>OW028659.1:7500-10007500 GCA_932294365.1 Diachrysia chrysitis | reverse complement strand
GGTAAAACATATTAAATGCGACCCCCTTTCGATCTAAATTTAATTTTATACCGTTTTTACTTAAACCAAATATTTTATATGAGTAAATCTTAAAAGTACGGTAGTTAGTGCAACATTTTGCTATAACAGTTTTTAAATTAAATTGTTTGAACTAAATCAAACTAACACATAAACTTTAAAAAGTCATTTACTCGAATTGACATTTACTCCACTTATTACTTTTTACCCGTAAGCAGACGAAATGGCGTATGCAAGTATTGTCATATCGAAGTTAAAACATGCGGGAATACAACAAAATTACGCAACCATTTACTACGAAGACATCCATCTATTAAGTCCGTAAGTCAACGAAAACTGGTGGTGGCAAATGATGGTATTGGTGTTGGTGACGACAAAAAAAAACTGGAGTGTGTACCCGTACCTTTTCTTTACAATACAACATATGCCTTTTTTATTAACGCATGCTTGTTTGAAAATAGTATATTCACATCATACATGGGTTTAACTGGATATTTTATACATGAAAGTGAACTGATTAGTATAAATTTTGGTGTGTCCCATTTAACTGAGCCCCATAATTCTGATTATTTATGTCAAAAAAACAATGACGGAAAAAGTTGCAGCAGTTGTTACTGATAATGGTGCGAATATCGTCAAGGCCGTAACAATTGCATTTGGCAAACAAAAACACTTATGGTGTTTCGCCCACACTTTGAATTTAGTAGCTCAAAAACCTTTTGAAGAAAAAGCTGGTATTAAAAGTGCCAAACAGTTACTTAATACTGTAAAGGATATAACTAGATACTGTAAACAAAATGTAAATGTACCTGATGCTCTTCGTAAAGCGCAAAATGATATAGCAGTACCACTCAAATTGATTCAGTCAGTTTGCACACGATGGAATTCAATTTACTATCAGCTAGTTCGGTTTGTAAAGTTATCTGAGCTACTTGCCCCGATATTACTTAATTACCCGAAAGCTCCACCTATGTTAACAGCCAGTCAACTAGATGGTATTAAAGATCTTATAAATATTTTAAAACCTATGAAAGCTGTGACGAAGGAAGTATCCGTAGAGAAATTTGTAACGTCAAGCAAAATTATACCAATAGTTTCCTGTCTTTTGAAAACATACAGTACAATGAAGACGGAAACAGATGTCGGTGCTGCAACCAAAAATTTAATATTGAAAGAATTAAAAAAGAGATTGGTACAGTTGAACAAGTACATGTGTTAGCTATCACCACACTACTGGATCCAAGATTCAAGAAAATTCATTTTTCTGACTGAATAGCATGTTCCAGAGCTATTGATAAAATTAATAGTATGATTTTAGCTTCAAAAAAACAATTGGAGAATAAATTAAATAATGAAGATTCAGAGAATAATTTGGAATGCCAGCTGAAGGAAGCAGAAGAATCTAACATTTGGGAATTCCATAACATATTAGTAAAAAATCAGCTACAATTATTTCTTTTTGAATTTCGAAACTGAAGGACAAGGTTTACAAAACAAATTGGAACACATGAAGACGAAGTGACACATTACTTAATCGACAGAAGTGGAACATATTTAAAACTATCTCAGAGTTTAAAAAGGAGCAAAAGAATACAGAGAACATTATTGAAAGAATAAAATCCGCAGAGCCTATGTCTAATCGAAAGCGTGGAGGTACAGATTATTATAGGAAAAGGATTGAGACACATTCATCTGAAAAGAATAAAATGGACTTAAAATCATATTTAAATGGATAGGCACATATTTGTCACCTGATGAAATAACTTTATATTTTTTTAACCTAGGCATACTTACTATTAATTGAAGACATTTTTAATCACTTTGTAATCACTACTTTCTAATATGAATAAATAAATACGTTTCTTAAATATTGTTTTTATGATACTAAGCTAAGTATCAAGCGCCTATTATTAAATAACTGGCAATGTCACAAAAATCAAGTTAATTCGAGAACCTTTTGTACTATGTACTATAGACTGATGTAGTAAAATTGGCTTAAAAACATGTATACTCAGTTGTAATTAGCTCATTTTATAACATGAATAAATAAAAACACTTGTATAATCTTTTGTTTTTATATTTCCCCAATGTTTGCTAATACAAAATAGAAGAATATGGGTAGTAAATAGATAAATACTATTTATTTAAAGAAAAGATGAACTTACATTAAAACATTTTCTTTCTTCATGTCTTTGTAGCAAGCTAGTAGCATGTCTAAACAATCGTAGACAAAACGATCTGACGGCGAATATTCCATAGTTGAAAAGTCCTGTCGTCGAAACAAACAGATGCGAACCGTCCTGTCGGCGAAACATCCACAGGTGAAACGTTCTATCGACGAATTTTTTTAAAACGTAACGTCCTGTCGGTGAAAAGTCCAAAGGAGAAACGACTGTCGGAGAATGCTTGCAGAATCGTAGCTAGCGCATAATTACATTTTCGAACTCTATTCTTTAGCTAATATTATTCTTCTTATTAGGCCCGGACCCTGCTTTGCGCTCAGCTACCGAGACACTGGTGAGCATGGAGCAGCTGAGCGCAGACGCTACAAGAGAGCAGGCAGATGCCATGCGTGCTCAGGCAGATGTCATGCGTGGACAGGCAGATGCCATGCGTGCTCAGGCAGAGGCCATCAAAGAGCATGCACAGGCCATGCGGGACCACGCGGAAGCCGTGAATAGGCTGGCCGCATCACTTGAAGTGATCGGTTGTCACCAATGCAAAAAAATAAATAAAATTATAAATTTTTTATATCATGTTTTATTTAACCTTTCATTTGCATGGTTCCAAAATGCCATTCCTATGGAGAAGAGCTAGCAAGAAACTCCATAAGTTACTCTTTTAAATATAAATTTGTTTACATTATTTAAAGATAGAATATTTACAATATTTTAAGATTAGAATTAATTAACAATAAAATGAAGTGCATCAACGATTGCTGAGATGAGAAGAAGATGTTGATGTCATACCAATAAAGTTTGGTTTCCCGCTTTGCTATATTGTAATGTGCGCACCACGAGTAGGGGAGCCGGGGGGAACGGGAGTCAGTGGGTAATGACGGTCAATTCAAAATGAATTGAACCTTAAGCTTTACAAAATACGGCTATGTCGCACGGAGTTTACCTCTGCACCCCTCCCGCACTCCACTTTCCTGTGACACAAGTGTCACAGGAAAGGGGCCGTTGTAAAATTTCCGAAATTTCGATCGAAAACGTGAGTATCAATATTTGTTAATTATGTGTATCAAATAATATCAAAGCGTAGGACTGGAACTAAACTTATGTTTATTAATGCAAGTTATTAGATTTTCAAATGTTGTTTGTGTAATAATTCAAATCTAGCAAACAAACCGTCATTGCGGTATTGAGAGTCAATTGACCCCCATTCCCCGCTTCGTCTTTTACAATGATAAAACTTTTTTGTTCATTTCAGATGCCAAGGAACTGGACAAGAAAGACCTCTAAAGCGAGTTGGACTGCAGATGACCTGCAGGAAGCTGCTGTACGCATTAGACAAGGCGTGTCAAAACGCAAAGTTGCCAAGGAAACTAGTATTGCTTTCAGCACATTACAAAGGATGAAGAAAGATATATTTAAACCTCCAAAACTAGGAAGGCATGCCGTTTTTAATGAAGAGCAAGAAAACATACTTACAGAGCGTATTTTAAAATTAAGTAATATGTTTCATGGTTTGACGGCAAATCAACTAAGAAAAATAACATTTCAATGTGCTGAAAATTTAAAGCTGTCTCATAATTTTAACAGAGATACTAGAATGCAGAGATAATAGGCAGAGACTGGATACAAGGTTTTTTTTTGAAGTTATACTTTTTTAGGCGCGTTATGAAAAAATGATGAGAGTGAAATTTTAAGATGCGCGCGCATCTGTGACACATCTTGACATATGACATTTTTAACATTATATAGTTTGGAAAAACTAAAATGTTGACTACCTAGCTAACTTCAGGGTGTAGATTTTCCGTGACGGTGTGCGCGCGCATCGTTTTCGAGAATGAATGAGCGGTTTCTAGTTTATACATTCACAACACGTGTTTTAGTTTCATACAAGTGCGAATTATATATGTGCTAATAAATTATATTCAGTAGTGATTTAAATTGAATATTTTGATTGATATTACTAACTATTTGTGAATATTAGTGAAAAATAATGTGCTTATATACTTTTTCAAGTGCTCCAATATAATTGAGGTTCACTATCCGTATGTATTATTTATTGATATAAATTAAAATACTTTTATTTAATATAATTAACACTAAATATTATTAAATTATTAATGTTAAATACTTATTTATTTAATATTTACAAAATAAAGAAATAAATTTAATAAAACATTTAATAAAAAGTTTGTGATAAAAATTAAAATTGAACATCAAATTATAATATTAATTTTTAATATTTGCTATTAAATTGAATAAATAATAAATATTTATAAAAATAACTAAATAAATTTAATGAAATTTTTTTGATAAAAATGAAAAGTGATTATTAAATTAAGAAATCAATAAAAATATTTAATTTAATGATGCCAAATAAGTATAACTTCTCACGCGCGTACATAAGTACACGCACCCATTTTTTTATTTTAAGAGAAATCCACGGATAAGCATTCGAAAACCTGAAGCTATAAGTATACAGAGAATAACAGGTTTTAATAAAAAAGAAGTAAATATATTTTTTAAAAACTTGGAAGAAGTTATGACCGAAACCTTATTCTCACCTCAAGATATTTACAACATTGACGAGACAGCTATTACCACCGTCCAGGAAACCGAAAAAATCCTGGCTACAAAAGGTAAAAAAAGAGTGGGTTCTTTGACTTCTTGGGAGAGAGGTAAAACGATTACCGTCATTTGTTGTATGAGTGCTGTTGGAACATTTATACCTCCTATGTTTATCTACCCACGCAAAAGACATTCACCACAACTTGAGAAGGATGGACCATTAGATGCGGCATTTGATAATTCTAATAATGGTTGGACAAATGAAGAACTATTCATGAAATGGTTACAACATTTCGTGAAAACCGCTAAACCAAATGAGAAGAAACCAGTTTTATTAATATTGGACAACCATTACAGTCATTCAACCCTCGAATCATACAATTTCTGCAGAGAACATTTCATTACTGTGGTGTCCATTACTCCTCACACATCACATATGCTTCAACCTCTTGACGTGGTTTTCTATGGTCCTCTGAAAAAAGCGTACAACAGAGAGTGTGATTTATACATTAAATCACATAATTTGCAAAAAATCACACCATATGAAGTCGCTGGAATTTTTAACAAAGCCTATATGAGAGTTGCTTCAGTAGAGAAAGGAGTCAGTGGCTTTGCATCAACAGGAATATTCCCACTCAATCCTCACAAGTTTAAAGACGAAGATTTCTTAGACGCCTCTGATCTTCCCTGTGTTGAAGAAATTTTTGCAAGCAGTAGAAATGCTTCGGAACCGCAACCTTCCACAAGTGATCCAAATTATAACCTAAATGATGGTATAAATCAAGAGAACAATAAATCCGATAGGAAACCTTTAACTAGCGTACTCTCACAACTAACACCTCTTCCTTGCATTGGAAAAGGTAAAGGCAAAGGAAAAAGAACACAACGATCAGAAATTCTTACTGCCACACCTCTGAAAACGGTTTTAGAAGAAAAAGCTGAGAAACGAAAGGAAAAAGAAAAGCATACAAAAGGTAAAGTCACGAAAAAAATAAAAGTAGTAAAACAGAACTTATTTAAGTCTAGTTCATCTGAAGAATCGGCTGATGAACAGGTTCTTTATGATGAGAGTGGTGATAGTGACTTAGAAAATATTGAAATCCCACTAAACATCCCGCAAACCTCCCAGAAAGAGCGTGATCAGTCTGTGTGCACGATTTGCCTCGAAGAGGGAAAACCGAGAGAAATCTGGTACCGTTGCCGTCTCTGTGCTGGATGGGCCCATGAGGTATGTGCAGGATGTGACGATCCAAGTCGCTAGTCGCTGTGATTTCTGCATTTAACTCGATTTATTTACTATTCTTTGTTATGACTCCATTCGGTTACCCGTGGACTGACTTTCATTTCCCTTACATGTGGGTATATATAATAGGAGTCAAAACGACTTTTTTGTTTTTTAACCGATTCGTTGCGGATGGCACGTTTCAGTGCCATCACTTCTTTTTAAGTGTGGCGTCAGGCACGGATATGTGTCATTTTGAAATCGATGATAACTCCTTCAATTAAGTTTTATGGAAGTTTTACCTGAAACCAAACTATCTTCATTTTTCACGTATATTAAGCTCGTAGCCTTCGTTTCTGGATACTGTAATATTTTTAAAAAAATAGGGGGCACCAACCTTTTTGGAAGTTGAAGTATTTGATATTAAATCATCATATGATAATAAATTATAAATGTATTACAGTAAAGCAGCTAAATCACTTTGCTGCGGTTGTCTTTAGCTTGTCTTCTATAAAATTTTACACCCGCTCTAAATAAAGATAAAATTTAAACAATAAAAGTATTTATATAGAGATGTTTCTTCTCCTCTTTTAATTACAACTCTCTAATCCTTATCTATAAAGAAATATGCATATACGTCGTAATCACATTTGGGTATCGATAGTGGGTAAATTTTATGTCTCGAAATATGGTAGGTACCTACTTACATAAAAAATATCACCGTGCGTCGTACCACGCTATTTTAAACTACGCGTATCAATATGGTTGTGGCTAATATGAGTCATGTCATGCTCATATTGCTCATGCATGATGCTACGACACAAAATTGCATTTGCCAAAAGCGCTTCGAAAAAGGACTGTATTCACTCTAAATTAAAGGTTTATTTTGGATAAAATTGTATAGACTTACAAAAAAATGGAAACAGACAATGGACGGTCGGTCTAGGAGCGGCCGGGACCGTCCATTGTTTATTGTAACAACACGTGGTATAAATTTTTTTCTTTCGCGCATCTTGTTTTTTGAATTACTTCTGGTTTACTATCCTTAGTTATCAGACGTGCTTACTTTTCTTGTTATTTACCTTAGCGATGACTTTCGCTTGTTTACTGGATTCTCGTGTTTTTATCGATTTTGGTTTTGCATTTGTGACGATTTTGGCTGTGTAAAGTGGACTCTGATTTTGCGTTGTGACAATTGTGGCTTTGAACTGGACTCCGTGCGACTTCAGCCTGTGCACACATCTCTACTTGCCGTGAACTTCAAGTAAGATTCTTTTTTATACATAAGTTATTGTTGCTAATTGACGGGCCTGTTGGTTTAGTAGTTAGTGAGGTGGGTTCGATTCCCATGCAGGTCAAACTTTGTATGATGAGCACAATTGTTTATTCTGTGTCTGGCTGTCATTATCTATAATATATATACAGCCTTGGCCGAAAGTATTGAGCACCCATGATATCTTTCAGTTTTATGCGGAGTATCAAATAGAAATAAAACAAAACGTTTTATATGGGTTTATTTTACTATTTATTAATAGAAAATTAATATTTTGTGGGTCCACCCTTTGCCTTAATTACGGCAGAAATTCTTTTTGGCTTCTTAATTTGTTCCGACAACTCAGCAGCGAGCTCTGAAGATGTTTTTTTCCTATTTCTTAACGACTCTCTCAGTAACTGACGATCTTGACGGTCTGTGGTGATGCGTTTGCGCCCGGTTCTCGGTCTATTTTCATGTGATCCGGTAGTAGAGAATCGCTGAATAGCATATTGCACGGATCGGCGCGAACATTTCACAGTTTTAGAAATCTCTACTTGTGATTTCCCTTGCTCATACAGAAGCTGTATCTGCACACGTTTTTCTAAAGAAAGTTCGTTTTGTTTTGGCATATTGCAACAATAACACTTAAAACTTCTGAAATAAAATACAAAAGGCGCACTAGATCACTGGATGTGTTCACAACGAGCGATGGTAGCGAACTGATAAATAAATACAAAAATTGTAAAAAACACATTTTATTGCACCCAGGTGTTTTATTGCTAGCTGTGCGGCGTGGGTCATTGTTTAAACCTTTGTAGATGGCCGACAAAAGAATTCTTCAACAATAGATTTGATTTACTCCCATACTTTCCGTGAACGAGCGAAATTTGTAAGGTGCTCAATACTTTTGGCCAAGGCTGTATATTTATAAAAGAAAATAGTAAATATGTATATTTATCGGTTGTCTAGATCCCATAACATAAGCTTATCGTACTAGTCATAAAATGATGAGTTTTTTCAAATCAAATCATTTTATTGTAGATCTACTGATAAATATTATGTAACTAAATAAGTATTATTACTAAATATAATCTATACGTCTATTACTCTATACAAATAAATAACATTGGAGTGTCTGTCTGTAATATTAAAATAACTGTTAAAACCTCCATAAACCTCTTTTGGTGTACTTTTTACAAATTAAAATAGACAACACAATGAAAAACACGACCAAAAATACGTGTCTCTTTTATTTTCGTTTCCAATAGAGTTTTCATTCTTTTGCAGTTTGAAGAAAATGGAATACCATTCTTCGAGTTCTCCGGAACCTGAACCATTATTTAGCGTAGATCCTTTTCTAAGTGCGCCAGTTCCTGGACCATCATCTGGCATGTACCATCAGAATCCATATATGGATATTCCAAGTTCGCCAATTCCGGGTACATCATCGGCCATAGATCCCGTAAGCGTGGAATTGGAACGAATGATGTCTCCTCAAGAAAGTGAGCAGTTATATGACATTCCAGGCTTACAGTTATATGAAGACGAAGAACTGTATGGAATTCTAACCGGGAATAACGAAGAACTCTTAAATGAGTTAAGCGATGCAAGTGCGAACGAGGATGCAAACATTGTCGATTCTCACGCCAATGAACAGAACGAAGATCCAGAGGAAGAGTCTTTAGAAGAAACAACTGGCTGGTTTCCGGGTAATCCCAGTCAGATGTTACAGATACCATTTACGGGGACAAGTAGTATATTGCAGCCACATGACGCAGAGGTCCAAAGTCCTTTGGATTATTTTTTTTTATTTATGAATGCCCGCTTTTTAAATTTAATATTAAAATGTACAAACAAGTACGGTAACAAATTGAAAGTAGAAGCGACAACTGCACGTTCTCGCTTTAGCAAGTGGACCGATCTAAGTGTCGCCGAATTAAAAACTTTTATTGGCATAATATTACTAATGGGCACCATAAAGCTGAACAGAATGGTGGACTATTGGTCCACTCATTATTTTTTCCGTCTTAGTCCACGCCTATTTATGTCTAGGGATAGGTTTTTTTTAATTTTAAGAGCTTTGAACGTACAAGATATCGAAAGGACGGAGAGTATATTTAAAATAAAATCTTTGATCGATTTGTTCAATGAGACAGTTGACGCCGTATATTACCCATTGAGAGAGTTGACAATTGACGAATCTCTTATTTTGTGGAAAGGGAGACTATATTTTCGTCAATATATCAAAGGCAAAGCCCATAGATACGGCATTAAGCTGTACATTTTAGCCGACGCCAACGGTATAATTTTAAAAATTCACATGTATGCAGTATCCCAAGACGTACAAGTAGGAGGTAGAAACCACGTTAAAAAAGTGGTGCATCTGCTCATGCAAAAATATTTTGTCAAAGGGCATGCTTTGTATTTGGACAATTTTTATACCAGCGTAGGGTTGGCTGATGAGTTAATAGGCAAAAACACGTATGTGACTGGTACCCTAAGACCAAACCGTATAGGAAATCCAAGAGAATTAAAAATGTGCATATAAAGCCTGGTGAATCGTGTATATTACAAAACAATAAAAAAATTGTCGTCACCAAATGGCAAGATAAACGGGAAGTATTATTTATAAGTACTGAACACAAAAGTAATTATAAAGGGACTACTAGTCGCCGTGTACGCACAATAAAATATAAGCCGGCCGTACAAATAAAGTATAATAAATATATGCGGGCAATAGATCGACATGATCAGATGCTAAGCTATTATTGCTGTGAGCACAAGACCCTGCGCTGGTACAAAAAAGTCATAATACACATAATCCAAATATGTTTGGTGAATGGTTATTTACTTTTCAACGCAAAAAACACTACAAATAAAACTTCATTATATAAATTTATAAAGAGTGTAATGCAAGAATTGTTACCAATGCCCAATGTATCAGAACTTTCTCGTCCTCTATCACAGTCAAAAATACATTTACCCGCCAATTTACCAAAGAGAAGTAATAATACCCTAAGAAAAAGATGCAGCGTTTGTTACACAAAAACTAAAAAAAGGGTATCTGTTATAACTGACTGTCCTGATTGCCCTGGATTCCCAGGCCTGTGCCTTAATGATTGTTTCAGAGAATTTCACAAATATTGAAATTCTATGTTAGTTAATCGGATCTGATGTAATGATTTTTAATAAATATTATCATCTAAGTCAAAATTTGGTTAAAATTAAAATTGTAATTGAATTAAAATTTGGTTTTATTTAACTTTTGTCCGGTCTTTATTTGATATTAAAATTACTTTTTTATTATATCTAATATTTTCTGCATCTTTATATTTCTTTCATATGGTTTAAAGCGCAATAATTCATTTGAAACCAACTGGCCAAAATATTTACATCCATGGACGTCCAATATAGTCGGGCCATCATCTCTTTCTGTGCATGTTGCACTGTCCACCATTTCTTTTTTTGTGTACGTTGAAGTATCCTTACATGTTTTTTGGTTTGGTATAAATTCCTGTTCCCAGTTTTCTGAGTCTTCCCAGCGTTGTGAATTCTGTACTATCTCTTCGTCATCGTCGCATTGAGTTTCATTTTCTGTATCGGGAATGTACTTTCTTTTTCGCTGTAATTCTTAAACAATAAATAAACATTATCAGTATCTTGCCAAATATTATTTTTTTCTGACAATAATAATTTTCACATTTGTTGGGTATCCGTGAGAATGTTTGGATGTTTTTGTTTTTTCACACAAAAACTACTGAATGGATTTCAATGAAATTTAGCACAGGTGATAAGTCTTGGTCTGGAATAGCACATAGGCTACCTTTTATTCCGATTATAGGTTCCTGTGGGACAACGGGAAACAAATTCTACGCGGGTGGAACCGCGGGCATCGGCTAGTATCAAATAATCATATAAAATAATTATATATTAGTACTACTATCATTATTATTACTATTTAATCTAACTTAGCAGTTTTTATTTGCGTAGTTTAATTATAAACAATTGAAATTTGTTATGCAAAAATTTTTAGACCCAATTTAATACCTCATAATCAATCAAATTACTAGGAAATGCAAAATAAGTTGAAAAGGTTGAGCAAATCTGTATTAAATAAGTCACTTACCTTCCATTTCCACAAATACACTTGTTTCGCCACTTTTTATCGCTTAAAACAACGTGCCTGACCGTTCACGTTAGATTTCACATGTAAACTAAAAGTATTCGAGCTTTGAATACGTAAAAAAATGTCAAAACACTGTTTTCTTTTCCGCATGGCTGAAGACACAGATGAGTGTCATTTAATCGTATGGCGTTGGGCACTGATCAGTGTCACGTTATTTTTGTTCGACGCCACGGCTAGAAGTTAGTGAAATTAGGCATCGCAACGAATCGGTTAATTATAATTACGTTTATGGCAATGATAGCCAAAAAAGACTTATATAACTCGATTCCTGATTAGTTTTTAAAGATAAATGTATCTGAACAAATTATAAGACTGATCATTAGTGATTAAAATAACGAGTTTTCCTTGAGTGACTCCCAATTCCCCTAACTCCCCTAAACATCTGAAAACAGAAAATAATATCTTTAGTAATATAATAGTATTTATCTTCAACTTATCTTCAGAACTGCAGTTTATGTTTAGATGTGACTGACTCTTTAATCTGTAACAGATAGTATTATTTAATTTTGATCTATTATAATTTTATTATTGTTTCACATTATAATTATTTATTATATCATTAAAGCTTATGGCTATGAAATACATACCTTGTAGTAAAACTTAATTTGTTTCAGCCCACAGCCTATTCACAAGAGCCTGTTGTAAGGCTCGTCTTCTTTGTAGGTCTAGGTTCACGCGGTGATTACGTGGATTTTGTGTATCCAACACAAGATCTGCTTCGGCTCTCAAATTGTTTTCAATCTAAAAGGGATAAAATACTTATTAATGTGTCAAATTAAAATGTAATTTAAATCAAAAGCACTAATTGATATTAACTTTGATGCAAATCACCCCCTGAATAAATTCCTACTCCTTCTTAACCCCAATAAGCGATGAGTTACGAAATACGAAACACGCCTTTCATCAATTCTGTTGAAGAATGTTTAAATAATTATGAATACTCCTCACGAAAGTTATTATACAAATATACAATCAGAGGTTTAGGCTGTGCGTTGATCCGTCATTCAGAGGACAAAGCATTTTAAAGTAAAGATAAAATTATACAAGTAAAAAAACCTGCCTGTTGATGCCTTTCAGCATTCGATTCCTCAGGTGTAAGAGGTACTGATGGAACATGGTTTTTGTTAGCAATGTTATGCAGAACACTGCAAGCATTTACAATTTTCGCCGCTGTGGTTGGGCTATAATGTAAGGAGCGTGCAACAAGCAAACATCTGAAAAAACACATTTGTTATATTACCGCTTAAGTGATTTTTAAAAGATATCTATAGTCATTTTTTTGTCATGTTCTTACATGAAACGTGCTTTCAATACTCCGATGCAGCGCTCTACCATGTTTCTCGTGGATACATAACACATTTAATAATTATGTTCTGGAGTTCCCTCAACTGTGTTCAATATTGGTGTCATGAGGGTTGGTCTCAAAGGATATCCATTATCACCTAAAAAATAACGTCAACAATATGTAATTTCTACTCAATAGTTTCATTAGCGCTAACCTAAGTGCTCTTGGAACATCAGGATTCCCAAAAGAAATAAGTTTATTTTACCTACCTAATAAAAAAGTTTGCTCTCCATTTCTGCTGAGCTCGGACTTGTTTCACAGCCCTCGAAACCGTGGTCTGTGAAACATAAATAGCGTAGCATAGCGTAAAAAGCGAGCGTAATGAGTACCTGGAATAAATAAACATGTTAAGTATTACACGATAATGATTGCAATATAACCAAGAACGTTTACATTAAACACCGCAGTTATTTACTTTTCTTTACTAACCTTATTAGTAGGCGAAATAGCGTCGGATCGTCGCCGTGCCATTAAATGTGGAGCTAATTCACTCACTAGTTGAGCAACTTGCTCTTTTCCGAGCCGAAATGATTTTATAAAGTCCGCCTCGGTAAGATCGCGGAATGGATCTACGCGGAGCCTCAACTTGGCACGGAATTGACGACGCTGAAGAGTTTGGCGTCGACGATCACTGATATTTGCTAAAACCAAAATACGCAAACGCAAAGCAGCTGCGGCAGGTCTCATTTTGGTTTTAAATCGGATTAAAACACTTAAAAGTATAGAAACAATTGGAGCAACTTTAGCAAAACGGTGTATTTACTAAATGGCGCCAGAATGATGAATTTGACAGTTCACGTTCACTGGACTCAACTGTCAAAAATTAGGAGAATACCAAATATAAGCCATTATGTATTAAATGTCAATACGGGAATACCAAATTAACGGCAGACATTCAGTCATGCTGACATTCTGACATGATGGCAAAATTTGGACATGATGACGATGCTAAATGGTTAGGAGAATACCATATGTGCTAAATTGGTCAGGATGATGGCATTTCATTGGCATTGCGCGGTTTATACAAAAGGAGAATTTGGCCCCAGACATTTGTGTAGCAGTGTCCATTCTAAGCAGATCCAAAATAAAGCAAACAACATGTTATTAACGGCTTTGAAAAGAGTTTTAAGATATATTAAGAGTACTATGAATGATTGTCTGACATATAAGTGCAATAATGATATGTTAATTGGTTATTGTGATGCTAACTGGGGGGGGGGGAGATTTGAAAAATAGAAGGTCTAGAACCGGTTATTGTTTTATGTTTTTAAATTGTTTGATATCATGGTGCTCAAAAAGGCAAGCTAGTGTTAGTCTGTCATATACAGAGTCGGAGTAGGGTAAACTGGGTACGGTTGAAACAATTTCGCTTTTATCGTTTATAATTTTGTTGTTTATAAACCGAGTGACGATTATGATACATTAAATTCAAAAGTGAAGTTTTGGCTACGATATGGCTGTATCATTATAGTTCCCGGGTTATTATTTTTAGAAATATATGATATTGAAAAAAAAAACGAATTTGTTGCAACCGTCCCCATGCCAGGGGCGGTTGAAACAGCGATTGGGGTCAGTTGAAACACATACAAATAATACAATAAATACTAAGGAAGCATGTTTTATTTATCATTAAAACTAATTAAGGCACCACATAACAACATTAATCAGTCTTTAAGGTTTCATCAGCCTTTAACGAGTAGTAAACAATTAAAGAATTTCTAAAATCAAATAAAAATTAATAATAAAATTAACATTTTGAATAAACTAAATAGAAACTTTTTTTTAAATCAAATAAACATTCCAAATAAACTAAAGAAAACACTTCTTAAATCAAATAAACATAAATAAGTAAGAAAGAAATAACATAAAGAAAACAGCTTAGAGATTAATCAGAGTATTCAGATTCGCAATTGTGGCAAACGTAGCTAAGACCACCTTCTGTGCATTCTTCGTGAGCCCACTGTTTACACGAAGTACATTGTATCCACTTTTCTCCGGATCTGCTCTCTGAATAGGGTGTTAAGCAAACAATACAGAAGTATTCTTCCTCTTCAAATTCTTCCGATGACAAATCCTGCTGAGTATTCTTTTTTTTTCCTTTTGAAATTTTTCCTCTACCTTTTCTTCAGTCTAATCTTTTCATAACTTGCTTCGCTTTGGTCCGTTTTAATTTTTCTTCATGCTCTTTTCTTATCTCTTCTTTCTCCGGTGTATCAGTATAAATAGTTGATTTTCTAGTTTTTCGCCCTTTAGTTCATTTCCTTGGGGGTGCTTTTGGTAATGGCCTTATTGCCTCCGGAGTAAAAACGATACAATCATTAATAGCTTGTGCACTTGTGGACGGTCTTGGTGAAATTTCTTGATAAATACCGATGCTGCTAAGAAGTCTAAGACTAGGTGGTGTATTTATCGTTTCTTCTGGTTCATGAACGTTTACTGCTGGATTATCGGAAATGGTGAGTCAAGGAGAGCTTGTTGTTCAACTGTTGTCTGGAGAGACAACTGTAATTCCTCAGTTAAAAGAGAAAACACCACCGGCGATAGTGGTGGTGTTTCATCTTCGGTTGGATTTTCATTAAATATAGGAACAACTGCAGACTCAATAGTATTGTCCGGATTAGGTCTATCTGTTACGAATGCAGGAGCAAAATCGATCTCAGTAAACAGATTCCGGTTATATGGGTAAATTCCTGTTTTGCGAAAGCCGGCTTGAATGTTGGAAGGTGTCATAGCGAGGGGCATAGCAGACGCTACAATCCCCGGTATATCGTATATGGACATGGGTTTTCCTGGATGGCTTCTCATCCACGCATCACACGTGGAATTTACAGCCTTCTTTAAAGGGCCATATGCGGATCGATCGAGCGGCTGGAGCTTGTGAGAGCAGTGAGGAGGAAAAGACAATAACACAATTCCATTATTCTTGCAATAGTCCAGTGTGTTTATGTGTACGTGTGAGGAATGGTTATCTAGTACGAGTAAAACTTTGTGTGACAGAGAAACCTTAGAATGCTTTTGAAAGTGTTTTAGAAAATGCAGGAATGATTCATCTTGCATCCAACCTGAGGGATTTGCGGTTCCACTAGACCCTATTGGCCCGGTCTCTAAGAAAATGGTCTTGGAATCGCACTCGCGGAAATACAAAAAATGGTGGGAAAACATTTCCAATGGCGTTTACTGCAAAGGTTACTGTCACTAAAGTACCCCTTTCACCTGAGGTTACTGAACCAACTTGACGAGCACCACGTCTAGCTATAACTCTGTCAGGCTTTTGCACGGTGGTTATGCCGGTTTCATCTGTGTTATATATATCCTGGGGCTCAAATTTATATCGGTCCATGACAATGGACAGATTATCATAGAAGACGTCTACGTTACTTTTATTAAAGCTTGTCGCCCTTGACAAGCTTATAGCTTGTGCGGCGCGTACGGACAGTTCAGGGTTTCTTGTCATAAACATCCGAAACCATTCCTCACCAGCCATTCCGTTGTCTTCCCAAGTTCGAGGTCGTGATAAATTATACTTAATGGTAAGTTCGTAAGCTAATTTTCTCACCTCTTTCTTAGATAGTCCGAAATATATATCAGCACATCGAATCAAATATTTTGATAATTCTCGTTCCTGATCTTCATTGAAAACACGATTGTGTGCTTTATACCCCATACCTTCATTGTCTTTGCCGGACGCATCTCGCTTTCGAATGTATCTTAACAGGGAACAGTGGTTTATACCATGCTTGTCCGCCGCTTTCCGTAGTGAATCTCCAGCTTTTACCTCCTCATATGCATTACTATAGCTCGACAAGTTAATTTCCCCTCTGGAAGTCTTCCTCACTCGAACTCTCGGCATCTACAAAACATAAACATTTTGTTTCAACCGTACCCCACAAAAATGTTTAAAACAACAACGCGCGGGGAGCGGCGCGCTACTAAATTCGCGTTCGGAACTGCTGTCCGCTTCGTTTTCCACTTGCCTCCCTCACTTCCCGCGTAACCGTTTACGAGATATTTGCTCTGTTTGAACCGTACCCAGTCTACCCTACATAGCAATCAGTGTGGCTGCGGCAGATGCTTGTTGGCTTATAAATTTATTATATGATTTTAAAATAGAGAATCTCTGCCCTGTAGTAAAGTTCAGTTATAATCAGAGTGCTATAATGGTTGCTAACACTGATTGTGTTAAGCGTCTTAAACACACAGATATAAGGTTCCATTATATTAAAGAGTTAATTAGACGGGGTAAACTAGTTTTAAAATATACGTAAACTGAAGATCATATTGCAGATATATTCACAAAAGCAATAAATAAAAATTTGTTGTATAAATTCATAAATATGTGTAACATGTTAGAAGATTGAATTTGTTTTGTTAGTCTCAGTTTATGTAGATTGGTTTAAAGAGTAGGCAAGTATTATATTGAAGGGGGGTGTTAGTATAAGTCAATATAATACTTTGGCAACACTGGTTCTTTTCTCTATAGTAAAAGGTCTACAGTCTGTGTTGTTCTCTATAATCGGTATCACTGGGCTTTGTACTAAGTGTAACGTTAAGTGTATTATAATAAAACTGCAAGTCTTTTAAAAAACTCGTTTTTACTTTAATAATCCTACAGATATAATAATCGACAGAAAGTAAGAAACGAATCTGTACCATCCTCGAATGAAGAAATAGCTTTTCCGACTGGTCACTGGCCTGAAAAGATACCTAAGAAAATCTCTTCTAATAAAAATACATTTTTGAAATGCAAGATGTGTACTAAAAACAAGACACGAAGAGAAACTAGCTATAGGTGCAAAGGGTGCCCAGACAAGTCAGCTCTATGCCCTTCATGTTTTGAAGAGTGGCATAATCAAACAGCTACGAGACTATAGTGTGTTATAGTCTACCTCTTCTTATTTTATTATACATTCCTAACATTATCTTGTTTGTTAATTATTAATAATAATTGTAAAAAGATTTTGATGACAAATAAGAATGTTAAAAGTTTTTGATTAAACTTGTTCCTACACATCCAGTTGTATCATTTCAATTTCCATAATATAAGTTGACGCGTATAAACGTTGTGTCGTATAGCATGGTATGTCAGACCTACGTGGTGGCGGCAACGTATGTAGATAACAGACATGAAATAACGTTGCGCCACATAACACAGTTGCGCCACATAACACAGTTGCGCCTCATAACACAGTTCTAAGACGTACGTATTTCGGCGGGACGTCTTTAAACGTTGCTTAACTTTGTATGGGAAAAAGGTGCGCCTCAGTACTAACATTCAGAAATGAGGTTGCTCACGCGAACGTGTTAATAGTGTTAAAATTCAGAAGTATTTAATAGAAAATAAAAGATCAGTCAGATATTATAACTTTTTTCGTTTTTTCTACAACATTTGACCAGTCTTCAGGTCGTACATTATTGATGACTTCTTTGAGTAATTTAAGCATCTTGTTTGCAGTTATGTCTTGCATCGTAACCTTAAAGTTTAAATTTTTTTAAAGTTATATTGTCCATTCCTAAAATTATCCATATTATTATACATTAATAAAAGCTTAAATTTTAATTACCTTTAATTTGAACCCAAACAGGTTCAATGGCATTGTATTGGCAATGGTACGGTGGCAGCCTCAAGACCTGGTGGCCCCTGGTGGTTTCTTTTGCCAATTCATCTAGCGCATATGTAGGACACGGCGATTTATGACGCCGGACCAAGGATATAAGCTCCGATTTTAACATCGAGTTATCAGCTTGCCTTGTCTATTGAGCCACTTTATTAATTCGCACTAGCGGTTAGATTGTACATAATGATATGGTGCGTTATCCATGATTATAGTCATAGGCTCATTTAGGTTGTCTAAAAGACACGTGAACCAATCTTTAAATTTATCAAAATTCATTTCTTCATGATACTCTGTAGTTTTTTTCGATTGGAAAGTCAATAAGCAGTTAGGGATAAACCCACTCACTGTCCCAGCATGGCAAATTATTAGACGCTCACTTTTTCCTTCCGGTACTTTGGTACACGAATGCACAGTGTTGTCGGTCCAAGTTTTTCCAACTGTGAGATGTTGTGTTGGTGTGATTTTCATTTAGCCACGTTTCATCCAAAAATACAACTTTCTGCTAGGTTTCAATAGCTTTCGCTTTTTTTAAAAACGTACATCTTGCTAAAGCAATGTCAGTCCTTTCCATAACAATTTTTCGTTTGTCATTTTTTTTTAAAGTAATGCCAATATTTTGTAACTCAATCCTTTATAATATTAAGATATAAATAATGTAAAAATGTCAAAAACAATAAATAAATAAAAATACTAATATTATAAAACTCAATCCTTGGAGAGGTCATCTTCCCACTGAATAACTCGGCATCCTTCAAAGATTTTACAAGCTTTGACAATGTAGGTAACTCCATTCTACTAAAATAACCGTAAACTTAATTTCTAATGCATCTTTAGCGAAACTATCTAAGTTTGTAATTGGCTTTACTTTTGTCCGCTTTTTGTTAGGCGTAGACAGTCTATTCTCAGACATTCCTTCTTGTCCATATTTTCCTGCATCTCCTGTTGACGAAGAGCCCATGATAATAGCTAAGTATAAATTAATAGAAATACAAAAGCAGTTAAACCTTCCAGAATTAACATTGAAACAGGATGTAGAAACTCGCTGGAACTCCACGTACCAAATGTTGGACCAATTAATAAATGTTAAGGAAGCCGTTGTATCAGCGACTTTTTCGCTAAGGAGATATTCACTAATAAACTCTGAAAAATTCGTAATTATTGAACAATTAGTTCCAATTTTAAAACCATTCTACGAAATTACCAATTAAATTTCTGCTGAAAAATCTATCTTAAGTAATTATATACTGCAAAATGATGACAAATCATATTAACAAACATCATGCACCTGAAACAATTACTACATATTTAGAACCAGTACAACGGTTGATTAAAAAACTTCATATTGAAATTTACAAGAGATTTGGGGATATAGAATCTTCTGTATTACACTCCGAAGCCACTGTTCTTGAACCGAGGTTTAAAAAAAATCGGATTCAACTGCGTCACCTGCGATTGCCAGCGTCACTGTTGCTAGTGATAATATTGAAAATGTTCCCCTCCATCCCGTCACCGAAACAAATGATGATGACCTTTGGTTCGATATTGACAAGAAAATAATGAAAACGGTACCGCAAAATTCTACAGCTCAAGCCACTATTAAAGTGGACCGATATTTAAAAGAGGATCTAATTCACAGAAAAACAGATCCCTTGAAATGGTGGTACGACCGCAAAAATATCTACCCAAATATGTACCAACATATGTTAAAAAGATACCTCCGTGCCATGCGAACGAATATTTTCAAAGGTTGGCGATATTTTGCACCCTCAGTGGAAAAAAGGCATAAGCCAGAAATGTCAATTTTTCAGTACGGCCAAAAAACTGGTTTAGGAAATTCAGACAATGGTTGGATGACTACCGAAATGTTTTACGAATTTATAGCCAATGTTTTTCATCCATATTTAGTGAGCGAATCTGTCGAGTTTCCAATCATTCTATATGTTGACGGTCACAAAATTATCATTTGATCTAGTTATGCACCCATCTTCAAATTGAGTTCATAGCTTTGTACCCTAATGCAACCAGAATAATTCAGCCAGCTGACGTCTCTACATTTAGACCCCTGAAAGTAGGCTGGAGAAAATATTTGAAGAAATGACAACTATCGAATGAACATAGGGGATAACTAAGCTAAATTTTGCTCCTGTACTCAATGAAGTTCTTGAATCTAGTCCTGAGGGCCAGAAATATTGGTCAATGGTTTTAGAGCTTGTGGTCTTTGCCCGTTTAATCAGACACGAGGGAGACTATGACCCACTCATCATGGCCATGGAGAACTCCAATGTAAAGTTGACAACGGAGACCATTAAAGGCACTACAAAAAAATATTCGACAAGATAACAGACACGAGTACGTGACAGCGCTAGCAGCCATACGTAAGCAACCCAAGTGTTTTCTATGCAAAAAGGCGGAGCGCGTCCAAATCTGAAACGTTACAGTATTATCGGCTAATATACAGAAGGATTTCTTATACGGTATCTTTTTGTAGGCCAACACTCGAACTTTCTGTTACTTAAAGACCGATTAATTGATGTTACGTGTTTTTTTTGGGTAAGTAGAAACTTTCTTTTAGAGCTCATGATGAATCGGGATCGTCTTTAAATAAAGGTAATTTCGTGGAAACAATAGAATTATTAGCTAAATATGATGTTCTTGAAAACCATCTTCAAACTTCATCGTTTTCTTTTACCGAGCTTTTAAATATAACACAAAACGAGCTCATATCATCAATTGTTTTAGTCATTTCATTACCAGAGATATTACATTACAAATTAGTAAAACCAATTATGTAGCGGTTATGATTGATCAAACGCCAGACATTAGTGGAAAAGAGCAACTTGTTAAAATCTTGCGAATGAATTAGTGAAAAAAACGTTTTTTTTTCTGTTATAAAATCACTAAGCAACTCTTTTAATAATAGTACATAAAGATTAGCTTTTTACAATTCATACAATGACGCTAAAATATCCCTCGCGCCACGCCAACGTGTTGGACGTAAAATTCTCGATCAGGTAATGTTATTTTACATTATGAAGTCCATCATTGGACGCAAGTTTTTGATAATATCTAAAAGAATCCAATTCATGGAATGGGCAAACTTTGGCTCAAGCCACTACATTTTTGTTTACTCTTAAGCCTTTGATTTTATTTTTGAATGTATATAGTATTTTTTTTTAAATATCTTATTTTCTTTACATTACTTTGCAAAAACAAACTTGCGACAAAAACACTCGCGTAAAACAGATAACTTCTATTGAAAATATTTTAGACCAGTTTATTAACAATTTCGATTAAATATTTGAACACGCAAAAACAAAGTGCGGCCCACACAAGAGAAAACGTAACATCTATGATATGTAAACTCATTACAGGCGCAATTTAAGAAGTAGATACAAGTAGCGGCACGAAACTTTAGCGCTGACCGTTATTGCGCAGAAGTAAAAAGTAAGGTACCTGAGGGGGGCTAGCGGAATGAAGGGCGGGCGTGCGTACAGCGTAGCGCCGATTGGCTCTCCAGTCGTATTCCGTTCCCCGCACTGATACGACGCCCCGCGCACATCCAGTGTACAGTCGCGTTCTTAATTGTATTTTTATTGCTGTTAATTTTTGTTGTTGGTTTTTGTTAAGTTTGAATTTGTTTGTTAAATTTAGTTTTTTTAAGTTTGTTTGTGACTTTAAAGTGAATATGCCTAGAATAAATACTGTTTTGAAAAGTCAGGCAAGGAAAATGGTTTATGATGTGAATTGTTTTTTAAAAAGTGAGATTGACGAAGCTACAAGTACTTTACTGAGTTACAGTATAATCTCACTAATCCGGCACTTCGATAGATAGACGTCCAATAATCCTGTACCCTCCGCACACGCCTCCCTTACTCCTCTATACCTGTGCGCTTCGGTCGCTGCGTCGTCGACTAGCAGTCTAACCTCAAATCTTATCACGTGCACGTGCTTACGTATTTGTTTTTTTCAAATGAGAATAGTTTATAGTTAAAAATGTCGAACAAACGCAAACACAAGACACTAGATTTGAATAATAAAATGGAGATTTTAAAGAAGTTAGATAGTGGAGAAAACATGTGCAAATTGGCAAAAGAATATGGTGTTGGGCGTGCTACTATACACGAT
The DNA here is from genome assembly GCA_932294365.1 of Diachrysia chrysitis. Taxonomy (NCBI): domain Eukaryota; kingdom Metazoa; phylum Arthropoda; class Insecta; order Lepidoptera; family Noctuidae; genus Diachrysia; species Diachrysia chrysitis. The sequence goes on along the minus strand of OW028659.1, from coordinate 9,984,992 downwards.
CTTAAGAAAAAAAGGCAAAAGACTACATCAAGACAACGGAATCGGGGCCAGGAAAGCGTAAAACACTAAAAGTTGGCGATTGTCCAAAGATGGAAAACGTTCTTTACATGTGGTTCATACAACGGCGTTTTAAACACACTCCTATATCTGGAGAAATTCTGAAAGCCAAAGCAATCGAATAATAAAAAAAATTACCCATAAAGATGATTTTCGTGCCAGCGATGGATGGCTCGATAAATTTAAAAAACGATTTGGTATCCGTCTATTAACCATATCTGGTGAGAAATAATCTGCAGTACAGCCATTTATTCAGCATTTTAAAAACAAAGTAGAAGAACTGGGTCTTCTTCCTGACCAAATCTATAACGCAGACGAGAGTGGTCTGTCCTGGAGACTGTTGCCCAATAAAACATTCGTATCTTCTAAAGAAGCAAGTGCACCAGGTCGTAAAGTAAGTAAAGATAGAATCACATTCATGCCGTGTTCAAATGCTACTGGATTTTTACTGATTTACAAAGCTTTTATTATTACTGATTGGCAAAGCAAAAATCCCAGAGCTTTCAAGAACATTTGTCTGCCCATCTGCTACAAGAACCAAATTAGAAGTTGGGTCACGAGGGAGGTATTTAGCGAATGGTTTCGACAGGGTACTGTTTTATCTGTTTCAATGCCAAGCTGCTCAAATTTATTCACTAAATGAGTTACTGTTTGCCGCGAAGTTAAGTGATTTCTACCAAAAAAATGGCCACAATTTTCATAGATACATGATTGGTTTAAGTAGAATGTTTTAATAACTAAAACACTTTGTTCAGTAGTAAAACGCTCCATAACAAATTTGCCGTATTTATACAAAATAAAATTTATGAAATAACAATCAAATTTGCCGCCAAAACAAAACCTCCAAGTTGTTGTTTCTAGAAATAGTTCTAGCATTTTTACCTCGAAAAAAGCCGATTCACAAAAGTAATGGTCTGCTAACTTCGAGTAGCAGCTCATTTAAAAAAAATAACAAATAACAAGATTGTTGTATCTCGATTAAATTCTTAAAAAAAAAATACTGTGGTTGGTGGAAAAAGTATATGATTACTGCTGTTGTCGATTTCAATGCACACAGACAACATTCTACTACGGACGGATTAACGGGCGAGTTTTGATATAAATACGATGGCCTAAAAAAAACGTGCAACCGCAACTTCAAGGACAAGAATAACTCCGCATCTCATTGTATACGCAATATGAAGTAACCGCTGAGTTGTTATATACCTAAACCAATCAGCCTTTCACGAGCAGCACTATAGATTATAGTATAGTATATTATTATAATAACGCTGCTAAGATTTCCTAATTTTGTGGAAAAATATAATAGAGTATTTTAGAAAAAAATATTCATCAAACATTAAAAAAAATCATAAGGATCAAGATATTATATAATATATTATATCATAAGAATCATAAAACATAATTTAATCGGAAACGATCAGCAGATTCGATAAGAAACAAAAAAATATATCCAATAGAATCAAAAGTCGAAATTGGTACATACAATTATTTTATCACATGGTCGACATGGCAGTGATAAATTCATGGATACTTTATAAAAAAACAACATCCAAACATGACACTGGGTGATTTCAGATTAGATCATGCAAAGTAAGCAAGTTTTATGTAATTATTAATAGTAATTATTAATAATATTCGGATGATCAAAATTTGGCAACATCTAATATGGTTTAAATAAACATTGAAAACTACGAGGAACCGCTTTCGTCTACAAACGAACATGCTATGCTTAATTATTTGTGATAATCATGAATCCCACATTTCAATAGAAGTTGTGAACTATTTTCGTGACAATGGTATAGTTTATTTGTGTCTTCCACCTCACACATCACACAATTTACAACCGCTCGATGTCAGTGTGTTTGGACCATTCAAAGAAATATTTAAAATCGCATTCAACGATTGGCATATTGAAAATGTTGGGTAAACCTTGACGATGTACAATACTGCTGAACTCTCAAAATTAGTCTACTTGGAATCATTTACATCGAGAAACATCACCCAAGGATTTTCCAAGCCTGGGATATGGCCAATAAATAAACTGGTATTTAACGATGACGACTTTGCCCCCATTGACATTTTCGGCACGGGTTATCATGAATATACTGACGAAAATAATCACATGGCGGGAGATTTAGACTTTGTAGATACGGAAACAAATCACAATGATGACATTGCTGATAGAGAACTAAATAAAACGCCTGTTTTGGAGACCGACCCGTTTAATAAAGTGCCTGATGTTCACGAATCTCTTCCAGCTTCCTCGTCGATTCTTTCTTCGAAAATAGTAAGACCTCGCCCGAAAAAAGCCGCCACTGAAAACGCCCCAAAAAGAAGGGGAAAGAAAAGGGGCATTCAAGAATATATACTGAGACGCAAGAAAAAAATAGATTAGAAAGCTTACGCGAGGAGAAAGAGAGAAAGAAGGAACTACAAAAAGTTAAACAACACGCCAAAGAAATGAAAACTGCAAAGAAGCTATTGGGATTATCGAAACCAAAACAGAAAAAGAAGAAAGTGGTATCTTTGCCATTAGAAACAGATTTCGATTGTAGAAAGATGTAGTTTTGCAATTACCAAAACCAATTTACTCCAAAGTTACATCTCGTACATCATCGCTTTCAGCGGCGGATCTACTTAAAGGCTTTTTGGGCTGCAGCCTAGTGCCCCGTGAATACAGAGGACCCCCAACCGAACTAAAAACAATAGACGATATTGTCAATCATAAAAATAGTCTAGAATTAAAAAAAACCGATCATAAGGTTGGCAACACTGCGATCAATCAACCTGTGTGCGCATCTATCAAACGGAACGGGGAATTCCCTGTCGCTTGTTTTCGGTCGGTGTATTTCGTGTATTGTCTATTACTGGGGACTTCCCTCCGCTTATCCCCCGACGCAATTTAGTTATTTTTCCGCACTTCTGCTATCGTCGATTATATTAACGAATTGACTTTGTTATTGTTAGAAATGCGTTTAGTGCGTGTTTAGTTTACTAATGCCCGGTTTCTGAGGTCCATTTGTTGGTGGTTTATCTATTCATTAGCGCTATTGGTTCGATAACTTTTGAAAATGCGTTTCTGAACAACTCAATGTTAGATAAACTCTGTTTAAACGTAGGTTAACTTAACTGATCATTTTGTGCCGTTTATCGGTTCCATAACTTTATATGAAGTTTCTTTTCGTGATAGTACATCAACTTTTGGATATTAAGTGTTATTACTTAAAATAATTTTTTGTTAGTAATTGTCAGTGAAAGCTAATATTATTACATTTAATATTAGAAAAAAATAATAATAATAACAAAAAATAATACAACGCACAAAACCAAAACGAAAGCAATGAGCACAGAACACATGTAACTAGGTACTTAACGTTCTCTTTTTTTAAGGTTGACATTTTCACAATGATGTCTTTAGAATTACCATACTTTATAACTAAAACAGTGTTGGGTTACTTATTTACCTTCGAAAAAAATATTAGTATAAATTAAATTAATATTAATGACGAATTATAATCACAAAATCAATTTTAATCTCGACGTATTGAAGAGAACCATCTATTGGCACAATGAGTAACTGGTTAACGGTTTCATAGTTATAAAACGACTCTTTTCGTATTCAGAAACTCAGCGACAGATAACCGACGTTTATCTTATGCATAACTTTATGGAATCAATAGCTAGTGAGAATTTAACTGGAAACTTCAGAAACCGGGCATAAGTGATAGATAACTTAAAAGTTTTAAGGACCGGACCTTTCTTTTCCAGTTTCCCTTTCTTAAATGTCAGTTGTTGTCAGTTCATTGTGCGTATCATTATAGGTTATGAGCCCAGCACGCGAGTAGACGAGTTTTAAGTTTATTGGTGAAAATATAGTGCAAAAATGTCGACAAACCTTATTGCTAGTATCGCAAAGCTAAAGGGAAGAGAATATTACGAGGATTGGGCGTTTGCTGTAGAGAACTATCTCGTATTGGAAGGCATGCAACAATGCATCACGACCGGCGGTGATCCGAACGACGCGAAAGCGAAAGCAAAAATAGTTTTAACTATAGATCCCAGTTTATTCGTGCATATAAAAAGTGAATCAACGGCTATGGCAGAAGCTGAAAAAACTATTTGATGATAATGGATACACGCGGCGCATCGGATTACTTCGTAACCTCATTTCAATTCGGCGTGAAAATTGTTATTCTGTCTCAATATGTCACTTCATTGTTAGAAATCAGCCAGCGATTGAACAATACAGGATTCAAGATAAGTGACGAGTTACTTACTTAAGCCAGGCATTGATTTTAATGAATGTTTTTCACCTGTAGTTAGGCATTCTAGTTTGAGATTGTTATTCGCTTTAGCAGTTCAGCTTCATTTAGATATTTGTCACTTGGATGTAGATACTGCATTTTTAAATGGTTTCTTAAATGAAAATGTGTATATGATGAAGCCACCAGGTTTTCAGGTTAGTGATGATAATGTGAACAAGGTTTTGCGTTTAAAACGTGCTATTTATGGCCTTTAACAATCATCAAGGGCATGGTATAAGAGAGTTGATGATTTGTTGCAATCTTTAGGTTATAAAAAATGTAAATTAGAACCATGTTTGTTCACAAAAATGGATAAAAATGTAAAGATCATTATTGCATTATATGTTGATGATTTCTTTGTTCTTTCAAATAATCAAAAAGAAACAGATTTGTTAAAAGAAAATTTAGGTATACATACTGGGAGTAAAGATGAAGCTCACTGCAATGTGTGGGTAGAAGAAGCTGGCAGAGGTGCTCAAGAAGTGGCGTCCTTTCTCATCAAACATATCACAGAGAGGCTTCATGGCAACGTGAAACATCTGATTTTATGGAGCGATTCGTGGCCAGAACCGCAACATAAAATTAACATTAATGCTCAAAGCAATGTTAAATGAACATCCAACTTTAGACCAAATCAATATAAGATTACTTAAATCGGGGCATAGCTTCCTCCCAAATGATACAGATTTTGGGAAGATAGAATGTACCTTAAAACGTCAACAGAGGCTGTACACACCGAATGATTACATTCAGGTTATGAAAACCTGTAAAAAAACGAAACCAATGCATGTACACAGGATGAAAAATGAAGGTTTCTTGTCATCGTTAAAGCTAGAAAATAATATTTTTATTGAAAAAAACAATTGATGGAGAGAAAGTGTCATGGCTCAGTACTAAATAAATTTTGTTTAAGAAACATGAAATGTTTAAAATTTATATGAAAAATAATTTGAATGAAGATATTTTTAAGGTAGTAGATATTAAAAAAAACATTCGCGGTTGACAAGGTCTTGTTACAAAAAAAATAATGGCGCCACTTTGGCAAACAGGGAAACCGGTCCCTGACGCAAAATTGCAGGATTTGAAAAGCATGCTGCACCTAATTCCACAAGACTCGCACGATTTCTATGTAAAGCTCATTAAAAACCCAGACCTAGAAGACGATCTTAAAGGTTTTTCCGGACAACCTGATTTTGAAGTTGAAAATTAATTATGTTAAGATTACTAATTTGATACATAGAAATTTAAGATTTGTTTGTATTTTTCAATAAAATTATTAAAAGATGTATAAGATTTTTCAGTTTTTACTGCAGGGTAATAAATTAACAAGGAATAACCCACACAGATAGTTTTGCAAAAAGGAACCAATGAGTTTTTTTTTTTATTACTATTAAAAATGTTAATGATTTTCATCAATATTATGTTTGTATACATAGAATGAATCATGTTGTTCAATATTCTAAATAAACTTTTTTCAAAATAACAAACAAGTTCAATGTATACACAATTTGAGAAAAACGGCTTTATCTCAAAACTATCATTGTGTGGATTTGTTCTGTCTTGCATAAGTAGGTCCAAATGAATGTTGTATCAAAAATGATACCATACGTTTTTTTGATAAATATACAATTATATTATTAGATAAATATTTCTTTTACTATTTTTTCTGTATTTGTTACCCCTATACATATAATATATATTTTTATTATCACAATAAAAAAATCCATGCATTTAAGGGTGATGACAGATTCAGCCCTTGAAGACCTTGGCTCTTATTACGATAGTAATTCGCTTAAACCCAACCCGTCAAAAACGCAATCATGCGCATTCCATCTACGCAACTGCGATGCCAACAAGACGCTGAATATATCATGGCAAAATGTACCAATCGTTCACTTTCGGCACCCTATATACTTGGGAATCACTCTGGATAGAGCTCTTACCTACAAACAGCACTGCTCGAACACAAAAATGAAGGTACATGCACGAAACAACATCCCAAGACGACTTACTTCTACCAAGTGGGGAACATCACCACATGTCTTGAGAACTACCGGTAAGGCACTTTGTTACTCGGCTGGTGAATACGCCAGTCCGGTCTGGAGCCGCTCCGCGCACACTAATCTAGTGGATACAGCTTTAAACGACACATGCCGGATAATTACAGGCTGTCTAAAGCCAACCCCAGTTGATATGCTGTATCCACTAGCCGGTATTACACCTCCAGATATCCGCAGACAGGTGGCTAGCTGCATTGAGAAGGCTAAAATGGAAACCGAACCACGACACCCAATGTACCAATACGTTCCGGTACCGCAAAGGCTCAAAAGTCGACATAGCTTGGTAAAAGACGTTCACCCACTGCGTGCCGATGCTCATAAGACCAGACTCGAACTATGGGAAAACAGAAACCTAAATATACCCATCCCAATAGCCGAAAAACTTCCCCCTGGCCACAGCTTACCATGGCCGACGTGGAAGACTAAATAGACTCCGGACCCAAGTCGGCCGAAGTAATGAAAATATGTCCCGGTGGGGTTACAGTACACCTGAGCCATGTGAGTGTGGCATCTTCCCCCAAACAATAGCCCATTTAATGAGCTGCCCAGCATGCCCTACCACCTGTACTCGCGAGGACCTATACAAGGCCACGGACAACGCTGCTTGCGTGGCTGAGTACTGGTCTGGGAAAATTTGACTGCCATTGATCGACTCGCTAAGAAGAAGAAGGGTTAAAAAAGAAAATAACAAGAAAACACAGATTAGAACTATTAAACTCCCACAAATGGTTTGCGACCCCAAACCAAACAAAACCATAATTTGTTGTGATGCTTGTTTGAATCCCATAACGAGAAGAGTCATGCAATGCAGTCAGAAACAATATCACATGAACTGTATACCATCCTATCACAAACTACATATACCGGAAGATGACGGAGATTCATTCTTGTGCCAAATTTGTTTTCAATGTAATACTGATTCATCTGAGGTTTATAGTTGATAGTATGTTCGATTCTATTATTAAAGAAAGTAACAGGGATTTTAGTTATTTAAGTTGTCCTATAGGTCAACGCTAAATCAAAGAAGCTAAATCAGCTGGTCAAGAAGTGCTTTCTTACTCTAAAGTAAGACAAGGGTTTGTCACAAAATTTAACCTGCGTACCAAACCCCTTAAAAAAGACACATGCAACAAGTGTGACTTCTATGAAAGTAAAAAGAATCAAGCATCTGAAGAAAAAAGGAAAATCGAAGAAGACCACAAAAAGCATATCGACAAAGATACATTTTTGCAACAACAACTCAAATGAAAATGGCAAAAGATGACTCCAAAAAGGAATGTTTGATTTTTGACCTACAAAAGACGTTACCTCTACCCAGGATACCCACAAATATTATTTTTTATAAAAGACAGCTGTGTAAGTATTAAATATATAATACAATTAAATATATATAAGTATTAAACCAATGATTGTACACAGGCTTACCAAAGAAGACTTTAAGTCATCACGCAATTTAGAGACAAAAATCACAAACAGAAAGAAGAGAGTCAGTAGATAGATCTAAAATAAGTTCGACGTTTCGTGTTTCCGTTGAAACCTTTTTAAGCCCAAGAAATAGAACGTTGGTTCATAAACCATCCAGGACGGGTCGCTACTCACTACCAACTTGGGGAAATATTTGGGACTTATGCAAAAGCATGTAAAATTGATACAGCTGTAAATGGCTTCCGGAATACAGGAATATTTCCACTCAATGAAAACATTTTCTTTGACTCACCAAACTCTCCTCTTTAAGAAAATCATCAAAACAGCGCGTCATCGCATCTGTGGTAAATGATCTACCCGTTTCTTTGCATTCCACAAGCTCAAGACGAAGAACTCCCAACATGCTGATAGTCGAAAAGACCGAATCAATCATCTGGTTATACCTCATTCCAAACCAACACACTGCCTTTAGTGTCATAAGAAAAATTTTAAATATTTTTTTCATGTTTAAGGTCTACAAAACCAAATAATAAAATTTTTTAGTTTCAAGCTTATCTGGGATTAAAATACGAGTATGTTAAAAATAACGTAAGTTTAATATGTCGTAAAAGTTATCAAATACGTGACTAATATAAATAAAGATAATAAGTAAAAATACGTTTCATTTTGTAATATATTACAAATACACCATTAAAATTAACCTAAAGCACGTCACTTCCGTTGTTGTGTCCCTTCAGTGGAGGGCAAATGTCACTTCCGTGGACCTAATGTCAATACCGTGGAAATACATTTTCAATTTCCTTTTTTTAATCCACGAAACTTAAGTAGAAAATAGTTCGACTAATAAATGGAACTTAATGGGGGATCCTATTATTAATTTTTTTTGTATAATTTAAATAGGCCCACATCGCCGCTCTCTCGCGACGTGTAAATCCTAAAATAGTAAATTCATACAATTCCTACTATTTTGACCCAATTTTTGAAAACGACAATGCAATCTTATGTTAATATAGTGTTCAATGTATAGAAAAGATGGTTTACTTTTACCAGTAGTTAAGTTTAAGTTATGTATACACGTTAGTTAAATAATATCCAACATACATATAAAAATATTATGTAATCAAAACAATAACAAACATTTTACAAATATTTTTGAAGCAAAATGAGAGAAAAAAATGTCTTTAAATCCAAATACAATGGAAACATGTTTCTTATTAATCGTTTTTCTGTATCAAAATTAAATACAGTTCATGAGATATAAAAAAAGAAAGATTACAATTATATACATTTACTCACATTTGATAATTCAAATGATTTTTAATGCTAGCTATGTGTAATTATTTTTATTTTATATAAAATACATAATTATATACTTAAAAGTTTTTGGACATTTGACAGATATGGGTCTTACCAAAAACTATAAAGGACACGAATCGACAAAACGATAAATTAAAGCACAACATGCGTTTAATTAAAAAAATACAATAATTCTCAACATGTTTACGGATTTGGTTTAATGTCTAACAAAGGTGTATTTATATACATATACAAAGTCCTCCGCAGCGTTTCTGTCTAAACACGATAAACTCAAAAAAGTACCGAACGAATTTTTTGTGAAGAGGTACGTTTTTTTTCTGTATAATTAATTTATGTTTTATGTAAATTGGTGGAAATATGACGATAATTGTTGAAGTCGAAAAAAATCAAGCCGTCTGGGACCGTATATCGAAAACGCTAATTAATCTTTTCAAAATAATTTAACAAAATAGTGTATGGTGGAATTGTTCCCCTTTTTTTAGCTCCCGATAGCACATATCTCTGTTAAGTATATTACAATAGGTATGATAGGATATACCTCTGAAACTAACTCATGCCCGGCGCAAGGTTTTGTACTTCAGGTTTGGAGGATATTAAAAAATAATATTTAACACTATCACTCTGTCAAGTGGCTAACATTATTTATTTCAAATAAAATTTGATCATCCAGTTATAGGCTTAGATGATATATGATTAGATTCAGAAAATAAATTAATGTTAATCCTTGAGTATGTAAACTTATTTGATATTTACATTACTTTGGTTGTAATTATTTATGTAAGAATTTCTGTCCTGAATGCGATTACACAATAATCGCAAATAATACATGTTAGTCACCCATATACAGAAATAGTGATAGTATAAAATATTATTTAGAAATATGCTCTAAAATCTTAAAACACCAAAAATGCGCAAGACCTGTGTTTATTTTTTAGATGGGATTTGGGTCATCTCTTCAGCTCGTATACTGTGATCAAATCTTACTTTTTAACACCTTATGCACCATATTTTTAGCAAATAAATACATTATTATTATTACCAGCTTTCGCAAGCGGTTTCGCCCACGTGGATGTCGCTTAACGCGGCAAAAAGGAGCTTATTTCCATTTTTAGTATTAAAAATCGGTCTAGCGGTTTCGGCGTGAAACATAGTTACTTTCGCATTTTATTGGTATGTAAGTATGGATTATTATTAAAAATTTTCAAGAATGTCATTTCAGCAATTGCATATTTTATACTTTTCTGCAACTGTTTTATATTCATTGATCCTCCTCGAATTTAATTGTCACTAATTTAAAAGACGGTTTTTAATTTTATGTGCAATCAATTATAATGATAATTTTTAATTACTGAACACTATAAAAATCCGTAAAATCACAGCGCGCTACTGTATGATCACTTTATCGTCAGTCACACGTCAACACTGGCGTGTTTAGCGCCAATATCATTGCTTCCCGCGTTTTCCGGGTGGCTTCTGCAGCTGAAAGCCGGAAGAGTTGTCGACCGCGGCGATGCCGAAGCCGCTGGTATTGAACGAAGTATTCAAGCTGGGCTGAACCTGCGGTTGCCAATTCGGACCTAAAAACATACAATTATAAATAACAAGATACACTTACAACACTGTTAAGATGGGTTGTTTCAAATCGTCTCTTATCGTAAGTCCGTACGTCAAAGTTAAGTCAGTATGAAATTCTCGTACAAGCGGCCATATTAACGTTAACTGACATGTCAATGTATGTTGAAGCAACTAGCCCTTAGAGTAATAAAATTGTCGAACTTACCACTTGTATCAGCCGTAGGGAACGGCGACAGCGCGCTGCCGACGTATGTAAACGGCGTTGGACCCGCCAACTGTTGCAGATTACCTAACCAACATTATAATTTATTAATTTAGATGTAGATGACTGTATGAAATGGAAAATACTCAGCCAGGAAGGACAAAAAACAGTTGAGACGTGAGTACTTTTTGCTTTGTCAAAATAAGAAAAACTGATTAGATAGGGTCATGATGTCACGATTTTGCAAAAATATACAAAAACGTGACTTCATGCGAAGTTTTAAATCGTCAATTTTCAACAAAAATAAGTATCTATTATTTTTATTTATTTATTATTTATTTTATTTACCTAGAGCCGCTCTCGGATCAGAGATGACAGCACTGCTTTGATTGATGTCTGCCAAAGCGCTGGACTTCATCTTTTTCTTGTTCGTTTCCGCGTCACGCAGTATTTGGTCGAGGCTGTTGCTTGCTGTACATGACAAGTAATTTTAATTTAAATGTGATTAAAAAATTATAATATTATATTGTCTTAATAAATAATTAATTGTTATATTAAAACAATCAAGAAAGAATTATGAGTAAAATCTAAATATAAGAGTTCCTAGCAGGTACAGTACGGCGAATAACTTGTCGAGTCCAATAAGAGCTAAAAGATAGTTGGAGAGAGATGCAAGTACACATGAATGGTGTGTGAGACAGAAACGACGCCGATCGACAATCTTGTAGCCGTTTTGAGACGTGCTAAGTTTCAACGGCCGCACTGTACAATACATCGGCGTAAGTGATGATGTGATGAATGAATTGGTAGTATGAAGTGGTAGTACTACAGGGTGTACTCACGGTCGGGCGCGTCGAAGACGTTGGTGGGGTCCTTGAGCACGTACTTGCGCAGGTTGAGGTACTGGTCCTTCTGCGCCGCGACCTGCGCGTGCACGGCCTGCAGCCGCCCCGCCAGCGCCACCAGCGACTCGTGCATGCGCCGGATTCCCAGCGTCAACTCTACCGAACCAATGAACATGTATGTATAATAATGTCTTTTTTTCCCCGTTATTCGTCCTTTACGAGGAAAGTTAATAAATATTAATAAAACAAATAAATGTGGATAACATCACATACATTGCTCTGAAACCAAAGTAAGTAGCTAAAGCACTTGTGATATGGAATTCAGAGACAACGAAGGTACCACAAACACCCAGACCCAAAACAATGTAGAAAAGTGGTTTTCTACATTGACCCGGCCAGGGATCAAACCCGGGACCTCAGAGCTGACAACACCTTGAAAACCGGTGTGTACGCCACTCGACCAAGGAGGTCGTCAAGAAAGGAGGTGTAAAAGTTATAATAATAAATAAATGCGCGATTTACACATCTTTTATCCCTGTATCCAGTCATTTATTTACCTTGTTCAGTGAGTAGTTTAGGTGACGACTGCATTTGTTTGTCAGCAACATCCATTTGTCTGCGGAACGTGATAAGTTGCTGCTCTAACTCAGCAATCAGCTCCTTCACATATGCAGGTGGGGCCGTCCCTTCTAATTCTGAGCCTAAAACAAATATCATTATAATTGTTTAAATAAAACTTATTAAGTATTTACACAACAAAACCGTTTATGCAGTTTGACTGTGGGTGTAATGACTAGGATGACAAATTTGACAATAGGTAATTCTAATGACTTAACTAAACTTAGGTGATTATGTTTAAAGTTACATGCGGCCTCGGCGAGAGTGCGCGGGACTCCTCGCCGCTCAGACACATAGCAGGAGGGAGGTGGCACACACGGGTTGGGACGCGACATACACGGGGTGGGTGGTGCTACATACCGGGCGTGGTGTAGTCCCAGGTGGCGGCCTCGGCGGCGGCGGTGCGAGTGCGCGGGACTCCTCGCCGCTCAGACACATAGCAGGTGGGACGTGGCACACACGGGTTGGGACGCGACACACGCGGGGTGGGTGGTGCTACATACCGGGCGTGGTGTAGTCCCAGGTGGCGGCCTCGGCGGCGGCGGCGCGAGCGCGCGGGACTCCTCGCCGCTCAGACACATAGCAGGTGGGACGTGGCACACACGGGTTGGGACGCGACACACGCGGGGTGGGTGGTGCTACATACCGGGCGTGGTGTAGTCCCAGGTGGCGGCCTCGGCGGCGGCGGCGCGAGCGCGCGGGACTCCTCGCCGCTCAGACACATAGCAGGTGGGACGTGGCACACACGGGTTGGGACGCGACACACGCGGGGTGGGTGGTGCTACATACCGGGCGTGGTGTAGTCCCAGGTGGCGGCCTCGGCGGCGGCGGCGCGAGCGCGCGGGACTCCTCGCCGCTCAGACACATAGCAGGTGGGACGTGGCACACACGGGTTGGGACGCGACACACGCGGGGTGGGTGGTGCTACATACCGGGCGTGGTGTAATCCCAGGTGGCGGCCTCGGCGGCGGCGAGCGCGGCGGCGGCGGCGGCTCGCAGGCGGCGGGAGTGCGCGCGCGCGCGGGACACCTCGCCGCTCAGGGACAACACCTCGCGGAGGATCGCCTCCGCCTCGCGAGACACCTAACACGACCATAAACGTGAAATTTTATTTGTCTATGTCACAAGTACATGTTGTTTTCTGACCGTATTTTGAAGATATTTTGAATCAATACACGAAATTTCGTCAGAACACAACAATAGCCTTTACTGCATGTTTGACGTTCCGTGATATCGCCATTTCCAGGAAAGGGCTAAGCTAAGGGCGCGCGGAATAGTTACAAACTATTTGAACTAATTGCAATCTGTTCCGGTTGACTATTACTCTTTTACAGAGGAAAACCTGGTTAAATGTCGTGAGAAAACAAATTGACGATATTATAGCATCAACTAACATTTAATGTGTTACATCTATGAATATATATATAGCGTACCTTATGTAAAGGTTTGACAGACACCCTCATAACTTCAGAACTCAGTGATTTCTGTTTCTTAACAAACTCCTTGAATGTATCCACCATAGTTGATATTTCATTTGGAAGCTTGTTTTGTTTTGGTGGTTCACCTTCAAAGAAAAGTTGATCAATAAGGCACATTATTAAAATATTTTTTTTTTAAATAAATAAAAAATCTATTATAACATCAAATACAATTTTTGATATTGTTAACTTACTTTTATTATTCGCAACTCCAATGCCACTATTATTAGGGACTTGGCTTAATCCGTAGCTTGGAGCAGCTGTAAAAAGGAAACATTGATATAAAAAAATATATATACATACATTATGATAGAGATGTTTTATGTATTAAATTAATAAAATAGGACTGGAATAATGCTAAGCAGAAGCACACACTAATCCCCATATTCAGAAAGCTGATCGACATAAAAATTCGTACAGTGCTGTGATTTGATGTCAAACAAATCACAGCACTGTATGATCACCTATTACTTTAGTTGATTAGAGTTTATTTGCAAGGCAGTGAAGAACCTATATTATACAGCTGATCCCATATTTAGAATGATTTAAAACACACCTGAAATTGGTATTTGTTTGCTAGAAGATGTACTCAAATTTGGTCCTGAAAAAAATAAATGATAATGTAACTAAAAAAGGACGATAATAAAAATGAACAGGAATAGCCAGGATAAAGGTAGGACAAAAAGTAAAATAAAAATAGGTAAGGCTCAATGAAACTACTTATGGTTTTCTCTCCACTAACCTCTAGTTTCTGTAAAGCTAATCAACACAAAAAAAAATGTTAATCACCTGTAGAACCTAATTTCTAGAGCTCTGATTGGTTGTTAGTCTTATGGTCAACCAATCACAGTTGTGGTGACTTGATTTGACTACAGATTAAGTGGATCACCCTTTTTTTTTATATATAAATTATGTGTTACAATTATTTAATTAGTTCATCAGTAAGCCTATGATACATGTACTAGATATACTTTTATACATTAGTTAGATGATACTTAACATGACATTGTACTTAGAGAATTTAAAGCTAGCAGTTCAGACAATGCTATCATGAGTGAAGTTCACGATAACTTTTTGATGATTTCATGAAGATGTGTTGGCTGACTTTAAAATGGGGTTCCAAACTAAACAAAGAAACAACTATTTTACACCACTTCACATTTGTAATTAAATACAAATAATAGAAGGTTAAACTTAAACCTCAGGCAGGACTCGAACCTGCGACTGGCTTTACGCGCCAGCCGCTTTACCAACTAAGCTACCGAGGTCACTGTCTGGAAGTTAAAATTTTGCCTCCTATTTATGACGTCTTTAGGGCGACGTATGCGACATCTATTGAACCAATTTTGCTTTTGGCCTCACCAACTCAACAATGAGTTAAATTAGAAGTCCGAGAGATGATGCAGCCCAATACTTATTATTTTTATTATTTGTTACGCATTATAGCATGCGGTGCGAATATTTATAATTAAGAATAGAAATTTTTCCTTCTATTATTTGTATTTACTTTACATTGTTAATAAATAAGATGGGTTGTATATCCCCCGGATCCAATCTATTGGGTTGTGACCTAATTATAAAGAATAAACTAACTAGTACTATAATATCTTGATGTACAAAAAATCCATATTCATCGCTAGTGATGTCTCTCGGACTAATATCAAAAATATCTCACCGCAACTAGGTGTGATAGTATGATAGCAATCTCGTTTGGCACCTAACAACTTGTATCCACAGTCCGTAGGTTCACATCGTATGGGACTGAGTTCAAAGTTAGGTTTTGTGAACATTGTGACTGGTGGCAACATTTGAAATGTCTGTGTTACTGGGATGTAAGGGGTTGATAATGGAGAATTCGGGTTTGGGAACATTATACTGGAATAAAAATTAATGGAATGTAAAGAAATGTCTATGATTCAAACCAATTATTTTTTTGTTTGATGGTATACCTCCATGCATACTATCAAATTAAAATCATACAATACATTATACAATACTTGGTCATTGCCATTTGTTCATGTTAATTAAATTTAGTTACCCTAATAACTTTCATTCATTTTTATTAATTTTAAGGATCAATAAGCATAATTATGTTACATGTAAATATCAAATAGGTACTAATGTACTACTCTGCAGTAGACAGCATACCAGACTAACCTCAAGTTTCTGAAAGGGAGATCAACACAAAAATTTGTTAATCACCTATCAAATCTCAATATGTGACTGGTTGTTAGTATTTTGGTTAACCAATCACAGTCGTGATCAGTTGATTGGACAACAGATTAAACTGATCATCCTTTCAGAAACCGGGGGATAGACTGTATCTCTATTTTAAAGAATATTTTTTGGCATTTACGCTACTGAACTTATATTATAAACTTTGATTTTATTATAAACTCAACCAGTATGGCATCTAATATGGCATATAATACTTACCAAAGAGTGAATTTGTAGTAGTAGCAGTGCTAGTAGTACTGCTAAGCCCTCCAAACCCTGTGCTTTGAGTTGCAGCGGTTGTGTTAAATCCAAAGCTGCCTAAACCACCCAGTCCAGTAGTGTTTGCTGAACTGGCCGGAGCACCAAAATTTAACCCTAAAACAGAATACTTCTATAAAATAATGCAGTGAAAAGAATTCTCTGTTTGCAACAGGCACTATGATAATTCTAATCCACATAATTTAACTGGGCTGTTGGTCTAGTGGTTCGACACCCTGACAGCTAAACCAGAATTTGTTGGTTATATTCCCACCCAGAACAAATATTTGTCTGATGAGCACGATCATTTGTTGTGTCTGGGTATAATTTATCAATATTATGTATGTATTTAGAAATATATAAGGATGTTTATCAGTTGTTTAGTTGCCATAATACTGCATTTGCCTAGTTTAGGATCAGCTTGCTGTATGTAAGTTGTCCCAAGATATTATTATTATATTCCATATTTATGTTTGACCTAATTTATGTTTGATATAAGTGCCTACTTTTAAAAATGTATACAGCTCAACAATGATGTATAATGATAATACACAGACATGATGATGACATTAAAATGTGGGACTTTTTATTGTACAGGTACTTTAGTGACAAGACTTTATCATTTTAATATGATTAACAGGTTTATATTTATACCAATACCAACTTAATAAGAAATTGTAGTCCAGTTAATAGAAATACTAATTACCTGTATTAGAAGTTGCAGCGCCTGCACCAGCACCAAAGTTGAGTCCACCAGTGCCTAGCCCCGCAGTACCAAAGGCAGGTGTGGTTGTAGCACCAAATGTTGGAGCAGCACTAGCTCCAAAAGCTGGTGTAGTGGTAGCTCCTGTAAATAATTAACTAATTTTAATCCATGACACACTAAAACTGTGTGATTTCATACAAAATGTATAATGTTTTGGTTATGTCTGTATCAAACTTACAACTATAGTAGGTTTAAAAGATGATCTAAAAATCTATGTTAGGTACTAACTACAATTTTTTTTGTTATTTTTCCATTTGTTGAGGCTTCTATTTTAATAAATTTCATTGATAATTAATATTATTAAAGATTTGCTCAGTTTGTTCTTACAGTAAAAGCATGCAAGTGTTAACTTACCAAAATTAGTTGGTGCTGCAGCGCCGAAAGTTGGCGCTGCCGTACCAAAAGCTGGAGCTGCTGTTGTCGCACCAAATGCTGGAGTACCAGTTCCAAAGGCAGGGGTTGTAGTTGCTCCAAACGCGGGCGCGGCAGTAGTGGCTCCAAACCCAGTAGAACCAAAAGCTGGCGTTGCCGTAGACTGAGTGCTTCCAAACAGGCCAGTTGATGGCTGTGATGTTGCAGCCAAACCAAAGCCAGGGGTCGCAGGCCTTAAATATGTAAACAATTATATAGCATTTTCACCACAGAGTGCTGTAATATAATAGATTTTCACAACAACAATAAAAAACAATACTGTTCAAGGCTGGTCGGTGGTGCCAAAGAATGAGGTTATATAGTTAACTTGACGTTAGTTTAATTTTAATTCTGTTGTAAAAAGGAAAGAGGTTTTATGCTTCATTCAAACCAAGTATGTAAGTACCAAAGAAGTCGAATATGTAATACCAATAGAAACTTGTTTCTCTACTCACTTGTTAGCGCCAAAGTTAAAGCCCCCTGCAAGACCTGTTGTTGCAGGAGCACTCGACGGAGTACCAAATGAAAACGACATTATTATATGCTATTCAAGTATTGAATACTGATCACGCAAACATTTAGTAATTAACTAAGTCTATTATAACTACGAACCAAAATATAATAAAATTTAACTTCAATGAAACAGTTCAGCAGTCAGCTTGTGGTTCAACTTCAAGAACAGCAACCACAGCATATAACAAGTATTCTGTGAACCACAGAACACATATAACAGCAACAGTTATTTGAATTTGATTTGAAATATTAAAAAAAAATGCCAGTATACCACAGACCCACAGACTATAAAACAAAGCAAACGCGATACACCTTCCGATCCAATCAAAATGTTTCAATTTTTTTTAGGTAGGTATTTGATAATATTATTTTCATTTGTTTTGCCGATCCGTAATGTATTGATATCATCCAATGATTAAAGATCGAATCGGATTGGACCGAATGTATAATTTATGTTTTGTACTGTAAAAAAATTGTATTGTAACATAATATGATTTTTTTCGTCTCATTTCCAATACCCTCAATCCCATTTTTCCTACTTATTAAAACAGTTACAGAACCGTATTGGGATATACTCTACCGAGATTGGGATTGAGTTCGCTGCTGTGTTTAATTACCGTATTACATAATATGTACGCAACCAACAGTGTTTTTAATATACCTATTATATTAAAAACACTGTTGGTTGCGTCATTATAGTGCGAGTGTATTATTATCGTCATCCAGGAAGACGTCCATCTTACGCTACGACGGACGGTTCTCTTTTCGTACACACGCTACGGACTTACCGTCCTGTTACATACACAGAGTAGGTACCATTTATAGGTTACATAAGATTCAATCAGTTAGGCCTCGGACAAACTAGTTTTGCCTAAAATCGGGTTTCACTTTGCTCCTGACATGTCACGTAAGGTATGTGACATAAAACCTCTAACAACGTTATTTTTATTCTTTTTTCTTTGTCAAATTATTTTATTGAAATCTATCAACTTGATTGTTGATTAAATTATTTATCACAGAGTACTTTATACTTATACGGTTATTTATCGAAGTTTTTGAATAAGAACGCGACGTAAGCATGAATCATTTTGCTTGGGGTGGACCTTTACAAAATTCTTGTAAAGTTCTATTTAAAACTACACCAGTGCCTATTCATATTCCATTTTTGGTGACAAGTTACCCTGAACCTGAAATGAAGAAAGTGACTCGTCCTCCAGTGTATGGACATGCAGAATTATTTAAGAGACTGCCAAAGGGAAACCTGAGAGTTGAATCTGCTGTTTCTAAACCCGCTAAAATAGTAGATGCTACGTTTATTTGATTTTGATGAACACTAGGTACTTATTCACTATACTGTGTATCAAAACTTACAAACTGTTATTGTCATTTTATGTATTGAAATCAGCGCCATCTACTGTCATTAAACTAAGTGACTGGGGCATTTTAGTCTTGACTTAGTTCAAATAATTGCCGCCAGAGGCGCTCATTTCCAACTATTGTTATTCTTTTTACCCGACTGTCCCGACTGCAAAAGGTTTCGTGTTTTTTTTTGTTTTATGAATAAAGGTAGGTATTTGGATTTTTTAATTAGGATTAAAATCTATACTACCAGTAAAATTAAATAAATTCAATTAGCGAAAACTTTTCATTTACTATTTAAAAGCCTTTTATTTCAAATTCCTTTAATGTTGTCTCCAAATCCTGGAGTCTGTATAGTTTTCAGATTCAGCTAAAATGTTATTTCTATTTTACGCCATGACGGTTCTTTTCGCACAGACTATATTCTACATCAATAATATAATTAGTAGGCAAGTAAAACGTCATGTAGGTATCTATTGGAAGTACTTAGGTGATTACTAAAGATTTAACTTTTCGAGGTCCGAACCCCACAGGGGGTGCGCTTAGTGAGCGTTGCTGACGTACCTACCTAGTTAGTTTTTCTATTGCTCTGGCTGGAGGCCTTTAAGTTTCTCGCCAAAACTCCGGTGAAGCAGTCAAAGCCTGCACTCATGCTAACTGCGTAAATCTCTTCCAAAAAAAAAAAAAGATTTAACTTTTTTATCCTAGGTATTTCTATCTTGATTTTCCTCACAAGAAAACCATCGGGGCGCTTCACTTTACTTGCACATCAACTACACATAACATACAAACTATACTTTATAATAACGTTTCTTATCTACTTATCTATACTTAATATTATAAAGCTGAAGAGTTTGTTTGTTTGTTTGTTTGTTTGTTTATTTGTTTGTTTGAACGCGCTAATCTCAGGAACTACTGGTTCGAATTGAAAAATTCTTTTTGTATTGGATAGTCCGTTTATTGAGGAAGGCTATAGGCTATATAACATCACGCTACGACCAATAGGAGCGGAGCATATATGAAAAATGTTGCAAAAATGAAAAACCGTTGAAACTAAAACACGCGAACAAAGTCGCGGGGGACAGCTAGTTATCTTATAAACATACTTTAAATACCTACAGGTAACCAACTAACCAGGCAGGAACATATACACACTACCGTGGTAGGTTCAGTTTTCTAATTTATGTTAAACTAGCTGTTGCATGTGGCTCTGCCTGCGTTTGTGTCGGTTATAGAGGCATAAAGTAGTCTAAGTCCAGTTTCATCATAATCGGTTCAGCGGTTAGGTCGTGAAAGCGTAACAGACAGAAAGATAGACAGACAAAGTTATTGTCGCATTTTAACCAGTAGGTACCTATATATGGATTTCGGAAAAATATGTAAGTAGCTAGTTTTGTAGTAGTAGTTAGAAAAAATATGTAAATTGATACCTACGTGCTTTTCATTAATGAACGATTAAGACTTTCTTAAAAAAAAAAAAATAGGATGGTTTCTTATAGTTTTAGGCCTTAGGGAGAGACTTTGGTGGTCAGTAAGTTGAGGTATATCTCGGGCTCTTATAACTGATTCCTTATTAAATTTGTTTAACCTCGATAATAGCTATCAATCGATGTAACCCTAGCTCTTTTAAATTATTAAAACACTTGGGTACATAATAAAATAGATACCTAGCACCAGGGCCGGATTAACCATTAGGCAGTGTAGGCAACCGCCTAGGGGCCGCGCAATGGAAGGAGACCCGCGCGCACACAAAAAAAAATGTTTACGTGTGATTTGGATTATTACTTATCTATAACCTATTCATTTAGACCATAGTAATAAGACCAAATATGTACAAATCTACTACTGTAAGCTCTAAAGGAGTTAAACATCAATCGTTTGATGCTGCTGATGCTTACATACCTTCATCAACATAAGAGCTAATGCCCTGACATGGTTATTCCGGCCCTGCTATTAGTAGTTAGACAAATAGATCGATAATCACTTAACCCCAAGACAATGCCACCATTATATTATTGAAGTTTGATTTTCCACGATTCATTACGATTTCAATCTAAAAGCAAACCGAGGGTCCCACTGCTGCCCAAGTTTAATTGACTTTCAAGATTTTTAATTACAAACTTGAGAAAAGATACACCGGAGAAAACTCTAGATGTAGAAGGGACGTATTTGGATATAGTTTTTTTTTATTTCATAAATTAAATATTAAAAGTTTAAAACCCAGATAAAATTTTAATTAATACCAACAAATCCTATACCTAATCTTCAGACGGCTTTAAAGGTTTTCCTGAACTACGAATAATAGCTAAAAACAAACTCTAACAAGCCTGCAATTCAGGCAATCAAATTTTGCTCACCCGTTTGGGAGCTACGATGCAACAGACAGATACTATCATCGATACAGAGATCCCTACACAATATATACACACAATGAAGAGAAGACCACACGGTCAATGATTGTGTAGGTACCTGTAGGTATTGCATCTATACTTATACGTTAGTAGGTAACTACACTCTACATATTATTTTATTTAATTATTTGCTATAGACACCAAATGACGTAGAATAATTAATTACAAATAATTATTTAATTTAAATGATAGTATTTTGAAAATATATTTATAATATCATGCTTTTTATTGCGCATTATTAAAAAAATAGTATAAGAATACAACAAAAAAACTCGATGGTAAGTTTAATTATTGAATAAAATTAATTCAATTTTTAAAAGTCTAATAGAAAAATGGCGCTGTCAAAAGAAACGCATACACCGCAATCAACAAAATTAAATAAAATTAGGATAAATAGTAAAGGATGTGTTTAAGCCTTATATTACGTGCATTAATGGATTAGTTGCAGACTAAGGGCCGGCGCTCACTGACGGCGTGGCACGGCATGGCACGGCAGGTTGTGCAGTGGCATCCCGCGGCGTGCTGTGGCATCCCGCGGGATGTCACAGCACACACAGTTTTCTCCCTCTCTTGCCCCTGCGCCCCACCAAAATGCTGAACAAGTTTTAACCTTATTTCAACGGGCTAGCAATCAAAATTCCTCGACCTCAAAGTGACCCATACGTCTCGCAGGATGCCATGGCGCGCCGCGGCATCCCGTGGAATGAAACAGCAAGACACGTCATGCCGCCGCATCCTGCGGCGTGTCGCGTCATGCCGCAGCATCCTGCGGCACGTCGCGGAATCGTGGTATCAAAATAAAGTAACATAATTTCTAAACTCATTGAGATAAGATTCAAAATAACTTAATTAGTATTAAAATCCTTTGCCAGGACACACCGTGCCGCGCCTGCAGTGGGCGCCGGCCCTAACTTACCTAAAATTTAATCAAAATTTTAAGCTTTATGCTTTAAGGTTCGTTTACACATACCGTTGGTTGGAGAGGAGAGTAAATTTATTAGCGCGTTAAAAAAAGAGTTTTGTATCATTGAAATAAATTTAACATGAACGCGTTAGGCATTCTCATTTAAAAAGAAGTGCAATGCAAAATCAACCATACTTTAATGACCCAAAACTCTTTTTTAAACGCGATAAAAAATCACTTTCATGTCTGATCCGGTCTATGTGAACGGATCCTTAAAGTGAAGTGAATTAAACACTTATGGCTTAAATACACTTACCTATCGGCT
The DNA here is from genome assembly GCA_932294365.1 of Diachrysia chrysitis. Taxonomy (NCBI): domain Eukaryota; kingdom Metazoa; phylum Arthropoda; class Insecta; order Lepidoptera; family Noctuidae; genus Diachrysia; species Diachrysia chrysitis. The sequence goes on along the minus strand of OW028659.1, from coordinate 9,961,944 downwards.
GAACACTAAAACACAACTTAATTTTGAGACGCCATTAAGATTCATGTTGTCTCTGCCACTTTAAGGTGTAAAAGACAAATACATCATCATCATCACCACCAGCATCATCGACTTAGGCTATATTCGTCCACTGCTGGACATCCATTGAGGCACCCCTGAATACATTTACGGTTAGAGAAAGAAATAAGTAAACTATAAAGCGCGCATATCGAGTATGAACTGTTGGCACTAGTATGAACAAGTAAAATCGTAAAATTAGTCAAAACAGAGCGTGCCATTTTATTAAAACTATCTCAAAACCTAGTATTACCCTAATAATATCGGAACCGATGATATTTTCGCATAAACTGTCCGTCGTCTTACGGAAAATCACTTAAATCAGTAAACGAGCGTATTATATTTAGCTAAAAATTTGCTTACGATCGGCACAAGGAGCTACTTGCGATGCGCGCGCTCTATGTTTGTCTATGTATCCTCTAAGCTCATCGTCCTCCACATTTGACACGGTCATAATAGACGAACTGGATAGAGACCGATGGAGGCAGATCTTCCGCTCAAGATTTAAACCCAATGCTGACCACGATCATCAGACATGAGAGAAGTGCTACTTATACAGGCTGCTTGGGAAATGCGTGATCAAATACTACTTCTGCCTATAGAAATAAAAAACTTTCTCCATAATAATTTAATAACATTACCTTGTACCTAAATAAAAATCCGGACCTGTCGTGCCGACCATTTGTAATGAAAGATTTTTACAATTCCTAAAGAAAAAGTTAATATTTCATTCTGCCGGTCGACCAGTTTTAACGAACAAAGTTTATTTTTATTATTTAGTTAAATTAGTGCATTTTTCTGCAATATAACCTACTATTTTTATAACACTATTAATGAGTAGTGCACTAATTGTAATTATAGTTCGATTCAAACTTAATGGCGGCTGTGAAGTTCGCTAAACGCTGCGCAGTACCTCGCCCCGCACCCCCGCTGGCGCATAAGTTTGGTACTGCGCAGCGACTCGACTCGTGTTCACAGCCGCCATTAAGTTTGAATCGAACTATACCTGTACGTATATACGTATAATTTAACAGGTAGGTAATTGAAACTTGTAGGTAACTGGTTGAGTTTGGTCTTTGGATAGCAGAGGTTAAAATTCAAGGAAATTAAACGTTTCTCTTTGTTAATTTCTTTATTACTTCTTATGTTCAAAACGGCTGGATGGATTTAGATTCGTCTCAAACACCCAAGTCTCCTTACATTAGGGTTGCCATACGTCCCGGTACGCCGGGACATGTCCCGGTTTGAAGCATGGTGTCCCGGCGTCCAGGCCGATAAGCAAATTGTCCCGGTTTAAAAATTATAGTTATTTAATAGAGGGCTGGACTTGGTAAACAGTAATATACCTCCAATAAACGCGCTCTAACTAGCTAGGCTAATCGTACGTGGATAGAACGACGTAAGCGCTGACACTTGTTCGTTCACGTTTCACGAATTTACGTTACCAGTGTCAACGCATTTCGAGATCGCAGACTCTCAGCGTTGACAGAGCAAGAGCGCATTGGCACGCTATCAAGCTCACTATGTGACTTAGAGATGTTTGATACAAGATCGATTTTTCTAATGTATTGATATTTTATATCGATTTTATACATACAGTTGATACCTGGTATCGATACTTCTTGAGCGAAATCGACCTAAGAAGCGTGAAAATTAAAATTTTTTCGAATATTATTATGTAAAAAATATTAATCACGTTATACAGTTAACATAATCGCGATAAATAAAACTCTTTAATGATAAGGAACTTGATAACACTTTAGTTTCAGTTTTTTTAATAAAATACTTCTGTTAAATTAAGTAAATTTGCGCGTGTAAAACTAGATTTAGGGATATAGGGAACACTGTCCCACACTGTCACAAATGTTGACAGATAGGTACTTACTTTAGTTAATGTTGATTTCGTAAAAATATTTTTTTTTATCAATATTTTGTAAAATTATCAGAACTATTGAATTGGCATTGAATGGCTGTGTTAAAAGTTGTTCTGTGTTTAGGCAAGGACTAAACCTTTAAAGTTACCTATTGTTGTAATAAAAGTTCCGTTTTTTCTACCTGTACTAGTTTTTCTTGAAATGTCCCGGTCTGAGTCCTCACACTTATGGCAACCCTACCTTACATAGGTGTTTTGAAAAAATAATTAAAATGGTGGAATTTTGGCAACATTTAGGTAACAAAAATAAAGAGTTCTATAAATAGTTTACTTAAAAATATATGCAACTTGTATTCTCTATCTATATTGATCACGCGCAACAGGTAAACGCTTGTAATATTCACAGAATATTAAGTTATATATTCAGTTTAAAAAATAAATGAAGGTGAATATTTAAGTACAACAAACATGATTTTTTGCCGTTTTTATAGATAACGTATAAAAAATCACATTTGTTGATGGTACGCCCTTCGTGTGCGAGTCCGACTCGCACTTGGCAGGTTTTTTTTTGTTTTTACTTATACAACTTCTTAGTTGAATTATTATTGATGCTCAAAGTTAATAAAAGCAACTTTGTTTTGTAATATTCCGTAGTCAGTTTCATCGATATGGTAGATAACAAAATAAAAGCGAAATTTTGCAGGTAAATAATAATTTATGACTTCAGTACTTACTTAACTACGAAAAATATAATATACGTTTAATAAAAATTCAGGGAATTAAGTACCTACTTACGGAGCGGGTACTCACAACATTTCTACCGTAAAATCCCTAAACGCTATCAAGTCTAAACTTCTCTTAACACATCGCTTCCTGTACCACACAACGGAAACTTTTGCTGTCATCACAACACTTATACAGTTGTAATACGGTTCAAATTGGTTTGATTGGATAGGCCGTTAAGTTTGTAGGCACACCCTTTGTTGTCTACTGACTAGACTGAAGGGAGGGGGGTGCATTTTGTTTTATTTGCTCAGTCGCGACGCAGCTTTGTGTCTGTGTGTTTGTGTGTGTTCGATCGATGTGTGAACGGGATGCAGTTATAAGATTATTTGCTTTTTAAATTAGGCTGCCGAAGGGTGATTTATTGAATCATATTTACGTTTAGTAGCTGGTACCCTCGATTTTATATGGACTTAAGTGCAGCAGAGATATTTTTGTTGCATTTATAAAAAAGGGATGTAGTTTTTTAAGGATTTTTTTTCTTTAATCTGTTGCATATGGAAAATGCAGGCTGATGTTTTTTTAAGGACTGGAGTGCAAACTACTTCATTACAAAAATTACATGTTAGATGCCTAGTTATTTAAATAACTCTTCTTCTAATATAATGCAGAAATAGTGATTAATAATTCTTCCATTCTAAGGTCTGGCTTTGAGGAACATGTTTACTGCAGTGTAAAAATAATTAGAACCAAAATACACGTACCTATTTCCTACTAACCATATCATACTATAATTAACTATAACCATAGTAAATGACGACCTGCATGCTAATAACATTTAGCAAAATGTGTGCATCCCTATGTACTTTTTCATCTTTTGGACTTACCACATTTTTTTGCAAATAAACTTTTAATATTTGACTTCCGTGGTCTAGTGACGTACACACCACACGTTTGCAAGGCGTTGCAAACTTTGAGGTCTCAGGTTCGATCAACGGACGGGTCAATATAGAAAACCACTTATCTACATTGTCTCGGGTCTGGGTTCTTGTGGTACCATCTTTGTCTCTGATTCCATAACACAAGTGCTTTAGCAATTTTTTGAGTTCAGAGCATGATATTCGATGTTGTCCACATTTATTTATTTATAGTAGATGTGATAAACTAGAAAAGATCCTAAGGAAATTAAACTTCAGTTTGCAAACACTGACAATAGGGTATATGTTTAATCCGTTAGTTAGATATAAAAATAAATTATAGACACATTTTTTTAGCTTTTACAAAATAAAAATTTGTAAGTATTTAAACCGAATCAAAGTTTAAGGTTAGGGGAAATGACGTCACGCTTTAACCTAAAATGTACAAAATCCATGACGTTATGCAATATTTCAAATTATTGTATCGTCGTTTGTTTTTAATTACGTAAAAAAAAACTGTCAAATGTTTTTTGTTTGTCTATTTGACCGACATTAAAAATATTAGTCATCTACCCATCGTCACAAAGACTTGTAGAAGCCATTTCCATTTACTTATCGATTGGGACAATAAAAGGTTTTTCCAAGCCTGTCACGAATTGTCCAAGTTGGGAATACACACCCAATTAGCCTGAAGGCATTTGCATTCATTAATAGTGTAACACTTAGGGTTGGAATGCTACGACATAGAAATGAAAAGTCATTGTTTTACCTTCTAGAAGTCTAGATCAAATATACCGTCAATACTTTGACTTTTATGGCCTAGGTTTTATTTATGGCCTCACAATAATAATTTGAGGGTTAGTATTGCCAGTAAGCTAATTAGAATTTAAGTAAGTAGAGTCAGTAAGAGATAGTGTTCTTATTTTTTCGTAGATAGTAGATATATGTTTCATACTAATCAGTAGGAATGTGCCTAAATGTGTAACAAATACCCCTTCATTTAAAAAACTGTGTCCTAAGTTTTTGATAAAGCAAACAAAGAGAACATTTTCATTTTTAACCTAACGTATCCAAAAAAAAATTAGACGACATCCCATTGTTTGAATTACTCTATGTAACCATACCTAAGTCCCTTTGTTATTACTGTTTTTTTAGGGTAACAACCATTTGTTTCCCTAAAAAAAGGGAGTAACATAAGGTTGTTACCCTAAAATTACCATTTTTTGCAATCTTGAAGATGAAGCCTAAAATAACTAATATTAACTTTAACCGTTTCAATGACTCAATAAGTCAATAAGCCTTTCTTTTCTTTTATGTCGGGAGCTGAGACATTCAGTTTTATTTGAATCATAAATATTGTATTTCCTAGTTGGAAGGTAGTTGCGTTGGTTCGTCGGCCGGACCGTCGCGTCGCATCGATCGACACCTGTGGCAGCTTGCGGCAGACTTCCCTGTACGCACTAGAACGTAAATATTATCGTTTCGTCAAAAATAAAAATGTTTATAACACGTGTTGCATATAATATAGAACTTGCATAGTTCTTGGTAAGTTTCAGTTTTCATTTAATAACTGATGGCCGAATATTGAGACGTCATTTAGTTTTAAGTGGCCGTTAAATATCATGCTGTCTCTGTCATTTTAAGGTGTAAAGTAGCGACTAATAGATATTTAAGAACGTCTTGAAGTTAATTTGCGGTTTAGTGTTCGAAGGTAAGCTTCACATGTATAATTTAAATGGGTAACAAAGCGCGATTTATTTTTAACTAGCTGTCCCCCGCGACTTTGTTCGCGTGTTTTAGTTTCAACGGTTTTTCATTTTTGTAACATTTTTCATTTATGCTCCGATCCTATTGGTTGTAGCGTGATGTTATATAGCCTATAGCCTTCCTCAATAAACGGACTATCCAATACAAACAGATTTTTTCAAATCGGACCAGTAGTTCCTGAGATTAGCGCGTTCAAACAAACAAACAAACAAACAAACTCTTCAGCTTTATAATATTAGTATAGATACTAGCTGTCCCCCGCGACTTTGTTCGCGTGTTTTAGTTTCAACGGTTTTTCATTTTTGCAACATTTTTCATTTATGATGTGATGTTATATAGCCTATAGCCATCCTCAATAAACGGACTATCCAATACAAAAATATTTTTCAATTCGAACCAGTAGTTCCTGAGATTAGCGCGTTCAAACAAACAAACAAAGTCTTCAGCTTTATAATATTAGTATAGATGTATTGTTGTACATTTTTATGTCGTGTTTAACGAACGGATTTGTATGAACAAGGTTGCACATTCGAACCCACTACAGGCAGGTATTACATGTGACGTGTGTGTGACTTTTTCAAAGTTATATGTAGGTACTTTTTTAATAATTCTAAGACATAAACGGTGAAGTAAAATATTGTGAAACATCCTGGTTTCCAAGAATAAGAATCTGAAATCGCCAACCCGCAAGTTAGCAAGCGCGGTGATTAATATTCGTGCCTTCTCGATATGAGAAGAAGCTTGTGCCCAGCAGTGAGACATCAGGCCGTAATTATATAACTATATTTTTATGTATAAGTTTATTTAGCATTAAATATATAATTAAACTGCATGTCTGTGTATACGATACTACTGTGTCTACGATATTCAGCGAATCCGGCGAGGCCGGAAGCCGAACCCAACAGCTTCGCTTAAAAAAAGCAGAAGAAGAAATGTAAACGGTCATGCGGCAGATTTATATATAGGTAATTAAAAAAAAATGGATAACATTTTAGGCATTGTCATAAAATATAGAATAAATTATTATATTATAAATTTATTTCTACAGGCATAGATGGTATTATAACCATCTATGCCTGTAGAAATAAATTTCGGTTAGATCTAGATGTCCTTAAGGTGTCCATTATCCTATCAGACCTTTATAATTCATTCTGAATAATTATCCTTATTCACCTGGACATACCTATCTCTTACCTTTCATTTGTACAAGTACAACAAGTTAATAAATCCACTGCTGCAAAAGTTCGACTGACAAGTAAGTTGAACTAAAGTCTACGGTGGAAAGCGTGGAGCAGTCAAAATGATAAGAAATTAATTCCGTAGGGTATTACACCCATTTATCACAAGTTATCAGATCTATGTACCTTCAAGCATGGAACCTACGAGGGGCAGATAAGCCACTTGAAAGGATAATGACCAAATTTTCAAGCGCCATAAAGATTTATCGTCATTAACAATTTATTCAGCAGTCAAGAGATAATTTATGTTGTTTTTTTTTTTACGTTGGACCTTTGCTGTCATGATCTAATTTTTTTGCACTTTTTAGGCATTTTTTGATATCAAATTAAAAGAAATGAAATTTAAACAAATATTACATACATACATTTCATAGGGTTTCTTATTTCGTGGCAGTTAACCTGCCCTACATCACCTTAGTGTATTTTCGACGTTTTACTAATAACCCTGATATATAATTTGTTTTTTGGCCGACCTTTTTCTAATTCCTAACTAAAAATTATCTTAACGATAAATCGATGATCAATCAGGAACAAATAATGTAATATTTTCAGGTGATACTTCGAACGCAAATATTTACGTTCTGGCGTCGTCTGTCTGCATTTTATTGCATTACCGATCCTTCGGGCAAAATGTTAGAGAGTGGGCAAATTCTTCAGACACATAAATTGCCCCCCGCCTTGTGCGGCGAGGCAACTGTAACCAGAGTGACTTCCTTCATAATGAGTGCTTCGTTCGACTAATTGGTTAAAAACAGCAAAAAGCAAACTCGCCAGTTCGCATCGTGGAAGTAATATCAATTTAGGACTTGTAAAAAGCGTTTGATGGATGTTTCTGAGTTGTCTATGATGCCATTGATTTCGTAGCCCCATATTATTAGATATTCTACAAGACAATGTAGATAAGATCATTGATTACATATAAATGTAAAAAAATAACAACTTCAATGACACAAAATATATTTGAAATCCTCCCAAAAAATCCTTTCAAACGACACCTCACACGATATATTTCATTTTGGAAAGTATTAAGAGGCGGAGGGGGGAGGTTCAGCGCACTCTCTCCCTCTTCCTTGTTAGTGGTGACCCATCGGCTACAAGTATATAAACAAAGCAATATTACTTGTCACGACAGTTCTGCTATAATCCTAGAGGAGCTCTGTCCATATCTCTCAATTTCATCATCAAGTCATGACAACACAAAAGACCGAATCGGGAAGTATATCCTAACATGAAAAAAAATAATTTTCAAATCGGTTGATAAATGACGGAGTTATAAGGTGGGTCGTGGTGGCCTAGCGGTTCAATGTACGGATTCGTATAAGGTTACAGGTTCAAAACCAAGCAAGTACACCAATAGGTATTTTTCAAAGTTATAAGTTGTTATTACTTAACTATTCTAAGAAGAAGTCTGGTATTTATTATATGAGGTAACAGAAAAAAAGATACAATTGATTTTAGAAGTTCCCCCTATATTTTAAGTTGGTTAAAAACATGACTTAACACATAAGGAGCTTACATTTTTATTCTCTTTGTCTATCAAAAGGAAATAATGTAAATTTATAAGCAACGCTTAAAATGCAAAAATTGTAACAACAAAGAGAAAAATATACCTATCTGTTTTGTCATATTAAGTTCTCGCTCAAAACATACATTTAGGTGTTTGTTTTGAGTGCCAATGTATTTAATAGTTTTCATTTCAAGAATATTACTTTGCTGAATAAAAACATCTAAAAATATTGAAAATACTGTTTCAAAAAACTCTTATCGCTTTTAACACCAACTTAAAATGTATCTAGGTAAAATAAACCAAACAATCATTGTTTTACGAAAAGCTTTAAGTAAACCAACAAAACGTCTACAAGGGTAACCTTTTACGTTCCTGTGGGAACCAAGAGGCTGTCAGTTCCGCAGTTTGTAACTAGATGGCGCTGACTTAACCCGTGTCAGACCTCACGAGGCGCCTCGCATGACGGGGAAATCCGACCTCTAGGTTTTCGTCCTAGGGGAAATATTTATATGCAATCGATATATCTTTTAGGAAGTTAGAATGTAAGTTAAGACTTGTGTTTTTTTGACGAATATATTCTTTGAAAAGGACCAGGAAAATATGTACCTAAATATATGCTGTGGTCAGTCTCTGTGCCAAAAATAGATATAGAGATATAACAGGACCTGTGATTCTTATAGCCATATCTTGACTGTTATAAGTAATGATTGAAATATAACCGGAATGCCTGAATTGATCATCATTATATTGTAATAATTTACACCTGATTATTATGATATAGAAAAAACAACTTACAGAGTTAATGGGCATTGGTCAAAAACTGACCTGAAAGTATCCACTTACCAACAAAGAAACTTCAATAATTTATAAAAAACGTGGTTTATTTATTTACAGTAAAAACATAGATTTTCGAGAAAACATTGAAAAGGATACAGATGTGCTTTGAAAGACTCCCATTTGTTATGCCATCCCAGCATTAAGAAGGAAGGGGAATAAAAAGAAGGTTATAGCGGTCCTAGTGATTAAGCACAACGGCAGCATCTTCGCAACGATTGGATATTGTTGAAATTTGGAGACAGAGAAACAGCGATCATTCCCTCCACACACCACCAAAGTCTCTCTCTTACAAAATTTTGACCTTATACTGAAAAACACACTTTGACAGTTAACTAGGGGATACTGTATTACCCAGTGAAATCCACTGTTGCGGCAGATAAGCGGTCGCTTCATCATCAACATCATTCACAGCATTTGTCATCCCACTGCTGGGCATAGGCCTCTCCTTTCATGTGCCATTCTCCACCTGCCATCACTTCGTCTGGCCGAGTGTAAGTCGCTTCATATAAAATACAAATACGGTAAAAGACTGGAAGCCGACCCTAACATAGCTTGAGAAAAGGCTTCGCAGGTAGTAGAAGCCTGGTCACTCAAATGTACATTTTGCGATAGTTTGGGATGTCTTATTCTTTAGCATCGTTTAGAAAATGACGACAATATCTTTTGCAACTATCGTCTCTCGCTTGTGGACTCCAATATTCGAGCGAATTGAGACCGGCATTAACTTTCCATTTAAAAATAAGACCAGTGGAGTACACAGGCATCCTGCATGCATTTGTACCTGGTAACAGCTACGGGCGGAGATCCATTACTAGATGCATAGATGCAGTGAAACTAAAGAATAGATGGGTCAGACAGGCAGAGGCAGAATGGTTGAAAAAATAAAGACTAACATCATGTGGGACTAAATTGCAAATTTTGTGATGTCAGTTTATGATTTAATTAGTTAATTGCTTTTTTTTGTATAAAGTTAAATTTGTTAATAGTTAGAAATAAAATTTATGATAATTTATAAATCCTTATAAAAAAAAAAGAAATGTAAATTGTTGATGTAAAAGCAGTATAACGTGTATTCTGAAATATGTAATTTCATTGATTCTGAACATTAAACTCAAACGATAACCAAATGGTGTAGTAATTAATTTGCGCCATTCAATTAAAATCGTTTTAATCTAAATGGAAATTCGATATTATTTTGTGCAACAGCTGTTTTCATAGCCACACATATAGGCCATTCAGTTAGTACACGCGCTCTCCTATTTCCGAGGCAACACAGACCGACCTTGGCCTTTTTATCACCACGTTTATTCTCTCGGCCCCATTAACGTTGCCATGGTAACCGCTACAACTAATTCGGTGTCATTTTGTAGTGAATATTTTAAGGCTGTGGTTTCCTTTTCTTGCCTTAAAAAGGAAGTAAAGTTTGATTTTCGGGCGAATGTTAAGAGAGGCCTATATCCAGCAGTGGACTGCGACATTGATCAGTTAAAGATTATTTTTTTATAACACTTCTTACTATTATTTCGCTCGTTGCGGTTGGTCGATGGATGGGTGACCATTTGTAAACATACCAAGATCTCTCCGTGCCTCGGAAAGCACGTTAAGCCGTTAGTCCTGACTGTCATACGTCCATCATTGGCAGACCTTAAGTCATTACAATAGGCATGTTTCCTATTTTTTTTTAATGTCCGTCTTGTAGATTAATGAATTTTATTGGACACGTATTTTTTCTTTTTTTTCCTGAAAACAAAAAATGATCAAAATACAGAGAACGGAAGTTACGCGTGACGTCACTCCTCGCTACGATTTTTAGCGAGGCGTGGCGTCATAAGCCCCCACTCCGAAACTTTAAAGCGGTGTGTCTTTGTATTTTTATTGTTTTGATAAAAGAAAAAATACGTGTCTAATATTTTTTTATTATCTAACTGACGGACTAAATAGAGTTTAACTTTTCATACCCAGGAAACATCCGTATTATAACAACCAGTCTTACTATGGGATACAGCGTTTCCCGGTAAAATGGGTTGTGGAGGTCAGATAGGCAGTCGCTCCATATAAAATACGGTATTCAGCTGAATCCGGTGAGACTTACTATTATTTCTGCAACGATTGAAAACTTGCACTAACACCTTAACCCTTCTACTTCTCAGTACTGTATTTATTTCGTCTTCAATATTAAAAGTAAAGTAACCCCTCCATTAACGAGAAAAAAAGACGATAAAGTTACAAAAAACAATGAATATTCATAAGAGAATGACGTATTTCATATCCAAATGGAATATTTTTTCGTTGTTGGAACAGTATTTATGGGCAAACCGTGTACATACATATATCTCTGGAGCGACGTCAAACAGAATATGTTATGAGTGCAGGGTATTCAACTGAAATGTAGTTACAATGTACAAAGGTAAAGAGGTCATGTAATAAGGTCTGTAGGTGTCCAATGCTTGTTTATCCATACTAATATTATCAACTAGCTGTCCCCCGCGACTTTGTTCGCGTGTTTTAGTTTCAACGGTTTTTCATTTTTGCAACATTTTTTATTTATGCTCCGCTCCTATTGGTCGTAGCGTGATGTTATATAGCCTAAAGCCTTCCTCAATAAACGGACTATCCAATACAAAATTCGAACCAGTAGTTCCTGAGATTAGCGCGTTCAAACAAACAAACAAACAAACTCTTCAGCTTTATAATATTAGTATAGATATGAAAGTAACTCTGTATGTCTGTCTGTTACGCTTCCACAGCTAAACCGCAGAACCGATTATGATGAGACTTGGTATGAGGTAAGCTTAGATCCTAAGAAAGGACATAGGCTTAAACTGTAATTAACTTAATATTATTAACATTTTATTTAAAGATACTTTTAATGAATGTCGATAATGAAATATAATATCAATTTTTCCAATTGTTTTTGTTTTTACATTTTTATAAGTTATATATTTATTTTATATATTTTTTTTAAGTTTCCCAAAAGATGTCTTGTTGGTACCACCTTCAATCAGTTTTTTTTTATAGTTTTTCTTAAACTGTTGCTGTCTCAACTTTGATATTGGACCTCAATCCATCCATAATCAACAAAAACGAATTAAATTGCACATATATGTACTACATGTCGTTATAGCGCATCTTTACAATCTTTCTATTTTCAGTCATAGTTGATAACGTTATTTTATTCAAGTGTTACTGTATAACTGCAGGCCTTTGTGCGTGACGAATTGCAATGCATTACCACGCACCAACACGAAACGCGGATGACGTAGCACGGCGGTTCAGGTTTAGTCAGTAAGAGTCTGACACTACCCGTTCGCTCCCCCGAGTGAGCGGAAGAGGATTCCCCCGCCTAAACAAAAAAAAAAAAAAGGCCTTTCAATAATCTTCCATCTCAATCTTTAATCTCTTTCTGTCTAAGACTGTGGTGTGGCCATCTTTGTCCAATGCGTCAAGCTGTACCCGTCATCTCTGTGTGGACCTGTCCCAATATCTCTTGCCCTTTAGAGGGACCCATTGGGTCGTTAATTTTTCTTATAGGTCACATTTCTGTTATGTTTATTTTTCCAGACTAAAAATGTCTTGACAAAACCAAATCTTTATCTCCTTGAATCTTAAGTTACGAAACATCTGTACCCAATATACATCACTGATAGTACTTTAAAAATAAAATTAAAACTGACAGTCTTATCTCGAAGCAGTACGGTTGAATTTTCCTTGGAATCATTGACTCAGTCAAGCGGTCTCAGCATAACTGGACTGAAAACTAAACTCCGTCGCGAACTAAATAAGCGTAAGGGATTACTTACTAGTTAAACTTAACGTTGTTTCACTCAACTAATACTTGCTTTTAAAATTAAATTAAGTTTCCCCACAAAGTGGGGGAGAAGACTAAAGAAGTGGTTTTAATTATTTTACCTACTTGTTTGTTTCTAATTAGTGAAAGCAACGGGAAGACAATTACTTGCTTTTCGAAGTATTTCTACGGTACGATGTTATAATATAAAGAATGGAGTTTTTTGATAAGCTTGCGGTGCCTGCGGTTTTACCCGGGTTAATAGTCTCCGTTCCTGATTTTTCCGATGTTTTATAGTTTTTTTTTGTAATTCGGAGCAGAGACGAATCCAACAAATCAAATATCATGAAAATCGGTCGATCCGTTCTTGAGTTATAAATGGTGTAACTAACACGACTTTTTTTCACATAAACAATAATATTTAATAAATAGCTAAATAGATGTCGTGACTGGTATTATGACCGGAATTGATTGCACAAGTTTGCAGGTTCAAACCACAAACGAGGCAGTGCATTGATTTTTATTTCATTAATACCATATCATATTGTTTATTTCAATATACCATCTACTTTGGTCACTTTTAAAAATAACGATGTTTTTTTTTTCATCTACTCCTAGTAGATAAAGTTCTTTGAATAACGTAACCGTTACGTCGCCGTCGCCGTGACAAACAGTTCAAAAGAAAAAAAAGTCAACAATATGTGAGAAATATACGCATCCTTCCCTTAAGGGACAACCCATAGCTCCCTATTTTGTATACATTTTCTTATTTATTGGTTAGCGTAGCACTTCCACGAACTCGTAGCAGTGGTTACGTGCACGTAGCAATCTCATGAGGATGCTACGGATGTGCTACGGAATGCTTGTGCAGCTAGTTAATTAAGTGAAACCAGTGTGGTTTTCTTTAAAAATATTTTTGCGTTCTAAAGTTTAATATCTAATGAAAGTTACAAAAAAAGGTTAAAAATAAATACTCCAGAATAGTAATTATTAGCTGTGTATAACATTAAACTATGAGTAATAAAAAAAAAATAGAGTTTAATATTAACTTACATTCCAGAGAAAGATTTAAATCTGAATGTAAACTTGTTTTGATATAGTACAAATCAGGGTAATGTCTAAAAAAAACTTTAAAATGTACGTAACAATTTTTTGACTATTCCCCGGTCATCTGATAATCTCGTACTAGAAACTACCTACCTTCGCCCACAACCGACCACAAACGATAATAGCGAACAGCCAATAAAACTGGCTTCAACATGTTATAACCCCTATTATAATCTTTGTATAAAACCGGGGAAATGAGTTATTAAAATTTAATTAGAACAGATCCCTTTAGATTTAAAACTCGTGGTTCGGAAAAATATTTTTGAGGGAAAAATAATAACATGATAGAGTTATTTTTGTAAATATATTTACTACTTTATCCCTTGGGTCCGTGAATGTATCAACCCATATAACAATTTAGATGACTTTTGCCTGCTTTTATAGACTACACGTGTTAATAAAATAGAGTGAGCAACTTTTATATCATGATTGCCTAGATCGATTTTAATAAAACATATATATATGTTACACAGTAAAATGGGTTGTGGAGGTCAGATAGGCAGTCGCTCTATGTAAAGTATTCAGCTGAATCTGGGAGGACTAGAAGCCGACCCCAACAAAGCTTGGGAAATGGATAGGCAAAAGATATATCATGTTTTTTGGTGACTACTGAGTATAAGTACCTTTTTATGTATATTTGAATATCGAAGTATTATCATAAAACAAATCTGTATAATATAAAAATTAATCCCAATTTCCCTTGGGTACGCCATAACTTTCGAACGACAGCACCAAATCGGATAATTCTATTTTTGTTGTATTCTTTATAGTAGGTACAGACAAGGTTTTTATAAAATAAAATAGTAAAAAAAACGTATTTAAACGTTTTTTTTTAATCTAACTAAGTTTTTAATCTTACCCGTGCAAAGAGGGGGCGGGCGGCTAGTGTAAAATAATAATCATTATTTAAACCTTTTACTCCAATGAGGCTAAATATCCATTTTTTTATTTCTTGTTAAAAAATCTTCCCATTTAATTTCGTCTCTGGTTCCAAAAATAAAACGTTTACCACTTGAACGTTTCTTAAAAAGGTATCGTTACCATAGCAACATCTGAAACAGCCTTTAATCACGTCTCTCTTAAATTCGTTCTTCAAAGGTAAAAGGAATAATTGAAGGAATGCCTAACGATTAATTGTTTGTGGAAATTGTTTCAATGAACAGTTTGACTGGTTCACGCCTGTTTGACAAATCCGCTTGGTAATTGGAACGCGCGATCGCTTGGGATATTGTAATGAGGTGGTGAGAGAAGCGGGTGAATGTGGCTCTCAAATACATTTGTTTATTTAGAAAAGAGCTATGGATACAGTGTGACCGTTTCAAAGTTTTCTATATTTTTAACCGACTCCAAAAAGTAAAAGGTTCTCAATTTGAGTGCATGCTTGTTTGTATGTTTATTACGAGATATCTCCGGCAATTTTTTTTAATTGATAGGAATAGATGGAGGCATTTGTCCAACAGTGGGACAGTACAGGCTGGTAATAATATTAATAATTGATAGGGTATAAGTCTGAGGTGGTCCCATATAAATATCATTGAGGTCGGTTCCTTTTTATTTTATGTGTAATTAATTTTAAGAGACCACTCGCAATCGACAACTGGTTCTTTTTCCTAACTGAGTGAACCTTGAAGATCTCCATTTTGCACATAGTTTGTAAAGTTGCATAACTGCTCTTTATTATGTTGATTAGTAGATATAGGTAAGATATCTCAGGGACTACAAAACTTCCTTAAAATCCTATTGAAATCTATTTAGGCTGTAAATTCATATGAAAATGTTCACCAATGTAAAAGAAGAATGTAAAGTAAATATACAGTTACCTGTGAAAATATACACCTAATCTGTGTGTTACGTTTATCAAAGGGTTGGCAAAAGCCCATACACGACAATTTTTTTGACATCATATTAAAATATTTCGATTAAACGCAGGAGAGAGAACAAGGTGTCGCCAGCTCTGAGGTCCCGGGTTCGATCCTCGGCCGGGTCAATGTAGAAAACCACTTTTCTACACTGTCTCGGGTCTGGGTGTTTGTGGTACCTTCGTTGTCTCTGAATTCCATAACACAAGTGCTTTAGTTACTTACTTTGGGTTCAGAGCAATGTATGTTATGTTGTCCATATTTATTTATTTATTTATCATTTAAACCACTGGCTTGGTATACACAAGCGCACAGGTTTGAGTCCAGACCTTAGAGTAAAAATATGTAAACTAAAGAGTGCGCATATCGAGTATGAACTGCAAGCACTAGTATGAACAAGAAAAATCGGAAAATTTGTGTCAAAACAGAGCGCGCCATTTTTTTACAACTGTCTTACAGCCTAATAATATCGGAGCCATCGATAACTTCGCATAAACGTCTGTCGTCGCATGGAAAATCACTTAAATCAGTAAACGAGCGTAGTTACAGCAAAAAATTTGCTAACGCTCGACATAACGGGCTATTAGCGATGCACACTCTATGCTGGTTTATGTATACTCTGAAGTCATCAGTTATCAAAACCATAATATATCTTGGTAGTTTTTTTACCGGGTAATTTTTGGTGCGATAGGTTCTCAGAATTTAGGGACTTAACGTCTAATGAAGGTCAAAGCATGACAGCCTGGACGTATATTAGTTTAGTGCTTTCCGAGGCGTAGCGGGGTCTTGCCATGTAAATGGTCTCTCACCCATCCATGGACCAACTTCTTTAAACGTTGCTTAACCTATTATGATCTAAACGGTCTGTTAAAAAATCACAAAAATATTAATCACCCGCGAGTATAATCACCTGGGTTTGAGATATATATATATTATATATATATATATTGTGGTATATATATAACAAAGTCGGGTTAGGTACCATTTATAACTCAAGGGTAGGCAAATTTTCAGGCTCTGAGACTGAATAGCAGAATAACTATAAAAACAACGTAAAATCACGAAAAAAAAAATGTTTTAAAGGAACTTACGCGGGCGTAATCGCAGGGCATCACTAGCTTATAATAAAATAAAAAAGGGCAATACACCTTTGCACTTTATTACCTTCTGTGCACATAAACTGTAAACGAAACAAAAACAAAACAAACACAATTTAAATACTCTTCCAAATAAATAGTGACGTACCAGCCCTACTCGAGTTAACTTTCGCCACATTTTTCACCGCACTACGCTCGACAATTCATTGGGACATCGCTCAACCTTATCTCTTTCCCGTGCAGTACATTTTCCTTCAGCCGTAATGATGTGACGACGCAGCCAGCTTTATCGATAACATCGCTATTGTTAATTCGTTAAGTATTCAGAATGCGTATTTTATTCTGTTTCCTTTCATAAGTTGACGTTTATTAATCTTCATACTTTTTACTTGGCTGCCTTGGAGAAGTTTATGGATGCAATAATGTTTGTTTCTTGGGTATTTTACTTAATCTGTCAGTTGACAAAGTGTATTTTTCTGCTGCATATCTTTTTGTATTTTATTCTCGGCCGCAGTCATTTTTGATTAGGATACAGCTTGTGATATTTAGGATACAAAAATAATAATTTTATCGGGGTCGCCTTTCACACCCAGGTGATTATATCCGCGGGTGATCAAACGACAAAGAGCCGCCTATGATGACCCAGGTGATCACAGTGCAATAGACCACATTCTCCAGCATTGTCAGACAATGTAAGTAATTTTATCGACTAATATTTTTTACTGCGTCTATTTATCAAAAAAACTTTTCGTGTCGCAGTTCTACTGACAGCAATTTCTTAAGAAATAAGCAGTAGGTACTTTTGTACGTAAATTTTCGTTTTTGTTTATTGTGCGTGCATGATATAATGATAAACAAAAAAGGTTTCCACAACCGCCCTTGTATATACCGATATATAAATCAAGTTCCTCTAGAGGATCCATTTGAAGCGATGTACACTTACACACAAATGTAATTACCTGTACTTAGTACTATCGAGTACAAAGTGCTTCTGCATTATTAAGCAAGTTTAGTTATTTGTCAGAAGAGCGACTTAACGCCTTGTTGCCTCGTCCTCTAATTAATTATTTTCTTAGCGATTACTTTTATAATCAGAAAAATTCTATTTTATTTTAGGAATTAAATTGAGACTTGGCTTTTTATTTAAGTATAATTAAACAAATGATATTTTTCTATGTTTACCGGAATCATATGCATAAGGTTTAAGTTCCAAATCAGGCGGATCTAATTAATGTTAATTTTCAAAGTAGTTTTACTTTCTTAATAATTTTAAGGCATCACAGACTTTCTGTGAAGGTAGGAAGGTTATCTTGTCTTAAATATTCAATAGTAATACTATACTACAGTTATAGTTATAGGTACTACTAATATAGCCACGTCAAACAAAGTTTATTTATTTCAGCCTAACCTAACTAATTATTATTTTAGGTTGTTTTCGTCTCTAGAATATATTTACACACAGTGATCCTTTGCTCCAAAAATTCAAAATAATTAAACTCATTAAAATATTTCTTAACTAACATTAGCTGTCAAGAACAAGAAAGTTAAAAAATAAAGGCGTTTTCACACTCATATATCATACTCGGCACATCTATTCACTGTCTTGGATCCCGCGAGGCTATTTATATGCTAATTTCAAACCTAAAATAGGTACATACCCGTACGAAGACACTTCCAGTTAACTTTGTTGAAGTCTTTCCCCGATTTATCGAAGCTTATCGAAACAAATTTATTCGTCCAACTTCTTAGTTAGTATCTTTACAACCACTTTGCTCGAATAAAGTAATATTGTTAATAGTTATTGAGGTTTTAGGGGTATTATGAGATTTAATTACGACTAAACCAACAATAGACTGGCCTGTTGATCTAGTGGTTAGTGACCCTGAATGCTAAACCGGAGGTCGTGGGTTCGATTACCACCCAGAACAAATCTTTGTGTGATGAGCATGATCATTTATTTTGTGTCTGGATGTAATTTTTTTATATAATGTATGTATTTAGAAATATGTTTATCAGTTGTCATGTAACCATAATACACTAGCTCTACCTTGTTTGGGATCTGATGGCCTTGTGTGACTTGTCCAAAGATATTTTTGATAATCATAATGTTTAGGGTTGCTAGAAAGTCCGATGAATAGTTTAATAGTAATAATAATACATTTTGTACGCCAAAATATGCATAAAAAAATTGTAATCAGTAAATAGTACAATAGGCGATCTTATCACTTTTCACATCGCTATTCATTAATTTGAACAACGTATATGGCAGAATTAACTATAGAAAATACTTTAATTTTAATTGCACGTATTCCCTCCACGAATTTAAACACAAAGCTTACTTGTTTACGGATCGTTTAGAATCCACAATTGACATTGGAACTTAATCCTTTAAGTACAAAGTCCATTGTTCTATTATCAGGATT
Source organism: Diachrysia chrysitis (assembly GCA_932294365.1). Classification (NCBI taxonomy): domain Eukaryota; kingdom Metazoa; phylum Arthropoda; class Insecta; order Lepidoptera; family Noctuidae; genus Diachrysia; species Diachrysia chrysitis. The sequence goes on along the minus strand of OW028659.1, from coordinate 9,942,752 downwards.
CGATCAAAATTTCGTATTCACTTCGAGGGGATAGTTCATGTTTCACATGACAGATGGCATTAACCGTTCGTTTTGAATGCATCTCATGTACGATTAGATGAGAATGACACTCACATATCCCTTTCTATGTATGCCATTGTTACAACCCTAGATAAAACTAAATCCAACCAAAGTAAAAATATAAAATGCGAATGATTGACTGAAGATAAATTCGATGTTAATCTTTTTGGTTGAGAGAGGTCTTTGACGGTGGTCGTGACAACATTAAAGGCTTGTGTGATGTATCTAAATAAAATATAAAAGCTGTGTTAAACTCGGCCAGTACTTGTGTCTGTTTCGTAACTAAGGAGCCTCACTATTAAAATTTTCTTACGCCAATATTTTGTGTTACTGTCATGAATCTTAAAGGTTAAGTTAATTATATGCAAAAACATATTATGAATGAATCTTAACAAGTTCGCTGTCCAGACAATAGAGACAAAAGTTAAACAATGGTCATGAATCATATGTGATACACAGGACAGGAAAAGGTTACAATGTCATTTTGAGGGCAGAGATAGCTCAGTGGTACAAGCCACAAGGCCAACTACCACTGCGGGACGTGCTACGAGTTGAACCCATGGGATAGACATTAGTGTGTGTATAGTAGCTTTCGTGAGGCGTATTCATAATTATTTAGGATAGATTTATTGACAGTTTACTCACGCAAATTGTCGGAATCGGTAGTTCGTCTCGCGTCACCCCCTCCACCGCGTCAGCGCATGATTAAGGACTCCTATCGTCTAAAACTAGTCGGGCGACCGAGAAAGCGCTTGAGTATTGAGATATATAGAGATATTTCTATACATTTGTATGGTTCGTGCTTTTTCTAAATCCGGGTGTTCTTAGTATGCGATTAAATGTTTGAGAATATTCATTAGCATAGCTATCTCTATAACCTTGCCTCGAGAAGCTTTTTAATCTGCCACAAGTACTCACGAATAAACTTGAACTGAAAATCAATTTTAATTCTACCTCCACCTATTTAAATTACACACAGATCGTATCCCAGTAAATCAGAATCGCGGAACCCGAATAATTTGCACTTAACGTGCCCCGAGTGACGTGTCACGATTAAAAGTGTGTGTTGGCGTCGAAGCAAATTAAAACGTTGTTTGGTACGTAACGATACTCGTCATGACAGGTTTAAGTTCAGAGATCTGCCATTATTGAGTCGACTGGCGAATTAAGTTTAAAGTATGGATCTAAATAGGCATAATGTTTGTGTTTTAAATTGATAATGGTTTTATTGTTTGATAGAGATGAAGAGTTACTCTAAGAGATAAATATTTTAAAATGAACAAACTGAAGGATGAATCTGTTTATATGTAAACAAATTGTAGCAAATTTTATTAGATTATATCATGGATTCAGGTTGCGAATGTCGTGGAACCGACCTACCCATGACCTACCTCACTAACAAAGATTTTTCTTTAAAGGTACAAAAAGGTTTCACACAATTATTATATTGTTTTTTTACAAAAATGAAATATCTGGTGTATTTGAAAACCGTTGCAAAGTTTGCCAATCGAACGTGATTAAAATCCTTCACAAACACGTCATGTAGCATCGTATTACGAATTTTGATAAGCCGTCGCCATTACACAGACAGACAAACATACGTATAACTTTAATTGCACGTCGAACACAGGCGGACACCGCATCCCTCAAAGGGAATCGATCGGATATTGTATATAAATTTTCACACACACTGAAAGCGTATATAGAAGTACATAGGAGTAAATACGCGTACCCCATGCAATTCGGACGATTCAAATGCAGATATTTTGACGAGGATGCACGAACGCCATAGGGATTTAGGAGGGACCAACCCTCCCAGACAGACGTATTGATTTTTGTGTTCAGCTCACCCCTGTAGTTGTGGGGTTGTTATTATTAAATATAAATGGCGTCGAAATGTTGGCGGTGTAAATGATTTTGACGTGGGTACAGTTGATGTTGGTCATTTTCTACTTGCATTTGTTGTGTCTAGCTGAATTATAAAGAGGATTGCTTGAGACGCAATTACTATCCTGGATGATGCTTAAATATTTTGATGGAAATTTCTAGAAAATTAAGCTTTGATTCTATTATCCCGCGAGTATGAGACATATCATAACATTGCCACCATTGCGTCTTATGTAGGCTCAGCAAAGTTGTTGTGTATAGCTTTGCTTACTTAAGCTGAAAAATTGATTGAAAATAGAAATGGCATGACATGAATTGAGTAATTTATTATGCACGTAAAATAATTAGTTTTTCATTTATCTAGTAGCCAGTAGGTGTGTTTTGATGTTATATAAAAGTTCTCCTTCTCCCATAGTTTGAAGTTTTACAAATTGTTTTTATGAGTGCGATAGAGTATTTGACTTCCGCATACATGAAAGGAATTAAAAAGAAGTGCGTATGTAACGTGATATCCTCCCCTATTGGGAAACGATTTGGACAATTCTCTTTTATAATTAGTAGGGTATAGCCCAAGGCATATAAATTTTATGAACAAATTCTTAGCCGAAGGGTGGAAAAATGAGTAATGAAATTTAATATTAGAGTTTCATCTCGGTTTTTAAATTTATAAAGGTTTCTTGTACAGGAAGATTTATAGTTTTGGAAACAAACCTTAACTTGTATTACATAATATTAAGATATTTTTTATCAAAAACAAAATACTTCGTTTGATATTTTTTTCACACATCCCTGAACTGACTACATATTACGAAGCTGAAAATGTTTCTCACAATTCAAGTGCACATTGAAACTCTTGTTTTATTCAGGGTAGAGTGTTATGCATCACAATGGATGCCCAGATAATCTACAACCTTAACATAGTCAATTATCTTCGACGAAGCATAAACCTGAAATGGTTCCCTGAGGTTATTAGTAACGTGAATGTTATCTCAACAATAAGCTTGTATCAATGCGGTAACACTGCAGCTAGCTTAGGTATAGAAGATGATAAATATCTAGATTATATAGGTACAGAATCGAAATGATCGATTAAGGTTAAACGAAGGCTGAAATTGGTCTAAAGTTAGGTGACAACTATTTTGATTCGATGCCTTTGTAATGGTGGAAATTCTCATGGCCTTCCTGCTCTGGGGAATTCCTGGTTGCTAAGTACATACTGGCTAACTCCATCAGAGAGAACCTATGAACCTATTCCGGGGACAAGCTGGAAACACAGTTGCAAACTACCGCGGACCACGGCAGTACAGAGCTTCGGTTAAGCCTGCATTAAGCCAACAGACTGTCAAACTATGATCTTTAACAGTCGTTACTTCCCTAAAAGATTAGCAATTAGTCTTACCATGGATACAGTTTTAACGAGTACGCGTGTTGCTTAAGTGAGGCAGAAACAACATCATATAGGTACCATGCCTATATAGGCAGGATATATGTATACCCTGTGCGTGACGAATTGCAATGCATTACCACGCACCAACACGAAACGCGGATGACGTAGCACGGCGGTTCAGGTTTAGTCAGTAAGAGTCTGACACTACCCGTTCGCTCCCCCGAGTGAGCGGGTCCATGAAGATTCCCCCGCCTAAACAAAAAAAAAAAAAAAAAAAGGATATATGTATACCCTACTTATGTATAACACTTATGTACCATACCTGTGTCACACATACGAATATGTACCATAAGTAAGTTCTGTCTCACCTTTAAACAAATGTTATTTACGTAGTCAGAAATAGATTCGTTGATGCCAAAAATATTTACTAAAATTAATTTGATATTTAAAGCAATCGATGACATAAAAGACAAACGACGCAAGATCTCGTAAACCAAATTATTGTTTGAATTGCCATTATCTGAGCTATGTTAACACTGTAGAAGAAACAATCTTTACGAATTTAAACTTTAATTAAAAGCGATTAGAACTTGGTTTCCGATAACTCTATGAAATGATACGCAAATGAAATTTTGTATATACATATGTATCGACTCACTGAATCATTTAACAAACTTATCTTTTGGCGATATCGAAATAAGAGTACATTCAAAATTGACCTTTAACGCATTCCAATTAGATCGTCAAATCAAGTTTAATGAATGCAGATTACTTGGTTGTGTATTATGCGTCGGTCGGCATTACTACTGGCCACTCGTCCAACCAATTACAGCATCAAGTGGTATGAATATTCACTCGGTATCGTGAATACAGATTCGATTATAGAATAATTCAATGGAACTGCGACGTGGACGCGATTCGGAATAAGAACCCAGTTTTTTGTAAAATGATAAAATAGTAGGAATATCGACAGAATTTTGTAAAAGTTTAAAAGCGTTTTGGTACATCTCTGTTAATTTAATTGAAAAAAATTTCATTTACCCTTGTTCATCTTCTAGTATTTGGCAAAAATTATACAGTACAATATTTGGAATTTGTGTTTAACAGGGGTGGTCATTGGACTGTCATTGAACAAGTCAAAAGACAAGATGTTGTGGATAATATACATAATATATACGCACAATATTATACGGTACTTATAAATAAATTGGGTCGGATGAACGATAAATGGCTGCATATCCAACGCCAGATAATTTTATACCATATTTTATCCGATATTATGATTTTTTTACAGATTCTGTCACATTTTAATTTTATTTCAAGAATCAAAATTACCTAAAGTTGGACAAATCAGCCCTAAATTAACTATGTGCGTAGTTATAAATTTTCAACTTTAGACTAGACATATTCGAGCCCGTATGTTTTAAATTACGTAACGTTTAAGCCATTATGGTACCTACCATTGTGAAAATAGACTCCATTCTTCTCTCTTAATCGAACAATCATAGTTTTAAAATGTCTGAATTCACATCAGTAAATGTACCTACTCAACTTATTTCATTCACAAAGTTATATTGGCATAGAACTTGATAGTGATGATATTCAAGGCACATACATATAATATTTTAATGCAAATGCGACCGCCTGGTTATTCATGAGCTGACGTTGCAATTAATCAAATGGACATCCATATATTACGCCGATTTTGACTCCCTTTTAGCTTTTTACGAAAACATACTGATAATAAATACCTCAGTATCTGAGATACGTGGGATTGAGATCCCTCCATATCTCAGAAAACCGTTGGTCGCCATTGTCATACATGATCATAGGTGAACAGTTTTTTAGTCATTACAATTCTGACAACCACTTTTACTATGGGATACTGTAATACCCAGTACAATGGGTTGTGGAGGTCAGATTGGCAGATCTTACCAATTTTGTTAACTGACGAAGATTTGACAAGACATTAAATTAAAGCTTTCCAGTAAATTTTCTGTTCTCACTCTTATGTTGCATGCCTCTTTATCTGGAAGTTCTTCAAACTGTCCAAAATATGGATTAAAAAAAAAAGAAAATAGATATTTGATCTTGCAGTGTCAGTTGTGAAAGGGTGAGAGCCTGTTTTCTTTTTGTAAGTACACATTACTTAAGAATATTATATCGCTCCTATAACTATATTTATAAACCAAAACAATAAAAAAAATGTTTTTGCCAACCTAAAAATAACACACGATGTATTATTTTTAGGTTATCGAAAACTTTTTTTTAATGAAGGTACTTTCTATTTTCAAACACCAACAAAATTTGAGGCAAGTTTAGCGCGAAGTTAAAGTTAATTGAAAGTTGGGATTCAACGCTCAAGTAAATTGTTCTGAAAATTGAGATGGCCAGTATTTCTCAGCTAATTGCGCCCTACTAAATATTGCAGTAATCTACGTGGAAGATTCTAGAAAATATTGTCTGGGTATAATGGTTAACGAGGTTCTTAATGTCTTATTAATTATGTAGCAGCATTGTTTTCTACAAAACATAAGCGTTTAATTCAATGATGACTTGTTTTATTGTAGTAAGATAATTAAATAATCAAACAAAAATAATTAAATTATTTAATACTAAACGGTTTACTCACGTATGTTTACGGGATCGCCCGACTAGTTTCAGACTCAATAGGAGTCCCTAATCATGAGCTTGACTCGCGACACCACCGCCGCCGCGTCAGTTTTTTTTAAATAATTATGAATACTCTCCTCCCGAAAGTTATTATACAAAAATAATTAAAAATCATCTTTGCATAAATTTTGAGCAGTTGCTAATTAAATACAAATGCCTAATCAATGAATAACAATTGGTTATTTGATATACTAATATAAAATAGAAGATAGACATTAATTGTTACATGATAATCTTTATAATTATGGAGGTAATGATGAAACGCCATTAATTAATACCATCATGAAATTTAAAGGTGTGTTCCACTTACGCCGCGATTTTCAATATTATGACAGAGAACCGAGTGGTACAGGACACCACACGACGCCAATCACCACTGTTCACGATGTTCTGCGAGTTCGATTCCCGCATAGGACATAAGTGTGTGTGAATGTAATTTGTGTATGTACACATAATGTTAATTTCATATTTGGATTTTCATAATTATTTTAAACTAAAATATTCTTTAAATTCCTTGTAACCGGAGATGTGCGTTTGACTGTACTAGGAACGTAAAAACTTTCTCTAAATATTTACAGCTAGGAATAATATATAATCTATCAGTAATAGATCAATTGTCTTTTAAAGAAAAGGATTTTTCAAACTGCCTTTGGTTGGTACAAAGCGGAACATGCCATATTAGATTGAGGTATCTCGTTACTGCTGATTAGCGTCTCTTTTTGATGTTATCAATAACACCTATAGTACCTACAAATGCCTAATTAGATAATTTTAATTAAAAACTCTTTTATATGCCTCAAGCAATATGGATCATTAAATATAGGTAAATGACTATGATGGATAGCTGAGTGGTACAGGATACCACACCACGCCAACCACCACTGTTCACGACGTGCTGCGAATTCGATTCCCGCATAGGACATAAGGTATTTAATGTTAATTAACAGCGATTATATTTAGTGCGAGAGTCGTTTAAAGTATATATTATATACAATATATATTAGAGTCTGATGATCTCACTTTCAGGCCGTAGGCTAGTCCCCTGTTGTCCCACTGTTGGGCAAAGACATCTTCGAAGTTTTCAAACCCTTCCTTGGCTCTTTCTGGCTGAGGTTTTAAAAAGCGTTAAAATCATTTCACCTTTTGATAATAAAAATACAATGATATTTATTTTTAATCTGAATTTACAATAAAGACATCTGGATTTACAATAAACTCAAAGCACAGACTGTAAATTTTTAAATAATTCATTTATCATAATTGAATGCTCTCACAAAGAGAACCCTACCTACCTCTACCTATCTGTATTTTAACCGTCTGTCTGCCGACGCATTCATGGTGCAACGCCGAAAAATCGATAACTGCCTCCCCATGGAATATTCCGATCCTCTCTGATGTTGGACCCTTTGTACCCCGATATATACAAATATATGACATAATGAACATTGACATTGAAGGGTTGGAATAAGGTTTGTTATGTATTGAGTGCACGGATTATAGAGTGCGGAATTATTGAGAGTGGTACAGCTTTTGAGGGCTAAATTTTTTGTTGAGTTTTGGTTTTATAATTATCCTTATAATATTATAAATGCGAAAGTAACTCTGTCTGTCTGTCGCGCTTACACACCAAAACTACTGAACCCATTTAAATGAAATTTTTACACAGATAGTTTAGAGCCTGAGAAAGGACAAAGGCTAGTTTTTGCTGCGATAACCGACATCCACGCGGAGCCGCGGGAAACAGCTATTATTATATATTTGGCACTAAAATGAATAGATAACATTAATGCATGCTTCTGATAATTCTCTGCTCTTTAAATGCACCTCTATATTATTATCTGCATCTGTCTAGTCCGTAGCCACCCCACGTTGCTAATTAATTGCATCGAGTAGCCATGACAAGTACAACTTTTAATCTCCCGCGGCCCTCCGACTCGATTTAATTAGCTTTTTGCATTCATTCGATATTTCATTTTTAGAGTCCTTTGATCTTTCGTATTGGATGTTTTTTGTCATTTTGTCAGACAAATTAATATGTTAGCCTAGCTATGGTTTATCTATTATATAAAAATAAGTTATCTGTATAGCTTATTTCTTAAGTTAAATAAATAAATAAATGTGGACAACATCACATACATTGCTCTGAACCCAAAGTAAGTAGCTAAAGCACTTGTGTTATGGAATTCAGAGACAACGAAGGTACCACAAACACCCAGACCCGAGACAATATAGAAAAGTGGTTTCCTACATTGACCCGGCCGGGGATCGAACCCGGGACCTCAGAGCTGGCGGCACCTTGAAGACCGGTATGTACGCCACTTGACCACGGAGGTTCTCTAGACTACGTTTGTTAAATTAAGTTGTTTAAACACAAAAAAAAACTTAAAATGAGAATGTAAGTGTACCTAGGAATATAAAATTACAAGAAAGCTTAATAAATTATATCAATTTATTTACACACTTTTTAATATTTACAACAATACAACTAAAAACGTGCGCACTCGCCCACCGTTTGCCCTAAAATCACGCCGCACGAATGCTGGGGTCCGAGCACCCTTGTATCGTCTGGCGTATTATAAAGTACACTCCTCAAATTGAGATGTATTTTCCTGGCCAGTTAATAAATTTCGTAGTTCTATTTTAAAAAGTATGTTTAAATTCAGCTCAATATTTTTGATGCCATATTTTAGGTTTATGTTTTAACTAGCTGTCCCTCACGACTTTGTCCGCGTGTTTTAGTTTCAACGTTTTTTTATTTATGCTCCGCTCCTTTTGGTCGCAGCGTAATGTTATATAGCTTATAGCCTTCCTCAATAAATGGGCTATCCACTGAAATATTTTTTCAAATCGAACCAGTAGCTCCTGAGATTAGCGCGTTCAAACAAACTAACTCTTCAGCTTTATATATTAGTAGAGATTAGATTAGTTTATTTTGTTATTTCTTTTTTGTATGTATATATAGTTGTGAACATTACAATATTGCTGAATAGCAAAAATTTACGTTTTAAGGTTAAGACTTTTACCTATACGTACCTCTAAGTAAATTTATATATGTATAACCTGAGAATATCGTATTGAGTTACGCACTGATTTTGTTATTTATGCTACTGATGTTTCGTTAACCATGTCAAGTGTATAATTGTTTGTTTTCCCCAATAAATGTTACAGGCCTCTTGGTCTAGTGGTTTGTTTCCCTGACTGTTAAACTGGAGGTCGTGGGTTCGATTCCCGCCCAGGACAGATCTTTGTGTGATGAACACGATATTTTTTTCTGTGTCTGGGTGTAATTTATCTATAATATGTATTTAGAAATATATAAGTATGTTTATCAGTTGTATGGTTGCCATAATAAGAGCTCTGCCTAGTTTGGGATCAGATGGCCGTGTATGAGTTGTCCCAAGATATTAAGATATTAGATATTATAAATAAAACCTTAAACTATACGTAATCTAAAAATTATAATGTAAATAAAACTACAAATCTAAGCATAATATAAAAGCCATATAAAACACAGTAATTGACTTTAAAGTAAGAAGTATAAAAGAATATTTCTCAAAAACCTGTTGTATTTTTTGTCAACGGATTTGACGAACTCAAGTCAGAGAATAATATTCATAACTCTATTACGTAACAACTAAAAATATATCTGTTTTGCAAATCAGCTCAACAGTTGCGTAAAAGGTTTATGTAAGCGGGTAAGGTTTGTTAACACTTGACAAGTACTTCGGTAGAACGGGGAATTTTAGTACTCTTTTGTTCTATAAATAAGTGATAAAAGCTTACGTGTGGTACTCGTACAATGACAAAAGGCATCGAATATTATTGTGCGATATGCAGTGGATTTGATCCTGTCACCTTTTCTCCTCTCGTCTCCCATTCATCATCACCAAAAATTAAGAACACTCTCCTGAAATCCAACTCAGTGATGTTCTCTCAATTTTAATACCAATGCAAAAATGAAATTCATTTAGTAAGCATAACACAAACTACACAAAGTTACAAAAAAAAACACTGGCAACTTTTAGATTGCAGTTGGTACTTTCCATTGACAGTATTTTTTTTTTAACAATTTTGCATTGGCATTGTATTGGAATTAAAATTAATTAAAGAATAAGAGCACTGGTCTGGCTGTATTTGTTTACGAGTGGAAGGTGATTTTGTTCGAATGTATGATGTTCTTTGAGAAGACTGAGTGAAGGAGTTAGTACATTTTTTTATACTTATACTATGTCATTGTCTACGTATGTCGTTCCAATTTTTTATAAATTATTGAAATAATAAAAATCTTTGTAGTGGCCCACCGGTTTAATGAAGGTATTTGTGTGCACAAAGTAATAATTCCGAACCCATTACAGGCTAAAACTATGTGACTTTCAAAGTTATATGTACTTTCTTAATTATTCGAAGACATTTTTGACAATCGGCGAAGGAAAACATCATGAGGAAATCTGAAATTCCAATTCCAACCCGCAATGAGCAAGCGTAGTGATCAATGCTCGTTCCTTCTCTACATGAAAAGAGGCTTGTGACCAGGAGTAGGATATTTATAGGCCGGTATTAGAGAGAGAGTTTTCGCATTTATAATATTATCCTTAATAATATTATAAATGCGAAAACTCTGTCTGTTAGTCTGTCGCGCTTTCACGCCAAAACTGCTGAACCGATTTCAATGAAATTTGGTATTCCGATAGTCTAGAGCTTGAGAAAGGACATAGGCTTTTTGCCCCAAAAAACGACAGCCACGCGGGCGGAGTCGCGGGAAACAGCTAGTTTAAAGTAAATAAAACCAAAATATTAGGTGATAAATACTTGATGAAAGAACATCCTGAATTGGAATTCTGACAGTTCTTTGTGTACCTTAACAACATATTATTGCGTATTAAAACAAATGATTAATCACGAAGTAGGAATTAAATTCGAATTCTCAAACTAATCTAAGCTCACAGTAGGAGTAAAACTTAAGGTACTCTCGGGAAATTAGAAGCTGAGCATCAGAGTCGACACAATCCGTCTTATGGTGGAATAAAACCACGGGTCTCTTGCCACGCATTTACTTTGAACTTACAGTAATAGAAACCTAAGAACATCGATAACATCCAATTATATATTTACATAAAGTCACGCCATTTTTATTTCAAATTTTTTATCATATTGCCAATTAACGGGCAAATGGTTCATCTTATGTAGGTAGGTGATAACCAGCTCCCATGAAGAAATCTAATATCGAAAAAGATACATACATTTGTATAATAACTTTCGTGAGGTGTATTTATAATTATTTAGAACAAAACGGTTTACTCATGCATATTCTCGGGATCGCCCGACTAGTTTCAGACTCGAACTCGACTCGCGACACCACCACCGCCGCGTCAGCTCATGTTTAGGGACTCCTATTGAGTCTGAAACTAGTCGGGCGATCACATAAAGGTACACACACAATAAATGTTACCCAGGCAAATGGGTTTTAGTGGTCATATAGGCAGTAGTTCCATGTAAAATACGGCATTCAGCTGAATCAGGTAAGACTGGAAGCCGACCCCAACCTAGCTTGGAAAAAAGGCTAAGCAGAAGAAGAAACTAATTTGATTTTAAACACATCCCGCGCTACGAATCCTCAGATATCTCTGATGGAAACGCAACCTAAATCTATATATTATATAATACCTAGTTAAAAAAAACTAAACTAAAGTTCATGCCAATTTAACTTAGTCTAAAGTCAATGTCAAATAAGTTTTAACAATTTATAATTAATTCTAAGTTTAAAACTAAGTTATTCAATGTTTTTTTATATTAAAATGAAAGTCTTAATTAATAAGAACATCTGCAAAGATAATAATTGATAGTTCAAAGGAGACGATCTGATAAGAACTAGGGAACAAAAAATGTTTAATCCTATTATCTGTGCAGTCCAGTTGCGAAGCTAATTAAGTATTGAATTTGTATTAAAAGCGTTAATACTAACTTTATAGCCGACCTTTTTAAATTATATATTTATGCTACCTGATAAAAAAATCGGTCTGTTTATATTAAGAAATATTCGATCATGTATACCTAATACAAATCTTTGTATGATGAGCATCATTAATTTGATCTGTGTCTCGGTGTGATTTATAATATGTGTGTATTTAGAAATATATCATGTACCACTTCAAAACTAAATGGAGTAAATGACTGGATATGAAAAGTCAAAAACTAATTAGTCCTTCAGTTAGATATTAAGAAATACTATTAATATTAGAGACGTACTTTTTGCTTTTTCAAAATAATAAACTTTAACACAGTTCCTAGATTGAAAAAACGATTCGTTTTCCATACGGAGTTTAACAAAACGTCGTTTTTTCAATATAGGAACCTGGCATAAGTATAAAGCAAATCATATTTCAGGAGTAGGGGCTAATACGTGTCATATATTTTTTAATAATAATAATAATATCCTCCTGACCGAATTTCGGCCACGGCGGCTTCTCTCAACAGAGATTAGCCATCTGCGCGGGAGATATTTCAGTGCACGAGTGTATGCGCGAACACAGTGGCACTCTCTATTCCTTCACTCTCATAGTCCGATGGGACGGCAATCCGACACGACCGGAGAGAGATCAGGCGCAGGACCAACGGCTTTACGTGCTTTCCGAGGCACGGGGGTGTAAACACCACCTCACTTCCTGACTCCAAGCTGAGCTGTACTGAGTATTTCTAAACGAAAAACCTAGTAACTATTTTTTTGGCTCGACTCGGGATTCGAACCCGAGACCTCGGGCACGGCAGTCGCGCTTGCGACCATTAGACCAACGAGGCAGTCAATATTTTTTAATAGGATCTATTTGACAGATTTATAGAAAACCTGTTCTAAATTTAAATTAAATGCTAACATTTAAAAAAAATATATGTAGAATGGATATTTGTTATTCTATCCTAGAAAAACTACTCAACGGAATAGGACGCAATTTGGCACACATAATGTATAATGTATATATACTTTATAACCTGGATGCTATTTATGCCATAAGCCAATGGGACCCACGTGAATAAAACCGAGGGACACTGCTAGTTTTCAATATACGTATCTTTTAAAACTTACATAGGTAGGTCTGGGTTTTAACCTGTATTTTGGTGCATGTAAGTCCGGTAACTGAGTCACGATAGTTATCGATGACGTATAAAAACAATATTTAAATGACCGTACAAAAAAGATAAAATTTTATACTAAATAAAACTACGCTAAAAAACCTACCTTGCGCTGTCGGTTAAATTAAATTCGCTTCAAAATCAGTTAACATTTAACTTCGAAATGTAAAAGTTAACTGAAATGAGTTGAATACTGTAATTAATCAGGCATTTAGTTTTACGTAACGTAAATGATTCTGCGGTGATTTGAAACATTCATTAGATAAATTATTTTGTGACACTGAATTTAGTGTCAGTATTTATTGCAGATATTTACGCATAGTCTATTTATAAAAAAAATAATCTATTATTTCCTTTTAAAATACATCTAAAATGTCATTTAATTTACAAAGACCTAATAAACATAATCACAAATTGTATTTATTAACCAAATGAAAAATTTGCCGGATTTAATTACCGCACAAAAACCTTTTTTACCTTTTATTTTTGCTCTTTATATTCGATATTTTATTATAATGATCATTCTTACGCAACTTTTAAATTAATTAAATGTTACATATTATTAACTAGCTGTCCCCCGCGACTTTGTCCGCGTGTTTTAGTTTCAACGGTTTTTCATTTTTGCGACATTTTTCATTTATGCTCCGCTCCTATTGGTCGTAGCGTGATGTTATATAGCCTATAGCCTTCTTCAATAAATGAGCTATCCAACACTGAAAGATTTTTTTAAATCGGACCAGTAGTTCCTGAGATTAGCGCGTTCAAACAAACAAACAAACAAACTCTTCAGCTTTATAATATTAGTATAGATTTCAACTACATACTAAATTGGTCGCAACCATTTCATATATCGGTGGAAACGTACAGATTATGAAATATAATGTTCTCAGTCTGCATTATTTCGATCATTTAGACCACATTGACAGAGAAATTTGACCATACCACCCTCACCCCACAACAAAGACCTTTACAGACATCTGTCGCGACGTACACGCGATAAATGTCTTTATACCGATACAATACAGCTTATAATCGCGTGCGACACTATTATTGATGGGTATACATCACTTATTTGGACCCTTCGTGGGGAAACCTATGCCGTGGGTTCTATGCAGTTGTCACGGTAATTGTGTATTTGTAAATATTTGTTTTGAAGTTATACTTCTATTGGCGTGTTAGGGAAAAATGATGAGAGTAAATTTTTACGATGCGCGCGCACATCGTCACTAAAAACCTACACCCTGAAGTTAGCTAGTCAACATTTTAGTTTTTCAAAACTATCTACTGTCAAAAATGCCAAATGACAAGAAATTCGATGCCAGTTTTTGAGGTGAAATATTTTTTATACCAATCTGTGAAATATTTTTATCTTGTTACGCCAAAGAAGTATAACTTCTTACGTGCGAACATAAGTACACAAACAATTTTTCTTTTTTTCAAGGACTCTTGGGGCATATGATTTTAGAATTTGTCTTTAATAAAATGTAAAATCTAATGTTACGCCGGATGTACATACGAGTAGACGCAATAGTTATGCATTTTGCGGTAATAATAATAATAATGCTACCCTGTAATATGCAATATGTCCCACTGCTGGGCAAAGGCCCCTTCTGTTTTTGAGAAGGAACGAGCATTTATCACCACGCATGCTTACTCTCGGCTTGGCTATTTCAGATTCTCGTTTTTCTTTCTATATGGTAATTAATATATTTGAAACGATTCTCGATTAAAAACCAAAATATATATTTTTTTTATTTTATCGCTGGGCGACAATAATATTCTACAAAACAAAAATAACAAAAACTGATAAAACATATAAATTAAACAAATAAAATCTTTTTAAAATTAATTAATTAAAAGAAATCAAGTTTAGCCCTTGTTCCACATTTGTATGTATACAAAGGTCACTTGAAGGGTATTTTTATATAAATACATAAGGATAGGCGAGACCGTCGCCTCCGGTCCTGGGATACAAATGATCAGGACGAATGGACCTCACTGTAAGCCTACTACACCAAATACAGAGCTCGAGAACCATGTTTAAATGGAATATAAAATAATCTAGAATCTTATGTTCTGTGTAAAAAAAAAAATACTTGTTCAAGTAATTATTTAGCAAATTAGAATGTTTTGAGAGTCAGGTTCAGAACACATGGTTCCGTATAATTAATGTTTCTGCATTTTTTTATAGCAACGAATAATTATTAAAATAAAAAAAAAATATTACAAAAAAAATATAAAAAATAAATATAGAATTTCAGAAGGATTGTAAGAGGAACTTATGAATGTGTTTTATTTATGTCATAACCTCAAATTTTACTTTACTTTGTTTATTTCGTATTTTTAATATTTTTTATAATAATTATTGTCTCTTTTATGGTTTAATTTACTGTAAATGGTTGTGATAAAACCGTTGTAAATAAATAAATAATTAACAGGTGTACAAAACAAATTTTGTTTTTAGTGTACAATTAAAATCAAAATGTTTTTCTAAACGCCAAATATGAAATTGTAGCATTTTAATTAATCAATCAAGTCAGCGGTCTACAGTAGCAACCTTGTGACATTTAATTTAAGTTTAATTGAAGAGGGTTTTCTTAGACTAACTATTAAAAATTAAGGTCCAAAAATCATGATTGTCCGACATTCGTTTAAATTTTGAAGCTTTGTGTATGGGTATAGTGATTCACTGTATCCGGTGACAGCTACCAGTAGGATTATTTGCTATCACCAGTTGACAACCCAAACAATAGTCACAGAATAAAAATAATGATAATATCGCAACGCAAACGCGACGCATATTTTCAGTGTTTTTTATAGTGATTATCGCTTTGGTTTACAACCGCTATAGCAAATAAGCCTGCTAGACTAGTTTTAAAATCTTAAATGTGCTCTCTGTTGACTTGCTAAACCAAATTTGTTTTTAAATATTCGTTCGTACTGCGAGCAGAACAGCTGACTAGGTGTCAATTTTGGTATTTTTAAGCTTTATAAAACCTAGTCGTAGTGAATATTAGACAGTTTTGTTTTTATTTTTAAGGTAGTTTTATAATAAAACTTTAGCAATTATTTGTGTATTCAAATGCTCGGTTTGGTGTCGTCGCGTTACACTGGGAAACGAGTTGAATCCTACACCTGACAAACGCAGGCCACCTCTCAAATAAGAATTAGGATCTCCCGAGAGGCTTTCACAGATTTATACCTGACTGAGCCGAGAAAAACTCCAGTTATGACTGGCAAGGAGATAGTTCTATTTAAAAACAATCTGATATACATATCGAATTACTCGATCTTTATGTTTTTTTATTTTTTTTTGTAGGTCTGGGAATAGGTCGTGTCTATTTTTTATACCCCCAAGTGATGAGGGTGACCCACAGTTGAACTTTTTTTTGTAGAAATTTATATGGCAAAACACCATTTGCCGGGTCAGTTAGTGACATCATGAGAAAATTTAAGAAAAGACGTTTTTTAAATTAATAGTTTGGGTTTTAATTATTTCTGTGATTTACGCGAATCCGGGACACTAGTTATATTTTACTATTTTATTGGGTGTTATGGTAGTTTTTTTTGTTTTAATAATGTAACAATTACCAATATGGCATAGCCAGCCCTGCATTCCTTCGTTTTCCTGTGTTTTACCTAATTTGGACGCTTTGAATTCAGGGCTTGCGGTGACGAATGTCCTAATAAAGTTTATGGTGCTCTAACCTCTAAAATATCAAGTGAAAGGCTCATCGTCCTCCACGTTTTACACGGTGGTAATAGACGCACTGGATAGAAACCGATGGAGGCACATCATCCGCTCAAGATTTAAACCCAATGCTGATCATGATCCTCAGACATGAGAACAGCAGAGAACCTAAATAGCTAAAAAGGTATTTACATTTTTTTTTACCCGACCGAATTTCGGTCACGGCCGCCTCTGTCAATTGCACTCAGATTACACTGCGCGGGTGATATTTTAGATATGCGCGATCACAGTTGCACTCTCTATTCCTTCACTGTCATAGTCCGATGGGACGGCAATCCGACACGACCGGAGAGAGATCAGCGTCAGGACCAACGGCTTTATCGAAATCGAGATCGAGATTTTGATCTCGATTATTACTGAATTATTGTTTAAAATACACAGCCATTGTGTATTTGATTAACAGTCTATTTGCTATTAAAAAGTCTTACTTGTTAATTTTTCAAGGCTTTTTGTGTTAAACAAGTGCATTAAACAAGTATAATAAATAGAGGTAGACTTTACTCGTAAATTACATTATCGTATTTGTTTAACGCGCTAAAAATATTTATTCTCAGTTTATTTTTTAAAGAGATTTTAATTGCTTTTATTTAGTAAATAATATTAAACTTTAAATTAATTCCCTTTTTCATACTTCAAAAGTATATACATGAAGTTTGGTCGCCGTACTTAGGTACGCGGCTACAAGACGCTACGCCGTAGACATGGAGACGCTTTCCCCTAGTTACGAGAATATGATACTGGTTACCTATGAAAACTGTCAACTTTATATTATTATAGCGATAATACAGGTCGTATTTAAAATGGTAAGTGCTCCAAACTACACACAAAAGGTGGCTTATGAAAAAGAACGAGGACAGAAAACATCTTGTTTAATAATAAATCTTTAGTCTAATGTTAGAAAATAACTAGGTAGGTAGGACACTTAAATAACTGATTATTTCTTTTTAATTTGACGGCTTTTTGTTAATTATTCCTAGTAGTTTGGGAAAAGGCTAGGCAAAAGAAGGTGTTTATGCTTATATTATTATTTTTATTTTGGGCCTGAATTTTACTACTGCAGGGCAAAGGCCTCCCGTTCCTTGTTACACACCTTTCAATTGATGGCTAATAAAATTTAGTTAATATTCACACAATATTATCATATTTCATTTTCATAGTCACACTAACAAGGACCTAAGATTTTCTAAGATCTTCTAAGACTTTTACAATTTCTTTTATCGACTTCAGTATTCAAGTTATAAATAATTTCGCTCGTCTAATTTAAGAAACGCCAACTGTTCATACAATAAATCTGTCGGTCCGTGGCAGACAGTATGATATATCGCTACCTTACTTCACACTGGACACTCGCAGTTCCGTGTATGGGGTTCCTTTTGCAAATTGAAAAACTGTTTCTTTTAACACTTGCCTTATTAGGGTTTTACTTTAGGAAATATTTTAGGATCGTAAGTTAATTTTAATTGTAAACTTTGGAGATAGGTTTGTTTTAGATTTTTTAGAAAAAGATTTATCACTTTCATATTAAACTAGTTTCAAGTATTTTAATATTCATAAATTAACAGAGAGAGCTATATCATCAGGTGACGTCACCTTAGTAATTCTCCATACTAATCTGGGGCTGCCGTACAAGTCGTCGTTTTGCGAAAAAGAGATAGAAACATGCGTCATCTACTAACTTTTAAAGCTTATAACTTTTGTATTCGTGGATATTTTTTTAATTTTATTTCGCAGTTCTGCTTTAATTTAATACTATTATTAGAAATATTTGTAATAAATAAATAATTCGATAGTAGTCAAATACTTAATTCAAAACTGGCAGGTGGTTTACTAGCAGCTTTATGCTGACGATATTTTGAGATTGAGAATAAAAGTACCCAACTAGTACTTTGTATATGTGATTTGACTGTTTGTAAAACCTCCCGCGACACTAGGATCAAATTAGCATGGGAGTCGTTTTTTTTTAAGAAAGAAAATAAGTAATACCTACTGTCTTATTATAATTTGTAATTTTTCATGAATAAGTGGTGCATACTTACAATACTTACTTATTTTAAAGCCACCCGGAACATATGAAGAGCTTGGCAAGTTTCCTCGAGGCAAAAGCCAGATAAGTCTGCCTTGCTGAACTTGACGTGTCTCTGCTGGTTGTTGACTTAAAACAATAACAGTCTCTGATACCATTTTAGACTTTGCTACGTAAGGGAATCGTCATGGTGGCCTAGCGGTTCAATTACCAGATTGGATCAAACCCATACAGTTCAAATATCATATCTACTTTCTCAACTGTTCTAAGCCCCCATTGACAATTGGGAGAGTAGAGTCTGGTTTCCAAAATTTGGAATCTAAAATTTGGCAATCGCAGAACCGCAAACGAGTAATGCTTGAACTTCGTCGATATGAGAAGAGGATTTTTCACATATACGGAATCCTCTCAACGAGTTCTGAGAATTTAGCAACTTGGCGGTATATCCAGATTGACGCAAGTAGCACGTGACGCGTCGATGTCACGCGTTTGAGATCCCGTGACGTAAATCTGCGTTATTTGAACCTTTGTATAGAGGTTGATTCTGCGTCACACTGGCCGCTTTCATGGTATTGTCAGTAAATAATTGTTGAGAAAAATAAGTTAAGAAAAGAAACTCACTTTTTTTTTAATGGTAACTATGTAATATTTCTGTATAAAAAGAGAACTCAGTCTATGTCCTATGTGTTATGGTTATGGTTTTATTAACATACATATAAAAAAATACTCATGTATGTACAATGCCTACAAGGAGCGTGAGCTGTCGACCGCTCCGCTCGTCACATGCGCTCCTCACCCGCTGCTTGTTTTGTCGATTGCTCGAAGTCGTGGCACTGCTTCAAGCAGTCCATTTGCGCGTTAGGGATACTAATACCATAATAATGCAGAAGTAATAACTAACCAAAGAATTTTGTTCTTACAAGTACAGTCGAACCTCTATAAGTCGAACATCAAGGGAGACGCCAAAAATTTCGAGTTATAGAGTTTTCAACTTATGGAGGATTTCGACTTAGGCGGATTTTGATTCGACATAAAGAGTTTGAGGTTTATTCTTATAAATTTTGAGTTAGAGAGGTAAAATAAATAAAAATTCGACTTGCAGCGGTGACAAACATATTTTTATTTATTATAAATCAACATTATTTCAAATCATTTTAAAATAAAAAATATGGCATTAAAAAAAGTCAGTAATTTTTTTTTGCTTTAGATAATTTGGTTGTTCTCTATCTATAGCATTGTCTAATCTATAAAGAGCAGAAAATTCTTCTTCTTCAGAGTTACTGGTCTGCTCTATAAAATTACGTAAGGTATTCAATGCGGTTCGCGCCTCTTTGATGGAAACCCATGGAGCGCATGTACTATTCACGTCTTCTATGTCATCTAAATCATTAGTATCGGTTTTTTGAGCTACTGAATCGATAATTTCGTCATCAGATAATGTCCCAGCAGTCATAATTCCATCATCGCACGAAACAAAGTCCTCAAAGGATATTCCTGATTCAGATACCACTGCGTTCCATTCTTCAGGAGGTGAAATAGAAATATCTTCGGTTTCAGCTACTACTGTTGACGACGATGAAAAACCACAGTGTACATAACAGTTTTTTATTGTAGTCACAGTAACATTTCGCCAAGCTTTATCAGCCATTCTCATGGCTTGCAATACATCTATAGTAGAATTCTTTTTTTCTTCCATATTATCCAACATGTTCCTGACAACTTCTTTTCGATACAATGACTTGAAGTTTTTAATGATACCTTGGTCCATAGGCTGTAATTTTGATGTGGTATTGGCAGGCAGGTAATGTATTTTAATAGCTTTCATTTGTGGAATATCATTATGAGCTGTACAATTATCAAGGAACAACAAGATTTTTCTTTTTTCTTTGGCCATTTTCTTATCAATGCTAATGAGCCAGTTCTTGAAAATTGCAGAAGTCATCCATGCTTTTGTATTCGCTTCATATTGCAGTGGTAGTGATTTACATCTTGAAAAACAACGAGGTTTTTTAGATTTGCCGATGACTAATGGTGAGAGTTTTTCTGTGCCTGACATGTTTGCTCCTAGCAGGATAGTCAAACGTTCCTTGCTATGCTTCCCACCATGGCATTTATCATTTTTAAAAGTTAGAGTCTTATCAGGAAGACATTTAAAAAACAGGCCTGTTTCGTCAGCATTGAAGATATTGTCAGGTTCGTAACCATGTAACAAATCTTGCAATTCACTTTTCCATTTGTTACAGGTTTCAATGTTGACACTTGCACTTTCCCCACAAACTTTTTTAAAAACAAGATCCTGTCTTCTTTTGAATTTTTCTAACCATCCATTACTGGCTCTGAAATCAACGAGTCCCAATGATTTAGAGAATATTTGGGCTTTTTCTTGTAACAGTGGTCCACTAACACTGATATTTTGGCTGCGACACTGCTCAAACCATTTAAGTAAGCACTCCTCCAAGCCCGGATATTCTGCAATTCGTCGTCTTTTGCAGGACAAACTTTGACCGTTTTGTATTTTTCTCATGATGTCTGATTCATTTTTTATTATTGTTGAAAGAGTACTCATTGGCAGGCCAAATTGTTCAGCAACATCTTTCTTTTTTTGACACCTCTTCACAGCTTCGAGCACTTCTAATTTTTCAGCAAGACTCAAAGTTTTTAGTTTACGTTTCACAGCACTCATGTTAACTGTTGTACTAATTGATGTGTATTGCAGTAGAACCGAACTACATCTGACAGTATTTAAGTCGAAAACAAATGACTTGCTTAGCTAAATTTCAAAGGAAATCAAAATTGAACACCTGACACCAAGCAAGCAAACACGTGTTTACGTGAGTCATTCATAAATTTATTATCGTATACTCCTAAAATGTTTTCTAAGAAGCAATAGTGTACTCACATTGTCGGCAAGTTCTTAAAGTCGGTAACTTATTTTTGTTCGAACAATAGAGGTAATAAATTCCAAATGATCAAGTTGTAGAGGTTGTAAAATAAAACGTTGCTATGTTCGAGATACAGAGGTCAAATTTATTTTTTCGAGTTATAGAGTGAGAATATGTACCAAAATGGCTTGGAGGGACTCGGTGATTATTTCGACTAACAGAGGGTCAAGATTTCAAGTAATGGAGGTTTTGGTGTTTGAAGGGAAGGGAACAAAACATTTTTTCGAGATTTGGAGGTTTTTGACTTATCGAGGTTCGACTTAACGAGGTTCTACTGTATATTACAATTTCATACCATTGTCTTTGCCGCTAAGTCGCTAGTTAAAAACATAATTGGAAAATCAACCTTATTCCGTTGAAGTAATGGAATATCAAAGTATTACTACTAATATTATACCTATGTATGTACAATAACATATAATCTGTTTACCACTTATCTACTACTTTTTACTTGACACACAAACATGACCGAACAAATGCATTAAGCAGTAACTTTCTAACTCAACGGGAGACAATTGGGTAGAGCTCGATCTTAACCCTCATTAACGAAACGCCCTCGAACTGGTAATGGGTTTGACAAGGCCAAAAGGACTGGAATAAGGACATTGTGACAAGGTCACGTGACCTTCAGAAAGTTTACTGTTTATTTTCTTTGGAATAATTCCGGCTTTATAATTTAACAAATAGTGACAGCGAGTATCTATCTTACTGCATCTTGCTAAATGCATCAGAGTCCCAGTATAGTATAGCCTGCCTACGAAAGGGCTTATATAATCTAGTTACTCGGTAATGAGATAGGTACTTTTTTTAAATAATCATCATTCTTCAATCGTATTTGCTTGCTCAGTGAAGGTTGTCGATTTCAGGTTATGAAATCAATCCTTACTTAATAATATAAATGCGAAAGTAACTCTGTCTGTCGCGCTTTCACGCCAATACTACGGAACCGATTTAAATGAAATTTGGTACACAGATAGCCTAGAGCCTGAGAAAGGACATAGGCTACTTTTTGCCGCGATAACTGACACCCAGGCAGTCATAGCCGCGGGAAACAGCTAGTATGGTTATAAATAATTTGGTCATGTTACATTTTAAAGGCTAATGTGAGATGCCCATGCTGTTATGTACATTAGCTTAATGTACAATGTTTATACTTCGGGAATCGAACCCGCTAAGAGTTGACGGACAAAGTAAGTAGTTTTTGTGTGTATGTAATGTGTATGAACATATAAATAGCAGGTATATTTTTTTCCTTTCTTTAAATATTACAATATTGAAAACATAGGCATCTCTTTTATACTTAGCTTCGAAGTACAGGTACTTACAACAGAAAACTATTACCTACTATATCAAGTTATGAACTTGTAAGTACCACTCACATCCTTTTAAGTACCTATATTGTATATAACTACGAGTATACTCCCTCTCACACATCCCCTTTGTACTTTGTGGAGTAACTTCAGAGAAAGGGCTGATACAAATGTATGGAACATAAATAAAACACAAATATTTTCAAACCAGTTTCTTTATTTCGTGTTCATCATTTTAATACAACATACAAGTAAATTTATCATCAGATATTATTTTATCAATTCTTAAGATCTACCTTAACTAAGACTTGAATAACAAGTAGGTATGTATGAGTATTCATATCGATATATCGAAATGGTATCGATAAGTACCGAGAATCGTACAGGATTTAAATGTTCAACCCACACATAGTTAATCCACAGATAAATAAACAAATTAACAAACTTCTTTTTCTTTTAAAAAAAACCATCATGGAATGTTCAGTAATTATTAAAAAGTATCAATTCCAATAAAAGCCTGTATAAAAATGCTTGGCTGATAAAAAAGAAAACACAAAAACGCACAAATTCACACAATAACTTAAACATGGAAGATGAATGTCTTAACTTTTTATGGTGCGCCATTTTTGTGACGTCATTTGACGTTTATTGTTACGGCAGTATAGTTTCCAAGATGGCGTATACGATATGAGCGAGTTTTATTAAATATTCAAAAGTTATGGCTGCTTTGTTGATTAAGCTTAAACCTCACGTAGGCTATTTTAATAAAAATGAATGTGTACATTTATAAATTTTAAGATAAGCAACTTTTTATCATCGTCGACTTAGAACAGGCAAAATAGGACCTTCCGCGGCAGATGACGTAACAAAATGGCGCGTAAAAACAAAACCCGAAACTCCTTTTATCTCAAAGACAAATGACTGTAACATTAATTCCAACTGCAAAATATGTACTATATAATATATTTTTTATTATTTTCAAATAAAACAATAGGTACACAGTCAGTATTATTTCGACAACGATTAGCTAACAGGGAATCTAATTTTCCATATATTATTATAAATATTAAAAGGATCGATTAAGACAGTCACAGCGAAGGAAAGTTACAAGCTACGGGACAACAGGGGCTGTAATAATGAACATGAAAAATCAAGTTTGGCGACCGAGAAAACCTTGATTAACTCGCTAACATTACAAAACCCCATTATTCTTCTTGAAATTACATTTACTAGTCGAATTGGAAGATTTATTCATGTAGTCTTATTGAGTGAATGTTGTTTGGTAAACTATTGGATTTCATGTTCAGAATTATTCCTAAAGATACACGGTAAAGTATCAAGCTTCGTGACTAGAGACAGAAACAGTTAAGTAATGGATCTCCCGAGGGGATTAAATTAAAGAACACTATTATTAAGAGGGGAAAGTTACAAAAAGTTCCTTACAACTTAACACGCATTTAAGCGAGAAACTTAGGGTCTAACCTAATCGAAAGTTAGATGACTAGCGTCGGCGACACACCGCAATAAATTACAAATAAATATTAATAAATTACACATTTTTCAACAAACAAAATCAAATGATTCCCAAATAATGAGATTTCGTTTTGACAGAACCGATCAGAGGTGATATGTTCAAAAATTTGGATGGAAAACATTACATATTTAGCTTACCCGAAGTAGCCTTCCTTTGAGCCAAATTTAACATTCATGTATTGAATACATCGTATAATAGTTATAGTTTAATCGAATACTAGTACTCTTAAACATTCAGATAATTCATAAGAAAAATGTATAGTCTGCTTATATAAATCTCACCGCTGCTCCCACTGCTATAAAATCACGAGCGGTCATTAACAATCTACGAACATATTTTGGGTATAATTAATCAAGTATCCAAATTTCCAGTTAACCCGTAAGATATCATATACCTACGGGCCGACCTATTTGAAAGATAACTCGCTAAAAGTAATTAACTTTTGCATGTAATCACGTCTAATCCTGTAATACAAAGTTCGCCGGCCCTATTGTTTATCTATTGTCTCTCAGAGTTAACGGATCAACTTGTCTTTAAACTTTGATTAGGTAAGTTTGTATCCGGAGTTGTGATCATTTAGCCTTTGATAGGTTCAATGTCAAAACAATATGTTGCAGAAATGAGGAGATGAGTCGGGTGAAAAATTATTTGTTGAATCTTTATATCGATGTTTTTAAGTAGAAGCTCTATTTTTTAGAATGTCTTACAAAAAGAGCAGTTATAATGGGTCTTTTTTTAATTTGGATTTGTAGTTAGGTTAGTTATTATTATTTCAAAAACCTTGTATTATTTGTGATTTTTAACTATTTTTATATTATTTTAGCTGACGTCATAGCTTTTATAAATAAATTGTCTTTACCTATTGGTACAGATTAGGTAAAAAATTTAAGAAATGATTTTATTTCATTTAGGTCAAATTTAATAAAGATGGGATGTAATCTTTCACCCGTTCGTTCTCTACACGTCTGCAATGAATTCCGACCACTGTCTAAATGATGGCTGTTCTAAACAATACTAAATAAAATAATAAGGGAATTATTATAAAATGCATTTTAGTTTATTGTATTATATACGAAATGTGCAAGCAAGCAATAGCTTTTCCGTTAACTTAAGAGTTGGAACACGGAACATGGATGCTGGATTTATTGAATTATTTAAATTTACATCCAAGTATTAGTATTATTTAGACGCCATTCATATAGACACAGTCTTTAAATGTAATATTAGGTGCGATAACTAGTAGTGCAGTGAAATAAATAGTGGGTTGATATTATCGATAAAATTGAATGTGCTAAGAAGGCGGAAACAGGTGTACCGATTAAGATCAGAACTGTCGAGTACAATCTAATGTAACATGAACACTAACAACTAATTCATTGTCCATGATTTCACTGCCTCAAAAGAAATTTATGCATCTGAATTGATGATCCGAATATTTACCATTGCTCTGTTCAATAAATACACGAACAATATAATAAGTGGTGAATTTTATATATTTTTTTCTTTATAACAGTTGAAATCATGGCAAAGATACATTATTACCACACGTTAAGTTTAAATTCCTACACAGATATAAACCTAAGTATCGATTAGCATTCAAGTTCATTATGAAAAAATATATCATTGGAAATATTTTTCAACTTCTCTCCTTAATTTCAAACCACCCAAGAACAACTTAATTATGCATGTGACAACCGATTTTTATAACTACATGTTAATTCCTAACAACACTTTGGCAACAAATAGTATTTTCAATTTTTTTTTTCATTACATTTTTTTCCCTTCAATTTCAACTGTAACGTCAACATGATTGAAGTTAACATTACCATGGTATATCGAACCCGATCATTTATCGATTTTATCATCGTCTTTAAAGATAGAAGACATAGAAAAGTATCGACAGAAGATGAATATCGACTGATAATGTGACATCACTGGCTTTAGTTGGCGAAAAATGTTGCTCCATCACTTTATTAAAATTTGGCTATCAAAGTTTTCTACATACTCTATCCGTAACATTTTCACCAACTAACGCCTTATAAAAGCGAACTTAGAATGCCTACTCAAATAAGAAACAGTTATCCAGTATTTTCATCATTTTTTTTTTGTTTTTTTTTTTTTTTTATTTTTTTCTGTCGTCAGTCTTAAAATTGAGTCATACCATCTAACTAAGAATGATGAACTCTTATATTAAGTTCCTAGGCCTCTAACATCGGAATTTGCGGTGATTTCTTACACTGTAGCTTAGTGGAAGTAAGAAGTAGGGATGTAGATATAAGTATCGATAGCAGACGAGTAACATTAAGAGATGTTAACAAGTGCCATTCACATAGATTCCCAACAGTTAAGAGTACAGTTTGAAGATACATGTCTAAGGAAAAGGTGTCTCAACTAGTAAGGCTCCCGGGGAAACTATTTCACACAATCCTTAACACATACATTATGGTATTTTAGAGTAATCAACATTGAATAGTTTATTTTAATATTAATTCTTAATACTAAAGAGTACAAAAAATAAAGGAAATATTATTGAATATATGAAAAACAACAAGTCATCAGCGAAAACCATCGCGTTTTCATATAAGAACAACATTGTATTTTTTTTCGTTTTCAGTAACATTTAATATTCGCGCTCACGAAGTTGTGGGAGTTAATAAGACCCTCGCGGCGTGGTCACGGGGGCCCTCTCGGAGCGAGCCCCCTCACCTCTCCCCTCCCAACTACCAACGTTTCCCTTCGATCATCCTCAAAGTATCAAAAATATCTGCTAGAACATCCCTTTCCCTTAGTGAAAAATTCTCGATAGTACATTTTGAACAGTCTCAAAGTAACTAATGCGTAGGTAACAATTACAAATCTTCATTAAAATGTGGATATGCAAGAATGAAAGTATGGAAATCAATGATCGTTTTACATTAGGACGAAGTAAAGCGATCCTACGTAGAACTACTGTTTATATCTAACCTAGAGGGATACCATACACGTCAATAAGATATATTAGCACTTACATTAAAAACAGTTCATGATAAATGACTGAACATGTGAAACACAGAGGATCATAGTCTGTACAAAATTTCCCGAATGTTTTTTTTTTAATTTTATCAAAGGTCAACACATTCCTTCAAATTTAAGGCCACGGCGCATTATGGTGTTTCAGTAGATTATAAAGTTAGATTACTGAATTATATTTATGACTCTTATGATGACGCTTTACATCTAATAACGGCCTTATTTACACCCGTGCACGTCTGCATCGCTCGCCGACGTCCGTGTGGCAAGCTGGTAGCGTGATGTGAGTCCAAATGAAAGGTGCAGTGAGCTGCAGCAGAAGCCACGGCAGCGCGGGTGACAAGCATCACGGTTCTTACATCTACGAGTGGTATACTAACAAGGAAAGCACGGATTGAAACATTACATTAAAAGTTAACCTCACTACGTCGTATCGTAAAAAATATTTGTGACAGACTTACACTGGTTCAAAGCTCACGATGTGCCTTACCCACTAAACTAACATAGACAATGCGATATCTAAAAATACACAACTACACGTACGCTATATAGGATATAATTTTAATTCATCATAAGCATTGTGTTCTCCTTACAATTGGCAGGATGGCATTAGTGTGTAAAATCGATTTGTGTGTGGACAATTCAAGCTTCGTATAATTAATATAGGTTTATAAACTTACGTGCATACACATATTATGATAAAGTTTAATTATCTAAAAGCAATTTTCTTGGCGACTAGCATCATTAAGAAAGATTCCAAATTTCTCTTTACTTCGTTCCAACCAAAACATTCTATGCCAGCGACAACCTGCAACTCGCGCATTGGTCTATCAATTTCTTCTACGTCACCACTTTGTGGACGATATGTCGCTTTTCGTTAACATTTCTCTATTAAATATATCATTTGATCAACATTCGAATACATAATTCGTCGGTATTGTCAATTTAGAAACAGTGCTCATAAATAACTTCGCCAACATCTCATCACTAACCGACTCTCCGCCTCCTTCCATATAATTAAAAACATTAATTGATATGTCATTTGCTACCAACTTTTTCCTATCATTTGGAATCTTTCCACTTTGTAAAAATATTTATAACTAAAAATCACACACCTTAGATTAAAAATTACCTACACATGATGAAGTAAATGAAATCGTTACTGCACTCACTTCATCTCTTTCTGATGACAGTAATATGTGAAAGCTAGAGCGAGATGAAGGTAGTATTATAAAATACAGTACGCTTTCTAATCATAGTAGCAACACCGATTGCTATGGTACACAAGGAGCAAAGAAATGTTCACGATAATAGATACACAATCACATTAAACCTACGTGTCAATATCATAAAGTAGAATCAATATCATATAAAAACATTTCAAGAAGTCCAAAACTTCGTCACTAAAAAAATCCTCACCTTTGTGAAAATAAATACTATTATATGCAAACGTCTCAACTAACTTAAGCGATAGTAAAATATTTTGCATTTAATTTTTACAATAAAATGTATCATAAATTCAAACGTGAGTTAATTTAAAACATTCAGCGTAGTACTTTTAAAGGATGGATGGTTTGTGCTAATATGTGCTTTGTTAATCACCTTAACTTACAATCACAATTTTTGAGACAACGTGTTCTGACGGAAGGTCTTGCAGACCGGTCACTACCAGCTCATAACTTGTCGACCGCGCCTCACGGTCCCGTCAAAACACATCAACGAATTTTACATTCATATTAAACTCAACATCAGTCGTGAATACAGTAAAATCATTGAATACAATTCTCTTTCAAGAAAAAATACATCAAAAATTAAGTGAAACACCAACGTTCTGTGCAATCACTAAAATTATACTCCTCCTCGTCTTCTTAACAATGACACAACATCGCTTGTTACATATATAAGCGACGATAGAAAATAACTTTTTGAATGTATATGAAAACGAATACAACACCTGAGCAATTTATCGCGTATATGACGTCTTGTCTTATTAGGAGCCGAACTCACAAGCGCAGCAGTATTTACAACTTCGCACGGCCCAACGAACTTATAATAATTAACGATGCACTACCAATTAAATGTAATAAGTGACCAAATCGTTAACCACATACAATATGATAAGCTAACATCGATACGTTATAATCTACCTTGATGAATACATTAACAGGTGAATCTTAACTGACACAAAAATTATCGATTTCAAACAATCATTTTAAGAGTACAATACACTATCGATATGGTTAATGTAAAACCCTTATGTTATCCTGTCGAATTCGGATATCGTTTCTCTATACTGTCAACAATGCAACCTGCCTCGACCCGTCCGATTCAACAAACTCGTACCTAAATAACACGCTACAAATATTCTGAATCTTAATTTCGTTTTATAAAAATACTCTCACACTACGTACCCTCTCTAATAACCCACGTCACCATCCCGGCTTCCCTTACGTCTAGTTAGTAATACTACCAACATCATTATTCTAAGACTATTTACATTTTTTTTTTCGCTACACACTTCCTGGCGATAATGGTGTTAGAACGGCAATTTATTTAAATAAGGGAACGATGAGTGGTTGAAAGCTTGAAATTTCATCAATGATCAAGTCTTTTTCACCTCAATTGTAACAATGACATGCTTGAATTAATGAATTAAGAGTTGAAGGGCGCAGCAGCAATCGAAGTACTAACCCTCAATCTAATGGCGAATCGAATGAGAATCTTGTTTAGTAATATTTACGTTGATGTAAACAAAAAGGAATGAAAAAAATTACTTTGATCTTAATTTTATCTTAAGAAAAACTGCTGAGTATAAAATTATAAACGATCTCGTAAGCCTAGCTTGCGCTTACTTAACTAGTAGGTGCTAAGTTAGTATTAAAATGTTCCCTAGAGTAATTGACTTTGAAATATTGGTTGTTTGGTAGCGCTCTTTCGAAGCAGTGCTGCTGAGGGGAACTGTACCAAGGAGTCCTAAAACGGATTAATAGCTACATTCTCGTAGAAAAGTAAAGCTTAGATGGGATATTAGGTTCTTACATTAGAATACAAATAGTACTTACACACGAAGATTTATAGCCTACATTCATAAGAATATGTATTTTTTATGTAGATAGTGTGTTGGAGTTTGTACCTACCGCCCAATTCACTGAGAAGCCTTATTTTTTGGAGGCTGCCCTCTAAAGATAAGCAGTGTCGTTTACAAAATAATTTAAATTGTAAACCAGTCGGTTGCGACACAAAAAAAAGTTTTTTTTTTTTTCAATTAAGAGCAGTGTTGTGTTGAGTACCCATTAGAGATTTATGAAAAAGGTTTTATACAAAATGTTAATTATGTAAGTAGATATTTTAATGGAAATGTAGGCATTATTTTGTGTAACCGACTGATTGCGAACTTGGATTAGGATCAGTCTATTTCTCGGTGTATTTCTGTATTATACAGTGCAAAACAGTTAATACTAGTTCATACGTTTCAAAAAGTGAAATCTGGTCATTTTAATTATTGATTTTTGTGTTTTTGCTCTATCAAGCACAATTTGATCCCAATCCAAAATTGTGTCACAAAATCCTACAACTTTTAGGGCTACTCTATTTCTTGACTATGAAGTCGAAAAAGACTTGTGCGTTTCAACGATTGCTAACTTTTGTATAAAAACATACAGATAAAACGAAACTAATACTAATATAATTCGTTGAAAATTTCCAATTTACCCTTGATTTCGTTTAACTTGATAAATAGACAGAATTAGAGTAACCCGTTTTGTATGGCACTTAATACTAAAGCAAATACTTACGATACTCATGCCTTTTGTTCCCTTTCACCAACTGTATCAAATTAAGTCTAGTCAAAATGCACACACTCACAAGGGGTTCACACAGGGACCTACCACCGGTACGTTTGTGCTAAAGAATCGAATGCTCAAAATGTAATGTCAGGGAACCGGAACACAAAGAACTAGAAACTATAAGATAGGACATACCCCAAATGAGGGTAGTTCATGCAAATAGATTGAGAATGGGAAAGAAAAAAATGAAATACTTCATGATTAAATTTGATGATGTTTTAACATAATTAGTTTACGCAATTTTTGAATTGGCAATATGTTGTTAACTCTTCCATGATTCTTGGTTCCTGGTGAGATGGCTCCTCTGACAACATTTTAGAAGCGAGTTGTAAACTTTTGTCATTATTGTAGGGAAGACTAACTTTTTTAGTTATTTTATGTACTTATTGAGTAAGATCTATTCTAATAAGGTAGATAGGTTCGAGATACTGTAATTCGGATTTACGTGAAGAGCATAAAGCAAATCTCTTATGCTAGGGTAAAAATGTATAATGGTAAATTTTAAAGCGTTTACTATTACGACAAATTTTTGTGTACAAATATCAAGAAAAACTTGAGCTATTTAATTAGCATTGTGTGGCATTCTTTAAAAAGCTGATTCATTAGCACAAACATGCAGTCACGTGTAACTAAATTAATTACATTAAAATAGTTACAGCGTAACAGGTGAAACTACTGAAGCACTACTTCGGTAAAAAAAAAGAAAATAAAAATAAAACACACATCAAAACTGCAATGAACTGGTATTATTATAAAAAGCAATTACAACAAAAATAATTCAAAACAAAACGATGTACATTAATTTAAAGAACAATTGTTTATACAAATAATTAAAAAAAATATAATAATTATAACAACAAACATCGACAAAATATATTTAAAGACAAAACATGTTTCAAATTCAGTCCTCGAGCTTTAGAAATGCAATTTTTAAGAATGAAAATGTTTCTCGTACAGAAAAATCATTTTTACTAACATTATTATGCAAAAACACAAAACGATATGAACGGGAATTAAGTTTGTAATAATAATTATAACTGAAACTTAAATTACCATTTTCAGGTTAAAAATAAAAGTAACTACGGTCGACAAAAAACTAAAAAAATAAAATCGGTTTACACAGTTACTAGGAGTAAACGTGAAGTTGTCATAATTTGCAAATCTTATTTTATAAAATTTCAATACACTATACTATACTTAATATAAATATAATACGATGAAAATGATCTCAATTAAGTAGAAGCGTATGTTGTTACCAAACTAGGATTTCTCTAGCGAAAATTACAACAAAAATATGATAAGGTCCATTTATGAATGAGGTAATTTTCACCCAGAAATCCGGATACTAAAGCCTAAAATAACGGTTTACCCATTTCTAGCGTCACCTCAGTTTATTAAGACGAATTATAAATAAAAAAATCATTGGTGAATAAAATGGGAACGTCGATAAATTCGTCAGAATCAACTGAGGTGAAGCAGATTGAAGGTCAATTGTCGACTTAAAATCAATGTTCAGTTGTCAGTGGATTAAATGACATACATCGATCTCATCGCCTCAGGAATAGGAACAGGGCAGTCTAAAATAAAATCATTGGTGAATCATCACTGAAATTTGGACACCGAGGCGTTGGCGATGTGTTTCAACTAATCCAGTGTTCATTAACTATTCGATCGAAGATGCGTCAAAACAACGAGTGCGTGTGCATGGTGGTAGGCAAAATACAGAAAACAATGCGAGAAGAAATCAGTTGCTCTCAAAACGTTCAACTTTTAGTGCAAGTACGGTAATCCAAAATTCGAACTTCCAGTCGATACACTAAAATTACCGCCGTTGACCTGTCAGACATTTTTTTTTTATGAAACTGACATTTGGCAATTCGTTAGCTTGTATTCTATTGTTGAGCAGACGTTATTAAAATTATTTTGCATAAATTGCCAAAAACTTACTATAATTAGATAATCGGTGGTAAATAAATATTATATTTAATTAAACATTAAATAAAGGCTTGTATAATTTCCAGTATAACATTACAATAACTTGCACTACAAGTATAAAGATGAAAATCATAAGTAATTCGATCAGATACCCTTACGATTAGATTTATATGAAAGTATGGTACATATTTACAAACAATACTAAATATCACTTATTAAATCACAACATGATCTTATGGCACACGATATACAGGTCGCCACGGTGCACACGCGCCACTGTCGACGCATCTTCAAACATTTAAATTTATTTAAGAAATATCACCAAAATGGAAACGCGTAACCTAAAACTAACGCAGATCTATAAGATACCGGCCGTTAGACCGAATCAGATCTTTCTATTGTCATAGATTCAGCGAGAAAAAATACTAAAAAACCATTATTTGCTAAGAAAACCAAAAAAAGTTCTAATGAAAAATCAAACTAAAATAATTCTGCTAACACACTCAAACACACGGTAATGAAGTAAAAAAATAATAATAATAATAGCGCAATATTCATAAAATACAAAAGAAAAGTATACGTTACACATGCACCGTAATATTAAACACTACAAAAATAAAGTTGTTTCCATATAAAAAATATCTTACCCGAATAACAAATTGTATAATTATTTTGTATACCGAGCTGTTTATAATACTCCCAGTAAGTAGAAACGCATGCGCGTTTCAAATCTGCTAAAAATCTCAAAAAAATCATAAAAAAGATGCTAGCGAAACGACCATTTTCTAAGTGCTCTAATAGTTACTACCGTGTCCAATGCTTATAACATACAATCAATGCATAAAAACGAACAATATAATCAACCAAATGTTACTAAAACAACATCAGAAGAGTCAAGGTCCGCGGGCTCCCAGTGACTAGGCGGTATCGATAACACAACTGCCCTCCGATATAGAACGAGAGAAAAACTTACAATCTTTTAGTAATCTTAAAATGCTTTATAAATTCTCAACAGAGGGTATCACTAGTTACGAGTGCATAATTTGGAACTAATTGAGGTCTATAAAACATTCTTGATCGCCACTTTGTGATGTTACTATTACGTATAAAAGAAATAGTATAATATTCAGTAGAGATAATAGTCATTGTTTGCTTTATCCAAACTCCGCAGGCAACTTTGTCATTGATAAAACCCCTAACATCATTATTTCCCTAAAATTTAGTATCTACGTTAAGTGGGGTAGTAACCAAAGATTGTCCATTTCAGCTCAATCAATTTAACACTTACCTAATTAATAATGTAACAACTCCTTACTTTAGATTTTTATAATCCATAGTTTCCATCGACACAGAATAAGTGCTAATTAAAAACAGGAAGTGCTATTGTGCCGTAGAAATAATCTTAAAACTAACAACAATACCGCTCGATGCTCTCTTATTTACGATAAAATCACACGCTTAACGCCTAACAATTTGTTAAGTAATAATAGTTAAAATATTGGTCCAACAAATGGGCTAAATAATACAAATGCCCTTAATATTCATCCCTAATTTAACGATGTGGGATATGAAAAAATATTATTCAATAGATCAAAAAATGATAAGGATTCGAGAACACCGTTCGCGCGATATTACGGATCGTTCCAACGGAATTTAATCTCTAACCATCAATCAATAGGTACTCGAATAACAATGTCAATACTATAACTAATCTCATTACAGTTTCGTTTAGAAATAATTCATAAAGAGATCTCATGCCGAATAATATAGAGAACACCCATCTAAGCCGGTATGATCACATCGAGACAGCCACAGGGTTACACCGCTTGCACACTTTTAGCAAGTTCCGTTCACATTATCGTCACTTGAACTATAAAAATTGACACACTTCGCCAGACCGATAAGTCTACGTCGATTAATAATAAAATTTACGCCTCAGGGTGTCGATTTTTGTGTTATAGCTCGTCGGTCATTCGGATCTCCTGTGATCAGAGCGTGCTACTCACATGCCTATTGGCGGCACTTGCACGTAGCGGTAGATGTAGAGCCGGTAGTCCTTGCTGGCGAGCACCACCGAGCCATCATCCATGAGCGCCACATCGAAGCATTGAGCGTGTTTTACTTTGCTCTCCAGTGCGGACACCAGTTGTCCGTCTTGCGTAAATATCGTCAGGTTAAAGTTGTTGTGGTTGTCAGCAATTAAGATCTCGCCGGCCGCATTGATACCAACACCAATCGGGTAGTTGGTGACACCTTCGCCTCCAATTTGGCGCAAGTAAATACCTTCGTAGTTGAACACCTTTACACAGTGCGCGCGATTGTCGCTAATAAAGATTTCTTGCTTGTCGTTGACTACGACGCCATTGGGGAATTCGAGGTGTTTCGAGCAACCGAATTTCTGAAGTACGTTTCCGATCTGGTCAAAGATTATGACGCGCATTACTTTGCATTCAACAACGACGATACGGCCTTTGTTGTCAACTGTAACACCACGTGGATGCTGGAGGATGTTAGCACCAAATTTACGAACGAATTGGCCGTACTGATTGTAGATCTGTATTTGGTGTGTAGGTGACCTTTCAGTGACAATAATGTCGCCAGAAGTGCGTACAACGGCTACTCTATTCGGGTACAGAAGTTGGCCGTCACGTTTGCCGCACTCACCAAACTGGAATTTGAATCGACCTTCCTTATCGAATATTTGGATGCGGTGGTTGTTGGTGTCGGCAACAATAATATCATTTTGAGCGTTGACAGCTACTCCGCTTGGTTCTGTAAACTGTCCTTCCATCACACCAAACTCACCGAATTTGCAGTGGTAAATCATCTTTTGTCGTTTGATTTGGGATTTTGGCGGGAAAATGGCAGTGGAGATTAACTTGTTTGTCAAGTCTAATATGGGATCCGTGTGAGCTGCCGTACTTAGCGAGTAAGGATCAGTTGTTGTCGGCGGGAATAGCGAATCGCAACCACCATTGGACCATTTCTCGTATGGGTTGATTCCGTTCAGGTTAATATCTCCTATGGTGGTAGAGAATGGGCCTAGGCTGTTAGCACTGTTGAATCGTTTGGAGATAATGTTCGACTCAAATGGTGAGGTGGATTGGCTCGTGGGTCCTAGGAGACCGTTTGTGTATGGGCGGTCAAGCACACCATTCAGTCCAGTAGGTAGGTGGATTCCACCGTTCAGGCTTCCGGAACTTCCATTGACACTGCTACTGCTGGAAGATGAGCCACCGTTCAAAAGATTGCCATTAGTAGGGCGAGCAATGGGTGGTTGTTTGGTTGGGCCAACATTCGCCTCTGAGCTAGATCGCACATAGCCAAAAGTGTTTCTTACTCCAACTTGTATAGCTTGATAGTTGGAGACAAATTCGAGCTCGCAAGCTGTCTGTACGCTCTGTTCTGGGTTGGAACTCATCAAGGATTGCAATTTCGTATCTAATAGTTTCCTGAACATTAGTATTTCTGCAATGTTGGCGCATTTAGTCAATCGCTCTACAAAGTCGCATGTCTGGTATATTTTATCAACAGTCTCTTGAGCTTTCTGCCCGACTACAGTAAGAGCAATTTGTTTCGTGGAAAATACGCTTTCCAGTTCCTTGAGTAATTCTTGCTTACGCTCTTCTAGCATAGAGCGGTAAAATTGGAACGTATCATTAATTTCATTTTGAGCTTTATGGTACTGGACTTGTAATTTACCAGCGGCATGTTCAACAGTTTTGACGACGTGCCTTATTTCAGTGGCGCGAGTCTTGGCTTCGTTTACTGCAGTTTGCATCAATTCCAATTGTTTAGGCCCAGCATCAGACAGGTGCTCACAATCGTGGAGAGCAGCTGGGTGCTCGATAATCGTGCATTCCTTGCACACAGGCACGGAGCAAGTGCGGCAAAAGTATTTAAGAATATCATTCTTGTGTCTCGGACAAAAAGCTGTCTTGTCACCGCTCGGAGTGAGGGTAGATCCAAGCATACCCTTATCATCTTTCAAGTCTGTGAAAGCCAGCACACGGTGGCCTTCAAAGCAATGCATGAATTGGTGCGCCATTACGCAGTTTGGGCAGAGGTAGTTTGCGCAATCAACGCAGCGTGCGACTGCGTCTGATTCCTTGGATTTGCAGCCGGTGCAGCGGGCTGAGGGCGAGCTAGTTTGACGGGCAGACGGCAGGAGATCGGCGTCTTGCTCAACAGCAGCGGCTATCACTAAGTTCGTGAGTAGCCCGGGAACGCCAGCAGTCGGTAGCTGGCTGTCTACGCGGCAAGTGACGCAGGTAACTTTATCAGGGTGTGTTTGCTCCCTCTCCAGGCAAGCCCGGCAGAAGGTGTGAAAGCAGTTGAGTACTTTTGGGTCGACGAAGGTTTCTCGGCAAATCGCGCAGGTGGTGTCGAGGCCGTCGAATTCACGGAGGTCACATACGGCGGAGTCACTCGCTGGGGGCGAGGATCCACTGAGAGTCAGGGGCGATAAGGAGCCACGCTCCAGCGAACCTATTGAGTTGGCACCGGGCAGCGACTCAAGGGACGGGGTGCGTGAGGCCATCTTCAGGAAACCGGCATCCCTGTAACAACAAACACGACGATTAAAAACGACATAAAGTAATTACACGAAACAAAACAATATCATCAAAATGCAAAGTAACCAAAAAATTCTGTTATTAAACGTTAGAACGTTATCTCATATTTCTCAAATATCTTTCGTACAGGCTTTCTTTTACAGCGAACATGATCTAGCATTTTTATATGAATAGAGGTATTACGTAAATGCATTTTCCCTCGGAGCCGTGACCTTAGATACAGGGGAAGCCGTGCTATAAACTTGATAAATAGAGAAGCTTTACTCAATATTTTCAGAAAATTTACGAGCAGCCGAGCGAAACACCGGAAGAAGCCGGGTAGAGTAGCGAAAACATCAATAACACTGTCGAAAATGCAGGGAGCTAGAAATGTTTACATCAGATGCACTTCCCAAGGGCGGGGGTTGCCATGGCGACGCATGGGGTGACTTGGTGAGGGGATCCGTTCTCAAATTAGAGGGAAGAGAATATTTCGGCTCCCTCTTTTTACCTTAGGGGAGATATTTGAGGTGAATGGCCTTGGCAGCGAGTTGGTTTAACAGCCCTAATGTCTATTTTTAGAGTTGCAATTCAGTTGCAAATTTGGGATTGTAATGACTCTAATCCGTAGCTCACGGGGCGAAACTTTATGAAATATGACCCTTGATGTATATTTATATAGGTTTTAATTAAAAACGAACGCCGATGTAGCGATAAAAACGCGTCTGCGAACGTTAAATAGCGAAATTAAACTACCTATCTACATTTTAGACCAGAATTAAGTGCGGTCTTGTTTGCTATTATATATATAAATAATTTCAGTAAAAGTAAAATTCTAATTTTCGTAAAAATGCAGTATATATTGCAGCAGGCAATTATTCTCGATAATAGTAACTATAGTGGTTTTCCTTCTCAAGATTCCTAATTGAAAATGTTTTTAAAGATCAACATGTGTATCTCATTTACACCTACTTACTTACTTTTATCTGCGACTCATACCTCATTTATTTATACTATAAATCAGTAGTTGTAAATATTGTTACTATCCATTATGTAAAAGACAAGTGTATTAAATTATTTATTCTTAAAACTATCTTAGTTTCTAATAAGATCCAACTAAATTCATTTTTGTACTCTTCCAAAATTCACTTCAGAATTTTGCGACGTATGTAAATCTTTGTGCTTGACAGTACAGTATGCATAGTTTATGTAGCAGTGTGTATGTGAATCTCAACGGACGATTCTGTCCACGTAGACCGTTCCCCGCACAATACATCACTGGGAAGCTGTCTAATTCCTGATATGTCGCAGTAAGTTTGGCACGTACTCTGCTAGGACCATCATTTTGGACAATTAATTTAGGACAAGCATTTAGGTTTAATGAGACTTCTGATTTTGGATGGGATTAGTGTAAGCTTTCAGAAAATTAATTGAACGAGACGGAACCTAAAGGTTTAAATAAGTACTTGACAATTAATATAGGGAGAGATATTTGTCGAGAACTAAACAACTAGAAATGAAGATTTCAAGGTAATATTAAAAATAACATTTAAAAATAACTATCAATAAGGACTGTGATCGCTTTAGCCTTAAAATGCCTGCAACAATAGAATATTTATTTCCCAAGTATTTCCCACACAAATTTGGCGTTTGTCACTTCAATATCTGAACGATCTAGATCCAAGTCTAGCTGTAGGTATTATCGTGATAAATGGGAACGGCCGCAATACATAACGGGTGCAGTTTAGTTCGAGTGAAGGCCCAGCGGAGGCTCGATTGCATTGCCAATGCGATGAAACATGCAAAATGACCGAGTTGGGACTAATGAAGACATGGCATGGAATTTGTAACATTTTAGGAGACAAATTAGGTGTTTGATGTAGGTTTGTGATTGGAAGGGGAAACTGTAGGGGTACAATGCATTTTTAGATCGAATAGAAACGTATTATAACAGTAAAATTTTTGACGTTGACCAAAACTTGAGCTTTATCTTTATTTATAGTGCATTATCCCCAATGTATGACAATCAGTCTATTAATACCTGAAAATAGCTTAAATCTGCTTATCCTTTTATATCATCCATTTCA
The DNA here is from genome assembly GCA_932294365.1 of Diachrysia chrysitis. Lineage (NCBI taxonomy): Eukaryota > Metazoa > Arthropoda > Insecta > Lepidoptera > Noctuidae > Diachrysia > Diachrysia chrysitis. Next base: position 9,902,631 of record OW028659.1, on the reverse strand, counting down.
TTTAACTGTCTTTTACTTCAAGACAAATTCAAAAACAAATGTATAGTGTAATTTTCTTAATAGTTACGTTTCAATCTAATAACCTTGTCTAAAAGTATTACAGCACCTATTTTAGTGCCCTTATTGCTACGAAAAGGGATTACTTAAAGTATTTACATTAGGTACACAAAATTTGGACCTTGAGTAAACAGTAATCCCAAAGGATTTCGGATCTTTTGAAACAATAGAATTGCAGGCATGTACCTACGAAAGCTAGACATTAAGTGAGAGAAGTAGCTTAGATTAAAGAAAAGTTTTTAGATAAATACATTTGTGGGCTTTTACTCTTGATCGTGCATAGTAGACGGTACTTTGACATTGAGAGCGTCATTATTTTAAACTATCAATAACATTTTTGTACAATATTTCGGCCAAGGAATATAGCTCGATCATACATTTGATGTCCAAATTGAATCTTCTTGGAATTATTGCATTTAATTTCATTATTTCGCTTAGAGCAAACTATTTGGTAAATCTAATTAACTTCAGTTGAAATTCCAGGTTAATTTGTCTTTATATCGGTGTCAGTGCAGGTACAAGCGTGTAGTTTGCTGGCAACACCGCTTATTCGCTTGTGACGTGTCTATGCAAGCATATTGCGGCGAACATCACTTGTAATTAGTGCTGCATCGATATCCTGCACTAGTCAGCGGTTTGATGGCGGTAGGTATAGCAATTACTACATTGATTTTGATACGTTGTACTGTTAGTTTGGTTTACGCCTGTACCTGATATCGTAAACTAAGAATCGCCGTACAAGTAGCACTATCAGCACGGGAAAGGATATTGCAATCCATGTCTTAGATATCTTAAAAATGATTTTGAAAAGATTTCAGTTTTTATTATTATTTTTTCAAATGACTGGCATCCAGGTTCTGTTTACAATTCATAAGAGAGGTATCAGAACAGAATGTGAACATGTATAAGAGTTATTTATTTTACTAGTACCCAAACACCAAAATCTGATTGAGACTATATGGCGGCCGAATACGCATAACCCTGTGGAGAAAATAGGCAGACATTACTTAATAATCTCGAGAATTCCTCCCTTTTCCAAAATATTGTATAAATTTACTACTAACATAAATATAGAATTTGTAAGGTAAACTCAATTTGAAGTTAAGATTTGTATCAGAATACTATGTGTGTTTGGCACAATAGTTGAAAATTGTATGGCATTGTACCTAGTCAGTGGCATCCCTTTGACATAACTATAAAAGAACTAGATAAGGCTACAGTTTATGTAGGTGCAAAAGTATATTGGAGCGGTTGGAGCGAAAAAAGGTTTTATATAACGTGGAATGAACCTTTTTTTATTTCGTTACATACAATTATGACAGATCAAAATGTCCGCTCGATTTGCTGGCAACCTTAACCTCAGATTTTATCCTTTTATCAAAGTTATTTGACATCAGTAGGTAATATTTTAGTTTCCAAGACACTATTAGAGGGTTAGGGTAGAGAGTTTGGGCACAATATGGCAATACTTTCTTACAAAGTTTAATAGGACGCATCCAGTTTCTCCCATCTTTGCAGTACCATCGGCCGCCATTAATTGCGATTGGGTCGAAGCAGATTACTGAGCCCCAAAAGGCTTTTCGAACTATCGTAAATCACATTCCGTCGAACACAAAAATGGACCGAAACACAAGCTATTAGAGTGCGTATTGGTTTGTCTTGGATAGTGACAATTGAAATGTAAGGGCGGGTCTAGTTGGTTCTGAGTTGTGGACGGTAGACAGGAGGTAGCAGACTATTATTTTAGGGTAACATGTACTAATTTGGGACTATTGTTAAGAAATACGTAGGCAGTGGTGAGAGGTGGTAGGATTATATTAAGTGGCTCCTATTTATTAGTTGTTTTCGAACTATATACGTACGTAGACATATTATCAAGGTACTCCATGACTTTAGCTTATGTTGTTGACAATGAAAACGACGATTTTTTTAAAGATTATTAAAATTATTACGCGGATTGATTTACAAGTACAGTTCTAATTACTACAATTACATGACTACTCGATTCTGTCAACCCGTTTGATTTATGTTGCGTCAATTTTTGTTTATTATTTAAACAATTTAAAGGTGACAGCCATCTTTCTTTGTTCTCTTAGAAAATTAAGTCATAAATATATTTAATGTTGTTCTACATAATATAAAACTTCGAAATATTTATGCAGAACACGCACCAAATTAAAATTATCATAAGTAATTAAACTTTTATTAGAGAGATCCCTTCGTTCAGATTGTAGAAAATTTCGCAGAACCTTATCAAAAGCACAATTTAGTTATCACAGTAAGTCCAGTTAAATCAAAAAGGTTTTTACTAAAAGGTTAATGTATATTTTTTGATAAGTGTTTTTGAATATTAAAAGGGTTATTTTTAAGTATATCTATATATTCTCTCGTAATACAAATAAGTAGTGGTAAATTTGGTAACCCTTTTACCTACAACAGTAAAAAGGGTTAATAACGATATATTATGGCTAGAAAACTTTTAACATGCAGAAGGGTACGTTAAAAAACAATCTTAAATTCTTTAACATTCAGGTTACAATACAATACCAAATAGAAAAAGTAGACATTTAAATCTTTATATAAATTTTTAATTTGGAACATAAATTTTAAACCCGAAATTTTATGGATACTCGAAATTTACGCCACTTTAGGGACGTAAAACGCTGTAGTAATAGCAAACAAACATAATAAACTAGTTAAGAATATAGCAGTTGTAAATCCTCGTAATTAACTTTTCAGTCGGCCATTTAATCTAAAAATTAACATCTCGTGCCGACAAATTTAGCGCGGTACCTGGAAGAACGCATTTATACCAGTACTCAGAAATGGGGTGCCCCGGAGAAAAAAGATACGAGTTTTGCCCGACTTATGTGGGTATATTATATAAATGGACCACACCGTGCTTGCCCGCCATTTTTCTTTATTACCTACCTTGCTTTTTCTTGTGGAAAACTTTAATTTTCAATTTCATAAAAGAATTTAGTTTTATAAATTGCTTTAGTAGATGGAACAATAGAATATTGTTCTTGGTATAACCTATTAGCTTTCGATTGGAATTTTAGAAGCGTAAAGTGTTCGCATTTTAAACATTTGTTCTAGAAAAATTGAAAACAACATGTTATATTGAAAGGAGTGGCTTTCATGAATATTGAACCTCTGACGTATTTTAATTAATTCAGCCAAAAAGTATTTCATGGAATTAGCCTGATAATACCGGCCTATAACAGTCCTAACTGCTAAGCACAGGCCTCTTCTCATGTAGAAAAAACATTAATTACCACGCTTGCTCATTGCAAGTCGGCAAGTTCAGATGACAATTTTTGGAATCCAGGTTTCCTTACCATGTTTTTCAGACACCAATAAAAGCTGATAAAAGAATAAGCCCTGAAGGAACTGATTTCCAGAAAAAGAGCTATTAAAATATCCTAGCACATCGTTTTATAGTAGACTGAATGTCATGTTTACAGAAACTTTCAGTGTAGAATGTAGATTGACTGGTTTCCACGAGAATCGCTCACAGCATTGGCATGTTCGGCATGCATTAAAGACCAACTATTATTAGTATGCAACATGAATTTTAAAATTAAAATCTATTATCATACACTCAATGTGATCAAACGGGCGTCAAAAATAGACTCGGATCCCAGGGCTGCCACACGCGCATTATTCAAAACACCCAACCGCTTGTAAAAGTTAAAATTCATGAGGATCTTGCAGGGACAGTGAGAGTATATGTCGCAGTAGGCAGCCCTACTTTATGACGTCACGTATTACGCTAATGCAGCGGACGTAGTATTCTCAAATGTAAATAAAACACGAGGATTTTTTTTGCATTTAACATGTTGGGTTTGTACAACTTATATTTTTTATCTTTGTGTCTCGGTTATCTGAAGACGTGCAAATGAATTTTTATAGTGCGGTAGTAGCTCTTGAAGAGTACGAACCCACTTAGCGCAATCAACATAGCGTGGCACAAGTACTGGCAACAACTCAGCGCCATCTTGTAAAAATATAGATATGCAATACGAATTGAATCACGTCTCTTCAGAAACTTATTTACATTATTCTATCTCAATTACAAAAACTTTTAGGAACAGTTTTAATATCTTCGAAAATTCTCAAGATTACATTGAACGAACTAATATTAAGTACTTTATAATACCGGTTTAATTTCTAAGAAAAGTCTCAAAATATTCCACAGACGGTCCTAATCTTTAATATTGAATGACAAAACATAAAACTTGTTCAATATCCCCGAGAGGAATGCAAATCCCTTGTCCTTTGTAAATAAATAATGTATGAAGTTTTCGAACGACACGTCGCAAGATAAAGTGACACCTGACTCTATTATTTACGAGAACAATCAACTCCGTTCGTAAAAGTGACAAAATTTAACAACTACACTGAATATAGTTACAAAAACTGTAAAGTTATCCTCCCGGGATAAATGTTTGAATGTTTACTAAGTAATGTTTACAACAATATTAATCCTGTCTCAAGGGTGTAGTACGTTTAAGAAATAAGGAGATTAATTAGGATCACAAAATAATGGTAATGATTCTGTATTAAAAATCCTCAGTAGCGTAATTAAATACAAATAGTAGAAAGGAAAAATTTTAACCTCGGGCAGGACTCGAACCTGCAACCACTGGTTTAACGCACCAAACCAATGGCCGCAGGTTCGAGTCTTATCTAAAGTTTAAATTTTTCCTTACAACTATTTGCATGCGTGTATATGTATGTATGTGTATATGAATATATGTGTGCGTGTATAATTATTTTTAACAAATAATTAAAAATAATTATACAAATTTATTTAAAGTTATTCTGCGTTATCAGTGTTTATAGAAGTTTCAATCTAGTATAATTCGGTCAACGTGCTTATTCGTTACTAATTCTGCTTCATTCTCGAAGTTTGGACCATTACTTATCTACAAACTTAATACTAGATTCCTTTTGTCTACAATTCTACATGGTTTCAACAATAGACTTGATAGCTGCAATAGCTACATTTATAATTCATTAGAAGATACGTCAGTGGTACATCTAATCGTAGGCGCAAACAGGATTAAGCAAACAGTCATAGTGCGCAAATCCCTCATCAATCAATGATCATTCTATGAAACCACGACAGTGCATACGTAACGCGTTTCATTTGATTACTTTGTGGTACATAACCAATTTAGATACAAATAATTTATAATGGCGATTAAATACTGTAATAATATTTTAAACAAACGAAAATACATGAGAAAAAAAACAAAATCATTCGCAAAAAGAAAACGACCGTTACACACATACATACTTAATTTAAATAGGTAGGTACTTTACATCGAATAGTTTTGAATAGCTGTCAAAAATAATCCTAGTATTTAAATTTGGAACGACCTATGCTCTTGTTACTCTAAAATCCGTTATAAGCAGGTATTATCAAAGAGGAGCACATGACATGGCATGTAATGCAAATCCCGGCAATCTAACCACTCTGCGCGAATCCCCATATTCCAGCGTCCTATGTTCGCCATAACGAATAAATTTTCGATTAGATTTTGCGAATTTGAATATTTCGAGGTTGAGTTATTCAGAGTTTATTGACGGCTTTTTATGTTGGATGGCATTTTTTTTATTTTGGCTGCTATACCGTCATTTGTTTTTCCTAACGAAGGTGAATTTTTTAATGGATTCGCACAATTTTTATCCTGTGGGTGCAGTTTAAAGACGGTAGGTGATTTTACTTTCGTTGTACAAACGGAAACTATGACCTCTATATCGGTCATAAGAACTAAGTATAACGGATTTAGAAATGAAAAAATAAATACAAAAAATTTAATAACAATACTATAACCATAGTCCAAACCGGATATAAAAGTATTTTACTTGAATTTCATCTGACCATTTTAAACTGATATACATTTGAATCATGCATACTTCTAAGCTCATATCATAACCAAAATGGTTCTATCATACCTAGATATTTTAAAACGTTCGCCTGATGAGTCACAGGCTTAATTACGAACCAAATTATCGATGACAGGTGCAAACAAGTGAAAACTGACTGATACTGCAAATGTACGTCGAAACATCCGAATATCATTAATATCAGGTGGATCACACCTGTGACGTCATTTCCTCTGACGATGCTGGCTTACCGACACTCATATAACATTAATTATGAGTTCTACACAATCTTCTGTAATAAGACGATATCGTCGGAATCGTCACACACCATCGCAAATTGCCACCATTAAAATTCAGCGGAGATCTAAAATACGGAATTGTGGGTAATGAATCTAAACGCTCCCTCCAAATTGAATTCAGAGTACATTGTAATGACGTATCGCTATCTCTCTCGCTCTTGCTAATAAATATCGATATTAATTTGAGCGGTGTGTTATCGAAATCTGTTTAACATAAGTCGACTAACGAATAGGAATGTTGACTGGGTATGAACAGTAAAAAAACTGTTATGTCTTAAAATGAGATCATACAAAAATATTAGACACGTATTTTTTCCTTTTTTTATATAACTAAAAACTAAAAAGATAAAGCGAATTAAAGATCAGAAGTAGGGAATAATTACGTCACGATGTTACACAAAACGTACGACGATCGTGACGTTAGGCGACATTCCAAATCAATGCATCGTCGTAAGTTTTTAGTTGCGTAAAAAAAAGCGTGTCTAACATTTTTTAGTAATCTATCTAAAAAAAAACTAAAAAGTTTAGTCAACATCCTTATTGTTTACCAGAATATTGTTAAAGTGTTTCACTATAACAACACGGCTAATGTACCAATTTCTTGAGCTAATAATACTGAAACATCTTCCATTGTTAATTGAGACAAGCACAAATTAACAAAAACATCAAGCTTAAATCCAAATCTCGTGAAAACTAACAGTCTCTATTTACATAAACAAATGGGTATTTACTTAGAGGAATAAATAAGTAAACTGTAGAGCGCGAATATCGAGTATGAACTGTTGGCGTAGTATGAACATGTAAAATCGTAAAATTAGTGTCAAAACAGAGCGCACCGTTTTATTAAAACTATCTCAAAACCTAATGTTACCCTAATAATATCAGAGCCGTCGATATTTTCGCATAAACGTCTGTGGTCGCACGGAAAATCACTTAAGTAAACGAGCGTAGTAGATTTAGCTAATAATGTGCTTACACTTGGCATACGGGGTTACTAGCAATGTGAACGCTCTATGCTTGTTTGTTTATATTTACTCTAAGGGTATTTATCATCGTATGCGAGTCTGTTTAGAATTTGAAATTGATCCTTCAAAGTAGGCAGAATAAATAGCGAACTAGTGACAATGATAAATATTAATAAAGGAGAACATAAAAGCGTTTAGTTTACACAAACATCTTCAATCAAAGCCTAATACCGTAGTTACGTTTATTTAGAACCGGCAAACACCGACTAATTGGATAATTGAGAATATTATGTATTTAAGATTTACGTTTGACGGACTGATTTACTATGGTAACAGTTCTATATAGACTGTAATTTACTTAATTATTATTCTGTTGAATAGCAGCTTGTTAAATGGGATTTATGATAAATACTAACTTTTGCACGCGGCTCCACCTGCGCGGGTGCGAAAGTAGCCTATGTATTTTCATAGGATCCAAGCTTACTCCATTCAAAGTTTTAACAACTAAACACGAATATTTTTTAACACTGGCTCGTTCTTTCAATCACGTTAATCAATTTTAATTACTGTATCATACTTTGTAGTATAACTAAAAACATTTTAAAAATTCATTAAATAAATATTCTGAGCTATAAAATTGGAATTTATTTAACAATGTTTTTTAATGACACGTAATGAAGTAATTGTCCTTAATGGACCTTTAGCTTTTCACGATACTAATAACGAGAGCCTGTATATTTGTATATAATCAAAGGTTTTAAGAAATTATTACGCATTTAATAATCAATTACTTACATATTTACTGTACGAACATGTTTCAAAAATAAACATTTTACCGCCTCTGCTTTGATTAATCCCAATCTCGATACTTACCTGAAAAGAAAAAAATAAACATTAATACGTTTTCCCGGGAATATTTTACAAAGGATTTAAAAGGTTGGATCATTAGGCGAAGCATTTCTTTTTAACTGCCCAAAAATATTACGAGATTCTGAGAAATAGAGTAATATTTTTCCAAGAAACGTATATTTAGGATATCTTTGGATAATCTTTGGTTAATATAAACGTATACAATCAATATTTTATTGCTTTAAACAGTTATCATTAACTACTAAAATAATTATTTTAATCAGAAATCTCGTGAGTGGCGTGGTGGCCTAGCGGTTCAATGAACGGATTTGGTTGCAGGTTGGAATCTATCACAGACAAGTAACAAAGTGAGTGCATATGACAGCACTTTCTTCAATTGTTTTAAGACATCATTGACAATCTGTAAAGGAAAACATCACGAAGAAACCTGGATTCCAAAAATTGAAATCTGAAATCGCCAACCCACAAATGAGCAAGCTTGGTGATCAATGCTCGTGCCTTCTCTACATGACGAGAGGCTTGTGCACAGTAGTACGACATTTATAGGGTCGGTATTATTGTATTTTATTAATAAAAGACATATTTTCACTCTTTGCTACTAATAAAATTGACCACTATATAAAACAAAACACTATCTCAAGTCTTTAGAAGAACACTGTAAATAACAAAAACGTCTACGAGAGAGAGAGAAATGCATAAAAACCATTTAGTTGAGAGTAGTTATAATTAAATATCAACTGACACGTGTACTGTATAATATACTTTACTCCTATTTGTATAAGTGTCGTATTTAATTAACAAACGACTCTTTGTTGTGATGTAATATCAGTTTACGTTCAGTTTTATTTTATGTAGGTATTTGTAATGTTTTTTTTTATCGTCTCGATGTTTATTTAAGGTCTAAGCTTTTAGTAAAAAAAGCGTGTATTTTTATACAAAGAAAGATTTCTTCGATTATTAAATTCTATTAATGCTTTCGAAAGTCTAGGCTTTTAAGAGTAGGTCCACCAGACGTGAATTTGAGTCAAAATAAAAAACTAGATTTTCTTGAATCCTATACAGATTTCAATCACGTTATTCTTCTCTATCGGTTTGCATATTTTGTCAACTTATTATATTTAATTAATTTAATAAGACCGCTTATTTCAATTATGTATAAAAACCATAAGTTTAACGACAGAGCTCGCAGACTTTATTTTGAGTGCAAAATTAAAATTCCGCCTGAGTTTCGAATAAATTTTCTACTAATTAAGCTAAATAGCCTAATTAGGGTCTTTTTCAAATCTTCCTTGGAATATAGAATTCAATTTAGATTTTTACTTAATTTGATTTTGATGTGTGATAACATTAAACAACTTGTAGTAAATTTAAATAAAACGTTTTAATTATTAACTTAGATAGTATCGCTTACGATAATAAATCAGACATATCCGTGGGTTACGTTTCTTGTAAGATAAGAAACTTCAATGTATTACAGTTTTAATTGCGAACTTGGTAATGTAAGTTAATTTTCAATGTACATATTTAGTTAAGTTTTTCATTGTCAATTTAGGTTCATTGTCAGTTTAGGTTAACGTTAGTCAGGTAGGTTATAAGCGTTAATATTTATTTCATAGAAATTCAAAGTTTATTTATTCAACATCATAACATTATATAGTAATGAATAAAATATAAATTCTCTACACCAAAGCACAAAACTACGATGTTAATCATCGTACATTATGGGATAACTTCGGCACCTAATCGCTAGCCCTGTGAAAAACAAGAAGATATATTTTTCCCTGGACAACACGTCGATGTAACCTTACAAGTTTGACTATCGTCGTTAATGGGAGTTACCAGTTTTCTGGACGTGTCCGTCCGAGGGAATTCTATCCAAGCTAACTTTATACGAAAAAGAACAAACAATTTAAAATAGTCTCTAACCCTCCAAACATAAGATTTAGAATTGAATGTTTGGAAGATAGTTTACCCTCTGTTTGTCTTGCAATACGATTTCTTTAACACCTTTTGTTGGGCTCAAATGTTGGATTGATGGAATGCAGGATTTGAGTTAGTTAACACGATATGTAGAACTCGCACGACAATTATCGCATTGTGTAAATCAGGTCTCATGAAAGCATGTTTACAACGTTTCAAGCAAGAAATAGCTACTTTTTTATGACTTATACAGCTCGCTTAAACCAACTATCTTTAAAGCAACAGCATAAACATAAATAGTTACTAAAGTCGCACAAACAGATAATATTTCGATTACTCCTATCGTTTCTCTATCAATGCGGCATTGCCCAAATAGCTGAACTTACGCAATTAATGTGTTACAATAGCAGTAATTATGGGCCCGGCCTGTAATTAGCACACAGAAATGTGGTACGGCTCAATCAAATGTAACGACAACACCTATCTTGATTAGTTCTTGCGATTAATTAGCTTATGTAGGTTTGTGGTCCCTCAAATTGGATATTTCTGAGTCCGACTAATGGATTTTCTAAACCTGCATTTGTTTACAACTGTTTTTATGTGTGCTGTTTCTTCTTCCTTGGTTAGTAAGACTAAAAAAGTTACTAATCATCAAAACAAATACTTTGGTACCTCAGATAAATATTGTACATGATAAAACGCTATCATGCGCCTTTAATTGCTTATTATTTTTTTATTATGAATTACTGATGTTATTTTTAACAGGAAAACTTTCAATGTCCGACAAAATTATCATACAATAATATTAAACATGAATAATTATTTATACATTGTAATTAGTTCGTATTTTTTATCTAAATACAATTGGGTACCTATTAGACTACTATCGATTTATTTATTTAATTCAATTTTTTTTAATAGTATTAAATTGCGGCAGAACTGCGAAATAACATCAAAAAAATATACATACATATACGAATACAAAAGTTATATGCTTTTAAAGTTAGTAGGTGACGCATGTTCTATCTCTTTTTCGCAAAACTAGATTAGTAAGGAGAAAAAAACAGTGATGTCACATTTTGTTATAGCTTTTTCTGTCTAGTTAGCAATATTACAAGGATTGTAACTCGTTTAATATGAAAGTAAATAATCTGCCGTTTTTACAACTCGTCATAGTTTTTTAAATGATTAAAAAACGTCTTGTCAAATACTTAATTATTCAAGAACAATTTACATTCCTATGACATCTAAGCGACGTACAAAAGTTCTGGAATAATCTAAACGCACAGGACGTGTCATTTGCAAATCTCTACAGCACTGTATAACGAGCAGTTCCGTGTGATTACTTTTGTTTCAAAACAACAGATGTCTGGAATAGATGTTGATAGCTCGATTGGGAGGAATCGATTCCCAACAGTTTGAATTATCATTGAATATCGTTCAAAATCGATATCCTTGAATCGAATTATGGAATTGGTTTGCAACAGCTGTTTACCTGAACGATTAGAGGCCTGAATGCTATATATAGCTGTTTTTTAAGTAATTTAAAAATATCCTTAGATTCTTCTGCTTTAAGGTAGGATTTTGTATTAACAGCCTTTCAAATTATGTTAAACTACGATGCTCCGCGGTTTCACCCGCGTTTTCGGCTTTATCCGATGTTTTTATAGTTATTCTGCTATTCGGGGTAAAGACGAGTCCAACAAATCAATGATCATGAAAATCGGTCCACCCGTCCTCAAGTTATAAATGGTGTATTTAATATAGAAGAAGAAGAAGATCTCCAGAAAAGAAAAGAAACCAAGTCTAGGTAAATAATTTTGGACGTTAATTAAACAGCCACAAAAAAAAATTTACGTAGGTACCTACAGAATTTACCATAAAAACAATTACAGGCACATGTAAGATTCTGCCGATGATAGGAACAAATAATCTAACTTACCTATTATACGAAAAACATTATTAATCTATGGACCATAACTACTATAGCAGTTTCCGTCTCTGTACCAAACCAAGAGACTGCATTAAGACGGTATGACGCCCCAGATTAACATATTAATCAGACGGCAGTAGAAGCCCCTATACAGAACGCGGGAATTTAGTTAGCAAACTTTTAATTACACTTTGAACGATACAAATTGACCTCTATTATTTAAGAGATAAGATTTAAATTGGGTGGAGTTTGGAGTTTGAATTAATAAGAACATTCGTTTGAATGTCACGTTGCTTCATTGTAAGCGAAATATTTGTAAGGGGATATAGACAAGTCGGATAGGCGACAGATGGTTAGCGGATAGTTTCTTAATGTTCTCATTAAGATTTCGGAGACTGGGAGGGTTAAGATATCAAAGTATCAACATAAACAGGAGATACATTCCATTCATATCATGACTGAAGTTTAAACACAACAGGTGAACTACACGTCACAAAATCACAACGTTATCACGAATTTAAGTCACGACAGTACTTACGATATTATATATATTATCCATCAAATAACACGTGAAAATAGCCGAATATAACAATGTCGCTAAAACAAATCGAAAAACATCTGTGTAACGACAACACTATCAGCTGACGGATATTTTTTTCGCACACACGTACAGAAAAAACCTGGCTCGAATACTGACGGAAAATCGTTAGTCACTCGAAAAAAATCGTTGAGAATGAATGACGCTTTAGCTCACTCAAGTTGCCAGCTGTTTCCGTTGCACAGCTGATCGACCGGATATTGGCTGTTAGAGACTATACCTCTCTCTTTCCCACCTTATATCCTCACTTTCGCAGCTTTAATTTTTCCACTCGCCGCTAATGAGCCAATACGCATGGAATCAACTTATAAAATCGCTTTACTGTCTTGTGACGTCACTGCTAATCTTGTTCGAAATAAAACAAGTCAGCAATACTGTATAAAGAAAGAAAACATAATGCAGAGCTAATTTCTTTTTAAAAAGTATGTAGAACATGACTTAGGACTCATAACTAACAGCATGCGACACTGGAAGTAGCATAATGAAGTAATTTACAAACTAATTCCGTGCTTCATAATAAAAAAGTTATACAAAACAAAATTATACTATCAGAAACGTGAACCTAACAATTTTCGTCTCGCGTGATGAAGTCGAAACAAAAGTATTGCAACTTTCCTACACGCGATTCGAATGCGGCGTTTGAATTTAAAAATTAAAAACAAAATAACGGCTTATTGCAGTTTTTGAACTTGGAATTATTGGTTGGTACCGCCATTTTAACTGTCAAATGAGAGTTGTAAACTGTAATTGTTAGAATAAGAAAAATTTAATTGATTTCAAACTTTTTTCAAGGCATTAACGACAGCCATTTTTATTGCCAAGCTAAGGCATGAACACATATTTAGCTTAAATGTAAATAGAGAAAACTTTCATGATAAACGTAGTTACTAAGTCATATTTTTGTGCTAGTTTTAAAATTTAAATTAATAACCAATACAATTAATTTCATAGAGCTAAAATTTTGCATAGCAACATCAAAATTGTTTAACTTTTATAAGGAATACTCCCAAGAATTATACTTAACTGTAGTTTCATGATAATTTTCATTAGTGCAATAACACCGGTGTGGCTAGCAGATAACCTAAGTCAGTCCAATGAAAGTATTAGGACTTTAAAGCTCATATTATGCTCTTAAGTCCAATACGAGGTTTTAACCAGAAGTTTAGACAGTTACAATTAAAATTAAAATAATTTGTTTGAATGATATGTACTTGACATACAATAGGTCCGGTTTCGAAGATTTATAGTACAGCCTTATTTCCGGAGTCGAGTTTTTATATATTTACCGGCCGCGAAATATGATGTCATATTTAAATAAGTGGATAATGTCAACGTGGTGTTTTACAAGTCAGTGACTCAATATGTTATTTTTGGAACAGTTTTTTAAGTCTCCTAGTTCAAGTTCACCAACGTAACTAGAAACAAAGTAAATTTACTTTAATTCCTATTTTACATAAAATGTTTTAAAACATAGCCTTAGTAATTAACATAACAACAATTTAAAATCTAATCCTACTGCAATTTCCATACCAAACGTGCATAAAAGGGACGTAAAATTACAATTTAAATTATGTATAAGACAACTGAATGTTTGACAAACATGCCATCGGGTGACATGAAACTGTTGAGCTTTCACCTACATTGAGTAAAACCCACCTCTATTACTGACACGGAAAGGTGGGTATCAAAGAAAATAACTTGGTTCATATATCGCGTGTATTGCTTCATTGTAACCTATTCCGTCGGCCGACACTGGCGCCACAGTGACTCAGTGTGCCCCACAGTACACGAACCAACCCAACGATCGTAAGTAAACTAACACCGTTTTACGAAGTTGGAATACACACAAACAGAGTATTTCACTCGGTCTTATGAAAATTCATGTTGCTAAGGTTGGCTAAAAGGATTTCTTGGTTTCGGGAAATGTGTATTTTAAAATGTCGCGTGAAAACTTTATAGGGGACTATATTTTATAGTTTTCGCAAGAAATGAGTGACTGCAGTCTGGATAAAATGCAAAACAGGGAATTTTGTGCATACTTTGCCTTGTTCGTGCTAACTTTTAATTTAAATTTCTTTGAAATCTCACAAATTATAGCTTAGTTTTTGTCAAAAATATACTTCAAAAGAATATTTTTTTTGAATTTCTACCCCGTCATTAACAGTTGACTATCAGTTTTCCAAGCCAGCCTATTAGGTCGTATGTCCCTATGGTGCGACTGTTAGCAGATAGCTGCAATGCGGTTCATACCACACGCTAACCATTCGCTCCATAATTATTTTTACAGTTCCGTACATTGAAATATTTCTTTTAAATACAGTAAGCTAAATAATTAAATTTAATTTGTAGGCCTAATAAAAATAGACCAAGTTTTTTTTCTGTGCTAATGTCTATATTTTCCCAATTTATAGGTTCTTTAGTTTCAAATTACTTGACGTTCTATGATACCATTTATGACCTAGATAAACATAATTATAAAGACAATTTCATCTCCATAGTTTCGGTAAAACACATTTTTGATTCGGTATTTACGTCCTCGGGTTTAAATTTCTCGAAGAGAAGGAAATATTTATTGTATTTTCGATAAAGGTACGGAATACAGATAAAATCCCGTAGCGTCGATACCTACGATGTCCGGCGCACTGCTGTCAAACCCAGTACCAATTCGCTGACTCAACAATTTTTCATCACGCATGAGGAAATAGCTTCGTCGACTGGATAGAAACACGTCAATATAGATGCTTGAACAAGACTATTTGTGTCTTCTTTTGGAGTTTGTTTTAGTATTTTGGGTACTAACAATTTGAGAAACAACCTATATTATACTCATATTAAAGAATGCTAAATTTAATCATACTTTGTATATTTCAATTCCTCTACAGGGTGATACGGCAATGCGTGGTAATATTAAAAGAACTGATTATACCTATAGAAGAATAAACAATAATAAATTTTCAAAAAAAAATGGTATTTCCATACAAAGTTATCATCAGCTGATCAAAATTAGTACGGGATGTCCAATTTTTTTTATCGGTTTTCATATTTATAGGCAGCAGCAATTTCTGTAGCACCCTGTACAGAAAATATTACCTACATGTCTGTATGCTAGTTGTATTACAGCAGAATTTCCTACTCCCAAAATCAACCACCGTAAATTAAGTTTTTTTTTATTTAATTTATTTTTAGTTTCAGACAGTGATATCTATTCTAACAAGAAGTCCGTTTTGGCACCTACTTTATTGGCAAATGTATGTAATCTGGTTGATTAAGTGCAGCGATAATGCATGTACATCGTACAAGCTTCAGTCGTAAGCTGCAGGCAAGACTTAGTCCAGGGTATAGTTAATTGTTGCTAAGTTTGTATCCTTGTTCCTAGCTTAATCACTTAAGAAGCGGTGAAGGCTGATAAGTGAGGTTATTATACTGCAGACTTTGACATTAATAGCACTTGTATTACAAAGCAGTACTTTAAGGAGTTATGGTTGACTGTACCTTGAGAAGTCAGAGTTAATCATGTTTCGTCATGGATATACGTATATAGTACGAAAGGAAATTTCATAAATAAACGAATATCTACTTGCTTGATTATGCCTTATTTATAGTTAAGCACCTAAATGTCACATAGCATATCTAATTTCTCATCATGACGATCAATTTTAAACCAACGCAACCAAACCCTGACGCAAAAAAAGGGTAGGCTATAAGTTTCGTGTGTTTGTCTGTGATATCGTAGCTTCAAAATGAAAGCATCGATTATCGTGCGTTTTTTTTTCAAGTAGATGTTATCGAGTAGGTTCTTAACTAATTTATTAAGATCTGTTCAGCATTTAAAAAGTTATCAGCAAGTTTTTAAAATTTGTCGGGGGTTTCTTACATTTTTAGACATGACTTTAAAAGTATAATTTTGAAGGATAGACTAGACAGTTTTTGGTATTCTACAAGCTGGAACCCTAAATGCCTCACTCCGATAAATGGTTTCTTAATCTGATTCACCGATAAGCAATGGAATTCGAATCGAACTGGCCATGTATTTTTGCTAACAATCCTATGAACTATCTTGGACACAAACGTAGCTAGAACAATAGCTTTGCTGTACTTGCAAACAAGCCGCTGAACTAACATCGCAGTCAAATGAAAGCCATCAAATGCGGAAGCCACAATACCAGTTGAAATAATTTCAACTGCATTCATCGGTAAACGGGTTTTCGCTAAATGTTGTTTTGTGACAAATTAGGATAGAGACGTCACATATATTTCATTCTTAAATGTATTTTTTGCATATTAAACTATTAGGATATTTGTATTAATTTTTATTTAATAGTAATATTATAGGTTTTTAAGACTTCTTATGTTAATATTCATATTTTTCTGTACGTATAGGTCATAATACGTAATTTCACATCCCTTTTTAAAGGTAATTCGTATCGATTTATAAATTCGTGATGTTTTAAATAAAACTAATGCCTTACCTAAATCTTATAGTAAATTGTAATTAATCATTCGTAACAATTTCAGAGTAATTTCAATTTAAGTCGTAGAAAACCATTAGTGTAGTTTAAATGGTAATTACTAGATGTATTTTATGAAAGCCTAAACTTAGAAACATTAGGATTAATTACATCTACTAATTGATATCTTCATTCGTTTTCTATCAGCCTTATTATCAAGATTTTTTATAGTCTGTGATCCGAAAGACTTACTATACGACCTATTTCAATATTGCCATGAAAAAAAAAACAAAATCAAGTTTAAATAATAAATTTAAAGAAAGAGAATTTATTAATATTAAAAAAAAATCCCACGTTAATGTCGGTTATCGCGGAAAAAGGTAGATATATCCTTTCTTAGGGTTCCAGCTGTCTCTGTACCAAATTATACCGAAATCGTTTTCGTAGTTCAGTCATGAAGGCATACCAGATAGACCTACCAACTACAGAGTTACCTTTATATTTATAAATTATAATATTATGTATGGATTTAATTAAATCATTATTATTATTAGCTGCCAGTATCACATTACAAAAAAACAGAAAAGTATACAACTATCGTCAGTTACAAAATGGCGAATACTTTTGTTGGCATGAGGCTCACATGCAACCGTTACTAAGAACAGATGGGGCATTAAGCACCCCACGGGTCGCGTTATAACCTAAATACGATATCGATAATAGTACTGATTTATGGTCCCAAGTCGATGCTAATATTTATGGACGGGACGTGATTAGAACTGTCGTAAATGTGACTTTTGAATAAGTTTCTGTAGGAGTTGATGCAGTGTTAGGAAACTAGCCGACAGGAACATATATCAACTAGCAAATATCGTATGAAATATTGAAAGGTTATGGGATATTTCAATTTATTTGAATAGGAAATGTTGAATTGAATGTTATGTTAGTTAGTTAGTACACATTAGTAAATAAATCACTGGCTTGAAATCATTGGTAGTAGGTACTTACATATTTAATAAAAAAATATTATCACTATAGGTACTTACTAACATTATAAATGAAAAAGTTACTCAGTCTCACGATCTGTCTGACGGTCTGTCTGACGGTCTGTCTGACAGTCTGTCTGACAGTCTGTCTGACAGTCTGTCTGACGCTTCGTCTGACAGTCTGTCTGACAGTTTGTCTGACGCTCTGTCTGTAACGCATTCACGGCTAAACCACATAACTAACCGATTTCAATAAAATTTTGTATCTAGTTAGCTTATTTTTTCCGTTTTAGTTTTCAATAAAAATAAAACACTGCTGATTTTTGCATTGGCTGAATGATAAATAAAAGCATTTTGTGAAATTTTTGACAGAAAACAAAACACTAACTCTAGGGGTTAAAATAAAGCATTCGTGCAAACTGTACAGAATTTTTCAACCATCAACCAGTTGAGTTTTATTTTAAAACTAAAGCTAAATGAGGTCTGTACGTGTCCTTGGTACAGTCACAAGCACCAGTTGCTCGACTTAAACTGGTTATAACGTTTCTTTTCGAGTGTACACTATTAACCAACACACAGTCTTTTACTTTGAATTTTCTAAAACTTTAAAGCGGTTTTGCAAATTCGTATTTATTTACTTTCATTAAAGTAGGAACAGCGAGTTGAAATTTCCTTTTTCATAATTAAATTAAATTTGTTTTAATATTTCCTTCCTAGAATTTTGTTTTGGAAATGTACTTCTTAAATTTTTTCATTAATAAAACCACAAGATATTTTAATCGTCGTTTCTTGTAGTGAAGAATAGTAGAAACACAACAAAACATAAAGGTTTTGTTTTGAATGAATTACAAGTCTAATACTATGCCAATGCATTTTTTTTATTAATTTAGCAGGCACACAAACAACACAAGTACAATAAAATACTGTTAATATTTAGATCGCAATTAGTTCCTGACATTGACATATTTTCAAGATAACGAAGTCACGTGCCTGCTCTAATATCAATATTGCATTGGCATTGTATTGGAAATAAAATTTATCAAAGAGTAAGGTCACTGTTTGTGAAACAGTGGGTAGAGTTTTTTTGTTTGTTTACTTGCTAAACATTAATGATAACTCATGTATGTTATAAATAATTGTAATCATCGTTTGCTCATCGCATTATACACTCTCTCAAACCCCTTCTGTATAACTCTTCAAACATTTTGAACTATTCTATAATATATTGTATTCTATACTGAACATTCGAGAAACTGAGAAATTTTGTTCGTTCCTCATTTATGAATTATACATTGGTTAGTGCTGATACGCTTCGATGAGCAATCTTTTGCAGCCAAAAGGGTGGAAAATGTAACATGCTACAGTATGTTGCTATTAGTTTCCTTCGATATAAAGTACCGATATAACCTATATTCGAGAACAATTTTCCTTAAACTAAGCTATTATTGAGTACCCCTACCTATTTGCTAACTTCAGTAGGTTATGCTTTTTTTAGTATTAAAATTAATAATATATTCGGTAACTATCAAATAGTAAACATATATAGTTTCAACTATCTGTGGAGTTATTCCGTACACCTTATAGCGTTAATATACTGGTGCATCTACCTCGTTTTGTCTCTGCATCATCCTAAGGTCGACTGGCAGAGAATGCCTTCAGGCATTAAGTCCGCATTTGTGCAACATCGTGCAAAAGGTATAAATAAATAAATAAGTAATATTTAGTTCATTATTTTAGTATATTTTTAGACTAATTAATTATTATTACCCTTCTTAGTGTTCCATCTATCAAACTAATGATGCCAGTAATACTTTTAGGAGACATATTTTTGTGGCATGAAATATTCAATCTTTGTTAAAACAGTTCCTTATATACTGAAATAAATTATAGAGAACATACAATATAACTAGAAAAGGTCTATAATTTGTTCAGACTTTCCATAACCCTAAATGTCTTTGATAATTCATGGCTTATTATAGTTCTAAAAAAGTTTTCATTACCTCTAATTTATTTAGGTCTCTCAGGGACCAGCCTTGTTAGATAGAGCTTTATTCAATATAAGTTTTGTAATATCCAGTTAATATTATATAACTAATTAATTGTGGTAAGAATATAAGTCAATATATTCCCAAAAAACATTATGTGCGCATAAAAGTAACATTAGTTTAATACGTTTTTACGTTGACTATTTCCATGAAATATGTCATAATTTTTCTTCTCAAGTCTTAGTTGGTGTCCCCTATCTGTACGTTTAAATTGCATGAACTTTTAATAACCTAGATCTATCTCTAGATCTAAGAGAAGTATCATCTATAACATATAAAACCTATATAGAAAACAATTGCGAACCACCTGAATAGTTTAATACTGTATACTTTGACCGGGCCTGGCTACAGGATAGGTTGCAACCGCGATGCAAACCATACAGAAAATACTGTAAGTGAGCCACTGTATGTATTTGAACTTAAGTTGAAGGTATCTTTATATAGTTTATATAATTCTGAATGGAAAATTTGGATGCGTATGTATGCGTGAAAAGGGATCATAACAAAACTGATGTAATTCATAGAATAAGAAATCAATATTTACACGATTGAATAGATATTTTGCTTTATCGTTAAGTCTACCTATTTATCGTTACATGACCTAATTTAAATTGGATTTTGAACAATAAAAGCTACACTTAATCCTACAATCTTTCCAACAACTAATCCAATTAAAGAAGATCCCATATTCGATGTTCTCTGTGTAATAAGTTTTAAGATAAAAGGACAAACCCTCAACAAAAAGACACCACAGTAAAAAATAACACAAAGAATTACACTGTACAATATCGTATCAAGAAATTCGAGGAAACCCGCACTCGGGGTTGTTACGAAGAATTCCTTTGGTCCAAAGTTTTATAACACAGAAAGCCAATAAAATTGTATAAAGGATCCAACCAACACGGACAATGGCACTCACTGAATTGCCCTGGCCTATCTGCCTGACGTTTGATACATACAACTTTTGGGCAAGTTTAAAAAATTGTTCCGAATGTCCCCCGTCTTCGAAATTAATTCCGAATTCAATTTTAACTTTCTTTTTCCTTATATATTTTGGCTTGTTGTCTTTGGGGATTTTCGTGTACCGTAATAAGCCTAATTAGCAAGTTTCAAGTATCATTAGAGTGAGGATGGCGTACGAATAAATTCTTATTTTATCAATTATGAGACTTATTGGACCGATTTTCAGGTATCATCATAAATTTTGTACAAATATTTGCTCATCTGCCCAATTTTCCCTATTACAAAACCAACATTTGGCCAATCAGCCGACGTTTTAAACATTACCATTGCAGTATATAAAACCGAAAGCGCCGAGAGCAAATACATTAACTGATTAAATTGCAACAGGGGCTGTCCCTGACGAGTTATGTAAATTGTCCCCGGAAAGCGGGCTATGGATTTGTATTGTCTACGTTAGTCCCCAAAGGGATTTGGGTATAGAAGACATTTACCAATAATTTTCTCCCGATAAAAAGCAATATTGAAGAACTGTAGGTACATTTTGTTGGAATAAGATTAATCACGTATCCTTTTTTCATCCAACACAACAAAGGGAACCGGGTAGTTTAAATAATATAAATGATTTGATTCGTTTCGAATATTCACTAACAAAAATCTTATACAAAAGCGGGGTAAGCCCATCACATTCATGAAATCTATTACAATTGAAAGCAACTCCAAAAGGCTCAATCAATCATCGGCCATCATCCATCAAACATTCAACAAGTAAAAACAAAATGTTATCGGGCGAACCCTGAAAGCACTGTCGCACAATAAAGTAACACCCCTGCCGACGCGCGGCAAGGTGCGTGCGCGTGTGTGCGTACAATCCTGCGATATTATCATTAGTGTGCGTGACGGAGCGTGTCTGCACGAGGGTGCGTCAGTGTGTGCTCGGTAGGGCTGGCAGATGTACGGTTCACACGCAGCTGTCGACATTTCCCCCCTTAAGCTGTAAAGTACTGTATTATAATACGGCACGCTTTCACGTAATTATGCATTATTATTACAGCCGCTTTTTAAGCTTATTATTAAGCGATTGTATTTTTTGTTTTCAATGCAGTTGCTACGTCGCCATTGTTATATTCGGCTACATGTTTGCTGCAGGGTGACATGACCTAACACTCGGCGTTACTATGCGAGACTTGTTGTTATGTAAGTCATTATTATTAATTAAACTGTGTATTTCATGCTACTTGTTTAAAAGACCGCCATTTTGATATTCAAACAAATTATAATCATAATAATTTTTCCTAACGACTATTGTAGACGATTCATTAACGGTGTCCTATAATGTAAGAAATTGTAGCAGAACAATTAAGGTTTCTATCAAAATCGACGAGTTTCATCAACAAAATAATCATACTTACTACCTTTAGATCTTATTACTTAATCTACATGGATGGCTAATATTGTTTGTAACCAACATTAATATCGACAATACATAATTTTATAAGAAAGGTAACTTTCAAGGACTTTTAAACAGAAAATTACTACTCTATATAGAAATGAAAAATAATATTGTGTTATGTAGTAGGTGACTTATGTATTGTCCACAGTTATATTTGAGTGTCAGAATACAATGCTTCGGCGTATGAATGTTTTATATTATAACATAACAAATACAGTTCGCGTTAAAAATGAGGTCAAACCTTGGCATTATGTATCTTTCTCAGCCGAATAAACGTATTTTATGCCAGTCGTATTTAACATAGGTTGTATGTTATTGTGATTTAAAGACAGCTCTTATTATGAATAAAACCGCATTTTTTCTTACATATAATTTTCTTTTTCTTTTTCTTCTAAATACAATCATATTTTCTTGTTATCCAAAAGGAAAAACTTGGCAGAAATGTTCCGTTTTAGACAACAAGTGCGTTTTAATTATTAGTTATTTATATTTATTTATATTATAGAACCAACTGAATATCAGCACAATCTTGTTAAATTAAATAACTACGCTGAGTTAGAAGACGATTCTGTTTTTGTGTAAAATACTTCGTATTTGTTTTCTGAAAAAGAATAAATTTATGTTTTCTTTCTTTCTTTTATTTCTTTAATAACATGATTAGATATCAGATATCAGTTCGACTCGCGACACCACCGCCGCCGCGTCAGCTCATGATTAGGGACGATTGAGTCGTACGTGAGTAAACCGTTTTGTTTTAAATAATTATGAATACTCCTCACGAAAGTTATTTTACAAATGATTAGATATATTTTAATATAGATAGGCTATAAAAAATCGATTTTAAAACAATTGTGAAAATTAACATTTATTGTGTGAATAGAGAGCTATTATTTCCAAATGATCACGGGAATACAACACATAATTACTTTTTACACAACACTCAGAATCATTAATAACGATAACCCCTCGTAATATTTTATTGTGCCGAGCAAGCTTTTACTACCGACGCACATACTAGAGAAATATCCCAAAACACATAAATTAACTAATGTGCTCCCTCTATCTTACATGTTCTGTGTAAGTCTGTCTTTGTCTAAAATTAACGTCTGCGAGTCCCTTACAAAACCTTGTTGAAAAATTACCTGGGTTTCCCATAGGGGGCGCTGTGAACTTTTATGAACGTATAAAGAAAATATAATTTTGTTGTGAGTGCCCAGACCTGTTTTCTTGTATCATAATATATTGTTAGTTATTAGCTTGTGTAAGGAGTCCATTTCGTGAAATCCCTGTATGACGGAGTGATATCATTTTTTGGGCGAAAGGACGAAAAGTTTCAGTTGAAGAATGCGTGGAGTATTTTGTAAGTATGTTTAGTTGACGGCTTGCGTAATATGGTAGATTTTTTGTATATTTTTATTTTGATACGTAATATTTGATTCACAATATGAAGACACACTTTAATAGTATAATACCTACTGTACTGCTTTTATTTATTGTACACATTTCTAAGGATATAGGGTAAGATTTAAATAAAAGTTGACAAGTAAAGAAACGGACTTTATTCCAGCTTTAAATAAGTCAGGGAATAAATCCGTCCTTGTATTATTGTACACAAAGACCTTTACTTAAAGCTCAGAAAGATACAAAGACAATGTGTTAAAGTTACTTTTCGGGAACCCTTCAAACAAAACAAAAAACAACGCAAAGAGGTCAACAAGTGTAAATTCGCGTCAAAAGCGTTAACAGAAAAACAAACAATAAAAAATGTTTTCCATGACATTAGGGCGTTGTCCACAGTAACAATTTACGTAGTGACTGTCCAATGCTCATATCGATTGTAACGTGATCATTAGGGTGCGTCTGTCTGAACACAGCCTTGTTTGTACATCGCGACACGAATTCTGGTGTAACGACCTCGGTTTATAGAGTTTTAAGTGGCTTTATGAACGTTGGTAACTAAGTACAAAAATAACCCTTACTGCTTTCACATTAAGGCCATGTTAGTGATGTGTGAACCATACCTCTATTTGTTTGGGCCAAGGCTTGTTCTAACTTTTTTAGGAATATCAATACAGTGAGAAGTTGGTGACGGTTTGTGGCGTGTCGAGTTAAATATGTACAAATATACCAAGTAGTGTTACAGTTTAGGCTATACGTAACTTTGTAGACTTATGCAAATATCTTTTTATGAATGTCGGTAAAACAGGATAGTGGGTCGAACAGTTCAATTTTAAGAACATTTAAGAACATTTTGCAAATGTTTAATAAACTATTCGTATTATATTAGCAGTTAATATGTATAGCTTAATGCCTCATAAACCACGAAACTTAAACATATTTGAAAAACAAAATCATTAATATCAATGCGGAAACACGCATTAAAAAACTTTAAGTTATAGATCACAAGGAAAATGGATCGACTTGGATGAATTCATACAAAGTTTGCCGACTGCATAAGCCGGGTCCTAAGTTTTTGTTCTACTAAATTATTCATGAGTGAGGCATGCCAGCGGCATTCGCCTTTGATTTTCCAGTTTTAAATATATTTATAAGCTTATATTTATTTAAAATGACGTTTGTTTTTTTATTCCTAAAGACAAAAGCGGCGGTTTTTTATTGATTTTACAATGATGCATTATTCCTTTGTACACCAATTCAACCTTTTTACGACGCTACGAATAAACAACTAGCCTCCATCCAGCACTAGTCATAAAACAGAGTAATTTCATGCGAAGTTCATTTCATAGCGCACTATGAATGTTGCATTTCATGAAAAATTTATAAATAGAGGCAATGCTTCAACAAAACTGTCTTACAAAGCGTTTCCTTTCGTTTCAAGCTTTTGTTGAGTGCAAATAATTACCTACTCAACACGTACAAATAGTAATGACGTCATCAAATAACCCAACTTGCATAAAAAAGATATAAAACAAACCTTGATTCTTATTTTGGACTAATTATTTATTAAATAAAGTACTAAGTACTGAAGTATTATTTCCAATTCAGTAACATTGCTTATTATAAATTAAATACGTTGCTGTAACAAAGGATTATTCTGCGCAACGATTTTCTTTCACTTGTTCCACTGAAAATGACATTGCATTCTATCTACCAATTATTCAATTTAAAACCAGGAGGGGTGAGATTAAATGGCACAAATTAAACCGTTTAAATAACGCTTGAACGGCCATTTTAGATTCCGAACTGTCACTTTTGGCGCGCATTTTGACGACCAATTAGCGTTCCAAATTTGAAAGTGTTTGTGTGGAATGTTTTAATTGAAACAGTGAACAGATGAACGGGTGAACGAATGAACGAGTGAACAAATCGTGACGAAAGTTCGCTGTGCGAGTGAGGTGCAATTTGTTCCGGCGATCGTTTTCTGCTTGGCCACCCGGTTGACACTATCGCCTTCATTTTTCAAAGATCATTAGTTGCCTGTGCCATTATGGCTGAATGTTTATTTCCTTTGAATATTTTCGATTTTTAATGTCTGTTAGAGACATAGACTCTCGCTATATATTTTACATTTACTTCCGTAAATAAGACTAATGAATAAACCAGGATTATGTCAAAAACACGGCGATGAATCATCCAAAAAAATCCTAACATAAAACAGCTTAGTAATTTTATTATTACGCTATATTTTAAACACGGACACGGGACAAGCCAAAATGTATTTAATCACACTACATTTAGAGTACCTAATAACTTTTTGTAGGACATCTTTATTACTTTCCAACCCCTTGCGATAGTGGATTAAGAGCATCTCTTTCGCACCTGGTAGTTTTATAATGAGTGTGAGGGGGTCGGATATATTAGGCTTAGTGAATACAAAAGGCAAATTGGTTTTGCTAGGCACCCCTTATTCGCACCCCAGCTTGCATGACACGTGGCCTGTTTTGGGGATGATTTTGAAAGGAATTGTTTGCTAAAGCTGTATTTTATACAGCTCGGTAGGTTTAATTTTTTATTGGAAGTATTATTATTAAAATACTGTGTTCTCAATTTTGTTGTAAATTTCCCTCAGAATTTTGTTGTAAATTTCCTTATTTAATTGAATGAAGCGTTAATTATTACAGGTCGTCGTAGCCGTGTTTTACAAGATTAACTTATTTGTTACTTAATTTGAGAATTAAGATTATTTCAAAGATTAAGAAATAACTCAAATGATCTACTACTGACTTTGTTTTTGTTTTATTTTATGTGCAAATAGAAGAACTTTTATTTTGTACTTCGTCGTACACTATACCCGACAGTAAATACAGGATAAATATTGATAGTAAAATATATTCTGTAAGTTTAACTAATAGTAATCACAATAATAATTATGACTAATTTTAAAGGATTATTACACAGTACAAATCGAGCCAAAAAAAGTGTTCACTTTAAATTTCTAGGCTTATATACTTTACAAAGTCGTGACGTCATCCCTCATGCGAAGTAATCATTGTATTTAATCAAGGGCCGGTCACGTGCCGGCCTAGGGATCGGAGGGTAGTTTATTTTGTCCCATTGTGTACCAACTGTTGGGTAGAGAAAGTTTTGGTGATACGGATCTTCTATGATTGGTACAGTAATTGGTTTGGAGTTTAAATTGTAGCCTGTGTTAATAGTTATGTAGATTTTTATTATATTTTATCATTAATATAGAATAATTTTGGTTAGGGTTTCATTTTTTTCTGATTTTAAATTTACGTGTTTTCATTTTCAATATATAATTAAAGTTAAGTATGTCACCTACTTTCTAATTGTTCATTTTCAAATACATTACAGCCTAATTTTGTTTATTTGTGTGAGCTCAGTTTAGACTAATTAAAAATGTTCTTATTCATCATGCAATTATTTTATTATAATCAATATTAATTTGTTACGCCAACTACATAGTAAAAATATGTAACATAATATTTAATACACAAATAAAAATTGTAAAACTATCCAATGTACCAAAAAATCAGACCAAAACAGATCATTATCACGAAGTAACTTCTATTTACTGTGAAAAGGATTTAATATAAGCTTCATCCATAAATAAAATACCTTCAAAGCGAGAATAGAATGGATGAAATAGATTCCGCTTCGACGGTATCGAAAGCGACATTAATTTTCTGCCTACTTAAATTGCTAGAAGTGGAGCAAGGAAAGAGATTACAGCGATTTTGTGCTTTGACAGTTTCAAATAGAGTTTTAGTTATTAACGATACATTTTTTTTCTACTGAATAAAATTGTATAACTTTGAAAAAAAAAGTTATAGTTACTTTTCTATTAATCCTGCTTGTTTTAATATTCACCACGCTATGACGTTCTTTGTTTAAGGGTTTGTGTAAAATAATACTACATAAAACTTTTTTTTTTGCAAATTAAAAAAAGAATCTGTCAGCCAGTATTAAAAAAAAAAATAGAATAAAAAAGTTTTAGTTCTTTCATTTTCAAACAGCTTACCTTGTCATGTCTTACATTTGAATATAACATTTGACAATGTGAAAGTGATTTTTTACATCTAGTTACAGGGGTTTTTCCGCCATGTTTCTTGGCATAGCCCATACCGGACGATTTGCAAGCTTCCTTTAACGCTTAACTTGTCTTCTTTTTTGTACATATAGATTTTTTTGAGATATCCCTATAAATGCGTATTAATGCCGTGCCCTACAGAAATTTTGCGATTTAAATCGTTTTTGCTTAGCGAATATTTTTTAGGGGCGTGTATAAGGTTAATAGGTTTTTTGTGGTTGCTTCCTATAAAAGAGGAATGTACAACAATAAAATTAATTATAAGAATAAATCATCAGGTAGTAATTTCATTGTTTTTTTACTTTTATATTTAAACTCTTAGCCCTTAATTCACGATAATCCAATCAAACATTATTGATGAACCTCAAATTGAATTTTAAAAGTTTCTCAACATAAATCAATACTAGACTCGGTATTTACAACTTTTGAAATGAGCCTCTTAGCTTTACCCTTTAACCAGCCCAAACAATATTGAAAGAATTTCACCAACTTTATAAACAATTCATTTAATTTAAAATTTAATTGATGGATAATTAAAATTCGGAGTACTTGGGCTACAAATATTTTCCTGAATAATGGCCGTAAAACTTTATTCTTTTAATCATTTCAGTTTGGAATACGGCGGAATAAAAGAGGTTTATAGACAATTTTTGAATTTTAAATAACGTTTTTTTTTTTACGTCGATTGCCATAAAGCTTTTTTTCACGGTTTTTATAACTGGAGAAATATTAAATTTTATTTTTATGGAAGCTACATTTTACAGCCTATAGGGTGTATTTACCAAAACTCAACCCTCATTATTATGGGTCTCACACTTCTAATCCAAGTTACGGGATCCTAAAAATACGTCGATTCGTATCTTTTTTAATTGAATAAGCCCCCGTCGGGATTATGTGACGCAATACCTCATCTTTTCTGAATATCGTATACCTAATATTAACGCATAAGATGATGTCGAGATTCCTTATTAAAATTGTTCGAAAAAAATTACATACGATTCCGTTTTCGGCAGATTAACTTTTTATTTCAGCTCAGCTACTTACCTGCAAAGAAAAAAATAAATGGTTAAATTTGGAACACAGATTTTTGTACATGGAATCAAATTATAATACGACCCATTTACATTTAATGAATATTGCGATTGACTTAATTGTGTAATTTTACAAACATGAACGCTAAATTTACAAACATTAGATTACATCTTAAAACATCAAGTGCAGTTAACAAACGGCTTACATAGCTTGTTTTTGTACTAAAACCAAAGGATCAATAAGATGGGTACCAAGACAAATAGAAAATTAATAAAACATTCCTTTCGAACGAAAATTATTTGCGGAAAAATTAATTACTTTCCGAAGAATTCTTATTACGAACCCGACCTTCGATATGAGCTTTCGATTGGAGATTGAAAATTACTTGTACCACGGAAATGTGGTGACAACACCAATTATCTCGTAACTAATTTTAATTATTTTCTGCAAAATGTAATAATGAAAGAGGCATTTCTAAGAAACTTTGCTCCAACGAAAATACGTTTCGTTACAATACAAAGCAAAATTAAGTTTCAGAACTAAATGTGTGAAATAATATTTAAAATTTGAAACTGGAGTTCGATAATTGGTTTTTACTTCACTGGACTTTTTTAAATTGGCATAAAATCTGCGGAAATCTCTGGCCCCACTCCAAACAGTTTTTCTTTTGCACTTAAAAGAAAAGGTGAAACTAAGTGAACAGTGGAAATTCTATTGCCTTGGGGTATAAAGAGGCTCTTTGGAACGCTTTGTGCCCCAAACCCGTAGAATAATGGTATCGAAATAGGATCGATTCGAACGCGACAAAGCTCAAGAGGATTTTCAATCCAGAACAAGTGTGTTATGTTTGTAGTATTTGATTGTACAAGACTTCTATTACGTGTGACTGTGACATGTGAGTGGAACTATTTTGTTGCGTAACAAAGAAGCAAAGTAAAAAGGAAAACATATAAAATATATGTTAAGGAACTTGTGGATGTATTTTACATGGGCTTTTCTACTATTATAAAGAGGAAAGATTTGTATGTTTGTAACGCATAAACTCAAAACCTATTGGACCGATTTCAAAGATTCTTGGTGAAAATAGACACATAGAAAAAGACCATTTATTATAATCCACTTTTGACCCCTCAGGGGTTGAACATGGACATCATTTAGGGGTTGAAAAAGAGGGGGTTGAACGTGAACTAAACCTGTGTAATAATAGCATACGACATAATTTTGTCTACTTAATAATAAAACCTTTAGTATACAATGAAAACATTAGAATAGCGAAGAAACCCAAAAGGAACGCACATTACTAAGGCTTAACAACCACAACTTAATCACGTAACGTTGTACGCCTACCTAGTTAATGTTTACGACAAAGCACTAATTCTATGTATACACCGTAGAGCTTATGGCCATATTAAACTCAACCTTGACCCAAGCCAATATTTGATCAAGTAACTTGAAAGCTTGCAAACAAACGGAACGCGACGCCAAATAAACCCAAATTGTACAATGAAAAACGATATTGACGGTTTAGGGGTTTTTCCGAAGCAGAATTACGATCCTTTGTTTGGGGCAAGGGATGATACTCCACGCGACACCCAGATAAATAGTGTGACTTGCAAAATTCCAAATCTCGTGTACCGTTTTCGATTTCGATAGAATCCAATTTTTGATAAGCCTACCAAAAGTTCTTTTAAGGTATTTCAGCTTTTATATTTTCAAAGGAACTACAACTAAGCTTCAAGATGTGTTACTTGAAGATACAAAAGTCGTGTCCTTATGATATCAAAATATCTCATTTGCGAAAGCAGAGACGAGAAGTCGACATCGTTAGACCGATGTAATATTTTATGAAGTTGTACAAAGGCGATCCTGACAGGAAACAGAATGGTCTGCAACGACAAATGGTCTCGGTACAAAATGTACTGTTTCTTTAAGAACCTGAGGTCTACGCCAAATTAAGGAAGCCTGGCTCTTTGTGACGAGGCAAGATAGGAACAATGCCGTACTTAATTTGAAGACTGTTGTCTTACTGTATTATGTATAAATCTAATGAACAAGCACGAATTTCTTTGACGTAGAATCGTTTGTTATTGAGTATTATTATTTAATGAGATTTCCTTTTACGTAAAACCGATTTAATAATGATATTTCTGTTATGAAAACCAAAGGTAGAAGATACTATTATGTTTGTGTTACCAGCCAGAATCTTACGCCCATAGACTTTGATATAAAAGAAAATAATATCACTTAAATAAAATACTGTTCTTTCGATAGCTTTATAAAACTAGTTCTACAGTCGTTTATTGAATACAAAGGATGGAGAAAGGAATATCTTTGCTATCTGTGTGCAATGTGCATGCATGTGTGCTTTATTCAATGGCTAGAAAAAATACAGTATTGAAACTTTAACCGCACAAAGGACAACTATTTTGTACGTGGCAGAGAGTCACCTGTTGATCAGCCTAGGTACATCTACAGATTCAGAATATACTATACTTACTAATATATAAAGTGGAAGAGTTTGTTTGTTTATTTGAACGCGCTAATCTCAGGAACTACTGGTCCCATTTGAAAAATTATTTTAGTGATGGATAGCCCATTTATTGAGGAAGGCTATAAGCTATATAACATTACGCTGCAACCAAAAGGAGCGGAGCATAAATGAAAAATGTTTCAAAAATGAAATACCTTTCAAACTAAAATACGCGGGGATAGCTAGTTACATATGTTTTCTTTTTTATCATCAAATATTACCTTATAGGCTATAAAATTTAAGACGATATACATCAACGTTGTATAATAAGTACTTTGTCTTTGTTATTAGTATATTTTTCCTTAGTTAAAATTCCCTTAGATTGTTGATTCTTGCAAACACACACAAAAAAAAAGAAAACATTATTATTATTTATAATACATGTTCAAAGTTAAAACAATGAACTTTTTAACTGTACCAAGAAATAAGTTCGTGTTTACAAGTTATATTTTCGGACCAACAGCATTTACGGAGAGGGACTTTACTCGTGTATTTTCAAGGATACAAATTGTCGATACTAGGGAGGACAAGTATCGATACTATTTTGATATTTTCTATTTTTAGTTTAGAAATACGCCATCTTTTACGATGGTGTCATTTGAAAACGTATTCAGTATAGTTTTAAAGACATGTCTGTCTATAGACGATATTACTAAAATTCGTCGGCGACTTTGGTGCGGAACTACCGAGACTTGATATAGAAAAATAAATTACCACTAATATGGTTATACTGGTATAGCAGCTAGCCTGTATGTTGCCAGGTTATGAACTAACTGTTTACCAGATAACATCAAAATTCGTATAGTTATTCATGAGCGTAGAGGTTACGGACATCCAAAATAAGCTGTGACATTTACCTATATGGTGGATTGTAGTTTTGTCTAAAACAATAGAATCAACACTTTTGTACGCGTATACCTAGTCCTTTCACTTTTCACAATAATGGATTGATAAAGTGTTATATCGATTACTATCTAAAGTAGGTACAGTCGCCAACAACGCCATTTTACAAACCAATCCGGTTTCATGCTTTATCTATAATGTCACTAGCCTTTTATCCAAATAAGGCGAGCCTTGCCCAAACAACTGTAGGGGCCAGTGTACACCACTTGTTGCTATAGCGCCTATTTTTAGCCTCAACCTATTTGTTGTGTACTCAACTTTATAAATAGACTTTTATTTACAAGTATAATCTTGTTGCAATTGAGATCGTTACTAGTAATATAGCGATACATTTTTGGTTTATAGATTATAACTAGAATTATGCTACAGTTTACTTACATATTATTTTTTAGATATTTATGGACGGTAGCTATTTTTATAAAGGTACCTACCTACTTATTGTAGAAAGTATATTGTGCCGACTTATTTTTTTTGTCAAATATTCACCAATAAAACATATTAAAGATATCACAATTAAACGATTATGATAAAGATACATATTAATGTTATCTTTTTTATGAAATTAAAACCTACTAAATATTAATATTTGATTACTAAAATTGATTATTATAATCACTAGAACGCTTAATATCAAATGAAAACATATAAAAATGCTTTTAGCGGCTCAAGACAGGCGGACCGTGCAAAACGTTACTGGGGCGCGTATCACACTACGTGATTTTGAATAAAGCCGCTCGATATCTCGATATGCGAACGACTACAAATTAAAATCGATGGCAAGCGACGCGATGCCAAATGGTGCAGAAAACGGCCCAACTTGATAATGTATAACTAGGGGTGCGAATTTCCGCGTTTTATTACGTAAGGATATTATGCGATATTTATTAGTACAGATTTGCATCTGTTATTTTATCTATCTAATTGAATTAGGTATTTATATACTAAATCCCACGTAGAAATTGTTCCAAATCTGTTTGTAATATAAACAATAATAAGTTAACTTAGTTATTAATGTTGAAAATAGGTAAGTATTTTAGCAATTTTCTGGTAATAATTGCTTAAAATAGAATACTAACAAATAAAAACTTTGCCTAAACATTCAATTCAAATCAACAACCCTACACGTAATATTTCACGTTCAAAACTCGGTCCATCGCTTCAGTTATCACCAAATCTAATGTCGATTGAAAAACTTATATCGAGCGTAACTTTAAAATATCGCTTTTCGAATTTCGAACTGAGTTTGGTTGAATAATTCGCGTTAATACTTAATTCACCCCTAATATTTATATCGATAAAATGTGTTGCTGAACTTTAATAATCGTACAAAATCACTTAGTGTAACTTTGAGTTTGAATTTATCTCTATAAATATAAAATCAATTGCTACATGTATGACGGAGAAACACTTAAGAACGGCTCGACCGATTTGGCTGCTTTTGTTTAGTTGTATTTGTAATTGTTAGGACAAGGTCTATATGAACGAATATATACGAAAAATCTGCGGGAATATTGTATAGATTGACTGGAGAACGTCTGTCGGGTCAGCTACTTAATCTTTGTTTATCTTTAAGTATGCAATTAAACTTGTTTCTTAACAAGGCCTACACATTTTTAAATTTAATAAAATATACAAACTTTTCGAACGGGAAATTGTACTCGTTATATTAAAAGAGATTGCAATGTAAAATATTATATTTACATATTAATTTGACATTTAATTTACACATTAACTGCTAACTAAAGCAAACATGTATTACCGTGTTACAAGGGTAATACGTTAAAACGTCACAAATAACATTAACATGAAGAGAAAACATTAATAATTCAGGTTTGATTAACTGTTGGAAAATAAACGCAATGCAGTACGGTTGTACAAAGCAAATAAAAAGTCAGGTTATTTCAATTACAAGGTAGATTGTGGCTGTATTTATCTCGCTGGGGTAGACAGAATACTGGTACTTTTTTGTTACTTTTAGAACATTTTTTTTGAGTATAAATTTATATAAAGTTCACTGATACTATACACAATATGTTACAAAGACGTTTAATGCGCTGGTATATGTCAAAATGTTTTACAAATTGCACTAATGAATATAACAAAATAAGAGAAGCATGTAACTAAAACAAATAGTTGTCTTTGAAAAGTTCCTAATTAGGAGCTTTTCGAGTCCTCAAAAGGCGAGCGCTAATAACATATGTACCTCACTTTTATATATAATATCATTGATACAGTTACAAATAAATAGTTCAATAAAAACATCACACTAAAAAATATAAAAAAATCTTGTAATTAGTGTCATATCAACACACAATTAATATTAACCTAAACTTTACCTACACACATGGTGAATAAATAACTATTGTTTTTAATAGTTAAAGGTATGTTTTTATTTGTCGTAACCGCTTTGTGCAAGTACCAGTGCATACCAGTCAAACAACCACAAATAGTCGAGATAACATAACTTAGTAGACCATCTAGTTATAAAATCTAAAAAAATACATTTTATTACTTAACATACAAACCACATAACCACCCTCTTTCCTGTGAAACTTAAAAAAGTAATTAATGAACTCCGTTAACGCTGCTTGTAACAACTAATATAAGTTGAGCCACGGTGGCGACAAGCCTGTATTCTGTGAAACACGAACTAAACCTCATTTAGACTATCGTTATCTTCATTTGTTCATAATTAGAATAGGGCAGATGTATATTAGAGCTGTCAAATTCGATTCTAAAATTACGTACTTTGACAACTTGCATTATGTGTGCAATAAAAACAGTGATGTTCAAAGCGTTTACTAGTTTGACATTTTTAGGTTAGTTATAATTCTATCGTCATATTTTCTCACGTTTTATATAAGCAAAACATTAATACTTTAATTTAGTATATTCTATGTACTTATGCATTTTTAGTTCCAACTAGCGTCATTCTCGCGGGTCTAGTTACAATGGCGGTTGAAAGGAAGTCGCGTCCGTTTACGGGGCATGATTTAAATACGGCGCCATGTTTTATCTGGCATCTGCGACGTGACGGAACAACTAAGCACGCTCTTTTTGACGTAATCGGGCAGGCGGGGTGCGTAAATTTTCGAAAAAAAAAATGTTTTTGACAATGTTATTCGTTCAAAGTGGTGGTATTATGCCAAGTTCATTATTTTACAAAAGAAAACATCGCATATTGATTGATTATTAACCTTAAATTTCGCGGGAAACTGCGTGTGCTTTAAAATATTACTAAAGTTTAAGATAAAGATTCGATATTATTATAGTCCTTACTTTATATCTATTGCAATTCACAATAAAGCGCTATCTATCTAAAGTCTAAACCTTTATTTTTTTTGCAATTTATTACAGTGCCCCCGCAAATGAACAAAGGTACGCTAAAATTTAATACTGATATGTCTTTGTCAACCAAACATTAATTATATAAAGATATACCGTACCTAAAGAGGACATTTTAGCTCGATACAACAGCGATAACGTTCACGTAATTACATAAATTCTATCAAAATTTCGCCTCCATTTTAGCAACAAATTATAATATTAGTATTAAGTTAATGGAAACGTTAAGTTTAACAGTTTCAGGGCTTTGAACTGTCGACCTTGGAGTTCAAGGGCTTAACTCGTAAATATAGACTTGTAACTATTTTTTAGATTCAAAATGAAAATTTAAGCTTCTTATTTTTCAGCAACATGAGTTCAAAGGCCTTGAAACAATAAGAAAGATTTTTGCGTCTCAATAACAAAATTTAAAACTTGTAAATATTTTTAAGTAGGAAAATCACGTAAATATGTTGTTGTTGTTTTTTTTTAATGTTATAAGTACTTCATTATTTTTGGAGTCAATAGTGAAATTACTGTATTATAAAAAAGTACATAACATTTTTTTGTATGGGAATATAAATTTATGTCGTTCAGTGGTAATGTAAATCGATAAAATAATTATGATTGGTTAGGTACCAAATCAGCAGGCTTTTACCCATAACTACCAAAAAATAAAACATGAACAATTCGTTTGTTCCTAGCTGGACGACAGAATTCGGCCTTTAAAACACGGAAAACTGTAACGTTTTTTTTAAACGCTTTTATCACGTCTTGTCACGGTAACAGTCCATTAATCCAACGAGGGTTTCGACTAAATTAAAAACGTTTCAAACGGCTAATGGACTAAGTTTCGCCACGTCCGGCCACAGGATGAAGTATATGATCAAGTTTTAGATAAAATAATCAAATTATTAGAAAGAAAAACAAAAGAAAAACTCCCAATACAGGGACTATTTGGAAACGACGGGGTTATTTGGAATACAGTCAAAATGTCAACCGAGCAATTTTTGAATATTGAATTATTAAAGAAATGTGTGATTTTAGATTTTAATTTTAGGTAATATTTCAATATTAAAATTGTGTATAAAACATAGTTTTGAAGATGTGTTAACAAAGGTCGACAGTAATGTTTCTTCCAAATAACCCCGTAGTTTCCAAATACAGTATCTACTTTAACTCGAGTGTTTTGTAAGAAAATCTTTAATAAAAGACAAATTATAGATGAAAAAGGTAACGAAACGGGGGGTGAATAAAATGCAATCTCTTTGTCAAGCATGTTTATGAATAGCGATAATTAGACGACGGATATTCATACTGATTAAGAAACATGCCTCAAAGTATAAATTACGTAAGTATACTATGAAATTTATTGACACACAAAATGCTGAACCCCTATAAAAATTTCGATTATAATATAAATTTCACTCAGAAACATTAAGGGAAGGTCTACCAGTACCCAATTAAAATCAGAACAAAGCGCGCGGCCTTGCACCGACGAAACTGAGCACGAATTTACGAAAATTCATCTACATTTAGATTAGAATTACTTTCGTGATAGAACGGGAGTCGATTATTCGAGATTTTTCTACCCCACCTAAGTATTTACTTTATTATGTTTACGAGGGGCATGATATTGCGCAGATGGGAAACCAACGGAACGCAATTTAGGTTTACTTATGTAAAGAATATAACTATAAACTTCTAGAAAAGATGGGTTTCAAGCCGTTTCGATGTTTATTTTTATTCGGGTTCAACCCTCGATAAACTGATATTTTGTCAGTGCATACAATATTAAAACTCCTTTTTTATGTCGGAATGGCTGTAAGTGGCGAAACGAATAGTGAATACGTAATTAGTACGCGGAAGGGTACAAAGGAGAGCTAATATAACGCTTCAGAGTAAATGAACATTTTATGCTGAAATAAAAACTAAACCACATTTTCCATTTAGAACTCCCGAGTTAATATCAAGGCTCGGTAAACATTCCATTTTGCGTACCCCTTCGTTCCGACGTGAGTTCGTCAACTTAATTTTACAACTCCGGAACACGTGAGCGTGATGTTGTTAAATTCTGTATTATTTATTGTTGAGTTGCGCCTTATGGAGTGCTAGATGCGATACCGGCCGGTTGCGGTCGCTCACGCATTGCTTTGTAACACGATCAACATTCGACGTATTGAGACGGTACCTTTTTTTATTAATAACTTGTACGTTTTTGTCGTTGATATTTTCTTTTAACGGACGAGGGACATCACGTTTGCGATTATTTGTTTTACAAAAGGATTAAAAAATAGTAGGTATTTTCCGAGTCAGATTAACACAGTTTAATTAAATATTTTAAGTAAGGTTTGACTAACTTATGATAAACTAGACTGCACCGCTACACGAACTCAATTAGTATTTTACGTAAATAAAAAAATAAAGTTTGAAAAGTAAGCGCAAAATTCGTTATTATTCATATACCTGATATAAATAATTAACACCACAAAAAAACGATCCAAATTAACATAATAAAGTTCAACGACTTCTCTAAAAATCTTAACAAAGGCCGTTTAAATTTAAATCGATCCTAGACTCGTATCGCATCTACAATGGGTATAACAAACTGTATTAAGCAACCACCCTAAAATACAAACAATTAAAGGTAACACAAAAGGTCATGAAATATTAACAAAGGAGACCGTTAAGCCGCCATTTTAAGACAGGTCTAGTCCCAAGAAATTGTTAATAGACACCTGATCGTGAGAAAGTAATAGAAAAAGCAATCTTAGGGGTCACACAAAGGCGTACTATTCCCTAGTAAAGTCAACGGTTCGTCTTACCTATCCCTAAGCATAAAGAAACTTTTTTATTTTCTCTTTTATAGCATAACTAATTTGTGTGAGATGTCCTTTATTTGATGTTTCGTGGGAATCTTAATAACGGTCAAGTATCATGCAGTTTTATTTGCATTTTAAATGCACTCTATGACTTTAGTGGCTTTTCTATTTTTATTTAAATTTTTCGTGTACTTTGAACTATTAAGTATGTTCGTGGTTTTTTTATTGTATCTCTGAATCACAAGCTCTTTATAAGCCTTAAAGCGTTACAGTAGTTTTTTTTTAACTTTGTGTAGTTGGTACACATGAATACACAATTATGAAATTAAAACGTCAATCGCCAAAGTTTTCTTCCAGTGAAATCAAGTAGGTACCTTAATTTCCAACTTTAAGTACAAAATTACATGTTAAATCTTATTCGATAAGGCATACATTACTCGATAACTCGGTTAATGCTTCCGCAGCCTACGTCACACGCTTCGTACATTTAACTTCCCTACTAATTGTGTTATGGGCCGTTGGAAACGCGAATACGCAGAAATGGTATTAATCTAAAATGTTCAGTCAGGAAACTACATTTAGATGCTTTACATGGTTTTAATTTTAGGTAAGTGACCAAAGATGAGAGATTTAGATGGACTTAGATTGAATTTTTACAGAAAGTTTAAAAAAAAGTTTACATTGATATAAACTTAACTACATTTAAGCAGAAACTATATACATTAATGTAAACTTTAATGTTGATGACCAATTTAATAGATTATCTTGGCTTTTAAATAAAAATAATAACAAATTTCAGTTTTAACAATTTTTTTTTGTCTGTTAAAAAAACGGCTTCACAAACATTCAAATCACACGCACAATGAACACCCAGACTTGAAACAAGCATTTGTGGGTCTCACAAATGCTTGTCCCATGCGGGGATCGAACCCGCGGCACGTCGCGCACAGAGGTAATTGGCGTGGTGACCTATACCACTCGGCTACCCGTGCAGTCAAAAGGGAGTTTTCTTTTATTTTAAGTCGGTTAATAATACAAAACATTACACTAGGAAATGTTAGCTCAAACTCGCTAATAATTCACTATGTAATATTTGACCGCATTGTAGCATATAATTTTGTCATGATCACGGCTCGTGTATCAAGTTCTCAATTATAATTATTAGCCAATTGCTACTATCGTGTGACAGTAACTTTAGTAACAGTAATCTGTTTATTAACCTGCAATACTAGGTGATAACTTGATAAGGGATCATGTTACTTGTATAGGCTACTATTAATATTAAGCTTGTGTAACTATAAGATCGAGTTTTCGAAGTACGTATTAGAACAGTTTCCCACGTTTTTTTAGAGTTCGTTAGGAATATGCGGGAACCTTATTTAGGTATTTATAGGTAAGGTCTATTGAATAAAATGTGGGATAACTGTCTCACAAGCTTCAAAGTGTCCTGAAAGGTTAAAAATACAAAAACGAATTTTTTGATTACTATCAATTTATTTAGGGAATCAAATGTTTTGTCACTTTGCGCAAAAACTGGTTTTGAAGGCTTTGATTTTTAACCGACTTCCAAATAGGGATTTTCTATTAGACACAAGGTTTTTTTTTCAAACTGATAATCTAGCCGCTACCAAAGGCCCGAGCAAAAGAAAATACCTACTCATTAAAAGCAAAACCGGCAAAGTGCGATTCAAAGGTTCGCATTCAATTGATTTAAATAAACCTAATTGAATACTATTACTGCACGCGAAGGTCCAAGAATCTTACCTACATCTATAGAACAACCTCTTACGAGCGAAATGAACGTAATTAATTTGATTAATCCAGAAAGACGCCTCTAAGGCATACCGACTATGAGTAATGGTGGATATTCTTTTTTCTTTCCCATGATCTATAGTTCCTTCAGCGGTTATATTAATGAGACATTCCATGGTGTTTTCTGTAGAATCTTTGCACGGAATATATGAGAACAAAGACAAGAGAGTTTAAAAAATTGTGATGCAAATTGAATAAGGACTTTTTTATGTTTTGTAAAATATTTTTAAAACATTAGCTGATTGCCATATAAAAGCGGCTCTTGTATTTAAGTACCACCTGGCTGGAGGCGTATTTTATAGTCTCGTCAACTTAGTCCGGTAAAGCAGTGAAAGCCCATCAAGGCTAACTTCGGCAGAACTAAAAAAAAACTACAAAAAAAAAGTCAATACTTTCAAAAATAAGTCGTATTTAACATACAAATACTGCGAATTTTATAAATAGTGTCACTATAATAACTTCTTATTAGGTATAATATAATACCTGCTTTTTAAGAAAACAATTTGGTTCTAAGAATTTGTATCACCCTAATATACCGTTCTCGGAATGTAGTGTCTTAATGGAAGCTTTCTAGAAAACTAAATATAGAACAAGTTCGCCTATTCGTCTCAATTAGAGAAAATTGTGATACCGTGTTGCTTGACGTAACAAATATTTTGTTCAGTAAACAAAATTATACTTTTGTTTGAGGTCTCTTTAGCTACTACCAGTAGGTACATAATATATACATGAATAAAACCCACCAGGTAATTAGGTGTATACTTAAGTTAAAAAATAATCAATGAATTCAGCCCCATTGTTTCTACAGTTTGACGGAAATAAACCAATATTAAAATATATAACAGTTAGGTTATGTATACATTTGTTTTGTTAGTTATATAATATATACCTAGGTACATTATATATGTTCGAAAGAGTCTACGAGTAAATAAATTTAGCTCAAGTATCAACAACGACGTTGTTCCCATAAAAAATAAAATTTTAACCGTATTAAACATTCTGCCGTTGTTTTTCAGTATCGCTAATACCGATAATGGAATTACTTCACATGCCAATTAAATAGGAGTGGGCTCAACGAAGCGATGGAAAAGGTATTATATTAACATGAATATTAATAAAATTGAATTTATTCAAAAGAGGATTACTCAAGAAAAAAAAGAGCATCAATTTTACGGTACTATTTTAAAGCGTTTAATGATATTACCTGTGGCGGTCTTAAAGGGACAATACACCTTAAAAGAACAGGTAGGTAAGTGTGAAAACAAAGTTACATTTGCAGATGTTAAAGTAAATCTTCAAAGAAATGAAAGGGTGAACGTTGTTAAATAAACGTAAAGTAACTTGGCAGTAGAAGCTTCTAAGAATGTTTGGCTGAGTAATACGACTCGAGAATTTGTCTAGGGACGAGTAATTTTGATTTCATTTACACTCAAACAAGAAAAATCTAGTCGAGACTTGTTAAACTCGGAATAAATAGAAAGAGAATATGTACTTGTCGTCTATCTGTGTTAAATCTTGCTGGAGTGTACTCAGTTTTATTGTTGAATGTAATGAGAACAAAAACTAGTGATAAAAACGGTTGGGTATTGAATGGAGAAAAAACGCGACCTGTGCATACTCTAGTGAATTCAATGAAAAAATAACAAGACGTATTTGCATCACTTGCTTTTTTAAGTTAAGATCTTACCGTGGGAATTATTGTATTGTATGACATAAAGGGGTTTTTATTTGAGGTATCGATCAATACTATGATGTGGTATATGTATAGAATCCGTTTGGTCTACTACACTTGAAAGGCTTTTAATAATCTAATACGTGAACTGAACGGGAAAGATATCTAGATAGGATTATAAAACAAAGTCTCTCGCCGCGTCTGTCTGTCTGAACGCGATAAACTCAAAAACTACCTAAGGTATTTAATATGTGATTCTAGAGGAAGGTTTTTGTGTATAATTTATTAATATTTTGTCTACCCATGCGAAGCCAGGGCGAGAGGCTAGTTTAAATAAAACAATAACACCTTTAAACAAAGCAATAAATATAGCGCCTTTCAACTTCATAAATAAAGTTACAACAACGCAAATCATTGCTCTAATATTAATTTCAGGCGCGCTACACGTGTAAGGTATTAATAAATCTTGGAATAAACATTAAATTGTTATACCTGCGTGGTTCTCATTTCGTCATTCATTAATGGCTTTTGGGAGCGAGGCTCACGATTTTGATAAAGTTGAATAGGCCACAACGCTCACTAGGCCAGCTCAACTTTTATGCAGCGTTAAAAGAGTTACGCATGAAAAGACGTTAAATAAGTGGGCAGTTACTGGCGGGAAATGTACCCGGGAGCGGGAACAAGTTTGAGAGTGTACACAACAATTCTTTTGATAGCTTCAAAGAGGCAACTCTTCAAAGAAAATAAACTGTCTTTTGTGACATGTTGATTTTAATATAAAGAAGTATTTTGTATGGAATAATGCTCATGCGAACATAGACTTGATTTCTTTCGTTAAAGCATGAATTGAGTCAAATACTAAACTGAAAGATTTAACGATATGTCAGTTTATTTAGCCGAGCTTTGAAGCGCAGATCCGATTACTCGAAACTGCAGTCGTAACTAGATTTTAGGCGAATCCTACAAAAGTTTTCGGAAGTCAACTATCGAGGGAGCCGAACTTGTTTACGATGTCCGTGGGCGGTGAAATAGATATACTATTTATGTTCCAATCTTTTAACCTTTGGGCAACAAACCCACTCAGAAGTCTGCCTCGGGCGTTGCTAATCAGACGAGCGCACATGACAGTTCGTGATTGACTGCTTTCCAAGTTGTTGGAGTCGAGATCATAATTTTATATAAACTTAATATAAATAACTTGGTTTAGGTAGTAAAATCCTTGATACTTAACTTATTAAATTTGGTTTTCTAACACAGTTAAATATGAGACGGCTTCAAACATGATAGATCAAAGACAACAATGAATAGTACGGTTAATATTATTCTTTGTTGTATATTTAATCTATACTAATATTATAAAGAGAAAAGATTTGATTGCTTGTTTGCTTTGAATAGGCTCCGAAACTACTGAACCGATGTGAAAAAATATTTTACTGTTGGGAAGCTACACTACCGGGTGACATAGACTATAAGTTTTTTTTACATTTAAAATTTTTGATAAATAACCCGTGCGAAGCCAGGGCGGGCTGCTAGTAGAAAATATCCAAGCTTTTGCTATCATTTGATGATAGGTACATGATAATCGAAACAACAAAACAAGAGGGATCATTAGAACATGTGAATGCATACAACCATAAATCCGATGGAACTGGAAATGTCATCGTCGAAATTCAATTACGTAGTAATGGTAATCAACCAAACGTTGTTGATTTAGTTCAGTTGTGGTAGTAATCCGAACGAGTCTTACGATCGCGTGATAGTTCGAATATCACTGCTATTACTGGCCCTATATCTGGTAGTGTTGACGATATGTGTGTAGTTACCGCAGCAACTATACACGTAATAACGTTTGACACTGTATTAGAAATAAAGTAACTCGAATTTGATGAGGATTTTGTTTAAGTAAACTTTACAAAATGCCCATGGGCG
Source organism: Diachrysia chrysitis (assembly GCA_932294365.1). Classification (NCBI taxonomy): domain Eukaryota; kingdom Metazoa; phylum Arthropoda; class Insecta; order Lepidoptera; family Noctuidae; genus Diachrysia; species Diachrysia chrysitis. The sequence goes on along the minus strand of OW028659.1, from coordinate 9,858,663 downwards.
TAGTTCCATGTGTTATTTTTTTTTAATTGATTATTTTGGAATATAGATGGATGGAACACTAAGTTATAATTTCAAGAACTCTATTCCAGCTTGGTATTAGACAATCATTTGTCCAAACTCAATCCAATCAACGACATCTCCAACTATCGTGTTTCTGATATTGGCTTTCATATTAATTTTCGATGGGATCTCAACACAATACCTATCTCTATCTATACTACCTTGCATACAGTCAGGAGCCAAGCCTGGGTTTACTATTCAGATTTCAGTTAGCTATTCGGCCGGATTTGATTAATGGCTCCGGCAAATATTACTGCACACTTCGTTACGACAGCGGATTTCCGGACAACTGTACAACGAAACAAGTCATTTGAGAGACCTTAGATCAGACTGGTATGGGCTTAGAAGAATAACTAAATAATCTAAAGAGCGCGCATATCGAGTTTGAACTGTTGGCTGTATGAACGTGTAAAATCGTAAAATTAGTGACAAAACAGAGCAGACCGTTTTGTTAAAACTATCTCAAAACCTAATATAACCCTAATAATATCAGAACCGTCGATATTTTCGCATAAACGTCTGCTGTAGCACATAAAGTTATTTAAATCAGTTAACAAGCGCAGTACATTGAGCTAAAATGTGCTATGCATAAGGGGGCTACCAGGGATGCGCTCGTTCTATGCTTGTGTATGTGTCTAAAAGTGGAGAGACTATTATCTGATTAATGCCGTAAGTGAATCTGTAATGTTTTTGTGTACAAATGTTTATTTTCAAAGCAGTTGTTTCTTTGTTATTATCTATAATAATATTTGTCTTATGTACTATAGTAAAATAAATTTTGAAATTCGGATTGGACTAGCTAGGTATTGTGGTTTATTTTTTGAATGTTTGTGTCACGTAAAACTAAACACTACGTAAAGGTGGTCAACACAGTGGAATTCGATTCAACAGTTACGACTCGTCACAAAGCTTTACAAATCAAAAGTTATAATCGCGCCAAAATCTAAGTTACAACGTCAGTAATATTTATCACTCAGTCAATAGGCGGAACATAAAACTCAATTAACAGATATTTCAATTACTTCCTGTTAGAAACGCAAAAGCCCTTACATTTAATACAATTTACAGTAGAAACTTGTTACTTTATCTGTTAGAACTCCGAACAACAGCACTTGATTAAAACATAGCAACATTAAAGTATACAACACAATATAATACGTTTAAATCAAGTTGGTCACGAAAGATAAACCAGTTGATTGGGCAATATATCTTTTCAATTTATACGGGTTATAAAAACGTCGCGCCGTTGGAGTTCAGTGACGTTTATTGAAGCCCATCGAAATTGAAACGGTTTGATGACGTCATCTTGAAGCCTTGGGCCGAATATATTTATATTTTTAATATTAATAATATGCGTAACGTAATATGTATTAAGGCGTGTTAAAAGTTCTCAATAAACGGATAACAAGTTGCCGGAACAGCAGGTGGTGTTATATAATGTAGTCGGTATGTTTTATTAATGGTTTACAACGTAAATAATACAGTGCTACACATCGACTTTGCTCATAAACACCGTCTTTAAAATTTCAAACATATGGCACTACAAAAAAATTACTGCTTCGAGAATACATGGCACAAAAAGTAAAAAAAAAAAACAACGCGTATCCTACGAAATGTTCTAAGAAGTCACATACAACCACAGAATAAAATAAAAAAGTTTCAAAACTTACCAAAGTAAACCAAATCCGTTCATTAAAGTCGTCTTCTTATATAAAACGATATAAAATATTTTAAATTTAGAAACACACAACCGTTAACCGCTAAAATTTAAAACTAAGAACGCTTACTCTACGTTCAGAAACACTAGTTAAAACTTAAATAAATTTGGACACAATGACTAGAATTCAAACGTTAGCGGAGACACAACCGCTCGCGTCGACTGCCGAATCATAACTAAATGTGGGGGTCAAGATTCCGAAAAAAAAAAGTTGTGCAGCAGGCAAAGGCACCCATACGTTACGGACGAGATCATTACAACAAAAAAGAACCCTAAATATTATCGGTCGACAAAGGTGCCTCAAAGTTTTGAATGCATTTTTCTGTGTTGATTTAAAATATTAATTTTGTTATGGAATAAATAATTTATGTGATAATTTTAAAATATCATTGATAGTACTTAAGGTAGTTAATAAATACCGTACACATAAATATTTCTTCGATTTAATTATTTTTCTATTATAAGAAATAATTAATTTATTGATTTGTATAGGAAAATTTTCAATCTTTTTTTGTTTTGCCTGAGTTTTCAACGACTTCTCAAGGCGATCGGGCTCCGTTCATTGTACTCAGCTTTATTACGCTGCCGATATTAAAATTATATTATTAGAAAAAAAGATATATAACTTGTTTTAGCGTAAACAATTTCTGTGAATAACCTCTTACCATTTTTCACGTGGCAATTAAAGATTTATCGTTTGATTTATGTTTTATAACATTTTTACACAATCGATAGGTTTTTTTTATATACGTGTGAATTTATTAAAAAGTATTAACTTATGATTTAGTATATTCCTACATTAATCATTCCAATATTTAACGTTTCGTAACTATGCGGTATTTTTACAAAACAAAGGATGTAAAGTGTTTTTCTTTTTATCTTTGTTAAATAAGTATTAAAACCAGTACGTATTTTTTTTTCTCACACTGTAAAAGGCAACATTTAAGTTCACACTTCATCAAGTTAACACAAAGTATGAACAGAAGCGTTATAATGAGTCATTAATTCAAAGCGACACCGTGGCGCCACTGTAGTTAATAATAAAACTTTGATATTCGCAGTCGGTTGGATTCAAGTTCTGCAGCTGCCGTCCCTACGTGTTCACACACGGTGGGCATGTGTGCAAGGCACGCGCACCTTGACATGTGTGCGTGTACCGTAGGGGTGCAACGATAATTTATTGATTTTTTTTCCTCTACACATAAATTGATTTTTTATAGAGTAACGAATTTTTTGTTTATAATTTTGGCAGTCTGGTGTGTGAAATTGTGTAGTATACAAATAATTAGGGGAAAAGGGGATGGGTTTTATTACTTTTCGTAACGTTCTCAGTAATGGTATTGTTATTGGTACGGCTGTAAACGCTAACCTTTTCTCGAGCTAAGAACAGTAATCAGCTGCTTATCTCTAGGTTGTTATTACTTAAGTTATATCTTGTATTGTACTGTTATCGGGTACCAATTAATTTTGAGACAAAAAATTCGTTTAAATCTTTAATATAATTTTCTTTTATTTCACATGAAAAAAAAAACTATATATGAGTAGATTAATGATGCACTTTAATTACTATAGTATAGTCGGAGGTCTGATAAATGTTCTAACTTAAGCCGTACTCAGAGACATTCATCGTTACATAAATAATTTCTGATTATCGTTTTAAATAGGCCTCTCAGACTTGTAAGAGTTAGCTTACTTAAATCGTAAACGTCTCTGAGTACAGCAGTAAGTCTTTATTTGTACCTGCAGAACCTGTTTACCTTAACCTTGGCATAGCCTTAAGTCAAAGCATTAAGGAATATTTTATTAAGTCGTAGGTTAACACTTCCATAGTTCCACTGTACACGTAAGGGTAACTTACTCATATAAATTTACATAAGATTAAATATGTATAAAATTCTTAGAATAAAGAAGTGACAGGAAAGTTTCCCAATTGTCGTTAAGAAGTATAGTGCGAGTCATATTTTCAGAAACAAATGACTCACTCACTAAAAATCTCTATATTAAAACCCTCAATTCATAACATAACAAATATACAATTCCTAGGCCAGTATTTTCGTATCAAACCTTCGAATAAACTTCTGATGATAATAATACAAAATGTAGTGTATAAAGAAAATACTAAGTACCTATATCTCGTAAATATCTTTATCCAATGGACCCTATTAGCGCTACAAAAATAACTCCATTTAACAAGATCGGAGACATACTTTACGATATCTATGACAGCTGATACATTTTATTCCACACAGGCAAAGGAATCAAGACTATTTAAAAATCGCTACTAACAAAGCAAAACTCTTAATTCGATACAATACTTAATACATCCTTACTGTCAATTGAAAATGATCTTTATTGATGTGAGATAAAGGTGATATTGCGTCATCGATTAACAGATTGCAAACAATGTGAAAACATAATATGCAAGTATCGTTCGTGGCATATAAAATAATCGCATTCATAGTATGTTGAGGCAGGATGCTAGTTAAATATAGGTATGTAAGGGTCAACAGTCCGGTGACTGACCTCCATGATGACTGACATGTGCTTGTGTTGATTGGAAAGGTCAGCTAACATGCGATTGTGATTTTGTAGTACAAGACGACTTTTTGTCGCGAAAATTTTGTAAGAATTTGACATGATTTATAAAACATTTTAAGTCAAAATTCTAATGTGGCTGTATATGCAGGTAGATAAAACCATTTATGGACCTATCTTTTGTAATGTCGGGCGTGAATCATATATGTAGGTATGTAATATTTTTATTAAAACATGATCAAGTATTCTTTAAGACTAAAACCGTGTCTACAGCGCCATTTATTGCACAGAACTTAGTAAGAAAACATAAATAAGTGGTATCCTAACACGTTCGATTTACCCCGAGGTTATATCGAGGTTACCCCCCTAATTTATGTATTTTTAACAATGTTTTATTCAAAAAGAGGCGCAGCATTCCCGACTTAAGGCAGGCTTACTGACTGACTTAATGACAACATGCTCACAAAAAATCATAAAAAAAAGTTTTTAAGTTGTTTACGAAAATAGCAATCATTTTACTCACAGTAACTTCATAGTAAAAAGCGACGCAAAACACATTTCACTACATTATTCCAGTCGTTAAATCGATAAAAAAGTCGTAATGCGATCATAGCCATTGTAAAGCCATTGCATTGATACAATCAGCCATTTTGTGTGTGACCTTGCAGTCGCAGCTGCAGCGAACTGCGTCTGCGTCTGTCGCATATCACTGCAAGTCGCACTGTGTACAGCCAGCCGAGATTTCTCAAGCGAATGTATGACATATTAATTCTGTAAGAATATGTTGTAAACGTAATGTAAGTACTAGGTTTTGAAATGTCTAGTGTATTGCAGAATTTATTCTAGTTTATAAAACTAGATATACCTCGTTTTTATCGTGTTACGATTGGCCTTGCATATCGTGTAGCGTTGTTTATTTCTTCTTAGAACTATACTTGATACATGAGCTCTTCGTAAAATTTTGATAAAAAAAATAGTGTCATTACTGGAGAATTACTACGACTCACTTTGTGTTAAGAATTGGATAAATACTGAATCTCTATAAAGCAAAATTCACAGCAGATTTCGTTGGTGTCAAGTCAAATGAAAGCCTCTACTTTAGGACTAGACTATACTAGGCATTAGAGAAGAGATGTACCAAGGTAAGAGACCTAGTCTTAAAAAGAGTGTAACCATGTCATGCAGGGTGACATCGTACCCCCTCGAAGGTCGACGTCCGGGTAAATGACCTTACCAGATGACTCCAACCGTTTTTTTTTTAAGTCATATGCTTCATGATTCATACACTATACACAGTGTATAAATTATATACAAAATGTTGATCCAATGAATAAGCGTCGACCGTTCTTAGGGTTGCCAATATAATTTATGACTGTTAAAACGTCTATAATTTAAATGTTACTAACGAAAGATAAGGATTTAGGACCAATCATGCAAAAAATGTATTAAAAAAGGTTTAATAAAATCAAATTATGTAGTTCAGAAAAAATGGGGTACGGTATTAAGTTTGTTAAGTAAGATAGTTTGGTAGCGAAGTATCTAAGTTGGGTCCGTCCCGTCGAATTTTAATCATGCAGTAACCCTGAGGGTCGGAGCGGTGTCAAGTTCGAGGCACTAAACTTTTTGCCTCAAAAAGGATAAGGTTTGACATTTACTTGCAAGTTGGATTTTTACTTTTTATAAAAATATCAGGTTTAATAATTATGATTGATTGGTATTTATTAAAATCCTTTTAAGTAAGTTTATTGGATATAAATCAAGAAGGTCTAACTTCAACAAGATTAGACCTTTTTTGTAATAATTGGATTTCCGCATCTGAATCATATTTAATTGATTAGTTGTAAGCGATTATGAGTCAACCCTAACCGAGCACAGGTGTGCGATAGAATTATAACAAAATGTTGTCGTACTACTATATTTTAGCATTACAAGTTTGCTATTTGTATACACTGTGGCTTTACAAGTATCTTGATGCAATGTGATAGGTATATGGTAGGCCTATGTGTTTGTGAGGCAGGTTTATGTATGTGTGAAACCAGAACCGGTCATTTGAATGATTCGCATCGCAAGTGATGCACGCATGCGTTCTACTAACATGATGCTATTATCTGTATCTACACTGCATGTACATATACATGCATAAACAAGGCAAGTGATAGCAAAAGCAATATCGCTTTTTGAGGTTGTACTATAGTAGACTTAACGTGGACTTCAAAATCTTATTATTTATATTCATACGCCAGTTTTGTTGTGATAGAAATAATTTGAATAAATTATGTGCTGGGTTGTACATGCGAGTAATCCGTGAAAATTATTATTTTTGACAACCCTAAAAAACATCAACATAGATATTAGGCGGTCTAACGAAGCTTTTTTAATTGTGTGTTTTTCATTACTTTAGAATAGGGTCAGAACTTTTGTAGTTAAAATCTCCACATCAAATTATGTCGACGACATGGCTTTTGACATGAATGCTCGCGTTCAAATAGGGGGCGACCCTAGTGTAACTTAATCACATCATCGCCAAATTGATATGTACTGTACATAACTGACGAACCTGGGGGTCTGTATTTGTAAATGGTTATGTACACTAGCCCACAAGAGAGGTTCCACCGAATTTCCACCTTACTGCTTTGTAATAAAGGTGCTTTGAAGTCAATCTGTAACTTTATGTGTGGTAGACTGTACAAAATCTAGGATCGATAAAACTGTCTCGCGGGAGATTTAATTATGGGTAGACTCGTAGTTGTAAGCGCGTCTGTCGACCGTATGATATTAAGTTCGAATCTCAGGTAGGGGACTATTATTAGGCATTTCTGTGAAATAGTAGATAGATGGTTCAGATTCTGATTTAGTTGATATGATGAAACATAATAACTTCGCTTTAAAGACGAGAGTTAAGTATTTATCTATACAAATCGCGTGCACTGCTATTCTAACATAATGTAAATATCATAAACAAACTATTGTTAAAATGACTGGTAAAAAGCACTCATGATTGGGAAAGAAGCTCTATCAGCAAAATAAGGTTGATGTTATACCAAGAAAATAAAATCATTACCAAGAGGATCACAAATCCAATAGCAAACGGTTCTAGCTAAAACCTCAGACACGACGAAGCAGTTTTTCAATGTCTCCGAACATTCTAGACTGAAAACCAGCCATTTCAAGATTCAGCTAACCTCACTAGGTATCTTTGAACGGGAAATTCGTGGATTTTCCAACGTTACAAGGAAATGGAGTCTGAGATGCAACATACAGTCGCCACCAACGGAAATTTGGATGGAATTTTTGTATGAAATGTTTCTGATTTTGGCAGGAAATCAGCGGCAAATAGAACTAGGGAATGGTTATGGAACCCTACCATAGTGTCAGATAATATTGAAATCTTGGCGTTATAAATAGAATGGCGCTGATTCCGTTGTACGCAAACTAAATTATAATTAAATCATTGCTATCTTTTACTAACGTATAGCGTGAGAAAAGGACGGCAATATGCATCTAATCTAATCGGGACCAATATCTATGTTTTAACAGTAACATATTTTTTAGTATTCATTTTAATATTATTAATTATAAGTTTTTATTTAGTTACTTATTTTTATTTTTTTTTAGGATTTTGCTGAATAGGTACCATAATTTACATGGAGCGACTGCCTATCTGACCACATCCCATCTTACTGGATGACAAAGAAGTCTATCATGTTAAGACTGTATTTAAATAGGTTGAAATTGATTTGTTTCCTCTGACTAGCTTCAAATATGTCTCGTTAAAAGTCTAGACAGATGTGCATTATGTGTCACCGGATGTACCACATTGACAATTCAATTGATATGGGGTCGACCGATTATTTTCATTTAAAGACATGCTCGCGCTAATAGAGCAAACTAAAATGACCTTGACCGTGTAGATCGTAATGTAAAACAAGTTATTTAATTTATATGTGAAGTTCTACTAAAGGCGTGTATTTGCTTAGTAAAATTGCCTTAAAATCAAGAATTATCTGGTGTTATTTTGTGGTATCATTATTTAGTTGTTTGGAAGACTTAAGTGCAAAAGCACTTACCCTAGATTCTAAATTTTTCCTACCTAAACCATTTATCCGTTGAGAACCTGAATATTCAAAGATTTAAATATTCGAATATTCAGAAGAGGTACAAAGATTTGAATATTCAGAAATTCAAAGGTTTGTTGTTCATTAACAGTGGTCTGAATAAGTCTTACTAAACATATTTTTCTTAATAGTTCATTATTTTGCAGATTTTTTTACAGGCGACTTTGATACTTCACATAACAATAAAGAATAAAGAAATACCTACAATATCGCGAACAGCTCTCAATACGAACGAGACACAAATTGGAATAACAAATTGAATTTGTTTCTGTATACTTTTATTAGCTCAATTTATGAGCGACCTACTTTTGTTGGCGACTGTACCTCGAAGTGCATTGTGGATCAATCTTAGAGAAGTCACTCTGATGAGATTCACGTATCATATTGATCAAAATATACTTTAGTTATTTGAACCTAATGCTTTCTAAGGTGTTTAAGACTGAGGGGGATTTGATTAGCAATTTTTTTTTTTGATTGTGTTTTGATTCGTTTGATTGTGAAGGTACAAAGTAAAGATTTTGATGTATCTTGCGTTATATAATCAAATACTAGAAAAATATTTGTATGGATAACTATGAAAACATTGAATTTATACCATACCGCTTCACGTTCAGTGCGAAGGTACTTACCTGAAAATAAAAAGATAGCATTATTAGTATTACAACAAAAATCGCGACCACAGAAATAGTAAATTAGTTTGTAACTGGTTATCATCAAAAGTGGTGAAGACATTTAAAATTTCGTTCCCGGAAAAAAACAAATGCCCATGCAGGCAAAGCATTGAGTAACAATCTATATTAAATATGTATATTATAGTTAATAAGGTAGTTTTACTTTCATCGGGGCGGTCTTGTGCTCGCAGTCCTTCCGTTTGGCATAGAGTTTCATACCGCATGCTATCAGTATCGGTAACACGAGACATTGCAGCACGCGGTGTCCCGTGTCAGGTGGATGTCGAGGCTGCCTAGATCTAGATTAGATACACTTAGGACTTGTTTGGTTTCATTAGGAACACCAATAAACCTACATATAATTGTCTGTTATTATTCGAACCAAGTAACTATATTATGTGACGGCTTTAACGCTAAATATACTAAAAAAATATTAATAGAATTGAATACCTAAATAGTTATATCTTTCGTTGGATAAATTCCTAATTCTGTATATTCTTAACGGTTTACTCTGTTTCTAATGAAACTTCATTTATATAAATATTTTTTTAAACGAATTCCCCACTAAGGAATTTAATCCTTGTGTTGCGGGGCTTTCAGACATTCAAATCACATGCACTAAGAAAATCCCGACTTATAACAAGCAATTGTGAATCATTCAAATGTTTGTCCCAAGCGGGGATCAAACCCGCATATTGAGTCTCGAAAACCAAAGAAATATACACCCGATTTAGTACATACCTAAACTAAGTGAGTAACAAAAAAAAATGACCAACTTTATTAAACCTAATTATAATAGTTATTTTATTTAAACCGGGATGTCTATAGCTTAGTGGGCCTTAAGTACTAAGCTTGACAGATGACGGGAATTATAGACCTTACTATTAATTATAGACAAAGGCAAGACATCTAAGGGCACCCCATAAAGGGTCAGACCTTAAAGGGCGTTGCTATGGAGCTAGATCTGATATTCACTATACCGATACGAGTATATATGTATATAAAAGTAAAATGAAAAGGGCGCAAATGAAATATAAGATCATTTCAAAATAGTAGGTAGGTAGGTATATATAGACTTTTTCGTTTGTTATTACAGAGTAATGTAATACCTATTTGTAGATTATTTTTATGAAGTAGTTTAGATATTTCTTTGATTGTAAACGGTAGTTTTAAGTGCTTCTGATGCGATTTTATAACCGATAGTTTTTTAACAATATGCTCAATATCCTAGGGTAGGTTCTATATAAAAATCTCGTGAGTATCTCAGCAAAGACGTGGGTAAAAGCTAGCATAAAATACATTGGGTGAACAAAACAAATATCTGGAATCGATTTGATTCGATACATCGAGCATTAAAATCATTCGAATAAGTAAACACAATTCGAGTTATGTGAACGTCAAAACGTAATTTATTCCTTCACAATTACATCCGAGTGTGCGCGATTGAATATCAATTTGAGGACGAACACGGACAGACAGACAATCGATGTTTATAGACGATTTTATAACTTTTATACTGATAACGAGAGATTGTGAATTTTATCGATTAATCATCTTGGATGATTAATCGATAAAATTCACAGTATTGTTTACTATTAAGGTGATCTAACACATCCGTAGTAATGTTATAAATACGAAAGTAACTCTGTCTGTCTGTTACGCTTTCATGGCTAAACCGATTTTGATGAAACTTGGTATGGAATAAGCTTGGATCCTAAGAGCTTCGGCCGACAGCTAGGATTAAAAAGGGTGATTAATACGAGTCTTCTCGCCTGTTAGTTATTATAAAAAGGCGTCGGAAAGTTCTTTTGTTAATATTTTTTTTATTAAAATGTATTTTATTCAAGAAGAAATTAGTACGAAGCACAATCAATACATTCCACTTCCAAAACTATATCAAACCAGTAAGATACGCAATAATTATAAGTTTAAAACATTATCAAATTCATAATTAGGTACAAGTAATTTGTGAATTTCACAAACAATATCCTGTCTCCTGTTCTCGGTACGGTTACATTTGCGTGCCGCCAAACAAAGGGAAACCCAAAATGGTAACAAAGAAAACGCATAAATTTCACTTGATTGACAAAACAATTACTTAAATTAAAAACGATCACGCAATGCCGCATTGAATACGAATCGATGCCGGGAATAATTACTTAAAACGCTAAAATCCCGGGATTTATGTTTCGTTTTATGCATACTTTTAAAAAGTTGTTCTTTTTTTTTTATTAGGTAGGTACCTGCATCAATATATCCAAAGATTTACAGAGTAGAAATAGATACTCCAAACAAAGACCGGTAGTGACATCAAAGTAAGCCAAAAAGTAATTAGTAGTTAATAATTAGTTTTACATGTGTTTACAAGGTTCTAAGAAACAATAGCGTAAGATAAAAGAAGCAGCGTCCAGAATTTAAAAATCATAACAAGCCTATATAAAAAAAAGAATTTGTTAGGTTCCTTGAAAGACAAAGAAAAAAGCTTAATATTTTGTTCGTAAAAAAAAAAACAAGATAATTGTAGTAAATAAAGTTTAAATTCATCTAGTATCCTTAAGAATACTCGCTGTACAAGTCCTATCAACATATTTACATTATTTAACCAGAAATCGAATCCGAATTCCCGTTGCATCGCCGGTATGTAAACAGGGAAACGCAGCGTAGATCGATATGGCGGGGTAAACACGGCGGTTGCCATGGCGACGCGGCGGGAGTTTCGTCACTTCCCGCACTTCCCCGGCTTACCCCTCGAACCACCCCGACCCCCGGGGGCCGCTGTCCGCGACAGGCTTTGTCGTACCACAGACATGATACAGCAAGTTAAATTGCCTCTGTCCTTGAATTAATGGTTATTTCGATGCAAGTCTGGCTGCGAATAACGAAATTTCACTATCAAAGCCTAGCGGAATATTCTGCCGTGCAGGATTTTGAGCCTTTTGGTTTTTGTCTGTCTGTGTATCATGTCTTTATTAAAGGTACGGTAATGAACGAAAGGGAGAAGATGATTAATCAATCAATTGCTGTATGACTGGCGATGCGCACATGCATGGAAGTAAAATTTATACTTTTCTATTGACGCTAATAAAAAGGCGTATGTATAGTTTATTTATGGACATAGTCAGTTTTATTCTTTTTTATTTATTATAATCTCTTTAGGTAGACAAGGCGAGGTTATTGCCTAGCTAGCCTTATTCTTCTAAATATCTTTTATGTCCATTCTATTCTTTCACCTCGATACCCAAAGAATGCATTATAAAACAAAGCCAACATCTGGACTAGAAAATGTTGTGTTGTTAATTCAAGTATTTAGCTTTGTTGTTGTTTTTCTGCGTTCCATTGTCTGTATAGTTAACTTTGATGCGTCGGCAAATTTTAAATTGTTTATTATGAAGTGACGTCCAATTATTTAAGCTGAGATAATTAGTCTTTTGTCGTGACATCGGCAGTCGGACAAAATGGGATGATAGGCTGATGGGATGACGAAGGGTGCTAGCGGAAAATTTAGTGGTCTTAATATAAAAAAGACGAGAAAATGAAAACATTTTAACCCAAAATGTACGCATGTAGCTATGAGATTCCATGATTCGATTTTTTCACCATATTGCCAGGTTTTTAAGTCATGTTGAGGCAGGTTATGTCTCACTAAACTCATTCGACAAAGACTCGTTTGGCACAACTTTAAAAGTCGTCTTTCTTTACCAGGAAAGCAACTTTAATCAGGCTTTTTTCAAACAAAGCAGGTTTAAGGCCTGGGTTTGTCCTAAAATTACATAAATTATGATAACGTAAAGGTGCAAGAAAAGTCTATTTCAACAATTTCGTATCCCGTTTGTTAACATCTAAATGGTTCGTATAAAATTTGGTGGAAGCTCAAACTTTACGGCCGTAAACATAAGTTTTCGAAGCAGTAAGAAAACTACGTGAGGAGAGAACTAAAGGAGTATTACCTTCATACATGTTTTAGAGAGTTCGCACTGTACATTGAAATTCAGTACTAAGCATCATATATGTAATGTTACATCTCTCATTCTGAAAGATTACTTCTAAATGCATTAAAAGAATCACAAAGGAATCTTCTAGAATAGTCTAGACTTAAGTAAACAAAGGGATATATTAGTCATGTAAAATTAATTTGTAATTTTGTAGCCATTTATGTACGACCGACCGTTTCTCAGTGGTAACAAACGAATAACGAATTTCAACCTTAAGGCCTTTAAAATACTGTCAAATTGAATGTAAAACAAATTAAATTGACCAATAATTTCCTCTTTATTGTAAAGCAATTTATTTGTGTTAATTTATTTGTAACGAACAAAGCGAATACAGCCAAATTTTAGAGGAAATATGATTTACCTATTCGAATGCGATTGAGAGCTAAATACAATTATTTTTATGAGTAAGTTGAGTCTGTTGTTGTGTCTGATAAGTATGTAACCATATTCTTTTCATCGTAAGAAAAGAGGATAAACAAACAAACTTCTCACCTGATGGTAAACGAACACCGCTGCCCGTGGACCTTGGACATCTACTTACGACACCAGAGGTCTTGAAGAAAACGTAGGTATATATATCTAATTTATGGTATAAAGCAACTAGTTGTGCTAAGAAAATTTCAGCTAAGAAAATAGGACATAGAAACTAAAAGACTATTGAAGCTATTATAGCTTCAAAGACCATAAAATTTCAATGACATAGATGAATGGCGAAGATGATATAAAAAGTCAAAATCTGATTTGTCCGACAGATACACAATAAAAAAATATTTAGCACGTATTTTTTGCCTTTTCAAGTTAAGAAAGGTCTAAGTACATGTATTATGCGAATCAAAAAACAGAAGTAGGGGCTAATTACATCATGCTTGCGTACAAAATGCACAAAACTATGACGTCATGCGATATTTCAAATGAATGTATCGTCGTGAGATTTTGGTTACATAAAATGAGAAAAAATACATTAATACAAATAAAAATTAGTCATACCCCATAAGGCTTTGAAACCTAGTTATTTATTTTACAGCCGACTGGTTATTCCAATCATTGGTGAGTTTGTATTTGAAATAGTATAAAGCTGTAGTTATAATTAACGAATACTATCAATTGCCATCCTATGTTATCAGATACAGCAAGCGACAAAATTGTAGGAACTTTAATTTGTGTAGTATAATAAAAAGCAATCTATTGTTATTTCTTGTAAACACAAATGTAGACAGAGAAACGTTAACCCTCCGAAACAAAAGCTTTGTTACAAACCCCCCGCTCTCTGCAGCCTGGGGTCGGACAGACCAATCAGATAGCGGGATATGCTTATTTATTAAAACTTGGTTTATTGGTAATTATGATATTATTGCGTGGGGTTATATTACGAGGTTGCTGAAACCAATTTGGAATAATAACGTTTTGCTATTTATCTTTGATTGATCTGTAATTCTGATACTCCAAAATTATTGCATTCCTCGAATATATAACATTACGTTTTACTCTAAATAACGAAGTTTGGTTTTGTCTAACAAAGTGACAGTTCATTATTGTTTTTTTTCTTATGTTTTTAATGTAATTATACTAATATAGCAGCCCGCCCCGGCTTTGCACGGGTATATAAATAAAAAACGAAATTAAAAAAATATAATATAGCCTATGTTACTGGGGATAGTGTAGCTTCCCAACAGTGAAAGATTTTTTTAAATCGGTTCAATAAATTTTAAGCCAATAACATTAGTATAGAAGTATAGATAAAAACTTAGGTTAGGTACTAAAATATATTAAAGATTGTATGAAAGTGCACTGTGATTCTTCTCGAGTGAAAAGAAGAATTAAACGATAGAAATCTATACTAATATTATAAAGCTGAAGAGTTTGTTTGTTTGTTTGAACGCGCTAATCTCAGGAACTACTGGTTCGAATTGAAAAATTATTTTTGTATTGGATAGTCCGTTTATTGAGGAAGGCTATAGGCTATATAACATCACGCTACGACCGCTAGGAGCGGAGCATAAATGAAAAATGTTGCAAAAATGAAAAACCGTTGAAACTAAAACACGCGAACAAAGTCGCGGGGGACAGCTAGTAAAAAAATAAAACAGCTAATTTAAAGGCAACTGGTAAAGGATTATTAATTTATTCGCTGTGTGTTTAAACCCTTATATTAATACTAAAAGTGATCGTGTTAAACAAAACGAGATTTGTAACAAGATGGCCGTCAAGTACTTGTCATTCCGGATCCGCCGCGATAATTGAATAAAGTCGGTGCCAGACGCCCGCACCACGGGTGACGGAATGTGCAGTCTTGCTCGTGTTGTACGGCCCTTATATTGAATTTTAAGTGTTACTGTAGCGATATAGATGCGATATATTAATTGAATTTATATGTCATATCGCTTGCATGGCCTATTATATGTTTTTTTTATATGAAGTACAAAAATACCTTTAGGTACTTTCATGTCTGATATTAAGATTATATAGACCATTTTCTTTTTTGAATCTGAATTCTGATCCTTCCTTAAAAAATCCTTTTCTATTAAATATAATGTTTCGTAAACTAATGCGCCAATCAAAACGTAGACTAAATTAGCTCCTCCTTTAATCTTTATCCTTGATTTCCTTCAAATTTATGTGAATAATAAGTCTTAACTAGACAAAAGTTAGATAACGAATGTAAAAACAAGGACGCTTTAACAAAAGCGTATGCAAAACAATAAATAATTTGAAACACTTATTAAATAATTGAAAGAATAAACTTGTTCGTTGTTTACATAAAAAAAACGCATATGCAATTTATTTCCCTAGAGTTTGTTCGTAGTTTTAATTGAATCGAAAATCGCTAAATCCAGTTCACAAAAATATTTCGAGAAAAAATGCCAGTAAAAGTTTTATAATTACAATTTTTTTAGTAAAATTCATGTTTACGTAACAATGTTACTGTGATTTTTCGGGAAAACATTAAAGCCGAATTTGTTTTCAATCTTGATTTAATATTTACGTTTTACAGGTCCACAGGCCAGTTTAGAATAATTCACGTGTTAATGTTTGTTTTACAAAAACTACAATTTATTATTTATCTGTATTTCATAGAGGAATAAAATTTCAAATTAACTTACAAAAAGAAAAAAATAATACTGAGGAGTTAGACTCAGGTTAAGTGACCTTTGATCAATGATCTTCAATAATCAATAAACATCAATAACAGCTACGAACACTCAAACGTCAATCTGTTAAATTCTATTAAGTACTACTTTATTTTTTACAGACCAATTCCCTATCATTATATGTGACAGATCAGACTCTAAAACAAAGACGATATTAATATTCCTAGAAATTAAAGCCATAGTGACACAGCAATAAGGTTTTCAAGCACGATTGAATGGCGAATATTATCCCAAATTATTCAAGATATATTAATAATAATCTAACCCTCACAATTAACCTTCAAAGGACACTCGAAGCAAACAAACCAGAGTTCCAAAATTGACAGAAATCAAGTAAATTCGTCAAAACTCAGTCAACACCGGAGGGCTTTATGTAAATGTGAGCATACAACGCGAGTCTTAATTATAGATGTTAATTAATTAAATCACCAGTTTAAACTCAGTCTTGTTAATTTGTACGCGTGACAACATCCTTAACTATTGTACCTATGTTAAGTTTGACAGCGTTGCGTACTTGCGTCATACTGAAATTGCGTTAAATATTCAGTTAGGCCCGTGTGGACGTAACTAGATTATCTGGTAATTTTCAAAACCCATGAATGTGGAATTGAGTTCGTTAGCCAAAAATTATAATGAATAGTTTGGGTGTAGCGTGGGAATTCACTTGTATATAAAACGAGGGGCTGTTACTAAAATAGGTCCGTCATTGTCACCGTTATAAAAAACATGACAGGCCCTAGGTAAGGTGTAACCTAGGGCCTGTCATGTTTTTTATAACATAAGCTGAACTATTATTATACCATATATGGGTACAAGATGGTAACACCTACGTATATGCACAAGTTGTTGCTATTGTACTTGTTGAATAGTCTAACCCCCGAACTCTCAAACGCAACTAAACTTTAAGATGCTCTTAAATGTCTATGTGGCGGTTCATTACACCTTACAACTAATTAATGTGTCAGTATTCAAGCATAAGGATGTGAATAGATATTTAAAATAAAACTCACAATACTTTTGAAAACTACTGCAAAACGGCGGCGGCGATTAAGACTTATGTAAACAGCTTAAAAAAACAAATGCCGGCTTATATTTTGTACCAAAACAGTTCCATATAATCAATGAAGACGTTCAAGTTTAACTAAGAAGCCACTCAAACGTGAGACACCTTTAAAAGCAGAAGTACCTACTTGAAAAAGATAGTGAATGAAAACAAGCTTCTGCAATACAAGTGGTGTTTTTTATTGAAAACTCAAGCTATAGAGAATACTTTGCGATGCTGCGGTACATCAAAGTATTGTGAAGTAGGTATGAGAACAAAAATATTTTTCTGTTTCGTTTTTTTAAGCATTGCTTTTTGCAACCAGTGAATCTAGTAACGACATCAAGAGCATTGTGTAAAATCATCGTATCTTCGTAGTTCGTAACTAAAGGAACTGATTCTGTCTTCCTTCTTTTTTATGTTTCAAATGAGACTTGATCGAGAGTATTTTCTTAGTTATAACATATATAAATCGAGAAATCATATTCAGCCGTTTAAAGATTAGGTTTCTACGCACAAAAAGATCTAATATTTTTATGAGTTTTCAATTTAATTTAAGGCAACAAGAGAACGCATGGCATTGACTGCACGGCTAGCCGAACGGTAGGTATAGGTCACCACGCCAATTACCACTGTGCGCGACGTGCTGCGGGTTCAATTCCAAGTTTAGGTGTTCTTTGTGCATGTGAATTTAATGTTAGTAAAACCCTTCTCGACACAAGTATAAAATTACTTAGTAAGGAAGTAATTTAAATAAAAAATATAACATTTTTCCCCGATTACTGAAACGACATTTAACTTTAACACGTGCTTAAATGTCTACCTGTGTTTCTTTACACCTTTAAGTGACAGAGAGAGCATGAGACTTAACAGCGATTTAAAACTAATACACGTTTTAGTATTTGACCAATAGAGAACACAACAAGGACGACCGACCTTAGTGGAGTCCTTCAAAAAGGTCAGGTCTGTAGAGCACGCAGCGCGCATGCGTCAAACTCACGTGAAGGTACTAAACTATTATCGTAGTGTTGTTTTATTTGTTTTAATAAGTGACAAGGAGACACTTATTAAAGTAAATAAAACATCACTAAGGTGTTTTAGCCAAGATTTTGTAGCCAAATTTGCATGGAATCCTCGATGCGCGAGTCAGACTATCACCTGTTTATTTTCTCTTTAATACATAGTAATTGTTACTCATAATAATACTTTGATTCTTCAGCTATTACAATTTAAATAGGTAAATTACACTACCTACCTACCTACCCTTTCAAGGATAAAAAGCGTTATATTAAAAAAAATATGCTAAACCAATTACGTAACATAAAACGGACACATTATCGTAGGTATCCATTTAATCCTTTATATAAGGGATAGCTTTCATAATACATTTGCTTATTCGCCGGAAAATCGAGGCTTATTTTTTAATATCACAAAAGAAAATTGAGTTACCTATATCTAAATTAAGACAAGCCAACCGTTGGAAAAATTTCTCATCTCTTTTATACGAACTAAATAATATTTTAATTCTAAAGGGTACTTTTGTGGGAGGTTAATTTCAACCGGGTTAGGGAAACGCTTATTGTGTAATGTTTAGGAAAATGTTTATATAAGCTCATTTTGTAAAGCTTTATGTTATTTTTAAACCTATTTATAGTGTATTATGATAAGTTGTTTTTGTACTGATTGAAATTTATGTAAGTAGAAAATTTATATAATACTAGCTGTCCCCCGCGACTTTGTTCGCGTGTTTTAGTTTCAACGGTTTTTCATTTTTGCAACATTTTTCATTTATGCTCCGCTCCTATTAGTCGTAGCATGATGTCATATAGCCTTCCTCAATAAACGGACTATCCAATACAAAAAGAATTTGTCAATTCGAACCAGTAGTTCCTGAGATTAGCGCGTTCAAACAAACAAACAAACAAACTCTTCAGCTTTATAATATTAGTATAGGTTAAATATCATATAGGGATATTATGGCCTTATTAATAAAAATCTCGACTGGGATTAGAGATTGCTCAGCAGATATACTATATTCAATTTTTCTATGGAGAATTTAAAATTAGAATCTGTTAATCCATTGCTAAGCTCCATTGCGACTTTTATTAATAAGGCCATTAGTGTTTACTGAAAGATAATCTCGTGTACATATGAAGTAACTGGCTTATGGCCATTTCCTATATTAAAAAAACAAACGTTAGAATTTTATAAAACACTACCGTTCGTAAGCAAAACGAACCGTTTTTTTGAATGTAGGAACCAGGTATTATTACAAATCTTTTAACAAACGCATTGTTTAAAATATCTAAAATTAGTTATTAAAAGTATTTCTATCATACATCACCACGCCAAGGACTTGAACCCACGATTATAGAACGAGAAAGCCCGGTACACGCAATAAGCATTTTATTACCATGTTCCAATTTGAAATTGCATTTCAAAAACCGAACGTCATTCCCAGAAACGGTTGGCTGCGGTGTTCTATGACGCGTCCATACGACCGCATCCTGGGATTTGAAAAGAGAATTAAACGTTAAATCCGTATGATAAAACCGTTAAATTCAATGAAAATTTCCGACTTTGGTGTTGGCTGTGTTTAATGGCGATAGGTTGGTTTGGACTGGATTTGTGAGATAGTTATTTTGGTTTGGAAATACAATATTTTGATTTTAAATGGAAGAAACCAGCAAAGGTTAGTTAACAGTTTAATATTTTACTTGCGACCCGCCCCGGCTTCGCACGGGTAGACAGTAGAATCTATACTAATATTATAAAGCTGAAGAGTTAGTTTGTTAGTTTGTTTGTTTGTTTGTTTATTTGTTTGAACGCGCTAATCTCAGGAACTACTGGTTCGAATTGAAAAATTCTTTTTGTATTGGATAGTCCGTTTATTGAGGAAGGCTATAGGCTATATAACATCACGCTACGAACAAAAGGAGCGGAGCATAAATGAAAAATATCGCAAAAAATGAAAAAACCGTTGAAACTTAAACACGCGAACAAAGTCGCGGGGGACAGCTAGTAATGAATATACACAAACCTTCCTCATGAATCACTATATCCATTGGTAAAAACCATATGAAAATCTGTTCGGTAAATTTTGAGTTTATCGCGTTCAGACAAACACCGCGAAGTACTTTCTTTTATGATATGTATAGATAGATTGTGTTATAGAATAAAATACATATAATAATAATAAACTAGTAAATACTCAACTAAACCCCTTTTTTTGTCAATAAAATCTCAACTGCTTTAAATATTTTGACAATGCAATTACAGCTAGAGAGAGATACAACAAAATACCGTATTAAACACCCTGTAATATTTTTGAAATGTACTCTTGTATTCTACAATACTGGTACAAACACAAAGGACAATACGAGATTAAGAAAGCACAGGTGATATTACCAACAGCGTCTCTCAAACATCTCAAATAGTTCCGAGACCTCATGTTACAAGGAGACAATAGACGTAAGCATTTTAAAATGGCGTCTACAGCAATATTTGAAACTTGAATTCAAAGGAATAGAATTTATTTTTGGATGTTGAAATCGATTCGTTGAGAAATGTTTGTTTGTGTGAACGTTCTTAATTGTTGATTGTCTTTTGTCTAGACTTGTTTTGTTACTGAGCTTTGAAATATGGACAGTTTTGGCTTTTATTTGTATTCAAAAAATATTTACTTTTATTTCTTTTAGGGCCGATTTTACCAATGCCAGATAGTTTTATCCGAAACTTTGAATTTTTGACAGCACTTCTATACAAAATCTGTTAAACGTCCTATTTTATACCACGTATAAAAATAATCGGGCGTTGGTAACATTAGCCCTTAGTGTGGTTAAAAAACGAAATAGTATATTTCGAGGATTCTTGTTATATTATACTGTAATTAGATTCTTGTTATTAAATTACATCAAATAATGTTCTAGAAAGCTCCTATAAAATACCTTTTCGATTTTAGCGAACTTTTGTTTCGAAAACAAGTCAACATTCAATTTATATTAACAGTAACTTTGTTGTTTCCGCTTTAGCGCCTAAACCAGCAGAATTAACTCCATGTTACCCGTCAAATTTATCTCCAGTTCACGAAATATTATTTGATTCGACGGCCGGCTACGGTATTAAAGGGGAGTTCTACTATCTATAAGTCTATGAATCAAATTGTTATTTTCAGACCTCTTCTGGTCGCTAATTTGACTCAGCCTCCAGGCAAAATAGACATTATTTTTTTAAACAACAACAATGTCGACAAGTTCCCTATTTAACTTGTTGATATGGCAACAACTTAAGAATTCTTAAACATTTTATCAGGAATTTATTACATTTAAATACGAGCGTCTCAATTTAAAGAATAAATAAAACTTAAATAACATACTTAAAAAAAAATAACGAGCGTCTACATTCAATATAATATAATTTTTTTATTGCCTATTTGTAGGAACTTAATACATGTACGCCTTTTAGGCAAAGCAAGATTGATCTCATTGTATTTAATTATTTTTACCTCGTATACAAGTGCGCATACTCATGTTTTTACAAATAAAATTATATATTTCTTTTAAAAAAATGAATCCAGTCTATACCAAAAATCCCAACTCATTCCAATTTACCAAGTATTACAGTATGTTAATAAGACCAATGAAAACAGTGATAAGTTAATGATTTATTCCTAGTTATTCCAGTGCCTTATGGAGAATTTCTTCGTACACTTGACACCTTATTAGCGAGAGCCTGTCACGCATGATGCGAATGAAATGTATCGTTATTGACACCAAGATATTGAGTCAATGCATTAATTAAGGAGTATTTTGACGAAATCTGTAAGATGAATGTGTTTTTATATACTGGTGTTGATATATCTTACATTATTTACTAGTTTAAGGAGAAACAAACTACTTAATAATGATTAATTGTGTGTGCTTTGAGACGTAGTTTAGCCTTAAACTTTATGTTTACTACTGAATTATTTTTAAGTTTTTGCCTATTTATTATAGACTTTAAAGATTAGAAATAATGATTAAATGGAAAGAAAGTGTAAAGTTAAGATCATGAACAAAACCGGCCAAGTGTGAGTCGGACTCGCGCAAGAATAATTTTATTTAATTGTTTATTTATTTTTATTAATATTGTTATAAGCGGCCACCGAAAAACATACTGAGAAAATTTCAACTCTCTAGCTATTACGATTCATTAGATTAAGCCCGCTGACAGACAGACAAACGGGCTGACGGACAGCAGGGTTCCATAGGCACCTTTCGGGTACGGAACCCTGAAAATTTGAAAGTTACTAAAGTAAAATCGATCAAATAAAACTGAACTTTACAAATCAAAACCTCGTGAATCGCGATTGAAAACTACGAAATACCCAAACAGCTTATGGTAATATAAAATGTTTTAAAGCCTCACGCACTGAAATCCGTGCAGTAGGCACCAAAATCCGTGCAGTAGGCACCAAAATCCGTGCAGTAGTCGGTTTGAGGCTAGGACTCCGGCTTGCCTTTCAACTGTATTTGAATAACACTCTCTGAATCGAGGTAAATATTGCGTACATGAAACGATGATTTTAGGTTCGATTTTAAATCGGAAGCCATCGGATTTGTTTGCTCTGGAAAAATGTTTTCGTATTTTTAAACGGAACGATCGCGGTTCGCAATTTGCCGGATACGGGTGTGTAGTTTAACAAAGACACGTTAACCGGTACTTTTTTATTCGATGGTTTAATAAGATCTGTGTTGTTAAGGCAGATATATTATTAACAGTAATTTCAATAAAATATGGCAGATAAGTACAATCAGCAACAAAAGTTGAAAAACAATCGGATTTATAAGACACCTAAAAGCAATAAAAAGTCATAAATTGACTAATAAGGTTATTAAAGTTTTGACAGTTATTGATAAGGCTATTTTGTCGCAAATTTATGGACTTCAAATTGTGTCTAAGATGTGTTTTAAAACGTATTATAAAAAAATAGCAATCTTATTGAACTAAAAAGATCATAATTGACACACAATAAAAATAAAGTAAGGTTTAAAGAGGAAATTTGTATAAATATTTTTCTTAAGATATTTTCTTTATTAAATCCAAACATGACGGTCCTGTTTCATCTTATTAACTTATATGCGCTTATTACACTATACTGAATTCAGGATCCTAAATGAAATTATTCCTGAATTTAGGAAGGTGTACTCGCATTCAGTCTTCCTAAATGCGAACAAAACAAATGCTTTGCATTTAGCTTTCCCAATTCCCAATGACTGAATAAGGTACTTTGGTAGGGAAAAATAAATTAATGAAATATGATAAAAAAATAAAATTTATGCAAAAATATACATAAATATTATGATTTTGAGTTTAAAAGCACATTATTAAATTAAAATTTAAAGTCGTAACCTTTAATTTGTGTATCACTAAAACATGAGCCACCACATTGTGACGTAATATTGGCAAAAACTGTCAGTTCAGTGTAAACAGCTAGGTACGTAATATGTATATGATATTATCTATCAACTTCATCAGCTGTTAGCGTCGAATGAGTGCCGGTCGGATATACGCGACTGTTGTTTTTACCAATATTACGTCACCAAAATTACTGACAGCGTTATCGGGGGAATAAAATAGTTTCAAATTTAATTTAATTTTATGGCAAGAAAGCGTGTTTGTTTTGCTAAAATATTTTTTTGTGGCTTTTTATTAAGAAAATCAACATTTTGAAGTACTTTTTCAAACAATAAAATACCCTACTAGGATGAAATTTAGGATAGTGTAATAAACGCTGTCTGACTGCAAACATCCAATTAGGTAATAGCTCATTGTATTACATACCGACATGTCAAAATCGTGACTGCAAAATAGAACAATTATTTTTTATTACACACCAAAAAAAGCGAGATAGCAACGTTGTTTTATAGGTTATAAAAAGCACAAATCAGCTGTTACTTCAAATGTACCGCCTAGAAACAGCCTCTAACTTGAACTTTTGCGTAATAAAAAATCAAGGTTCAAAAATAAAATGACCTAACATTGACATTACGTAACACTCAAAACGGTTTTTTTATATTTTATTATTTAATTTAAGTACAATTTCGTCGTTTTCTGCGAACAATGCGTTTGTTCAAACAAGAATGAATAATTAATTAGAAATTAACTCTTGTTGAGGCGATGAACGAATGTGATTTACGATTGCGATGCGACCGTGCGACAGGTGAAAGGAGTTTGACTGAGTTGTTTGGGTATGAAATAAACGAGCTACAATTTGCCTTTTGGATTTTATTTACTCTGTATGTATTTATAGCTATAAATAAATGTAATATTGTTATAGCTTCAGCTTTTATTTAGGTAGATTTTCTTTTACTAACTAGTAGGATAGTATGAAAGTGTGGATTAATTTGGTGAGTAAATGCGTCAAATTTTTTAATGCCAGCTTAAGTTTTAAAAGTAATGACTTCTGAAAATAATTTGTATACTAAAACTGTGTTTATTTTCATTAAACATGCTATGCTGCCATGCTAATTAAATGCTATGCTAATTAAATATTATTACATTTAATGGGCATAAGAACGTGTAAATAAAAATGTTTGCTATCGGATTAAGCTCAAATCGACGAGAGATTTAATTAAGATATTATGTTGACTTTGTCATATTAATACTCAAGGTATAACCGTAATAGGTGTCCGGACTGTCCGGATTAGACGCTGTTTGATCTAATAAATCACAGCTTATTGTTGTGGTGTATTTGATCAATAAGTGATGACGTAAGAATAGCGAAATGAAATTGGCTATGACTTGGCGAGCGTCTAATGAACAACAGATTATTATAATTGTTTGGCTAATTAAATAGCACTTTTTTTAGGTACTCTAATGGTTTTATTAAATAGCCCCAGGACTGCTGACAAGCAGTAAAAAACGGAGGTGTCGGTAACGGTAACAGTGTCGCGAATTCAATTGGTTCTTCCTCAAAAAAGTCCAACGCGCCTAAAGAGTTTTCACTTCAAAAACTTTTTGCCTAGCAGTATATCATGAAGTAATGTGTAGTTATTAATTAAAGTCTCAAGTGCTAGTAAATAAATATAATTATAACTAACCCGTTGCAAGAATTTTAGTAAGATCAAAAGAACAAACAATAAGTAGTTCAAAGTTTTTTCATTTACACCTTGCATAATGTGTTGTGACGTCACATTTAGAAACTGCTCTCAATTAAAAATGTTAGGCTGTTTTATGCTCTATTTAATGATAGTGACACTGAGATATTTATCTTATACCTATGTAACCGTGAATTCTTAATAGTTGTGACATAAACTAAAATAAATTATAGATGTATGTATCAGTTAGATTTTATATTTTGTTCATTTCTGTAATTACCGCGCTAATTTTAGACGCCATCTTGTTTGTAGCAACACAGCCAATACAAAAATTCTGATTCAGTATTCTCTGTTAGGTAAAATCGTAGATATCAATAATTAAACTAGAAGCGCCACTGATAACTTCCAAATGTGAACAGTAGTTTAAGTGTGTCATAATAACTTAAGTTAAAGTTATTATTTATACTAATATTATAAATGCGAAAGTAACTTTGTCCGTTACGCTTTTACAGCTAAACTGCTAAACCGATTTGGATGAAACTTGGTATGGGGTAAACTTGGATCCTAAGACAGGACATAGGCTACTTTTTACCGTGATTACTAAACATCCCGTGGGCGAAGCTGCGGGCAACAACTAGTAATAAATAATCCTAATAGATTGTCAACCTGCCAGTAACCACTTTTTAGGTCGAGCGTCGTAAACCATTTCATTCCAGTCAACGTATCCAGCATGTCATCAATCCGTGGTAACTACTGGTGATTTTAAACGGGCTTTAAAGAGAAGCGTGTGTGGCTGGCGTTACATCTAATTAAAATATAATTGTAATTGTTTTCATGTTTTTGTAATTGTTTTGATGTTGTCCACATTTATTATTTATTTATTATTATTATATCTTTTTAAATTGTTTTCATCAATGTTGAACTGTACTGTAGCATTGTGCATGCTATGGTCTCCTCTAATTGAGGGAGTACACATTCTTAGTACTGATGTTTTGTGATATTATGTTCTGTGTATATCTCTTGTTGGGGACCCTAAAGTAAATAAATAAATATTTATTAATTAATGATTTGTAAATCGTGTTAATAGAACTTGTAATCATTCTTTATAATGTTAAGTTCTAGATATTTAATATTTAAATCACTACTACTAAACCACAAGTCGCTTTACAGAAATAATATTCCAAGTGGAATCCAAGTACGTCTACAGCTTTGCCCTTTATTGCTTTACCCTTACATAATAACTAGAAGACTGATGTCCCCAAAGGTTATGTAAGAGGTTACAAAGGTTATATAGACTTTACAATAGTTTACAAGAGAACTATTACCTTCATTACGTTATCACAATTGCATAATAAATATATTTGAACGTTTCATTTGTCTTTTAATTGCTTTCAAGGATTATTCTTTTGTTTTCAAGCTTAGATAGATACCTAGTGGAAATTTCGAAAGATATTCGGTTGATGAAGATTTTAAGTTAGACCTTTTAAAATTTTGAGTTAAATCGATAGTCTTTATAACTTTTATTCAGAATTTATTTTGTTTTTATCGAATAATTGTCAATTTTAAAAGAATTGTTAACTAACAAGTAGCTACGTCATGATATTGAATACCTATACTGCGTTCCCAATTTTGTGTCAATTATCTAAACAAACACGAGTTTTAGAAAACACAACTGTAATGCTTAAACATGAGGTTCAGTTTGCGCTACAACATTCAGAAGATTTTTTATGACTTTTTCAACAGTAGATCAAGAAATGAACTTAATTTACACTGACATAAAGTTAATGTTTGTTTAAGTTGAAATAACATCAATTGGCACAAGAATTAAAATAGACTACGATATATATTTAACGGCATCTCAGCATGTTAGGTAAAAACACAGATTACTTAGTGTCTCTTTTAAAAACCGTACTCTATAATACACGTGTTATAATCCGTAACCTAGGTCACTCACGTGCGCGCAAACATTCAAAAAAGCTTCGCGCGCTTTGATTTTTGTTAAAAAACCGACACAAAAATTTGCATAACCATTCGCAAATGTCGTCATACACTTGTGGGTTTGCGTATTCGTGCGAATGTTAAGGCATAAGAAATTAAAGACCACTACGGTAGCACGAATTAGTACAATACAATATTAATGGTTCTTCGGATAGAATATGTACAAGTCCTAACAACTTAGCAAACAATTTCTTCACAATTAGGTATCGGTAGTCGTCCTTGCGGCAAACAGCTTCGTTTGTACCGCCTTTTAGTCTCGATTAAATATTCATATTTGTGCAAACTGAATTTGGTATAAATCTTAGCGTAACTTAGCCAGTTTGCAAGTTAAATGCGTCGTAGACAGCTCAAGGGATTAATTTTTAATAAGTTTGGTTGTCTGAGCTCATTACACGGTGATGTAATGTTTTAGCCTTATCTTTAAGCCCTTGGGAGATAAATTGGAAGTTCAAATGTTGAAGTTCGTCATATTAAATTGGTTGGGTAAATTCTTATGTCAGAAGATTTTTTGTTTTGTGTTTGAGCTTGTAAATTTTAATTTTAAGAATAATTAATTTTATTTGTTAATAACAAATATGGACAACATCTCATATATTGCTCTGACTTCAAAGTAAGTAGCTGAAGCTCTTGTGTTATGGGATCAGAGACAACGAAGGTACCACAAACATCCAGACCCGGGACAGTGATTTTCTATATTGACCCTTCCGGGGAACGAACCCGGGACCTAAGAGCTGGCGACTCCTTGAAAACCGTTGAGCAAATGCCTCTTTCTTTTCCACGCGCTTCTGTACTGAGCTGCGATGGACTAGTCTTTTAGGAATCTAGTCGGTCGCTATAAAGGTTCATATTTTTATTACTAACATTGAGATTACCTTCAACGTTAAGAGTTTTAAAAGCTTCTATTTGCGGTAAACGAACGTGTAATTCAAGAATCTTATTCTGCTTCATAAATTTTACTACTTAGCAGATAAAGGAGACTGCTAGAAACGCTTACGTTATCAAGATCCACTTATTTTTGTCGGAGAAATAAGTTTCAAGTGAACATTAAATTGTCTTCGCGTTTAAACAATGGTAACAAGGATTTACCGACTTTGTTTTATATAATACTAGCTGTTTCCTGCGGTTCCGCCCGCGTGGATGTCGGTTATCGCAGTGGCCTATGTCCTATCTCAGGCTCTAGACTATCTGTGTACCAAATTTCATTTTATTTTGGCGTGAAAGCGCGACAGACAGACAGAGTTACATTCGCATTTATAATATTAGTAAGGATAAAAAGTCGGGTTAGTTACACCATTTATAAATTAAAAAACGAGTGGACCGATTTTCATGATCTTTGATTTGTTGGATTCGCCTCTAACCCGAAAATCTATAAACACATCGAAAATAGTCGGGAATGGGGACTACTTAAGCACATGAAAACGCGCGGGGCCCAGCTAGTATAATATAACGTGTACATTTTTTATGAATATTTTTGAACAAACTTTGATGGATCCTTACAGTATTATAATCATCTAAAAATACTAACGAGTACAATTTTTAAAGACAATTTATATCCATATAGAGTTGCGTTTAACATCATCTGTTTTTTTAACTAACTTGCACAATACTATAACTTTATTGTAATTTCCCCTTTGACATATACCTATTTGTAACTCCATTTACTTAATGAAATAACATACCTACTTAATTTTAATTTCAAGACACAATAAGAGCAGTAACAATTTCAACAAAATCATAATTTTGTCACACATTGTTTACTTTTTCGACTCAATTCGAAAATTATAAAGTTACAACTGTCTTAATTAACGAGGAGAACAGAAAATGTATTCTAAAACAATGTCGTTAGAGTTTGAATTCGTAAAGTTTGAGGTACATTCATTAGTCAGTACAATCAGGGCCTAAGCAAACATCAGACCGGTGGATTTTGTTTGAATAATTATTATTTCTGTTTGAATTATCCTAAACAACGCCGGTCCCGAATGGAAAATTCTTGTTCTGAGTATGAAATCTAATTAAGTACGTAGTAAAACCCTGTTTTAGGTCGAAGGGACAGGTTGCAAGATTGGCGGTTTGTTTGTTTGTATTAGGTAAAGAGTAATGAATTTTTGCATAGAGTTTGAGGGGATAAAACTTAAGGTAGCTATAACCCGGATAGTTGCTCCAGGGATGTAGTTGCCTCGATTATAACTGTAGTGTACTGTTGAGTATAACTCTAGCTTTGCGGATGTATACATATTTTTTATTGATGGAAAGACACCGCTGAAAAACTTGCCTTTTGGCGTGAAAGGGCGACAGATAGACAGACAGACAGAGTTACTTTCGCATTTATAATATTAGTAATGATTATGGTATTTTAATCGGATATTTAGTAGGCCACAATTTTATATAATACCTAATATTATATTTTTTATTTTATGGATAAATTTATATAGCAAAACCACGTTTGTTAGGTCGGGTAGTACACTGACCACAAAACAATATATTTGAAAACAAACATTATATTTAGATATAGTTTACATATTCACAAATTAGGTACCTACATCTTTGTTATAACAACTCATATATTATATATATTGTCTAAAATATTCCAGCTAAGCAGAATTGTTTACAAAATTAAATTCAAAGTTTTGTGAAGTTATGAAAGAAAATGTTTGAAATATGTATGAAATAAAGTAAAGATGTTAATTATAATCTTCGTACTTGCTTTTTGACTAATGGTTGAAGCGGTATGAAGTTTTAATTGTATATTTAATAGGTTTTCTAGAACATACTTCTCGTTAACGTTTGTATTATTTACATATTATCGTCAAGTTATATTTATATAAATGTCTTTGTATGTAATTCATTTCGTTTGATTGGTACAAAAAAGCATTGTTAGGGTTTTGTTTAAAAAGTCACATTACTTGGTCAAAAGCTAGTGCATTATTTTGTGGAACATATGTATTATTTGTGTAAAAATCCCAAACGCCAGATAAGTATAAAAATAAAGTTATATATAACCTGGATTCCAAAAAAAATTAAATCTGAAATCGCCAACCCGCAATGAGCAAGCGTGGTGATCAATGATCGTTCCTTCTCTATGTATGAGAACAAGGCTTGTGCCCAACAGTGGGACACTTAGGCGAGTATTATTTTAAGGTAAATTTCCTGTTAATTACCTGTTTATCTCCGTCTGGGGATCGAACCCGGGACCTCAGAGCTGGCGACACCTTGATAACCGGTGCGTGCCACTCGAGCACGGACGTCGTCAAATTATAGTTAGAAAAGTCTATTAATATAGTACTTACGTTTCGATATCGTTGGAGCGATATCTAATTCATGTTTGGCGGCCAGCGCGCCTTTTCTTTAATATTCTGTAACAATACAAAAAACATGTTTTATTAATTAATTTTCATTATTAAATACTTTTTCGTGTAACAATTATTTCGTTCTTTTATTTCTTTTATACATGTTTATCTAACTTTCTCTGTCTGTCTTTATTTTTATCTATCACAAATTTCATAATCGATTGGACTTTTCTATTTTGGACCAATTTACGTCCAAAATTTAGACTAGTGATTTTTTGTTGGCTTAGGTAACTTATATTTGGTACTAGCTGTCCCCCGCGACTTAGTCCGCCTGTTTTAGTTTCAACGGTTTTTCATTATTGCAACATTTTTCATTTATGCTCCGCTCCTTTTGGTCGCAGCGTAATGTTATATAGCTTGTAGCCTTCCTCAATAAATGGGCTATCCAACACTGAAATAATTTTTCAAATCGGACCAGCAAGCAGTTCCTGAGATTAGCGCGTTCAAACGAACTAACTCTTCAGCTTTATATACTAAGTATATATGTACATTCTAATTACTAACTGTACTAAGCAAAACTTTAACTTAATTTTCTATTGTATGAAAAAACCAACATCCATTTATTGTCATACATAAGGGTGCGGCATAGGTAGGGCTGATTGCATGACACATGCAATATTATTTCATTACTGTTTTTGAATGATAATTCTTGGTTCTTGGGAAAAATTTATTTTCATTAAAATACTAACACTTGTCTTCGTCTGAAAACAAGTTGTTAAATAATATTCAAAGTTATTTACCGCCTTATTAAAATGATTATACGATATTAATACATACGACAATTTTTGAATGAATGTTTCTTACACATAAAACATGCTACTAACAGTTGGCAATAAAAATGGTCTGTAGTGACATGCTTTACGCGCAGACAGAAGGTCAAATAACAGACAGAAATTCCAACCTTTCAGTGTTGTAGAAATGTTCCAATTCAAGACCAAATATTATTACTTATTAAAATTAAGTTAAAGAGTTACAATTCACAAATAATTGTCTTACTTAATACCTATATAAATTAAAAAAAAAAAATAATAATGACTTTTACATTTCTTATAGATATCTACACCTACCTATTTCTTTGATATTGCTTTAATAATTTAGTTATTATATCATAGCATTTGATTACAACTTTTTTTATAAACGCCACCGTTTTTTTTTTATTCATATTGTAACAATTTCATCTAAACGTGCCACCACGGCACCTACCCTGCGAAACTCCTATTCACAATCTCAAAATCTTTCTTAAATCTTTGAACAATAACAAATCTGTAAACGGCGCATGAGCATAACTAACAAATGTTCGTTAACCCGCCTTTACTAGAGTCGGGCACGTTCCGTAACCGTTGAGTATAACCGCCTCGGCCTTGGACACTAAAAAAATATGATAATCCAAGCTCAGGTAGCAACCGAATCAAAAGACCTCCAGACGGTTTCTAGGGATGTTGGTTCAGTTTTTGTGTTTATTCTACCTTCTCTATCTCGAATTTTGAGTTGACGTTGCTTTTGAAATTTCTGTGTAGGTATGGTAACGATGACAAGTTTTTAATAATAAATAAATCCTGTTGGCTTTGTAACCTATGTTACTTGATAAAACATGGTCGTAAGAGTAAGTATATTTCAGTGTACAACTAACTGTCAAGCCGAACATTGAAGATACACCTACTTTACATCATAAATGATAATGTAAAATGATTTAAAAAAAAAACATTTTGTGCGATCAATCAAAGTTATAAAAACTTAAATGAACAACCATAAAGCAAAGTTCGTAAAAAGTTACGCAATATCAATATATTCATACGAAATCTCGAAATTGGACTTGTCTTACAGATTTTGAAGTTCATTGTCACTGAACCAAGGTTATTACGAACTTAACCGACACGCTTACATTCAATTGGCGGACAAAACGATTTTGTCATTAGGCAGTTGTATAACGCTAAGAATTTTATAAAACGCGATATTGCGAGCTAGATAGATATAAAATTACGTTAACAGATTATGAATATAGTTACACACGTTTATGCATCTTACGATAGCAGTTCACGTCTTATTTTAACTTTCTAATGTATATTATGCATTAGAACTAGTTATTTTTGGAATGCACAACAAATGCAGAGGGGAAGAAAACTGGGAACAACGCCATCTATTAGAGACCGTCGGGACTAGGGATGTTGTGGTATCAATTTTACTAGATGGCGCTTGCGTCGACGAGACGGATAGCTGATAGAGGTTGCATATTAGAATTTAGCGAATGACATTAGGCGATTTCTAATCTATTGTGCTACGTAACCTTACGTAAGATTATGTGGGGCACGAGTGTAAGGATCTAACTCAATGCGATTAATATATATTCTGAGCGATTAAGTTTAGATTTATTACGAAATTCGTGTGCGGTCGTCGTTATGATTTTAAGCCTGTTTTTAACCGACTTTGAAAAGGAGGAAGTTCTCAATTCAATAGTAGGTAGGTATGTTTTTTTATATTTCTTAGGTGATATCTCAGGTAATAAAGAAAGGATTAAACAAAAATTGAAATCGATCCACATTTCTTTCATCATCATATTTAGTCGATAGGTTAAAGTGGTCATAAAAATATCATCAAAATTGATTCAGTAGTTTGGTTTTTAAAACAAAATATGTAATTGGTAAATTTACTAGGAATGTCAAAACTGAATTATAATATTAAATTGGAATCGGGTATTTACATTCATGTTTAAATCATTATAACCACCAAAACAACTGAAGAGAATAGTTGTGAATTTGTGATAAAAGGTCTAATACCTATTCATATTTTAAACATTAATGCTAGGTAATTAGTTAGTTATATCAATATAGGTAGGTACCTATATTGATATAAAAACATCTATTAATTTACAATACCATGAAATAACAAGATTGCTGCCTTTATTCTATCACTTAATAAATTTCATAAGTGGGTACATAAAAACAAAAATGCTATCAGAATGAAATAAAAAAAGTAATACAGAACATTTGACGAAATTGTAGATAATTTGACAGCCAATAATAAGATCGAACTTAATTTTATTGAATTAATCATCATTAACTAGTGAATATTGGTCTCACCGACGTATTATTCCATTATTATTGTGCTTTAGCAATTTTTGATGAAAGAGATCAATTTGTTGACCTCCCACTGGCATAAGTGGTCAACTGTCTTTAAATCGACCTTGACCAACAAAGACTTGGAATTGTGTTCATGTAATTCACAATTCGTGCTGCTTGACTGAACATAGTACAGTTGGTAGTGCAGTCATTCAACATTGCAGTGAAAGTTTTTTAACCTTAGCCGATATTTTAATAATTACGTGACCTACTCTTGACTTAAAAGTCTTATTGACATTGGTCTATATACACTGGTTTGTTGAGTTCCAATACGTACATGAATAAAATTCCATCTAAATATAAAAATGACTTCCTTCATTTTCCACCCCTGTTTGAATTAAAACAGAACCATAGGGTAAATCTATACTAATATTATAAAGCTGAAGAGTTTGTTTGTTTGTTTGTTTGAACGCGCTAATCTCTGGAACTACTGGTTCGAATTGAAAAATTCTTTTTGTATTGGATAGTCCGTTTATTGAGGAAGGCTATAGGCTATATAACATCACGCTACGACCAATAGGAGCGGAGCATAAATGAAAAAAGTTGCAAAAATTAAAAACCGTTGAAACTAAAACACGCGAACAAAGTCGCGGGGGACAGCTAGTATTTAATAAAAATCTGGTCAAATTTAGGTAAAAAATTATGCATACCTACATCGAATAGATAACCTTCTCCTTTATGTAGTAGGTTAAAATTACAGATGAGTAATTTTGTAGTTTCAGTACTGTAGGTACTATTAAATTCTTTCGTGGTGTGGATTTCAGTGTAGATAATAGAAGTTTTTGTTACATAAGAATCGATCCTGGTATGTTTCGATATGATTAAAAGTCCTTTTTTTATATAATTATATCATGATGCATAATTAATAATAATGTTAAAGGTTATGATAATAAATGATTGTTAGGAAATGGTGTTTTGATAACTATTACCTATATTATATCACAGTTACGTCTGTTTTACTTTTAATTGTTGTATTACGTCAAATAATTCATAATAGTGTTCTCGAAATGTACCTAGCCCTTAATATTCATCATTATCATGACTTGTATAATAACTTTCGTGAGGAGTATTTATAATTGTTTAAAAAAAGGGGAATCGCGACACCACCGCCGCCGCGAAAGCTCATGATTAGGGACTCCTATTGAGTCTGAAACTAGTCGGGCGATCCCGAGAATATGCGTGAGTAAACCGTTAGTTAGCTTAGTGTGTACATAAAATTTAAAGAGAAAATTCAGACTTATAAGTATTTAACTCAGTTATTTAGGGCACTTTATCGTAGGAACATTCGCTGGCAAAAGTATATTTATTTTGAGCCTGAACTGTCCCGCTGCTGGGCAAAGGTCGCACTTTTCTCTTTACACAAGTTTTTGCAAAAAGTTAGTGTATAATAAAATTACAACTACTACCCTTACATTATTTTATTTAACTATAAGATTCAAACATTCGAATCGATGTCAACTAAGTGGGATCGTGCGATGTACTCATCAGGCCCAACTCAACCTTTCGTAATTTCACACTCAATCAATTGGAGTACAGGCAATTAGAGACCCGTATACACAGGGTCCCACAAACGGTTTGATTTCTAAAGAAAATATTAAGGAATAGTTTTTACTTTTGAAGTAAACTTAACGCTTAAGTCCAATGGTGAACAATGAATTATATCTGACGGTTAATTTAATAATTAAAATTCATTTATTTTATACCACTCCCTCTTTATGGAATTTAATCCTAGTGTCGCGAGAGGTTTCACAAACATCAAAGAACAACCAGGCTTAGAAAAAGCATTCGTGGATCACAAAATCGCTGTCACATGCGTAGATCGAACCCGCAGCACATCGCGCACAGTGGTAGTTAGCGTGATAACATAATACTATAGACGGATATAAGACATAAGACTCGGATATAATATATAAGACTCGGCTATGCTTGAAGTCAAATCGCTTATTACTAGGTAACTACTACTAAAATAATTTAATTATTTATTCATTGTTAACCTAGTCGTAGGTGGTAAAAAGTTGTTTAGTGGAGTACATTTCTTCTGCCTAGCCTTCTCCTAAGCTCTGGTCGGTAAGCGAGCTCGCAGAAATCATCTCAATAGCAGGATGGAACAAATTTCAACATTCTACAAATTACAGCTGTTGATAATTACAATAACACAGCAACTTACATTAAAAAAAACCAAACACTTCGCATGTTTTGTTAGCTGTAATGATTAACTGCTAGTCAAGTGCCAGATTATAGTTGTCAACACCTAGTAAATTCTGACACGTTTGCCTTCGAACATCAAGTTAATCCTTTCACTTAAACCGGTCTTATCATTGACTTAACAACGAACCATCTGCCTACCTGTATTTTAATTGTCCTAGAATTTCCAAAACGGATATTAAGAGCAATATGAAATCATAGTTATATAAATAAATGAAAGTTTGCATGTTTATATGTTTGTTACCTCTTCACGCATAAATTATTAAACGGATATTGATGACTTATTACATAGTTCATAGCTAGGATTAACGCTTGACTTTATCACTGTTATATGTTTCCGTTTATTCTGAGATTTCTTTAGTTCGCTTTATAGAGGCGTTCGTTGCCGAAATCTTGACTTAAGTAGTGAAAAAACGATCGACGATACAGAAGTGTTTTTAATCTTCTGCCTAGCCTTTTTCCCAAGCTATGTTGGGGTCGGCTTTTAGTCTGACTGGATTCAGCTAAATACCGTATTTTACATGGAACGACTGCCTATCTGACCTCCACAACCCATTTTACTGGGTAAGTATCCCATTTAAGACTGGTTGTCAGAATTGTAAGTCAAAGATCAACTTTTGAGTGTTTTTAATAAACTGTCTAATCTTAAGTCTTAATGTTAAACTCTGTTTGTATTAAGTAGTTGTAGTTTTTCAAAGCCTGTCAAAGTCGGCTGTACTAAGAAACGCTTATTGATAACGTCTTTATTAAAAATTATATTAACAAAACAAAAGAATAAACTGAAAGAGAAACTTGTATTTTAAGTGAATAGACATCGAGACAAAATTCTAAGAAAGCAGATCTTATAAAGTTTAAACAAACTAGAAATTGTGTAATACGGTTCATTAGTAATGTTCAGTGTGCCTGTGACTTTATGTTGTGGGCGTTGACAAGGGTTTGACTTTATTTACTCGGCTGTGACGCCCCATTTCATTACGCAGCCTGTATGCTAAATGCTTCGACCCTAATTAAGGAAACCAGAATTGGATGGACAGAACGATATTACGAATCATTTTGATCGCTTCGCCAGGTACGGTGTAAGGTTTATTATTACAGATTGTTATTTATTTGATTAATGTAATTTTGTGATGTGAGCTTTATTCATGGTTTGTGATTTTGGAAAAAGTTAGTAAGCATGTTGTCATTTACCTACAGACACCTTATAGACTTTAACTAGCAAAACATTAATGCTTTCTGAAGTTTACGCAAATGTTAGACATTGAAATAAAACTAAGTTTTAAACGGATTCTATCGCGATTTGTAATAAATAATTTAATTAAAATATGAAGGTAGACGAGCAACTTCTACATCAAGAAGAATACCACCTCAGCCTTCCCTTAGCTACGACACCTGCAAAGGCGTTGAAACGTCGGTAAGTAAAATCTTAATAAACCGCAATAGAATCCGTTTAAAAAGTAATTTTATTTTAAAAGCAAAATGTCACTTATCAAAAAACAAAAAGAAATACAGCTTTTAGGTTTTAAGAGATAAATTTATTTGGAGTTTGAAAACCATTATTTTATATGTAAGTATATTTTTTATGTTTATCAATATTCAATTAATATAAAATGATGTCACGCTGACATCAAAATACAAAAAAAGCGGTCAAATATCACGAAATTAATTTATCTTTCCATCATCTAATTCTCGAAAGTGACATCCTATTAACAGGACGATACAAAAACTGCGTAAACCTTATATACTTATGTACTAAAATAAATGGGTGTGCCGTGACTACGAGTTATCTTCGCCGGCCAGTCGGGGAAGATAAAACAAAGTAAACAATTCTAAGGACAGGCGTATACCGTCGACATAATAAACTATAACACAGTTAAACTTGTTGCCACTAATGAGTTCGAGCTTCGTAACTATTGTTCATTTATTTGGTTATTAATTTAATTAAGTTTGTTTACAGTTTCATTAGTGGTCCTGTTATTGTTAGTTTTTGTTAGAACGGAACCTTTCGCAAGATATTGAATTAAATAGATCAAAAGAAATTAGTTGTGGGTTTATTCCCTTAGAGATTGAAATCCATCTACAAGAATAAGAAGAAACAATAAGATTATACCTCGCAGACAATACATAAGTCTTAATAATAATCTGAGTAGTAAACACTTCAGTCTTTTTCCCATTTTTCAGGCTCTCCAATCATTATACAAAAGATGTAAATATGGAACACATTTTGTAATAAAAATACGCAATAAAAACACAAAAAGCGAAATTACATTACAACGAAAACGTAAGCGAATGCGAATAAACGCGAAACGTAGACGTAATTACCCCGTACCCAGAAAATGGCGGACGAATCGAAATAAATTTTAAATTAACTCGTGACAAAAGGTGGGCTAATTAATTTTGAAAACTGCTGCCGTATGCTGTACAAATTAAGTTATTGTTGCATTACATTAAAATGTTACGTGGTTTTAAACTCGGTTTAAAATTAAGGTTGGTTACAATATTTATCATGTTACTCTACTTGGTTAAGCCACGTGCGCAAGTAGTAGTCAGACAAAAGGCTAAAGTTCTATAATCCTAGCAAAAGTTCCACCGTTAATGTAAAACTGGTATCTGATTCCATTTGTACAATATCAAAACCATTGTCACTTTTGATACAACGAAACTACAAGATTTAGGGATCGGTTAAAGCATTCGTAATTACGGGACCAAAAGGTCGAAATTTATACCTACAAAAACAGGAATTTTAAATATGATTATTTCGTGTTTCGGTCTAATTTATGACGGTATAGAGATTATCATCTGCTAACGAGCTTTTGGAGATATAACTAGAACTGTATCTATCTGAAAAATAACTTAGAAAGCTGAATAGAATACCAAGGATTCTTACGCAAATCGATCCTCGCTTTGGCTGCGTAAAATGTATTTAAGTGTCCACAATAAACGCCCTCTGGAAAGCTACTTAAATACATACTGAACTGCCTGCAAACGCCGAAACAACTTAATTTCCAACAAAATTTGAAAATTAATTCCAATAAGAGTTCGGAAATCGGATAAATTTTGGAACAATGAAAGATGTCTAATATTATTATAATGAAAAGTAAAACAGAAAGTACACAAACGGATCTGGTCGTATCATGTAATCGTATTACAAAAGCCAAATTAATGATAAAAGCTGCCAACTTTTCGACATCCATTAAATCTCTCGTTGAAGTTCCAAATAAGTTTTCGTTCGGAAAGGGAATTATGAAGTGGGATAAATTCTGAATCAAAGATATCGAGAAAAAAAACAAGTATGATTTTTGTAACCGAAGATCTTTAAGATTTTATCACAAGGGGCTAAAGGATGTTGAATACAATTTTGGTCCAAATCAATTTGAGTAACGAAAGCGACTAAGTTTTGCAAGTGTTTTTAGTCGATTTATCAGCGGATTAGAGCTTTCGGCGACGCCTACAGGAAGTGTAGCGTTAGATACACTTTTTCTATATTTTCTGATTACTGCGCTTACATTTGGTTCTCATCTAAATAAATTGAAGCAATAAGGATCGATTTCAAATGTTAAGAGTAACAAGCTTTAAGGAAAGCTTATATTCCTGTCTTGTATCAATATTGCTTTTATAGCTCCGTCCAATTTTATTTAACGGTTCCTTTCGAGAGTAACATGAAAATACGTAAAGCCTAATAAGTTATGGCGTTATTGGCTCAACCCTTACGTAATTATGTTTGGGTGAACTTCCAATTTGAGTAGAGGTAGCTAAAATCAAACGTTATCGAACACAGTGAGTCCTTGTAATTACAAATGGAACAAGTATCTATTTGTGTCTATTTTACTTGAAATCAAGAAAAGACTAAGGATGCTTCCATAGTAAATTAATATTCAAGACGATCACTCAAAATGATCTTTATTTCATGAGCTTCTTTTTATAGAAAAATCTTTTGAGCATCAAAAAAGGATATCGATAAGGAAATATTTATTTATTCATTGATGCAAAGTGGCTGAACTGAAACCCAACACAAACAGCGTAATTCTCGACAGCCTTGAAACTAAACATCTTTTGGGTCTATAAGGGTTATTTTATATTTCCACTGAGTTATTGGTAAATAGCAATATTTATACAGTTTAATGTGCCGCTCTCTCACAAAACCTAGACCTTCAAAAATAGACAAGTTTTTATACGTTCCAATCCCAAAATCCCAATGCTTTAAATGATGTTCTCCGGTAAAAAACCCGGAAGAAAATATAGATTTTTACTCAAAGCAAAGAGTAGTACGCTATATCTCGCGGTATTCGTCCATCCGTTACATAAAGCAATGAAAGTCCCTCAAAGTAAGTCTCATCATTTGTCTCAGTTTCCAACGAGTCTGGTTAACTAACCTACTATTATTTAATCTCAGTCATAAGCCTATAATCTACTGATCTGATGTAGATTACTCATCATGTAATACCTACCTTTTGTTAACGAAAGTACCTTTATATCTTGCTCCCACGATAAAAATGCGTGACACTATATCAACGGACGTAATTAGCTTATCCATAACATTATCCAGTATGAAAACATGCCCTTTCTTTACATCATTTAGTTTTACATAATTTCGCACGATCAGAACCATAAGGCCACGCATAGACCTGCCTGTTGCAGATATAACCTGTTTAGACTGTGATGCAATGTACGCAATTCTCGCACGCAACGACTTGATATGATGAGAGTTGGATACGAAGCATTTGGTGTATATTTGAGGCGTCTAGTTTTAACTCAAATATTTATTACCAAGATACCTATATGGCAAAGAAGATACTTAGTCTAAAATACCTAGTAATACTTAGTGTAAAATATTACAGCCCATGAAAGCCAGAATAAAAATCAGACAGTGCAAAAAATAAGTAATCAATCGGCGAAATGATTTGACGCAACGTTTCATTTACATAGTACATACACCGTTTATAAGCAAGTAATTTACTCGCTAATTAAACTCATAATGTGTCTCAATAATAAACTTACATAATCCCAAAAATATTCCTCAAGTTCTGTGCCTGAGAATCTTTATTAAGAGAGCGTTCGCGGGCTCTTTGGCATTTCTATCTCTTTACCCAAGACTCCTTAACTTTTACCCAAAGATATTCCAGTGACATTAACCTTTCATGGGATATATCTGGTATTCGCGAGCAACCATCTATGAATATAATTGGCCAGTCTTATTAGTTTGAGGGATCTCTGACTTTGATGTGTGCTTGTACGCACAATTGCGCGGAGTAATGATAAACGGGTCCTCAACGGATGAATAGGCGAGTAGGAATATGGATGCCTTTGGTAAAAAGTTTTCTTGATCTTGGCTTTGTGTGATACCAAATTCGTACCTAACTCAAAATGTTTGAAGTTATAAACTACTTAACTATTACCTTTGATAGGCTGTTTAATTTAATATGCAGTATAAATGCCAACTACTTTGGATACGTAAATCAAAGGACTGAAAACCATACATAGCACGATAGCCCTAAGAGAATATGAGATGTAACTAATGATTAACTATTTTTTATTGATCGGCCCTAAACAACATAAAGGACCTACCATTTTCTCATTTAAAAGTAGTGAGAATAAATCTTAAACAAACAGTAGTTTCCAGATCGACATTATGCTAAGTACCTCGCACTATAAAAGTAAGACCTCACATTTTCACATCCATTTCCCGTTCCCACATAAATCTGGAAACTTCAAACACTTTCAATGTTTACCTCGTAAAACATTGTATCGAGTTGCGAAGGTGCGTCTCCATTACAACGAAAGAGGAACAATATTAGAAATTCTCTGAAGACTGAACTGGGTTACACTGATATGTTTTGAAAGAAATACAAGAAATATCAGGTCTGTTATGACATCTAGAGCTTTATCATCTCAGTGTAACTTCGTGTCATGATCGTTATCAGTGTTGATGATTAAGGCGATTTTTGCAATTTACCAATCAGTTTCAGGATGATGATTGAATTTCGCGGGCTATCCTGACGCTTCCACCTTAACAAATGTTTATAAAAATCAAAAAGCGAGGACTAACTTAAAATATTTGCCTAGATAAAATTACATGACATCATTTCTTACAGTAATAAGATTAGACGTTTTACACGCCTCCTACATTATTTGATTTGAACTAATCCAAGTTGAAGGTTTCGAAAAACATTCGAGAACATGACAATTTTTCGCACCAAACCCTTAAAGTGCCTATCATATATTGATCCCTTATAAAGAATACAGTTATAACGGGGCGAGCCTAAATAAACAAGTCAAACATACAACACGTATTCAACATAGAAATACATAATAAATGTATTATATTTACATATGAACTAGGACACGGGAGTGGAATATCTTTCTGTGAGTAGCCGACGGGTTTATGTTTACGCTTTCTGCTAGATGGGTGAATAGAGTAGCTAAGTACGTAGGTATACTATGTTTAAATGGCACTGTGTTAGCGATCGGTAAATGCTTTCTGCTTGCTTCAACGGAGACTCGATAAACAGACCTAAGACGGATAGATCGCTAATACATTAAGGTCGGAACTCGGAATACTCTGATATTTTTAAGCAAATAGGAAGTTTTTCTTATATATGTTAACACAAGTTTATTTATACTTGTTTTTCATCACAAAATTTTACGAAACTAAATTTATTAACAAAGTAGAAAATCTGAAGTTTTTTATTAAAATACTAACATACCGACTGGATCAAAATTTCGTCTTGATTTTGGTCGGTATCAAAGTTAAGTATTTTAGAGTTCAATCCATAATAACTAAGAGAGTGTATAAGTATTATATTGTTTAACATTCCAATGAACTGGACCTTCCTTTGTGGGTGCCAGCCAGTTATATTAAATTCGGAAATGGGAAATGTCGATTGGATCCTGCACTACGCAGAATAGCTAGACCAACACAACACGAAAAACAAAACGCAGAATGGTGAAAAACGCCAATAGATGTCTATCGCATCCCGATTCAATGTGAAGTCCGTTCTGTTGGACTGCTTTTTTAGTATTCGGGATATTCAATGAATTTTGTTAAGCTGGTGTATGCGATTTGGAGTTGGAAGTGTATTAAGTGGAAACGTGCGAGAATAAAAGCGAGGCTTAAATCTATGTAGACGATAATGATGGATTTTCGCTTACTTTTTGTACCGTGAAAGGATCACATCGTCATCAAATCTCAAGTTCTTTTTTAGTATTATTAGGTAGGTCTACTGCATGACCACTTTCTTCGTGCAACTTCCGAGCTACGTACGAACACAATCCTCGCTTGGAAAATAATATATCATGATTCCAGTTTGACGAAACGATCTTTTAGCAGTATCACCTCACCTAAAATTTCAAACATAACCTTGAAAAGTAGCTCCCCGCCTATAGGTGATGATTTGAACACGATGGTTTAAAACTATACTTTTTCAACTGCGCAATATTATTTTAGCGTTGTTTTTATGTGATGTCAATTTTTAAGTTAAATTATTTTATTTTGCTGTGATTGCTTCGTATTCAAGTCCTAGAGGGTA
This sequence comes from Diachrysia chrysitis, assembly GCA_932294365.1. Classification (NCBI taxonomy): domain Eukaryota; kingdom Metazoa; phylum Arthropoda; class Insecta; order Lepidoptera; family Noctuidae; genus Diachrysia; species Diachrysia chrysitis. The sequence continues at coordinate 9,815,115 of OW028659.1, read as the reverse complement.
GTGACATTAGGTACAGTAGTGTTTTATTTATAAGTTGTACGGCAAATGGTAGTCAAGTGTGGGAAATGGGTCAGACAGAACGCCCGATGAGTCATTTTCGACGTCTATGAGTATTGAATCGTTAGTGGTGCGCGCCTCGTACTAATGTGGTAATTATTGTAATTAAGTGAGACCTAGCACGTCATAAATATGAAAGTTAGGAAAAGGATTAATTTATGTGTCCATAAGGTTTCTTGAGTAGGTGTGTGTAATGTGTTTTTCACATCGCAGATCACAAGAATTTTTGTATTTCTTTAGGGACAAAAGACATTATTTGATTAAATTTAATATATTCAGATAGATCAATAGAGTAATATATTCAGGCATAGTCGTGTATCACACAGAATCTATTTGTTTGTGTCGTCTAATGTGTTTTTAATAGAAGGCAAGTCTAATGCTATACTATACACAAACTATAGCTACTTGGCTAATATAAAAAAAAAAACTTTTTTTTTTCTTTTTTTTTTGCCCGGTTAAAAAACTATGAAACGGAGACAGTATTGCATATTCTATAGAAGAGCGAATTCTTTCAGTACTTAATAGCGAAGTTCTCTGTACAAAGACTGGCCACACGCATGGAACAGATGGCGTAAAGAATGATAACAGCATGCGGGCTGTTTGACGAGCTGACAGCTGGTGTAACCGCCAACGTACCAGCAAGCTGCTTTATACTAAGAAAAAGAGACCTTTAAAAGAGAATTTAAATCGTTTTAGTAATTATAAATAAAATAAGCAAGCAGATTTTTCTCGAACATTTGAAAATGAAATCGGGAAACATACAAATTTACACTCCCATCTATAGAAATTATATGTTAATAAATAATTGAGCCAATTGATGTTATTTCCATTAAAAAAAGCAAAACTTTATGATAATGTAAATAAAGTTCATTATAGACTGACATGTACTGTTGAAAGTCATAAAAAATACCTAAATACACACACATAAAAAGTACCTAGCTCAAACTGAACCTTTTACGTAAGCATTACAGCTGTTTTTTCTATTACTCGTGTTTGTTTACATGTTTGGCACAAAATTGCGTCCGCATTATAGACACCACATCGGACAAAACAACGAACAAGAATTATGTAATAGGTTAGCGTTAGACTAAGATCGCCTAGATTCTACGTATGATAGAAGAATCTGTCCAGTGAGACTGATAAAAAACAATTATCTTTTTCAAAACGATCTGAACTTCTAAATGGAACGCTCGGTTAGGCAATGAGCATGAAGGTACAACGAATGCTAGACTATCCTAAGAATGTTGGCCAGTATTCGGGTCGCATGCTTATCCCAGTTTGTGGCTTTAAAAGGTCCGTCTATTGTCAGCCTTATAGCACATGATATTACAGGACTGGTCAAACTTTGTCCTATTTCGAAATCAATAAAAGATACACCTACACCAGAAGTCGATATCCCAAAATGAGAAACGAATTATGTGTATAAAAAATCCCTAAGTTTTAATTGGGCTTTTGTTAGAAGCTGGTACTATAATATAATACAACTAACACACGGCCATCTGATCCCAAACTAGGCACAGCCTGTATCATGGCAACCAGAAAACTAATAAACATACATAAATATTTCTAAATACTTACATAGTATAGATAAATTACACCCAGACACAGAACAAATGATCATGTTCATCACACATAGGTTTGTCCTGGGTGGGAATCGAACAACTCTTTTGCAGTCAGGGTCACCAACCACTAGACCAACAGGACCATGGGTCACAATGTTTTTGAATACAGTTTTATTTGGCAGTAAACTAAGGAATTTGTCCAGTACTGTACTAGTTTCACTAACTACCATTTATTTGAGCTTATCTACATAGGAAATGGGGAAATTATTGAGTTCAAGTGAGGAAAGCGTTACTTTATTTTGTTTTAAAGCGTACCGTTCGTGTTATTTATTTGAGTGATAAGAATTTTGTGACGAAGTGTGTTGAAATGTAAAGGTGTTATTTTAATTTGGTTGGCTTTTATTGAGCTTGTTGATAAGCTTTGACCCTTTTTAATGTAGTCAGTGGTATATAAAAATGTTACAAGTTAAATTAAACCGTAGCCATTTTTTTAACTTTGGTGAATCGGCTACCTCGTCTTTTTTGCAATTAACCTGATATATGTGCCTCCTATGAATAGCACACACACAATATGGAACATTCAGAGACGTCTCTTAATGTTCCATGTTATGTGTGTGCAGTAATTATTGTGTATATATAAATAAATGACTGTGTATAAATTAATTAAGTAATTATTATGTGTAGTCTTCTAAAATTACGTTAACTTAAACACACTTTCGCTGATACACAGTTAATATCTGATTTTGTAGAAACGATAAATACTTAATTAATACTAATAAAACCTTATTGTACTTTAATTAAAGTATCTTTGTTAATTAATTACGCAAACATAGTTTAGTGCTGTAGAAAGCTCTTACGGAAGTTAATACGATTGCTTTTATAGTATGAACTAGCTGGGCCCCGCGGTTTTATTCGCCTTGCTTTCCTCCTAAGACTTGTAACGTGATGTCTATCAGATATATATATATATATGATAATTTTGATATCCTTTAACCTTCCTCAAAAATAGGAATATTAATGCAAAAAGATATTTGTTGATCCGACTGGCAGTTTTAGAGATTAATGCGTTCAAACAAACATTTTTTTTTATTTAGCTTTATTATATTAGAATAGTTATTCTTTTACATGATCAATATACCATTGTTATTATTTACTTCAATATAATATATATAGGTAGGTATATTTAGTCATTCTGGGATTTTTAGTAACTAAAGTTTATAGTATATTAAACTCATCAATCAGTACCTACCTACCTGAAGATGTGTGGTACATATACTCCTATGAATAAATAAAAACAAGGAATTTGCCAAAGCAATATTTGAGCAAAAGTATATAATATATTTTAATATTTAATAGTAATAACAAATCAAGTTTAGATGTTAGTTTTTTTAGGAATGCAATTCTATTAAGTGTTAAATAGATACATAATATGTTTAAATAATTAAGTACATTATTTACAAAGAGACACTTAATTCGTGTTTCAATTAAATTCGACAAAATATAGGCGCCATTAGGCCTTTTACGTCGGCTCTTAAACATAATGGATTCTGATTGAAGTTCAACGATTTACGTAGAAATTGAATTGTGTTTTACGGTAACAAGGAGTTATTTTAACAATATAATGCCATTGATCTATTTTAGTAAATATTAACTGTTTCTAAATAGACTGTTTTAGGTAAGTTTTTGTCCACCAAGTATCACAAGCTCTAGAATTTAAAAGTTATTTAAATTTTAATTTTGTTTCATGTTGGAATCAAACCTGCAACGCTTAGCGCAGTAAATCTAAACAATTTATCTCTTATGTCATGTGGAATGATTTTATTTGACTATGTGTCAACATTAATGTTTTATTTATAGCGTGTCGCAAAAACTTGTTTATAGCTCTTCAAACAACAACTAGGCAACTAAAGTAAACATTCAAGAGGTCATAAAATCCACACAAACTAACATATATGCGTCATAAACGTCATTTAAAACAATATATGTCCCAATTAAAAGTTTACTAAACCGTATTTACAGAATCCCTTCTGTTCACAAGCTTACTTCTAATCAGCTACTACATCAAACTTCACTAAAGATCCTTATTCCGTTCGCATAAAGTACAAAATTAAATGACTCGAACAGTAAAGAAGTAAACTTATCTGGGCAGGGACATACGGGCACAAAAGTGCTTATGAAGCTCTAACGAGTAGTGCACATGTGATACGATAGGGGCGGCCTCTATACTGAACAATGCCTTTATTATTAAAACTATTCAAATGCGATAGTAAACCTTATCGGTAAAGTTATAAGTTTCCAAGTTGAATGAATCAATACCAGAGCAAAGTTGAGTTTAACAAAGAAAATCAACAGATGGCACTGTGATTAATATGGGTACTTTAAAATATGTGTGCAGAAAAATAAAGGGTCACTACTTACTATGTTGTGGACTGGTTCATTTATTTGCGAAGGGTCGTCTATTCTAGTCTAAAATTTGTCTTTACTAATTTAATTCAAAGAAATTTATAAATAACTATACTAATAGGATAAATGATAAACTGTACGATATCTTACACTACACATTAAATAGTAAACAACTTCTATAAACCTCAGGTATAGGGCACTACTAGTTCAAAAACCAATTTTCATGTCGGTCTGTAGGTACTATTGCTTATTAACCAGTAATAGTTTTATAATTGACTGTCAAAATCAATTTTTATTTATAGAAAAAAAGAAAAGAATTGTTTTACTAGATACTCATACTCAATTAATCATCAACCGCAGCTTAACTATTTCTGTAAAATGGATAATTAAAAATAGATTTTCTTTCTACCAAATTATCAAAATAGTATGTTATTATTCCTTTTTATAACATTTTTGACTACAACTGTACTTTGATGATAATTACTTTAAAGATTTTTTTGACTAGCTATGTTCCGCGGTTTCTTTCGGTTTTTATGGGCATAGCATTTGTAGCAATATGTTAAATAGCTTATAACCTTCCGCAAAAATCAATAGCAATCAGATGTACAAAAATGCGGTGATTAGCTGTCTCGTCAAATAAAGAATTTAGATGGTACTTACCTACCTAGTATTTTAAAATTTCCTCACGTGAATCATTTAGAAAGAATGCAGTATTTACTTCTTTTGTTTAAATTGAAGATTGTAAGTATGTTATTTTCTTTATAGTAAGCATACATACACATACATTGGAGAGCTTTCCACGCAACTCGCCCGTCAAATATGCAACATGTGGTACCAACCACCCGTAAATAAGATCGACCAGGAAAATGTTAGGCAACCGTAAGAAACAAAATAACGAGGAATAATATAAAAAGGCCCAGGTTTTATGTGAATGCCCACATTAATAATTCATCTGTAATCCCCCAAAGTTGGTGGTGGGATCTAAAATGTATTTTACGACACAATCGACTGTGTTTTATATAGGCGACTGGGGCGGACTGAGGTGCTAACTCGCCAATAACATAGGCCGTTCAGAAACTGTTTTACTCGAGTTGTTATGTGTACTTATTTTTATATACCCGTACCTTTGAGTTGAGAGTCCAAAATATACCTACCTATCGTATAAAAAGTAAGCTCGGTGTCTAAATTGCTGTCCCTTTACATAAAATGATAAATTCATTTTATTTATCGTCATAGTGCACGCAGTTATATAGGTTTTAATATATCACGTAGTTATAAATATCAGTATCTGAGGGGCTGAAGACGCTGGAAAAGAAACTGTATTTTCCTCTAAATCAAATTATTACAGATTTTTTAAACATTGGGATTATTTATTAGTTCTTTGCGAATATTTTGTAATTGAATGGCGCGTTATTCCAGTAGGCGCAGGTTCGAGTCCTGAGGTTTTAGTTTTTCTTTCTACTATTTGTATTTACTTACATTAATTGTGATCAAAATTAAATAAAATTAAGACGTCGACACCAGAAAAAGTAAAACTCAAATAGTTACACTAGAAAAATATAAAAATAAACTAGTAGGTAATAAGTGAGCTAGAGTGGCAAGAAAATTAAGGAGCAAGTTTGTAGCGAACCGCTGTTTATTGGCTAACTAAGAGTGATGAAGTAAACTGAGGACATGTGAGCTATTTATTTCTATCTAATTCAGCCTCGACTCACGATACACTTATATGTAAGATTCTTCTCCACATAGTACAAAACAAAGTCGCTCCCGCTGTTTGTACGCTCAGATCTTTGAAACTACGCAACGGATTTTAATGCAGTTTTTGATAAATAGAGTTATTTAAGAGGAAGGTTTATATGTATAATATATGCATATTATAGTACAGAAAAGCCGAGAATTGTAATGTAACTTAACCGTGCGAAGCCAGGACGCAAGTTATGTTGAGAGAAAATGTTTTAGTATTAGGCAAAAATATTTTCTACATTAATTGTATTGATATATTTAAAACGACTTTAATGAACAAAACCTTCCTTCTGGCGCAGTTGGTTAAAAAGGCGAATGTGGATGTTAGTGTCAACACACTTTTTTTAAAAACACTATATATAGGTATAGGTACACTGGAATAGTAGTGATAAAATAATAAAGTCTTTTTAGAAGCTTTTATTTAACTTCACACGTAGTTATTTTTGTTTTACTGCTCTGAGACTGATACAGGGTGGTATAAAAATATGTAACTAGGTATACCTATTATGAAAATGTTACAGGTCAATAATCATAATTATAATATTTACGTAATATGAAAGATAATTATTATTTTACTTGAATATCTTTACCACTTTCCCTATTCTTGGATTCCGTACCATTATGGGTAAATATAGCTATTATATAAAAAGTTTCTTAAACATATTTATTTCGAAAAACTAAAATATAATAATATCGCATAATATCAACAGATAGAAACACGTCATCACTAGTACAACACAATGCCTTTAAATTTTTAAGTTGCTCGACAAAAGTAGATAAAACTTGCGTTTTTGTCGGAAGCCTCACAGAGAACTTTTTTCGTTGGCAAAACTTCAATAAATTTCGCTATGGAGTTTCCTTATGGATTTGGGGAGAAAAAAAAACAAAGCAGGTAGGAATGATTGGAGAATCTCAAATGTCGTGTCCCAATGCTAATTTTGAGGCGGACTTAAAAGCATTTTGGGTTGTTTTTTGTGAGATAAACCCCTAAAATGGGTACCACAGATGTTAATATCCGAAATATGAGGATCTTTTACCGTCATCCATCAAAATTCGTTAAAATTTACATTTAAAGCGGTACATAGCTTTTAAAGCATAATCAGAATGTCGTAAATAAAGAAACTTTAAGTTATTCACACTTTAATGAGACGAAGTAAAAATAAATAAAGAAATGAACTTTTATTACTAGCTGTTTCCCGTGGCTCATCCCGTGTGGATACCTATCGATTATCGCGGCAAAAAGTAGCCTATGTCCTATCTCAGGCTCTAGACTATCTGTGTACCAAAACTCATTTAAATCGGTAAAGTAGTTTTGGCGTGAAAGCGCGACGGACTTTATAATATTAGTAAAGTAAGGTTCCATAAAGAGTTAGTAAAAAACGAGCTAAACTAAATGTTAGTATGCCAATGCAACTACAACTAAATTAGTACATAGCATTACGAGTTATGTAGTCAGTCAGCATTTTTGAAGCTGTAAATGTAAAAACAATTTACTTGTATATAAATATGTGTTGGGTTAGACAACTAACGAAAAACGCGTAAAAATAACTCATCTAACGTTTTTATGATTTTGGGAACAGGGATGGCGTTCATTGCCGTCTGGGGCTAAAGTAAACAGCTACGAAGAATTTTTTCATCAAAATTTGACTTATACCATCTGCTTCCGTGGTAATCTCGGTTAGAGCAAATATTTGAACTGTCGCCCGTTAAGGTGCGTTTACATGGAGAGAGAAAATAGGATGTATTGTCGATGTATATACGAATTTCATGGTTTATCGATTTCGTGTAAGCCAGAAAGCAACTGAGGCTAGCTAAGATTACTTGGTATTTTTTTCTTAAAGAGAATAGCTTCGTCCTATAACATATACCTACTAGTGGTAAAATTTCTGCTTTACACCTTTGTAGTAATCGAATAGAAAACTAATGTAATTATAACAACAGTCCTTGGTCGGTTTTTAAAGTATATTATTCTTTAAGTATTATGACGCATCCGATTAAAGCCCTTAAGACATTTCCCGTATTCGTTGACAGTTCTTTCTTACATTTATTTCATGTATGAACACCTTAATGCATCTTCATAATACCGAAGGCTGATTACGGGTCATTGTGAAACCTCATTACCTCCGCTTTGTACCATCAACGATACAATTTGCGTGGGCCTGAATCAATTATAATATGTTTGACGATGCGCTTTGGGGATTAAGAAACTTCAATTAGGTTTAGAAACCAATTTCAATTATTAAGCACTAAAGTTCTAGATTGCTAAGATAATGGAATGGAAGCTGTGTTAACTGATAAATTGAAACTGTACAAATCGTGTATACTTAGCAAGTAGTATTAATAGGGGATTACTTAATTAAGGCCTGGTTCTTATATTAAAAAACAATTCGTTTTTTTTAACGGACGGTATAATTTTATTCGTTTTGCTTAGAAGATTCTATCGTCCGTAAGCAAAAGACTCGTTTCTTCAATATAGGAATCGGTCATAAGGGAGTAATGTAGTGTACCTACCTATGTTTTTCTAAAGGGCATAGAGTTCAGACAGAGACGGACTGCATAATTATAATACGTAATATGAAGTAGTCACATATTTATTATATCAATCTATTACTAAAACACTGGATATGACATAATAAATAAAACCACATAAAGTACATGCTGGAACATTAAAACAAAAAAAAATTTGAATTTAATACACGCAAACTAATAAAAATAATTTAAGTACCAATATAGATTTTATTCTTGGATTATCGTTTGCACTGCGTGGTTACATTGTTTTTCAATATGCTAGGATTCAAATTCATTAAATAACTGAACAATTTGTTGAATTTGTTCAAAATGAAACTTACTGCACCGACAGTAAAGTCGAAAACCAGTATGTGGTTTTAGTTATTCGCTTCTTTGTCGAATCCATGCTATATAGTAGTGACCTTAACGAACTAATATACTCACTTATTTCTTGACTCTTAACAGTTAAAGGACTCAACGTACCTGTAAAAAAAAAGCATTAATTAGTAGGTACACTCGTAAACAAGTTTCAATTGCTTTTTTTAAGTATACTAGTTGGATAGGGGCATTATATTTTTTATTGGTCGACTTCCAGTATCATCGGATGCAGCTGAATACCAGTATACATGGAGCGGCTACCCATCTGATCTCCACAACCCTGAACTATTAAACAGTACCTAATGAAGATTGCTTGTCAGACTATCGACTACACTGTGGTAATTGCTATTAAAACAATCCTCAAAAATTACGACAAACTTATTTACAAAAAAGACAAATTTTAATCTAAAAATTAGCGAACATACATTGGAACATAGAACCTCCTTTTTGAAAGTCGGTCAAAAATAAATAACGTAAGATCAAGAATCAACAGAACATAATTTCAGAATCCATACAGTAGAAGTCACCGGATAATAATGTTCCCTTGCGACGTGGAAGCTTAGATTTATGTAATCCTAGTATTCTTAGCCGCCATTTTGAAAATTTTTTTCGTATTTTGAAATGAATCCTCTTTGGTAACCTTTTATGTTATATGAATACATGATTTGGTTTGCGTAGTTCTAAAGAGATGAAATTGCCAATTCGTTCGTTCACCAAGTCAATATAATAATACCAAATACATGTGTTCATATTCAAATAAAGGTAGTAATAAAATATTAAAAAGCAATTTACATTAGATGTACATTCTTCTGCGTAACCTTTTCCCAAGCTATGTTGGGGTCAGCTTCCAGTATTTTACATGGAGCGACTGCTTATCTGACTCTACAACCCATTTTACTGGGTAATTGTATCCCATGGCAAGACAGGTTGGAAGTTGTCAGAATTGTAATGAATAAACGACTGCCAATGATCGACGTATGACAGTCGAGGCACGGAAGGGTTTGGTATGTTTACAAAAGGTCACCCATCCACAGCCTAATCGCGGCAAGTGCGGCTTAACTTTCACCCTACTGCTTACACTTAGCCACAAACCCTTCCATTTTGTAATATATTTGATGTGTATCAATAATATAAAAATAAATATTATCATATATAGCGATCTAGGTACTACATTTTCTCTTTCCAATCTAAATTCAAAATTCAAACAATAGGCATGTTTCCTATTTTTTTTTAATGTCCGTCTTGTAGATTAATGAATTTTATTGGACAGGTATTTTTTCTTTTTTCCTGCAAACAAAAAATGATCAAAATACAGAGAACGGAAATTACGCGTGACGTCACTCCTCGCTACGATTTTTAGCGAGGCGTGGCGTCATAAGCCCCCACTCAGAAACTTTAAAGCGGTGTATCTTTGTATTTTTTTATTGTTTTAATAAAAGAAAAAATACGTGTCTAAAATTTTTTTACTATCTAACTGACGGACTACATTGATTTTAACTTTTCATACCCAGGAAACATCCCTATTATATTGAAAAGAACAACGAACACGCCAAAATGAAATATTGAATCGTTTTCAAACCTTTATTTTGATTTCCATTTTATTACGATTTGAATAGGGATTGACGAAAATCAAATAACCGAGGTAGGTACTACAAATCTCTGGAATTAAAGCTCCAGTATATTTTAAGAAGATTTTAAACTGCTTTACAAATTATATTTCTAATTTTATCCGTCCCTAATGCTAGAGAATATGGACGTACCTACCTATATCATTATCAAACCACAAAAACAGCGTTTAGCAATCATTCTTATTGATGATTGAACATACAGGAGATGCAATTAATGGAACTAATTTTGAAAATAACTTTTTTCTTTGTGCAGTGTTTTCCTAAAGAATATGTTAGGACAGGCTCTTAGAATATACATAGACAAGCATAGATGGCACGCATCGCTGGCAGCCCGTTTTGCCGAGCAATTTGTTAGCTATAACTACTACGCTCATTTACTGATTTAAATGATTTTCCGTGTGGCGACAGATGTTTATGCGATAATATCAAAGGTTTCAATATTTTTAGGTTTTGAGATAGTTTTAATAAAACTGCACGCTCTCTTTCGACATAAATTTTAGGTTTTACTTGTTCATACTAGTGCTACAGTTCATACTTGGTAGACGCACTCAATAGTTTACTTATTTTTGCTATAAAGGCAGGCTTTAATGTTGCCCGTTACAGATGAATAACCATTATTAGCATTCTAACGACTGTAAAAATAGGTAAAAGCTTGCGTGTGAAGATCAGAATTGCAGACGAAAATAAGCGATTAAACTTTATAAGGATTCTAGATAACCCTTGAGACTGCCTATTTCGTAAATGGTATAGCGTGTGTGATAACGATCAGCATATTAGAAGGTCCAGCCCCGAATACTCAAACACAACTTAACTTTAAGACGCTCTTAAATGTCTATCTGTCTTTACTTTAAACCTCAAAGTGATAGAGACAACATGAGATGTAAAAGCGCCTTAAATTTGAGTTGAGTTTGAGTATTCGGCCAACCCTCGAACCTAGAATTTAGATTATTGTTAAAATGGCCCTAAGGGGGCCATTTAAGATGTAAGACCAAACAGGGATATCTTAGGACATCTAGAAAAAGTTTGAAATTATTGTCGGAGGAAAATACCCAAAAAATATCAGTGAATTAAGATAGTGTCTAAGATGAGACTAAATTAAGATGAAATTGTTCTTTTAATACTTTTTTTATCTAACTACGTGTTCTGTAACATATAGATACACACACTTATATGCCTATACTAAGTTTTGGATTCGCCATATTGTAATTCAAATTAAAGTTGACAGTATCTTAAAGAAATCCACGGTATAAGTACTTTATCAATATATATAAGAAGTTTTTTCTAGTTGATTATTTTTAGACCAAGCAACGAGGTAGACCTTAAAAGGAATACGGTCAATTTATATTTATTGAAGCATTGAAAGAAACTACGCCGGCGAAGTTATTTTGGTGTAGACTTAAATTATAGATTTTATGATATTTACAAAAAAATGGTGTGATGAATTTATTTATAGAATGAATCGTATTATTTTTATCAATAAAAGTAAATCATACACAGAAAAATGAAAGGCAATTTTAGTTGATTAGATACTATTCTGGTTTTCATTGGAATAAAAAAATAAAAACGGCAGCCAATAAATGAAAAGAAAAATATATTTTGCTGCCTTTCAATTTGGAATATGGAATAAATTCATATTCAAATCACAGGTCAAAATAGCGCGCCAATGAAAACTTCAAGTAATTCAAAAATCAACTAACGAAGCGAGCTACGAAACTTTTTCACAAAAATCAAAGGGCCGAGACATCTCGTTATACAGCCAGCGCAGTGGCACTACATGGCCACACGTGGCGGAACACACGGCTTGCTCCAGAAATACTCAGCGTAAACACAGCAATATGTTCACAAGTAATGAAGCGAACACTTGGCCTGGCTATAAATAGATAAATAAATAACTACGCGGCCCGTTTGTGTTACTATTGGTGTTTTGAAGTGCTTTTTTTGTTTAAGGGAGGATGGGTATGTTTACATCGTTAGAAGTCGGCCTTTCGCATGTGGTACCGTGATTATTACATGTGTATTCTTTTTACGGAACAAAGATCAATGAAAGTTTTGTTTCTTAATTGAATTTTTGAGATTACTGTCGTCGTTGTTTTGGTTGATAACTTACTTTGATTGGAATTTAAGAAAGAAACAAAACGGCATCGCAATGCAAAAGGAAGGAGTACTTTGAGTGTGAATGACGCGTTCGGTTGAAATCAACAAGAGTAAAATGAATAACAATGAAATCACTCTTAAAATTAGCTTTACTGTAAGTAAATAATCGACAGAATTAACCACGTTTATCCTTTCCAACCTTTAATTTGACCACCGGGTATTTAAATTTCCTACCAGGAATCTTCTAATTCTGCGTGTGACATTGACAGCGGTCAAAATGACGTCTGTCCCCGAGGATAGGACACAGAGGGCAGACCCAAATCACTTGATAACATAGATGTATTGTTTTTCGGTTCGGGCCTTAGAAGGTGACTCCAAGCGCCAGACGATGCTATATTTTTTTGGCCACAAATGAGAAGTTTGGCGTCTACTGAATCGATTCAATTTTTAGTGGTGTCATGGTGTGCGTATAAGTACCCTATGGCAAAGTAGATTTTTCATAATTTATGCTTACTTCTTAATATTAAGCACATAATTTAAATCTTAAATGAATTATCTAAAATTGTAAAAACATTAATCCAAATGAAGATTCTTTTGAAAAAATCCTGGAATCGTGACATGTTCATCGAGTAAGCGTATCTCAAAATGTTAAAACGCTTACTGAGCCAGAACATCTTGAAGGCATTGCTCCTTCAACGAAAAAAAAAAACAAGTCCAGCCCACGGACCTTTGTTGTGGTGGTCAGTGCTTCGTGCAAAACAAAAATAAGACAAAACGAACGGGACAGAACAGGTCGGGGCCGGCGAGACCAGTCCGACGACTTTTGACCACTTTTCTGATCCCACATCCCGACAAACTTATCTATACGAATACTTTCCAACATCCCCGACCTTATTCCAAAAGGAATACGATTCAAATTAGACTCACTTAATTTTTCGGACATATTCTGGTTTATTGAGCTATGATTTAAGAGCATTTCGATTTCTTTAGGAATGTTTGTGGTTACGATTACGACTATCCAACTTTTGGTGTGATGTAAGGTTTTGTGCGTTTATTGTTAATTTCCATGTAACCACAAAAGGTTGATTTCTGGGTGTAGGTTCGATTTAACTGACGAAATAGATACACGCGTTTTCTTTCAAGTAGTAAAACTTTCGAAGTTAAATTGAATATCTGAGTCGGACAGGATAAATTCCGTTCTACTTAAGCAACCAAAGTTAGAACTTTAAACAGGATTAAACAAAACTGGGGGAGCTATCTCGCTTTTGAATTGGCTGTTTAAATTATTTTAACTCCAGTTTGTATAACAATTAATGAAGACTCCTTTACAAGAATTATATTTATTTATATTCATTATTTAAGTTTTAGAAACAAGTATTTTCGTCCATTACTCGAGCTTTGGAGCTTAATTAAATTGAAATAGTCGAGAATTTAATACATTAAGATACAAAACAGTGTGAGTGTAAGCATAAAGTAGCCATTATTGCGGACTGAGAAAAACTTACAGCTATAAATAAAGAGACATCAACCCGTGGTGCACTAACCAGACATTCTTTCAAGGCCAACAAAACGACCAGAAAACATATGGTTGAAAAAAGAAACCAGTAACATTCATGCACGACAACCACTGTAACTTGACCGCGGCGAACAAGCCAACTTCCTTTATTTCACGTTTTAAAATAAAAGCAACAAGGAAACGTTGGAAAATATAGAATGGACGTACATAACAGTCGACGTGTATCGTGAAAGTTGTTTCATATCGATTTAAATATTTACGTGTAAGTCAGAAATCATTGAGTGGATTGAGGCTCAAGGGAGGTCATCGTATACTAGTTGCTAGATATCCACGGCTTTTATAAGAAAAGATCTGGGGACGTTAATTTTAGTTGTACGGAGGGGTCTATGGATGGTGGTAGAACAGTCACCCCAAGCAAAGGTCTCTTGTGGTCACTGACCATCGACGAGAATAACGCAAGTACCTGGACTCACGCGCAGCCTGCACTCGTGACGTCACTGCCCTCAACTCGATTTATGAGAACAAGATACTTGGAAGAATGTAAAAAAGGCCTTCATTAGCAAGGAATGAAATATTGAATTAATTCTACATGAAGAAATACAGCATGTTTAAGATGCTGATGCATCTGATGAAAATACAAGGCTTCTCATAGCACTTGAAGAAACTTAAAACATTCAAACCATTATAGGTATTATTTGTGATATTTACAACCAAACTGTGTATATTTTTAGTTTGATGATAAAAATAAAATCCAATATATTAGGGTACAGTCTAAAAAAGGAAATTTGAATTTGTTTTATTATCTCACTTGCCTTGCCACTCGCAAAGTTTGGTAAAAATATTTTGACGATAAAATTAACAGGTTTTTAAGATATTTTTCCAAAGTTTCGGCAGTATCAAAGCTCTTTATAAAGTTTGGACAAAACCATTTGTAATTTTGATGTCGAATAAATTATTTTGGGACATAAATCACGACAGAATGTTGCATCTTGTTTGAGATAATATAAAAACTCGATTAACCGCATATTAGCATAATTTATTTTCAAACAAAAGGGATATTTTGCATTTTGTATGGAAATTTTTAATTAAAACTGGGATGAATATTTTTCTATGCCACACGCCATTCGTTATTTTAGTGAATGTGTTATTTTTGGTCAGTAGATTTTGTTTACAATACACACATACCTAATTGTTTTCGTAACAAAACACAAATTATATACTATTAATAACGAAACATTTTAAGAGTTAATTAAAAAAAACTGTATATATATTTTGGTACTTATTAAAATTAAATTCTTAATCAAAAAATCCAGGTAGATACCGAAACCAAATTTAAAAAATACCTCTTCATTATTTAAGTAAATTTTGCTCAATGCCAAAAGAATTTCAAGTAAAACAGCTTAGACGCGTTAATCAGGTGTCATGGCGCCTAATGAGCAAGATCCTTAACATTTTAAAGCCAAAAATCTCTCATTTAGTAACATGTCAGGCTACCTACAGGCTACATAAGAGCTACCCTTCTCTGCAAAGACGTCGCGTACGGATTTATGACCCAAGGAAATTAACCTGAAGGTGTCGTGCCGTGATTTATAATGAAGGAAATGAGGTATTTTTAAGGGTAGTTTAACACAGATTTACGGGGTTCTGTTAGGTTTTGAAACCTGACATTCTAACTACGTAGAGATGCTACACTTAAAACCTTTCTTAAGAAATGAAACGGAGTCAATGGTGTAATCATGCCAGGATTGTTTTGAAGAATAGGTAATAGATAGCATTGGTGCTTTTTGGAGATATTTTTTTTGGATGAGATTTACGCAGTTAGCCTGAGCGCAGACTTTGACTGCTTCCCGGACTTAAGGCTTCTTTGAGGTAAGTCATATTTAATTATATGTTACTTATAGGCAATATGAAGTGGAAAATGAGTGTCAAAGAACTTACTAACTTAGAGTAGACTGACTCAATATTATCCTTATTAATATTATAAATGCGAAAGTAAATCTGTCTGTCTGTCGCGCGTTCACGCCAAAATACTGAACCGATTTAAATAAAATTTGGTACACACATAGTCTAGAGTCTGAGAAAGGACATAGGCTTTAACCGCGAAAACCCACACCCACGCGGGAGGAGCCGCGGGCAACTAGTTACTACTAGTTTATCATATCAATAACAGGAGATTTCGCGATTAAAAAATCTGTTAGCTTTGCTAGTCTGTCATGAGGTCTATTTGCCAATTTTCGTTGGTAGAAAATTCCAGATATACACAGTACTACAGTAGAGTAGAAGATAGATAAGCAAAATTCCCTCATTGTACTTGTATTAAGTCTATTTAAACCTATTTTTTAAACATTTTAGCTAATGTTCTAAATAAACATTTACATTACATTATTGTCTTAATTTACGGACTACTGGTCATTGGTCACCCTTAACTACACTCAATGACATTGCGTCAATGATCGCGTTTGACATTGTCTAGGGGACAGTCATATTAAACATAACAGTTTGTAACTAAACCGTCTTATATCCTCTTAAAACGTCCTTGTTATTTACAGAGCAAACTAGTTTTTTTAATTACAAAAGGTTTACGACCGCCACGGAAACCTTGGACTGGATCAGATCGACCGATTCAGATCAGATCAGAGATCAGATCTTAATGTCACCTGTTTGTATAAGAATGTATTGTATTGTACCTATGTAAAAAGTAGGTGTTATTGAATATGTCGTGGAGGTTAAGATCTAGAGTTGATCAACCCTGAATTTACAATTACCAGGCGCACAGATTCAATGAAGAGTTTTTACCACGATCATACACAAACGCGCAAATATTTTTGATGATTGACCACCAAGGAAAGCACAAATGCTGCAATAATTACAATTAATTATTAGTAGATGACAACATACTTGTAGATTTGCGTATTCTAAAGTGAATGACCGGAGTTATTGTAAATAACATTAAACGGGCTGCGTGAATATTTTGCGACGCCAAATAACCTTTAGAAGATAAAGACTGACTTATTAAATTCTGTGTAAGTCTAGTGTTAGAAAGATATATTCTAATATCGCTAAAGCTCTGTTTACGTGCATTTTTATGTCTTTGAACAGACTTAATGTTAATTTTATGTCTGTATTACTCATTTCTTAACCTCAGTAAGCGAGTACAATTTTAAAACAAGTACTAAAAGACAAAAGTCAAGACAAAGTCAAAAGTTATTATTTTAAGCTAATAAACAATGTCGAGAGGTCAATTCTAGTTACAGAGTAAAGAATTAAGATGGAGGTCAATAAAAAAATTGGCAAAGAATGTTGTAGTAAACCGGAATTTTGATCTTAATCAAATGAATAGTGCAACTATCAGATTTAAATTGTCATGTTTTTTTTTACACACAACACAACTATAGTAGATATTGACTTGTCAGTGTGGTTTATCTGTAGGCAATTTATTGTTTAGGAAGCTAACTTTACCTGGAAAAAGGTAGCTGCAGACTAGTGTCATTGCAGCACTAGGTAATAAATAAAAAAGAAAACATCTCTACAGAGTATCATCAGCATAAATCCAAACTGACACTAATAATCCGTGCATCCGTATACAAAAAGCCGAGCCGATATGAATATAGATTTGGACACAAATCATAAACATTTTATGCCACTTCCATCAGTTGAGCAGAATGACGTCACATGTTAAGACTTTAAGAAGTTTTCTCTGAAGGAAGAGGATGCATTCGACGAATTCTCGAAACAAGAGAATTGAGCTATATTTGTTTGGGTGGTGACATTTTAGTGTTTTCTTGGCATTTAATGCAATTTCGTTTGATGTCATGCATGCAGACTGCGGATGAGAAAAATGATCGGGTTTTGACATACTGAACATTACTGACTCAAAACTGGGCCTTTAAAGAAACATTAAGTCCCATAAAACAATCTCAAAGGTATCTTGAGTTTTTTTCACTATTTATTTTCTTGTAAATTTCGGTTTTATTTTCAAGTGCCAAAAAAATCTGTTAATTGAGGCATAGGCTGTCTTTTGTTCGACTCAATAAACTTACAAAAAAGGACAGAAGTTGTTTATTTCTGTTAATGGCGCAAACAATTCGTCTCTTTTGTTACCCAGGATTCATTCATTATACATGCTCTATTTACAGAACATCTTTCTTCACAATTTGAATTTGCACAAGATATTTCAGATATAATTTTCACGTAATTTCCTTTTTATACCCAACGCTGTTTAAACAACATAATCCGCGAAATGTGGCTCTAAAGAACCTTTTCAACAAAACCCCACCCAAAAAAACAATTAAGCATTCCTACCCAACGTCGTTTAAGGGCCCGAGAGCTACAAATTTGAATTTCAAAAACTCAAAGTTAAGCCTAGGGTTTTGAATTTTAACATAATTTACATACACAAATGAGTCATCTGCGTTCGTTACGGTGTCTGGACGTTACCTCTACCAAAACCTCTAATTTATACGTGTGCACGACGTACAACGCTGGTCTGCTTTCGGGGGTTTTTAAATACAGCAGAAGTCCGCGCGCATTGGAAATTAAAACACCAAAATTATCAGGCGAAACAACCGAAAATGTTGGGAAGTTGGTTTAATATGCAAGGCGAGTGAGATCTCTCAATGAAATCGAAAAAAACATCAAAATCATGCATTAACATACACACAGACAGGACGATTCAATGGCCGGAAATGGTTATTTGGTACAATGGTTTTCTGGAAATTTATGTGTAGTTAGGACGGAAATGTGGGGCTTGGTCATGTCCTAAACGGGGATAAATGGTCAATTTTAAAGTATAATTACTTTTAGCACAAATACCCGTAAATAATTAAAATGAAAAAGAAAACTAAAAACCACTTTTATTTTTACCTTTTCAGCAAACTATGCATTGTTATTCAAGATAAACATGTAGGCAAAATTTCAGCTTAATCGGAAACCGGGTCAAAAAATTCCAAGGTGTTTTTACTTATCTACAGCTGAAGCTTATAAAAGCTTCTTAATAACAGGAAACTTACCTAGAATAGGCAGAGCAGGCATAAACTATCAAGTAATCTAGCTTCCAAAATGTCCAGTGAAGCAGTCAAAGCCTGCGATCAAGCTGAGTGAAGCTCTTAAAAAAATGCTTCCAAAAAATAAAGAAAACCTTTCACACAAGGACACAGGTTTACAAAAGCGTTCAAATATCCAACGACAAGTAAAACAGAGTCCCAAAGCCCACATAATCAGGAAAAGAATTATAATTTTATTATATCTTGCCTTATAATTTGTGGACCTTATTTCATGTAGCCTTGAGAAGCTTGCGGCCTCGAAAGAGCTACGTAATGGAAACGCGAAGAAAATTTTGCAATTATTATCTTGTTTTTTTTTTCTTTATTTAGATTTAATGAAAATGAATTTAGTTACCTTATTATACCTTATTTTTTTTAGTCGTTTGAAATATCACGTCATTCAAAACATGTCTGGGCTTATATTGTTTAATTTTTCTGCAGCTGGGATTAGCTTGCTCTCAGAATGAGAATGGTTAGTTTCCATCTTTCTAGGCCTTACACTTCAATTAATTTTAATTCCAATACAATGCCAATTTGATGTTAGTTAAGCGGACACGTAATTTAGTTTTCTTGAAAATATAATACTGTCAACGGAAGGTACTAACTGCGACTCAAACATTGACCGTATTTTTTGGTACAGTGTTGTTTGTGTGCCTACTAAACGAATAACCAAAATCAAAACATTTTTATTTCAAGTAGGCCTTCAGGCACTTTCAAAACGACTCTAGTTGCGCGGTTCAAAAATGTCACTCCTATAGAGAAGAGCCGGCAAGAAACCCCCAAGAACCCGCCATGCTGGTTGGAGAGATTCAAAGAACTGCGTGCATACCATGAACTCGTAAAGCAGAACTGTGTAAGCGAGACGCCGCTACATGCAGTGTAGTGCGCCGTCTCGCTTTCACAACGGCAACAGTACTGCTTTAAGAGTTCATGGTACAGGTACTGTTGACTGCCACGAATCCGTCCAGTTTCTAGTCTAAAGCTTATTAAACATAGATTATTTGAACAGCACAGTTTCAATATTGTATTATCAACCTATTTTCTCGAACATAAATAGGTTGGCGCGTCACAAAAGCGTTCCATTGCAGCGTAACTTTGTTCTATAGATAATTAAAAGACCATTTAACATGCACAGCATCTTATTTTCTTATTCTCAGGTCATTTTAATTAAAATCTCCATTTCTTCAAATGTATCAGGCTAATCTTCAAAGAAACCACTGAATAAATGATGAGGGTATTTAAAATCATTTTATAAATTCTTCAGGCTTACCACAGAAAATCGTAAATCCCTGAGGGTTTTAATAATAAATAGAAGAGCGACCCAATTTGAAAATAATAAGCATTTAATACACAACGATTTGAACAGTAATACTCCACAGAATTTGAGTAAATAACCAGTCTTTTTACTGTAGACGCAAATACGGAATTTCTTTTTTGGTTCTCATTTTTTTTTGCATTAGCATCAAATTAGTCTGTTATCGACAGAATAAGATTCAATATATATTTTTTTAATTAACTAAAAACAAACTGAACATTATAACTAGCTGCGCCATGCGGTTTTACCCGTGTGTTGAAAAATGGTGATAATGATGACGATGATAAATAACCTATGTGCCAAATATTTATTCCAAGTAATAAACTATCTATGTACCAAATTTTATTCAAACGCGTTCATCCGTTATATCGTGATACAAACATTCATCCATCCAAACTTTCGCATTTATAATATTTATTGATTTCTCATAATTACTTCTCGATAGACCCGACTTCGACTAACTTCCAAATAAATTACAGGTATTTTTTATATTTTATACAAAACTAAATCAATCAAATAAACTTGTGGCCTCTAGCGTGATTAATAATAACCCGCGGTATTCCAGTGACAGGTAAAAAAAAAGGAATCACGTCACATCACCCCCGTCCTCAAATCAGGTTCTATTTAATAGGATTTTTGACAAACGAAAGTACCAAAAGACCTTTATTCCAACCATCGTAAAGTTCATTTTATAGTTCTCTATTCAATTACAACTTAGGATTATGAACTCAATCGTATTGTTATAAGGTTTACATTTATTTGGTTGAGTTGGGCCAAGGAATTTCAATATGGCGAGAGAAGAAAGGATGCGTTCGGGATATAAAAAATACGGGTGAACGCACGTGGGCGGTCGCATTCTATACAGTATTAGTTAGATACACATCTTCACGCTATATTCAACTGGAGGAGGGAATGTTATGAATCCTTCATATGAATCATATATTTCTATGTTAGAAACATAATATATCAGCAATGTAAACAACGTTTTCCTTTTCCTGTTGCCTTCGTATTATACCAACAGTTGGCAACGGTAACTGTCCTTAAATCATTATATCAACATAGTATAAAACAAAGTCATACTCGGTGTTTGTACGCTCAGATCTTTTAAACTACGCAACGGATTTTAATGCTGTTTTCAGCAATAGATAGAGTGATTCAATAGAATAGTTTTTATGTATAACTATACATGTATATGTACATTAATATTTTGTTTACCCGTGCGAAACCGAGGCGGGTCGCTAGTGGCTTATAAAGCATGGCATTGTTATTGCCAAACGTGGTGATTAAGGACGTTCTAACCAAGAAATACTAAAGAAAAGAAAAATATCCTTGACACGTATTGTAATGGATGCATTGGATAGAGAGACAGAACAAAGAGGTTGTATCCCTCAAGGAGGGAAAAGTCCTCACAAATGTTTGAAACAATACAACTTTTACGTAATATCAAGTTTCAAATATCTTTTGTGTAATATTTTCCTATACAGGATGAACAATGTGTATTTAATCAATGTTACTCCTGACATCATAACAACACCATTGCGTTATCCAATGCTGTTTTAATAACAATTACTATATTGTAATGTAAATTATTAACGCAATGTAAATTAATATGAAATTTCAATGTTTATTGCAGCGCACGCGTTTTTATGTAGCCGTGTATATATATTAGCTTTCACACAATTATATGCCTTATTTGCTTCTATTATAAGGGTTAAGTTTGCGTGTAGTTTTATGAAGAAATACTTGCACATATACCTATTAGAAATCCGATTCGTCTGGTGTGAAACGATTCACGTGTCGCGATATTACAGTGTCTTATCTCTATTATAATTTGATATTCAAAGAAACTTGTAATGTTGGTTTTGTAATGTCTCTATCCGTAACTCAGTAATTATACTAGGGTAATCTCCCAGTTCAAAAGTAAATTTATAAAAAGAGAGAAATGAGTTACAGACACTATCGAAAATTTATCACAGTTCTTTACAAATTCTTTCAAATTTTGACCACTAACTTGACATTTAACAATGAAATAACAGTGCGTTTAAACAGTTAATTAGTTGGCAATTTTGGTCACAATGATGTCCCGGCAACAACTAGCGATGTAATACAGAAATTGTAACAAAAATTGCCAAGAATTGCTAAATTAAAGTTGCCCGTGTAAATAACACATATTTAAAAATGTCCGTCAGCAAATATTACTTTTAAACTACTTTAAATTTCACTACAGTCTGCAATTTATTTGTACAATTTCCTATAATCACAGGAATAACAGTTATAGAGTAAATCCTGATTTGCCAAACATAAATATAATGAGACCACATCCCGTTTTTCGTTTCTAAGAACGAATACATCTAACAGCTGTTCTTATATTGTCGCAATATACCCATTAACAAGATAATCTCTTGAGCATTGACTAACACATGTTTACAATCACTAAACTATTAATATTTAATAATAGAAGTAGGAAAAACTATGTGCTTTATAAAAAAATAATGAGTGGCCAGTTTAATGCCACGTAGTTCGTCTTTTTATCTGTTAAAAGATAATCATAGGATTATCTTTCATGAATTCTAATAATTTTTTTTGTACTTTAAACCATTTAAACTATTTATTTCTGTTACACACATAATAAACTTAAACAACTACACAGTAACATAAACTATGGTATGTAACAAGGGAACTAGCTCAGTATTTTAGGGTGATACACTTCCGTTATTATGGTTCTTGGCGTATTCATTATTTAGGTTTTATTTTAAAGGAGAGGTGAACTAAATGCATTTAACTTTATACCAATTATAAATTAAAAATTATGCTATATTTAAATTTTGAACTAAAAAAATAATAATTTGCGATATATAAAATTTTGTACCGCGATTCTAGGCAAAACATGCAAAGGGTCATACTATTCTTTAACACAGTACTTTGCAAACTATGTTTTTTTTCTGTACATTCATGTTTTATACCAATAAATTATCTTTTATCTTTGTATATAAAGTCGTGTCCTAGGTAGACAAAACCACAGGCGCCATATGTTCATAAGTTACAATTATTTCCTGTTTACTATTAGCGTGATTATGCCAAACGGAACTGAACTCGTTTAATGAGTCATGGCTATCGAGTTTTCCATTGATAAAGCACTACTTATGGGTATAATGACACGAGTATTACTAAGAATAAAACAAAGGCAATTACAACTAGTGTCTGATATTCATGGCCATGGGTGCAACTGCAGGTAGATATGAGACCTTTGTCTGACCTCGAGGATAAGCTCCTGAACTTCCTTCGCCCCGGAGAAGACGGGGTTCCGGGTTTTTATTGGCTAAAACCAGCGGGGTGCTTTCCTTTACCGAGGACAAGACGGAAATACATTTGCAAAGTACTACTACAACGGTAGGTAAGAGGCAACGATCTTTAAATAATTCTAAGAAATCATTACACGTTTTAAGGTGACTATACTATATAGACTGGCCTTTTGTTACATGGGAAAAGTTCGAATCATTTAGATGTATCACCCTTGAATACTGAAACAACATTTAACTTTAACACGTTCTTAAATGTCGCCACTTTACACCTTAAAGTGACAGAGACGGCACGAGACTTAACGGCGACTTAAAACTGAGTGATGTTTCAATATTCGGCCATTAGTCCTCTGGGAATAAATCTGTCAAGAAAGCTATGTATACCATAATTGCATTAGAAACTTTTACAATTTTAACATATAAAACAGAATCAGAGTTCATATTATCGCCATCGTTCACAATCCTAATTTAAAGCAGTCTGCTAAAGTGAAAGGAAGTTAACTTTGTTTGAATGGAGGTAACATTTGAACTGATTACGTAAGGTAATTGCGATACTAGACCACCTTCGACTCCAATAACCTAAACAGGATGTACTTACGTAGATCTAATATCCTGTATCTGGAATTCTGGATCCTAGTGGTGCTTCCTGTAATCTTATGTAAGTGGATTCATGCACCTAAGACCCTACGTCACTTAGAAGAATAAATAAGTAAACTATAGAGCGCGCATATCGAGTACGAACTGTTGGCACTAGTATGAACAAGTAAAATTGTAAAATTAGTGTCAAAAACAGAGCGTACCGTTGTATTAAAGCTATCTCAAAACCTAATACTACCATAATAATATCGGAACCGTCGATATTTTCGCATAAACGCCTGTCGTCGCACGGAAAATAAATTAAATCAGTAAACGAGCGTAGTAAATTTAGCTAATTTTTAGCTAAATTTACTACGCTCGTTACGTCGTACGCGACTGTGTGAGTGCTTACGTTTGGCATAATCATCATAATCATAATATCGGTGCTACTAGCGACGCGCACGCTCTATGCTTGTCTATATTTACTCTAAGATACGTCTGTAACAGTGACATTGACAACTTTGAAAATTATTGTTTGAAAGAAGTTTGGTTGTTATTCATAAGTTGTTGATAACATAGGCCTAGTGCCGCAACCAGAGTATTTTTTAAGAATAAATAGTTAATTCGTTTTACTGGGTTTTTCCGCACTTAAAATCTTGATTGAGTCATTCATAAAGATAAAAAAAAATGGTAAATTGGAAAAATTAAATTTTAAATCAAAACCTTTTTTCTGGAACATACGTAAAAATTTACTTAGGTCGATTGTACAGCGTCCTACGAGAGATAGAATATAAACACGACACATATGTCAAGATCCTATCCCTGGTAGAGAAAACATAGATAGCTTATTGATTTCGGTCATAAGCTAGATAACCAACCTATTTGGCGACACCTGCCTGCAACAGGTTTACAAACGCCAGCACTGTTTCTATAACAAGGTTGTGCAACTGCACGTGACATATAGGAAATGTACTGCACAATGGTGCTGACATATGTGTGACGTCATGCGATATGACCGCACGAAAGTAGGCTCCAAGTATTGATGTTTTATAGTTTTAATCTTGTTTCCATTTTGTATTAGAATTATTTTATTGCAACAGAAGTATTTCATAACGAACATAAATTTAACTTAATCTTATAAATGCGAAAGTAACTCTGTCTGTCTGTCGCGCTTTCACGGCAAAACTACTAAACCGATCTAAATTAAATTTGGTACATAGATAGTATAGAGCCTCAGAAAAGACATAGGCTACTTTTTGCCGCGATAACCGACATCCACGCGGGCGGAGCCGCGGGAACAGTTGGTATTTCATAAATCCGTTTGGATTGATCATCTTTTGTTTAACTATTTCCTTTTACAATTGTTTTTTTTTGTACAAATTCAGAAGCCCTTAAAAAATAAAGTTAATAATGAAAGAAACAAAGGAGTATCTTTCTATTTAAACAAAAAAACATTACGGAAACGTTCAAATAGTTCGATTTGATTGTTACCAAGCCAAACAGCTGCAGTATTTAAGCATTAGCCAACAGGCTTCAAGTTAAAGACTAAACAGGGCCTAAGTATATAGGAAGTAACTATAACAAGTAATTGTCATTTCATTCTCATGTTGATTGCGAAAATATAGGATAATGTAGAGTAGGTCAACCGATTGTCATCGAGTTTGCGTAATTTGCAATATTCAACATTGTTACATTTGCTTATATGGCGATAAGTAACGATGATCTAAAAAAACTATTCTACATCTATAAACATTGGCTTATATAACTGTTAACATACTTATATTGTACTGTTTGGCGAACAAGCATTATTATTAAATACATTATAGATATTTTCTTTTGTATTCGCTGGAACGCCAGATTCAATTAAAAAAACTAGCCTTAAAGAAGCCTATGGTTCCTGCGCCCGTCAACTTATCGTGATTAAAAATATCTTAAGTGTTTTAATCTGTTTTATAAACTATCCGTGCGCCAAATTACATCCAATTCTATGTAGGTAGGTAGCTTTATTTTTTATAGCCCTTTTTGTACCACTGCAGGATACAAGCCTCTCTACCCTACTTCCATCTTTCTCCCTCTCTCTCTCTCCCTCTCTCTCTCTGTCTGTCTGTCTAGGACTGTGAAGCGCTAGTTTTTGTCGAAGGAGTCAAGCTCACCCCGCCATCAACGCCTGGGCCTGCCGCATTGTCTTTTGCCATTTTGAGACACAATTAATTATAATATTAGTAGAATTTAATTTATTAAGTACATAATAAATATTAAACTACAGATCCAGTTACAAAATACAAATATTAAATAGACTGACACAAAATCTTCTAACCACGAAACTTAATCGTAAAACAAAACTGGTTACAGACTCATATTAGTATTTTTTCCAACATTTAAGTTACCGGATGTCACATAATACGACGGACGTTTTTACAATCCTTGAGAACAGGGAAGTAATAGACAATATACATTGATAAACAATTTACCTTATTTGCTGATAATTTATATTGTTAGAAGCAGGAAATTACCTGAAACAATTAAATAAATAATTAGTTGAAGGTTTTTTTAATCATATCGGGACAGGAAGAAACATTTCGTTGAGATATTTCGCTTTTGTAATCACCATCATCACCATATATTAACGTACCCTTTACTCATTCGTAACTTAACTTTAACACGTTCTTAAATGTCTATATGTCGCTACTTTGCACCTTAAAGTGACAGAGACAGCATAAGACATAACGGCGACTTTAAATTGACATTCAGTATTCGGCCATTACAAATTAAATTATCTTCGTAGTTACTTCTCTCTTTATGCACTAACCCCTCACTAACATGTGACAAAAAAAGAACCATTTTTCAGGTTCCTCTGTAAGAAAAAAGACAGTTTAAAAACTTACAATTATATTTATACTTTAGCTAATTTAAAATACTTTCATAACATACACTTTTAATTAAAGATAAGTCAGTTTCAAGTAAGTCCGTAAGGCAATAAATACTTTGATCTTAATCTGGTCACAGTAGCCCACATAGCCAGACAAAAACAGAGCAAACATAAGGACCTCACACAGGTCCCGCATTTCGTCACAAGAACAAAAACCGTGATCACTAAGATTAACAAGTCAGTGGAGGGCCTAAACACACAGCCCTTTACAAACCTGTCGCCAGGATTGGCCCTTATACTAGCGAGTGTCACAAGATGTTTATAAAAAGTTTTGCTAAATATCCAATAGTTTTTCTAAGTAGGGAAAGAAGAGAGAAATAATTTCGAAAAATAATTATAGTGATATAAATATTTGATTAATTGCTCGTAGTAACTTAGCGAATAACACAGAACTTTAAAATATTTTATGTATTGTAATGAGCCTGGTAGCCTAACGATTCAATGATCGGATTTGTGTGCACAAGGTGACAGGTTCGTACTCATTACAAGCACATACAAATTGGACTTTTTTAAAGTTAATGTACTTTATTAATTATTCTAAGACATCATTGACAATCGGTGCAGGGAAACATTGTGTGAAGAGACTTGGGTTTCAAACACGGGAATCTGAAATCGTCAACCCGCAAGTTAGAAAGCGTGGTGATTAATACTCGTTCTTTCTCTACATAAAAAGAGGCCTGTGACCAGCAGTGGGACATTTATGGGCCGGTATTATAAAGAATCGGGCAGTTTCGAACGTACGGTGACAATTAATATTAAAACTACTCCCGATCTAAGGATTTTAGTTCTTGTGTCGCGAAGGGTTTTACAAACATTCAAATCACATGCACAAAGAACACACAGACTTAGATCAAAGATTTGTCGATCACACAAATACTTGTCCCATGCGGGGGGATCGAACCCGCAGCACGTCGCGCACAGTGGTGATTGGTGTGGTGACTTATACCACTCGGCTATCCGTGCAGTCAAGTTTAAGACCAAAAAAGCAACCCAAAGTTAAAGGTTTTTATTTCTTTAAGACAAATAAATAATAAAACAAAGTAAGATAGAACAACAATAGTAATAAGTTAATTAATTATCAAGACCATAAATTATTTTCTTAGCATCTTAATAGCGCTTAGTCAGAAATACTCAAAACAAGGGTTATTCTCCAGCTATTTAATTGTATTCTTGGCACAAGTCCCATATTCAGTTATGAACGTTTTCGGTGCAATATATTGCGAGATGGTTTCATTTGGATATGATATATTAAACTTATTTAAATTGAAATTATATGTATAATATGGGACCTTAGTTTAAAGAAGGAATAAAGTTTATAACCTATATACAGTGTTACGATACAAAAAACCTTCTTACAGGGCAATATGACCACGATATCAATAAAATAAAAAAAAAACTTTAATTTACATACAATTTTTCATGGGAACACAGTGCAGTAGATGAGTAGACCATCAACCAACTAACCTATTACTTAAAGGTTAATAATCCAGGGGTTAAGGCCAAAATCTATTTCGTCCAACAGTTAGTTAAAACAAAATTATTAGACAAGTAAATTAACTTTTTCAAAACAAGAAATCACTAAATTAATTAAGCGAATCAAATTTTAGAAGTGGGGTCTAATGAAGTCATGCTTCTGCACAAAATCCACGAAATTGTGACGTATTGCGATTTTTCAAATCAATGTATCGTCGTGGGTTTTTGTTTACGTAAAATAAGAAAAAAATACGTGTTTAATATTTTTTTAATCCATACGAACAAAAATTATCATCTACCCTATTATTTTACTTTTAAATCTAGAATTAAAAGGTAAACCATTACTTCCAACTGCCCGCTGGTTTCAAAGCCCAAACCCCGTAATCCTCTGCTCATACTGTAAGCACAGTATGTTTATGTTTTAGTATAAGAAATTCGACCAAAGCGGTCGTACTGCGGCTTACGACGAAGATATAACACGTCGGTATAGGATTATCGCACGGCACCTCCACCTTATTTTTATAAGGATTTATAGAGATTTTCAGGTCACTTGCGTAAACATAGGTATTTTGCCCTTTATACCGTGATTTCAAAGGTAAAATGTCTGACGTTACCTTTTAACATACTGCCAAGTTTACTGATAGTAATAGAAGTAACTGTCCTAATGCAGGGCACAGGTTTTTTGAGGCAGAAAAACACAAAACATAAATCCAGAAAATTTGGTAATTGAATTTTGTCTGGTATAACCCCGAATACTGAAAGAAAACTTAACTTTAAGTCGTTCTTAAATATCTAAATCTCGCTACTTACACATTAAAGTAATGATTAAGTGATTGACGTTCAGTATTCGGCCAATAGTGGTGTTACAACCACACCAGTATTGGCCGATGGCACTATTCACCACCACAAACTGAAGCACAATTACTATTAGATCGAACGGCCTGATGATGGCATACTCAAGCTCTCTATCTAGCCTATATTCTCTTATCCCTTAATCACATATCTGCAGGTCAGTTTTTTAAGTTTGATCAAATATTATGCCTTGTAATGATTAAGAGAACGCTTTATAGGTATGAGATGCTTCCAGGGGCATAATTCCCGAGCCCTTACTACGTGATATCAAGGGGCCTGTTTAATGGAATCACATAGCCCAACGAAATTCGTTTACACGTTCATTGTCATGTACAGGAATATTCTAGAAGGGAAATGATTAATTACTGTACAAGAATTCCATTATACATACACGTCGCTACGGAAATTGAGATGCTTACATCAGTAATTTTGGAAGTCTTTGAACTAGAAATCGTTTATTTATAGCATGTCTCACTTATTAACGATGTTGGTGAAAATTTTATTAACTTCGAAAGATAAATTACATAAACACTGGAGGTCTAAGAGTAGAAGAACCTAAGAAAACATTCTGGAGATGCAATCTAAGCATTTACTTAATAAGATTTCACTCGTTCGTTTTGTATAAAATGACGCTCCAGTGTCGAGGAAGTTGTAAAAACAAAGTGCATCGCTAGACGCATCAAACAAGCTTGCGTTACGTCATAATTTTTTTAAGGAAATTCTCACTAAAAAAAATATATCTAAAGTTTAATGTTTCATGTGAAACACTAAAAAACAAGTGAACATCGAACTTTAATTAGAAATTTGTGACGCAGAGTTTTTTGTAATCCAATACTCCTATAAACGAACCCTTTTAACACATAGCCCGTAATTAATTAACGACAAGTCAAAATCATCGATACTCGAACGTTTCCCATCCCTAATTTTACCATAACAAAGAAGAGAGCTGGTTGTCATCCGCCATTGTTTGTACCAGACGATATTTAAATATTCCGACGCAGACTGAGCCGTCTGGCTCCAGAATTATTTTTTTGTGTCACATTTTTTTTTTTTTCTTTTTTGTTCGAAATCTGACACGCCATGTTTCTGAACAAGCATTATGTGAAAACTTTTATTGCTTACTTGAATGTGTTAAATATTTTCAATATAATTTGGTTAATGAAAGGCTGTTTGAACGAATTTTGCATTCAATTATTGCGATAACTATCGATAACTATTCCGTTTATTAATTTACATTGTTTAGTTTAACTTTCACAATGTTTAGTTAAGGTTGCTGTGCATATTTTAGAGTAAATGTTTTAATAGTTGCATAATTGGCGCTGTAAATTCTAATATGGGTTAAGCCTTAATTTAATTGTGGTTATAATCAATGTCATAGAAATGGTGTTGATTAAAATAATTAATGTGTATGCCAGTCCAGCTATTATTTGTTTATTTATGTTTTAAAAGATACATAGTAAGTTTATGAACTAAACAGTGTCTCACAAAACAGTACAGACTGTTTGAATGTGAGATCAATATTACAAAAAGGTACTTAAATTATTCTAAAGAGTGCTTCTTATTAAATTAGTTTACTAGTATTATTATGAGTAACCATCCATATTTGTCTAGTTAAAACGTTACGATTAAAGTAATATTAAAATCTATAATAAAAAAGAAATACAGGAATTAAATAAAAAAAATGCGTAAATGAAACTGGAACCGTTTAATCCAAGAAATATAATGAACAGACTTATCGACGCTACATTCCACATCACTAATTGCAATAAAAGCAAATAGTTATCGTCAACTTGCCTGCGCCTCATACACAAACCTTAACTACAACATCTTAACGCCCTTTCACTCTTAATCCAAAGACATAAAGGTCACTTTCGATTTCTCAGAACGCAAGACTAACCTTGCAGCCCCTACCATTGTTTCAAGATTGTGTATTTTGACAGAAGTTGACACGTGCAGTTTATTTTTTGTAAGAAATATTAATAACCCCGTTGTATAAACTTTTAATTAATATTAATTATGTGTTATCAAACACTGCTGAAGACAAAGGAACCGACTGTGCAGAAAATATGTGTTTATAGTGAAAAGGTGAATAATTCAATGTTTAGAACTCCAGTTAATATATACAGCCTTAATTTTCAGTTAACATATATTATATAAATTTAGTTTCCTTCAGGAAAATTCGTGCCGGTGATAATTTAAAGCTGCAATGGCGATAGCGGGTTTAAGGTGAACCTGATATTTTACGAAATGTACTTTGTGCAGTCAAAGTATGCAAAATTATACGCTCATTTTCTTGCAACGTTGACCAACACGAAGCATCGTTCAATGTATTTAGTTAGACGTCAACATTTAATTAATCTGTCAGATAATAAAAAACATAAGCCAAAATAAAATAAGAATACAATTGTGACGTCATGATATATTTCAACTCAATGTATCGTCGTAAATTTTTGGTCGAGTGAAATAAGAAAAAAATACATGTATAATATTTGTTAATAATCTATCCGATTATGTTATCTAACCCGTTGTCTAAGTACTTAAATGAGAATTAGTAGTACATAACAATGTATTTGTAGATAAATGTATTTCCAGTAATTAAGTCTTAATGTTTTAGATCCTAAAGAGATCGTTTACCCCGCTTTTTTATTGTATTAAAATAGAATCGTTAATAAAGATTAAAATAAAACAAAAAATTGACAATACCAAATCAAAACCACATAGTAAATAATAAAATATAATTCTTAATAATCGTCAATACAAGATTAATTTTTCCATGATGGCTGTTCCAAAATATCACAAAGAACACAAATACTTATATGTTTTCCTTTCAGTGAGATCGCCCACATAAATA
Source organism: Diachrysia chrysitis (assembly GCA_932294365.1). Classification (NCBI taxonomy): domain Eukaryota; kingdom Metazoa; phylum Arthropoda; class Insecta; order Lepidoptera; family Noctuidae; genus Diachrysia; species Diachrysia chrysitis. Next base: position 9,782,889 of record OW028659.1, on the reverse strand, counting down.
TTAAGACCGTATAACGAGACAAAAGGAACATAAATAAAGTACCTATATTTACTATCTTACTTCGAAGAAAGTAATTTTCTTTCATCTTTTCAATGCTCAATAAAGTGATGTAATGAACATATTTTTTTGCCTTTATTTAGTATATAAGATAAGAAATATTGATTATCATTAGCGTGCTTTGAAAAGAAATAACGAGATCAGTTATTTTCTGGCTATTATCTACCATGAAAGTATAAAGTTATTCTTATTTTAGCTTTTAACTTTAGTTACGTAAAGCTACTTTGCTAAGTTTAAAACCATTAAGGTATTAAAGATTAAGAGCTGATAATGGAATTAATACTATTAAAATTGCAATATTCTAACGTGCAAGATTCAATGTCAAACTTACAAACAGGTCACGAGTTCGACCCCAAATCGCAAAGAATTTAATACAATTTGTCACTGTCTAATAGCAAGGTGAAGCTCTGAATTGTTTCACTTTTAATAATATTATTGTATCCAAATACAAAGTCATTTCAAATCTCTGACGATCTCTGGCCAGGTTTGTTACAAAGCATCTAAAGGTACGCTTGCCTTTGGGTCTCCTCCAGGCAATAATCACAGACCTAAATAGAAGGACAGAGCGTCCTCACACAAAAGCATTCAGAATTGAAACATTATGATAAAACAAAAATAAACGTTAAAGTTTAAAAAATATCTCGATTTGCTTCCTAATATTAATAAAATTGTTTAACTGAACTCCGTGCCGGGTCTTAATCAACTTTGTTATAAGGTCTGTGGTAACATTAAGCCTTCAAATAAAACTGCTGCATCATAAAGGACTAGTCTACAAAATCGTTGCGACGTTTTTTCACGCTGTTGCAGGTAGGGGAACGAAGTGCACCCGAGGTATTATTCAGCTAATGTATTTTAAAGATCGATGTCTTGCGACCGGTGTCGGCAACCAATCATAATCCATATTTAGCTCCCTGGCGTGTTTGCTGTGGTTTCGAAGAGATTTAATGCTATTTTGTTCGACAAATGAATAACGTAGTAGAATCCGGTATACACAAATCTAGTGTCTATCTACTCAATTGTTTTTGTAACGGCTGGTACTAAGTGATTTTTTGAAGGTAGAAAAAAAATGTATATGTTCATTTTGAAAAAAATAGGAAAAAAGTGAGAGATTTTTTGGTATGTTGAATACAAATAATATTACATGGCAAGGAAAATGATGCATGGATTATTGCATAACATAATATAGGAACAGAACTCGTCTTGAAAATGCATATCATGTATCTCACAACAAGTATAATATCCAATCTTTCTTTGTATTAATAAATATTCTGTTCCCGACCTGTATTACATCCATCTATAGTAATTGGATCTTTCCGTTCTAGGAACCGTAAAAGACGGGAGTGCATATCAGAATGCTGCTAGCGTGCACAGGTTATTACTGATATTAAAATATTACCCGCATTTTAATATAAAAATATAGGTTCATTTTCTACTTAATAGAGTATCAGGAACTTTTAGTATTAAAGTGAAAAGAATACTGATGTTTCTGCGGTTCATTTGCATACTACCTAATAGATACGGACCGAACGTCAAAGTAAAATCAACCTTAACGTTATTAAAAACGAACTTAAAATCATTTGAGATCGGCCGTATGCTTTTTACACTGGTTACTAAACCTAACAATATTGTACTAATTTTCATGAAATAACTGAAAAAAATTGTTTTCTTGGTTGCAGTTTAAAAAATCAATAAAAGCACGTTTGTAATAATATCAGCGGTGTAAACAAGACGCCCTTAACCCCAGTCGAAGCTGGAGAACGGAAACCAAAGCTATTTTAGTAGTTAAAATAAATTGAACGCCCGAAGTTTACTCACCCACACATTTTATTACCCCTTCCGTTAAGATGCGACGTTTTAGTCGCCCTTTGATCGAAATTATAGGATTCACTGTCTTCTCGAATTTTCGAGATAGAGTGAGCAATTTCTTGGGAAAAAAGTATTGTGATATATTTTTTTTATTACTGATAAACGGCCTGGCCAAATTTAATAAAAATTGTGTTGGTGTTTAGTAAAGGATTAATACATTCAGGAAAAAAATATTTAGAATCTGCGAAGTAATTCCTAATCGCCGTCAAGGTTTTTCTTAATAAGGCGATTAGTAATTAAGTTTTAAATAAATAAATTAAATAATAATATCTTGAGACAACTCATACACAGCCATCTGATCCCAAACTAGACAGAGCCTGTATTATGACAACCAGACAACATATAAACATACTTATACATTTCTAAATACATACATACACACATATTATAAATAAATTATACCCAGACAGAACAAATGATCATTCTCATCTCACAATATTTGCTGTGGTTGGTAATCGAACCCACAACCTCCGGTTTAGCAGTCAGGATAACTGACCGGTAGACCTACAGACCGATAGTACCTATAGATGTAGGCTCACTGTGGTTACCGTCGTTAATAGTTATTCAGTTTTAATTTTAGGCTGTATTATATGCACCTATTACTACTATATCAATAGTAACTGCCGTGGCTTTACTGAGTTTCATGTTAACTACCGAATTTGATTGAATTAACTATAAAATTTACTACGACATTTTTATGTACAAAAGTAATGAATTTACAAATACACTCGCACTACGTTTTAAATACACACATAATAAAGCCAACTACAAAAAGTTTAAAACTAAGCTCTAAATTAAACAAGAGCTTATAGCAAGACAACTTCAAAATACTTTTCCATACTTTAAGTGCATGCTGTTTGATTTAGAACCGGGTAAAGTGTACCGGGTATACGGGTATACCCGGACACCTGCTAAGCGAATAAATTGCCGGAACAACCGGGTGGATATTATGTTACGTTAAAATAATATTGCGAAATATGAGATAATTTTCAATTTAATTTTGGTAGGTAGGTACCTATCTGCAAAACTGTTTTTGTTGTAAGTAGATGAAAATATGGTTGGTGCACGAATGCTTTTGTTAACTTTAACTAAGTTTGTTTACTAATAGTTTATTTCTCTTGTTTTAGTGGGGGAGTGTTTAGCAGCTTGTATATTTGTTTTACAAAATATACGTATAGAAATAAGTGTTTGTTTCAAATTAAGCTTTAGGTTTGATAACAAATATATATGTTTGTAAACAATTAGGTACTTAAAGATATGAGCAAGCCTTTAACTATCGTGTCGTTGTAGACAAGTACATTTTTTTGTACTAGCTGCGCCTCGCGGTTTTACTCACGTGTTAATGAAAAATGGTGAAAATGATGATGATGAAAAGACTATGCGCTATTCCAGGTAATAAACTATATACCTATGTACTAAATTTTATTTTAATACGTTCAGGCCTTTTATCTTGATTGTGTAACGAACATCCATCAATCCATCCAAACTTTCGCATATATAAAACTAGCTGTCCCCCGGGACTTTGTCCGCGTGTTTTATGTAGTTTCACGATTTTTCATTTTTGTAACATGTTTCATTTATGCTCCGCTCCTTTTGGTCGCAGCGTAATGTAATATAGCTTATAGCCTTTCTCAATAAATGGGCTATCCAAAACTGAAAGAATTTTTCAAATCGGACCAGTAGTTCCTGAGACTAGCGCGTTCAAACAAACAAACTCTTTAGCTTTATATATTAGTATATAGATTAGTAAGGTTTAAGATATTTTTAGAAATTACTAAGAGTTTGTCCATGTGTCCACCAATGGCAAATGGCAATACATTGGCCTTGCTAAATTATCATATTTAGAGACGTAAGTACATCATATTGGTGATATATGATGTATTTATTACTCTTCGTATTGAGAAAACTATATTTTGAAAAGATTTATGTAATAATCAACAGAAACAGAAAAAAACTTAAACAAAACTGGTGTCTTAAGATGCCAGTCGGTGCCAAATACAATTGTCTATTTCATCCCCTTTACGCCTCAGGCTGGCAAAGATCAAAGTGACGTCTTGTCAACCATTTACAAATTCAAAAAAAATTAAACTGTCATACCCACAAGTTAACGACCTCAAACAAAACAATCACGGAAAAATACCAGCTGATTAATACACGAACAGTCAAACAAGCCTAATCGTTTCGGGGTAGGTATCAAGATTTTTACGGGTCGATAACCCATGTACTTACCTGATCCTTGTGTTTTTAGTTTTATTTTGTTTTTAGCAAACGTTTTGCGTATGTATATCGATACCGCATAATTTATCCGTTCAACCGCCGTGAGAGGTCAAAACACCCACATTGAGCATTACCTTAATAATGTACAATCGTGAGCTGAAGTTTATTAAACCGTATCAGTCGAATTTTAAAAATAGAACATGTAAAAAACTTAAAAAAATATATATATTGCTGTTACCGGCCAGTAACTGACACAATAGATAACCTCATAGGTATACAAATAATCTTAGATCACAAATCATTTAATCTTAACATGTTTACCATACGCAGTAGAATCCCACACAAAATTTATTCACCTTGTCATATCAAAGTAACTTACTTAAAAAGACCGAACGGTAAAATTAACATAAGTCAATAGACAAGTCTTGTAATACATAAAGCCAATTAATTAACATACATAAACAAAATTATAGAGATATTGTGTATAAAACCCAATCTAGAAAGGTTTAACGTGCTTGCCGTCAAACGATAATTCTTCAATAGAATTTTGAATCGAGGAAATTCGTTGGCGTCAGAGGTCACTGATATTACTCAAATTAGTATCAAGTGTCAAGCGGCCAATCTCCATCGCAGAAAATGCGTCCTTATACCAAGGCCTTAAGAAAATGGCTCGTGAAGGTTCGTCTATATTTTTAAAGTCGCTTATTAAGTTTTTATTTCCGTCACACTTTGTGTGTTATACTTTTTATTCAGTAATTGTGACATTGAACTTGAGTCTTGGAGCGAGTACGAAGCATGACTTGGCACAAATCTTACCCGATCTCCAAAGAAATGAACCCTTTGTGGAGCCAACAAAACATAGATTCCTACAATAACTTACCTGTTGAATATAATAAATTCGTAGCACTTGCGTTCTCGACAGTACGTACAACCGACCACAATGACTCACCCCGACCACAGGGATGCTACGCAGGTAGAGGTAGACCATAAAAAAGAACAGGTAGTAACAGAGATAGAGGATATGCTATCTCACTCGCACCCTTCTTGTAAATTAGGATGTAACGCCACCAGCCGTAGTCTATGAATATATAATTCAGACCAAGTTTTTCTTTGTTTCAGTTCAGAAAATACGTTACAAAGACTCACTGCGTACGTGATTACTCGTGTGTTTATAGGTACAATGTAACAAAACATTTATGCACTGAATTCGCGATTGCGTCATTTTTATATACGTTAAGAAATACCTAACAGCAAAAAAAACTTACATGACGTAGGAAAATCTTGTAAAAAGTTAGTTTGATTTAATCAAGAGTAGGTAGCAACGTTTTTACCGGCCTTGAAAAAGCGGCTTTATAACCCATTCCTTGTTCAAAAATAAAAACCGTCATAATTTTTTAATTATGTACAAATTCAATTTCATAACGTTCTATTTTCAAAATTCAAAACGGTGGTCAATATCAGCATAAAGATCCTCTTTTATTTTTTTTTGTTGGAAGGTATTCCACCACGAGTAGTTACTAACGCAAGTAAATAATTTAGCAAAAGTATTACGTAACAAGTGCTAGTATGATGGGTTTCCATAAACAATATCCGCGCTAAAACGGTGTGAATGACCTATGTAGCCCCCAACTGCGCCTCTTTGTACTATAAGTCGCAGTTTATTGACCGTTTTCAACCTGACTGTTTACTTCAAGTGTGAATTATTGACACATGATGACCGACCGTGAAATCGTGCATTAGTCGGTGTTGCCAGTTCTTAACTTAATAAATATGATGGAGTAACATTGGCGCGGTCGCGAAGAATATTGATGTGTTTCGTCTGTAAAAATTAATGTAATAGATTCTATTTTTGTAATAATTTTGTTGCGGTTATTAAGCAGAATTAGGAGAATTTACTTTTTGACTATTTTTTGATTATCAAAAGTCGAAATATACTAAAAAGTAATAACGTAATATTTCTGTTTTATTTTATTTATAAGCAATAAACGTATGAAAGGTACGTACTTCAAATTTCAAGTTAAGCTACTGGGCTTCAAATTAGACTAATTTTATTAAGTGGCAATAAAACGCTAAGTGCCAAATTATTTCTCATTTCATTTAATTAGGTTAAGTACCAAGGTCATAGTATTTACAGTATATTGATTTTTCTAAACATTTTCCTTATTATTTGCGAACCATAACATTTACCAAAATAATAAATTGTTCCTTGTATAGAAAACTAAGCAAAACATGAATCGTTAGAAAATACCGAATTTCGACGATCTAAGATCGGAGAATACTCCCGAGCGACCAATCATGACTCTCATTCAATTTATCCGCAAAAAATGTATTTTTTTCCCAGTACCCACACACGCCTTTATCAGATTAAATAGAATTTCTCTTTTTTGTGTATTAGCATAAATTGTACGATAATTTGATAAAGTGTGGCAAAAATATTACAAAATATAAGCGGTAGAAGTAAAAGGAAGTATGTATTTCATAATGTTTATTATCTTGTGTCATACTAGCGAATACTGCGGCAAGGCTCGTGTTTATGTTTTTTAATCTTCTAGAAGGTAAATAATGTCTTCTAATATTCTAATCTTTTTAATCGAGCTTAATGTTATCTATTACTCAAATTTTATCAGTTTGTTATTACATTCAGCAAATAGATATACATAACTGCCTTCAGCTAACATTAACCATGATATAAAATACTATACCTATTTGTAGTCAATACACATTTATTTGATAGTGCGTCTACCTTCATTGTATCTGCGTCATCAAATGGTTTACTTGTAGAAAATGCCATAAGGTATTAAGGTCCATGCAAAAGTTGCATAAAGTATAATAAATATTTGCCGTACAACTTTCACCATATTTTAGTTTATTCAAACTTAAAAAATAACTTACATTTCACGACCTTGAAAAACTTTACAGTACCATAAATTATTTTCCGTCAGTTCTGTCTTAAATTAAGCGTAGCCTAAATTCTAAAAAAAGCTAAGCTAAGTTAACTCACAGAGAATATAACTAGATACTTCGTGGAAAACGAGTTTACCCGACTAGACGTCCTTTTATAAAAATGTTTTATGATATTAAACCAAAAAACAAAGGACGGTCTCATTTCTTGGAACAACACGTTAATCTTCGCCGAGTTTTCTGGAATCGGTGTATTTACTTTATACTCGGTTATTTTCTGTTTTATATCTATACAGTCAACCACATGTTAGTCACACTTTAACATATACTTAGACCACTTTTATTTCGAAGCAATAAAGTTTGTTTTCGTATATCTATAACCATATAACCACTTATTTGTTTATATTTGGAATACTGTACTGAATCACGACGGAACTGATTTCAATTTATTCTAGTTGTGCAACACTATCGTAATATCGTTTAATTATCAGATAATCTGATATAAATGATTTAATAATACCGTCTTGATCACTTTTGAATGTCAAAACAAGCACACATGCATTAAAAAAAATCTGCACATATTGCACAAGCATTCACAATAACAAACGCACGCGGTTTCGTATGACCGACTTAAATTTAAATTTGAAAATGGAACATGGAACTACAGTTCGAAATGTAAATATTACGATTGATAACCAACGATAAGAACGAATAACTGGAATCGGTTTATCGATATTAACAAAAAACCGGTAACTACTTATCACAGCGGGTAGAGAGAAGTCATTAGTACTTACATGGATTTAAAAACAAAAGCTGTTATCTCAAGATTTATGAAAGAAAAAAAAAACATATTTGTCTCGCAACAAAAACAATGTAGAAATATGACAGCGAATACAAAAACGCGGGAACAAGGGTGCGCAAGAGGAAAATGTTAGAAATATTTCTTTTTTTTTTTTTGCGGAAATCTTGCAAAAGGTCACGATTGTGTCATTGTATGCAACACGCGATTAGGGTCACGTATCCACTTAGTAGTGCGTCCTGTTTTCTAATAGTTCCTTGTAATTATTTACATTAGTATCGCCCTTTGTTAATTAATTGCATTATACGTTTATCAGCTGTTTTAAAATATTTAATAATCTATTTCGACAATTTAATAGATTAGTTGGAAATTTAGTAATATTTACTTATTTTCTTTTACGTTTAACACGTTGAAATAAAAATGCTGTCGATAACATTTCTTTGTTTGGATGTTTGTACATAGGTACAAACCATATAGGTAGATGGTTTAATTCAAAATAGCATCCATTATTCATAATAAAATTGGTTATATTTACTAATATTATAAATGCGAAAGTAACTCTGCCAGTCTTTACATTATCTGTTACGCTTTTATGCCTAAACCAATGAACAGATTTTGATGAAACTTGGTACCTATGGGGTAAGCTTGGAACCCAAGAAATTATATAGGCTACTTTTTGCTGGACAGCCAACACCCACGCCGCGGGCAATAGCTCGTATTTAATACAACAATACCTAGGTAACAAAAAAACATTTTAGTTGACTTAGCAACACAGTGCTACTGGCTTACTTTTAACAAATAATGAGGTCATAAATAGTGAAAGTAATTACAGCTATAACAAAAGTATTTCAACCTTTGTATGACCTATATCACCTAGAGAGCAATTTATGAAGTTACTGTCACACATGTAGCACCTAATTATTGCCCGTCTGAACACGAAACAGTAATAAAACATCATATTTATATACATATACGGATAACGTACAAAAATAACTCACCCATAGGGTTTTATTCGATAAATATTTAACGTCTATTATGAAAATTTCAACTTAAAAGGTAAGCGTGATCGATCATTAATGTACGTAAAAGGATTTCCCTATTTTAATAACTCTTTACTATGCGTAAGGCAGAGATTTATAAACTAGCTTTAATACGTGTCGTCGTCCGTTACGTCATAAGTCCGGAAGACATTGTATTTCGTTTTGTATAATGTGAGATGTGTGTGAGTTGTAATTTTTTTTGAAAATTATAGAAAAATATTAGACACGTATTTTTTCTTATTTTACGTCACCAAAACTCTAGGCGATACATTGATTTGAAATGTCGCATTACGTCTCGATTTTGTACATTTTGTCCGAAAGCATAACATCATTAGCCCCAACTTCAAAACTGATTCGCTTTTTCTAACGGTTTTTCTAATTATGAAAAATCAAAAATTACGTGTCCAGTATTTTGATGACGGACTAAATATATATATATTATATATTTTTTTTTATGGCCATCTACCATGTGGTATGGTACTAAACATCAGTAATGATAACACATTGATATTTACAGCTCTTATTTCAATGCAGTAAGGTTGATTCTTGCAATGTTTAATTACCATTGTCATGATTATGACGAAATATAAAAAGAATACAAACAGCTGAAAGTCGGTTAAAAATATTCGACACGTAATCGCTGGATAGTTCACCTAATTATAAAAACAACATTACTACGTTATTATAATATTATTAAATATATTATATAGGTACCAACTTTAAAACTTATCAACGGACGCAGAAGCCGATATTGCGTTATTCTTCGTAATCATAGTACCTAATAATTAAACATAACTCGTTTTATTAATAATATAGTAATAAAACAGCGTTTACATAGTTAAACAAGGAGACATTATTGAATAAATTACAATTGTATAAAATAGCCTACCACACAGTGGACACACGCGTTGCGTCGCGAACAAAATAAACAATATTTTTATAGTTATGCGCATAAAAACTACTAACTTATGTACGTCCACGTTCATCGCGCCTCCCGGTTAGAAAACATAAAATATTATTAAATGCTCACGTTTCTAAGTAAACTGTTGAATACTAACAAAAAATTTTCTAAGGAGCCATAATCAAGACACCCTATCTTCCAGCGATACACGAAAAAAACATAAAAAAGAGAAACATTTAATACCACCTCTTTATATCCGTGATAAAACATTGGCCTCTCTAAATTGAGACATTTTATTATTAGAAATACGATTTTGACAGTCGTAAAGCAACGTCGATCCAAAATTATTATATCAGTTTACGAGTCGAAATATCACAATACGGGCTAGGCATAAAGGGGAATTTTAGAATTATGACCAACTGAAACTCGATTCTGAAATATTTAAAATTTTATGTCCCGAAAGAGAGTGATTTGTGCCACTGGGCGCCTTCCGTTTTCCGCGTTGACTGCGAGCCAATGTCATTGCCATTCTCTTCGCAAGGTTATCGTCGCCGCGCGTATTCTAAATCCGTCAATTGCGAACACGTCTAATTTCATTATATAATAATAATAATAATAATAAGTTTATTAGTACATAAGAACAACAACACAGTACATAGCATATGGACAGCAGTGGGTTGTACTACCAGGTCAAAATTCTTGTCAGCTTTCCGGGCTCCTAAACTAGGTACGCAGACCTGTATCTTAGGAGTCGGAGATTTTGTGGCTTCAATTTATAATACAACCGTGACTTTTCAGTTTGTTTACATTGTGCTAACACAGCAAATGGAGTGATTGTGGTTGTGTATCTAGAAGTGTGTATATGTGTGTGGTGTATGTGTAGGGAGGTGTGTGTCTGATGTGGAGTGTGGTGTGTGCGTAGGGAGGTGTGTGTCTGGTGTGAAGTGTGAGTGATAGGATAAGCTTTCTTTCAATTTAGTTTTCATAAAGTTATGATTGTATAGCCAATAAATTTTCAGTCTCAACATAATTTAAGCGTAAGAGCCATTTTCTTAATTTATTTTTAATTATATATAAGTTATATCTGTACAGCGGAATAATTTTATTTATTATATGGACTGTCGTCCGTTCGTGAGATGGCAGCACATGTTAATCGGGTACTAAGTGAGTCACATTTTTTGTGTGTGACGCAGTTTTTCCTGTCGCTTGAGTACGACCGTGACATTTGGTTGTCTGACCGATTGTGCGGCCTTCGCTCGCGGTCATCAACTCCGCATGGACTCAGTACCTTACCTTACGCTGCGTTTTCACTAGGCGAGCATCTTTCCTCTCGCTCGCACTTAGGTAAACAGGCATCGAGATAAAGAGCGTTTCGTCTGTTCGTGTTTAGAACGTGGCTCGTAGCATGTAAAATAGTTAAATATATTAATGCTCGTTGCCATGTGCTTAAATGTAAGTTATATTTAAGGAATATTTATTGTGAATAATTTGGTTGGTGTGTCAGCTGGAATGGAATTTAAGACAGGAAACGCTCAGTACTTGGTCAGATCTACGATAACCAAAAAAACCATTAAATTTTTGAAACAATGGGTGTAATTAGTTTAGCAAAAAGTCGGCATATAGTTTAATGTACAACATCAAGTAGGTAATATCATCGACATTAAAGAAAAAAATGTACTCGATTGTATGTAGGCATAAAATTGTGATTGTGACCCCAAAGAAGTCGGTAAATTTACTGTTCGACTCCCACACTGTGTCGATAACCATAATTATAAGCACCCATATAAAGAAAAGTTACTCTCCTAATTGTACACATAAAAACGTTAATGATTAAGGAAAGAAAAGATTAACTTAAAATTGCCTTTTAATATATGATTCTTGTAATATCATATTTATTACAGAACAAGTTCACATTTATGACGTAACACAACTTTGGGCTATAACTTGGCTTTTGATAGATTCTATTTTAAATAGTGCTCAATTGCTTATATTTGTTTATCTGAAGACCCCAGTGAGGGACCAGGTTTAAAGAGAATATAAAGAATATGGGTATACATCTGTCTCATAAAATCTTTACGACTCCTAAAAGATTGCGAAAGAATGACGAACATTACTTCAATTTCTTTTTAACTTCACTACGTACTAAAAGAGTGGAAAAATAGGAATCCTGATAAGTGCGCAATTTCACTCCAAATTTATATTCATTACGTAAAAACTTTACAAAAGAATTCCCAAGTTTCTATTGGACAACATTTATAATATTTCAGTACATAAAAAGCTCTTTACCGATTCCAAACTTTCATCAACAAAATTTAAATTAATCACACATAGGTAGTTGATCTATGTTCGTTACATTATTATTAATGACTCTACTAAACTTCGACCACACACAAATAACATTAACTGTTGGTTCGAATAGACCATTAGCTACGGAATTAGCTACAAAGTGTAGAGCAGTTGCAAATCGTCTGAGACCAACAATATGGGTTATAGATACCAAGAAAGGCTACAAAATGTTTGCGGATCTATTATACAAGGAAACGCAAAGCGTACACTAGTGTATATCAACAAGGTTAGGTTAGCAGTGAAGGTGGTTTAGATAGTTGAGAAATATTTCTCGGCGCCAAGACCCGTTTACACTGTTTAAAAGATAAAGGACAGTCTCAGTGTCTAGTTGCTTGAATAACGTGTGATTTATAAGACGTGACATTATGAGTCGACGAAAATTCGTCACGCTAGGCCCAAAAACAATTGTTTCGTGCGGTCACAAGCGAAGTCAACGCTCTTTAAGATAGTATCTTATGGAAGATTCTAGAAAGAAATGCGTACGTGGCTGGAATTTGTATATAAAATGATCATCACGTCAGTGGAGGAGTGTATCTCGTTAAAACTAAATAGTACATAAACTGTTTACGCACTTGGCCGGCTAAAAAATTGGCATCGTTATCTGAATAAAATACACTTCATACAAATAACACGATATTTCATTCACGTTTCCAAGCAAATTTATTTATGGATACAAATTAATTTTGGAAACAATCTCACCGACCCGTGTTCCTTTGTTTATCTACAACCTACAACACACAAGTCATGTGTTCCTGGTAACATTATCAATTTTACCCAAATATGAAACGGACAGGCGGCAGAAAATAATCATTTAAAATTGAACTTTAAACTCAAGCCGCCAAGTACAGAAATTACAAAACAATTTACAGGAAACATGGCATTACAAGAGACCAACGGAATCAACAAAGAGACGTATGACTAATTTTACTCACTACATATGACTCAACGGGTTAGTATTAAATCAGCACGAACGAGGCTCAGGCCTGAGAACTAACTTGCGTGGCGTTACGCTTCTTGAACAAAGAAAAAGGGGATGTTAAAACACGGCCAATAAGTATACTATCAACTCTGAGAATTCGTGTCTGCCCAGTATAATTTGACACGCCCTTCCTCCTGTGTGACACTAATAGGTAGGAGGATAGGTAACGAGACGGCTCCCCGGAGGTCTTCCTTGTTTGGATGGTGTTAACAAATCAAAAGGGTAAGGTGTGTTAGAAAAAGAGCTGCGTCGCCGCGTCGGTGACTGATGACTTCGATTCCCATGTCTGTTAAAAGCGATTAGTTCGTAATTGCCAGCCGGTTGAACTGGAGTGATCGCACTGTTTTTATCCACTTTTTTTGGGAGCGGAGGAAATAAATCGTTGAGAACCAAGTACTTTTTCAAGTAGCCAATTTTAAGGTTTGTTGGTTTCTCATCAAAAAGGTGAGATTTGTTCAGAGAAGTCAGCGATATATTTAATCATGGTGTAAATCAAACTTGTATAGTTCTTCACTTGTTTTTTAAGATAATATTTATTGCGACTTTGGCCGCGTTTAAAGGTGAGACTTTTAATATAAAATGGCAGCGTCATTGATATCAGCTGGACGCACGTCAGATTTTTAAAACGTCTCAAACTTCCAACCGTGCGTCATATCTTCGTTGACTTGCTAAAAATTGTTAGGTAAGTTTTAATAGCAATCGCGCTACACGCGGCTGTTATGTGACGAATTAAAACAATAGAAATGGAAAAAAAATTATGAGTATTATTCATTTTCCATCACTTACACACGTCAGTAATTACACAACCTAATGCGCACTAGAAAACCGATACGGTAATCGGTATACCAACTGTTTTATTTTTTTTAGTGCGTCAGATTTTTTCCTTCATCGGTACCTACATAGTCACAGCGATCGTAAAAAAACTTAGTACTTATTTTAGCTGCTTTATTAAGTATGTAGGTATGAAGTTTATAAAGAAACTGTTGCCATGAAAACAGCTATAATGTCACCCTAACGTTCCGACTAATTGAATGATTGCCTTTAATTATAGTACAAGTCCTTTTGTTAAAGTACTGACTCTGCGGTTTAACGGTCACATGGTTATTTGAAATAATGCAACTTCGAAACGATGCCATTGGTTGGCGGGGGACACGTTATTGGTCTGTGAGAACCATTAGGATAGGTCAGTAACATTAGAGGTTGCAAGCAAAGTCGTAGTTTTTACCGATGCGTCATACAATAAAAATGTCTGGACGTATGATGGATGGGGATAAACGGAGTAATTGGTTGTTTTGGCAGTAGATGCCCAGACGGCCATAGATTACGCATGATACTATAGATATATTTAAGTTTTGATATCATTCTTCCAGCAAATAATTTTAATATCAAGAAAGAAAAAAAAATCATACACAATCTATTTATATATTTAATACAGTAGTTTATCAGAACATGTCTTAAATTTTTTGCATGTATTTACATACTTTTTTTTTTGTGATATATTTACCAATATGTCTATCTGTACTTTTAGATATAAAACCACTATTAATGATAATATCCCCCAACAAACAATATAAACATTTTACGTTTATCACCAGTACTAAGAATGTAAAGATATTAATTAATATCACTGACATTTAATGGCTAAATAAAACTACCTAGATAGATATAAATTTAATTACTGGTTACGATCTAATTGTCCGTTGACAATAACAGAGTAAATAAACGTTTAAAATCAAGTACTTTTCCGCTTAATATTTATAGCTATGTATTATCTATAGAAATGTCATAAAGAGTTCCAAGTTTGTGTGTTTGTTTAGTTTGGATGTAGGAGGAAATCTTCGAAACTGCTGATCCGTTTGCAATTATTTTTTCACTGGCAGATAGCTACGTTATTGATGCGTCATATTATGTTCAATTTGTTGCCAATGCGGGTAAAGTCACGGGTAAAAACTAAAAGAACCCGGAACCCTTATAATTTTAATTTTCAAGGTAAGCACTGAACGATTTCTTGTGTAAGACATGTTTTGCGTGTTTCTTTGTTTTAGAGACAAAGGCTGCCATATGCGAATAGAAAAACCTTTTTATTAATAGTATGACTACAAAGTTTTTCAGTTATAAATGCATTATACTTATAATTTATTTCCACCTCTATTGTTAGGTAAATAAGTGAGGTTTTATTTACTTATTTAACAATTAACTATCATAAATGTGTTTTTTTCTTTCAAGTAAACCAACTTGTTACCGGCATTTACCAAATAGGTACTCCAGTATCACCAAAAACTCCATGGAAGAAAAATGTCTCAACCAACTTAAAAAGGAACGAAGTTCTATGTTCGTCTGTATGTATTTTTTATGTACTTCACCGATAATGTAAAATATTATTAAAAAGTAAAATCTTTAAATTATTGAAAACGGGTAATAAATAATGAATCCCTTAACACGACAAATAGGATGAAAGTTATTACTTTGAACTTCAGATGTAAGAAGGATCCTCTTTTATGAACTAAGAGACAATCAATCAACGCTACTGGCAGAGGTTTGCATTTCATTAAGTGGGGCCATGAATACCAAACGAGGCGTCTATACAGTTTTATAGTCTGTGGTATTATATTAAGGAGGTCGGTACATCGAGCCAAAGATGCAGTGTAATAAATTTAATTTAATTCTTTATTTTTTTATTACAATTTATGGTTTTAAACGAATTATTTGGGTAGTTTTCGGTATGTTTTAGTGACGTAATTTAATAATATAGGTTGTAGGGACTTTAAGAATTACGAAAGTAATAGATCTAGACGTTAAATAAACTTCCCTTTCCTAAAGAATAATCAATCAAAATGTTCGAGATGCTTTGCATTTTATTATCTTTTGAAGAGCACATCTGAATCTTTTTTTAGTCTTTCTTAAGTGGGAGATATTCTTTAAATATACTTAATATTGTCTTTTGTCGTTCAAGGTTAAGAGTTAAGATTGGATGGCGGCGGGCGATCGAAACTTTCGCTTTTCTTTTATTTGGTTTGATTCAAGTTTATTCGTTTAAATGATGATAATGGTTTAGTATTATGTGCAGACAAACGTTGAATAAAATCTTAAAGAGTTCTTAACTCATTGGGGGGCATAATTTTAATTGCATAGGTAGGTATATTACAGAGATAGGTAAATTTTAATCAGATAATTTTTTAATCGTAACGGTTGGTTATGGAAAACAAAACATTTAGAAATACCTAACAGTTTAAGGTAATTATTAACTTACAATGATAATAAATAAACTAAATACACAAATAGAACCTACCTATTTTACGTAATTTAGGTACCTACCTAAATTACGTAAAATACCAAGGTACGAATAATTATCCAATTAATGCAATCGTTGCGCTTACTGGTTTAATACCTACGTAGGTAGTTTTGGTATGAAAATGATAATGAAAGTCAAGTGCATCAGCTGCTTTCTTTGTGTCAAGGGAATCAAGTTACACCTACTAAAGCCAATGCAGCCATGTACGCAAAATGTCATCATTATTGTCAGTGATGAAAAAATAACATTGTTATTTTTGGGATTAAAACTCTTTAAATTAGTAAATTTAATAAAGTAGGTATGTACCTACCTTCCTCTAATAATTAGCTTTATAGATAGGTAGAAATAAAATCAAATAAAATCCATACAAAATAAATTGTATTGTAATACAAAATACTAAAGTAAATTGACTATGGATTTTATTTTATCCATATATTAACGTAAGTATTTAGGTAACTGCCTTTGTTTTTTTTTTTTTTTTGATTTACGCAGTTAGCCTGAGCGCAGGCTTTGACTGCTTCACCGGACTTTAAACTGCCTTTGTCTGTACAGTAAATTGGTAGGTACTATAGGTAGTTAGGTTCCTACCTATAGATTAATGTCGCCATGTTATAGCGTGGGTGATACCTACCTAAGTACGTGGGTCGACCCATGAACAAAAGGAAACATGGTTTTGTGGTCACAAAAAAAAAAGATGTTACGGACAATTTAATAAAAATACACTACCAAAACTACCTCTGCGTATACCTATTTTATTGGTAAGTTTTTCCTTATAGGTAAGTGTTACAATTTAAAGGACAAAATAATTAACAAAACATTACAATAAATCATTTTAGTGCGGAGATAAAAAACAGTGGATTATCAACGTTGAGATATAACCTTGAACGGTCGACTACTGGGCCATTCACCCTAATTTATCAACAAATAACCTACTGGAACGTCTGTCGGATTATTTCTGATCTATGAACTACAGCGTACCTAAAATAGTTTGTTTGAAAACAGACCGACGAAAATATACTATAACAACACAAGCTCCACGAAAAGAAGCAACAAGTAACTGATTTATTCAGTAGATTTGAAAGGCTTCGACATCAAATGTCATACAAAAGGTTATACATTATATAAGGTGAGCAAAGCCTCCGTTCTATGCTCAGACATGCAACACAATAGTTTAATTACATACGAGAACACGAATTGTTACGTAAGGTACACGCAATTTGCGCAAAAAATAGCTTCTTACCTACTTTAGCATAGACAATGAGGTCAATGACACAAAAACGGATTACGCTTCGTTTCCGTGCGACAGATACCTACGTTGTAGGCATTTCAAATTGTAATTAGTCATGCGGACGCCGGTGTAGTCTATGGGCTAGGACGACGGCCGACTGCCGACCATTATACAACATTATAAAACCTGACTCGTACTCACGTTGGCCGATGACGATGAAACATTTGAAATTTTGAACGTTTGTAGCAACACGTGTATTCTAATATTTCTAATGAATTCGAAAATTTTAAAAGTATGACCCGTAGGCGTGAGTGTGTACCAATGAATGAATTTCTTGTTCAAACATACCTGTAGCGAGTCGAATGAAGATCGTTCACCTTCCGACAATGTAAACCTTTGTTTCAACACAAGTCAACGGCTCCCAATCAATCCCAACAGTTTATCTGGAAATAGAAACGACTTATTCAATGTGGGTACTCCGCTTTATGATTCATCCAACGCGTTGAACCACCCGTTTATTAATAAAATCCTTACATTACGAGGGATAGTAGAAAAAAACGAAACACATGCCTATAACTACAGATGTAAACAATGAACATGTGTAGACAAGACGGGCGGTTACAATAAAAAATCCCAACTTGAATAAGGGATACCAACCGTTCACGTTAGATAAAAAATCACGATCACAGTATGTCCACAAACACGTAAAATTTAACAGCGCACAGGAGGCGGTATTTCGTACCGGAACAAAACTAGTTTATTTTTCCGATCGCATCACAAAGAGCGACAAACGTCCGACCTCAGCGATGGCCGGCGCGAGACTGAGCGACGGTAGCGCCCCCGCAGTCGCCCCGCGTCGCGCGTGTGTGCGTGCGTGCCGCTGTGGGGGTGCCGCCCTCTGCGCCCCGTGTCGCTCCGACCCGCGACCGTTTATTTATTTTCGAGTGTAGGGTGAACAAAAATGGTGCATTTATCATACAAATACTAACGCACCGAAGATCCAGCTCGGCCAATTACGAGCGTACAAGGATAAAAGCGATTTTAAAACATAAACGTCTTTTTTTAAACGGCCGTGAACCGAGCATCAGCGGCGGTCATTGCCACAGGCGTCGATATAAAAATGTTCACGTCACAATAATGCGATGTGTTTTTATTGTTTTATAATTCTTTATACCTAGCTATGTACCTGGTTGTCATTAATATGTTGCACGTGATCTACCTAACTCCTTTATTACCTACGTGAAGGCGGAATATAAAAAATGTCAAAGTAAAACAAATAATTAATATTAGAATTATCCTCTATGTAAAATAAAACAGATTGTCACAATATTGACATCTTTATAGCTTTGTTTATTTATTGCATCGCACTTAATACTAATTTGGTTTGTTTAAATTCGTTTTTTTTAAAGCTACCTACCTCTAAATGTCTAAAAGGACAAATACTTGTTTATTGACCTCTACAAGAGTAAATCTAATTTTATTTAGATAAGCAAATAAAATTAGAGAACGCATGGGAATAAAATGACGAAATGTTTTGCGAATGGCGCCTAATTAAATATTTAAAATTGTTTATATATTTTAAATTTAAAAATGTGTCGTTAAAAGTAGGTATTAATTATTTAAAAGGTTATTAAACTGCTCTAACTGGTAGGTACTAAGTTATCGTTTTTTATAAAGTGTGTGGCTTTCTCGTAGGTATCTCGTAGGCCACGGTTTCCGTGTTAAGATCAAAGAACGAAAATGTAAAAAGGAAACGACTTAAATGAGAAAAAAATATATATATAGTAGACCATCTCTGTGTGGTATTCATCCCTAAAACAAAATATTTTTTTGAAAACGATCCAAAATTTCCGGAGATATCGCGAAGGGAACAAACACAAAAAACATACCATAGAATTGAAAACGACCTCCTTTTAAAGTCGGATTTTTTTTTTATTGACAGCAAAACATAAAGCTTTTTTTTTTTTAAGTCTTTATTTATTACTGAGGGTTTAATATAAATTATGCCACCCTCATCGTGGCCACATTTATACAATTTTAAACATAAATAATAGTGCTTAAATTAACTTAACCTATTTAAACTATTTCTACGTCTAAGGCTTGACATGACACCCTTATAAAGTAACCTGGCAACCTCAGATCTTGGAGTTGCCAGGATACTATTTAGTTCTCCTGTGTGGAGACTTGGTGTTAACATAAAGTTATGTCTCTCAGACTCGTTTCGGACACACTCCATAACTAGATGATATAAATCTTCAATAACATTACAATGTGTGCAATTAGGAGAACTAACTTTACCCATTAAAAACGCGAAATTATTGAGAGCGAGATGTCCGGAGCGAAGTTGGAGAGCTGTTGTTATGGTCCGCCTGGACATGTCGGCATTGTCGAACCAGGCACGTTTCAGGATCGATGTTTGGATGGTGGAATACCATATACCTTTAATCTTACTCCGTTCATCAAAGTATTCTTGCCAAATATTAAAACACCGTTCTCTAATTTTATATTGTAGTTCCAAATAAAAAGGTTCGCATGAGTAACTGACCCCATTTTTAGATGCTTCTTTTGCCAATTGATCGACTGCCTCATTACCTTCAATGCCGACATGGGACGGTACCCACTGTAACGTCACATTTTTGTTACAATTTCTAAGGTTAGACATTAAATTTAGAATATTATAAGCAATAGGAATAGCTCGTTTGGGCAGCGTACAGCGGTTTAACAATTGCAAAGCACTACGCGAATCTGTCAGAATCAAAAATTTTGTATAGGAAATGGAATCAATATACAATAAAGCTTCTAATATTGCAATTAGTTCGGCATGCATAATTGAAATCTTAGCTTTAATATTTAGCTTATTTGAGAAATTAGTTGTCATATCCAAAAACGCTGCACCAATGCCGTCATTACCCACTGACGCATCCGTACATATGGTATAATAACCAGCGTAATTAACATATAAATATCTTTTACAAAGGCCCTTTAACTGACTTATGTCGTAGTCTTTTTTTGCTAAGAGTAAATTTTCAATATTTATTTTAATACAATTTGTTAAATCCACATTACTTACCCAAGTATCTAAACTGAACATTTCGAGCTTACTACTACTATGAATATTTTCATTTTTAAATAATTCGTGAATCGTGACTAGAAGAGGCTTTTGTTTCTTTCTCCAGTATGAATTCATACACAAAGTTGAAAGTTCTCCTAATACATTAAAAGTAATATTATTTTTAAAAGACCTATTTTTTAAATACATTTTACTTCCTAAATAAAAACGACGGATGTGTAAAGGGGTGATACAAAGTTCATTTTCCATGACATGTATTGGTGTGCTTTTTATAAACCCTCCTATAACACGTAAACATATATTTTGAACTTTCTCTAAGGTTGTAAGGTGTGTACGGCTAGCGTTATCGTAAAGAAAGCTCCCATAATCTATGCGACTTCTAACAGATGCAATATAGAGGCGTCTTAAATGTGTAGGGTGCACACCCCACCCTGAACCAGCAAGCCATTTAAAAATGTTAACAAATTTTAAAACTCTCTCTTTTAATTCATTTATATGTTTTCTCCAAATAAGTCTAAAGTCGAACCATATTCCTAGGTATTTAATATTATTTACTACTTCTAAAGCCAATCCATTAACTAGTAATTTGACATTTTGTCTTTTATAACCTCTATTAAATACACAAACCTTACTTTTGGATGACGAAATTTCAAGACCTAAGCCCTGAATTATATTATTAAATTTATTTAAAGCAATCTGTAAGTTAATTGAACCTGTATCACAGTTTTGACAAGGAGTATACAGAATAAAGTCGTCCGCATACTGTGCAACGAAAACGTTATTTATTGTATTACAAATGGGTAAAGTAGCAACATTAAATAATAAAGGTGACAACGGATCACCTTGAGCTAATCCACGTCCGGCTTTTCTGCTTATTGATAAATCATTTGTATTTACATGTAGTTGACGATTTTTTAAAAAGTCATATAAGTAAGCGCATATTTTAGACCCAATTTTATTTTTTTTATTCATAAACTGCAATAAAGGCATTATTTCAATATTGTTGTATGCATTTTCTATATCAATGAAACAACCTATAGTATAATGCCCCTGCGAGAATCCCGCCTGTATCCTAGAGGTCAAAGTAGAAAGGCTGTCTAAACTAGAACGACATTTCCTGAATCCTACAGTGCTATCTGAAAATATTTGATTGTGTTCTAACTGCCATTCTATTCTATTCAGGAGTAAATAATGAAATGTTTTACAGAGACAAGAAATCATGGAGATTGGTCGTAGTTTAGTACAATTGTTATTATTATTTTGGTCAAATTTAGGTATCGGAATAATATTTATTTGACGCCACTGCTTTGGAACAAAGCTATGGTGGAAGAAATGATTAAATAGTTTGAGTAAGATATCTAATGCGTTTTCTGGTAGATTTTTAATCATGCTGTAAGATATAGTATCACTACCAGGCGTGCTATCTTTTGATCGCATACACTTTAATAGTTCTTGTCTAGAAAAAGGCGCGTCTAACTGTGGATTACATGACGTGAAAATAGGGGGAGCTTGCTCAACAAAATCTGGCGTCAGGGATGTAAGAAGGTTTTCTATGTCAATTTTATCTATATATTGCCTTGTAGACTTGTATCCTTTAATCCAACGTAATTTATGCCACATTTCAGCTGAAGAAGTTCTGTAGCCTATCGAAGAACAAAAGTTATGAAAGGACGTTCGTTTTGCGTCATATATAAGTTTTTGTGATTCGTTAATTTTTGCTTTTAGAATATCGTAATTATGTGTAGTCGGATTACGACGAAAGATACTCAAAGCGCGACGACGTTCTGCAACAGCCTTAGACAAAGTGGGATTCCAGTAAGGTTTTGGTTGGAATTTACTTGTAGGTCCTATATGTGTTTTATAACATGGAATATACTTGTCCGCAGAAATGTTAATGTATTTTTCGAATAAGTCATATGTAAACTGAAGGTCATCTGAAAACTTAAAACACTCAAAAAGAGATTGCGCATGTTCTTTGTACGAATCCCAATCAGCGGCTTTAAAATTTCGGCGGTTCATACTTCGATGATTGGATACAGACGGACTATTATATTTAATTTTTATAATAAAGTGGTCACTGCCTAATGACTCATTTAACACCCCCCATTCAAATTTTACTGCAATATCCGAAGACACTAATGACAAGTCTGGGGAGGATTTTTGTAACATGCCATTAACTAACTTCATACGAGTTGGACTACCATCATTTAATACAAAATAATTGTTGTCTGTCAAGCAATCAAATATTTGTTTGCCGCGTTGGTCGGTTTTATAAGACCAACAAGAATGGTGTGCATTGAAGTCTCCTAGAATCAAAGATTTTTTATTATTTAAAGTCAGAAAAAACTCCCAATCATCACTAGTCGTCTTCACGGAAGATGGGCAATATATAACAATTATATTTTCTATGGTCTCACTATTAAATAATTTTACATGAAGTGCTTCTATCCCTAAATTTTGACAGTTTATTAACATATTGCGTGCTTTTAATGAATTATGGACCAAAACTAATACACCCCCGTAACCATCAAATCTGTCGTTTCGATAGATATTATAATTTTTTAGGCGAATTTGGCTGTCTCTCTCTAACCAAGTTTCACAAAGGACAGCAATGTGGATTTTTTCTAAAACAAGTAAATTTTCTAAATTTAAGAGTTTTGGTCTAAGACTTTGGCAATTCCATTGTATAATATTCACATTGATGTTTTGAGTTTGTCTATACATTATCAGAACCTAAAATAAAGTCAAATACACACTTAAGTAACGGCCACTGAGATAAACTTTCCTTACACCAAACTACAAACCACTCGCAACATATTTTTATAACATTTTGAATTTTAACCGAAATTGAATCTCTTTTATTAAATATCGTTATTTTAATTTTTTCTAATAGTTCTGTAAAAGTTACGTTACCCTTGGAGCGGTCTTCACAGGCCGGTTTCTGCATCTCACTCACCTCTGTAGTTTGTGTATTGACGTCTTCTATCTGTGTCTCTAAATTAGTAAAATTAAATTTCTTTGCTGGCTTTTTCAAACTATTGCTTTTCTTAGAAGACCGTACAGTTACAAGACTGATATTACTGTTGAGACTATTTTGCTGTTCCTGGATAGTAACTCCTCTTACGACGTTCGCATAGCTATGTTCTTCTAACGTCTGATGTATGTCTACTAATTGTGTCGAAGGAACTTGCTGTGTTAACGTGCGAGACATAGTAGGTTTAGGCTGACTTGTTAAATTCGGAGTAGGGCACATTAATAAAGCTTTACGATATGTGCAGTTAAAATCCGCCATTACGGAACGTATTGTTTTTTCTTTTTTATACACTGGGCAATCTTTAGACAAAGCTATATGTCTTCCAGAACAATTAGGGCAACAAAATTGAGTAGATTCACAGTTTGCGTGATATCCACTGCATTTTGGGCAAACGATTTTATTAACGCATCTTTTAACAGTATGCCCTAGTTTCCAGCAACGAGAACACTGCGTAACGGGAAACACATATTTTTCCACGTAGATTTTAAGTCTGTCCACGACAACATACGCCGGCAAAAAAGGACCTTTAAAACATAAACGGACTGTTTCGCTTGATATCCAACCATTTCCAACATGGTCACGTCTGTTAAGGCGTTTCACATTAACTAGTTCCGCTGACGTCGGGCATGAAATATCCTTCAGTATTTGTTCGTCACTAAGATCTAAGTCTACGTTTTTTATTATGCCATATGAATAACCAACTTCCATAGATTTAGACATTCTCCAATTCATGGACTTAAATTTATCGCATTCAAGAAATCTTTCCGCACTCAATTCGTTATTAAATTCTACTCTTAGTCTATAGGGATTAATGTACTTAACTTTGACTGCATCATGTACGCCACTCTCTTTGAATATTTTAGCTAAGCTAAACTGCTTAGGTAATTTCTCGGAACAGGACACGTAAACTTCTATTTTATTACAACTATCCTTGACCTTTTTTCCGCTTCGGCCAACCTCCGTCCAATATGCATCATCATCTTCATCTTCTCTTACTCGCTTGCCGCTAGCAGATGACCCTATATTGAATTCTATTTCACCGCATTCGAACTGAGATGTTAGTTGTTCTTTATAATTATTATTGTGCTGCACATTTTCTAATTCCATTATGTCCTCTTCTAAATATTGGTCGCAAGTTTCAGAAATGCTACCTTCTAGTTCGTTATCAGACATAGTCCAATAAAAATGATAAGAAATTGTCGCATATCATAAAGGCGCCAAAGGCGCGAGTTCGCGGACTCACGCCCGCGTAGGTATTATTTTGGCTACCTATGTAAGGCACTTAATTTTTGTGATGCACAATATTTAAATTGTTTATTTACTACAAAGCACTCACAAACATTAATATTTTATTACAAAAGTCCACTTTATGAAATTAATTTAATATGAAAATTACAAATCCGCGCCATATTCCCGCCAGAACCATAGGAACATAAAGCTTGGTTTTATGTAAAAATCTATGTCAATGCGGGCTAGCTACTTTATTTATTAGATATTATTTTCATTACCATTATTTTCATATTATTTTCATTATTTTATTAATAAGAGGTACCTGTTAATAAATAATATTCTCAACACGATACTGGATTATCGATATCAATTTCGATTATAATTGACATATCGATGTTTTGTAAACGATTTCCATAGCGCTGAGTAATGATAAGTTGAGTCATTGAATCGTGCATTACCTACCTAACAAAATTCTAAAAAAAATCACATAAAAAATATAAATTATATATCTATACTAATATTATAAAGCTGAAGAGTTTGTTTGTTTGTTTTTGTTTGATAAAGATAAAGATATTTATTTTGTATTTTGTTTGTTTGAACGCGCTAATTTTAGGAACTACTGGTTCGAATTGAAAAAATATTTTTGTATTGGATAGGTCGTTTATTGAGGAAGGCTATAGGCTATATAACATCACGCTACGACCAATAGGAGCGGAGCATAAATGAAAAATGTTGCAAAAATGAAAAACCGTTGAAAATAAAACACGCGAACAAAGTCGCGGGGGACAGCTAGTTTTAAATAAATAACAAAAAGTCTTACTTAAAAAAAAGCAGGTCCAAATTATACTTCGATGTTTCCTTTCCCTCCATTTTACGACAGATTCCCTCGAATTATTTTCATACAGAAATATTGGTTTTCAATCAATCAGAATGAAAACGTTCGTACTACTGGATTCGTTTGTAAACTTTGATTAGTTGGCGGGAAACTCAAATAAACATTGAAATAGACTCCGCTTTAAAAGCAGTGCGAAATTTTAAGCAGTACTGAGAATTTTGCTTTTCGTTTCAAAGGTATCTTGTTGAAATGAGTTTTATTATGATTGCTGTATGTTTGTGTATTAATATCGCATAACGGCTGAATAGATTTTGATGGAAATGTGTTTAATAATAGAGCATGTCCATGTTCCCTCTTATTTCGGAAATACTTCTGTACATTTTGATCAAGTCAAATTATACGCAGAGTTATAAATACTTCTGTACATTTTGATCAAGTCAAATTATACGCAGAGTTATAAATTGTGATAAAGTAAATTTCAAATGTGTTCTTAAGTTATCTTTTAAAATAAAAATACATTGTACCATTATTATCTTTGTTTTGCCTATTTTTCTCCCATTGATGTGTAAAAGCCTCTCCCCAAATCCCAATCCCATTAGTAGAAAAAAAAACAAAATTTACTTTTACCCACCCTTCAAACACAAAACATACATACATACAAATTACAAAATGTCTACAACCCAAGTAAAGTCATTACGAATCCTTATACATATTTGCTTTAATAAACATTCATTGTCTAAAAGGTACTAACTCTAATGGAGTTATCATGTTAATCGGGCCATAGCCAAAGTTACTTTTTAAAATTGTCTGTAATAAGTTTTAATCACCTCTTTGCTGGCTGATATAAAATTTTAAAGCGTCATCTATGGAAACGATATTTTATGATTAATGACTTTAACTTTAAATTAAAAGAAAAAACTGGAATCAAAGAATTCTTAATTTTAAATTTAAATAGGTATGTACCTGTGTTCTTTTTATAAATATGCAGTTAGTGTATTGTTTTTGTTTTGCAGGTAGGACTTCTGCAAAGAAATGAATGAATGAAAATGAATGAATGAAATAAAATAAAATCAAATAAAAGATTCATTACGAAATCCGCGCTTGTTATTCGAAAACATAAGAATGCAGTTTTCTCTCCTTGTGGTATTAAATATCCTGTATATTAAACTTTATTCCAATATTTAATAAGCAGTCCTCAAAGTCAAGTAAAAAAGCTTATTGAAAACAAGAGGGTCGTTGAATAAAAAATGGCGCCTTCAATCAATACCCCGTGGAAAGTAATTAGATTTGCCGAATTCTTAATTGAATTTCTTGGTTAAATTAATTAAAGTTGAAAAACGTATCTCTTTAAGATTATTTGTAAAAAGATTGATTTCGTGAGTGGAAAACTTTGTATAGATTGATTAGTTTGTATTTATTAAAAAAAAAACAGCCAAGTGCGAGTCGCACTTTCGCATGAAGGGTTCCGTATCGTTTTAAAGAACTCCCTTTAATTTTATTTTTTTGTTGTGGCGGCAACAGAAATAAACACTATGAAAATTACAACTCTCTAGTTATTACGGTTTATGAGATACCGCAACTCGCTGACAAACAGACGAACGGACGGACGGACAGCGGAGTATTAGTAATTCTGTCCTGTTAGCACCCTTCGGGTACAACAACCTAAAAATAACACATAGGTATATCGTTAGAATAGGTACCTACATATTTTATATGGACATTTTGTCATTCCAGTTTCAGCGTTAATTACAATATATAATTTGTTCGTAAACGTCTTTTTAATAATGCCTGCGTATCCTTTTACCAAGCTATTGGCGTAGGCTTCCAGTGGAACGACTGCGTATCTGACCTCCACAACCCACTTTACTGGGTAACACAGAATCCCATGGTTGGACTGGTAATAATAACACGATATGATCCAAGATTGGGCAACGGCTTCTCATTAAAAGAAAACAAATCTAAATAATAAAATTATTTGTAAATAAATAAAAAAAAAAACACATTTCCTGATTTTTGATAAAAACAAATATACAATAAACGTAATAATAATCACAACAGTCAACACAACTGTAAATTTATTTACGTCATTCGGGTTACAATTACAAGGAAAACATCAAAACCAGAGTTGGTTTCACAGAAAAATCAAATCAATACGAACAAGGTTAAATTACGTGGTTTATTATATGTCTGGAAATTACTATTAATGACGTAATTATTATAATTGTTTGTTTAAAAATATACCTATGAACTAATAATACTTGAGTTTCGTTTCAGTGTTCGGGAAAAAGTCAATAAAAGTGACGTCATTCAACAAACAAACAAAAAGCGATGCAGAATTAAAAAATTTGGTTGTTCAATCATACTTGAAGCCCAATCACAGCCCTAACAATTGCAACGTGTGTCAACGTATACTACAGTATCCATGGCTCCATTCGCACACCCCATCAAAACAGGTATCTAACAATCCATATATCATAAAATCGAATCGATGTTGAAGTGTGTCCACCATTTTTGTTTCATTGCAGACTGTATCTGACATTCGTAATTACTTTGGATTTAAAAAATAAAAGGCTTGAAAACATTATTTTATTTTTTATATTAGGAACTTTGTTTTTATTACCAGCATTGGACTACTACGAATTTGAATTTGGAATAAACGACGTGTGTGATATTTTAATAACACTATGATTGTATTATTCTTTAATGAGTATTAAGTTTTTGGAAGAAGAACGATCTTCAACGGAATAATTACTTTTCTTTTTGAAAACAATGTGTCATTATTACGCTGCAGCTGCTTTATTGTAATTATTGGTTCATTCGTTCGTTCATTATGCCAATACGGCAATCGCACACTGATTGCTTGTTTCCCTGAAGTTGCATTTATAACAAAGGTTATTTAAAAGTATTAATTTTTTCATCTGTTTTATTTATCTTTTTGTGAATTCTTCACTTCATTACATTACTCATACATAATTCTAATTATTTCATTAAAAAACATTTGACCACACTACTGTTCCTCAACTTGTGAATTAGTCTAAATATATATCTCACAAAAACATCACATAACATACATCGCGTGAGCAGACGGTACACGTACTAAACTTAGTAAGTCGAATATAAACTTCCAAATTCGACTAACTAGTGAGTATATCCTTCAACAAAAATCGACTAGACTGAAACTTCCTCGACGCGGCTTAAAAATGGCTGCCGAAACTCATTGTCACTATAGTTAGTAGGTACAGTGGTGATTTCATTAAGCGGTTGCACCCCCTGTCTCGACGTCTAGCCGTCTGGCAACATATACAGGGGAGGCTAGTTGCTAGGCAATGTACTGATGTATATTGATGTTCGGTGGTCGGGGAGCCCCTGTCGATATGGGTATGAATTTCGATTTTATGTAGTAAATAATGTTTTAGTACTGGCTGTTAATGAAGTACCTTTGCTCGATGCGCTGCAGTGATTTTGATGACGTAATTTGATTTTGACAGTTCGTACAAAATGGCGGTTGTTTTTACATTAATAGCTTTTTGTTATTAATAAATCAGTTGTTCAGTTTACTTTCGGTTCAAAACTAGATTTATTATGGTCTGCTAAACATTTTTCTGTAGTGTAAATACATTTTTCAAAAGTTTTACTCTGACTTCTGTCTGACAAATTCTTTAAGTTTAGAACTTGGCTGAGGTCAGTCTTTAGAATTTATCTTTTGAAAACTTTTCATACGAAAATATCTTTCTATTATTACTTTCCATAATACCTTTCCAGACGCATAGATCACGTGCAATGTGCGAAAGTCTGACAAGAAATTTACTGCCCACACTTGAATGTAGTCTAAAAGCAAAGGTGGGAGGTCAATATTTCTGTATTACCTACCTAGGCTAAGAGGTAATCTATGTAAAAATATTTTTTGCACTTTTGTTATCTATACTTTTAATATTATAAAGCTGAAGAGTTTGTTTGTTTGTTTGAACGCGCTAATCTCAGGAACTACTGGTTCGAATTGAAAAATTATTTTTGTATTGGATAGTCCGTTTATTGAGGAAGGCTATAAGGCTATATAACATCACGCTACGACCAATAGGAGCGGAGCATAAATGAAAAATGTTGCAAAAATGAAAAACCGTTGAAACTAAAACACGCGAACAAAGTCGCGGGGGACAGCTAGTATAAGAATATAATATTTAAATATCGAATTTCTATTTTGTGATTTACAAGTATAAATTAGTTTAGGCTTTGTCTGCCTATGAATAGAGATGTTTTTGTTTAAAATGGGCGCCAATTAATAAAACTGATTTTTTGTTAAAGTATCTACCTAATGTAATATACATGAAACCGGTAAATTAAATACAAAATGGTGACCGTTACAGGAAATTATAATATGTTCGTTTATCACGCATTCCCTAAAATGGCAGGACCAGGTGTCTTTATCAAATCATTTCTTCAAAGTCGGAGTTAATTTTTACGGGTCTATAGACACGAAAGCAATCTGTCTGCCACAAGGATTTAAGGATATAAGAACTAAAGGGTTATGACATTGGAAAAGGTCACGAATATATCATATCCTTTTTTAGAGTGTCGCAAGTTTTTTTTTATCTGAGGCTAAAGCCTGTTTAAAAACCAAAACTAGGAAGGTATATAGATGCAATCTCGTTCATTAGAATGAAATTTATAAAAGGGGCGTCAAAATTCAAATTGTAAGCTGATTGGGTTATCAATTTTTTTCAATTTCTTAATGTTCGTATTTTTTAGTAAATGTCTATACAAAACAAAAATAGATTGTTTTACTCACTCCATGTCATTAATTTCTTTTGTTTGCGTACTCCTCGTCTACCTTTTTTCGAGTCTGTTATTTTGTATAAAATTTGACATTGGCTGTCTGCAAAACGCACCTGAGTGCGTTTTGCAGACAGTCAACGTCAAATTTTGGCTATATTAAACTAGCTGTCCCCCGCGACTTTGTTCGTGTTTTAGTTTCAACGGTTTTTCATTTTTGCAAATTTTTTCATTTATGCTCCGCTCCTATTGGTCGTAGCGTGATGTTATATAGCCTATAGCCTTCCTCAATAAACGGACTTTCCAATACAAAAAGAATTTTTCAATTCGTACCAGTAGTTCCTGAGATTAGCGCGTTCAAACAAACAAACAAACAAACTCTTCAGCTTTATAATATTAGTAGGTCTATTGTAAAAAAATAATTATCTTAAGATTTCATGTTGATTGTATATGACTGTTTGATGCCAAAATAAAAAAAAAAAAAAAAAAAAAAAAAAAACTTAGTATAGATAAGCTACAAAAATTATAAATTCCTTTAAATCTAGAAACCTTTACAGATCACACGTAGATCGATGATTTGTGTCAAAAAAAAAGCGAATCAAAACGCAGTTGATATGCAATCGAATAGGTAGATCCGTTAACTAGTCTTTAGAGTTAATCTTCTAAGGAATAAATTACAAACTCGAAGTCCTTAGTCACGGATGCCTGACAAATTCTCGAACCTGTTATTTTAAATAATTTGATTTCTCTGTGTTAAATGTATTCAAGGAATGCATTTGACTAGCTCACACGATCCCGTCTTGTGTTTTAAGCTTGGTTAAGATTAACTATTGGTCATATATTTGTAGTAATAATCTTATGTAGTGCATTGTTAACTTCATACCTTCACATTTGAATAAATACGCGTACCTAAAATTAGACGACCTTCGTGGTAGAGTGGCGTACACATCGTTTTGCAAGGTGTCGCCAGCTCTGAGGTCCCGGGTTCTATCCCCGGCCGGGTCAATGTAGAAAACCACTTTTCCACATTGTCTCGGGTCTGGGTGTTTGTGGTACCTTCGTTGTCTCTGAATTCCATAACACAAGTGCTTTAGCTACTTACTTTGGGTTCAGAGCAATGTATGTGATGTTGTACCATTTATTTATTTATTTTACCTAAATGTGTGGGACGATGAATGCAAGATTATGCGATTATTTTTGGCGTTTTTCTTTTTTTAGAGGTATCAACCGCATAAGCTAAGTTTACGCATGAAATTAACAGCTAACAAACGTGCAATAAACTTTCGTAATGTGAAATGTCGTTTAGTTTTATCTTTGGACTAATATTCTCATGTAGACATGTGTTTTGTTGGACCGTGCACGTGTAAAAGGGTTGTGTTATTAGGTTCTTGGGCGAAATTCTTAGTAGTTGGGACTATTATTAGGTGTGAGGTTATAGTTTAGAATAATTAAAAGTGGCAAATTTTAATATTAAATCATTTTTAGGATATAACATTTGGGGGTTGGCGATGGCGCTGTCGTCAGACCGCATTGGTCTGACGACATCGTTTTTATGTAAAAATATTATATTTATAAATAAACATAGTATTGTGTTTAAAAATATACAGCTGATAAAATAAGGGTTTTAAATACATCCATCTAAATTATCTTAATTTAAACACAGCTACATCACTACCTTGTGGATTCTTACACACTGCGGTGTAAAATGAACTACTCTTGTCACCCTGTATCTCAAAGATATAAGGTCGATTTTCGTAATTCGTGGCGACTATTTGAGGTCCAACGGACCATAAAGTTATGGCCCTCAGATAAAGGGACCCGCAGCAATTATGTTAATATAGGACAGGTATGCGCCTTTTGGTCACGAGTCACGATGCGTTGAGACGAATCGTTAATTTGTTTTTAGGGTTTTTCTATTCGTGCGTCCTTTGTTAATTGTTCCTTGTATGAGGTAGTTATCTGTTATAATCAAGTCTACATTAAAACGTGGATATGATGTGAGAAAGAACGATCATATCCTACCATCAGTGTTAGGAATAGCGAAGGCGTATGACATAAAACCTAAGGGCTATTTAATGTAAAGGAAAAGGTCAGATTTTTACTCTGACAATACTACTTAACATTATGAATACCATTCTCGAAGCGGAATTATGTATCTTGCAAAAGTAATGTGATAGAATTTGACAACGAATATTGTACAATTATTGCTGTCGTATATACATAATAAATATGTCGATACGATACGTAATAAGAATTGTCCTCAGAGTAAACATAAGCAAGCATAGTACGCGCGCATCGCTAGTAGCCCTTGGTGCCGAGCGAAACCATTTTTTTTACTGATTTAAGGGATTTTCCGTGCGACGACAGACGTTTAAGCGAAAATATCGACAGTTCCGATATTATTAGGGCAATATTAGGTTTTGAGATAGTTTTAATAAAACGGCGCGCTCTGTTTTGATACAATTTTTACGATTTTACTTGTTCATACTAGTGCCTACAGTACATCTTCAATAGGCGCACTCGATAGTTCATTTGTTTGTTTTTCTTAGGAATTATCATTTTGCCAGCAATAACTGTTTACATTTTGCTGTCGATTTGCATTCGCAAAATACAAAATACCACTGGGCACTGCCGTTTATCTCATACACAGCTTAGTTCAGATTATTAAGCGTACCTATTTTCCTGCGTTTATCCGGTGTCGGCTGCAGAGTTTGCCTCGTCATATTTCAAAGGCTCGTTACATTCAAACCGGATAGGTTTGTCTGCCACGTCAGGGCCTCAGAATGGTGCAATTGGTCTAGTATTTTGAGCTTAATGTGCCGTGTTAAGCACGTTGAAAGCTGAGTTTTGATAGGAATAAAAGCGATATTTAACATGAATTTCGCTGCATTTTGACTGTTTCAATAGCGCTTATTTAAGCTGGTAATGACCGAATACTTAAACTTAAATCGATGTTCAGTCGCATGTTGTCTCTGCCACTTTAAGATGTAAAGAAGCTATACTTAGATAGAACTTAGAAACATTTAAGATCGTTTTAAGGCAAATAATGCAGTTTTATATACCTAAGGCCTTACAAAATACAATCTGAAATCGCCAGCCTGCAATGAGAAAGCCTGGTGATCAATGCTCGTTCTTTCTCTAAATGAGAACGTTGTTGTAAGATGTTTACGTGCCGGTATTATTTATTATAATTATAAATTGGTGGTGTATACTATATTTATAGTTTCATGAAGTGTTATGAAATGGGACTTCAGCAGAACCTCAATTAAAGTAGTTAATTGAAGGGAGGACAGTTTAACTTAATCAATAGGGTCCATTGTCTGCTCAAGTCATTGTTTAGCATCTTGTAGTCTCTAGAGTTCTCTTAAGTGGATTAGAACAATATAATAATCTATTTATATAATATAGTCATCTTTATTGCATAATGAAGACCTATGTACCTATAGTTGTAGGTACCATACATCATTATACATTTCAGAGAATAGCATACAGAGAAACATATTATACGCGTACACTAGCGACCCACTCAGTAGGGTTGACAAAAAAATCTTGAATTACTCTATCCATTGGTGAAAACCATATGAAAATCCGTTCGGAAGTTTTTGAGTTTATTGTATTCAGACAGACAGAGAGACGCGGCGAGGAACTTTGGTTTTATAACATGTATAGATTACACGCATACTTTTTTAACTCTTCATTAAACGCTTTTGTTTAGGTACGCACCGTCTACTTATTTATCTGAGTTCGTAGAAATATTGGTTCATAGACAAAATCGTTTCACTAATTAAACCATTAATTGCTACTTTATTGTGACTCAACGCACACAATTCTGACAGACTAATTAGAAATAGAGGGTGCACATGTCAATATCAATACAGCCAAGTGAGTTTGTAAACAGGACATCTGTCAAATATCCCAACCCTAATTTACGTCCGTTAAGTGATAGTCGTAGTGAGGGGAACGGATAGTATCGATATGTTCACTACCGATTATAGAAACCCGGGTTTTTGCATATAACGATGAGAAATCCGTGTGATAGTTTGGAATCTCCCGGAAACCGTTAATAAAACCTTCTATTTATTTCAAATTGTAATAAAAATCAAGACCGGAGATTGTTTCGATCAACATCACAATCCCAAAATAATTACAGCAAATAATTCCTAGATAAATATAGGAATCCCTCTAAGGTCGACGACAAAGAGAATTTTAGAAATCGATCCGCAATTGACGGAGCCAAAATAAAGCGTATCATATAGAAAAAAAAAACTTCGAATAGAGAACTTCCTGCCTTAGAAGTCGGTTAAAAATTAAAAGGGTACTTAAAGGAAAGAAAAGTTATTCCTAAAATTTGTGCCTACACAGCTACTTTTAAGTAACAAGTAACTGCTTATTTCCTCCCTGAAAGGTCTATTACTTTGCATATAAAGAGGTATTCATTAAAGGGTAAGGAAATGGATTGAGGGCAATTAATACTGAGTAGATCGCATTACGTAAGGGCACGAATTTTATTACGTTAAAATGGAATATAATGACTTATTTTATGAGATGCTGTGATGATATTTTCAACGATAAATACTTCATTCTCAAAAGAACTTTTTGCCCTACAAATGGCCGAAACTGAAACGTCAAATACTTTAAAATCGCCGTTAAGTCTCATGCTGTCTCTGTCACTTTAAGATGTAAAGTGGCGACAGATAGATATTTAAGAACGTGTTAAAGTTGAGTTGCGTTTCAGTGTTCGGGGGTAAACCTGCTAAAACTTCCTCATTGTATTGCCAGGAATGAAGTCTTTCATTACATGACTAGCGACCCGCCACGGCTTCGTACAGTTAAGTTTTTATTATTAAAAATCTTTGAACTTTTTGGTATTTCTATACATTAAAACGTTCCTCTTCAATCACTCTATCTGTTGCTGAATACTGCATTAAAATCTGTTGCGTAGTTTAAAAGATCTAAGCGTACAGACGGCGGAAGCGACTTTATTTTCTACTATGTAAAGGTGTCGGTTATGAAATCACATATTATTCTAAAAAAACAATTGAAAAATTAAGTTACTTTGTAAATTTTGATATACAATAACAAACTTAGCTCACTGCTAAGTTTTCACCAACAAATAAAATTATAATTTTTTTTCTTTAAGTCTACAAGAGCTTTTAAACTTACGCACTTATATAACATAAGTACTAACATCGTATTACCTAAAAAGTTATCCTCATCCTCAAACAAGGTATAAAAGTAACCTTCCCTGAATTCTGAATAACGAATACATTCTATCAAATCATAATGGCGTTTGGAAAACCCGTAAAACGTCCATCAGGTGAATTCAGGTGGGTTTTTATGTTATTAGCTATAACATATACTATATAAGAATTCAATTGTACCAAACCTGGATCATTAGGACTAAAAGTTTATGTTGAATGTCGAAGATTGAAATAAAATGTAAGTGTGGTGTGAGATGTGTTCGAGTGAATTTAATCACCAGTTATATTTTTTTATAGGTTTTTTTTGCTTTTTCTTCCTTATTTTTGAAATACGTCCTTTTTGGTGCAGGATTAACCGTCTTAATTAGAAAGTAATAATTACATGAGATAGGTTCTAATATAGACCAGTGTCCTAGTTTTAAGAAGTTTTGGTGTCTTTAACTTTTAGATATAATATTGACACTTCTATACCTTATTATAGATGAGTCAGTCCGTCTGAAGGCGATAAACTTAAAAACTACCAAATTTCCACTAGTGGATACTGATTCAGGAAGGTATGTGTGTTATTCATTAATGTTTTTTCTATCCTTACGAAGCAGGGATAAATATACAATATTATAAACATTTTCTGTCTGTCTTTCACTTTTACGGCTAAACAGCTGAACCGATTTTGATGAAACTTGGTACGAGATAATTTTGAGAAACCCAAGAACGACTGTTTACCGCGACAACCGTCACCCACTCGGGCGCAGTCACAGGAAAAAGGTAGTATAGCTTAAAGTAAGTTTCATGACTGAAATTTTGATATCAGCGAAGTTCAATTAAATAGAGATTTATACACATTTTGTAATAAATGGTATTAGTTTGTGTTAATTGATGTAAAACAAAGTTTAAGTAACATTAGCAAGGTTCTAATTAAGTTTCAAGATGTATTTCACAGCTCTGAAATATGGAGAATGATCGTTAGGTAATAGTTAGGTATTATGATATATATTATAAAACAAAGTCTTCCGTCGCGTCTGTCTGTCTTTCTGTACCTATGCGATAAACTCAAAAACTACCAAACGAATTTCCATACTGTTTTCATCAATGTATAGTGATTCAAGATGAAGGTTTGGGTTTATATTTCATTTTATTCAAATTTCTTCATTTTCTTTTTTATGAAAATTCTTAAATTACTCTTTAAAATGACGAAACTAACATAAAAAAAATGTGATACAGCTTTACTGAGCTACAATTTAATTCTAACACAAATTATTATGACAATATGCGTTCCAAATCGCTGAATAAACCAAATTATCAGATTGAAAATATCAATTCACCCCAAAATGAACCGGTATCGAGCTTAATTAAAACAACATGCCGTCTAATTTAAAGTTAGGTTAATAGAAAATTGTATTATCGATATAATCCCATCACTAGCCTATTAAGAGCCATCGACACACGTTTGTCGAAATAAAGTAGACCAAAATACCATATCCAATATACTTTGACCCCTATGATGAAGTGTGCCCAGTATATCGTTGTCTCTTTCTTTCTGTTTACGTGTATGTACTTGCATCTCGCTCAATTTGTCAAACACATTACTTTGGAGGGGTCAACGTTTACTGTATGTTATATATTTGATGGGCCCGCATAAACATAATTATAACGATAAACTTCTCGAAGTTTCCATGGCCAGAAAAATGTCAGACAAATGTCTGGCCATGGAAACATCGAGAAGCAATTGTCTTTGTTACCATTTTATAATTTGTTTTTGAAGAGCGGGTCCTCCTAGCACAGGTATTGCTTTTACTTAAAAGGAGGTAGCCCTATGTAAGATTTAATGTAAAAGTTGAACATGTTTGTTTTTTTTTTGTACAATACTTTATATCAATTCTGTGATGGATTATATTAATTATGTAGTTACCACTAAAAAAAAAACTAGTTATTTATATTGTTATACCCGGTGATAAAGGCGGATAGGCTACATAAATCGCCAAGCACCAATAAAAAACCTTTTTTAAACTTATTTTTTTTTAAGCTTAAGCTAAAATTTATATTCAATAATATATTTACGTACTTTCGCTCGTCATTTATTCGTCAAATATTGTAGCCAAGTGTTACCAATACATGCAACCCCGTTCTCCCCTTCGAAATCTAAACAATACCATAATAATAGGACCCGCATAAAATACGGTATTTACTACCCCCATGACGGGAAGTCCTTAAACAAAGACAATTACTTGGTAACCGTAAAACTGTGATGAAGAAAATATCAGCTGTTTAGTCTTATGGGAATTTTTTGCTACTTACGCAACTGTCCAAAAATAATGTCTTCGTGATTGAATTTTGGCCAACAGAGACTACCCGAAATAGGTGGTATTTATAGTTCATAAGTAAGTTTGTAGATTTGCTCTGTATGGGACAAAGAATTGCCTGTTGTGTATAATAGTAATAGGAAATTCTAGAAAGTATGATTTTAGTTAAGTGATTACCTACTTCGAAGAATTGCGTAGGCAAAGGTTTTTTTTATTTTATGCCAGTAAAAATATATTTAAATTTATTGTCAACATAAGATAATGGAATCTAAACAAAAAAGTATCTTTTTTGCTTTTAATATAATTCCAAATAATTCTATTAAAATCAAAACAAAAGAGTTCGATGTTTTTTCGTTTCGCTAATTTCACTATTCAGTAGTTCAGCGGTTAACAATGAGATCTATTTTTTAAAATTTGGCTATCGAATGTTCGAACGAAATTTAAATTAAATAAAAAAACAATGGCCGCCAGCTGGACCGGACGGCCCGGCGTTCCGGCCCGCCGAGCGGCGATGCGAGTGCATCGAGCTATGATCGTGTACGAGCCAACGAGTTCCGTACATGTTTATACGGGATTTTATGAGGGATTTTGAGCATAAAATACTATAAAATCAATTTGATGTTTAAAATAAAAATATTCACCGTTCTTTGTTAGTTGTCTTTGTATCCAAATTAAAGGACGTCGTCGACTCCTTGAGTTAAATGTAGATAAAGTGCACTACCAGCCCCCCTGTACAAGTGACATTTCGACAAGCAATAACGATGATCGAATCGTGCAAATGTAAGGAAGTGACAAGTCCAAATCACGTGACTTATCCAAAAGAAATGTCATTTTCATACATTTAATATCATTTAATCGATTTCTATCATCGTTAACATGACAGTTGTCTATAGGTGCTGGTATTATGATAATAAGTTAGGCGTAGGATAAATATTGAAACCGTTTTTGAGGCATGGATGTTATTAAAAATAAAAATCAATGACCTAAAGATAGGTATGATTAAAAGTACCAGATGTTTTACCAAAACTATATGAAAATTAATTAACAATACAACGCTAGCCTCGTAAATATTC
Source organism: Diachrysia chrysitis (assembly GCA_932294365.1). Lineage (NCBI taxonomy): Eukaryota > Metazoa > Arthropoda > Insecta > Lepidoptera > Noctuidae > Diachrysia > Diachrysia chrysitis. The sequence goes on along the minus strand of OW028659.1, from coordinate 9,743,750 downwards.
ATCACGTGAAAACATTTCCTTTTAAACCGTTCACGTTAATCGAAACAAAACTTTACATGCGCGGAACCAAAAGCAAACGTTAACATCGACCTATATTCAAATTTATGACGGAAAAATTTAAATATCGAACACCTAATGAGGTTGTGCCTGACCTATCGCAATTTTGCAATATGATTTATTATTTTACCGCCTTTTTTAACGGCTTTCAGAAAGTTTGTAACTTAAACACAATTAATTGTGATCGTTTAAGAATGAAAAGTAATTTATGTGTGATAAATTAAAGATTAGTTGATATGAATGACTGTATGATGTAAACTATTATACATTTTATTAATTAACCGGAATAATTAATATCCGTAACGTTAAATAAACCAGATTTTAGTAAGTGTTCAGCAAGAATTGTGTATGTAATATGAAATATATAAGAACATTTAAACACCATATTTTTTTGATTGTACACGCATATTAAAATAAAATAACAATTACCAGCAAAGAAAATGATCTTCAATCTTGAATAAACTCCAACACTTTTTTCTCTATTACAAAAACAGTAAATAAATAAAATAAAAACTTTACCCCAATCAACGTTTTTGTCGCCAGTCGGAAACCTGCGCCATTAGGCGTAAAAAGAAAATCGTTTTAGTCTATACCAAGTTCCACAGATAATTAAGTGTAAAATAATGACGCGTTCCATTGATTTTTAGGGTTCCGTACTCAAAGGTTGCGAACGGGACCCTACTACTAATGGCAGAATAGTTGAACGCAACTCAACGTCGCTATTAAGTTTCTGTCATTTTCAGGGGTAAAGAAGCGATAAATAGTCATTTACGAACGTCTTAAAGTTGAGCTTCAGTATCTGGGAATAAGCCGCCACTGTCCATCTGTCTATCAGCAGGCTGTCTTTAAAGAACTGTTATTGTGAGATCATTCTAATTTTCATAGAGTTTGTAACTAATGCCGCTATAACAAATAATACACCTTTTACGATACAGAACTCTTCGCGCGTGAGTTCAACTCGCACTTAGTTTTTAAATGTGTGTTCCATTCCAGTGCATGTGAACAAGAAATATGGGCGTTTGTCTATGGTATGTGGGAGACATTACAAAAGAGGTTGGATAGTTCCTATTGTTATTATTTGTTTTGTCTTGATGTCACTTGGCTACAATTGTCGTATGGTCAATTAAATTGCAGAGGGGAGTGTCGTGTTGCTGATGGAAGGATAATGATTGCTATGTTTGTGAGGGAGCGAAACGGTTGTAAAGGAATTTTGTAGCACAAATCGAGTGAAAGTGTTTTTGATTGTGGGCAACACATTTGTTATCACGTAAATAAAGCTAAACAAGGTTTCATATCATCCAGTATCGCAACACATGTCAGGTGAAAACCAATCAATTAGCCAAGCAATGGGTTTCGTAAAAGAGTTTATATTCCACGTTGTGTTTTAAAGTAGTAGGTAATATTGCTTTGCCAGAGAAACTTACATAATATACACGTACAACCAACATATCAACTTACATATATACAAATACAAACTAAAGGTTCTGAGTTCGATTCCCACCCACATTTATTTGTGTGATGAGCACGATCATTTGTTTTGTGTTTGGGTGTAATTTATCTACATAATTCAGGTATGATATTTTTGGAAATATATCACTACGTTTATCAGTTTTCTGGTGGCCATAATACAAGCTCTGCCTAGTAAACGCATCTCTGCAAAGTCCTAGTAAACGCATCCTAATAAATACACGATGCGTCAATTTAAGGGCAGTCGTTCCGTGCGAGTGCTTGTAAAGTTAAAAGAAGAAATACTTTCCAATATGGCTTACTGTACCTATATAACTAACATGGTCCTAGTAAACGCATCCTAATAAATGCACAATTTAAGGGCAGTCGTTCCGTGCGAGTGCGTGTGAAGTGCATACTGCTGGGGTGATGCGCTCGGGTTGGCCAGTGACGAGTAATAGACGTGTGATGGGTATAGTGTGGATAAGATGAATAAAAAATAAAAGGACAATAAGAGATACTTAAACAAATTTTTGTTGTTTTTTTTGACAAGGCTAATAATCCTTACTAATATTAAAATGCGAAAGTAACTCTGTCTGTCTGTCGCGCTTTCACGCAAAAACTACTAAACCAATTTCAATGAAATTTGGTACACAATAAGTCTAGAGCCTGAGAAAGGACATAGGCTCCTTTTTGCCGCGATAACCGACATCCATGCAGGCAAAGCCGCGGGAAACAGCTAGTAAAAATATGTTAAAATATAGACTTTGAATTCCTAAAACTTATGTTAATAGTCATACTATGGTAGGAAGTCAGGAGTTAAAGAGAATTCATATTCGTTAAAACAATACTGACACTTCGTGGAGTTACGGATTAGTAATCCGACTAAATTTGATATGCTAATATAGGTATCATGTTCACTTAATCTGTATAGAGAGCGTTCAAAACTGGTTGAATAAATATCACTCGGATTCATGATGTCCTTTTTCAAATAATGGATATTATTTATTTCAGATACTTTTAATGTGTCGTTAATAAGTATTATTGTTGGTGGCAATTGGTTGTATGCTCTTACTTGTAATTTGCTAAAGATGGAAGGTTCGAAAGTCCAAACGTACCTACGTTATTTTATTTTTATTCTTAATTTTAACACACAAAAAAAAAGTTACTAGAAAACAATAATTTCACATGTGATGTACAGAGGCGCTTAACTCAACTTTGAGTTGTTCTACCAGCAAACCTTTGACTGAAAGATACATTTCTTTATATGTATTTTACTTAGGGGTTACATGATAAAACGGATGATAAAATTTTGCATACTGGATCATTAGAAGTAAGGTGGCCTGCTAGTTAGTGATAATAGCGACTTAAGAAATGTTACCTTACAAAATCAGTATGCTGTCATTGTCAAAATACTGAGTTGCGATATATTATAAAATGGGAATTAGCCCGAACATGCATAAATACCAAGCGTAAATAACTAGGTATATACACAGTGTATGCATGTACGCGCTAATTCCAGTTACATAATATATTATTATTACTGAGTTGCGGTCTCCAGAGATACGAATTAAATAAAATTTTGTATTTCCGTTTTACTAGACAGAATATATACGACCGATACGCGGAGGTGGCGGGTTGATATTGTATGTGGTTAGGTTTGTAAGTTCGTTCCGTGCGAGCGCGAGTCATGATGACAGTCACGGCAACGCCATGCCATGGAATGTCCAAACAATGCGTAATAACAACATATAACATAAGTTATAACTTAACAATGTGAAGTTATAATTTTGTTTAAGAAACGTACTAAAAATATGTGGCTTTGAGTACAATATTTGTGAAAATATTTTATATTTCTTGTGCTTGTACGTACAAAGAAACAAGTTGTGACTCACAAGCAAGTTACGCACAAAAGGTTGTATAACTATCAAAAACATGAATTCTCATTTTTTAGATTGTGTACGACTTTAGAAGAAAAAGGTGCAAAAAAGTGTAAAGCATAAATAATATATGCGATGGTAACGAATACAAAAAATTTGGACAATTACAATATATATGACATACTTATATACAGAGGTGTCGGTAACGGTAACAAAGTCTCATTCAATTGTTTTTTCCCATATCAAAAATACTTGCCTAAAAAAGTTTTGAGTACAATAATTTAACTGTCTGAAAAAAAATGGGTGATTTTTCATTTATTCGATGATAAAAATACCCCTAAATAAAATTGTTTTTCCATGATTATAATTATTCAAAAATTGTACGTCTTATCCCCACTAAACGATCGTACTCACCAGATAGAATGTTCTCGGTTCAAGTTCAATGTTCATTAGCGTTTGAAGGAGCACTCGCGCCAGTGACTCGACTTGACCGTCACACGCATTTTATAGAATATTTTATTTTTGAGTAGTAATGTTTCCTGCTTTTGTATTATTTTGGTTGATATTTTGATACTTGTGTAGCGGTATTAAATTCTGAATGCTATTTTTTTCAAGGGTCATATTTTATTTAAAATCAATTTTGTTTTTAACCGACTTCCAAAAAGGAGGAGGTTCTATGTTTCACTGTATGTATCTTATTTATTATTAAACTAACATTTGATGCGGCCTACCGCTAGGCTAGAAAAATATAACTAGTTAAGTGTCTTTTGGATATTTTTTATATTCTTTTTACTTTTAAGCAAAGTTTTATTACCTACGTCGTGGTTGCTACTGCCATTTATGGGACAATGTTATTTAAAAATAAGTAATTGAAAACTTGTTCACCATGACTATTTGAATTACTACAAATTATCACTCGCCTTATATAAAGTGAATTAAAATTGTCATAGTTTTATTGCTGAGTAAAGGTCTCTCCCGAAGTTTTTTAAACCTCGCCGCTCTTAGCAAAATTATATTTCATTATTATGTTCAGATTTCGAACGGAAAAGAAAACAATGAATTAGAAAAATGACACATATATAGATCCGAAAAAACAAATGCAAAACACTTCAAAAAGAATGTTCTAAAAACAAAAGAAACTCACATCCGAATACTCGTTAATTGTCCCTTTGAAAACGCAGGCAAAAGCGAAAAAAATATTAAAAATAAAAAGAGAGTAACGACTTTCGCGAATGCCATTCACACCGTAATAACTCTCAATACAAAGTTATCTACAAAGGTTTTGAAGTACGACACAGTCAACTATTTCAAACACTGTGTTAGAGTGTGCCTTTGTTAATTTCTAAGAGTTAGTGAACACTGAAAATCTGTGTTCACAATTGGAAAATGAGTGAATCCGAGCGAGTCGCAAAGTAATTTATTTATGAACTTACAAAAGCTTTAATAAAATGATAATATTTTTTATAGAGACAGCGAAGTTGATGACACTCGGCTGTATTAGATACTCTTTAGTAATTGATACTAGACTAAATTAAACAACGATAACTTACCTAATTAATTGTGAACTATTGAGAGGGCAATAGGATACTTCCTTAGAGTAAACGTAGACAAGAATAGAGCGCGCGCATCGCTAAGCGTCTTGTGCCGAGCGTAAGCAAGTTTTTAGCTGTAAATGCTACGCTCATTTACTGATTTAAGTGTTTTTCCCTGCGACGACAGACGTTTATTCGAGAATATCGATTGTTCCGTTATTATTAGGGTAATATTAAGTTTTGGGATTTTAACTTAATTATAAAAACTTATAAAATCTGTTTTGACTAAAATTTTTAAATTTTACTTGTTCATACTATTGATTTCAGTTCATACTCGATATTCGCACTCCATAGTTTACTTATTTTTTCTCCAAGTATAGTACTGATGGTCTTTAAGCGTCGTTAGAACTCAACAATTTTTTGTACGCGAAATGATATTTTTTTGACTTTTTAACTTTACTAAAAATATTTAACTATAGCCGTGAAAGTGTAGCAAAAATACCGACAGTTACTATCGCTATTTTAATATTAGTTTGGACATATATCAGAAATATCAAAATATATATCAATCTTGATAAGTAGGCAAGTATCTTATAGCCTATAAGATGTTTTTTCTGTCGTAAATACTTGCACCTATAAGTTATAGGTACCCATAAAATGTTTAAAAACTACATTAAATAATCTTTACTTGGCGTGACAGTATCACCCACAATAACATGAACATTATCCCAAAGAAAAGAGGTAATTACACTCAAAAACTCTTTAGACAAAACATTACACAACTCACTCAATTATTTAACCTGTTTTGTTCCATCTACATTCATTAACGTACATACTCGTCAGCAATAAATCCTATAATCATCAATATCTATCTAAAGAAAACTCCTTTCAAAGAAACAAAAACCTAATCCCAGGGTATTAAGGTGGATAATCGCGTACTTATTGATACAAAGGCAAGTTCAATTACTTAACAGATTCTAACTTGGACGTACAACCTCTTTGTAGAGAACAGTGGAGGATGTCCATTTGGGAAGTTGTACAAAGCAATTCCGTTCTATTTACTTTATAAGCTATAATACGTGAATTGTGATTTCTTTCCGTCAAATGATGCAGAAAGTTTAATTGTAAAGTTTTGGGGGTATTTATTGGCTGTATATGTACTTAGTAACTAATTTATTGAATTTCAACTTTATATTTTAGCCAGAAGAGACCCAAGCATAGGTAGTTGCTTGCTCTAATTATAAAGATATGAAAATTAGATTTTTTTCGAGTCTTGCTTAGGTAAAACTTATCTATGCTATAGAAAACAATCTATAGACATAAATGTAATATATTAAACAATTAATTTACAGCATAAACCTAATCCAAAATTGTTCGGGATATGGTTCGGAAAATGTCGGAAGAATGTTATGCCCAATTGTGGGACACATCACCAATTAAATTAAAAATATTGACGAAACATTGACGTGCTCCCGGAGACAAAGAACCTTGAATATTCTGTGCAAAAACGTTACACCAATCCTTTGTTCCGATTTGTTCAAAAGTTGTTGAGTCGAGATTTCCGTGCGATGGTCGTTAAGCCATTCTGTCTTGGAACAGAATACACGTGTAAGTTTGGGATACTCATCCCGAGTAATTTGGATTCCGGGGATCAGATAGCAACTATTCCTGGTAATGATTTTGGTATTGATCTTATTGTTATGTTTTGGTATCCACAAACCACATGTGGAACTGTTTGCGCGAATGTTGAACTTCAAAGCGTTTTAATTGTAAAGTACAATAATTGAGGTGTAACAATAGTGCTGTAACAAAACATGTGTATATGTTTTTTCTCTATTGTATTGTATTATTTGTACAGTTCTTACAAATGTATAACAAGCCACCCATCCTAGGTCCGCACTGGTAGAGCAGCAATATAGCCTATGTTACTCAGGGATAATGTAGCATTCTAATGGTGTAAGAATGTTTGAAGTATATTCGTTTGGAAAGATTTGTATTTTTGTATGTTTGTGACATACAAATATACACTATACAAATCTATCCCCTTTATAATATTAAGTATAAGTATAGAAGAATAGATATAAAAATAGAAGATTAACCCTAATTTCATGTAACAGTTGTCCAAAATTTTACTCAATTCAACTGCCACCGTTGTTATTGGTTTTTAAAAGCTTAACTATTATTACTTTTTTTCTCAATAAGAATAAGGAATTATCCTGTTGGTGTTCGATAAGTAAATTGTTTTTTTTTTATTTCAAGCAAAAAATATTAAACGCTAATTTGACTGGCAGCTGCCTATCGAAGGAGGGATACGAGTAAGAAGAGTTAAATGAAAAAAAATAAGGTTTCATAAATATAATACTTTTCTAAAACAGATTAAGTTAAAAGTGGTAGGCTTTTCGAAACTTTCTGCTGTGCCCGATAGGGTTCTTATGTGACTCTACATTTTAAATCCTCCTGTTTTTAGGTAATTTAACATTTATTTCTCTTACACATAAACTATGTATTTTCCTTATAACCCAAATTTATTTCAAACGGAAGTTCAACTTATCTTTACTAAGTCTAGCTCTACGACTAGATTCTGTAAACAAAATTATTCTTATATTATAGTTAGGATCAGACAGTTAAACCGCAGTTTGTTAGTTATGGCTTATGCAGCATTACAAAACGAACTGCTGTTTTCAAAAGTTAAATCTTACACAGCAGTGGAGTATGAGCCTAACCGACCAGAGAGATTGCAGACGGTTGGGTGTGGGCCCTGTTTTAGCGGGCATTATTTTATAAGTTAAGATTACTTGTTCGTGATTAGGTTGTTAGTGAAAATATTACTTATGTGTAAATCTATACTAACATGGTTATAGTGTTATAGAAATTGATGTATAAAGGGGTAAGAAGAGTGACAGATAATATTTGATATTTATGTACTTAATTGTCGTTCACTGTCATAGTCAAAAACAGGATGCTACGAAAATGCATGGTCTACTTTTGACTTTTTTTTTAATGACTTTACTAAGAAAAACATAGATTTTCGAAATGGAGTATTTCTTTTTTTAGAGAAAGTTGTTCATTTGTTGAGGCAGTATTTCAAATATGACCACGCACTTTTAAAACACTGTATAAACGTAAACTGTTACTTTATAGCTTGAAATTATTCAAAAAATATTCCAATATCATTGAAAAGAAACTATCCCAATCACCGCTGCAACTGACGCCCTACCCAAGATCTGTACGCAGAGCATTCGCCACAAAGGTTCCCTTACCTATTCCAGTATATTTGACGAGAGCGCATAACGGATGAAATTTGTTTTGGCCTAGGAAATGGGAGAGACTACGTCTAGATTGAGATTTGCTTTGTGGCCACTGGATAGAATCTTGAGGGAGATTAGCTCTTACCTTAAGATTAATTTAAAATGGCAGGAGATGGGATATGTCGACGGTTAACTTTGTGAACGTTTTCTTTGTGTGGTGTATAATGTCCTTTTATGTCTGAGCTTTCAGACAAAGATTCTAGCGTTCCTTTTACCCAGAAAGAGCATTAGGAAGTAATGGGCGAATTTGAGTGTTATATATATGACGTTAAATATGTGACACTTAGTTATTTCTTAAAAAAAATAACAGTATTTGTAATGTTGCTGCGGTACATATAATAAATTATATAAAACTTTTAAGTTATTAAAATAATTGAAGTGGTGGATACAATATTTTTCGGTGTTAACAGAGTCAAATATTAAACAACAATAGCCTTGTCGCTTGAAAATTTCATCTAATCAGAGTGTTTCAAAATAATTAATTTATTAAAATATCACGTTCAACAGGCTGAGCGGCCAGGATTTGTAATACCCCATGGTGATCACAAGAAAGCCACCCCACGTAATCCACACCCTTAAATAACCTCATTTTATCACAAAAGTTAAATGAGATTCCAAAAATACCAAAGGTTGACAAGTTACGTGACAATATACACTTTAAAATTAAAGCACAAAAGTCAAAAACTACATTAAAAAGTCAAATGACACGTCTTGAACCAACTTTAATTTGGACACGAATATTTCAAATATCGCGGTGAAAACATTGCGAGGGTACTTTGAAACTGAACAAAACTGTTACCTGAATTGGAAATAATGAATTCATGCAAGTTCCCTGTTCCCAAAACTTTCTTTGTACGAACTAACTAGTTTCATCCATTTGATTAAATACGTATGTATTTTGGGCTATCACATAATACCAATTTTCATGCAGACAATGTTCTAGTTAATAAAAGGTTCCGCTATTTTTTTTCGATAAGTTCCACAGCAGTTTGGATAAGCGTAGGATGACGGTTTCATCGGACTTTTATTCCACTTATATCTTGATTCTTAGAATTAAATGGACCTGTAATTATTATTGCGATCCCTCCGAGAATCTTCTTACAAATGAGATATTTGTAATGTATTTATAAAATTGTGTCCTTACTGTTAACATTTATAACCTATTAAATTTATTACAGAACTATTTGTCTCATAAAACATTTTAGAATCTAAAAATATTTCACTTTATGTACCGATATTCCTGAACTTCCTTTTCAAACCTGCGCCGAATTTAAATGCAGTTCGAGGATGCAGGTTGTATCTTTTCAGTCATATACATAATATGGCTGTATGGGTTAGCTTAGGATCCAGCCTGGATAAAGGTTCTGCAAGGCGTTCAGAATGATAATCATGCATTGTTTTAAATAAGTGCACTTTGGAAAAGAGCTTGAACCGTAAGCTGAACTTTGCAAAACGGTTGAACTTTTAGAACTGTTTGGAGGGTAATGTTTTGGCAATGCGGCCGTTTCGGTCGTCAGTGAACTGAATAGCTAAATTCCTTAAAGTAAAGCGCATGAATCATGTATATCAGTGGATACAAATATCTCTGTTGAGTTGCTTTACTCTAGATTAGCAACTGACGGCATACTTTGGTACCTTTTAGTTATCAAAAACTTTTTGGGAGAGTTGCAGTTATCAGTACATACCCGAAACAAACAAACATATTTTTTTTAATTTACAAGTTCTGTACATTTATCTTTATAAGAAAATAATAATTAAATTTAATAAAAAAAAATCGTTCTGTAATTAATCCTCTTCGATACAAACATCTCCTGATGCAAAGGAAATATAACCACGAAATGAATACAAACAGAAAAGTATATAAAACAAACGAAGTCGAAAGAAAACGCATTGAATGCACGAGATCAGAATTTTCCCTTGCACAAAATAAAGGCATAGGCTCTGACGTCATCGATCCAGATACAATCCCAAACTGTAATCTGGTTTAAAGCTACAAAGTTGGGATGCTGAACCAAACTTCATTACACAAAATAGATGTTCATCATCCCTAATATTAAGTCCGGTGTATTTAATATTTCAAAGCGAAATCTACTACACAAAATTACTTCCAAATTGTTCTCCTCATGGCATATCTAGTTTTATTCATGAAACAAGTCGCCAGGGTTGTCATTTTACCTGGTAAGAGCATTTTGCTGAAAGCTTCGTTCTTGGGGATTAGATGTGTTCCGCGCACAATAGAATTGTATAAAATACAATAAACAAGAGGTGTGAAGTAAATGAAGCGGTTGTTAAACTTGGGGGTGATGGGGGATGGGAGGGAGGGGGGGGGGGCTTTAAAGTACTTGTTGTCTTTTGAATTAGGCTTTTCCTCTTTCGAACGTTTTCAATGTGTGCTGTTAAAACATTGTTAAGGTCTTTTTATTCTCTATATATCTAGATTTCATTGTTCTCTTTAACTTGAAAAATAATAGAATATTTTATGTACTGGGACTTAAAATAATACAATTATATTGTTAACTAGCTGTTGCCCGCGGCTCCGCCCACGAGAGCGTCGTTTATCGCAGCAAATAGTTGCCTATGTCCTTTCTCGGGATCTGAGCTTGCCTCATACCAAGTTTCATCAAAATCAGTTAAGCGGTTTAGCCGTGAAACCGTAACAGACAGAATAATATAAATAATATTAGTATGGATTCCTTTGACTTCAAGATTGAATATTTAAATTAGGTGACGAGTGGTTATAGTGGTGCAACTTAGGCTTAGGAGAGACTTATCTTCAGCTTTGGATCGGATTAAGTTCCTTTTAGGGTTCCATACCTCAAAAGAAAAAGGAACCGTTATAGGATCACTTTGTTGACCGTCTGTCTATCAAAGAATGTTTATTCTCAGGAACGCGGTGGTATAAAGTTCAAATTAAAAATCAAATACTCAGGTGTACGAACCCTTAATGCAATAAAAATTCAAGGTTGGCAATGCAATCGCTTCTATTTCATGTCAACGCAATAAAAAATACTCCCATTTATTTTGTTTTTACATACATTTCCAAGAAACTCAAGACTCTCACTCAACAGAATCACGAAATTCAGCATGATGCTAGGTGTGACTTCACAAGTGAAAAAAACGAAATTTGTAAATGTGTAGTTTTATAAAATATTTTTTGCGATTACGAACTTATATTTACAGGTAAAAATTTGATAGTTTGAGAAACCAGTTTTGAAATCGCACAGTAAAGTTGGTTTTTAAATAGAATTAACCGTGACGATCAGCAAAATGTGTATAGTACTCTCGGTGCGCGAGTCAGACTCGCAATTCGGTTCAGATTTTTAATTTTTGCCAGTTTTATTCAGATAGTAGAAAACATAAATAAATATATTAGTAGTTATTTGATACCTTCCGTCCGATTATTATTATTCAAATTATTATACAATAAAAGATGGTTGATTTACTTAGCTTTAGCTACCCTTAAAATGTCGCAAATCCGGATGTATCTTGTACGACCAGCCCTGTTAGAAGGCAGAGGTTGGGGTGTGAGGCACCGACCTCATTTGGTTCCCGGGAACTCATTAAGTCGCCTCACCGCTTAATTTTTAACTTAAGTGAAAAAAAAAATAGTAAATTTTCCAGTTAGTGCCTTGTACTTTGAAGTTATTTCAAATATTAGCAGGTTTTAGTAAGTGCTTACATTTTGAGTGAAAGAAGTTCGTTTATTTATATGTACGCACCTGAATTATGTTGCGTCTAATGCTGTCTTTGTCACTTTAAGACATTTAAGAATATCTTAAAGATAAGTGGCGTTTGTGTATTCGGGATTGTAATACATAGTTGTTTTTAAATTATCTTTAATTTTTTTAACACTAAAGCCGCCTATACCCGAACCGCTGGATCCGTGAGTCAGTGATCAACGCGGACTGCGCGCGCTGTCGCACAAAAAATTATCATAATGCAACGTGGGCACGAGGCATGCCTGTAACCGGTAACCCATCCAATTCTAAACCTTACCATCTATTATTTAATAGTCAAACAAGTTGACACGTTCCCGATACGTAACTTGTTTAAGTTTTTACAAGGTCTACTTAAGGTCACGTGCGGCAAATAGAGTTATATAATGTTTACGCAAAACGGAAAACATATTTCAGAACAATTCAAACTTTTAACTAATTAAGATTGAGTATTTAGTCGAATTTTGCGATTATGATTACAGTTACATTTTATTTTGTTTTTCTTTTTATTTATTTTTAAGGTGTATGTTGCATAATTATAATTCTGACAACCAGTCTTACTTTGGGATACTGTGCTACCCAGTAAAATGGATTGTTGAGGTCAGATAGGCAGTCGTTTTATGTAAAATTGCGTATTCAGCTCAATTCGGTAAGATTGGAAGCCGACCCCAACATAGCTTGGGAAAAAGGCTAAGCAGACGTCGTGCGGCTCCACCCGCGTGGATGTAGGTTATCGCTGCAAAAAGTATAAGCCTATGTCCTTGCTCACGCTCTAGACTATCTGTGTACCTAATTTCATTGAAATCGGTTCAGTAGTTTTGGCTTGAAACCGCGACAGACAGACAGAGTTACTATCGCATTTATAATATTAGTAAGTATTATTATTTCTTTGTGGCGTGCTTTAAATAATTAAATTTCAACGTCAACAGTAAGTGTACTTATGACAGACCATTGAAATTTTTAAATTGCATTTAAATGATATCAACAAATTGGTTTACAATCGCTTTGTTTGAAATGTTTGTCATCATGTAATTGTATGTCGTGGATAACTGTGTAAGTCGGACATTTGTATAATATGTACATTGCAACCATGTTATTATATAAAAATATTATGTGTAACTGTTTGTTTATTTATTACAAGGTTGCAGGTTCGAACCCACTACAGGCAAGTAACAATGTGACTTTTTCAAATATGTGCTTTCTTAATCATTCTAGGACACCATTCACAAACAGTGAAGGAAAACATCGTAAGGAAACCTGGATCCCAGAAATTGAAATCTAAAATCGCCAAAAGCGGTGATAAATGCTGGTGCATTTTTAACATGAAAAGAGGCCTGTGCCCAGAAAATGTGACATTTATAGGCTGGTATTATTATTATATATATTACTTAATGTATATTATTATATATTATGTAAAAGGTTGTCGTTTTAAATAAATACAGATTTATCGCACATTATTGAAATTAACTATTTACATTAACTGTGTTTCACGTCTCATTAATTTAATCTTTATTGCATTATAAAACCATGAATCCTGAGCTTGTCAACAATCCCGTTTGCGGTCGCTTTAACAATAAAATCGTATTTACGTCACGTCATATTTCGACAAACTACATAAGTTAAATAAACATTTGAGTTTTACATAAGATTGATGCCAATAAAAATGTAGTGAATTTAATATGTAATAATAATATCGTCTGTTAATATATGTATTTAGAATTTTGCTAAAGGATGGCCATACTTTCTTGAAAAAAAAAAATATATATAGATATTTTAAACGTATCGCGGGGGCTTCACAAACATTCAAATCACATGCACAAAGAACACCCATACCTAGAATAAGGATTGAAACATGTTTTCAATACATTTGTGGATCACAAAAATGTTTGCCCCATTCGAGGATCGAACCCGCAGCACGTCGCGGACTGCGGTAATTGGCGTGGTGACCACTGGCTATCCGTGCAGTCAAATTTGTTTGTATTGTATTTTGAGTGTGTGCAAACAATTGAGAAAGGGGTTTAAAATTATCTTTTAACTTATAAATATAAATTTTCTTTATCTTGATCGCTAAGATAATATCTATCATTCTAATTATTATAAATTCTCAAAGAAAGGCATTGCTAATTCTATTCTATTTCTATTAACTTAGTCACATTCCAATTCAAAGGAAGAAATGAGAACATTATTCTGTAATATCTGGCTACCGACCATTCAAACGGAATAGTTTCACTAGAACTGGACAATGTGCAAACGACAACGTTCAAACTCTATAATTTAATTTTCTAAAGTGTCGCTGTTCAATCCAGTTCTGTTTATCAAAGAGAAATAACACGAAAGAGTTATGTTCCTAACAAAAACGCCCGAAATACATTTGAACCAAAAATTTATTGGTTACATGTTACCCAGGATATTTGCATGACAAACGACAAAAAAAATCCCTTTGAAAATACTTGAATAACAGTGTAACTAGAGGCTCGAACACAGTTTTTTGCTGAAAATATAGAACTCTGATTAAAGAGTAAAAAGATACACAAATAAATAACTAACAAAAATAACCTGTGCTGTAAATTGAGCGTACGGAACTCGAGTTGCTTTTGTTTTTTTGGGAACTGTGTTTTGACAGTGTTTTGTTTTAGTTTGTGAGTGTAGCTAAAGGGCTGGTGTTGCTGTATAAAGCTGTAGGTATATGGTAGAAAAAAACGATAATGTTACATTAAATCTAGAAATTGAATAGAGGCATAGTTTAGCGAAGTATTTAAGTGTTAAACTAGCCAAATTTACCTTGACGACCTCTGTGGTCGAGTGGCGTGTCACACCGGTTTTCAAGTTGTCGCCAGGTTTTAGTTTCCGTGTTCGATCCCCGCATGGATCAATGTAGAAAATCACTTTTCTATATTGTCTCGGATCTTGGTGTTTGTGGTATCTTCTTTGTCTTTGATTCTATAACACAAGTGCTATAGCTACTTACTTTGCGTTCAGAGCAATGTATGTGATGTTGACCACATTTATATAATTTGATAAGTAAGAATCGTCCATAATTAATTTATTATAATCTAAACAATGTTTCAATACATTTTCTCCAAAATATATATTATAATGTAGGTAATATAATATAAATAAACCTTTAATATAAATCTATAATATACTTTTTATATAAACACTTTAAATGTAATCAAGTGAATTTATTTACGTTTTTATTTGATCAATAATCTTATTTAAATGGTTGTGCGATGGTTCAAATATTCAATCTTGCAATCAATCACTCGTTAACAAGTATCAATCTACTAGACAAATATGTGTAGGGTTGTCAACCTTCACCTTTATATTTTTTTTTGTATTTTTAATTATAGTTTTTATGTGTAGAAACAATATTATTATGCATCTAGTTCATAAGGCAATTTCAAGACACTAGGGTTTCATTCAATTTTCTAAACAGACTAAAACAATAAAGGTTTTATTGTTCATTAACACTAATTTAATGTTTGTATAATATCTTTCGTGAGGAGTATTTATAATTATTTACAACAAAACGGTTTACTCACGTATATTCTCGGGATCGCCCGACTAGTTTCAGACTCAATAGGAGTCCCTAATCATGAGCGGACGCGGCGGCGGTGTTGTCGCGAGTCGTACTCAGTTCAGAACAATTATAATATGTTATTGCATCTACCACACTTATCTCTACACCAACCTTGTTTCACTGGTAGAGAATGCCTATTTTTATTTGTGCAAAAAGTGTAACTGCAATCTACATTCCCACATAAATATACTAATTTAACAAATGAAGGGGTTTCATTTTTTAGCGTAAAAGATTAAGCAAAATATTTTTGTAAATAATTATACAAGAAAGAGGCAGCCCTAGGTAACATCCAATCAAAAACGATAAGTGGTTTCTGAAGATGGTTTCAGACGTTCCGTTTAACATTGAAAGTAGCGGCAAGTGTTTTTTGCTGTTATATTAAAACTGAGTGGTTCTATGTAGTAGGCAGTTATACCTTATTGATCTCATGATTTGTGATCGTCGACAAGTGTTGGGTTTGATATAACCCCATGTAACTTTCCGTGTTTTGTGTTGACTGTGTAACTTTCTGTAATTTCTCGATGAGGTATTAAAAAAGGTGATATTTCGCGCCTTTTTGTCATGATGTTGTATACTACCTTATTTTCTAAATATTTATTTAATACATTGAATTTTATGTATGTTATTAATACTATTAGTCTGAACAATAATAAAAAAACAATAAATTAAGTATGAATTACATTTTTGCTTTAGACAGACCGGTAGTAGGTACTTCATCAGCCTGTCCAAATCTTCTAATATCTATCTAAGTATGAGAGCCTAAACCGAACCAAGCAATACATTTTCCAAGATTACTTTGAAAAACATACATGAAATTCAATTTACCTACCGTATTTTGAAGGGCTCTTAGCTTTTGGATATAGGAATATCCCTACAAATGTTTTACTGAAAATATATCCAGGCTTAAGGCTGTGTACTCACTATAGACGTGCGCCGTCGGTGTGTGTGTGGAAAAATTTGACCAATAGAATCGCCTTTTTTTCCTAGTTATAGCTCATCTCTTGTGGAAAAATAATAGTAGAGCTAGTTATAAGCAGCCTGCAATTTTCTTACTGCTGGGTTTAGGCTTTTCATATAGCGATAAAATGAGCATTAATCAACAGGGATTCTCGAAAGTGGTACGTATTTTAACATTAATAAAAGCGAGTTATATCTGAGAGCGATGTGAGCGAGAAATGTGTAATAGTGGCTTCTCACGGCGCGTGCAATCACAAGTTGTGCCACACCCGCTCGTGCCACGCGCCGTGGCACGGCACGGCTCGACATGGCGCCGAGCGCGCGCGGTGCGGTGCGATTATTGATATCACACCCTGAGAGAAACCAGCGATGGACGCGAGTGAAGATGTGTGTGCAAATACCACTCATCGTTTTCTCGCACAGTAACAAGTTTATAATAATAATTAAAAAAAACACCTTCATAAACACAAACACCTTCCTAAGTATTGGAAGTCAGCACCATAAAGACAAACGTTTTTCTCAAAAACATATTGTCAGTGTCATTCGGGATGCTATAAAATTTCTAAAGATACACCATACATCCAAATCTGTTCAGGTAATGAGAAGTTATGATTGATTAATAAAACTCCCACACATAATACATCGATACATTAATTCTCCTTTTTTTTGGCAGTCGTGTATAAAGAGCCTTCTACACATCCTTTTATCGCTCGTCCTTTCCATCTTTAAGTACTCAGCCTTAAGGTTCAAGGTTGAAGATGTTATGTCGACGAGTCAATTTGTTTTTATCGAAAAATATGTTCATAACATTCATATGATTAGTTCTAAAGAAATATAGAGCTGTGTATTTTTAGAGGGTTCTCCGGGTTTTAATATTGATGTTTGTGAAACATGAGTGAATCCTTTTATTTCTTTACTGTATATATATTATATATGTTTGTTGCTGTGTACCTATTATTTTGAGTCATTTATTTTATACTAAAAGGTATCGTCGATTTTATTATTTTTATCTATTTAGCAGTACTATGAGAAGTCATGTATAGGCTGAATTGACAAAATACATATATTTTTTTTGTAATTTACTTATTTATAAACATGACGTTGGCATTCGTTAAGTCATCACAATTCTGACAACCAGTCTTACCATGTGATACTGTGTTACCTAGTAAAATGGGTTGTGAAAATCAGTTAGGTAGTCGCTCCATGTAAAGTACGGTATTCAGCTGAATCCGGTAAAACTGGAAGCCCAACATAGCTTGGAAAAAGTCTAGGTAGAAAAAGAGCGTTATTTAAAAAAACATACGTGCTAAAATGTATGTTTATAAAAATAATGTAATATTCACACTAACTGTACTATAATCAATCATAACGAAAACATGTCATCTAATAATGTAACATACAACTTTGACAACATCTGTCCAAAAATCTTTGAGAAAAACGCACATACAGCCTTCACGAACGACAGGAATAAATCATTTTCATCATAAAAGATAACTGAAACAGTGTCTACGCAGCGCGTAGCGACGCTACGGCACGCTACGCCGTAGACGCGTAGGCGTCGTTACGAAAAACTCACTGCCAATAAGAATGATGGCTCTATTTGATGATATGCTTACGTTTATAGACTTTTTTCTTTAGGTGTAGGTTTTATATGTATTTAGGAGACACATGTGTATAATAAACTCTTTTAAATAGATGGGAACACGTATTTAATCTTCGTCAACAAAAGTATTTATCTAAGGCACAGTAAAATCGACAATACTAACTATGTTATTACTTGATTTAATATGGAGCTGATATTGATACTTTACTTCTATAGTATCAATATACTCTTGCATCTACCTCGGTTTGTCTGCGTATTACCCTAAGGTTGTATGGCAAAGAATGCCTTCAGGCATTAGGTCCGCTTTTGTGCAACAATGAGCTAAAAGTAGAAATAAATAAATAATATTTATTTGCATAAATTAATACCCCAATAAGCTTAAACCCTTTTTCATGTCAAAATTTATCCCATGTAAACGTATATCATAAGGATTTTTAGATAATGTATAGATATCGAAGTTCTAATCCATTTTCTAGTGAATGCATAAAACGTTCAACAATAAGTTCAGGCGAGTGAGACACTCATTCAATTTGCATCACCAGAGTATTAATTAATACGTTAACGATGGAAACAGTATTATTAAAATTGATAAATGTGTTTTATGATATTTACATAAAGAGTTTTTATGCTTTTAATGCATTTGCTACTAAAAATAGCCCGGTTTGAAAATGGCTCTTAATTTTCATAATAAAATTCATAATGTTTTTCAATATAAAGGTCACGGTCGTTTATTTGTGAATTCAGTTTCGTGCAAATATTGATTTTACAGAGAGTGTTTTCAGTTTTATAAATTTTTTGATGATGAAATAAAATAAAAAACCGGGCAAGTGCGAGTCTGACACGCGTGCCCAGGATTCCGTACAAATGTCGTGGATTGTCACGGTTAATTCACCAAACAATTCAACTAACATTGCTGTTGAAAAATTGATTTCTTTTACATTGATATATTACACTATCTATATAAGCAAATGAGTTAATTTTGAGTAGTCGGCAATTAAACTCGCATACTTTGCCATTAAACTCGCATTATTTTGCCATTTAACTCACAGATTTTGCCATTCAACTCACACATATTGATATTAAACTCGCATATTTTCATTACTCACAAAAAACTAGAGGTATGTGTTTTTACAAATATCATTAATGTCTTTCTTGGATGTACAATCCCTTGCATAACCTCCTAGTATGTACCCAAAGGAATAAAAAAGTGGACATTCATTTAATTTGTTAATATAGATATAAAATTACTGGAATCTGAAAACCAGTGGGTCGTAACGCTACAAACAAGTTCAGAGAATCAATTAAGTTCATGTTATGTTTCACACAGGCTATATCAAGCTGCTTGCTAATAGCACAGATATAAACTAGCTTTGACTGGATATGGTGAACTAAACATAGCTAAATATAAGCAATGATGGGGATAGATCGGCGATAGTCCTACAAACTTATCTCTGATTAATATTATAAAATTTTAAATAATAATACCAGCATATAAAAGTCTCACTTCTAGCCACGAGCTTTGATCACCACGCCTGCTCATTACAGGTTGGAGATTTCAAATTATAATTTTGGAATCCAGGTTTCCTCACGATATTTTACTTCACCGTTTGCCAATGGTGTCTTAGAATAATTAAGAAAGTACATATAACTTAGAAAAATTCACATTGTTACTTGCCTAAGTTCAACTCTGCAACCTTGTGCATACAAATCCGTTCTTTGAACCGCTAGGCCACCATGACATAATGATGGCATTACATTATTTCCTAGCTATCATGAAAAGCACAAAAACAATTAGCAGAAATGCGGTACTAAAAACAATATTGATTGAATTTTTAATAGGTTAGGCAAAGAAACATGGTGGTATTTTGAATATGAGCGTTTCTTATTTAAACTACTAGATTGTTCCCGCGGCTCCGCCCACGTGTATGTCAATGTTATTTTTGCATTTATAATTTTGGTATAGACTAGTGGCCTGCCCCAGCTTCGCACGGGTGGACATTTATTTAAAAACAATTTGGGATACAAAATATAGCCCATGTTCTAAGAAAAAATGTAGCATTCTAATGGTGAAAGTATTTTTCATATCGGGTCAGTAGTTTCCGAGTTTATTCGTTATAAAAATACAAGAATAAAAATAAATAATTACTCTTTATCATAATAGTTGAACTATTTATAAAAAAGCCTCTTCCAGAATTTTTTATATCTTATATAATAGGTGGATCGAAGGCAATACTTTTAATATTACGCCGTAGATACGAGTAATATACGTGCTCAACTGCACCGCGATACGTGTACGTGATACTGAAGAATGCCGTGTATGTGGTGCATGCCGTGATATAGGGCAAGGTTTTAGGTCTGCAAATACGGCAATGTAAATTCAGTTCTGATCTTTGCTAAGTGTTAGTTACAATTTAAGTAGTCTTTAGAAAAAAAATAACATGTGGAACTTTATGAACATTGGCGAAACCAAAATAAAGTTTTCTTATGGCAAACTTTTGATTCAAAATAAAAATATATTATTTTTATTTCGAGTAGGCCTTTCAAGGCACTTTCAAAAACTTTAAATAACTCTAATTGCGCGGTTCCTCTTTAGGTTACTCTTTAAAAAAAAAGGTAAGTAATATTTTGGTACATACAATGTTAAAAAAATACAATTATCTTAAAATATGCGACAACAACGTAAATAGCAAAGATTGATTAATAGAGTAATTTTGATTGTATAATCTGAGAAAGGTTCAAACTTTCAGTTAACTTATACTAATTTGTTTAAAGCCGAATATGCAGTATATTGTTACCTGTATTGTGTTAACTATTATCCGGCTGATAATTCAACTGAATTTGAGTACTTTAATAGAAATATCTGTATTTAAAAATGTGTCATTAAAATTTGACCAACAAAAAATTTACCAAGTACCTGTTACGGAACGAAAATAATATTTTTCAATACAATTGCATACCGACGCGATCTCTAGCTAAATAATTTCGCTGTAAGCCTCGAAAAACCCTCATTATCCTACTAATTAATATAAATTTAACATCCTCCAACTACATAAATTGTTAATATTTAGTAACAAATTAATATATTCACAAAACAGCTTCAACAGTTAATGATTTATTTTACAGTTCCTCGCTATATTTATTAAATAGCTCCAGCCTGTAATATCTCGTTTTATTTTTATGTACTTAAATTTAATTTTAATTAGTACCATTTAATTTATGTTAGAGTTTATTTCTTGGAATATTTCACAGATATAGATAACGCAAGTATTTCTATCTGTATAAAAACCAAGCGTGCCCTTTTTTTTACTACCTACTATGACGTCACAAGCACTATATACGAACTAGAATTATCTTAAAGTGATGTAGGTACTTACATTCGTTTGTCAATAATGTTTGGTACAATTATATGAAACCTACAAGCGCGGCGCCCCGATGCAGACTGAGCGCGACAGTTGCCACGTTAAGCATATTATGCTTAAGCCGGGCACGTGGAGCATCTACTTCGCGTGCCCGGCTTCTTCTTCTCTTGCTTTATCTAGTTCTATCTACATCTGTGGATTGTTTACATTATTGAGTTGAAACTGGAAATTATTATGTTGGTTCATGTGTAGCCAGTAACTTAAAATACATTGTAGTTGTATGTATTTGAGCATTATACAATGTACAAGTGTGTGTGTTACATACTGAAAAAAAAATATGTTGGAATACTACTTGCTATTAATATTATGAATAAACCTTATTTATGCTGAAGCAAATACCCAAAAAATATTTTTTTTTTTAAAGATCACCCGGTCTTGGAACAAGCATCAGTGGATCTCACAAATATTTGTTCCATGCGATGATCGAACCCGCGGCTAGTCGCGCATAATGGCTTAATACCACTTGGCTATCCGTGCAGTCGTATCTAGCTCGTTGGATTAAAAATCTAAAAGGCGTTTGAGACAATTAGAAATTAGTATAATTATTAGCACGTCTGTTACATAATACTACATTAGTCAACAATATCGACAATCCACAGTAATTTCTATTTTTATTTCTTACGTAATCAGCAAAACGTAACAATGCGTCTACAAACTTTATTTAACGAGAAATTTACATTATTTACCTAACGATTTACGCAACTAAATTAAGTCTAACAGGAAAAAAAACAATTGAACATTAAACTAACATTTAAAATTGTTTATATTTTCTTTGTCTCACGAAAGGTAAAGGAATTAACTTCCAAGGCCTTTTTGTTAGAAAGTTAGACGACCTTTTCGATATACGTAAGAGGAAAAGGTAAAAAATCTTTTGATGGATAATAAAAGGGAAAGAAAGTTTCGTGCCTTGAGAAATGTTGTCGTTTGGGGAGCTTCGGCAGTTTTCAGATGCATTCGGTTTAGCTTGGAAGTTACACTCAATCTGGAGATGACTTTGACTGATAACCTCAAAGTACTTATTTGATTACATTATTCTACCAGCATAGGAAGTGCAGGGAATATATTTTCCTTAATATTTTCTCTTATTGACGTGACAACGTCTTATAAATTGGTTTGCCGGGTGACACTTCAAGAAACTGGGTAACGCTCCGCTCACGTTATGCGCTCACAATGAGAGCGAGTGAGAGGCACGCGTCCCTTCCACTCGGGCATGGTTAGCCCGCCTAAGAGCGAGAGAGACAGACATTGACATTGACAGTCGTTGTCACGTAAAACTTTCGCCCGTATACCGACTTTACAGGCAACCAACGATTTTTTTTAAACTAGCTGATACCTGCGGCTCCGCCTCGGTTATCGCGGCAAAAAGCCTATGTCCTGCCTAGGATCCAAGCTTACCCCATACCAAATTTCATCTAAAACGGTTCAGCAGTTAGCGCGCACACACACACACATACACACACACAAACATTATTTTATTACTTATTACAATAATAAACACATAAGTATATTTCAGTATTCAAAAAGAAACTCAAACGATGACAAAAATCGTCTATAGATTCAAGTAATTTGGAACATCGACATTGTAACATTAACAGCTCTCGGATTAAGGTTCTGTGTTAACTTAGCAGTCACTTAACTTACTCGGCTTCGGTTTAAGCTCGGGATTTCCACACGTCCACTTCACTAGAGTATTACTTTAAATTTTAGAGTTTTTTAGACTGGATTATTTCGACTAAGTAATTTTAATTAGGTCAACGTTAGGACTTAGATGTCTCTGGATATTTCAGTTTTGTTATTTTTATAGTATGCGGTATATGTTAAATAACGTGCTCTACTTTCTTGTCCTGTTTCTAGGTAAAAATAGACTTGTATATTTTTATCTTATTTAGGTTTTTTAGCACTGATCGTTTTTGTATATTGAGGTAGATAACATCTTTTTTAATGTCCTTCACATAAATTATTAAAAAATAATAGACTCGTCATTTTTTACTTAATGTAACAAAAAAGTCACAATGCTACATTGATTTGAAATGTCGCATGACGTCACACTACCTATCTACCAACTACTAATGGCGGTTTCCTATATTTAAGAAAAGATTCGTTTTGTTTACCGACTGTATAATTGTTTAAACAAAACGAAGAAAATTCTACGGCCCGTAAGCAAAACAAATCGTTTCTTGAATATAGGAACCGGCCATAACAAAATACGCGAATGAAGATAATATGAAAAATACAAATCTTATATATAAAAATGAATTGCTGTTTGTTAGTCTCGCTAAAATTCGAGAACGGCTAGGCCGATTTCAATAATCCTTTTTTTGTTTTATTCGCAAGAATACAGGGAAGGTTTAAAAATAAAAAGAAATAGGTAGGGTAGGGTAGGTAGTCAGTTGACGGGAGCGAAGCCGCGGGCACAGCTAGTGTATAATAAAAAGATAGTATAATCTTTAACTATTAAATTATTGTTACGTTTTAATTAATCAACATTAACTAATGAATACAAAAACCAATTTTCTCAACATTCTAGGAACTCAATACAAAACTTATTACTTAGTATTAAGAGTAACATTTATTGTAGGTCCTTTGAGCTCCAATATTAAGGTTTACTTACCTAACGAGTTTGTTTGAAAAAGTTCCGTTTCAATCTCAATCTCTATTCACTTTTCTTCAGATTTCATACTATTACTACATTGAATTTGACGAGCTCCGTGGTCGAGTGGCGTACACACCGGTTTTCAAGGTGTCGCCAGCACTGAGGTCCCGGGACGAGTTAATGTAGAAAAGCAGTTTTCTATATTTTCACGGGTCTGGGTGATTGTGGTACCCTCGTTGTCTCTGATTCCATAACACAAGAACTTTAACTACTTACTTTGGGTTTAGAGCAATGTATGTGATGTTGTCAACATTTTTTGATTTATTATTTATTTTATTTCTACATTGCATTTAAAAACAAAAAGCTCTTCTCG
Source organism: Diachrysia chrysitis (assembly GCA_932294365.1). NCBI lineage: Eukaryota > Metazoa > Arthropoda > Insecta > Lepidoptera > Noctuidae > Diachrysia > Diachrysia chrysitis. The sequence continues at coordinate 9,719,286 of OW028659.1, read as the reverse complement.
GCGCCATTACTGCGCGATTATAATGTAAAGTGCGAACACCAAGCGCTTACAGATCCACTTAATGTTTTTGACATCAAATAATTACACTCAATCGAAAGTTAACTAGGAACGTATCAGAAAACCTTTCAATCAACTGTTGGTCAGCAACGCAATAGGCAGTCTACTGCAATCATATATGACAAATAAGACCCGGTCCAAGCCGAAAACCGGGTCGCAATCGGTCAAAACGTCCATTTCTGTCCGTTACAACATCCATCATACAAAGACCTTGCTCTCCAAGCAATTTACGAACAAAGTTAGGTATCATGCGAGCTCCAGACTTAATGGTCGACTGAAAAATGACATTTAGTATCGTGTTACGAAATACAGGACGTTGTACGATAACACGGAGTAATGTGACGTCATTTCACACGTCTAGGGAATCGATGAAAGCCTCTCGTGCCAATAAACACCTAATGACTTTAACATTAAGGTTGAAAATAGCCTGGAGATTCTCTAGCCAATATTGCTATCTAGATAAATTGTAGCGTCAAAATGAGTAAAAAATAAGGTCATGTTTGCGTTCAAATAAGCGGAAAAATCCAGTTAGAAGCGGTTGCAACCGGCGTACACTAGTAAGCACCGGATTATTAGGTGGTTATTCTGGATTAAATCGTATTTGCTTATTCCTACTAAAGTAGAGAACGCGTCTTAAAATATTTTGAATGTTGCAATTTTTAAATAATTTAATTTCATACTTAGCAGCTTTTTTAATTTTGCTGTTAAAAGCTTGAATTAAATAGAGTTACGTAGTCTGAGTGCTTTTATTCAAATCAATTATAATCTCTACTTTGCTTTCATTTTACTTAATTTTATGTACAAGCTTGCTAGTCCACACTTAGTTTAATGAAACACTTCTTTTGATAACATTTAGGTTACTCTTTAAAAAGATTTTCTATATAACAATTTTTTTTAAAGTTTGTTCGCAATGTGGCTGGACTTCACATTACTAGCAATCCTGTTAACCCCTTTAATTGACCTAAATATGCTTGTGTCTGGATTGCGTTCACGTCAATAGTGCAATGGGTGGGGTTTGAACCTGCGACCTGTCGATCTATTCGGCTATTGCCGCTTAAATCTTTGAACCTACCATTTAAAAATACTAAGAAAATAAAGCAAAAATATTGCAGTTATATACCTTACAAAGGAATTGTCAACGAGTAATTCCACGAATCACTTTTAAACAATCCTATTTTATGTGTAAAAAGAGATTTTACCACGGTGGCTATTTTAAATTAAATTAATCCAAACTTGTTTTAGTTAGTACTCGGAATTTGTGATGTCAGCTAGCTGACGATCTTTAGCTAGCCAAGTAAATATTATATTACTATAATGCCTAAAAACCTGACAAGCAACACTGATATAAATGAAATAAAAAAAAATGATAATTGAAATCTTATCATCATCATTACCATCATCCACAGCCCTTGTCATCCCAATGCTGGGCCATTCTCTCCGGTCATGTAAAATTTATATATATATATTTAAAACTATGTCCGGATATGAGAATCTTCGACATTGGAATAAAACTACTTCATAAACGGATTTTACACATAAATCGGGATAAAATCCGTTTATATTTTCTAATATTTCTGATAAAACTAACACAGAAGTTTTTGTGGTTATTTCAGCTACAGCTAACGACCCATATGTCTTCATTAGAAGCCGCGGTTTAGCTAGCGTTAACAAGTTTAACTTTTTTGTTAAAAATCCATTCATACTAATATTGTAACTGCGAAAGTAACTCCGTCTGCTTTTAGTCTTTTACGTTTTCATGGTTAAACCGCTAAACCGAATTTACTGAAAATTGGAATGGGGTAAGCTTGGATCCTAAAAAAATTCATTGGCTACTCTTTTCAGCGATAGCCGACACCCACGCGTGCGGTGCCGCGGGTAACAGCTAGTTTAATATAAATGCAGTATATAACATGCTCCATATGTAACGTAATAAAGTATGGTTTAAGGTAAGGTTTTATTAGAGTAATATTTTGTTAAGTTGTGTGGTTCAATTAATAAAAATAGTAAATTATTTTATTAAAAATCTTAATAGACAGTTTTAAATAATTATTTATAAGTATAAGTGTAAGTAACTTTAACCCCGCTATTTTCTCGTCGGAAGTTTAAAATGTTAATCAAAATATTATTATGTTCCATAATATAATATATAGGCAGTACTGTAAACCTTTTCCGGAAAGGTTCTATGAATTAAATGAATGTTATGTATAGACATCAGAACAATTAGTTCTGTAAGCAAATTTTTACAAGCACTTTTACACAAACATTTTAAAACTACAGCCTTTAAAAGCAGACTAGAACAAAATCCCCTTACTTACTTATAGTTTTAAGATATTTAAAATACTTTACAATATATTCAAGAATCAAAATGTCTATTTTAAAAATCATGTACATAAATTCCAGAGTAAGCGATTTCCTTCCCCCAAATCTGATTTGCATTTCAAATTCAAAAATGCAAAACGGTTTGGACGCCGTGTCTCTATGAAGGCCATCTGTCGAGATTTAATATTGTAATTAGCTTGTATTCTGACCGTGTGTAGGTTGGCAGTTTTATATTGCTGAAAAACATGTTTTGAAACCAATCTATGTTTTGTCGTGTCCCAGTCTCACCGGATTCAGCAGAATACCGTATTTTATATGGAGTGACTGCCTTTTTGACTAACACAACCCATTTTATTGGGTAGCACAGTATCCCATAGTAAGACTTAGCAACTGTCTAAGATCGACGTATGATCGATATATGACGATCGACGGGGCCAATAGCTAAACGTGCTTTCCGAGGCACAGAGGGTATCAGTATATAAAAATGGTCACCCATCCACGGACTAACAGTTAGCCACGAGCTCCTCCGTTTGGCGTATTTTATTTAAATATTACAGGTTGTTAAAAAAGTATGTTTTGCTTATTAATAGAATTTAAACATCTAACAGTTTTATTAAATACTAGCCGTTGCCCGCGGTTCCGCCCACTTGGGTGTCGGTTATCGCGACCATATTTTCTTGAGACCCAAGCTTTTCTTATATCAAGATTCATTCAAATCGATTCAGCGGTTTAGCCTTAAAAGCATAACAGACAGACAGACAGAGCTACTTTCACAATTATGACATTCAATATATAATAACATTATTCCCTAAAATAAAACTTATACCTACATTCACCTCCACGTAAGCGTATAATTCACTTTAAATCCTCTTAGTGCAATAAATCAATTTTAATATAATGTCTGGTGATGTGGCGCACCCCTACTCTTTGACTAGAGTTGCACCACGTTTGAATTTCCGTTGGCAGTTAGTTTGAATTGTGCAAGCTTTTAATCCCCTTCCATTACATATATTTTTTGGGTCACGGACGTACGAAATACTGGATAGTTTTTTTTTTCAGTTTTTAAGGTATAGCATTTGAGATCGTTTATAAATGTGAAATATTGGTGAAATGAATGCTGCATGTGGAAAAAGTTTGCGGTTTATAAAATTCAGATTAGAGTTTGCTTTATTTTGCATGTTATATTTATTACTGTGGATGAATTTATGCTACCGATTATACCAATCAATGGAAACTAAAAACTAGTTTATAAAACGAAGTAGGATAGGTCATATAACTTTGTAGGTTACCTATATTTTGTGTGCTAACCTAGTTTTTTATGTGTAGTCTAAAGGACGAAAGTGTGTTACCTAATCAACTCATAGTACGAGTGTTTTATGACATTTTAGAACCATTTATCATTTTAGGGGCAGAGAAGGATAAAGCAATACAAAATTACAAACTATACTACGTTTTATCTAAAAATTGGCTAATTATTACAAGTAAATATTACTTTATACTTGTTTTATGGAATCAGAGACAAAGAAGATACCACAAACACCCAAACCCGAAACAATGCAGAAAAGTGATTTTCTACATTAACCCATCCGGGATTGAACCCGGGACCTCAAAGCAGGCTACACCCTTAAACCTGTGTATAAGCCACTCGACCACGGAGGTCGTCATACCTAGATAGAGAAAAACACAAATTAATGTTTATGTAATTTCTATTTTGCTTAAAAATGAAAACATTATTTTATTATAAACGAGAGTCTCCATATTTCAGTTATCCACGTCCCACAGTTCACGTTCCGTAAAGTTCGCATGTATAAAGTCGGTTTTAGCTTCACCTGTTAATGTTGGCTCACAACTAATGAAGTAAAGGGATGCTTGCCTAATGGCCGCTTCGGGGAAATATATTTTTAAAACCTGTAATAATGGTTGGATAAGCAAACGTAGTATGTGAATTGGTACGCGATTGTACTGTGGTTTTCATTTTGTAGTTTTATTTTTAAATCGATTTTACTGACCCAGTTTTGAAGAAAGAATTCATATTTATAAGATTTCAGTTTTATACGTTTAACTTCTGGCTACTTTCAGTGAGACATTTTTAAAGTTATATCGTTTCCCGTATCCGTGAAAAAATGTCATCAAAATCGATTTCTTTGTGAGCTGCGACGCTACAGACAGATGCAATGACTCAGTCTCAGAGACCGAAACACACACACATATACACGCGTTTGAATATATAACATCCCTGTTTTTTCTTAAGGAGTTAAGTAAAGTCTGCACTAAAGGTACCTCTAATAGAGTGATGCTCCTAGTTCGTCAGTATATCGTAACTTCGCGTTTCAATTACCTTGAAGCAGGAACCTTGCAGGAATCCTGTTGGCGTCACTATTAAACTACGTCGGACTTCAAGCAATATGGCGCAAATTTGTTTGATAACAACTATACTTCTGTTTTAGTACATAACATACGAAATTTAGTTGTCTTTGTGACAAATGTACTATGAAGAATGTATATTCATATAATAATACCGGTCTATAATTATTGTCCCACTGCTGGGCACAGGCTTCTTCTCACGTAGAGAAGGAATGAGCAATGATCTCCATGCTTGCTATCTTGGTTGGCTATATTTAAGCAAAAAAAATTATAGTTATGTTTTAAATATTATTTTTGTATAAAATATATGTATAATAATCTTACTATACAAGGTGAGTTTTTGGTAGTTGTACAAACGAAAACGATGACCTCTATATCGGTTATTAAAATAATTGGTATAAAAAATAAACAAACAAACAAAAAAAAACATCTCGAATGTCAGTACTATTACTGTAAAACTCCAAGCTACAGTATTTAAATTCGAGTTCTTTTTTTCATTTGTTTTTTTAGTTTTTTATACCAAGCGTGTTTAGAATTGATATAGAAACCATAGTTTTCTTTTGTACAACGACAAAAAATTAACTTTGTAAACCTATATAACTATTTTATGTGCAGTCTTATTATGGGATACTGTGTACCCTGTATTATGGGTGGTGGTGCTGCATGTAAAAAATGCTAAAATCTAAGTTGACGCCAACATAGCTTAGGAAAAGGCTAAGCAGAAGAGTATGAGTTTAATAACGGTTCCTATTAAATTCTTTAAGAAAATTACAATAAAGAGGTAGTTATTTTAGAAAAATCAAACAACATTTAAAATAAAATGAGCTGTGATGGTCAGATAGACAGATGATACTTGTGTAGTGGAGCTAGAAGCTGACGTAAACATAGTTTGAAACAAAAAGGTTCGGTAGATATGCCAAAGATAAAGTATTCATAATTAAAATGTGAGGAGTATTATTTAAGTATAAAACGGTTTACTCACGCACATTCTCGGGATCGCCCGACTAGTTTCAGACTCAATAGGAGTCCCTAATCATGAGCATTAGTTTCAACGGTTTTTTATTTTTGCAAAATTTTTCATTTATGCTCCGCTCCTATTGGTCGTAGCGTGATTTATATAGCCTATAACCTTCCTCAATAAACGGACTATCCAATACAAAAATAATTAGTCAATTCGAACCAGTAGTTCCTGAGATTAGCGCGTTCAAACAAACAAACAAACTCTTCTGCTTTATAATATTATAAGTATAGATAAGTAATAGATAATGATAATTATGTAGGTACTTAATCTCAATACTGTGGCCTATATTAGTTAATTAACATGGTTGTCGAAAAATAATCGGGATCAAATTAAAACACTGTGCAAATATTGTTAGCACATTCTAAATATAGCTTTATTCACCTAAGTAAATGAGGTGCCTATTGAAAAACCTTCGTTAGAATAAAACAGGCACCGGTTGTAACCCTCCATCATAATCAATCATCACTGAATGTTGGCAGCATTGGACAGCCATTGTTTTGCTTTTTTCTCCCGCCCCGAGTGCATTTCGGTGAAAAATGGAGGGTAGGTGTTGAGTTAGCTGTCTCTAGTTTGTGTAAATAGCAGTGTTATTTATTAACTTTTTATAAATAAAATATTTTTATGTTCAAAATTTATTATAATAGTTTGTTGGTTGTTAATTGAACTATAGTATTTACAATTTAGCACATTGTTTTATCGATTTGAGCTAAAATAAATATAATATAAATTAAAAACTCTTTACATTTTAAGTTAAACGAACAAGCTATGTTTCCATCAACAGACAGATTAAGTCTTGTAGTTCAACAATTTAAAATTTACCAAACATTAACACCCTAAATATTTAACAAGGCTTTATTGAAACAAACAAATGATATTTAACTAACAGTAACAGACTGTATGCTTCAATATCATCGTCAAATTAAAAAATCAATTTTTACCTAGTTTACTAGCGACCCGCCCCGGGTTTGCACGGTTAAGTTTTTTACATTACGAATCTTTGAATTTCTGTACTAAAATATACATGTATATATAAACATAATATATATATAAACCTTCCTCTTCTTTAAAAGATCTAAGATTACAGACAGCGGGCGCGACTTTATTTATAACTAGCTGTCCCCCGCGACTTTGTTCGCGTGTTTTAGTTTCAACGGTTTTTCATTTTTGCAACATTTTTCATTTATGCTCCGCTCCTATTGGCCGTAGCGTGATGTTATATAGCCTTCCTCATTAAACGGACTATCCAATACAAAAATATTTTTTCAATTCGAACCAGTAGTTCCTGAGATTAGCGCGTTCAAACAAACAAACAAACTCTTCAGCTTTATAATATTAGTAAAGATAGTAAAGATATGTAAAGATACCAAGAAAAATCATATAATTACTGAATATAAACTTTTTAAAAGATATTTACCTTATGAAAACTTAATAAACTTTGATGAACTATTAAGGTAAACTTAAAACTAAGTAGATCAGCAACATTGTAACAACTCAGTTTTTCTTAATATTTCCAAAAGTTTGGAGCTAACGAGTAAATCCTACTTAAAAGTTTACTAGCTTGGTGCTAAACTAAAATACACACTGTAATATGTTTTCAAGAAAAATGCGCTTAAGCAGAAAATTACTTTATTTTTGTGAGTGTAGTTTTCATGAAAACATTTGTCAAATTATGAATTGTTATTGCTGTATCTTGCTTCTAGGGATATGGTTTAATTCATGTAAATATAGTATTTTTTTTAAATTCAAGCACTAAACGATTTCTTCTCGAAATTATCGAAGTGACCCGATTAGTATCAAAATGGTGATGTTATGTGAAGAATTGCCCTCGTTCCCCGACCCTGTCCGAAAAATTGTGACGTCATAATATAGTGATTTATGTTATTGAATATGTTTTATGATTTTTACGATTTATTTTTCTGAGTACGTAATTACTGATAATAACTGAATACGTATAAGCCCCGCAAATTGGTAATGCGCCTGGCCGCCATTTTGATGACGTAACCGAACACCCAGTACCGTTAGTATTACTGTCCGGAAAGTACGGATTTGAGTAGCGGATGACATCACGTGGATGTTAATTGGACATGGTTCCAGCGCATTAGCAATTTGCGGGCTTATATCCCCAATATGGAACCAATTGCTAAATAAATATTGGTGAGCTAAGCAAATCTATTAATATCATCGTGGACACATGAATTACATAACTCCACTCTAGTAAATACATGACCTAAATACCTTTACAGTTGAAGTACAATCAGTGACAAATGTTTTACTATCAGGCAGTATTTTTAATGAGTTAGTCCGTCTTTTATTAACCACGGCATGTAATTAGCAAATGAACTCGGTTTTATGGAGGCGGCCGTGATTTCAGCTCTTATTTCTTCCAGGTGGTTTTAATTGGTTCTTTTTGTTACCAATTTTGTTGATGGCTGTACCTGGAAAGAAAGACAAAATTGTTAATATTTGGTTATATAGCTAAGTTTTATATAAAGACATCTCATGGGGCGCAATCTCCAAAATATTATAAACAGAACAAAAACTAGTTTTTTAAGTTTCGCCCTAAGTGAAAAGCTGTTATCATTATTTATTTAGTTCCAGTCGGTTTTGAGTTTGATTCTCAGGTTATACCAAAATCGCCTCAGGCACTGAAGGGCGCGAAACGGGGATCTACAGCTACTATAAGGATGGGCCTGCGAGTGACGGGTGTCGGGGAAGCACCCTGTCACCTAAGCACCTAACAGGCCAAGAAAAAGACAGATGTGTCGTTCCAAGCGTCTCTCTTTTTTTTTTTTTTATTTATTTATTTTTAAAACATTACATAGTTGTTATATAATACAATATCCCACAAAACCAATACAGTAGTCTTCTCAGTAGGAGTGGGGGGATTGGGCTTTAAATACCTTCGCCGCGAGAAGGAAGTCTGCCAGGACAGCGGCTGCTGGAGTCAAGCAGATAATGCACGACTGATCCCGCCACCAAGACCGGGTTAGTTCTAGTTTGGAGAAAGATGTTCTTTTATTTCTTAATATAATCTCTCTGAACATAAACTAAAAACCTACTACGTTTCTTGTTAAATCTAGAGCATTAATAGATACTATAACGTTAAGCACTAAACAACGTTTACGAGGCAAATCCGAGGCCACGGACAGTAATAAACAATTTATAGAGTAATCTATGGAAAGCACTCAAAAATTGTATCTATAAAACTTTAAAATTATACTGTAAAACGATATAATAACTTATAATAATAAGACTAGCAGATACCCAAAACTTTGTCTAAGTGTTAGCTATAATTTATAAGGTTACATCAAAATTGATTCAGTAGTTTTCGACTAAATTAATAAAAAAAAAAAAACAAACTTTTGCAGTAGTAGGTCAGGTATTTTTTTTTAATATTAATAGGTAAATTAGTGCTGGTTCATGTCGAATGTATTTTTTTTATAAATACAAAAGCGGTATATTTAATTAAAGATGTATAAAACATCAAAAACCGTCTCAAATTGTCCTTATACAATTACGGTAACGTTTATATGGGGTACAGGGGAGTGTGTAACACCGAATAAAAAAATTAAACCGTAATTTATTTAATTAAAATATAAGCATTGATTGATGTATATTATCTACTATCAATTCTTTCGCAATTAAAAAAAAATATATATTATTGTTTAGTGCGATTTTAATAAACACAAGGACGACCATCTTTTTGATCTGACAACTGCAAACATTATATCAGAATACAACCGTTTTTTTCTACTTCTAGAATAAGAAAATAACAGATAATTTACAAAATAATTTAAAATTCACAACAGCTTAAATGATGATTGATTTTTTGTTACTATTCTGTTAAACATATCTTCTAGCATGAAATCTAAGTCAAAAAATATATGTGTAAATTGTAATATATATAAAATGAATTTGCTAACTGCTAAAAAAATTATTTTGAAAAGATATTGCATGACGGTGTAAATGTAACACTTTTGCCACGTTAATCGGACCTCGGCCACTTTAATTACAATTACGGACCTTTTATTGTGTCTCCATTTGTAAAATTTAACGAACTGTGAAAATTTCTGTACCTCCATTGAGTTTTCAAACATTCCATTATTGACTTAGAATTCGTAGAGTAACTAATATTTACACATATTGTTAAAGACTTTATATTAAAGCAGTAAGGTCCATTTTCGTAATTCACTGTGTCGGATGACGTGCGTTTTAATGTAATTATTAAAGCTGTCATGAAAAGTTTTAACTTACTTAACTTATTATTTTTTTTACAGTAAACGATTCATGTTGCCAATACTTCTTCTTCTTAGCGAGTCGATCAATAGCAGTCAGATTTTCCCAGAACAGTACTGAAAAAGTATAATTCAACATATCTTTTTTTTGTGGTAGTGGACTTTCTCCTCTCTAAGGAAGGCGGAGGGGTATGCCGGACTCTTACCAGCTAAAACCATCGGAGTGCTTCTCCCTTCCCTTATACTGACCCTTAATAACAAAAAGTTGAAAAAAAATTCATAACGTAAATAAAAAATCCAAATTTTAATTTAGGTTTACAACTATAAGTGTTCCGAATTACATAAAGATACGACAAGCCATTTATGTGTTAAGAGTTTACAAACATACCAACACGCAAATATGGAAACTATCACCTTATTTTTAGTATTATACATAGTAGTGTATATGCTCACTAGAACCTAGTTTTTCAGTCCCTTAATGAAGTATAATTGTAGACCCGCCTTTCATACGTAAAGTCCTCAAGTAGGAAATCTCCCTTTCAGCGAATGAGAAACTTGACACGTTGGCCACAAAAATGAATTTTACACTATTTTAAACAATACATCATGAATGTTCTCAGAAAGTTAAAATAATCTCAATATCTAGGTGGTACTAGACTTTTCTTATAATAATAATGGTCTATAACTATTCAAATGTAGAAGAAACTAGTGTTGAACACCACGTCTGCTTGCGGTGATTTCAGATTGAAATATACGATTCGGAAAAATGGGGTGAATTGAAATACAGGGGGTGAATGGAGTGGTTTTTTACATTTTCCAGATTTAAGGCATTGATTATGAGAACTCTGAACTATTTAAAATATTCTATATAAAAAATATGTTTTTATTTTAATTTGTATGGAACGCAATAAAAATCTAAGAATACTTGTCTAAAGTGCTGTTTATTCACCCCCAATCATTTTTGTTGAGCCCATTTTACGGTACTGGTGCAGGTAGGTATTTTGATCAACGCTATATAAGTTATATTAAACACAACTATCTCGATAGGTCATTATTACGAGGTACAAATTGACCTCATTAAAACTTAAAATCAAATACATTTATTTGCGACTCACTTCGAAATTACGCACTAAAATATTGCATTAAGCTCTTAAATTCAATTTGTCGTGTCGTATTAAATCGATGCTCAATAAATGTATAGGTACAGGTCAATAGCCTATTAGACCTATCTCGTAGCTAAATAGGCTATGACCCGCGGAGCTTCGGGCTATCCGATATTAGATTATTAACGTATCGAAGTTCAATATTAGTCCTGTAGTTAGAATATTAATTTATGGGAACTCCTGCCCCCTAGAAAAGTGGCATTTCGACAATCGTTAACGATGATAGAAATCGATAAAATGACATAAAACGTATGGAAATGACATTTCGTTTCGATAAGTCACGTGACTTGGACTTGTCACTTTCATACATTTGAACGAATCGATCAGCGTTATCGCTTGTCAAAATGTCACTTGTCTGGGGGAGCTGAACCTTTAAGCGCTTGGATAGTTGTGTGAGTGGATTTGTCCAAGTAGGATATCCCTATTTTACCGCCTAGCCTGTACTAATATATGTAGTTATATAGCCTTAGATACTTTCATCGAACCTTATATGTATATTGAGCTTTATATTTATTTCCAGCTGACCTGAGTTGTGGTCCTGTAAATTTTTGACATATCCCTCGGCGTTTGCGCAAATTGTTGTTCATACAAACCTTGTTTCGGCAATTATAAACACAACATAAAACCCGGTAAAGTGTGAGTCTGACTCGCAGAAGGATTCCATACTATGGTCGGTTTTTTCTTAGGTATAAAAGAATACTTAGACTATGTTGTTATATTTTTCTATTTTCTCTTATATACACTTTTTAGATGTCAAGATAAATTAGAAACAAAATTAATTGAACGTCTCTTAAAAACGCATTATTATTCACCAAATATATCCATCAGCTTACCATGCAACTAATGTCTCGATTCAATATAATTATTCATTGTTACCTATTTCCCTACGATTAATTATTCCATTTCCTGGCCTTGGCCACACTTACTTAAAAAAAATTATAGCAGTTAAAAAAAAAACAATAAACACGTTTGTTCGTCACCTTGTTTATAACCTTTTTTGTGACCTCGTCTCATACTTTCGCGACCTCATTATTTTGACCTTGTTTTGTTTCGATCATACGGAACCTATATCTCGTAATTGAACCTAAGTATTTCAGCGTAATTAGCTCTACTTACGTCATTGGTTGGTTAATTACGAAAGTCTTTACGGTAAAGAAATTGGATCTGTCAAATCAAATTAACAGTTTATTTTCTCGACATTGTTATTACCTATTCTTGGAAAATAATTATTAGACTAAATATATTTCTTCTGCGATAATTCAGCGTATTTTTGTTAGTTTTGTGTACGTATGAATCCATTATATTAGTTATTGAAATTTATTATATTATTTCATTTATTATTAAATAAAATCATGATTATCATGACGTTATGCATAACGATATATTTAAATTTTTTTATTGATAAAACATGGAATAATTTGTCTTATCATTTTATTTTATACTAGCTGTCCCCCGCGACTTTGTTCGCGTGTTTTAGTTTTAACGGATTTTCATTTTTGCAACATTTTTCATTTATGCTCCGCCCCCATTGGTCGTAGCGTGATGTTATATAGCCTATAGCCTTCCTCAATAAACGGACTATCCAATACAAAAAGAATTTTTCAATTCGAACCAGTAGTTCCTGAGATTAGCGCGTTCAAACAAACAAATAAACAGACAGACAGAATTACTATACGGAGTAGAGAAGTATGGGTATAAATTATTACTTCTGGGTGTGTTATGAAACAGCAAACTTACGAACATGTATTTTATAAATATAGTATGAATTATTAGAAACAAATCCGTAAAATCCATATACCTAGGTAAAGCCTATAATTTCACCTTTTTCACGTTTCCTAAGACTCTCTTGGGCCTTGTTATTACATTCGTTCTTAAACTGAGAGCGAACACATTTTTCTAACTGCCGGTAATATTAAAAAAAGCGAATGTTTCGTCTCAAGGACAATTTATTTTTTTATTGATGTTGGAACATTATGCAGATAGGCCCCTTAATTGTGAATCCTCTTCAATGGTACGTTTGTTTTAAGGTTCCTTATGTGGATATATATTTTTAAATATATATATATTATATTTAATAATATTTTAACCAATCTTTTTTTATTTCTAATAATTTTTAAATATAGTATAAAAAAGATAGGTATTAAACCGTCCATTTTTTACCAAATAAAGAGTTACAAGAAGTTAAAAATCTAGCACTCAACCCTAAGCCACGGAACAGTTCACAATAAAAACAAGCGTTACTTCACCGCATTTTTTTCTAAAGAAAAACTAATTATTTCTCGCTTTCCCACCATTATTTTCCATTCAGTCTCGTTACTGTTTCTTAACGCCTTTTCTTTTATTTCTTTTTTCCTTTGTGCCCGTTTCAGTATTTCTTTGGGTGACACTTTAAATGTACTTGAGTTTTTTGGTTTTGTAACTAAAAATAAATTGGTAAGCGTATTGATTGTTTTTGAACTAAGAGATCTAATAGGGATCTGGAAATTGACAGCTAGGGTTAACGAGCGTCGATGAAAGGGTCTTACGAAGTCTGATTAGGATATAAAAATAAATCGTAGGTATCTGAATATTTTTAAAAACGAATCGTATATTGAATATTCTGTACAAATGTTTGGACTACTGGATAATAAGATTTCGTAAATGACCAAAAATTATTTATTTATTTATTTATTTAGGCACATCAACAACATAAACACAAACATAAAAATAAACATTTCACGAGTCTTAAAACTAGTGTTTACATCAATTACAGACGTGCACAACAACTCACAAAAAGTCTTTACAGTATTCACAGGTAGGTACAATATAGCTATATAAAAAAAGAGCAAAATTAAACAGCTTTAAAAGTAGAAGAAGATTATTAGGTAGAAAAAAAGAAGAATAAAAAACATCATCGCAAACTATCACTTATCACTATCAAGTATCTTTAGCCTGAGCTGCGCGGGGTGGTCGTGAAATATATCTAAGTCGAGGTTTTTCTTTTTATATTATATCTTGTTCATCTGTCATTGTCTTTATAGAAAAGGATAATCGAGTTTTATAATCGTCCCGATTGATGCTTTCTGGGACACCCAATATATAAAACAAAGTCGAATTAGTTACACTATTTATAACACAAAAACGGATGTACCGATGTCAATTATCTTACATTTGCTAGATTTGTCTCAAAATTAAAATCAAAACAAAAGAATTGAAGGAAAAAAAAACATAAAATTTATATCTTACGGGAACTACTTATACGGGTGAAACCGCGGCGCACTGCTAATACAAATGAAATCAAATACCTATCTGAGGTGAGAAAAATACCAATCTTAACAACAGCGGCTTAACTTACGCATTAAGTTGAACATTACTTTTTTATTGTTAGTGTAATATTCTCGTTCTACAATATTAAATTACTTGTATGTGACTTCATTACCAAACAAAACCTATCTACATGCTAACATACAACTCACAAACAGCCGTCGTTAAACTCCAAGTCAAACCAGAGACAAACTTGCCATAGAGTACATAAAGTAAAGACTTGACGATAATCAAGTGGCCGCGTCTAAACTCATTAGATACTATGTAATGACGTCCCTCAGTTTAGGACGCTTCCGTCAAACTATTTAATACATTATCTCTTCATGGGTAATTTTGTAGTTAAAAGGAATAATAAATGTACATTGAAAAGGTATTACGATTTTATTGTTTGGTTAGACAAGAATTTGTAAATTAGGGTTATAAAAAGTTGAATTAAAAGTATATTGTCTTGAAAGGTTTTCTATCGTAAATTAGAAATTTAAAATGTTATTAATATATATTTATTTTAATAGCTTCCGGTTGTCTGTTGTCTGTGAAATTGTAATGTTTTGATTTTTTGTTGTGAAAAGATGTTTATAACAAAAATTCAACATAACAATTTCACATAAAAAAAATAAAAGGCAAAGTTAGACAAAAGTTCACCGATTCTTGCTAATCAAGTCAGATATTTTCAAAATGGCCGACTGACTAAATATTACCTTAACTACATAACTTAACTGAGTTTATACAGAGAGGCTTACACTTGTAGTTATGAGACAACAAAGTTTTGGGCGACAATAACGTACTAAGTTTCTATTTAATATTGCCCACCGCTGCCTAATATTGCCGTAATTTAGGAAATAAGGCCGGCTGTTACACTATTGATCATTATGATAAATTTGTCTGATTTTGGCAAAGTTTGTATACTATTAGAATTAAATTATAATCATTCACACTTTAATGGTTCGCCATCGAGCAAAATAAATTGTTTGGTTCCAGTTATTTAGATTATGAGCTAAGATTAAGATCTTAAATCATAAACTAAAAAGGTGGAAAGACAAAAGGGAGGATTTCGGTGTAAATTATGACAGTTTATGCTTAAAATGAATAAATAAACTAATACAAATAACCTACGTATATAATTATGATAATGTATATAGCAGCATTTTTTGTGTTTAGACAGCAAAGATTGTAATCTTTAACATTTTTATTTCGGTAAGACAGCAAAGATTTCAATTTGAGACTTTGCTGTCTAACCAAAATAATAATGTTTACTTCTGTATTGGTAGGTTTAGATATCTTTATTTGTCATATTACAAATATGAACTACGTTCGTTTGTATGCAGCCTTAGTACTTAAGGTTATCTAGATTACAACGCTTATCGAGGCAAATAAACTAGAACGGCAATGGTAGTTCTAATGATGATTGAGACCCCTAACTGTGGTTACTTAGCCATTATATATACGACAGTTTAGGCTAGAATAGTTGTCGTATATTGCGTGTTAAAGTACTTTTGGTACTTAAGGTATTTCGGATAAATCTTGCTGATCAACATATACTTATGTTATTAAAAAAAAGATTTGTTTGTAAATGGAAATTTATAGACTACTGAAGTCTAAAACATCACTGATGGAATGTTATTTTATTTCCGTGTATTAAAGAGCTGGTTTTATCAGATTTTATCTTTAAAATAAATATATTTACAAGCGGGCAACAGCTAGTAAATAATCATTATTAAAATGAAACTTTATATGTTTAAGAATTTCTTGCATACTTGCGCAAGAATTACTAGAACAAAAATGATTTAAATTCGATTTAAGTTCGACTCGCGACACCACCTCTGCCGAGTCAGCTCATGATTAGGGACTCCTATTGAGTCTGAAAATAGACGGGCGATCCCGAGAATGTAAACCGTTATGTTTCTAAATAATTATTTAATATAATTCTAAATAATTATAATGATTTAAATTAGCACACAGGAAAATGTAACATATTAGAATTTTTTGGTCAGTAATAAGTAAACATACAAAACATTTACATATTTTTTTATTCAACCCTAAAATGCCTATATTACCATAAAATATTTTCTCAATTCTCTAGTGACCATAGACCATATGATAATACAGACATTACCATGAAATTACCACGGGGTCCTAAATAGCCCCGATTGACCCATGTCGGCCTAATGTGGGGTATTTCTGGCCCCATTTGTTTTTATGTGATCGTATTTAGCATTGAGGGTTGAACTATCTATGCTATGTACTGTTATCTGTTATGCAATTTAACTTACTATGTTATTACTTAATATTATTTAAGATGGTTTGTGCAGAATAATGTCAGGGTTAACAGAATTCTATGGGATTTTTTTTCTTATGCATAGATGACTTCGTGTATTAAAAGCAGCAACTGGTTGGCTGAACCCACAATAAACTTATTTTAGGTCATCGGTATCTTTTTCACTTGTGCACAATTAGAAAAGGACAAACTAAAATTAGAGATTTCACATTTAGTTTCGACTTAAATTCTCATACAATTCTACCGACACGAAGAAACGTGTGCACTAAAACACAGTACTACACTAAAACACATCTCAATAAGTTTTTTTTTTATATTTGGTTGTACATTGCTAATTGCAAGTGTGTGAGTAGTAAAAACGAGTTACTATGATAACAACTTGTTTGTTAGTGTGACCTGCAAACCTATCTAGTTTGCCGTGTGTACCTACTAAACTTAAATACCTGTGTACGTGAGTAGGATATATTTATTTCAGGTGACAATTAAATCGTAACTACTATATTATGTAATGAACGCCTATAAAAGTTATGCTTATCATCATCAGAAATTAAGGTTGAAAAATCTCAAGACTTTAGTATATCAAAAGAGAATTCCCATAGCGACGTGTATCGTTGATTTTCCGCGTTACTAAGCACTTTTCAACGTAACAGTGTTCCATTTTTGGCAAAACGCCGCAAAGATATTGCAGCGGCGTAAAAGCCTGTCCCATTACAAATTAAGGCGAGCTTAACCTGTAAACTGACTATAATTAACGACCCACTTTATTGTAACACTCTTGTTTAAAAGTTAACGCCGCGTTTTAGGGTTAACGGCCGTATACGCTTGTGTATGGAAATTTTATTCGCGGTGTGCACGTGTAGACGCGGAGATAATTTTGTTGTTTTTGTAGTAATTTTGATTAACAACTGATTTAGTCGACAAAATTTTGAAAAGATAATACTTTTTTTTAAACCTAGCTTAATAATAAAAAAAATATATATTATTTGATATTAAATAATATTTTCATTAAACATTTATTATTAATATAAATATTTATGAACCAACAAAAGTGTTTTGGCAATCATTTTTTTTTATATAATTTTGAACTCTTAATGTAATGTGTTTGTGGCTATCTTATTAACGGTTGTACAGTTGTACAAGCGATCAAATTACAAATTCAACAGTCACGCAAACTTGGAACTAATATTTCTGTAAAACACGAATGTTTTTCCCATCGAACTTGCAGAACGTCGCGCAGTGGTACTTAGTGTGGTAACCTCTATACCATTCGGCTTCACGACAAAATATAATATACCACGTAGGTATTATATTTAAATAAATTTGTAAAAGTAAGGGACTAAAACATGTGTGTTATAAAATCAGAAACAACGAAGACTCGACAACAAAGATACAGACACGAGACATAGTAGAAAAGTGGTTTTCTACATTGACCCGTACGGGGATCGAAACCGGGACCTCAAAGCTGGCAAAGCCCTGAAAACCAGTGTGTACGCCACTCGACCACGGAAAAACATGTGTAGGTAGGTACTTTCTTTGTTTTGACCTTGGTTAGATTGATGTCAGATTGAAAAGGACCACTAATTATCCAGATATTTTGATATTTTTCATCAATCTCGACCTCTGATTGAACTGATGCCAGATTGATCGTCTAATGACCGCCTTACAAGTAAGTGTTACTAATGTGTAACAGTCACTCAGTAATTAAGTTTGCATGTTTCCGATGTAAAATTAATTGCCTTGTAAGTACACAGCTTAATTAAATTGATACCATTAATTAGATGGGGGGGGGGGGGGGTTCAATAGATTTGTTTTCACGTCAAAACTTGGTGTGTGTCATTTAAAGTTGCAGTATCAATTTGGGTGGCAGACAAACTAAGATAACTACACTAGGTAGGTATGTAACGATGTACCTACCTATTGTTTAATTAATTGGTTATATACTTAATTATTAACGAGTAATTTTGCGTTAATAAAATTACAAAATAAATTTACTTTTTTAAGGTGATAGGTAAGTGTACACACGGCAAACTAGATAGGTTTGCAGCTACACTAACATGTTATGTTATATTATATAATGTTAGTGTGGCCTGCAAACCTGTCTAGTTTGCCATGTGTACATAAAATTAAAGATAGGTATAAAATAGTTAGTTATATTCACTTTAACCAACATCAAAATTAAAAGAGTGTGAATAAAGTCTATTTTAGAGTAATTTAGTCCTGTTGAACACTCCAAATATGAAGTTGTAGCGCAAACTAAACCTTATATGTAATTATTTCAGTTGTTTTTCCTTAAACTCGTGTTTGCTTTGTTTGGGATATGAATTGCGAACTCAGTATATTCAATTGTTTGTCGTAGTTACTAAAACAGTACAAAAACACTAATAAAATTCTTGTTGAAACAAGTTCTTTTTTGTTCCTCATATCTTTCTAGTTTATATAGTTCTATGTATTCGCATTTTTCTCAATATTGTTTTCATAACTATATTATCATTCTTTTATTTAATCAGAACTGTTATTATGAACTCCTACTCGTTGTAATATACCTATATATATCTAAACTAGCTGTCCCCCGCGACTTTGTCCGCGTGTTTTAGTTTAACCGTTTTTAATTTTTGCTACATTTTTTATTTATGCTCCGCTCCTTTTGGTCGTAGCGTAATGTTATATAGCTTATAGCCTTCCTCTATAAATGGGCTATCCAACACTGAAAGAATTTTTCAAATCGGACTAGTAGTTCCTGAGATTAGCGCGTTCAAACAAACAAACAAATAAACAAACAAACTCTTCAGCTTTATATATTATACTAGCTGTCCCCCGCGACTTTGTTCGCGTGTTTTAGTTTCAACGGTTTTTCATTTTTGAAACATTTTTCATTTATGCTCCGCTCCTATTGGTCGTAGCGTAATGTTATATAGCCTATAGCCTTCCTCAATAAACGGACTATCCAATACAAAAATAATTTTTCAATTCGAACCAGTAGTTCCTGAGATTAGCGCGTTCAAACAAACAAATAAACAAACAAACAAACAAACAAACTCTTCAGCTTTATAATATTAGTATAGATATAGTATAGATATTATACAAATAAATAAAATTGAAGTGTCTATTTGTAATATTAAAATAACCGCTTTATAAAACACGCATATGAATGTATATACGGTACATATAACAAAATGAAATTTTATACGGCTAATCTCAGGAACGGCTGGACCGATTTTGAGGGAGCTTTCAGTGGCAGATAGCTGATGTAATAACGAGTAACTTAGGCTACTTCGAAAACAAAAAAAACTAAATAACTTTTTTATTAAATTCCTCGCAGATGAAGTCTCGGGCACAGCTAGTATATATATATACATAATATTTATATCTATTGATGTCGTCTCGTCAGACTGACTTATAACTTTTTTCTTACCTCTGTTTACAAGATAAGAAATCTAACCAACATACTAAGAAATACATCAACTGGACTGTACATTTTCGATGTAATACACATTACATCAAAAATGTACAGCTTAAGAAGCATGCACTAAACACATTTTCAAGGCATACTATTCTCAAGCATACGGGAACCATTTGTTAAGAATTTACCAACATGCAAGGACGCTGAAATACTCGGTGTCACTGGTACAATGAAAACTTAAACGCTATGCGGCTTTAGATCTCAAGGGTGACGTAAAAGTAAGGCGGCCATCTTGGAATACTATTGCGGATAAATTTTAATTTTATTTTTTGTTTCTTTTTCGTAAGTTTTTATGTGTTTATTTTTATATTTATTGTTATTAATTTGATTGAGAAATGTATGTAATACTTTTGAATAGAATCACTTATTTTTTTATTAAAATACAATTACTAATATAATACTTGGCGAGCTTAATACAGGATTTATTTTTTTATCAACATTACTCTTAAGGCTTGGAGAAAGGCCGCCATGAAGCCTGACTAGACAAGCTAGTTATAAAAATATAATACCCAGACAGTCCTTTCGCAAACAAAGATTCTTTCTAGGACAAATTAATTAAATAAGTTAAAAAATAAATTAAAATTAAACAGGCTCTTTTTTAAGTTGATTTATGTCAATTATGAACTTGATTTTAGAAAGATTTATGTTATTATAAATATGTGATGGCTTAATACTGTTCGTTTGTAGGTACATATTATTATGTTGCAGTGCCCTTACCGGGTTTCATGTTTGAATTAACTTTATTTTGTAAAAATATAATAACGATTAATGGTTTAATAAAGTGCTCAATATTTTAGATGTCATACTAAAATATCTAAAAAAATAACCCTATTTTTCTATACGGACTTATCTCAAATTTGTCAGTATTATATACACCCTACTTGCGGCATCTCGTGACCTTGTTACGACAAGCCAGCATCCCACAGAAGGCACTCGGTCTGTACCAGTGGCCAGTCCGAATGCATTCATCATTGTCCATTTGATCAAACCTCCACATATGTACCGCCTATGTACATTGTACACTAGACACATAGCCCACGTATGTCTACACTAGTTATGTATGTTTCACAGGATGATTGTGTACTTTATTAGTTAATAACAAAAATGCCAACAATATTATAGACAAGTGCACGGATAGCCGAGTTATAGCAATTCTGTTATCCACAAATGCTTGATCCAAGTTTGGGCGTTCTTTGTGCATGTAATTTTAATGTATGTAAAACCTTTGTCACGTGGACACAAGGATTAAATTCATAAGAGCTGGGGACATTTTTTCCAAAAAAAATAATAATATTAAAAACAGTTTAAAGAATCTCTCACTTAAAACTAAGGGCGGATTTTTTCAACGTCAGTTAGTTTTATCCGAGGAATCATTTTGAATATTTAACAGTTCTGCCATACAAAATCTGTCAAACGTCAATTTCATTCCACGAATAAAAATTACCTGGCTGGTGTCTGCGAAGATACACAGTCTACATTATAATGTATGAAACAGCAAAGTACACATAATAGGTACATAGTCCACGTATGTATAACAAGCTATGAGCATCTCTAGTCAGTTGGAATCTGAACCTTTGCCTATTTTACTGAATATAATGTTATTGTACCGTGTAGACGTAATTAATACCGCATAGGCTTTAATTAAATATTATAGATTAAGATAGGTATAACAACAAATTAAATTTTTGCTTTGTGATGGTAGTGCATTGTAAATTACTTAGTTCTAATTAAAATTTATGTATATTTATTTTAATTACAACTAAGCAATTTACAGTATTGAGTAATATTTTATGTTCAACGGGAGTACTTATTCGTTGTCTATTTTGTAATTACTTTGCAAGTGGCTTGCAAAAAAAATTATACTCATCACACAAAGATTTGTCCTGGGTGGGAATAGAACTCACATGACCTCCGGTTTAGCAGTCAGGGTCACCAACCACAAGGCCAGTCATAAATATAATTTAATTTTTTATAATAAGTATTTTCTTAAACATCATGGTACAAAATCCTTTATCTATACTAATATTATAAAGCAGAAGAGTTTGTTTGTTTGTTTGTTTGAACGCGCTAATCTCAGGAACTACTGGTTCGAATTGAAAAATTCTTTTGGTATTGGATATTCCGTTTATTGAGGAAGGCTATAGGCTATATAACATCACGCTACGACCAATAGGAGCGGAGCATAAATGAAAAATGTTGCAAAAATTAAAAACCGTTGAAACTAAAACACGCGAACAAAGTCGCGGGGGACAGCTAGTGAAACATATATTCAAAGGCGCAGCACAAAATAAGTTCGTCTGTAGTAGTGTAATAGTAGTCGTGTAGTTAACTAAATAATAAAAAGCACCCTAATAACAAGGCTTCATTTAATACAGTTAACCAAAACTATAACATGTTTAACGACTGACCTAGACCAAATAACATGCGAAAACACGTAAGATTAGTCTGGTCATTTGACAAGCAAAGCACGTTCATAATTAGATGGGTGGGTAGTAACAATAAAAACTAATGAAGCGACCTCTATCGTCTATAAAAGGAAACCGTGAGACATTTACCAGATTTCACTGTAGTTAAGACATGGTTAATCATTAATGTTTCGTATTTGGGATTAGGTCCAGGTAAGACCTAGGTTATCTTAGTTTTGCAGATTTAAGTGGGTCTTTTTTTGTTCGAATGGAATAATTATTACCTACTAGCAAATACCATTATTTAAGACATCCAGCAAACATTTAACTAACATATACCTACCTAGGCATGAAGCGTATTTTGTGAGATGATGGATGACTTAATGTTATCCATAGTTATAGACGAAGAAGCCGCGTTCAAAAATTAGTTTAATGATAAATAATTATTCATTAGAATAAACCAGTAATAAAAAAATAAAAAAAAAACAAAACGTGCTTACCTGAAGATTTACACAAAAACAAACAAAAAGTTTTATTTAAGAAAATGTTATTTTACCTTAAAAATTGATACTCAATTCTTTTGTTAGCATACTGTGAGTCCATAATTATGAGTCTTAGAATATACATATGCAAGCACACTGTGCGCGCATCGCTAGTAGCGCATTGTGCCAAACATACGCCAATTTTAGCTGTAAGTACTACGCTCGTTTACTGATTTAAGTGATTTTCTGTGCGACGACAGACGTTTATGCGAAAATATCGATGATTCCGATATTATTAGGGTAATATTAGGTTTTTAGATATTATTGATAAAAGTACGCGCTTTATGTTGACACTAATTTAACAACGACACTTGTTCATACTGGTGCTTCCTGTTCATACTCTGTTAGGCGCACTGTATAGTTTACTTATTTATACTCTAAGATCTGAGGAGACCCACGTACGACAGTACCTTAACTTCATAACCAAGTTTCATATGGGTCTGTAATAAGGAGGTTATTGCAACTAGGTTTTTTCTCCGTTTCGTTTAGTTTGTTTAGTGAGAAGTTTTTTTTAGGTTAAGGTCGATATTTGTTGTTATATTGCTTGTAGGGTGGGTATTTTTTTTATACGAAATTTTGTATATATTTTTTTATTTTTTGATGTAGTGTTTTGTTTACGTTATTTGTTATCAATTAATGTTAGAAGCCGTATATACATAAATAGAGTGTCGAATACTTAATATAATATAATATAATATGAGGGACATTAAAAAAATAGTCATCTTTTTTAACATTAGATATTTCTAACGGTAATCTTCGCCTGTCAAGCTATTCTCAACAGCGCCTTAAATGAGGTTAGATAGGAAAGCCTGAAACTAAGTCTAATTTAGGAGCTAGCAAGGTTGTGAGACATGTCCGAACCTGTTGCTGATCACATTAAACTGTAGCACTTGGCATAGTTTAGATACTAAAACCTGTTACTTATTGTGACTCAGGTAATAAGTAACAAATACTTCTTGAATATATTATTAAACAATTTTTTTATTCGTCGACGCAAGCGCTTTCGCTGCCTCCACATGTCGTTTTAGATCTCTTGCGACGTAAAAAGACGTTTTTATGAGTTCAATTTTCAGTTCCATAAATAGTAACACTGACAGGTTTCATGTTTGATGGAATGTTAACAATAGTATTTTTCTGTTTCGTTTAAATAGTAAAATAATTAGAAAATAACATAAAAATAAATAAAATAAAAGCATTATACCTATATATTATCGCCGACAGTTTTATTTCTCTTTCTTAAGTTAATACTTATACATAGTTATTACTATAAAAAATCTATGCTGCATTTTCTAAGAGCAGCTATTAACGTTACGATAATATGCTACATCTTAATAGCATGAGCTTTTTAAGATAGTGTAGGAGGGTTATTCTGCAGACGTTTTTGATGACTAATAAAATATTCTAGTATAATATAGTCTGCAGAATAACTCCATTTCTAACTTATTCAGAACAAAAGAGCATCAGCTTGTTTCTTAAAAATGTACATGCCAACACGCACATGTAATGCACTAAAACCTTATTGTAGCAAACAGTTCCGATCGCCTTCCTTATTACTAGCGATTCGTGAGTCGAATGCAAAACGATACGAACAGTACTTATTGTGACATCAACGTACTGAAATTACGGTACATTTGAAACAGCGACGCTGCAAAACCTGAAGGAAGTGTACTGAAGTCTATAACAAAAAAATAACCCTATGTTTATTTTTTTTTAATGCGACTCTTGCTCTAAATTGTCATGCTTTTGTAAAGTATACGCAAAGAGCATACATAATGGGCCTGTTTCCTATTTTTTTTTTTAATGTCCGTCTTGTAGATTAATGAATTTTATTGGACACGTATTTTTTCTTTTTTCCTGCAAATAAAAAATGATCAAAATACAGAGAACTGAAGTTACGCGTGACGTCACTCCTCGCTACGATTTTTAGCGAGGCGTAGCGTCATAAGCCCCCACTCCGAAACTTTAAAGCGGTGTATCTTTGTATTTTTTTATTGTTTTAATAAAAGAAAGAATACGTGTCTAATATTTTTTTATTATCTAACTGACGGACTAAATAGATTTTAACTTTTCATACCCAGGAAACATCCCTATTAGGACAAACCATTGTGGATCAACATGTCGTGGTGGCCTAGCGGTTCAATGAACGGATTTGTGTGCACAAGGTTGCAGGTTCGAATCCGGGCAAGTACTAATGTGACTTTATTAAAGTTACATGTAGGTACTTTCTTTATACTTGAAATCGTTTTTTTCATCTGACTTCCTTTTTCCCAAGCTAGGTATGTAGTGATCGGCTGCCAGTCTTACCAGATTCAGCTGAAAATCATTATTTGACATGGAGAGACAGTATTACTGACTTAAAAATAAAAAAAAAAAGATTTTTTTTTTAAACATCCGGTGTTTTACCCTCTCATACTCATAGCATAAAAAATCACCAAGATCGGTGATTACCTACAAAAATGATTAACAACCTTAAATTACGTACCTCTTAAGCCTCCCCTACGTAGATCGAACTGCAAAAGAACGTTAACGTTACGATAATGTAGCGAAAATCGTTTTACGATATTTAATATCGTTTACCATGCTTAATACCGTTTTCGCATTTACGGAATAAGTGCTTCGATTAAGATAGGGCTGCCTATTAAAATTTATTAGTGTTTGATGTTCGTGTTATATTATTGATTGTTTATAGAGTGTGAATATTTATAATCATAGTATTTAAGGGGTTTAAAAATATAAATTTATTTGTTTCTTGTCAGTAAATATAAGCGATACATTATGACTAAGTATAATTTTTATCAAAATCGAAAAGTTTATATATTTAATTTTTGTTAAGTTTTTCCTTTCCTCTATTTGTTTTTAATTGCAAGTATTTGCTCCGTATGCGTTAATGCGTTAAAAATTAACAATAAACAAAAAGTTTATACCTATACTAATATTATAAAGCTGAAGAGTTTGTTTGTTTGTTTGTTTGTTTGTTTGTTTGTTTGAACGCGCTAATCTCAGGAACTACTGGTTCGAATTGAAAAAATCTTTTTGTATTGGATAGTCCGTTTATTGAGGAAGGTTATAGGCTATAAAACATCACACTACGACCAATAGGAGCGGAGCATAAACGAAAAAGTTTGCAAAAATGAAAAACCGTTGAAACTAAAACACGCGAACAAAGTCGCGGGGGACAGCTAGTTTCTTATAAATCTCAAAAAGACGCTTAAGAAACGTTAAAGTTATCATCTATTAATTCAGTATGTATTGTTAGGGTTAGAACAAGAGTAATTTTTCTCCTTTCGACCTTTATTTATTGAATGCATACTTATATGTTATACAGATTATGGATCATTTATTGCATAGTTCTAACGAAATGAATTCATTATATGTACTTCTAATGAAAAACAAATAATTTATTTTTTATTTATATAATATCCGCCCTATTGCTTGAAAAAAGAAATAACTAATTGAAAATAGCTTGCGTTGATGATCATTTTTTATTTTATTCAAGTACTAGCTGTCCCCCGCGACTTTGTTCGCGAATTTTAGTTTCAACGGTTTTTCATTTTTGCAACATTTTTCATTTATGCTCCGCTCCTATTGGTCGTAGCGTGATGTTGTATAGCCTATAGCCTTCCTCAATAAACGGACTATCCAATACAAAAAGAATTTTTCAATTCGAACCAGTAGTTCCTGAGATTAGCGCGTTCAAACAAACAAACTAACAAACAAACAAACAAACAAACAAACAAACAAACAAACAAACTCTTCAGCTTTATAATATTAGTATAGATAATTTCTTCATTATATATTATAAAATACAGTTTGGAAACGAAACCAAATATTAGAGAAGAGCTAAAACTAGTGATAGTGTCGCCTTGACATTGTTTGCAGGGTGCTTCACAAGCCGAGTATGCTAGCTGAATGTGTAATACGTAGGGATCGAACGCAGTGGATGTGATGAAGGCAAATACTCGTTTACGGAGATTTACTTATGTCTATATTCCTGAAATATATAGGTAAATTAAACTGGTTTTATAGGTTTTTTAGTCAGAAGTATTAACAACTGTTAAAAGGTACTGATTAATTAATTAATATACATTAAGAGGAGAACGTAATCGGTATTTATGTGTATCCTTGTATATCCAAAAATGTCTATTTTAAAAATATCGATAAAGAAACTATAATTTATTTATACCGAGCGTTATCTATAACTCTCGGTATCATTCTCTCTCGCACTCTCACTCGGTATCAATTAAAAATACATTTGTAAGAGTTGTAATTGAATAAAATTTAAATAAACCTTAATCTTTTTACTAAGGTGTGTAGAAGTAAGTTGGTAGTGAAAATTAAAACAGAATTTTTGATGAATTTTGCAATCGCCATTCACTACATGAAAACGTATTATTTTCAACGAAAATCATCACTCGATATAAAACTAGATAACAGTATTCCCTGAACAAATAATCCAATACAAAAGTGTGATCTTATTATTAATATTTTTCCTTAAAGTCTCCGTCACGGGGCCACAAATCAAGCTCTGAGTTGTGACAACCCTGGCGAAAGATAAGGCCCTAGAGGTAACTGGGGGCTATTCTGCAGTGCGAGGGAAAGCGATAAGAGGTATTTTTTTTTGTTTAGCAAATATAATTGAGTAAAGTATATAAGACTCAATCTTTGTTACTGTGCTAATAATTGTGAGTGTAGTAGATCCAGGTTAAGCATAGGTTGATTTGTGGATGACTCTTTATTTTATTCTTACTGGCTCTTATGTGTATTACTAATAAACTACTAATTATACTCCAACAGAGTTAATTAATTGTTTAAATATTACATAATAAATATTATTTATTTGGTATTTTTATTAGTAACAACATTATTTTCACCATTTTGTTTTAATTTTTATGCAAGTCTGTTTGGTGTTTCATTACAACTAAAAGAACAAATCTGAACGAAGGTAGACGAATAAGTTGGGTAAGTTACGAAAAGGGAGATAAGTTTTATAAAAAAAATATCTGCATCTACGGGGTGGAACCGGAGGCCGAAGCTAGTTTATATTATAATTGATGACATAAATACAAAAAATTATATCGGACCTCTAAAGTAAACCCTATCGATGACAAATATAATGAATCGATGTTGAATAATAAATATTTTTTAAAATTGATCCTCAATTTCCGGAGATGTCGCGTAGCAAACGTAAAAAAAAAACTTTGAATTAAGAACCTTTCCTTTTTGAAGTCGGTAAAAGGTAATACTTGTATCCTTCCGATCTCTTGGTTATTCTTTATAAGAGGATTAAACACCGAATAACTTCGAATGTTATTGTTTAAGAATTTTTTCTTGTCGTACTCTTGAATTCGTACAATTTTAATTGGATATTTTTCTTCTGAATCTTGAGAACGTTTTGAATATTATTATATTTCCAACCATTATGGGTTTGCGTAGTTTGATTTCATTATTTCCACCTCTACTTTGATCTTGTAGTTTGCTAAAGTTAAGTAATGGTTGTTTAACGCAACGCTAGATACTTATTGTATTATTTATATTTTAATCTCAAAATTAAAATCAAAATTCATTTATTTAAATTTGGCTACTAAGAAGCACTTTTTCAAAGTCAGCATACCAGACAGCACCCCGATTCGCCCACCCTTCACCGCTTACTATCTGCCCTGGCTGAGTATAAGAAATGGCGCAACAAACTCCACAGAAGTACGAGTGTATAACCCTATATATACACAAATATATTATGTAAGTATGTATATTTCTCAGCAAAAAACAATAATAAGTGCAGGATATAGACTCAACAACCAAGGCTTTTGTAAAATTTGTAGCATTGGAGATATTTTTTTTTTCTCTTTATTTGTATAAGTCTCAAAATGTATTTATAATTAAATATAAGGGCTTGTCATTAGCTATATGTTTAAATATTATAATCATACACCATGTTATTAGTTTGTAAACCTTCTTAATGGTAAATGAATAAAATACAAATAATCCATAGTATTTTTTTATGATAGCTTTTTAAGTGTAGGTTAAATTAAATTAAAAGTCTAGGAACAAACATAATACAATAATAATTATATTATTTACTAGCTGTCCCCCGCGACTTTGTTCGCGTGTTTTAGTTTCAATGGTTTTTATTTTTGCAACATTTTTCATTTATGCTCCGCTCCTATTGGTCGTAGCGTGAGCTTATATAGACTATAGCCTTCCTCAATAAACGGACTATCCAATACAAAAATATTTTTTCAATTCGAACCAGTAGTTCCTGAGATTAGCGCGTTCAAACAAACAAACAAACAAACTCTTCAGCTTTATAATATTAGTATAGATAGTAAAATTTTCTGAACTCGCTTTAAGCCAAGAATATCGCTTACACTGAAACTCCGCGTCCAATAGGAAAAACTTATTATAGTTTTTTTCCGTTATTCAAGGGTTGACGGGGCGAGATGATATAAATAACACTTCTACTGATGACATGTGATATATACATTCATTATATAATAATATAAGATGTAAGTTATTAGTTAAGTAATAGGTAGAGAATGATTTGTCGTTTTTTTTGGAGTGTAATGACGATTAGATGATATTAACATTGTTACTAAGAATTATTTTTCTGGATGTTTAGATATTAAGTTTATATATAAGGATTATTTAAAGAGTCTATGTTATCTTATATAATTTTAGAGGTTAGCGTGTTCAAACAAAAAACTCTTTAGTTTTATTACTCATAGCTGTCCCCCGCGACTTTGTCTGCGTGTTTTAGTTTCAACGCTTTTTCATTCATGCTCCGCTTCCTCAATAAATGGGCTATCCAATACTGAAAGAATTTTTCAAATCAGACCAGTAGTTCCTGAGATTAGCGAATTCAAACAAACAAACAAACTCTTCAGCTTTATATATTAGTATAGATTAGCGACCCGTCCCGACTACGCACAGGTAGGTTCTTTAATTTCTAAATTACATCAATAAATACCAAAATAGCAGAGTATTAATAGAATTTTGTATCACTGCTTACCACGAATTCACTGAAAGCGTGAAATTAGTACATTAATAGCGACCTATTTCTAGGTATAACATTTCTAAAAACTAACTTCCATTAGCCAGTGTTTATTTTAATTAAAATAATTATCTTAATTGCCACGTAACTATTATTGTTATGAAGAAAACGTTTTAATTTAAGTAGAAGTAAAAGCCAATGTTTGTCTATAAATAAGAAGCTTGTGAATTATGAAAAGAGGTTTTATAGCTGTAGGTATCTATACCGGTGTCGAGGTGGCTTAGCGGGTAAACGAACGGAATTGTATGCATAAGGTTGCAGGTTCTAACCCACTACAGGCAAGCACCAATATTACTCTATCAAAGTTATGTGTAGGTCGTAGGTACTTTCTTAATTATTTTAAGATACCATTGGCAAACGGTGAAGGAAAACATACTGAGGAAACCTGGATGCCAAAAATTGGAATCTGAAATCGCCAACCCGCTAGTGAACAAGCGTTGTGATCAATGCTAATGCCTACTCTACATGAAAAGAGGCCTGTGCCCAGCAGTGGGACATTTAAAGACCGGTATTGTTATTATAAAATAAACGCCTCCGCCGCATCTGTTTGATAGCGATAAACTCAAAAACTACCAAACGGATTTTCAAATGGTTTTCACCAATGGATAGAGTGATTCAAAAGGCAGGATTGTGTAAAAAATGAAAAAATAAAAAATGTTAGCCTAATTCTAGAGAAAGTTTTATAGGCTAGTTAACATCACGTTACCTGCCTTGGAAGAAAAACGACAGGGGAAACCGCGGGACACAGCAAGTTATATACAACATTATTTTTACTATATAATCTACACAAAATTTCAAATCTGTATCATAACCACTCACAAAGTAAAGAGTTTGTTGTCTTGCCTCGTTCTTCGCAAAAACCATGTTCGCGGCGCGAGCGGTAAATTTCGACAAAATCTAACATGGTGTAAAAATCATTGCTAGCGATTCGGTTACTGATTCTGAACTAACCATTTTCATGTTTCATATAAAGTAAAAATAAGGTTGCATATGTTTGAATTGCCTCATATACGTCCGGAATTATTAATGTATCGATCAGCAAAATTACTTACTAGAGATAGATAATTGCACTTATGCAACATACAACTTATGTCAAATTAACTACTTTCTATGGTAGAGATGAAAATATATTAATAGGTAAATAATTTCAAGCGAAAATACTTGCTTGAATGCTGATAGTGTATTTTTTTTAAAAGGTTACTAACAATGTTAGTGGAATTTATTACTAGCAATCTTGTTAACACGTGTAACTAACATCACGGGTTCATATCCCGATCAAGTAAAAAAAATATCAGCTTTTCTACGGAAAATTTGTGTTAGTTTTTATGAATAAATTAAGAACAAACAATACAATAATCTGTGCCTTCTATCGAGTCGTAGTGTTAATGATTTTTTGTTGTCCGTTAAAAACATCAGATATTTTTTTAAATTTTGGCCTTGAAGTTCTGCTAATACCCAAAAAGTAACAAGCGTTACAATACAGATTATTATCATGAACGCGTGACCTCACCAAGGTCTCCTAGTATATAAAATTTAACAGGTCAATGTACTGCGAATAATTGTATAATGAATATTGGTTCGGCGAGTTTTAAAGATAACTCGTGACTCGTGATTTAGTAGCTATTGTTTGGATACGCTCTTATGACGTAGAAGGGTAGTTATGTATACTGGTTTTAAACTATGGGTTTTTAATCGCGAAATTATTTTTACTTTACAAATATTCCTAACATTTTTGCAGTCTTTTTTAAATATCTTTGGCTTAAAACAAATATATGCATCTTTATTAAATTATATGTTTTTGAAATTATATTATATTTTATTTATATAAATTAATAATACTACAAAAATATTGATAAAATATGGCCTCATTTTTTACTTTACAGACATAAAGGCACTCAACAGTTGACAAAACAAACAAAAGAAAATCAAATAGTATTGGAAAAAAATGTCGACGAAAACTTTGCAAGGCAGCGAAATATTTTCCAAGTATTTTTAGTTGTATTAAGTTATATTTTTATAATTTCCGTATTAAAATTCAGAAAAAAAATATTAGTTATTATTTTTAGGAAAATTATAAAACATATACTTAGGTATAATTAAAAACATAAAAGTATGTACATTCCATCGTAAGTTTTAAATTAAATTTAAATAATTTCATTTGTACGTGGCCACGGAAATGCGATGACGTCAGAGGTTAACGGCCGACGAGGTCATCTGATAGTTGAAACTTGTGAAAAACTGCTAGTCATATATATATCTATTTTTAAAGGTTGTATTATAAAAAAAATGCACTTTACAAGTGGAGGTTCCGCAGATTGTTTTTCAGGGAGAAATACTTTTAGTTAGTAGGTATGTTTTTGGTAGTAGGTAAATATTAATTAGTTAAATTTATATAACAAGAAATAGATAATTACAATTAATTGTTTTTCAAGATGCTTCTTTTAAAAGGATACATTTATTTGTTCCATAAATCGTTACAACCTGTTATTTAAAAATAAAAAAATAAACTTATACTTACTAATCTATATTAAAATTAAAACATATAATATAAATTTTACTTTATTATATTCTTTTTTGAATGTTTCTCAAAAATATATACAGCTTGTACATTTAAATATAATTTGAAATGAGTTCAGTGACCTATGTTTTCGAATTTATCACAAGATTAAATCGATCTCACAAAACAAGATAACCTACCGAACTAAAACATTTTATTGCCCAGTGCAGTACAGAATAAACAACCCCTATAAACTTAAAAGCCAGAAAGCTAAAAAAACATTTGGTTTGAGTGCAGACGCCACCGGAAGGCTCGAGTCGAAGTTACTTAGACACTTACCGGTGCAACGTGCTACGTGTAGTGTACGTTGGTCACGTGAAACTACGTTAATGGAACCTTTGTTTGTTTGAGTTAAGCATGAGTATTGTGTATTGTGCCTGTGAGTAAGAGACAGGAAAGTCGTTAACCAATTGTCCGACTAGTTGTTTTTGTACTTAAGGGTGGAAGCGTCAGAGTAGCCCGCGAAATTCAAATTTTCTTACCATTTTTGATGATTTTAATCATTATAATTCTGTAAGTACAAACCTATTACGGTCGCAAACCGTATTTAAAAAAAAAAAACCTAAAACTGTCCGGCAAATTGCAATAAACGTAACAAAATTTGAATTAACGTTGAAAACAAAGTAGTTATTTTGATACGTAATATTACAATTTATTAGTACCTACTGCAGAATTTTCACAAATAATTAGGAAATCTAAACAAACAGAACATAATATTTTGTAAAGGTATGTATGCATCTCGAATAATAGTCATTTAAAATATAAATATAAAAATAATATACCAAATAATCAAGGCCCTTGATGCAATAAAAAATCATCATAATATTCATACAAAATTTCATCGCAATTGCATTCACTATTCACTATTTCATGTCAACGCAAATAAAAATTATAGCCATTTCGGTACCAAATTACCGTCGACCTAGAAAAACGATATTTAGTATGAAGCTAGCTCTAACTTCTTAATTAAAGGAAAATATCAAAAATATAAAAAGCACTTTAACAATATTGATGTTAAGTAAAATACAAAGCCGTTAAAATATTGTTAAATTGTGTTACTAACCGGCAGAACCTAGGTCTCAGGCCACCCTATTCACAGTACAGAGTATATAGTATATATACCTATAGTTAATTACATAATGAGACCGGTTGAATCAGCGATGCGAAATTCCTACGCCATATGGCATGGGGTATTGAGTTACGTCTACCCGTGTGAAACTGTTAAACTATATTATATTAAGGAATAGTAGTTACATTCGTATTTATAGATATATTTATCGATATCGTATTTATAGATATTCATATATATATATTCGTATGTACCTGAACGCTTATATATAAATCATAGTTAAGTGAAATGAAATGAAATAGTTTATTATAATTAGGATGTACAATCACTTTTACACGTCACTTTTTTTGAGATCCCTTTTTTTTTGGAATCCGGGTTTCCTCACGATGTGTTCCTTCACCTTTTGCCAATGGTGTCTTAGAATAATTAAGAAAGTACATATAACTTTGAAAAAGACGCATTGGTACTTGTCCATAGTGGTTTCGAACCTGCAACCTTGTCCATGCAAATCCGTTCGTGGAACTGCTAGGCCACCACGACATTTATATTAACACTAGCTGTCCCCCGCGACTTTGTTCGCGTGTTTTAGTTTCAACGGTTTTTCATATTTGCAACATTTTTCATTTATGCTCCGCTCCTATTGGTCGTAGCGTGATGTTATATAGCCTATAGCCTTCATCAATAAACGGACTATCCAATACAAAAAGAATTTTTCAATTCGAACCAGTAGTTACTGAGATTAGCGCGTTCAAACAAACAAACAAACAAACTCTTCAGCTTTATAATATTAGTATAGATATGAAGGTATTTTTTTAACAAATGACTCTATTATTTTGTTTCGTATAAAAACCTTTAATCTAATGATGTTATCTGCCAGTAACAGACGGTCTAGATTTATACGAAGTCAGAATAATAAATATCTTATCTGGAAATGTTTAACGTATGAGTCTCTAGCTAGCCTAGACTTTTTGCCGATAAATTATGAAATTACGTGGGCTCACGTAATCTGTTTTAACGTAGGTACACTAAGACGAGCGTAAAATTATTGTGAAATGTTTTTTTTTTTTAATAAAATCTTGGACTCACT
Source organism: Diachrysia chrysitis (assembly GCA_932294365.1). Classification (NCBI taxonomy): domain Eukaryota; kingdom Metazoa; phylum Arthropoda; class Insecta; order Lepidoptera; family Noctuidae; genus Diachrysia; species Diachrysia chrysitis. The sequence continues at coordinate 9,684,381 of OW028659.1, read as the reverse complement.
AGTCGTACAAGAGTTTTTGCTATTATTAAATGGGTCTATACTTAGTAATGATGAAAGGTAAAACAGTTTAGTTTAAATTCAAACTATTCGTAACTGCATAGGTTATTTTATTAATTACTAGCTAGCTGTCGGTTATCACGGCAAAAAGTAGCCTATGTCCTTTTTTAGGCTCAAGACGATCTGTGCACCAAATTTAATTTAAATCGGTTCAGTAGTTTTGGCGTAAAAGCGCGACAGACAGACAGACGGAGATACTTTATAAATTAAAATTATTTATCGAGCAAGAAAATGTCAAAATTAAAAAAAAAAAATATATAATTACTACGACATTAAACATGACCCACTAATTATTTTCTGCCAAAGAGATGTAGTCGAAATATATTATGTTATATTTTAAGAGTGATAGATTGCACATTCGTAGTAATAATGTAATTACGATTTACCTACAAAAAACAACTTTGTAATTTTACTCCTTTGAAATAAAGACGTTGGCAACATCAATCAATTGCTTTTTTTTGACAGATGTCAAAAAAACAAACGTCACTGTCAAAGTGCAAGATCATAGATATTACGTAGTTACAAGTTTCCCCTGGGAGGCCCTTCAAATTATTTATAATTATCTTTCAACATTAACAAATGAGGGCCAAGTATTATGCAAAGCGGAAACCACACAACTAAATAATTACTTACTATAATAATATTATTTCACGATGCACTGTACTTTACCAAAAACACTTAAGTACAAAGAAAAATCGACCTTAAATTTAAAGCACTAAGGTCTGTACAACCAGTTTGATGATACGAAAATCACTCTCACCCTAATTTAAACTTTAAGTGGGTGGTAATAAAATATAAATTTGCGGTTATTTAAGTGTTAGAATCTTGCGTGGGTACTTGTAGGTTGCAGAGCCATATGGCAACCACAGAGTGGTTGTGAAAGGTTGCGTAATGTAGTGTAAAATGCTTTATAACCCTATAAAATATACTTATGTGGTACCTATTTTTATAAGAAACATATTTAAAACTATTTTCGTGAAAGTTTCGTCGGTCGGCTTCCAGTTTCACCAGATTTACCTAAATACCATATTTTACATGGAGCGACTACCTACCTGACCTTCATAACCCATTTTACTGGGTTATCTATACTAATCTATACTTAATATTATAAAGCTGAAGAGTTTGTTTGTTTGTTTGTTTGTTTTGTTTGTTTGTTTGTTTGAACGCGCTAATCTCAGGAACTACTGGTTCGAATTGAAAAATTCTTTTTGAATTGGATAGTCCGTTTATTGAGGAAGGCTATAGGCTATATAACATCACGCTACGACCAATAGGAGCGGAGCAGAAATGAAAAATGTTGAAAAAAATTAAAAACCGTTGAAACTAAAACTCGCGAACAAAGTCGCGGGGGACAGCTAGTACAGTATATAAGGCCCGCTTGCAGAAGCCCGGGTTATGTTTTTAACTCAGAGGTATGTTAACACGAGGATAAATGAATAGTTTGTCATACAATATTCTCAATTTAACCTCGTGTTATCAACTACCTCTGAGTTAGGTTTTTCGTGGAAGTAGGCCTTAAAGTAAAAATTGGTTGTCAGAATTGTAATGACGTAACAACTGTCAATGATTAACATAATTATGGCAGTCAGGATGGGAGGCATGGGGGTGTAAACAACGCTAGACCGATGAATGTTATTATTGATTTATGACGAAAATCATTATAGTTACCTCCTTTTATTTGACGAAAATGTAAAATGACACGTATAATTAACGAGAGCTCAAAACATATATTGTAAAAAAAAATATGTTGGTACCTTATTACTGGTTTGAGAAGATTTAAAGATACGGTAAAAAGGTACCCGAAGAATATAAAAAACTGCAATTTACTTGCCTTAATTAAGTATTGCAAGCTAAAACTCATTCAAAGGCGAAATAATTTAAAATACTTTTTTATGTTTCTATTTTTCCATTGAAAATCTTACAGAAAGGAATTCAATTACTGCCATTAATCTACATTTCTACTGCTATTAAGATACTAGACGATATTGGAAAATAATAAATGGTGAACCAATAGAAGAAAAGGTCAGCCATTGAATTTCATAAAATACTTACTGAAAGAAATCGGATTATTTTTCTATCTTGTGTTGCGTACAATTTTAATGAAAGCCATATAAATAGATTTTTACTTACGACCGCCATTTTCGGAGTAATGTTTATTGTAATTACCTGAAAATAAATAACGGTAATAATGAATATAAATTTTGTATACATCGTTGATTTAATGTAGTTTTTTTTTTGTGATTTGTAATAGGGCAGTATTGAACATCGTCCACAGGTAAATCAACCAATTAAGTTGTCTGACCTAGAAATCGAACTTTAGATCCTAAACTCAAAAGAGACTCAAACAAATATGTGCAAAAGTCCATATGGATGTTGATACTAATATAAAAAATGATGAAAAATGCGAAAGTAACCCTGTCTGTCTGTCTGTATCTGGATAAACCGCTGAACGGAATTGGATAATATTTGGAATGGGGTAGGTAATCTTGGATCCTAAGAAATACACACATAGACATAGGCTACTTTTTGCCGCGATAACCAACACCCACGCAAGCGGCGCCGCGGGTAACAGCTTCTAAGATAAATAATACTGATTACAAGCGGGCTTAAATAAACATAAAATATAAATTGATATGTTTGCTATTTTTTACGGGAATAAAGGTAGGCTATTGTTTAATTTACAGAAACATACTATCAAAATTAATATATATTTAAATTAATATTTTTTTTTTAGTACATATAGTAAATACCTCGTACATTACATAGTCAAAATTATATTAATCCTTAATTAATAAAACAGATAACGTTCTTAAGTACTGCTTTTCTATCAAAAACAATCTTAATCACTTACTAATAAAGGCTAAATTTGTTTATATCAAACGTGGAAGCAATCACGTAGCTATTTCATCAAGGAAATTAATTCTTGGATCCAAGCATTTCGCGTATTCATATACCAGAGATGAGATTTAGTCAGTCGCGAGTTTCGGGTTTCCTAAGATATGTAGATTAGTTTACTACCTCACGGTGTTAGTTCGCAATTCATTCGGGTTGAATGTGTTTGAATTGTGATTTAGTTTCGCGAATCTAGACGGCGAATTTTTTTACCGTTTGTGTAAGAACAGGTATGATTTATGTTTAAGATGAATAAATTAATTGTTTATGGATAACTAGCTGTCCCCCGCGACTTTGTTTGCGTGTTTTAGTTTCAACGGTTTTTAATTTTTACATTTTTCATTTATGCTCCGCTCCTATTGGTCGTACCGTGATGTTATATAGCCTATAGCCTTCCTCTATAAACGGACTATGCAATACAAAAAAAAAATTGCAATTCGAACCAGTAGTTCCTGAGATTAGCGCGTTCAAACAAACAAACTCTTCAGCTTTATAATATTAGTATAGATACTAGAGTCTGTTTTCATACAAACGTATTCCGTTGTTTCCTTCTTGGAAAACTCTTCTACTGACTAGCGTGTTAGTCTAGTGGTAAGTGACGCTGACTGTTAAACCGGAGGTAGTGGGTACAATTCGCACGCAGGACAAATCTTTGTGTGATGCGCATGATCATTTGTTCTGTATCTAGGTGTAATTTATATATAATTTGTATGTATTTAGAAATATATAATTATGTTTTTTTATATTTTTTGACGACCTCCGTGGTCGAGTGGCGTACACACCGGTTTTCAAGGTGTCGCCAGCTCTGAGGTCCCGGGTTCGATCCCCGGCCGGGTCAATGTAGAAAACCACTTTTCTACATTGTCTCGGGTCTAGGTGTTTGTGGTATCTTCGTTGTCTCTGAATTCCATAACACAAGTGCTTTAGCTACTTACTTTGGGTTCAGAGCAATGTATGTGTGTATGTTGTCCACATTTATTTATTTATGTATTATGTTTATCAGTTGTCTGTCTGGTCACCATAACACAGGCTCTGCCTAGTATGGGATCAGATGGCCGTGTGTGAGTTGTCCCAAGATATTATTATTATTTTATTATTCTTGAACACTTATACTTTCCAAAAAAAAGATTTACTTAATGCGTGCCCTTATTATTTTTATTTTACTAAAACAAACCCACTTAAAGAAATATGATCCTTAAAATATTAGAAAAAAGCCCGTTCTTACCGCCGTATTCCGATGACTATCAGACAAATTTGATAGGATTTTATCAAGAAAATAAAATGAAAGAACCTGAGATTACCTTACCTTTATTTACTTACTTTTTTTTCATTTATCTTTTCCTCTAAATTTTGATGCAAAAATTATTTAGATCAGTCCTGTTTTGGAGAACAAAACAGCGGAATACGCAGCGTCTTTTGGTCCACGATGTTGTAGGAATAATCAGCCTGAACTGCAGTTGTCCCTTACGCACTTTACAGTGGTAGGTCGGAGGTGCGCGACGGCAATATATTTTTAAAATACCTATTTATCAAATTCTTCGAGAGTTGTGCCCCTCTTAAACAGTTATATAATCGTCATCATTATTCACTATCATTGTCACCCCACTGCTGGGCATACTTCTCTTTTATTAAGTTATACTTTTTGGTCCGACCCAAAACCATTGTGTATTAATACTTCTTTATGCCAATTGCATTTCAATTTAGGTATAAACACAGCTAAGTGCTGCCTAATAAATTGTCTGTCATTATATTATGAAAATACTTTGGTTATAAATAATTCGTGGGATCTATAAAACCCGATCAGTTTATCAGTAAATCAAATCACGTTGAAAACTATTTCCATCAGCCTTCGACTCTTCAACAGACAATGTATCTAAAACAATACAACTCCATGTGTACTCAACTCAAAGTACACAGTCTATCCACCGCGAACTTGAACAATAAAAGAAGTATCTTCCAGAGCACACAAATCACCCTTCAGGGTACATTTGGGAGGGCATCACACATACCGACGCTCGGTAAATAAACATATTAACCTTAAGTGGGAACCCGGCCGCTGGGCCGTTGAAATGTTGGGATTTAGGTCTTAAGCTACAGCGATTTCGGAATTGTAAGACTACCACATACCAAGTAATACGGACTTAAAGTTTAAAAAAGAAGTCGATGGACTTGGAGCTATCGTTAGGTTGATTAGTAACAAAGAATGGATGTTACATGGATTATTTGGAAACTATTTCAGAGGAACCGCATTTGCATTTAGGAATTAGTAGTTGTGAAAAACTTATCGTTGAGCAAGATAGATTGGTATCGTTGTCAAGCATTCAGATCATTAAGTCATCAAAAAAATCTACACTACATTCATTGCCTGAATTAGATAAATTAAAAAACTTATAACACATTTACAATACAGGGGACTTACTCCCGACTGCATCGAGTTCTGTTTCAATCGAATTGAGTTCGAGTTGATACTCTAGAACCCGACACTAGCGCCAGATCGTGCAGTGGCACGAGTTGCAACTAAGCGCGATCGAAAATAACTTAAGAGAAAATCTGTCAGGAATGATTAAAAGATAAAATAAATACCATTAAAACTGAATAAACCAAAGACTTTTAAACTTAATGATGACGTAGTCACATGTAAAGAGCTAACGACGCTGATAACACTCGATTATAACTGGATAACGTTTTCAATTTGGTTTTAGGATGGAATCGAGAACAGAATCTGGTTGGAAACAAAATCAAAAACAAGACCAAACCAGTCTCTGGTGTAAGCCTGCTGGTCTAATATTCGCTTTCGCTTATCGCTTGAAGCGCACCCATCCTGAAGTTCTCCCAAGGCACGCTTCCTGAATGTTTAATTTTATTGAATTCCGATCGATCCTCCGCCAGATGTCTGGTAACTACCAACTTATTCCTTTTACCATGTTTCTTACCATTCATAATTTTCATGGAAAGTGTTATTTATATGCCCTCGGTGATTTTTGGAAGCAATTGTGAATGACCAATGAGCAGTATTAATTGAGTAACGTTAAAAACTTTGCTTTATTTCTTAGTCACGTGTTAAAGCTGATAAAAACTACATAAAGGTGGTTTAAAAATAATTTCTATGGTTTACTAATATAATATTAGTGATATATAATATGTATAAGATATAGATGTAGTTTTAAAATTTTCTTCTTAAAATACTCATTTTCTGATCCTAAGATCTAAGTAAGATTAATAAGATAGTGTTTAAGGTAACTAGCGCGGAGCTTGAAGACGAAGCAAAACCGCTACGGAGCACTTAACACGTCTGTTTGAGAAGCCTGTCTACTGAGCACAGGATTTAAATTAAACCTTGAACACTTGCTCATTATCGAAGTACAAGACATCGTACTTTGTAATGTGCCATATTTACGGGAGGTTTTTTTATCCGTATACAAATCCATACTTCCCTACGATAATAATATAAATGCGAAAATAACTCTGTGTGTCTGTCTGTTACGCTTTTACAGCGAAACCACTAAACCGATTTTGATGATAATTTATTATGAGGTAAGTTTAGATCCTAAGAAAGGATATAGGCGATAACCGCGGGTGGAGCCGCGAGCAACAGCTAGAATAAAATAGATTCATTTGGCAAAAAACCAAAGTTGATTGTAAAAAATTAGGAGAAGAAAAAGAATGGGTTTGCCCAGCAGTGGTAATTAATGTAATTCTAACATTTATGACTTTAAGGTATTCGTAATTAGTTGTTAACAAAGAAACAAACCATATCAAATGTGATCATTACCCAATAAAATATAATAAAATAACTAGACACATGCTTCAGATATAAGTTACAAAAATATGAGGAACCAATTAAGCCACTATATCGATAACGGATTAGCCAAATTACTTAGCCGTTTGAACCTCCACTGATCCATGAAACATAAACTTGTAAACCCACTAACACCCACTCAAGAATAACGTTAGCACGTTAATTAATCCGTTGAATTACAATAATCCCGATTAAACCTAACGCTCGATCAAAGTTTTATGCAATCGACCGCAAGTTGTTAAAACTCCGGCCAACTTTGGTCCAACTTCAGCCAACTCCGGCCAACCCCGGCTAACTTTGACCAAGTTTCACCAACATCTTGTTTGATGTTGTCTACAACCTAATGGGTTCCGTCGATGTGGTGCGATACAAGCCGCGACACGGAAATTAATTCGACCTACGTATACACTAATCGTTAAGTACAGACAGCAAATGTGCAAGAACTTGTATAAACAGCAATGTATATCGAAACTTTGAAAGCGTCGTAATATTAAATTAAATTTGAAATCATGATGAGATAATACCACTTCCGAACGTGGTGAAGATTTGTTATTAATATGGAAGTAAATGAAGTTTGATTTTGTAATCTTAACTCGTAGAACATTACCTATAAGACTTCAAAAGGAACGTAATAATATTATTATATATTTTACATTAAACTCTTGGTAATTAAGTTTATATTTACGGCGTTCTAAGATGAATTTTCATTCATTTTCATGTGAAGATATTATGACTTAATGAAGACTAAATATTCTAAATCTTAGTCGGATTAGAATTTGTGTTTGTTTTTGATAGCTCAATTCTCGAGAAAGAATATAAGCTATTCATTACCACGTTGCTTGGCTTGGAAGAAAAATAAGGCGAGTAAAACCGCGTGGCATAGCTAGTATGATATAAAATCATCTTATTTAGATACAAATAAGTGAAAACTTTAACTTAAATTTGAAATATTTGTGTAAATATATTTTTATTTTGTCTTAATGTTATTTAATTAAGTGTGATGGGGCATTAATAAACTTTCTGAATTCAAATATTTTAAAACGAAAATTTTAAAAAGAAAAATTAATATAGGTAGTTATTCTGTAACAAAACACAAAAGGTAGATAAATAATTCTTTGGATATTTTTTAAAGCACTGTATTAAGCTGACCTTAAAACTTAACCGTGCATAAGAAATTTATTCCCTACCCATGATACAGGAAAATCTCTTAAATCTACATTTTCAAAGGTAAAAGAAATGTGAGACAAATATTTTGTAAAGAGAAAATAACGACAAAAAGGCGATAATGATATTAATCGCAAAAATGTAAACGCGTTAGAAGAGTTTATCTACATAATTGACACTGGAAACACTCTTTATGCCAGTCACAGCCAGGGTTAGGGGAACATTGGCAAATGATATTGCGAAGTTTTGGCGGCATTTGTGCTTTGACAAGCAGTCACATAAGCCAACTTTGCCAAAAAATTTCGTAGGAAGTCCGAATGTTCGCGCGCATGTTTTCTAGGCTTTCTGTAACTTTTTGGCGTCGAACGACCTACGAAATCAAGTATTCGCATAAACGCTTGAGGTACCTACAAGGTACAAAATTAAGTTAGCGTGCTAAAAGCCTGCACTTTACATGTAAAAGCTGAAATTTGTAAAAAGATTGGTTACGAAAAAAACCTTTTTCGTTAAATATTAGCAAAGCACTTCAGAGGCGCATAAAGGAATTTCCCTATTACGGCTGCTTGCATCTTGTCGGAATATTGAAGCGCTGTGGCTTGGGTGGGGTGCTACTGACAGCGGGGTCGATAAAATAAATTAAGAACAAGAAAGCAAGGGCTGGAAACGCCCCCGCTTCAGCTCATGATTTAGGACTGTGTTATATTGTGTAAATAGCTGGGAAATCTCGCAAAATGCGAGCAAGTAAACATTTTACAGTAATGAAATAAACGAAAAAATTGAAAAAAAAATGAATTCACGTAATGAAAGTTAACATACTTTTACTTAGCTGTAAGTACTACGCTCTCTTAGGTACGGATTGATTGTGATTTTCTGTACAATGACAGACGTTTATACGAAAATATCGATGGTTTCGATAATAACCTATTACTAAATACCTAGTTTTGAGATTGGTTTTAATAACACAGCGCGCTCTATTTAGACACAAATTTTACGTTTTTACTTGTTCATACTGGAGCTTACAGTCAAATAGTCTGTACTGTTTTGTGAGACATTGTTTCGTTTAAAAGTTTATTATTTATCTTTTAAAACATAAATAAAAAAAAGTAAAAAATAGTAAGTAAGGCACACTTCATAGTTTACTGATTTTTATTCTATGGGGCAGCAGATAATAATTTCTTAATTAATTTATCGCTAATCGCTGCCACTGCGACCGCACCGTATTTGGTCGTTAGGACCAGGCGCAGCTCTCATTGACGGCAGCTTATTGCAGCTGCGTCGTCGTTTTTCGAACTTATTAAATTACGCGATATTGTTGTCTACAGCTATTTCGGTTGTCGTGTCGACAATGAGCTCTTTTCTTACAATATTAGTTTCTGACAGTCTTCGTTGTCATTATGAAGGGGAAGGAAAATGTTGTTTACCCCTGATTGTTCTTTTATGAATTAATTTTTAATTTCTTTGCGGTTTTTGTTCAAAAGCTGAATAATAATATGTAGATATAAGTATGCTGTTTTTGTGACGAATTAGTCTGGAAAAGTGGTTTAATTAAATTAGATATGCAAAGAAAAATAAGTTGAGATGATTTCTGTTAATTTTTCAATTATTTTGAAGCAGACATTATGTTTTCGCATTTGGGCTCTCTGTTACAACCGCTTTAAGGATAGCCGAACATCGGGAGAAAAAGTGACAGATTATAAGTTTTTTAAACGATTTCTCCACTAAGGAAATCAATTATGTTTCGGTTGTTTTAAGAAACATAAACAAAGAAAAGTCAGACTTTAACAAGCACCAAACTTTAAAATTCATCGTCATCTTTGCCAATGACGGGAAATGTGCCCAGAAGGCTGGCAACAGTGGCAACGTCGCCACGTTGAATGGCTATGCATATTCTTTGTGCGAAGAAAATGCCAGCCTTCTGGTCACGGGTAGAGTCGACCAATCGTTTTTCCTTAATAAGGACTCGTGCACCTGGTTCCCATTTTCCGAGCGTTTCAACCCCAAATGGCTCAAAAATATAATTACCTATTTTTCTAGGTTACTATATTTTCGAAAAAATATTTGTTTTAATATATTTTTTGCATAAGTTTTTGTTACAAAATAAACAATGTCATCAAATGTAGGATACACTTGTGATACTTTTTATTTACTTTAGTTATTAAAAAAACATTTACTTCCTGATCTCTAAATATCTAATAAATAACCCAAAATCATATTAAAAGTTTTTAATAAACTTCGGGGCACATGTGTCGCTACGTTAACTTTACAACAAATGTCTATGTTGCAGACAATATTACCTACCGGTGTTTCAGGAAACTTCCTAATTATGTCGAACTTCTAACAATTAGTCGAGTAACATCATTTGCGAACCTAGCTTAAGTATGTTCTAGGAGTTATAATGACATTGTTAGCTTCTGGGAGGCTTGTAGGCAAAGAGGCTCGTGTTGGTTGAGGAGTATATGAGGTGCTTCGCTATCGTAATCTGTTTACATATCTTATCTTAGAATAATTTAAATGTGGAACACATCACATACATTCCTCTGAATCCAAAGTAAGTAGATAAAGCACTTGTGATATGGAATCAGAGACAACGAAGGTACCACAAACACCCAGACCCGAGCCAATGTAGGACAGTAGTGTTCTATATTGTCCCGTTCGGGGATCGACCCCGGGACTTCAGAGTTGGCGTCACCTTGAAAACCGGTGAGTACGCCACTCGACCACGAATTTCGTCAATCATATTAAGTTTAATTTTATATCAAGAAATGCATTATTGTGGTGGGTTGTTATAAAACGTAGAGCCGTAGAGAATGTAGTTATGCCCGAAAACCAAAATACATGTTTATGTGTATAATTAAAATAATGTAAAATTGACAGCCATTACCACCATCAACAACTTAAATTCGAAATCTAACTGCTACATAAAACCCAGTCTAAATCTCTGCTAACAATATTCTTAACTAAATATTCCGACACTTGTTTCGCTATTAAAGTGAGTATCTTGCACTAAAACTAAATGCTGTCTGTTACTTAGTCGTTTACGTCTCCAACTGTAACACGTTTAGAGTTTAAACTATTAATGTCAGTTTTATATAGTTGTAGCAACGCCATCTCTTGGTGCAATTATGTAGTTAGATACATAGTTAAATTGAATGTATAGACTACTTAAGATTTGTTGAAACTGAATATTGTTTTTTTGGTATTTAAGGTATGGTTTTGTTGATTTTAACGATTTTATTTAAATAGGTTTCATACATTGAAATAAATATATTTAAGTGGATACGACTAAAATATTAAATAAACTTACTGGTTATTGAGGAAACATATTACAGTATAATGCCATCTTAGACAAAGTTTATTTGTACTGCACTTTTACGCTACTTATATGTATATATAAACCACATATTTACAAATTCCTGCGAATTTATTATATCACTGTTCGATGTTTGTAATCTAGTAATTTATCATAAGACTCGATTTCCTGAACTGCCTACAGCATTAACCAAGCCCAGTTGTTGTGCCATTGTACAATAATGAAAGTTTTCCTGCGACATAGTTCCCAGTGTTATTTGCTTACGTAATTAGTGCTTAGACACGAGAGCTAGCTCTTGTGAAGACAGCCTTTTGGTTAATGCACAGGGGGTTGCTATGAGATGCAAAACAAGGAATGCTTGATTTTCACGCTGACAATTGCGTGTCTTAAAAGACGGCATTCTTCCTTGAAAAGCTTTAAGTGAGCAATAAATGAAATTAGTGTTAAATCAACTTAATGAATTCTTATTATTTGAAAGCCTTCGATAGAAATGTACATTATATAGCATACTTAACTATAGGAAGAAAGTATCTATCTACTTGTAAATGTAAAGGATTTTTTTAGAGGTTTCTAAAATACTCTAATTTTGCAGAAAATTAAAATGTACCCCGCTGTTATCTCTTATAATGATCGTACAAATCTTGACTTTATACTCTGTACCTTATTTTACACTTCATGGCAATATTTGGCTAGCTGTCCCCCGCGACTTTGTCCGCGTGTTTTAGTTTCAACGGTTTTTCATTTTTGCAACATTTTTCATTTATGCTCCACTCCTTTTGGTCGTAGCGTAATGTTATATAGCTTATATCCTTTCTCAATAAATGGGCTATCCAACACTGAAAGAATTTTTCAAATCGGACCAGTCGTTCCTGAGATTAGCGAGTTCAAACAAACAAACAAACTCTTCACCTTTATATATTAGTAAGTATATAGATAATGATCGTACAAATCTTGACTTTATACTCTCTGTACCTTATTTTACACTTCATAATTATATTTGATTACATTTATAAGCACAAAAAAGCTTTCAGCTTAATTTTGTAACCCTAGCTTTTAAAGTAAAAAATATTTAATATAAAGTTAGCAGTACCACTAAATGGAGAGTCCATTATTATCGTGCGGATTATACGGCCGAGCGAATTCTGAATAATTGATGAAATACGAATCATTGCGGAAAAAAACATGTCGGATTGGAATATTAAAAATACGGATTTTATATTTGCCTTATTAAATACTTAATGCCTTTAAAACATACGTTAACACGTTTAAAGTGTGCACATGTCATATGTGAGATTCTTTTAAGACGTGCGTGCCCCGTATATGACTCACGAATCCATACAAATTTGACATTGACTGAAATTTTACACGAGTAAGTTGTTTTTATTTTTTGCATACACGAATGGACCCTGAATTTAAAATAAGTGGGGATAAAAACATAATTACACGTGTCGTGTTCCTTTCCTATTTTGTACTCACAATTTTAACGTGTTAAATTTTAATCCATGTGGGTTTAAAATTTGATAAGCATCAATCAGGATGTTTGGTCTTGTAAAATGTCGGGCCAGCTTTCAAACTCACCGGTTTCATATGAGTGATTGGACATTTGGGGAGCGGGCTTTTTTTATCTACACGTTACATAGATATTAACAAAATATTAGGCACGTATTTTTAGTTTTTTTTTAATTAAGCGAACGATGAAGCAGATACAGTGAATGGAAATGTCGCGTAATAAACTTCATTCCGAAAACCGAATCATAGAAACCATTAGTAATATCGCCAGTTCCAACAAATTCCAATATTGAGACTCCTTTACGTAGTACAGACGTTGCTGTTTGTATCAAGACGGTCCGGTTACACAAGTCTAAGTTAATGAGATGTTCTAGGAAATGCATGAGATTCTGTATTTAGGTCCCGACTCGTCTCAGCAATTCTCAGCAATGTTAATTTATGTGAGTGACCAGCTTGCAGCGTTAATAATGGAAATAGGTAAACCACCTGGAGGTACTTGGAATATTTGCTGGATGTCTTTGAATGTCTTCTGTAAAGCTATTGAACCTGTATATTTGATTCATTAGATGCAAGCTTATTTGTCAAGGAACTTTGAGGTGCTTTTGAATGTGTTTGAAATAATCTCCAAATTGAAAGCAGACTCATGTACCTGCTTTTTTGAACGTCTTTGCTTCAGAGTAAACTATCGAGTGCTCATATTGAATATGAACTGTAGGCACCAGTATGAACAAGTTAAATCGCAAAAATAGTGTCCAACAGATCGCACCGTTTTATTACAATTATCTATTTCAAATCCTAATATTACCCTAATAATATCGGAACCATCTTTATTTTCACATAAAGGTCTGTCGACGCACAAAACAAACCTTTGTAAACAAGGATAGCACTTACAGCAAAAAATTTGCTTAAGTTCGGCACAACGAGCTACTAGCGTAGCGCGCATTCTATAATTGTCTATACCTATATACTCTAAAGCCTCTCCATTCAACGTGTTTTTAAGAAAGTCAGTTGCAGCAATTAATAACCCAAAAAGAAAAAAAGATTAAAAATAATATATGTCTGCTAATATTTAAATGCCGTATAACCTTTGCGAATGATTTTGTTTACGACAATTTTAGTTAAGGACCCGAACTGTATAAGGACCTCTTAATGCAATACTAGTTCTAGTGACTGATAGTGATGAAGCAATATTAGTCCTAAAGCATTATCTCTTTTCTCCTAATATAGAGTTACCTAGCGAAAACATAAGAAGATCAGGCGCGAAAAACGTATTTACAGAGCGTGACCTAGAAAACAGATTTCCCACAGTCCGGTTGAGTAAATAATAATAATTTGATAGCATCAAGTATACAAATCGGCTTTAACTGTGTGGCAACCCTGAGTCGGATTACAAGGATCACTGATCACACATAAGCCCTTAGTTACATCGATACGCTGTTAACACACTAACACATCGATGTTGTGTAGATACGTGGCATATTATGTATGTTTGTGTAATTGGATTTTAGTGTAAGATGTGTCTTGTTTATTTCGCTTTGATTGTTTGGTATTAATAGATTTCATTGCTAGTAGTATATAATTATAGTTTGCTGTGGTTGAGATAGTGGCTGATATATACAGTTTAGAGTTCAATTCTAAAAGCTCTAGACATGCAGATTCAGATTCATTGAGTGATCTTTTGTCCGCTGTTTTATCAACTTAAAGCAATGATTTTTAGTAATAATATTAACATAAACTAGTTCTAGGTCCCTATGTTTTTCTTTTTGATGATATGTTATGATATATTTAAAAGCAGTACCTACAACTCTCAAAAAATGCTCAAATTTGCCCATTTCGATCGCTGTTAACAGAGGCGTAGTGTTTGAATTTAACAACTATTCATAAACAAAAAATACATAATTGCATAATTCTTTCTGATTTAGTCGAAATATCTCTTAAATTTGTCTAAATTGGTCCATTATTATATTTATTTATTTTTTTCATACAGACGTTGAACAAAATTTTACAATGGCCGAACACCAACACGCTGACAAACTTCTTGACTTCCAATCTTTAACACTATGAATTAAGCTTTTGCCTTCGGTTTAAAACAGCGACAATACAGCCTAGAACTATAGCCAACATAGATAATTTAATGTTTAACTGTCGCTAATGTAAAATCTCAACATTATCTAACTGACTTAAGTGATTTTTACTTTTCATACTCCATTAACAAACCTATTAAGTATCAGGTAACAGCAACTCTGTCCATAGTAAACTATGATACAAAACTTATTCAGTTGACCTGAAACTAACACCAATTTGTTACACACGGCAACACAAGTGCAAACTATCTCAAGATGTGCAAGTAACTTGACAAAGTATTATGCAAGGTCTTAATTAGCGGGCAAACTTGCGTTCGATAGGTTACTTATGACAGGTCAGCTGTTCTTAAGACTTAATTAAAATTAAGACATGGTTCCGAAATGTCGAAGTTTTAGTTTGAAATTAGTGTTTTCAGGTGCTACGGCGATTTTCTTTTTGACAGAAAATTTATTAGACTTGGCTTCGTTGGTGCAATATTTTGAGGAAAAAATACGTATGTATTATTTTTGACTATTTATATATAAGGTATATTAAAATACTGTTCCACAATGTAGTGATATAAAATATCTTTAACTGCATTCATGTGTTAAATAAAATTATTTTTGTGCTTGTTTTGCGTGTCATGGTTGATAAGAAGTAAGGTATATTTTTGAAGGCCTTCAAATTAATTTTTGGGATCCAATTGCCATATTATAAAGATAATATTATTATCTTTATAATATGGCAAATCCAATTGCCATATTATAAAGATAATATTATTATCTTTATAATATGGCAATTGGATCCCTAGGTTTCATCAATAGATCAATAGGTTAATACCTATTTTGCCTTTTATAGACAATTACTTGCATATTCAGACAGGCAATTAGAAAATTTTCACAAATAGCCCTCTTAAGCACTCATCAAACATGACCATTGTACCTTAGAACCACTTCCTCATAATCAGGAGTCTTGGTACCTAGGTAAGGGCGTGACCGCCTGATTTCCATATACACTGTAATGCCGTGGTAGACAAGGGCGGTTGAGCAACGCTTACATAAAGCTTATTGCAACCAAATGCAGCTACTTATGGATGAAATTGTTGACCAACAAAAATTATTAGATATGGGAGAATTAAAAAATGTTTATCCGATATTAATGATTAAATAAATATTGTGTTAAAATGTAAAAAATAGAGAATGATTTCTGACGTTTACGCGAATTTACGCGAACGTTTACGCGATAAAATCAGTTCATTTTTTAGTCCAGTTTTGTTTTAAAATTGTATATATATATATACAGTACATGATTTTACAATTAAAATCTGTCATTCTACAAAATCGTTGGCAGAAGTGGGCAGAGAGAAAAAATAAAACCTATCTTGTTTTTTGGGAGTCGAATTTTTTGAATTGGCATCGCCATTCTCGGGTAAAAACAAATGCTATCCTAAAACAAATATCAAATTTTTCTCTTGATCAAAATTAAGGTTAATTACTAAACACGTAAACAATTCTAATTCCCTTCGGCTTTAAAATCGTCCGTACTATGTAACAGTGTGTTCGTTAATATATCTTATCAAGGGTTACGTAACTGGTGTAAGCCGGTTATAACCCGTTATGACCGGTAACCTAGCCCCACAGTTGCGTAATAACTGCCCGTGACGTCACTATACAAGTGCGATTTTAATTTAAAGTTCTTTTGTTTTATTGTTCTTTACTTAATATTGTTTTATTTGTTATTTTTAGGGTTTTTGTCGTCTTATGAAATCATTTTTAAGTTGTTTTTTTATTACGGTATCGAGTATCGCGGTACCGAAAGCTTACCGAACGCTCTTTCAATGAGCATTTCCTGATTCTCTCGGTACCTCTCCGCACCCTGCACATAAATTATTAAATTATTTAACAAAAATAGTTAAAAGAGGATTAAGTTAGTACTGATAGGCGTTAAGACATAATATTCAGAAATGTGTCAGTTATTAAAATCTATACAGTATGTAACAAAAACCCTGTCCGATCCAATAAACGTGTATTCCTGGTTCAACATACGTACTTACTAGAAAAAATGTCTCGCTCAGGCGGCTTCTTTGATACTAAACTACAGGTAGTACACGTTAACTTTGTCGAGCGATCAGTGTTGCCTTTGATCAGTTTTATTTTCATTTAATTATATTACATATATATATACCCAGGGAAAAAAAAATCTCAAATCCATTCAATAGTTACGTATGTATGTAAGTACGATGCCGAATATTACTCATAAGGATCGGAGAGGGTTTTTGTTGCATGCTGTATAAGAAAGTTGTTCAGAAAGCCACAATCAGCTCGAGTTGTCCAAACATTTTGCTGTAAATCAGGTAATTTAATACATTTATATTCGTCTGTTATATACATGGTGAGTTTTTTGTCGTTGTACAAACGCTTGGTATAAAAAAGTCAAAAAACAAAAGAAAAGAAAAACTTTAATTTCAATACAGTAGCCGTAAGAGTTTTACTGTTTTTGTTTTATTATTTTTTTTGTTTAATTTTTGATACCAATCGTTTTTATAATCGGTATAGTGGTCATAGTTTTCGTTTGTACAACGTCAAAAAACTCACCTTGTATATATTTTCTTTTAACCTTTTGCTTTTTCCTTCCATTTCTGATGAAGCTAAAAGCCGACCTGATAGAGTCAGAAAAGCCACCCGTATGATGATTGACTGCTGTCATTCCCTATATCACGACAGATTTTCATACCATAAACAACTCTCACACAAAACTCGACCTTTACATCACAAAATAAAGACCAAATCCCTTTAACAAGATATTTACACAACAGGAAATGTACACGCGTAAAAATAAATTGTGTTAATTTTATGACCTTTATTATAAGCGCATAAAGTTCAAACTCGTATGTTATCGTTGTTAATGAAAATGAAATCGGTATTTATTGTTGAGGGTTTAATAAATGAAATATATGGAGGATATTTTTTCATTTGTTGAGTGAAATTGGGTTGTTAATAACATACATTATGTGCCTTTTAAATGGCCGGGATACAAAAATGAGATCTTACTAATTAGGGGTTGGAAGTTGCTGGTTGGTCAAAATATTTTTATATATTATTGTAATTGTTAAAGGTAATAAAATTATGCTACATTGGACTCATAGTACAGATTATCGAGGGCCTCGTGGCTAAGTATAAGCCGCATGGTTAGACCGATAATACAGGTAAAGCCGCGCTCGCCGCGGTTGGTCCATGGATGGGTGACCAATTGCAAACTTACGAGACCCCTCCGTGCCTCAGAAAGCACGTTAAGTACTTTTTTGGTCCCGACTGTCATACGTTGATCATTGCCATGCGCTAAGTCATTACAATTCTGACAAGCAGTCTTACTTTGGGATACTGTGTTACCTAGTAATCTGCCGATTTTGATGAAATTGCTACGGTGCTAGCTGGAACCAAAAAAGTACTTAGGCTATGTTTTTTCGCAATAAAAACACGCAGGCGGAGCCGCGGGCAAAGCAAAGGCTTTGTGTATGTTTCAAATCAAATCAAATCAAATCAAATCAATCTTTAATTGTGGATCATAGGTAGGTACATAATACAGGTGGCAGGTACATAATAAATTGTGAACAGCTATGTCCCGCCCGTAGGGCATACAATAGGTTTCAAAGCTATGCATTTAAAATTATATCGATTTAATATTTAAATTAACGTTTATTGGATTGTAAGTTCATCATAGCAAAGTTATACCGTAATTGGTCAATTTATTATTTATTAATTTCTCATTAATATATAATTGAAATAATTTGATCCGTTTCTAGAATATTAATTAGTATCTAATTGTATCTGTGCAGACGGCAAAGCTAAGGTATAACAATAAATATCAATGATTAGGTATATTCAGAACGACGCTTACGTTATGTCAGTACCTAGAACAAATGCTTTCTTGACTTGGCGGAGGCTCTGCCGTGCATCAAGATATAAAAGAAACCAAATATAAACAAAAGCAAGGGTTACATAATTGAAAACACCTCTATTCGAACATAATTTTCTACGCCACAGACTTTGTGAATCAGGAAAGCTCATTGTAACACCATTTCAAGGAAAACAATTATCCAGACCTACTTTACTCAAATCCGTGAGTAATCTCCAAATATTAATTACACATAATACAAGGCATTACTTCATAACCGAACTAGTTAACAATAAATAATTTACATACATAGTATTAATTAATAATTTATCTCTGGAACTCCAAAAGCGGGCCTTTACCCAATGGATTAATCGCATAACCCTCCCAAATTGAAATGGAAACAGTATACCCCAAAACGCGTTGTACGCAGGTACTACTTAATTTCGTAGGTTAGCAATATCAATTTAGTCTGGATCAAGAGTTGAAATTACGTAAACGCAAACACAGATAGTGAAACTGAAATAATTGATAAGGTTTTAATGTAGTGTTGTTTCAGGATAGTTATAGCCGAATCTCGGCTTTGTTGCCTCGGCCTTCAGCTGTGGTATTCGGCGTCCATAATTAAGGTAAATGTCTCTTTGGGAATTGAAATGTTATGTATTTTTAAGGGATGTAATACATTATCTATTGTTTTAGTGTTTTTGTTAATTTTGGGTTAACTTTGGCCGGTGCGTGTTGGTTTTCCACACACACACTAACGCACGTATATTTAGATAACACACACATAAAATAGTCAAAAAATTTGGTTCGTATTTTAGTTTGAAATTTAATTTACATTTCCTTTGTCATGAAAGTTTATCAACTGTGGACACAGTACATTTAATAATAAATTATAACGGTATCTTATGTTCTACGACGCTTATTAAATCTTTCAACATGTCTGACTAGCTCAATTTAGAGTACAAAGAAATATTTTTAATCTGTTTAACAGAGTCCAAATTTCAAATCTTATATCGGATTCTAACTGGAAAACATTTTAAAAATAAGAAACGAGTTTGTTGAATACAAACATTGATTGTGTATTTGATGACCTTCTTAGTTGAGTGGCGAACACACCGGTTTTTTATGGTGTCGCCAGCTATGATGTCCCGGGTTCGATCCCCAGACGGATCAATATATAAAAAACCACTTTTCCACATTGTCTCGGGTCTGGTCGTCTACGGTACCTTCGTTATCTTTGACTCCATAACACAAGTGTTTTAGCTACTTACTTTGGGTTTCAGAGCAATGTATGTCATATTGTCCTCATTTACAAATATAGAATACCATTTAGAAAATAAAGCCGACCCCAACATAGCTTAGAAAAAGGATTAGCAGAAAAAAAAGAAAATAAATAAATTAAATTTTTTTGTTACTTTAAAAATTAAATTTTTACTTTTAAAAACTTCTAGACCCGCACTAGAAAATTTAATCCCTGTATAGCAGGGGGTTTCACAAACATTCAAATCACATACACAAGTAACACCCACTTTTATTTACTATACACCAAATACAATAACTAGTTTATCTATAAAGCATAAAATGCGAGCACATACTAGTCGACACAAAACATCGACAAAATTACAACACTGCGTAATCCCATATTCACGTAAAAGCTACATTAATCTAGATAACAACGGATCCTGCATGCTCCCGATAAATCAAATTGAATATAAACTATCAATTAAATTGGTCGCTAAAACTATTAATCTCATTAGTCTCTGGATACCAATTTGCATCAATAATAAGATAATGACCTATCCAATATCCGTAACGTATAAATGAGTTTGTTATCGCTATTCGTAAATAAATGGCCGGTTTAATATTTAATACACGGATATTTGGTTGCAAATATTCAGTTTTGGTTCGCCCTGATTAGGTTAATTCAATTATTTAGCCAAAAAGCAATTTACATAGAAATTTATGTTTGTATTTATCTACACAGTTAAATTTTTATATTAATCTTCTATAATATGAAAATGAATCGCTGAATGTGTTGCTAAGCGCAAATCTCGAGAGCAGCTGAATCGATTTTGCTAATTCTTTTTTTAGTATATTCCTTGAAGTACGAGGATTGTTTTTACGGAGTGAAAAATTAAAAAACAAAATAAAGAATTGACTGTTAGCGGTAAAATGTTCTCCGGGCCAGCTAGTGGTTAATAAAATAAATGTAATGTAATGTACAAGATATTTTGTTAACCTCTTTAGATAGATATAGCCTGTGTTTTTACCCGACTGCTGCGAAACCCAAAAGGAAGGTTATTGTTATTGCGTATTCATTAGTATGTATATAGTTGAGGCTGTCAGCGCAAAAGCGGCCTAGCCCTCAATTGCCTAAACCGCCACTTTGAAATATTACTTTTGCATTATTATTAGAGAAAAATAGTGCATTGCAAAAAGAACTTAAGCAACGTCATCTGTTGACGATAGGTTAAACTAGAGATATGCCGTTTTGCATTAAATTTTAGCATGTTTTAAATTCGTATGTACTTACTTAGTTCAGTTATATTGAATATCTAATTTTTTATAATTAATAATAATAATTTAATTATTATGAGAAGAATAATAATTAACGTTGTAGTAATAAAGATATCGATACTAATATTAGTAATAGAAAATAACTCTGTCTATCTGTTACGCAAACACAGCTAAAGTACGAAACGTACGATTTTAATGAAACTTGGTATGTGTAAGCTTAGATCCCAAAAAAGGCACAGGCTACTTTTTTTTGTTTTTTGTCACAATATCCGATTCCCTCACAAGAAAAGCCGCGGGGAAAAGCTACTGTTAAATATATTTTGTAATATTAATAAAAAATATTTTTCAATTGAGTAAAACGTACTTCAATGAAGTCTTACCAGAATAACGAGATCAAAAGATACACAAAATGTCAAACAGATGACAATTAAAATTTAAACATATTCGATAATTGCGCGAACATTGAATGTGGGTACCCTGGAGCCTTGTTAATTTAATCAAATACTCATAATAAACCACTACAGTATGTACCTTTTATTATTCCAACGATTAATTTAATGTTTTAATTATTTTGCAGTACGAAAGCTTTGGGCGATATTGGTACTGTAATATTTGAGTTATTATTTATTATCTTTGTAATTTTTTTGTTGTTTTAATAATACATGCATTGATTTTCTCGTTGACTGGATTCGCGCATATTTTTTAATTGACAAAGGTGTCTTAAGAGTATACATTAGCAAGCATCGCTATCAGCCAATTTTGTTGCTGTAAATACTACTCTAATATTATTTAAAACAAAACGGTTTACTCACGTATATTCTCGGGATCGCCCGACTAGTTTCAGACTCAATAGGAGTCCCTAATCATGAGCTGAGCGGCGGCGGTGGTGTCGCGAGTCGAACTGGAACTACTCTCGTTGACTGATTTAAGTGATTTTCCGTATGACGAAAGACGTTTATGCGAAAAAAGGACATAGGCTACTTTTGCCGCGATAACCGAAACCCATGCGGGCGGCGCCGCAGGCAACAACTAGTTTAATGTATCAATGAATCTATTCTATATATTATTTTTGATAACTTTACAAGGATATAGTTATTTCCTTGCCGTACAAGTATTATTATATATAGATATATTATAGTATAGATACAGTTATCTTACACCTTTAAAACTTAAGGATGTGAATTCTTGTGCACGTGACTTTACGTGACCTTACTTACGTAAACTTTTAAGGACAAGGGTAACTAGACTAACAAATATGTCACAGGAACTTTTAACAGGTCAGGTTATATACTAGAAATATTTTATCTAGTTTATGTTAGAAATACATGAAGACATACTTTGAAGTTACGCAAATTGAATTGCAAAATATAATGAAATTGTCGAAATGAACACAAGTACATTATTTTTAAATTGTCGCTCATGTTCTATGTACCTATTATTTAAATTCAATTCTTTATTGTACACGTAACACATATAACAGTAAAATAATAATAAATTATATGTACATAGGCGAGCTTAACTCAAAATTGAGTTCTCTAACAGCAAACCTTTGAGTGGTAGAGTGATTAAAATATCTAAAGAGGATAGGAAGAAGTGGACAACCACAATTTCAAATTGACATACAATTTCATTATATTATTTGACGATGAATTTTTTGATGCTGGTTAGCCATTACTAAACAATTTTGTTTGGCAAAGGTTAATAAGTCTTCTTCTTTTAATTTAGTTACTAAATTTTATTTACGTTATAAGTTTTAATTTTAATATAGTTTAAGTTTTTGTTTTTGTATAAAGTGTTTGTGGTGACTGTATATACAAATAAAATTTTAAGTAAAATTTCATTATATATACAATACTAATTCATTATAATATAATACTTGTATTATGTTTGAAATTGTATGAAAATTAAAAATATACTATCAAGGTGAAACATTTCACCGTTGGTGAAGCCGTATTATGAGAGTTTTAGAAATATGGGTTACATAACATCAATAAGGCTTTATAATTTTTCTTTCTATTCAAAACTTTATTTCTTTATGCTTATATTCAGAGATATTTATTCTCTTAAATAATTTTGCTTAACATTTTTTTTTAATAAACTGACTACAAGAAGAATATTTTTTTTGATTTCTTCAGGATCCCATCATCAGATTCTTTCCTGATGATCATGGGACTACCTGAGGAGTGTAACTTAACAAACGAAAAAATAATAATTTTCCAAATCGGTCCCGGCGTCTTCAAATATTCGGGAATAAAAAAAAAAAAAAAGATTTCGACGAATTGAACATTCTCCTTTTTTTGAAGTCAGGAAAAAATTGGGGTTCACTTGGTTTTTAACCTATCAAATAATTCGTTAGTTATGTTCTTTCATATCATCATTATATTTGAAATCATCATGCATTTAATTTGATAGACGTAGATACTTAATGTCATTGGGATTCAAATCAATTAAAGAGCGACCCAATAATTATGAGTAGCCCAGTCACTCTAGATGTCGATAAACATCAGTAACATGCCCATTGCATGTCTTGCTAATTGCATTGGGCGCCCATTAATGGTTTCGCTGCAATTCGATATTGAAGAAATGGAAATGATAATTAAAAAAAATAAGCATTTTATGTTGTCCATACACTTAACAAAAATACATTGAGAAAAAAAAATGGTAAGTTTTATAATGAAATAAAAAAAACGTCCCTTTTATCTACTAGCTTCCAGCCGCGCCTGCGTTTCCGCATTCATCTATACTATATTATATATATATATAATATTATAAAGCTGAAGAGTTTGTTTGTTTGTTTGTTTGAACGCGCTAATCTCAGGAACTACTGGTTTGAATTGATTTTTTTTTTTGTATTGGATAGTCCGTTTATTGAGGAAAGCTATATAAGGCTGTATAACATCACGCTACGACCAATAGGAGCGGAGCATAAATAAAAGATGTTGCAGAAATGAAAAACCGTTGAAACTAAAACGCGAACAAAGTCGCGGGGGACAGCTAGTAATATTATATATAGGTTTATGGATAGTATGGATAGATATAATTATGTATATGTAGCATTATTTTTTACAAGTAAAATGATTTAGTGTAAACCCTACATAAATTGCTTTGTGGAGAAGTTTCCTATTTTTTATATATTTTCGTAATAAACCAAACTACAGTTGCATGTGTTAAAACTTTAGCGTCATAAAGTTACCTTTACAAGTTTACGACTCTTGTTATGAAAATAAAGATGAGAAGATGATTTGTTACCTGTAACAAAAACAAGTTCTCAGTTAATAGTTATTACAATCTGCAGTTCAATTTTAGCCGTTTTTTTTTGTAAATTATAATGCACGTTTCAAATATTTTTAATAGATAAATAAATAAATGTGGATAACATCAGATAAATTGCTCTGAACCCAAAGTAAGTAGAATCAGAGACAAAGGCACCACAAAACCCAGAACCGAGACGATTTTCTAAATTGACCCGTCCGGGAATCGATCGCGGGACCTGAGAGCTGGTTGGCGACACCTTGAAAACCAGTGCGTACGTCACTCAACCACGGAGGTCGTTCTTTCTTAGTATTATTAAGTCTTATTAAACAGCTTGAGAGATAGTTTTTCTGAATAAATATTTCAGTAAAAAATTACAAACAAAATGGTGCCTATATCAATTTCATTGCTTCCCTATACTTCGTGCTTCGAGAGCCAATGTAGTGAAATTCTCTTTGACTCCAATTTTCGGGAGAAGACTAAATGAAGCGATTTTTCCAGATAAGTGTTACAACGTGATCTTGTGAAATAGGGTCTTTTGAAGTGATTTTACTGTAGACATCTTCATGAGATCTTGTTATCTTTAACATAGACATTTCGTTAGCATGTTGCAAATGGGGCCTATTTTATGATATCTCAAAAGACTGAAATTTCAGTTCAATTTATTTTCGTTTAATGATCTGTTTTAACAGACATAAATACATTATTTGCTGTGTCTCACGTCTTGTATTTGAAAAAAAAAATATATATATACCTAGCAGTCCCCTGCGACTTTGTTCGCGTGTTTTAGTTTCAACGGTTTTTCATTTTTGCAACATTTTTCATTTATGCTCCGCTCCTATTAGTCGTAGCGTGATGTTATATAGCCTATAGCCTTCCTCAATAAATGGACTATGCAATACAAAAATAATTTTTCAATTCGAACCAGTAGTTCCTGAGATTAGCGCGTTCAAACAAACAAACTCTTCAGCTTTATAATATTAGTATAGATTTGAATCAATTTAGATCGGAGCGTATGTTTTTTAATGTGCTAAGAAAACTTCAGTTTTTTGCATTGACGATCTTTGTGGACCAATGGCGTACACACGGGTATTTAAGGTATCGCTAGCTTTGAGGTCCCGGTTTAGATTCCCGGACGGGTCAACGTGGAAAACCAGTTTTCCATCGTCTCGGGTTTCGGTGTTTGTGGTACCTTAGTTGTCTCTGATTCCATAACACAAGTGCTTTACCTACAAACTTTGGGTTCAGAGCAATGTACCTATGTTATGTTGTCCACATTAACTTAATTTATTTGTTTTCTACAAAATATCTGATCGTAGCTACTACGCAGAAAAATAAATCATACATGAATTTGCTAAACATTTTAGTATTCACAATCATAACATTATTATTTTGCGTAACTTACATAGCAGTTAAGCATAATAAAATCAATTAATCTTAATAAAAGTACTAAATAGATTACAATTCAATTTCACACATCATTTTCTTTAAAATGAGTACAAAATGAGTCCCATTCTTTCTCAAAGCGCGCAATATTTCAAGCTCATCACTTACTACGAAATCACCGCCATTAATATGGTGAAAGAATAATCATTATGGACTTTTAATCTTGTGCCTTGAAGAGATGTTTGTTTATTTTGATGTATTAGGTGTGTTTACTTAACGATATAAAATAGACGTAGTGTATCTATCAATTTGTTGTCAATTGATTTAACTTTAAAGGGAAGTAAAAAAGTTTGCGATGGTGTTTTGTTTTTATGATAACTTTGCTGTAATTTTGTGTACGTTTAACTTTATTATTATTGATACGTCCCATATTATGTAGGTACTTACTACTAAAATATCTCGGGACAACTCATACACGGCCGTCTGATACCAAACTAGGCGGAGCCTGTATTATAGTAACCAGACAACTGATAAACATACTCATATATTTCTAAATATATACATATTATAGATAAATTACACCCAGACACAGAACTAATTTAAAGTAAGTGCTCATGACACAAAGATTTGTCCTGGGTGGAAATTTAAACCACAACCTTTTGTTTAGCAATCAGGGTCACTAACCTCTACATTATGGCAAAGCTGTTTTTATATGCCAAATCCATACTTATAAATGCGAAAGTAACTGTCTGTCTGTCTATTACACTTTTAAGGCTAAACCGCTGAAGCGATTTGAATTAAATTTAGAACAAACTAAAGTTTCTTTGCCTAACCGACAACAACTAGTACCTTATAATTAGATATCTCTAGGTTTCTTAAAGGAATGTGTTATTTATGTATCGACTACTTAACACATAATAATTATAATATGTTTAATGTAAGCAAAACTCGATGCATTCCATGAATGCCGCGCATCGACCTTGCATACCTGACGGATCGAATTACTAAAGCAAGAACCTATTGTGATGTGTGATCTAGACTTTGACTAGGTATTGTAACATAACTTAAAACCAGAATCTATATAGCTGAATCTATATATTATAAAGCTGAAGAGTTTGTTTGTTTGTTTGAACGCGCTAATCTCAGGAACTACTGGTTCGAAGTCACAAAATTTTATTATATTGGATAGTCCGTTTATTGAGGAAGGCAATAGGCTATATAACATCACGCTACGACTAATAGGAGCGGAGCATTAATGAAAAATGTTGCAAAAATGAAAAGCGCGGGGAATAGCTAGTAGGTATATTATAAAACAAAGTCCCCCGCCGCCTCTGTCTGTCTGTCTCAACTCAAAAAGTAACGAACGGATTTTGATATGGTTTTCACCAATGCATAGAGTGGTTCAAGCGGAATATAATTAATTAATGGTTTGTTGACTGTCCATGCGAAGAGTGTGTCGCTATAGTTATTGTATAATGATATAACAGATAATGAAATACAAGACTACTTGTTTTCTATTGAAGTAAATACTGTACTGTGGAGTGTTCCATTATACAACATTCCATTATACAGGTTCAAACCCAGATTACTGTCAACTTCTTATTTTTTTTTTTTTTTTTTTTTTGTACCTTCTTAGTAATGTGCCAAGAAATGACTACTTAGCGTATTTTTTTGTCTTTGTGTTTTCTATTGGGTACTTAATATCTTACTGCCGCACTCACAGACCTTAATATTGACTAAAGGAATCGATAATAAGAAATTCATTACGTAATTATCAAATTCTCTGAGTAACTTAGACTCTTTTTTGCCATTTCAGTAAAGATTACCTACCATAAATTATTTCCAAATTTTGCCTATTATATAATTATTCATTATCTTTTCTTGGAACTTTCTTCAGTATTATTACGACACATTTATCCTTAAATTAAATTCACAGTATTACCTGTAGAAATCCCTTTTATTAATAACCCTGCGCTGCCGGGGCCTACTTGATCCCTGGCTACGGTACTATCAAACAGGGTTAAGATCGCCTTCCGAGGTAGTTCATTAAATCGAAGGGCTATAAATAATAACTATTAGTTATTGGATATTTGGATGCTTTAATATATTTATTATTTATGTTAATAATTGTAAAATTTAATTTTAAAGGGAAGTAATTAAAAAAAAGCAATTACAAGTCATAATAAAAATGTTGTTATTTGTAAATAAAAATTAGGCGTTTTTCAAACTTAGTTTATGTCCAAAATATTCACAATTTTTAACCACGTATTTTATAAAATAATACAAAAGTAATGCAAACCAATAATAAAACAACAAAAGAATTCGATAAAAGCAACAAAAAAAACATCGCAGATTAGAAACCCAAAACAACCAAAGCATTCAAAGAAAAATCTCCAAAAAATATCCAAACGAAAAAAGAGAAAAAACATTTTTTGCCAGCCAACCCTCCATCGCGGCAGGGGTCATTCCGACCACTCATTAACCAGATAGATGCCCCTGTCAGCACACTCGCTCCATATATTTCAACAAACCACGCTAATTTCCCATTTATTCCATTCCCATATAAAATACGTTATTCGTTTGTAAAAATAAGAATTAATGATAATATGATTACCTTATTTTATTTCCTTATTTTTGTCTCGTAAATTAATTTGGTCGTTTCCCTTGCGTGTTTGTGACGTTAATATAATTTTTGTATTGATTCGGGATTATTGGAGGGTTAATGTCACCTGTGACCTCTCATCTATTCCAACGTGTATTATTAGTTCTTTAGTTCGTAGTAAATTATATTTAAATTGAGATTGATTTATTATTGGACAAAATGTTTTTTATTTATATTTATATTATGACAATAAAATAATAATATTTAATTTAAGAATTTACATAACATACATATCATAATAATTTATCGTAAAAAGGGTTCCTTATAAGATGTGATGTAAATATAATTATGTTAATAAGTGGATAAGTAGGTATAGCAGAATCCTCAAATTATACGAAAAAATTATAAAGTTGCATTTATAAAAAAAAAAAAACGGTTCCCCCACTAGTGAATGAAATATTTGTATCACGGAGCTTTCACAAAAATTCAATTCACATACACATATAACATCCATACATTTGTTCATAACAATATCAATAACTAATACCTAATTCATGAACAACACACAGTACGTGATATCTTATTTACTCGCGTAACGCCAATTACTTTATAACTTCGAAATACCTACTACCAAAGTTAGACATTTACAAAAGGTACTAAAGTATTTGTTTTATAGCAGCATACACAGTACATTTTATAGACTAAAGCCAAATGCAGTTTGGTACAGGAATCGTAAAAAGCAACAATGTAAACCAAAATATGTTTCAAGCAATTTCAACTTTAAAAACTTATATTTTATATCAATATACTCCGACATATTCTTTTCCAAACATGTTCTAAAAACTTCGACAATACACTTGAACAACATTAATCATCTAGAAAGCAAGTTGTCCGCCATTTTTAGGGATCCGTACCAGAAGGGTGTAAATATAACCTTAAAGAAAAAAGTAAGTAAACTACTAGAGTGCGCATATCGAGTATGAACGGTTGTCACTAGTATGAACATGTAAAATCGTAAAATTTGAGCGCGCCGATTTATTAAAACTGTCTCAAAACCTAATATTACCCTAAAAATATCGGAACCTATTCTCGCATAAACGCCTGTCGTCGCACGGAAAATCACTTAAATCAATAAATGAGCTACACACGGTATGCTACTAGCGATACGCGTTCTATGCTTGTATATATCTACTCTAAGTCTATTACTACACCTTAGTTGTCCTTACTTCTGTCAGTAGCCTGTATCTTATGAACCGTAATAGGAAGACATTTAAAATTTCATCACAGTATATGTATTTCTATTGTCTATATAAAAACAAATAATAAAAAGTACATAGTGTGGATATCTCGTGCGATGGTACGGAATTATTTGTTGCGAGTATAACTTGCACTTGACCGGTTTTTCGAAGCCTGGCAATCCATTTACTCGTCGACAAAAATAAAAGAAAAGCTTGAACATTACTAACAAGACAATATCGACGGCTTTCAGCGAATACCCATCGCAGACAGGTTGTACGATAGATTATGACGTGCCCTATCGCGTTTAATAAAGCTGTGCATTTTAGGGTTGGGCCCAACCAAGTTGGGCAGCAGTAGCAGGGTTGTGTTTAAAATATTTTACGTGTCGCATATTAAAAGCGTTGTTATGTTTGAAAAACTATTTTGAAGGTATTTGATTACAAACGAACGTGTGACGTCATTAGCTGGACTCCTGAACTTTAATTCGCCTTATTTCTTAACTTACACTTAATTTGAAAAAAGAAAAATATACGTGTTCTAATATTTTTTGCAGTTTCTAACTTATAAGTTAGAAACTCTATAAATTAACTAAAATAGATTTTTACTTTTAATACCCAATCAACATCCATATTCCCTCCGCTACCTCTTTT
Organism: Diachrysia chrysitis; assembly: GCA_932294365.1. Taxonomy (NCBI): domain Eukaryota; kingdom Metazoa; phylum Arthropoda; class Insecta; order Lepidoptera; family Noctuidae; genus Diachrysia; species Diachrysia chrysitis. The sequence goes on along the minus strand of OW028659.1, from coordinate 9,654,046 downwards.
TACATGTTCCCATTGTACCTCCTTTCCCTCCCTGTTTCAATATGAATCTATATCAATAATCAAATCAGAGTGCCTCACGGTTGCTAAATCAACTTTTTAACTTTGTTAGACCTCCATTCTATTTATCGGCACGTTTCTCAAATAGGGTGTGTTTCAGGTCGGTGGTGTTTTCCTTGAATTTTTAAGGTTATAGTTTGTATGTACGCTAGGTCTATCTCAGTTGTTCTGAGCTCAGGCTTTGACAGCTTCACCGGACTTTAAGCTAACAGAAAGTTGTTTCTAATCGACCAGGTTAGGTGTTTTTCATAGAGTGGTGGATGGATCCTATAAGAAAAACAAATATGTCTTCTCCGAATAACTAGTAGTTAGGTATGCTAAAAAGACATTTGCTTAGGTTCCTATGAACAGTAAAAGTTCGAGTAAGAAGCGATCTTGACCACCATATTGAAAAAAAAAACATGTTAATTAGATACTTATTGAGGTAAGTTTTAAATATTGTAGGTAACTGATATTTTGGAAGTTTCGATAAAAAATAAATTCTTAAATATTAACGTAAATCTTTCTAATGTGAGTTTAGTTCTTTAAAACGGAATCGACTAAATAGTCTCATCAGTGCATCTGTCTTGTTATATGCCTGTCAACGTTATTTAAATATGTCCAATCAAATTCATTTGTGAATCCATATTTGTACAGTCAACACAATTACCATACGTAATATCGTTGGAAGTATTCCAACGATTTAATTATTCAAAGTTAATCATGAATAATCTGATAAAATCTTGCGCGACGAGATAAAATATAGGGAAAAGACAATTATGGGAACGAAAGAAAATTACGGGAACAATAAAATGTTGCCTTAAACTGATTACCGCGTAACTCAAGGGTAATCTAATATTTGAAGATGCAAGTGATGACAACGATATAACAAAGATGTGGCAAACTAAGAATATTTGCAGATCCTTTTTTTTGAGTTCCTTTTTAGGGTTCCGTGTCCAATGGGTGCCAACGGGCTATTACTAAGATTCCACTGTCCGTCAGTCTGTTCGTCCGTCCGTCTGTCTGTGATCGGGCTGTATCTCATGAACCTTGACAGGTAAACAGTTGAAGTTTTACTTACATAACAACGAATAATAAAAATAAACTAAAAATCAAAGGAAGCCCCATAAAATGGTACTGAACCCCTTCATGCGCGATTCCGACTCGCGCTTGGCCGGAATTTGGTTGTCTTGATAGTTGGACTTTTAAGTCTTGAATCTTAAAAGTACGACATAAAACAGATGTTGCATCGTAAAGATAAGCTTTATGTTTTTGTTCGACAACTTTGTCGGTTTAGTTACCAACTCGATTGTCGGTTTCTTCTAAAAAGTGACAAAAATGGTTGGTAGGATGAAAACTTTGCTACTCGTATGTTAAGTGTATATGTAGACATATGACTATTGCCATACAATTTCATATGGGACGAAAGACCATGCTGATTTTAGTAGGTAAACGAAAATGCTTCGACAATAGAAAATGAGACAGCAAATAGCCTTTCACTCAAGGGTGAAGTATCGACCAATGTTATTACATACGACTAATAGAAATAACAAATTTGTAACCTCAGACAGGAGTCTAACTCGCGACTACTATTATATTATACATAAATTACAACCAAACACAGAACAAATAATTATGCTCATCACACAAAGATTTGTCCTGGGTGAGAATCGAACCCACGACCTCCGGTTTAGCAATCAGGATCACTGACCACTAGACCAACAGGCCAGTCAATAAACTACCAATGTTAATAGAATCTATTCCAAACAGAAAACCTTTAGGTTTGCCTTTACATTTTTCTTAGTAAAAGTCTGGCTAGGCTATTACACCGAATTTTTAGTTATCAGCAAATGGGCCTGTTTCCTAATTTTTTTTTTAATGTCCGTCTTGTAGATTAATGAATTTTATTGGACTCGTATTTTTTCTTTTTTCCTGCAAACAAAAAATGATCAAAATACAGAGAACTGAAGTTACGCGTGACGTCACTCCTCGCTACGATTTTTAGCGAGGCGTAGCGTCATAAGCCCCCACTCCGAAACTTTAAAGCGCTGTATCTTTGTATTTTTTTATTGTTTTGATAAAAGAAAAAATACGTGTCTAATATTTTTTCATTATCTAACTGACGGACTAAATAGATTTTAACTTTTCATACCCAGGAAACATCCCTATTATTGAGTTCTAAGAACCTGAAGGTCAAATATAATTAAAGACAAATTTTTACTGAAAAGTTGTTAAATGTAAACTAAATATTAAAAATAATTATATTTTTAATAAATTGCCGCTAGTAAAATTCTACTTCTTTTTCTAATTCTCCTACTTTTTAATAATTTATCTTTTGTATTTTTATAATTTCATACGAGGTATTTTCGCGAATAAACGTTTTTTCTTTCTTCTGTCTCATGGTATACAATAAAGCATATTCTATTATCTTCTGCCACTTTTAAAATATAAAATCATTAAATTATTAGTCCATATGAATAAGTTGCTAAGAACTGAAAAGGAAGTATTTCAGTCGAGCGTGAACATTGGAGTCTTCGAAATGGAGTAGTTTATGAGGTCACGACGCCAATTGTCACTGTGGGACGTACATCGCGTTGAATAAAAATATATGTGCGATCCACAAGTGTTCGGGTTCCCTGCATGTCAACTAAATGTTTGTGAAACGTACTACTCTTTAAAGATGTAGATTTATATGGCAAAAAGTTTGTAATCAGTCCGTTGTACAATACTAATGAAAATAAAAAGAACATTATAATTAGGCACAATTTAAAATTAAAAAAAATTGAAATCATTTCCGAAATTCCTCAATTCCAATCCTGTAAGGTTATTAAAATAATTAACAATATTTATACTTTACTTCTTCTGTTTGTAAAAGGATATATAATGGTCAAATATAATGTCAACTAATATTGGTATAAATTTTCTAACCACAGCGCTTGACTAAAAGTTAGATCGATTATATTACTATTATTATTATTTTTTTTGTCGCCTTTTAAGAAAGCCCAGGGTATTCTACTAATAAAGTAGAGACTGGGTATGAATAGTCAAACTCTAATTAATCCGTCAGTTAGATAATAATATTAGACACAGATTTTTTGCTTTCGTAAAATAAGAAAACATTAACTAGATTAAGCGAATTAAAGTAGAGGTGTCCGCCAATGACGTCATCCGTGCAAAATTTGGTTACGTACGAAAAAATACGTGACAAATATTTATTAATAACCTAACTGATGGACATTAAATAAATTATTTATCAACCCCATTCATCTTGTATTCAATTGACCCGAAGACAGGAAGTTAAACATGTATGCGTACATTGGTAATTTAATTCCATCGCCTTCGTAAATAAGGGATACATTTGAGTCCTGATTTTGCCATTCATAGGATGAATTGGGCAATCTTATTCTTGCCGGAACTCGGTTGTGTGGGTCTTTTGTGGTCAGAGCAGCAGGCGACGGGTTGAATGTTTCTCTTGTTGTTTCTATTGGTTGTTTTTTTTGGGTTAGCGTACTGTGACTGTTTAAGATATTTAAATACATTTAATACTTGTATGTACCTACACTTATATTAAGATTATGTATGTTGCAGTTTGTCGATTTAATATTGGTTTAATAGATGCTTTAACTTATAAGGTGGATATGATCTGCACTTTGCAGTTAAGGTCAGGTGTTATTTAAGAGAACACCGTATCAAATAATTGTTATCCATTTGTTAAACACACGAAATGGAAATCTAATAATGTCAATTTAATGTGTTTCATAAATAAAACTATTGCATAAATGTTGGAGTAATGCAATGTATTGAAATTTTTATTATTAACTAGCTGTCCCCCGCGACTTTGTTCGCGTGTTTTAGTTTCAACGGTTTTTCATTTTTGCAACATTTTTCATTTATGCTGCGCTCCTAGTGGTCGTAGCGTGATTTTATATAGCCTATAGCCTTCCTCGATAAACGGACTATCCAATACAAAAATAATTTTTCAATTCGAACCAGTAGTTCCTGAGATTAGCGCGTTCAAACAAACAAACAAACACAAACTCTTCAGCTTTATAATATTAGTATAGATTTCTCAAGCCAAATTATTTTAGCATTGAAAAGTACAACTTTAACTAATCCTCTACGTCAATCATGTAGTTCGAGTAAAATCAACCCTAAAAAACCAACTATTTATGTACATCCACATTCACACTAAAACGTATCGCCTTCACAAATATCCCTTGTATTTGAGAAACTCATACACTAACCTCAAACAATGAACGTCACAACATGGGTGGTCGGCTTAAAGTATGCATAGGCAAGCATAGAGTACGCGCATCGCTAGGACCTATGTTATAATATTAATAACGCCTTGGATCAAACGGATTACGATTTGACATTCTTGGCTCCAACTAACAAGCTCATTCAAATAGTACATACTGGTAACAAAATCCTTGACACTAAGACTAAAAAACGTACTTCTGATCAAAGCACCCAGACAGATGCACCGCAGGATATCCCCCAAAATAACATATTTTTTCGTATCGAATAATGATCAAAATACATATCTTAGAATAATGCATCAGAATATTGCAGGATTATTTAATAAACGTCGACTCTTAGAAATACATTTAAACGAACTATTAGAAAATAATAAAGAAGTAGACATTATATGTTTGTCCGAGACTTTTGTTCAAAGAGGTCACGAACAAATGGCAAATATTTCCGGATACTTTTTAGCTGCATCCTACTGTAGAGAAACTAAACAAAAACGTGGTGGTGTGTGTATTTTTATTAAAAGAGAACTAATATTCAGAAATACTAATATTACTAGCGATCTAAGTGAAGACAAACATTTTGAATGTTGCGCAATTGAAATAACCTCACAAAATTTATTTATTATTTGCTTGTACAGAACACCTGATTCGGATTCAAATTTATTTTTTAGTAAACTTGACACACTTCTATATAAAATTAATAACAAATATAAGAAGAAAAATATTGTATTAGTTGGTGACTTAAACATCGATACACTACAGCTGAAAAATAAAGAAACAAAACGTTTAATAGATTTAACACAAAACTATCACCTAAATATACACATAAAAGAACCCACACGTAAAAAAACCTGCATTGACCACATTATAAGTAATATAAGTAACACCACAGCCGAATTGTTAAACTTAGATATCTCTGATCATAATACTGCTCAAGTAATAAATATCCCAACGAGTAAAAAAGAAACACCATTATTTGAATATTATATACGTAAAAGAAATTATTGCATGGAATATATTCTTAAATTTAAAGAATGCTTATCAAATCTCTCATTCAAAGAAGTTTATGAAGCAGCTAATCTTGAGTCGGCATTTCACACATTTAATGAGCTAGTATTATTATTCTATAAACTGTGTTTCCCAATGTCTAAAACTAAAATATCAAACAAAACCCGTAAACTAAAATGGATAACCACAGGGTTAAAACGTAGTTGCAAAACAAAGCGCACACTTAGGTATAAATACTATAAAGATAAAACTGAATTAAGTCAAAGTAAATTTAAATCCTATTCTAAACTATTACGAAACTGTATAGATCAGTCAATTAAAAACTATAACATGGAAATGATCAGTCGTTCTAAAAACGTCTGCAAAACGTCTTGGCAATTAATAAAACAAGAATCCGAATTAAGTAAACCAAGAGACCTCATTACTTGTATCAATTATAATGGTGTACCTATAAAAGATTCCTATGACATAGCACAAACAATTAATGGATATTTTGTGAATTTACCCAATTTAGTTAATAGTAATATATCGAATACATGCAAGGTTAATTTAAAAAACAGTATATTTCTGCATCCATTTAATTTTGAAGAAACTTATAAAATAATTATGTCTTTGAAAAATACTAATGCTGAGGGTTATGATGAAATAGCAACAAAAATTCTAAAAGCTTGTTCCAAAGAGCTTACACCAGTCTTAACCTACTTAATTAATTTATCATTTGAAGACGGCTGTTTTCCAGGGCCCCTCAAAATATCGATTGTGAAGCCAATATTCAAAAAAGGGGATAGATCCAGTGTTGATAATTATAGACCCATAGCACTTGTACCGATTTTGTCAAAAATTTTTGAATCAGCAATGTATAAACGCCTTATGAATTTCATTGGTAAATATAAAATATTAAGCCCAGAACAATTTGGCTTTCAAAAAGAAAAATCCACCACTTTAGCGTCTTATGACCTTGTAAGCAAAGTACTAAAAAACTTAGACTCAGGTAGAATAGCTACAGTCATATTTTTTGACATGTCCAAGGCATTCGATTTCGTATCTCATGAAATTTTATTGAAAAAGCTTGAAAAGTACGGCATCCGAGGAACCGCCTTAGACTGGATTAGGACATATTTGCTAAACAGAAGACAGACAGTAGAAATTAATAATATTGACGAAAATAAAGAACTTCAAGCGTATCGTTCTAGCCTCCTAGAGAATAGATCTGGAGTTCCTCAAGGCAGTGTACTTGGCCCACTTTTATTCCTTTTGTACATAAACGACCTTCCTGACATTACTTCACACCCTTGTATTTTATTTGCTGATGACATTTCCTTAATTTTGACTTGTGATAAAAAAACTGACATATATAAATATAACTTGGACATTAACAACACTATTGACTCTGTAATTCAATGGCTAAATAATAATAATTTGAAAGTAAACTTAAATAAAACTAAATTTATTCAATTTTGTCCGTATGGTCGACCACATAGACCACTAAGAATTTGTTACGAAAATCAAAATGTACTAGAAGTTAACGAAACTACATTCTTAGGTATAACTATTGATAAAAATTTAAATTGGAAAAGTCACATAAATAAGGTCTGTGGTAAATTAAATAAATTTGTGCATGTACTATACAAACTCCGCAAAACATCTTCGCCTAAAACTGTACTCGCAGCATATCATGGTTACATATCATCTGTTTTAAGCTATGCTCTAATACTTTGGGGTAATTCGACAGATATAGGAAAGGCTTTTAGAGCACAGAAAAGGTGTGTCAGGGCTATAGCTGGTATACCACCATGGGAGTCATGCAAACCATTGTTTAATAAATATAACATCCTCACACTGTCTGGTATGTACATATTTGAAGCGGCCAAGTTTGTTAAGTTAAATCCTAATCTATTTAAAACAGCTAAGGACTTAAATCCCAGAAATACAAGAAACCCCAGCAGAATTGTTTTAACTGACATACCACGCACTACTTTGTATTTAAAAAGTTGTCACGTCATGTGTGGACGCATTTACAATGTCATTCCTAACTCTATTAAAGAATTGCCCCTGAACAAATTTAAAAAATCCCTTAGGTTGTGGTTGATTGAAAAATGTATTTATTCAACATCAGATTTACTGAAATAATTCCAATATTAATTTGCAAGAGGTTTACCTAAATATATAACTTACGGAATGTTTTTATAAATATTTGCATGTCACAAAACGACAAAATGTATATGGCGCTATTTTTATTATATTGACCAACTCTATGTACCTACATTTTATGCAAATAAAGATATTATTATTATTATTATTATTATTAGTAGCCCATTGTGCTGACCGTAAGATTTTTTTTTGCTGTAAGTACTACACCCGTTTACTGATTAAGAGGATTTTCTGTGCGACGACAAACGTTTATGAGAAAATATCGATGGTTTCATTATTATTTGGGTAATATGTTTTAAGATAGTTTTATCAAAACGGCGCGCTCAGTTTTGACACAAATTTTACGATTTTACTTGTTCATACCGGCTCACAGTTCATACTCTGTTAGTATAATAACTATCGTGAGGAGTATTCATCATTATTTAAAACAAAACGGTTTACTCACGTATATTCTCGGGATCGTCGACTAGTTTCAGACTCAATAGGAGTCCCTAATCATGAGCTGACGCGGCGGCGGTGGTGTCGCGAGTCGAACTCGCGACACCTCCGCCGCGTCGGGCGATCCCGAGAATATACGTGAGTAAACCGTATTGTTTTAAATAATTATGCATTCTCTGTTAGGCGCACTCTATAGTTTACTTATTTTTTCTCTAAGGTGGTCCGACACACTTGACAGCTTTTGTTTTCATACATTCTTAGTTTTAGTTTGGTTACAGAATGTTATTGTTCTAAACCAATCGTGTAGTTAACTAAGACTATTGTGTTATGTAATTGCGTGCTATCATTGGTTTGATATACTTTTCTTCAGTATAATATCATATAGTTGGTACTATAGGCTGGTTTATGGGAGATGTTTAACGAAATTCCTGTGTTAAATACGATTCGTTGACTAGGCAAAGAAATGTTGAAATTGACGCCATCATTAAATATTTATTATTTTGATTCGACTATTGTTGATTTATAAAAAGTAATTACCAAACCAAATTGACTCAAAATGTCACGTATTTAGAGTCGGGAATCAGGAAATTTTGAAAATCTTCAGTGGCTTTACACTTATAAATACTCAAATATCCAGTATAGTCTGTCCATTTCATTTGCTCGTACAAAATAAATAGTCGATACTGTATTTGGATCACGAGTCACGACCCTCAGACTAAGTATATTATCCAGTTTTATGGCTGTCATAAAGTCGGCCCCAAGTATAGGTCCGATGTAAAAATGTATTAGTTCCTCTTACTTAGAACGGACGTATGTCCTGATTGGAAAGGTTATGTTGGCCTGGTTACTTAATTAGAAGTTTATTGATTTTGTTCTTTAATGTGTGTGTATATAGACTTCATTATGGCATGCCATCGTGGTGCATCGTATAACATAGTATCAAACCCCATACTTATAGAAAAAAACCCAGTTAAATATATCTGAATAATTAAGATTGTTAGCAACGCACTAAGTCAATGTTCCGAACCATACAGGGGATGCCCTTAGTGAACGTTGCTGACGTAGTTAGTTTTTCTATTGCTCTGGCTGGAGATCCTTAAGATTCTCGCCAAAAGTCCGGTGAAGCAGTCAAGGCCTGCGCTGATCAATTTAATCTGATGTCAAATCTACTGATCACAACTGTGATTGGTTGACCAATAGACTAACAACTAATCACAGCGCTTAGCATGAGATTTGACAGGTGATTTACTAATTTTTATGTTGATTGACATTACGGAAACCAGAGGTAAGTCCTCCTCACACAACATCCTCACTTAGGTAATGCAGCATAAAGATTGACATCACCTTATCACTACAATACATTGTAAGATATTTGTAACATTTATGCATTGTAACCTACATTAGAATTCAATCTTCGCCCCATGAGATAGGTGACATAAAATTTAAGTATAGCTTACTTACACCCTCATAGGCTAGTCCTGTTTATGGGGTCGTAAATAGAACATTATTTATGACACTTGTCTGACGATATTTTTTTTATATAAGTATATAGGTCAGGATCCAGATAGATGTTTGTTACTCTTTAAAACAAAAACTATTGGATGAATTTGGATGAAATCTGACACACAGACAGTTGACAACCTATATTGACACATTGAAGATTTTGTTTCTACAGAGGAGCGGTTACGCAGGTAATACCATGGTGTGCAGTAAGTACTGTATTTTATCCTCAAGAATTCGCCTATAGTACCTATGAAAAATTAAAAAAAACTACTTTAACTATACGTACATTACAATAATATATGCCTACACTCATTTGTTCTGATAGTTTGATCAACCAATCTATAAAGTAAAACAATGAACTGTAATCCTGAAATATCTTAGTGTTACATGATAAGGTCGATGTCAGTGGATCAGCTGCCAATTCCCAGGGAACTTAGGAACTGGTCCCGGGAAGGGTTGCTATCGTATTACTTATCCCGGGTTACGTGGTGACGCATACATGGGACCAATTATACATCCTTGTTCTTGAAAGTCTTGACATATTAAAACTAAGTTCCTTTAAGATATGTTTAATAAAATTCCGTGTTTTTTTTTGTGTTGAATATTAGTTTTAGTTCCTGTGCTGGATTATTTGCTGTCTAATTATAGCTGCTGTCAACTAAGGCGATAATAATCGCTTTAGAAAAACACAAATTACGAATCGTCTAATGTCGATGACCTAATATAACACAGTAGACTTATACCTACTTGATGCGATTTATACTTGTTTCATTAATCCACATAATTAAGTAAGGTTAATAATGAATTTAAGACATAGAATTTATGTCATGAACACAATGCAGTAAATATTAAAAAAATACAAGAATATAACTATATTCTTTTATAGGTATATGACGCAAGTATGATTAAATTTTTACATGCTGACTTTTCTATACTGAAAGATTATAAAATGTCCCTAATCATGAGCTGACGCGGCGGTGGTGTCACGAGTCGAACTGTCGGGCGATCCCGAAAATATGCGTGAGTAAACCGTTTGGTTTTAAATAATTATGAAGATTCCAAATGAATTAACTTTGTATATACTACTCTATTTTAAAATATACCTACTTAAGTAAGCTTTTGGCAACCGATGTTAATTTATTTGATTGTTTTAATAACGTGAAACTTACAAAACCTCTATAAACTATAAACCTTTCAGCATACTACATATCAAACTCAAGCGAAATGCAGTCGCTAGGAAAACGCAAGTGCAGTTTTACGACAAACAGTTTACGAGCTGCGACAGTCGGCAAGTTACGACGGCGTCAGCAATAACTGACGGGAAGTAGTTTTAATGACGACATGTCTTGCCGGCTTAATGACATCTTAGCAACAATCGCTTGCGACCTGCCGAATGAACGCTCTAAAGTAAGGAATGCGATTTCTCGCGATCGCAAATGAACCATGATTTTGACCATCTAATATCCTAATCTAGTTACATCTAAAAAAATATACGTAGTATCATGTACGTAAAATAAAGACGGGTTAGTTACACCATTTATAAATCGAATAGAACGGTTGGACCGATTTTCATGATCTTTGATTTGTTGGACTTGTCTCCCTGAATAGCAAAATAACTATAAAAAAAAAAAAAAAACAGTAAATTGTTATGAAAAAAAAATCAGATGAGTTACGGGAACGGGAACTACTCACGCGGGTGAAATTTCGGCGTGAAGCTAGTTTGAAATAAGGAAGTCGAACTCAAAATACTGTAAAAAATGGAAAACTCTGAAATTGAAATAACAATTTTAAATAATTTTATTAAAAAGTAGTCGAATATCAGTGCTTTTTTTTAAACTGTAAGGTAATAATACACACAAACAACTATAGGTACTTATAAGATAAAAAAAAACAGTTCACTCCGGGAGTGCCGACGGAAGTAAACTTAACTTAAACTTGAACAATTACGACATATTTAGATACTTATATACAGGGGTGTCGGTAACAGTAACAGTGACGTGAATTCAAATGTTTTTTCCCATCTCTAAAATACCCCTCGCGCATAAAAAAGTATTTACGTAAAAAGATAAAATTGGCGTTTTATAAGAGAACAAACAAACATTCACAATAAATATAATTCCTAAACTCAATTTCAATTGTTCCAAAAATATTTACCTTAATTACCATTGTAACTCACATTTTCAATAACATAACGAGTACTAAATTCTTGTACTATTTACAGAAAAACGTTAAACACCTTTACAGTGACCAATAAAAGTTATTTAGAAAGCACATTACCGTTCAGAGTAGCGTGTTACCCAACATTAACACATTTTATTGTTGAATACTTTACCCCGGAACCAAAGGTCGGAACTTAAGTTATTTTAATGGTATTTTACTGTAGTTGTACACTTATATTAGGTGTTTATAAGCACTTATTTAAATGTTAGAAAAAGTCAAAAGTCCACACGTCACTCGCAATAATGCGATCCATTGTAGTTACATTGAATTGAAATTCTTTTAAATATAATGGCGAAAATAGAATACACGATCAGATAGGTCTGATATTATTTATTATGAGCCATTAGTGTCCCACTGCAGGGCAAAGGCCTCCCTCTTTCCATTTATCTCTGTTTAAGGCTAACAGGGACCAGGTCCGAGTTCGTCCCGCCATCTCCTCCTGGATCTGTCTCTTTTTGGGTTTTATAACCCACTGTGTACACTTCGCCCATAGCCCGTCTTTCGGTAGGCTTGTAGCTTACGACAACATAATTATCTAGTAATAAATATACGCGCGACGCGCCAAGCGGCAACCTATAAACATACGTCCATTCGCCTGCCGGGGAGGCGCACCGACAGACCGGCAGTAGGTACCTAAACTGCAGAGTGAAACCCCTACTAAGACTAACGAAGTAATAAAATAACTTAAAGAATAAAACCAATAAAAAAAAAAAAAACAATATTATTTACATCTCGTTTCTCATTACCTTCATACTTCTTTTCATGACATAACAAAATCCATCATAAACACCAAAGAAATTTTCGCCCTTAAACCTCAGATATTTCCTTACACCACGACTTTACATCCGGATCCGTGTTTATTTATTATTATAAATAATAAAACCCTTCAGATATACCTACTATCCGTTATCCGGGAGTGAAATATGTCGTTGCTACGACTTATCCGTGCCTTACTTGGTAAACAAGAAACCAGAACATAACGGCAACACAAATAGGTGCTTGCGCAAATATTCGGCGCAAATACAACCCGACGGGGGAAATATATAAAACCGAAAGCAAGTGAGACCACTGATATATAGATACTAGATGGACTAACTTTCTATTAATTTATGACTCGTCCTGAAAGTAGTTCTTCTCTCGTTCTCTTCTTAAAAGTTTTTACCGACCTAAAAAGAGTATTCTCAATTCGACAGAATTGTTTTTTTTTTAGGTTTGTTACGCGAGTCTCTGGCAATTGCGGTTCGATTTAAAAAAAAATGTCATCGATAGGGTATCCGAAGGCATCCTTAGACAAAGAAGGTTTCATATAAATTTAGTGGAAGTCGGTTTCTTTTTACATTATTTAATGTGTAATCAATTATTGTTACGTACGTTCATTACACGGTGAGTAGCCAATTAGTTTTAAGACTTAAACCTTAATCATGTACTGACGCAGTCTGTATGGATTTTGTCTATTTACTAGAATGTATTTCTACAGTATAAAGTTACATATTGTAAAAATGAAATTTAATTTTATTAAATAATTAAAAATATTGATTAATTAATTATTTGGTTAATTGCCGATGTACGACTAAATATTATCACCAAATATGTTAAGACTCGTTATCACACATTAAAACGAAATAACAAATCCAACCACGCTCACAACTTCTATTCAGATACGCCCAAGCCACATCTAGTTTCTTTATAGGCGTTAGCCTAACTGGCATAGGCCGTAAAATTTTGAGCAGTAGGGTCTACAAGCAGTAAATAAGACTTTACAACTTTCATATACCCATGGGGGTGATCACGGAGAAGCGAGCGTGTGACGTCATAGATAAATAATTATTTTGGAAATTGTTACAGATAGTTCGGTATCAATAATAATTAACAAGTGTAGTTATGATCAGTGTTCTTTTTAACATGCAATGTTAGGCTGAGATACATCACAAAAACAAATATGTTACGCGTGTCATAAATGGAATCGCATAGCTTGCCTTTTTTTATTAGTTTAAAATCGAATTCTAATTAAAAAGCTCCAAAAAAAAACCTTGCTTCAAGAAAAGAACTGTTAACAAACAGCTAAACAGATCTTTAACAATAAAAGCTTAAACCATCTTGATTACAGATTTAAATTAGAAAAAACGCATCAAAATGGGTCCATCCGTTTTCGAGTTATGGTGTAACAGACAGTTATATCCATACCTATACAGACAGGTTTACAGGATTATAGTTCATTTATGTGGTGGTAGTTAAACTTATGGCAATTTTAATCGTCGGAGTTAAAAACGGACGCGCTTATATTCTTAACTGGTGGTGCCCTGCAGTTTTATCAGCGTAAGCAGTTTCCGCTACCATAGGATAATAATATATATACATATATATATGTATATATTTCTTTTTCGATTATCCTATGTTTTGATAGTTATTCTGCTATTCAATCCTGAAAATCCTGAAAATGACTCTGTTTTATATATAGGTATACAGGGTGAGTTTTTTGTAGTTGTACAAACGAAAACTATGACCTCTATATCGTTTATAATAACTATTGGTATCAAAAATTAAACAAACAAACAAATAAAAATCTTGTATGTCAGTACTATTATCGTAAAACTCTTATTATACTGTATTAAAATTCCATTTTTATTTTTCATTTGTTTTTTGTATTTTTATACCAATCTTTTTTGTAATCGATTTAAAAGTCAAACCTTTGTTTGTACAACGACAAAAAACTCACCTTGTATGAAGAAGATTTTCCTATAAAAATGATTCATATTTCTACCATCTTTAATTTAAATTCTGTATATTATACGTCGCTTCATAATAAGTTTTGAATACAGAAACCCCGAATTGAGGTAAAAGGGAATTTCGTTTCTCAAGGTACTGTTGCGTAAAATCCACGCGTAAACGTCTTTGTTTCAACATATACTTGGAAATTGGTCACAAATTATTTTAAGGTGGAATTATTGCCTTATCAATGTTGGATAAACTCTAGGTAGTGTAGTTACTAGGCTGTATTCTATTTAATAAGTGGAGGCAAATGATACATTAAAATAAAATTATTTTTGAATTGATCTTTGACTTTCAATATTTTACGCTCTTCTGCCTAGCCTTTGCCCAAGCTATGTTGGGGTCGGCTTACAGTCTTATTAAATTTAGCTAAATACTATATTTTACATGGAGCGACTGCCTATCTGACCTCTACAACCCATATGACGGTAACACAGTATCCTATGGTAAGAGTGGTTGTCAGAATTGTAATGACTTAACGTCTGCCAAAATTCAACGCATGACAGTCGGGACCAACAGCTTAACATGTTTTTCGAGGCACAGAGGGTTCTCGGAACGTTTACAAATGGCCACCCATCCACGGACTAACCGCGGCGAGCGCGGCTTAACCTACATTATCGGTTAAACCTAAAGGAAACAAGTAATACTACAGCATATATTTTCAAAACACATATGTTTGAGTTATTTTAAAATTACTCACAATAAGTTTGAGTTGGCAGCAAAAAACTTTTTTACTCAAATATTGCCTATTTTCATTTTATGGAGTATGTGAGTTTATCTCTGTTTAGTAATATATTCCTTTCTTGAACTTATTTGCAGAGAAACGTTTGATAAGTCTAAAAGTTTGATAAGTCCTTATCATGGTGGACTTTTGTTCCAACGTTAACTAGACCAAGTATTAAGCAGTTAATTTATAATAGGCGCTTGTAAGCGAAAGTTTAAACCTGTTTTTAGGAGTTAAAAATCGGGTCATAACTACAAAATGGTAGAACTACGGGTGTCATTAAACGATGTGGTTCCACGCTTTTAGAACTAAGCTAAAAAACAGGGTGCCAAAGTTAAATAGGGTGCCGATCGGAACGAATAGAAAAAAAAACTGTTCTATACACCCAATTGTGCAACTTTATGATTTTGAATGCTTTTGTTTCGGCCTTTATCTATTTGTTAATATATATGTTGAACTGCTAGTACAAATTAACCTATTTACTTACATTCATAATACCATTAATGCATCAAAAACCATCAACACTCGTGCAGCCTCGATTATAACTAAAAAACATAAAAAAACACACGATAAAAATCGTTTTAAATTAGCGTTGTAGGCACGTGCAAATCCGATACGGTTGCGTAAGCAAAAGTAATCGTACTGTGTCGTTTTAAACCTATTATAATTCCAGTGATAGAGCAGTACCTGTACCATGAATAGGGGTGCGGTCTGGGTATGAAAAGGAAATAACCATTTAGTCCGCCAGATACATAAAAAATTAAAAACACTTGTGTTTTTTCTTTTATCAAATCAATAAAAAATTACAAAGTTAAAGCGCTTTGAAATTTAGGAGAAGGGGCTTGTAACGTCACTTGTGGATAAAAATTGTAGCTACAACTGACGTCACACGACATTCCATTCACTGACTCTTCCTCTATGTTTGTTTAATGAAAATAAGAAAAAAAAATACGTGTCTTTTATTTTTTTATAAAATATAGAAATTTCGCGTACATGTTTAGTTTGGATTACAATGCATGGTTAGCTTAGTTAATTATTTATAACAGTTAAAAATATGCGTGATTTTTTAAACTATATTTTAATTTGAAAGTCAGCCTACAAATGCCTCATAATAATTTCCAAATTTGCATGTTCGCGCATTCGTGCAAATAAATTACTGACATAAAACAAAACAATTAGTATGATGGTAACACTTCGTAATACTTGCGTAATGCAAAGAAAATAACCGCTGACATTGGCACTACTTAGTGAAAGTATTGCCTACATTAACAATTGTAAGAAAATCAACTTTAAGTTCATGGGCATAAGACTAGGTTTTTATTGTTAGTAGCTCTGTATGCCACTAGCTATAGCGGTCAACGCGTTCCTTTTTCAAATCGTCAGTGATGTCACGCGGATTGACACTGGCCGATATTGGCTGCCACAGATAAAAAAGGTTTTGGTGTTGCCGAAAAAAGGTTGGAATTTATTTTTAGAAATACATACGGAATTTTGGTGCAGTTTAGTAAATTGCGTATTTTGTTTGTATTTAAATGTGGATAGATAATGTTATAGTTTCATGTAGCGATTAAAAAATAATTTAACCCCGTTCATGACTAATATGTAGGTACTAAGAAAGATCGTCACAAAACATAGATGGTTGGAATGGTTTAACGTGTATTTCGAGGTGAGTATATAAGGGATAATGTTTGAAATGGTCACCCATCCGCTTACTAACTTTGGTAAGCGCAGCTTAACTATATCGCGTATAAATTATTTAAAATTACGGTCAACCGTTCGTTGAGTTTCTATAGAATTTTGATAACGTGTACTAAAATGGTTGATTTCGTAACAGGAAACGTGTTTTCCGAGTATTATTGCATAACAACATGTTTGTATCGATGTTCATGTAAACATTTATGTTTCGGGGATTCGTGAATTGTTATTACGTTGTACGAATATGTCTTAAGTAATATTGTTTTTCAGCTATAATGTATTTGTTTCTATGAAAGATTTGCTTTACTTAATAACGTAGTCGGTTATCATTTAAAAGAGATTATGATTCGGATGACATGCAATACAATTTTTAAAAATTTCCAATAAAAAAATAGTAAGCATATTTAAAAACCAAATGCCCATGGTCGGTCCGTGGTAGGCAATTTCGCGCAAAATTTGTTCTTCAAGTTTATTAGGAAAAAGCATTGATCAGTATTTATAGTCTAGCTATTAAGGTTCATGAGATACAGTCCGCTGACATACAGATAGCCACCCGGACGGACGGATAGACGGACAGCGGAAGTTTTGTAATAGGGTCTCGTTGGCACCCTTTGGTACGAAACCCTAAAAAAGTATCACAGATAGTAATAGTAATACTACGTTGTGCAATAAAATATGATAAACTTCGATCGCAAGTGGTTTTGTAATGTGAGAATTTGTTCATGTTCATACATTTCATCATAATGCATAACGATATAGAAATAGTGGTGTAATTGATGTTCTAGACAAGAAACATGTAATTTGCTTAAGATGGTTGTTCGGTAATGTGTAATAGAGAGCACATAATCGGATGGGCAATAATGGTCAGATATGGGCAAAAGTGCCCAAAGTAAGGCACATGTATTTGTTAAGGTACATATTAGTCAATAATACCCCAGAGTGTACTATTTTTTGTAATCTGAATGAATTATTTTCGTGGCAAGTGTATATATTATATAGGCTTAGTAAACAGATCGTTTTTTTAAACCGGGTTAATTTAAACCTTTATAAAAAAGTTAGTAAATGGTACCTATAATATGGCATTTTTGTATTCGACCTTTCTTATTTATTTCTTTTAATGACATTCGCAATTATTTGCAAGAAGAGTTAGTTTTTATTGTAAACAAAAACAATTACATTTTCTGTTAACCAGAATTAATAACAACAAAATTATAATAAACATTATCAGTGAATAAAATCTAAGCACCGTCATAAAGTCATAAATAATTGCCAGCGCGCAAAAACACGGCATTATGAAAAAATACATTGTACAAAAAAAAACGACCAAAGAGTTATTGACACAGCTCATGTTTTCAAAATGGCGACTGGTATTGTCCTCTAATAGGGTTCCGTATTCCATTTTTTTCATTGTTTCTCGCATACAAGCGAAATTTATAAGTCGTTAGCGAATTGTTATTATCGTTCCTTTATTGAGACATAGCGCTGTGCCGGTACGTTTTTTGTTTTGTTAATTTAATGTTTATCAAAGTAATGGGTTGTTTGTGAAATAAAAATGGAGTTTTATGAACGGATTCGGACAGTTTTATGATAAATTGCGTGGGAGAATTGAGGACTGGATTTGTATGCGTCTAGAGTTCTAGATTTTTTTATGTTAGATAATGTTTGTTGATTTTAAACTGGAATTATTTTATTGCATATTTTTTTAGTCAAGAGATATATTGTTAATATGTATTTAGTTTTTATGCATAGATGACTAATTTTTTTATATCCGTCAGATATATTTGTCAATTTTTTTTGACGTAACACTCGATCGATAGATACTTTGATTTGAAATGTCGCATGACTTCACGATTTTGTACATTTTGTGCGAAAGCATGTCGTCATTAGCCCCCAATCCTGAACTTTGATTCACTTTAGCTACTTAGTTATTTCATATTTTAAAAAGGAATTAAAAACGTGAGCACTATTTTTGTACTATCTCTTGTCATTTGTTTTTTGTCTTTGCATACCCAATCTTCTACCTCAATATGTATATAGTATGTGTAGTTATGAAGCTAGTCTAAAGTCTATCAAATATTAATTACGATCAGAATTCCAAATAATTTAATAACGTGACCTTAACAGATCGTTTAAACTTCTTCGACCATTGACACCGACCAAAAATCTTGAGCGACTTCGGTTCAAGGATCAAGACAATTCTCATTACTATAGCAACGTTAGATCGTCACCTCAATCAAGGAAATATAGTTCTTATTCAAACGTGTTAAGAGTGATGATGATTGTGTTGATAAATTTGTTGATTTTGGTATGTAATCGTTTCGGAAATGCTTGAAAGATTTCCACAGTGCGTTAACCTTAAAGCTGGAAGTTACGTGTGAGGGGAAACCCAAGGTTCTCCGTGGTTCCGCTTTGTAATCTTTCGTTATTGTCTTTAGTAACTCCTTATTATTGCGTAGTTACGTTTACTCAACCTTTATACGTATTTATATGGATCATTTGCAGAGATTTTGGTAAATAAAAGTTCAGTTTTGATGGTTCTTGTCTTACCTGTATGAGTTTATATTAGACTAGTTTATTTAGACTGCACGGATAGCTGAGTGGTGTAGGTCACCACGCTAACTACCACTGTGCACGACGTGCTTCGAGTTCAATCCCCGCATGGGACAAGCATTTTTGTGATCTACAAATGCTTGTTTTAAGTCTAGGTGTTTGTTGATCTTTGTGCATGTGATTTGAATGTTTGTAAAACTCCTGCGACACAAGGAGTAAATATCGATTTACACTCTATTCAGTGATAGATGTATTTAAGTACCAATATAAGTGTCATTATAGTACTTATTAAGTACCTTAATAATTTTGATATTTAATAAAAGGGTTGCTAAAGCAAAAAAAAAACATTTTTTTTTTAAGTTACAACGCAAATTTTTATGCCATGCATGGATCAAACCCGCAATGTTGCGCTGTGATTGTTGCCATATTGACCCCTATACCACTCTGCTATCCATTCAGTCATAATCATAACCTACAATAGTTAATTCACGCTTGCGGGAAACGGTGTCAAACTAAGTATAGTTTGAAACAAAACCACTCAGGATTTAAATGAGCCATAACACTAGCTGTTTATTATGGAGGCTTGTTGGAAGCTGACCTTGGTTGGTAGCATCTCTCAATTAACCTGTGTCTTCTGGGAATGTGTCCTTGAATGTCAAACTAACATGCACTAAAGCTTCAAGGATGAATGGTTTAATTAAAAATGGACATCCTGTGTTGCTGTTTGTATAGCGATTTGAACAAGAAAATATATTTTTACCGAGAATTTTTCATCTCGAGTGCGTGAAAATATAAAAGGTATAAGCCATACGGTTTGACCGACATGAAAGGTTAAGCCGCGCTCGCTGCGGTTGGTCCGTGAATGGGTGACCATTTGTAAACATACCGAGACGACACGTTAAGTCGTTGGTCCGGACTGTCATACGTCGATCATCGGCAGTCGTTAAGTCATTACAATTCTAACAACTAGTCTTACTATGGGATACACCAACCCGGGAAAATGGGTTGTGGAGATCAGATAGGCATTCGCTCGATGAATGAGCTACTTCTTTTCGATTTCATGGTTTTTTAATGATAGTAAAATTGCGTTTATATGATTGTATGTCACTCGCATAAACACATTCTTTTTGGACTCTTACTTATACCTACCTATTATAAATACCTACTAACTGCATTTCCAATTACATTAATTTGCATTATTTAATTAAAGCTTTCGATTATTCAATTAATTATTTGCGACAATTAATTAAAATGCGAGGGCTTATTCCAGCTATTAGCTTGGATTATACGCTTGAGCTTAAGGTTTCGAATCCGGCTTTCATTGTATCCATAACAGCAATATTTCTCCAAGGGATAGGTAGAGATATTTTATTGAATATGTTTATTTTGAGTCAGTGTAAGTTATAATAATATCTTGGGACAACTCACACACGGCCATCTGAACCCGGACTAGGCAGAGCCTGTATTATGGCAACCAGACAACTGATAAACATACTCATACATTTCTAAATACATAAATATTAAAGATAAATTACACCTAGACACAAAACAAATGATTATTCTTATCACACAAACATTTTTTCTGGGTGGGAATCGAACAAACGACTTCCAGTTTAGTAGTCAAGATCACTAACCACTAGACCAACAGCCAGTCAAATATTATATATACCCCTACCGACTTACAAAAATACCTTTTTTTATGTGATCAATGAAAGAAAAATTACAAAGAAAGTTACAGTAACATTTTAAGTCCTAAACCGTGTTCCATAGACAGTAATCAAATTCATATTGTTACATTGGAGTGTAAACACCGCCAAACTTCCTGACACCGGGCTCTACTGAGTATTTCTAAACAGAAAAACCTAGTAACTATTTTTGGCTCCACCCGGCATTTGAAACCGAGACCTCGTGTACGTGGTAGTCGCGTTTGCTACCACTAGACCAAGGAGGCAGTCAAATAGGCTACTATATAAATAAAAAGGACAAAAATCTTGCTACCAGATTAAATAAATAAATAAAATTAAAAATACAATTAGTTCAAATAAAGAAAAACAAAATAAAAAAATGTTTTTTAGCATAAAACGATAAAAATACAAATTGTTTTCCATTAAGAACCATTAAACAAATTGATAGATAAAGTTTTTTACTTATAAATAAACTATTTCAAAACAAACCACAATTTATGGTAATCGAACATTTACCTGCATACATTAACATGAATTAACACTCCAGTGTTGATTTTGTACCTGAGAACAAATAAATTAATATTACTACAAAATTCAATTGTGTTAGCATAATATTATTAATGTAAATTGTTATTTTCGAGCTGTTTACAGATTATAAACCTTTGCTTTTACCCGACTACGCTAAAAAGAGTTTAGTACGACATATTATACTCTTACATAGTAGACATAGTATACATATTACACTCTGTTGTCTAAACGGCTTGATAGGATTTTAGCTTGAGAGGTGTTTTTGTCAATGGTGAGAGTGACACTGTTTTTTCTATCCATTTCTTAGTTAAGTAAGTTTGTTTTTTTCAGTAAAATGGGGTGAATAAAAATGATTGGGGGGGAGGGGGGGCGGGTTGTGAATACTTTTATTTTTTCGCATGCATAAAAACTGTCTTTCTTATAATATTTGAATAGGTTAGAGTTTAATCTGGAAATTGTAAAAGAAAAAACACAATTCTCTTTAAAAATAAATCTAATGAAATGCAGGGGGTGTCCCTGCATTTCTATTCAACCCATTTTACGGTATCTTTTTTTAAGTGGTTGCTATAGACGCGACAAAATTGAAGATAGTAGTAGTTCCTTTGATGTCTTTTAATACGCCGTAGTATAGGATTTTGCTACGTACATAAGTAGCTATCAAATATTTTTTGGGGCAACTATCGCTATAATAAAGAAAAGCGATACAAATTGAAGAGTTATTTTATATTGCCGTAAACCTTAGAAATCATAAAATTAATGCCGTATAAAGTGTACCTATTAATCAAAAATTTTTACTGGGTCTATAATCATAAGCTCGTTATCCTGCTATTAAGTAACTAGTCTATTCCAATAAAGTATTCAATTGCTACTAGTAACCTAGTCATTATCAGTTTTTAAACTAAGTATGTGAACTAACTTTAATATAAATAATAGCGGGCTAAAAATGTCCCACTGCTGGGCAAAGGCCTCTTCTCATTTAGAAAACACACGAGCATTGATCATCACGCTTGCTTACTTGCGGGATTTCAGATTCCAATTTTTGAAATCCAGCTTTCCTCACGATGTTTTCCTTCACTGTTTGCCATTGGTGTCTTTAATTAAGAAACTATACATAACTTTGAAACGTTACATAGGTACTTGCCTGTACTGAGTTCGTACCTGCAACCTTAAACATACGAATCCGTTCGTTAACCCACTAGGCCACCACGACACTGTATAAAATAGTCAAACTACAATATACGTAGCGTGTGAAAATTTTCAGTCACAAAAATTTGCGTATGAAAAATGAGAACACTTATATCTTTTGTCTAGTTAAAATTTAACGTCAATTCAGAATTAGTTTAACTTTACGACGACCAATAAAAACATACATTACACTTAATTATGCTCAAATAACATAACACTGACAATTTACATAACATTTGTTATATTACAAAGGCCGAGTTCATCGAACGACTACATAGATGACAATACAAAACTAGTACATTGTATTTTCAACTTTATTTTAGGAGAATACGGTTGTTTATACAATGTGTGTGTAACTAATGTCTATTGTCGAGTTAATTCTCTTAATGATGACGTATGAGACTAACATTTTGTGTGAATTTTTAATGAATATTAACTGTGTTTGTTTGTATTGACTTAATGTGAGTGTAATTGTTTAGCAAATAATAGACATTTGCATGTTTTAACTCTTCTTTGTGAAAACTAGAATATTTTAATTTTGTACTTTGTGCTGTTGTGATGAATGAAAAAGTAGTTATGAACGATTTCGACGTATTTAATTTTGTATTGCAGTTTTGGAGCGAATTGAATGTGACAGACGGACGGACAGACGCACGAGTGATCCTATAAGGGTTCCGTTTTTACCTTTAGAGGTGCAGAACCCTAAGAACACTATTACTTACTAACATTAGTAAGCTTAAAAAACCATCTACAGACAAAAAATCCTACACTCAAAAATTAATAAAAAAAATCTAAATGGCGCTATAACAAGAAGCCGCATGCTATTTTAAAAACATATCATCTAAAAAGTTTGTATATGATACTGACCTCTGTATTTATAATTGAAACAAAAAAAACTCAAGGTCAGTATACGATGATGTGCCATCAACATTACGAAGTATTTTTGAACGGATCTATTTTTGTGCGCACGCGCCGGTCGCTTCGGTTTTTCGACCAATCGCATTGAGTACAAATTTGATTCAATAAACATATGAGTTAAGATAGTACGTACATTTCCTAGTTAATATTTTTATGGGGTGTTTTGGTTGCGCAATATTTAGAGTGCATGTGAATTTGCATCGTATTCTTATCTGCTACTGTTTTAACTTCTTTGTCATAGGGATTTTATTAAAATGTTGTATTTAATAACAAGTATACCTATAAAGCCTTTTCTTTAACTAATTATTTGATTTAAATCATGTATCAGCCAAAGTACAAGACAGTGTATAAACACACTTTACAGTTGCCAACCACTCGAGATTTGAAGAGTGAATCTCATCTCGTAATAAATAAGTCTTTCGATGTCTGTTGAGCTTATGCCTTAGCACTTCTTCGTCCAACAGTTTTTTTTTATATAGGAATCGGCCATATAACAGACAACTATCTGTCTCGACCTGAATAAAATCAAAATCATTTTAAAACAACGACTCAATCAGAACCCAATACACGTACCAACAAAATAGTATTATTAGTATAAATGTGTATCGTGACACACGCGCTTCGCGGACAACCAATTATATATCTTTATGTGCGGTATTGGAATCACGAACTGATTATAATAATACATTTGTACTAGCAGTGCCCCGTGATTTTACCTGCTTATTTCTATTCCTGTAAACTTATCGAGATTGAAAGTATTTATTTGTTAATCCAGGATATCTATGCTAATATCATAAATGCGAAAAAACTCTGTCTGTCTGTTTGTTACACTTTCACGGTTAAATAACACCACCGATTTTGATAAAATTTGGTATGAAGTTAGCTTGATTCTTTTAGCCACGACTGACATTTACCCGGGCATAGCCGCGAGTGAAAGCTAGTAAACTATACACTTGTCAAATTTCATCAAAATTCGTTTAGTATTATTTGCGATAAAGTGTAACAAACATCCATACCTCCTTACAAACTTTCATAAGTAAAATTATATTAGTTGAAGAGAATAGCGATGCTCGCACTAATGTCAGGGCAATGTCGTCTGCGGTTCGATGAACTGAAATGACGTTTTGCGCAGTTTGATTGACTGTGATACTTATAAATTACTATTTATGATAGTACGACGTCATTATGCTTGTTTTCTTCGAATAGGTTTGCAGTGACGTTGCCTTATCAAAGACAGTGTGAGTAAAAATGTTTAAGTTTTTTCAAGCTAGAAACGGTTGTATGAAGTTACATTATATCTTATTTCAGTTGTGAAGAGATGGTGATGTCAGCGTGTATGTATACTGCGTTCGAAATGTTTATGCCAAAAATGTAAACAAACATAAGCTTTAGTGTACATATAAGGTTCAATTTGCGCTACAACTTAATATTTTAAGCTTTTTTCGGACAGTACAAATTGAATTAAATATATTTAGTACTTAGATAAATCAGTTTGATAAATGAAATGGTAACATAATAATATTAAAACAAATAGTATGCGTTAACCATTAAACATATTTAACGAGCAATAAACAAACCCAAATATTAATACAAATCATTTGTGAACTAACCAAAATGGATAATATGAGCTATAATAATACTTTTCCGGTCACAATAAAACAGTGTAAACTGCCAATGCGGTTACCTAATTACAATGATACTGTGTCGTGCAAAAAGTTGTTACTTATTGTATAAAAATTCTGATAAATATACCTATAATTAATCGAACTGTCGAAGAAGAAAAATGCGCGAGAGAAAACAGTTTTTATAGTTAGTACCTATATAAATCGATTACAAAATAAAATAAATCTTCCTCAATTCGCAAAAAAATATAAACATCATAAAAGTGAATACATAAATAATAACATAATTTAATAAAATGATATCAAATTATTAATATTTATAATAATAACTTAGAAATGTATTATTCTTCTGCCATAGATAAATATAATTATACAAAAGCCTGATATTTATATAATATACATAATTATATATACCTAATAAAACACGACTAATAATTTACAATAAGAATTATTATTAGTATACAATTACTACTTAGCCCTCTCTCCTAATTTTTTGCTGTACCCGACAGGGTCCATACTGATATTTTATGTTATACCACCTATTTAAACACATGGAATGCAATAAAGAATTGAATTTATTTGAATTAGTAATCAAAATTGTAGCGCGATTTAATTAGTAAATTTACGTAGGTCCTACGGTATCCCCCACAAACTCGAACGGAACGCTGCAGCAGAGATTCTACTTGAACTCGCTATTTTTTATTCAAGAAACGATTCGTTTCGCTAACGGACAATAGAATTTTCTTTGTTTTACTTATAAAAAGGAACTGGGTATAAGTGATGTCAAAGTGACCACTGATGTGAATTCATTTGTTTCTCTTGCCTTCACAACGTAAAAATTTCAATAGAAAATGTATATAAAATTAAATTCTTCTTCCCATAGTAACCCTCAGAAAGCAGTTATTTCTAGATCAGTTCAGTGTACATAAAACATTTGGAAGTTCTAGCCATCTGTACGCTAAGTTAGTCGAATGATTAATGGGTGTTGCCAAGTTCCATGTAAAATATGTACCATACAAAACACGTGTGTTCTACAGCCTGTATAAGAATGGGGTCAGGTGCGAGTGCCAGCAGGATATTCTAAAAAATAAAAGCCTAACGTAATAGCGATGTCAGTGTAATGAAGAAAACATTTTCTAGTAACAATTGATATTGAAACATTCGTTTACATTTACGTAAGTTTTTTTTTTATTATTTTGTCCTATTTAATGTATCATATTATATCCCAAGAAACACTGATATAGAAAAGAAATCTCTTTGCAATGAAATAATTTATAATATATGAAATATGTATTATTTGTCTAGTTTAAATGTTGCTCTTTCGCAAGCTACCATAATCTTATACTGACCTGAATAAATATATGAAACTTAATTTGATTATTTAAACTTAGTACTTATTTACATATTTTTCCTTTGAAAGCTAAGTGAGATGCACTCTATCTAATTAAGCTACCGTGTTCTATGTTTTTCGTTACAATAATTATTATCCTTCTTTTTAAGTAAAAAGAAGAATAATAATTAATATCTCATGTTATAATCAATAATAATTATTGTAACATGAGATATAATCAGAATGAATAACCAGAGCAACAATTTTGCAGTAGGATAAAGGAAAAAAGCCGGCTATGTGCGAGTCGGAATTAAAGGGGTTCCGTACCATTTTTAGAAGCCTTCAATAATATTAATTTATTTTAAGTATGTTTTGTTATAGCAGCAACAGAAATACACACTAGCGTCATTTAAAGTTTTTAAAAGTGCCGAAAAAGTACTACCGAGAGATTTTGACCCTTTGAGGAAAGCGGAGGCTTAATAATACGGTCCCTTTGGTACTCTATCTACCCTTCGGTTAACGATATCTTAAAAAATATTGATTTTAGTTATTTAGGTACTTTGACTGTATATTACCGTATTTTATTGTTCCGCTTGCAGTGTCACCCCACCCCTATGCTTAATAAAACATGGAACAACATTTGCCGCGTCCTTACATCAAAATAACACGAGTTGTTTATTGTGAAGTAATATCGAGATAGCGACTAAACTTTCTTTAATATTTACTTCAACTTGCTATTTCTTTTCTATTATACCTATAATAGTTACTTTATATCCAATTCTCATTGGTGTAGGGGTCGCAAGTGTGACTGCCGTGCACGAGGTCTCGGTTTCGAATCCCGGGTAGCAAAATTTATTACTGGGTTTTTCTGTTTAGAAGTACGTACAGGCAGGAGTCAGGAAGTTAGGCGGTGTTTACACCCCCGTGCCTCGGAAAGCAAGTAAAGCCGTTGGTCCTGAGCCTGATCTCACTCCGATCGTGTCGGTCAGGAATCGGACTATGAGAGTGAAGGAATAGAGAGTGCAACTGCGATTGCACACACTCGTGCACTGAAATATCTCCCACTCAGATTAATCTCTGTTGAGACAAGCCACCGTGAACGAAATTCGGTCAGGAGAAAATTATTATTATTATATGCTTACTTGCTGAGCCACGCTGATTCCACTGCTTTGTTTTCGTTTTTCTTGAACTTATCTAGTTCAAAAGTGTCTTATGTGTCGATTTACACTATAAACAATATATGTGCCGAATTCGGTCCAAATCTGTTGAGTAATTTTTGAGTGATAACGTAACAAAAGTCTTATCCATACAAACTGTCATAATTATGATATTAGAAGCATAGAATATGTGTATTCACAAATGTCGGGTGATATCCAAAGAATTTTGATACCAACACCATAAATATAACGTAGAAATCTATGGAAAATATAAACCTAAATTAGGTACTACAGAATTTTGTCATATTCCATGGATCAATACTCTATTTACATTCAAAGCTAAATTAGTCCACCACAGTATTCCAACAAGCTAATTGCTTATTTACCACAATAATTATAATTATAATTACATTAATCAATAATCGTCAATCACAACTCGGTAATGACTATGTATGTCATAGTAACGCTCGTGTCACCTGTCAAAATGGTCACACGTAATCTACTTATGGTATTAGCGCTGTAATACCTAAGAGAACGGTGTTTTCATACAATTTTTACTTTACTAAACATAGCCTTTTAGCTTCTATACTTGAATTCCAGACACATTGCACACCTTTGTTAAAAAAATACTTTTTATACTTACTAGGGATTTAAGCTAGTATAACTGTTCAAAATTTTATAGAAATCGGTTCTTGGATTAACCTTTAAAGTGTATAGACACAAGGATTACTTTCGCATTAATTTTACTAGTTAGGAAATAAATATTACTAAAGTGCTTGATTTTCATGCCTTTTTTTGTCTTATTTATTAAAAATATAAAACCGAACTATTCTCCTGCCTAGCCTTTTAAGTTCTTTAAGCAAAAGAATAAAAAAATACATAATTATAGTTTAAATTATAACACCTATTAAAGCAAAAATTCTATTTAAATTTATGAAAAAATACTAAAAAGGATTTTAAATTATTATTCTACAATTTTTATTTAAGTACATCCCTCCTCAATAAATTTAAAAGTTAATTCGAATATTTAAATGAATGAATTCTAATAAATGAAATGTATTTTACTAAATTCACAAGTAAGAGCGATTATTAAATGTTTTGATTAAGTAAAAAGTGTGTATAATTTAACCACTTAATTTATGAAAAGTTGTGATGTATAATTTTTGCTTTTGCCAGCATTGATTGGCGAATTACTACCATTTAAATATTCTATATATTTTTTTGCAGTAAAGACATTAAAACCATTTTAATTGTCTATTTAATATATTACTTGGTCTTGTAGGTATATTATTAAAATATCAACAACATAACACAAAATCAAACATTAAAATTCATGGTCGCTTTAACATGTATCTACATTGTGCGTAAAAATACGAAACGCATTCTACTTAATAAGAGAACCGGACCGAAATTAGACCGTTTTCGGTACTCGGAATATCGTTCCGTTTTACCGCATAAATATTCACCATGGAAACGGAGCGCCTGAAACATTCACAAGTAAATTGACAAGACAGAGAAAGATAAATAAAACAAATACGCGGAACGAAAAAGGGTCAAACGTTGCTTCTATTTTCATGTAAATGTTCCGAAAAGGTAAGGTCGCACTGTGAGGTAAAATGAGCGAGTATTTTCAGAATCATTTGCTAAAAGAGATTTGTCATAGTTAGTGAGGATTAGGGCCATTTTTACGGGTACATATAAACGCGATCAATAAATCCTAATTTTATTTGTTGCGGTTAACTGAGTTCAATGAATAATATCGTATTTCGTCGACATAAACCTCAGTTAAGGAATTCGGAATCAATATTTTGGCTTGATTTATGTGAACTCAGTTTTTAACCGTAGCTGGTGAAATCGGCTTTATGAGCTTACTTTCAGTTATCCTGTTACCTCTTCTTAATGAACCGTTTGCTTTGTTGCATATGCTGTCAACCGCAGATCATACAATTCCAAGAATTTTCCATTACGGAGTTTGCTTAACTAAGTATGCAGTTTGGTTAAAAGGACCAATTTTAATCGGATTCTGTATAATAGCCAATAATATATGCTATATAATGTAGTATGATATTAATGGGAAGTGATAATTCATGGTTTTAAGTTATTATGTTTTCAAGGATTTTAAAACAAAGGAAAAAAAACGTGTCTTATATTTTATAGTAATCTATCTGACAGATATTAATAAAAATAGCCATAATAAAAATTATTTAAAACAAAACGGTTTACTCACGTATAAGTCACACTGTTCGACTCGCGACACCACCGCCACCGCCGCGTCAGCTCATGATTAGGAACTCCTATTGAGTCTGAAACTAGTCGGGCGATCCCGATAATATACGTGAGTAAACCGTTTTGTTTTAAATAATTATGAATACTCCTCACGAAAGTTATAAATTATTATACAAACAGTCTTATTAATCATTTTAGATACGTAATTAAAGTCCGTAAAGTTTTAATGAAATAAATGGTAACGCTTTTTAAAGCCTTCTGCCAATCCTTCTACACGTGCAGCCTGTGGGTGAACTTCACGCAGAAGGCATACAGCGACCTGCGTATCCAATACAACAACGCTTTCCGGGTGTTGTTGGGGCTGCCGCGTTTTTGCAGCGCGTCCGGTATGTTTGCCGACGCAAATGTTGACAGCTTTTCAACCGTCATGCGCAAGAGATGCGCATCATTATTATATCGGTTTCGCGCCAGCCCCAACACTATCCTGAGGACGTTGGCAGACCGTTGGGACTCTCCGATTCTAGGACGCTGGATACGACTCCATGCAGTGAAATAGATTGGGAGGGGAGGGTCTCTTGCAGGTGCACTTAGTTATAGTTAGATTATTTTATTTACTAACACTAGATATAAGTCATTTTATACTGTTACTAACAATATATGGAACTTAATGTGTCTGAAATAAATTTTTATTATTATTATTATTATTATTATTTAATACAGTAAACAGTACCAAATAAAGAGTCAGTTTCCATTCTAAGCGGGTGCATATACTCTCCAACACCATATCTACAGAGGTGCAAAAGGTGCTTTCCCCTAACAGCGTCTACTACTGTTTTAAAATTGGTCTATAAAGTTTGATATCATCGTTTCGATGTCCATTTTGGGTATAATTGGAACTGATGGCAACATTGATTGTTTTAACTGTGGTAATAAAACAGTAACCTTCTATGGGTTTAGTACTCAGTAAGTTCTTCCTTATAGTGTTAGGCCAATTTAATTCATGGTGTTTATAAACTGATAAACAAAGGGTGATTAATTAAAACACGTGTAAAATAAAAGTTTGTAACGATTACACTATGATCGATTTCGTATGAAACTGAAGAGTGAATATAGCACATAAATAAATCACTACAATTCATAGTGTCACTTTAAAAAAAAAACAAAACATGAAGATTTTTTTAAGGCTTTGACATAAATAGGGTGTTTATAATAAGAATATTGTAACATCAGAATATATCATTGCACATAAATGGCATTAAACGTCTGAGTAATGATATAATAAACCTAATATATATATTAAGATATATTTTCATATAAAAATTTAATAATGTTTAGAAAATAAATATACATAATAATTAAATTATCCATGTATAATAAGTAATTTAAATTCGTTAGTAATTAAATAAATTATAATATTTTTGTTTGCTAACACCAATTGGAATGAATATACTAAATTAATGATTAAATAGATAATTGCATTAATTTACGAAAATATAATCAAATTTTTTATAAATCAATATTTTGATTGTTTGTTGCTTATACATTTTTATAAATAACACATTTAAAGAGAGGCTCGCTCAGTGATGTGTAATAAAAACCTAGCTCATTTCTCGTTTAGCACACAAAGGCACCTTACCGAACCGGAGCACCTTAGAGTCTTCAATCTTTGATGTGTAGGGGAGGATCCCACCCCCAGTACAAAGGTGAGATAAAATAAGATGTTTACACTTCGATGAGAATTCGTGACTTTTTGTTAAGGGATAAAGGAGAAATGAATAATTTAGCTTAATACATTATACATATGTATTTTGTATTTATGTCAAGTGTTGTTTTTATTTATGTGTATATATATTATGTTGTTTAATACATAGTGAGAGTCATCGTTTTTCAGTGGAATTATCTAGATATTTTTAGTAAAATTGTGGGTTCAAACTTCTACTGCCCTGTTGGTCTAGTGGTTAGTGAACCTGACTGCTAAACCCGAGGTTGTGGGTTCGATTTCCACTCTTTACTAATTTTTGTGTGAAGAGCATGATCATTTGTTCTACGTGTGTGCCTACGTGTTTTATTGTGATCCAAGTTTACCCCTTACCAAATTTAATGTATATTGTTTTAGTGGTTTAGCAGTGGTTATCCGTGACAGACAGACAGACAGAGTTACTTTCGCGTTTATAATATTAATATTATGTATATGGTATTATAAAATACGACAAAACCGTTTTCGTAGAATTGCTATTTTTAAACTGGTTTATATAAAGCTTTTACTAAACTTAGTCTAGCATAATATATTATTTGTGACAGTTACGTGTTCATAATATCAAAATATTCTTTGCTTTTAATCCTAAATCATTTATCTTAAATAATATAACCTAGAATCTACTCTGTACGACCTTTTATACAATTTAGCAAGTTTTTTTCTGATAAATAAAACATTTTTAGTAGCAAATAGTACGTTCTTTATGAAAGGTTATTTTAATCGGTAAGTTCGTTGTTCGGGCCGTCTCAAGGGCATATGGATGTGCGTCACACCGATGCGTAACGTTTACGATATGGCTTCTGTAGTTGTCAACAAATAACGCGTGTAGTAAGTTATAGTGATATGTTTTTACACAGATTTTGTACTGATTTCGGAGATTGATGATACAATATTTAGTAATAGACTGAATCAATAATAATTTAAAAAGTAACGTCTTTTGTTACACTTTTCTTGTGTAAAAAATTAGTATTTTATCAAAAAATACAAAAATAAACCCTTTTTTTAAGCAAGTTTTTTTTACCAATAGGGACAAGGACGACATTTTTTAATTGATCGCCAGATAGAATAATAAAAAATATTATGCATGTTTTTTTTTCATGTTTACAATACTTATACAAACAATGATGAAGATACAGTAAACGGAAATGTCGCTTGACGCCACTTGTAGCTATTTTTTTTACTAATACGTGGCGATACAAGCACCCACTCCTAAATTATAAAGCCCTATAACTACGTAAATTTTTATCGACTTTATTAAAGGAAAAATACAGTACAAATACACATTCGACACGTCTATTGTATGAAAATCACATGATACTGAGTAAAAGCTAAAAACGAGGTAGGTAGTAGAAACTATTTTAGGAAAATTTCTGTTTTATGAAAATGATTCGTGTTAAATAAAAAAATTGGCGGGTCACGGTGTGACCCACAGCCGAAAAAACATTGCCCACAATTTGCGCGTATAACATTTTATCTAAAAGTTTCGTTTCTAGTTAATACCTACGAATTCTTCGACTCTATGTACGTTTGTGATTTCAAAGAAAATGATAAACGTTATTTATATTATTTTACTTACCAAATTTTAACTTTAGTTTGAAATTTAACTTTAACGTTGAACTGAATATTAAATTTCAAGTTTTTTACATGTCATAACAGAATAAAAAAATACAAGTAAAGCTTCACTTGCCAAGGCCAATTTATGGATGGGTGACCATTTCAACATAAAAACGAGCTCAAGTAAAGTACTCGCAAGAGACATGTTTTATATAACGAATTCAGAGTCAATATGTTATAACCTTAGGCCAGGTGACCGGACGAAGTGAGATATTATTTAAATTAATTATATTATGTGACATTTATTGTTGAGAACAGAATCTTAATATCGTTTCCGTTTGACATTAAGACAGGTCGTCGGGCCAAAGACTCCTTACATTGGTATTTATGTAAGCAAATAGTTTTTTTTTTAAGTAAAACTTTTTTGCGCACTTTTGACTTGGGGAGAAGCTGGGGAATGCGTGACGAGGGCGTTATGAAAAGTGTGATCGGGCGAGGCGAACGAAAGTTGAGAGGTAGATATAAGGCAGTGAAGTTAGAAAGAGAGAGCTACGTTTCGTATATTAATTATTATTAAATGTGTGCTCGCACCTCTCTCTCATGCCCCTACAGGGCATGAGAGAGAGGTGCGAGCACACATTTCCAAGAACACAAACCAAAAACGGTACAAAAAAAGTGTTTAACATTTAGATTCTAGTTTGTGCCTGCCATCGTTTTTCTTAAAAAATTAATTGAAGAGTGTACACAGGGCAGTTTTTCCATTATATTTAGTAAATTATCCACGAAGGTAGTATACAAGTGTACCTAAATCAATTGAATCATCGTTATCAGTGTAATCACAACAAGTCGGTTTGTTTGTAAACACGATTCATTGAGACTGTCTGAATGGATCGGGTTTGAACCGGAGCCAAATAATCAACATAACAGTTGACGACTGGATGTCTTTCTTTTTGTTACACTTTTCATGTTGCCAACTGTAACGTAAGTCATTTGTTTTTAGAATATTAGTGTTTTGTTTACACGATTTAGTAAATAGTAAATAAACTAAAGGATTTTGTGCTGTATAAACATTAAGTGAATAAAAGAGTAATGAATTTAAATGTCAAAGGATGGAGAGGGAGAGAAAGGCCGCAAAAGAAGTGGAAGGATTGCGTGAAAGAGAATATGAACAAGAAGTCTGTGAATGATAGCATGACGAGTATTAAGGTAGAATGGAGGGAAAAATATTTTGCGCCGACACCAAATAAACTGGGATAAGGGCAGAAGAAGAAAGAAGAAGAAAAAAACATAAGATACGTTATACTTGAAAGAATTTAAAACATTTTCTGGAAATTTCTTTAAAATTTTCTGTGATTTAGTTAGTCAAACAATTGTAGTTACTTATGGTTATTTATTACCTATGTTTAGTTATGTAAATTAAGATATTTTTGTAATATAATAGACTACTAAATCCTTTATAAAGTATATATCTATTTTAGCAGTTTCTTTATTTCTTTTTACCACAATTTTGCAGAAAATTTACTAAAGAAGAATAATAACTGCTAAAGTCCTCCCAATTAAAAACATTTTCTCCTATGAAAATTCAACCACTAAAATTACATTTCCACAAACATGATGCCAGTCAATAAGCAATCCTAAACCATATCCCACACAGTTTATTTTTGGAAAACCTGCATATCTCTAAATGCTTAGTTTGATCTAAATAAAATAATGTATTAGGGTAGGTCAGGGATGTCAATCGGTGAGCTATGAATGAATCTGGAACATCGCCAAGTGATCTGTCTAACTGACTGAATTACCTATGAATAGATTTATTTATTTGTTTACTACTTTTTCTTGTTCTGCCTCGGAAAGCACATAAGCCCGTTTGGTCCCGACTGTCATACGTGGATCTTTGGCAGTCGTTAAGTCATTACAATTCTGACAACCAGTCTTACTATGGGGTACTGTGTTACCCAGTGAAATGCGTTGTGGAGGTTAGATAGAAGTTGCACCAAGTAAAATACGGTATTCAGCTGAATACAGTAAGACTGGAAGCCGACCCCAATATAGGTTGGAAAAAAGTTAGACAGAAGAAGTTTAACTATTTTATTTTTAGAAATACTGTTTGGTAAGTGTTGTTGTTGAAAGTGCGTTAAATATCAGAAACGTTTTAGTTAAAAAAAAACATATTTCTGAGGTATCGCATCATTTCGTGCTGATCGCACTAATGTGACTTTTTTAAAGATATTTCATGTTTTTTTTCCAATTACTTTAAGACACTCCTGACTGATGGCTAAGATGAAGACGACAGACCTTTTTTTATTGAATAGATGTATTCGGTACCGTATTTTAATTCTGGGTGCATCCTCTTGGCTTTATTTAAAAAAGTTGGTATTTTTTTTCATGGAAGCATCAAAGTGTGAATATCCAACTTTCCTTTAAAGTTCATTGAGTTGTAAGTTAGAAGCAGCTTCTCATGCCAATTGCTTATCTCATTGAGCGAAGATTTGAAGACGAGCCAACTAATCTACTGAACTATCGTATAATCTACTCGCTTTTGTTTTCACGTAGTTTTTGTTTATCGATATTAATAAAATAGTAATTTTTGTCTGTTTGCACTTATCTCCAAAACGACTGAGCCAATTTTGATAAATAAACATACGTGAATAAGATATAGGTAGGGATTAAAAGTATTTTACTACCTTTATTTTAGTTCTCATTAGCTTTATTCCCAACATAAAAAAAAAATGTGAAAGTTTGTCTACTAGAACTAAATGTATGTATATTGTCGGAACATAGCGTGTAATTTTGTATGGAGGTTAATTATAAAACAAAAAAAATATGTATTTTTATAAGCATTAATAAGTAGTAATCGTAAAAAGGTCTAAGAAGTCTCAACTAACTAAAGAGATACGTTACTCAATGAGCCTAGGTTTTGAATCCGTGCCAACTAATCTAGCGTAATAGATTGTCAACTAGATTCGTTTCTTTACTACGATACTACACACAGACCTATAGGATGGCAATCCTTTTTTGTAAACAGTTCAATAGAATATGGGTTATGTTATTGTTTTTTTAGAAATCTTAATACAAATTTTATTGGTTATGTATGCACGTGTTGTCGCGGCAAAAAGTAAGCCTATGTTCTTTCTCAGGCTTTAGACTATCTCTGTACCAAATTTAATTTGAATCGGTTCAGTAGTTTTGGCGTGAAATCGCGACAGACAGACAGACAGAGTTACTTTCGCAGTTATAATATTAGTATTGATTTTCAACAATTATTGTTGTCTAGTTCTGAAGATGATGATGACGTATTTTAAGATGGAAAAATCTAATAAACTCGTTCATAGTAACTTGAAAAAATACGTTCGTTGGGAGTGCAGGTTTGCGCAGGAATTACCCCCAAACGAGTTGTGTGAGTATCTCCCGTCTCTCTCGCTCTCTCGCGTGTAGTCAAGCGACAAAAACTATCGGATATATACTCGCTTGTCGCTGCTCACCAACTCTTTTCTAGTTCATAGCTCTACTCGCCAACCCCCCCGTCCTTAGATCAAGCTGGCCC
Source organism: Diachrysia chrysitis (assembly GCA_932294365.1). Taxonomy (NCBI): domain Eukaryota; kingdom Metazoa; phylum Arthropoda; class Insecta; order Lepidoptera; family Noctuidae; genus Diachrysia; species Diachrysia chrysitis. The sequence continues at coordinate 9,617,194 of OW028659.1, read as the reverse complement.
GAGCCGGCCAAACTAGCAATAAAAATATATCCTTAAATAATTAAAACTTAGATCCAGCCCTCCCTTGCTGTTTTTGCCTTATTAAGATTGTTAGCAATGCACTAAGTCGAGGTCCGAACCCCACAGGGGGTGCCCTTAGCGATCGTTGCTGACGTAGTTAGTTTTTCTATTGCTCTGGCTGGAGGCTCTTAAGGTTCTAGCCAAAAGGCCGGTGAAGCAGTCAAAGCCTGCGCTCAGGCTAACTGCGTAAATCTATTCATAAAAAAAAAAATTGCTCTACACGCTTCTCGCTTATCATTGCTAGTGGGACAAGTACCTTATAATAAGTTTTTCTTTGTATAATTTAGCCATTATTCATTACTAATAATGATATCATATTAAAGTACTCTCCTGCTCAGTCGTACGGAATAATATCTTAATTTTAATAAACGACTCTAGCTAATGAATAAATCATTTTGGAAGATTTCCTTGAGTGATGATGATGTGATGATTTTACTACAAAAATAAATGTTTTTGGTGAAGATTTCGTGACTTTAACGATATATTGTATTATAAATCTATACTATAATATTATAAAGCTCAAAAGTTTATTTGTTTGTTTGAACGCGCTAATCTCAGGATCTACTAATTCGATTTAAAAAAGTATTTTTGTATTGGATAGTCCGTTTATTGAGAAAGGCTATAGGCACATATCACGCTACGACCAATAGGAGCGGAGCATAAATGAAAAATGTTGCAAAAATGAAAAACGGTTGAAACTAAAACACGCGCACAAAATCGCGGGGGACAGCTAGTTATTAAATAAATAACATAACCTGTCGCTATCCTTGCAGCCTACAAACAAACAGGTGATGCAACAGCCTTAATCTAAATATATGCAATTGTTTACATTATTTAACAATAGGCTATAACTATTATCTGGGCGGGCTCCGTTACACTGACCCGATTGTTGACATTTGCTAATGCATGGTGGAAATCTGCTATTTAATTGTACTGTATTTTGTTATGTAACCAAAGACATACATTTCCGTTATTATTCATATTTTGAAAAAGGTGCCTAACAGAAAGCGGCTCCGTGATAAATGATAGATCTTGTAAATTCTTACTACCAATTTCTCTAACCTATCCGTAGATCATTTTCCCTACTAGAGATAGAAATTTAAATTAATTGCCGTACAATTTTTGTCATATTCCTTTCCATAGCCATTTATTTTCAATTGTCTCAATAAAATGAAAATGATTATAAAAAAGGGTATTTTTTTTTCTTCTGTAATAGAAATTATTTATAAGTTACATTTTCCTACACAAACCCGTTTATTATCTAATTGCTGGGCAACTTTCTTGCTCCTGGCCCCGCTTTCTTGAAACTCTACACGTCTTTATAGAAAACATCCATAAAAAAACATGATCGTAGTCCAAAGTATCATACATTTTTCTGTTCCTCACGTAATCCTCTTACTGAACACAACTCACAAGTAATATTTGTAGTGGCTCGTATTTCGTGTGATCAGGCATTTTAACCTTATCATCAGTTATGTAGCCCTCGGGGGCAGCGATATTAATGTGGCAGTGACGTGATGGGCTAGATTAGGTCCATGAATATACTAGCTTAGGTGGTGGTCCAAGTTATAAGAGGTGTACTAGCGAAACGATTTAAAAAAAAAAAAAAAGTATTGTATCGTATTGAGCAAAAAATATGGCTTAAAACTTTATAATTAACCAGATGTCTTCAATCTTTCACGCAATTCCATTCCGCAAGGAAAAATTAAAACCTTAAGCAGGACTTGAACCTGCGACCTGCGACTAGCTCAACGCACCACAAGCGCGTTTTGAAAATTGCGTTTCGAAATTTTTTGCTTTCTTCTATTTGTATTGAATTACAAATATTAGCTCCGCATGCGTTAATGAGTAACAAACAAAACTTTAATCCTAGTTTTAATTTCTAACTTTGCTTCAAATTTTATATTATTATACGTGTATTTTCATCATATTAGTTTATTTAAAACCATTTTAAAAATAATCCAATATAAAAAAATATGATAACCGCAAGCTTCCAAAACTTGGACCACCCAAAAAGGATTTGCGGCGTAAATTATTTTCTTTATACGGAGAGGTATCTGTTGTAATTTGGTGATAAGAGCCTTGAGCTCGTACGTTATTGAGCTTCTGATAAGTGGGAAGAATGTGTAGCTCCGACCACCTTTGTCTAGATAAATATTGGGTGCTTTGCTTTGTGTACGTTAAGAAAATTGCATGCTCTCGTGAGAGGGAATGCAATTTCGTTTAGTGAAAGTGTTTTCATATGTATGTTGCTGTAGAATTTGTTTGGGAATGTTTTTATTTTGTGGGTTTATCTTGTTCTTCCTAGCCTTTGCCTTAGTTACGTTAGGATAGGCTTCTATCTTATTTTGTGTGATTATAATAGTGGAATATTAATAAATTAAATATACTCCATAAATCTTATAAGAGTTATAGAGTAATAGCATAAACAAAATAAATAAATAATAACATAAAATGAGAGAAATTAATATGCTATAGTTTTGTAGAATCCTTTCTAAAGAAAGTATAATTAGGTACCTACTTTGTAGAATTTCTTTCTTTCTTTATTTTATTTTTATTTATCAAAAATCAGGGGTTAGTCTTAAATGAATTTCAATTCTAATAAAATGCCAATGCAAAACTGTTGTTCATTTAGCAGGCACACAAACAATACACAGTGCACACACAGTACAGTTTAGATCTTAGTAAGTTCTATCCATTGACAGTATTTTTTTAAAGGAAAACTGAATCTCGTGTCCGTTAAACTAATATCAATTTTGCATAAGCATTGTATTGGAATTTAGATTAATTAATAGTAAGGGCACTGGTTGCTATCGTTGACCGATCTTGAAATATTTAGGCAACCTAATTTAGTTGGATTAAATTGGCAATTATTCTTCCAAATTGCTTTTATTAACACAATGAATAGTTAAAATTAATTATTCAATTTTGTTTATTTATTAGCAATTACCCATAAAAATGTTATTGCGTAAAATAGATTGATTGCTATTAGATAGTCTGATTAAATCAATCAAATCAACGCACCGCTTTGATTATATTTTAGTATTGTGTATATTATATCTAAATAAATAATAAATAAATATAAATAAATAAATGTGGACAAAATCACATACATTGCTCTGAACCCAAAGTAAGTAGCTAAAGCACTTGTGTTATGGAATTCGGAGACAACGATGGTACCACAAACACCCAGACCCGAGACAATGTTGAAAAGTGCTTTTCTACATTGACCCGGCCGGGGATCGAACCCGGGACCTCAGAGACGGCGACATCTTGAAAACCGGTGTGTACGCATCTCGACCACGGAGGTCGTCAAATCATATCATATCATCATATCTATAGGTATATATTTATAAGGCTAATCATGGTGAGCGATATAATATTACCCCACACGGCCGGAGACCACGGTCAGCCGTGCACCGCGCAATTGGCTTTGAGAATAAAACCCAATTGTCATCGACATAGAGTATACTTTAACTTGCGTTGGATTGCAACGGACCGAGGCAGACGCGTCTGCGCTATGGAAATCTAGATTTAGTATTTTTTTGTATTTCTTCATACAGTTTACACAAAATATACAATAGTAAACTTTATGTATACATATATATATAAAACAGAGTCGGTTTTGTTACAACAAGCGTTAACGCTGATCGAATAGCTCAAATGTATTGAAATGTCAAGACAAAGTCACGTGACTTATCGAAACAAAATGTCAGTTGCATACATTTAATGTCATTTAAGCGATTTCTAACATCTTTAATGCTTGTCGAAATGCCATTAGACTAGGGGGGCTGGATTAATAAAATTGGAATCGGAAATCGCCAGCCCGCAATGAGCAAGCGTGGTGATAAATGCTCGTTCCTTCTCTATATGAGAACTGGTACTTTTTTTTTAGATTTGTGTCCGTTCATAAAACTATCAAAATATGTTTTTTTTTTTTTTTCAAATTAATCTTTTATAGTAAACCTGTCCATTTAATTTAGTGTCTACGTTTTTAGGTAAGACAATGATCTACAACATAAAGAACATAGAATTAAATAGTCCCGTGTACAATATGATTTTGGCATACCTACCTTCATAATCTAGATCTAATCACTTCAAAAGTCATAATACTCGCAAGAGATACTTTGAAACCGCGACAAACCGGTTTATTACTTCCCTATGTTTATTCAAGCCCACATTCGAAGCCGTTTCTGAACTTTCGAAACTTCAAAATTTTATTCATCTCACTTGAACTAGAGTTGCGAAGACTTTCAACTTTCAATTTGGATAAAAGGGTTTTTGTTTGTCTTTATAGAGATGAGTACGTTTTGAAATTTAAAGTCAGTGTCAGGTGAATTTTATTGTGTTTTGTTTACAGTTTTATTGGGTGTTTAAACTAAAACGGTTTAATATAAAAAAAGGTTTAAAAAAAAATATTCCATATATTTATACATACATGCATACATATTATAAAACAAAGTCCCCCACCGCCGTGTCGGTATGTCTGTCCGCGATAAACTCAAAAACTACTGAACAGATTTTCATACGGTTTTTATTAATGGATAGAGTGATTTAAGATAAAGGTTTTTGTATATTATTCTACTTGTGCGAAGCCGGGGCGGGTATAGTTTTGGAAAAAGTCTATCCTAAATACCTACCGTGACGTTCATTGTGGGGTATTAAATGGGTGTTTTTGGATTATGTTTCTACTTACATAGCTTGTAATAGCAAGCCTTGATGGGAAGTTGTTGGTATTCATAAGACAGTGGAAAACTTACCTGAAACAAACAATAAATAATGTTAAACAAACAATAATGTAAATTCGTCTTTCATCAACAGTTTCATCAAAATCGGTTCAGCAGTTACGACAGAAACTCAATTACGCACGCTTAAACTCACCCACGAAGATTTCTTTAAGTGATTATAATTTAAACAGACAGACAACCAGACACATTTAAAATACAGGAAAATGTATTAAAAACCGATTAGAAAGACCTTCAGACCACAATGTCGACGTGCCCCTGTGACATTGCGGGCGGAACCCGCGCGCCTATGCAAATCACTAAGATAGCGTTTAGGGTGTCTCAATGTCAACCGCGTAACCCTATTATGAATACTTTTATTTGTAAATATTTTTTTAGTTAAGATTAAAACAAAAAACATTAAATTGTAATGAATATGTTATTTTTAAATTAATTGAATTAAATACAACATAATTTTTAATGAAAATAAAAGCAAGTGCAAGGTATTGAAAAAAATATATATATATTTTGGTAACAAATTGTTTTGAAAATATATGTTTATACTTAATTAAATGTAATAACTATATACGTATTTATAAATACAGATGTTATTAATGGCTTTAAAATCAATTTACTTAAATATAACATAAGATTATTAAAAAAAAACAACTAATCTGAAGATACATACCAATATATTGAATAAACAGTAGATGGATAAATTAAAATATTAGTTGCTAATATAATTTAAAATATTGAGGGGCTCCTGGCTAAGTGTAAGCTTACGATTTGACCGACATTAAGGTTAAGCCGCGCTCGACGCGTTTAGTCCGTGGATGGGTGACCATTTGTTGTCATACCGAGACCCTTTTGTACCTCGGAAAGCATGTTAAGTCGTTGGTCCCGACTTGCATACGTTGATTTTTGACGATTCTGACAACCAGTCTTATTATGGGATACTGTGTTACCCAGTAAAATGAGTTGTGGAGGTGAGATAGGCAGTAAAATACGGTATTTAATTGAATCCGGTAGGACTGGAAGTCAACCCCAACATAGCTTAACAAAAAGCTGGGCAGAAGAAGTTAGCTAATACAATACTCGAGAGTCGAGAGTTCGACTCGCGACACCACCGCCGCTGCGTCAGCTCATGATTAGGGACTCCTATTGAGTCTGAAACTAGTCGGGCGATCCCGAAAATATACGTGAGTAAACCGTTTGTTTTAAATTAATACAATACTAACCTAATAAAACTTCAATTAATTACCACAACATATGGGTTAAGTAGGAAGGCAATAATATTTGTAATAGAAATTACGTCATAACTCACCTTGGGTTAGTTTGAGTTATAATGGGTCATACCGTCCCTAGGCGATCGTATAGGGTTACTAACTTATTAGTTACTATCCTTTGGAAGGTCAAGGTTACTGCGAAAATATATGACAGCAACTTTTTAATTGTCCCACGGCAGGGCAAAGGAATTGAGGTTCGCAAATTATAAAACTCGAATATTTTCCGTTGATGTTATGTTAACGGTATTCAATATTCTAAATAGTCAGAAAATAATAAAAAAAAAAACTTAACAATAATAAAAAAAACACATTAGAATAATGTTATCATTAAATAAAACAGACACAAAATAATATTCAGTTTAAATTACGTATCACAAAAAATACACAACCGAACTCTATATAGTTGCCTTTACATCGTTTTTGTTATAAATATTTACGAAAGCAACAGTTAAACTGATCGTAAACATATTTCAAAACAAAGCGGCCATTTCTCCAACAATACGAGTAACGAGTGTGTTTCCAAGTTCACGGTCAAAAGAAATAACAAATAGAAGTATACAACAACTAAAATAAACTGAGACGCACGCGCCTTACCAAATACGTAATGGGAATCGAAAGAGATTGGTAATGTCAGTTGACAATGACAGTTGCAACTACCAAGTTCAAATAGTAATACTTGCTTGTAGGTAATGTATTTTAACGAAATTTTATTAAACGTTATTTCAGTTATAATTGATTTATAATCAATATTAGTAGGTACATTTCGTTGTGATCAACATACTTTTTTACGAATATTTCTATTTAACTTTCAGTATTTTAGTTGTCCGTTAAATACCTCCCTATCATAATGATAGCATATAAAACAAGGTCTGCTTCAATATAGGTATTCTACCACTGCAGCACTTAATAAATTTGAATAACAAAATATTTACTATACAATTTGCAGTAAACCCACAAACGCGCTGATTGTAGCAATAAATTTCAGAAATTAGTTTCGTGAGCACGTTTCAATTGCAATAGCAACCCACCTATAGCAATGACAGTAAAATAATTTTCAATTTACCTAATTAAACCCTAGCTACTCACGATGCTACACAGAAATCCTTCGAGCACGCAATAAAAGGAGTGCTGAGGCCTATGACCCTACCACAATAAAAACTGCAGGAAACCATCCGGGCTAAAATTGTAATGTCGACGCACTCGTCAGCTTGTGTGACCTTAAAAACACGCAATCTATATTCAACCTTATACCCTTGAGATAAATTACATTTCAAGATCACCCATTACCGTTTGTTATGCTCATTTGGAAACAAACGATAATCGCCATTGAAGTCCGCATTGCATACCAGACGATGTAACTCAATATCATTAGCACGCAAAATAACACGTTAACAGATTGAAAACAGAGTTGAATCTTGTTTGGGGTATCCTACTCCTGTTCTTTAAGGCCTGGATAATGCCCTTTATCGGTCGTTATAGTTTTTCATAATCGACCTATTTGCTCTTGAAATACCGTTCATTTTTCCTCACTCCTCTTTTTATTGTCGAGTCAAAACGGTCGTAACTGGCGCCGTAGCTTTCATTCTAAATTACGCTTTAACTATGATACTTAAGGTTGGTTATGGGTTGTTGTGGGGTTGTGTTGAAGAGTCTGCGGTGTCACGACATTGCATTCCCGGCGATGCGAATGACTCTGGAGATGACAACGACCAGACAAGGGCAGCTAGTACTTACTCATGCGACGCATCGCGAGGAACACGTATGTAAATAGGATGAAAGTGATTTTTATAGCACAACGTATCATATTAAAGGTATATACATGTTTGTGGAGCTTAATAGTTGCAGAGATGAAACTGTGGTTGGTTAGTCCCAGTTTTTGCACCGGAATTTTACTTAATCTGGTTTTAATTGACATTATATGTTGTAATGATGATAATGAAATGATGTATGTTCACATTTTCACTTATATGCCCTAACTAAAACATGGCACCAGCAATCCATGATATTAAAAAAAATATAATGTATTTTAATTTGACTACTCCGATAGTCGAGTCACCACGCGAACAGCCACTAATGCTACTGTGCGCGACGTGATGCGGGTTCGATCCCTGATTGTGTGATCCACAAATGTCTGATCCAAGTCGAGGTGTTGTTTGACGATGTGAAATAAATGTTTGTGAAACCCGCGCAACTCAGGGATTAAATTCTCTAGTGCGGGAGTCGTTTTTTTAGAGATAAAAAAATAAATAAAGTAATAACTTCTAGTGCCAGACATAATAATGTATAAGTACATTTTGACGTTACTTTAAAGTGATTTTATTCCGTTCATGTTCGTGGTGCGTTTTATACAATGGAGCAATATATTTTTCTCAATTGCTACTAATTGTGATGTTATTTGACAGTTTATGCGATACATGTGTCTACACATAATGAATCATATTCTGGATGCTTGCCAGACATATAATGTGCTACTAATTACAAGATAAAATTACTGAATATAATGATAATTAAAGACGCTTTGTTAGAACTTTTTTCCACTATTCAGAAAAAGGAATAGACATATTTTTGGTTGTCTTGCAGTTTATAAATAAGAAAATACCATTGAAAGAAAAATTTAAGACATACTTAAAATAGATAAATGACTTGGTGGCCTAACGGTTTAATGAAATGATTTGTGCGCAAAAGGTTGCAGGTTCGAAGCCACTATACAAGACAAGACAAGTATAATAATGTGTCTTTTTCAAAGTAATAGATGTGTACTTTATTAACTATTCTAAGGCAACATTGACAATCGGTGAAGGAAAACATAGTCAGGAAACCAAGATTCCAATACTTTGAATTTGAAATCGCCAACGCGCAATGAGCAAGCGTGGTGATCAATAATCATTCCTTCTCTACATGAGAAGAGGCCTGTGCCCAGCAGTGGGACATTTATAGGCCGGTATATTAGATACGGTTTAGTAATAGTCCAAAACGTCATTAGTACGGTTCCGTAGCCAAAGGGTCCCTTAGGCACCCTTTGGCTACGGAAGCTAAAAAAATATGTCTAAGTTTTAAAAAAATTGCAGCAAAACAAGATTGAATTGTAATAAAGGCAAGAAAACGACAATACTAAAAATAGGTTAAGCTAACTGAATAACATTGCTAAATGACCCCGATAGCAATGCACCTCCGATAAAATACGTTCTCAGAAAGAATGAGATCATTTGTTTCAACACAATCGATGGAGCTTTAAAACTGAATTTAAATTTTATTCCAATACTGTTGACGGATTTCTTGGATATCGTAGAAAATATTCAGGTAGATTTATAAATTAAGATTGTATAGACTACATTATATTTGTTTTGTATATAGGTGTTAGTTAGTAACTGCAATTTAAAAGAACATTAAGCTTCTTTAATTTGGGCAAGTTCAATTGTTTATTTTTTAGGTTTTCTTAGATACTGAGTTCCTTAGGATTGAAATATTTTCTGCAATCCTGATACAAATGCATTTGGCACTAGCATATCTATTGTCATGTATTTAAGATCTTTTTCACAATGTTAACGTAAAGGTGGACCTTGACGTAAACATTATGGAATACAATAAAACAAAAGTTTAAGAAATTTTTTACAAATTGCTGGTAACTTTCAAAATGCCGAACAGATCTTTATAAATTTAACTACATTACGTCAGACTTAAAAATAAACCGCATCATTATTCATCAATTATTTTAGAAGCTACGATGCCACAGAAAGAAACGTCAAATTTATAACTTTGCTCCCCTGTTTTTGCGTCAGGGGTTATAATACAAATATTGTCTATAAACTATCTCCTAAATACTATATATACTCCAGTATGTTGACTTGCTTACCTAACAAATTACCTCAAAAATCCTACGAAAACTTTCAACAAATATTATGATTATTGAACGAGCCAAGTCCATATTCTCTTATCCTTTTGGCGCTAGTTTTTACGGCACTGATGGTTCATTGGAGTTTCACTTGTGGCTGGATGGGAGCCAAGTTCGGAGCAAATTTTATACGTGCCCACCAAGATGAGGTTGGATATCGTTAATGTTATATAAACGAGCCTTAGACTCTAAAATTGATGTAGCTAGATGATTTATTTGAACTGCAAAATATGGGTTTAAAAGTTTTCTCATTTTGGGTTCGTATGTCTTTCTGAAATGTTTCTTGTGAGTTTTGATTGTTTTTAAAGCGATTTAAAAAAATAAGTGTTAAAAAACACGAAACAATTAGATTATGAAATACTAATGGCCGAAAACTGAAACGTTAGTTAGAGTAAAGCCGCCGTTAAGTCTCATTCTGTATATAAGATGCAAAGTAGCGACAAATAGACATTTAACAACGTCTCAAAGTTAAGTTGCGTTTTATTATTCGGGGGTAAGTGAACCAATTTTAAGTCATCATATTCAAATGAAATAGATTATACAATACATAAAGTTAAAATTGCCCAGAAAAATATAATAAAAACCAAAATCACGTAAAGTAAAAATTCGATAAAATATCCAAGTTTCCACACACTCTATAAGTCAGCCATTTTATTTATAACATCATTCGTAGACTTTTAAAGTTATTAAAGAATAAATTGCCACATTATGCGGCTTTATTTTGGGGATAATGTTGAGCCGTAATTCTTTTATAAGAAGAAAGATAGCCGACCTTACAAACAGAAGCATTATGATGATTTTGGGTGAACAACGCCAGATAATGGAATGGTATTATGCAATAACGAGCTATCATGAAGATTAAATGCGAATTTCAATGGATGATAAGGATGTAAAATTTTAGACAGAATGATCTATGACGCCTATTTACGATGCTTATTGTTATTCCATATAAAGATGATATTTGTATCCGATGATATTCAAAACTGTCTTTATACTTGTAAGCAGTAATTTAAAAAATATTTACTTTGTTTCAAGACAAATATTACTTTTAACTTCGAATACCATTTTTTATTTGCTTTATAATAGGGAAATAAGTATACAAAATATTTAGTCTACCAGATAGATAAAAACAGAAAAAAAAACTCGTATTTTTTCTTTTATGGAATCAATGAAAAATGTCAAAGATAAAGCGCTTTAATGTTCAGGTGTGGGGTCTGGTGACTTCACGTGTGGTTAAAAATTGTAGCTACAAGTGACGTCACGTGACATTTCCATTCACTGTATATTCCTCATTGTTTGTTTAATTAAGAAAAGAAAAAATACATGTCTATTTTTTTTTAATAATCTACGTGACCTGTAAATATAAAGTCCGCTCCCTATTGCTAGGTTAGTTTTTTTTTAGAATTTACCAGATCAAAGCATCCAATTTCGATATCGAATTCTTTCAGATTAAACGTCATCTCTATGGCTTCTATTCGTTCCTCAGGACCAACAATCAATAGCCCGTCAGTATGCAATGCATCTACGTGTATGCAGTTTGCATATTAATGGCTCAATCTAAGATCTAGCCGTGACCGCTCGTTCCATTCTATTGTCTGCCGTTTGGTGGTTCGTGGTAATGAACTCGGGTTTGATAGTCAGTTTATGATGTATGGCATAGGTTGGAAATGCGTTACTTAGTATAAGAAGGTTTTGTATAAAAATATGGAAATTCAAGACAAAACAACATAGCCTAAAAAATATTCACTCTTTTTTTTTAATTTTAGAAAATACCCTGCAGAATATTGGCAAATTCTAAACATTTTAACGATTTCTTAAAATTTTATGAGTGTATGTATGTTTGTCACACATTTTCCGAAAGTATTGATCGGATTGTGATCATACTATTTAAGGATAGATTTTACTTGTTCTGTTCACATGTCTGACCAGTAAACTAGTTTTAGTTACGTAAAAATATATTTTTTTAACTACTAGCTATGTAGACGTTATGCATAATTAATCGTGATGATGAAAGAAACAAAGATAAAATAATGAAATGAATGATAGTCTAATATTTTGAGGTATTTTTGGGTCTATTCCTAGAGTACATAACGAGAACGTTCCCGAAGGTTCGTTGGTTCCACACTGTTTGCAATTAGACGATCACACACATATAACACTAGCGCCGGTCCGCTACCAAAACGTTGGATTTATACGTAGAATGTTTAGTTCGAGATAGACCAGAATTTATTGGAGCAAACCGCTCAATGGTTTCAGTGGAACTGAAGTTTGTTAAAATGTCGAAAACTTCTGTTATTTTACCTATTCCGGTCTTTATAACTATCTCATTTATCTGGCTGGAAAACTATTCGATTTCCCTAAAGGCCGGTATTGTAACATTTCTTTGGAGAGAAAATTTTTGTTTCTTAGAACTTTGAATGCTTAAGTCCTTTAAATAGCTTCAGATCTGTTGTCAATACATTAATTGGGAATAAAGAAGTGATAAAATTATTTTTCTTTTGTTAAAGTTTGCTTGAAGCAAAAGTAATCAATTATCTTGTTATGGCCATAGAATATGGTTCGTTGGCTTCATGCGTCATCGCTGCGGCGCCACGAGTTATTGCATTTTAAGACACGTTGCGGCGCTAATGTACCGCATACGGTAGGAGAATGGCTGGTAGTTAAAATGTTTGTCTGTTTCGAGGTTATTTCACGTTACAAATGGATAAAATGGTATCTTATTATGAAAAAATATATAGGATTTATGCGTTGTATTTTCTAAGGTATGACTTATAATACATCCACTTTTTTAGGAAGACTTCATTCGATTTTTCTTTAGCTGTGCAAATATGAGCGTTATATATTATCTGCTTTTGTTTCGCATTTTTGCCTTGGTCGATATCCATGATGTACTTATAACTTCTATATAGGATTTCAAGGAATAAAGCAAGTAAGACACGCCACCTGGACCCATATGCTAAATGTCTCAGGTTAACTACCTGTTATGACAGGAAACCGATCCTAAGTACTCGGATGGAGAACAATGTAAGCAACACGTTCACATCCGAGAATAGAACCGAAACAAAGCGAAAGCAAATCCCAAGCTTAGTCATACCGCCAATTACACCTAAATAACTCAAGAAAGTTAATATCCCACCTAATGCTATAACTTCCTGGACATTTTCTTAGCCCATAATCTGAGCGTTTATAATAACTAATTCAAAGACTTCACACGACGCTAGCAAACACGGGAACACACAAGGAAACAACGTTTAAGACGATAATACAATGTTCAAACATGTTACGTTGACCTGTTAGCGGACGCTAATAGGCACGTTCATTCACATGGAGCTGAATGAATCATTCTTAGAGAATGGTTGGGACATTTAGCTGCTTGTAACTGTGTCAAACTTAAGATTGGTTTCAGAGGTACCATCTTATTTATTTTCTTCAGTAGCCTTTTATTCTAAGATGGTCTGCTCGCTGATCAGATGCCATTCTACCCTTTACTGTAAATAAATTTGTATCCCTAAAAGTTGTTTTTTGTACCTACAATATTCAATATTTTATCCATCCATACCTCAGCCATAGGTCGATCCATAGGTCAGTTGAAATACAAGATATTTGATGTCATTAAAGTGATTTGACTTCAAAATATATTGGTTAGCAGATCTGTGTTTCGAGACAAGAGTTGCTGAATGTAAGATTATTTTACTGCATCTACAGAAAATATTTTCAAACAGAATATTAATAAAATAGAAATTATTTACTTGTAATAAAATTAATGCAACAATTAAATCTAATGAAGTTTCGACTCTATAATTAACTCTCTTAGGTTCAATGTACACCAACAACTAATAAACTGGAGGCATTCCCAAACAGCACTTCAGTAAATATAATGAGGATCACCTAAGCAGATATACGAAAGGTTCCCTTTTAATCAATTAAGTGGAAAAATCCTTAACACATGACGTCCGCACTCTAAAACCCTAAAACGATTGGCGGGAGTGGCCAATTCCGGAAAACAGTTTTTGGTACAAAGTATAAAAGATAATGCTTTTTTTTTGTGTGGTTCCAATACATTTCTAAAAAAACATCGGAGATAATTATGGGTCTTCTGAAACGAACTAAAAGAATTTGCTAATCAAGACTTGCGACTATTATTTTGGACTGTGGAATATTGCTGTATCAAATACCCTTATTTTGTTATTTATTCTTTGCCATCACATTAGATGAGCAAGCACTATCAATGTTAATTTAGCTTCAAGTTTACTAAGCTTTATTTCTTAGTTTATCTGTCAGGCATGAAATCTTTTAGATGCCATATCACATTACAAACTGAGCTTTACTGTAATCTCGCTACCGCCTATCCTTTGTACCAGTCTCATAGGTAAGAGCCGAACACTCGGACCTACAAGATTGCTTTTCGAGTGCCATTACCTACTGTTCGACCAAATGTGGGCCTTTTATTAACCCGAGTTTTATTTTACATCTATATGTATGTAGTTACCGCCTCACAGTTTTAGATGGCAAAAGGTCTGGGAAGTCATTTGTGAAGGGGTCTTATGTTGGTAAAGGATGGAATTGTGCTTCAAGATGAGAAAGGATTGGGTTTTCAGATGCTGGCTCTGAAGAGGATTATTATCATTGGCTGAAGATTTACACCGTTGAATAACAAACGTGATTTTCAAGTATTTACGTCAACAATTTTTTCATGTAACTTTTTCTTTGCGGTAGATTTCCGATACGAAGTTAGATTTCTAAGAGCAGAAAAATACAAACCCCAGTAAAAAAGAAATGCTTCATTCTACCCAAAAAGTAATTATGGAAGATTAATCATCAATTACAATTATATTATTCTTCCATTTCCAAGACGTAATATAATCGGCGTCAAATTATCATCGAGTACCAATCGCAGCGAAGTGGGATCTTATTGGACTGGCAAAGGCTCTCAAAGTTAATGTTTCTCTGATAAATCTGAACCCCCTTCGCTTGACAAAACACTTCAGGCATAGCGTGGTACCGTCTTTATGTTCCCGGAATCTGCAGACTTTCCCGGACTTATTTAACGGGAAACTTATTAGCAGAACTCACCAAGTTCCGCAAAATCCGTTTGGATGGGATTTTATTCAAATAAATATTTTTTGGGACATGAAAATATTTTTTGGGGGTTATTTTTGTCATACTTATAACGGCTTTATATAACCAGAAGAAAGAGGTTTTCTGCAAAAATGATGTATTACTTAGACTACAAAAACTTTCAAAACTCTTTACAAATGTGTAAACCAATCTAATAATAATGCCTTTAATAAGATACCCTATGAAAACCTTCTTTAGTTTAGCGAAATTGTTACCTTTTTTTTTGTCAATGGGTCTACGGGAATCAAATGTTACTAAGTAGTAGATGTAGCCATACAAGGTGTAAATTAACTCACATGAAAAATAAATAAAAGGGAGGACTTTAATCGATTAACTTCAACTACAGGTGCTAAATTGAGAAGCCAAATCAACAAATTAAATTACTCAGCGTACCGAGACTTAGCAACTTGCAAAGCTCTCGAAACTAAGCTAAGCGATACAACTAGCTGTAAATACAAACTAACTAACGATAGCACATAATTGATTAGATTGTTTCTACATATGTTGTTGTTCAACTGTTTCTACAAAGCTTTTGTCAATGTGTACAGTTGTAAACTCAAGTAGTAAAGTACTGTGAGTATTCGCTTGCTTAAATTTACTTGGTGCTTTATGATCTATTGTATTTGCATCTAATACTGTATTATTTTTATTTAAAACATTGTTGATAACTTCAAAATGTTTGAAAGTATTTAAGCTACCTTGTGATTTATTTTTGTAATACTAATTTAAACTACTATTATCAAGAGGTAGTTTATAAGCTTAGATTTAAGTAGTAGGAAAAACTAGTCAACGGATTTATAAAATAACTTTACTGACAGATATTCACTTTACTGCAAATAGTCATTGTTTATAATTGATATCTCTTGAAAGTTTCACTTCATCGTTTCCTTTATTATTTTGAAGATGTAAAGATTGAAGGCTTATAGCTAATCTTCGATTATAATACCTTACATATTAACATTGGTCTCTGATCTCCATCAAGTGACGCTATTGAGAATTTCTGCTAACACCACAAAGGGAATGGAGCCATGAATATGGAAGTGCTTACGTCACACCAACATCCCCGAATCGAGCCACTACCGGCAAATTAATTGAAAACGAGTCTATGTTCAAAGGAATAACATAGCACTGTAAATTTTAATATGAACCTTTTGATCGTAATGATTTGCTGATTGTTTAAATCTACGCTTGTTGGAAAAGGGTTTTGATTTTGGAAAGTGATATTAATTGAACGATAATAAAAGGAAGGTTTTAAGTGGTAAGGGTTCTTGTGAGTTGACTTTGTTTCGGATTTAATTAGCTGGATATGTTGTATTAAGCCCGATATGGTTTTAATTTATGACTTCGCGATATGTGAGTTTGTTTTCGGAAGTGAGCAAATATCTCATAAATATTAATGGGTTGCAAATACTTGCTACCAAAATGCTTACGTTTTTATCATGTTTATTTGTGTGGTTACTACTACTCATTTAATTCCAAAGCTATCATTGTTTTTGTCCAATAGTTGATTACACACAATGTAAAAGTGACCGAGGAACTAACTTCAATTAAATTTATATGAGATCTCCTTTGAGGTGATATGTATATCTGGTCCTATATATACCCTATTGAATACAAAAATAATTTTTGATTTTAAATCAATCCAGAATTGCCGGAGATGTCGCGTACAAAATACAAAAAAAGCATGCCGTCGAATTAAGAACCGCCTTTTATTTAAGTTGGTTTAAAAAAATACAGTATGGTTGGGTCTAGTACTAGTATCTGCAAGTATTACCTTTCTGTTATAATAGACAAAAAACCATCATATTTCAAGTAAGAGCAATCTTTATCGCGTTAAAAAATTCTTCAAACGCAGTCTAAGGATGCTCAGGTTTATCGATGTTAAACTTCAATTATCCTCTTTTGATGTTCGAGTCCTCGAGCCAAGAGCCAAAGGCTTCGTCGAATTCGCTTGTTTAATGTGTCGAGTGCGTCGAAATTTCGTCTAAATGGTTTCCGGAATGAGATGCGAAGGTAAACGGGATGCATTGAGACATTTTAGATTGGATTTGTGAGGAATGGAACTCATTGAAGGTTATGTACGTTTTACTTGACCTAATTTATGTTTCAATTGGAGCATAGCATGATGAACATAATTAAGAAAAGATAAAACTTATTATAATTATGAGTTAATTACAATTATGGTGGTTCATATTCAAAATTAAATTGATGAAAATATTCGGAAACAGAAAAAAACATTTCCAATTCTCGATATTCTTTTCAATGTTTTTCTCATCCATTATTTATCAAGTAACATATCATTGCAATTGGATTCATGTTTTTTTTTCTTAATTATTGTTCAATATTTGCACCAGAAAACTTACGTTTTTCTCATTCCAGTATCACCTTCTCAGGTATTGAACAAAGAAATCATGAATAGCGCTAAAATAAAATGTAAAATTACTTCCGAGCAAGTAAAGAAGAATCTCGAACCCACGTTATTTACCATTCCAAACAATTTATTACCTTTCCGTATAATTAAATTAAATTCTCTTGCTACTCGTAAATCGCTAATAACTAGTCCCACTTATCTTGGTCTGTGCTTCTATCTTCGTATCCTATATAACTAATTGCATTCCTTTTGAGGTTCTTGAGAAAAACTGTTCAGCGTTCACGCAAATCGGGAAGTGGTCTTGAAAATGGCTTTGATCTTCTTGGAAATTCTGGATGCCTTAGAAAGGTAAATTTTTTACGCAGCTATTATTGTGGCAAATCTTATGTAAGTATTTACGTACATGCAAATTCGAATGTCTATTTCTAGACTTTTATCTGAACATAAATTGGTATATTTAGTCTCTGGAATCGGGAAATGGGAATACATATTTTTACCGTTGTAACATCAACTTCTCTAACCCTATAGCAAAAACTAAACAAAATAAAAGAAACAATATCAATTTTTCAGTCAATATGGTAGATGAATACTAAAACAAAAAGAACGGAAACTTGATAGAAAAAATTCTGAGCAATTGGAAGCAAACTCGTTTTCCATGACTTTCATAATTTACCGTGTTTGAATACTTGACAGTTTTTTATTTTTCCATTTCATAGTATTGCATGTTTCTTTTTCCAATGTAAATTTTATTCAAAGTATAAAAATTTACTGAGTATTTCTCGATCACTAGCGAAAGTTTCAAAGGATTTTAAAATACGCGACAGTTTATTTAGAAATTAAATACAAGAAAACTGTTGTTGCGCAAGAATATTAATACTTAAGATACTAGTTGCGCCCCGTGGTTATGCTAAAGTAGTTTCCGGTCCTCGGACTGATTGGGATTAGAAAAATATTTAGCGTTTTAATCCAGGTAATAAACCCGCAGTGTGCCCAATTTCGTCCAAAACCGTGCAGTATTTTTGCGTAACAAAGTAACTAACATTCATTTATCCATACTTACAAAGTACTTGGCTAGTAAATGGCATAGGATCTAGCAGTTTTACCTACTGCAACATTTGAATTTATTTTTCTTATCATATGCAGAAGACCCTACCTTCAAAGGTGATAAGACTAGGACCTTCGAAGCACGTGCGTATACTCAGTTGAAATGACACCCATCACCCGTCTTTTACTCACCTTGCCTTCATTTACTTAAGCTTGCGATCGATTACCGTTTACTGATTCCAACTGGAGATTAAGTCCTACCACAATGTCTTTTTACTTCTTTTCTTTGGTACATTGAGATGTTTCACCTACACTTGTAATATCCTAGAAATAGCTTCATGTGTCACCTCGCTTGTAGAGGTGTACTGAATGTTTTATGGTAATCGGTGTTGTTGTTGGCAACGCAACGCGCTTGACCGAATACAATTCCCATGCATTCCATGTTATTTCCAAATGATTTAATATTCAACGGATTTGATACGAAAGTTATCGTTTGTTTTGAAAATATGATAATTCAAGATTATTTTTGGCTGTTCCGTGATCTCGTTTTTTTTTATTACATTTGAGATTTTTGTTATTTCTCTTTTTATTTCATCTTCAGCTGTAATACTTTCAAATTTGTTTTGTTATTTCTGAGTCTCTACATTGATTAACAATTTCGCAGAAAAACAATCTCAAATTGACACAAATCACAATAATTTTATTCGTAACTAAAGTGGTATTGAAAGTCTATTTCTTTTTGTTTGGCCTTCTAAGCTGTTAAAAGGTCTATTAAATAAAAGTGAAAAATTGAAAATCTTTGAATCGTCCAAAATTCGAAGTCCCCAGTTGAACTGAAACAAAATATTCGTTCCCAGAGAGGAAATTTGATTGGGACTTGAATTTTATTAGTCAATTAAAATTCATAAAAATGTTTCAAAAGGTTCTTATTCAACTCGCAAATGGGGACCCTCCGTTCCAATAATCTCTTGTTTCCAACGAATACAGACAAAACTGTGATGAATATCTTTAATTTTGGAATATGGAGGTAACTTCTAATTTTTCCTGTCCAACTTTGAATGAAAAGAAAATTAGCAGCTTCTTTGACTGTAATTGAAAGATCAAATAGGAGAGATTGATGCTTGTTACGTTTATTTTTGACGAGCCTTCGTCTTTCCACAATGAATCATCATTATAAGAAAGATTTCTTGTTTAAAAATATATTTATGGTGGCGTAGTAGACTACTGAATTACCGAAAGGTTGTTTTTAGGAGATGGATGTGAAATATAATAGGTTTTTTATTATATATATATTATTTTAAAGCGATGCGGTAAAGGAAGAAATCCAAGAAATTGTGATGAAAATAAATGAAGTAGGTAGTATTTATTAAATTACCGAGGCAAAAAATAAAGTATTTTTAACAAGCTTCTAACCCAGCATTATTCGTAAATAGAGATAATATTATAAGTGGTAACAGGCGTGCAATAAAGTGTTAAAATACTAAAATCGTTATTTTTTTTTTAGATAAAATGTGATCCTAATTTAATTGTCGACTTTATAGAGCGGTGAAATAGTTACTTTACAATTTATATAGGTCTTCATCTTAAGGGTGAACAAGAGAACACATTCAAAGAATATTCCAGAATTCTTTCCAGACCAAAAGAGTTTGAACTAAACGACTAAATGCAAAATTTTCGGAAAATATAGGTACCTCGTTTAAATCTGCACCCATTATTTTGGATTTTAGTTAAGATTCGAGTCTCTTGGATAGAATTAATACAGTGTTCATTAGAGTTACGAACGGGCTGTGTACATTGGACACTTTATCGCTAGGTTGAAATTATTCAGACACTTAACCACTGTCTACTCTAGTTTTATTGAATTTAAAGTCTGTTAAGTTTTGTTAATCTTAATTTAATGGAGAAATGTAGTGCTATATTTTTCAGAATGCTTGATTTTTGTTCGAGACGGCGTGAAAAGGAGTAATAGAGCATGCATAACAACATTTAAGTATATGAATTAAATATAGTAGTCGATAAAAAAAACTGTTTATCCAAGAAAAAAGTAATACGTAAGGTACATTTATTTTGTTTTGTCGATGAAAAAAAGACTTTTAAATAATCAGGTGAAATTTTGGCAATTTCTTATACAGATCCTATTCCGTAGTAATACCATCGCATAAATTAATGGTACATAAAATATCAATTTACCCATGAAATCTCCGATGTTTTGTAGAACATAGCCTCTACCAATTTGCGCTACTTTCTATAGTAAATACATCATTCTTTTAACCCCATATAACCTGACACATGTAGATTATAAACAATTCTAAAACATCACCATAACTTCACCTTGAATGTCAAGTATGTAGGCATGGGAAATAATGTTAATTCCCTTCTCTCAACCTTTGGGTCTAAATTGAAATTATTCCATGGTATCTCCGGAATTACTTCATAATCCAGTTACTCGCCCATTATTGGTCTAGGAATGTCAACTTGGATTAAATCTTGAATGTTCTGAAATAAATGGGTTGAAGAGAGAAGCCTGAAGCTTGGCTGTTAATGATGATAATAATGATTATGAAATGCTTGTCCGGTTGTGATATGTTAGATTTTATGTTAGTTTATCTATACTATAGTCTGTGTATATAAGCAATAAACTCAAAAACTTCCGAAAATGGTGTTCACCAATGGATAGAGTGATTTAAAGAGGAAGGTTTTTGTGTATCGCGTATATCGTGTAAGGAGGATCGCTATTCAGTTTATTTCTATCTTAAATCACAGATTTTTATGTAGTTCTTATAATGAGTCACTCAAATAAATACTGCTGTGAAATAAAATCACTATCTGTATCAAATATTGCCCTTATAACCACTGATGTGCGAATCTTGTCTTATAATTATGATGATGATGTTATTTTATAGATTTCTTTTCGATTATATATATATTTTAAGGTCATATATCAGTTTGCATAAATGTATCCGCAGGTATTATTATCAAAATTATTAAACTTTAAATTCCTGATTCAATAACGTTTATCGAGATCGAATTTGGTTAAAGCTTAACTTTTTTATTCGATATAAGCGAGGTAAACGCTACCTGCACAAACCTGTGTACTTAACCGTGTAGTTAAGACTGATGTTTAACTAAGTTAAGAAACACACGGAAGGATGCGGTTAGTGCGTGCGCTAGCTGTTATTTTTAACAGGGTTTAAATTTTTACCGTGATTACTGACAAAGGACTTAAAGAATAAAGAGTACTTATGTAGTTTTGTTTGGTTTACATTATATTTGATGAAATATTAAGAAAACATTTATTTATTATAATACCGGCCTGTAAACGTTCCATTGCTGGGCACAGGCCTCTTCTCATGTAGAGAAGGGACGAGCATTGATCACCACGCTTGCTTATTGCGTGTTGGCGATTTCAGATTCCAATTATTGGAATCCAGGTTTCCTCACGATAATACAC
This sequence comes from Diachrysia chrysitis, assembly GCA_932294365.1. NCBI lineage: Eukaryota > Metazoa > Arthropoda > Insecta > Lepidoptera > Noctuidae > Diachrysia > Diachrysia chrysitis. Next base: position 9,595,248 of record OW028659.1, on the reverse strand, counting down.
TTATATAATAATATGCAGTAATACGAACAAACCTGCAATCTTGTGCAAAAAAATCCGGTCATTTAAGATTTCTGGTTGATCATTGATCCGCGAATTTGTTTGGTTTAGATTCGGTAGATTTTTTTTTTTTTTTTAATATCTTGGTACATCTCGCACACGGTCATCTGATCCCAAACTAGGTAGAGCCTGTGCTATGGCAACCAGACACTTATAAACATACTTATATATTTCTAAATACATACATATTATAGATAAATTAGTCTGGGTGTAATTTACATTTTTTTATTTTTTTTTGTACAGAACAAATGATCGTGCTCATCGCACAAAGATTCGACCTGGGTGGGAATCGAACCCACGACCTCCGGTTTAGCAGTCTAGGTCACTAACCACTAGACCAACAGGCCCGTCGTAATATTGAATCGAATCAAATTGAAAAATCGCCAAAGTCACGTGACTTATCGAAATGAAATGTCATTTCTATACAATTTAATGGTATTTAAGCGATTTCTATCACTGTTATCGCTTGTAGAAATTTCACTTGGACATAAGGGCTAGCGCGAAGGGTGGTGTTGCCGGATTGGTGGGAAGCGGCTTCAGACAGAAGATCCTGGAGCAAATTGGGGGAGACCTTTGCCCAGCAGTGGGACACCTAAAAGGTTATATAAAAAAATAAAATAAGGGCTAGACAGAAATACAAAAAAAAATAAACCAAAAATCGCCTGACCGCTTCGCTCCGAACCGAACGCCGTATATTTCCATACTAGAGGATATTTAGGTCGGCATACTGCTCTAAATCGCAATTTATAATTAATTCATGGCCTACCGACCTCCTGAGGTTACATGTCGTAATGGAACGGCACAGACCTCCCAAGCGAATACTTGTTAGCTTTTAATTTATATTAAGTGACCCCACAAAATGCGTTTTCATTAACAGATTGAATAATCGAATATTCTCGACGCTCAACGCTTCACACCAAGAGATTACGTTTAACGTAAATTGTAATGAAAAATAAATAGCATCAGTCGCTTATCGTAAAGCAAAGGGAATGAGGAAAACGGGGAATAATTCCAATCGAAAAAATGATTGTGTTTTTTTATTTAATAAAATTCATTTTAGAATCGATAACTACAAAATGTCTAGTGTCATAATACAATGTTATTAAGTAATTTTAACCAATTTCCTGTCCTATAAGTAACATATGAACATTTCCATTGTTTAACTACAGTTACTGGCGGGACAGCTTAGTTGGTTAGGAGCTTTACTCTAAAATCATACCTACACAGATAATCCAAAAAAAAACATTTCATATTAATGGTCTCAGCAGTTATTGATGTTAACAGAAGTTTTATTTCAGATGTTTATATTTAAGATTTGATATTTATCCTTAAGCTAATTTTCTTCACTACCAACTACAAAAATTAGGAGCAATTAAATCGTATTTCCTATGTTTATTTATTTATTTAATGATTTATATTTCGAGGCATTCTCTACCAGTCAACCATGAAGTGGTGCAGAGATAACAAGAAGTAGGTACATTATATAAAAGTTATGATATATTGTAGATCTGTTTACCCTTAAGAATCATAATCATACGTATTATTATATATTACCTCGACACCACAAAGCTTAATTACAACGGAAATTACATGAGATAAAGTGTACATATAATGTGCATACATAGACCTATCTATGTATTGAGTAATAAACTGGGGTTTAATTGCTACAGCATTAAGTTTGTTTAATTGAGCAAGCTTCGTTCGTGAGACCGTCTTATCTGAAAATTATCTTCGAAGAACGTAGTAAACAGAGTTGATAGTATATAGTGAGATGACTGGCCTGTTGGTCTAGTGGTTAGTGACCCTAACTGCTAAACCAGAGGTCGTGGGTTCGATTCCCACCCAGGACGAATCTTTGTGTGATGAGCACGATCATTTGTTCTGTGTCTGGGTGTAATTTATCTATAATATGTATGTATTTAGAAAATATATAAGTATGTTTATCAGTGGTCTGGTTGCCATAGCACAGGCTCTGCCTAGTTTGGGATCAGACGACCGTGTGTGAGAGGTCCCAAGATATTATTATTATGTTATTATAGTCTTGGAGACTACTCTGATTCTAATTTACTGGGTAATTATAGTAATACAGTGTCTCGTTGGCAGAGATTAAAAAAAAAATCAAGGATCAAAATTATGTTTCAATGCGGGAGACGTCAAATACAGATTAGTAAATTAGTTGAAAAAGTTTAAGTAGATGTAGTCAGGCGTCTTAGTTTGAACGTTCATTAACAAAATCCTTAGGTTTGACTACTAAAGCCGGATTCTCACGGTGCGCGATTTTGCAGATCGCCCCGCACGGCCGACGATACGAATATTTAATATAAAAAACAACATTCTTAGGTAAGTGAAAACAATGTTCAAGGTAAAATCATAAACAAAATAATTAAATAACTTTTTCTTTTTACCGCATCAAATCAATAAAAAACAAGCGCATTAAAAATAAAAGAAACATCGTAAGTACAGACGAAAATCATATATTTCCGCTGTTCCTTTGAAATAAAGAGTAGGCGCGGCTAATTGGGGCCAATCACGAGATTGTGTAATTTTCTACACACTGCATTAATACTGCACACATTACAATTTCGGTGCCACGAATATGCAACAGTACGTCATATAAATTCATACGAAATGATTACTATTGTTAAACGTATTTACTGCAATGGTTATGCAAATATAACTTCAAATTTTTGCCTGCACTGCTTATTAATCAGACTGCATAATGTGTTTTTATTATACTTTTGTTACACGTCAAGTTTGACCCGGTTCACCCTTTTTTATTTATGTGTTATTTAGAACAGTTTTAAATTGACGTATATAATTTTTCCAGATAATAAATAATATTTATGTATATACATAGGAAAATTACATTAATTGTGCTGACGAAAAAATTAGTATTTATAACACAATTTTCAATTTTAATGTAATGACTCGTTCCTCGTCAAAAAGTACTATAATTGTTTATGGTAAATATCACTTGACTAGCATATTTTAACGGACAAGAAAAATGTGTTCTCCAAAAAAAAACAAAAATCTGCCAAATTTTTTGCCTAGCACTCGTTACTACATACGCAAAATATAGTGATGTCAAGCATCCCTAGTAATGGTTGACGGGTTCCTACCAATTTTAAGGTTCCTTAAGCAAGGAGTCCTTCTGAAAAACTTTGGGAAAGGGTAATCCCTTTGCCTTCCCCAACGCTTTTTCGGTATGATATTTACAGTAAATCGAAAATTGTCTATGACTTTTGTTGGTTTTTTGACATTAACAAATTGTCAAACGCTTTACATTATTTTAATAACAAAATACATGCGAAACTTACCTTGTATTTATTTGTTTAAAATTTAACAAAAAACAATTCAACTCCAAAATATCACTTGTAATTACAACACAAAAAACAATTCAACAAAAACAAAAACAATAAATCACTGATTAAAAAAAAAAAACATTTGAATGGCACTATATAACAACAGGTTTCGATTTTACGAAATTCAAAATTTCAAACTAACGAATCGGCGCGAAACAATTCACGGTAAGTCGCGCTAGGGCCGTACGTATACTGAGTTAGCGATAACCGATTGCAAACCAGTGACGCGAACGCTGCCTTATCGATGTTGGTGATGCAATTTAATGATGTAGTTAAATTGCATTGAGGATAAATTTTAGCTTCGTGGTATGCTGATTTTCAATAATGTGAAATTCCAAGTTATAGTATGTACCTATCCAGGTTAATACAGGAAAATGAAAGTACATAAATTGCTCATTTGAAATGGTGTATTAAATCGTGTACTGGATAAAAAACTGTGTGAAAAGTAAAATAAAAAGCTAGATTTTCTAAAAGAGTAAGTGACAACGCACGAAGACTTTACTGGACAAAAAGGAAGTTGACCTAATATGATAAAGTACAATTATAAGTAACAATTGTTTATCAATTTACAGTAAAATCCCAACTGGACAAAAATTCAAAACACAGCTTCAGTTCAAAAGAAATAAAACGTATTTGCTTTTAAAAGAATTTCGCAAGATAAAACTATTCTTGGCATCACAAGCGGTTGCTCTGTGTAAAAGAGCAGCAAGTGTGAAATCGCGAGTCACACGCATATTGGGTTTGCGATAACAGACTGCAGTATTAGTGACGCGATTCAATTCTTATCGATATCGATGATGTAATAATTACGTCATTATTACACGTGATTTGTATTATGAGTGCGTAATTTATAGTACCTATATATTTGTATTTGAGAAGTAAATTTTATGCTTTGAGTGACATTACTGACAAATAAGTAGTTTGCGCGATTTAACTTTATAGTTTATCGATCAATGTCGACTTGACGCAGTAATGTTAGTTTAGAGGCGATGTCTTATCCGGATGATAATATAATCAGATTATTATAAAACGGTTTAATTTTACACAGAATAAAATTTACATAACATGAATTATGCATTCATATGAAATTTTATTTGTAGTGCAATTTTATACGACGTTCTACTTAATTATGGTAATTAATTCCGGTAAATTATTTTAATTGACTGCGTCGAAAGTGAAATTTATTTCAATTTGAAAATATTTACTTATGGTGAGTTATTATGAGTTGTTTTGTTACATTATCTTTAATAATAAAATAGATATAAATTTAAAACTAAACGATAAAGATGTTAAATTAATTGAGGCAAATATATATTAACTCAGTAAAAGTTATGGTCTTGGAAATTTAATTAGCAGATATCCTCTTGACATCTGCCATAGGGGTTATACCGGTCTATAACTATCAGCTTAAACCACCGTAAACTATCTCCTTTTTTGACATGAACGACCCTGAGACATGATGCAAGACTATCGATCTCGAGAAGGAGAGAGGGCGGGGCCTCCCCTTCTTCTGAACTTTGATTTGCTTAATCTGCTTAGAGTTTTTTTTATTTTGAAAAGCAAAAAGTATTTTTAATACCTAACTAATGGACTAATTAGATTTTGATATCTACCCTATTTTTAAATTACAAAGTCCAGAGACGTTTAAAAACTGTCGCAGTATTCAGTGTAAGCTACATGACCTATCTTCACTCTATGTTTATAAACATAATTATAATTTATTTACATACAAGTAAATAATTTATCGGAGTGTCAGGCGGTTATCATTCAAGTTCAAGTTTCATTACAAACACATCAATTTGACATAAATCAAATGTCAAGTCGAATAAAGATATAATTAACTGTGATACTGTGTCTGCGAGTGAATATCTTAATTATTCAGTTTTAGATTAATTATTTAAACTAGATTGTTTTTTAAATTAAGAATTAAAATTTTATGTAAGTAATTAATTATTGTATTTATTTTTTTATACATTTGAAATAAGAAAGCTCTTAAAATATTTTCAATATACATAATGATGTACCTACGTAGGTCCACAATAATTGTATCGTAATAATTATTTTTCTAAAATTATTTTAGATTAAAAATTACCACAGATTAGTATCTGTGAAAAAAAAACTGAGTTATATTATTTGGTGGGCAAATCGTTTTAAATAGTACTGTAGGTAATAAATAAGGTCTAGGTAATTACTAAACTGTGCAGGTATATTTACAATGTCTATTTAATACATAATATTTGCCCTTAACTTTCGCGTGTTCGCATCAAATATTGATAAGTGATATAAAAAATCAATAATTCAATTAAGATAATGCAAATAGAGCCACGTGCTAAACTGATATTATCACATATCAGAGTCAACGGCCTAACAACAAATTTATTCAATTTATTGACAATCTTATCGCAATAATAATGTCATGTTTACTTTCGATAAATAATAATCACGCTAAGTGGGTGATTGACCTTAAACCAGACCAGTTTGTGTAGGTCTTTATGTTTTGTAAGTTAAATGTATTGGATAAAAATGTTTTGACAAGATATTGTAAAAAAATGTCATGTGTAGGTAGGTAACAAAACGGAGCGATAAAATATCTTAAGATTAGGAAGATCAGTTCGAATATGACAAATATATAAATTTGAATGGTTTTGTTTTCGACAATATCTTTAGAAATATAATACCTATATACATTTTTAAACATTTACGAAAATCGAATTTGTATTATAAAAAATAAATATTCAAATAATTGCCCTATAAAAAAAAGGATTTACTTTTGACTGATGTTCATTCCTCTCAATAAATCCTCTTAACTCAAAAAATATTTAAAAAATATCGATAAATTCGATAACATCTATGTAGTAACTCTCATCACTAGTACTACATACATTTGTCGCTGTTACGCTCTTGTATAACACAATGTATATTTTAATATTCATAATGCATTTTATATTGATTACGTTTTAGTAGTACAGACTGTCACACGTCAACAGTAATTAGATTTAGTAAAACGTTGTATGCAGATTAAAATAAGTCAGGAGTTAAAAAAAATGGCTTTGGTCTAATAAAATTAAACTTAAAAATAACGGTTCTTGAAAAACGTTAAAGTGTACTATTACGTATATTAAATGAAAACATAAAAGAAATGTTGTAAATAAATTTATGTACAAAAACTTTGTTGAGTGTACTCAAAACTATGTGCGTGGTGTTCAACAAAAATCTTATACGAAATAACACATATCTATCTAAAAACGTATAAGTTATAAATATAGAGTAAGAAATTTAACATGTACCTACCAAGTATTCAATATGTATTTTCACACTAGCTTATCGAAACAACATCTAAAATACTTTTAAACTATCACATTTCATAATGCACCACGAAAGTAGAACATCGATACATCGGAGTAATATCGATATACTTACTCAACAATCGGTATAGCGATCGAGTACTCGGCTCTTTCACAACTCGGTATGTCCACATACTGTAATATTTCTAACGTTACACGTCTGAAGCGCGCCCCTAGTGTGCACTAAATGTATTCTTAATGACGTTCAATGCACGTCGACGTTATAAAAGTCGGCATCCGACTTTCTCAGGTACGATACGGAAGCGTAATCCATTTTTAAATTTTTGAGTTTAAAACTTTTTAAAATTCCAATTCGAATCAGCAAACACGGTTTGAAGTTTTATAAGTGGAACGTAAATATTCTTTTAGTGGGAATATTTTAATAATGTACAGTTTGCTATCTGGAAGTTAGCATTATTTCTTAAAAAGTTTGGTTATTTAAATTTTTCGCTGCATTCCCTGCGGTGAAGCAAAGGTGTGTTGTTTTACAGCCTCATTTCGCCCACGCTGGTATTAAGTTCCGTGTATAAGTGGGGAGGGGGGGGGTTCACTCCCGCCGGAGCCCCGCCGAGCATGGTTAAGTGAACTCGTGGCACCAGCAAAAGCAAAGACGGGACCGGGGTGTTTTTAGTCGGTGCAAGTCCGACATATCCCCACGTCATGCCCTCGGTGTGGGTTGAAGACATTAGATTTGCACACCATGAACAAAACAAAATTCTTCGCGCGTTCTTTATCTGTTAAGTTGTCGTAAGCGTCCAGTGTAACCCTAACGCGCCGCGCCAAATGTGATGTTTAGGTAAATGGTAAATATCGCGTAAGTGAAACTTCTGTACGAATTCCTATTATTTATTCTGTGGTAGTAGCTGAATGGGGGTAAAATATACTGAGTACAATTTTAAACTAAAAGGTTTTTTTTCTTCGCTACTTACCTACTCACTTTAGCTCTATTTCTCTCTATTCTATACTATTATTTCTTTAGGTTACAGAAAATATGAGAAAAAAAATCTTGTAATGTAAATGGAAATTTAAACATTAGTCAATGACATCTGTAATCGCGGGTTCGAGTTCTGCTAAGGTTTATATTTTTCCTTCCTACTCATTTAATTACAAATATACGCTCCGAAATCAAATAATAGATTCTTTTATAAGAAGTGCTTACATTCCATTATGATCTTTAATGTTAGTCTTTCATGAACGCCTGATTTTGTTGCCACTTTATCAAATACTCTTTGAAAAGCGCCTACGAAAAACATTTGGTAAAATTTCATCTTAAAAATGAGTTATAAAAATATCATCTCACAAGGAACTGATTTCCCTGAGGCTGAGGAATTCTGACTAGACCGTTTTCTGCATATTTTTGAACAAATCGCTTATAGGAAATAAATTTAGCGATTGGTCAAAAATAGGTTCTTAAAATATAAAAATTAAGAATTACGATGCAATTCAAATTACAACATATATGCACAAACAATAATTGAATATTTACATTGATATTTTACGCACTTGTTATAAATTTTTTGCTCTCGTGAAAAAGGCCCTACCCCGAACTTAAAAGCATCTTAACCAGAATAAACACACACTCAGTACATCTCAATATAATTATCACAAACTTACACATTATTCACTTACAACTGCAAAATAATTAAATTATTTAGTCTAAATAGGTACACAGAAATGTTTTCAATGTCGAGACGACTAGCCTAAATTAAATAGTTTTTTTTTTTCCAGCTTAGTGATAGGCTATATCCTTACTTATATTATAAATGCTAAAGTAACTATCTGCCTGTCGCGCTTTCACGACAAAACTACTGAACCGATTTAAATGAAATTTGGTACACAGATAGTGTAGAGCCTAAAAAGGACGTTGGCTACTTTTTGCCGCGATAACCGACATCCGACAAGCACGCGGGCGGAGCCACGGGAAACAGCTAGTAAGTTTATAATTTTAGAAGTTATATCTTATATAGACATAATAAAATAAATGAATAAAACATTGATGGTGTTCTGATAATATACATATAAATGAGAACTTATGTAGAAATACCTAAGTATGAAAAACTTCGTCCAATGTGTCATAAAAATACATTTTTGTATGTAACTCCATAAATTGTTGTGGCAGTGTTTATAGGGAGTTAATCCAATATCTCGGCTCACACGTCGCCACGCTTGTTGCATTATTTATGATAGTACAAAGTTATTGGGACCAACGGCTTTACACAGTGGCCCATAGTGGACCATAGTGGAAACAGTAGTTGACCAACGTCCTTAGTTGCAATATCGATTGTTTGACAAATACTATCATAGTTCTGATCAAAATGACGATTTACAACACCCTAAAAATACTGTACTTTTTCAAAAGATGCACTTTCAAGTTATATTGTTAGTTAGTGATATGTTGAACGTTCAAAACCATCCACGCGTTGTAATCATACTTGCAATTTCAATTAATTTGAGGGGCTCGTAGCTAAATGTAAGCCGTACGGTTTGACTCATAATACAGGTTAAGCCGCGCACGCCGCGGTTGTTCCGTGGATGGGTGACCATTTGTAAACATATCGAGACACCTCCGTACCTCGGAATGCACGTTAAGCTGTTGGTCCCGATAGTCATACGTCATTAAGTCATTACATTTCTGACAACCAGTCTTACTTTGGGATACTCTGTTACCCAGTAAAATGTGTTGTGGAAGTCAGATAGGCAGTCGCTCCAAGTTTAATACGGTATTCAGCTGAATCCGGTAAGCCGACCCCAACATAGCTTGGGAAAAAGCTAGGCAGACAGAACTTCAATAAATGTATTAGATTATTTATCTATTCAGACTACTTACAAACTATTTCCTTACCAAATAATAAAACATCTTTAATATTTATAAAAACATGTATTTTTAGGACCTTCAATAACATTATGAATACAGGAGAGTGTGTGCTGCCAAGCTCAAATAATTTTCCTTCCACATTCATGCGTTTTCTACGTGAACATCTTTTTCGCATGACCAGACAGCAAACCTTTTTCAACCCTCGTCATATCTCCCTACAATCAGAAATATCTTACTGTTAAACATATTATATTTTAATATAAACTTTGATTTCTTAAGAACCTACTTAAATAGGCGTTAAAGTCTTAATAGAAATTACATATTATTTTAATTATTTGTTACGCATTATCGCATGCGTAGCGATTTTGTTGCTAATATTTTTTGTTTTTTCTCTAATACTTAATCTATGCATCTTGTCAAACTACCGATACCCATTGTAGGAAACTAACCCCCAGTCTTTAAAGGGATAAATTAATCAACAGAAAAAATCCTTTATCACCTGTCAAACGTCAAGTCGAGCGCTGTGATTGGTTGTTAGTCTTTTGGTCAACCAATCACAGTCGTGATCAGTATATTTGACAAACAGATTAAATTGATCAGCCAGATCAGGGATATCTTCGTTAATTCAAAATTCGAAAAATATTATTATGCTTAGATATTCTAAAATCTTTTAATATCAGAGTTTTACAGTATGAAAATAATTAAAAAGATAATATTATTTTACGTAACTACACAAATTATCGAACAAGGAAAATTGAATTTGTAGGTCTGTTGTTCTAGTGGTTAGTGACCCTGACTGCTAAACCGGAGAGAGGTTCGATTCCCACTCAGGACAAATCTTTGTGTGATGAGCACGATCATTTGTTCTGTGTCTGGGTGTAATTTATCTATTATAATGTTATGTATTTAGAAATATATAAGAATGTTTATCAGTTGTCTGGTTGCCATAACATAAACTCTGCCTAGTTTGGGATCAGATGGCCGTGTGTGAGTTCCCCCAAGATATTATTATTACAATCCTTCTTTTTAAACCCAAAGCGGTTCGAATCCAAACTCATTAGTGAAGTCTTAATCACAATCCCCCGGACAATCTTTATCAAAACATAATAATCTGTTCTAACGCTCATTCGAGCACTTAAAACATGGTCGTTCCTAACATAATAACAACAGGGTGAAACTAGTCAGTTTAAAACTTAATAAAAGCTTAGTTTAGCGCTGTTAACTGTTACTCTAGATTGTACACAAAGAGGTTGGGTAGAGGTTACATTGCTTAGAATTAGCGGGTAAAGCCGGTTTCCTGCAACTCCCGCATTACAACTTAGGAACATACACGCACGCACATCACACATACACTCAAACACACATTACACATCATTTTAAGGTTTTTATTACGATCTCGTCATTTTTTTAATTTACCAAGTACTGCCCATCTTGGAGGTGGGCGCTAGCAGTTGCGACACAGTTTTCTTAACTAATATAGCTGTTAACGCACAATTGATATTATTTATTTGTTTTTGTTCTTATAAATGGTTTTTTGATTTGATTTTAGTAGGAATGGCTGAAAACCAGTGCATTGACGGGTCGTGGTCGTCCCGGTACAGCATTAGCTGAGCCATCTCATTTTGCTACTGTCGTTTTCAGACTGATATTTCATAATAATATGTACTGTTTTTTTTTTTATTTTAATAGCAATAAATATCTTTTTTATTCCCATGGTACGCGATTTCACGGATTGACCCGCACGGCTGACGACCACGGACCGCGCACCGAGGTTCTTCCAGATGTGACCTTATCCCTATGAGACTTGAGAGTCAAATCCAATTTTAACAGACTCATTCTTATAAGTAGCAGACGTAAGTATTAGTGAGTTGTTCAAGATAAAAAAGAAAAGCTAAAAAAGGAAAAAGAAACCCTCCACAGTGAAATGATAAATAATGACATTAAGACTAAGTTTTACTCAAAACTTTTCGTCTTTAAAAACGTGATTAGAATACAAATCAAATATTACGTGGGATAATAGTTCGATACCAAAATGCTACAGCTATTTCGCTCCAAATAATTGAATATTCAAATTAAAATACTTTTAACATGTTTTTCAAATAAATCCATTGTTTTTTATTAATTTATTTATATTTATTTATTATACTGCGCCTTTGCAGGTATCATGGTCATGGATCGATGGAGACTATGACACCTGCAAAACCACAAACCTGAAACTAAACAATGAACCGCGATAGAATTCGTAAAAATAGTTTTATTTAATTTGTAATATTCGCTATCCTTAGAAATAGTTATATAACATGGTTTATTAGGGTATCTAAATAAATGTTTGACCTCCGTGGTCGAGTGGCGTACACACCGGTTTTCAAGATGTCGCCAGATCTGGTCCCGGGTTTGATCCCCGGACGGGTCCATGTAGAAAACCACTTTCCTACATTGTCTTAGGCGTTGGTACTTATAGCAACTTCGTTGTCTCTGATTTCATAACACAAGTTCTTTAGTTACTTACTTTGGGTTCAGAGCAATGTATATGATGTTGTCCACATTTATTATTTACTAGCTGTCCCCCGCGACTTTGTTCGCGTGTTTTACTTTCAACGGTTTTTCATTTTTGCAACATTTTTCATTTATGCTCCACTCCTATTGGTCGTAGCGTGATGTTATATAGCCTATAGCCTTCCTCAATAAACGGACTATCCAATACAAAAATATATTTTTTTAATTCGAACCAGTAGTTCCTGAGATTAGCGCGTTCAAACAAACAAACAAACTCTTCAGCTTTATAATATTAGTATAGATTTCTTTATAAATACATGGCGACTAAATAAATAAATAAAAGTAAATCATTTAACTGCAACCCTTCTAATTTATATTCATAGTACCCACAGGTAAACATATAGGTACATATTATGCAGGTGCATGTAACAATATAATTACATCACATCCAATAAAACATGACACTTCAACAAAATTGTATCGACGTAATTGACTCTAGAATTTCGCTGCCATGTAATCAATTAATTATAGTTAATTTAAAAGACTTTAATTATCCGAAATGACACGGTGCGCATACGTAATGTAATTAGTGGCGTGGTTCAGTCTATTGATCATTATATTGTTTGACCATCCAACGGTGTTCAGTATGTTTTATAAACGTAATTTATTTATAATTAAATACAAAGAATAGAAGGAAAAACTTAAACCTCAGGCAGGACTCGAACCTGTGACCACTGGCTTGACGCGCCAGTCGCTTTAACAACTAAGCTACCGAGGCCACTGCCTGGAAGTTTAAATTTTGCCTTCTATTTTATTACGTCTTTACATAATACAGGCTCTGCCTAGTTTGGGATCAGATGGCCGTGTGCGAGTTGTCCCAAGATATGATATATATGTATATAGGTAAGTACCTTCATAATTAAAAAATTAAAATTATTTTCTTTAATCTGAATTAAAGGAGAAAATCTGATAGCAAATCGCTTCAGCTTCCACTCCGCTTGACACAAAGCCACGATTCCTTACTCCCACAACAATTGCATTTAGAATCCCATTTTGTGTAATACAGCTCTTTGTTATTTGCATAGAAATTTTTAGAAAAGCACCAGATTGTAATATTGTTTAGTTCGCTATGTTTAATATAAGTACGGAACTTACTACGAGATTTTAATATAAAATCTTTCCTATTTACTTTGTAGTTGCTTTACTCAATGTAAAATTATAGTTAGATAAGAATTTGTATTCATAGGTGAACCTCTAACTATCGTATATTAAGAAATTTAACTATTAGTATCGTTTTCAAGAAATGTTTGAGTGATGATGAAGAAGTATTTAAGATATAAATAACTTCTATATATAATAAGACAAAATTATATCTTAATACACATTCTAAAAAAAAGATCTCCGCCGCGTTTGTTGAACGCGATAAACTCAAAAACTACCGAACCATTTATGAAGATTCATAAATGGTTTTCACCAATGGATAGAGTGATTCAAGGGGAAGGTTTGTGTGTATAATTCATTAATGTTTTGTGGACCCAGGCGAAGCCGGGCGGGTCGCTAGTCTAAAATAAATTATAACAATACTTGCTAATAGACACAATATGATGAAAAATAATAATAAAAACATGAGAGAGAAGACTTTAGAAACTCATGAGGTAACACGACTTTGACTATAGAATAAAAGAAACTTTACTTAAGATAAATAGTTTTTTAAAAGTATTATGAACCATAGAAATTTATATTTTACCTGCCAGCTTTCAATTAAAACATAAACCTTATTTAGTACTTGAGTATAAAGGCAAAAAAACTAGGTAAAAAGATAACGAAGATTCTCGCAAAATTTACCCTTTATATTTAAATTTTCTTTGCTATTAGTAAAGTATGTTCGAAGTTAGTTTCTTACAAAGATTTTCTTAAAGAAAAAGTTATTTCTTAGCAGTAACGAGTTAAGTGGGGGAAAATGAAAAAAATGCACATTCAATGAAAAATTTTAAAAAATTTAAAAAGTTGCTCAATTGATTCTATTAATTTTGATTATATATTAAGTATTTTTATTCATATATATATATATAGTTATTAACATCTGTAAACACTTGTTCTCCCAACTTTGACAAAATCGTCGACAATACGAAGCCATCAACAACAAAATTAAATTTTATTAATAGGATAATTATATTTAAGAAGACCAGATATAATTTTAAATTTTAATCGCTCAATCACACTGTAAAATAATTCACTAAATATAAATACATAATTGTGTATAAGATAGTGATGTGAATAAAATATCGATAAGAATTTTCGCAAATTATTTAAATAGTGATTTATGTATATTCTAGCATTGTTATGCCATCTGCAACGACATTCAGTCTGTATTTCCGTTATGTTTTTATAGAAATGGTTAAATAATTATCTATGAAACAATAGCAGTGGTCTTATCATGAGTTCCTGTAAGAATTGCTTTTAGCTGTTAAATGTATTAGTTTAAAGATTGTATCTATTAAGTCTCTTTAGTTTTATTAGAATTACTCTTGCGCATAATATCATCAGTAGTTTTATAAGTTCTAATATTATTTTAATACTGTGGGTACTTAGTACCTTATTAAATTGCAAGTGCATGTTTTAATATTCAAGTTTAACCAAGCTAAATTAAAAAAATCCAGTCCCAGTGAAATTAGAACCTAAAAATCATCGACATATACTTCAAACATCGATAGCACACCCCATCACTAATGCAAAGAAAACAAACCGTTACGTATTTCCCTATATTTATCTTATATTTTGTCTTTACACCTGTTTCCCTTCGAAGGGAAGCCGATCCCATAGAATGTTTTCATTAAACTTTCTTAATTTGCGCTCGCCTTCCACCCCATTCGTTAAGGATGCCATTCTCAAATTATTTTGTCCTTAATGAAATAAAAAGGATCCTTGAGATCTTTTCAAATTGGCCCTTTCATCGTTAGGAGCTTATTTCAGTAATTTATATTCAAAGATTTGACTGACTGGTGATTCTGAAAGGTGTATAAATGATTTGTTTATTTAAAATGTAAGTCTTATTTTTTAATACGTTTATAAACAAGACAATTAGCGTTTACCACTTTTATAAAAATTGTTATAAAAATGTTTATTACCACTGTTATAAAAATTGGAAAGGATGTAGATTTATTTTAAATGACGTGTTCCTTACAATCATAATCTGGAGTAGTTTTTTTTATGGATATAAGACCTTCTTCAGTCAAGCCTTGTCGTAAGCTATGTTGTGTTCGTCTTCTGTCTCACCAGATTCAACTGAATGCTAGTATTTTACTGCTAGTGACCATACTTTATTTGAGTAATACAGTAAGTATTCTTTGGTAAGGCTGGTATAAAAATCCAAAGTCAAGTTAGTCCGTCAGATATTAATGAACATTACACGCTTATCTTTTGCTTTTTCAAAATAAGATAACAGTAAGTAGATAAAGTGAATCAAAGTTTAGGAATGGGGCTAATGCTTGTGCGAAAAATGCACGAAATTGTGATGTCATGCGACAATTCAAATCAATGTATCGTGTTGAGTTTTTAGATTCCTAAAAAGAGAATAAATATTATGGTTTTTTCATCATTATAAAATTAAAAAAAAAAAGTAGTCATCTACCTCAATCAACTGCCATTGATCACCGTTTGGCAGCTGAGACGTACGACTAACAGGTTTCCGGAATACTCAATAGTGTAAGTACCTATATGATGATCTCTTGTAGACAAAGGAAGGTAAATGATAATGATGATAGGAACTCTATTGCTTTCTGAGGATTACGCGAATATTAGACATTGAAATAAAACTAGGTACTTTGAACGGATTTTATCGTGGTTTGTATTTAGATTTTAGTTCCCACCTTACTCTATTACTTTGAAGTCTAAATATTACTGAGAATCGTTTCTCTAACAGGTTAAATGCCAAACAAACTTTAACATGAGTATCAAATTGTAGATTTGAGGTTATGTAGCCTTGTATTCCCTGTAAAGTTACCCAAAGGTTCCTAATTACAGTATCAAGTTTTATGTAGCAACGTGGTTAAACAAGACCTAATATTGTGTCGGGGAATAATTTGGAAACCCTGAAAACATTTTAGGAACCTGTTAATGGAAATGAAGATACCTAGTACATATAAAGTTGTACACTTTGTACATACTAGGGATCTTTCGTATTCTTTTGAAATTTTTCCCGTTTTTTTAAGTTTTTTTTTATTCGTCTATTTACGGCAAAAACTTCTTAAAACAAGCGATGTTATTATACACAAGATTATAATAATATATTACGTTCATAGTTACCGACGTTTAAAATCTGTAAAGAGATGAGTAAAAGAGATAGCTATTATTGAAAACTTCCTAATTAGGTTTTTGAGACCTCAAAATGTGAGTGCTAATAACATAATTATCTGCCTTATTTTTTATGTAACGTCATTGTTAAAATCCTACTATTTCCCTCATTTTTCTTAAATTATTTTTGACGTAATTAGTTCTTGGCCGTTATCAAAAAGATACCTTATTTTATTTGATCTAACACACTTGCATATTAGATTGAAAATTTAAAGCATTTATTTCGTGTATATAATTTTATTATCTTTCATGTAGAAGATATGTTGCTAAATTTCGTTGTAGGTACTTATCTATTTCTTAGGTTAGGTTATTAAAATCCGAAAAACAAATTATATCACATTCTTTTTTATGGTTATTTCATGGTAAAATTTTAAGTCGATAACTTGTTTACTAAAAATCTATCGAAAGTCATGACCCATCACTAGACGCAAGTCTTGTAAGATTGGCTTGTAATACTGGTTACGATGCAGATTTCATGCTTGCTTGCCTTCAAATTTCCTAGAAAATCCTGGATTACAAATAGTCGAACAGAGTTTCAGAGGGGCTTGGAAAATAATAAATTGGGAGCTAAGCATTAGGTTGACTTTGCGTCGTACTAAGTGTCTATTAGACAGGTCGGAACAAACTTTAGTGGTGGGATTTAGAGTCTTGGTAGCTAGCTCGAGATATACAGAGTAAATAAATTTAATAACAGATACGATTATATTATTGTTTTTTATTTTGGGCGTGACCAACCGTTTTTCCGTACCTTCACTTGTTTTATACGTTACAGCTTTGCGCTTTATGACATAATAATATAAGATGACAATACATGATTTTGACCAGAAAAAAAATGACCGGAGCCGTCAAAAAAAGAAATAACACCTTTTAATTTTTAAATTTTTTTTTTTGTTATTGTGGCAACAGAAATACAGACTCTGTGAAAATTTGAACTATCTAGCTATTAGGTTAGTTCATGAGGTACAGCTTGCTGACAGACAGGCGGACAGACAGAGGGACGGTCAGCGGAGGCTCAGTAATGTATCCCGTTGGCACCCTACGGGTACAATACCCTAAAAAGGGTGCTGAAATACAAGTAGGGTGCCGATCGCCATCTACATACTTAGATTAATATCTTTTTACAAGTCTCTGGACGCAAAGTCGTCTTTATACACAAACTTCCCTATACAGTCGGTTTTTATTGAGTTTCTTCATAATATTACACAGCAAAACATTCCAAATATGATGCTCTAATCAAATTAACAGTTTACATCTCATCATATACCATACTCATTCCTTTAACGTTCTTTCTCAACATTCAGATTATGTAAAGCCTTAAAAGCTCTGATATACATTTAGAGATTGTCCCGTCTCAAGTTAAAACGGGCTTCGCAATTTCGGGCTTGCAATGTGTGCTTAGGTGAAAGTAAATAGGTTTATGATACATACTAATTACGAATAAATATCAAATGAAATAAAATCATTTATTATGTAGAATATATATAATCATCACTTTTACTGTTTGTTGTTTTTTTTCAGCTTGATGGAGTCGACATTTCCAGAAAGAAATTCAACTGGTCGATTAACAGCCGACCGAGGGAACCATTTCCCATTCGGTAACTGGCCAAAAAAACGATTTACATACGAACGATTGGTTGAATTAACCACACATCTACAGTTTTTTTGCAATATTTTTATTACCCTGAAGAAGTGTTCTGAGCTAGGAAGCGCAGAAAAGGGAGAGGGCGGCCTTTGCCCGGTTGTGGAATAAAACGGTCGTATGAGACTAGATTAGATTAAGAAGTGTTAAAAAGAACTTAGAAAGTATTTTAAACAACTAATAAACATAAAAAAAACGTGCATAAAACACAACACAAAACATGAAACCTTAATTTTTAAGCATTTCTGCCAAGCAATGTCTAGGACTCCTTCTATAGACAATACCAAATTGAAGTCTACCATTAAACAAAATGTGAACCCCTATCTCCAATTTATATGAAAAATCCGTTAACTCCCAAAAAAAACACAATCGCACAGATCATCCTTCCAAATTTGAAACACAATACATTACCATTACGGACTCCGGTATCGCTGCTAATGGCGGCCATTTTGCCAAAAGTACATGCAACATTAACGTTTATTTAGATTTCAAATTAAGAACACCTGTTGAACTGACTTTTCGGACGGACGCGGAACGTACAGATAATTTGTTTATTTAATGTAAATTGCATCTTCCGTTTACAAGTTTGCAGAGGACGGCTGCCTAATGAAGTGCTTTGTTCGGTGACGTTTTTAACACCTGTTTGTTGAATGGACATAAATATTTATGGGGTCACTCGTTTGAATGGTTTAATGAGGGTTTAAAGTCTTATGGATATAAAATATTGCATCGTTTGGCGGAGATTGAAACATTTGGAGTTAACGAGTAGGCATAATGTTTAGATATAAATTTAGCTGTATTAAATTACTTACATTAATTAATGTGCTGTAAGCTATCTATTAGGTACTTAGTTAAGGTACTTTTAGTTTTTTTTGACATGAAATCAATTAAAATATGAGTGTTTAAAATCATGTGCAGTTTCAGTATATCTCGAGGATAGAGACCTGTATCCAGCTCTGGATTGATATAGATTGAGTTAACTAAATGACAAAATCAAAGCATCAGCATTAGCTTTATGATCCATGAT
Source organism: Diachrysia chrysitis (assembly GCA_932294365.1). Classification (NCBI taxonomy): domain Eukaryota; kingdom Metazoa; phylum Arthropoda; class Insecta; order Lepidoptera; family Noctuidae; genus Diachrysia; species Diachrysia chrysitis. The sequence goes on along the minus strand of OW028659.1, from coordinate 9,576,155 downwards.
ATAAACAAAATCACGTCACACAAAATTTCACTTTCGCCTTTCCAACATTATCATAAAACCTGATATCATTTGGTATAACCACCATAACAAATGTGAATTTTCTTTATGAATACAATCATTTGCGAGTAACAAATTGTCTACAATTTCTATTACAGCGATGAAAAATGAAATCACAACAATTACACTTCCTTTGCGATGTTGCAGATCAAAAGAAATTGCTTCACCCGACGACAAACAGGCATTGTGCCGCTTTAAAATCTCTCTGGTAAATAAGAAAGGCAAAGGACGCCTCAAGACATTTAAAGAAAAAAAAACAGTATCATAATTTTGAATTTGGAAGACTTGGCCTTATTATTTTGAATTTAGAACAGTTGGCTGAATTTGTTTTACCGTTAGCTGATGAAGGGTGAAAATACTTTGATGTGGTGCATTTATTTGAAGTTCGTAACTTTCAAAAGAATAAGTTTGGGAACATAAATAAATTGGTCCAGAAAGTTCGAGAACATTTTACATTTTATATTGGGAGACAGTTGTACAGTCGACCTCTGTAAGTAAACAAGCGAACAGTGCCTCTATTTTAAGGTGGGAAGGTTTTATATTTTTATCACTATTGTGTGGTTGACTGTTCGTCCAATGAATAAATAATACAAATAATGTTGCTATACCTATGATTGGAATGTTTTGAATTTGTTAACTAACATAACATACGAAACCAATATGGTATAAACAAGACGACTTAGTGTCTAAATTTCTATGTTAATTCAATTTCCAACCGAAGATGTTTCTGCCAAAATACATTTGAGAAATTCATACGGAAATTATACTAGAGAACGTCTTTAACATTTTATTTTATACAAATACTGCAGTTAAGCAAGTTTGTAGGAGGTGTAAAGCTTAGGGATTTACTGCGATACAGACCTGTTTACTCCTCTTTAACTCTCAAAGCGTCTTTTATGCTCCTATGGGAAATTATGCTCGTGTTTTTATAAGCATGTTAACCCGGACACTGGTCACAAACCAGGAAAGGTAATACATACCTACTAACCAATATTTTGATTGCACGGATAGCCGTGGCGTAGGTCAAAACGCCGATTACCACTGTGCGCGACGTGCTGCGGGTTGCAAGTCTGGGTATGTGATTTGAATGTTTGTAAAACCCCTCGCGACACAAAGAATAAATTACTTAGTGCGGGAATAGTTTCATTTTTAAGTTAAAGTTAAGTTAAAATAGGTAAATACTTGCTTTCAAATGAACTTTGTAAATATTTTCTTATGCTTAAATTCCAAATACCTATTTACTGTACATTAACCGTTCGCTCAAAACGTTATATTATCGTTCTTAGATGTACTATACTATACTTTTTTATTGAGAGCAAATAAGGATACTATTTTCTTTTAAATATAAAAGCTAATAATTAAATGTTAATATATTTCCATCAATTCGTTGGAAAGTTTGACAGCATTAGTGTTTGTCTTTTCTTCCCACAATAGGAACAATGTCAACGACACTAAAGTCTACACGAAATGTTAAAAAATATATCTCTAGCCATCACTACGTGACGTCTGTGTTTGAAGAATTTGGTACTTTAAAAATGTTTAATGTTTTTGGGAATCATGAACAGAACATGGTGTGGCTTTATTTAGTCTATTATAAACACACTCTCAAACAAACGGATGATGTTGTATATAGGGCAATGTATTCATGCTGCTAAAGGATTTTTTTCTTTTTAGGTTACACTGCATAATGATATTATGTGTGTAACTACAAAGATCGTATCTGGATGTCTCATTTGATAATTGACAACAAATTAGCACCTAAAAAGAGACATAAAGGATACTCAAAAAAAGTTCCAAGTTAAAACAAGTCAAAGTCAAAATTAAAACCATTCTCATCTTCATACTGGCATAAAACAGAAAAGATATACTAAAACATGATTCCACAAAATCAAAAGAGCTTAAATCAGAAATAAATGCACCTAAAAATATCGAATCCGAAAACCAATTTCAGAATAATCACAAGCCAATAAAGTCGGTCAGCCGACAAAATGTCATTTCAATTCATCGTTCGAATGCAATGACATTAACGTGGATGATTCCAATTGGTCACGACTTGGAAGAAAGGATCCTTTGAGGATATATTTTTAAAGATTATTTCTAGAAATCTTTTGGGATTCGAAAGATTCTCTTAAGTATACTTATAGTTTTTACTAGTTAGTCTGTATAATAAATGCATTTTGATATTGGAGAAGAAAATGGGTAAATACTCCAGTTCGCTTTGGTTTATTGCGTCTTGTAATTAAATACAAATAAAATTTGAATTATTGCTTCTTCATTCATCCTTGCCTCTGAAACCACACTTGCTTAATTATATCATTCACTATCAGGTATTAAACCCACCATTGAAAGTGGTTGCCATAATCCTAGTTTGTTCCTAGATAGGATACTTAGAAAACTCCAAAAACTTTATGAACTGTCATTAGTTTAGTTTTATTTATTACAGGTACATTAGCTAAATGCCAACTAGATTCTCCATTCGTCTCTACAACTGAACAAACATCTATCATTTTTATTTTTTCTTCTAAATATTGCTCAATTGCTTCCATATGAGATATTTCTTCATTCCCCAGTAACCATCAAAAAGAAAACTTATTTATACCTCATCAATGTCACTATCGATCACAATAAAAGATAAATCAGTGACGTAATCGGTAAATTGGCTCTAAAAGTCTCTTAATCCTAATATCAGGGACATTGTGACCGAGATGGGAAGCCGGACAAAATGGGCGGCGAGATGAAAAGGTCCGGGTATAGCAAATGGGAATATTCGATTGACATGCGATAGTGGGAGACGACGAAAAATTGCTTCTTTCGACGTCATATCACTTTGGTCTTTTGATTTTGACTTTAACTTTTGTAGATAAGTATATATATTGTTTATAGAATACTTTGTATGAATATGCAATTCTAGCAATTTATTTTTTTAATAGTTTACTTCATAATACTAGCAATCTTGTTGACCCCTCCAACTAAGCTAAATATGCTTGTCTCGAGTGAGTTCACGTCGATAGTGGAATGGGTGGGATTCGGACCTGCGAACTCTCGATCACAAGGCTGTCACCCTAACCATTAGGCTATTTGCTTCATGTAGATGTAATGTTTTACTGTCTTTTATATATTAAATGGCAGTAAAACATTACTATATTTAAATCTACAGCTACAGATATTTTAACATACTTTTAATAACTCATACTGAAGACACGTTAAAAAGTTTGATGACAAAAATAATGCTATAATTATAAAAATAATGCTTAACATAATTCTTGCTGACAAAGTCTGCTAAAAATATGGTCTATTGATTATATTAAGATGATCATGTTTAAGTCAAGTGAGCAGTCTAGAGATCTATATCGTTTTCCCTGGTAAAGTGCTAGTGGGAATATTTGATACGTGCAACGTATATTTCAAGAATCTTTGAGTAGTTTGTACTTACAAAGAGAACAGGATGCAATGCCAATAAATAGTAGCCACCAATTTGATTCCATCACCTCTTAAAGGAATTGAAGTTTAAAACATATTAATAATGGTTTAAGCAAATGTACACCCTACTCATTTCTAACGTTTCTTTAGAAGAAAATCAAAGATTATCGTAATAGTTATAATTTGTTGGATGGAATAAGTAGCTAGTTAGTATCTTAGAAGTGTTAGTTGTTCTCGCGTGAAAGGTAATTTAATCTTCATAATTATTAGCTTTTAAGTGAAGGATATAGGCCTCTCCCATGGCACGCCACTGAGCTCGATCTTTAACTATACTTTTCCAGTTACTGCCCATATGTTCTATGTCAAACAGTGGACTGACACGGATTAATGATGATGACAAGCGTTTTAAAAATAATATTTACAATTAATTTATAAATAGCTTTTACTTACGCATCTTCTTAAGATCTTATAACCACCAAACGTACCTTAAATTTGCCAAAATGGGATCTGAAACAAAACAAAACCATTATATATTTTGTTTATACTTTGGCTTCTTTGACCACAAAAACTGTACTTAATAACGTAAAACGCTTAATACTTATTTTGTAGCGAGTTAGTGACATACAACCACTTGATAAGCAAGTACAGAAGGTCCACAACTTATTCTTAAGATTTATTGTTAATTTACTTTATGCACTTGTATTAATATTTATAACGTCTTCACCAGAATAAGTCTCAACAAGAATTATAGACAATGTTAACATTTATAGATACTAAATAGACATAAAATTGTTCTCTCTTATAACTTTAAATAACGCAAAATATAACAACCACTTTGATTGAGTGCTTTTGTGTACTTTTACTTCTAGGTGATTTCTTAAAACGAATTCAAAAGATCAATTCAAAGATTATTCCATTCTGACCTTTTATATTCACTTGTCGTACGTCTAAACGCATCAGAGACGGTCGTTTATCAACGTGACAGATCATCCCCTAGCTCTTAGAGATCTCGAATGACAAATGTTACGGTCAGGTAAAAAGGTTCCATGTTTCTTAAATTTCACTTAACTGTTTCCTGATGACTGGAGTCTTCAAGACTTATTTCGAGTTGGGAGATCGTTTAACGTTGTATGATTAATGTATTTGTTATGTACCTAGCGAGGTATTTATGAAGCACTAGCTGTTTCCCGCAGCTCCGCCCGCGTGATTGTCGGTTATCGCAGCAAAAAGTAGTCCTTTCTCAGGTTCTAGACTATCTGTGTACCAAATTTTATTTAAATCGGTTCTACAGCGATGGCGTGAAAACGCGACAGAAAGACAGACCGGGTTACTTAGGAATTTATAATATTAGTAAGGATTTCAAAAGTAAGGAAAATTAGAACAGTTTCTTAGGCATAGCTTTCAGTGAGCATGACCAAAATATTGGGCAGTGAACAAAAATACACATTATGGTAAATGTCGTTCTTCAGATAATTTTATTTTCTATCAGAACTCGAAAATGACGATACAAAGGCAAAGACAAAAAAAAAATGCCAGCATGGAATCGTCTGAACGAATGGAAGATTCTTGTACAAGATAATAGCGTCGTGTAAATGGGGCTGTATGCATATGAGTTAGTATTAACTCCTTTTTATATCAAATGTCATTCACTACTATTCCAAATCGCACCCATTTCCTTTTAGTAAACAGTTTTGTTTTAACTTTAACCTCTGTCTTGGAGATAGATCGGTCCATTTATTTTGCAGGCTATAGTCAATTGGAGACGATGCATCAAGTTACGTTGCGGTGTCAGTATAACTTGGTATACAGTGAACAACCTCAAATACAGTGTAGCGTATGTTCTATTTGATCTTTATTACAAGGGACTATGGTTGATTTTCAAAAGTTACTCTTGCTTGTGGTTGTCCATGCTGTGACATCTAATGCGATTCAGTGACGTCAGCCGTTCACACCCTTTGACTACTTAAACAGTCGCCTTTCACTTGTTAGTTCCATATTTAGGAGTCTTTTTGTAAAGCTAAAGCAGATGCAATTACATACGATTGCAATGCCGTGTTATGTAATCAAAAACCTACAATGGCTTTTATTACAATTGGATAAGATTTAAATCTAGCTAATGACCCAAATTAGACCATTTTTTAGGTATTGAGTTTCAACAACTAATAGTCGTTTGAGGGTATTTTGTCCCTCATATTATACGTCATTGTTTTAAGCAGTCTTACACTCTCTTTATTGTATCTTCCACACCCTAAACCCATACTTTATTATATTCGCAATAAATAGTTTTTTTTTCATTCGTTTTTGTCCTTTTTACATTTATACGTCATAATTCCTATCCGAATTCTTAACTGTCTCCGTTCCATAAGTTTTAAGACTTGTCTAAAACAATATTTTATCTATAATATGTATGTATTTAGAAATATATTTAAGTATGTTTATCAGTTGTCTGGTTGCCATAGCACAGGCTCTGCCTAGTTTGGGATCAGATGACCGTGTGTGAGATGTCCCAAGATATTATATTATTATTATTATTATATTATTATATATTTAGTTACAATGTCATCGCCAATCAAAAATCCATCCATATCTGAAGTAGAAATATCAAAGCATGGCAGGATTAAACCTCAGTTCCTATTCACATTTTGATCGACATTTCAACCACAGATAACCTGGGACCCGTCCTGCATATAAATCACGTCGTCAAGCCGTACTTTGTCCGATTCTGATGATATGTTATCCACATTCAAATTTTGGGATCCCATCCCATATAGGTTTTGATCGAAAATTTTAAGGTCAGGCCTTGGTAATATTTTGATGACTATTAAAGTATTTTTAAACATTATGTTTAATTAGAGGTTTTTAACTATAAATTTTAATTTGGATGATCAATGTAGGTAATATTGCGATAAAATTAAGAAATCAAATAGTTGTCCTGAACTCTCCTTATCTGGAAAACGAAATTGTAAAAAGGGTAAGAATACTACCAATATGGCAAACATTAAACATCTTGTAACCTTTTAAATTGTTAACGATTTCTTACTTTTTTAAACAAAAGTACGTAACTAGTAATACGTAAATAGTAGTGAAATCACATTATCAAGTAAAATAAAAAGAACAAAAAATATCCTCACAAGGACGTCATAACAAGTACAATATATTCAATTGTATCTTTCCAAAAGATATAGCACAATACAAAGACCCAACAAACAAACATTATAAACGCGAAACGGTATTAATATACGCGTTATTTCCTCAACTCACTAAACCATAATAATTCCCAATTCGCAGTACAAAGGGAATATTATCTAAGGGCCATTTAAAAAGCCTACCACCCTACTAAATTCACTTTTCTTCGCAATAAGGGAAAGTCCTTGTGTTGTAGCTTGAAACATTGTATCTGGGAAAGACTCATCGGATAAGGTGTTATGAATTTATGACGATTTTTTTGTCAATTCTTTTTTGCATTTGTTTTATGGTGTCGTATTTAAGCGAATTTTTGATATACTTGCGCTATGGTTAATGATTGTAATGGGGGTTATGCGAAGTAAAAGATATTTATATTATTTTCATATTGTTTTATGTTAGCACTAGCTGTCCCCCGCGACTTTGTTCGCGTGTTTTAGTTTCAACGGTTTTTCATTTTTGCAACATTTTACATTTATGCTCCGCTCCTATTAGTCGTAGCGTGATGTTATATAGCCTATAGCCTTCCTCAGTAAACGGACTATCCAATACAAAAAGAATTTTTCAATTCGAACCAGTAGTTCCTGAGATTAGCGCGTTCAAACAAACAAATAAACAAACAAACAAACAAACAAACAAACTCTTCAGCTTTATAATATTAGTATAGATTAGTATAGATTTAATCGTTTGCCTAAAAAAGTAATAGTCGTATTTCTAGCATATTGGGTAACACAAACATTCTACGTAAAATAAATGCTATGCTTTTTGATCGACATTCAAAAATTGCACATTGTAACTAACAAACCAATCACGTGTAGAACAACAAAAAAAATAATCTAAAACTAGTCAGATACCGCGTCATACTACACAAGAGCTGATCATTCAATTTTTGCGCCCTCGAAAGCTTTCAATACCTCGATAGCTAACAAAAGTAAGTAAATAGTGAGCTTCAACACTTCACATCCAATCCTGGACACCATTCCATTAAACTTTTCATTTCTTGTTACATCAGTTTGACGAAATTTTCATTGTTGAAGTTTTGCATCTATTTTTGTAATTAATAATTCGTCATTTGGAATATGTTTCTAGTGTAACATACATTTTTACAAATAGTATACTATAAGGAATTGATTTCTGTTTAGTATGACGTCAGAAATACACTAGGTCCTTTGAATATTGTTATCATGAGGTTTTATTTCGACTCCGACAAATCCAATGTCTATGAATTCCTGGCATAACAGTCTTACAATTACGGAAACGCCATTTATGTTTTTGACTCAGTAAATAGAAAGGCAACTTATAGCAAAAAGCAAATATGATTCTAAAACTGAAACTTAAACAAATTTCAGACTCAATAGGAGTCCCTAATCATGAGCTGACGCGGCGGCGCGGCGGTGGTGTCGCGAGTCGAACTTAAACAAATTGTTTTTTTTATTATTATTATTCATAATACCAGCCTGTAAATATTCCTTAGCAAAGTCCTATTTCCATATAGAGAGCGACAAGCATTAATCACCACGCTTCCACTTGCGGGTCTTATTATCGATTAAATAAGAATGGACCACTGAACAGTCGAGGCGACATGTGACATCCCTAAAAACACATCTATCATAATATTAAATAAATGTATTTTCTAACAAATAGAACTAAAGCTAAGGTAATTACAGGGTTGATGGTAACATTACGACATAAGCCAAGCAATTGTGGCGGCATCCTTGAGAACCGTTCACTCGATCTAAGAGACTCAGATTGCCGCTGTTTCGAAACACTAAAGTGGGCCAAGTACGCTTCCTTTCGACCACTCTATTCATAGGTATCACGTAAATATACCAATAGTAATTATAGTTGTATCTGTTGAAAGTATAAGTAGGTGAAAGACGATACGAGAGTTGAAATACATATTAATATATACTTATAGTAGAATTTAAGGGGATTAAAATTATTGATACACATAGTTTATGGCTTATTTTGTATCTTGCATTTTTTATCAATAGCCTCATAAAAATCTAATTAGTTTGAACTAGAATTTACTATAATATACACGAAATGAACTTATGTTTTGCCTATACGACAACTGTTCATTATGTCCTAAAGAGGGCCACCGTTATCAATTTCTCCGTCAGAGGTGCTAGTCGCACGTGATGTCAGGAAATGTCAAATTCCATAGTTTGTTGGTGGGCTTTGACAGCTGACACGTCAGTGGCGCCAACTGGTGAGCGTATTAACGGTAGCCCTCATGAACGCTTTAAAACATAGAGAATCAGTAAGTAATATGTATTTTTTAAATATATTTTAAAATAAAAAATCTTAGATTGAGGTTTATATTGTGGTCAAGATTCAAATATTTTTCTTCTAAATCTAACATATTTTTACTAAAGCAGATCTACTAAAAATATACAATAAAATCTATTTCACACGCCTAAATACTAACCTACTATTTCTAGGAATTATTGTTCTGGATGAAATTCATGAATAATTCTCAGTCATTGAAGCGATTATCCAATACACTACTGGTACAAGTGTTATTTAAACATGACAGATGCAACTGGACCACTTGAAGAATATCCAGAAGCTATTAGAAGAACACGAACGTACTATCGTTTGTTGACAGGTTTAACAAGATGTTATTGTACTACAAAATGGTAATAGTGCATTAGATCAATAAGTTATTAGATTTTTTACGTAGACTTAGTTTAAAAACAAATGAATAATCTTGTAAATTTTATTAACATGTGGTAAAACTCAGAAGAAACCTTTATATCAGAACTTATGACTAATTAAAGGTTGACTGAATTTTTTCGGTCGTCGTCGCTCTAAAATTGTTGACAGAAAGAAGATTATTAAAACAGAGTAGCTAACTATCCATAACATTCAGCAATCAACAATCAAGACTTTACTTTCACTTTTTTATTCTAAGATTTTTATAAAATTGAAAAGTATATAAGTAAGTATGTGTATGTGAGTTCATTTAGGTAAAACCTTACAAGCTAAATTAGAACCACTTTGTATTTTATGTATATTTAATTTACATTTTATACTTTGTTTTATATGTATTTATATCTTTATTTTTCTATTCTATTTCTAATCCCAGCTTTATAGTGCATTTAGAAACATCCATTACTAAATTTACAAATATTTCTAAAACAATAGATTTCAAAACAATTGACTTAAACTTTCGTATCTTAAACAATATCACTAATTACTCGACGCGAATCGTTTAAGGTCGTTTTCGATTTGTACATTTTGTATGCACCTTTGATTGATGCATAATGTCAAGTATACAATCACAATGCAATTTAGACTTTAATGGGTTAAGGTAACTATAAAATGCCGTTCACCTAATGTAACTAATACAATAATGTTGTGTTCAGAAATAAGAATTTAATATAAACGCAGCTCGGTGGTAACAACAGATTAGTTTCTTAAATATTTGTATAGATTTTTCCTTTAATATTTAATGTTATGATCGTATATCGCTTAATTTCTTAAATAACTTTAAATCTCTTTATTTTAAAATTATAAAATAAATATTAAAGTTCGTCACATATCGAGCCCTTTCATTTGATATGTCACTCAGTGGCCCCGATTATGTTAAACCCACACTAAACTTAGTTTTAGGCCATCGGTATCTTTTTCACTCGTACACGATAAGAAATAAAAAATTAGAGCAGTCAAATTTAGTTTCGACTAAAATTCTCATACAAATCTACCGACACACTGAAACTTATGCGCTAAAACACAGTGATGTTCAAGGCGAAACCTGGTTTGACATTTCTAAGTTAGTTGTTATCTGTTGCCGTCCTTTTCTCACGCTGTATGTTAGTAAAAGATAGCAATGGTTTAATTTTGATTTAGTTAGCGTACTAGGGAATCGGCGCCAATATATGTAGTTTCCAGAACTTTTTTTAATTTTCTAAATTTTCTACCCCACCAAAGTGTTCTCCATCCATCAAATAGCTATTATACTAAAGACCTACAAACAATTTACACTTGACACGTAGAATCAATTTACGTGTAAAGCTTTTCAGAAAGCACTATCCCAATAGAGTAAACCATTTTATTGTATTATTTACATATTCGATTCACGCCATGCAATCGAAATGCTATAATTCATCGATTTCAATTTTCATTCGCAAAGAGATTTCGTTCACTGATACCGATGATTGATTTAGCTCCCGTCTCCATTCCTATTAGTAGTTTTATCGTTCATTCGTTCGTTTCGAAATTTGAATGCGCCGAATAGGATTCCCGTTTGAATTGATTCGTAGGCGTTTGGATACAGGTAATATATTTATTGCGCTGCTTTTTACAGTTTTTAATCATTTTTGTTTACTAGTTAATAGCGTGGTTATGTAGTGTTTTCTTTGCTTGATTTTATGGAAAATATTTTAAGTTTAATTACATTATACAAAAACTTTTTTCAAAGGTTTATGTAAGTAAAGTATCTAAACCATTGCTTTACTTTTTTTTTTGGAATATCGTTAAGGACTTTCTTCGCCCTGGGGAAGATAGAGGCGTATGTCGTCTACTCTCCCTTTTACCAAGGACCAGTCGGGAATGAATTGCTTACTTGCCTAGTTTAGCTAAGACACCACTGGTTAATATCGAAAAAAATGGCGTCTAGTTTCAACCCACAGTAATTATTAAATCATATTGGTAAAGTTGAATGACCTACTACAGACGTGTGAACTTTAAAGACCTTGACCATTATTTGGCATTTATTTTTAGAGAGACCTTATTACAAAACCATATGATATACATATTACGTTAAAAATAACTTATGTGTTGATTGAATGTTATAAAAAAAGTATTACGATGTTGAATCCGTTTCGTTGAAATATTTGTAAAAAATAAAAAATAAAAGAAAACTTTTGAAATGATATTGAATATTTTACGTAACTTTATCCACACAATGGCGGCATAAAAAAATTTACATTTTCAGTTTTTACGAAAACTTAAAAAAATTGATTTTGTTTGTTAATTCCTGTGCTTCTAAACCATTTGCTTACGACATGCAAGCTAAGATAGCTAACTGCATAATAGAAGTAACTTTTGCGCACGGCCTTGCCCACATTTAATTTCAATTTAGTAACTGTCCCTATGATACTCACTCATAAGTACCTATTTTCCAGCTGACCTTTTTTTACTTGCTTTGGTAATTTTGAAGGTTAACCTTACATAAATATGCAAGTTTATTTTCTGGCCCCTTCTTAGCATGGTTAAATAAAACATTAATTAATGAATTACACATAAAAACCTTCATATTGAATCACTCTATCTATTGATGAAAACTGCACTAAAATCCGTTGCGTAGTTTAAAAGATCTAAGCGTGCAGACAGCGGGTGCAACTTTGTATTATACTATGTAAAGAAGATGTATAGTTTACTAACTTCCTTCTCATATGAGAAGAGGACTTATCCCAACTGCAGGACAGGCAGAATCAATAGGTGTCATGAGCCGCCGCCGCGTCAGCTCATGATTAGGGACTCCTATTGAGTCTGAAACTAGTCGAGCATACCTGAGAATGCGCGTAAGTAAAACGTTATATTCCTAATTAATCAGAAATTTATTTTTCTATAGATCTCTAAATACAAACAAACCAGATTAAAATGCTACACAAATTAGTTCTTAAAGTTTATAAAACCAGTTCGCTACAATATGGAGGAACATCAAACGAGTCTTAAGAATGTGGTATTCTCCTTTCAGTTTCTATGGCATCCCCGCCCTTTCCCTTTTGTTCGAAACCGGTCGGCGCGTGCGCATATTGGAGCGATTAACGAACGTGCAGTTTGACAGATTCGGTTTTCTAAATTTGGGGAGCTTGTGATGGGTTTTTTTTTTCATTTTTGGTGCATTTTTTTTGGTTTATTTATTAGTTAAGAAGTAGAATTGAATTTGTAAATATTTAAAATTGAAAACTGATGTAAAACAGAAATAAAAAAAACTGTTTGCAGCCTTAAAAAAAATTGGTTCTTATGGAAATTCTTTCTAAATAAATAAAAAAATATTAATTTATTGTGTTATATTTTTTTTTAAACAAGTAAATATTTATTAAGTGTTATTATTATTTTCAGAATAAACAGAATATTGACCTCGACCTATTTATATGAAGTCTTTAAGTTTAAAGATCTATAAATTTTAAAGGTCATTTTAATAATAAATTTTTTAGTCATAGTTGCACTATAATATAAATTTATGTAATAAGTATATGAAATTTTATCCTCAAACAATAAATTAAACATCGTCGTTAAAAACCGATTACCATCAAAATAATAGTCAACACGTTCAATCCAAAAATAAGCAACCAATAAAATTAATATATTTTTAATTCTATTACCCAGTTCTCTGCAACCAATGACTTGTCATCAAACAATCGACTCTTGCGCATAAAAAGCGGAACGCCGGAACGCTAAGGAATGCGCCCAATCCTGACAAACCTGTGAGACGAGTTCCTTGTCTGATGCAAACATTGAATTTTTAACGTCATTGTCATTTCTTAATTTGCAGTATTTTAATACATATTAAATTAAAAGGTAGAACAAGGTATTATGCAACTACTTTTTATTTGGGACTAGCTGTCCCCCGCGACTTTGTCCGCGTGTTTTAGTTTCAACGGTTTTTCATTTTTGCAATATTTTTCATTTATTTTCCGCTCATTTTGGTCGCAGCGTAATGTTATATAGCTTATAGCCTTCCTCAATAAATGGGCTATCCAGCACTAAAAGAATTTTTTAAATCAGACCAGTAGTTTCTGAGATTAGCGCGTTCAAAAAACCAACAAACAAATAAACGAACAAACAAACTCTTCAGCCTTATATATTAAAGTATAGATATGGCAGAATTCAGCGTATCATGTAAAAAATATATTAGACTAGCTGTTTGAAAAATGATTACTAGTTAATTTATTTTATTTATTTTATCTATACTTAATAATATAAAGCTGAAGAGTTTGTTTGTTAGTTTGTTTGTTTGTTTGAACGCGCTAATCTCAGGAACTACTGATTCGAATTGAAAAATTCTTTTTGTATTGGATAGTCCGTTTATTGAGGAAGGCTATAGGCTATATAACATCACGCTACGATCAATAGGAGCGGAGCATAAATGAAAAATGTTGCAGAAATGAAAAACCGTTGAAACTAAAACACGCGAACAAAGTCGCGGGGGACAGCTAGTGCTTTATGTACATAAAAGTATAATGGCTGACATAGTGCTTGAGGCATCATCTACCAGATTATTCTGAATGATCTAAACACAAAACATCATTAATCGCAAAGATTTAATACGTAATGTCCTCACCGAAACGTACGCCCGTTTAAAATAATATCATGTTTTTCATTTATACAAAGAGATGAGGCAACAGAAAGCCAAAATCTATAGAAAGAGATATTATTTGCAACATTTACCTAAATAAACATATTTTCGATGAACCAACAGGTTTATTTTTGTACAGCCAATAGATATTTTGCGTTGACCTGCGTTTTAAATATTCGTTATTATACAGCTTAATGTCGTGGTAGCCTAGCGGTTCAATGAACGGAATTGTGTGCACAATGTTGCAGGTTCGAACCCACTACACGGAAGTAACAATGTGACTTTTACAAAGTTATTACTTTCTTAAATATTTTAAGACATCATTGACAATCGGTGAAGGAAAACATCTTGTGGAAACCTGGATTCCAAATACTGGAATATGAAATCTCTAACTGGATGAATGGAATATGAAAGCGTGGTCATCAATGCTCGTTCCTTCTCTACATGGGAAGAGGCCTGTGCCCAGCAGTGGGACATTTATAGGCTATTATTACAAGCGTAACAGCATTGTAATGTAAGTGAATTTTTCAGCATTTTGTTTTGGTGTAGGACATACAATTTGACCTTGCAATAGCGTTCGGGCTTGGCCCTCCCTACAGAAAAGGTAAATGCACTGGTTTTATCTGGTAAGAAGTGAATCAGAGATCGAATTCTATGGCGAGTCAAAAATAAGGTCTGTATCTGTTTTATTTTGCTCTGATTTGAAGATTTAAAAATAGCAGTTGTTCTGCAATGCGATTTTTAAATGCAAGAAATAATATTTTTACAAATAAATAGTTTAGGTTATAACAAGCATTGCCCTATAAAGCTGATTTTGACAACTAAAACCTGCTAAACAAGATTTAAGTAAGAGTAATTTGCAACAACAAAACCCTTTTAACGTCAAATATTTTAAAAATAGTTCCGAGTTCACATTCATTTCTACATAATATTCTGACCCGAGGTCTGCATTATCAGGGTCCGTTTGACCCAATAAACTGGGTTCTTTTCTTTGCAAGCTGGAAGATTAATGCTAAGATTTCACGGGATTTTACCTCGAATAATACCGAGTGATTTTTTTTGTTCCTTCGGGACGGTGCTGTCGGATTTTTAGCCAGTATAGCAACAGTTTTAAAACAGCATTGTATTTTTTTGACGAGCGCTGTAGATTTTTTGCGGGAGTAGGTATAACAGCCTGTCAATTGGATAGATAGTGGAAGCTGTGCAGTTTGCTTTGTTTTTGGTAGATAAAGATTCTAGGGGAAGTAGCATAAATAAATGTTATTATTTTAATTATTTGTTACGCTAACGCATGCGGCGCGAATATTTGTAATTAAATACAAATAGTAGAAAGAAAACTTAGACCTCAGACAGGACTCGAACCTGTGACTACTGGCTTGACGCGCCAGTCGCCTAAAGACGTAATAAGAAAAAGGCAAAAATTAAACTTTTAGGCAGTGACCTCCGTAGCTTAGTTGGTAAAGCGACTGGCACGTCAAGCTAGTAGTCGCAGGTTCGAGTATGGATTCGATTGACAGTGGAATCGAATCCATACTAATATAATAAAAGCGAAAGAAAGTTTCACGGCTAAACCGCTGAACCAATTTTGATGAAACTTGGTAAAGGGTAAGCTTAGATGGTTTTAGCCGGTAAGAGTCCGGCACGCCCCTCCGCCTCTCCCCAGGCGGAGGCAGTCCATGAGGATTTCCCCCGTCAAAAAAAAAAAAAAAAGGTTAAGCTTAGATCCTAATTGAGTCCTCAATAGGTATAGGTAAAATTTTTGCCCGATATTCATGCGGGCGGAGCCGCGAGCAAAAGCTAGTCTTTTATAATCTCATATGAAATATCCAAGCAGGTACTTTTTATATGTCTGTAGGTATTCACAACTCACACAATCAATGATTACAAGTGAACGAACTGTCCGGGCTGTATGGGGCGGTAATTACGTTAATAAAGCTGAGCTAATGTCAATGAACTGAGCATTGAGCCACAAACAATGGGTCTGTTGGGCATGAATATCCGATGCGACGATGGTAATAGAAAAACTATATTAGTCGAGTTTTTAGGGTTCCGTAGTTCCTTATGGATTCGTCATGTCTGTTTGTCTGCCCGTCCGTATATCACAGCCACTTTTTTCCGAAACTATAAGAACTGTACTTGTGAAACTTGGTAAGTATATGTATTCTGTAAACCGCATTAAGATTTTCACACAAAAATAGAAAAAAAAAAAACAAAACCCCAAGATAAATTTTCGGGGTTCTTCATACTTAAAACTGAAACTCATTTTTTTTTTCATCAAACCCATACGTGGATGTTTCTATGGATACGTCTTAAAAAATTATATTGAAGTTTCTAATATATTTTTTTTCTAAACTGAATAGTTTGCGCAAGAGACACTTCCAAAGTGGTAAAATGTGTCACTGTGTATTTTTTTTAATACGTCATAAATCGTAAACCGCAATTTACCTTTCATTCAATCAACTCAAATATAAAAATAAAAAAAGAACTTTTATATTATGTTACTAGCTGCTACGGAACCCGACATGGGCGAGTCCGACTCGCAATTGGCCGATTTTATTAATAACTACATTCTACTGGATTACTCTGTGATTTTAAAATTTTAAAGGAATTAATTTCGTCCGCCCTACCCTTTCCCAAACTATATTGGGTTCGAATTCCAGTTTTTTTTTAAAGCGATTCTCTCACTAAGTGGTGCTTAACCCTTATGACACAAATGCACTCATGCGGGGAGCGAAACCGCACGTCGCGCATAGTAGTAATATTGAGCGAAACCGCACGTCGCACATAGTAGTAATATTGCCGTGGTTACCACTATAATATACCATGCGGCTATCCGTGTAGTTAGACTGCATGTATTAAAAGTTTTTTAAAACATTATACAAACGAAACTATAACAATTCGATCATTACTAAATTTTCTCTTAGCACTAAAAACACAACCTTAGAGTATAAATAAGTAAACTACAGAGTGTGCCTGACACAGTACGAACTGTAAGCACCAGTATAAACAAGCGTCGTCGTATAATAAGTGTCAAAACAGGGCGCGCCGTATTTTTTAGAAAAAAAAAATTGTACAACATCACATACATTGCTCTAAACCTAAAGTAAGTTGCTAAAGCACTTGCGTTATGGAATCAGAGACACAGAGGGTGTTTGTGGTACCTTTGTTAGGAACCACAAACACCCAGACTCAAGACAATGAAAAAAAATGGTTTTCTACATTGACTCGTCCGGTGATCAAACCCGGGACCTTCGAGATGGCAACAGAAAGCGGTGTGTAGGTACGCCTCTCAACCACGGAGTTAGTCATACATAGTCATGCCTCAAACATTTTATACAGGTACCTACTTCCTGCAAAAAAGTCTTTCCAAAACTCCTATTTCTTCAAGCCTCATAAAAATAATATTTTACGGATTTCGTATGTTACAGAAAACACTCATTTGCATGAACATTGTACAATTCCTACGCTTATGTGAGAAAAAAATAGACAATTTTCTCCACTGAATTTTTTTATGATATAAAGCATAATATTACTATTAAAGGATATTTTTTGAAAGCTGTCTTATGAATATGTAACAAAAAATGGCTTTTTGTGAATTGCAATAAAAAGTTAGTGCCTGACACTCCTTTGGCGCAGTGGGTAAGTTGCTGGACTTATAAATTGATGCTCATGGGTTAAATTCTCGCTTCATAGACACCAGAAGACGTAAAGCCAAATAAATAGTTTTTTTTTTGTAAATACTTCTTTCTTTTGTGAAAATTACTGCATATTTTTTGAAAATTGTGAATAATTAATGCCCATTTACCAGCATACGTTTGCTTACCAGGGAAGAGAAATCTGAATATAAATATACTTTGTTAAAAACAAACGTAAAATTATGTACTTTAATTTCATTTAATAAGAATAAATGAAATTATCATTATTATAGCATGCCTTTGTTAATTTTTTAATTAAATTATACACAGAATTGTAATACCTCAAACATTTTAAAACTTTACCCTATTATACATTATTAAATTAATTCAGTCACTCACAAAGCTTTTACAATCGGGATGAAGGCACTTGGAACGCATTAATTTGATTCATAAATTGACCAAATGATTTTCTGTCACGATAATAGAATAAAATCCGTTTATTTATCAATTAAATTAAATTGAATTATTGTGAATGATTAATAATTATGTAATTTTAGCGTTGTTTGTTATTGGTTATTGATTTATAAAATTATTTAGAGTGGTATATTAATTTTTGTTGGTAATTTTACTTAAATTTATGTTTTTATTATTATTATTTAGGCAATTGGTAATGTATTGGAGTACAGTCACGTGGTAAATGTGTCAAAGGGTATATGGAATTATTATTGCAAAATTTTATTTGATCTGCTTTTGTTTTAATAATACATTTTAATGGCAGGTATCAATAAGTGTACAATTCGTAGAAATTATTTTGATTGTCGTTTGTTTTTGAGCCAGTTTTAAATTTAGTTTGAGTGTAATAATAATAGTGCAATGTTAAAGGTATTTAGAGTCAACAAATAACCTTTTTTTAATCTTAATCGATCGTTTAAATAGTGCCTTGCAGCATTAGCTATTCAAAGAAGCTATTTAATAAAAAGAATACGTAATTGTTGTTAATTTCAGTAATTTTAATACTCTCTGTGAATTTATTTTCACAAACCTTTTTCAGGAACGTTTAGCACCCACCCAAAAAAACACAAAAAAAAAAAACATTTTTTTTAGAACACTAAATCTATAAAACCTAAATTACCTAAGTATACAAAAGGAGAACACTAAACGGCTACAAAGCTATTGGCTGCGGTTTAGCCGGCCGGCTATAATAATCACTTTGATCACTCAGTCGGCAATTTGCGGCTAAACGCTTTTCAACTATTTTGTTAATGTTTGTTTAGGTATGTCTGCATAGTATTTGCAATTAAAATAAATGAGCAGTATTTTTTTTTCAGTTAGGTTTAATAAATTTATTTATTTTAGGTTTAACATTACTGACGCGTATACCTACAGTTGGCATGTACTGACATAAAATGTGTATGTATGTTCAATTGTTTTTTAAATAAATGTATTTTAATATATATAGGAGCATAATAAATGAATTTTCTTCATAATTATTTACTGCATAAATAATGTTTTATAAACAATCCAATAAAAAAGTTCTTTCTTTTTCTTTCTTTTTTTAAAACGACTCCCGCACTAAGCAATTTAATCCTTGTGTCGCGGGGGGTTTCACAAACATTCAAATCACATGCACAAAGACACCCAGACTTGAAACAAGCATTTGTGGATCACACAAATGCTTGTCTTATGCGGGGATCGAACCCGCGGCACGTCGCGCACAGAGGTAATTGGCGTGGTGACCTATACTACTCGGCTATCCGTGCAGTCAAAGTTCACTTCTATTTTATTTAGTGAAGTTAACGGGACTATGTGAAATGTAAATAAATAAGTATGATGTGTATAGTAAAAAGTAACTTTACCCGTTGATATCAGCTTTAAAAAAAATAAAAAAATCTTAAAAACTGCAAAAAAATGTAAATATAAATACATGAGTCATTTTACGAACACACCATAGATAGCGCAATATTCGTAACCCAGAAAAATTTGATTTAAAAACCTCAGAGAATTCCATATTTTCAAATAATATTAAAAAATCCTATCGAACAGCTGCGTTCCAGAGATACCGTACATTCATTCGTTCACTCACCATTGGTGGTTGGCCTTTTTACGTATTTTCCAAACGCAAATCGACAGCTATTTACTGCAAATTTTTTAACAATTATTGCTGTCAAATTATTTTACTTGTATAAAGTTTAGATACCATTATCGCGATACGTAATAATATTTTTTTTGTAAAAATTACTAGTAATGTGTGTGTAATTCAAATTACTAGCATTTTTATTAACCCCTCCAACTAAGCTAAATATACTTGTGTCTGGAGTGAGTTCACGTCAATAGTACAATGGGTGGTATTCGAACCTGCGACCTCTCGATCACAATTCCCTTACCCTAACCATTAGGTTATTGCCGCTTAAAAAATTAGTAATTTGACAGTAGTAATCGCGGACATTTTTCCTGTCACTTGCAAGATACGTAATACCGCCGCCAGTGCTCAAAAGGTTCATTCGATCGTTCAGTTCAGCCATTCAATATAGATGTTGGGTACTTTCAATGGCCGCCATTGTAGTGACTTCTTGTTGAATAAAACGATTTTAAACCTCTTTAAAGTTTTATAAGATCATCCGTTCTCATGACTGTGTTCGACGTTTAAAATAGGTCAACTTTTATATAAAAATAATAAAAGTAATGAGTGAATTATATATATATGTATAATTATATATTAATAATAACAATAATATCTTGGGACGTACCTCACACTCGGTCATCGGATTCCAAACTAGGCAGAGCCTGTATTATGACAACCAGATAACTAATAAACTTACTTATATATTTCTAAATACCATACATATTATAGATAAATTACACCCAGACACAGAACAAATGATCATGCTCATCACACTATCATTTTTCCTGGGTGAGAATCGAACCCACAACCTCCGGTTTAGCAGTCAGGTTATCTAACCACTAGACCAACAGGCCAGCCAAGTTTTACTTTTGACAGATTGTTATAGCCATCTTGTTAGTCATAATTATTCTAGACTCTGTGCGAAAAGAGAACCATCGTAGCGAAAAATGAAACTAACATTATAATAACACTAGCTGTCCCCCGCGACTTTGTCCACGTGTTTTAGTTTCAACGGCTTTTCATTTTGCAACATTTTTCATTTATGATTCACTTATTTTGGTCGCAGCGTTATGTTATATAGCTTAGCCTTCTTCAATAAATGGGCTATCCAACACAATTATTAAGACGGCATCAGAAGACATTAAGTTCTATCATATTTTTTTTAAATTTCTAGATATTACAGTCGCACTATAGTGAGTTATATGTACTTTCCTAATTATTCTAGACATCATTGACAATCGGTGAAGGAAAACATCGTGAGGAAACCTGGATTCTAGAAACTGGAATCTGAAATCGCCAACCCGCATTGAGCAAGCGTGGTGATCAATGCTCGTTCCTTCTCTATATGAGAAGAGGCCTGTGCCCAGCAGTGGGACATTTATAGGCTGGTATTATCTATCTATCTTATCTATCTATTAACAAATACGGTAATTAAACACAGCAGCGCCCTTTCTTTCTCTAATTCTAATATATAGGAAATTTTAGTTCAATTTTATTGCAAGTAATTTTAATAACGCGTTATCGTTTTTTTGTTACTTATGATGTAACTTATGCCAAAAATCTATATATTTTTTTGAAGAAACCTCACAAATTTACAATTTACTTGAACTATCTATAGTTGTAGGCTTCAAAAAGGTTAAATCGGACAATACTTTTACCTGAAACACATGTTGAACTTAGTTTATTTTTTTTATAAACCATGTAATTCTATGATGTGCCCAAAAAAGTGTAAAAATTGGATATAATTTATTCAATTTTTATATTTTTTTTATTTTTTAGTTTTACTCTAGAGTACCTTAAAGTACTGAAATTCATCTTATTACATACAGAAAATATGTAATTAGATGAATTTCAATCAAAATAAAATAAATAAATATTCACTAGTAAAAAATATACCTACATATACTACTAAAGGATAAAAACCACAATTCCAGCACTCCAATTTTATTATTTTAGGTTCACAATCCGATAATCCAGATAAGTTTAATAGCTTGGAATAGATTCGATCGTTGTAAGGTAAAATTGTTTTAATAGGAGTCCTTTCTTCTTATACCTTTGACCTTTGGTTTTAAACTTAGCCCCTAATCTTATCATTTAGACAAATAGCACAATCATAAAAGAAAAATAATTATTTCAATACTATATTTTTACACACATACTTTTAAGTAGAAATGCCCTTCAAAACTTCTACTTCTGCCTAGTCTATTCCGAAGCTGCAATCAGGACGGCTTCCAGTCTCACTGGATTCCGATAAATACCGTGTTTTACCTGGACTGCCAATCTGACCTCCACACCATTATACTTCACAAGCTGTCCCCCGCGACTTTGTCCGCGTGTTTTAGTTTCATTATTCATTTTTGCAACATTTTTCATTTATGCTTCGCTCCTTTTGGTAGCAGCGTAATGTTTTATAGCTTATAGCCTTTCTCAATAATGGGCTACTTAAAGATTTTTTCAAATCAGACCAGTATATCCTGAGATTGGCGCTTTCAAACAAACAAACTCTTTAGCTTTATATATTAGTATAAGTATAGATTCAAATCATAGATATAACGAATCTTTTAATAATGTCAAAACTCATTGAACCTCCAAATTCTAATAATACCTCAATATTATTCTAAGTCTAATTAAAATAATAAGACATTAGCCTAACACAATAAATCAATAAAATAAAACAAATACCCACTATTGGTTTAATATCTCGTTTCAAAACTAACTCTAAAGGTGATTTACTAATTATTACGCAACCTTAATTAGGTATTGCATTATTTTTAAATATGTGTCGTAATTTTGTATAATATTTATTTTAACCACAGCAATATTTAGTAGTAATAGCTTAGTCCCCAGTGGTAGAGAAGCACACTGATAGTTTTAGCCCATAAGACTCCAGTATCTATCTCTGTCTTTCCTAGGGCGCAACAAACGGAGCGTGTGAGAGAGCGGAGTCCATGAGGAATGCACCTAGTAAAAACAGGCTGTGCCAAGAAACATGACTTAAATTTTGCGCTCTATCTCAATCGTAACTTCTTAATAACTGCACTATAAAACGAGCACACACCAACACAACCTTATAATTAAAACCTTCATTAGTAACTCTAAATGTATATCTCCAAACTCCAAAGAAAATAATTAACAACAAGGTTAAAAAAAGAGGTCAACCTCAAAAGGATGGAGCGCGGTCACTTAAAGGTATCTATTATTTGAACTCTTCTGAGGTCATTCAAGTTCAAGGACACCTTTTAATGGGGTCTTAGAACGACCTTTGTCGATGTGGCGACATCTGTTGGTAATTGGAGGTACTATGCATGTAGTTTTATGGATAACGTGCGAATTCGGGTAAAGTAACGCCATCTGGTGGCAAAAGTTGGAACTATTAGCGTACTATGCTATTGCAAAATTTTGATTGGTCTAGTTTTAGTACTATCTCTTAGGTACTTTATTATGATTGGGGTCACGGAGTGAAAGGATTAAAAATTATCGATTTATTTAAGATTTTTGTAATAGGTAGGTATGTGATTAATTCGGTCAATAATGGGATAATATTTTTTCGTTTCTATGAACGAGAAAGTCAGGCTAGTTTATTAAGAAAAGTTATTATGCTAAAAAAAAAGCATAGTTAATTTAATGTCACAGTACCGAAACACTATCATATCTAATCTTTTAGAAGCAAAAAAATCAATACATAACACTGATCGAATCAGATACCATGACTATTAAGCGTTTATCAGTGAGATAACCGTCTATCAGATTACCTACCCATTTTACTTAGTAAAACTACATCCAACATTTTAAGGTTAATATGCCTTTTGTTACTTGACCTAGCATTGTAACTTGAAGGACACCCAACAGATTTAGTCATAAGAGATTTTTTTGTTAATTTACAGTTCAATTGTAGGTACAGATAGGTGTGTACATTCATATGTGTGGATAAAGACTGAGAAGAAGAACGAGAAGAGCGGAATAACAATAATTACATAGCAATAACTTCAGGTCAGAATAATTACTATTGATCAAATGCCTAATAGAAATCACAAAGTCAAGTCTCAACGTCAGTCGACGTTGTACAAGTAACAAGTAATCTACTTGCAATTCTGCAAACACTACTCAAGTTATAATTAATCACACGTGCGACAATGTAACGGCTGTCATTGTGTCGCAACAGCGCTTGCGCAGACGGCGAACAATAGTTGTGGGTAATGCTGACATCTAATGATTTAGAGATTTGCAAATTTAGTTTTGTATAACTCTTTTGATTTTGTATGAGGTTCTTGATATTTGAGATCTTTATCTTACTGAACTTAAGTAGGTACCCTAGAGTAATGATTGTGATAATAGTTATTACTTTTGTGGAAATTTGACGAAATGTATTTTTAACATCTTGTTTTACTTCCTTAACTTAATATTTACTGTCTTAACCTAATTTTTATTTGTATATCTAACCCGTACTGTCTCACTGCTTGGCAAAAGCGCCCTACCATTCTTTTCAGCGATCTTAAACCTAATAAGTTCAATAAATATATAACCTACATCATAATAACAATCTACTTACAGTTTCATCGACCATTTAAAAACCTTTACTTTACTACTCTCACTTCACGACTAAGTTACCAAGTTAGGTTGCTCACAAAAGTCACATTTAGACAAATTAGAAACATAGCTAAAATATTTAACGTAGTTTCAACATCGCACACAATATCCCATAATTCGCAACAAACGAAGATGATTAATGAAGTCGGAAATTTTGGAAAATCTGACTTCGGTGCAGGCTAAATGCTAACAATTTAGCTTCGTTAGCTCTTAGTTCATATTCATAGCAATTGGTGATGTTTTAAATAATGTTTTTACTTCTGTTTTAATAAATGCAAAAAACGCTTTGGCATTTGCGAAATCAAACACGATAAAATCAGTCAAACTACAATGATTTCACTTTTAGTTTAAATTCGTTGATAACATATTAAGGTCTTCTTTAGCCTCGCCTTTTTTGTAAGTTTGTAGCTCTACAGTATTATAGTAATAACTTAAAATTATTATAATTATAAGTAATTATTTAGTGTTCCACAGCGGGGCAAGCCTCCCAATTCTCATAGGGGTCAGTTCGCAAAGGAGTCGAGGTCGTACTGTCATCTCCTCCTGGGTCTGCCACGAGGTTTTTTTTTTGTTCTTTAAATAATATTATGTAGTTAATAATAACGATTTTGGATCATGCTCTATTATTGTATTACCTTGCTGTAGTTATGTTTTAGCTTGAGTTTATTGAGATGCATCGCTTAGATGTAAATAGGACATTTACCTGAAACAGAAAAAGGAAATTGTCAGTACAACCTTAATTATGTCATATGAGTATAAACCTGAAGGTATTGTAAATAGGCATGTTTCCTATTTTTTTTTAATGTCCGTCTTGTAGATTAATGAATTTTATTGGACACGTATATTTTCTTTTTTCCTGCAAACAAAAAATGATCAAAATACAGAGAACGGAAATTACGCGTGACGTCACTCCTCGCTACGATTTTTAGCGAGGCGTGGCGTCATAAGCCCGAAACTCTAAAGCGGTGTATCTTTGTATTTTTTTATTGTTTTGATAAAAGAAAAAATACGTGTCTAATATTTTTTTATTATCTAACTGACGGACTAAATAGATTTTAACTTTTCATACCCAGGAAACATCCCTATTCTATTAAGGAAAAAAGAAAAGTGTTATCTAACTGGAACGTCAAAGCACATACTGGTGAAATACCGGACAAGTGCGAGTCTGACTCGTGCAACGAGGGTTCCGTACAAAATTTGCTAATCGACAGCGTCACGGTTAATTTGCAAAAAAATAAGTACACTTATGTAAATACTTAGTGTACATTCTTACACAATAAGAGATTTTCTATTATCATCATCCACAGCCCTTGTAATGCCACCGCTGGGCATTGAATCTTTTTTCATAATTTTTCTATCATAATATGAACAGTTTTCTTTTCCGACTATATTGTCCATATTCTCATGGAAGTATCATAGTTATTTACTACATTAATATCATATAAAATGCTTGTACGTGGCTTACGAAGCAACTTGCCTTTGCTGTCATATTTTTACGGCAAACCATAAAAACAAATAGGACGATGAAATAATCGTGTAACACCTTAAGTGGCTATTTTAGAATTACCAACCCTATTCCGTGGTCGTAAGAGTCTATTTTTATTTGTACGAATACAAAAGCAAATTGTTTTCAAAGATGGTTGCAGGAGAAAATTGGTGCAGCAAAATATAACACCTATTTTGTCTAGAACAATAGTTAAATCGAATTGGTTATTGATCTGATCCTTCCTCTTGAATCAATCTATCCATTCGTAATATCCACATGAAAATCCGTCCTGTAGTTCTTAAGTTTTTTGCGTTCCGACAGACAGACGCGGGATTTTATTTTATATTATGTTAAACATTAATTAATTAATCTCATAAACCTTCCTCTTGTATAACTCTATCCTTTGTTGAAAACCGTATGAACATCTGTTCGGTAGTTTTTAAGTTTATCGCGTTGATACAGACAGACAATACAATTATTATGTACTAGCTGTCCCCCGCGACTTTGTTCGCGTGTTTTAGTTTCAACGGTTTTTCATTTTTGCAACATTTTTCATTTATGCTCCGCTCCTATTGGTCGTAGCGTGATGTTATATAGCCTTCCTCAATAAACGGACTATCCAATACAAAAATAATTTTTCAATTCGAACCAGTAGTTCCTGAGATTAGCGCGTTCAAACAAACAAACAAACAAACTCTTCAGCTTTATAATATTAGTATAGATAGGAGTATAAGTATATAAATTTAGATAGATACATATGACGCTTCTAGTAATGAAAAACATATTTTTATAATGCATCAGCTGATGAGACTAAGAACATTTAATTATCTGTATCTACCCTCTAGGAATATTACTATCCTGTACATTTATATAATTCAGTAAATTCTCATTACGCAATAAACATGCTAATTTAAACATAATTACAGGAAAATTAAATAATTATTCAATGTTTATGAATAATTATTTTTAAACTTTAGGTAATGTGTATATTGGTCTCAACTTCCTTTACGTAATTATGATGAAATAAAATTATAGATTGCAGTGTAAATACTTGGATTCAGCTGTATTTGGTGAGACTGGAAAGTGGAAGCTGACAGTTAGTAAAATAATACCGACCTATAAATGTACCATTGCTGTGCACAAGTCCCTTCTCATGTAGAGAAGAAACGAGCTTTGATCACCACGCTTGCTTATTGCGGGCGATTTCAGATTCCAATTATTGGAATCTAGGTTTCCTCACGATGTTCTCCATCACAGATTGTCAATTATGTATTAAAATAATTAAGAAAGTACTTATAACTTTGAAAAAGCAACATTGGTAGATACTAGCAAATTGGTCAAAGGCAAGGCAAATTAATTCTGTAATGAGTTTGATTCCCGGTTTCTGAAAATAATTTCAAATAAAAGAAATGTTTTTTTTTTTATCTAGCTTGACTAATCACCTGTTCATTTCAAGGAAGGTGGGCGAAACTTTTTCATCGACTATATTGCAAAAGAGTATTTAAAGATTACAATATTTTTTATAAAAATCTTATTTGACAATAAAGAGTTTACACTAGGTAGAGTTATATATATATACCTTGTTTACTAGATTTTTCTGCCTGCCTAGTCTTTTCCCAAAGTTTGTTGGGGTCGGCTGCCAGTCTTACCGGATTCAGCTGAATACATCTGACCTCCAAAACCCATTTTACTGGGTAACACAGTATCCCAAAGTAAGACTCGTTGTCAGAAGTGTAATGACTTGACGACTGTCAAAGATCAACGTATGACAGTCGGGACCAACGGCTTAACGTGCTGTCCGAGGCATGGAGGGGTCTCGGTATGTTTACAGATGGTCACCCATCCACGGACCGACCGCGGCGAGCTTACACTTAGCTACGAGCCTTCTACGGTAATTACCAGATTAATTTATTAAAAAGTGTACTTGCGGTAGGTATCGTAATTTTTTTTGTCGTAAAGTTTTGTCCCTAAGTAATATTGGGAGGGAAGGAGACCGCCTGAGTATCGAATTTAAGAAATATTGAAGTTTATTATTTTCTAAAAGTCCAGTAAATCACATTATAATATGCCGGACATTCAGCCAATACGGAACTTACACAAGAATGGTAGGATCACGACTGGCCACAGGTCAATCTAAAGCACGATGTCGTCAACACAACTATTAAAGAAAACTAAACCTTATATCAAACGAATAAGCTTTCTTTTTAAAGTGTACATTTTGATAATAATGTCTAGTTAACAAAAATAAGCGATTTTTAACTTTATTTTCTTATGTTAAGGTCGGTTGTTGTGTGTTACATTGTTTTTATGAAAGTCAAGAAAGTAGCGTGATTTAATATATTAGCGGGTAATATTTAGATTAATAGGTTGATTTATAAAATATAATAAACAGATTACGATCTTGATAACTAATTGTTGCTATAATTATTTCGTTCACGAAGACTGGTTCGAAAAAATAGCGAAGATAATTTAATCTTCGCGAAAATGAAATTTCGCGCGGTAATAAGATATGGATTTTTAGTTTGCATCATTACTTGATGTTCCTGCAATAAAAATGCTACACAATAGTGTGTTATATTTAGCATGAAAATGATTCTATTCAAATTCAAACATAAAAACAAATTCTTTACAAATCTAATGATTTGGGTATTTCTTTTAATAATGCCTATTTACTTTATATAGTTTATTTGTTATTTTACTATTTGGTGTTAGCAAAAGTTCTCTAAAAATAATTAATTAATAACAAATTCTATTCAAAACAGAATAATATTATTTGTATCTTTCAATTGACCGACAAAGTCTATATTTACGCTACATTTTTTTTATTATACATTTATGGTTGCCTCTATACTTTTAATTCACCATTCTTCGCAAGCCTTTTCATCTACCATTCATAAGTACAAAGTAACTGTTACGAACAAAGATATTGTTCAGAAAGTATTGTTTCACAAAGGCGTCGCCATCACGTAATGATATGTAAACTGATGTCGCCTTATTCTTTGAGAAACGCTTTTCCGCGTTACTATTCTGTACTTTTTTTCTTTTGTATACATTTATTCAGATGTACTTTTTTGAAATAAAAACTTCTTTAGGCGCGTTGGGCATTGTTGAGTTGGGAAAAAACAATTGAATATATATATACAAGTAAATTTAAAATATAATATTAGTATTAAAATAAAATAAAATAAAATGAAAATTGAAATAAAAATAACGAATGTAATTTTTTAAATTGAATTCTAATCATGACTTAATTAAAATAACACGGTTCAAAATCAACACTATCTCAGTTTAAGATAAAAATAGTATCCATATAGGTCAGACATTGCAGAATAGCCGAACTCCTATTAGCAGCGGCTGTAGAGGGTGCTCTAGCCACTCGCCATAATGAGGCTATGTTGCTTCTTGTTATGTTAGCCTAGTACATCTGGGTAGTATACCAGGCCAATTTAATGGTCAAACATTTCCTTATTTTTCAGTTTAAATTAGAATCGTGATTACAACGATTGCTATAAATAAAAATGAATTAAATATATAATTTCCATAAGCTTAGTTTTCAGTTTTAGATTGCACAAAAGAGGAAAACGTCGATTTAGTATTAATAATTATATAAAGGTATTTAATTATCATCGTTTATTAAAATGGAGATCAATTATATAAGGAGAGGTATTTAGTACAGATATGTATCACTTGTACATGCAGCTTTACATATCGTATATTGATTTGACATATTGGTTTAATTAAAACTTTATAAAACAGTTAAATTTATCGTTTCTGTTTTTCTAATTAATTATTTCAAGTATTTTAGAAGTTTCATGATATCAAATGCATTTATTATTACGTAATTATATAACTTAACATAAACAAACTATTGAAAAACAATAGACAGTTTTCTGTATGTGGTCTGAAAACATTGAAAAATACGATTAAATATTGTTTTTTTTTTACGTTTCTGGTACAACGTATTGTATGTCACCCTCTACCATAAAGTTCGGATAATCTCAATGAGTATATTTTTAAAACCCAATTACATTTTATAGCTCCTGTTTAAAATGGGTTAAAATTGCAATTATCCGCTCAATGTTGTTTTTAAAACCTACCGTTAATAACAGCAGACTATATGTAAAAGGATACTTGGATGACCTCGCTTTTTTAATATTTGACTGAATTACACTACTTAATTATAATTTTAAATTAATGAATTTTACTAAAAAAGTGTACTAATATTATTGTTAAAAACAAAGATCTTCTAATTGGCATATTAAATTATAATCATCTATTAACTAATCATATTATAAAGTTATTTTTTAAAACCAAAATACATTTTTGCAAAAAATGAAAAACAAAGTTATGGAAATACTGTCGAACATGATTATATTATTATTATTTACATACATTGAAATTGATTGAGATTTTGAGTTTACAATAACGCCAATATTTTTCACTGTAATATTAACTATGACACATTAATCGCATACCTACATTGCTCTGAGCCCAAAGTAAGTAGCTAAAGCACTTGTGTTATGGAATTCAATACAACGAAGGTAGCATTAACACCCAGACCAGAGACTATGTAGAAAACTGGTTTTCTACATTGACCCGGCCGGGATTCGAACCCGGGACCTCAGAGCTGTCGACAGAAGTCGTCAAAATTAATACTTCTGTAAAACTAATATCTATATCACAGCCAACCTCTATTTAGCGTTTTACAATTAATTTTAAATGCCCAAGTAATCAATGGTAAACTAAACGAACCAACCCTCTGTGGCTACCATCGTGATAGTTACGTGTTAAAGTATAAAATCGTCGGACCTGCCTCAACACTGAACTGATAGGGCAAGGGCATCGGACGGGCACAGCGCGAGTGCAATAGTAACCAAAGATTAAATATATAAGTAATAATAATACATAACGGCGACGTTTATGCCTACAGCTACATTTCCTCAGGAGATAGTATGGGGATATTCATAAAACAGGTTATAAGTGACAATGTTGTAACAAAGCATTTGTTTCTTTTGTGTAAAGTTTTAATTGTGAAGTTTTAAAGCAAATTATATACGTATATAAAAAAAAAATTAAGAACAGAAATGACAGATTTTTCAAACTCATGCATCATGGAACCTCGTTTTACTTAATTTAAATCGTAATAAATTAACTTTTGAAAATATAAATGACACGCATCACAAATTACATTATTAAGACCTCGACAACAAGGCAAGTAAATAAATAATACAATTAGTAATTACATTTATTGGTTTGACACTCGCAAAAAACAATACAATAAAATAAAAATAAAACAATATCCTATTTTCAGCGAGTTTTCTAATATACACCAACCAATAAGATACACGAAAACAATTTCACAATTCCTTTTTACAGTCGTTACCACAAGTCATTAAAACCAATGTCATCTCGACAATATGAACTGTCGCTTCTGTAACTTTACTCTATGAGTTACTTGACCCCGCTCGTGCCCAGAGAGCGTTGCACTGCACTCAATTGGACGATGCGTGTAGGTATGTATCGTAGTTCCGTGTGTACGTGGGAGTTTGCTCTATGTATAATCTATGTTATGTGTTGGCTGGTAATTTGTAACGATTATGTTGGTAGATAAGCTGCGAGTCGAATGAAAGAGTTTTATTAAAAAAATATATTTTTAAGTATTATTCGAAAAATTTGATAGACATACCCACGAATACTGACCGCGACTTAACTTTAAGACGTTCTTAAATGTCTATCTGTCACTAATTTACACCGTGTCCCTACGTAAGCCTTTCAAAGGACCGGGTATTCTCGCTACTGAGGATAGCCCGTGAAAAATAAGAGTAACAAAATATTGAATCTTTATTTGCTGAACATAGTTAGGTTATACATGTTGATGGTAAAATTATAAACCTTAACATGACAGAGACAGTATGAGATTTAACGGCGACTTAAACTGCTTGACTTTACAGTATTCGGCCATTAATCGTTCACTGCACTATATAGCAGAATTAAAAGCCATAAAAATTGGATTAAAATAAATTTAATCATTGATTAGGTGTCGAAATGTAAAAACAACATGGATTAGTTTATCTTAACTGATGACCCTGATTGAAGTCGTGATGATGATAATAAGGAAATGTTTAGCTTGGAGCAGGCTTAAACCCGGATCCTTTGATTTGAATGTGTAATGTGCTTAACAAAATATATGCCATGTTGGATTAAAGAATAAAACCAGCTAAAATGTATCAAATCAAATGACATTGCTAAATTCCATAAAAGTAATATATGAAAAGGCCGATGATAAAAAGGTTTTTGACAAAAAAAAAATACCAGACCTAAATAAACATAAATGTGGACAACATCACATACATTGCTCTAAACCTAAAGTAATCAGCTATAGCACTTGTGTTATGGATTCAGAAACAACGAAGGAACTGCAAACATCCAGACCCGAGACAATGTAGAAAAGTGGTTTTCTACATTGACCCTTCCGGTGATCGAACCCGGGACCTCAGAGCTGGGGACACCTTGAAAACAGTTGCGTGACCCACTCGACCACAGAGTTCGTCTAACAATGATAAAGAAATAAATGACTGAATAAAACAAACGAAACTCAAATTCACACTACAATGCTTTCTAAGCCTTACCTTGTATTTAGGTGCTCAGTTTTAAATCATACAACGTCATTTAAATCATTTCTTACTCAGTTTCATTAGGAACCGTATCTACCTACTTTCGCCACACCATTCCTGCTGCGATATAAATCGCTAAGCAGGTTTCAGAACAAAAAGTAGCCGACATAAACAACAATTTCTAGTTTTGTTAACGTCCGGCGAAAGATTGCACAACCAAGTTGCTTCCAATTGGTCTGGTGAAATTTCCTGGAGTGCAGTCGAATGAAGTTTAAATTATTTGTTTTTGTTTGCAAGGTTTTGTCTGCTGAATTTTAGCTGTTGAAAGTCGGTGCTTATAATAACGTATTGGGATTTGAAGCGTAGATGTTTTTATGTTCTTCTTTTATTCTGATTTATTAGATGACGTCTCAATCCTTGTTTAAAAGACTTGAATAGATACAAATAATTAATTACACTTAAAAACAAAAAAATATACAGTTGATTTTGATTAAATTTTGAAATCCATCCACAATTTATTATCGGTGATGTCGCCTAAGAAACTTACAAAATAACATACCGTTGAATTGACATCCTCCTTTTGAAATCGGTAAAAAACATGTAGTAGTAGTATGTTGTACTTCTTTTTCCATACCAGATAACTTTATCCGCGAAATAATTTATAATTTTTGACAGATCTTCTGTATGAAACCTGTAGACCTCTTTTTTATACCCCGAATAAAAATTAACCAGCGTTGGTAAAATCTGCCATAAATAGAAAAGCCTATCCTTAACTTGCATATTGTTTTCAAAAATTATGTTAGTGCCCGCTTTCATTTTCATCAAATAAAAATCTGCGAAATACCATATACCTACTTGACATAATTATAACACATATCACATTAATACTATTTAAAGGAATTAAGTTCTAATACAAGGTGTCAATAACATCAAACGAAAACATTTTCATCAGATCAGCAAACACATACATCTCAACCACGGAACAAAACCAAGAGTTCAAGAGTCCACAATACAATATCTTTAGACAAACTAAACTAAAACTTCACTAAAAATAAACAGTAAACGTCTGTCCGACTGTACTTTAGCTTCGTACCGATATTGGACAACAAAATTTTAGCTTCCCGTCCACAAAGCATAAAGCTTGGGGGGATTTTATTTTCATTCACTACAACCCTAAAATTCTTGGCTAGTTTGCTTTGTTCGGTCACAATTCCTCCTGTTTTCCGTTCAGTTTCTTGATTATTAAGCCTTTTGTCGATGTCCGTTGTTTAGTTGTACCTACTACCTATAGTTATATAGTAAGTATATCATAACTTAGTATGTTGCGCATAGGAATATTGTTTATTCTTTTGTTTTTGGGTTCGCAGTTTTTTGTGGTGGTCTTAGTCGAGTATTAACTGTATGCACTAGTATGAACAAGTAAAATATAAAATAAATGAGTAAATTTATTAAGTTTTCCTTCAGGATTTGTCAATAGTGTCTAAGAATAATTAAGAAAGTAGATATGAGTTTGAAAAAGCCACACTGGAACTTGTCTGTAATGGGTTCTAACCTGCAACCTTGTGCACACAAATGCGTTCATTAAACCGCTGGGCCACCGCGACATTTTTCATATTATAATCTAAAAATTCTTGCAAAATGGTTCAATTACTACATAATACAATCAGACGAACAAACCCGCTTTTCTTAAGAAATTCAAGCAGAGCTTAGTGCTTTCTCAAGCATGAGAGAACGAATTAAATAAATCTTAAGTTTAATAATTCTAGAGCCAATACCTTCACTCCACCAGCAATTTAAGTGCCACAAATAAATATACAGTATAACATTACAAATCAAGAATGTATTGTGATAGAAATAAGTTACAGTAAGCAATAATTGCACAGCTGTGATTTAGTTAAGTTGGTAGAGACAAGCTAGTGCAGTACTGCAATGCAACCCACGTGGTGGGTCGTTTCCTCACCGACCGGTTTACCCACTCTGGCTGTGGTCGCAGTAATAGCGGGGAAATTTTACTTTGAAAATTTACTAGAGCTAAGTTACGCTTAAGTTAGGAAGAATAAATTGTTGACCTCTAATAGTGTAATTTTTTGAAGTGAAAACTTCTTTATGCCCATGGGAATTTTTGAGATAGTAAAAATACAATTGAATTCGCGACACTGTTACCGTTACCGACACCTCTGTATGTACATATATTGTAATTGTTCAAGTTTTCACTTCTGTCAGCACTCCCGGAGTGCCATTGTTTTTTTTTTTTATAATGATATGCAAAAACGTTACTTTATTACGAATGCTTGCACATTAGTAAATATAATCAAAAATTCCATAGTAAATATAAATGCGAAAGTACCTCTGTTTATATATCTGTCTGTCTGTTATGGTTTTACGGCTAAACCGCTGAACCGATTTTAATGAAACTTGGTAATCGATAAGCTTGGAAACTAACAAAGGACATAGGCT
The DNA here is from genome assembly GCA_932294365.1 of Diachrysia chrysitis. Classification (NCBI taxonomy): domain Eukaryota; kingdom Metazoa; phylum Arthropoda; class Insecta; order Lepidoptera; family Noctuidae; genus Diachrysia; species Diachrysia chrysitis. Next base: position 9,541,282 of record OW028659.1, on the reverse strand, counting down.
ACTTTTTGCCGTGATAACCGACACCCACGCGGGTAGAGCTGCTGGCAACAGCTAGTGTTCCATAATTGTACTTTGCTCATGTTATTGACAATCCCCGCTAGCACTAGCACCACACCCAATATTGCATAACGCATGCCGTTTGAACCCGCTATAATTATTTCTATAGTTATAGACCTTACACAACGTTAAGACTAACTTTACCCTCCATTTATAGTTACCATGAGGTAGCTACATGGTGTTTTTGACCTACTTCAGCAAAACTACTAACGACCAGTTCCACGAACAAAATATGGTGTGATTTGTAAATTTCTAGAAAACTATTTCATTTTAACCTAGTTCTGAAGAAAAATTAAGCCTTGTTTAATATTTGAAACTAAAGCACTTAAAGGTTATATTTATAAGGCTTATGTAGTTTGGGTTCTTCGAGTTTTTTTTCTTCAATCACCTATGAATAATTTATTTATTATTGACGTTTCGAAGCTTGTTTGCTTCAAAACGTCAATAATAATATTGTTGGTTGCTATTTCATTGGGATACATAGCTGTTTAAAAAAAAAAGAAGAAAAACGAAATCTATGCAGTGTTTCGTTCAAAAAGTAGAGTGTTCATTTTGAAATTGGTCAGTTATTTAATGAATTTGGATCCTTAAACATTGAATATTTATTTTATTTTTTGACCAATCAAAGAATAAAATCAATATTGTTACTCAAATTATTATGTTAGAAAAATTTCGAGTTTTTTTTTTTTTTTATTAGCGCTTATTAACTTCAAATCCATATTTCTTGCTTCATTTATTGCCTATATTTCATACCCATACTGTAATAGGTAAAAAGTAAAAGTAGTAATAGGGTTTCAAGTTTAAAAATGTTAAAACATTCTCAAAATCATTTCCGGGCTCTAACTGACCTTTACAACCAATAGAAACCACTAATAATTAACAGTTGTTTAATATAACAAGGATAAACATTTTGATACAAAAACAAACATGTTATGATTAGGTCTGCCATTATAAGTATAAACCACTGATGTTGTTTGTTCAGCGAGATCGCAGCCAGTTTCAACCATACACAGTCAACCAAACAATGGTTGAATCACAACCCAGCTGCTTCGTTGCGCAGTATGATTTACGGGCGACGATTTTGCCTAAGAATAGAGAATGGGACAGATGTGTCAAAGTGAAGGACGAGAAGGTCAAGATTTTTGTATGTAGTGGATAAAATAGAGTTGAAACTCAAATAATAATATTATTCGTTTTTTTTTTTTAACGAATAAAGGATATAACAATATCTTGGGACTTACACACGCCCATCTGATCCCAATCTAGGCAGAGACTGTATTAAATATTTTTCTAAATACATAAATGATTTTCAAGTACGAAGATTAATACATTAACGGTTTTTTAATTCAACATCTCCGTTTATTTTCTTATTTCAGATGACACATGTCTTCTTACAATACTCTTAGTCCAAGTGTGATATACCATAGTGATATGTAATCCCTCAAATTAGATATTTTCCTTGACATTTGGTAAAAAGATAATTGTTTATTTCTTTAATATTTTTTTTTTGCTAAACGTTAGATACTACCGAGCGTTTTTACGTCATTCGCTCTTCAGAATTTCGTTACATTCAATTTATATTTTACACCTAAACAGAAGCACTATGGGCTGGCCACAATAATACAGCATACAAACACGTAAACACAACAACTCCTCAAAATTTCCAACCTATTTTAAAGCAAGTTAAATGAACCTTGGTATATCTGCATTGTTTTCGTAATCTATGTCCACTGCAACATTAACCAGTTCCAAACGTATTTTGCACTAACGCGGCCGATTGATACGACAATTTCGCAATGTTAGGCAAATTAGAATGTACCGTTTGGAATTGTGCCTACCTTGTGTTTGGTATTTGTTAAGCTTCCCGCTTTTGAAGCCTGGCTTTAGGCAATACGTAGAAATGCTTGAGCGTCAAAATGTGTCTATTTTGTTTCTGGTATGTTCAAAATCACGATAAGTTATATTTTGTGGTTAAAACTGAGTTGGGCGTAGGCACGTGCGTAGGTGTACATTATATTTATTTATAAAATAAAATTAATATTAATAATAATAAACTAGGCAAAGCCTGTATTATAGCTAGACAACTGATAAACATACTTATTTATTTATAAATATATAAAAACCTGTAAAGGTAGTCGTAAGAGAGATTAAATAAATAAAATATACAATAGATATAGTAGATTTTTGATAGAAAATTATTGAAAAAAAAAAATCCAGAATTATAAATTTATTAAATTGAAATTCGGATTTTGGTGTTAGGTTTAAGAAGTTACCTAAAAAATACTGATAAATACAAAGATGATGTAAAACTGTCTTTTAAATATGATGTTAATGAAATAGAGTTCGTTTGTATATTATCTTTACGGTGATCGTTAAAATAACCATTTTATTTAAAACGACACCACAGTACGTGTTGAAAACCAGTAGCTCAACTCTAATGGCTTGAAGGAGGCATATTTCTATGAGAAATGGAATCTAGTTTATTTTCCAATAATAAAACCACCAGCTTATCCATATTAATATTATAAATGCGAAAGTAACTCTGTCTGTATCTCTATCAAGCTTTCACGGATAAACCGCTTGACCGATTTGGATGAAACTTGGTATGGGGTAAGCTTGAATCCCAAGAAATGACAGGCTACTTTTTACCGAGACCCACGCGACCGGAGACGCGGGCAACAGCTAGTTATTAATAAATATTAAATCTTTTAGATTAAGTATTCAAAATATTATGTTTAATTTTTTTTAAACTTTCTTTAATTAATTTTTAAACAACATCAAAAGGAGGTTCTCAATTCAACGGTATTTTGTTTTGTATGTTTGTTACGCGATATCTCCGGCTATTGTATATATATTATTATAATCATCTTTAAAATTGTTGATCTATTACGAATGTAATCAAGGTCATCAAAATCAAAATCAATTTAGTAAGTAATCTAAGAAACCGCAGATTAATTTCTAGGTGTAAAAATAATATATAAAAATCTCGTGTCGACAGTGTTTGTTATCGAACTCCTCCGAAACGGCTTAACCGATTTTATTTACTACTAGCTATTTCCCGCGGTTCTGCCCGCCTATGTCCTTTCTTAGGCTCTAGACTATCTGTGTACCAAATTTCATTGATATAGGTTCAGTAGTTTTGGCGCGAAAGCGCAGACAGACAGACAGAGTTACTTTCGTATTTTTAATATAGTAAGGATATAGTGGCCCTCGTTTGCGGTTGAATTTCTAAAAACGTCGTTTTTTGTAGTATTTTTGCGTTAAATGGTCAACACGTTTGTATACACGTGTTCTGTAAGGGAAAGATTTGTGTGTATAATTCGTCAATATTCGGTCTACTCAAGCGAAGCCGGGGTATGTCGCTAGTATAAAATAAGATCAGCAGAACTACTGTTTCAATTCCACTGTCGTTATCGAAGTACAAAATGTTTACGACATCAAATATATCCGGTGTCGGGCAGATGTCATAAATACGCTCGTAAAACATTTTATTCATTTCAAGTGCTATTGGACCGCTGGCTGTATCATGGTACTGAATTTTTTTATAGTTTAACCTATTTAATTTTATAAACATTTTTCGCTAGAAAATGAAGCAGGATGACTATCTGTTACATAGGAAAGAAAGTAGAGATAAAAAGTTTTTTTTAATTTGTTTTCAATATATATATATTATCGCAGAATTTCAGATACTTATGCTAAAAACCACAGAAGCTTTTGTGGCTTATATATGGTTAAATAGATTACAAAAAGTACTACAAAATTATTTTATTAATATTTTGACAAAGAGCTTAACTTCATGTTTGATAACATTATTATATCGTAATTATAACTATTAATTATTTTGTGGTTATACTTTTTAACAGAATCAAGATAAAATAAAATAATAAACTTAAAAAATGGGCACCTGCATTATTGATAGCCTCAAAATAGGGTTAGAAGATTTGAAACTCGTCTATTTCGAATAACTTTTTAATAATAATATCTTGGGACAACTGACACGCGGCCGTCTTACCCCAAACTAGACAGAACCTGTATTATAGCTACCAGACAAATTTTAAACATACTTATATTATGCTAAATACATAAATGTGGATAAATTACACCCAGGTACAGAATAAATGATCATGTTCATCACACAAACATTTTTCCTGGGAGGAAATCGAACCCACGACCTCCAGTTTAGCAGTTAGAACAAAATAATGAGTTATTCTGTCTTTCTTCTAGATATTCCTACTTATCTAGAAATATTGGCCTGATTCTCTTTTAATACAAAGAGTTTTTACGTTTCTTAACATGGTCACTTATTATAACCATTTACCCTGTTCATAAAACATTACTTTCATTTTTAGACCTTCTTGATGTACTGACGCATCTTTTAGCACGTCAGATAATTCTATAAATATCTTATATAGTAATACCTAGACAAGCCCGCAGTCAGTGACCGGTGAAGGATGTATCGTAATCACGTCTGGTATTATAATATTATTCCTATATAGACATTATGTGCTTTCCTGTTTCTAAACGACAGCCGTCTATTGAGGCCGAAGATCCGACAGATGAATCATCTACGCAAAGAGATGGTGATTTTAGGATACCAAAATAATGATTTTATCAGGGTCGCCTATGATTATATATATATATATATGGGTGATTACCCAGGTGATTATATTGGAGAGTGATCATAGGACACTAAAGAGTCGCCTGTGATGACCCAGGTAATCAAAGGGGAATTTTATTTATTAACTTAAAAGTTCACATATAATAGGTCTTTATATGTGAACTTTTAAGTTAATATATAGTAGTGCGAGTAGCCGAGTGGTATAGGTCGGCACGCCAAGTACCACTGTGCGCGACGTGCTGCGGGTTCGATCCCCGCATAGGACAAGCATTTGTGTGATCCACAGATGCTTGTTCCAAGTCTGGGTGTTCTTTGTGCATGTGATTTGAATGTTTGTGAAAACCCCCGCGAAACAAGGACTAAATTCCTTAGTGCGGGAGTAGTTAAAAAAAAATATGTCTATATAAAAAATGTAGGGTTATAAAGTGCTTTTTTTGGTGTAGATAAAACAGAACGGTTCATCTCAAATTTGAATACAATAAATAAAGAATAGGCATCTTCTTGTCACAGATCAACTTTAGACAAAGAAACATTAATCGATATTTTTAAGTCATTTCGGATTTTGACTGTTGTTAAACCACACCTACTATTTTCTGTACATTGTGCATCAAACTCAATAAGACATTATCATCTATATACTAATATATAAAGCTAAAGAGTTTGTTTGTTTGAAGGCGCTAATCTCGGGAACTACTGGTCCGATTTGAAAAATTCTTTCAGTGTTGGATAGCTCATTTATTGAGGAAGGATAAGCTAAGCTATATAACATTATGCTGCGACCAAAAGGAGCGGAGCATAAATGAAAAATGTTGCAAAAGTTAAAAACCGTTGAAACTAAAACACGCGAACGAAGTCGTGGGGGACGGCTATAATATATATAAATGTAAAATGAAACTTCAATTATGAAGTTCACTCTAATGACAAATAGATTCTTTGAAATCGAACCACGATTATTATAATTTTTTAAAGGTTACTAGCAATGTGACTGGGATTCCCATTACTAGCACTCTTATTAACCCTTCAAACTAAGCTAAATATGCTTGTGTTTGGAGTGGGTTCACGTCAATAGTGCAACTGGTGGGGTTCGAACCTGCGACCTCTCGATCACAAGGCCGTCACCCTAATCATTAAGCTATTGCCGCTTAAAATAAATTGCCGGAGTTATCGCGTAACAAACATACAAAAAACCGTCGAATTGAGAATCTACTCGTTTTAAAGTCGGTTAACAATCATTACAAAACTCATCCTTGTTGCGACACGCATGCACTATCCGGGGAAAGAAAGTGTGACAGTATAAATGCAGCTTTAAAATAATACTTTAGTTGCATAGGTCATAATAAATTCTATGACCATATTGTATTCTATATTGTCCATAGCACAAGAGGTCATCGCCCTTAATATCTATAATTCTAATTACATCCCGCGAATGATGTCACTTCCTATTGCATTGTATAGACCTTTCGTCATCGCTAGTAAATGGTTATTACCTAGACAACTTTTATAATAGTACGTAGCTGCTTATCATATTATTATATTAATTTTATCTTATCTTACTAATTATAAATGCAAAAGTTTGTGAGTATTATGATGTTTGTTACTCTTTCACGCAATAACTTCTCAACGGATTTGGATCAATTTTAGCAGAAAGATAGGCTTAAAAACTAGATTAATATAATACTATAGAGAATTAAGCTAATCTATGTATACTATAACTAATATTATAAAGAGGAAAGATTTGATTATTTGTTTGTATGCATTGAATTTGCACCGAAACTACCGAACCTATTTGAAAAATTCTTTCACAGTTGGGAAGCTTCACACTACACACACTATATTACACACTGTACAAAAATAAAACAACAGATAGAGATAAAATTTCGCATATGTACAGATACCTCAATTTTATGTTTTCATAGAATGATTAACAATTTGCGGTATCAATATAGAGGTATATAAGGGACAATGACTTGTGATCTTTAAAGTATAATTTACATTTATAACAAACACGCTTAAGATAATAGCTCCAACTTTTTATAATTGACGTGTGAAACTATATTTAACCTTGACAGAGAAACTCCTACAGACAATAATAAAATGATAAAGAAGTTCCACTTTTAACTGACTTCACAAGAGGAAGTTCTGAATTAGACGGTATTCTTTTGTTTGTTTGTTGGGCGATATCTACTATACTATGGCAACCAGACAACTTATAAACTTACTTATATACATATATTTCTAAATACATACATATTATATATTTCTAAATACAGATACATTACACCCAGACAAATAACAAATGATCATGCTCATCACACAAAGATTTGTCCGGAGTTAGAAGCGAACCCATGACCTACGGTTTAGCAGTCAGGGTCACTAACCACAAAACCAACAGGCCAGTCTTTTTTAATATCATTAAAAAATTTAATATTTTTAATGATATAACAAAATTATTCCTCTGTGTTATATTTTTATGGCAGTACACAATTTGTCGGCCATTAACACGAACTAACACGTTACATTAGCTTAATTACGTAGACGTAAATTTTGACTTATTTTTAACACACTTTAATTAAAATCCCAGATCTGACATTCAACTCCATTCGGAAAGAATAAATTATATTAGATGATAAACACGTAGTAAATAAGTGTTAATAGAAATAATATTCGCTTTAGATTTTTTTAAGTATGTCCAAATGTCCATATATATACTAATATTACAAATGCAAAAGTAACTCTGTCTGTCTGTCTGTCTGTGCTGCTTTCACGGCTATACCGCTGAAACGATTTTGATGAAACTTAGTATGGGTTTAGCTTCGATCCCAAGAAGGGACTAACTAACATCCACGAGGCCGGAGCCGCGAGCAACAGCTAGTATTTCTGCTATGGAGATCTGCGTCACTTGGTGCATAATAAACATTAAGTTGTCGTACTAATAAAAAATTACATTGACTTGATAAAACATTTTTGAATAACGTTTTGTCGAAACCAGCTTCAATACGGGAGCGGACTGGGTATGACAAGGAAATATTTATTTAGTCCACCAGATAGATAAAAAAGAAAAATAGCTCGTATTTTTTCTTTTATCAAATCAATGAACAATGACAAAGTTAAAGCGCTTTAAAGTTCTGGAGTGGGGGCTTGTGACGTCACTTGTGGGTAAAAATTGTAGCCACAAGTGACGTCACGCGACATTTCCATTCACTGTATCTTCCTCATCTTTTGTTTAATTAAAAACAGAAAAATGCGTGTCTAATATTTTTTTTAATATCTATGTGACGTGTAAATAAAAAAAATAGACCGATCCCCTATTAGAGTATTCACCAGTAATTTAATTTTTGAATATTCTCATAATTACCGTTTAATAATTAATCACAATGTAATTTAGGAAGCCTAAATCCAAACGTTCTTACAAAGCAATCCAACCAAACAATTAGATCTCATGGCCCACACTAATGGCCCTTATACATCCGTTCTCAAATCAACTAACACTCGAACTAAATTCCAGATGTAGTACAATAGGATCTTAACACATCCGGATCCGTACGTAACGGTATTCAGAATTGGGATTGCATCTCTCTATCCCAAGAGAGTCACTTCACTCGCAAGCAGCTGCATTCTGGATAATTCTAGATTGAACTGGATCCGATCAGGGATTTGATTTGTTAAAAGTACGGGTTTATTTATAGGGTTCTTTGGGATTTGTAATGGTATTACAGAATGGAAGTATGGAATAAGATGAGATTTTTTAATACGGTTAAGCTTGTAATATAAATAAATAAATAAATAAAATAAATGTGGACAACATCACATACATTGCTCTGAACCCAAAGTAAGTAGCTAAAGCACTTGTGTTATGGAATTCAGAGACAACGAAGGTACCACAAACACCCAGACCCGAGACAATGTAGAAAAGTGGTTTTCTACATTGACCCGGCCGGGGATCGAACCCGGGACCTCACAGCTAGCGACACCTTAAAAACCGGTGTGTACGCCACTCGACCACGGAAGTCGTCACATATATGAAATATCGTTTGTACGTAGTTGTGACATGCATATCCATACTATAATATTATAAATGCGAAAGTAACTCTATTTTTCTGTCTCTCTGTCTGTGACACTTTCACAGCTAAACCGCTGAACAGTTTTTAATGAACCTTGAAATGTGGTAAGTTTGGATATTAAGAAAGGACAAGGCTACTTTTTGCAGCGATTACCAACATAGACGCGGGCGGAGCCGCGGGAAACAGCTAGTTTTAAATATAGGAAATAAATAAATCGCGTCTATCTGTCTACTCGCGAACGCGATTATCTCAAAAACTACCGAACGGATTTCTATATGATTTTCACCAATGGATAGTAGTGATTCAATAGGAAAGTTTGTGTGTATAATTCATACATGTTTTGTCTACCCGGGCCAAGCTGGGGCGGGTCGCTAGTAGATCATAATAATTAGTAAGTAGTTGGAAGAATAATCTTGGTTTATACTGTACAAGTAACCTCATATCGGTAGTAACACTTGTCCAATTAATATTAGCCTTTACTTCGAAGCAGTACGATTTATTTTCGTAATTCCTTGTTACCAGGTACGTGCGGTCCTGGCTGTTGGTTCTGAGATGAGCTTGTTAACATTAAACTCTTTGATCTCCTCTTAAAAGGCAAGTCTAAGAGCCAGATGAGGCTTTCAAATTTGCATAAATGTAGATCGTAAGGTGCTTGTATCGTAATGAAGTAGGTACATATATATATAACATTAATTAATATTGAATAAATGCAATGCTCTTATTAAAGTGAAAAAAATATAAAAAAAAAATAAGGAATGAAGATTTTGCTATCAGATCTTTCAACTTTACTCAACTCTTATTCTAGTTTAAGAAATCCCAGTGGATAATCCGGAAAGATAAAAAGATAGTCAATAGTAAGAACAATTATATTATTTGAGTTCTATAGACGGAAAACCGGACAAAGTTAAATAAAACTGAAATGGATGTTGGCTCTCTATTATTTTGTTCGTTATAGTAGATGGGTTTGGAATTAGTTCAACTCTATGTATCTCTCTATGTCGATGTATAAATACCTATTATAAAATAATTATAGTAAATGTGGACAATATCACATACTTTGTTCTGAACCCAAATTCAGTAGCTATATATAGCAATTGAGTTATGGAATCAGAAACAACGAAGATACCACAAACACCCAGACCCGAGACAATGTAGGAAAGTGGTTTTCATTATAATCTTGGTCTCAAAACCTCAAACCGTTTCATTTAAATCTAATACAAACGGGTACTACTAACATGTAATAAATTCTTTCTACAATCGCTTGTAATTGTGGTGTTTGAATTTTGACTTATTTTTCCAGATTGATTTGTATCATACAATATTTGTACTCTCCTGCAACAACACACGCATTTTCGCTCTCATTTTTCCCAGATTGATACATAGAACGTACTCTGATGTAAAGAAAACTCCGCACTCAAATAAACTCCTCAGTTGTACTATAAAATAGTGTACAAATGTCATCCTACCACCTGGCAATCCAATTTCATCTTGAGCGTCTCTCAAGGGATTTCTCTCGATAGACGACATATTGTATAGCATCTACAGATCTGTTCAATACCCACACTTATTCTGTACCTAACGCATTGAAGGCTTTTGCGAACCTCATTTTGGTATGTATTGCGTTCTACCGTTTTTGGATTTCGTAGTATATATTGAGTTTAGAGCCATCTAGCGGCGGATAGCTGCATTTTTGGTCTGCTAATAAAAAGAGAGTCTGTATTTTTTTATAACACAAAATATATACAATAAAATAATAATATAATTTAAAGTAATTTAAAAATTTTATAATATCATTTACATTTAATTTAGTTCATTGTTAAATTTAAAACTTTATGTCGTTTAAGTAATATCGGCGCTAGTGACATCTAGTTGCTGCAAACGTAACTAAAACAAAACGTAAACAATTTAAAAAATAAATAACATTTTCATAAATCGTTTTCTCTATTTAAGCAATATTTTTGAGGCATATATTTAATAGCAAAAACATGCTATGTAAGTATATCCTACATAAAATCTTATTTAATACGAATTCTTTACTTTGATTAAAAATAAAACGTTGTAAGGCTTTGCACATGTCCTCGGTAACTACATTTTATCAGTGAGCAATCCCATGGGAGGTACTCTCTGAGCAGATCGAATCCGTAGTATATAAGTACTATACGTATATGGTAGATATATTCTTTTGTTTATTACTAGTTCAGTTTATTTTCGTGTCGTTGCATTGGGTGGAGCCGTAGAGGTAAGTTTGGGCTTTTGTTTTGTTCGTGTTTTGAAGGCAGATTGCTGTGAAGTTTGTTAAACCGAAATAAATATACAGTAGGAGTACTGAGCTTTAAAGGTGAAGCCAAAACGAGGGCGCCAAAGTTTAAATAGGGTGCCTATCGGATGATTGACAACTATTTTGTCTCATAATTTTATTCAGAGTCATTTCGCTTTACTTCTCTCCCATGGCAAATAACATGATGTTAAATAGCCTATAATCTTCCTCAAGATTTGGGCTATCATATGAAAAAGGATGTTAAAATCCGACTGGTACTTTCAAAGCTTAGCGCGTTTAAACAAACGAACACTTTAGCTTTACTATATTATACTAGCGACCCACCCCAATAAGCAACAATACATTCGATATTTAAAACACAAAACTTTCTCTTGAATCATTCTATCTAAATTAAATAAATAAATAAATAAATCTATAGGTGAAAACCATACAAATATCCGTTCGGTAGTTTTTGAGTTTATCCCGTTCAGACAGACAGACAGATGCGCCGGGGGATTATATTATAATATGTATAAATAAGAGATATTTAAGACAACAAAATCAAGCATTTATTTCTTCAAACTAAATTATATGCAAACGAATACATTATATACAAGCAAGTGTTAAATACGAATGATAAATACATTTGTATAAATTGTCTAAATCAACGCTCGATTATAAATCATTTTGTACATAAAGACAAATTAGCATTATTACATGTAAATGTCTGTTTGTGTCTAGTGTTTGATCTCTAACCTTGTTAATACAAAGTTAAGATCAATTTATATTATTGTTTGCAAATTATTTCAATAGCTTGAAGGTAAATATTAGATAGTAAGATAAAAGATGACAGGTCTAAATTTGTGTTAGTGTTGTGTCTTAGTCCTAAATAACGATCTATTATAATAGAATTGTGGACTAATTTTTAGATAATGAACAAACAATTAAAAATCATAATAACAAAAAAAGATAAAGATTAAAACACTTTAAAATTCAAGAGTCATAATTTGGCAAAAATTGCAGTGTAGGTACCTAATAGTGTCGTCACGCAAAATTTCCTTAATATTTTAACTTCGCATATTTTTTACGAGACAGAAAAAATACTTGTCTAATATTTTTTGTGTGATGTGTTTTGTTTTTTGTGCATTGGGCGTGTCTTTAAAATGTTTTTTCATTATCTAAAAATATATATTTTTTGTAACTAAGCCTATTAAGATACCTAGATAAAATTATTATTTATCGCTGAAAAGCTCTCTGGCCAGGTTTCTTGATTTTTTTCTTTGTCTTTGTATTGTATGGCGAATAAGATTGAATTAATACTGTTTTATGATACACTACTCTATTGTAAAACGATAACTAACTTTGTATAATAATTCTAAGTAAAGTGTCTTCATTTAACTACTGAATACGCTCATATAACTATGTAAATATTAGCAAAGTTAATTTATTGTATTTAAGTAACCAAAATATACTAAAACATATCCCAAACTTTACCTTTTTAGTTACTACGTAAAATACAACTTTATCCTACGCTAGACACATTTTATCTCAAATTTATTAGCCATTAAATTAACTAAGGATAGTTAGCTATTCGAGAACATTCTTTTGCCTCCATTTTAACATTTAATTGTTTACGGAAGCTCCCAAAAGTATTTATAGTTCGGTACGAAAGTTTATTGCCATCTTGCTTCCGGTTTTGTAATGTCCAAGATAAAACACGAAACGGCTATTTGTACAACTTTTATTTAAATAAGAATATTAACTGAGATTAAGATTAAATACAAATAATAGAAGGAAAAACTTAAACCTCAGGCAGGACTCGAACCTGCGACCACTGGCTTGACGCGCCAGTCCTGCCTGAGATTTAAATTTTTCCTTCTATTATTTGTATTTAATTACAAATATTCGCTCCGCATGCGTTAATGCGTAAAATATAATTAAAATAATTGGACTAAGATATTTTCAACTTTAAAAATAAAAAGAATTTTAGAATAAAAAAAACAATTCAGTTCTTGTTTTTCACATTTACTATATCATTATTGCATTACAAGTAAAAATATTACAAATCTATCCTATCTTAATTTTATAAGGCGTATGATAAGGATTTATTGAAGGACTTATAACAGATTTAAGCCAAGCTGTAGATCAGCACAGTCTAGAAAATACATTATATTAGTAAATAATATTACTCTATTTCACTTTCTGTTGCCTACGGCTCTGCCCGCGTGGATGTCGGTTACCGCGGTAAAAAGTAGCCTATCCTCGTAAGGCCCAATCTAAATCTAGAACACTATAAATAACGGCCCAATGTACTAAAAATAGGCACTAGTAGTTGCGGCCCAGGACTAAATTAGTAAAAAATTGTCCAGTTAAAATGCTTTTTATCTCAATTAATTAAACATTATATACCTAATATAATACATTGGTTCTAAAATGTCAAATTGATAATAATCAACCTTGACAAAAATACGTTGAGTTTAATAACTTTCGATGGCAGATTTTAATTAGTGGGTATATTTAACTCAAATAATTAACAATATGTCCTAATTTTAGGTAGCAGGGACGGTATTTAATGATTTTAATAACTTTCTGGTGCCGCAATGACTACTTTTTGTATTCCTTAAATTAGGTCTTTGGGCCTTACGAGGCTATGTTATTTCTTGTGATCCTAACTTGGTATGCTAAGTTTAATCAAAATTAGTTTAGCGGTTTAGCCGTAAAAGCTTAACAGACAAACCGAATTACTTTCGCATTAATAATATTACTATGGAAGTCAGTATGGATAAAAATAATTAAGTTTAGCTATTATTGTTTAGTTGTATTCCCATTCCTAATTACCTTTTAAAATTTTAAAAATATTAGCCAGTTATGACCTTATTTATAAAAATCTCGACGATAATTTAGCAATTAATTTGAAGATTCTTATTTAATTTTTTCTATAGAGAATCTGAATTTAGAAGTTTCTTAGCAATTGCTTAACACCGTCGAGATTTTTATTAATATGTCCGTAAGTCATTAAAAATGTATAACACAATTAAATGAATGTCACTAATCGTTCGCAGTAACTTGTGACATCACACATGCATCTAAGGCGCCGCGTCTAAACCAGTCTGCGCGGTCTACATTGTGACCGGTTGCAATTCTGCGCGCACGCAACTCCTTGCGTAACCACCTCTGATTGGTCGATATGCCGTAAAGATTTGTGACACACGGATCTATAGATTGGGCAGCATAAATATCAGTTGTTATTAAAGAGTGATGAAAATTATGTTTTTTGTTTGAGGCATGTCTTTTAAAGTACCTACGTTGACATTTTCTCGTTTTTTTTTTTTTTTTTTTTATAAAATGTTACGGAGAGCCACAATTGTTATTAAGTTTTACGCCTTTCCATTGCAAAAACTATTTTTTTTTTTGAGAATAAATGTTAAATTAAAATGATTATTCTAAGACATGATTGACAATCAGTGAAGGAAAAAATCGTGAGGAAACCTATAGTTTATGAAAAGAAGCCTGCGCCCAGAAGTGGGACATTTCCAGGCTGGTGTTATTATTATTATAAAAGACTAAAACAAATGTGTTGAAGAAGCAAGCATTTATCATTGTTACAATGCTAGTCAGCCTAAAATTAACTTTATTCATACTATCATAAAGTTGAAGTTTGTTTAAGTGGAAATAACATCAATTGGCTCAAGAATTTAATTAGACTATTCTTACCTATTATACCTACATATTAGAATATTATTACCTATTTATAATATTATCGAACGACCATAGGACGATGTTAATACCACAAGTAAATTTAAACATGAACATGCAGCCGATGACTCTCATGTGCAAGTTATTGCATAACAAGCGGTTAATTGGCAAGCCTCGCCTGAGGCACACACTGTTTCTCAAACAACAAAAACATATTTTTGTATAGATAAAGACAGAGTATATTAGGTAAAGATTACTAGATAAACTTGAACAAATCTCCTGGTGTTAAAGATATACCCCTGAATACTGAAACGCAACTTAACTTTAAGAGGTTCTTAAATGTCTTTCTGTCGCTACATTGCACCTTCAAGTAACAGAGACAGCATGAGACTTAACGGCGTCTTATAACTGACTGACGTTTTAATATTTGGCCTTTAGACAGTGGTGTTTACTAACCATCAGGTAAAGCGGTACCAACAAGGATTTAAGTGGTGGACAAACAGAATTTTATGGGTTTTGTACCCGAAGGCTGCTAACGGGACCCTCTTACTAAGCCTCCGCTGAACGTCTATCCATCCGTCCGTTTGTCTGTCCGCGGTCTGTATATCATGAACCGTAAAAGCTCGAGAGTTGTAATTTTTCACACAGTTGCTATTTCTGTTCCTTCATGCGCGATTCTGCCTCGCACTTGGCCGGTTTTACCTGTTTATAAGATATCAAAAAACAGACAAGACTTTACTTCACTCCTTATCAAACTACGAGGTGATTAAGTAATTGGCGTACTTAATAGTGCATCGTGATATCTCTGGCGTAATTTACGCGAAATATACATATAACGGGCCTATACGTCGTATACGTAATACGTATCAATAAAGTATTTAATGGACACAAAAAAACGACTGGGCTAGTTTACTACCCTCTATTTGGTTGGTAACGTTAATTAACTAGAATCAGTAGATTAACTAGAATCCAGTTATCGTTAAAATTCGTTCTAAAGAACACTCTAATTAGAGTGATATCAAATAAGTACCTAAATGAATATCTTCTTCGTCTAGTGCCTTTCCGAACTACGAAGGTTTGCAGTCAGCTCTGCATACTTTTTTTTTTTTTTCGTGAGGTGTAATAGTTTAATAAATACTTCACCCAACATGTTCGCTAACAAGTATATTACTTCCACCGCTCGCCGTTCTCAACGCCCGCAATTTCTCACATTACTGTCGCGTGCGCACGCGCACGTGTGCCGCGCCGTGACAACCGATAACTCGCTCCAACACTTTCTTTGTTTTAGCGTAAACGCGACGCGAATACATGATATTTAGTTCGTATGCCCAAAACATCGATAAGAGTTTCCGATTTCTATCCAATCTTGGTGCGATTGTCGAAATTTTGATCGAAAGTTCGATAACTAGCTAATTATATAATGCCTGTCTGTGTCAGCCCCAATTGAATGTCTTAATTCATGAAAATAATAGATACTAAACTGTTATTAATATTTTATCCTTTTAAACCTTTGTTGGCTTCTGTAGACCAAAGGCTTGCCTTTATTCCTTACTAATTTTATATAACAAAAAATACACAATGTATTTCACTCCAGTGAATAATTTTAGCGTATCTATACATTTCTTGGTTACGATTTTAAGAGAGCTTCTACATATTTGACTGATCTTTGATTACGTCTTAATTAATTATTACGTAAATTACCTAATCGAGCAAATATTTAATTAAACTTTTGACCCACATTTAACGCACGAGCGTCTAATCAGGTGAATGCACCAATTATCGTCCTAAGCAATTTTATTACTTAACTAGCTGCCCGCCCCGGCTTTGCACAGGTGATGTGAGATTTTTATATATAAAAACCTTCTCCTGATAATATTGACACAACAAGAAAAAGAATTACCGAAATTGTTCCATCCGTTCACGCGTGATGCGATAACCACGTTTTGAATTTAATTTTGAATAAATGAATAATGAATAAATGAATAAATGTGGACAACATCACATACATTGCTCTGAACCCAAAGTAAGTAGCTAAAGCACTTGTGTTATGGAATTCAGAGACAACGAAGGTACCACAAACACCCAGACCCGAGACAATGTAGAAAAGTGGTTTTCTACATTGACCCGTCCAGGGATCGAACCCGGGACCTCAGAGCTGGCGACACCTTGAAAACCGGTGTGTGCGCCACTCGACCACGGAGGTCGTCAAAAATTTTTGTGTTGGTATTAAAATAATTATACGTATAATGTCTTGTTTTAGAGGACAAAAATAAATAAAATGAAAGTTTTATCAAATAGATAAAATCTCACGATATTATGTATAATTTAAGCACCTATAAATAATATTGATCGCATAGTCAAATAGTATGTTTTGTAAGATACTGATTAGCTCGTAGGTTTACGAGGAATCTTTAAAAAAATACACTTCAAAATGGTCCGGGGCTTCACCGTTTAACAACTTCACCGACTCAATGCTAGATTACCTAAGAAAGTACCAAAGACATGTGATTTTAATCTAGTACCCACTTATATTTAAGTCTACATACTTATATTCCAGTTATCGTGAACTAGTTTACCGTTTCCGATCACCGACAAGTATCATTGAGATTCATTTGCTTTTAATGACAAAATGCTTTAAGAGCAGTAAAGAAAAAAAAAATAGTTGTACATACAGGTGCTATGGAAAAGCGTATTAATTGAAATACTGCTTCTGCGCATAGAAACAATAAACACTCTTGAAGGAAACCATAGTCAAATTCCAAAAAAAAAAAAAAAAAAAAAAAGTTGAAAAAAAATTAGTCTTTTCATACAAAATTATCACCATCAAAAAATATTTATTTCGGTATATCTTTGCTATGGGTAGAAGCGGTGTCTCAAATATGACTATTAATTACAATTAAGTTTTGATAATACGAAATATAAAATAAGTAAATCATAACAAGTATTTCTATTTTATCAAAATTAATTAATGTACATATTTTTTCAATCTTTTAAGTGGATATAGTAGCATTTTGTACTTGTATTATTTAACTTGGCTGTTTGTACTTTTGGCAGAGATTGCCATATCCTTGGGAATGCGTCCTAAAGATTGTGACAAGCATTACTATTGTTCGTTTAATGGATTATTTAGGTACAGGTTAGTTCAAAATCCTATCTAGGATCAATACAATGAATACAAAAACAGTATCGTAAATCATGGAAGCATGGTGGATTTTTTATACCACTAAGGCAGCAAACAAGGCACCGCAGCCTATGGAAGCTTGCGACACCAGAGGTATACTCGCGCGTTGCCAACCCTGCCCAGAAGGAAAGCAGAAGAAGGAGAGACACATGGTTTTTGCTGCATACTTCTGCTAAGTGGAGGTGCTTCCGCAGTCGGGCAGCTAATTTCGGAGTAAGAATCCGCTCAGCCCTGCCTCTTTTAAAATCTACACTAATATTATAAAGCTGAAGAGTTTGTTTGTTTGTTTGTTTGAACGCGCTTATCTCAGGAACTACTGGTTCGAATTGAAAAATTCTTTTTGTATTGGATAGTCCGTTTATTGAGGAAGGCTATAGGCTATATAACATCACGCTACGACCAATAGATATAAATGAAAAATGTTGCAAAAATGAAAAACCGTTGAAACTAAAACACGCGAACAAAGTCGCGGGGGACAGCTAGTTAACTATATAATAACAATATCTTGGGACCACTCACACACGGCCATCTGATCCCAATCTAGATTGAGCCTGTATTCTGGCCACCAGACCACTGATAAACATCCTTACTAATATAAAAATTCGAATGTAACTCTGTGTAAACTGCTTAACAGATTTTGATGAAACTTAGTATGGGGTAAGCTTGGAACCCAAGAAAGGCTCCTTTTTCCCGGCGGAGCTGCGAGCAACAGCTAGTTCTAAATTGAAACCTCTTAAACTCATAGGAACGCCCATTTTTCTATTAAATTATATTAAATTAGTATAAGAATCCACCATCTTAACTGTAAAACTACTAGGAGCCTCTTTTTCATATATCAAAGACACTTAACTAGGCCATAAAGTATTAATTTTAGGTTAAGTAATGGAAATAAGTTTAAGTGTATAATATAATGCTAGCCAGAATTCCTTTTAGTGGGGTGTTTTGCATCTTTTTTTAGTTTTCTGTACGATAGGTTCTTGGCAACTGTCCCCAAAGACGACTGTGAAACGTTTAATGCGCAGAGACAGTGTTTACCCGTGCTTGTATGTTAAAAATCTGTTATAATATTCTGAGCCTTACACAACTGTGACAAGGTAGGTGACTTATCACCATTATTTTTCTGCCCGTTTCCTTTTCGATGGAATATCGTTCCATATGATTAGGAAATCTATAAAATGATTGTTTATTTAATTAATATAATTGAAAATGAACTAACCATATAGTACTTCTTAGATTAAATAGACAGATCCCGTCTCGTGTCGCCTCGTAAGAAACCAAAAACAAAACTGCTCATGGTACTGACCTGTAACAACGAAAAAAAATGCATTTAAATAAAAATATAGACAGTTATATACAATAGTCGTACAAACAGAGACCCATCTACATAAGGACGTCAGCGAACACAACTTAACCTTCAAAACAGAGTCCTAAACATGACATATGACGTCACGAAAGTAGGGTGACGGTACCTGTTGACTGTCGCGTGCCACAAAATTAATACCTTAATTCCGCCATTTTGAATGTGTGTGTTACGGTTTCATTTGTCACCTGGCAACACTCACGTCATGGGTCGAACCAATTGGTTCTTGTTTTAAATTCGTTTTGCACGCGAGCTAGGGTTTGGTTTTAATTGGATGAGTGGAATGCATTTACTGGAGTGTTTTTGATTGGATTAGGTTGAAGAGAGAATTAGTTCTGAGTATTATTGTCGTGTTAACACGTGTGGTTGTAATTTATTTTAATGTAATAATAGGAGTGGTTTTATTTATTGAATGTTCATAACATGATGAGTATAATGACATCTTGACTAAGTGAAAATAGCGTCCTATTTAATTCTATATAAAACTGACCCAAGAATTTAATTGAATAAAAAACTAATCGACTATTACTATCGAAGTTTATTACTGAACGGCAAAAGCTCTTTATCCTATAGACAAAAAAACAATCCTACAGAGAAAAGAAAGTATTCATCACGCCTAACCAGCTCTTAGCGAATTAGGACCGTATCTTCTGCCTAGCCTATTCGCAAGCTATTCCCAAGGTTCGGCTTCCAGTCTTACCGGATTCAGCTGGATTTTACATGAAGAGACTGCCTATCTGAGCTCTACAACCCATTTTACCGGGCAACACAGTATCCCCTAGTAAAACTCGTTGTCAGAATTGTATTGACTTAATGACTGCCAAAGATCAACGTATGGCAGTCGGGACCAAAGCCTTAACGTTTTTTCTGAAGCACGGAGGAGTCTTGGAATTTATCGGTCAAACCGTACGGCTTACACTTAGACATGAGCTTCTCCACGAGATTTAGACGGATTCTGACCGAAAATGAGAAGGACTATGACAAATTAAAGGCAGTGTTAAAAGATGGCCGTAAGAAGACAAGAGTGATTACTCGGGTTGGCATTGTATATGTCTGAAAGGGAGATCAAATTAATCATACTAAAAGCCACACTCAGAGCCGTTAATGGTTACTTAAGGGATTTCTTATCATCGATTTAAGTAAGACAACTCTTAATTTTTTATGTGTTGGCTTACTTAAATCGATACTAAGGAATCATTTGAGTAACCATTAACGGCTCTGAGTGCGGCAGTAAAACTAGCAAATTAATCCGATCTCAGAACCTTAAAAACAACTAATTATTGTTTATAAACAATTCACTAATAAGTTATCAATTCTATTTAAAGCATAAATCCTTTTACCCTTTACAAAGTTCTAGTTTAATTAAGTAAATATTTACTTAGAAGATTATTTATTAAATACTCGTTATTTATTCATCCTAAACAAGAAATTATGACGAGCATTTGTTAAACAAAATTAATAGCGTTAACGAAACGCCCGATCACTTTTACAAATTAATTATGGATATTTATTAAAACTAATCTGGGAGAAGTTTAGGAAGCATTGAGCGCAAAATATACTATACTTAAATAACATGTATATTGAATGGGCAAAATTTGTTCAAATCCTAAAAAGTAGGAATTCTATTCCTCATTCTCGACTCATACATTACTACTTACCATGCCGTTTAAGATCTACGTCTCCCTTTTATTATATTATGTATCTTTTTTATTTATAGGATAACTTCAAAAGATGCACCTGGTCCTTCGAAAGGCTTACGTGGGGACAGGTGTAATGCAGCGGCCTTGTTAAGAACTTAACTCTAATAAGAAATGGGGCGTCTACCAGGGGCCATCCACCCCTGATCTATAGAAAAACAGACATGAACGGCCCCAAGTAGATGCAGGACTATATTACACCATGGTTTAAAATAGTTTGGTCTATTGTGATGAGTGGAATCGTTAAATTAGTTTTAGCGGAAAACTATACACATGTAAATGTATTAATATTTTTATTATCAGGCAGTTCTGTCCCACTGCTGGGCAAAGGCGTCCCTCCATTCTTTCGACGTGTCTCGGGCCTGCGCCACTTCTTTCCAATTCTCAAGGAAGACATTTAACTCGTTCCTCTCGGTCCTTTGCGGTCTGCCGTGACCCCTTCTAGATGTTTCGGGGCACGAATCCTGACATACGCGAGGCCATTGGTCGATGGAAATTTGTCATGCGGCAATAGAAAGTATAAAATATAAATCTACATTAGACCACTCATAATATTATGGCCCTTAGCAGACAGCAGAAAGATCTACCAGCGAAAATTAAGTTCAAATCTAAAAAAAATAAAATAAGCATAGACCATTGACTATTATTAATACACAAATCTAAAATCCATGTTGAATTTTAATTTGATAAGCTCATTTACACAAGCGAGAAGGCAGGAAAACGTGATATTGACGACAACAAAAAATACTCAATTGGTACACATAAATTTTCCTCAATAATAAAAATTAAGATCGCAATTGTAACGTATCCAAAAATACACGGTTTGTAAGAATGAGTGCTCTAATTTAGGCCCCAATTAGACCATTAAAGCCCACTCCTGACCTTGCTTGATAAACAAGCATTCAAGATTGGGCTTTAGATTATATTGATTTTTCTATTCGTATCTTTAAAGTGAGCAAATATAGAGCAATATACGGAATTTACTTTTTGTTTTTTTTTTCTTCTTCAATTTAACCCTATTAAGGCTGGGCGCGAACGGGCCACCTGTGGCCACTTTTTCATAATTATATTTGTCTGCTGCAGCGAGTGGCTGCCACCGGCTGCACGTGTGCGTCTGTACAAAATATATGAAAGATCTGTTAAGTCGCTGTCGCTGGCCACCGCTGCACCAGTGGCTGTAATCGGAGGCCCATTTGCGCCGAACCTAAGTGTGTTCCTTTACCTTTATTGACCACTAGCTTTTGCCCTCCGTGCCGCCCGCGTAAAAGTTGCCTTTTACCAAGTTTCATGAAAATCGGTTGAGCGGTTTAGCCGTGAAAGCATGACAGACAAACAGACAGAGTTACTTTTACATTCGTTATATTTATTTATTTAATTTTTAGCAATAATACTTCACGTTAAATTATTTAACCAACTTGACAATTTGTTTGTATTTAATAGAATAATGAATAAAATATTACTACAATTATGCATCGCAAACTCTAAGTCTAGTAAGAGTATGTCACACAAATTCCTAAAAAAATTAAGTAAAAAATAAAAATCAATTTCACGAGACTGTATAAAAAGTGATTGCTTGGGATAGTCCTTTTATCGCCCGCATTGAGGTCGACGTGAGGTCGACGTGAGTTTATCGGCCAACAACAAACCTCTTCACCCTATTAAAGGAAAGTGATAAATTCAGTTCTGCGAATATTTCGCTTTTAAAATGGCCGCAAGTACCTAAAGTAAAATAAATGTGATTTATTTTAAACTAGCTGTTGCCTGCGACTCCGCCCGCGTGGATGTCGGTTATTGCGGCAAAAGTAGCTTAAATACTTTCTTATAATCCAAGCTGGACGTAAAAGCATAAGAGACGGACAAAAAGACAGATAGAAAGACAGAATAACAGAAACAGCAAAATTACAGAGACATGGTTATAAAGTGAATGGCGAAGTAAATGAGTTTTCGACTTGCTGTGTGGATTCGGGAGTTCTTAAAACGGGCGCATAAATTTGTCAGGCCCGAAGCTTTTTTTTAAATTTATTAAAAAATATTAATACATACTTATTTAAAAAAATATATATTATGATTCAGGTCCCCATCGTGATATGTCAACTGGATTGTGGAAGTCAGATGGACAGTATTTGCTCCATTTGAAAATACTGGTGCGTTGACGTTGATTCCGTAATTAAAAAACTCAAGCTGTGTATTCCAATGCATTTCCAATAAAATGTTCAACGGGTGATACGTTGCTACGATCGTAAAAACTACAGGAATAATTGCGGTTCCAACGCCGTACGTTTTCAACTTAATTCCGGAATAAATGTACTGGAAGAAGCAATGTATTGTAATTCCAGAATTTAGATCTTTGAATGCTTGACCGCAGTGGCAGCGATTTCCAGCAGTTGGTTTTGTTAGCTGCGCTTGGCTGTTACCGCAATGGTTATTGGCATTTGATCAAAGGAATTAATAAAACCGGCCAAGTGGCAATTAGCCTCGCACTTGAAAGGTTCCGTACCATCGTCCATCGTACAAGATTTATGCTGTTGAAATTAATAAAAAAACTAAAAAAAAAACATGTTTCGAGTAGGCCAGCCCGCCTTAAAATAAAATTATTTTTGTTTTAATTATTTAATTAAAATAAAAAATTAAACAAAAAGTTTTTTTAAATTCCTTTTCCGCTTTGCAGCTTTTTAGTGTTCCCTACCCAAAGGGTTTGACACCCTGTTACTGCCTCCGATGTTCGTCCGTCCGTCCATAACTGCTAGAGTTGAAACTTTTACGATATGAATTTATCTTGCCGCTATAACAACAAATAATTAAAATAAAAATTCGACCTTCCTATGTCCCTTGCAGTTCCCACATTAAATCGCTTTTACATTTCCAATCCCACTGAACTGACTTCTATTCTTATTCGTTTACTGTTTACGCAGTAAGGCTCTGGAACTCACTGCCTCCTAACATTCGAGAATCCAAATCTTTATCTCTCTTCAAGAAACGCGTAAAAGAGCACTATCTCAGCATGTAATTAAGTTTTTATATCTATTGCATATTTATATATTATTTTACCCGTCTATATATGTAAGGTTTATTATTATCTTTATATCTTGTATGTATATATTATCTATATTAAAATTTTAATTTTACTTTTACATAAGTAATGTTTTTGCTTTTCTTCTAAATAAGTTGCACACTGTTGGCTATTATTATCTACCACTTCTCCTTTCGCGGGTCTGCTGGTAGAGATTTCTTTAGAAATAAACAGTACCTTTGTACATCTGTTATAATAATTATGTTGTTTCTTATGACTTTGTGTGTGTACATAAATTATTAAATAAATAAATAAAAATAAATTTAAATAAAAGGGGGCTGCGCTACTAGAAACGTGTTGTTACCAAAAGAAGTTCGAGAAACGTTTCTCGTCGTTTCCTTACTCATAGATCATTTACAAAGGGTTTATGTACAGGTGAACAGATGTACATATACTACGTATATACATAATGTTTGATAATACATCTTTATTTGTTTTTATTTCTCTGCAGTATTGCCATTGTGTTACATTGTCACCTTTGATCCGTTGTGTTTTGTTATGATATTGTCAATTCATTGTTAAACTTCCTCTCTGAAAATATAAGAGAATCATAGAGGTTAACAACATCTGGTCTTTAACAGAACCCATGCAAAGACAAAACAATAAACTGTAGAATTTGCATGTAAATTTTGACAAATATTATTATTTCTCAAGACAGTGTTGTTAGCTGTTAACTTGAGTTGTTAGAAGAATTGTTTAAACTGGGAATTAAGGAAGATTTTAGAACTTATGATTGTGAAGATTCGATACAGTGTAAAAATTCTAATTTCTTGGATACTTCAACGAACTTTGTACCTGTGATCAAAATGTAGAAAATATTGCAGAACAGTCAGGTGTTCTCGAAGAACTGAGTATATGGTATAAAATTTACGGACACACAGAATAATGAATTCATGTTATGAAAGCCGCTATGCAAAAAAAGAACACGAAAAAAAATACTATAATAAGAAAAAAATATACCTTCATAGGGTATTAAAAAAAATAAGCTAGGAAATAAGAGTTAGGAGGAGAATAGAGCTAGGATTTAAGAGGAACATTTAAATAGTTTACCACATATTACATGGCAAGAGCCATGTTTCCATCAGAGTTGCCATCAGAGTTAAATTGGTCAAACACATTACTGGTTATGGCCTACATAATCAAGCAATAAAAAGTACAAACATTCAAATAAAAACTAATATCGTATCCGCTGAAAAAAATTCTAGAAAACTCATTCGACTTTGTCAATGAATTCTAAAAAAAATCTGATTAATAAGTTCTAGCCCATAGAGTAAACATAGACAAGCATAGAGTGCACGCATCGCTAGTTACCCCTTGTGTCGAGCGTAAGCAAATTTTTAGCTAAAAGTACTACGCTCGTTTTTCGTGCGACGACAGATGTTTATGCAAAAATATCGATGATTCTAATATTCATAAGGTATTCTTAGGTTTTGAGATAGAGCTCTGTTTTGACATAAATTTTGCGACTTTACTTGTTTATTTGTTTATTTATTTACAGTTCATACTTGATGAGCACTCTAGTTTTCTTATTTTTTCTCTAAAATTCTAGCCACTTACAGCGCTTGTCATCAACGCAAAACAAATTTCATTAGTCATAACATCATCGGCGCTTGCCCATCTGTCGTTGTTGTTTTAAGTCGTTACAGAGCAGAGGTTAATCATCTCTTTCCCGTTTGGAATAGTTCTTATATTGAGTCTTTAGTTAAAAATAGTTTAGTATCATCTTATTAGTTAAGAAAATAGTCACCATGCCTATTGCCTATGCTGTTGCGATTTTTTATGCATTCAAGCATGTGACATTTTTTTGCGAGAACTTGAGAATTGATATGGAAATTTGCACACATATAAAGCGACATGACCACTCCGACGAATATAGTTACGTTTGTGCCTGATAGGTGGCGCTGGTGGCAGTGATTTTTATCTATTGAACCATAGGTCGAATTTCAGATTCTTTTTTAAATGAAGCTGAAGAGGCATCAGATAGTGGTAGATGTAAAAAAAGTAATAGAATATTAATAACAATAGAATATTTGTAGGACCTCCCTCTACATTACATTATGTACATAGGGATTATCTCCTTGCTGCAGGAGTTCTTTTTTTATCAATTGTCTATGGCTGTTGAAGCAGCAGCAATTTTTTATTGTTCGTGAGAACTCTTTTTATTTCAATTATATGTTTGCGAAACTCGAGAATGATTCTCTGGTCTAGGCGTAGACCAGTTTCTAGAGCAGAGTAAGATGACTTTTTTTTAATGGCTTTTTGATTATTAAAAAATATTACATACCTACGTCAAATTGATTTGTAATGGCGCATTACGTCACAATTTCGGGCGATTGTACACTAGCATGATCATTAGCCCCAACTGCTGAGCTTTGATTCACTTTATCTATTTATGGCATTATTAATAAAAGTCGCGATGGAGTTTAACAACGGATTAACAGATTCTAATTTTAAATTCTCCATAGAAAAATTTAATATAGAATCTGCTAAGCAATCGCTAATCGCAGTCGAGATTTTTATTAATAAGGCCAGTGTTTAAAAATTTTGAAAAACTAAAATTACTTTTTTGTTAATAATTTTTTATTATCTAACTGATGGTCTAATTAGATTTTGAAATTTCATACTCAGACACTTACCCATTGGTGAATATTTAAGTGTAACTTGTGCCTATAAATATTTAGCACCTTACTGATTCAAAAGCGATTTAAACTGATAAATCATTTAACAATAAACCCAGAATCATGAAATCCGAACTTACATTTATATACATAATTTATTCCATTACCTTTCATCTTAAAGTATAGAACATTCAAATTATACTGTGCGAAAATAGACTCTGAATCTCAATTGGAATTTACATATAAATCACTTGAGAGAAGTACCAAATTTATCACGTAAATGTGACAAGGTCTTGAATTTTATGCTCCCTGATTCTCTACCTAAAGGTTTACAAAGATACATTATAATAGGCAAGATATCTATACCAATATTATAATTGAAAAATTAACTCTGTCTGTCTGTCTGTTACGTTTTCACCGTTAAACCGCTGAACCGATTTGGATGAGACTTGGTATGGGATAAGTTTTTATCCTAAGGAAGGATTTTGGCTACTTTTTGCCGCGATAACCGACATCCACGCGGTTAGAGCCGCGGGAAACAACTAGTAGTATATAATTTAGTTAACAATTATACCTACGTTACTCGAACCCGACAAAGGAGCTGAGGTCAGTCTAAGGTTATGAGGTCATGTCAGTATGAGTAAGCTCCTTATCAGTAACTCGTCTATCAGAAGTACTCACATACATAGTAGTTAAATGTGTTTCGTTATTAAAATACAGATTAATCCCGCCATTGTTTTTGTACAGATATTTTTTAATTTTAATGGCACCTATCGTTCTTTTCAAGGTCTCATATTCAGTAGCGGGCCTTGGGTGATTCTGGGGTAATATGATACTGATAAATTATTTAAACGGGACCTCTCCAGGAGATTGTGTTAGGAAATGTATACAATTAATTTTTGGTGAAACTTGGTATGGGATGTCCCAAAAAGGTCATAGGCTACTTTTGCCGGGATAACCGACACCCACGTGGGTGGAGCCGCGTTCAACAGCCAGTATGAAATATACGGTGCATATTTTGCAGCAGTAAATTAGTGATATATCTTTGAAAACTATTCTATTTAAATCCGTATTCCATAAACTAATAATAAATACTGAAAACTATTATTATTTCTCCTGAATTGATATCACATATCAGAAACTAAGAACCCAGACCTTTATGTATAAATCGCCGCACTTAACTAGGTTCATCTGTATATATAAAATGCTTTGTCCTGAGTGACTGACGAATCAACGCACAGCTTAAACCGCTGATCGTAGAGACCTCAAACTTGGAGGACGAGTTTTTTGTATGACGTAGGTATAAGATAAGAAAGGATTTTCTGAAATTCTACCCCTAAGGGGTGAAAAACGGGACCAAACTTTGTATGAGACAACGTGATTCCTTGGTCCAATCTACTTCTAATTTTGCATAAACATTCTTTAACAGAATTAGTAGAAGACGTGTTTCGTATTTTATTGGAACTCACCGCCTAACGGGGTTAAAAAGGGGTAGAAAGTTATTTTGGAGGTAATTTGCATCGAAGTTGATGTCGCTTCTGATGTGAAAACTCAATTCGATTTTATTCAAAAAACGTTGAAGTCGGATAAAGATAAAATCTTGGTGCAATGCAACTCTTTAAAATTGAAATGTCAAAAAGCATTTTCGACTTCTACACGGAAGAAGTCGCGGGCTAAAGCTAGTCTATTAATAAAATTTTAAGTATATAAATTCCATTGTTTAAGTACAAAATAAAACAAACTGCGAATCGGCTGTTGACATAATTATTTATAAAACAAGGCGAAGGACTTGCAAGGTCGGGCCGAGGACTCGAGGTTAAAGCGGACAGTCTGGGTTCTAAGCCTAATGTAACGTTGTTTATTATTATATCTGAGTACGTGAGCTGATGTTTATTATTTTTAATGGATTCGTATTCAATTACAAAAGTTTATTTTTTTAAGTTATATTTTAGTAGTTATGTCGTGGTGGCCTAGTGGTTCAATGAACGGATTTATGTGCACAAGGTTGCAGGTTCGAACCCACTACAGGCAAGTACCAAGGTGACTTTTTCAAAGTTAGATGTACTTTCTTAATTATTCTATGACATCATTGACAATGGTGAAGGAAAACATCGTGAGGAAACCTGGATTCCAAAATTGGAATCTGAAATCGCTAACCCGCACTGAGCAAGCGTGGTGATCAATGCTCGTTCCTTCTCTATATGAGAAGAGGCCTGTGCCCAGCAGTGGGACATTTATAGGCTGGTATTATTATTATATATTTTTTATATGTATTTATAAAAAGACAATGTCATTTATTTAAATTCAATCTAAGTTTATACTAAATCTATCAAAATCGGTTGTGTTGTTTAGCCATAAAAGCGTTACAGACATGCAGAAAACCAGAAAAACGGTGTTTGAGTTAGATAAGCCTACAAAATATTAAGCTGACCTGATGGTATGAGAGTACCACTGTGTAAGCACATAGTTAGATAGATAAATCGAATGAATGTACAGGTAATTATTGGATCACATATCTCCACACTTCGTACCAAAAGATTCTAATTTTAGTTTCCTAATCAAATGCCTTGAATCAATGTGGTTCAAGTATTGAACTGACTTGCTAAGTTAATCTGTCCAGTTAAATTAAATTAATTAATTAATATGTCATCTAGTTAATCTATTGATCGTCTTGTGCCTATCCTTTTCCCAAGCTATGTTGGCGTCGGCATCCTGTCTTACTGGATTAAGCTGAATTTTACATGGAGCGACAGCGTATCTGACCTCCACAACCCATTCAATTTACTGGGTAACACAGTATCCCAGTCAGAATTATAAGTCTGCCAAAGATCAACGCATGACAGTCGGGACCAACGGCTTACTTAACGTGCCTTCCAATGCACGGAGGGTTCTCAGTATGTTAACAAATGATCACCCATCCAGGGACCAACCGCGGCGAGCGCGGCTTAACCTTTACTATCAGTCAAACCGTACGGCTAACACTTAGCCACGACTCCCTCTGACTCTAATGTCTAACAATTAAATTAGAAGTAAAATAAATAAATCTGACATTGACAACCCAAAATAGGTAAGCGAAGTGATCAGTGATCTGTCTTTGATTGAGATTAGACAATTACACTGCAGTAGGACAGTTTTGTATTTAAATGAATTGTCGTCAGTGTATGTAATTAACATAATTACATTATACTACGATTGATACATATTACAATTACATTGTGCGACTATTTTTGACTGACGCACAGACAGACAGATTGTGATAATGAATTAGGGCTTCCGTTGACGAGTGAATGATAATTATATCTATTGTTTGAATTAAACATGTATGTGTGTTGTCCAATGTATAAGATGACAGTTGATATTTAAATTAAAGTGATTATTAATTAAAGATATTCTTAAATGATTGAAAGTTACTTTACAGAATTAGATAGTGGCTTTATAGAAAAATGTTTAAAGAATGGGATGATCCGCAAAATCACGCACCGTGGGTAGCTAGCTGGATTTACACAAGGTGATTTTTTAGCTTTGCACAAACAAAAGCGATGACTTCTATATCGTTTACCAAAACGATTGGTATACAAAACTCAAAAAACAAATGAAAAATAAGGAATTTCAATACAGTAGCCGTAAGAGTTTTACGGTAATAGTACTGACATTCAAGATTTTTCGTTTGTTGGAATAATTTTTGATACCAATCCTTTTTATTACCGATATAGAGGTCATAGTTTTCGTTTGTACACCGACAAAAAACTCACCCTGTATATTACGCAATTGATTCCTGCTGTTTTGTGTATCAGCAAATAGTTGCCAGAACCAAACTCAAAGATTTAAACTATTGCTTAAACCTGTTACAACAAAAACATTAATTACGACATTTATACTTGTAACTGTAGTGGGGTGGACACATTTTAATGGTGTTTAATATAGAGTGAACAATGGCTGAACATTACGCCGCGCGCCGTGCAGTCAACAGTAGAACAATAGTAGAGATTCGTTAGTGATACGTAAGCGAGAACCAGTAGGTACTAATGGAACTCGATACTTAAATTTGTAACTTAAAAAATAACAAAAGAAAATTAGGAAGTATTAAAGGAATATTTAACCCAGTGACACGGGCTGTGGAGGTTAGATAGGCGGTTGCTTCATGTATAATACGGTATACAGCTAAATTCGGTAAGGCTGGAAGACGACCCCAACATTGACGGGCCTGTTGGTTCAGTGGTTAGTGACCCTGACTGCTAAACTAGAGGTCGTGGTTTCGATTCCCACGCAGGACAAAACAAATCTTTCTGTGATGAGCACGATCATTTGTTCTGTGTCTGGGTGTAATTTATCTATAATATGTATGTATTTAGAAATATATACGTAAGTTTATCAGTTGTCTGGTTGCCATAATACAGGCTCTGCCTAGTTTGGGATCAGATGGCCGTGTGTGAGCTGTCCCAAGATATTATTATTATTACTTTACAAAAGAAGAAGAATTATGAAAAACTTTTTAGGTTAATGTACAAAGGTCCACATTTTACCATGTACAACACCCTAAGACGAATTGGAACTCACTAAAAACTCACATTTCCGAGAAATCTTCGAAATACCTTAGTTAGACTTCATGTGCATACCAATGCTGTGGAACAATACTCTATGGGGCTTTGTTCACTCCTATAGACAAGTCATGTGTGCCATATATGTAGCAAGCCCGAAAGGCGAATATGTTGCAAGTTTCCACAAATGGTTGGCAGAACTAAGTATGGGTCTATGCCTCTATGGGTACAGGAGCGAAAATATAGGATCTGAGACTTAAATGGAGAGAAAAAAGTATACTTTATGTGGTAGAATATGGATATTTGGGTATTCTCGAAGATACGTTTTTTTTTTAATAGGGGACTATCTTGACTATCCTTACACGACTACCTTGAGTTACCCTAATGGACAAAAGTAATCTGAAGAATTATTAATTTTGCTTAAAATAGTTATTAACATTCTTCAAATATTATATTTAAACATTAAAAATTAAATATAGCATTTATTTATTATTTTAATATTTGAAACCTGTATAACGAAATTATTTGAAAATAAGCAACATATCAAAACCAAAAAATCTTTTGTTTTATTCAAAATAGCTACTAAGTAAAACTGTATAGGTAGTATTTAGGGTACAGTTATGTAGAGCATATAATCATCTAAATCTTGACATGACAAATCAACTTTTTATTTCAATAATATTTATAAATTTTTTACTACCAAGGAAAACAAAACACCAAAATCCTACCATTCTGCCGACCCCATTGTTCAAAACAGTTAAATAAAAAGTACGAACAGACAACATGCTTGATTTTTCATAAAAAGCCAGACCAGACAGTCACTCAGAACTGGTTTAAACCAGTTTTAAGCGAATACTTTTTTTACTATTGAAATACTCGGGATGGATAACGTACGCGGCTCAAGGTTTGTGACATCTCAAGGACAATTGACAGAAACGAGTCATTTTATTGCTTCTTTATTACGTCACGTATAGGCCTTTTAACCGGAGCGAAAATCTCATCTAATTGTTAAAGAATTGCCATCAACTACAAAATCAAGCATTAGATATGTGAGAGCAGGGTTGCAGGTTCGAACCCAACCTAGTAGGGTGGTGATCAGTCATTTTTGTATTCTTTTTACATAGTGTAATGATCTTTTTCTCATAAAACCTACTGTGAATAAAACGAATATACTCGTAATTTTTGTATTCGTTGTTTCTGACGATCCCTTTGGTTAATTAAGTCGTGATGATAAATAAAGAGTCTGTGATAATAAATGATTATAGTGCTTTCCTTACAGCGTAAATGTAACTTATTGTCACTCAATTTATTTCATTTATATTTCGTGTTATTTCCTTAAATAATTAACGATTAATATGTTACAACAGCTTATGTAATCTTTTTATAACTAAAAGAGGTTATGGATATGATTTTGCGAATCAAATTTTACAACAAAAAATAAAAAAATTCCTTCTTCCTAGCCATTACCCAATCTATGTAGCGGTCGGTTTCCAGTCTTACCGGATTCAACGAGCCCAAATTAAAGTATGATATGGAAATTTGAAAAAAACCCAAAAAGAGAGTCAAAGCTTCTACAGCAGTGGGGTTTAGGTTCAAAGCCTACTTGTTACCAACTGGCCCCTGTAAAGGCGACCGTTCATTGCGGTCCGAAGACCTTTCTTCAATACGTGAACATCCCTCCGGATAGTTCAACGTCACGAATTAAGCCGCGCCGGTGTCCCTGCCCGACGCGACTCCCGATTCACCGGCTTTACGCCGAGACTTTGACGACTACTGCGTCACACGAAATCCACAATGGCCACAGCTCAAGCGCATTGCTTCAACAACAGGGGTGGAATTATAGCAGCTCCACCCCCAAGACTACCATACTGTGTAGAAACGGACTCCCCGGTGACCTGCTTCAAAAGTCGGTATATAAGCCACACGACGCGCAAACTTTGCTAGCGCGATTCAGGATTTTCATCAATAACACCCAAAATCCTTAACTCTACAACGCTATAAATTTTTTTCAATACATTAAACTAATATTAAAACTCAAATAAATGATTTTGCGTATTTTAAAGTCATAAATAAAGAAGTTTTAATAATATTTTTTTGTGCAACAGAGATGGATGAATACGTATCGCTTTGGTAGTAAGAAGGATAGCGATAATGACATCAAAACAGCTCGCGATAGTGCTGCCATCTGTTATCAGATAACGGAAGTTTTAAGCCTAATATTAGGGGTTTTAAAAAATATATTGTTAGAATTTTCGCTGTTACAAATTGAATTATAGTTTTGTTTAATTTTATATTTGATGTATTTTTCCGTACATTTTAATATGCTATTTTTATACAATTTTATTCATATTTATTGTAATAATATTTTTGAACAGTTATAAAATTTAAAATAAATAAATAATATTTTTTAACGATTTTTTAAAAGGTATTTAAGTTTCTTCTCTTATCTAAACTATGTTTTTGTAAACAAATGTCGGAAGTTTATAATTATTATTAATAGGAATTTGTTGAAATTATATTTAATGAATTGAACATTAGAAATCAGTTAAAACACATAATTTATGCCTTACAACTATATCTTAAAAGGCTTAAAGAAAAAAAAATATATATATTATATATAATTTTATTAACAAGAAAAATAAATGCTTCTGGTATTACGGACGAGATATAAATAAATTGGAATGCGATACATAAATCCCAAATTCCACAATGTCGTATACATTCAATAAACTCACGCGCATCGACTAGCGATTCCTAAAAATGCGCACGACTCAACCGATCACAATAATTATACTTGTGATACGGATAATGTGAAAAAAAATAAACAGCAGTTGAGTTTGAGTTGAAATCGGGATTCATCCTTACTAATAGTACAAATGCGAAAGTAACTCTGCCTGTCTGTCTGTTGCGTTTCGACGCCAAAACTAATGAACCGATTTTGAATGAAATTTGGTACACGGATAGTCTAGAGCCTGAGATAAAACAAAGGCTTCTTTTTGCAGCGATAACCGACATCTGCGCGGGCGGAGACGCGGGAAACAGATAGTAGATGACAAATTGGTGAAATCTGTGATGAAATGGTATGATGGTAGCTGGCTAAAATTTTGAGTTTCATATTTTCAGTTCCAATCGTTAAAGATTGTAAGTCTTTGGGACAATAGCAGACGTAGGACCATACGTAAACTTTTTAGGGAATGCAAATTTAGAATAAGCTCTCTTTGGTCTACTGAACCCTCTCTTGCGCACAATACATGGTCCGTCTCAGAAATTTGATCAGGATGAAATTTGATTATAATATTGTCAACGTAGTATTGGAATTGTTAAACAGTTGTTGTACTAAGTACCCAAGAGTAATAATCAGTGTTTTTTGTTTAGTTATAACTACAAATTATAATAAATAAATAAATGTGAACAACATCACATATATTGCTCTGAACCCAAAGTAAGTAGCTAAAGCCTAAGGTACCACAAACATTGTTTACTACATTGATCCGTCCGGGGATCGAACCCGGGACCTCGGAGCTAGCGACACCTTGAAAACATGTGTGTACGCCACTCGACCACGGAGGTCGTTAATAATATTGTACTGGTTTATAATGTTGTTTATTGCAAACCTTCAAATTTTTGTTGTATTCTCTTCTTCCATAGATAATTCGGTCAGGGTACAATTATTGCCCTGCTAGAAAAAGTGATTTTGCATAATTTGCTAGTAAAATACGAACTTAATTAAAAAAAAAGTAGATTTTTATCAAGATTGCCTCGTCCTTCTATTTTGTAACAAATTATTATTATTACTGTACAGTTAATACGCTACTAGAGCAATTTTTTAAAACACTAAATATTAATAAAAACAATTCCATCTTATAAAATAAAAAAAAATAGGACTGAGATCAATAAAAAGTTAAAACACATTTTTAAAAAGGTTATATAGGATAGCATTAAAATAAAATATGATTGTTAAAGAATATAAATAGTATAAAAAATATCCGAAATAAAATAAATAAATATAGGTATATTTAAAAATATTGAGTAATATTAAATAAACATGATATGTATCGAACGGGGATCGAACTAAAGGCAATCTGTGAGATGACATCCACTTCTAAACAGGTCTGCAGTTTGGCACAAAGAAATAAGCAAGGGAATCCTGAATCGCGCAATCAAAGTTTGCGCGCTTCGTAACACAATATACCAGTATTTCGTTACATCTCTCGGGAGGTCCATTTCTACACAGTAAGGCAGTAGTGGGATAGGGCTGTACTAAACCTATCTCCGGTTTAAGAAGCTAATGTAAAGCTATTGTAATTGAAATAATAATGATGTCATAAATGTTAAATGAGTAAAGGTCATGTAGGCCAATATGTAAGGTCGTTGAACCAATTGTAAGAGTCGCTAGTACGTCGGCGAACTATGTGTAAACAGAGGAATATGTTCCTCTACCCCACTGTTGTAGAACATTTGACTTCCTTTTTATTTTTACTCTAAGATTAATGTAAAACATTTACCTAGTATTAATAAAACAATATCGTATTGTTTTAATTGAAATTAGCATTAAATTTGAACAATTAATTTATTCTTTGTTTGGCCTACTGTGTTTTGACCTTTCAAAATAGCTACCCATACGACAGTATATAATAAATTAATAATGTCTACATTAATGTGTGCGTGTTGATGAAAAATTATGATAATGTTGATGATGAAAAGTACCCTATGCACTATTCCAGGCAATAAACTATCTTTGTATAAAAAATCATTCAAATCCGTTCAGCTGTTTTATCGTGATTGAGTAAAAAACATCCATCCATCCAAACTTTCGCATTTAAAATTATTAATATGAGTAATTAAATACAAATAATAAAAGGAAAAACTTAAACCTCAGGCAGGACTCGAACCTGCGACCACTGGCTTGACGCGCCAGTGGTCGCAGGTTCGAGTCCTGCCTGAGTATTTAATTACAAATATTCGCTCCGCATGCGTTAATGCGTAACAAATAATTAAAATAATATTAATATGAAGTAAGATTAGCAACAAAGAAGTTGGTCCGTTTTTACATTGAGGTGTAATCAATTATCAAATCAAACCTATAATTTGTATTCCCTCACAAGTTGTTTTTTTTTAAAGGTGTTACCCAACGTTTTTTGCTCATGAGTTCATAACAGATTTCTTTGTGTGTTTCATAAACATCCCTAAAAATCAATAAAACTGATTTTTATACCACTGGATATAACTTATCGCAATGGCCTAGCGGTTTAATGAACGGATTTTTGTGCACACGGTTGCAGGTTCGAACCTATCACAGGCTAGTACCAATGTCACTTTTTTAAAGTTATAATGTACTTTCTTAATTATTCTGACAACATTGACAATCGGTGCAGAAAAATATCGTGTTGAAAACTGGATTGTTGATAAATTGGAATCTGAAATCGACAACCCGCAAGTGAGCAAGCATGGTGATCAATGCTCGTTCCTTATCTGTATGAGAAGAGGTGTATGCCCAACAGTAGGACATTTAAATGACCGGCCTTTAAATGTCTGTGCGTAATATTATTACTATGGCAGAAGTCTTTTTTTTTATTATTTTAGAACTTTGTCGCTTAGCAACAATATCGTTCTATAAAATCTACACACATATACTCATACACCAAACAAAAATAAATACTTACAAAAACTAAATTAGCTAAGTATAAAAACCAATAACTGCTAGCATGTACAGAACTTTAGACTCTACGGTTTACAAAACCTACATCTGAATTACTCTTCAGCTGTTGCCGCCTAAAAGCCTCGGTCCGAACACACTCCATTAAGATGTGTTGCACATCATCTAAGGTATCACAATCAGGGCAGTTGGGAGATGAGACTTTTCTCATTAAAAAAGCGAACTTCTTAGATGGAATCAATGGCAGTGGTTACTTAAAGTATATAGTAAAAAGTAAAGTATAATAATACTGGATATAAACCGATAGTAATTAGATATTTTTGGGTTCTTTCTACTTATACCGCTATTGGCAAGACCCACAACGCTCACCTATATTTTAGAATTGTATATAAATCATACCTACTTACATCTAAACTAACATTTACGAGCGTTCCAATATACTTAACATATTTTTACACAAACAACACATACCTTGTTTCCTTATCAAATATCCTGGTCACCCAAATTACATTTGCGATCACGAAACCATCGATTTCACAAAACACAATCAATTTCAGTCTCTATTACGCGTTGTGTAGGGTTCATGGGAAACGAGTGTTGTTTTTATGGGACGTTAGTTTAAGTTTGTAGATATAATATTGTGTTATTTTCCTGCATGTTGTGTTTAGCATGGAACATATGTTTGACATATTAATGGCTTCATATTGTATGTTTTGTTTAATATGTTTATTACGCTCGTTATTATAGATAAATTAGGCAGAGATGATGGGAAATAGAAACTGGTTTTGTATGGATCATTGTTCTGATAACAGACAGAGGATATGACAGCCAAGATATTTGGGGTTCGATACCGAAATTACTTTATCTAGCCAGACTGACTGAAATTGACTGGTTTGATGGTCTAGTGGTTAGCGACCCCGACTGCTAAACCGGAGGTCGTGGGTTCGATTCCCACCCAGGACAAATTTTAATGTTTGTGTGATGAACACGATCGTTTGTTCTGTGTGTGGGTGTAATTTGTCTATAATATGTATGTATTTAGAAATATATGAGTTTTTTTATCAGTTGTCCGGTTGCCGTAATACAGGTTCTGCCTAGTTTGGGATCAGATGGCCGTGTGTAAGTTGTCCTAAGATATTATTAGATTAGATTATTAGAAATAAAACAATTTTTACAAGATTTTTTTCATATTATTTACTCCTTACTAATGATTTATACAGTAAAAAATTAGACGTAACTACAACAGAAATATATAAACACCCAGTTTGGGAATCGACAGTGCACCAAAACAGCTGAAGTCTGATACTAACTCAATACATGCTGAAAATCAATTTGAACACTATTATTGAATTTTCAGTACCTATTTATAGAACTTAAGTATCACCTGCCATTAAAAAAATCATTTGTATGGAGCCATTGTCAAGGTTACCCACCCTTACCCTTACCCACCCCTTCGGGATTTCTGACAAAATTGCATACAAACAGGTTTTTAATTATACAGAATATGTTAGGGGCACCGGTTTGGCACGGGCCATTTTGCAAGAGCTAAATAAATATAAAGATGTCAGTTAGGTCAGTTATTTCGTGATGATACAGGACACTACAACTACTACTTTTTCAAATGCAACTGTAATTTAAGAGATTTGCGCGTTCAAACAAACAAACTTTAACTTTTTTTTGCTTTATTATATTATTATAGATTTTATTAGCATTTGTGGCAAATAAATGTATTTCTTTCTTTTTTTCTATTTACTGAATATTGAAGTAGGTACAAATAAATTTTCACTGATTGAAAACGAATTTAAATTTAAAAATCTATTGGTCATTTCACAAATTGGGTTTGAGGTAGTAAAATCACAATAAAACCACAATAGTTATAGAAGCGGCACTAATTCATAAAAATGCAAGCGAAATCCTTGAATGCCCAACAGAGGTCTGAAAATCGAATGAAATCCAGTCCAATTGTTCGGTATATATTTATACGTATATACATACACTTATCCTGGCTTGGGTTATTGGCTATAAATGCACAAGCCCACTTAAACAGGAGGTCAGAGTTAGGATGGTGTGTGGTACAAAATAAAGGAGGAACGGTTTTTAAATGGAAAAAACACGTTTTAAAAATTCTCCATCTACCGAACTGATTTTCATATAGTTTTCACCAATGGATAGAGTGATTCAAGAGAAAGTTTGTGTGTATGATTCAACTAGTTGTCCCCCGCGACTTTGTCCGCGTGTTTTAATTTCAACGGTTTTTCATTTTTGCAACTTTTTTCATTTATGCTCCGCTCCTTTATTTTCTAACTTATAGCTTTCCTCAATAATTGGGCTATCCAACACTGAACGAATTTTTCAAATCGGACCAGAAGTTCCTGAGATTAGCGCGTTCAAACAAACAAATAACTCTTCCGCTTTATTAGTAGATATATAGATATAAATATATCGTAAAGATTATATTATAGTACAAACTTCTTATAACTACATAGTTTTGTTTTAATTAAGTCCAGTGTAGTAATAAGCATATTACAGCATACATATATATTTTTAATTATTGTATTTTTGTTGACTGTTTGTAATAGAAATAATGTTAATTAGATGGAATTTCTATACCATGGCTCATGTGTCAACGGCCTGCTTGGTACCTCACCCAATTGTGATGTGTTTTTTTGTTGAGTGGGATGCCATTCTTACTGCATGCTTAAAGTTCTGAGAAACTGCTCACTAGTTGGATTATACTACCCGCAGTCTGCACCAGTCATTAAGTCTACTTTTTGTACTAGTCTTAAATTTTGCTTTTTTTGTACGACCGTAAATGTATACCGTATTATTTTTAATTATTTGTTACGCATAAACGCATGCGGAGCGAATATTTTTAATTAAATACAAATAGTGGAAAGAAAAACTTAAACGTCAGGCAGGACTCGAACCTGCGACTACACTGACCTCGGTAGCTTAGTTGCGAAAGTGACTGGCGCGTCAAGCCAGTTCAGTTTCGTCAGCGCAGGTTCGAGTCCTGCCTGAGGTTTAAGTTTTTCTTTCCACTATTTATATTTAATTGTTTATCTTATATTTATATGACGTAATAATTGTAGTCTCTTAAATGCTTTAATTAGCTTCGGCCGTTCTTTTGAGTAATAATTTTTCTTTAAGAGACTTACAACAAATATGCGGCCACCGCGGTAACATAAAGGTTGGTACCAAACATGAATACCCCTTTGAAAGTTAATTCAATCAACGCTGTTTCGTCAGAATCGCTTGATCTTAAAGCTTGAGCCTGGTACTTCTAATAAATTAGTGCAGTACCCCCTGACCGGCACTTAAAGGCGGACTTACGGTTATACTATACTTCCAAACGCCCCGACTTCTTTCAGATTTTTGTAAAAAAAAACTACACTTAATACCTAGCACTTAAGGTTCAAATTACTATTTAAAATTAAGGTCAACATTTTTTAGTACATTGTCAAGTAAGTGCTATTTGAATCTGAATTCTTGTTTTACAGAAGGTCTTAGATTTTTTTCAATCGTAATCACTCAAGAAACACTAAATTGAATATTTTTCAGAGCATTTGAGATAACTATCATGAAAGGGGCTAATCTGGTCGGCAAAGTTTTAGTATGAGAGTTTTATGTGCACAAAGAGATAAACAAAAACGGGCCAAGTGCGAGTCGGACTCGCGCATGAAAGTTCCTTAAGATTTTGTGGAGCCCCCTTTTTTATATAATTTGTTGTAGCAGCAGCAGAAATACATACACTGTTAAAATTTCAACTCTTTAGCTATTTGGGTACATGAGATACAGATCGTTGACAGACAGACGGACGAACGGAAAATCGAAGGGTCCTCTTGACACGTTAAGGGTACGGAACCCTAAAAATTAAACGTAAATAGTAGTAGTTAAAAAAAAAAAAAAAGTTAAGACTTTGTCACTCAAAGATAAAACGCAATTTACAAAAATACTCATACTTTAAAACCATTGAATATTAAAAACCTTTGTGTCCTATTTGCTACATTACTCTACCTGACGCCATTCCCGACTTAAATTATATTTATTTTCTTTTGCTTTGCATTTCACAGGAAAAAATTGCAAGCCCAAACGCCAGGCCTACGAACACGGCAATTGAAAGAAGACAATTGGTAGCAGGAAATGAGCGGATGGCAGGGAGCGAATAAAAAAAGGAGCTGTAGACAGACTGACTGGAGTGGCTTTAGGGTTGGCAGACAAAGAAAATATTGTTAACCTGCACGTACAATGGCGACAGAAGCGTTGATTTTGAATATTCTGACTCTCAAAAGTAATTTGGGAAGCTTGCTTTACTACTAGTAGTTGTTTGTGCTATGCTTTCGTATTATGTCGAAAACTTATTATTTTAAACACAATTGTTATAGCATCAAATAATTAAGCAGCTCAATGTTTAGTCCATAAAAGAAGTGTTAAAATTCATGCTGTTGGCAGCCCTACAAACAAGCAAAGGGATGGCAAACGACGAAATATTGCACGACGCATTCGCACTGGCAATGATTGGTTTTCGGGCTTTTAACGGTTTGAGACGAAAAATCCTGGTTCTATTTGTCCGAACGCGTAATCCTGGCGAAGTGGGTGCTATACATGCCAGTTTCATTGGAAGCTACGGATTAATTGAATAAGAGCTTTTGAATTCGGTGTTGCAGAAAAAAGCTGGGAACAGTAAATTAAAAATGGGATCAATATAAGGTGAGAGTCTTTTCTATATATCTATTAAACATATTTTTGAGGTATTTTATTTATTTAATCATCTTAATAATAATTAGAAATCTT
Organism: Diachrysia chrysitis; assembly: GCA_932294365.1. NCBI lineage: Eukaryota > Metazoa > Arthropoda > Insecta > Lepidoptera > Noctuidae > Diachrysia > Diachrysia chrysitis. Next base: position 9,499,679 of record OW028659.1, on the reverse strand, counting down.
TAATTGGTAAACATACCGATACTCCTCCATGCATCGGCACGTTAAGCCGTTGGTCTCGACTACCATACCTTGATCTTTGGCAGTCGTTAAGTTGTTACAATTTTCACAACCAGACTTACTAGGGAATACTGCGTTACCCAGTAAAAGGGTTTGTGAAGGTCAGATAGGCAGTCGGTCCATGTAAAATACAGTAGTCAGCTGAATCCGTAAGATTGGAAGCCGACACCCACATAGCTTGGGAAAAGGCTGGGCGAAAGATATTTCTTTAAGAAAAACGAACAACGACGTTGCTATAATTAGGGCTACATTACACTATTTAGAAGAGCCCTGCTTTTTGCATAAAAGGTAACGTTACAAAAAAAACAATTATTTAGTTACCGATATAGCCAAACATCCATTATTCATAAATCAGTACAAATAAAATAAACGTAAAGTGTTTTGTAAGACTAAAGTAAATAGAGAAAAAGATTCTGAAACACTTCTAATGGAATAAAGAAATTGAATAAGTGTAGTAAAAAAATTGAAATACATTAATCATCGTGAGAAAGTTGAAGCTGAAAAATAATGGTGTTTCATATTCTAATTTTAGCAATCAAATGACGAGATTTAAAGATGAAAACGTGCTGAAAGTTTTTTGGGAAAAGATAAGGTCGACCGGGTCTCTCACCATTAATTATGTTAAGTCTATTGCGTACACTCAGAGATTTATCGAGAATTTCATAGACGATTTCCTGGAAAGATTTGTATTTTTTATACCTCTGAACTGCTGCTTGTACGATTTTAATGAATACAGGACTTGATTTTGCGATTATATATTTTTTTTATTTAATGATGTTTTTTTTCTAGAGGTATTGTATATTCAAAACCGAGAACTATTTGAGTGTGAGATTGAAGGCAATAAATAAAGTTTACATAACCTCTGGCTTCTCAGGGTTTTATTTACTCAGGAAAAACATGATGGTTACCTGTAAACAAAATAAAACACATTAGTAATAATGCTACAGTAATTTTTTTTTATCAGCTAAAAAATAATACAATATTTTTTTTGCAGATTACCTTAAAGATAGTAACTACCTAATATTGCAAAAAAATATATATTAGGCATCATCAGCTGCTATCATGAAACAAAGAAGTCACAAGGAAACCAAAACACTTAATTAAAAGCGAAATAAAGAACAAGACATTTTAGCGCAAAAGAGGTCCGAACGCGAAAAGCCGCTGAGAGTTTCTAGTTAAACGGAACGACAGCAGAAAAAGTACGAACGTTTTACACGGTACAGACAAAAGGAAAGTTAAAAAAAACAACTTGAATGGAGAAAAGGAAGAAATTGAAACCGAATTTCCCGTGAAGACTGAAAAGAATAAAAACATCAGATACGACCACGACAGTAAAGAGTGTTCAGACGACGTTCCCGTCTGAAACAATTTGGAATTGGAAAAACCGTTTCCAGTTGCAAATGGAAATAGCGTTTAGAAGTTCCGACTTCACGATTTTGTCTAGCAAGCTACGAAAAGAGGATCGATATAACTTTATACATGCAATTATTATTGGAATTGGTCAATGGTGTCTATTTTTAACTTAGTGTGTATTTGAATTTCGATTATACCAAAATTTCTGAATTTTTTGTATTTATGGTATTTACCTTTCTGATTTTCCGTTTTTTCTAATTGATTATATTTCTAGAAGTATTTTAAAAAAATTGGCATCGAAGCCAATAAAATTAATCTAATACAAATTATAAAATATAATGTAGGTAACTACCGTTCAAATTTTTGGTACACATATAATCTCTGCAAATTTTAGAAATAATTTTCTACACTAAGTACTAGAGAGCAAACAATAAAATTTTGCTTTATGTAAATTGAAACTACGGCATTTCCTTTACAATATATTCGACAAGTTCTAGCAATAAAATGTATAAATTTCATTTTTATAATACCATTTTTAACATTAGCAGCTACAGCAGAAATCCTTTTGTGTATGACGTCAACATTATTATTTTTAAACGAATTGAAATTACGTAAATGAATTTGAGAATTTATTAAAACAAACTTGTTTTTGGTTGGAATTGAAATGCATTGTCTCCAGCTCCGTCCAGTAATAATTTCAAGATGAAAACTTCAATTCAGTTTTCTTATTAAAAAGGTTATCACTTGCTTTAGTAATATTTTTGAAAAATCACTGTAAGATTACTAGGTAATTAGACGAACATTAGGTATACAGCAAAAACTGAGATAGGAGCTGAAAATTTATGATCTATATCAGAAATTTAAATTAATTACTCGACTGCCACTTCCAAATTTCCAAGAAAAATTAATAGAAAATTCACTACAAAACTGCAGAGTCAAGGCAATTAAATTTAAAACGTGTTCCGACAAAAATTCTTCCGAGTCCGCACATTTTCGTGAATTTTTAGCGTCGAGTATGCACACTAACACATGTCTTTGTCAGATAAGGTTTTCAGAAAAAGTTTTCAAAGGGTAGCCGTCGGAGCGCCGGTAACTTGCAGTTGGGAGTCGCTTTGGTCATTTTGGTGCACCTTTTTAATCTACCCCAGTTCACTTCATTGTGAATTACGTTTAACTGAACGGAATTTTGTTTACCGTTTTCTGTGTGGGCTATAGAATTTTCGTTGAATGCTAAATCAGAATTAAATGGATGATGTGAGAGAGAAAAATAGTCAGTGCTGACGATATGTGTAGAAAAATACATATTGCGTCAACACCCGAATTTCTGAGAATAGGTCATCACCTTTGTCCTTAGGTACGACTGTCTTTTATTGACTATTTCAATTACTTTCAAAAAGACAAAAATATTATTGCTTATTAAATTTGCTTCAGATTCGAAGTAATATTCATTTTCACTAACCAATCGTTAATAAAAAAAACTACAACTTATTTTTTGTTTTTCGATAATTTTGTATTGATTATAACTATGCTTTGTTTTCTCAAATCTTGGAATAATGATCAAAGACTTCTTTATTCCCTAATCGGATATTAAAATATCTTGTCAAACTTAAAACACAAACAACGAAACTTTGAAGTTAAAATCTTTTGAATAATTTAAAATTTGGTCCCAATTGACTTGGTAAATATTTTATAAAAAGTGACGTAAAGTTGGATTGAAAGCCAGAAAAATTACTTTCTGAAAGTTTCTCGACGATAATGAAGGGTAGGTCACAAGGAGAGGGTAACATAAATAATTGTTGTCGAACCACTCTTTTTAAAGATCCTGTTGGAGCCTTTGTTTTTTTCTGTTTTGATATATATCGCTCTTGAAAGTTTTTGTGGCTGTTACAAGACGAAAAAAAAGTGTGTGTGTGATGAGATGTTTTTGTATTTAAAATAATATCTAAGTTGGCTTCAATTTTTTTGTATTTTCATCTTTCTGTAATTTAGTTTTTTTTTTCCAATAATCAATAGACATCTTTAATCGAATTTTAACTTTTCTTATGTTCCTTCAGTTACAAATTCATACTAATATTATAAATGCGAAAGTAAATCTGTCCGTCTTTCTGTATGTATGTCTAGTATGCTGGCTAAAACACTGAACCGATTTGGATGAAACTTGGCGTGGAGTAAGGTTGGATCCTAAAAAAGGGCATACTTTTTGGCGCGATAATCGCCACCCATGCTGGTGGAACTGCGGGCAACAGTTAGTTGTAAATCTCCTAGACTACGTCTTAAACATAAATCGTCTAAACTGAGTTTAGAACTAGTTAATTTTAAGTAGAAACCGTATCATTCGAACGAAACAACGAAATAAACATGCAGAAAACACACGGAGTTTGATTTGAAAAACTATAACTTTTGAAAACTTGCTCAATTCAAACTGGTTCCCCGAATTTATACAAAAGGAACATTAGGGAAACTCAAACTTTGCGTTTTTACCATTGACTAAAGTTTAAACGAACCGGGGCTTGCGTTGGAACAGCGTTATTTTGACGTGCGCTAAAACTTTTCGGCCACTTAACTTTTGTCAAACAGCAATTTGGACAAATGTCGCTTTAGAAACAAAATTTTATTCATGAACTTATAGTTGTAGACAAGTTTAATAGCTCTTGATTACTTAAACTGACGTGAGATTACAACTTTCATATAAACGCGCCTGTCTTCCAGTTAGCTTGGCAGAAATGACAAATTTCAACCTGCCATGAGCCTTACATAATTTCGTTTTTATTTACCGTCATCATATTTTATGAACGTCTCATTAATTCGTTTACTTATATGGAGCTCTTGGCTTTCATAGAACTCTTGTTTCTATAAGGATCCGTAGAATGTATGGGTCGACTTAATTAGCTATTGCTTCAATCCTTATCTCTATTTCTACTAACACTACTTCACACCAGAAAATAATACTCGTTAGTTTAAAAAAACACTGTACATGTTCAACCACGAAACTATCGTTAGGACATTGGCATGCCCAATTAATTGGGTTACTGAGGTCAGGTAGCCTTCGATTCATGTAAAGCCACATTTAGCAAGATTAAATTCCGAGAAACGAGCTGCCTGATGGATAATTATGATAAATTACCTCGTGGAGTTCTCGTGAATTCATTCGCAGTAGTGAATTGTGACCTTCATAATACCTAGGATATTTTAGAGAGAAGTAATCGCTAGTAAAGAACCCAGCATTAGCTATTTTAATGCGGAGTTATAGATAGATCCTACATGGAAATCTCACAGGAAAGGAATCAGATCTTAAGACATACATGTTTCGTTAATCACTAGATAGAACTCAAAAAAAAACATTTTTTTATATTTTTTTGACGCTACTAACAAGCATGACCTTTAAACCTCTAGTTTTATTTCAAAGTCACAATCTTGTAAGATAATAAAGTTTTGTATCATTTGCGCCAACTGACACAAGCTGGTACATACTAACTTTAAAAATATCTAGAGAACAGTGATTCTAATCTTACTCACAAACAGCTTTAAAATGGGGTCCCGTGTATACTGTAAAGTTAACTCAGCTAAGGTTATATGCTCAGACAACATCTACTCAATATAAATGTAAAGTGAGTCTTGGGGTGGCAACGAGACGTTTTTAGAAGACAAATTGTCAATCTGCAGGTGGTTCTGAACGTCTATTACGTGGCTTGTCGATATAAGTCAGGTTTATTAAGACAGACGTCAAAATTAAAAGATTTATTTTGATAAGTTATTTCGGTGAAACGTACGCCATTTTATACAATGATTTAAGAAAACATAACTCTTTGTAGGTGTCTGGTAATAAGAAATGAGTAGAAGATATTTTAAATTCTCTTGTAAAAAAAGTTTCCTATTTCTAAATAAAGCACTTCCAGTACCGAAGGAAGTTGAATAAATAAATGTAATATTTATTATACAGTTTATAACAAAGTCAACGCGTCAAACTAATTCCACATTATACTCTAAATAACAAGCTGATTGCTATAAGGATAATACCGCCATAAATAGTCTGCTCGCGACCGCGCAAGCGTACGGGTGCAGAAAAATGGCTGCGCAAATAGTAAAGTGTACACAGTGCAATATAGTTATAAATGAGTTATTATGTTTTACCCAGAACAAAATAGATGTTATGGACGAAGAAAGTTTAATTAGAATAATAGTGAGTGCGTTCTCTGGCTCGGAAATAAGTGAAGCTAAGAACTTGTTGTTCAAGTCGGTTTCTACTACTACCCGCAATATCTCGAGACGCAAGAACAAGGAGCAGAAAGATATTGAAGATATCATATGCTTATTTAAGAGCACAGATCCGGATAAAACTCCCATCTTCGTCGCTAAGGAATTGCATAAACTACCGCCGGTTACATTTGACCATGTCGACGTAACGAGACTGTTAAAAGATATCGTCCTATTGCAATCTGACTTAAGAAATATAAAAGAGACTTATGCTACAATTGAGTATGTAAATGAAATAAAAAAGAACTGTGATGCTAATGACTTACAAGCGACAACGGATTCTAATATAACCTTACAACACTCAAAAAGTTGTTTATTTACACAAAAGTTATGCGTTGAGAACGCTTCGAGTGACATGACCTTGAACGCAGGAGCGACGCGCTTGATTCCGAGTGAAGAGGCCCCGCCCCCAAGCGGAGCAGTGTGCGCAAAACAACAATATAACGCCACTGCGCATGCTCATTCCAATATTGAGGTAAACATGCAAAACGTTAAAGTTTCAAATGAAATTATGACACAGTCACAAAATATCACCAATGAGGATCTGAATATCAGTAAAATGACTATGGCTGACATTGTTCGTCAAGAAGGTGAATGGAAGGAGACAAATCCGGATCAGGAGTGGACGGAGTTTCAACGGCGTAAACTTAGAAATAGACAACAAGTTGTTAAGGGCAAGGCAACTATAAGGCCAGAAGATAAATTTAAACCAGCTGAAATAAAAACGTCTTTGTTTTTGTCAAACGTACATAAAGATACTTCAGAAAATGATATTATTGAATACATATTCTCTAAAACTAAAGAAAGGATATCTTTACAAAAAATAAAGATGAAAACAGAAAAACCGTATAACGCTTATAAAATTATTGTAAACAAAGACTTATTAAAAGTATTATTAAATAATGAGGTCTGGCCCGACGGTGTAACTTGTCGGCGTTTTAGGCCATATAGAAGTACCGTGCCTAGTGGCGAAGAAATGCAATCTTAACTATGGATGTTATGTATAATACAAATTTAATATCTTTTAATTGTAAAAGCCTTAAACGATCAGTTGAAGGGGTCAAGGAACTATGTGATTTCGCCGATATCATTGCCTTACAGGAGACATGGCTTATGCCACATGACTTACCATACCTGGACACAATTCATGCAAGCTTTGGGAGCACCGGTACATCTGCAGTAGACACGGATGCTGGCGTGGTGAGAGGCAGGCCGTACGGTGGGGTGGCGCTGCTTTGGCGCAAATCAGTATTCCGAAGTGTGTCAGTGATATCTTGTGTGAATCCGCGAATCGCAGCAATACGTGTCACGACTGATGAGCGTTCAATATTAGTGCTTAGTGTATACATGCCTGTGGATAGCAGTGAAAACCTACCGGAGTTCACAGACTGTTTAGGTGCCATTAGTGCAATAATACATGATAATAATGTCGAATCTGTATTTGTCTTAGGTGATTTTAATGCACATCCTGGGGAGCGCTTTTGTGACGAGCTCCTGAGCTTTTCATATGAGCAAAATTGGATTTGTGCAGATTTAAATCGTCTTAATTCACAAGGCGCTTTTACATTTATTAGTGAGGCACATGATTGCAAAAGATGGTTAGACCATTGTATTGTCACCCAGGCAGCTGCCTTATGTATTACTGATATTTATGTAAAACATGATGTATATTGGTCTGACCACTTTCCCCTAGTTATTAAGTGTAATTTAAATATAATTTTACATAAAACCGAGGATAAAATTAAACCCCAGAATAAAGTACGTTGGGGAGTTAAAAATGGATCTCAAATTAGTAAATATCATAGTATATGTAGCTCTAAATTAAAATGTGTTGATTTTCCTGCAGATTTTCAGTATTGTAGTGGTAAGCAGTGTAATTTATATAACCATAAGCAAATTATAAATAAGTTGTACATAAATATTGTAGATATTTTGTGTGAAGCTGCCAGAGCTACATATATTGTAAATAAAGGTAAGCGTAAAAAGCTATTGGCGGGCTGGAACAAGCATGTGCATGAAGCTTACAGGAATGCTAGGCAGAAGTTTAGAGCATGGGTGTCATGTGGTAAACCAATTGACACTGAAACATATTATGAAATGGTACAGGCACGTAAAGAGTTCAAGGGCAAGTTAAAATGGTGTCAAAAACACCAGGATCAGATCAAAATGGATATTTTAGCCAAGCACCACGCTAATTCTGATTTTAAAAGTTTCTGGAAAGTTACTAATAATGCCAATACTAAACCTAGTATTCCTGTAAGTATCGACGGGGTCTCTAGTCCCAAGGAGATAGCCAATCTGTTTAAAGACTATTACTGTATAAAGTCTCCGTTGGGACCACCGTGCCGGGAGCTTGATACCTGTCACTCTAACATATCAACTGTTATTACAGCTAAAGAAATAAAAACATCTATTAAAAAAATGACAGGAGGTAAATCTCCCGGTCGCGACGGACTCAGCATAGAACATCTGAGAAATGCAGGCGTCCATCTACCTAGAGTCCTTGCTATGCTATTTAATTTGTGCATAAGCCATGCATACCTTCCTCGAGGACTGATGCAGACTTTGGTGGTACCGATTGCCAAAAACAGGACAGGAGACATGGCAGACAAGACCAATTATAGGCCAATTTCCTTGGCGACTATTATAGCGAAGGTGCTTGACAGTGTGCTCAACTCATATTATTCCAAACACGTACGATTGCACGACGCCCAGTTCGGGTTTCGACCTGGGCTATCTACAGAAACTGCTATCTTTAGTTTGAAGCACACTGTTAAGTACTATACTGATAGACATACTCCTGTATACGCCTGTTTCCTGGACCTGAGTAAGGCCTTTGATCTTGTGTCATATGACGTTCTGTGGCAAAAAATAGCAAAAACCAGCGTGCCATCTGAGTTGGTATCACTCCTGAGATATTGGTATCTTAACCAGGAGAACTGTGTGAGGTGGGCAGGCGAGCTCTCGGATGCGAGCAGGTTGGAGTGCGGGGTGCGGCAGGGGGGGTTGAGCTCACCCTTGCTTTTCAATCTATACGTAAATGATCTGATTGAGGAGCTCAGCAGCATGCATGTCGGATGCTATGTTGATGGTGTTTGTTGCAACAACTTCAGCTATGCAGATGATATGGTGCTGCTGGCCCCCTCAATCGGAGCTCTTCGAAAGTTACTTGCAGTGTGTGAGTCGTTTGTTGCTTCACATGGTCTCATGTATAATATAAAAAAGACTGTATACATGGTCTTCAAATCGGGTCCCAATAGTCCACCTGTACAACCTATTTCATTAAACGGTGAGTCTCTTAATAGAGTTCATCAATTTAAATATCTCGGACATTGGATAACCGACGGTTTAAAAGATGACCTGGACATGGAGAGGGAACGCAGAGCACTGTCAGTTCGGGCGAACATGTTGGCGCGCAGATTCTCCCGATGTACGGACGCGGTGAAAATAACCTTATTTAAGGCTTATTGTACCTCTCTGTACACGGGAAGTCTGTGGGCCAACTATACCCAAAGAGCTTATAGTGCTCTGCGGGTCCAATTTAACAATGCGTTCAGGGCGCTGTTGCGGCTTCCACGTTTTTGTAGTGCATCCGGCATGTTTGCTGATGCACATGCAGATGGCTTTGCAGCTATCTGGCGTAAAAAGACTGCATCATTTGTAAGCCGGATGCGTGGAAGTAGCAACAGCATCCTGAGCACCATAGCAGATAAGTTTGACTGTCCTCTTATGTTTAAGTTAGTGCAGCGGACTAGATCCCTGCTTACAATATTATATTAATTGGTACCTTATTATAGTGTGGATCTTTGTTATCTGAATAAATAAATTTTATTATTATTATTATAAATAATTTGGGTTAAACGAGTATGAAATTACTCACACCAGACAAAAGTAGATTAATTAAACATAGAAAAGGTGTCTGGTTAGTTCGCATTGACACCTCCACATCGTATATATCGTATAAGCACTTTAGGTACGAGAAAATCCTTTTGCGAGATAAATTGGTCCTTTGAGTCGGGTTACTAAATTCTGTCTTTGCCGGCTGAACCACTTACCTACTTGATATTATATACATACACAGTTGTAGGTTTGAGTATTCTGTGTTATTTTTATTTGGTATATCGTATAGCTAACACATAAACTGTTAGATAGGTGTGAACGATTTATGCCTTTGTCGAATCTCACTACTTCTAGTTTCCTATAGTTTAATTTACATGACAGCTTTTTTTTCAAAGAAATGGCAATTAGTTTCATTATTTCTTTCATTTTAGTGGTAATATCCCACCATAGGATCGGACCTAAATAGACTTAAAAGTTATCTTAAAAAATTAACAGTAAAACCACTAACCAGGATTCTGTATTAAAAATAACATCAGCAAGCACACCCTTTGTTAAACAACTGATCTGCTGATAACCTTAAGGTTAGGCAGTAACTTTGTTCATTTTACTTAGGTTACCAAGTTTATTCTCCAAAACCATCATAAATATTCTACCATTAGTTTACGCTAGCTAATAATTAAGAAACTCTTGTAACATAAAATTGGTCAAGTCTTGATAAAATCAGCTACAATGGCGGACCAAATACGGAATTTGTCGTTTCCTTTCTAGTACAACCACACAATGATATAATATTTAGCATACAATGCTATATTGCGTACAACACAAATTGTTTGACTTGTTGGCAAACGGCCCGAATTTAGCATGTCCTAATTCTGATGAGTTATGTCCTCCGGATAGAATATGGAATATTTTGGGAAATTACTTGAAGCATAATAAAAATATACAAACAAGAGAAAGAAGATCGGCTTCCCACGGTACGCGAGATCGCGAATCACCCCGCACCACGCACCGTCTGTTGACGTCTGCACGTGTCCGTTGCAATCGCAATATAAGTTCACGAGCCGGCCGTGCGTTGTGATACGCGATATTACGCACAATGGGAAACCGGCTTTACAGTTTGTCAATGCATGAATTTATCTTCCGAGAACAATAAAATAAATGACGATCGACAGACGAATATAAATACTGACTTTATTCAACGTTAAATAGGAACTTGTGGCGAAGAAAATAAATAACAAAGACAAAACTCCTAACCACGAAAATAAGATCCCGAACTTTATAAAAAAGTTAATTTTGAAAATCAGGATACATCTCTATTTGATCTATATTTGACTTACAGAATACAAAATATTGATAATTAAGTTAAGTGCCATCAGCGACAATTGAAATAACGCGTTAATAAAGAAATGCCGCCAACAAGTACCATTATTCAAGTTGGGGTACTTTTACTTAACAACCTACAAATTTGGCATATTAGATCTGGTAATTCTGTTTGGCAGGCTTCCACTATCTGTCTCATATACGCTAATGCGCGAATGAGTTGTAAACCATAGTTTATAGCTAGGGCTATCAAGAACGATGGCTTTTCTAGTTATTATCTGACATTTTTTCCAGTAATTTCCTAATGTACAATTAGATGTTATGGCGGTAGTAAATTTAAATAGTCTTTTTGTATAAAGTATTTCGTTACTCATCACCATCAATCGCAGCTTTTTACTGATTTGTTTCATTTCTTTTCCCATCTTCGCCAATTTAATCAGTTTGGACTTTCGGATTATTCTTTCTTTAGGACGTAATTTTAATTGAATGAGCCACTTTTCTAATTGAATCATTCACCGTCTCATCATTATTTTCTGTTAACTCCTCAAAGGCATAGTTAATAACATCCACAAGTAGGTTAATTTTGTTGAGGATCAAAATCGAGTTGACAAGGACTTTTCGTCCTTTGCCACCAAGAATTAACGAAGAAATCTTGAATGAAAAGGGATCTGGAGTAATTTTTTCCCATCACACCTTTTTCCCCAACCAATTTATAGGGATAAAGTGATTAGGAAATTGTATAAAGAGATGGAGTCCCGGATTGAAAATGTAATAGACATTAATGTGCGTAGTTTAGGAGGGACCCGAGAATCCTTTGTGAAAGAAATAGTTTTGTTTTTTTTTTAAGAAAATCGCTTTTTGGTTCAACACTTTCTTTGATTAAAATCTGTTTTATCTTCAAAAGTCTTGTTTCGTTTTTGGTTCCTTGTGATTGGTCAACCATTTTTCTGAAGCTGGCTAGTAAGCTATTACATAGAGTGTTCTACAGAAATGGTGTTTGCGTACTATTTTAAATAGTCTGCCTCTTTTTCAGTTTATTATCAAAATTTATCCATAATAGAAACAATGTAGAGTAATATTTTTTTTGGCGGACTTGCTAGCGCTATATAATAATATATCATTTTATACATAAGTAGGATATTTAATTGTGTTTTATAGACTATACCTAAAAAAACTTATTTATCTTACGATTCTTCAAGTTTCAAGTTATGTTCCATAGTTTCCTAAATTTATCTTTATTATTAATACAAAAATAACTTGTAACTACGAGTGTCTCACTGAAGTATAAAGACTTCTTTATCATAAAACGAAGGGCCATTATTATCAAAACATTCGACACATCTAAAACACGAAACACTTCGCGACACAAGAATGAACTCTGAACAAGTCAAGTTCGTAAAAAGCCATTTCACTTAAGACGTAAAATTTAACCCTAAAAAACTTCAGTCTAATTTACGTAAAAGTTGTTTTTTTAATTACATGCTAGGAAGTACCGGTTCTCATCAAAACTTTAGTGGCCGACTTTTCTATTATGCAACTCTTGGCTGGAGGAATTTAGTTTTTTAATCCTAGGACAAAGACTGGCGGGTTTTTAAAGGTTAAAACGTACTTATTGTAAGCGTCCGTTGTATGGGCTTTGCAAACACGTGTAACTTTTATTCTGTAGACTGCACTGTTTGTTTTTTACTCATCGAGAGACTTAATTTAAGTATCCACTCGTGCTTGCAGATTGCACACATAAAAGTTTATTAGGTGTATTTTTGTTTGTTAGATAATTATGTTATAAAAGTTTGTTATATATCTAAGTTTTTTTTATATTTTTCATGATTTATGTTCTCGTTATCTGTTCAGTCATAGTCAAATTGTCTACCTAATTTATTACCTCGAATAGCAGAATAACATCGAAAAAGTCATGGAAAGAAAAAATTACTTACGCGAATGGGGTCGCGTAAGTAGGACTTACGCAGGTGAAACCATGGGGCATTGCTAGTTTGTAATATTAATAGGATTTTGTATACTCTCCACACAAAAAAAATCCTCCTTATCATTTAACACATTGTTGTTCATTATTATAATCACATTGTTCAGTCGTTTAAGTAGGTTTTATGTATGTTTACACATACATTATAAATATCCTGACAGATATTCCATCTTATCATCATCATCATATCAGCCTATCACCTTCCACTGCCTGTACGCAGGCCTTTTCCCAAGAGCGCCCACTATCCCTGCCTTGGGTAGCCTTCACTAATCTGTGGGCAGCCACTTTCTTCAAAGCGTCAGTCCATCTAAGCGCGGTCTCCACTGTAATACCTACATGTGTCCATATTCCATCTAAACACAACTTACTGTAGAGTACTAAGTACTTTACTCTAAACGAGTACAACTATATCGAATACCAATTTACCCTACCTACCCAAACTACAGTCAACGATAACACTATCTACGAGAATACACCTCGACTCTTACCAAAATCTGTTTACAAGTAGAATACCCGTTTTGGGCAGGCTTATCGCGCGCATTTCGCGTCACAATATCTTTAAGGAAGGCCATCAAGGCTAACCTACATACTTTGTGACAAATACCTAAAGGCCCTGCGGAACTTTGATAAGCTGGAGTGACAAGCGACGTACTTATGTTGGCGGTGGTGCAAGTTGTGAGCTTGTGACGGGAAGGGTTAGTTTTTTTGATGAATTAGCTTATTATGAGTTATTTATTAATCTAAGAAAATAATAAAACACCTCAATTTCTATCAACCACGAACTCTACTAATACTGAAATCCTAACAAGCATTTCTTTCTTCATCAAATTTTAAGCTTTATCAGTTTTGAAAAATTAAAACAAAAAAATTGGGAATTTTTATCAATATCATATTGTTTTTCTACTATAAAAAAAAATATATATATATATATATATAGATATATATTAATATTAACGAACACCACCTCGATTGACGAAATTCATAACAAAATCTTGGAATATGCTCAGTCTAAATCCAATCAATTATTACGAATATAATAACCCATCCTTGGCGTTGCTTATTAAAAAAAGCTTTACTTTCTGATGGGAAACCCATAAGAAACATAATTTTAAACTGTTAATAAAAATATACGTCGCTATTCTTAAATCGCTCTTCGCTTATCCCACAAGCAATGTCTATCATTACAGCGGATGCGTAATGAGCAATTCGCGGAACAGTCCCATTGATAGCTGTTGGACAACACGGCGTTACACGCTCTAGAATGTTCCATTTGCATTAGACGCGTTTAGCTGTTTAGTTTTGTTAACGTTAAATTGCTTTTAGTCTTTGATACGGGTACATTCAGAGTATTAGTACCCATTTCTGTGGTACTAGGTTTGCAGGGTGTATCTGAAATGCTCGTTTCCTGGTGTCACTGTGTACCTGTGAGTCTGTGTAGGTATCTTTGTGATGGTCTATCTCTGTATGAAAAGAGGCATTTCCTCTTCAGTGGTTTTATGCTGATATTATTATTAGGTACAATTATTATATATTAGCATTGCATTAGCAGTCGCGGGAAACAGCTAGTATAAAACCAGCTTTGGATTTGGAGATCCAGTAGCCTTGAGCATATCAAACTAGGTACTGTCTATCCATATGTGTAAAATGATAAAAACAAAAAACCATAACATCGCAAACAATAAATTCAAAATTTAAGAAACCTTTTAAAATGTTGCAGCTAAGAACAATCTCAATCACGTCAGCTTTCAAACGAAAAAAACCGCATCATAAATGATTCATTAATTTAGGAGCTACGATGCCACAGACTCGTCAAACTTATAACACCCATCTTTTTGCGTCGGGGTTTTAAAATATCTACCCAGTGTGTATAAGCCTAAAATAAATACTCATAAATATATAAATTATGTAAAGCTAAGTCTACAAAAAAGAAAAAAAAATAAAACTCTTTAAAAGGAACCTTTGATAAGTCTTATAGACGAAAATAATATAGAAGGTCACCCAATTTTCTGAGATAAAAAGTTTAAGAAGTTGCTATACTTTGCTATCTACGTAGGTCCTTACCTTTAATCCTACAGATATTACGCAATTAATTATAACATTGTTACGTAAAATCAACTTTTTTTTCTAAATTGGATTTTTAAAAACTTCAATTGCGTAAGAAATATGATTAGCATAGGTATAGTGAACCGCATATCAACATGGTAACATTTTTTTAGGAAATTGCAACCCTACTGCTAAAGACATAAAGTCCTCTCAAAGCCAAAATGATATCACTTATGTACTGCAGATACTTATCCTTTATAATATGAAACGTTTAAATAAATGTTTCAAATGTGAATTTGACCTTTAGCGCAGTGGCTTTGTATCTGCATTTCATAACTAAAGCTGCGGATTTGATCTTGGTTCAAGAAGATGTTGAGTTTGTGCTACCCTTGCAAAATTTTAGTTTGTTTTTAAAATAAATAAATAAAAATGTGGTTGCTAATAGCAGAACCGATCTAATTGTCAATCTATACTACCAAAGTACTCACTAAGACACAGAAAACTAAAATATAATAACGATTATACTGCCTACAATAATGGTCTATCAGTCTGATTTGAGTAAAACTTTCTGCTTTTAGTAGTCAATTTATGAAAGAGTTATAGATTAAGAGACGAGTAAAAAGATGCATGAAACTGCGGGCCATAATTAGTATAATTAAAAAGGAAATACTAATATTCAAGTTCAAAAATAATTTTGTCGGTCTGTCTGTTGCTTTCATGGCTAAACCGCTGAACCGATCTTAATGAAACTTGGTATGGGGTAAGCTTAGACCCCAAGAAAGGATATAGGCTATTTTTTGCGGTAACCAACACCCACGTGGGCAGAGCCGCGGGAAACAGCCAGTATCATTATAAAGCAAAACGTAACGGTAAAGTTTAGTTCCACCTAAAACTTCAGTCAATAATGAAATCTACTTCAAAGTAACATTTGTACCTCCGCCATTTTATTTCTACGACTCTATTATATTATGCAACCCTACCATTTGCACGACTTTTAATAATAAGAGGTTTGCCAGAACAAATTGTCAGTGGTTGACTGAAAAATGACGCGGCGCGATGTTTGTTTGTTTAATGTGCGGAACCCCGCGTTACAAATGACGGGAGGGTTAGGGTACCGTAGGGGAAACTTTTACCCTTTCGAGAGAAGAAAAGGTTTTCCTTAGTTAGGAAGGGGAGTAAAGGTGTTTTGAAAGCACTTAGTTTTAATTTTACATAGTAACAAAGGTAAGTCTTTTTATTTGGAAAATATTCAGAACAATTTTGTGTTATAATTTATAAATATTGAGAATAAATCTTTTATTTAGATTTCTTGCCTATTACAAACATAATTATGTAGTTTTTATGTAATTTAAGAGGTACAAAAAAAATTAACCCTCCCACCTCCAAAAATAAAATGATAATCGGTTTAAATTGGCTAATATTTGACACTAGCTTTTGCCCGCGACTCCACCCGCGTGTCTGTCGGTTATTGCGGCAAAATGTAGCCTATGTCCTTTCTTGGGATAAAAGCTTACCCCATGCCAGGTTTAATCAAAATCTGTTCGGCGGTTAAGCCGTTAACGCGCAACAGACAGACAGACAAAGTAACTTTCGCATTTATAATATCAGTATGTATAAAACCACAAAAAATTAAGAACCTATTTTCTATTTCATCTCGACAGTATATTAAAGTCAAATATTGTATCAACAAAACAGCCTACCCATTAAGTAAATTTAGGCGTCATGAAAGTCACATTTTTCAGCAAGACACATATTATAATACACCGTTTTAATAAATGAGATAGGGTGAAAGGAGTTTACATTACATTCGTAACAATCAAATGTTGGTAAAACCCGGAGTATCATGTTACTTAGTCAGTTAAATAGGGTCTAGTTGACTAATGACAGTCGTGCGTGACTATATTTAGGGGTAGTTTAGTCCACATGAAAGATATATATCACTTTGCACATGTAATTGTGTTCTGGAAAACGAAAAAATAAAGTTTATGTTTTGTAAAATAAAATAAAACTAAAAATATTTATGACAACCGCTGTGGTCGAGTGGCGTACCAGATTTCAAGGTGTCGCTAACTCTAAGGTCCCGAGTTCGATCACCGGACGGGTCAGTGTAGAAAACCTCTTTATATTGTCTCGGATCTGGGTGTCTGTTGCCTCAACACAAGTGCTTTAGCTACTTACTTTGGGTTCAGAGTAGAATATTCTGATATTGTCCACATTATTAATACTTTCATTTACAGATTAGGTACAAAAGGCATTTATTTTGTTAATAACAACAATGAAATGTAGTTCATAGGTAAAAACTAGTGTCATCATAGATATTTCGCTTTAAAAGCTTTCTAAATTGTTCTTCCATTCTTTACAATAATAATAATACTGGCCTATAAATGTCCCACTGTCCCGCTAAGGCCTCTTCTCGTTTACAGAAGGAACGAGCATAGATCACCATGCTTGCTTATTGCGGGTCGGCGATTTCATATTCTAATGATTGGATTCCAATTTCCTCTCGATATTTTCCTTCTCCGATTGTCAATGTTGTCCTAGAATATATAAGTAAGTACATACTTTGAAAAAGTCACATTGATAAATGCCAGTGATGGGTTTGAACCTGTAATCTTGTTCACACAAATCCATCCATTATACCGCTAGTTACAAGTTAGAATTTATTCTTTACAATATATAATAAAAAATAAAAACAGTGGCACTCCGTGAGTGCCGGTAGAAGTGAAAAGAAGTTTTCATTTTAAAAACAAACAGTCAATACTATAGCGATCAGGTTAAAAGATCATCCTATATATTGATGACTTGTCCTACCTTAATCTATCCCCACCTTCAACACTAGGGTTGTCAATACAGCTAGTATTTAGGTCATGGATGCTGGCTGAATTTTCCTTAACTTGATTAAACGTAGGCAAATAGAATTTAATATAATATATTCTGCTTAATACAATACATTATGTTAACGCTTTGGTGTCTTAAACACGGTAGATAACTATATAAACTGGGTAAAAAAAAGCTATTTAATCCGTCAGTTAGATAATTAAAAAATATACGAAACATATTTTTTGTTAAAAAAAAAGAAAAATTATACTAACTTAAGTTGATAAAGTGAATTAAAATTCAGGAGTGGCCTCCTGAGCTCACGATTCTACATAATATGTACAAAATCGTGAGGTCATGCGATATTTCAAATTAATGTGCCGTCGTTAGTTTTTGAAAACTTAGCAAAAGCCAAAATACGATTCTAATATTTTTATTAATTAATTTTCCTCACAGACATAAAAAAAATGTAATCGATCCAATTCTTCGTTTTAGTATAGTTTTTTTAAACATGTCTTAATTAAGGTATATTTTATGATCCTAATTGGTAGGCAACGATAGCTTAAAAAGCTTATATTTACCTTTCATCAATTTACATGAACAACCTAATACTAATAAAATTACTTTCGTAAAACAATCACTTAATAAAATCCATACAAGTTTCATTAAACGTTGTTTATTTATTTAAGTTTTGTGGAAAGGTGCGACCCTATAACTCGATTTATTTCTGGAGAAACCATTTTTTCTCATGTCAACC
Source organism: Diachrysia chrysitis (assembly GCA_932294365.1). Taxonomy (NCBI): domain Eukaryota; kingdom Metazoa; phylum Arthropoda; class Insecta; order Lepidoptera; family Noctuidae; genus Diachrysia; species Diachrysia chrysitis. The sequence goes on along the minus strand of OW028659.1, from coordinate 9,481,257 downwards.
TCCAAAAAGGCAATATCGTTCTATATTTCATAGCTGGTAGTGTGCACATTCCTATAAATAAGCGTTTGAGTTATGGACTGTTTATTTATGTGAGGCGCGAGTACACTTTTAAAGAAATGTTTTTTTTTTTTTTTTTATATATTATGTGTGTATTTCTTTTAGTTTTCATGAAGAGTTTGTTAAGTTCTTTACTTTAGCAGATAGGTTACGGAGTCATTGAAAACTATTCTTTATAGAGTATATTGTTACAGTTCTTATTTTGTTTTAATTTAGACTCGAACGTATTATTTGCATTAATATTTTTAAAGTTATCTTTTTAGCATGCATAAGCAAAGTGTTCTTCAAACAAATCTCTCGAATATTCACATAATCAAGACTTAACACTATTACCAGAACAACCGGATAATATTTATAAAATAAATAATAATAATACCAGCCTATAAATGACACACTGCTGGGCACAGGGCTCTTCTCATATACAGAAGGAACGAGCATTGATCACCACACTTGCTCATTCAATTTGGCGTTTTCAGATTAAAATTTTTAGAATCCAGGTTTCCTCACGATGTTTTCCTTCACCGATTGTCATAATGTCTTAGAATATTTAAGAAAGTAAGTATAACTTTGAAAAAGTCACGTTGGTACTTACCTGTAATGGGTTCGAACCTGCAACCTTGAGCACACAAATCCATTCATTGAACCCCTAGGCCACCACGACAATCTTTATTAATTTTTATTATTCATTACGCATAAAAACATGCGGTGCCAATATTTGTAATTAAATACAACACATACATACAACAGTATTTAATTACAACCGGATAATCTATTCTAAGCATTGTTGCATAATATATCAATTATCAAACCTGAGACAATATATCTATCAGGAATCGGCGACTCAATCGAGATCAACGACTAAATCCAGTTGAGAGATCGTCCCAATCACTGGAAATCCTCAAACACGGAATTGCTATAGATAAAGATAGGTCTTAGTGTAAGCGATTGGCGAATATACAAGGTGAGTTTTTTGTAGTTGTAAAAACAAAAACTATGACTTTCACATACCGATTACAAAAACGCTTGGTTATAAAAACTCGAAAAAAAACAAATGAAAATAAATCTCGAACTTCAATACAGTCGCCGTAAGAGTTTTACGGTTACAGTACTGACATTCGAGTTGTTTTTTTGTTTGTTTGCTTAATTTTTGATACAAATAGTTTTTATAACCGATATATTTGAGAAAATAGTGAGCTTATCTGTGTAAACCGTTTTGTAAGGAAAAAAAACGGTGAAATCATGCGTATTTGGTATAAATTCTAAATCTAGCAATAGCAATATTTAAATTATCTAGTAATTTTAAGCAAGTAATTTCTAGGTCCAATATAAACCTGAGTCCTTTAATATAGTGCTTCAAATTGATATTTCATACAAGCATCATATTATTATAAAAATATTCTTATTACTTTTCAATAAGTCTGGTCTGATTTGTAACCTAAAATTAATCTTATCGAAATATTGCGAGACTCGAGAGGGCAAAAATTGGATAGGATTTGATCCAGATAAACCTACTGTATCATCGAGTTTTATTAGTATTAAAATTAAATTAAATAATAATTTATTTGTAAGAATATTTTTAAAAAGGTATAACAAAGATATGATGACCGTAGATTGCTGCCGTCAGCAGAAACATTTGTACGCCACAAATGTTTCTGGTACTAATTACACAAAGTATTCATTAATAAATTATGGAGGACTAATTGCTAATAAGTGAAGAGTTTGTTTGTTTGTATGAATGCGCTAATCTCAGAAAGTAATGGTCTAATTTGAAAAAATATTTCAGTGTTGGATAGCACATTTATTGAGGAAGGTTATAAGCTATATAACCTTACGCCTCGACCAAAAGGAGCAGAGCATAAATGAAAAATGTTACAAAAAATAAAAACCGTTAAAACTAAAACACGCGGACAAAGTCGCGGGGGACAGCTAGTACAGTCGTTAATAATAGTAGGTATCCCTACCAGACAGTAGGTATTAAAATTCAAATCATTACAATTTTTGTCATTAATAAAATCTTAGTAGAGTAGCAACATTTCATTAGACATGATTTGACGACCTACGTAGTTCGAGTGGCGCACACACCGGTTTCCAAGATGTTCAGACGTCCCTGGTTCGATCACCGGACGGTTCAATGTACAAAACAATTTTTCTACATTGTCTTGGATCTGAGTGTTTGTGGTAGGTACCTTCGTTATTTCTGATTCCATAACACAAGTGCTTTAGCTACTTTGGGTTCAAAGCGATGTATGTGATGTTGTCCACATTTATTAATTTATTAGAAGGAATTTTAACAATTTATCTCTGCATATTCTGAACCTAAGCTTTTTAAGATAGCGGTCTGTAACCATCCCACTGCTGGGCATAACCGCCTCCAATACGTATTGAAAAAGAAAGTATAACAAAAGATAATAAATAATGGTGAAAAAATCTCATTTATCTTATAAACAAACCTATCACAGCTTTCTTATTAAAACTAACCAGATTTCCTAATCTCATAGGATTTCGTAACCTTTTCTACACCCACACTTTGCCAATCCAGTTAGGAATAAGTAAAACAAGTCTATCATCATTTGAACATGTTTATGTCTTCACAAATTACATTTGACACCCACACAATAATAGTTACTCATAAAACATTGACTGCAGATAGAGCTAACTGTGTAAGTAAAGCGATAGGAATGATATATTTATTTTATATTTTCAGGACTTTTCTCTAATAATTATGTAATTTCTTTAACTTGGATATTCTATATTTGATAACAAAATGCTTTCGCTGAGAAACTATAAGATGTAAAAAATAACTGAACCCATTAAGAACCGCGTTAACTTGATGACAATATATTGCGATTGCGACTTTTGGTCTACTGGTTAGTGACCTTGACTGCTAAACCGAAGGTCGTGGGTTCGATTCCCACCCATGACAAATCTGTGTGTGATGAGCACGATTATTTGCTGGCTGTCTGGATGTATTTTTTTTTTAATATATAGGTAAGTTTATCAGTTGTCTGGTTGCCATATATAAACATATACAGGCTTTACTTAGATTAGGATCAGATGACCGTGTGTGAATTGTCCCAAGATGTTATGAAATAATAATTTGTTGTGTTTTAAGGTCTCAACATCAGACCATAAATTATTTCTTATATTGTCTATATGTGTATCACTATACACTATTTATTTATCACTAGCTGTCCCCCGCGACTTTGTTCGCGTGTTTTAGTTTCCACGGTTTTTCCGCTCCTATTGGTCGTAGCGTGATGTTATAGAACCTATAGCCTTCCTCAATAAACGGACTATCCAATACAAAAAGAATTTTTCAATTCGATCCAGTAGTTCCTGAGATTAGCGCGTTCAAACAAAGAAACAAACAAACAAACTCTTCAGCTTTATAATATTAGTATAGATTAAAAAAACTCCTCAGCAGAAATTTTCGGAGCTGATATATCTAAGGATACTTATAGAGAAACTATAAAAGATTGAACAAGAACAATTTATTTATAGTTATTAATTGACAGATAGAATCCAAAGATAGGATAGAATATAAAGTATAGCTTACACTAGTAGCACATCCTAATCAACAGTTATTTCGCACACTACCTAAAGTTCACGCAGGCTATCAGCAACTGATCAAATTGATTCATCAGTGAGGTTAAATAATAACCTATGAGTACTGCGGATGAATCATGACCATTATCACTGATGCTTATCTTAACACATGTTTTGTGGGGTTAGGCAATTACAATATGCCACTCATCAGATGTACGAAACTATGAGAGCTTGTTCTAATAAAGTCTAAAATAAAAAATACTGTCAATGGAAGAAACAACTAGAATCTAAACATTTATGTTTATGACTTTGTGTTGTTAATGAAATGAAATAAAATAGTTTATTATGCAATTAGGATGTACAATCACTTTTACACGTCCCTTTTTCGAGCTCGCTGGAGTCGACATCTCCTAACTGACTGCCCTGAGACAAAGTCGAAATGTCGAAACAAACTCAGGGGTCACAGTCTCTTTTAAAGTCCAGACAATCTTCAAGAGTAGGTAATATTGTGTAAAAAATGCAGGTTACTGGACTGGTTGTGTGCCTGCTGAATGAATAACAATTTTGCATTACTTTGTATTAGAATTAAAATTCATTTAAGAGTAAGCCCTTAGATATTGAAATTGATGATACATTTACAGGAAGGAAATTACTGTGGTCAAATTATCCATAAGTTTGCGTAAATTACCCCATATAGGTCAACTAGAGTCATTAACGTTTAAAACTCAACCCTCAAAACGCCTTCTCATGATAAAAAAGTTTAAGTTGTGATATTTACATTATTATATGACTAGCTGTCCCCCGCGACTTTGTCCGCGTGTTTTAGTTTCAACGTTTTTTCATTTATGCTCCGCTCCTATTGGTCGTAGCGTGATGTTATATAGCCTATAGCCTTCCTCAATAAATGAGCTATCCAACACTGAAAGAATTTTTCAAATCGGACCAGTAGTTCCTGAGATTAGCGCGTTCAAACAAACAAACAAACTCTTCAGCTTTATAATATTAGTATAGATTTAAGTGCTGACATGGCTAAGGAAAGAAAACCTACCCAATTAAAGATCCCGGGTAAATCTTGCTACAATCCTCATTCACTGACCAATTTCTATACTAAAGTAGTTTTCAGTAAATATTTTATTTAGAAGAAATAGGTCCGCAGATAAGACTGATTTGTATTCATCTTAATATTCACAGAACAAACTTAATTCATACCCAATCTTCCTACCCCAGAACAATAGTAAACAATTACGCAAAACAAAAGGAAATGCCGACCCATCCGTTTCAAAACCCTGAATTCCAACATCAATTAAATTTACCCAAAAACTTTTATTACACACACCCACGTGGGACCATGCGGACCACAACTCATTTAAATTCTAAATTAGACAAAAGCTAACAAGTTTTGGGTATTATTTAGACTCACTTTATAAAATTCTTAGCATCTTCCCGTAGATTAATATACCCCTGTAATTATAGAAGTTTAGACGAAGCGACAGCCTAGAATATTAATAATCTGAGCATGAATCACTCGATTCTGTCATTGTACAAATTATTTGGCAGAAGTTTTAGTAGCGCGATTCATGACAGCAAAACACAATATTAGTACAATATTACATTAGTTGAGTTGTGATGTTTCCATCGTTTTATCCTCATTACAATGATCTTTTAAGTGTCAAAGGTACTTAGTAGTTTTTCAATAAAGAACAGATCAATTTCTCTGTCTTTCCTAGTGTTAAAAAAGGCATGAGACATAATATATAATATGTTGTAAAATAATCGTGTTACGTCAGTAAGTCAATTTACATTTTCACACTAACCAATTTTTTTTTAAACATACATAGTTTGTTTGACACTCAATAATATTAAATACAACCAAAAAAGGCAAATCTGTTAGTGTAGTAAACCAGAAAGATTATTAAAAAACTACTGAGTTATTTAGTCCCCATAAAAAATTGTCAAGCTTATTTTATTTCGAAGATTATGTCAAATGGATTTTCTGTGTACACCTGTATGTTGTCCCTATCAAGGCTACGCCTAATTTTATGGCTCATTTACATCGTTTGTTTAAAGCGTTTGGTTTCGCGTGCTTAATTTGTGTTCGGAGACAATGGTTACATTTACGTTTAGTTACGGACTTTCGCGGTGAATATTATTAGTTTTACTTTGTTAAAATTTTATTGAAATTGTTATGTGACATATATAGCTTAAACTAAGACTAATTATATTATTATTGTTGTTCTTTTAATATATTGCCTTATGTTTAAATTTTACTATTCCATATGTCATTGGTGGACCTACTACATTACATTACATTTCTCAATTTCAGTCAATTAGAACAATCCTAGGACAATTCTGTAGACAGGTCTTTGACTGCACAGATCAGCCGAGCAGTATAGGTCACTACGCTAAATACCACTGAGCGCAACATGCTACGGGTTCAATCAACGCATGGGAGAAGCATTTGTGTGATCCATAATGCTTGTTCTTATGCGGGACATTTATTATATAGCGGGGTTAAAAAATGTTCAAGCTCAGAACAATTTTTTTTTTCTATAACTCGTTGCAGTAACTCTCTGACATTTCCGTTCTGGCATGTTCGACTCTTACTGTAATAAAATATCGGGATGCTTTTATTGCCTTTTACCGAGGACAAGGTGGCAATGCAGTTGCAGTCTACCGCGATTTCCTTATACAGCATCGTTGATATCAGCAGCTGATATCTACCTTGAACTTTTACACGATAAGGCTAAGTCAGAAATCTAATTGCGTGTAACTATAGTTTTCCAAATAGGTTCGTTGAAACATCATTTAATAACTGCCATCGGGAAGTGCCTGACCTCTGTGACCTTTTCCAGTATTTCTGGAAAACCTATGGAAATTGTCTGGTTCCTTTGACGATCGTTCCAGACTAAATAGATTAAGCTAGTGCACGAATGGTGGCCGGCAAGCCTCTGGGCTTTTAGCACGTTATTGAGTTAGTTCAGTGCTGCCCGCTTTAATTTTGTTACGTTTGATTTTAGGGGCGCGTACGCGAGGATGTAAAACGTGTTGATGATGGGATATTTTAAAATGGCCACTTGACGCTCGTTCGACAGAAGGGACCTTTTATCTGCACTTGGATAAAACAGACATTCTTTTTATATTACACACTAGCTCCCCGCCCCGGCTTCGCATGGCTCATGTGAAATTTCCAAAAAATTTTTTCTTTTATAAAAATCTTCTCCTAACAATAATTAAGATAGAAAAAAGTTATAAGTGAAATTGTTCCACCCGTTTACGCGTGATGCTATGACCAAGGGAAATAGAAACTCATTTTTATATAAATAGATAGATAAAGTTTATAAAGTTCAAATTTACCCGCGGTCATCAGAGATAAACATAACAAAAACATATTAAAATCGAAATTAAAAGCATATTTGATTAACACACACTTTAAACGTTACCTACGTCCAATCAAAAGCACACTTTAGAATACGATTTTTTATAATTAAAGTACCTTTGTGTACTATTGATCTCACAGTCAAACGATCTGTACTATTTTGCGTGACACTGTTTAGTTCATAAGTTTATTATGTACTCGTATCTCCTAAAACATAAATAAATTAATAAAAAAATAATATATGTAAGTATAGGTTTATTAATGTAATTGGTAGATATATTTTTAGAGAATAATTTGTGCAATCAGCATTAAGATATATAGTAAATTATAATTAGGTATTAATCTAGAATAAGAGATTCGCATATTTAAGTAACCCTGCTGTATAATGTAACATTTTGATGGATACTTGATTACAATTTTCATTTTCTTTTTAAGTGTTTTATAATTTGCCGATAGCCTGTTAGTGGTATTAGTGTATTTATTTTCTATTACCTAAAGCAATTGCTGTTTTTTATTATAATATAAATCATTTTACGTATCCCTAAAAGGAACAGATGAGATGATATTTCAATGCATTTTAGAATTATGAGCTATTGATTAATTGGACCTATGTCTAGACCATTAGGTGTAGGCACTAAGTTGATTGACACATAATTGTGAACATGATAGGTTACTTGCTGTTGGTTGATTAATGATAAAGGTACATAAACGTCTAATTCTACTTTATTGATGAAGATGATGCATCGGTTACATCATTAGTAACGGTTTGTATAATGTTCAGAATTTGTAACCCTTTGTTTTTTTTTTTATGTAACCAAATACGACTATAATTGAGTTGAAATGTCGTATGACGTCACGATGTACGTTTGGAGCAAGATCGTGACGTCATTAGCCCCTGAACTTTGATTCGCTTTATCTCCTTATTCAAAAAATATGAGTCAATTTTTTTTTTTTTCTTACGGGCTTAATAATTTTATGTTTTTATACCCAGCCAACATCACTATATAATATTGTCTGTAGGTACCTACTGTCAAGCAGCTTTTTTTTTTATTATTTATTTTTTAAATAAATGACTCCCGCTCTAAGGAATTTAATCCTTGTGTCGCGGGGGGTTTTACAAATATTCAAATCACATGCACAAAGAACACCCAGACTTGGAACAAGCATTTGTTGATCACACAAATGCTTGTCCCATGCGGGGATCGAACCCGCGACACGTCGCGCACAGAGGTAATTGGCGTGGTGACCTATACCACTCGGCTATCCGTGCAGTCAAAGCTTGTCTTAGTAAAATGCAACAAAACATATCTACTCATTTTTTTCATCCAATAAACATTAGTTTGACGAACTTTGGAATTTGGACCCAAAAAAAAATTAACTATGAGTTCAGACTAGTTTACGAAAAAAAAAACTGACTTAAAACATAAATATTTTTTGTCTCTAGTTATTTACAGCTGCGGAACCTTTCCCAAATAATCCGATTTATTTATCTTTTTACATACTCGTAGATATTCGATTCAATATACAGCAATATTTGTGCCAATTCCCTCAGGATCTGAACATAGTTGGGTACAAAATAAACTGATACAGCCAATCAGGGGCCTTTGGTGTAACGTATAAAATTTTGCTATTTCGTTTACGAGATAAATAAACTCTATTGTTGGTTGATAGAAAATTTTTAGTGACATATATTTATGTCGTAGGTACCTACCATTAGGAAGGAAGTTTTTAACAATATTAATAAACCAGCCTGTAAATGTCCCACTGCCGGGCACAGGACTATAATATATTTTTAAATATTGGTTAAGGTTCTCAAACATCAAAGTTTTAAAGTTTTGGAATATTTATTGCATGGCTTATCTTAATAACCAATTCTTTTTATTTAGTAGATAATAATCAGCAAATAATATATGTATATTAAGCAGTTTTGCTCAAACAAAACTATGTAAAATTAAATCGAAATAATTTATCTAAGATCTTAAGTAAATTAATCAATTAATTTCACTTACATACCTTATTATATTTAAAATATATGGAATGTTTTTAATTTAAATAAGGGAAGTTAAAGTATAATTAGGTACCAACAAAAAAAACATTTAAAAAGTCATTAAAGTTACTTTTTTGGGTTCTGTTCGTCAAAAAAGGAACCCTTACTTTTGAGGTACGGTTACTTTGTTATGAAATTCATATCAAATAACGTTACAAGTAAAGATAATAAAACTAAAATTGCCCATTTAGAAGTTTTAGAATACATCGAAGTATGAGAAAGCATTTAATTTTAATCGCACTGTTAAGTTAATTTTGAAAAATTAACCGTGACAAAATGTGTACAGAACCCTCGATGCGCGCGTAAGACTCGCACTTGGCCGGTTTTTTTCTTAAATTTATTCATTGTATTTTTCATAGTTGTTACATACAAATTATAATAATATACAAAAAGAAAAGAGAAACTAATTAAAGCAAAAGTAAATTCTCCGCACATTAAGTTCTCTTGTCCTAGAAAATTAATTAGCGTTAACTTTTTTATTAATTATGTCTTTGTTAACGTAAGTAATAAGCTACTCCAGAATCATACCATTACGATTATGTGTTAGCAACACTTGTTCAAAGGGAAGCCTAAATTCCCTAAATTACAAATACATTATAATTGATACACGTAAAAATATTGACCAGGTTACATAATTTATTTATTTTTTAATAAATTTTTTTACATCCATTTATTACCTTGTTTTTTTTGTAAATTTCCTGGATATATAATTTAATTTGTTACTTTAATAAAATTCTAGTTATAAATGAAAAAGATTCAGCATCCTATTCTCACATTCAAATATTTGAAAGAGTGGACTGATCTCTAATACAGTGCTACCAACCTAAATAATTACACCACTAATTAAGAACTCTGGAGTAGGTACAGCCCTATAGAACGATAGTAGCAGACAAATAATTGAGACTACGTCATAACGAGGTCGGTAAAGTCGGGTTACTCAATGTCACTCATGCGGACGAATGAAATTTCTTTCACTCAGTAATTCATTCATTCATTTGTGAATTAAGGTTGTCAGTTATTTTTGTTTTATACTATTGGCTCAGATCTTTTAACGATAAACATTAAAAAAAGGCATGAAATGTTTTCAGTGTTTATGTATATATAAATGTATGTTTGTATCTTTATTCCACCATAACTTCTAAGTGCCAGTACAGTTTTATGTATGGGGTATCGTTAGAATTCTTACACCATTCTGAGCGACACTGGAATTTTTTATGGAAAATAAAAATTGTGCTCTATGGCTTCATGTGCTTTTTTTTTTAATATTCCTGCTTGTTCAATTAAGATCCAGGGGAAAAATCCTTGGTATACCAGACCAATCTTCTCTAATTCACAAAAAACAATCTATTCTAATTTGAATGTACGGATAGCCGAGTGGCATAGGTCACCACGCCAATTATCGTTGTGCGCGACGTGCTGCGGGTTCGATCCCCGCTTGGGACAAGCATTTGTGTGATCTACAAATACTTGTTCCAAGTCTAGGTATTTTTTAGCATGAGGATTTAATGTTTTTAAAACCCCCCGCAGCACAAGGATTAAAGTTCTTAGTGCGGGAGTAGTTTTATAAAACAAAAAAGAAATAATAAAAAATATATAAAAATATGAAATGCTTGTAAAAAATCATAAAATTTTGTGTTATTAGGTAAATACGTCAGATACTTAGTTCAACTCTATTATTATTAAAATCTTATAAGTGTTATAAAATTTTGACTCCAGTAATAATTATTAATTACCAAGATTGTAAATAAGCGTCTATTGAAGTAACTAAGTAATTGCATTTTACTGTAGCCATTAAGTGTTTATAAACGTAATAATAGTAAACTATTTACCATAATCATTATTAGTTATTTATGGTGTTGAAGTGATCGTTAGAAATAGATGTTTTTATGACCTATAGGAATTTATTATATGTCTAGAGTCTGAGTATTTTATAGACTGATGTAAATGAGAACAAATAATTTTATATTAATACGTATTGCGTAAGGAATATACTTCGATGAAAGATAGTTTCAAAACCTGTTGTGTTGGCTTGACTTGAAGACTTTTAGTGTATTTTTTTTTTTTATTTTAATAATTAATAAAATTCAAATAGATATCTAAAACTTTTGACAGCCCTGCGCAAAGTCGTCCATACTGCGAAATCGAAAGTGGTTACGTCTCTATTTTGAGGGGACATAATTTAAAATTCGAATGTGGTTTCTGTATCACCAGTGCCTAATGTCGAGCTGGTAGGACATTTAAAAATAAACATGTCTAGTTTAAAAATGAAAGTTAGTGCCACAAGAAACTTTTAGACTTTTACTTTCATAAAACTGCATTTTTTATTTAACTATTTAGATACCTGCTTCCACCCGCGACTGTGTTTGCATAGCTAGTCGGCTATCGCAACAAAGAGTAGTAAATAGTTATTTGACCCAATTTATTTTAACTTAAATATTGTGTCGTGAAATACCCGAATCATGATTAAAATGTCCCATCGGACCTTAAATATGCCTGTGACGACCTCCGTGGTCGAGCGATGTATACACCGGTTTTCAAGGCGTCACTAGCTCTGAATTCCCGGGTTTGATCCCCGGACAGGATAATGAAAAAACAGTTTTCTATATTTTTCTGGTCTGGGTGTTTGTGGTACCTTCGTTCGCTGATTGCATAACAAAAGTGCTTTAGCTACTTACTTTGGGTTCATAGCAATATATGTGATGCACACATTTACAAAAAAAAATACAATTGTAAATGATTGAATTATCAGGTTAAATTAGTTCCGTTTCAACACTGTTGTTGTTTCTATAAATTTATAGACAGACAGCCGCCATAAACTTAATTATAATGAACAATGGATAAAGTATTACTCCATAACTGTTATTAAATAATGGACGTCTTATAAAAAAGATATTTATTACCGAGTGTGAGCAAAGTGGCGTTGAATGCACTGTATAATTAGTTGTCACTCATAAAAATGGAAGTCAGAAGGTTAAGTTTTAGAGAAAACAAAATCAACAGATTTGTATACCACTTAAAGAATTTGACCATCGTAATTTTTATATTTCAATAAAAACAATTATTATTTTATAAAAAGAAAACATTTCTACAATATACTTGTAACCTTGATAGACCATATAAATTAAATTGTTTTAAGTAAAATAATGGTAAATAAAATTAGGTCACAATAAAAAAGAAATCAAGGTACCTTGATATTTTACAACCTGTTTTTTTTATAAGCCGTAATAATCTCTAGTTCAAAGACATCCTTTTAAAGCGTTCGCCTAAAGAAAAATACATTAAATAAAATAATTCTTAACCTTCTGCCTTCTGCTTATTGCTTGGCGTCAAATAGACGTAATAGTGATGTGACTTCGACGTAACACGGACGCAATAGGTGACACGTAATGATGCTCTGTAATTGACTGTCTTGATCTAATTGTCTAGAGTAGGAAGTGTAAGATGCAACCGATTCAGTGTACTCTCATAAACTACGAAGTAGGATGAACTAGATCTTTCCGTTTGTGCTAGTTTGCAATCATACCCGGTGGATTTGACTGATAGAAGTCGATTGTGTTTTGTTTTTCAAGATGAAGTGATAATGCGTTTAACCCACGTCGAAGGCAGCGCGTAGGGATATCGGACATCCAGCGACTAAAAACACGCCGACTCTCTGCCTAGGCTGGAGTTGCGGGATCGCTAGCGCATTCTCTGCGCGACAATAGCGGTAGTCCGCGATACCCCTGCGTTTTTCCATGGGTGGAGAAAGTTCATGAGGAATGCTCAGGCAAAAAAAAATATTTTTATTCAAGGATTCTTTTTGTTACTAGGTTGGAGAGGAAAAAGTAATTCGATGGTTTTTTCCAATACATTACTATACAAGTCCAAAATTAACTACTGCCATTTCAAGACAGGAAGACCACAAGAGCTTTTAAGGTTTACTAAAAAGTATTTCCGTCAGTTCATGTCTCAAATCTTCTTCTAGCAAAAGTTTCTTAGTTAGTAAGACCAATCCCAATTGTGGTAAATAATTTGACTGCCCATTGCCCAACGAAACCAAATACATTACGTTTTAAGGACTTAAAAGTGGCAAAATATTCTATAAAACTCTTTTTTCTTAACTTCCACAAAATATTTATGTATTGCAAAACGTTTTTATGGATGGTATTCAGTTTTTAAAGCTAATATCAAAACGGGATCAATATTAAGTCTTCGAATATACAGAGTTTAACAGTCAACTTATTTACATATGTAAAAATATACGGATCCAACTCTTGGAGGTGCATATTAAACACAAGCCCGTCATATTAACTTTGACAAAATGTGGAAGCAGTTTATTAATGAAATATACAGAAAAGTGGCGGGAACGCTTGTTGTACAGCGCCAATTATTAAATTCAAGATTTTTGTAATTAGTAGGGGAGGCCGGGGCTTTAATTAACAGAGGTAAGTATTAACAAGCGAATTTCTACGAAACTATAAACAGCACGTCACTAGTGATTCCTAGAATTCGTCCCTGTGACAGCGGTCTACAGGTTGAGACTGGTCAGTCCAGCTCAGTGCGCCGCGAGAGTGAGTTATGTGATGTCCGTCTATTTTGGCCAGGTAACGAACTTTTTTCACTTTACGATATTTTGATTTACGCGTTGAATAATTGATTTCGGTGTAATATGTATTTTTTTTGCAATAGCTTGTTTTATGCTTAATAATGTTACATACCGTTACTAGCGCTAATGCACAATATTTCGTAATTATATATTTTTTTATTGAAAAGCTACCCATGGGGCTAAATTTAACAAAACATACGGGGCTAGTATTAACATGTTAATTCTTACCCGTAAAATAAAGACGATGGAAAGAAAAAAAAGCAAGGTAAAGAAAATGATAAAGGAAAGGGTAAAGATAAGGGCAAAGGAAAGGGTAAAGAACAAATAGCTAAAAAAGGAAAAGAAAAGGAAACATTACAAGTGGAAAAGGCAAAGAAAAGGATATTGGAAGAAAGCAGCGACAGTGCAGAAGATGAATATTTCTGTATAATTTGTGGTGTCTCATATAATGAAGACACATCTGGTGCAGATTGGGTGCAATGCATCTCGTGCAAGCAGTGGGCTCAGTCCGGATGCACAGAGGCAACACTGTTTCGTATGTTTGCCAAAATTGTGATTCAGATGATGAATTTGAATAAAAATGAAACATATTGTGATTACATGAAAATGATTCCTAGTAGATTATATTGTTAAGATGTTGATTTTATGTAATATAAAAAGGATATTTATATTACCTTCAGTAATTTCATACTAAAACTAAGCTTTATTGAGACTGTTTTAGACTATAAAGGTAGGTTATATAAAGACTGCTACGTTTAAGAATAAGCTGTTTACTACCTCATTTAAGTTGATTGTATTATTATTAGATAACACACATAAGGCTGATTAAACTACTTAAAAGGCTGTTAAGTTAATAATAACGATAAGAAGAGGTTTTGTTTGAGTTTTTGTTTCTATTCATTAATATAGCTGAAATATTGTTGTTTGACGGAGTGTTTCAACTTTTAAGCATAATGTTAATTATTATTCCACTAAGTGAATATTGTGATTATTGAAAACTAACGTTTCCTACAATAATATAACAGTAAAAGTAACTGTTAATAATAAATGATTCAGATTTTGTAGAATTTTGTTATTATGTATGTATAGAGGTTTTGTTCGGGTTTCTTTCTCTATAAACATATATCGTTGTTGCAGGGACAAAGTGCTATATTGTTTAATCCTAATATTAATTGTATTGCTTAATAAAAAATTTTGAGTTTTCTTTATTTTTAGAGGAAAATACTTACAATGTTAATTGTTGCCCCTTTTGTTAATACTTACCTCGGAAGTGTTAATTATAGCCCCGATCGCGGGGTAAGTATTAATTTCTGACTTTTCTGACTAAAATCGACTTTCTTAAAAAGGTATCCATTTCTTGTCAAATTAAAACCAACGAAATGGTTATTGAATAGTTTAGACATCATTTGATACAAAAATAATTTCAAAATGTTTAGGTGTCTTGAAGATACAACTGAAAATATAAATTTTGTTAAGTCGCGCCCCGGTCTCCCCTAAATAAATACTACAAATCCGATATACAAATACTGAAAATAATAAAATGTTACTTTCTAACGAGGTAAAGCAAAAGTGTACCTACTTACTACTATGGGGATAATGACTACAATTATGTCCGCCATGTAAACAATAAAAAAATATTTGACACGTATTTTTCTTTAGCCCCATAAATAAAAAATTGTGAAGATACAGCGAAAAGAAATTTCGCGTGACGTCACTCCTTGGTACAATTTTTGTCAAGACGACGTCATAAGCCACTCCCAACTCATAAACTTTAAAGCGCTTTATTTTTTCATTTTTAAATGATTTGATAAAAGAAAACATCATGTTTCTTTTTTTAATTATTCACTATCAAACTGATTATATATTTTATTTATATACCCTGTTGTCATGCCTATTTAACAAACTTGTTAGTTGACTAGACATAGTTGAAGCAATGATTATGATTGATATTCAAGGAATATCAATATACATGTAAAATTCTTGAATTTAAATAAATGGCTCAAATTTTATCAATACGGGCCCGCACCCACTTCTGTCCTTTATATTTCCAACCAAAGCCCACGATAAAGTTAGAAAATTTTCCAAACTCAAACGTGAAGTTGTGTACACTTGAGTAAATAAAGATGTGAGTGTAACTTCAGTTTACTCACAATTTCTTCAGTTTGTTGGTAAACAAGCTCTTAGAGGCTGTAATCTTTGTTTTTCGATTTAAGTCTTAAAAACTTAGAGATATTTGTTAATAATTAAATATGCATAAATATAAAAAGGAACAGATTTCAAGGAAATTTATTTGTGAACACTTCTGAATATTCTACGAATTGAAAAATAATTTTTGTAATCCACACTTGTCGGAGAAATTACGAAAAAATATATAGAAATAAAAACCGGCGATTTAAGAACCTCCTTTTTTAAAGTCGGTTAAAAATCTGAGAGATGGAGCTAAATCGAGATCATTGACAGGGATCATAGACAAAGGTTTTATCAAGCAGCAAGACAGCACAGGCTGATAAAAAATATTTTGAACTAACAAATTATTAAAAGTATATATTATATGCGTAGGGACACCTAGAAAAAAATAGCTGTATTTTTTTGTGATTGCAAATGACACCAGTTATATACTAATTAAATGGGACTACTGTAACATTAACGTGGCAAGGATACTTTTAGTCTATTTAAATTCTTGTGCCAATTTCACGTTATTTCCACTTAAACAAACATCAAATTTATGGAAGTATAAATAAAGATAATTTTAGACTGAATATTACTGTTGAAAAAGGCATAAAAAATATGAAGTTGTAGCGCAAACTGAACCTTATATGTAAGCATTAAAGTTGTTTTTCCTAAAACTCGTGTCTGTTTACATAATTGGCACACAAATTGCGAACGCATTATAGTTATAAAAAAGAAAACAAAACGGTAACGAAATAATACTTTCAATTTTCAGTAAATTAATTTAATTAGAATTAGGAATTATTTTCACCCGCGATAGTAGTACAACATAACGAGCAAACAAGATAATCTCTTATTAAATATATGTAGTATCATCAAAGAGGCCGCTATCAAACAGTTTGTTTTAACTTAAGTGTCGCGTGTCGTAAAACACTTTATTTACTATGTCAATATGTTTCGCAGTTTTTAAGAATTGTTTGCTTAGAAAATCTTTAGTAAAAAGAACGCCGTTTTTTTTCTTCTGCCTAAACTTTTCCCACATTATTTTGGAATGGGCTTTCAATATCATCGGATACTTCTGTTTTTTTTTTGGAAGAGTTTAACTCAGTTTGCCTGAGCGCAGGGTTCGACTGCTTCACCGGACTTTAAGGGATACTGATAGCCTACCTGACCTACACAACCAATTTACTTGGTAACACAGTACTTAACGATATTTAGGGCTATACCGACGGCCAGGAACACACTATTTTATTTTAGACTAGCTGCGCCCCGTGGTTCCACCTGCGTGTTGATGAAAAATTTTGATAATAATGGTCTTAAAACGTGGCCTATGTGTTAATTCAGATAATAAACTATCTATGTACCAAATTATATTTAAATCCGTTCAGCCGTTTTATCTTGGGTGAGTAACAAACATCCTTCCATCCACACAAAGTTTCACATTTATAATATTTGTACGATAAATGACTGGAAACTAGAAATTAATTTATTTTACTTGGAAACTAAGGCTCTACACACACGTCTGCATTTTAACAGCATTCAAAATACAAATTTGAATTTGGTTTCAGTTGAAATGCAGTCCGTCTGACTAGAGCCTTACAGGTTTCCCTGAAGAAGGATAAAAATTGTGCAAATGTTATTAGTTATTATTAAAATACATTTTTTTTTATAATAAACCCCAAAAACAACATATTTTTCTATTTAAAACAGATGGTTCCAACAAAACTTATAACCAAAGAGAAAAAACAACATGAAGTACCTATTTACTGTTCGAAGTCTGTCCACCAATGACGTCATCAACAAAACAATGTCGTGTACATTGTTAAAACTCAATCAGATAACAGAATTAGTCCGACAGCGTGTCATATCAGTTGGAACACAATGCGAACACATAAATTATTCAAGCGAGTTCCCTTTACGCGCGCGACAAAGTTCATGCAACCTCTTTGGTGGATGAACACTGGCCGCTGTGTTTGGACACTGTGTTCGTTGCGTAATATACAGGGTAGTTTGGAGCCGAAGAGAAGGAAAGAATTATGGATGTGACGTGTTTTGTTTTTATGTTTTTTGTAAACTTTTTTCGTTATATCTGCTTCTTTTAAAAGGTAAACTCAAAAATAATAATATATTATATATCATTAGTAGGTGAATTTATTGCAATATACTCGCCGTTTTGAGTTTTCTTTCTATTATCTCTGGATAGTTTTTCAGTGGTACCTACCTAGTAGAGTTGTGATTTAACCTATGCTCGATTTCTGTCTCTAGTAGGGAAAACTATCTCTGAAGAGGATTTTTTTACCTGTGGCGTAAATTAAGTAACTAATTTAAATAATCTTTGTAATATATTTTTAGAGATAACATAGGCAAACAATGAATTAACTACAAATTAAGATAAAATTCATGAAATAAAAAATATGACAGTTAAAATCAGTTCCACAACCTTATTAGTCAACAAATGATTACTAAAAGGAGTTCCATCTCATACATTGATTAAGGACCCTCATCAAACACAAAAATACTTGACACACAAACAGTTTTGAATTAGAACTTTCTTCTCAAAGTCAGCTAATAACAAGCGACACAGTTTTCAGCTGGAACACGCAGGATGCACTATATCGTCGGTCGTTAACCCTGTGGCAGTTTAAGCCAGTTCAAACCGGTTCATGCGGTCAGGGTTGCAGTTTCAGATGTTTGCACTTTATGTGCTGAAGTTCCGTATATTATATGCATTCCGTGTAAAGGTTTTACGTTTTCTAGTGATTATGCCAAAACGTCTTAGTGGCGCAACAATTATATAATTAGAATTAGTAATAATTAAACTCGTGTGAGCAATAGCAGACTTAAATGTTGGCCAAAATTACACTTTTTTAGAATATAAATAATTTCCTATTAAGTTTCGGTTTCTGATGATTACGAGGAAAGTTAGGGAAGCATCATATATCATGATATATGAAGCATCAGGAGCCTGGATTTAATCACCTGAAATAACTCACAAACAGCATGAATGAAAATCGATGACAGTAGTAGTTGCCTATATGAGGAGCAGTGTCCTGCAGTGTGACAGTTGCAGACTGGTATTATTGTTTCAGTAATAATAATATCAGCCTGTAATTGTCCCACTGCTGGGCAAAAGCCATCCCATATAGGGAAGGAACGAGCATTGATCACCACGCTTGCTCATTTTTGGGTTGGTGAATTCAGATTCCATTTTGAAATCCAGATTTCCTCACCATGTTAACTTTTACCGTTTGTCACTGGTGTGTTATAATAATTATAATTAAAAATAAATATACCTATAACTTTAAAAAAATCCCCATTGTTACTTTCCCGGATTCGAACGTGCAACCTTGTGCCCACAAATCCGTTCATTGAACCTCTAGGCCACCTCGACATGATTATTTTAATGAAGATAGGTTTCATTAGCTTATTTAAAACTATTCAGTTCGCTGAACTAATTAAGCCGACCGACAGACACAGATATTGAACTGAAAACTGCTATTTAACCAATTGATTTAAGTATTCTGATTAAAGTGACATTGATTGATCGACGCCGACAGCAATATGTTCACCTAATATAATTGATTTGACTTTTACGTCGACTTTATTTGAACTGGGGACAAATTATTTATGTTACTATTATTTTCAATATCGCATGTCATAGTTTATTATTTGATATTTGGAATGTGTATGATTTAGCACTTAAAGTGCTAAATAGCACGTAGTTTAAGTTAGGCTGTTAGTTATTCTAAGACACGATAAAATATGCTATTCTGTTAAACAAACTTTCGTTTTTATAAAATGTGTCTTTACCAATTATTTATCAACATTACTAGCGACCCGCCCCGCTTCACACAGGTACAAAAATATTTTAAAAAATTAAATGATTATACACAAAAATCTTCTTCTTGAATCACTCAATCTATTGCTGAAAACTGCATCAAAATCCGTTGCGTAGTTTAAAAGATCTGAGCGTACAAACAGCGGGAGCAACTTTATTTTATGCTACTGTAAACACAAGAAAAACTCCTTAATAAATATAAAAATAATCCTTTAAAAACTCAAGTAACTTTATTGAAAACGGTATTTATTTAATAAAATATATATTATAATACAACACAATAAATTGCACTAAAATATTTAAATTTGTTGCACAAAATATAATTTACAAACCGATAATAATCAAAACTAATTCACATTGCAAATTGATCGATTAAGTTTAACTAAAATGCTACAGCAGTACAAAGCAACTAATAATTATGAACCATTACAAGTTATTAACTAGATTGTCTTAACGTTTATACAATCTAATTGTTTCAATGACTCAGTCTTATCCTTTCTACTCAAAGGCTTGGATTCGATTTGAAATAATTGGCTCGACCTTCAGATTTTAGTCTGAAAAGCAATAGAAAATGTACGGAAAATTATATTAGTTTAATCATAATTATATAAAACAAAACGGTTTAGTCACGCATATTCTTGGGATCGCCCGACTAGTTTCAAACCCAATAGGAGTTCCTGAATCATGATCTGACGCGGCAGCGGTGGTGTCACGAGTCGAACTGACTAGACTCCTATTGAGTCTAAAACTAGTCAGGCGATCCCTGACCACGGGTGACCTATACTTCTCGGCTTTCTGTGCAGGCATATTGTATTAGGTATGCTTGTATATATTGTATTGATAACACTGATCGTTAAAAAAATATATAGGCTAGGACTCAAGATTTAACAAAATAAATTAATATCGCACCTTAGTGATTCTAAGAAATCGTTAAGTCTCAGAATAAATCTCTTGAATTAATCGTATTTTAAAGGGCCTACTTCCCAGGCTTTCAACATGACTGACAAGCTGCTCAGACACCGGACCATAGATAATCAACAAAACAACAAAAATTTATAAACTCCATTTAACCAGTACAAATACTAGGTCTGTTACTGACAACGTTTTAATAAACAATGCATGAGATATTCAGGCCAAATCGACCGATTATGTTAGTCAGGTAACAATTGCGTTGTGAAATCTATACTTCTAATAGTGAGAGGTTCCGGTGACGGAAGGTGGCAAGGACTGTTATATCTTAGTAATGCAAAACTTCGAAAGTTCTTTAATATCCTTATACTGATCTTTACTAGAGTACAGGGTGTAACCGAAAGGTTATATCTATCCAAAAGGGGCGAAGAGTACTTCGGGTATAAAGTCAGTTCACAAAATTTCAGATAAAAATCAGTTAGTTAAATAATTGATTTCCAATTTTTCGACACTAAAAATCATAACCAGACCGCTGAAGCGACCCGATTTAAGTATCCTTAACATTTAGCAAGTGACGTAATGAGAGATAGGCCCTCGTAGTAAAGTGACACGTTTGTTATGGTTTTTAATGTCAAATAATTGATAAATATTTAATAAGCTCATTTTGAACTTTGTTTTTTTAAGTGACTATACTCGATGTACTCTTCACTCCGTTTGGATAGATGTAAACTTTCGGTAACAGCCTGTATACGGTACTCTACATTTAAATAAAATTGTGTTTTATTTTTAAATGAATACGAATAGGTTAAAGAAATGCCTTTTTAAAAGGCCACTAAGAATATGAATTACCTACAGCATGAAGAAAAAAATATGCTTGAAAGAAATCGCGTATTTAAACGTGAAAACCCACCAGTAATCAGTTCACTAGACCTACGCACTAATCGTTGAATAATCTCCCTTTTATTAAATTCAAATTACTAAAACAACAACCTAAGATGAAAGCGAGGCACTTACAAAATTAAAGTTTCGGAGAATACATATTGTTGAAAACAATAGACGAGCGAACTAGTAGAACCAACTTAGTCTTGTCTAATCAGCGTTGTTAAAACAAAGATAATAAAGTTTCCATTTATGTTTTGTTTTGAAGGCTTTCATAAAGATAGAGACTGTCTTTCACAATGCCTTTGATGATACTTAATTTTAAAATAAAATTATTGTTTTGTTTAAATAATTTACACTTTGAAATGGTGAAGGATAATTGTGGATAGTATAACCTATATCATTCGAGATCAGTGCCCTTACTCTCCAATTGGATTTTAATTGTAATACAATGCCATTGCAACTTTAGCACGCTGGAGATAAAGTTTTTTTTTTAAATGCTGTCAATGGTAGGAACTGACTAAAATTGAGTGTATTTTTTGTACCATGTGTTGTTTGTGTGCCTGCTAAATGAATAACAATTTTGCATTGCCATTGTATAAGAATTAAAATTAAGTGTTGCAAAGGTAAATCTGTCATCATCGGTCTTAGATGCGTTGACGGCTTGTGAATGAATACCATTTTCTTAAAGAAATGTTACCACATAAAAAAATGCAGTGCATCGGGGTTGTTTGTCAGGCTTGATGGTTTTACGGCATTATTCGTAAAAGATGTGCCTTTATACTGAGCAGGGTGCCTGGCAGCCCACACAGCATCCTGAGCGCATTATGTGATAAGTGGGACTGTCCAATGCTGGGCCACTGGATACGACATAATGTCATATACTAATGTAGTTGTAGTTAGATAGGCATACTAACATTAGGTTATGGAACATGTTTTCTTCAAATCTATACTAATATTATAAAGCTGAAGAGTTTGCTTGTTTGTTTGAACGCGCTAATCTCAGGAACTACTGGTTCGAATTGAAAAATTCTTTTTGTATTGGATAGTCCGTTTATTGAGGAAGGCTATAGGCTACATAACATCACGCTACGACCAATAGAAGCGGAGCATAAATGTAAAATGTTGAAAAAATGAAAAACCGTTGAAACTAAAACACGCGAACAAAGTCGCGGGGGACAGCTAGTTAAAGATAAATAAATAAATAAAATTATATATATTATAATATTAATATCTAACTACAATCATGAATATGAGTACAAGCTTATTTAAAACCAATCTGAAACCGCGAAGGTTGTGCCAAACCGCAGATTTCTAAGGCTCGGTTCACACAACTTAGAGAGATAACTAATATTCTATTGTAGTATAAATAATATAACTAGTATATTCTTAAAAAAAACTAATAATACCAAATCACGTAATATGCGCACGTATCGACTAACCTAATTTCTAATGCAAGTTAACCTTAATTAGGCGGTCATTCAGATCGCATAAGCATTCATTACATGCAACGATAATATTTTTTGACGTCACAATTTTGAATGGCATTCATAAATGACTCGAAGTAGCATATTTAATCTAAACTGTCATCTAATGCTATAATCACTACCTATATGATATTTTGAGACAAAGCTGGCCTGACTTGACCATAACAATAGGCAGCCCCACTTAAATTACGTACCTAAACTGTAAATCAATTGGCCTGTTGGTCTAGTGGTTAGAGACCCTGACTGCTAAACCAAAGGTCGTGGGTTCGATTCCCACCCAGGTTAAATATTTGTCTGATGAGCATGATTATTTGTTCTGTGTCTGGGTGTAATTTATCTATAATATGAATGTATTTAGAAATATATAAGTTTGTTTATCAGTTGGTTGCCATAATGCAGGTTTTGCTTAGTTTGGGATCAGATGGCCGTGTTTGATTCGTCGCAACATTTTTTTTTATTCTTATTACTTATGAATGTTTTATAAAAAATATTTCAATATTATAGCTCAGTAAAACACGAGAAAAATGCATAAATTACTTGTGAAATTGTGAAAAGTGTCAAATTACGTCGTTTTTTTAATTATTTTTTTAAATTTAAATATTCTCGGTCAAAGATCTATGTTTAAACATTATTTCAATATGACTTGGAAATACGAAACAAGTCTAACACAATACAAAATTAATGGTAGTTTTCAATAATTGCATCCCGTCAACTCGATGCACCGTCCGTTTCTTTGTATAGCTCCAGCGCTATTTGTATCTGTCGCAAAGAAACTGTTCGTTATAAGTAGTCAGATCATTTATCTTTTGTTATACTTAGTGAAAATGTAAGATATCTTGAGAATATAATAACATCGTTCGTAATTGCGACACACATTTTTTGCTTGAAATTCATAGTTAAGATTTTCAAGCTCATGAAATAAAAATCTAATCTAAGAACCGTTAGAGAATATCCTAATAAATGTTTCACTAACATGCATTTAGTATGTAGGTACAAGTCATTATTCTGCCTCATTCATCATCATGCATTTTGTTAAAAAGAGTGAAACTATGGAGTTCTTTGCCGATTCTTCTCCATAGAAATTACATATTGGAACAGCGCAACTAGAGTCATTTATGTTTTAAAAGTGCCTGGAAAGGCTTACTTGAAATAAAAACTTTTTGTTTTGATTTTCTGTTTCGTCTTTAAACATGGCCAAATCGATAAAGTTTTAATAGTTCTCAAGCCTTTACGATACCATTTTTTTAGGTATGTGAATATATGTGGACAACATCACATACATTACTCTGAACCCAAAGCAAATAGCTAAAACGTTATCGGATCAGTGACAACGAAGGTGGCCATAACACCCAGTCACGAGACAATGTATAAAAGTGGTTTTCTACATTGACTCATCCGGGTCCTTGAAAACCGGTGTGTACGCCACTAGACTACGGAGGTTGCCGAACCATTAAAAATGGGTTATGACTGTAACATATTTTTTCTTCTTATTTATTGGCTTATCTCTATACCACAACAGAAGCCGTGATTCACAAGGTAATTAAATTAATCAGGTCTTGTCAATCCGAAAATGTCTAGAATGTTGAAGAAACTACATTAAGTGCATTTGAGATAAATCATGGCAGGAAATCAGAACCCAAACACCTTTGTATGAGTCACGAACGACGATTGAATCCAAATGTATCCGAGTTATAATATAAGCCAACTGATATTGAAATTAAAGAAACATCTTCAAGTTACAAGTAAAATGTAAATCCAATCTCTTTCACGAGTTTACTCAAATCTAATCTGGATCTTTCCATCCTCATATGTCAATACTAGCTGTCCCCCGCGACTTTGTTCGCGTGTTTTAGTTTCAACGGTTTTTCATTTTTGCAACATTTTTCATTTATGCTCCGCTCCTATTGGTCGTAGCGTGATGTTATATAGCCTATAGCCTTCCTCAATAAACGGACTATCCAATACAAAAAGATTTTTTCAATTCGAACCAGTAGTTCCTGAGATTAGCGCGTTCAAACAAACAAACAAACAAACAAACAAAGTCTTCAGCTTTATAATATTAGTATAGATTACATTATTTTTCCATAACATCTTGTATACAAGGTGATTTCTTTATCGTTGTACAAATGAAAACGACCTCTATATCTATACTAATGTTATAAAAGGGTAAAGTTTGTGAGTTTGTTTGTAGTCTCGTCTTGCAAGTAATCTCTGAAACTACTAAACCGACATTATTCCTGAGTAAGGCTATATTTATTATATTTTATTAATATTTTTTTCATGTAAAGTCGGCCAGCTGCTTTTTTGCAGTAGGCCAGTTAATGTGTTACCCGTGCAAAGCCGGGGTGGGAGCACTAGTCAGTTATAAATACGATAGGTATTGAAAATATTACCAACGAACAAAGAACAAAATCTTGGATTCTTAAGGTTATAAATAGTATTAAAGTTCAAGATTTTTGATTCAGAGTTCCGTTTATAAAACGATACCAAAATCACCTTGTATTAAAAAGAACGTCCTTAACGATGTTGGAAAAAATATTTCCTTTGCCGATAAAAATAAAAAAAAAATAAGTGATCTGTTTAATTAAAACAGTGTCGACGAGTGACGAGTCCTGGGGGACTCTAGAATGGATTTGAATTCTAAAAGAATGCCAATGCAAAACTGGCTTCATTCGACTTTAAAGTAAGTGATAATAATTTTAAATTAGAAAAGAATCAATGAAAAACTTTAAACACGTAATACGTTCTTATAAAAATGGAGTATTGTCGTTGATTTCCTTGGTATCCCATCATCAGATCCTGATGACCATGTGACTACTCGTGCAGTATAAAAAAAAGAATTTTTGAGTAATCAGAAAACATAAATAAATAATAAAAAACCAAGATTCCGACGAATTGAGGATGTTGTTTTTTTATTGAAAAAAAATTGCTATTCTGAAATCTGAATTTAATTTATTTATTTCTGTATTATTATGTAAGGCAGTCTACAAAGTACAATGTACCAGTAACTAATAGGCTATCGGTATGCAGGTGTGTTTGGGTCAAGCGCTTAATCTTAGCACAAACAAAGGATTTTGTTCTCAACTCTGATAAGGAACGGATATCTCATCAACATGTAATTGTGTCACTACCTTATTATGACTGTGTACTGTTTTGTACCTTAAAAGGGTACATTACGCACATGCATGTAACTAAAATATAATAAACTAGCAGTCCTGACAGTCGTCCTGGCTATCTCTACAATATTTCAATATAAAAAAATAATTTAAAATTTTCAAAATTTCGCGCCGATTTTTTTTTGCAAAATAAAACAAATGATGCGCGATGGGAAACTAATCAAATTGGACGTTATTATTAACCGACTATAAAAGGAGGAGGTTCTCAATTTGACGGTTTTTGTTTTGTATCTTCAGTAATTATGGATAGATTTTAAATATTATTTTTTCATTCTATAGGGTTTATATCAGAGGTCGTCTCATATAAATACATTAAAGTCGGTTCCTAGTTACACTTATGTGTAATCTAAATTAAAAATATCTTTTCAGATACAATAATTTGTCTCATCGATTTTTCATCATCTAATTGATGATTCAAACATGACCTTTGATTAACTAGTTCATTATACGTCAAATCTAAACATATCTCTTTTTAAATCTAATAACAATAGTATTCTACCTAGCCTTTTCTCAAGCTACGTTGGGATCGAAAAACGTAAAACGACTTCATTATAAAGATTTGTAATTACACTCTTAACAAACTTTATCATGAACTGATTTTAATGAAATTTTTAAGTAATTCGTGAAGTTCATAAGAATTATTTGTAAGCAAATAATAAAATTGCCACTGGTAAATTTTTGAGTTTTAAAGAAATTCGCCGACATACAAACATAGACTATATATTTTATCTATTTCTTTGTTAAATTATTGCATGTAAAATAATTCGCTTTTCCAATATCTACCCTACATACGTGCACAAATTACTAACCTCCTTTATTAAAGTCGGTTAATAATATTTTAACGTATCAATAAAGTACAAACAAAACAGTTTATTTAGCTCAAGGCTTTGCATTCGACGGAAATTCACGATTATACACGAAGAGATCGAGGTATAGCGTGCAGTATGTTACCCTGTGTTTACAAGGATTTACACGTTACTGGGATAATGTAGCTTGTAACTTGTAACTTGTGTACTGCAGTCTATTAAGTATAAATTTCTCTACAACCTATTAATATTGGATCCAGATTATTGATGTTATGCGACAAACTGGAGGCATGTCGTTTATTTAGAAAATATTATGTAAGTCAGTTTTGCGTGTTCAAAAGACTAGAATCTGAAGTAGTAAGTCATACTTAAAAGAGTCGAAAAATATAAGGTATTACCCGGAAGGGTATTCACCACACGATTCTATATTATTTTATTATTTTTCATGTCAAACATAAATCACGCTTGAATATAATAATATTTAAAATGGTATTGAAAAGATTTCCGATGGTTTAGTTTTGAGTTCCACGCATAATTATATTATAATTATATAATAATACAAGCCTATAAATGTCCCACTGCTGGGCACAGGCCTCTTCTCATGTAAAGGAGGCACGAGCATTGATCACCACGCTTGCTTTTTGCGGGTTGGCGATTTAATATTCATTTTTTTTTTCTATTTCAGGTTTCCTCACGATGTTTTTCTTCACCGTCTGCCAATGGCGTCTTAGAATAATTAAGAAAGTACATAAATAACTTTTAAAAAGTTACAGGCCTGTAGTGGTTGAAACTTGCAATTTGTGCATACAAATCTTGTAAACGCAATCAAAACATGCAGAATAATTATAATCTAATGAACATAAATAGATGTTAGTTCTTCCACTGATTGATTACTCAACGCGGCTTTTTTTTTCACAGGCCGAAGTCTATAGCACAATGCAGTTAAGTCTGGCCATATTATGGGTTTGTGCAACCTTCCAGTGTACCCAAGCAGACTTCCCCCAATTGTAAGATTTCTGCAGTGAAGGGCGGATATGGTGAATTGCGTTTCATGGTTGTAACTTAAATGTTTTGAGGTA
Source organism: Diachrysia chrysitis (assembly GCA_932294365.1). Lineage (NCBI taxonomy): Eukaryota > Metazoa > Arthropoda > Insecta > Lepidoptera > Noctuidae > Diachrysia > Diachrysia chrysitis. The sequence goes on along the minus strand of OW028659.1, from coordinate 9,453,303 downwards.
AAGTTAACTAACACAATCATTAGATATTGCATACATACAAATATATACATATTTTATAACGTATTATAATAAGGTTATCTATACATACTATAAAACAAAGGCCCCTGCTGGGTCTGTCGGTCTAAACGCGGTAAACTTAAAAACTACCATACAGATTTTCATATGGTTTTGTCAATGTTTTAAAAGTTTTACCAATGGATAGAGTGATTCAAGAGGAAAGTTTTTGTGAACAATTCATTAATATTTTAATCTAAGACGGGCCTGTTGGTCTAGTGGTTAGTGAACCTGACTGCTAAACCGGAGGTCGTGGGTTCGATTCCCACCCAGGACGAATCTTTATGTGATGAGCACGATCATTTGTTCTGTGTCTGGGTGTAATTTATCTATAATATGTATATATTTAAAAATATATAAGTATGTTTATCAGTTGTCTAGTTGCCAAAGCACAGGCTCTGCCTAGTTTGGGATCAGATGACCGTGTGTGAGATGTCCCAAGATATTATTATATTATTATTATTATTTTGGCCATCCACGCGAAGCCGAGGTGGGTCTAGCTGTCTAACAGCCGGATTATTATTCAGTATCACCGGATTGAGCTGAATGTCAAATCTTACGTGGAGCTGATTATCTGAACTTCACAAGCAATTACTTATTACACCGTGCTTATCAGTATCCCGTATCCCTTGCTAAAATTATTCTAATTGCCTTACTGTCTAATTGTCTAACCCATAATATTCCTTTTAAATGTAACATCTAACGCTTTTTAAGTTCCCTCTTTAGCGCTGAATCAGACCTTGATTGCCTGCAATCCAAATATTGTCTAAAAATCTTTATTGTCCGAAATAACTACAACTAAAACTATGGCGCTATAATATAGCCCCATAGTTTCTTATAAATAAAGCAGTGAAACTATTTTCTAACTCTTGCGGGTCAAATTAGCTGCAAGATTAATAAAAAAAATCTCTATTCTCATATTCGTGAGAGCTTCAAATATAACTTTCGTTCTTAATTTCTGTAGAAACATCAGACGTTCACAACTCACGGACTACGAAACAAAAAGTAATTCACACGATATTGAAAGTAAAAGGCAACTTTGACCGCACATTTGGCACAGTTAAGTAACTTAACTACGAAATTTTAATTACTAGACGCTACTAGCACAAAATGAATAGGTTTATTCTGTAATCTTGATTTTACTAATGACTAAATTACGTAGCGCCATTTTTCAACCAATAGATTTAGAGAATATAACAAATTTAAGAATTATTAAGCGCCTTTAAATTTGCCGCAAAATGCGGCGCCGCGGCTCCAGCGCTGTTTTGTAAATCCATATAAGTTGCTAGCAGTCCTTCAAGTTGCAATTATATGTATATATATTTGTTTAGGTCAAATCTTGCAAGCTAAATTAAAAACAATTCTTGACATGCGATAGAGAATTTAACATATTTATATAAGTTCGGTGACTATGCAATATTATGGTACTTTCGATTTGGTCTGATGATGGCTCTTAAAGGTGGTTTTGTACGTCGTTTAATAGTGTTTGGACTTGTTTGATTAGTCTTCGATTTAAAAGATAGTGTTTAAAGATACATCTATATTAATATATAAAGCTGAAGAGTTTTTATGTTTATTTGTTTGTTTGTTTGTTTGAACGCGCTAATCTTAGAAACTACTGGTCCGATTTGAAAAACTCTTTCAGTGTTAGATAGCCGATTTATTGAGGAAGGCTATAAGCTATATAACATTACGCTGCGACCAAAAGGAGCGGAGTACAAATGAAAAATGTTGCAAAAATGAAAAACCGTGGAAACTAAAACACGCGGACAAAGTCGCGGGGAACAGCTAGTTTATAATAAAAATGTATTTACAGGATAAATACTTTTCTGTTACTGTATACTATCTTAATATTACGTTTTATAACTATAAACAACTCATTAAAAGCTTTAAATTTTTCATAAATAAAATAATACTGTACTTTTCTATTATCCTTAATAAACAAACTTCTTTTACTACATAATGAATTCATAAAACTTTTACTATTAGAAGACAAAGTTGCCACTACACAAATTGGTTTAAATTAACTGTTTTAATTGACTTAAGTCCCTGTTATAATTATTTTACGTCACTTGTATTCTAGGAGCAAGTAACAAAAATTAATTAGGTCTGTTTGGACAAAAATTTTTCGAGATAAGATATTATTATTTTACTAGCTGACTCGGCAAACGTTGTCTTGCTATATTTTGTCTAAAAAATAAAAAGTAAAATTCTAGAGAGGGCCATCCTTATCACCTAGGTCCTAGAGGTATAAAACATCCTACGACATATTCTCAGACCTACTAAGTATATATGACAAATATCATGTATACTAATTACCTAAAGGCTCATTTTGCCAACCACTAAATAATGTTTATTTTTTAAATAAAATTGACGTCTGACAGATTTTGCATAAAAGAAATGTCAAAAATTCAAAAACTTACTTTTTTAAATTTATCTGGCGTTGGAAATCAGCTATAAATCTATTAAATTTATAATTTCTTCGGTCATTCGCATCTCATCAGCTCAAGATCACAAATGCGTGCAAGAAAATTAAATAAGAGCATGATGCAGTTACGAGAAATCATGACGCCATCAAGACATTCACCCGTTTGCTGACATCGCGTGATAACTAATGTGATCAAGTAATTGAGAGTGATTTTTATTCATTCTGTTTGATTATACTTTTATTTTCTTTAAAACATGGTTGCTTAATGTGAAAATGAAGTGATTTTTAAACTGAGAAAGAGCGAAAGCTTGCGATAATTTTTGAGGAATACAAAAAAGACTACCATATTGTGCACATAGTAGTATTTGTTAAGTCTAATATTATAAATGCGGAAGAAACTCTGTCTGTTTGTCTATTGTCTGCGCTCTCACGCCAGAACTACTGAACCGATTTAAATGAAATTTGGTACGCAGATAGTATGTATAGTATCTAGAACCTGAGAAAGGACATAGAATACATTTTATCGCGATAACCGACATCCACGCGGGCGAAGCCGCTGGAAACAGCTAGTATGTTAAATATCATTCTGTATATCAGATTTTTTCACAGTAGGTACTAAAAATAAAACTAAATTACTTTATAACTAAAATAACCTTTTGAAGGATTAGCATTTGTTTTATTTAGGCGGCAGAGTTTGTTTTATAAAAATCCCGATTACATGTTCAAAGATATTTTGAAACAACGAGTTCTTAGAATCTTCTAATGTATAAAAACTCCATGACACTGTGTTTGTATTCGAACTTATTTTAAACGACTTGACCGAATTTATGAAAAAAAATGTGTAATTCCTGTAGATCTGACAATATGTCGTTAGTTATTTTTTATACCTCTAGGTGATAAGTGTTGCCCCCTCCAGATTTTATTTTTAATGTTAAAACAATGTTTACTGGGTCAGCTAGTATAAAAATATAAATATCTCGCCTTTTTTTACATTTTAGAATACAACTAAATATCATATTGTGCATTCAACTTTTATCAACTTGCAGGAAGTATAAATAATTTTATTATCACATTTTTCCTGTTTTAGACATTAAATATTGTTGCAGTCTTATTAAACGTGGCACTTTAAATTTAATATTCATTCCATTGAATATGAGAAACAAATTTTTGATCGAACTGTTCCCTTGTAATAAGCTTCGAGCCCTTAAAACATGTATCATGCGCGTATGCCACTAACTACGACATTAATGTAAATATTCATTCCATTGAATATGAGAAAAAAAGATTGTATTACAATAGGCATGTTTCCTATTTTTTTTTTATGTCCGTCTTGTAGATTAATGAATTTTATTGGACATGTATTTTTTCTTTTTTCCTGCAAACAAAAAATGATCAAAATACAGAGAACGGAAATTACGCGTGACGTCACTCCTCGCTACGATTTTTTGCGAGGCGTGGCGTCATAAGCCCCCACTCCGAAACTTTAAAGCGGTGTATCTTTGTATTTTTTTATTGTTTTGATAAAAGAAAAAATACGTGTCTAATATTTTTTTATTATCTAACTGACGGACTAAATAGATTTTAACTTTTCATACCCAGGAAACATCCCTATTATGAAGCATTTAAAATATTTTGCTGTAACTAATATAATCGGGGTAAGGGCTGTAGCAATTAGTTCTTATATTTTAACCAACCATAACCAGCAATAAAAAAAATAAAAAGTATTATTTTTTCAAATCTTAATGGTCTTTTGGAAACCCTACGTTCGATAATACTAGAATAGTAAAAAAAGACAATGCCACATGGAGGGAAAGTAGCTACCGTAACATTAAATCCTTGAATTGAATTGATAAGTTTAGATTTAATTAATAATTATAAACATGTTCTAAAGATATTAGATCCTTTTGATTAAACCTATCGATTGATGAGAAAAAAGCACAGGAGTTTTTGTATTTTAGTAGGCTCCATTCGTGGCCGTGCCAAACGTATTTAAAATCACTGAAAGCAGTTTTGTTGTTCTTTTTCGAATAAAGGAATGTTTCCTTTTGAGTATAATTGACGGGCCTGTTGGTCTAGTGGTTAGTGACCCTGACTGCTAAACCGGAGGTCGTGGGTTCGATTCCCACCCAGGACGAATCTTTGTTTGATGAGCACGATCATTTGTTCTGTGTCTGGGTGTAATTTATCTATAATATGTATGTATTTAGAAATATATAAGTATGTTTATCAGTTGTCTGGTTGGCATAGCACAGGCTCTGCCTAGTTTGGGATCAGATGACCGTGTGTGAGATGTCTCAAGATTTATTTATTTATTATTATCTCCAGCATTCAGGTGGCATTGAAAAAACATATATGTAGTAAATAAGTATATTGTATGTGTTAAAAATATATGTGGACTAAATTACCTTCATTTCCTTACAATGCGGGTACCTCGTGACGGCATTACAGACGTCACACTTCACCAGTTTCAAGCAAGCATGGCTGATGATGCGGCACATACTCTACATCAGTACTATCCCTCTCGTTATAGAGTAATTGAATTGTCTGTTATAAACTAGCTGTACTACATGGTTTTGCTCTTTTTTAGGAGCAGTGAGGCTCCTAAGGGTCGTAGCATGATGCTATATAACCTAAAAAGTTTCACACCAATTGGGTCAGAGATCAGATGGGCATTTGCTCCATAAAAAATTATGGAATTTTATTCTGTTGAGACAGGAAACCGATTCTAATATAATATGTGACAAATTTGTAGAAAAATAACTTGTAATAGACGCAAGGCTTAATGACGATGATAATAAGGCCTTGTATATAGATCTGCAGTGGCTTCAAAAATAATACAAAAACTGAGATGGAAAAAAATTGTATGCCTGAATCAAGAAAATCTGCAGTAAATTTAAGGCAGAGCGCACACCTTCATGCTCGATATCTTATATCATAATCTTAAATATTTTTCTTCCAAATAAAGCAATGAATGAATCAGCTCCGTTTATCAGGTCAGAGATGATTCGTTGACATATTTCTACAGAAGTACAATGGTATTTTTACTGTGTGCCAACTTCCATTAAATAATATACCTCGCAGTGACGTAATCGGTAATAATACTCCAATAGTAGTTGAGGTATTGTATTATCCCTAATATGAGTGAGCGTTCGTTAAACTCGACCTTAATCTGTATTTAGATGGGCAACTGATTTAAAGAAGATGGCAGGAGTAGAATGGATGATGGCAAGGGACAGAGGAAAGTGGCATAAACAAAGAGTGGTCTATGTCCAGCAGTGGGTTACACAGGGCTTAAGACGATGATGATGATGATGAATTAGTCTACAGACAAGTGTTCTTCTTTACTTCGTACCTACTTAAATTCATATATGGATTTTATAAATGTGGACAAATAAATAAATGTGGACAACATCACATACATTGTTCTGAACCCAAAGTAAGTAGCTAAAGCACTTGTGTTATGGAATTCAGAAACAACGAAGGTACCACAAACACCCAAACCCGAGACAATGTGGAAAAGTGCTTTTTCTACATTGACCCGGCCGGTGATCGAACCTGGGACCTCAGAGCTGGCGACACCTTGAAAACCGTGTGTACGCCACTCGATCACGGAGGTCGTCAAACGGATTTGATCCTTATCATTGAGTTTAAAACCATTCCGTTTTTTCAGACAGTGATATGAATCACTTCAAAAACCGGAATAATTAAAAGAAAGTTTGAATCAATTAAAAAAAGTACCTACTACTTTTAAATGGTTTTGAATTTGTTACTTACCTAGTTGTTTATGAAATTCTATTATTCATTCGTTCATTTACGTCAAATTAGGAGTATCCGTGTTTTAAAAATAATTACATGTTAAGTAACTAAATAGTCATGAAACTCGTAGAGGTCTGAAATCACCTCAAGGTTTGAAGTCACCAACATAAAATACCCACCTACCTACTCCCTTTCAAAGCAAATAACTGACCATGTGTTACTTAAAATTCATAAATTTATATGCACTGCAAGTTGCCCAACAGCAGGCTAAGTTACGAAATGTGCAAACCTACACGTCAAAGTCAGACCAGAACATTTAAGTGAGTTGTATTAAAACCAAACTTTTAATTTTTAACCCCGTGATACCGCAGATCCTAAACGATAAAGCAGCTTCTGATGCGATTTTTATTATTTGCTTGATCTTCAGGTCGATATTTTTTTGGAGGTGTCCTAATTTTTTCTAACATTTAATTTTTCTATTAAGTAGTCTTAACTAATTATGCGTTTCAGTGTTTACATAATCATTTCCTTGTCTTTAAGTTCTGTTTTGTTACGTTAATGTTACCATTAGATGCAGAGGTCAAGTAATTAGGACTCCATCATTAAATAATCTATTCATCATCACACCTATGTTTACCTTTGTATAAAATTCTAGTGTTTCAACTGTGAAATATAAAGATACCAAGGTCATTCATGCGTTCAAGAAACCAATATAACTAAAATGTTAAAAGAAAGGTATTCATTTTAAAAAAATCTGTGGTTCTATTATCATCGTCAACATCCAAAATTGTCTTGTATCCCATCGTAACTTTTTCTCCTATACTCCTTAATTTAACAAAACAGTTATCGATATACAAATTTTAGAACTCTTATTAATCTGGCTATTGTTTAGAACCTTCAGTAGGTCCATACCTACTTCCATCAGTAACCTTGTAATTGGATATATAGATTGTTAGTGAATTGTAATATAAATTCCCCTATCCATTTGAATTTCTCCCCAAATCAAAATGTCAAAAAGTTACTTTTCTACTTACCGAAGAATATACTTACAGTGCAGCAAAAACGAGTCAAGAAAACCCAATAGTAATAACAGTACTAGTAGCTCTTATCTTAGGTATGAAGAAAGATAAATCACGGCTTAATAAAATCCAGGAATTCGTTTTGGTTCCGGAAAATAAGTGGCAATTCTCCATGAACTGACCACCTGAGGAGCTCAAACAAGATCTTAAAAGTTTTTGATGGAGATTTATGTACATATTCATCCATAATTCTGTGTACTTCATTCAGAAAAAATTGATAACAGCCCATACCATTGATAACAAAGCTAATTTACGTAGATATTTCTGTATGAAACACCATAACAAATGTATATGTGAATGGCAACACGCGTGATCCAAAATGTCAAATATTTTCAATCGAATTTGAGCGGAAAAAGTAATGTCAAGTTCAAGGATAAAGTGGTTTTTTGCTTGTGTTGATAGTTGATTAGTTTTTTTTAAAGTACCTACATTTGTGATGTATTTTCTAGGTAAGTATATTAAAGGCATTCCTACCTTTTTCATGTTAACTACCTACTGATAGGGTTATTGCTCAGTTTGTTGTTGCTGATAACAGGATCAGTATTAGTACCTAATTATGTAGTATATTTATTGAATGTTGTATTCCCATTAAATATAATCACGACGAATTGCTACAGTGATATTATACGCAATTTCGACATAAACTTACCTCAACGCGACAGGCGGGGATCGATATCACACGTGTCTCAGCCTCGGTCGCCGGCAGGCCAATCAAACAAGAATACAAACAAAACAACAAACATAAAAACAAAATATCACACTGAGATACCCTCTCAGTCTCTCAGTCACATAACATTAGCACTCAACGAATACACACAAAATTTTGTGAACCCGGCGTTTTCCCGGTCAAAATAAATCTGAATAAAAGTAAAAAAAACAAAAACAAAACCTCCTGACGCAAACTAAACGTGTTTTTTAACGTTACGATGAAGAAATCGCTTGTTTGGAACGTAAAACACAGGTATTATGTTGATATTTTTATGATTGCAACGAGTTTTAGTATTGATAAGCGCGCAGTACACCGGTGCTTGCGTCGGTGGCGCGGGCTATACTGAACGAGCGTGGTGAGAGAAAAAACAAACTAGCTCGAACTCTGCTTCATTTGGACGCACCGGGAAAATTCTATCCATCCTTGTCTAACACAGTGTGTTTGTAAACCATTTTCCCGCTTAGCAACGTGTCGTTGCGGACTTTAGTGGTAGCCTTAGTCATCAGTGTCTACGATGTTGTGTTCCCTATTATGCCTCCCGATAAGTGCCTGTTTTATAAACACGGCACTCCTTACTTAGCCGGCACACTGAGCTAGTACTTGCGGAGTATCTGTGTGAGTTGTTCACGGTGAATATACTATCAAACGTGCTAACATAGAGCAGATTTTCCTAGTATTACGAGTACTATTACGTTAGTAAACCTTCTAATACTGTATATGGGAATATGTAGGAATTTGATGGATTTGCCGTCTTAAGTATGTACCTAAGTTTATCCAATGTTGTTGAATTTCCAGAAGTTTTTTTTGCATGTTTCACTGTATTTATTATTAAATGGCGACTGTAGCAAGTAAGTTATGAAAGTAATTTAACTGATTATGCAGATCTTGGAATCAGCATTTTGGTGTCTTCTTTTCATTCCATTTATTAAATAAAGATTTCTTGTTCTATACTTAATGAAACATTTTTTTATCAGAATTCATTATATTTTTTTACTTAATGTTGCACGACCACATTTATTCTGACAAATAAAATTTGAAGGTAGATTAGAAAGAGGTGGTAGGATGGCCTACAGTCTCACTGCGAGGGTTGGATAAAAGTGGCGCAAAATAGGGAACTATGGAAGGACTTGGGTGAGGGCCTTGCCCAGCAGTGGGACAGTCTAGGCTAAGTAAAAAAAAGGTTATGTGACATAAACTTTTCTAGATGTCCAAAATCCCAATCTATCCGTTGCATCGCCAATAGCCCTGAAAATAGTAACAAAACGGGAATACACTGGTAATGATAAAGAATCTATTTGTATTTATATATAATATCTCCAAATAGATGTTTGAATAAAAACTTACTAACCACATTTTAACCTAACAGATGATATAGCTAATATTATTCTAGCAAAAAATATGTTAAATTGAACACAGACATCTACAGAATAAATTTATCGTTAAGTAATCTATCTTATTATATTTTATTCACTTTAGTTTGTGACACGCACTTAGCGTATCGTCTGAAATTGGGCACAATTCCAGAGCGGGCTTAGAGTCAGTATTGTCGTTGATATTTTCTGCCCTTATTATATTTGACAGGGTCAAAGCATTATGTACCTATTATTTTTCAAACCTCACTCAAAACTACTAAGGCATGAGCAGCTCTTTGCAGAGAAAACATTGTAAGGTTCCATCGATCAAATAAATGAAACCACGCTTTCCAAGGTTAGTTTGTGGATGGGTGACTATCCATTTTGCCTATATGTTTCTTTTGTTCTTGTAAAGCACATTAAGCTATTGATGACTTCAGTCAAACGTTCTTTGACAGTCCTTAAATCAATAAGTACATTATGAATTTTCTTGCCGGTTCTTCTCCATAGGAAAGAAATTTTGGAACCGCGCACCTAGAGTCATTTACTTAAACGTTTCTTAAGCCTTCTTTGAGGTTTTTTTTACAAAAAAAAAACATTTGTACTTTGTTTCGTATTTCGATTTTTTTACAATATTTTTTGCGAACAGGCCTAACTTTATTACTGATCTCTTTTCTTAGCCCATGGCCTATCTTTTCTCTTTGTCTCCCACTTGCATTGGAGAGAAGAAGGAAATATTTTTGCTACTCCTCTTATGTCTCAGTGGTATTCGTTGGTCATTGCAGATCCTGGCTTACAGGAGTTGAATTGATGGCTTGTCCCAAAACCTGTCTTAAGTCGAAAAATAAATTATCATTATCTTTATGTATCTAAATAAAAACCTTGCCAAGGGATACTGTACTATAATCTAGCATATAGGTTTTGTAGATCAGATAATTTGTTACGCACAGATAGACAAAAACATTAATGAATTATACACAAAAACTTTCCTCTTGAATCACTATTCGTTGGTGAAAATCCGTTCGGTAGTTTTTGAATTTATCACGTCCAGACAGACAGACACGGGGACTTTGTTTTATCATATTTATAGAAGATAAAATATGTGTATTCATCTGAATCTGATGAGAATAAACGCCGACCGATAGTTTAGGTGAAGGAAAGGTTATTTTTAAAAAGGAACTAGCCCAACACACATGCCCATCATTCCTTCAAGGAAGGAAGGAAACCTTAAAGAAAATGTTTTATGGCTAATTCGATTTTGAAACAATTTGACATAGAGACAATTTGAAGTAAATGGTAATTTATCTAATGATACCCCAACACTTATTGTCATAGAAACAAAGTAACATACGGAAGCTAGTAAAAATATTATTAAAAAGAAACCAAATGTTGACATAGAGATAACTATGATGTTTGTTGATTATTTATACACGTGTGCAGATATGACTCAGAGTGTATTGAAATACATACACATCAGACATAACATGACCCCTTGTTCTTAAGGGGACGCAGAAATAAAAAATGTGCTAGTCATTGCTACTTACAATATACATAGTACTTACTGATATCTAGCAAAATAATTGATGATATATTTGTTGCAACGAGTTCATAATAGACTGTTTTATATGTTTGAGATTAGTATTTTTCTGTTTGATGTTTTTTTGGAGTCGTATAGTGTAGTCTACCTGATGGCTTAGCGGTTCAATGATCGGTTTCACGTGTGCAGAAGGTTGCAGGTTTGAACCCAAAATAGTACCAGTACTAATGTGATTTTGAAATTCTACATTCACTATCTCAACTAAAATTCTAAGACAATCGTTGATGGAAAATGTCGTGAGGAAACCTGGATTATAAAATTTGTAATCTGAAGCAACCAAACCCGGAAATGTGCAAATCTGGTGATAAAACGCTCGTTACTTGATTTTATGAAAATAACTATTTGCCCAGCTGTGGGTTATGGCCATTACAAGCCGGTATTATAATTATTATTGACTGGCGTGTTGGTCTAGTGATTAGTGACCCTGACTGCTAAACCGGAGGTCGTGGGTTCAATTCCCACCCAGAACAAATCTTTGTGTGATGAGCAATTATCATTTGTTCTGAATCTGGGTCTTATTTATCTATAATAATGTATTTATTTAGAAATATATAAATATGTTTATCAGCTGTTGTCTGGTTGGTATAATACAGGTTTTTCTTAGTTTGGGATCAGATTGCCTTGTGTGAGATTTCCCAAAATATTATTATTATATTAGTTGCCAATTGCTAGGTAAAGTTCTAACCTAATTTATTCCAGACTCTTTCGTCCTAAACCGCTTTCCAGCAATCCAGCAAATAGTGCCGCCTGATTAAATTGAATAGTCATGGGTTTTTCTGTTTGGGGATTTACAGAAGCTATTTGAAAATAAATAACATTATTTATGATATAAACATTATAAGGATATTGCACAACGTTATATTAAACCTCCGACGCAAAAAGACAGATGTTATAAGTGCGTCGTGTCCGTTTAAGGCATCGTAGCTCTTAATCTACTTATTAAGATGCGTTTTTTTTTTATATGATATGTTTCTTAATTATAAATTATGAATATTTGTACAGCTTTTTGAAATATGTCAGTAATTTATTTAAAATTTGTCGGAATTTTCTTAAATTTTTATTTATTTTTATTTAGGCTAGACATTGTAATGATTGTAGGCCTAAACGCCGCATAGTGAAGACACATAAAATTGTCATAGAATATTTTTGAAAACTTTTCTTGCGTTATGTCTCAATTTGATCTTAGGTGATTAATTTTCGTTTTGTCTGTGTAGGAAAGGCCTTTGCCCTTATGACAGTTGCTGCTGTTATTGTTTTGTAACGTTAATAATGTCATGATTATAAACAACAACATTATCTCCTAAACAAACTGCTATGAATCATCCTTCAGGTATTACATAAAATGCATTACAATAGCTTTAATTTGCAAGTAATAATTGTAGGCCTTGTGGCCGCTCTCTGGCCGCCTTGATAGCACGACCTGAGCTTGAGATGTACTCATAGCTAAGTAACAAAGAGAACGTACAATACTAAGATACTTTAAATTTTCGTGTCGAGGTTCTAGTAATTTGTTATAGGTATAAGACGCGTTCGGAAAATATTATTTGTTAAGCCTGGGTACGACTTTCAATGAATCAGTGTAAAACTCAGTTAATAACCAACAACACTAAGCGTAAAGTCGAAGTTGATGGGCAGGAGATAGTTTATGTCGATGAATATATATACTTGGGCCAGTTGGTATCTTTCGGATAAAGACAGGAGTGGGAAATCGATCGACGAATCGAGAAGCTACTGGTCCATTAAGACTCTAATCAAGGGATGTCTGACGGTCTCCGTGAAGCGAAAACTCATAGTGCACATGTGCATCTTGCCTATCCAAACCTTTTTTTTTTCGGGGTGAAACTCTAATGACTTCAACCAATGCAAAGGGCACGGCGTGGAGATAGGTCGGACTTAAACCGACTAAAAACACCCTGGTCTCGTCCTTGCCTTTGCCGGAGCCATCCCGCGGCTCGCGCTTACGCAAGCTCTGCGCGGCCTCGGCAGGTCTGCCTATCCAAACCTACGGTGCTTAAACCTTGTCTGTAACCGAGCCTTGGAGTTTGTAGGAGCTATGGAACGCATTCTCGGTGTAAAAATACAAGACCAGATTTGGAACACCAAGCTGCGTTCCAGAACGGGCGTAATGGATGTAGGCAAGGAGGCTGCCATGTGCAACCACTGGGCAAAAATGAAAACACAGTGGGTGCCTGAAGACGGACGTCGCCGCCGAAGACGACCCAGAAAGAGATGGCAGGACAACCTACAATCACATTGCGAGGGTTGATTTGAGGTGGCGTGTTCCTGTCCTGAGTTACCTAAAACAAGCCATTATACCTATCTACATGTTTAGATATAACATTAACGAATTATTACAAAAAGCGGATAATCTAAAAACAGGTTTAAAAAATTTTAAACTCCATAGTGTACAGAGGTTTAATCCTGGTTTTTGACATTGGCAAAGATATGTAATTAAATCTATATAAACATAATATAAAACAAAATCCCTCGCTACGTTTGTCTGTCTGAGCGATAAACTCAAAAACTACCGAACAGATTTTCATAATTATAGTTTTCACCAACATAATGCTGATCAATGGTCGCGCCTTCTCTACAGGGGAAGAGGTCTTTGTCCAGCAGTAGACATTTATAAGCCAGTATTATTATTATTATTATTATTATTATTTCACCAATGCATGTGTAAATTTCTGAAATCTTTCGAATTTCTAAAAAGTTCCTACAAAACGTGATTGAGCAATAAGTGTCATTAAAAAAGTTTGCAAGGAATCAAAAATGACTAAAATTAAATTGACTTTACTTAAAAAATTTGAAGCAAAAGTGAATTAATATTATAATATTTTTACAGTTTTCTTTAAATGGTACTTGAAGTACCGATCTTTATTCATATTACTTCACCATAACGTTATTTAACTAAGTTAAATAAAAAACAAAACATTTATGTTTTTACAAAATTCCAGTAATGTTAATTCTTTATTCACTTAACATTAGACTTAAATCCACACAATTTATTGTTTCTAAATCATTGAATGTAGAAATAGTCACAAAGTTGTCATTTTAGACTTGTTACAAATTCACTAGCATTCGAAGCGCCTGTCCAATTTGTAATAGCAATGATCATTCACTCGTCGACAATCTGTGTTTACTGAAAGTTGGATTTTGTCAGAAAAATATACGAAAAGAAATTTATTTGTTTTGTGGAGATCGGGAATATTGCGTGTTTAATGTCTTTTTAATAGTAAATAAGAGATGATTTAGCTGTATATTACTATATCGTGGAGGGTTTAGCCAGGGTAATGTTAATAACTTACATACAATATATAACATTACCGTGGTTTTGGAGTTAGGTATAGGTACCTACTAAATTAAAAATGACATATAAACACAGTAGCGAAGATGAATTTCAGGATAGCGTACCTGTATGTTAAAAAATAATTCGTATACCTGTGTTGTAGTTTTACTTATTCTAATGTGCGATATTATTTTGAAAAAAATATAATGGATAATCGACACTATTAAAGTTGATGTTACTTATTACACTTTAGTGACAACGTGTAATAAAAACATTAATATTAATTCATGTCAAGAGGCTTCAAATTACATTATACACTTTACCCCATACTTAACCCATATAAATCAATCTGCGTACCCATTAAACGCACTCTAACTCCTAATTTATTAGTACACTAAAAGCAAGTTAAATTATGCATTGCTTTAAACGATACAAACATGTACATTTGTGTTAAACTAACCGCATGACTTTGGGAGCCAATGAAAACGTTTACAATACACTGATAAATAATTAATAGGCACTGTAATATCACGCGGTGAACTTTATATCGATATACAGGGCCGGATTTGGTAAACTAATGGGATTATGGGTGACGAATCACAAGGGACAGAACCTTAAAGTATACATAGATAAGCATACAGTGCGCGCATCGCTGGTAAGTGGTTGGGAGTGTAAGTACTACGCTCGTTTACTGATTTATGTGATTTGCCGTGCGACGATAGATGTTTATGCGAAAATAACGATGTTTCCGATATTATTATTAAAACGGCGCGCGATACTTATTTCACGACTAACAGTTTCCGGCGGCTCCACCCGCGTCGAAGTCGGTTATCGCGGCAAAAAGTAGCCTATGTCCTTTCTCAGGCTTTAGACTATATGTGTACCAAATTTAATTGAAATCGGTTCAGTAGTTATGGCGTGAAAGCGGGACAGACAGACAGATAGAGTTACTTTCGCATTTATGATATTAGTAAAGATAATTATAATAACAACATCTGAAATTGAATACACCACTAGCTTCTCATATACTTAAATTATAATTTATCGTCTAAGAATTTATTGATTGTCTGATACGTTATTGTGTACAAAAATTCAAGGAAGATCTGCTTGAAGAAACGTACGTTATCAATGAATCAAAAAGAGTGTATTGAAAACTCTGGTGGTGTTCTCTCACACCACATAAACATCCCTTCAATCACCCACTATAATTAAGAGAATATGCCTATGGTAAACATAATTACCAAATTCGTGCCAGTTAAAATCTAGTGAAATAACGTTGTAGCTAAACACAAGCGGTGCGGCCGGCTGATTGAAAACTGCGGTCCGCTGTACATGGCGCCGGAATTAGCCGCAAATGAACGCATACGGCTATATTACCGCCCTGCCTATATTGTACGTAATGCCTACTTTATATAAGTGAACAATTATTATATTATTGTGTGTGTTATTGATTTAGGAAAGAAACAAAAAAGGAACAAACATTTAAGAACGCCCACATCGACTTATTAACAAAACGTAACGAAACGTAATAATGAAAAAAAAACAACAAATACTTAACAAATTATTAACACTTGATTTTTTTTGTTATTTACGTATTTGTAACATTCAATTTTCCAGGATAGTTAATTTGTTTGATGGTAAGCAGATACCGCTACATGTTTTTACATCCATTATCTTACCATTAAATTTTGGTCTCTGAATTTCTTAAAAAGTCTAAGATAACTCATCGTGACGCTCCTTGTAGTATAACCTCGTAAGGCCCAAAGACTACTACCACTTGTACTAAAATAAGGAAAAAAAAAGGAATCATTGCGGCCCAAGAGAGTTATTAAAATCATTAAATGATGACCCAGCTACCTTTTTAGTACATGGGCCGTAATTTATAGTGACCTAAATTTAGATTGGACCTTACGAGGATAGTAATAGCTTTACACCAAATCGGTGTATCCTTTTATGGGAGAACTTAACATATTAAGAAACAATATAAATCACATTTACAATAGGGATGTTGACGAGGTATGAAAAGTAAAAATTATTTAATTCCGTCTGTTAGATACTAAAAAAATATTAAACACGTATCCACACATACACATATCACCTTGATCTAAATAATAAAAAAATGCATAAATACATCGCTTTATAGTTCAGGAGTAGGGTTAAAGACGTCGCGCCGTGGTAAAAATTGTAACACGGAGTGAGATTCCACATCTAGGTCTCAAACGTATCCTGCAGTTGAGTCAATTCTTCCGTAGTTAATCCCACTCATACAGACACCATACATAATACAACAATAATTAAAACTCTCCCACTGTCGGTCAAAACAAACAAGCAACAGACTAGTTGAGGACGGAACTCGTTCCCATTAATTTGCAAAGTTAAGGTGTATCACGGAAGCAGCCCTAGCGTAGGGTTGTCACTTATTAATATTCTGTTGGACATTATGTTGATGTTTTCCTCATGATTCATTCATAAACTGGACTGTAAAATATTACGGTTATTTTTTAGTAATGGAGCTACTTTTTTTTATTATTTGATTTTAGTTCATAGTGTACCTAGCTGTAATGTAATGACATACTGTAGATGTAGATGTAATTTCAGAAACAATGTATTTTATATATTATTTGATTAAAGTTACAACTATATAATTCTAATTGTTCTATTTGTTTTCCTAATTCTAATTATACACTCACAATTTTATTTTTATAGCTTTTTTTTTCATTTTATTTGTTTTTTAAATCCACAATGTAGAAGAAATACTGTTTACTCTGTTCAAAAATGTTTTCGTGGATTAGTCGTTGGAAAGCCTTGTAAATAAGTTAATAAATATAATTAAATAATCCAGTCATGATGTCAATGAATGGTGCAGATATAATTATTTGACGAACTCCGTGGGTGAGTGGCGCACACACTGGTCTTCAATGTGTCGCTAGCTCTGAGGTCCCGGGTTCGATCCCTGGACGGGTCAATAAAGATAACCACTTTTCTACATTGTCTCGGGTCTGGGTGTTTGTGGTAACTTCGTTATTTTTGATTCCATAACACAAGTAGGTACTTTAACTACTTACTTTGGGTTCAGAACAATGTATGTGATGTTGTCCATTTTTAGGGTTCCGTACCTCAAAAGGTAAAAACGGAACCCTTATAGGATCACTTTGTTGTCCGTCTGTCTGTCTGTCTGTCAAGACCTTTTTTCTCAGGAACGCGTGGAGGTATCAAGCTGAAATTCATATCAAATACTCAAGTCTATGGTCTCTTGGAGCTGTGAAAAAATCAAACTTCTAAGTCAACGCGATCAAAAGATACTCCCGTTTATGCCGCAAATTTTCGACACTCGCAAGGGAATCAAAACCTACAGGGTACTTCCCGTGAACTCAGAATCTTGAAATTTGGTACGAAGTAACGTCTTATAGTACAGATAAAGGAAAAATTGCGAAAACCGTAAATTTTTAGTTACATCATATAAAAAAAAATATATATGATTTTTTTTTTTTTTTTTTTTCATTTTGCAATTATATCATACCATAACTATGACTCAATTGTAGTGATGGGTGAACTTTTACTTATATACCTACAGGTGTGTACGGAACCCTCGGTGCGCGAGTCCGACTCGCACTTGGCCGGTTTTTTTATTTATAATATGAACGTTATTATTAGTATTCTTCCACATTTACTTTGCTTTCTCTTAGGGTCATCACCACTGTCGTACTTTAGTTCTCTGCAAATCTGACAATCTTCTAAATCTTTAAATTTTAGGTTCGTTATTTTAATCTGTAGAAGAAACAACGAGGCTCGATTAAGGCCATACGATCATTACAGCAACATACGCATAAAATTATCTCTCTTTGCTATTTAACACGCGTGACAGCCCTGCAACATGTTGACGTACAACATTTTGTTAATATTTACACGCAGGGGCGGCATAACGCCTTTCATTAAAGCTACTGGTAGCGGATTTAATGAAACATCCGCACATTGTTGCTTGATTGGTTGTAAAGTTGAACTTTGACAACCCTATTAGGTTTAGATGTATTGGTTGATGTCTTTAGGGCTGTCGTAATGTTAATTATGGTGAAATATTAATAACGATACCTTCAGCTGTCTGACCGCAGGGTGTAAATGCGGTGCATAAAGATAGCTGTTCGGTGTAAATGACTCCCTCGCTATATTTTATCCATTGTTTTTAAATATGAATTTTGAATTACCTTAGGACACCATACCTACAAGTTACACATATTTTTTTAAACTATTGATGAATAAATGAGAACAACAATACATACATTCCTTTGAACCCAAAGTAAGTATCTAAAGCACTTGTGTTATGAAATCAGAGACAACGACGGTACCACAAATACTCAAACCCGAAACAATGTAGAAAAGTGGAGACTTTCATAGTCTGTGGATTTTCTACATTGACCCTTCCGGATCAGTCCGGAGATCGAACACGGGTCCTCAGAGCTCGCGACACCTTGAAGACCAGTGTGTACGCCACTCGTCCACGGACGTCGTCGAAATTTTAAAACACCTAAATAAATTCACAGACCACGACAAATCTCTCTTAAATCTATAAATTAATGACCTACACAGAGGTCTTTAGGTTAGATTTACACAGAGGTCTGATTTATACATGTAGGTAAGTTTTTAAAGCTGTTTACTTAAGTCGGTTACTTAATATAATAATTACCATATTTTAAGGGATTAATTAAAAGCTATATACAAATATAGGTCGTTTAAAACATATTCGCCCATATTTTAACTTACACTTTCTAACCAAATGTTACAAAATAAATGGTCCAAGACCATTAATCGGGTCGGTTAGCGTTAACACGGTGTTGCCAGCCGCAACAGCATATATTAGGTTGGAGTGTTGCCAGCCCAGTACCCTTGTACCGCGGTTAGTTTCGTACGATTTATTAATCTCTTGAGGTGTTCTGGTCCAAAGGTGTTTTTAATTGTATTTTATTTATATTGGTTTTATTTAACATTGTATGTTGGAAAAAATTGGCAAACTTTTTAGCATTTACTAGCAGATTTTATTTATTTTTTTCTTAGAAAGTGAGTTTAGTACTTGCTTTGCAGTTGCTAAACACCGTGGAGATTCGCAATGCGCGCCTTCGCATTTTATTGAAACAAAAAGCCATTGAACAGTGCTATTGCTATTTAAAAAATTTAGGCACCTTAGAGTTATCGCCTTTAATTCTTTTAATTTGTATGTATTAAATGATATCACACTACTGTTTATTACTCAGGACTCATATTGTTAAGTCTAGGACCAGATTTGAAATAGTGGAACTACCAAGAAAATTAAAATATAGCATTTACGTTTCATTATGTAACACATTTAATATCCTGCTTGCTATTTAAGTTAAATTTAGTTTATTTTGCTATCAAGTATTAAACACAGCAGCAATTTGTGAATTTATTTATACACAACGATTAAATATCTAACATCATTCGAAAACTGATCACTTTCCTTACAGTAAAAATAAGTGAACTATATACTGCGCATATCGAGAACTGTAGGCACTAGTATGAATAAGTCAAATAGTAAATTTTGAGTGAAAACAGACCGCTTTAAACCAAATATTATTCTAATTATATCGGAACCATCGATATTTTTACATGAACGTCTGTCGTCGCACAGAAAACATTTAAATCAGTAAACGAGCGTACTGCGTAATACTTAGCTGCAAATTTTGATTACGCTCAGCACAAGGGGATACTATTTTTTTTTTTTAGAAAGAGATTTACGCAGTTAGCCTGAGCGCAGGGTTTGACTGCTTTACCGGACTTTTGGCGAGAACCTTAAGGGCCTCCAGCCAGAGCAATAGAAAAACTAACTACGTCAGCAACGTTCACTAAGGGCACCCCCTGTGGGGTTTGGACCTCGACTTAGTGCGTTGCTAACAATCTTAATAAGGCAAAAACAGCAAGGGAGGGCTGGATCTAAGTTTTTATTATTTAAGGACATAAATTTTTATTGCTAGTTTGGCCGGCTCGGGCCAGCTTGATCTAGGGACGGGGGGAGCGAATGTGATCTGCGGTCGGCCGCCGTCAACGTCACGAGCCACGGCCTTTGTGCCTGACGTACAGACATACTGCGCATTCAGGCTTTATTATTGTTACCCTATTATTGGTAGAAGTTTCCACACAAACAAACATCAGCTAAAAGTAAATGTAAATAAAGTTCATTTTAGATCTACTAGTATCGTTAAAAAAGCCATTAAAAATATGAAGTTGTAGAGCAAACTGAACTTAAATAACTATGAAGGCATTATAGCTGATTTTTTTAAAAACTCGTGTTTGTTTACATGTTTGTCAAACACATTTCGAACGCAGTATATAATTCTATTTAATTGAAGTCCATTTCTGAAATTACTACGTAAAATTCATTTATGAGTGATTCCGCCGGTTCGTCCAAATCGTCTTTCCAGACGAATATCATAATGAATATTTAAAGTAATCATAATGTGATAATTAAATAAGTTCACATTTAGTTATAGCTCAAAGGCGCATAGTTTATAATAGGTCTAGTATCTATGCTATAAAAAAACTTAGAACAAAAACATGCCTAGATTTCATTCCACTCCCTGTCCAGATGGTCACCCAGAATGTTTCTAAATACATAAGTGCGCTTTCCTAAGCAAAAATACAAGTTATTTGTGCCTATTGTCTAAGTTATTTAATATCGAATATTAATTGATAGCTAAGTTATTTTTAAACAGTGCATATCATAGAAAGAATCAGCGTTAAAAATTTGTCAAACGAAAAACTTCATTCCATTCCATCAAAATTGTAATCGAAATTATTTTGAAATACAACCCTGTCAGGGCATTATAGCCTACTGCCTACGGCTCCCGCACCCCAGACTACCGAAAAAGTTCATCAAGGACACACGCGTAAGCCCGTAACGGCAAATATTTACGAAAATAGATTTGTAAACCACGTTTGTCACAGGTAAGTACTCATTACATTCCATTGTGTTAATAAGTAAGTGTAGGATAAAAAAATCTGGTTTTTATATAAAATTATAGTGCATAGTTAGGTTATGTCACATTATATTTTAATACAGTTACTTTCCTATTTTAGTTTAAATAAATTAAGAAAATATGTTCATATTTCATTCCCTTCTACTTCATTACATTCCGTTTCTTCTAATTTTTACAAGAAAGGGAAAGGAAACAAACAAATTTATTACTTTTATTGTATCATACATACCTACCTATATTCAAAGACTAATTACGTATGTCATTTTTTATTATACCGTTTATTTTATAGAAAATATTTTAATATTTTTGTCTATTTTTGATGTGAATCATCTATTGGCGCGACTTGACAGTCAAATCGACCTGCAGGTCGTTACGAAAACGGGCATGCCGCTCTGATGCCATCCTCTCCACACTACCGCTCACGACTCTCTTGTATGTTGATTTTGATTCTGATATTGATTTCAGTATGTATAAATTGGCTATAAATGGGAAGTGAAAGGGACGGATAAAAGCATTGAATGCTTCTGAAATGGCAAAGTTTCGATGGATGACTAGAGTAACGAGATTAGATAGGTTAACATTAGAGGAAGCTTGAAATGAATAGATGCGAGAGAGGTAAGTAAGCATCTGTCGTGGTATTCACGTGTTATGAGGAGGGATGAAAGAATTAAACAAGTTATGACTATGACTGTGACTGGGTATATGTACTAATTTAAGTTCGAGAGGTACCTGCATCAGACGATTTACTATTTCCTCGAGCCAATTTATTTTGTAACAATTGCCTAAAAACCTACTTACTAATCAGAACGACATACCTACATCCAACTATTTTAATAGCGTTTAAAAAGTTTTTTTTATAGGTACTTAGAAGATATAACTATGGCAAGGAAAAGAAAAAAACACCACACAAGAAAAGTTACTGAAAGACAGACTGCGAAAAATACAGAATTGAAAAAGAGAAAGAAAGTTAAAAATATATTTTGAGAAAAGAAAAGAAAAAAATTGTTAGCATAACAGAAAGACATCGACAGACAAAAAAGGGAACAAAGGAGAAGATGGCAAAAGAAACTCAAGACAATACTTAAATAAGTTACAAGAACAAAAGAAAGTACAAAGTATTTTACTGAAGAATTTACCTCCTACCAACGAAACTGCAAAAATCCTAAACATTGCAGTTTCTGAACTATGTAACCCTTTGATGGAAATAGAAGAACCACCAGAATCTAGACTAAAGAAAGCCAAAGACAGATGAAATGTTCTTCAAGTGCTTTGAGGCAGTTACGATATAGATGTGTGTTAGACGTTTTGAGATACTGTGATCTATAGTATATAGTTATTGTATTTTATATCTTAACTACATGAATGTTCCATTATGGTATGCTGTTTATTTTTGTAATAAAGTTTTTTTTTTTTAGTTTTAATAGGAATTACTTTATTTTACCCCTAAACTTTTCATTACCTTCCATACTAAATCATTACACTCTCATCATATTTCATTACCTTCCGCATCCTCATTACACTCCATTGATTTTCCTGAAAATGAAATCATTTTCATGAACGCCTTTAACGAAAACCCCTTTCTAAAACGTATACGAATAATTAAATTGATCCATTTTGCGAAACCTTAAATTAAAAATACATTCCACGAAATCACTCCGATTTGGACGAAATGGCGGAATCACTCTTATAGCCTCACTATCTGATATTTAACATTAATTTAACCCAATATATCACCTTTTGGTATAATTTCTACGTTTAGTTCAGATAATTGTAAGACAAATGTGAGTGAGATGCAGGGCGTGACTGTACAACGTACAATGCAGAGCAGAGGTACGCCATTTTGTTTTTTATGTTTAAATTCAGTTCGCGAGTGTAAAATATACTTAGTTGAATTTTGAATGAAATTAGACGTCATAGATAGATTTGTGTTATTAAATCGGAAGCTGCATTTTTATTAATGTACTAGCTGTCCCCCGCGACTTTGTCCGCGTGTTTTCGTTTCAACGGTTTTTCATTTTTGCAACATTTTCCATTTATGCTCCGCTCCTTTTGGTCGCAGCGTAATGTTATGTAGCTTTATAGCCTTCCTTAATAAATGGGCTATGCAACACTGAAAGAATGTTTCAAGTCGGACTAGTAGTTTCTGAGATTAGCGCGTTCAAACAAACAAACAAACTCTTCAGCTTTATATATTTGTAAATAGATGTGTCCTAACTTAAACACGCGGATGCGCTTGTAAAATTAGTTTTTTGGCGAAAAGTATGTTATGTTTCTTTAGAGGTACCAGATGATCTCTTTACCAAATTGATTAAGATTAAGATCGGTTCGGTTCACCAGTCTAATCGTGATGAGGTCAAAAAACAAAATCAAAACAATTGACACAATATAAAATTTATAACAGAAATAAAGTTTCTATGAAAACCTTCACAAACCTTCAGTCACAACTTCAAAAACAAAACCTAAAATCAACAAATCTATCTAGGCCATAATAGACCAAAATTTTTCCAACCAGAAGGTAGCCACATTGATTGCTTTTTGTTTCGGGAATTGTTCAGAAAAAAATCGGTGTTGAAATGTGTTGACACGGGTTTGAAATGGTGTTAACTGCAGTGCGACGGGCGTCCATCGTACCAGGATTTTAGCGCTATTGTTAATAAAATAGAGCTATGTATTTGGTTTCAAAATGGTTATTTAACCCGAAGGATAACGGAAAAAAAATTACGAGATCGTGTTTTCTTCTCTGCTGTGGGAAAGATGGCGAAAAAGATCAGGATGCTTCTCGGACGTTAGAGGTCCTTTACTGGATTTTAAAGAGGAGGAAAGAACAAATAACCTTTTCAGAAATTCGTTAGAGTTCCTTTACTGGATTTTAAAGAGGAGGAAATAACGAATAACCGTTACAGAAATTCTCATCCAGATACAGAAAACACTAAACCAGTTTAAAACGCCATCAATCACATTAAAAACCTAACCCAAACCGACGGGAAGGCAGATAATAAAATGCGATGTTTTCTGCCAACAAGAGTTCAGCATTATTCAGTGTTTTTCTGTCGTAAACATATTTTACAAGCTGAACAGCAATGCAGGGGAAATTGCCATTATAGCTACAATTATGGTCCCCGGTTCGGCTCCGTTAAAAATGCAAGGGGTATCGCCAAATGTGACCTGTTGATTTTCAATGGTGTTTTGAGAGGGGTTTAGTATTAATTTGGCTATTTATGGCTTTATTTCCCCTACGAAAGGTTAAAACCTGCAGCATTGTACCTTACTTTTGCTTGCGTCGCTGTTTTGCGTTGGTGAAGAGGTGGTGTTTTAGATTAAAACAAGTCTGAGTCGTTGAAAAGGCATGCATTCTTTCTAATGGCTGAAGTGAGAGAGTAGCAGAAAAAGTTTTGCTACACTTATTAAAAGTATTACTATATTAATGTTAACATTTAACAATGTAATTAATGTAATTACTTGCGTTCTTTAGATATCAATATATTTTTGTGGGTTTTCAGCGCCAATACATTTGTATTATTCAGTTAAATCTTCAATATAATTTTGGCAAACGGCTCTTTTTTCTCTGTATGTGTGTCTTATTTATTAACAATGCCATACATTGTACGTATATTTCCTTATTTATTTTTATCTTGTTTCCTCGTATTTGTATAAAGAGAAGACCTTGCAAGAGAAAAACAAATACTATTAAACAAACAATATTTTTTCAATTATATATAGATTTATCATCTTTACACGTATGTACGTCGTTTTCATCCCCTGTATCATTGAATTTACCTGGCAAGTTATCCTAAACTTTCAATATTAACACAAAGTGCACTAAAGTTTAGTGGTTATGTCTGAATTTTAAGTAGAATCACACTCGTCTCGTTCATATTACCCTCGTGTGACTAAAGGTGTGGTCCCTTTGACAGAGAATAAAAATAAAATTAAGTTACTTTAATCAAGATACATCAAATGATGTTCTAATTACAAAAATCTGGTGAAGTCCAAAGAAATAGCAAGAAACTTCCTTGGCTTAACGCCAAAGTGTATTTAATAGTCGTAAGTTAACTGTAGTAGCTGAGAGAAACCAAAGCCAAATGCATGAAAACTATTTTCCTCAACCGCAAATTTATATTGGAGATAGAAATTACAACAAAGTCCGGAGTCTGACCAATTCTGGACTATCTAAATAATCTATATACTTAATATATAAAGCTGAAGAGTTTGTTTGTTTGTACGCGCTAATCTCAAGAACTACTAGTCCGATTTGAAAAATTCTTTCAGTGTTGGATAGCCCATTTATTGAGGAAGGCTATAAGCTATATAACATTACGCTGCGACCAAAAAAAGCGGAGCATAAATGAAAAATGTTGCAAAAATGAAAAACCGTTGAAACTAAAACACGCGACAAAGTCGCGGGGTACAGCTAGTAATCTATATACGTTCACCCACTAGAACGAAACATTAAAAAAAAAAATAGCATGAAACCATGACACGGATCCTATCGGCAGATAAGCACAATTGTTATCTTTCTCCTTTGAAAAAATACTACTCTTTTTCGTCTTAGAAAGTTCAATGCGCAATAAAGTCACCTACATGATCAAAATCTAGCAAGTTTCTTCTGTTTCTGAATTAATGGTGTTTACCGCTGTCACTGTGACCACACTCTAATACCACAGGTCTACCTCCCAATGGTATTTGTGGTCCGCTTTGCCGCGCGACCAATTTGTCCCCGTGACGTCGGCCGCGGTTTTGCGTCCGTTTGCGAATATTGAAAACTTAATCATTAACGCTTGTTACGTTTGAATTGTTTCAAAATTTATGTTAGTTCGGGATAGTCCTAATGGGTTTTAGTTTGATTAGAAAGTTGTTAGTTCTTGTCATTTTATGTGTAGTGATGGAATTCTGCCATTGATTATATTTGAAGGGCGTTTGATAAAGTTGGTACTAGAATTTATTTCTATGAAACTATTAATTTCGATTATAATAACATTGTTCTGTGCCAAAACTACCAAATTACACTTGGCATTTTAATAGGTTTAAGGGCAGATTTTTCAACGCTAGATATTTTTGTTCAAGGAAAAATTTTGATTTTTTTGACTCTTTTCCCATATGATATTTCTCAGACGTTTATTTTATTTTACATAATATAAAAGTTATCTCATTAGATAATTATATCTCAGTAAAATCAGCCCTTAATGGCTTAAAATGCATTTTAAGTACAAAATACTTAAAAACCCTTACTTGCCTCCGAAATATAAAGAGAGCCTACAAAATTCTCGAATTTCTCTCACGTGCAATCATGAAAACACAAAAGATGTTCAAATCGCACAATTTGGAAGCAAACCTGTCGTATTTACGTAACAGGCGGTGATCCAGTTTATACGAAGCCACCTCATGCGTGGGCGTGTGATGTTTCTTGGGAATACTGCTGACTCATCGCGTGGGGTTGCTAGGTGTGGGAATTATGGAGAATTTTGAGCGAGGAGTAATTTTGGGAACCCTTTTTCTATCACTAGGTAAAATTTTAGTTTATTAAATTTAAAAGGGTTACTTTATCAGAAATAAAAATTTCTGTTATTAAAGTTTTTTTCGTTAGTATGCTGCTTTTTCAACCATAATACATTCATTGCATAAAAGATTAAAAACAGAAACAAATTAAATCCTTTCAACAATTTTACTACAGTGCACCCCCCAAACCATTGTCCACCTGCTGAGCTGCCCCAGATGCCCAGTTCGCGCAACATCCGTAGACTTAAAAGAGGCTAACCTAAGAGCAATCGATCTGGCTTTGTTTTGGGCTGGTCAGATCTAAAGATAACCTTCAACTCGAAAGAAGAAGAACAATTTTACTGGTACTGAAATATTATTATACATCACTATTGGAGTGCTTTTTATTTGCTTTATACACAGTGTAACATAGGCGGACTTAATGCCAGAAGGCATTCTCTGCCAGTCGACCTTTGGATGATGTAATAAGCCTTTACAAAAACATCATTAACAAATCAACCTCACCACATTTTGGTTTCGTACCTGGCAACTCTACCCCTTTCCCGGATTGCTCGAACCTTCGGAAAAACTATGTGTAAGCCTTGACTGACGTAAATTGGATGAGGAAATTAGGCGACCAAACGAGGTTTTTGTAGCTATTTAGCTATTTTCTATGTAAACATATCGTTAGAGGTTTTTGTAGTAGATGTGTACGTTTCTAATTTGGTAATGTTTAATGGTCTTGTTACCTGAGTCACATAATATTACTTATAAACTAATCTCCTTCTAAAACCACTCTTATTAACAAAGGTCCTACCAGTTGCTGTATCTCAATCTTATGCAAGGCGAGATATTTTCTAGAATAAGTTTCTAATTGTAAATAATAAAGTTAAATTAAATGTTATCTGATATCCTAACATGCACGTATTTCTTCATTGTTTCTTTAGTTCAAAATCAAAATTTTAAACAAATCGTGACATAGCGATGTTCGATTTTTCAAAAAAAAAACTTTTTTTTTGTATTGTGCAACACCTCCTCAAATAGGATCATATTGCTAGAATGATTTTTTGAAAAAAGGTAGGTACTAAGTATAATTTTTGTCTATGAATTAGCGAAGTAGGTAACCAACTCTCAGAAAATAAAGCGTAATTTTTCGACCGCTTACCAAACATAAATGTCGGTTTAACAAAACATTTAAAAAGAAACCCCTGAAGACCAAGTTTATTAAGATTCATTCATTAATTTTACTAATTATAATAATATTTCGCAGAATTCGTTCGGAGTTAATTAATTAAGTGAAATCTATTCGACTTTGGTTTGGTTTTATTTAGTAGGTAATAGGTATTATTAAAGACTAGCTATTGCCCGCGGCTCCGCTCGCGTGGGTGTTGGTTATTGCGGCAAAAAATAAACATGTCCTTCTTAGGATCCCAGCTTACCCCATACCAAGTTTCGTCAAACTCAGTTCAGCGGATTAGCCGCAAAACATAGTCAAAGTAACATTCGCATTTATAATCATTAGTACCTATAGAAGTTAGAGTTTTTAAGTTTTCCCATTTACACCTAAATTTCATCTAATATAAATAGAAATTACATGAATTCATATTTTATTAACTCTATGGAAGTCCTCACTGTTTTCCACTACCCTGAGGAATGCGAAGAAGCGTGCTGGACAGCGGACTAGTTCTCTGTGGGCTTTTGCCAATGACCAGTCTGGGACATTTTTGCGGACTTTGACTTTAACTTTTGAGCAATGCCAATATTATAATTTTATAGTAGATATTGCCATTATTAGAGGACGCGTATGTGAGAAAGAAAGGAGTAAAAGCTGAGATGACAAGTAGTGGAGATCAAAGGAAGAAAAGGGGAACAGGGCCACCACGCCAATTACCAATGTGCGCGCGCTGCCGCGGGTTCGATCCCCGCATGGGACAAGCATTTTGTGTGCTCCACAGATGCTTGTTCTAAGTGTCTGAGTGTTCTTTGTGCATGTGATTTGAACGTTTGTGAAACCCCCGAGATACCAGGATTAAATTACTATTATAAGTATGGTAGTCGTGGTTAAAAAAAATATATATATATACTAATATATAAATCTGAAGAGTTTGTTTGTTTGAAAGCGCTAATCTCAGAAACTACTGGTCCGATTTGAAAGATCTTTCAGTGTCGGATAGCCCATTTATTGAGGAAGGCTATAAGCTATATAACTCGCGGACAAAGTTGCGGGGGACAGCTAGTAGTTACATAAATGAAACGTAAATTATTTTGAATTTCCTAAAATTGTTGAAGCTTGCTGTTTGAATATAAATGACGTGTGTTTCGTGCTGAAATAAAAAGCTAGTTATGAAAAATAAAAGCTTGACTCATTGGGAAACACCGAAATGAATCATGGACGTTTTCACTAGAATAACACATAAACTGTAACTCATGTCCAACAAAAAACCAATAAAACCGTATTTTCGTATTTTTCCTACTGCTACTTACTATTTCTGATTAATTTCGTTGCGAGTTCCAGGACAGTCGATCGTTTCCCTGAGACACGCCGAGCTTAAGTGTCTCAGTGGTATTTATTGGTTATCATTGTAGATCCTGGGTTACAGAAGTTGCAATGATGAGCATGTGTGGCGGGCTATTCTAAAAAAAAAAGATTCTATAGAAACCGTTTAAAATTGTTTACAAAAAAAACTTTTTGCGGTTTATTAGGATGTAGGATGTGGCTTTTGTTTTGAAGTGGGACAATACGGGCTTATTACACAGAATAGCCTACAAAATTTGCAAGCAATTTGCCTGATTAGCCCAGTAACTGAACTCATAAAAATGATCAAGGGTACTTAACCTTGATCATTTTCATGCGAGTTCATGAGCGTAAGTACTATTCAAAAAAGTTTAATTTGTTTTATTTGAGTGATCTTTAAGTTTTAAACAACTAGTATCAAAATCCAAAGCCTAAAGTAATCAAAATGTCCTTATTTAAATATTAATAAAAACTTAAATATTTATAAGTGCTTATTAATTAAAACTGTATAAATTTTCATTAGGACTGGCCAAGTTTACCTTTTGTATAAATTATACATTGGACCGACGCAACGTACCTCTTAACAAAACTTTAAGAATTAAGAACGCAATATAAATTAGTTAAAACGAATTATTGTTGGAAACAACGAAACAATTTTAGCTGAGAATTAATCAGGGAATGTTTTTCGGTGTCCAGGGATGCCAATTTGTGGCACATCACTTGAAGTGTCTAGGTTTAAAAAACATACTTTTTTAAATGCTGCAGATTTTGTTTTGTTTCATTTAAGTTTTTGATATAGTTTTCACGACAACACTAACATAAAATTATGTGGCAGATAATATCTGCTTTATTTTTTACAATATATTAATATCTGGCAGATATTAAGATATTGTAAAAAATTAAAATATCTGGCAGATATTAAGATATTGTGAAAAATAAAGTTAGTGTAATAAACAATGTTATAAAGAGATTCATTGCATTTTATTCATCGTCATATCAAATTAAATACCGTACCTTAACTTACCAATTATTAAAATATTATTTTACTGTAGATTTAGAACAATTTAAGAGAAACAAAAATCATTATTATTAATCAACAGAATTTAAATATCAGTAAACAAACATCAAAAAAATTGTATCATTTTGATACCTAATACCCATTACTAGTCATTGAATTTTCTCGGCGTCACTCCGAAAAGCGGATCACACAAACGCAATTATAACATTGTTGTATAACTTATATAACAATGTTATGTAAATATCAGTGTTAGGATTTGCATTTTGATTGAATGCGAATGCCGCTTAAACAATATATTGTTTAGGCTGTGATTGAAACGCTAAAATTACCTGTTTTAGTATAATGGGATCATTATAATGTGTAGTAGAGAATATTGTGATATTCATCCAATGCAAACCAGTGCCTGTATTATGAGCTTTTAAAATAAGACTGTTGCCATCGAGGAAGCGAGATAGCGCACTACACTGTGCGTATCGGCGTCTCGCTTCAATAATAAACTTTAAACTAATAACAACATAGTTTTGCACATTTTAAAATCGTCATATTATGGTAGTGCATACTGTTTTCTTATGAAAAAAGTAACAATAATATTAATTTAACCCATAAAATATGTCTACCAGTGGATGACCAATAATTAAAGTATTTTAAAACTAACTATTATTAATCTGCTGCTCCTCGAACAAAGTCTCTTGTAAAGGAAAACGTTTGTTCTCTTGTAGGGAGCAAATAAATACCCATGTTATAAAAATAAATTATTTGACAGTCTAGAAGGTTACTTTTACACCCGGAAAATCTACTTCTTGTTAATATATCAAAGTATTTTAAAATACATATGAGAAAATATAGTGTATAAATTTTTGTCATTCTACTGTCAGTAAAGTACCTATTCATGCTATAAAAATACAGCCTGTGATCTCAAATAGAGACTAACTTTAATAGAGTTTCCATCATTGAAATACTCAGTACCATCAAAATAGAGCCTTATCTGTACACCACAAAGTTCATTTTCGATTGTTGTGAATATAAACTTTACTATTCCTTATTGAATATACTGACGAATAAAACTTGACGTTGAAATAGGAAATAGATCTACGCGGCAATAGCCACCATTTCCGGCTGAAAGTGATCCCGCGGCCGACCGTATCCGTTGGCTGGGCGCTCTGTTATGTCCACTCTTCCGGTTTGAGCGATGCCTCACTTTAGTATTCGGTTTTCATGACTCTATCTAGCTGTACCTGGATCGTATTGATTGCTTTGTTCAGGAGTATTTTTCTTTGTTTTGTTACGTTCGAATTCAATTCGAGATATTTGGAGAAGTTTATTGAGGGTAAGACGAGAATTTTAAGCTTTGTAAACTTCTTTCTTCTTTTGTTGTGTATTGTGTACCTATGTGTTATTTAACATAAGATTACACTAATATTAATTCTTTAATAAACGTACACTTAAGTTAAATTTGCTCATAAATTTGACTGGCCTGTTGGTCTAGTGCTTGGTGACTCACACTACTAAGCCGGAGGTCGTGGGTTTGATTCCCACCTAAGACAAATCTTTGTGTGATGAGAATGCTTTACTGTGCCATGGTGTAATAATTTGACTATAATATGTATGTATTTAGAAACATATAAGTATGTTTATTAGTTGTCTGGTTGCCGTAATACATGATCTGCCTTATTTGGGACCAGTAGGCTTGTTTGCTATCACCAGTTGACAACCCAAGCGATGTTCGCTAGATAAAAATAACGGCAAATTGTTGGTAAATTATTTTAAAAAAATTAAATAAGTCGTTAATGAAAATGAAATTGTTTTAAATATTTATAACACAAATCTTTAGCTGGTCGGTAGTCTCACTTATATAATGTGTTATATAAGTGACACAAATTACTAGATATATCAGCATACCATCACTAGTAATGTAAAAGACATCGTATAATCTTTCATATAAAATAAAATAATAGAAACGAGAGTTAAAGAAACTAGCACACTACTACACCAAGATCACAAGTCAACAACAAAAGTTCAAAATCTAACATCATATTATTGTGCAGTATCATCCGAAAATAGAAATTGTGACATCCGCGAGCTTCGCAAGGGACTTCTGTACGTGTGGCCATGAGAACAAATTAAACAAGTTCATAACGAAATATGTTATAAAACTTATAATGAAATAGATGCATCATGGGAATATCGTGACGACCTAGATTGAATGAACAATTTTTTTTTTCAATAAATGAATAATCTCCATTAACTAAGGGCTGATTCTTCCAACGCCAGAAATGATACTATGATAGGATATTTATTATATATATAAAAAAAACGCCTGATAATTTTTATTTGTGGAATTAAATTGATGACTGACAGATTTTGTATGGAAGAACTTTTAAAATTTCAAAATTATTCCTGGGATAAAATTGTTTGGCGCTGGAAAAATCCAGCCAGACCTATTCATTTTGGGCCTGATTAAAAACAATAAAATATAACAGCTGTTTTAGAAAGATACATAAAGATATCGTTAAAAATACATGTATCTAAGCCGTAGTAGACAAAGAAATATACTTCTAGGTTCAATCATTACCTTATTATTTTACGTTAGAAATGTTTTAAGAAACGAGTCGAGACCACAGAATATTTTTACTGGTAATTTCAAATAATATCCCATTTACAATTTTCAGTGCTAGTGCCGACTGGTACTCAACCGCAAGTGGCAGTTAAGGTTCAAGCTGGCTCTATTACTATAAGGTGTAATGTAACAACAGTAAGAAATTAAGAAAAATTTTAAAATTTATTTTCTTTAAAATTTATTAATTATTATTAAAAGCCTTTTTGTATTTCCAGTAAATTTACATTTCTTTAAATCTAAGTATGTGTTAGTTTTATCTAGTTTTCTGTTATTTCTTTGAGTATACAGGGGGTAACTTTCAAGGCTAGCGCACATATCGGAGGGCCGCAGCGCTCCGCAACTTTAAACAAAAATGTTCCTAAATCACTTTCGTAAATTTTAAAGGACCTAACGCACAATGAGGCGGGCCGCATCGCAACGCAAAACATCGAAAGTGATTTAGGAATATTTTTGTAATGCTTTTTTTTGGAATAGATTTACGCAGTAAGCCTGAGCGCAGGCTTTGACTGCTTCATCGGACTTTAATTTTTGTTATGCGTTGCGCTACATTGCTTCCCGACGATGATATGTGCACTAGCCAGAATAAAAAAAAACATTTGAATATCATATTTCCTTCTTCATACTTCTTTCTTGCAATTGAAACCTTTGTTCATCTCTTATCCTTTCGCTGTCCTTCTGGCCCACACGTAAAGGCATTCCTACATCCTGGAGGCACTCACTACAAGTTCCATTGTGATATTACAAGGGATGACTCTAAGTAAATTGGTTTAGACGAAATTCTGAAACGTGTCCCCTAAGTATGTTATGTTGCTCAATTTGATTTTATTACTGACAGTTATGTGGATAAAGATGTAATCAGAAGTAACTACGTTGTTGACTTTCATTGACCAATATAGGGATAAAACCATTACAAAAAGTCGCAGATGGGAAAAGAATTCAATGGCTGAGAGATTTTCAGATAGGCTGGATTGGTCGGAAGCGAAAAACTATGTAGGTACACAAAGTTATAATTTAACGAAAGTGTATATTTTTTTTTGACTTTGACATCAGCGACTTATTTCTACTCAAATAAACACTATTTTTTTTAAACTAGTTTAATCCTCTGGGTCATATACAGCAAGGTTGTAAAGACCCACTTCTTCATTTGTTAACGTCAGATTGTTTATGCAAATCAGTTTCAATTCCATATTTCAATGAATTCAGTTGCAACATTTAATTACGGAAGCAGTAAACTGCGCTCCGAATTCATAATTTTAACATCGAATTAACATACATCGCCATTCGTCGGAGGCGAATCTTGTGGAGCATAAATATCTGTGACGTCATCCACGGCCATCTTTTGAGCGGGCCCGTTCACACGGAAACTCACTACGTTGCATATTCCACATGTCGAGGCGCGAGTCGCTGTAAGGGACGTATTACTGAAACTATTTCAAACGAACGCATGAAATTTTGATGTAAGTAATGCAATAAATAAAATAAACTGAATAGGGATGTTGAATTTTTTTTATGTTTTTTTATTCAATACTACATTGACAAAATATACATTGATCTGAATTGTCGCAAAACGACAAGAGTTCATACGTTTTGTGTAACATCGTAAAGTAATTAGCTCCCACTTCTGACCTTGGATTAGTTTTATCTCATTAAGTTTTATTATTTTAAAAAACTTACGGTCGACATCCCTTTAAAATAAATGGTCTTTAACAATGTCCTAATGATGATCATCATTAAGTCAGCTAAAACAAAAAAAGAAGGACTAAGGCAATTTTACTTATAAACAAAAATCATAATTGCAAGTTACGATAAGATGTGAAGCGATGTTTTAAGTGAGAAAGAATTAAAACACGACATAATTTACCGTTTTTCAGAAATTAAAGGGGGTTTAATACAAACTCCATACATTTCTCATTGTTCTAAGCTTGCGGTCCAAAATGCGTGAGTCAACCTCAATAAAGCGTAACATCTTTTCTACCGATTCATGAAACATGACTCATGATAGGGAAATTCGCTTTTCACGAAAAATTAATGACTCACAATATTTGAGAACATGGACTGAATTAAATTAATTTCAGTAACATTTATTGAAGAACTATTTGTTAAAATTGTATAACAACGAATATTTAAAAAAACGACCCCTACTCTAATGAATTTAATCTTTTTCTCGCGGAACTCTCTCTTTAGAAACATTCAATTCACTTGCGCAAAGATCACCCAGACTTGGAACAAGCATTTGTGGATCATACAAATGCTTGTCCCATGCGGGGATCGAACCCGAAGCACGTCGCACACAGTGGTAATTAGCGTAGCGACCTATACCACTCGGCTATCAGAATCTAGAAACCTTAGCCAAAAGTTAGATAAATTAAATTTTCTTGTTAAAACGAATAATGACAATTTCATATGACATGACGATGACAAAGGTCCAATTTTCTCAAAATAACTGAAGATCTAAGTAACAGCTATAAAATTTCCGTCGACTTTCCAGATTCGCGTAACTCCAAAATACGGGACCGAACACCCGTTATCATTTTTACAACTTTTATGTATGTGCGCTGAGACGATCAAATCTCTGAAGAATGTGCCATCCGAAGGTTACCTAAGCCGTCAATGGATAGGATTTTTTATAGACTTTTATCTCCACATGAATTGTCAAACATAGAGCGCACTTTGAACGGGAGTCACTGAAAAGATTCGTAATTTTACTTATCTTTTCTAGGTATTATTTAAGAGCATAAAACCTTAGCATGCCTATACGCATGTGATGCGGAATGAAATTTATGAAAAAAAGAGTGATCCATTAGGATGTGAATGGCTAGAGAGGAAGAAGAAGACCGAAAAAAGGTGGATTGATAGCGTAAGAGATAGATGATCTGAAGAAGAATCAGTGAATGACAGTGTGACGGAAATAGAATGGAATGGATGGAGAGAATATTGTGCGCTGACCCCAAATAAATTGGGAAACGGCAGGAAGAAGTATAATATTTTAAGTTTAATTTAACGAAAAGCGATTAGCCTCTGTCTCTGAAGCTCTTTATGCATCAGCAGCAGGATCATCAGATCCTGAATGTCATGCGTGATCTTTGATAGCCATTAAATCAGTACAACTCCGACAGCTAGTTTGACCAAGGGACTGTAATTAATGGATTGTGGAGAACAGATAGGTAACTCAATGAACTCAGCGATTAGTTAAATATTGTTTTAGTTACAAAACAAGCGGCCATATTGCTTCAAAATACCAAATTCAAACTGCTATCGAGCCCCATAAAAGGTCTGGCGACGCCATGAATTTCTTACTAACGCACCGTGCTGGCGATTGTGTGAAACTTTAAAATGTTGACGCACTTAGTAATAAAAACGAAGCGGTTTTTTATTTAGATATTCAGACTTAGATTATTACTTTAGAGATTTTTATATCCAGTTGACTATTTGGCAAACCGTATAAAATAATGAAATATTAGCGACCCT
Organism: Diachrysia chrysitis; assembly: GCA_932294365.1. Lineage (NCBI taxonomy): Eukaryota > Metazoa > Arthropoda > Insecta > Lepidoptera > Noctuidae > Diachrysia > Diachrysia chrysitis. The sequence goes on along the minus strand of OW028659.1, from coordinate 9,416,960 downwards.
TCCCGGCTTTAAAACGGGTAGACTTTTTTTTAAACAGTAATAAAATATATAGACAATTTTACTCAGGGATAATGTAGCATTCTAAAGGTGTAAGAATAAAATCGGTCCTGTTGTTTATGAGTTTATTGCTACAAACATACAAATCTTTCTTTATAATATTAGAGAAGACGGTATTATCCATTATTTAGCAATATTCTTTGGCCCTGTATTTCATGGAACAAATATCTATGGGTTTTCCCCATACGCCACCATGTTGTAATCCTTTGATTTATTTTCTGATTATTTATTGTTATTTCTATATGTCACATGTATCATCGGATATTTCTAAAAAAAAAATATATTAATATTTATTATTTGTTACGCATTAAAGCATGCGGAGCGAATATTTGTAATTAAATACGTTTCTAATCAAAATGCATTCACATTACGAAAATTAAAAACTTGTATTTTATGTAATCAACGTTTTTGAAACTTATACAATTATTCTATATCTATAAAGCAAAACTAAAAATCTAGTCCATGTAAACTAAAAGTTTCTGCAAACCAAAGATTAATTAATGAAAACTGACAACTTTATGTATTTAATTAATAAATTTAAAAATTCAATTAACTTAACAAGACGGTTTAAGTCATTTATTTAATTAAGACTAGAAAGAGTTAATTTACAAAAAACAAGTTCACAGCGTTCTTAAGTTACATAACTTGTATTTTTTGTATTACTTGATCGCAAATTAATTTCATATAATTCGTTATTTATGACTTTAGTGTTCTCTTATGTCGGGCGTTTAAATAATTGCTGCTCATTTTGTGTAATTTTTTTAAATTCAACCAACAATAATTAAAATTTCACAAAAAAAAACCAGTGGTGCTTAAGACCGCCCGACTGAAATAAAACTTCTTTATAAACGAAACGTAACTGGCTATAAGAGATCAGAGAGAGAGAGAAAATCTGTGCTCGCATCTCTCTCTCTCTTGCACCTACAGTAGTATACGAAAAGTAACTCTCTCTCTCTTTCTATCTTCACTACCTTATATCTCCCTCTCAACTTCTGTTCGCCTCGCCCGATCACACTTTTAGTAACGCTCTCGTCACGCATTCACCAGCTCTCTCCCCAAGCCAAGCGTGCGTAAAGAAGTTTAACTTAAAAAAATGCGACTTAATTCGACATACAATATTAATCAATCTCAAAAAAAAAATCGCCTTCTTAGCAAAGGTACTTAATTACATCCAATATAACATCCAACTCTAATTGTTATTTGTATCCTAAATTAGAATTTTTATTTTATGACTAGCTGTCCCCCGCGACTTTGTTCGCGTGTTTTAGTTTCAACGGTTTTTCATTTTTGCAACATTTTTCATTTATGCTCCGCTCCTATTGGTCGTAGCGTGATGTTATATAGCCTATAGCCTTCCTCAATAAACGGACTATCCAATACAAAAAGAATTTTTCAATTCGAACCAGTAGTTCCTGAGATTAGCGCGTTCAAACAAACAAACAAACTCTTCAGCTTTATAATATTATATATAGTATAGATTTAGGTAACTATCAGCGCTGTGACGGGTTTTGCTTGTCCCGGTACGGTCTTTTTTTATAAGACTAATATGCTCCTTTTTTTTTCAATAGTAATAAATGTATATTTTATTTTTTTTCGTTTATTTAACTGGAACATAAAAGTGCGTCTAAGCGACGCGTTTACCCAACCTAGTGCATTTCATGCCCTCAAGCTCGTGTCCACTCCAGTATATAATTCAGACACTGGCGCATGACTTCTGGATTGCTCTGGACTCAGTCCACTGTAAATGCAACAGGTCCAAGCTTGTTCACTGTTATTTATTACACAACTGCGCCAGCACTGCGTATTTACTTAATATTTGATTTTTATATGCTTGGCTTTTGAGTAACTAAGTTGATACAGTTATATTCGGCGACCAGTATTTTCCTGTGCCTGATAAGAAATAAAAATAGTTCTGTCAATAAATTGTAACTATTTACAACTACCGATTTAACTGCAAAAGTAGGTAGGTAAGGTAGGTAGCGTAGATAGGTAGCTAGATAGGTTGACGACCTCCGTGGTCGAGTGGCGTACACACCGGTTTTCAAGGTGTCGCTAGCTCTGAGGTCCCGGCTTCGATCCCCGGACGAGTCAATGTAGAAAACCGCTTTTCTACATAGTCTCGGGTCTGGGTGTTTGTTGTGCCTTCGTTGTCTTTGATTCCATAACATAAGTGCTTTAGCTACTTACTTTCGGTTCAGAGCAATGTATGAGACGTTAAAAAAAAAAAACAGGAGCGGAGTCGCGGGCACAGCTAGAAAACAATATCTATATTTTTTATAGTTTCCCCGGCTAGCTTAAAACTTCCTAATAACTATGGTTTGGTACAAAATTTGTTAATGTTCAACCATCCACAGATAAACCTGTTTTAGCATTAATTAATTATCACTATCAAAATTAATAACAATTCTATTTTTATTGTTTACGTAGACCTGTATTGCATGTAATTATTTAGTGTTAACTACCTTTTCCCAGTAACAAATTAACAAAAGCCGTCCATCCAAATTGGATTTTCCTTGTTTATCCATATTTATCATGTAAAACTTTTTTATATTTACAGTTGCCTGTCAACGTTTTAACATCCTGTCAGGGTATATTGTTGCGGTTAAGTTTACCTACACAATATATTTAAAGCTTTTAAAATAAGCGGCAAAAAAGTGCTTTACAGCAGATGAGTAAATCATCGCAAGCTTACTGCAGGTTGATAATTTTATTAAATTATCGACGTCCCCCAGCTTCACATGGGTAGATAAAACATTACTCCCGAATATTGGAACGCAACTCAACTTTAAGACGTTCCTACATGTCTATCTGTCGTTATTTTACACTTTAAAGTGACAGGACGAGACTTAACGATTTCAGTATTCGGCCATAATAAATTATACTTACACACAAACTTACCTCTTGAATTACTCTATCCATTCTAGAAACCCATTTGAAAATGCTTTCTGTGGTATTTTAGTTTATCGCGTTCAGACGGACAGACTATTGTGTAGAAGTCTAATTTATCATTTACTACAGTTTACTAATTGAAATAACGTAATACAGTAAAGTTATTGCCTAAAATTATTATTGCGACCAGCTTATTTTTTAGGAAGTCGTAATTATATTAACATGTACTTTTACTATTAATTATATTATGATCTATCATGTAATTTTACTATTATATTGTAAGTTGTTCAGTAAGTTTAAATTTTAAACTCACATAATAGAGAACTTTTTATTTAAGGCATTGTTGTGGCCACGTGGATTACGTAAGAATGTAAAAGAATACGTTCTTCCATTCACTCTTACATGTCAAGATAAACCCACTTTAAAACTTAAACAATTTTACATAGTTTAATAGTGTTTGAGTCATTCTTATGTAAATATTTGTGGCGGCCATTTTAAAGTTTTAATTTATTCAGGAAATTGCTTTAGAGAATATTTAAGCGATGTCTTTGAGTCCCAACTTTAGCACTTCAAGATTTATGAATATTACTTATATAATATCAAACGTAAAGGTTTAAGTGTGTTCAACAAACTTGTGTGTAACTATAAGTTCTGAATTGTAGGTACACGTATGTAATGATATCTACAAATATCTTAGGACAACTCACACACGGCCATCTGATCCCAAACTAGGCAGAGCCTGTACTATATCAACCAGATAACTGATAAACATACTTATATATTTCTAAGTAAATACATATTATACATAAATTACAGCCAGACACAGAATAAATGATCATGCTCATCACACAAAGACTTGGGCGGGAAATCGAACACATGAACTCTGGTTTAGCAGTCAGGGTCACTTACCACTAGACCAACAGGCCAGTCAAATGTTTATAATGATGTACAATACATTCATATTGCACCCACGCGAAGCCGGGCCAAGTCGCTAGTCACGATATAAAATTATCTAAAAAACCTACGTCTTACTAATCTTTTATAGAACGTCATAGCAATAGAGTTAGGTTAATTGCTATGCCAATAAGAAGTATCATGCTAGATTGCAAATTCTTCAGTAAAATCTTAAATAATCTATACTAATATTATAAAGCTGAAGAGTTTGCTTGTTTGTTTGTTTGAACGCGCTAATCTCAGGAACTACTGGTTCGAATTGAAAAATTCTTTTTGTATTGGATAGTCCGTTTATTGAGGAAGGCTATAGGCTATATAACATCACGCTACGACCAATAGGAGCGGAGCATAAATGAAAAATGTTGCAAAAATGAAAAACCGTTGAACCTAAAACACGCGAACAAAGTCGCGGGGGACAGCTAGTCTAAAATAAAAGTAAAGAAGTGGCTTGATTTTGCAATTTGTACCTATAGATATCTCGCAGTATGTAATGTAGTCACACTGATAACATTCTCAAACTTACATGATTTCAAAGTGATTATTTCATAGCATTTGATTTGGTTTGTTATGAGGTTAATTCAGCAGAAGAAACTTGAAGGTAGAAATTTCATCGTTTATTTCTCAACTCTTAACAATGCAATGGCTAATCGCAGTTGGAACTGGACTACTTTGCGCATAAACAATATTTTTATGCGCAAAAATTATTTTTTCATTAAATTTTTACACTATGACCACATCGCGTATAATACCCCTGGTTCATCGCCAGGTCATTACCTCCGTTGTTGAGTGGCGTACACACTGGTTTTCAAGGTGTCGCTAGCTTTCAGCCCGGGTTCAATCCCCGGATGGGTCAATGTAGAAAACCACTTTTCTACATTATCTCGGGTATAGATTTGTGGTTCCTTCGTTGTCTCTGATTCTATAAAACAATTGCTTTAGCTACTTACTTTGGGTTCAGAGCAATGGTAAGTGATGTTGTCCACATACCCACGAAAAAAACACAAATTTAAGTCCCTTTTAAATGTTAACACGACTATTTACTAGTCTGTCAATACACCAAACCCTGTTACATCAAACTCAAACAGACAACAATACATAAATCAATTCTGAATACCTATGCAAATCCATTTCCAAAACAACCGGATGTAGGTGTCGCTGGAGTGCGCCACCGGAACCTGTCTACCGGAAGTAATTCTTGACAACTGCCCACTGAGCCGGAAGTGTACGGATTTCAGTTGCATGCGCTCATATGAGATCTAAAAATTGTGTTTCATGAAAGTTAATGTAGTTTCATTGTAGGTAAATTATAAGGTCTTGAAATGCATTGAGAAATAATTTTATTATAATCACGATAAGATGCAGTTTGAACATTTTTGGGTTACATAGACATTTATTTTTGAAAGACATTTATTTTACATATTATTGTGAGTTGCAAATATGTCCATGCGTTTTTGGTTTTTTCTATTCGACATTTCCGTCAGGTTGATTAATAATAAATATTTTCTTAGGCATTTTTTCTAGGTAGTTTTCATTTATTCATACGTGACCAAAAACAAACGACGTTACATTGATTTGAAATGTCGCGTGACGTCACGATTTCCTATGTTAAGCCCGTGATGTCATTAACCCGCCCCTAAATTTTGTCTACTTTTTAGTCTTTAGTTATTTTGATAAAAGCAAAAAATACGTGTCTAATATTTTATTTATTATCTAACTTACGGACTAAATAGATTTTTACTATTCCTACCTATTTCACATCACTCTTTTAGCTATATATAACAATTAAACCATTTAGTTATTCACTGTATTACGGAGGCTCTCACAAACATTCTATTCACATACACAAGAAACAGCCAGACGTGGAACAAGGATTTGTAGATCACACCAATTCTAGCACGTCGCGCTCAGTGGTAATTGGCGTGGTGACGAATACCACTCGGCTATCCGTAGAGTTGCCTCATCTCAAATTAAACCTAAGAAGTTATATTATCTATCATTTTTTTTTAATTGAAATATTTGATATTTGTGTTGTCATATAATTTTCAAATCAACATTGAACAACGTTCATTACATTGACAGACATGAAAACATAAGGCTACTGGTATTGTCATGACCATAAAAATGTTACGCGTCATAAAACTTTTTGACGTAATATTGGTTCCTACTATTACAGAAATAATATCAGAAGTACTACACTACATAATATCTTTTTAGCTAAAATTATTTATAAAATTATCTCATATTTTTGCTTTTTGTCTTACATCTTTGAATGGTAGAGCTTGTCTCATTATGATAAATCAAAGAATACCTATTAATTAGTTTATCCATACTATATAATATTATAAATGCAAAAGTAATTCTGTCTGTCTGTATGTTACGCTTTCACAGCTAAACCGCTGAACCGGTATTAATAATACTTGGTATGAGGTAAGCTTGGATCTTAAGAAAGGTCATAGACTACAAAGGGCATAGGTTTTTGCCGCAAACACCGACTCCCACGCGGGCAGAGTCGCGAGCAGCAGCTAGTATACATATAATTAAAAATGGAATTAACGAAAAAAGAAAGTGACAAGAAGTCTGCTGGTGACCACGGCCAATGGCCAATGCAAACTGGCTAAAACTGGTACCTTATAAAATAAAAGTACATATTATATCGCAATAATATTTGTCATTATTTGTATTACGTAATAAAAGTCCCAAAGTTTAAAATATATTATATATTATTATTGTATTGTCTAATTCTAGAACATGAGTAAATAACTTTACTGGTACCTAAGTAAGCAAATATCTTCCAAAAGCAAGACATTCAAACACTGTATAATTTTAATAAGAGATGTCCTACTTATACAAGCAAACTTTAACATTGTGTTTACATTTTGAACAAGAAGGACGGTAGGTAATGAGCCTTTTTGTGTAAACTTGTGCATTGGCAATACTATGAATTACGAATCTGTGTTGATATTCAACACGTTTATTGCCTCAAATAAAAGGAGATATGTTCTACGAGTCCTATTTCAGGATTCTTTATTGTTCAAAGAGTTGAATAAAGTCATAAACGATGTTATCATAAAATACGAAGAAATTTATATAAAAAGACCTAAACATATTAAAGCCTATATTTTTCGAAGATGTAGGTACAATATTGCTGATTTTATTAGATTTTTTTTAAACCCGGAATGACCCATAAATCCCAAATATGAACCATACTTTTCATACAGAAAAACTGAATAAAGCTCTTTAAAGACCACTGAAAACAGAAAAACAGATGTAAAAAGGTTAATAACTGATACATTGTTAAAAAGAACCGATCATTTCCTACAAGAAAAACCCAATAAAAATCCTGAAAATGCTTCGGAACTTTAAGACCATGACCAATAAATGTAATTTCTGGACAGTAACTGACCAATAGGCGTTATGCAGTTAATTCTTTTTTACCCATACTGATCGTATGTCTATCCGTACTGTCTGAAAGGCAATTACAACACGTAGAAGCTTCACTAGAGAAGTTCGATAATGGCCCCTACTAATTGGGCTGTGTATCTGTATAGTGTGGGATAATACCGACAATAAAAATAAAAATAATCTGATATTTATTGATTTTGCGAACTGTTGTTGTATTTTTAAACGCAACTTAAATTTATGACGTTTCTAAAAAATAATAATTATAATCTTTACTATAAACGATTTAAATAAATTTCTCTCTGTAGCTATTTTATACCTTAAAGTAAAAGAGACTGCATAAACCTTAACGGCGACTTATAATTCAGTAGGGTTTGAGTATTTGACTATACACTAATTAAATTATTGCGCGACGTGCCGCGGCTTCGATCCATAGAACAAACACGTATAATCCACAAATGTTTGTATACTGCGTTCGCAATTTATGTGCTAAAAATGTAAACAAACACGAGTTTTAGGAAAAAACGACTGTAATGCTTACGTTTAAGGTTCAGTTTGCGCTGCAACTTCATATTTTTATGACTTTTTCAACAATACTAGTCACTATAAAATGAACTATATTTATAAAGTTATTGTTTGTTTAAGTAGAAACAACATCAATTCGCACAATAATTTAAATACACTCTACCAAGAATGGGAGTTCATTGTATAGGTATATAAATTTGAAGGTGTGTACATCCCCGCTATAGAGTATTTAAATTTTATATGGCTGTACCTACTCGTGTAATTAAAAATTTATATTTATTTATAGTGCCCATCCTACTACGAAAAATCTATATGCAATTCAGATATTTATTGCCTATCTATATCTATACTATATATCTATACCTACTAATATTATAAAGCTGAAGAGTTTGTTTGTTTGTTTGTTTGAACGCGCTAATCTCAGGAACTACTGGTCCGATTTGATAAATTCTTTCAGTGTTGGATAGCTCATTTATTGAGGAAGGCTATAGGCTATATAACATCACGCTACGACCAATAGGAGCGGAGCATAAATGAAAAATGTCGCAAAAATGAAAAAAACGTTGAAACTAAAACACGCGGCCAAAGTCGCGGGGGACAGCTAGTATACTTATATAATTTAATCTAACTTTTATTACAACAAGGAGGTTATATCATCGTTATGAAGTTCCTAACGTGTACCGCTCCCTCCCACCTAGAGCGTCGAGTTGTATATAATTTTTCAACAAGTCCTAACTAATTAGAACTGTAAAGCTAGTGGCCCCGGGCAATTATTCTTAGTTAAAACCTCTGAAGGCGAGGTGCCGATAACTTTCAAGATTTTTCCACTATTTTATATCTGACTGAGGTACGTTTGGTGTATACATTTTACCTTCTTGGTGTATATATATCTTCTTTCAACTAAATCCATCCATCCATATTAATATTTGAAATGTGAAAGTAACTCTGTCTGTTTGTTACGGTTTTTCGGCAAAACGCAAAACCAATTTTGATGAAATTTGGTACTACTTTTAGTCGCGATAATTCATACCCACGCAGAGAGGCTATGGGGAGCCTACGTTGATATCTCATCATGATCATACGTTGATCTTTGACAGTCGTTACTGTCAAAGACCAACGTATGACAGGACCAACGGCTTAACGTGCTTTCCGAGGCACGGAAAGGTCTCGGTATGTTTACAAATGGTCACCCATCCACGGACCAACCGCGGCTAACGCGGCTTAACCTGTATTATCCGAACGAGTATATTGCTGTCCTTAGACACAAATGAGTGCTCTGTAAAAAAAAATCTAATTCGATCTAGAACAAGTAGACGGAATATCTTATACAAATATAATTCATAAAACTAGAAAGCATCCTTGAAGACACTTAAAAGATCCAATATAAATCCAATTTCTACAAGAATCTACAATACAAACTTAATCACAAGGAATAACCCAATAACTCCTTATAAAGCAATCTAAGTTTCCACTATAAATCTTGAGAATCAATAGGCAAGCTCATAATGTAATCGTGGAATAATCCCGTCTTGTTTGCTCTGCTGAAAGGCGGAACAAACACTGTGGTACATGAAACTTTCATAGGTTTCCATTCTCCCTGGAACATTGTTGCCTCACCACTAAATTGTAAATCCTTTTCTTTGTTTTAAATTGTTGTTTTCTCTCTCCTTATTTTGACGACCTCCGTGGTCGAGCGGCGTAGACACCGGTTTTAAAGGTGGCGCCAGCTCTGAGGTCCCGGACTTGATCCCCGGCCGGGTCAATGTAGAAAAACCACTTTTCTACATTGTCTCGGGTCTGGGTGTTTGTGGTACCTTCGTTGTCTCTGAATTCCATAACACAAGTGCTTTAGCTACTTACTTTGGGTTCAGAGCAATGTAGGTAATGTTGTCCACATTTATTTATTTATTTATTCTTCAAGAAGTACGATCTGTTTTCTTACTCCTTCTATGTATATTCTGATTTATATTCTTTGAATTTTTCAAAATTTTCTTGTTATTTGTGTTACCTTTACGAGGCTGTCTTGGCGCTCCAGCACAAAAAGCTTAACCAAATGATTAAAAAATAATCTTTGAGGTTTCGAAAAAAGTTTATCAGTGACTGTAGTACGTCGATTTTAATCCACGAATAAAAAAAAATCTGACGTTGGTATAATCAGTCATTACTCAATTACCAATTAGGTACATTAAGCGTAATAGTATTATGTTATTAGGGACATCTAAAACACAGCCATCTGATCCCAAACTAGGCAGAGCCTGTATTACTGTAACCACACAACTGATAAAAATACTTATATATTTCTAAATCTATAAATATTATAGATAAATTACACCCAGACACAAAACAAATGATCGTGCGCATCACAGGATAATTGGTCCTGGGTGAGAATCGAACCCACGACCTCCGGTTTAGTAGTCAGGGTCACTAACCACTAGACCAACAGGCCAGTAAATTTATCAAACTATCGTTTCATAGTTGAAATAATTAAGTAATATATTGATTTGTTTCAAACTATTGGTTACGTACCGAACTCAATCATCATTTACTTTGTGTATGTATAATTAAACAGGCCAAGAAAACAACACACTTAATTTAATAACCCTAAACTGCAGATTACATTTAAGATTATAAGGATTTTTCTAAACTTCCATTCGCATTACACAGTACCAATTATTTGATTAATGCTGAAATTGTTAATTAATTTTCATTTTGATACAGTGAAAAACTGTAGAGAAACAGAATAAATAATAAAAAATGCTTATAATCAATATTCGATTTTATTTTAACCACAAATTACTAAAGTGTTAAAACTCAATGGAATACCAACTATCAACTAAAACACACTTTCCGTAGATAGATACTAATATTATAAATGCGAAACTCTGTCTGTCTGTGTGTTTGTTACGCTTTCTTGGCTAAACCGCTGAACCGATTTAGATGAAATTTGGTATGGGGTAAGCTTTGGACTCTTGGAGTCTAAGAAAGGAGACAGGCTACTTTTTGTCACGATAACCGACACCCACGCGGGCGGAGCCGCGGGCAACAGCTAGTAGGAAATATTAAGAACGATTATGGTCCATCCTAGTATAGGGAACAAATCGGTATGTATTATTATGTAACAACGATCTTTATTATTTTCTCAATTATTTAAAGACTTCAGTGGTATTTAATGTCTTATTCATTCTCATTTTCTGTGTTTGGCAAAATAGCATACGTGAAATATAGTTTTTTTCCGATAAACACAGACACACGTAAATTTATTTCAATGGTCAGTACGAAAATTTATTGATAATAAATAAAATCAAAATAAAACGAGCTGTCAAATTAACGTCGACAAGAGATTCTGATATAAAATTCGACACAAATCATAAATATGAAATTAAAATCCAATAAAAGTGTCATCGACTTGAATAATTGTTTTGTGAAATACTGCGTACACATGTGACATTCCCGAAGGCTATTTGAGCGTCATATGGTTTTACGTGATGTTTATTTTACGTTTTGGTCTATAATCTATACTTTTTTGAATAAAATAAAGCTAAACAGTTTTTTTTTAACGTGCCAATCTCCGAAACTGCTAGTTGGATTTAAAAAAAAAACTTTTTGAATTTAGTAGCCCAATTCTTGAGGGAGCTCTATTTTAGTTATTTAACATCCCGTTACTCACCTTAGGAGGAAAGAGAGGTAAAACAGCGATCCACAGCTCGTGTATTATAGAGTTAATTTAAGGATATCTAGTTTGAAAGTCGTGTAAAGTCTTTCTTGAAATAATTCTTTAAAAATAATGAATCATGTGTGTCTAATGTCAGTTTATAAAGACAATCCAATTATTCTGTGATTATTTTTGTAATCAAAAGGAGTAAAGTAATATGGTCACAAATAATAATTATGTGTAACCAAATAAATTGCAACTATGTCATAGAAAATTGCACTGAATCATTATGGTTATTAATTTATGTACAATAGCGATCGAAGAAGCAAAACATCGTAACAAAACCGCGATTTTATTCGTCTGAAATCGCCAATGCGTACTTTCATTCTCTGTTGGAGATGCCGTAGTCGAGTTAGACATTAACTAAACACAGTATGCACTGGTATTATTTAAAGAAAACACTTCCATTACTATTTACAGAATAATCTGCATGAAAAACTGTATGTGTGTGTATATAGTTATTGTCAAAGTGTGACGTAATCCATATAAACTCGTGCACGAGGTTTTTATGATAAAAAACATGTATTTTTAATTCAATACCGTAATAATATATAATATTAGTGATGATTTTAAATCCGTATCCCGTGCACAATCAATTTATAACGTGCCTACATCGTTTGAGTAATGAAAATGAAAATCTAACGCGGTTGATTATTTCTTCATAAAATTTAGTTGATAAACACAATGTACGTGAGGTTAACGTTTATTGTTTTCTCTGTAAGTCTATTTTGCATTTCATTTTCTATTGTAGCCTTGGCTTTAACGTTTTTTTATAAACTGAATAATAATGTGTCATCTGTGTTATTAAAACATGAATGGTTTGATCTAGATCTTTCTTAGTGTAGTTGAAAACGATTAGTTGTTTGCATGCATAGTGATTGAATATTGTTTTATTGGTATTTGAGTCAGTCTGGATGCGGAAAGCATTGGACTGGGTGTTATCGCGCAAGTGAGAAGACAATCTTATTAACTTTGCTGTACCTACTAAAGTTGGTAAACGCTAAAATCAAATCAAATCATTTAATATTTGTTAAAAAAAGTTATAAAATACATATAAGATCTTAAAAATATATATGAGTGCTTAAGACTTGTCCTTGAAATATAGGCTGTGATGATGATGATTGGATCTGTGTTATCTATAATACTTATCTGTAAGTGTTATTGCCTCTTATAAAACCACGATACCTACGGCTATTTTGTGCCGGTTGACTATCTTATTATGTAATCAAAATTCAGATTTCAATAAATTTATTTTTACCATTATTTAGGGCAGCCTTTCCCAAAGTGGGCGATAACGAAGCGCTAAGAGACCCGGAAATAAAATCGAATCTCCGCTAATATAGCTCACAATAATAAATTTAATTTGAAGTTATAGTGGTTTTTTTGTACCTAGGTGAAAAAATGTGGACGCTAAAATATAATTTATTCTCAAAGTGGGCAGTAGACAAAATAAGTTTGGGAACCCCTGATTTAGGGGATTACACGAATCTGCTACCTTCTGCGTACGAATCTGGTCAATGAGCCACTAGACCAACACGATATAGTTCAAGGTGGTTTAAAACAAATAAACTAATTTTTAGAGTTCCGTACCTCAAAAGGAAAAACCTTGAGAAAAAATAAGTAAACAAGTGAACAAATAAAATCGTAAAATTAGTGTCAAAACAGAGCGCGCCATTTATTATATTATTAAAACTATCTTAAAACCTAATATTACCCTAATAATTTTAAAACCATCTATATTTAGGCATAAACGTAGTCGCGTGGAAAATCACTTAAATCAGTAAACGAGCGTAGTAGGTGCTTTAGCTAAAATTTTGCGATGCGCGCAGTCTATGCTTGTCTTTGTTTACCTACTCTAAAGGAAAAACTTTTATTACTTGGTTGTCCGTCTGTTGTCCTGTCTGTCCCGATTTTTTAGAGCAAAAATTGGTGGTATCATGTTATAATTAAAATCAAATACTCAGGTCTACGGTCCCTTGCCGCTGTAAAATATTCAAGCTCCTATGTCAACGCAATTAAAAAATACAGCCATTTATGTCGTTTTCCTTACATCTGCGAGTAATTTAAAACCTACAGGGTACTTCCCGTTGACCCAGAATTACGAAATTTGGGAATCTAGGTCTAACGTGTAAATCCGAAAATTATTAATTTGTGGTTTTGTAGCATTATGAATTCACTTTTTGCGATTACAAACATATATTTGCAGTTGGAAACTTGAGTGTTCTACAACCACGATCGTCCTATATACGTATATAGGATTCTTAACTAATTACATCGTAATAACACTTGACATGAAGTTAAAAAAATAAAATATTTGAATCGTTATTTTTTTTTCTGAAGAATTAACCGTGACAATCAAAATTTTGTACAGAGCCATCAATGCGCGAGTCAGATTCACACTTATCCGGTTTCTATGTCTTAGTTAACAAACTATTTCATTATATTTTTCAGCTATTCACCGCTGTTAACCTGAAGGAATTGGATGACGATATGTTACTATTTTGGAGGCGTTGTACGTATGTTTTATTCTTTTTATACTTTCTTTATTTTACTAGCTTTTTTCCAAGGTTCCGCCCGCGTGGGTGTCGGTTACCGCACCTTGAAGCAGTCGAGACGGATTGCTCCAAGCAGTATATGTGCGAGCGGCCTATTTTTTTTTATTATCGCTTCTGTTTTACAAAACGGTTTTAGTTGACTTTAAAATGTATCGTATGTCCGTCAAAACTGTGGGAGGAGCTAAGTGTAAACCGTACGGTTTGGCCGATAATTGAGGTTAAGCCGCGCTTGCCACGGTTGGTACACGGGAGGACATTTAAAAGCGATTCGAGAGCTCTTCTTGCCTTGGAAAGCACGTTAAACCGTTGATACCTACAGTCACGCGTTGATCTTAGGCAATCGTTAACTCATTACAATTCTGACAACCATGGAATACTGTGTTACCCAGCAATATAGGTTGTGGAGGTCAGATAGTCAGTCGCTCCATGTAAAATACGGTATTCCACTGAATCCGGTAAGACTGGAAGCCGACCCCAACATAGCTTCAGAAAAGGGTAGGCATAAGAAGATTGCCGTCAAAACAGCTCCACCACCTGACTTATGCACCGATGTTTCATTTGATAACCTCTTAAAATAAACAACATTATACTTACGTGCAACTAGGATCTTAAATAGGCATATATTTAAGTCTGACATACATTCCAAGAAATCTGTAAAAGATTAAGATAACACGATTCTTACCAACAGCATTCTTTAAAGTATATAACCTACTTAAAGACTTGGTCCCGAGGGCATCAGTGTAAATTGACTAAATTCTGTAGAGATACTGAGTTCTCTTGAGTAGTGATATGCTCCGCGCCCTCACTCGTAACTCGAGTGAAAAGGGTAAATGTGTCCAAAGTAGGGTAATTGTGTGCACTACTCTAGTTTCGGAAGTTTGAATTATTGGATGCGGTATCTAAAAACACTTTTGCGGCAGTAATGTGCTCGATTTTTTTTTAATTTGTGATAAAACTCGCCAAGCAGGGTCATTTGTAAAATGTTACAGTCTATCTCACGCTGGAGTGGTTCTCTCATTTAACACCACGCTTTAAATATTTTGCCATTTTCAAGTACCAGTTCAGGTAAAATTTACTAATAAGGAGAGACTCTCCTTTTTCCTTATTTAGACAATCGCGTATTAATTCTCTTTTAAATTAAATGTCAACACTATACATGTGATTCCAAAAGATTTCCTTGCCTTATCTAGCACTAGGTTCTACATTTATTAATACATACTTTCAGACATTTCAACGCGTCTTTTAAAAATAAAACTAAATCAGTTTGATATTTGCTTCCTTTTACAAGAAATTTCGATTCATTTTTATTACACAAAAGCAAATAATTTAATCAGATACCACATCCACTGCCGTTCCTTATTCGAGGTGCCAGCACTACTGTTGGGTGCAAGTTTTACGGGTTATCTTTTCACTCGCATGCATGTATGCCAAGGCTTATGAACATTATTTCGTGTTATTTGATGCAACTTACATGGCTCCTATAAAGTCACGCTCTGAATATTAAAAGGTTGAGTTTTCTAGATTTTTTTGTTGAGGATTCCCAGTTTAAAAATTGGGAAACCTATTTAAAAGTTTGATGCACTGACGACCTGAAGAAGTCATTTTGATTGAATTTGATGCGGGAGTAGACATCTGGGAACAGAGGGGCTCGTATCTGCGTGTAAGACGGACGGTTTGAACGATAATAAAGGTTACGTCGCGATCGCCGTGGTTGGTCCGTAGATATGTGATCATTTATAAACATACCGAGACCTCTGTGCCTTAGAAAACACGTTAAGCCGTTGGTCCCGACTGTCAAACATTGATCTTTGGTAGTCGTTTAGTCATTATAATTGTGACAACCAGTCTTACCCTGGGATACTGTGTTACCCTGTACAATGGGTAGTAGGCAGTCGCTCCATGTAAAATATGGTATTCAGCTGAATCCGGTGACACCAAAAACCGTCAAATCAAATCAAAATCAAATCAAATTTATTTGTTAAACATAGGTAGGTTTTGCGGTAACAATGATGGTATTAAATTAAACAAAGTAGGTTCGCTATGTTTTCTCATGGAGATATACCGTCATTAAACTTTAATATATTTTATTCATCAACAGCTGGTCCAGAGACATCAAAATGCGAACCATTCACAGCCTACTTTGTCGGCTGCAATAAATGCGTGTGCAGTGCAGACGGAACGGAGTCATGTACAAGGATGGCCTGCTTCAAAAAACCACGGTTTATGTTATTAGGTAGATATTTTTAAGATTTTTATTACCTACATTAAAAGAAAACAGAGGATCTCAATTCGTCGAAATCTTTGTTTTTTTTTTATTATTTATGTTCCCCGAGAACTCGGAAGAAGTATTTAATTAATTCCAGTTTGTTTTTAATAAAAAAATAATAATCATTGTTTCTCATTGTTTCAGAGGAATCGAAAAATGTGTCTCCTATAGACAAATCGGGTGATGGCGATTCTTCTGACTAACATTATTTTTAGTTTATTTAATTTACATAATATTTTATTAAGACTTGATCGTGTTTTATTTTCACATCGATTTACCACATTTTATTTTAGATGTCGACGTATTCATTTTTTTACGTCCACACAAAAACAATTCTAATTATAAGGCCAATCTGGCACACTGCAAACACTTGTAACGTAGACATTATACAATACAGATAAAAAATGCCAAATAGTAAGATATTTGATAAATCCATCCATATTATCTTAAAAAAAAAAGAGTAAAAACGCCTTAAACATTCTATATAGCAATTTTATTATCAGTGTAACACTGGTTTATTTTATGTAAGGCGCCAGTTTACTACAACACTCACTAATAGAAAATAAACAAGTGATTATTACGAATGAACTAACCCCCAAATACTCAAAGGCAACTTAACTTTAGCACGTTTTAAATGTCTTTTTGTCGCTATTTTACACCTTAAAGTGACAGAGACAGCATGAGACTTAACGGTGACTTAAAACTGATTGACGTTTTCGTATTCGGCTAAAAATCATTTGGTAAAACAATTAACAATTAACTTAATTTTGATATGAATAAAGAGAGGCATATGCCTCGCAGTGGGACGACAAGGTCTGAGGATGGTAATGATGATATCTATAGTATTACTATAACAAAGGAAAAGAGTTTTTTTTTTTCTTTTTGAACGCGGTAATCTCTAACAATAAGTGGCCTAACTACTTAGTGTTAGAGATTATTATACCAAAATAACAATTTTTTTTTTGTCTGTCTGTTCGTTTCTTCTGGCTAATCTCTGGAACGGCTGGACCGATTTTGACGGGACTTTGTGCAGACAGCTGATATAAATATGATAATAAGGAGTAACTTAGGCTACTTCAAAAACCAAAAAAAAGCTAAATAACTTTTTTGTTAAATTAAACGCGGAAGAAGTCGCGAGCACAGCTAGTAAACAATAAAAGTTGCAGATATCACATTACGAATTATGCTCTGCTTTGAAATAAAGCTGCAGTCAAGGTTAGCATAACATACCTACCAATTTTTTGCTATTTCCAGATAATTATTAATGGTTAGGTAGTTTTATATAAAATTTACTTTCTTAACAATCGTAGGTACAGGATACGAACGGCACACGCAAGATAAAATAAATTTAATCACGTTTTTAATGATATACTTATAATATTGGTCTTAAAGATAAATAATTTATTATTTGATGACCAATGATGACTTAACAACGGTTATATAGGTACAATAATCATTTGTTTTTCATGATGAAGCATATAATTTTAGGTATCAGGTGTGGATTAATACTACTGATACGTATCTAAGAACTGCCACGCGATCAGCCACGCGTCATTAGTTCGTTAGTTTGTTCACTAGATGGCGTTGTATACAATGTTTGAAATCTATTAGTTTGATTGCTTATTCTCACAAGTGTTTGACAAATAAATAATAGTATAGTATAAAATAATGCTTTTTAGATTGTGTATAACCATTTAATTATTATACCTAACAAGAATTAACTGCATTCACATGCATTTTCTAAACTAAACGAGTCGCAAACATTTCAGCTTAAACAGAAACCGAAAAAAATTCAAAATTTTACTTCCAAGATTTTTGACATAGGTGCTAATAAAATCGTGTTAAAAAGGATGGTCTATTTATGAATAAGAATTGAATAATTGAAGGTTGAATCCTTCAATTTGGGTACAGGAAATACCGCTTATTGCGTTAACCGACCCACAAAGAGAGCTCTAACATCCAAATGACCTACAATAGAACCCATATTCGACTCACTATATGCCTGTAGCTATGTCCTGTCTGTCTGTTGTAGCCATTTATGTCATCAGATTTATGTTCATGTGATTTTTTTTTTATAATTTATTAAGAAATTAGAGAGAAAGAAAGTTACTTGCGAATTTGACAAATCACATAAATGAGCTTGATGATCGGTTTATGAGTCAACCGTGGTTACGTTTTTGCTGGGTAACATCTTTTGTAGATGTTATTTTTATAAAATAAAGGCACATCTGTTTTTTTTTGTTTATGGGTGAAATTCTTATGACTTCAACCCACCCCGAGGGCACGACGTGGGGATATGTTGGACTAGCACCGACTAAAAACACCCCGGTCCCCTCCTTGCCTTTGCCGGAGTCCCGCGTTCGTTGAAGCATGCACGACGGGGCTCCGGTGGGCCTCGGTCCTTGTTGGACCTCTGCTAGAGGGGTAGGTGTATAGTGCCTACCCCTCACTCCTTCCGAAGACGGACACGTGGGACTTCGTGTCCGTATCCTCCAGGGCCTGTCAGCTGATCGGGGGACAAGATGCACTCTCCGACACCCGCAGGCCCGACCTCAGGGTTGTCTGAGGTCTTGAAGCGCCCTATTGCGACGCCCAATAAAGGCACCTACCAATACTAAAATTGTGAAAGTAGCTGTCTGTTTGTTACGCTTTCACGGCTAAACGGCAAAACCGATTTTGATGAAACTTGATATGGTGTAAGCGCGGATCCCAAGAAAGGATATAGGATACTTTTTGCTGTGATAACCGTCACCTACACGTGAGGAGCTGCGGGTAAAACCTAGTATATTAAAATAAAGGCACGCCATATCATTTTAATACAATTATTATTATTATCAGATACCTAATTAGGTACGTTGTTATTGGCATTATATGAAATTTATTACTTATAAGTTTACGGATTTAAAAACGGATCACAAATGAGATAGCGAGCTCTGGCTCACTTCTGTCGCGCGTACATAATTGATTACACTTATTATTATATCAGCTCTATAATAATATAATTATGATAAAGATAGATATAGATTATATTAGGTCATTATCAATTTGTATAATGATTCATACTAAGTGAATTATATTAGTGTTGTTGTTTTTTGTTAAGGAAAAGTACATTGTTATTACGTGGTGGTTTTCTAATAAATCTGAGTAAGGAAAATCTACACAAACTTGTAATGTAACCTAGGGAAACCGGATTTTTTATTTCACCAACATTTTTTTATCGATCTTATGGCCAGTTCCTAAATTTAAAAAATGATTCTCTTTGCTTTCGGATGGTAGAATTTTCTTTGATTTTCTTAGGAAATTCTACCGTCCGTTAGAAAAACGAACCGTTATTTGAATATAGGAATCAGGTATTAGTGACTTATGGTTTTATTTATTTTACTCTAAACTGGGATGGGGCATCTACTAAGGTCTATCCACCTCAGGTCTATGGAAGAACAGATATGAACGGTCCAGAGTAGATACAAGGCTATTGTAAATGGATGTATGGAATATAAAAAAAATAGGCTATGTGTAGGTATATGTTAGTGGATTGGTTATTTGAACTAAATCGGGAAACTAGAACACCTGCTTTCTAACACGTGTTAATGAAATCAAATACTCAGGTGGTGACTCGCCAGCTCACCAGATGGGCCCCCAAACATAACTGCCATATATTTTGGAACTTCTTACTTCTTGTTAGTTTCCTTGACGTAATATTTGAGGCAAGTACTAGTTTCGACATTCATTTGTTGATTCAAAACAGTCCCACTTTAGCCATTACACTGCGAGCTTGTTTGTGTCGAAGTGATACAATAAATTGATAGTATTTAATCGTGGTTCGTCGATTGAGTAGGAATGCGTTGTTAAGTGTCAATGAGTGTTTGTATTGTGTTATCACAGATTAGGTATATAACTAGTTTGAGACTAAGTTTTTATATCAGCTTTAGTTTTTAGCGAATCAAATAAATCAAGGTCTATAGTGTTCATTTGTTCATACCTACGTCTCGCACATGCGCGTTGATTTAAAACGTTAATAAAACTTCTAATTTAATGGACTGTGTCACGTTGTTTCCTGTAATTGACTATTCATCACTTCAAACAGAAATAATTATGTAAAATATAGAAATCAGATGAATCCGGTAAGACTGGAAGCGGACTCCAACATAGCTTGAAAAAAGCTAGGCAGAAAACCTACAAAAACAGAAATCTTCATTCTACAACTGAATAAGTAATTTCAGAAGACCCATTGTTTTATTGGAACAAATCAAGCACCCATCATAAACCTTAGAGGAACTTGAGACAAGTATAGAGCGCGCGCATCACTAGAAGCCCCTTATGCCGACTGGAAGCAAATTTTTTGTGAAATGTAGGTACTACGCTCGTTTACCGATTTAAGTGATTTTCCGGCGACGACAGACGTTTATGCGAAAATATCGACGGTTTCGATATTAGTAGGTTTTGAGATTGTTGGTTGTTGACACAAATTTCAAGATTTCCCTTGTTTATGCTAGCTAACAGTTCATACTCGATATGCGCGCTCTATAGTTTACTTATTTTTGTCTCTAAGTCACAATCTTATCAGAAAACGAAAAGAACTACTATCAGTAATCAAGTAAGATAAATGATTATATATATATTGACAATTTACTTGAACGACGTAGTACTTCATTAAAGTTATCAACATGGCACAATACAGCTTTGAGGGTGATATTGAGGGGATCAGTGAACTGCAACTAGAATTCATTAACAATGTTATTATAGAGCATGGATTCAAAGACAGCAAAGTGAAATTTGAGACGGTCGGTGAAGCTGGGGACAATTATTCAGCAGATGTAAAGCGAATAACCTTAGAAGGAGAAAATGGAAGCTTGAGTATGATAGCTAAAATTGCCCCAACAGAGGAAATGGCTCGCGTGGCCACTAACACTGGAGTAATGTTTAAAAATGAACATATCATGTACAGAGAGGTCCTCCCGACTTTTGTAGAGCTTCAAAAAAACGCCGACGTATCTGAAAGTGATCTCCTAAGATTCGCAAAATGTTACGGATCTTTTATGGAAGCACCTCACGAAGTTATACTTTTAGAAGATTTAAAAACATCAAACTTTGTTATGTTGGATAGATTTGAATCTTTGACCGACGAATGTGTAAAAAGTATCTTAAAAAACTTTGGTATATACCATTCCCTCTCTTACGTATTGAAACAGAAGAACATGGAAAAATATAACAGTTTAAAATCTAATTTGTTTTCAATCTGGACTCTTATCAAGAGTAACGATGCTGTATCACAACATTTTGGAAACATGGAAGATGCTGCTTTAGCTGTTCTTGATAATCAAGAACACAAAGACGCAGTGAAAAATAAAATAAGGTCATCCTTGCAGCTGAACTCAAAACTATCGAGTTTAGATGAAAATAGTAAGCATTCAATAATTCGGCAAGGCGACCCATGGACCAACAACATCATGTTTAAATTTGAGGTAAGTTTTGTTATTTACGAATTCACCTGTATATCATGAGTTCATGACTATTGTCAGCTATTAAACTATATAATACACTAAACGGTTAGGCCATACGTATACGATTCAACCAATCGGTATCGACTGCTTTAGGAGACTGTATGGTGAGGTAAGTATAGACTTCTATGATCGCCAGCACACGGAATGCTTAGAGCGGTCGAGAAAACAAAAAGCAAGCAGGCCCAACCCACCCACACACACACACCCACCCACACACACACACCCACACACACACACCCACACACCCACACACCCACACACACACACAAACACACACACATACACACACACACACACACACAAACGCACACACACACACACACACACGCACACAAACACATTTATTACACATTATTTATTTTATTGGTATTTAACGAACTATTTCAGGTGCGTTTCCACTTAAGTTGTTGGCAACTTTTGTCACCAACACGATATTTACAATACCAAAGTTGGCAATTTTTCGTCAGTGCAGATCCAGCTTATTTAAAAAAGTTATAAGGTTAAGTAGCGGTTGAGTATTCGGGAGTAGGCTGACGAAAAGCTAAGGGTACCATTGACACCCAGAACCGAAACAATGTAAAAAAATTGGTTTTCTATATTGACCCGGCCGGGGATCAAACCCGGGACCTCAGAGCTGGCGACACCTTGAAAACCGGTGTGTACGCCACTCGACCACGGAGGTCGTCGTCATATTTTAAGTGTAATATAAATTCTTGATAATACAATACCCATATTTGGATACCAAACATGTAGATATTTTCTATTTAATCCGTATTATCAAGCCAAAACAGTAATCACAATATAAATTACGATGTCTGTTGTGAAATGATAAAGAGTGTTATCGGCATAACTACACGTTATCTTAGACAGATATTGTATTCAAGTAATTGAAAGATAATTAACGTCAACAATAACATACCTAACTGACGGTGCTATTTCATGAGGATAATTATATTTAAAACTAGCTGTTCCCCGCGACTTTGTTCGCATGTTTTAGTTTTAACGGTTTTTCATTTTTGCAACATTTTTTTTTCCGTTCCTTTTCCAAATTGATTTGGGGTTGACTCCAGTTTATATTATAACTTTTAAGTGGCAACTGCTAGTTACCTCTGCAACTAATTCACTTTGAATATCATTTCCATTTGCATGCCTTGCACGTGGTTAGATTTAGACCCTTTTAAACCGTTAAACAATTACGTGTAGCGAGTATTAAAGTAGTATGTTTAAGTTACAATATTAACAGGTACTTAAATAAATTCACCAGCAGCCAAGTTGCGTTAAAGTATTAAACAGATACATAAAGTTAACATTAAAGATTTAAGAAAATATGGTTTTAACACGTGGCTAATTTTACTTATCTTCTTCATTTTTAGGAAGGCGAGCTCCAAGCATCAATAATGATAGACTACCAGCTATCCAACCATGGTAATCCCGTTTACGATCTGCTGTACATGATCTTCAACTGCACAGACCACAAAACCAGGGTAGAACACTTCCATGACTGGATAGACTACTACCATTCAGAATTAGACAAATCATTATCAAACTTTGGCCTCAAAGCCAGCTTTATATACCCAAGAGACCAATTAGACGCCGACTTAAAACGATACGCCAAATTACTTTTTGGATTGTCGGTGATCTTAGCCAGTGTTATGACATTAAAATCAGAAGAAGCCTCCAAAATGAAAGAATCTATGCAAAATATTGAAAGTATGGAAGATTTTGACGTAAATACGATGTACGATGTGGGCGACGAAACTTCTAAACGTTTCAAAAATAGAATTATTGGACTTATTGAAAGCTTTAAGATGTTTGGTTTGATGTGATTTTAAAATCTGATATTGTATATTAAACTAATTTTAAGTGTTATTTAATTAAACATTATGTTATGATAAGCAATATACTAACTGTGACTGATTCTATGCATCATTTATTAGTTAAGTTATTATTATTATTATACTAATCCTATGCACAAAAACCTCTATTCTCTCTTAAAGTCTAGAATAAAAACGTTTTTGTTTTCGAGAATAAATAAACATCCGCTGGGATTTTAAGTATTATGTAGAATTTTTATTGCTATTAATCAATACAAAAAAGCCCTGTATATTTGGTGATGTCGACCGCAGTACATTGTTATTTTAGAAAAAAAAGTTATGCCACTACTAAACATATTTTTGTCGTCGAATCAAATTATTGAATTGCGGTTAACTGTAGGAAGAAATTTATTGAGTGTATTCAAATTGCTATAACATACATATAAAATATACTTTTAAGTATATACTAAATAGACAAATATTATACACATTTAAAAATTTAAAATATAGTGCCCACCGTACATTGGGAACAAGGTCCAAGGTGTCGGTGGTTAGGGCTCCTGAGAGAGGAATTTCCTCACCATTCGTGCCGTGTCGAGAAGTACCTACCGCTTTCTGAATCAAAGCCTTGACCCAGCCGCCTAACGAGAGCCTCTTGAGGTGTTGGTCGAGGCTCTTGGCTATTAGGCCAATTGCTGTCACGACTATCGAGACAATGATTGCTGAGTCCACCTCCCACATGTCGACAACCTCGTGTGCCAAATCCAAATATTTAATTTGGTTTTCTTTTTCGGCTTTCACGAGGTTCTCGTCATGAGATATAGTGATATCTTCAATCATTGTTCGACGCTCTGATCGGTCTATCAACACTGTATCAGGCTTATTGGCTACAATAGTCATACTCTTCCCCGTCCGTGATTACGCAGCATGACTCGCACCTGATCTGACAATCGTTGAGCGGACACGTTGACATTTGGTTAAAGGACCTGCAACAGAGAGCATTCTCGCACGATACGCAGTTATGTTAACTCCCCCTCTATGTAGACCTATAGTAAGCGCGCATGGCGTTCTTGATAATCTCTTGAGTCCATCTTATGCGCGGCACATTACTACCGGAAGCGGCCTCTTGATCCTCCTCGGTGGCCGGCGTCTCCCCTGCCGGCGTACAAGTGATGGCGCCGTCGGCGGGGAGAAGTACTCGTCATTGGAACTCGACGCGAATGCAGGTGACGGCGTTGATTCTTGGTGCGGCAGCTTCGTGGCAAACCTTGGCGATGAGCGGGGGATGGTAGGCGTGCGATACATCTCCTGTGACTTCTTGTTAACATCACTTATAATGTTTGTAATATTTTACTTTTGTTGCTAATTCTTGGAAATGTATTTGACAGGCCCTGTCAATTTTATAGTATGTTCTCGAAATTTTCAATCGTAATAATTATTTATAATTTTAGGTATGGTGAGAAAAATGTGATTACAACCTAAAGTTTTTAATAATTATTTGATAAAAAGAGGTGGACGCTTTGACGTTCATATAAATTTCTATTATCTGGTTAGATGAATACTTAGCCTCATTCTACTATATTTAATCAACATATCATTCGATAAAAAAAGATTATAATCAAAATGTTTTTACCAGTAAAGATCTAATCTTATTAAGCTGCTTATTTTAAACAGAAGTGGGACTCGTCTTTTATTTTATCCTGATTCTTATTTCTAACAGTTTAGAGACATGAAAATTGCACTTATATAAAAGTGGAAAAGGGTACATACAGGGTGGGCAACTTGCAGGTATACAACTTTTTTTTGCCGCCATTTTGTTTTGGCGGCAAATATGACAGTTGTTTCATAAATTTTATTTTGTATAAACATGGCAAATTTGTTATGGAGCGTTTTACTACTGAAAAACGTGTTTTAGTTATTAAAACATTCCACTTAATGGCTGCCAATTTTTTGGTAGAAATCGCTTACCTTTGCGGCAAACAGTAACTCATTTAGTGAATAAATTTGAGCAGCTTGACATTGTAACAGATAAAACAGTTCCATGTCGGAGCAGAATATTGAAATTGTTCGACAAAGAGTATCAGAAGAACCCAGATTGTCTACCAGGCGTCGTTCTCAACAACTTGAAATTAAGAGGACTTCTCTACGGACAATTCTGAAGAAACACCTTGGTTGGTTCACGTAACTCAAGAACTGAGACAGAACGTGAATCAGTTGGGCTTAGGAAACATGTGGTTCCTAAAAGACGGGGCCACATGTCATACGGCACAGCCGCAATCGAGACATTGAAAATTATGGTTCCGGGTCGTTTTTTGTCATTTCAAGAAATGGTGATATTGATTGGCCCCCAAGATCCCGGATTTAACAGTTCCTGACTTTTTTTGTGGGGCTATCTAAAGGGACGTGTCTATGCTAATAGGCCAATGAACTTTCAACAATAAAAACAAAATATCCGAGACACAGTCGATGAGATAACGCAGTAAATGAGTGAAAATTTCATGAAAAACCCACTGAAAAGGGTTCACATTTGCCATGCTGCTAGAGGCGGATATTTGTCTGGCATTATATTCCACACTAATTTGCCGACACTAAATACTATATTTAAAAAAAGAAACTTAAAACTTTTTATATTTCATAGAATAAAATTTTAAATATAAAGTGGATACCTCTTATTTGCCCACCCTGTATTTAGTAATTTAAGGCATTAAACAGTTAACAATGCACTATCATCATTAATATACGATGTAAACTACCTAATCTAAAATTCACATTTTACAAAAGATTATATACTTATCAGTTCAGATAAATGACTATATATAAATTATAACAAAATAATATTTTACAATTTAGTCACTTAATCACACCACTATGGCACAATACAACTTTGAAGGTAACATTGACGGTATCAACGAACGTCAACTAGAATTCATTAACAAGGTCATTGTAGAACTAGAATACAAGGACAGTAAAATAACTTTCGAGCCTGTTGGCAAAGCCGGAGATAACTATGTAGCAAACGTCAAAAGAATTATCTTGGAAAACGAAAATGGGGCTCTGAGACTTGTAGCCAAAATTGCACCAACACCAGAAACCTTACGGACTAGCTTAAACGTTGATATGGTCTTCAATAATGAACATCTCATGTATACTGAGGTGCTGCCCAAACTGCTACAGCTTCAGAAAGATGCGGACATACCAGAAAGTGAACAACTAAGGTTCGCAAAATGTTACGGATCCCTGGCCGAGCAACCAAACGAAGTCATCATACTTGAAGATCTTGGGGAATCAAACTTTGTTATGCTGGACCGACTCGAATCGCTATCACACGAGTGCGTAAAAAGTGTACTAAAAAACTTCGGGATATACCATTCTCTCTCGTATGTGTTAAAGAAAAAAGAACCAGAAACGTATGATCATTTTAAAGATAGTTTGCTGGAGACGATAACACAATTTGCAGAAAACGATGCCTATATGAATCACTTTCAACAGATTGAAAACAGCGCCGTAATGGTACTTGAAGATCCGGAACACAAAAATATAGTACGACACAAAGTTTCCAGTGCTATGATCCAAGCAAACAAATCCAATAAATTCGACAAAAATAACAAGTATTCAGTTATTCTACAAGGAGATTCTTGGACAAATAATATCATGTTTAGGTTTGAGGTGAGTTTTATGTATTTGTTTTTTTTTTATGAGTGGGAATTATATACGTTTTCCTGAACTATTAATATTAAAGAAATTTTGTGATCTAATAAGAATTCGTACATTTGAGAATTTGACTACATTTTGAATCATAAACTTGTCAAATTGCAGTTATCACTTTCACCAACATTTTATTCTCAAAACAGTGATTTTAAACAACTAATTACTAAACGTTACCTGTTCTCTATCAATTACTATTACATTATTATTGTATACACTTGTTTTATTATAATAAATCAATCTGAAATGATTGATGACATAATTAAAGACACTGAAACAAAATTAAGAACGATTTTCGTCAAATTTGTTTGAGTAAAAAGTGTACCAAATGCCATCTGATTTTAAAATAAAAGATTTAAATTTATTAAAAAAAACGTGATAGCACTTGAATAGGAGCAATTTTAACAGTATTGAGTTTTAAAATTTTTGTTTTTCGTTCATTGAAAAGTAAGCAACTATTAAAGACATTAATAGATGTTAATATATTACTAAACAAGATTTCACTGTCCATTTTTCTAGTCAAGACGATTTCCGAATCCCTTCAAGATTAAATTAATTTTTATCTTCAATTGTTTTCAGGAAAAAGCACTCAAAGAGTCAATCATGATTGACTACCAGTTATCATGGAGCGGGAATCCAGCCTACGACATACTTTACATGCTCTTAAATTGCACAGACCACGAAATGAGATCTAAACACTTCAACGATTGGATAGACTACTATCATTCAGAGTTAGACAAGTCATTGTCACACTTTGGTCTAAAATCAAATTTCGTTTACCCAAGAGATCAATTAGACGCAGATTTGAAGAGATACGGTAAACTAGCTTTCAGTTTAGCTATAATACTTTCTAGTGCAATCATAATAAAATCGGAGGATGTTAGCAAACTTCAAGAAGCCATGGCAAATGCTGGTTTAAAAGAAATGACAGAGAAAATTAATATGACTGTGTTCGACGAAGAAACAGTAACGCGTTTCAGGAAAAGAATTATTGGGCTCATTGACACATTCAAAGAGTTTGGTCTATTTTAAAAACAAAATATTAGACAAATAAAAATGGCTGTATGGGGTAACAAGACACATTTATTTTTTCCTAATCTACACAGTTTAAACTTTTCCATTTACATTCTAGTACTTGGATATTTATATAAATTTAGTAGGTCATACATAGGTTATTTCTGTACTATTTTTCTCGAAGTATTTGGAACCAAAGAGCCCTTGTTATTTCTGTACCTAAAAAAAATCAATTTTTTATTTTTTATAATAAAGTCTAATAAATATAATATCAGTTTAATTTACTGCTTAGTCTACTATAATCTCACCAACAAAAAAAAACATTTTCATGTAAAATGTTGCCAAGACAAGACCATTTGACTCGCACTGTCAAAAAGTTATCCGTTCTCATGTATTATATAACTCTACACGCCCTAACTCTACACGCCCTAAATTTACAAGGCCTAACTTTACAAACTCTACACCTTATTCAAAATATGTGGCTTGAGCATTTCGCTACATTCGAATAGGCGTAAGGTGAAATTTATAGTTACTGTTCATTATTTTTCTGTTATACAATAGTTATTGTAGTAACGAAACGGCCAAGCCACATATTTAGAATAAGGTGTAGAGTTTGTGAGTTTCAAAAAAACGACGAACTGCTTTAAGCAAGTAGTGCCCTTGCGCTTCACTTGGCGCTTCTTGGAGATACATAATTCATAAGTGAAACTATAATCAGCAAGGTGCCAAGTAAAAAAAAAAATATCAAAATAAGTAATAAAATATTTTATTAAAATAAATCATATTCTTCGAAGCTCTTAATAATGCCAGTAATTTTCTCTTTTATTTTGTTTCGTGATGCGTCTTGCAGTTTTTCCATATTTACCTAATCTAAAAGTTCAGTATAGTCATTTGAATTTTGCATAGCATCCATTATGTCAACAGATTCATCAGAAGTTCTCATCATGATATTACATGCGAAGCAACTTTGAGTAAAAACATATTGAGCATACCTTTTCATGTCTGCATCCATTTCATTTCTAGGATAAACTATGCTGGCTTTTAGATTAAAGTAAGATAAAGATTTATCTAATTCTGTGTGGTAGTAGTCGATCCAGTCGAAGTAATTTTTAGACCTAGTTTCATAGTCGGTGCAGTTGAAGATCATGAACATAACATCATTCACAGGATTCCCATTTTTCGTTTGTTGGTAATCTATCATGATGGATTCTAATAATTGATCCTCCTGAAAACCAAATCGATAATAAAATAAAGCGAATATTTTATCAATCAATTCTCTCTTAAGCGAAATAATTGAAAACTACCTTGAATAAAAATATGGACAGTAAAAAAAATAGTATCAGGTCGTGTATGACCAAGTTTGTGAAACTGATAATGAAAGAGCTCTAATTTAACGCGTATAAAGTACTTCGTTAACATACATAGCCATTACAGTTTTCATGTAGTAAGTATTAAAATTATTACCTTAAATCGAAACATAAAATTATTTGTCCAGGCGTCACCTTGTAGAATTACTGAATTCTTGTTATTATATTCAAATTCTGATAAACTAATGATATCAGTAATATTGGCCATTTTACTTTTAATTTTATTTTTTGCAGTTTCTTTCTTAAATACAGATAAAATGTTATTTAAGAACTGTTTCATGTACACTTCTGCCATATCTTCCTTAGCCGAAGAAGACCAAATATCAATTAATTTACTTTTAAAATCATCAAATGCTACTGGTTCTCTATTTTTCAACACATATGATAGGGAATGTAAGATAGCGAAATTTTTCAATACGCTTTTAACGCAATCATCTGACATCGATACAAATTTGTCCAAAATAGTAAATTCTGATAAATTTAGGTCTTCTAAAAGTAGTACTTCGTGAAGGTATTCGTTTAGGGATCCATAACATTTTGCGTATCGTAAGCGGTCTTTTTTAGGCACTCCTGCTTCTGTTTGCATTTGTTCTAGCATTGGTAAAAACTCAGTATAAATTATGTGTTCATTCAGGAATGATGGTGTAGTCTTTATAAGCTGACGAGCCGCTTCATTTTGTGATGCGATTTTCGCAATCAATTGCAAATTTCTATCTTCTCCTTCTATAACGATTCTTTTAACGTTTGCAGCAAAATTGTCACCAGCCTTTCCAACAGGTTCAAACGTGATCTTTTTAACTTTGATGTCTTGTTCTAATATCACTTTATTTATAAACTCCAATTGACCATTGCTGATATTTTCAAAGCTTCCTTCGTAGTTGATTTTTGCCATTGTTTAATTGTTTTTACATACTAACTGAAAATGTAACCGTCATCCGTTATTTATATAGTTTCGATATCAATATTGATTGGATTTGTCCTATAGATAAGATAAATTATGTTAAAGATTTTAGCACCTGTTTGTCAGTATTTGTTGACCACTAGCGGTGATATCAGTCAGGGCAGAGCAATTTGTATTTTGTAAAAAAATATTATGTACATTTCGGGTATCGAAGGGAAAATCTCGATTACGGATCTTTTAAAAAAATAAATCTTTTGTTTTGTCGTGGTGTTATTAATTGGTGTGTGAAGTTATAACCTAAAAATAAATCTGTTGGGTATTTGAGTTTTAGATTATTACTTTGAAAGCTGGACATGAATATGACAATACTCGACGAAAAATTATAATAACGCGTTTGAGGAAAATAATCGCTGGTCTCATTGACACATTCAAAGAGTTTGCTCTAAAGTAAATAAGTTGCGTTATTTGATATTTATTTTCGCTGTTAGTGTTATCGCTTAACTAAGTAAAATCAAAATTTATTAATAAGCTATTAGGTATTAAACTACGGCACTAGTTTAGATCCTAAGCCCATAGTTTAATGGTAATATTCTCTTTGTTAACAAATCTTTTTACATAGTGTAATTTTCAATTTGGGATTATTTTTTACACGTAGTGATTGCAAACAAAAAAGTCTTGTTACAGAATGAAGAAAATGTTAATTAAATATTGTATCATAAATCCTAATAATACTATACTTATCACTTTTATTTACTGCCTAACAAAACATAATTCACATTGTTAAGGGTCTGCTCATATAATCCATCCGTAACTGTATCATCTCTTACCATTAGGTGTCACCACAATAATCGAGGTCCCCAATAAAAACAAAATAGTAATAGGTAAAATAATATTTTATTTCTTAGAACAAATTACATTCCTCGAAGCTCGTAATAAGTCCCGTTATTTTCTCTTTTATTTTGTTCCGAGATTCGTCTTGCAATTTATCCGTCTTTACCGAATCCAGAAGTTCAGAAAGGTCAGTGGAGGTTTGTATAGCATCCATCATTTTAACAGATTCATCAGAAGTTCTCATTACAATGTTACATGCGACGCAACTGCGACTAAAAACATAATCTGCATATCTTTTGATGTCTGCATCCATTTCATTTCTAGAGTAAACTAAGCTTGCTTTAAGGTTAAAATATGATAAAGATTTATCTAATTCTGTGTGGTAGTAGTCGATCCAGTCAAAGTAATTTTTAGACCTCGATTCATAGTCGGTGCAGTTGAAGATCGTGAACATAACATCATTCACAGGATTCCCGTTTGTCGAAAGTTGGTAATCTATCATTATGGATTCTAATAGTTGATCCTCCTGAAAATCAAACCGATAATATTATGTAAAGCGAACATTTCATTTATTATTTCTTCCTCACTCAAATCTATCTAAAAGGCAATTTATAATTGACTAGCTGGCCCCCGCGACTTTGTTCGCGTGGTTTAGTTTCAACGGTTTTTAATTTTCGCAGCATTTTCATTTATGCTTCGCTCCTCTAGGTCGTAGCGTGATGTTATATAGCCTATAGCCTTCCTCAATAAACGGACTATCCAATACAAAAAGAATTTTTCAATTCGAACCAGTAGTTCCTGAGATTAGCGCGTTCAAACAAACAAACAGACAAACAAACAAACAAACAAACAAACTCTTTAGCTTTATAATATTAGTATAGATATGGATTATCCCTTTCTTACAGTTTTCCAACTATTAAGTATTATCAAAATACAAAACTACATTCCATTCGTTAATAACTTCTATATAACTGGAATACTTTACCTTAAATCGAAACATAAAATTATTTGTCCAGGCGTCACCTTGTAGAATCACTGAATTTTTGTTATTATATTCAAATTCTGACAAAGAAATCATGTCAGTATTCATGTTAGCTAATTTACTTTTTACTTTATTTTTTAAATTATCTTCGTTCAATACAGATAAAATACTAGTTTCAAACTGTTTCATGTAAACTTCTGCTTCTTTGGCTATAAGACTCGTAACATCACATAATTTGCTTTTAAGAACATCAAATGATTCTGGTTCTCTGTGTTTTAGCACATATGAAAGAGAATGTAAGATTGCGATATTTTTTAATACACTTCTAACGCAATCATCTGTCAACGATACGAATTTGTCCAATATAGTAAACTCTGATAAATTTAGGTCTTCTAAAATAAGTACTTCATGAAGATATTCGGTTAAGGATCCATAACATTTCGCGTATCGTAAGCGGTCGTTTTTAGGCACTCCTGCTTCTATTTGCATTTGTTCCAGCTTTGGAAAAAACTCAGTGTACATTATATGTTCATTCATGAACGCTGGAGTAGTCTTTGCTAGCTGACGGACCACTTCATTTTGTGATGCTATTTTCGCAATCAATTGCAGATTTTTATCTTCACCTTCTATAACGATTCTTTTAAGGTTCGCTGCAAAATTGTCACCAGGTTTGCCCACCGGTTCAAATAAGATATTGTTAACTTTGATGCCTTGTTTTAATATCACTTTATTTATGAACTCCAATTGGCTATCGCTTATATTTTCAAAGCTTCCTTCGAAATTGAATTTTGCCATTGTTTAATTGTTTTAACGTACTAACTGGGAATGTAACCATCATCCGTTATTTATATAGTTCCGATATCAATACGGATTGGATTAATCATGTAGATAAGATAAATCATTTTTAAGGATGGATTATATGAGAAAACCTTTATCAACGTTATTCATATTATGTTTAGCAGCAAATAAAAGTGGTATTATCATATCTATAAAGATTTGTGATAAAACATTTAATTAACATTTTCTTTTTTCATTCTAAAGCAAGGACTTTTTAAATTCATTTCCCTAGTGCAAAAGTAGTCCAAAATTGAATAATACCTTACTGAATTCACATAAATCAGGTAAAATGTTAAATAATAAAAGTTTTAGTGTCATAGAACTATAATGGGCGACGGTTCTATAGTAGTGGTGTGGTAGCTGTAAAGTAATAGCATATTATTAATTTAAGCCTTTCCAAAGTTATAATAAGTGACACCACTAAGAGCGAAAAAAAAATCGTAGGAGAGGGTTAAAACAAAATCGCCAACTTTTAGTAAGCAATTAAATTCTTCGACGCTTTTAATAAGACCAGTTATTTTCTCTTTTATTTTGTTACGAGATTCGTCTTGCAATTTATGCGTCTTTACCGAATCCAGAAGATCAGAAAGGTCACTGGAGGTTTTTATAGCATCCAGCATTTTAACTGATTCATCAGAAGTCCTTATTACAATGTTACATGCGACGCAACTGCGACTAAAAACATAATCTGCATACTTTTTCATGTCTGCATCCATTTCATTTCATTTCAGTAAACTAAGCTTGTTTTAAGGTTAAAATAATATAAAGATTTATCTAATTCTGTGTAGTAGTAGTCGATCCAGTCGAAGTAATTTTTAAACCTAGTTTCATAGTCGGTGCAGTTGAAGATCATGAACATAACATCATTCACAGGATTCCCGTTTTTCGAAAGTTGGTAATCTTTTGTGATCTATGAAAGATTAACAACTTCTAATAGTCGATCCTCCTGTAAACCAAACCGATAATATTATGTAAAGCAAACATTTCATTTATTATATTTTCCCCTTCTATAACGATTCTTTTTATGTTCACCGCGAAATTGTCACCAGGTTTGCCAACAGGTTCAAATGAGATTTTTTTAACTATGATACCTTCATTTAATATCACTTTATTAATGAACCCCAATTGGCCATCGCTTAGATAGATTCCTTCGAAATTTAATTTTGCCATACTTTGTTTTTGTTTTTACGTATTGACTGGAAATGGAACCATCATCCATAATTTATATAGTTCCGATGTCAATATTTATCGGATTTGTCCTTCAGATAATTTAAATTACATTTTCTTAGCAAATAAATAAAAATATATGTCTTTAAAGATTGTCTAGACACAACAAGGGTGATAGCGAGGTCAACTGCCCATGGTGCACCGGAACAGTAAGTAGCTTGAGTAAGTGCTAGCCCAAAATTGCCAAAAGGGTTTGAAAACTTAGAGATAGTTTCCGTGGCAAGGTTTTTCCTCTAAAAGATAACTATTTTGCATACAAGGGTTGTACAAGGGTTCATAAGTTTGTTTTAGTATACATACATAAACTTTGTTGCTTCATTCTGAATTATCGGATCTCTAATCTTTTTTGTACTAAAAATATTACGTAATCAGTTTTTTTTATGAAATATTATGGGACTAAATTAAACGCTTATTATGATTAAAATCCGCTATCTAACATATATGCATTGTGAGTTTAGCAAGTTCTCCAAAAATATAGGCACCACTCATTTTATTATATTTATCATCGTGTAAGGCTATCATTGTTGATTTAATTGATAATAACGTAATAAACACGCGATGATGCAATATATTATACTATTAATTTGGATAGGATGACCTCCGTGGTCCGGTTTTCAAGGTGTCGCCAGCTCTGAGGTTTCCGGATTCGATCCCCGGCCAGGTCAATGTAGAAAACCACTTTTCTACGTTGTCTCGGGTCTGGGTGGTCGTGGTACCTTCGTTGTCTCTGAATTCCATAACACAAGTGCTTTGGCTACTTGCTTTGGATTCAGAGCAATGTATGTGATGTTGTCTACATTCATTATTTATTTTATTTTTTTAATACGGCAAAGTATTATCTGTCTCGACTAAGTAGACTTGCTGACTGACTGAACGCCGAACGGTTTTAAGACACCGAAAGCACTTTTGCTGTCTAATTAATCTGGCTAACTGAATTACTCTTATTACTTACACAACGCATATACTTATAATATGATATGAGTTCATGAGATTGAATATCGCGTAGTGTAATAAGGGCTTAAATATAACTAAATGTCCCCAATAATTAGTCATTTAAAAATTACATGCACTTTTCACCATTAAAAGTCAAATAATGACGATAAATTATTTTAATTGTTAGATCAAACCATATTCAGTGAAGTTATTTATGAGGCTAATGATTTTATCTCTAATTTTTGTTCGGGATGCTTCTTGCAACGTGTCTGCACTCATCGAATCCAACAGTACAGATAAGTCGTCAGATTTTTGCATGGCTTTCAAAACTTCTACAGCCTCTTCACTATTTCGCACCAAAATATTGTAACAGATGCAACATTGAGCAAAAAGGACATTTCCATAATTTTCATATCAGCATCCAATTGTTCTTTTGGATAAACAGAGCCTGCTGTAAGGTTAAAATAAGATAAGGATCTATCCAGTTCTGAATGATAAGAGTCTATCCAGTCGTAGAAATTCTTAGTCCTGAACTCGTAGTCGGTGCAGCTGAAAATCATGTACAAAATATCGTTGACGAGATTTCCGTTCTTTACTGTTTGATAATCTATGATTTTATTGATTCCAGTAGATCATCCTCCTGAAAATCGAAATGAATTATTTAATATATTAAAATAAATACTGTAATCTACTTATACAGGTTGTTACCGAAAGGTTTTATCAATCCAAAAGGGGTGAAAACCACATCAGGTATAGAGTCCGATTATATTATTTTAGCTCAAAAAAAGTTAATTAAATAATTATGTACCCTATTTTTTCGCATCAATAATTATTCGACACTAAAAATCATAAGCAGAATGCTGAAGCGATGTATCTTAATATTTAGCGAGTGACGTGATAAGATATTGACCTTCGTAGTGAGGTGACGTTATAATTTATAGTGATACAACCTTTCGGTTGAACGAAAGCAACCTTTGAACAGATAAAACCTTTCGATCACCCTGTATATACTAAGTATATTAACGAAAATGCTTTACCTTAAATCGAAACATAAAATTATTTGTCCAAGCATCGCCTTGCTGAATAACTGAGTATTTGCTACTAAATTCATGTTTATTTAGTTCAACAGCAACATTACCCATATCCTTCATTTTATTTTTTATTTTACTTTTATAACTTTCTTCATCAAAAAGTAATAAAAGGTCACTTTCAAGCTTTTCCATGTAAATTAATGCACCTTCTTCATGCGCATTAATACTCCAAATATCAATAAATCATTGTTTAAAATCATCAAACTTTTCTGGTTCCCTGTGTTATAAAACAAATGACAGAGAATGCAATATTGCGAAATTCTTCAATACACTTCTAATACAATTATCTGGTAACGATTTGAATTGGTCTGTTTACATCTGTGTACATTATATGCTTATTAGCAAATGTTAAGCCGGTGCTAATAACTTTACGGATACCTTCTAATTGTGGAGCAATTACCGCAATCATTTGTAGACTTCCACTATCGCCATCTATGATAATTCTCTTGACATTCGCCGAAAAATTGTCACCAGCTTTGCCAACACGTTCAAATGTTACTTTTTTAACTTTTATGTCTTGTTCCAATATCACTTGATTGATGAATTCTAGTTGTTGCTCACTTATATTTTCAAGGTCACCATCAAACATGTATTTTGTCATTGTAATATTTTTGTTTTTACTGACTATACTGACTACTGAAACATAACCAACTATCGATATTTATATTGTCATCGATATCACGGCAGATTGTATGTTACTTTTAGATTAGATAATGTTTTAGCTTTTTCATTCCAGTAATAGATAATAGATATAAATAGGCGTCACCACAAAAATCGAGGTCTCCAATAAAAATAAAAATAAAATAGTCATAAAAATTATTGTATTCCTTAAAACAAATTACATTCCTCGAAGCTCGCAATAAGTCCCGTTATTTTCTCTTTTATTTTGTTCCGAGATTCGTCTTGCAATTTATCCATCTTTACCAAATCCAGAAGATCAGAAAGTTCAGTCGCGGTTTGTCCAGCATCTATCATTTCAACAGATTCATCAGAAGTTCTCATTACAATGCTATATCCGACGCAACTGCGACTAAAAATATTATCTGCATATCTTTTGATGTCTGCATCCATTTCATTTCTGGGGTAGACTAAGCTTGCTTTAAGGTTAAAATAAGATAAAGATTTATCTAATTCTGTGTGGTAGTAATCGATCCAGTCGAAGTAATTTTTAGATCTAGTTTCATAGTCGGTGCAGTTGAAGATCGTGAACATAACATCATTTACAGGATTCCCGTTTGCCGAAAGTTGGTAATCTATCATTATAGATTCTAATAGTTGATTCTCCTGAAAACCAAACCGATAATATTATATAAAGCGTTTTATTTATTGTTTCTTCCTCACTCGAATCTTTCTAAAAGGCAATTTATGGATGATCCCTTTCTTACAGTTTTCCAACCATTAAGTATTATCAAAATAATAAACTACATTTCATTCGTATATAACTTCTATATAACTGGAATACTTTACCTTAAATCGAAACATAAAATTATTTGTCCAGGCGTCACCTTGTAGTATCACTGAATTTTTGTTAGTGTATTCAAATTCTGACAAAGTAATCATGTCAGTATTCATATTTACTAATTTACTTTTTACTTTATTTTTTAAATTATCTTCGTCCAATACAGATAAAATACTAGTTTCAAACTGTTTCATGTAAACTTCTGCTTCCGGGGCTGTTTGGGACGTAACATCACATAGTTTGTTTTTAAGAACATCAAATGATTCTGGTTCTTTGTGTTTCAGCACAAATGAAAGAGAATGTAAGATTGCCATATTCTTTAATACACTTCTAACGCAATCATCTGTCAACGATACGAATTTGTCCAATATAGTAAACTCTGATAAATTTAGGTCTTCTAAAATAAGTACTTCATGAAGATATTCGATAAAGGATCCATAACATTTTGCGTATCGTAAGCGGTCGTTTTTAGGCACTCCTGCTTCTATTTGCATTTGTTCTAGCTTTGGAAAAAACTCAGTGTACATTATATGTTCATTCATGAACGCTGGAGTAGTCTTTATTAGCCGACGGAGTACTTCATTTTGTGGTGCAATTTTCACAATCAATTGCAGGTTTTTATCTTCGCCTTCTATAACGATTCTTTTAAGGTTCGCCGCAAAATTGTCACCAAGTTTGCCCACAGGTTCAAATAAGATTTTGTTAACTTTGATGCCTTGTTTTAATATCACTTTATTTATGAACTCCAATTGGCTATCGCTTATATTTCCAAAGCTTCCTTCGAAATTGAATTTTGCCATTGTTTAATTGTTTTAACGTAATAACTGGGAATGTAACCATCATCCGTTATTTATATAGTTCCGATATCAATACGGATTAGATTAATCATGTAGATAAGATAAACCATTTTTAAGGATGGATTATATGAGAAAACCTTTATCAACGTTATTCATGTTATGTTTAGCAGGAAATAAAAGTAGTATTATTTTATCTATCAGGATTTGTGATAAAATATTTAACTTATATTTTCCTTATTTCATTCTAAAGCAAGGACTTTTTAAATTAATTTACTACGTGCAAAGTAGTCCAAAATTGAACAATACCTTACTGAATTCACTTAAATCAGGTAAAATGTTAACATATAAAATAATATAATATAATAGTTTTAGTGTCATAGAACTATAATAGGCTTCGGTTCTATAGTAGTGGTGTGGTAGCTGTTAAGTAATAGCATATTATTAATTTAAGCCTTTCCAAAGTTATAATAAGTGACACCACTAACAGCGAAGAAAAAATTCGTAGGAGAGGGTTAAATTAAAATCGCTAACTTTTAGTAAGCAATTAAATTCTTTGACGCTTTTAATAAGACCAGTTATTTTCTTTTTTATTTTGTTCCGAGATTGTCTTTACCGAATCCAGAAGATCAGAAAGGTCACTGAAGGTTTGTATAGCATCCATCATTTCAACAGATTCATCAGAAGTCCTCATTACAATGTTACATATGACGCAACTGCGACTAAAAACATCATCTGCATATCTTTTCATATCTGCATACATTTAATTTCTGGGGTAAACGAAGCTTGCTTAAGGTTAAAATAATATAAAGATTCATCTAATTCTGTGTAGTAGTAGTCGATCCAGTCGAAGTAATTCTTAGACCTAGTTTCATAGTCGGTGCAGTTGAAGATCATGAACATAAAATCATTCACAGGATTCCCGTTTTTCGAAAGTTGGTAATCTTTCGTGATGGATCACGTATAATAGTCAATCCTCCTGGAAACCAAACCGATAATATTATGTAAAGCGAACATTTCATTTATAATATTTTCCCCTTCTATAATGATTCTTTTTATGTTCGCCGCAAAATTGTCACCAGGTTTGCCAACTGGTTCAAATGAGATTTTGTTAACTTTGATGCCTTCATTTAATACCACTTTGTTAATGATCCCAATATTGGCCATCGCTTATATTTTCAAAGATTCCTTCGAAATTTATTTTTGCCATACTTTTTCTTGTTTTTACGTACTGACTGAAAATAGAACCATCATCCATAATTTATATAGTTCCGATATCAATATTCATCGGATTTGTCCTACAGGTTAGAGAAATTATATTTTCTTTGCAAAGAAATAAAAATATATGTATTCAATCTAAGTATTTACAGATTGTCTAGACACACAGGATGATAGAGATATTAACGGCCTATGGTGCACCGGAACAGTAAGCAACTTAAATATTTAGGTAAGTGCATAGGTGTGACTTAAAAACCTTTACCAACTAGGCTAAAATTGCCAAAAGGGGGTTTGAGAACTTGGAGGTAGTTTTCGTGGCAAGGTTTTTACTCTACAAGATAATTATTTTGCATACAAGGGTTGAACACGGGTTCAAAATTTTTGTTATAGTATACATTTATAAACTTTGTTGCTCCATTCTGAGTTTTTATGTGTTAATTAAATAACAAGACTTATTCGATCTCTAATCGGTTTTGTATTAAAAATATTACGTATTCAGTTTTTTAATAAATTTTTATGGGACTGAATTAAACGTTAATTATGATTAAAATCCTTTATCTAATATATATACATTGTGAGTTAACCAAGTTCTTTAATAATATAGGTATCACTCATTTGATGATATTTATTATCGTGTAAGGTTATCATTGTTGATGTAATTGATAAATGTAATAAACACGGGATGATGCAATATATTATATTATTAATTTCGATACGATAACCTCCGTGGTCGAGTGGCGTACACACCGGTTTTCAAGGTGCCGCCAGCTCTGAGGTTTCCGGGTTCGATCCCCGGCCGGGTCAATG
Source organism: Diachrysia chrysitis (assembly GCA_932294365.1). Lineage (NCBI taxonomy): Eukaryota > Metazoa > Arthropoda > Insecta > Lepidoptera > Noctuidae > Diachrysia > Diachrysia chrysitis. The sequence continues at coordinate 9,376,122 of OW028659.1, read as the reverse complement.
TAGAAAACCACTTTTCTACGTTGTCTCGGGTCTGGGTAGTCGTGGTACCTTCGTTGTCTCTAAATTCCTTAACACAAGTGCTTTGGCTACTTACTTTGGGTTCAGAGCAATGTTGTGATGTTGTCTACATTTATTATTTATTTTATTTATTAATACAGTAAAGTATTATCTGTCTTGACTAAGTAGACTTGCTGACTGACTGAAAGCCGAACGGTCTTAAGACACCGAAAGCACTTTTGCTGTCTAAGTAATCTGGCTAACTGACTTACTTTTATTACACAAGGCATATACAACATGAGATTGAATATCGCGTAGTGTAATAAGGGCTTAAATATAACTTTAGATATTATATTATGTCTCAAGATATTAACTAAATTTTCCCAATAATTAGTCATTTAAAAATTACATGATGTTTATACCATTAAAAGTCAAATAATGACGATAAATTATTTAAATTGTTAGATCAAACCATATTCAGTGAAGCTATTAATGAGGCTAATGATTTTATCTCTAATTTTTGTTCGAGATGCTTCTTGCAACGTGTCTGCACTTATCGAATCCAACAGTACAGAAAAGTCGTCAGATTTTTGCATGGCTTCCAAAACTTCTACAGCCTCTTCACTATTTCGCATCAAAATATTGGAACAGATGCAACACTGAGCAAAAAGGACATTTCCATACTTTTTCATATCAGCATCCAATTGTTCTTTTGGATAAACAGAGCCTGCTGTAAGGTTAAAATAAGATAAGGATCTATCCAGTTCTGAATGATAAGAGTCTATCCAGTCGTAGAAATTCTTAGTCCTGAACTCGTAGTCGGTGCAGCTGAAAATCATGTACAAAAAATCGCTGACGGGATTTCCGTTCTTTACTGTTTGATAATCTATGATTATTGATTCCAGTAGATCGTCCTCCTGAAAATCAAAATGAGATTAGTTTTAATATTTCTTTCATTTAATATATTAAAATAAATACTGTAATCTACTTATACTGTAATCTAATTATTCAGCGAGTGACTTAATAAGATATTGACCTTCGTAGTGAGGTGACATGTTTCGTTATGATTTTTAGTGTCTGATATTATTGATACGTAAAATTATATATCAATTTTTGAATAAACACATTTTGAGCTGAAATTTTATAATCTGACTGTATACTGTATGTATATTGTATATGTATTTTGAAAAGATAATGTAAGAGATAAGTATAATCTTTCGGTAAACACAGTGTATAAACTAAGTATATTAACGAGAATGCTTTACCTTAAATCGAAACATAAAATTATTTGTCCAAGCATCGCCTTGCTGTATAACTGAGTATTTGCTACTAAATTCATGTTTATTTAGTTCAACAGCAACAAAACCCATATGCTTAATTTTATTATTTATCTTACTTTTATAACTTTCTTCATCAAAAAGTAATAAAAAGTCACTTTCAAGCTTTTCCATGTAAATTAATGCATCTTCGTCATGGGCATTAATACTCCAAATATCAATAAATCTTTGTTTAAAATCATCAAACTTTTCTGGTTCTCTGTGTTTTAAAACAAATGAAAGAGAATGCAATATTGCGAAATTCTTCAATACACTTCTAATACAACTATCTGGTAACGATTTGAATTTGTCCAACATGATAAAGTCTGATGTATTCAAGTCTTCCAGTAGAATTACTTCATTTGGTTGCTCGAGTGAAGAACCATAACATTTTGCGTACCTTAGGCGGTCTTTCGTTGGCACTCCAGCTTCATTTTGTAACTGTTCCATTTTTGGTAAAAACTCTGTGTACATTATATGCTCATTAGCGAATGTTAAGCCGGTGCTAAAAACTTTACGGATACCTTCTAATTGTGGAGCAATTTTCGCAATCATTTGTAGACTTCCATTTTCGCCATCTATGATAATTCTCTTGACACGCGCCGCAAAGTTGTCACCAGCTTTGCCAACACGTTCAAATGTTACTTTTTTAACTTTTATGTCTTGTTCCAATATCACTTGATTGATGAATTCTAGTTGTTGCTCACTTATATTTTCAAGGTCACCATCAAACATGTATTTTGTCATTGTAATATTTTTGTTTTTACTGATTATACTGACGTGAAACATAACCAACAATCGATATTTATATTGTCATCGATATCACGGCAGATTGTATGTTACTTTTAGATTAGATAATGTTGTTTCGGGGCTAAGTTTGGACTTATCAGTAGTTTTTATATTAGTTATATCTTTTTCATTCCATCATTTTTTTTTTTTTTTGGATGAGGTCTACTGCAGTTAGCCTGAGCGCAGGCTTTGACTGCTTCACCGGACTTTTGGCGAGAACCGTAAGGCCTCCAGCCAGAGCAAGTAAAATAAACTAACTACGTCAGCAACGTTCACTAAGGGCACCCCCTGCGGGGTTCGGACCTCGACTTAGTGCGTTGCTGACTATCTTAATAAGGCAAAAACAGCAAGGGATGGCTGGATCTGAGTTATTATTATTTAGGGACATATTTTTATTGCTAGTTTGGCCGGCTCGGGCCAGCTTGATCTAGGGACGGGGGGGTAACATTTACGTTACTATTATTTATAATACGCGACGGGCCTCGCCGGCGAGGACGTAGTATACGGCGGTTGTGTTTTGTATTGCTACTGCTAGCTAAGTCGAATGCTTCTTGTAGAAGCGTTGTCTTATCGTCGGGATAGGAGAGAGTGTGTCTAGGACGTTTTATCTTGGAGATGACTGAAGGTCGGTATCGCGCGGCCGCTCCGATAAGCGGGTTACGGTGAGTTTCGGCGGTGTCGAAGAAACGGGTCGCGGCGCGTTTCATGAACTGCTTGATTGTGGGCAGCTTTAAGTCACAGTGCAGCTGCAAGTTACGAACGTAACCTGGAGCGCCCGTGGCTCTACGCATGAAAAGGTTTTGGAGAGTTTGCATTCGTTTGAGTCGATAATCGGGTACGTGAGAGAATACGACGCTGCCGTAAGTCATGATAGGTCTGACGCACGCAGTGTAAATTCTCTTCTTGCAAGCAAGAGAGAGTTTACTGCGCTTGTTCAACATACAATGAAGTCGGCCGAGGGCGAAGGCGGCTCGCGCGCGTGCCGCTTTGATATGAGGTACAAAGCTAAGCTTCTGATCAAGGATCACACCCAGGTATTTGGCTTGCTGCTCCCAAGGGATAGGCTTGCCGAAGAGGCTTATGGGTGGAGCGGGAGCGGGAAGCCGCCGTTTTCTACTAAATAGTACGGCTGCGCTTTTGGTAGGGTTGACTTCGGTTCTCCATTTCGTGAACCACTTCCCGAGGGCCGTGACCGCGGTCTGGAGAGTTCGACCTATCGCTAAGGGGCTGGTACCTGAATAATAAATGGCCGTGTCGTCGGCGTACAGAGCTACTTGGGGCTTGCCACCGCGTGGAATGTCGCTGGAATACAGCGAGAAGAGGAGTGGAGAGAGGACGGAGCCTTGCGGGACTCCGGCGAGGATCGGGTGAGGGGAAGAGAGTGTGCCTTCAACGCGATAGCGAAAGGAGCGATTCGACAAGAAGTCACGGATGATGTGCACGAGACGATCTGGCACTTCGAGTTGGTACAGCTTGTAGATCAAGCCGTTGTGCCAGACCTTGTCGAAGGCCTTCGCTATATCGAAGAAGAGCATACCGGTGAGCCGTCCACGCTGAAAACCAGCGCTTATATGCTCGACTATACGGTGGACTTGTTGGACGCACGAGTGTTCGGTTCTAAAACCAAACTGCTCGTCGGGTATGAGACTCCTGGACTCGGCATAATCCATTAAACGGGAGTAGATGATTCGCTCGTATAGCTTCCCAAGGACTTTGAGTAAGCTGATAGGGCGATAACTAGTTGGCTCAGACTTCGGTTTACCGGGTTTGTGGATGCCGATGACTATCGCCTCTTTCCACTGCTGTGGAAAGAGATTGTTGCCTAATGCTGCATTGAAGATGCCTGTCAAGAGGATAACTAATGCTGGAGGGAAGAGTTTAATCACCTTATTGGTGACTCCGTCTGAACCGGGCGCTTTACGAGGGTGTAGGTCCTTGATAAGAGAACGTACTTCGTCTACTGTTACCGGCGCGAGAGGGTGTTCCGGGTCCTCTGAAGGAGGAATCGTGGCCTTACGTTCGACTTCGGCGTCAACTCTGGCGAGGTGGGCCGGGTCGACCGGAAGGTTACTGGGCGTACATTGAGCCTCCAGGCTGTCGGCCAGGCATTCCGCTTTCTCGTCGTCTTCAAAGGCGAGGCTCTGATTCGGACGATTCAACGGGGGCATGACCGCTTCGTCGCAACTACGTAATCTACGTTGAAGGTTCCAAAACGCGTGATGGTTAGGTTCTAATTGGTCGAGAAACCTATCCCACCGATCCTCACGCAGAGCCCTTATGCGTTTCTTAACAGCGCGCTGTAGAGAACGCATACGGGCGCAATTAGAGTCGTTGGGATAGGTGTCGTAGGCGCGTATAGCCGCGTTCTTCTCCGTCAATAGGGCACGGGCGTCGTCCGGTAGGAGCCAGCGAGAGTCTTCTGTCACCGGTACCGACCGCGAACACTCGTTCACCAGGGACTGCACGTGCTCAGTGAGGGAGTCGATCGCGCCTATAGCGTCTGTCGCGGATTCTACATTGTCCGGTATCGAGTCTAGGTGCGCGGATTGGACTGACTTAAGGCGAGTCCCAAGCTTCGTCCAGTTCGTAACTATCTTAGTGGGGATGGGTTGACCAGCGTCTGGAGGACCTACTCGCGGACTAAAGGACATGATCACTGGTCGGTGGTCAGAATCTAATTCATGAATAACTTCAATGGACCGAAGCGCTAGGTTGACGTTTTTGAGTAAAGCTATATCTAGTATGTCGGGGCAAAATGTGGGCGTTAACTAATATTTCTTTTTATCTATATCATTTAAAATATCCCTTCCAGGTTCTATTCAGCGTAGTATTCCAGTAAATACCGGCAATAACTTAAAAGTAAAGAACTAATATTAAAATATTATTATTATTAAACTCAGCTATGTTTAAACACGCTATTACATCAAGGTGATAAGAAATGGAGCTTTAAATTTTACAGAAACTCAAATTCATCTGCAAACTTAAATTGGTATTTTGGACGTATAAAAAAAGAGGCAACCATCGCGAAATTAGGTAGCTATAACGATTAGATATCTTATTTTGATTGAAGTATGATTAACGTTTTAGAAAACTATCAGTCGTAATAAACAGCTCGGTGGATGTACGACTGGAAATAAATGTTCTTGCTGCAAGTTTAAATCTAGTTGTTACTATTTCCTGACTTTTTTTCTAGCGTCCTATTTATAAAGAAATTGGATGCTTTGTTACTTCAAATTCATATAGATGAGTGACATCCACGCCAACCACGTCGCGGATGCATCCAGTGATCAGTATACCAAAAATTTATTTATATTGTTGATACGAGAAAATACAGAGAGTAGTTTAGCCAAAAACCGTTATTCTTATTGTTTGAAGTTATCACTAAATATCTATATCTTAGTTTTACCTAAATATTCTATTGATATGGTCCTTAAAGTTCAATGACTGGAATGATATCGTAAAACCACCAATGTGCCATCAATTTCCTATGATGATGAGGTGTTTAATTGGAGAAAATCATGACTGCCGCTAGCTGACTATGGTAGTCAATCGCAGTAGAATTCAATTGACACCCACTGATATAGTTTTGGAGTATGTCACCCATGGCACAATTCTTGAATCGACAAATTGATTTGCTACCTTCTTCAATTTAGTAGATTATCTTCATAATAAATACCTTTGTTTGTAGATACATTTGTTTTTCATCAATTTCAACGAAGCATAATAAAATTGTTTTAACTGACGTAACCGCATTTCTATAAAACCAAAACTACAAGACGACTGGACTATAATCGCTTATTACACCCTAGAGACCAATGTGTTGTCCAATAAAATAGAAACTATAAATTACGCTAATATACACCATATCACAACGCAATAAGGTTTAGTAACTATTTTGGCAAATGGAAATGGAAATACATCTTGTGTTTTGGGTGATGAAGGCGCATCGCACATATAAAAGGAATTGTGAAAGTAATGTAACCAGTCGTTAGGATATCTTCGGATTGGTCCTATATTTAATAACACAGACAGGTATTATAAGTTTCACTTGTGTATCAGAGTACCTGTCAGTGGTATCGTAACTGCCAAATTGGTGAACAGATTTGATAGTACGATGCTGATTTGATATGTTTTTAAGTCATAGATGTTTATTCCATTCATATACATTTTAGGCATTGTGTTCTTAACATAATTATAATCATTCGGTTTCATCAAACTCCATCCCTAAAATCCTTAAACAATTCCTTGTCTTATTAAGATATTTATTTTTGCTTGCCAGCACATCTTTCTTAAATATTTATTGTTAAGTTTACTCATAATTTGGACATTTTGAAATTCTGTACTTAAAATAAAATATCCTGGGTATTGCATGGAATGTAGCCACATTATATAAGACTATTTGAGTTACAGCTTTTGAGACGTTATGCTCACTAGTAGTAGTATAGGAGAGCCGTGTGACCGATAAAATATGCTTGTCTACTGGCATTTATCAAAAGAGATAATATACTATTTTAGCTTTATCTTTAACCTTAATTTGTTTTTTGGAATCAATCAATCGTCATAATGCGACTTATAACGATTGAAATCAGTAACAATATCTGCGATGGGAACGTAATTTGTTTTTAAGTAATATGACCTAAATACTCACAAAATACTGAAATATTATTTTTGTAGTATATATTAAAATATATTGTGTTCTATTTCAAATCGTTGCCAGCTGTAATTTTAGCCAACATACCAATGTTGGCAATAGTGTACGCAAAATATATTTTTCCAAATAAAAACTAGAGAGAACACTCCCTGATAAATCAACGGTCTGTCCTCGGGGGAACAAGAGAGGGAAATCGCGAAATCGTCTCAAATGAAATTTCTTACTTCGAGGCATATAACATACTTGAAAATTTTTCAAAGCTTCAGATCCAAAAGGAACTCTTAAACGATTCCTATAAAGTACAAACTCCGATGACAGGGTTCAGAGAGATTTCTCCGAAAAGTTTCACGCGTAAGATGTACACGAGAGAGCAAATTGTAACCCAAATATAGTGTGAAAGAATTCCCGATTCGGGTACAAACGCTAAACTGGAAGAAATGGATTTCTGTTATAGCGCAAATTATGTACAATATTGACTTGTATTCGACATTATCAAAAGAATTGAAATTGAAAATAGTAATAAAAGAGCAAATCAAAAAGACGTCAAATATTAAGTAGGAGTTACAGCTATGGAGAAAAAAATATTAGTCCCTTGATCTGGATAAAGCGATATGTCAAAAGATTACTTGAAAGCACTTATGATGAAACTGGGATAAAAATTTCAAGTGACTATCACCCTTAGCAATGAATACCATATTTACCAATATTCATTGGTTTTGGATAGGCAGTAGTTGTTCCATGTAGTACTGGTATTCAGCTATATCCAAAGAGGCTGGAAGCCGTTATTTAAACAGTTTAGGTCAATGATAGAACGAAGGACGTACGGGTAGATATCACATGAACATTTAACATGTCGTGTTTCAGAACGTGTGTACTACCTTTACAGTGTCGTAACACAAGTTGACCTATGTTAACAATTATATAGCGAGTTGGAATGCCGCTCGCTACACTAATGTTGTATGCGCTTAACTGTAGGCCTCTTAAAACAGCGGGATGTGCCAAAATAACTAAAATTAAGTTTTGAACTTGCAGTTGGAAATGTGAAAAAGTGGCTTAAATTTTAAGAAGCTGTTAAGTCTCATACTGTGTCATCTCTAAAGTAGCGACTGATAGACATTTAAAAACGTCTTAAAATTAAGTGGCATTTGAATATTTAGGGGTAGGTTACCCATTATGTTTATTTTAAAAATGGTTTTATCTTATTGTTCTCTATAAACATTTCGACACACAGTCTAAATAGTGTTTTCAATTAATAATTATGTTAACTATCGGTTGCAATCTTTTGTTTCCGTTTACCTTTTTAGGGTTCCGTACGTCAATAGGAAAAACGAACGCATATTGGATCACTTTGTTGTCCGTCTGTCTGTCAAGATTTTTTTCTTAGGAACGCTTCGTGGTTTCGTATTGAGGTTAATACCAAATACTCAAGTCTACGAATTCTTTATGCAATAAATTGTTCAAGCTTCAATGTCAAGGTAATTAAAAATACAGCCATTTATGTTGTTTTTCCCATACATTCCCCAGAAACTTACAACTAGGTCGAAAATTGTAAATTTGTAGTCTTGTAACATAAAAAATACGTTTTTGCGATTACAAGCTTCGATATATATAAAACTAGCTGTCCCCCGCGACTTTGTTCGCGTGTTTTTGTTTCAACGGTTTTTCATTTTTGCAACATTTTTCATTTATGCTCCGCTCCTATTGGGCGTAGCATGATGTTATATAGCCTATAGGCTTCCACAATAAACGGACTATCCAATACAAAAAGAATTTTTCAATTCGAACCAGTAGTTCCTGAGATTAGCGCGTTCAAACAAACAAACAAACAAACTCTTCAGCTTTATAATCTATACTTATAATAAATCTGTAGAAAGGTCAATTCTGTACATCAAATATATTTTCAAAATAACTATCAGGGGGTGATTAGTGATCGATACTGATGCCGAAAATGCAATCAGTAAAATTTTTGTCTGTCTGTCTGTCTGTCTGTCTGTCTGTATGTTCCTTATAGAAACGAAAACTACTTGACGGATTTTAACGAAACTTGGTACATTTATTCTTCATACTCCTGGGCAGGTTATAGTATACTTTTCATCACGCTACAATCAATAGGAGCAGAGCAGTGAAGGGAAATGTTGGGAAAACGGTATTTTTTAAGCTTCCGTCGCGTATGCAGCCTTAATGGTTAAAGCTACATAGAAATCATGTATGACGGAAATGTTCTACATAAAATTATCTAAAAAATATCCCACAACAGCATATGTCTATCTTTTATGGTTGACTCACAATAACACGTGTAACTCCCGATAGCTTAGCAGTTCGGAGATTTCTGATTATATTTGTTTACTCTTACGTTTATAATACTCTCACTCATCCCAAAAAAAAAAACGTTTACATTATTACCTATTCAATAAAAAAAGAATCATAGAAATCGGTATAGAAACACCAAACTTATACATGAAATACGATAATAAGCCATCGCGCCGTCGCGCGTGAATACTGAATCATGCTATAAGGATTATTTTTGTGTAACGTGATATATTATATTTCCCTACTAAAATACGAAAGTTTTCTGTCTGTTACATCAAAACCACTGAACAGTGAGGAAGGACATATGCTACTTTTTTACGAAAAACGACGGAAACGCGGACGAAGTCGCTGGCAAAAGCTAGTATTAGTATAGATTCTCGTGTCACGACGAAACGGCTTGCCCGATTTTTATATTTTTTTTTGTGTACATTCGGTAGGTCTGAGAATAGGTCGTAACCTTTTTTTAAAACCTAAGCTTTTTTTATTTATATGGTAAAACAACGTTTGCTAGGACAGCTAGTTATTATATACTTATTTAATCGCTAACTTAGGGGCCTCATGCCAGACCATTTAGCTCCGCGTCACTTACCGGTCGTGTCCAAACTGCGCTAAATCTCACGGGAACGTTAACCCATAGCATTGACGATCTGGCGCACTGCCTCCTGCCGCACATTCACAATAAATATTTGTCGTGCAACGTTTGAACTGATAGGCTTTTGTCAATTCAATTATTTAGAAATAAAATATAACATTGTTTTTTTTTTATAACCTTAATTTGCTCCAGGATCTTCTGTCTGAAGCCGCTTCCCACCAATCCGGCAAATGATGCAGCAATGAGCAATGGAGCGTAGTATTTTGGGGTAAAAAGAACCGATTGCGTGCGGAACACCACCCTTCGCTCAAATACGCAAATTACTGATGTCGCTATCCAAACATTCAAGTTAAAATGAAGCTGGGCTGCTCATATTAGCCGCATGAGTCTGGATAAATGGGCGAAAATTGCAGCTGAGTGGGTACCTACCTAGAGCCGGAACTCGTAAACGGGGTAGGCTGAAACAGACATTCAAATACATTTAAATAAAACAATTTAGAATTTATATTTACTGTTTTGTTTAATCGTTTTATTTCGATGACTAGCCCACCACACATGCCCATCATTGCAACTCCTGTAAGCCAGGATCTACAATGACAACCAATGAATACCACCGAAACAGTTAAGCTCGGTGTGTCCCAGGAAAACGATTGAATGTCTTGGAACCCGCAACGTAATTAATCAGAAGTAGTAAATAGGAGGAGTAGGAAAAAAAAATATTTGGATGAGTAACATTCGCTTTCTCATTCGCAACATCACAATCATTATATTTATTTTATTAAACGTCTTGTATATTCTACACATAAATCACTTCCCTGCTAGTCTTTACTTTGCCAAAGCATGACTAAAGGTATTGTCCCGACAAAAACGACTTTATTTGTTAAGCAGACAATAAAAGCCGAACTTGATCTAAACGTGAGTTAGCGTTGGGTATTGTGGTGTATACCTTTCATGATGTTTTAATGGATATGCAAAAGGTTTATGGAGAATAATGTTTCTCATGAGAAAAAATAAGAAATAAGCTAGTGAGGCGATTATTATTTTAGTCGTGTAAAGCAATGTAGATAGGTTTTTGTTTTTTATTGTAATAAATAAAAATCTCGTGTCACAGTGTTTGTTATCGAACTTCTCCAAAAAGGCTTGACGGGTTTTTATGACATTTTTTTTGGGTTTATTTGATAGATCTGAGAATAGGTTGTAGGCTATTTTTATACCACTAGGTGATAGGGGTGGCCTTCTCCAGTTTTTGTTTTTTGCATGGTACATTTGTATGGCAAAACAACGTTTGCTGAGTAAGCTTGTAAATTTTATTTTATTTTCGGTTGTGTTTTTGTACAAATAATTATATTATTATCAATGAGCTATGAATGAAGGATTTTAGTAATTAGCCATAGCAATTAGTGGTAACATAACTAGCGACCAGACCATTAAATATGTTTAAAAATAAGAATAGTTTCGATAAATAGGTACTATCACATTATATTCGGTAGTATTTAAATATTATGAAACACTTATCGTATTATTTAACCCTGTGAATGCGATGTATCGGTACTTTCCACCCCACGCTGCCTCTTCCAATTTAATCCCGTGTGAAATGTTCGTTATACAATATTCAGTGAGAGTGGGAAACGGAATTAATTGATGATCATGAAAATGTACTTCTTTTTTCCTGACGATTTTTTGTGCCTAAAACTATAAATTATTGCGTTTTCTTTTTTGTTTTTAGTATTTTATGTGATGAAACAATGCAGAAAATAGGTAATGTAATATGAGTTTTGAAATTAACTATTTGAAGTATTTGTTGCTATAATTTTTTTTTTTTTTTTTTTTCGAATAAGTCTTTTTAGTATCATTCATGATAGTACTATCATGAATGATGGTCATGTATGTGCTATATTACTGTCAAATTTTATCAAAATCCACACAACATCCAATCTTATCTATTCTTTTACTGCAACTTAAGTTTTCCTCATCATTTATGTGTATCTTACAATGAACAATGCATTGAACCAATACATTTTAATGATACATTTATTAATCTACGTATAGGCACGTGCCTCTTTTCTAACCCTAATCTGCTCTCCAGATATCGTTCCGTGTGAACCACAAACAAATTTTATAAAGACGTTGAAATTATCTTAAAAAATTATATTTTGCGAACTTTTGCGGAAAGTAGAGAGAATCTGAGTTCACAATTAATATCTACTTGACAAAATTAATGACGTACAATAATTTTCTTTTTGTTTTTTTTTTGTTTTCTGAAGTATGGTTCGTCAAAACAAATAAAACTTTAGTGTTTGCTAAATTAAATTGGTTGCCATTATGACGTTGATGTGTTTAATGGCATACAACAAACCATGAACTTGCAACATTACAATTCCTTCACTAATTAATCGAAAGAAAGTTTGTTCCATCCGGGTGTCCCTTGACGACTCTAAATTTTTTTTATTTTAATTATTTGTATTTAATCTCTAAGTACATACATTGAAATTTCTTATTTTAATTCACTTATATATGAATATAATTCAATACTAAACCCGACTATTATAAGTCCAAACAAACAAACATTTAAGGGTTTGGGTGACAGACACCAAACCACTTAACCGTTTCATTGCGACAAGTATTGGCACGCGTCACCCATGACCCCACATTCCCACCGAACGAATGAACGAATGAACAACGAACTTTCCAGTGTGAACTAAAACCTTCTCGTGTGAATTACAAACGGTTTTTTTTAAACGGCTCGTTACACTGTGGGAGAATGGAATTTGGACAGCGTGAGACAATTTTAGGTAATATCAAATTAAGGATGTTTTTTTATTGTTTGCAATTTTTTAAATAGCTAGAAATAGAGTAAAATGGCATAACGAAAGAAGTAACAGTATTTTGGTATAATAATTATTTATAAAGATATTTTATTAACGTTAAGTAACTTTATTATTTAACTTTATTTACTTTGTCTTAGAACCACATATACATAAGGCAATAACTAGGTCTGAAACTAATTAAACTACATAATAATGTTATAATATAAATAATGTAATAAAATAAATAAGTTTAAAATGGTTAGCATGTAATAATAGGTTTGTCTATTTATTTATTTATTTATTTATTCTTTATTGTACACTGGTAACAGAAATAAACATGAAAAATATATATATTTACATAACAGTGGTACAAAGGGCGGCCTTATTGCGCACGGCAATTTCTTCCAGGCAACCATTGGACGGAATAAATATAAAAATATAAGTAGAGTGTACAGCTACAGACTTAGTATCTAACACGTTATGCTAAATATAATTAAACAAAGAAAAAACTAAACAATAATGAAAACAATTTAAAACAATAACGAAATATGATAGCAAATTTTAACATTTATGTTGATAGGGAGATGTAATGGTTTCTGAGTGCTTTTTTAAATTTAACTATTGTTTGTTCGCGACGAATCGAGACTGGTAATGCGTTCCACAATCGGGCAGCTTGAATGGCAAACGATTTATCCAGAAAATTTGTGGAATGCATCGGCATTTTGAGTTTTAAATTCTCTGATGATCTCAGGGTCAGGGAATGTGAGTCGCTCAGGAACTCAAAACGATTTTTAAGATAGAAGGGAGTAGTTGGAAGAAAAAGAACATTGTACAGAAGAGATAAAATATGTGTATTAGGTTTGTCTATATAGGTATAATATTCATGTATAAATAGTACCTACTGGCTCTTAGCTATAATTCCAATACCTAACAGTTTGTAATACAAACATTTCTAATTGATAATCTGTTTGTTAATTAATACTATGTATTATTTTGCTGTGCCCTTATAGGGTTTCACGTTGAACTTATTTTATTTTATAACAACTTATAAGACATGAACGCAAAAAAGGATTAAATTTATTTTGATTTAGAAATCCACTGACCAAAGTCTAAATATATTTTATAATATTTAAAATCACTAAAAATATAATAAAAACATTAAGTTTTTAATTGGATTGGTAATGTATATTTGTAAAGAATAACACCATTAATTAAATATGCAAAACCGGAAACCCACTTAACAGCTTAAACTAATCGTTTTAACTATCAGTTCGGGTTAGTTTTGACGGTTAGTTTAATAATAGCCTTAACATATTATTTCACAGCTACTTAACCCTTCGGCTAATAACGTGGCGCCACGTGCCACCCCTGTTCCCAGCAACCGATGTGAACTGACAAACTCACATGTGAACGCAAGATTATGCGAAAGTATTTTAAAAGTGTGGGCATGACTTCAAATTCAGAATAATGATATATTATGTGATTGATCAGTAAGATATTAAATTGATAATTAAAATGTACATGCATGACGATTGATTAATGATTACGATGTATACATAATATTCATAAATGAAAGCAATAATGCGCTTATTACACTATCGTGATATCCTGATCCTAAATGACACATCGGTTCCGAATTTAGGAAGGTGTAATCGCATTTAGTCTTTCTAAATGCGAACAAAACAAATGCTTTTGCATTTAGGCTTGCAATTAACATGAAAAAGAATGAAATTTAGGATATTATAATAAACGCTAAACAAAATAATATATAGTAGGTATTTTTATAAGTATTTGTTAGACAAATAATAAGGATTTGTGTTTTAAAACAATGCCATGTGTAATATGCAACATACCAGCATAATAGAAATAAATATTTGCTGTATTTGCGTTATATAGAAAAATAAATGTAGCAAACAGCAATTTATTGATTTAAAGCAACATAATTTTTTATTTTCTTTTTATTACCATACTTTTAATATCATATTTTTATTCATAAATAATTTAACTATATATCGCCACAAAATCTGTATAATAAAATAACGTTAATATATTAATCTTTTGTCTCTGCAGTCATTTAGCAAGCGCGACCTGATATAACACAAACGACCTTATTCCCACCACAATACTTTCCGATGGGAACCGATGGGAACCAATGGGTCCCCGTGGGAAGTATTAACGAATCTCGCATAAAGGGCTCCGAATGATACAGATTATGTGTGAAAATCGGAAACAGGAAAAAATATTTGATGATAAATACAATAAGGTCGTCTTATTTTGAGAAATTGAAAAATATTTGTGTTGTTTCTTGTGTTTTTGTACTTAAAGATAATTTTTGTTTGAAAAATATTTATCTATTTAGGTTAAATCAAATTTAATTTGAATGTTAAAAAACTGATTAATGCTGTTATGTATTCAACATAATATTTATAACAATTATGCAAGTACTTACAAGCCAAGTTGTCAATGTAAAATATAAATTAATTATTAAAAAAATATTTCGTATTTCCTAATACACAAAAACGAGTATCAAATATTACTTTTAATTTATTCATGACAAAATTTCACAGTAAATTAACCCTTTAACTGCGACAGGTAGGAGCACGCGCCGCGCTCCCCATTCACACCGAGTTCCCAATCCCACAGTTTACAGTGGGAACGAAGGATGTATCGTGTGAACGATCAACGGTTTAAAAAAAAATGTGTGGGAATGAGCAAATGGAAATTTTGTGTACACGAAATTGTTGAAGTTTTTTTGGCATTTTTTTTACTTATACTGAAAATAATACATTTTTTTTGTAAATATATAAGATATGAAATTGATTAAACATGTCATTTGTTTTTATGGTTAATAATTATGAATGAATGAAAATGAAAAAGCGTTTATTCATATAACGATATCGTTTACATCAAAAAAAGTGTGTGCGTGTAACCTTTACGCGCGATTGAAGTAAAACTTTATAACCTTGTTATTGAATATTATAAAATGTCGCAATTGTCAGAAAATTTATTTTTAATTTACTTATTTTAAAAGTAATAAATAAACAAGTATATTTAGAGATTTTCAAAAAATTTTGCAATTTAAAATAATGTTTTTAAAACTGTTGAATTTTTCATTCACTTTGCTATTCACAATTGATCCGTTTGACAATTTGAAAATAAATAATCCTAATTGATTATGATATTTGCCACTAGCTGGCGTATAAGTCAAGAAGCGTGTAGTATATGACATATACTTACAACCAATCAGAATTATTATTTTTAAATGGCGGAAGCGTTACTTCCGTCAGAAAAAAATCTGAGTTACTCCCTAGTCGCGCCTAAAGAAGTTTTACTTCAATAATACTTCTGCCAAACTGCAAAGCAGTTTGTTGGCAGATGTAGCTCCCGTTTGCATATTCAGATCTTAACTAAGTAGTACTTTTCCATCAAAAACTAAAAATAAGTAACAACAATACATAATAATAACACTACTACCTAAATCTACTCCTTTATGAGGTCTTGACAATAATTAAAAACATTCGTTACTTAGAACACATCTTTTCGGATTTATTTAGGTAATGGTTTTAAAAATATTTGTTCTGTACCGATTACAAAAATAAAATGGAACTTTAATATATATACTTTTATATATTATCTTAATAAATACCCTATAAAACAAACAAGACTAAACATACCACTTCTCCAAATAAAAAAATCGAATTATTTTTTATTTCACACTTTTTTACCACAAATTAACCCTGCATAACCAATACCGTCGCGCCTACAGTGTTACCCCTCTTCTTTCTAACCCTCGTCTGCTGTGGTGAAACTATAGAACGTGGTGTGAACTTTTTTTATATCAATAAACAAAAAAAAAACATTTTTTTTTACATAAAAAACAAAATGTTTGATTGTAGTAATAAAAAAACATACACTACGTATAATACATAAATACCTAGTGCATGTTTTTTTATTGCAATAAAAATATTTAACAGATTACGACAAGTCACGGTTATTAAGCCAAGAAGAGACCAAGAATTATGTAACTCTACAGCCAAATCGGACAATATTTTTAATCTCAATGATATCGAAAAACAAGAAGGTAAACGGTAAAAAATGAAACTTAAATCACTCCAATAAAAAATACTTATTTTATTATATTTTGCCGCTGTTTGTTATATCTATCATTTATTTTTATCAAAAATTGCTGTTTATTTCATCATAATTACGATTGCGAACGCGATAAGTATCGCCACGCGCCAAGTCACCCTACATTCTCACCCCGGCTAGTTTCCTGTGAGAATTTATTTAGTCTCGTGTGAACTACAAACTGTAGTAAAAGTTCGTTAAAAATCGTGGGAAGCAAATGTAAATGAATTAAGAAATAAGATACCTCTAATTTGCAGCGAAAAAAAAATTTGCGGTCTGTGTGGAGATAAGGATAATGTGTTTTTTGTGTTGTTTATATAACCTTTTATTATGTAGATTGTAGCTAAAATATATCCAACAATTGTGGCATTTTTCTACTATTATTATATATTTGAAAATCTAATCTATACTTCTATACTAATATTATAAAGCTGAAAAGTTTGTTTGTTTGTTTGTTTGTTTGTTTATTTGTTTGTTTGAACGCGCTAATCTCAGGAACTACTGGTTCGAATTGAAAAATTCTTTTTGTATTGGATAGTCCGTTTACTGAGGAAGGCTATAGGCTATATAACATCACGCTACGACCAATAGGAGCGGAGCATAAATGTAAAATGTTGCAAAAATGAAAAACCGTTGATACTAAAACACGCGAACAAAGTCGCGGGGGACAGCTAGTTAATTATATAATTATTTACTTGTAGACACCGCTAAACCGCTGAACCAATTTAGATAATGCTTGGTATGGGGTAAGCTTGGATCCTGAGAAAGGACATAGGCTACTACACCCACACGGGTGGACCCGCGGGTAACAGCTAGTTCATAATAAATAATGGACAAAAGGCAAGCTTAATCCAAATTTTGTTTATTTTTTATCTGCATATCTTGGACAGAAAAAAAAAGATGTTGGACATTTAGGGTGTACAATTTTACACAATAGAAAAAAAAAACTATAAAATAAATTTAGTACGCATAGGAAATATATAAAAAATGGAGTAACATGTTTACAGAATAAAAACAGAAATTATTTAGAGACATGTTAGGTAAGAAGTGATTGTAACAAGTGATTGTTAAGACATAAATTAGTGCTGCAAACGCAACTTCTTGTTAAATTATTATAGTGATACATACGAACCGATGTCCAATAATACTGGAATCTAGGTCAGCTTCAATAGTATTGCGGAAGACATTATCGTTTGTCTGAGTATCACGGTATCACCTGATACCAGCTACTCAATTACTGTAGGATATCGGAATACCTACTATCTAATAGGATCAGGTACATAATAGTACTACAATAATCCTTATAAGTATTATTTATCGATTTAAATCCTACTCACTGGTCTTAATTTTATATATTGTATATAATTGCAATGTCATCACGTAACCAAAAATAATTGTTAAAATTTATGATAATAAGATGTTTGTTTTTGGTTGTATCGCCCGAGATAATATTTTAATAAGATATTTTTTCCGATTTTTTTTCTAATTTTAAAACATGTTCATAAACAAAAAGTCGAAAAAAAAATTCAAATGATTATTAAATTCTTATTAAAAAGTAAAATTCATTAAACAAATTCCGTAAAATCATAAAAACCAAAATGTTTCTATCCACTTAACCCTACGCATTCTACACGCTACCCAAATTCCCACCAAAAAATATTCCTCTGAGAACTAACCCAGTCTCGTGTGAACTTAAACAAATTTTATTTATTAAAGCTTCCTAAAATCGTGGGAATTAGGAAGGGACGAAGGAATTGATATGCTACCTGCTTTTATGGTGTTTTTTTTTTAATAGGTAACGCTCGTTTTTTGCCTTGAGACAGTTTTTTGTAGGACTGTTATCTTGGACCTACAGCTGGGTAAATATCTCATCGTTTAAGGTTTGTAAAAAAATAAGAGTTGTATGTTTAACATTCATGTAAAAATGATTTTATTGCTTTATTAATAAAACATAAATTGAAGAAACAGAAGAAGAAATAAGTTTTGGAATGTAAGTGAAAAAAACTGCTCTATTAGTAATTTTTGGTTAATTAATGTGTCACAAAAGTTAAAATCAATTTAGATATAAACAATTTACAATATAAATTTCTGTCAATATTTTTTTACGATATTTAAAAAATTGACAACTTATAAAAAAAAAACTTAAATAAACGAGTAATAAAATACTATCGTTATGGCCGTAAAAGCAATGACTGTAGAACAAATACCAGTATTCCACCCATTAACCCCATGTATCCCATAGCGGTCGAGCAATTGTGATTAAAATTGTCACGAAACCTTTACACGCAACCACATAGCAAGTTATGTCATAGAAAAAACGGGGGGAAAAAAACTCATGTTGTAGTTTTTTTCTTATGAAATTGTTTACTTAAAACTATTGAGTGTGTTATGTTTAATTAATGTTTTTTTTGTTGTTGATTATTGTATTTTTTTGTTGTTGGCTTGCTTTATTGAATTAGAATTATTTTAAAATACGACGATGTAAGTATACGCCAAAAATCTGCAGTATTATAATCAATATTTAAAATGTCCTTATTTAAATTGTCTCAATCTATTTTCTTCAATAAACAAATTCTTTTTTATTCAAAATTGCTTCACACGCTATACATTTGTACTTCCGAAAATTCAAATGCATTGTTTCCTAATCACTTTCAACGCTTATTCTATGGCGTGAATAGAAATCCCATAAACTGTCCCACGCTATCCTTACGGCAGTTCGCAAGGGAACCACGAACCATGGGAACGAAAAGATAGTGTAGTCCAAAAAACTTAATGAGGTCCTGGGAAATTAAAGTAGCAAAAACAGGTTAACGCATATTTTTGAGACCATTTTTGACAGGTTTGAGATGTGGGTTGGTATTTTTTTAAATTTGTTCAATTGTTTATTAGGATTTTTTTTCGTGTAAATGAGAATGTTAGTTTGTTTTTCTATGATTAAAATATAGGAATGCCTGTATACTTACTATGTGAAATAAATTTATATTCGGACACTAAGAGTAATGATAATAATCTTAGAAAGAAAAATGACAGAATTAGAAAAAAATAAAATTATAATATAAGTACAAAAATCACAGTTATATAAATCGTAACACACTTTAAAAAGACCCTTCAATCAAACGTCACAAAGTCAACAAAGGGTTACCTACTCAAATTATAATATCAATATAATTATATCGTGCCTCGTATTACCATAATTATTGACCCTCAAATTACGTGTGTATTTACATACCAAAGTAACAACATTGTTAGGACACGAGCCCCAACCCCAATTATACCCCAGGATATCAACAAACGAATAGGCGGATTGTAAAAAAGGTACGATATTTTTGTTGGAGTTTGATTTTACAAGGTTTGGATTAAAGTGTGCTTTGTATTTTTATGTAAGTACTTACGTAAGTACCCATGAGGTATTTAATATATATTAGTTATGTTCATTATACATAAATTGTTATTGGAACATTATAAATATCGATATATTAATAAAAAAACAATTGCCGCACGTACGGCTCGACTGATTTGTCTGGTTTTGTGTTTGTAATTGTCACGAACACTTAATTTGTATGAACAAAGATACACAGGAAATGTCAAGTGTTGCCATTTTTTTTTATCGAAAACATAGAAAAAAAAACATTTATTTTATTATTGATTGGTGACGAGAATCTAGAGTATAGTTACATACTAGAATTTGACGAGAATGCAAAACGACACGTTGTGTATTG
The DNA here is from genome assembly GCA_932294365.1 of Diachrysia chrysitis. NCBI lineage: Eukaryota > Metazoa > Arthropoda > Insecta > Lepidoptera > Noctuidae > Diachrysia > Diachrysia chrysitis. The sequence goes on along the minus strand of OW028659.1, from coordinate 9,355,813 downwards.
CTGTCGGGTCATTTAGCTTTAAATATTTTTTGTATATTCTATCTAGACAGAAAAAAATATATTTAGTTATAACACAAAGGTTTCTTGAAGCTGCAGCACAAATTCGTACCTGCCACGGTGATCTACCATTATCCACACTGTCAAATAATATATAAATAAAACTTAGTAAAAAAAAAACAGTATTATAGCTTACCTGAAAGTGTTTTTAACACACACAAAGCCATTGTAAATTGTGTCAAAGTGTTAACCTATCAGTGGTCAGCGTACGTTTTTATTCTGGGGTTGTGTGCTGCGATCCGGAAATCCATTGCAAAGCGATAACAATGTACTGAACCAAACGTGCGTGACTAGAAACTTTTACAGTGTTTTGTATCGAATTACTTGTGTAATAAACTTCACTCGAATAGACTTACAAGCTTGTTTATTTTTTGTTTTGCTTTTTATTGTGCGTGTTTAATAAAATGTTATTAAAATTACATGCCTGCAATTTGTTGTTGCTTTTTTATTTTGTTTTGTTAATTTTTCGATAAATTGTACAATGTTTTTGTCGCACTGTATTTTTTTTCATTTAGCATTGTAATTTGTTTTGAAGAAAAATTAAAAGTGAAAATGAACTAAATTAAAAAGGAGTATAATTTTGTTAAATACACTGCTTCTAAGAAAAGGGTGACGGTATATTATAACGTAAAAAAAAGTCATGAGGACAAAAATGTAACATACTGATGTTTTCCTACAAATCAAATATTCTGGATTCCTGGGATGTAAGCGTAACAGATATTATGCGTACTTTCGCGTGTGAAACGCGTGGCACGTGGGAATTTTTATTAACAGTCCTCAACAGCGCTCCTCGCAGGCGGGGGGTTAACGTGTCTATTACGTGTAACGTCGAAGGTCGACGGTCAGGTTTTTTCTTTTGTTAAAAGTACTTAGGTATTTGTAAGTAGACTACTGAGTAATTTACGTATATGGACTTATTTCTCTTTTTTTTTTTAAGTTTTATTTGTGTATTATTTTATACACTTTAGTTTTATTTAAATTTTACAAAATATGTTATTTATCACTCATTTTTTACTAAGTATTTAATTTCTTAGTAACGGAGTGATACTTTAACGAAACAGTTGTTAAAAAAGTAACCAAATAATGTTACGAATTAAATGTCAAATTGTGGTGTTAAACAAAATCAAGTTTTATTTTTTAGCAATGCCAAGAGTAACTTTTTTTTTCTATAAAACGTTAACAAAATTTAAGTATAACATCATATCCGACTGAATTCTACCAAACTTATAAAAAATCACAACAGGAAATATGATTATCAGGTCGGAACCACTTTTAAACACGTTCCCATGACGGTCCAATTCCCATGGGAGGCGACCCATGGGAATATAAATGACCTTGACAGTTGACCTCACATGATGCACCGTTGAAGGGAAATAATGGGGCATCATGGGATTAAGAGAATTAAATGCAGGTAGGTTTACGATAGACCCTGTCGAAAAAAATTGATAATATTTTTTTTTTGGTTCAAGATTGTTTAAATGTGTAAAATTAATAATAATTTAAAGATAATTTATTAATTCGATTAAAATATAGTAGGTACATAAGACGTTACAATTAAATCAGTTATACATATTACTTATTACACCTAATTAAAAGTTTAGAGACGATTAAAAAGCAATATTTTCCTTGAAAGAGTAATATATATATAAAGCAACATTCATTTATTTATTTTTGTATAAATAAAAAAATTAAGTATATAATTATAAATACGTAATTCACACACATAATACCCCCTAATTGATTAACATTATATACAGTGCTTATAACCCTCAAATACCGAGTGTTACCGAGGCACGTGGCAGTTCCCCTCAAATACCACAAATATTCCCACAAAATACTGATTCCCACGTGAAAAATAACTGTGAGAATCAATTTGTCAGCTCCATGAAATTTATGCGAATTTGAACTTTATGTGTTCAGAAATAGAGTACATAAAATGGAGCTTTAGATAACGCACTATTTGCTGATCTTTTTGCATAATGCATTGATGTTTGTTGTTGACACAATGTCATGCAAATGTCGACTTTTATCATGGTGGTTGTATATTTATTACTAGCTGTCCCCCGCGACTTTGTTCGCGTGTTTTAGTTTCAACGGTTTTTCATTTTTGCAACATTTTTCATTTATGCTCCGCTCCTATTGGTCGTAGCGTGATGTTATATAGCCTATAGCCTTCCTCAATAAACGGACTATCCAATACAAAAATATTTTTTCAATTCAAACCAGTAGTTCCTGAGATTAGCGCGTTCAAACAAACAAACAAACAAACTCTTCAGCTTTATAATATTAGTATAGATGAAAAATGTTTGTTTTTCTTTTTTTTTATCGTATCACTTATAAGTTTGAAGTCATAGCTTATATTCATAGTTACTTAATAGAAAATAGATTTGATATTCTGTAACTTTTTCTCACCAAAAATCCAAAAGCAATTATAAAATTCGGAATAATTTATTACAAGTGAAAAAAAGATAATCTTTTTCTACTAATTAATACATATATAACGAAGCGTTTTCTTCCCACGAGTAGTTGTGAAGTTCCCACGCCCCAGACTGGTTTAACTTGACCTTGAACTCAACAGATACACGCAGGTGTATCCAAGAAATAAGAAAAACGTTTTGTTGTTCTTTGAAATGTATAGTAACATTCGTGAGACGAATTTATAATTACATTTGTAACGGTTTATTCACGCGTAAATTTAGGATCGTCCGACTAATTTTCAAGTACCTAATCATGAGCTGAGTCGCAAACGCGAACTCGCCCTCATTGTAAATAGTTTCTTAATTATCTTTAGGTAGGCACATAAATTTTCGAGTTACATAAAATACGTAACTCGAAAATTTATGTGATAGTTTTTATTTTGCAATAGCGCAGTATGGTAACTATGAGATACAGATGGTAAGATGGTAACATACAATGGATAAACTAATAGTAAACATATTCTATGTTAAGATGTTAATACAAAAGACTTTTTTATCATCATCTAATTTCTAGACAATTGTAGCAAGCTATATCGGTTGCCTTTTTTAAACGCCCTAGAAACATTAGGTTATATTTAAAAGTTACTAAGATTTACGCGTATGTTAGAAATTGAAATCTAATAGAACTACGTTTTAAACGGATTCCATCTCGGTTTATTTAGATTTTAGTTCTGGAAAGTTTTATGCATTTGCAGGTGTCATGGTCACCGCAAAGGCATTTTAAAGTTGTTCTTTATTATTATTTAAATTTCCAATACATCTTATCATCATCTCATAAAAATGTTAAATGATCTAATTTACAACAAGAAAACAGCAATCATCATAATTTTAGCGTCCATGTTGTTTTTTCGATAGACTAAGACATTTTAGATCTAAGAAACCTTTTAGGTCTTAAGAGGTCTGACTCGGTGATCTGTGTCTAATCAAATAAAACAAGCAATCGATAAACCAATGACTAAATTAAAATGCGGAAAATGCCTAGTGGCACCTCGTGTACCATTTTGTACATAAAGTTTTAAATAAATATATTTTTTTTTTTTCTTCTATACACATTATAAAACAAAGTGCCCCGCCTCGTCTGTCGGTGCGAACAGATTTTCATATGGTTTTTACCAATAGATAGAGTGATTCAAGAGAAAGGTTTGTGTACACAATAAGTTAATTAATGTTTTGTCTACCCGTGGTAAACTGGGGCGGGTCGCTAGTAAACTATGTTTAGCTAGGTAAATTATTTTCCTCGGTTAAAATTATATAAATTTGCTCATACAAAACTAGATATCTTTTTTTGCACAATGTTAAAAAAGGATAGTAAACTTTACTTAAACTAAAAATTACTAATGTAATATTGTACCGTGAATAACCGATCGTTCTCACGGCTGGTCAATATTTTCCCACGCTTTAGACGGGAATATTCCGACCTTGCCCTTCACCACGACAGTCTCATGAACAAACTTTATCAATTCATTTATAGATAAGGTTTTTATTAATAACTAAATATATCGATATTATCTATACTATAATAATATTATAAAGCTGAAGAGTTTGTTTGTTTGTTTGTTTGAACGCGCTAATCACAGGAACTACTGGTTCGAATTGAAAAATTCTTTCTAATATTAGATAGTCCGTTTATTGAGGAAGGCTATAGGCTATATAACATCACGTTACGACCAATAGGAGCGGAGCAAAAATGAAAAATGTTGCAAAAATTAAAAACCGTTGAAACTAAAACACGCGAACAAAGTCGCGGGGGACAGCTAGTAGTACATATTTCCAGACATTCTAACATTAATTATTTTTAACCGACTTAAAAAGGAGGTTTTCATTTCGATAGTTTATTTTTTTTGTAAGTTTTTCACGCGATTGTCTCCGGCAAATGTGGATCAATTTCAAAAATTATCTTTTGTTATCGATTGGGGATACTTTAAAGGTGGTCCCATTTATTTTATATATATTCATTTCATCAAGTGGCAAATACTGGACGTAGCAGAGTATAATTATAAAACAATTAATAGATTTGAAATATTTTAAGCTTATATCGATTTGGGTTTAAAGAATTTATTTCTCATAAGAACATTATATAAGTTCACTTACAATGAGATACAATAATAAAAATAATTAATAAACTTACATTACCTCCAGTTAGTTGGAAAATTTATACATTAGGCAACTTATATTACTTAAATATCTAAACTTATATATTATGTTTCTATAATTATTTATTATTTTTTTTATAAATAAGTATCTATCACACACACTCATTTTATTTAAGTGTACGTACATATTTCTTAAGTTTACTTTTGAATACATTCATGCTATCGCTATTTTTTTTATTTTTTATTTATGAAATGTTTTGTACCTACCAGAGAGGCAAAACCTGGAGAAGTTATATAGTTGTATAATTTGTTTTACTTTTGGTTAAGACTGATAAATGTTTAGTGTGATTTATAATTCAATGGCGACTATGCACTGAAGTTTCTTTTATGTCAACATTGAATGAATTACCACAAAAATAATGTTCATAAATTATTTGCTTCATTTAGAAATGCCTTCGATTTTAATTTGCGTCTTGAGTTTAATTTTTACTCACAGTTTACCGAGCCCATATAGAAAAACAAAGTAATGCTTAAATAAAATAAAATATTACTTTACATTTGCGGCTGGCAAAAATAAAAGCAGGGGTGTTCTTAGATAAATCGCTAATACAGATAAATGATTGTGAGCAGTCGTGCTGGATCTTCACACGCCCCTAAGGCTTGACTTTGTGACCTTGACCTTTACGTCCATACAGGCATAGCGGGCAATTTCATTTTTGTTTTTTTTTTGTTTAAGATCTTATTAATGATATTTAACCCTGTGAAAATCATACAACTTTGAATTGTAAACATAATTTATTGAAAAATTGTCATGATTTAATAACTAACAGAATTGAGAACTCATTTACTTAACGCGAATTTTATAAATCAATTTTTATTAAACTTTTTTGTTAAATATCCCCGTCCTTTTAAACTACTAACATACCACATAGATTCATTACAACATTTAAATTTGGACGGAACAAAAAATTCACCCTTTGTAGTTATTTCCCACGCTTGTAATTCCCACGGTCACGTCCAGTAAAAGTGAGATCATCGTAAAATATTGCAAAACACCTGTCATTTCAAAACCAACCTTACCCTAACGAGATAAGGACTAAAAATAATTTTATCGATCGCAAAAAAACTTTTTGTGATGGTTTAACAGAAATTCTCACGGTATTTTAGTGTTAGAAAAGGTATATATAGTGGGTCGGTAGAGTTTTACGCATTTTTTCGGTGATCCTCGTACGTAGATGTTGGATTTTATTAAGAGGTCAGGTTACGGTCCGTTTAGACGTCGAGTCACGCGCCTTGACGTGCAAATAGACCTTTATTTAGGTAAAGATTATTAGGTTTTTTTTGTATTATTTTGTTTACGAATTTATTTTATTCGGGCTCGAAATTAGTCGGGCATTTTGGATTAAATTATATCGTGCGAGTATGATCGTTTATTGTTTCATAATTATTAATTTGTCACATTATTGGGTAGTTGCTATTAAATATTGTTGCATTAGTTGTAAATTTAAGTTATTAAACAGTGCTTCAGTATTAGTGTGAGTAACTAAAAACTGCGTATTTTAAACAGACGATTTTTATAAAAAAAAAATCAGAGATTCGGATTTTTGATTTTGTGCTTAGTGATAAATATAGAAGGTAAATACCCCGGATTATGTGGAAATATTTAGATAATTGCGTGCGGACGGATTTACTTGAAGTTGTTTTAAAAAAAAAACAGTTTTACGTTAAAAGATTAGAACACGTGTAATTGTCATTAACTTAGTGTTTCTTAAACGTTTATTTTTATTGTTTATTTTTTCAACCATTTTTTTGTATTTGACTAGCTGTAAAACCAAATCATAGGCAAATATTTCCTATACAAAGTATAAATATCATTATAATATCGATTTTTTTAAAGTGTTAAATTTATTATGATTACGATGTGCACGGCGCGCTTCGCTTCTCCTAAAATAGATCCCACCAAAAACATTTTCATGTAAAATGTTGCCAAGACGAGCCCATATGACTCGCACTGTCAAAAAGTTATCAAATCTCATGTAGAGCCAAGCTTCTAACACTACACGCCCTAACTCTACAAGGCCTAACTTCACAAACTCTACACCTTAGTCAAAATATGTGGCTTGGCCATTTCGCTACATTCACATCGGCGTAAGGTGAAAAATTAATTCACTGTTCATTACTTTTGTGTTATACAATAGTTCTTGTAGTAACAAACGGCCAAGCCACATATTTTGACTAAGGTGTAGAGTTTGTGAAGTTAGGCCTTGTAGAGTTAGGGCGTGTAGTGTTAGAAGCTTGGCTCTACATGAGATTTGATAACTTTTTGACAGTGCGAGTCATATGGGCTCGTCTTGGCAACATTTTACATGAAAATGTTTTTGGTGGGATTTCATTTCTTTTTGTAAGTTGTTTCGCAACACTTCTATTCATTCATATTTATATGATCTGATCTGAAGTATATGTCTCAATATATGTCGATTAAATTTTTAAATATTTTTTTTTTTTTTTACAAGGAGTACCTATACATATATATATCTAGGGGAACCAAGTTTTAGATTATTAGATTAGACCTCTAGCGTCATCAAAATTTAATTTAAAATTACAGGTCTCATACAAACTCCCATCCCCTAGTTTAAGGGGTTGGGGGATGAAAGTTACAAGTTTTATAATTTTTTTGTTGTTTGTGTGCTAATACTAGCTTACATACAAAATTTCAGCTTTCTAGGACATTAGGAAATACCTTAAGAATTTTGATGATCATCAGTGAGTCAGTGACGAAATTAGCGTTTTTTAGATATAAATAAAATCTGAAGTGTAAAAGCTAATGTAATTAAAACTTGATATGTTCAATAAGTCCGCTATTGACAATATATCCCGAAAATTTTGTTGATCTAGCATAATCCAAACCCAAGTTATGAGGGTTCAAAAAAACGACGAAGCGCTTCGAGAAAAGGTAGGTAGTGCCCGTGCGCTTCGCTTGGCTCGTCTTGGCGGGGGCACTACCGTGCCCCCAGATCTACAATTCAACCTATGGTTCAAAAGATAAAAATCACTGCCAGTAACGTAACTATGTTCGTCGGAGTGGATCGAATGCGTGCAAAGTTTTATATCAATTGGGCTAACGATTCGCGAGTTTTAGTTGAACAATACTACATAAATTTTCTTATATATATATAGACTAATATTATAAAGCTAAATAGTTTGTTTGTTTGAACCCGCTAATCTCAGGAACTACTGGTTCGAATTGAAAAATTCTTTTTATATTGGATAGTTCGTTTATTGAGAAAGGCTATAGGCTACATAACATCACGCTGCGACCAAAAGGAGCGGAGCATAAATGAAAAATGTTGCAAAAATGAAAAACCGTTGAAACTAAAACACGCGGATAAAGTCGCGGGGGACAGCTAGTATATAGATAAAGTACATTAGCAGTAGCCCAGTAGGACTTGCCAACATTATTTATGTACATTAATTTATCTCTTGAATGGCTCGAGTTACAATTGAAGCAACTAAAAGAGAGCACTAACAGAGATTGATGACTGGAAGTCACAGCTCACACAACAGAATTAAAAATGGCGCCCTATTTAGGTAATTATAAATTTCCTTTTTATTTTCACGATATCTGTTCGCTGAGAGTATTTTAAATTGTTATTATATAACTAGCTGGCTTCGAACGGGCGATGTGAGACTTTCAGTACATTTTTTTTTTCTTTTATGAAAACCTTATCCGTAAAATAATTAACACAAAAAAAAGAATTAGCGAAATTGTTCCATCCGTTTACGCGTGATGCAATAACCAAGGGAAATAGAGATTCATTTATATTTACATATAGATTTGTAATTTAAGAAATGGATACGGTAGTGTACGTTAAGAAATCAGACATTAATTTTCGAATATCTGTAAAAGTAATAAGTTTATTTCAGTGCGTATATATTCGGTTAAAACTTAAAAGTTACTAGGTAGCAATAATATGTAGAAGTTCTGTTCTGTATTTCAAATATACTAAGGTAATTTACAAGAGCTATCCTATTAAAACAAAATCGTCTCAGATGCTAATTGTTTAATTTTAAAATATATATTCGGTTAAAATGTAAAAAATACTAGGTATGTAGAATTTCTGTTTTGTATTTTAAATATTTATACTTAGGTCATAAGATGTCGTTAAATTCTCAGTCATTAACTTTTAAACTGGACAAGAAACATAATTATTATTGTTGATTGTATTTTTAGATTTTACATAAAAAACATTGTGTTGTGGTATTCGGAAATTCTTATTCTTATTATTCTGTCATTAAACCTTAAATTTTTCGGTCCATTTGCTTTTTAGAGTAGGTAGGTACCCATTTACATATAAAAATAATACCAGCCTATAAATGGCGTAAAAAGGTCAAAGGCCTCTTCCAATATACAATGTATTAAATTTACAGCGTTTTTCGTATTATTCAATTGTACTTATTATATTTTTCGTAAATGAATCATATTTTATTAGAACAATACTTAAATAAATAATGGAATGCCAATAGTAATCGTTTTAGGTCGAACATAGATCATGACCTTATCTGGTTTTTTAAGTCGGTATTAATAAATTAATATTAATAAATACACGCTTAAAGTTGAATAGTTTTAATTTAATACATATAAAGATGCACCGCAAAATAAAGTTATTTTCCGATAAAAGTATTCAAAGCATAATTTGCAAGTAACATCAATATTTTCACATTTACAACTATATTAATAACTAGCTGTCCCCCGCGACTTTGTTCGCGTGTTTTAGTTTCAAAGGTTTTTCATTTTTGCAACATTTTTCATTTATGCTCCGCTCCTATTGGTCGTAGCGTGATGTTATATAGCCTATAGCCCTCCTCAATAAACGGACTATCCAATACAAAAAGAATTTTTCAATTCGAACCAGTAGTTCCTGAGATTAGCGCGTTCAAACAAACAAATAAACAAACAAACAAACAAACAAACAAACTCTTCAGCTTTATAATATTAGTATAGATTCATTTTCCCGTTCAATTCTCTAGCCGCGACCTAGGTAGTTTAAAAATAAGTAAATTGTCGCTTCGTCCGCTGTTTGCAATGTACTCTGCGATCGTGCAGTATGATTGCAAGGAAAATATTGCCTCTCCGTAATGAAAGCCTGAAAATGGATTGAAATTCCAACGTGTTTGCGGTTCTTAAACATAGATGGCGGTAGTGTTGCATTTCAAATTTCGTCAAGGAGTTTGTATATTTAAACGTCAAAGATTTTAAATTCGGAATTATTCATTAATGCGTGATTCGTTCGTAAATAATATAGTTGATAATATTATTATCTTCAATGGGTATCCACGTTCACCTAACAAATATGACAATGCATTCAAGTCTCAAATTTTGCAAATCTTTTACCGTTTTGATAAATAGCAGCCATGCCAACAAGCAACAACATCCATTAACGCATCTACTATCCAAATGCACTTAGATTCATAAACTTTTGAAAACATCGCTAATAATGTCTTCCATTTTGCTGCTAACGTATGTACTATTAAAAAGTAAAACTCTCAAATGACAATCTTCCCTTACCGCTAGGGGTTGAAAATTCGAGGGAGTCACTTACGACCTTAGGTGTCCCTTATGGCTTAGTGAAAACAAATTTGGATTAGGTTTCCCTTAAAACAGCTTACATCCCCTTCCCATGGCCCCTTAAATTTCAGGTGAAAACGGCCAGAAGTCTTACTAAAGTAACCTTCAAACCTTACAGGTCTAAAAATGAAACTCCAAATAATACTAAAAAGACGTTACATTGTATTTATTATTTGAATATCACTCTGAAATTCCAATCAGACGAAATGGTTGTGTTAATTTAAAACCAGTTTCACTTTTATATCGGGTGACTATGACATCATTTCGATTGTAGATAAGTCCTGATTGTAAATGAAATGAGTAATCCGGTAATCAGAAAACGATTGCGTTCTTATCGTTCGCAAGTGAGTTCTTAGTAAGACTTGTATTTTACATTTGAATACTAATTGGATTGACTGGAGAAAGTTCGTGTGAATGTTATACAAATTAATCTCTACAACACTCTTGGACTGGTAGAGAATGCTTAGAGCATTAAATCTGCCATTGTACTGTTCTTGTGTGCGTAAAATTAAAAAAATAAATGTTGATAAAAACAGGCTTTTAGAGTAAATAGCGCCTAAGACACATGCCCTGAAAAACTGAAGGTTTCAATGTATTTAAGATCACTAACAACACATGTGTATGGTTATTGACTTGATTAGTTCCACAGTATTTAGTAATAATATCTCGTCATTACATCATTGATTGTTAAGTCATTTATTAATACTGAATTTTTCGACATTCATTTGTTATTTTTTTAGTGTATTTACATAATTATAGTTCATAAAAATACCTTAATAATGAGTTAGTCTTTTAAAATAGAAAACAAATAGCTTCAATGTGTAATAAAGATTACATACTCTAAGATACTTGTGATTTATAAGAAAAAAAAACAGGAATTTGTCTTCAAAACATCGTACTGTTTGTCACCCTACAAACAGAAGGACCTCCGAAAGACAGAGAGCTTTTTCAATAACGCACAGAGGGTCCATAAATTAAGGTATCCAAGAAAACCCACTCAAAAAAGAAAAGTCAATTTTGTCACTTCTCTGCAATACTTAAAGTTAAAGATAGGATGTGCTCAAGCTTTAAAACGAATTTAAATGCTGAGTAATTTATAATTAAACTCAGATTAATGTAAAACTCTCCACTATTTTAATCAAGTCTGTCTTTTAACCGACTTTCAGAAAAGAGGAGGTTCGTAGCAGGTTTTTTTAGGTTAAAGTTTAGGTATTACATATTTATTTAATGATCTAAAAAGTTAAAACAAATTTTAAATATTATATTTGTTGTCAATTATGATATCCTTTTATGTTGAATCTAGACATGTTGGTCTATATTTCCCTAGATATATATATAAATAAAAAGTATAAATAAAAAATACGAAATAAACTAAGAAGGAAAAAGTAGTCTTTTGTTTATTTTATTTTTTGCATAAATCCCAATCAGACATTATTTAAACAAAATATACTACAATAGAAAAAAAGGAGAATGAGGAGTAATATTAGGTTTTGAGGTAGTTTTAATAAAACGGTGCGCTCTGTTTTGACACTCATTTTACGATTTTACATGTTCATACTAGTGTCAACAGATCATACTTGATATGCGCGCTGTATAGTTTACTTATTTATTCCTCTTAGTTCTCCTTAATTCCCCTCTCTATTCGCACCAAACGTAGGGACCTTCTACGCTTTGTGGCTTTTTTTTTGTTCCAGTTGTCACAAAAACTGTGCTAAAAGACTCATAAATTGGTGTAGCACCTACAGTTGTAAATTCTCCAAGTACTTTACCATCAAAAGTAACAATACACACAATAACCAATAAATAAATACATCTATAATGCAAAAATATTATAACAATGTACTTGTAGCGAGAATTTCTCACCCAGTCTGAGTTAAACAGTATTATTCAAATCCAATGTCGGAACAAAAGAAAATGTTCGATAAAAATGCAAAGAGAACGGCACCTATTCTTTCTTCTTTACTTACTAAATAGCTGAGTAGAGGTGAGGTCCCAGTGACAGCGGATTTATCCTACACGAATCTCCCATACAAAGATTGGACGTCAAATATTTTCTTATCTATACAAAAATGAATTGCTGAAATGTATGTACGCGCATAACTTCCGAACGACTGCACCAAATTGGATAATTATATTATTGTTATGTTCCTTAGTAGAAGAACAAGGTTTGTATAGAGAAAATAAAAAGAACTATATTTTTTTATACCATCATCTGAAAAAAGTGAGTTACAGAATGAGAAAATAGGTAGGTACTATTTTCGTTTGTGTTTGTATGTAAAATAGTATTAATCAACCATGGAACTAGAGTTTATAGTTTTTGATTTTCAAACGATTTTTTCTCTTGCCCCGTAGTCGCTCTTACCCCACATGACCTTATGTAATATTAATCTCACAGTCACAGCAATACGGTTTTTTGAGACACTGTTTAGTTCATAAGTTTACTATGTATCTCCTAAAACATAAATAAATTAAATTTAAAATAAAAGAGCATTCAGTTAGAGACAAATAATTTCGTAAAATTTCTGTACTACGCAGTGTTAGCTCATACTTTTATTTAGTAGATATCACGTCATCTTTTATCAGATTTACTTATATCTGTTTTAGTAATAATATAATTAAAGATAATTAAATCGTTACGAAAGATAAGATTATGTAAATACATAGATCTCGTAAACAATAACTAAATAAAATTTAAAACACGCGGTCAGCATGACTTTGTAAATTATTAAAAACATATTTGTAAGTATGTTAGATATATATTATTTAAAGTACTTTTGGTTTAAGATCCCGTACTCTACACTCTCAGAAGCAATTTTTAATCGTTAATTGAGTATTTGACTGCTATCGAATTATTTATTTAGTACAAATATATCTATTAATAGGACTAGTATTAAATTGAAGCAGAACTGCGAAATAACATAAAAAAAATATTCACAAATACAAAAGTTAGTTGTTCTATCTCTTTTTCGCAAAACGATGACATACACGGGGCAGCTCCAGATTATTATGGAGAAAAGAATAATGACGTCACATTATGTTATAGCTCTCTCTATAACATAATGTGACGTGTGTGTAGCAATATATTTTTACATCTCTACATAGGTACCTAGTTTGTCATATATATTTTTAATTGCAATGAAAAAAATGTCAAATTCCCAATTACATCATAGATTTTCATTTGTTTTTTAAAGGGCCACAAAGTACCTACATTATAAGTTAACTGATACTCTGTTAGGCGAACTCTATAGTTTACTTATTTTTACTGTAAGGTATAATCATAGAGTAAACATAGACAAGCATAGAGCGTGCGCATGGCTAGTAGCCCCTTATGTCAAGCGTATACAAATTTTTAGCTAAATGTACTGCGCTCGTTTACTGATTTATATGATTTTCCGTGCGACGTCAGACGTTTATGCGAAAATATCAGCGGTTCCGATAATTATTATTAGGGTAATATTAGTTTAAATATTTAATCTATACTAATAATATTATAAAGCTGAAGAGTTTGTTTGTTTGTTTGTTTGTTTGAACGCGCTAATCTCAGGAACTTCTGGTTCGAATTGAAAAATTCTTTTTGTATTGGATAGTTCGTTTATTGAGGAAGGCTATAGGCTATATAACATCACGCTACGACCAATAGGAGCGGATCATAAATGAAAAATGTTGCAAAAATGAAAAACCGTTAAAACTAAAACACGCGAACAAAGTCGCGGGGGACAGCTAGTATTTAATAGTTATTATGTTTAAATCGCTGTCAGTGTCACCTTGGCCTTGCGCATCAGTTCTTTCGCTCTTCCAATTGTATTGGTGATTCGAGTAGGGTGGTAATTGCACTGTGACACTTACGTTTTGTGAACTTCGTTACACTAAATAACTTTTACACCTCTATTTTTTATTTAACAAAGCTTGTTTAATTACATAGGTAGTTTGAAAGTTGGGCGGGAGAAAGAAAATTTAAATCGTAATTACGGGCTTATTGTATGGTCATTATGAGAAGTGAAACATACTTAAAAATATATATAAATATGTGATCTGATGTTGACTCTTTTTTTTAATAATATAAAGCCAATTGTGGCTCGTGACTAAGTTTAAGCAGTATGGTTTGACCAATAAAACAGGTTAAGCCGCGCCCGCTGCGGTTGGTCCATGAATGGGTGACCATTTGTAAACATACCGAGTGCCTTGGAAAGCACGATAAGCCGTTGGTACCGACTGTCATGCGTTGATCTTTGACGGTCGTAAGTCATTACAATTCCGACAACCAGTCTTACTTTGTTAAACTGTGTTACCCGTTAAATTGGGTAGTAGAGGTCAGATAGGCAGTCGCATTAAATGCGGTACGGTACTAAGCGACCCCGCGGCTTCGGCAAGCGCGAGACCGGGATGTTTGTTGTCGGTGCAAGTCCGACATATCCCCACGCTGTGCCCTCGGCGTGGGTTGAAGCCACTAGCTTTTTACCCCGACAAAAACTAAGGGTAGAGTTGAGAACAAATGTAGGTATTGTAAAAAATTATGACCCCGACGATAAAACAACGCTTCTCCAAGAAGCATTTGAGTTAGCTAGCAGTAGCAATACAAAACACAAACGCCGTATATTACGTCCTCGCCGGCGAGGCCCGTCGCGTTGAAATAATTGTAACGTAAATGTTACCCCCCTTAGTATACGAACTTTTTCAAGTTTCTGACGGTCAAAAGAGGATTTATGTAAAAAGATTTTATTTATGAAACGACAATGGGTATTACAGAATACGGACAGTAAGTAAATGTGAATAATTTTCACATTTTGTTAGCCTTGGTATATTAAAAATATGTAACATCAAGATTTCTCTTTACACGATTGCTTGTGTCTCTGTCAGTGTTGCTATAAATAAACATTTTGAACATTTGTGAGATTTGTTTATTACTGCCGTTGTATATTTTAACAAGTATAAAATTAATTAGCTAATTTAGTAGCGCCTGAAAATATTATGATAGCAACTCAATAAAACTCAATGTAACACAACATTTCTATAAACTAAACTTAAAATCGAATTCACACTTTATTAAAAATATTGTAGAAACTAAAACCAATTTCAAAAAGTTTAGGTCCCACCGAGATTTGAACTCGGATCGTTGGATTCAGAGTCCAAAGTGCTAACCATTACACCATGGGACCGCCGACAAATGCGTCGAAATTAGGTATCAATAGCCGCGCGGTCCGTACTGCGCATGTATTCTATTCTCTATCCCTGTTTTACATATTATAGTCTGTCTCTTTCACGCTACGCGCGAACACCTTTCCACGTTGCATTGTACTATCAATAGAACGGAAATTCTAGTTACAGTGCGACGCAAGTCAGAGGTAACGCAGCTATTGCATTTAACATAAACAACTTTAAATGTTGATACACTTGTAATTTTTTATGGAACATTTAGTATGGCAATTAACTTGGTAAGACTCGACTTTTGTGTCTTGCGACGAGTGTCGCAACCAACCAAGAACAATAAAAGTAAATGCGCAAAATATCCCCTTCTACGCAAAAATGTTGCCAAGTTACCTGCTAACAACTGTACCTATTGAAATTGATTATCAAGCAGTAATTAAAAAATAATCTCGGATCAAACATAAAATAGTCATTTTGTTGGTTTGTTTTAAAGAACAACGTCTTTAAATAACTAGCACTGTTTTTAGTACCTATTTAGCCACGGTCAAGCTAAAGTAATCTCTGATTTGTTGCAACGTATTGCAGTGTGACCTTTGATAAAATTTCATTGTAGTAGAATTCCTCTGAAGTTGTAATTTCACAGAAGTAATATAAGCTGAGGATTTTACCTTTGATATCATAATTAATTAACGACGATTACGACCAATCAATTTATTACCTACTAACTTTCGCCCGCGGCTAAGCTTTAGTGAATGTCAGTTAGATGGAGATTTTAATCTTTTGGAAGAAGACTGAGCTCAAATGAAAAGGCACTTCATGGACGTAACTTTGACACTGGTGATGGTTATAAGATACTAGCTGTCCCCCGGGACTTTGTCCGCGTGTTTTAGTTACAACGGTTTTTCAATGATTTTTGCAATATTTTTCATTTATGCTCCGCTCCTTTTGGTCGCAGCGTAATGTTATATAGCTTATAGTCTTCCCCAATAAATGGGCTGTCCAACACTGAAAGAATTTTTCAAATCAGAACAGTAGTTCCTGAGATTAGCGCGTTCAAACAAACAAACAAACAAACTCTTCAGCTTCATTTATTTAGTAGGTAAGTATAAATTATCTGCTCTCTAAAAATTTTATTGGTTTTAAAAGAGCTCGTGGTTAAGTATATACCTAAGTAAGTGCGGATTAAGCAAACGTACCTAAGCTTGACTTTAATTTGATAAAATAATAATATATGAACTAACATAGTTATTTCAAAATTGAAACTAACTTTATGAGTCCTGTTACTCGAAATAAATGATTATAATAATAATTGCGCTCACCAGTTGGCGCCACTGGCGCGTCAGCTTTCAAAGCCCACCAACAAACTATGGAATTTGACATTTCGGACATCGTGTGCGACTATACCCCTGGCGGCGAAATTGAGTTACAGCGTTATCTAGGAAATGGGCAGTTGCTCTATAAAATACTGGTAATTGACACTGGAAGACCTATAAGATATAGACCTTGAAAAAAGCTAGGCAAAATTGGTTTTGTTACAAACTTTTCTTAAACTTGCAATGTATGTATTAAGTGTGTATATACATATTTTTTTAGGTCAAATCTTGCAAACTAAATTAGAACCACATCCTTTTCTTATGTAAGTTTAGTGTATGCATTAATTGCATTAATTGAGTAGCTCTTTTTCTTTCAGTTCCAGCTAGAAGTTGGCCATAGGAACTCTGTAACGAAACGACGCAAAACCATCTTGTTTAGGCTTATTTGATTTGTCTTTACTACTTATACTTTTAGGCTAGCTATCTAAAATCTATTTAAAAAATATTTTTTAATAAACTTATTTTTCAAACAAGGTTAAATTCGCTTCTCTTACAGACTCCAAGTAATATAATAAAAGTGATTTTTGATGAGGATGCAATTTTTACTCTTTCATGTAAAGCCTCTATAATGAATTAAAACAAAACTACATAAAGTTTATAACTTACACCAGAAAAAGGGAATTACGCAGCTAAAACCACGGGTCGCTAATAGCAAAAAAAAACACAACCTCTTTTTTTAAAAGCGTACCACCATACTCTTACCTGCAATTCTGCAAGTTCGTGCCTTGCCATTAATTAGTGGCCTGCATCTTAAGATGGTCATTAAGGAAGCTATCAGCACGTATTGGCCAATTTGTTGCGCAGAAAATGCACCCACTCTCGCAGTATAAGCCGATTACAGTCTTTCAACGATCGAAACGTTAATTCCATTACAAAATGTTCTTACTCCAGTGGATTTTGAGATTTCTTTTATTAAAATAGAAATTGTTCTTTTGTTTTTACTTTTATCGTTTAAAATTTTCAGAAGTTTCAAAAATCAGTGGTATAGGAATTTTTTGGGTAAGAGCCTCATATTAAACCTATTTAGATTTTTGTTATTTGCAGATTTTTTTACTTTATCGGTCAATAAATGGACAGGTAAACGGGTAGTCTCTCTTTGACAGTTAATACAGTAATAATTATTTATGCTCCATTTTTTAATTTGGAACTAGGATACGTAAAGCTGGCTTCACGCTTTACGGACGAGCTTCTGTGAAGTGCTGAAGAAGAAAACTGTGTGGGAAGAAGCTCGTCCGTGATAGCACAGACGCATCTGTCCGTCGCGATCCACTGCAAGTCGAAGTACTACCCTTCACTTAGACCAGCCTTTCCCAAAGTGGGCGATAACGCCCCCTTGTGGGCGCTGCAGGCCTAATGGGGGGCGGTAAGAGACCCAGAAAATCAATAGAGTCACCGCTAATATAGCTCACAATAATTAATTTAATTTGAAGTTATGGTGGTTTTTAAGTAGGTGAAATAATGGGGGCGCAAAGAAATAATTTATTCTTAAAGTGGGCAGTAGACAAAATAAGTTTGGGAACCCCTGACTTAGACGGTTTGATTTTTAAGAGTGACACGGACTAGGGCTATGTACTGCACGGATAGCCGTGTGTTTAGGTCACCACGCTAATTACGTGCCGCGGATCGATCCCCGCATGGGACAAAGGTTTATGTGATCCACAAATGCTTGTGCCAAGTCTGAGTGTTCTTTGTGTATGTGAATTTAATGATTGTGAAACTAGCGATTCAGGGATTAAATTGCCTAGTGGGGCAACAGCTTTTTTTTAAATGGCGCTACGAAGAAGATTCTCGTTGCGCGGGCCGTGCGGTATGATCAGCATTATCGCGCACCGTGGCTTTAATGGATAATATAATAATATAATATCTTGGGACATCTCACACACGGTCATCTGATCCCAAACTAGCAGAGCCTGTGCTATGGCAACCAGATAACTAATAAACATACTTATATATTTCTAAATACATATATATTATAGATAAATTACACCCAGACACAGAACAAATGATCGTGCTCATCACACACGACCTCCGGTTTAGCAGTCAGGGTCACTAACCACTTGTCCAATAGGCCCGACTTAAATTTGAGTGGGCTTAAATTCTCAGAATCAACCGTTAGCCTAAATAAAGGTACTCAGTAAAATATGAATTCCTCTTATTTACATAGCAGAAAGCCACTATATATACAGTCGGCGAATTTCATTGCAATACGTAGAAACCGCATTAATTAACTGTAATAATCAACTGCAAATAGTGGGTAACAACATCAAAGGCAAATTTGCATTTCACTGACATTTAATGGCATCATGTTTGATTGTTAAAATAATATGCGAGAGACTGAAATTAAGTAGATATGTTAATGTAATAATACTTATCCATACAAACACTGTAATATACTTCTATACTGATATTTTATACTTCTTTAGTTTTAGTACTAAAATATGAAAGTATATAAGTAAGTGAAAAATTCAAAAGTAACGTTTTCTGTCTGTTTGTTACGCCAACACGGCTAAACTGCTGAATCAATTTTTATGATAGTTGATATCGAGTAAGCTTGAATCCCAAGAATATGGACGTCAGATACGAGTTGTAAAAGACGAGTAAAAAGTTATGCTACGATTCTATCCAAAACACGTACTCCCATTTAAAAATAATAAAGTATCGTCCTGACCGATTTTCGGTAACGGCGGCTTCTCTTAATCATTACAACTGTATTTGCACATAACTAACTATTTATGTGCAAATACAGTTGTAATGATCATATTACGATGGGACGGCAATACGACACAACCAAAGAAAGATCAGGCGCATGACCAACGGCACGGGGGTGTAAACACCGCTTATTTCCTGACCCCGAGCTCTACTGAGTATTTCTAAAGAGACAAAACCACGGATGGGTCCAAAGTTAATTAGTAGGTATCTTTTCTGATTTCATTTTGGACCCATCTATGATTCGAACCCGAGACCTCATGCACGGTAGTCGCGGCGATAGACGCAGTCCCATTTTATAAAATAACTAGATGTCCCCCGCGACTTTGTTCGCGTGTTTTAGTTTCAACGGTTTTTCATTTTTGCAACATTTTTCATTTATGCTCCGCTCCTATTGGTCGTAGCGTGATGTTATATAGCCTATAACCTTCCTCAATAAACGGACTATCTAATACAAAAAGAATTTTTCAATTCGAACCAGTAGTTCCTGAGATTAGCGCGTTCAAACAAACAAACAAACTCTTCAGCTTTATAATATTAGTACCTATAGAAGTATAGATAACCTACTCATATTGGAGATAAAAATGTGACGTAATTAGCATGGTGCTTAATGGTCGGTTCGGACGGTAGAATTTTATAAGCAAAACCAAAAAAAAACTACCGTTCATAAGCAAAACGAATCGTTTCTTAAGTACAGGAACCAGGCATAAGTAATAGGCATGTTTCCTATTTTTTTTTAATGTCCGTCTTGTAGATTAATGAATTTTATTGGACACGTATTTTTCTTTTTTCCTGCAAACAAAAAATGATCAAAATACAGAGAACGGAAATTACGCGTGACGTCACTTCTCGCTACGATTTTTAGCGAGGCGTGGCGTCATAAGCCCCCACTCCAAAACTTTAAAGCGGTGTATCTTTGTATTTTTTTATTGTTTTGATAAAAGAGAAAATACGTGTCTAATATTTTTTTATTATCTAACTGACGGACTAAATAGATTTTAACTTTTCATATCCAGGAAACATCCCTATTGTAGCTACAGCTATGGGGTGGGTTAATAAGGGATTTTAGTAGTCAAACCTTCTTGGTAGCGGTTTCCTAATCCTTTCGAAAATGAATTAGTACGCTCACCTTATTAACCTAACAAACAAATTGCGAATGTCCAATACAAAGTTCACGATGCACAAACGATGTTGAATTAATCACATAGTCGGTGCTCGCTTTGTCGTTCAACTTAACCGCAAATTGATTGCGAGCGATTGCCATTAATTTGAACAATTAACGTTTTGTTTGTAACACCGAAGTGTAGCTCTAATATGTCATTATTTGAGTATTTAAATGTTAAATGGAATTACTTAAGTAGTTTTGAGTTATGATTGATTTAAACTAGAATTGCGCGTACGATGAACTCTTAAGTAAAATCAAAGTTCAATTTTACGTTACTTGCCTTGGGAGGAAAGCAAGGCGTGTGAATCCGCGAGAATCCGAGTAAATGATTCTTAACTGTTGTTTTATTTAATTAAATTAACATTATTGTAAGTTGCAAGCTATGTTTTATTGAATATCAGACTGACCACAGATAACAGAGTGAAGTCCAACAATTACAGAGGACATCTAGTGATGTACTTATAAACTAGGAATCTGAAAATAGGTACAGAGGAAGCTATTTAAATATACTATAGATAATTCAACCCTCTCACCAAAAGCATTCGTCATATAAACTTGAAAACAAAAACTTAACTTGAAAGAAAAACATATTGTTTTTAGTTAGAATAAGAACGCAAAGAAATATAACACAGGCAAACTAAAAACTAATTAACGTTCAACTACATAATTAACGTTTGACTACTTTAGTCCCACTGTTCAACATAACATAATGGTGAAACAGGTGTTCTTAAGTTTGAATGAGACGCTTTTACATAGAAATTCAATTCCTATCTGAAGTCGGTATTGTTTTTCTTTCTAAGAGTTTGTACAATTTAAGGGTTTGTGCAATTTAGGTCCTCAAAAAACATTCAAAAATATAAAATTTTAAACGTGTATAGCATGGGTTTTTTATGTTTTATTCACGAAAAGCTCCTAACTGTACTGTGGATTTTTTTTCACATGTACCTACTTTAACTGACCGTATAGTGCAAATTTAATCCAACCAAGAATTTAAGGCTAATGAAGAAACATTCACCAATGCTATATTGTAATTAAAAAGAATTTCGATAAAAGTATACCAGGGTAGGAACCGCTAGTAAATCGATACTAATATTATAAATGCGAAAGTAGCTCTGTCTGTTTCGCTTTAACGGCTAAACCGGTGAATTGATTTCGATAAAATTTGGTGTGGGGAAAGCTTAGATCCAAAAAAAAACAGGGTTTTTTTTGGCGTGATAACCGATACCGCCACACACGCGGGTGCAGCAGAAATAAATGTGGACAACATCACATACATTGCTCTGAACCCAAAGTAAGTTGCTAAAGCACTTGTGCTATGGAATTCAGAGACAACGAAGGTACCACAAACACCCAGACCCGAGACAATGTAGAAAAGTGCTTATTCTTCATTGACCCGGCCGGAGATCGAACCCGGGACCTCAGAGCTGGCGGAACCTTGAAAACCAGTGTGTATGCCACTCGACCATAGATGTCGTTCAACAGCTAGTTTTAAATAATTTTATTGTCTATAATAACCGATTCTTTAATTCCTTCGTAGTCTCTAGTCTACGGAAAAGCAGAAAGATTATTATAAACTTTTGTCGTAAAAACTTTTAATAGTGACGTTGAGTTGAACTTTCTTTTCCATTGTTATTGGAGTTGAATGACGATTTTAACTGTCATGAACAGTTCCGGTTTGGATATTTAAATTGTCTTCAGCACTTGACTCTTTATTTTGGACTCACAAGTACGTACGTTATACTATATTCAGTTCCAGTGTTTGCGTTTAAATTACGTTCTTGGATTGATTAATTTTGTATGTGTTACATAATGTTCGTAACCCCAAAATATTTGCCATGATGATTCTACAACCCAATAAAAAATTGTACATAGATATAGATGATTCTACAACTCAATAAAAAAATGTAACAGCAAGAACAAAAGGCATTACATAAGCCTCTTAACTTAAAAAAATAAAACCCCGCATAATCCAGGACTACTATTTGCGAATGCTAATAAAAACAGTTCTTTTCCGGAGCTTTCGAATTTAAATAAAGGAAAATTTACGCCCGGCATTAATCTATATTCACGTTTAAGTCAAGCGATTAGTCTTTTCGCCACATTGTAAAAAGTGCTTACCAGGAACTAAAAGTTCAAGTGGATTTGGTTGGCAGCATGGACGAGGATTATTCAATACAGCATTCCATTTCAATTCATAGTTAAATCGAATTTTGTCCGAAAAGCATCTTAGGTCATCCTTATCATCAGCTTTTGCTAAGTATCTACTTGCAAATCGATAATTTTATTTTGAGGGAAGGGTTTAGTCTAATTTAGATGCAGTATTGAGTGTGAATGATAAACTCTTTGACGGGCCTGTTGGTCTAGTGGTTAGTGACCCTGACTGCTAAACCGGAGGTCGTGGGTTCGATTCCCACCCAGGACGAATCTTTGTGTGATGAGCACGATCATTTGTTCTGTGTCTGGGTGTAATTTATCTATAATATGTATGTATTTAGAAATATATAAGTATGTTTATCAGTTGTCTGGTTGCCATAGCACAGGCTCTGCCTAGTTTGGGATCAGATGACCGTGTGTGAGATGTCCCAAGATATTATATTATTATATTATTATTACTCTTAAAAAACCTTCATTTTAAAATGTAATACCAACTCATACAATTGCTATGGGTTGTTCAATCCCAGCAGGGGATAAATACTTGCCTGCCGGAGCTGTGCAGAGAATGCATATGCGATCCCGCGGCTCTGGCTAAGGCAAAGATGGGACCGGGGTGTTTTTAGTCGGTGCGAGTCCGACGTATCCCCACGCCGTGCCCTCGGCGTGGGTCGAAGTCATTAGCTGTACACACCGTAACAAAAAAAAAACAAAAAAAAAAAAGGTGATATATACTTGTGACTGAAGTATATTTGTTACAAGGTTTTAATAAATAATATAGATCATAACATAATATAGTGTTATATTAAGTTTCTACGTCATTATAGATACGTAAGATTGTACCGTAATTACAATTTGAGAAAACCGATAGTGATTTCAGCTACCTATTCGTCCACATTTTTTGATGTTGTGCTTTTAATTGCTATGATACAACGTGTACTTAATGGGTTAGCCTTTATAAAATCTAACGGTCAAAGCGAATTTCCATCCCAACTTAATGTCTTATATAGGATAGTTGTAAGACATCCAGACTTCCTGCCCATGACAGGGCTTATAAATATTAGCTGACACAAGCTTAAGTCAGGCTATTACTCTTTTCTCCACAGTGTTGAAAAAGTCCCAACTAAGTGCTTTCACTAAGTGGATTTGGCAGAGGCCGTCGCTTAATCATTTTATTCTGGAACGAAGCGGTTGGAACCAGTTATATCCAGTGATATCCAGTTATTAAGTGGCTGTATTAAAGTGTTCGAATAGAGAGGTTATTTTTGAATATATTTAAAGTTCAAGGAGATGTTGAGGTATGTTTTCGTTTATGTTACTTAACATTTTCTACAATGCACAAGTTTCTAATAAAAAAAGTTTTGACGACAGGATACCGAATTATAACTTTGTCTGGAGACTAACTTACTTTGACACTTCTTTATTTCCGCTCCAAAATAAGACCTTATTTTTACAATGTATTTCTTAGCAATCTTAAGTAACTATATTAAGGGGTTAACTTACATTTTTCAATTTATTAACTCGTAACTCCAAGATAACCATTTGGGCGATTTTCATTTTCAGTTAAATTTTACATGGTATGTATCTATAGTTATAGGCGAAATCCAGGTAGACCGAGGATAATATGGGAAGCTGATTGAAAGACGTGGTCAGATGTAGGAGGAAGCTACTGGCAAAAGACAAAAGAGAGTGGCTTATACAGGGCTGAAGATGATGACGATGATGATGAGGTAGTTATATTATTTATTTTATCATCACACATCCAACCCATAATATCACTACTCTTTTACTTGAATCGGAGGAATATTAATACCGATTCTGATACAAAAAATGCCATCATCCTTGTGCAAGTCCGGTTCAAAGCGGATCATCATTTGCGTAATCCCCGGTTATAATGCGCAGTTGTCTTCGCACTTTGAAATGCCAAAACCGGTATGACGCGGTCTCTGACCGGGTGAATGGTATATTTTAGGCTGGAACAGACCAGAGAAATGATTGATAGGATTTTAATAATAAATCTATTGTCTTCTAAGTTTTACCCAAATATTATTTTGTGGGATAAGATTTGTTTTTTTTTTTTTTATTTTACCACGGGCTTTTGTTTAGTTTTATATTTCCAAAGTTCACACCGATTTAGCCTACTCGTGACCATGATCCATGATCTTCTATAATTTGTTCGAGGTTGCTTCATTGTTCAAAATAAATAAAGGTAATTATACCAACCACATACACCCCGAAAACTTTTGTACTTACAAACACAGTGAATCAGAAAATGAACCAAACAAAATGTTCCTATCTGCATAGATAATATTGCGTTGGTCAATATTCTCATGTATCTTTGGCCTTAATTGTAGGGGCTTCATAGTAAGGCTTAGAACTGAAGCCCGCTCTCAAGGCATTAATAAAGACTGGATTAATATTCCGTTCTGTACAACCTGAGAGGATTAAGGTACAATCTTCTAACAGGCATAAAACCGGTCACAAGGATCGAGGTAGTTGGAGATCAGGTATAATGAGATTTTAACTCCATCCACCCCGCAATTTTATTTCCAACTTCTATACAATGTAAGTGTTTGCTCTGTTTTTCGAGAATAATATGAAATTCTTAAACGTAATCTTTGGGAACACAAGTTTGTTGCAATTTTGCTTGCGTAAGTTTGGAATAGTTAAGGGTGACAAAATACAATATGATATGAAAGTGAAAATAAACAATTGCTATGTTGCACTACTAATCTTCAATCATTGTTTTCGTTTTAGTTTTACATGGAATATGAACAGAAGTATCTTACATCAACGCTTACCTAAAATAGAGCATTGAATCTCAAAAAAGGTCAATTTTCTTTACTGGATTATAAATGGGTCCCTAAACTAAAATAATTTGGATACTTTGAGAGTTTGCTTCCAAAATGTGACACATTATCACACTAGCTTTTACTGGAGAACAGCGCCAAAATTCTACACTTAAGCTCAAGTAAATAATTTTCAATGAAGCGAAAATATAACATAATAGCTGTTCATAAATTATGTGATGCTGTTCCAAAGTGGCCATCTTGCTGGCGATGTCCGGGCTATGCCAAATATTCTGTGAATAGCCTGGGATAACATGTTTGCTGAAGAAGGAACTTATTTGATGAAAGGGTTCGTAAGTTATGTATTCAAAGCACCTTGTAAAAGTCTGGGAACCTATAAATAATTTTAGTCACATGCATTGTAAATATAATTAGTGATTTTAATGTTTGAAAGTCGTTTATGGTTAGTAAAGAATTTGGACCAACTCTATTCATATTATAAAACATATTCCCCTGCCACGTCAATCTATCTGTCTGAACCCGATTAACTCAAAAATTACCGAAAGGATTTTCATATAGTTTTCACTAATGGATAGAGTGATTTAAAAAAAAAAGGTTTTTATATATAATTTGTAATTTTTTTTACATACCCGTGCGAAGCCATTGAAGCCGAAGATACTGTACCATTTGACGACAACTCAAGTTTTTAAATAATATACAAACTATGAGTATCAGATGAGATCTGGAAAATAGAGGTCCGAAATATAATATGGGGTCTTATCACACTTCATATTTATGACTTCAAGGTTCGATGTTCAAATCAAAAATAAAATACCGAAACTAAAACATCTATTTTAACTTAGGCTAACAAAAAAGTAACCGTCAAATTGTAAGAAATGGAAGCGCGCGTGCAATTATAATGTCATTGGTTTGACAATATTCCTGATCCCTGACAGACATTTATTGTCTGTAATAAAAATAATAATAAAAGTGTTTTGCCTGGAATGAAAAAGATCCCGAGATCTCAGATTAGTTTTCAGTGAATTTTTAATTTTCCAAGAGTTCTAATCTACGTTGACAAGCACACTTGCTTATCGTAAAATTAATACGGAATCATTGATTAAAATATTTGTACGTACCCAACGATAATCTTTCAATTTAATTACTAAAAAATAGGACACGATATTACAAAATGAGTTTTTGTTGTTTTTCTATTTTCCCTAATTCGTTCCATATTAACTTTCTTAATATTATCTAAATCCTAACATCACTTTTTGTCGAACATGCTTGGTATTCTGTGGCTTGCTGTGTCGGTAAGTCATTTTAATAAAAAAAAAATGCTTGAAACTTAACTGGTCTAGGCCGTTCTTCGGCTGCCAGTGTCACGGGATTTAACTGGATACCATATTTTACATTGAGCGACTGCCTATGAATCTGACTTCCACAAATCACGTTACTGGGTAAAATGTCTAAAAGAGATCAACATATGGCAGAAAAGACCAGAACGGCTTTACGTACCTTCAGAGACAAGGTGGTGGAGAAGCATCTCAGTGATAGCCTGGTATAGCCCTGGCACATCTTAATAACGCGACTGAGGGAATGAGGAGAGCAAGCGACTACACGTTCAGTCTCCACGATAAATTCAACTAATTGGGTGCGACTGATAAACTGCCACATTTATAAAAATCTGTATAGTTTACCGACAATTTTCTTCAAGTATTTCACGGCCTAGAACAAAACGTTTGAAGAATTCGTTTCTGCGTGTGTGGGTTTTAAATAGATTACATTTTCAGGCTTCTGTTGGTGCCGCGATTAACTATCGCGACTATCAGTTTGAACCTAAAGAAGGTAAAATATTATTAATTTTGATTTTACAAAAAATATTATAAGATCGACGATATTTTACAATGGAAGTCGTCGGCATTGTTTTATCTATACTAATATTATAAAGCTGAAGAGTTTGTTTGTTTGTTTGTTTGTTTGTTTGTTTGTTTGAACGCGCTAATCTCAGGAACTACTGGTTCGAATTGAAAAAATCTTTTTGTATTAGATAGTCCGTTTATTGAGGAAGGCTATATAACATCACGCTACGACCAATAGGAGCGGAGCATAAATGAAAAATGTTGCAAAAATGAAAAACCGTTGAAACTAAAACACGCGAACAAAGTCGCGGGGGACAGCTAGTAAAATATATATAGAGACATTCTCGCGATGATGTGTGATAAAAACATATTGTTTTTTGGAACGAAGTTCCTTATCGCGCGTTGCAAAAGGGGGCTAGACGGAAAAAATTAACGACACTTTTAGAGTTTTTTTTTTCATCTTTTTATTTCGCATTGAACAGTGTGGTGTCGCGACGATTATTTTTGTTGAGTGTATACAAGTTTTTTGTACATTACAATTCCTTCACTAATTAATCGAAAGGCACTTCGTTCCATCTGGGTGTCCCTTTACAACTCTCAAGTTTTTTTATTGAAACGAAGCTTAAACTTTTATTGAAACACTTGATTTTATTTTGTATAATTTTTATTATTTTATTATGCACTTTACTTTATAGTAACGTGAATTTATATCCAATAAAAAAATAGATGCATACATTTAGGTGCGTATAATTTTTTTGCTTTTAAGTGTATAATCATAACATGAAAGTTATAATCGAGATACATTTTTCAAGATTTGGAGTTTCAATGTTTCCTGGTAGGTACAGATTAAAGGATTGGATGTCTTTAATTTTGGTAGACTGTGCATTTTTGCAACATTTTTTATTTATGCTCCGCTCCTATTGGTTGTAGCGTGATGTTATATAGCCTATAGCCTTCCTCAATAAATGGACTATCCAATACAAAAAGAATTTTTCAATTCGAACCAGTAGTTCCTGAGATTAGCGCGTTCAAACAAACAAACTCTTCAGCTTTATAATATTATAGTATAGATAAATTATGTTTTCTTAAAATATTTGTATTTTTAATTTCAGCTGGTACTAACGGTTTGGTTTGGAACTCGAACAGTTCTCAGAAACACAATTTTACAGAAAGTTTGAATTCATTTCATAAACTCTTCTATGCAACAAGAGGTACCTACTTTAATTAATTTTTTATTTATTTATAAAATCATCAGTAAAGTTATTGAACGTCGCGTCTGACAATTATTACGTTTACCGTGTCGTATTTGCATGTTTGTTCGGGTCAAACCTTTCAAGTTTTGAAAACTGAATTAAAAAAAAATACACTTTTAAACATCTAATTGAGCTTAATTATTTTCCTGTTAACTCACGTGTTAGTTAAGTCACAATTTTAAATAGTACTATCGAAATGGTCTGATGGTGGAGAGAAGGTGGCCCGTAGGAACTATGAAACGAGAGGACACAATACTATCAGGTTCAGGTTTTTTTTTACTGCTACTGTAGTACTGGTAGCTACTATAAAAGCCATAATTTTGATAAAAGGTTGTTTTTGAAAATTTCAAACAGTTCAAGAAAGCGAAGTGTCTTGGTAATATAAAAAGTGTTTTTATCTTAAGAGTGAGATCTTAAGTTTTTTTATACTTGCCGAACATAAAAATAAACATTTGAGTTTCAGATATTATATTAGTATGCTATTTTTGACAGAGAGACCAGACAAAATGGTGGCTACAAGATCAGCAATTATGAGTAAGTGTAATATATGTACAGGCTGTCCCAAAAGTCGAAATGCGTAATCATAATAATGAAAAATCTAAAAATCTACGTCATAGATTTTTCAAATTATACGCTTCTTTTGTTTGATTAAATGTACACTTTGATGAATTTTAACACCCGTTGCTATAAAATTGTACTTGTGTTCGATTTTATTTAATCATTAAGGGTGTTTCTGTAATCAGTTTCCTTAAGCCAACTGCTCCAGCTTGAAAGAAAATAAGGGACAACCTGTATATACACACCGGCAGAATTAGCGGAAGGCTGAGTGTTAGGTAATAAAGTTTATATTGAAAAAAAAAACAGTGGCAGTGCCGACAGAAGTGAAAACTTGAACAATTACGACACATATGTAGATACTTATTACACAGAGGTGTCGGTAACGGTAACAGTGTCGCGAATCCAATTGTTTTTCCCATCTCAAAAATGTTCGACGCGCTTAAAGAAGTTTGGCATCTTTTAACATCGACTTTATAAAGTTTTAATGTATTTAAAATAAAAATAAATCAAAATTTAAAAAAAGTGCATTTTTTGTGCAGTACTCTTAAGACAAACGTGTCAACGTTCGTCTAAGAGTAAAAAATTGTAAACTATGGAGTGCGCATTACAAGTATAAACTATGGGCACTAGTATGAACAAGTAAAATCGAAAAATTTGTGAAAAACAGAGCGCGCCGTTTTATTAAAACTATCTCAAAACCTAATATTACCCTAATGATATCGAAATGAACGATATTTTCGCATAAATGTCTGTCGTTGCTCGGAAATTCACGTTAATCAGTAAACAAGCGTAGTACTTATAGCAAAAAATCGATCCGCGAACTCTATGCTTGACTATGTATACTCTAAGATGTTCCTATTGTTTTTAGATGTCCAAAGAGAAGGAGTTTGTATTCAAGGAGAAACTAAAAAAGTCGAATGTAATTTTTGCACTTGTTATTCTGGTCATTGGATTTGCACTCGATTGCCTTGTCATGATAATTCAAGTAAGTGTTCTATCACTAATTGTATATAACTTATTGCCTAAAAATGGATTAGTAATTAGATCTGTTAAAGTCTTATAAGATACTTAAATTTAAGCAATTCACTTAAGAAAAATACTTTATTTTATATTTTATTTTTTTTTATTTTTTTTGGAAACGACTTCCGCACTTCACAAACATTAAAATCACATGCACAAAGAACACCCAGACTTGAAACAAGCATTTGTGGGTCACATAAATGCTTGTTCCATGCGGGGATCGAACCCGCGGCAAGGCGCGCACAGAGGTAATTGGCGTGGTGACCTATACCACTCGGCTTTCCGTGCAGTCGAATTATATATCAATTAACTATCTATCTATCCATATCTTCTTCTTCTGCCTAGCCTTTTGCCAAGGTATGTTGGGGTCGGCATCCAGTCTTATCGGATTTACATGAATACCGTATTTTACACAGAGCGTTTGCCATCTGACTTCCACAACCCATTTTACTGGGTAACACAGTATCCCAAAGTAAAACTGGTTGTCAGAATTGTAATTAATTTACGACTATCAAAGATCAACGTATGGTAGTCGGATCCAACGGGTTAAAGTGCTTTCTTTCTTTCTTCCTTTTCTTCTATATATATATCTATGCATATACCTAATATAATAGTAATCGACATTATTTCTCCGATGGTCAGATTGTCTGGGAGATTGTCAGGGATAATGGGGCTTTATTTTCGACCTTCGCTCGCTCGTCAGCGCCCAGTATTCCCTTCGAACCTAACCTATCCATGTCGGGGTACTTTATCATTTTGGGTTTTCCCTAGTCAAAACTAGTTCTCACTGTTTATAATTTTTGAACATCAGCTAATGCTAGCTCTGACAAAGGCATTTAGTAAAAATTACTAACTAGTGAGAACCCGTTATCTAAGATCGGGTTCTAACTGTGTCATAGATATAAAATTACTTGTCTCGACTGATATCTCAACGCAGAGCCTAAATCACAGATTTAGACACTTGAAATTTGGTAGTTAATGCATTTTATGATGTAAACATCCACTTAGGTACAATTTCCACTAAACGCCACGCATCGCATCGAATCGGAACGGATTTTACAATTTTAAAGTCTTTATCACCATGGCGTGCACAACTGCAGTTAACAGCAGGCGTCTTCCGCGACACGCGTAAGGAGTCGAATGCATGCTGCGACACGCGTATGGCTCCGTTCGGGTGCCGATGCATCCGATTGAATCCTTTCAGTTGCCGTCGCTTGCATAAAAATGCCAACAATACGACATCAACTTCAACCATTTTCAAAAATAATAATATCTACTACTTCAACAGGTTTGGAATGTAATTTTAGAATTGAAGATACGTATGCAAGCGACGGAACTATACGTATGCGTCGACATTCTGCTTGACACGATCGCATCCAGGATCGGAACGCGTTAAGATTGGAACGGATACTAATTAGCTGACACTGTATCTGTTTCTATCCTTTCCGTTCCGGTGTGATGCGTGCCGTTTGGTGGAAATTGTACATAATGAAGGATTTTTTAAAATGTTTCTTCTAAACGGGTGAAAAATACGATGAAAATGTATGAAAATCTGTAATTTTGAAAGTTAGCAGCATAAAATTAAATACTGAAGCTACAGATCCTTGCTATACATCCTTACTAAGATCGTATTGTATGGATGTATGTATTGACGTATGTATGTATGGAGGTATGTATGAATGTATGCATGAATGTTTGTCACTCTTTCACGCAAAAATCACTGAATGGATTTAAATGAAACCTTACAATAATAACTAACATAGGCTATAATTGTTATAAATTTTTCGACTTTAGTAAAAAGGCTATAATTTAAAAATATTTTGTGTAAATTGTCTCTCTCTCGCTATTCTGGCGTGCGCTGCTAAAACCCTTAGAGTTACACGTATATAATTTATAATGGAAATGCTACAAAATAGGTCGCGATAGCATATATCTATCTTTTAAGATTAACTCACTATCCTTTTTATGGTTATCAAATTTGTTCTAAAATACTGAATTATTTGCGAAGGTGTTTTATGAACATGATATTATATTCATATTCATATTTATTTGCATTCCACAATGTATAAAATTTAATTAATCCTTATCCAAATTAGTTTGAACAATATTGCCCTTTACAAAATTTGATTTTAATGAATAAGATATTTTATTAGGGTATCGTAGTTTTAAAATAACTCCGCAACAAAATAATGATCAAGTACCACGTAAAGACGCTAATCTCTGGAACTGCCAGAACAATTTTACTGGCAGATAGCTGAGGTTATGGGCTGACGTTTTACCTGTTACTCATACCTACTTTTACTTTAAAATAAGGTTAAGGTTCGTTGAAACTAAAAAACGCGGACAAAGTCGCGGGGACAGCTATAAAAATAAATACTTTTATAGCTTTAGGTATTTCAAGTAGATAAACTTTGTGTTTCACACTATTAGACAAATATTTCAATAGTTACGACGATGACCAATCGAGTGCGCGATACCGCAGAACCAATTTTGATAAATATTGGTGTAAAGATATATAGGACCTTGGAGAAGAAAATAAACTACTGGAAGTACTAATCCTGCGCAGACGAAGTCGCGGGTACCAGTATTTTAAGAGACTTTAAAGAGGTTAAAAGTTTAAACAGCGACTCCTTCATTTTTAAAATTAGATGATGAATTACAATAATTTAATTAATTATGTATATGTATTATTTAAAATTAGATGAATTTATATTCATCTAGATAACACCAAAATACGTGTTTATTTAATTATAATCAGAAGGTTTTATATGAAATTTGTAACTTTCAACCCCTATTTCACCATCTGCGGGGAAAACTATCCAAAAATCCCCTCCTATCTCCTCCCCTATAAAAATCCCCTCATATAAAAATGAAGGTCTCGTCACCTTATAAACGTTCAATGCCTTTTTAATGCTCTTACAATGCTCTTAATAATACCAGCCTATAAATGTCCCACTGCTGGGCACAAGCCTCTTCTCATGTAGAGAAGGCACGAGCATTTATCACCACGCTTGCTCATTGCGGTTTGGCGATTTCGGATTCTAATTTTTGGAATCCAGGTTTCCTCACGATGTTTTCCTTCACCGATTGCCAGTTGCGTCTTAGAATAATTAAGAAAGTACATATAACTTTGAAAAAGTCACATTGGTAAATTGCCTGTAATGGGTTCGATCCTGCTACCTTGTGCACACAAATCCGTTCTTTGAACCACTAGGCCACCACGACACGTGCAATGCTCTTTAAATAATAGAATTCTGTTACATGATGTGTAATTCACAAAACACAATTACCTATCTTTTTCAGATATGCTGAATAATAAGTTAGTCAAATGCAAGAAATGCTTAAAGCTTATATTTAAGGTTTGTTTAGAATTTGGATGGGTATATGTTAGGGTCTGTGCAGAAATATAAAATAGAATTGCAAATAACATATACAGATATAAAAAAAAGATACTTTCTGCACTATAATTGAAAGAAAAAGTGAAATAGAGTTTTCCGACTCCGCGATCCAGGGCCAATACATGAGTGTACGATAGCTGCCTACCTTTAAAATATTATCTATTTAATATGTTACTGTAAAAAACTCAACTCCGGAAAACTTCAGATTTACCGACTATGTAATGGAAAAGTCTGTGTTCTATGATCATAGTTAATTTTGGATCTTTACCACCATACTCTCGGTGAATCTCAGGTTTTTGCTGAGAGAAACGGAAAATTTTGGAAAATAGAGTCTACACGTGTTTGGTATATTATCTCGTACACGCGGGCAATTTTCATTCCACCGCTACTCGTGTCACCTCTGGTCCTCGCCACTACTTGCCTCAGTCAACCGCTTGAAACGTTCAAATACGCAAGACACCATGGGCCCTGCCAAAAACAAAAGTGATTGAGGGCGATAATATTATGTTATACTCACCCCCGTATACTGAAACACAAATTAATTTTAAGATGTCTGTCTGTCACTACTTTATACCTTAGAGTGACAGAGATAGCATGAGTGAGCAAAAACGACTTAAACCTCATTAACGTTTCAGTATTCCGGCCTTAGAGAAAAAATAAGTAAACTATAGAGTGCGCATGCGCATATCGAGTATGAATTATTATACAGTATATTTTTTTTATGTTCTTTCACAGTTCTGCTTTTTACTACTATTTTAGGAAAAAAATGTTTTAAATAATTATATTTCGAAGGTAGTCAAATGTCCAATTCCTGTATACTTAACTGAAATTGTAATATAATGGAACATAAAAATAGCTAATAGTTATGGTTTTAACAACTATAATTTAAGCTGTTTTAATGCGAAATAATAAATAGTAAATTTGTTTTATCTTTGTTTTCTTTATTTCCATGTTTCCACCCTTAGTAGTATCCGCGACTTTTTTTAGTTTTCGAGTAATATTTTCTTTCGTGATTTTTCGGCAAATTCCGACTTCATAATATATCTGCTCACACTGACATGGTGAGTCGCAATACATAAACCATATTTTTTGTAGGGGTATTTTTAAGCTATTGCATAGCTTCTATCGCGGGCCTTGAGCGTGAGGACCGAATCCAGAAGTTCCGTAACGAAAAAAACCTAACACCCCCCACTCCGACCGGCTCAGCAGTGCGGCGTTGACAGCCGTGCATCGTCTAACGTCGTTTCAGTTCGGCAGATTTCGGCACGGTGTTTGTGCGGTGCGGTGTTGACAGCCGCGCGTCGTCTAACGTCGTGTCAGTTCGGCAGACTTCGGCACGGTGTTTGTGTGCGTGCGACTAGACGTATGCGTGTAGACTGTACGAAGCTCGCACGGATCGAGACGATCTGCTCCAAACTCAAACTTATGTTTCTTATTTCAGTTACGAGTACCATAAACCTATAGTTTCAATGATAAAAATTCCTGAATACCCTACATGTATTGTAAGATAATAAAAATATTTTAAACAATATTAACTTCTCATCTATACTTCTATACTTCTATACTATTATTATAAAGAAGTAAAGTTTGTGTGTTTGTTAAATTGTAAGGGGTAATCTCGGGATCTACTGAACCGATTTAAAAAATTCTTTTACCAGTAGGAAGCCACATTATTGCTGAGTGTCATAGGTTATATAAAAAACCGGAAAATAAAAAGGCTTTTACGTGGTAGTCCGTTTTGCAAAGTGAATCGGGGAAAAAACGGTCGAATGAAAGCGTTTCTTACGAACGCTGCCTTAACTATGAAAGATATATTTTTGAGTTCTAGAGAAAAGATGTGGAGCTTGAAAATGCCTACAAAAAAGTCAACGACAGCATATTATGTCTAACTTTTATATTTAAGTTACAAAAAGTAGTTTTTTTAATATTAGTATAGATAATTTAATTTTTAATATTAATAAAATAATTTAAATCGTTAGGTCATAAGTACTAAAAAAGGATTATTAACATTATGCCCAACGAAGTGGGCACGGGTCAGCTAGTTTATTCAATAAAAGAAAAACCGGCACAGCGGTGATACTTTTTAGTTTTTCCATCTATCGATAAATACCAGAACTTTTAATGACTTTTTGAAATATCACGCTTGTCTCAGCAACCCGCCTTTAGGTGGCATTGGTTGTATTGGAAAACTACCGTAATCAGCTGTTTGTGAGAAAGTATATAGGTGTAAAGGTATTTATCATCTATGTACAACAGTGAATATCTGTACTCGTATAATTTGTGTACATAGTGTTTTAAATATGAATAAATTGTTTTTTTATCGGTCACCACGCTCAAAGTGTAACTTGAATTAATATCAAAGAAAAAAAAAACAAAGGAAAAAAAATACTGCATTAATAAAATAAATAAATAATTATAATTGCATAAGTTGATAAAAAATGCTATGCAATAGCTTTACCGCGGCAGTCTCCGAGTGCCACACGTCGTTTTTTTATGTCAAAACTTTTACAGTGTTTGACATCTTCGAGCGGTTACTTACGGCAATTCAACACCTTTGCTTCTAGTGTTTTTATTATACTCCAAAACTTCTCGATTTCATTGGCTACCTATCATATTAACTTCATGCGACTATATCTACGGCTTCTAAGTTAAAATTTAACTTCTGGCACACAAGAGTAACGTGATACCAAAAACATTATTTTGATAGTTGATCTTGTTACGATCATGGCAAGCCTCAAAAATAACATCTTAGAATAAAAACAGCCCTTTTAACTAAGTGTCTTTTAGTGTAAGGTTGCCTTACATTAATAGAGTTTGGTTTCCAATACGGATAATAGTCATAAATACAAGTATACCCAGACATGATATACAGAGATCTCTTGTTAGGAGCACGTGAAGCCACAATAGCTGAAAAGTGCGCGGAATAAGAAGTGTGCTGGATATTTTGATGTCGGCTAATATCAAATATTCGTCGGCCACACAGCTGTACGTTCAAGTACTGCGACGAACATAGCGTGGATATCTTCAAGAAATATACGCCCATAGACAAGTGACATTTGAGTGGCTAAGTTGTAAGCCGTACAGTTTGACCGATACTCGCCGTGGTTGGTCCGTGGACGGGTGACCATTTATAAACATACTGAGACCCCACCGTACCTCAGAGCACGGTTAGCCGTTGGTCCCGATTGTCATACGTTGATTTTTGACATTCGTTAAGTTATTACAATTCGGACAGTCTTACTTTGGAATACTGTGGTCAGCAACATAGCTTGGGAAAAGGCTAGGCAGACGAAGAAAACAAGTGACATTTGAAATAAATAAATGTATATAAATCTATATTTATTTCTCTTCCACAAATTACAGTACAGCAGTTTACAACACAAAGTTTAGTAATGAATAACAATAATTTGTGGGAGATTGATGCCTAAACTAAGCCGAGGCCTGTATCTTAGGACATCAGGCCACCACCACTTACAAATTATGTAAACAATACAGTGAGACAGTATATGTCGAGAATTTAACCCATTAAAATCGCAAATATGTACGGAAATCCTCATAACAATGACTAAACTGAGCGTAAACACAACTGTATCCACTTTAATCGGAGCTGCTGCGCCAGATTTTTAGCAGAACATTGTTACTTGTTAAAATACAAATATAGTATTAGGGATGTGGCCTCACACGTTCGATTGTTAAATCAATTTCTTTCGATCAGTCACGTGACTTAGATTTGTCACTTCCATACATTTGAGCGATTCGTTTAGCGTTAACGCTTATAGAAATGTTATTTGTCTGGGAACGCTAGCCAGCGTTATAATCCCTTTAATGTTATAAACTTGAAAGTTTATGAAGATGGATAAATGAATAAATCAATGATTACTTTGACCCAAAATCTAAAGTGATTTACATTAATTTTGATACACTTTATTTCCGATTAAATTTACGAAATCAAGATAATTAGGTATTTGCATATTAGTAGGACGAAATTTTAACTATTATTTTTATTGCTTTAATCATCAAATCCAATTGAGTTACGTTCTAAAGCAGTTACCTTTAGCTTTTGTAAATACTTACAAATTCCAGCCAATGATAAAGACATTAACTGGCCTGTTGGTCTTGTGGTTAGTGACCCTGACTGCTAAACTAAAGGTCGTGGGTTCGATTCCCACGCAGGACAAATCTTTGTGTGATGAGCACGATCATTTGTTCTGTGTCTGGGTGTAATTTATCTATAAAATGTATGTATTTAAAAATATGTAAGTATGTTTATCAGTTGTCTGGTTGCCATAATACAGGCTCTGCCTAGTGTGGGATCAGATGGCCGTGTGCGAGCTGTCCCAAGATATTATTATCTTGTATCTCTTATATTAAAAAGGCGAGAGAAATATCGCTCATCAAAACTGAGGCATTAAAATTAGGGCAATTGGTGTTATTTCATCTATTTCTATCACCTTCCGTCTTGTGTCTGCTTTATGATCTGATTCATATATCGACTCAAATAATGACAGACATGTAAATTGGGATAGTTATTAAACATCTAATTGCTATGCTTCATTTTTATTAAAACCTCACTTCTTGCAGCAGTTACTTTGGCCACAGAATATATAATAGTACTTTTGGTCCAAATAAAAAAATCGCTTAATCGGTTTTACTGTTAAATGTGTATTTTCTATTTGATACTAGTTGTTACCTTTTACATTTTTTAACGTCAAACACGGGAAGTTAAAACATAAAACTAAGGAGATTGCACCACAAATAAATCACTATTGGCTGCACGGATAGCCGAGTGGTATAGGTCACCTCGCTAATTACCACAATACGCGACGTGCTGCGGGTTCGAATCCCACATGGGACAAGCAGGATTTGGGTGTTCTTTGTGCACGTGATTTTAATGTTTGTAAAATCCCTGCGACAAAAGAATTGAATTTCGTACAGGAGAGGTATAAAAAAAAAACAAAAGAAAACACTCTACTTTTCTTCTTAGTTGAACTATTTTAAGAAAATAATGATGTTTCTAAACTTAGTATTAGTAATATGGCAACCGTAGAAACCAATCAATTGCCCATTTAATTAACATATGACCTAATTTATTCTAGTTCGCATCCACACAAAACCAACATTGACTGAGTGTTCAGTGTTCAGTATTCCGAAAATGTAAAACAAGCTATTCGGTGTAAATGTTTTAGCGAATAGCGAGGTGCCCCACCGAATTTCATTTATTTACTCTTTCCATAAAGGTCCGTACATTCTGTTAAATCTCAAAAAGTTGCTGGTTATAAGGAGTCTTTTTATCCAAGGCTCTAAGTGTATTATTAGATATAAGCAAAATTTGTCTGTGACTATTAGACCATATTAGACTAAAATCCTTCGACCTTCTGTTGGTATTATAACTACTTATTAGCCCTCCAAGCTATTAAAAAAAATTGCTCAAAACTTTCAAAATGCAGAACAGATTTTCACAAATTATTGCCAAGAACTATCAATTGGGTAATATTTCAAACCAAAAACACCGCATCATAATCGGTCCATTTCTTTAGGAGTTCCGATGCCACAGATAGACACGTCAAACTTATGACACCTTTGTTTTTGCGTCGGGGGTTAATGACGACGATAATGTCAAAAAATTATTAAGCTCATGTCCTTTTGATCAAAGAGCTTAAACGACTATCACACTAGTCAATTTATACCGTCTATAGAAGGGGTTTTACAAATATGCAATTCAAATATCCAAAACCTTGAAACAAACATTAGTGGACCACTAATCATCATGCAAGCATCGATTCCTTGACCACGTGGCTATCCGTGTAATCAAGATATCGTGTGGTTTAAAAGCTATACTTCTTTCGTCTTTAAAGAAAAATTATAAATACAGCATTTTCACATTATGTATAAGGCCTAAGATAAGAACTCGAAGAACATTGTTCTACATGACAAGGCCTGCCAAGATGGTCCATAGCTATAAAATATTAATCCTTCTGCCAGGTCTATTTTTATTTATTTCGGATAAAAGAATGTATTGTTTACTGCAGTGTTATCTTAAAATTGTATGCAGGCTTTTATTTGACTTTAGGTTACCTTTATTTCTGCTCCTTAAGGCCCATTTTCCAAAATCGAATTTGCAACGATATGGCTACATAATTCCGTAAGGTGGACATTACAAACATTTTCGACCTTTGGACTCTCTCAAGTTAATAAAGTAGTTTACTTTCTTTCATTAAGTTCACTTTAAACTAAATCATTCTACTCTCATGTCATAGCCTGGCGGTTCAATAAACGGATTTGTGAGCCCATGTTTGCAGGTTCAAGCCCATTACTGGCAATAGGGAACAAAGTGAGTTTTCAAAATTTATATTACTTACTTTCTTAATTATTCTGAGATACTTTTGAAGATCGGTGAAAAAAAAAACATCGTGAGAAAACCTGGATGCCAAATTGTATATATACTTGTTCCTACCCTACATGAGAAGAGGCACAGGCCCAGCAGTGGGGCATTTATAGGCCAGTACTATATTTAATTCAGCATTTATGGGTCATTTTCAAAACAAACACCTGTATCTATTAAGACTAAGAATCAAATAGACAAATACTTATTAAAATAATATAATGCACCTCATCATAAACTAGCAATAGGTAGATAGACTTTTAATGACGTCTTAAAGTTAAGTTGCGTTTGAGTATTCGGGGGTAATTCAACGTTTTCAAGTTTGTAAGAAAATATATTTCAAAGCATCTCATTGACATTTTATTTTCTTTTTTTTTTATGTATTTTGTTCCACGTCTTCATATTAGATTATGTTTGTTGTCTGATTCTGATTAGCCTTAGAAGACGTGTCCTCGTGTTTGATCTCGTTTCTTATTACGACAAAATCAACCTTTGAAGCTCGCTTAAAAATACGTGTACCCAAAAGGTTTTTTTTAGAATTATTATAAATTGGTAATTAACACTTAAGGCTTTTATGTTATTTTTTTACTTTGAGTTATCATTATGAGGGGCAATGTGGTATGTATTTGGCCATACTGTGCTCCAAGCCTTCATGTTCACAAAACATTTTTGTTATAAATATTTAGGTATGTTAAAAATATACTGCGAAAGATAGAAACAAAACAACTTTAAGTTTAAATAAATAAATAAAGCCCCATTTTTAACCATGCAGCTTCTAAATAAGATCCATTTAAATAATGTTTTATTACGACTTGCACTCAGAACGTCGCACATAAAAATACCAAGAGAAACAACAGCGTATGAACACGCCAAAGAAGAAAAACATTTTCTAATGAATAATTCACAACTTACAAAACGCAAGGCGCACGGAAAAATACGTTTCTCATTTTTCACAAAGTCCACCTATCCAGTTCGCACCTCTATTTCCGCGAACACAGTCTAAAGGAAGCACATTTAATTTACAATTCCTCTCGACATCAAAAACTAGCTTTCAGTAGACATTTATTTAGTAAATCGTACGATGCCTGTAAGACAGAATATGCAATAACAGAAAATTTTCACTGAAATGAAAAATAAAGTGTCTTTTTTACCTCCCTTCGCAGTTTTAAAATTCTGTCTGCGTTAAGGATTGCATTTTTCATCAAGTACTCAAACAAGGTGGAAGCTCATGGCGGCAACGTTAGGACCTTGTATTTTCCGAACTTTTAGAGATCCTCACAGCGTGCGCTGCTCGAATTTTTAATTATCAAACCCAATTCAGGACTGCCGAGTTTTTTTGAAAACGAGCAGTTCAAACTAGCATTTTGGTAAACACAAGCTTTCTGTAGTTAGTCAACTGTTGGAAACTTACTTTTTGGAGGAATATGTAACCAATATAGTGAATGACGATGTACCCTGACTGATACTGATACTGATTACTGCTTTAGCTATGTTTTAATGAAAAGTAAATGAATGAATTACCGAAATGTTTATCGATGTATATGACGTCCTTCATCAATACTAATATTATAAATAGAAAAGTTAATC
This sequence comes from Diachrysia chrysitis, assembly GCA_932294365.1. NCBI lineage: Eukaryota > Metazoa > Arthropoda > Insecta > Lepidoptera > Noctuidae > Diachrysia > Diachrysia chrysitis. The sequence goes on along the minus strand of OW028659.1, from coordinate 9,314,171 downwards.
TGTCCATCCTTCTATCTGTATAGCTTTCAAGCCGTCACTTTGGTAAATGAAATATTTTACACATAGTTTTTTTTGTTTAATTGATGACGTCAATTTAGCCTTATTCTCTTGAACTTTGGTGGGCTTTATTTACTTAGATTTTTCTTATTTTAAAAAAGCATTATTTTCTAACTCACCAGTCCTGTCCAGTCACTTACCTTATTGTTCCTGTTACCATGAACAAGCCATGTACTACGCTTCGGTCCTAACGGTTATCTGTCCCATCTTTTGCGACAACATTGCTTAACCCTGGCCTTTAAAATATGCCTTACTATTTTAAGTCAACGCTACACACACCTTTAGGTAGTAAATTAGTTATGTTTGCTCTATTTCTTTGTGTTTCTTCCTTAATTGATTCTCATCATTTTGACTGGCTTGTTAGTCTAGCGGTTAGTGACCCTGACTGCTTAGCCGGAGGTTGTGGGTTCAATTCCCACTCAGGCCAAATAATTGTGTGATCTGCAAGATTACTTGTTCTGTATCGGGGTGTAATTATTTATAATGTGTATGTATTTAGAAATATAATTATTTATCAGTTGTCTGGTTGCCATAATACAGGTTCTGCCTAGTTTAGGATCAGATGGCCGTGTGTGAGTTGTTCCAAGATATTATTATTTGTTTCTGCTTTTTATTTTCATATCTAAATATTGGAGTACCTTGGCAAGGTCGTTAAAGTTAGTCTCGACTGTCATACGTTGATCTTTGACAGTCGTTAAGACATTACAATTCTGACAACCAGTATTACTATGGGATATTGTGTTACCCAGTAAAATGGGTTGTAGAAGGTCAGCTAAGCAGTCGATTCAGCGCCAGATTCAACGGCATTCAGCTGAATCCGGTAAGGCTGGGAGTCGACCCCAGCTTAGCTTGGGAAAAAAGCTAGACAAAAGAAGATCTAAGTATTGGAGTGTATACGAATAACAGCATTTTTTTAACAGAGCCTGAAAATGTTTCCTAGAATAAGCGCTGTTAAGGAATGCTCATCGATTTTCCACCCTGTATAAGTAAGAAAGGCGTCAAATTTCAATTGAAGTATAAACTGTAAACAAAAGAGAAACGGTAAGAAGGATAAGAAAAGACTTAATAATTTATTTCTCTTTACATCAAATCATATTATAGTTTATTAGCTTTCTTCTTTTAGGAAATGGAACCTCCCAATTCTATACAAACTCTTATTGTTGGAACCGGAATTTTTTTAAACAATTTACAAAGTACACCAAACCATGATTTGCATATTTTGCACCAAAAGCCAGCTAGCGCCTCGACTTCTGAAATAGATAACCATGTAATATATTGTTTTTGTATTTTATTTATTAAATTCAATCTTAGGTTACCGTAAGTTTAAAACATGCTGTTCTTCATCTAATATTGTTTAGCGGGGCACGTGGAACTTATAATATTTATTTATTTTGGGTATTATATTGATATCCAAATTTATCTACAAATTCCCCTAATTAGTTAAGCTGTCAAAAGGCTTGGTCCTGTGATTATTGCGTTATCGCACTGACTTCACATATTTGACAACATTGGCAATAACATCTACCATTTTTCAAACGTCACAATAAGTATAATTAATAAAATTATGGTAACGTGTTTCCGACTCAAATAAGAATAAGTTTTATATGTTTTGCAATTTGCTTTCGAATCAACAGTAAATAAGAATACATATACGTATTACAACGATTTAAGGATGAGTCCGATACCAAAAGATATCGTTAAAAATATGGATTGTCTATTTTACAAGTTAACCTTCGCTAACACTATCACATCTTTGCTTAGCGGCAAATATGTATATTATCTCAAATAGTTGATTTAAAAAAGCCCTTTTCTTTCAAAATATTTTACAGATCCCCAGGCTAGGTATACACGAGACTGAAGCCTATTGATTATCAGAATAAAACGTTGATATAATGAGTTTCCACGTCTGTATGGACCTTGGAAATTATGTCCTGGTACGGAAAAATAGAGTATGCATACCGCGTACCTATGCAATTTCGCTGTTGCGGGGGCAGCGGAGGGCACGCGACTGGTTAGGTTAGGTTAGTAGTATTAGCAGAAAGTTTAGTTGTACCGCCGCCGCTGCATATGTGTTCGTATTCATTTCCCCAGATAAATATTCAAAACTCTGTTAACTCCACTTAGGTAAATTTTTTACCGAAATGTTTATCGATGTATATGACATCCTTCATCAATACTAATATTATAAATAGAAAAGTTAATCTGTCCATCGTTCTATCTGTATAGCTTTCAAGCCGTCACTTTGGTAAATGAAATATTTTACACATGGTTTTTTTTGTTTAATTGATGACGTCAATTTAGCCCCCTCTCTTGAACTTTGGTGGGCTTTATTTACTTAGATTTTTCTTATTTTGAAAAAGCATTATTTTCTAACTCACCAGTCCTGTCCAGTCACTTACCTTATTGTTCCTGTTACCATGAACAAGCCATGTACTACGCTTCGGTCCTAACGGTTATCTGTCTCATCTTTTGCGACAACATTGCTTAACCCTGGCCTTTAAAATATGCCTTACTATTTTAAGTCAACGCTACACAACACCTTTAGGTAGTAAATTAGTTATATGTGATCTATTTCTTTGTGTTTCTTCCTTAATTGATTCTCATCATTTTGACTGGCTTGTTGGTCTAGCGGTTAGTGACCCTGACTGCTTAGCCGGAGGTTGTGGGTTCAATTCCCACTCAGGCCAAATAATTGTGTGATCTGCAAGATTACTTGTTCTGTATCGGGGTGTAATTATTTATAATGTGTATGTATTTAGAAATATAATTATTTATCAGTTGTCTGGTTGCCATAATACAGGTTCTGCCTAGTTTAGGATCAGATGGCCGTGTGTGAGTTGTTCCAAGATATTATTATTTGTTTCTGCTTTTTATTTTCATATCTAAATATTGGAGTACCTTGGCAAGGTCGTTAAAGTTAGTCTCGACTGTCATACGTTGATCTTTGACAGTCGTTAAGACATTACAATTCTGACAACCAGTATTACTATGGGATATTGTGTTACCCAGTAAAATGGGTTGTAGAAGGTCAGCTAAGCAGTCGATTCAGCGCCAGATTCAACGGCATTCAGCTGAATCCGGTAAGGCTGGGAGTCGACCCCAGCTTAGCTTGGGAAAAAAGCTAGACAAAAGAAGATCTAAGTATTGGAGTGTATACGAATAACAGCATTTTTTCAACAGAGCCTGAAAATGTTTCCTAGAATAAGCGCTGTTAAGGAATGCTCATCGATTTTCCACCCTGTATAAGTAAGAAAGGCGTCAAATTTCAATTGAAGTATAAACTGTAAACAAAAGAGAAACGGTAAGAAGGATAAGAAAAGACTTAATAATTTATTTCTCTTTACATCAAATCATATTATAGTTTATTAGCTTTCTTCTTTTATTAAATGGAACCTCCCAATTCTATACAAATTCTTATTGTTGGAACCGGAATTTTAAAAAACAACTTACAAATTATACCTATCGCTGTTTTGCATATTTTGCACATTAAGCCAGCTAGCGCCTCGACTTCTGAAATAGATAACCATGTAATATATTGTTTTTGTATTTTATTTATTCAATCTTAGGTTACCATAAGTTTAAAACATACTGTTTGGCAAGATTCTGAAAACATCTAATATTGTTTAGCGGGGCACGTGGAACTTATAATATTTATTTATTTTGGGTATTTTATTGATATCCAAATTTATCTACAAATTCCCCTAATTAGTTAAGCTGTCAAAAGGCTTGGTCCTGCGATTATTGCGTTATCGCACTGACTTCACATATTTGACAACATTGGCAATAACATCTACCATTTTTCAAACGTCACAATAAGTATAATTAATAAAATTATGGTAACGTGTTTCCAACTCAAATAAGAATAAGTTTTATATGTTTTGCAATTTGCTTTCGAATCAACAGTAAATAAGAATACATATACGTATTACAACGATTTAAGAATGAGTCCGATACCAAAAGATATCGTTAAAAATATGGATTGTCTATTTTACAAGTTAACCTTCGCTAACACTATCACATCTTTGCTTAGCGGCAAATATGTATATTATCTCAAATAGTTGATTTAAAAAAGCCCTTTTCTTTCAAAATATTTTACAGATCCCCAGGCTAGGTATACACGAGACTGAAGCCTATTGATTATAGAATAAAACGTTGATATTATGAGTTTCCACGTCTGTATGGACCTTGGAAATCATGTCCTGGTACGGCAAAATAGAGTACGCATACCGCGTACCTATGGAATTTCGCTGTTGCGGGGGCAGCGGAGGGCACGCGACTGGTTAGGTTAGGTTAGTAGTATTAGCAGAAAGTTTAGTTGTACCGCCGCCGCTGCATATGTGTTCGTATTCATTTCCCCAGACAAATATTCAAACCTCTGTTAACTCCACTTAGGTAAATTTTGAATTTTCCTATTTTCGTTTTTAGCGAATGCTTACGACATTAGAAATGTTTTAGTGCCTTTCGGCCTATTGGTCCAGTGGTTTGAGCTATTATACGTTGTATATTGTATGTATATACGTATACGTATATTGTACGTATATACGTTGATCAGTCAGTCACGTAACATATCATAATACCAGCCTATAAATGTCCCACTTCTGGGCACAGGACTCTTCTCATTTATAGAAGGCACGAGCATTGATCACCACGCATGCTCAGTAAGGAACTTGAAACTTGCATTCCAAAAATTGGAATCTGAAACCAACCCGCTGGTTTCAGATTCCAATTTTTGAAATCCAACTTTTCTCACGTTGTGTTCCTTCACCGTTTGCCGATGGTGTCTTACAATAATTAAAATAGAATAATTAAAAATTATTTCAACTTTGAAAAAGTCACATTGGTAATTGCCCATAGTGGTTTCGAACCTGCAGCATTGTGCATTAAAATCCGCTCGTTGAACCGCTAGGCCACCACGACGTTAACATATATAGTATATATAGTATATATAGTTCGCATTTAACTTACCCGTATTAGCAGAACAAGACAAACGAGTGCAAATCCAATGACCAGAATAACAAGTACAAAAATTACATTCTACATTTTTTGTTTCTCCTTGAATACAACCTCCGTGGTCTTGCACATCTAAAACAGAATAGGAATGTTAACTCTTTTGTCAAAAAATTAAAATAGACCTTAACTATACTCCATTTACTTTAGAATTAGACAGAAGTAAAAAAAGGCTCTTTTAGGTGCACACTTTGTAATAAAAATACAACAAACAGTATTATAGTCAAGATTGATGTGGAGTTAAATATAATCAACTTAAATATCAGCTGTTACACTTAATTGTACTTATTTAACCTATCTACCTTCTGAAAATACAAGGCCTTCATTTAATATTATTTAGTTTTTACATAAAATATATCGTGTCAATGTCTAAAATCTAAAAGAAGCAGGGGCGGACAGTATCGGAAACGTTTTTCATATCAGTAAAACTATTTAACTAAAATGTTTACATAGTTAGTATTTAGCTTGGGAAAGTGTATTTTTGTTGTACACACCGTCATTCTAAATTATATATAGGTAATTAAAATTATCACTTTTGTTACCACCAATGTCAATTAATTATTGTCATTTGTGGTGACTGATGGTAGCAGTGACTAAATTGTTAAGTGTTGTTTAGTGTCGTATTTATTTGGCTTGTTGATAATATAATATGGAGATATTGTGATAAAGTTGTTTTTAATAAACTAATTGTTACTATTTTTTTTATTTCATATACTTAACCAAGCATCGTGACGAGTAGATAATTAGAATATGCTTTATTGTATGCCATACATTGTTACGTGCAAAAAAATCACATACATTATTTATTAAAATTGAGCGAACTTGACTTGAAAAAAAAAGGTTTCGTACTGCTGTTTCTGCGAGCCTCTTTTGTCTAATGTTATAATAAATGGAGTATAGATAGGTATGTGATGTGATCTTAGAGTAAAAATAGTAAACTATTGAGTGCGCATATCAAGTATGAACTGTAGGCTCTAGTATGAACAAGAGACGCGCTGTTTTATTAAAACTATCTCAAAACCTAATATTACCTAGAGCGTAGTACTTACAGGAAAAAAATTTGCTTACGCTCGGCACAACGGGCTACTAGCGGTGCTCGCACTCTATGCTTGTCTATATATACCTAAGGATGTCATGCATTTGATAACTGCCGAAATTGAAACGCTTGTTTTATATTATTTATCGGTAACGCCGAAACACATACTCAAAAATAACCTTTTATAAAAATACTAGCTTTAGAGCCGTAGAGTGCACTTAGCTATGTTTAAACACGCTATTACATCCAGGTGATTAGAAATGAAGCTTTAAATTTGCAAAAACTCAAATTCATACCCTACGTAAATTGGTATCTTACTCCAAGTTCATATATACAACGAGTCGTTTTGCATTATCGTCAAATTCAAGGAGGTATCTATGCTGATGATTTTCGACATGAATCAATATTAAATAAGTACATAAGTATTTTTTTATTTTATCTAATTTTCGGAGGCGTGTGTGAGACAAGCATTTCAAAACGCTGCCCGTGTGATATCGCACTGAAACTGCTCTTTTACACACACACTTAAAGACACTTCCTACCGCATACGCTACGGGACGATTCTGATCTTTGAAAGTGGAGTATTCTGAAAAACTGTCAAACTTAAATAACTAAAAAAACAATTATGTATTAATTATTGAGCAGATATCGTAATTTTATTTGATTCATTATTCTTTCAAAACAGCCTTCTGAAATTTGACGAGAATTCAAAACGACACGTTATATAACTGACATCAACGCGAACAACTTCGCGGGTACAGCTAGTAAATAAATAAATCAGAAATTAAAGGTACCTTGTACTGCATCAAGTTTATGGAATGTCCTCAGGCTATGTGTAAAATTGTGTCTGAGATACCTGCTGGACCTCCAAGCCAATCCATCAATACCAGCTAAAATTAAAAGTGCGAATATTAGTTCAAGCTTTGTTTCAATGTTCGAATTAATTATTTGTATGGAAAAAACATTACTTATTAAGTAGCTGTCTTTAACAATACCGTGCTTACATTACTGCATTACTACGATTAGAGAATATTATGGATCTGTCTAGTTCAATATAAATTTTTAAATATGCTTTGAGCTTGTAAGCCTTTAAATCTTAAGATGTGTATTTATTAACCATCTTCAAAAGAGGAGGTTCTCAATTCAACGGTCGGCTTTTTTTTCAATTTATGCGTGCAACAACGTTTGTTCATTGGGTAATTAACCGACTTTCTTTTCGATGGTATGTTTTTTTTTTCGTAGGTTTGTTACATTATTTCTCCGACAATGGGGTACATAAATAGCTATGAAAAATCCATCTGTTAGAAATGCATGAAAAAGAAATCCATCAGTTAGACATGCATGTAATAAAAATCTGTTTTTACTCTATGGAACAATGATTATAAAACATGTTTTATCTTGTCCTATTGTTTGCTACTAACTTAAAATAATAATAATATTTTACCTTTTTTAGGTCCAAACTGATATTCATTATAAATCGCAGTACCTACAGAAGCCTGAAAATAGAATTAATTAAAACCCCAAACACGCAGAAAATAATTCTTCAAACTATTTTAGGTCGTGAGATACTTAGAGTGATCCCCAGTAAACTATAGATTTTGATAATAAAGCAGTACTTTAGACTCAGCTAATTGGTCGAAGTCATTCCATTGACTAAACGTTTGTCTGGTCATGAAAAATCAGAGGAAGAATGCAATCCGGACAGGTAACGAGCAAACAGTACCATTAGTAAACATGGTAGACAGAGTAGCGACGGATACTGCTTCTCTTGCATTCACTGCCGCTCGAGCCGCATCATTAGAAGCAAGCCGACTAGTCTCTTCTCTAACCTTGCTAGCCACATGTCTCAGTTACAGTTTTAACCTCTTTTGTCCAGAAAAAGCCTCATTGCCAATTTTCCTTTACCGGGGACCAGGTAGGAACGCTTCACAAAAGAACTGCAGTCCACAGCAACCGAGCCGGCTGGGCGCTAAACGGCCGTATTTTAAGCGCCTAATCAACTAAGTAAAAGCCAGTCATGACCGGGCTAGGCCAGTTGGATGCGACATATGTATAATTAAACACAAGAAATTAAATTATTTTATTAAATAACTTACCCACAAAGCGAGCCACAGAATACCCAGCATGTTCGACCAAAACTGATGGGTTTGGATTTGGATTCGATTAAGAAGTTTAATTTGGAACTGATTAGGAAAAATGCAATGTTAATTAAAACATATTTTGTAACTATATTATTAATCTTTAGGAATTAAATTGCGAAATTAGCGTTAGGTTAAATTTAATCCGTGATATATTAATTTAACGATAAGCAGCCGTGCCTATGATAATGATCAAAATTCATAGAAAATGACCAATATTCAGAAAACTAATCTGTAATCTCCGGTTCTGTTCCATTTCAGATAAAACATTAATATATCTTGTGAGATTGTAGATCTTTATGTCTATGCCATAATCGACACACTACACAAGTATCCATATACTTTGGAGTTGTCACTGGTTGGAGAAACGTCAAGTTTTATGTCATGCATGTCAGGTGACTGCGCTTAGAGGAGGTTCGTGCTTCGTAGTTTTCAATGTCAGAGTTCATTCGAGTTTGGTATTTTAAGAGCGGGAGTGGACGATTGGGGCACAAGTTAGGAATGATAGTCATTCTTTCATGAACCATCCTTGAGGTTTGTTATGGGTTCTCGTGGGCAATAAGATCAAAAGTTACTTATCTTTGTCTTTCAGGCTTAAATCGACCATCTATACCTATTAAAAATAAAGTTATTTTTTAATTTTGACGGGCTTGTTGGATTAGTGGTAGGTGACCCTGACTGCTAAACAGGAGGTCATGGGTTCGACATTTTAAAACCAACCAAAAATGGCGACTATTTCCTTTCGTTATTTTATAAAATATTTTTCCGTCTATATTTAAATAAAAAAGCAATTCCGGCTTTGTTTGAACTGATCTAAAGTATAAAATAAATAAAAAGAGCACTGGCTCTAGGGCCAGTTTAGATGACTATTTCTGTACTCACTAAATAAAGTACTCTAGAAAATATGTAGTATTTTTGGTTCTTTGAATCTTTCCAGATGAATGGAAAATTGCTGCAATTTTAACTATCTACAAAAACAATCCAAAAGATGAACCATACAATATCGTCCAATCGCATATCTTAAGATTTAGAAAAATAATTAATGAAAGTTCAGTTAACTTTTTTAATAAACATATGGTAATGTCTGTCAAATATTTTAGGTTAACAAAGGGTTAATCTACTAAAGAAGCAGTGTCATGGTAAACGTTGTGTGGCTTTTTTTGGGTTAGAAAAAGATTTTGACACCGTTTCAAAGTCCTTTAAACCAACTAGAGTTCGGGGGCAAAAGGGGAACTTCTCTGCAATGGTTTGAAAGTGGAATGCCATCGCAGTGGATTTCTCCCAATTTCATTCAGCGTCCCTCAGGGTAGTGTACTCGGTCCAACACTGTGCATATAAGTGTATGTAAACAATATTAGTAACCTCCATCTAAACAACGCTACATATCTTATGCAGAATATAATACGATTATATTGTTTCACGATAAATCGTAGGACCAAGGTTACCACTATGCAGAACAAATGCAACGGAACTCGATCACAACCTCTTGTTGCTAAACGTTAAGAAATCAAATATATTGCGTTTTCCAAAACCAAAGCTTCTAATCCTTTCCATTTTCTGTCACTTAATATGCTCACTTGTTTCCATATCGACAACATATAAGTACTCACTCGTACTGATAATATAAAATATCTAACTATAACCTTCTCAATTAGTTCTATAACTCCGAAATTGCTGTCCTATAGAATTTTTATGTATCTATATTAAGTGTAATCTATTATTTAGTGTAATCTATTACAAATTATGTCTAAGCCCACTATTGCAGTATTGTGTCCGTATCTGGGTAGGCGCCACCAAGAAAGTCTTCATAAATCCAGAAAGGGCTCAAAGCGCTGTGATTGTTTTTGCTCTTAGAAGACCTACAGTATCCTAAAGACCTTGGGTACTGAAAGTTTTAATTTTGACGTCTACTTTATTGATATCGTTGATTCTTAAAAATCGATTCTACTATCAGGTCATAAAATTAAACGCGTTTTTAGAATCCCATCCACGCCTCCCCCCCTTAACATAAAATCACCTATAAAATCACCCAGGAAAGGCGAGATATTTTAATTAGGGATCAACTGAAAATGAAGAAAGGGTAAGATGAAGATAATGGAGATAGAAACAAAAAAATATAATAATAATTTATTTCGCCTTAAAACAGGTTATACTGCGGGTCCCGACGTTATTGTTATATATTACATGTTGTTCCATTACATAATACCTCTTCTAGGCGAATGTACCTTTCATTCGTTCACAAATTGTTGTGTTTACGACGTATATTATTTTATATGAAGCACATCGATTACCAAAATGTGACTTGCATATTTTACACGGAATAGTAGCCAGTAACTGCTCTCCTAAAATAGATAACCATTTCATATTATTATTATTTTTAGTTTTATTCATTATTAAAAGTAAAAAAAAAAGAACTGGTAATAGAAGGTTTAGTGTAGTTTCTAAAAAAAATCTAATATTGTTTAGTGTAGTTGGAATGCACGGATAGCTGAGTGGTATAGTGTGCCACTATGCGCAACGTGCTGTGGGTTCGATTCCCGCATGGGACAATCATTTGTGGGATCCACAAATGCTTGTTCCAAGTCTGGGTGTTAATTGGGCATGTGAATTGAATGTTTGTACAACCCCTCGCGACACAAGGATTTCATTCCTTAGAAATCATATGTATTTATTTAAAAAAATAATAATGTAAAAAAAAAGTTAATTTCAAAATGCACTGATTATTTAAGCTGTCAAAAAGCTTGCATTTGCGGCAATGCTGGACGCATTGTCGTAAATGCTTGATTTAAACTCTTGGGCTACCGCAACTGTATGTGTACCACACAATTGATTAGCTAAGGAAAATCTTAATATGATAAGTTTTCACGTATGTATGGACCTTGGAAACCAGGTGCTGGCAATAAAGATACAGGAAGTATTTGTCTCATCCCACACTAGCAGAAAGTTTAGTTCTAGCGCTGCCGCAGCGAATGTGTTAATAAACGATTTCTCCAGACGAATATTCCCATTACCATTCAAACCCCCATTACCACGATGAGGGGGTAACAGGAGCATAAAAATTCCATCCAAGTTTTAGCTGAGCTTTGATAGATCAGTCAGGTTACCTTTTATATATTTAGGTACATAGATAAGCCTGCAATGAAGCAGATAAAATTATTGAAACAAAACACTTACCTCTATTAGCAGAACAAGACAACCGAGTACAAATCCAATGACCAGAATAACAAGTACAAAAATTACATTCTACATTTTTTGTTTTGCCTTGAATACAACCTCCTCGGTCTTGCTTATCTAAAACAGAACAGAAATTTTGACTCTTTCTTCATAAATCTAAGATAGACAACAGCGTTAGTCAACGAGATTTGATGGTTACTGGCGCAGGACTACGCTTTTAAAGGTTTTGGTTATGATATGTCTTAAAAATATTTTGAATTCATCAACAATTTTTTTCAAGTCTAATATCTTTTAAAATCTTATCTAATATATTATTGCTTGCCCCTAGATTTTCTGTTAGAATGCACAATATACACAGTATATACAGGCTAGAATATTCTTCTACATATAAAATTGGAGGAAAAGTACATACATATCGTACATACATACTGGAGACAGCAAACAACCAATAACTGATTTTTGAAAACACCCTGTATTATTGTTATGGATAAGCTTCGAGCATTGCAAGTCGCACCGATCCGTGATTCGCGAGACGAACACAAGGTGGCGTGCAGTGTACGTGGAGCAGTAGCTTTGGAGGTTTGCAAGCAGAAAATGCGCTTTCGGGTGCACGCTTGCAACGAACATGCAATAAAAGTCAGAATTATGCAAGTAACGTTTGATCAACGCGGCATTAAATAAATATGTTCGGTATTGTCATCCTCTTTGCTACAAACGTAAAATAACGATATTTTACCTTCTTTAGGTCCAAACAGATAGGCTTCGTAAATCGCGTCACCAACAGAAGCCTGAAAAATTAATCAATTAAAAAGTCAAACACGCAGAAAGGAATTCTTCAAAAAAACTGTTTTAAGTCAAAGAATACTTGTAGAATAGTAACTGGTAGTCTGCAGTTTGGATAAAAAAGGTAGCAGTATATTAATGTCAGCTAATTCGGTTAAAGTTATCACGTTGACAAAACCTTTTTTTGAAGTAGAACTTTAGGTGTAAGCTGGTAAAAGGAATAGATGCGAACGGAAGTTAAGAGGATATAAGTTAGTGAAGATAGAAAGAGAGAGTTACGTTTCGTATATTACTGTAGAGGCAAGAGAAAGAGGTACGAGCACGCATTTTCTTTCTCTCTTTCTCTCATAGCCAGTTACGTTTCGTATATAAAGAAGTTTTCCGTGAGTCGTGTAGTCTAAAGCGCACTCGTTTTTTTTTTCAGTAGTACGACTAGGCACTTCTGGTGTTCGTCACCCATTGCCGCGGCACGGTCTAGGATGTAGCCAAATGGGTCTCAAATACAGTTTCAATCTTTCTTTGCCTGTAAAAAGCCTCATTGCCAAATTTCCTTATTAGGGATGCTTCTACTTTCTCTTTTACTGGAGACCAGACAAAAGCGTTTAGCAAAAGAGCTGCAGTCCACAGGCACCACTGAACGCTAAAAGTTTTTATTTTAAGCACCTAGTCAACTAATTAAAAGCCAGGCATGAACGGGCTAGGCCAGCTAGCTGCGCCATTGCATTTGACGCAGCTTAACACAAGGATTAATATAATTTAATTAAAAAAACTAACCCACACAGCGAACCACAGAATGACAAGCATGTTCGACTACAACTGATAGGTTTGGATTTTGATGCTAAGAAGTTAAATTTGGAACTGATCAAGAACATTGAAATTTTAATTAAAACATATTTTTTACATAATAAATTATTGATTTTTAGGAATTAAATTGCGGGCGTTAGGTTAATTTTAATCCGTGATGTTTTAATTTTACAAAGGGTATGATCAATACTCAGAAAACTAATAAGAAAACACGATAAAAAAAAAGCTGGCCTGTTATCTCGGTTTCTTTTCCATTCTAGACAAAACATTAATATATTGCTTACAGGTATTACATATAGATGGAAAACACGACACTGGGACGTCAACGAGAACGAGATTATAACAGGTCGGCGCCTTGCCGACAACACTTACAGTACTGTCTTAAAATGCACTTTTAAGACAGTAATGTATGTTAAACAAACTCTAAGAACGGTTATCGCTTGGTAACACTACGAATGCATACTGGATTAATTCTAATTTTAATTGAATGTTGTGACTGTGTCAGTTAACTGTTTATCGATATGTAGATAACAATATTATATTTAATAATAAAACATTGTCAAAATTTCCAAAAAAGTTACCGCAATAGTGAAGTCCGAAAACCGATAATAATAAACAGAGAAAATGGCACATAAGCAGCTGAATTAATAGCTGGCAATAGGAGAGAAATGGATATGGCTATAACGGGTAGAAAAATGGATTCTTGTAAAATGTAGCCGTAGTATGTGTCAATAATACGCCAGGTTTCATTAAATAAATAAATAAATGTTGACAACATCACAAACATAGCTCTGAGGCCAAAGAAAGTAGCTAAAGCACTTGTGTTATGGAATCAGAGACAACGAAGGTACCACAAACACCAGGTACCAACACACGAGACAATGTAGAAAAGTGATTTTCTACATTGTCTCGTCTGGAGATTTCAGAGGTAGCGTCACCTTGAAAACCGGCGTGTACGCCGCTCGACCACGGAGGTCGTCGAGCATTGATGCTGTGTCAAATACTCAGCCTAAGCCTAAACCTTGCATACAAATATCGACAGCAAATTTTATCGATACTTTTATGATATATTTTTGGTAATCACTAATAGTTAATTTGTTATGACGTATTCTTTGTGTGCCGTCATTATTATATACGCTATGCGTATGTTGTAGTGTTACGACACTGTTTTTTTAATAAAAACCATGACATAGGCTTTGTTCCTTGTGCATATTTCAAATCACAAACACTTAAAAGGTTCGTCATATTTTATAGCGATAAACCTTAAGAACGATAATCCATCTTAAAGTTAGAAAAAGCAAATCAATATGCAATCTATCTGGTATTGCGTTATTCTCATGATTTAATAAATTTCAATATGCATCTTTATTTGACATCGGTTTATCCTCAGTAACAAAAATACGCGTTCAATTGAAAGGCTACTAGGCGACTCAGGTTCAACGCTCAGCGGTCTGATTAAGATTTTAACTCTTAAATAGGGTGAGGTATCTACCAAAGATCATCCACACTTGCTCTACGGAAGAATAAATAATAACGGGCCGAAGTAGCTAAAGAAAATAAAAAAATCTCCATAGGACATGTCCTAGAAAAATTTGAAAAAATCATGCGATTCTTTTTTTCAAGATTGCATTGTCTAAAATGGAAAAAAACCCGAGACCTCATGTTCAACATTCGTGTTAGCACGAGACTAAAAATCCGGTCAAGAGTAAATATAATTTAACTGTAATCACATTTCCAACGGTAAGAGTAATAAATTAAATTGAATGTTATCAATAACGTATTATCGTGTTGTAATTAGTGGTACTTACTTACTTATTATTTAAAGACTATGTGCTCATGAAACGGCTTTACTTGTGAAACTTTCAGATTTAAAACTATATAACATAATCCTTGAAAGAATATGTAGTTGGGGTAGCAAGCTCCTAAAACAAAGTCGAGTCGAATTTGTAGATCTTGTTTTGTTTTCGAGTTTGCAGCTCCGGAAATCTCCGGGATTTTTTTCATATACTTACCGAATATATCTGCTACCAATGATATTATTATTCGTAAGAAACATTACCTTAAGGTTAACGAGTGGCGACCACGACCCGGAAGACGAAGTGTTGGTAGATTCCACCAGGTGGAACGACGACATCGTCAGGATCGCGGGCAACCGGAGGGTGCAAGCGGCAAGTTGCCGTTCCTTATGGCGTTCTATGGGGGAGGCTTTAGTTCAACAGTGAACGTCTTCTGGCTGAAGATTATATAAACGTTTATGGTTTCTATTAAGGTAACCGATGTTTCAACTCTGATCCTTTCGTTATTTGTCAAAATGCATTAACTAATAATACAAAAGATAGAAATGATACAGATAAAATCAATAACAAATAATCTGTATCATTTTATATTTAGTATCATTGATTCCTACTTATAAATGTTCTTAACATACCAAAAAATCATCTTTCTATAATTTATTTGGACCTGATACATTATAATGCCTTCTTTGACTGTCCAAATGTTTCTGGTTTATTTAAATATTTCGTCTAACATTTGCCCGACAGAAATTTTCGATTGTAATAATACCACTTTTCTGTACCCGTACAATTAAATTAGCTGTATTTTTATTATTTTGCAGACATTATTAAACAAATGAATAAATCTGAATTGGTTCCGGAATTAATTAAATACAAACATACCTATTTTCATTGAATATAATACTATATATCATTAAGTGGCCTTACCTTGCATATTTAATAAATATACGACAAGTACAGCTTATGATTGATTGAATACCAAATTTTATATTTTTTTAATTTGGTATTTAACAATTTGGCTATAACTATCTAACGTCAATTAATACATATATAAAAAATGTTGAAAGAACATGTAGTAAATTAAAAAAGGTGTTTTTAAAACAGTAGGTTATGTTGATGATTTTTTTATCATCGTTGATACTTCTGCTTATCCTAAAATTTATTTAATTAAGGATTTAAATTAATGTTTTCTTAACGTTAAACGCTCAATCAATTTAATTCCTAAATATTGTGAGGAAATGTGCAAAATGTGTTTCAATTAATTTTCCATTTTCGTTAATTAGTTCCATATAAACCTTCACGGTACGTTCTAAATCCAAACTTATCAGTTTTAGTCGACCATGTTTGGAATTCTGTGGCTCACTGTGTGGGTAAGTTATTTTATCTAGTATTTAATCCTTGTGTTAAATCTGTGTTTTTTTATCCCTGGATTAGATTTATAAAACAGTGGATAATTATAAAAAATACATTTGATTGTGGATTAGCGTAAGTTAAATTGGTTTTTGTGGATCAATGACGTGATAAAATACAATTATTCCTGCTAATACCAGTATAATATTTTCGGAACATCTGTGGCGCAAATTTTTGTCATAGCTACTAATGTTAACGTAGACTAACTGCTAATATATGTAACTGCGCAGTAGACAATAAATTCCATAAAGTATAAGCAACATATATCTAGTAGAAAATTAAAAAAAAACTAGAAATATTCCTATTTATGCAGTATTAGAAAATGGCTGATATGGCGACTGCCACTGGTTTAGAATAGTTTAGCCATTGCATAACACACAAAGCAGAAACAAAAGACAATGTTTTTTTACTTTAAATAAATACATGAGCTACATATAGAAGCTAGAATGTCACAGACATCAATCATAAACGAGCTGGGTTATAATTAAGGTTTTTTTGAAGATATGAAATTGTAGATTTGGATAAGGTTCCTTATTTAAAAATATTTCTGTATACATAAAAGTTTCGGATTATCCGCTGGCAGAAACCTGTATTAATATATTTTGTTCCCTATTCAAAATAATTCAAAACCTTTTCATCAGTTTTGGTGACAGTTTCGAATAGATTTTTATTTTTGATTCCATCCGTTGGTTTCGTTTACGGTAGTAACTACTATGCATTCGTTCTTAAATGATATCCCGGCTCACTTTTGAAGCAGCTGTTGTACTTGTCAGGTATTTTTAAAATAGCGTGTTATTTCAAATCTTTGATGGCACACGGCCGTTACAAATGGATGGAGGGAAGGAAGGTATTTACATAGCAGTGAAATTACGGCTTAATAAAATAATTAGCAATTTAATCTTTGTGTCGCAGGGGTTTCACGAACATTTCAATCATATACACAAAGACCACCCAGATTTAGAACAAACATTTATGGGTTGCACAAATTCTTGTCCCATACGGGGATCGAACCCGCAGCACGTCACGCACAGAGGGAGTTAGCGTGGTGACCTATACCACTCGGCTATCCGTGCAGTCAAACAATTGAAATCAGTGCTGTTATTTACCTAGTATAATATTAAAAACCAATTTCCAAATCATGTTTTATGTGTACCGTGAACTATCGCAACTAATTGTAACGCTTGAAATTAGAAATGAAGTGTGATAAAAATAACGTGGAGATTTCGTAAGAAAGAGTGTCGGGCAGGATAATATGCTAAGTAGGAGAAAGAAGGCTGATTCATACTAATCTTCCATAGTAAAAGATAGAAAGAGATGAACACCTAAGATATACCAAGGAATTATATAGTACCGGTTATTTAAGAAATTCTACAAGAGTCTGCCAAGCTGATTAAAAATAATTATTAGCCTCTGCCATTTGGGACTCTGCGTTTCAATATCCCTGTCCAGCCTTTTTGGGGTCAGCTTCCAGTCTTACCGGATTCAGCTGAATACCGTATTTTACCTGCCTTTCTGACCTCCACAACCCACGGATTAACGTGCGTCCTGACCCACTGAGAGGACAATGTTTATGATATTTTATTAATCCGGCGCCACCTTTATTTTAGAAGACGTTTAAAGAATTTCCCGAGATTTTAGTTTTAGGGTTGAATGGATTTTGTTGTTTAATATATTTTTAAGTTTTCGCATGCCTGCTGCAGACGAGATGTGTCAAGAACTATTTATATATTTTTTTAATCAACACTTTCAGTATGTACCTTGTCTCTGGCGAACAAAGATATTCTACTCTATTCTATTCTATGGATGTAAAAATAATTGAGCAGGAAGAAGAAAAATAAATCTTTATGTGATTTAATTTTTAGGCCACAGTGGGCGAAGCCTTCTACGATGACTATTGGTTCGATCAAGGAGATGGTGAGATATTGCAAACAATATGACAAAACCAAACATACCTTGAGGTTGCCGGCAGAGGCTTTAATTGCACAGTGAACTACTTTTCTAAAATACAAAACATCGACACTTAATGCTTTGCAGACTACGAACTATTTATCCACCGGATAGGTACTATGACCAATTTATCACGCATGTAGTTGCCACGATTAAAGTGATAACGGCAACCTTAAACTGACTATTCAGGCAAGGTCACTTCTGTCTGTTGAACAAATTGCCTAGAGTCTGCTAAACGCATTACTAGTTTTCGACCTAAAGGATTGCAGGGTATTATAACTAGTCTTTCTACTTGCAATACTTTGGGCCCTTGCCACCTCATTTTACTTCCCCGAATACCTGAAACACAACTAAACTTTGAGATGTTCTTAAATATCTGTCGTCCTACTTTAAACCTTAAAATGACAAAGATAGCATCGGATTTAACGGTAACTAATTGAAGTATCAGTATTCGACCATTTTATCCTATTCACTTGTGCGAAATGTTTTTATTCATATCCTCCCAGTTTCTGACAGCTAACTGGTTTGCAAACCAAACCAACATTTTTAAAATAACTTTTTGAACTTGTTGTTTGAAATGAAGCCGTATTCGAGATATTCAAGTCCTTGTATAAATCAAAAAGCTAACGCATCGTTTTCAATTGATTTATTAGAATGATATTTGTCTAACAACTTTTCATTTTGATATTTCCATTTCAGCTGGTGTTGCAGGATTGGCTTGGGGCTCGAAGAAGCATCTGAAACACAATTTTACAGAAAGTCTGAAGTCATTTCACAAACTCTACAATGCTGCACGAGGTTCTTCAATTTTATTTATGTAACAGTGTTTAATTGAGTAAAGCTTTTGTAATGTGAATCTGTCAACTGTTGTCCCAAAAACTATTGAATTTCTATTGACTGCGATTCGGCGATTCAAATAAGTATTTATTGTTCACAATGTGGCAAGTCTATTTTTCATAAATTTCCAAGTTTTATCTATTCTTAAAAAAGAAAATGAACCATTTTAGATACTTGTGATTACGAATATATTTTTTTTAACAGAGCGGCCTGAAGAAATGATGACCTTCGCAAAAGCAAAATCACGTAAGTATAATAATTATAATATTATATATCGTGAAAAAATATTAGGTATAAGCCTACTTACTATTTTGTATGTAGAGGAAATAAGAAATATTTAACGAGAAAAATACAAAGTAATTGAATTCGACTAATTGTTCCAGAAAAAAAAACTTTATAACGGACTCTTTTACATAATATTATTGCAATGTATATTGATGAGTTTAGGAAATTCTTTACAATATTGGGCATAATCAGTCAAAGTGGCCGGCAATACTGCTTGAAGCAGTTTGACTGCTTCGAGCGGTCGACAAAACAAAAACTCCCGGGCGGGAGGCGCACGTGACATCAAATGACGAGCGCGGGCGCAGCCTGGAGCTAAAAGTCATCATATAATTCGGAATTTTCATTTGTATATGCGTGATTGATCACTACGCCAACTACTACTGCGCGACGTGCTGTGAGCTCGATTTCTGCGTTGGAGAAACATTTATATGACATAAAGATGTTTGTAACTCATTGTGTCTGTAATTAAATTCCTTAACTCGGGTGTCAACTTTTTTAAACGGGATTGTAAATTCGAATGTCCTGACTCGATTATACTAGGTATATTATTAAAGTTGGTAACATTTTACTATCCTTCCGGGATTATTAACAGTAATTATTATTATGGGCTATTAATGTCTTAATTGAAATCTTACATTGGCCAGTTCCACTTTAACATGACGGGTTCGACCCTCAATTTCGTCCTGGGTCTGTCGCGAGGTCCTGTATATAATTAATATTTTTGTTATTTTAAACTTCCAGATTTAAAAGGATTGAAGGTGTATCGACATAATGGACAACACTTGGGTATGACATTCCTGAACACTGAAAATGTTATCCCTCTAAAATAATTTACATGTAATAATATGTTGCCAAGACAAGATCTTATGACTTGCACTGTCAAAAAGTAATCCGATCTCATGTAGAGCCAAGCTTCTAACTCTACACGCCCTAACTCTACCAATCCCAACTTCACAATTTTCAGTCAAATCAGGGTTTTTTTTAGATATCAATGAAATCTAAAGTATTAGAGTTAGGCAATTAAAATTTTATATGTTAAATAAGTCTGCTATTGACAACATATCCCGAGAATTTTGTTTCTGTAGTATAATTAAAACCCAAGTTATGGAGTTTCCATAATAGGTAGGTAATGCCTTTGCGCTTCGCTTGGCTCGTCTTGGCGGCCCTACGGTGTCCCCAGAGCAGATTACAGTTTTAAACACAGCTAAGTTAATAATTTTGAAAGGATTGATATAAATATTAATTTATAAATTAAATAAAAAAAGAAAGAATATAATTTGTTTTTTGTTTATTTTTGTAATACAGAATAAACGTAAGTCTAGTTAATGTGATAAGAATTTAGTAAAAAGCTTTTTAATACACTTCCAGAATCGGCAAAAGGACAATTTTTACCACTACGAGATGGAGGTAAATATGTATATTTCAATATTTTTTACCTTATTTATTTGTTAATTTATGTGACTCTTTTTAATTATCGAAATCGGTCGTGTGGCTTACGCTGATTGCAAAGTTTTTTAACTGGCCTGTTGGTCTAGTGGTTAGTGACCCTGACTGCTAAACCGGAGGTCGTTAGTTCGATTCCCACCCAGGACAAATCTTTCTGTAATGAGTACGATCATTTGTTTCGTATCGGGGTGTAATTTATCTATATGTGTATTTGTGTATGTATTTAGAAACATGTAAGTATGTTTATCAGTTGTCTGGTTGCCATAATACAGGCTCTGCCTAGTTTGGGATCAGATGGCCGTGTGTAAGTTGTACCAATATATTATATTATATAAAGAAAGAATCGAGCGCGCCGCACGCGCCGTAAGCGCTTCATTTTCGAATTAGTTGTATGTGTTAACGCCTGATGAAGTGTTATGATCAACGTGCTGCAACTGTTTGCTATTTCTTAACTTTACTAGTGACGGTACTTGCACCTACAATTCTATTAGCGTAATGAAAAATTTCTACCTTCCTATTTTTTATTATATAATGACTTGCAATCTTGATCTAACGCCAGGACGTGTTCCACTTCATATTTTTCTATTATTCTAAAACAAAATTGTAATCATCATTAGGGCAAGAGTATCATTAAACCAAGTGTATTTCAAGAACTATTCATCGTTTTATTGAGCGTCAAAGCTCCAGTGTCTCGCGTAGACATAAGTGGCGACCGTGACAGGACACGAACCTGCAATCTGAGGAATACTGAGGATTACCAAAGTCTAGCTGGATTTTGGTCAGCACAGCGCCGCAGCCATCAGCCGGTCAGCACCGCAACGCAACCAGCCTTTGGAAGTCAGCTATATTATTGAGGAATTACGTCAAGAAGAACGCACTTAGTACCGCCGGGCACAGTCGCAGTTATAACGACATCACACCGCAGCGCAGCAGGATTATTGCAGCTAAGTGCCCTTCCTATGTTCCTAAATATCCTATAAACCGCATAGCCTATTAGCCTATCCATATTCTTCATGGATTCTACTTGTGCAAATTCAAGGTTCAAAATCCACATACAAAGTTTATTTTGCGTTATAATTTGTGTTAGTTTTCTTTGTTAGTATTGCTTCGGCATTATTAATATACGAATAACAAGGAGATTTTATGTTCCACTTTTCGAGTTTTGTTAAGAGTCATACGTTTTCAAAACGAATTTAAGTGAATTTTACATCTTTAGGTACCTACATACATTTTTTATTCCATATAATTATTTAATCATTAAATTCATTGCCAAAGGTTGCCGTGCCTTATAGTTATATCCATGTAGTGATTATTCCGCTGAACATTTCAGATTTGCCCCATTTCTCCGTACACATCGCTGAGCGCTCGCGCACATCGCGCCTGTCGCGGAGCCAGCATCAGGGCGGAGCCCGCGTCTGCGGCCTCCCGTGCGGCCTCCCGTGCGGCAGACATCACCAACGAGGGGCGTGAGCATATATACCTTTCATTGGTTCACTTTTACTTTAACGATCATAAATTTAATTAATTTTTTGTATAACTTTAATTTATTTTTCGTTTGATTTTATTTTTAACAATCACAATGAGTCTAAGGGATGATACTAAGACCTTGGCGGAGTTAAATGTTAGACGTAGTTCTGTCAAAGGCCAAGTAACTAAATTTAGAAATTATTTAGAAAGATTATCACGACTGGATTCATTTACTGCGACACAAAAGGCGGAACTTACACTAAAACTTAGTAAATTCGAAACTTTATCGTCAAGATTTGATGACTTACAAAGTCAAATAGAAATTTATAATTCTAGTGGGTTGAAAGATGAACTTGAGGAGCGAGAAAATATTGAGGGGGAATTTATTAATATTATTGTAACGGCTCAAAACCTGCTACAATTGCTTGGTAAGGATGACAGTATTCATGACTCAAGCAGTCCTCACAACATAACACATTGTGCTCTTGATCATAATGAAATGGGTTTCAAGCTTCCTTTGATACAAATTGCCAAGTTCGACGGATCATATTTTCGTTGGATGGAATTTCGTGACACGTTTCGATCCTTAATCCATGAAAATAATAGAATTAGTCCCGTAAACAAGTTCCATTATTTAATCTCCTACCTAGAAGGAGAAGCAGCACGTACTATATCGAATCTAGAAGTTTCTTCCAATAATTATAAGGAGGCTTGGTCCCTATTGCTTGATCGTTATGACAATAAACGCTTACTAATAAGTCATCACCTCAGTGAATTATTTAATATACATGCTATAAGCAAGGAGTCAGAGAAATCGTTGCGTTTTTTGGTTGACCACGTGACCAAGAATTTACGTGCCCTTTCCAATTTAGGACAAGCTACAGAACATTGGGATGTCATTATAATCCACTTAGTTGCGTCCAAGCTGGACAATCACACCTTTATGAAGTGGGAGGAATACCGTAACGCGTTGTCAACTGACGCACCTACGCTTAAAGAATTTCATAAATTTTTGAACGATCGTGCAACTGTGCTTGAGTCTTTGCACCGCAGCAAGACAGAGTCTTCTAAGCCTACTCATGGGCAGCAGCGGCCTTCAGGCCACTCTAACAAATCCGATCACACACATACAAAATCTCATGCGTACACTAATAGTAGCAACCAAACACAAGTGTCATCGTCATGCCTTTGTCCGTGCTGCAATGCTGATCACAGAATTTTCGACTGTCCTTCGTTCAAGGCAGAGAGCGTACGCGAGCGTATAGCGGAGGCAACCAAATTAAAACTATGTCTTAATTGTTTGAGATCAGGTCATCCCAGTTTTAAATGTCGTCTAGGTCGTTGCCGCGAATGCAACAAGCGACATAACACACTATTACATCTTCCTACAAACGACAATACACCTAACGTTGATAGTCCATCTGAGACGGTAGTCACCTGCAACAATCACGGTAGTAAACAAGCTCTTCTATGTACTGCTATGATTGAAGTAGTCAACCCTAAGACTAGCAAATCTGAGGTAGTGCGCGCCTTACTTGATTGTGGCAGCCAATCTTCTTTTATTAGTGAAGCTCTGAAACAAAGACTATCCATAGAAGACTGTCCTACTAGCGCTACTAAAATAATTGGTTTTGGCAACAATCATTCGGCAACTATATCTGAGTATTGCATTGCCCGATTAAAATCAAATAATTCATCATTTAGCGTTATTTCTAACTTTTACGTAATGAAGGAGCTAACAGGTTCAATACCTGATTCATTCATCAATATTAGATCCTTCAATATTCCTAATCATATAATCCTTGCGGACCCCAAATTTAATCAGCCGTGTTTCATAGACGTACTGATAGGCTCGGATTTATTTTGGGACATAATAGGTGGTGAGCAGCGGTCGTTAGGGCCTAGTCTTCCTAGGTTACACAGCTCCAAGCTCGGCTGGTTGATTGGAGGCCCCTTGCCACAATGTCTGCAAATTAAAAACAGTATTAAATGTAATCATAATCTAACCCATTCACTTAATAGCAAAAGCATAGAATACAATTTAAATAGATTTTGGGAGTTAGAAGAAATCCCATTAAAATCTCATCTAACTGAAAGCGAGCAGGCATGTGAACGGCATTTTTTGCAACACACCTACCGCTTACAAAATGGCAGATTTTGTGTCAAGTTACCTTTAATCGACTCTCCTGACTGTCTCGGTGACTCCTATAATATGGCCAAGAAAAGGTTCTCACACTTGGAAAAGCGATTCAGGAGACAGCCTGAAGTTAAATCACAGTACATAGCATTTATTAGGGAGTACGCAGAGCTAGGTCATCTTTCGGAAGTCTCAGCAAAAGATTTATCATCTAACTTCTGCTACTACTTACCTCATCATCCCGTATTTAAGGAAAACAGTGAGTCGACTAAAATCAGAGTGGTCTTCGATGCATCAGCACGCACCTCCTCTGGCCTTTCTGTCAATGACATACAGATGGTTGGGCCTCAAATTCAAGACTCTCTTTTCTCCATATTAGTTCGAGCTCGTCTTTATAAGTACCTTTTAACAGCTGACGTAGAAAAAATGTACCGTCAATGTCTGTTAGATGAGTCCGATCGAACTTTACAGCTTATCCTATGGAGAGAAGATGAGAATCTGCCCCTAAAGATCTTAAAATTAAATACTGTGACTTACGGCTTTGCAAGCGCTAGTTATTTGAGCACGAGGTGTCTTTGGCAGTTGGGCGAGGAGTGCAGCGAGCCTCTTATTAGAACTATCGCTCAACATGATCTGTATGTCGACGATTTGATTACGGGTTGCGACTCTGAAGATGAGCTACAGCGCATTCAAATCGCCATATCTAAAACCCTAAGTGCAGGATGTTTTAACTTACGGAAATATAAGTCGAATTCTTCTAAAGTTCTTGAGTCTTTATCTGAAAGGTCTTCAGACACATTAATAATTAGCGAGTCCTCAAATGCTTTAGGTTTAGGGTGGAATTCTAACACCGATAGGCTACATTATTCTTTCGAAATCCCCCCTAGTAATGACAAAATTACAAAGCGCTACATACTATCCACTTCGTTTAAGGTTTTCGACCCACTAGGTTTTGTTAGCCCCTGCATTATTATACCTAAATTAATAATGCAGCAGTTATGGCTTGATAAAGTGGGTTGGGATGATGTTCTTTCGGAAGAGATAGTGAGAGCTTGGCGTAAATTTTCAAGTAGTTTATCACACATATCTTTAATCACACTACCTAGGAAGGTCCTATGTGACTCACCGATAGTGACGGAAATCCATTCCTTCAGCGACGCGTCCCAAAGAGCCTATGGCGCTTGCGTCTATATCAGGTCTATCGACGAAGCAGGTAATGTTCACGTTAACCTATTGTGCTCTAAGTCCAAGGTAGCACCTATCAAGGCTTGTACAATACCTCGACTAGAACTGTGTGCTGCATTACTTGCCGCTCGATTGTGCAAGGCGGTCGTCGATTCTCTGAGATTCCCAATAACTCACAAGCTATATTGGTGTGACTCCAGTGTCGTCCTTGCTTGGCTGCATACTAGCTCTAGAAAGTTGAAGTCCTTCGTGGCAAACAGAGTCGCTGAAATCCTAGAACTGACAGAGCTCTCTTGCTGGCGTTATGTACCTACCTCAGATAATCCCGCAGATCTCGTCTCTCGCGGCGTATATCCTGAGGAACTTAAGGATCATAACCTATGGTGGACAGGGCCAAAATACTTGCTTCAAGAAGAACTTTCCTGGCCTACTTTATGCCCCAGCAAATCCCAGCTAGAGTGTGAAATTCCTGAAATAAAAATAAATGTTAATACTAATGTCGGTAAATTATCAATAATTCCATTTCATAATTTTAATAAACTACACAAGTTAAAACGTATTTATGCTTATGCATTAAGGTACCTGCATAATTTACGACATCCTCATTCCAAACGCGTAAACGCTTTGAGTTTAGATGAGCTAAAGGATTCTTTCCACTTTTTATGTCGTACTGCACAACAAGAATCTTTCCCTGCAGAATACGGGTTACTTTCCAAGGAGAAGACTCTTAGTTCAAAATCGACCATTATAGCACTTGCTCCTTTCATGGATCCCAACGGTTTGATTCGGGTAGGAGGCCGTTTGGACGCGTCCACCATACCGTTTGACAGTAAGCATCCTATCCTTCTACATTCATCTCACCATCTCACCAAGCTGATTTTTGAACGGGAGCATTTGCTTAAATTACACGCCGGTCCACAGCTTCTTCTCGCCAGCGTTAGGGAGTACATATGGCCTATCAATGGCCGACACCTTGCTAGGCGAACTGTGCACAATTGCATCACGTGTAGAAGAGTGCAGGGTAAGACCTTATCACCTATAATGGGGAACTTGCCCTCTCAGCGCGTTACGGTGGACTTCCCATTTCGAAGTGTGGGAATAGACTTTGCCGGCCCCTTTTTTGTCTTAAATAGGAAAGGTCGCGGATCAAGAGTCACAAAATGCTATTTATGCATTTTCGTTTGTCTCAGATACAAATGTGTCCACTTAGAAGCAGCGAGCGATCTTTCAAAGGATGCTTTCATCCTTACCTTGCGTAGGTTCATATCTCGGCGTGGGAAGCCTGCTGAGATATTTAGTGATAATGGCCGCAATTTTGTTGCCGCAGCTAAAGAAATCGGTAATTTTTTAAAATGTAATCACAAGGCCATCACGGAATTTTCAAACGAAGAAGAAATTAAATTTTTGTTTTCTCCTGCATATGCTCCCCACTTTGGTGGTATCTGG
Source organism: Diachrysia chrysitis (assembly GCA_932294365.1). Classification (NCBI taxonomy): domain Eukaryota; kingdom Metazoa; phylum Arthropoda; class Insecta; order Lepidoptera; family Noctuidae; genus Diachrysia; species Diachrysia chrysitis. The sequence continues at coordinate 9,287,219 of OW028659.1, read as the reverse complement.
GAGGCCGGGGTGAAATCGGCCAAATTTCATATAAGACGTGTAATGGGCAACACGCACTTGACATTTGAAGAAATATCAACTTTATTTGCTCAAGTGGAAGCCATTTTGAATAGTCGCCCACTTTGTCCTTTGTCCTCGTCTCCAAATGACCCATTTTTCCTCACCCCAGGGCACTTCCTGCTTGGCCGATCACTAACCGCTCTGCCTTCACCGAGTTACGAAGACTGCAAGTCCACTCAGCTGAAACGCTACCAAAGGCTGGAGCAAATCCGTCAGCACTTTTGGAGGAGATGGCAAAAGGAGTATCTGGCCGAGTTGCAACAAAGGTCCAAGTGGCGTACGAAAGACACTCCATTAAACGTTGGTGACCTAGTACTGCTGCAGGAGGAGAATTTGCCACCATTGTGTTGGAGAATGGGCCGAATCAGCAAATTGTTTCCTGGGCCCGATGGAGAATGTCGCGTGGCAGACGTACAAACCACACATGGATGTTACCGGAGGCCCTTCACGCGACTCTGCCCACTACCAGCTACTGAGCATTTAATAGAGAGTTAAAAGTCGGGGACTTTTAACGGCGGGGAAGATGTTAACGCCTGATGAAGTGTTATGATCAACGTGCTGCAACTGTTTGCTATTTCTTAACTTTACTAGTGACGGTACTTGCACCTACAATTCTATTAGCGTAATGAAAAATTTCTACCTTCCTATTTTTTATTATATAATGACTTGCAATCTTGATCTAACGAACGGACGTGTTCCACTTCATATTTTTCTATTATTCTAAAACAAAATTGTAATCAGCATTAGGGCAAAAGTATCATTAAACCAAGTGTATTTCAAGAACTATTCATCGTTTTATTGAGCGTCAAAGCTCCAGTGTCTCGCGTAGACAGTATGAAACCTCGATGGATAACCAAGCTCAAACAAAGAATGTTTGAGTTTGGTTATCCATCATTATTGTGGTCTGTGTACTAACTAAGGTTATTTGTTCACAGCTAAGTATTGCACCATGGGTAGACACACCAAAGTGGATTGTAATCAATGCGCCTGCGTGGCCGGTCAAATGTACATGTGTACTGGAATGATCTGCCCAACTCCTTACGGCAGTAAGTCTCTATTGGCCAAATACTTAAACACAACTTAATTTAGAGTTGCCGTTAGGTCTCATGTTGTCTCTATCACTTTAAGGTATTAAGAAGTGACAGATTGACATTGAAGTACTTCGTGTATGAATACTTAGTTTTATCCGTAGATACAGGGTGGAATTAAAAGTACGTTATCTTGACCCGTTTAATTGATAAGTTTAGATTTTATGGTTTTCCTTTCATTTAATTTACCATGTTTGTTAGAGAGACTTGATTCTTTTCATTGACTCTACCGATTGATGCCACAAAACTACAGAATGTAATTTTTTCGGATTGTAGCCCATTTTATTTTCGGGTGCAGCAAGCGTATTTTCATAAACGAGTAAACGCAGTTTTGTTTATTTTTAAAGATAAAGGAATATTTCCTTTGAATAAAATTTGCTATCTCCAATATTTAAGGCACTTTCCTTCCAGGTGGCATCAAAAAATTCCTCCTTTAAGGATAGTTTGAGCTGCTAATGATATTTTGGCATTCCTCTATAAAATTGTTTTCACCGTTATTATAATTTTAAGTCACTTTTACAAGGTGTTACCTGTATTTGTGGACGTGACCATAAATTAACAAAATGGACGTACGACTACAGCCTAAAAATAATACAGAAAAAAGTATTAGAAAAGCAAGATTAAAATCGACACATCTATCTATACAATTTTTTGTTTTGGTTCCTTTTTTTATCTCCGTGAACCTAAATATTTCTACCCAAATGGAAAAAATGGCTAGTAGATATTAATCAATCTAAGAGCCTTGTGTATTTTGTTTATAAAGTTCTAAAAACTATCCTATTATTACAGGACCGACATTTTTATCAACTTGTCGAGAAGGCCGACATCGTAAAATAGACGCGTGCAACTTTTGTTTTTGCCGCAACGGGCATGAAATCTGCACCAACAAAGACTGCAATCATCTCTTGCGTACGTATATTTCCTTGTTACAAGCTTTTAAAGCCAATGCAAACTACGTTTTTAAACGCGCTGTCGATGCGCGTTTGTATTGATGCGAATTCGCTACGCACGCAACTCAGGCAAATACAAGCGCAAATGATCTGGCCATGTGGAATGAAATACTGTAAACGCGCGTTCCTTACTTTTCGCTTAATGCTTACGAGTATCTGGTGCTACATCTGGAAGGTGGCTACGAGAATTCTGACTTTGAGCTATTTTTGTGGTTGATTCCCGTCTATTGATCATATGTTAATAAAATAAATTTTATTAAATTCATAACTGCAACTTACGTATTGAAAATTGATGAAATTAGAGTCCTACACTTAAATCAAGTTAAATATAAATACGTATCGTTAAGAAGTTACGTTTTTTTTATAAACTTCTTATTTTTGACGAGAGCACTCATTTCATGTCCCAGTTCTATGAATTTCGTATTAATATGTCTTTTTTATACTTTTCTTTTATTTTCATATAAAGAATTCAGTTTACGAAGTCGGTGTCCAGAGGGACAAAGACGTCGAGACAGCTGTAATCGATGCCTTTGCCTTCGTGGCGAAGAATACTGTACAAACTATCCTTGCAAACGAAACTCCTACTCTGGTACGTGGTTACTTTATCCTTAATAATTATTATATATTTTTTCGTTATTAATTATTATAATAATTTCTGGCCATATTCGTTCCTGATTTGTATGCAAAAAGCTTCAGGTTCAGCTTCAGAAACCATATCAGGAGGTCTATAGTAAATAAGTTTACAGAATCAGATTGTGAATTCATAAAATTTTAATCAACTATTGACAATTCGTATCAAAATTGTGGTTTAATTTTAATGTCATCGCTTTGATAGTTTTTATGGATATTCGTAAACTAAACTTAAAGTTTCGATGAATAAGTACTTACCAGATCTAATAGAAATTAAGAAAAGTAATTTACATTCTGATGATTCTGCGAAATGAATACTTTAGACCTTAGTTCTATGAGTTTTTTCAAGTTATTCGATATGTTACACTGTTAAAGTTATTGTATTATCTCTGACTTATGGTGAAAGAAGTATCGATACCAGAAAAAAGAAAGTTACAGTGTGCTAACGAAAATGTTGAGGTTTGGAAACCTTAATAAGAGTCTTTTGACCAGGTGGTGAGAAAATGAGATATCTTTAACGTGTTGTTTAAGGCGGCTTTATTACTTGCAGCATTTTTTTCTTTACATATTAAAACTTTAATCATGCCAATGTCTCTCTTTAAGCTTCCATGTGACAAGATGTCCATTTAAGACTCTTCTATATCTTAGAAATTATTTAAATAGATTTATATGAATATACTACGAGTATTAATTAAAACGTGGCAACCATGATTTCGTGTTTTAATTGCGGCAATAGCAAATATGTTCAAACTTAATGGGAGTGATAATTTGAAACCAAGAGAAGTATTAATTATTAGTAAGAATGTAGAAAATAAGTACTTAATTGAATGACTGGATAGATACGAACTCCATGAATAAGGTTGTAGGTTTGATTTCAAGCTAGTACATCTGTGAGTTTTTCAAAGATGTACTATTTCTCAGTTATTCTAAGACACCAGAAGAGAGACACGATCGGCCCAAGCGTTCGGCTTGTGACAATATCACGTAAAATTATTTTCCGAAAACCGACTTTACAGACAACCATTTTTTTTTTACAAATTTACGACTGATGTAATTGCTTTTAGAAAACTTAATGGGTTTCTGGAACTCCAAGAAATGTAAAAATGGAGAAAAGATTCAAGTTAAGTGCAAACATTGTGTCTGTGTTGACCGAAGTTGGAGTTGTAATCCCAAACATTGTGGCGAACATCCAAGATGTACGTAACTATTTAAACCAGATTTAAAAGAACCTAAGTTTACACTTACACCTATGTTTCTTTTATACATTTATGACAAAACAAAATCCCCCGCCGTGTCAGTCTGTCTGTCTGAAAGCGATAAACTCAAAAAATACCAAACGGATTTTCATATGGTTTTCACCAATGGTTAAAGTGATTCAAGAGAACGTTTTTGTGTATAATTAATTTAAGTTTTGTTACCTATGAAAATCTTGAATAACATTTGTACATATTTTATATTTACGCAAAATAGTAGGAACTTCACAGGACTATTTTGTATGAATATAATTAATAATTAACAACAAGTTTATTTCTGGGATTTTTTACAAAGTTCAATAAAAAACATAACGCTTCAGACGCCTGTACTTTAAAGTTTATAAAGAGCGTTCATAAAAATAAAAATAAAATTGTACTTAAGCATATTTACAATTACAAATGTTCCTGTATATATGTATATGACCGAAACATTAGTAAAATGTTAACATTGTGTGTATGTAATTGTGTCATTGAAAAAAAAAGAATGTAAAAAATAATAACAAATTGATTTTATGTTACAAATGAGTTTTTTATTTGTAACATAAAATGAATTTATTATTATTTTTGTCCACTGTAATACCTACAAAGGTGAAAATACTGAATGAAATAAATGATAAGTAAAATAATTATATGTTTTGTTTAATGTTAGTGTTATTTTACAGTGCATAATGAGTACAAAGAGAATCAGTGTGAAGAAGCTCAAATTTTGTTAGATTACTGTAATATTTGCTATTGCCGCCAAGGAAAACTATTTTGTGAAAACAATGATTGTGGTTTATTAAAAGGTCAAAGTAAGTATAGTACGAGAAATATTAATTGCATCAATTACTCATAACTTACTACTCTTAACTCTGTCTGTCTGTTTGTTACTTTTTAAAGGCTAAACGGCCTAACAGAACTTAGTGAAAATTTCCAAAAAAATGCATGTGATTTTTGAAGATTGTAGGTTAATTTTTGTATCGATATCTATGTCTAGCTTAATAATTAGGAAGATAAAAAGGTTTACTCACGTACATTCTCGAGTCTGAAACTAGTCGGGCGATTCTTCATCGCCCGACTAGTTTCAGACTCAATAGGAGTCAATAATGAGTTAACGCGGCGGTGGTGGTGTCTCGAGTCAAACTCGGTTCGATTAATGATTAGGGACTCCTATTGAGTCTGAAACTAGTCTGGCAATCCCGAGGACGATGCGTGAGTAAACCGTTGTATTTTCTAAATAATTATGAATACTCCTCACGAAAGTTATCATGCAAATTAAAGTCTAGTAATTCTTACAACTTAAAGGTGCGAATAATATTTCTTGAACTATATTTCTCTATTCGTTTCGTTTCTAATGTATACAATTGATTACGCATCAATTTAAAAAAGAACCGACTCCAATAAAAAATATATGGGACTACCTCTGAGCTTGCACAAGCACACTGGCGCCTATCGATATCAAAAATACTTTTTGAATCGATCCACAATTGCTGGAGATGTCGCGTTATAAACACAAAAATGAAAAAAAAAACATATCGTCGAATTGAGAACTATTTAAGACGGTCATAACATTTATGTTGTCTTTCGCGTAGATCACGTATTTTTTTCTTAAGTTTTCTCAAATAGCCTTGCTAGTATTATCACCCGATTTTGACCGATTCTTTAATGTTTCTTTGCAGAGTTTAGTATGCAGAGAAATGGTAAGCAGTGCAATGAAGGAAGCAAGTATAAGAAAGACGAATGCAACTACTGCTTCTGTTTCCATGGATTCGAACATTGCACTGACATTAATTGTGGAGCTACCAGTTTAAGTAAGATTGCTTTTATCCATTTCATAGATTTCGAGAAAGTTTTAAGTTTGTATCCGGTGAGACTGGACGGAGACTCAACAGTTTAGAAAAAGCTAGGCAGAAGAAGATAGTAGTTAGTTACTGCTGTGTTGGAAGCTAGATATCCCACATACACATTCGGATAATTACCATTTTAACATCTGTGGGTCACACAAATTTTTGTCCAGTATAAAAAAATCGACAAAAAGTTGAAGTGTGCTGTAAAAGTTCACGACACAAATATACTTTAAAACGATACACATGATATCTTTTTTTAGTGCAAAAGATCAGTACAGCATTATTCCATACATTAATTCTCTTTACTTACAAATTTACAGTACATGTATTAATTTTACAATAAGATAGGTACATTGAAATACACACATAAACAAGCATGTTCTCTTTGAACAATTTAGGCGTCTAGTTACTTCATAAATTAATGCCCGACTAGTTTCATTGATCAATCGAAAATGCCCGAATTGTTTCGAACTCTATCTACGCTAAAAAGAGGTTTCTTTCGTCCTAATAAGAACTCGAACTAAAAAGGTCATTTATAACAAATTTTAATAACAAATTTTATAATAATTTTTTTAGTAACCAAAAACAAAACAAACGATGATTCATTGATTTGAAATGTCGCATGACGTCACGATATTGTACGTTTTGTGCAAGATTGTAACGTCATTAGCCTCCTGAACTTTGATCCGCTATATCTCCTTAGTTATTACTTATTTGAAAAAGCAAAAAATACGGCTTGTATATTTTTAATTATCTTACTAACGGACTTGAAAGATTTTTTTTTACCCAGTCAACATCCCTATTTATGATGATGACAATATAATTGGGAAGTTGTATCAAAAGTACGGGGGAGTCAGAGATTAATATATGAGTAGCTGAGGCCAATACACTCCTCTATGCGTAATAAACAATACTGAAATGCTCACTAGTTTAACATAAAAGTAATAACTATTTCAATTCCCAATTTTATATAGTATTCTATTTTACCTATTATTTTTAGGTATTCAAAGAACACGGATTTGTTTGCAAGGAGATACTAAAAACGAAAGATGTAATTCTTGTTATTGTTTCCTTGGTAGTTGGATTTGTACTCGAAAGATTTGTCCTGGTGATAAGAAACGAAATAAATATGACATAAGTAAGTGTTTTCCTTTAAGATTACGAACGTCTTTGCGTAAAATGTAATTAACAAAATTCTTCACCCCATAAAAAAAAAAGAAAAAAAAATCTTGAAAATTTATTGCTGTTATTAAACTTTTAATATATAGTTAAGTCCCGTTAGGATATCATTTATTGAAAGTGGAGAATTACATTCAAATTCAAACGTCATAAATGGACGACAACTTGTACAACTGGTCGTTAGTTCATACCAACTTAACGAATAGTTTATTAAGTAAAAGCTGCATTAGACCCGCCTTGTCGCCTGGGAAATAGGCGTTATGCATCTACGATTTTATGAAAAAGAGTTCATCAATATATCTATATGGAGAATTTGAGCCCTGGAGAATTTGAGCTCAGTCACATATCTAATAAAATTCTTACGTGATAACAGTAAAGATGTTTTTAAATTAGCAATAATACATATATATACGATTAATTAACACTTATATTGTATACTTTTTAACATTTATTTTAACTCTTTTTTAAACATAACCAACGATAAGTCTAAGCTTATCATTTAAACACTAACTTTTAGTAAGCTAAAAGTTATCTTTTTCAGCACACAATAATAACGATATAAAATCCGAATCGAAATATGAATCGAAATCCGAAAATCAGTGCGTAAAAGGTCAAACAAAAGTTAAGGATTGTAATTCTTGTGAATGTCACCATGGAGAGTGGATTTGCACACTTCTTCCATGTTCGTCTGAAGGAACGGAACTACTATCAGAGCGTAAGTCATTTCACTCACTCAGGATTTTACCCTAATATAGAGTACCTAACTCTACATGCAATATAATACGTCATTTTTGCAGATATCAGTAACATTATAACAATTACAAGCTAGTGTAGTGACTCAAAACATAAAACAACCTACAACATAATTTCTTGTTCTAGCCATGTCTGAAACGCATGGGAGCCTGTTTTGTTTAGATATTATCTGTCTGGAATTTTTCGAATAACGTGACAAAACTCAAACATAGACAAGCTTTCTAGATCAGATTACAAATTTAATTTCCGCAAAGGACAAATATTCGTATGACCCACAAATAAAACCCATTGTTCGCATGGTTTATTCCTAAATTAAGTCTTTAAACGCCTGTTATAAGGTAGAAAATATTTAAATAATATCTACAGTGAAACATAAACCACTTCTCCAGTGTTGCATGCGCTTGCCCGAAAATGCCCGACTATTTTTAAGGGCCAAACCGGACGTTTTATAAATGCTTGCGAATATGAAACTAGTCAGGCATTTTCGAGCATATCCTGTGAGTAAAGTCGTGTTATGTTTAGAAAAAAAATTGAGTGTCTATTACTGTTAGTCAATACAATTTAGTCGATAATGTAAATAAACATTGTATCATATAATTATTTTCAGATGATTTCGAAAATCTTAACGGAGTTTATGCAGAGAAATGCCTAGATGGTTTAACTCAAACGATACATTGTAACGAATGTCAATGCCGCGAAAATAATTGGTACTGCACCTTGAAAACGTGCACTGAATCCGAACCTGAAGAGATAAGTAAGTGGTATGTTTTTTCAGTAATTACTTTCGGAACTTGACACCGAATAAATTTGACAGGGAATTTCGAATTATGCATTACTTGCTTATGTAAATTTTCATGTAGAAAGCTTAAGTGGGTTATTCAACAAGAATATTAGATCTAGGTGTTTAAGCATGTAATAAGTGATCTCAAATGACAAAGTACAGAACTACAGACACATGAATACTTAATCAATAGGGATGATGGCAATTTTTATGACCGTACTTTTTTTTTAAGTAAACAAAAAAAATATATTTATTGATTTGGATTGTTAATTTGAAGTTTATCAGTTAGCCTGAGCGCAGGCTTTGACTGCTTCTCCGGACTTTAGCATGTATGACAGGAATGCAGCAAATTTGCACTGCGAGTATAATTCGCAGCGAATATTTGCTATGTGTGTCCCCAGCTTTAGAGTATAGGTACTTTGATTCGTGGTGGATTGCGACAGACCGGAGCATTCGCGTCTGCGCTATCACAGACGAGCATATTCCCACGGTCGGCGGAGCGGGATGAACCGCGAAATCGCACAAAGTCGGATCCGGCTTAAGAAGTTTTTTCTTATCTGAACAAAGCAAAAAATACGTGTCTAAATTGTTTTATTATCAAATTTTTTGTGTAAAACGCTAATGACTTTATTGCACGCCGAGGGCACGGCAAAACACTCCGGTCCCGTCCTTGCCTTTGCCGGAGCCGCGGAGTCGCTTACGCAAGCTCTGCGAGGCCTCGGAAGTTTATTATCTAACTGACGGACTTAGTAGATCCTTCTCATACTCCGTCATCATCCCTACTAAGCACCTTATCTCTTACATTAACTTGACTACGGCTACCTTACACTTTCCTCACCCAGAATTGACGTTTTTTAACAGACACCCGGCTAAGTGTGCCTTGTCGTAAAGGGACCGTCAAAAGAATGCATACATGCAAAGTTTGTCACTGTGTATATGAAACATGGTTTTGCTCGGTCAAATGCGTGATACCGAAGGTGCAACTAAGTGCGCTTGCAGGTAAGCTGATTGATACATAACATGTCGTTTTGCATTCTCGTTAAATTCAAGGAATTAACTATGCTAATGATTCTGGACACGAATCAATAAAAAAATAAGTAGGTATTTATGTTTGGTTTTAAAATTTTCGGAAATCGGTATGTGTTTGAAAAGCGTTTTAAAACGCGGCCCATTTGATACCGCACTGTAACTACGCTTTTACACATACACATAAAGACACTTCCCACCGACTTTATTGAGCAGATATCGTAATTTTATTTGATTAATTATGTCTTTCATAACAGCCTCCTGAAATTTGACGAGAATACTAAACAACACTTTGTATAAACAAAAATAATTTAAAAATATTTTTCATTGAAGGAGTCTTAATCTTCAAACTGCTGAATAGGTTTCCTTCAATAACCTAGGACACAATTGATCGAGTCCCATGATCAATCCGCTCACTCATTCGGGAGTTACGGTGCCACAAACAAAAACTCAGATACACATGCACACGCTGAACATATAACTCAAACGATATAAAACCTCTTTGTGTTCTGTGTGCATTGAATGTGTAAAAAATAACCTTAGATTACGGTTTTTCTGCTTATTTATGAATATTCCATGTTGCTGCACTGTAAAACAAACTAGTTTTTTAGTCAGGTTAATGGCCATTTCCTACTACCAGGCATAAGTCCTACATTTTTAACTAGCGGAACTCCGCTTTTCCAATGTCTTTACAGTTATTCTGAGGGTATAGACGAACTCAATAAATTAAACATCATTAAAATCGATTCACACATACTTGAGTTATACATTGTAACTAACCCGACCTTGTTTTGTATTACGCGGTGCTTCGCGTAATTAGTCCCCGATTCCGTAACACATCTTTTTGTTACGTATTCCTGTTTTGTTATTCTGCTATTTGGGGTGAAGACAAACCTAAAGAATCAAAGATCATGAAAATCGGTCAACCCGTTCTAGAGTTATAATGGTGTAACTAACCCGACTTTGTTTTTTAATAAAGATAGATTTTTCTAGAACTAAAAAACAGTTTGTTTAAGTAGATATGTACCTTTATTCTGATTGTTTCCTTCTCTATATGAGAAGAGGCCTGGGCCCAGCAGTGGGACATTTATAGGCTGGTATTGTTATTCTGATGGTTCTAGTATTAAGTTTTTTTTTAATGTTCTTTTGTAAATACGAGTGTATCATGGTGACAATCGCTCAAAGACAAAAATGCTGTAATGGCATACGAAAAAGTTAGATTGGCATTAGCTTGGACAAAATGCGCTTTAAAAGCCATCAAAGCTCGGTCGTTGCGTTTAATTTGAGATGGTTTTAAACCCAGGGATCCGAACCTATTTTAAATACCAGTAACGCATTTGTAAAACCTTTCGGTCAAGATGTTAATAGTTGTCCTTGGGTGGCGGTACTCTCTAAGCACCTGCTTACCAGTCTTCTAACCCCCCAAAAATTAATCACTAAGAATAAAAACATATAGCAAATAGTAGTTTTTTCTTATTTTTTTTGATCAGCATTAACAAATTGAGGGTGTGACTCAAAATGATATTTGAATAATTTCAGATTATCTAAGAAATCAGTATCATTCACCAGACGGCTGCAAGAAAGACGAAGAAAAGTATTTAGACTGCAACCTTTGCATATGTATCGATAATCGATGGGTTTGCACCCAAAACCAATGTGATGACAATAAATATGATCGTGATGTTAGTGCCGCCCACCCATCCCACCATAAAGAGTCAGATGACAATAATTGTAAGTTACACTGCAATAATTTCAATATTTTTTTACTCTTTTTTTACGTCTTATCCATACTTTACATATATGGCCTTATTAATATAAAACTCGACTGCGATAAGCGATAGCTTAGCAGATTCTACATTAAATTTTTCTATGGAGAATTCAAAATTAGAATCTAGAAAAGTCTTTTATTAATTAGGTCATTAATATTTTACGTATAATATTTGACTGCACGGATAGCCGAGTGGTATAGCGCGAGTGGTATGGCGTGGTGACACGCCAAGTACCACTGTGCGCGACGTGCTTTAGGTTCGATCCTCGCATGGGACAAGTATGAGTGTGATCTACAAATGCTTGTTCCAAGTCTGGGTGTTCTTTGTGCAAGTGATTTGAATCTTTGTATAACCTCCGCGACACATGGATTAAATTCCTTAGTGCGGGAGTCGTATTTAAAAAAATATATATATAATATTATAAATGTGTAAAAGTAACTCTTTCTGTCTGTCACGCTTGCACGGCTAAACCATACGATCAATTTTGGTGAAATTTGACATGAAGTTAAGTTGAACGTCAAGAAAGGATATAATTTTTGGATAACACACACACTACAACATCTACAAATGCCGGAAATTTATTTCAACAAACCTATTTTTTTTTTCGTTTTCTATACATATAGTTAATATTTTACATTCACAACTCGGAATGTATAGTCACCTATGACCATTATTTCTCATTTCATAATACATATCCTTACTAATATTATAAATGCGAAAGTAACTCTGTCTGTCTGTCTGTCGCGCTTTCACGCCAAAACTACTAAACCAATTTAAATTAAATTTGGTACACAGTCATTCCAGAGCCTGAGAAAGGACCTAGGCTACTTTTTCCCGCGATAACCGACATGCACGCGGGAGGAGCCGCGGGAAACAGCTAGTATTTTATATGGAAAGACCGACAGTAATTTAACATAAGATTTTCTAAAACCCCATCTTCTTACTTTCCAGTATTTTACTTACAACCTTGTACTTCGGGAGAAAAACGCCGTAAGGATATGTGTAACTCTTGCTACTGCAACAATGAACAGTGGTACTGCCAAATTAACTATTGTGGAAAAAGTGCAGACGTCAGAGCCCCAGAAAAAAAAGTAAACACGAGATTTGGAAAGTCCCGTAAGTATGCATCAATAAATTATACTAGGAATTTGTTACCTTGACGTATTCAATTTATTACACAAAATTTACGAAAAGTCAACAAATCTTTTTATTATTTACCAACTTAAAAAATAATTTGATTCTTAATTAGACTGATTTTGGAAATGTATCGATTGCTATACTTTTTTTTTGTATTCGACAAATTTGAACCGATTTAAATGGACCTTTAAGAATGAAGTTAACAGATTATTATGTTAGGTTTCTATGTGGAATCATTACGGTTCTTATGCCTTTGTTGTTTATATTACAGAGCCTTTTTATGAGGCAAAATGCAGAAAGGGCAGTAAACGGAAGAAGGATACATGTAATACTTGTTTTTGTCGCCATAAATTATGGTTCTGTGAAAACAAAGCATGTACTGAATACGGAGGGGAACCAGAGAGAGGTATGTCTATAAGTTAGATAAATCTAAAAATAACTCATATTTTAATTGGGTCATGTTTATTTTTTCTGCTGGGGAGTTTGTTGCCCCGTTTCTTCTCCACAGCTAGAGCTGCAGCAGTAAAGTGAAGTTGGGGGGCGATACAGGGTGTTTATTTATTTGTTTCACCCAAAAAGTGACACTTGGTAGCTTTTTTGAATAAAGTATTTTTTTTTTATTTCGTAACTACATATTTCGGTATTTTTTTATGGAATTAAATTTTAACTTAGGTTTTCAGTTACAAATCTACACGAAAGCAAAACTGTTTAAGGTAGCAGTAATAAGGTGTTAGCAGTAATTTAACATTGGATGAGCAAAACGGTTACTTAAGAGTAGTAAAGGGGGCCATACATCCACTACCTAGATAAAAAAAAAAAAAAAAAAAAAATATATAACCACTATCGCTAGGGATAATATAAGGAATCTAAAGATACTCCATACATTTAGATCTGTTTAAGAATTTGGAAGTTATGGTGATAAAAAACAAACTCGCACACATAGGATGAACTCTGAAACATTACAGTAGGAGGTTTGTTTCTATGTATTGTATTTTTAACTTATAAATTGGGCGGATATTTACGTGCATATTTTTCTCATATGAAATTAAATGTATTTTTACCCGACTGCACCACAAGGCGGGTTACGTTTTTCAAGTAGGTATGTGTAGGTATGTATGTATTGATATATTTTTTTCACTGCTTTGTAGCCTAAACGGCTAGATGGTGATTTCAGTTTGACAGGTGTTATTAAATCCACCTTAATTGGTAATACATTAAATATAATAGAAACAAAAACCTGAACTCTTGATTTTTTTTTAATTTATAATATTTAAAACTCCTAAAAAAAATTAATATAGCCAAATATTAAATTTGTTTTTTACGAGTTTTGAATTTTGTTGGTATAAAAAATTTAAATAAAATCATTTATTCAGGTTTTTCGTTTCTTTCAATAATTAACTTTTTGAAAGTTTATTTCATTCATTGATAATATTTAATTAATGCTGAATATCACCTAAAAATAGACCTACCGTTTGAAAGGTGACATTTATGAAATTTATTAAAGTTGTATAAAATTTTGTGATATTTTCTTTTAATACATAATTACCATTTTAGGAATATTAAGGATGCATCGATGCACCCCTGGCACTACTAAAAGAATAAAATGTAACTCGTGTTTTTGTATGGGTGGTAACTTTGTGTGCACTAAAATGAATTGCAGAAATAAGTAAAATCTCATGGAAAAAGAAGCATTGTCGACAAATTAGTTGAATAACATGAAGTTTGAAAAACAGATGGCGACAGTGTCGTGTTTTTATTTTTACGTCAAGCGAAAAAAAAGTTATTTTTTAGACATAAGGATCATTTATCTTTATTTGGCAACTTTAAATAAAGTACATACTGTATTTTCCCACTGACCCTTATCAATTTAATTAATAAAAAAGCAAGTATAATATTACATTAAAGAATTTAAATATTGTATTTATATTTGTCCATGAATAAAAAATAACGATGGTGAAATAAATAAAATTCATGTTTTGAAACAATGTATTTTAATTTTTGTTCCGCATATTATGCTTAAATCCAAACCTATCCTAGATCAGAACCCGCAAAAATTTAATGATTATCAGATGCTAAAATAATTTTCCCTAGATACCAAACAATTTTACACACAGATACAGATTATTTGTATTTTTATGTATATAAAGCATAAAATAAATATATCAATTTGGCTTAATAGCGCCATTACATTAAAAAAAATAGGTACCTAGAGCTTACGAGACACAAAAAATCAGTGTTGACCTTGAAAAATTTTTTTTGCAGTGCTGCATCTGTCGTGATTTCATATTTGTTGGTAATTGTGTCCTTAAGATGGTCGAGGATCTAGTGCTTGAAAATAAATAGTGACATGATTTAAATTTACTAAAATAATCAAGAAAAACCTTTAGAAATGCTAAGATGAACGGTCTTAAGACCTGTACAATTTTTAGCTGTATGCGAATCAATGTGTACTTTTAAATTTTTAATTTAACATTTTTCTTTTTCTTTTCTAGAGACTTTGAATTACGAATTGACTAATAAATGTAAAATAGGACACGTTCAAAATACAAAATGCTATTACTGCGTTTGTATGGCTGCCGGTTATAAATGCAGAATGAAGAAAGAATGTCGGGTCGACCCAAAAACAGGCAAACGTACGTAATAAACGCTCACATACACACAGATTGACAAATACTCGAAAAATATTGAAAAGTCCAATATTAGACGTATTTGAAAGTGAAAATAGTTATTGTTCTAAGCCGCCCGTACACCTACTGCTCGAGCACTTTCGAGCTATCAACTTCTCTCGCGCGTCACGCACACCTGCCCTTGCTTGTTCTAAACAGTCGAAACAAAATCATTAGAACTGCTTGAAGCAGTACGTCTGCGGGCGGCCATAGAAGTCTATAATTCACCTTGCAGTCACAGCATGAAGCAGTCGATACAGACTGCTTTAAGCAGTCCCTGTGCGCGCGGCCTTACTGTTAAGCCGATCACCCACAAGGGTAGGACGACATTTGCAAATGATTTCATTTCCAGGCTGTGCTGGGTTTTTTAACAGACATCAAAGCACGCGAACCTCTTACGAATGTTTGCACGCATGTGAGTGACCGGGTTCAAATACAAGAAACGAATGTCTCGCGCGAAGAACTCACTTGTGGAGCATCTTTAATATTCAGCCAACCTAATTTATTGACATAACAAGCGTTAACGCTGATCGAATTGCTCAAAAATACGGAAATGACTAGTCATGATGAGTTACATGACATACTGAAAAGAATCAGTCATTTTCATACATTTAAGCGCTTTCGTTAACGCTTGTAGACATGTCACTTCTCTAAAGGGGCTTTTACGAATTTAACGTTCGATGTATTTAACAGTCTTAAGATAATTATTCTACAGAAATGGTTGAACTATGATTTACCTTTATTTATTTACATTGAAATCTTACTAACTTATATGACCCATTCTTCTAACCATCGAAAAAATGAGTTTTCTTTTTAATTTTTAGCATGGTTGCGCACCTCTAAATGTCAAATTGGAAACCAATACACAGTTGATGAGTGTAATTATTGCTATTGTAACGATAATGGAGAATATACATGCACTAACAATACCTGTTTACATAATGGTACGTAACTAAATATTTTAATAAAAAATAAAAAACAATTTTCTGAGTAAAAAAATCCTTGTTTAATACTAAATTCTGGTCTGAAATGTGAGATACTAAAAAATGCAGTCTAAAAGAGTTACTTAAGGAATTCCTTATTATCAATTTGAGTAGGCACCCTCATAAACATTTGAGAGTTAGATAACTTAATACTAAGGAATCCCTTAAATCTTAGAACTCTGAAAGGTGGCTTACTGAAATCGATATTAAGAATTCCTTT
Source organism: Diachrysia chrysitis (assembly GCA_932294365.1). NCBI lineage: Eukaryota > Metazoa > Arthropoda > Insecta > Lepidoptera > Noctuidae > Diachrysia > Diachrysia chrysitis. The sequence continues at coordinate 9,270,898 of OW028659.1, read as the reverse complement.
AAGGAAATATTAACGTCTCTAAGTACGGCAGTAAGTGAACCTTTATATGTATACATTATAATGAAATTACTGAATAAATACGTTTTTCTAGATACTTCTGATGTCTTAAAGCGTACTACTTGTGAAATAGGCAAGACGGAACATATAGATTCGTGCAACTACTGCTATTGTAACTCTGACCAGATATGGGACTGTACAAGTAACTATTGTCCAGAAGAACAAGCTCATCGTATGTATTTACTTATGTGAATTTTTAGCCGTATTTTTGCTCCCCATATTGACTATGGTATAATTACCACCAAACGGCACGCATCGTATGATTTTAATTGTGTTGGCTTTTGTTTATCTGTGCACATTCTAGTGAGTTTTTTTTTTATTATTTTTATCAACATCAATACACCTTTCAACTAAAGAAAGAGTTCTCCAACCCGGTTCGGTTATGAAACCTAGAGTTACGAAGTAACTATTTAGTAATCCGTGCCTAGAGCCTTTTCTGTATGTCAGGCCGTTTCATTTGAAAAATTCGGCCCGGAAGTAGATTTTATTAAACGATACAATACATTGCACGCTCCAATATAAACTTGCAGCTAACTTGTAACTAGTAGTACCTTTCCACCCCAAACACTTGTTTATAGGCGCGGTCCTTAAATTATATTTATTGTTGTTGTAAACGGAATGACAGCTGGCCGCTGGGGAATTAGTTGCGCCGTTTCTTCTCCACAGCCAGAGCACTTGGGAAGCGGTGAAGGGTGGGCGAATCAATGTGCTGTCCATTGTATTGACGTTCTTAAAGTGCTTCTTTGTAGCTTAGTTGGAATAAATGAGTTTTTGAATTGATTTGATTTGACTTGATCTCCTAAAGACAGGGATTTCCTTGCAATTAATGATTTTACAACATTGCGAAATATTTTACAGCGTCTTTAAGAGACCTCCAATGTGTCATAGGCAGCAGAAGCAGACTAGATGCATGCAATTATTGTTACTGCGACTATGACCGTCAGTTAATCTGTTCGAACCACTCTTGTCCACAATACCGTACGTAGAGAACATTTTTATGAAGATAATATTAAACACTAGCTGTCCCCCGCGACTTTGTCCGCGTATTTTAATTTAAACGGTTATTCATTTTTGCAACATTTTTCATTTATACTCCGCTCTTTTTGGTCGCAACTTAATGTTATATAGGTTATAGCCTTCCTGAATAAATGGGCTATCCAACCCTTAAATATTTTTTCAAATCGAACCAGTAGTTCCTGAGGTTAGCGCGTTTATTTATTTATTTATTAACAACTTATGTGCACACAAGAATGTATAAAGGACACAACAATTACAACATTAAGTACAAAGGTACTGCTTATTTCTTAAAGAAATTTCTTCCAGCAGACCTGCGAAAGGAGAAATATATATCAGAAATGGAGACAACAGTGTGTAGGAGATAGAAAAAGAGAAATAGTGCTAAAAGAATATTAACTATGTATAATATATATATATACACAAATAACTACTATTATACATATAAATATATGCTTACATATATAAATACTAACAAGTTAAGAAGAAAGGTAGTGCTCTTTTACTCTTTTCTTGCGTTCAAAAAAACAAACAAACTGTTCAGCTTTATATATTAGTATAGATGATTTTATATCCTTATTTAGGAATCTCTGATAGTTGACATAGACACCATTATTAATAAGACCCCGTATAAATATACCTATTAAAAGTACAATACGAAATCCACAAGCACATCAACAAACATTTGACGGGCTTGTTGGTCTAGTGGTTAGTGACACTGACTGCTAAACTAGGTCTTGGGTTCGATTCCCACGCAGGACAAATGTTAGTGTGATGAGCATGATCATTAATTTGTTCTGTGGCTGGGTGTAATTTATCTATAATATGTATGTATTTAGAAATATATAAGTATGTTTATCAGTTGTCTGGTTGCCATAATACAGGCTCTGCCTAGTGTGGGATCAGACGGCCGTGTGTGAGATGACACAAAAAAAAAAGTAATACCTTCAAGGCTCAGGGTCATCCGATTCCCAAGATATACATTTTAATAACAGCATAATTTAAAACATAGACGAGAAGAGTAAAAATCAAACATCTTAAAATAGAATATTCTTTATTGTGCATCACGACAAATACAGCAATAAAATAATCAACCACAGTAAAAGGATACAATAACACAGACAACCTTTGGGTATACAGTAAAGATAGAAAAACCAGAGGAAGAAGGGGGTACCTACTAGGTTTACTATTAGTAATTTTATGCATATATTACCAGATAAACTTCATAATGAGTATACTAATAAATCTCCTACAAATACATATTAAAAATACATACTCCATAATTAAAAAACAGTTTATGGTATAACAAGAAATATTCCTTTTTACATTCCGACATTAATCAAAAATTTACTTTTAATCTTCAAATGTTGACAGTAAGAAGAACTTACATTTTTCAGATATTGCACGCACGTCACAGAATTGTGCTGCAGGCGAGAGAAAAATAGTAGACGCTTGTAACCATTGCGTGTGTAACAGTGACGGTGAATGGGATTGCACGAGTAATAATTGTCCAGTACCTATTGCCCGAACAGTTTTATTAGGTAAGTATATTGTATATATACAACAAGCAGGCACAAACAGAAAAGACAGGACGCCCATGAGTATCGCTGGAAGAAAAAAGGAATGTACATTAAAAAAAAAGCACATAAACTTAAAGCAATATGTAAGTTCACTCAAGAAGACTTGGATAGAGGTTGATCATGGTTTAGCCCAGTCCCTTACGGGTCACGGAAATTTTAAAAACAATTTTAGTTTAATTTAAGCTTGATTTTCACCATTGTGTCAGTATTCATCAGCAAATAGTGTCTTTTTAGAAAGTTCGCCAACTGAAATTCTTTCAGGAAAAAATATTATTTTTACTCATAAAATAAGGTTTCCTAGAAACTCGTCTAAGTTAATAGCTAGAAAACAACAAACTCGCAAAAATAGTTGAATATGAATCGTTCAAAATTACACTTTTACCCCAAATAATTTTATGTTGCTAATATTTTGACTATTTTAGAGAATCCTGATAGTATGTGGCGTTTTGAACATGGATTTTTGATCCCAAAGGAACCTTGTGTTAATGGCGCCCGGCAACAAACAGATGTTTGTAATTATTGCGTGTGTTTGAACAACCGACAATTCTGCACAGAAAATAATTGTAACGAAGATCAGCCAGGTGAGTTTATCCATGAAGAAAGTCGATTGCTACACTTAAAAAATCATAATTTGCAAATCAAAATAAATTTGTTACAGAATTAGACTTTCATAACAGATAAACTTGACACTAAATTATAAACCTAGATTTAAAAAGTAAAAATTTACAATTTGTCTGACAGGTATTTCAACTCTGTGCTTACTTACAATTTTTTTAGGTTTTTTGTTTTGTTATAACTAACTTTTTTAACCATAAGCGGTGACAATAGGTTTTGTCATCCCTTTTTGGAGATCAGACAAAAAAACTTTTTTTTTTAATTTAGCTGCATATTTTTTGGTGCCTCCATGCTCTGCCGGCGAACCACTGCCAAAAGCGGACGCATGCAACGATTGTATTTGTTTAGACGCAACAGTAGTATGTTCGAAGACTCCATGCACTCGATCAATGCAAGGTAAGGAGAATATTTGTACATACAATTAACTTATACGAGTTTTTTTTTAAGAGATGTGCACAGTTACGCAGGCTTTGACTGCTTTGCCGAACTTTTGGCGAGAACCTTAAAGGCCTCCTGCCAGAGCAATAGAAAGACTAAGTCACTAAGGGCAACCCCAGTGGGGTTTGGACCTCGACTAAGTGCGTTGCTAACAATCTTATAAGGCAAAGAATGGCTGGATTAAAATTTTTATTTTTTACTATTTTTATTGCGTTTGGCCGGCTCAGGCCAGCTTGATCTAAGGACGAGGGTAACATTTACGTTGTTATTATTTATAATACGCGACAACACGTATATGACCTATACGAGTACAAGCCACGTTATAACATGTGCGCGACAATTTGAGACGCGCGATGACGTCACAAACGCATCTTCGCACTACGCTGGCGTCCGAGGTTTTTGTGCAGGGAAGCGGGCGGGGTTTCAACTTGTCGCGCACGAGGAGTAAGGACAAAAAAAGAATGTTTTAGTAAAAATGCCTACTTGGTTGTTCTACCGTTACAAAAGGCTTTGCTTGACAATAGGTACGCGGATTGTGTGTGAAAAATATTTAATATTATAGTGGATACAACTACATTATTTTAAACGATGTAATAAGATAAAACATCACTCTAGTGGCTCGCGACGCCAGGTCTCGTAGGTGTGTTGAAGGAGACAAATATTTTTTGGACGATGGCTGCAATTACTGCGTCTGTAACGGCGGTCAAGAGTTTTGTACATCGAGAGCTTGTATGAGGGTACAGGGTAAGTTTAACTAAAATGTTAATGTGAAATTGGCGCGCTTTGGAAGTAAATCCAATCAGTATGTATAGCATTACATTGCGTGAGAAATAGGGCTATTGAATAAGGGGTGAGAAATAGTGACAGAAAATCTTGCATATTCTCCTTGATTGATATTATGGTTCCCTAAGGAACACATCACGGTCATGTCATTCAGCCAAATAGCGCGATACCAAACCTTTTAATCGTGTATGTGGAAACCTAAATCCTAATTACTTATAACAAAACGTTTTACTCACGCAAATTCTCGGGATCGAGTCGAACTCACAGCGACACCACCGCCGCCGCGTCACATCCTGATTAGAGACTCCTATTGAGTCAGTAACTAGTCAGGCGATCCCGAGAAAAAGCTTGAGTAAACCGTTTTGTTCTAAATAATTATGAATATTCCTCACGAAAGTAATTATACAACCTAAATCCTAATTATTACTCATGACTCTGATTCCATCCCGCCATGTCATGATGCTAGGCTTCACATGAATGCGCCAACCCTCACAAAATTTTGAGTTAATTTCAATTATTGTTATATTTTTTTTTTTGTTATCCCCATTGAAGTGCATAACTATGTCTATAAAAGTTTTACAAATTCCATCGCAGATACAAATACTAAATGTAATGAGGGCGATATAATTCCTGCCAAAGATCATTGCAACATGTGCGTCTGTGTTCATGGAAAAATAACTTGTACAAACAAAACATGTCGAAAAATACGACGGCAAGGTAAGAATCTTGAGTACATTATTATACGTGTAAAAATGACTAATACAAATACTTCAACAACGTAAATGATAAAAAAATCTTTTAATCTAGACATTCAGAATATTTTTTCGATGGCTTTTTGAATTTGCTATGGAGTTTCTCTACATATACGATATTATCAAAAGGATGGAAGTAGGTAATTTTGTAAGTGCCAAAAAGAGTTCTACAAATCGATATTGTAATTAGCATGGTCTCAAAGAGGACCAAGCTGAGAGCCCTTAAAGCTACCATACTCAGGTAAAAGCATATTAAAATCCAACTACATTTACTGGCTTGCTTTTACCTTGGATAGAGGATAAGCATTGCCATACAACATGGCAATGCCGCCAGCCTGTTGGGCACACTCCCTGTCAACAGCGATGTGGACGAGATTTTGAGTGCTATATTTTTGATATCAGATCATAGTTTGTTTTATTTTATTGTGTATTGTATATAGTTAACTATGCTGTAACTATAAAATATTTTATAATCTATAATAAATACAACGTGTCATTTTGCATTCTCGTTAAATTCAAGGAGGTAAATACGCTAATAATTAATCAATTAATAATAAAATAGGTTGGTATTTTTGCTTTTTCTTTAATTGGTGGAAATCGGCATGTGTGGGAGAAGCATTTTAAAACGCTGCCCGTGTGATATCGCATTGAAACTGCTCTTTTACACACACATAAAGACACTGCCTACCGCATACGCAACGGGGCGATGCTGATCTTTGAAAGTGGTGTATTCTGAAATACTGTCAAACTTAAATAACTAAAAAAACAAGTATGTTTTAATCATTTAGCAGATCGTAATTTTATTATTTTAGTATCGTAATTTAATGTCTTTCATAACAGCCTCCTGAAATTTGACGGAAATACAAAAAGACTCGTTGTATATCATACCACATTTAAACACAATGTTTTTTTTAGGAATGGATAAAAAAAAATCTGGGTTTAGGTTTAAAAAGCCTGGTCAGGTATCAGGCTTCATGCCTGATCAAGCATGTGTAGAGGGATTCTTTTATAATCCCGAAGATTATGACCCAAAGTGTCCCAATATCTGCGTTTGTGACAGAGGAGAACTATTGTGTACTAATAGACTATGCAGATGGAGAGAAAAAGGTACGATTAGAACATGATACGATTTCTTGCAATCTAAAAATATGTAATATAATTTCTTGGGACAAATCGCACACGGCCATCGAATATCAAACTAGGCAGAACCTATATTATGACAACCACACAACTGATAAACATACTTATATATTTCTAAATAATACCATAGATAAATTACACCCACACACGGAACAAATGATCATGCTCATCACACAAAGATTTGTCCTGGGTGTGAATCGAACCCACAGCCCCCTTTACCCGGTTTAGCAGTCAGGATCACTAATCACTAGACCAACAGGCCATTCGTATATTTTTACTGGTGCGTGAAAGAGAGAGAGGCCTTTGCCCTGTAGTGGAACAATACAAGAAGATTTGATGATAAGGTACTGGCTACGTCCCGCGGTTTCACCTGCGTGGTTCCTGTTCCCGTTATATCGTCTATAATAAAGAGTACTTTATGTGATAAAGCAGATTATGAACTGCACGTATGCCAAAGTTCCTTTAAATCGGTTCGTTCAGTTTTTTTGGCATAAAAAATTATCATACATCCATCTATCGGAATATCTATTGGTCCTAAAAAGCAACTAAAATTAGGCAATTCTTGGCAATTTCCATAAAACCTCAACATAGCTTGGGAAAAGGCTAGGCTGAAGAAGATAGCTAGGTGTTGCTGGGACATCATTTTTAACCAAAATTGCTTATAATCGCGTAATTAATTCCCCATTAGCGCACTGTTATAGAATACTTAATACATTATCAAACTGACTGAGACCAGTCAGTTTAATAATGTATTATCGTGAATATATATTTTATTAGTTGAACTGGCTGTAAATAAATATTTTATTGTCCAAGAGATGTCTTCTTATAATATGGTCTATTTAAATCTTGTAACTCCCTAGAGTCATGTGACTGTAAATGGAAACTGTTTTACTTTACCGGCTATTTCATTTCAGCCTTACCACCGGAATGGGGAACTAAAAGTGTGAAATATAAACATACAAAACTTGCTTTGAAGCAAATGGGATGCGTTGACTATGAGCCGCTGCCTTCTGACGAACCTTGCAGTCATTGTCATTGCTTTAATAACCGAAGAGTCTGCAATATAACAAACTGCGTGCAAAACAAAGACGAAGCTTTTGCAAAATCAAGTTTGATTTTTTTATTGTTTTATAGATTACTAGCTGTTGCCCGCGTGGCCGCTCACGTCCAAGTGGCAAAAAGTAGCCTATGTAATTTCTTGGGAACCAAGCTTACCCCATGCCAAGTTTCATTAAAATCCGTTCAGCGGTTTAACGTAACAGACAGACACACAGAGTTACTTTGCATTTATAATATTATTGTGGAGTATGGATGTAGAAATGACATTTACAATCTCCAAGGAAAATGGGTCAATTTCTGAAAAAAAAGATCGGACTTCACATACAAAATCGATCGTGTGACTGTTGATTTTGCAGAGGAAGTTACCTAGTTAATATTTTTTTTAATTTTTGTCCCATAATTCTTAAAAATTGTTGTTCAATTTCACGGGTACTGTCACCCTAAAAAATTTGGATGGTGACTAAAAAATCAGGCTGTATATTTTTTATTTTATTGCAGTGCATATGAAAGAACAACAGGCAAAGGAACCACTTCCGGACCTATTCTGCACACCTTTTACGTTTTACAGTCCAGACAACAACAGATTCTGTAGAAATTGTTTCTGTTTACATAACGGCCTCTCGTTATGTTTGCTCAATTTCTGCAAGTATTCTAAAGGTAAGCTTTCTACCCAAAAGATAGAGAAATTAAGAAGAAGAAAGGGGAGGCCTTTGTCCAGCAGTGGGATCTTATATAGGGCTGGTTGCTTCTACATACATTGACATGCCTGTTAACGTTAAATATGGCCGCTTGTATGAGAATTTCATACTGACTTAACGTTGACGTACGGACTTACGATAACAGACGGTTTGAAACAACCCAACCATTGGATCAAAAAAAGTTTTCATATGCCAGGTTCTAAAAGGCTGATCAATTTAAACGGTTTCAAATCAACTGATCACGACTGTGATTGGCTGACAAAGAGACTAACAATGAATCACAGCACAACATAAGGTTTGATATGTCATTATCTAATTTTTGTGTTGATCAGGATATGTTATTAAAGTTTTTGCGTTGCGATCAGCCTTTCGGAACCGGGGTGAAAGCAGCAAAATATCAAGATGAATAAAAAAGATATTTCCTTTAAGTTGGTAGCTTTAAACATAATAGTTATTGATTAAATTTGATCCTTTCTATACATATTACTGAATTTAAAACAGTCTTTTTGAGATGCATTTTTATCTGTCAAAATCTATTTAGAACTAGCTGTTTCCCGCGGCTCCACCCGCGAGTTTGTCGGTTATAGCGGCAAAAAGTAGCCTATGTCCTTTCTCAGGCTCTAAAATAGCTGTGTTCCAAATTTCATTTAAATCGGTTCAGTAGTTTTGGTGTGAAAGCGCGACAGACAGACCGACTGAGTTACTTTCGCATTTATAATATTAAGTAAGGATTAGCCATCGGCACATGAACAATAAATCTGACTTAAAAATGGTAATAAAAATATTAAAAATATTTCTTTGTTTTTCAGATGTACCTCACGATCCACCTGGTAAGTGTCTTCTGTCAATAGATTTCTAAACAAAAAAAAATAATTAGACGTTTGAAAGAAACGACTTAAAAATTATAAAGAGACAAAACAATGGAGCAACCCATACCTATTTAAACCCTTGTGATCTTCGCAAATCGATCCATGCGTATCTTGTCAGTGTACCTATATTAATAGCTATAACTTCTGTTACAACTTTTTAGTTATTAACCCTGAGAAAAACTAGTACAGATATTATACTCCGCCTTCTTGTTTTAAGGAAAAAATAAATGAACTACGCGTGTATGTTTCAGAATCTATTCACGATATGTGCACTCCCGGTGAGGTTGGATACCCGACTAAGTGCGTAACTTGCAAGTGTTCTGAACACGGCAAATGGGTGTGCTCTCGAGAAATGCTGTCGGATTGTGATGGTAATATAGGTCTTATCATTTAAATCCCCGACAAAAAAAGAGTGGCGTTTTCGGTTTATTAAGTGTGTTTTCGTGTCTATCTGGTAGCATGGCTCTCAAAAGAATGGACTGATTTTAGATGTAAATGTTTCTATCTGTAATTAAATACAAATATTAGAAGGAAAAACTTAAACCTCAGGCAGGACTCGAACCTGCGACCACTGGCTTGACGCGCCAGTCGCTTTACCGACTAAGCTACCGAGATCACATTTATTACGTCTTCAGGGCGACGTATGCGACATCTAGTGAACCAATCTTACGTTTGGCCTCACCGACTCTGATTATGATGTAATCGATAAAATTCTTTACTTTTAAATAAGAAATCTTTGGGATTAATTATATTTTGTTTTAACCCGTTCCCTGTCCCGTGTATCACATATTATGATTCATGTCCATTATTTAACTATTGTGTTTATTGTCCAGTTAATAAGACATTAAAGCCCTTTTTTTAAATAACTCCCTTATTTGGTCGCGGGAGACGTTATTTTTATTAATATATTTTTTGTTTCATTTTTCAGAAAGAAACTGCGATGTTCGAGATGAGTTCCAGATGGGTTTCCAGACATTTTGTGCAGCTTGCAAGTGTGCCAGCAAGGAGTGGTACTGTGCTATAGAAGAGGGGCCATGCTCTGGTAAATTTTCACCTTAAATTTGTACTCAAGTTGTTATACTTTACTCAAGTTGTTTATACACGCTGAATAAACAAATTTATTTATCCCAAAATATGAAATTTGATGGCGAAATAATGCTTAAATAAATAAATAAATTTTATATTAACGTGGATTGCTGTTTGGACTAGCACTAGTCCCTTCTCTTTTTTCTTTATACGAACTTATTTTTTCTTTAAACTGTATTTAATATGGGTTCACTCTTACATTTCAGATTACAGTAAGTATATCGTTACACATTATTATTCTATTGAACTTTTCAAGTATATTTTTTAAATAAATATAATTTTCTAAATAGCTTCTGCAAAAAAAACATGTACTTAACTTTTTATTCTTAAAATGGATTTGGATAAAAAACGGTAATCTATTCACGGATAGCCGCGATAGAGGGCATCACGCCAATTACCACTGTGCGCGACGTGCAGGGTTCGATCTCCGCATGACACAAGCTTGTGTGATCAACCACAAGAAAGGTCTAAAAAAAAATTATATTATATTATTATCAACATTGGCTGATCAAAGTTTGATTTATTTTCAGGCGATGTAACTTGCCCAATGGGAACCTTCATCCACAACCCAAACCAGTTCTGCAGCCTCTGTCTATGTGGGGGTCACGAGGGATTAAACAACATGTGTTTCACGGAGGCCAAGTGCGTTCATCAAGTGTTGTCACACTTACATTAGTCAAATGTCAACGTAACGTAAAGAAAACAATAAATTATCGATATTTTTGTAATTTTTATTTTCTACTTTTGTATTTAATACTTCTAATTATCAATGTTATTTAAATATTTGGTAATTATTTTTATTTTAAAGATTATTTTCACAAATCCAATTAAATTTACTCGCATATTTAAGAAATTCTCTTTCAGTTTAAGAATCTACTGGAGTCCATTATCTAGTCTTCCGTAAACTAGTAAAAAAAAATGAATTCGTTTCACGAAAGTTAGTATACAATATACACTTGGGCTGTATACATACATGTCATGAAAAAGTCGAAGCGAAGCATCTATTTAAAATTTATAAAGCAAATTCATCCTTATTTCAACAACTTAATGCTCATATTTCTTTTAAAATATAAATAAATCGCTCATGCCTCGGAATTCTCTCTTGCATTATCTCTGAAGAAATATAAGCATTAAGTTGTTGAGTTAAGGTTGTATTTGCTATATTGACTCTACGATGGGCTTTGACTCTACCGTAGTATGAATTGAACCTAACTCATTTTTTTAAGTTAGTTTCTAACTCGAACTTTTCGCTTTGTGTTTAATACCGTAATTCGACTTTTGTTTCTTTCTTTTAAACTACTCCCGCACTAAGGAATTTAATCCTTGTGTTGCGAGGAGTATCACAAATATTCAAATCACATGCTCAAATAACACCTAAACTTCGAACAAGCATTGTGGATCACACAAATGTTTGTAATCCATGCGGGGATCGAACCCGAGGCTCGTCGCCGGACACTGGTAGTTAGGTGATGACCTATACCACTCGGCTATCCTTGCCTTCAAAAACTCTTTAGATATCATACTTTTTAACTTGAGTAGGTACCTGTTACCGTTAATTTTTATAATTTTTTTTAACTATCATAATAAATATCGAGGAAAAAAGAAAATTCAGACAAACATTATATTGGTCTTTCACAGTTTCAAAGTCAACCACGGCGTGAATGTTTAATGTGAAACTCTGAACAAAATTTAAACTATCGATATAAACAATATTGTAAGTGGGTACTAAGAAAGTTACGAATACGAGAGGTCTTGTATTTCTATTGTTGTTCTTGTACAGGTTAAACACAAAATACGCGTAAACTAGTTTTAAAGGTCAGGTAACCCACAGTAGCTTATTTAAAAGACGCGTAATAAGTAGTAATATCAAAAAAAAAATGTAGATACAAATACTCCCAGCAATTTATCTGTCGCTTACAGCCAATCTTGTACAATTCTAATACGAATTAGCCATTCAACAGCAATAATTGTAAAAAAAATGCCGTCTCCTTGCTTTTACAAGATACATACGTAATACCGCCTCAGGATATTGTTGTATCCTACATTGTTTAGTATTTAAAAATACCTAATAAATTATCTACGCATAGTTTTTCTGTAGTATGTTTGTCATTCGTAAACAATGAGAAAGGTATTTTTTTCGGTATCATACAAACTGCTTTTGTACTTATTAAAATGTATCTCCAAAGGTTCTTCTAAACTCTTAATAGTATACAGTAAACCCTAAGCAAACCCTAGGCGAAGGGCTCACATGGAGAAGGAACGAGAAAATTTATTGATCACCAAAATTTTGTGATATGTATTTTAAGTATAAATATACTTAAAATATAATAAAATAAACGCACCCGATATGAGACTAACAACGCAAAAATGCGCCTTTTAAATTATTCTACAGCCGCAATAAAAGGTAAAAGTAATATAAATACATGTGCAATATAAAATATATTAGTTCCTGTCAGCAGTGCCGTGTGTTGCATCAGTTACACCACCTGTGCTCGTTTTATTAAACCACTGAAATTCTGCCACCTCATTTCACTGCCTGCCTGAATAATATCCATGTTAATTTACAATGTTAATATTAAAAATGTATATATAAGTAGGTAAATAGTATTAAAATAAAAAGTTGTGTGATGTGATCTTAGAGAAAAATAAATAAATTACAGTGCGCATATCGAGTATACATTGTAGGCTCTAGTATGAACAAGTAAGATTTGAGATAGTTTTATTAAAAATATCGCAAAACCTAATAATATCGGAACTATCAATATTTTCGCATGAACGTCTATCGCAAAAAATCTGCTGATGCTCGGCACAAGATACTACTAGCGACACCCGAACTCTATGCTTGTCTTTCTTTACTCTAAGGATGTGATTGTTCTGTTACGAACACTCGTGCGACAAGGATTATTTACTTAAAAAATATATTTAATTATTGTTTTTATACTTACAAACGCACCTTTACCCGTTATAAAACTAATTTACCAAGATATTTTGATTTACCTACAAGTTATTTCTTGATAGTATTTCTAAGTTATTGTCTGCTCATTTTAAACAAGATATTAATATTTTTAAAACTACTGTAAATTTAATAATAATCAGAACCATAAGGAACTTTCTTTTAGGACTAGATATATTAACAGCAGGATATACACATAAAATATATAAGTAATTTTTGATTATATTTTGTGCCAATCGTGGTTTCAACCATCAACACTAGGACAAGGTAATAATATTCTCTAAGGGTTAGTTTTTAATTACCAACCATTTAAAATTAAGATTTAGGGATCAAAGCAAAGGTAATCTTTTAACATTATTGTCAATAGAATAATAGAAAATAAATTGATTGGTCTCAAATATTTGCCGCAAAGTGGGAATCATTGCACTTGTGTGCGTGCGTGCAACGTCAAATATATCTGTGTGTTAAGTGTTACCTATCTACTCGTAGGTTGATGAACTGAACCGTGGTGTTGTAATATCCACAAGTTCGCTTTTTAGTGGTGAACAAGAATAACAATTAATTAAAAAAAAAAAGTTTTTTTTTTTTTCATTACGTCGAAAAAGTTTTCGATTCTGAACCATGTATGAATAGGTTAGTTATTGAAAACTAACCCTGTAAAATCTTCACATAAAACTATCTCATGATTTAAAACCTTCCTAGCCTTTAATTGACTGTGTTTAACCAAACCATGCGTAATTTTTATTTACCAACAATTGGTAGCGTCATAAATTTCTACGTAGCAATTCCACTTTTTAAACCTGTAAAAATGTTTATAATATATACATACATTTAAACCAATAGGCAATAAAACAGACCACAAACTTTTTCCAGAATTCAAAGCCCAGTGCAATTTGTTTGTGTTTTGCCATTATATTTATCACTGTGCACCAAAAATATATCTGGTAGTGAGCGCCGCAATGCGTTTCCCACTGCCGTTGTGTCGTCGGCTGGGCAAAAATTTATATTTATTTGTTACATCTGCTACCGTTCGCCTAGCTAGCTATTATCCCGCGGATGCACTGGCCAATTTAGTTTTGAACTAAAATGCTCAACCGTATCCTTACATCGGATAAATTATGGATTAACTCGCATAATTTATTCCTTGTATCGCAGAGGGTTTCACAAAAATTCAAATCACATGCACAAAGAACACCCAAATTTAGAACAAGCATTTGTGGAACACACAAATGCTTTTCCCATGCGGGGATTGAATCCGCAGCACGGCGCGCACAGTGGTAATTGGGGTGGTGACCTTTACTCGACTATCCATCCGTGCTGTCAATAGGTTTTAATCTGTCAAACACCTGTCATAAGCTGTGGATTGATCCTTAGTCTTTTGGTAAACCAATTAGGATCGAGCATTAGACTTGACAATGGATTAAATTAAATAGATTCTTGAAAGGAGTAGCATCACCACACTATATTAAGATATGTCAATATTTCTAACTAGCTTAGCATTTGGGGCTCACTGTTGCACATAGAATCGGTCCTTTGGCTTCTGCATCCTGCTCGATACCATTGTCAGTGGATTTGTTAAGATAAGATAAGATAAGATATATTTATTTGTCAAAAACATGTGTAGGTAACAATCAGTTGGAATGATTACACAAAAAAGTTTCAACATGTTTTGCCTAGGAAGGCGTACAAATACAATAATAATAATAATAATGTAATTCAGATTAAAAAAACAATAAATTGATGTCAAACAATTACCAATAATAACAAAAATGTCTAAAGTAAATCATTTAAATAGTCAGCAACATTATAGTAGCATTTATTTATTAAAAGCTTCTTCATGCTTTTATTAAAACTATTAATATTCATATCTTTGTATGCCTTTAATACCTTGTTGTATAATTTTGGGGCCATGCAGAATACACTCTTACCCATGAGAGCTGTTTTAGCACTATATAAACGAAGTCTCCGATTATCACGTTGACTTCTATCGGAACCATCTGATGACTTCGGAAACAAATGGGGATTCTTTTTAACAAATAGTATTGTTTCTAATATATATAAGGAAGGAAGTGATAGAATTCGATGTTTAATAAAATATGGTTGGCAGCTGTCTGTAGTTTTTAGACCAAACATAGCTCTTATGCACCGTTTTTGCATTCTAAATAAAATTTCTTTATGTGTAGAATTTCCCCAGAAAATAATGCCGTATCTAAGGATCGATGCAACAAGTCCGTGATAGGCAGTAAGTAATGTATCCGTATTTACAATCGGGGCGAGTTTGAGCAATGCGTAGGAAGAACTACTAATTTTCTTACTAATTTCTTCAATGTGATCTTTCCAATCAAGTTCTTTGTCAATGGTTAGTCCAAGGAATTTGGCATTATCAACTCTGCATATGGTATGATTTTTGTATCTTAAATTAATGTCATTTCTTATTGGTATTCTTTGACTAAAATGCAAAATTTGTGTTTTATTTAAATTAATCTTTAGATTATTATTATTTAACCAGTAAATTATGGATGATAAAGCATTATTAATGTCAAGGTCATAGGTGTCAGATTTCTTACATGCTATTGTCACTGTACTATCGTCTGCAAAAAGAGTCATTGGATGCTCAATAGAATTCGGAAAGTCATTTATGTATATGATAAATAATAATGGTCCCAGAACGCTTCCCTGGGGTACACCGAACTTCATTATACGTTCTTGAGACAAATACGTAGTCGCTTTTTTATTACGATCTATTCTTGAGATTGCTGTGATTTGCCTTCTATCTGACAAATAGGATTCTATTAATTTAAGAACATTGCCTCTTACTCCATATTTGTCAAGCTCTCCATTTTTGTTGGCTATCTCTGTTGACATCTCAAGTGATGATCACTAGATACAAAGAACTGTCAAAAACGCAAATTTCGTATCGGCTAACGTCGGTGACTACCTACGTCCTAGGTTATCAGAAATAGCTAACAAGAACCGCAGATCACTATTCCAAAACAATTTTATCTCATGTTATTTTTATCTTACCTTTCCTTACCTGCTCACCGTCACCGTATAAAAGTTATTGAATCGCATTATGTCTAATTCTTCTTTTTTAATTGGTCAGCTATACTATGTGTCTAGAAGAACTATTTTTTAAGTATATTTATGGAGTACTAGTTGTTTCCCGCGGCTCCGCTTGCATGGATCTCGGTTATCGCGGCAAAAAGTAGCTTATGTCCTTTCTCAGGCTCTAGACTATCTGTGTACCAAATTTTATTTACATCGGTTAAGTAGTTCTAGCGTGTAAGCGCGACAGACAGACAGAGATACTTTCGCATTTATAATATTAGTAAGGATTTGCGACACAATTTAAAAATGGAATAAGATAGAAAATGTTTAGTAGCCCGTTCGTTGTGCCGAGCGTAAGATTTTTTTTTTAGCTGTAGAAACTACGCTCTTTTACTGATTTAAGTGTTTTTCCGTGCGACGACAGTTTACGCGAAAATATCGATGGTTCCGATATTATGAGGGTAATAAGATAGTTTTATTAACACGGCGCGATCTGTTTTGACACTAATTTAACAATTTAACTTATTCATACTAGTGCCTACAGCGGTGTGATTCTGTAAGACCTCATTCTAAACTTCGAATCTTAATCCGCTGTGAGTTTCTTGATTGGCATTCCAAAAACTCGGTTGATAAGTCGAATGTACACTAGCGCTACACTTGCGAGCGTGTCAGCGAGTTGAACTAATTTGACGTGAGATTTTGACTGATAAAGCAATCGCAATCGAATCCGATCGAAATCAAGGTCATTTTGAACCTTATGCGAAGTGAGAGTGAATAGCGATGTGAGAAGCGAGTTATTGTTTGAAATTTACAGAATCGACGTGCAGTTATTTATCGATATTCGCACTTTATAGTTTACTTATTTTGTCTCTAAGAGAAAGGTTTAAAAAAATACCTTATCCTTTCATCGTTGGAGTTTGAATTATTAAAATAATTTTACTTTAGCAACACACCCTCTATTTTGACATTCTAATTATGTACAATAATATTTTGTTATTGGTATGCAAATTTGCTACAATATTTCTAAATGAAATTATGTAGTAGAGTTGCATACAAATATCCTAAAATATTTTGTGTTACAGACGGACAAACTTGCTGTATATATTTGTAGTTTTGCACTGCATTCGAGCAAGAATTAAACATTCATTTTTATTACGTTTCAAGGGAACACGACCAAAGCTACAGCTTTTATTTTGCAGGCTTGAAATATTTTATTTATAAAAGTTGCTTGTACATTGGCCATTGGCCACCTCGTTAGGAAATTAAAGTCGTTTGTGTTCACTTAGATTTTGTTTTAAAAGAATCTTTTGAATATTTTTAGCGCATTAACTTAGTTTTCCCTAAAAGGGTTAGGAAGAAAGCAAAAAAAATGTGAAAATTCTTCGTCACGCCGAAAATGTCAGTTAGAGAAAAGTTTTATTTAATGACCTTCAGTACACTTAAATAATGAAAAGGTCGCTTTTATTCACCTAGTGAATACCTATTCAGGTGATATAGTTCCCTGTTGAACAAATTTCACTTATTTCGTGTTGTTGTTTCACCTGAGTGATATCACCTGGGTGAAATGAATCTGAGATATAAGGTAAGATGAATCTGAGGTATAAACTTCCATCAAAACTTCATTACAAAACTTTTTGTAATATGTTCTAACCATACGGTATGTATGGTTAGAATATTTTACAAAAAGTCACGGGATCAATGGGAAGATTGTCAGTTTATAATAATCCTCGAAATATCATAAATGTAGACAAACTGGATTTTTTCTTTCTTCAGGTTGCTAAGGAAATGCGTGATTATATTTAAAATACAGCTTCTGCCCATAAAAATGAAACCTTTCTACAAGGAAGACATAGTCAATTTAAAAAAAAAAAATTTGACATCTCACACACGGTCATCTGATCCCAAACTAGGTAGAGCCTGTGCTATGGCAACCAGACAACTGATAAACATACTTATATAGTTCTAAATACATACATATTATAGATAAATTACACCCAGACACAGAACAAATGATCGTGCTCATCACACAAAGATTCGTCCTGGATGGGAATCGAACCCACGACCTCCGGTTTAGCAGTCAAGGTCACTAACCACTAGACCAACAGGCCCGTCAAATTTATTATCAGCTTATCAAAATTAGAACGGTAGTTCCGAATTTTATTTCGGTATTGTCTATTACTTTCTTGGAGAAAGTTGTTTAATTCCATAGGCAGAAGCAGTATTTTAAATATGACCACGCAATTCCGTAGCACCCTGTATACATCTAATTTAAAAAACTAACACAAAGATGTCATCGTGTTAGTTCTCCACGTTATTATTTACCCTTTGTATTTTTTCTTTTTAAGCATCTATTTCTTTTTTTTTACCTATAATACATACATAATATTACATCTAAACTATAACATAGTTTAACATTTGGTTAATATTTTATCTTTAATTAAATCTGTAATTTAAAAACTGCATTAAGTTCACTTCGCAATCAGTGTAAACAATAGTAAAAGCATTATTCCACCAAAAAAAAAACTATAAAAGATGACACTTTTTTCAGTTTTAACACTTATAAATTAAAATACGGAGATCTTTTTGAATTGCTTAAATCTTGAGTCCTTCTTGCTTCGTGGATATAACAAGAACCAAATTGTTGATACATACTTTAATTATATTATTTTATTTTCCTGTTTTATCGTCTGTTAATGGGCAGGATGGGTTTCCTTCGTCATCACATGAGCATTTTTGACATGCCATGTTCGTCGACTTTGGATAAAACTGTGAGTTGGGCTTGCATTTGCCCGGTTTTCCTGTAATCATCAAATAAAAACTTTTTCATAGTAATAAAAAGTCACCGTTGGCCAATTCTAACAAAGATTCAGATAAATTAATTAATAATATAGAAGTTTGACAATTTAACTCGAGTTTGCTCACAAGATCTGATGAAGTTAAACGGAAATTTAAAAATAAACAAGCGTAGGCTGCCCTGGAATATGTTGTAATATTCATGTTGCATTAATTTCCGGCGTCAATAATTCAATCACTTGAAGACGTTTGAAAGCTTAAAGAAGCAACTCCAATCACTGAATAAATATGACGGAAGAGCCAACATTACAGCCACAATTATTCCGATGAGTAATAGAAATGGCGCTATGCTAGTGCGTAGCTACACTTGATTGTCTATAACTTGTCATCATGGTTCTAAAACCTCACAAAATAAGTCAAAACCGGGCTACAATTACCAATCCACAGTTTCTAAATGATCTATTATCATAAAGTTATATAAATTAATCAACTGTTAAACTTCGAGGCTGTTGTGAAATTGGTTTTTGTATTTTGGTCAAGCAGCCATACCCATCGACATTAGATTTGATAGATTTGCCTTACCTTGCCTGTTTTTATTAAATAATTACGTTTTTGAACTTACCTAAAGTCTCAAGATCCAATACACAGTTTTTAATCTTAGTACATCCGTGTTTTTGATTATCCTTACATTCGCAGTTATGACAGCTACTGACCCAATGGGTTCCAGTTTCACATGTTGGATAATTAATAGCATCTGAAGTGTCTTTCGGCAGTTTCTTGAAAAAGGTATAGTAACTCAACATTGCTTTGGCTTTGACATCTTCAAAGAATTCTTGGTAAACTGGAGATTTTGTTTCAACTGAATCTGAAATGAATGAAATAAAATAACCACAAAATTATTTAAGACGTTTTCTACTTAAAAAAAAAATATAGCATGACCATATTATAGTCACTGTAATATACCACTACTTATAATATATTATGTTTCGTCTGTTTGGTCAAGTTGATTATGTTCTTCTTAGCGAGTCGATCAATAACAGTCAAATTTTCCCAGACCAGTACTCATTGATTGTGTTTATAACCTATCAGGTTCAATAAAACTATATTTTATTGAATGTAACTGATAGAATCGCCATGTTCTAATAAATGGTATTTCCTACGTTACGAGTAGACCGAATTTAATGTCAAACTGAGGATCAATACATTCGTCAAAATGCTTTAGACATAATTTCATATCCATTTTTAGGATGTAAAATATCCGTATTTGGGAATTTTAAAATATTATGGAGTAATTTACCTTCATCAGACTCCTTATATTTCGATTCTGTTTTGCATTCAGAGGCATCACATTCTGGGATGCCGTCACCATTACACTCACAGGAATAACAACTACCTATTTTGAATTTTGAATACGGCTTGCACATCATCGGTTCTTCTAAAAGATTGAATAAACAAAAAAATATATATATTATTACAATTTACTGTTATGCACATACACCCTTTGTACTTATTCTACTCAAGCAATAGACAAAAAAAACATGTGAAAAATTACATTCCCCTGACGGGACGTTACATTAAGTCTTCCCGTGATTACAATACACACACAAAATGTAAAGGTTGTGCCAAAAATCTGTATAACATATAACTGCATTATTAACAAGCACTGTCGACAAAGATGAATACTTACCTAATAATCGTAGAACACAGTCCGGTATTTTAGAACAGAAGGCTTGGCCGCCACGACAAGAACACACGTGACAATTTCGGACCCACTTAGAACCTTCACCACACTCTTCTTTCTGTTCTTTCGGTCTTTTTAGTCGAGAATGCAGTAGGCTAGGCTCGAAATCGTTACCGTCAACGCCGGTTACTAAATACTGCGGTTGGTCATTGTTGTCTCCAACGTTACGCTGGTGAAGTATGATATGAACATCCGGATATTGGATCGGAGGGAAATTTAGGCTTTCGTCGGAAACTTTCGCAACCTGCTTGTATTGTGATGGATCTTCGTTTTGGCCCGTAGTTCTAGGGTCTTGTATATTTGTTTGATGTTGTTGTGGTAGAAGATTATTAATATCTTTTACTATGTTTTTAGGATCTACATTACTGAACGTCTGACTCGGCACGGGGTTTTCTTGAGGAGTTGATTTATTTTTTTTCTTAGATTTACTGGGACTGTCTTGAGGTAAATCATCGTCATTAGGTATTTTTTTTTCTTTAGATGAGGTTTTTTTATTCTTCGGTGAGGTATACATGTTTTGAGTACTTAATAACAAAGAATGCAAATCTTTTTCGTTAAGTGGTAACTGACCATTATTTTTTCCAGGTGCTTGGTTATATTTCATAGGAAATAGTAGACGTAATAGCTCAACTGGATCTAATTCACTAATATAAAACTCAGAATCATCAATTGGAGGGTGACCAGTAATTTTTTTATTTGTTTGTAATTGAGGAAATGAATCTGCAAATAGGTCATTAAACCGGGACTGCAATTCATCATTTTCGTCACTTAGACCCACAGAAGTTGATGAATCGTCATTAGGTTTTAGCTGCGCTTTTTTATGGCTATCGATTTCGTTCATCAGATCATCAATAGATAACGGTTTATTTGCATTTTGCAAGAGTTTCAAGATATCAGGATTTATGGAATCTACGTCTATGACAATAGAATCATCATTTTCGGGATACGCGGTGGATTCTAGTTTAGAACTTAAAGAGCTTTTATTTTTCTCTGATATATGTTTAAATTGATCATGATCAGGCTTATTTTGACTCTCTTCGTCAGAATTTGATATGTATTGAAAACCATCGTGTGCTCCGCGATCATCAAAGGCACTTGTTTTTTGGGGTAAAATAGATTTTAAAGGAGTTTGATTTTTGTCAATCTGAGAATTTTTAGGATCTACAGCAAACTTAAATTCGTTTTGTGATTCTTTTTGAGGTCCAGGATTGTTAACACTAACAGGTGAATTTTGTATAAAATTATACTGCGATCGAGGATCATTATTTTGTTTAGGGTAAGGAGAATAATTTGCATAATTGTGGTTATAAGGTATTACATTAAGTGATTTGGATTCATCTAATAACCCTTTTGCAGGTGTATTTTTATTTAAGTTTGCTTTAGGAGTATCGGAATCTTCATCTGAAGTAGATTTATATTGAAATCCGTCCAAAGATCCCCGTTCATCAAGAAAACTCGAGTCTGGTTGTTGTTGCGAATTAGTCACAGATTTATTCGGTTTATTTATAGAACTATTAGGATCTTCTGCTGATTGATATATATACTGAAATCCGTTGACTGGCACATGGTCATGAACATTTCCAGTATCTAGTCGCTGTTGAGAAGGATCACGATCAACTGATTGATCTTGTGGATCACTAAAACTTAAGGGAAAAGACGAAATATTGTCATTTAGATTCACCTTATGTGGGTTATTCTGGTGTTCATTGATTGGAAATTTATTTTTTCCATATTGTTCTGACGTTGATGTCGGAAATTGGCTATATGAACTATTTGATAAAGGGTCTGTAAGTATTATGTCATCAATATTTACTTGTTCATAAATCGGTAATGTATTTTTATTATTTTGTTCCCAAGGTTGACGAGGGTTTTGTTTATCTTTTGGAGCGTGATTTGTTAAACCATAATTATTAATAGGTATTCCAGTTCCATCATACGGAAATGATGTCAAATTTGGTGGGTACCGTGAATTACTTGGAGATGTTTCTGTTTGTGATATTTTATGGGCACGTGGTTCATAATTTATAGGAACTTTATTTTTGTCATATGGTGCAGTATGTAATGATGGTGATTTATTATTTGAACTAACCGGAGATGCTTCTGGTTGTGAAATATTATTCAGTTCCCAAGGTTGACGAGGGTTTTGTTCATCTTTTGGAGCGTGATTTGTTAAACCATAATTATTAATAGGTATTCCAGTTCCATCATACGGAAATGATGTCAAATTTGGTGGGTACCACGAATTACTTGGAGATGTTTCTGTTTGTGATATTTTATGGGCACGTGGTTCATAATTTATAGGAACTTTATTTTTGTCATATGGTGCAGTATGTAATGATGGTGATTTATTATTTGAACTAACCGGAGATGCTTCTGGTTGTGAAATATTATTCAGTTCCCAAGGTTGAAGTGGGTTTTTTACTACATCGGGAGGGTGACTTGTTATACCATACTTATTGATTGGTACTCCAGTTCCATCATGCTGTAATGACGTCAAATATAGTGGGTAACGTGAATTACTCGGAGATGCTTCTATTTGTGAAACATTATGGGCGCGTGGTTCATAGTTGATGGGGACTTTACTTTTGTCATATTGTGCAGTATACAACGATGGTGATTTATTATATGAAACAACCGGAGACGCTTCTGGTTGTGAGCTATTGTGGGCATATGTATCATATTTGACAGGAATTTTATGTTTGTCGTAATGTCCCAATTCCCATATTGATGATTTATTATGCAAACTAATCAAAGGCACTTCTGGCTGTGCATTGTTGTGGGCGTATTTGTTAAAATTGATGGGAAGTTTATTTTTGTCATATTGTAAGGTATTAAATAATGATGATTTCTTTTGAGAGATAATTGGAGAAGCTTCCGGTTGCGAACCATTGTGGGTATATGGATTATAACCAATAGGGACTTTATTATCGTCATATTGTACGGAATTAAGTAATGGTGATTTATTACGTGAACCAACCGGAGACGATTCTGGTTGTAAGGTATCGTACTGAGAATAATGGCTATTATTGATGGGGACTTTATTTTTGTCATATTGTCCTTTCTGAAATGATAGTGTTTTATGGGGTGAAAGAACCGGAAATTCTTCAGGTACATTGTGGGCGTATGAGCTCTTATTGAAAGGGCTTTTATTTTTGTCATATTGTCTTGTTTTGAATGTTGGAGGATAATAACTTGAACTAGGCGGCATATCTTGATTGTCGTTATATGAGTTCGTATTGATGGGGACTTTATTTTTACCATATTTTCCTATCTGCAATGATAGCTTTTGATATGGTGAAAGAACCGGAAACTCTTCTGGTACATTGTTGGCATATGAGCTCTTATTGACGGGGATTTTATTTTTGTCATATTGACCTTTTTGAAATGGTACTGTATAATAACGTGAACTAACCGGCAAATCTTCTGGTGTATTGTAAGCATGTAAGCTATTATTTTTGGGGACTTTATCATTGTCATATTTTCCGGAATAAAATGATGGTGAAACATCATTATGGGTTGGGTAATTTATTGGGTTCCTATCTTTATCATGGTATCCAGAATCCCACAAGGGTGATTGCGAATGTAAATTAGTCGGATATTCACTGTTATTAATTCTATTTTTATCATCCTCTACTGACATCGAAGACCAGGGAGGGTGTTGTAAACTTTCTTGATGTAGTGCTGGATAATTCTTTGTTGCTGGAGTATGTGAGGTGATATGTGGGTAATTTTCATTTTGTTTGGGTGGATAAATAATTTTGGGTTGATTTAAATATTGATAGACTTTAACAACCGTTGGGTCCAGTTCATTCTCTCTTTGAAATGGTAAAAACTCAGGTTTATTTGAATTCATTTGATTTATGTATTCAAAGTCTGTTCCTTTGCCCCGTCCATTTAGCGCGATACGGTTTGGAGCTGGATGGTGCAGGTTGAAACTGTTATCTGAGTTAGAAATAGCTGGACTATGGTCTGTATTTTTGCCTTCATGAGTCGGAACGTATTGAGTAACATACGAAACTGAAGAATGCGTTTTGTAATGTGAATTAGTGACATTGTAGCGGTTGCCTTTGTTATCCAAAGTAGATAAACGTTCTTCTTGGTTCGGTCCCATACTAGGTAAGTTGTTTTCTTGTAAATGAGCATTGTTAGGCTGTGTATGATCATCTTGACCTGATTGGTGTATATTTTCTTGAGAATTGGGATAATGAGTTTGGTATATATTCGGATTTATTTGTGTTTGATTTAGCTCAAACAGAGGACGTGGCTGCTGTTTGTTGTGGTCAGCTTGATAACCATGTTGTGGTGGAGTAAACTGTTGGTTATGATGATACAGAGGGTTTGGTTCAAACTGAGGGTAATGCAGATTATGTGGTCTTCTGTCGTCTAAAATAGTTGCATTTTTATCTTGTTCGGGCTTATAACCATTTTGAGTGAAATCATATCCGGTATGGGGTTTATTAATTTCTTGGCTATGCACAAACCCGTTTTCTGGTTCCGTTGTAGGGTGCATTTTGTAGATTGATGGATTAGGTTCAAACTTAGAATGTGGTAAGTATGGATTATTCCTGTCATGCGCACTTAAATCTTTTTTTTCGTGTAATCTCATTTGAGTTGGGTTGGTATCTTGTGTGGGCTTTGAAGAAGTTAGTTTATGTTGACTTTGATCAGGCTGTAAAACACTGTGCGGTGCATTAAGCTGGTGACCATTATAGATTGCAGGGTTAAGTTCAATACTAGTGTACAGTGGACTGATTTGACTACCTCTGTTATCTGAACCGAATACCGGTTTTCCTTGATCGGGATCATACTCATTTTGTGATGGATCCGTCTGATAGTGGTTATAGTTACTTGGGTTTAGTTTATAAGGATTACGAGGATAATTGCTGTCCTGGTCAGGAAGTAAATTCTGATCACCGACGGGATTTGTGTGATTTTCAGCAAACTGAGATTTTGAGGGATTAATCGGGTTATACTGGATATTTGAAGTTGGATACTGATTATTTTGGATTGGTTGTAATCTATTTTGTAAAGGTTCATTTTGATATGGTCGATAAACTGTATTTGGTCCTAATTGGCTGTGTGGTTGAGCATATTGAGCATCATTGACATTTGAAGAGAATTTTAGTTGTTCCTGACTAAGATTGTGTATTGGGTGAGATGTAGAACTATTTGAGTATTTATTGAGATTATTCGGATTTTGTACTTGATTCAGATTATACGCGTTATTAGGAGAACCTGGATCATTTTTCATGGTATAAGGCGCAGATAATTGCATGTCTTCGTTATTTGTATCAGAATGTATTGGTATAACAGGTAGAGGAGACTGATGAATTAAATCCTTATTTCGCGAATCAAAGGTATTGAAAGGCTCTCTAGGCGACATATTAGAATGAGTAGTAGAATAGTATGGCTTCTTTTGTTCAAATGTAAGATCTGCAGATTCACTACTATATGGAGCAATTAAGTGAGGTTGTCGATTGGCTAAGAATGTTTTATGTTTGCTAGGGATGACTAAAATTGTTTCATTACTTTGGGAACCTGAGGTTATTAATGAACTCAGCGAATGTAAAGGATTAATATCAGATAAATTTGGAGAATGTTTTTCCATCGAAATTTCATTACTATAAGGAGCGTTTGGTATATAATTTTGGACTCCCGGACCACCAGATAATTTTGTTGGTTTATTAAAGTTAGAAGATGATGATTTAATTTTGTCCCCGATTTGACCTAGTACAGGATTATCTAGTGAACTGGCCAAAGCTTTTATTAATTTACTTGTATCTTGGGACAAATTCTTTGAATGCACTTTAATTTCTTGATGAAAGCCGTTATATGCATGTGTGTGTACTAATTTGGTTGGTGTTTTGTCATAGTTTTTGTAAAACAGGTTAAGATATGGATCCACCGAGATTTTTTTATCATAGACTTCTAAGTTATCGTTTGGTTCATTTTGCAGATTAAATCTTGTATTTACATCTGGAAAGGTAAATTTATAATGGAAAATATATTTCAAAGTAGCCTATGGTTTTTTTATTAAATATTTAGATAATTTGTTTCTAAAATAATTTCCTGGAAATGGGACATCTAGTCTGAAAAGGTAAAATGATAGTAGGTTGATCATTACCTGGTACATCATCATTACAGCTCTCCATTGTGCAAAATACTTTATGGTTTAGACACACGCACTTATTACAGTCAAACGGTGGTGGTGGTGGTGGTATATAATCATTTGCCTCACATTCCGTTGCAATATCGTCATTTGTTATAGCTTCGCTATCTGTTGTAGCATTTTCTGTGGATGTAATATAAGTTTAGTTAACCAATCTTAAAGTTTGGGTGTAAAACTTTGAAATATTAAATATTATATTATATTTAATTTATATTATTATTTTTTTTATTTCAATATTTTATGTAATTAAATATATTATTTATATGAAAAAGTACACATTTCTAGAACCTTTGCTTTAAATGTTTTAACGGATTTAGATCTTATTAAATACACAAATAATGGTCAACTGATCTTTGTACACAATTACTCATACACAAATGTAATAACTATATTGCATTTCATAACATGTTTTCCAGTTTTATCTTTAATTTAACCTACCAATTCTGTATTTCTTGGGCTTTATCTTATTCCTCTACGCTACAATATACATATTTGAAATACCTCACCGACCCTTTCTTAAATGCATATTCCAAACGAAACTTCTTATCTCTACTTTTGGGCAAGTTTCGATCAAACTTAGAAAGGCCCAATTTCAGTACCTTTTTCCTTATACCTACTTTAAGGGGAAGATAACACCTTGTTCTTACTTATTTCAGTAAAAGACATATCGGGTTTGATAAGGACAACATTTATAAAAGTGGTGAGAATGAATGTTCGCAAATAAATACCAAACTATTTTATCAATCATTTTTAATTTTTCATAAAACAAATGTGTGTATAATAAAAACCAAATCAAAGTTCTAGTAATATTTATTTACGACCTCTTCTCAATAGAGACAATGTACTTTAATAACAATATTTTAAGAATTTTGTAGAAATAAGTGTAAAGAATTAGAAATCGTAAAAAGAGAAAAATATTATTTCTATATGAATGACATTTCAGAAAAGTGCAACTAGAGGTATTAACTGTGTTTATAAGCACCTAGTATTGGTAAATATGAATAAAAAACACTGTAATTTTTATTATATGATGCTTTTCAACAATGATATCTATAGGAATGTGCTAAAGCAATTGCTTGTAGTAATATTGTCGGAACTTCTCATACTTGACAGTTTTGTAGGCAAAACAGTGCAAATAGGAATGCTATGATGTCAAAATTGCTTATTATCTTCTGTTTCATTATTCTTCCTTTTTCACGTCTTCTTTTCTGTCTTCTTCTGTATCTTGATCCGCAGACTCTCTTGTTAACATTGTTATGGCTTCGTTTTTTTTACTTTTTGGATCCGAAATTTTGTCTATTCTACCTACATGTTTAACTGCTAAATTGTTTAATCTTCCCTAACCTTTACTATATTGTCTGTAATTTGATATATTGGAACAATCATTTTTGCAAAATATTTGCAAAATACTGAGTTTAACACAAACCATTAGCAATTCTTACACTCTTCTTCTGTTTTATTGACCAAATAATAGCCAAACTTACCTGACAAAATTTTAGTAGAACTGATTAATTTGTTTTCTACATTACATGGTATTAATAGTCTGATTCTTATTGCTAAAAGATCGGAATCACTTCAAAGATTATAATCGATCAATCCTTTCTTGGATTTTAAGTTGCACACCAATTCCCGAAACAAAATTAAATTATGTAGCAATGGAATAACAAATATTTTTTTGGCTTAGGGTCAATTCATACAACAGCGGAGTCGAAGCGTCGATCTTAAAGTTAATATAGCAAATTCAAAACTCTACAATGTAATGCTCATATTTTATCTGACAAAAAAAGATATATTTCCGTTGAATGCGCGCGAATTCTCGCGCACTTGCGTAATTTTTTTATCTTAGTAGCAATATGAGCGTTGTTAAGGGTGAATTTGCTATATTAACTTTTAGACCGATGCTTCGATGCGCTTCAACTCTGCTGTGGTAAGTTGAGTTGAAATGAGTTTACCCTTTTGTCAATCAGAAGTCATAATATTTGCTTTTATTCGTAAACTACTAAACATGAAATAAATCATGTCGCCTAATACCACTAACTATATTTATAAAAACAAACCTGTATAACAAAACACACTTTAAAACATATCTAGTCTGACCACAAAAACGTTTAAACAAAAATTTTGCTTAATAATACAACCTTTTTGCAAAAAAAAACGTGCCCTAGAAAAAAAATATTTTTGCCGTTACTTCTGTGTGATGAATGATTTAAGCAGTAGTCAAATATGATGAACCAATAGAATCATTTCCAGATTTAAATGGCAATGACATGGTCTATTATAATACAAAAACTGAGACTTTTTCACAATTTTTAAAACCACTCAACTTTATTTTATTGCTTATAAAAATTGTAATAATTGAAAGCACTTTAATTTTAAATTATTGTCAATAGAACAAACGTCACTAGTCGCCATTTTTTTGGAAAAGGGTTTATTTTTTGTTGTTCTACTTTACTTTCTTTGTGGTAAGACTGATCGGTTAATAAAATTTACCTGCTAAGTTAGGTCTACGTTTAGATCTTGGGTTACATTCGTAATTCGTACAAACGATGTGCCCATCAAAACAATTGCAGATGTTGCAATTGTCGGGAGGTGGAATTTCTTGACCTGCAGTGCATTTTGACCCTAAAAATAAAATAGTGTCAAAAACACCGATAATAGGGAATAATATGGATGGAAAACATGAAACTACACAAGGGACACAACTACTTCGTTAGTAGAATATAATTCAAAAATATTTTTAAACCTCCTTAATACTCAACTATTCAATACTCAAATAATCATTTCTTAATTTGAAAATCAAATTCGAAATCGTTCGGAAAAGATTGTATCTTGTGTATTCTTTGTAGCGATCTATAAAATAAATGTCTACTATTTTTCAAGCAAACCTGAACATTCTTCGAGATAATGTTTTTATTAAGGCTGTTTCCTCTTTTTCTCTAAGACCAGCCGTTCAAAACGTGTCGTTTTGCATTCTGGTCAAATTTCAGGAGGCTGTTATTAAAGACATTTATCAATAGAAATTACGATATCTGCTAAATAATTAATTCATATTTGTTTTTTTAGTTATTTAAGTTTGACAGTATTTCAGAATACACCACTTTCAAAGAACAGATTTGCCCCGTTGCGTACGCGGGAGGCACAGTCTTTATTTAAATGCTTGTCCTACACATGCCAATTTCCGAAAATCAGAAAAAAAACCTTCTTATTTTATTATTGATTCGTGTCGAGAATCATTAGCATAGTTACCTCCTTGAATTTGACGAGAATGTAAAACGACACGTTGTAGAATTCTTAGTCAAACTCGTGATAAGACAAAACAGGGATGATATGTAAGTAATGGATTAGTTACTATCCTGTTTAATTTACCTCTTATGCAAATCAAGTCGGAACAGTCCAGCTTGCCATCGAAGCAGTAGCATACGTTGCATTCATCTAGTTTGATTGCTGGTTGCCCTTTCTGACATTCTGGTTGGTCATCTGAAACAATGGTATCTTTTGTTCATGACTAAAGTAATATGTAAGACCTACAATAGCAGCTTTGCTTAGAAACTTTCCGCTGTGGAGTTTGTGGCGTCATTTTGGGCGGCGAATCGGGGCTCTGTCAACAGCATGCAACAAAAACCCTGTCCGATCCTTATGAGTGTTATTCGGCATCGTACTGCTTACATATATACGTAACTATAGAATGGATTTGAGATTATTATTTTTCCCCGGTGAATAAAATAAAACTGATCAAGGGCAACACTGATCGCTCGACAAAATTCACGTGTACTAGTTAGTACTTTTTTTAGTACGTATGTTGAAGCCTAATTAAAAAATATATATATTACACTTGTTTTTGTAACAATTGGCAAATGAGCAATTTTGGACAGCTTCCGAATTCCTAGTTTTAGGGTTCCTTACGCGAAGGGTGCCAACGAGACCTTATTACTACGCCTCTGCTGTCCGTCCACCCGTTTGTCTATCATTGGACTGTATCGCATGAACCATAATAGCTAGAGAGTTGAATTTTCAAATTATATTAATTTGCTAAGTTCTTAGACGATTAACGCTTGAACTCCTCAAACTCTTAGCAACACAATATATTTATATGTTACTAGCTGTTTCCCGCGACTCCGCCCGCATGGATGTAAGTTATCGCGGCCAAAAGTAGCCTATGTCTTTTCTCAAGCTCGAGACTGTCTGTCTACCAAATTTCATTTAAATCGGTTCAGTAGTTTTGGCGTGAAAGAGCGACAGACAGACAGAGTTAGTTTCGCATTTATAATATTAGTAAGGATTAAGTCCTTACTACTACTGAATTATATTTCTACTGAAATATCTTAATATTTTTTTTACCTGTTCGTTGGCGAGAACGGCATGGCAGATTGGTGCAATGAACGTCTCCTTCAAAACAAATGCAGGTATTGCATTCATCTTTTCTTGGTAGTATGTCTCCCCATCCACATTTTGGTTCTGTCATGAAGAATACTTAATTAGTGTAATATAAATAGCTTAGCCCCGGCTTCGCCCGGGTGATGTAAGATTCTCAAAACATTTTTTTTTTCTATTACCTATAAATACCTTCTCGTGATGCGATGACCAAGGGAAATAGAGATTCATTTTTATATAGATACTAGCTGTCCCCCGCGACTTTGTTCGCGTGTTTTAGTTTCAACGGTTTTTCATTTTTGCAACATTTTTCATTTATGCTCCGCTCCTATTGGTCGTAGCGTGATGTTATACAGCCTATAGCCTTTCTCAATAAACGGACTATCCAATACAAAAAGAATTTTTCAATTCGAACCAGTAGTTCCTGAGATTAGCGCGTTCAAACAAACAAACAAACAAACAAACTCTTCAGCTTTATAATATCAGTATAGATATTTTCTTAAAGCACGAAGTACGATGACTAAACATTATATTCAAATTATAATTAAAAAATCATATTACTAGACGATTTTTTTATTAGGAGAAGGAAGAAAAATAATTTCCATTCCATCGTCCCAATTAAGTAACAATTGTTTTTGTTTAATTTATTACAATTAATGAAAAGAAAACAAACCTTTAGATGAGATTAGTGCAGTGGAGTCTCCTAAAGCTTTCGATACACATAATACCTGAAACAATAAATATTTCACAAAATATTTAATTTAAAAATAAATTAGTATGTATGAAAAGTTTTCCTCATTATTTAATTGAATGTGTTACATAGCGTTTTGTATTTTTCCCACATCCAATTTTTTGGTAAAGATAAAGAGGGATTTAAATATGAAAAAATGGGCTACCATGTTTCTTTTGTAGGAAGACGAAAGGGCGCAACTAACTCCCCAGCAGGACGCTGTCTTTCAATTACCTAGTCACCAAAATATTTAAGGTTGAAGAGAGATTAAGTAATTAATTAATAATTTAAGTGTATAATTAATTCCTAATCTGTACATTTTGTTTGTTTTAAAGGTATTTTAAAGTGCTTATCGCGAAGTAGTTTCTTTAACAAAATATTAATCAATCTGTTTTGAAATCGATTAATTTAGCTAAACTGAGGAAGTTATGGATTTGTTAGTGTACCGTTTACTTTGGCTATCGATTTGCCATAACACGTGTTAACACGTAAACAAGTATCAAACACATTGATTTATCCTAGAACCTAGACTTATACTAGTATGTTGTATGTAAAATGATTTGAGCATTTCGGAATTTCTGATATGAAAACGTTTTACATTGTTATCCTAGCAACACAAACATTCAATTAAATAAAACAAAATGAAAATAAAAAAAATTATTGATTTTTAAATTTAAATTAAAAAAATATCTAAAATATTTTTTTTATATTAATAAAGTTTACAGGAAAAGATTAAAAAATAATCGCTTCCTGATCGCAGGTTTTTTAATAAAATTATGTGCATAATGTCTGTTTAATCAACTGTCAATGCAAAATTGCTTCAAAAGTAAGATGCGAATCACATCGCATCGGTACAAACATTTCAATATGGCGTCGGCATATGACGTCACATCGACGCATGTACAATGTTCGGCGTAATTTATTACCATAACAGTTTACAAACGCTGTTTGCATACTGAGTTATTAAACTATACAATGGTATTCACAATTAGATGATTTTTACAGACAATTTTAAAAACTTTTTTGTCAGTGGGTTTTCACAAACATTATTTCAAATGATTTGTGGAATTTGTATAAATGGATCGAACTCACAGCAAATCGACCGCACAGAGATGGTTGGCGCGATATACCACTATAGATCAGTAGTGATACTTCTGTTGGTAGATAAGGCTATAGAAATCCAGTACGATCAAAACAAGTTGGTATGCAGCGATCTCAAGGAATGCATTAAAGTGGGGTCCTAATAAACTATGTAACAAGTAGTTGCTAATAATAACTAAAAAAAACTACGTAACCTGTGTCATCATAGGCGTACCCGAGGAGGGGGGCAAGGGGAAGCCCCGGAGCTCGTGTACTCAATAAAAAAATCTTAAGTCTCAATAAATTCAGCAGTAACAACAAAAAAATCGTGCTGCTCGGCCAGTCATAAGGTCAAAACTAGAAAAAAGCCTACTAACACCCTGTATATATAATCATATTAGCCTGTAATAACAGTGCATGCACATGCAGATTAGGCAGATATTAACCATAGTAACCAAAAAGCAACTATACATCGACTTACATACACAGACTTCGTACGCGTAGAAGTCGAAAATGATTTTTGACATTCTTATTTTAAAGAGTATTGCATTTCACCAAGGTTTTTATGTGAGTTTACCGTTTTTTGAATAATATGTAATTGAGTTTTCAAACATGTGTCAAAATAAAATGTAATTTAAATTAAAAGCACTAAGGTGTATTGATATCAACTTCGATGCAAAATAACTTTCTACCCCTTTTCAACCCCGTTAGACGATGAGTTTCAATAAAATACAAAACACATCTTACATCAGTTCTGTTAAAGAATGTTTATGCAAAATTTTAAGTAGTTTGGAACAATGAATCACGTAGTCCCATACAAACTTTACCCCGATTTTTCATCCCCTTAGGGGTAGAATTTCGGAAAATCCTTTCTTATCATATGCCTACGTCATATAAAGAACTCGCCCTCCAAATTTTAAGTCTTAGGTAGGCATTTTTTATAACACTGTTCAACAATGATAATAATTATAAGTCCTTGTTAAACGCTGACCTAACGTACAATATTTACATTTTGAACCAGGCAATATAATTCTTACTTTAATCAATCTAAAG
Organism: Diachrysia chrysitis; assembly: GCA_932294365.1. Taxonomy (NCBI): domain Eukaryota; kingdom Metazoa; phylum Arthropoda; class Insecta; order Lepidoptera; family Noctuidae; genus Diachrysia; species Diachrysia chrysitis. The sequence goes on along the minus strand of OW028659.1, from coordinate 9,236,869 downwards.
CACTACTTCTTATGCATCATAATAATAACAAATAGAAAAAGAAAATGGACACATAACTAAAATGGAAAATACGCGACAAATATTAGATAGTGGAATTTTGAATTGGCCAATGCACAGACATTGTCTTAGGATTTTGGTAACACCGTTAAAGATCGATTACTACTCTTCTAAGTACTTTCTAATCTCATTGACAGTGATAAAGAAAATTGAAAATGATTTGGACATGACATGCGTCTGAGAATAAACGAGCTTAATATTAGTGATAGAAACTTAAATCTTACCCATAAAAGAACACAAAAGTCAATCTTCGGCCAATCCATAATGATGAATATTCAAGTATATTTGGACTCACGCATGAATTGCAATATAGTTTTCTATTTATACGCTTAAATTAGAATCAACATAATGACTGTTCGCTCAGCTTTCATTAAAAACAATTACCTATACATCGCAAACATTTATGATAGATTTTCTCCCGTACAATCAAATTCAAACTTTAGTTATCAGCGATAAAATTGAAAATTCTTTGCAGTTTCGTTCATTACCTAGATTATTATTGGCTTCAAACTCTTTTGTAAAACACAAATTAATTTTCTTTAAAATGTTATGAAGTAGATAAACTAGTTGTGGTTATGTCCAATTAAGGGAGTTCACCTATTTATGTTGTTTTTAGAAATTGTCGTTAGATTCTCGTAGACGAAACGTTAATAAAAACGCAGAGACGGAAAAAATCGCGTTGTTTAGTAGGTACTTTCTTTGAGTTATATTCTTATACATACCTATTACTTGTAGATGTACTGTTGTCTGTTAGGCCGCATGACTGTAGAAGCAACGATTTACAAAAATCGACCTTACTGTTTATTAATAAAGCCTTAGTTAATGAACCATAGACTGAACACATGTGTCAAAAATTTTATAATAATTCTTATGTATTTATTGAAAAAGTTATTTAACATACTACCATAGTACTTCAAGCAACGCATAAGCATATGTTTATTAGGTAAAACGCGAGTAATGGGGTAAATTACTCGGTATAAAAAGACAAAATCTATTTAGTTCGTCAGAAAGATAATAAAAAAATATTGGAAATGTATTTTTTGCTTTTTCATAACAAGAAAAATAAAGAAGATAAAGCGAATCAGGAGAGAGGTGCTCAAGTCGTCATGCTTTCGTAAAAAAAATACAAAATTGGCCAAGAACAGGTCGAAGGAGTCAGGGACGACCGAGAACACGTTGGGTTGATGACATAGTTAAGTTAACAGGAACCACCTGGATGTGGGACGCGCAAGACATTCAAAAATGGCAGAAAAAAGGGGAGGCCTATACTCAGCAGTGATTACGGGCTGAAATGATGATGATGATGTGACGTCATGCAAATCAATGTATCGCCGTGAGTTTAAGTTACGTAAAAAATTAAAACAGCGTTTATTATTTTTTATGTATCTATCCGTCGTACATTAAAAAAATCTATCTATCCCATTAAAACAATAAATAAATACCCCATTAAATGGGCATGATGAATCGGTGTTTATTTTAATGCCCTTTGAGACTTTTTAACACCTACCTTATCGAGCTACTATGAATATAATAAAGCTGCTACAAATACAAATACAGAAAAATAACCTAAAAGTAACCCCCCTAGATAAAATATTTAATTCACCAAAAAACGAACAATCATTCAACTCAAAATTCAATAACCAGACTACAAACTTTGATATTCTATCTATAATTCTCAATTAGTTCTTATCCGAGGCATTAGAACAGTTTCAAGTGGAATAATCTAGACTTCCTTGGCGTCTGGTTAGTTGCTCTGACAACTTGCTCCCAAAGGACTCACCACTTCTGAAACTCTGAAAACCTAATTGGCAGAACTTTAGTGACGGCATAATTTGGATGAGCTCTCTAAATAGTCATATGATTAGTGGACTTTTGATCCGTTTGCTTCAGCTTCCCAATTAGGAAAGGCTCTAGTAACTCTAGTTCAACTAAGCGAATGTTTTCATGTCTTCGTCTTCCTGATTTTGCGAAACTCTTGATGACTACTTAAGATAAACGCAGATATGTTGTTATATAAAATAAGTATTGTTAGTGCGTGCTGTACTTAGACTGGCTTGGCGTGCTTTCTATTTTTATCTCACATTTTAAGATAGTCTCACTAACTTTGACTGCACGGTTAGCCGAGTGGTATAAGTCACTACGCCAATTACCACTGTGCGCGAGTTCGATACCCGCATGAGACCAAGCATTTGTGTGAACAACACGCAAATGCTAGTTTTAATTCTGGGTGTTATTTGTACATGTGATTTGATTGTTTGTGAAATCCCCCGCCACACAATGATTGAATACAATGTGAGAGTATTCACGCCCTTCGAGGACTTTTACACCTACCTTTTTAAGCTGCTATGAATATAATAGAGCCGCTACAAATACAATACCTATGTAAAATTCCCCAGTAACCAAAAATCAATAACAATTTTATTTGTATTTTAGTTATAAATAAATAAATGTGGACAACAGCACATATATTGCTCTGAACCCAAAGTAGCTAAAGCACTTATGTTATGGAATTCAGAGACAACAAAGGTACCGCAAGCACCCAGACCCGAGACAATATAGAAAAGTGGTTTTCTTCATTGAACCGGCCGGGGATCGAACCCGGGACCTCAGAGATGGCGACACCTTGAAAACCGGTGTGTACGCCACTCGACCACGGAGGAATTAATGATTAAATGATTTGATTTGAATGAATTAGAAGTCTGAATAAATGAATATAAAAATCCAGCAATATATTTTTAACAGTTTCATAATTATTTTCACTCTATATCGTTCGACGACTACCTACCCCAAAAAAACAATGACAAGCTTAACAGTAGTCTCTCCTATTCTAGGCTTAACTCTTACGTCTATAGAACATGTTTTTGTTTTAACATGTCCCAGTAATCACCAGTTATTGTTCTGTGAACGCCGACTGAGTAAACAATGAATAGTATCGATACTTGAGGACGTAATTACAACGCGTTCGATATTACACCTGATTATTACCGAAAAGGCCAACTATCTAGTCTTTTATTTAATACAAAAACTATTATAAAAAAGGCAAATCATTTTTGTTCTGTTCAGGCAAATAAAATAAAATAATGTTTCTGGAATAAAATTTAATGTTTTTGGACTCTGAAATCACCCACCCGCAAGTGAGGGCGTAGCGTGGTGACTAATGCTCGTTTCTTCTCTAGATGAAAAGAGGCCTATGTTCAGCAGTGGACCAATGTAGGTCAAGGTGATCCGTTTAGATAGAGAGTAGAAGAAGGTTGCCATAGCCTCAGCTGTAATAAATTTGGACAACATCACATACATTGCTCTGAACCCTAAGTAAGTAGCTAAAGCACTTGTGTTATGGAATCAGAGACAACGTTTGTGGTACCTACCACAAACACACGGACCCAATACCAGACATTGTAGAATAGTGGTTTTCTACATTGACCCATCCGGGGATTGAACCCGGGACCTCAGAGCTAGCGACACCTTGAAAACCGATGTGAACGCCACTCGACCATAGAGGTCGTCAAAATACAACCTATGATGGAATTTACTGGCATTATAACGACTTTATAAACCATTAAAGAGATAAGCAGTATTACCAGATCAGTAAAAATGTTGTCTTCACGGCTAAATTGCGATTTACGAGAACACGACATTGAGTTTTAATTGGCAGTTTGCGAAAAATAAACATGATTAGTACAGAATGTAATTTGTGTTTGTAATTACTGGCGTAACCGGATTTACGAATGATGGTGTTAAAAAGGGGTTTAAAAATCCCACAGATCTGTTACAGGTATCATGAAGAAATAGACGGTTTAGAATGCTGGTATCAGTTAGTTAAAATAATATAATTGTTTTAAAATGAAAAGTTTTACAAATAGTTGTATTTTTTTTAGTATTAAAGTGGTGAATCTTTTAAGTACTATTAATTATGCTGAGAATATTGTAAAGTAACTATAGAAACTTAGTTGTAGTGCTAAAACTTGGTTATAAGATCTTATGCCTTTATCACGCATAAAATAAAATAAAAAATGATTTATTTTTATTCTTAAATCATATTTCAAAAGTATATTATAAACTATGTGCTACAAAAACAAAATAATTACATATCCCAGAATGGTACATTTAATTCTTGATTAAACTTAAAGTTAAAAAAATACTTTTTAGCCAAACAGCTGAGGACTGTAAAACTAGTTACAAAACAAATTGAATTTCATTCAAAATTAAACCTATTCAAAAAGAAATATTTTTAAAGATTTTTTATTTAAAATTATTAAAATGAATCCGTCCGTAGTTTGCCGTTTTTGAACAAAGAGGGGTAGCAACAACTGTTCATGTCGGGCCATGAGAACTGAGATCAACAGTTTTACAAAGGCGCAAGCGGAATTTAGAGTTTTTATTGTCCTATTGAAAACATACTCAAATCCACAGTTCAAACCATCGTCCTTTTGCATTCTATCCGATTATTTTTATTTTGAGAAAAGTTAATAAAATAAATTAATTGCTGAATACTCAAACGCAACTCAATTTTAAGTCTTGTCTCATATTGTTTCGTCGATTTTCTGCTATACTATACAACTATTTATATTTGTACATTTTATGACCACCTGCATAATTGCGGTACCTTCGTTGTCTCTGATTCCAAAACAAGTGCTTAAGCATCTTTACTTTGGGTTCTGAACGATGTATCTGATGCAATGTCGACTTTTTTTTACATTTAATTGACCCCTCTTCTACCTTTAAAATTCTTTAAGGTATTATTATATTATTTCCGTACCGCGGTTTTCATGGGCCCAAACTCCAAAGCAGCAGTTAATAAATAATTTATAGACAGTGTCTGCTTATCTGGCTTCGTGTTATTTCTTACTGTTCACTCCAGAATTATTTTTTCAGACATAATAAATCCATTCCTATTTATAAAGAAAACAGTTATGTTTATGGAATGGAGGATTGAAATTTCTTTAAATTACTTTTGTAATTTTTGTTTTTTCCTCTTTTGGAATTTCATGAGATTGCGAGTGAATTTTACTGACTTTGACTTTCAAACTTAGATAATACTTTATAACACAAAAATAACGATTGTTCAAAATTGTAGCTTGTATTTTGTAGAAACTTAAGTAACTCTTGACAACAAATAACAATAACAAATTAGCAGTCCCTCGCGTATTCGTGCGTGTTTAAGTGTCATGTTTTTTTAAAAGCTTACTAGCTATGTGGTTGGAATTAGCATTACTAGCAATCTTGTTAACTCCTCCAACTAAGCTAAATATGCTTGTGTCTGGATTGTTAGTTCCAGAGATTAGCGCGTTTAAACAAACAATATAAATAAAAATCTTCCGCTTTATTATACGAAGTGTAGATATTATATATACTATTAATATATATTAGGTATATGTTATAGTACAGAATACATATTATTAAAAACATAAAAAATAAATTCAGAAACGAGCTTATAATAAACGAACAAATATAGTTTTCAACCTAACTTTAATACCATGCAGTAGAGCTCTAAATCAGTTAAATCCTCAAAGAAATTTTCCACAACTTTGAATAAGTACGTAATCGAAAAGAATATGATGAAAGTATTCAAAAAGTGTTCCCGTCAAAAGTAACAATTTCCGTTTTGCCTCTAGTTTCTTTGTTTGCCAGTCCTCGTTTGCAATCACAAAGTAGATCCCACGGGGAGACAGGATTATCTCCAGCTTTAGCTGAGACTGGAACCAGGTGGGGTTGGGGTTCCACTGATAACGAGAGACAGAAGGAGACACGCCGAGCATGCTATAGCGAACCCAAGGATGGGACCCCGGTGTTTTTAGTCTGTGCAAGTCTAACATATCCCGACGTCTACTTCAACTACTTCAGTGTGGGTTGACGTCATTAGATTTTCAAGCCGTAAACAAAAAAAAAATACTTAGGTCAAATCCTTGTCAAATCATAATATTATGGCCAGTATTGTCGTTGACTTCAACGGACAATGTTATAGCAACTCTTAATTGTTTGAACATAGAATGCCGCTACAAAATTACATTACAATATTAGTAACAACCAATAAAACTGACATATAGGTACCAGAATATACAGCAATATATAGTAACAATAACTAATAAATAATAACTATAGAGTGCGCATATCGAGTATGAACTGTTATCACTAGTATGAACATGTAAAATTAGTGTCAAAACAGAGTGCACCGTTTTATTAAAACTATCTCAAAAGCTCATATCACCCTAATAATATCAGAACTGTTGATATTTTCGCATAAACATCTGTCGTCGCACGGACACACATAAACGATATGCACGCTCTATGCTTGTCTATGTTTTGTCCGTGCTCTCGCCTCTCGCTGCAACTGAGACCTCACCTCATCAAACAGAATTTGACTTTGTAAGACTTCAATAATACTTTGTCAAGTGTAGGTACTGTTGTTTCATAAATCTGCGATGTTTCCGAATCTTATGTAAAATTGTTTCGTAGGGACGCAAAATCTTATTCATATTTGTTTTATTGCTATACAAAGTGTTTCTTGACATTATGATTTATTGCTTATCGCTCACAATGTATGGCCAATATGTAAATTGTATCGAAGAAAAATGGATGTTACATCTAAGTGGTCGTAACAGCTATCTATAAAGCTAGAAGTTCGATTTTCCCCGGGTTCGCAGCACCTGAAATAAAATTTAACAAAATATAATTCAGAATAGGCCGTTAAATGACTCCCTGAGATCCCATCAACAGATACTGACCTGATGAGCATGGGACCACCAGGAAAATAAATAACCTGTCAAACAAAAAAATTATTAAATTAAAATTAATACTGATAAAAAGACTTTAAATTTCAATCTGTATTTGAAAATGATGATGAAAAGCAAAGCTTTGATTTATGCTCAAAGGAACTTCTTATTGCACTCACTTAAAACGTTTTGGTTTATAACCAGCCTTAAAATCGCAGATCTACCCAAAGCTACGTTTAATTTTCTTAAAATTCTGTCTATAAAAATAGTAAAAGTTAGTACATACTAAGCAAATACTTCAAATCCATCTACAATGTACAACAGCTACTACATTTGTTGAGATACTCGCAATAAAGATAATGGTCACATGTTTAAAGTGACCATAAAGCGAAACATAGTATTTTAGTATCCATCGCCGGCGATGTTCGTGTCTGTTGCCTTACTACAAATGATGAGACTGCATTGAATGATAGCCCAAGCGTTGTGGCCGTTAGACAAACGAAGATTAATAAAATTATTTTTGTTTTAAAAAGGATAGCTTAAGATCTTCCTAGCCTTTTCTCTAGCTACGATATAGTTCGCTTCCAGTTTAACCGAATTCAGCTGAACTCTAAAGTTCCTAACCTAATAGTAATCTAGACACGGAGCGTGTCAAGCCAAGTTCCAGTAACAGAACTGGCGAGCAGCACCGTGTGTAATATTACACGAACCATTTGGAGCCACTTTTGACCCCCTCATAACTCAAAAACTATTTCACATAAACGTGTCATATATATTGTAGCCTAAGGACTGACTTGGCTAGTTTTCTTTACGAATTATATTATAGCCTTCGCAAGTTCTTAACCTGTTACTTGTCGGTTCTTATTTTATTATTCCGAAAACTAGCCATCGAACATTAATTCGTATATGAGAACTAGCCAAGTCAGACCTTAGGCTATAATATATTATCCTAAGTTATAAGAAGATATTATATTTTATGTTGTTATAACTTATTATTCTTATAATATATAATAACTTTCAGGACTAACCATTGAACTTGGCACCCATTTAGATCTCACTTCTTTTGTCGTTGAAGTCAACAACCAAGGCATATATTATAATTTTGTACTTGGCTCTCATTTTACAATTATGTTTTTGGTGGGATACTAATATAACCGATATGGAGGTCATAGTTTTCGTTTGTACTACGACAAAAAACTCAACATGTATAATCAATGCATCTAAAAATCTCTGATTTAGATTTGAATATTATAGCTTTGATTAGTAACTTGCTGGCTTAATGGCCCACACATCAGCTCATAACACTTTCCAGTCACTCCGGTGTCGTTCTGGAATAGCACAACATTGTTGCATTTTGTTTCAGTTTCTAACGTATTTTGGTGGATGTGCAATGTGCATGCTTAATATTACATGCTGTAAGTGTTGCTATCCATTATCAGATTGCTATGTAGTGAGATTGAAAAGCAAATGTATTATTTATTGCAGAATTATGAGCTCGTATTATTTTATTATAGCAAATTGCGATGGCGGTTGCATGTGAAATATTTGTTTCAATAAAAATTAAACGACAGCAAAACTGTAAATGTATGTAAAAAATCTTTTCATGTTTTTGACGACCTCCGTGGTCTAGTTGCGTACACACCGGTTTTCAAGGTGTCGCCAGCTCTGAGGTTCTCCGCACGGGTCAAAGTAGAAAACCACTTTACTACTCGTCTCGATTACTTTACTTGTCTCAAGGCTGGGTGTTTGTGGTACTTCGTTGTCTCTGATTCCATAATACAAGCTTACAAAATTTAGCTACTTACTTTGGGTTTAGAGCAATGTATATGATGTCGTCAACATTTTTTATTTATTAATCATTTGATTTCTCTTTTTTCTAAAGTAATTTTGCTAATGATTAAATAGATTTATTATTTTATAAAGAAAAAACTAGCAAAAAAAATATTTGTTCTAATTTAACCGTCAATAAGATAAAATTACCTATCAATAAATAATATTATTATGAACATTTTATTTATACACATAGGACTTGACAGGGTAGAAAAAATATTTATTTTTATAATTATGGTCATAATTTCTGATTTCTAATATTATCTATCAGTCCAACGTTTGATTGTTTCTAGTAAGCAAGCATAATTATTATAACCTTCGTAATAAACCCGCCTTTGATTATATTTGTTTAACAAATGACGATCGTTCGAATAAATATCTCAATTTAAAAGTTTATTTAAATAAAGAATTCGCGATAATGCTCGCATAAAACAAATAAATCAACAAAAGATTCATTTAATCGCTTTGTTATTTGTACAAATTTTAAAAAGACATTTAAAAAATATAAATTATTGAATTATAAACTTTATTTTCATTGCAATAAGTGAGGGAAGACTTGGTTTTATGTTGCAATTAAAGTTGTTGAGTTCACGAATCGTTTGTATTTGCACAGATGTAGTATATTTGGTATCATTGTAGCGTTATGTATATATAGAGGGTGTGTACTGACAATCTCGTGTATAGTATATTATACCAATTGGTCGTACGAAGACCATCAAGATGTTGCCAGTCCTTCTATTACTCGTCGCTGCAGTAAGTTCAGTTTTAATTATTAACTTTTTTGTTTGTCTGTATCTTTGTCTTGTTCAACATGCAAAACTACAGATCCGATTTTCATGAAACTTGATATTATATGAAGATAACTTGAAGTCTGGAAAATTTAGGCCTCTGAGAAATATCGACCTAAAAAATAACAATTACCTTAAAATATTTCCAGATTAATTGTACTACTAAAGATTAGATTAGTTTCCATTCTAAATGGCTGAATATTGTTGATTATCAAAACCGTCTTGCTACCTATTCACCTGAGAAAACACAATACATTAGATGTTCTTGATATTTGTTTTTGTTACTCTAAATTATAGACTAATAAATAATAAAATATAATAATTATCATAATGACGAGTAAAATATATCTAAAAATAAATTTTCTTATTTAATTTCTCTCAAAAAACAACAGGAATTGTAGACACAAGCGAGGATAGATAATAAATTATAATGTCATAATCCCTTAAGATTTTCCGTATTTTTCGTCACCACTTCATATGAATACATGCATAGCTTCGACATCGTGAGTCAGACAGGATCCCAAACGGGTCACAGAACTTGGCATACAGTAAACGTGTAAATGGCAGGTTTTTGACATCCTATTAATTTAAATACGATATTTAAATTAATTTAAATACGAGATTCTTTGGCTTTCGATCATAAAATTTAAATATAATGGTAAACTGTTTAACATTTTTCCATAGTAATTCTGCTATACGGGGTGGAGAAGAATCCAACAAATTAAAGATCATGAAAATCAGTCCGCCATTCTTGAGTTATAAATGGTGTTACTAACCCAATGGTCAATGGTCACCTAATGGTGACTTTGTTTTATAAATACAGATTTTTGTTTGTTTTATAATTTTTGTACATCTTTCTGCATAGAAAGTGTTTTTTATTAAGTATTTTTAATGTATAGCAAAGTGAGTGGAATTCACATTACTAGCGATCTTGTTAACCCTTCCAACTAGAGTAGGTTCAATGGCTTGTGATCATTAGGTCGCAGGTTCGTGGGGCTCGAACCTGCGACCTCTCGATCACAAGGCCGTCACCCTAACCATTAGGCTACTGCCGGTTATTCAATGATCGGAATACCAAAATCCGTCGAAAATTTTACTAATTCATACAATTTGTTTATTTTTAGAGCGCCTTGGCAAACCCGATTATCAGGGTTGATCAAGTATCACTCAACGACTACCCTTCTAAGTAAGTATTTAAATGTAATTAAATACAAATAATAGAAGGAAAAACTTAAACCTCAGGCAGGACTCGAACCTGCGACCACTGGCTTGACGCGCCAGTGTAAAATGCGCAGTTTTTCCTCTAATATTTGTATTTAATTACAAATATTCGCTCCGCGTGCGTTAATGCGTAACAAATAATTAAAAATAGTAAGTATTTAAATCTTTATAATATTGTACATTTTGTCATGGATAAAATATAGAACAAAATTAAATACACATAGGTATAACAAAATGTAAAAGAAATAAAACAATATAAAAATCCTGAGATGACATCTAGCCATGTACACTTTTGGAAATGAATCCTTTCATTGCACCGCTAGGCCAGCATGACGTGCAAACATAAACTCACATAGTATTCTTAGCATTTTCTCAAGTTATGTTGAGGTCGCCTTCCAGTCTTGCCGAATTCAGCTGAATACTGTATTCTACGTAGAGCGACTGCCTAAATCTAACCTTCACAACTCATTTTACAGGGTAACACAGTATCCCATAGTAAAAAAATTGTAATGATGCTAAAGTGATATTTGGTAGTCGTTAAGTCGTAGTAAGCAATTCTCATAACCATTCAGTGCACCTTAAATGTAATGTTCACCCATCTACAGGCCAACCGCGGCGAGCAGGGCTTAACCTTTATTAAAAACCGGTCAAACCGGCTGTTAGGTTTACATTTAGCCACGAGCTCGCACATTGTATAATAACTTTCGTGAGGAATATTCATAATTATTTAAAACAAAACGGTTTACGCACACTCAGTTCGCCTCGCGACACAACCGCCGCCGCGTCAGCTCATGATTAGGGACTCCTATTGCGTCTGAAACTATTTGGGCGGTCTCGAGAATATGCGTGAGTAAACCGTTTTGTTTTAAATAGCTCTCACATTGTATTATAATTTGTTTTACAGCAACTTAATCGATGGCTTGTTCGAAACCGTCGACGCTGGTGATACCTCAATCAACCTCTTGACTATGAAAGACATCATAAGAGACCTTGCTACCCAGCCTGATGCGCAGAGCCAAGCTCTTGGTTACGGTCAGGCGCTAGCTTGGGCCGGTTCCCTCGCCTACGGGATCCCCGGTGACGCATGTGCTGCTGCTCAAGTAAGTAGAAAATAATTCAAGAGAGAATCCAATATAATACAATAGCTTTTGTTTTGTGTATTATTAGGTATTTAATTGTTATTAACAGGGTTTAAGTTGTTAAGTGTAATGTAATGTAAAGTTTAATGTAGATTCGGTGATGTGCTGGTATACCTATCGGAAATAAATTAATAAAAAAAAATACATCAATAGGGAATATGCACGATTGTTTTTAATTTTAACTATTCAGTCACAACGTCTTAACACTAGAAAATATAGCTTAATAATAATAAAATATATATGATGTCAAAATAATCACTTCTCATGTAAGAATGACAGCGTTTGAATCAGGCGCCATCTTCTTGGCTTTTTATTACGGATGTTGACTTTAAAAGGACCTTAGAGTCGATGTCAACGGGAACAATACCACTTATGCAGCTCGTACCATGTCGTCATACTAGGTCTGACCATGGCTTTGCGTTTTCATACATCTTATATATATCCCGCGTATATATTGCAATCTAAATTATTTTTTTGTATTTCGTTCAATTGTTACATTAAAAAACTACAAAACGTTATGAATTAAAACTAAAATAGTACCTATTTGATCTATAGTTTGAACCAGATCTGATATTTTTTAATTTGATTATTAATTATGTACACTTAAAAAAAATACATAAAACAAGAAATGTACAAAGACACTGCTTATTTCAGAAAGTACTGCCAGAAGGCCGATAGGTGAAGTGGCAAATAATGGCAGTCAACAGTGTGCAAACGTTAAAATAATTATAGTATCTTAATCATTTGTGCATACTGGAAAATGTGTTTTGTTAGCATGGAAAATCAACATTTTGCGAAACAACGCCCGCACTATAAAGAATGGGTACACATCACAGATACCTAGGAATAGGATAGATAGGTAGTCCGTGGTATATAATTTGTATAAAGCTTTATGAATTATATAACCTTATAACCTATTGTTTTTTGTTTTTTATTGTTGTTCAAGTTTGTATTTTATTATTTTGATGGATGTTTGTGTGTTTTTACGTTGTCTTTATTTTGATTTTCTTTATTGAATAACTCGCAACCGCTTTCTACATTGTTTAGCTCTGTCGTTTTTTTTTGTAGGATACATAAGATCCAACTGCTCGGCAAAGGCTTTTTGACTTTCAAACCTAAGTCTTATGCCGGTCACTGACATTCGCACGAATACGCAAACCCACAAGTGTAGGACGACATTTGCAAATGATTTCATTTCCCATCTGTGTCGGTTTTTTTATCAGACATCAAAGCGCGCGTACCTTTGTCGAATGTTTGCGTGCATGTGAGTGACCGGGCTAAATAAATACTATTAATGTGTTTGTTTGTTTTTAGTTCATCGACAATTTCGTAAATGGAGTTAACGACAACCAATCTATAGTCAACTTCGTCAACAGTCTGGCATCTCAGATCGACTTTGTCTCCGAGATCTCAGGCAACAGTAACGCACTTCGTTACGCTGTAAGTACTAAATTGTATAATAAATTTCGTGAGGTGTATTCATAATTATTTAAAAACGTTCGACTCGCGACACCACCGCCGCCGCGTCAGCTCATGATTAGGGACTCTTATTGAGTCTGAAACTAGTCGGGCGATCCCGAAAATATACGTGAGTAAACCGTTTTGTTTTAAATAAGTAATTAATTATTGTTCATTGCGAAAATAACCTTAAACTTGGAAATAGGAGTACTATACAAGTCTAATGGCCGGTTCCTATATAAGAAACGATTCGTTTTCCTAACAACTAAAGAATTTCTAAACAAAACGACGAAAATTCTATCGTCCTTAAGCAAAACGAATCGATTCTTGAATATATTAGTATTACCTATATATTACTATACCTGATATTAGTGTTACTTCACGAGCACGTCACTTTCTGAACGTCTGAAATTACTAACTTTACTCACTCTAATTTTGACTAGCTTTTCTTCTCAATTTCATTGCCTGTACCTATTGAAATTAGTAGTGAAAGTAGTAGAAGCTTATACAAAAAAAAAATTAAAAAAAAAATCATGTGGGGTTATTTTTTTGGTGTAATTTTTTTAGCGCAATAGCAATGTACACCTATTGACCAACTTTTTGCATTTATCAAATAGATGAAAAGGCAAAAACAATTGCCAGACAAAATTAATGTTCTATATGAATTGGCAATGACTGGCAAAGGCAATGCATACGTTACACGATATCCATCTATCATAACTACGATCATACATCAGAACTCTAGTCCAACAATGTCCATCGCCATCGCTAAACAATTTCGAGCAATTGTTATTGATATAAATGATTTTTCTCTCGCGTTTCGAACTATGATTAATTGTGAATGTATCGACAATAGTCCGGTGATATGAAATATTGTGTTGATGGTCTGCGATGCAATAAAGAAGTTTTCGTTTGAAATAAATTAGTAGTGCTATTAACTAAAACAAGTGATTAAAAATCAACTGCCAGTAGTCTAAGTAGTACCTACCTGATTCAAATATATGTAAATAACCATTGAAAACTAAAACATAATACAAAGCTATCCTATTTCATCTAAAACTGATTTTCTATTATTACATCAGTTGCTATTTCTCTTGTTTTAATCTTGTGTATTAAACTAAATAAGTTTTATTTGTATTAGACTGGACCCCGTGGCAACTGCAACGGTGGTGGTAGAAAATATCAATTCGAAGCTGCCTGGGACTTAATCTTTGATGCCGCTAAACCTGAACAATTCAAGTAAGTACCTATAGGTTTTAATCCAAGACCTGTGTCTAAATAGATAAGAGGAAAATCAGACAAGCTAATTAAAATATCTTCCAACGAACAAGGCATGGAGAGTGTTAACTGGAAAGTATTCATTTAGCACAATTTGTCCTAACGCGAACAGTAAATCACCCTAATCAATGGTCTAGCTAGATAATACAATTCTGATGAGTAGCTTCCCTGAACGTTATAATACTCACGTTTCCACATAAATTCCTCACTTCCTCTATATTTCTTTCTGTCACATCTGCCCATAATTCCTGTTCCAGCTCCTAGATCTTCTATTCTTACACTATAATATCTGTCCATAATTCCATGTGTTGTTTTCCAGCTTCATAAACGAGCAGTACTGCACAGCCAAGCGCCTGTACTCTGCCGTCAGTGCGCGCAGCAACAACGCAGCTGCCGTCATCACCGCAGTCAGCCTCCCAGGTGTCAGCAACGTCCTCCAGAACGCTTTCAATCCAATTAGAGATGTAAGTATTAAACATAATGGGCGTTTATTAAGTACCCCAACAGGGTATACCACAGTTACTTTACCTACCATTTTAAGATCTTTATACTAAGTATTAATACATTATTAGGGATTGAGTTCTCAGCTGGTCATATATGATGAAATACATATAGGTATTGGATCAACCGAACCTTTGAGTAGGGATTGCAAAACGGCCAAGACTGTAACAGATGTTATGTCAACCTCTCGTAAATCTTATAGCATCCGATGTTTATAACTTGTCTGTGTTTTTATTTACTGGGGATAGGAACTAAACATTTCTAACTCGCTCGAGCCGAAATTCTACTTCTAGAGGGCAATCCAATTCACAGATACAGTATAGTACCGTACCCACTAAGGTTCAAGGTTTTTTAGTCATGTATCCCTCTGGCTGGAGGCCCTTAAGGTACTCGCCAAAAGTCCGGTGGAGCAGTTAAAGCCTACGCTCAGAATATCTGCGTAGACCTATTCAAAAAAGTAGTCATGTATCCTGCGCCTGATTAGAATATGTCACTTTAAATTAATGAATTTTGGTCTCCTATCCATAGGTTGGCTCATTTATTATTGTCATTTATATATCCTGTATAAATTTATTATTTCCAGTTCACTGGAGCAATCGGTCAAGGCAACGCTCGGGCATACGCTGGTGCCGCCAAGCAAGCATTGTTTCAAGCTGCTTCAAACTATTACAGATACTAATAAACTTCCTAGTTTATCCACAATATCACATATTTATTAACATATACACAAAAATAAATAACTCGAAAACTATGTATATAATTATGAATATATAGACATTATATTATTGATACCAACTCTCTTTTCTCTTCGGAACTGATTATAGTGAATTTTAATAGTTATAGTATTAATGTTTATTTAAGTATATAAATACATGCTGATGTTATAACATACTGGACTTGGCTTTTATTTTTTGGCAACGATTTAATAAAGATGTATCCAACTTGTTTTGCAGTTATTTTTGTTTTTATTTTTAATACCAACAAACCTTTTTGAAGAATCGTGATGAAAAGCCGAGACAACTTTTGTGATATTCATATAAGTTTTTTTTCGAATAGTTTTATATTTATTCTGCTATTTCGGACGGTGAAAAATCAAAAAAAAATCTTAGAAATGAGTCCACCGGTTATTGTGTTAGGATATATATCAGCAGACGTTGTTCTGCCCGGCAAAGCTGCCCCTCATATTAATCATTAATCATCCCTTCTGCTTAGGACACACTTACTGCAGCGCCACCTATCGGAACTATTTGTAAATTCAAACCTTGCAGAGAGCTACTCGAAAGTACAAAAAATATAATTAAAATCGTCCCTGCCGTTTAGGAGAAGACGATAGTTAAGTAGACATACCGACTGCAGCGCCACCTAGCGGGTCCATTTTCAAACCATCCAATATCCCATTAAAAAATAAACACAAAATCTCACCCAAATAGGTCCAACCGTTTAAGAGGAGTTAGGATACAAACACACGTACATAATTATGTAATAAATTAAGATAAAGATAACGAAATAATGAGCTACTAATGATCTAATAAACGACGGTCTCATCGACATTAAGATTTATAGATAATTTTCTTCTACTACAAAATATACTTTCTAATTGTTTGTTTGTTTGAACGCGCTAATCTCAGGAACTGGTTTGATTTGAAAAAATCTGTCAGTGTTGGATAGCCCATTTATTGAGGAAGGCTATAAGGTATATAACATTACGCTGCGACCAAAAGGAGCGGAGCATAAATGAAAAATATTGTAAAAATGAAAAACCATTGAAACTGTAACACGCGGACAAAGTCGCGGGGGACAGCTAGTAATTTATAAATCAGTGCCAGCTTAGGGACAACATTATTTAAGGAAAAAAAACCTAAAATAACAATAGGTATATAATCTGTTGTTTTAAATATTATCCCTATAGCTGCTAGTCAGTCATTTTCATGACTTCACATGTTACAGTGTTATTGCATTAACAAAATGTTTTTAGTAATAGTGCTTTGTATGAAACTCTTTGTTTTACATATAAGTGTTAGTGAAGAATATCACTGTTCTGGTAATATTGATGTTATTTTGTAAAAATGCTTATTAAATAATTTTAACCGTAAATAGATGAGCCAAGCAGGCTTACTCTCGAATTAATTTCAATTCCAAAACAGGTCCAATACAAAACTAATAATAATTTAGCAACACGTACTCTTGAAAAAAAAATTCGTAAAATTTTTGATAAACCTAATATGATTTTTTGTAATAACTCCGCCCGTGTTCTGCGAAGCAATTGGCACAAATATTAACACTTTATTTCGAACTAGCTGTTCCCCGCGACTTCGTCCGCGTGTTTTAGTATCAACGGTTTTTCATTTTTACAACATTTTTCAATTATGCTCCACTCGTTTTGGTCGCAGCGTAATGTAATATAGCTTATAGCCTACCTTAATAAATGGGCTATCCAACAATGAAATAATTTTTCGATTTTGGACCAGTAGTTACTGAGATTAGCGCGTTCAAACAAACTAACAATCAAACAAACAAACAAACCCTTCAGCTTTATATATTAAATTAAGTATAGATATAATGACGGTTTTAAATTCTTCATACTGCATATTTTGAGAATGTATAGTCAGAGACGTGATTGGTTAGACTTCATTCATAGAGGCTACTAATACCACAGCCCAATATTTGACACCCACATATGTATGCTTGTATATTTTTTTGTAAGAGTATAACATCGAATTCGTTCTTTTTCATTTCAGTCGATGGCAACAACGACGTTGAAATCCAATTAATGCAAAATACCGGTAAATTTTCTAGAATCTACGACGATCTTAATGAATATTTTATTGAAAAATGCCAATATTATTATAAAATATCTCGCTTGGAAACAAACGACACCAAATTTTTGAACACACTGAAACAAGTCAACACACAAAAGTAAGACAAAATAAGTAAATTGTATATTATAAAACTAGATTTATGCCACATCCAAAATCAGTTTTAAATTGTCCAACCGCAGTTTCGTGATGAATAATTACGGTCAAAGCAAGAAGAAGCACTTAAAAAAAATGAAATTGTCTAAATTTCAAATATGAAAAAGAGTTAACTTATTTTCGAACCACTGAACAATAATTCATAGCTAAAAACTATTTAGATGACACCACTTGTACACTTTAATTTCGATACAATATTCTAAGATAGTTTTCCCACTCGAGATAGGAATATGTCATAACTTGTATAGCACTTAAGTTTTTCCATATTTCTATGTCTAGTAGGGAAAATGATCTACGGATAGGTTATAGAAATTAGTAGTAAATCGGTTAGTTTAAGAGCTATACACGTTAAACGTATAACACCCCTGTTTTGCGACGAGGGTTAAAAATAATTAGTTTAAAAAAAAATAGTGGTACCAAAAGGCAGGCGGCATTGTCACGTTTTATGGCAATGCTTATCCTCTGTCCAAGGTAAAAGCCAGCCCTTGGGTCGCGCGAAGTGTTAACGAGGCAATGCCGCCAGCCTTTTGGGAACACTCCCAGTTGACAGCGATGTGGACCAATTTGATGCCATATTTTAGGTTTATGTTTAATTAGATTAGTTTATTTTATTATTTCTTATGTGTATGTACTTATACACACAAAAAAAATAATTATACCTTGTATGTTTTTCTTTCAGATACGTAATTAATCTGTACGTTCCAGATTACTATGATTACTACGAATACGACAAACCTGATAAGTACAATGAAATGTATAGGAATATCGTGTACGCCGGTGACATAAATAATTATAATACTACAGACCAAAAATATTGTATAGCAAGCAACACAGGAAAACAGCCAAAAGACTCCTATTCCAAATGGGAGGGAGGAAAAAACATAAACTCAAGAGTACCCTTTGTTAAAGTAGTCAGCAACGATGTTTCTAAGATTAATTCTGAAGACCTATACCACTTTGTTACATCGATCCAATTTGTTAACGGCGTCGTAAATTCAAGAGAGAGTTGTTATACCGTTTATGAAAACGCAACAGAATTAAAGACAATACTTCTTTGCTTAGACGAAGAACCAGATAATAACATTGTGATTGATATTAATCCTTTGAAACTAGTAATAATAAAGACGAAAAATATAGACGATTGTAAAAGCAAACTAAGAAGGTATAACGATAATTTCCTGGCTGTGTTGGCTCCTACGCCTTTTAAAAACGACACTGATTACAATCTAGTTCCAGTCATTTTCTATAAAACACCGTATTTGTCGCTAGAGGACGACGAATATTTCGTAAATTCTGTTACGTTGTTACCATGGCAACTGCTAAAGTATGTTTACTTGGAGTTCTTGAGATCAATGGATTGGCATCGAGTGGTAATATTTACAGACAATTCAACATATAGCATTGATTTTGAATATGAATTGACTCAGTTATTTAATGAAGAGAAAATAGTTTACGCTGTTTTACGGTGTAAAGAGGACGATTGTAACATGGCTGAGGTACCATACCTTATGTTTATAATAAAATTAAAATACAAATTGATAAAAAGCATAGTACTGGAAAAATGAGGCTATTTGCAAACCAATTATTATAGGCTCTTGGTGACAGCAATATTGAAATATTACCTAAAAGAAAAACAATTGCTTTGATAACACATTTACTGAATTTTCATTAACTTTATTTTTTAACTTTATTGCATTCCATATGAGTTTAATAGGTGGTACAAACATAAAAGATCAATATGGACCCTGTCGGGCACAGCAAAGAAATATTAGGAGAGAGGAAGAGGGCTAAATAGTATTTGCATATCAACATTATCCTCTTAGTTTTATCCTATTTTTTCGGCATGTCCACAAATTTACTAATAATTAGAACTATCGTGTTTGTTTATTATTTAGGCACAAAAGCGTTTGAGTGGTGTCGGAGCGACTATAGTGATAGCTAATGTAAACGAAGAGAATGCTAAAAGTCTGCTAAATCTAGAATACAAGCAAGAAATCATATGGCTGGTCAGGGATTTGTCAATGTACGCACACAGAGTAAGTCCAAGATATTTTTTAAAGAAACACATTTTTTTTTTGTAATAACAAAGAAAACAATTTGACAAAAATCCATATCGAAAGAAAAGGGAAATATTCTAAATAAACTATGTTTTATCCGTAAAGTTGATCCCATCCGTCCAATTAATTGATAATTTGTCAAAACTAATATTTTTGATCCTAGGTTAGAGTAGAATATTAATTTTAATGTCATAGATATAGCGCTATGAAATTAATAGTGTATGCAGCCAATGAAATAGATAATATTTTAACAGTAAAACAAGAGCAGTTTAGAGTCTAAGATTCTGTAAACAACCCATGAAAGATTCAAAATAAAACGTAATTGTAAGTTTTTCACTCATTTTTTTTAACCTCTATGGTTAAATCTTGTTGTAGCAAATGTATTGTGACTTACCACGGCAATGTGGGCAGAAATATTATGAAAGTGGGAGTTCGGATATAAACCATGAAATTTGCGTGATTCGATTAAGGAATCTAAAACCGATGTATTTCTTTACAGTATTTCAGGGAACCTTTTGTGTTCTCCTTTACTTTGGATTCCACTCGCTACAAAAGGCAAAGATGCTACTACAACGATTTGATCTTAGATGGGATAAGCAGAATTAGCCGAGCCTACAGACACTTGAATAGCGCACACTCAGTGATAAAGAAACCAGACTTCTATAGGTTTGTGTCACTTTTTTTTTTATTCAGTCAGCAAATTTGGAGATAAGTACCTACTGGGTCATATTTTTTCGCGCGTTGGTATGACCTGATTATTACAAGAACAGCTCATTCCGATTAATAGTACGAGAGCCCACGACCAAAATTTTTGTCTCATAGCAATACGGCCAAAACCGCATCAAATCGATAGATACGATTATCCTGAACTCGAAAATACCAATATCAGACATTTTCCGCGTAGCATTTGATCTGACCGAATTTTCAAAATTGTCAAAGAATTTTACCGAACTGCATCATAGCAATATGTCTGATTTGCAGACTGTAGTTGAATGATAGTTCTGAGATACCGGAAACATATTTTTCAGACGTTAGTGGTGTAGCGCAAACCCGTAAAATCACTTAAAAAAAATAAAAATGAGACAAAAAAAAATGTCTCATAGCAATACGTCTGAAAATCTTTTTTATTAGTAAATTTTGGTTATTTGATGCGAACAAAACAATTTTCAGACGGAAATGTGAACGCATTAAATTTTGAGACCGTTTTGAAAATGTTAACAAATTTTACCGATCGGTATCATAGCAATATGTCTGAAAATTGTTGGACATGATAAAATAAGTTGTCGACATGTGCAAAAAAATTATATCAGACAAATTAAGTGTAGCACCTTCTCTATCAGACAACTTTTCGATACACAGATATCATTTAAAAATCGTATTGAGGCATCTTGAATTTTCTGATACAAACCAATGAATACGTTGCGACCCTGAATTTATTAGATGATAATTAACAAAGAATTTACCCGAAACCGTAACATTGAAGTTGAAGGACTGAAATAAATCGCACAATTTATTTTCGTTTTTGGGAGTATATGCTACACTTAAAGTGTCTGAAAACAGGTTTTTGGTAATCATGGCAGCAATACGAAAAGTTGAAAAAAAAAATTATCCGCGTTGCTATGATACAGGTCGGCTAAATTTGTTGACATTTTCAAAAATGCGCTCAGGCTATATGCTACGCGCAAAATGTCTGAAAACAAACTTTTTCGTAATACAATTATAAAATCTATGTACATTTTCACTATCAGACGTATTGCTATAATACCGACTGTCTTTTTTTTTGACACAGCAGAAATGGCCTCCCACGCAGTTGCTACACTTTCGACCGTTACTACACACCTAGTCGGGTTCAGAATCATACAATCTAACGATTTTATAGGGTTTTTGCCGTATTGCTATGAGACATGGTTTTGGTCGTGGGCTCTCGTACTATAAGTTTAGATTAAAAAGCATGGTAACGAGATTGATCACCCATTATTCGTTAATTTCATACAAGGTGGTTATTGACTAACACTGGTACATGATAAGCCAATAATTAAAGATGATCCGAATTTAGCATTTCTCACGACAACTTAATCAACGTTTGAAACTTACAGAAAACTTGCCGAACAAATAAGGAAAGAAAAACCAGAAACGGACAAAGTAATGGGTTTCGTTCATCGAGTCTCCAACCCTGATGACATATTACTTGAAGTTTTGATCAACAAAGATGGTGTCGAAGAAGTCTTACACTTCACCAGTCCGTTCAATATCAAAATATCTGATGGTGTGAACTGCGCCATAAGGAGTTATGACTACTTCAATCCGTGTCAAGATTTCCTTATCATTCTATTAATGTTCGTTATAATTTTATTTGCAACTACTCTACTGTTGATTACTTGCTTCTACACGAAGTGAGATATCGTTGGTTGTAGACTGCAGATATACTCGTCGACGGTCGTGATTTATGATAGAGGGACAAATCCAAGTAAAAAATAAATAAACTTAATAGACTTTAAATTAATCAACAACACAAGCACTGAGAGTATGGATTTAATGTAACTATCATAGTTAAGGAAGATGGGGAATTAGGGCACTCCAATGTATATTTAGATGTCTTTGATTATTACCTGATTAAAATTAAATCTTACTTTAGTATTATTTAAGATTAGTGTATTTTTTTATTTGCTTAATGGTGGTAGATAAATAAAATAAATATTTACGAAGTTTACAACAGATTAATGGCATATCAATATTATACCAATATATGTGTAAAAGCAGCTTTTTCCTCGACAGTTACGTCAGTGATTTATCGACAAATCCCCAGGCAAACGTTATAAAATACAGGAATTACTCATAGATTGATGGCATATTAATCACTTTAAAACAACTTTGGCTACCTATATAGAAGAATCGAATGTTTAAAGAAAGATCTAGAATATGCTTTATACAGGTATAATATACTAAACGAAATATGACAAATTTTAATCACAGAACGTCCATAAAGGATAGTATGCATCATAGTTGATTAAAAAAAAACAACAAAAGACAATGATGGTAATGACAAAAATAGAAAATAAATACGTTATAACTTGACAAGACAAGCATAGAGCGTGCGCATCGCTAGTAACCCTTTATGCCGAGCGTAAGCATATTTTTAGCTAAATATACGCTCGTTTACTGATTTTAATGATTTTTCATGCAAAAACAGACGTTTATACGAAAATATCGACGGTTCTGATATTATTAGGGTAATATTAGGTTTTGAGATAGTTTTAATAAAACGGTGTGCTCTGTTTTGACACAAATTTTACTATTTTACATGTTCATACTAGTGCCAACAGTTCATACTAGATATGCGCGCTCTATAGTTTACTTATTTATTCTTCTAAGCGCTATAAGGACTACAACTAGAACTCTATATTTTCCCTTTAAATATCATAAGAAATGAAACTAATTTCACGTGAAACTTCGCGGTTTATTCATAGATTTTACATTTTCCATAATCTATTTCGATAGTCTATTGGGTAGTTTCTATTCCTTTCGCCTCCACTATCTTTATTTTAGCCGATCAGGGCGACGCTAAAAGGAAGGGTTATGATTTTAACAGTTTATGTATTCATAGTTACTTTCTTAAGTAGTCTACCAAAAGAGTTTATGGTTGGATCAAATACGTGACCACATTTAGACATTTTTGGAACTAATTTTGTTTTGTTATCACCACGACCTTTATATTTTACTATAAATGCCTAACAAATTTATTACCACGAACATGGCTGTCCAGGGAGTAATTTAAAAATAGGTATCGCTTAAATTTTTGATCGTCAAAAACATGTTGGACACACCCATTTAATAATAAATAAATGTGGACAACATCACATACATTGCTTTGAACCCAAAGTAAGTAGCTATAGCACTTGTGTTATGGAATTAGACTACGAAGGTACCACAAACACCCAGACCCGAGACAATGTAGAAAAATAGTCTTCTACATTGACCCGTCCGGGGATCGAACCCGGGACCTCAGAGCTGGCAGCACCTTGAAAACCGGTGTGTACGCCACTCGACCACGGAGGTCGTCATATTAATGAATATATCTAAACGCATCTCAGCAGACATGAAATGTGTAAAATGCGTGTTCACACTAAACCAATATACCATTTACTTATAGTACACAAATAAAAGTCCAGATCATTTACCCGAGGTTTTTAATGAGTTCCTTGAGATACCTAATGTCTTTCTTATCATGCAATGTTTCGTCTTCCTCGGCTTCGGGCGGCGCAGTCGAGCGGGTAACTTGCTCCGAACCAGGTAACTCGAATATGAAACCACGAATCTGTTAAACATTCATAAAGATCAAAATTAAATACAAAACTCATAATGAAATTCTCGTATGATAAATTCATTTCATTTTCCTCAAGGACAACTAAATCCATCGACGAGATACATAGACCCTACATTTGTTTTGACGTGACATCGTCTTATAAATCTATGAACGCCGCCGGCTGCTCGCACGAAAAAGTGTCACGTTCCGACTGACCCAAGCGTGCAAGCGAGAGCGCCGAACAAGCCATAGAGAGGCACAATCGGCTATGTTTTCTTATGACGTTATCACGTAAAACTATCGCCCGTAAACCGACTTTACAGACAACCTTTTTTTTTTTAAAGATAAAAATAAGTTACCTTTTGGTTAACAGCTCTTAAGTTCTGTAGCAATTTTAATGCAGACCTTTTTTCCGTAGGGTGTGAAATTTGATAGAGGCGTATGGCCCTGTGAAACTGGACACAAATAATTTATTGATTAGGAATATCTATTTATCAATTAATATTATCAACCTTTTAACCCGTACAAAGATTGTGCTATCTATCAAATGCACTTTGTAATAGAATTATATATTCATTTAACTTCTTTGTTCGTATTTTTTTTTTAGTTTATTTTTATTGGAATTCAGATTTTCATTTATTTGGATATGTTAGAATGGCTATATTAAATACGTACACTAAACAAAATATCTATTTACGCATATACAAACTATGTAATTCTGTCTCTCCAGGAAAAGCTCTTGAGAAAATTGATCACCAAATATAAAATTATTATGATGGACAGAGTAATTTTGCTTCTACATCAACAGTATGAGATGCGAGTATACTTACGCGTTCCAAAAGACACCAGGTGTCTCTATACTGCTGCAGGAAGACCAACGGTGTGAGCACGGCGGCGTAGAAGCCCGCCTCCCGGTCCAGCATGTCCTCGCTGTCGGACATGCTGTAGATTGTCCCCCGGAACTTGTGGAGGAACGCCGTGTTCGTGTGGTCCTTGTCGAAGCTGCAAGAATTTAGACAGCATCAACAAAGGCCTTTATAGAGCAAGCTTTTGATGAGCTTTTGATGATGATGCCGACGCAAGACGAGATACTATAAAATTTTGACAGTAGCATGCCAGTTGAGCTAAAACAACATCAGAGTGAGTCCAATAAAAAAAAACATAAAAACGGTAAAGCTAGACGACATCGCGGCCATTGAGAAGAAGGTGCAAAGAGTAATTAGTTAGAATCCTTTCTGAGGTTTAAATTTTTCCTTTCTACTATTTGTATTTAATTACAAGTATTGGCTGCGCAGACGTTAATGCGTAATCTTATATATAAAAATGAATTGCTGTTCGTTAGTCTCGCTAAAATTCGAGAACGGCTGGGCCGATCTGAATAATTCTTCTTTTGTTTTGTTCGCTAGAATACAGGGAAGGTTCAAAAACAAAAAAAAAATAGTTAGGGTAGGGTAGGATAGATAACTACGAGGCGGCTTGTGTCCTGGCCGGATCCCCGCCCTGGGACCTAGAGGCGAAAGTACTCGCGTCATTGTATAGATGGCGCGAGGAAGAGCGGGCACGGGGCTCGAGACCGGCGCAGCGGCAGATCGCGCTGCGCCGAGATGAGCTCCGTCAGGTCCTGGTGGCGGAATGGCGGCAAAGGCTTCTGCGCCCTGCCGCCGGCCTCGCTACCGTCGAGGCGATCCGGCCAATACTCGACGTCTGGCTCGGGAGGAGGCACGGCTCCCTGTCGTTCAGGGTGACGCAGGTGCTGTCGGGGCACGGCTGCTTCGGCAAGTACCTGTGTCGCATAGATAGGGAGCCGGACGCTCGGTGCCACCACTGCGTCCATTGCGGGGAGGACACGGCGCAACACACACTCTCTGAGTGTGTAGCTTGGGAGGAGCAGCGCCGTGTCCTCACAGAGGAAGTTGGAGGCGATCTGTCGCTGCCGGCCGTAGTGCGGAGGATGGTCGGCAGCGCAGAGTCGTGGGACGCGGTGGTGTCCTTCTGCGAGGACGTGATGTCGCAGAAGGAAACTGCGGAACGGGAGAGGGAGATCTCGACTCCCTTCCCGGGCCGCAGAAGGCGCACCGGGCGCAGGGGAAGGGCGGACAACGCCCTTTTCCGCCCCCCATAAATGGGTCCAGGGGCGAGGGACTTGGGGAAGTCCCCGCCCCGTATTCGATGGACCCGAGGCGGAGGCGCGCGCGGGTGTCGGCGCGCGCCTCTGAGACGATGCACGGGGTAGTTAACACCTCACTACCCCGTGCAGGAGACGAGGCCCGGACAGACCGGGCCGGCACTAGTGCGGGGCTGCGGAAGAATTAGGATTCCCGCGGCCCCGTGCGCACGTGCGAGGAGACACCGGGGGGTTTTAGCCGGTAAGAGTCCGGCACGCCCCTCCGCCTCTCCCCAGGCGGAGGAAGTCCATGAGAATTTCCCCCCGTCAAAAAAAAAAAAAAAAAAAAAAAAGGGTAGGATAGATAAGGTAGGGTAGGTAATCAGTTGACAGGAGCGAAGCCGCGGGCTGCGCTAACTCTCGGACTTCTGAATTAAGGGGGAGGCGTCAGGGTAGCCCGCAAAATTCAAATTTTCTTACCATTTTTG
This sequence comes from Diachrysia chrysitis, assembly GCA_932294365.1. Lineage (NCBI taxonomy): Eukaryota > Metazoa > Arthropoda > Insecta > Lepidoptera > Noctuidae > Diachrysia > Diachrysia chrysitis. The sequence goes on along the minus strand of OW028659.1, from coordinate 9,209,960 downwards.
CAATTTGCCGGTCAGTTTCAGGCTTTTTTTTGACCAAATACGATTCGCGGCCGTAATACGTCTGTCTGTACTTACAGAATTATAATGATTAAATCATCAACCTAACCCTCTTATTTCATGCAATTCGATTGAATGAGTTTGTCATGAAATATCATTATCCACATCGTTAGAAAACATTGCGTAATACCTATATATAATAAATAACATTCTAAACCCTAATTAATTTAGCATAGTACTTTAAATTAATATTAATATAATCCATCATAATAAACATAATTACAAAATACGTAGGTTAGAACGCCAAAACAAATGGTGTACGTGACTTTACAAAACACACACATACATGAACACAAACACATACACGAAAACAAACACGTACACTATACGAACATATAAATAGATAACATTATCAGACAGAATATAAATTATTACATTAAAACATCTTTAGGGGAATCCCCTAGTAACGTTCCACAACTCGTTTTTAAATGAGGAATAACCTTGAATGCGGTTGGCAAAAATTTGGCACAATATAAATAAATTCAGAAGACCCACAAATAGTTTTTCACATGCGAAAACATACTATGTAAACATAACAGGTATGTTTATTTTTCGGGTAGTGTTAGTGTCTTTAAATAAACCAAAAAATAAAGATATAGATTATTTTAAGGATAAATTTTTAGTGTTTAATACACTTTGTCACGGTTTGTATTGCAAAAACGACTTTATATAAAATCATTTAAGATTGTTTTTCAATTAACAAATTTTAATTTTCGGGTCAGTTCAAAATTGTCTTAGTTAATGTATCACATCCTGAAGAGATACAAAGTCGTTTTCATCGGTTAGGCGTTAAATAATATTTAGGTGACGTCACCAGCATCGGTTTTTAATTAGTAGGGCAACTTACTATGGTAGTATCGCGTAAAAGCGTCGGACGATATCCTTCGCCGTTGGACGAATGTTAGCGCACGCCAGTTCACCGTGCCCCCGTCCTTCCTGCTGCGACTGCCTAAATATCCAACGGTCTTCAGGGAAGTCAGACTCTAAGTCCACATCTATGCATAAAGACGGCCACTGAAACCATAAAATAAGACCATTTTTTCGCACCATTTTGCACATAGCAAGCTCATTTCTTTAAGACTTAATAATAATAATATTTTTAGGACAATTCACACACGGCTATCTGATACCAAACTAGGCAGAGCCTGTGCTATGGCAACCAGACAACTGATAAACTTACATATATATTTCTGAATACATACATTTTATTGATAAATTACACCCAGACACAGAACAAATGATCATGCTCATCACATAAACCGTTGTCCTGAGTGGGAATCGATCCCACAACCTCCGGTTTAGCAGTCAGGATCACTAACCACTAGACCAACAGGCCAGCCAACTTCTAAACCGGTTTTGATGATCTTTTTTTGAGTCTGAGTAAGAATGATGAAAAACAGGACTCAGTGAGTGAACTTGAGTGTTCCGTGCTACAAGGCAACCATGGTACAAATTTGTGAAGGTCTTTAACATCTACCTAATAAGCTAGTTGTCACACAGCCATTCATATCGTAATGCAGTGATTTGTCATTTACCGAAAATTGTAACAAGGTAAGCCATCCAATGGTTCCAAAATTTTTGTATCCTATACATATTGGTGGCACTCTATTTAATAGATTGATTAAACATTACAAGTACTGCATCAATCTTTATAGCATACACTGGATCCCGTAGATACAGGTCTCACCAAATTTGGGCCTCTCCATGAAACACTTTTAGACTTACACCGTTTTTTCTTTCCTTCAAATGCATCTAATTCTTTTATAGATTTCGAATATTATAGAAAGTATTTTTCTTTTGCTTTATATAAAGGTGGACTCGTACTCACCACAATTCCTAACCATAGCAAAACGTGCCATATATTCTGTGCCATCTCCCTCTTCTTCTACAATTCATGTTAGTTTGTGTTTCAAAGAAAACATGTCGCGTATAATTTATTAAAAACACCACTTAATCCATTAAAAACTATTATTACGATTGTTATTACATTATATTTTGATGGCAGCTGTCCAAATGTCGCTTTGACAAATGAAATATTGATGAACAATGTATCAAAGAGAATTTCATTGTAATCCAGCAAAAAGTCAAACTTCACCATAATGGTTTTGAGTTATTAAAACCGGACAAGTGCGAGTCGTACTCGCTTATAAAGGAGTCAGTGTCATAGTAGGTACAAAACATAAAACGATGTACTTTTTTATTTATAGTTATAGTATATTATAGCAATAGAAATACACACTGTGAAACCACAGACTTTTTATTAGATTAAAAATAAAACATATCACGAGCCATTAAACATTTTTTACTAATTTTTAGCTTAGATTTTTTTACTGGAATCTTTAATAACCAAAACAAAATATAGTTTTAGAAGGTATTAAATAAACACTCTTATCTAAGAAATTACTTGACCTTCTGTCTCGCACTTTACTTATTTATTATTCCTTTCGCGATTTGATGTGATTATATATACAGGGTGTCCCAGACAGCACTGACCGGTATAACACCTCAAGATTTCAGAACATTTTAAAGTCATAACATTTTTCAGATTAATATTTTTCAATCTTTATGGTTACACCTTATCGTAGCAAGTGCTCAGTCATCAGATAGGCACACTATTTAGCTACTTTAGATAAAATATTCTTATGTTCTATGTATGAAATATTATTACAGAATTTTGTAAGAAATCACGAAAATCGAAAATTCCAAAAAATCGCGTAACATACATACTCTACATCTGGACACCTGATTTTCGGATGTTTTCTGTGACACTGTATACAGACCGATTAAAAGTATAAATTATATGTGGATGCGGAAGGCGGTGGACCGGGTGTTATGGCGCAAGTTGGGAGAGGCCCATGTCCAGCTCCAAACCATAATAGGCAGAGTTGGTGATGATGATGAACTTTATTAACAAAGCTCGCTCTATCACCTTGTCCATGAAACATTATACAGCCTCTTTGTACGATTACTTCGTATAATAATAAGAAATATGAACCACAAATTATTTTGCCATCAATAACGTATGTAATTACCTCTGCTAAATCCCTTAGATTGTAAATTTAAAACAAATTCAAGTAATCTTACACCCACATTCAAAATTCGCACACATAGGAATGCTATTTAAAGATACAGGACAATAGGGTTATCAACGAATTGTTGGCAATTACGAAATAATTGTAAAAATATTTAATAAAAATTTTAATTTTTAATTAATAATTATTAAAATTTTGTATAGTAGAAAAATAATGAGATATAAAGATTTCCTTTATTAAAACATATATTCATTATGTAATAAGAACAAATATATATGAAGAACAATCCTATAAATAGTAGTAAAAGGAATCATCAAAAAATCATACTTTCGTTTTGATTTATGAAAATGAAGCAGCATAATAATAAGTGCATAATTATATCGCGTATATGTATATCGCAAGTATGTATATAATAGCAAATGCAAACGCCATACATAGGTCATAAATAAAATTATAGGTGTCACAAAAATCAAAATATTAAATACAGTGCTGCTAACTCGGGGCATCCCTTAATATAAATCCAGCTTCGCAAACAATCAAACGGCCGATACCAGACGAGGCGCTTAGTCACCGTGCGCGCGCGCAGGGAAACGCACACCGGCCGCTTATTTCGCGAGTGTACTGATCTTCAAGTGTTTGACTATTTGATAACAAGTGACGCGGGACTCAGGACATTGACTTATCATAAACGTACGCACAGCCATATAATAGTGTATACTGTGTTCAATAATAAAAGCATTTGTATATCAGACAATTGTGATCATTCAAAATGGATAGTGACGAAGACAAACTTATGTATAATGGTCTCATGTTTTTTTATATACGTGAAAAGAAAACTACTCAAGAAAAAATTGAGAACATCAAGAATATCCTAGAACAAGGAGCAGATGTCAACTTCGTTGATAAAAACAATAAAAAAAACACCATTCTGCACATCGCAGCTCAAAAAGATGAAAAGGATATCGTGGAATTTCTTCTGCAAAAAGGTGCGTTATTATCATATAATACAGATAACCATACACCAATACACATAGCAAAAGATAAAAATACTAGTGTTAGTAAAGAAATTGTGACAATTTTAACTAAGAACGGCAAGTACGCGACGGTTATCGATGATAAATGCACAAATAAATCAAGTGATAATCAAGTATCATCAAATCAAAGTCAATTAACTGTTCCTGGTACTGAAAAAAAGGATATATTGTATCCGAAACGAGCAGGAACTTCAGGAGGCAGTGGTCAATTCTACGAAACTAAGCTACTGAGTTTAGTACTCCACAGAGCTATTCACGACAAGAACATTGAAGAGTGCTATTTAGCCGCTAACATAAGAGACGTAGGAGATTTTGATGATGTATGCTTTAGATTTAAAATGAAAGAAAATGGAAAAATAAAAGATGTAATGTCTTTTACTCAAGCTAAACATCGCGAAGATGTCGATAAAGCAAAACTTACTGTAGCCAGTATACGAAGCTCTTCAGGAAATCTATCTTTAGTGAAATACTATGACAGCTTTCTAAAAATAAAACAACAGTTTTACACAAAACAAAAAGATGAAGATCCCATGTTCCAAGGAAGGTTCAGTGATATCGACTGCTATTTTATTCTTTATACGCCTCTTAAAGAAAGTTTTGAGAGAAAACTTAAAGATAACATACCAGTGTGTAGTACATTGCATAAAATAATGTATACAGGAGAAAAACAGGAAGTATTTCGCTTCGATTATGAAGAGAGGGACATAGAATATTTAACTTATTTTATACAACAAGAACGAATTAAGGTTCTAGGGAAAGTGTTTCTATCTTTTATTTTAACTAACGCCGCCGATATGATGACTAATGATCTTATTCAAATCTTTCACCCAGCTCTAGCACGGGAGGTAGTTACGCTGCGCCGTAACAGTTCAAAATACGAATTTCGCGATGAATTTTTCTATTCAGATGAACCTCTTTTAATTATTTTAAAAGAAACACTTTACAAGGAAATAGTGTACACTCGAACCAAAAAAACAGAACTTACAAAAGAAGAAGTAAAAGCACGAGTTAAAGAAATTACAAAAAAGCCTTGTGCTGATACAATAAGTATGTTAATTGGAGAAGTAATATATTTTGATGACAAAACTAATAAACTCAATCTTGATGTAGATAAAATTTCAAGGAAAAAATATAAACAGGAAGATATTAGGGAAATAGTACATGAGTTGCAAAAAGTTCCAGTTACACTAGCTATGATTAAAGATGCTGTAGACATAACCGGTAAAGCCAAGCTTAAGTTACTTGATTTCGCACTGCCTTATACATTTGGTAACCTGGATATTCCATCAAACCAAGCTAATAACGAATTGCCATTAAAACGAATATGTTTCTTTGCTGAAAAATTTCATGCTTTAATAGAGGAAAAGAAGAAGAAAATAGAACTAGATCGTGTAAAAAATAACGAAACTGGCATTAAATATCCAATAGAAATTGAAATTAACGATGATAATGTTGGTCCGAAAAACATTCTTGAGTATAGTCATCTAAATACCAAAGGGATTGGTGGTACAGTAGGCAATTTTTTGCAGTTTGACACCCTAAATCAGGTATTTAAAATTAACAACAATGAAGAGACGCTTAAAATTAATGCTAGAAACTTACTAAAACAATTAAAAACCCTAACTCAAGACAACTTAGACAATTTTGTTTTTAACGTTAAGATGTTTAATTTTCCAAGAAGCTCTTTTGAAGTTAATCAATTTGACAAATCTTTGGCTAAAGAGTTTCTTGAGAAATTATGGTTTTATACCAACCAAGCCAATGAAGAGTCAGTAGAAAAGATTTTAAAGAAAGAAATAGACAAACATTATAATGCAGAGAAACAGGAGAATCAATTCTTGTTTCGCGTACATACCGATGCTATTTTTTTGAGATATCATGATGAAATACAAAAATGGTGGAAAGCACAAACGCAAGCACGCTACTTAACTAAAACTGATCCTATTTTTGATGAAGCTAAAAAGGATGTAATTGATACTCCTGTGTTGACTGTGCTAAATGTGATGTTTATTAGGGCATTAAACAAATTTCATGTTGAATTTAGCGTTGACATCTTAAAGTCATTAAACTACGACAAGATTTTTGAAAAAAATAATGTGCTTAACCTCATATCAGACGCTGCCTTTTTAAGTGCGGCTAAAATAATGCAATCTATGAGACAAAACCAATATAAAACCAAATATACATTTATAAATTTAGATTATGTGCACCTACTTCCAAATATCGATTATAGTACAATGATGCAAGAACTCAAGGAAATGAAAGAGGTAACCTTAGTTATAATAAGTGAGTCTACAATTAATCAACAACTTCAGGACACTCTGTTTCAGATCATGTTAAAATTTAATGGAAAAATCATAATCATTACTGATATACCGTTACAAATACAATCTACCAAGCAACACCACATTGTCGTAGTGGAAGATAAAGATATCAATTTAAGTGATTTAAACTTAAAATCACAAGCAAAAGTCCTTAAAGAGTGCAAAATAAACTATCAAGGTAAGAAAATTACTTTAGATACAATAATTGATGAAAACGCCAAATACTTAATTGACGCAAAAGTTTTATTAAATATTTTGAGCAATAACTCAGTGGAAATAGGGCACGTGCTAAACACTGTTAAATATGACGAAATAAAAGAATATTATATCAATAGAAGCTTGTTTCTAGACGGCGAAGAGTATGAAGTAAATACGTTTAATGATATTGAAGATCAAGTCGTCCTTATCTCTTCTAAACCTTGTATGGGTAAAACTATTCTTCTAACACATTTATCTCTAGAAACCAAGAATATTTATCCACAGTTTTGGATCGTTCCATTCAACTTGTCTGCTTATAGCAATGATTTTGCAGAATGGCAAAATAATGCTATTAACGTGACTAGTATGATGAGATTCTTGTGTAAAGTTGCTCTTAAGAAAACAGATCAAATAAGAAACCTTAATTTTTATGAAAATGAAGATAAAACTGTTATTGTTAATAGTGACAGTGATCTTACGTTTGAACTTAAGTTATTTATCCACTTATATAATATCGGTAAGGTTATATTTTTATTCGATGGATTTGACAGAATTTACCCACATCATACGAATGAGGGAATGGAACTGTTTAAGGCTCTAGATCATGCAAATAAGAGAATGTGGATAACAAGTAGTTCATATGTTGTTCAAATTTTACGAAATGAGTTTGGGCCATCATATAAGCTCGATAAACTGACCCCGGTTCAACAAGAAAGCTTCCTAACTAGATTCTTTAAAATAAACTTTAAACTGGAGAATCTTAATCACGAACAGTATAATAATGTTAAATTGTTCGTAAATTTCTTATTAAAAACTTTTAATGCTAAAGACGACTTGGCGGACGACGATCGACCAATAATTCCTCTATTAAGTATACCGCTACATGTTGTGTACCTCACTGCAATGCACTATTTTAAAAATGAGATCAATACAATTTCATCGAAATATCTACGTGAAACAATAAAACAGAAATGGGGTCTGGATCGTCTAACAGCTGTTGATCGATACCTTCGCAATCCAGAGGAAGAGGAATCCTTGGATCTGGCCGGTACCCCTTTACACATGTATGTAGCTGCAAATTATTTTAATGTACAAATAAAAGAGAAATTTGAATTAAATATTAATGAGAAAGTAGTGTTGAATAAGGCAAGCATGTACTTAAATACATTGACGTCATATGAGAGATTTTTAAAGGCTAACATGAAATTAGTTTGTGATGTAGAAAATAAAAAGAATAAACTATTTGAACAATCTCAAGAGGAAGCTCGTGACACGTTTTTCGAAACTCATAAAAGTCTTGCTCTGTTTGCTATATTTAAAGAAGATGACATACGGAAAATACTCCCGGAACCAAAAATACGTGAAGTCAAAAATATAATACAAAGTATTGAAGCCGGTGATTCTAGTTCTCCTTTAATAGACTGTGTTATTGATGGTGTCCCTAGATTCTATAACTTACTTTTCGTAGAATATTTTATCGTTGAATTCGCAACGCATATGTGTAAACAAGGACTGGTCAATAGAAGTCCGCAGAATATTAGTTTAGAGTCATTGTGGGATTTTGTTGTTAATGTAATAATCATGCTTTCTCCGCCCGGAGTAAGAAATGCTTTTAATTATAAATTAAAATACGACCCAGAGTTAGCGGAGATTGCAAGTAACGAAAACTGTAACAAAATAATATTTGATTTAATTGTGAAACAAAACCATAGAGCTAAAATTAGCGGTAACAGTACTGACAGTGCGTTAAACCTTGCTATAAACGAAGGGCTGGTTAATATAACGAACCTGTTTTTGAAATGCTCGAGTCGTTACGTAGATAAAAATAATGTTGATGGTTTTGTAAGCGGGTTTAAAACTGGTGCGTTTATGTTAGGAGCAGCGAATCCTTCTTGGAAAGATTTAACAGATAAAGTTTTTCACTGCATCAGAGAATTAGATGGTGATATGTTGCTGCAAATATTGAACTCGGAAAAACTGGAGGATGTTTCCCGCTCACTTACCGACCTGTGTGCAAGTACATCGTTCGGACAGGAACTACATCAGAGAATAAGGAGTGACGTTTGCGAACCAATACGAAGGGCAACAGACATCGTTCTAGAACATAGTTCGCATAATGAAAACTTGATGGCTCTAATGGAGGTTTTACCGCATCATCTTCCCGATATAGTAAACTTTATTTTTGGTAAGAATTAATCACTTATTCTACATCTATTGATGGACGCCATTATACACTGATCAACGTTTGCGTATATTGGGATATACATAGATACAGCTGCAAGTAACGAGGTAACATGAACGTAGTGCATTGGCAAATTCACGCAATGTCATCATTTATCACAAAAATATTTCTTATTTTTTTTTTACTGTATTATTTTTTTTATATAGAAAACTCGCATAATTATTGTCTATTTTTTTTTTTTGTTATATTTTTGTTATTTACTTTTATTTATTTGATAGTTTATGTACAAACAAAACACGTAATAAAATATTTATCATAGGATAATAAATGTACAAAGGCGTGTTAGTTAATTTTTGTATGCAGTCAGTTAATCAGTAATAGTAATTATTCTTCTCATACCGTATTTTTAATACTTAATTAGCAAATAACTTTATGGAGAATGGAAATGGGACAATGTTTACTAGTTTTTTTTGGTAATTTTAGTTTGTTTTTGTAATAGGAAACATCGTCTATTGTTTAAGCATCGACGTATCGTTCATAATAAGTTCTTCTTTGATTTGTGTTTCCTTTGTTATAGAACTGAATTCTAGTCTCATGTGTAGTTATTATTATATTTTGTATTTTAAACTCTTTTGAAGATTATTAAATCAATTTACACAAAGCATAATAATTATTATTTTAAGAACTATTTGTTGTATAAATCAATTTACACAAAGCATAATAATTAATAATATTATTTTAAGAACTATTTGTTGCATAAGTCAGTTGCCATTTGGATGATATTTTTGCCTACCTCAAAACATTTTAAAGTTTGTTCATTTTTAAATTTTCTAAGCATTAAGGATTAATAGTCAGATTCACAACCCAGGTTGCTTGAAAATTTATATTCTTAATACTCTTAAAAAAAATATGTAAAACAATGTACCTAATTTATTAGTTTTTATCGCTGACCGATAATGCTGTTGTTTTTATAATTTTGGACGAAATGTTACACTTTATCAGTTTTTTATCGTACTTAATTGTATTTTATAAATATGGTAATAAATATCAATATAATCTTTAAATTTGATAAACTGTGCGCGGTACATAATGCATAAATTTTGTTTTATCTTTTTTATAATAGGTGATCGGAATACTTTTTTTTTATTTACGCGTCACAGAAATTAAAAAAATATTAGACACGTATTTTTTCTTTTTTTAATTAAGCAAATAATGAGGAAGATACAGTGAATGGAAATCTCGCGTGACATCCGAAGCTCCCACTCCGGAACTTTAAAGCGCCTTAACTTTGTAATTTTTCATTGATTTGATAAAAGAAAAAATATAGTTCTTTTTCTACCTGGTGGACGAAATAGATATTTCCTTTTCATACCCAGTCCGATCCCCTATTAGTCTGTAAGTAAATAAAGTTTAATTGTAACCATTTAATTGTAATCGTAAATTCTTTATCTGCTATAAAAAAAGTATTAAATTTAAAATATTTCACAAATACCTTTTAAACAAGATCTCATGTAAACCATTTTTTAATTGATTATTAGTTACTTACAACCAACTTTATAATTGAAATATTTACAAACTTAACTATATGTACCTCGCGTGACCTTATGGATGGCCATTACTTTGGACAGAGGATAAGCATTGCCATACAACGTGGCAAAGCCGCCAGTTTTTAAGGCACACTTTCAGTCGACAGCGATGTGAATGAATTTTTTGACCCCACTTTTTAGGATTTTTTTATTAAGTAGTTAAGAGTTTAGTTTTATTTTAAGGTTAAAACAATTGAATAAATATCTATGTTTTTCTCAATTGTGTGTGGTTTCATTTATAATATGATATATAATTTGTAATATCCAGGAAAATCATTATAAAACACCACTGGCCAAATCGGTGAAGGAAATCTGGATTCCATAAGTTTATATCTGAAATCGCCAACTCGCAAGTGAGCTAACGATGTGATCAATAGGGGTGCGGACTTTTTTTTATATGTCACTTAGACTAATAAAAATATAAATATATATGTATTTTTTTTTATTTCATTTTTACGTATTTTGTTATTTTTTATTAAAAAAATGAGGAAGATACAGTGAATGGAAATGTCGCGTGCCGTCACTTGTAGCTACAATTTTTACCAAAATGTGACGTCACAAGCGCCTCCTCCTGAACTTTAAAGCGCTTTGACTTAGTCAAATAAATATTTTTTTATTAGAGTTATTGATGTTTCTTCAATAAATAGTTATCTGGATAAAAAATCGTAATATTTTATTTTATCATTATGACATATTTAGTTCCTATCACAATCTGTTCTTTTCTGCATATTACTTTTACAAAATAATGTCGTGACGGCTCATTTTTTTTTTTGTTATATGTATCTGGCGGAATAAATGGATAATTTCCTTTTCATACCCAGTCCGCACCCCCATTGTCGTCCAATCCCTCCACTTATGTGATTATAAACAGTTAAGTACATGGTCTTAGAGTTACAAATAAATCCTATTACTGTAGTAATATTGCACAGTATTGAACTGCTACGATCTACATCGAAAGTGATCATTGCGCAATAAGAGACGAGATACTGGCATTTGATGGGAGAAAATTTACAGATAGACCAGAAGGCCTATTTGCTATCTCCAGTTGCCAACCCAAACGATGTTAACTGAATAAACAGCGGTAAAAACGCTAATTAAGTATCAGCTAACGTCGATGACCAACTACGTAGTAGTAGATTAAGTTGATCATCGAACTCAAACGACACGAAATTTGTGTTTCTACAGTGTTTTTATAAAGCAAATATCGGTTTTGTTGACTACCGCCATAGCGAATAACCCTGCAGATGCGAAACTAGCGGCCCTAGCAGATTTTTGATTCCCGGCAGCCCACATCGCAAGAGATAAGTAAGTAAATCGTAAGATACCAATTAAAATAGTTAGTAACCTTATTTCAAGTTGCCCTTCTTGGGATTCAAGCTTATATCATAGTAAGTTTCATCGAAATTGGTTTAGTGGTCAGCGATTTAGTAGCGAAAGCGTTCGAGACAGACATACTTCTTTTGTATTAATATTAAATTTGACGAACTCCGTGGTCGAGTGGCGTACACACCGGTTATCAAGGTGTCGCCAGCTCTGAGGTCCCGGGTTCGATCGCCGGCCGGGTCAATGTAGACAACCACTTTTCTACATTGTCTCGGGTCTGGGTGTTTGTGGTTCCTTCGTTGTCTCTGAATTCCATAACACAAGTGCTTTAGCTACTTACTTTGGGTTCAGAGCAATGTATGTGATGTTATCCACATTTATTCATTTATTCATATATTCATTTATTCAAATTACTAGCTGCCCGCCCCGGCTTTGCACTTGTGATGTGAGATTTTCAAAACATTTTCTTTTATAATTTTTTCTCCTGATCATACTTAATTAATACTACAAAAAAGAATTGGATATTTGACTACTATTGAATTATTTATTCATCACAAATATTCCTATTAATAGTATTCAATTAGAGCAGAACTGCGAAAAAAGAGCTAAAAAATATACACGAAAACAAAAGTTATAAGTTTTAAAAAATAGTAGGTGACACTTGTTCTCTTTTTCGGGACAGCCCCAATTTAGTATGGAGAAAACAATAGTGACTTCATATATTGTTGTAACTCTCTTCGTCTAATTAAGTAATTATAACTATTATATTAATGCCTGTAACTATTTCAATAAGACAGTAATTTATCTGTCATTTTTACAACGCGACATAGTTTGTAATATATTTTTTTTAAATGAAATAAAAATAATCTTGTCAAATACCCAGTTGGCGAAATTGTTCCATCCGTTCACGCGTGATGCGATGACCAAGGGAAATAGAGATCCATTTTTATGTCCAGTCCAACTATGTGCTTCGGAACTCTATTATAGAGCTACTCGTATACTTCTTTCAAAACTGACAGTCGTGTCAGCACCTGTCAGTCTGTTTACAAAATGTCTTGTACGATATTAATTTTAACACAACAATGATAAATTGCAGTAAAATATAATTGAAATGATCCCGTTATTGATCCTCGTCACAATTCTATGGGCTACGGTGAGTGGTTTTAATTATTTTATTGTTTACAATTTCGCAAGAACACATGTTTTATTTAAAAAACAATATAGAATATACAATATAATTATTCAGAACTATAGGTACGTATACAGTAAGCGATATATAAACTCAATTGGTAATGAATTCTTGAGTGTGTGTGTGTCTCTCGTGTTCTGAGATCCATTTCCATACTAATAAGTTTACAAAAATATTTACACATTTACTGTAAATCTATATTAAAATTTCTTTCAGTGAGTGAACGAATGTTAGTTTTAGTTGCATGATTCTCTCAATATACCTACATAGAAATATCTTTTGCCAACACGACCGTTACATCTAAATGCGTCTGCCCACTACACCGTATCACATGACTGTGCATAACATATCAAGAAGGAAAAAAAAAGTCTGCTAAAAAAAAGTGGACACTTAGAACGTATCAACAGCGTATCATACCCGTGCATAACAGGTTTAGTGTAACGTGAATCCACGTGTTATCCGGGTATCATCCGCCTGTACTAGCCGTATGGTTCTCGTTCTCTCAGTTGTAAAGGCGGAAGTTTATAATGCCTTTAGAAAAGACATCATACGCGGTTGTAACCCGTATGCTCTCCATTTCGCCGCTGCGCGCAACGGTTTAATGACAGAACGATTTAGTGGGCATAGTCTCATACTTCACGGCGCGCACACATACATATTCGTATATATAATATTTCGCTTCAGCACCGTCGTAATATGGTACGACGTAGTGGGTAGACACCTTTATAAAAGAGTCTCCCGCAGCCACTATGACAAACTTTAATTTTCCGCTCCATATAAGGTCGGTTATAAGATCTCCCCTCCATTACCTCCACGACACATGACTAGCCCTTAATGATATTATTTTTGAATAGTACGTCCTTTTATCCTAAACCATGAGGTAGGTAAATAAAGGTTTGCCGACGTAGTTCTTCAGGGCTTCCTTTGTTTTACATAGGTTTATAAATAAGTTTATAAACATATCAAATTTCCAAACTTGCCTGAATATTCAGTGACATATTTTAGAATATCAAATTGATGTTTATAGAGTTTTGAGTGTTAAGGGAGAACTAACATCACCAAGCAGTTTCGAGTCTCACCTCTCGATTCAAACTATTTTATATGCCTCTAGTTATAGGTACGTCAAAATAGTTCAGCATTCACTAGTAATAGCGTCATTTATCCGATCATCAAAAAAAGTATGCAACAAGAAACCGCATAGCACTTAATGACTTCAATTTACTTTTACGCAATGTCCTACGTAGGCGATTTAACGCGAACGCGAGGCATCGCGAATGGAACATCGCATTCGCGTTTAACCGCCCACGTAGGACACCGCGTTAGGTTGGTACTAACGTGGTAGTAAACTTATACAATCACTAGCTGTCCCCCGCGACTTTGTCCGCGTGTTTTAGTTTCAACGGTTTTTCATTTCTGCAACATTTTTTCATTTATGCTCCGCTCCTTTTGGTCGCAGCGTAATGTTATATAGCTTATAGCCTTCCTCAATAAATGGGCTATCCAACACTGAAATATTTTTTCAAATCAGACCAGTAAGTAGTTCCTGAGATTAGCGCGTTCAAACAGACGAACAAACTCTTCAGCTTTATATATTAGTATAAGTATATAGATTTATTCATCCTGTCAAGGCTACATCATTATATTTATGTATTTGAAACTGAAAATCCGAAACAAAAACAAATGTAATTTCAAAACGTAAAAAAGCAAGGCTTTGTTATGAAACTCGAGTTAAATTTCGGACTAACTTTTTCAATTCTTGTTTCTTCAAAAAAGTCGAATGACGGTATAAATGAGTTAAGAAGTACTCTGTGTTTCGTAAATATTTCAAACATCACGCTGGAAATATAATGGGGTTCAGGTTAGTGCACTATTTATGCAGTCTCTTTATTATCATGATCTGAGAAACGTGGCATGGTTCTTATAAATTATTAGGCGATATTAAACTTAAATGAAACAGATTTCCAAAGATTTAGATTATTTTTTTACTTAAGAATATTATATAACTTTTTTTTATATTATGTTAACATTATTGTTTATGATTACACTAAATGCCATCTTAATCGAAATTAAAACAATATAAATTTCAGTAATCAACATAACTTTACTACAAAAAATTTAAACTTTCTAATCATGAATACCAGCGGCAAGAGACTAGTATGCAACAGATACATTTACGAAAAAACAAAAGTAATACAGTCGTAAATTTTATTGGGCCATAAAATATTCAATTCATAACGAAAGAGTGGATCGTGTCCAAAAAAATACACAATATCCATTAAGTCTCGCAGGTGTGTTAGACCATAAAGGGTTCGTATCCACCAAGTTTTACGCATCGAAAAATGATTATAATGGCCCATCTATTGCAGGAAGTTTGTTAAACCTTTAGTAGCCTGAAATTGAAATAGACCCTTAACAAATAAATTACAAGATCTGTGAATTACAGTGATGTTTATGGCCAATACGATCAAAGATACCTATAATATGTAATGGCTAGAGCTTGGACATTGCGGGAATGTATGAATAGAGAGTGCACCTGTGTTTTTTGAACACTTGGACACTGATATAATATGTGCTGTAAGGAGATAACTTGTATCTCTTGACCTTTTAATATATCTTGTATTAGTCGAGGCATTCGGCACTTTTTTAGGCCATTTGCCTTCGACTGTTTCGGGCAGAAGATGATTCGAATATATTTATACGCGTCATGTATAAATAACGCTGGAAGTCAGTGGAGCGGTTGTGTTTGCGCAAAGGGGGTGTGTTTGGACGCAGCGCGGGAAGCAAAGGTCGACCGATGATCCAATAGCGCACCGCACCACATATTTTTTTTATTTTTTTTTTTATTTTTTTTTTTTCCAATAAACATTCACAGTGTTACATAAATATAGCAGATACATAAAATAAATACACGTATCTTAACAGTGGTAGCTTGCCTGAACTAGGTAGTCCTGTGTTTCAGGCGATAAGGGTTTACTTAAATGACATAAAAATAATCATATAACTTAAAAATACAATTAGGTACAATTGTAAAGTGAAAAACAAAATTCATAATGGATTATTAAACTTAATTATTATAATCTATACTAATATTATAAAGCTGAAGAGTTTGTTTGTTTGTTTGTTTGTTTGTTTGTTTGTTTGTTTGTTTGTTTGTTTGAACGCGCTAATCTCAGGAACTACTGGTCCGATTTGAAAAATTCTTTCAGTGTTGGATAGCTCATTTATTGAGGAAGGCTATAGGCTATATAACATCACGCTACGACCAATAGGAGCGGAGCATAAATGAAAAATGTCGCAAAAATGAAAAACCGTTGAAACTAAAACACGCGGACAAAGTCGCGGGGGACAGCTAGTTATATATATTTATTTTAACACAGTTAGTAATTTCTCTGTATCTTCATAGGACATACTTTGTAGGACCTGTTTGAGAACTATCTATATATATACTATATATATATATATAGGTGGTGTATATATATATATATATATATATATATATATATATATATACCACCAAATAGACCGATAAATCGCCTAATGCGCAGCTTGACCGCTAGCGTTCTTTTTAAATGACGCGATCTTGTGACCACTTTCTTGATACCTATAAATGGTAGCAAAACAACATAAAGTACCCCACCTTGCGTCTCCGCTTGAGTAGACATGTAACCAATTTACTTATACATTTTCATTTTTACTTATACGCATAGATACTCTTTAAGCATACTCTCTTCTGTTCATCAGAACTAATTAAAACATTAATAACATACGATTCTCAGTGCAATGCCGAAGACTATTACTACCGTCCCCAAAACGCGACAAGGTCGACCCTCTCCGGGATAGCAGCGTACAGATCAGCGTTGACCTTGGACTGGATGGCGGCCGAAGACCTGAGGCAGCGGGAACTGGCGGCAGCCTTCGAGACCGAACCCTCGGTGCCAGCAAAAAGCCTATCGACAGACTGTATAGGGTACGCGAGACCAGCTTCGGGAAAAGTGGCACGGTTGATGCTGGAACTACTGAAGTGAGGACCAAAATGTATTTGTCGTAATGGCGTCGGTTGTCGTTTAGAAATAATTTAAGTACTAAACTATTATGGCCTTATTAATAAAAGTTACGATGGAGCTTAACAACGGATTAACAGATTCTAATTTTAAATTCTCCATAGAAAAATTGAATATAGAATCTGCAAGCAATCGCTAATCGCATTCGAGATTTTTATGAATAAGGCCATTAGAGTAATTACAGACAAGCATAGAGCGTGTGCATCGCTAGCAGCCCCTTATGCCAAGCGTAAGCACATTTTTACTTAAATGTACTACGCTTGTTTACTAATTTATGTTATTTTCCGAGAGACGATAGACGTTTATGCGAAAATATCGACGGTTCCGATATTATTAGGGTAATATAAGGTTTTGAGATTCTTAGTTTTAATAAAACGGTGCGCTCTGTTTTGACACTAATTTAACGATTTTACATGTTCATACCAGTGTCAACAGTTCATACTCGATATGCGCGTTCTAGTTATCTTATTTATTCCTTTAAGACTAAAATTGTCGGTATAGCAACATTCACTGGTCTCTATTGAGTCCTAATCTTTGAACAGCACAACCTAGGCATGAGTCACCTGTCAAATTACTTTACTTTTCTAGAAATCTAGAAGGCGATGAAGGTACTATTGTGACAGAACTGATCCAATCCTTAATTCGAACGAAACTGTTGGTGGAAACCTCGATGCTGGACGCGGAGCCCGACCTAGATTCCCTGGTAAAGACTCCAGGGGTGATGATGGGAGAACCGCACACAACCTTCCCGAGGATCCTCGCTATGACGTGGATGACAGTCACAGACCCTGTCACCACTAAGAAGTTTGGTTGGTGTCCTATAACCAAAGTGAGTCTGAATAAGATATCTTAATTTCTTTGGATACTTTTAAATTTGTACAAAAAATATCTTATGTAGATATATTTATTCGTAGGTATTTTTTTATCTAAGCCGTTCGATCAAATATAAATGACTGTTTTTAAATGTTATGAGCCTATCATTCTTGTTCAGCATAAAATAATCTATGCTAAATTCCTTGCGATTATGTTTATATAGAAGAATATATTTATCATGTTTTTTATGTAGTTTTTGTTCATAAAATGTATTTACTTGAATCAGGTAAACAAATATCTGGCGATAAGCAAGCCCATTATGATAGCTAAACAGATGCGAGCGTTGGAGCCCGTCATCGCTAGAGCCCGTTTCATCATGGAAGAGTTCATACAGCACGTCACGCCGCTCAATATGTACCAGAAGAAGCACCCAGAAACAGTTGAGAGGGTAACCATTTGTGAGAATTATTAATAAAGATTAAAATATATTAAAGCACAAATCCAGCAACATGTTGCAGAACATGTCCCTTAGGAACTACATAGAATGTCCCGAGACGTGCACTCATCCCGGACCTCGAGTAAGCAACATGTCCCGCGTCACGTCAAATGTTGCGGGGCTGGTTGCGGGTCAATGGGGTACACGTAGATTTGAGCGTTGCTCGTCATTTTGAGGAACATTTTGTCCCCAAATACATCTTTAAATTGAGCTCCACCGCGTATGCAATGCATTCCTACCCAGTTCCCGGTAAAAAAAACATATGAAGGCTTTTTATGCGCTAGTAGTGAAGAAAGCCCCATCGTCTTTCTTAGGCTGGAGGGTAGGGTAGGGTCTATGATCATTTCCATCGGGTAAACACAAGAAAGAGAAAATTATTCTAAAACTACTAAAACAACCTGGATTTTGAACTGGAAATTGAAAACGGAGAGAACAAATAAAAAAAATCTTCTGCTACTTATCTATACTAATATTATAAAGCTGAAGAGTTTGTTTGTTTGTTTGTTTGAACGCGCTAATCTCAGGAACTACTGGTTCGAATTGAAAAATTCTTTTTGTATTGGATAGTCCGTTTATTGAGGAAGGCTATAGGCTATATAACAATATCACGCTACGACCAATAGGAGCGGAGCATAAATGAAAAATGTTGCAAAAATGAAAAACCGTTGAAACTAAAACACGCGAACAAAGTCGCGGGGGACAGCTAGTAAAACATAACATTTTGTTTTTAAAGCCGACGGAGCCGACAACAACGTCTGATGAACCCAGATTGATAAAAACTTACAGACGACCATCGCGGACACCTGGCACGGTAATGTTCATTTTTTTATTCTTAGTTTACTGATTTCTGGTCGAGACAATTTAAGGGAAAAACTGATTACCTACTGAATTTCAAGCCGCTGTCCGATTTCTGACCTACACCTAGTCGTGTAAGTTACACGACTTACATACACAGTCACATTGGTGTTACACGGTGTAACACCAATGTGACTTATAGCTCAACTTCTCCAAAAAGTGTTACTTACGTAGCTTTAAATGTTAGGTACGAGTCTCTGCCACTTCAAGGTGGACTGTAGGACTTTTAAGAACGTCGTTCCCCTTAATCTTGTAAAGTAATTAGTGAAATGCCTAAATAGCTAATCTAAGGCCGGGCGGCCTGCTTGTAGCAATCGGTTTCGACTGTTTTAAGCTACGACTTCATGGTGAACTAGACTTCTATGTACACACATACACTGACTAAAGCAGTTCTGCTGCTTCGAGAGGTCGTAAAAAAACAAAAAACTAGCGGCCGGGAAGCGCACGTGACTCGCTCGAGCAGTCCGTGTACGTTGCTATTAGTAAATAAGGACCAATTTTACACATGGGTATTTAACACGAATAGAGTAGGTACAAAACAAGAAACCAACTTAATCTCACCCTGTATCTCTTACACCACAGATTCGCTCCGTCCACGTCGCATTAGCGCAGTCTGGTACGCCGCTCCTCGAAGCGGAGCCTCTACCGAACATCATCAATGCTGATGACGCCATAATAGTGTCAGCTAATCAACAACAGCGCGTAAATTATCAACCGTACTTCCTACTTGCTACTCTTGTGATTGTTTTGTAATAAACGTTTTGAATTTTAGCGTGTTGTTTTTAACCCTTTATACATTAGTGGACGAATGTAGCAACATGTTGCGGGACATGTCCTTCAGCAACAACATCTAAGTTGTTGCTAAGGTACATGTTGCTCCATTCGTTATCTCCTGAGTCGTGTCGCGGAACATTTTGCAGGTCACACTAGTCATGCCACAACAAAACAAAGTAAAGGTATAGCTGAAGAAGTAAAGGCATATATACAAAGTACTCTACTCTGGGCCCCCACAATACTGCATGTTGCAAGGAATGTTGCGCACACGACTACATCCGGTAACAAATGGCGCGACATTTACGCGGGACACATGTTTTTGCTCTCAGAGCGGAAGAAAGCAATATATCCCGCGACACGTAGATTTAAGCGTTGCGCTTCATGTTCAGAATATAGAAATAGATGTAGATACCTATCATCATCTAAATAAATCAGAAACACTTAAAATATATATAAGGAAAAGGTGTTTTTAATATATTTTTCCTTATTTACATTTTAAGCATATCTATATGTATGCTGCAATTAAATAAACTCTTACTTACGTTACAAAAGAAAACACAGATATTATATGTAAAATATAATTTATTGATTTTTCATGTAAAATTAACACTTAATTACTAATTGGGATTTTCATACACACTTACTCGATCATAAATAATTAGACTCATACAGCACCTTATTTGTACGAGGAAAAAAACTATTATTGTCTGAAAAATATAGTCACCATCTTGTATTGTGACGTCATAAAGAGCACACGGTTCGGAGTTGTTTCATATAAAGTCAGTTATCAAAACATTTATAAATATATCCTCAAAATATGATTCATTTAATATTGTTAGGCAGTTTGAACACTTTGAACATTAAGAATATACTAATAAGGTCTATTTTTCAACAGACAGATATGGATTTATGTTACAGTGATATTCAGATACATGAAAACTGATCTCAAAAAAAAAAAATATGTCATCAAAACTTATATTTAACTGATTTTTGGTTGAAAAAGTATGTAAGCGCATACAAACTTAATTATACCTTTAATTCACACACACAGCCAACAATCGTCGCCTGCGCAGGTCGTTAATGTCTTTACTGTATTATGCGTACTTGAGTTCCATACATACAAAATTAACTAACATTTATTCTGTTACTGTACAATTCAAGCACTAAAACCGATTTTTAAGCAAAAATATAAAGTTATTTAGTGTTGCCATTGTCAAATCTTACAATAGACACCGATTAGTGGCATCATTAATGTTTTTTTTACTTTCGGTAAGATATTTTGTATCACCATAATGTCCATTATTAAACAATATTGCCACCATTCAATTTAAAATTGGTAACATAAATAAAAAAAAACCGACAATAAACACCGATTAGTGGCAACACTGATAGAATTTTTTACTCTCTGGTAACACCTAACATTTGTGTCATTTATACACACATATTTTTGTTAGTAAGTTGTTTGAGTATAAACAAGAGATCTGTAGTCGATGGTTTACATGCCGTTGTAGGCGGGGCCGCCGCCGCCCTCGGGTACTACCCAGTTGATGTTTTGAGATGGATCCTTGATGTCGCATGTCTTGCCTGGACAAAGCAAATTATATACATATAATAGACATAAAAATGAAAATAGGAAACACATGTTATGATCGGCTTTCACATACACAAAGTACAACCAGACTTGGAACGGGCAATTGTGGGATCACACAAATTCTTGTTCCATGCGAGGATCGAACCCGCGGCACGTCGCGCGCAGTCATATTTGGCGTGATGACTTATACCACTCGGCTATCTGTGCAGTCATAAATCTTCTTCTGTCTAGCCTTTTCTCAACCTATGTTGGGGTCGGCTTTCAGTCTTACCGGGTTCTGTTAAATACCGTATTTTGGATGGAGCGAATGCCTATCGGACCTTCACAACCCATTTTACTAGGTAACACAGTATTGGGATACTGTGTTACCCAGTAAACTGGGTTGTGAAGGTTGAGATTGGTTGTCAGAATTGTAATGACTTAACGACTACCAAAGATCAACGTATGACAGGGACCCACGGCTTAACGCGCTTCCCGAGGGACGGAGGGGTCTCTGTACGTCTCTGTAAATCTTTAAAGATATTTTATACTAGTTGTTGTTGTTGGCAAAAAGCAGCCTATTTCTCGGGTTCCAAGCTCACCCCATACCAGGTTTCATCAAAATCGGTTTAGCGGTTTAGCCGTGAAAGCATAACAGACAGACAAAGTTACTTTCGCATTTATAATATTAATATGGATTTGTAGAATACTTACAATGTATACAATTTTGTGCGTTGATTTGCAATCGCTGTCCATCACCGGTCTCCATAGGAACAAACTCGTATACCCCTGTCGCAAAATAAAAGATTTTTTTCACCTTTTAGATTTTCAGCATTATTTCATCATTGCTCTGACTAGTTACAAGAACTATTTAAAAAGGTACAACTTAAAATGAAAAGACAGATTGTGTGTCGTAGTGGCCTAGTGGTTCAATGAACGGATTTGTGTGCACAAGGTTGCAGGTTCGAACCCACTACAGGCAAGTACCAATGTGACTTTTTCAAAGTTATATGTACTTTCTTCATTATTCTAAGGCATCATTGACAATCGATGAAGGAAAACATCGTGAGGAAACCTGGATTCCAAAAATAGGAATCTGAAATCGCCAACCCGCAATGAGCAAGCGTGGTGATCAATGCTCGTTCCATCTCTATATGAGAAGAGGCCTGTGCCCAGCAGTGGGAACTTTATAGGCTGGTATTATAAAATGAAAAGAATATCATGCTACCGAACAAAGAACTTCTCCCTTTTATTATGTAGGTTTATAAAAATTCCGTGTATAATAGTCAGTATATTGTATTTGCACGAATTCTATTAACTTCTAATTTTATACATATCAAATCTTACGTGATTTATACTATATCGCAACGAAAGAAAGCAATGCATGTTGATTTTTATAGAATTATAGAAAATAGCAGCCCGCCCCGGCTTTGAACGGGAATCTAACAATATAATAAAATATCATTTGGACAGCTCACACACGGCCATCTGATCCCACATTAGGCAGAGCCTGTATTATGGCAATCAGACAACTGATAAACATACTTATATATTTCTAAATATATACATATTATAGATAAATTACACCCAGACACAGAACAAATGATCGTGCTCATCACACAAAGATTTGTCCTGCGTGGGAATCGAACCCACGACCTCTAGTTTAGCAGTCAGAATCACTAACCACTAGACCAACAGGCCCGTCAAATAATAAAAAAATAATAATATAGCCTATATCACACGAGGATTAATGTAGCTTCCTAATAGTAAAATAATTTTTAAAATCGGTTAAGTAGTTTTGGAGCCATGCAAATAAACAAATTAACAATCAAATCTATCCTCTTTATAATATTAGTATTGTTAGAGGGAAACGACCATATTACTAAATAAGCCAACACTAGCGACAATAATGACATCTCTAATGCGCGGAAAAGGAGGCAATGGTCTATGGTCGTGGGGGAATCATGGCGGCGCGCGCGACTATCGTTGTACCGAGTCTAGAATAAGGATGTTTCCTGGGTATGGAAAGTTAAAATCTATTTAGTCCGTCAAGACAATAAAAAAATATTAGACACGTATTTTTTCTTTTATGAAAACAATAAAAACTTACAAAGATACAGCGCTTTAAAGTTTCGGAGTGGGGGCTTATGACGCTACGCCTCGCTAAAAATCGTAGCGAGGAGTGACGTCACGCGTAACTTCAGTTCTCTGTATTTTGTTCATTTTTTGTTTGCAGGAAAAAAGAAAAAATACGTGTCCAATAAAATTCATTAATCTTCCAGGCGGACATTAAAAAAAATTAGGAAACATGCCTATTGTATAATTGATAACAATCTTTATGAAGTCGCTGGTTTTTAAAAGTATTGCAAATGTAACGACGAAAATAATCTAATGATAATCTATACTAATATTATAAAGCTGAAGAGTTTGTTTGTTTGAACGCGCTAATCTCAGGAACTACTGGTTCGAATTGAAAAATTCTTTTTGTATTGGATAGTCCGTTTATTGAAGAAGGCTATAGGCTATATAACATCACCAATAGGAGCGGAGCATAAATGAAAAATGTTGCAAAAATGAAAAACCGTTGAAACTAAAACACGCGAACAAAGTCGCGGGGGACAGCTAGTATACTATACGATTGGTTCTATGAACTGAATCATAGAACCAATCGTTTCCTTTTAATAGTATATTTATTTTATTCAACATACAACACTGAAAGAAGGAACTGCAACACTGGTTTCTCATTAAAGTACCTAACTTGTGTGAGGCTTAATATCTAAACGTACCTGCAGGACAGAACCTCGCTTCAGGTCCATCGTAGATTCCTAAGTTCTGTTTGACGGGCACTGAGTCGTCCTTAAGAGTCAGATGAGCTGGCTGGTCCGCCTCGTGGTTTGTACCTAACAAATAATTTATAAAATATTAAAGGTGGTCAGAGATAATTTAATTCTGTAGATATATTTTCTAAGTAGAAATAGGTTTTTTTATTTTTTATTTATACTATAATTAATATACTTTATTGTACACCACAAAAGATAGCGTATTTAATAAAATGTGTGGTGCGAAAATCTAAATTAAATATCTCTAGGGGGTTGGTCTTAGGTTATTATTAATAATTAATGAATAAACTGATTCCTGTTGACCTTCCGTTGACGGTACAAGGGTTAGTTTAACTGTCATTTGACAATATGCGACCAAATTGCATTTCGTTCAAGGATTTAAGTTTATTAGATAACTAACCTAGTTCTGCATTTCTACAGTGTTCACATTAGCTCAAAATTTAAGCTCATTTTCTTATCAAATTACTTGACCGATATCGTTAATTTTTTGCACATCGCCAGCAAAGGCTGCAAAAAACGTGTTATTTCTAATATCGATATGTCGAATCCATACTGTATACGCTTTATTCGTTATCAAAATGAGAATACAGACGGCAAAAATAGATATAAACTAGCTTTTTCGCGCGGCCTATGTCCTTTCTCAGGCTCTAGACTATCTGTGTACCAAATTTCATTTAAATCGGTTCAGTAGTTTTGGCGTGAAAGCGCGACATACAGACAGAGTTACTTCCGCATTTATAATATTAGTTTTTCGGATTTTTAGGATTTTTCGTGTGGTTACCTGTAAGAGCGACTGACGACAACAAGTCGAAGGTAACAACACCATCAGGTTTGGGGTACTCTATCGGCGTGCACTCCTTGGCTGGCTTCAGCTTCGAGTAGTCGGCACCTGCAGATAAATAAATCTTTATATCATCATCATCAACAGCCTATATTCGTCCACTGCTGGACATAGGCCTCTCCTGTGGCACGCCACTGAGCTCGATCTTCAGCTCTTCGTCTCCAACCACTGCCAGCCACTTTGCGGATGTCGTCGCTCCATCTAGCCCCCGGTCGTCCTACACTACGTTTGCCGAGACGCGGTCTCCACTCAAGAACACGTTGTCCCGAACGGTTGTCGGTTCTGCGGCATATATGATCAGTCCACTGCCACTTCAGCTTACTTATCCTCTGGGCTATGTCGGTAATCTTTATATATTTCCATATATTTTATTACACTGTCATATATTTTATTATACTGTCATATTATTGCGCCAGTTAAGATTTTAACTAGCACAGTGGTCAATGGTTTTATAAGCTTTATTTACGGAAGTAATTTGCTTGAATGTAAGGATATGAATATTATTTAGGGTAATAATTATATTTAATTCCCTTAAATATTTATTTCAGAGGGTAAGTATTTATGATGTAACTGAGATGCTTGTAAAACTCTTTCTACAGTAAAAGACATTGTGACTGACGATATTTTTTTTTGCGATTCGTATTAAAGCGACAAACAACGTCTTCAATAATATAGTTTCTTACCCCCATGGCTCAAAGTCCAAGGTTCCTTTCCGCGGACTAGCGTACTGAAGGCAGAGTACGCCACACCGCCGTACAGGCCCAGGGACGTGTGGAACGACGGCCTGCAGTTACGCACTTGCTGCAATTGTGAAGTATGGAGGTTAATTTTTATTTCATTTTATTTGGGAAACCAACAATCGTACATTGTATATTATATATAAATACACAGTATGCGATAGGTAATTGTATGACGATATATATGACGACTTCCGTGGTCGAGTGGCGTACACACCGGTTTTCAAGGTGTCGTCAGCTCTGAGGTCCCAGGTTCGATCCCCGGCCGGGTCAATGTAGAAATACTACTTTTCTACACTGTCTCGGGTCTGGGTGTTTGTGGTACCTTCGTTGCCTCTGAATTCCATAACACAAGTGCTTTAGCTACTTACTTTGGGTTCAGAGCAATGTATGTGATGTTGTCCACATTTATTTTATTTATTTATTTTATTTATTAATTGTACAATCCACTACGTTTCTACATGTTACTTACTAGCTTATATTAGATACAGTTTTAGTAAAATTTAATTAAATCTAAATAGTATAAAAATAATTCATTTTTTTGTTATAATTAAATCTAATGCAATAATTAAAAATTTTGAGCAAAACGCTTAAGAATTTGTTTTTTTAAATTAATGATGGTATATTATGAAAATAGAATCAATGTATGTCTTATTACTGTAGTAGTACTATACTCTTACCATTGCTATACATACTATACTATTGCTCTGTTTACGGTAATCAAACCTCTAATCTTACTACTGCGGTTACTTTTACCAAGGTAACATCTACTAGCATTTGCTCGCGATTTAGTCCGCGTGAATGGCGGTTATCGCAGCAAATGTCCTTTCTTGGGCTTCAAGCTTACTCCAATTTTTATCAAATAGAGATACAGATTTTTATCAAAATCGGTTTAGCGGTTTAGCTAGCAAAGGGTAACAGATAGACAGAGTTACTGTTAATCTGTTAACAAAATTATAGAGGTGTGAAGCTGCTAGAGCCATCTATGTGGGGCTTGTGTAGTTGTAGGTTGTCAGTTTTGAATAAACTCAGTCTCTTAAAAATCAGCACACTGCGTATTATTTATCAGGTTATGGGCAACGCAAAAATTTAGTTTAGAAGTTAAAACGAGTATTACAGTGTTGTTTCGTGCTTAAAAATGTCGACGAACTATATAGCTAACATACCTAAGTTGAAAGGGCGCGAGAACTATGAGGAGTGGTGTTTTGCAGTGCAAAATTTGCTTGTGTTAGAAGGCATGGCGTCCGCCATTACGGAAAGTTTAAAGTCTTCGGCTACAGCGGTTCAAATAACAGAAGATGCTAAAGCAAAGGCTAAACTAGTGCTTACAATCGACCCATCGCTTTACGTTCACATCAAATACGCAACCACCACGTATGAATTATGGAGCAAGTTGAAGAATATGTTTGATGACACCGGCTACACAAGGAAAATTGGATTGTTACGGAAGCTCATAAACATTCGACTTGAGAATTGTGAATCCATGACTCAGTACGTAACTCAGATTATAGAAACGGGCCAGCGACTCCAAGGTACCGGATTCAATATTACAGATGAATGGATCGGAGCATTAATGTTAGCGGGATTGCCGGAAAAATATAGCCCTATGTTAATGGCAATCGAACATTCTGGCATAGAAATAAGTGCAGACGTCATAAAAACAAAGTTGATGGACATGTGCAGTGAAGTTGGTACGGTTTCCGGTTCAGAAAATGCTTTTGTTGCGAAAGGAATGCAGCGATCGAAATATGGCGACAACAAACATAGTCATAGACAATCTGTCAATGACACAAGAAAAGCCGTAAAAGTCATAAAATGCTACAAATGCAAGCAGACCGGCCATTATAAAAACCAGTGTACCAACAACGCCCCAAACTCGGAGATGAATAATAGGAAACAATCGAATGCTTTTAGTGCCATATTTTCAAGTGGCCAATTCAATAGCAATGATTGGTACATAGACAGCGGGGCGAGTAAACATATGACTGCAAGGAAAACGTTTATTCAGAATCCATCATATGAGCACGAAACAAAAGAAGTAATAGTTGCGAATCAAACATGTGTACCAGTGCTGTGTTCTGGTGATGTGAACATCATTACAGTAGTGAATGGTGCAGAGTATGACATCACAGTTACAAATGTATTGTGCATACCAGATTTGACTACCAACTTGCTATCCGTGAGTCAGTTGATACAGAATGGCAACGATGTGGTTTTTAAAGAAAACTCTTGCTATGTTTACAATCGACAGAAAGAACTCGTGGGAATGGCAGAATTAGTGGAAGGGGGGTGTACAGATTATACACTAAGAAAACAGAACAGTTATTAGCAGCAACAGTGGTAGCATCACGTGAAACCTGGCATCGGCGCATGGGACACATAAATAGTGTCAGTTTAGACAGGATGAAAGACGGAGCGGTTACCGGAATACAGTATTCAGACAGGTCAGTTATAAACCAGAATACATGTACTACATGTTGCGAAGGTAAACAGACACGCTCGCCTTTCGGTCATATAGGTACGAGGAGCAGTATTCCACTAGGCGTAATACACGCAGATGTTTGTGGACCGATGGAGTCAACTTCCATTGGAGGAGCCAAGTATTTCCTCATTTTTGTGGACGATTATACTCGCATGGCGTTCGTTTATTTCTTAAAGGCAAAAAGTGAAACCTTTAAATATTTTAAGGAATTTAAAAACATGGCAGAAAATCAAAAAGGAAGTAAAATTAAAATCTTAAGGACGGATAATGGCTTAGAGTTCTGTTCAAATGAGTTTGAAAAATACTTGAAAGACGCAGGTATTATGCATCAAAAAACTAATGTTTATACGCCTCAACAGAATGGCTTGAGTGAACGAATGAACAGATCATTAGTAGAGAAGGCAAGATGTCTGATTTTTGATGCAGGTTTACATAAAAAATTTTGGGCAGAAGCCATAAACACGTCTGTCTACTTAAGGAATAGGTCAGTTGTTACTGGATTAAATAATGTAACTCCATATGAAATTTGGACGAAAAAAAAACCTGACTTAAGCCATGTAAGGATTTTTGGAAGTAAGGTGATGACACATATTCCTAAAGAAAAGCGGTTGAAGTGGGATAAAAAAGCTAAAGAGCTAGTTTTAGTTGGATACGCTGAAAATGTGAAGGGTTATAGGGTTTATGATCCAGAAAATAACTCAATTATGATTAGCAGAGATGTCATCATAATGGAAACATCAAGTGATAATACAGTAGATATTTCAGTTGAGTGCAAGGCTTCAGTGCAGGAGCAGAAAGTGGAAGAACGAGAGAATATATCTTCACATAGCACAGACTCTGAAGTTGAAAATGAAGACAGCGACTGTACATGAAATAGATATAGCATAAACCTCGTTTATATAGGCTTTAATAAACATAAAAACAAGTGATATCTTACAGGAGCAATAGTTATAAAAGAGAAATGTCAAGGACGAGACACCTCTATGTTTTAGACCACAGAGATTGCATTCGATGCAATGAGGATTTCATCTCATTCTCCCATACTATATTTTGTATCACAGCTCATAGTCTTCCAGATGTCGCGGCGGCCTTCTGCTCCGGGCAGATCTTCTAATTTCCACACGTGGAGGAGTTGGCGCAAGATTATCATCGGGAGGACGTGGCTCATAACTAGTTGTAGCTTCTGGTTCTGCTTCTGGAGATGTGGCTAAATCATTACTATCGTCTTGGCTTTCGGAGTTTAGTACAGGCTGTATTGGGTCATCCGGTCGATCCAAAATGATTTCTCCTTGCCCTTCGACAGGCGCAAGGTGTCGATTCGAGACGGTGGTTTCTCTTCCATCTCTCAGTCTCACATACGAGTAAACTGGATTTGCTTGAAGCAGCTCCACTTCTTCCACCACTGGCTGGTACTTATTAGAACGGTCAAAACGGCGCATGAGGACTTGCCCCGAACGGGTTAGCCATGTTGGAATACTGTGTCCATTCATCGATCTTCGCGGATGTGTGAACATGCGCTCATGCGGCGTGCAGTTAGTAGCTGTACATAAGAGCGATCTAATCGAGTGGAGAGCCACATTAAGTACATGCTCCCAATTTTCTATAGGCATGTTGTGCGAACGCAGACAGAGCTGTACTGTTTTCCATAGCGTGGAATTCAATTTCTCGACTTGGCCGTTGCCTTGAGGATTGTAGGCCGTAGTTCTGCTTGTCGCGATGCCACGTGAATGTAGAAACTCTCTCACTTCTGACGACAGGAACGATGTCCCCCGATCTGAGTGGATGTACGACGGGAATCCAAATATCATAAAAATGCTATTCAGATGTTTTGTTACTGTCTTGGCACTAATATCCGAACAGGGAAATGCGAAAGGAAATCTTGAGTACTCGTCTATTACAGTGAGTATGTACCGGTTATTTGTTTTCGATGGAATAGGTCCCTTGAAGTCAATGCTAAGGCGTTCCATGGGTGAGGTAGCCTTTATCAACTTAGGAAGTGGGTCAGGATTCTTGAAATACCTTGGCTTGATCTCGGCACATATACGGCAGTTTGTAGTCATTGCCCTTACTTCGTCGACAGTATAGGGTAGGTTCTTTATCTTTAACCAGTGGTACATGCGAGTAACGCCAGGGTGACACATTGTTTCATGTAGAGATAGAAGTCTACCTTTTTGAGATTCGATCGAGGCACAAACCCTGGAAAGGGTATCGGCAACATGATTCTCTTTTCCAGGTCTATACACAATATCATATCTGTATGGTGCAAGTTCCAGCCGCCATCGCTGGATCTTCTCATTTTTTATTTTACTAGTATGTTTTGCATCAAACATGAAGGAAACCGATCGTTGGTCCGTGATGAGCTTGAACGGTCTACCTATAAGAAAATGGCGCCATTTCTTCAGAGCTTCTACGATGGCATAGGCTTCTTTCTCTACCGCTGAGTGATTTCGTTCGCTCTGATTGAGGGTCCTTGAGTAAAAGGCGACGGGCCTTAAATCCTGCGATAATGTAGCGGCGATGGAATGCTCGGAAGCGTCAGTCTCGACAGTAAAAGGTACCTTATCGTCTATGGCGTGTACTGATGACTTTGCTATAACAGATTTCAGGTCCTCGAAACATTTCACTGCGTCTGAGCTTAAAGGGAAACTTTTGGTATGCGCCATAGGATGGATTCTCTGTGAAAAATTAGGAATCCACTTTGAATAGTGTGCGAACATACCGAGAGTCCTTCGAAGAGAGGCTACGTCATTGGGTGGAGGCATATTTTGAAGCGGTTTCAGTCGCTCACTATCCGGCTTGATAACATGATTTTCAATTGTATAGCCAAGAATGTTTATAGTCGACTGTGTGAACTTGCTCTTTTCTTTGTTTAGGGTAAGGTTGTACTTCTCCGCAGCTTTGAGAAATAGTCTAAGATTTTTGTCGTGCTCTTCTTGTGTCTGTCCGCATACAGTAATGTCATCAAGGTAGGCAAAAGTACCGCTTAGGTTTTCGGTTCTGATGAGCCAGTCGACAGTTCTTTGAAAACTAGCCACACCGTTGGTTACACCAAACGGAATTCTACGAAACTGGTACAGGTTACCACATGCCTCGAAAGCTGTGAAGGTTTTCTCGTGAGGCAGGATGGGCACTTGATGGTATGCGCTTTGTAAGTCTATAGTGCTAAAAATCTCGTATTTAGCTACCTTTGTTATCATCTCTTCAATGTTGGGTAACGGGTAGGCATCCAGTTCTGTGTATTTGTTGATGGTTTGCGAGTAATCTATTACCATCCGCTTCTTGTGATTCGCATTTTTCGTGATTAAAACCTGCGCTCGCCAAGGCGATAGACTTTCTTCTATGATTCCTTCTTTTAAAAGTTTCTCCACTTCTGCTTTTATAAAAGCATTATTCTCCATGCTGTATTTCCTTGACTTCACAGCGATAGGTTTGCAGTCCGCCGTGACATTAGCAAATAGGGGTACAGCAGGGACAGAGGCTGCAGCTACACTGCATACTTTTAACGTATCTTTAGGTCCACCAAATTTGAATTCTAGAGTCGAGTGTGATTCTAAGACGTCATGGCCAATTATAACGTCCGCACATAAGTTCTTCACAATCAAGAGATTGACGTTGTTATAGATGTTGTCTCCGATCCTAACATTCTGGAGAGTCGAGCCGTTAACCTGTGACTTGTGAGATAAGGAAGCCATAGAAATAGTTTGGTCACAACGTCTCTTCTTGAGTTGACAGAGATTGGCGAAGTCCTCATTGACGAAGCTCAGGGAGCTCCCGGTGTCAATCAAGGCTTCTGCTCGAACACCCTTGATGTAAGCTGTCACCATTGCCTTTCGCAGCGAAGTCAGTGCCGCAGCAGATATTATACAACTACAGTGGTTGCAGTCGTCTGTTGCCGTTGTTGAAGCAGCTGTTGGATTCCTGCTACGACAGACTTTTCCAAAGTGGCCCTTTTTGTTACATTTTACGCAAGTTACATCTCGAGCCGGACAGTCTTTGCGTGGGTGTATAGCTGATACTCCACAAAAAAAGCATTTCCGTTTGGGTGCAGCAGCGGCAGTAGCAGCAGAAGTGTTATAATCTCCGTTCCCAGCATTATCAACATTTGAAACCGAATAGACCTCTGCTATGGTAAAATGATGACTGTTTCGCTCTGCCATCTCCATCGATTGGGCTTTATTGTAAGACTGTTCTAATGTAAGTGTCAGATTCTCGAGAAGGCGCTCACGGATTTTGTTTGACGAAATGCCCGCTATGAACGCACCTCGGATGCTGTCGTTCTTATTCGTTTCAGCGTCGACAGCGGTGAACTCGCAGTCCTTGGCTAGTTGCTTTAAGGCCTGGAGGTACGCATCGATCGATTCGTCCGCTTGCTGGCGTCTTGTTGTGAGCAAATGTCGAGCATGAATGACATTCTTTGGTTTCACGTAGAGTTTGTCCAGCGCGGCCAACATTGTGGTATAAGTTGTGCACTCACTTACAGTTGCGTAGACCTTCGGAGTAATGTGGTTAATAAGGAGTTGTAGCTTGATTGAGTTCCACATAGCTTCCTTCTGAGCTGCGGCATCCGGTGATTCTGTAGCACTCGGACTATATTGCTGTGCAGTTAAGAAGTTTTCGAATGTCATCTTCCAGTGCTGCCATTCCTTTGAACTGGAGTTCGATGTCGAGTCGGCATCAAACCTTTCCGGTCTTAGATACTTGTCCATATTTATGTTTATTAAATTGAAATAGATATAGCATAAACCTCGTTTATATAGGCTTTAATAAACATAAAAACAAGTGATATCTTACAGGAGCAATAGTTATAAAAGAGAAATGTCAAGGACGAGACACCTCTATGTTTTAGACCACAGAGATTGCATTCGATGCAATGAGGATTTCATCTCAGTACATATGTTCCAGAAGATACTACCTTGGGTACCTCAGATGATAGTTTTTTTGACGTAGTATCTGATCCAGATATCCCGCCAGTAAATTTAAACTATGAGGCAACTACCTCCAAGAGAGTAAGGAAAGTACCAGATCGTTTAGGATATAACCATTTATGTATTGCTGAGCCTATTGATCATGATGAAAAGGATATCACTCTTCAAGAAGCCTTAAATGGTCCAGAGAGTAGCTTTTGGAGAGCAGGCATGAAAGAGGAATTGGAATCATTTAGGAAGAATGATGCATGGGAACTTGTCGATAGACCACAGAAAGCAACAATAGTACAATGCAAGTGGGTATTCAAAAAGAAATATGATAGTGCAGGAAATGTGAGATACCGGGCAAGGTTAGTGGCTAAAGGTTTTTCACAAAAAGCAGGTATTGACTATCATGAGACTTTTTCCCCAGTCCTTAGATATTCCACATTGAGATTGTTATTTTCTATAGCAGCAAAACTTAGTTTAGATATACGTCATCTCGATGTAAAAACAGCCTTTTTGAATGGTTACTTGAAGGAAACTGTGTATATGCAAAAACCTGTAACTTATGAAGCTAGTAGTGAGAATAACAAAGTGTTGAAATTAAAACGAGCCATATACGGCCTTAAACAATCCTCTCGTGCCTGGTATCAGAGAGTAAATGATTATTTGATAAGTTTAGGTTATCAAAAGTCGAAATATGAACCTTGTCTATTTACAAGATTTCATGAGAATGTTAAGGTTATTATAGCATTATTTGTGGATGATTTTTTTGTTTTCTCTGACTGTGAAAAGGTAACTATAGACTTGATAAATAAGTTAAGTTGTAAATTTGAAATTAAAGATTTGGGCCAGATAAAACAATGTTTAGGTTTAAGGGTTAATTTGAATAATAATGTTATAACTGTTGATCAAGAACAATATGTAGAAAACCTCTTGAAAAGATTTAACATGTTGCATTGTAAAACTGCAGAAACTCCTATTGAGATTAATTTAAAGTTAGAAAAATCTCAGAATAATAGTTGTGATAATAATTATCCATATAGACAATTAATAGGTAGCTTAATGTACCTGGCAGTATTGACTAGACCAGATATTGCATATGCTGTTAATTATCTAAGTCAGTTTAATAATTCCTATGATGAAACTCATTGGAAACATTTAAAAAGGATCTTAAAATATTTAAAAGGTACTAAGAACTATGGTTTAGTATTTTCTAAAGATGAGTCTTATATTAAGGGTTATGTAGATGCAGACTGGGGCTCAGACAGTATTGATAGAAAATCTTATTCTGGGTTTTGTTTTAAAATGTCAAATACTGTTGTTTCTTTTGAGTGTAGGAAGCAAAGAAATGTAGCACTGTCTTCAACAGAAGCTGAATATATTTCAATGTCAGAAGCTAGTAAAGAAGCTATTTATTTAAAAAACTTGTTGTTTGAAATCTTAGGTACTTCAGAACCTATTGTCTTATATAATGATTGCCAGAGTGCTCAAAAATTGGTTTTGAATCCAGTATTTCATCGGAGGTCAAAACACATTGATATTAGATATCATTTTATAAGGGAAGCCGTAGCTAATAGTTTTATTGAAATTGAGTATCTGGAAACAGCTGAAATGCCAGCAGACATTTTAACGAAAAGTTTAGGATCTGTAAAACATAAATATTTTACTGAAAAACTTGGTATTTTGCCTGTTTCACAGTTTTTGTAATTTGTTGGCTTTAGATTATTAATTGATTTTGTTAAGCGGAGGTGTTAATCTGTTAACAAAATTATAGAGGTGTGAAGCTGCTAGAGCCATCTATGTGGGGCTTGTGTAGTTGTAGGTTGTCAGTTTTGAATAAACTCAGTCTCTTAAAAATCAGCACACTGCGTATTATTTATCAGTTACTTTCGCATTTATATATTAGTATGGACATAGAAATCTATTACATACATATTAATAAAAAAAAAATGGAGTTGGTCTAGTTAGTGACCCTAACTGCTAAACCGGAGTTCATAGGTTCGATTCCCATCCTAGAAAAATCTTTGTGTGATGAGCATGATCATTATTTTGGTCTGTGTCTGGGTATAATTTATCTATAATATGTATGTACATAGAAATATATAAGCATGTTTATCAATAGTCTGGTTCCATAATACAGGCTCTGCCTAGATTGGGATCAGATGTCCGTGTAAGTTGTCCCAAGATATTATTATTCTTCTAGGAGAAGAAGAATGAAGAAAACTGGAATAACTTTTACATAAACTTATATAAAAGGTATATGTAGAAACTAACAAAAATAGTTGTTACATTAAAAAAGGTTTAGCTACTATCACAAACATACCTTAAGTTCCTTATAGACGTATGAGTTATCGAGTTTTTCCTCGTAGGCGGTGGGTACCACGCCATTGTCATGGCTGGCCTCACCAGATATGATAAGGTCCATCGCTGCTTCAGCCGCCAACATACCTGAAATGAAAACATATATGTAGCAAAACTATCATGATAGTTATGGTTATGAGAAATGTCAAAAAAAAGTGTAAAAATTTGATAAATTATAATTTTATTATACCAAGCTGGATCCCGAAATATTGGTTTCTTTATTAGCTAATTTAGTTCTTTGTTGTTTTATTGAAAGATTTTTTGGATACATAAAATAAAGAAATATCTTAAAAAAAAAAAAAAAAAGTTATTTGTTGGGAGAGTGTGTATATTTGTATAAGTGGGATTCGCTGGTGTTGCCATTCTTTGCAGTATGACCAATTGGAATCATAATATTTTATTGTTTTACGTACATGTTGTTATATATGTTATATTATGAAGAAAAAATATTCCCGTCCCGACTGAAAATTGCAATAATTAAACCTATACCAAAAAAAGGTGGAAACTCCAACAACCCGAGCCAATACAGACCAATAGCACTTCTTCCAGCATTCTCGAAAATATTCGAAAAAGTAATTACTAAACGTATATGTAAATTCTTAGAAAAATACAATATTCTCGACAATAACCAATTTGGATTCCGTACAAATCGATCGACGACTTTAGCCGTCTATAAATACACACAAGAAATACTGACATATATAAAAGACAAAAACTATGCAATAGGCCTTCTGCTTGACATGACTAAAGCATATGACAAAGTATCACATTCGATCCTACTTACGAAATTGAATGGAGTTGGCATCAGGGGAGACGCACTCGACTGGCTCAAATCGTATCTTGCTGATAGGAAACAGTGTGTACAGATAGAACACCTAGATAACGACACATGTGAGTTACAAAACGTGTGCTCGGATATTCTAACCACGAACTGGTCTATTCCACAGGGAAGTGTGATAGGATGTATACTCTTCCTCATCTATATTAATGACCTGCCGAAAATATGTGACCATCTTTGTGTGCTGTTCGCTGATGACATCTCCATCCTCTTCAAAAGCCCCTCAAACAACCAAGAATATAACTCCCAAATTATTGAAACTTTCAACCTAGTAAAATCTTGGCTTCTGAATCACAATCTTGAAGTAAATATTAATAAAACTAAAATCATACAGTTCAAACCCTACCAAAAACAAAAGGTTAACTTAAAAACTATAACTAATAACATCCAAATTGAAGAAGTTGACGAATTCAAACTACTAGGTATCACACTTGACTCGCATTTAAATTGGAAAAAACATGTCGACAAAATTAAAATAAAATTGTCACAATTTTCGTATGGGCTTAGTGTGCTAAAAACAAATTCAAAAACTGACTGTGCTCTCACAGCATATTTTGCGTATGCCTACTCATGGCTACGCTACGGTATCATCATGTGGGGGCACAGTGTAGACGCCAAAGATCTATTTATTGCTCAAAAGAAATGTCTGCGTATAATATTTAAAATTAAACCTAGAGATAGCTGTAAACCCCATTTTATAAAAGAAAAATTGTTAACTTTACCTTCCATTTATATATTAGAAACAGCCACTTTTGTTAAGAATAATATAAAAATGTTCAATTTTGATAAGAACGAGCGACGCAAAAACAAACTAACATTACCAGCTCCTAGACTACAAATGTATAAAAATAGCCCAGAATATCGAAGCATCCAAATTTATAATAAATTACCAGAAAGTATACGGTCCACCAAAACGCCATGTATATTTAAAGCTAGACTTAAGTCACTACTGTTAGAAAAATCTTATTATAGTATTCAAGAATTTATGGAAGATAAAAATGTGTAAAACACTGTTTTAATAATTATAATTATGTATATACCTATGTAATGTTTTATTAGCATTGTCAAATGTGTCAAATAATATGTTTTAATTAAGAAATATAAAATATAAGAATAATTAAGTAATAGATATTTAGATATTAAGTAATAAATTGCAATATTTTAGTTTTAAGTTAATTTGCTGCGCCCTAACAGGGTTATGTATTCATTAGTTATAAGCCACGCCTGTAACTGTGTGTACATTGTGCAATAAATGAATAAATAAATAAATATATACTATCGAGACAACGCGGCTTTGTCGGGGTAGACAAAACAAAAATTAATTATACACACAAAACTACATTTTAAAACTCTTTTTATAATATGTATGTATTTAGTTGGTAAGCGGCAATAGCCTAATGGTTAGGGTGACGGCCTTGTGATCGAGAGGTCGCAGGTTCGATCCCCACCCATTGCACTATTGACGTGAACCTACTCCAGATACAAGCATATTTAGCTTAGTTGGAGGGGTTAACAAGATTGCTAGTAATGTGGATTCCATCCATAATTGCTAGTAAATTTTCAAAAAAATATATATATAAAGAAAAAAGAAGAAGTTGTTCCCGACCTGATTTCATAGCGTTGTGCGTGCCCTTGATCCGCGGCACGTTGAGGAAGCCGGCGGCGTCCCCGCAGAGCACGCCGCCCGGGAAGGCCACGCGCGGCACGCACTGCCAGCCGCCCTCCGCCAGCGCGCGCGCTCCGTACGCCACGCGGGACCCGCCTGCACCACACACACGTATCATTCATAGCGAACATATACTTCAAACAAATATATCGATAATCTCCCATTTCAATACTATTGACGATCTCCGTGGTCGAGTGGCGTACACACCGGTTTTCAAGGTGTCGCCAGCTCTGAGGTCCCGGGTTCGAACCCCGGCCGGGTCAATGTAGAAAACCCCTTTTCTACATTGTCTCGGGTCTGGGTGTTTGTGGTACCTTCGTTGTCTCTGAATTCCATAACACAAGTGCTTTAGCTACTTACTTTGGGTTCAGAGCAATGTATGTGATGTTTTCCACGTTTATCATTTATTACCGTAAAAATCTTACTATAGTAATATAGAAATTTGTGTTTTTTTTTTTATTTGTTATTGATTTTCCAACACCCATCGTTTTTATAACCGGTTTAGAAGTCATGATTTTTAAAATGATAGATATTTATATAGATAGACATACAGATAAAAAGTCAAACTTATAAGAACCCGCCATTTGCGTCGGGGATTAAAATGAATGACAAAATAAAATAATGAGATCAAAAACATGTATTGGATTTTAATCATCGTGTGCTCTAGCAATTA
The DNA here is from genome assembly GCA_932294365.1 of Diachrysia chrysitis. Classification (NCBI taxonomy): domain Eukaryota; kingdom Metazoa; phylum Arthropoda; class Insecta; order Lepidoptera; family Noctuidae; genus Diachrysia; species Diachrysia chrysitis. The sequence continues at coordinate 9,171,118 of OW028659.1, read as the reverse complement.
TAGTCCTGATTTTCAATTGGCCTATTAAGCGTACAAGAACAATTTTATTTCAAAAACTTCTATATTAAAATTTCATTTCAATAGTCTCCGCTCAGACCAATATATTGGACCAAGTTGTACACTCCATATATCTATATAAAATAAAACATTTTATTTAAGTAAATATGGTCCACAGAAATAAATAAATTAATGTGGACAACATCACATACATTGCTCTGAACCCAAAGTAGCTAAAGCACTTGTGTTATGTAATTCAGAGACAACGAAGGTACAACAAACACCCTGACCGGAGACAATGTAGAAAAGGGGTTTTCTACATTGACCCGGCCGGGGATCGAACCCGGGACCTCAGAGCTGGCGACACCTTGAAGATCGGTGTGTACGCCACTCGACCACGGAGGTCGTCAAACTTGTTTGTTTGTTGTGTATATTACCTTCCAACATAGGCCTCACGTGCGGATGCGTCTTGAATCTCTGGAACTCTCTGAACGGGCTCAGGTAGGGGTTGCTGTAGTCCAGGCCTACTACAAAGCCGACAGCTACGAGGGGTGCTTCGCCCTCGGCCACGTTCAGGTGGTAGATGAAGGAGCCTCCGTAAGTGTTCTTGTCTAGAGGCCAGCCGATTGTATGCTCTACGAGGCCTGGCTTGTGATTCTGTGATCAGGAAAGAGACAGTTCACTATATTTGTATAATAGCTTTTGTGAGGAGTATTTATATTTTTTTTTAATTTTAACGGTTTACTCACCCTTATTCTCGGGATCGCCCAACTAGTTTCAAAATCAATAGTAGTCCCTAATCATGAGCTGACGACGATACGAGTCGAACTTCAGTACTCCTCGCGTACGTTAATGACTCGCAACACCGAGAATGTGCGTGAGTAAACCGTTAATATCTATATACTAATATATAAAGCTGAAACCGCCAACCCGCAAGTAAGCATGCGTGGTGATCAATGCTCGTGCCTTCTCTACATGAGAAGAGGCCTGTGCCCAGCAGTGGGATATTTATAGGCTGGTATTATAAATATGTAGAAATATTTATGACTTACCTCTGGTTTGACTTCCCATAGTTCCTTGAGGCCGATACCGTAGGACTGTGGCTCACTCTTCTCTCTTAAGTTGTATTTGTTTGAAATCATCTTTGTTAGATGCCCGTGACAACCTGGATTAATATAAAATAATGAAATTCCAATTAAATACATAATTATAGGTTAAAAATAGATTTTCTATACTATTTTATAATAATTTGAAATTATACAACAGTTCAATATGTATGTTGTGGCCAATTCGTAAAAATTTTCATTTCATAATGTGGCTAGCCTTTTCATTAAATAGAGCCGTTTCATGATATGGCCAGCCACATGATATGGCCTGGCCAGATCAATGAATAGTAAGCGTTTGACGATATAAACAGCTGAACGGTAGGTTTTCACAGTACTAACCAACATCTATTATCCAAATGACTTGTTGAGCTACTACTATGTGTCTTGGTAATTACCGAGACACATTATTGACTGACAATAATATAAGTAATACTAACTTCTAAACTATCGCGTTGGATGTTAATAATATTCGGGAATTAACGCCAAAATAAGCTGATAAGAAGTTTGCTTGGTGCGTGAGACCACAACCAGTACAGTGATCGAAACATTAAGCCAAAAAAAATTCATAATAATATTATAAATGCGAAAGTTACTCGATTTGTCTGTCTTTCTGTCTGTTACGCTTTCACGGCTAAACCGCTGAACTGATTTTGATGAAACTTAGTATGGGGTAAGCTTGGATCCCGAGAAAGGACAAAGGCTAGTTTTTGCCGCGATAACCGACACACACGCAACAGCTAGCACATGAATATAATGAATGTTATACCTTCAGTGAACAGCGTGATCTTGGAGTGGAACTCCATGCCTCGTTCGAACATGTCCTTTGGGCTGCCATCTTTCGCTATACCCACGTCTCCCGTGGCCACGCCTTTGAGGGAGCCGTCGTCGCGATAGATCAGGTCTGCGGCTGCGCAGCCGGGCCAAATCTAAGACACAATAAGATTTTTATGTTAATTAATTATTATAAACAGAAGTATATAAACAAAATCTTTTTTGAACAATAAATGATTATTATATATTAAGTGAATAGCTAATATTATGAGCACTTTTATGATAAATAGAAATTTTCTGTCTACCCTTGAGAAAAAGAAATTCCTTTATTATGGTTATAGATGAGAACAAAGCATATTTTTGGGCAGATCAAAAACTGATTCAAACGGGCTTATTTTGAAAGTCATCATAATCAATTCATTTGTTTGGACCAGAAAAAAGGCCCAAAACAAATTTTCACCTTATTCTAAATTGAATTGTGATGCTACTATTATCTAACTGGTACAAGTAGATGGATTGCAAGATAATACCTCAGCACCAGCTGCTTCAGCTTGCTCCGACAGCCATCTTACTAAGTGTCCAAGACGCACCACATAGTTACCGTGGTTGTAATAGGGTAATCCTGTGAACAACAATTATGTTATTTTCCTGGTGCTCATTATGCAAGTTATTATCAAATATTAACCCACATGTACCCAAGCGGCGACCGGTCACCGCGCATGACGTCACAGCTAAATCTCAGTCAAACCCGGAGCGGATATCCACTCGATTTAAACCCTTTTTTTGGTGTTTAGAGTCTACTTTTGTATGAAGTAGTTTGATGATATACAATCTTTAACTTCTTGTTCAACGAGGTACAACTCACAATCAATGGGTTAATAGGTATGTTGGAATTCTTATTCAACTATTTGAAAGACTGGTCTTAAGCACTACTAGTAGAAAATAATGATAGCCAAGGAACCGTTGCTCAGCTGTAAAACAATGTGACCAACAAAATAAATATTTAATCTACTGACAAGACTTTCAAGTCTTTAAAAATACCAAAACTGTATTTGGGCTAATAATAGTGGTCCGGATTATTTTTATTTTATTTACACGTCACATACCACTGAATACTAAAACGCAAATTAACTTTAAGACCTTCTTAAATTTCTATTTGTCGCTACTTTACACCTTAAAGTGACAGAGACAGCATGAGACTTAACGGCGACTTAAAACTGATTGATGTTTTAATATTCGGCCATTAAATTATCAAAAAATATTAGACACGTAATTTTTCTTTTTTTTTTAATAAAAAAAACAATGAGGATAATACAGTTAATGGAAATGTCGCGTGACATAACTTGTAGCTACATCTTACACAGGCATGACGATTGACGTCACAAGTCCCTACTCCTGAACTTTAAAGTGCTTTAACTTTGTCATTTTTTATTGATTTGATAAAAGCAAATATACGATTTTTTTTTCTTTTTCTATCTGGTGTACCAAATAGATATTTCCTTTTCATACATAGTCTGCACCCCTATTATAAAGATTTGCTAGATTATTATAAAACTACAGTTCTGTGTATGACATCCACACAACAGCAGTTTAGATGAAAGAGAAACATTTATTTTCAAAAATATTTCCATTTACAATTACAACATCGCGAAAATAATTGCGAACTAATCATCTAATAACGTTTTTGGGATAACTTACCAGGAAACACCGGGATAGGTATCCTCCCGCCCTTAGTCAGTAACCCAAATTTATCGGCCGTGACTGGCGTGTTCATAGGCGCTCCCTTCTCTTTCCAATCTGGGATCAGCTCGTTCAAGGCTATAGGGTCCACGCACGCTCCAGAGAGTATGTGGCCTCCGATTTCAGCAGCTTTCTCTAAGAGAGTTACTCTTACTTCCTGTAGTGTTGTAATATTTATCGTCAGTGATTAGTTATTTTTTAAACTAGATATCGTAGCAATAGGTTTGCTGAAAGTCAGTAAAATTTTCAGACAAGTAATACAATTTACTAGACTATTTTTATCCGAGTTTAAGATATGAAGAGGTTCTTTGTGTAAGTATATTTTTTTATAAAAGATAATGTTTAGGACACGTTTAATAAACATTTGTGATCGCGGGTGTGAAAGGAAAACTTATGTCTAGCAAAAGACTGTATTATTTTATGATTCTAAGTTGAAACATGTTACTTTATCATAGGACAAGCACTCAGACTAATTGACCTTATGGATGCGTTCAAAATTTATTTTATTTGTTTTTATATTTACGATAACTTACAACTCCTTTTTCCTCTGCGATTTGGCGCGCTCTTATGGCAGCCGCCATACCGGCTGGACCGCCTCCGACGATGAGGATGTCTGTCTCCTCCGCAACTCGCTCCATGTTGATTTCTATAAACAAATATATTTTCAAGGGAGATCAAGTGACTATAGGGAAATTTAAATGCAGGTATTTATTAAAAAAATGGAGTCATCTTTATTTATTTTATTAAGTCCTCACTAGAAACTTTATAGAACACATTAAAGGTTGTTGGCAAACTCTCTTCCTCTTCTCAGCATGTTTGGGTCTACTGCTTAACATCACATCAGCCTCTAGCAACATTTAATTAGCCTTATTACAATTATTGTTTGATATTTTGAAATACAATTGAAACCTTAGAGTATACATAAACAAGTATAGAGTGCGCTCATTGCTAATAGCCTGTTGTGCCGAGCGTAAGCAAATTTTTAGGTGTAAGTACTACACTCGTTTACTGATTAAAGTGATTTTCCTTGCGACAACAGACCTATTTGCAAAAATTTTGATGGTTCCGTTATTATTAGGGTAATATTAGGTTTTAAGATAGTTTTAATAAAACGGCGCGCTTTTTTTGACACAAATTTAACTATTTATCTTGTTCATACTAGTGCATACTTCATACTCAATATGTGCACTCTATAGTTTACTTACTTTTTCTCTAAGAATGAAATAATATAGGTAAAGTAATTTAATATGAACCTTTTGAATGACAATTTAAGTGTCGAATTATCTTTCATCAATGTATTTTAAACCACAAACAAAATTTTTAAGATAATCTACAATCTATAGTGGAAAATATTTGGTATTGCATAAGGGTTGCATCAGTGATGCAATGTCTTCAGATTTACCAAAACATTCAAAGTTTTGGCACCTAATTGAACAATTTGATATATGAGCCAAATTATGACATTTTCAATAAAATATGGAGTTCATATTTTATTAAATGACTCACATTGTGGCACATCTCTGCCAGTTCTTTTTGGCATTGAACATTTTATCATATTATATTTATTTAAAGGACTGAACTTAGGCAATGAATATCTATTGAATTATTTTTTCAAGACTATTATTAACATTACATTACAGATGTTTGGAGCTAGTTTCCTGTAAGATCAATAATTTTAGATAAGCGCCAAGTACATGATAAGATAGCTGTAATATGAATTTAATGTTGCAGATTACCATGATGTTGCCATCTAGTCAAACAAAAAAAAACACTTCTTGGGGGGTTACAAGGGGGGTATAGCAAGTTAAGGCGTTGCGTTGTTGATAAATAAGTAATTAATTGATAATAAGTTATCATGCATGCTAAATACCACGATGATTTTGCTATTATCTCATTTGTAAAGTGACATTAACTTTTGTTGATATGAAGGTTATCACTCACCTTTCCATCGTGGGTCCTTATCTCTAGGATGTATTGTGTAATGAGTTGTTATCTTAGGGTAGGCATCCGAGTATAACCTTTTTGCAGCCTTGGTTAGCCTCCCCACTGAAAAATAAGAAGACATTGTCAGAAACACCATCAAAACAAACTAAGTGAACTTTGAACTCTTACATTTAGCAGCTTTATTGCATAACGTTATGTATCAATATCACTTCACTACTATTTTAGCTACCGACTTTAATAGATACAATCTAATAACTTATTCATAAAAGCACTAAATACACTGAATATTTTAAACCAACTCACAAACAGCTGATAGCAACGTCACTTAATACAACTTTTGAACCTAAAAACTTTAGGCAAAATATGACAAATTAATTCGAAGTTTATTATTTAATTTCATATTCATCACGATTAACGGTAAAAAAACGTAGGTTTTTATTTAAAAAGTATTTTATTTACCCTGACGAGACGAACTAACAAGTGCCGCCGCCATAGTTAAAAACAAAATGTCGCTCCGATACAGTCAGACGTCAGAGAACAAAGTCCGGTATTTATGATATTTATCACATTCTTCATTTTTAAGTATTGTTAAAAAACGGTCATTATTAATTTTAATAATATTTTTTTTATAATAATAAATAATTTTAAAATGGTAATGTTGATGTAAAAAAATATAATAAGAAGACATTACTTGCATATTTAGTAAACTAATGAATGTGCAGAGAGTGAAAAAGGAACGCAATTACTATTGTGTTGTTAGCGTGTTTTAGGTTTTAGCGGTAATTTCTGATTGTTCTTTGTTTAATTCAAAATATAATTTCATATCAGTTCTGATTTTCAGAATAAAGATCTGAACTTCTGACTATTTTTATCCTGGAATCTACTGGAAAGTACATGAAGATAAATATTGTATTGAGGTAGGTCTTGTACATTATTTTTATAATTATCTTGCTAAAGAATATAAAACTAGTTTTCGTTTCCTCAATTCGCGTTAATTTAATAGCAAATGTGTTATCAAAATAAATTATGTAAATTGTAGTTAGTAATTAAAATATATTCAACAGTAGTTGCATAGGTACGGTAAGTACCACAGTACCTATTTTATAAAAGATATCGTAAGATAATAGAACATACAATATTTTTGTTATAAATGTACTGTTTAAAAGCATGATACATCTCTTTGTCACTAGTGTTAGTTACTTAAAGTAAGTATTCTACTCGGGAATGAGTTGACGACCTCCGTGGTCGAGTGGCGTAGACCGTAGACCGGTTTTCAAGGTGTCGCTAGCTCTCAGGTCCCGGTTTCGATCCTCGGCCGGGTCAATGTAGAAAACCCGTTTTCTACATTGTCTCGGGTCTGGGTGTTTGTGGTACCGTCGTTCTGTGTACTCTGAATTCCATAACACAATTGCTTTAGCTACTTACTTTGGGTTCCCACATATATTTTAATAAAAAAATAATAATAACAAAAAAGTATTAAGGGATTCTAATATCAGTATTTAAGTATTCATAGTGGAACAATATTTTTACGGATATTCATTCATTTTATAATAGTGTTGTATTGTATGCTTGTAGAGTACTAATTATAATTGGTTTGGTACTGGTAACTAGGTGTTGGTTGGCTGAAAAAATGATGAGTACAAAACACAAGTTACCTTTGTCCACTTTCCCTGAACCATACATATTATGAGCTATCCATTTTTTCATGTTTTGTTGTATTAGGTTTAGTTAGTACAGTATACTTATGATTGTAATGTAAGTATATAAATACCAGTAGTCGAGGGAGACACAATGAAACACCAGATTAAGTTTAGAAATTAAAGTTTATTAAGAAAGCTTAGTAATAAGTCACTGGAAGAATCATTTAAGGTGATAATTACTTCACAGGTTTCATTTGCCACAAGCCGTCGTTGAGATAATGACAGTTTTCTATGCCCACGCCTTTATTCACTTTTGCACTGAAAAAAACACAACGCATTAGTGCCTTTTAGCAGTTTTTAGCAGGTCACAACAACAACAACAGGACAGCAAGCCGCGATGTTTTTGTTTAATTGAGTCTGAATCAGTAAAATTAAGAAGATATAGTATTTTTATTGAAATTTAGGTAAAAATTATTCCATTGACAATTCCTATACCTGAAATAACATACACTACTAAAGGTGGCGTATTTTACTGAATTAGTCATATTAATTTAGCGTGAAAGAGGATTTTACTTCTTTAGGTACCACCTTGAGAGACTTCATATACTTTTCCACTTACTCTGATTAAGAACAGTAAGTGCCAATAACCACCACTATTAATTTACTATTTCTTTAAATTACCTATAATTTGATACCAGCACCATATTTAACACAGCTTGCGTTAAATATTGTGAATTATTATAATATTACCTATTGCTCATCACATATCATTCATGAACAGCATTATCACATAATTGTAATTTTTTTCTTCCAAATTCAATATTTATTACAAAATAAAACAGAAAATAAGGTTTACATATCATCAGTGGACAAGGAAGTACATCCAACAGCCAGCGCGTGTTCTTTCCCCTCAGCCATCACGGCGACCACCTGGCCTTTATCGACGCTGCTCATGCGAGCTCCCGGAGACGTCAACCCTAAAGAAAGAAAAGTTTGTTCGTTAGAAAGTTCAAGAGGCGATAAATAAAGGATGTTATTTTTTTTCATATGGATACAAATATTAATAAATTGATAATAATAAAGTAATTGACATGACTCGTTTCTTCTCGATATGGGAAGGCCTTGGCCTAGCACTAAAACATTTACAGGCCGGTATTATTATTACTTGTTATTATCAAGTTTACATTGCAATTATAATATTTATTTTTTTAACAAACTGCACAATTCATTCTAAAATATAAAACTTACTGTCATTGCTGTCAATATGTAACTGGTCGACTTAAAAAAAAAGTTTCACCTGGACACATGATGTTCGCACCGCTGAGGACGAAACGGATAGCACCCTTATCAACCTGCTGCATCGGCAGGAAGAACGGATCTGAAATACAATAAAAAATATTAGACCTCCCTTCTTTCCTTCCTTTATCTTCTCCTTTTAGGCGTCGCTTAAAAACAGCATATTTTTTTTTATTTCTTTTTTTTACGCTTGGATGAGCAGGGAAGTCGTAATAGCAACATATCTAAATATCATCAAAGATAACATTCATAGAATTCCTGTGTATTATTAAAAAGGTTGGTAGGTAGTAACTACAAGACCTTTGTTCTCGTGTATGCCTTATCGATTATAGTAAAATGTAGGTACAGAAACATTAGCTATCTTTTTATTATTATACAAATATTGATTTATACAACACAAATTTATATAGACAAGGCAAATTCATTTAATTTGTTAAATGAATTTGTTGCGATCATTATACATATTTGCAAACAAATTCTGCTTAAAAATATTGGGATTGAACCGAAACTTCTAGGTTAATATGATATGAAGGCATAAATAAATGTAAATACTAACACTTGTGTAGAAGCTTCAGGGTAGGCATCCAGGGTCCCTCGCGTTGACGAAAGAACAACAGTTCCCCAGCACTGTTCACCATGATCTCAATGTGGTCGTGACTGGAATTAAAACAAATTTTATTTTAATAAAGTTGATAAAAAGGTATAAAACAGACTTAGGGCTGATTTCAAGGGTGGCTATAAACGCGATCAGTTGAAGCTAACCTTCCCAATCGACATTCGAACTTGATCACAAAGAACTTTTTTAATGTAATTTATGAAATCGGTATTTAATTAGCGTCTTATAAAGCTTGGGTATTCTCTACCAGTAGCTAACCAAGGATTATGTATATGACTACCTTGTTGCACTTAGGAAGAAGCCATGGCTGAGGAATACCCGGGAATGGACTGGAGTTACAAATACTGTAGAACTACTTATTTCGCCTCGCAAGAGACAGGACGCAATATGCAGAGGTAGACTACCTTGGCTAGTTGAAGAGGCAAAAAAGAAGATGTGAACAACCATTGGTAGGTGCAATATACAGCGTCAACAAGACTTCATTTAGTTTTTACAGTTATCCGTAACAGTATTTTTGCGAACCATGCAACGGTACGGACGCCGACCGTCAAATTAGCAAGTGAATTACTTAACTAGACTGTATGTTATTGCATTTGCAACACTTTATAGTATATATAAAAAAATGTATTTGAAAGGTGGTATTGCATTATTCCTTTACAAAGAGATACTAATTTCGGGTATCAGGTAAAGAAACGAATAGGACGAAAACTTGGACACTTAGGCGTCTAGTTCTAATGACAGATTAAGGTTCAAAATTTTGCCTTTTGGAAATACTTATATGGAGATTCGGGTCATGTAGGAAGTAGGTACCTTCTTGGCATTCGGGAAACCGTTAAAAGGCACCCATTCTTATAATACCCGGTAGATTTGTAAGACAAGCATTCTAACATTTCTGAATTAGGTAATAGGTGTTTAGGATAGGCTTTATCTCATAACTGAGCCCCGCGGTTTCACCCACGTTCGTTCGGTTCTTTTAATATATATAGTATAGATTCATAACGTACCATTTGACAATTCTGAAGGTATCCTTCTTAGGTAGAACTTGGTCGATGTAGTTCTCCAAGTGTGGGTACAGCTCCAACAGGCGTGCTCTGATGCCCTTCTGTACGGAAGACTTGAGCTGCTGGACGCCCGATATGCTCTCCTTCTCGTCGAATCTGAAAATATAAACGAAAACTAAATTAATGGAAACATAGAACTGTGTTGCATCAGGCAATCAAAATGCAGCGCGGTAGTTTGCAAATACGTTCCCGGAATTCAGTTAAGGAAGCGTCCCGTTGATTTGAAACGGTAAAATCTGGCATACGTTTCTGCCTTCCCCTTTATGCTATCCTGTATTATTAAAAATGCTATATGTTTATTTAATTACAGGTATGTAATTAAATAAACATATATTTAGTCTACAGTGTACAGCCTATATTTAGTCCGGCAAAGCAGTAACTACGGCAGACCTTTAAAAAAAAAATGTACCTATATTTAGTTCCGTAATTTATGTGTATTTTTTCTTTCAAATATAATTGTTACTATAGAGACGTTACTTAGTTTCATAAAAAAAAGCTTAAATTAAATTACAAGGAACGCAAATGTTAAAATCTGCGATGCCGCGCCGCTACGCGACGGAGAGCGGTGCAGTGTTATAATCGCCTTAGGTTTCTATTTAAATCCTATTTTTATTTCGTTAATATCTACGAAGTGTTTTTTATAGAACATATAAAAAAATCGTCAACACTAACGAGCGTCATTAAACACCTACTCAATCACCATGTTGACATTCATTTCCATTCATTCATTGTTCGCAGAGATGACGCTACTCAATGTACAACGTCTGCATGCGTGTCGTCCCGAGTTTCGTTCACTCGTAGCAATATTATTATGTACTGGGTCATTGCACTGGCCCACTTTACTTGCTTTCGACTTACCGTTTTTCGATGTGACCTGCATTGAACACGTGAAGTCAAAGTACTCACATAACTGTCATTTCTTGTAAAAATATATTAGATTTGTTTGTAATTAGAAGCAACCTGAACGTCAATAATATTTCCTAATTCTACAATTTATGTAGGTACCTAATTAATAAAAAGCAAAGTAGGTATTTTACTTTTTTTGGGAAATAACAAAATTTAACGTTGATTAATGATTAGGTTTTCTTGTACTGTCTAATAAAAAATAAACTTGGATATCACAGATAATATTATTTTATTGTGTGTAGCCTAAAGGGTTGACCCTTCTTTAGCAGTTGGATGCTATGAAGGCCACAAGATGAAAAAATATCCTAAGTACCTATGTAAGTAGTACCTATCTACATAAAGACAATTTCAAGCAAGTGCCGACAAAGCTATCATAGCTGTGAAATCCAATTAGGTACTAGGGGATAGCGATACCCTATCACTTACAGCCTAGTTTTTCACTTTGTATTAAAGAATAAATTAATAGAATGAATCAAGTAGGTAAACACTATGACTTTGTGATATAAAACTTCTTACTAACACATTTCTTCGATAAAACTCGACTAAATAATAAAATGCTGTACATACCTACTAAGTACCTATAGTATGTACTTACTAAATAATATTATCAACAAATATAATTGTTTGATGATATTTAGGTTATATAGAATTGACGACGCAGATCAAATGAAGTGCGCAATTTTCATTTTTACTAGTTGATAAAAAAAACAAGCATCAATCATTATTGTTATTAGACAATTATATTTTTATCAATTGTATTTGAAATGTTCAAATACTCTCATATAATGGACCAGGCTTGTAATAATAACACAATCGTCTACTGAAAATGTAAAAGAACTCTTATTACACTAATTCTTTTTAAATCCCACAGTCGCGAATGTTTTTTAAACATCGTCATAAACTTTGGCAGGGTCATAAACAATAAAATAATATCTAAAAACAATAATCGTCTTTATGTATCACAAGGTCGTGCTTTATCAGTTAAAAATATGTTTAGACAATATTATCTTAGTATTTGAGCAATATTACGAAAAAATAACAACATTATATCAACTTTGTTATGGTAAGTAGGCTATATATTATTTTTGATAAACTATTCTATTGGTTCTATAGTTCAAAGTCCAGACATTTACACATAAAACGTTCACAGACTTTTGTCAAGGTCAATATTACCGAAAGGCTCTGAATGATTATTTATCTTGTCGCATTTCTCTTTTTATCTTCTTGTGTGATATATTTTCTACTTTCAAAGCACGTCTTAGAGACGATCTATACTATACCTAACTTCGAATTTATCGCTCTTTCTATTAGAATAAATTATTTTGTTTGATGGAAATCCTTTTAACAAAAAGTTAATTAAAAGATATTATCAACATCATCTCTATTTAATCCGGTGCGGACAAACGCTTCCCTCCCTTTTTCTTGGTTATTATTAGAAAAATCGAAATAATTCTTTACCTTCCTCTTGCTAAGTACTTATTGTTTATTGCCATTAATCGTAAGATATGCAAAAAAATAAACTGATAGAGAAATAAACTGAACCATAAAACATTCAAAAGGAATTTAAGACGGAAACAGAGCGAAACAATATAGAAATTGCAAACAATAAAATATTTTAGTGCGGAGCAATAAACGCACATAATGTTTATTGTAAACAAAGTGAACGATTATTATCTAAGACACATCAAAAGTTTTATGTTTGCACGTGTTATGTTGAGGATGTCATATTCACATAACAGACATACTTCCCCCACTTAAAATACAACTTTCTAGAATTTGTAACGCAACCGAGACGAAAAGCTGATGGGAACTGAGAAGTATAACGGTTTAAAACCATGGTCGTTCATTTGTTTTAGTGATAGAGAGGGATGAAGATATACAGACAGATAGCTACATTTCTTTTTAACAACGGAACAGAGATGACATAACTGTTTAGGTACACTACGGCCTCAGACCGAGCTAAATGACATAAGACTGTAAGAAAAAGGTCATATTAAATATCACTTTTTGACGTAATATTATAACAACCATCAATATATTTTCACTTTTAGTTTTTATCTATACTAATATTATAAAGCTGAAGAGTTTGTTTGTTTGTTTGTTTGTTTATTTGTTTGTTTGAACGCGCTAATCTCAGGAACTACTGGTTCGAATTGAAAAAATCTTTTTGTATTGGATAGTCCGTTTATTGAGGAAGGCTATAGGCTATATAACATCACGCTACGACCAATAGGAGCGGAACTAAACGAAAAATGTTGCAAAAATGAAAAACCGTTGAAACTAAAACACGCGGACAAAGTCGCGGGGAACAGCTAGTGGTACATAAACTATTGCGTAAGAATTATACTTAATCTAAGCATCGAAGATTAACGTGAACTGAAGTGAGTACTTACTTTTTGGAAAAAAGACTGAATATAACATCGCAATTTACGTCCAAAACGGGTTCACGTAAATTTGTGAAAGATTAACAATTCCAGAGAACTGTTAAATTAATCAGGTGACCCGAATGTTATTACGAGTATATCTAGTATCATCCAACATGGTCCGCTAGACACCGTAATTTTCTGCGGATCGGGGTTTTTGGCACATTTATAGCTGTGGTCTAAATCACGCTCTAATTCCAAAATGGCAGCGCTCGAAATTAGAAAAAGGGGTTTAGCTAAGTCGTAACCTATATCCCGTAGGCTATATGAGTCTGCTTGCCCCAAAAAACTTAATCATTACTTTATTGACGTTGCAAACGACAGAATGATAGATTATGTAACTGTTTAACAAGATAGACTCAACGCTCCAATTCAAAGGTAACCTTCAAGACCAATCAAAAGTTTGTATTACAAACTCGAACCTTAAAACGTAATTAAGATTTTAGCCTTTTGCAAAATTCCATTCCTAAGAGAGAAAATTATATAAAATCTGTCTCATATTTCATTGAACATGCAAGAAAAAATATTAATTATTTACTGGACTGGTTAGGCAAAGAAATCTGCATCTGCTTTCACCAAGTAGTGACTGGATATGCAAGAAAGCCAATCTCAGAGTTGTATGCATTTTCGCATTTCTGCGTAGACTGGTACAAGAATGCATAGTTAATATTAAAAGGAGGTATGAAAAATGTTTTAGAAGTAAAGCGAAAAGGATATGTCAGGATAGCCCTAATGTAATCAGTTCATTCTTATGGGACAATCATAAGATTTGTTAGAATGCAAAGATGTAACTCACATTTAATATACTACTTAAATATACTCGTAAAACAATTTTGAAAAAGTTAAGAAAAGAGAGATGATTTTCTGTTAAAAATTTAAAATGACTTGGAAGAATTCTCCCATGTGATGATATTTTAAACATTGAATATATATGGGATATTAGATTGCTTTGTGTTTTTTGCTAAGTACATGCATTTACTTTTAATCTCGGGAAAGCGTCCGATAACCTTTTTACTGGCACTTAATCCAAGTAACCTCGGTGGAAATATTGCACGCTAAGTTACTCCTACATAATTATACATAAGTGTTGGCTCCATGCAGCCATATAGTAGCAAAGACGGTCAAAGACCTAAAGTCTGGTGTATCGCCCATAAGGTTTGAGGATTGAGTTTCGTCGAAAGAAACTGAAAATAAAAGAAAATAAAATAGTTAAAACTGTTAGGTAGAATATTTCAACGCTTATCAGGCAACGACTCAGACTTCTTTAGACTAATGTAATTTTGCTATATTTAGTTAATGTCCTGCTATCTAAAGTATAAATATTCGAATTGGGAAGTTAATAAATATTACTTTTTGGTTCGAAAATGTAGTGCATTTTGTAGCAATTACAAGACACATAATCGTATCGAACGAACAGTGGTGTAATGTAATCGAAAAGCATGTACCCTAGTTAAGAACTACTTATTTAGTTGCCTATCTATTGCAACGTTTAGTTTTATGTAAATTTTCCCGAGAATCTAAGTAGTAGAAGGTGATGAAACGAAAATATTAGGAACATTGCTTGAGTCAAACTGTAGGCGTTAACACTACCTACTAATTAGTATACCAGCCCTTTTCCCAATTAATTGAGGTTATAGCAATGTGTATTTTTATTCCATTTATCCATTCCCATATTATAAATAAGTAATAAATAAATAAATGTGGACAACATCTAAGGCACTTGTGTTATGGAATTCAGAGACAACGAAGGTACCACAAACACCCAGACAGAATATGACAGACAATGTAGAAAAGGGGTTTTTCTACATTGAGCCGGCCGGGGATCGAACCCGGGACCTCAGAGCTGGCGACACCTTGAAAACCGGTGTGTACGCCACTCGACCACGGAGGTCGTCGTAAAGTTAAGAATTTTCTTGAGAATTATATTTTATGTTTTTGTAATACCTGATAGAAGTGAACTATTATGATGTTTCTTACGTAGACAAACCTCCGGTTTCTGAAAGGCTGAACATTATTTATTTATTTAATATATTTACAGTGTAAACTCCATGTAACGTCACTCGATTTAACGACAAACTCCCTAAAGCGTCGAAATCAATTGGCTTTGGTTGGTTTAGCTTGTTTTCCATACAATGATACACTCTAAATAGCATTACACCCACTCTCATTAACGACTACAATTGAGTAAAAAGTACCTTTTAAGTTGCTAAAATTTGTAAACGTTCTTTTGTCGCTTTATTATCCTAGCCCGCAATAAACTCGACTGTCGGCATCATGCATACCGAACTCTCTAAGAAATTCGCTCTTTTGTTTACAAATTGGGATTGCTTGCACGTGTAGACTGTTGTTGACCATGATTAATAAGTAGGAGTTATGGATTATCTATTCTTAATTGCTCAAAAACTTTCCAACTCACTGTGTATTGACGAAAAAGTTTTACTGATACGCGCAATAGAAACGGGAGAGAAGATAAGTGATGTTGGCCAACACATTTTCTTTTTCTAATTCTGATTTTTCTTCTCTCCATTTAACGACAACTCTCTATAACGCCATAAAATGCACAGTCCCTTCAGTGTCGTTATACAGAGTTTACACTGTACTTTGTCTACTTGAGTTGTTCTTAGTAAAGGAAGTTACGGGGTCAACATGTTTAAAGGCTAAGTTTTGGCCTCTTTGGAGTGATTATACCTAGTATTACATTTCGTTGAATTATTCTGAAAACTTAGCCAAGGTTGTGTAAACTAGGTCCCAGTAGGTAAGGAAATTTTCAATTAAGTATGTTGCACCCCTTAACATATTGGTAAACAGGTATTATGCATGATTTACCTACGTACGTAGTATACAAAAACACACCTATTTACGCTTTAGGAATGAATTACACTATTAAAAAAAAATTTAACAAAACTGCGAGCGACAAATTTTATTATCCTACATTGAACAACTTTCAATTATATTTTAGACTTTATACCTATTACAATAAAGGTCACGTGAATCTATAACGTTAGAAAGTACTCGTATTTAATATGTTTGTTGTGTTTTCCGGTCGATATAACAAAACCTGGTGTTATCTGTATAATTGTGTAGCATATTGCTTTAATCAATTAGGGTTGATACTTAGTAGTTTAAACTGGACAACAATGTATCCAAAAACACACGACGATACATTATCATTTAAAATGTTGCATGACGTCAAAATTTCGTGCATTTTAAATAAAATGCACGAAATTTTAAGCAAACATCAAGAAAAATTTAATAAGAATATATTTGCAGATAAAGTTAATCAAAGTACAAGAGTAGGGGTAATGACGATGACGTCATCGTCATTATTTGCAAAGCAAAAAATACGTGAATAAGTAGATTATTTTTTGACTGCCTAAACCCCAACAAAATATATTAGGTACCTATGCCTAATAACTTACGGTCAAATAGCCAATTACTCAAACGCAACTCAATTATAAGTCGCCTTTAAGTCTCATGCTGTCGCTTTGGTGTAAAATAACGACAGAGAGACATTTAAGAACGTTTTAAAGTTAAGTTGCGATTAAGCGTTCAGGTTCAGGGGTAAGAATATAAAATTTTAACAAGCTTTTAAATAGATATTATATAATATATTATCCTAATTGATTGATTCGATTTTAATTTACTGAACTAAACCAATTCCAGTAATGTTGTTAACCATGCAATGAAACCGTTTAAAAGCAATTATGTATTTATTTAATCAAAGTTTAAGATTAGACTTGAACCTTTTTCGTGTAAAGGTTATCATGAAACTCCTATTAAATTAAATATCACGTGGAGAAAGTGACTCTACCGTTATCTCTACCCAACGATCACGTGACCCGTGTTTTTTCCCTTAAGGCTTGATTGTAATGCGATAAAAGAGACAGAAGGGCTGTAGTTTTCAAAGTAATCCGTAGTAAGGATGAGATAATAATTATAAATGACAGAACTAACTTAATCCATAAATAAGTTAACAAAAATAAATATAACATTTTATTCATACATTTATTATAGGTTATCTTGTTACTAAACTGCGTAGCAAACAGCCAACAATTCAAATAAATTAAGTACCTAATAAAGATGGCGACATTATTACCGATATAAAGAGTGGACATACTGTACCATCCTTATTCCGTACAACGACGCGTTCAATGTCACCGGGCACGTGTATAAAAACTCAAGTTTCTACTAACAAACCAACTTTGACACCAACATAACGTATTGTACAGTATACATTGACGAGTTAACTCAGCTACCTATCTATTCCACTGATGTCTATACTGCAATGTAAAACGTTGAAATTAGTTTAGAGGTTATGTTTTTTTATTTTTACCGTTACAATGCACGTGACTTCGTTCGGTGTTTGAATAGCAACACTTGGATGTTATAAATAAACTTCGCTGTGAGAATTGTCTATGGCAGTTGTTGGGTTATAATTTAATTATAATATATATAATGTGACTTTAATTTACCTTATATGGAATATTACTAACAATAGTTGTAATTACCACATAAGAATTTATGAGAAAATACAAAAATAAGTAGCAAAGAAAGTACAATAACTATAATTATAAATTATGGATAAATATGTAAAAGACAGTCTACAGAAACCCAGTATTTTTAGCAATTATTTGCTAAAATATGGTTTCCGTGTCCGACAGATAACCTCTACCCGTTTGAAATCTGAGTGTTTGGGTGTAAAAATGTAGGATATTTCACAGTCTAAGCTCAAGCAGTGCAACAAATACTCTACTCTTGCGAAAACAGAACTGCATACACACATCACACTAAGTATGTTTATCAGTTGTTTGGTTGCCATAACACAGGCTCAGCCTAGTATGGGATCAGATGGTCATGTGTGAGTTGTCCCAAGATATTATTATTATTAAATGTAAAAAATAATTAAATTGTTAATTGACTAACATCAGTAAATATTTATCTTATTTTAAATCTTAAAGTATACAGACTATAATGATGCCTACCTTTTCTGCAATTAGATATACAATTACATCACAGTGGAAAATAGCAACACAGGTACGATGATAAATAGGATTCTTATTTGTTTGTCAACAACTCAACACTTATTTGTAATTAAGTTATTATATTTACCGATACGTGGAACACATTATTTAAATCAAGTTAGAATGTTGTTATTTTCCGCTGTCTGGCAAGAGTTCCGTCCTTCCGTCATGTCTGCACGTATTTTGGTAACGCCAGATTTCGCAAATGTAATCACCTAAATTTTGTTAATATTGTATTTTATAAAACTAATAAACATACATTGTTTTTCTGCTGTAAATATAACTTGAAACGCCAAGTGTATTATCTTAAACAGGTTCGTCGTCTGAGCTAAATACATTTGCTCATGCGTTACAAAAAAATATCGAAGCAATTCTGTCTGTTGATCACGTAAGAAGCATTTTAAACAATCTCTTTGATGTCCAATGTTTAGTAAACTGATCAGAAGTACTTGTTTTTCAGCAAAAACGCGCTGTTTTTGCTTATAATCAAGTAATTCATCATTATGTACTTATATCCTTATTAAACTTAGACACACCCAACAAATAACAAATGTATTTTGCTTTATTATTCAACGTATTATACAAAAAATACTCACTTAAGAGCTCACTATATACTATATTTTAGAAAGAACCACCCAAATAAAATCGACACGGAAGCAAGCCCATAAATATTGGCGGGTCGAGGTTCGCGTATTTTAATACCCCTTTCAAAAAAGAGTGAGATTAAAGTACATTCCGATAAAAACGTCTAAGCGGGCCTCCTTATATCACTCGACGACCTTCATCATATTTTATTGCAAAAGTTTGACTTTTTGAGACGTTTCAGGAATCTGCCCTGTTCGTCAGGAGATATGAACGATACCGGAGCGTTTTGAAATTGAGTAGTTAAGTGAAATATACTTAGGGTTTAAGTTAAGTGATAAATGAAAGAATGGAAATAATAAAAAGCAGAAGTCAAGAAAATCTCCTGAAGTTACAAAGATATTAATGTCAGAAAACACAGCCTATTCTATATTTTTGTTAATGACTGTGATGACATGTTGAATGAAGATTTGATGTTTTTTTTTTATTTCATATATAGGTGCTGCAGAGATGTTACAATATCATCTTGCAGGCTATAGGTAGGTATACAACGTATAAAAATTTTAACTCTAATTTTCAACTAGAATTCAACGAGCCTAAGTGGGTAATAATGTGTAATAATTGTTTTCAATGCTTCGATTTACATCATAGTACACGGATGTATAACTTTTGACCTATTTAACTTACATACTTATCGTCATGTTTGTTTAATTACATTGTCTAGTAAGTTTCCATAGCGTTTGAACGAAAACAAAACTTTACCTTGTACACATTCTAATAATTGATATTTCTGACTTGACAAAATGCAATAGCTGCTGTAGTGTCTATAGATATGTAAAGAGAAGATAACGAGAATACTAAGGCAACCTAAGGCAGGACTTTCTAGAAAAGACCTAAAACCAGGTGGATTTATGGACAGCACAGACATATGATGGTTCCGATACATAGCAATGTGACAAAAATACAAGGTAATCTGATTTCACTACCACGTTGGAACCAATAAGCAACTGTTGGGTTGGAAATAGAGAAAATCCCCGTATTTCCCATAGAAATTTTGGTAACTTGATTTTTAAACGTCTCCCACACTAAGGAATTTAATCCTTGTGTCGCGGGGGGTTATAAAAACATTCAATTCACATACACAAAGAACACCCAGACTTGGGACAAGCATTTGTGGATCACACAAATAGAATCCGCAGCAAGTCGCGCGCAGTGGTAATTGGCGCGGTAGCCTATAGGTACCACTCGGCTATCCGTGCTGTCTATTATCAAACACTTCTTGTGTAGTGTACAGTGGACCCTGTTATCTTTTCCTTTCTGTAGCTTGACTCACATAGGTCTAAAAGACTGTTGAAAAATTACGTCGTTGATTATAATACAAAGTATATAATCAAGGGACCGATCAGAATATAAGCAAATATCTACAATTCAGAAATTTAGACCCTTTTTTGCACATAATAGTTTTTGTTTAACCCATTTATTCCTGAAATCTTAACATATAAACTGTCTAGTAGTCCATAGCATAATCAAAGTAAATTTCGAATATTCCAATTGTTTAAAACCACTGGTTTCGTTTCCGATGGTACAAATTGGCAAAATATTCCCATCTATTTCGATTGTGAATAATAACACAATACATTTCCGTTTGATGCCACTGGCTCGTTTCTTCTCAGTACAGAAACTACTCTCTCAGTACCTACGTTAATTTCCAAAGGTCAGAACAAAAAAGAACGAACATTATTTCTGAGTACGAAAGAACACATTGCTAATTATACTCTATTAGCAAATACAACAATTAGGTAATCAAGTCCTTGTGAGGTTCTAACTGCTAAATAATTATGCATCACAAAGTAGGTTATATCAGATGCACAGCATAGACCATACATTATATTATTACGGTATAGGTATTGCTTCATTTTATGTGTTCATAGGGTCTAGATTTCTTTGAATTCCCCACCTTTATACAAACGTTACCCACCCACGCTTTCAACACACTGGTTAAGTCGTTAATCACAAGAGAATGGAAAACTAATGTAAGTACAAACTTATATTACAACTGTGTAGAAGAACTAGGAGTGAATTCAAGCTTAACATTTAGCGTATTATTTCGAAATTGTTGTAATGTGTTGTAGTGTCTAGTCTATGTTCGGTCTACTCTCTAAAACGGCTTAAGCAATTTCCATAAAACTTCGCAGACAGAAACATTCCCACGAGTAAGAAAGGTTGTTTTAAAATATTTTTAAACATATTAAGAAAACATCACGTCTGAATCGCGAAGAAAGTTAAAATACTGAAATAATCTATGTATTAACGTTAGACCTTGAACTACATTCATCGATCCGCATAACTACAGTTGTGGAATCACACGTACATATATTTTCTTGTGTTTTATAAAACAGAAGGTTAAAAACAACGCGATCTAACTTAATAATATGTATGAAAGGTAACAACATTCAGTAAGTACACATACATGCTCATCCAGTAACGCGACCAGAGGATTTTAGACCTTAACAATAAGGACATAAGATGGTAATTAAAAGAGTTGATAGCCTTTATGTAAATTTTTCCACAAAATGTAATTTCATGTTCTTATGGGATGTTATAACAGACAAAGGCACATAACACAATATTGTATAGAGCACAATGTTTTATCGTTAAGATGAATTTGATTTACCAGCCCTACTAAGTTGTTACTAAGCGTGAATCATGGTTAAAATGTAACAGCATTTAATATTATTTACTATCCTCACAAACCAAACATTTCTCCTATAACCTTCAAAATCACCTTCTAAGGTAAGATTTTTATTAATTTTCCCGAATGGAACTTCTTTATCTTTTACATTCTGCGGTAATACGTAATTGTCTGCCCGAGTGGGCGGCACAGAAATGGCGACGCGGAAAAATACATAATTCTTGTCCACTTACAAAATGGTTTGCGATCCATTTTAGAGCTACAGAATTAGATTAAAGAATTACTGTTTCCTGTGGAACAAGTAACAAATATATACAGACATAATAAGTAGGTAAGTACTGGACATCCAATCTTATAAATTCATTAAATCATTCTGTAAGATTAATCTGGAAGATCATTTTCTTCAATAGAGTCACAGGTCACTTGTTCTATCATCATTACGATGATCCAAAAAAATTATAGAAATTTTTTGGGTCTCTAACATGAAAAAAAAAGGAACTCTTATAGGATCACTTGGTTATCCGTCTGTCTGTCAAGAAATTATTCTCAGGAACGATTGATGGTATCATAACATTTTGATATTAATATGTAGTTTTTTCGCATAACAAATACGTTTTTTTGCGATTATAAACTTATATTTCCGTCATTATACTTACATCGATGTATGACAGAACATTTTTTCAACTGCAAAGTTGTTACTATGTTGGTGTCGGCTACGTCTCACCGAATTAAGTTAATTACCAGTTTTTTACATGGAGCTGCCTGTCTTACCTCCACGATCCATTTCTCTAATAGCGATATTTTAATTCATTTTCCACCGCTTTCTTTAGAATAATGGCGAAGTACAATATCTAGAGAAACCTGAACCTAATGGCTAATTGTGTGAAATTTTCAACATGGAGTATAAAAGAGTAATAATAGCACACTCTCTTTTTCTTAACTTAGGGGACTTTTCTATCATATTATCCAGTGCAGTAACTATTTTTCTAGTAACATCTTTCACAAACTCGACTTTTGTGAAAATTACCCCCTAATGTGAGTAAGTTATTTATGTAGCCATATCATTATTGAGTTGAGGTAGACTTGAAATCTAATCAGGCGGAACTAAATACTATTATTTCAAATGAAACGACTGACTAAAGTTCTATAATAGATAGCCGATGTTTAATCCATATGTGGTTCTTTTCTTTTCAATCGATATTTGGTACTAGGAAAACGGTGGTACCTATAACACATACATTCTTCGAAAAGTGACAAACTTATTCCAAAAGGTTGATGAGATAACTGAAGCAAAAGAACAAAACTAATGTACTATATAAATACATGAGGTATGTTGTTCAAATATATAAACAAAAAACAGTATTATCAAAACAAATGGTACAAAGTCTAAACAAGCAACAGGAAATCGCAATGCAATAAGCTACCTAAACAAACAATAATTTTCCTTATAAATGCAATTAAGAGCCGAATCCCTGAACGGGAAAATAATGCTGTTTTTTAATGCCAACCAAAGGAAAATAAATACTGCTATAACATCTCCACCGACTCCAATTGGTTTGAGAACAGGATTAGAAAAAATCTTTAAAACTGCATCAATCGATTGCACTGCGGCTTAGAACCAAATTTTTAATGCTCGTCAGCGGTGATTGCAATCGATGAGGATATGAAGTCATCCATTATATTTATTTTAATGCATTACTGACATAATAGTGTACTGCGAGAAGTGGGGTCAATTAATGTTCAATCTTTTTAAAATGTTTGAACGAGCTAAGAAAATGGTGAAATGAACAATATTACCCGCTCCATACAACTCTTAAGTCCCCACAGTTTTGACAACCAGTCATGCCAAGGGATACTGTATTACTCAGTAAATTGTGGAGGTCAGATAGGTAGTCGCTGCATGTCAAATACTGGAGTTCAAATGAATCTGGTGAGACTAGATATAATAATACCGCCCTATAAATGTCCTACTGCTGGGTACAGGCGTATTTCATGTCGAGAAGGCACGAGCATTGATCACCACGCATGCTCACTTGCGGCTTGGCGATCAGATTCCAATTTTTTAAATATACCTTGGAGAAGGTTATGCAGAAGATAATAACTCTGATTGGAATATTTACGATAACAACCTTCAACTTCCAGAATACATTAAAACGCAAATTGTGTTAAAACCCGTTTACGTCACAGTAATTAAGTCACAAACATACATTTCGTAAGCAAAGCTTTTAAAGTAAGAATTCTAAGCTGGTTATATTTAATGTGCTTCATAACAAGGGTTGTGATAAAGGTTTATATTATGAAAAACAAGTGCCACCTGTGGTTGTTCTAAATTACCTGGAATATGGTCAAGCCACAAAGGGTAGCGATGTGTTTTTGTTTTTACTGTGTTATGCAGGTTTTGAATCTGCTCTCTTGCTGGAAGATAAGGTATAAAAAAGGCTTCTGTAATAATGAAAACCTCATAAATTTCCTTTACTACAAGATAGCTAGAGATTTGTAA
This sequence comes from Diachrysia chrysitis, assembly GCA_932294365.1. Taxonomy (NCBI): domain Eukaryota; kingdom Metazoa; phylum Arthropoda; class Insecta; order Lepidoptera; family Noctuidae; genus Diachrysia; species Diachrysia chrysitis. The sequence continues at coordinate 9,146,823 of OW028659.1, read as the reverse complement.
TCATTTAGGCTAGATGATGCCGATATTTTCCGTTCCTCGCCTCTTTTTTTCTGACCTTGAACCCTTGTATGGTTTTTATGAGATTTCAAAGCTAGCGTCATCGGCGAAACTTTATCAAAACTAAAAAAATTACACAGAACTGACCTTAATTACCCAGGAGGTACTAGTTAACTGGAGGTATTTGTCAAACAACAAAGGTCGTATTATAATGTACAATCAAAAATTCTGGTATAATAAACACGTCACCGTATAAAACAGCTATTGTATTTGTTTGCGTGTTTCTGAATCTTGATAGCGTAAAGTGACGTAGTTTTAATCTTTATGTAGGGTATTCTAGCAACTATTTCATTGTTCTAATATTGGTATAAAATCCAGGTATTTGCTGGCCAGGTATTATTTAGGCTAAGTATTGTGGTCCCGAAAGAAATTTATTCATTATCAGTGAAACAATCGATAAAAACTCGTCGTAAGACCTGATTAAAGCAAAGGTATAGATTCTTTTGATCTTAAACACAAATAATACTGATACTCCAAGTACGTATTTTGATCAAATAAACATCTTATAATGACAGTGAAGGTAAATAACGTCTCTGAATAATGGCCGTCGAATAACACCATTATAATAATTAAACACTTGACAGTCAGGGCATTACGTCATACGCCGTCGAGCAACCGAGATCCGAGATAAAACAGACGCAATGGACTCTATACCGAAATATTAAAGTTTAAAATGCAAGAATTAGCTGCAAAAGTAAATTGTTTGGCCTCATGGAACTCTGTGATCTCCTTGTTGTGAAAGGACTAATTTTGTGCTCGATAAGTAAATTTGTCGACGAAGATTTATAAATGAAAGTATTTTTAGTAAATTCTTTCATTCCGTTATTATACTTTTCAGACTCTAAGGCCCCATGTATATGGATGATAGATCCCACAAAACATAGGATAGGGATTCTATTTGATTCACATTATTGTTTTTTTTTACTAATAGGTACCTTCAAGGTTATCGTATTAATAGAAGTAACTGCTAGTTATGTTATAAGGAAGGTCACTGTTTGGTACCTGTTATTAAATTGTTTATTACAAAAAAAAGATACACCCACATTGTCAGGTGGAGGCTTGAGCTGTTAAGAATTTATCCTGGAAAAAACAATATAAGGGCGTTTTGATTTCAATTTCGATGAATAAAATTATTTGTGGAAACACATCTGCTTAATGATATTATAATGTCACAAAACCTAATTTCTATAGATATTATCCATGATTACTCAATGATTTCGGTACAAACTACCACTCGGCATCGGAATAACAATGGATTATAACAACAGAATAAATTATATAGTAATTTCAATAGAAGCCGTTAGTGATGATTATTGTATTTAGAATGTAATGGAAAAACATAATGTATATGCTCTGTGTTTTGTTTAATTTTACGTCAAACCCTAATGAGGGAAAACAGTTCACCTAATCTGACAAGACTAAAAAATCCTTACTAATATTATAAATGCGAAAGTAACTCTGTCTGTCGCGCTTTCAAGCCAAAACTACTGAATGATTAAATTAAATTTGGTACACAGATAGTCTAGAGCTGGAGAACGGACTACTTTTGCCGCGATAACCGACACCTACGCGGGCGGAACCGCGGGAAAAACTAGTATTTCATAGAATAGTCAATTTTCATGTTATTCTCTTTCGATGTTTAAGAATCTAAATACATACTCTTTACTGGATTTTATTACAAGCAAACTGTTCTAACTATGTACTTTACGTAGTAACTAAATAATTTTAATTATCAACAAGCGAAACATACTAAAGCGTTTGTCAACATTGTGCCCTATTCACTAACACCTGCGCGTCGATGGCACCTTGCCGTGACAGCTGACAGACGTTAACAAATAACGTTTGATGATCGGATGAATGGTTCGACTACCAAACGCTTTTATTCAACATCCACAAAAATGTGAGTGTGTGCTATTATTATACTACTAGCATTTGTTCCTGGAAGACAACCTTTAAGGTTGTCCATAATTTGATTTTGAGCCATATCTTGCTAATAAATTCAATAATTGCAGGTGATGAAAAACAAATGTCAAATGACGATGCCCGAACTTGTATAAACTCTAGTCCCACCCTCCAACATCTACGGGTAATACATCGTTGGTGGCATCATAGGTATTTTTGAGCTGAACAAAAGTATGTATGGCGCATAGTCCAAATGTTAGGCCGATCAATCCAAATGTTATGCATTAAACATGTCAGATTAACAGGGCAAAAAGAATAATTTTCCCTAACTCAAAGCATTTTTTTACGGTGATAAATGGTTTGATACGTACTTATATTATGATAAAACCATTACTTGCCATGTTTAATAGAGCATAATAACTCTGAACAGATTAACATTTTAAAAATAATAATCCAACGACGTATTGCTTGTAGCTATTGAAGTGTGAGACCAAAATTATCATCCTCCTTTGTTTCTCTAGAAGATAACATCTATATACACTTTGACTTAAACAGCTGATACCTAGATGCCAATATACCCAACCAAACAAGTTTCATGAATATTTTTTTGGCACAGCATAAGACCTGACATTGTAAACGTTAAAACTGTGCCAGACACGCGACTAAGCAGAAGTGAAAGTCCATACGTGTGATGCAAACTGGTCAAACGGAGTGTGTAACTTTGGGACGGTTTGCACAATAACGTATACATACGGAGCCTTTCTCGTTAATAATAACTAGAGCATCACATTTGCTAGGCATTTTCGTCCAGTTAGGATTGGGTGTATAGTTGGAAACATTTTTACTTAACCTGGATCTTTAGCCAAGTGACATTTCTAATGCGTTAACGCTGGTCGAATCGCTCAAATGTATACGGAAGTAAGTCTAAGTCACGTGACTTATCAGAATCAAATGTCATATCTATACATAGTTATGTCATTTAGGCGATTTTTATCATCGTTAACGCTTGTAAAAATGTCACTTGGCTACAGGGGTTGTTAACACTGTATAATGTAACAAGACTTAGATGTTAATTAGTGAGAACTAAATAGGTTCTACAAACATCGATGTCAAAACTGAACTGAAGATGGAGTTGATGATGAAATCTTCCATTCGAAAAAGCACTCTAGTGTTATAAGTAGAGATAGGAATAGTAGCGCTAGCTATCTGTCATGTGAAATCGTCAGTAAAATAGTTTTGTCCCGAAAATGTTGGCTTTAATGGGCAATTTATTGTCGTTGTGTAACTCTCATCCCTACACAGATGACGTCATGACAACAGCCGAAAAGTCAAAGGTCATGTGACCAAACCAATGAGTAGATTTATAACAGAATAAACAAAGTGATTTAATAAGGTTAGTTATTACGAGGTCTCAAATCTTTAATACCTATAATTCCTACGTTTAAGATTTGAATTCCGTTTAAGATATGCAATATCTGCAAATTGCGAGATGTTTATCGCAAAGGAAATTGAAAATATTTATACGATACTGAGAGTAAATATTGCAAGACGCTCGCGAAGTCGCGACATACTTTCATAAGACGTGTATAACTCACCCATACAGTACATAGAAATACAAGATAAATATAAATTAAGATTTAAAGTGAATTCGCTACAATAATACTTGCTTGTCCCATGACTACTCACAATGCAGTTTTCGCATATCAACACAATCACAATCACAATTTAGATTGTTATACAATACATCAAAAAACGAGCTAACACCTTCGTAATTTAGAACAAAATCCTTTATTAAATACAGTTACAACCTTCAAAACGTTTTTATTTGCAAATTTAACCTCCTCATTTCGACCTTCTTGACAAAATATCTTATTTAATCATTATTATATATTATATCATTCAGTATTGAATTAAATAACTTCCGAATTCTAATTCCGACGTCATTCGGATTATGCGTCGCTATTTCCAGAATGGAATCTCAAGGAGGCCTTATATTAGGTAATAACTCTACTAAGACATAGATAGATGTATTTATGTTTATGTACCTTTTAGATAACATTTGTAGTTCGTTTCAAAACACCGTAAATGTTGAAAGGAGAAAACAGTGTGGTTATTTGGAACTATGGTTAAATAGGTTACAGGTACTTAATCCCAAGTATTTAAAACAAACTAGGGGATCATAGTCCCACGGGTCTACGAGTAACCTTTATTATTCCATTAACACTCTGCATAAACATGTAGCAAAACGTATCATCCAGGAATTTAAAATTACCACCCGACGGTATCGCACACAAAGAATTTCAATTTACATTCCATCAAATTGAATGATCCCTTTTGTTGACGCAGTGGAAATTGCGCAATGGATTGAGAACGCCCGAGGTTTACCGCTCCCTTGATCTACTTGCGTTGTCCTCTGAAGGTCACATCCTAATTGAAAGCTTGTGTTTGTAAGATAGTTACTCTTGATCTATAACTTCCCGATGTACTAACAAAGGTTAACAAAGCATCTACTCGATGTTATTAAAGACTGTCTTTGAAAATAAATGGCACTATTTTTCGGGATGTCAAAATATTTGTTTCTCATATAATATTGTGACGTCATTTGGGAGAGGCGTCGCCCGAAACTTCCTTTATAACGAAATCTTAGAAAACTCTCGCTTTTCAAAGCTTTTAGTGATACTGTCAATATTTAAGAGCACAAGACCCACAATGTCAGATTTATATCTAATAGAAAGTTCGTGAATGGACTATACGAAAAAGTTTGTTGAAAATATCAAAATGTTTCAACGATGAGAAAGAACGCTTGTATCCACTACAAAATCCAATTTTAGACTTGAAAGTTAAAGTGTTCTGTAAGTTGAATAATTTATTTTCAGGTACTTTATAGAGGCTATTTTTTTTTAAAGAAATAATTAATGCTCCTTTTACGTTTTAAAAATGTTGTAATAAGATATCTACGATTCACTACTACAATTACGTAACTATTGCCGCGACGTCAAACGTTGACCCAATTAATATAAGGTGCTACCTTCTGGAGCATTCTGTGTAATATTTTGAGAAAAAATTAATCTAATGTTACTTTACAGGCCAATGCTCGTCAGTCAGGGAGGCAGTATTGTAAAAGTGGGTACTGACCGGTGATACGGGGCGTAATGTAACAAGTTACAAAGCGCTCACTACGTGGAAACGCCTTTTTCCACGTACTGACTGCACGAATGCTCGCTTTGTAACATGTTATGTTACGCCCCATATCAGCTGTCAGTACCCACCTATTATGTAATGCTCAAAATTCGATTTTAAAATGTTACATTACAGGTGAATGCTCCAGGTGAGCACCTAGAGAACAAAACAAACTTGCCTGTCTATATTAACGGCACCACCAGTGACTGCTGGATAAGCCTATTCTACAGTCACTTTGACATTAATCCCGTTCTGTTTCACGTTAGTTTGAATATTCACAAAGCATAATTCGTTATGAACAATGTAGGTACCTAGTTTTGTGATTCGAACATGCCTTAAATTTAAGATTCTGTCGCAAAGCTAAATTAGTATAAGTAGACTCATAAGATTACATATTGATTTTTTAGTTTAACGGTGACAGGATACAGGATTAGATATTATTAATATTAAACTGTTAAGCGTATGTGTATCTAACAACTTTTTAAACGCAATGTCCCGCGTTTTGTTGAATGACACATAAATCAGACAACTTTTTTATCTTTTTAAGTATTCTGATAAGAGTTTCCGTATGACGACATTTGTGCTGTATTTGTATTGATAACGAATCGCTACATTTAGAATACATAGAAAACTTTCGTATTGAATACTTAGAACCAATCCTACTTTTTCCTCATGTTATAGATAAAAACCGGCCAAGTGCGAGTTGGACTCGCGCATGAAGGGTTCCGTAGCAATTTATAGAGCCCCCTTTAATTTAAAATTTATTTTTATTATAATCTATACTATTTAATATTATAAAGCTGAAGAGTTTGTTTGTTTGAACGCGCTAATCTCAGGAACTACTGGTTCGAATTGAAAAAATCTTTTTGTATTGGATAGTCCGTTTATTGAGGAAGGCTATAGGCTATATAACATCACGCTACGACCAACAGGAGCGGAGCATAAATGAAAAATATTGCAAAAATGAAAAACCGTTGAAACTAAAACACGCGAACAAAGTCGCGGGGACAGCTATTTATTTAATATACTTCATAATAAATTGATCGCGGCAACAGAAATACACACTCTGTGAAAATTTCAACTCTCTAGCTATTACGGTTCATGAGATACAGCCCGCTGACAGATGGACGGACGGACGGACAACAGAGGCTTAGTAATAGGGTCCCGTTGGCATCCTTCGAGCACGAAACCCTAAAATCCTTTCTACTTCTAGTTTCTCTTTAATTTAGAATGTTGAACAATAAAATTATTTTAATTGGTAATGTTTATAATTTAGGCCAAGGAGGTATAATATCCTCGTCACCTTAGGTACGACATACCACGGTGACGTAACAAGATGCAGCATCCACGACACAACCATTGTCTCGTCTACAATAATAATTATATCACTTATGGCAACCTAGTTCGTAAATACGGTTAACTATACGACACTGGTAAAAGCGAATTACGAATCTAAACCTTTAGGGTTCGAGATAAAAGCGTTTTTAATGTCAAAGTCTAACCAATTGATGTTTAGTCTACTGTATTATCATATGTTTCATATGCATAAGTTAATAGCATATAATATAAAGCGAATCATGATGATCAGCAAAGATCTACAGGGTGTATCGGAAATGCGTGGTCTTATTTTAACTTCTGCTCTTAGAAATGAACAATTTTATTCAAGACAACAGTTCATTCCCATAAAACAATCGGCCTTACCATAGAAAATAATCATCAGCTGATCAAAATTAGTAGGTAATGCAGGTCCATTTTTTTCGGATTAATCTTTTACATTCTTGGAGAAAGTTATTCATTTCTATGTGCTGAAGCAGTATTCTAAATATGCCACGCATATACCACGCATTTCCGTAGCAGCATATACATAATAATAATGTTTTGTTGATAGTTTGGGATTATGAATGAACTATGTTTATTATTCTGTAACTTATTGAGTCAAAGTCAAAGTCTTCGAGAGCGGGGTAAGCCAGCAGTTACCACTAGTTTATTTGTAGGTACTTATAAAATCAAGCTTCAATTTCCTCATAACTATGATAAAAATATTTTATCATAATACCTAACGTACATATTACATACTATCTAAGATAATGTATACCTTTATCAGAAAGACCTATTTATTCAATATGTTAGTCCGTGAGAGACTATAATATAATCCTTACTAATATTATAAATACGAAAGTAACACTGTCTGTCTGTAGCGCTTTCACGCCATAACTACTGAACCGATTTAAATGAAATTTGGTACACAAATAGTTTAGAGCCTGAGAAAGGACATAGGCTACTTTGTCCCGCGATAACCGACATCCACGCGGGCGGAGCCGCGGAAAACAGCTAGTATATTATATTTTTTGTAAATTATTCATAGACACGAGTTATAAAGGTCTACCAAACTTTTTGATTTATATTGGCTGTATTCTGACTAAATTGATTTGGAAACTAAAAAGTACTAGAACTCACTTCTATACTAACAAATCAGAACAACTGTCGAAAAAACTTTTGAACCCGGGGCGGGTCGATAGTGTTTTAATAGAAATAACATAATGCAATGTATTACAGGCTATTTTGGAAGATTATATCGGCCTTAATGCCCTTAATCCTTATTATACAGTTAATCCTAATTCCAATACTGAGAAATGGCCTCCAAGTATTTGTATTTCTTAAACTTGACTATAAGCCGCATTATAATTTTAGGCACTTTTATCACGGCAATACATAACTGTATCGACTACATAAATTATAATCAAGTTACCAGGCTTTCAGACATCAAAAGACAAATTTTCTTTTACGTATATACCAAAACTAAAGGTCATATTACAAATCTAGTTAAGGCTGGGCTAGTCTGCTACTAGAAACGCAAATAAATAAACTATTTAACATATTATGAATACAAAATTCTTGTTCAGAATATGCAAATTTTAAGTAGGACTGCAGAATAAACGAATATCATTACGAAATTCATTTAAGCGTGCACTTTACTTGTTAGTAGTTGTTAACGTTGTAGGTAGGTATTGCACATTAACACAGCATACATTAAAAGTATACATGTAATAGTTTGTCCAATGCATTATTGTTGCTAGTTACATTATTACGAAATACACGTTTTTCTCGCGTCTTAACGGATGGGTTCATAATCGCGAAATAGCAAATTGGAAAAAATGGAGGGACGCTTTTAAATGCAATGAGATAGCGCAGCCTAATAATTTTTACGCTAGAAAATACAACTAATAAAAGAAATAATTAAATTACTTTAAATATTTTGAAAAATGTATTTTATTATGTGTAAAGTACACAATAAATAATTAAGAATTAATAAAGAAGAATACATTTTTACAAAACATTGTTTTAATGTAAGAGGTCCACAATTTCAAGTATTTATTTGCTTTTTTCTTCTAAAATCAAAGAAATTTTTGATAAAATACTCTTTATCAAAATCGACGATATTAGACACAAAGGCATTCTCGTCAAGAGTTATCGTACCTAGTTATTAAAACTATTGTGAATTTGTATTTAAGGTTGAATAATTCTGCTTTTATTTTTATTTTATTAGGACATTACTATAGAGTAATGGTAAGGTTCAAAGTTTTAATAAAATTGCTCTGACCTCGAGAGGTTTTCAATTTCATAAATATATTTAAAACTACCCGCATTAAATAAATATTGTGAACTTGTGAACAAGAAAAGAAAACAAAAAACTCCAGCATTATATTAAATTTGCAAATGTGTTTTCGTGAATTTCTTGTGCGCGTTAATTTCGATGTAATAATTTCAAATGACAGGGGCTAGCTGAAAACCAGTGCGGTGCATCATCGCCGCAAATACTGAGCTAGTTCCTTTGTTACATACCATAGTTTATGTTACTGTGTAGTTGTTTAAGTTTATTATGTGTGTAACAGAAATAAATGGTTTAAATATTTGCTTTATTTATAATAACAAAAAGGTTTTAAAAACTTCTGAAACATGATATATCTAAGGTTATTTAAGGTCAAGTTAGGGCGCGAATACATAACAGATCGACCTTTGACCCTCCTTGGAAATACAATATATTTGACCTAGAAAGTCTAGCTGATCGATAAATTCTTTGGCATAAGTAGTAGGTCCAGGTCTTGAAAAAATACTTAACACTATGTAGGTACTATTACTTATAGTACTTACTACATTTTTAGTTATTAGTTAGAAGAAAAAGAAGTTAATATTAATTATGGAACTGCCTACATCTATAGGTTATTTGCCTCTTTACACATAAAAAGGAAATAATATAGATCACCTAACTATCTCATTACGGCCACCGGATTATTATTTAGATATTAAATCCAATTCTCTTAATGTTTTTGTTCCCCATCAGTAAGAAAATCAATAATACAATAGCATGTCTGTCTCTTTAATGCAATAGTCTGTAAGGCATCAACAAAAAAATATGTTAGTCTAAAGAATAAGCTAGCATTGTGACCCAAAACATGTACACGACCCTTCATAGTTCAGTAACCTACCTTTTTAGATTGCCGTAACAAAGAAAAAGTGTCTACTCAGGCTTAGATCAAAGCTACAAATACTTAACAAAATCATGGGCGTATCAAATGTATTTATCAAACCAGTACCTACTTTTCTTGACTGCGCTATTACAAAAACATAAAACGCACCTAAATCTTCACGCATCACAAACACGAGAAATGTGAAAGACAAATATCTAAAACTAGCTGTCCCCCGCGACTTTGTTCGCGTGTTTTAGTTTCAACGCTTTTTAATTTTTGCAACATTTTTCATTTATGCTCCGCTCCTATTGGTCGTAGCGTGATGTTATATAGCCTATAGCCTTCCCCAATAAACGGACTATCCAACACAAAAAGAATTTATCAATTCGAACCAGTAGTTCCTGAGATTAGCGCGTTCAAACAAACAAACAAACAAACTCTTCAGCTTTATAATATTAGTATAGATTTCACGGTTTTTTATGGAAGACAATAAGCATTTTATTATTTCTCGCGATACGTTTAACAGCATATAGCTATTTAATAAGCAATATCTTGAAACGTACCACAGTCCACATGATATAACGAACTACCCACAATAACGTTTTATTAGTTCTATAAAGATAAGACCATAATAACCAATCATATAACTATTATTTCTCAATTGCCTTGAGTTCAATTTGGATCCTAGTAAAATATCCTGTTAAGAGAGATGTGTTTTGAAAGAATGGTTACTATTTAAAAACCTATAGGCCTTAGAAATGCTTATGTACGTGTCTGCGCATAAGTGTTACGGATTGGATAATAACTACATTCAATAATTTGTTACGCATTAACGCATGCGGAGCGAATATTTGTAATTAAATACAAATAATAGAAGGAAAAACTTAAACCTCAGGCAGGACTCGAACCTGCGACCACTGGCTTGACGCGCCAGTCGCTTTACCAACTAAGCTACCGAGGCCTCGGTAATGCGTTAATGCGTAACAAATAATTAAAATAATAAGTATTGGGCTGCATCATCTCTCGGACATCTGAATTAACAGATTGTTAATCAGAGTCAGTGAAAGCCAAACCGTAAGGTTGGTTCACTAGATGTCGCATACGTCGCCCTAAAAGACGTAATAAAATAGAAGGCAAAATTTAAACTTCCAGGCAGTGGCCTCGGTAGCTTAGTTGGTAAAGCGACTGGCGCGTCAAGCCAGTGGTCGCAGGTTCGAGTCCTGCCTGAGGTTTAAGTTTTTCCTTCTATTATTTGTATTTAATTACAAATATTCGCTCCGCATGCGTTAATGCGTAACAAATAATTAAAATAATAAGTATTGGGCTGCATCATCTCTCAGACATCTGAATTAACAGATTGTTAATCAGAGTCAGTGAAAGCCAAACCGTAAGGTTGGTTCACTAGATGTCGCATACGTCGCCCTAAAAGACGTAATAAAATAGAAGGCAAAATTTAAACTTCCAGGCAGTGGCCTCGGTAGCTTAGTTGGTAAAGCGACTGGCGCGTCAAGCCAGTGGTCGCAGGTTCGAGTCCTGCCTGAGGTTTAAGTTTTTCCTTCTATTATTTGTATTTAATTACAAATATTCGCTCCGCATGCGTTAATGCGTAACAAATAATTAAAATAATAAGTATTGGGCTGCATCATCTCTCGGACATCTGAATTAACAGATTGTTAATCAGAGTCAGTGAAAGCCAAACCGTAAGGTTGGTTCACTAGATGTCGCATACGTCGCCCTAAAAGACGTAATAAAATAGAAGGCAAAATTTAAACTTCCAGGCAGTGGCCTCGGTAGCTTAGTTGGTAAAGCGACTGGCGCGTCAAGCCAGTGGTCGCAGGTTCGAGTCCTGCCTGAGGTTTAAGTTTTTCCTTCTATTATTTGTATTTAATTACAAATATTCGCTCCGCATGCGTTAATGCGTAACAAATAATTAAAATAATAAGTATTGGGCTGCATCATCTCTCGGACATCTGAATTAACAGATTGTTAATCAGAGTCAGTGAAAGCCAAACCGTAAGGTTGGTTCACTAGATGTCGCATACGTCGCCCTAAAAGACGTAATAAAATAGAAGGCAAAATTTAAACTTCCAGGCAGTGGCCTCGGTAGCTTAGTTGGTAAAGCGACTAGCGCGTCAAGCCAGTGGTCGCAGGTTCGAGTCCTGCCTGAGGTTTAAGTTTTTCCTTCTATTATTTGTATTTAATTACATACATTCAATAAGTTAGTCAACACAATGACTGAATTTTTGCCTGATATTGGAATAGAGAAAACAGTCGATAAAAATAAGGATATAAGAAAAAAGTGTATAATTAATGGCTACCCTGCTGTACAGTGATACTCAAACACACGATATTTTACGTAACGCACACATTAGCCACGCACGCTTTGATAACCGATGTCAACACTGATAACCGTACAACGAAACGTGACTCGGCTATGCACATTATGACTATACCAATGCATTTTATGACTGATATAACTTTAGGTAGACGAAACTTGATAACCTAAGCGGACAGTCAAATTGTGTAACTACTTTTATGTCGGTTGAAAACGAAAGTGGCACACGCTTTGCCATTTAGTAGTAGTTCTATATGTTAAAAGGTCGTCCCATTGCTATTTATCGGTAATATAAAAGCAGACGGTGTCTTTAGGAGCCATAAGGGTATATTAGTAATTGACCGGTTATGCTCCTACGGCTGAGAGCATAAGAAAATATATTGTAGTCTACTGTGCCTTATTATAACTTGTAAAGTTCCTAAAATTACTTTATTCAAGTCTTACCGAGGTAAATTACTCTTAAAAGACTTCGTGTGTTTTAATTCAATGTCAAATACTGGTAGTCAGCTGAATTTTATGAAACTAGAAGCCAAATTCAACATAGTTTGGGAAAATGCTACGCAGAAGAGATCATTGCTCAATTTGCTTTCTATCCATAATCTATGTGCCAAAGCGTACACAGAATCTAAGTGGTGAATTAACGGTCCATGTCGGAAATTCTGTACTGCGCCAGAATTTCGGTGACGTCATACTAAAAGCCGCATAATCGTATTGGTGTAGGTCTAGAATAACAATTGTATTGTATTGAACAGCGGCAATTGTGTAATACCCAATATCTAAATAAAAAAATATGACGATCAACTTTTAAAAGTGGCGGGATGTTTCGAGCTTTTTAAGGGTAAGTTGATACTCAAAAAAAAAGGAATGGGATAGAAATGCTTACGGAGCTTACAGACACATTATCGCGGCAACAGAATATAGGTTAACAGTCCGTGAAAATTTCAACTCTCTAGCTATTACTGTTCATGAGATACAGCCCGCTGACAGACAGACAGACGGACGGACGGACGGAAAAAAACAAATAAAAGAAATAAGGTCCCGTTTCCACCCTTTGGGTATGGATCACTAAACAGTAACAAAGGCTTTTATTTCCGTTAAAGAACTCAAACTTCAAAAAGAGAAAATGGCTCACATGTCTTCTCTAGTATCTATAGATCTTAGGCTGGATTAATAGCATTACCGCAACAGTATTCGAAAGTAAATATAAACAACTAGGTTCAGTAGGTCGACGATAATTACCGTACAACGGAAAGTTACCAATGTGAAGGATGACGTAGAATATATCGATTAGATTGTGTACAAATAGCGGTACTGTCTGATTTCAGCTGTGATTGTACAATCGATAATAGCTATTTGGTCGTGTAATTCAAGCACATTTCAACCAAAAACAAAATGTGGGTTTAACGAAAATCTCCTTGAAAATTTGTTCTTATTTCTGCTACGGATATAGACTTCTAAGTAGTTAGAGGTACCATTGATTCTGTCCGCGTGGCTGAGTACTGGTTCGGAATAATTTAATTCTAATGCCATTGATCGGCATGCTAAGAAGAAGAGTTTTTTGGGAAGTTTATGTATTGGTATCAACCAAACAACACTATACTGATTCTTTGTTTTTTGTGTGGGGAAAATACTTATGAACTTTCTCCACCACATAGGATACAACGTGTGTTTTCCCTTTCCCTTTGTCAAGGGCCAGGTGAAAGCACTGCAATCTACCACGGTTCCAGGTTATAAACCTTTTTGGGCCATAATACTAGGTTCTGCGCCTTCCGCGTCCACTTCGTGACACGTTTTCAGCTTATAACTGACCCACTGCAACGCACTTTTGCCTATTTACTAAACAGCAAAAGAAACCGAGGCAATTAAATAAAATTAAAAATATATAAAGACATACTAATTTTACGCTAGTATTATAAACATGAGGATAACAAAAAAAATGTTTATCTATATTTCAAGGATATTTGCGATTATTTTGGCATTGAAGTTAATTAGTATTTTTAAATTTAATGTAAGTAGAATTCTCGAATAAATATTGAATAAGTAATAGTTATCTGCGGTTAAATTGGATCACCTACTTCTCACGAACTAGTAACGAACAAAACAATAAAGTTTCGGTACTTATCAAGTTATACCTCAATAAATACTGTTTACTTGGTTTAGTTAATTGTGGTACCGTTGTCCCACATTGTCGATACACAAAACTTTCACATAAAACAAGAACATAGTTTTGAAGGCTATTTTTTTTTACTGTTGTCGTCAAAACTGTGCATTAAGTACCAGTATGTAACAATGTTATTTGTACGACAGTGCAAAATCATAGGGGTTACCTGAGGTCGTTTTAAAATCATATTATCACCCAGTTTTCGAAAGAAATGGAGACCTATACATACAGGCAAATTTATTAATAGCACCCGTGCTTCATTACCGAACTAGGCTATCTTTAATATTCCGTAATACATCCCTGACCGAACTTCAATCATATGTTTTTGTTTACATAAATATTATTCTACATGACAAAGGTATACGCAAACACAGATACACGCTGATCATCTGTTAAACATACAACAATACAATGCGACGGGAGGCCGACACATAAATAGGTCGGTAACCGCTGACTCAGCTATCACTGCCTATTGAAAAGATTACTGCACAAGTATACGACACGAATTGCGTCATGTAATCCCAGTAACTAGGCACTGAATAGTTGGATGTCTGTATGTAGCCAAAAACTAGTTGTAGGTACAGAATTGGCGTTTTACATGCTCGTACCAGCCCTCTAGACATAGATGATAGAAATCGCTGAATGACATTAAATGTATGAAAATGACATTTCGTTTCGATACGTCACGTGATTTGGACTTGTCACTTCTATACATTTTCGCGATTTGATCAACGTTATCGCTTGTCGTGATGTCACTTGTCTAGCGGGGCAGTACCCCTAGATAAGTGGCGTTTGTAGAAATTTCACTTGTCTACGGGGCCGCGGGAGCATGATTTAAAAACCCTAGCATTGGACAGGACACGGTGGAAGTTGCCCAATAAGAATTTAAGAATGGGAGAGAGCTTTTGCAGTTAGACAACAAAGGTTAAAAAAAAAGAAAATCAAACTTGTGATTCGCATTTATGGCAGGTAGAACTTGACTTTATAGGACCCAAACCAAATCTACAAAAAAAGATAAGAGATTA
The DNA here is from genome assembly GCA_932294365.1 of Diachrysia chrysitis. NCBI lineage: Eukaryota > Metazoa > Arthropoda > Insecta > Lepidoptera > Noctuidae > Diachrysia > Diachrysia chrysitis. The sequence continues at coordinate 9,131,694 of OW028659.1, read as the reverse complement.
CACATAAATGTAATAAGGAACCGACTTCAATGAAATTAATATGGAACCACCTCTGACATATACCGTATCGATGACCAAAATATCACGAAACAAACACACACAAACCGTCGAATTGAGGACCTCCTCCTTTTCAAGTCGGTTAAAAATATTAAGTAAATTAGATAAGTTGTTCTCTATGGACGTTTTAATGGATAGACAGACGGTCTAGACATCAATTATTAAGCGTAAAGATGTAAGAAAGGTAAATGTTGAATGTCTCCTGAATTAGTAACTAGAGACTTACGAAGAACTGAGTGTTAACAAGGATGTTACAAAACGTTTACCTCGTAACGTAATGCGTGGGATAATCACACAAAACGTTAACACAGCAATCCCGTATTGTATCGTTTTGAAAACAATTTAAATCGTGACGGATAAAATTGGACTTATTAGACAGATAACATTTCGTTTCCTCGAAACTTAATGTACCTACGGGTTTACCTAAAAATCTATCTATCCGAACATAACACTTTAAAATAACAGCTTTTTAACGACCATTGAGCTGCGTTTTGAGTATTCGGCTTTAGGTAGGTAATGACTATGCTTCGCACACAAATTTCAAATGTGTTTTAAAGAATAATAAGTATTCCAAACAATATGGACGTATGCGACAGGAATTTAGGACAAATTCGTGTGTTATCATGAGACTGGTCCGGATATGTCTACTACGTATAGAATTCTTGTAGGACGTATCTTCCTTCGATTTGTTTTTTTGACCTTGACCTAGTTACGCCCATATGTTTTTGTGAAGAGTATAATAAAATGGTCGATAGAACGTGAATTTTGAAGAACTTACTTTCGATAGAAAACTATTATATCTAACAAATCACGACCTTAAAGATCTTAAAGTAGATTTATTTGTATATAAATTAAATTACATTATTCACTCGCGACTACATTCAATGAAACTTGATCAAAAAGTCGAGGTTGGCCAAATCAGGTTTAAATTTTTTAATAAATCTGTGCGCAAGTTATACCCGAAATAAGTACTAAAAACTAATGTATGATTATTCGATAGGTTCGCGAAAAATCGCAGGTAGATAAATCAATGGCAGAGCGATAAAATAAAACTGCCATGATAAGGACGATAGCCACACCCACAAAGGTATCAAGGGCCTTGACATTGCAAGGTCAAAAGAATACCACGGCCAAATACAAGCAAATATATTACACAATCTACATATATTAGCATCCGGAAGGAGCAGAGTCCTCTAAAAGATCTCAAGATCTGTACCGCTAATTGCCGCATACTCAAACGCAACTTACTTTTAAGTATCCGTTAAGTTTCGTGCTTTCTCTGAAATCTCGTACATCAATCAGATTTAAGTTGCCGTTAAGACTCATGCCGTCTCTGTACTTGTACTTTAAGGGGTAAAGTACGACAGATAAACATTTAAGAACGTTTTAATGTTAAGTTGCGTTTGAATATTCGGGTGACTCTTATGTTAAGATGTAATGTAGCAACATATAGATATTTAAAAACGTCTCAAAGTTAAGGGTCAGAATGTCTGTTCACATTTATCAAGGTATTTATCGATCTCCCAAACTTGGGAACTTTCAAAAACAATTTTCCTTAGTCCTCGCGAGTTTGGATCGCCAAGATTCTTGCGACGCGCTACGTCACAAATTATTATCTAAGATAAATGGTTGTATCGCATTCCTGTAACTTGTTTTCTCTTTATAATTTGTGATTAGTAAAGTTCTAAGTGTAAAACTTGTTCTATCAGAGAATTCTTTCTTTTTATTACCTACCTACAGGTTTCTATCCAAGTGACGTTGTTTAGTTAGGTTAGAGCTTATTATTGTGACCTATTTCCCTATGTAAATTTTGCTGGCCCTGTTTACGTAAGACCTTCGTCAAACCATGAGTGATGTTTAATATCATTCATCTTGATAGAGATTTATTTTAGGAGTAAATCTTGTAGATTTTTCCTAGCTTATATTTATTGGAAAATTTCAACATGACTGGCCTTTAGTGCGTCAGGTATTGTTCACGAATAACAAGGAAAATGAATGGGAAACATGCAGCCTTAAAAAACACTGGATTTCAATAACACATCAAAACGTTTAATTATCATTTCAATATTATATTAATATCAAATTGTTATCTTTCCTACATAATCACAATAAACCTGGAAAGCTTTATTCATGCTTAATGTATGTTCCGTGCATGCGCAAACATAGATAAAATGTTATCTAACAAATACGATAAACCTTAATACAAAAACGTGATTTATTTTAGTAATTAACTAATTATATCGTTTGTTGGTTTAAGTTTAAATCGTATATCAATAATTTTATCATTGTAGGTTATCACAAAATATTTCGAAATAGGTATTTGTGAAATGTACAATCGTTTACCAAAACTAATCCTTACTAATATTATAAATACGAAAGTAACTCTGTCTGTCTGTCTGTCGCGCTTTCACGCCAAAACTACTGAATCGATTTAAAAGAAAGAATGAAATTGGTACACAAATAGTCTAGAGCCTGAGAAATGACATAGGCTACTTTTTGCCGCGATAACCGGCATCCACGCGGGCGGATCCGCGGGAAACAGCTAGTATGGCATAAAAATAAAGCGCAATTATTTATCTCATTATTTCTATAAATCAAAAATAAAATAATGATATCATACCTTCATTAACAATAATAGCATTTCAGAAGAACTTTAAAAGGCTACATTTAGGCATAGGTACCTACTTTATAAAAGATCAGTTTCTGTTTTCGAATAAAATTGGCCCTATAAAGATTGTAGTACCATCCTACGTCATTGCCCTTCCTATGGCAGTAAAGATACGGAAAATCAGAAAGGTTCATCACTCGACTTATTGCTCTGTAGTCCAATAAACCGCAGAAATGGTCCTATTTAAATATTTGACTTATGTAGGTTTAGGCCAAACTACTTTTATAATGAATACAAACTGCATATCAATTCAAGCCCAGTTAAATAAGATTAATAATAAGTCGCAACTTAGTAAGCAATTTACAACCATTACCACTTTTCGACAAATATCCTGTGAACTCCCCAACTGTGTAAGGTAATTTTCCATCCCAAAAACAGCTAAAGCGCTTATTACACTAAATCCTAAATTTCATCCCAATTCTGTCACTACGTACTTACTTACTACTACACGTACGTACGTAATTAATACTACTATGAACTACGTAATTTCAAGAACTAAAATTGCAGTTTTACATGGAAACTAATAGCGTGACTCGATTACTTATAAGAACTGCAACTCATACCTTTAACCTAAATTTAATGTAGGTAGCAATTATAATTTCAAGCCGCAGAGTTGCAATGCCATCCACTGTCCGTTCGCCGATTTAATCTAATAAAACAATTTATGGAGAGGCCATACAATCTCATCAAATACACAAGCTATGGAAAATTTATTATATAATTGGCTTGCGACTTTGGAAGTTTTAATAAAGCCGTCGGTGACATTGGCCTCAACAATAGACGGTGCGAAAAATACCTCTTAATTCAGAAAGAGAATGCAGTAACCATTGATTTGATATTGTTACTACTTCCTACTGATAATGAACAAAATCTTAGTACTTTATGGCTGCGGAAATTATTCTAAAGTAATAAATACGATTTATTTTCCTTGCATCCTAGTTTTCGTTCCCATTTTTGAGTTATTAAAAGTCCCATTTGCTATTTCCGTTGAATCCCATGCTATAACACCATGTGTACGTTGGAGAAGAAAGTGATTTACTGTTAATAAACATTTAATAAGCAGCGTCTGCTCGGACATTAATGTAAAAAATCGTGAATATGATTGCTATCATGTTGCTGCATGACAAGCACTAAACGCTTTCGCTTTTTCAGCTTATAACTGACCCACTGCAACGCACTTTTGCCTATTTACTAAACAGCAAAAGAAACCGAGGCAATTAAATAAAATTAAAAATATATAAAGACATACTAATTTTACGCTAGTATTATAAACATGAGGATAACAAAAAAAATGTTTATCTATATTTCAAGGATATTTGCGATTATTTTGGCATTGAAGTTAATTAGTATTTTTAAATTTAATGTAAGTAGAATTCTCGAATAAATATTGAATAAGTAATAGTTATCTGCGGTTAAATTGGATCACCTACTTCTCACGAACTAGTAACGAACAAAACAATAAAGTTTCGGTACTTATCAAGTTATACCTCAATAAATACTGTTTACTTGGTTTAGTTAATTGTGGTACCGTTGTCCCACATTGTCGATACACAAAACTTTCACATAAAACAAGAACATAGTTTTGAAGGCTATTTTTTTTTACTGTTGTCGTCAAAACTGTGCATTAAGTACCAGTATGTAACAATGTTATTTGTACGACAGTGCAAAATCATAGGGGTTACCTGAGGTCGTTTTAAAATCATATTATCACCCAGTTTTCGAAAGAAATGGAGACCTATACATACAGGCAAATTTATTAATAGCACCCGTGCTTCATTACCGAACTAGGCTATCTTTAATATTCCGTAATACATCCCTGACCGAACTTCAATCATATGTTTTTGTTTACATAAATATTATTCTACATGACAAAGGTATACGCAAACACAGATACACGCTGATCATCTGTTAAACATACAACAATACAATGCGACGGGAGGCCGACACATAAATAGGTCGGTAACCGCTGACTCAGCTATCACTGCCTATTGAAAAGATTACTGCACAAGTATACGACACGAATTGCGTCATGTAATCCCAGTAACTAGGCACTGAATAGTTGGATGTCTGTATGTAGCCAAAAACTAGTTGTAGGTACAGAATTGGCGTTTTACATGCTCGTACCAGCCCTCTAGACATAGATGATAGAAATCGCTGAATGACATTAAATGTATGAAAATGACATTTCGTTTCGATACGTCACGTGATTTGGACTTGTCACTTCTATACATTTTCGCGATTTGATCAACGTTATCGCTTGTCGTGATGTCACTTGTCTAGCGGGGCAGTACCCCTAGATAAGTGGCGTTTGTAGAAATTTCACTTGTCTACGGGGCCGCGGGAGCATGATTTAAAAACCCTAGCATTGGACAGGACACGGTGGAAGTTGCCCAATAAGAATTTAAGAATGGGAGAGAGCTTTTGCAGTTAGACAACAAAGGTTAAAAAAAAAGAAAATCAAACTTGTGATTCGCATTTATGGCAGGTAGAACTTGACTTTATAGGACCCAAACCAAATCTACAAAAAAAGATAAGAGATTACACATAAATGTAATAAGGAACCGACTTCAATGAAATTAATATGGAACCACCTCTGACATATACCGTATCGATGACCAAAATATCACGAAACAAACACACACAAACCGTCGAATTGAGGACCTCCTCCTTTTCAAGTCGGTTAAAAATATTAAGTAAATTAGATAAGTTGTTCTCTATGGACGTTTTAATGGATAGACAGACGGTCTAGACATCAATTATTAAGCGTAAAGATGTAAGAAAGGTAAATGTTGAATGTCTCCTGAATTAGTAACTAGAGACTTACGAAGAACTGAGTGTTAACAAGGATGTTACAAAACGTTTACCTCGTAACGTAATGCGTGGGATAATCACACAAAACGTTAACACAGCAATCCCGTATTGTATCGTTTTGAAAACAATTTAAATCGTGACGGATAAAATTGGACTTATTAGACAGATAACATTTCGTTTCCTCGAAACTTAATGTACCTACGGGTTTACCTAAAAATCTATCTATCCGAACATAACACTTTAAAATAACAGCTTTTTAACGACCATTGAGCTGCGTTTTGAGTATTCGGCTTTAGGTAGGTAATGACTATGCTTCGCACACAAATTTCAAATGTGTTTTAAAGAATAATAAGTATTCCAAACAATATGGACGTATGCGACAGGAATTTAGGACAAATTCGTGTGTTATCATGAGACTGGTCCGGATATGTCTACTACGTATAGAATTCTTGTAGGACGTATCTTCCTTCGATTTGTTTTTTTGACCTTGACCTAGTTACGCCCATATGTTTTTGTGAAGAGTATAATAAAATGGTCGATAGAACGTGAATTTTGAAGAACTTACTTTCGATAGAAAACTATTATATCTAACAAATCACGACCTTAAAGATCTTAAAGTAGATTTATTTGTATATAAATTAAATTACATTATTCACTCGCGACTACATTCAATGAAACTTGATCAAAAAGTCGAGGTTGGCCAAATCAGGTTTAAATTTTTTAATAAATCTGTGCGCAAGTTATACCCGAAATAAGTACTAAAAACTAATGTATGATTATTCGATAGGTTCGCGAAAAATCGCAGGTAGATAAATCAATGGCAGAGCGATAAAATAAAACTGCCATGATAAGGACGATAGCCACACCCACAAAGGTATCAAGGGCCTTGACATTGCAAGGTCAAAAGAATACCACGGCCAAATACAAGCAAATATATTACACAATCTACATATATTAGCATCCGGAAGGAGCAGAGTCCTCTAAAAGATCTCAAGATCTGTACCGCTAATTGCCGCATACTCAAACGCAACTTACTTTTAAGTATCCGTTAAGTTTCGTGCTTTCTCTGAAATCTCGTACATCAATCAGATTTAAGTTGCCGTTAAGACTCATGCCGTCTCTGTACTTGTACTTTAAGGGGTAAAGTACGACAGATAAACATTTAAGAACGTTTTAATGTTAAGTTGCGTTTGAATATTCGGGTGACTCTTATGTTAAGATGTAATGTAGCAACATATAGATATTTAAAAACGTCTCAAAGTTAAGGGTCAGAATGTCTGTTCACATTTATCAAGGTATTTATCGATCTCCCAAACTTGGGAACTTTCAAAAACAATTTTCCTTAGTCCTCGCGAGTTTGGATCGCCAAGATTCTTGCGACGCGCTACGTCACAAATTATTATCTAAGATAAATGGTTGTATCGCATTCCTGTAACTTGTTTTCTCTTTATAATTTGTGATTAGTAAAGTTCTAAGTGTAAAACTTGTTCTATCAGAGAATTCTTTCTTTTTATTACCTACCTACAGGTTTCTATCCAAGTGACGTTGTTTAGTTAGGTTAGAGCTTATTATTGTGACCTATTTCCCTATGTAAATTTTGCTGGCCCTGTTTACGTAAGACCTTCGTCAAACCATGAGTGATGTTTAATATCATTCATCTTGATAGAGATTTATTTTAGGAGTAAATCTTGTAGATTTTTCCTAGCTTATATTTATTGGAAAATTTCAACATGACTGGCCTTTAGTGCGTCAGGTATTGTTCACGAATAACAAGGAAAATGAATGGGAAACATGCAGCCTTAAAAAACACTGGATTTCAATAACACATCAAAACGTTTAATTATCATTTCAATATTATATTAATATCAAATTGTTATCTTTCCTACATAATCACAATAAACCTGGAAAGCTTTATTCATGCTTAATGTATGTTCCGTGCATGCGCAAACATAGATAAAATGTTATCTAACAAATACGATAAACCTTAATACAAAAACGTGATTTATTTTAGTAATTAACTAATTATATCGTTTGTTGGTTTAAGTTTAAATCGTATATCAATAATTTTATCATTGTAGGTTATCACAAAATATTTCGAAATAGGTATTTGTGAAATGTACAATCGTTTACCAAAACTAATCCTTACTAATATTATAAATACGAAAGTAACTCTGTCTGTCTGTCTGTCGCGCTTTCACGCCAAAACTACTGAATCGATTTAAAAGAAAGAATGAAATTGGTACACAAATAGTCTAGAGCCTGAGAAATGACATAGGCTACTTTTTGCCGCGATAACCGGCATCCACGCGGGCGGATCCGCGGGAAACAGCTAGTATGGCATAAAAATAAAGCGCAATTATTTATCTCATTATTTCTATAAATCAAAAATAAAATAATGATATCATACCTTCATTAACAATAATAGCATTTCAGAAGAACTTTAAAAGGCTACATTTAGGCATAGGTACCTACTTTATAAAAGATCAGTTTCTGTTTTCGAATAAAATTGGCCCTATAAAGATTGTAGTACCATCCTACGTCATTGCCCTTCCTATGGCAGTAAAGATACGGAAAATCAGAAAGGTTCATCACTCGACTTATTGCTCTGTAGTCCAATAAACCGCAGAAATGGTCCTATTTAAATATTTGACTTATGTAGGTTTAGGCCAAACTACTTTTATAATGAATACAAACTGCATATCAATTCAAGCCCAGTTAAATAAGATTAATAATAAGTCGCAACTTAGTAAGCAATTTACAACCATTACCACTTTTCGACAAATATCCTGTGAACTCCCCAACTGTGTAAGGTAATTTTCCATCCCAAAAACAGCTAAAGCGCTTATTACACTAAATCCTAAATTTCATCCCAATTCTGTCACTACGTACTTACTTACTACTACACGTACGTACGTAATTAATACTACTATGAACTACGTAATTTCAAGAACTAAAATTGCAGTTTTACATGGAAACTAATAGCGTGACTCGATTACTTATAAGAACTGCAACTCATACCTTTAACCTAAATTTAATGTAGGTAGCAATTATAATTTCAAGCCGCAGAGTTGCAATGCCATCCACTGTCCGTTCGCCGATTTAATCTAATAAAACAATTTATGGAGAGGCCATACAATCTCATCAAATACACAAGCTATGGAAAATTTATTATATAATTGGCTTGCGACTTTGGAAGTTTTAATAAAGCCGTCGGTGACATTGGCCTCAACAATAGACGGTGCGAAAAATACCTCTTAATTCAGAAAGAGAATGCAGTAACCATTGATTTGATATTGTTACTACTTCCTACTGATAATGAACAAAATCTTAGTACTTTATGGCTGCGGAAATTATTCTAAAGTAATAAATACGATTTATTTTCCTTGCATCCTAGTTTTCGTTCCCATTTTTGAGTTATTAAAAGTCCCATTTGCTATTTCCGTTGAATCCCATGCTATAACACCATGTGTACGTTGGAGAAGAAAGTGATTTACTGTTAATAAACATTTAATAAGCAGCGTCTGCTCGGACATTAATGTAAAAAATCGTGAATATGATTGCTATCATGATGCTGCATGACAAGCACTAAACGCTTTCGCTTTTTCAGCTTATAACTGACCCACTGCAACGCACTTTTGCCTATTTACTAAACAGCAAAAGAAACCGAGGCAATTAAATAAAATTAAAAATATATAAAGACATACTAATTTTACGCTAGTATTATAAACATGAGGATAACAAAAAAAATGTTTATCTATATTTCAAGGATATTTGCGATTATTTTGGCATTGAAGTTAATTAGTATTTTTAAATTTAATGTAAGTAGAATTCTCGAATAAATATTGAATAAGTAATAGTTATCTGCGGTTAAATTGGATCACCTACTTCTCACGAACTAGTAACGAACAAAACAATAAAGTTTCGGTACTTATCAAGTTATACCTCAATAAATACTGTTTACTTGGTTTAGTTAATTGTGGTACCGTTGTCCCACATTGTCGATACACAAAACTTTCACATAAAACAAGAACATAGTTTTGAAGGCTATTTTTTTTTACTGTTGTCGTCAAAACTGTGCATTAAGTACCAGTATGTAACAATGTTATTTGTACGACAGTGCAAAATCATAGGGGTTACCTGAGGTCGTTTTAAAATCATATTATCACCCAGTTTTCGAAAGAAATGGAGACCTATACATACAGGCAAATTTATTAATAGCACCCGTGCTTCATTACCGAACTAGGCTATCTTTAATATTCCGTAATACATCCCTGACCGAACTTCAATCATATGTTTTTGTTTACATAAATATTATTCTACATGACAAAGGTATACGCAAACACAGATACACGCTGATCATCTGTTAAACATACAACAATACAATGCGACGGGAGGCCGACACATAAATAGGTCGGTAACCGCTGACTCAGCTATCACTGCCTATTGAAAAGATTACTGCACAAGTATACGACACGAATTGCGTCATGTAATCCCAGTAACTAGGCACTGAATAGTTGGATGTCTGTATGTAGCCAAAAACTAGTTGTAGGTACAGAATTGGCGTTTTACATGCTCGTACCAGCCCTCTAGACATAGATGATAGAAATCGCTGAATGACATTAAATGTATGAAAATGACATTTCGTTTCGATACGTCACGTGATTTGGACTTGTCACTTCTATACATTTTCGCGATTTGATCAACGTTATCGCTTGTCGTGATGTCACTTGTCTAGCGGGGCAGTACCCCTAGATAAGTGGCGTTTGTAGAAATTTCACTTGTCTACGGGGCCGCGGGAGCATGATTTAAAAACCCTAGCATTGGACAGGACACGGTGGAAGTTGCCCAATAAGAATTTAAGAATGGGAGAGAGCTTTTGCAGTTAGACAACAAAGGTTAAAAAAAAAGAAAATCAAACTTGTGATTCGCATTTATGGCAGGTAGAACTTGACTTTATAGGACCCAAACCAAATCTACAAAAAAAGATAAGAGATTACACATAAATGTAATAAGGAACCGACTTCAATGAAATTAATATGGAACCACCTCTGACATATACCGTATCGATGACCAAAATATCACGAAACAAACACACACAAACCGTCGAATTGAGGACCTCCTCCTTTTCAAGTCGGTTAAAAATATTAAGTAAATTAGATAAGTTGTTCTCTATGGACGTTTTAATGGATAGACAGACGGTCTAGACATCAATTATTAAGCGTAAAGATGTAAGAAAGGTAAATGTTGAATGTCTCCTGAATTAGTAACTAGAGACTTACGAAGAACTGAGTGTTAACAAGGATGTTACAAAACGTTTACCTCGTAACGTAATGCGTGGGATAATCACACAAAACGTTAACACAGCAATCCCGTATTGTATCGTTTTGAAAACAATTTAAATCGTGACGGATAAAATTGGACTTATTAGACAGATAACATTTCGTTTCCTCGAAACTTAATGTACCTACGGGTTTACCTAAAAATCTATCTATCCGAACATAACACTTTAAAATAACAGCTTTTTAACGACCATTGAGCTGCGTTTTGAGTATTCGGCTTTAGGTAGGTAATGACTATGCTTCGCACACAAATTTCAAATGTGTTTTAAAGAATAATAAGTATTCCAAACAATATGGACGTATGCGACAGGAATTTAGGACAAATTCGTGTGTTATCATGAGACTGGTCCGGATATGTCTACTACGTATAGAATTCTTGTAGGACGTATCTTCCTTCGATTTGTTTTTTTGACCTTGACCTAGTTACGCCCATATGTTTTTGTGAAGAGTATAATAAAATGGTCGATAGAACGTGAATTTTGAAGAACTTACTTTCGATAGAAAACTATTATATCTAACAAATCACGACCTTAAAGATCTTAAAGTAGATTTATTTGTATATAAATTAAATTACATTATTCACTCGCGACTACATTCAATGAAACTTGATCAAAAAGTCGAGGTTGGCCAAATCAGGTTTAAATTTTTTAATAAATCTGTGCGCAAGTTATACCCGAAATAAGTACTAAAAACTAATGTATGATTATTCGATAGGTTCGCGAAAAATCGCAGGTAGATAAATCAATGGCAGAGCGATAAAATAAAACTGCCATGATAAGGACGATAGCCACACCCACAAAGGTATCAAGGGCCTTGACATTGCAAGGTCAAAAGAATACCACGGCCAAATACAAGCAAATATATTACACAATCTACATATATTAGCATCCGGAAGGAGCAGAGTCCTCTAAAAGATCTCAAGATCTGTACCGCTAATTGCCGCATACTCAAACGCAACTTACTTTTAAGTATCCGTTAAGTTTCGTGCTTTCTCTGAAATCTCGTACATCAATCAGATTTAAGTTGCCGTTAAGACTCATGCCGTCTCTGTACTTGTACTTTAAGGGGTAAAGTACGACAGATAAACATTTAAGAACGTTTTAATGTTAAGTTGCGTTTGAATATTCGGGTGACTCTTATGTTAAGATGTAATGTAGCAACATATAGATATTTAAAAACGTCTCAAAGTTAAGGGTCAGAATGTCTGTTCACATTTATCAAGGTATTTATCGATCTCCCAAACTTGGGAACTTTCAAAAACAATTTTCCTTAGTCCTCGCGAGTTTGGATCGCCAAGATTCTTGCGACGCGCTACGTCACAAATTATTATCTAAGATAAATGGTTGTATCGCATTCCTGTAACTTGTTTTCTCTTTATAATTTGTGATTAGTAAAGTTCTAAGTGTAAAACTTGTTCTATCAGAGAATTCTTTCTTTTTATTACCTACCTACAGGTTTCTATCCAAGTGACGTTGTTTAGTTAGGTTAGAGCTTATTATTGTGACCTATTTCCCTATGTAAATTTTGCTGGCCCTGTTTACGTAAGACCTTCGTCAAACCATGAGTGATGTTTAATATCATTCATCTTGATAGAGATTTATTTTAGGAGTAAATCTTGTAGATTTTTCCTAGCTTATATTTATTGGAAAATTTCAACATGACTGGCCTTTAGTGCGTCAGGTATTGTTCACGAATAACAAGGAAAATGAATGGGAAACATGCAGCCTTAAAAAACACTGGATTTCAATAACACATCAAAACGTTTAATTATCATTTCAATATTATATTAATATCAAATTGTTATCTTTCCTACATAATCACAATAAACCTGGAAAGCTTTATTCATGCTTAATGTATGTTCCGTGCATGCGCAAACATAGATAAAATGTTATCTAACAAATACGATAAACCTTAATACAAAAACGTGATTTATTTTAGTAATTAACTAATTATATCGTTTGTTGGTTTAAGTTTAAATCGTATATCAATAATTTTATCATTGTAGGTTATCACAAAATATTTCGAAATAGGTATTTGTGAAATGTACAATCGTTTACCAAAACTAATCCTTACTAATATTATAAATACGAAAGTAACTCTGTCTGTCTGTCTGTCGCGCTTTCACGCCAAAACTACTGAATCGATTTAAAAGAAAGAATGAAATTGGTACACAAATAGTCTAGAGCCTGAGAAATGACATAGGCTACTTTTTGCCGCGATAACCGGCATCCACGCGGGCGGATCCGCGGGAAACAGCTAGTATGGCATAAAAATAAAGCGCAATTATTTATCTCATTATTTCTATAAATCAAAAATAAAATAATGATATCATACCTTCATTAACAATAATAGCATTTCAGAAGAACTTTAAAAGGCTACATTTAGGCATAGGTACCTACTTTATAAAAGATCAGTTTCTGTTTTCGAATAAAATTGGCCCTATAAAGATTGTAGTACCATCCTACGTCATTGCCCTTCCTATGGCAGTAAAGATACGGAAAATCAGAAAGGTTCATCACTCGACTTATTGCTCTGTAGTCCAATAAACCGCAGAAATGGTCCTATTTAAATATTTGACTTATGTAGGTTTAGGCCAAACTACTTTTATAATGAATACAAACTGCATATCAATTCAAGCCCAGTTAAATAAGATTAATAATAAGTCGCAACTTAGTAAGCAATTTACAACCATTACCACTTTTCGACAAATATCCTGTGAACTCCCCAACTGTGTAAGGTAATTTTCCATCCCAAAAACAGCTAAAGCGCTTATTACACTAAATCCTAAATTTCATCCCAATTCTGTCACTACCTACTTACTACACGTACGTACGTAATTTATACTACTATGAACTACGTAATTTCAAGAACTAAATTTGTAGTTTTACATGGAAAATAATAGCGTGACTCGGTTACTTCTAAGAACTGCAACTCACACCTTTAACCTTAATTTAATATAGGTAGCTATTACAGTATAATTTCAAGCCGCAGATTTACAATGCCATCCACTGTCCGTTCGCCGATTTAATCTAATAAAACAATTTATGGAGAGGCCATACAATCTCATCAAATACACAAGCTATGGAAAATTTATTATATAATTGGCTTGCGACTTTGGAAGTTTTAATAATGCCGTCGGTGACATTGGCCTCAACAATAGACGGTGCGAAAAATACCTCTTAATTCAGAAAGAGAATGCAGTGACCATTGATTTGATATTGTTACTACTACCTACTGATAATGAACAAAATCTTAGTACTTTATGGCTGCGGAAATTATTCTAAAGTAATAAATATGATTTATTTTCCTTGCATCCTAGTTTTCGTTCCCATTTTTGAGTTAATAAAAGTCCCATTTGCTATTTCCTTTGAATCCCATGCTATAACACCATGTGTACGTTGGAGAAGAAAAGTGATTTACTGTTAATAAACAATAAACATTTAATAAGCAGCGTCTGCTCGGACATTAATGTAAAAAATCGTGAATATGATTGCTACCGTGTTGCTGCCTGACAAGCACTAAACGGATTGATTGATGGATTTGAATGAAATTAGGCATAAAACGGTATTTTTTTTTTACTGACACATGCCTACGGGACTTAAAATTCCAATATTACTCTACTCCGGAGTTTCCTGACGCAAAAGCTAGTGAAATTTAAAACATTAACACGAAAGCAACTAGAACCGACGCAATTACGAATATTCAAAGCAGGCAACGTTGCACGGAAAATTAGCATTTCTGTGCTAACTGCTAACTACTGCTAACTGACAATCAGTAATCGACCTATGAATACGAATACGAATAATTTAACCTAGATAGGTATCTAGGTTGGGTTGCCGATATTGAAAGCACCTGTTTTCACATTACTTTAAAACAATCGATAAACAAAAGTATCGATTTAATGCCGTTAAAATAAGAGTAGGGTAGTCAATGACCTTTAGATATATGTCAACTGTAAATTGAAAAGTAGTAAGCACTATTTAGTTAGGCAATAATTTAATTTAAAGAATAAAAAAAATATAAGAATAAATAGGTACTTACGAAACATTTTGCTTAATTAACGTTTTATTTACTTTAATAACTAACTTTTGGGTTGGTTTTTATTATGTAAGAAATTGGTTTTAAAAAGACTTATTTAGAGCAATAATGGCACCAAGTAATGCCTATTTTTCGAACCCCATTATACTATTTTTCATAGCGGGCGGTTGAGTCAATGCCCCAATTTATGTCTAGTTAAGCATCTTAACCCGATTAAGGGATGTAGGTTCGCAGAGGCGTATCCATGGGGTAAATGATGAGGTCATCCAGTAGGGGAACACCCCTGCTGGGTTAATTGCACAGACAACATTTACTCAAGTCTTTGCGAACTCAAAATCGATGCTTACCTAATGCTTGTGCTAGATTCTTACTGATCTAATACACTTTTTCAGCAACCAACACACGTTAAATTTAAGTTTGCAACCGTTTGGAAACTTTGACTAAACGCCCTGTTCTTCCTCAGCGTTAATCAGTGCCTCAAAAGAACTTTAGGATGACAAAAATACTTATTGTTTTCTAAGTTTAATGCCAATGTTAGACAATTATATAAAACTAGTTTAACATACAGATAGACACCTGAACGTTGAACGTCACCGCCACCCTAATCTTGAGCCTGAGAAAAGACAGGCTACTTTTTGCCGCCATAACCGACATGCACACGGGCAGAGCCGCAGGAAACAGCTAGTATTCTATAAAAATGAGACAGGTATGTTATTAGCACTCGCATTTTGAGGACTCGAAAACCTCCTAATTAGGAATTTTTCAATGATAGCTATCTCTTTTACTTACGTGCTTATCCTATCTTTTGTACTACTCATTAGTGCAACTTGACATTCTGACATACTGGTATATTATGTCAAAATGTTAGTAACTGTGAAGGTAATCTTGTCTATGATATCATTTCTTGAAACATTTTCTTTTACTGAATGACAAAGAGGTACTCATGTATTATAATATCTTACATCTAACATTGTTTCTTGTTTAACTTTAAACCGACTTTGCACATGTAAGGCGAGCTGTATAAAATCATTACGACTTTTACTATGACCTTTGACCTTGACTTCTGGCAAATAATCTTATCTATATGACGTCATTGCGTGGCTTGCGCATATAAGAAAATACAATACAATGTAATATAAATAATATGGAAATTGATATCAGATTCTATAGACCTTTCTATCTTGTTTGACTATGTATGTTCTTTATTCGAGCTAGCATTGATTGATGACACGTAATGCGAGCCAACTATAGGTACTTAATCGATTTCTGGCATAGACTTTCTGAGGGTCATGTTACAGTTAGGTATAGGAAATTTAGATTTCGATTTTTTTTTGTTCTGATTTAAAACGACTTAATTCTTTCTTACATAAAAATCGACGTCATTCATAATATAACTGGGTCTAATAACAAGTAGATAAGCTTAATTTATCTCTTTTTATTGTTTGAACGCCTTTAAAATATATCTACTGTCAAAGAATTTAAGTAGGTATAAGTTGGTAAGTAATTACGTTGCAAGTTGTAGGAATTTATAGAAGAACAGAAAAATCACAAATAGATTATGGACAATGAAAATAAGTATAAATAATAATATGAGTAGTAAAGCCGCGGTAGACCACGGAAGAGTCGACGGGACAAGTGCGATGTCTTCTTTGAGAATTGGAAAGTTTTATGGTGACCAATAATTTTGTCCACGAGTGTACATTTTAAGTAACTGACGGCATTTTAATCTCGTTAGCTCCGTTAATTAATAGGTACATGGCGTTCATTATGTAATCACCATTTTAGGTCATTAATAGTTAATTAGTATTAGTTGGGATCATTTTTCATTCATTAAATTTACAACATTTATCTAAAATTCTAAACGATATTTTGAATGTAGTTTTAAATAGGTTGGTATTCCTGAAACTACACCCCGATTTCGAATGGCTGTTTAAAGCGCTGCGCAAAATAGTGTCTTGTGTCGAATACAAGCCACCAGTGAATACCTATTTTGTTTTTATTATAATCAATACGAAATCAGACTCTCCCCGCGCAGACGGAGACACTTTTTGTATCCAGTTGCTTCCACTAGACATATTTATACCGATTCCGATCGCCATTCAAAAAGTCTTCGGTGTAGGTAAATTTATAATCTTTTATCAACTTATGTGATTGGTCCAAGACTAAAAACCAATCATAGCGCCAATTCAAAATGATATTAGTTTGAAAGGAAAGAGTATTTTTTTGTACTTTGTGTTGTTGTCCCTGCTACCTAAATGAATAACAATTTTGCATTGTTATTGTATTCGAATTACAATTAAATTGGAGAGTAAAGGCACTGGAGGAAGAACTAAAAATATTGTAAGCAGATAGGTAGAAACATGAACTAGCCTTGTTGAGAGGCGGTAGTCCCTAAGTATTGAGTGATTCGTTCCGCGCCACAGTACCGGAAGATCTAATTTCTGCGCTCATTCACGGTCTAATTTCCTCATTACCTACACCATTTTATTACTTAATAAAAAGTCTACTCACTCGTCGCTATGCCAGTTGTTACCTACTAAAAACCCTCATGTAGAAAAAGGTAAATCAAAATAAGATAATAATCTGTCTCACAAGCATCGTAGATTTAGACAAAGGTTTGCAAAAAAATTATACCTACCTACTTACTTATTGATCGATAAATTTATAAGCCAATTAGGTACCCTCTTTTGCGCAACACTGTCGCGTAAAAAGGGTGATTTTTAAAATGAAGAAGTCAAGCGTCAACGTCACGTGTAGTTCTACAAAATATAGTTCTATGCATGGCACTTTATAAATAGACATCCCGGATGCAGAATTCGTCCGGCGCATGTAGATATTTAGATTTAGAGTAGTTGTCGCTTTTGACTCGAGTCGGACATCAGTAAATATATTTTAGAAAAGAAGGCATCTACCTTCTTTAAAACTTTCTAACTTTCTATTTTATTAAAATTAATAAAATATGATTTTAAAGAAATAATTTATTTATAGCTAAGACTATTTATTCTAACACTATATCTATCAGAATGCTGGATGTCTAAGGTAGGTACCTTAATCAGAAGGTTTACAGTAAGATCTCAACTTGTAACAGTATATTTTATTTAAGGAAGTCTTGAGCGTCATTCTCAAGACAATATTATTCGTCACTGCGTTTTAGTAATCAAGTAGAAAACTATTCTTCTCTTTTCTCTTAAATCGCAAAAATACCGTCTTAAATATGATTGTTGAAAAATTCACTTGTACCTACATTTATCTTGCATTAGTTGTTATGTTTTAAATTTTAATGGACTTTCAAAGTCAAAATAATTAATCGCAATAAAAAGGATTTTTAACCTAAATTGTAGTGTCTATAACCTCTTATTAGATAGAATTCTACATCAAACAAATTGTACCTAATGATGTGCCAATTATTTTTATTTTTAGTATAATAATATATCTTGGAACAACTCACACACGGTAATGTTATCCCATACTAGTCAGAGCCTGCATAAGATCTGATAACCATACTTATATATTTCTGAATAGATTACACTAGTAAATTACACCCAGTGTCAGAACAAATGGTAATTCTCATCACACAAGATTTTTTTTCTGGGTAGGAATCGAACCCACGACCTCCGGTTTAGCAGTCAGTCGGGATCACTAACCAATAGATTAATAGGCCAGTCTACTTTATGCTTAAAAAGTAGATATTGTGCATCACATTTTTTTTCAATAATAAAGAAATACCTATAATTTCGTGACTGGCATCTGCCCCGATGAACCCCCGCGCGTACTTTGCTGTCATTGTGCATTGTATTTTCCCTATTATATTACAGTACTCTGCGAATGTAATTATATAATCCCCTTAACATACGCAAATGTCAAAAAATGAAAAATACAACTCAGTTATTATGGCAGTTTAACAAAACATTGTTCTACATAGGACCTTGTTTATAAGAAGCCGAAATCTCACAACTTTTAATTCTCCATTACGGTCCTTTTTTTATGAAACTGCAAAGTTGTTAGTCCTGGCTATGACGCAAACGTATTTGTAAGTATAATAAGGTAGGTACGCATTGTCAGTAATCCCACATACTGACGTCAACCGAAGTCAAACAAGTTTCAGTATTCAAAAGTACCTAATAGAGTTACGTGTCTCGGAATATAACAATGGCATACGTACATAAACAAAACACAATTCTAATTTTATTTTAATGTTTATTGCATAATTTTAATCCCACCAAAAACAAGTAATCAACAAATGTCGCAAGAACAGTAAAAGCATAATTCAGCAATTCAAGAAAATACAATGTATTTAACAAAATAGGGTTCAACAAAATGTGCTACAAAAGTTCAAGACAATAACAGAACAGTTGATTATATACTAGTAGATTGGTGTGGTCTATACCAAATTAATATTATCAAATTATATACGAAGTTTTAATCTCTCTGCAAAAGTAAAATACTCATTAATGTCATTCATGGTTCCACTTCCAAAGGCACCACAAAGACATTATGTACATTTATTTTCAAACCAAATTCACATTAATTATATTGTCTTTATCCTCAGTCCAATTCCGACTTACGTTGTTTGATATGCCAAATACTGGAGCTCGGAATTATCGTTCAAACTAGGTTAACAGAAAGCAGCGTTATAGCTACACTTACATTTTACTTTATAATTATGTAAGACATTGTCTTTACAATAATTTATGAGATATTTTTTTTTCTTTAATTACCTTTTCAACATTTCTACTTACATAATTTTTAAGCTTTCCATCCAACATACCAATATAAATGTACTTTTCAAGACAATAGAGCTTAATTTGCAATATACATCACAAAAACTTTTTATTCTTTTTTTTACATTTTCTGTCCTCATAAAATCTTTACACATAAGAACACTTATAACAATTTAGAATATACTTTGAATTATTTTTTTTTTATTTTTAAAACTAATGCCAACCACAGTTTTAATGCAGATTGATGTTTGTGCCCAGAAAAATAATGTAATGTTCAATAAAAAAAATTATCAGAAAATAGAGTATTAAATAATTATTTTTAAAGAATGATGGAATGTTGACTGTAGTTACTTAAAAACTTACAAAAACCAGTACACTTACAAGTACACCATTAAAAGAAATATTTTTAATTGTCAATATCGTAAATAACAATTTATATCATTTAATTGACATGATGTACTCATTTGTGCAATTAAGTTTTGGACCAGTATAAAAGCTGTTGTTGTAAAATAATTATTAGACATTTTTAAAACTCTAAGAAAATAAGAAAATGCTCTTATAAGGCAAATAATTAAATGAATGTTGATAAGATAAGACTTGAGATTCTATGCAATGCATGGTAATTAATCTTTTAGTCAATACTGATGATAAAATAAATAGGAACTTTGATAAGTCAAATAATAGACTGCATTAAGAGAAATAACTGCAGTGAAAGGACTCAAAGTCATTCATGAATTAGAATTAGGCCAAAAATTGTTTAAGAAAAACATGGAGTTATGAAATTGTGGATTTATTTTTACAAAATGGAAGAACAGTGAAAGGGCATTGCACATGTGGTCCAAACTATGTCTATGCTACTTAACACTGGTCTTAATTTAAGTGCAAAAAACAATAAGTAAACAAAACATTAATTAAGTACACTATAACATCTCAACACAGCTTGATTGAAATAAACTTATAAAAATCTTGCTAAGTGTTTTAAGAATGTGCAGTCCCTGGTGCGAATAGTGTAACTAGAAAGTACTAAAACAATTACTATTCATACACTAATTCTAATTTTTAAAATAAATAAACAAGTAACTATGACATACGCTTATCATTTACTAACCCCCATAATTTTACATCCCAATGTGAACCCACTATTTCTCAGCCTCACTAAGTATGATCAATATAGTTTTATCAGCACAGTGTTGTTGCCAGTATCATTTTTGCCATGTTATAAAATTTACAAAAATTCGTAGTTTATATGTTTAAAAAATATACAGTGAAGCTATCGAATGTTTGTATTTCTACTTAAATTTATCTATGGTCTACTATCACATTTGGTATGGAGAGGGGCTAGAATGCGATTGACGATGGAGGCATGGAACATTCCCCTACAGTCACACGGTATGATGCCAGTTCACTGATACCATGGTAGTGCACAAACGCAGCCACAATCACAAGCACATGGAAGATTTGGTGCGACTGGAACCAGATGTCACACTTGCCTGGGAACCAGCGCTCAGGTACACGCAGAGCGTAGAACATAGCCCCTAATATGTATAATAACCCCATTAGTACTAACCAACCCAGTGACGCTTTACTCACTTGGCTGAACCAACCTTCGGTAATGCCATAGTGGATGGCAGGCACAATGCCTGACAGACCAAAACCCATAAACACTCCTGCTCGGAGAGGTCTCAAACGAGGTTCTGAGAACCTGTCCCAAAGGGACACTATAATAGACAGAATTCCTAACACAACCACTACAGATAGGTATATTATTTTAGGTCTGTAATGGCAGTAGAAACTATAATACAACCATGGAACAAATGAGCCCATAATTAACAGAGCTATTCCACAGTAATCCAACTTAGAGAACAATTTCCCGACCATCTCTGAGTGGCAGTAGAGGGTGTGGTAAGCAAATGAAAAACCAAGGCACACTATGGCACCAATAAAGAATACTCCGAAAATCATTTTCTCCTGCATCTGGATCTCGATCGAGGGTCGCGACAGGAAGTAGATCGCCACGCCGATAAAGGCCACGCAGCCCAGTAGATGTGTCCAGATGTTACCAGTCTCCGTGTGGATTCGGAAGATAGAAGCGAAACACGCGCTGAATGACGGCAGTGGTGGCCTATGTCCTTTGTGCAGGTAGTCGTTGTCCTGCAGCCAACGCGGCAGATGCCTGAAGTGACACACGTTCCACGACGCCTCCCATACTTTGCGGACGAACTCCTCGGCTTGCTCGGCCGCGTTGTGTGCCAACGCACCAAGGTCGATTTCATCCGATAGCACGCCCGCTTTCAATACTTCTGCCATTTCGGCATCTAGAAGGTGCTGATCCTCGGGGGTAGACGGCAACGGGCACCCATCTTCTTCCTCGGCGAGCACCTCGTCGAGCTCGTCCATTTGCGAAGCCAAGCTTTCCGCTTCGGGGTCCCATCCTTGGCGACGACGCAGCCCGTCCGAAGACGCGCTGCGGGACCCCGTATCAGAATCAGATTCCCACATCGCGCCGTCAAAATTCACCCGAACACATAAAAACGGCAACCATTAGTCGCCACGATCTTTGTTAGCGCTACACAGACAGTTATTTGTTAGAAATCCAGTTACGTCATGGAAAAGGTTGCACGATGCACGAGATGTCTATGTAAGCTTTTGTTTCGAATCGTTCACAGTAAAGATTTTTGGATCAAAATATATAACCGTTGGACTATGATCACAAAAATTTATAGCGTTATAAAAATGTCGAAAAATCACTACCACACAGGACAATCAAATATGAACAGCTGCACAGAACTGAAACTGAACTAATGAACGAACATATTAGTCATTCAACCATTTTAACAAACTCTACACTTCTCCGTCTAACCTATAACTGCTATTCGCTCAATTTCAATATGAAAACGTCACGTTGGTAGAGATGTGTGTATTAACAGAAAACCGAATATTATAAATCGATTTCAAAACCAACATTATTTTATAGGATAATATCAAAAAATAATTAAGTCGCACTATAGCCGTGTCTACAACGCCAGTTTTTTCACAAAACACTGAAACCTAAAATTAGAGGTATGGCCTAGTAGCATGGTCGACTGTTTTTATTCGGAAACACATTTAGGGGTATGGAGCGCGCATATCGAGTATGAACAAGTAAAAGGCCTAGTATGAACAAGTAAAATCGTGAAATTATTGTAAAAACGGAGCACGTTTTATTAAAACAATCTCAAATCCTAATATTACCGTAATAATAACGGAACCATCGATATTGTCGCACGGAAGATCACTTAAATCAGTAATCTAGCGTAGTACTTTTAGGCTAATAAATATGGAGAGTTTTAAGTGCTATCGTAAAATATTTCCATACTATCTATTTTGTCAACAGTAGGAGCATTAGTTTCGGTACGTTTCGGTTTTTTTAATCGAACGGGGCATCTCTAAGAAAAGAGACATCTGTCTTCTGATTGGTCGAATAAAAATACGTCAATACTTCAACTATTTGACATTATCCGAATGAATAAAGTTCTAACCTCTTCAATAGCCAAAGAAAATATTTATCACGATATGATGAATGTTTGTAACAAAAGATATTATATACATAGCTCTACTTACTTCTTAAACATGTTGCAGCTTGTTGTTTTTTGTCAAAATCACTTAATTCACGCTATTTGAATGACACTTCCAAGTTGATCATGAACAAGTTACTTCTAGGTTCAGTCTATTTTAACCAATGAACACGAAGGACAGTGTTGTGCTATTGGCTGAAAAGTTTTGTCGGTTTTTCAGGCTAACATTATGGTTTGTTCGGAAACAAACAGCCTTCGATTACAATAACATACTTATTAAACTATAATATTATCTGAATAGTACATATTGTGAAAATAATTATTTTATTACTTCAATAGACTCATAAAAATGGTTGAAAAGTTTTTTGAAAATTCGTAAAAATGTAACAGTGTTAAATGTCCTTAGTACCTAAGTTAAAATTTCTATACGTGAAGCAGCACGTCAAATTGACGATTATTGTAATGTGTTTGTGAATGTGTGCAGATATCGATTACCACGAGCACAGACCACACAGACAGAGTACTTTATACTTAACACGAGATTCCCACATGTGATTTTATTTGATTGATACTACAGTAAACACTTTAACCAAAAAAGTTTAATTAAAAACATAATCAGTTGAAAAGAAAGAAAATATGACATCGTTATTAGAGGTATTGGTAACAAGTGATTCGAACAATACATTATGGACGAATTCTGTATGGGATCCACATACCGGCACCAGCTTAATGACTTACAAAGGAGGCGGAACAGCCGCGAACAAAACACTTTCATTTATCGGAAAGGACTACATAGCCGTTGTGGAAAAAACCAAGCCAGTTCTACACATCTGGCCGTTAAATTCGTATCAAACTGTCCAAGGCATGCGTTTTATTCTGCCTGGAAAAGCTAACGCCTTGGCCGTTTCTCCTAATGGGGACTTCATAGTAGCAGGCATTGAAGAGAAGATCTACTTATGGCAAACAGCTTCTGGTAATCTTTTAACAATTATTAATAGACATTACCAACATGTTTACATACTTAAATTTACACCGGATGGAAGCTATTTTGTATCTGCAGCTGATGATGGGATGGTTATGGTGTGGTCCCTAACCACTGTGTCTGCTCACCCTGAAGTTGATCTAGTCTCACAAACATCTGCAGGTCATCATGATCCAGTATACATATTTTCTGATCACTCGCTACCTGTCACTGATTTGTGTATTAGTAAAACTGGTATGCATGGAAAGTTATGCACTGTGTCCAGTGATAGGACATGCAAAATCTATGACCTGTCCTCGGGAGAAATATTATTGAATCTAGTCTTTGATGTTCCTCTCTCAGCAATTACGTTTGATGTATTAGAATTGAGTATTTTTGTTGGGACAGATGTAGGAAAAATTTATCAACTCAGTCTCACAAATCCTCCAAGAAACAGAGATTTACTAATCAACACAGAGAATAACTGCCCTAGTTTTGACTCACATACAAAAGCTGTGACCTGTTTGTCTGCCTCATTAGATGGTGAAACTTTGATGTCTGGATCTAATGATGCACAGGTAATTATGTGGCATATACCTAGTAAACAGCCAGTGCGAACAATTAGACACAAAGGACCTGTGACAAATGCATTTTTCACTATAAATTTACCTGCTATTTATAATCAAGATTTCTCTCCGGGAATAATTCTACACAGCTTAGAAAGAACATTGGAAAAGGATGCTGATGATGTTTATGAGATAGAAGTGTTTGTTAAAAATAAAATAAGTTTCTGGCCAGATGGCAATGAAGACTCTGGAGAGAATCTTACATCTAAAGAAGCAGAAAACGAGTTTAAGTTGAAAGAAGATTACTTAAATTCAGAACTAAATAAACTAAAGACAATCAATTACAATTTGTATACACTTGCCATACAGAAAACGTTGCAGTCTGTTCCAGAGATAAGAAATAATTCCAATAAGAAGAAAAAGAAAAAGGAGAATGAAGCTTAATAAACTTTTTTAATTATGGACATAATCTTTTATCTTTTTACTTACCCTTTTATTCAGACAGTAATGATTTGGTATTCATTTTTTTGTCATTATACTTCTTATAATATCACCTCATTACATACATTAGTTGTATCTTAATGGATTAAGTAATTCTTAAAAGTCATACCATATCATTTGCCTGTTATTTACTTTGAAGCCAAAAATGCTGTAAATTAATCAAAATTAAGGTGGTAAACCTTTGATTATATACCCGAGGTAAACCTTCTGTGACTGCTTGAGGGCCTAACTTACCCTCTAGGGTACTCTTTAAGTTTGAACCTGAGAGAATAAATTGTATGTAGAGGTTAGTACTAAGAAATACCCAATTCTTCTTAGGAAGTAAGTAATAAGTATTTTAGTGGATACCTACCTAATTAATAACTTAAACCTATTTTTTTTTTATATTAGCCTAAATTAGATCCCACAGCTGGGCAAAGGCCTACCTATTATTTTTTTTTATATTTTGTAACAAATCAAATGCAAGTTTGCACAGCGAGAATATCATCTGTATTACTAAATTGTTTAAATTCACAACTATGTAACATAAAAATTGTTTAAAATAAGTAGAAGAGAGAGGCAATTATATACATCGTAAGGTCATCCATACTAAATTAATTATATTTAATTAAATAACAAAGTTGACGAAATTAGACAAAACGGTACGTTAAAACATTTTAGTAAGTAATAACAATGCCCACCACTACTGAAAGAAAGAAACTCAACTGTCAAAACGTCATCCACCGTTCTCGTAGCAGCATTTCAATTTTCTGTTTCAAAAAACGCCCGAATATTTTTGATGTGATAAAACTTTATACAAAATGTGCTGATATAGCAAACCATTATTCGATATTAACGTTACTAGTATGTTTTTATGACGAGCCTCGTCGATAAGGTGAGCCAATGTAGATAATAGGATCGTTGTAAAAATAAACTGGCGAGCTGCGTTTTGCGTCACAAACAAAACAGTTAAATGTTTACTATTTTCAGTAGACGAAATGTCGAAGGCTGTAATTATACCGGAGTGTAATAAGGATATCGGGGGTATAAAAGAAGAGATATCGTTGTCGCCAACTGAGAAACGCGATGGTGCAATTGGTTTGTTTAGTAGACTGCTTCGTTTTGATACGTTGAGTAAGAAAAATAATGCACCTGATAGCCCAACGGCATTGGAACCTCCGACCACCTATTATGGAGTTTACATACCTTGTGAAATTAAAAAAGGACCAGATGAAGGTATGTATGTCTTTTTAATACTATCATTATCTGCCTATCCAAAGATTTTGTTGTTTTCAAGAAATTGGCATTCCCTACTAACTAATAAACTATTTTATCTTTTGTATAAATATCAATTATATCTAGTATTATATGTAATATCTCATTATAAATAACCACACATTAGGTTTTTCTTATATATAATAATATTATCTCATAAATATAAAATGCAGGATTTTTTTTATCTACATGACCTGATGGACCATGGTGAATATTGTTTTTGACTTAATACTTTTTAAATTGAAAGTGATTCAACTATAAATTACTTTATTATTTCTAGATGAGATCCACAACAAAGGAGTTTTATTGTTTATATTATTCACAATTCTTATCATTATATCTGTGAGATAAGTTAATGTAGGTCAATAGAACTGACTTCCGCCGTTTATAAAGATATGGCTATTGCAAATTAAATGTACGTATTTACCTTAAGATTATATGATCTAAAATTCCCTTCCTTAAACACCTGTGTTATGTAAAATACAATAAAATTTTCATTTTTATTCATTATTAAATTTTTTGTTTGTTATTGTTCCAATACTAGATATTGGTTTCCCTCCATTTTCTTCTTCATTAGTTTAATTTTATTCTGAATAATTTGTCTGATTTTGTTTTAACATAAAATATATTCATTTGCTAGGTTTTTCATTTACACCCCTTTGCAAAAAAATATTGGGCACTTGAACAAAAATGTTTGTGTCATAGTACATTCCAATAAGTAGTAATGGAAAACTTGAAAAAAAAAATTATTTTGATGATTTATTTAAAAAGTTTATTCATGTGTACATTTTCGCATGTTTATGCTCATTGAATATGGCTGGGATCGAAACATATGTGATTCCAAAACTGATGAACATTATGAGAAAGTAGTTTTTCAATAATAATAATTCATTTCTTATTATTGAAAACTGAAACCTTATCACAACTTTCTATACCCAACTTTATTTTATTGAAAGTAATACATTATATTAATACATTTAATTTGAAATTATTACCTAAGAACAAACATCACTAGTGTCCGCTGGCTAGGGTGTATATAATGTCATTTATGTATGTAAGTATTTATTTTTATTTAATTATCAATTTTGTTTATTAATATAATATTATGAATTTCTTGTAAACCCCTACTAGGATGAACAATAAGCATTAATCTCTAAATAAACATTGACCCATTTAAAATAACATTTGTGAAAACATACCTAGTTCACAAAAGAAATAAATGACAATGGACGCAGGATTAGTTTCAAAACACTGACCTTGGCTGTCTTGGGAAATGTCCAAAATAAACTTGTATGAATCAGAATTTATTCATCAACGGTATTGTTCAAGTAATACATTCATTAGCCTAAATTATAAAAAAAAACTGACTCAAAGGACAAGACAAAGAAACAAAAGTATTATTTTTAATATTATAAATGCGAAAGTAACTCTGTCTGGGTATGAAATAAGCTTGTATCCTAAGAAAGGATTTATACTACTTTTTGCCGCCATAACCGACACCCATACGGGCGGAGACGCGGCCAACAATTACTTTACTATAAACTAGCTGACCCCGCGGTTTCACCCGCGTCTTTCTCGTTTCCGTAAGAAATAATTCTATCGTTGAACAAGAATTTTCCCCTAGTATCTTTGATTTTATTGTTTTCAGCTAGAAAATTTGCCTAACTTCTTATATAGTCAGCTACCTGCTTAAATCTTATCAAAATCAGTCCAGCCATTTTGAAGATTAGCCAAACAAACATACAGACTTTTATATTAAATTGATCAAAATTTACTTCAGTTTAAACCATCTAACTAGCACCACATTATTTTCAGTAATCTTTCAGTTGTCCTTGTGTGTTTCTCATAGATCGGTTTAATGATTGTTTTTATATATTTATACAAGTTTTAATTACTACTGTGAAGCAAAACAGCTGGAGTTAGTATTGTGTATTTTTATTGGGAGTAATCATTGTATTGTAGTTTACAAGAATTTACTGGCATTTTACCACCTTGAACTATTTTAAGATGCCCTAATAATTATTCAATACTGGTCATTTTACTGTAGTTAAAAAGTCACTTTAAAAACTTACCCAAACAAAGAATACAACTGTTCTCAAGAAACGTTTATTGCATGGCAATACATATTTACAATAAATTACCAACTTGTTTTAAAGATATGAACATTAGAAATTTTAAAAATAAGTTATTTAAGTTCCTGTTATATAAATGTTATTATTCTATAAGTGATTTTTTAAATGAGAAACCTGATTGGAAATTTTAAATATAAGTGTTATTATGTTGTTATTTTATAGTAATTGTTTTTTTAATTTTTTGTTTATGTGTAATAGTTTTAGAATAAAAATTGTTTGTAACTACCTACTCAAATATTTGTGCGCCGGAAACGGCAGAATATTATGGATCAAAATTTTTTGTAACATCGTAACTGTACCATATTCTTACAAATAAATCTTATCTTATCTTATCTTATCTTAGCGTCTCCCAATGATATTTATATAATATAATTATTTAAAACAAAAAGGTTTACTCACGTATGTTCTCGGGATCGCCCGACTAGTTAGATATTTATAAAAAAATTAAGCGGATATGTTATTACTTATTAGCGATCGCATTTTGAGGACTCGAAAACCTAATTAAGAAGTTTTCAATGATAGCTATCTCCTTTACTTACATGCTTATACTATCTTTTGTACTATTTTTTTGTGTAACTTTGTAATATTTTGACATATAATAGCGCGGTCAGATTTTAAACGGCGGTAACTATGAAGGTAACATATCTTGTGTGTAATATCATTGGGATATCTCAGTTAAATGAAAAACACGTGTCAAGCCCGTGGTCCCAGGATCGAGTCCTGCCTGAGGTTTAAGTATTTCCTTCTATTATTTGTATTTAATTACTTACAAATATTCGCTCCGCATGCGTTAATGCGTAACAAATAATTAAAATAATGGGATATCTTAATTTTTTTTCCAAATAAACTTTTGTTGTCAGTATTTGCTGATTGCTTTCGGAGAACTTGTTAACTGTTGATAAGAAAGCCACAAATGTTTTCTCCAATTATCTTTGATAATTAGTTTTAGTTAACTTTTTCAATCTTGTGACCCATTTGGGTTGCCTTATCAAAGTAAAAGAAAATAACTTAAAACTCGTTATGGGATGTTGTGATTAAAGCAAATGTGCTAAACATTCCTTGATGATTAATTATCGACCTCAATAGCGGCCGAAATTGATAACCTGCCCATCAGAGTTAGAATTTTGAAAAGAGCACATTTTACGTCAGATTCTTCTTTCTGATACAGAAAACATAACTATAAGCTACGTTCTTTGAGTCGACCTTCGTACCTAACGGTCGACAAAAAAATTTGCGTTGAACGAACAAAGAAAAATAGTTTTATATTAGCCGTTGCCCGTGTCTCCGCCAAAAGTAGCTTAAGTCCTTTCTTAGGATCCAAGCTTATCCCATACCACGTTTCGTCAAAATCGGTTCAGTGGTTTAGCCGCGAAAGCATAACATACAGACAGAGAATCTTTCGCATTTATAATACTGGGTGGCGCAAAAGTAAAGACCCTATTTGGTTCAGCTATAACATTTTTTCTAAATTAGAAAACTAGATTTAGATTTTTTTAAATGTATATTTGTGCCATTAAATTTCGTACCATTAGGATTTAAAGATGATGTCTTTTAAATGGTGACCTCCAGAGTTGATACACATTTGAGCCCTATTTATGACATTTTGCATAACTTGCCGTAACACTTCCTGCGATATGTTCGTTATTTCTTGACGAATGTTTTCTTTTAGAGCTGCGAGAGTCTGTGGCTTGTTCACATACACCCGAGATTTCAAAAAACCCCAAAGAAAGAAGTCTGGACTGGTCAGATCGGGTGATCTTGCAGGCCAAGGCAAATCGCCAAAACGAGAGATAACTCGGCCTGGAAAAGCGTCCCTCACTAAGTCCATAGTGTCGCGCGCTGTGTGTGCCGTAGCGCCGTCTTGTTGAAACCAGATGTGCTCCAGCCCCAATTCGTCCAAACTGGGTATCAAAAACTCACGTAACATGGTTCTATAGCGTTCTCCAGTGACAGTAATCGCATTGCCTCCAGCGTCTTCGAAAAAATAGGGTCCGATCACTCTGTCAACACAGATGCCACACCATACAGTAACTTTTAGTGGGTGTAGAGGTGTTTCTTGAATAATGCGCGGATTATCAGTGCCCCAGAACCGAGTATTCTGCTTATTGACATGCCCTGAGAGATGGAAATGCGCTTCGTCACTCATAACCAATTTTGAAGGAAAATCATCCTCTTCAAGGTTGAGGTTTATGACGCGCTGGCAGTAATCTAGACGAGCTCGGTGGTCAGCAGGCAGCAGCTGATGAGTCATTTGAGTTTTATACGGGAACATCTTTAAGTCTTTCACCAAAATACGCTGCAGGGTCCGTCTGGAAATGCCCAATTGCGTGGCACGTCGCCTCGTTGATGTTTCTGGACACTCTTCCACATCTTCGCGCACAGCATCGATATTTTCAGCTGAACGGCCTGTTCTTGGTCTCCCAGACTTAGGTCTATCCAATGTTGAGCCAGTTGCTTCAAGGCGTGTGGCAAAGCGTCGAATTGTGCGACCAATCGGTGCCGGACGGTGGGGAAATCGTCGACGAAATTCACGTTGTGTTCTTATCACTGATGAATTATTCCGTAAGAACATTGACACAATTATTCCACGTTCTTGGGGAGTAAAACGGTCCATGTTTATTTTCAGTGTATTTTACATTTGTTCACTACACAATTTTCAACAACAGAATGACAGAAAATGTCATATAAAAAAAAAAAAAGTATTTTCTTTAGTGCCAGTACTTTTGCGCCACCCAGTATAAGTGGATTTTTATGATGATTGAAAATCATTATTGTTCTACCAACAGAAAGATAGAGATGATATGGGGCATACACTTTTTTAAAAGGGAGGGAAATCTTTATAACCATACTTAATACTCCTGTTTAACTATTTAGCTCGCCCGTGTACCATGAATTCACAAATGAGGCACGATTAATCATATGTGACCTTTTCCTCGACCTTTTATGTAGTAGCCAAAGGTCGAGAAAAGTGTTACTAGCGTTTAAACAACCGTCATTTCTCCTTAGCCCGAAAACTCAAACGCCACTTAAACATGAGACGTTGTTAGATATCTACATATATGTCGCTACTTTAACCACCTTAAATTAAACTGTCAGTGATAGCATGAAACCTTAAAATTGAGTGTGCTTCGAGTATTCGGCTATTATTTATTTATTTAATACTTCATGCACAGTGTACATAGGCGGACTTTATGCCAGAAGGCAGGAATTCTCTGCCAGTCAACCTTTTGGTGATGCAGAAACAAACGTGGTAAATGCACTGAAAATTATGATGAAATTCAATTTTTTATAAGAAGAATACGTACACTACAATATATATAGAGCTAATAACCCCTGAAATTAAAAGGAAAGCTTAAAGTGATTCTCTATTGTTTCTAGAAGCGCTACACGTGTACAAGAACAAGTCGGAAGCACTGGAGCTGGTGAGGAGGTACAAGTCCTCGAGATTCAAAGCGTTCAGGAACCGGCAGGATGCGGTTTCCTTTGCCTTACGCGGCGCAGAACCTACTGACACCACTGATGGGAACAATAGTGGTGAGTGATTTTTACTTATTATTACTATAATTTCAAATTTTTATTATAATTTAATTTTACTATTATTAATCATCATATTAAATAAATTGAAGGTAGTTCGAGTGTATATGTTGAGATTGGAAACCGAGTCCAACCAAGTTAGAAAAACTCTAAATACAGCTGCAACAAAAACCCTGTCCGATCCTTATGAATATTATGGAATAGATTTGAGATTACAATTTTTCCCCGGTGAATATAATTAAATTAAAATAAAACTGATCAAAGGCAACACTGATCGCTTGACGAAGTTCACGTGTACTACCTACAGTTTTGTATCAAAGAAGCCACCTGAGCGAGACGAACCAGGAATATGCCTTTATTGGATCGGACAGGGTTTTTGTTACACACTGTGGAGGAAGGCTAGTTTAAAATCCTATTATTATATATATACTTTTATACTGATACCAAGCATGATTACACGTATGTATATGAAAAGATAAACGTATTAACAAAATATATGGTAAAAACTTTCGAATCTCGCAAAAAAATTAAACATAAGGTCAATTTTGTCAAACTTTATCAAGAGCTACTGCCGCTTCTACTAATTTTTTGAGGATATATTTAACGTATCGGGTAACTTTTATTTATTAACGTTAATTCGGATAATTGCTTCCAAACATTTTTGTGTCAATGTAAGTTTCAACAATCGACGCGCATGATATAGACGTGATATTCACGCGAACGTGGTAAATGACTGACTGAATAATTGACTAAATATCATATATTTTATCTACAAGGTATTAGTTTTCGTGTAAAA
Organism: Diachrysia chrysitis; assembly: GCA_932294365.1. NCBI lineage: Eukaryota > Metazoa > Arthropoda > Insecta > Lepidoptera > Noctuidae > Diachrysia > Diachrysia chrysitis. The sequence goes on along the minus strand of OW028659.1, from coordinate 9,098,762 downwards.
ATATAAAGGTTAGGATTTTATTCGTGTTTTTAATATCTGCATCAATTTTGTACCATTTCGTAATTTCAATTAAATTACCCATTGTTGAAAAAATATTGATTAATTTTTAATTTTAAAACTTAGGTTTAAACAAGTTAAGTACTAAGGTTTGGGTTATCATATTTTATTTTAATCCATTTAATTTTTAATTATATTAAACTAAATATTAATTTCAATAATACAGGAGTACTCAATTTATGTACGCACTATAAAATATAGTTTACTTATCTGATCTAAAAAAATTGAATACGACATGTGTTTGACGACCTCCGTGGTCGAGTGGCGTACACACCGGTTTTCAAGGAGTCGCTAGCTCTGAGGTTCCGGGTTCGATCCCCGGACGGTGCAATATAGAAAACAACATTTCAAAATTTTTTCGGGTCTGGGTGTTTGTGGTACCTTCGTTGTCTCTGATTCCATAACACAAGTGTTTTACCTACTTACTTTTTGTTCAGAACAATCAGTGGCGTAGCTAGGTAACCAAAGGCCCTGGGGCAAAAATAAAACTAGGGCCCCAAGTAAACTATTTAAATTCGTTGGTTCCGTATTCGTCGTGTACCGAACGCAATGTATATCGATCGTCAGAGGGCATTAGCACGGTAATATTATTTATCAGTATTGTAACTTCATATAAACATTTTTTTCTGGAAGAGATTTACGCAGTTAGCCTGAGCGCAGGCTTTGACTGCTTCACTGGACTTTTCGGGAGAACCTTAAGGGCCTCCAGCTAGAGCAATAGAAAATAGCATCGTTCACTAAGGGCAGACCTCGACTTAGTACGTTGCTAACAATCTTAATGAGGTAAAAATAGCAAGGGAGGGCTGGATCTAAGTTTTTATTATTTCAGGACATATTTTTATTGCTAGTTTGGCCGACTCGGGCCAGCTTGACCTAGGGACTTGGGGTAACATTTACGTTACAATTATTTATACCGACGGGCCTCGCCGGCGAGGACGTAATATACGGCGATTGTGTTTTGTATTGCTACTGGTAGCTAACTCGAATGCTTCTTGGAGAAGCAGATGGCAGGAGAGAGTATGTTTGGGCCTAATCTTAGATATATAAACGGACGAAGCGCGAGCTGCCTACGGGCCTCGTATCTCAACATGCGCTCGGCATGCAACCAGTCGCGAATATGACGAGCCCCGTGACGAACAGACGGTGTTTAAAAAAAAAATACAAGTACTTATTTTAATCTTATATTAATATTGCAAGGAGCAATTGTAGAATATTTTGTGCTGTACAATTACAGTTAAAAGTTTTGAATTAAGCTTTATATTTTAATGTGGATTTTCGTACATCGTACGTCTCAGTCGAAGCGCAAATTTTTTCGGTCGCAAATTTATCAAAATGCTTTGTTATTTAGTCCTAAATTAAACATATTATAAGCATGGTTTTTAAATTAATTCTACTGGTAAAAAAAGAACATGCATTTTTATTGAACACTTTCTATTTAATACACAGCGTATTTTGGTGTTTAAATAAAAAAAAATACAATCACAATACCGGGTGATTCAAAACATGTATGTTATGCGAGAAACCCTATATTGTTTGATACACTATAAAGTATTTTGGAAGGTCGCCATGGTAATTTTCCAGTTTTAAACAATTTTGTTTATGTCTCACAAAATACAAATAATATTTAAATTTTACTATGCCGCTGCAACCCTATCGATAGGGCGGAGCCAAAAAATACCGTAGGTATGTAGGCATTGGCGCGTCCTTGAACCTCGCCAGCTGTTGCCTCGTCGTTGCTTTAAACCACACATAAGTATACCATGGCTAATTAACGCACGAGTTAAAGTATCAGTAATTATTGAGTTTGTAGGTTTCTACATACCATTTTCCTTTTCGTCTCCTGCGCAGTTTTATTAAGAGTTAACAAAAGGTCGCGTCACTCATAGTTTTAGTACATGAAAGTATTCACAATAGCGATAACAAACACAACACATTCACAGAACTTAAGTCTTTACTAAAATGGTTCGATATGCCTAGTGAAAGTGGCCTCATCACTCCACAAAATAAGCCTACCGAAGTTTGGGTCAGCACGGATTCGGTCTAGGTACCACTAGCAAAAATCGATGCGTGGTCTGTAATCTGCCTCAATCAGTTCCTAGGTCCGTTGGTAGTGGGGTATGGGTGTTGTCTGTCTCTCTTTAAAGCACGCCAGGCACTAGTCTGGGTCACACCTAAAGTGGCTGCGGCACCACATTGTCTGGCTGCTGCGAGATTGTTATTGTCACTCGAACCTACACACATTATCATATCATAATATTCGTTATTCGCATATTCAGACATGATTCCGCACTAAATTCACTGCAGTCCAACGCGAGATTAGATGACATGCATTCAGTTCGAAAGCATAAAGTGAACTAGCAAAATTACTTCCATTATCCATATTAGCCTACAGCGAACCTACACAGTTTTAGGGATCGTTATGTAATTAGAGAATTCCGATAGGTAAATACAATTTTTTAAATATGGCGTTCTTATCACTTTGGATAAAACATACACATAACGACACATGGTTACATTGCCGCTGTCACTGTAGCATCGAAAGACGGGCTCCTAGGTGCAGGCACACTGTAAGTTACCTACACTACCTACATTTTGCTTATGGTATTTTTGTCCCATGATGTGATGAGGGGCGAGTCAAACTTGTAATATCTAGGTAAACTTGTAATATTAATTACTTTTAGTGCTTAACGAATGCTATTTTCCTTATTTTCTGTATTTTTTAAATGAAAAAGAGATGAAAAGAAATTGAAACAGGTCGAATTAGGTATGATTGAATACAGTTTCAGAAAAGCTCAAAAAGAATAACCGGCCTTGAAATAAAATCTAAAAATGTTCAGGTTGTAGATCATAAATTAATTTAAAACAAAAAATTGTACGGAATCTTTTTAACTACACGATATCGAAGTCGGTGACAAGCGGCAAACTCAAAGGCTTGTGCCGACGAAATTTACGACGGCGAGTACAAAAGAGGCGGCATGTAGCAAAGAATTTTGTATTTTATGCTTTAAAAATTCTTTCGGATTATGGAACCAATAAGAAAGCCGGAAAAAATGGGCGTGATGGTGTAGTGTAGGTAATCGTTTTACATTGGTTGCTTTTTAACAAATCAGTAATGTGTAAATGTACTTCGCCAAAGAGTAACGAAACAGTTATAAAAGACTGGTCTGGTACCTATTGAACAAAATAATGGAATTAGTTTATTAATAAAAGTTACTCATAGCTTTTTAATTTATTTTCGTAGCGAGCTACAATATTTTTTTTTTAACTTTAAAGCATTAGTAGTTATGTAAAAACCTACTAAGGTTATGTTTTAACTAGAGTTTTATGCAGATGTATGTACATACTTGCGTACATACTTCTACTCTGCGTAGGCATTTCGCATACCATACCCGTAGAGGAATTTAACGCCAAATTTGATTTTAATAAAATATCCACAACTTGCCTCTCTGATGCAAGGAAATTATAGGCCTTTAACTATGATGTGTCATGTGTCGTATCTGTCGAATTCATCACTATATCAAAGAAGTTCAACAGAGTTCAAACAATTTTAAGGTTGATGCCATCAAACATGTGGACAAAAACATGAACATCTCAAAATCATTAAAAATCCTTAAAGAATATTGTTGGGATTTCACCTAACGCTTAATAATGTGCAAAAGAATATGGGGTTCCCGGGATAACATACGTGTTCTGAATCACCCTGTATACATTCACTAAACTAGATAGAAACTCGAAGTATGTGGACATTTTTTTTTAATTTACTCGTCACATATTCTATTAAAAAATATTAAACACGTATTTTTTCCTTTTTACTTAAACAAATAATGAGGAAGATACAGTAAAAGGAAATGTCGCGTGACATCACTTCTAGCTACAATTTTCGTCACTCCTGAACTTTAAAGCGTTTTAACTTTGTAATTTTTTATTTATTTCATAAAAGAAAAAACACGAGTTTTATTAACTTTTTTAAGTATTTGGTGGACTAAATGGATATGTCCTTTTCATACCCAGTCCACACGCCTATACGTACCACGCGACTGTATTTCAAAAATAGGGTCGATTTACAATACTGATAGATAATATTACCGTGGCAAACCTATACTACCTATAATGCTCTGACTACACATGTATGCGGCTCGAAGCTTTGCAAATTTGCCTATTTTCTCACTAGAAAGTAAAAACGAGACAAAAGCTTCCGTTGCCGTCAAACATTCGTACGAAAACCATCCAAGTGTATTAGGACTGTTATGAATTATGTGGATTTTTCCTAACTTGTCTTATCATGTAGGTACCCGGCTCCGACACAAAATCACGTCTTAGCGTCTTCATCAGACTGTAAAACCCATTTTTAACCTTATTGTCTTATAAAAGAAACACACAATATGAAAAACAACAAAATACTCATTCAAATACATAAATATCTATTAATAAGGTTTTCCTTAAAGTCAAAATCAAAGTAGTAATGGAATGAGAGATTTACTTACAATCATCTTAAAATAGTTAAGTATCGATAATATATGATTCCCGGTGACGATAAATAGGTAATTGTGATTTGTTAATTATGTACAAATTAAAAAAAAACAAAAGAGCTCCGAGGCCCCCCCGAGCTTGGGGGCCCCGGGGCACAGCCCCGTCTAGCCCTCCGATAGCTACGCCACTGAGAACAATGTATCTACGTGATGTTGTCCACATTTATGTACAGCCTTCTCCATTGAAAAATATCTACAATTTTCAATAGCACAGAAGCTGACGCGTATCAATAAGTCGAGTATAGTACAAAAACCAATAATAAGTGCAATGAACTTGTTATCAAGGCACTTGTGTTTCACTTCGCTTTCTTATCTATCAACAACTAACTTTTGCCTGCAGCTCCGCCCGCGTGGGTATCTGTTAATGCGGCAAAAAGTACCATATGTCCTTTCTTGGTATCCAAGATCAGGTTTCATGAAAATCGGTCCAGCGGTTAACCGTGAAAGCGTCTAGACAGCCTACAGAATATTAGTATGGAACACGCGACGTTATCACTTACCTATTGACTGTTGCTTTAAATATTTGACCTCATTTACATACTTTAAAGACAAATATTAATTTGTTGTGTCTATTTATGTTTAAATTTAGTAATATGGAGCCGTATTGATCGCGTGGACCGTATGTTATAGACGAAATTGTTGCCTTGTGGAAAGGAGATGTCTTTCTGTCTGTCCAGCGCTAGCAATCATGGTTTTAACACGTCATAAACTCATCATACAGTATACGGGTCTTCAGTACTGATACATAGGTATTTAAACTATATACCTAGGTGTATTAAAACAAGCCACGATCATTGAACGAAGAGATAGTTCTCTATTTAGCGCGATCCTCAGATAACCAGTCCGTTTATTATATTCAGCATAAATATGTACTTTTACAGAAATAAAGAAGATAGTTTAATGACTCTTCAAAGATGTGCAAACGATCCCATTTTTTGATAAAAATATGCAAAGTTAGATTAAAAATAACATTACATTAATTAAATTAAAATAAGATTGAAAATAAGGACTGCGGCTTATTGCAATTTAATTATATAATGGTAATTTTTAATCTAATTTTGTTTATTTTTATCCAAAAATTGGATCGTTTACACTTCTTTGTAGAGTCAATGAACTATCTTCTTTCTTCTTTATTGAGGTCCACATTCAAACACAGTTCAACATAATATATAATATATATTAATATATATTACAAATTAATAAAGCAGAAGTTGTAAATGAAATAAATAAGGTTTTTATACTTGACATAATGTAACAGATGGCAACCTTCGTTTGTACGATTCAGGATCAAATGACGTCACATTTGCATCGAGTGTCTCACAATACCATATCAGATCAATGTTTTTATACCTTTCATAAAAACAACTATTTATTTGAAATATTGTTTACTATTATAAAAATACTTAGTCATGTAGCTATTGCTGGCAAAACAATCGATCTTATCAAGCCAACTATTGAAGAGTGTGTAGAGGAAAGTGATCACTATTTCGTGCCAAATTCTGCTCACTAATATTTTTATTACAGTGCAAATTGAACTTTATAACTGTAGTTCATACCGCCTTATTTAGGAAAATTTAAATTTCCGGCTTTTTGAATCGCAAAAAGTCTGGCTATTTCGTTTTATAAGAATAGATCTATAAATACGACCTTATTGTGAAGTACGCTGGGTCTATTATTAGACTGTATCCGTAGGTGGCGTGATTGTGGGCAGATCCATTCAAGGATTACGTACCAATGCGTCATTCTGTGTTTAGCTCACATTTTTATCTTACACCTTGCTAAGTAGTGCTAAAGAGGTGATAAATGAATGTACTCAATGTAATATTTGTTCTGTAGTTTAAATATAACGCTACAAAAATATTGCATGTACCTACTAATAAAATAATTAATTTTTATTTGTTTTCATCAGTATTATTTACTAGTTGTACCCCGCGGTTGCCCTCGCCTTGTTTTTCTGCCAAGGCAAGTAACGTGATGTTAAATATTAATTTCAAATCTGGGCTGTCGTTTAAAAAAAAATACTCTTTAGGTTTAATTATATTAGTTAAGATTATACAACTCTCGGAGATCAATTATATTGCAATATAGTAGACTGGAATCTTATCTTATAAATTAGACGTGAGTATCACGCAACAGTAATTATCACTATCAATAATGGATTGCGAGATTCAGAATAGGCTAGCGCATTGCCGATTCATTGTGTACCTTCCTTGCTCCATAAATTTTGGTCGGCCATCTTTTCCCAACAAAATATATATCATGTCGAGATGCAACCCGTCTCCGATTTGATGGATGCTCAATTAAACATTGGACTTAATAATGACGCATTATAATATGCCTATGCCCAGAAAATGTTGTCACAATGCCAGCGAATTGCTTACAATCGTCACAGTAACCTAATTTCCATGATCGACGCAACCATTTGCGCGGGAAAAGAAAACATTGACGTTTGACGTGTTATTTTTTTTTATTACAACATCGAGGCAACGGTTATTGTTTATATTTCCGTTTGTTTGCAGCCAGATATAAGTAGATCGTGTTTGATGTGAAGCATACCTATTGTGTAAAGATTAATAAAGATAGATTATTGTTAGCTCGGCTTATGTCTATTGTTCAGGAGTGGACCGTGATAGGCCGAGTTGATAGTTAGCTCGGACTCGATCCAATCAATCAACTAAAACTATCGTGGTCCACTGCTGGACACAGGCCACTCCCAAGTTGCGCCACAACGACCGGCCCTCCGCCTTTCGCATCCAGTCTGTCCCAGTTAATTTTAAATGTCATCGGTCTGCGAAGTGTTGTTCCGGCATAGAATATAACCACCCCCTCTCTTTCCGTGGGTGTCGTAAAAGGATACCAATGGAACAAAAAACAGGAGAATCGGAAACAACGTTACCCTTAAGAAACAAACTAATCTGCGTGGTTACTATGTCAAAACATCCATATGAATGCGCTCGGGCTCAATGTTACATAAATGTTCAAATGATTTTTTTCCCACTTTTAATATATTGCAGAGAAAAGGGATTATCGTTAAAAGTTTAATAGTTACGTGCCTACTTGAAATATACTTAGGTATATCTGGTTTTGTTCACAAATTTCGAATACCTAACGGCTGATTTTTCCAAGTCCAGATAATTTTTATTTATGGAATAAAATTGACGTCCGACAGATTTTGTATGGGAGAACTGTCAAAAATTCATATTTATTCCTCTGATAAAACTATCTGGCGTTGAAAAAATCGGCCCTTAATAATAAAATGTCAGTTAACCCAATGAGAATTACATACTTTTATAAGTACCACTTTTTCACACAAAAAATTTAGTCAATATGGCAATTTCTGATACCATAGTAACTCGATAAAGTAATGAGACCGTTGACCCAGACAGCCGACTTTCGTTCTACGAGTATGTAGCACGGCTGTAATTTTCACTAAATAGCGAAAGTGAAGCCGATTGTATCTGTAATTATCTTTCAAGATTACTTTTTGTGTGATCACGGTTTTTTGAAACGAAATTTAATAGTATAGTCATTCTTAGATTGTCTTTAAAGCATAATTGTAAAGTTGGAAATTGTTTTCCTTACCTTTACGTTTTGTATGGCAACAAATTGGCACAGAAGCACAGAGACTGGCAAATGAGAAGGTAGTATGAAATGATGATTCAAATTTACCAATTACTCAATATCAGTTTTATTGATCAACCTTTTTTAGATATTTTCATCTAAGCTGTATTCTTCGATCGTGTCTGACCTTCCTAAAGTGCTTATTACACTATCCTTTTTCATCGAAAGCCTAAATGTCAAAGTATTTGATTTGTACGCATATAGAAGACTGAATGCGATTACACCTTCCATAGTTTAGGAACAATTGCATTGACTTTCGTGGTCGAGTTGCTTACACACCGGTTTTCAAGGTGCCGCCAGCTCTGAGGGTCGATCCCAGACGACCACTTTTCTACATTGTCTCGGTCTGGGTGTTTGTGGTACCCTCGTTGTCTCTGATTTCATAACACAAGTGCTTTATCTACTTACTTTGGGTTCAGAGCAATGTATTGTGATTTTGACAACATTTAGGAACCTAAATTCAGGATAGTGTAATAATTGCATAAGTTCATGTCAAACAAAGCATTTGTTTTATACTTACAATGCGCATTTGTTAAAACAAGTGGTTTTAAATAAACAAGTAATTGAATAGCAATTGTTATTTAAATTTCTCAGACGCACCATAAGAAAATGCACTGACATTAGCGCTAGTTAGATAAGAGTTCAAAATGTTTACAACCCATACAACACCTGTGAAATTTAAAAAACCTACATAATTTTAGTGAACCCGGTCAAATTAATTTTCTGACCGTACCGAGCGAGCGTGCGGACGTGTTTATTGGTCGGGCGTAGTTGTTGGCCGCTTAAGTCAGTGAAGTCGCCCTGAATGAGTGTGTACCTAATAGAAACATTTGAAAACACCGGTTCGAAGATAACTCAATATGGATAAAACACCAACACCCAGTGATTATGTAAACATCGAGCGCGGAAGTCGAAACCCAAATATTCCATATAGGGGTTATAAAGAAGACAGGATCATGGAAGAGATTCGTGAGTTTCGCTCCGAAATGAAAACTCTTATTGATGACCAAACTAAGGAGTATAAAATACTACTTAACAGGTTTATTATCACCGAATCAGAGCTAAAAGACCTAAGAAAACAAATGAAGGTACTTCAAGATAAGGTAGACGAAGTACAAGTATTGGAAACAAGACTCAGAAATATAGAAGACAAGGATGAAATAGTCGAAGGCAGCATTGTTACGGTAGGTCCTTCAATAGATAAAAATGCCGAAACAAAAGCCCAAAAAGGACCTATTCGATCATTTGCATCGGCTACTAAACAAATTCAAAATCGGGTAATTAGAAATAAAGCTCCGACAAAAGAGTATGTGGCCACGAAACCATCTAACAAAGAAAGCATTGAAAAAAATATAGTTGCAAAGGAGATAAATGGATCAGAAAATGGAAGAAATCAGTCTAAAAAAATTACAGAAATGGAAGAGTTAACATCTCAAAAGGAAGGGAACTGGATAACAGTAAATAAGAAAAAAAATAGATACCCAATTACTGAAGTTAGAAAAGGTGGAAGCAAGAGTGCAGTAGACATAATGGGAACTGAACGTAAAAAGTTTTTGCATGTATGGCGCCTTCGTAAGGAAACTACAGTAGAAAACTTAGAAAAATACGTAAAGAATATATGTGGATTGTTAGTACCAGTCACGGTGGAAATAATAAAGCATAAGACTGAAAGGGATTATGCTTCTTTTATCATTGGTGTACCTGAAAGCAGTTATGATACCTTATGTCAATCGGAAAATTGGGCAGTGAATATCGAATTCTGTGAGTGGGTGTGGTTTCGTAAAACAACCAAAAGACCATATAATAACTAACACAGCTATTAAGATCTACTACCAAAACGTTAGAGGTTTGCGTACAAAACTGGATGAGTTCTATGGAAGTGTGTCATCTTCAGAAGCAGATTTGTTCGCCATTACTGAAACGGGTTGTAACAACTCTATCCATGACGCAGAAATAGTGCCACCTAGATATACAATACTGCGTTGCGATCGAGCGGACGGACGAAAGCAGGGCGGCGCGTGTCTCGTGGCCACACCGCGTTTAGAACTACGGCGAGTGTCCGGCCTGAGTGACGTCAACATTGACGATAGGGTATTCGAACTGGTTTGTGCTACCGTTTATTTACAAAGTAGACTTTTATTTTTATTGTGTGTAGTTTACATTCCGCCAAACAGTTGTGAGAATGAGTATATGATATTGTTTAGGATAATAGAACAGCTGTGTAGTAAATATAGTGATATTATCGTAATTGGTGACTTCAATATGCATTCCTGTTCGATAAACGTATGTAATTATTTTGAATACTTTTTATCATATTGTGGATTCACTCAGTACAACATGGTCGTTAATTGTAATAATCGATGTTTAGATTTAGTGTTAAGTACGCTTCCGAAGGAAGAGAGTGTAAATGCGCGCGGGGCGGGGGCGCCCCTCGTACCTGTGGATGCGTACCATCCGCCGCTAGACGTGTTGGTCGAACTGCGGGCGCGCCGGGTCCCGGGTTCATTCGCGTATGAGTCGAGTACTGAACCCACAAGTTGGAATTTTAATAAAGCTGATTTTTTAACACTGTACTCATCAATAGCGACTATAGATTGGACTGATATCTACAACCTTGATTTAGAAATGAGTTTAAATTATTTTTATGAAACAATTAATGCGAAAATAGATGACTGTGTTCCCAGGAAAAAGCGAAGTGGTGTAAGCTCGAAGTATGTTTACCCCGAGTATTACACTGTTGAAATCATTCGCAACATACGTTATAAGGCTATTCATCACAAACGGTACAAGGCAAGTAAGAACCAGGATGATTACAAGGCGTTTGCTCTTTGTAGGGCTCAAGTAAAGCAGTTAATTAAATTAGCACAAAAACAACATAGCAACAGGGTTCAAAATCAATTAAAAAAAGACCCAAAATCATTTTGGAACTATATTAAGTCCAAAAGGGGTAGTCGAAATCCACAAAGGATTTTAAAAAACGGGGAGGTCTTGTCTGCTGAGCAATGTGTGGAAGCGTTTGCTCAGTACTTTCACTCTGTTTATAGTACGAGACAGGCCGATTTGAACGTTGCCGCGGCGATAGAAGGGGCGGGTGGTGAAAATGGAGCGGCGCGGATTCACCTGCAGGAATTGCAGTTGAAGGATGTGCGACGTGCGCTTGCCCAACTTAAGCCAAAGAGATCAGCGGGACCGGATGGTATTCCGCCTTACATATTCAGAGACTGTGGATCTGTGCTTGCTGAACCGTTGCTCCATATCTTTAATAAGAGTCTAAAGGCAGCCGTGTTTCCAGAGAGATGGAAAACCACTCGTGTAGTGCCGATACCGAAAGGAGGTATAAGCAACGACAATGTGAGTGGGTACAGACCTATTGCAGTGCTGTCATCACCGGCTAAAGTGTTGGAGTGCGCTATTCATAACAGCATTTTTATGCAGGTGAGAACGCAACTCTCAGATGCACAGCACGGGTTTCGACCAATGAGGAGCACCACCAGTAACTTATTGAGTTACATGACTCATGTACTGCCGATTGTGGACGGGGGGGGGCAAGCTGACGCTGCTTACTACGACTTCAGAAAAGCATTCGACTTAGTCGATAATGACGTGTTGCTTATGAAGTTAGCAGCTGTTGGTTTCACTCCGCACCTACTACATTTCTTCGCCAGTTATATGAGGGATAGGCAGCAGTATGTGGAGTACGAGGGACATAAGTCAGAGCCGTACTTTACGTGGTCTGGTGTAAGCCAAGGGAGTAACCTCGGACCTCTGCAATTTATAATTATGATAAACGATTTGCCCAAAGTCGTGAAAGATGCAAATTGTTTATTATTTGCAGACGATCTTAAGTTATCCCTGGCAGTGAGGGGTGATGATGACTGCGAACGCTTACAGAAGGCCATAGATAGCGTAGTTACTTGGAGCAAGGAAAACCTTCTACAATTCAACCCCCAAAAATGTGTCACCATCACTTTTTCGCGTGCACATCGTCCTATTGTACATGATTACAATATTGATGGGATGCCGATGATCAGGGTCACAGAGGTTAGGGATTTAGGAGTTAGTCTTAACACGGGGCTAGTGTTTCGTGATCATATAGTTAAGTGCTGTAAAAAGGCTTACAGGAATTTAGGGTTTATTATGCGTACTGTTCGTGATTTCACAAATATTACGGCGATTATCGCTTTATATAACACCTTGGTGAGAAGCCAATTAGAATGTAATGCAGTCATCTGGGCCCCACATGAGACTAAATATAGTCTCATGTTGGAGCGAATACAAAATAAATTTGTCAGATTTTTATATTTAAGGCTCTATGGAGTATATCCTTTTTATCCGCTTATGTATCCAACCTTGTTTATATTAGGCATGGTTGGATACAACGAGCTAAGGGTAAGGCGTGAGTTCGCACTTGTCTCATATTTATTTAAGTTAATTAGGGGCAAGATACATAACGCTAATATATTAGAGTTAGTGTGCCTGAGTGTGCCGGACAGATATGTTTGGCGGCGACGTCGGCCTCAGCTGCTCGCTATACCTCGTGGCCGCACTAATCTATTGAATGAGGCGCCCCTGACGCGGGCGCTTCGCACTCTTAACCTGGTAGCAGAAGAAATTGATTTTTTTACTTGTACACTGAGTGAATTCACAAAGATAACATTATATGTAATAAGTTTTAGAAAATAAGTTTTTTTATTGGGTCTACTTCACTATTGCATTGGGTTGTAATACCTGTAATAATAGTTGTAAGTGCTGATTATATAAATAAATAAATAAATAAATAAATTAGTAATCTCGTAGCGAAAGTTTTCCCTAATTTAAGAAAGACTTCAAAAATATACCTCATTTCTATTTTCTGCTGATGAGTAAATTAACAACAATTTTGTTCGGTTAATGTGTTTATGACTGTTTGTCGTTAAAACGAAATTTATTAGGAAATGGCATTGGTCTTGATTTTTTTTTATTTGATACAGGAGAAGGTAAAATGCAATAGGGAATATGCACAATTTATATTCTTAATAGGGATGTTGACTGGGTATGAAAAGTTAAAATCTTTTATTAAAACAATAAAAAATTACAAAGATACAGGCGCTATAAAGTTTCGGAGTGGGGGCTTATGACGCCTCGCCTTGGTAAAAATTGTAGCGAGGAGTGACGTTACGCGAAATTTCCGTTCTCTGTATTTTGATAATTTATTGTTTGCAGGAAAAAAGAAAAAAAACGTGTCCAATAAAATTTATTAATCTACAAGGCGGACATTAAAAAAAAATAGGAAACATGCCTATTGTTCAGTTACACGTTACACCTTCGCAACACAAAAAATATAACGTTATAGTAAAAAAAATACAAAATAACCATTTTAGTTTTCACATAAGAATTATAGCATGTGAAACAGGCGCCATCTACTGGGCCTTTCATTACGGCGTTTGACGTCAAAACGAAATCAGAATCGATGTCAACGGGAACAATAACACTTATGCAGTACGGCATTTGACGTCATATTAGGTCTGACCAATGAGGTTGCGTTTTGATAATTCATAAATGCCGCGTATATTTTGCGATCATTTTTTTTGTATTATATTGAATATAATAAAAAAAAAAAATGAAAAATTAAGTTATTAATTAGAAATGAAATAGCATTTGACGTAAAATTTCTAACCAAATTGGTGATTTGTGCATATTTCCTATTGGAGGACACTATTGTTCGAGGTAAATTCGTTTAAATATCTATACACCTTACTTATATTCGTACGTCCTTATAAATATACCTTAATTAGGGCATAAAGCTACCTACTTTGTATGGTAGGCTTCGTTAGCTTCGTGTGTCAAACAAACTAGCCTTATTTAATTTAGCTAGACCTCATAAAATGGGCGTTGGACTAAAGTAGTAAACGCATTAGCACGCGATCACCTAATTACACAATTTGATGTCACGGCAATTTGTGTCACGCGTCAATACAGCCTTGGTTTTTAGACAAATAGGAATATACAATTAATTTTAGTCATTATGATATTAAAACCTTTTAAGGGATATTTATAATAGTTGTCTTCTGATCCACAATTATTACTATAATTATGTATGTATGTGAATAATGTATGTCCAGCAGTGGGCAAACATAGGCTGATGATAATGATGATATGAATAATGTTTAAAATAAGTGATAGTATCTTGGTTTGTAAGAAGATAAGTAAAAGTATCTTAAAATCTGAATGAGACACAAAGAAAAAAATAGGATCTTACTCAAGTTTGAGAATGTTGTATAATAGTCTGGATTTAATTTACTACAAATGTACAGTTAAATCCTTTTATTAAGTATCTATTACTGTCGTACTCAGGGACGTTAAGGGTTACTTAAAGGATTCCTTAATATTATTATCGATTTAAGTAGACCAACTTTCTGACTTGAGAGATGACTTATTTAACTCGACTAAAGAATCCCTTAAGTAACCATTAAAGTTTCTGTGTACGACGGTAAAGTCCTTTGTTTAAAAGTTCTTTATGCAGCAGCACAGTATGCAAAACCTAATACGTAAAAATATTTTACCCATTAAATACTTTATTGTCCAAAATGATTAACCTACGTTATTATTTCTAGCGGTAATGGGCGAGAAACCGTTCCCTTTCAAAGCGCCGTCACCACAAGACATGGTGGCGTTACGGAAGGCGATTGAAGCGGGCTTGGCCGCCACAGTACGCGACAGAGTGTGGGACAACCCCAGGTTCCTTGTCAGCAATGGGAACACGCCATCTATCTTGCAGGTAACATTTTTATTTGTAACATTAGAAGGGTACAGAGTTATTAAATGTTGTCGTCTGCCCGAGTTTGAAATCATTACTATAGTGCTTGTGACGTCATATTAGTTGTAAGAAAAACACACCCTTGGATTTTATACAGATCCTGATACTTTCTTTTTCTAGGTCTATCTATATCTCTGATTTCATATCATATACTAGCTGTACCCCGCGACTTTGTTGGCGTGTTTTAGTTTCAACGGTTTTTCATTTTTGCAACATTCTTCATTTATGCTTCGCTCCTTTTGGTCGCAGCGTAATGTTATATAGCTTATAGCCTTCCTCAATAAATGGGCTATCCAACACTAAAATAATTTTTCAAATCGGACCAGTAGTTCCTGAGATTAGCGCGTTCAAACATACAAACAAATAAACAAACAGACTCTTCAGCTTTATATATTAGTATAGATTATGGGTAAATATAATACAGAAATAATTAAAACATATAGTCTGGAATGTGACAATCCCATAATATACATACGTAATCTTCTGTTACTGCACCACAGCTTAATTAGCATAATTTAAATGACACACTTGAATCAAGCGCTGTGGAATAATTGGCATGCATTTAATCAAGCATAGTTGTTGACAACTTGTTTATAATGTGTTGACATAGTGGTAGTTATGTATATATTATATTGCACTAGATTAAAATATATACTATACTTTGCGTCTTTATATATTTTGTTTTTGATAATTGACTAGGAAGTTTTTTAAACAAACATCAATCTAACCCTCGGTTTCTCAAAGGCTGATTAACGTAAAAAATAATTTATTCTTCTGTCAAATGTCAAGTATGCAAATCACCAATGATATTAGATAAAATGGAACAGCCAACTTAGTAAAAAAGTAAAACTTTTTTGTGATACTTTTAAATCATTGTATACGGGAAACTAGAAAAAAAAAACTAAGGCTTTCCTAAATCTCATAGCAGTTGCGATACTGGTGCTTAGAGTATAGTAATAGAATGAAAACTAAGGTGTAACATTAATATACATTTGCCAACATTAGCAGGCTTACTCTTGACCTAATTTCAATTCCAATTACATGTTCAATACAAAGTTCAAAACGAAATTAATATTCATTTAGCAGACACGTGATTCAGGATACTTGAAAAAATATGTTGTCATAGTATTGATTCCAGTTAGTTCCTCCCAAAGGACACATAATAATGAAAAAATTGGGCGCTATATAGGTGATCAGTTTTTTTTATTTACACGTCACATAGATATGAAAAAAATATTAGACCCATATTTTTTCTTTTTTTAATTAAACAAACGATGACGACGAAAGAAACAGAGAATGGAAATGTCGCGTGACGTCACTGTGGCTCCATTTTTTACCCAAAGTCCGGTGAAGCAGTCAAAGCCTGCGCTCAGGCTAACTGCGTAAATATATTAAAAAAAAAAAAAACATTTTTACCCACAAGTGATGTCACATGCCCCAAACTTTGTAATTCTTCATTGATTTGAAAAAATCAAAAAATATTTATCTTTCTGGTGGACTACATAGATATTTCCTTTTCATACCCATTCCACTCCCCTATTCAAGAGATCGAAACATTACAATTCCAATGTCAATCGGGCAGAATTAAATCGAAGAGTAGTTGGCTAAAACTTTTGTATTAGTAATTACATAATTTTATTACAGGAGGGCTCAAGATACAACGCATTGCATATAGCAGCTAAGGCTATGAACGCTGACATCTGTAATCTCATTCTGACGACGGTGGGCAACCCGATGTTTGTACAGACTTTATATGGATTGGACGCAGATGCCGACTCTTGTAAGGTGAGAATACACTACATAATCTATACGTATTATAAAACAAAGTCCCCCGCCACGTCTGTCTGAACTCGATTTTAAAAACTATAACGGATTATAACTCATATTCATTTCGTGGGCCATCCTGACGCTTTCACCTCAAGTAAAAATGTTAATTTCTCCATATTTTGTCCATGTTTTCGTACAGGAGTTTGCCGGCATCCTAGTAGATCGCTACTTGAACACACCGGACAAGGCTATCAACGAGACGCCGCTGCACTTCGCGGCCAAGTTCGGCGCCGAGCACGTAGTGGACGTGCTGACTTCCTTCCCGCAGTGCAACCGCTGCGCTGTTAACAAGTACGGCGAGCAACCGAAAGATGTGAGTAGTGAGATGTATTGTAAATTTTACTTGATATAGCATACTACGTCGACTCTACCCGTGACCAGAAGGCTGGAATTTACTTTGCCCAAAGAATATGCATAGCAATTCAACGTGGCAACGTTGCCAGCCTTCTGGGCACGTTTCCTGTCATTGACAACGATGACGATGAATTTTTTGATGCTTGTTGGCCATTACTAAACAACTTTGTTTGGTAAAGGTTAATAAGTCTTCTTCTTTTTATTTAGTTACTTATTTACGTTATAAGTTTTAATTTTAATATAGCTTAAGTTTATGTTTTTGTATAAATTGTTTGTGGTATATATAAATAAAACCTACATATATCATTAAAACCTGCATGACCAAATATAGCATATAGCATACTAATATTTAAAATGCGAGCTCTGGATGTCTATAAGTTCGTCGGTTAGCCCTTCAAGGCTAAACCACGCGACTGATTTTGATAAAATTTGGTATGGATTTAGCTACAACTGGAATCATGGATATAGGCTAGTTATTTCCGCGATAACCGACAAACCACACGAGCAAGGCCGCGGGCGAATGCTGGTTAAAATTTATATTCTAAAGTAATTAAGTTTGTATGTTGTTGAGCAGATAATCTGCAAGCGTGCAGCCAGCGCTGAGGCGGGCGTGGCGAGCCGCATCGCGTGCATGCTGCAGGAGCGCTACTACGTGCCCGTGCTGCACAGCGAGGACGGCAGCGGCGTGCCCACCATCGGCCGGCCCTTCACGCCCGCCCTGCCGCCCGTCAGTATACACTGCACACTATCAAACTATAATAATAATATAATAATAATAATATAATAATAATAATAAATGTGGACAACATCACATACATTGTTCTGAACCCAAAGTAAATAGCTAAAGCACTTGTGTATTGGAATTCAGAGACAACGAAGGTACCACAAACACCCAAACCCGAGACAAAGTAGAAAAGTGCTTTTTCTACATTGACCCGGCCGGGGATCGAACCCGGGACCTCAGAGCTGGCGACACTTTGAAAACCGGTGTGTACGCCATTCGACCACGGAGGTCGTCTGTTAGCCGAAAACTACCATGGACTGCCATATAGCACAAACTGAGAAAGACCGTTGAAGTAGATTGGGATAGGCTGAGTAGTGTGTCGACGCTATTTAAATGTAGATATATCCAATATGTGTTTTAATGCACTAGTAATTACAGAAAGTTTTCCGGTGTCTAGACCATGAGTGCTTTGAATTTGAGGCCTAATTCCGTAGAATATCTTGCAATTCGACCCAATCTGAGTTTTTGCTATAGTAATTTTATTGTTTCAGGAAATAAACAACGACCCGTTGAGCCCTCGCTACGAGATCCGAGCCTACGCGGGGCCCATGGAGGCTCGTGCGGCGGACTTATTCCGTCGTCGCTGGAAGACGCCACCAAGAGCCCCGTCCGCGACAAGAGTGCCGCACCCGCACCTAGCCCCGCCTCCAGCCCCGCCTAGCCCCGTACAGGCTCAAGCCCCGCCTAGTCCAAGGCCGCAGACGTTTAGGTTGAAGGAGCTTACGAAGGGATTAGAGACTGTTGGCAGGTTAGTCAAAACAACAAATTGTACACCATAATAGTAAAAAATATATAATAGGCTATTTGACAGATTTATAATTTCTATCTTGAATTACTTGGTTAAGGTTAAGAATTTCACCCATAAAATTTTTTCAAAAAGAAATTACGTATTTCGTAAGAAAATTGCAAATAAAAATTCAAAATTCAAATAAGCCGCCGAAACGCTTTATTCAAACAACAATATGTTTACGCGCGGATGACGTCATTATAACATTAGCCAATCCGGGTCGTTTCTCAATGTGTGGCGCGAGAAACAAATAGCCAAACATATTTTTGTGTTTTTGGATATATTAATTGTTTTAATTTTTAATAAAAATGATGTGATTCACATGAAAAACTCTCATTTTATGCATTTAAAGCAAATAATCACAAAAATATTCATAGTGTCAAATAGCCTATTGCAAATAAAAATTCAAAATTCAAATAAGCCGCCGAAACGCTTTATTCAAACAACAATATGTTTACGCGCGGATGACGTCATTATAACATTAGCCAATCCGGGTCGTTTCTCAATGTGTGGCGCGAGAAACAAATAGCCAAACATATTTTTGTGTTTTTGGATATATTAATTGTTTTAATTTTTAATAAAAATGATGTGATTCACATGAAAAACTCTCATTTTATGCATTTAAAGCAAATAATCACAAAAATATTCATAGTGTCAAATAGCCTATTGTGATATGTTATAAGACTTAATTTGAGATCGATAGACGACGTTTTATAAATACTATCATAATCCACTTGGTTGGCAATGCACATAGTTTTTTTTTTAAATTAGTAGTGGACCGATAGTAGACTGCGTTGATAAGACGCACTTTGACAAGTAAGAACATTAAAGTCTAAATTCTCGTTAAATAATGTTTACATCAAATTAGAAATAAAATCATTTATATGAATCATATAAAATGTTTTTTTTTTTCCAATTTTGTTTTCTTTCAGGAATCTAGCAGAACAAATGAAAGTAGGCTGGAAGGAGTACTGGCCTTTCTTAGACACGTTCACGGACCTCCGCACGCCCGAGGGTCTCACTTTACTGGAGAACTTTCTTAAGGCCAAGTACGAGAGCGCGTGTTCTTTCGCGTACAGCGACAGTTGCGCGCAATCACACGTGCCTGACGACCTCTCTTTATCAAGAATAAGCCTGTCTCTATCTCATCAACAGAGCCCCGTAAAAGAGTCAACATTAAGCCCCATATCAGAGCTATGTGTCGCCTTAAAGTCCTGCAAAATATCGTCAGAACGGCCTGCCCATTGGAAGAAAACAGATCCAATCCGGCAAAGGCTTTGTCGACAGCCCGGAGCTAAGATACCCAACGGAGATGTACCGACAATCAACCATACCGTTAGCCAACTTGTCTGCATAGAACGGACATGCCAAGTCTTTGCGAAACGGATAGCAGATGCTCTAACATTCTCAACGTCGGTGGAGCCCGAAGCCGCCGGCGACTCTTTAAAAGCCGAAGCAAAACATCTTCAACACACAATCTTCACGTACATGGATGACGAGAGATTCCAGAAAATAGACTTTGCATTACTTCACTCCCGGCTAGCACAGCTCGTAGTGTACAAATTAAAGCAACAAACGAACGATCTGGACGAAGTCAACCATTTACTAGAGTTTCTAGTGAAACTCCGATGTCCAAACGACGATATTTTTAGTTCAGACGATGAAAGGAAACCGACGTACAGGTGTCCGAGTCGCGTCAAAATGACACATGTGATTGACAGCCATGTTAGATGTTTAGCTAGTTTTATTTGTGAAGAGCTTTCTGAAGTTGAAGTTTTGAAGGCTCCGGCGATGTCTGAGATAGAATGTACGGAGCTATGGAATAAGGCGTCGAAGTGCAGGTGCGATTGGAAAATAGAGGTGTTCGAACGTAACAGTAAGAAGAACGCGTCTTTCAGGAAGAACAGATCTATATTGTCTACTAGTCCTAAGAGCGAGAGTTTTATTAGAAGACTGACCTTTGACCATGATATTGGTAAGTTATATTTGTTTTATTAACATTCTTTTTTACCCGACTGCGCCGGAAGGATGGTTGTGTGTTTTGAGTGTATGTATATTCCAACTTAGAGCAGAATGACCTGGGAGAGACAAGAATGGAGAATGTTGGAGGAGGCCTTTGCCAACTGGCATACAGTTCATAAATAAACGCCAAATACGTGATTAATGACGTCTCTGCGTTGTCCGACAAAAAGGCTAATAAATCTATAATACATATATTAGAGAATGAAATATGTGTGTATGTATGTTCACCTAAAACTCGAGAACCGTTAGCCCTATTGATATGAAACTTTGCACATAAAGGACGTTAGTCATAGTTAAGTTAGTGCCGGATAGGTGGCGCTGGTGGCGCCCGTCTCGTCACGATGCGGAATTGGGAGCTCCGGCTCGCGAGACCGACGGCGGGACGGGCAACCATCGAGGCGATCCGCCCACACTTCCAACCGTGGGTGGAGAGGCGGTATGGTGTTTTGACCTACCGCCTCACGCAGATACTGACCGGGCACGGGGCCTTTGGCCATTACCTGTGTCTGGTCGCTAGGAGGGAAGGGACAACTGCGTGCCACCAGTGTGGTGACGGTGACGACACCGCACTGCACACGTTGGCCGCATGTCCCGCCTTCGCCGCGCCCCGCGCCGTTCTCCGGGCGGCGCTGGGGGGCGTAGACGTCTCCGCGCTGTCGGCTGTTGTCGCTGCTGCGCTCAGCAGTCGCACAGCGTGGAATGCGCTGTCCTCCTTCTGCGAGACGGTCATGTCCCAGAAGGAGGCGGCGGAGCGCGTTCGGGAGGACGACCCCGACGCGCCCCAAATACGCCGACGTCGAGTGGGGCGGCGCAGGGCCGCGCATGAGCGCGCTCTCCCGCCCTAACTAGGGTCCTGGGCGACGGGCACGGGGGTGTCCGTCGTCCGACTATAGGACCCACGACGGGGGGCCGCATTCCGTGCTATGGGTGTGGCTCCAGTATGAGGCGGAGAGGCCGACGCTCTTTACACGTCGGTCTCCAAACCATCACGATAGTGATCCGCTGGCCCCTATTGGCCGGCGGACCCCGCGGTTGGTGCGTGATGAATTGCAATGCATTGCCACGCACCAGCACAACACGCGGATGACGTAGCACGGCGGTTCAGGTTTAGTCAGTAAGAGTCTGACACTACCCGTTCGCTCCCCCGAGTGAGCGGGTGTCCATGAGGATTCCCCCGCCCAAACAAAAAAAAAAAAAAAAAAAAAAGGTGGCGCTGGTGGCAATGATTTTTCGAATTGTAGATTTTGTTCGGTGAAGCGAAGCGCATCGGGCATCAGCTAGTAATATATAAATGTATGTATATTTCTTTAACACGCTCTCAAACAAACGGCTTAATGGATGTTAGCTTGAGAGGTATCATTAAATTCGTCTTAACTGTTAGAGTGCCACTTAATACCTATATTTTAAGTGTTTGTATGTATGTTTATAAATGATTAAGGTGACGGCAAGCTGCAACACAGCGAGGCAGAGAACCTGGTGAGCGTGAACTCCCCGGCGGGCGACAGCGGGGCCGCGCTATATACTGTGGACACCGCCAAGTGCCAGGTGGTTAGTGCCGAGGTAATGTTATATACAAATCTATAATTTTATACTAATATTATAAATTGGTAAACTTTGCGAGTTTGTTTGTAGGAAGTAATCTCTGAAACTACTTAACCGATTTTGAAAATTCTTTTACCAGTAGATAGCTGCATTTTTCGGTATAACCCGCGGGGCTCAGCTTAAACTATATAAATAATATATACTTATGTATAAATATAAATAAATAAATGCTATATCATTGGCAATACTTGCAAATGGTTGCCTGGAAGACATTGCCATGTGCAATAAGGCCGCCTTTTACGCATGCAGGGCGGGTGCAGCTAGTACTATATATATTGCAAAATAAAAAGTAAACTAACTCTCTCTCTTGCTTTTTTCTCCTATACTCAAACGAAATCCAAACTTAGGACGGTTTAAAAATATCCAACTGTCGTTCCATTCCACATAAAAGTTACAACCACTTGAAAGCGACTTAATTACGAGTAACTTTAGACTTTTTTATTTATTTATTATTTTATATTAAAAGTAAATTTTAAAATTTTAAATAGTGATAGATAACTAATAACGTAAATAAAAGTTTCGTTTGAGTGTTCGCGGGGGGTATAAGACAAAGTTCTCTTACGTTCTTTGCTTTGCAGATATCGGACGACGAGTCGGTGGCGTCGTGCAACTCTGATGATGAAGCGTTTCTCACAGCTTCAGAGTATTCAGAGCGAGAAGATGAGGGCATGGCGGAGGCCAGCGACAGGGCCGTCGCGGAACCTTTTATATACGGGTCAGTACTTATATTTTATTAGGTTTTAGTAAAATCCGTATAAGCTATTAATAAATAAATAAATAAATAAATGTGGACAACATCACATACATTGCTCTGAACCCAAAGTAAGTAGCTAAAGCACTTGT
This sequence comes from Diachrysia chrysitis, assembly GCA_932294365.1. Lineage (NCBI taxonomy): Eukaryota > Metazoa > Arthropoda > Insecta > Lepidoptera > Noctuidae > Diachrysia > Diachrysia chrysitis. Next base: position 9,075,540 of record OW028659.1, on the reverse strand, counting down.
GTTATGGAATTCAGAGACAACGAAGGTACCACAAACAGACCCGAGACAATGTAGAAAAGTGGTTTTTCTACATTGACCCGGCCGGGGATCGAAACCGGGACCTCAGAGCTGGCGACACCTTGAAAACCGGTGTGTACGCCACTCGACCACGGAGGTCGTCAATCAAGCTATTATTTACGTTATACACTTTACAAATAAAATTTCTTTATCCTTACTCATCTGTCTAGAGAATAATCCCTGGAACGCGAGAATTCAAACAATACAAATTTTCTGTGTCTGAAAGGTCGATTATAAAGTTATTTTTTTATAAATTGGGTTGTTTGTATTTATATGTTTTGTTTACAGGGAGGAGCCAACAAAAATGGACCGCTTAGTGTACGACGCGCTCTCCGAGTGCAAGATTAGTCACGAGCAATATCCGAACGTGTACCGCTGGAGACACAGCGTCGCGCTCTACCCGCCCGACCAAAGGGATAAGTCAGTACCAATAATATAGTTTAGTAGAATTAAGGAAATATGCAATAACTTTACCTAAAGATCAGTACTTTACTACATTCGTAAGTGAGGAACACAATGAATATTATTCTATTTTTTTTTGTGTGACGAAAGAGATACAACAAAAACATTTAGAATAATTTCAATGTAAATTTAAGAAAAAAATGTACATAGTAGTAGTCTGTTGTACCGAGCGTAAGTAAAAAGTATTACGTTCGTTTATTGATTTAAGTCATTTTCCGTGCGACGACGGATGTTTATGCGAAAATATCGATGGTTTCAATATTATTAGAGAAATATTTGATTTTGACATAGTTCTAATATAACGGTGCGCTCTGTTTCGACACAAATTTTACGATTTTATTTGTTCATACTTAGTTGCTCACAGTTTATACTTTGTTGAGCGCATATTAGTTTATTTTTTTTTCGTCTAAGGCAACAAGTATACAGTTATTGAAGTTTGAAATAAATAGAAGATACTTATATGTATTTCGTGCTTGCAGATGGCAGCCAGCGTCGTCCCCGGACGAGAGCATGTGCGTGAGCGTGTCGTGGGGCGCGTGTGCGGCGGGTGCGGGCGCGATGGGTGCGATGGGTGCCGGCAGCCCGTGCGCGCGCGCGAGCGCCCGCCACGCGGCTCGTTGCTCCACGCCCAACAAGGAGCGGGACGACGCCGCCCGGGCACCGCCGCTGCAGGTACACAGCTAAACACTCAACCCACAAACCACACGATAATATCCGAGATACCCGACTTTACAAACTGTCTGAAGACCTTAATTCAATTCTTTATTGCATATGTGTTTAATAGTTGGTACAAACATAAAAGATCAATATGGACCCTGTCGGGCAAACCAAAAAAAAAAGCATTAGGATCCTTAGCCTCAGCGGGCTAGTCGAACGTGACGTACGAAAATGTAAAATTTCATAGTTAGGTGGGCTTTGACAGTACTACTTGTTGCGCCAGTGGCGCCAACTGGCGAATAAAACAATGATAGCCCTCATTTATAATTGGAGTATTCCTTTCTTTTCCTTACTAGAAATCTAAAGAGAACACACTTGAAAGTGTTGTGATTACGCTTAGACATGAACCAACTGTTAGGCAACTCATCTATACTTCTATACTATCTATACTAATATTATAAAGAAGTAAAATTTGTGTGTTTGTTAAATTGTAAGGGGTAATCTCGGGATCTACTGAGCCGATTTTAAAAATTCTTTCACCAATAGAAAGCCACATTATTGCTGAGTGTCATAGGTTATATAAAAAACCGAAAAATAAAAAGGCTTTTACGTGGTAGTCCGTTTTACAAAGTGAATCGGAGAAAAAACGGTCGAATGAAGGCGTTTCTTACGAACGCTGCCTTAACTATGAAAGATATATTTTTGAGTTCTAGAGAAAAGATGTGGAGCTTAAAAATGCCTACAAAAAATTCAACGACAGCATATGTCTAACTTTTCTATTTATGTTACAAAAAGTAGTTTTTTTAATATTAGTATAGATAATTTAATTTTTAATATTATAAAATAATTTAAATCGTTAGGTCATATGTACTAAAAAAGGCTTATTAACATTATGCCCAACGAAGTGGGCACGGGTCAGCTAGTGACTAATATTTCAAATTACAGTTTACTCCTAACAGATATATATCTATTGACGACCTCCGTGGTCGAGTGGCATACGCACCAGTTTTCAAAATGTCGCCAGCTCTGAGGTCCCGGGTTCGGTCCCCGGACGAGTCAATGTAGAAAAAAATACTTTTCTACATTATCTCGGGTCTGGTGGTGCCTTCAGTGTCTCTAATTCCATAACACAAGTGCTTTAGCTACTTATTTTGTGTTGAGCAATGTATGTGATGTTGTCCGCAGTTATTTATTATATTATTATTTATTATAATAACATCGAAGTATAACATTGTATAAGATGGTGATTTATTACACAGGTATCGACATGGCTTCGGGTGACGGGCCCCAACTCGCCGCGCTCAGCGCTCGCGGTGCGACAAGCCAACCACAACGTCAGCTTCGGCTTCTAGCCCGAGCGACGCGACCGTTCAGTTTGGATATAATACACGTGGCCTTTATCTAATATATTATATCATTTTATAAATTCACCTATTTTTTTGCATATTCGAGGTTTATTGACACATGAAATCTCAATAGAACTTAGATATGTAAGTTTCAGTCTCAACAATCTTATTTAGATCGCTTTTTTGGCAGCGAATTTGTAAATGTAATTCCCTGATCTAAATTTTAACCTCCAACTTATATTTCTATACTAATATGCGTCTAAACTGTAAACTATTTACAAATAACATATTTTTATAATTTCAAATAAGTACTAGAAAAAGCATAATTTTATTATTTCGGTATTTCCGTAATGATTCTACGAAAAAAAAATGTAAATTAGTTAATTTAATTATTGAATATAATTTGAGTGTTTAATTCTATAATTATTTTTGATTGAGAATGTTTATATATTTTGTTTCTATGATAATGTGAATTGGCGCGGTACTCAATACTATTCATACTTTGATTATTTAACTTAAATTATACTTGACATAAAAAAGTATAACAAAAGATAAACCCTTTACGATTATATTTAAAATTATTATGAAAGCGCATTGAACTTAAATAATAAGTTAAATGGGTAATTTTGACATAGTTCATTCGTTTTAAATAAATACAAAATAAAGGGTAATCTTTTAACATTAGTCTCATTTATTTGCATTAAGTAAACCTATTGACATGTTTATTGAAGTTTTTATAATATATGACTGCAGAGCAGTGCTTATATTTTGACGACGTAATAAGTCTCACGATGTTATTATTATACAATATGTTCAAATAAATAGCTCTCATAATGTACTCTTTGTTATTGATTTAAATATATAATGGATACTTTCTATTCTACATAGAAAGACGTTTTCAAATGTTGTATTCAAATAATGGAGAGTTTGTTGCGTAGTCCTGGCATTTACAAGATCTAAAACTCATCATTAACTATGTTTAAGATAAATGTTGTAAACAGTACCTACTGCACGAAAATATTTCCTTTTGTGAAATTGTAAAATATTTAGATTGTTTGATGTTTATTTTTAATATTACCTATGACAAGTGTTGTGTTAACCTGTAAAACAATGTTTTGTGGTTGCATTTGTTCCCGATGTCGTGTGTTGCATGACAATAAAGTTGTTTCACTGCGTTGATTAGCATTTAACGTAGGTAGGTCGCCGCGTTGGACTCTGTGTATGCCAAAAGCTGTGAGTTGTTGATATTACGTCTATAAATGTTTGTACTTTTATATTCGAGAAAATACGAGAAATTAGCAAATAAAATGTATGTTTTATATGATATGTTTTAATTCACACAGACTATAGATAAATAAATTATGACTGGTTCTTTTTACTGTTGTTTTTATTTACTACTTGATTAAGTACTGCTACAATAAATTATGTGGAATTTGGACGCGCTTCATTGGACGAATAACGAGTCAGCAAAAATCACAAAACCTAGTTCATTGTTAAATATTTGACGTCCAGTATCAAAGTCGCAGTGCATTGCATTGCGATATACCTAAGAGCGCTTTAATCTATTTCGTAATTGAAAACTGAAATTTGTACGCCCTACTGTATTAATTTGGAGCGGACACTGCCGATAGTAATACCAACGAACAAACAGAACGAATCCAGGGCTCGTCAAGTACTGGAATTTAAATATAAATTTATGTAGGTATTGCAAGAAGCTGACTCACGCGACTGCACACTATGAGTCCCAAAAGTTTTCGTCCTCGGACGTTTTGGGCAGAGATATGGGAGAGTTCTCGTATTCAGATCGACTGTTATAGTTGTCCACGTCTGCGGAAAAGTCGTACGGATACTCCTCCCCTTTCTCGTACTCGCTGATGGAATCTTCTAGAACTTCTTTAGAGAGTTCTAATTGCATTTGAACACTGGAGATTTGGTTGTTGGTGTCTGCGTGGAATATCGCGTCGAGGACGTCGTTTCTTGTTAGATGTGCTTCCTGTTCTGGTGATAGACTTCTTTTAGGCCTGTCGGATTTCATGGAGACTACTCCGTCGTCTATGCTTTTCGGTCCGCTGCGCTTCGGGCTGACGATAATGGTCATCTGCGCGGAGGATGCTGGTCCAGGAGACTTAGTCCCCGCTAAGTGCACCTGCCGAGCGTCCACGGAACTCTGCACGACCAGTAATATCTCTTGCGCTTGAGACTTAATATCGTTAATTTCGCTAATGCTTTCCACTTCAACTCTCAGTATATTCTCATTTTCTGGCTTCTGACAGTCGTTAGTCGGGTCTTCGATCTCTGGCTCGATGTTATTCGGCAAGTTGTACATTTTAGTGATGTTCTGTTTCAATATTTCTAGTTCGGCCTGCTTGTTGTGTTTGACTTTCCTTAGCGCGTCGTGTCTGAGTGAGTGCTCGTAGTCGAACTCGTTTTTGTCGCTGTTGACGCTGGTGTTGTCTGAGTGCATGCTCTTTGAGTTCGATTTGGTTTCGCTGTCCTCTCGATGTGCCTGTCTGGCGGATGTGTAGAGTTTCCTGAACTCAGTAAGGGGTGTTTCTAGGTAGTTGTCGCGTACTTCGACGCGGTCAGTTTCGTCGTCCATGGTGGAGTATGCGACTGGGATGGGTTTAACCTTCTCGGCGACGGTCGTCTTGTTCCGGAAGTGTATCTCTCCGATATCGAACTTGTTTTCATACTCGCGCAGGTACTTGTCAAAGTCACTCCGCACCGCCTTGTGCAGGTCTTCGTACTGGGCTTCTATTTCATCTCTAGTAGGTTCTTCGAGTTTTTCTAACGATATGCTTCGTTTTACTTCTGCAACAAAACATATTATATTAATAAAAACATTTTACATTCATGTATACAGTTTAGTCAACAGTTGGTAGACTACTTTGTTGCCAAGCAGTCATGAGCATAATTAACATGTATAACCTACCTATGTTTAGCAAATAAAGATTTATTATTATTAAATAATAAAGTAAATAATAATAATATATAGGCCTAACTGAATCTTTTTTTGCAAGCGGAAGGGTAAATAACTGGTCAACTCACACAACACATTATCCTGTGCCTTATGGCGTGTCTTAAAAGTTGATGTCTGAAATCGTCTCCTCAGTCAGTCAGTACCTTTGATTTAACACACAATTATGACCATCTATGAACACTAACTAACCTATATTCCTGACTGGCTCCTTTATAGCAGCATCCTCATAGACCCTAGCATGAGTCCTTGTGTTCCTCTCAAGTCTTAACTCAGACTGTCGCCGTCTGAAATCCAGGTAGGACTTCTCGACGGCCTCCGCCTCTATCTCCAGCTTGCGGAGCCTGAGCTTGGCCTCGCGGAGCACTGAGTTGGGGCTCTTGTCGCGCGTAGCTGGCGGACTGTCTCGCAGAGTTATGTCTTTACTGGAAAAATAGGTAAATAATTTTAGTAAGTATATCATGTTAAATAGAATATGAATAATTTGTGTTAATAATTGACCCAACTGAAGTTCGTGTTGTTGGTTACAGTTGATTAAAATATTATGAATTTCCTGATCGATTCGAAACGGGGGTTCTGAGTGAAACCCTACAATTACCGAAACAACAAAGGAGATGAGAAGAGGTCAATCCTAAGATTTTAATCTAGTATAAGAAACTTTTTCTTTTATTTCTTCAAACTCGTATGTTTTTGTGAGGCCTAACAAAGTTACGTTTTCTTTGCTTGACTACCTAATAGGCATGTTTCCAATTTTTTTTTTAATGTCCGCCTGGTAGATTAATTAATTTTATTGGAAACGTATTTTTTCTTTTTACCTGCAAACAAAAACGTCACGGTGACGAACTAAATAGATTTTAACTTTTCATACCCAGTCAACATCCCTATTTTCCAACTCAGTATATAGAAATGTACTACGCCTAGAAACTCCTATCAAGTCTATCCTATCTAAATTAGTTGCTGTGTTAGTCTACTCACTTCCGGAGGTTCTCCTTGGCCTCCCTGAGCATAGTCTTGGGACTCTTCTCCCTGTTTCGACTGATCTCTAAGCTCAAAGCTGGCCGAGCCTTCTGCTGAAGTCTCTCGCTGTAATCGTCGTCGTTACAAATGTTTTTAATACTGCAATATCATAATAAGTACAGCTTGAATACTCAAAATTATAAATCTATCTCTATGTGTTTTATCCGCCATGAACAGGAATTTACAAATTAGGAGGCTCTTTTATCAAACTATATCTCATTTATTTTTTACCTAAAAATGTGAAATGTACAAAAAATACTATAAATTATAATCTAGATAAATAGAGATGCCCAAATAGGGCACGAAATTTTGTTTTATGTATTTGTTGACAGAGTGAGCGCGGGAAAATACAATCAAAGAAGGTTTTTCTGCTTCATTGGAGTAAAAACCTGTTGAACAAAAGACTGTTACAAATAGGTAAGTTTGTTGAAATAGATGGAGTTGAATAAACAGCTGGAGATAGTTGGAGACGAAGAGCTGAAGATCGAGCCCAGTGACGTGCCATAGGAGAGGCCTTTGTCCAGCAGTGGACGAAGATAGGCTGATGATGATGATGATGATGAATAAACAGCTCACCGTATAGAGTGATAGGTAGCATCCTCTGGCTGTAGAGAACACGACGCGACCGGGAAGCGGGGATTAGTAGTCAAGCTGAGACCGGTGTTGCCTACACCTATTGGGAAAAACAATACAATACAAATAAATAAAATTGAAGTGTCTCTTTGTAATGTTAAAACCACATTTTTTTAAATAAAACTTTACACACGCTTGTCTTGAAGAGTAACGCTGGTGAACGCGTGATAAGAGCGTTACGAAAAGTATGATCGGGCGAGGCGAACGAGCGAAGTTGAGAGGGAGATATACGTTAGTGAAGATAGAAAGACCGAGAGTTACATTTCGTATATTACTGTAGAGGCAAGAGTGAGGTGTAAGCACCCATTTTCTTTCTCTGTTTCTCTCATAGCCAGTTACGTTTAGTATATAAAGAAATTTTAATTCAGTTTTGTGGTCTAAAGCACACTCGTTTTTTTTAGCTCATTCAATATTAATAGGAAGTCATAATCATTTAAGTTGTACTAAGTATTTATAGAAAAATAAAGAGATTAAATTGTAGTTACCTAGAGAAAGCCTGTCCCTGTGCGGTGAAGCCCCGCGCTTGCTGACGCCGCCGGTGATCGGCCAGGCGCGAGTGCGGCCCAAGCGGCACTGCGTCACTAATGGCCTGCCAAAATAACTAATTATTTAAATGATTAATACTGTAATGACTTCATGAGTGGCAAAAAAATATCAATTAATATTACAAGTATTATTTATTTAATACTTTATGCACAGTGTACATAGGCGGACTTAATTCCAGACGGCATTCTCTACCAGTCGACTTTTGGGTGATGTAGAAACGAACATAGTAGATGCATTGAAAATTTTGATAAGATATTTAAGAAGAAAATACATACAGTACAATTAATATGTATTATTATATTATCCTTACTAATATTATAAATGCGAAAGTAACTCTGTCTGTCTGTATGTAGTGCTTTCACGCCAAAACTACTGAACCGATTTAAATTAAATTTGGTACACAGACAGTCTAGAGGCTGAGAAAGGATATAGGCTACTTTTTGCCACGATAACCGAAATCCAAACGGGCGGAGCCGCGGGAAACAGCTGGTATACTATATAGTTGGGTGATTCAGAGGTAAGTGTAAGGCTGAGGGCCTTTTTTTTTGGAAGAGATTTACGCAGTTAGCCTGAGCGCAGGCTTTGACTGCTTCACCGGGCTTTTGGCGAGAACCTTAAGGGCCTCCAGCCAGAGCAATAGAAAAACTAACTACGTCAGCAACGTTCACTAAGGGCACCCCCTGTGGGGTTCGGACCTCGACGTAGTGCGTTGCTAACCATCTTAATAAGGCAAAATCAGCAAGGGAAGACTGGATCTAAGTTTTTATTATTTAAGGACATATTTTTATTGCTAGTTTGGCCGGCTCGGGCCAGCTTGACCTAGGGACAGGGCCGCGCCGCCCCTGTGTGCGAAGTGTGCGGCGCACACAGGCGCCAAGACAATAGGGGCGCCGCGCCGCCACTGCCACCTAAATTATTTTTGTTACCTATATGATTGTTTTTTGTAGTGGAGTATCGACAAGTAAGTAGGTACAATAGGCGCAACATAGGCCTTGTAAACAACAAAACATCTATAACGCTTATTGAACAAGTCTCTCAATATTTAATGTTTATTATTATTCACGTTTATGGTTTCATTTTACGTTTAGGGTTTTAGTTTACATTCCTTACGAGCTCAACGTTAAAACGGCGGCAGTTCTTTGAACCAGAGAAAAAATACTAGTTATTTTAAACCGTAGAGGCGCCGAGTTTGCCGCCGAAATTCTACAGTCCGTCGATATGAATATGCAAGTTGCTTTAGATGCTTTAACAGAATTAAAAAAGTTTTTGATAAAAACTTAGAACAGACACAAATTTTGAAGAAATTGTAAGTGATGCCAAAAAAATTGCCGAAAAATTAGACGTCGAACCTGAATTTGAAACTTCCAGATCCAGACCCCTAAGACGTCGTAAAACTCCAAAGAGTTTTGATTATGAACACGAAGACCACACTCTAAATGATCCGAAAACCACTTTTAAAATTAATGTATTTTTTTATATATTAGACCAAGCGTTATCCTCCGTAGATAAAAGATTTGATTTATTGAATAATCACAACGACGTGTTTAATTTTTTATTTAATTTAAGTGATGACCAAGATCAAAGTCGATTAAGAAGTAGCTGTCATCGTTTACAGGAGAAACTTTCAGCAAATGATTCATTGGATATTAACGCCGATGATTTGTGTGAAATTATGTCTTGTCAGCCATTTTTCAAAAAATTAAGTGATGATGTGGTGAAAATTTTTGAATTTATATATTTAAACAATTTGACAGCTGTATGCCCTAACATTACCATAGCATTACGAATTATGCTAACTATGCCAGTTACAGTAGCAAGCGCGGAAAGGTCCTTTTCTAAATTAAAACTTATAAAAAATTACCTGCGCTCTACAATGAGTCAGGAAAGATTAACTAATTTAGCAACAATATCCATAGAGGAGGCCATACTAGACCATATAGACATACATGAAACTATTAAGGATTTCGCAAACAAAAAAGCGAGAAAAGTGGAAATATTATAATTTAAGTAATGTTTGTATTCTTGCAAATTTTAAGACTTGTTGTTTTTTTAAAACATATCATAGGTAGGTAATAGTCATATTAGTATTATTATTCTTAGAAAAAAGTCAGCTTCTTTGTTATTCATATTTAAGTATTAAATTCTTTGCTCGAACTCGAACAAAATTTTAACATGCTTTATGAATACATAAAGCATGTTAAAATTTTGTTCGAGTTTTATTTTTCGCAGTAATTGGCAAGCAGAAGCGAACGGGATTTACCTATTTAGTATCCTAATTCCTAAATGTTCCACAGTTTTGTACACTTAGATATTAATGATAATAATTTCTAAGTACTGTAAAACTGGAGAACATTTATTTCAGTCAAAATTAACAATTAAAAATATTCATTCAAAAATTAAATTCGTTTTTTATGACGATTCGTTAAAAAAGAGGCGCTTCATAGGTTTCGCACACAGGCGCTGCCGGGGGTCGGCGCGGCCCTGCCTAGGGACGGGGGGTGAGGCTGATGGCGGATGAAGCCGGGTGTACCTGCGCGCGGTGCCGTGCCGGTCGCGCAGCACGCCGATGAAGGGCAGCGTGTCGCCGGGCACGAGGATGCGCGGCTGCGCGTTGCTGAACACGCTCAGCTCCTCGCCCGCGCCCTTGCGCCAGCCCACGTTCACCGTGCTCGCGCTCGCAGTCGTGTTTACGCTATAAACGTATGTTCAACATTATTTTGAACATAAAACCAGAAGGATAAAAACCTCAGGCAGGACTCGAACCTGCGGCCACTGGCTTGACACGCCAGTCGCATTACCAACTCTCAGACTTCTGAATTAACACATTGTTAATCAGAGTCGGTGAGACCAAACGCAAGATTGGTTCAATAGATGTCGCATACGTCGCCCTAAAGACGTAATAAACTAGAAGGCAAAATAACTTCCAGGCAGTTACCTCGGTTACTTAGTTGGTAAAGTGACTGGGGCGTCAAGCCAGTGATTGCAGGTTCGAGTCCTGCCTGAGGTTTTTAAGTTTTTCGTCCTATTATTTATATTTAATTATAAAACCAGAGATCACATTGAATAGAGCTTAAAGAACATAAAATACTTGGAAACTAAAGGGACTTGGATTATTCACCTTGATATTACAGACACAAATGTGACCAAAACCCAGTGAAATCAACATAAGGAGGTAATTCTTCTTCCTGCCCTTATCCCAATTTATTTGGGGTCGGAGCACAATGTTTTCTCCTTCCATTCTACTCTATTAGCCGTCATACTGTCATTCACTGATTTTTCCCTCATATCATCTCTCACGCAATCGATCCACATAAGGAGGTAATTATTTTTAAGTGATATACTGACGGGTATAGGTGTTGCGGCGGCGCAGTGACGGCGGGCGCAGTTCGCGGCCGACTGGCGCACTCCGGGGTTGCGTCCGACAGCTGCGCGATACGAGGACGGTGCTAGAACAACACGACACATATATGGAAACAGAGCAATAAATATATAGACGAAAAACGAAGCTCTAAAATAGTGATGTTGACTAAAAATTATCCTTTAGGTAATGCAAAAATATTACTAACTAGCTGTCCCCCGCGACTTTGTTCGCGTGTTTTAGATTCAACGGTTTTTCATTTTTGCAACTTTTTTCATTTATGCTCCGCTCCTTTTGGTCGTAGCGTGATGTTATATAGCCTATAGCCTTCCTTAATAAACGGACTATCCAATACAAAAAGAATTTTTCAATTCGAACCAGTAGTTCCTGAGATTAGCGCGTTCAAACAAACAAACAAACTCTTCAGCTTTATAATATTAGTATAGCTTTTTTCTTTTGTATTCTAAACAAAACAAACATAAATGGATAGACATTTCACGTGAGGATACTGTGTGCCATAATTTTTGCCATGTTGTGACGTCACAAGCTCCACTTTTGAATTTTAAGGCAGTTTATCTTTTTAAATTTGTATTGGTTTGATAAGGGAAAATATATGTGACATTGTCTCGAGTCTGGGTGTTTGTGGTACCTTCGTTGTCTCTGAATTCCATAACACAAGTGCTTTAGCTATTTACTTTGGGTTCGAAGTAATGTATGTGAAGTTGTCCACATTTATTTATTTATTATTATTATTAATTATATGCGAACACCCTTCTCTCACCTGTCTAGCAAAGGCCTTCAGCCTCTCATTCTCGTCTCTAAGCCGCTGTATTAGGTCACGTTCGCGGTTCCGCTCGGGTTCAAGGTCGGCGGCCGCGTTGTCCCCGGCCTCACTGGACCCTGAAGACCGGCTGCGGTCGCGACTTCTCTCGCGGTATAGCTCGTCTAAATTGGACTGGTTGAAATAAATAAATTATTATAATTATTGAAGTTATACTTCTTTAGGCGCGTTATGAAAAAATGATGAGAGTGAAATTTTAAGATGCGCGCACATCTGTGACACAAAATTAACAGTATGTTGCAGTTTTCCAGTACTAGGATATCATAAACGCAAGGAGAATATGAAACGTTTTTTTTTTTTTTTTTTAATAGCTATTGAAACTGATTGAAGGAGGTTGTTGCAAGGAGAATATGAAACGTTTATTTTAGTATGTTGCAGTTTTCCAGTACTAGGATATCATAAACGCAAGGAGAATATGAAACATTTATTTTATTTTTTTTAATGTTTATTGAAACGGATTGAAGGAGGTTGTTGCAAGGAGAATATGAAACGTTTATTTTATTATAGTTATACTTCTTTAGGCGCGTTATGAAAAAATGATGAGAGTGAAATTTTAAGATGCGCGCGCATCTGTGACACAAAATTAACAGTATGAAGCTGTCTGCTTAACCGCTCATTATTTACGATGCGCGCGCACACCGTCACGGAAAACCTACACCCTGAAGTTAGCTAGTCAACATTTTAGTTTTTCCAAACTACATACCTAATGTAAAAAATGACAAATGTCAAGATGGTTAAAATACTTTTTGTACGAATCTGTCAATCACAAGTTTATGAGAAAGAATTTTATCTTGTTTCGCCAAAAAAGTGTAACTTCTTACGTGCGTACATAAGTACACACACACTTTTTTTTTATTTTTTTTATTAACACCTTGGTTTCCGAAAGGCTAATTAAGAAAAAAATTGTTGTTCATTTTTGAAATTTATGTGAAGTTCTATGATTGGTTGGTCGTCTTTTGGTCAACCAATCAATGATTGATAAAAGATTTGAAAAATCATTAATGGCCAGTTCCCATATTTAAGAAACGGTTCGTTTTGCTTACGGGCGGTAGAATTTTCTTCGTTTTGATTAAAAATTCTACCGTCCTTAGCTTTTTTTGAATATAGGAACCATGCATGAATCAACAGCATTTCAGAAACCGACGGTTAGTCACGGCGCTAGCAAAACTTCATGTCATTCATGCACTTTTCAGTGGAAATCATATCGTCAACACATTGATAACATTAGGGTCGTAGAAGAAAAATTGGTTGTCTGCAAAGTCGGTTTACGGACGATAATTTTACGTAATAACGTCTCAAGCCGAACGCTTAGGCCGATCGTGCCTCTCTATCACTTGTTCCGCGCTCTCGCTTGCACGCTCGGCTCAGGCAGAACGTGACACTTTTTCTTGCGCGCAGCCGCCGTTTTAAGCGCATTTATAAGACGATATCACGTCAAAAATAACAACGACGTTCGGCATTTCCGTCTGTAGTAGTATAAAAATACAAATTTAAGACCGTGTTTTTTACCGTTATATACGCATTACACTCAATGATTGTCTGGACTTTAAAAGAGGCTGAGTTTGTTTCGACAGGGTAGCCAGTTAGGAAATGTCGAATCCAGCGAGCTCTAAATAAAATGTTATATGTGACTTATAAAAGTAACGATTTTTTATCCTAGTTACAAAAATAAATGATTTGATTTGATATAAAAACACGATTAATTTATTTTTTCAAAATTATAATTCTAGTTTTATCATCTGTATGTCACGTGACCGAAAATGCTGACCACCATTTTGTCGACGTTATGTCGTTCGGAACTTTTATAAATAACTTTTCTTGAGTTTTCAATGTTGAATTATAACAATTTGGCACTATACACCAACGATACGGACTATCCAAGCTCTATGCACTGAACATTTCAAGTTTCTTTTTTTCTGCTTATAACTATGACGTTAAATTTATATTATATGACGTTATGTTTAAATCTTAAACATTTTTTTTGCACAAGGCGATATTTTTTTGAGGTAATCAATATACCAGTTTACTTTCGAATGTATACGATCATTTAAAAATATATTTAAAAAAATGTAGAATAGCCTATTAACAGGGTTGTGTAACTACGGCCTAAATGATTTGTCGAATAAAAACAGTCGATATGCTAGGTCACACCCCTAGTTTATGTTTTATGAATAAAGTGGCGCTGCAGACGTGGGTTTATGTTGCTTAAACTTAAAAAAATCTTGATCTGCAAAATTCATTCATCACCATCATTCAATTTAAAATAAATAAGCCATCGCTGAGCAAAAGTCGCCACATCAGATTAAAGTAAAAAACTTGGCTCGACACTGCCTCGCCTATGTACAAACCTGACTAAAATTAACATTCTTCTTCTTAAAATCATTGACAACTTGATTTGTCTTTACCCTGTCATCCATGTCATCGCTTTTTGAGGGTTTTTCTGCGGCCTGACAATTGTTCAGAGGGAAATTGATCTTCGGGCTGATTTCATTGGGTTCCGTGACCGTTCCTCTTTCTATGACGCACTTTGGGGATATTTTGGTGGATTCTAGATATTTCTTGAGGATTGCTAGTTCGTTTTTTAGTAGATCGTAATGTGAGTCGACGTGTTCACACTCCATATTGTGAATTTTGATCACTTTGCTAGAGGTATCTTCAATTGTCTTTAAATTTTCGAGTTCAGCTCTTTCCCTGGTGATGTTGTCTCGTTCTTTCTTCATGGATTCTAAATGGCCTTCTAGAATAACGAGCTCGTTTGATATTTGCAGGCGCATCTCTTCGCCACGTTTTCTTAGAATTTCTTCCGCTTCAGCCAGTTGGGCTTTTAGACTGTGCTCCTAAGGCAAATGAGGAAAATCAAGTTATTTTCACAACAAATTCTAAATATATGGGTCACTTGCCAATGGACAAAATGCCAAGCTAATTTGACATGTCGAAAACTTACATTTGGGCCGTTTAAAGAGGAAAAAACATAAGTTAAATAATTGAAAGGAAAACAAGCAGTAGCAGCTTAAAAGTATAAATTAAGGCCTTTTGCTACATTATCGTAAATCCTTCAATTACGTATGGTTTTTTGCAACAGTTAAGTTTAACCTCCACAGAAACGGCTTCTTCTGCTGTAGACTACGTTGTCACTCGACTATTTTAAGTTACCTTGACGGAGAGGCGCTGCGTCTCCTCGCGCACGTCGTGCATGGCGCGCGTCATGTGCTCGTGCTGGTCGCGCAGCGAGCGCGCCAGCCCCCACAGGAACCGCTTCTTCTGCTGCACGCTGCGCTCTAACTCCGCCTCTCGAGCTTTGAAGTTCTCTTCCATCTAGAAAATAGGACATACTTTTGCAATTATGTTTGGTTTAAACATCTCTAAAAATAGACTTTCTCCTGTGTTAGGAAGGTGGAGCGGGGTTAAAGAGTCGTTCGAAAGGGGCGGACAACGCAGGATACTGCGATGCGTCAGGCGGCATGGGCAACTCTCGCAGGTTACAACGGACTGTCCGTATGACTAGCGTAGCGTCGCCCAGCACCGCTGTAGGGCGGCTGTAGTTACGCGTCAGTGCGTCAAAGCCATGCGACTTGGACTCGCACACGAAGGGATTCCGTACCATAGTAAAAGACATTAAACTAAATACTGTTTTAACAATTGTATAAAAGACAAAAGATTTTATTATTTGTTGGCATAGCAGCAATAGAAACACATATTATGAGAAGATTTCAACTCTCTAGCTATTACGGTTCATGAGATACAGTTCGCTGACAGACAGACGAACGGACAGCGGAGGACTTAGATAAAGGGTCCCGTTGGCACCCTTCTGGTACGGAAGTGTAAAAGTGGGAAAATTCTAACTTGCTTTGAATACAAATAACCATTGACGAGTATAATCCGAAACCTGCAATGCTGTGAAGTATTTATTTTCTAGTTTTTGCATTTTGTAACACCACTCCTTTTAACCCTTTACACCCGACGGTACACGATAGTGCGGGTAACTTTAAAAAAATCTCAAGGCCGCGCGGATTCATTTTTGTGAACGCAACCGACGTCGATCGATCGTGAGAGATATGTACTCACGCGTAGTAGCGCCCGAGTCGTGTAATGGGTTGTTAGTTTGGCTCAATCGTAGGTATAAGATGGCTGCGTTTTTTGATCCGGCCGGCGGCACGTGTAAGTATTGTGTTTTATTGTTTATTGTTATATTTTGAGTATTGTTTTTGTTTTATTTTACTATTTAAACATTAATCAAATGAAATGCAAACTATTTTTACTATTTTGTTTCGTAAGTTAGAAAAAAAATGTGACTAAACCTCAAGTAGCACGATCGTGGCCCCTCGGTTGTAACCCTATAAATTGATTTTAATGTAGTTTTTTTGTTTATTGCTTAAAAGCTGGTATTTTGGCTAAGTAGTTGTTTGTTTTTTTATTTTAGTGCTTCCTGTATCTGATGACCGTATCTTGGAACTCCTTGGCGATGGAACCGAGTCAGAAATTGAAGAATTTAACGAGGAAGAAGAGTTTGAAACCGAGTCGCGTGTACTCGCTGACCTTGAAGGCGAGGATGACAATTCTGAAGGGTCAGGCGATGAAATGGAACATGAACCTCTAACTCAGGTAATGACCCCAAGTAGGGGACGCTCTCGTAGTACTACCTCACGGCAAATTGGAAGCAGAGGGCGATCTCGTGCTACTAGTGCGCAACGAATGCAATCACGCAGAGGACGTCCTCGTACTACGACGACACGGCGAAATCTGCAGCAACGTGGTCATGGAGACACCTGGAAGAATATTCCTTTTACCGATAAGCCACATGACTATACTGCGACTGTACCAAAAAACCCAGTTCGTACACCATCCGAATATCTTCATGATTATTTTAATGAAGGTTTCTACGAAGAGACTGCTCGGTGTACAAACTTATATTACATGCGTAAGACTGGCGCACAACTAAAAACTACAAAAGCGGAAATAGCTAAAGTGTTTGGTGTGCATATTCTCATGGGATGCCTTCCATACCCACGAATGCCGATGTACTGGCGAGCTAATATGAGGATTGGACTTATTGCCGACAAGATAGTTCGAGACCGATTTATTACTTTACGCAATGCTCTTCATGTAGTTGATCACGACCAGCCAACTGAAACTGAGACTAACAATCCACTTTGGAAGGTGCAACCTATAATCAAACGGGTTCAGGATACCTGCAACAAACTGGAAAGAGAATAGAAATAAACCACGACCAGAAGGTTTGAAAAATTTTGTTCTCACTACTAGCGAAGGTCTGATGCTAGATTTTGAGATTTACAGAGGCGCTAATACAATGTTTGCTGATACATCTTTGGGTCTGGGACCTTCTGTTATTCTCCATTTGACCAGAAGTGTCCCTCCAGGAAGTTGTGTGTATCATGATCGTTTTTCACAACGGTTCCTTTAGTGGAAGAAATGAACCGGAAAAATATACACAGCACTGGCACAATCATGTTTAATCGTATCCCAGACCGAGCCGCTTGCAAATTCAAACAAGATTCAGCTATGGTTCGCGGAGAAACTCAGCATTACACCAGGGATTCGACTGTCATCGTCAAATGGACGTCATCAAATGATATCACCTCAAACCTTAATATCTTGTTCCTATTTTTTAAATTATGTTTAGTAATCTTTCTTCAATTCTTTTTAAATAATTTGTGATCTCATTTTAATTCCTAAAAGTTAAAAATAGTGTTGTTATTCTATTATTTTAAGTTAGTTAGAGGTTGACTTAGTTTATTTTGAGAAATTTATTGATTTTTGTTAGAGAATTAGTTAAAAGAAGGTTTATTTTTTGTTAAATGAAACAGACTGATAAATGAAGACGTTATTCAAATAAATAAATAATGATTAGTATATAATTTGTTGTTTTTATTAAGAAAAAAAAAACGACAAGATAACACTCACTATTGTGACACTTGTAGATTATACCTAAGTGTCACGATCGTGAGGGCACCTTTTCAGGACAACTGAAAATTCAGGATTTTTTTTTGCATTTTTCCTAGCTTCCCTAGACTCGGGAAAGTCCCCGCCATTAACTTTTTTTTTTATATATGCAACTTTTTTTTTCGGGTGTAAAGGGTTAAAGACGATCCTGTTTAAGACTTGCAAAAAATGGACATTGCAAGCCAATTTTTGGACTGAAATCAGTAGTGCGCCTTTAAACAAGCATTACCTCATCTCGTTTCTTTTGCAGCTGCAGCGCATGTGACGCCATGGACCGCTTCACTTTCTTCTCTTCTTCGACTTTGACCATTTCCACTTCCGTCTCGTATACTGCCTTCAACTGCTGGAACATCTGCAAAAAAACGTCATAGTGAATATAGAAAGCTACTTACAATTCCTGAGTCTTATAATTGTATGACAGTTTTTTTTGTCAGTTTCTTATTTGAAGCTTTAATACTTTAACACTTTTTATAATGAAGCTTTTTGTTTGATATCTGTTACAGGACGTTCTGGCTTAAAAATCCATTACCGTCCAATACCGTCTGAGGATGCCATGTTACAAAACACAAAGTAGGTACAATTTAAGCCAAGAAATATGACTCCAAAACCTCTGATAAATACCTTGACTTCGGGGTTTTTATTTTGTTGGAAATAAACAATTGTACTGTGTGTGTAATACAAAATATACATGGATGAAATTCACAGATATAATGCTTCTAGGTACACTAGCCTATACTAGCATACAATTTCAATACAGTTAATAACATGATTATATCAACAGCCCAGCATTTAAA
Source organism: Diachrysia chrysitis (assembly GCA_932294365.1). Classification (NCBI taxonomy): domain Eukaryota; kingdom Metazoa; phylum Arthropoda; class Insecta; order Lepidoptera; family Noctuidae; genus Diachrysia; species Diachrysia chrysitis. Next base: position 9,056,891 of record OW028659.1, on the reverse strand, counting down.
ACATAACATTTAGGACGCGCAAGATTATTAAAATCTGTCTGATTGTATTAATTAATAAAGAATTTATTAATTTTTTCTTATCAATTAACATGCGTTGTTGCAAGTGCAACCTGTTCAGCATTTTTTTTTTACCAAAGTAGCCAAAATCATATAAAATACTAGACAGACCAAACAGAAAAACAGTAAAAAAAACCATAAGAGAGATCATTAATCATGTCTCGTCCTTCTTGCCTGGCGTGCCCTAAAATCCGTATACTTTTATGAACAGTAAAACTTTGAAACCAATCAGAAAAAGTTTAAAGTGCCAATTTGAGCCTTATAATCACACGATGGATACAGGAAGTGAACACAAAATACCACTACTATTTCACAAAAATAATAAACCACACAAATTAACTGAAATGATTAAAATACAAATATAAGACCTCTTCAATAAGATTCCTTTCCATAGCACTGATGTTTCTAATTAGACCCTCCATGTTTTGGGGGCTGGCGTTATTTTCCCTTGTACTCTGAAAGAAAACCATTTTGAAACCTACGATTTGCTCAAACTTAAAAAAAAAAGATCTTCTCGAGCATAGAACTGAACTGTTTTTTTTTTATATCAATAGGATCAGTAGGAACGTGAGTATGTTATTTCTATAAGACATGTTGCTGAGATACGCAGTGTTGTTATAGCAACGTATCAGACATCCAACAAATTGTCCTAATAGGTCAAGGGTGACTGAATGATAAAGGGTTGTGCAATACAATAATGGCTAAACGAAAAATACTTAGTTCATACTAGAATTTTGAAAATGTTCTCATATTCGTGTAAGCATTGTAGCAAATTTTGACAAGATACGAAATGGTAGTTCATGACGTGGTGTAGAGATTGGGCAGTCAACGAGGATAGCAGACCGCCCAGGATCCGCTAGTTTTTTTTTTTAAATAATGATGCAATTTTTATAAGCTCTGCAAATTGCTAATGGCCTGGAACCATGTCCAATTAACATCCACGTGACCTTACCCGCAACTCAAATCCGTACTCGCCGACCAGTGGCGGCCAGGCGCATTACCAATTTGCGGGGCTTGTAACAAAGAATTTTAATGATTTTCAAATATAAATCAAGTAAAGATATTCAACAATAATTGCGCAATATTTTCAAGCATTTTCTTGAGCTGTTCTTAATTTCTCTGGTAACTGACCCATTCATGTCTGTCATTATATACATTGTATACATGTTAATGATTCTTGACCAACATTGAAATAATTTTTTTGTTTTTTTTTAAACTCACCTTTTCCACACCTTTCTTTTTTTGCTTATACTTTTCTTTGAGCCTTAATATCCTATTCTGGCACGTCTTACAAACTTCATAGTGTTTACATTTCTCTGGCAGTGATGTTTTCTTGTGGGGCTTATTTTCCATGCTCTCAATACTTTTAGCTGATAACAATGATTCTTCTGATGATACTGCTGAAAATATAATAATTATAGTATATACTTCTTACAACGTTACTTACCAAAAATAATTTTATTTTTTGGTGCAAAACCATTAATCAAAAACACCTAATTAGGTCTAGTAGGTACACTTTGTACAGTTTTAATTTTAATTGTATAGGAACTAATAATACATTCTTTTAATGACTCTGAACAAGTTATTAACTTACTAGTATAAAAATATGAAGTAGGGGAATATTGAGTTTACCCAGGGGTATCTTTAGTTATTTCGTTCTTACCTTGATCAATACCGGCAGAGTCCTTATACATAGGCATACATTTAAGTATGCAAAGTATTAAAGGATTTTGTTGCTCATTTCTGTACATTTCTACTATATTCGATGCATGTTCAGAATCACACTGCACTCCTGAAAATTACAATATATTTCTTACAATTATTACATACATTAATTTATAAGCTGTACTTACATCCTGAAATATTGTCAAACAAGTAAACTTATAAATAAAAAGCCCTTTTAAATTAACTTACCTAAATAATTAAGTATGGACCACACATCATTATCTTTAAACTTCATTTCCAAATTAGTTTCATCATTTCTTTTCAATAGCGTCTTAGCGAACCCAAAGACCATGTTAGCCAAGGGTATTTCAGACACAAACACAGAAAAACTGTAACTGAATTCCTGTAATGATTTAGAAAGAAAAAATAAAATAAAAAGAGATTTAGTTAATTAGTAATTTCCAATTAACTCCCCTGAAATGTAGACATAATAATATTATATCGTGGTAGTGGTATTTACAGGTGGTATCCTATAACAGCTGGTTTAAATGTAAGAGAGACAAATAAATACAGATGTGACAATAAGTTATATAATCATGAACCAATATAAAAGGTAGATATAGTCTTATATTAATTTAAATATTTTTTTAAACTGGTTATATAGACTCCTATATCAATATGTCATAAAGATAATGGAGAAAAAAGAATAGAGGTGGCTGCTCGACAAAGGCTAAACCACTGATATAGACAGATCTAGATAATACAAGAACATCTACTCCATATACCATTTTTCATGCCCAGCTTAAGCATAATATGCTTAACGTGGCTACTGTCGCGCTTAATCTGCATCGGTACGCCGCTCGAGTAGGTTTCACCAATCTATACTGAGCATTGTAGATTGAAATCATCTTTAAATAGTGGCATCACAGCCAGTAGTAAAAATGGCATGCTAGTTTTTGTAGAGATTGTGAAACTTATGATATTTAGGTTGATCTATATCTGAGGGCTAGCAAACACTCATAAACTTACAAAACGAAGTAAATATTCAGCTATTAGAATATTAAGGGCTTGATATGTGAGCTCCAGGCGCTGTGTGAAATTCTTCTGGCAGGCAGGAGGGTCACCTACAAATAAAAACATATTTAATTATAAAGTCCAATACCATGATGAATTGGGCAGACAACAGTGGTATACAGCCAACAACCAAGCCATCAAGGTGAAAACTTTTTGGTCAGAATTTTAAGGGCCATTGACTCGAAAACAAGAAGTGGTATACAGCAGAACTTTGGAGACTGGAAGTCAAACTCAACAATTTAGAAAAAAAACACCCCACAGTTGGGTTTCTTAATACCAGGGTAGGTATTAAGAAACCCAACTGTGGGGTGTTTTTTTAAGAATGTTTTAAAAGTATTTTAAGAACCCACAAATTTATTATTTTAAAGATAATATCAAGAGACTATGACACCTATTAATTGAACTTAGATAAATCAATAACAAGTGCCTAAGTTCTACTGGACAGGATAGAAAGTGCTACTATGAATAAAAAGTGCCTTAAAGGGTGTATTCTGAGTAGTATACTGTATGTGCACTGTATTGTGCAATGACATACAAACATAACAAATAAATACAAATAGAACATAAACCTTCACTTGTGAAAGTGTTCCACAGGTTTCTTTTACAAAAATAAAATCATTGTTTTAGCATTCAGAACCTGAAAATAGCGCACTGTAAAACTTCAACAAAAAACAATATTTAGAAAGAGACATAAGATAGCAAGATGCTTTTCAGCGACGGAGAGAAACATAAGTCAAAGCATTAAATAACCCTTTTCTTATAATTGGAAGACTGGAACGTCAATACGCCCGGAATAGAAACAAATATTTTCAAATTTTCTTACCAGTTTGAGCACTTTTCAATACATTTACGATATGACCACGTAAGTAAGCTCTTAAATCGTTAAGGATGCCATTTTTTTCAAACAGTTCGTATATAAATGACTGAAAGGTTTCTGTGGAATCGGTGTTTCCAGGACTTTGGGTATCTGCACTTTCTGCAACTACAGGCGTAAACTCTTTCGTGACGCCACTTTCCATTTTATTGTTTTAACTATTTTATTTTGGCCTGTATCAAAAATTGTGCCTACATTATAATTTTATGCAAAATAAATTATGGGGTTCACTGGAAATTTCAAACTTCCCAAACACAGATTTTTGACGTTTGTTGTTTTGTTGACATTTCCGGTTGGTTAGGACGACAAACAAAAATATTATTATTATTCATTTTATAAAATGTCATAAAAATCACCATCAAATGTTTACCTTTAATTCAATTGTAATATTTTAGTAATGTTTTAATTGCAGAATTCTTGTATGTACAACATACAAATTTATGCAGTATAATATAGCAATATTGTGGATACAATATGGCTATTTTGACAGGTCTTATAACTGTCCCTGTGGCGCAGAGGATAGCGCGTTGGACTTCTAATCCAAAGGTCGTGGGTTCGATCCCCACCAGGGATGCAATCTTTCTTTTTACATCACTAACAATTTTTAATAAGAACTATTAAATTTACTTTTATGTTTTTATGATTAAAATTTTATTTTACGTTTCAAAGCATGCTACTTTATAGAATTTTATACAAATTAGATATTAATGTTTATTATTATTTATAAGCTTCATCAAATATTGGTTAACTACACATTGAATTATTTATTAATTTATTAATATAAATTAATAATTATTTATTTAAAATGCATAAAAATGATACAAAAGGTGAACAAGCTTTGGTGGACAAGTATGATCTAGTCCGATGTCTGCTAGATAAAATATTATAAATTTAATAAGATTTATATCCAATTCTTCCGTTTTATTTAATGAGAGTAGAGCCTAGTGTACCCAGTGGTAGATTCAGGTGGGCGTACCTACCTACATACCATAGTACAAGCTTTTTGTATATTTTGGCAAAATTATAATAATGAAAACTCAAAATAACGCCATCTGCCGGCTTTATATAGAGTAATAACAGATTTTAACATGTATTGTCGCATTAATACTGCCGTTAACAATAGATATTGAATTACAACTCATTTATAAAATTAAAAAAGAGTTCCTCCTATGATACAAAAAATATTTTTACAACTTTAAATACATGTGTTGTGTGAATGAATACATGAAATTATAATATTCATGTTTTGCTAGAGTGAAAAGAATAACACAGCACAGATGACTGTCAGTGTCAGTGTCATCATTCATCAAACAGGTGATAGGGTGTTAAAAACAAATAAAGTTACTAATTTTATTAGATTTAATTAAAATAATAAATTTAATTTAATTTACAATCATGAGGCGACGAGCAGGAGTCGGTGCTATACAAAAGCAGAAGTTGGAACAAGAGAAATACAGAGAAAAAGGGTCTGAGATCCAAGAAAACCAGTTTCAGCAAATGTCTAAACAACTAGAAGTATTTAGGGAGAATCTAGAAGAGTTTGCTACGAAGCATAAGAGTGAGATAAAGAAGAATGCTCAATTTAGAAGACAGTTCCAGGAAATGTGTGCAGCGATCGGTGTGGATCCTTTAGCGTCGGGAAAGGGATTCTGGTCTGTTTTAGGTTCGTAATGTTTTTGATGGTAGGGTGACGCTTTTGTAGAGTTTATAGTGTGTCTAGTAGAAGTAGTTTAGTACCTAGTAGTTTAGTTCTACTACGTATTCACAGAAAATATAGTAAATAAATAGGTGTTCATTAAATATCAAACAGAAACACTTGACTGTACGGATAGCCGAGTGGTATAGGTCACCAAGCCAATTACCTCTGTGCGCGACGTGCCGCGGGTTCGATCCCCGCATGGGACAAGCATTTGTGTGACCCACAAATGCTTGTTCCTTGTCTGGGTGTTCTTTGTGCATGTGATTTGAATGTTTGTGAAACCCCCCGCGACACAAGGATTAAATTCCTTAGTGCGGGAGTCGTTTTTTAAAAAAAAAATCAAAAAGATCAAAAAAGATCAAAAAGATCAAAGACTCTCAAACTCCCAGTATGTTAGTATACAGGTAATTACTTACCTACTAGTTACTTAGATACTAGGAATCCTTTTAAAGGCTACATCTATGACTGTGCGTTAGAATTAGCCATGTATTTTCATTGATTGCTTGTAGTAAAATAACAAAGAAATTAGTTTCTAGTATCGATACTAAAAACGAAATAAATTTTACTACAAATAAACCTTTGAACCTACTTGCTTATACATGTTTGTTTTTGTTTGTCTGTTGTGTGGACAAAAACTAATAAATAATTATTGTTTTTGTATAGTGTGTGAACTGAGCTTCATAATATGCTGCTTTGTGCAGCTCCATTGAACGCAGGCCTTCCTGTAAAACTATTCTTTTTTCGGTTTTAAATTCAATATTCAAATATTTATTTGCATTCCACAATGTTAAACTTAGGTGGTAACTTAAAACTATGAGATCATCGTAGACCCTGTCAGGTCATTATAATAGGGATGTTTCCTGGGTATGAAAAGTTAAAATCTATTTAGTCTGTCAGTTAGATAATAAAAAAATATTAGACACGTATTTTTTCTTTTATCAAAACAATAAAAAAATACAAAGATACACCGCTTTAAAGTTCCGGAGTGGGGGCTTATGACGCTACGCCTCGCTAAAAATCGTAGCGAGGAGTGACGTCACGCGTAACTTCAGTTCTCTGTATTTTGATCATTTTTTGTTTGCAGGAAAAAAGAAAAAATACGTGTCCAATAAAATTCATTAATCTACAAGACAGACATTAAAAAAAATTAGGAAACAGGCCCATTATGGTTGTAGTGATATACGGGTCATTATTTATTCATTACCAATTTATAGTGTTTTTGTCAACACTAGAATGTTTAATTTGTTTATTGTTTGGACACCAATTAGGCAGAGCATGTTGGAACAAAATATTATATTTTCACTTCATATGTACACATATTTCCACAAATAAAGCTAATCTATCTTATCTTATCTTTAATTATTTTACAGGTATTGGTGATTTTTACTATGAATTAGGAGTGCAGATAGTGGAAGTATGCCTAGCTACGAACTATAAGAATGGTGGGCTCATTACATTGGAGGAATTACGGATAAGACTCATAGCAGCACGAGGCAAGGCTAAGAAACACCAGGACATCACTAATGAAGATCTCTTAGCTGCTGTTAAAAAACTAAGGATATTTGGAAATGGGTAAGAAAAATGAAAAATAAATTGTCGAATTTTAATTTTATTGATTACACTAAAAAAAAATTGAATGAGTATTCAAATTGATAGTCAGTCAATTCCAATCCTATGTTTCACTCATCCACTGCATACCTGTTATATTTCATACTAGCTATTACACGCGGCTGCACCTGCAAGCGGATCAGTTATCGTGGCAAAAAGTAGCCCATGTCCTTTCATAGGATCCCAGCTTGCCTCATACCAAGTTCATCAAAATCAGTTCAGTGGTTTAGCCATGAAAGCCTAACAGAAAGAAAGACAGACAGACAGAGTTGCTTTCGCATGTATAATATAAGTATGGAATGTGTGGATTAGAAAAAAAATAGTTTTCATATAAACTTTGTAAGTAAATGAGATGGCAGAGAAGCAATAAAATACCAAGTAAGTAATCAAAATTTCAACTGAAAAATTAAATTGTGAAAAATATTTTTATTTTCAGATTCACTGTAGTGCCTATAGGCAAAGGCAAATGGTTGGTTCAGTCTGTTCCAGGAGAACTCAACCTGGATCAAACACTGGTGTTGCAGAAGGCTAGCTCTTTAGGCACAGCATGGGTGTCAGCCAGCATCCTTACTGGAGATTTAGGGTAAGAATACTATGTTGATCTAGTGAGCTTAGGTTATATAAACAAGATTGTTAAAGTAAATATTTTCATTCCATTTATAATTACCAAACATTAGCAAAAATTTTAAGTGAGTCAGATAGTCATTTTCTTCAAAGCATGGGCAGTGTACTAGAGAAATGTGCAGTGTACTAGAGAAATGTGCAGTTATATTTGATGCTGCTCATAGAAAGTAATATTATATTCAAAAAAAGACGTAGGATCTCCTATACTAATTTTGATCAGCTGATGATAAATTAATACATTACCAATATTTCAAATATGACCACGCATTTCCTGTAGCATCCTATATAAGAACCCAATGCTAGGCAAAGGCCTCCCCTTTCTATTTAAGAAATAAGTTTTTTTACACTGGTAACATTGACCATACAGATTAATAAATTAAGTACCTATATTTTATTAATCTCTTTTTATGCTTTATAATCCACTGTGTGGTTGCCTTCGCCCATAGCCCGTCCGGCATTCGGTAGATGTGACCAGCCCAATTCCATTTAAGTTTGGCAGCCTTTGCCTTGCAGTGGGACACCAGTGGCTCGTAATAAATAAATAAATAAATATTAATTCTTTGTAATTTTTCAGTTGGAATGACACAAGAGCTCAAAATGCTTTGAACCATATGGTGAAGGAAGGACTTGCTTGGATTGACTCGCAAGACAGCAAGGAGCCACTGTATTGGTTCCCCAGCATGTTCGCTGAGTGCGTGTCGGCGTGATTTGCTATTTTAAGCGTTATTCTCAAGTGATAAGAGATGATATTGTGATTTTATATTTATGTTTAAAATATACACATCTGAACAAATTTATTTTACTGTTTCTAAATAATAGATTAAAAAGTTTTACAAAATATTGAGGTGAGTGTTATATGATTTTTATATTAAACACTGTTCCCAATAGAAACTTGCATACCATATTTAAAATCTGCTTTATTTTTGAAGACATAGGCGGGCAGAGAAGTATTTTTCTTTTTTATTAATCTTGTTTTGGTAGAAAAAGATAATTTGTAGCAAACTAAAAATCAAAATAATTTTATTTCAAACTAGCTGTCCCCCGCGACTTTGTTCGCGTGTTTTAGTTTCAACGGTTTTTCATTTTTGTAACATTTTTCATTTATGCTCCGCTCCTATTGGTTGTAGCGTGATGTTATATAGCCTATATAGCCTTCCTCAATAAACGGACTATCCAATACAAAAAGATTTTTTCAAATCGGACCAGTAGTTCCTGAGATTAGCGCGTTCAAACAAACAAACAAACAAACTCTTCAGCTTTATAATATTAGTATAGATAGGCCTTTTGTATAATCTGAGAAAATAAAAAAGAAATCGTGATAATTATATTTATTAATATTGCACTGAGGTATCATTCTTAACACTACACTATTCTAAATAGATAAAGAAATAATTCCAGAGGTATTTATGGTTTTGTCACAAAAAATACAATAATACTAGGGTTTTTTTATTACCCTGTAAAACATGAGCGCTAACCCCTTGGTATTAAATTAATAAAGTAACTTTTTATTTCATTATTTTTTTTCTAATCAAAGTCACTAAAACACTATAATTTTTTTTATACATATTACTTTTAAGGTCAGCAAAAAAGGACAAGAATGTTGTGTAGCAACTTTTATACCTGATGTATTTGCGGAAGTTTCGACTTTTGTTGCTGACTATACAAATCTATCCGTCTAAATGCTAAATGTGTACTATGCTAGCTATTGCTGTCCTCTGAAGACCCAATATAGGGCATTTTTAATTTTGAGCGCAATTCGTTGTTTTCTTTCTCCAAGTCTTGAAGTTTTTTCTTCAATTTCTCCGTCATCTCCAAGTACGACTCTTTCCACCTGTAAGATAGACAAAATATGAACAAGAGTCCTTAAACGAAATAGAAATATAGATAACTAGCTGCCCGCCCCGGCTTCGTTCGGTGGTGTGAGATTTTCAAAACATTTCCATATTATTTTTTTCATTTGTAAAAAGTAAACCTTGCCCTTACAATATGGAACATAACAAATTATTCGATTTGGTGCAGTCGTTCAGAATTTTTGGCGTGTCTAAGGGAAATCAGGATAATTTTTTTATAATTACTTACATAATATTTAGGTTCTTAAGATGGATTATAGAGAATTTTGTCACCATTAAGAATTTATAGAAGATAGCTGTCCCCCGCGACTTTGTTCGCGTGTTTTAGTTTCAACGCTTTTTAATTTTTGCAACATTTTTCATTTATGCTCCGCTCCTATTGGTCGTAGCGTGATGTTATATAGCCTTCCTCAATAAACGGACTATCCAATACAAAAAGATTTTTTCAATTCGAACCAGTAGTTCCAGAGATTAGCGCGTTCAAACAAACAAACTCTTCAGCTTTATAATATTAGTATAGATGTAGGTTATATAACATTTCACAATGATTTTACCATACACGCGAATCAGGGTTAATCTATGTGCTGGCGAGATTTTAGTATGAATAAAGAATTTCAATTACTTTTTACTGAGCTCCATTTGGTTTTCTAAATGTTTGTTCAGTTCTACGACCTCTTCTTCTTTTGTAGTCACCATTCTGAAAGAAAGTTGTTTTTTTTTTATTATCCTGTTCCAGAATTATGTATACTGCGTTCACAATTTATATTCCAAAATTGTAAACAAGCATTCAGAAAAAACAATTTTAATGCTTACATATAACATATAAGGTTCAGTTTGCGCTACAAATTCATATTTTTTATAATTTCAAAAATGAAATGAATAAAAAAATAGAATGAAATTCAAAAATACAAATTCATATTTTTTATGAATTTGTCAATAACACTAGTCAGTCTAAAATGAACTTTATTTACATGGAAATAACATCAATCCCATACATACTTCTGGTTGAGTTCAGATCTAGAAGCCAGCATATTTTGTAGCTTATTAACCATCTCATGAGTTTCGTCCAATGATTTCTGAAGGTGTTCCACTTGCAGTCTGAAATTTGGAAACAATTGAACGTTTATTTAATTCCATTTGTTTTTTTTGTTCCATAAGACCATGAAGGCTCTTTGCTATCATTCCAAAAAAACCTATTCAGCCGCATGAAGATAAGCTCGTCCAACAAGAAATTATAGTTTTTTTTTTAATCTAGCTTAAAATCATTCTATCCTGAAAAGACACCCCGAAATCTTATTCCCTACCTCTATTCGCAATGAATTAAACACCATTTTCTTCACCCACAATACAATTTAAGTAGATCATCATTATCATCTTCAGCCCTGTATAAACCACTGGGCATAGGCCTCCCACTGTCTATGCCATTATCCTCAATCTCTTGTCAGTCGCATCAACCCTACTCCTGCCATCTTTAAACCACCTGCCCATCTCATCGTCGGTCTTCCTGAACTTTGTTTGAGTAGATACATAAGACTTATTTAACTCTTTACTCACTTCAATTCATCACACTGTGTCTTCAACAATTGCTCCTCCCAATCCCTTCTCTTCGTTTCCCTAGCGTGTACATCCTGTATCCTTTGCATGTCTATAGCTAGACATTGCTTCTCACATACAAGTTGAATGTTACGCCTCTCTGATGATACCTTAAACATTATTGTTACATTGCATGATTATTTAAAACATAACGGTTTACTCACGCATATTCTCGGGATCGCCCGACCAGTTTCAGGCTCAATAGGAGTCCCTAATCATGAGCTGACGCGGCGGCGGTGGTGTCGCGAGTCGAACTGTTACATTGCAGATAGAAAAGTAGTCCAATATCAGAATAGGACCACATAACTGGCTAGCCAGCAGTGACTAAACGTAGTGGTCAATACTCTTTCCTTCTCTTTACGTGTAGAGGTTCTTACAGTAAAAATAAAGGAAATTAAAGAGTGCGCCTAACAGAGTATAAACTGTGAGCATGAACAAGTAAAATCGTAAAATTTGTCTCAAAACAGAGCGCGCTGTTTTATTAAAAGTAGGTATCTCAAAACCTAGTATTATAGATTTTGAGACAGCTATAGACCTATAGATAATATTCAATGATTCTGAAATACCTTAAGAATATCGGAACCATGGAATATTATTAAAGTGTAAATATTAAACACGAAAAATCACTTATTCTTAAATCAGTAAACGAGCTTAGTATTTTCAGCTAAAGTTTGCTTCCGCTCGGCTCAACGGGCTACTAGCGATGCGCGCACTCTATGCTTGTGTATGTATACTCTAAGGTATGACACCTTTAAATTTTGGAACAGCCTTACAAAAAGGTGTGTTGAATGTTATATAGGAAAACAGATGCATGCTACACCTTATTTAGACATACTAATTAAGTACTTACATAAACATAACACTATTATTGACATTGAAATAGAAAACAGTGAGCTAATCTTGTGTTAGAGTGGAGACCGCGTATGGGCAAACGTAGTGTAGGACGCCCTGCGGCACGATGGGTCGATGATTTGAAGAAGGTGGCTGGCAGCGGATGGATGCGGACTGCTCAGGACCGGGATGGTTGGCGTTCTTTAGGGGAGGCTTACGTTCAGCAGTGGACGGCAATTGGCTGATATGATAATCTTACCAGTTCTTGGAACATGGCCTCGAGTCTTTGTTCTGCAATCGCCAGTTTAGGATCTACAGTTTTCAATGTGTCCTTTTGCTGTTTCAAATAGTTTTCATTGGCTGCCACTAGTATTTTGTTTTCTCTGTAAAGTGAAATGTTTCCGTTGCTAATTATAAAATGAGTACATAGGCTTTGCACCTTACTTGTTGATTTTAACTCGGCTCCAGCCCCACCAGATTTTTAACCGTTGACGCAAAAATTAGGGTGTTATAAAATTTGACGTATCGGTCTGTGTGTCTGTCTGAGATATCGTAGCTCGTGAAGGAATGGACCGATTATGAAGAGTTTTTTTTTAAAGCTGACGTTATCTTTGTTGGCCTTAGCTATATATATATATTTATGAACTTATGTTCTTGATGTTATGTGAATTTATGTTCTTGATTTTAAAAGTAACCAGCATTTTTTTGAGGTTTCTTAAATGTTACATTTATTTATTTATTTAAACCTTTATGTAGGTGTAAAAATGCTACAAAAGGTGGACCTAACACCACTAGGTCACCATTTATGGGAAATGCGGTTTTTTGAAGATATAAAAACTATTCCTTAAAATCAAAACTAGTTTTATTTTTCAATTTAAACTGAATAATTGTCAAATATTACCTTATTGTCTTGTTCAGAAGTAAACCCTTTTCCACAAGCTCTGCATCCAGATTCCTAATATGTTGTAACATATCAGAAACTCTTTCATTGTACCTCTCTTTATTTTCATCTATTTCTTTCCTAAACGATGTTTCCAGTTTACTTCTGATACTAGATAAAGCATGTTTCAGCTGTGTGATTTCTTCTGCAAATAAAATATTTATGTGTAACAAAATGTGATAAATCACAGAGGTGAAGAAGAAGAAAGGAGAAAACATATTAATTCTGTTTCAGAAAGCAGCATAAATTAAAAATATATAAAAAGGCATTTTTTTCACACCGAAACAGAATCGGCTGTGGGAGCCGATTCTGTTTCTCTGTTTTTCAGCGTAGGTGCTAAAACTAAATTCGAAAAGTTTTATTGAATGATCTTACTATTTAATTCCTGTATAGTTCTGTGAGCTTCATTTTTTTGTTTTGATACCACATCGTAAAGCTGCAACGCTTCAGCTACCTAAAAACAAGTAAAAAAGTGGATATTTATAAAAAAAGTTCTGCAGTGGTAGAAAAACGCAAAAAATTATAAATGATTTGCAGTTGACCGCGGCTTCGCCCGCGTTGGTGTCTGTTATCATAGCAAAAAGTAGCCCTTTCTTGGGATCCTAGCCTAACCCATACCAAGTTTCATCAAAATCGGTTCAGCATTTTGGCCGTGAAAGCGTAACAGACTGACAGACAGAGTTACTTTCGCATTTATAATATAAGTAAGGATAGAATAAGTGTACACTTACCTTAGATTTTGCTTCTGCCTCCCTCTTTCCTCTATCCAAGCATTCCTTTTGACATAGACTCAACTGTGCTTTCAAATCCTCACTATTCTTCTTGTCAACTGCTAAGTTTACTCTAAAATCTTCCAGACTCTTACTAGCTTCACTCAATTTATCTTCTATCTCCTTACCTCTCTCCTTGTAAGTTGCGATCTCCTTTTCTTTACTTTTCAAGTCATTTTCATGGATAAGGTTTTTTGTTTGTACGTCTTTTAATTTGTTTTCTAGTTCAATGTAATCAGTTAGTGCTGTTTCTAGTTTGAATTCTAGATCTCTAGTTTCATTTGGATTCTGGAAAATGTCAATAACATATAATATACTTTTTTATGTTTTTTGCTGCCCGATTTATTTAACATTGATTTTGAAATATCTACCTTCTTTTCTCTGCTGCTCTGGTAAGTTTTTAATTCAGTTTCCAAAGCATCTATAGTTTTCTGTGAAGTTTGCCACAACACGTGCAGGGAATCTCTTTCCTGAAAAAAGATTTAATTACTAATAATAATAATTACTAATAATGGTTCCTACATGATAAGATAAAGCGAAGAGAGAGGAGAGAGTATAGAATCCAACCTTTTTGAAAGACCGGAACCAATTACTTATGTTCCTGTGTTACAACATACCAACCTATGTTTAAAATCCCTACGTGGATGAACTAAATTCAAGCAAATTTTTAGACCGCGCTATATTAAGTTTTAGGTATTATTTGAAAGGACTCTGTATATTAGCCAATTATATTTTTGGTAACTGTGGTAAGTAAGTAAGTACCCAACGTATCTCTGTATATTGTCCGCATTCGAGGAAGCCGAACAATAAAGTTTGAAGGAAGATATTATACTTAAGATATCTATTGCAGCCAACGTCTTCCCAAAAATAAAAGACTTATTTCATACATTTCAAGCATAGCCTACCTATCAAATTCATCAAAAACAGACCTTGGCCAGTAAAGAGTTTTGTCTCCTCAGCTCATCCAACTCTTTGCTGCTATCCTGGCTCTGGTTGATGGCATGCCTGGCGTTATCCAGCTTTTCCTTCAGCAGCATGCCGACCTGTTTCGAGAGCTTCTGGTTGTCGCAGATCAATGTGCGGATTTCTTCCTCCACTACTGTTTGGTTTTGCTAAAAATTACATACTTACGATTATTTTAAAAAAAACTGACTGAACGCGGAAGCCGCAGGAATGGTTGTTGAGGCGAAACTTTAGAAAAGCATACGTTCAGCAGTAGACCTATATCCCGTCAAGAGTATGTTCTGTGACCTTTCTGTGACTATATGTAAATTGAAAAAAAAAGAACCGACGGATGTCAAAGATAGTCCAGGAATATTTCAACAAGTCTGCCTGCTTCTTACGGAAACCTTTATTTGCCCTGCAGTGGGACAAATACCTATAGGTACCTTAAAAGTCCTTTGAAGCAGTCAAAGCCTGCGTTCAGGTTAACTGCCTAGATTTCTTTAAAAAAAACATAAGGTACTTACCTACAGGTCAATTAAGTAATTTCATAAATAACTGAGTTTGGGTGCTATCTAAGTACGTACCTTTAAGTTATGTGTAGCAAATAAAAAGGTAGAAATCATAAAAACACTGAATAGGTAGTTAATAGCAACTATAAAGCAATTTTTACCACGTTATAAAGACCCAAAAATTGTAGTATTCCTTGGTGGTATCAGACCTCTTTGAGTATTAATTGTTCGTAATTCGTTGCTAAGATACGGAATGACATTAGATAGATTTACATTTGTGTCGTGATATAATTATATTTATTTTATTATATTTAAAGAGCAAATGTACTAAGCACTATAATAGTAGATGTAGCAATAGTTAAACTCACACTCATGTGTGAGTAAGATGCGTTTTATTGATAAAAGATATAAAAACTTATTTAACTCACCCTATAATAGTCTACTTCAGTCTGAAGAGCATCAATCGTTGTATTGTCCATAATAACTACCTCATACGGAATATTCACTAACACATATTAACAATTATTTATAAATTATAAGAAAACTTAATAAATTGGTATAACTTTTATAGACCACGCTTTGTTTACATTTCGCGCCCCGGAAACGTCATATCTTGTTGCTAGGCAACGCTATTGATAAGTTCAGAAAAAAAAGTAAAACTTTGTGCGTTAAATAAATTCCTGATTACAATATAATAACAAAGTTCTTTATAAATTAGTTATTTTTTATATATTTATTTATTATATAGTTAACTTACCATGGGATCGTAAATATTTTATTTATAAAATCAATAACAGCTATAGTTTCGCAACGAAATGTCAACTTGACGTCCGCGAAAATCGAAAAATTGTGATTCGCAGAATCTAGGAAATCGGGAAATCGTACCTACGATTTGATAATACAATTATATTTGGAAGTATGAAACTCTAGTAAATTAAAGTTTATAAAGAATGACGAGGTTGGTATAGTGCAAAATGTTAAATCATTTATTTCCTGGGTGCTTGGAAGAAAATTTGTAATAGACATTAATTTGGAACCAGCTGTGGACTTGCACTATTTTGATTCAATTTTTTTAACTTTTCCAGTCTATATTTTGATATCAGAAGAGATCAGTGGCCTCTAGTGTACGACGATCAATATAATGTATCATTTTTAGGCTTGGAAAAGTTGCACGTATTTGATGCTAAGAAATGGCGCAACATAATAAAGGTAGATCCAACTTTAACATTTACTGATATTTTTATTTTCATACTCTTGAAAAATAAAATGATTAAATATTACGTAATGTTCCTGTACGAAGGGATTACTTATTAATTTCATAAAGAATTCATGTAACAACTAGTATTTAATGAGTAGGTTTATAAATCTATACTAATATTATAAAGCTGAAGAGTTTGTTTGTTTGTTTGTTTGTTTGTTTGAACGCGCTAATCTCAGGAACTACTGGTTCGAATTGAATAATTCTTTTTGTGTTGGATAGTCCGTTTATTGAGGAAGGCTATAGGCTATATAACATCACGCTACGACCAATAGGAGCGGAGCAAAAATTAAAAATGTTGCAAAAATGAAAAGCCGTTGAAACTAAAACACGCGAACAAAGTCGCGGGGGACAGCTAGTTAATAATATTTTATAAAATAGTACTTTATTTTGACTACAATATGTGCCTACTTCTCTAGAAAACTCAAGTGTATAAATTAAAATACTTAAATAAACCCTATGCCTATATGAAATTAATCGGACACATGTTTTGTGTGTTGTGTCTCAATTTACAACCAAATACCACAGCTTGTCTAATCTACTTTTAATATTTATATGAATGCTGGCAGGCAGTTAAAAGGTTACAAGTGTTGTTTAATTTTACAGCATCTAAAAGCAGCGCAGTTTATAAAAGAAGAGCATATAGTACGACCGTTGGAAGCTCAAAAAAGTGATCTACTTGTTGTACACACAACTAAGTATTTGAAGTCATTGAAAGTAAGTTATTTCCTAAACTTAGATAAAATTGATCACCTCTCATAGCTTGAGAATTCATGTCATGAATTCTCAAGCTGTAAGAGGAACAAACCGCACTAAATAAAAGGAGGAAAGGGAGGCCTTTGCCCTGCAGTGGGACTATCACTGCTGATAATAATAATAACATCACTTTTGATCTATGTTCGGACAAATCTTTGTGTGTAGGCTCTGTTCTATGTGTATGTGTATTTCAGTGTAACAATTAAATAAAGTTACAAATTAAATATATTCTGTTGTTTTTAGTGGAGCACCAAAGTGGCAGTCATAGCAGAAGTACCAGTGCTTGCTTGTGTCCCTAATGTATTTGTGCAGTGTGCTTACCTGAAACCTATGAGGTACCTAAACAGTCTTACTAGGTTCATAGCATTTTAATTTGTATAATAAGTTCACACTCTATATTGGTATAGTAATAATAATTAAAGATGCTTTTATTTTAAAGTAATTTCAATTTTAATATTTATTTGATTGCTTTTTAAAATTTCTGTTCAGGACTTGATTTACCATTAATTGGGGCTTAACTTATATGATCCTAAATGTTTAGAAATGATTTATAGTTTTGCAGTTTTTCCTTGGGAGGCATCAAAATCTGTGGTAATAACTAGCTTACAAATCCCTATAAGTCCCTTTGCAATTTCTATTATATTTCAACATTACAGTAATAAGCCAGTAGTCACAGGTTTGTGTCATGTCTGAGGTTTAAGTTTTTCTTTCTACTATTTGAATTTTAATTACAAATATTCGTTCCGCATGCCTTAATGTGTAACAAATAATAAAAAATAATATATGTAAAGTATTCTGTGTCATTGATAATAATGAATAATATGGTTGCTATCGAAATGTGTAGGTTGCAAACTGGTGGTTCAGTACTTGCCGGCAAGCTAGCATTGGACCGCGGCTGGGCTATCAACGTTGGTGGTGGATTTCATCACTGCAGTGGCAGCAGTGGTGGTGGCTTCTGTCCTTACGCAGACATCACCCTGCTCATAAGATTCCTTGTTCTACATCATATGATACAGAATGCAATGATTGTGGATTTGGATGCTCATCAGGTGAGTAAGACTATTAACTTTACTTATTTTATTATAAAAAAATACTATCTATTAAGTAGGTAATTTCTTTCTTTAAATTCTAAACATCGTCACATCAAAAACAATATCAGGTGTTATGTTTATTAAATAAAATTGATGTAACATTATTATATAAAATGGATTATGTGTAGGTATAAGTAAATTATTAAAATTCATGTTTTATAAAAATCAATTTTCTATTATTAACCATATGACTTATAAATGGTTTCTTAGATGTATAGGTATTAATATGTATAGTCAAGAATAAAAAAAAATAACATCATATTATTGGTCGGATCGAAAGTTTACCATGCGATTCGATAGATGGCGCTGTGCTTTGAGAGCCGTTTTCTGAATGGCGGTGTTAAGATTTTCCGCGACTGAACGACTCTCGCTTCGTTTATTATTTTAGTTATCGCTTCTCGGCCTTTTGGCTAAGATCAAAGTGTAGTATCTGTTCTTTTCAGCTTAATATCTGAAAGTTCCCTCAATGAGGGACCAGTATACTAAACTGATTTTTGTAAACTGACGGGATGTTCGGGGCTCGCTCCACTCCCGTCACGGGTCGGCCCGGCATTGCAGTGCCGCCGGGATCGGCCCACATAATACCTTGAAAGTACTTGCTATGTAGTAGTAAGCTAAGTTGACATATTCTTATATATATTTAAATGAATATTTATATATTACTTACCTGTATTTGTTGAGTTGAACCTTATTACACCACTGCTAAGTAAAGGCACCTTGGTTTTCAATTTAAATGTATTTAATGCTCATTCATTTCATAGGGCAATGGCTACCAACATGACTTCCTAGGCGTTCCAGAAGTGTACATAATGGATATGTACAACAAGAACATATACCCAAAAGACAAAGAAGCGAAGCAAGCAATCCGGCGGAAGGTGGAGTTGGGCAACAAGGTTGAAGACCTGGAGTATATGCTGAAGTTGAGGCAGTAAGTCAATTATATTACACACTAGCTCAGAGGCCTGCAGTTTCCCCCGCGTTCTTCCTGTCGCTGTAAGATATAGTACCATCAAAATCGGATTTAGTCCATAACTTCATTCAATTTTTTTTGCTCATAAACTATTTTTCCAGAATATAAATATTTTAGGCTAGAAAAGCCTAAGTTGCTGCTTATAATAGTCAGCTACTTTCCAGTAGAATCTTATCAAAATCAGTCTAGCCGTTTCAAAGATTACCCAAAACAAACTCAAAATTAGACAAAAATAAATAAAATGTTTTTTAGGCACAGGTATCGAGCATATAACTGTATGTGCCTAAAAATATATTTTTTTTAGACATTACAAACAGCCGCTTTAATTTTATTTATTTGTGTTCACATAAATGGAACTTTGTCTCCACAAAAGCTGAACCCCTCCTTTTACTGTTGATACTATAAATAACTTACTAATAAACTAAATAACTTTGTTGTTGCATTTATTAGGACTGTCAATTGACATGAAAAAGTATTATATTCTTCACAATATATGCATACAATACTGAGAATTAATTACTTTTATAAAAATACTGATACCTGTAGTTACTGACTGCAGTAACATTTTGAAATACAATGGGTTTGAAATCATAATATTAGTGAAATGTAACACTAAAAAAAGTTAATTTGATGTCATTTAAAAACTCTTTTGTGTACATAAATTTTTTGTTAATAAATAAATAAATAATTTTATTTGTATACTTAACTAGGAATTTAAAAGCTGCTCTGCATGAGTTCAAGCCGGATATTCTGGTATATAATGCTGGAACAGACGTATTGGATTCCGACCCACTCGGACACATGAGGATCAGTGAGATTGTAAGTTGTATCCATTTATAACCTCGCTTTTTATGACCTAGACGCTGACTTTATGACAGTAATCGGAAAAAACAACAAAATAAAGGAATATATCATTATTAACAAAAATAAAAAAGAACTTACTAAGAAGGTAATGAAAAAGTAATAGCAGAAAAAGAACTACTTATACTAATTTCTTGATCGGAACGGAAGTTTACCATGCGACTCGATAGATGGCGCTGTGCTTTGAGAGCCGTTTTCTGAATGGCGGTGTTAAGATTTTCCGCGACTGAACGACTCTCGCTTCGTTCATTAATTTAGTTATCGCTTCTCGGCCTTTTGGCTAAGATCAAAGTGTAGTATCTGTTCTTTTCAGCTTAATATCTGAAAGTTCCCTCACTGAGGGACCAGTATATTAAACTGATTTTTGTAAGCTGACGGGATGTTCGGGGCTCGCTCCACTCCCGTCACGGGTCGGCCCGGCATTGCAGTGCCGCCGGGATCGGCCCACATAAATACCATGTCAATATCTTCGTAATTCATGATCATTCGAATGTGTTGGCTGTGTCTGATGCATACGTTGATATGTAATATTATGATGAAATGTGAATCGGTATACATATTAAATAGCATTATTGATGTATTACCTACTAGCTTTTTCCCGCGGCCCCGCCCGCGTGCGTGTCGGTTATCTCGGCAAAAGTAGCCTTTGTCCTTTCTTAAGATCCAAACTTAACTCATACCTAATTTAATTAAAATCGGTTTAGCGGATTAGCCGTCAAAGAGTAACATACAGACAGGCAGAGCTACTTTCGCATAGCCTATGTCATATTATTCAATGAAAATTATTATATATAAAAATGAGGGAGATATATTACTAGCGCTCGCATTTTGAGGACTCAAAAATCCCATAACCAGGAAGTTTTCAATGATAGGTATCTCTTTCTCTTACGTGATTATCCTATATAAGAGGAATCAGATTTTGAAGGTCAATAAATATGGAGGTAACATATCTTGTGTCTAATATCATTGATATTATCCAATATTTTACTATTACAGGGAATAATAAAACGAGACGAATTTGTGTTTGAGATATGCAAAGAGAACAACATTCCTATCGTTATGCTTACAAGTGGGGGGTACTTGAGGAAGACGGCTCGCATCATAGCAGACTCCATCATGAATCTACATCGCAAGGGGCTTATTAAGGGAGAAATGTAAACTTCAGTGAGTATGGTCTAGTAAATTGTTATTATAGCAAGTTTTATTAACACATATTCTTTAACCTCGTAAGGCCCAAAGACCTTATTTAAGGAAATTAAAGTAGTCATTGCGGCCATAAAAAATATTTAATGACTACTCCGCTATCTAAAATCATGTTTTTTGCATTTTAAAATTATTTTGTGATTTAAATATATCAGTTATTAAAATCTGCCATCTAAGTATATATAAGTAATTTAGACAATGTTGATTATCAATTTGACATTTTAGAACCAATGTTTTTTTAATGTTTATGGTAAAAGCATTTTATCTACACTTTACTAATTCAATCCTGGGTTACTACTAATGCCCAATTTTAGTACAATTGGGCCGTAATATATAGTGACCTAAATATAGATTGGGCCTTACGAGGCTATAGCTACCGTTACACTACGACACTGGACACAAATGTGAGACACTAGGTTCGTCTGTTCGCACGTTATATTCCACTGTCCATGAAATGTTCCATTCCATTTGTTTACCTTGGAACTGTATCACCCAGGTGAACAAATTCAACCTTTTTATTATTCAAGTGGACTTTTATCACAGTGAACATGTTTTATTAGTTTTTTTTTATGTGTGTCGCAATAAGTTTCCGACACTCAGACACTCGTGTTCACACACGCACACTCGGTGTTGTTCACTGATTGGTGTCTTAGTGTATACGTAGCATTATAATTTTTAATTGTATCATTATTATGAATTTTATATATTGAATGTCTTATTTTTTGATATCATTACTCGAACTTAAAGACATACTCTAAATTAAACATCAAAATGATTACCGCATAACAAAGTTGTGTATTTACTGACTTTGAATCTATACTGTTATATAAATTTATTGAATTTAAATCGTTAGATGTATTTAAAGTATATTTTCCTGAACGAAAATGTTTATTGTCTAAATGCGTAATGTATATGTACGGTTATTTATGAAGCACATAAATTAATGCAGCAGCATAATATTTTCTTAATAATAAAATACAACTGTATTATTAATTAGGGATGTTGACTATTTTTTTTATGCCCTACCTTTAGATTAATATAAAAAACAGTGTTACTGAAAACTACGTGTTACTAAAAAATACGTGTCTAATATTGTTTTATTATCAAATTTACGGACTAAATATATTTTAACTTTTCATATCCAGTCAACATCCCTATTCTGCGTGTAGTTCTATTGTTTTAGGCAAATATTACATGTACCTATCCTTTCAAACCTGGTATTTTTAATACCAAATATTAAATAATACTTTATATTAGTAGGTATGCCTTCGGTATCTTTTCCTTCTTTATACAGAATAAGATCTAAAAGCCCTGTGTAGTTCGCTCATTGAAAATCATAATTTTAATAAGAAAATATATTTGTATCATCTATTCGATTATGTACCTACCTGTATCTAGGAATTGAATAAAAAAATAATATTACATTTTTCATAAGAAGTGAAGCACGAAATTACTCTGATTATGTAGGTACATTTTTTTTTATTTAATAGTAAAATTAAGTTAGGTACTTAGATTTATTTAAATCATTTTTAAATTATGTGAAAAAATACATGTAACCTACCTTTGTATTCGGAATGCAGATACGAAATATTTTTAAACTTATTTGAGGTTTTATTATGAAAATCATGTTCGTAATTTCTTTGTATAAGAGGCCTACACTTATAGTGTTTAGAGCCTAATATATTGTTAATTATTAATATCTATTTATACGAAGTAGAATCACCTCTAAAACTTTGATCTCACTAATAGTGCCAATTGAAAAGCAAATTAAATTTGCATTATTTTTCAATGTTAATTTATTTTAGTACATCAATTGAACAGTATTAATGAATGTGATTAAAATATTTATATGCATGTACTTAGCTTGGGAGATTATTTTTTCAAATAAATACATATTTTTCATCCTATATTGTCGTTTTAATTTTCGAAAAAAAAAACAGTAAATCCTTTTCTCCAAGAGTTTGTATAACGCATTTGAGTTCGCATCACACGCAACGGTTTTATTGATGGCAAGTATTAATAAGAGTGATTAAAATAAAACAATGAAATAACGTCAATATGTTTATTATAAAAAAACCTAGCAACAAAACAGTATTTTTGCAAAACAATTTAAAAAAAGACTACTCTACTTTTATTGCCTGCACAAATATCACGTAATTCCTACATAGTGCATAAAATGTATTTTAAAGTGTCTTTATGTACCTATTTCTAGCAAAAATGTGTTCTCATACGAATATTTACATATGAAACTTCAGTATGATAAATGTATTCGAGACATGATTACAATTTCGATAGAAATTAGACCATTAAAAAATAATCAATATAGTGAACACATTTGAATCTGAATGTACCTACCTAATACCGAATGATTGATAGAGGGAAGATGAAAATCCCTCATTCTAAGCATACATAGAAGATATAAGGCTAATGTCGTGGTCTATAAATAAAAATATCAAACTGAGAGAGATTTTCTAATCCTATTAATCACTTTAAAATAAAATTAATAAATAAACGCTAAATAATGCTGTTTTGTCAACTCTATGGGGTTCTAATGCACCCGATGTAATTAAAGACACATGTAAATAACAATTAATGAACAAAATCAACTAAGAATCATTAGCACTAAAACAAAAAATACTGATTCACACAGCTTTCCAATCATAAGCACATAGTAAATTAAAAAAAAATCATTGCAAGGTAAACTTTTACGAAAAACTTATATTTCATAAATACCAAATACCATAGTCTTAAGGTATGAAACACAAGCGGTACGCCATTACACTACGCTAAGATGAAAGCGGTCCCGAATAAAAAGGTTGAAGTTACCTATGGTATGTGTCTTTTAAAACGTCCATCAGTTTTAAGTCGCCGTTAAGTCTCGTGCCGTCTCTGCCACTTTAAGGTGTAAAGTAGCTACAGATAAGACATTTAAGAACATGTTAAAGTTAAATGGGGTTCATAATTTAGGTTCTACTATCATTTCTCGTTTTGGTTAGAATACATTGACAGAAACCTTACTTTCCATATTATTCAAAGTTAGCCAAACTTTAAATTTAGCTAGCCTAAAACTACGTAAGTACGCGATCTGGTGTGCACACGAACCCCACAGGGCGCTCGAATCCAGATGGGTCCAATTATCTGGTGGTGGTGTTGAACTGAGCGTAGTAGTCGTCGGTCGGTGTGTTGTTGTACACCACCTCTCTGAAGTATTTCTCCTTTTCTTTCTGCTGTAAAGCCAGGAGTTGGTTCTCTTCCATAAGCTGGCGGGCGATCTCTCTGTTGGGGAGAAAATAAAAATTAGATAAGAAGTGGCCCTGAACTAAGCTGAACACATTGCTGTGGTAGAAAACAGAAAAGCGATCACATGAGCCAAACTAACAAAAAAAAAAAAGAATATGAACGAAAATTTATGTTTCCGAAGGTTTTTTCAAAAAGGGAGTACGTTTTTCATAAAAATATAACTTAATTGGAGTGTAGATGCTAAAATTCGGGTGCTAGATACACCAGCAAATATAGATGATGCATGGAGACCTCAGAGGAATAAATAAGTAAACTATAGACTGCGCTAACATGTAAAATTGTAAAATTAGTGTCGAAACAGACCACACCGTTTTATTAAAACTATTTCAAATCCTAATATTACCCTAATAATATCGGAACCGTTGATATTTTCGCATAAACGTCTGTCGTCGCACGGAAAATCACATGAAACAGTAAACGTGCGCAGTACATTTAGGTAAAAATATGTTTACGCTTGACATAAGGTGCTCCTACCGATACGCACGCTCTATGCTTGTCTATGTACTATATGATGGACACGTTATGCATGGACGATCACTTACCTTCTCTTTCTCTGGTCGCTGATATCCTGGCGCGCGACTTCGCGTTGAATTGACTTCGATAATGCTTGCCATTCAGCGTCCATCTTGTCGGAAGCGTCGCGTTTTGCCTGTAGATGTTACACATAAAAATATGTTACTGTCACATTAGTTATAAAGAGGTCAAAACCAAGACACCAGCATACATCTTTGCGAAGCGTAGAAGAATCACCGTAAATTTATTGTTGTTTTTGCCTTATTAAGATTGTTAGCAACGCACTAAGTCGAGGTCCGAACCCCACAGGAGGTGCCCTTAGTGAACTTTGCTAACGTAGTTAGTTTTTTCCATTGCTCTGGCTGGAGGCCCTTAAGGTTCTCGCCAAAAGTCCGGTGAAGCAGTCAAAGCCTGCGCTCAGGCTAACTGCGTAAATCTCATTAAAATCAAATCACATCTCTCTACAAGAAAAATTTAATATATTTTCTTGAGAACGCTTTAAATGTTAACATATTAGTCCAGACAAAATATACATTCAGTTTGCAATAATTCCCATCAAGCTATATTTTGTACCAGGTCTTGAATACGTTATTACAAATACTATGTCAAAAGTCCTCATCGATCCCGCTTTTGCGTTGTTTTTTATTTGAGGTCTAGAATAAAACAATTTAAAAATAAACCTAATGAAAACGAAGGTTATGCATTTTACGCAACGGTTACCTAGTATGAACCTTAAAATTCAATACTGCAATGAAATTATAGAAGAAGTCGACTCAATAAAATTTCTTGGCCTTCAGATTGATAAAAACCTTAATTGGAAAACACATATTGAAACTTTATCTAAAAAACTTAGTACATCAGCATACGCTTTACACACACTTTCATTCACGTTATATACAGATGCTCTACTCACAGCGTACTACGGGTTAGTAGAATCGCATCTACGCTATGGTCTTATATTTTGGGGTAACTCAACAAAAAAAGAATTAGCATTCAAGTCTCAAAAGAGATGTCTACGGGCGATGTTTAAACTTGAGAAGACAGATAGCTGTGTGCCTTATTTTAAAAAGTACAATGTTTTAACTCTGCCGTGCTTGTACATATTAGAAGTAGCTGTGTTTGTTAAGTCGAACTCGCATTACTATAAGCGTCTAGCCGACGAATTTCCACGCAATAGACGCGACGATAGTCAACTTTGTCTCCAATCCGCTAAGACTACTCTTATGCACAAAAGTGTATACTGCATGGCGCCAGTCATTTATAACAAATTACCTAAAAGTTGGAAGGAAATGCCTAATTCTATGTTTAAAAATAAGCTTCGTAATTTTTTGACTAATCGAGCATATTATAGCGTGACTGAGTACCTTAATGAAAAAGAATTTGTAATGACATAATTAAATTAAACTATCCCGAATTTAGACATAAGAAAATATTAAATTGTTACACATATCTTAACAATAATGATGACAACACTTATATTTGTTAATTTTTAAAATTGTAACCATAATATTTTGCACGTCACCCTGTGGCAAACATGTCTGCACTTCATTTATTTTGACATCTTGTATGTATCTCTTCTGTATGTACACACACATGTTTATGCAAATAAAGATTATTCTATTCTATTCTATTCTATTCTAATATATACCTTAGCTGCAGCCATTTGTTCCTTCTGTGCAGCGTAGAACTTCTGGAGCTCTTCTTTATTCATACCCTTGTACATGTATCCAATGGCCCTGTAATAATTAAAGGAAGGGCTTAACTTTTAAAACTATTTAATTTCCGATTCGTTTACAACTTCATCCGCCATATTTTTTTCTGTAACTCCCGGATCAAATTTTTGTGCCAAAAAGCCACTTTATCGTATTATCAATTTAGAAATTTGTAAACTGAAACTTTTGTAGTATCAAAATAAGGTAGAGATAGAGGAGAGGAGATTACATAACTGATATACATATTAGTTTTCGTTTCTGCCTATATACTTATTGCTAAAAAATACAGACCTGTTTTTGCCGAGCGCGCTCCTGGCCACATCAGGGTTCTCAGTGAGCATATCCGAAGTGAGATTGTTGTACATTTCAGCCGTATTGTCGGCTTCCTCTTGCTCCTTTATGATTTGCTCGAGCTGTTTCTTTTCTGCGGCCTGCAACAAATTATAATCCTTATTTAAAAGCTCATTTCCCCTTTAACCCATA
Organism: Diachrysia chrysitis; assembly: GCA_932294365.1. Taxonomy (NCBI): domain Eukaryota; kingdom Metazoa; phylum Arthropoda; class Insecta; order Lepidoptera; family Noctuidae; genus Diachrysia; species Diachrysia chrysitis. The sequence continues at coordinate 9,029,705 of OW028659.1, read as the reverse complement.
TGCTGCTTGGCGGCGACCGGTCGCCGCACTACCTCCACTTGATTTGAACCCTTTTATTTTGTGTTAAGAGTCTACTTTTGTATGGTACAGAGGTACAACTCACAATCAATGGGTTAAGGCCAAAATACTATATCTACCAGAAGAAAGAATTTAATTGTCAAAATTCTGTTTTTAGTAGTAAAAACATAGGTTTTGCATTGAAATTATTTATCATAGAAAATAAGGTTTAAGTTATCGCTAACGTAGAATCTAATGATAACATTATCAAAGCGATACTTGCTGTACGTAATCAGGTAGTTACATGGGCACTTTACTGCATGCATAATCCATCCAAAATTTATAGCAAATTAGGTAAAAGGTTATCAATGTATTCGTATTCATTTTCGAATTTCCGTACCTATTGATTCCCATATTTTTTTGTTTGCCTTTTTTTAATATCTTGGTACATCATGATACATTTGTTCCTGATTTTTTATTAAAAACAAATAGCTTACCAGCGCTTCGTTGTACTTGAGGTTCGCCTGCCCGAGTCTGTAGCGACACTCGCGCTCCAACTTGTCCAGTTCACCAGCGCGGACGTCGCGAGCTTTAATTGCCATCTTTGGACAAAAAAATAATTAATATCTACATCTTTCTGATCAGGAATATAAACCTTGAAGGTATTTTCCACAATTTGGGTAAAAACTAGCTGTATTCTGCGGTTTCACCTGAGTAAGTAGTTCCCGTTCCCGTAAGAGGTTCTTTTTAATTTTTTAAATTTTTGGTAGGTATTCGGGTCGGAGACAAATCTAACAAATCAAATATCGAAAAAATCGGCCCACCCGTCCTTGAGTTTTAAATGCTGTAACTAACCCGCCTTTGTTTAGAAGTGTGGGAAATAATTCTTCATAATGTTATTGTTACCATGTAAGCAGCTTCGGCTTTCTTCCTCTCTTCTTCGGCTGCCTGCCTTTCTTGGACCTGTTGTTCCAGCCAAGAGTTCTTTTGGGCTGCCATTATTTGCTTACGCTCTTCGTACGCCATATCTTCGCCTTCAAACCTATAATACACACAAATCAATATTTTATTAATCTCAAAGATGAATACGTGAGACCGAGGGTTGTGGCGCAATTTGGGAGAGGTATAGGCCGAGTGGATTGTAAGATTGATTCCACGTGTATCTTTTCAAAATATTTGCGAAAATCCACAATAGTAGACATTCTATTAGTTTTCTGTCTTTCCTGTCCATCCAAAGGTTGTCTGGAAGATATCGCTATTAGCGACAAGACCGCCATTGTACCCTTATTAACTTTATCTCTTAAAATTCTCTAACTATTTTTTTGGTGTACAATAACGAATATAATAATAATTCAAAATAAAAAATGTCAATTACTTCTGTGCACTGGACAATCCCACAGGATCACCATCGCTGGCTCTTGGTGGCAGCTGCTTCTTCAAAACCTCAGGGTCGTTCAAATCATACTCCCTTCTGTCTTCAAATCTTTGATATTTTTGGCGGAAAGAGTCGATTTCCACACCGATACGACGTCGCTCCTATAAAAATAAAAAAGAAATGAACCATCTTATTTTCAATTAAACTATAATGTAATAGCTTATTAGAGTAAAGACAGTGTTCAATTAGTAATAGTACATAGACTTCTGTTATATATCTACATATATGTTTGTTTCTTTCCTGTTCATCGTTGTCTGGAAGATATCGCTATTAGCGATAAGACCGCCATTGTACCCACTCACAGTTCTGTATTATTTTTATAACTCTCATGGTGTAAAAAAAAGAATATCCTATTCTATTATATTCTTCATAATGACTATATATTGTAACATTGTGTCACTTAGTGGCCTAATGCTTCGCTTGTGAAAAGCTACTTGAACAATCTCCTATTAATATTATTTACGTATACAATATTCTACAGCTAGTTGTACGAAACGATTACATTAAGGTCCTAAAGTCAACCTTTCTCACGCCAGCCTATGAAGCGATACAGAAAAATAAACTGTATATTTGTATAAGAACCATGCTGACCTCTCTCTCCCTGGCCTCGAGGACCACGGCCAGGTCGCTGTCCTTAATCATCTGTGCCGCGAACGCCAGGTCCTTTCTGACCTGCTCATCTCGTTCCGCCTTCTTCTCGGCTATCTGGCGCTCCAGGAACGGAACGTCCACCTGAAAGAAGATTACGTTAATGTTTTTCAATTTAATTATTATTTACAGCACTTACCGCTTACTAATTAGTTAGTGGCAATGGATTTTGTTCAGTCAGTGGACAAGGAGCTCAGGAAGGAAGAACTCAAATGGGAAGACGCTCGAATAATCGCGCGGGACCGGCCGGCTTGGAGAAAACTTGTTGGGGCCCTCTGCACCAGCGGGGTGCCTTAGGACAACAACAACAACAACAACAATGGATTTTGTTGATTTATTATTGTTTGTTCGTCTTTTATGACAGGAGATTACTATACGGCGAGTGTGGTTGTGTGAATAGCACACCAGCAAGTGCACTCCAGTGCTTACTCACCTATTTCAATTGAAGGCTGGAGGGGAGGATCTGGGTGACATATATACAAATACATCATGCATTGACCATTAACCGTATAGGTATGGGTATACATTAGATTGCATTAGGTTATTAAGCTAACTTACGCCTATTTTCCTGTTCCTTGCGTTGAAGATACGGGATCTCCTCTCCAACTCGCATTGTCTCCTTCTCTCTCTATTCTGAGCCTCCTTCCGGTCTTGCTCGTTGGCGATCTGTAATTTCATCATTTTTCAAACTTAGTACGGTCAAAATACTCTAAAAACTTGAAACAAAAACTGAAGTACAAAATTCCGCGTTGGAAACGAATTAACAAAACTCGTTGCTATGGTAACCATTTGCTTTTTATGTATTTGCTCGAAGTTCACATTATGTACATATATTACTTTTTTCTAGAGGAAAGGAGGTTCTGTCGCTGATTAAGATAGATATTACTGCTTGCCCTGCTGTAGAACAGAGTGCAGTAGTACAAAAAATAATCATGAAATGCTTTTGTAGTCAGGAATTCATATATTTTTGATTATATGACGTAGAAAAAGGATTTAAAGACGTAGGTTTATCAAATTTTATTTTGTATTTCACCGGTCTGCTAATGTCCCACAACTTAACACCACGACAAAGTCCTCTTCCCATATAGAGAAAGAATTGATCCAATTTAAATACATATTTATTAAGCTTGTGTATAATTTATCTGAAAAGAAACCTGTAGGTACTTCTACCATAGCGCTGAATTTAAAATGTATTTGTTTGAGATTCCAGTTAGCAAAAAACTGAACAGTTTAAATATCAACATTATTTGCATAATTACTAAAACATACCATTTCATAAATGGAATGTTAGTAGAGAATTGTTTTTTACGGCTAGCAACACGGACTGCGGATAAGTTGGTTGAGGTGTAAGGTCGCAATTGTCGGCACACACAGAGTACAGCAATATACTATACTAACTCGGCCCACTAGGTTCCGTAGATTCAGTTCGCGTCACGGCAGTGCTCGCTAGAGTATGCGCCAGTGCCACAGATTACGCCAGTGCACGACAGAACGCCGTCGGATCAACACGTCGCGTGTTTGTGAATAAATCGCTGTATTACATGTGCGTACTACTACGTACGAATATTTACACACGTATTTTAGTGTTATTTTTTTTTTAAAGATTAGTGTTGTGTGATAAATTTTTGTTATTGTGTTATGTGACGGAATTATGACAAGTGTGTTAAAAAAATCAAAAGGCAGTAAAGGTAAATCTGAATCCATGCAAGAAGACCTTCCTTCGAGATGGGGGGTCGGCTCCCGCGAAAATAAAACGGAGGACGTCGCTAAGCTGATAAAATGCATCGATGACAATATTATTGGAAAAGGGAATTCGTATTGTGGACCTTTTGGCAGGAGGAAAGGTAAGTTTTATTAATTTTATATCTGATTCTACATTTTTCATAATGTTCATGCCTTCGGAATAATAACGATTACTATTATCAAAACTGAAATAAAGACTGGAAAAAAAACACTTCTAATATACGTACGTTGTGACATGTTATATTTACAAATAGTCAAAAATGTCGCGTTACTCCTAATGTATGGTAACCGATTCGCATTAAATATTTAAATGAATTAGCACTAGCTATTTCGAGACGTTAAAACGATGCCAATGTGTCGTGTTCCTTGCTGTACAATATCTATAAATAGAAGAAACATGTGTTTGGTTCATAGCCCGCAGCTCGTAAAACTGTTGTTTTAGCAATCAAGGTTGAAATCATAACACCTATTATTTCATATAGTTGTAAAAAATCTCCTAAAAACTAATTTCTTTTGAATGGGATCCAAAACAAGTCATGATGATGCTAACAATCACGATCGAAATCCATATGAGCGGTAAGCATTGTCCAAAAGTACTATGAAATCTGTGAATCAAAATGCGTATTTCGATACTGGTCTTGCAACCAATAGACATGATGGCAATACAAGGAAAAAAAACAGCGTTTGGAGATAGTATTGCACTACTTCTGAACCAGGAAGAAAGTACACAAACAAAGACCTTTGTAACTTTATGTTCTTCGATTAGAATAACATATACGTGACCTTGTCTTGATAAGAACTCCGAAAAAAATTCCGAAATTGTCATTTGTTTTTGCACATCTTCCTATAAATACATATGTATTCGCTTTCAAAGTAAACCTTGAATTTTAGTGACTATTATAAATTTGGGTAAAATATTTATGTATTTTTATATTAATTCATTGATGAATACATTGTAAAGTTATACGGGTTTAACTCGCACTAAAGACTGCAACGAATCGATTTTGCAGTAGCTAATTCTATTGACATTGCCGGTTAACTGAGCTCAAATTGTTTAAATATTTTCGTCATATCAGCGATTGTATATTTTCTGTATGTTTTAGTGTTAAACAACAAACCCTAAACTTAAACGTTCCTAATATTCTTTCTTTATTGCGTGGCTAGTGTAGAGACCCTTTTTGAAAGTCTCTGGATTCTACACAATTATTACATTCCTAATGGTAGAAAATTATGGCAGAAGTCTGATATATAATGCTTCGACAATGGATATATCCACACCATGTTAAAAATGCAAATTATTAGTTTTTTTTACGTTGTACATTTTTTATTGTTATAGTGCATCTTATTTGCTTTGAGATATTTTGAACCGTCCATGTAGTTATTTAATTAAATTCTAGACCTCGCTCTTACTTGCTCCGGGATTTACGGAGCTTTAAGCTCACTAAATAAACCAAAACAAAAGGCAGTCTTGAGCAGCGCTGTTGCTTAATTTAATTCAGATTAAGGTTAGCTGGAGATCCTTTAAGAGATCGGTCAACTGACAAAGTTATAAAATCAGTGCCAGTGGGTTACTCTTCAAATAGATGCTATCAGGACATATGGAGATAATTTTGTCAATGTTCTTTAAACTTGACTTCATAGTTTTTATTTCTTTAAGTGTCATTGTTTTTTTATCAATCCCACATTAAAAGAATTCTTTCAAAGAGTCTGTTTCAAGTCTCGCTCAGAAAAAAAATCCAATTTAATACGTGTGTCATTATGATTCTTATAGAATTTACATAAATGTTCATTAAAAGATTATCACCATTGTTGTTAGTAATACGCATTTTAAATAGGAGTAATAAAAGTATAGTTCTTCCGGTGGTCTCCAGGTGTATATGAGTATTATTTTATGAGTTTCGAGCGTGCCAACGTTGGTTTAAATTTTCACTTTATATTTGTTATACGACCAACGCAACCGCTTTACGTAATTCCAAAGGCGGTGTGTCAATTTTATGTATACTTATATGGTACTGATGGATTAGTTTATAATGAAACAATAGGTGCGTAGTGCCACGGGTTCTGCTGTTTTCAGTTTTATTATTTATGGTATAATGGTAGCCGCTGGCGCCAAATACTATATAATAATATCATAGTCAGTCATTTATTTGGCACGATCAATTACAAGCAATCAATTATTGTCACGTCGATTATTTAGAATACACACTATGAAAAACATCGTAAATAGATTATTTTATGATTTGTCTTTATAGGTTTGTTCGAAGAAGTCGTGTTGTATTTTACTAAACGTTATTATCGTAGGTCCATTGCCTGAACCCAATAATACATGCCAGTAGTTGCATTAATGTTATCCCCACATTATATTACATATACATAGTGTAGTAATGTATGAAGGCATTAAAACCCTGTTTCTTTATAATTTACTTATAAAGTGTCGTCTATGGCCTATTTTTACATATTCTTTTATATCTAATATATTAGGGATATGTCTCAAAATCACCTGTGTTTTGTGTACACAGAAAATTTAAGAACATATATTATAACTATCTGGAAGAATTTCGTTTTACATAACATAGTTATTACCACTTTTTTCCTCATAATATTCAAGTAAAAAACCCAGTGAAAGGAGTTTAACTCCAAAACAGGTTTTGGCGGTCGCCGCTGGAGATGGGAGCAAAAACCTGGATGTTTTTTACGTTCCCGTCGGACCAACATATTTACGAGTTCACTTGAACCTTATATTACAGAGTTTTTACAACCGTCTTAAGGTCTCCTGTTATCTCTTTGGATACTAAGAGGTTATTGATGTCTAGAGGTCACTGAGATAGTAAATATGGTCTGAAAACGTACCAGTATGTTCAAAGATATTATGTTTTATAAGTCATTTAATCGGATCACGAGGTATTACGAAATTTATTTCGATTTGTTAGCATAGATATAATCAAAAACAATAACGGGATTTAAAGTATTAGTAGGGCTATTCAATTTTGGATAATCTTGCAATAATAAATTATACCTAATTTATAAAATAGTAGATAATGTTACTGTTGACCTTTTCCTTGAAGTAGTAAATTTAAGCCTCCATTTTGTTTTGTTATTATTTACCCAATTCATTTATTTATAAACCGTTTTCCTTGTTAATAAATAAATAAAGTTTATAAATTATGCAGAAGACAATCAAAGCAATCCTTTTTTAAATTGTACACGAAATTTTCATATTTCTAGTAGATTTTAAACTTATTTTATGTATTCTGCGAACTAAATAGCTAACAAAGACAGACAACAAATAGCAATAATTAATATTATACAGTACAAGGTACGTCAGTGTCAAGTTACAATAAAATAGAAGTGCATTTTAAATTTAATAGAACGCTTTGTGAGTGCGGAAATAGGAGCGAGTCGCGCACGCAATGTCCCCACGTTTTTAGTCACGTGTAACATTAGTCATTTGTCACCAACATCATGGTAAATAGTCACCTCACTCGTGTTACAAAAGGAAGTATCAATAAATATGTTTATTAAGCTTTTGTTTGTCATTTTATGATTGCTATAAAATTAACTGATTAAGTTTGGTGTACCGTTTTATTGTTATTTATTTAGTTTGTTCCCACATTTAGGGGGTTTTTCATTTTATTCGTTAGCAAACATGCATTGTCCTTAAAAAAGAGGTTTAGGTTTTTAACATTATCATTATAAGGGTAAGACCCTTTACTAATCTAAACCTAAGATAAATCTTAAGAAGTACAAGTGATCATTTGAGAGCACAAAGTATGCAAGTTACAAATAAACAACATGTTGAATCTTCATCATGTTGAATGACAATGTCTATCTGTAGAGTCACCGCGGACGATAAATCAAAGTCTCCTTTTGTTATAAGGACAAAACGCAAGCTGAATGCGATGAGCGAAGATTTGCGACAGACGTCACACGAAGACAGGATAAGCATGCAAATTAAGGACACTTGTACACGCGTACCAGATTCCTCTGTAAAGTCAAATGGAAAAAGTCATCATTCATTCAAAAAGAAATCTGCAGATATTGTTCTCTTTGGAACAAGATTTGGGCAAAGATGGATTGAGCGTGTCTACTTCAGTTTAACTAATCGTCAAATACTTGTTATTAGTCATAAGCCTTCAATGCCATTACCCTTTATCGACTGGCCTCTTGATCTAGTGGTTTATGACACTGACTGCTAAACCGGAGGTCGTGCGTTCGATTCCCACCCAGGACAAATCTTTGCGTGATGAGCACGATCATTTGTGTGTGTTTGGGTGTAATTTATCTATAATATGTATCTATCTAGAAATATATAAGTATGTTTATCAGTTGTCTTGTAGCCATAATGGAGGCTCTGCCTAATTTAGGACCAGATGGCCGTGTTTGAGTTGTCCCAAGATATTATTATTATTTTACTATGGTGGATCGCAAATGCTTTCCTTTCTGCTTCCTGGTAAAAACAAGCGAGAGGAACCCATTTGGTTGGTTTTGGCCGATGTAAGTCGATACAATGTCAGGTCCAGTAATAAAAGTTTTTACACGTTGTTAATTAGATTCATTGTGAAAATCTAATTTAATAATGATGATTGGAAAAGTTTTAATATTGAATCTTAGATTGGATCCTGATATAAGAATTAACGAAGATTCTGATAAAGCGTCATATATAACAGATATTCCGTGACGTAACGAAAACAAGTAAGACTTATTATTGATAAGTATAATCTGATAAAAGTTAAGGTAAATCTTTTATTAAATAACCGCCATTAAATAGTATTTAATAATAATGAAAAACAACTTAACTGATAAAGAATTATTAAAAAAAATGGAAGCCAATATCTATAACAGTAATAAAATGAGATTCGGTTCGATACGATTTCTATCTGCGCAAATATTAATTATGTGGATGATTGATTTCAAAAATTAGATTCCGTGTATATTGATTTTTTAAATGTTGCCTGTTTTTTTTGTATTGTTCTAATGATTTTATCTTAAATAGATATAAATCACTGGCTATATTTCGTCCTTTGTTGAAATATTTACATAAAGTAGCAGACCCAGGTAACCACCTTGTGGAAAACCTCATGTTTTAAAGGTACAGACATTGAACTTCAGTACTGAATGCCTTGCATGCTACTGCACAACTAATTACTGGATCTATTACTGGCCTTTATTGTTCTTATACAAAGCGAGACTAGCTATTTTGTAACTTGATTGGGTTTATTCTTTTACTGATAGAGTAGAAAGCTTAAGTTAACAAAAATAAGCATGATTTCCTTGTTTTTTTCAGATTTAGATTTGCTATCTAATAACGTAATAGTTAACATCTGTCTTGACAACGGCAGTGATTAATGGACATATTTATAAAAATCTGAAGATGTTAAGCAATTGCTAAGAAACTTCAATCAATTGCAAATCATCGTCGTTTTCATCGAGATTTTTATAAATAAGGCCATTAAATTGTAAGAGTCTTAGAATTTTAGATTGAATCAAGAATTGAATGATAACTACAGTACTTTAGTTACATTGATTTAAGCAGAATCAGTGTCTTCAAATTAACATAGTTGTCGGCTAACATTAGGACAACATCAACGAATTCTTATTTGTAAATATTTGTAACGAACGTGATAATATCAAAACAGAATGTAAATCTCAATTAGGTAAGAATTTATTGGCGTGACACTTCCTGTAAATAAAACAGCTACGTCAGTTAGTTGGCAACACTGACACGGTAATAAATCTTTAGGATATTACTCAAAATAAACTGTTCCACTAAACTAGCAACCCACACTTGGAACAACAGTTTAATTGTCCAAATGACCATAGCTTGTGCCAACCAGCAATATCAGAGTACACATTCATTATGACTACATTTCAGTCAAATATATTCAGTGGATAGACAGTATTACGTAGTTATATTCGAACCAGAGAGATAATATTTGGTGCAGATATCTGACCATAACCAATGATGTTCAAGATTGTGTGTTCGATGAACCAAAGATAAGTTTGTATGGATGAATAAGATAACATTTTCTTTAGTTCCCTTTTCGGTATCTTTTAGTTATAAATGGACAGCCACGACGGCGACAATGATTTTTATTGTAGTTATTTTTTTAATAAGCTACTTTAAAATAAAACGAAAACCCAGCTCTATATTTAAATCTTTGAAGATAAAAAATGTCAAGCATAATTTTCTTGGAAGACATTCGACAAGAAAATCCCATGTCCAAAGAGTTCCGGTGTCGTTTATCGTTAGAAACACATGTTAAAGATAGGAAGGGCTTAATGGCTGCCCACTGAGTTTATCGATCACTTTACAAGGTTAAGCTAAGTCCGTCCAGTTATATACTGGCGATCTGAATCAGATTGTCAATGATCACTGTAACGTGCAATCGGAAGCTAGGAGTTAGTCCATAGAAATTTTGAATTTGAGTGGTAGAGAATTTATTTTATCACGAACCCGTGTAGCACCTAATGTATTATCTAAATTCATGCTTGTCAAAATTAAAACAGAACGCAGTCAAGAAATAGAGGAAAATCCTTTCAATTCAATGATAGACACTTCTCGAATTACTTCACAAAGGAGAACAAGTCAGTTATTACGCTGTCATACTAATATTATCGTAAGACTTGGCTTGAATGATTTATGATTGATATATTAATAAATATAGAATATATAAATAAGCCATCAATGTCACAGGTAGAGGTTCAGGGTCCAGAGCCAAGTCTACGGTGTCTAGTAACAAAGCGACCTTATATTTTGACCTTGAGCAAGATCGATTTTAATTTATGTGTAATACTGGTATTAGAATTGCGAGTGATAATGCAAGGAAATATACCCGTACACTTATTAATTAGATCTAGTAAAATATTTTATTTATTATTGAGAGCTGTCTTAGTAACTCTGTCTGTCTGTTACGTTTTCACGGGCAAACCGCAGAAACAATTTTCATGAAACTTGGTATAGGATAAAATTAAATCTCATGAAAACGGACCCTCAGGCAAAAACTAGTTTTTATTTATTAATACTCAATTGTTTTTTTATTTACTTCTCTAAGCGGCTTTCCGTCTTTGCTCTCTGTTGTTTACATACGCTCTCTGTATCTTTTTGTGTGTATTATTGACATTAACAACATAATTATGTATGTATATTAATAACAATTTGATTACTCCTGTAAGCAGTGTCCTGTAGAGCAGGTATAATAAAATATTTTGAGAGGAGTATTTTGAGTCTCCACGACCCTAATCTATACTAATATTATAAAGCTGAAGAGTTTGTTTGTTTGTTTATTTGTTTGTTTGAACGCGCTAATCTCAGGAACTACTCGTTCGATTTTAAAAAATCTTTTTGTATTGGATAGTCCGTTTATTGAGGAAGGCTATAGGCTATATAACATCACGCTACGACCAATAGGAGCGGAGCATAAAAGAAAAATGTTGCAAAAATGGAAAACCGTTGAAACTAAAACACGCGAACAAAGTCGCGGGGGACAGCTAGTATAATATATAATCGGAAATAATATCTAAATATAAGTCCAGTTAGAATTATGAGTAAAATTTACAAATAGGGTGATGATTTATTAATAGCGTAGGATTATGTAAATTGATATTTTTTTTTACCACATATTTATTGTTTTTAGTTAGATATGATAAAATACACGCGAATGAACGATTATAGAGATGATAATGTCTTTGAAAGAATATGTAAAGCTTATTTTACGGCGTTAAAAAGTGGAATATCTTGTTTAGTCACGTTTTACGATATGAGAAAAAGTAATCTTAAATTTTGGACGAAAATAATTTTATGAGGAACCATTCGGTGTGGAGAAATAGATATCACTTCGCATTCAAATTAGATTTGGTAAAAATAGAATACGATGTAGGGATTACATCAGATTTCGCGTTTCTCTAGTAATGAAATGTGTGTCTGTTTGCATTAATCTGGTCTAGATTTGAAGTTGAGTAAAAATTCCGCAGAAAGGAATTTACTACTTTTATTCTCATCCTGACATAGGCATCCTAGCATCTACCGGTTTCCCTTAACTCTACCTACTAATATTATAAATGTGAAAGTAACTCTGTCTGTCGGTCTGTTTCGCTTTCACGCCAAAACCGCTCAATCAATTTTGATGAAACTTGGTAGGGGTAAGTTTGGATCCCGATAAAGAACATAGGCTACTTTTTGCCGCGATAACCGACAAACACGCTGGCGGAGCCGCGGGCAAAATCGAGTTCTAAATAATAATAATAATAATAAGTTTATTAGTACATAAGAACAACAACACAGTACATAGCATATGGACAGCAGTGGGTTGTACTACCAGGTCAAAATTCTTGTCAGCTTTCCGGGCTCCTAAACTAGGTACGCAGACCTGTATCTTAGGAGTCGGAGATTTTGTGGCTTCAATTTATAATACAACCGTGACTTTTCAGTTTGTTTACATTGTGCTAACACAGCAAATGGAGTGATTGTGGTTGTGTATCTAGAAGTGTGTATATGTGTGTGGTGTATGTGTAGGGAGGTGTGTGTCTGATGTGGAGTGTGGTGTGTGCGTAGGGAGGTGTGTGTCTGGTGTGAAGTGTGAGTGATAGGATAAGCTTTCTTTCAATTTAGTTTTCATAAAGTTATGATTGTATAGCCAATAAATTTTCAGTCTCAACATAATTTAAGCGTAAGAGCCATTTTCTTAATTTATTTTTAATTATATATAAGTTATATCTGTACAGCGGAATAATTTTATTTATTTTATTATACATGCGTGAACTTTGATCCAAAAATTGCCGACTTGTAAATGCAAAATGACAGGAGTTGGTTTTACATATAGGGAAACCTTGTCGTCTTTGAAGCAGATTTTTGTCTAATGGTAGGTTAGAGTGTCTCCGCAGGTTTGAACGTAGGACATATAGTTGCCTTACTGTGAGAACTTTGGTCTCAGAATACAACTGATCCGTAGGGTAGTCTCTAGGTTTAAAAAGCATCACTTTAAGAACTGCTCGTTGTGCACGTTCAGCAGAGATCATTGTAGTTTTGTAAGTACCGCCCCACAGTGGGATGCAGTACATAATGATAGACTGACAAAGGCTGAAATATACAAGAGTCAGAGTTTCAGAATTGGCGGAGTGCCTGAGTTCTTTAAAAATATATATTAGTCTTCTGATCCTGGTGCAGAGAGCCTCTATATGCGCGTGCCAGTTAAGTTCTTCGTCAATGATCACTCCCAGGTACTTAATATTGGGGACTGTGCTGAGAACAGGACAGTTACAGCTTACTAATTGTTGCTGAGGGCATGTGTGAGCTTTAATTTTATGAGAGAAAGAGTATGGGGTTCTTGATTGTGGGCGGCGAAACCTGATAAGTTTCGTCTTATCTAAATTTAACGTCAGCAAGTTAAATGACAGCCATTCCATTATTAACCGAAGTGAGTATTCTGCTCTATCTCTGGCATGTTCCCAGTTTTTGTCAAACACTAAAAGTGCCGTATCGTCTGCATAAGAGAAAATTTCGCAATTAGAGATGGAGAGCTTGCATAGATCGTTGATGTATATTTGAAAAAGTGTCGGTCCTAATATACTGCCCTGTGGGATGCCATAGGTGAGCTTTTCATATGAACTAGTGACTGAATCAATGCGAACACACTGGGATCTATCGCATAGGTAATCTTTAAGTAATTTGAGAGTTACTCCACGCACTCCTAAGCTTTCTATCTTAGAAACAAGTCGAGGGACAGAGACCGTGTCAAAAGCTTTGGTTAAGTCTAAGAAGATGCCATAGCAGTTCAGTCTATTATCTAGTTTGCTTACCAGACTATTAGTAAAGGCAGCAACGGCATCCTCCGTACAAATTCCAGATCTAAAGCCGTACTGGTTTTGGGATATTAATTTATGTTTTTCTAGAAAGCTGACTAAGCAATTGTTCATAATTCTCTCCAGAATTTTTGAGAGCGTACTCAGAACAGAAATAGGTCTATAGTTCGTGACTCTGTCTCTGCCCCCGCTTTTATATATAGGATGGACGACCGCTCTCTTAAAGGCTTCAGGGAAGATTCCAGAGTCTATGGACAGATTACAAATATGAGTGACTACAGGGGTTAAGGCAGTATGCGAACTCTTGATAACTCTGGCTGGAATATTATCCCACCCTGTAGCACAGTCATTGCGAAGGTTATTGATAATTCTTCCTACCTGTTCCTCATCCAAAGGAAGGATTACTAGTGAGTTAGATAATTTACTGGGTGGTGGTGCTACAGCAGTGGTGACGGTACTGGCTCCAATTTTTGACGCCAGGTTTGTACCTATATTGACAAAGAACTCATTGACTTTGTTGGCCGATGTTTTAACGTCAACTGAATCACGCAGCAGTTCACGAGGGGCTCTGGTTTGAACATTAGTATTCGTGATAGATTTAATTACTTTCCACGTTGCTTTAGGATTATTTTCCGCTTTTTTAAATTCTTCTTTTTCAAATGCTCGCTTTAACTTTCTTAATAACGTATTACAAAAATTTCTATACCGTGTGTATGTGGTTTTAAGTATGGAATCATCAGGCTTTTTCCTAACTTCGATATGCATTCTATCTCGATTTCTTAGACATCGGACCAGACCGGTGCTCATCCACGGTTTAAGAACTCTGCATTTTTTACGTATTCTGGTTATTCGGGTGTGATTGGTAATCACACGTTGTATATTCTCAATTAACAGATTGGTTGCATGATTGGCGTTTGTACATGTTAAGATAGGACTGAAGTCGATGTTATCTAGTTCTATGCGAATAGCTTCATAATCATAGTGTGACGATGTTCTATGCTCATTACACCCCGAACTGGAGTTGAGGGGCAGAAATAAACAGATAGGCTGATGATCAGTAACGTGAGAGTCAAGAACTAGCACAGTAGAAATCTTTTTAGATTTAATCATTATATGATCTAGACAGTTATTCAGTCTGGTCGGTAGAGAATGCGCAGGAAGTAGTCCGAGAGTGGCGGTGTGAGTTAAATAGTCATTAGCGTGCCGGTCACTAGATCCTGATTTGATGTCAACATTTATATCACCAATTAATATAATGTTGACGTATAATTGCAGAGAAGATATAACGCCTTGCAGACTGTTATAAAAGTTTTCTAGGCTTTGGTAGGATGGGGACCGATAAACTGAAACTATTGCCGTAGAGCCTAAGCAAGATATAATGCAGTTAGCGTCCTGAAACGGTGGTTCTGTCGTCACACATTTAAAACTTTCTCTAACATAAACCACTACACCGTCATTTTTTATTACATTATTAATTGTGGCAGAGGATGAATAACCGTGTAAGATGGGAATAGGCCCAGAAACCTGTAACCAACACTCTGTCAGAACTATTACATCAAACTCAATTTTTATTAATGCTCCTGATGTTAATATGAACTATTTTTAAGTTATTCTTGAACATCGGGACTAATTCAGGGCATTTTTCAGGGGAGCACTGGAAAGATTGAGCGACCGAGATGTTATCTAATTCTTTGGAGATTTGATTTAAATTAGCCATTGGTTACCGGTAAAATTGAGTACAAAATACGAAACACGGGATTTGGTTGAGCGATGTGAAAATTAGTAATGTGTCTGATAGAAGACTTTTTGCAATAAAGAAATAGTGTATTAAGAAAGAATTGCTAGCCATCAGCCTAAAATATAGCCTGATGACATAGTTATAATTGTTATCTTGAGTGGAACTGTGTGTATGTGTAAAATGTATTTGTTGTGTTTGTAGTTTAACTGTTACGTAAAATGGCAATAAATTTATATAAATGTTATCACAATAGGAGCAAAACAAATGTACAAAATTATTTTGAATGCATGCATAAACGCGAATAATAAATTTAAGAAATAGTGAAAATAGTCATTGTTGGACTGATCTTGGTGCTGGTGCTGCAAACAATATGGTAAGGCATTTCTCTGATTTAATTTCAACGGGTTTATCAGCTGGGTCTTTCTTGAGGAGAATTCTTCCGTTTGAATACCAGCTAGAGTAATTCCTTGTCTTAGCAAACTGGCGGGTGTCATACAACAGCTTTTTGATTGCGGGAGGTAAATGTTCGTCGACGTAAACCGGTTTCTTTTCCCCGTTAATCCCGATCAGTTGTGTGTTCAGCTTATCATTGATGGCACGCTCTTTATTAAACTTCCTGACTTTCGCAAGGAATTCGTTTCTCATATTAACACAGCTAAATTCAGCAACGATCGGTCTACATATTCCTGATTTTCCGGGTATACGATATACATCGCGAAAAGCAGATTTCTGAATCTCCATGTTAACAGCCTTCCCGACCCTTGAAACCGTGGAAATGAGATCTTCGGGCATTTCTGTTTCTTTAGACGGAATATTACGCAGCTCGATGGTAGCTTGTCGTGACACGAAGTTCAGATCTTGTACCTGTTTCTGTAGACGGTTAATATGGTCTTCGTTATCAATTTTCTCTTTTTCTAGTTTCGCAACTTTAGAATTGAGACCTTCATATTTTTCGTTTATAAAAGACATGCTGCGGTCCATTTCGGCGTTAGATTCCTCAATCGAAAGACATTTTTGTTTGAGGTCGGCAACTTCTTTGACCAGCTTGGATAAAATGGCAGCTTGTTCGTCTTTCCATGATATGAGCAGCTTTTCTTGTTCGGACTTCCAAGTTGTAAGCATGTCCATTAACTCTGATTTGAAGGCTGAGAATGCTGTGGATCGTTTGGTGCCTACTTCGCTATTAGGAGTATCGGCAAGACGTTGACGTTTGCTTCGTACGGTGATATTAATATCGTCTGCTTCTTCGGTGGTGGCAGCAGGAATGTCAGATTCAGAAAGAGATTGTCCATAACTCAAATCTGTTTTAGGCGGAGTTCTTTGCATATTGTCGCAGAATGGATAAGAAAATTATTTAGAAAAAAGTATTAAATAAAATTTAAAAAAGCAAAAAGAAATGCAGTTTGCCAGATTCGAACCCTCGACCACTAGGTTCACCTTCGTCGGAAAGCGCTACTCCACAGAGCCAATTGTACTGTTACAATGAGGTTTGAAATACGTGTGTGCTTTGCTGTGCTTTGCTTTAGTGGACACGCTCGGTATACATGATTCCTTTGTGAATCTAATGAGTTCAAAGTCCGAAAGACGAACACGATTTAAAGAAGATAGTTCGTTATGATATTAATACTGCTCACACACAGAGTTATTGTCGTTATTTCACTGTTATTTTGCACTCAGTTGGTCACTCGTATACTGAAGGATATAACTGTATAGTTTTGTCGCTGTTTTATGCACTTTTTACTTAGATTTGGAATTAAAAACGCGGAGGTAATTACAGGTACGTAAGTGCGCGGTGGCGTCACGGACGAAAACCCAAATAAAATTAAATTTGTTTGAGCCAAAGTTAACCTGGCATACATGTCTAAGTTTGAAAAAAGGACTACGCTTTGCCTGCAACTTGTTTGATTAAATAGCAGCCATCATTGCCACATAATGAGCTGTTGGTCTTACTTCAAAAATACGATATGGTATTTAGCCCCAAACTGACCGGAACGAAGAAACGGGTCCCATCAAGTGCACCCGCGAAAATAATCTACAGCGACACTGACAATGTTCAAAACATCGCGTGTGTGGCGTGGTTCGAAAAATAAATAAATAATATAAATAAATGTGGACATCACATACATTGCTCTGAACCCAAAGTAAGTAGCTAAAGCATTTGTGTTATGGAATCTGAAACAACGAATGTACCACAAACACACAGACCCGAGACAATATAGAAAAGGGGTTTTCTACATTGACCCGGCCGGGGATCGAACCCGAGACCTCAGAGATGGCGAAACCTTGAAAACCGGTGTGTACGCCACTCGACCACGGAGGTCGTCAAATAAAACATACGCAATGCTTGGATCGACACTGAGAACATTAAGTTATTCCAGAAAACGCGAAGTCCAGTAACCACATGTTCCACTTAACATCAAAACTAGTTTCGCTATTCAATGGAAGTTTTCATCCACAACTCGCGTGTCCACGTGACTGCACTTATCGCGGGTATTGAATAAAGATGACTTGTACTATGTGTAGACAATATGGCGGCCAGATAACGTTGTTACAATGAATCTAATGATGTTGTTCAGTGATAATTAGGTTGTGTGCTTTATTTTGTCTTTATTTTTAATAGTTTAGTGACTTTATTTGTCTTTATTTGTAGTTTCGTAGATATATGGTCATCGACATGATCAAAGACATTTGTTGATGAAATGTAAAATCTAATTTATGCGATTTAGGTAGCATAGTTTTATGATATATTTACAATTGGTTACATAAAAATATAGCCATATACGTATATTTGATACACTTTCCTCAAATCGTAACGACCCTGCTATGTGAGATTTTCTACACGCATTTGCAAAACGCAAGGATTCGGAGGCCATAATTTTTCCGCAGAAACGCAAACGTTGCTCCTTTTTCAATAAATGTCCGAAAACCATATCTTATGAGGTAGTTAGGCAACATAAAGAACCTCACGCTATACCGTCAAGTTCCAAGCATTTATCCCAGTTCCAATATTCAAGAAACGGTTCGTTTTGCTTACGGACCGTTGAATATAGGAACCGGCCATTTGTAACACATGCCGTCTGTAACTGACATAACATGAATAATTTATCGGACCGGCCGATCCGAAGGTCGATTTGCACAACAACTGTGGATAGGTACATGTAAAAGCAGGTCGATATTCGATTTACCTAATAGATGCTCAAACGCAAAGGTAGGGAGATGCTTCAGTAACTTAATTAATGGACCTTTTAGTCTTGACGACAATTTTAGGCTGAAAATAGCGAGGATAAAGCTATCGTGTTTCTAGTGACGTAGGAAGGCTAGGAGTTTGCTTACCTTGGTTTTAAGGCGCGCCATTTTATAATACTGTTATATTAAAAAAGCCTTTATATTTCTAATGTAAAGATTTCTTGCCAAATCTTTTAAAGAATAGATGTTAGAGATATTTTAACGTTTTAATTAAAATCTAATTTTTTAAAATCGAATTCTAACAGTTTAAATTAATTAAATATACGTTATTGTATTTTTTTTAAACAGTTCGTAATTGACAGAAATATGTTACTGTTTACTTTAATTTTTTTAAGTATTTACCTATGGTAATATTATCTGAACTATTAAATTATAATTATAAATATATTAATAATTTAAAATTATATATTACATTTTTTGTGCATTGCAATTATAATTACTGGACGTATTGACCTCCATTCGTACGGCAAACTATAACCTACATACAGGTCGTTTAAATAAACATAAAATATAACGCGGACTTATTAGTAATCATAACTATACGACCAGACCTTCAAACTTACTTTAAAGTTTCTCTAACCATAATTACAACAAATTTCAAATGTTGATTTATACGTATGGAAATTATGAAAGGAAATGAAATCATGAACTTAATACAACGTGTACAATTCCTTTAATTAACAAATTATGGCATTCGTAATGTAATTTACAACGTTTTCATATCTATGTGTTGATTAAGTCTGCTAATCGTGATTAAATATCGCATAATATTGGCCCCGATTCTGTTAAATACACACTAAGTTTATTTTAGAAAAGGATAGACTAAAATTAGAGCTGTGAAATTGGAGTCGAATGAAATTCTCATACAAATCTATTGCCATGCAGAAACGTGAGCACTAGAACACAATGATGTTGAAGGCGAAAATTGGTTTGACATTTCTAAGTTAGTTATTATCTGTTGCCATCCTTTTCTCACATTGTATGTCATTAAAAGATAGTAATGCTTTAATTTTGATTTAGTTAGCGTACAAGGGAATCGGCCCCATTAACTATCTTCGCACAAAATGTGGCATCGTGAGGAAACCTGGATTCCAAAAATTGGAATCTGAAATCGCCAACCCGCAATGAGCAAGCGTGGTGATCAATGCTCGTTCCTTCTCTATATGAGAAGAGGCCTGTGCCCAGCAGTGGGACATGTATAGGCTGGTATTATTTTAGAGGAAACCGGTGTATAAAGTGCTATTCTTGTCTTAATTTTCCTTTAATAAATAAATAATAAATCTAGCTGGGTAGGTATATTAAAAGTAGCTTAGTTATAAGTTCTTGTTTGAGTTGGACCTTGATTGGTGATAAATAAAATTGTACATTGATTTATATTTCTTACCTACCTATAATTACTTTAATAAAATCAATATTCAAACGCAAATAGTTCACATAACAGGTAAATAATTATTATAACCTGTTATGAAGGAATATTTTAAATTATAGTATTTATTCTGCGAAACCTCAATGTTAAACCTTTAAAGTGATTAAATGTGTGAGTGTCAGCCATTTTAAGTTTAGAAAAGGTCATTCGAACTTGTTAAAGGTCTTTTTTTCAAGAGTCAATGACATGATACATTCAGCCCAACACAAAGTTTAATTAAAAAGTATGCTCGTAGACAGTAGACTATATGTCTCTCATTTTATGTTTGGATTTATTTCAAAGAATAATATTTGAAAAGTATAATATATTGCTGAATAGCCTATATTGCTGTGCCACCATTGCTAATACGGGGCGGGTCGCTAGTTACTCATATAAAAACCAGAGCTTCACTTATGATAAAAGTATGTGACACGTTTAAAATACCATCACTATTATTTTGAAGATATTGTGCTTACCACTTGTTACAGTGTATACCACAGGGGACTAGTGGCGCTCCACTAGCTACTTATATTTCATAGGAGAAAAATGAAAACAAGCTCTCATCTAACTCTAACTTAAAAATACATAATTACGTAATTACGTTACTTGGTACCATGTGTAAAATGTAAAGCAGAAACATTAAAACAATTACTAGACTTTCTGGTCTCTTGAAAAATCGAATACCCACCTATTTAAATAAAAAATGTTAACTCATTTTGATATAATTTGATTGACATATATAAATACATGCTTCGTAAACTCATGTCTTATCAAACATGGTATAAGTTCAGTATGTATTAAAAAAACTGTCCGCCATTAAAGTGACCGTTACCACGGGGTCAACGACCTCCTTCCGGCGACAAGCAGTCTGGCGAAATGCTTTTATTTATCTATATGTAGATATGTATGTTTATAAGGAAGGGATTTAGTTTGGTTTACGCACGGGGGGTTTGTATAATAACTTGCGTAAGTTGTAATCATAAATTATTTAAAACAAAACGGTTTACTCACGTATATTCTCGGGATCGCCCGAGAAGTGACCGATAGACATTTAAGAACGTCTTAAAGTTAAGTTGCGATTAAGAATTCGGGGATTCGGGGGACAGATAAACAGTATTCGGCGGTTCGGGGGACAGATAAAGGGCGACGTATAATTGAGTTGCGTTTGAATATTCGGTTTTATTATGATGAACACCAAAGAATTAGTTCGACTCGCGACACCACCGCCGCCGCGCTAGCTCATGATTAGGGACTCCTATTGAGTCTGAAACTAGTCGGGCGATCCCGAAAATATACGTGAGTAAACCGTTTTGTTTTAAATAAACACCAAAGAAATTAATGTACACATTAAACTATCAAATACCTAATTATTTAGAACAAAACGGTTTACTCACGCATATTTTCGGGATCGACCGACTAGTTTCAGACTCAATAGGAGTCCCTCCTGTACTCCAATATGCGTGACTAAACCGTTGTTTTAAATAATTATGAATACTTCTCACGAAAGTTATCATACAAATTGTATGGCTTTCTCATTAACTGTATCTATTTGTTTATTAGTGTTGTTAATCTCGGTTTTTTATTTTGCTTATCTTAATTAATAAGTTTTCCGTCAATACAATTTGATGTGAAGAATAAATTCTATAAAACTCCCGTTATTTTTATTTATTTTTTTGTATTATGCTTTTCGGGGTATTCCAAAAAGGTTTCGTTAGTAATTAAGGCCTTTTTCGTGTGAAAATCACCATTATTTTATTCCATGTCATCGGTCACGTAAGGTTAATGAACCATGGGACTACGCAACATAAAGTAGAACAGAAGTTTCACAGTTTTGTTCACCTATGCTATACTAATCCATACTTCCATTAAAAATGCGAAAGTAACTCTATCTGTTAAGCTTTTATGGCTAAACCGCTGAATCGATTTTGATGAAACTTGGTATGGGGTAAGCTTGAATCTCAAGAAAGGATATAGGCTACTTTTTGCCGCGATAACCGATAGCCATGTGGGCGGAGCCGCGGGCAACAGCTAGATGATGCTAGCTATATGACGCTTTTAGAGCCAAACTAAAAAAATTTTCTTATAAAAATTTGGTATTAAGCTTTACCCGAAGAAAGGACATAGGCTACTTTTTGCCGTTTTTAACTGATATTAACGTTGGCAGAGCCGCCGGTGAAAGCTAGTTCGAAATAAGTATTCTAATGGCCGAATACTAAAACATCAATCTGTTTTAAGACGCCGTTAAGTCTCAAGCTGTGTCTGTTACTTGAAGGTGCAAAGTAGCGACGGATATACATTTAAGAACGTCTTAAAGTTAAGTTGTTTTTTAGTATTTGGGGGTAAGTTTTTCTACAATTGAATAAACATATACCTCATTATTTAGAATGATAACAGATCTCACAATTACATTAATTAAGTGGTGGATATTTAATAATACACATGCACGATACACATTAAGATAATTTTGAGTTGAAATTATTTTAATTACGTAACGATAAGTTAAGTGACAAGTTATCACAATAAACGCAAACAATTTTTATCTGAGTTTTGAGTTTATGATGTAATTGCCTTGTCGGATTTATTAATCGTATGCGCAGAATAAAAAAGATAATGTCACATTGATTTTTTGGAGTTAATATTAAACAACTAGAAATCTGTGTTCTTGCTCTTCAATTTAAGAAGTGAAGAACCAATGAACTAGAGTTTATATTTTTTGATTTTCAAACGACTTTTTCTCTTGCCCCATAGTCGCTCTTACCCCACATGACCAATGCAAATGCAAAATTAATATTGGTTTAGCAGACAAGAGATACCTACAGTTTTCTTAAAAAAAATGCTGTCAAAGGAAGGAACTGACTGGAATCTATCTAAATATTGAGAGTATTTTCAAGTACTGTGTGTTATTTGTGTGCCTGCTAAATGAATAACAATTCTGCATTGGTATTGTATTAGAATTAAAATTAAATTGGAAAGTAACGGCACTGAACTTGAAGAAAAAAAAAACTTTATTTGCTTTATTCAGTTGTTTTGATCATAAATATACGATTTTACAATTAAAGGAGAAAATATAATCAGGAAAACCAGAAAAATCTAAAGCACTTTTGAGTAGAACTGTACCTACTGCCACATGATACGTCAAATGTGGCGTTTCCATTTTCAAACACATTAAATACTCTTTAATTACAAACTATGTTTCTTAGAATCATCACCTTTCATCATACCGACATTAATTTGTCAAAACCAGACAATTAACCGTTTCTATGACGTACTGAAGAAAAAAACTGTTCATTAATAAGTTCAGTATTCGGGCGTCAAGCTGTCTGTCTCCCATTACTATTAATAAATGTTTGTTTTTGCCAAATGTTTGAAAAAACTGTAATTAATACTGACATGTTTGGTACTGTGTCAGATCAAACGTGAGGTTGATAACCTAACAACCGTAAACAGTAGGGCAGAAGTACTGCTATGGGTGAGATTTATGTGTAGGAAAAAAGTTAAATAACGTTATGGAGAAAAAAATAATGTTATTGAAGCAACTTTGTTTTTTTGCTGATGTGAGTTGGAGATAGTTTGCGAACTTATCTATTTGTTTGCTTTCATTTCGAATAAATGGAAAGATATAGGCAGAGGCTATGACCTTCATTTAAAGTTTTTTTTATGGTATTCTTTGGTTATCGACATATTTGTCAGATGAGATTCTAATTTTATAAATACTAGCTGTTACCCGCGTGGCTGCCGGTCATCGCGGCAAAAAGTAGCTTATGTCCTTTCTTAGGATCCAAGCTTACCCTATACCAAGTTTTATCCAAATCGGTCCCACAGTTTAGCCGTGAAAGCATAGCAACAAATTAGCATAATAACCGTACTATTTAAAGAACAGTGTCTTAGTGATTTTCGTTCGATATTTTAATTTTAAAAAGAATGCACCTATAATAAATAGTATGTATTTATTTGATAGATATTTGATTGCAATAAATATTGTCTAAATTACACACACAATATTTTAACTTCAACAAAACGTCTAGCCTTTTCGACGTTATATTTTCCAACTGATATTATCTTCGAATTGGTCTCTCTGTTTGTAAGTTACAGTGATCGACTAGTTCTTTAATTTAGTTCAATTGTTAGGTTGATGCCCTGTTTTTATATCCTGTTGGTAACGAAGGGCACGGCCACTCAATCAAGTGGATGTATGGGAAATTATATGATAGTCTTCCTCGTGTGGCTGGGAGTAGAGTCAGGTTGATAGTGCTTATTCATGAACTTAAGTTTTTTTTTTGTTGACTTAAATTATTTATGCTTTAAGTTTACAATATTCAAAAGAACATATGGATGTTTTAAAGATATGTACTTATAGGTTAAAGGGATGAAGTGTAGAAATTTTAATACGAGTTAAAAATGTTAAATAGAGTAATTATAAAGCAGGGAGAATAGTCTATTTGAGTTCTTGTGCCAATTGATGTTGTTTCCACTTAAACTTCAACTTTATGCAAATGTAAATAAAGTTCATTTTAGAGACACTAGTACTGTATAAACAGTCAAAACAAATATGAAGTTGTAGGGCAAACTAAGCCTTATTTGTAAGCATTACAGTATGTTTTTGAAAACTTGTGATTGTTTACATGTTTGGCATATACCTACATTGCGGACGCAGTATAGTGAAAATCTTTCAACAATCCCGACTTATAACACATATCATGACAAAGCCAAACATTTTTAACTGCGAATAAATTTTTCTCGCTTTGATTGTAATAATCTTGAAGTTGGTCATAACTTGACACGTTTAAGTTAATTCGTTTCTTATTTTGTTTATGGTCCCCAATTACTTAAACTACTTTACTTTCTTGCTTACATTATTTCAGTATTTTCCTTATATTAAGATGAAATTGCACCCACGACGTGTGACCCGACCAAGTAAAACAAGAACCTCGGATCATATTTTGTTTTTTATTTTAGTGCTCTACTTTTTGTTCGATGCAAAACTAGTTTGACCTGCTACCAGGTTTAACCGTTAATATAAATCATTGAACCTGAAAATATATGTAAAAAACTTTTTTATATTAAACCTTGTAGCTATTAAAGTCAAACAGCAATAGTTCTTGTAATGAAAAGAGGACCTTCTTTAGGCGCGTTAGACATTTTAGAGATGGGAAAAAACAATTGAACTCGCGACACTGTTGTTACTGATACCTCGGTACTTAAGTATGTACATATGTATATTGTAAATGTTCAAGTTTCTACTTCTGCCGGCACTCCCGGAGTGCCACTGTTTTATTTTTAAAAGCTTTTACCTTGTTACGAGTTACTTTTAAATTTGCATATTATTACAACATACTTGGAACTTACATAGAAATGCAGGAATGAGCACACATGTATAAATGTGTTATTATTTATGTCAAGTGAATAATAATATGATACCATACTTTATTCAAAAAAATAGATGTGTGAAAACCAGATACATGTTCTGTTATACATTTAACTCACTGACCCGAAATTCGTGGTAATCGTTTTTTCACAAATTTTTAGTACATGATATAATGACAATTACAAACAACAAAGAAAAACTAAATATTTCGATCCGTTCTCAAGCGATGCACAGTTAAACATGTAGCAATTGATTTTTAATTAAATAGAATTATTTTTTCCTATATAAGTAAACAAGGCTTAAACAAACTATAATATTATGAAAACAAGGAAATATTTGTTATTTATTACGCATTAATGCCAACCGAACTACAAATAGTAGAAACAACAGAATTATTTAGAAAACCACATCAAATTAAGTAATGTAATCATGTTACTGAAATTATACGCGTTTTTCCACTGAGCAATCATCCCATTACTATTTTAGGTAGGTATATTATTCTGTACAAAAACTACATTTACCTAGTCTGTCTTTAGAGTCGAAATTGCTTTAGCATGGTCTCAATTAGGAAAGAAGGCAAGAAAGGTCTGTAATCCTTAGCAAATGGGATGCGGATTACAAACACGCTTCCCTTGTAAGATGTCTTTACGACCGACCTTAACACATATAAATGTGAAAGTTCGAAGCTTTAATGGTTAATCGGTAAATTGATTAACTGTTGACCGGAATCTGGTGACCGATTGAGAATGTATAATGGATTACTAGAGTTCCTCGTGAAGAATGTTTGTTGTTTAAGTCAAGGGCTTAATATCTAAAAGTTAGAATATACGAATTAACCTTTCATGACATAGGAAACAAGTGTAAATGTAGTAAAAACTTTGTGGTGATATTCATTGAATTAAATTAATTAAGAAATTTAGTGTGAATTTCGTTCGGAACAAAGATCACAAGACAAAACCTCGTTGGTTTGATTTTAACACGATACAGCACTTATTGTATATAAAAATCCTTCTAAGTATAGAAGCTATACCGAAGAATATTTCTTTAGGGAATAGGGATGTTGACTGGGTATGAAAAGTTAAAATCTATTTAGTCCGTCAGTTAGATAATAAAAAAATATTAGACAGGTATTTTTTCTTTTATCAAAACAATACAAATTACAAAGATACAGCGCTTTAAAGTTTCGGAGTGAGGGCTTATGACACCTCGCCTTGGTAAAAATTGTAGCGAGGAGTGACGTCACGCGAAATTTCCGTTCTCTGTATTTTGATCATTTTTTGTTTGCAGGAAAAAAGAAAAAATACGTGTCCAATAAAATTCATTAATCAACCGGGCGGACATTAAAAAAAAAAATAGGAAACATGCCTATTCTTTTTATTCTTCTCCCTGCCCCGTTCTCAATTATTTAGGGTCGCCACAATGTGTACTTTTCTTCCATTAGTCCCTACTATTCGTCATCACAGAGTCTACTCCACGCCTTTCTTTCTCATATCTGATCTTAAGGAATTTAGATGAGTATCTATTTAAATACATAGAATATTTTATGACTCCTAAACTCTACTTGTCTATTAAAATATTGTAGCAAGTTCATGCGTCTCTCGGCCTACATAGTTACGTCAGATAATAATTAGCAGTTGGAGATAAAATCTTCATATCTTTGAAGATAATCGTTCGCTTGTTTTTCGGAATCGTTCGGGGAAAATTAAATCTTTTAGGTCAGTGCTTTAACTCGGGAATTTGTTCGCATGAAGTGTTGTTTCCTTGTAGCTATACTTTGTGCTGTCAGATTTGTGTGGTGGCCGGAAAAGAATGATTGATCTTGTCATTCACGATTTGTTTAAAAACCCTGGCCCACTACGAATTGGTTAATTTTTTATTCACGACTTTTAAAAAAAAAAATATTACACAAGCAGAAAAGAAAAAAGTTAGTTTAACCAGAACATAAATTTTGTTTTCTCTGAAAAATCTACGGTGTAGGTAACTACCAAGGTTTAAATTTTCAATTACCTTGACTAAACATTGCTGAGACTCTCTCCAAGAATCTTGATCCCACGCGACTTGCGGCAAGCTAGCCGTCGGCATTGTAACGGCCAAAAGACTTTATGTCAGACATTCAAAATATCTATGAAAGTCATGCAAGGTTCATTGTAGTCACATCTTATAATATTCAAATTCAAATTCAAATTCTTTATTGCGTTCATGTGTGTAAATATCGTCACAAATAAAGGTTATTCAGAACGAACACGTTTCTGTGATAAACATAATGTAGTCTTAACCTTTGTTGATGTCACTTTTTAGGCAGAATTAGCAAAATAATATTTTTAAGCATAATGGGTTAGACTGGGTACGAAAAGTCAAAATCTAATTAGTCCATTATATAGATAATAAAAAAATATTTGCTACATGTTTTTTGGTTTTTTTAAATAAGAGAACACTAATCACATAAAGCGAATTAAAGTTCAGGAGTGGGGGCTAATGACGTCACGCCTGCGTACAAAATGCGAAATTGTGACGTCATGCGACATTTCAATTCAATTTATCGTCGTGAGTTTTTGGTTACGTAAAATATGATAATACGTATAGGAAATTACATTAAAAAAAACCCTATCCTATTCGCCCTAAATTTCCAAATATATTTTCACCATCAAACAATGTTGTTGCTAAGCTTACTGGTTTTTCTTTAAAGGCGAAGGAATTCCATATAAATCCTTTTGGCATTGCAAATATATTTGACGATAATTTTATTTTGGTTGTTTGGAAAGGACTATCTCACGTACATACGTGGTTAAAAAGAACAATATTAAAAAAAATACCACAACTGTTTTATGGCTAGTTCCTATATATCAAGAATCTTTTAATAATTTTTTATCGTTTTGTTTAAAATCTACCGTCCGTATCTTGAATATATATATTAGGTTTCAAAACGTTTTTGTAAAAATTACTTATTAGCTCTGCCCTTTGCTGCCGTATTTCTTAAATGTTTTTTTTTGGTTTCGTACTGTTTGTTGAGGTGGTTAAAAAAACAAAATCTTTAAATTCAAAATGGTCAACGACTGTTTACCTCATTTGAATAAACTTGGGATTGGTAAACAAGGAAACTGGGTTCGTACAGATAACGATTGCAATCGAAGTTGTTGTTTAAACTCCAACGAGTTCATTTACACCGATTACGATTCGTCAGTTTTGTAGCTAAATGGTAAACTAATTGCTTTATTGTATTATGTAATTACTTTTATTATTTAAGTAATTAAGTTTAGATACTAACAAAACATTTTAGTATAAGATTTGTTGTATAAAGACTTGAGAATTAGATATCATTCTAAACATTTCACATTTTCAGGCCTATAGATTTTTTGTGCTTTAATTTATAAAATCTGTAATTTACTATATTTCAAGCTCATTGAATATTATATTTGCTATTAAGGCAAAAAGAAGTAAGCAAGTTGTTTTTAACTATAATAATCGGGTTTACTGACGTAAAATACATTTATTTCTTTCTGTATCAATAAAAAACACATTTAAGTTAGGTATATTAAAAAAAACAGTCTGCTATTATCCTTATTTTGACCTCCTGTCTTCTAATACCAGATTACTCTTAGGTAATTTCCTCAAATATAAAACAAAGCTAAGATTTCATTGTTTCTAATATTATCTTTTTTATTTTGAGGATAAATGTTTGAGGAAATATAATAATTTATAAGTCATTTGTAGTTTGTTTTGAGATGTTTGGTCTCGTAACCCACATTTGAGATTGGCACGTTCACAAGACTTAAAGATGTCGTTCTGATTTATGCGAATATTTGCCATTTCACTTAATATTGTATTAAAGATATTAGTTATGTTGACATTATAAATCTAATAGTAATTTGTTGGATTTTTTTGTCACGTTTTTAAAGATCAATGTAGATCTGTCGCCAAATATTGCGTAAGTAGATATATGTATTTTTTGATTGAAATACATATAGATGTGATTTAACTCGTGTTTTTGCATATCTTATAATGAAATGTTTTTGTGTTGTGATAGCGATAGCAATAATACCATATTTGTATAAATAAGATGCAGCATAATCTTAGTAAAGTTTCATTAAAGTACTGAGTTTGTTTGACTCTACATTTTTAGAATTAATTTTACTCAATGTTATCAATTTCCGATTAACAATTTCCATTTCTGATACTACTTATACTTTCTCTTAAACAAACCGTAATACCCAAATTATTAATAACAGAATAATTACAGTATTTAGCAAAACTAAAGCCAAATAAAAGTTTTCACGTATTGCAATGTAGGTAATCTATTATTGTTTCAATTTCAACTGGATACGCAAGCGAATAAGCGTATCTATACATTTCTACTGCAATACAGGCATTCCTAATAGTACGCAGCGCAGCTTACATAATACTATAACAAACACTGGAAATCGATTACCCTATTTCCCCACATACAACACTGTCATCCCGGAACGGGCTGTGACGTTTGGCACAAACAACCGACCACTAGAGCGACCGGTTGTAAACAATTGCGACCTATTTCGTTAACAACTCGATGCAATTCCTAGAATATATAAAGTACATTTGGTTTTGTAATAACTATTGGATATTGGTGTTCTTTGTTTGGTGTTATAGTTATTGTTTTATTTAAATCAAGTTTGTTTATCAGTTGGTACTTAGTTCTATTTAAATTCTTGTGCCAATTAATGTTATTTCCACTTAAACATTAACTTTATACCAGTGTAAATAAAATTCATTTTAGATTGACCAGTACTGTTGATAAAGTCATAACGAATATGAAGTTGTAACGCAAACTGAACCTTATGTGTAATCTTTATAGTTGTTTTTCCTAAAACTTGTGTTTGTTTATATTTTTGGCATATAAATTGCGAACGCAGTATATAAGTGAGAATATTCGGGCAGCAAAATGTGGTTATAATACTTTGCATTTTCACTTCTGTCTTAAAATTTAGGATTGTTAGCATATATTTTATTTTATTTAAGACGACCTCCGTGGTCGAGTGGCGTACACACCGGTTCTCAATGTGTCGCCAGCTCTGAGATCCCGGGTTCGATCCCCGGCCGGGTCAATGTAAAAACCCCTTTTCTACATTGTCTCGGGTCTGGGTGTTTGTGATACATTCGTTGACCCTGATTTCCATAACACAAGTGCTTTTACTGACTATGGGTCCAGAGCAATGTATGTGATGTTGTCCACATTTATTTATAATAACTACATCAAGCCTTAGAAGATAAGAAAAAAACAAAAACTAGGCTAGGCAAAGATAAAAACATTTCCTAGAATCCAACAAGTTAGCTATAATGAGATATTACTCAGCATTAGTTTAATATACGCACTTGTTGATCGCAGCAATAATATTATATTGCCAATTATTTTAAAACTACATCACTTGCCAAGTAATTAAACGCTAGGCTGGCTAATGGAAACATTGATTATAATTTTATTAATATAATTAATGGTAGTCACAAAAAAGTTCCCAAAATAATTTAATGTTGAATTGAATTAGGTTAGTATTGTTGACACTTCGTAGAAGACCTTTGGCAAGATATTGTTATATTATAGTAAATCAAATGGGTTTTCCCTTTGTTGGTGCCAACAACTGTGGTTTTCCGCTACTACTTTGAGGACCCATTTTGCTTCGCGTTGAATTTTTACGTCTTTAAAATATGCAGGATGTAAATAAGACACTGGTCACTAGTTTATTCGATTTAGTTTTGGAGCCAAACAAATATACTTATCAAACTTATAATATTGAAGAAGAAATAGAAAACCGTAAACACATTTAATACGGAGGTATTAAATGTGTTTACGGTTTTCTATTTCATCAGTGTATGTCTAAGCCCAATAAGAGCTAACGTTATCAATTTCGCAGCCAGGGGCGCCGTCTCACGTGATGTCTATAGATGTCAAAATCCATTGTTTGTTGGTGGGCTTTGACAGCTGACGCGCCAGTGGCGCTAACTGGCGAGAGGCAATAACGTTAGTCCTCGATAAGTTAGATATTTTGCCGCGAATTGTAATTTCTACATGGAAAATTATATAAATTAGGAACACAGCTAATGAGTGATTAAAAAGCCTCACTTTATTTTACAATACTAAATAGAAAATGCATTAATAGAAATATCTATGACACGAAGAATATAAAAAAATATAATGATTATCTTCAATGTCTCGTATTAACGTCAACGCAGATTAATTAGAGGCATTAAAATGTGCATTTTAAGCATTCTAGCGAACGTTTGTGATGCAGAAGGAACTAGTTAATCTATCGTTTAATTGACCGCTGACAGATGGTCTCGGTACTAGTGTGTCGGCTGCACAAAGCAGGTATTAACTGCAATTCTCATTGCGGAAGATAACCGTTTCTTTAAACGAAGGTACACCGAGGTCTGTGTGACAGATGAAGGAGAATAATTAATAAATACATTTTTAATAAGCCTGGAAAATCTTGAGGAAATATTTATAAAGTTGCAGCTAAAACACGCTTGAATGGTTTAACAAATCTTCCTTAAGCAATTTTTTACAACAGTATACGGTTACCCATCCACGGACTAACCGCGGCGAACGCGGCTTAACTTTTATTATCAGTCAAACCGTACGGCTTACACTTAGCTACAAGCCCCCCAACACCCCATCGAAATAATACAATATTTTAGGTATGTATAACAAAGTATATGAGATAGTTAATTTAAATTAAGATACATTTTGATTGTATTCAATATGCTCATTTATAATTAATGAATAATATAATTAAATTTTGTTGCAGGAATAACATTCAGCATTATATTAATGAGATTTCATATTGTGAAATTATTTCTCAGAGAAGTTAACAGTTAACTGAATATGACGAATATATTATCAACTTCGACCCAATTACTTCGGAAATTTACACGGAATTTTGTATGCAACATATTTTAAAGTTTTGATAGACATAATATTTTATAACAATTTCTTAATAATATCGAGAATGAACTCGAAACTTATCGTTCCAGAAATAAAATAATTGACCAACATTTATTTTGCGGACTTATTATTATTTTCTAATTAGCATTATTGCTAGGGCCGTTAGTAAACAAGTACACTAACATTCAATTCCTTCTCGAAATGTGTAAATGACTAAACAACACACAAATAACAAAAAAAAAAAAATTATGAATATGACGAATAAGGGCGATAATCGCGCGAAGGATATCTCGGCTTGATCGTTTAAAATAAATAAATGTGGACAATATCACATATATTGCTCTGAACCCAAAGTAAGTAGCTAAAGCACTTGTGTTATGGAATCAGAGACAACAACGGTGCCACAAACACCCAGACCCGAGACAATGTAGAAAAGTGGTTATCTACATTGACCCGTCCGGGGATCGAACCCTTGACCTCAGAGCTAGCGACATTGAAAACCGGTGTGTACGCCACTCGACCACGGAGGTCGTCGATATCTATAGAACATCTGTCTTATACAGTTACTCTTGGTCTTCTATTGCTTGAGATCCGTAGACGTGTCGTGGTAGCCTAGCGGTTAAACAAACGGATTTTGTATGCACAAGTTTGCAGGTTCGAACCCACTATAGGCAAGTACCAATGTGACTTTTCAAAGTTACATGGACTATCTTAATATTCCAAGACTATTGGCAAACGGTGAATGAACACATCGTGAGGAAACCTTACGTTATTGTAAGTAGTTTTATATCTTATCGTGAGGATTCCAAAAAAATTAATTCATATGTAATCGTCATCCCGCAAGTGAGCGAGCGTGGTGATCAATTCCCAGCAGCCAGTTTATTTATTTTAATGTTAATGTTAGAAAAATTGAAAATATTTATTTTTACTAGCTGTTTCCCGCGGCTACGCCCGTGTGGATATCGGTTATCAGGGCAAAAAGGGTTTTGATCAGGCTCTAGACTATCCGTGTACCAAATTTCATTCAAATCGGCTAAGTAGTTATGGCTGGAAAGTGCGACAGACAGGCAGACAGACTGAGTTACTTTCGCATTTATAATATTAGTAAGGATTAGTTCTAGATTGTTCAAAGAGATACAATGTACAACATTATTAATAGGTTATTGTATTACTATTCTGTTGACGTAAGTAATTAATATTGCATTTAACTATTTCCTTTAACATGAAGTGCATTTTTTGCCGTAGATTGCCGTAGATATATCTAGTAATGGTCTCGCTGTACAACGCTCTCTGTAGCAAAATTATTATTTCCTGGAAATTCTATTAAATACTTGTTCTTTTACTTTGTCCCACAGAAGAGCGATTTCTTGAAGTTTAATTCTTTGAGATTTCAATAAAACATTCAAAGAATAATGCTTTTATTAATTTCTCATTTAATTTCTTTATAAAGACGCGATACTGCTTATCATGTCATTGCTTCCTTTGTGGTGGACGTGGAGAATACAATTTATGTACCTATCTAAGTATATGAGTGCTAATGAAATTAAAAGACTTAGTGTATTTATTTGTCTAATGAGTATTTTTTGTATATACATATATTGTGTTGGCTAACAGCTGACCAAGGTTATAAAATGGGTGCGTTCTAATACATTACAATTATAACCATCTATAGCAAAAGGTGGGTGTGTTTCGATATCTCTTATATGTTAATTAATAACAATAGTTTTTGTTTATTACATTAACCCTTAGACTAAAAAATCAGAAGTCCTTAAAAATATATAAACTGTGAAAGAGTTTTAAATATATATCTATATATATATATTTTTTTTTTGGAAGAGATTTACGCAGTTAACCTGAGCGCAGGCTTTGACTGCTTCACCGGAGTTTTTTAAACATAAATACATTATATAATTAAAGTAAAAAAAAAAATATTTAAGGGGTTTCTTGGTAAGCACTCAGGACACTTTGTTATATCAAAAATAGGAGAACAAAATCATAAAAATCTATAAATATAATATCTTAGTAAAAAACACTATCCTTATTAACATTATAAATGCGAAAGTAACTTTGTCTGTCTGTCGCGTTTTGACGCCAAAACTACTGAACCGATTTATATGAAATTTGGTACACAGATAGCCAAGAGCGTGACAAAAGACATAGGCTACTTTTTGCTGCGATAACCGACATGAACGCGGGCGGAGCCGCGGGAACAGCTATACTTAATATACAAAGGTTACGGAATGCTATGTTTCAGTATTGATTATCTAGCTTTAATAGTTGGAAAATCCCTGTTATTATAAAATTACTGTGGTAGGAAATATTGCAACAAAGTTCACTTAGTTAGTTTTTTCCACTTATGATGTTATATGATAAGTATTTTACTATTATACTGTTTGTAATCAAATACAAATAGTAGAAAGAAAAACTTAAACCTCAGACAGGACTCGAACCCGAAATTAGTACGGATGCCGCTTCTTTACATGGTATACTTCGATCAACAATTGATCGAAGATGGTATAAAACAAAGTCGCTCCCGATGTCTATGCTTAGATCTTTTAAAGTACGGGACGGATTTTAAAGCAGTTTTCAGCAATGGATAGTGTGATTCAAGAGGAAGGTTTATGTGTATAATACATAAATGTTTGGCTACCCCTACGAAGTTGGGGCGGGTCGCTAGCTAAAAATAAATTTTAAAACAATAATTAAAAATACAATTATCGTTAAAGTTTGCACGTTGTAGGAATTAGAGTACAATAATATTGTTGATTAATTGATTTCACAACAAGTTTTGTAATATCAAGTATTGTTTTCGTTATATGCAGATTAAATTACGCTGATTTGAATAAATTCTTACGTTTGTTTTGCTATCGTGATATTATGTACTAGCTGTCCCCCGCGACTTTGTTCGCGTGTTTTAGTTTCAACGGTTTTTCATTTTTGCAACATTTTTCATTTATGCTCACCTCCTATTGGTCGTAGCGTGATGTTATATAGCCTATAGCCTTCCTCAATAAACGGACTATCCAATACAAAAAGAATTTTTCAATTCGAACCAGTAGTTTCTGAGATTAGCGCGTTCAAACAAACAAACAAACAAACAAACAAACAAACTCTTCAGCTATTAATATATTATAGTATAGATTAGTATAGATAGGTACATATAACTCGAGTAATCGTATTACGTCTTGCAAAAGTGATTAGAAAGAGGTGTTATACTTCGAACAACAAGGTCAATTAAAATTTATTTATATGAAAAATAGATTTCTTTTTTTATACAATGTAATGAATGATTTTTTACTATGTTAAAAAAGGTGTGCCCTGCGGTTTTACCCGCGTATTTCGACTGACTTTTCCAATGTTTCAACAGTTATTCTACTATTCGTAACGGATAAATCAAAGATCATAAACATCAGTCCAGCCTTTCCACTTTGTTTTATATTATGTACTAGCGGCCCGCCCCAGCTACGCAAGGATCATCAATCTGAAATTATGTAACATTCAAATGGTAAAAGAATTTATGAAATCGGCCAAGTAGTTTTTGAGTTTATTCGTTACATAAATGAAAACAAATCTTACCTCTTTATAATATTAGTATAGATAAAGATATACAGATAATATTGGTAGTTGCTGATGCAGGTTTCTTCTGCTATGTGATATACTTAAGAATATAGACATTTACAGACTTTATTGTACATACTTACTTATATTATACAGAGGTGTCGGTAACGGTAACAGTGTCGCGAGTGCAATTGTTTTTTCCCATCCAAAAAAAGGCCCAGTGCCAATGAAGATAAATCTTCAAAAAACAAAACTTATTGAATCTCCTTGTCAAAGAAAAAGAAAAAATATAGCGTATAGCGTTATTTAATAAAACCTTTTCGCCTTGATAAAGCCTCTCACTCATATTTTGCCTTGCCAAGGTTTTCTATGAATATGCTAAGAGAAATAGCTAACACGATAAGGCTACCTTTGTATATATTTTCTTGTAGGTATAATATTTTATTCTCTACAAAAGAGAGTTTCTGTCATATTAAAAGATAAAGGCAATAATGGCTATTAATAATGTATTTTAGATATAAACGTATGTACCGTTGCTTTTGTAGTAAAGTTGTGGGTAAAATAAAACGTTGTGGGTAAAATATATTTTATCTCATAATAATAATATTTATGTTTTCTGTTTCAGGTAATACCCGTAATATATTAACTGTTAAATATCGTGTAAGTGATTAATATTTTCTTTTCATATCTAGTTGTGGAATCTTTCTTTACCAAGTCTATCTCGAAAAACGCAATGTGTTGTTTAATAATTTTAGGCTCTATCAAACGTGTTTAAATATTTAAATTTAATTGTCGTGTAAATAAGAATATAATATTAATAAAATACTTTTTTTGAGTTTAAAAAAATACTTAAATCGTTATCGTAAGTTAGACTTATTTAAGCCGTTGGTACCGACGGTCATACGTTGATCTTTGACAAGTCCAGTTCCAGTCTTGCTTTAGACTGTGTTGCCCAATAAAATGGGTCGTAGTGGTCAGATAGGCAGTCGCTCCTATTCGAATCAATCCGGTAAAACTGTAACAGTTGTAGGCTAGGCAGTAGGAATTGTGAGGTTTTCGAATTTTAAATATCTTTTTCTTTTGTATATTACATGACTTATCGAAAAGATAGCACATTTGAATGTGTGAACATTTTAGTGTTTTATACGAATATATAAGACTGTAGATGACACTTCGCTATGGCAACTAATTATTATTATTATAGAGTCTTTTAACACAAGCAAATACGTAAAATACATTAGTAAATACAGTTGTGTGTTTAAACAGATAATTATCTCACAAGTAGGTAACACAAACAAGTCTTTAGCCCGCACTGTTTACAGAAAGTGATTTCGAAAAAAAAAGTGGAATTGTGCGTTTATTTGAACGCGTTTTGTTCCAAACTGTGTCAGTTGGTTTGTCTTTGTGTCTACTATATGAGTGACGGTTTGTTTGTAGCTTACTCATGTAGAAAGTTCTATGCATTTAGTTTGGTTTTTACTTACTTAGCCTCTTGATTGGGTCATTGTGCGCACCTTCGTGCGAGTTCTATGCTTTGTTTTATTATTTTTTTGGAAGAGATTTCCGCAGTTAGCCTGTGCGCAGGCTTTGACTGCTTCACCGGACTTTTGGCGAGAACCTTAAAGGCCTCCAGCCAGAGCAATAGAAAAACTAACTACGTCAGCAACGTTCACTAAGGGCACCCCCTGTGGGGTTTGGAGCGAGTTCTATGCATTGGTAACTAATTACTAAGTAATATTGAGGGAAACAATACATGTCTATATAGGGCTTTGGTGGGCTAAAAGAACTTTATCTATCTTAGCCTTCGTAATGCTTTATAACTATGTTTTTGCGTAATAAGATAAAGGTTTTAAACACACCAATATTGTACTTGTAGTTAAGGTTTAGCGGTCGTGGGGTCTAATTTTTCGTTGATTAGCCAATCAGTATGAGTATTACAAGATAACTGCCCAAGATTTGCCAGATCGCCAGATTTTTTGTCATACTTAGATAAATGCAATAGCAATATGCGGTCATGATTGACATACTGCTTCTGCCCATAGAAATTAACAACTCTGTCCAAAATAGTCTATTCGAAAAAAAAAACTATTGGATCTCCCGTACTAGTTTTTATGAGCTAATGATAATTGGTTAAAGCCATTTTTTTTTGAGAATTATTTACTATTTCCTTGAAGAAATTTGTTCATTTTCATGGGTAGAAGAAGTTGGTATTTCAAATATGGCCACGCATTTCCGTAGCACCCTGTATAACTCGCCTTTTTTTGTATAAACGACAAAGACGTGCTGTTTAAAGCTTTAAATAAATCAATCATACTACTTATTACAGTTTAATCTCATAGAAAAAGTAACGGGATTCAATAATCATATCATACTTGCATATACAGTTACGGTTTTTATGTAATAACAACCTTGATATACATAATCCCCTCCTACGCCGGTTGTGAATGAGGTACAATCACTCACTGTCCTCTTATTAGAGCTAGTGAATACATACCGTTATCGTCCATTCATCGGTTAATTAAAATTATTTGGAGTTTTCCACGAAGTCTTAGTATCTTGAATTAGTAGTGCTGGGATAACGGTTGCTAAGATAGGTTTAAGAGTAACTTATAGGATTTATAAAATTAAATGAATAAAACTATATTTACAACAAAAAAATATTTTAATTAATAAAAGTAAAAAAAAATATCTTTTAAAAATCGTAACCGCAATCGTTACCGAAAACTATAGGATAAATTATCTGTAGTCAATAAATTAGGAATATTTTCACGAAAACAATTTTAAATGGGTATGCAATAAACATACTTGATGCAACTTTTTTGTCCTACTCCTCAATTTAATTTTAATTCTAATACAATGCCAATGCAAAATAAAAAAAAAATACTTTCATTGTTTAGATTCCAGCCAGTTTCTTCCATAGACAGCGTTTTTTATTTAAGAAAACTCAATCTCTAGCCTGCTAAACTAATATCAATTTTGCATTGGACTGTTATTAGAATTAAAATTAAATTAGAGAGTAGGTAAGCTCTCCAGTATAAGGGAAGGGAGAAGCACTCCGGTGGTTTTAGCCGGTAAGAGTCCGGCATACCCCTCCGCCTTCCCCAGGGCGTAGGAAATCCATGAGGATTTCCCCGGGTAAAAAAAAAGGGGGGTCGGTAATAAATATCATGAATAAAATAGAAGCCCGTATCTCTACCATAATGCCTATATAACATAACAACTAATATGTGAAGCGGTTTGCTATCAACATAACGTTATAACAGAATTATTTCACACTATTATATTGTCTTGGCTGGTGGCCAACATTTGTCGTAGGTAACGAATATTGGCCATACAAGTCACGTTACTCGATAATACTCATGCTCAGTTCGACATGCAGAGTTGCTTCGTAAATTGATTAAATGAAACCCTTTTAATAACGTAGTGATAATGTAGATGATGGGTCTTCGATTAATTTGATGTTAGAAGTGTCTGTAGGTATTTCTTTACTTTTATTATTAATTTTGATGTCGCGCAGTCTAAAATACGTATTGTCTATCTATTCTTGAGTCAAATAAATAAATAAATAAATGAATAAATAAATAAATGTGGACAACATCACATACATTGCTCTGAACCCAAAGTAAGTAGCTAAAGCACTTGTGTTATGGAATTCAGAGACAACGAAGGTAGGTACTACAAACACCCAGACCCGAGACAATGTAGAAAAGTGGTTTTTCTACATTGACCCGGCCGGGGATCGAACCCGGGACCTCAGAGCTGGCGACACCTTGAAAACCGGTGTGTACGCCACTCGACCACGGAGGTCGTCAAATTGATGTTATTTCTACTTAAGCAAACATCAAGTTTATGCTAGTGTAAATTAAGTTCATTTTAATCTGTCTAGTACTGTTAAAAATTCAAGTTATAGCGCAAGCCGAACCTTAGATGTAAGCATTACAGTTGTTTTTCCTAAAACTAGTGTTTGTTTACATGTTTGGCACATAAATTGCGAACGCAGTATAGGTGTCCAACTAGTAACTTTTTAATTTCCGTGCAGTGGATTTCAAGCTTAAATCCTTGTCTTTTAATCCACAGTTTCGTCTATCTTACGGTGTCTGTCTGCAACTTATAATCTTCGTCTAAAATTGAAATTATTAAACGAGCTTTAAAAGTAGTCGACTAACTTGCCACTTTACTTAATCTTGTCAGTTCAGCTCACTAACATAAATCTAACTATATATTCTGTACACTGTTAACTATATTCTTCAACAAAAACTATTGTATTTGACTACTAAATAATTAGCGATAGCCAGCTAAGTTATATTTCATGTAAATTCTGAATAGGAAATATAATGTTTGCTGATATTTGTCATTATTTTTACAAGCTGTCAACTCATATACATGAATATTGAATACTGTGTATTTTAGGTATTGATTTGCCTTCTGACTATATACTTAACATGAAGGTTAATAGGCTTAAAGTTGTGTTTGAGGTTAAGAAACCCTCTGCCCTTAACCAAGAGCCCAAGGAGTTAGATAGAACTCGTACATTTTTTAACTAGTCCCAGAAAGAAAGAAATAGGAAACATGCCTATTATTGTAATTTAATATTGTGTATTAGTGTTATAAAAGAGAGGCCTATACCCAGCAGTGGGATGACAAAGACTGTGGATGTTGATGATGATTTGTGTTATTAAATGACGCCCAAAATTACGCATTTTATTAACTTATATCCTCTAGTTTCTACCAAAAGTATAAGTTAACATAATTTTGTATTGCTATAGCAGTATTCCTACAAATTATTTGAAAATTTTTGTCTTGAGTCTGGAAAATCGTATATGTAAGTTATTATTCAATCTCTTTGAGACCATTCACTCACGAAAGTGACGACTTATGTTGTATATTTCAGTAGCAAGTGATTAAAAATGACTTAGATTATCATTTTAATACTTGTATGTGATATGCTATACATTTTATATGAAACTATAATCCAAAACCACCCAATCAAATGATTGACCTTTCAAGTAAGTTCTTGGTTACATTTTAATGATGTTGGGGCCATTAAATTGTGCTTACTCACCGTAGTCACTTGATT
The DNA here is from genome assembly GCA_932294365.1 of Diachrysia chrysitis. NCBI lineage: Eukaryota > Metazoa > Arthropoda > Insecta > Lepidoptera > Noctuidae > Diachrysia > Diachrysia chrysitis. The sequence continues at coordinate 8,988,782 of OW028659.1, read as the reverse complement.
CTAGGTAAAACCCTGATGTATTTCAATTGACGGATACCTTGGAGCGTTTCCATTGATGTCGTAGATTTTATAATTACTGCGGGATTAAAGACTTGAGTAGCGGGTCCGACTGTTATTTAGAACAGATAAATTAATTATATTATTATTTTGTGTATTTCGCTTCACACAAAGCATTCAATACTTTTTTCGTTAATGTTAGGCCTACGTGTTTTTTGGTATATGCTCATAAATCATAAATCATTTTATTATTTGTAAAACATAGGTAAATAAAAAAATAAAGATCTTCAAAACAGGTTTACAGAGCTCTATGTTTTGTCTATAGTGAGACATAGAAATATTTGAGACAAAAGGAATAATATAAAAATAAAACTAATTAACAATATTTGAGAAATTTTAACATGACATATTAATAAAGAATAGTTTGAGTTACTCATTTAGGAACTCGTCAATTGTGTTATTATTACCATAATTTGAATATAATATTGAAAAAAATAGCAACCATAAATTGTGAACAGCCATGAATCTCTTAACTGCCAGTCTTATTATTCCTCTAATCTTGATTAAAAGTTTCATGCCTATCAGATACCACCTACTTTATATTTATTATTCATGACCGCATACTTTATTATTTTACATAAAATAAACGAACCATAAACTTATTATTTTTTTGAAATTTATTCTAAACGAGGCAAAGACGCGGTGAGCTTATTGCATAAATATCATTAAATTTGAATGAAGAACAACATAATAACATCGTTCCTTATTTAAATTTAAGTAAATCTTTTTTTTTTGAGTACTGTATTAAATTATTTGATAAAAAATAAATAAGAATATTATTTGCGTATTTAGGCTGATACGCATTATCTGTACGATACGTGTATCTAATCGCTGATTGTGAATGCGATAGATAAAAATAGATGGTCTTGAGTGCGGTCGTTTGAATCAAGATCGTTTCTGGTGTCGATGGCAATGAGAGATATTTCTGTGAAAGTACAGGGTTTGTGTGCTACTCGTACCCACGTATTGTTACGGCAAATTTGAAGCGAATTTTTTGACAAATGCTGTAGGAATAAAGGTATGATATAATTAAGTGTACGTTTTTACAAATTATTGAGAAACTTGATAGTAAAAACAAAGAATAAAAGCGTTACATGCTTCATCAGCAAATTACTGTTTGTAAATAAAATATGAGTCTTAAATATATTGATACCTTTCGATATCATTCGATACTTGTACCAACTAATACAAACAACATTCTTTGGAGTTACATCGTCAGCATAAAATAGTAAAACAAAACACGTGAGGGTATGGAAACCAGCTAAGTAAGGCTAAGACTGAGCTAAATGGAACGGTAAGCATTTTATAATGACAGTACTGGGAAACTATGGGATAAATCATTAATAGAAGATCGCTATTATATGGATGTTGGGCATAGCATTCGTAATTAGGATGCCAAAGAGATTGTATAGGTTTTAAGGTTGCTTCTAGGTATTTTAATGTTTAATATCAAAGGTTTATTGACCGCTGTTTTTACAAGATTGGGGCAAAAGATCTTTAATTATTAAATCATTTTTGTTGAAAACTAGAAAGTTGTAAACATAGGCTCAATGATCTTAGTAGCAGTGGCCAAACCCTCGTAGATATTTTGTCAAAAAGCCCGGTAATATTTTTTTCACAATTAGACAATAATACTAAATCAGTGTTTAAAACCTTGTTATTATGTTTTTTTGTTTAAAAATAAATAATTTTTAAAAATTGTTACATAATTTTCTAGTTTTCAATGCAGGTTGTTTTATGCCTGCCTATCGATTCGTTTTGCTTACGAGCGGTAGAAATGTCTTCGATTTGCTTAGAAAATTTTACCATCCATAAGATGTCCGTTTCTAAAATATATTAACTGGCCATTAGATGTTCATTCTCTAAACCACACTAGCTACGAGTACCTTAACTCCAGCCATAATTAATCACGAACATTTTCTCTAGTTTACAGCGAAACCTTATCTACTTAAATTCTCACGTAGGCCATCAATTACCGTCTGCTTAAACAAACACACTGTGACGTCATTCAGGATATATTTGGACATGTGACATTAACACCAATTCACACAACGAGGGAAGATTTTCGTGAATATGAAGAATTTTCGCTTGTTATGTGTGAGTAATTCTTATGTGGATTAAAACGCTATTACTAACTGTAAAACTGTTATAGGACCCTAGCTAAGATTTAAATAATTATAGTAACTACTGAAAAATTTAAACAATAACCGACTTTGAACTCAAAGTTACGGGTCTTGGCTGTAGGCTGTACGGTTGACTGATAATAAAGGTTAAGCCGCGCTCGCCGCGGTTGGTCCGTGGATGGGTGACCATTTGTTAACATACCGAGACCCCTCCGTGCCTCGAAAAACACGTTACACCGTTGGTCCCGACTGACATACTTTGATCTATGACAGTCTTTAAGTATTTCCAATTCTGACAACCAGTCCTACTTTGGAATACTGTGTTACCCATTAAAATGGTCAGATAGACAGTCGCTCCATGTAAAATACGGTATTCAGCTGAATCCCCAACATAGCCTTGGATAAGGCTTCGCAGAGGAACACGGTAACACCAATGTTTATTTCATGAATATAATTGTGTTTTCATACAAAGAATTTTGGCTTTTGTTGTCGCATACTATTTTCCCCAAAGTACCAATTTTTCAGTATTTAAATTAATCCGCCAAGCTATCTAACTGAAATTGTTTGGAATACGACAACACAAAACAAACGGTCACAGCGTTACTAACCTAGCTAAATAACAAACAAGTAAACATGACGATAAATTATTTTCCAATCACGTTCATAACCGCGAACATGAAAATTTTCAATGCGTTCTTCAATCGCAATAGTAACGATAAGTTTGTAACGCGCATGCGCTGAAACGTGCGGTTATCTTAGATTTACGATGTTGTTTACTACTAGTATTTTACAAGGAGCTGTTGGTATCGCATTTCTAACGACAAGGGGGTACTGTTCGTTCCCACGTGGCGACACGTGGCATAAACTCGCGTGATGTACTTTTTTCAAGGCACACGTGTGATCTGGTTTCCTGTTGTTACCTTAGAAAGTGAAAAAGTTTTGCAAACTAAAAGATAAAAACTACCCTTTTTTTATAAACGACTCCCTCACTCAGATACTTAATCCTTGTGTCGCGGAGGTTTATCAAACATTCAAATCAGATGCACAAAGAACACCCAGACTTAGAACAAGCATTGTTACACAAATGCTTGTCCCATGCGAGAATCCAACCCGCGGCACGTCGCGCACTATGGTAATTGGCGTGGTCACCTATACCTGCCAGTCAGCTATCCTTGCAGTTTAAACGAAATTCTGAAGTAGTAATAAATGTAATGCGTAATGAACAATGCGTTTTGTCTTGCACTGAAATGTCTTATATCGCGGCGATTGCTAACTGACCTACTTAAAAAATTCCACTGACGCATCCTCACATCTGCCAGGTAGACCTCGCTTCAGATATTACATCCAGTTCGTTCCTAGAAGTACCAACAATGTCGCGCACATAACGCGCCGTATAAAATAGTAACGGTATCGCCATGGGAGTACCGCAAGGAATTCGTCTGGGACCCTTTTTGTTTATACTCTTCGATATCAAGTGACTTGTGGCGTAGTAACCTAAAGAATTCATAACACAAAACTAGTGAAATATAATGCCCCTGTTTACGCGGAACATCGTGCAAAATCAACATAATAGAGCCGACACGTGGGCTTCAAACGTGAATGACCGGCGTCTTTAGGCATCATTTTACCATGTTTATAGAACGGATGGCGCTCCTACTGTTTCATTACTCAATATAATATCGATAAATTAGTATTAATCTGCTATTATTGGCTTTAAATTACACTTTCGAGTGTTTTCTGATGCGTGGTTGTACTTAAGCAAATGATACTTTAGACATATTTATGTTATGACCTACCTCAAACGCTTTGAAGATATTCCCTTAAATTCGTCTACTTAGCTGTTTGTTGGAGCCGTGAAGTGCTTGCCAGTAGTTCATTTGTTTTAAAATCATTAACTGGCACTTATCAAGGCCAGTAACAATAGGTTGGCGACTATTCAGAATATTTAACTAGTTTTACAGCCCGCCTTGAGTTGTTTACTATTCAGTTAAATCGGTTGAAATTATTAACGTATTTATGTAATTCAACTAATATCCTTGCCGCGTTTGACGGAGTTTGTACCAATATCGTTTTTATCGCTATTTCTTGTAAGCAATTGTGCAAACTTATTTAAATTATTAGGTACGGTATTGTGTGTAATATAATGTTCACAAAACGTGATGTATCTTAATTCATTCAGGGTTCTTCAAATACGTTATTGTCGTGCGTTGCTTAAATTAAAGAATTTGTGTACAAAACTTATCTGTTCAACAAAAAATCTAAGTACAACTTTATTTAAAATTTGACAGACATGTGTATGAATGAACAATAGTTCACCGGTGTTTTGTGAGATGACATGACTTTACAATTGTTTTAACAATAGACATTGTTGTCTTTGACTTCCCCTTTATCTTCCAAGCTCGAGTAAATTGTGATTATAAACTAGGTACTAACTAAGGTACTACGATGTTCATGTTTAAAGCGCAGGCCACACCGCCAGCTAGCGGGCGGGCGGGCTAGGCGGGCGAACATCGTTTCACCTCTTTACATACTTCGGTTCACACCGCGAGCTACCGACTAACCTAACGAGCTAAGCTAACGAAATATCCGACGATTCCAGCGAAGCTACTCGTTCACCTCGTTGGCGCGCCCGCGCTTCGCTAGCTTAGCTCGCCTGCCAGCCCGCTCGACGCTCGCCCGGTTCGTTCGTCCGTCCTCCCCGTTTCGAGTAGACTAGTCGACGCTCGTCTTTCGAATAGCAGTGTAGTGTTTACGTTTGTGAACGATGAATATGTCATATATCGACGAATAGAACATCGAATAATAAATATCGAATAGAGTATCGAATAGAATCGACAGATAGAACGCTAACCTCTCGCTCTCCCATCCGCGCCCCCCGCTTCGCCCGCTCCGCGCGCTCCGCCCGTCGCTCGTCTGTCCGTAGTTTTCGGTGTGACCCCATAGTTTAGCTCGCTAATATTTCGCGTAGTTTGTATAGTTTCCTTCGTTCGCTTCGCCCACCCGCCTAGCCCGCCCGCCCGCTAGCTGGCGGTGTGGCCTGCGCTTAAAATAAGAATAAAGTACAACATTTTTGGATTACTACGTAAATACATGCGTAACAATATTGAGGATATAATATATAAAATTTATTTGAGCGCGTGTAGCCGAACTAAAGCATCTATATCACAGAATAATGTTCCGTACAGAATCGGTGTCCAAACAAAATGCAAGCAGACCAAACACATTGTTTTTTACGAGCGATAATAGCCGATGCCTTTGTCTATAAATTAATCGTTCAACCAATTTGGGAAAGCGGAAAATCACCCGAGCGCACAATGGCGCCAGATGGACGCGTGCCAGTCTTTCTCCGGATTATGGTCACTCTTGATGTTCACTTATCTCTATTATTTAAACTGTTATTGGGACAACAAAAATGCAGATGAAGAGATACGCGATGATATTTCCGTAACTACACGAAACTTTATCCACGATTTTTAAAATGCCTTGACATAAAAAGTCTTGACGTTTATCACAGACATACCCATACAAATCTTTGGTAGTTTTAGCAAGATTTTGTTGACACGAACACATTACACAGATTACATACATTGTAAGGACGGCCAACAGTTTGTCGATCAATATAGAAAAATGCCTAGCAAACATTATTTGACCTACTTTTATTTCCAATCATGTTTTTGTCTTCCTAGTCATAACATTGAGATTAATAAAGTTGAAATATCTTTTTCCTACGGTTTAGTGGAAGACTTGAGCCGTGTCTGCTGCCCAAAATTCTAATTTAACATTTATTAGAAAACATATATTAGGGGTGTGGCCTATCATGATCGAGTTTTTTTATTTAACAAAACATTTAGGTTTTCTAAGAAATGTTATGATAGAATTCTGGGCAGCAGACACGGTTTTACAAGTAGAAATAACATGTAATAAGTTTAAAAACAGGTTTTATGCAGTTTAAAAGCTGTTAAAAATTTGGAATATGTAATTATGTTTCATAAATCATGGTTCACCCACACAAGTCGTTAGACACCTAGTAATTGCCTTCAACTATATTTTTAACGTGTTTAATACATGGAGAAAATTCTTTATTTCCCGTTTCAGTGTTTTGTAATGACATTTTTTTATAAGCCGCTATTGTCAACACAATAAGGCAAAGACCTCTTCCATTCTTCCATAACATATTCAGCCAAAATAAAATTTATTATGTAAATATATTTATTTACATAGAAAATGTTTTAGCTATAAAATACAAATCTATCAGTCGTGCGCTAAAAACTTTTTCCGGTTTATTTATTTTTACAGTCGATTCAAGATGGCTGACACAAATATCAAAATGATATATTGTCCACTATATTTAATTTAATGGTGTATTGCTTACAAATTTTCTTCAATTTATTATTAAAAGCTATATTTTTATGTTTGCGTTCTATTTTGTGTATTGAAAATATGTTAAAACGTAGTAAACTGACCATAAAGTTTGACATCAAGACGATCCTATATTTCAAGATGCGGTTCGATTAACATTTGGACATGGTCCAGGTTTTATGACATATAGTACCCATTACATGATACTGGAACTCGTATAAAATTATTTTGGTATACCTAAAACATGAAAATAAACAATAGTGCGATGATTTGTTTAGAATTTATCTTGTTTCAAAAATACTAGGTTTATCTTAAAATACCTATTACATACCTACATTCTTTAATTATCCTTACTAATATTATAAATGTGAAAGTAACTCTGTCTGTCTGTCTGTCGCGCTTTCACGCTGAAACTACTGAACCGATTTTAATGAAATTTGGTACACAAATAGTTGAGAGACATCCACGCGGGCGGAGCCGCGGGAAACAGCTAGTACATCATATTTCAACGCAGTCACATTAAATGAGCACAATCCATTACTTATATTTGTATAATAGTTAAAATGAACAAAGCAATAATACGAATTATGTTAATTACGGATTCAATTATGTCTGATATTGTGAAAGTAAAGGCTTGCCTTGATATTTAAATGAAACAAAACCTTTTCATTTCCCACTTTTTATTACCATTTTTATGGCCTTTCGTTAAAAAGGTTGGATTCTTTGTATTGAAAAAAAAAAAGCTTTTAAAAATTATGAATAATTTATGAGATTTTCTTAAATTAACTTGTATAAAATTATAGTACTTAGATGGTTTAATAATATTAATAAAATACATATTTGCAATGATAAAATATATATTTGCCAGTTAGGTATTATCAGTTTAAGGTTACTGTCATATTGATAAAGATTTACATGTAAATTTTGTATCAAGGATTCATTTATCTTGAAAAAGATTCCTAAACGCTATGTGGAAATAATAAAATAATAATTATTTGACCTCGATACAGGACATGACGTATGGATATATAAACAAGTAGGTAACTCAATGTAAAACAATAGCAAGCAACTTGAGTTGCTGCAAACTTTCCATAAAATATTTATATTTAAAACTAATTATTGGAATTGCAAATTTATTTTACTAGGTAAACTGCGTTCTATTTGTAACAATTTACAAACGAATATCATTGCGTAGTAACTAGAGGTTTCCCGGATTAAGGACCGGTTCTTGCCATGTGCGATAGAGATGGAGGTATAGGATAGAAAGGGATGGGTAGCAAACAAAAGTGACCCTGAACGTAAACATGGCCTAGTCCCGGGTGGATCAATAATAAAGGACAAAGGATGAAACGTTTTGACGCAAGGCAAATGGAAATTGGTCTCAAGGGGACCCAAAAAAACAATAAACACTTAAAAAACATTACCTAGAGTACCTATTATAAACAATCATATTATTTTAAGTGGCTAGAAATAGTTTATCGTAATTTGTAAGGCTTGTGTCGACAGTCGATAATCTGCTTGTTGTATTTTTAGCGTTCATTCAACTCTAGACCTAAAGTAACCTTGAATTCTGTAACTTCATTATAGGCTTTTGCTCTGTCTACGCGTGAAAATACTTTTTGTTTTTCTTTTAATAGGATAAAAGACAAAGACATTGATATATTTTGTAATTTCTCTGAAAGCTAGAATATCATTTTTAAATGTGTAGCTCGACTTTAAACTTATTTATTTGTAAATACAAAATATTTACAGTAAATATTTTAAATCTAATACTGCAGTGGAAACTCTACAAAGTTTGGATTTAAACCATTTTGGCGCTACAATAGCTGCAAATGATTTTCATGGTAGATAGCATTTTCCGAGAAACGAGAAAATATTTTCAGTAGTAAATTGTCATGTCATTTGACCCAGTTATTTACTCGAAGCTTGGCAAACCAACTTCTATGCAAATTCTATTTTAAATAATACCTTGTAGTTTCATCCAATAGTTTTAGTATTAATTATAGCACAGAGAATTTTCAAAATCATCTTGTATTTTATTGATATTGTTTCAAAAGGAGCCAAAAATCAAACTACATAATACATAATATACCTATAGATACTAATACATAATTTATAAGTACATAGGTAATATATATGAGATTCAGTTGCAAATTGCTTGTACATACATGCGGTACATATTAGCTTATCTAATCAAATAAATACTTATGGTCCACGAGTATGGAAGTCGCTACAAAAATCTAAGAATTTACATAAACTAATGATAACAATATTAGTAAACTACGCCTTTTATCGCTTAATGCAATATTAATCTACCTGAGGAACGTTGTCACGGCGCAATCATGGACCATTGTGTAAATGTACGATACACATGAGATATATGACTTTTAGCTAATCTAATTTAATACTTGACAATTCACCTCTGTTATCTCTGTTACAGCGTATCATAGATAATAATGTAATACTACTAACTAAGTACCTACACCTTATTAGGCCTAACCATAAACAATTACGATTTGGCTGAATAAAAAAATGTCATGGTTAAAAAACAATTCATGTGTTATAGTTATAGTCATTTAGTCATCGCTCCGTAACGACCCTGCTATCTAAATTGACCAAATTGATAAAAAAAAAACAGTTTGTTTATGCCATTCATACAATTAATATTCAACACGTTTGGAGGTCTGGAGTGTTATCGAGTTATGTAACTGGCAGTACCTACGACTGTTAAATTATATTTACGACTGTTAAAAAAATGCTTAGACAAAACAGTACTTCAGTTAAATTATAGCATGTAAGAATATAATATTTAAATAGTATGTACAAGATTTTTCACATTGCGTGTATTTTTATATAGCTTATGATTTCAAACAGTTTTCTGTTAAAATTTAAGAAGTTGCTGTCGATTAGATTCCAAAATTTTCCGTTCAGTATACACTTCCTATATTTACCGATTTTTACGTAAACAGCTGAGATATTTAATTTTAACACTGATCGGCTATACTATAAATACGTAGACCACACATCGTCACCATGAGGTTTAAAATAATGTTTATACGTAAATAACAAGACAGCTCGGCGAATGAATTTAAATTAACCGATTTATATTAACCCATTAATTAATCGAAGCATGTGCTACGATAACGAATAAAAAATCTAAAGTGTCAGAATCATGAAACGTCACAAAATAACTGGATTTATGTAACCATAGCCTTACAATAGGGCTCTTGAAAAAAGTTCGAACGTTCGGTTTTTCAAATTGAGCAAGAGGCCATTGTTGCCTCCATCAACAAAGCTATAAAGACTCCACGTGCCATGTGTTCGGCATAAATACCACGTTCCAAGGTTGCCTCGAATAGTGAAGAACTTGTTTTTGGGAACAACACTAGTAGTCTAATCGAATTTCGAACGTGAATTCCATAAAGGGTTCTTTATTTGAATGGCGTGGGACAATTATTATGTGACAGCCATATTTGCCACCATTACGTATTTTAATAACAAAAATAGAACATAGTTTTTAGAATAATTTTTATTTATAAGCTAAGTTAGAATAATATAAATATCCTATTAAGGAAGTGGATTGAATTTTAAAATAGACGAAAACCGGTTTACTTTAATGGTCTTATCACAGAATATACTAAATAGTATGTTCTGATGTTTTGCCATATTTTAATGCTTCGTTTTATAAACGCCTGCAATTTTAATTTATTAAACTTGGTAACCCTCAGTGAAAGGTGATTTCTCGTACTTAGGCTATTTGATATGATAGCAAAGACAATGTTTTCCCACTATTTATGTCAATGACTCAATAATTATAAACTTTAACTGTATGACGTTAAACAAAGAATATACATTATTAATTACATTCACGTGACTGAACAGATGGTTTTAAAATATACAATTAAAACAGATTGCGACGCAAAAAGTCGGCCAATCCATTGTAACGAGTGTTTTGGTAAAAACAAACAAGTCGATAGGCAAATTGAAGAGAAAACAAAAGGTACTTAATTAACGACATTCATAGATTAAGACAAGGGCGTGTTAATTAATTTGTAAATACATTCAGCCAATAAATATTGTTGATAAGGATAGGAAAACATAAAAAATATGTGCTGCATTCTTTAGTTATTCCATACGAATTTTAAACGATCTATTTTAATAGAAAATAAAACCGGAAGTGATAAGCGCTCAATTTTTTTTAATATCCAAACAAGTTACGGTTAAAAAGCATTTTTAAATTTCGAAGCGACGTAAACAGAGCAGTCAAGGTCCCCGTTCCCGACGGAACTTAGACTTCGCGGAGGCGATAAACTACTAGCTAGCTACTAGCTATATTTTTATTTTTAAACCGCAGTAGAAACAGCACGTGTACGTGATATACGGTCGATAACGATGATGTAATCGTGAAGTGTTTGTGTCCTTCGGAGCTTCGCGAGGGTTAATGTTAAATATCAATGGACAAGGCTGGCTGTATGCTAGATACGTTTGCTTTACAGTGACATAGATTTTTGTTTTTATTCGAGATTTGAATGTTGAAATTGAGTAGCTTGGCACTTCGGCGGATTTTTTTTTAATATAATGTAGTATTAAAATTTATTCGACATTATAGTTTTTATTGGTGCTGAGATGATGATAATAAATAATATATTGTATCTTAGCAAGTAATTGTCCTACAGCTGGGTAAAAGTGTCATCTCATAGGTATATAGGAGGAAAACATACACGTAACAATTATTACCTAGGTACATCTATAAACTAATGAATCTAATCGTGTTTGTTGTTGGTTCGTGTCAAACACTAGATTAACAGATGCCAATAAAAATCCCAGCAGCGTCGAGTTGATCTTAGAACTAAGGATTGCACGTTGCAATTGGCAAATGACTCTACGTTTTCTTTAAATTGATAACGAGTTTATTCGATTGTATAAAGATCAATTAATCTAATCGAGTTTAGTACAAAAAATATGCTATTCGTTTTTTTTTGGATTTTTATAGTTTGCGAATGGCTTCGATAAAACCTCAATGTGAATATCATGTCGTAGCAAGCCGGTATTTAATGCTAGAACTTGTTATTGCTTTTTATAAGGACAATATAATAGTTTAATGTCTGAGCTTTGAGCAGGTCAAAGCACTTTGATCTTGAATTTTGCATGTTTTTTATGTATTTAAAACATCAACATTGTGTATTAGCATGAATCACGCCTCGTTTCATATTTTCGCGACTGATAAATAAACACCCACGGTGTTGGCTCAGCTGGCATTCTGTTTTTGATATGCTATGCTGAAAAAACTAGAAAAATAATATAAACTGGAGAACCGAACTTTTTAATACGGGTAAGTATTATTTATTACATTATTAAATTAATTAATCAGTTTAGGTATCTTCATATTCGGAGTGCCTATTGACAAAATATCTAAAAATCATAACAAAACGTGTCACCGCACTACGAGCGTCAATATCTTATTACGTCACTCGCTAAATGTCAAGATACATCGCTTCAGCGGTCTGGTTGATGATTTTTGGTGTCGAATAATTGCCGCCAAAAGTTGGATATCAATTATTTAATTAACTCATTTTGAGCTGAAATTTTGTAGACTGAATCTATACCAAATATACTCTTGACCCCCTTTGGATGGTTAAGACCTTTCGGTAACATTCTGTATAGGAGAAAACGAACCGTCTTTTGAACAAAAACTTCTATTATCGCGACATCTATACTTGAGTTGGTCTTTACTGACGACCAAACGGTCATAAAGATTTTATAGGTGGCCATAGCTGTTGAAACTGGTCAAGGACAAATTGGAATGAGTGTTCCGTACTACTTAACATAAATGCTACTTAAAGAGCTTTCATTAGGCCTAGAAAGGCATAGAATAGAGGAGCGGACCGGGTATGAAAAGGAAACATCTATTTAGTCCACCAGTTAGATAAAAAAAGAAAGAAAACTTGTATTTTTTTTTATTAAATCAATCACAAAGTTAAAGCGCTTTAAAGTTCGTGTGACGTCACTTGTGGGTAAACATTGTAGCCACAAGTAACGTCACGCGACATTTACGTTTACTGTATCTTCCTCGTCGTTTGTTTATTTAAAAACGAAAAAATACGTGTCTAATAATTTTTTGATTAAACAAGCGTCTATCCTACACTTATTAAAACTTTAATGATTGTGGAATTCAATACTCCTTTATAGGGTGCCGTCCCTTTTATACTCCACTGTCTACGGTCCTTTGAAGCTATAAAAAAATCCAGCTTTTATGTCAACGCAATTAAAAAATAGAGACATTTACGTCGCTTTTTCCATACATTTCCGATAAACTCGACCAAAAATCCTAAAGGCATGATGCTAGGTCTAAAAAAATGACACGTTAAGAGTAAAAAAAATATTCATTCGTAGTTTTGTAAAATAAAAAATACGTTTTTGCGACAAAGCGTAAGATATATTTACAGTTAGATTATACATCGATTTATGGGAGAACAATAATTCAACCGCACAGTATAGTTTTTTTTTTCGAAACCCTTGTTGCGCGAGTCAGACTCGCACTTGTCCGGGTTTTCCTTTATTATTAATCGGGTCGGAAAACTATCTTTTATACAGACGAGATTTTCTAAGCAAAACGAAGAAAATTCTACCGTCCTTAAGCAAAACAAATCGATTCTTGAAGATAGGAACCGGGCATTAGTCACATTTCGGCAAGTAACATCGCAATAAGTCACACAGTAAACACTTACTCGTAATTATATTATCTTTTGTAACATAATGTGTTATATTGTATTACAAATACAATCTAACACCGTGTAGCGCTATCCTTATTATGTAAGCCAACGTAATTTTATACAAGTGTTTGTGCTGGCGATCAAGGTCGATCGCTTCGGCTATTTTCGTCGCCGCGAATCGTGAATCGTAACTGTTTTTCGACTTAGTCAGACGACGAAAAGTAGTGTATACACGTAAGTTTTGTCTAATGTTAGTCACTCTCATTCGAAAACACGAATTCACATGTGCGAAGTTTGGCGACATTCGTGAAGCGAGCCGAGTTTGCGAATACGACGTCTCTCACATGCGTAAGAATGTTTGCGGGAATGTAGTGACTGGGTATCATGTTGCTAAGTTTCATTGGCTATTACACTGGAGTAAGGTTAAGTAGCCATTATGCTTTGTGACGTCATAATGGCGGAACAGTTAGGGTTGGTAGAGTATAGAGTTATTATGTTTTTAGTTTCAAATTTCGCATCGAAAAAAATGTTATATTCTCTTCTCTAGAATGTTGGTTAAACAAAATGAAATGCGTTGAAAATAATTATTTTGTTTCAAAAGTTATTGGATATTATAGGGTCATCAAATGTATGATAACGCCTGAAATTATAAATTACTTCAAATAATTATCGGACTTGATATTATCCGTTTTAGATAAAATTAATGATAATTCTAATCTTGTCCTAATTATGCCTAACATTTTTTTGAAATTTACATAGCATTAGAATAGAGAATTGAGGTAGGTCACAAATTAAAACACAGCTGTCACGAGACATTTAATCCTTCAATAGGTATTATATTTGTCATTCATGGTCACAGCTATAGTTTTTTTGGAAACATTCGTCGTTCATTGCTCCCTTTGATCAAAACGTTTGCATGTTGTATGGACATAGTAACATGTTGTCAACAGCTGATGAACAAACTAAATTAAAAACTAGATTATTTAGTCTAAATCACATAAACCAATATATACCTACTTAATTACTAACTTAACAATGTATACTTAATACAACTATATAAATAAGTGGATAGGATTTTTTTTTTTTTCAATTAGGTATTGTAAAATCATTTTGGTATTGGTCACACTGTATATATGTCTGTTTTATCATTATGGTTTCATCAATAACTTCCCTTAGAAATATTAATTGACGTTTAAACTTCTTAGTAAATTGAATTAATACAAGAAAAGGGCTTGGAAAACTTTGTTCAACAAGTTAGAGAAACTCGTCATAACTTTTTAATGTGACACGGGAGGCAAAGGATAAAGTTATGAAGTCTTTTACAACGGTTATTTATTTTACCGATAAAAAAAGGCGGGCCTACAATATGCCTTATTTTATTGTAAGTATATTAAAAGGGATAGATGACTGGTATGAAAAGTCAAAATCAAATTTGTCCGCCAGATAGATAACAAAAAAATAAAAATAAACACGTATTTTTCATTTTTCAAAATAAGAAAACAGTAAGTAGATAAAGCGAATTAAAGTTTAGGAGTGGGGGCAAATGACGTCATGCTAGTGCACAAAAGACACGAAATTTTAGGTCATACGACATTCCAAATGAATCTTTTGTCCTAACTTTTTGGTTCAGTAAAATAAGAAATAATACATGTCTAATATTTTTAGATAAAATCTTTAAAAGGAAAAGGAATAAAAAAAAAATAGTGTTACCCCATCATCTCAGTTAGTAAAAAGGAAGAATTTAGAATAGCATTCGTTTAAAACATGTCTCGTAACATATTTAAACGTGTATTTGTCGCTCCAATTTGCTCTGTCCCGCTTTACCTAAGCTGTTCACAAACATTGACATTGTACGAGTGAATATCTCGCCTTATATAACTCAAATTATACAAATAAGCTAAACATATTTACAGTAAGAGTTAAAATTATTTTGTTTGAATGTTACCGTTTGCAGAATTACTTTAAACGCATGATATGTGCTTGTATGTCCTAAATTATGGAAATGAAGACATCGTTTACTTTTCCAAAATCCAAGAGCTATCTTGAATGAGGGCTAATGTTACTGCGGGTGGCGCCACTGGTGCGTATCAACAGACTATGGAATTGACCATTTTCGGACATCATCCGCTATTAGCGCTCCTAACAGCAAAATTGCTAACTGCAGCCTTCATTGATTGATTGATCTTACATTAGACCAAAAAGAAACGTTGCAACCAAAACTTGTATTTATTTATCAACAGAACCGACCTCAAATGAAGCGTTACCAACTAATTTTTCAGTCAGTTCTTCCTTCTAAACTACTGGTTATACTAACAAAGATAATCTTCTGATATTTATAGCAGTAATTATGACCCACTCTTGGTTCTCCGTTAATTAGTAGCGTAACGCATTTAGCCAATACATAAAGTATGTCGTAAAAGTAACCTTAATGTGTCTTCATTATTTTTCTTGATTAACTCAGAAATAGCAGTTACTTACAAATTGCAAGACATAAACGCTACTCGTGTTGACACTTTAGTTTAGTTATGACCTTATTGAATACTAGTTGAGACCGTTTTCACCCGCGTCCCTTATAGCCTATAGCACTGAGAAATAATTGAGCTTTCTACTAATGAAGGAATTTTTAAAAAATGGTTCAGTATTATTATCCAGAGATTACCCCCTACCACCCCACAAACTCCCACACTTTACCTCTGTATAATTAACATTTAGTTCACTTAAACAAATAACATCCAGACTTGGAACAGGCAATTGTGGATGACTCAAATCCTTGCCCCATGCGGAGATCGAACCCGCAGCATGTCGCGCACTGTGGTAATTGGCGTGGTGACCTATACCACTCAGCCTACCGTGCATTCAAAGAGGCATATTTCTTGAGTACGAGCGTCTAAATTCTAAAGGATAACATTAAACTTGCAATTAATGTATTTACAAATGCCACAACTATCTTATCAGCAGCCAGTGCATCTATAAAACCTATAGGTATAGTCTAGGGTCTGCCACATGCAAAACAGTGTACCGAGAGCGCTATCTAATCTACAACAAACACTGAGACACTTCGTACAAACTAATCCGTTTCGAGCATTTAGCTTATAGTACGACTACAACTCTGACGGCCATCTTTAT
Source organism: Diachrysia chrysitis (assembly GCA_932294365.1). Lineage (NCBI taxonomy): Eukaryota > Metazoa > Arthropoda > Insecta > Lepidoptera > Noctuidae > Diachrysia > Diachrysia chrysitis. The sequence continues at coordinate 8,972,404 of OW028659.1, read as the reverse complement.
TTGTTTTGACGATGACGTCACGTGTAGTTTGTTATTTAAGTGTGAACTTTGTCTGTAGCTAATATTGTTAAACAGTATCCCTTCATATTTAGTTTTAAACAATGTTGCTTAGTTCAAGTTTGAGTTTAATTTAGGGCAAGGCCATTGAATCTTAAGCTCTTGAAATTGCTCTTTGACCCACATGCACAACCCTGTATATTTCAAAAGGATATAGGTAAATATGTTGCTCTATAAATACTCAGGACTTGACTTTAATAATATACTATTAATAACAATGTATGTAAATTATAAGCATAATAATAACGATTGACGTACGCTATGAATAATAAAATTTTAATAAACCACAATTATAGTTGTTTCTACCGTCAGTAAAGCAACTACAGAAGCTACAAAGTCGGTACAATTTTACGGTTGGAAATCACAGATACCATGGTCCAGGCACAAATCATGCGCGTGACAGCTGATCTCTGTATTATCCGTGCAAACAGATTAAATATTATTTGCTAACAGAAAAAGCCTTTATGTATGCGTTTGCCTAGTGCAAGATAAACACGTGTTTCCTGTATAATGTTTAAGAATGATGTAGAATGTTAGTGCCGTTTCAATGTGTGCTATATTTTTACAATTGTAATTTTAATGTCACGTTGTGACTACTGTTGAATAGATGCACTTATGATTGTTTAAATCAGTCTAAAGTGTTATTCCTTTTTGTAATTGTTAGAACTTTGGTCCTTGAGTTAATTGTGGATAATTTTGTAAATGACTTGACTGTGTACGTTGTAATTAAGATGCATATTAGACACCGAATAGTAGCTAGTTTGTTTTTCAAAATAAATATGGTAACCAAATAAAACGTTAGTTAATATTCTAGATAACTTTATAATTTGTGATTTCTAGTCTGGCTTTATTTCCAACTTATTTTAATAGGTCTAGTGGTTAATGACCACGACTTCTAAACCGAAGGTCGTGGGTTAGACTCCCACACTGGACAAATCTGCGTTTGATGAGTATGATCATTTGTTCTGTATCTGGGTGTAATTTATCTATTAAAATGTATGTATTTAAAAATATATAAGTATATGTATCAGTAGTTTGGTTGCCAAAATATAGGCTCTGCCTAGTTTGGGATCAGATGGCCGTATCCAAAGAAATAAAAATGAAAACATTTTCTTACAAATGCTAGAGAGGGTTCTTCTTGGTACTAAGAGTAAAGACTTGGTTTCCTTCCTACCTATGACGCGTTTTCGTCACAAAAAAATGACTACTTGTAAACTACTAGTTTTATTCTTCCAATTAGGAAGCGAGTTATTATATTTAATGTTTATTAAGTGCAGGGAAGTTATAATTAAACCGAGGCAATGATACATCGGAATGGATAGGACGTTGATTGCAATGTGATTAGGTATTCAGTCGAGGTACGGTATAGCGGTCTGTATGAAGCCTTTGTGTCTTCCCTATATAGAGTAATAGGACTGACTTGGGTACCTATATCTACGCATATTATAGTGGTCTTAGTACATAATATCATGTGCAATGACTAATGCATATTGGAAGTTAACACGTGACTGCTGCGCTACAGTTTTGAAAAGACTATGATGTTAGAGAATAAAATAAGTAAACTATGGTGCGTATGTCGAGTATGAACTGTACGCTAGTATGAACAACTAAAAATCATAAAATTAGTGTCAAAACACAGCGTGCTCTTTTATTAAAACTATCTCAAAACCTAATATTAAACTAATAATATCGGAACCATCGATATTTTCGCATAAACGTAGTCTGTGGTCTTTTATATGATTGTTATTGTTTGTCTGTCGTGTGTACATAAATAAATAAATAACTAGTAGCAATGCGCGCGCTCTATTCTTGTCTATGTTTACTATAAAAGATTATGATGACATTCAAAGACGTACCTATTTGTAGTTGTCATTAGAATCAGTGCATAATAATTTTGTCCATACTAAAACTTTTTGATGTTTCTAGGAAAGGACCAACTTTGACAATGTGCACAATATTATGTTTAGGTTGTTTTATACAAAAATGTATTATTAATTATGATAAAATTAACAAATCTTTTAGGTACATATAAGTCGTGCAAAACGTCGAAGTTGGACTCGCTCTGTAAAGGCGTAATTATAAACTATTCCTTGCTTAAATTAACTTGTTCTTAGTTGTACCATAATTGAAGATAAACAATTTAAAACTACTTAACTTGACTTTGAGAGGACCTCGGAGCATAACCTTAATAATAGATAGGTACATGTTATTTAAGAAACAATTATATTCTGTATAAGCATTCGCATGCAGCTTTGCCCTTATTAATGTGGAATTTTATGCCCAAACTATCTCTTCGATAATTTACTTCACAATCTATTCAACCGTTCTGCCGTTGTTACAAACAGATAAGTTAATTTTGAATGAAAATATGTACTAACAATAAATGACATTATAGGTATACTTATCATGCAAATTGTGAAGCGCCTCTGTTAGCGGGTGTTTATTGCTTAGCCTTGAGTTACGGCGCAAATATTAAAAATAACATCAAATAAATGCAATGGACTGTTGTATTTGTTTGATGTTTTATTTATTGTACAATTAACTTTGTAGGCAGTTCTATATATTATAATGTTTGATAAAACAAAATCAGTGAATTACATTTGCTTAAAATTAGTTGCGATACTTAATATTATTTGCGATAATGTTTTTTTGTATTCGAATGAAAAAACGTTTAGTATAAGTACAGTCATAGGCAGCAAAATTAGATTGTCTTCAACGATGTGTGCCTAAGCACAACGAAGAATATTTGAGTCAAAACGTTTTAAAAACCAATGAAATTTGCAATAAAAATGAAACGATGAAAAAAAAATGATATTTGCTTAGATTTATGTTTTTTTTGCATAGCCTAAACTGCCCCACTGCTGGGCAAAGGCCTTCCCCAAGTCTCTATTTCGCGCCACCTCAGCGGCGCGGCGATGTCCATCTTCAGGCACCCATCGTATTGTAATTTTTATACCTAAACATATTTATTAATAGCCAAATGGTACCTAATAATAATTAGGTAAATTAATCATAAATAACTCACAAAAACTGCAACATAATCCAAAAAGATCGAAAAATGAGAAACAATAGACAAATATTACGTTTTACGAGACCGTAACTGCATTCAATCATAAAATGGCCGCCGGAATTCTTGAATGCACTCCTCGTGCGTGGCCCAACACGTGACCGATAGCGCATACTGTTTAACGCTGCATCAAGTGCATGTCAGACTGCATGTGCTTTGTTGCAGAATTATGCAATGGACAGTCCGCAAAACAATTGCTTTTTCGAAGAATGTAGGGATGTAGTTAAGTTAAACTTTATTAAAAGCTACATATTGTCTATGGTTTCGAGTGAATTAATATGTTTTTTACATAATATTCCCTTCATAATAATATGACTCTCACCAATGACGTAGCTAGCTACAAGTGAAAAAATAAGTGAAAAGTATCTTTCTACATCCAAACTAACAATCTTTACCTGTCATAATACCTATTAGTCTTCTGCATAGCCTTTTCCCAAGCTATGTTGGGGTCGGCTTCCAGTCTTACCAGATTCATCTTAATACTCTATTTACCTTCACAACCCATTTTACTGGGCAACATAATATCCCTTAGAAAGACTGGTTGTCAGACGAGAGCCAAAGATCAACGTATGGCAGTCGGGACCAAAAGCTTATCGTGCTTTTAAAGAAATGGACGGGTTTTGGTATATTTAAAAATGGTCACCCATCCATAGACCAACCGCGGCGAGCGCAGCTTAATCTTAATTATCGGTAAAACCATACGTCTTACACTTAGCTTAAAGCCCTTCTCTTCCCTATCATAATATTAGCAGGTATGCTAAGATTATAAACATGTCTAGATGGATTGTCAAAGCTATGGACGCGTCAAAAATAGTCGCCAACTTTTTACGACTATTTTTCAGAAACTGGTATCATTATACGACGCACACTGGTGTAGTTGAATGTCATTTCGCGAGTGAAATACGTAGCTGTCACTCACACCAGCATACTAAAGTTGGCTTGTTTATTTTAATTCTTTTGTAGAGCGACATTATCTAAACATATTAATTTATAATCTAAGTAGGTATGTATACATATATTCATCTTAACAGATAAATACCTAACTACTCAGTTGAGTTAATCCTTACATAGCCGGCAGTGGTAAAGACAGGCGCCGTTTGCATAATGCGGTTTTAAAACTTGGCAAGTGTTAGTATTTTTAAGTCTAATGTGTTCTCTCTGGAATAGCGTATTCTAAGACTTAGCCAACGTTTTTATTTCTACGCAGTATAAGAACAACACTTTGCGAATTGCATTGGAATATTTACCGTCCATTACTTAGACGTTAATTAGACTGATTTACTTCAAGTAACCCTAGTTGTCGGTATAACAAGCACTATAATTTTCCTCTCTGCAACCTTTGTTTTTCTTTGTAATATACGTTACCTTCCACTCTGTACTTTATCTTCTTTAGCTGAACCCAAGTAATGTCTTCTACTCATGTTATGTCTAAGGAATTAACGTTAAACTCGGTTTCTCGATCAACGAACTATAAACTGCATAATAATACCAGCATATAAATGTCCCACTGCTGGACACAGGCCTCTTCTCTTATAGAGAAGGAGCAAGCATTGATCACCACTTTTGCTTATTGCGGGTTGGTGATTTCAGATTAAAATTTTTAGAATCCAGGATTTCCCTACGATTTTTTCCTTCACCGATTTTCATATCTTAGAATAATTAAGAAAGCACATATAACTTTGAAAAAGTCACATTGACACTAGCTTGTAATGGGTTTAAACTTGCAAACTTTTGAATATATATCCGTTCTTTAAACCAGCAGGCAGTATTCGAGTGGCGTACACACCGGTTTTCAAGGTGTCGCCAGCTCTGAGGTCCCAGATTCGATCCCCGGCCGGGTCGATGTAGAAAACCACTTTTCTATATTGTCTCGGGTCTGGGTGTTTGTGGTACCTTCGTTGTCTCTGAATTCCATAACACAAGTGCTTTAGCTAATTACTTTGGGTTCAGAGCAATGTATGTGATGTTGTCCACATTTATTTATTTATTTAAGTAATTCAGATTCACCGGTACAACATGAACATGTCAAGTAAAAGTGATTGAACAACATGTGCAAGTTATCTATGAAAGCATTCCAACTCCTTATTGTATCGTGTTTTGATAGCGCTAGATAATTTGCTTAGATATATCGACTTACGATTGGGTAGAGGTGACATCTGTTATTGAACTAACGGTGGAAGTCTGGCAGATTGGATAAGGTTGTGATAAGGTTATAGACGCAAATTAATGTTGTTGTTTCTATTAAAGTTAGTTTAATACACTTTGGTCTAGATATCTAGACACTAATTAAAAATTACAGTCACATTCTGAAATATCGATAGGTTAAAGGCAAATATATTTGGGGAATTCTGTACTATTTCTGCTTATGACAACTCGTCAAACCAATAGTCTGATTGAATAGTAAATTCGCCTACTGAATAGTTATGTAATTTCCAGCCACGAGGTATGTAAACATTTTGCCATAAACTACGCGATTGTTTGACAGCAGCTGTCAAACCAATCATTTCCAAATCAAAGACCTGTCACACCTGTCAAAATTTGAAAATCGATTTGCACATGCGCATTGGTTCCTATGCCATAATTTCAGATGTTTAGACTATCGACATTATTTGTTGTAAAACCAAACTTAGATAAAATATTCCTACTTTGTAATTCTAGTAAACCTTTAAACACGTTTTAGTAATCTATGGAAAACAATGGACACGCGACTTCCTTGTTTTTATTGTTATCTGACTTATTTGCATTGAGTTTTGTTTACGCTGTTATTTCTTAGTAACAGCTATTGAAAAGAAATTCTTGCACACAATTTCTGTAGGTATAACATTTATGTCTTATTTTTATTCTTTATCTTGTTAAAACACGGTTTCTCTGAAGATTTCAGAGGTCAAAAATAGAAGATAGAATGTACCTATTTGAATACTATCTTGACTTACATCCACTTGTTCTGATAATCTAAATCCTTTGCATCACGTGATTTGGACTTTTTTTATATCATATCTATTCGTCACTATTTTTATTATCTACTGTTATGTACCTAGATTCATTTATAAGTACATAGGCATACTTAATCTGAGAAAATATAGAATTTACTAAAATAGTAATTTTTAAATTTTATATCCGAAACCTCCCCAAACGTCAATCTATTTCAAAAAGGTCAAAGCTCTTTTGGAATAGGTATCTAACCTATTCCAAAAGATTTTTAACGAAACGTTTGGGGAGGTTTCGGATTTTCAATACTGATACGTTGGTAAGTAAAGTTTCTGCCCCAAGTACCTTAGTTTATAAAGTTTTTCTTATCCTTTGCGATGAACCGACTCTCCTTTTTAAGGTTATTTATTCTTTTTACATACGTTGAGATTCACACTAAAGATTTTTTTTGTAGGAGTCTTAGCTCTATCAATTGTTCTCAATACAAAAGCAACTAGTTTTTAATCTAGTTCTATTGTTTTTTCATGCTGGTCATTTTCCTTGTACGTCATTCTTATCAGGTTTGTAATTGAAAACGTACTGGCAAATAGGTCACGCGCTCTTTATCTGCACGTCCGTGGTTATGTGAATATTGTTTATTATTTAATTATTTAATTAACACGTTTGCACTGGCCAGTGTCTGGCAAATGGCATAACGATAGCATTATCTACAGTAAACACGCTGTAGTACACCAATTCTTATCGAAACTTACGTAAAGGTTGTGATTTAATTTGGGATAATATGTTATGGATGTTATAATAGGCTTTATAACGGAATAATAATTTAATAGGAGAGAAAGACTTTCTATAATGACGTAGTAGCTATTACATAGTACCAATAAGAATGGGTATCTATCGTGGTACCGACTAATAATAAACCAATATGCCAATAACTAATCTATACTAATATTATAAAGCTGAAGAGTTTGTTTGTTTGTTTGAACGCGCTAATCTCAGGAACTACTGGTTCGAATTGAAAAATTCTTTCTGTATTAGATAGTCCGTTTATTGAGGAAGGCTATAGGCTATATAACATCACGCTACGACCAATAGGAGCGGAGCATAAATGAAAAATGTTGCAAAAATGAAAAACCGTTGAAACTAACACGCGAACAAAGTCGCGGGGGACAGCTAGTATATCTAACTAGCCTTCCTCAATAAACGGACTATCCAATAGAAAAATAATTTTTCAATTCGAACCAGTAGTTCCTGAGATTAGCGCGTTCAAACAAACAAACAAACAAACAAACAAACAAACAAACTCTTCAGCTTTATAATATTAGTATAGATATATAAGAATCTCGTGTCAGTGTTTGTTATCGAACTCCTACGAAACGGCTTAAGAAAAGGTTTGAGAATAGGTCATAGGCTATGTTTTGTATTTCTATGTGATAAGGGTGGCCCTGGAAAAACAACGTTTGTCGCGAGCTATGTTATAAGTTTGTGTCTTATTGATTTATGTATATAAAGATATTTATAACAATTGAGTGGTAAAAATTTTAATTGTGTCAACTGAAGTAACTTCTCCAACAATCCGTTTTAACAAGTGTCGCTTCACTTAAGAGCGACTAGTAAAATAGAAATTCTTTAGAAATAAGCAGTACCTTTGTGCATTTGTTATTTTATGTTGTTTTTGTACGATTCTGTGTGTACATAAATAATTAAATATATGAAGAAAATTGATGGTCTTTATAAGTTTAGTTTAGTTATCCACCTCAAACTAAACAATAACAAAAGTACAGACACATTTGTTTTTTGCTGTCATAAATATACGTTAGGTGTTTGATAACAATTTATTTGTTAATTAAAAACCATCATCTATCATTGCATGCTGTTAATAATTAAAAGCCTCCAGGGTGTATAGCTTTTAAATTTATTGTTTAATGACATGCACTCTGTATGTGTGGCCACAGAAAAAATGTTGTTCTATTTTAAATATGATGTAGGTAACTAAAGAAAATTTTAGCGGACTTTTATGATGGAGTAATGAGCATTTTGTCCTTGACTTAGTCCGCATAGTTGTCAGAATTCCATCGGGAATGTACAAAGAGTCTAACGAGGCTCCTATTTCTTAAATTCTAACTAAATTAGGGTAGGTACAGACGTGTGCTCATTTGCTTCAGAAATCCACACTTTTGTTTAATATAAGTAGTACCTTGGAAGGTATTAGGTAGCTTTAGAAGTAGGTTTTGGTGTTCATATTTTTTGATCTAAATAACACCTACATTTTATCTCTGTAATGCCCGAATATTGAAACGTGAGTTTTAAGACACCGTTAAGTCACTTGCTGTCTCGCGCGACAGAAAGACATTCAAGAACGTCTCATAGTTAAGTTGCGTTTCAATATTTAGGGTTGTTTTCTGTGTGTAAGTTGTTTTGATTGTAGTTAATTCTTAATATTTTGTCGTACAGTCGTCTACTGCGACTACAACGGGTCGGGTCGCGCGCTGCAATGCATCGAGGATTACGTCACGAGGGACGTGTTGCCCACACACGCCACCAAATGCACCGGCCTGTCCTACACTTCTGGACAGAGCGAGATATACAGGTAAACTACTATATTTTACACATCTATAATAGGTACTTTGCTAGATCGACCTAGGTGTTGAAGAATCTTGGACCAGGACCGCGGTCCCAGATTCGCCTTTTGAATTGGTAAGTTGGGCCGCAAAAAACAGTTTTTCAATATCTACGCACTCTTCTGCGTTGCCTTGTAATCTGACAGTAGCCTAATTTTGTCCCTGAAAGCATAAACCCAATTTTATACATACAAAGTGGCTTTTAGCGGAATAATTGCATCAAGTTCACGATATGTGTGACGGTACAAAATAATTGATTTATCTGCCACCTTCTAGATAAAAGCCTTTTCCTGTAAAGTATTGCATTAACGGCAAATCAAACGTCACTCATTTTTAAGTCACCGTAAAGTGTCATGCTGTCTTCTGCCACTTGTAGCAACAGTAGACATTTAATTATTTAAGAACGTCTTAATCTAAGTCTAAGTGTTCGGTGGTTAGTAAAACAAATACCATCTTTTTTCCTACAGGTCGGAATCGATGACCATAATCAGAAGCTTGGTGGGTGCTTGCCCTGAGGATGTGGCTGTGGTGGGAGCAACCCTGGTGCGGTTCCTGCGGGCACTGCGACCTGAGGGAGTGGTCCTTTTTGTGTCCTCACGGGAGACGGAGCGGCAGATTATGCCCTGGAGGGAATATGGCGTTGAGGTAAAAAGGAAATATTTTTTGTAATGAAATGCCCTGAACTTTCCTTTTCGATTTGAGAAATCTTGGGATCCGTACTTGATCTTTTTATACTAATGAGTAAAGGTCATTACATTAAAGTAGTATAGTTACAGGAACAAATAAAGGCGAAGTTCACGCACAAATATTCAAGTGTACATTTACGTATCGAGATTCCAGCAATAGTAACATAAAACAAAACATCTCTACAAAATAATAAATGAAAATGTGGAAAGTTTAATTGAAACATGTTAAAACAATAGACTCTGCGAAATTTCGTTAAAGTTTCAACAGGGGGCAATAAACAAACTGGTGGCATCATGTTCAATTTTCAGAGATAATAATAATAATTCACTACAAAATTTTTGGAATTGCGTATGTAGTGAAATGCTAGCTTTTAGATACCTACATCAACAAAGTTTGGACAGCCACTAAGCATAAACATATTGTTTAATATCTATTGTTTTACATTTATTTCTTGCCCTTGGGGTAGGCCTTCTACTTCTTTTTTTTTCTTTTAAACTTGCTGCTCTCAAGTATCGTCAAGGACATCACTTTATCCTTTCGTTCGATTTAAGATGTTATGGCAAGCTTCCATGTTTGTCTATAGGTAGTCATGTCACAATAAGCTTTTACCTTTCCTTTTTATATTGTGGACAACATCATATACATTACTCTGAACCCAAAGTAATTTGCTTGTGTTATGGAATCAGAGACAACGAAGTTACCACAAACATCCAGACTAGAGACAATGTAGAAAAGAGCTTTACTGTATTATATACCCGTCCGTGGATCGAGCATGGGACCTAAGAGCTGGTGACACCTTGAAAACTGGTGTGTACGCCATTTGATCACGGAGATCGTCTCGACCACGGAGATTGTCGTCTTTGTTAGACAGAATGCACCTATCTAATTGTTAAGCCTTCTTAAAGCGTCAAACTACTTTCGGTTATAAAATTATAACAAGAAGGCAATAGTTACATGAATTTACTAGTCACGTATAATCAACAACGTACATTCCAAGCTTAGTACTAACTCTATTGGCATAATATATTCTGCAGTAGGACGGGTTATGGACGTTTGAATGTTTCGACGTTGCACTACGTACGAGTATTTTTCCACAACATAAATTTTCATAATTGCAAAACGTTTGACGTGAAACATAAAACTTTATACCCCAACGTGACAAACGGCTGGTGGTTCTGTAGTACCAATATTATCGTAATGCAACTAAAAGCATTACGTGCCGTAAGGTCGAACGATAAGGCGCCCTTGAGTTGCGTAATAGTAACACTGCGTTTTATAGTTTCTGCATACAATGAAAATGTACGGAGCAGTGGTGGGCGCCGCCGCGCCGCCGCGACAGTGTTAATACGTAAACAAACATGCTTTTAATAACTTTAACTCATTTGATGGTTATTTTAATGGGTCATTTGTTTGCTCGCTGCGTAGTTCGTGGTTGGCTGTTGCTTCGATCATAGATGCGTATGCGAATGTTACGGTTTTGATCTGGAATGGGTAAACGGGGTACCTATTGTGGTAAAATTCATAGACATGTCCTGAGAAAACTACAAGAATGTCCGAATGGATTTTTTTCGCTTCATTGATAATATGGCTACCTATTCAGATGATTCTGGAAAGACCAGCTCAAACCGACCCAAACAACTAAGAAAAAGCAAACGAATTGTCAGTTCTTCTCTGTCGTCAAATTGAACCTCACATAAATCGCTCTAATTAAGTAAACGCAAAACACTGTACGTATGTTTAGTTATTACATAGTCGATATCGCAATGCATTGGAAGCATGGTTTACGACCGGCAAGTTCCCCGTCCTTATCGACATGTTTTGCTCTGATATTGCACGTGACTGACTTGGACAGTTTACTACAGGACTGACCTTGACCTATTTTTGTGATGGTTAGGTTAAGGAAATTTACTTCATGCACTTGTTTGTATTGTACTGCATTCATAATAGGTCTCCAATATTAAAATACTAAAGAAATAAAATATTGCCAACACTTTTGAAAGATTTGTAAATACCTAAGTAGTAAGTATAGATCTTCAAAAACCACAACAGTAAAATCGGATTTGAATAAAATAAAAATTCAGTGAATTGACTTTATCACGGAATAAACATAATGATGTACATGTTTATTTATTTATTGAGGTATACCAACAGCATTACATATTAATCTATAGGCTAAATATATTTAAAATAATATTTCTAATATGCATGCCTATTATAAGTACGTGACACAGTATTCACAATATTTAAGTTCTAATATAAAGAGTAACAAAAACAATAATAAATAACTAAATCATACAGTTCTATTTCTATAAGAAAACAATATATAAATGACGGACCTGTTGGTCTAGTGGTTGTTGATCCTGACTGCTAATCTAGACGACCTCTAGATTAGCAGTCAGGATTTGGAATCAGGATCAGGGTTCGATTCCCACTCAGGACAAATCTTTGTGTGATGAGTACGATCATTTGTTCCGTGTCTGGGTGTAATTTATCTATAATATATATGTATATATATCTGTTTATTAGATGTCTGGTTGCCATAATACAGGCTCTGCCTAGTGTGGGTTCAGATGGCCGTGTGTGAGCTGTCCCAAGATATTATTATTATTATATTATTATAAATAGTAAGTAAATAATAAGGCAACGAACTTTTAAAATAGCATTAGCATATTTCAGTCGTCGTAACAATTAGGACTATTAAATAAAATGGCTAACTACATTAAGGCGTGCCGTACATGTTTACAGTTACTTAATTACTTGTATTTTATTGTAATTATTATTATAACACAAATTAGATCGCATGCTCTTTTAAAAAAAATATTACCCGTGTAAATTAGTAATAAAAAATTAAGACATGTTTTTTGTGGTATTAATTAAATTATGATCTAAATTATATATATATATATTTGACGACCTCCGTGGTCGAGTGGCGTACACACCAGTTTTCAAGGTGTCGCCAGCTCTGAGGTCCCGGGTTCGATCCCCGGCCGGGTCAATGTAGAAAACCTCTTTTCTATTCTATTTTCTATTTCTATATATTGTCTCGGGTCTGGGTGTTTGTGGTACCTTCGTTGTCTCTGAATTCCATAACACAAGTGCTTTTTAGCTACTTACTTTGGGTTCAGAGCAATGTATGTGATGTTGTCCACATTTATTATTTATTTATTTATTTATATTTAATTTTAACGTTTCTTGTTAATATGTACATGTACACATAGGTATGACGGCAAAAATACTTTGTATTGGAGAGTTAGTAGGCACTTGCACAACTACATGAATATATATGTATAGGTACCTACTTTTACTTTTTCCTTTGCTTAAAATAATCAAGAATCGATTATATACCTATCACATCATGTACTCGTAACCACATTGTAATTGTTTCCAAAAATTTTGAGCTGAGCGGGTAAGTGCTACCCAATACAGCAAATTCTTTTGTTTTTTTGCGCTCCCAATTTACCACTCAAAAATAAATAATTAATTCAAAAGGAGAATCTGGGACAGCGGTGCCGGTCCAAGATTCCCCTCGACCCATACTGTGCCATTCGCTAGAACAAATTTATTAAGATTTCCAATACTACTGATACATCAAAACTAAGTAAAGCCTCAACGCCCACGATTTTCTTAGCCCATGTTTCTTCTGTGACCTTTAAACGTGTGTGGGCCTTCGATACTGTCAGCCTTATCTTATCCCCTACATCAAGGTGTGTGTGTTATTTATGCATACTTCGACATCTCCCACTTTAACGCGAAAAGAACAATTTGATTTATGTATCGTCTTTGTGTCACAGATTTCATTGAGTGATTTCTGAAACTTATGTATAATCAAAATCTACACACTTGTGAGCTTCTCTACGTGGCTTCTGTCTGCCAAAGAACAAAAACAGACAGACTAAGTAAGAGCCTAACATTCATATGTTAATTAAGCGAACCAGCGAACATTATGCTATGCTATAACCACTGACACTGGTTAGAAAACCACGAATGTACGCAAAACTTCGCAATGTCTTCCCATTGTGGGCTTGCGTAGTCGTATATAAGTGAACGGTATCACATTTAATATATATACCTTTTAATAAAGCCCTATTGAAAACTTCCTGCTGCACTCAATGTTTATATTTATTATTATATTATAGATAGTAACAGCTTTAGTAAATGGCTTTTTCACGCCTATTATCATTCGAGGAATTCACACGTCGCGTCGACGAAAAGATATGAGAATTTTAACGTTAACATGTCGAGCTTAATGCATGCATTAACAGACATGTGTTTTTATAAAGCAACGTTATTTTTGTTAATTAAATTCATGTTTAAAAGAAAACATATATGGTACGGTAAAAATGTGTTGTTTGCTTTTTTGATTGAAAGTAAATTGTTTTGACTTTACAGCGCTGGTAGCACAAAATACTAAAAGTTCAGAATCAAGTTTGCGATAATTTTACATTAAAAACCTACAATATAATTACAAAGAAGAACGCTATATGATATACGTATACATTAATTCAAGGCATCCAAACTTTATTAAAAGTTAGGACATTGAATTGCTTTCCAAAACTCTATCATATTAGGGTCAACTTATAAACCCTCATAAAATAATAAATAAATGCGGACAACATCACATACATTGCTCTGAACCCAAAGTAAGTAGCTGAAGCACTTGTGTTATGGAATTCAGAAACAACGAAGGTACCACAAACACCCAGACCCGGGACAATGTAGCAAGGTTGGTTTCTACATTGATCCCGTCCGGGTATCGAACCCGGGACCTCAGAGCTAGCGACACCTTGAAACCGGTGCGTACGCCACTCGACCACGGAGGTCGTCAAAAATTCGTCATACAGTGTACATTACCTTTGATTTGGCAATACATAAATTCTTCCAAGAGATGCCCCTTGAAATACACTGTTTAAACAATCTGCAACGACTTTGGACAAATTAATAAAGTTTTGACGGCAGACGAAAAACAAATTAATATAAAGAGCTTTCTGGTTCTTAGGTATAATTGTAGCATCGTCTAATAAGTGTCTGCTTGCAATAACTGACAACTAACACAGATAAATTAATGAGTAATGTGACAGTAATAAAATATTATCTTACATGTCATATTATTGTAATAATGTTATCATAAACAGTAATAAAGTTTTTATGAATATTAATGATTTCTGTTAAACCTGACAAGTTAGTAAACATGGTTATTGCATGAGATCTTTATTGCAGACACTAAAGTTTATTCGTAAGTAAACAATATAATATATTATTGAAAACGTCTAAAGATTCGTTTACTGACTAACGATCGATTTTGAGTGTTCTTGGCAATGCATTTTACTAATAATTTAGATGATTTACGAGAACAAAACAAAAGCCATCGGAGACTTAGGTCATAAGCTCTGTCTAGGCCAGATTTGACTGTCTAAACAAATGACAAATGAGGACAAAGTTTTAATTTTGAATGTCTCCGCATATCTACAGTACATTAGTATTATTATATGGTAAGGTTAGGAAGGTATTGTTAAGTATATGGGTGAGTACATGGATATCTAAGAAATAAAACTAAAAGTTCTAAATCTTTTGTTTTGTTTTGATCAAAATATACTCTGTTTAATGCAATAGTTGTAGTGTCGATTTCTTCTAACTATTACATTAGTTATTACAACTTTTTTTCTTTAAACTATGTGCGTAGTTATGCATAAAAAGCTATTAATATTAAAAGGGAATCGTCTGAAGCTCTTAGCTCAGCCAAGCGAAGATATTCTAAAGATTTAGTTTAAAATTCAATAGTTGTCGTTGAAATAGATCGGTAAGCCATAGACTTAAGACAACCTAGTAATATTTTCTGTTGACCTTCATAACCTTGAAAGATACTAATTGCGAGATCTAGAGCCAAACATTGTTAGAAGACAGAGTGACAAAGTCTAACACATAATATTTGTTGAGACCTAGCATTGAATTTGAAATATCGTACCAACTGAAAGATTTATTATGCGGCAGCATCATAGTTCCAGATTTAAAATTTATTACACTACTAGAAGTTCTAGAACAATTTCTTACATAATACTTTATGACGGTTATAAAGGTGGGTTTAAACCAAACGAACGAATGCTCTTTCTGCCCCACTCTATCAAAATCTTCACGTGTAAAACGGAGACAGAACATTCTTACGTTATTCGCGAAGATTCTTTGGAATTTTCTAAGAAAGCTTGTTCGCTAGATTTAAACGGCGCACGAACATGCGAATAGTAGTCTGAAATATTCTTCTTTAAAAAGCTTTATTGTATTATAGCGACACTTGATAAATGAGCAATCAGCACTCATTCGCCTGATCTAAACAGCTCTAGAGCATGTGCATTCTATTATATGTTTTGATTTTAACTCGTTGGTATTAATTTTAATGGAAATGACTAAACGGAGTTTGCATTTCCACAAAAACAAAATAACCAGCTCTCTTGTTCTGGCTCCTGCTCTTTCATTTGGTCTAAGCCCACCCTAAGAGGACTATCTTTCTAGCTTTATTATATTTCTTATAAACGATAAAGCAAGCTCAAAACGCACTTTTCGAAACCAAGAAACATCATCATCACTTTCAGCCTTGCATAACCCATTGCTGGGTATTGACCTCCCGTTCGTTTGGCGATTAAAATACTGCTCTGTTGAAAAGGCTTCTTCCTTTCAGCCTTCAATTAAAAACGATCTTGGTAATGGTAATTCTACTCTTGGAAATATCTTTACCAACACTGGTTAGTACTTTTGCTAGGTCTAGATTACAAACACTTTGCAACAATTGGCCGGAAACATGTTCAGATGAATTCTATTCTTCCTTAGGTACATCGTATTCATTGTCTTATCTTAGCCTCTTCCTTCCTTATTTTATTTATTCATCGTCACATACTTCCTTTCAATATACGTGCTCATATTTTTACAACTTCAAATAACCATATTTAAACAATACCATATTATTTTAATTTGACCGTGTCTTGGGATAAACGTGGGTGTCGAGAATTGCTCTAACTTTTCCGATTCATCAAATTGCTGGCAGATTTTTGTCCGCTTAATTATATTTTTGTTCCATTATTATTTTTTGTCGACCCTGGGGACATCGTCCTTCTGTTGTTTGTCCTTCATTTTTGTTACTATGTCCGTGACGTCATGCCTTGGCCATGGGGCGTGCGTCGTAGTAGCGTGTCCATGGGTCTTTAACGCGCCTTATTTTGGCCAGCAATGACATCATACACCAAGGCTCACTGAACTATGTACCAGAAATTTTGTTATTAGAGCTTTGAGTCCTTGTTTTGTCAACATTTTGTATTCAATGAATGCCTTGTTTCTCATGGAACGGGTTATGTTTATCGGTCTTGTTTATATCAAACTAAAAACTTATTTAATATATAGATGTTTTACATTTATTTATAAGTGACCAAAAATGCTACTTGAATGTAAATAGTTTTATTTCAATGTGTTAATATTGGCGTAAACCCAAGTAAGAAAAATTGCTTGTCAGGTTAGGTCAGGCTATATTTATATTTTTCATCAAACATTTTATAATTTTCTATTTTAAAATTTGTTGTTCTATAAACAGAATCAGTTCGTATTGAAATAAATTTCTATTACGTAGAATAATAAGAGTTTCTGGAAGCCGGTAACTTAAAGTCGGTAACTTTTGAACTCGCTGTTCTGACCAGTTTGCCTGTAAATAAGATTATTGGAAGTGACTTGGCGTTTGAAAACTTAACTTAAACTTTTCTAACATGGTAGTTACATTATTTACGTTTATAAAATCGAAATACATTCAAACATTGATGATGGATTTCCCAAACATTTATTTTAATGACAGTATTTCTTAGAAATCATTTTGGATCATTTTTTTTTTAAATTCTTTAACCAATTCTTAGAATCCCGGCCATTGCCTGCTTAACTTCGGTCGTTTAAACTTTATTTTATTGTCTTGTTTTGTTCTGGTTAATACTTTAAATTACGTGTTATTGTTTAGCTTCAGTATTATTAAACATTATTTAAAGCTATCTGTGTTTTATATTCTTTAGTTTATTTAATGAGATACTTGAGATTGTATTGTTTGCGTTTAGGTACAACGAAAATTAATTTAACGATAGAAAGAAAAATACAATGCGAGAAATGAAACGATGTTTGAAATTTATTCTGAAGTTTTCGTTAAGAAATTTATCTGAAACATCAAATAATACTTAAATAAGATATGAATAAATATTAGTACTTTAAACTATTTAAAAGTCAAGCACATACACTTAAAATCGATGACAATCTTTCAACGACAGACTAACATTTCCTCTACCAACTTGGTCTTACTATGTTGCCATACCAACATTGAAACTATCGTCTTACTACAAATCCATCACTCCACCGCATTCTATTAGCATCGTTCTTAATCTTATAAGTGGCGTAATGTATACCTGCCCTATTAACTCGAACGTCATTTGCTCGTAATTTGCGTCTCATTAATGAAAGCAATCTTGTATCGGCAAGTGGCTCTACTTATAGCACTGTGTTATACATTTGTTTAGGAAATTACCTACATTTTTTTAAAACATTTTCTGTGGTTGAAAAAGTTGGGACAAAGTCATTATAATTATATCGTTGTCATTATTAATATGAGTATTATTAAATTAAATTTTATTTCATGTAATTCTTCTGAATTTTTTTTTAATTAAAGCTTATTTAAAGAATATTAATCAAAAGAATTTCGACCTTCATTATATTAAAATAATAACTGAAAGACTTTCCATTTTCATTCTAGAAACCCAGCTAGAATTCTAGACTTGTAATTTCGAATGTAATTTCCTTTTAGATATAATCTTCTATTTCACTCGACGTAGGTTTGTACCTGGGTCTTGTTCGTCAAGAGTTTTATATTCAACTATAAATATTATCGTCCTAGTTTTTTGGCTTTTTACGTACAAGTCGTGTTTTATGATAGTTATTAGTTTTATAGCGTTTAGTTATTTAGTACAGTCGTGACACTTTGACCCAAAATCGTAATATTCAGGTTAGACCTAATTTCATTATTGGCAGCACAACCATTGCATACTTCGTACACTTTTGTGTGAATTAAATGTGTGTAGGTATGCGAATGTGTTTTAAACATGCATGTCAACGTATTGATTCATATGAAGTGCTTTGTGATGAAGCTCATGGATAACATTCAGTTATTTGATTGGATATTTTAGACGCAGATACCAAGAGGTACAAAAAGTGTAAAAGTACTTTAATAGAATCCCTAATTAATTAAGTTAATATGAAAAGTAGCTTAAATATTGCCTCTACATGCCCCAAAAAATCGACCTCGCAAAAATCCACAGGAAATGCGACTATAAAAATACTGTTAACATTTTATTTTTTTAATTACAATAAGTATAATTGATAAATGTTAAATTATAATGGTTGTTTTAAACCTACACTAAATAAATCGTGAAGGTGTAATATAAAAGGTAACATCCTTGAATTTACTTACCTTAACAAGAAAACTAGAACTAGACATGTCGTCAGCATTTGCATACGTTAGAATTTATACGAACGTGGGTTCCTTTAAGTGTTTGTGTAACCTTTATTTAGAATAACATTTTTACATTTAAACGAAATAGCCAGAAAATAAATCTCTTTTGCGATACCTGGTTTTGTTACCCAAAGCTAAGATAATATAGTTCGTGCTCTAAATTTATGCTCATACAGCGACATTCGGGTTTCAATCGCTTGTTATGGATTTTTATTCAGCTTGGCCTATTCACCTGTAATGACCTGCATTATGAATGGATTTTAAGCCTTATCCAATATCGAAGTTTGTTAGACTCTGATTTTCAGAATTTACTACCAGCTCTATTACCAGTATGTACTATTATAAAACGCTGTTTACTAAATTTAATCTAACTTCCATTGTTACAGGTCATCAAAATCTCAGAGACGAAGGAAGGTTATATTGACCTCAACAACTTGGAGCAGAGATTGCAACAGAACTCTAATTCGGGGAAGAGATTGATAGGCTTCTTCCCAGCGGCTTCCAAACTCACTGGAGCTTTAGCTGATGATGTGGCCACTACTCTGCTTTTACACCAATATGGAGCTTGGTCTTTCTGGGACTATACTCTTGTAGCACCATCGTCTGCTGTCGATATGAATCCTACCTTCCCCGGAGTGGACGAAGAGATGGTGAAGAAAGATGCGATGTTCTTCAATTGTGAGAAGTTTGTGGGCGGAGTTCAAGGCCCCAGTGTTGTTATTGTGAAGAAAGATGTGTTCCAGGATACCCCGATATATTCTGATGATATTGAGGTTAGTGATGATTATATAATATTTAGTAATATTCTACAATACTACATTTTATTTATAATTTGTTTCTTAGAAACATTAGGTCGTAATTATTTGTAAAATTACTTATTTAAAAGTTATTAAGCATCGAGATATTTACGACGGCAAATTCTCTTTTCAAGTTTTCTCTAAGGAAAGCATGAAGACAAAATTGAATAAAACGAAGTGAAATAGAATGAAATAGAATAAATAAAATATGTACAAACTTATGATGCAAACTTGCTTGTCCAAGCTAGTCTGTTTCTTGGAGGGAAATTCACTTTGAATAATAAATTCTTATTTAAGTCAAGAGACTATTTGCAAAGTGTCGAACTACATAAAAGTGTTTGAGAAATATTTTATGGTGGAAAATTCTACTCTTATAAAGTTCTAGTAAAATATTTATACATGTCTAAAAGACAAGGGTTATTGAATAACTTGAGTATCCTAAAGGGATACCTTGCAATTGTACTTTTTCTCTCTGCAATATTATGTTTCTATTTTATCAGGTTTTGAGTGAGAGGATTGAAGAGTTGAAGTCTACAGAGGCGGTGAGAGCTGCTCTGGTGATGCAGCTAAGAGACGCCGTCGGTCTACAGAACATTGCTGAGAGACAAGACAGCATCAGCAAGTAAGCAACCTTTATTTAGTACATGTATGTTCTACGACTATTTGCTCATAGGGTTCAAAAAATGTCGGGTGACTACATGCGTAAATTACTTTCATTTCTTGTCAGGACCTTTTATCGCAGTCAAGATTTAAAAAATCAGGAAACCGGTGATTTTTGAAAATCAAATTTTAGACTATTTTTTCTTGAAAACAACACAATGAATCTACATCTGCTGGTTACGCCAGTTAAAAATATCATAAAAGTTAAAAATCAACAAGAGCATACATTTTCAATAACACTATAAACGAAGATTTCAACTTAACTGCAGCTGAATATTATAAAAACGTATTATCTATACTTAATATTATAAAGCTGAAGAGTTTGTTTGTTTGTTTGTTTGAACGCGCTAATCTCAGGAACTACTGGTTCGAATTAAAAAATTCTTTTTGTATTGGATAGTCCGTTTATTGAGGAAGGCTATAGGCTATATAAAATCACGCTACGACCAACAGGAGCCGAGCATTAATTAAAAATGTTGCAAAAATGAAAAAACCGTTGTAACTAAAACACGCGAACAAAGTCGCGGGGGACAGGTAGTATTTTATAAATCTCTAACGTCCTAATGAATTCGGTCTAAAAATAGATTTCTTGCTTCAAGGATTTTTCTCAACAGTTCTCCATTCTGAGCACGTGTAACCTCAAACAAGATCATTTCGTTTACTTACTTAGATCATTCAAGTTGAACAAAGACTGGGATTGTATTTAATTCCTTAGTTATTTTATAAATGAAATGCTATTAATAATGAATAATTTTAAAATATTTTTTGAATTTTAGAGAATAAATTTCGTAGGAAAAGGTTTTCTAAAATCCAAATGGTGTCTTAAAATATTGTTACAACAAAAAATTTCTTTCGGTAGAATTGTTAAAATTGAAACATGTCCATGAAAATGGTGTTTCTTAAAAGGATACAGGATAAAAGCAACGAAATATAAAAAAAAAAATTTGGAACTGTCATGTCATACTGAAATTGTTTAACCCGCCATGTTGTTTATGTTTTTAATTTTAAATACTGCACAATGCAGCCAGTAGGTTCATAGTGTCAAATTCAATAGAATTTAAATACCTAGGTATATATAGATAGATTAGATAATTTAATTGATATTTTTTTTACTGACGAAAGGCTAATAGACCATGTTTACTTATTAGCCTGTAAACAATGTATTTATAGTAGGCGGATAGGATTGTAAATAACATATTTATTTAGGATTTGTTGTAGAATAGGTACTTGTTTGTTTATTATTTACCGTTGGGGAATCTAGTTCGTAAAATGGTATATTTATCGTTTTATTTGAATCAGAATGCTTGGTTGAATGTCAAAGGTAATTAATTGACTTGGGAATAGGTTCCATATCAGTTTATAAGTTGTACTAAACTTGATATTTTAATGCATAGGTTATTTTATTCTACTAAGCTATAGTTTGGCTCTTTGCTGAAAGTTAATTGAATTGAGGTTAATCGTAAGTAATTGATTTCTAGATTTGTCATACGAACTCATCAAGAGTAAACAATACGTCAGTAAACTTGTCGTTCTTGACTCTTTGGAGTTGCGTTTTAATATTCACGTATAAAGCAAACTTTTGTATAATTATGAAGGTGTATTTATGTAGGTATATTAACAATTATGGGAGTACTTTATGAAGATTTTAATAGCACTACTGACATGTAAATGCCTTTAATGATTGCAAGTAATTTAAGTGGTCGTTTACAGAAATGTTGCAAGACAATTGTAGAAAATGTATGATTAAATGTGATGTCTGTCAATAAGCATAATAATGAATACGATTGCAGGTTAAATGTATCCTGAATTAAATTCACATGCACCATTCAGTAAAATAAATTCTAGAATATTCCAAATAAGTGAAATCGAAGTTTCCACGACAGCTTTTTCTATAGATTATGTTGACTCATACTCATTCGGTTTGCCTACGAATTTATGAGTTCAAAGACCGACTGAGGACAAAGAACCAGCCTTTTGTACAATACCACAGTTAATCCCTTGTCTAACTTTATCTGTCTCATTCATTATAAGTCTGTAACTGTCCTGTTAGCTTTTATCTTTAACTCAATAAACTACGTCAGGGATTTAGACAAATTGTATGCTCCTTAGACCATAATTTGAAAGGTTAGTTTTCTTTGACAAGTGACTTAAAAAGTTTTATACTTATGAGTTTTCTTTTGAAGAAAACTTTTAGGTTTTTAGTCAATTTAAAGGTTCCTAAGTGCGCGTGACCATGATTTATCGAAACCGCAAACATTCAAAATCGAAACTCGTACCAAATATTTTTCTTACGTAAAGTTCAGTGCCGTTACTCTCCAATTTAATTTTAATTTTAATTATAATACCATTCCTATGCAAAATTGATATTAGTTTAGACGGTAGGAGATACAGTATTCTTAAAAAAAATCTGTCCATGGAAGGAACTGACTGGAATCTAAACATTGAAAGTATTTTTTTTTGTACTGTGTTGTTTGTGTGCCTGCTAAATCAATAACAAATCGGCATTATCATTGTATTAGAATTGAAATTAAAATGGAGAGTAAGGGTTTGCGATTCAAATTATAGGATTAGGGTGGCTAATAGCGAACGTGACCATAGAAATCGTAGTTTTTACTATTCGTAATTGTAGGTATAATGGGCTAACCTTTTCGGAATTCAATCTCGAAAGCAACAGCGGTTTTTTTATCGTCTCTAAATTCGTAACTAAAATTATATTGGTTGCCGGATGCGGTGTTCCTTCAACATAATATATTAACGACATACGACTGAGACTTACTTTGACAAAAAAACTGTTTGTATGGCGAGTATCCAACCCACCGCAAAATACACGGTACCTATTATACTTACGATTTTTCATAACAAGCAAAATATCAAGATTTTAGATCTAAAGACATTGAAATTTTATTTGTTTTTTTTAGCTTTTATTGCTGTTTTGTTTACTATATCAACAGTTTCTCCCTTATTCGTATAAATTCATAATTATCTTCTAAATATTAATCAGCTAGTTTGTACATTGATAGTATTCCGAAATTGACAAATAAACCTATTTGTCATTGACCACCGACGTTTGCCACTTAATTAGGAATAAATTCATTAATTTATTGATTTGTTTGTTTGTCCACCATTTAAATATAGGTACATTTATGCTATATACTTATTGGTGAAGCTTTGTATTTGTCTAACCGCATAGCGGAAACATTAAAAACACCGCGATTCAGAAGGCAAATAGTTCATAAATTCGTCAATAGATGGCGTTGTGCTTTGAGAGCCGATTTCTGAATCGCGGTGTTAAGATTTTCCTAAGTTTTATAAGTAAGTAGTCTTAGAATAAAACTCTGACATCATATTCTGCACTGAATAAATATTGGACTTGAACCTTGAGGTACATCCAAGTGAATAGCCAAGACTTTTTTTCATTTTACAACCGTCCTAACCCTCACGGTGTCCAGGGTTATTCATGGTCCTTCGAGCCGGATCAGTGCGTACATGTATAGAATACCTACGCTCTGAGTATATGTGAAGTGTGTCGTACATCAAGTGCCCAGTGACATCAAGTGCCCAGTGTGTCAAGCATCGCCTGCAGAGACGCAACTACGAGAGGTTAAGTGTCTTCAGCGGAGGCCTAAGAGTCCTCAGCGAAGGCCTAAGTTACATCCGAAAGGATCAACGCGGCAGTTCTGCGGGCTTCCGGACGTCCCCTTAGTGTGGATGCCGGAACCAGGAGGAAGACGTCATTGTGGCAACACCTTCAAACAGCAAACAGCTGCCAGCAGACGACTCAACTGTGGTAGTAAGGAGAAGTGAGTGATAGTGCCGTAAAATCGTGAGTACATTGAAATATTAAACGTGTCAAGCAAATTTGAACTTTATTGCCTAGAAGATTTAAACTTTAACTTTCGTGTAGTAATAGAAAAGACTTAGAATAGTTTTAAGTGTGCATGTTTAGACTTAGTTAGATTTAAGCCAAATTGTGTTGAGACGGGGAACCTATGCCCGATTTTAAGTAAATTTTAAAGAGTAAAACACTTAGAAAATTTTCTTTGTTTACATTGACTTGTAAATTTTTCGAGAATTCTATTTTATTGTTTATTTCAAAATGTCTTTGCAATCACAATATGTTAAAGTACAAGATGACATTCACTCTCGGTTGTCAAGAGCGAAAATTAATTTTAAAAAGTCGCCAAAGGAGCGAATTACTAAACAATATTTAGAAACTAGGTTAGAAAATGTCGAAGAATTGTGGGAACAGTTTAGGTTAACGCATACACAAATAATTAAAGATTTAGAACCTAAGGACTTGATATCTTCACCATACACTGTGAACGAAGTTTACTTTAATACGGAGGAATTATATTTAGATTTAAAATGTGAATTTAAAACTGCTTTAAACAAAATCAAGTGTAGTGATGATAGTCAGGCTACAGGGTCATCGTCAAGTAATATTTCAGAAAATAAATGTGTTTCTATAAAGTTGCCTAGAATAACTATTCCAACATTTTCAGGGAAATATACTGAATGGCCGACTTTCCGAGATTTATTTGTATCAGCAATACATAAAAATAGTTCTATTGATAATGTGCAAAAATTACACTATTTAAAGGGATATTTGACCGGGGAAGCGGAGCAGCTGCTTCGTCATATTCCAATTTCAGAGTCAAATTATGAAAGATGCTGGGCTCAGTTGGAGACCAGGTATAACAATAAAAAATATTTGTCTCATTGCATTTTGGTTAGATTGCTCAATCAGAAAAACATAGTACAAGAATCAGCTAGCGCTTTAAAAGAATTAATGGACACAACATCAGACTGTTTGAATGCACTAACTAATTTAGATATTGATATTACTTCCTGGGACATATTAATAATTCACATCATAACATTAAAACTAGATCCAGATAGTAGAAAAGATTGGGAGTTAAAGGTAACTAGTAATACTGATTCAGATAAGCTGCCTACATTTGACCAGTTCAAAGAATTTTTAACAGGTCGGTATAGGGCATTCGAGTTCTTAGGAACCAAGGTAAAAAATAGTTCAGTTGTTAGTAAACCAAATGTATTTCACGCTACGGCCAATGCAGTAATGTTCTGTCAGTATTGCAAAAGTAATGAGCATAAAATAAGAAATTGCAAGGGATTTATTAACCAGGATGTGGATACTCGGCGTAAGTTAGTGCAAGATCACAATTTATGTTTTAATTGTCTGGGGCACAACCACTCTGCCAGAACTTGTAAGTGCACAGCCTGTTGTCAAATATGTCGGCGGAGGCATCATTCTTTGTTACACCTTAAGGGTGAGCAGGAGTCAGTAGGAGAGAAGGGAGATTCTTCTATAGAAGAGCATACACTCGCAGTTGGCGTAGAATCTGAAAACGACGTAGTTACTTGTTTTTCGAAGGGTATAGCGAATAGCCAAGTCTTATTAGCTACGGCCCTAGTTAAGGCTGTATCTAAAAACGGGGTTTTGTTGACTGTTAGAGCCCTTTTAGACCAAGGCTCTCAAGCGTCGTTTGTTACGGAACATACCGTGCAGACTTTAGGTTTGCACAAAAAACCAGCAAAAGGCGTAATATCTGGTATAGATGTTTATAACAAATTATCTTTAAATTCGGTTGTTGAGATTAAAGTTCAGTCCAGGTTAGATCCGTCATATGAACTTGTAGTGAAGGCATATGTTCTTAAATCAATAACTTCACTACTACCTAGTAGGGAGACACTGTGTTTAGATTGGGCTCAAGCTAGCAAAATCCAATTAGCAGATCCTAGATATCATAAACCGGATAAAGTGGAAATGTTGTTAGGGGCAGAAGTTTATAGTCAGATTATACAAAACGGGTTAAAGAAAGCTCCTGATGGCAGTATGGTAGCACAAGCTACCTCATTGGGATGGATCTTGTCAGGTACCGCGGTCTCTGTTACTCAGAACTCATCAAATATTACTGTGATGCATGCTAACCTTGGTGATGACGAATTCCTAAAAAAATTCTGGGAATTAGAAAAAGAACCAAGTCAAATACAAAAACATATACTTACCGAAGAAGAATCAAGATGCGAGGACATATTTACGGCTACCACTGTAAGAGACAGTGACGGTCGTTACATAGTAAACTTACCATTTAGAAGTGAAGATCCACGCAGTCAATATGGCGATACACGAAAGGCAGCAATTAACAGGTTTTACGCTTTAGAAACTAAACTTAACAAAAACACAGATTTAAAGGTAAAATACGAAGAAGTCATCAATGAATACATACAACTGGGACACATGAAGCAAATAAATAAAGCGGAAGAACAAAATCCACATGCAGTGTATTTACCTCATCATGCAGTTATACGTAACGATAAAGACACAACAAAGGTTCGAGTTGTGTTTGATGCTTCCTGCAAAGGAAATAATGGAATATCACTCAACGATGATCTTATGATTGGTCCGGGGTTACAACCAGATTTGCGGCATTTATTGATCCGTTGGAGAACACATCGTATTTGCCTTGTGTCTGACATTATTAAAATGTACCGAATGGTGCGCGTGGCTGATCATCATACAGATTTTCAACGCATTGTCTGGAGAGACAGCAAACAGTCTGCAATAAAGGATTACAAGTTACTTACCGTTACATTTGGTACTTCTTCAGCTCCTTTCTTAGCAGTTCGATCGATGCAGCAAGTAGCACGTGATGAAGGAGCTAAATATCCACTCGCTGCTGAAAGGGTGCTCAAGGATTTTTACATGGATGACCTTATGACAGGATGTGACTCGATAGAAGAAGGCTTGCACATATTTAATCAAACGAATGATTTATTATCAAAGGCAGGATTCAAATTACAAAAATGGTCAAGTAACAGCGGTGAACTACTGGAAAAAATAATTGGGGAACGACACTCGTTCAAAAAACAAGATGGCGTCGAAAGAGAGATAAACATAAAACAAGATGAGATATTTAAAACATTGGGACTTACCTGGAACCGAAGCTGCGACACATTCCAGTACTCTGTTCAGTTGACTCCGCTGCAGGAACCTGTAACAAAAAGAAAAATATTATCAGATATAGCTAGACTATTTGATCCTTTAGGGTGGGTCGCCCCCGTTATTATTGTAGCAAAAATCCTGATTCAAAAATTATGGGTTTCTGGAATTGGATGGGATGAAGAAATTTCACATGAAATAAGAAAGGAATGGTTTACTTACCGACAAGAGTTGCTAAGTTTAACGGATTTTTCAATACCTCGATGGTTAAACACGAAGCACGGTGACAAGCAGATTGACTTACACGGATTTTGCGACGCGTCAAAATCAGCATATGCTGCGGTAGTATATGCACGGGTTGTCGATGCTGACGGTAAGATACATGTCACTTTACTTACAGCGAAAACCAATGTTGCTCCTATAAAAACGGTATCAGTGCCCAGATTAGAGTTGTGTGGTGCAGCACTCTTAGCAAAACTCTTATCCGAAGTGGCAGAGGTAATGGGAATAAGTAAACTTAATTTATACTACTGGACCGATTCAGAGATAGTATTAGCGTGGTTAAATAGCCATCCCAACAAATGGAAAACATTCGTCGCAAACCGCACTTCTGAAATTTTGAGCAAAAGTGAACCGAAACAATGGAATCATGTTCAGTCGAAAAACAATCCTGCTGATTGCGCTTCGCGTGGTCTTTATGCAACAGAATTCGTGAATTTCAAGTTGTGGTTAGAGGGTCCGGGGTTCCTGAAAGAAGAAAATATCACATACGGTAAATGCAAGGTGTCATCAACAACCATAGAAGAAATAAATGTACATATAACGACGTCAGACGATCATTTTATTTGGGATAAATATTCAACACTTACCAAACTTGTTAGAATAGTTGCTTATTTAAAACGTCCTTTAGAGTGGAGAAAACCGAAGGCTGAAAGGAAGAATAAAACATTTTTAAGTGCAGAAGAAACGGAATTAGCTTTGGAAACATGCATAAGAGTGTGTCAAGGTCATCATTTTCATGCTGTGATTCTGGATCTACAAAGGGAAAGACCTAAGAGAAGTATATTTAAGTCGTTAAATCTTTACCTTGATCCCGTTAATATCTTGAGGGTGGGCGGTAGACTGGAACGTTCCAATCTATCGAGAGATCTTAAAAATCCAATTCTGATTCCAAGCAACACTTCATTCACCAATTTGCTAATTGTCGACGCACATCAAAAAACCCTTCATGGCGGTCCTCAATTAATGCTAAACTATTTAAATACAAGATATTTTATTCAAAGGGCTAAGCGTTTGGTCACTGCATACGTGCGAAAATGTGTAATTTGTTTACGTTTTGCAGCTTCCCCAAACACACAATTAATGGGTCAATTACCACCTGCACGGGTTACGCCCAATAGGCCGTTTAAGAACAGCGGGGTAGATTTTGCCGGACCGATTAATTTAAGGTCTTCAAAGGGAAGAGGTCATCATGCTTCTAAAGGATACATTTGTTTATTTGTCTGCATGGCGACTAAAGCTGTTCACATTGAGGTCGTTAGCGATCTAACGACTGAGGGGTTTCTTGCAGCGTTTAAAAGGTTTGTGGCAAGACGTGGTCACTGTAAGGATATATGGAGCGATAACGGAACAAATTTTCAAGGGGCTTCTAAAGAATTAGATATATTACTTCGGTCAGAAAATTCGGGTATAGCTAAAGATATTGCTGCGGCCTTAGCTAGTGAGGGTACCACATGGCATTTTATTCCACCACATGCTCCAAACTTTGGCGGATTATGGGAGGCTGGAATAAGGTCTTGTAAGAAACATTTAAATAGGGTGATAGGTAGTTCTACTTTAACTTTTGAAGAGATGTCAACTTTGTTAAGCCAAGTAGAAGCGTGTTTAAACTCACGTCCCCTGTGTAGGTTGACTGATTCAAACACCTTTGACGCGTTAACACCAGGCCATTTTCTTGTGGGAGAACCAGTAGTAAACTTGCCTGATCGTAATTATGAAGATACAAATATATCTAGTTTGAAGAGGTGGCATTTAGTACAACAGATGACACAGCACTTCTGGCGTCGTTGGTCTAGCGAATATTTGACAACACTTTATCATCGGTACAAATGGTCAAACCAAACTGTAGAACCCCACGTAGGCGACGTAGTCTTAATTAAAGAGGATAATTTGCCTCCTTGTCGATGGCTTCTTGGCAGGGTAGTTGAAAAGCATCCGGGTTTAGACAACCTTACTCGAGTAGTCACACTGCGCAGTAAGAATTCAACATTTAAGAGGCCAACCTCAAGGCTATGTATTTTGCCTATTGCCTAAAAATTATTTTGTCACAATAAGTGATTTTGAGCACTGTTTAGTATTTAAGTTGTTATTATAAGTGTTGTTCCCTTGTAAGTTACAAACTTATCTATGTATGGTATCTTGTAAGTTTGTAAGGATTTTGTTAAACCATTTGTAATATTTAAGTTTGAAGGACATAATGTTGCACAAAATGTCCTTGGTGGGCGGAATGTCTAACCGCATAGCGGAAACATTAAAAACACCGCGATTCAGAAGGCAAATAGTTCATAAATTCGTCAATAGATGGCGTTGTGCTTTGAGAGCCGATTTCTGAATCGCGGTGTTAAGATTTTCCTAAGTTTTATAAGTAAGTAGTCTTAGAATAAAACTCTGACATCATATTCTGCACTGAATAAATATTGGACTTGAACCTTGAGGTACATCCAAGTGAATAGCCAAGACTTTTTTTCATTTTACAACCGTCCTAACCCTCACGGTGTCCAGGGTTATTCAGTATTCATATAGTTACAATGGAAGATTTTTAACTATTAAATTATATATGCGTAGCAGTGGTAACGACAAACCACAATAATCGACTTTAGTAGATGGTAATAAAGGCGATATCAATGCTAATTTTGGTGTGGTGGAATGTACAGTGTACGTAAGCGCCATTGGCAAGATGTAATATCTTATGCAAAGTCAAGGCCACTGATGGTATAAATAATATGTGTATAAAAATATAAAGTAATATCTAAATATATAAAACTAAGTCGGGTTAGTTACACCATTTATAACTCAAGAACGTTTTGTTGGATTTGCCTCCGTTCTTAATAACAGAATAGCCGTCAAAACATTATAAAATTCACTATGTAACGAAAAAAAAGTCATCTTTTTAATTTACGCGGGTGTAACCACGGGTCACAGCTAGTTTATTAATATCTTTAAGCGTAGATATTTACTATACAGTAACCAAATTAGGATTCAGAATGGAAAATTGAGTATTTTAACAAATAATTATATTTTTTTCTTACTTTGTAGACTTTGGACCTGCATGCAAATACATAGATCACTTATGACACCACGCCCATCCATCTAATCTAATATTTGTCTGTATGATATCGCTGTATTGGTCGCGTACCGGCTATCCTGCAATACCGATTTTTGTTGCTAACGTAGCTAGTTTTATATTTTGTAGGTATATTATTGGATGGTAACTATTTACTGGTTATTTTATATTGCGCGGAAGGCGCCATGAGCATTCCGCGTCTCGAACATTTGTGCGTCATCTTTAAAGATTATTAACATAAACTATTTATGTTTTTACTTATACAAAGGAGTGATGGAAAACACGAGGAAATTCTCAAATTCTAGACTGTCAAAATGTAATGAAAGGTATCAGATTGCTAGATAGGTACATCTCTTTTTTATCTAATAGAATTGCATTGTCTGGCAACCTATCAAGGCATATTTGATCAATGACGAACATCGAAACCAACTTTATTCATGCCAAGACCATTTTCTAGAAGTAACGTGTAACAAAGCGTCTCGTGACAAAGCATAAAATACATAACATAGCTGTTGAAATATTATGTCGTTCAAGAAAAGTAATGTATTTGATTCGTGTTCGCCGAGCAGTTATGCAATTCTATTAACTGGCACCATTAATTTTAAACATGAAAAAATACTGCAACTGTCCCGTTTTCATCAGTCTAGATTTGTCTACAAATAGGTTTAACTGCAGCTTTTTATAACTTCCGAAACTCGTTTATTAAGAAAAGTCTTATGTTTTCATGTTTGGTTTAAACTGTTGTGTTACTCTTTTTATTTGCGAATTAAATCAGAGTTACATGTTCAAATGTAGGTTAATAGGATCAGATGTAAGTTAAATTTATATTAGGAATCATGAAATTGAGGTCATAAATTTACCAGTTTAATATCACAAAGGCCCTATGACTGTTCCTTGGGGTATGCCTCAAGAAATACTATATAAAGGCAATTAAATAAATGCGTATCTCCAATGACGTAAGTTTTATACGAATAATAAATTTGTTGTCTGTTTGAATAAATATTCGCATTTATAACAGTTAAAATATTATCTGACATTGAATTGCTATTTTATTTCTGTATCTTTTGAAGTTTCAAAACTTTCAAGTGCTTGATAAATACGAATGCTCGTGTAACTACTATAATGTGCTCTTCATTCATGTTATGTACTAGCGTTATCTATAGCTGTCTGTCTGTGATACAAGATAATGTAATTATTATTCTTCCGCATGGAAATATCGAAACCAAACACTTGTGTAAATAAAATTTAATTTTAGCATTGGATGTTTAACCATATGTTGCAGGTGTAAAACTGTTTTAAATTTATCTTACTGAATAATATAGTACCATTCTGTAACTGTTTTACTGTAGAACAAACAAATCTTAACCAGAAGCGACCAGCAAAATATTGCAGATTCTCATTGTGTTTTTAAATGTATTTAATTAGTCAGTGTGTCAGTCCTGTGTGTGTCAGTGGTGTCTTATCAAATCTCAATGAATGAATGTAGGCAATGTTGGCGCACACACATTTAGCCAACAGTGTTTATTTACAGGTGTTAACGATTTCAGTTATTTGGCGCCGTCTCAAATTCGCGTGTCTTATTCGTCTTTATGTGTATCGTTATCGATTTATGATTTTGTTGCGTGATTTTCTTTGTGTATGACTCGTGTATTATGCAATAAAAGTTATTTAAGTGTACTGCTATTAACAGAGCAATGAAAGCAAGTTATGTTAAGTTTTTAACTGAAAACGAATACATGGTTAGACTTTTCATTATTCACAAATAAAATAGCATTTCCATGAATTACACCAAATTTTTCTAGGAAAATACAGAAAATATTTTGCCGGTTATCAAAATTACCTGCTACGTAACTCCTGAATGTTTTCAGCCAAAAACCAATTGATTAAACATATACCGATCATTTCCTCCATAACCAAACTCGTTCGGAGAATCAATCAAAGGCCTGAATATAGTCTCATTATTATGGCTTGTTTTGCGACACCCCGCTGATGTAATTTGGTCTAATGATTAGATTCTATAGATATTTTCTGTACTCTATTCTACTTTTTGTTGATTTACGATTGCGACAGCCTGATATAAATAGCAATCTTGTTCTTTATATATTAATTGAGTTCATAAACCCCTTTTCGACTCGCTTGAATACAATTGATATAAATTAAAAACTTAATTGGATTAAGGAAAGTGTAATAGAAATAGGAGATTTCGATCTATAGAAAAAAAAGCTCGAACTCAATACTCTCTTTGATGAACTAAAGGTATTTACAACCTTACGTAATAGGGTGACGAGGTCACTATTGAATACAATTTCAAGAAACTAATATTTATTTTAAATACTATATAAACTAAGTTGTTATTAAATTAAAGGAGACACGTTAAATGTTGAGTAAATGGTATTAAAAGTGATAATTTTAGCAAGACATCTCCAAGTACTAAGGACTTTTGAGGTTTCTTTTCTTTTTATTGTTATAAACTGTGTGAAAGATTTTTATAAATTATAAGGAAATCTGTTCATATTTATACAATTTTATGAGTTGTTATTGTAATTTCCATTGTATTCTTTCTTTGTTATATCACAAAACAGAAGGTTTATTTGATGTCTTTATATTCACGAAGCAGAATTTTCTTTATTCTTGTGATTGTAGACGTGTATTATATATATGTCGCAGTAAGATAGATAAAGCCGTAATATAGTTATATCCCTAGGGATATAATTATATACCGTAACATAGTTATACGAAAGCGAATCTTTACTATCTCACTAGGAATATAGTTATAAAACGGTCCAAGTTTAGTGATATACTTATATTACTAGATTAAGTTTAGTGAAATAGCTTTCGGAGTGTGCGGCGCAGGCGGCGTGCCGCCTCCCCCGCGGCGGGGGAGGGGTTCGTTGTGTTTACGCGCTCCCCACGCAGTCAGTCGTACACTATTATTCAAAGTCATATCTTTTTTGTTTAGATTTCTTTTTATTCATAATAATCAGTAGCTTAGAATCGACTTTGCCAACCCCGACACATTTGGTTAGGTTGGTAGGTATTTTTTTTTCTGACTCTTAGAACTGACTTTGCCAACCCCGACACATTTGGTTAGGTTGGTAGGTATTTTTTTTTCTGACCCTTAGTACCGACGAACCCTAATATATTTATTACACTGAACTTAATCTAGTAATATAAGTATATCACTAAACTTGGACCGTTTTATAACTATATTCCTAGTGAGATAGTAAAGATTCGCTTTCGTATAACCATGTTACGGTATATAATTATATCCCTAGGGATATAACTATATTACGGCTTTATCTATCTTACTGCAACATATACACCACGTGCATCTGCGTTCGTATTTTCGCAAAAGCGGCTGAATTAAAACGCTGACTCACGTAGTGTTGAGTAGGTCAGTAGTGTTCGTCTATTCATTATTACAATAATAGTGTGGATAAATGTCACACACATGTCTTGATAACCATAAGTATTGAAAACCACATTCTAGATCATTTAAAATGAATGAGACATTTCCATGATAATGATGGCCACTCAAAATAATTGTGACATCTAAACGTAGGTATCACATCACAAATCCAAGGGAACCAAGCAAATTATAAAGCAAGATAATTGCTCACAAAGCTAACATCTTAAATTCTCGAATTCGCATTTCCGCAAATGACCACGTACGTGGAACGGGCATCGAATTCGGGTCATTGCAGCGCTACCCTTGAAACCGTTAAATGGGTCAGAGGAACTGGACGACTGAAATAGAACGAGTTGCTATGTACCGCCATCTTGGAAATCGGTTCGTTAGTGACATCCAGTAATTAAGATAAATTATTTGTACCTATGTTCATTCATATCAATTCAATTGATAAGACCTCCCAAAGTTCTGTGATTTTTTTTCATTTTATTAATGGTTTATGACTATATCTGGAAGCAACCAGAAAAACTTTGGTACAAACAGAATGAACTATATATATTACTAGTGGTGCCCCGCGGTTTCACCCGCGTAAGCAGGTCCCATTCCCGTTTAGACATACATTTTTTTTTCGTATCTTCTGCAACGTTTCCATAGTTATTCTGCTATTCGGGAAGGAGAAAAATCCAACAAATCAAGGATTATAAGAATCGTTCCACCCGTTCTTGAGTTATAAATGGTCTAACAGACCCAACAGTGGTTTATATATTTAGATTTTGACTGATAAATTTTTCGTTTTGCTGTCAGTTGCGTTTGTTATAACATGTCCGTTGCGTTTTGTTATACCACGGTTTAAGTCACGTTCCACGGGAACGGAATAAAAAGGCTGTATGTATCCTATGTCCGTCTCCTGGTTCTAAGCTACTACCCCACCAATTTTCAGCCAAATCGGTTCAGCGGTTCTCGAGTTATAAATAGTGTAACTAACACGACTTTCTTTTATATATATAGATAGATAAGGTCAGGTTGAGACAATTTGTGCCGAAAACGTAATGAATAAGCCGTAAGCATTGCTTAACGTGAATTTTGGCCAAAATAAACATTTATTTGAAGTATCTTCCTACTCTGTTATTATAACATTATCATCCTACTCAGGACTTACAAAGTTCATGAACAATCTGACATAATGGATAATTTAAATATTCAAGGATTCGCCGATTGTCATAATTTTGCCGCCATGTCTGTTTAAAAGATATCACATTTCCGGTATGCAACAAGTATTATTATTATTAAGGAAAATAGCGTCATACGTAATGATCATTGTTCTGTATTTAGCTTGGAATATATCTACTGGCTCTTTTGTATTACAATAAATGTTGAAAAGATATTTATCGTTATTCATCTGTTCTTTGTATGTAGCAATATTTGCAAGTATAATAATACCAGCTTATAAATGTCCCACTGCTGGGTACAGGTCTCTTCTCATATAGAGAAGGCATGAGCATTGATCACCACGCTTGCTCATTGCGGGTTGGCGATGTCGGATTCAAATTTTTGGAATCCAGGTTTTCTCACGATGTTTTCCTTCACCGATTGTCAATGGTGTCTTAAGAAAGTACATACAACTTTGAAAAAGTCACATAGGTATTGCCAGTAATAAGTTCGAACCTGCAACCCTATACACACAAATCCGTTCATTGAACCACTAGGCCACCATGACACGCAAGTAAAGTTTGCAAGTATATCTGTGGTAAATGATAAATGTATTGGCGCTAGACGAACTTTGGTTTCAGTAAAAATTACGTTCGTGCTTTTTATTTCGAATTATTTTATTATTTTTAGATTTTTACAATAGATGTTGGTATATTTTTCAACGACATTCTTATGACCATGAAAACTTAAGATAATTTTGCAGCATTTTAACAAAATAATGATACCAATTCGTTTAGTCAATGCGAGCTTGTAAATATCTGGATAGACATCCTAACATAAAGGTCACTTTACAGACGTATGACGTAAGCGTATGGAACACTTTAGGGTCATTTTACTGCGAATCTAACAATGTCATCTCT
This sequence comes from Diachrysia chrysitis, assembly GCA_932294365.1. Classification (NCBI taxonomy): domain Eukaryota; kingdom Metazoa; phylum Arthropoda; class Insecta; order Lepidoptera; family Noctuidae; genus Diachrysia; species Diachrysia chrysitis. The sequence continues at coordinate 8,936,285 of OW028659.1, read as the reverse complement.
GTTCCTTGATATTAAATCCACGTGAATACTTGATAACATCGTGCTGCGAAAACTTAGTTAGTCTGAAGGTCGTGGGGGTCAAACATCAGTCTCGTGCAGAAAACTATAATGACGGAATGTTTTTTGATGTAGGCTATATATTATACTTCCTGTAGCTATTGTCCTATTTTAAAAAGCTTCATTTTCTGTTCAAGTTTGTCTTTGTAATAATTTATCGATATTTATGTAGATATGCTATTTTAAGCAATTTTTTATAAATACTTAGTTATACAAAACAAGGATAAGCAGAGAGGTACCTACAATAAATGAATTCAATTTTAAGGATGTTACTTTTACGTAAAGTTTAAATGAATACAATCATCATTTACATCGTAACGCAGTAAAATAGGATAGAATGAAAATAAAACATTAGACACGTATTTTTTTTGTTTTCAAACTAAGTAAACACTTCGTCGATAAAGCAAATCAAAATTTAGGAATGGAGGCGAGTCGAGAGAGTGTCATGCTTGCATACAAAATGCACGAAATTCTGACGTCATGTGACATTTCAAATCAATGTATTGTTTATTGATTTAAAATAAGAAAAAATACGTGTCTAATATTTTTTAATGATCTATCCGAAGGGTATTAAAAAAATTATGATCTGGGTAGGTTTTTATAAGGCCTGTATCAGCTGAAATATTTCCGTACAATGACTTCTTATCATATCTATGCCACATATCTGTCACACAACGAAATTAAACGATGACATAAAATGAAAGTGAAAATAAAACATGAAACAATAAAATAAGACGACTCTCATGAATCATGAGTTACATGCCTCTTATATAATAAGATTCGTTATAAACAAGATCACGTCTGAGCTCAGGCGACTCATATTCTAATTTTTAACGAGTTTAATGCAATAAACTGTGTCATGTTTAAAGGACAGTGACCCCATTCATACTGGTGACACGAAAGATAGGACATTCGAATATTTATATGCACAGAATAGGCATGTTTCCTATTTTTTTTAATGCCCGCCTGGTAGTTTAATTAATTTTATTTGACACATATTTTTTCTTTTTTCCTGCAAACAAAAAATGATCAAAATACAGAGAACGGAAATTACGCGTGACGTCACTCCTCGCTACAATTTTTACCCAGGCGTGGTGTCATAAGCCCCCACTCTGAAACTTTAAAGCGCTGTATCTTTGTAATTTTTTATTATTTTGATAAAAGAAAAAATACGTCTAATATTTTTTTATTATCTAACTGACGGACTAAATAGATTTTAACTATTCATACCCAGTCAACATCCCTATTAATGTAGAATCATTATTTTGTAGGCTGAAGCTATACTGCATTGATTGGGTATAGAAGAAATGTGAATTGATGTCAAAGTTTGCTCATGGTTTGTTGGAAATTTCAATTAAGACCGGGTTTCAGAGGTGTTTTTGAATAAGAATGAATATTGTAAAAATAAAGTTAGAGTTCATATTTGACAAGATTTTTAAGTACAGGATCTATACATAGCAGCAATTTTCATATAAATAGTGTTTTAATATGGGGTATATTCGTTCCTAAATCTAGCTGGCCCGAGCCGGCCGAACTAGCAATAAAATATATCCCTAAATAATAAAAAATTGTTCCAGCCCTCCCTTGCTATTTTTGCCTTATCAAGATTGTTAGCAACGCACTAAGTTGAGGTTTTAAATTTAAGTTTCTTAGGGTTCCTGCCAAAAGTCCGGAGAAGTAAACAAAGCTTGCGCTCAGACTAAAGGCGTAGATATCTTAAAATTGTGTTTTAATATTTTTTTCATGCGGATGCAGCTTGTTGTAAAAATATCGTAACGTGGGTGGTTTACGACATATCTTTTATCCAGTAGTTTCCGTGCGTAAATATAATACGATTCCGGATGATAGTCATAATAAATAACAGGGATTGCGTTATTTAAAGGAACTCCAATGTCAGATATACAATCCAAAGATTTGTGTTACTGAGATACCCGTTTTGGTATCCACAATGTTACAAAAGCTCCATAAATAAGAATAACAGCGGGAAATAAATAAATGCAGAAGTTTCACTCGGAACAAGACGCGGTAACAAGCTCTCGCATACATAATAACGTTGTTCTTACATATGTATGTCTCTTTGCCTTCTTGGTCATACGACCATATGCTATCCCTAGCTAGCATATCATTTGCTATCCCTATGTAGGTATTACTTATTTAACAAACATTTTCTAGTATGTTTGGAACTCGTATTGGTACACCCATCTACGTAAACTTTGACCTTATTTTTTGTAGGTTTCCCAGCAAAACAAATTCGGTTTTGATTTTTAACGAAGCTTAAGAAACATAATATTAACTCTATGATTGAAGCTGCTACTTTATCCTAAAAAAAAAATTTATACACACCCATATTTTAGATTAACAGCAAACTTTTATTACCTTCAACGTAAATAATAAATAATAATAATAAATAAATGTTGACAACATCACATACATTGCTCTGAACCAAAAGTAAGTAACTGAAGCACTTGTGTTATGGAATTCAGAGACAACGAAGGTACCACAAACACCCAGACCCGAGACAATGTAGAAAACTCATTTTCTACATTGTCTCGGGTCTGGGTGTTTGTGGTACCTAGAAAATGAGTTTTCTACATTGACCCGGCCGGGGATCAAACCCGGGACCTCAGAGCTTGAAAACCAGTGTGTACGCCACTCGACCACGGAGATCGTCGAATAGGAATCATTTACTGTTCAGTTGTAATTAATTTATATTCAAAATTATTTTTTAAACACCGCATATAAAAGTAAAACCTCGTCCTATAAATAATATCGGATCTTCGTAACTTTCTTTTTTATTGGTATCAATGCCAAATGGCTTGTAATTTGTATTACTGGAAGCGTGTTCGATTGTTTCTCTGTTTGTTCCGCTAACGCCTGCGCCCGTTTATTGCAAGTTATTTTGGTAACATTTGCAATTGGTTAGTTACTGCTCTTGTAATATCGTTTTTAGATTTTCGATTCGTATTCAACCTTCATTTAAATTAGCTACGAGTATATAGTAAAGTTCGCAATTACATTACATAACTTTTAAATTTCGATCATTTTTATAATTGTATTTTAAATCTGACGGGCCTGTTGGTCTAGTGGTTAGTGACCCTGACTGCTAAACTAGAGGTCGTGGGTTCGATTCCCACGAAGGACAAATCTTTGTGTGAAGAGCATAATCATTTGTTATGTGTCTGGGTGCAATTTATCTATAATATGTATGTATTTAGAAATATATAAGTATGTTTATCAGTTGTCTGGTTGCCATAATACAGGCTCTGCCTAGTGTGGGATCAGATGGCCATGTGTGAGCTGTCTTAAAATATTATAAAATTGAACGAATAAGAATTATATTTATCTAAGGTATATATATTCTCATCTTCATGTTTTGGAAAGTTAGGTACTTTATTTCAAAGAGTCCTTTTACTTTAATGCCTCTAAAGTCTAAAAAAGCTAAATTAAAACCTATAATCTTACTATAAGCTTACTTCGTGTTACTAACTCGTCCTCTTTAGAATAGTATAGTTCTATGGAGATGTACAGTACATACATTCAAATCATTCTCTTCTTCCTATACAAGCAAGCCTATTTAAAACCATATACTTATGGTCTATAAGCAAGGGTAGTAGGTAAACAAGGGGTTACGCAAACGATGACGTATGTATTCACTGCCATTAACACGACATCGTATGATGTATGATTGCTGTCATTTGAAGTAACATGTGTTCGCTGACCTCCACTAATGTGTAATGAGTGACGTTGAGTGTATACGTACATTCCCTTTTGTGTTTGACCAGTTTTGGTCTGGTGATCAAGCATATTTGACAGATTGGTAATCGTTGGTCTTCAAAAATATAAAAATAAATACTGTCTTGTAGATATTGTTGCATTGTCTAGACTAATTGGTGCAGTGAAATGTTTAGAATTTAAACAATATTGTAGTGTCTTTACTGACCCTAAAAAGTAGTCGATTTAAAAAACAGATCACTGATATATATATACAACGCCATTACGCCGTAGGTTTAATGTTCAAAAATGTCAAAATTTACTTGTAAGAGGTAGTGAAATAATATCTTGCGAGAACTCACACACAGTCATCTGATCCAAAACTAGGCAGAGCCAGTATTATGACAACCAGACCACTGATAAACATACTTTTATATATTTCAAAACACATACATATTATAGATAAATTACACTCAGACACAGAACAAATGATCGTGCTCATCACACAAAGTCCGGGGTGGGAATCGAACTCACGACCTCGCGGTATAGCAGTCAGGGTTACTGATCACTAGACTAAGAGGCCAAATATAAGAAATTATTATGTAGAAATTTAAACGCTCTAAAGACCTACATGCTAAATCTAATCACATTTTCCTATGTAGGTAAGCAAATAATTTTATCATCCACCTTTTATATCTTTCACTAGCTGTCCCCCGCGACTTTGTTCGCGTGTTTTAGTTTCAACGGTTTTGCATTTTTGCAACATTTTTCATTTATGCTCCGCTCCTATTGGTCGTAGCGTGATGTTATATAGCCTATAGCCTTCCTCAATAAACGGACTATCCAACACAAAAAGAATTATTCAATTCAAACCAGTAGTTCCTGAGATTAGCGCGTTCAAACAAACAAACAAACAAACAAACAAACTCTTCAGCTTTATAATATTAGTATAGATAACACATTACGTTATTATGTGTGTTAACATATCGCAGACAAAATAATAAAAAGTTAATAATAAATATTTTCGCACTATATTTTTATGAGCACACATTTATAACAGGTTGGTCTATTATTGAATTCACGTGTGTGTAAGTTGAAAATCGCGGAAGTTTCTGGCGCCAGCAGACTTGACCAAAGTATTTCATAACGATCGAAATATATTTTAAAAGATTCGCTTCTACGAGTACTAACATCATCCTTACTAGGTAGTATTATAAATGCGAAAGTAACTCTGTCTGTTTGTCTGTCGCGCTTTCACGCCAAAACTACTGAACCGATTTAAAAATTTTGAAATTTGGTACACGGATAGTCTAGAGCCACATAGGAGGACATAGGCTACCTACTTTTTGCCGCGATAGCCGACATCCACGCAGGCGGAGCCGCGGGAAACACTTAGTGATATTATAAAACAGTGTTCAACTTGAAATAGAGAATTAAGTTAATCCATTGTTTTGTATTGACATATCTGCAAAAGTATTAAATTCGAGTTATGATAGGAACGATACATCGGGTCAGGTAAGAAAGAGGGTTACGTTTGGAACAAGTATTTTTTTTTTCATGTTCCTAACATATCCCGCTACCGGGTTAGGATTTCGGGTCAGGTTCGGAATAATCCGCCGAATGTGATGTTTTGTAATATTGTAGAAATTGTTAGTGGCGCTATTTTGGATTAATTTAGAGGACACGATTTGTACGATTAAAATTAGCAACAAGATTTCGTGGTTCTTTAATTATGAAGCTTAATTGGCCAAGGCTGTAATATTTAGTACAGGCTTGATAAATACATTTATTTATTAAACCTATAGTTGAAATGAGCATTACTATAATTTTTCCCAAGCTCGGGGTTTGCCAGTCTTACCGTATTACTGCCGATTAAAAATACAATATTACTAATATTGTATTTTTAATCGACAGTAAAACCCAGGAAATACTGGAGCATAATACATCAGATCTATAACTCTAATGTTGCATAATGTTCTGGCGCCGAAACGGCTGGTAAGTTCTAGTCTCTAACGAGCCGCCAGTAACATGGTTTATGGAAATGGAAGCGCATCCAGAGGTAGTTGGCTCAGAGTCTCTAGCCTGGAAGATCCCGCATCTAGGTAGGGCTGGCAAGTTTTAAAAACGTATAAACATTACTTTAAATTTCTTAGTAAGTTTATTTTATTAAGATTAAAATACGAAATAGGTGTGTCAAAAATTTTTGAATATTTTGTTTCTTCTTTTATTTTATGTACTTAATATAAAATTATAAAATTTAGTTAGTATGGATTACACTATAACGATAAAACTTAGGCTTCAATAGGATTAGCTGTGAACTCTTGTCGGTGAAACAATATGTTTATTGAGAACTATAATTTAATTGAGGGTTTTAGGTATTAAATGCTATTGAATCATTGCAGATCAAAAGCTTTCTTAAAAAAATACTATCACTTAAATTGTAAAAAAAAATCTCACAATTTGGAAGAATCACAAGCGTAATTTGTTGAGAAGCTCAAAATCTGACCCATTCAAGACACTTTATTTCAGTGTCTATCAAAAGCTTGCCGGACAGCCCTATTCCCTGCACCGTAAATGCTAAGTTTATTGGCTCGGCGCGAGGCCGTTCGCACTGTATCATTGCAAAGATGTGGGCCAATTGTTTACGCAGCGCCAGATTGAACTATATTACTAACATGTTATTCTTATACGTCTTACTTCCAGTCAGTATTAAAAAAAAACTAGTCTTTTGTTCTTCTTTTGTTTTATTAATAAGCGAATTACCCATTGGTTATGCCAGTTGGTGTTGACTGTTGGTGTACAGATTATCCAATTCATTTAATTAGGTATGGTCTCTTCTGTAACCTCGATTCTAAAATCCATACATCGTTTCAATACAAAATATGTTCTTATTTATTATTCATTTACTTATGTATCATGTTCTCGTGGATTAGTGGTTCTTGACTTGATTAATATGCAGTTCAATGTCATTAATGTGACTATTTTCAATTGTATTTTTCAACTGACTTCAAAAGGAAAAGGTTCTCAATTTGACAAAATGTTTTTTTTGTATGTTTGTTACGCGATGCCTCTATCATATTGTCAACCTGCATCGTCTTCTGTCTTTGTAATACACCAGCTGTCCCCCGCGACTTTGTCCGCGTGTTTTAGTTTCAACGGTTTTTCATTTTTTGCACCATTTTCCATTTATGCTCCGCTCCTTTTGGTCGCATGTTATATAGCTTATAGCCTTCCTCAATAAATGGGCTATCCAACACTGAAAGAATTTTTGAAATCGGACCAGTAGTTCCTGAGATTAGCGCGTTCAAACAAACAAACAAACTTTTCAGCTTTATCATTAGTATAGATTTGCATTTACCTATTTGCCCTGCATAAGTTAGCTTATCTATATGTTTATTCAACAATATAATTCTAGTCTATATACGTGTTTCTGATGACTCTGAATTTTAATATCAAACAGATTGTTTATTTAAATGTGTTCGTTGTCCTACTTCCACCCTGATTTGAATACAAATTGTAGATAAGTAGTGCGGGGTGCGTCAGCTTACTCGCTATCCCTGCGTCATTTATTCAGAGCATGAATAAATTCTATAACAAAAACAAAACAAAAAACAAATGAAAATACCTATGTATGCATAGCTTAGAGAAAAAATAAGTAAACTATAGAATGCGCCTAACAAGTATAAACTGTATGAACAAGTAAAATCGTAAAATTTGTATAACAACAAAGCGTGCTGTTTTATTAAAAATATCTAAATCTATACTAATATTATAAAGCTGAAGAGTTTGTTTGTTTGTTTGTTTGCTTGTTTGTTTGTTTGTTTGTTTGAACGCGCTAATCTCAGGAACTACTGGTTCGAATTGAAAAATTCTTTTTGTATTGGATAGTCCTTGTATTGGATAGTCCGTGTATTGAGGAAGGCTATAGGCTATATAACATCACGCTACGACCAATAGGAGCGGAGCATAAATGAAAAATGTTGCAAAAATGAAAAACCGTTGAAACTAAAACACGCGAACAAAGTCGCGGGGGACAGCTAGTATTTAATATTACCCTAATAAAATCGTAACCATCGATATTTCCGTAAATGTCTGTCGTCGCACGGTAAATCACTTTGATCAGTAAACGAGCGCAGTACTTACAGCTCGGTTCAAGGGGCTACTAGCGATGCGCACACTCTATACTTGTCTATGTATACTCTAAGATGCCTAGTTATGTGGTAGAATGTTTGCCAACTATAGTCAGCTTATACAAAGTGTTATTAGGTTTCTCTGATTTGAAACTCGATAGCGTCGCGGACAGAATTGGGATCTGCGAATGGCATTATGCCCATCTGACATTGGAATTAAACATGTGTTCCTTACCAAATGCGGTTGAAATATAGCACGTATTTTGAAAAAATAATGAGATTTATTTCTAATGGAAACTTACGTAAAACCTGGATTTATATTTACAATTACAGGAAAGCCAGAAAAGTAAAGACTCTTGTAACTAGGGTATCGAGAACCGGTATAGATAAAACAACCGGGATTTTCGGTACCGGTTCTAATCAGAACCGGGATTTCCCGGGATTTTCGGTATATTCGGGATTTTTTCTTTTAAGAATTTTTGAGGTAAATATAGTCAAAAATAAATACAAAGGCTTAGAAAAATATTGTTTATATTTAATAACACATAGTACGCTTTTTGGCATGACAAGATAAGCATTAATTGCTTTAACACGTTATATTAAAATACAGTTATAAATTCACTTTTGATAAAGTTGTACACATTAAACATTTTTCAAAATTTAAAGCAGCTTTTAAACTTCTCTTCTCTTATATTATAATAAAATCAGTCTGTCTCTATCTTAATCAGTCAAAATTATATTTAAAACGTCGTAAATTAAGTTAACATTTCTTATTGTTGTTTCAAATAAAATTAAATAAATATAACAATTACAATAAAAATCACAGGTACATAGCCTTTGAATAAAGGTAATCAACGTATATCGTAGGCTGATTCTTCTAATAGTATCTCCATTTTGGTCTTTATAATTAAACTTTCTTGTTCTCTTGGTAATGTGTCTTCAAAAAGATCAATGCATCTAAAGTTGCATCACCTAAACGAGATCTAATTTTGTTACAAAAAAGGCCAGCTGAGGAGAAAATTCTCTCTGGCTCCACGCTAGTAGGTGGAATTGTGAGAAGGTGTTCGTAAGCTTTTGTTAAATAACGCCCACGATCACCTCCATTTTCAAAGAGTGCCATCTCGATTTTAACATTTTGATCTAGACTGTCATTGTGCGTTGATCTTACACGTTCTTTTCTTATCTTTTGTAGCTCCATATTTAATTCATCACTTTTCGTTAGATCTCTTCTTTGCACTTCAGGTTCATGTCGTTCTTCCAATTGAATTGAATGAGATGAGGCTTGAGGTGTTTCGGTAGAAGTCGGACAGCTGGTGCGTTTTAGAAGTGATACAATTTGGTTGCACATTTGATCGCTATTAGTATGGATAAATATACTTGTATCGTCGCTATTTATGTTTAAAAAATATTCTTCAGGGTTATGCAAGTAATTCAGAATAGTAGCTTCTATTAAACGTCTTTCTGAATAGCGTTTTTTAAACGTCTTTCAGAGCTGATGCCATTTTTCTGCTTAGAAAGGAATTGATGTCATTTAACTTGTTTAAAGTACCACCTTTTAGAATATAATGATCTACCATGTACCTACAGATACAACATTTTAATGAGAATATGGTTTTAGCTTGAATATTTTGTATAAAAAGATTAAACGCTGTTAAGAGAAGATTAAAATCAAATAAATGATGAGATATTTATGAATATAATTTTTAAAATTACGTGTTCGATTTTTCGTCACTTTTGTAATATTAAAATAACAAATGATGAGATAGTTAACATGATTCGTTATTTCCCGAAAATACCGTATATCCCGGTTCTTATTCATTGAAAACCGGTTCTTTAAATACTATTAAAGAACCGGGAAATCCCGGGTTTTTCGGTTCCGGGATTTCCCGGTTCTGAACCCTACTTGTAACCCCTCTGACAATACGGTTCATTTGATAAATTAAGGAATCTTCTTACCGAAAATGCTTTAAGTGTTGGATAACCCATTTATTGATGAAGGCTATAAGCTATATAACATTACGCTGCAACCAAAAGGAGCGAAGGATAAATGAAAAATGAAAAACCGTTGAAACTAAAACACGCGGTCAAAGACGCGGGGACAGCTAGTACACAATAAAATATATTTTTTGATTATTCTGAAATATCATTTGAATAGCTCTTAAGAATAAAACGTGTTTAAGTAAAGAAGAGGGGAGTTAAAGTTAGGCATTAAGCGTTTGGCTCGGATCCAGACATGTCAACTACGACCCCATTTTTTTAACTTTTTATTTATTTACTAACAACATTTTGGTATCGGTTTTCCATATTTTGTGTAGCCTTATTAAATATTTTTGTAATAAAGTCTAGATCCTATTCATATTAATGAGTTGGTGGTTAGAAATTTGACGGAGAGCGGACTTAAATTCGTAAAGGTGCATGTTTGAGATTTAGTAAAATATTAAATAGTTTGCTTTAAAATTATCTGAGATTGTATTTGCTTAGATTAAGATATGGACTCCGTTGTGTTTTGAATACCTTTGGCAAAATAATAAAAATAATATCTTGGGACAACTCACACACAGCCATCTCATCCCAAACTAGGCAAAGCCTGTATTATGGTAACCAGACTACTGATAAACTTACTTATATATTTCTAAATACATACATATTATAGATATATTACAGACACAGATCAAATGATCGTGCTCATCACACAACGATTTGTCCTGCGTGGGAATGGAACCCACAACCTCCGGTTTAGCAGTCAGGGTCACTAACCACTAGACCAACAAGCCCGTCGAAAGTACATGTCTCAATAACCTTTTAGTTATAATATTAGAGGCAAACATGGATGAGTATAATCACGTTAATGCTTACCCTATTGAAGATAAACAGATACGAAGAATTGTTGATAATTTTATAATATTAATTGGTCATTTCGATTGATTTATGATTCGATGACTCATACTATGCACAAGTGGCCTGATTTGCATGATCATGAATGACGATTTAATGAATATAGGATAATTCATGCAGATGCTATTGATGGCAATAAAGTCCTTGAAAAAAGGCACGTGTATCTATAAAATTATGAGGTAAGAAAAAGGAAACGAAAGAAGGGCTGTAAAAAAATATTATTTACTACTAGAAAACCTGTGATATTATTTATTTAGTAACCAACTTATACTAAGAAAATATACTACGCATACAAGTCTAGGTTAATAATATAAATTAACACTGAACAGAACACAAAATATACAAATCAAAACAAAAACACTACATTCTAGGTTCTAAAACATAAAAACAAATAAACAACAAGGAATTATTGCTTTTTATATAAGTACCTATCTATTGTACTGGGTGCGGAAATAGTCTTACCAATAATTATAAACTACTGCATACCCCAAACGAACTTACTTAGATAACTGATATCTAATTTATCGACACCAAAAATCATAAAAAACGTGTCGCTTCACTACGAGGGTCAATATGTTATTACGTCACTCACTAAATGTTGAGACGCATTCAGCGGTCTTCTTATGATTTGGTGTTTAATAGTTGATACGAAAAATTGGAAATCCATTAATTGATTAACTTATTTTGAGCTGAAATTTTTTAAACTTTTTGTGAATCAACTCGATATACCTACCTACTGTTCCTCACTTATGGATAGATATTACCTTTTCGTAACATCCTGTATAGATAGATAGTGTCATCTTCTTTTAACAGTAATAATTAGAACTTCAATACTACATGTACGATGTTAGACTACTTCAGTAGCAGAGATGTGAAAAATAGTTTAGTAAAAGTATTTAAATACAAAATGCAAATGCATAGTTGTTAGCACTATTTTAAATAGAAATACAAGATAGTTTTAAATAAAAGTATTTAAATACAAAATGCAAAATACGAATTTTCAAAATAGGTTTTGAAAATAAAATACCTTGTTAAGCATAAGCACTTACTTTTATTTAACTGTTGACTGACGCGCAATGTTTTTTTTTCTGTCTCGCACTCAGAATAAAGAAACAAAGTCTCGCACGATTGTTGTCAATGTCAACACTACGATCGATGCGTTCATAAATAAGATAATCATGGATTTAAGAATAAGAAATAGGAAAAATTAATTAAAAATGTAACAAAACTATTTTGTATTTTATAAATAATAAATATTTATATAACGTATTTCAAATAAAATACAAAATACATTTAGAAAAAAAGTATTTCAAATATAAAATAAAAATAGGTATTTTGCATTTTGTATTTGCATTTCAAATATATGTATTTCAAATAATTCACATCTCTGCCTAGAATGTAGTGTTTCAGTAGGTAAGTCATTATATGCATAATGCTGCAAATGCTCACTAGTAAAACAGATTTATCATGTGAAGGAGAATAGTTAATTTGCTAAGATCAAGGCAAGAGTGTCATGATCAGTCTGTTATACTTGCCCTAGATTTCAGACTAACTGTCTTACACTTGGCAACAGCATTGACTGTCAAATTGTCCATAAAGTGACCTATATGTTCTGTTGCGTTTATAATTTCTTTAGAATGTTTGACATTGATCTATTTTACTAAAATAATAGGCTAAACATTAATATTTTTGTGAATTATGATAACTTTGTCTTCAAAATTATCAGAACAAGATTTAAATCTTAGTAATATTATAAATTCGAAGAGTAGTTAGAGTTTCTCTCTATCCATCTGTTTATCTGTCGCGATTTTACGCCAAAATTACTGAACCGATTTAAATGAAATTTGGTACACAGATAGTCTAGAATAGTTGCTGGATGATATGATATGCTAGTTGATAGGCTGGATGATATGTTGCCTGAGAACATAGGCTACTTTTTTCCGCGATAACCGATATCCACGCGGGCATAACCGCGGGAAACAGCTAGTTCTTTTTACAATAAATTGAACTTGGATACAAAGAATAAAAATCTTTCGATAAACCTGTCAGTTTCCTGTATTTCATATTCAACAAAAGTATTAGTTAGTTTGAAGGCTTATTACGTAGCTTCTATATTTAGTGCACCAACAATGAGCATGCATTCAAGTCAGATTAAAACTTCCCGCACGTTTCCGTTTGCCGTCAATACATCGCCAATCAATACCTATTTCCTACTTAGAACTAGCATACAGCTCTAATACTAGACTAGACTAATATAGACGATACTTCCTTTGCGGTATGGAGAATAACAAAATTGGTATATTTTATGGTAAACATATAACTTTAAGGGTATATATATGTATATAAATAAGTAAACTATACAGTGCGCTTAACAGAGTCCGAACTGTAAACACCAGTATGAACAAGCGTCGCCACGTTATTATTGTCAAAACAGAGCGCGCCGTTTTATTAATATTATCTTCGTAATATATTCTAAATTATCGATATTTTCGCATAAAAATCACTTAAATTAGTAAACGAGCGTAGTTACAGCAAATAATTTGATTAAAATTGGCACAAAGGGCTATTAGCGATGCGCACACTCTATATTGGTTCTAATAATCCATTATTGTAACTTCGTCAAAGAGTAAATACGTCACATTTTTAGATACGCCATAAAAGAAAGCGAATTCTTCAATAATAATATAAGCATATTAGACTGTCATTTGTTTTTTATTCTTATTTTTATAGCTTATGCTAATAATACTACACGTACTACGTATTGAAATTAAATTGTCTATACTTAATCCTGAATTGAAATGCGGCAGTATCGCTGTCTGATAAATGTTTGCTTACACGGATGGAACAGTTTCGAAAAAACTTTGGTACAAGGCAAATAATATAGTAATTACTTTCTACCGAAAGAGTAAGTTTAAACCCCAAAGAAGGTCATAGTAAAAACTAGTCTAGAATGTTATAATACTCGCAAAACTTAGACTACTTTCATCATAGTAGCACATATGTAGCATAGTAGCACATACATCCGTTTACTTAATCATTTTACGACTTTAAATTATTATAATTGTAAAAACAATAATTATCTTCATACATTCTTATTATTTCCTATTACTACCAAAGGTCACGATGCTAAAAATAAAACACTATTTCTAAGCAACTGATAAATAAATATCTTTTTGTATAAATACTAATCGTGGTTAAATTTAGATATATACCTATTATTTGGTTTTATGTTTTGTAGTAATGTTTGATTCGACCACTTATCTATAATGGCTAGCCAATTATTAGCATCTTATTTATAGACATGGTTTGATCGTTAATTTTATACATCCTAATATTACAATTGCGAAAGTAGTTCTGTCAGATTTTGACAAAACTTGGTATGGGGTAAGCTTAGATCCTAAAAAAGGACATAGGCTACTTTTTGCCGCGATAACCGACATCCACGCGGGCAGAGCCACGGGCAACAGCTAGTACATAATAAAATATAAAGTGCCTGATCTAATAAAGAAGATAGGTATCCATAGTCTAACTTCCTTGTCTATGATATAAAGTCAATTAAAATAAGTAATCGTGTTCATCTTTTGGCAAACTAAGTGGAACAAAATTAGAATGTACCAGAAACCTTCCAATCCACATAAAAATTACATTCGTACAACCGACTTTATTGATTCGTACCTTTATTGCTGCGGCCCGCTCCGAGCCTTGGCAAGACAATTTATGTGCTAATTGATAGCCTATGCAGATATAATTAGCCTGAGGTCTGTATTTTCTACACCAATCATACTATTCGTAACTACGAGAGGTATAAGAACACTAGAATTTATAATGAATTAATTAGATTGTACGCGAATGCTGTTAATAACAGTGTTATTGATTGTTTTATTATTCCGAGAGTTATTGTCACGTTGGCAAGACATGCATCAAGTGCAAATGTGTCATGATACTATTGTTCATTGTTGAAAATGTATTTTGTAACCTATAAAATATCTATGTATTTATATTATTTATTGAAGATATTGAGGTATTGTCTTAAAAATAAATACCAATGAATTGCGTTACATAAAAAGAAAAATAATATTCATGATGATGAATGGTGTATTCTAAAATCATTATTTGTTAGCAATCTTAATTAATTATTTAGGAATATTATCGGTTTTCTTACGCACATTCTCGATTTTCGAGTTCATGATTAGGGACTCCCATTGAGTCTGAAATTAGTCGGGCGATCCTGAGAATGTGCGTGAATATTCCTAAATAATTATGAATACTCCTCACGAAAGTTATTATACATCCGAATTAATAAATGATGGAAGTCAAATTAGTAGTCACTCTTTGTAAGTACCTACTGATGTTTGGCAGAATCTAGAATTTCATTGATACAAATATTTTCATTACATTTTGAATGGCCTCGAGAGTATAATTCTAATTTTAAACTCTCGTTGTTTCAGACAAGTTCTCTCCCACATCAAGAATATACCAGAACTGATTCTCCTAGGGAACCTATCCCCTACTGTCAGAAGACTGCCCATCTTCTCCATCATGGTAAAGCATCCGCGAGGAACCTTCCTCCACCACAACTTCGTCTGCGCAGTCCTCAATGATGTCTTCGGAATCCAAGCAAGAGGAGGGCTGACAAGTAATCTAAACTATGGCTCAGATGTCCTAGGAATTGACAGTCAACTACTAAAAGAGTACGAGAAACTATTAGACGTCGAAGCGTAAGTACATATATTATAATAAACAAAAAGTCCAAGGCCCGATCGATTGAAAGACAAATAAGTAAATGAGAAAATATGTCCGTTACACTAGAAAATTCAAGTTGCATCAGCCATGTCCAGTTGAAACCAACTTTATAAGACATAACATAATTTTTTTGAATTGGTCGTATTTACGTCATAAAAATCTTTTAATGCCAAGACTTACATAAGCTTGTCGTATTGCAGTGTTTTCAATAAAGGAAGTTTATACAAGACAGTTTCGTTATCATAAATCAATCATTGTTATTTATCCAAAGAATAAATTTATTGGTACACAAATTGATTTAACATCTCGGACGTCGATCGTATTTTTAGATTGCAAACATTTGGGCGCTACACATTCATACAACGCAAATCTGCTAATTGTATCTGAAGGCCAAATAATTAACGCCTGTAAAATATCAAAGCATTTGTGTTTATCATTGCGATTTATTTTACAGCCAAAAAGAAATCGCTCGTGTTCGGAAACTAAGCGACGTGAAGGCACCAGAAGTTCCCATCTACAATGAACACTTAAGACCTGGATTTTGCAGAGTTTCATTACCTTTCTTCATGTCGGACACTGAGCTGGCATTTGTTCTCGAAGCCCTAAAGATGGTTGCTACTGAAGGATGGAAGATTCTGCCTCAGTACATAGTAAACCCTGAGACTGGGCAGTGGAGACATCACACGTGCTCAGTGCTAAGGGACAGAAAGTCTTTACATTCAGTCAAATTCAATGAAGGAAAGATGACCTCACATGAAAGAAGAATTTCCGGTCAGTATTTGCCTTATGCCGTATAGTTTGACACAAAATTTGCACAAAAAAACTGTCTTAACCAGCCTGTTTAGTCAAATTACTTGAACGTCTATGGCCCGCATGATTTGTATACCATATAATTACTGTCAGTCACTTAACTACAATGTTTAATTTTTAATTTCAGGTCCAGGTATATTTCCCCAGACGTATACAGAAACTCTTCAAACAGCTAGGAATCTTTTCAGCAGAGCACGTAAACTGGCCATGAAATGCTCAACAGCGGAACCAGAAGTTACTTTTAACCCACGCATAGATTATCTCAGATGGTTTATGCTTCCCAAAGAAGCTCACGATCTTCTTCTTGGTCGATCAGCAAACGTGAAACATATTGTGCCATTTGACCCATCAGGGTACACAGGGGCAAGAAAGAGCCTCAATATTTCTAGGTCTTCCATAACTTCGTCACCCATCTTAGGATCATCGCCTAGGCATTTCAGTCTATCAGCCATAGACGACTGCCATATATTCAGACTGAAACAAAAGCAAAAATTCTACTCTAGAGAGTCTAGTCTGCGCGAAACGCACAAAGAAGAAACTGAGACTCCCCTCCCAGTGCACTTTGCCGTCGGCGAATCAGTCTCACCATTGCGGTTGATACCACAAAACAAACAGCCTTTGCTGGTAAGATCAAGGTGTTACAGCTTAGGCTCTGATAGCCCACCGGTTCCGGCTCTTAGCGCACAAACTAAACTGAACCTGGGATTAAAAGAAACCAGTCCAAACAACATCATAGAGAAATCAAACTTTTGCAATTGTGGAAGTCAAACAGACTTGCAGTCGTTAGATGACCCAATGATCTCACCCGGAAAGTCATTCCCCTACAGTACACAGAGCAGCGCTTCGATATCTGACTGTAGTCAAGTAGGACGCACATCTCCTACAACTTCGCTAAATTCTCAAACCTCTGAAGATATACAAGCTTATGTCAAAGAAATGACAAGAGAAATAGCTACAGAAATAAAGTCTGAGATTCGTGAGGTCATATCTAAGGTGGATGATATTTTGGAGAATTCTGACTCACTCGAACAGTCAAATCTTAGCATGAACTCAATTTCTAGTCAGAGTGAGAAGAATTCAGTGTCAGTCATAGACGTAGCTGAGTATCTGATGGGTATGTCCAGAGAGATGGCTTCAGAAGTGAAGCACGAAATTCGTGAGATGGTGAATCAGGTTGATGAGATGATTTCACCAGATTACAATGGAACCTGTTCAAGAAAGAGCTCTCCGCCACAAACTGGAAGACAGCGGATTGGCTCGGGACCCGAATTGGGACTGGATCTCAAAAAGGCGACATCATGTTTGCGGAAGTGTCCTACTAGTCCGGTTCTGCCGTCACAGTATGATGAAGATGATAGTCGTTACTGCAAGAGATCTCCAACGACTAATTCTCCTAAATCATCTCAGTGCACGCCTTCGCACGAGGCTTCAGGGCCTAATAGCATCTCGTTCAATTCAAGTGAAACATCGACACCAGATACTATAATTCAAGTAGTCACAACTCAAAACTCACCGATACTACCTAAATCTTTAAGTTCAAACAAATTGTCTGATGATGAAGCAAGTTGCAATGATGCTACGTGCAGACATTGTTGTATCAAGAAGAACTGGTGCCAAAACCCTTCAGTGAGTTCACAAGACAGCGGCATCAACATGACTTTTACTGAAACTGACTCATTTTTAGACTTTGGTAAGTTGAATGTTTATTTTTCCATTTCGCTGAATAAATTGAACCCGGACGCAATCAATTTGCTAAGTGGTCTCAATAAATTCACCGTTCACGTTTTCTGGTCGAGGCGTTGACACCGAACCACTCAATGTCAATAGGTATTAATTGGTGAAGATATTCATGATTTCTGGTAGCTAGCAGATCGTAGCTGAACTAGTAAAATTGCGGTAAATTTTTATTTGTTGGATTTTATTGGGACCAATAAATTGACTTAATTATTTCTTCTATCATACATGGATTTGTTTCTTTTTCGCCCTCGTTATTTAAACAACTTTTTAAGATTTTACTTTAAACCCTTTACTTCCCATTTATAGTAAGTTAAACGTTTGCATATATTTGTAAATAGGTTTTTTCTAATTTATGACATTAATAATCTCGGCAATGTGCCCAAAGTTAAATAAAATAAAGTATTACTGAAAAATGTTTGACCGACCATTCTGACCTTCCAGATACGCTAAACAAATGCAGAAAAGGCCAAGGCAGACTGCGGATATGCCAGAAGCATGAGAAGAGTGAAGTGCCAGACATTATTGAGGGCGTGCCGGTGTGTTCCGGGGACCACGTCCGCCAGACTAAGAGATACGACGCCACAGACCCGGGTAGAGTCGTGTTCGTTGAAGAGGCTGAAGGGCAAAATAGGTAAGAAGTGCCAAAATTTTAAGAACTATTTTTGTTAATTTCTCTTTTGATTTAATGTCTATAGATAATAAAGTCGAAACGTATAAATGTTTGACAATGTTTGTGGTTTAGTAATTGTACTATTATTAGTAGCTCCATAAATAAATGTCGTATTTTTACTATTATACATAAAATAAATCAACATTCTAACTCTGCTATGAAAATGTGATAATATCCAAAACAGTTTTGCTTGTAGCAGTTTTACAAAATTATTAACCTCTTATATTTCACGGGCTATCCTCACTAGCGATAATACCCGGACCTTTGAAAGGCTAAAGTGTGGACACAGGTTCAACACGCAGTGGCCTTGTTGAGAACTTTACTCTAAACTTAACCTTTTATTATTATCAAATTTAATTTGATACTTTACTATTTTATATTTTTATACTTTACTAATGGGTTGTCAAGCTTCAATTTATTTGATTTCTTAGTTACGCAAATCCGTATGTTTAGTAGAAAATATATTTAGTATTAGAATAAAATTCAAAGCGACAAATTGTGGAAAACTAGTTTAAAGGTCATTAAACTAATTAGTGAACCATATTAGACTTGGCAATCTTAATGAAGCTCAAATTCCCACCAGCATTGAACATAGCCACGAGTGAAGTTTTGGCAATAAATCAAAGCGTGTCGTCTAAATTCTCATCTTTCACTCAAACAATCATTAACGAAATAGTTAAAACGTATATGTTTAAATCCTTCCCAAATAAATTAGGTATATTTATGTTGCTAGAATCACATCACATACTTAGCCTTCATATCAAACTGATATAAATAGTCATCATTTCTTTTAATAGTCTTTCGAAGATATGTTAATTTTATTGGTATTAACCTAGGTACTTCTCATTCAAATTATGTTTCCTTCAGTTGGGAGCCAGGTTGTTGAAATAGGTTTAATGACAACAATGTAGAATGTAGAATACACTTACAACAATATTGGTAATTTTGCGTACTGATGGCGTTGCTTCTAAAACAAACGTCGAAGTATAGCACTGTAGTAGTTGAGTGATGTGGAGTTCAATTTATCAAGTGCTAGTTTGTTTGTTCTCGCTTTTGGTATCAACTGTAGACTGCTATGATTCGTTGCCAGTCAATTAAAGCGCTGCTAATGAACTGTAGGCAACAAATTATTTCTATGTCAGCGTCAATATTATACAAACCCAAATGTAGTAGATTGATGTTTCCTTTTTTTCTATTTAACGTCAACGCTGTTATTTAATATCTTTTGACAGTCCAGTGTCCAGATTTCCTCCATGAATACTGTACTAAAATTGAACAGCACAAAGGCTTTATTGAAAACCATCCTAAGCTTAAACAAATTAAAGTCTTTCTTCCATTATTCTTCTACATATTGGTTATAATTCCAGGGCCATAGCAACAGTGGCTGACTCAAAGCGTAGTAGTCGTTCCTCCAACGCGTCATCAAGCTGCTCTGATCGAAGCTCTCGGTCCAGCGGCTATGGCACCGATCAGAGGACAAATGATGATCGATACGATAGGAGGTTAGTCAATATACTATAAGCAATCCTATGACCTATGGTTATAATGACATTGTTGATGACTAACAAAAATGATAACATTGTTTCTATAATTAAAAATGAAGCAGCAACAGAAGGAAATGCAGATATTAGAATTGTCAAGTAAAATTACTTAACTAATGATTTTGGCCCTGGATTATAATAGCACTGTATCAATCTGAAAATAATTAAGCAAACATAAACATCATGATAACACTACGATTCTACGATTAAACTGGAGTAACAACAATAGTGCATGTAGATAGGAACTGGACATTAAAATTATTAATGGTAACATTAAAACACGAATAATATGGCATTGAATATAGATACAACTTTAACAATATCTTTAACAATAGTTTAACGATAACTGAAGATCGTATCATATAAGGTTAGGTAATAACTAACATTTATAGTTATAGCAAAATCAAGATCAACGGCCGAGTATTCGATCAGCTGGACCCGCGGGTCCATTTGACTACATATCTCATCGCAAGCATAGCTAGAACATTTAGAAATTACAAGATAATTACATTAATATCAAGAGAGATAATAAGAACGAATCTAAAAATTCTATACATCCACGTAAATGAGCTGTTTCTTTATTTATATCACAATTTTTTTGGATCAACTTGATGCTTGATCGTTGATTATTTTGTTGTGCAGTGAGTCAGAGTGCCGCACGTTCAAGCCGCAGTGGGAGGAGGAGCACGAGGAGCGCGAGGACAGCAGCGCATGCAGCGACGACGCGTCGCTCACGGACCTCACGCTGGATGACGACAGCAACTGGCACTGCCCGCCCAGGGCTGTCTGGAAACCCACTGTTGAGGTACGTAGAACTAAGTAATGGAACGGGACTGTAGTCGTGTATGTACAATATTTGGTATATGATGATTGTGTATCAAGTGCGCTGGACAATAAATGGGTTAATAAATTTGGTCAAATTTTACACATGGCACAAATTTTAAGTCTTTTAGAAAGAGGATCTCTTCTATCTACATATCTTTATATATTTACTATCTTTGTTTTGATTGGTCTCCACCCAGAATAACAGAATAACTGTAAAAACGCTGGTTACAGTCACAAAAAAATAAATATGTTTTCCGGAAACAGGGACGACTTACGCGGAGCAGCACTACTATTATGTTTGTTATACTTGACTATTTCTCTATTTGAATGGATTGGTACTTCAAACAATATTTTTAATCCAATGCTTTTTTATCAGGCTATCCACGAGTACAACATGATTCGTCAGGGCGACAAAGTCCTGGTCTGCCTCTCGGGCGGCAGCAGCTCCATCGCGCTGCTGCACACCATGCACCAGTACCAGCTCTACTGCAGGGCTAAAGGCATCCACTTCAGTATTGGTAAGTAACAAAGGCGAGGATATCGGAGATGCCCTGACTCTTTTATTTAGACCCGACTGGTTTGGGTTGTGTTTTTTATTTGATTTTATCATGAGCCTTGCATAACCCATTGTTACGTAGAGATGTCCTTCAGATTTTATTCAGTCTTCGAAGATTTGGTAAATGACTTATTTGTTTGGCTCATCATTATGAGATAGATCTATGTATCCTATCAATAGCAATTCACTGTAGTTTAGGTTTAGTTTTAATTAAAGTATTTAAGGTGCCTGTTTTTCTCCGTGTTTTGTTTGTCTGAGTTTAAACTGTTTATTGTTTTCAGGCGCTCTGTTCGTCCACGAGCCGAACTCTAGAGTGGACCCGCTCCATCTGATGGCCTACTGCAGGACTCTCGGTGTCAAGTTTCTATATGAAGACAAGTTTGATGAGAATGAACCAGAAAGTACTCGTTAGTTTATTTTTTTTATCTTTTATTTAAATAGTTTTTTTTTCATGAAGAAGGAAAAGGCATTTCGTTGTGAAAAGAACATGTAATCAAACAAAATCTACGTGTTAAATGTAACTAACAGTTCATATAAGGTAGATTAAAAGGAGGCAAAAATAAAATCGTATAAGTAATTCGAAATATAGGTAGAAAAGCCGTCTAATAACTTATGGTTATGGCAGATCAATGACATAACAAAAGTTTCGGATCAAATCTAGATGAAACTAGCACAAGACCGGAGAGAATGGCACGTGGAAGGAGAGGGCAATGCCCAGCATTGGGATGACAAAGGCTATGGATGATGATGATGATGATGGTAGATCCATTACCTTATCTCTTCTTGGTTTTAGTTTTATTTACCACGCTTTCCTTTTCAGATGCTACCTGCACAAGTCCATGGAGCCTCGCTGCGGAAGCCACACGCTGGTCGTGCCGTAGCACCCGCAAGCGTGCCATAACTACAGCTGTAGCGCACGGCTACGGCGTAGCAGCGCTGGCGCAGCACCTGGACCGCGCCGCTACAGCGTTCCTGGCGGCCGCGCTACATACTGGCTCCTTGAGGACTTTGCGCCCACACTACACTTTACGGTAAGTCAACAGTTCTCTAAAGAAAAAGCTAAAAGAAACTTAAGACATATGATTTGATTCTATTTACAATACTGTTAAATTACTATAAAGCAATTGTATTTTTTATATTTTATATGTAATAATTAGGTATTAAATTTCTAATTTCTATTCCACAGCGACCACGATATTCGCATAATTCGGCCGTTCATCTACGTGCGCGCGCGCGCCCTCGCCGCGTTCGCGTGCGCTCGCCGCCTGCCAGACTTCCGCAGTGACATCACGCTGTCGCCGCCTAATAGTCCCACGCACAGTGACGAGAGCATTGATAACAAGTAAGTACCTAATTGTTTACTTTAAAAAGATGCTAAATATAGTTATTTTTTTATTATATGACAAGAAATGATTAAGATTTGGCCGAAAATCAAGCTGCAAGAATGGACCGACAAGGGTCGCCGAGCTTAGTCTGTGGATGGGACGGCAAACACGTTATGCCGTTTGTGCCGGCTATCACACTGTGTTCTTTGCCAGTCGTTAAGTTATTACTATTCTGGCAGCCAGTGTTTCCAAAGAATACCTGTTACAGCAGGACATCAGTTCAGTTGAACCAGTTGAGACTTCAAGCCTGAGAGAAGGATAGACAGAAAACGTAAAATTATGTCTTTCTTCTTGCCTAATCTCCAACACTTTTTATTGTTATTAGCTTTAACAACCTATGTACCCAAATATTTATTCCTTATAATTTAATTTTTAGCAAAGCCATGGTTCTTGAGCGCTTAGCGTCTGAACCCTACAGCTCGTTGGTAAAAGAGCCGTCACCTGCCAAAGACAGTGGCCCACCTGAGACCAGCCTGGCAGAATCTCTGGCAGAACCAATGGAGACTGCTCGCGACCTACTGGCGTGCCAAGAACGCCGCTACCCCTACCTGTTCACCAGCCTTAAGAGTGCGTTACGTCCTCTTTTTAACGGCAGGTTAGTTTGATTGATATCGTACGTGTAGTTCAGTTTGTCGCTGAGAAAATTATTGATATATTTTCAATAGATAAATTAAAAAGTTGTATGAGAGGTTATGGGGCATAATTATATTTCTTTTTAATGTGCCAAGCAGTAACTACCCAATAGACTAGAAATTACACTTAAATATTCGCTATTTGGCGTGTTCTAAATTTTTTTTTTCTACCTTTCCAACCCGTTGTTTATAATTGAATAAAAATCTTATGAAGTTAATAGTTTAAATTTTCACAAAGCTCAAAAACTACAATATAAAAATTATAAAAATAATCTTAACATCTCAATTAACAACGAATATTTATTTCCAGAGATTTGAACAAAGATCAAAAGGAACAAAGACACAGGAAGAAGTCTGTCATACAGATGCGTAATGGGGCGCCCGTGTACGATTCTGATGACGACAGCGAGGAAGAGCTGATGCCGTAGGGGCTGACCTGCCGCGGCTGCTTGCCTGTACAACTTGTAAACCGGGGAATTACAAACGAGAATTTATACATTCATAAAAATATTGTTTAACCGCGTCTGTGTTTTGAAGACGTTTGATGCGTCTATGTATTCTGCTATTCACACTAATCCTACAAATTAAAGATCATAAAAATCGGTCCAACCGTTCTTGAGTTATAAATGTAACTAACTCTACTTTGTTTTATAAAATTGAAAATACGGTATTCAGCTGAATCCGCTGATACTGGTCGATACTAATATAGCTTGAAAAAGGCTATGCCAAGTACATATAAATTCTTAAAATTATCAACAAAAGATCTGTCGTCATTCATGGATTACATTGTAACCCATGCATGCAACCAAAATCAAAAATAAATGGAAGGAACTTTTAAAGGGAAACTAATTATACGGGCAACTTTTAGCAAAGAGAATGCTATTTCAAAATAAATGGAAAATTTTTTTTGGTAGTTCCAAGTTTTGTGTCGTATCGTTAAAATCATAAATTTTCCTACAGCAAGATTTTATTGCTGAAACAAGGACGTTTAACGTTAACGCATGATATAATAACGAAAGCTACATTATCATAGACAGATGGAACGATCTGTTTATTACGAGACTTCATAAAACGGTTCCTTGTATTTTGATGGAAGCAGTTCTAGGCAGTCAGGCCAAAATTTCTGATTATATCCGTCACACTGGGTGTGGCTTGCCATAGGTGGGGCAGTGGCCAAAGGTCAGGCCATCCGCCAAACACATGTGTTCGCGGTGTGATAATATATGCCAACCACCAAAGGTGGATGTTTGGATGTTACTGCTACAGCAGTCTAGTAGTGTGTATGTGGTAGATGTTGGCTTGTGATTACTCAGTGATCGTGTTTCTTGTGATCCATGTAAGTTATTGTTTACGGTGGATTTTTTTGGCTCTAAAAATATAGCCGGGTTTATTTAAACAATTTACTCATTGTTGACCGTTTCATTTAAATTTATGTCTATACTCCCAGTCATTACGTAATTGGCATTTAAAAAAAAAAGAAATTCACTTGTAGGTACAGTACGGACTAATTACTATCTGATATGAAGATTGAAGGTCTATTATTATTAACATAAATTATTTAGTCTCAAAATGGTGTTTGGTTTGAAAGTGATTTGATATTATAATTATGTTAAAATTTGTTCTTTATATTAAAGGTACTTAAGAAATTGTCAATATTTGTATGGTTAGTGTTTGTCGATGATTTACAGATAATTAGAGCCATTAAAATTCCGCCGCATTAATGTTCTAGTTTGTAAGCGAGTGTGAACTTTGATTTGACGTTAGATTCAGGGTTGCCATGTTAATAATTTTGTTACTAATCAAAATGGTACGATTTTTTTATTTTTAAAGTATAACTGTGGAATTGAAAACAAAGTGCATTTGTTACAGTCTGTTATTATAATGTTAAGAAATATATTTTTCAATGTTGTTGTAAGAATTGATATTGTATGGAGTTGAAACTTATAATGTATAACAAGTTCTATTTATTCGGTTGGTTGAAGAGTTTAAGAAATTTATCCAAGTGTTTATTATAATATACTGATTTTATTTTAGGTACGATTTGTACTAAGCGAGTACCTAAAACTATTTTGTGGAATGTAACGATATAATAATAGATATATAAAAGATATAATTATACAAGTTTACAAAGTAGAGAGTATCAATTCTGTTATTTGTACAAACTTTGTAGTTGTAGTGTATTACGCTTTTTATAAAGATATTAATTTGCTTGATAAGACAATGTTGCCTGTCATGGCTACCTTCATTTTATACAACGAGTGAATGTTGATTTAGAACCATCAATGACTTCCGTTTAACATAATACCTCCTGTTTGGCTTCGTAGTCGGGTAAATTGGAATACGCTGATGCGAGACTGATTGTGAATGTCAACTCATTTTTCTATTAATTTTTATGTCATTAAATAGTTCTTATGTTCATTTTGCATTGTTTAAGTGACTACTTATCGTCTAGTTATTTTATATTGCTCTTGTATGCAACTTTAGAGTTAAGAAAGATTCCTAATTGTTAAGGATACATAGATGTAAGTGTGAACTATAATAATCTTGAAACAAGTCCCATTCATTGCTTCCATGATATAATTATTGTATTCATATACATATTGTCTTATGGAATAAAAATATGTTTTAATGAAATGTTTCTTTTTTTATTAATTTTTAAATTTTACTTTCCTGTCTCAAATTCATAGTGATTACTTACGATTAGGACAATGCTTGTACTTTTTCTATGAGAATAGAACTTTGCTCTGATCAGGGACAGTTCTGGATTGGTATACCTACCAATTATAATACTTATCGTGAAGATAATATCCTCAAGACGGATGTTAGGGAAGTTTAATTTCTTCTTTCTTTACAAAAGGGAATAACTGGACAAGTGCTAGTCTGGCTCACCGAGGGATCCGAACAAATTTTGCTGATAGTCACAGTTAATTCTCTTAAATGCTGTATCATACATCGATGTACGACTCTATAAAATTCCCAACTTTAAATATATGTGTAAAATTAAAATATATAATATATATATATTTACTTTACAAAAACAACAAGTTTACAATTTTGCGGACGAAATAGAGATGATAGGTGACAGGAAAAGGAAATCCTTTTCTTGTGACATCAGACTAGCATCATGCCATAATTCGTGATTCTGGTTCGACGGAAATTATCATAAGTTTTGAGTTTCTCTGAAATTTATGGGAAAAGCAACATAAATGCCTGTATTTTTTAATTTCATTGACGTAAAAGCTTGAATTTTTAACTGCATCAAGGCTCCGTAGTCCTTACCTGAGTTTTTGATATTAATTTCAACATGATATCATCATGCGTTTCCAAGAAAAAAAATACTTGACAGACATACAGATGGACAACAAAGTGATTCTATAAGGGTTCTTTTTTTCCTTCTGAGATACGGAACCCAAAAAAGACAGTTAAGGTAAAATAAAACAACAGTATTGCCTTACTTATTTACTAAATACACTACATACACAAATTCTTAACGTGTGTGTGCGTGCCCACTTCTCAGCTTAAAATAATGAGTATTACAAGTACCAAGGACAAATCCTTTAACGAGACAAAGTTAAACACTGAATGTGATAATAATAGCTACACTTATTAAATACACAAGCAAAGACAAAACTAACCTAGAAGCTATATCATTATAATACTAAAATCTCTTAAACTACTTTTATTTCATGACGACACAACATTCTTCATCGTATTTTATATATATTGAAAGATCAACTACATTATAATAATTATGAGTTACACGGCTATTTATTCTACAATATAGTAAAGGTTATATAATTTTAAAATAGAGCATCATTTGGGAAAAGGATAGATTTAATAGTCAAACGGTGGCTCTTTTACTTCTTGGCGCCAGCACCGCCCTTGCAGCATGGCTTGCCACCTGTGAGATACATACAATATTAAATAAAGATTTTAAAGAATTTACGAAATCGAAAACACATCGGTTCTGCTTCATAAAGCTTAAAAATAACTTTAGAAATATAATAAATAATCATTTCTATCAAAATCGTTTAAAATACTATTATTTTAATGTTTCACTGAGCTATTTATTTCTGTCTGGTTATGGACAGATTGTAACCAAAAATATTTAATAAAGTTCAACATAATGACAATGCAATATTAATATGACATGGAACTGCCCTGATGCATGAACTGCTTATATGGTGCCGAAAGGTGGCCGCGAGAACTCTGTCAAAAAAACACGCAACCCTATCGAGTATGGGCTTGACAAGGACTCAAGTTTAAGATGATATATAGGCCATTACCAATTAATTATTTATTTTAATAACTTGTAATATTATCCCGAAAATAATGTAAATTTTCTCATTTCTGTGACAACCATGTTGTATTTTATTCTAAGTGTTAATGTTACTGTAAGTACCTAATATAAAACCATGCTTACCAGAGGCCTGGCCATCGCCGCAAGCGCAGGACGGGCCGCAGGTGCAGTTAGCGCCGCAAGCGGCAGCGCCGCCGCCGCACGTATCTGTTAATTATAACAATAACAGTAAAGTTATTAACAACAGTTAAGTTAGTGACAGCAAAGATGTTCTGTGAGAGTCGATTACAAAAAAAGAACTAGTAGGCCCAGACGATGCACATTAAAATCAGTCCAAGAAGCGGCTTCGATGCTTTTACCAGCAATCTGAACTATTTTATAGGACTATTGTCCATAAAACCAAACTCCTTTCGGAGTTTTCGGACTCCCAGACTAGCTTTAGTAGACTACAGTACCTCTAGAGTCATGGCATTGATGTGAATCGATCGAAAAGACATGTTAATTCCATACATTTGAGCGATTTCTATCATCGTCGGTAAAGCTTGTAGAAATTTCACTTATCTACGGGAGATCTAACGATCGGTCCGACCAGGTTCTGCTTTTTTGACGAAAAGAGTTTGATCAGATCACATTGGTACAAATTTACGAAATGATGAAGAATCTCACGGGATACTTAAAAAAAGTACCGCATTAAAATATTAATCAAGGCTGAATCTGGTAAAAATCTAAACGGATATATTTATCATTCGGATCGGTTTTTTTTTATCAGGTTTCATCGCTTAGTTTTTGCGTGTATAGCAAATATTCAAACACTCAAATGTAAAAATATCAGAACCTAGTGTAGATTCTCTTCATGCTACTAACTTTCTCAAAATTTCACATCACCCGTTCAATTTTTTTACTTTAAGCAAGTTTAAAACCAAGGACTGATACGGATTCAGTAATATATGTCTTCACGAAATCAAACATGATAGCAATTATATAAATGGTATTAAATCTAGCAGAAGCATGCACAAATCTGAACGCTAGAAGTACGATAATACAATACAATTTTTGCAATAATACGGGAATCCACAATGAGGTATTAGTTAATAAAATCACTAAAATATGTTCACATATTTGTCTATGCCAAATTCACTTCATAGACAGTTAGGTGCCGCTGTTTCTGTCTTGTTTTGATTTTATTTTTACTAATAAACAACTGTAATCTCCAGTGACTGCACGATACTTTTGCCAACATTTTAAATAACAATTCCAGTGCGCAATAATTAATTATCTATCTCCACACTGTACTTGGATGAGATTAGTAAAATTAGGGAACATTTAAAGATTTTTAAAAAGGCATGAAAAATTGTTAACTTTGAGAGCAAGAGTCTACAAGTACAAGAAATATCGATCGATTAATCGACACTTTATATTATGTTACATAACAAGTACATACCTACGCCTTAATAATATAAATAAGTAGCTGCCAACCCCGGCTTCGCGCAGGTGGTGTAAGGATTGCAAAACATTTTAATACGTTTTATTTAAATTTCTTGACAACCTAACAGTAAGGAATATAACAAAAAAAAAAAGAAATATCCGATTTGGTGCAGTCGTACTAGCCAATAAATCCAACTCTGTATTGAAATCGTTGTAAATAAGTTTAGAGAGAGAGAAAATTATTGATAGATACTGATTATATCATACATACTTAAATTACATCGGAGTATTTTAAACTGTATTCATTATTAAAGACAGTTTAAATACAAAAAGTGTAACAATTACTTAGATTAGAATTGACTTCTGGAATAACATAATATATAATTCAAAAATAAAATAATTTAAATAAAGTTTTAACGAAAACAATCTGAATTAAAACACGAAAAACTAACTGAATAAACTAGGCCCTGCTTTCACACCAATAAAATAGTAATAAGCCCGTTATATTCAATAAGACACCACTCCAAATCTTACTCTACAATAACTGCGTCATTTACGAAACACTTAAACCATTCACTTATACATATATGTACTTAAAAAGCCGGCAAAACAAAAACAATCCTCTCAATCTTAAAGAAAACACAAATAATTGTAACAAGAATTAAAAATATTAAAATAAAAATAATTATATAATATTACTTACCTTTACAAGAGTCGCAGGGTGCAGGCATTGTAAGATGTCAGGCTAGACTGTTCTAGTTCAGTCTGGGCGAAGCCGGGGTGCGCGCGCACTGCGGCCCGCCGGGTCAATAACTGAGCGCCGAGGGGGGATCGCGGCATGTAGACAGGGAGACAGCGGCCACATTCATACCACTATCTTATTAAAAAATGTATGAGTTATGAGAGTAAGTATAGCACATTATAAAGTCAATAGTTTAACGTAATGTATGAGAGTACTTAAGAGTTAATACATTATGAAAGGAGTAAGTATTGAGTCAGTTTAAATAAAATGTATGACTGTTAACTTACTATGAAAGTAAAAGACTATTTAGTATTTGAGTGCCTTTGATGTTGTTTGGGTCCATAGTTTATTGAATGATGATAAACAGGTCTGATATTAGACTAGGATTAATAATGTTGATTAATTAGATTGTATTATGAATAAAGGAATGATTATAAATTATGTCTCAAATGATTGACTTAAATTATTTAGTAAATAATGAAACTATTGTATATCTCAAATGAATTTACTATATGATCATTAAAGTCATAAAATGTATTCTAAAGTTCTATGAACCTCAAGTATTTACGTTAAATTGTAAAAAAAATGCGTTTATTATTTATAATACACATAATTAAAACATTTACATTCCCGTCAGGTACTTAACACCAAGCATAAAGTGCCTAGCTGTAATTTATTTCACTAGTTTTTCTTTGATTTCATTTGTACACACTACTACAAATTACTATCATTTACTAAGTTTTTTATTAGTTGTGTTGTATAACTATGCAGCCAGCAAATATAAAAATTAAAATACTAAATGCACATTCATACGGAATAATCAGTTATTCCAATTCATATTAAATACTCTATAATCAAAACGAATATAGTTAAATATTCATTAAATATCTCATTAATTCTCCATAATTATTGAAAAATTAAGAACAATCGATTTTGAAACTAAGTTCTCTAGCTCCGGCACTAAAATAAGATAGTTACATTATGGCGTTCAGGTATAGGTAGTATAAATGATTGGAGGGCCGTAAACAAAAACAAAGTGGTGTGGGTTGCGACGGGACCGGTTCGATCCCTGCCCGGCCACTGTCGGCGTTGCTTTCCTATACAACTTGTTCATTCAATTTACCTTTAAACACATAAGTTATTGTCACAAAACAGTCTAATACTATTTGCTGACCCGACAGACGTTGAATTTTCTTAGCTATGAATATTCATTCGAAATGGAAAAATAACATTAAAAAATATTTTAAAAACATAGTGTTCATTGTCAATACCTATGTTGTTTGATATAGAACAACATTTTTAGTTGAGCAAACTGTCACATGCGAAGTTAAAATAATCGTTAATTTTGTCTCGATTTTCTGCGCAATTACCTTATTTTTTATTTCTGTAAGAACTAGAAAAAGAATAGGAAAAATTGAAAAAAGTCATGAATAAAATGGGTAAAGTCCTTCTCAACCAATCTTCCAACATTTCGGGAAATAGGGATTCATTTTTATATACTTATTGATTATCTACCGAATTAAAAAAAACCCGAAAGATTTACTGATTTTCATTTGATTGGGTCGATAAATAGTAGCAACGACAAGTCTGCGTGAAAGGTTTGATAAATGGACTTCTAATAATATTTTCCTAAAAATATCTTAAGATTTAAAGTTCAAGTGCATTTATCTAATTAATGTAAATAGGTACAGACTACTATTGATTTTAGAGAGTTAAAAACTAATTAAGTTCGTGTGCATTGTGTTTTGTCGTCTAGCTCCTAAACTTTAATATAAATAGCTATTCAATAGCTATCAGCAAAGTTCAAAGTGATTTTATTTTAGATTACAATAGGGAAGCGGACTGGGTATGAAAAGGAAATATCTATTTAGTCCACCAGATAGATAAAAAAAACTCATATTTTTTCTTTTGTCAAATCAATTAAAAATTCCAAAGTTAAAGCGCTTTTAAGTTCTGGAGTGGAGGCTTGTGACGTCATATGTGAGTATCTGTATCTTCCTCATCGTTTTTTTAATTAAAAAAGAAAAAATACGTGTCTAATATTATTATAATATTTATGTGACGTGTAAATAAAAAAAAATGTCCGATCCCCTATTGCTTGACTTTTCAATTGTCCGTAATGTTTTTTAGACATGTTACAAACATTGATAATGACCTATTGTTTTGGAGGGTTCCTTACAAAATCTGCTGATCGTCACAGATAACTCTCTAAATATAAGTTTGTAATCTCAAAAACTAGCCTTCAGTATTTGATATTAAAGTCAACATGATACCATTACGCGTTTCTGAGAAAAAAAAAATCTTGACAGACGGACATGCGGACAACCAAGTGATCTTATTAAAGTTTATTTTTTCCTTTTGAGGTCCGAAGCCCTGACAACTATCTGCGGATTATATCTAAATGATAAATAAACTTTATAAAATGTTATTATTGAGCTCATTAGAATACTCAAAGAAAAAGAGAAAAAATGCAGGTTGTGGTCCTGAATCCAAGGTCGACTGCGTTCGAATTCGTAATTTGAAAAGTTTTTATCAAACTCGATTCTAATTTAGTCAAAAATTACATTACCGAACTGGTTTGGTCGTTATTCGAACGAAAAGCGCAGTTTGTTTTCTTGTTAAAATAACCAAGGAGGTAGGTAGTATTATCCTTACCAATATTATAAATGAGAAAGTTACTCTGTCTGTCTGTCGCGCTTTCACGCCAAGACTACTGACCCGATTTAAATGAAATTTGGTACACAGATAGTCGAGAGCCTGAGAAAGGACAAAGGCTACTTTTTGCCGCGAACGACTACCGACTTCCACGCGAGCAGAGCCGCGGGAAACAGCTAGTTAGTTATAAATGAGAGCAATACTTAGATGAAATCGCGTAGCCATTTTTTTGTCAAGTATTTTTTGTAAGTATATCACCTTTTTTTGTAAGTAGTCACGATTCTAAAGAATATTTGGTTTAAAGTACTTTTTTTTGTGTATCTTTTTTGTAAATTTTCGAATACTGGGCAGTACTGGAATAAATTAGATCAGTGTAGATTATGTTTAAAATATTAATAGATGCCCGGTACTACAAGCAGAATATCAAAGAGAAAAGAGCTGTGATAAACTAGGTATATTTGATTAATCACAAAGTAATTGTGTGGAAAAGGTGGAAAAATCTTCACAAAAACACCTTTCAAAAATTCTTAGAAATAAGGTTTAAAAACTACGTTATATTTACTGAACACGATAATAGTTTCTTAATATAGAATTTAAATCACTTCTAAGTAACAGCAATTCAAAACAAACAAAGCATCTAGGATTGAGATAGAAATTAAGATTTAGTATGTTATAAACAACGCGTTAGCGAAACGACACGAAGTCGATGTCGTCGACCTGCGCGTGCGCATCGTGATTCATTCCGCTTTATAGCTATCAAACTCCTAATGGTTTATTTTACAATGCAGGTGCTTAAACTAATTTGAGTTTGAAACCAAAAACAAAATTTCGCAATCATCGTAAAATTAGGGTCTCAGACATGTTTTTTTTATCATTAAATTGATGAACCCTTTTAACACGCTTGTCCTTTTTTGAGTAAATCCAAGAAGCACTTACTTAACTGTAATTGGATATATAAATCTTGCTTTTATGAGATAAGATATTTTTTGTCTCTACTCAATTTTCGTAGAGTCAAGCAAAATACCTAACTAGATTAAGATATAATTTCCAATGTAATTAAATGGTTGTTATAATAAACAAACTAGCTAGGTAGGTGTAGGTATACAACTCAATTTTGCTAGCGGTAAAACTATATATAACCTAAGTCCTTTTTTTGGGGTCCAAGATTACCCAGTACCAAATTCCGTCAAAATTGATTTAGTAGTTTAGCCATAAAAGCGTAACGAACAGTCAGACGGTCAGAGTTCCTTTCGCAATTATAATATTGTTATGGAATTATTTTTTTACTATTATCAATACATGATATTGACTTCAAATATGTTAACTATACTAACACAGCCACAATACCTGCATTCAGTGGGAGTTTATAATTGTAGTATGAACACAAGTATGACATTTCCTAGAGAAAGCAGTCTGTGTTCATTACCGACACTATAATTATTGCGGTTCAAACGACACCATTACCATGATGCTCCATTGTCGTGAGTAAAGTGCATTCTACTTTAATAAGCTTAGTTTATTTTTCTGAAGAACTGTTAACCTTAAGACTTACTTAGCTTTGTTTAAGTTACATCACTCGAAAGAGGAAGTTACCTAGGTTTACTTTATTTATAACCCCTGACGGAAAAGTTTGACGTGTCTGTGTATCTGTCTTTGGCATTGTAGCCCCTGGAATGGACCGATTATGATACGGTTTTTTTTGTTTGAAAGATGCCGTAATCGAGATGGTTCATCAACAATTTTGTTTTTGTCGGAGGTTTCCTTAATTTTTTTATTTACTTATAGATTTTTTTTCTTCTTTTTAGCCTTTTTAAGAATATGTTGGGTTTCACTCCCAATCTTACAGAGTCCCATGGAACAATTGCAGTGGAACTAGTGAGACGACTCTTACTAAAATTATTCTCACTAGTTCCATTACAAAAGCCAACGGAACTACTGAGAGAAAATGTTCTTATAAGTTCCATGGGACTAACTGACAGCAAAACTACTGGGAACAATCTGACTCATAATAACTTATTTACTTATTAGGTATGTAACTAATAAAAGTCTGGTGTTATATTGCAATCATCGTAATAAAAGCTTTTGACTTCTTGTTACATATATTTTTTCGGATAAAGAAGAAGTTTGTATAAACTTATACGATACCTCCTTCGTTCTAATTTTGAGAACAACGTTTACGTTTTAGGCAAAGCCCTGGTACAAGGTGGTATTGAGGTCAAACATATTTAAAGTTAGGAAAAGGGTCGAAAGTGGCCCAAGATGGTTGGCGTAATATACCACTCGCACGACCCCTCTGACGCCATTATTTGAAAACTTCGCTGTCAATACCATGTGTCTAGATTATATGTAAATATATTATGAATGTTTGTATAATAACTTTCGTAAGGAGTAATTATAATTAGGAACATTATTGGTTTACAGACTCAATAGGAGTCATCATGAGCTGACGCGGCGGCAGCAGTGTCGCGAGTCGAACTTGTGTATTTTATGAAGTCATTAACGTGCATGAAAATACGGTGTATACAGTATAGATTTGACGACCTCCGTGGTCGACTGACGTACACTGCGGTTTTCAAGGTGTCGTAAGTTCTGAGTTACCGGGTTTGATCCCCGGACGAGTCAATGTCACTTCTAATGGTAACTTCGTTGTCTCTGATTCAATAACACATGTGCTATAACTACTTACTTTGGGTTCAGAGCAATGTATGCGATGTTGTCAACATTTATTTATTTATTTAATTTTATTAGATCTACAGAAGTTTATTAAGCTATCAATAAACCGAAACAAATTGTAATTTGTAAAGAAATAGATTTGTTTAAACCTCAATCATGTTGTGTTTCAGAATGGGAATATTTCTTCCTTATTTTTTATCGTCTAAATAACCACCGGTCACGGTCATTCCAACAATCCATAAGTACAATATTAGGTACTTAGGATTAAGCAAAAAGTTTGATTGTAGAGTTCCAGTGATTAAATAATAGCTGCGGTTTGATTTAATAACTAGATCTTGGCGTTCGATTGATGATAAAATAACCCATACTAATCTATACTAATATTATAAAGCTGAAGAGTTTGTTTGTTTGTTTGTTTGTTTGAACGCGCTAATCTCAGGAACTACGGGTTCGAATTGAAAACTTATTTTTGTATTGGATAGTCAGTTTATTGAGGAAGGCTATAGGCTATATAACATCACGCTACGATCAATAGGTTGGAGTGCAGCATAAATGAAAAAGGTTGCAAAAATGAAAAACCGTTGAAACTAAAACACGCGAACAAAGTCGCGAGGGACAGCTAGTATTTATTTTAAATGCGAAAGTACTGTCTGCCGCTGGACAGATTTTGATGAAACTTGGTACGGGGTAAGCTTGTATCACAAGAAAGGACAAAGGCTATATTTGCCGCGATAGCCAACACCGACGCGATCGGAGCCGCGGGCAACACCTAGTTTAATAAAAAAGAAAGGAAAGAAAAGTTACCTATAAAGCAACAAAGGAAAGTAGATATAAAATGTAGCTAATCTTTCAAAAGTAAAGTTGTTTTGTAAATCTTTTAGACTACTGAGACTTTAAACATTGTTTGATTGACACTGACAGACAATAAGGGACTTTATTATGGGGTATCGAAAGTTACATTTTAGATACAATCCACTGTTTATGCGGCAAAGCAGTAAGCAAAAGTTAGTCGTATTTAAATATTCTCATAATACAGATAGGTATGTCAGTGGTCGTGGGTTCGAGTCACGCGTCGGTTCACAAAGTCCGGAGGGTCGCTTTATTACCGTTTATTAATTAACGACTTGGTACGCGGAGAATGTGTGGGCTCTTAAACCTTCCTATCTCTAAAGTCTTTGTTAATAAGGAATTTGATTTAAGCTTCCATTGTTCTAGAATTCGCTAGCAATAGTTTTAGAAATAGAACTCTGTTGTCGCGATGGACCTTAACAACGGCTTAACAGATTCTAATTTTGAATTCTCCATAGAAAAATTGAATCTAGAATCTGCTAAGCTATCGCTAATCGCAGTCGAGATTTTTATTAATAAGGCCATATAGGTATAAGTATTCTGTGAGGGTTACTTAACAGTTAAGAGTGATGTACCTCAGAAATAAGCTATTTTCTGTACCTTATGATAAGCACAGGACCACTAAGTTGTGCTATTTTTGTCCAATATCTCTTTATGTATGTACAAATCGAATCCTTTACCTTGATATACAAAGTAAGTTTATTGTCGTTGTACAAACGAAAACTATGACTTCTATATCGTTTACCAAAAGGCTAGGTTTAAAAAAAACTCCAAAAACAAATGAAAAAAACGAGTTTTATGGTAATATAGTACTGACAATTGATTTTTTGTTTGTTTGTTTAATTTTTGATACCAATTGTTTTATAACCGATAAAGAGGTCATAATTTTCGTTTGTTCAACGACTTAAAATCCACCTTGTATAATATGGATGTTTTTTCAGCAATACCAGGAGATACGAGGAGGAGAGGTACAACCGTCGTTAGTAAACTACAAAGTAAAATTGTAGAGTCAAATATAAAAAAATTAAAATACGAACAAATACTTACCATGCCAAAACCTAACAATAACTTACCTTAACACGTCTATTTTAATGCCTCAAACGTACACAATAGAATAGTCAACAAAAAATAATAAACTACCTTAGTAAAAACTTTGTAATCAACAAACTTGAAATTGCGCCGAAATCTTATCTCTTGCAAAAAAAACATTACTTGAGAGTGTTAACAACTAGTTCGTATTCTGTTTGAGAAAGGGACGGCGCTATACAAACAGACAGCTCTATCTCTGTTCAACAACGGGATTGTAATGGCTTACACATTACATAATC
This sequence comes from Diachrysia chrysitis, assembly GCA_932294365.1. Classification (NCBI taxonomy): domain Eukaryota; kingdom Metazoa; phylum Arthropoda; class Insecta; order Lepidoptera; family Noctuidae; genus Diachrysia; species Diachrysia chrysitis. The sequence continues at coordinate 8,898,621 of OW028659.1, read as the reverse complement.
CGGTGTCCGATCAATGAACTTAGCAGCGTCACTAATTATAACAAAAAACTAACGAATAGGTACGACATACGCTGAGAAAATTCGCGTAATTTGGGCAAACGTAGTAATATTTGTGTGAGTCAGTGGTTTAAGGTCACGCCACAGCAAAAGCTAAGTTAAGCTAGTGAACTGTTAATTTATATATTTTTTATTCTTTTTTGCACATAAACAATATAAAAAAATGAAATTTACGCCAGAATAGGGATGTTGACTGGGTATGAAAGTAAAAATCTCTTTTGTCCATCAGTTAGATAATAATATATATGACACGTATTAAAAAAATGAAAAAATACAGCGCTTTTAAGTTTAGGAGTAGGGGAGTATGACGCCACGCCGTCGTAAAAATTGTTGCACGTAGTGACGTAACGCGAAATTTCCATTCACTGTATTTTGCTCATTTTTTGTTTGCAGGAAAAAAGAAAAAATACGTGTCCAATAAAATACATAAATCTACCATAAGGACACTTGAAAAAAATTAGGACAAATGCCTATTGTATAGTACCTAATATGTACAAAAGGCGGCCTTATTGCACAAGGCAATTTCTTCCAGGCAACCATTTAAAATATTACTATTAATTTATTGCATTATCTATTTAGATAATAATACTGTAACTGATTTATATCTCAGCATAGGAGATATTTAATACGTAATTTTCGGAATCCTTATAAGACCAAACATTTTTTTCCGTTCGTCTGTATGTTTGCGCATAGCGCATTAAATGCAGTTTTCACAATTGTATGACTGAAGGAGTAACTTAAAACAAAGCGCATGTTTTTTATACGTTACCTAGAAGGTATAGTACCTAGGTCTTATTAAGTATAATTATAAGACATAGTTTAGTTATATAGTTATATTAGATCCAGTATCTTTGCAAAAATATTTTTTATTATCATTATCAATCTTTGTAGGTGGTTTCTGATTATAAGAATTTTGTTTCCAATCCTTAGTAATATTATAAATGTGAAAGTAAATCTATCTGTCTGTTACTCTTTCACGGCTAAACTGCTGAACCGATTTTGATGTAACTTAGTAAGGAGTAAGGTAGAATCTCAAGAAAGGACAGTCTACATTTTGCCGCAATAACCGATATCCACGCGGGCGAAGTCGCGGGCAAAATCTAGTCAAAAATAAAATTATCTTTTTGTAATATGTAGGTACTAGTTTAGTTACTTCCTTATAATTATTACAGATCATTTTCCTCATCAATCAAGATGGCCATCACTGACATAATATATAAATATTTTTTGTCGCTGTGAATATAAATTACAACTTATATTACTTCGCCTACGTAATTACGACGAACTAGAGTACTTGTTACTAAGTACAGTTTGCGACATAACAACGGTATCATCTATTCATGAAAATAAACTTTAATGTATTGACATAAAGACGCTGTCAATGTCAAAGTAGTATCATTGAATTGCGGTTGACAACATCGATCGTATAAAAAAGTTAAGAAAAATATGACATAGTAGGTTTTACTAATTACTAACAAATCGTTTTTTGGTGTAATTAATTGTTTTATATTATACTAGCTGTTTCCCGCGGCTCCGCCCGCGTGGATGTCGGTTACCGCGGTAAAAGCCTATGCCCTTCTCAAGCTCTAGACTATCTGTGTACCAAATTTCATTTAAATCGGTTCAGTAGCTTTGGCGTGAAGCGCAACAGACAGGGAGACAGAATAACTTTCGTATTTACAATATTAGTAAGGATTGATCATTGTTATAGAGAAAACTCCACTAGCATAATGCTGGACTAACTTTGTAGGCATATAAATAAAATCTGACTATGCGTCTTGCGTAAAATGTTTTAAGAACATTTCCAATAATTTTCACAAAAGTATAAATAAAACCTTTACTTAACTTTTTAAAATACTTCATGATGTAAGTTTTCTCGTAAAATAGGATATTAAAGTTATTATATATGCAGTTTCTATATATTACATTACTAAGAATTATAAAATAAGAGTCATAGAAAGTCATCTGATTGTCATTAACAATTCATCAACACTCGATAAACTCATACAACAACAATAATAAAACCATAATACAAACAAAACAGTTTATTGAATACTTTGCATGCTCAGATTTCAAATAAATAAACAATAAATACCTAACCTACAAATAAATACAGAAGCTATGATGTTAAGACCAATTACAACCATGTCTATTAAAGAGAGGGATAGAGCTACACAGTCAGATAGCACCATCTCTTTCCATCACTGACAAACTAAATTAAAGTCGCAATAACGCCACAATTCCGAATTCAATTTAGTCAGACTTCGCATGTGATCTAGACTTAGTCAACCGTCTTAAAATAGAGTAGACAACCCAAAAAATGAGGTAGATATTGGAATCGGTAGTGACAATCATGTAGGTAGCTATTAGGGCGACTAAAATCCCTATAGCATTGAAGAATAGGGCCATAGGTTTAGCGTTTGTAGGTTTCTCCTTGCATGGACAGTCAGGGGGGCAGCCAAGTGTTTGAGGAGTAGAATCCTGTTTGGTCTTCGGAGGCAGGACTTTCAGCTTTGGAGACATGATTTGCTTGAACTGGCTGGTTGGCAGGAACTCTGAAAATAATTTAAACTGATTTGAGCTGGTGTCACAGGAAACAATTTCAGGTTCCAAGTTGTATCTAATAGAGAAAGCAACATTTTACTTTTAGCGAAACGTAAATAATTATTAGTTTTCGTAGCCTTTTACTGATTAGTTGGCACGGCTGTTAATTAGAATGTACCTATAATAGGCTTAGGGCGAGTTTCAACTATAATACTGAACAATAAGTAAAAACTTGTGGATAAAATGACACATTATTTTGCGATATAGATAAAAAAAGTAGTGTGCATCATCTAAACAAAACACAATAATAATAAACACAATTTTTCGGTTATATTAAAATTTCAATCGACTTTGACGCGTTGTATCATGATGAATTATTTAAATAAATTAATATTAAAAACTATGCCTTAGTATATTGACAGAGCACAATATTTTATAATCAGTTTGCTATTCAAATAGCAAGAGGCGAAAAAAAAGATTATTTACTTGCGATATTTACTTTAATTTTGGTTATACATAATTATCACAATTTAAATTAAGTAGGCAATAAGGACCTTATTGTCTACCAAATAGGATGAAAAGGTGTAAAATTGTAAAAAAAAATGAAATACAATTTAAATTATATGCAGAATAATCATAACGACATTTGGAAGTGGTCTACGACAGTAAGCCTGAGCGCAGGCTTTGACTGCTTCACCGAACTTGGTAAAATCATAAAAATCAAATAGTAAAAGTGCCGTTCCTTATAATCTTACATCAAAGAGATTATAGGGAACGGCACTTTTAATATCACTGTTTTATTAACTTACCTTCCACAGTTTGAGTTTGAGTAATAGTCGCCATAACTGCAATGCACTGTTTCCTGGGTGCGAATGATATTAAAATTAAATTAATCTCCTAAATATAGGTGAAATATACACAGACGAAGGTTGTCCGAGGAGTAGGAAGGGCCTTGCCGGCTTCCTCGATGATCAGCCGGGGCAATCGTGCGGAAATATCAAAGAGATGGGCAATCGACGATTTCTTTCCATGTTTTGTTAAAAGTTGAACGAAAAAATGTACTTATTGTTGAAGACTTGCTTCAATTACTCGTGGAAAATGGAAGTCAACTTAAAAATGATCTAGAAAATACAAGATGTTTGGCATTTAAATTAATTTTCGACTCGCCTGTTGGTCTATTCGCTAGTGACCCTGGCTGCTACACCAGTGGTCGTGGGTTCGATTCCCACCCAGGACAAATCTTTGTGGGATGAGCATGATCATTTGTTCTGTGTCTGGGTGTTATTTATACAAATATACCGTGTATGTATTTAGAAAGGTATAAGTTTATTTATCAGTTGTCTGGTTTCCATAATACAGGCTCTGCCTAATTGGGGATCAGATGGCCTTGTTTGAGTTGTCCCAAGACATTATTATTATTAAAAATCATAATATGTACTATCTAAATTAGTTAATTTGTGAGCCAGTAGTCACTAATAAGTTAAAAAGTATTAGGCGGTGTACTGTGTAGATACTAACTAATAGAATGGTGTGTACATTTTACATCTGGCACTTTCTTTGTAACAAAAGTAATTGGCAATTAAGTTTGTTAAATAATTTCCGTGCAAATCGATTAGCGGCTTGAAACTTGGTTGAAATTAAAATATGTTTACATTATTTGAGTCACACTTTTTAGTATATTTTCCTTAGTGACTAATTAATGTAGGTTTTCATTTGAAATTAAATGAGGGCAAAGCAGTTAAAACCACATTAAGTAATATAGAAAAAATAAAATTATTAATAAAACAAGTAGAAAACCCGACTGCCAAAAGACGAACTAAAAAGTAAGAAAACATTGTAGTCGTTAAATTATTGTCATTCCAGTCGAGGATATATTTAACTATAATTAAATTGTGAACGGTTTTCCGACTGGAATGACAATTAGTAGGCAGTCTTACAAACTGACATACTTACATACAAGTCAAACACGAAACCCTCTTTTTTGGGCTTCGCCGCTTTCGGGTAACAAGCACTCTTGTTTTAGTGCACCGTCACAGTGGCATTACTTTCCATATTTAAGTATACAACACCAAATGAATGCAATTTTCTTTTCTGCAATCTTTTTTTATTTAAATTTATCTATAATTTCAGTCAGTTTCAGAATTATAATAGCTATAAGTTTTTCATCAGCCTTGCTCCAGATAGCATTGGTTTTTGTGGTGGCTGTAAAGTATAAAACATTAGAGATATTTGGATAATGCACAGTTTGCAACAGTTTATTTACCAAGTAACAACATCATGCCTTCTCCCTGTGAACCGTGTAAAGGTAAGACACATGAACAACAGTAATTTTAACAAAAAGCATAGTTCAATTTTGACTAAACGGATAACCACGCCAATTACCACTGCATGACGTGCTGCGGGTTCGATCGCCGCATGGTATAAGCATTTGTGTGATCCACAAATGCTTGTTCCAAGTCTGAGTGTTATTTGTGCTTGTGAATTGAATTGTATAACCTCCTGCGACACAAGGATTAAAATCAACAAAACAACATTAAATATTTAATCCATTACAAGTTTCGATATTTTAAAAGAGATCTTATGTTAATGTCCTATCTGACTGTATAGCGTCATCCCTCTATTTTACTGAAACGATTACTTGTCTAAAACATCATAAGATGATGGTAGACTTGTCTTTATATATCGCTAGTTTTTTTTTTTTTTGTAATGTAGACAACCTTACTTCCCTTGCTCTGAACTCAAAGTAAGTTGCTAAAGCACTTGTGTTATTGAATTAGAGACAACAAAGATACCTCAAACACCCGCGACAATGCAATAAAGTGGTTGTCTACATTAACCCCGGGGATCGACCCCAAAACCTCAGAAGTAGCGACACTTTGAAATCCAATGAGTACACCAGTCGACCACAGAGGTCGCCACAATCGAAAAATTCTTCTGCCGGTTTACCTAACTCAAACAGAAATTCAGAATTAAATGTATTTAATGCCAATGATACACTCTTTCTCTACAATCCTCTTACAATATTAATATAATACTTAGGGAAAAATATTATACTATTTCCAGAATCGTGCAAGGGTGGTGCTTGTGTAGACAACTGCGCTTGCAAGGATAAGGGCTGCAACGACTGTTCCTCTAAAGGTTTGTAACCATTAGGACTTGAGAAAAAAATTAATAGTCTTTTACAACTGTGATTGAATATTTCAATGCATCAGTATTTAAGTATTTATGACATCGATTATTACAATTGAAGCAGTACACTGTGAGTTTTGTGGGAAATTAGTTAATTAAATAATTGATATCCAATTTTTCTCATAAATTTTTCGACAGCAAAAATCATAACAAATGTGTCACCGTCACTCGTGGGTCGAGGGTCAATATCTTATTACGTCACTCCCAGAATGTTAAAATACATTGCTTCAGCGGTCTGGTTATGATTTTTGGTGTCTAATAATTGATGCATGAAATTGCATATCCATTAATTAAATAACTCATTTTGAGCTGAAATTTTGTAAACTGACTCTATACTAGATGTACTCTTCACCCCTTTTGCATATACTATGTACCCTTTCGGTAACACCCTGTATATAACTCGGAGGTGGTCCTATATCGTTATCATAGAAGTCGCTCTCTTTTTACATTTATTTGAAATCAATTATTAAATTAATCTTCTTCTTCCCCAGGCGGTTGCTGCTAATCTTCACCATGGAGCCAGACCGCCGCCGGCCGTCGCTGTTCTCGCGCGCCAGCAACTTCCTGGAGACCTGCTTCCCCATCACCTTCAGTATAGCCTTCATTGTTACGCTCGTTTTCTTCTACTGTCTTATATAAACCGCTTGTCGAACTAATGTTTCTCTTTTTTTTATACCTACATATCTTATTATATTCCTATTTTGGATCTAAGCGGTAACCAGGTAGGGACCGGTGCGCGTGAAAGCTGTCATAAATATATAATATACACTACTAAGAACTGATTTTTCTAACGCTAGATAATTTTTATTCGTGCAACAAAATTTAAGTCTGTCAAAACTACTAAATTATTCCTCGGATAAAATTATCCGACCTCTAAGTGCCTCGTCACTGATTACACAATGCTGGCTAACAGAAAGATCACTACTTGTCCAGGGCTGGTTTCTAAGACAAAGTACTCAGTGATTATTTTTATAATAATCTATCTATATACTTTAATATATAAAGCTGAAGAGTTTGTTTGTTTGAACGCGCTAATCTCAGGAACTACTGGTCCGATTTGAAAACTTCTTTCAGTGTTGGATAGCCCATTTATTGAGGAAGGCTATAAGTTATATAAGCAACATTACGCTGGGACCAAAAAGAGCATAAATGTAAAATGTTGCAAAAATGAAAAACCATTGGAACTAAAACACGCGGACAAAAAAGTCGCGGGGTCAACTAGTTTACAATAAAATAATTTACACCTATCTAATGTTTGGCTCATTCAGCTTTTTCTCGTCCTATCGTAGTCAGATCGTTGACTTTCTGGTTGACATAATTATTAGGTCCTTTATCCTGAAAATAACGATGATAGATACGCTATCTTCAAAGTTTGGAGGACTTCCATCAGTCATTAGCTAAAGTCCCTCCCCCAACAGTTCGCTCGGTACTTCTACTATGATTGCACTTGCATATTCTTTTAAATATTTTTACTACGTATGGAATAATTAACGAAATTGCATATTTCTTAGAGTCTCAATTGTTTTTTATTTTTATCAAAAAAAGTCTACATACGTAAATAGTTGGGTATTTGACAACAATTCATATTTTATATTTAAACTTTTTATTAAAATGTTTAGCAAGTTGTAAAAACGACACACTAAAAATTACTTTCGTATTGAGCAACTAGCTCGAAACGAGCATTGGGTTAAAAACAATTTAAGGTAAACGCAGCTATTACCGACCCTGATAAGACAATTTTAAAATCGATGATAATTATTAAGAGCTGTGATTGCTTTCAAATTCAGTGTTTTATTTTTATATGAAACTGTTATTTGTCTAGTTTATATTTATTACCTTATATGCACAAGTTTAGAATGTTTTCTTAAAATTAAAAAAATATTAAGTGAATAACTCGATTTTTGGTATTACCGACCCATAGGAACGGCTATGAAGCTATTAACGATTTTTATGAAGCTATTAGCGAGTGTAACAAAACTAGGTATTTTGTTTAAATAAGAACAAGTAAATGTGGTTTCGTGAAGGTAATTAGCATGGATTAAGTAAGGCATGTAAGCTTGCATTGACTTTTCTCCGCTTTTGTTCATCCATGTTTCTGCAAAAAGAAATTTTATGTATTTCGTTTGCCATATTAATTTTCATAATTATTTTAGTTATTAGTTAATAATATTAGCTAGTATTTTCTGTAACCAGTTAACCAGTGTAATGTAACATTATGGATAATGATCAGTTTTTTTTTTTTTTTTTTTTATTTATTTTACATTTTAGGAAAACTTACAGCTAGATAATACAACAGTAAAAATTGTAAGTAAAATATGGCCAATTACAAGTTTTCACTACTAAGATAAACAATAGTAAACAGTACAAACCTTATTCAGAAACAAAACATTAAAAAATGTAGAATTTTTGATTTTTCCTTAAAATAAATAAACTAAGTAAACAAATTAACACGTACAATTAAATGCTTGCTAATGGTTATCAAATATTATCAAAGAAGTAATCGCACAGAGTCTTTTTAAGTTTAGCAATACTAATGTTACAGAGATCGATGTAGGAGTATGGAGGATCATTAGGAATATGGAGTATCAGTATGGAGTCGGTAATAGGTTCCCATACTTGCTATCACCGACTCACACGGGTCGGTAATAAGCGATGTATATACAAATATGAAAGCGTTGCACCGACCCACAAAAACTAGATAATATGTATTTATTTGATATTTATAACTTTAACAGAGATTTTAAATAATTGATTAAACAAATAAGATTAATAAATGCACACATTATTATACGATGAAAGGTTATATAATTATGTTCCTTTAACATAACAATAAATGAATAATTTTACTATACGTGGTGAATATAAAATGGAAAAACAAGTAAACTATACAAAAAAGTATAGGTCGCTAATGGTGTGTAACAATGGCTGATTATTTGAGATTAAAATGTCTTATTAAAATAACTGTTTTATCATCACATATCGACAGAAAATAATTAAAACTAAATATAATGTTCAGGGCAATTACCGAGCCATGGATCGGCAATAGCTGCCACTATTAAAATTATTGAAGCTATCACCGCTCCATTTAAGTTTCAAGTTTTATCCTATTAAATTACTTAAACTTTATGAAATACTATACGAAATAAAGAATTTACACTTAAATAAACACATTTAATAATTCACAACAAGTACACGCTTCGTATATTTCTGTAAAAAATCTTAAGCAAAAATTGAATGTGCTTACCTGTAGGAACAAGGACTTGTACCACACGGCCGGCGAACTCGCTGTCGTCACAGAAAATAACAAATTTTGTCTCTTTCCCGGGATACCACGCACACAAACGTTAGTTTTTACGATGCTCAATGAACAAACATTCGTGTTTCGTCAAGTATCTTCAGCATAAATCGTTCCAGTAGCATAAAAATTGCAAATTAATGGAATGGATCGGTAATAGCTGCGGATTTTCGATGGGTCGTTAATAGCTGCATTTACCTTAATTCTAGCCACCGGCTACTTTTGACTTGAAATTAAGTTGTTAGTGAATTAGACCTAACTACGAGTTAACTTAACTGCCCATTTAAACTAACCGTCTAGTGTTTCCAGAAATCACAGTAACTGTTTAAATCTTGTTTGTGTGGGAAAACTAAACAGTAAGTAACTTATTTTTCATGAATATAAAATACTCAAGACACCAGTGCCCTTACTCTCCAATTTAATTTTAATTCGAATGCAATGCCAAAGCAAAATTAATATTAGTTCAAAAGACAGGAGGTACGTACAGTTTTCTTAAAAAAAAATGCTATCTGTGGAAGGAACTGACTGGAATCTAAACATAGAGTATTTTTTGTACGGTGTGTTGTTTGTGTGCCTGCTGAATGAATAAGAATTTTGCAATGGCATTGTATTAGAATTAAAATTAAATTGGAGAGTAAGGGCACAGACCGCCGTATCGATGTATCTTAATATTTAGCGAATTACGTTATAAGATATTGACCCTCGTAGTGCGGTGACCACGTCTGTTATGATTTTTTGTGTCGAATAATTGATACGAAAAATTGTTTATTTGACGACCTCCGTGGTCGAGTGGCGTACACACCGGTTTTCAACGTGTCGCCAGCTCTGAGGTCCCGGTTTCGATCCCCGGCCGGGTTAATGTAGAAAAAACCACTTTTCTACATTGTCTCGGGTCTGAGCGTTTGTGGTACCTTCGTTGTCTCTGAATTCCAAAACACAAGTGATTTAGCTACTTTGGGTTCAGAGCAATGTATTTGATGTTGTCCACATTTATTTATTTATTTATAATTATTATCAACTATTTAATTAAATAATTTTGAGCTGAAATTTTGCAAACCGACTCTATACGATACGAGATGTACTCTTCACCCCTTTTGGATAGATATAACAGCTTTAGTTAACAATAAGTGAGGAACGGTTTTTTCCGATTTGGCTGTTTTTTTTTATAGTGTTTTTAATTGTCAGGACAAGGATTGTATTAACGAAAACATGCGAAAAATTCGCGGGTAATGTCGAAAAAATAAATAAATGACATCATGTGACATCGCATTTATGTATAGATTGGCAGAAAATACTTTGATATAAAAGTACTCTGTGATACTCTGTGAGATTGGCAAAACAACGATTGTCAGATCAGCGGATTGTTCTGACTAGTTCGATTCATTAGTTTTTATTAAATACAAGGTGATTTTGTAGTCGTTGTACAAACAAAACTACGTCCTCTATATCGGTTATAAAAAGGAATGGTTTACAAAAATCGACAAACAAACAAAAATTCTAAGACCAGGAATATTACCGTAAAACTCTTACGGTTATAGTATTTTACGGTTTTATACTTTGTATGTACTTAGCTTGCTTCAAAATTAACATTTTGATAATGTTGTTAATGTAAATTCATTAATCTTTTAAAAATACATGAAAAAGGTGATAAATAATTTATAGGTTGTTTAGTACGTATTCAATCAACTTTACAACGTGATATTTAACAAAATTATGTACCAAACAGATTGGATTGCTAATCAGGAATTAAGTAGTAGGTATATCCATTTTGTAAATCTTAAGTTCTGGCCATAAAATTACGATGCGAACATGCGTGTTTCCTCTCGTCCAATTTAAAAAGTACTGGCTAATTCGATGTCATTTTGCGATTATCCTAAACTAGCTAATATAAATGCCCGCGGCTTCGCTTACGCATTATTAAAAACTCAATTTCTTATCACCTGTATGTTTAAACATAGCTAAGTCCACTGTACGGTTTTTGAAAAATATTCTCTCAATATTTTACAAACAATCTGAAAACCGGCAAAAGACAGTTGTCTACTATTTTCTTTTCTTTGGAAGAGATTTACGTAGTTAGCCTGAGCGCAGGCTTTGACTGCTTTACCGGACTTTTAGTTGTCGACTACTATTTTATTATATGTATAGAATAAATAATGAAACAACCATAGTAGAAAGTAAAAGATCGAAGATTCGGAAGAAAAAGACCAGAATAATTTAGAACATATTTATTGAACCAAAAACAAAACCATGACGTCCCAATAATTACAATATTAATTAATGTAGACCAATACACAGTATCAGGAACCCTCAGCAGCAATCCCCTGAAAAAAAGTTAGATATTTTAATATTTCATCCAGTATTTAATATTTATTTATTTACTGCCAGGTGTCCAGTGAGCTTTGTTTCACCTAATTAAATCTACAATTCGAACTATGGTTTGAAAGATACAAATATCTGCCAACAGTGCCACCTATTCGGCACTAACGTCAATTATCGTTATATTTTGGACCTTTTTAAATAATAGCCTACCTATGTGTTATTCTGATGTATAAGCTATATTATTGTAAAGTTTCATTAAAATCCTTTCGGTAGTTTTTGCGTGAAAGAGTAACAAACATCCATACATACATACATACATACATCCTCACAAACTTTCGCGTTTATAATATAAAGTAAGGATGTATAACGATTTGTAGCCTAAAGTATCCTACTGCAGGGCAAAGGTCTCCCTTATCTCTATTTTTCTATTGAAGCAACTCGCATTGAAGGAGTCCAGTACGTCCCCCCCACCTCCGCTTTTGTCTGCAACGCAGTCTTCTGAGCAAATGTATTATAATCAGGCTACAAATTACTTTACGTAATACGTTGTCAAAGCATAAATAAGTACCTTCACAAGAAGAGCAGTCCTTACAGCTGGTGTCGCAGTTATTATCTTTGCAGCAATCAGCATCTTTGCAGGAGTCTAAAGAGAGATAGGAACATTAATTTTCAGCTTTCATAGAAATAAATTTGCTTTGATGCCTATATGCAAAAGAACTAACACGGTCTTGTCCAGTGACAGATGTATCTTTTAGTTTGACCTCCTGATATAGGCCCCACTTCTTTTAATACTATGTGCTCCCTCTTCTTTGTATATTATACATTGATCACCTACTGTTCTCAATCTGTTTTGAGGCTTCAGATGCCACTGGATTCAGCTGTATTTTTCGGGAAAAGACAGCCTACCTGACCGTCTTTTATTTGAGTTATTGTCAATAACGCAAAAATAAAAGAAGGTTTACAATTAATTATTAAACAATAAAGTATTTTAATGCTACAGATAACAGAGCCACAAAACTAATAAAATATAAAATTTTCATCCAACAAAATAAATTATACATACCTTTAGACACTTCCGTAGGGGCAGGCATTTTAAATTTATTTTTAAATAACAAAGGAAAGAACTAGTTGTCAATTGTCAAGAAATGAGGTGACTATGATTCTTGGACAAACTACAGAGGTTTTATACCAAATACAGTTCTTCAATAAAAACCTTAAAAAACTGTAAACAATAGCGAGGTTATCGAGACCTCGGATATTTTTTGGATGGTATAGTCTTGAAGATATCAACAAGAAAACAACAATAAAATGCCAACAAGTACCTACTTCTTCATACTTTTTTTTCTGGTAGAAATCCTCATAGACTTCCTCCTCCCTGGGGAAGGCAGAGGAGTATGCAGGACTATTACCGGCCAAAAGCAACGGAGCGCCTCTCCCTTTCCTGTACTGGGTACCAATGCCTTTACTATGAGCTCTTGAAGCAGGACTAAGCCCGTTCTTACACGAGCCGACGGAAGCTGCCGATACCCGACATCTTCAATGATGCGTACCATGATCGAACCTCTATGGTTTGTATGGCGGTAGTTGCTTGGATACTTAAATCATCGAGTATCTGAGACTTGCGTCGCCTCGTGTACGAACGGGCTTATACCGTCGTGTAAGTGAGACGCTGCTACGTGCAGTGTAGTGCGCCGTCTCGCTTCCACAACGGCAAAAGTCCTGCTTTAAGAGTTCGTGGTACAGGTGTCGGTAGGCAAACATTCACAATTACCAAAGTCCTGCCAAACGAGGAGTGTAAATCCCGTATGTGTTTAAGTTGTCAATATAATGTCTGTATCATCATAATAATGACGACCTCCGTGGTCGAGTGGCGTACACGCCGGTTTTCAAGGTGTCACCAGCTCTGAGATCTCGGGTTCGATCCCCGGACGGGTCAATGTAGAAAACCCAAATAACAATATACCATTTGCTTCTCTTCAAATTTTCAATGTTACATCGTACCTACTCGTCATTTAAAATCGTTTAAAATACTTTTCACGGCTCGTTAGGTTTTCTTTGTCGATCGGACTCAATGCTAAAGAGTTTTTATTAAAACAATTTTTTCGCATCTTTCTTTGCAGGTCAGGTACATTTTATTCCATTGTTAATATCAAAGTGTAACTGTTAAGACGCTTCTAATAAATTGTTGATATTATTATTTTCATTAAGATTAAAATGAAGATCTATGATAGACGAAATTGTAAGTATTAAAGAAGTTTTACCTATTTATTTTACTATTCGGTAGATCACATAGAGGTAATAATGAATAATAAACCTGAACCTTTCTGTCAAGATCAAGGAGTTTCAATTATGTACCTATATACGTTCGTGTAAATTTGTACAAAACATACTCTATTCTTTAGATTATAAATATGCCTAGAATCTAGATGAACTGTTAAAGCTGTGGATGCATCAATAAAATTGTCGCAAACTGTCTGCGACTATACGACGCACACAGGTAAAGTAGAATGATGTGTCGCGAGTGTAATACGTAGCTGTCACGCACACCAGCATACTAAAGTTAGCTTGTTTGTTTAAGTTCTTTTCTTGAGCGACACTCTATCTAAACATATTTATAATCTAAGCTGTATTCTATGTATTGTAGAATTAACAGTGTCTGAAGTTTATTTGTGTGCTTATTTTATTGCTTGAGTAAATTGATTATAGCAATTGTTGTCTCAGATTTGAACCCAGAGGTACCAAGCAGTGTGGACTGCGTGCCAGGCTGCGATTGTCACTGCATTTACAATGATCGTAAGTCCATATATTTCCATGTTTACTACAAAGTTTGATCGAGTTTAATAATAATCGTATTGAAGCCAAATAGGTTGACCTATTTGGCCTCTATTCTTCTTTAAATAAAAGGTTGCTGGAAAAGAGTAAATAGTTATGTCTACTTACTAATTAATTGAAATGGTTTAACAATAATAAACCAGTATTTAAGCTTTACTTCAATCGGTGAAGGAAAACATTGTGAGGAAACCTGGATTCAAATTTTTTTTATCTGAAATCAACACCCGTAATGAGCAGGCGTGGTGATCAATGCTCGTTCCTTCTCTATATGAGAAGAGGCCTGTGCCCAGCAGTGGGGCATTTATAGGCTGGTATTATTAACATTATTGTTTCCTTTATTTTATTAATTACAAATACATAAATATTATTATAAGCTGCACTTAGCATGTTCACACTATTCTCATTAAATGCATGTCTCCTTTTTTTCAGAATCCTGCATGAAGTAGGCAGACAATTCTTGGCGAATAATTAATATCGACTAGACGTCGTACAAGACAATGTGCATTAAAATAACTAATTTATTAACTCTAAACTATGTAAATAGGTTATGAAATAAAATGTCTAATTTATCATCATGACTTTTATTTCTTAAAACAATGAATAATAAATGGTGTGAAAAATTGCTATGAAATACAATTATACCAATTATAATATTCAAAAACCAATAAAACGATACAATTAACACAAAATAATAATTTCAGTGTTTTAACAAGACACACTTAGGTTGCAGATTAAAAAGCACATTATTACGATTAAAAAAAAAACAAAAAAATTATGATTGCGTCATTTTTTATGCATAATCTTCGGTAGATATCATATAGTAATAATACTTGCAATATGAAGCAATTAATTAATATTGTAACAGATGTTTTGCCATGAAAGTAAATAAGCATTTCCTACGAAAAGAAATAAAATATTTTGAAACAAATGACAGTTCGGTCATCGGTATTGCTGCAAATTCAAATTAAGAACGAATATGCATACTTATATCTTTTTTTTTTATAATAATCAATGAATTCGGTTTTGTATTTAGAATGCTTTGTTTTTTTATGTGGTTTACAAAAAATCGGGCATCTGTACATTTACGAATGCTAGTTTAGGTGATGTTTTTTGTTTTTTTTTTCTTTGCAGACATGTTTGATGTTACTTCTTGGTAGCTTTGGCAGGGTCTGAGGTGGTTTCAGTCCTCTTGCAGGTGCAGGTGCAAGAGGCATCGCACTTGCACGACTGGCAGCACTGACTCGAGCTGCATTTGCAGCCTGGAAAACAAAAATATTTCATTTAGAATTTTTTTAAAAGCACGTTACTTAATCGAGAAATCGCACGTTGTAAAGTCGTGCCTTGTACTTTTGGTTTTAAGTATTTTTTTTTACATTTAGATCTTTAAGGCACAGTAAATAAGGTCGTAAGCAGTAATTTATGTGAAGCGTCATTTAGATCTCTGAAAGTCTTATTTTAGACGAAACAATTATTAAGTGCACAACAAAGTACTTATTAGGTATCACGGTATTAACTACGCAATGATACAATGGAAATATATATTAAAGGTACTCATCACTGCTCGAGGCCAAAGATAACTAACTCGAGATAAGAAGTACCTACCTACTACCTAAACTGCGTTAGTTTACATAAAAACAAACAAAACAAGCGACACTCTTTAGGTATTTATAAAAAACAATGAACTTTTTGGCAATAAGTCTGTTTTTATAAAATAAGTATCATTATATTATAATTTTAGTATATTTTGGATACAGCCAGAAATTATTAGGGCACCCTATTTTTTATACAGAAGATATGTCAAAACCATGTAACACCTACAGATGTTGACTGGGTATGAAAAGTAAAAATCTATTTAGTCCGTAAATTACAAAATAAAAAAATGTTAGAAAAGATTGTTTTTCTTTTTCAAAATAAGTTAAAACTAAGGAGATAAATAAAGGGAATTAAAATCCAGGGGTTGGGCTAATGATGTCTTAGTTTTCCTCTAAAAGGTTCCTAAGAGTGCGCACGGGTGACGTCATGCGTGCATGTCATGAGTTTTTAGGATACGTAAAAATAGAAAAAAACACTTGACTAATATTATTTATTAATCTAGATGACGGACATTAAAAATATTTTTAGCCAAAATCAATATTTTGGATTGACGCTGCATTGTAACGTTATAATGCAACGATATATTATACGCTCTACATATCTCTACAACTGCATACCTACGTTTTTATATCTTCTTACCCAAGACAATGACCTCAGACGGTAATTGAAATAATCTCAATAATATTTCAATAACAAGCACACAATCATTATTACTTATCGATTCGGTACATAGAGCTCCGCTTGAGTACCTAATTACAAGGTGAGCATGCGAGTTTCTAAACTCACTCAAACCGAATGAAAACATCAGAAATAAGAGATATGTTTCAAAATATTCACGAACGAAATGAATCTTTAGAATAAATATTATTGTTTCAATTTAGTGTGTGAAGATTATTGCGACTTTAAGACATTAACACAAAAACATTCTAGAAGGTTTAAGAAACATATAAATGTATGTTTTTAGTAGATATATTTTTTATATATTTATTGCAAAAATTATACAGAAAAAACAAGTAGGTAAGTACCGTAAAATGGGGTGAATAACTTTGGGAAAGGTTAACTACCATTATTGTGTCGAAAGCATATAATTTTGCGTAAAACAGCTTTCTTATCATTGTTTAATAGTTGAGAGTCCTCATAAATAAAACTTTCTTCTCCACAGCCAGAGCACTTAGGAAGCGGTGAAGGGTGGGCGAATCAGGTCCATTGTATTGACGTTCTTAAAGTGCTACTTTGTAGCCTAGTTGGAATAAATGAGTTTTTGATTTTGATTTTTTAATCTCTACCTATACTTAATGTAAAAAAAAACTACATTTCTCTATTCACCCCATTTTACCGTTAATCAACTTAAACCACTTATGTAAATTCACTATTTAATTATGAATGTTTATCGTTATTATGTTCACAGTTTTTGCACATTATTCCTATGTCGCGGGGATTTTCCAACCATTCAAATGGCATAAACAAAGAACATACAGACTGACGAAAAAATGGCGCTGACTCAGTCAAGTGCCTAAATGTCAATTTCATTATTTTCTTTTATTATAGCTCCGTCGGGATGACGATGATTTTGCCAATGTCGGAGTTGGTAGAACAAGTATTTAAACGGGTATTACTCTACACTGAATCAGGGTCCCTAAACCCAAAATAAAGGAGGTGTAATAAGAGAGACAGCAATAAGGTTGTGCACCCTAAATTCAGGGCCCTGATAAAGTGTAGTGACACGATTAACGGCGGTAGGAAAAGTAAAAAATAATATATGAACAACAACACTTATAACTTTGGTATTATAAAAAAAAATAAAGCAACTTTAAAAAAAAACTGGTAGTTATGACGCAATTAAATATGCAATAAAATAAATTATTTTTTAATACAATCTTTGCTATTGATGTGCCATACATATTTCAGCTTACCTACTGTCAAAACATAGCAAAAATCTCGAATAAGCAATATAATATAAAAAGTATATTTATTTAATGATTTTTATAATGTTGTCAAAAACTTTCCTTGTAGAAATAAAACTGTTTCGCTATTCGTAAATTATTTTACATTTTCTATTAAACATACAAAATCCTACTTGCTTCTTCACGCTTTGCTAGAACAAACATTGTAGCAGTGAGCATACAATGCACAATGTATTGCATCAACATTTAAGAGTAAACATAAATACGTTATTACATAATGTGTACTCGTATTAAAGACTTTTCCTTAAAACCTATTAAGAACCTTTAAAAAAAAGTGCATCTCTGTTCAATATGTTTGTAATATTATTGAAACTGCATTGTATTTTATTTAATTTTGTATTCTCATTGGATAATTTATGATTATCCAAGCAAATATACATATTTTTTGTATGTTTCTTGATAGAATATTTATTTGAAACTATTGATCGGATTGTAACTATTGGTTTACATTAACTTCAACTTAGGGAACAGTGCAAGTTTTATCAAAATTGGTTCAGTAGTTTTCAAGATATGGGCTAATACGTGGAAGTGTGAAGGCCTGGCTCATTGAATCGAAATACGGCTATGGTGACAAAACATCTCAGAATCTTGGTGCCTAGTCCACGTAATTATAAATAACCATAATAAAACAAATGAATCGATTACAAATCAAGACTCCTATATTAATCTCTATCACCTATCCCTATTAATGAATTCTAATAATAATAAGAAAAAAAAATAACTTTACTAATAACTCAGACAAAACATTTAAGTTTTAAGTATTTCTAAGAAGAAAAATTATGAAATAAAAAATGTGAATAAAATCGACTTCGAAATTAAACCAACAAAAAACTAAAAAAAACATATTTTGAAAGTAGTACGCATGATACAAATTTAGGCCTACATTTTTTTTAAGGGTGGTTCTAGCAAATATTTAATTGACAAATAAGGTCGAATTATTTAAATAATTAGCCCTTATTTGTCAATTTATAAGAAGAAAGTTGGTCAGAGGTTTTACATATTTATTTATTTATGTTTTGCTCCTAATATATAATTTTTAATCATGTTGTTCATAACGTTTTCCGCATTAAACACTTGTTCTACCAACTCTGACATTGGCAGAATCAATGTCACCTCAACGATGGAGCCATTATCAACAAAAAAAATATTGAATTGAACTTGAAACATACATACAATCTTTTAGGTATTTGCCACTGCAGTAAACTATGTAATCTATCATGAAAATTGTAATCCCTGCATTAATCACCTCACCGCATATCCGTTAAATTTACAAAATATAATCATAGCGTATCATTATTACCTATTTAATGATTAGGTACGTAATTTAATTCTAAAGCAATTAAAACATTCATAAGAAATTAATTAAATTTAAAAAAAAATTAACTTTTGCATTAAAAAAAAACTAATTCAAAAAGAATAACTTCTTCAAATACATAATCGACTAAATTTAAAATTAAATAAATATAACACTCACTGTCACCGCAACCTCCGCAAGGCATCTTGATATTAAAAAAAGTAAAACTTCAAAAAATCAAAATTGGAATCGTTAAAATTGCACGCGTTGTGTTGGCGGGAGCGCTGCAGTAGTTATGCATTTTATAGCTCAAGCAAGCGATTGTTATCGATAATTTTAAGACGGGCTATTCGGAAACATGAGAGACTGTTTATTTTATTTTTAGTGTACTAATGACGTGGAATATTACGCCGAAAGGCATTGGATGCAGGTGAGCACTTTTTAGATGACTTGTTTGAGATTGAAGATGGAATTAGAATTAAAAAAAGTGATTGATGGTTTCAACAGTTTTTGTTATTTAAATTAGTTTAAATCAAATGTTATGTTCCAAAGATTAATAAAGCAATTTACTGCCTTTCTCTTTATCTGTCCTAAACGTAATTTATTATTGGATTACGCAACTATCCCCCCAAAGTTGCGTCATCCCATAGAGGGGATAGTTGTCCAAAAATTCAGAGGTCGGCAGATCGCCAATACTCTGAAAATATAATAAACCAAAGTACCTACACGTTTTGCTTTTCATACTGAGAGATATAAAGTAATTTCAAAAAGTGTGGCAACTATCCGTCTTTTACCCTGCCTATATTTTCAGCTGTAAAATTTCTACATCATTATCTACACGTCTTTTACAATATAGAAAAAATATAATAATTAATACATTATAATCCGTAAATCCTACAGATAATTATAACTTATTTTATGTAAATATATTTCAGAATTCATACCTAATAGTCGATGTTATAGCGCTCGCATACCTTTACCAAAAAGACACGTAATAACCAAACAACACAATCATTTCAACTAACTACTTTACCATTGCTGCCTAAAACCCATACTCTCTTACACACTTCAGTATTTAAACAGCAGTGAAAAGCATTATCATGGAATATTAACTTATCGAATTCAATATATCTTTGGCTTGGTAAACGTAGGGCCGTGTGCCTAATTTGTTTTGCACTCGGCCTAACAGAAGAGCCCTTGTTTCTCTTGAGTGCGTACATGTATACAATAAGTACATAAGTACATACATGTTTTGTACAATGTATTCTTCTAGAAAGTACAGTCATGTATTTTGTTTATTTGTTATTAAGTCTGTATTAGATACTGGCGATAAGTTACCCATCGTCCTGAAACACTTGTTTATTTAGTGCGGTCCCTAAATGATATTTATTATTGTTATTGTGTAAATGGAATGACAGCGTGTTGCTGGAGAGTTTGATGCGCCGTTTCTTCTCCACAGGCAGAGCACTTAGGAAGCGGTGAAGGGTGGGCGAATCGGGGTGCTGTCTGATATGTTGACTTTCAAAAAGTGCTACTTAGTAGTCTTATTTGAAGTAGGTATATGAATTTTGATTTTGATTTGAATTTGTTAGGAATCATTACCGACCAAATTCTCTTAAAAGTTGCTTTGAACGATAAAATATGTAGGTATAATTTTGAGTAGTGTACATTATATTATTATAGCCTTTCGAGACTGACAGTAGACCTTATTATATGTCTGTCATATCTCTCATCGGCTGTCATTCTAAAAATAATATTTATGTACGCTATCCGACCTATCTCAACATTATACCATGACCTATGCCTATGTGCAAACAAACCTTATATAGACGCATAATGAAGAACATTATCTTTAGTATTAGATTGCATTCTCATGTCGATAAAATATCTCTGATCATGTCGAGAATTCTGATATTGAAGTTGTTTTTACACGACGCTATCCGACCTATCTCAACATTATACCATGACCTATGCCTATGTGCAAACAAACCTTATATAGACGCATAATGAAGAACATTATCTTTAGTATTAGATTGCATTCTCATGTCGATAAAATATCTCTGATCATGTCGAGAATTCTGATATTGAAGTTGTTTTTACAGTAATAATCGTAGTCAAGTATTGTATTGTATTGTATTAAATAATATGTCATACACACACTAAAACTGTTCAATGAGCGAAAAAATGATAACGAACTTATGATATAAGTATCTCAAGTTCATTCTCAACGAGTCAGTGGATTATCAATTAAAAATACTTAATTGATTAAATATTATTATGTTGGTCACTGCAGAGAAAGAAAGGTGAACTGAGTGAATCGTACCTACATAGTATGAACTTAAATGACTGATAATAATGAATGGAAGAAACTATACAAGGGTCAAGACGAAACGATGACATAATTATTTTTAATTTAGCATGAACTCTTCTGCATTCCTTCCAATAACCTATCCCCAATCCTTTTATTGATCTCGATAATGTTACATAGGATTTTTTTAATGTTCATATTTTTAGAATGAGTCATCAATTCTTTTTACAAGGTCCAGTATATAGTGTTTGTAAAATATGGGTATCCACAAAAAAACCGTTAAAAATGTGTGTACTTTCTTGTTCTCTACATACATGCCATCTGATCTATGATGGTTACTTAGTACAAGTATATAAGCGTTAGCAATATCCTACTAAGATATTTTAACTATCATCTTATCTTTCTTTTTTGTCAATATCGATGGCCATGTAGCAGATGAAAACGAAGACCTGAAATCAGACATTTTGTAGTGTGTAGTGGATTTTACCGAATGCTTTGTTTTTCAGTTTTTAGCTGGATCTTGCCTATCAAAACTCTAATAAAATTGTACCTACATAGTAACCATGGACAGGCAAGGCTATTTAACCACTAAATAATGTAAGTAGTTACAACAAAAAATCTCTATAGCAACAAATCAGAATGCAATATTGGATTTTGTCTTGGTTTTGAGATTAAATAGCGCCTGACTATTTCCAGTGGTCGAGGCTACGTGAATTGCTTTTCAATATGTCAAGGCGCTTAATAAAATTACTTCCTGGAGCGTAATAAAATCTACTTTAGATGGTATAAGTTTTTAACTACTATAGAAACACTATTTCAGATTCGTCTGCTGTTGAGAAGATGGGTAAACTTTCATTTCTAATGAAAATTGCATGTCAGGAAACGCAAACAGGCTCTTCAAGAGATTTCCGTTTTTTTAATCTTTAGAAATCTTTATTTAATCTTATTGTTGTTAAGTTACGTTACGTTCAACCCACCTCCCGACCGGTGCGGCTCCAGGCGCACAGGGTCACTAGAAAAAGTAATGTCGATTCCAGTCAACATAAGTAGCCTTGGATAGCAGACTTATGGAAGTTGGCTGCTCTTCTTGCTGTTGGATTCAAAACCTCTCAATCAATCTTGCTCCTTCTCAGAAGTGTCTTCGTCACGGGGTTTGTAGTAGTTTGCATCGCCTACCCGGTAAAAGAAAAAAGGAAAGCTTTTGTCTTCTCCAGGGCAAAAGAAGTTCATGAGAACATCCCTGGTTAAAAAAAATTGATTAAGAATAATGTTATTATTTTAAACAGCGCCATTACATTTGTGAGATTAGTGTTTTTATAAGAGGTCTACTACAGTTGACCTGAGCGCAGGTCTTGACTGCTTCACCGGACTTTTGGCGAAACCATAAGGGCCTCCATCCATAGCAAGAGAAAAACTAACTACGTTAGCAACGTTAGAAGATTAGTGCAAAAGACATATTAAGGAGTAGAAATTTATAAAAGGGTGTTGTACTTATTTCAATTTTCTATTTAGGGTTTATGAAACTATATAACAGTGTAGTCTATAGTAAAAATTGTGGAAACAATACGGACATCCGGGATGACACATTTAATAGATATTGTTTTCCTAAAGAGACTTACGTTGAAAATGCTATAGATATGAGTCAGTGACCAGTAGGCAAACGGTGAATAAGGCGAGCGAATAGCGAGAAAATAAGCGTTATCTGTCGATAAAACACAGGTAATACATGATTAGGCTAAGTACTTGGTTAAATAATACAGAAATAGAATATCACACAATCCTGAAAAAAAATCGTTAATTTATATATCTAACATAATATTCAACAAAAAATATTGATACCTCATTTACATCTGTATGTGTAGGTCGGAGAACGATTCGAAAGGATTTTTAAAAGAG
The DNA here is from genome assembly GCA_932294365.1 of Diachrysia chrysitis. Taxonomy (NCBI): domain Eukaryota; kingdom Metazoa; phylum Arthropoda; class Insecta; order Lepidoptera; family Noctuidae; genus Diachrysia; species Diachrysia chrysitis. The sequence goes on along the minus strand of OW028659.1, from coordinate 8,875,330 downwards.
ACGCAATACTAGTTGGAATTGGATAAATCGCAAATTCACAAGGGTTTTGGAAAGAAAAAAATGGAATTCATATTCCAGGACAACTCAAATTTTAAAAATTGTAGGAATTTTTACGAGACTATTTTTCTATATTTTTAAAAAAATATCGACATACAGTGAAATACAAACATTGTGCCTAAAACATTTAAACTAAGATATGACTGGTAAAATAAACTCCCTTTTGTACTGCGGTGTAAGTAATAGGTTGTATAACTCAGGATGATCACAGTAAAATAATTTTGACATCTAAGTACCCATATCTTATAAAAAGATATTGTCTATTTTGTATATCATCATAAATTACTTTTTGCGTGCGGGAAGTTAACACGGGTAGTTTCATAATGACAAAGTTCAAATGTATTATTATCAGTACGCTAGGAAGAACAACATTTTAAACCTAACTCGATACTAGCAAGCGAACCTCGTTTAATTAATCACACATTAATACCATACCACAAAGCCCTACATACAGGGCTGTGATTAGGACAAAGAATTTGGCACACCTAACGTTCCTATTTGCTATCTTATCATATCTCTGAAAGATAATACCATATCTTCGGGCACACAATGTTCCAACGCTCTAGTCGGCCAGTACAATAGCGAGCCACCTGTTGTCGTCGAAATTGATAAAAATAATGTGATGAACATTTTGAAAGTGTAAAATGGGTGTTAAGGTTATAGCTTTAATATCACTGATAGTTGTAACTGTATATGGACAAGACAATGCAGTTGTTGAAGATGCTATTATCAATAATACAGTTGAGGACAATGTTAGTGATACGACAATTATAATACCAGTTACTGAACCTACGGAAGATAAAATTGAAGATGCTCCAGTCGAAATATTAAGTTCTACAGATGAGCTGCAAGTCAGGAGCGGGAAATATCAGACGCTGAATGATGGGTTAGAAGGGGAGGGGCCTGTGGCTGAAGATGCCATTGATTTGAACATCAATGATGATACGTTACTGAGTGAAAGGCAGTTGCTCCCTCCTGCCTCAACCGTTAACACGAACAATGAGTTTGGTAAGTCAACTTTTACTGATAAATGTAAAGTAGAAATGACAAATTCTTGCGGATCTATTGCCTAACTTTTGTGCTCTTAAAACCTTTATGCTTTTGAATAAATAATGTTAGGAGATACCAATTGTGACAAGAATTAGAGATAATAGCGACCTCGACGTCTACTGATACTAAATCAATATTAGGTAAAGTACGTTGGCGTGTTAGGTAAAATGTTGTTCATCTCTGTTTTTCGAAAGCATTTTGTAATAAATATGTTTAACAACATGAGATCAAAACGTAGGGAAGTCTAGACGTTTTTCCTTTACAGGATTTTAATTAAGTAACTCATTTACAACAAGTATAATTTAAAGTGATTCATAAAGTTTGTAATTACTAATCACAAAGTACATAAATTTAGTATGAGTATGACTCACTTCATTGAACATTGTGTTATCGTTACTAAGATATTTGCCTTTATTCAAACGAGGACATGAGAGGATGTTACTCGAAAATTACAAAAAGCAATGACTTTTAGTGATAGCTACATCAAATTTTCCAAGTATTATACTACCATATTTTAAAGTAATTTAAAGCCACATTACTCATTTGTTATATCAAATGGGATGTAGTAATCTTTGATAAGCACCACACCTTAACACGTATAACGCTACCAATTACAGAAATGCATATCTATTGCGAATGTTTCGTTTGCAGACTACTTTTGAAATGCGTTGGGTTATACCAATTAAGTACAGATAAGGGCTACGCACTTTATCAAGTGATAAAAAAGCCGGTCAAGTGCGGTGTATGTTTGCACTGTGGGCCCCGTATGAATAGAAACTATGTTGCAGTTTGTAACTACTCGTGCGTTATAAAACTTTATTGTAATGAATATCAAGGTATTAAGGAAATAATATATTACTTTAAATAAACTAATCTAATTAAACATAAACCTAAAATATGGCATCATAAAATTCGTCACATCGCTGTCCACGGGGAGTGTTCCCAAAAGACTGGCGGCATTGCCACGTTGTATGGCAATGCGTATCCTCTGTCCAAGGTAAAAGCCAGCCCTTGGGTCGCGCAAAGTGTCAACGAGGCGTTTGGCTAGATCTACACTGTTATGAGTATAGTTTAACAATAAGTTATGCCAAAGACATTCAATTTTGTATATACCTATATAATTTATGAGTAGGTATTAGCCAATGAGGGTGCTTGCTATTTAAAAATCCACTAGGTTGGTAGTCTCTGATGCGGTCCATCTGTCAGTTTCCGTCATTGAGAGACAAACTACTGACTCGTAATTGGTGAAAATTTACGGATGTGCCGCATGGCACACTCACTTGGCCCTTTACAGGCATTAGAAATTTTATGGAACAATAATTTATTTTTAAAAGATTATTCGTACATGCGTACTTTGTGCTGTGTGCTTAAGAAATATACCATACAATTTCGTGTACTTACAATATTTTTCGAGGGCATACTTAAATAAATGGGTTTTTGCAGATTTGTTCCAACCTGCTCAAATGCTTAACATAAATTTGGTCCATTTCTATATTGTTACATATTACAAACACACTCATCTTCATTTATCATAGATGCAAAAGTCGCTAACAAAGTTTCATAATAACGAGTATTTAGAACAAAAATGATTTCATCGCTGTTGATAAAAAGATTACATTTTCGGGTCAAATGTAGAGACCTAGTTAATGTGTTTAGAAAATGCTTGTAAAAATGGTTGACTATCGTTATTAACTGCATTTTTTTAAATAATAATGATAAATCAGAAATAATAAATAATAAATAATAATCAGAATATTTCGATTACGTGTGATAAACTTTAATATATTTTTAAACTTTAATATAGGTTTTCTATTCTTATCTGTAAAATTAGAACCTTACTCAAACTTATATAAAGAAACGAATATAAAGAATATATGTATATATCTTTTAAAGCCACTCTAGCACTAATGAATTTAATCATTGTGTCGCGGAGAGTTTTACAAACATTCAAATCACATGCACAAAGAACACCCAGACTTGAATCTAAAATGCTAGTGGATCAGAACAAAATGATTGTCCCACGGGGGGATCGAACCCGTAGCACGTCGCGCAGAATGGTCATTGGCGGGGTGGCTTATACCAGTCGGCTATCCGTGCTATCGAAATATAAATCTCACAAAAAAAATAACTTTCGCACTTGTTTGATCCTTAAAAATATTCATGTTTTAGGTTTATTAGATAGGTTTTTATTATCATATTTTATATTCTAAAAATACAGTTCTTTGGCTCCTACAAGTAACTACTAACTGGTTCTCTGTCATTAATTATGTAGTCTAGATTATATAGGTGTGCCTATTTAATATACTTATCAGTCGGTTAACGAAAACGAATCACTAATAATGACACTCCTTAGCTTACCATTTAATGATAAGTAAACATTTAAAAATTACAATAAAGCAAATTATAATATGTTCAAGGTAAATGCATGCTATTATTAAATGAAAGCATATCCGCCGGTGGCCCGTGTCAACCTTTTTCAATATCAACTTTTAGCAAGCTTAAAATCTTTTTGGGACAACTAAAGTTCTGATTCAATTAATGAAATCAATATTTACTTCTGGACATCAAAAAAGGTACTGCACTACGAACTAATCTTAGACAAACAAACTAAACTAGTTCGTAGATACCTGTTCGCGCTAATTATAATGAGTCAGACTTATTGTTCAAACTTTGCGCAAACATATAAAACGAATCATAAATGTATCCGGCCAAAATAGTTTAGGAACTTTACAAGACGTTCATATACAAGGTCGGTGAAAACTGAAATTGAAGGCTGGTGTTGAAAATATTTTGACAAGCGAAGCTTTTGCAAAGCTTCTTTAATTAGACACTAGCGACTCGCTCCGGCTTCGAATGGGTTGCAAAATAGCCTAAGTTACTCAGGAATAATGCAGCATGCATAATGGTAAAAGAATTTTTTAAATCGGTCCAGTCGTTTTTGATCTTATTCGTCACAAACAACTTTACAACTTTATATATAGAAGCGTATCATTTCTGCTTCAAATGTTTTCTTTTCTACAATTTTCCTCAATCGAATTAAGGATGAAATAAATAATATTTATCAGATAAAGTTTCCTTGATTCTTAATTCATCATAAAACGGTTACTTTTCATCATAATCGTACTGTTATTACATACATAATTCACCTTTTCATCTAAAATGTAATTTCAAGATATAAAAAACAGGCTTCTTTGTTATACATTGCACTTTCATACATAATCCGCTTCTACCTAAACTTCGCCCAAAGTGTTTTAAGTTCGCCTTGGTTTTTGGAAGAGATTTACGCAGTTAGCCTGAGCGCGGGATTTGACTGCTTCACCGGACTTTTAAAGGTCGCCTTCATACACGACATAACCAACAGTGATTGACATCAGGAGAATTCTATGAATATCATCAGGAGCAAACAACTTTAACGATGAATAAAACTGACATTGTTTATTATGTTGAAACAAAAAGGGGCATTGCAAGGTGTTAAAATGACATCAGCATATACTAGGAATCTCGTGTCCGATATAAACAGATAGCTTATCACTATCGGAGCCTAGCGTCGATACCAATCCACAAATACTTGCTACAGCATTTCACGAATGATATTTAATGAATACTTTTGTTTGAATCATCTACTTAAACATTTCGTGGAAATTAATGTCACCGTCTCAGCCCATGATATGACAAAGATGGGAAAAACAAAAGAAGTAACAAAAGTAATTAATGCTTTGCAATTTAGGTGTTTACTTGATAGTATATCATTTTGACGAACTCCGTAGTCAAGTGGATTACACATCGCTAGCTCTGCGGACCTGAGTTCTATCCCTGGACGTAGACTTTGGGTTTAAAGCAATGTATGTGATGTTTTCGAGACATTTATATCAGTACTATCATATTATGTAAGTCACTACTCAGTTCCACCACTACCTTTTTCTTAAAAAGGATTGAGATTATGAATAGCCAATCTTAGCTCATCTCAGGTCTAGAGATCACGCAGAAATATTACCACTTATGACCATCGAAACTCAATCGATTGTAAACTTTCAGCTCACATAGACGGTCGCGTTCGACCAGACACCAGCTACCAAAACAATGGGCAGCCCTACGTCATCACCACAGCAAGATTGGCCCAAATCCGAGGCAACTTTATGTACTGGTTCTACGATCAAGGAGGAAGTGACGACCTTGGAGACTATCAAAGGGATATCCACACGTCCACTCCTCAGATCCACAAGAACTTTAACTTCCAGTTACCGTTCTTTGGATTCAGGTTCAACTATACTAGGGTAAGTAATACATACACATTTGAAATATCCGATGTATTAAAAAAAACCGTTGTTTTTTTGTATAAATTGACAAAGTTGATCCCTTAAATTAGACTCAAGCATAGGTGCTATTTAGGAATATGTAGAAATCATAAATACGAATTTTATGTCAAAAATAACCTTATCTACACATATACCTATGGCGAAAACGTGCCATACGCCATTCTGAACCTACTATAGCTTATATAACAAATTAATATTCATATTCTTCTTTCAGCTATCCATGAACGGCTACATTTACTTCAGTGACCCCCCGGACCACTATACATACCCTCTGTCGTTCCCCGTCAGAGACTGGCCCGATCTCAACGATCCATCTTTCATTGGTATCTTCTTCAGCAAGTGTCGTATCGGTAGCCAGAGACCCGAAGACCCTGATCAGAGAAGACCTGGAGTGTACTTCAGAATGGACAGAGATTTGCAGGTGAATACAAATTTGTCTTTTTTTTAAAGGAATTTAATATGACTTATGTGTCCAAGGACCTTTACTACACACACGTAGGTTTGGAAGTAAAAAGTCACGTTAAAACATTGCCCAATTATCTGCTTTATAGCCTTTTTTTTTTAAATGCAGCACACTGTTATTTCTTTATCGACGTTTAAGTATATACCTTACCCCCGTGCAGTCATGAGATCGAATTGCTAAAAGTACCTATAAGACTGACATTCCACGACGTAACAAAAAGTGCTCGTTAATCTGCCTTTTTACAACTCTTATTATTTTTCCTGGACGCATTGCCATAAAAGAAAAGTGTGTATTTTCATACACACTTTTATGGCAATTGGTATGTAAGTAAATATTTAAGTTATTATTATAATATTATGGTTATACTTTTCTCTCAGACCCGTACAGACCAGCTGGGCGTGGAAATGCGGGAGCGTATCACATGGGATATTAGAGAAGGAGTCATTGGCTCCGAAACGTTCTTCCCCAAACACGCCATCACGATTACTTGGAAGAACATGTCGTTCGCTGGAGGCATTGACAACTCGCTCTTCATGGTGAGTATCAGAAAATAATACAAGTTTAGCACGTGTTTTTTTTTCTTTACGTAGTATTTTCATACAGGTAAACTGACTTTTGGGAATATACGAGATATGACAATACACGCAAAATTTTACTACGAACAGATTGTATGAATGTTCACAGAAAAATAGAATCGTCATTTTCAGATTCTTCCAAAAAACCATATTCAAATTCTGCTTTTAAAATAATTATTGCATCAACTTACATAATTATATAAATACTTTGCTTTTAGACAAACACATTCCAAATGGTGCTGGCGACAGACGAAGTGTTTACTTACGCGATATTTAACTACTTGGAGATAAACTGGAGCTCTCACACCGAGGCTGGCGGTGATACCACCACCGGAGAAGGTGGTGTTCCTGCTTATGTGAGTACAAATCTATCATTATATGATCTATGTATCTATCATATCTATAGATACTTTCTATGATAGAGGCTTCATATATATATATACATATATATACATCTGTGTATAGATAATTTTCCTGTACGTATGTTTTGCTGAAAATCAAGTTCCTGGATGGTTTTTGTTTCTCAAGTCGGGTGCAATCGGGTCAATGCAAACCTACCTTTGTAATTTTTTGAGCAAGATGTCTTTTCAGACATCCACAAGACAGTCGCTTTTGTTCAAAAATATGCATTATTTATGATTTCGTGTTCACCGAGTGTGTTCACGTTAATATATTAATATATGCCCATTACAAATATATTTATTATTTCTCTATTTTCTAGATTGGATTTAACGCTGGTAACGGAACTCAAAGCTACGAATACAAACCGTACTCCCAAGCATCGGTACTCAGAGATTTAACGGGCAGAGGTTGGGCTAATGGATTCCCAGGGCGACACATATTCAGAGTAGACGAGAAAATACTCATGGGAACTTGTAACAAGGATATAGGTATGCTCAAAACAATTTTACCCTCAAATACTTAAATGCAACTAAATAGATGTTCCTAAATGTCTATCTGTCGTTTTTTTATACTCTAAAGTAACAGAAACAGCATGAGGCTTAACGGTGACTTAACTACGCCGTCAATACATTTAATCTATGTTTTTTGTTCGATGAAAACATGTAGCAATATACAATTTTCTCATTGCTAGATGGAGCGAATCTTCCTCTGATGTTTGCCCCTGAAAGTGGCAACATGTTGGGAGGTACAATCGTCAACATTACCGGTCCTTGTTTCAACCCTAACGACAGAATTACTTGTCGTTTTGATACTGAGTCCGTCATCGGCGCTGTAGTTGACGTCAACCGAGCCATTTGTGTGCAACCAAGGTTCTGGCACAATGGTTACGCCAGATTCGAAATCGCCATAAACAACGAACCTTATAAATGGAAAGGAAAATACTTCGTCGGTAAGTGTTTACTTATATTTTAATTAAATTAGGCGATGATTAATTTTGATAAGCGCTTTTATCTATAGGATAAAATATAACAAATACTTATTATCATGTAAAATTTGTTTACTCTTTCTAGAAACGCCTGCAACTGCGACCGAAAAGATTTTCTTTACGGACAATTCCATACATGAGAGGTATCCTCCAGAGATCAGAATAACTTGGGATCGGTTTAACTTGACTACGAACCTTAACGTCCAACTACAGATCAGTTTATGGGGCTACAAAGAAATCACCATCAGACCTCAATTGGAATACATAGATATGATTGAAATGGGTGTCACTAATACTGGCGAATATGTTATCAATCCCCAAAACTTTAGGAACAGGGATAACTTCTTGCACAACGACATGCAGTTTGGTTTTCTACAGATTAATTTGACCACACCTGAAGTTTTCAAAGGCGTTTCGATCTCACCGTAAGTGTTTTTAGAAGTATACTAATTTAATTCTGAATTTTAGCTATTAAGGGTCTGCGATTTAAAAATCCGCTAGGCTTTTTAGTTTAAAATCAATCTACATGCCAATATGTACTTTGATTTTGAAAACAAATGTTTTTAAAGACCTGATCACTAGTTATTTTTTAAATTGATATTTAAAACCTCTCTCCAACAGTGTTCTATGGAGTCGTCCCATACCACTAGGTTGGTACTTCGCCCCGCAATGGGAAAGGCTGCATGGTCAACGTTGGCCCAACACCCTTTGCAACAACTGGCTGAAAAATGATCGTTTCCTGAAGAACTTTGCCTCTCAAGTTTGGGTCTGTCCTTGTACATTAGAACATGCCTTGTTAGATAAGGGAAGATTTATGCCAGACGTGGCCTGTGACAAGGATACCAACCCCACTTGTAGATACCACTGGGGTAGTGTGCACTGTGTGAGGAGTGGAGGACCTAGGTAAGACTCGCTCTAATCAATAGTTATATATGTAATGCTGGTGGTAAATATCATCAATTGTCAAACAACTCGTTGAGAAAACGACGGAAACGTTGTTCGCTGATTATAATCGTTATGAATTTGAACTGAGATAGCATTGGATGTAAAAGTTTGATTTAAATCGATGATTTTGTGAAACGTGTCTGTCTAAAATAATCTATTGTCATGTTATGTTAATCTATCTAAAATAATCTATTGTTACTTACTATACATTTCACAAATCCCTTAATATATTGATTTTTACAGCCCCGAGGGTTCAGGTCAACAATGCTGCTACGACAAGAACGGATTCCTCATGTTGTCCTACGATCAGATGTGGGGCTCCCGGCCATTGAGGTCGCACGACTTCGGATTCACTCCCTACAACGAGGCCAATAAGGTATGTGTATAATGATGATGCAGTAAATTTATGGCTAAATACTCAAAAGCCACCGTTAATTCATACTGTCTCTGCCACTTGAAGGCGTAATTTAGCAACAGATAGAGATTTAAGAAGGTCTTTGAGTTAAGTTGTATTTGAGCATTTAGGGGTTATTTTATAAATTAGATCTTTTTGCAAAATACTTGTTATTTGTTTAGAAAAATTGTTGGTTATTTATTCTTATTCTTCTTTCATAGGTGCCATCGCTGTCCCATTGGTTCCACGATATGATTCCTTTCTACCAGTGTTGTATGTGGCAAGAAGAACAGGCTGTTGGTTGCGAAACATTCAGGTTTGTACTCTCAAGTTTGAACTCTTTTTTTGTACTAATGCTCAATTCGTACCAATTCCCATATAAACATAAAAATAAATAATTATTAAAATATATTCTTTATTTATTTTGTGAGCCTGTTTCACAAGGTTACTGAATTACCCAGTGAAATAGGTTGCGAATATCAGCTAAGCAGTCAGTCAGCCAGTAAATACTTAAAGGTATTCAGCTGAATCTGACCCTAACATAGCTCAGGAAAGGGCTTGGCTGAACACGATTTTGCTCTTTATTACTTTATTCAATTCATTTTAACTGTATGTATAGGTTTGAACGTCGTCCATCTCAAGACTGCGTAGCATACCAGTCGCCTGGCGTGGCCGGAATATTCGGAGATCCCCATATTATTACCTTCGACGATCTGCAATATACCTTCAACGGGAAAGGTACGTCTTTACATAATCACATAATTATCAAAGTATCACTAGCCAAAGACTCCATAATGATTTTTTATTGTTTTATTCAAAATACCATTGATATAGCTAAGCAGTATATTAGTGTAGTCAACACAGGATTCGTACAAATACCTTACATAACGTAATATCTGACTTGAAATGTATATAACTATTAACTATTTTTAAATAACTAAATATAAAATAAACGCCCCATTCATTGCTTATATTAAACATGCATTAACTAATAAATAATTGCTTCTAGGGGAATACGTCCTTGTAAGAGTCGATCATCCGCAGTTGAAGTTAGACGTACAGGGAAGGTTCGAACAAGTTCCTCGAAACATTTATGGACGAGTCAACGCAACACATCTTACATCTATCGTCGCAGCTTCCAATAACTCCGTATCAGTTGAGGTAAGGGTAAAAAAATATGGGTCCTTGTATAGGTCCTTGAGGGATCCCTTACAAAAACGATGAAAAATTTTGTAACATATTTTATTACCTACCCGTAGATTTAACACGCGGAGATCTCGTTCCCATGTACCTAAACATGAGCATAAGAGTATTGAATTTGTTATCCAGGTTAAAACTATCCGTCAAATTACATTCAAATTAACTCAGTAGTTTTTGCGTCAAACAAACACATCTAAACCATTTACAATAATATTAGTAAGATTTTAAAATAATATTTACTTAATACTTAATTTACGTGTTTATATAGGTACTATAGGCTCTTCCTGTAAATATATCTTTAATTTTAAAATCTTTTGTAGGTGCGCCTAAGACCTCAACATGCTCAATGGAGATACAGACTGGACGTATTCGCCGACAACAAACGTGTGTACTTTGACAGACCTTCGCTCAGAGTGCAGTACTTCCCAGGTAAGAAACAAATAAAGAAAATTTGGAAATTTCCAGAATAATTTAGGTAAAATTTTAACACTCTAAACTTTTCTTGGTAAACTATCGGAAGTACACTACACTTGTTTTGAACTCAACAGATGTTTTAAATCATGTAGCTGTTCCTAATAAACAGACCTAAGACGGTTTTAAAACTGTATTAACACCAGTTTCATAAAAAGCTTTTGATTACATAGAATTTTAATTAACAATTTCAACATATTTGCAACTTCTTAATATATTTTACTAGCTTTCCGCCCCGGCTTCATACCGGTGATAAGAGATTTTAAAATACATTTTTTATTTTATAAAATACTTGTCCTTACAATAAGGAACATAACAAAAACAAAAATCCTATTTGGTGCAGTCGTTTGGAAGTTATAGCGAGATCAAGGGAAATCAGGATTCATTTTTCGACAAAAGAAGATATATTTATTTTCAACCAGAATTAATTTGTCCAATGTTATTTCTCTTTAGGTGTGACAGTATACCAGCCTATGTACATTTTGAACCAGTCAGAAATCGTGATCATGTTCGCGTCAGGTGCGGGAGTCGAAGTGGTGGAGAATAAGGGCTTTATGACAGCAAGAGTCTATCTACCTTGGAATTATATGGTGAGAAGAATAAATTAATTTATTAAACGAGCAGATGATGGACAATTTGTTCACATGAAAGAAATTAATTATCTTTTGGTTGCTACGTTCGTTGCTAAAATCACATTGACTGCAAAGCTTCATTGGTTGTCGAACTCAACTTGCCCACTGCAACCAATAGTCGTAATTTGTCGTCTGTTCATTCGTGTCTTTCTTGATTATTTATTTCTTGTCATTCATATACATTTACAATTTCGGATTACAAAGCATTGGCATTCTCGCTTATGCATCTGACATTTCTTTTTTTAAACATGTCATTTTTAGGGTGTTGTACCCAAAGTGTGTCAACGAGACCCTATTACTAAGCCTCCGCTGTCTGTCCTTCCGTCCGTCTGTCTGTTAGCGGACTGTTTCTCATGAACTGTAATAGGTAGACAGTTGACATTTTCAGAGTGTGAGGGGTCCACATACAAGAGTTTGGACAAAGACATTGTAGAGTTTTTTTTCTCGATATCAGCGTACAATGGTACGGAAACCATAATGCGCGAGTCCGACTCGCACTTGGCCAGATTTTCTGGTTTTTTGCATTGAGATCCATTGAAATATTCATATCTTCAAAAGTTTATTGTTCTTCTTTAATATATAAAAATTTAAACCAGTATATCTTTCGTTACAGAATCAAACGCGAGGTCTATTTGGTAATTGGTCACTTGATATAAACGACGACTTCACGAGACCGGATGGAACGAGAGCAACAGTGGATCTGAACAACTTCCAGACTGCTCATAGGGAGTTCGCTCAATACTGTAAGTATTAATTATTATATTAATACTCAATATTGTAGTACTAATAACTCATTAAGAACCAATGTTTACGTAAATGTACGTCATCAAATTGTCACCAGTTAGAATTTTTAAATTTGACTTCAGATGAGATTTAATCACAACATTTAACAAGCTAATCAAAAGCAACTATTTCAATGTCAATATTGTATTATACTCTGTTTACTATAAAAACATAATCCAAAAAATTTACATTTATGTCAACAGTTTCTTTACAAACATGAATAGGTGTTTGTTTATCGTGCGTAAACAATTTCATTACATCCATTTACCTTTCTAATGCATTGTTATTTATGTGCTATATTCTACTGGTTTTCATTCTTAATCTGTATTAGTTAAAGAGAATATTTACAAAAATAAACTTCATTAAAACCAAAGATACTATCGACAAATTATTTTTGTAATGTTTGACTCAATCCAAACAAATTTCTCAGGGCAACTAACGGATCGGGAGCAAAAAGACATAGGTGTGGCGATGTTCTATCGAGAATATGGTAGAACAGCGGCATATTATAATGATAACCAATTTGTTCCGAACTTCATACGAGAGCCAGCGGACTTCCTACCAGCAAATCGATCGCAAGACGTAGCGAGAGCGATAGAAATTTGTCAAGATTCCTACCAATGTCGATACGACTACGGTATGACACTGAATCGAGATATGGCAGAGTTTACGAAGAACTACATGGCGTCTATTGTGAGTATTTCTTTAATATTTTAAGCGTGTTTAAGTCTGATTTAGATGTCTCTGTTTGATGCACCTTAACTCTTAAGTTAATTTTAACTCTTAGGCGAATGAATTGCCAGAATTTCTTGATTGCTTATTACATATTCTGATTTATAAGGTTTGTCACAATAATTTATTTTCTTCAAAGGACTATGACTGTATGATACTGTTTTCAGTGCCTTAAACCAGTGTTTTAGGTACAAGAGTAGAAGTGATCTGCAATAGGTGCATACTCTATCTATATATATAAATGTACTCACCCCTAATTCTCTTGGTCGCGCCATAACTTCGGATGAATGCTCCAAATCGGATAATTATTTTTTTGCTGTTCCTTATTGTAATTGTAAGGGCAAGGTTTTTCAATAAGTTACCCAATAATAAAACACTCATGCAAACGTTTTAAAAATCTCTAACAACACGTGCGAAGCCAGGGCAAGCTATTTAGGTATAAACATACCAGTCATAACATATTATATTTTGTACAAAGACATGACGTTATTAAATTTTGAAATTACATCATTTTGTATGCAAACAAATCCTATAGATGATTCATTCGCCTATTAAGTCAATAACAGCCTTGATTGTCAACTAGTCATAAACACAAATGATAGTTTCCCACACTTTGATTATAGCAATGCACGTGAGAATCTATATATGCATATTTAGGAAGACAAAAACTATGGAGATGATTATGATGATGACAGAAAATAATTGCACCAGTCTGATTATTTCCGTTTTCATATGAAATAAACTTTCCTTACTTCGATTTTATGATATAGATAATTTATTTATTGTTTGTTTGTCTGTTTCATTAGATTTTACAATATTGACTGATTTCTTTTATACGACAGTCAGTTTTAATAATTAGGCGATAAAATATTTTTTTTAAAAACACTCGAAGGAAATTTACTCAATTTTCAATTTAATGTTTTTTTTTGTTCTACATTGTTTTCATATCTTTAAAGTCAAAGTATCCCACACGATTTGATACGATACTTTTGATCCATTCCTTTTTATCTCCAACTTATGAACATGGATGAAACCTAGAGGTAGATTCGCGTGCAGTCGGATGCGTCTTGTCAGTCCATTGTTCTTTTAATTATAATGCATCTGCCAAGGTCTCTTATGGGACAGGCTATGGCTAAGTTACACTGTTTAGTCGCTTACATTAATCCATACATGTTTCTCGTTTAACTTTGTTTTTTTATTGTATTTATTTTACAATATCTTTCAAACATATGTGTATAGTTGGATAAAAGTTGATCTCGTTAAAACTGTAGCATCCGGTAAGATTATTATCGTAGGCACCTATTGCTGTTTTTGGCTGTTTTTGTGATTGTAAAAAGTTGAACCTTTTCTGCTTATCGTGGTTTCAAAGATCATAAGAGAACTAAACCACTTTCGTTAGAAACCGTTGTAAGAATTACGCAGTGAATTTTAGTACTGAAAATCAGCTCTCACAAATTAGGTACGAAATTTAGAAATAAATTTGAGTTTTCTTAATTTCAGACGAATATAAAAGAGCAAAACGCTCGACGAGTCATAAGTTGTGGTATATTGGAAACCCCGCGATTTGGACGAAAGAGTAATTTCTTCTTCACGCCAGGAACAAGGGTAAGTTACTATTCATTAACAGGGTTTTAAATTAGATAAATCTAATTACAGCTCTTTTTATCTGATTTTGGAAAAAACATTTTTAATTCACGAAACAGGTACAATTATTAACGTCTGTTTGTATCTCTGTCATTATAACTATTGGGCTTTCAGTATTATTTTCTATTCGCTGTTGAACATATTAATAATAATATAGTTAACTGAAAATATAGTTAACTGAAACCATTATGAGTCAAAAAACGGGGAATCGAGCGTTTAACATTATAATTTCCTTATGCATCATCTATTGTTTTATTTAAGACGTTATTCATTTGTTAATAAGGTCACAATTATTCATCATCAGGATCACTAATGAATCCTCTTTGGAATTTCCATCACTACCTAAATTAACACCAGTATTAATTAATTCTTCGTGAGAATAAAACGTTATTTCAATTATTATAATTCTACTTATTCCACTTACACTGGTTTTATTAACAAGTGTTTTTTTTTCGGTGTGCAGGTGAACTTTGAGTGCAACCAAAACTTTATGCTTATTGGTGACAAGCGAAGAGTGTGTGAGGATAACGGAAGGTGGAACTTACCTGACTATGGATACACAGAGTGCTTACGTAAGTATCTTAAGAATAAATATATCTTATACGTATATTTAAAGCCATTACCATCTTTTCAAAGAACATTAGGAACTACAATAATTCTTACATACCGTGATAAATTCAGTCAAATAAATGAACTTATTTCGTATCCAGGTAAACAAGAGTTCTCACAACGCGCACTATTTCTGACGTGGGGCATCATAATTGCAGTTATTCTACCGTTAGGCTTGTTGATTTGCCTGCTGTGGTTCTGGTGCTGGTACAAACCCAAATCCGAAGGCAAAGAGGGATTCCGTTTCGAAGATATACCGCGATCTAAATCAGCGTCTAGACTTAATCTTAGATCAGCATCAATGGGAAATATCACTGATACTATGAAATCATCCACTTTACGTAGCCAAGATTCGGATGCAAAAGAGAAATTGCCCGAGACTCCTACTGAGGAAGCCCCGTTAACTAGGTCAGCACCTCTTATTAGGCCCGCTCCACCCATCCCCCAAGATGGCGATAGCTCAGGAATAGGATACCCAGACTCAGGCAAAAGCGACTCGAACAAATCTGACAAATCCAATCCCAAAAAACGTAGGGCGTACGACAAGACATATCGAACCAACGAACCTTTACCAAATGCTCCTAATGAAGAGTTTCCTGAAAAGCTTTGGGATTTATCTGAGGAAGACTTGCTATCTATAACGTCTCCCTCTGATACCGAATCCAACAGAGATTCAACTCTAACCAGACCCGCAAAAGACATAGAGTACTTAAGTAAACCTCGACAGCTCGGTCGTAGAGCTCTTCCCAGTGACTCTGGTTATTCTACCAAGGAATCTGAAGATCCTTATTCACCTAAATATGAAGGACAATACAGTCCCATTCCGTCCCAATACTCTCCTACATACTCCGAAATATACTCCCCACCAATCAGTCCTACTTCAGACAACAGTCCTAGGAACACATACAACAGTCCGGGTTTGCCTGAGCCTCCAAAAAGTGCTCCAGCTGATACTATAAAGACGTTTACTTTACCTCCTCAAAAAGGCAAGTCTATGGAGACTCTCATAGATCCACCTAATGTCGAACTGCCTACAATGAGCAGTCGCTCGACAATGGTCTGAAAAACTTAGAGCTTAAAAAAATATGTAAGGTACAAACAGGATTCTGTCATACACTGCCCATTCTTATGACATTATGAAATGTAGACTAAGATTTTTAGTAGTTGTAGGTTTCGTAATAAGTGGCACGTTTAGTTTAGTATTTACACTTTGTTTACCCGTAAGATAATAGACGAGTGAGTTTCCCATCGTTGTTGAATAATACTTAAATTATAATTATTATAATAAATATGTTTTAAATCTAACTCTGCAGTCACATTAAGAGGAAATTTCTGTTCCTATTCGGTAGAATAACTTTCACGTTATGTTGTCTTGAGATTTTTCAATAAGAAAGCAAGGAATGACTTTGATGCCACGTTACGTGGAATAGAAATTTTCTCTGAATTGTGATGAGTTTTTATTTTCCTTGTTCCTAATATCTAAGGTTATTGCTTGCTTTCTTATCTAGTCTGTTAAAAACCAGGTCACATGAAAAGGTAAGCGTATTTTTTATTTGCATTGTAGAGATAATTTATAGGGTTTTACATTACTGATAACATATCTTCTTGTTTGTTGATAAATTGCGTTAGAAGGGTTCCATTTTTTGTTTTATCAATGGCAAACTTTAAATAGTTGTAAAACTTTGGACCAAAATGCTAACATAAATTTAAACTTATCTGCATTGAATAAAGACCTTTTTTAAACTATGCGATCTTTATGATACATCGTTCATTCTTCAGTTTTAATTGACCTACTTTATATCATATCTAATACTGGATAGGTTTTTATCTATATGTAGATAAGCCTCACATAATAACATTGACTCGTCTGCTTAACCCTTTTCCAACTCGCAACCGAAAACTGTTACTTATGAGTCATGGCTTCCAGTCTCACTGGATGTAGCTGAAGACTGGAAAAAATGTTAAAGTAAAGCCATCACAGTTCTGTTACGACAAATAGAACAAAGTTCTTAATAATCAAATTTATTTGTAACCATAATTTTATTGTAGTAGGTACAATCAGGTAGTGTAGTAGGTAAAATCATTATATCAAAACACGATCTCAGAATTTATTTTCCAATCGATGGGAGTAAAGTACATCGACCCAATATAATATGGCCAAGTTTCAATCAACAGTACATCAATGACTAATCACGAGTACCTATCCATTATATAGGCAAACAGGAGTTCTCGTCTCGGACTTTGGGCGCGACATGGGGTATCATCAGTGCGGTCATGGTGCCCATCGTAGTGGTCCTCATCTGCATTGGGTGGAGGATCCTGAAGCGGAGGAAGGCTGATGAGAAGGAGGAGAACAATTTCTTGACTATCAAGTAAGTGTTTATTAGTAACCTTCGAAATTTTGAGTCTCTGAATTTTGGTCCTATGCACATTTAGCTCCTTTAGAACATTCTATTAATAAATGGCAGCCTTAGGCCCCATTCCTAATAAGACGCACTGTCTGAAGAGGCAGATATGCCAGTGGTAGTACAACTTATATGACACTGCTCATATGTAGACGGATCCGAGAAAATAAACGGCTCGCGGACGCATTGTGATATTTTTAGTACCTACTCCACTTTGAAAACCTGCAATCCATTTGAGAAACAACGACAGAGTCGTTTTTTAACGAATTGTAGGTTTATAGCTACAACATCGTTGATACTTAGATGAAAGTGTGAAACTAAATAACTTTTTTCCGTTCATTCAAAATTTTCATACAATGTCCGATTCGTCGATCATAACAAAAATGTAGTACTTGTATGTCATCTAATTTTATTTTTCTTTTTAGACGTCTAGATCCAGACGAATCAGTTAAAATGAATTCAGACGATGAAAGTATACCGTACAAGAAGGATGTGACGGAAGACAGCCCCGAACCGACGGAGCCAGTAAAGGTCCCAGAGGGTGGTCCTTACACGTATGGCCAGCCTTATGGCCAAGCCCCAGTCACACCTTACAACGTGGCCTACGACCCAAGTAGGCAGGCCAAACCATATGGTGAAGAAACTGAAATCAATTAAAAGACGATGCCAGAATATGTAGGTAACTCTGGTGCCACCCTCCAATAGCCAAGTGTGAGATATCATTTTATAGGCATTTTTGAGCTAAATAAAAGTAACTACCCATGGCCAAAATCCAAACGTTAGTTCGATCAGAGTTATGTCCTAGTAAACATCAGTTTAAAAAAATCACTGTTATAACTAAACACAATATTTAAAGTTAGAAAAAAAAATCCCAATGGATCATGGGGCGAGAAAATGGTTCCAAAAGAGAGATTAAAAAAAAATAGTACCGCAATATAAATCGATTTCAATTTTGTTTTTTTTTTAAAGAAGTTTATTTAACCATTATATATTGGTTAAATAAACTTCTAAATACTAAAAATCAAATAGGTAATAAAGTTGTGTAATTTTAATAGTAAGTTTAGTACAATAAAAATACCTAAACATAAAAGCGTCTTGTATAAAAATATGTTGTATTTTCACGTTATTCGTGTTATTCACGTCGTGATTAGCTACTATTAGGTGTAGGTACAATCAAAAATTATTGTAATAAATTATTATTTTTAAGTTTTATATTATTTGTAGGTAGGTACTACAAACAATAAAAGCAGACTTGTAACACTACAAATTGTTTTAGGAAATAATTTAACAATTTATTACGATTTGGATATCACTAATATCTTTTTAAACAAATTTGAAACCTTGTTGTGTCGAAATTAATGAGTAATCCCACCATAACCTTAGATATACTTTATTTTTAATCTATAATTTTATTATAATTTTATTTATGTGCATAAATTTTTGTATAACATGACAAAGTTATGACATGTACCTAAAAAAATACAGTTTTATACAATTATTTTGATTTAGTAGGTACCTATAGTTTGTATTGTGCCTCTTTTTTTCTACATTTTTTGCTCTTGTCCTTTTGTTTGTTTATAAATACTTTGTTACATCAATAAAGTAATTAGTGCGTAAGAAATATTGTTTTATTTCTTTATGTAGTTTAATTCCAATATAATAGTGCGATTAAAACCCAATGGCGGGTGAAATGCGCTATCAACATTCTACATGCTGCTGAATACCTCGCCCCGCACCCACGGCCTCGACTCGCCTCGTGCTCACATTTGATTTTTGCTTCGCCCATAGCCCTATAGCTATAGCAGGGTTGCCAGATCTTGAAACCGAAAAGCCGGACAGACCATCCAGTTTTGCCGGACGTTTGGGTGAAAAGCTGGACACATTTTTTTTTATCATAGTATTTACATAACACGATAATTTAGTAGACCCATCTTTATTATCATTTATTATGAGAAAATTAATAAATATAAGGAATATAATATATATAAATTAATATAATATAAATTTGAGGAAACAAACACAAATAATCACATTTAAAAAGCCGGACATTCTGTTAATCACTGTCTAATTTGGCCGGACACGCAATCAAAAAGCCTGACTGTGTCCGGCTTTATCCGGACGTCTGGCAACCCTAGCTATAGGCATGTATAGAGGCTAAAAGTAGTTTAATTTCATAAGTTAAGATTAATTGTAATATTATTTTAAAACCTGTAGGTTTTTTTTTGTTTTTTTGAAGAGATTTACGCAGTTAGCCTGAGCGCAGGCTTTGACTGCTTCACCGGACTTTAAAACCTGTAGGTACTACTCAACCTTTGTAGGTAGGTATTGTAAGTATGATCCAGATAATATAAATAAGAAGAGTTAAAATACCCATAAGTGCATTTTTTTGGCCAAAATACAGCCGCATTTTTCGCTCTCATGTCTATACCGACTAAAACCACCTGATCAGCTTTGGTGGGCCTCTTATCGAGTATCTTTCTTATTTGAAAACATTACTCAGGTAACCGAAAACAACCAGGGGTAACCACTTCCCAACATTAGCCGGTAGCCCACCCAGGATCAAAGGGGAAATTCTGGTACTTACCTACTTATATCCCCACCGCGCCGTGCCCTCGGCGTAAATTGAATGAAGGCATTTGCTTTTCATTTCACAAAAAAAAACCTATTTAAGTACTTACCTATATTACCAGCAATTTGCATCGAAAAAAGTAATATTTAAGTTTGTAGGTACAAAAACAACAATTAGGTAAGTATGTTTGACGAAAAGAAACAACGTGAATTAATTCGTGAATATATAAAAGTATCTAGGTACTGAATATTAACTACATAATTACAGTATAACTAGACCTACTATGTTAATAGCGGTTTATTTTATTACATTACTTTTACAGTTAGCCTGAAGTAGCTACATGTTGAAAAGTAATTATTAGTACCTAACTGAGAGTTAGGGCTAGGTATATTTTATGCACTCATATTACAAAGTATTTTAATGATTGTAAGAATTAAGTAGATTTTGACAAGGTTTAATTTAACTTTTAATGTATTAATCTAAGGTACGACCGTTTAAATTTAAATCATTAAAAATAAGTTAATTTTATTTCTTTGACGCGCGATCTTTCGTTACTTCATTACTTCATTACTTAAATCTACAAAAAAATATAAAAAAATGAACACATCTAAAATACTGTCAAAATGTCGTGTTGCGGGAAGTCGGTAACAGTCACTGTCAAAGTCAATTTGACGTGTTTGTGTTAATGAAATACTAACTGAAATCACAAATCGTTAAAATTCGTAATCGGGAAATGTTTAATGACCCGATAGAACAAATAAAGAACTAAAATACTCATATTACGTACATAGAAGAATCACCAGAGCACTATAATAAATTATTTAGAAATAGTTATTAACACTGTAATAATTAATCGTACATAATAAGTAAGTCAATACTGATTAAATAATAAAACCTAATTTCATTTGAAACGTAATAATTTTTAACAAGCTTTCTTAATAACTTCAGTTTAATGTACGTTGTAAACGGTTGTTAATTTATTTACTTTTCAGAATAAATAGCTGTTGTATTGTGAAATATTTCGATGTATATTTAAAATGATATAAAGACGCTAACTCTGAAATGTTTAAAAATGAACATAAGGTCAAAGAATTTGTTGTCGTGCCTATTTTTTCGGCCATGGATGGGTGTACCTTTTGGAATATGGATAGCTGTGTCAGTAATTTATTACTGGTGGCTCATATCCAGGATAAGTGAGTTGGAGACTCAGAACAAAGTGTTCAAGAGCCAGTTGAGGCTGTCACAAAGTGTAATGAAGCAGATGAGTGTGACATCTGGATCCAAATATGAAGTGCCCGTTGTAAGTACACAAAAAACTTTTTAAAAGCATTATTGCAGTAAGAAGCTTGCTAAAAAGCCAAGTTCTTATTCTGCTAGAATGTAACGTGTTCAAAGGCTATAATGTATTTTAATGACCCAATTTTAATTACTGAAAACCATGTAATAATGTGTGCAATATTGAATAATTGAGTATAAACAGTACAATATTGATTAATTACGATTTTAAATGATCAGTTTTAAATCATGCAACTATATATACTGTGTATATACCATGTATACTTCATCCCATAATGCTTTGATTTTGTATCAATATTAAAATAATTTGTAAGTACAGAGTAACAAATATATACGTTATACATGTAGCATTACTGCGTCATTATTAACAGCTATTCAGAATTTATGCAGATACCATTGTGAGTAGTATATTAGTTATTCTAGAAATTTTGTACTGGAACTGTAATATTTAATATACTGCTGTTTGTTGTCCCTAATAAAATAAAATAAAATAATTATCCATCCCAAACTCACAAGCATATCTATTTCAGATCCCAGATGCCATAGGTACTCTCTGTGAGACGGTACACATAGCACTAGTGTGTATGGGCAAGTGTACTCGTCAAATCACTCCGATGCTAAAGTCCTTGCTGCATCATCGTCAGAACCCCTTACACTTTCACTTCCTGGTGGATGCAAGCTCACATCGTACACTTAGCAAACTTTTTGAAACTTGGGATCTTCCTGATGGTAAGATTTAGGATTAATCTGACATTAATTCACATTGCCATATTGATAATTTCTGAGGTTTATGTGAATATAAGGCATTTTAATTTAAAACTATTTCATATATACTACCTATATGGTAGTTATCACTGAAAAAAAGTAGTCTAAATTTTTATGGGCTTCATGTTTATTGCCTAATAGTCATTTGACCTTGTTTAACAGAAAGATAAACGGGTACATTAATTGTGTAAATTTGGTAAGAATGAATATAACAAGTATCTATAAAACAGATTATGTCAATTTTATTATCTGGTAGATGATTAAAAATAATTAGAATTTTATTTTTCAAATAAACCTACAGTGCTAGCTTGAAATAGCTATTTATGTTGTTTTTCCCATACATTTTTGAGAATCTTAAAACCTATTCCTATAGAGTACTTTCCGTCGACCCAGAATCACGAAATTCATGCTAGAAAAAAAAAAGTTAAGCTCGCCTCTGTACATCAAATGATAAAAACCTGTAAATTGTGTATGTGTACAATAAAGAATAAGAAATTCGGCATGATGCTAGGTCTAACGTCACAAGTGAAGGAAAAATACCGGAAATTGTAAAGTTATATAACATAAAAACATGTTTTTGCTACTACAAACTTGTATTTGCTCTTGGAAATTTGATAGTGGTATATTTTCTGTTTTGTTATCTTTGTATTTCCTTCACTTTTAAATTTCCAAGTCTACAATTTTCTTGGTAAATTAATTATATTTAAATAATTAAACTTTTAATTTAAATTATCTTTGAACAGTAATTAAAACATGCATTTTATACTCATACATTTTGTAATTAAATACAAATAGTGAAAAGAAAAACTTAAACCTCAGGCAGGACTCGAACCTTCGACCACTGGCATGACGCGCCAGTTCGAGTCCTGCCTATGGTTTAAGTTTTTTCTTTCCACTATTTGTATTTAATTACAAATATTCGTTCCGCATGCGTTAATGCGTAACAAATAATTAAACTAATACATTTTATTATACTTTCAGTAAAATACTCATGTTACAATGCAGAAAGTCATTTAATTCAAGTGCTATGGATTCCCACTAGTCACTATGCTGGAGTCTATGCATTGGCCAAGCTACTGTTCCCAGATGTACTCCCTGACACGCTCAGCCAAGCCATAGTATTGGACTACGATCTAACATTGTTATGTGATGTTGCTGAAGTGTGGAGTATGTTTCGCAATATGACTGAAGAACAGGTAGAGTTTATTTTTATTTATTTATTTATTTATTTCTCCACCTTATCGCTAACATTACAGGCGCTAAATCCTAATGCGTTAGTGAGGCACTTTACTTATAACTAATTACTTACTTAAATTAAGATTTAAACAATAAAAAACAAGATATATACTAAATTAAAAATAACATTAAATAAAACATATTATATTAATAATGGATTTATTTCTAGTTTAAACTAGTGGTTAAGTCTTGTATTTATATGTTATGTATGTATTATTTATATATTTTAGGAGGTGTATTTGTTTATTTACTTTATTTTAGTGTTGTATGCTTAGACTTGTAACCAAATGCTGATTAAGTTCTCTCTTTTTTGCTTTAGTTAATATTAATCAACCAGATTTTTTATATCTATAAATATTCTATACCGAAAATAATCGTGATGTAGGTATAGTTTAGTGGTTCATTCCTCAATTATATCCATACATCAAACACATAGATTAGATACGGTATCAACGAAATCAATATAAACTATTAAAAATATCTTTCTACTTATAATATACTTATTGTATGTCATTATAACAAAGCCAACTCTTTGATCTTACCGCCTTTTATCGCAAAACTCGACTTAACTTTCGGAATAACTCATTAAGTGGTGGGGGTTAACAGGAAGATAACAAGCTTGACTACTTTAGATAGTAATACTGAAATAATGAGGATGTTAGCAACTTTTTTTTAAAGTTCTTGGGGTAGTTATTCAAAAATATTAGACTGTATTTTTTACTACTAAAATCCTCATTATTTCAGTATTACTATCTAAAGTAGTCAAACTTGTTATCTTCCTGTTAACCCCCACCACTTATTACGTCACGGTATCGTACCATTTGTGTAACATCGTGTCGTAATTAGCCCCCACTCTTAAACTTTGATTCGCTGTATCTCCTTAGTTTATAGTTATTTTGAAAAAGTAAAAAATACGTGTCGTACGTTTTATTATCTAATTTACGGACCAAATTTAGTTTTACTCCAGATCCCTATTAGCTTCAACCTCAAACATAAAATTAAAGTATGTTGACTGCACTGATAGCCGAGTGGTATAGATGACAACGCCAATACCAGTGTGCGCGACGTACTTTGGGTTCGACCCCCGCATGGGACAAGCATTTCTGTGATCCAACAAATGCTTGTTCCAAGTCTAGTTGATTTTTGTGCATGTGATTTGAATATTTGTAAAACCCCCCGCGACACAAGGATTAAATGTTAGATTAAACCCATAAATGCGGGCGTCATATAACATCAATAAATAATAATAATAATAATGGTTTAATAATAAAAATATATATAAATGATAATTTAATTTATTTCACAGTTCTTAGGTTTGGTAGAAAACGAAAGCAACTGGTACTTCGAGGCTGCTAATCGTTGGCCCGCTATCGGTAGGGGCTACAACACTGGAGTCATGTTATTAGACCTCAAAAAAATCCGTACGAAAACTGACTGGACGAGACTTTGGAAAGACGCAGTCAATGACAACATAGGTAGACTAAAACTAACGCCCCTCGCTGAACAAGATGTTATGAATGCTATGATTAAAAAGGAGCCTCGCTTTTTTTATAAAATGAGCTGCCAATATAACGTGCAAATGTCTACGCAATCACTCGCTAAGAGCTGTTACGGAGAGAATGCGAATAATGTTAAGGTATTTTTTATTACTTTATTTAAATATAAGTATAATGGCGGACTTAATGCCTGAGGCATTCTCTACCAGTTAACCATGAGGCTGAGCAGAACAGAACTATACAATTCTAATCATATAATTTTATATGAACAGATAATTCACTGGAACTCGCCCGGTAAGTACAACGTGCAGATCCAAGATGCCGAAATCTTCCGTGAGATCTACCAATCCTATGTGAACTTTGACGGGAACCTGCTGCGGGAGAAGCTACATCGTTGCTCGTTCACTGAACCTGTGACTTATAAAGTAAGTTACAAAGATTTTAAAAATATTGTTCACTGTGCTGCTTGCTGGCACGGACTTAATCGACCTGGCTCTTTCCTCATAAGACCAGTAATTTGTTTACACAATTTAACTATTGAATAATTGTCTGGAATGTAAAAGAGACCCCTGAGTTTGTTATGATATTTCTTCTCAGGGTAGTCAGTTTTGGTTTTGATTGTATATCCTAATTGTATAATAAACAATTTCATTTTCACGCTATTGTTAATAATCAAATAAAAAACTACAACCTAGATGTGTACCGTGGACGCTCGTTTAAGGTAATGCTGGTGATAGAGAATTATGAAAGCACAGCTAGGCAGTGTGACAGCATAGACCATAGAAAAAAAATGTTTATAACACTATGTAAGGGTCAGATCAGGGGTCTGAGATGAGATTCATTTCCATCCTAGTTTGATTAAATAAAATAAATGGTACTTTCTAAAAATATTTTTATGACACGAGGCTCTTTTAGCAACAAGCTCACGTACTATGTACAAGGATCCACACAAAGCCTATAGGAAATAGGCACAAAAATTTGCTAAAAGATATGCATAAAAATCAAAGATCCAACTAAACTCCAACCAGACACTTTTCTCGACTGTTTTCGCAATAAATTTCTATCATCCATTTCTTTAAGTAAAAAACACTAAAGAAGTACTAAAATGTATGTTAAACGTAGATGAACCACTCCGACCTCTGCCTGAGCTTCCGCGCGGCGCAGAGAGTGAAGCTCCGCACGCACTTGTACTACATGGACTACAGCCATGTAGACGTGGACAGCTTCGACGTGACCCTCGCGCTCCAGCTGTCCATGGACCGTCTGCAGTTCCTAGAGCGACTCGTCAAGTATTGGGAAGGTATGGAACCCAGTGCAGATGCTAAGAAATATCTTTTACCTAGGTTTTTCCCAAGCTGTGATGGATCAGCTTCCATTACCAGTGTGCGTGACGTGCTGTGGGTTCAATCCCCGCATGGGACAAGCATTTGTGTGGTCCACAAATGCTTGCCTTAAGTCTTGGTGTTCTTTGTGCATGTGCCTTTCAATAAATGCGTTGTGAAGATCAGATAGGCAATGGCTTTATGAAAGACTAGCTGTCCCCCGCGACTTTGTT
Source organism: Diachrysia chrysitis (assembly GCA_932294365.1). Classification (NCBI taxonomy): domain Eukaryota; kingdom Metazoa; phylum Arthropoda; class Insecta; order Lepidoptera; family Noctuidae; genus Diachrysia; species Diachrysia chrysitis. The sequence goes on along the minus strand of OW028659.1, from coordinate 8,848,750 downwards.
CGCGTGTCTTAGTTTCAAAGGTTTTTCATTTTTGCAACATTTTTCATTTATGCTCCGCTCCTATTGGTCGTAGCGTGATGTTATATAGCCTATAGCCTTCCTCAATAAACGGACTATCCAATTCAAAAATAATTTTTCAATTCGAACCAGTAGTTCCTGAGATTAGCGCGTTCAAACAAAAAAACGAACAAACAAACAAACAAACAAACAAACTCTTCAGCTTTATAATATTAGTGTAGATGAATCCGGAAATATTAGTTTTGGCCACAATGAAAAAAATATATAATCAGGGCTCAATATGTGTCTTCCATTCCAACTTTTCAGTGTTATAAACAGTTATATCCCTCATAGTTATTAATGAGTTTTGACAGGTCCCCTAAGCGTGGCGATATACCTCTCGGACTGTGAGGTAACGAAGCTGGAGAGCTTTATCCACGACTTGTCCGACACGCTTAGCTCCAGAAAGAACATCGGTTATCATCTCGTCTTTAAACATGACGATGTAAGTAATTAAAATTAATTTTAATTGAGGATATAGGTCGTGCTTCTTTTTAGGCATGGTCCCCGGTAAAAGGAAGGAGGAGAAAAGCCCTGTGTCTCTACCATGAGTTTGTAACGACCTATAGCTATATAGCTAGCGAGTAAAGCGACGGCGTAAACTATTTCTATGGCGAATTTGTATAGCGCCACTAGCGGTCACTTTATGAACTAAAATCGGTAGTATGAGTCGATAGGTAAAAAACCTATCGAAAGCGACTAACGTTTTTTGCCATTTTCTTTTTAGTCGGTAAGAGGCACTCTCCGTCTTTCCCATGACGAAAGAAATTACCTAATGAGGATTTCCCTGATTAAAAAAAGTTCCAAGTTTTATTTCAAAGGTTAATATTATACCTTAGGTGCCTGCTTCGATGTATCTAGTTATTATCTAAACGAATGTGCCAAATTTCATACGTGTATGCCTGGTTAAGTGTTTCTAAGAAACTAGATAATTATCATATTGTAACAAGTCTTCTGATTTCATTAAACATCTCCCGAGAAAAACCAAGATTGGTCAGAATATTTTTAATAGTTGTCAAGACATGGTGTTAAGGTTTCTTTTCAATAACATATCCTAAGGTACTTTTCCGAACTAGAGATAGGAATATGACATATTTTGTATTGCGCTTAGTCTTATTCCTATCTCTAGTAAGGAAAATGATCTACGGGAAGGTTATAGAAATTGGTAGTGTTTTAAATAAAAAAAAAGAATGGATTTTTGCATGTTTTGTGTATTTCTTTTTCTAGGTACATTACCCAGTGAACTACCTCCGAAATGTGGCGCTAGAGAACGTGAACACGCCGTACGTGTTCCTCATGGACGTGGACTTCGTGCCCATGGTGGGGCTCTACGACCATCTAAGAAACGCCATACAGCTGATCAACCCGTATCCACAGAAAAAGGTTGGTACATTTGTTACTGATGTCGTCGTGAACTTTGTTTTTATTGCATATGGTTTAAATTGGTTGCTCTGACGTTAACGTTATCTAATAATAGCTGGGTCAAGGGCTTGATTCAGAGAGCGGTAGTTCGTTACACCGCGCTTCTGTCTCTAGAGCCCTAATTATCAGCAGCTTGGACCCTGTTCCGGATGTCCCGGTTGGAGACTATTGGCCTTATTAAACCCTGTATATGTACCTATAGACTAAGGCTAAGTTCATATGACCGCGCGGTACTAGATCAGAGTAAACGGAGTCTATAATATCGCGCGGTACCGCGCGGCAACGCGCGGCGGTTCAAGTTCTACGAACCATAAGCGCAGGCCACACCGCCAGCTAGCGGGCGGGCGGGCTAGGCGGGCGAACATCGTTTCACCTCTTTACATACTTTGGTTCACACCGCGAGCTACCGACTAACCTAACGAGCTAAGCTAACGAAATATCCGACGATTCCAGCGAAGCTACTCGTTCACCTCGTTGGCGCGCCCGCGCTTCGCTAGCTTAGCTCGCCCGCCAGCCGTCCGTCCCCCCCGTTTCGAGTAGACTAGTCGACGCTCGTCTTTCGAATAGCAGTGTAGTGTTTACGTTTGTGAACGATGAATATGTCATATATCGACGAATAGAACATCGAATAATAAATATCGAATAGAGTATCGAATAGAATCGACAGATAGAACGCTAACCTCTCGCTCTCCCATCCGCGCCCCCCGTGTCGCCCGCTCCGCCCGTCGCTCGTCTGTCCGTAGTTTTCGGTGTGAACCCCATAGTTTAGCTCGCCAATATTTCGCGTAGTTTGTATAGTTTCCTTCGTTCGCTTCGCCCACCCGCCTAGCCCGCCCGCCCGCTAGCTGGCGGTGTGGCCTGCGCTTGAAACGACCTGTTCAGTTGATCCACGACAGTTGAGACAGACAGACGCATAGTGGCAGGAAAAGTCTGTAGCGTAGACATCGTACAGGTCTCCCAAAGTGATAATGCGCATAGAAATTTTCGTCACTGTTCGCCAACGGTCGTATTCCCCGAGCGTCGGAAGACGATATGTATATAGAGTGGTTAAGTGCATTTTCTTCATGCATAGTTTAGTAGAATTATGTGTTTTGTGCTAAAAGAGATAAATATTGATTTATCAGTAATGAAATTTGATTCGATAATTCCATGTAAGCGAGGAAAACCACACGATTGCAAATATGCTACAATCTTTGTTGGATTGATTTGCTTTGAAAATTTTATAGTACTTTTCAAGTGTCTTACTGAAGCTGGTGTAATAATGGAAGAAAAGAAGGTTTAAATAACACAAGGTTTATATTAGAATCTCAGGTTGAGATTGACAGAGTGAGGCATATTTTTATTTATTTGTTGTATTTTTGCATCATGTACATACTTGACAATATTATTTATTCCTATATCTATTTGTTTATTTATGCATGTGTATCTTTCTATTAAATTTATATAAACCTAAATCTGATTTTTAAAATGTTTTTTCTAGTACTTAATATGTATTTAACGTAGTTATTTTTAATTTTTTAATATTAAAAAAAAAACATTGAAAAATGTTAGTATATTTACCTATTTTACAAAATTATTTAAATTTGAATAAGATAATTACAATTGAAATTAAATTCACCTTTGAAAACAAAACCAAGAAGGGTGTGTAATAGCAGCTCTATATAATTCCATACAGAGAGAACACGTGCAGTCACCGCCAATATATAAAGACGACTGACGGACCTTTGACTGACCGGCGACAGCCGCCGACCGCCCGAATTGTTTTCGATTGTGTACACATGATATTGACTCCTATTTCTTTTGAACAAGGTGCAAAATGCAAGTGCGTTGTTTAGGGCTCTTACGATTCAATGATTCGGGTGTTTCCGGGAATACGACAATTAGCGAAGATCTGCATGTGCATTATTAATTTGGGTATACTGTATTTATCGATTTGCTTATCGACGAAATTGAAAAAAAGGTAGGATAGGTAGGGTAGGTTAGGAAGTGTTTTAATTTTCCAGGCTTGAAGAAAGTCTTTCACTTTTAATAATATACACCCAGATCGTTTTTGGGTACCTTTCGGTATGAAATCCATGAGCAAATTGCCTCCGTGTCGTCCATTGTTAAGCAATGTTGATGCCCGACTGCCGCGCGTACATATCATATGTGAATGTCCCAACCGTGCCGCGACGCGCGGCTTTGCGCGGTCTTATAAACTTGGCCTAAAGCAGGCTGCGTGTTTAGTGCCTGGTGGTGGCGGCGTTCGAGACGCAGCGCTACCGCGCGTCCCCGCCGCGCACCAAGGCCGCGCTGCTGGCGCGCTTAGCGCGCCGGGGCGCAGCGGGCCCGCCCGACGTGGCGCCCTTCCGCGCGCGCGAGTGGCCGCGCGGGCATCGCGCCACCAACTACACGCGCTGGGCCGCCGCCGCCGCGCCCTACGAGGTAACACGCCGCACTGTCACAACACAGACGCAGCGTTACCGCGCGGCCCGCCCGACGTAGCGCGAATTTCGTTTCAAAGTAAAAATTTTTACTTCCCCCGATCAGGAGATTTCTGATTAAAAGAATATAAAAATTCATAAAAAAGGTGATGTTTCTGAGAATTCCGAAATTTTGCTGTTTTATATATTCATTGACTGCACTATAAACCTATTGTATGTTTCAGGTGGAATGGCAAACGGACTACGAGCCATATTTAGTGGTACACAGGTCTGTACCGAAGTATGATACGAGGTTCTCTGGGTTTGGCTGGAATAAGGTAATTAATCATGTTATATCTACAGCATAAATTTCTAAAATATTTTATCTGAAATAAATTGTTTCCATAGAAAATGTCCTGTCGTTTATTAAGATGCGTTTTAACTTCTCTGATGTCGTTTATCTCCGATGTCTCGACGACGGTCCTTATACCATTTCAATATGTACCCCAGGTGTCCCACAGCGTGGAGCTCCGTGCCCAGGGCTACCGGGCAGTCGTGCTGCCGGACGCCTTCGTGCTGCACACGCCGCACGCGCCCTCGCACGACATCACCGCCTTCCGCGCCGACCCGCATTACCGCATGTCAGTAAATATAAATATTAATTGCATCCTGACCGAATTTCAGTCACGGTGGCATCGTTAACCAAGATTAGCTATCTGCGAGAAATTTCATTGCACCAGTGTGTGCGCTTACTATTCCTTCACTCTCATGGTCCGACACGAACAGAGAAAGATCAAGCGCATTACCAATGGCTTTGCTTGCCTACCAAGGCATGCAACAACTCGATAACGAGCTCCTTAATAACACTTAATGTGAGTAAACTCACATTCACACTAATTGTCACACTTTTACTGGGCTCACACAACATGCACTTAAATCCATACTAAAAATAAAAATGAAAAAGTAACTCTGTCTGCCTGTTTGTTACGATTTCACATCTAAACTAATTAGCTAATTTTGATAAAAATTGGGATGGAGTGAGCTTGAACTACAAGAAAGGACATCAGCTACTTTCAGCCGCGATTACCGACATGCACGCGGGTGATGTCGCTGGCAAAAACCATCAAAAAGCATTTATCTCGTAAATATTTAATCAACCTTCCGTTTCATTTCAGATGCCTTGCCTTATTAAAACAGGAGTTTATGGATGATCTCAAGAGGAAGTACAACGTAACATTCGACGATGGTCCTAAGTCGGATATGTATTTAGCACAAGCCAAGAGTCTGATACTCAACCAAGCTAACGATAACGAGGTGAACCAACTTTGAATTGGAAACCTATTAGTTTAACTATACATAGGTGAGCTCGACTTTTTTCGGACATAGTCGATTATAAAGGCTTCTTGTACAATCTATCAGGTACCCGAGTTTTCTAATTCTTAAGAGTTTTGATTGGATATAAATGGGCTTTGCTATACTTTATAAAAAATCGTCCATCGAATTCGCAGATTTACTCCTTGTCGTATTTTTTGCGAAGTAGTCTACCGCTAACGGCCTAATTGGTTTCTTTAAAATTGATGACCCATGTTCAGATAATGGAAAAGTTAATAAAAAAACCATTAGACACTTATTTTATTTTTTTCACATGTAATGAGAAGGGATGAAACGCACGTCAATAAAAGAGTGATGAATTTGGATGTGGTGGACTGGAGAGGAAGAGAAAGGCCGAAGAAAAGGTAGATCGATTGCGTGAGAGATGATATGCGGGAAAAATCAGTGAATGACAGTATGACGGCTAATAGAGTAGAATGGAAGGAGAAAACATTGTGCGCCGACCCCAAATAAATTGGGAAAAGGGCAGGAAAAAGAAGAAGAAGAAGATTGCTTTTTAAAAATAAGAAAACGTTAAATAAATAAGCTAATCAAAGTTCGGGAGTTAGGGCTAATGACTCCATGCTTGCGTACATTATGTGCGAAATTGTGACGTCATGCGACACTTCAAATCAATGTATCGTCGTGAGTTTTTGGTTACGAAAAATAAGAAAAAATACGTGTCTAATATTTTTTTTAAAATATGCTTTTACCTGTACCCCATTGGAAAACTACAGAGATTCACTTTGACCGAAGTCCAAGTGTTGTGTTAATTGATGTAATTTCCACCCTTATGTCATAGACTCGAGCCGAATACAGCCGAAACTTGCCGAGTGAATCCGAAGTCTACAAGTGATTCGCGAAATGAGGTTATATTTTATTTATTGTTTTACTAGCGACCCGCCCCAGCTTCGCACGGGTGCAATGCTGATACTAAATACACTACAGAAAAACTGTGAACGTTGTATATAAAAACATAGCGGCCCGCTCCGGCTTCGCACGGGTATAAAATATATATCCTATGTGATTAAAATCGATCCAGTAGTTTTGATTTATTCATTACTGCCCGTGGCCCGCACGCGTAAATTTGGAGTAAAACAATCCCCCTTTCCCTATACCATGAAGATTTCCTGCTATCTTTGGAATATCTAAATTCATACACTACATTTTTACTTATTTACTTTTTACATTTTTAACTATTTACTTTATTTTTACAACATATTACAGAATGTCTTTATAAACAACGTTCACAGCTTTCTTGTCATTAGACAATACAAACATGTTTTCTCTGGAGGTCACTCTTGAAAGAGCGACATACAGTTGTCCATGTGAAAAACATTCAACGCTCAAATCTAAGCCTGCATCGTTGAAGGTTTGACCCTGCGATTTATTAATGGTCATGGCAAAAGATGTCTTTACCGGAAACTGTAAACGTTTAAATTATCTATAATATGTATGTAATTAGAAATATATAAGTATGTTTATCAGTTGTCTGGTTGCCATAGCACAGGCTCTGCCTAGTTTGGGATCAGATCACCGTGTGTGAAATGTCCTAAGATATTTATTTATTTTAATGTAAAATATTTTTTTGTAGATTTTTTTCAACATTCAAGGTAACGACTTTTTATTAAATAGATAGAATTCTTTGTCATACATCGTATAAATTAATTAACAAATATTACCGTATCAATTATCGTGACTACGCCGATCTTTCATCGGCCATTAAGATAGTTTTAACGCCTTTTTCCGAGTATACAATGAGAGAAGAACAATCTCTTTTAATCACTACATAGTATAAAACAAAGTCGCTTTCTCTGTCCCTATGTCCCTTTGTAAGCTTAAATCTTTGAAACTACGCAACGGAATAATAATACGTCCCGCAATTTTTAAATCTGTAATATCTTCGAAAATATTCACTTAAATCATACGGTGTAAAGGGCCATATAGATCTATATTAAATGAACAATGTATTCAAGGTATTTAATTGGTTAAGGATTAATGCTGTATTGGTTAAAATCGCTTCGAAAATTAGCCATTATTTGTCGTAAAAAGTAAATGACAAAAAAAGTTATTGTGGGTTATCCATAAGAGATAGACATATACCATCACGGACTTTTCTGTAGACCTTTTCAATGTGTACAATATTTAGTACATTATTTGGATAAAACTCGTAGGGTTCAGCCTGCGTTTGCAATGTAAGCGGAAAAAATGTAATTATTTACGACATCACATTAGAAACCTCAAAAATTACAGTACTTCTCCACTATTTAATGGATGTTATTATACATATAAACCTTCCTCTTGAATCACTCTATCTATTAAAAAAAACCACATCAAAATCCGTTGCGTAGTTTCAAAGATTTAAGCATACAAAGGGTCATAGGGACAGAGAAAGCGACTTTGTTTTATACTATGTAGTGATGAAAACGCACACGTTATGAGATTTTCTGAATTTGTACAATAACATTAATAATAAAGTAATCGTTTTAATCTGTTGTAAATTATTACCATTTACCTTAATTTTTTTATATATTTTTTTTAATTATTGACAAATTAAAATGTAGAATTATTTTATATTAAATTAATTAAAATCAGTCAATTAATTTAAGTAGGTAGCTGCTAACAGATTGTTTAATCCCTTATAATACCAGTCACGTTATATGTACAGTTAATTTATAATTGAAGTACTCGTATGTTAACTTTACTTTAGTTGTTTACATTCCTATTTTTTAATTTTTTCTTTTTTGAATTTTTTGAGTTTTTTTTCAGACACGTATATTTTGGCGCTGATAGCCGAAATACAGGCATTGCCTAGTTCGGCTACAGATGACTACACCATTTATATGAACTAATTTAGCTTGTTAAAATATTTTGTAATTTATGTCAAAGTTCTTTCAATAAACATTATTATTATATTATTATATCTGTATTTAACAAAGCTATTTAAAATATCTATTTTTTTTTTACTATTTGCAAATAGTAAAAAAAAAAGACAACAAGAGAATTGAAAGTGAATATTTCTTATGTTTATTAAATGACAGATTTTTGCCGAATAGTACATACATATGTATGTTAAAAATGTATTAAAATTTGTTAATATTGTAGGGCTTAAAATCTTTCCTTTCCATGCTTTATTGGTATGACGACAATATGTTTACAATAACATTGCTTCAGTTATTCCAAAGTTTGTAATTTATTTTTATCAGTATTATTAACTTTTTAATTTTACACCTCTTTGCAAAACAAAAACGGCCACATGATTTTTTTTATTCCGTGTTATATTTTGACAGTTAATTTAGTATGTGTGATGAATTTATAGTGATAAAATAAACGTACACGTATGTTTTAGCGTATTTATAATTATTAAATATTGCCGGGATCGATGCGATTTTTATTTGATTTAATTTTGGTTTATGTTATTGAAAAACTGAAACTTTATCAATATTTTTTAAACCACCTAACTATATATTTTGATAATAACACATTTTATTAATTAAAAACTTAAATTATTAATAATTACCAAAAGAACGAACATCATGAGTGCTCGTTTTTTTTGCATAGGGCTGTATTTAGTGATATACCATAAAATCCTTTTTTATTGGAGAGTATTTGTGACAAATGTTTTGACTGGAATACTCAAATATGACAAGAAACACTAATTAATTCTCTCTATCAAGAATATCTTGTATACAGTAAAAGATATACCTAATATTATTTTTATAATATTATTTATTTGCTATTTTGTTTTCCATTTTAATAAGTCACTCAAAACAAACAGTTGTGAAACAATATTGATAACAATTTGACTGCACGGGTAGCCGAGTGGTATAGGTCACATCGCCAATTTCCTTAGTGCGGAAGTTGTTTTTTTTAATCTAAAAAAATAAAAATAAAATAGGCGCTTAAAAAAAATAATAAATATTATCATCGTACATTCAAGAGAAAATTTGTTTTTGTAGTAATTTTATTAAAGTTAATATAATTTAATATGGCAGCACAGCATAGTCTTAGATTTTAAGAATATACATCATATTTACTGTTTTACGTACATTTTAATTTTGTCATCGACGCCAACTAGCAAAGTGAAATAATGTAAACTGGACCCAATGTAGTATGGTTTAAAGTCAAGATTACAAAATTCATGTGATACGATCTCCAAGGGTCAAACACCAATTTAAAAATGAAACGTGTGTGAACGTTTTAGAGTTCACTTTTCAATGGACTCCTGGTGAGTTGGTGCTGTGTCGATACTATGTGCTATTACCAGGGCAAACATTTTATTTGTTTACTCACATTAAATATCTTAACAATTTCCTTTGTTGGTTGCTTTTAGAACTAAAGATGTGACAATTTATATAAAAAGCATTAAGTATCTACTTCTACAAAAATGTTAAAACAATAGTGCTCGATTTGAACCAACCTTTCGGCTATGGTCGACAAATTTCGGATCCAATCGGAGTTACAGCCGAACTTATATGAAAATAACCGAAATATTTAGTGTGTATATACTACAAAACTCATATGGTCTGATTTTTCCAACGCCAAATAATTTTATACGAGAAAAATAATTTTGAATTTTTGTCAGTTATTCTGTATAAAATCTGTCAGACGTCAATTTTGTTCTACGACTAAAAATATTCGATTGAAAAATTTGTCCTTATTTATAGAATGTCAAGAGTAAGAAATTATATTACACAATACTACGTATCTTTTATTCATTATTGTATACACAGTTAACTTTAAGAGGCTTTAGAAATGGTTTATTAATTTACTTATTGTATAAAATTTTATTATTTTATAAGCTTTCTTTTACACTATTAGGAACACATATATTTATTGTGGTTGTAAAGATGCATTTATATGAAAACAAATTATTTTTGTGCAGTAGTAAGAACTAGGATTTATACCTTGTCCATTCGTTTATTTTCTTTTTGACAGTTCGAAATTAGTGACGCTCACACACGTTACCGATTCGATTTGAAATTATAATCGATTTTATTTACATATTTTTAGTGTAACCATTAATTATTCGTTTATTAGTTTTTTTTTTACTAATAAATGAATGTTCAGAGTTGTTGTTCTTTACTCTTGGTTCAAATTAAAATTACAAGATTTCGACTTAATTGCTTGCAAATAATTAATCATAGAGTCATAGATCCTAGTTTTATTTTCTTTTTTTTTATTAAATTTACAGAAACTACTTACATAAAGTCGAATAATTTTTTCATATGATCGATTTATCGATTATCGAGATTTGTGGTTGTTTGTAATGAACGGGGCACCTCACTAAGTGGGCGTTACCCGTCAATAAAGTATGACAGTATTGAAGTACAATATTTCGAAAAAAAATACGGTAATTCATAGGCGTGAGATGTCAAAAGAAAATAAACGAATGCACAGAGTATAATGTTATATTGCATACCGAACCAAATAATCTTGAAGGAATCGACCTTGGTTCCCTAATCTATCTTTTATGTATGAATGTATGATATTTAGAACAAAACGGTTTACTCACGCACATTCTCGGGATCGCCCGACGTGTCAGTTCGACTCGTGACACTACCACCGCCGCCTCAGCTCATGATTAGGGACTCCTATTGAATCTGAAACTAGTCGGGCGATCCCGAGAATGTGCGTTAGTAAACCGTTTTGCTCTAAATAATTATGAAACTTCACACGAAAGTTATTACACAATGTATGTTATATAGGTACCTAATTTGCTTCAAGCTCGATTTTGTCTTAACGCACTACTATAATAATAAAATACATATTTTTATATTTTAAAGAGTTAAGCATAATAAGCGTTAGGCAGCCCGTACATAAACTGCTATCTGTTATTCAGTGATCAACGAATACGGACGTCGTGAGCGACCGCTGTCGTGCGTCCCGTGCGTCTTCAGCCCGCTGGCTTTTTCCGAGCGAAGTAATCGAAATGCTTTAAGCAGTCCGTGTGCGGGCGGCCATAGTTACCCACTCTATAATGTATGTCGCCAAAGATACTATTTGCCTACTTGAAGTATATAATTTTAATTTTACGTCAATGTTGTATTTAACTATTAAGAAAAAAATCGATAAGTGTATTACCAGTTAAACGTTTTTACGTAATATTTTAATATTGCAAGAATAAACATTTAAAAGAATGTGTTATTTTTTATATTCTCACTCAACTTTATTTATATATCCTTACTAATATTATAATTTTGACGACCTCCGTGGTCGAGTGGCGTACACACTGGTTTTCAAGGTGTCGCCAGCTCTCCGCAATACTGCAGGAACCAGACTGGTTAAAATACAAAGAAAAACTTCAACTGCAAATAAAAGAAACGCAAAAAAATTCAAAAATAGTCTCAATCGCCGAGGTCCCGGGTTCGATCCCCGGCCGGGTCTGGGTGATTGTGGTACCTTCGTTGTCTCTGAATTCCATAACACAAGTGTTTTAGCTACTTACTTTGAGTTCAGAGCAAAGTATGTGATGTTACCACATTAAAAAAAAATGCTAAATTAACTCTGTCTGTCGGTCGCGCGTTCACGACAAAACTACTGAACCGATATCAATGAACTTTGGTACACAGTCTAGAGCCTGAGAAAGGGCATAGGCTACTTTTTGCTACGATAACCGACAACCACGCGGGCAGAGCCGTGGGAAACAGCTAGTATTTTATGTATTTTAAACTCAATAAAATTTAATATTGCATTTTTTTTCATTTATCTTATTTATTTTTAATTTCAATAAGTTTCAATCCCAACCATCTTAGATTCTGCATTAGTAAACAGGTTATTGCTATTAGGATTCTCTTTCGTAGTCAACAACCAAAGCAACACAATGATTTGGAAGTCCATATCTTGGATATCTTTCTTCAAGGTCGAAACCGCTTTCTTTGCAGTCACTAACGGAGAGTTGTCGTTCATCGAAGACCCCTTAGATTCCGTTCTCTGTTTAATATTTTCCACTTTCGATGTCAATTCATTCAGGATTTCTTGTCTCTCTGTCACTCCAACGCTCGCATCCTTATATTCGTTTGTAACTTTACTCAGCTCATCTAACAACGACCCGTACTCCCGAACTAAAGGTTCAAATTGTTCGTTCAATATATTTTCTCTTGCTGTTATCTTGTCTAGAACCGAACTTATACTCCCGTGTAGTTTGTTTAACTGGGAGCCGGTGGTTTTAAATCTTTCGAAGAGTTCGTCTCTGTAAGTCCTCATTTGGGAATGTCTTGCTCTCCAGTCACGTCCATCTGCTGAAATTTTCAATCTTAAGGCCGGAGCCACTCTTTCTAGCTCCAATTTCCATTGTTCCCAATCGTGAACCTTTTTGACCGAGGTGGACTCCTTTTCTTCAACCTCGAACTCTTGTTCGCTTTCTCCCGAATAAATGGCCATTTCTTCTTCAACTTTGTCTAGAAGGATTTCGGTCTCATCTTCGACTTGGTCTACATCATCAGCAGCTTCTTCAGGTTCAGCGATGTCTACAGTCGGCTTCTGCCACTCAAACTCTTCAGTTTTCAAAGCTTCGTCAGCTAGAACGTTTAATATGTAGCAGATTTGTTCGCCGTAGCCCTGTTTGAGTTTGTGTGAAGAGAAATCTACCGCGATATCCTTTTCTCTCAATATGTCTAGGATGGTGGCGGTGATGCTGTTGGGGTCGTCTTCTTCATTTGGCTGCTCAAAGTCTTTCCCAGTTTTCCTAATAAGCCAAGCGGCAGTAGATGCAAAAACGTAGAATTGCTCACCAGGGTTGGTACCAGTTATAAAGTAATATCGACTCATCGGCTTCATTTTTATTTGAGGTCGCAACTCTGTGTCGATTTTCAATAGCCGCAGTTTATCCATCAGCCTTAAATCCATGTTTATTATTCAAGCACTACGAACTGTAATTTACATGAAGATAAGTTGTCAGTGTGACTTGTTTTTGTTTGTCGACCGTTACCATGGCAACGCATTGGCATTGCCAGTGTCTATAATAAATAAAAACTAATGTGCGAATAAATTATATTTATAGATAGTCTTTATGCGAATGGCTCACTTTATTTTGACACCTTTGGAGTTTGGTATGCACTTTAGTTAGTCCATGTTTATACAGAAGGGGCCAATAGTTGATAAAGCCAAAGTTATGTGAAACTTGGTAAAGAACTATGTTATCTTCTTCAAAAGACATTAGGTAGGTACAATCAGCGACAAAAGTCGATGGATTTAACAAAACATTTCATCGTTTTACAGAAGTCAAATAGGATTTACTACGCAAAAACTAACTTCACCTCATGAGTAATAAAACTTGATAGATCAAGACGTTAACAATATCTTTGTCAATGAATTTTTTTAGCCAGATGTTCAATGATATTTAGGATATTGGTTTTTAGGGAGTTTTGTACATTTTTGTTGTTAAAATTAAGACTGATTGGGTACCCACCCAATCAGTCTTAATTTTAACAACAAAAATGTCTAAGGTCCTAACACATACACACACACACCCGTGTGTGTGTATGTGTTAGGACCTTAGAGAAAAAATAAGCAAACTATAGAGTATTAACTGTAAGCACTAGTATGAACAAGTGTAAACATAAAGTTTGTGTCAAAACAGAGCCGATGTTTTATTAAAACTGTCTCAATACCTAATATTACCCAAATAATGTCGGAACCATTGATGTTGTCGCATAAACCTCTGTCGTCACACGGAAAATCGTAGTACCTACTTTGGTACAGCTATAAACTTTGTATACTTCTCACAACGGGCTACCATCGATACGCGCTCTCTACGCCTGTCTTTGTATACTCTAAGGTTAGATCATTATAGCTTCCGTCTCGTCGTACGTTGGGTTAATAAGGTTTTGTAATTTTGCTTGTATTCATCGACTTTTGTTACTGACTGTATTACAGGTACGTAAAGCGTTTATCTGAGTTTACAAGTTACTACAGGCAAAATTAACATTAGGCTTGTTATTTTTGTACTTATAAACCAAAAGAGTTTACTTTGTAAAGTGATGATACTCAAAAAAAACCCAATAAAAATAACACCTATTGATTACATTTAAATAGCTACCTACTTAAAATTGTTTTCACATGAATATTTAGCTTATATCTAGTCACATTAAAAAAAAACTAATTAACTTAATGGACAGCCTTATCACAATAGCAATCTATTAGTAGGTACCTAATAAGTAGGTACTTAGTAATTGAAGTAAAACCTACATTGAGAGAAACTCATTAAAAACGAGTATCATTAAGGCAAAGGAAAAACACCGGTCAAGTGTAAGTTGGACTCACACAAGAAGGGTCCCGTACCATCGTACAAGATGTAACACTGCACTTTTAAGTGCTTGTTGTTCTAGCAGCAATAAAAATACACGCGGTTCATGAGATACCTACTGCCTGCCGACGGAAGATGGTCGGACGGATCAACGGTGGCAAAATAATAGGATCACGTTGCCACTCTTCGCGTGCGGAACCCTTAAAAAAAACAACTTTTAGGTACGGGCTATGTACCTATAAGTTGTTTTTTTTTAATCTAACCTAACCTAACACACAGAATGAAGAAGAAAAAGAGTGCCAAAATTCAAATAGGGCGCTGATCACATTCTGTTAGGTATTTCACCACTTTTGTTAGCTTTATTTAGGATTAAATAATTTATTTTAATTATGTATGTTAATTAAAAAATTCTCCATTAACGTCTTTACGCCATTAAAACCTTATAATCGAGTCTCCATTTTTCCTGGTCTGTGAATTTACAAATTAACACTATTATTTTGTTTCTTAAAATTTTACAGCTATAAATAACTTCAGATATTCACACATAGTTTCGCGGGAAGCAATTAATTAGAGAATTTTGGCAACTCGCTCGTATTATTAATGAATGTAGGGTTAGGCTTGGCGTCGGGCTAATATTCATGGAGTGGTTTAGGTATATAAAAACAATGGAGAATTCACGTTTAGGATAAAGTCAACTACCTACTTACTTGTTACTAAAACCCCTTTTTCAGTAACTAGTGGTTGCCCGCGGCTCCGCCCGCGTGGTTATCGGTTATCGCGGCAAAAATCTTAGCCTATGTCCTTTCTTAGGATCCAAGCTTACCCCATACCAAGTATCATCCAAATCGGTTCAGCGGTTTAGCCATAAAAGCGTAACAGACAATTAGATTGACAGAAAGAGTTAGTTTCGCAATTATAAAATAGTATGGATAAGTAAACTTCACTTCTTCACTTCCAAAATTTTGTACATTTGCTTGAAGAAGGCCGTATAGATTATCCATGTGTGAATATAATGCAGTTCCAATCATATTATAACATTCCTACCTACGTGTTGAATTAAGAAAAGTCGCTTAAAATTGCCTATATTTCAATGGGATTTATAGTTCCTTTAACTTTCTAATTGTGTCGGGTTTTCGTAATCTTAGTAGATAGGCCACAACACAAAGCAAATCTTTTAATATGACTGTACCGAAAATGACCGAAAAGGCCTTGAAAATACGAATAGCTATCTTGTAATCAAGGCTACAAATTTAGGTATTAGGTATTATAGGTCCATTTATCATTGTTTTATGCCTAGCAGATAGCAGTCAAAACCAGATCTAAAACTGTAATAAAAGTGTTAATTTCCAAACAATTTTCACATCAACGTAATAATGTAATGGAAGTTTACAAAATACTAGATAATTAAACTGTAATGTTTATATAATTAAATTCGGTACGACCACGTTTTATTTATCTCTAGAGGCCGAGTGACTAATCCCGTGACACACAGTCCATCTGTGCGTCAAGGAATATTACTTGCTATGGTTTTGTTTGTGCTTCGAATATTTAACTGAATTAATAAACTATTTATTTCGCAATTAAATACAAATAGTGGAAAGAAAAACTTAAACCTCAGGCAGGACTCGAACCTGCGACTATTGGCTTGACGCGCCAGTCGCTTTACCAACTAAGCTACCGAGGTCACTGCCTGGAAGTTTAAATTTTGCCTTACACTTATAACTATTATATTTATTATTTATTTCAAAAATTGCATAGATTTAGCTTTGGTTTCAACCTGCAAACTTCTGCGCACAAATGTATGCGCTTACTCTTCAATTAATTTTAATTCCAATACAATGCCTATGCAAAATTGATATTAGATTAGCGGACACGTGATTCAGTGAAAAAATAACTGTCAATGGAAGGAACTAACTGTTGTGTGCCTGGTAAATGAATAACAATTTTGCATTGGCATTGTATTAGAATTCGTATCTATCCTTCTTATAATATTTCACCACAAAATAAATCGTGTAACAAAACCTTTAATTTCTAAGTTGCTATATACAAGATGATGTACAAACGAAAACTATGACCTCTATATCGATTATACAAAAAGGACTGGTATTAAGAATTCGACGAACAAGAAAAAATCTCTAATTTTGGTACTATTATCGTAAAACTCTTTACGGCAATAGTACCAAAACGTTTACAATATTGAAATTCGTTTCGTTTTTCATTTGTTTTTTTAATTTCTTATATCAATCGTTTTTACTACCGATATAGGAGGTCATAGTTTTCGTTTGTACAAACGATAAAAGTATCATCTTGTATATAAACAATTGTCTGGACATTTTACGTTCAGCTAACCCTTATCGGAAAGGGTTAAGGTTGATTTTCTTATGACTGGTCAGCTAAGTTTGTGGGATATAGGGTGATGATAGATATATACAAATTTGTCTTTGCTTTTCGTTCGTGAGTTCCGTGTGTTTAACGTCTTGTCATCAAGACACACCCGTGATCACCTTGTAACGGAATCGTTTATTTTTAACGTATTCTTATGGAAAACTAATTATTACGTAATGTACTAGATCATAATCAAAACAAACAACATTTATCCTACTTATAATATTTTTAATGGACGATTACGATCAAAAATTTCAGCTCGTCCATTTCAATGTGACTTTATTTATTGCAACATTTTTACTACGATCTAGTCTTTAAATATTATATTAATAATAAATAGTAGGTATTTAAGTCCGTTATTTGCCAGATTCTTAATGAATAAGCAAGCAGGAAGAATGGGATAGATTAGATAGTGTGCCAATGCCAATGAATGCCAAACTTTGCTTGTTTCATAACATTGTCTGGAAACATTTGCTGGCTATCTTGAGCGAACTTGCCAATGTTGTATAGTTCCGTATGTTAAGAATACTAAATCCAATTAGTTAACTTCTTACAAAGTTTGCTTTGTATAGCATCGTCATCTGGCGGCAAACTCGTTAATATATGATTCATTTTAATCCTCGATTTTCTTTAGTGTTTAGTAAGTATATTATAAAATAAAAAAAAAGTCTCAATAAAGACCGGCTTTATCTCGTGTTACTAGTACGATAAAATTAGAAACTTTGCTGGCCACTAGTGTTCAGTCGCGGGCTGGCGTTCGCGGCGAGCGCACGTCACATACAAACGTTAATTAAAATATATACTAAATTGCCCTTAATTGTGTATCTAAGTGACTGAAACTTTTCTGTGTTAAAACTATAATAACTGGTGTATGTGCATTTTGTGCGGTTTTTAATTCAAAAAACGGATTTATTTTGGATGCTTTCGATTGTAATGTGAATTTGTTTATTAAAGGTAAGTTATTTTTATTAATATACCTGTTAATATTTTAACACTTATATATTCTACTGAATACAGTGTAACCTTGTAGCGGGCTGAAAACCTGTTGCATTAAAAACTAAACTTGCACAAACATCTCGAAAATTTAAAAGTAGGTTTTTATTCTAGACACGCAATGTACTCATATATGGCCATTCAAGTTTATTTTGTTCTATAGGTACTTAAATGTTTCTTAAGCACTAAAGTATTTGCACGTGACCAACCCAAAAAAACTTTCTCATCGTCCACCGCCAATACAAAAGTTGCAAGATTACGATCTTGTTTTATAGCGTTGACTTCAACTTTAGCGGATAAGGACACCAAAAAACGACGGATAATAAAAAAAAACATAAACTTTTAGTACAAAATTCCTGTGAATTCTTGGTAGGTACCTTCGACAAATCTTTTTAGGAAAGTTTTGAGCAACAAGTCTCATGAGAAAAACTGGTTTGATATTCTCATAAGATATGGTCGCGAGTCATTATTATGCATATTATATACTTGACTACACAATGCGCTATTCTAAACTATATGGCACGGCTAACCGTCGCTTTTTAAGTACAATACGAACGCTGTCGCATCGCATAAGTAAAGTAGTCATTTAAGTCGTTTTGCGTACGTCGTCTTGTGAAACGCGAAAAGGCCACGTTTTGCAGTACCACGTACACTGTGGAAGACCTACTTAAAAATATGTAGGTAACGTCGAAGCAGAAACGACAACGCTTCAAGATAAACGACATGTTTTAAACTATGGAGTAAAATCATAGAACTGGAAAACTCTGACCTAATCGTTTATTTAGAAAGAGGTTACTATTCTATTTCTTGTTTTGTCTGGATGTACGTTCGATCCCTATAAATCTCCTGTATAATATACAATGTCAACTAGACTAGTTCTCTACAATATTGCATTAAAAATGCTGCTGTGCTCACAGGTATAGTCAGGATTAAAATGTCCTGTAAACGACATTTTAATCCTGGTCCAAAATTAACGCGTGTATGTTCGCTGTAAACTCTTGTATGCTATTGACTTAACTGGCTCTATTAGGCAGTTCACAGTATACCTACACACTGCACCAGAACCTGACTAAGTTTAGAAACTTCAAAACGTCTTCCAAGTCCTTAGAGTATCATCTTTTATTTTGTGATCTATTTGTTTGTCTGACATTGAATCTTGAAACAGAAATCTGGAATAAAGAAGCAAGAAGAATTAAATCCAAAAAAAAAGGACTAAATGGTTGTTAAATTTAATTGTAAATTAACTATGACTTTATCAAAGACTTTGACGCAAAATTCAAATAATCCTATGTCCACAAAACTCGATGAACGTAGTGATTAAGCTTGGCCTCGTTAGGAAATGCTAAGGGACTGGACAAATATTTTAATATCCCTTAAATATTTTTTTTAAATTAATTAATATATAAATCATATATAAACTAAAGTTTAAGAGACAGGTAGCAGGCAACGTTTATAATTCTTGTTTAAAACTCATGCAATCTACCACGTCGCAAAATTAGATTAATAGTGCAACGAATACGATTAGATACACTTATTAAATCGATATAACAGGCGTATCGCGAAAACAATAACTATATCGATGAAACACGTTACCCAGTTGGAATTTGTACTGATAGCTGATTGCTGCAGATTGAGCAATCAGTTTCTTTATCAAGTCAAGAACGTATTTATACAAACTTCAGATCTAAGATTTATGTTTTGATGTGTCATTACTGTTTTTATGTTAAGTAGTCCCCCATAAGTACTATTAGTAGTACCAGTTTCCGTAAGAAAACAAAAAAAAACCGTGACATTTTCGATTGTTTTAATATTATTCTACTATTCGGAGTGGAGACGAATCTAATAAATTAAAGATCATGACAATCGGTTCATCCGTTCTTGAGTTATAAATGTCGAATGTAACTAAATGCCGAATACTGAAACGTCAATCAGTTTTAAGTCGCCGTTAAATCTTATGCTGTCTCTGTATGTGTAAAGTAGCGACAGATTTAAGAACTTATTAAAGTTAAGTTGCGTTTCATTTTTCGGGGGTAAGTCGGGTACTTTGTTTAATAAAGGTAGAAAATTTCTGATAAGCTTTTTAGATTTTGTTTAGGGAATTGTCAGTGCAAGTCTTTGATTCACATAAAGTTTACTTCATCTTGACCATAGCATAACTAATAGCTTGGTCTACAGATCAGTCAGTCAACAAGGATAGAAGCGAGATTGACCGTTAAAAGTACGATTTCTTCGTTTATTCTAACCAGGATATATCAGGCAAACAGTATCGAAATTCAAAAGTCTGCTCTGTACTGATCATGGCCTGCAGCAGTTCGCAGGACGCGCTTTAGCTACGTCACACAAGAAATACTAAAGTAGAACAAAGGTCGTTAAAAACAGTCTGAATTCCATCCATAAAGATCTACGAAGCTAGTTATTTATATACCAACAAGTATTTATAATTATTATGCTAAAGATCGCGGGTCTCGATCCTAACGAAACAATAGGTATCAAGTATTCTTGTATGGGTGTATGAGTGTACTGTTTATGCGAACAGGATTTGTTTACGATGTACCCGTGCCTAGACTTCCATTGACCATCATAAAGTACTTCATCGTATTGTGTTAACATAAGTATTATAATGAATTCGATATTCTGATCTATTTGGACGTTTCCACATCCACATTTTATATACGGATACACAGATATTAATGAAAATCAACCTGGTGGCCTGTGACACGTAGAAGGACCTGGGTTTGGTTTTATGTGGTATAACATGTGGATGAAACTGTACCTAAAGGGTTCTTAGTGTTATGAATAATATTTGTCGGGATCCTGCTGAATTATTAAGCAAGGTTACACGGAATACATCGTATCCTCAATATACATACGATAAATATGGCCTTTTTTGGACCCTCTTGAATAATCCAGCCTAAACCCTTACTTTTAGATGTACTAAAAGATACCCTGTGACTAGAACAGGCTTGAGTAAGGATTCAAGTCAGAACTTCAATTCAATTTCATGAAATATTCGGAATTTTCGATAGCACCAAAACAAATTGTGTTTTCAGTCGCTCAATTTCAGGAAGTCTGCATGCAGACACGTGGAATGTTTTCCACATGTTTATTATCTCGCTTCACTCGTAAACCTAGTCTG
Organism: Diachrysia chrysitis; assembly: GCA_932294365.1. NCBI lineage: Eukaryota > Metazoa > Arthropoda > Insecta > Lepidoptera > Noctuidae > Diachrysia > Diachrysia chrysitis. The sequence continues at coordinate 8,827,737 of OW028659.1, read as the reverse complement.
AAGGGTTGCCTCACGAACACGCTCCATCGTCTTATCGCCAGACTCAACGAAATGTTCTCTTAAATTAAATATTAAATTTTGTGACGAACACGTGCTAGGAAATGAGTGTGAAGGTCACGCCTTAGATCTTTTACTTCTCGTGCAAGCAATAATGTATTCGGTACCGAATCATGTCGTAATTATATCTACTCCCTGTCGATTCCCGGGGCGATCGAAGTAAATTCTCAGCAGGAGGTCATGGATAACTTGATAACTAAATTTAACTCGCAAAATCTGATGTGTTTTTACGTAATTTATGCTAAAAAATAATCGGGATCCTTACAAATGTCCAGTGAACTCACAAACAATTTAATTATGTGTTTTTTTTCTACAATTTGCTATCTTAAATTTGAAGTTAGATCAACTCCTACCAGTTTGCCACAAAACAGCACTGAAGCAACAAGATTTTTTTATAAATGGTTGACTTGACGTATATCAAGTCATATCCTATAAGAAACAAACAACATCCATTTATACGTTAATGCTTAAGAAACGATCTATATCCTGTCCTAGAACATATTCTAGACAACACGCAGATTTGCAATAGCATTGTCTGAGCCAAACAAAACGGTTGACGGATGCTAAGCACGAAAGTCTATTGTCTAGAAAGTTATTCTTTAAAACAATAGCCTGGATGTTATTATACTGCAAGGCCCGATATAATATACAGATAATCTTAGCTTATTCCATTTCACACATGCAACTTACATGAGTCGGATTTTACTCTGAAAATACTTTTTTAAGTTGAAAATAAATTTAGAAGAAGACGTACAAGGGTTTTTTAGTCTTTTGATAAATTAATATATTATTAAAGTCGCATAGATAAGTATAGTGAAGTAAGAACACGAGTAAGCAAAAACTATTTTTATATTACGTCTAGAAAACGACCGCAAAACTACTTGGTGTCAGTTTTTATATGTTATTCGATCTGTCACTACCTTACACAGCTGCAACACTATGTACCTACGGGTCCTACGGTATATAATTATGTACATAACGTCGCAGAAATATTATCCAAGCATGTTGTATTTAAATACTAGAGAAACTGAGTTACACAACACTTTTTGAGGCCATTGCACATAAGGACCAGGTTAAAAGTTAAGTTTTAGGTCGGCCACAATCCTTTTTTGTCTTAGAAGAAAAGATTTACGCCCGAAATTAATATCTTTCTAATTTTAGGATTCCGTACATATAAAGGAACTCTTATTGGTCCACTTGGTTGTTCGTTTGACTGTAAAATCCTATGTCCTTTCTCAGGCCCTAGACTATCTATGTACCAAATTTCATTTAAATCGTTTCAATAGTTTTGGCGTGAAAGTGCGACAGATAGACAGACAGAGTTACTTTCGCATTTATAATATTAGTAAGGATTAAATCAGCTATTTTTCATTTTTAACTTAAGTCAGTCCTTTCATTTCATTGACTTTATAATAGTCGCAAGCAATAATATTGATATTATCAAGATATATACGTGTATTTTCCTACAATAATATTTAGACAGCTATTCTTCCTTTATCTCGCATTACGTTTTATTTTCAATCCGTATTTACTAACAGCACAGCGCTGTCTGCTCTTAACATTGAAAGGCTCGTAAAAATTACATAAACAAATAAAATTCCTTGTTGAATTTTCCTGACAAACAGTATTTTATGTTTGTATTGAAGGCTGTCCTTGTTTCACCATCATATTTTTTCAAGAACATCTTCTAATTAATAATGTAAAACAAAAGTCTCACTGCTGGTCACAGGCCTCTTCTCATGAAGAGAAGGAACGAGCATTGATCACCACACTTGCTCATTGCGAGTTGACGATTATAGATTTCAATTATTGGAATCCAGGTTTCCTGACGATGTTTTCCTTCACCGATTAACAATTATTTAGGGACTAGCTCACCAGACATACTACTAGCCCATCATTGCACTCCTGTAAGCCTGGATCTACAATGATATCCAATGAATACCGCTAAAACAGTTGACTGTCTAGGAACCCGAAACGAAATTAATCAGAAGTAGTAAATATGAGGAGTAGGAAAATTTGTTTCCACTTCCCTCCATTGCAAGCGGGAGAAAAAGAAACATTTAACTGAAAAAAAAACACATTGGTACAACTTGACTGTGAGGGGTTCGAACCTGCAACCTTCTACACACAAATCCGTTCATTGAACCTCTGGGGCAGCACATTTTTTTATTTAATTTGTTGTGTAAAAGTCCTTTAAAATGTTTTGAGTGAGCACGTTAAAGATTTGGAGGTTACATACGTGATGGCACGATTATAATTATTTCCATTATTAAAGCTTTATTGTTCATTGATGCATTTTTAAATAATTACTTTTATGACTCTTTCATACGAAACGATTAATGGACGAAGTACATGACCGCCAGGCCAAGTCGTATTAAACTCTTACAAGCAGCGACATATTTCTAGAGCATTTGAAAGCCTCAAGTGTATGACTCAGAATTTTGCCCAAAACGGTAACCAGTTAACCAGTTGCCATGTTTATTTATTCAGTTAAACATAGACATATTTTTAGACATCGGGTTAGTATGTATGTGAGGTTTTTTGCAACGTCTCGTGGTGTCGGAAATAGCCTGTCTGGCTGTCGGCCTCGGATCTCGCCCGACTAACTCGCCACGGGCACAACATCTAGATTTTACGGAACTATACTATGTCGATAGTAAGCCACGAATACTATCACTTGTCTATGCATTGTTGGACGGACTTCAAAGTCTACAACACTATCTATTTTAAAAAAAACGTGGTAGTTGAAAATAGAACGTAGTGGAACTGAATTTGTGGAAGCTAGTGCGACCTTCGAATTGAAGAGCTCGTAATCCATACTAATATTAAAAATTCGAAAGTAACTCTGTATTTCTGTCTGTCACATAAACAAATAAATGTCTGTCACGCTTTTACGGCTAAACAGCTTAACCGATTTGGATGAAACTTGGTATGGGTGAGCTTGAATCCTAAGAAAAAACATAGGCTACTTTTTGCCGCGATAACCGACACTCAAGCGGGCGGAGCTGCAGGCAACAACTAGTTTATCATAAGTTGATACCAATCCAAGGCTGGAACATGTCTTTCTTTCATTAATAAGATTTGCTTTAACTAAATATCAGTTAAATTATGCTCTCTAACCCAGGTATAAAATTTTGTTGGTAGGAACCGTTAACAGCTTGGAACCCGTATTATCGATACTTAAACGACATTTTGTATTATTGATTCGTTAAGATGATGGTGTCAGATGTGACGGTGAAATCATTGTGAATTTACACTGAACCGAGAGTGAAAGCGGTATATCTGATCCACGAGCGATGTCAACTCATCATTGATCTGATGGGAATTCCCTTTGTATGGGCTGAATATTGACGATGTTTTTGTAAGCATTTGAAATGAGGAAAAGATAAGATTTATTGAGGTTCCTACATAAGAAAACCTTGTTGGTACCTACCCAAGTAAGTTTTTTTGACAATCACATTTTCATTTAAAAAAAGAACGACTCCCACCCTAAGTAATTTAATGCTTGTGTCGCGGGGGGTTTTACAAACATACACAAAAAACACGCAGACTTGGAACAAGTCTGGGTGTAACAATAAATGTGTAACAATAAGTGTAAAAATAAATGATAATGTTAATTATAAAAATCTATCCATTTTCCATTTAACATTTACTAAATTCCAAAGTTCTAAAAGTGTATTCACAGCACTGTCTTCTATTTAAACATTATATACATTCTTCATTTAGTAAATAATAAGATTTTGAAGACATCGTTCGCTATTGCGTCTTGCTCAAGTACCGTCATCAAAGACTCCAAGTCTGCGTGTTTTGTTGTTCTCTATATATGGTTGTGTACCATATTTGTAGGTCTATTGTTGTGCGAACATCCTATCGCCGACTGCCTTTGTAAGAAAGAAGGATGGTTTTCATTGCGCAGGAAAATAATGATAAAGTTGACATAAAAACTTGAATCAAATCACTGACCTCTACTCTATTATACAGATAAATCTATTATACTTGCTATTCCCTACCCCGGTCACTCACATGCGCGCAAACATTCGAACAAGGTTCGCGCGCTTTAATGCCTGTTAAAAAACCGACACAGTTTGGAAATAGAATCATTTGAAAATGTCGTCCTTCACTTGTGGGTTTGCGTATTCGTGCGAATGTGAGTGACCGGCATTACAAAATGACAGCTATTCTTTCTGCCGATTTGAAGCGCCACCAGTAAGCGTACAGTGAAGTAATTATTTTGCAAATGGCCGGCGTTTGTTGGTTCGATACGAAATATCACAGTGGAATTCGTAAATTTAAGTGTTTTAGTAGTGACAGTGATCGTATCATGCGTATCATAGCTGGTATTTAAAAAACATTTTAATGTATAACTTATTTTCTCATAGTGGTTTACATTATATTATCTATGTTCAATAAGTTCCAAGTACAATCACTAGAGCTCTTTTACTGATCTCAGCGTCAATATGGCTCTTTTCAAATAGGATCAAAAAAATGGGTAGCGGTCGCCAGTCCAGCGTATTATAATGATGTCAGTGCATCCGATGCATTCCTAAATATTTACTACTGTCTATGTCGTTTTTTGGTGTTTAAGGTAACTCCATATCGGTTGTTTGGTTTAGCGTTGTGGTGTAACAGCCAGACAGACCGACAGACCAACAGACTTACTTTGGCATTTAGAATTATGGATTAAGAAGGAATTTAGATTAAATGTTTTTGTTTTTATGCAATATACTTTTGGCTTCACAGTTTAATTTTTATTATCTGTCTTGGCACGCATTCTATACAAATTAATTGTTACGACGATCAACTTTATTATTTCCAAAAGGCAAAAGGTTAGACATACAATAAGTTTGTCGCGACAACAAAGTTAATGGCATAAAAATCCTCGATCCTCTAAAAAAAAAACTATTAAGAATATCTTGATTCTACATTTAAATTTGACAGAAAGTTGATGTTTGAGTTCCTGCTTCCCATAAATAAATATTAATCGCTGGTACTGTCACTTTAATAATAATATATTTATTTGCATAAAACATGGTATAAAAAGATGTTACATTCAGAAATATGGTACACATGTTTTGCTTAACATAGCATGCATAATTTTAAAACAAAATAATATAAGCATACAGCTAATTTCTTTCTTCGATAAATTCCTAAACACTATAAAAATTATGGTTTTTGAGCCATTTATGCAGTTGTAATTTAAATGATTGGATATTTAACTCTTTTAGGTCACAAGGTATCTTATTATATATGTGTACACACATTACTAGACAGCTTTTATTATATTTAGTCAACCTTGCAACATCGTTAAGCAGGTAAAATACAGGTTGTTTATTTGGTTATCGATCCAACTAGAACCGATCTACTAACCTATTGAATAAAGCATATAATTTTAAGTATAATATAATGTAGGTAAAGTAAATACAATTCACACAATTTCTAGTAATCTGTTTAAACAACTTTCTATATATAAAATAAAAACAAAATGAAGGTTCGCTGCAACAAAGGAATACTGTTTTAACAATTCGTGTGTGTCGCACGACATTTGTGTTGGTCGTGGGCACATATGTAACGTGTTCTGTGTCAACCTTTTATCAGAAACAAGTTTGGAAAGTTAATTCCGGTCGACGAACCCGTAAACATTCTCCTATCGGCGTGTCTCGTTAAAATGGCAGCCTTCGCTCTTCAACTGTTTGAAATTCGTTAATTTCAAACTACATGACATCCCAGTTTTTAATAAGAACCTTTTTTTTACAAAACCTCATTAGCATCATAGTTTATTAGTTTATTTTTTAAGCCTTCTTCTTTTTGAATTATATTAATACTAAAATACTAAATGTAGACAACATCACATACATTGCTCTGAACCCAAAGTAAGTAGCTAAAGCATTTGTGTTATGGAATTCTGAGACAACGAAGGTACCACAAACACCCAGACCCGAGACAATATAGAAAAGGGGTTTTCTACATTGACCCGGCCGGGTATCGAACCCGGGACCTCAGAGCTGGCGACACCTTGAAAATGGTGTGTACGCCACTCGACTACGGAGGTCGTCAAAATATTTATTATCATGTTTTTCCTACTTCATGAAAATAAACTTACCTATCATCAAATATCCGAGTTTCTCTGAAGTGAACCATCCAATGTATTTTTTTCACATGACTAGCACACTGCATTTATGAGAATCAGAAAATAGTGAAACGAAAATTATAAATTATTCGAGTATTATATAAAAATAATCTTTTTCGTAGCACGTGTGCGTAATGTTGACGTCACGTTCCAACACTTGATATTTTCGTCGGGATAGATATAAAAAGCTCGTCAATTTAGATTATGATCCGATTGCGAAATATTGTTCCGTTACTAATTTATAAATAGGTGACTTTGTGTTGTTGTTGTTAAATTATAAAACAATCATAAAGGTCTGCTTTTTTATCATGTTATATTCTCCGCTGGCTTGCTTGACAATAGATTCGATAGAGTTTTGAGTTTTCCTACAAAAAAGACTGAAATCGACCAAGTGCCCCTACAGGTTAAAATGCATGGTAAAAGAATAGGAGATGGGCAACGTCCAATGAGACAATATGGGCTTATTCGCTTGGTAGAATATTAAAGATATTCTACCGAGTCTGTCTAATTTCATGAGGTTAGGTATGAGATTACCTAGTAAAATGGGTCATCAGATGCGCAATTGTTTTATGTAAAATAGGGTACTTAACTGAATCTGGTGAGGCTGGCAGCCGATCCTAATAGCTTGGGAAAAGGCTAGGCAAAAAAAGAAGGTACCAGAATTATGTGACCATTCGGAATGTTAATAAGACCACAAATTGTGTGTTAAATCTCAGTATTTCATTTTAAGATACAGATTTTCTGCGAATCAATAAAAAAATATGAAAATAAAAGTTATTTACAGTTCATATTCGTGATATACTGCCCTTGCTAGACATTACATATTTTGCCAACAAAATCGTTTCAATTCTACGCTCTTGATTGCGCAGACTTACATTATATTTGTTTCACTTTTCCTCTAAACATTAATGTTGAAAATGGATACGAGAGTAATAATGACTATTGAAAGGAATGTTTACAATACATCGTTAATCTGTAGCTAATGGTTTTCTCACGTGAGTTTTTTGAGATCGCCCTACTAGTTTCGATAAACGGAATCCCTAATAATGAGCTGACTGACTCCCCTGAATCACTAGTCGAACATTTTTATGACTAATCTCACTTTAACTGTTCATTAAGATAATCGTATGTACCTCCACCACCCAGGCTCCCAAGATACAAGCATTAAATTAGTTTGGGGACCATGAGATTTCCATAATGAACAAATAAACGATTATTTAATATCGTAATGCCTTTAAATTTAAAAGGAGCAAAGAGGTAAATCAATCATCTCTCTTTTTTAGCGTGCTTTTGTGTACAATAAATAAATAAATAAATATTTGATGACAACTTAATTATCCGTGCCACAGCCGAAAAAAAATGGATATCTAGACATGCAGTATACCAAATGACATAGTACATATAAAGAATAATAAATTATGGGACATACATGTAGGCAGTCAGTTAAAGCGAGCAGTTGGCAGTAGGCTGCAGTTACTATGATTGTGGTGCCAAAATCGTTGCAAGTCATAGTTTTTTTTTGTCATTAACTTGAATTTATTGACGACACTGTAATACTGTACATATTAGATTATATTTTTTCCTCGAATATGACAAATGTAAGAAATAAAAAGGGAATGCATATTGGAGTGTGTCGAGCCATTGTATTCTAGTTTTAAACCATAAAGAGCATAGACTTTTAGCGCTGATTTTTCCAACTCTAGATAATTTTATCCCAGAAATAATATTGAATTTTTGACAGTTCTTTCATACATAATCTGTCAGACTTCAATTTTATTCCACAAAAAAAAATACATGACATTATCGGTGGTACTTATGTGTAACATTGTATCATGGTCGTAAGGACAAAAATAAAAGCAAGATTTAATGCTAATTATACGTAATAATATTAATGGAGTATCACATAGCGAACAATTGGCTGCCTCGACTCACAATGGCGTTCCAAACTCCGCATTCCAAGTTTGATGCCAATTGATTTGTCAGTCGATCTTATACGGTCATCTTCAATCAAATCTCCACACTTATGTGACTTCCTTGTATCAAATAACCCGTGCATATTAAATTCAAAAATATATTTATATTCTGTGGTTCAACCTGTGTTTGGCCTTGGGCGTTGGCGGCAATTTAATTAGATGTGTTTTCAATTACGTACAATAATGTGTTTTCTGATTTTGTAATGATTTTGACACTAAAGTTGGACTTTCCTGTGACCAAAATTAAAATTAAAATATTAAATCTATAAATATAATATATATTCTGGTATGTTTAACTAAACTAAACTAAATTCGCAGAAAGGGTTTCAAAATGTTTATCAATAAATTTAAAAATAAATAGTTCCAATTTTGAATATTCATGGAAGCCAATTTAGTTCCACCTGTGCGTTCTCAATTACGTTCCGGGTTATTCGCATGGAATTTATAGCAACTGGTGATGAGATCTCATTTCGTTCTATTACTGTGATGCCAAATGTTTACACATTTTAGTGAAACTGAGAACAGATTTATTGGAAATGAGTCCATTGGCAAGGATTAAGAAATTCAACAAACAAATGTAAGTAATCTTAAAACTCCGTTAATTAGAACAAATACGACATATTTAAATAATATTTCATGTTTGGTTTTGGGAATAATAGGTACCTAATATTCTTTTCTTAAAGGGCGTGAAACACTATTATTGGTAGTGTTTTAGTATGATTTCTAATTAAAAGTAATTAAAACCTCTTTAGTACCTATTAGGTAATGAATTATTCTCGCAGGCGTAATGTGCATTCAATAGGCTATTTGACAGATTTATAATTTCTATCTTGAATTACTTGGTTACGGTTAAGAATTTCACCCATAAAAATTTTTCAAAAAGAAATTACGTATTTCGTAAGAAAATTGCAAATAAAAATTCAAAATTCAAATAAGCCGCCGAAACGCTTTATTCAAACAATATGGTGTCGTGCTTTGTGAGTGACGTCACAAGCGCGTAAACAAGCGTAAGCAATAAAGGTTTTCGGTTCCGCAGTGGTGTTTGTGTTTGGATATTTGTAATTTATTGTTGATTAATCCAATAAAATGACTTACAAGTGGTGTGCTGTACCCTGTTGTACAAATACATCTATAAAAACCCCCGAAAAAATTGCTTAATAAAATTGCTGTCCATTTCGAGAAAAACTCGCAAAACAAAAGTGGGAAACGAAAGATATCACAAATCGCTGCAAATATAATTAGAAACGCCAAAATATCTGTAAACACAATAGAAACTTCAACCACCGACAATATGTTTACGCGCGGATGACGTCATTATAACATTAGCCAATCCGGGTCGTTTCTCAATGTGTGGCGCGAGAAACAAATAGCCAAACATATTTTTGTGTTTTTGGATATATTAATTGTTTTAATTTTTAATAAAAATGATGTGATTCACATGAAAAACTCTCATTTTATGCATTTAAAGCAAATAATCACAAAAATATTCATAGTGTCAAATAGCCTATTACCGGGCGTATAAACCTACGTACCTATTGGTTGTATAACATGCACCAAAAGAATTTCACCTTGGATCGCGAAAGCTGTGTTAAATCCTTTTGTGACCTGCACGTACCCACTGCCACTAAAGTCACACATCTTATTAACTGAACATACGATTTAAATCCTTATAACAAAGAAAAAAGGATTGTTTTGTAGATGATACAAGTACCAATGTTATGCAAGACTTGGTTTTTCGTTACTGCGCAAACATAACCGATCAGTAGTCGAAATGCATAATACTTAATTGGTAATAAAAGTAAAAATAAACTGTTAAGAAATAAGTGTTCGATAATACGATTACAAAATCGCAAACACGGCAGCCTTCTAAAGGGATTTTTCGGTATTAAAAACCAAAAGAAGGTTGTAATAATACTTTATTATGAAAGATCCTGGCAACAAAGAACAATGAAACACGTAAGAAAGTAGATAAAAATGCTAACGTACCAAATTCGTCAATAAATCCTCTGCTATCTAATGATTATAAACACGAATTTAAAAAAATATATAATACGGATACGCACCTAAAATTAGCCACAGATAAAAATGGCTAAATTTATTGATATATGATTAGAAACTAATTGTTATTTGCACCTTAAGTTTTTTATTAATTAATATACCGTTATTAGTTCGCATTAATTAAGTCTTTGGTGGCGTTAACTAAAAAGGAATAATTGCAATTTCTATAATAGGCGTTATATCCTGCAATAATATCGGACTTTATAAGTCTGAGACAGAAAAGGAAGTTATCGACCATAGGCTATTACTATTTCTCTGTAGGTACCGTTTAGACCCTAAATAAGTAATTACAATTACCTGAATTCTATGTATGGGTATTTATAAATCGTTACTTCAAAACTGGTTTGTAATTAAAGAAGAAATATTCACATAAGTACATGCAGTTTCTGAGGTAGAAAATTGTGTCGTCATTCGAAGACGTACTTATAAAAATACTAAGGAGAACAAAAGACAGTCGAAACAAAATTATTTATGAAATGAAAAAAAAAGAAGAAAACAAACACGCTACGAGAAGGCAGACGGCCTAACATACGAATTTTCTAAAATGAATTTCGTTTGTTTTAAGAAATTGGGACCTAGAAAACCCTGTACTAATTTAAAAATAAACTGTATGAGGTGTGTTTTAATAGAATTTAACCCGATTTTCTTTAAACTCAGGTTGCAGTCATGCATAAATCAAACGAAGTGTGCAAAACCTTATCTGAACATCGGCCTCCTTTCCTCACGTGGATATTTGTTAATCTAACTAATTAGGCAACACCTACATACAAGCTAAAATTAACCTTATCTGCTTCAAAACTAGACTAATTTTAAATTACGCTCGTCGATATTATCTTTAAAGTAGATTTAGTTTGAAAAAACTGTTAATGATATGTATTTGGGAAATGTTAGGAAGTTAAATCAAGTATGCTAAAGGTTTATTTATTAGGTTCTAGAACTAGTTTCTATATAAATTATAGCAATTACATTAGGTGCCAGTAAGTAGACAGTTTAATGTGGTAATATAAATGTTTTAAATGCAAGCGAAAATAAATAAATCAATCTGTATTCCTTTGCAAGTTGCCTTCATCATTACAAATCCCTAAAACGATATCATGTAGCCTTTTTTTAGTAAGACGTATACGGACCTTTTTGAGAAATATTTTCAAAAGGACGAAGTTTTGTAAACTTTTTCAAATTAAACTGAACTAAAATCTTCTCAACTCAATAAAGTAACAGAATACTACTAAAGCCCGCTTCTACAAGCCCGGGTTCTCTTTTTAACTCAGAGTTAAATGCTAACTCGTGGTTAAATTGACAGTTTGTCATACATATTGCTTTCTGAGTTTTACGCAAATGTTAGACATTGAAATAAAACTACTTTTGAACGGATGTTATCCTGGTTTTGTACTCCTGCAAGACAACGAAACGTCGGGAACTAAAATCTAGATACAAAACCGCCATAAAATCCGTTCAAAAGCAGTTTGTCATACAATATTGTCAATTAAACCTCGTGTTAGCAAATAATTACGAGTTAGGTTTTTCGTGCAAATGGGTCTAAATGTTATTTATTGTGTTTTGTCACTTTAGTGTGTCTGTCACATTAAGAACTGAATTACAAACAGATACTTCGAAATATCGCTAAACATAGTAAATTCCTGACGAGTACCTATATTCTTTTATGAAGAGGCTATCAATATGATCGCCAAACTCCTTTGGAATAAGAAGCAGCCACGTCACTTCCCGTGACAGAAGCTTCCTGTACAGTGTATATCTACGTCACTCGCCATATATTGTTAGCAACGAATCTGTTTGGTGAATACTAACGCGTACACAAACTAGATGTATTGCAAATAAATAGGAATTTGTTTACGATTTTGGTGAGATGCATATTATTGTATTATAACGGATTAAGACTGTTTTAGACCAAGTCAGACGTAGACTAAGAAGTCCTGATATATAAAATATCAGTATATAGATAATATTGAAAGATCTCATCTGAGTTTTCGGGTGTAATCTTTTCGATTTGAGCCAGCGTCCCGTTTTCATGATTATAAAAGGACAAATCTCACGTTGTTTCTAAAAATGAGATATCCAAAATCTTATCTTGCTACATGATTAAGCAAATAAAATTTAATTCATCAAGTCATTACAATTTTAGAGTACAAAATAGTCCCAGGTCCTAGTAAGACCAACCTTGATCTATTTAAAAAAGAATGTTCTTGTTTACGATCCGAGAATTGGCTGAATGTAATGTTTTAGCGTGTTTTGTTTTAAAAACTAAAAAAAAGTTATTGTCTTGGCGCGGATACTTATATCTCTGAACATGAACAAGAGTATAATTTAATATAATAATTATACTTGTTACATCATATAAAAAACTATTTACCTACTTGCTGGTTCAAAACTAAACAGAATTAAAACTAAGTATCTTTAAAAACATCACTAATTCCATTTAAAATATTTGTCATTTAAAAACAGTACCTACTCATTGTAAAAAATATAATGTACAAATCGATCATAGTTCAGATAAGTACTATAGCCTTGTCTCATCTGAAACTCCATAAATATTGGAAATAGTGAGTTCGTATTATTGGCATTATGTAACGACTTGTTGCCAGTTCATTGCCTTTCTTCTAGTAAAACAATATCTGTGCCTCCCACACAACTTAACGTTTCCCGCGGATTGATGAACAGCTGATTCATTCCTTTTCAAAGTTTTACGTTACACGCAGAATACATAAACAAGTATGTTTTCGTTACTACAGTTATCTCCAAATCCACGTGTTATCTTATAATTAAAAACATTCTAGTAAAATTCATTTTCCAATTGGTATTCAATCAAAGAAAAACATAAACCAACCAATTGGCCAAAAATAAACAATGTAATTTTATAATACAACCCATCCATATTAACAATATAAAACCAAACAATAGATCTAAAAAGCCTACATGTTATTAAAATTTCAATATGAAATACAATTGTAGTTTGTTCGGAACGATCGACACGATATAATAATGGCCCACAAATGTTAGTTCGTAAATAGACGACCCAAATTTGAGTGCACAGCGCTACTGGACTGCAGAATGTAGTCAACTGTTTCACGACACCGGCTAGACAAATATATTCGTGGTTCGAATTTATTCTGCCAGTGTTCGTGTTGACGTTTCTTTTTTTTTTAATTGTTTGTGTTCTTTGTTATGAATTCGAATGTTTAATAATTCGTCTAATGCGATATTTTTTGTCATTACTTTAACATTGAACGTATCAGGCAAAGGTTTTCTTTAGGTCTTTTATTTAAAATAAAAGACTTTTCGTAAAATTCTATGTGTTACGGGAGCGGGAACTACTTGCGCGGATAAAACCGCGGGGCACAACTAGTAATCAGATAAAATTCAATGAGAAATCGAAAAGTTTGACATTGACATTTCTATCCATTACCGTTTGTAAAAGTAGAGTTGTCTAGGCCACCTGGTTGAGCTTTCACTAGCAAAAGCGTGACTGTAGACATAGCCTAGTAATGTCCAACTATGAAACACAAAGAAAGGTCTTCTAAATAGGTGTATGTATTCTGTGTATATGTACCTATTTAAATGTAGTCTTTATATGACTTTATTATTATACTCGTAACACGGCCATTTTTATTCAAACTGTCAGAATTTTAAGGTCTATTCTCAAGTCGTATTATAAATATAGCACTGTAATTCTGGAAAATAAACTAATTATCTTGTTGCCATTTGCGCGCTCAATGTAAACTACAAAATAAACGTCTGAAGTACATTGGCACTAAGCCGAAATAAGTACCTACCTAAGTAGACAACAAAGTCTTATTAAAAATAAATTCCAAAATACTTCAGTAAAGTTCATGGGCGAGTATTTTAAAAGTACTTGTTAAACCTGTAATGTATTAAACCCGACTAATGTTGCCATAAATAATTTCTAAATTGCTTGCTGAATGTTTTAATACATATATCATTTGCGAGAATATCGTCCTTAATTTGTTCATTAATAATTTCACAGGATTTATTTCGGCACAGGAGTTTCGTAAACATTTTATGTTTCTCTTTGAATATTATTGTTGATTTTTAATTGTTTCTGTTTCAGATCCGCCGAGATGATCCATGTCGACGAAACAGACCCGGTCGGAGGTAAATAATTTATTTTAAATTTTCGGAAAATGAAACAACTGTTTGCGATTGCATTATGAGTAAAGGGAGTGTTAAATATCACAGACGTCATAATGCATCGTTCGTTCGTTCTGTTGATTTTACGATTCGTTAATTTCTGCGCAAACACAACAATTAACCCCTACAGGGTCATATCCATAATAATTTTAACGCAGAAATATCTGTTTGTTATGTTTTTACAGACATTGTGATTATTTACACAGTTTGACCTTTTTAATGCTGGAAAATCTGTTGGGTTTTAAGTTTCACAGTCAACAAACAACTAGTCAAGTTTAGTGTAAGTTTTGAGTGACAAGATCATTAACAATACTTTTATTGTACGTACAACCTACTTTGCTATACTTTATTACGTGTGAAAGGATCACCAAGCACTAGTCAGCGTTAAATAAAAATGGCTAAAATACTATGTCAACTGCCAACATCAATATTAATCCTAGCTCTTAATCAGCAGTCAATTATTCCAGTTATCTAGGTCAAATGTAGAGTTAATTGTCATTACGAACAGTTAAAATGACGGTTAAAATAAAATAAAGTAAACAAACACAAAATTTGGCAAGCGAGTGGAATCCGTCTTTATTTTAAACTCGACCGAATATTTGGAATCGTCCGCTCGATGACAGCGGGATAGTCGTCATGTCGGTGATGCATACGACTCCTGTGAGTTCGGCTAACGATGAGAAGGATGAGGCTATGTGTGACATCATCATACGACGTTGATTACGTCATAGATAGAGGTACAACTGTCAAGAATTCTACACAGAATATGATGATGAGTGAGTAACTAGATGAGTAAGTTTAATATCCCATATAAAAAATAAAAGCTTACTAAACTAAAGGTTTAGTAAACTTTTTTTTTATCTCATCATAAAAAAAAAATCTTATAAAAATCGACAAATAAGTGTAGAAAATGTAACTAATAAAACATGGTAAAAAATAAATATTTAGATAACAAAAAAACCTACTTTAATTAAACAAATTATTTTTAAAAAGAAAAATAAAAAAGGGACTTTCTCAAAAATCTGCGCTCATAATTAACTAAACTAATCTACTCAATCAAATCTACAGAATAGGGATACAAAATGCAATCGCGGCATTCGGAAACGGTCACCGGAATGCCTGGAATTTTGATACCAGGTATTCGAAGATTGCGTGTCCGAATAATTACCGATTCGATCCTCTGAACAAAAAGACATCGACCCTAGGCATTCAGGCGTGTGAGACATATCTTATACTTTATTCATGAGACATTTTTGTATGACTCACACCGTTTACGTTTAGGTTATTTCAAAGTTAAAGAATGTGGAATATTATGGGACCTCCGTGCTGGTATGGCTTAATGGTCGAAAAGAATGTTAAAGTCGGTTTTTGTTCGCTAGATAAATGTATTTAGATAATTTGGTGGATAAGATTGAAAGGAAATTGTTTATGAAGTAAGATAAAAAATAAAAAACAAATGAATTGTTTATCGTACCTATTGAGCAAGGCCAAAAATCTATATATATAATAATTTATCAATGTTAAATTTGCACAAATATTTTAAACGATAAAGAAAACTAATCAAATTCCTTCTTTCTGTAAACTCTTCCTTTTTTCATTCAAACATAACCTACCTAGATAATACAAGATATTTATAAAACTCCAGTTTCACAAACTATTGCAAAAGGTGAACGACTCTCAGGACGAAAACATTTCACGTTACATTGAATGCATTTAATACAAGTACTCGTATGTCCTGCACTTAAGCTTCTTGTTCAAAATACCAACACGTCAACTCAGGCGCCGATCGATAGACAGACCTCCATTAAATACAGGATCTTTGTAATGCTATAAATTATGAGAAAATGTGATAAAAGACACTACATCCCTTCCATTATTCGTTTGTGATGGTTAAACAAACGACTTTTATTTGCGTTAAAAACAAAATAATATTAGTCAATAAAAATCAATAAAAAAGTTTATTTTTAATAATAAAATAATGTATTTATTTCTATAAATAAATTATCTCGACTTTTTTCCTAAAATTCTTTATTGTTTACAGTACGTCAGTATTCTAGGTTAACAATGCATATAATTATGATTTTTATATATTATTCCTCTGTCTTTAAATAGAAGTTATACAGAATATGTTTATATAACTGTATTATTATTTTCAACGCAGATAAACATATATGAAACTAGAAACAATGGTTATGTTTTGGTTTTTGATGACGACATATATCTGTCCGACAGTTTAATTATGTTAACCTGTAAATAGTTTAGTAAACAGTAATTTTTCTATACTAAATTTAATCTGAAACAATATTCCGTATACCGTTTTGAAGCTAGTTAAATAAAATGAGCGTGTAATAAAACTCAGTCATATACGAACACGTGCCAACTGCCAATGCAGTCAAATAACTGCACCCGGGGTGGTATAGCCAGAAGGTCACCAGATCTTTGCCCGAAAGACCCATTCATGACTATTTTATTTTTACATTTCTAACGACGTATGATGAATGATGATGAATGATTGTTACTGTGACTGCTTTTCAATATTTCATCTACGTGAGGATTCAAGATTGGAATTCTAATATGCTGTTTTGCGCGTAACTATAACCCCTATTTATAATTTAAAATGTTAAGCGTAAAATTTAAATATGCTCACAATACCAAAGAGTATCCATTACCAACTTATAGTAAGTATAGTTTTACAAAATAAACACAAACAAATACCAAATCATCAGCGCAATCCTTAAATTTATTATATTTTTGCTGTACTGATAATAAATAATTCCCACATTTACTCTTAATTTGACACGGGCGACAAAAATTTGCCTCGATAATAACAATACAAATTAACCTAATAAGAAAAAAAATATATCTACGTTCAACGACTGCAGATAAATTCGTCTAATTAAAATTCTATTTCAAACAACAGAATAAATTAAAAACAATTAAAGTTGTTACAAGATATTTTAATAAATTATATTTAATTATTAATATTAAATGAGCCTTATTTCGTAATTTCTTCCACAAATAAACGTGTGCATCAAATGATATAACGATAATGATTGGTCTATATAAAATCGATGACTAATGAGCATCTTGAAGCAAAGGTAGACGGACTCGTCAGTGGCGTCCGCAGTACATTCAACCCGTGCTCTGTCCAACGGTGTAAGGTTAAACTAAATTAGTACAATTGTGTCTACACTATTAATTACAGGGTTAAATTTAGCTTAATAAAAATAATTGATTTACATCTGTCGTATAATAAATTTAAAATCTATTTAATATTAACATTAAATTTAAAAATAAAAAAAATATTTAACTTAATTACGTGGTTATCCTGTTCAAAGGATTTTTATATTAAATTAAAATTAAATAATGTTAAATGGTATATTCTAAATTTAATTTACATTATTTTCGTTACGATGTTATGCATAAATAAACTTTACTAAAATAGATTAAAAAAAAAAGGACAACTAAAACACTATCCTTGTTTATTTCTACATCAATAAACTAAATTTAGTTTGTAATATGAGATCAGAATCCACATTAAATTCTAACAAAATGCAAACTCTATACGTGTACAAAACAAGTGAACGTTGAACACTGACCCACAAAATCATAAACAGATTGGTTTCATTTAACAGACTATCCAAAGAGTGCAAAATTAAACTGAAGTAAACAAACCAGATTTACCAAAAACATACATGTATGTACATGTATACGTTAAAATGTTAATGAAACAAGCCGTTGTTAACCGGATACAAAAAATATGTTAACAATTACATGAAAAATGTTGAACATATGTTTGGGAGCCTAAACAATGGGTGCCACTCCAAAAATCGCAACGTCTCGCACACGACGTTTTTAATGTCTTGATTAGTTGCCAAAACAATGCATGACGCATTTAGTTGGTGCATTACATTTTTGTTGTCATGGAATAATCGAGAATATAATTAATTTAACTGACATCTCTCGATAATTGTTTTAAATAGAATGAAGTGATATGTTCTTATTGACGTTTCCACTAATAGCTCTACGATGTACTTAGAAGTGCTGTGCTGTGTTACTCTTCAATTAATTTTAATTCCATTACTATGCCAATGCAAAATTGAAATTAGTTTAGCAGACACGTCTTATTAAAAAAAACATGCGTGCGTACAAAGTACACATGTCAGAAGTGAAACTTCTTTGGCGAACTAATTTATAAATCTTGTTTATATTTATACAAATCTAAAACTTTAAATTTCCAAGATTAAGAGGAAGGATATTCAACATCTGTATGCTTAGTGCGAGTCACCAACTGTCAATTGAAATACTTTACTATCACGTAAATCGAGTTTACGTCTAACGCATCGACGACAGTAAACTTGCGAGTGCAAGTTGTTCTTACTCTAACTATAAAGTGTGCGTTTGCTCACCGTAAGACGTGAGGAATGAGAACGAACGAAACGCACGGACTAGACTCTACTATATGTAATCTGTGGAACGGACGAGCAAATGTTGATAAACCGACCAAAATAGATTGAAATTTGTATCTATCGTACTTAATGTGAGCGGCTGCCTATTTAAATAGTGGTGGTTATACTTCAAGTTTGAAAGAAAAGTTTATTTTGTTTAGAAGTTTGTTTACATTGTGATAATGTGATTTATTATATAAAACTTCTAAGATGTTTAGTAAACCGAGGACCAATAACCTTAACGCGAGCTAAATCTATCATGCATGCACACAATATACCAAACTCTTTATGCATTGATTAGGAAAATACTACATGTGAAAGTTGGATGTTTGTACAACAATATTATTAATATGAGTATTGTTATGCGTACATAAGGCTACCTACTAAGTTATGAAGTTCCACAGAATTGTTATGAAAGGCTTCAAGTGCAATAAATCTTTGACTTTGAGTGTCGTGCATCGTATTCGACCGCAGTGCATTAGAATTTGATTGGCTATATACGCGCCTTCGTTGGGTGCGCGTATATTTCGCGCCAACAGCTCGGGCGCCGTTGACGGTCGCCTCGAATCCCGCTTCGGCCCTCGGATGTCCACATTCCACGGCCCCGTCACAGAAACATGCAGAGTAAAGACAGCCACAGTCGACCATTTACCTTCTATTAATATTGTTAAGATTCGTCATAATTATAGGTTATATTATATACATTGTCTTCCCTGGCAGAGATTTACTGTACCTATTATATTAAAAATAAAAGTATTGCAATCTTGGTATTTGGACTTTTAATACTAGGTACTATTCCTCTAATATAATATATTATAGTAACTTAACACTTCTTATTATGAACTTACTAGGTATTATGATTATTAATTATTTTAATAGCAACAATTAGCTATTATGAAATGTTACACTGGCAAAGTAATATACTACCTAGTACCTATTGGTAATGCTACAAAGTTGGGTAAGTCTTTAGGTTAGGAAAACATAATAATGTTGTTGACAAATATAATTTTATTCTAGACCAATAAGTCACTTATTACAATGCTATAAATAGAATTCTAATTTATAAAATAAAGTCACCATCGGCAAGATACATAATAACATCTAGAAATTGTAACTTCCTAGTACAAACAAACATAGTAGGTACCTACTCACACAATTAATGTGCTTTGCAATTAGATATATATATATAGTGCAGTTAATATACTAATAGACTTAATTTATTCAATGAAAATAAATGACAGAAATCACTCATTATAACAAATTAACAGTAAAATGGAATATAAATTTTATTAATGTTACAAATGTTTACAATATAAAGGTGGTAAAATGAAGAACAATGCTTATTGTTGTAATTTGCTTGCATCGTGTTTACTACTATCTTTCTATTTTTGGTTTGTCACTTTTTCCCATATAAATGAACCATAATTTGCACCTCCAAAGGGTTTAAATATTTCATTCTATATTGGTCATCACATATCTGTAAAATAAAAAAAGTATTTGATAATTAATCAATCCTATAAGGTAAGAATTATTAATATGGACACTTTTTTATATTGTAATTAATTCAGTTGCTGAGTGGTAATCAATGCTCATTCCTTTTCAACCTTAGGAGAGGCCAGTGCCCAGTAGTGGTACATTTATAGGTCTATATTATATTTTACTATTATAGAATAGAATATTATTTATTTCTTAGTTCATGATAATTGCAGATGTTACAATAATTATATAATGGTTCACATATACTACCCTATCCGGTGTAGAAATATTATGGTTAGAATAATATTATTATTATACATTTTTTTAAACTTGTAAAACAAATGTATACATTAAGAATATAAAATACACTGTTAATATTAAATACCAACTATTATTCATATATTTTATTCTTTATATTGTGTTGTAAATATCTTTAAATAACAAACTTTACTATATTTACACTTAAAACTAACTAATCCAAACCTATATTAAATGCATATTCATTGTATATTTGAATCTATATCCATAAATGTGTTAAACTAAATTATTTATCTAAGTACCTATATAATTTAATTTTGAATGTTCTTATCATTTGCATGTATAGTTTATTCAATATTTCTTCAGCAGCTATGGTAATAGGTATATATTTGAATCACTGTTTATTCTAACGTAAGACTTCAATGTGCCATATAAATACTAAGAAATAAATGCTTATCTAATGTATAACCTATAATTGCCTCTCAAATTACATTGGTATAGTTTATTCATAGTAAGTAAGTAAATCATGTTATAGATCATACCTTGACTGATTTCTTGCCTGGCAGTTGAAGTATTTTGAAATTATATTTAATATTAAATTAAAATTCCTCGTGATTTTTTGTAAATATTAAAAATACCTAATCCAATTTAAATATATACAAAATTTTTGTAAATTAATGATAACTCTAGAAATTCCAATTTTTAAATTAAAATTTCGTCAAAAGAATTTATGAAATATTGTTATTAGTATTTTATGCACAATGATTTATTGAAATCTCAAATGACGAATTGTAAATAAAAATGCCACGTGTTTTTTGTCAATATTAGAAATTATTAATTAAGTTTTGTTTTTGAATTCAAAATTTAGAAAAGCGAATTTATGAAATATTTTTATTTTATGGTAAATGATTTATTAAATTATCAAATGACGAGTGGCAAGTTGAAATACCACATGTTATTTGTAAATATTAAAACTACCTAACCTTCAAACCAATTATCATAAAAAATTGACTTCCGTTGCAAACCGGCGTGACGTTTCATCTGTAAAAATTTTACCCTCATGCGCCTAAAGAAGTTTCACTTCAAAAAATACTGTCTATGGAAAGGAACTAACTGAAATCTAATCATTGACAGTATTTTTTGTGTGTTGTTTGTGTGCCTCCTAAATGAATAACAATTTTGCATTAGATTAACCAACACTAATTTCTGCGATAGATGTCACATTCTACAAGGTCACAAACTATCTACATTATGACTTGTACTATGGTTCTCTTTGTTTACAAATAGGGATAAATTATCATTAACTCTTACTGTCATAGTTCGATTAAGTAAAAGAGTTGATACTAACTGTCAATTTAACTTCGACCCCTAGAGGAATAAATAAGTAAACTATAGAGTGCGCATATCGAGTATGAACTGTTGGCACTAGTATGAACATGTAAAATCGTAAAATTTGTGTCAGAACAGAGTGCATCGTTTTATTAAAACTGTCTCAAAACCTAATATTACCCTAATAATATCGGAACCGTTGATATTTTCGCATAAATGCCTGTCGTCTCACGGAAAATCTCATAAATCAGTAAACGAGCGTAAAAATGTGCTTACGCTTGACATAAGGGGCTACTAGCGATGCGCATGCTCTATGCTTGTCTATGCTAAATCTATGCTTCGACCTTGAAAAAAATATGCTGTCGGCACTCATGTTTTAAAACGCTTTTATACAGGGTCTAGTTCTTTTTTGTAAGTATGTATGATAATTTCTTATACCTAATTGTATATCAAACTAGTAATTAAAAAACTAATTTACTTGACATTAATTACTTTCAGGCGTAATTCCTTATCTCTTTGTAATTATTTCTTTAATTATCGTTGTTGCATTTTTATCTGATAAGAAAAAAACGGCGCATTGCCTCTGATATACCTACACTATACATATTTGATAAATAAGTATTAATCTAAAATAATAGGGATGTTTCCTGGGTATGAAAAGTTAAAATCTATTTAGTCCGTCAGTTAGATAATAAAAAAATATTAGACACGTATTTTTTCTTTTACCAAAACAATAAAAAATTACAAAGATACACCGCTTTAAAGTTTCGGAGTGGGGGCTTATGACGCTACGCCTCGCTAAAAATCGTAGCGTGGAGTGACGTCACGCGTAACTTCAGTTCTCATTATTTTGATCATTTTTTGTTTGCAGGAAAAAAAAAAAAATACGTGTCCAATAAAATTCATTAATCTACAAGACGGACATAAAAAAAAAAAATAGGAAACAGGCCCATTGGCCTCAAAATATATTAAAATAAATCAACATAGTTTATATCTGTAATTTAAAACTCTCTGTGCATCGTAAATTTTATTTTTACTTTCGAAAGACGATTCATGCATTCAAAATTAGAAAAACTGTCAAGTCGAACAAAAAAATGAATTACAACATGACGAAATTGTTCTGAAAATAGATGTTTACGTTATCGCCGTATAAAAACTACAATCATAGATGTTGAATCAGCATCTAGATTTCTTTTTAAAAACATTAAGGTGAAACTATTAGATGACACACAAACGCAAAGCATATATCCTAAATTTTGTTAATAAATAAGTATATTATACTAAAACTATATTAAGACTCTGGAATAGCTCTAGAGTCTAGGGCTTCTCAATTTTATCCTCCTCTCCTCCTTTATTTTATATGATGAGACTTTTGACTCTCTCACGCGCACTAACTTCACGACACACACAACACTATTTAGTTAAGAGATATAATAAGCAACTAAAAAGAATCGACTGTATGTATGACAAATATGTAATGAATACAATAATATTTGCATTAGGAAATGAAAGGAAAACTACATAACTATCAGGCTGATAAACCAATGTTATGAAATTAAAGAGGAAAATTACAAAGGTGAATAGGTATTACGACATGACATTTTGTAGAACTAAGTGAGAAACAACTTGTTTCTATGATAACTTAGGTCAAGAGTTAATCTAGTGCTCGTAAGATAAGGTTTACGAGTCTAGATAATACATGAGATAGGAAACAAAATACAGAGCAGCGGTCAATGAAAACTTGAATTATTTTGTTTGCTGGAAGTGAAAATATGTCCTATGAAAATTTATATGCAAAGGAATTGTAAATATTTAAATTAAACAATTATTTTCGTTTACTAAGTCCTACGTGCCCTATGACTGCTTTTAATGAGAAGGCATTTTAAATATTTCAATTAAGATCAATAGCATTGCCTTAAACTTACATGATAGGTTTAAGTAGACCCAAAAAATTACCATTCTTGTATTGACCCTAAAATCGGTGATGGGAAACTGAAAATTAAATCGTTGTTTTTATTTTAATTGGCTTATTTACTTTGGTACTTAGAAATCATAACAGTAAAAGTATTTAATTAGGGGTAGGTTTATTGTTTCCATTCAGCCGAATTTTTAAATCACGCTTTTTTAAAATTGGACACCATCTTTGATTTTTTTAAATTTATATCATTTGTTTTATTACAGAGATCGAGCCTCCATTCCCTTGCCGCGATGTCAATATCAAAAGAAGCACCGATGTCAACGAATTTTATGAAATGCTCTCCGAGATCGGCAGGTGAGTCTTATCTCATAACCTACAATAACAGTTTGCTCTTGCTAACGATATTAAATATATATGAACAATGATTAGAACGATAAGTTATCGCTATTGTATCGGACATGTCAATTTACGTGTAGGTAGCAATGTATACATAAATAGAGCATTGTATGAAGACTGAAGGTACTACAATATCTGGTTCAAACTGGTTTTTATCAAGTGTTTTGTCCGTAAGTGGGAAAGCAAATAGAAGCCACTTGTGATTATTGTCATTCTTCATTTCTTTGATTTATCCATTTCCTGTTGCTTCTTTAACTGTAGCTGGTGGTGTTGCCAAAAATATAGCAATATCTGTATCTATAATAGAATGTTATATCACTATACATATTGGCAATGAAGAACAAATTGGTGATGACAGTTCCTGTTCGTTTCATAATTATTCATTCGATAATCACGAGGTGGACGCTGCCTTTTCTATTTCTGCATTCAATACTCCAAAAAGCGTTCTACTAAATAAATAACATTTAAAACATGACAATGCCAGTCACATAATTGTCCTACAATACATACACGTCCAAATGTACATACGTCGGAATTGTTAGTCCACATGCTAGCATATTAATGCTCTTCGTTACATGACTCATGTGAAGTATAATGAATTAATACTATACACGAATCATCTAATACTTTATTAATACCCAATTATAGAGTGGAGACTGTTCCTTTACGCAACATTAGTTCATCTGAAAGAGTTTTGTGTTGTATTTTTAAAAGTAATATATTATTGGATTCGTTTCCTTAACTTACTTGTATGCGTATGTCTTATTCGTCCAGATACAAATATCCTGTAAAACAATTCTACAAATTTCTTTGTTTTCTTCATTGATGTCTTCGGGGTTAATATTATTGAATTCGTCTAGATCCTCAGTTTCCTATATATTATCCTAGATTTTCAGTGCGTTTTCACCTACGATATTTATTACTTAGCTTTAACTTTTCCTACAATTTCCCTTTTATAAAAGCTTTCCGAAGCTTACGTTACATCCTATTACAAT
This sequence comes from Diachrysia chrysitis, assembly GCA_932294365.1. NCBI lineage: Eukaryota > Metazoa > Arthropoda > Insecta > Lepidoptera > Noctuidae > Diachrysia > Diachrysia chrysitis. The sequence continues at coordinate 8,802,538 of OW028659.1, read as the reverse complement.
CAATGAAGGCTACCATGAGCGATTATGCCGCCAGAGGCGCCAGTCACACTAAAGGTCCGAAATGGCAAATTCCATAGTTTGTTGGTAGGCTTTGACAGCTGACGCACCAGTGCAGTGGTGAGCACAATACCGCTAGCCTTCATTGGTTAAACTTCTCTATCTTCTAGATGCAAGTAACTGCCAACTTGTCTTATTTTTAATTGTCATAATGGTTTATTTTCTTTCAGAGGTAAATTTGGAACGGTATACCTTTGCCGCGAGAGAAGTACTGGTCTGGAGCTGGCTGCTAAACTGGTGTCCGTGAGCAGACGGGATGAGAGGCGGAATGTGGAGCGCGAGGTCGACGTCATGAGGAGGCTCCGACACCCCAGACTGATACAACTGTACGATGCCTACGAGTGGGGGAAATACATGTGTGTGGTGCTTGAACTGTAAGTACCATTCTTTAAGTGCTGTTAATAAATTATGAATAACTGCTATCTAACTAGTGTGTTTGCTATAGACTATTGAAACAGTTGAAGCCTGAAATTATGTCCGCATACTTGAGAACCGAAGTCGTTGTTTATGTGGTCTCATAATGAGTTAAAAAAAATACATTTAATTACATTTCCATCGACGCAAGGAAATTAAGATTTATAAAATTAAAGTTATAGGATTCTTAGATTCCAAGTTAATGAGAAATAAAAAAGCGTAGTATTAAAAGTAGTACCTAAATCTAATTATTAAAAAATAAACCCAAATTCCCTTAATCACGCCATAACTCCTAAAACTACTAACATTTTATCAAGACCGAGTCATTACATTGAGTTAAAGTCATTAAGTACACAAAGTAAAGGCAGCCAGGTGTTTTGATTTATGATTAGTAGAACTATAAACTATAATAATTGCTAACGTTCCTACTTATTAAGCGATAGTAATGGATCAATAAATTGTGGACCAAAGTGTAATAACACGTAATTTATTTTCACTGTAGGCCATTTTGAATCAATATTTTCGAGTGAATAATTTTACAGAAGCTAATAACTATTTAATTGAATATATTAGGTTTATAAAGTGTAAGATTAAGTTCGGTGTAAATAGAATGAGGAAAACGTAATTTTTTTTAATGTCTATCTGATAGGTTAAAAATATAATTATTAGACACGTATTTCTTCTTATTTTAAATAACTAAAAACTTACGATGATACATTGATTTGAAATGTCGCACGACGTCACTATTTTGTGTTTTTTTGTATGTAAGTATGATGTCATTAGCCCCGCATGTTTACTTATTTTGGTAAATGCAGAAAATATGTGTCTAATATTTTTTTACGGTCTAACTGACGAACTAAAACATTTTAAATTTTCAAACTTAATTATATTACACTTAAAACAAAACTAAACTCTTAAATAATAAAATCCCTAAAAAAATAGCGTCAAAAATTCATCCACATCGCTGTAGACTTTTCAAACCCAGGCATCTAGCCCATTTCAATTATTTTCAATATTTTTACGAATCTTTTGTAGTAGTAGACACTGTCTAAACAAAATACTTACAGGATACCTGTATATCTATAATAGTGTCTATATATAATATTGTCTCTTGTATGTTTATTATCTTGTATAACATATAAAACGCATAGATTCCCCAAATAAACCAATTATTTGTAATCTCAACATTTGATATTTTTTAAATGTTTAGCCTTGTATTTGTTTGTGTCGATCTCCTTTTAAGTGTGAAATTTTTAAACAGGAAAAAACCCATCAACTACCAGTGTAATAAATTTAAAAACATGAAATCTTTTACTAATCTAATAGGTACCTATTTACAAAAGCTTCCAACACTTGATCGTTTTGAAAGTCAATCCCAAGAAGTGTCTGCCCACGACAGCTTCATCGCGTGGGACATTTACTAATTAATTTTATACAACGACCTTTCTTTTGAATAGATTTTGTACGCAAATAACAGTCCAGTCATCTGTATCACACGACACTTGCCTTGCGTACTAGGAGTTACACCGAAGCTTCCGTCATATGTTTATTTGTATTCACTATTATTTTTAGTATAGCATTACGTATGTATTCCTAGTATTTAGATAGTTGAATTGAACTGTTGACGCAGTCAATAGGGTGATTAGGTAACCCTGGCACGGTTTTAAAGGTAGGTAGGTTACTGAGAATTCTTTACCACCGACCAAATATTTTGGAAAGTACCAAACAATTTAGTTTATTTAAAAAAATACCAAAAAAGTACTAATATTAACCTATCTATCTGTATATATTATAAAACAAAATCCTCGTCTGTTTGAACACGAATAACTGAAAAACTTCTAAACAGATAGGATAGAGGATAGAGTGATTTAAGAGGAAGGTTTTTGTGTGTAATACATTATTGTTTTGTCTACCCGCGCGAATCCAGGACGAGTCATCACAAGTTTAGCTTCCATATTTGCTCAAATTACCGGTATCCCACAGCATCTATTTTGACTTGAAGCCAACCTAAACACATGCGAGAGACGAGCGATTTATTATCCCGACATACGCAGATGACATGCACATTTGTGGGAATGCGTTCGCTGCATTATGAATTTGCCAAATACCAATTCATTCATCAAAAACTCATGAGTCATTGCAAAATGTGGACAATATCAGGTTATGTTTTGACTCCGATGTGGGTTAAGGCCATGATTTTGACGTGCCGGAATTCTACGCCGTTTATTTCCATTAATCATCACACTAAACGATGTTAACTTTGCAATATTTATTACAATATGCTGTCACTCGCCCGTATTCGTATGTCTTATTCTTTTTCGCTGTCAGCTGTGAATTTATGGAAACATCCGTTTCCAATGAAATCATCTACTAAAACGCAGATTTAAATACTCGTTTAAGACGAACTGTTTTGAGCTATTCAATTATAGAAAACTCTTTTTATAAGTAAACTTTAGATAGGTGTAATATAGGCAAAATACGTTTAAAAGCGAAACTCTTAGATGTTAAGATTAAATATTGCTGAGATGGGTCGAGATGGCAAATACACTTAGGTACATTAAGCTTGACACCTGATATTATTTATAAACGTCAAGAAACATCATTATCCACAGGTTTTTTATTACTGTTTACCTGCTGTCATCACTTATAATGAGAAAACAAAAATTGTAATCTCGGGAGTCTTTTTCCGATACAACAGACACGAAAAACGACCTTACTGCTTTAAAATAAAGGCGATTTCGATGTCAGAATTTTAACACTGATACGAACTCTATAAATAGTAAATTATGAATAATCCAGGTGTAATTAGGTCGGTCGTTGACAGATTTGAGTTTGACGACAGGTGTGTCAACGCCTTATGTAAATTAATTATAATAATTTTCACTTTTACTTGACCAGTGACGTCATCGTTACAGTAAATACTTTGGAACAAACTCATCTGGATAAATTAGCCTTTATTCATGACGCCTGCTTCTAATTATTCTATTTTAATTACCACTATAATTATTGCATGTCTTAACTATTTAGTTGTGAAATTAATAATATTAGTCATTTTAGACAAATTAGTTGTCATTCCCGAAATGACTTACACTTGTACAAGTGATATCAGCTTTGAAAATAACAGGAAAACACATGTCCAATTCATTAATTTGAAACTTCATTTCTTGTGTTCAGAGTTTCAGACCAAATGAAGGATAGGCGAACCACCGAGCATTTTGAATGACGCAGAAAGATGCATAACATAAATAATTGATAACACTTAAATGTAGAAAGGAACCAACTTCAATAAATTTGATATAGGACCACCTCTGAGGTGATAGATACCCTATACAAGACAAAATGATTTTTTGAAATCGCTGTACAATTGCCATAGATGTCGCGTAACACTTACAACTATACAAAAAAAAACCGTTAATTGAGAACCTCCCTTTTGAAGTCAGTAAAGAATTCTAAATTACGATCGGGATCTTCATTGCGGTATTAATTTTTCTCAAATAAGTAAAAACAAAACACTGCCTCCTATCATTGAACGCATTTAGCGATCAGTCCGTCTTATTTATTTTTTTCTTTTGGTGTTATCTCATTGCACAAAAAAATACGTAAAATCAGATCTGTGACATGTCAAAAAGGTGAAAGTAGTGTCAGTGGAGTGCCAGTGATGAGTCAGTAGGAACTGTAAAGTATTGGTTTTGGAAAGTAACACAAATGTACTGTTAGGCACACATGATGTGGTTTTCTTATCGTCTTTGCGGTTTACCGAGATGTTTGGAATCGCACCGTATTAGTCACAGCGTTTGTCAACGGCATTTTATTTATAGATGCCCAAATATGACGTGAAAGGAATATTTTGAGACGGGATTAGTATTAGTTTAATGGTTTATCTAATTATAATATTGTATAAGTAAAATCTTTTAGGTACCTACATAGCAAATATGAAAGAATATAAACAGTTTTCCTTCGTGTTTAACTTAAATAGGAAATGTATGGAAGTTTTTTAATCAGGCTGGTCTAAAATATGGGCTGGCTGGCTAGGTATTTTGGACAAAAACCAAGGTTTTTAACTATTTTGAATTTTTTGCGATCCTAAATTAGTAAATAGTAAGAGACCACCAATGAATCATACACTATGTACCAATCCCGCTGTCGTATCGGCCTTACTATCCATTTGCGAAAGTGCCGAATTTCACATACGAATGCTGCTTATAAATCACCTTTTATAGATGTCAAAGGCTAAAGATGTATCAATCTATGTCCCACACATACTTAATCATCTAAACCCATCAAAGACAAATGCGCACTTCCCCAATAACACTTGAATGTGAACACTAAAAGACCTAAGTTCTAGACAACATCAATTACAAACTTAAATCCTCCCAATTAACTTATTATGAATAACGTATTTGTTTCTTGTGACGCATATCCGAGTTGATATTAAAAGCGCGCCAAAGTATAACCCGTAAATGGCGACGGCGCACTTCACAGATACAAAATGAGTCGTGGCGTCAAACGTCAGATATTACGGCGCATAGTTGGCGCACGGCCATCAGACGCCATTTTATCTAAGCAGACAGGGCTGTCATCACTCATTTAATTTATTTTATAACTATTTATAAGTTCGCGTTTGAGTAAACTCAGGAATACTTAACCACTTTGTTAATAAAGTTAACATATAGCATCACTATCGAATAGAAATAGGTGCTAGTAGGTAAAATTATGTTATAGATCATTAGATTTCAATCCTCTTTAAAAAATACTTTTCGATTAAATATCCACTTTTGCAAATATTCAAATATGTCACCAGTTTTTAAATACGTACTGATTGCTACAATAATATGCCTATACCGCAAATTAGCTATTATTGTATGTATATTGTAACTTTTCTTTCACAACCCTATACAACCATTCAGTCAATCCGGCCATCGGTCGTCGTCCCCTCGTGCCGACAAATATTACATGTCTTACTACGCCTAGTCTTCCTGTCTCCCCAACTACCCTGCCAAATCTATGTCCACAACATACTCGTGACCCGTATACACAAAATTATATACTAATTACATAATAAACCTTTTTGGCTGCACAAACTATTTTTTATTTATAAAGTTGGCAACCCTACGTCAAGTGGACGAGTACTGAAAATGATTAACAATAAAATGAAACGCTTAATAGCTTTTTTATTTTATTTTTATTAATTTATCCTGACTTTTGGCTGACCCTTGATAAAACAATTACGTGAGCCAAGTTTCGTTCTAAAAATATATTATTAAAAAACGGTATGTTTGTACACGTGCCATTTCTACTTTTCCAAAAGGTTCAAAGACTTTTACGTTTATTTTATGAATTTTAATAATTGAATTAGTAACTGTAGGTACTGTCAAAAAGTTAATTATCTAACCTCTGAGGTATTTATGAAATTCAGTAGGTAACTGGCCGGTGGCCATTAATAACTTAACATAATTTGAATTTCATAATTCGAATCTTCGTCTCGCAGACTATCACAAAAACTAAGTAAACACGGGCTATTGATGTTTGATTTTATGACAATGATTGATGACTTGATGAGCATCTTAAGCTATATAGCTTGTCTGTGATACCTTCAGTAAGTAAGCTTCTAAGGACGCGCCAACTGAATTTCTTACAGTCTACAAAACGCCTTCTTGTTTACATACCGACGCTACTATATCCTACGTCAAAACGGCACACAACCATAACATGTCGACAAGTTTAGCGATTAGCGTAACTATGACGTCATTAAAACAAAAATATTAGACAAAATCAGCTGTTGACGTTGATCCCCATTCAAACATTCTAAATTTAAACAAGAGAAGTAAACAACGTATTAACAAAAAATCGACAGTGATGTTCGGTTCGGAAAGTTTGCGAATATTTCATGGTCGTACCAACATAAAAAAGGAATAGCATCTGAGGAATGTGCGTTTTTTAAATACGGTTTATAGGTCAAGGCAAGAATTTGTCAGTCTCGGTAGACGGGTAGACAAATAACGTTATTTATAACGAACGATACATCTTCAATTGTGCCTAAACAATTGCGTTATAAAAACTTCAAAGAAAAACTCTATAAACTTCACTTAACCAACCTAGTACTCAAAGTTTTTTAATAACAATTTTTGTCACTGAATCTCGTTATTTGGCATCAGACAACATTCCTTAACACTACGATTTGGAGTTAAAAGCACTTGTGCAAATCACAGGCGGATCGTAACACGTAAATAATAATTAATGTCGATGTTAAATGAATTTATTTGGACGGAAAACAGCTCTCAGTACAGTGTTATTGGACGGCATCGGACCGACAACTTGATTCATAAAATAATTATGCTCATTTAACGTTTTCTACACGACCAAAATGGCAAACATTTCTGTAATACAGGAATCAAAACGAGTATTATTCGATACTGCTGTAAATGTATGCCCACCGAATATTAAATTGTTCGAAAAACATTTTATTATTTCGGATTTTTTTATATTTATAAAGGGTTTGGGTGGATACGATCGAATATTCGATACGTAAAACAATTATATAGCCGTTAAGTATGTATGTATTCTGCAACACATTTTAAATGACCATAAAGTTATGATTTCAAAAAAATAATATAAATAATATCCAGCCACTACTAGCAAACTGCATCACATTCATAGACACTAGACTAGCATTAGTACACGTGCCCGTATTACTGAATATTCGAAGTGAAGCTATTTTATCTTATTGTCTTGAATTTCCGATTACGCACATAATTGAATACATTTTGCAAACAACCGTATATCCTTCGATTGTCTTTTGTTTTACATAATTTATTTAACTTCGATCGCTTTCATGTGTATCAATAGGAGCATAGAGAATACAGATTCTTGGCAGAACACATTCCCGCGCAATCCATTGTTTAAATGTAGAATACCTACGAACAAAACTTTTTATTGTTTTCGGTAACTTTGATTTCATATATTTTATAAAAAAGATCTAAGAATGAGACTACAAATTCATAAAATACTAAAATACTTGAACGAAATTTCCTCCATAAAACCTACCTTTAGAAGAAAATATTATTTGGCAACTAAATAAAACCTACTTAAGTAAATAAGATGTAAGTTAAGTAGTAATTCATAACATACATATAATAACTTTAGGAGAAAAATACCAAATACAATACATTTACCTTAGTCTTGGGCCAAAATGTGATGTGTTTGAGGCAAAATGTGTCAACATTATTCTCTTAAAAAGCCATTAGCTTATGCTAGTATACTACTTAAATAAGATTTTAAGGCGAATTTATAAAAAAAATAATTCTATTCACATTGGAATGTTCATTTTTACGAGTTCAAGAGAACATGAGTAACCACAAAAACATTTTGAGGTCTTAAAAGGCTTTATTTTAATCCCGGAAGTATTCATTATAAATGCTCTGCAAACTGACGAGTTATAATATAATATTCAGCAGCAAATTAATATTTTAGTAACCCTCTACGTCTATGATTAATGAATGAGTTGGCTTCCAAAACGGCCTCTTTATTATAGACCTATTTTTAAATAAGCGTGCTGAATACTAACTATAATACATACTTCTAAATTAATTAAATATTTAATAATTTTTATTTCTCGAAATAATACTTTATGATCCCTGTATCCTATGCCATAAAAAATAAGCAAGGTAAAAAATCTACAAATTTTCTTTATCCTGACTAACTGAACCCTGTGCTATGAGACAAAAATATGCAACATTTTATTTTTACAAATATTTCTTTCTTTCTCCTTTACTTAGGCAAAAGACAAAGTCCACGCCGTACCAAAAATAAACAACAGTTAAGTTCTCAGCTTTCCAAGTCATTACTAAACACTGTTAGCGTATTCTTGCACGTGGTTACAGGACATCGAATAGCTGTCGTGACCCATACGGATCTTAGGAACACCATTTTAAAGTAAAAACCATCTTTTCAATACATTACAGACTGGTTTTGGGTCAGCAGGAATGTTGTCTGAGAATGCATTAACTTCGGGCCGATTTAATGGCTATTCGGGACTACAGTTGGAACTGGCCTTTGATTATTTTTCTTATCTGTGCGTTGGAGGTCTCCGAAAAACGATAAGAGTAAGTTGTAAACCGGATTGGTGCACTCTATTTTGCCGCACTAAATAGGTGCGTTGCTTATACTCGTAATTAAGTAAACGAAGAAAAGTCCGGTGAAGCAGTCAAAGCCTGAATAAATCTCTACCAAAAAAAGTAAACGAAGATTTTGTTGTTCCCAAAGTTGCTCCTCAGAAATCTTCAGCTAGTCATCATTGTGCTTTATTCTACTTATGGTCTTTCTTTTGGTCAAGTTCATGCCCTAAATGGGTACATTTTTTATAAGATGTAAATTATAATAGAATGTGCAATTTATGTATGTGCAAGATCATATTTACAGAAAAAGCTTTTTGGTTATCGGTTACCTACTTCCTTTTACACGTGAAGGTACAGTTAAAAACAAAATAAACGGCCTGATATCGACCTTCAACACCTCTATTTGAGGATATTTTGGCGCCAACGCAAACGTCCATGCTTATTTCGATCGTCTTATTTTTTTGGCAACCTTTCCTAAACCACGTTTCGTTATTGCAAATTACAACATTTTTCTACATAAATAATCTGTATTTTTGTATCGAACGTCTATTTTAAACAGTATTCGTTCCGTGTTTATGTAGTATTGAATGATTTATTTATTTTTATAGTTTCAAATTATGTAAAGTAAATAAATAGTCTGTGTATACGTCACTTCTAACGGTTTAGTAGGTATTTATGAAATATTTATATGTCTGAACTGTGTATTACGTCGCCTCTTCTCATTTTGTAGTCCACTCAAGGATTTGGGTTCAATTTCGTCTTAGTTTTATGTGTAATATTCAAAAGAAAATTACATCTACTTCGTTATTTTACGTATAATTATCAGGGTTCTCAATCTGGCAAGAAGCTCATCCTGGCAGTGGGACAAATGAGTAGGTACCTCAATTAATTTATAGCCCTTAAAGTACGGTAAAGCTAGGTAAAGCACTATACCCATGATTAACAAAACATAAAACTTACTAAAAAAAGTGGACACTCTAAAAAGTATTTAAAAATAAATTCTATACAGTATTTTTCTATACAGGTACTAAAAAAAAATAAGAAGGATCTGTGACCAGACCAATGCCGATACGGGCAGAAAATCATGAAATCTACAGTATAAATCCAGACATCGCCTTGTTTCCTAACTAGTGCGGCAATAAACCGGAGTTTGTGACTGTTTTACGAGGCAAAGGTGTTGAGCAGCGACTAATAGCTGTAATGACTCCGTTTGTGTTTTGTTTGTCCGTCCGTACCTACATTCAGTTCACTCTGATTTCGGGAATCTTAGAGCTAAATGACTTCAAGTGGGTAGCCAGTAGTAGTTTATTCGCCAGGAATTTACTTTGATTGGATAGTTATCACTCGATCCGTGTATTGTATATCAGCGTCTCTTCTCCTGGCGTATTTGTCGATGTTTTCGGATTATTCTACTAGGGAGACTCGACTAGAAATGTGTGTATTACGTATTACCCAAATCGTACAAATATTTAGACTACCTACTACACAAACGGCGATCGTATTGCACAGGTTTAGTTAGATCTAAAGCATTCTTATTTGTGCTCGAAAAACATAACCGTCTGAGCTGTCGCGTAAGCAAGAACATAATATTGTCCGACTAAACAATTAAATAATTGTTGTTTTAAAAAATTAGCATAGTAACATCAATTCCTAGTTTTAATGAATATCATATAAAATTATAAAGAAATCTCGCATTCCATTGTGTATTTCAAAATGTAGAACATTACGTAGGTTAGATTACCACCTGTACCAACAAATGTAGCACAAACTAATTGAAACTACTTCGTACAATGAAAAAAAACAATTACCATTAATTTTAATTACACTCAATTTTCAATACTTACCTATGACCTCATTAACTCGAAATAAAAAATCCACTACTTTTCTTTAGACGTTTCCAAATATGATTAACATTGTGTATTATTTATTTGACACACACAATTTTATCTTTAGTAGAAAAAACCACAAATGTATATATCGCACCCTCAGTGGAAAAAAAGCATAAGCCAGAAATGTCAATTTTTCAGTACGGCCAAAAAACTGGTTTTATGGAAATATTTACTTCGTCTTTGATCGTAGAGGAAAGATTCTTATATCAAACAAAAGGGAAAAAAATATTACACTGCGTGTTGTTTTTAAATTAGTGCTAATGTTTCTAGTTTATTAGGAATCATAGAAATAAATTATTATGCTACTTTTCGTAATTTAAAAAAATATGGTATTTTAAGCATCAACACTTAAGCCAAACTTTCCCGTGTAATTAAATATATTTTAAAAAGTATGTTCAGTTAAAGCAATTATGAACTTGTAACACTGTGAATTATTGCTAGTATAAGTAAGATTACTGCATTTTTTCTTTTATTGAATTTGTTGTTTGTATTAAGTATCCAACACTTACGCCTTTTTTCCATTTAAAGGCTTGTTGAGAGACCTTAAGTAAACAATAATAATGATTTATTCCATTATCTGTTATAGAAATTTTACATGCATATTGACTAATATTACCTGAGGCTAAATAATTACGACTAATGGAAAAAAAACAAATTCATATTTTGTATCAAATAATTTTTATTATATCCAAAATAATCAGCATAGCTTTGGATACAATTAAAGTTTGTAACATAGATAACAGTATTGAACAATAACTGCCAAGATAGTATGTATTTTCTGTGAAGATTACCGTTACTAATATTTTTTTGATAAATGTCTAAATATTCAGCTTTAACTTGTAAAAATTATTAAAATAACAAAATGAACAATTTTCGCAACTCTATTTACAACAAAATATTAAACTCTAATAAAATTAAATGCAAGAAACATTTACTAGTCAACAAAAAAGAAATCACTTTTTGTATCTCTTTGAATCAAAATACGTTTAGGCTAGTTTTTATTAAAAGGTATTTAGTTGTATTTATTTTTTGTTGACTATCGATATGTTAACAAAATAGGGCCTTTCACACATGGCCTGTATCTTTTGTTTTATAAAAAATAAAAAAAAAAAAAAAAAAAAAATGTCTTAAACAATAATGAGATCAATAATATTAAATGAACTAAAAAGTCACGTCAGGTTCATATACTACTTTGTGCAACCTAAACAGTCTTCTTGAAGATTTTCTTTGAAGTGTATTTTTTTGGTTGCTTGGTTCACACTCTTCGTGGCCAAGTTTTACGAAAGAAATATTTAATGCCGCAATCACTTCTTGGTATTTTTGTCGTAAGATACGTTGTGAGAGGGTTTTTTTTTTCTAAAAAGTCTTTATGCATCGCATTGATTGTCAAATCACTGGGTAAGTATAAGCGATTGGGAGCGTGTTCACGCCTATAGTGAGATATGCTAGGCTCGAAGCCCATTATATGTTCCTTAATAGGATTTGTGTCAATTTTATTGTGAGGAGTAGCTCCCTGTCTCCTGTCTACTGGCAATACAACTGTCTCCTTGGAATTGGCCAATGCAGTCTGTAAAGGTTTATCATTAGATGGTTTGTAGCCCAAAGTTGTCAAAAAGAAAGTTTTGCATACTCCATGCGTTGTCCTCTGATTAAGGTCTTGTTACTGTTCTTTGTTTCACAGTTTTTGCTGAAGTATGATGCAGCATAAATGCCTTCCTCTCTTTGTCACTGAAATTCCAGAAGCTTTCATTTATAATTTTTCGCTGATCATCTGATATATTCTGGATACATATCTTTTTGCAGGAAGCTGGACAGGGTAGGTGCAAGCCATGTTTCTTTTTAATCTCTTTTTTTTCGCTTCTTTTCTCACATTGAGTGGTTGGTTGTATTTTTTTTCTTTTTCTAATTGTACCTGCTTTAGCATAAGTTGTAAGATCATGTGTATTATCGTAAGTTATTTCATTTTGTGCCAGATTTTCGGTGTCCCTTAGATTAGCATTACTTATAACTTCGTTTTCTCGGGATTAAATCTCAACAGATTTTTCATGTTCAGCACGTCACACACTTAAATTATTTGTTAGAGTGTCAGAAGTATTTTCTTATTTTCGGAAACAGTTATCATTATTTGGTCTATATCAACATGAGAAATACAGGATTTTTGTTGATCATTTGCAGTCTGTGTAATTAGAGTCCCTGTACTAGCGCTATCTAAATTAAAACCATTGTTTTTATCAGAACAAAATACTGTCGATGATATATCAGTTAAATTATTATGTTCAATAATCGGCACAGTTGTTAATCAAAGAGTTCATGGAAATTTTGTAGTTCCCGGTTTCTGTGTTCTGATCGTGTTGTTGCTGATTGAAATAGTCAACTTTTGATGTAAATGGGCCCGATCAAAAGTTTAAATCTACAGAGTCGAAATAATTTGACGCATGATTAATCGGAGCCAGTGATTGATTTGCACTGTCGTATCTTGAAAATGGAAAATCATCATCTGAATCAGTACTAGGGAAAAAGTCGGGATCGATAGTTTGAATATTACGTTGTAAATGTTTCGATTTTTTTAAACCTTTCTCTCAACACCTTATTTTTTTGTGCAAATAGCATCATCATTTTCCTATTTCTTTTTGACATGGTTTATCTGAAACAATATTCGTTTATTTTAATTAAATTACTTTATTAATTAAAAGTTTTACGCAGTTACCATAAAATAGGTAAATGCTAAATCCAAATACAAAATATTTGGTACTATTAATCAAATTATCATCATCGGCACGACAGCAACCATTTGCTAGGAAATTGTAGAATTAAGTCACATATTATTTTGTTGTGGCCTAGCAAATAAAGTTCAATTTCGCTATGTAGGTAATGCGAAGGCGCGTATAAGGCCGCAAGAAAGTTTTGAAGAAAATGAACATAAATTTCTTTTTTGAGTATGATTATGATTATATTATACTAAAATTATACTTAATGGGACTTACCCGACTGTCACAAAACCAAATTACATCACTGAACACGTTAACTCACGATTTTTTACCAATTTAACACAGTAGTTACAAGATTATGACCTCTTAAACACTCATATCGCTGCTTTATTTTTATCAAAATATTTTTTTTAGTAAGTATGTGCATTTATAATATAATGTTACAAGATTAATAAAACAAAAAAAGACGTATTCGTGAATACAAGACTAGCGATGTAAAAAAAAGAAACGGATTTGAATCATAATATTTGTTACTGTTTATTTTGATCATTAAAATTTAACGAAAAACGTCATAAAATGTGATACCCCTTATTATTCAACATTTTTTTTGCGTTAAAACGTTTATTCTATTTATCCCTAAGAAAAAAGATACTGTATTCAAAATTCATAAAACAAGATTTCTTGCCTAAATTCGTCAAATTTATCAAGAAAAATATGAAAAAAATTCAGCATATGTATCTTCAAACGTACTTTTCAAATATGTTAAAATCGTCAATTCAACGTAAAATCACTTATGCCTTTTTTCCACTGGGGGTGCGATATATATATATATGTAACCTATACTTAGATTTAAAAAGCTCCTTCTTTATTTCCAACCAACTGTTCCATGAAGGTTATATATCTCATAATATTTGATATATATCTCTATAGATGATAACAATTTATTTTTTTTCAGCATTACTGGCGGAGAGTTGTTCGAGCGCGTCATCGATGAGGACTTCGTGCTGACTGAGCGCGCATGCACGGTGTTCATGCGGCAGATATGCGAGGGAATCGAGTTCGTGCACAGGCAGAACATACTGCATCTTGATATGAAGGTAAGACATGATCCTGGGATTAGAATTACGAGATTTCCAATTCAATCCAGTAGATGGAAATAGTACATAGGTGGATGTCATATCCATTTAGGATGTCATATTTTACAAATTAAGTAAACATTTTGGTAATAATGTTGTTGTCGCCTATTTTAAAATAATTGTATTGTATGACACAACCTTTTTTTAAAAGAGTAACCTATGAAGTTTCTTGCCGGTTTTTCTCCATAGGAGTGACATTTTGGAACCGCATGTCATTTAACGTTTTGAAAGTGCCTGAAAAGGCCTACTTGAAATAAAAATATTTTGGTTTTCATTTTGAGGCGAACTTACACACTTTTGACCAACGTATTGACGTTCCCAAGTAAAGTAAAAGGATATTTTCAAGCTTTTAAGATGAACAATTTATATCTTTAAGTATCTAAGTAGCTCCTCACTCCCGCTATGTGTGCCTAAGTCTTGGAATGCAGAATCGCCTCACCCTTGACTTCAACAATAAATACAGACGTAACTCCGCTTGTACAAATAATAAAGTAAATAAAGAAAACATTACATTGTTCAGCTGTTGCTCCCCGCCATGTTGGTCGCCGTCCAACTAATAAATCAAAATGGCGGAAAAAAAGCGCGCTTCAAATATGATTACTGGCGCGTTGATAGTTTATTTGGAGATGTCGCTTTTGAATTTCGTATTGCTATCAACTGTCGGAAACTCTGCAAAAATGTATTCAAAATTTATCTACACTTTTACCATTGAATGTAAAAGTATTTCTGTTCAGTTTGAAAGCAATCGTGATGTATTCACTTCCGT
Organism: Diachrysia chrysitis; assembly: GCA_932294365.1. Lineage (NCBI taxonomy): Eukaryota > Metazoa > Arthropoda > Insecta > Lepidoptera > Noctuidae > Diachrysia > Diachrysia chrysitis. The sequence goes on along the minus strand of OW028659.1, from coordinate 8,787,454 downwards.
TAAACAAGTGTATGGAACAATAGTTGGCACTGACACTGTTAAATGATCTATGTTTGTGTAGATATGCAATATTATTAGATCACATGAAACCAGAACAATAGATTTATGTTTCTCTTATAATAAATACTTGCCATTCTAGGGCTACTTCGAACTGTAGAGTGTGCCAAAAAAATTGACTAACAAGTATCCTGAAGCAGAAGTAACTTAACCTAACCTTCACGCATAATATTATGCTACTGTCCAAGAACTAGAACTTTAAGCTTATTTATTTCTGAACTTTTTGAATCACCCCTTGTACGTTTCGCATTGATTTCGAAAATTGAAACTTATCCCTATAAATTTAGAGTAAATTTTTTGAGACTCATTTCTAACCTTCGTTTTTGTTACAGCCTGAAAACATTCTATGCCTAACAAAGGCAGGCAACCGCATCAAGATCATAGACTTTGGTTTAGCCCGGTTCTATGACCCTGAGAAGAAACTCCAAGTACTATTCGGTACCCCTGAGTTCGTGGCCCCAGAAGTGGTGAACTTCGATCAGATTGGCTATGGAACTGACATGTGGTCAGTGGGAGTCATATGCTATGTGCTGTAAGTATCCTACTATCATTTTGGCCTTTAGCAAAAATATAGTGGAGTTTTTTACATTTTAGGCAGGTAGATCTCAGCAGAAGGTTTAGTTATACCTACAGCAGTATAAAAAACTGGGTTGAAATAAGGATGACATAGGTACCTTGTGTACCTACGAACTGTATAGTCTATAATTTTTTTTTTTTTTTTTTTTTTCTTTTTTTAAAAAACGACTCCCGCACTAAGGATCCTTGTGTTTCGGGGGGTTTCACAAACATTCAAATCACACGCACAAAGAACACCCAGACTTGAAACAAGCATTTGTGGGTCACACAAATGCTTGTCCCATGCGGGGATCGAACCCGCGGCACGTCGCGCACAGAGGTAATTGGCGTGGTGACCTATTATACCACTCGGCTACCCGTGCAGTCAAATACACGATAAGGCCCTTATTCTACAATGAAAACTACTTATTAACAAATAAAACCTATCGAAACAATTTCAATATCCAGCAATTGTAATCTGTGTTAAAAGGCAACGTTAAAACATCTGTCATCTCTTTCAGCCTTTCAGGATTGTCGCCGTTCATGGGCGAGACAGACATTGAGACTATGGCTAACGTCACTGTGGCTAAATATGACTTTGATGATGAAGCTTTTAATGAGATCTCAGACGACGCGAAGGACTTCATCCAGAAACTCCTCGTAAAAGACAAAGAGTAAGTACTTGCCTGATTTTTTAGTTGTTGTGAGAATGGGCTTTAACAGTCCAATTTTGAGAGCCAACCTTTTGCGATTCCTGCAAGTTTTAAGCTTTGATGTTGTTCTGAATGGTATGACAAAATTTTCATACCAATTTCTGCATGGAACCTTAATATGTACAGAAAACCAAGATTTAGGAATTTTTGCTTAAGGTATATATAGGTATATTTAAGCCTATATTATTATTTTTTTAGTTTCTAAAAGAACCTTAGTTCTATAATGATAAAGATTATAATAGAAATAAACATTTTTGAGTGGTAAAATCGCAGTCGTTATAAAAAAGATTTAAAATAATATTTCCGTTTCTCGCGATAGTTATAAATAAAGCTGTGTACAGACCAGCCTGACGATAAAGACCCCTGTTACTCGATTGATCCAACACTAGTAACTAACACAACATAATACAACATTGCACGACGTAGTCATAGAATTATCTAACAAGTACATTAAATATCTAACACTGTACATAATAGTTAAGTAGTTTGTAGTTTAGATGTATGTAGCACCCAAGTGACCCATTTTGACTCAATTTTTGGATGAAACTTCCTAGTCCACAAGCTAACCTATTAATCCTATCCCAAGCTCCTTTTACTTCATACCTGCACGCATTCTCACTTCCATCTATCACCTTTGGCGTAGCTGGGCCCTACAGAACTCCGTCAGTTCACGTAGCTTCCGTAGCCCCGGTGCCGCCAGTCCAGTCCCGTAACTGAGTTCAGGTGTTGGGCGTTAGTAACACGGGTCTTTGTCGCAGGTGTCGGCCGGGCGCGACGCAGTGCCTGCGGCACGCCTGGCTGCAGCGCCGCGCCGCCCCGCTGGCGCCGCAGCCCGCGCCGCCGCCCGGCCCCAAACACGAGCTCGACGTCGCCAAAGACAACCTCCGATACTTTGTGGAGCGCTGGAGCGAGCACCCCAACTCACCCTACGTATTCGACAACGAAGCGCACGAAATCATCTCCCTCACGAACGGAAACTGTGAACGATCCTCCATCGGTGGATGCTCACCTTCACCTAGAAGCTCGCTCAGCAGTTCTCCAGACGTAGTATTCGATGAAGACGACCTAGAGCCACCGCCACTGAGAGAGCACAATTTCGTATCGGCACCTCGATACAATCCAGTAGAGAGGAGAGCCTCCGACAGCACTTGCTTCTTGCACAAGAGACAAGATGTTCTCGTTAGAAAAAACTTGGCTGAAGAAATAAAGAAACTGTCCGATCATCTCTACATGCTTTCTACAATGAACACTGATCTCGCAAATAACAATAGCATGAAGGAGCTAGACAAAAATGTTACCGAAACAAAATCGTGTAAAGAAGAGAAACTGACTAACGGATTTAAGAAGGAAACGAGACATACAAAAGTGATAACCAACGGAGATGCGACAGGCAAGGAGAAAAGGTTATTTACCTCAAAGTCTACAACAAAAATAACGTCATCATTCTTAACAGAGAGGGAACCGGAGAAGCCTATGACGAGTAAAATGCCTTGGGCAAAGTCAAACAGGCCAAAACGAGTGACACATACGAGCCGAGATGTCCCCGACCAGCCTGTTGATGTCCGAAACAGCTTCTTTCAAGAATTCGACAGAAGAAGAGAGAAGATAGACAAACTAGTGAACGGAGGAGAGAACGGAAGACAGATGCCTTATAGGAGAGGTGACGAAAACAATGCTCATAGAACGAAGGACCTGCTCTTGCATCTTTTAGAAAAATGGGGTGAGACTGAAGAATTGGAGGCAGAGAGAACTGCTGGAGGCACCTCAAACGGTGGCCGACACCAGTCTATATCCTTAGAATGGTCTCCATCCAACCAGTTGGGCCAATCCTCCATGTCCAGTCTTCATGCATTCTTCCAAAGGCAGACTTCAGATGAGAAGACACAAAGGAAAAAAGTTACAAGTAACGTAGGGAAATGACTTCGATTGTAAGACTCTAGTGCCATGACACTGTGTTACCAAAGTATCGGTATGAGATTAATTTATGTTCTACTAACGCTTAGCGCATACAAACGTCAGTCAACAAAGTACCTACAGTCCCTTTAGTTGACATATTGTAGAATGGGCAAAGGAATTAAGTATACAGATTCGTCAAATACAGTATGAAGTTTTTTTGCATAAAGGTGAATGTTTTTGAATGAAATTTAAATGATAACTTGTTTTATGTTATTGTTTCACCCGACATCTACAATAAGGATCAAGATTTCTACAAATAATATTAAGTCTGAAGTCTTTTTAATTTTTATTCCGTCTACATTTTAAATATCATATCTTGTTTTGTGTAATGATTAAATTTCTAGATTAGAAACAAGAGTGAACAATATTTAATTTTATAATTTAAATAAATTTACGTAATAACTGCAATCCATAAACAATTAAGTACATTTTATTTTACAATATGAAGCCTTTTAGGTCAATGTAATGGCAGCACTAGTTCATAGACATTTATTGTAAGTTTTTTTTTGTTTGTATGCGTTAGGCCCTAGGCAAGCAAATGACAATAACTAAATCTAGTCGCCAAAATTTTACAATCACGTTTAGATTTAAACATGGAGAATGAATTACATCAACTATTGAACATATTTTGGTACTTTTTATAACATTTTTGTAAATAAGACAAGTTTTTTTTAATTAAGGGGTTTTATACACGTAAATTATGATTGTTCCTTATCTGTACTTATGTATAACTTTAATGTAATTTATTGTTATGATTCGTATGTTGTTAAAATATAAGGCTTTATTAAAATATTTGTTGTTTTATTATTGGCTCTCAAATAAAACACTATTATTTCTAAATTGTTTTTCAAAAAGCAAACGTTCTCCCATAATAATAAAGTCAATGTCACAATGTTTAAATTTAATCCCTACCAGACAATCCTAACAGTTATATTAACCCTTCCACAGCGATCGCCTGTCTGCATCATCAACCCTCACCCACCCATGGTTGATCCAGTCGGCCCTTTGCACAGAGCTGCATGTGACCAAGTCTAAACTGAAGAGATACGTCATCAAAAAACGTTGGGCCAAAGCCGTATCAGCCGTTATAGCCCTCAAGAGAATGGGAGCCAAGTTCGAAGACCATCACGAAGAAAAGGTGGAAAAGAAGAACGGAGAAAATTGATTGAAGTTGTTTTTATTAGTTGAAAGTTGATTGGGCAGTGTTTTTATTATTATATTGTATTAAGCAAAAAATATGGGCCAGTATATTAATTTAATTTTTTAAACTGAAATTAATATATGTATAAAAAACTACCTAATGAAAAAAGTATTATCTTTGAAAGTATTGAGCATGTAAGACTAAGGAAATAGGTAGGTACATATTTCGACTTTGTATTAAAATGATGACTGGTATTTTAGGTCGAACACTGCCCATTCTTTGAATAGAGGATAGCTAGATATTTTAGGGTTAAAAAATAAGACAACAGGTTAAACGCACATTATTATTAATAAGACGCACACGCATGTCTAATATAAAACATAAATAAATAATAATAATTGTTATAGACCAATAAAATTCAACTCTATACACGTTGACCTATTCTGTACCTATTTCATTAATTCATAGATTAGGTACATTGTTTTTTTATCTACTTGTTGATTCGCTAGAGTTCAATGTTATATGTATAAGAAACTGTGCATAATAAATAGCATTATATTTTCATTTTCCATGCAAGACGTAACCAGGTTACAATATGGGTACGTCGTAAACATGTGCAAAAGTATATTTTTTTTTGTTATTAAACTCATATCATAATTACAATTAGGTTCGGAAAATAACTGTCCTATTGCTGGGCAAAGGACTCTCGTTCATTCAGCCATTTGTGGCCAACCAGACAAGCAATAGGTCAGTTAAAAAAAATATATTAAAAAAGCTGTTTTATGGCAACTTTTAGTAAATATACCACTTAAAATATATTATCATATCTAGCAACACTAGATAGGTGTCGTGCAACTGTCATCATAAATTTTGGTGAGACTGCCAGTAATTTAAACTGGTCTCTGGTTAACTTATTATGTCAATTTTATATATTTTGCGTTAATTAAGTTTTTGAAGCAATTAGAGGCAAAGAACCGTTGGTTTTACTTGACTTAAATGGTGCCAAAATATTTTTTACTAATCTAGTAACACTTAGGTGTAATGCAGTGCCTATCTAATAATAAATATTAATCAACTCTCTTATTGAGATCTGTATATCAAGAGTATTGTGTACATCGAGTATTTTAAATGTAAGTAAATAATGAAAGACATTAACTTCTAACATTAATGTAAGTTTTGTGCTAATTTAAAGATTAAGTATTAATTGCAATCTCATACTAGATCTAATGGTCGATATTGCCATGCTATTTGCCAGCCATATTTATTTTACTTTTAGTACTTATTATTTCGAAAACTAAATTGTGAAGTAGGAGTCGTACGTTTTAAATTGCATTTAATTTCCCATTAAAATGACTATTATTAAAGACATTGGTTTGTAAACGAAATTTTAGTGTATTAAAATCTTGTTGCATCTATCACGATTTTTTGATTATGCTTGATCTTTACACCTGACAACACTATTTTGTTATGAAAAATTTTAAGCTGTGTCTGCAGCGCCAGTTTTTTCACAAAACATTGTTAAAAAACATAAATTAGGGGTTTGGCTTAGTATTTCAAAACCATTTAGGCCATACCTTTAATATATGTTTTCTAACAATGTATTGTGAAAGAACTGGCGGTGTAGACCCGGTTTTAGACTCCCGCACTACGGTGTTTTGGGTCGCAGGAAGCGAAAAGCACATATCCCATGCGGGAATTGAGCCCACAGCACGTCGCGCAGTGGTAGGTATCAGTATTACAGTAACTTAGATACTCGGCGGGTATCCATTCAATATCATGAATGTTCGACTCTGACTACCCACCGAGTTACATTGGTCCCTATTCCTTCCCAAAACCAAGATTTTGTTAACACAATTCTTTACAGTGCACAATGCATTCACATGAATATGCACACACAAATAAATGTAAATGTAAATGTGGACAACATCACATACATTGCTCTGAACCCAAAGTAAGTAGCTAAAGCACTTGTGTTATGGAATTCAGAGACAACGAAGGTACCACAAACACCCAGACCCGAGACAATGTAGAAAAGTGGTTTTTCTACATTGACCCGGTCGAACCCGGGACCTCAGAGCTGGCGACACCTTGAAAACCGGTGTGTACGCCACTCGACCACGGAGGTCGTCGAAATATATTTTACACAAATATATTTTATGCAAATATATTTTTACATCACAAGTAATACAGGACAGAATATCAAAAACGGTAGGTAAAACAACGCATCCCTGGCCACATTTTTGCGCTGAGCATTCGTTAAGCGCAACTCTCTAGTGGTTGAGACTGATAGCTCGACATAACCGCAATTTGCCCTGGGAGAGTGTTGAAGTGTAGCCACAAAACAAAAAATACGTTGTAACTAGGCATGCCTGAAAAGAGCTGCATACTAAGTTTTTAGCTACATTACGCGTCTATAGTATAAACGTTAAGGCGCTGCGCAAACGCAAACAATTTTGTGTCTTGTATGGGATAAAAGCTGCCAGGGAATAGGTATTTGATTTTCATAATAATATACCTACACACCAGAACAATAATTAGCAAAACAGAAAAAAAAACTAAGTACAAAATATTAGTGTTTATTAATATGTTTATTATTATTTTATCAATAAACACTATAAAATATAATATATTATTATTATCAATAAAAACAAATATTTTATTTTCCGTTTTTGTCAATCAGACATGTAGTAACAAACCAATTAACATCTTCTAACATCGACTTTACAAGAATGTTTGTAAACAAGCGACACGCCCCGGCTTCGCACGAGTAGACAAAACATTAATGAATTGTAGGTACACAAAAACACTTCCATTAAGGCACTATCTATTGCTAAAAAATGCATTAAATTCTGTTGCGTAGTTTAAAAGAAAAGTAACTCTATCTGTCTATTATGCTTTAACGGGTAAAGTAATTTGAATGAAACTTGGTATGGGGTAAACTTGGATACTAAGAAGGGACATAGGTTACCTACTTTGTTTTATACTTTGTAAAGATTAAAAGTATAAAAAAGGTCCTTTCTCAGGCTCTAGACTATCTGTGAACCAAATTTAATTTAAATCCGTTCAGTCGTTTTGGCGTGAAAGCGCGACAGACAGAGTTACTTTCGCATTTATAATATTCGTAAGGATTATTACCTAATATCACTTTTCTAACATTTTTAATTGTTTGTTTGCACAAACTTCAGAAATGTTATTTTTTTTTGTTATTTTAATTATTTTAATAAAATGTTACTAAGACCTTGTAAAGTCTGTTAAAATCAGAATTTTCATGTCAAACATTTTTTTCAACATCTTGTACTCAGTCTTTTTGCTGTTCTGCTGATTCTACCGGTATGTGTATAATCAATACGAACCCAGACACCTCCTACGCAGACGCAGACATACCTATTTTGTATCCAGTTGCTTCCACTTGACATATTATGCCGACACCAATCAAAAAGTGTTCCGTGTGAGTAACTGTAAACTAGAAGCGGTCAGTTGAAGACACAATCAACATTCCATTACACGGCGCAGCGCAAACAAATAAGTTGGAACCGTTGACCGTAGTCCGTATCCTGTTTGCGACACTCGACACAAGGCATGCACACCGCGCGGGCGGTGCGGGGGGGGCGGGGGCAGGCCAAAAACAAAACAGTCTCGCTTTCGCTCAGTACTCAGTAGTAATTTGTACGTCGCAGAGAGTGGTTGTGCGTTCGTTTAAGCAAACAAAATGGCGAAGGAACATGACGCCGATACTGAGGTAGTTGGAACAGAACGCTTCATTGAGGAAGTAAGAAATCAGCCAGCAATTTGGGATTTAAGTTCATCGGAATACGATAGCCGTATGGAAAAAGTAAAGGCATGGGAAAATATATGCTTAAACGTTATTCCAAATTTTTCAAACATGGATACCAAAGTAAAGTATAAAAAAGGTAAGAAATGCGGCAATCACATTGTAAAGTACTACCTACTAATCCATACTATATTATAAATGCGCAAGTAAATCTGTCTGTCTGTTATGCTTTCACGGCTGAACCGATTTGGATGAAACTTGGTATGGGGTAAGCTTGGATGCTAAGGAAGGACATAGACTAATTTTTGCCGCTATCCACGCGGGCGGATCCGTGAGTAACACCTAGTATTTTTTATAAGTAAGCTTAACCATACCAATTTTCATCCAAATCGGTTTAGCGGTTTAGCTGTAAAAACTAGTACAGCAAATCTTGAGTATTTATTTATCTGTCAGTTGGCACCATAGAAAAAAAACTCTATATTCCATGGTTGGCATGAATAATATTAATATGAAATAACCATTACAGTGGATGGGTGCATCCCCATGATAAATAACTGAAACGAAAACAACTGCCCCCCTAGACAAGTGGCATTTCGACAAGCGTAAACGATGATAGAAATCGCTCAAATGACATTAAATGTATGGAAATGACATTTCGTTTCGATAAGTCACGTGACTTGGAGTTGTCACTTCCATACATTTGAACGATTCCAGCAGCGATATCGCTTGTCGAAATTTCACTTGTCTAGGGGCTCTGGTACTTACCTACATAGTTTTATTGTTTCAGTTCTACAATTGCAAAAGCGTTGGAAAGGTTTGCGGAGCTGCTTTAATCGGGAGAAAAAAAGAAAGAAAAGTCAGGCGAGTGGATCTGCTCGCAAAGAATACCAATATTTTAACCAGTTGTCATTTTTAGCATCGACGGGTGACGTTAGACCAAAAACGAACCCTCCAGAGAATGTCCCGCAGAAATCCCCAATAGTTGACACTTTAAAGGCCCAAGTCAGTGAGGAAACGTACGAAAGTAATATTTTGAAAAAGATTTCTGACATTGGACAGAAGCAAGAAGTGGCAAACGATCATGATCTTAATTTCTTAAATTCACTACTGCCACATTTTAAAAAAGTTTCAGATGAATTTAAGTTGGATCTCCAGTCGGAAATATTGGATACTTTGAAAAAATATGTAAATTACAGTCGGTTAAATAATAACCTGAACCAATACTCGCAACAACACGGATATTTCTCTAACAGTCCAACTACAAGTACCCTTTCTCAAAACACTGTCGCTTCTCCTGCAGATGCAGATACGTATCAGGACGCTGATATAAAGGAAATATGTATACTGCCCTTCAATAAAAATAATACTTAAGTTAAATAGTTTTATTTTAGTTTACTAAGGCTAGGTTCCTACAAGGAATTATCGATTTTAGCTTAATCATTATAAATTTATTGAAAACTATTGGCGTTTAAATTTCTCTTCATATTTTGTTCACTAATATTTAGAAATTGATTTTGATTACGGCAAAATGGGGTGAACAGAAATGCAGGGATGAATAGAATTGTGGTTTTTAGACCACCTCATACTAATGCGACTAGGAACAGAGCTTTATAATTTCATATTTAAGTTCAGTTTGAATTTTTCTTCATAAATATTTTGTCAGATTGCCGCCTGTAGGTACAGAGTATTGTCGCTACCGCTAGTTGCGGTCTCCGGCAAAGCAATTAGGCTTTTGGATGTTGTGCTGTGTTGGTAACACTACCAGCGACTGTGTCCCAGTGTCCGATTGCCGCCACTGAGTGCGTGTCAATGATAAAGTGTCTACATTTGCGCAGCGCCTAAGTGAAAGGTAGACTGCCTATACTTATAGACGCGCCAACTTACACCTCCCTCTCCCAACACCATGGTAAAAAGAAAAAAATTAAACGAATGTAGTAAATTTTTATACTTTTTTTTATTTTTAAAAACACGCAATGATATGCACTGCTGAAACAACAGTAATGCAATACCAGTCCGCGGCACCGAGGCTGGTATTAACGGTAAGACTTCTGGTAGCGAGCGCGGGCACCTGGACCACCAAACTTCTTGGGCTCGCAACGACGGGGGTCTGCGACCAGCAAACTCCTGTCGTATTGGACGAGGATGTCCTTGATTTCCTTCTTTGAGGCCTCGTCTACATCTGTAATAAAAGGATGAAAAATAAATTGTTTGCTTCTACCAAGATTCTGGTTTATTTTTATTTACTTAATTTAATTTAATATTTACTGGTATATACTAGTTTGAGAGTTTAATACCTTTATTAAAAATGCCTTATTATACTTTTTCTTTAAATATAATGTTGTGTACATTTCAAACAAGCAGGGTATTGAAAACTCATGCCGTTTGGTAAATGTCACCTTTATCTACCCTCCCTGAAATGACTGAGTTGCAAGGAAACAAAACAGTTTTGGAAGAAGGGATATAGTATAATAATACTAAATATAATAATACTGTATAAATCTGTTTAAATACAATAGCTAGCAATGCATCTGTCTAGGTAACAATATGCAAAAAACAACACTTAGCGTGGATTTTACTTACCCAAGAAATGAATACCTAGTTAGTATTAATATGTAATTCCATTTATTTTTAAGTAATAAAACTATTTATCTAGTCTTATAGACGAGACAGACATATTACATGCCAAGAACAAATAAAGCAGTAACTTACATTTCTGGTAGAAGGCGATGAGCGCCTTGGAGATGGCTTGTCTGATGGCATAGACCTGTGCGACATGACCACCACCCTTAACCGTCACTCTGATGTCAACACCGGAGAACTTCTCCTACAAACATTATGTATTTATTAGTATAAGGTGATGATGATGATTTATTTAATAGTTTTATTTTAAGTTACATTCAGAGTGGATCTTTACTTCACATCTAATGATGCTCAGGTTCGGAATAAGTGATTCATCATTAAAGCATCCATTATCCAGTTTCTAATTGTAAATATTAAAGAAAATTTATTTTTTTTTAAATGAAGTATGTATTATGTAGTACAATAAATAAATATAGACAAAATAAATAAGATTAATTGTAAAGAAATCACTGTTAAATATACAAGTGAAGCTGTCTAGTCAAACCCAGATGGCTAATACCAAAAGTAGTCTAGTATTTTCTGGGTTTGAAATCATAAGTATGAACTATGCAGCACCTAAACACAAACATATTTACCAAGCTTTCTATATAACTCTAACTTAAGCTTTACAGACTGAACTGTTATACAGATGTAGCATCACTTATTAACAGCTTGACAAATTCAGTTGCTTATTTTTGTTGTATTTAAAATCAATGTTATCAAATTATCTGACAATTCAGGACAAGATTTGTATAAACGAAAATTTGCGAAAATATTCAGAAAATGTCAAAGATGTCGAACATTATGGATGAAGAAAAAAATACTTTATGGAAATAGTTGATATTTATTGAACTGACCTTGCCGAGCAGTAGGATGGGTTCCTGCAGTTTGTACTGCAGCAGGCGGGGCTCCACTAAGTCAAGTGGGCGTCCATTTACCCTCAATACACCATGTCCGCGCTTACAGTACGCTACGGCTGTGGCGGTTTTCTAAAACAAAGTTCATACATTATAGTACACATTAAAAGGAGAAAATTAGATAAAAGCAAATAATAAAGATAAAAATTTATAAAATGTCAGATGGTCCCGTAACTTAACATTTTGAGGTTATGTTTTAGGTATGTAATGAGAACTAAAATATTAATGAAAGTAGTGTTAGTTTAGAATGCATAGAAACATGAAATTCATTTGTGTTGTACTTGAACATGACCGGATTGGCCCAGTATTATGAACAACGTAACGGCAAACAAGAAAAGACGCTGAATAGTCCGCTACACATCACAAGTTAATAGTATAACATTTCGACATGGAAATGAAGGAATCAGACAATATTACTATAAATCATGCATTAAAACCACAAATATATTATGAAAATAAGGATATTTCACTAAAATAGTCACTTTATTATCGGCACTAACACGTGGATTGAAACATCACTAACCTTGCGGCCGAAAACTTGGACGGCCTGGATAGGTTCACGTCTCGCCTGAAAACACGCAAGATAGATATGAGAATCAAGTCGATTTGTTAGGGTTTGGTAAACAAGAAACTAGTAAAAAATAGGGAATTACAGAGCGCAAATCGTCACGCACCTCTTGGGGGGCAGCCATTTTGGCAGAGAAAGACTGAGAGAATGAACAACAGATTATACCAAACGAGTCAAACGACCCATTCGTGAATGAATGATTTATAAAAAACCGGTTGTTGTAACCGAACTAAATGAACATAATGGACATTCTCGACAAATTTATCGATCACTTAGTGTACACTGACATCTATGGACTAGTAGTAGCACTATATGTTACAAAATAGTTCAAAATACTCCGCTAGATGGCGTTACAACAAATTAGTACAAATAATTGATACTAGATGGGTGTCACAAGTAAACTTAGTTTACGCTACGGTTGGTGAGTCAACAACCAATCCATCACGCATAGCGTAGCACCGCCACCGTCGTCGCCGCGCCGGCTTGTTTTGTATTCGTCGAACGTAATCGTTGAAGTGGAGTCGTACGGAATGTGCGACGGTAGTGCACGATCACGACAATGCGCCGCGAAAAACGCTAACATTCCCGCGCTTGTGCATTAGAACTTGGAGCAAAACAGTGTGAATTGGTTGTTGTACGAGAGAAATTTGTGTAAATTATTCAGTTTATGTAACAAACAGTTTGTGTTATATTTGAACTGGATTTCTTGTGAATTATAAGTTCGAGTTTGTTTATAATTTTGAATTTGAAGGTAAGTTCACATTTATTAATAACAAACTACGTTTCTTATTAATTAATAAAAAAACCACGTGTTAAAATACCTATTTTCGATTCTATTAAACGGTAAATTGTGTGGTTTATTGCCATATAAGTAGTAATTTAATTTTGCACTTAATTAAAAATACTCAGTAAGCTTAATTAAGTATTCAAAAATATTATATTACAGGCTTAAATAGAATTAGTTTTAAAATTTATAAATACAATAATTTATCTATGCACCTTATAAGTATCTTGTCCAAATCATGCCCAACTTTTCTACTTTTGCTAAAGTAAATATTTTAGCCGACAATCTGTTTAATAAACGAAATTGTTTCACTTTTTGTCGTTTTACAAGTGTTAAGTCAGAAGTTTTTATCAAATATTTTTTGTCCGCATGCGTCATCAAAAAAACATAATGAATCATTCAAGAATTTTGCCTTAAGCGTTCACAACTAGGTAGGTTGATCCAGGACAAAAATTGAAATGGAATTTTTATCTACTTTGACATAAATTCCCACTTATTATTATACCTACATTTAATGGTAAACCCAGTAAATTTGCACCTAAAATATACCTACCTAATTGATGACGTGTTTGCGGTTTCTCTGATAGATACCTATGTCACGTAGGATTCTTACCTGTAAAAATCGAACGACAGGCACATTGGCTAAACGAGCCGGCTGCGTTAAGATTCCCAGGTTCGATTCCTTACGTATTTCACCTAGCACAAATAATCTTAGTCATAATTCAGTTCTTTATGACCAAAATTTATTATTCCGGAACTAATTGACCTTAACTGATTATTTAAAGAGGAAGAGATTAATGTACAGTCGTCACCTTTACGCTATGAAATCAACGCGTAAATCTAATCTGAGATCCATCGGTTGACAAAATTCAGCCACTGTAAAGATTTTTATCAGAAGCCATATTTTAAAGCATTTTCCTCATCTTTCAGCAATATAAACAGATGTAATCTCTCGATAAAGAAAACATCAGAAATTCATCATTTAAATTCATTCTATCTTTGGAGATATCAAATGTTCACTTTTTTCAAACCTATTTGACTTACCTACTCTTTGTATTTCAGTCGAAGGTAATTAACACCTTTTTACACCATCACCTAATTATAATAATATTAAACTTTCCATACTGTATCATGACCACGGAGATCATGACCATTCAGTCATTCATTCATTCATGTTTTGCAAGCTTAACTAGGTACGATAACGTATTTATAAACTATTTACAAAAATTGAGAATTACTTAATAATGTGTCTGTCTGTTAGGATTTACATAAACGTCACAATATATAAGTAAAACAGCTGGTTTATCCATCAAACATTTTCCTTAATATTCATTAACATAAATAACGTCTCAATTAGCGCTTCGATATGGTTACATAATTAAATAGACGATGCGAACTAGTTCCCTAGTTTACTCGCCATTGGGATCATTATAAATCGCTATCACATTATAATACTTACATAATTTGTCAAAATAACGAATAATAAATAAGTCGGCGTTTTTCTAAAACAACAATATTTAGAAAGTGCAATAATATCAAGATATATTAACTTCCGTATAGCGTATAACTTAAAAATAAATTTGGTTTAATGTCACATTTCTAATTCATTGCATATTCATGCAATTGGCTAGTTCTAATTGACTGTTATTAACTTGTTATTTAATGACAGAAACAAACAATACATCAGTATTTTAATTAGTTGAGTTTAAGCAAATGATATAAGCTAAGTTGTATGGCGAATGGAGTAAGAAAGCTATGTCTAGATTTGATTAGTTAGCTTGAAGAAAGTTTATATTTATAGCTAGCATATTTAAAACAGTCTAGGTCGTAAAAGTTGCGAGATTTTGTTATTTATTGCAACAATTTTTGATAGATTCTTACATAAATCCGAAAAGAGCAAATATTGTTTACATTTATCCATTCATCTTCTACTATTTTTATTAAATTACAATTCTATACATCTATATCTATATATATTAAAACAAAGTCCACCGCCGCCTCTGTCTGTTTGAACGCGATAAATTCGAAAACTATTGAACGGGTTTTCATAATGGTTTTCACTAAGAGATAGAGTGATGCAAAAGGAAGGTTTGTATGTATAATTCATTAATGTTTTGTGATCCCGTGTAAAGCTGGGGCGGGTCGCTATTTTTGTATAAAAAGATCTGCAGCTATTTTATTTCCAAACCCTTTTAAAAATAGGTCACAAATTAAAACCTCTTTTTGTCTCATCTCAAAGTTCTACCGCCTTACTTCTGCTGTCTATGACATACAAATTGTCTATGACAGGTTAAGTTTTTTATTGCCGTCGGATCTAAGGCGTTGTGTTTATCGGCCAACCGTTGTGTGACCGAGAACATGTTTGTATGGCTTCCTGTCTTTACTGCAAACATTATCGTAATGCGGTCACAGTTAATCCATTTAAGGCTAAATGGTTTTGATTATTGTATCTTTGTTACAGCAGTAGAGTTTATTGGGTTTCTCTCGATTACTATCTTATGAAAAGCTGCCAAAGACTCAAACTAGGTACCTAGGTATCCCACGAATATTGTGTACGACTTATGATTTCCAAAAAATATTGCATGGTATACCTATGCCAGGCCAAGCCAGGCCAGAGCACAATACATACATAGGTATAGCTCTACTATTTCGCAACTTTAATAATTATATCCAGCAAGAGAAAAAAGGTTTTTGTTAAGGTCTCTAACTCTACAATGTTTTGTTTTGATACATTGTAAACTTCCTCAAATAGGCACCTATAAACTTTAAAGTTCTTACTACTAATCTCATAAATCATATTTAGACAAAAACAAAATACGAAAAATAATTGCAGTTTCTAGAGGTTTTTAATCCATACCTACGAATTTAATTAATCTTAATTAGATACCTTTAACGGGCAATTAAACCACACATCATATTTTTTATTGATTTTATTAAAATTCTCTTGATGTCTACAAAAACTCGTCGAAGTAAACAAAAAGTCATATAAATTGTTTCTGTGAGTATTTTATCCGTAGAAGACAATGGCTAATAATAACCTTAAAATGAGGAAAATATAGTTAATTAATTACATGTTATTGTGTATTTATTTTGTTAAGTGCATAAAATGGTTAAAACTTATGAATACTGAATATACATGTTTCAATCAGAATTACAAACAATAACGCATTATATTTTAGACCCGAATATCTTATGACTACTATAATACTCTAAACAAAATAAAATACATACATTTATACATCGATAATATAGGCAGAGTTAGTTTAAACTCCCTAATTTCTAGAAGTAAGGGTTAGTTGAAAAAAATCTTTGCCGTCATCTCAATTATTGAGGAAATTTATATGTTAACCATTAGGTGCTTAACTAAAAACAGTTAAAAGAGTGGAGCACAACTAGTCGGTATACAATAGTGTAAAAATCATAATCAGAATGTACCTTTATACAAAATTTTAACAACACCTCTTAAATGAATTTCATTTCTATTACAATGCCAATGCAAAATTGTAATTCATTTAGCGGGCACACTAACAACACAGTACAATAAAATACTTTCATAAATTCCATTTAGTTCCTTCCATTGACAGTATTTTTTAAGAAAACTGAATCACATTCACCAATATCAATTTTACATTAGCATTGTATTTGAATTAAAATTTAATTGAACTGTAAGGGCACAGGTCTCTCAAATATTTATACGACTAGACTCAAAGGTCTCATGTTCCTAAGCTATATAGATTTGCATACATAATTGCAACACTCGACACTCTGTTGTATATGGTTACTTAACATGTAATTATAATTAGGCCTGCGGCTCATGACACTGCATTGTTTTATTTATGTCAGTCAATGCAGCTCTACTTTAAATATTATGTTTACAATGAGCATTATTTTCGTTCTGGCTTATAATAAAAAAAAAAACTGTCACTGAAACCTATGTTTTCGACTGCGAAAAAGTATTAATTCACAAACTACGTAAGAACGAATTGTTTATTGTAAGTTTGCTCGATCAACCCTCGGTTTCTGAAGCGTTGATCAACACAAAAATTTGTTAATCACCTGTCAAACCTCGTGTTAAGCTCTGTGATTGGTTGTTAGTATTTTGGTCAACCAATCACAGTCGTGATCAGTTGAATTGACAACAGATTAAATTGCAGCCTTTCAGACCCCGGAGGTAAAATAAACAAGCTGGACGTAAGAATCTAATACTTCTGCTGTACGACCAACAACAGTCGTAAAAAAACAATATCTGCTAACGATATTAGTAACCTAAGTCTAGTTGCAAAGAATTACAAAGATACGCAATTATCAACCCTATCTTTTGCAAATAGAGAGGAAAATTCTATTTTCTATTTATGTAATCTAAGTTGCATAGTGAAATAGTACTAGGGCTTCATATAATATAGTTAGTAGAGATTAGTAGTGCACGCCACGCGGGGAAGCTCTGTAAGCGACTGAACGATGCAGATTTTTTTACAATACGCATAACAAAGGGTGAGATTAGTTGGAATCTTGTTTGTTCGATAATTTAATTTGTTATCAAAACAAAAGGTTGGTATTCAAATGTGATTTGCTTATCGACATAACATACTTACTAAATATATTCTTAGGTTAGATGCATCAATATATAAAAATCACTTACATAATTATTGTGAAAATACTACCTTATTGACGAAATTCCTAGCCCAAATTAAAAAAATACTACCATAACAGAAAACTTCAAATTTTTCTCCATAAAGGATTGTCTTTATATGAGATTCTTCTTCTGCTTTAGCCTTTTCCCATGCTATGTTGCCTATCTGACCTCCACAACTCATTTTACTGGATAACAAACAGCATCTTTTATCACATTGTCTGTGTATGAGATTATTTTATTCTAGACCGTTCTATTCTTAACTTATTGGAAACACACCTTTTAGACCAGAGCCTCTAGACAAGTGGCATTTCGACAAGCGTTAACTATGATAGAAATCGCTTAAGTGACATTAAATGTATGGAAATGACATTTCATTTCGATAAGTCACGTGATTTGGACTTGTCACTTGCATACATTTGAACGATTCGATCTGCGTTATCGCTTGTCGAAATGTCATTTGTCTAGGGAGGCAGGACCTGTAGTATGAAAAACAACAATAGATTTTTCTAGAACAACGAAATATGGTATTCCGAGTGTACTTATTATGTTTTGGGTGGTGCACCATACAAACATACAATAACCTCATTCTAGTACACAAGTAGTTTTAGTTCATAATCAGATAAGATACACAGTGTTTTGGGAATATTGTAAAATATTTTAGGCCATTCGATATCTCTAACAAATGTTTGCTTACGATAGGTATACCTATATTATCAATTTAAAGAATTCTTTTCATGACAAATATTTACTTGGAATGTCATTTCTTTATGAAAACTTGATAAATATGCTTCCATTTTTGGTATCGTATTTCTTAACATACAGAAAAGATATTAAACGCATATATGTTATGTTGTTTGTTGCCTAACAAACAAGTATTTTAATTTAACCAAAAGTCTTGACCGTGTCTTGACGCCCGTTTGAGATAACTTTGAACTCTAATGAGTAAATTCGAAACTATATTTGAACTAGACTAACCCAAGACTTTGTATTTCCATATATCATTATTAATGATGTATAAGCTTCAATACTGCAAAGTTTTGTCAAAATCTGTTCAGTTATTTAGGCGTGAAAGTGTAACATTCATAAAGTATCATCACAAACTTTCACATTTAAGTAAAGATCGTAAAATAATGCCTTTATATTCCAAGACGATTCCAAGTTAATAACTATTATGGTGATAGTTAAGTTCATTGGCTGTTAAGTAAGAAGAAAAGTTAGTGTTAAGAGTGTATTAAAATGCCGCGAACATTAACTACAAAAATTATTTTTAATTGTATTAAATTAAGTTTATGGCGACCTGTATGTAAGTCTGCATCATTAAAATCTTGTTATTGACTTTCATTTATCAATAAATACGTCTTAATCAGAATACTTTTATCATTACTTAACTTTCTAAACTAAAACTATGGAATTCGTAGGCTTTTTTTTTTGTTAGTTTACTAAGCGTAGGTAAACGTGATCTGTCTTAAAGGGTAGATAAGAATTAATGAGCTATAAAATTGTTAAAAGCTTTACTTATTTGTGTGGACACTTTTTAGAGAGAGTACGCTTATTTGGTTTAGATTAGTTTTATGAGAAACTCGAAGCGCATTCCACAAAATTACAGTCGGAGGTAAAATTCAAATTAACCTTACTTGAAATAACGATGTTAGTAATGCTTAAAGGATTTTTCTACCTGTTTTGTTCACATTCTTATTTGCAAAAAAGATGATATTATAAAATCTTTAATATTTTATATCTTTTAAATTTTATTCTTTACCATTTATCTACACTAACTATAGCTTCATTAATTTGAGTATTACAAACTTACACGTTTATTACACTAACAGTAAATATACATTCGTAATACTACCTACTTAAAAGTCGGATCGTATAAAAAGTAATATACTAACAAAAAATTGTTTGTGGCAAACTTGTCTTTTTGTTACAAAAAGTATGAATACGTTTAATCACGTAAAAAAGCCAACAATAACAAAATTGGTGATTTTTTATTCAATAAAAATATTACAACTAATCACACCTATTGGTGATAAATAAACCTTTATCTGGAAACCATCCTTTTTAACTATGTTTTCCATGACCAGTCAGTGTTGTTTTGATCAACTAAGAAAAAGCCACATTGGTTGCTCCAGACACAGTCAAAAATGCTTTCAATCCTGCAACCAGAATTAAAATCTCAAAGGTAAATAAATTTTATTAAATAATATGTTAATTTAATTATTTATTTATTTAATTAAATTACTTTGTTTAAATAAGTTAATAAATTTAAATAAGTTATTAAAATACCATTTTAATAAATTTAAATAAACAAAGTAATTTATTTCCAAAAGCTTTACTTTTATTTATATGACGTAGAAAGTGTTGACAATATGCAACATTTTAGTGGCGCAGCTTACGGGTGCTTGTTTACAACAGGTTTATCAACCAGTGGAGTGTGATATAAAAGTCAAGTTGCATAACGTTACATATTATTATAACTAATTATATGTGCGCTATAGATGTAGGTACCTATATGTTCTTCCATAATATTTTAAAAGACAGAAAAAGTAACTTTTATTATGTTGAATTACAATTCCACAAATTATTGATTAGTGAGTGATAAATGTGAAAAGGAACCGACCATAAAGTAAACATAGACAAGTATAGAGCGTGCGCATCGCTAGTAGCCTCTTATTTTTTTATTTTTTTTAGATATGCGCCCTCTATAGTTTACTTATTTATTCCTCTAAGGAACCGACTGAGGTATATATTGACGACAAAAAAATTTTTTTTGAATACTATCCACAACTGCCGGGTACATCGCGTCACAAACATACAAAAAAACCCGTTGAATTGAGACCCAACTCCTTTTGAAGACGGTAAAAAATGTGAGTGTAAACTGTAAAACAAATATTGTTTAAAACTATGTGTAGTATGATTATGTATTTTAGGGCAACTTTGCTATCCCTGAATATTATGGTAAATGGCCCGAATAAGGTTCACTATAAAAAATATCCACATTCCCACACAACCACAAGGTAATAAAAAGGTAGTAAATGGTTAAGGAATGATACCTACACAGCTTTTTGGCTAATATCAGATAGAAATAAAGATCAAAAACTTCAACATGAAAATCTATACTAATATTATAAAGCTGAAGAGTTTGTATGTTTATTTGAACGCGCTAATCTCAGGAACTACTGGTTCGAATTAAAAAAATATTTTTATATTGCATAGTCCGGTTATTGAGGAAGGCTATAGGCTATATAACATCAGGCTACGACCAATAGGAGCGGAGCATCAATGGAAAATGTTGCAAAAACGGGTAAAATATGATTTACTTCTGAGGTTATAGGCTGAGGTTATATTATTCATAATATGTACTTTTATTTTAGAAAAAGAATTAGGGTTTAGCGCAAAACACGTAACCCATGAAAGTAAAACACGCGGACGAAGTCGCGGGGGACAGCTAGTATTTAATATCTGTCGTAACCATACAGGTGCTTACATGCATAAAACATGTCCGATTATCTCACAATAGAACAGATATACTTTATTACTTTATTTTCTAACGTATCCCATGTATAGACAGTGTCAAACCACGATCTCGGATCGCGATACATAAACAATCACGTCTCCACTGCGTCTCGTATTCGCGCCATATTTGCGATCATGACTTATTAAACGAGATGTTTTACTGACTGAACAATAAATTATATCAGATAGAAGCATGTATGAGCAATTGTGAAATGCTATCGCTTATTGCGATCATTAAAAAGTTGGGTCGCAGAAGTTTCGAATTTAAACGGTTATTATAAATGTGGACAACATCACATACATTGTTAGTACCGTAGCTAAAGTACTTGTGTTATGGAATCAGAGACAAAGACGGTACCACAAACATCTAGACATCAGACAATGTAGTTATAGTGGTTTTCTACATTGACCCTGCCGGGTATCAAACCCGGGACCTCAAAGCTAGCGAAACCTTGAAAACCAATATGCGCCACTAGACGAGGTCTTTTTAACCAAAGTATTATTCTAAAACTCAGTAAGTACTGTTTCATTATGTTTTAAAAGCGAAATTTATACAAGAACAAATATTTTTTTCTGGCTTCCCCCTCTTGAAATCACGTAAATATTATTTTATAACCGTAAAACTAATTTCCACACACCTATCTATATAAAAGCTTGCCAATGCCTTTCATATATTTTTGACGGGCCTGTTTGGTCTAGTGGTTAGTGACCCTGACTGCTAAACCGGAGGTCGTGGGTTCGATTCCCGCCGAGGACGAATCTTTGTGTGATGAGCACGATCATTTGTACTGTGTCTGGGTGTAATTTATCTATAATATGTATGTATTCAGAAATATAAGTATGTTTATCAGTTGTCTGGTTGCCATAGCACAGGCTCTGCCTATTTTGGGATCAGATGACCGTGTGTGAGATGTCCCAAGATATTATTATTATTATTTTGTACATAATCTTACGGGACTATGCTTTTTACATTTGTCTTAACATCCTGACTCGTGAATGCATTTACACACATGAATATAACATAACGCCCATATTGGAATCCTTATATTTAAACATATTTTTTTGTTTTAACCTTCTGTATAACCTGCGATATGTAAGCTCCTGATTATCCGAGCTGTATTATATTTCGACGTGTAACTTTAGTTACAAGTCAGCAGTGTTGGGTGGCCAATAACTCCGGTGGCTATGTACTGCCCATCCGGTACTGATAGTGATGTTTATGTCTCATGCGTAATGATGCTGATACTAGTTAATTGCTGTGGCATAAGCAAGGAACTTCTTTTTTTTAAACCTATATAGCTGCTACAGGACATAGGTCTCCCTTGTTTTTTTGAAGTGAAAACTTCTTTAAAAACGAACTTCTTTATATTAGGCATTTTTGAGACGCGAAAAAACAATTGAACTCGCGATACTGTTACCGTTACCGATACTCTGTGTATAAGTACCTATGTACATTTATTGTAATTGTTCAAGTTTTCACTTTGCTCGGCACTCCCGGAGTGCCTCTGTTTTACGGTGTCAGTGTCTAATGATTTTAACCCACGCCAAACGCACGACGTGGAGATATATCGGACTTGTACCGACTAAAAACACCCCGGTCCCGTCCTTGCCTTTGTCGGAGCTGCGGCTTCAGTAAAGCATTTTTGTCCGGTCTCCGGCGGGCCATCGGCCTCTCCTGAATTTTGCTATACCACCTTACGCATCAAAACCGAATTTCCAGCCCATTTTCAAACTTGCATTCCTTTTGACGTGACAAATGAACTCAGATTAAATTATTAAAAGCAAACAACTAACCAAAAGCCTACATAATAAGGACCATAGACAAATATGAATATATTATAATACCTCGTTACTGGTATTGTCACCGGGCTGTCAGTGAGTCAGCTGAGAAATAATTCTGAACGCACCCATTCCTCGCTTTACATACAATCACGGCATTAAAATAATCATTATAAGACACGTTGACGGTGAAAATACACTGTATTGTATGTGCAATGGGCTTAGGAAATGGATAGGTTTGGTTCATTTAAATACTTGGCTCTACATGGAGAAACTTGGCTTCATAACTTCATTCTTTTGACATCTTAAGATGATTGAATATAGCAACTTTTGCATTTAAGTAAAATGAAGATCATCTTGTCCATTATTATAACAGAAAATCTTAACTATCTGTCGCTACTTTACACTTTAAATTGACAGAGACAGCATGAGTCTTAACGGCGACTTAGACCTGAATGACGTCTCAGTGTTTGGCCATAAATCATAGATTTTTTGGAGTTTAAGAATATGATGAATATGATAATTAATGCCTCTTTAATAACCGAACTAATCAACAGTGATTCTCAGTGTGGTTCACGTTTCGCGTGTGAAAAATGTTTCTTATATGTATAAAGATGAACCGCAGATCGAAATAGTTTATAAATATTGTGTGTAATGTGCTTGATACGAAGATTATGTTTTACATAACTATCTGTGTTTACAATATAATTGCATAACTCTTTAACGTTGCCAATTGGTTTTTAATTGATGTTATTGCGTCTCATCATTTCGTTGTTATTTATCCAGTTTCTTCATGGTTTGGTGAAACAATTAGTAACTATTGCCAAATATCTAATATCTACTTCAAGAGATTCACCTTTCATTTTTTTTTAATAATAACATTGAATAGCTTAGACAGTCATATAACCTATTAAATATTATGAACAGTCTAAATTTAATTGGTCCGTCAGTTTAGTAAGACACGTATTTTTTGCTTTTTCAAAATAAGAAAACTCTAAGCTGATGCAAATGACGTCATGCTTGCGCACGAATTGCACGAATTGCACGAAATTGTGACGTCATGAGATATTTCAAATCAATGTATCGTCGTGAGTTTTTAGGTTACGTTAATTAAGAAAAATACGTGTCCAATATTTATCGATAAATCTATCTGCATGATAGGAATCGGGATTAAAAAATGTTATTAACCCATTACGCTCATTTTCTAACACCACTACTTTAATTGTCCATTTAGATCAGATCCAGACCAGTCCAAAGTTTCTAATTATCTATAAATCAGCCTATCGATTCGAGATAATAAACAATTTTAATTTTTCCACGAATCAGGTCAATACTCTGCAGTCACATTTTCCGCGGTAAACCATCGTGAAATATTCTTAACATTCAAACGCTGTACCATTATAACCGAGCTAATAGCTGGTGGAACGGTAAACTACACACTTGATCTTAACTGATATTAGCGGTTCACATCGGTACTGTAAAACCTATTGATAATATAAACGTTAAACATCAATCATTTGTCTGCAAGCGCCGTGGTAATTGGAAATAATTAATTTGGTTTGGTGGCGGTGGTGAAATGGGGACAGTTGGTTTGTTGTTTATCGTGGATTATTGATTTATATAGAGTACTTGGATGATGAATATAAATATTGTTTTCAAATAAAAGAAATTTTACCAATGATATTATAAATTATACAAGATTCTGTACCTTTATAGTTACCGGCGTTTAAATAAATCTGATCGCGCTGGCATATGACAAAATGTTGTCAAGTTTCACTAATGAATAGTACAAAAGATAGGATAAACATGTAAGTAAAAGATATAGCTATCATTAAAACTTCCTAATTAGGAGTTCTCAAAATGCGATCAAGAATAACATACCTGCCTATTTTTTTATATACATATACAATACATAATTGTAATATCTTTGACTTTAACATAATGCGATGATTTTTAGCCATACTTACATTAATGTATGCACAGTTTGTAGTAGATTTATACTTCAATTTAAGACCTTTCATGTTAAGACCTAGACACTAAGTATTCTTACAAATCAATTTACTAGTAACTCATAGACTCAATTCTCACAATACGGTACTATCTTCTAAGTAGGTAGATCAATGTAACAGTTAGTCATCAAAAGAAAAATAAGTTCTCATAGCACAAATCATAGAGCGCATTTCTATTTTTTACAGACGTTGTCTATGATACAAATATGTGGCCCATCTGAGGGGCCATCAGTCATCTGTCAGACTCCAAGTGATAAAGACGTCCCGATAAGTCTTGACATATTTGTCCCGATCCATAATCAAAGTGTATTAATTTTGTGCAAAGAAATGATGGAAAAAGTTATGATGTATGCGAGACATGATGCAGTTTATGTACGAATGACATGTAGGCCGGGTCTGCTGCGGCAGTTTTTTAACGAAACATTGTAACAAAAAAAAAATCAAAACATTGTTTTGCCGAATAAATACAGTTAAACATGTTAGTTAATGTTTTGTGAAAAAACTGGAGCTGCAGACACGGCTTAATTCATTAATGGTCATATATATAGCTCATAAATTACATGAAACCCAAGGAGGTTATTTTTCTAAAACCTATTAGAATTATCAACAGAATTTTCGAGATAGAAGAATTCCCCCAGTTTCTAAAACGTGCATTAACACAAAACTTATTTAATCATCAGTCAAACCTCATGTTAAGCGCTGTGATTGGTTGTTAGTCTCTTGGTCAACCAATCACAGTCGTGATCAGCTGATTTGAGAACAGATTAAATTGTTCAGCCTTCGAGAAACCGGGATTCAGTGTATTTGAAATTTGTTGCAAATTAGGTCACCCATTTAAACCGTCCTGTGCATTTGTATTTAAAGAACTCATGACGTTTATACGTGCGAATATTTCACTCATCATCAACGACATTAACATTTTTCCAATGTTTATATGGAAAGTCATGAATATTCATTTAACCACAGTATTCCGTGCCCGGAACGAAACCTAACACGATGTTCCATAATGATTCAACCACTAACCCTTTCATTTCCTTTGCAGGTCCAACTGATATCTTTTCCGGGAAAGCTGCAGGTAAGAATCGTTTTCTTTTACAACGATAGATAAGAACAAATAAGGTATAGTGCTGCGACTTATTATGACTTCAAAAACATGTGTGATCTTATGAAAGTCAAAAAGACAATAAAGTAAGGCGATTTGTTCTTGTCTAGTTTTAGCGAAGATGATAGATTTATAATGAAAAGTTGACGTTAATTGCTACGGAATAAATTTATAGCAGACGCGAATATCGATATCTTATTTATGCAGATCAAAACTGCAGTGATTCGCATAAATCGGATTACGGAACTAGCATATGCTAATATTATTCAAAATCTAATTAGTTTTCAAAAATAAACATCCTATTCAACAAATAAATAAATAATGTATGTAGGTTAATTTAATACCTCTCATTTCTTAAGAAAATGATCGAATTACATAATTTTTATAATGGAGTGTAAAAAATCAATTCTCGATAAGTGCCGGTTCGACTACCAAGCCAAATATAATTATTGTACGTGATTCTACACGCCGAGGAATATTGCCCAATAAAATAAAGCAAATAAATAACGTGTTGTATGATTTGCACGCTTTCTTTGCAATAACTATTTACTTAATATTTATGTGGGTTACAATGGTAGTCTTACCTACATGGTTATATATTTACCTTGACACAATTATTTGTAGTTATTTATTATTCTCCTACATTTGTCTAAAATCAGACAGATGAAATGGGAGAAAGAAATATACTTAGGGCCGAATACGTCAATCAGTTTTAAGTCGCCGTTTAGTCCCATGCTGCCTCTGTCACTAACCCCCGAATACTGTAACGACAACATAACTTTAAGACGTTCTTAAATATATATCTGTTGCTACTTTACACCTTAAGGTGACAGAGATAGCATTAAACTTAACGGCGACTTAAAACTGATTGACGTTTTAGTATTCAGCCATTAAAGGTGTAAAGTAACAAATAGACAATTAAGAACGTCTTAAAGTTGAGTTGCGTTTCTGTTTTCGTGATAAGATCTAGACAGCGTGCAATTAATTTGCCAACGAAATTTGGATTATAAAATTGCTTACACCCTTGCTAAATCTCTTGCTTTATAAAATAACGTGGTAAGTAATTAATTGATTGTAATTAGTTTTTTTGTTATAATTTAGAGATATTTTTCTGATGATATGATAACTGGTAGTTTACTTTATTTGTCTAAAACGATTTACGTTTATTACAATAAGTAGCAGATTTTTTTTTATATCTTTGCGATAACTCACATGCGGCCATCTGATACCAAACTAGGCAGAGCCTATATTATGGCAACCAGACAACTGATAAACATACTTATACATTTCTACAACATACTATAGATAAATTACACCCAGACACAGAACAAATGATCGTGCTCATCACACAAAGATTTGTCCTGGGTGGGAATCGAACTCACGACCTCCGGTATAGCAGTCAGTGTCACTGACCACTAGACCAAGAGGCCCGTGTTAATTTAGAGATATTTTTCGCAGATGATAACTGATACTTCTTTAATTGTTTAAAAAGACTTATATTATAATAGCTGTCCCCCGCGACTTTGTCCGCGTGTTTTAGTTTCAACGGGTTTACATTTTTGCAACATTTTTCATTTATGCTCCGCTCCTATTGGTCGTAGCGTGATGTTATATAGCCTAT
Source organism: Diachrysia chrysitis (assembly GCA_932294365.1). NCBI lineage: Eukaryota > Metazoa > Arthropoda > Insecta > Lepidoptera > Noctuidae > Diachrysia > Diachrysia chrysitis. The sequence continues at coordinate 8,759,712 of OW028659.1, read as the reverse complement.
AACCTTCCTCAATAAATGAGCTATCCAACACTGAAAGAATTTTTGAAATCGGACCAGTAGTTCCTGAGATTAGCGCGTTCAAACAAACAAACAAACAAACAAACAAACAAACTCTTCAGCTTTATAATATTAGTATAGATAAGTGGTAGAATCTGCGTGTACAAGTTCCAACAAGGCCGAGAGTGCAGTCATCACGTGCTTTATTAAAACAGTAGTCACTTCCAACTGTCATGAACGTGGGAATCTGAACCCGGTTGAGTCATTAGAAAGTGATAAAATAATTTTAAGTATTATCTCCAGAAGAATATTGCGCAATGCATTTGTTTTATACAGTTTCTAATTGTACTTTCTTTACTTTAAACTTGTTTTTTTTGGGTATTGTATTATCAGTATTTCTATACTAGGTAATATTATAAAGAGGAAAGATTTGATTGCTTGTTTGTTTGCATTGAATAGGCTCTGAAACTAGTGAACCTATTTGAAAAAATCTTTCATTATTGGAAAGCTACACTATTCCCGGGTGACATAGGCTGTATAATTTATTTTTAATATTTTGTTTAATTCCCGTGCGAAGCCAGGGCGATCTGTTAGTAGTTTATAAAAATTAAAGACTGTGTCTATCAAATGTCACCTCGTTCACAAATTTTAATGCTGTGGGTGTTTGTTCATATAAAAACTTAGCTATTTGAAGACCAAGGCTCTTACTAATAGCTTTAAAATGCTGAAATCGTTTTATTATTATCAATAGTACCTATATTACTAGCCTATAAATGTACCACTGCTGGGCACAGGCTTCTTCTCGTATAGAGAATGATCAAGCATTGATCACCACGCTTGCACCTTGCAGATTGGCGATTACACATTCCAATTTTTTGAATTCAGGTTTCCTCTCTATATTTTCCTTCACCGATTGTCAATGATGTCTTAGAATAAAAAAGAAAGTACATATAGCTTTGATAAAGTAATATTGATACTTGCCTGAAATGGGTTCAAACCTGCAACCTTGTGCACACATATCATATCCGTTCATTGAACCACTAGGCCACAATGACCCTATAAATTAATGACACAACAGTACCTGCCGTGTACTAATTAACATCTGATGTAAAAATTACAAACCAATCAATCATTGTTTTTCTTACATACATCCTATCCGTTTTAGCAAAAATTTGTGGTAAACAAACAAATGTCTAATACAACATGACAGGTATAATTCCCCGGAATTCAGAAACACTTGTTCTAATGTCAAATACTTAGTCGGCAACTGTACTTCTAACTACTTGTTTACTGTTGTGTTAACTACTTGAAATTTTTAAGCTTATATCGCAATTTTAGGCACTTTATAATGTATTATTATACATATTTGTAACTAATATAATTATAAAAATAAAAGCTCTTTATGTTTTGTAATTATGTAAAGAATACAGGTGATTATTTTTTGTAAATAATGATATTTTTCATTAAGTTTATCATTATAAACGCGACATCAAAAATCTTTTTGGTGACTTTGTTTATTTTTATTTTTTTGTTAAAACGGATAGGGTATAGAGATTTATTTTGACTTAAGCGCGACACTCAAATTCATATTTAAAGTAAGAGAAAAAAAAAAACATATGGATAAGTTATGAAATCTTGGCATCTTGAATCATGGAGAATTTATACTTAGTAAGTACATTAAATAAATTGAATATGTTCTAAAGTGTCCTAAGTAACAATATTAGACGATCAACTGAGTGCTCTTAATAACCCCATTACTTACTGTATTATAAATACCAATAGATATTACCGATGTTAGTACACCTCTAACACAGGACTGATCACACATTCGATGCGGTTAAAAATAAATCTTACGATGATGTTACCTAATTTAATTAGATTAAAATGTTATCTAGGTTAATTAGTGTTAAATAATTTTCCGGGTACTTGATTGTTTTTAAGAGAAACCCAAAGACAAACGATTTCTTTTAGATTATATTTACTTACACAGGTACTGTTCCATAGACAAACATCACTTACACCGTCAGTAAACGTGTTTTTGAGCTATTAAACTTTTTCTTGTATTTGTACGGAGAGACCTTAAAACAATATTTATATGTACATAATATATTTAATACTAGACAGTGTTCAATGCGGTAGCTAGAAACAAAATCGTCAATTGTTTTTTGTTAATATATTAGTCTTTCGAGGCACAAATACATGATAAAACAATTATCTTCTTGGACACAACAACATCTATTGCTTACATACCTTGACCGTTATATTTTTAGCAATAATTAGTTTTATCGTCCATGCAATCATAATCCTAACTAAGCCGGACGTGTAAATGTTCTTAGTTAAGGATTATAGCTTATTATGACATAGAAATTTACATATATCTAAGAATAAATAATCGTTAATTAGGTACGAATAACGTAACACTTTATTTATGCAGTCATATCCCCTGGCGTAATCTGCTATAAATTTTATTATAAAACAAAGTCCCCTGTCGCGTCAGTTTCTTTGAATGCGATAAATTAAAAAACTACCGAACGGATTTTCATATAGTTTTCGCCAATGGATAGTGTTTCAAGAGGAAGGTTTGTTTATATAAGTAATAAACGCACCTCGGCTTAGCACGGGGCTAAGCCGAGGTGCATCGCTAGTTTAAATATAATTTCATTCAAACTCATAATCTTTAAATTATTTTAAGATGATTTTGTCGAACATAAACTCACTTTTTATTAAGGTCAAACAGGTTTCAATTTTCGTTTGACATTGAACTCGGTCCAAGGCTTTTTAACAAAAAATGTTCAGAATTACATACCTAAATATGGGTTTATATACATATTCGTATCAATGAAGTTTAAATATTCGCCATTATAATAATTATCAATACTAATTCTTGCCTCGTGATTTTTAAATAAAATGTCTGAAGTAGGCACAATCGTAGGATTTTTGTCAAACCACACTTAGGAAAAATAGCAAAGATGCTCGTTTCTTCTCTATATAAAAACAGAACAATCCTTTGCTTATTAATTTAAGCTAATCCATTGCTGATATTACTATAAGCTTTCATTAAAAACAACTGATTCTCTTACTATTTACCTTTAAAACCTCTAACAAGATCACATACGTTTGTTGACCCATCCAATCTTCACCTCGCAAACTTAGTTCAGTATTTTAGTAGATAGGTATGTCATGTGACTCAGGGTTTAACTTAGAGTATTTCAAGTTCCAAGATATCTCACTTCTTAGAACACACCCGACATTCTCGACCATTTTATGAATGGGATTCGTCATCTCTGACTCATTTCTACAACTTTTACGTTTTACTTTTTTTTTCGCACACCGTTTACGAGTTGAAGACTTGTTTGATAAAGAAACGGTGTAAATATAATTGGATCATAATCATTTTGTTTTAAATTTACAAATTGGTGTTTTTTGTTAAGCCTTATACTTAAATCAATAATTGCGCTTTTCTATGAGATCATCGGTGAACATAATATTGAGGCAAATGTTTGATAAAAAATGTGAGATCATGAAGAATACGCAAAAATATCTAAAATATACATATATTTTCAATTCGATTATCGATAATTTGAATAATTGAATAATCGATATGAGCTGAAACATGAAATCGATCATCTGCATTAAGACATGCATATAAAGCTTGTAAGTACGTAACTAACAATTTCCGCAACTTATTACTCTTTATAATAAACTGTTACAGATTTAATTAAGAGCTATATTAGTTCTCCTCTATTTACTAGTATAAATAGTTGCTCTTTTATATGCTAAATTAACCGGATGAGATTCTATCTGTCACAATAGCATACTCAAATGTCACTCGCATTGAAATCTGTGTCATTGTGTTGCTGAATAGCATAAAATTACTCTACTGGTTGGTGCAGACGTGGTCCAAACTTTACTGGATAAAACAGATTTGATCTGCAGTGTTTCTGGTGATGAACTGATTACACTGATTAGAATACACCAATCCTTTACATTACCTACTCACCAAAAGTTATTATACAAACAACACACTACGTAGTAGTTGGTGAAAACGTGGTGCAAACGTTACTGGATAAAACAGATTTGATCTGCAGTGCTTCTGGTGATACACCAGTCCTTTATATAGCCTATGTTGTAGTCCATAACAGTAAAAATAGGGTAAGAATTAAATTAAAGTCAGAAGTTTTATGAACCTTTTTCACTTGATTTGTAAAGAGTACTACTGAGTTTTTAAACACCAGAGGTTGAAAATATTCTCTCTTCTGTCTAGCCTTTTCCCAAGCTATAAGATCGGCTTCCATATTCCATATCAGATTCAGCTAAATACCGTATTTTACATGAAGCGAGAGCCTAAGCTAAGCCGGAGACCTAAACCCACAGATGGGGCAAATATATTATATCTAAATAACTATGTAAAGGTAATTAAATAAATAAATAAATTAATCTGACCTCCACAACCCAATTAATCTGGATAACAGAATAATTGAAAGTATTGTGGAAACTAACATTATTTTAATATTTATAACATGCAGGATGTAGCCAACAGCTTAACTAAAACTTAATCATTAAACCATAGTGTACATAATGACAAAGTTTATCTCCATTGACACGAATACAGTCATCGGCTAAACGTTGCGTGCCGATTACTCAGCCCTTCTTGTGTGTTATGATAATACTAATATTAAAGCACAAAATATAAAGTAAAGACTTGATATTCATGTAACCATATCTTGAGTAGACGAAACCAAAAGCTATGAGTTCGAAGCAACATAATTAGGGATAGATGTAGATAGGAATTCGCTTCATGGGTCACAAACGGTTAACAGTGATAATAAGGTGTGAAGCCATGGACCTCATATAACGAATATTCGAAATAGTACAACAAAACTAACCAAGTAACGGAAGAAGATCAACGTTTGCAAAGTCTAATATATAAATAATGATATTTTGATGATCACTGAGGACGGAGGTGTCGATCGTTAGTACAGGAAGCGTCGCCAATTGGTTTTCAATACGATTCTTGAGAATGTGAATACATTAGTGATACGTTACTCCATAGAAGAGTTTCAACAATGAGTTACGATAAGGAACCTTAGTACTTTGAAATAAAGGCTATCAAAGCCGGTGTTATCATTGGTGTGCGATCAGTGTACGTGTAAACTTTCATTGCTCGAGGCTTGCTTTTCAAGTAGTTTTGAAGCTCTTAGTTTGTTTTGTTAATCATTTTAACTAAAAATTGCCGACACATCGTGACTCAAAGGAATTAAATCTAACGATAATGATTATGTTTAACTGACTTAAACTTCTCAGACAGCGAAACGAGGTGAATGCACTATGACTCAAACTAATCATGGTCATGGAGATAAAAAATGCAATCAATAAAGGCGTCTTGGTACAAAAACAATACTAGAAATCTTATATATGGTTAAAATATCCATAAAGCTGAGTACAAAGGTCTATCGTTTGTTTTCTATATAGGAGCAAACCTGGGTGGTTACACAAAAATGTAGATATTTATTATACCTTAAAACTGCACCCAAGACACTTAAGAGGTTTTTGAAAAGTTCCCAATACACTTTAACATACCATAAACAAAAGAAGGTCGTATATGTACATCGGACGTTAACACAAAAAACGTTACCACCGCACTTAAGGTGTTAGATTTAACACAAGTGGTCATGGGTGTTGTCACGTTGTTAGCCTCAATATGTCATGACAATTTCATGCCACCGACTCTGGCTGGCACGACTTTGCCGAGCCGATGCGTGTTGCATAATTGAAGAACTTACTGCTAAATTAAATGACACATTAAAAGCCTTCAAGAAGAAAGACCGAGGGTTAGCTTGTTTAGAAAAACCTCATCAGTTCCGAATATCCAAGAACTAAGTGGAATTTTGTGTATCCAAATATAAGCTATTTAAAAATACAAGCCTATAACTGGCCTACTAAAAACCAATAAAGGACCACCACGCTCGCTCTCTTGTAGACCATTTTAGGATTTGTATTAAGCTGGTTTTCTCACGATGTTTTCCTTCAAATCAGGGGTCCAAAATGCTGCATTATATGGTTCTGAGTGTTGGTAATTTCCTGCCACTTGCATATAAGGCAGCATATTTGAATGCATCAGCTTTTTGAGTCATGTTATCATCCTGGTTCACAATGCTTACATGGACTTTTACAGACCTTTATCTTTGCTGACAAGGTTTCGTTTCTTGAATGTGTGGGAGTCAAGCTGATCGGAAGTTTAAAATCAGATGTCAATTTATTTTGATCTTAAACTTTAAATTTCAGAATTTAAGTACATCATTTGAATTTTGAATGCAGTCTCAATTCAAATATTTCGGAAATTTTCTTACTACTACAAAGAGATTATAACCTACTTTTAAGATGTATTAATTCTTTAAAACCATTGATTACATGATCTACCAGCCATGGATCTGCAAAAAATATCTTTCCATAGATTACATAAGTCACGAAAATGCGCACCCACGGTATAGAATTGTTCAATTGTTTGATTAACTTACATAATTCCTAATACGGTTTACATTAGTACCATATTGAAGCTATGAGCTAATCTACGCCCGTTTGTTACATCTGATCACGCAATGGACAGGTATTTAAGAATCGATAAGGATGATTAGAAATTAACGTGTTTCGTACATTTGCATAAACCTAGTTTGCGTAATTGCGAAAGCATTTCTTGTTAGAATTATGAAGTTTTTTTTAATTTACTGTTAGATAATTTATTCTTAATCTACTTTAATAAATTAACAACCAGTTTCACGGATAAATTAAAAAAAAAAACTTTGATTTCTCTATGTATGTACTAGATATCCAATGTTGGTAATCTTAGTTAAACAGCGCTCTCAATGATTGGAGCATGTGATTTAAACTGATAGCTTGGCTTAAGCTAATTCCGTCGGACATTTTATAGACACCACAGAGGCACTAATAAACAAGGTTCTAATTACCCGTAGTAAACTTAAAACCACTTCCTGGTGCATATTTACATGCGTCGTGTATATAACAATACTATGGTACCTACGTTCGTAACACAGTAGCTGCTTCGATACGTGATTGGACTCCACACTGACTCATCAGGATCCAATATGGCCGCCGCGATTCTTTTTTTGAATGCGTTTAGTTTTTAGTCACCAGTACTGTTAAAATTGCTTCTTCGTTCGAATAGAAAAGTAATAATAGAACCTATTTACTGTTATCCTCTTGGATTTGGTACTAAAAGTACCTAGGTCAAACTAGGGACAAAGTTTACCCATGAGACATGGACACGTCATTATCTTACTCATTTGCAACTCTAGGGGATTACAAGTGTACAGTAATATGGTTAGGTACCTATTCACATTTATTTACCTACTGAAGTTTAATGCAATATCCAATCCAATAATAATAATGTTAAAGGTAAAATGCTTATTGAAAGTATTGACCTCATTGGTAACCTAAACTTAATTCTCAACTCAAGAGGCCCTCAAAACTAATAACAAAATTATTAAAGACAATCAAAGCTTTACAAGCAAACAAAATGACTACGTAGTTATTAAAATTTCAGTGGACTTCTTAAAACTTCAAAATTTGCTGTTTTTATTTCATAGTAAGGTTCTCCATTCGAAGTTACAACTAGCATGAGGTCCACTTCCTCAAATACAAGTTCAATAAATCTAACGACAAAGGCTAATCAAGCCTGCCCGTACTCAGGTCATCCAACTATTTTAAGAAGTGACAGAACTAATGAGAGTCCTTTGTTTCCTTAACAAAATGCCGTCACACTTGGTCTGGTGTCACGGGCCACGACTATAAGACCAATCGGACAACTAATTGCTAGCGATTAGTGCTCAAAGAAATTCAATTGAGAAGGAATTCGATTTAGTCGATTTGTTTCGTCATGGAAATTTTATCGTATGTTGATGTTAAAACGCAAAATAAATTGTTCTTTTCTAGTGTTACTTTAATATAACAAACTAATACTAAGTAGTCAGTTATTGCCTCAATGCATTTTTTTTTTTAATTTCTCATTAAATATATTGCCAAGTAGGGACTAGCCCCCCACACATGCCTATCATTGCTACTCCTGTAAGCCAGGATCTACAATGATAACCAATGAATACCACCGAAACAGTTAAGCTCGGTGTGTCCCAGGGAAACGATTGACTGTCTTGGAATAAAAATATTGACTATTGATCACCACACCAATTGCGCGTGAAGACAAGTAAAGTAGTTTATAACAAAAGTGTTATATACTAGCGGTGCTCCGCGGATTCACCCACGTATTTAGTCCCCGTTTCATAGTTATTCTGCTAATCAGGGTGGAGAGAGAACACAACAAATGAAATAACCCGAAAATCCACCCGTTCTTGAATTACAAATTATCTAACTATCCCAATTTGGTTTTATATATATATATATGTAGATTTTCCATTTAAAACACATAATACTATATTTAAACAATTTAATTATAAGGAAAACACAGTCCTAAGGTAGTAGAACTACGAGGTATAAACAAATATGGACTCTTAAATTGCACTGTAAAGTCAAAAGTTATTTATGCTAACACCAATATGACTTAATAATTGTGATATATGGTTATATGAATCATTCCTTTGTCACTTTGGTACTGTATTTACTATTTGTTGATTATATATTATATTATGAGCTAAGTATAAGCCGAGCTTACTAATCGCTCGCGAGGAATTCTCTTAAACGGTGGTATAAGTACTATAGAATGAAGAAATACTACATTATGTGTAGATTTTATTTCATAATGATTTATTTTTAACTGGATTTCACATATTGCTCCATGCTATGAGCTGAAGATAATATTCTCAAGCGCGGAATGTGAACCGCCCCTAATATCTTTTTTCTGAATCTGATAGTACCACAAAAGATATAGATAATTTTATAGCTATTTTACTATCAACGTTACCAGCAGGGTTATTCGCTATGGCGGTTGACAACTAAAGCAATTATTGGTTTATAAAAAACACAGTGAAAACATAAATTTCGTATCGTCTAACTTCGATGACCAACTAGATCTACTACTACGTAGTTGGTCACCGACGTTAGCCGATACTTAATAAGCATTTTTCTACTTATTCAGTAAAAATCGGTTGGGTTGGCAACTGGAGGTAGCGAATAAGCCTACAGGTAAAGCTAGGGTTTACTATTATATAATAGGTTTAGGTATTATGTGTTTTGAGTAGTGAAAAATACATTACAACTGAACTTCAAAATTAACATATCACAATATACAATACATGGAACCGTATCACTGATTAGATTGTATTCCAACCATCAAGATTACAACATTTACTCTTGATCGTATAAATCTAAGAAATAACACCTTACGAAGACGTAAACGATGAGAGAACACTAATGTATGATAAATGCAGTATTACTGAAACACATGATCAGATGAGCGTGGCTAATTAGTAACTAATGGCGTTGTGTACGTCTTTAAGCAAGAAGTATTTATTGAGCATCGCTTAATTAGTCTTTAGTTTAGTAAGCAAATACTTAAGATTTCCCATATCTGAAGTAGTATCTATTATATAAAGCTTTCCTGAAACGTCTTCTGCAGTGTCTTAAAGACAAACCCTGACTCAAGCCTGATACAGCCCCCACTGGAAGAAAAAATCATTTCAGAAAATTTACGAACTGCCCATAAAAAATCATTAGATGACTTTGTATAAATTGTCCTGGATTCGCTAAATGAGAGTGTCTGTATAATAATAATTGAGAAGTTCTATTTATTCACAAACTTAACTAAAGAATCCTAAAAAATGGCCTCAAATAATTCATCTACATCGCTGTCGATTAGAAGTGTACCCGAAAGACTGGCGGCATTGCCACGTTATATGGCAATGCTTATCCTCTATCCAAGGTAAAATCCATTCTTGTAATCAACCATTTTACACACTGTATTTATTTCTAGAGGTTTAACACAATCTTCTTGCCTTCTCCGAGCATGCAGCTAGCGGGTGGCAGGCGGGGCAGGTGATCTTTACCACACTCCACTTGCCGCATTCCTAACGATATGAATCGACGTAATTACTACTCTAACTGCTTACTCGTTTTTGTATTCCTAGTATATGTGTCGTCAGCAATAATAATTAATGTGTACCGCCAATACTGGGCTAATAAGTCGTCTACTCTGCAAGGAAATTTCTGATCTGAACGAGTATTCTGATTAAGCCTGTTTTTTTTTTGGTTGTATATGGGATATCCACTTATGATTGATTGTTATATTTTGACAACATTGTATAATGTTTGAAGTTGCTGTCATTTATTAGCGATTGAGTGTAGTATGTACCAAACGCATTTCTATATTAAAGTCGGGTTAGTTAGACCATTAATTTATAACTCAGATCTATGATTTAATGGATTCGTCTCCACCCCGAATAGCAGAAGAGCTATAAAAAGATCGGAAATTACTTACGTAGGCGAAACCGCGGGGCACTGCTAGTGACATCCCAATTAAACTCATCCGTCTTTATTTCTTTGCCAGACACAAAAAATGTGCACACTTTAGAAGTTTTGACAGCATTTATGTATTTAGTCAGTTATAAGCTATCGTCAAGTGTCTATCAAAATCTAAGTAGGTTATTAATTTCAGCATTAAGTTAGAAATAATAGGCTATATATACGAGTGTACATTAGTGGTGATAATCTAAGATGCTTTAGCAAACGAGTTATAAACAGCTGTCTTGCAATACGCAGTTCATTACAAAATGTCATTCGTGTGTAAAATGATAATTGTAATCGCATTTGAAGATAGGAGGCACGATAGAAAATGAACAGATTAGATAACTGAGATGTTTGTTATCAATATGTCGAGACCACGAGACGCGTGCACTTTGCGTTGTTATAAAAACTTAGTTAAAAACCGGCCATGTGCGAGTCAAACTCAATTTATATTTTTAAGTGAAATAATATGAATTATGTTTTGATCAGACTCTTATTTACTCAAGACTATTTATTGATCACATATTTTTTTATTCTATTGAAAAGACTCAAAGCGGAGACACAAACACAGATGTTTCTAGAAATATTCTCGAGTCTTTGTGATATTTACTGAGTAATTCTTTAGAATTCGATTGTAATGTTCCATTTGTAACAAATTCCGCGAATCAATTCTTGTTTGTTCGATGGTGCGCGTATCCGTCCATCCATTGATTTAATTAGCTATGTTATTGCCCTGTCTGTAGATTAAATCGATTTATCAATGACAGTTTATCAATACTTTATATATGAAGACTCTTTTTGATGACTGAGAAATCTATTGGTCTAAGAAGTTAAAATTATAAGCTGTGTGACCTAAAACCATGTATAAATTGGCATAGGTAACCGTGTGGTCACAGAAATTTTGGGCACAAGCAGGACAAACCCAGAAGTGGTAAATAAGAGTTATTACAGTGTATTTTGGAGTCTATTTAGGCAGTTCTTACGAGAAACCTAAGCATGCTTAAAGTAAATTGAATATCCTTTAAGATATGTTTCACAGTTCCTACGTTTTACGCTCCAGCCTTAAAAACTTGGATTGCTATTCCTATTAATGAAAAATCTGGTCAATACTAGTTTACGTCGACAAAATTATCATTAAAAGCAGTGTGCCATAAAACTCAATCAAGTATCAGTAACTACAGATTACGCATTAAATTGGTCGAGCGCCATTTTCTTGTCCTAGAGGAAGTAATAAGTGGCCCAAACGATATCGTTTATGGTAGCTTGGATAAATATTAATCACTACCGGACGCTTGTAAAATGTTTAGTATCACAACTCGATTCAACTACAGTTGCGTTCATTCAATTGTTTTTCTTTGTAGTTTTCTTGAGGTGACAAAAGATTGCCTTTAAAATTTTTCTGCAGCGAAGTAACGCTTAAGAGTAAAATATTTAATTGTATTTAAACGATTTGTTTTAAATTGATTTTTTGCTCTTCTAATCCAATTTCAGCGATGTGTTCTTTCAATCAGGAAAATGGGAGTCTTAACTACATAATTAACATAACTAAATAGGGATGTTTTGTCTATCTTTAAGTTAATAAAAAAATATCACACACGTATTGTTTTCCTTATAATACCAGCCTAAAAATGTCCCACTGCTGTGCACAGGCCTCTTCTCATATAGAGAAGGAACGAGCATTGATCACCACGCTTGCTCATTGCTAATTTTTGGAATCCAGGTTTCCTCACGATGTTTTCCTTCACCGATTGCCAGCAGTGTCTTAAAATAATAATAATAATAATAATAATAATATATATATAAAAATAATAATAAAATATAAAAGAACTTTACAGTTCAAGAGACCCCTTTAACTTTAAGGCCGCTTGTGACATCAAAATTTGGCTAAAATTTTAGTAGTCAGTGACGTCACTCGTCACAGTTTAAATTCACTGTAACTTCGCAACTTTTGTTTTTGTCAACTTCCCTTTTATTTTTAACCTAACAATGCTGAATTAATTCCCATTTTAGATACTTAGGTACTTAGTACTTTTTTACCATTTACATACATTTTATGTATGGTGTTTGTGTGTGATTGTGAAGAAAAGCATGCACGTGTACTGTACATACCGAGCCCATGATTAACTCTCCTAGTTTGGAAGAGATCGGACAAAGAGAATTCCAATGCATTCAGATAAAGCTACGTTCAAACGACGACACAAATGTGGAACATTTATTTATTGACTGATCGCAGTACGACTCTTTTTGTCAGAATAGTGTCTGTGTCGCTAAAAATGTCCGACACTCGGAGACTCGTTTACGCACGTACGTAATATTTAGGAAACTCGTTGTTTGAGTTCTATTAGCTTAATAAACTTACAGAGAATTTAATTAGAAATAGGTAGAAACATAATATTCATTCTTAGGACTTTTGTAATAGTATTTGGAAATAACATAAGGAAAATTTTCTCTAGAAACCACAAAGACGTAGAGAAAATTGGGTAAATTATTGTACTTACCTATTACTAATAAACTTAATATGACAGTGTGGAAATTCCAATTTCTGATATGAATTGTATAAAATCGTGAAATTTGTGCAACAAATAACAGCAGCTATAGTTTTCATGCATATAATTTGTAATTTTATTTCCACTTAAAGGTTATTGTTCTGAATTTTGCACTTTTTACCTTTTGCGTTACGTCATAGTAACATGTCAGTCATTTGTTTAATTTATCATCTACAGTGTACCAAAATAGCTATAAAATATTTTTAAAATAGGAATTAACAAGCATTATATAAATTGAAAAAATTCAAACGGCCAGTAGCACACGTAAGGCTAGCCATACACGGTAAGACATCTGCAGCTGAAGTAAATGGTTAATTGCGCTGTAATTCGCAGCTGCGTTGCCGTTAAACTTAAATGTCAAACCTATAATCAATTCATTGCGAAGAATAACAAGGCTGACCGTTTAATCCTGATCAACTTTAAACGTATATGAGTAATGGTTTACTATAGCATCTTGCTACCGATTACCGGTAACACCTGACATATCCAGTACATTACTCATGCTTGAGCTCACAAATTTCTGAGCATTGTCTGATGTAAGAGTCACGCTTTTGTCCCTTACCGGGTAATGATAACTTCCAACAGGTTGCGATAAATAAACTATTACGAAATGACTGCAGGCCATAACAATATTATCAATATTGAAAGGAAGAAAGTAGAAATACCTCTTCTTTTTATAGAGAATATAAACGTTGATAGAATCTATAGATTCTACGACTGTTTACATCGTGTCGGGTTACGTATGCACACCTTTATTTAAAAAAACAATATCAAACAACGCTAAAAGATCCAATTTCATACTTCACGGAAGAACAAACAAAAAACTAAATTAAAAAGAAATTAACTGCTGGCACGTGGCTTACTTTTTTAAGGTAAAGGCGTTATCGGCCATATGCCACGACGCGTGCCCTATGAACACCCTGCGTTCAACCAGCCGTATCCCGCTCGTGCTGATAAATATCCTTATTTACATCACTACGATCTTTTTTTAAAATTCTGATAAACAAGGTTTATACATTGGATTCTCGGAGAAAAACGGCGCGGCAAGAATTTAAACTAAGAACGCATTCGAAATATTAAATAGGCGTCCGCGTGTCAATGAAACATTCACATGCAAAACTATCTAAGATGTTGTTGGAATACATTTTCTATCGATTTGCATTCTAAAACAAGGTGAACAGACGTGTTCTAAGATATAAAATATTAAATAACTTAATTATGAATATATTATAGCCAAAATTCATAGTAACCATGATAACCTACACATGTTATGATTAATTCAGGCTCATCAAAATTCAATATTTTTCCTTTATTATTGCTCACTTTAGATTAATTTTGTATTCTAATTATTACAACATTTAAAAAAGACATTTATTTTTTTCGATTTTTATAATATAATATCCTGTTTTTCTGATTCACTGAACAATTATAACAACTTTCGATCACATCACTATTCGATACTTTTTCTTTTAACCTCGGGTACGGAAGTCCCTTCCCATATCTTACAGTGTCGAGTTAAGGACAGATGTTACGAGACCGGTAAGTAACTGTTCGGAACTATGGAAAGGGGACCGAATATCTCACACTATACAGGTTGTTTCAAAATCAATCCTGCTATATCAAATGCCAAATTTTGTGATTGTGGATTTTTAAAGGCAACAACTTCTTAGCAGATTCGGACGAAATTAGGAACACAGATACTTTGTACTCCGGATTAACACAGGTAACTAGTTACTTTTATACTAAAAATAAAACGGAAAGAAAAATAAACCTAAAATTACATTCCGTTTCAATTTAATTTGTTCGCAATATTTAATGTGATCTATTTAATTTAATATACAAAATATCTGATTAAATTGCTACAAATCACATTGCGAGAATCGACCGTCCATGTTGGTTTCGCAAGAACAAAACAATGGCAACAATCATACGCTGAAATGAATTATAATGTCATACATCTGTGAAATGGCGATTTGTTTTACTTAACAATATCATGATTTATCACTTAATAGATAGCAGACTAACGGATAACTAGTAATGTATTGGTCTTTCAAAATGGGGACTGATTTACATTTATTCAGTCTAATGGGCAGCCATGTAGTGTTTATCTTGTACCGCAAATCTAACTTGATGTAGGATATTAATTATCCTAGATGTTGTAGTGAGATGCTATCTGACTGTCACCATTTTGTACCGTCAGTGCAGTGTAGCTCGTTTTATTAATACGTCCTTGTGTCGCTGAGTTCCTGGTACCAAGGTGTTTAAATACTTTTGATAATTCAAGGGTAATTTAAACATACCGATTAGCTTGAATTAAATAAACGTTTGCAAAGAACAGAAAATAAAACCGTGTTTCATTAAAATCTAAACTCGGAATAGAAAAAATTGAGCTCGATTTCGAAGTGGAATTAAAATCTCTCGTACCCACATGAATACTTATTTTTCTTATGTCGTTGGACCTATTTTGAATAGGTTTAAGCCGAGTAGGCTCAGATAAGTCGATTATTTATTACATATATACAACGTAACTTACCGGCTTCTGTACTTCGTAGTTATGTCGCTAATCTGATTACACCTTATTTGACCCTGAAATAGTTCGCGTAACTACCTATCAATTAAACACAATATTAGCACAGCATTGACGTCTTTAATTAAATAATTAGGTTATGAGTCATTATCAACAAAAATTTTGTAAGATGTTATAAACGTGTGATTAATTTAATTATTTGTTCAAGTGTTAATTGAAACTTTATTGCCTTCCTTATAGGCCATGTTTTGGTACTTAAGTATTTAAAATGTTAATAGCTTATTAGAGATTTTGGTAATTTTATATCCGAAAAATAGAGTGATATTTACCTTTGTACCTTTAAATCAGTGAAAAATTTTATGACTTTGTCAATATAAAAATAAAATCAAAAGATAAATTAACAGCACCATGTATATTAAACGGTGTGCATCGTTCCCGGGGCGATAAGGGCGCCTGCCATCGTTACCCCTGCGCACACGCACAAAAACAGCTCACACCTGGCCGTAACCATAGAGATCAAATCACTACACATCGAACACATTATTATTCTCTTCCTTTTTTATTATAACCCTTAAGGTCTCGCAATAAGGTTTAAATTAAATGTTGTCTCAAACATTGTTAGATGAAGCTCGTTCAAAAATATCGATTGTTCGTGTGAAATATAACGGTTTTCTTTTGTTGATATTTTGACAGGTTCGCGTCAGAAAAACTCCTATCTAGTTTTTAGTATTACACCCGTATATTGTGCAACAGTTACATTATACATAGCCTGTCGAACATTGTCCTCCGTAATTGCGTTAATAGTTTCTTGTCGTGTTTATAATTGAGACGCTTTGTTTATAAAATCACTGCAATTTAAATGCCGAGCCATATTGCATTGCAAAAAAAAAGAAAAATAAATTGCGTTCTAAATTCCAAACCGCATTCGAAAAGACCAATCATGGAGGAGCAAAATCCGTTATCTGTGCAAAAAATAGGCATGTCAAATAGAGTTCCCGTTCGATTTTGAAGCCCGCGGGCTAGGACGAGGGACGCGCATGCGCGTGCCGTACTGCGCGGCAGAGCGTGGCGTATGGCGCAGTCTGAGCAGATGACACGCGACCGTTACACCAGGTGCACTCGCCAACATATTAACACAGCGGAATTTATGAGCAGACAACGAGTGGGTGCGAAAGATAAGAGATGAACTCGTTACAATATCTATCTTTTTTTATTCAGGCGTTTATAATTTAAGAGCATTTAAGTACCTTAGACGTTTTAAAAGCTAGGCATATGTATTTATTTATTTCACGACTTTATGAAAGTGTGGTACGTTCCAGACATCATTTGATCAAATTGAGCTTGCTCAGAATTCTGACGGTTTACATTCACTTAGAGGTGACCTATCCTTGACTTTAATTTGTAGAGAGGAACCGACGTCTATTTCCCTGTAGATGATTTAACGCACAACCTTATAAATAAACTTTATCTTCAATAAATGGTTTCAATGGGATTCATTAGAGTCGTTAGTTGCATCGTCCGCTGCGCTAAAACAAACTGCAGTCATTACCATAACTAACCATGTATATTTTATTATTGTCTAACGACCGCTGATTGTGGCCGTCAATTAGAAAGCCAATGCTGAGCGGAGACCAGGCTACAGACTACCTTACTCTTAATAAGCTCAACAGCAAACAATTTGCGTTAAGAGCTTGATTATTTGATAAACGCAAAAAAATGTAGCACAATCTCGTGAGTGGGAATCAGAGCAAAGTCTTTTTGTACTGTTTTTGTAATATATCAGATTTTATGAGCTATTATCATATTATTTTTTATAACAATTACAATTCGTAAAACGTTGGTCGTGTCTAATGGAGCGCAGTAAATGCGCTACGGTATACTTGGACATGCTTTCTCTGTCCGTGACCATTTCCACTTATAAATATTATATCAGTGTTGTCGCAAAAACTATACGGTGATTCCTCATTTTTTGTTGCCTGTTAAGTTGTACTTTTTAGAAGTCTCCCGTTGCTGTATTCAAACTGTTGTTTTATCCTTATTAATTTCCAGAGAACAGTTATCTATACTAATATTATAAAGTAGAAAGAATTGATTGTTTGTTTTTTTGCATGGCTTCCAAACTACTGAACTGATTTAAAAAATTCTTTCACTGTTGGGAAGCTACACTATCCCCGGGTGACATAGGCTATATTATATTTTTTAAAAGTGTACCGATTTCGTCCATTTTCTGTATAACTAAATCTGAAGTGTAAAATAATCAAGAAAAAGTATTATTTTTTTACACGTTTCGTTACATGCTGTATAAAAAAAACATTTTAAATAATATTATTATAATATTTAATTAATAATATTCTTTGTTTACACTATTTTAAACAAATAGAAAATGTCTTTGTTCATCCTAAAAGCATTTCCTTACCTCAAAAACCTTTCACACTCAATTAATACTATTCACAGTGATTACAACGATTGTTAATGCACCAATCGTTCATTGTTGTTGATGAATGTCAGACAGAAATTGAGGAAATTGACAGGTATATCGTACGTCGTGAAGGTTTGTTGATAACTTCAAGGTTTTACAAAATGTCACTATTTAGGTCACCGATAAAATATTCAATGTCAAAGGAATGATTCATGTTTAAATTGTAGATATTTAATTAAATGCAAAAAAATCCTTAAATTAAAGAAAATATGTTTCTTATTATAAAGAAACAAGCTTAAAGAATACAGCCTGTATATCAAAATTAAAATCTTTATTATATTTTTTTCTAAAAATTATTTAATTTTGGTCGCCTGTGATTTTTACTGTCCTAAACTAAAGAATTAATTTCAAAATATCTGTCAATGAAATAAACATTACGAATAATCCTCGTGTCACGTAGTCAGTAAAATTAAAAGTTTCGTTGACATCCAGTTATAAGCTCAACACAAAAATGATGGAATTGATGTTGGTAATTGGTAGATAGATGGAACCTTCTGTCAATCCTTGGGATTTAATCCCTTAATCCCGTCTTACGACACCCACGCTGCCGATGATAGGAAGGTAGTATAGATACATATTTCTGTGACCACAGGAGAGGCAAACTTAATAGAACCAGCACACATTATGCCTATCTACTATATTATGTAGGTATCTAACATGAATTAAGTTAATGACCCAACAAATTTTAATAAAAATAGGTAGGTATACCATTAACCTTAAAAAGAAGATGAATAAGTGTCTATAATATGACATAATTATAAGCATTTCTTATGTAGGTATTCGATTTGAGCACTAAAATATTCTATTTTTTTTTTCTATAAAATAGACTATTAACTTCCAGTTAACAGTTTACAATAACTACTAGGTCGGTATATTGAGTTAACTAATTTTTTTTACTCTCTAGCGTCTATATTAAATTTAACTGCACCTAGGGGTGCAACAAAATTCGTTATCCCGCATTTCAAACGAATAAAGAACACCTTTGCTGCATTTAAACGAATAAATAACAACTAAAAAAACCGTTTTTAAGTGTAAAATATCTCATGACGAAATGCAACTGCATGCTTACAAATAGGTTATAATAGATAGTATTTAGCGATGAAGTATTAATTATAATTAGATTCATACCGTCATGTCATAGTTAGTTGCACAATACACTACAGATTATAGTAAATATGCTAATTGGAATAATACTCGGGGATTGTACATAATAAACATGTATTGTAAGTCCTTGGAAAATTACAAATATTTTACTGTTATACAGAAATTATGACATTTACTTATGCTGTTTCTTCTACACGTTTGTTAAGTTCCTAAACTTTTAAATATATTCGTTAAAATAGATAAACCGTTCGTTTAAATAAACCTGCCTTACCCTGTTACACACACACTGTAAAACAAAAATCAATAAATAAATGTATAAAAAAACTGGTCTCATGGTAAGTGATAATTTACAGGGTCTTTTCAATTTCAATTTTGCTTATATTGTTATTTTTTTAAATATATTTGTAAATTACTACATTGTGTGCAATAAATAAATAGGTAATCATTTTAAAAACAAGAGAATCAATGAAAACCTTGAAATACGTAATACGTGACTATCAAAATTGTCTCTATTATCTCTATTTTTTTTTTTGGGTTCTCATCATAAGGTCCTTTACCTAATGACAATCAGACCACCTGGAAAGTTATCCTTTCAAATAAAAAAAAGAAATAAAATAAAATCGGTCTAAGCGTCTTTGTGTATTAAGGGGAAAATGGGTACTTACATAAAAAAAATATTAAATCGGTTGCAAAGAAGCGTAGTCGCAATATACCTAATTGCTAAATAAATGTTTTGTAAGTAATTTCTCCCATTTATGTATGTACTCTTAATCCCAATAACTTTTAGACGTACAGTCAACCGCACGTCTTCCTTACAAAACACATTACAAAAAGCAACCTTAAGACAAAGAAATAGGTGCTTTAATGTGAAAATTTTACGCTATGGTTCACTCTAGGTCCCCACGTCATCTGTAAACCTAAGGTTTTATTACAACTGGTAATACTGGGTCTCGATATGTTTAGTGTTACCACACGATCAGCTTTATTAAGTTATATCTTTAATATGCTTATAACTTCGGAATTAAGCAAACACAAATATAGGCATACTTATAAATAAATATTGTAATCTGTTGCATTCAAAGACCAGTAGATATGGGTTTATTAGTACAGTTGCTCTTTAAAAAAAATATTTTAACTATAATATTGATATGGTTTTTTTTATATGGTTCTATATTATTTTTAAGTAGAACATTCATTTTTCTTTTTTATCTTAAACACGTCTGATAACCAAGGCGTACAATTTACTTGCGTTAAAACATACCTAATTGTCTTCTCAAAGGCTGTCCCTACAGCCTCTCGTACAAACATGTATGTTCCAAAAATATCTAAAGGTTAATTGCATCTCTCTCTTTTTTATTCAATAATATACAAAAAAAACTCATTCCATAGGTAGATTAAAATCCCGTCTGATAAAAAAAAACATTATCTATATCATAGTTCTAAAATATCTAAATCCATACTATCCATATCCATACTCCTCCTATACTAATATTATCAATGCGAAAGTAACTCTGTCTGTTACGCTTTCATAACTAAACCGCTGAACCGATTTTGATGAAACCTGGTATGGGGCTTGGATCGTAAGACAGGACATTGACTTCTTTTTGCAACGATAACCGACACCAACGCTGCCGGAGCCGCGGGCAAAAACCAGTATATTTAATTATAAGAAGATCTACTAGTTTAAGGAAATAACGTACTTAAAATATTCATGTAGCCATTAGTTATCGAGTTGTCATCTTATGTAATAGTGGGACCTTTAATCCCGGCATCCCGTACGACCAGTATTGCGTAGGCTGTACCAAAACCAGTTAAAATTACAATTAATGTACATCTTACCTGTTATCGATATAGGAGAAAGCAGTAATGTTAGAATTTTGTTTTAATTAATTTTATTACCTTACTAAACAACAAAATCATGTAATCACACGCACAAATATTTTAGACATAAAATCTTTAGATAATTGAGTGATCTTAAATATATATATTTTTTAATACATAGTCCCGTCTCTCCAATACCCACACATTATTGTTTATGTGCTTGAGAGGTGCACTGAAATCTGAAAAATATATTGTTGCAGTAAAATACTGCAATAGTATTTAATGTACTATTAAACAAAGTCCCCGGCCGCGTCTGTCTGTGTCTGTCTCGATATACGCGATAAACTCAAAGATCACGGGATGGATTTTCATTCGGTTTTCACCAATGAAAAGAGTGATTCAAGCGGGAGATTTGTTGACCAAAACATTATTTAATTATACACACAAGTATATAATTAAATAATGTAACAACCCGCGAAGACGGTCGGGTCACAAGTATATAATAAAAAGTTGGTTAAAGGTTCTAAACTCACAGACAGTAAATACTTCGGTTCAATCCTAATCTCATTCCTTAAAAATATCAAGGTATTTTCCGAAGCATGCGTAATGTCCTACCTGGAAATTACTTGATCCAGTTTTTATAGGAAAACACCACCAAAACCGTGGCCATGACAATAGAATGATTGATCCTAACAATTCACTATAGTTCGTTCTTTGTTAGTTTATTGCGAACATCGGAAATAGGGGCCATCGACTCATTAGCAATTGTACTTGTTCTTAAAACAGATTAAAAGCTTTGCAACTGTGTGTTTTGTAAACATATTTTGCAGTAAGTTATCCTCTTAGTTTCATGCTAACTTCAATAGTTTTTAAATAAATGATATTTATGATTAGTTTACTTACGTAAGTTGTTTTCAAGAGAAATATCCCACAAGTATGCGATTATGAGATTACTATTGTTGTGTAGGTATTATTAAATCATCGCCTATAATAAATTTATAACAATATAAACTTGTTAAGATGGTTTGTTAACAATTTACGACTTATAATTTCAGGTTAACATACAGCGTTTCATCCAAGTCGTGTATGTAATTATAAAATTAGCTAGACAAATAGATTTGCTTGAAAATCAGCAATCTTATATTTAAAAAACAATGCCAGCTGTAATAGAATAATCAATTTAATTGTCGTTATTAATCAACTTGACAAAAAAAAAGCACCCCATTACTTAACCGTTAAATGACGCGTCTGATTATTGTATTATGCTGTAATTTTTATTAGCAAATAAGTAAATGTACTTACGTATAACCCCGGTCGCTCAAATGCGCGCAAACATTTCGACAAATGTTCGCGCGCTTTTTATGTCTTTTACAAACCGAAACTGCTTGGAAATGAAATGATTTGCAAATGTTGTCGTACACTTGTGGGTTTGCGTATTCGTGGCAATGTGAGTGACCGGCATAATGTGTTAATCACATAAACATGACGTGATTGCTTGTCAATCAATAATTATGTAACAAACTCTCTACAAATACCTCGTTATAAACGAATAAATACTCATCACAAGAATATCAGATTCCTTCAATAAATCGACTTATCAATCAGCTAATATAGTTATTGATTTACTAACCGGAGTATATTGGCTGTTATGTTACGTACATACTTACATTACTATGAATCAGATAGCAGTTGACTCAGACAACCGCAAATCGCGGCAAACTAAAACTTAATGAGCGATTGATTATACATTGTTAGTACATCAAACAGAAGTTTATAATATTGTACCGATTGTAAGTATCATGAATACCTTGACGGCAAACGAATTATTACATAATATACAACATATACAAGTCCAACAAAAAATCATGAAATTATTAATAACGATAACGTACCTATGATAACATAATTAAAGCTTGCTCACCGACATTATGAGACAATAATCTCCTCAACCCTTAAATCTATGACAATTTCATTCGTGTCCAACGTTCACAATGGTTTGTAGAATCACCGGACCGTTAATAATATTAGTAAGCTCCAAAGCAAATCTCAATACTAACTCAGTTATTATTTATGTACGACGAATTGAAGGGGAGAAATCACAGTCGATGTGTGAACGCCCTTGCATTTTGTGCACAATAGCCTCTGCAACGGTTTTTAACATCTGCTCGACCCTGAACGAGACTCGTGATTTGCCACATTTATTATTATTTCAAAAGCACGGTCATAACGCCTTGCGTTGTGTTTTACTACTTTTTTCTTAAAGTATTGTAAGCAATCAACACAATAGACAAAACAAATTCCCATGACTATGAAACAAAAACAAAACAAACTTTACATACGAGATAATTTGGCCTCGAACGGCGCAGGCCGTCACGCGTGGTAGGCCACGCACCTCCGATACTCCTCATAATGGACCAAGACATTACGTCACTGACACCGATCATTAAACCTACCACCTTAGACACGGAATTCCCACGAGTCATTTACCTATTGATTTTTTTCTTTTCAGGATGTCCAATTTTCAACGAACTCGCAGCAAAGTTTGGTGGGGTGATTCACCGCCGCACTTGGGTAGTCCGGTGGCCCAGCCCGAGTGGAAACAAAATAATCGCGCACGTGACGATCCTGAGTGGGAGCCACAGCTACCGCACTGGATAGCCAATCAACCCGAAGAACAAAGAAACAATGTTGCCGATGAGATCGCGCCACCTGTACAGATTAACCAATGGCCTCTGCGACATGGGAGTCCAGGCAGTCACAAGAGCCAGGATTCCGGATTTTCGGATTCAGACAGCTCCCCGCCTCCCTCACAGTATTATCAGTCACCGGAGACTGCTGACAGCAACAAGTCATCCAGTAGTAGTGATTCAAATAACAACGAAAACATTACTGTGAAACAAGCTGCTGATTTCCAAAACACCTCGCAGAGTAAAGATGTGAGTAATGTGCTGGTTGACAACGTCAGTTGCGGCATCCCTACACCAAAGCCCCGGCTTCGGAGTAGCAGTGTCATCCAGACACCGTATGACCTGCAGAAGTATTGCGAAATACACCACGACGAGGAACACCTGGAATTATTTAAAGATAAAGATACCGAAAACAGAACAGAACAAAAATATCCAAGTCCGAAGAACATCAACATCGATAAAGCGAATAAAGAAAACATGAAAAAGAATTTAAACAATTATGTTAACACTAAACCTAAGGTTAAAATTGACAATAAAGTAGAAATAAAAGTCGCTCCTCCGAATAACGTAAGTACTAAAGAAAATAATATTAATCATAAAAGTGCAATACTAAAAGATACCAAAGACGTACCAGATAAAAATATTAATGTTATAAGTCCATCGAAAAAGTATCCAGTCAAGAAGTCGTTTATATCAAGTACGGAAAGCGACAGCACCAAAGTTAGTAAAGTAGCTAAAGTAAAGGATTTGGAAACTAGTAAGAATAAATCTGATGACAGTTTAGAATATTTGAAATTAGAGGACAATAACCAAATAGCTGTAAACAATCAACCAAGAGTACGAACACCGATATCAAACATAGCCTACGTACCCACTGAGAGAATATCTACGTCTAAAGTTGAGTACACACGAAGCTTGTCAAACGAAGACAACATGCCTATATCCACAACACCGAAATTCCAAAGAAATAGACTTAACAAATCCTTGAACTTCGAAGCCCAGAGGTTAGACCAGCAAATACTCGACATCCATGAAGGTTATCATTCATTAGGATACATAGATGAGGAAGCCATACCTAACAATGAAACTATTCCAGAACAAGAACAAATACATAAACCAGCTAAGGCTATACTTGGTAAGAATATAATGGACAGTCTTCATTTGAAACCTAACAAAAAAGTAGGTCCTAAATCTAAACAGCGAATGGCTACTAAAGGCGATAGAACCAAGGACTTGTTTAGGATATTTCCGAAGAAGGAGAAACCAGGACTGGTTGATAGACACGCTGGTGGTCATCTGAACGGTAGTCGGGTTCCATGTCTTGGTCTGCCGAGAGCTAAAGACCAGGATTCGTGGGTCATAGTCGGTTATCCAGAGGAAATGCTGATACCGCATTACAACGAGAGACTGGTAGGTACAGAGAGTGACTTAAATCTTAAAGCAAAAGATAAACCAGAGGAGGATTATCTCAAAAATGGTAGAGTTACTCCTCCGCCACAGTTCCAAGATAAGCAGAAGACTCCTTACGAGACTAATTCTAAAACGAACAAGAATTTGACCCATGACTCCAAAAGGGAGAAGTTAAAAGGGGAGTTGGACTTTGTGGATGTCCAGCTGAACCCGGCTTGCACATCCACGCCTAAAATGCTGACTCCTCATCAGTTCATGGATGAGCCGAAAAGTGAGAGGAGAAGTACTCGAAGAGTCAATTTATTAGATAACTTTAACAACAGGTAACTTTGGCCTTATGTTATTTGAACTTTGCTTTTTATTTTAGTAGTATTTTTTGAATCTCGAATAGTAATATGAAGAGAATAGTCTATACTTATACCTAGTTACATTAGCTGTTAACCTTAATAATACAATCACATGTAGTTCAATTTCCATCGTCAACTCATTACAAAAGGTTAACTACTTAAACCTTTTATCGTTTATGAAAAACTTGTAATTGTTTTTAAATGACCAACCATCATCTTCGTTTTATAGATACGTTACGATTGCAGAACAAAAAACGTTCGTGTTTTGTTTTTTTTATCATATAATTTTGCAAATACTAAAAATTAATGCATTTATTTTAGATTGTAGTTTTAAAAAAATATTAATTGTTTAACTTTTTTGCAGCAATTTCCATTCTAGAGTAGTTTTAAACAACCAAGACGAGATCCTTTACCGCGAGAGATCGATTGATCAGACAACGTTAGAGCGACTATGCGAGAGAAAACCAGAGCCGGTCCAGTACTGGCTTTGTGACTTAGTGGGGTCTTGTGAGAACGAATGCATGACGACGCTGCAGAGCAAGCCCCTTGGTGCTGAGATGAAGGCTCTAGTGTCTGCTAGCTCAGCCACCATCACGGGGAATATTAAGAAAGTGCAAACACATGGGCAGATCATTGTGCATCAGTATAGTGATGTTTTAAGGTAAGAAACAGATTTTCAGGCATTATTTTTATCTTCGAGAAAGGAAAAAAGAATATATTTTTAAAGATCTTTATAATAAATACGTAATCAGATCTTCGGGATCGATAATTATGAGGATATTGGCCCCGATTTCGTCACCTCACTAGACTTATTTTAGGCCATCGGTATCTTTTTCACTTGTATACAATTAGAAAAGGACAGACGAAAATTAAAGCTGTCCAATTTAGTTTCGACTAATATTCATTATTTCATACAAATTTACCGACACGCAGAAACGTGTGCTCTAAAACACAGTGATGTTCAAGGCGAAAACTGGTTTGACATTTCTACGCTGTATGTTAGTAAAAGATAGCAATGGTATAAGTTCGATTTAGTTAGCGTACAAGGGAATCGGCGCCTTTATCAACTGACTAAACTTGCACAATAAACTAATCATAAATATTAATTTTCATTCTACTACTCCACATACATGTTTCAATTCAAACGGAAACAAGTATATCTACAATTATAAACAATTAGCATATTCAATCAGTATGTAGTTATGTAAAACACTTTCACATTTTCCTTGCAGGCAAATTGAATCTGGCAAACCAAGTGAGGAGCAAATATGTTTGTTAGTAGCAAACATAAACGAATTTGTGTTAGCTCATAGCATAACTTTGAATACAAAGCCGCCTGGAGAGACCCCTGAGAGATGGGACAAGATAAAGAAGTCATTGCAGATGTACTTACAGAAGTTGATAGAAGTTGGAGAAGATATTAAGGTAGAATTGAATGAGAGTAACGCAGAATGGAACCTGGTGACGAAGCATCTAGATACGCTGATCGAGATATTCTTGGAGACTACGAAGGCTGTGCTTGTTCAGCAGATGAAGGTGAATATTTATAACCCATTACCATTTAGTCTGTATGAGTGTTTAGTTATCAGTCACAATTAAAACTTAGCTAAATAGAAAGGACGAATTTAATCGGTGTCTTGTTGACTTTGATCACGTTCTCAAATCTTTAAAAAAAAGCATAAAAGTTTAAAGTAGATTACTAAATTAAAGTTATAAACAAACTACTAACTAGTAGCCTGAAACCTAAAATATGGCATCAATTATGTGCCCAAAAGGCTGTTGGCATTGCCACGTTTTACGGCAATGCCAACCATCTGTCCAAGGTATGCCAAAAGCCAGAACATGAGGCAGGCGAACGAAAAAATTAACTTATTGAATACCATAGTATTAATTTATAATTCATAAATTATCATCCAAAAATAATAAAAAATACTAGCAATATTATGAGAAACACAAACATAAGACGATACAAGAACATTCTCATATAACAACACTGTTTATTCCCAGACGCTTGTGTCAATAATTGAAGAGCCACCATCAGACATGATTCTAAAGAGCACTCTAACCTCCATCGGTCACCTCGCCATGTTAAGTGATTCAACAGAGAGTGCGCTTCACGAGAAGTGTATGAAGATCATCAAGAGTATTACGGAACTGCCGTTCGTGGACTGTGCAGTGCCTAGGGCTTTGTTGACAGCTATTATAGAGTCTAACAAGAGCTCTATAAAAGCGCTCTCTCTGAGAGCATTAGCGACTGTCTGTGTCACTGGAGAAGCTGTTAAACAGTTTGAAGAGGTGAGATTTTTATACATTGTTTTCTAAACTCTATCCTTATTTATTTAAAATGCAGACTTACGTTTGGCCTGTCAAATTTTCATTTAGTATAGGTACATACTTATTAGCTTTCTTTTTTTTTACGGGGTGAAAATCTAATGACTCAACCCTCGCCGAGGGCACAACATCGTAAGGATATGTCGGACTTGCACCGACTAAAATCACCCCGGTCCCGTCCTTTGCCCTTGCCGGAGTCCCGTTTTCGCTAAAGCATGTTCGGCGGGGCTCCGGCGGGACTCGGGAGGTACTTATTACCTTCCATTGCTACCACATTAAATTGTAACTCATTTTTGTAGGGCGGTGGCATAGAAATAATATCGGACATTCTATCGGATCGTTCCAACCCGGAGCCGCAGATGCGAGAGGCCATCACCGTGCTGACGCAGATCACGGCGCCCTGGCTACGGGGCCACTACGACCTGACGCAACTACATGTCTACCTCAACACTATTGTGGAGAATATTACTGGTTAGTATATAGTTAAAAAGTAATTTCGTACATAAGACAAGATATCGTAAGGTTCCCGAATCCGGAAAATTATGTTAATGCTTGTAGGTAGGTATTACGCGTAGATAAATATTTTAAATAATAAAATATTTATATTTTCAAGGTCAGGACCAATCAATATTCTATAAAAAAGATTCTTAAGCATGCCTTAACAGAGCTAAGTTTCGTAAAAGTTGTAACGGAGTTTGCGTAGCGACATCTAGTGATAAGTAGAGAAAACTACAAAAACATGCTAACCAGCGAATCTCAAGGGGTTCTATAGATTATTTTAATACGTGTTCGTAAATACCTATTTACTATACAATAAGTACTTCCTCTTAAAAACAAACTTAAATTTTCCGCTTCATTTCACAACATTGTAAAAAAATAACTGAATCATTCACATAATATATATCACTAAAGGTTTTTCTATCAAATTGAAACAGCTTAAAAAACTATGTACTTGAGTTATGAAAAAAAGAAGGACTAGTTGTATCAAAACCGCTAGGGAATTTATTACGCCATTTCTTACCAGACAGGCAGGTAAAGGAAAAATTTACGTCACCTTCAAAAAGAGTTATTATTATATATCCTTAATGTTGTCCGCCCATATTCATTAATTGAATATTTTTAATAATTTTGTTTTTTTGCAAATATTTTACATTTTAATTATTTGCAGGTATTCTTTCCCGCACGGAATGTTGCCAACTCCTGCTGCTATGTACGGCGTGTCTCGTCAACTTAGTGCGAGAGCTAGAGTTGGAGCGAAAGGACGATGACGTCACGCCGAAATCTGACATAGTAGAGGTGTTCACCAAGAATAAGACTGTGGAGAAATTGCTTGATGCTGTGAAACGGAGGGGACCTAACATCTCCGTGTTCTTACAAGTAAGGAAATTTCTATAATTGGGGTGGTTTATTTAGGGGTTGTGTACAGTTTTATAGAGGATTTTTTTTGACTTAGGTATAATAAAGGAACTAAAAAATAATTTTAAAAACTCTCTCTTTGCGCTCGTGCTTCCCTCTCCACACCCTGAGCGAAAAATTATAACTTCAAGAATATTCGATTCGGCCGATCGAACCGCGCTATTGCTGCCTTGTCGCTTTTGTTCCATATAAATGATATTTGACGCAACGTGCAGCACTGATTTGCATCCAGCAGCGTAATCGTAGTGTGAATATTTGCATTTTTATTAAACTTATATCTCTTTTTTTCTTATAAAGGAGCAGACAGCGTCTCTGCTGGCGTCGCTGTCGCGCCTCCCGCGCAGCGTGCTGCAGCTGTCGCGGCCGGCGGCGGTGAGCGTGGCGCTGGTGTGCTTCGCGCGCCCGCCGCCCGCCACTGGCGCGCGCACGGCCGAGCTGCGCGCGCAGGCCCGGCTGCACTGCCACGCCGCCGAGGCTATTGCCAGGTATGTAATAATAATAACTTTATTTCAGGCACTGTGGACCCATAAAAATGTAATACATACATAAAACAAATCTAATAAACTAATACATATTATTATAAACTTAAAAACTATGTCACACGAGGTTTCACGGCTAAACCGCTAAACCGAGTTTGATGAAACATGGTATGGGGTAGTTGAGCTTGGATTCGAAAAAAAGACACAGAGTACTTTTTACTACGATAACCGACAACAAACGTGAGCAGAGCCGCGGGCAACATCTAGTCCGAAATACATGTTGATTTAATCAACTACACTTCTGAAAACTTTACTTTTACAAACCATTACTAATCACCTCACATTTGTTAACAGGCTATCAGTAATGCCCGACGTCGCGCACCAGATCGTCCAGCTAGAAGGTGTTCCTCTCCTTACCAAGCTGGTAAGGTTGCAGCGAACACGGCCGCACCTGGAGACCAACCCCGACCAGACCCTCATACACTGCCTGAAGGCGCTGCGGACCATACACAAGCACCACCCGTCGGCCTTCGACAACCAGAAGGATCTCGACGAGATGGTCAGGCCGCATCTCATGGAGTCACTTATGTTGTTCTCGGCCAAACAAGAAAGCTACGTTTAGTTCCGTTCACCTTTCGAAGAATAACGTGAGTTAAATCGAATGGGCATCCATTCGATTTAACTTTAGACCCCAAATTTGAAGATTCGAAAAATCCGTCAACTTGTACTAGTAATGGATCCTTGAAAACCTATAAGTATGCGGTATTGGATACCGAAAATTTTATGGACATACTTTTATTTATAGAAAGTGCCTCATCACACCTAAATATAACTCTAAGTCTGATTAATTTGGGTAGAAGTTGATATGAAATCGAGACGAATTAACTTGGATTTATACATAAATACAAAAAAAATAATTTGCGAATGAAATTATTCGTTACTATAGTGGTGTTGTATGATAAATTATTACGAAGACTAGAATGTTCTAGTAAGAAAAATACTTGTTTTCTTTTTAAACTCGAATATAATTCTCGCGAGACTGAATCAATAAAATATTTAATATCTACTTGATATAACGTAATATCTAATGTTATTTTTATCTAAATGAATTTCATAAGAATTTGGAATAAGTCTTAAGACAATCAATCGATCCATTTAGAAAATCGCCTAATTCATCAGTAATCGATTTAAAAAAATGAATGTTCATCATCAAAACTCATTCGATAAGAATTTAATTGGACAAATTATATTTCATCCGCTAATACCTTATTGCATTATGTTTTAAACCTTCGTTTATCAGTTATTTTATATGGTTTTGTATATTAAGATTGCCATACATTCCCCTTGATATACAAGTGTTGCTGTATATAAAATTCTAATGTTGAAATTGAGCACATGAGTACATTAATTTAGCTTTGTAAATAACGCATACTTTTACTATTTATCTTGAATAGTTTAGACCAGAGGCCATACTATCGTGAAATTACTTTAACTAGTCCTTATTCATTCGTATACTTAATATAATAATACTATACTATTTAGTGGTAATTTATTAATATAATCATGAATGTTGTAATACATGGCAATAAAAAAAAAAAGTAAATAAAATAAATTGTGCTGTTAATAATTCGTTTTAAAAGCCTAGTAGGTGCGAATTTTAAAATAGTCTTTCATCGGTATCTTTGAAATTTCCACTTCCAACCAACTTCAAAAAGGAGGAAGTTCTATGTTCGATTGCATGTATTTTTTTTATTGTTAGGTATTACAATCGATATAATTGTATTGTACACCAGTTCACTCTCATGACAACACTCAATAGTATTATATTGTCGATACCACCAGTTACTTTATTATATCCTAGTATTAAGTGATGTACTTACATGTATACGTATTGTAAAGAAATTGCGATATGCGGCGCACGCCACTGTTATCTGTTTATAATAAAGTATATTATCGATTTCATTTGAGTTTTATTGGAGTCTCCTGAATATTTTTAAACTCCTCTCATTCGGATTCAAAACAAGGTACCTAAGTGTTTAAATTATTTGTGACCTTACGTTGTGCGTTTAATGGACAAAATTTACAAAAGTTTAGCGAATTTACATACCTTTCAAATGTCTCGTAACCTAGCTTGTTACTAAAGTAAAAAAAAATCATTAAAGGCCTTAAATGTCTTTTTATACTGTAGTTATGCACAAGTTGTTAGGTGTTTATTAATTATACATGCATACTATTGACAAACAAGGAAAATTTCTCTAAAAAGGGAGAAGTTATGTAAAAAACAATCCAATCGAGGAATCATTTAATAACTAAAATAAAAAATAATATACTTATTAAAATGAACTTTTATTGCATTTCATATATCAATTAAATTAAAGCTACTTAGGTTTGGAACTAATATAGGTTTTAAAGGTTTACTTGCAGCTTCTAATAATGAAATAAAATACTACAAAACTACACTAAAATATAAAGGATAGCATACATTATTAGTCTACGTTAAAATATAGGTAAGTAACCACTTTCAAGCTTTGCGTTTTTCTTTGGGGTCGGAACAAGGTGGACGAATGTTCCACATTTTGTACGCTTTGGGGGTTCTAGACACATTAACAATAAGTAAAAAGAGCCCTGTAAACGCCATGATAACAAACGCCTGAAACAAATTAAAATGTGTGAAAATGCATTTGCTCTAAGTTAACTGCAAGGCGTCAAACAAAGTCTTGTATTTCCAATGTCAATTTAAAAAGTCAAAGTTTTTTTTTTCGAAAGACTTTTACGCAGTTAGCCTGAGCGCAGGCTTTGACTGCTTCACCGGACTTTAAAGAGTCAACGTAAGTCTAACGTTGAACTACCGACATTTAAATAAAAACCCACAGCTAATGGTAGCTGTGGATTCCTCTCTCCACATTGTTGATGCTCAGCCAGTGACCACACTCGTAGTAATCAGGGCGCCGAGCCATCGGGAAATAATAAAAGTATCTTAATCTTTTTATCGTAATTCTTTATGAACAACCAGCAACAACCAGCTTTTAATACTTAAAAGCTTGATAAAAAACATAATCCTCAGTCATCAGCGCCTATTATATTGGACTTAGCTAACTTTAGTAAAACGTGGTTAAGCAAGAGCTAATAAGATACTCACGTCTACTAGTAAAAGAGATCGCATAAGAATTACTATGATTATAGTTAACGCCAGTATTAATGCCAACAGCCACTTATTCATCATCTAGAAGAAAATAACAGTTAACTTTTATTATGATGTAGTTAGGTAGGCAACTCCTAACATCTACCTATTTCCGTATTGAAACTTACAATGTCAATTTAGACTGCGATTGCAAATATTATAAACACTAGCTGTCCCCCGCGACTTTGTTCTCGTGTTTTAGTTTCAACAGTTTTTCATTTTTGCTACATTTTTCATTTATGCTCCTCTCCTATTGGTCGTAGCTAGATGGTATATAGCCTATAGCCTTCCTCAATAAACGGACTATCCAATACAAAAAGAATTCTGCAATTAGAACCAGTAGTTCCTGAGATTAGCGCGTTCAAACAGACAAACAAACAAACTCTTCAGCTTTATAATATTAGTATAGATTTAAATATATACTTTCGAGCGCCGTCTGGTACCGCATGTTATAGCAGCGGCAAGGCTTCTTAATAATAAGTAGTCAAGAACACTCGTTGATTAGCCCTTCTAATCCGAAATCTATTTAAATACCGAGGCATTAACTAAATCATGGATACAAAATATATATTTTAATAATTTTGCTTACGGTGCGCTCAAAATCATATCCTGTCCAAAATTATAGGTTTTATATTACTTCGCAGCAGTCTACGCTTCGTTTTCGAGTTGTTTAGCAGATATTTTTCAGTATTATAAAGTACTCTGTGCAGATAATCGTATTGTCAAGACGTTGATCTTTGATGCTATGAGACGTCAAACAAAAAAGTATAGAAGTTGATACTCTTTTCTAAATTATGGCCAACAACATGATCGTGTAAACTCGACTAATGAATTATTGTCTCAAGTAAAATATAATTTGCAAATTACTGCAGAAGTAGCGCACAACATTGTAAATAACATAGGTATTTACATTCGACATTGCAGCTTTATGAGTAACACATGAATTATTGTTTAATTCTGTGATGACTCAGTCTGTTCCAGATCTATGTGGTAATTTAACATTGTTTTGTTTAGATTAACCTACTTGACACACGTACTAAAAAGCTGGTGTTTAGCAACTGCTTAGCAGATTCTTAATTCAAGGTATTGAAACTTCTTTACGCACGCTTAAATTGGGGAGTAAGCTAATTGATGCGTTAGGAAAAAGTGTGATTACACAAGGCCAACGAATTACAAAAACTTGAATTGCGCGATTTAGGATCAATTCCGTTTTATCAAACTGTTTGGAGATTAAGAAAAGCGCCATCTGTTCGTACTAAAAAAAATATATTTTTTTTTAAATCTTCATAAAAATAACTGGTGTACCCATTCAATGCTATGCCAAATTGCCAATTTAGGAAGGGATTACGCTGGAGGAGGAGGAGTAGAGGAGAAGAAAGAGTGTTACGTTTCGTATATTACTGTAGGGGCGAAAGAGAGGTGCAAGCACACATTTTCTATCTCTTCCTCTCATAGCCAGTTAAGTTTCGTATAAAGTGTTACTTCAGTGGTGTGGTCTAAGCTCACTCGTATTTATTTTTTGAGAGAATTTGACTTTAAAATCTGCTAAGCAGACTACAACAATATAAAACAAGACAAAAATAAAAGAAGTGTCACTAAATATATTTTTCTTTAGTACATATTTAAGAAACATAAAATATAAAAGAAATTTGAAATTTAAAAAATTTATAAAAATAAAAAGCATATTTTCATCAGAATTGTTTATGATTTTATAAATTTCCACTTAAACTAAGCAAGCTTCATCAGATTTCATCCGTAAGACTGCTTGACATTTTTAGAGTGGACTATGTCCACTGTAGTCTCATGGCACGGTCTTAAATCTAGATCATAGACACCCAAACAGAATTTATTTTCTGGGGCTTTGTAGAAATCTAGGCCTCTCCCAATTTTTATTATCCAGCCAGAACCTAACCTGTAATGGAAACATTATTAATATGCAGTGAAAAGAACACATTGGTATATGAGAATATTAAGATGTAAGAATATTTGTTTAATTTTTATAAATATTAAGATAGGACTTGTTGCCTAATAAAAGTAGTAAAGTTAAGCAACTTACGTAATCTGGCGGTCATGTAGCGTCTCTGAGTATTTAATAACAAGTTTCACCCTGTATTTAGATAAGTCTGTACTTAAGTTGCTGAACCATTCTCTTTGGTCTCCTTCTGACCTGCCATCTTTGGATGTGATTAATTCAATTAACTGTAGGTTTGTACATGAACGGACCAGCAGCTCACACAGCCTAAGGAAATTTTGACACTGAAAATTAAAAATGAGTATAGAGTTAGTTTATTTTTAAAAAATATAAATCGTTCAAATATATGATTATAGTCAGTTGTTAGTAGTCTACAAAGGGAGAAACCTACTTAAATAAACTTTGTTTTTACAAGGGCAGTTAAAAAAAATGTAAAAAGATTTTTTTTAGATACAAATTAAGAACTTATTATTTACTAACCTGATGGAAACTCCTAATATAAGGGTCTTCAACAGACACATATTGTACATCATCATCTAGAAACCTTCCAAACAGAGTCTTATAACTGTGTCCAGTGGAGTTGTTCTCTATGTGCACCTGTTCATGGAATTGCCCAGCTTCTTTCTGCTGCAGTACGAGTTTCTTTATAGACTCAGCTCTGTTCATGTACTCCTCCACTTTTTTTCTTAGATAACTCTTGGCTGAATCATCCACTTCACCTGATAGAACAACACTCATTAAAAAAAGTTGTACAGATAGTAAACAATGGTAATGATTTGCTTACCTTTTATTTTGTCTACTAATATTTGTAACCCTTCTTGATAACAAACAAGCGCTTCTGTGTACCTTTTCTTTGTGTCCAACTCTACTCCACGCTTAAGGATATTTACCGCCGCGCTTTCAATATTCATGTTTGTAAAAATGTTATAAAAGTAATAAAAAACACAACTATTCCTTCTTTTCAGTTTCCTAGTGCTTTCATGCTTTGCTTTCCCATTTGTTTGACTTTATAAATAACAGAATTTGTTTACTAAGCAAAAATGGCACTGACTCGCTATGGCCTTAGATAAGATTAATTATATTTAATTATTTTTTAATTTTATTAGATTACAGACGAATTTTGCTCAACACATAAATTAAATAAATATGGTTTTGATAAATGGCTATAATCATATAATGTAAAGATTGGCATATTTTATTTCAAATTTTCGCAATATCCACGGACAGGTAAAAGTTTGTAGGTTGCGAACTTTGTAAATGTGATTTGCGTTTCAATTTACGGTCAGTAGTCGGTTCTTGGCAGAATTGAGAATAGTGAAATAAACAACAAAACCAAATGCAAAAATTAACAAAAAACAGTTAATAAATAATTAAGTGTTCAAGTAAATATTCTTTAATATGAAATAAAATTGTACAGGCTAAATAAATAAATTGTGATTTTTAGTCATGAGAATAAATCGACCCGGAAATTACTCGTTAAACGAAGTTCTGTCAAAACATGTAAAACGGAATACAAAATCTGAATGAATGATTTGATTACTCTTTGAATGAATCTATGCAAAAAAAAAAATATTTTGTAAATATGTATGCATGCGAGTAACCTATACTTTGTAAAGTGTGCTTAGATATAAATCTATAACATGTCTCTACCTTAGTTGTTTAGACACATCGTACGGGAAAACATAATTCAATAAAAAATGTCGCATCAGCTGGGTCGAGTGGTGTCGGCTATCCTGCAGCGATATTTCGGTGACATAGTGCAGCAGGTCGGCAGCGACTTGTTTACGTATGGCAGCAAGCCTATCGGAATGATAGTGAAGACCACCGGCCTCGCTCGCTCCCTGGTAAATAAGTTCCCACAATATGTTATGTTGATCATGAAATAGGTTATGTTATTGTTTGTTCTTTAAGGTTGGAAATGATGACAAAATGACTACAAAAAAATGATTTTGTTGTTTTAGTGAATGTTAACCTATGTCCATAGAATATCCTATGTCCTATGCCTCTAAAAGAAACAAATCCTAAAAGTTTTGTAATTTTCATATTTACTATAATATAACTTTACAAATAATTCTCAGAAATAATGTTTTGCCTTAATATCAACGTATTTTTCAGGTAGTAGACAGTCTCCGCACACTTCTCAAGTTTGACTTGGCCACCTTTGAACCATCTGCTAATGAAGTGATAGCAGATTATAAGCTGATTCCTGACAATGTGCTGCTACTCATTAGATATCCTAGGTAATGATAACTATGTTGTATTATATTCAGCAGGGGGATGACAAAGGCTTTGGATGATTATGATGATACATAAAATATATCTAAAATATAATTGATCAGCATTTTCAATAAATACTTGTCTTGTCACAAAGCTGGATTTTGAAACATCTTTAAAAATAAAATGGAATTGATAATGAATTATGTAAATTATCATTTTCAGGTATCTCCTACAGATGAAGAGTAAGTTTGGTAGTGAGGCGGAGCTGCTGGTTGAGGAGTTGCTGCAGCAAGCCACCTGCACCGCTTCCATGCTGCTCGTAACTATCGCTACCAAGTACAAAGATGACAAGGTAAGTAAATACTGCTGACTATAAAATTAGGAGCTGTGAAAACATCATTTTATGAATTTTTTCTTGGTTCTTTTATGG
This sequence comes from Diachrysia chrysitis, assembly GCA_932294365.1. Taxonomy (NCBI): domain Eukaryota; kingdom Metazoa; phylum Arthropoda; class Insecta; order Lepidoptera; family Noctuidae; genus Diachrysia; species Diachrysia chrysitis. The sequence goes on along the minus strand of OW028659.1, from coordinate 8,722,298 downwards.
ATAAAATTTTTTGTTTAATTAATCTATTCACTTGTAATATTGTAAGTTAAATTACATTAGTATCCTTTTTGTTGAGACAACATCATTATGAAAGTTTCAAATATTTCATTTGTTACACTAAAATATCTCAGGTGATTAAAAATGATACCTACGTTAAAGTAATTTTAAATACCCAAGTTTTAAAATAAATAATTTCATTTCAATAGCTGGTAAAAAATCTAGCAGGCAGTGAGTAAAACCTAAATGATACCAGCAAACAAATAATTATTTATACCAAACTATTTACAGGAGAAAAACATAACAATCCTACAACTAAAAGATATGTTCATAAGCCTGGTGACTGCTGGCTACATCCAGCAGGCGGCAGTCGCTGAGCTGAAGGAAGGCAGCGAGATTCCCACACTGGTGCCCGTGGCCACCATAGTACCGGATATAGAGATCAGGCCGCTGATGCAGGCCATGAGCACCGGAGACACTAGTGAACTTAAAGATAGTGAGTAGGCTTCTGCCTAGCCTTTTCCCGTGTCAGCTTCCATTCTTACCAGGTCCAGCTAAATAGTGTATTTTACATTGAGGAACTGCCTATTTAACCTCTACAACCAACATAATTCGTAACAGTTAGTATCATTAACAGTAGCTGAGTAAAAGTTTTTTTTTTATTACAGATATTTACTGGAGAGTGAACTATGACAGATTTCACCTGGACTTCAGAGATGAGATCATGATAAAAGCTATCACACGACGGATTGATGAAAACGGTCAGTATTAAGTTGTATTTATTCTTTCCCTACATTTGTTGGTTTAAGTTTAAATATTACTGAATGATCTAAAAACGTGGAAGACTATTTCCTTAATATCGCCTGATTGAACAAGAATAAACCAAATATATCATTTTCTCTTGGGTTCACTTCATTTTACTTACTTACCCTTGATTGAATTTTAGAATCCTCATTTTGGATTCATTTGAGTTTGTTCCACTCTCTCTATATTTTTTCAGGTCTTTGTGTAATTACTCGATCAATATAATGAAATGTATGTTTGTGCAGCGGGCGAGCTGATGCGGTTCCTGCTGGAGCAGATGTACCTGACGTCGCCGGCGTGGGCGGCGGAGTCCAGCCCGCTGTGCGCGCTCGAGCTGCGCGAGCGCAGTCGGCGCGCGCCGGCCGAGCGCCCGCTGCTGCACCAGTTCCTCGACCAGTACCTCAAGGTCTTAGGTATGATCTTCAAAAGTATATTATTAAAGGCATGTTGTCCATCGTCTGTTTAGTTTTTATTTAGCAATAACATATACGGGCCTGTAGTTAGTGTTAGTAGTTAGTGACCCTGACTGCTAAGCCGGAGGTCGTGGGTTCGATTCCCACGCAGGACAAATCTTTGTGTGATGAGCACGATCATTTGTTCTGTGTCTGGGTATAATTTATCTATGATATGTATTTATTTGAAATATATAAGTAAGTTTATTAGTTGTCTGGTTACCATATAACAGGCTCTGCCTAGTTTGATATCAGATGGCTGTGTGTGAGTTGTCTCAAGATATTATTATGTATGTTTATGGTACAGAGGAGAACGGAGGTGGGTTCGTCCGTCGCGTGGGCGACTCGGGCGGCGGCCAGCTGTGCGTGCGCGCGGGGCACGCGGCCCGCCAGCTGGTGCTGGCCGCACTGGACCACACCGTCACCGAGAGGCTCGGCTCCAAGGCTGCCAGGATCTTCCGGTACCTACACATGCACATCATCACATTGCACACCATGACATATTATGTTATGATTTGTGAATTTATACCTAAAAACTTTATAATACGGCTGTTTTTGGTAAATATGTACTTTTCATAAATAATATGTACTTTTCCAGGTTGATTCGCGCTAGAAAGTACATAGAAGAGGATGACATACAAAAAAACGCAATGTTAGTGAACAAGGAATGCAAGCAGCTCACCTACAAACTGTTAGAGGAACACTTCATCAGTGTACAGGTAATTTAAGTTTAATATTTTATTTTATACTAGCTGTTGCTCGCTGCTGCGACCGCGTGGGTGTCTGATATCGCGGCAAAGAGTAGCCTATGTCCTTTTCTAGGATCCAAGCTTCCATATACCAAGTTTTATTTAAATCTGTTCAGCGGTTTAGCGTGAAAGCGTAACAGACAGACAGACATATATACTTTTGCATGTATAATATTAGTATGGACTTAGAGACATAATTTGACGGGTCTGTTGATCTAGTGATCCTGAGTGGGTGTGATAAAAAAAAAATCCGTCCTTATTGCTAGATTTATCCGTTCTTATTAATCCATTATGAATTGTATTTCAGCCAATGAGAAAGGCGGCTTCGTCCGGTGGACTCGCGAAAGCTGTCTATTTGTATCACATAAAACTGCACGATGTAAGTACCTTAACATTATATTTGCTACTCTGTTGTAAGAGTAAAAATCGTTATTGTAAGCTTTCCAAAATGTGGTATTAAGTTTTTATTGTCTGTGGTACTAGCTGTGCTGTGCCCAGGGGTTTTTTTTATTTATAGTAGTCTCCTAAGGGCCGTAGCGGTATAGCAATAAATAGCTAATAGATGTTAGTAGTTTATGACCTGTTTTATGAATTAGGCTATCACAGGAAAAAAGTATTTTACAAATCCGCATGGGTACATGAAATTAGCTCGTTCAAACAAAATAAAAATATATTCCTCAGCTTTATTATATGGCTACTAGCAGTCCGCCCCAACTTTGCACGGGTGGTTTTAGATTTACAAATAATTTTCATATCTTTTCTTTATTTTCTTTTATCAAATCCTTGTCCTTACAATAAAAAAAGAACTGTCTGATTCGGTGCTGTCGTTCGGAAGTAATAGCTTGACCAAAGGAAATCGGGATTAATTTTTATAAAAGTATATAGCTTGTGTATATTTGATTTAATTGCGTAACATACAGGTGGCGCACGCGGCGCAGGAGATGTGTTACCGCGCGCTGCACAACGTGTTGCGGCGCGCGGCGCAATAGATAGATATAGCTATGTGTCCGCCAGGTGGCGCACGCGGCGCAGGAGATGTGTTACCGCGCGCTGCACAACGTGTTGCGGCGCGCGGCGCAATAGATAGATATAGCTATGTGTCCGCCAGGTGGCGCACGCGGCGCAGGAGATGTGTTACCGCGCGCTGCACAACGTGTTGCGGCGCGCGGCGCAATAGATAGATATAGCTATGTGTCCGCCAGGTGGCGCACGCGGCGCAGGAGATGTGTTACCGCGCGCTGCACAACGTGTTGCGGCGCGCGGCGCAATAGATAGATATAGCTATGTGTCCGCCAGGTGGCGCACGCGGCGCAGGAGATGTGTTACCGCGCGCTGCACAACGTGTTGCGGCGCGCGGCGCAATAGATAGATATAGCTATGTGTCCGCCAGGTGGCGCACGCGGCGCAGGAGATGTGTTACCGCGCGCTGCACAACGTGTTGCGGCGCGCGGCGCAATAGATAGATATAGCTATGTGTCCGCCAGGTGGCGCACGCGGCGCAGGAGATGTGTTACCGCGCGCTGCACAACGTGTTGCGGCGCGCGGCGCAATAGATAGATATAGCTATGTGTCCGCCAGGTGGCGCACGCGGCGCAGGAGATGTGTTACCGCGCGCTGCACAACGTGTTGCGGCGCGCGGCGCAATAGATAGATATAGCTATGTGTCCGCCAGGTGGCGCACGCGGCGCAGGAGATGTGTTACCGCGCGCTGCACAACGTGTTGCGGCGCGCGGCGCAATAGATAGATATAGCTATGTGTCCGCCAGGTGGCGCACGCGGCGCAGGAGATGTGTTACCGCGCGCTGCACAACGTGTTGCGGCGTGCGGCGCAATAGATAGATATAGCTATGTGTCCGCCAGGTGGCGCACGCGGCGCAGGAGATGTGTTACCGCGCGCTGCACAACGTGTTGCGGCGCGCGGCGCAATAGATAGATATAGCTATGTGTCCGCCAGGTGGCGCACGCGGCGCAGGAGATGTGTTACCGCGCGCTGCACAACGTGTTGCGGCGCGCGGCGCAATAGATAGATATAGCTATGTGTCCGCCAGGTGGCGCACGCGGCGCAGGAGATGTGTTACCGCGCGCTGCACAACGTGTTGCGGCGCGCGGCGCAATAGATAGATATAGCTATGTGTCCGCCAGGTGGCGCACGCGGCGCAGGAGATGTGTTACCGCGCGCTGCACAACGTGTTGCGGCGCGCGGCGCAATAGATAGATATAGCTATGTGTCCGCCAGGTGGCGCACGCGGCGCAGGAGATGTGTTACCGCGCGCTGCACAACGTGTTGCGGCGCGCGGCGCAATAGATAGATATAGCTATGTGTCCGCCAGGTGGCGCACGCGGCGCAGGAGATGTGTTACCGCGCGCTGCACAACGTGTTGCGGCGCGCGGCGCAATAGATAGATATAGCTATGTGTCCGCCAGGTGGCGCACGCGGCGCAGGAGATGTGTTACCGCGCGCTGCACAACGTGTTGCGGCGCGCGGCGCAATAGATAGATATAGCTATGTGTCCGCCAGGTGGCGCACGCGGCGCAGGAGATGTGTTACCGCGCGCTGCACAACGTGTTGCGGCGCGCGGCGCAATAGATAGATATAGCTATGTGTTCGCCAGGTGGCGCACGCGGCGCAGGAGATGTGTTACCGCGCGCTGCACAACGTGTTACGGCGCGCGGCGCAATAGATAGATATAGCTATGTGTCCGCCAGGTGGCGCACGCGGCGCAGGAGATGTGTTACCGCGCGCTGCACAACGTGTTGCGGCGCGCGGCGCAATAGATAGATATAGCTATGTGTCCGCCAGGTGGCGCACGCGGCGCAGGAGATGTGTTACCGCGCGCTGCACAACGTGTTGCGGCGCGCGGCGCAATAGATAGATATAGCTATGTGTCCGCCAGGTGGCGCACGCGGCGCAGGATATGTGTTACCGCGCGCTGCACAACGTGTTGCGGCGCGCGGCGCAATAGATAGATATAGCTATGTGTCCGCCAGGTGGCGCACGCGGCGCAGGAGATGTGTTACCGCGCGCTGCACAACGTGTTGCGGCGCGCGGCGCAATAGATAGATATAGCTATGTGTCCGCCAGGTGGCGCACGCGGCGCAGGAGATGTGTTACCGCGCGCTGCACAACGTGTTGCGGCGCGCGGCGCAATAGATAGATATAGCTATGTGTCCGCCAGGTGGCGCACGCGGCGCAGGAGATGTGTTACCGCGCGCTGCACAACGTGTTGCGGCGCGCGGCGCAATAGATAGATATAGCTATGTGTCCGCCAGGTGGCGCACGCGGCGCAGGAGATGTGTTACCGCGCGCTGCACAACGTGTTGCGGCGCGCGGCGCAATAGATAGATATAGCTATGTGTCCGCCAGGTGGCGCACGCGGCGCAGGAGATGTGTTACCGCGCGCTGCACAACGTGTTGCGGCGCGCGGCGCAATAGATAGATATAGCTATGTGTTCGCCAGGTGGCGCACGCGGCGCAGGAGATGTGTTACCGCGCGCTGCACAACGTGTTGCGGCGCGCGGCGCAATAGATAGATATAGCTATGTGTCCGCCAGGTGGCGCACGCGGCGCAGGAGATGTGTTACCGCGCGCTGCACAACGTGTTGCGGCGCGCGGCGCAATAGATAGATATAGCTATGTGTCCGCCAGGTGGCGCACGCGGCGCAGGAGATGTGTTACCGCGCGCTGCACAACGTGTTGCGGCGCGCGGCGCAATAGATAGATATAGCTATGTGTCCGCCAGGTGGCGCACGCGGCGCAGGAGATGTGTTACCGCGCGCTGCACAACGTGTTGCGGCGCGCGGCGCAATAGATAGATATAGCTATGTGTCCGCCAGGTGGCGCACGCGGCGCAGGAGATGTGTTACCGCGCGCTGCACAACGTGTTGCGGCGCGCGGCGCAATAGATAGATATAGCTATGTGTCCGCCAGGTGGCGCACGCGGCGCAGGAGATGTGTTACCGCGCGCTGCACAACGTGTTGCGGCGCGCGGCGCAATAGATAGATATAGCTATGTGTCCGCCAGGTGGCGCACGCGGCGCAGGAGATGTGTTACCGCGCGCTGCACAACGTGTTGCGGCGCGCGGCGCAATAGATAGATATAGCTATGTGTCCGCCAGGTGGCGCACGCGGCGCAGGAGATGTGTTACCGCGCGCTGCACAACGTGTTGCGGCGCGCGGCGCAATAGATAGATATAGCTATGTGTCCGCCAGGTGGCGCACGCGGCGCAGGAGATGTGTTACCGCGCGCTGCACAACGTGTTGCGGCGCGCGGCGCAATAGATAGATATAGCTATGTGTCCGCCAGGTGGCGCACGCGGCGCAGGAGATGTGTTACCGCGCGCTGCACAACGTGTTGCGGCGCGCGGCGCAATAGATAGATATAGCTATGTGTCCGCCAGGTGGCGCACGCGGCGCAGGAGATGTGTTACCGCGCGCTGCTCAACGTGTTGCGGCGCGCGGCGCAATAGATAGATATAGCTATGTGTCCGCCAGGTGGCGCACGCGGCGCAGGAGATGTGTTACCGCGCGCTGCACAACGTGTTGCGGCGCGCGGCGCAATAGATAGATATAGCTATGTGTCCGCCAGGTGGCGCACGCGGCGCAGGAGATGTGTTACCGCGCGCTGCACAACGTGTTGCGGCGCGCGGCGCAATAGATAGATATAGCTATGTTTCCGCCAGGTGGCGAACGCGGCGCAGGAGATGTGTTACCGCGCGCTGCACAACGTGTTGCGGCGCGCGGCGCAATAGATAGATATAGCTATGTGTCTGCCAGGTGGCGCACGCGGCGCAGGAGATGTGTTACCGCGCGCTGCACAACGTGTTGCGGCGCGCGGCGCAATAGATAGATATAGCTATGTGTCCGCCAGGTGGCGCACGCGGCGCAGGAGATGTGTTACCGCGCGCTGCACAACGTGTTGCGGCGCGCGGCGCAATAGATAGATATAGCTATGTGTCCGCCAGGTGGCGCACGCGGCGCAGGAGATGTGTTACCGCGCGCTGCACAACGTGTTGCGGCGCGCGGCGCAATAGATAGATATAGCTATGTGTCCGCCAGGTGGCGCACGCGGCGCAGGAGATGTGTTACCGCGCGCTGCACAACGTGTTGCGGCGCGCGGCGCAATAGATAGATATAGCTATGTGTCCGCCAGGTGGCGCACGCGGCGCAGGAGATGTGTTACCGCGCGCTGCACAACGTGTTGCGGCGCGCGGCGCAATAGATAGATATAGCTATGTGTCCGCCAGGTGGCGCACGCGGCGCAGGAGATGTGTTACCGCGCGCTGCACAACGTGTTGCGGCGCGCGGCGCAATAGATAGATATAGCTATGTGTCCGCCAGGTGGCGCACGCGGCGCAGGAGATGTGTTACCGCGCGCTGCACAACGTTTTGCGGCGCGCGGCGCACGAGCGCGCGGCGCACGCGCGTCTCGTGGACAAGCTGCGGCGCGTGCGCACCATCGTGCACGGCATGCGCCTGCGCGGCGAGCCGCAGCAGAACATCGACGACGTGAGTAGCCTGCACCTATATACTTGTGTTATATTATTATGGATTTTTGACTTCCCTCAAAGGAAAACGACAATTGTTTAACTAGATTTAAATGGTATAAGTAGTAGCCATTGTTTATATACTTGACTTGTACTAACAAAAGGCAAAAATCAATTTCTTTCTTAATCTATTCAAAATCTTCATTTCTATCTTAAGTCTGACAATAAATTAATGTAAAGTATTACATCTTTAAAATACCAGCGTTTAAATAATTTGTTAATTTTAGAAGAGTTTGGCGCTGTACGCCGAGATACGGGACCCGTCCTAGTACGGCTACAGAGGGTCTACGTTCTTTAAGATAAATATAAGATAAATAATTAGCTAATATTATTTAAAATAGTTATTCTACTGTTTTTTATTAAAATAAATATTAAATAGGTATTCAATTTTTGCTTGCTTAATAACCAATTTTCATTCTTTTATCTACTTTCTTTTACTCTTACTTTTTCTTTTATTACTTTATTACGAACATCAATCCCATGTAACTCTTAAATATTTTAGGTGGAAGAAACCCTAACACCCCCCGAGCTAGCAGTCCTGCAGGGCGTGGAGAAGCGCCTGAAGCAGCTGAGCACCGCCGAACTGGAGTTAGACAGGAACCTGTTCCTCTTCAAGTGGCACTTCATGTACCCTGAGAAGTGATACGTCTTACACCAGATGTGTGGGATAAAGATGATGGTGTGATGGTATACATACTATGGTGTCGTGTAGTTGAAATAACGCCAGTAACTCTTGATAGGGAAGAAAAATTACATTTTTCTATTGGAGCATAAGTTTTAAATTTTCAATAGAAATGGTTTAGTTACTTTTATGAGCCAATCTTTGCGTAATTCTTGTAAATTATTAACCAGTCTTAATTAATGAGTTATTTCAAAAACAATTTAAATTGTTTTCCTCAATAATTTATAAACAAAAAATGTCTTATCATCAACATTTAAATCAAGTTATGACATATTTCAATTACATGCATGTATTACACTATTTAAAGTGATGTTATCGTTTACTTACGTAAATTAAACCCTTGTTATAAGTTATAAATAACTGAAAGTTGTACATTAAACTAGGTTAAGGAACACGAATAAAATTCTTGAGATACGTTCTTAAAATTTTATTTGACCCCATTGAAACTCAATAGTTGTTCAAACAATGTACAACCTATACTGTCGATCGATTATTATTATAAAACATATCCGGCTTTACCGAGCAGCCGTCACACAATTAATTAACACAATCAATATGGCGATATAATTTGAAGCAAATTCACACTACCGTCAGATCCATTGGTGTACAATGAACTGTATTTGTCTAATATTGGTAAGTCCACCGAGAAATAGAAAAAAGCTCGCACGATGAGTTCATGTTTGTTAAATAATATAATTATTATAATTACAATAAAAAAAATAATGTCAATTTTACAAAAATCAAGAAAAACGAATGTCAAAAGTAACCAACAAAATATTATAAATGATATCTTTTATTTAACAGAAAAGATTACTTTAAAATTGTCTGTTAAGTCTTTATATATAATTACAGTAACTAACTAATATTGCACAAATTCTACCAACAATCACATTACCATTCTCGGTGAACTAAACCATAGAACATTTCGGAACGAAATGACAATTAATCAACATTGTTATAATTATTAATTAATATTAACAAGTATATAGATTATGTACGTACGTAGTTAAACACCTGTTATACAGTGACATCTAATATTTTATTATTTAATTTATTACAGACGCCGATGTGTAGAGACAAAGATTAATTATTATAATTAAGTACACTCTAGGTACAGTACATAGCTTTGAATTTACCATTGACGTTTATATTAAACCTACATTAGACTGCATTCTTGCATGTTATAGACTACATTTTTATTAAAAAAGGGGTCTCATCCATGCTTTCGTTGCACTTTCACAATGACAAAAGTAAAATATTGTCCATATCCATGAAGTCTTTGTCAACACACACCACGTTATGTTAAGATATTCCACTTCAAGCTAATTAAGTTTTACACTAGATTCGTCTAAATTAAAAGTTGTCGAATATTTACACGTCGGCCGCAGCTTGATGTCTCGTTATATATATAAAAACTGTTATAAATCAATAGAAGAAAGCAATAACTGCATAAAGACAATAAGATATATTCATCATTTAACATGAATCATTCTTGGCATGGACATTCATTTCACTCATTTAAACAGTGTCATAGCAAAATCTATTCGTTTCTAACTCAAGGAAGGCATTCAATTCATGTTCCAACCATCTCATTAAAATGAAATAACCCAAAACAATATAAATCATATGTATGAGATATAAGATAAAAACTTGTGCGCATTTAATTTTGCTTCAGAATATCTAAATATTCTAGAAAAAGAAAAGCGATATTTTTATATTTATTGCAAATGATAATAAATACACGAGCACCATCGAAGCCGGGCAACAAAAACACCTATTATTTTGTAGTTTAGATTATTTTTATGAACTATTCTATAGAAATATTAAAAATACAATAAAGACATCGATCTATCTGGCCTAAGATATCACCTTAACGCGAACGAGTCGACCTACTTCATCCGACTATACATACTTGAGATGTTTACAAAAGCAGTTATTTTCATTAATCATTATCATATCAAATAGTGAGTGTAACTTACATTTTATTTGCAACTAAATAGAGCACTCAGATTTCATATTTGCAAAGGACAAAATTATGGGCACATGTATTAATATGTTGCAGCAAAGCTGGCGTAGCGAATCATGAGTAAAAAAAGAAAATTGTCGCCAAAATAAATAAACCATATACATCTATATACAAAGGTAAGGTACAAAGCGAAATAAAATAAAACATGCAAATTAAAATTGTATTTATTTTATTTATAAACTAGGTATTTTATACAACTTAACAAAATACATACATACAGTAACTAAACAGCAACCAAAATAAATCCATTCATACTGGCATTGAATGTTTATCAAAACACAACACAATTTCATATTGCTACATTCATTCCTCGAGTTTGCTCGGCATGGTCACACATGTTCGATTGGCAAGAACCACTTCAGTCAGTCATGTACTCTTATCGGATGGGAATAAATGGAGCAACATGTACGACACACCCACATACCGTTGTCAATGTATTTCAGTTTCTATCTAATACTGTTCAAGTTAATGTTATCACTGAGTACTTTATTTCCTTCAAATGTATGTCTGAACGTGTAAATAATTTTATTTGTACTATCACAAAACATTTCGCATTTTATAACGGGATGGAAAGTCCAAACGAACACGAGGTTTAATTAATCAAAGATATTTTAAGCTTACAACAAAAATTAGGGCTACGCCGAACAATATTTAATGACAACTCAATCCTTAAGCCAATTTATTATAAAGAAATATTTTTATAACTAGATACAGAAGAGGCCAAATAAAGAGTAAGTGAAAGTGGATAGTATTGTGATGTAAAGTAAAATATAAAAAGCTCTAATCGATATTTACAAAAGGAATCAGACTGTGGTAACGGTAAGGTAAGACAGAGCATAGACTGGCGGAGGACGTGCTTCTCTAAGTATTGCAGCCATGTACCGACTTCATAAGCGAGACACAAAGGTTCCAAATTTACTCTAGTGCTTTATTACTAAAATTTCCCATCGAGAGAACCAGTCGCCGTGTCGTGTTGTATGTACACAAGTTCCTACAACGTGTGGCGCCGCCACGCGGCCAGTTCCGGTACTACGCTTCGTTAAAGCTACATCTAGCGTAGTAAACATCATAATTTAGAATAAAACATAAAAATAAATCCAAATATATTGCAAGAACTTATCACAAAAGTAATCGAAAACTCCTCCTAATACAATTATACTATTTACAATGCAAAACAGGGTAATTTACACACTTCGTTTGTTTCACTAAATAATTTGTCATTTTTAGATAAATATCTCCATAATGTAATATAAATTTATATATGATGGCCTAAATAATAATACTAACATTTGTAAAGAAACGTGGATAGCCGGGGTAAAGCAAAATACGATGTGAAGCCAAATACCTATTACGTCCAGGAACTATTAAAATCATAGGCTTACTTATACCGACGAACCTTATCCCATATATCTACTAGTTAAACGTATTTGGGCAGCATGATGTCTATAAAACGAGCTATAAGTTACGCGGTGAGATATACAGTATCGTTTTATAAAGCTATCCATAATTTTGTAGAAACGTAACAGCGGTGATTTGTACACTTGCGACATTTTCAAACGAAGCGTCCATCGATGTGCGTATTTACATCTTTTATAGTCTCGTACGATTGTGCATTACTGTTTTATAAATTAATACTACGAAAATTGACAATAAAAGATATCAGTGAGCTACGCAAACTTTTTAATTTTAGTTACTTCATTTAAAAACATCACAAGGAATGTTCTGGGCGACGTGGCATCGTGGCTTCTACACTGAACACATAGGAGTCCGTATCCCGGCAACGCTGTCGGCTGTCTCACTCGCGCCCACTGCCGCTCGTGTAACTGCGTCTCCCTCACACAGGAAGCCATTACAATATGCAGCAGGACGCTGAACAACAACTGCTTGAACCACCTTTACTTTTTTGCCGTTGATCTGGAAATAACACAAAACATCTGTTTATTAATCTGCTTTTAAAGTATTTTCAATCATAAAATTACATATACATATAAGTATAATTATAATTATAATAAATAAAGAAGCACTAAATCTGACCAAACAAGGTTCGAACTAAGCTAAATGATTAGTACAGTAAGTAGTATAAGGTATAGATTGTATAACAGGGACTTACAAGGTTAAAGGAGGAGAAGGATGGGGAGGTTAGGATATCGTTAGGTCCACCGTACTTCTGTAAAGCAAGTCTTCATTAGTTTTAGTTCGTGTTCGACTATTTTCATGTGGGACATAGAAAATAGCCTTGCAACTAATTACTGCACTAGAGAAAGGTGCCGAAAGCAGTGTTCTACGTTGTCTATGACTACAGAAACTTGGATGATGGTATGATACCTTTGCTTAGTTGTATAATTATAGAAAAAGTGCATCCTCAAATAGCCTAGAATTATTTGGCCTGTCAAGAGCCATTGTACGAATTTAAGTTAAAGACATCAATACTTTTTGTGGTTTAGTTAGTAGATATACAATAAAACCAGCGCCAACAATAGTTTCCAAAAGTCACGTATAGAGGGCGTGATTCCAAGTAGTCGTACCGTGTGAGTTGGGCTCGGGTAGGTGCTCGCGCGGCACCAAGTGCATGACGGTGGTGCGGCCGAGCGGCAGCCCCAGCGCGCCCAGCGTCACCGAGCTGTGCAGGAACCGGCCCTGGTAGATCAGCCGCAGGATCTCGGCGCGCGACACGCTTTCGCTCGCCCAGTCCGCTGGAAAACACAACAATTAACTTTAGAACTTGGAATATGACTAGTAAGTATCTCAGTGACTAGAGCTGACTGCCAAGTGCCAACACCTAAGACTGGTCAAAAGAAATAGAAATACCTACGTAAAAAAAGTTTATAACATTCAAAGAATCACAGAAGTTTCTGCTAATTTGTAGAATCAGTCAAAATCTGAATTACCAACTTAATATAAAAAAAAATACTAAAGATGTTTATAGGAAAACATTAAAGCTCAAGCTGCATATTGTAAAAGATGGTAATTAACTTGAATACATAATTACGTAATCATGACAATTAAATTGATAAGATTGAGATTAGGCATTAAAATTAAAATAAATAGTAGTAATTAGGTACACATTTTGTCAGATTCAAGAAGCAATATAAAAATATAAAAACTGATCAAAATATTATAAAATTAATGATATTATTGTTCAAAACATTAAAATAATAACAAAAAAATTCTTATGAAGGCATGCCCCCAGAGAGATTTGAACTCTCGACCCCTGGTTTACAAGACCAGTGCTCTAACCCCTGAGCTATGGAGGCTGACAGTTGTATGGGCGTAAATGTTGATACCTATTGACGGCGCGCACGTTTACACACACAACTGTGAATATACAAACACAGACATGCTATCTATGATTATGGTTACTTGTAGTTATATTGATAAGACAACTAGATGGCGCTGTCATAAATATAATACTTCTAAATGTAATTTTGTAATTTAAATGTTAGAAATTTATTTAATATAGTTTTGATCATTTAAAATACAATATTAATAATAAAATAGATTTTTACGTTTATATTTATATTTTTACGATTCAATTAAGGTAATTTCGTACTTTAGTCTTAAATTAAAAATCTTTACATGTTGGTAGGTAAGTAAGTTTGTGGTCAATCACGATTCAGGACATTAATTTAGCACGGCGTGTAAATCTAACGGTGGTAATGGCGGGCGGGGCTACACTGCCACTATCGCGTGATTTCTAGCACTAATAGGTACCTTGGGTAGGTGTAAGCGTAACTAAACCATGTACGGATAATACGCAGCCGGATATTTCTATATAGGCCTCCGTATATAAATTTTACTGTGGTAACCGTTACACCGACGAAAAAGACTTAAGAGGGAATTAAGAAAATTCAAAAAAAAACATCAAAATTAACAATATCAAGTAGATATTTTTATGAGCTTTTTTTGTTAATACTTAAATAAATGATGTCTAAAATAAATGTTAGTAGTCCAAAAAACATCACGCGATAAAAAAATATCACCACCAAACATAAACTTACTACTAGACTACATAGTTAGTACGTACCACAATCAATTTTACTACGTACACGGTAGTGGTTGACCTAACTAACAGGCACTAGGAAACTACTAAATCACTGGCCACCAGGAGGCGCTACTATCAACCGAGACGTATAGCGACAATAATTCGTGAACGAAACACGAACCGCTGTGTTAGGCCAACGATAAATATCTACGTATCGCCCGTATTTACGTGCCAGATAAACTAAGACATTTTATTGAGACTTCAAGAAATCTTTTCTTGTTGGAAGTATTTATGAGGAAGTAACTTCATTTAGGTTGAGCATGCGATCAAAGTTTTATACATTTTTAAGCTCGTTACTTTAAGCAAGTTGCCAGTAGGGTTTAATTAGATTACTCAGAATATTACAGTCCATTTCTTTACTTTAAATTTTTAATTGATCACCATAAACAAAAAAATTAAGGTAATTACAAGTAATTTGTTAATAACACCAATTATATCGCATAGCAGACACGTTGATCTACCCGGGCGCGGTAACTGACCTCACTCAACAATGGCGACGAGCACGCATTTGCACTTAATTGCCATTTTTCACAATCGTTTGTGTGTGTTGGCCATATGTTGCCTGTAGACTGGTACGCACCAACAGACACCATGTGCTATTGGATGGGCGTGCAAAAAATATACGAAAGACTAGGGATAGTATTCAAATATAAAATGTTCTCGGAAGGACTGATCTGACTGGATAAACTTATTTTTAAATTTAAAAATAATATATGTAATAAAGAGGAAGATATTTTTTGTATGTTAAAACGCGCTAATCTCTGGGACTACTATTCGGATGTACTGATACTACTATTCTAAAAAAAATTGTTGATAGCCTGATTCACAAGGAAAAAAATTTCTATAAAAATTAGGGCCCGCGCACGGCGCACAGAATTAAAAACCCATGAAACTATAATATGCAGACGCGGGGGACGGTAGTAGTGCTAATACTAGTATTAAATAGACCGTGATGTTATTTAGTAAAAATTTGCGTAAACTACTTAGAAAGATAAATAGAAATCATAATTAATATTTATTTAATATCAGTAATAATATTGCATGTGCACTTGTGCATTATCATTGCACTTTAAGAAGTACTCAGTACTGTAGTCTTATAACTAGGAATTCTAAAGCTATCCACACTTTCGTGCGATTAGCTATTCAAAAATATCAAAAGAAGAGGCCTTTGCCCATTCTGCAGTGGGACACAAATTGATTGACTTAAAACAGCGCTCCGGATTACTTATGCTAACGCGTGTAACGAAACCATAGCGCGATCTAATTCGACGCCAACGCCATCTAGTTACAAAACGAGAAGCTTTAAAAAGCAAGTTGCAAATTTATTTTGAAAATTTCACTTTTTTTTCGATGTTATTATAGAATATAGATGAAATGCCGACAAGTTTTTTTTTCTGCTTATATTGGCCCAGATAATTCAGATTTTAGATCACAAAGTTACGAAAAAATTTAATGCGAAACTTGAACCGCCTTGCCTTACATTTAATAGGAGATCGAGGTTCAAATAATAGTGGTTATTTCGAATGTTGAAGAATGTCTACAACTTTACAATGATTTACGAAATAGGTAGTATTAGTGTATAAATTTCAATGTTATAGAAATAATATGTTCTTTAATCCCAGGGTATTATGAAACCCTAGCTAAAGGACGAAACTTGGCAAATTTATCAAATAGGTAAGATAAGTACGTAGGTACGAATAACAAAAATATTAAAGTAATTTGTGTCAATACATAAAAATGTTAATTTTTTCTATAAATTTTCCCGTTTCACGCCCTTAGAAGTACAATTTCACAAAATGGTATTTAGGAAATAAAGTAGGATACTTCAAACAAACAAAATGGCCAGCAATTTGTACAAGCAAAAAGGAAACGTTATTTCTATATGAAGTGTTTTGTATTGGCGAGCGGGCATTGATCCGATTTAATATTTCAAAAGTAACACTCGACGCGTTTCCTTAACACACAAGTGCGTACTTAAATATATTTTATGAAACACGCGATAAAAGAAACCGACAAAAATATAATAAAATTACCATAACATCAAGTACAAGACATTTGCTATGATACAGTTTGTCTTGAAATGGTAACAAGCGTTTCTTTGAGGTTTTTAACGGTATGATATCCTTTAAATGCTCTAGCTAGATATAGGTACATATACAATTATGTATAGCTTAGAATTAGTAGTTTAACCCCCGGTTTATGAAAGGCTGTTTAATTTAATCTGTTGTCAAATCAACTGATCACGACTGTGATAGGTTGATCAAAATACTAACAGTCAACCACAGCGCTTAACATGAGGATTGACATTGATTACAAATTTTTGTGTTGATCAGCCTTTCTGAAACCTGGGGTAATAGTTGCCTGAAATTATCTAATATAGTTAGGTAACTATATTAAATAATTTCAGGCAACTATTATTATATACCTATATGTTAAACATATTTTTCTAAAACCAGAGTTTTCTCCTAGGCTTAGCAATGAATGCATGGAGATGCGTTGTTTCTTAAACTTAAGGGTTAGGGCCTAAAATTAAAAAATATAATCATTGTGGGTTATATTATAGAATCACATGATCAGACTTATAACATTACAGCTTTCAGTCTAACAACGCGTACCACGAGTAAGACGCAGGTACAAAATATTTACTTTTTCTTATTTTCGTTAAATTCCTGTGATTATATTATTTACTTATGGCCTTTGGTCGAGGTCACTAATACTGTTAATGATTGGTATTAGTCTCGTGTACGCTTTGTTTACTATTACGAATGTTTATAATGAGCGGAATTCATTACTTATTGTTTAATACTGCTAACAAGGACAGTAATATTTAGGACAAGACCACTTGGTTGCTTAAAAATGGTTTGAGAAGTTTTGGTTTTAATAGGTAAATTGTTTGATATTTAGTGACTGTTTTTTAGATAATTATGAACAGGCATCCTAGATTCTAACTCCAATAACACTAGGACTATAATTCGACAGCAGATGAAATCTACAAACATAATAAACAACCAATTTAGTACGACACTTGAAAGTTTCAGCACAAAAGCTTAACTCCATACATTCCTGTCGTCCTGGTACTTTCTCAGTGTATTGCCAACTAAGTTGCGAGACTTGGGAAGACGACCAATTAACCAAGACTTGATTGGATAGAGATCTACAATATCAGACGTGTGTGTATCTACATTGCCTTTTGTCAAAGTGTTAACTAAGATTTGCATTTCACATTAGAACTTGGAGATTATCTGATGAAAGGTACGACTGACTATGCATACAGAGTTTGTATACGTACACGTTATTAATTATTTTGTACTAGCTGTTTCCCGCGGCTCCGTCCGCGTGGATGTCGGTTATCGCGGCAAAAAGTAGCCTATGTCCTTCCTCAGGCTCTAGACTATCTGTGTATCAAATTTCCTTTAAATCGGTTCAGTAGTTTTGGCGTGAAAGCGCGACAGACAGACAGAGTTAATTCGCATTTCGCATATTAGTAAGGATTTAAATGAGCAAAGTTCTTTTATAAGGTTTGTTAAGATAGACACTTAAAACGTCAGTACCACTTAAGCTTTGTGAAAACCCTTATTAGTTAATTGCTTATTGTTAGTGTTTGTTTTACCAAAGAGGTTTTTATAATCGGACCAAGTTTATGTCCATGTGAATTTACACGAGCAAATTACACTTAATACTTAAATAGGTACAATCATGCTTATATGAAGAAATAAGATATTGTTTTATGATTTATCAGAAAGCTGAATTGCGTGTGCAGTTCAGTTGCAAAAGGAGGTGATATGTTTTGTAGGACAACATACAATACATTGTTTGTCATATTTACTCTGCTAATAACTTAAACGCATCTGTCTAGAAACTTTACGACTTAACAAAACTAATAAAGACTGTTGGAATTGTGTAGAGACACACTTTACCCATTAACATGTACCACTTTCAATAAAAAATCGACGAAACCGTGTCAACAGCTAGTTAATTAAGAAAGTGCATTATTTTATATTGCACTGACACAATTACTTTCCATTGCCGAAACTGTTACCTACAGATAACCTACTTTGTATTTGAATTATGATATTTGTATTAAATAAATAAATGTGATTTTATCTTTAAACATAAAAATAACACTTGTTATCTACATTTTAGGTGAAAAACAAAGTCTTAAGTGCTATAGTATTATTTACAAAGCTTAACAGATAAAATAACAGTCATATATTTAAACTAACTTCTCAACCAGTGTTTAACGTGAACAAGAAGTACTAGATTGATTACTGCTTACTTTAAACATTATTTAAAATGAGGTTAACCTTATTTTCCTTTTATATTATATTGTTTGGTATGTTTTAAACAGTACGCTGTTCTGAAAACAGGAACAACAATAATCTATCTATTTCGCATGTTATTGAAATGGTCCAAAATTTTGTGGCTACCAAAATCTTACGTAATAATATTTTGATAATTCATATGCAAATAAGACCAACGAGATTAAATTCAACTAAAATGCTAGCAACTTGCAGACGTTATAAATGGGTCGTTAGAAATGTGATCTAATCTATGTGGCATTAAAAAACCCTCCTTTTTCATTTCGAGATCTCTCTCCGATTAGCGACGGATGGAAGTCAGCTTTGAATCCTATATTTATTCCTTCTTCACTTCTCATCGGAAGTTTGCGACCCTCGATATTCCTGTACTGATATGTACTCCCTCTAGTTAAGTGACAAGTCTCAACTCACCTATCAAAAAGAAATGACATTACCATACATTTAATGTAAGTTAAGCGATTTCCATAATCGTTGACGCTTGTAGAAATGACACTTGGCTATTGGGGCTGATTCCTTTACTAGTAGGATAATTAACCACGACTTTTCCTTGTAAATAATAATATTATATATAATACTAGATAGGTTTGCAGGCCACACAAACATTTTATACTAAATGTCCCCCGCGACTTTGTTCGCGTGTTTTAGTTTCAACGGTTTTTCGTTTTTGCAACATTTTTCATTTATGCTCCGCTCCTATTGGTCGTAGCGTGATGTTCCTCAATAAACGAACTATCCAATACAAAAAGCATTTTTCAATTCGAACCAGTAGTTCCTGAGATTAGCGCGTTCAAACAAACAAACAAACAAACTCTTCAGCTTTATAATATTATAGTATAGATTATTATATTACACAACAATTATATATAATAATATTAGTCAGCGTGTTTTGGAGACGAAATCACGGTCTTCTGGTTTCCGTCTGGTTAAATGTGTTTCGAGCTCCTTTTAAGAGCAAAAAACCTTATAAATATCGCGCACTTAATGCTGTCGTTTTAAGCCAAACACATCGGTCCTCTTATCACTACCCTCGCACCGCACGCACTGCAAACTGATTTCCATATCTGTCTGGCAACACCCAAGCCACCCTTCACACAATTTGTTTACACACATCCCACAAACACGATAACTAACCGTGCAAGTAAAACGCAGTTCCTAACTGAATAGTCGGCCGAAGTTATAAAAATATGTGCCGGTGGGGTTACAGTACACCTGAGCCATGTGAGTGTGGCATCTTCCCTCAAACAATGGCCCATTTAATAAGCTGTCCAGCATGCCCTACCACCTGCACTCGCGATGACCTGTACAAGGCCACGGACATCGCTGTTTGCGTGGCTGAGTACTGGTCTGGGAAAATTCGACCGCCATTGATCGACTCGCTAAGAAGAAGACTGAATAGTATGTTGAGAAACATTCATTAATTTACAAAGTAATTTTACGGCATTGAATACGAAAGAGACTTGCAACTGGTTTCAGATTGAGAAATGACGGTAAATTGAATTTCCATATTTTAATACTCGTTAGATCTGACTACAAAGGAAACTGGGTGCTTCCTTTCGAGTATTTTCAAGTAATGATTGGGCTGATGAAGATTTTGAAATTGGCAAGTAATTTTCTGAAAAAGATTTATCAGTTACTATCTATCTAGATCGAAGAGGTATTCTCGACAAATACCCGAAAATCTTTGGATATGTTTTTTAGTAAAAAAAATTGTACCTAATTTGTAAATCCCCTCGTAAGATGGTAACCTTTATTGGTCTTTTAATCTACTAAGTCCAGAAAACTGATCACATGCTTCATCATATTCTAAACCTATGCTACTTTGTGTATGATTAACACTTGCTTCTGATGTAGGTACTTCTCTTGTAAACTTATTAATACCTAATTATACATGTTCCATGGTTAACTTGACTTGCACTTGTTTAAAAAATACTTAGAATATGTTACGTTGTAAATTTGTGATGAGTCTTACCTTCAGGCCAGTTGTCGTAGACATGTATTGCGATGTCGCCCGCCGAGTCCACAGGATTGAACACGAATTCCTTCGTCTTGCCGGACACCAGAATTAACCGAAGATTTATCTGCAAAAAAAGGAAAAAAGCAATTAGTACCTACTTATTGAGCCAATAACGAATGCGAATGAGATTATTGGCATAAAAAGATTGCAGAAGTAGGATGAATGCAACTGGCAAGAGACACAGGAGGAGGAGTAATATACGGATTTGTATCTGTTCGCTTCCATTATGTACAATAATCTTAAATTTGGCTATCTACACTATTTTACCATTAATGTATATCTGAAATATTGTAAATCACGTTTTTTAAACAGTAACTCATGGAGCTTCTTCCCAGTTCTTCTACATAGGAATGCCATTTTGAGACAGCGCAACTCATTAGGTAACGTTTAAAAAGTGCCTGAATACCATAAAGTACTTGAAATAAAAACTGTTTTGATTTTAAATGGTTAACCAAAGGCTTATGCTTAGGAGTAGGTTATACAAGATTGAAGACGATTAGCGAATAAAATGAGTGTTTAAGGCCCGCAGTCTGTCACTATCAGTTTTCTCTACCAGAGTTAAGAATTTAATAATTTGTTTGAAACTACTGGCAAAATTTTATGTCTAGTTGTTAAAATCGCAGATGAATAGAATATTAATTACAGTATTAACTTTGGAATGCACATTGGAATTTAAAGGCGTGGTCATTGGTCAAGTAGGTCTGCAGCTGCAATGTTTATCGATATGCATATAAATTAAATTCCAAAATAAACTCTACACGTCTATACATAATAATCTATTTAAATTTAAGTATTTTTCGATGCACAAAGAACTGTTAAAATTAAACTGAAGTACCTACCACCGCGTATGCATCGTTTCCGATCAGAATGTTCGTTTGGGACATAAGTTTATGCCGTATAGTGAAAAATTCATAGCCAAGTATATGTACCGGCCTTGACCTGATACCGTACCGATAGGTACGTATTATTTTAACATCTTACGTTGTAAGGACGCCAAAATTCTATTTGGGTCAAGGACTATTGATTTTAGTGCCTACAAAAAGTATTGCGCAACTATAAATCTGATAGATCAGTATTTGCAAGTGAAGTAATACTGCAATGGCAATAACATTATAAATTTCAATTATAGATTAACTTCAATATAACACATTTTAATTTCGCAGAATAATATGTTGTCTTGATCATTAAAAATATTACCATAAATCGTTCTACTCTTTTATGGCTGAATATCTATGCTGTCATGATCATTAAAAATATACTATAAATTTTTCTACTACATTTTTTTGGTGTTACGGATTAAATATAATATTCTAATTAAAATTAAATAATTTATTTGAAACTAATCAAAAACCCGTTGATTAAACGATTTAAGAAGGAAACCAGTTCGAAATGTTGCGAATTTCCATGACAAAGCCACAAAACAAGGTTTATTTAGTTTGAGCTCATCCTTGCCACATTAATATGTATGGAAATGCGTTAGCGAATGTTGTGGCGTAACGTCTGTGTCGCTAACTCTAAGGCATGCCTCAGTCGCCTCTTATTCATTTTATCTACAACTTTGATTTAATTCTTTATGAAAATAGATAATTGTACATATTATAATGTCAATGTAAGTTTTGTTTGTTGCCGCTAGATGGCATTATTAGTATTTCAATGAAAGTACAAAAAAAATATGTACTAAAAGAAACATGTTTGTTTTTCTGTTTTAAATAATTTTGATATACTTATATCTAGTTTTTTTTTAAATATCTAATAAGTATATATTCTGCAAGTTTTCCAAAATGTGTAATTTATTGACATAAATATTGTACAATTTATTGTTATAAAAAGAGCAAAAAATAAATAGCAAAAATTGTTGTGCGACCCTGCCAGGATTCGAACCTGGAATCTTCTGATCCGTAGTCAGACGCGTTATCCATTGCGCCACAGGGCCAGTTGACAACAAGGATGAAAATACGCTACGTAAGACGTTGCTAATACAAAGACTAAAATGGGAGTTTTGAGTTTCAGTAATTGGTATTTATATTGTAGGAGTAGGTATATAAGTAAAATATATTTTTATATTATTTGGACTTTATTTTCGAAAATAAAATTTCTATTTAAAGGTTTCTTTGACATTCTCCAATGAGGTCATATTTTACACCTACGCAATGGACTAAAATAAAATTAATGGCTATGCCACCCTCCTATAGAATTTTTTTAGATGTAGATGTATAATAAGGCACATTTTATTCGTACTCGGCGGGCTCTAGGGACGCAAGGTCTTGCGGCGGCCATATTTCATTTTTCCCGCCATCCTGGGAACCATCCGCCATTTTCATTCTCGGATCAAAACGTGCAAAGTTTTTATGTTTTCTTTGTCTATGACATACCATAAGTCTAATAGGTTTCTATTTGTAAAAATCAATCGAGTTAAAGTTAATAGATATTTTCTATGTAGGGGACCTAATTGTTTATAATGACCTGTTTATTTTATTAGTCTATCGCGTTTCATTAGGCGATTTATTGTATAATTTTTTGTGTAGCGAAAAAACTAAGGCCTTCAATGTTAGCTTTTTGTTTGATCAATAGTTAGAGTGAAATATCGGTCAAGCCTATGTAGGTAAGTCTGTCTGCACGGCATCCGATATTTTTATGACTTGCTATCGTGCTAACTGTACCGTGGTCGATCCCACAGTTAGTTTCATCGAGGTCATTGTCGAAAATTTTTTATAACATAGTAAAAATTTATGTTACGCTTATTGGGGTCAAGCGGTTTGAAAAACTGCCTTTTTATAGAAAATTCTCTTCGCAAAGTACCCTGCAGGGGAATGTTATGGGGCCCGTGGTGTGTTTGCCTATGGGGATCGTGTTATTTATCGTTTGTATTGTTCAAACAGACATTTTTGGGGAGACGGTTCTCTGTGCTTTTCTTGTTTTTGCTCTTCCCACTTTATTTTATGGAAAGCAAATAGAGGGCGCCCGTGTATGCATTACTTATTGATTATATTAGGCGTGAATGATGAAGTAGATAAATTAATGTGAAATTTTATTATTTCTAAATTGAATACGATCAAAAAAATGGATGTGTTGAATAAATAATGCAAGAATAATGGTTTCATACGTATTTACGGAAACGGCGTCATAAAGGGCAAAACGTTATATTTAGAACATATAAAATGACGTCAAATGACGCGTGTCGCCCTCGGGCCGCGGGCCACCGGTAGTGGGCATAAATCCAGTCTTTGTGCCCGTTTTAAATGGTAGGAAATAGGACAACTTTGGTCGGCAGAGATGAAGTTACAAACTAATTATGTTGCTGAATAGAACTAACTAACAAGACAATGTTTTTTGTTTCTAATTTTTTTTTATTTAAGGCTCGTACAGAGACATCTAAATAGTTATTAGGTATTACCCACATAGTTTACAAATATAAAGACTAATCGTTTTTATTCACGAGATTTAATGTGTTGACCAGTAGAAGCAGCTAGAACTTAGAAACATAACATAGCAAAAACAGGAAACTATTTCAACAATAAGGTTTATGGAAAAGAAAAAAAAAAGCTGCGTATAAAAACATAATGTGTTTACTGATTAAATAATAATCAGACATGTAGTAACAAACATACTGACAACATTTACCATTAAAGACATATAACTTTCAAAGTTTTAAGTAAATTTAAAGAATAATAATTGAAATTTAAACAAAGTTTTTATTTATCTGCAGTTTTCGAGCATGCCGAGAAGGATGAAAACGTTCAGTTGTGATTACAACACGAAAAAGACAAAGAAAAAAACCTTTCACGTGTTAATAAACAAACAAAACAATATAATAAACCTTCCAAAACGCACATGAACCGTGTAAAGCATTATATTTGGCGAGAACAAAGTGTGAACAGCGCTATGAACTGCCAAGATATAGTAGTTGTTCCGTGCGCAATGCGGCGCGACGCCAGTGTACGGAACCGACCACTAGGCCGCTTCCGCTGCATGGAGCTGCATACAATATAATTCATAACCCTGGTATAATTACTACTGCTTTTTAGTCCCAAATTATAGATCAAATCACAACTATAAAACGAGAAAGTCTTCTTCGTAGAGTGTCAATGGCAGTCTATATTGTGTGTCTGCCCAGAATTCTGTTAAGAGTACTGTAATATTAGTAGCTTTCATTAAATCGTCCAGCGTGCATGTGTAAGGGCATGAAGGACAAAATAATAGGTGTTCCATTGTTTGGGGAGTCATACCACATCTACACCTTAAATTAGGTGTGTCTATGTATCCCCCACCTAGACAAATGATCTTTGCTTCGGCCAACCTAAATCCGAAGTCGGTTCAGAGACTTCCAGTTTGGCCAAGGTCAAGCCCATGTCCTAGAAGAAGATTTTCTTGCGGTGAGACAAAGGGATCAGGTAAGGTGCCCGTGGTCTTATAAAAAAGTATGTAATGATATGTTTTGTAGCATAAAGACGGCTTATTGGAATAAAGTGAAAAATGTCCACAAGGCTGAAAACTCAAACCTAGAAAAGCACACAAGTTTCAAAAAGTAGAGGAAGGACGTACCTGACGAAAAAAGGTACGTCCGTATATTAATTTTGTACTAGGCCAAAAACAAAATGTTTGCTAAAGACATTCGACTGCCCACAGACCGTTTTGATGTGGAAACCGTTCAATCTATTATAGACTTCTTATTTAGTACATAACTGTAACCCAATTATTACTGTATCTAGATTTCATTAATTAATTTTAAATACTATCTAAGAATAAAAGTAGTTATCCTAATTAATTGAAACTTAGCTGCTGAAACTACCTCAAAATGTTTTATAAACAAACTTGTACCTATAACAAAAGGTGGAAACAGTAAAGTCAAGACTTCCTCATGTTCTATGTAATCTAACAAGAAACAAAATGTCGTATTCCTTTAAAGTTCTCTAGTGGGGCCATATTACATTTTCGCGGTTGCGCGTTGTCACGGCAAAACGTCCGCGCCTTTTCAAATTAAACTTAGTGTAGATTCAAGAGCAATATCAGCTTAATATGAAGTTATAGTAATGACTGCAATAATGTTGTGAGGCTTTTACAGAATACATACGATTGGATATGTTTATTTCGGTTCTTATTTTCTTTTTTTTAAGTGATTTACAAAGTCCTTTTTATCTCTAACGGCAAAGTATTATTAAAAGTACCTTGACATGTTTATATTATCTAGCCGAATAAAAGAAATTTATTTATTTATTATTTATTGATAAGGCAAACCAACGACATATTTACAATTAGGATTTGTGACATCATTTCCATAATTTATGTACAGTGTAAATACGTCACTTACAGGTATGCACACCATTTACAGTATACTACATACAATCATGCTACAAAACAGATATTAAATATATAGTTAATAGGAGGATTTATTAAATAACAATTATATAGAAATATTGAAATAACAAAATTAAGTTAGCTTGATACAGTTAATATATTAACATAGAAATTGTTGAAAAAATAAGAAATTATAATATGATTAAAATTGTCATTAGTAACTTAAATTAAGTAAAATTAACCAAAATTACGTGAAATTTACCAAAATTAAAATAAATAATAATAAAAATTAATCCATATAATTTAAAAATTTAAAATTTAAAGTTTAAAGTAAGGCAGCCAACTACAAAGTAATATTCAAATTCAGGATCTTAGATTTAAATTGCGGCATTGTGTTGAAAAATATGTCGATATCGCTGCTGTCTGAGCAAACCCTGTTATACAGGGACATCATTCTGTTTAGTGGTGCGTGTTGACCTAGATTTGTTCGACTAGATTTTGTTGCAAACGTTCTAGTGGTCCGGGCCCGGCGGTGCCGATGTCGAGGAACGTCGACATTAACTTTCTGGAGGAGGTCAGGGGTGGATGATATACCATTTACAATTTTATAAAGAGCTGAGAGGTCATGGAATGTTCTTCGTTTTTTTAGCGAGTCTAATTCAAAGTAACTGAGCCGTTGTATGTAGTCAGCTCTATATGGACATTTCTGATCTTTAAACCTCAGTAAACTTGTGAATTTTTTTTGGACGCGCTCTATCCGGACTATGTGCACAGCGTATGTGGGCAATCAAGCGCTCTTGACAATCACCTACAGACTTTGCTAAGTTCTTACTTTATCTAGTAATTTTAAATAAGAGAAAGCATTGGGAGGGAGGACTGGCAAGGCTTTTTACGTAATTTGATTCATTTGATTATAAGCCAACCAGGAACAAAATAATTAGTTACGATGGTTAAAATACTATGAGAATTGGACTAATTAAGAAAAACCTAAAAACACTCATATCTCAGGAACCACAACACTTAAGACTTTACACCCTGTATACAGATAACATGACAAGTCAACAAAGGGTTACTTTCTGATTTAGATGTATATGATGATAGAAACGTTCAACTACTAATTGCCTCGAAGTAAACAAACTTCATTGTCTTGCGACCATAAAGTGATAATCGGGAATTCCGGACGAACAACTAGTTCCATACTTGTTGCTATCTTCCTTGGCATGGACTTGTATATTTTAGAAACTATAAACAAAGAGTTAGTAAAGATTGAATTTTGGTCAAAAGTATGTAATGATGTGTTTTGATAAACGAACTTACGGGTCATTGGAATTGAAGTGACAAATGTCCACAAGGCTGAAAACTTAAACCTACATCGATCCCCAATAAGACATTTTCACAATATTCACCAAAGTGCCAGCAGTGGCATACTGAAGGAAAACCTCCAAAAACCTTGCAAATTTTTGTAACATTTTTTCAATCAACCTATGAATAAAATTGAATTAAAACAAGGTTTCAAGGTTTCTTTCAAGAAACATTTGATAAAAAGAATGGCCGGTCAGTGAAGCTACTGGAAACCAGATGTTTTTCACAAATACTCTCGCGACTGAACACAAATCGAATACTTTTCCTCGGCTTGCAATTTATTCCATTTGAGGAAACGAAGACTCGTTATTAAAGAGAAATACTTTTGTCCCGCAATTTGTTTTTGATATACCTCATTGGGTTTACTGTCTGACCCTTATTGATGTTATGAGAATGATAAAATTGTTAAACCCATCAATCAAATTATCAAAACAAATAGGCCGGACTAAACAGTTCCGTTTCGGGATCCCGGCGACACAATTTATGTACGACATAGTTGGTTCAACCTAACACCTACGATTTAGGGTTTCCATGTGACTTACGTTTGCTCGTAATTCGTAAACGGTCTCTGCTTTCAATACATCGTTTCGCTTGAATAACTTTGTGCACTTTACGGCAGTGAATACGCCATGTTTGAAACATAGCGTCTCAGAGATTACAATACGATGAAATCAAAGCTCAGAGTCGTGATTGTCTAATAAAAGTGTTTCTGTTAGTATCATTTCATTGGGATATTGTATAATTATCATGTTATATATGTCAACTGGTTAATATCTCTCTAACTTCTTATTAACTTAAGTTGTGACATTTTCATGGTTGTTACTAATCCACTATGCAAAAAAGACAGCTTTCGAAACGGTAAGTTTCAAATACCCATTGGAAATTCAAGTCTTCTCATTGCGAAGTACCCAGAAAATGTAGTCTAACAAAAACACAAAGAAAAAACTACAGAAAAGAACTTCTTTGTAAGCAACGTATGATGCTTTGTTTAAATTCCTGAACATTGTGCAAAAGACAGATAACAAGCAAAACCCTAATGCTTGCTTTTTTCAATTTCGTCGTTGTAGTAAACGAATAAAAAACAAAGGTATTTACTTAATCAGTGTATTATGCCGAGCTACTGGAGTAGCCGGCAACATGCAAGCGAAGTTCCCTGGCTCGGTGCCAACTAATGTACGAACATGTTTATACTTTCCCGTGTTTGGGAGGAATTCCTCCCGTTGGCTGGTCTGTTGGCTGGCTTTGACCGCAGGCAAAGGCCGTGTTATCAGCATTCTGCTTGTTTTATTAATGCAACGTGCACTTACAGCAACGTCCAGTTTTTGGGTCTCTTTCGAAATATTCTCATCGTTTCCTGTTTGAGGACGCAATTTCATCGCGTAGGATCAGTTAGCTGACTCATTCTTTTAAGATCCAATCAGTGGACGTGGTCCATTAAAACTTCCGAGGAATCCAATTGGCAATCAGTACAATTCATTTGCATATTTATTTTGCTGTCTCTTTATACAAATGTAAAGTTTTATCGTTCACAACTCAATTTCGATGACGTAACTTGCAATCACACTTGTATTGCTTGGCTGGTATAACAACTTGACTATTGAATTTAGTTATGTCATTACGTCTAAGACTTGTTAAGTGAAAGGCAATTCTCATTCGAAACACTATTGCAGTTAATTTCGCAGTTTTTACCCCTATTATTGTCGTAAGCTTCTACGAATAGAAAATTATTTAAACAGCAGTTACAATTTTTGTATGCAAAAATAATTATTGGCTTCCTTTAATTGGCATACAAAGTACGTTTATTTAACTCAATGATAAATAAAGCAACGAATATTACAAAGCATTCTACAATTGCAATCGCCTTGAAACCCAAGGCTACTTTGCGAACAAAAATAAAGAATTCGATTCTATTCTTCATAATCTTGACATTTCAATTTGTTAATCCATTGTTGTGTGCCACTTACTTATAAATGATGTTCTTATTGTTGAGGCTTATTTGTGATAACAATAGGCGATAGAGCGATGCCTCAGCGGGGCTCAACAGTCCCGGAGCAGATAATCACGTTTAACGGCAAATAGAGTTTGCGATCTCCCGAGAAACACTCACGAGTGTATGGGCCATTGCCACGGCATAATAGAATAATAGATCAGTGTAGGAAGCGATAATGACCATGCTGTTGTATCCATGTGTACCACTTTTATAAACAATTGTCTATAGCACTAGTCACAGTACCGAGGCCATCTTCATACACTGGCTTCAAATCTCTAGGCGCAGTGTCTTTGTGTTTTATTTTAAATTGTTAACAGGCTGATTTGACATGACATTGAGTAAATTAATAACTTCAAATTCGAGACTCAAGACTGCCATATTGTAAATTGGTCATGTCAGTCCAGAGTTAAATATTCGTATTTCAATGGAGCTCCTTTCACCACTGATGCCTGTAAATATAATCCAAATGAGCTTTAAAAATGTTAGTTGCCAACTATAACAATTTTAGGACTTTGTAGAGGCCGCTGACTTACAATATATCGGCTTTAATCATGAAACGTGGATCGTGATTGGAGTGTAGATATTAAAATTTAATAGTTCTGCACAATCTAGTTTTATAATTGATAATTGAGACTAGATTTACGACTGGTTGTACTTAGCCGTTACTATCGAATTATGCAATACCTGTTTGATATTTGGAACTGATTTGATTTCTTATGAAGTGGAGATTAAACTTGCCCCAATAAAGGTAATTTGAATCGCGCAGTAAATGGGAACATCATCATACGATTAACATAGACCGTAAAAGCTTAAGGTAATTAAACGTGAAATTGCACTAGGATCGATTCAATTAAGCGTTGACTATCATCTGGATCAGTTAAAATTGTAACTACAAACTTACATAATAGATTTACAAATAGATATTACTATTATGGCAGCTTATTTATGACACTTTTAGGTATATGTAGCAGTTTTTTTCACAAGATTAATATAGTTAGGTACTTAGATGTAGATGACACACGACACTCAGCTTGGCCAAGAAACAAGTAAACATGCAATACTTTGGTAAATAACAACAAAACAATTTTATTGCATGCTACACTAAAATCGTTACAACAGTTTACGTAGGCAGTCAAAATACCCGCGTCCTACCAATATTAGCTTCGATACGACATGCTCTATAACAATAACATTTTACTGCATATTTTTAAGGCAACACAACCTTTATGGCGTCTCGCAAAACCAAAACAATCGAATGTACGCCATTTTTGAAACCTTGAGTGAATAAAAACTCGATAAAAATTAATAACTTCAATTCACTTTGTCATGGTGAGTGGGCTTCGGCCGCATGGGGCATCTCGTATATTATATTATTACATGTATATCTAAGGTAGCATGATGCTATTGTATTTTTTTCTTTACGCATCTCACAATTATGACCTTTTTGGTGCTATTAAATCGAAATCTGCACAGATTCTTGTGTTTTGCAAGGGAATAACAAACAGCTTTCTATTAATGATGTCGAATTGCAATGATTGACGTCAACAAATTACGAAAATGCCTACCAAAATGAATTGATTCGTCTTGGTTCTTTGTTTTCTACAACGTCTATTAGGGTTCCGTACCTCAAAAGGTAAAAACGGAACCCTTATAGGATCACTTTGTTGTCCGTCTGTCTGTCTGTCTGTCTGTCTGTCTGTCTGTCAAGACCTTTTTTCTCAGGAACGCGTGGAGGTATCAAGCTGAAATATATATCAAATACTCAAGTCTATGGTCTCTTGGAGCTGTGAAAAAATCAAACTTCTAAGTCAACGCGATCAAAAGATACTCCCGTTTATGCCGCAAAATTCCGCAAATTTTCGAAACTCGCACGGGAATCAAAACCTACAGGGTACTTCCCGTGAACTCAGAATCTTGAAATTTGGTACGAAGTAACGTCTTATAGTACAGATAAAGGAAAAATTGCGAAAACCGTAAATTTTTAGTTACATCATATAAAAAAAAATATTTCTGATTTTTTTTTTTTTTCATTTTGCAATTATCATACCATAACTATGACTCGATCGTAGTGATGGGTGAACTTTTACTTATATACCTACAGGTGTGTACGGAACCCTCGGTGCGCGAGTCCGACTCGCACTTGGCCGGTTTTTTTTTAGATTTCCAATACCACGAACATAGTACAAAACTGCTTTTGTTTAATTAATTTCTGACATCATTATTGATGGATCTGGATCCTATTGATTCAATATATAGTTATATATATTTTATATGGCAACAGTGATGTCCTTTGACATCCAATAAGTTTGTTAATAGAAGCGTGGGTCGAGGGCAACTATTTCGGTAACAATCGAGCTACGGACGGGAATTTAATATTCCACTTTAGTGGTCCAAGAAAAGGGGCAAGGGAATATATGGAAAAAGATATCTTTGAAGACGATGATTATGTGTGGTATTCATACGACAGCAGAGACAATATCTAACTATAAAAGTTAAAGATACAACGTTTGCCGTTTATAATAGAATGCGTATAACAAATTACAACGACCTAAAATTTTTTTTTGCCGTCGGAATTTTTTGCAAGGCACCCGGCCTTATGGGTAATTATAAAACTGGAGTGTGGGATTTTTACCTCACTAGAACCACTACGTTGGTCACCATGAGAACCTAAAGAGGGGCTACTGTTACATATTAAAATACCTAACCAGAATACCCCTGGCAACGCATGTTAGAACACTTCCCTAATACCTAGGAGCCTAAAATAAGGTTGGGTCAACTTTAGAAAGGTGACAAAACAACTTATTTGCGGCCATTTTTTATAAAAGCTCTTTTTCTAAGATACGTCGTTCGTACGACGTAAATTCTCGGGACTTGGTAAAAACATCAAAGGAGATATAAAAACAATGTTAGAGATTTGAATATTTAATAGCATTTTACGTTTACCTTTATTGCCGTCTCCCTAATTTAGAAATTATATAATAGACGTACATAAATTATAATCTTCAGGAAAACCTCTCGAAGTAATAAGGCGATTTCTTAACGAAAATAGGAAAAAAAAGCGTTTTCATTCAAAAATGTATTATCTTTGAAACGGAAATACAAAGAAACATATCTACACAAAGAAATATTTAACATGGTTTTAAAGGCAATTTCATAAAAATACTTTGAAATTGTCATAAGCTTTTGTAAATTAAAATCGAAGGATAATTTTCGACACGTGTATAAACGACTTTGTTGTTAATTACATGTCGGTCAGCTGACCTAATCAGAACTTTATATAAAGAGTGTAAGGTGTATAATCAATGAGGTATAAACTATTAACCTTTTGACCGATTGTCGCGATAACACTTCAAATATAAATATGTTACTATTTTACAATGTGAGGCGTAAAAACCAACTCTTCGCTAATCAACGAAGAAACGGCTATCGCAATAAAAAATAGTTATTTTATGATAAGTACTTATCGAATAAAATTATGCGCTAGTTAAGTTCCAATAAAAACTGTATAAAGTAAGAATATTGTCCGCATTGCCACATCGTGAAATAACCGCAAGTAAACAAAACTTGTCGCTACATAAAACTTTTGATTTATATTTATTGCTCATGCTGTTAAGTGCTTGTCCACATACTTAATTCTTAAGCAAACGTCTTTTTACTTACTTCTATATTTTCCTTATAAAGGTACACACACACGTAAGGCTAATATCGTACCATTCATATTCATATAAGCTTAGTTTCGTACTCTTTACGAATTTTTCACACATTTTAGGACAACTATGTTTTTTTTTAAGAACCTTGGCGCCCACATTCCCATCATGCAACTCCTGTAAGCCAGAATCAACAACGATTACCAATGAATACCACCGAAACAACTGTTTCAGCGAGCTTAAATAAGCTCGGTGTTGCCCAGGGAAATGATTGACTATCTTGGAACCCGCAACGAAATTAATCAGAAGTATGAAAAATACTTTCCACTTTCCTCCATTGCAAGCGGAAAATCAAAAAGAAAAGATAGGCCATAGGCAAAGAAAAGATAAGACAACTGAGTTAGGCCCAGTTGACCGAATAAAATTTTAACATGAATGGGTTCTAAAATTCATTTAGGAGATTTGTTTCCAATAATAGGTATGGCAAAAACGTCTGAAACAGCCATGGATATTCATTTGCAAGTTTAGCTTATGCGACCAACACCGCTTGGAAAACACGACGACTTCTGACGTTAAAGAATGCTGCAGAAACTTTCCATAGTCATTTGAAAATATAGTCTCACAAATATGCGTTCGCGTACTCTTCTGAATATGAGTGACCCGTCTACCCGGTACCCGGAGTGTAATGATCTTTTAACCTCCAATATCATACATCTTTATAAAGGTGCGATCAATATCTAGATCTAACATAAATCACCTTTTACAAAATGTTGATAAATCGGGCTAGAAATTTGAACTCTGATTGAACTTGGCTGCGAACCTTAGTCACCTTGTGTCCTTGAACGAACCAGTAGAAGTAATCAACACGAGAAATCTTAATTCACTTGAACATGTTTTTACATTCGCTGCCGAGGTTTATTGAAAGGGTGACGTGAGAAAGCTTGAGTTGCCTAAAGTTATCGATGTCAAAGAAAGGTTACTTTAATTACAATTTAAC
Source organism: Diachrysia chrysitis (assembly GCA_932294365.1). Lineage (NCBI taxonomy): Eukaryota > Metazoa > Arthropoda > Insecta > Lepidoptera > Noctuidae > Diachrysia > Diachrysia chrysitis. The sequence continues at coordinate 8,688,378 of OW028659.1, read as the reverse complement.
GAACCTTAGGTGAAACATAGATTTTTTACAATAACAAATCGATTGACACATAATTACAATACGAAGATAAATCTCGAAAAAAGAGCTACAGCATATCGTCATCCCTTTTTCTCCTACATTTCATGTATAAATGTATGCATTTCGTCAATGTTAGTTTATACTTCAACATTAAAACAAGGTCGAAAATGTCCTGAATGGCTTTGAGAAAAGGATGGTACGACTGTGCGTTTTTGCTCGACTTGATGGGGGCACTACTGTACCCTCTCAGATCTTTTTATTTTCCTGTTACTACAAAATCATTGCGACATGTTTTTTTTTCGTGTACGGTATTTTGAATCTTCTGATGCAGCTGCATTATAACATCGAATTCGGTAGTGCACTCCACTAAATTTATTGAATCTCTACTAATCCAATATTTACATTTTTGAATCATATATATTGAAGTGAATATTTTCAATGTTCACATTCAATTAATCTTGTAACGCCAAAACTTACAATGTAAATTGAAATATTATGACAAAAGTTTCTGAATTATGATTAAACTTTAATAATATACTTAGATGATCTATTTTAGGAAGAATTATAGCATTAATATAGTAACCTAAGGTATTAGATAAAGTACAAAATCTGAGAACTATAAAACCTCATGAAAATAATAAAAAATATTTTGAGATCTTTATCCATTTTTTATGAGACGTATAATGTCAAATTTGACGCAAACGATTGTTTTTCCTTAATTAAACTGCATTAAATACGTGCAAAATGTGAATTTATTGGGTAAAGAACAAATAATTACTTACCGCGAAATTTAGAATTATCATTAAAATTAAACAGATTGAATTTTATCGTTTGAAGTAATTTCCTACAGGTTACAGTTTCAGGGAACGCCGATAATTATGATAAATGAGATCAAAGGAATAAATATATAAGACATTATTCCAGTAATGTATTTGTAAGTCGGCTTTACTGTAATGAATTCCGATTCATCGTGAATATGAACAACGCGAATATTATTTTAAATATTGTCTGAATTCACTTGTACCACCGGTACGTGTTTGTTTTTAATTCTTGTTAATTGATACGTACTTTTGTAAATGAAATGTTATGCTATTCGGATTTCATGAATACGATGTTTGTAGTCCAATAGCACTTTATTAAGCCGGTTTGCCACAGTGAGCAATATCGCGGATTACCGCGCACGGCCGACAAGCACGGACCGCGCACCGGGGCTTTCCCACAGTGCGCCCTGGTACGTATCAGTTTTGAAAATCAAACCCTTTTTTAAGCGACTTAGGGTAGGCATAATTCTTGCAGCGGATTGCTTCGGACCGGCGCGGACGCTTGGACGAGATGGACGAGACACACTCCACGGTGTGTGGTGCGGGCTGATCTACGCTATCGCGCACCGTCACGTTACGTATTAATTAGACTTCAATTTGCAAAACTGCTCTTCAATTCTTTTATTTTGAGAAGACGCCAAATTAGATGTAGATAGATAAACTTAGATACAATTCAGTCTAAAAATATAAACTAACAAATTAAAAAAATACCTGTCTACAATGTAGGTAATATGCAGCGCCTTTGTGTTGAGCGTCGCGTAAATACCAGTATTTGAGTAGACGATCAATAAAACGTGTCAAGTGCACATAAGGCAGTAACTTTCACTGTGGCCTTGAATTAGGGTTGCCAGATAGAAACTTAGCAGGTCCGGGACAATTCCAGGATAAGGGTGTCGAGCCGCGGCCATAGTAAAAAATATATGAAAATAAATATAGGTAGTTGTCTAATTTAAATATTAGATTGTATTTTAAAGAAAAATACAATTTATTTTCAAATAAGTACATACTTTTACTATATAAGTATGTAAACGTTAACCTACTAAGGAGGCAATAAACGCTAGTTATAATATTATATTAAAACAAAAATTAAGCGCAAATTCTTGTGCTTTGTTGATTAGATAAACTTTGGTAGGAAGGTCACCTGTTTGCCGTCCACCTCCTGTTTTCGTCCATTTGATGCTGCGTGCATCAAAAACTTCGCGAAATAGCAATATTAACACACGAAAATCGTCTGTTTCCCTTTTCATGCTTGAATATCTAAGCAACAAGCTTACATGACAGGGAGTAGATGACACGCTTGTTAAAATTAAAACGAACACAATCAATTTACGGTTTGTATAGGACGAGCGTTGACAGGTGAAATAATGTAAAAAGTAAAGCGCGCTGCCTCAACTTTCACGGTAAGATTTCTATATAAATATAGACCTTCGGGATTTGTTTCTTTTTGGAATTAAAGTTTGTCTTATATTTATACAAACACTATTGTTTACCTAATAAAATGAATTTTAACTAATAAAATGAAGCGGACGGGAATAGGCTTTTCGTTTTAGGATGAATCCCTGTTTTCGACCGGGTGGACGGAAACGGGCTTAAGCATTGCAATATTTGTCTTCTCTTTTTTTATATATCTGATTGAAAATATATGATGTAATGGATAAATTAAAACATATAGTACACAGACATGCTATGTCCAGATTGTGTCCACTTTATTGTCGCCACGTATTAAACTACAGAGACATGAATTGCAGTCAAAAACTAGTTTTCATAAAAAAAAACGCGCCTGTTTCCGACCGTTTTTAAGCTAAATTAAGATTTAAAACTATATATTTCTTTACAATAAGAAGTATTTACCTTTTAAACTTTTTGTTGTTTATTTAGCGTACAACATGCGGTTCTATTATGTTTAACTGTTTTCATCAGTCCCAAAAGTAGACTAAGCTACGTCGAGGCTACTCGTCGCCTATACTACAGAAGGTATTGTAACTATATAGTGGTAGTATACTGGTTAAAGATTTTTTTTCGTCGACCCTTATATTCTGCCTGTAATGTCCTAAGATTGCGAAACGTAGTGACATACAGTAGGGATAGTCCACAAAAAAAAGTCGGTCTACACGTCGCTAAATCAGACTATATTATTATATCTGATTAACAATGCTAGTAGCTATATAACAGAGCCTGAGATTGATTAATTGGATTTGTATGTGCCAAAGATGCAATAAAAATGTTGATTAATAATGTTTTTTAATAATATACTTAATTATCTAAACAAATCCCTTACTTCAGAAAGTGGACGAAAACTGGCAACCTCTTGGACGCAAACTGGATTTTTATTAACGAAAACTGAAAAAAAACGGCATTTTCAGCTTTAAACGATTGTATAAATAAACCCTGGTTCAATAAAGCTGTACCTAACCATTACGTTAAATAAAAGTTAAGTATATATGAAATACGTTAGGCTTACGTTTTATTAGAAATTTATTCAATAACGTATTATTTTGGTAAACAAAGTTGGCAACTCCACTAACAGGACGCAAACCGGCGAACTAACCCTATACTTCATATTGTATTGCGATATCCGAGTTACACACTTCTGAAAATTACAATAAACTTATTTTTTTCTCTATCGACACATGGCTTCTCTACACATTGGAGAAGCGTAGTTGAATACTCCTATAGTGTTTTTAATGTTTCTAATGTTGTTTGTATGTTTTTAATATTTAGTTGTCTTGTTTTAATGTTTGTCATGTTCAATGTTTTCTATTTGTTCCTCATTCCCTAAATTGTTTGCCGCTATTGATCTCTGTTTTCTACACAAGTTAGCTAAACGGTAATTGGCATCTGTGTTGTAAATGTTGTGTTTGCCCGTAATTGGCATATATGTATATTAGAATATTACCTAAAATCCTGTATGTGACTGTGAATATATATGTGCTGTGGGTGAACCTAAATAAATCCAGTCTTTAAAAACAGGATCAGTGGTCCATTTATCGTTAAAACCTGTGAACCTTATCGTACTCGTTGATGGATACGATACGATACGCGCTCATACAGGCCAGCCGTATCATTCGTTGTTAGAAGGTATATAGTTATAAAAAACTAGTAGGATTTCGGAATCCGGGACAATTAGGGCTAATTACTGGACACGGGACCAGTCGAAAAATTCCGGGACATTCCCGGATTTCCCGGCCATCTGGCAACCCTACCTTGAATCCTTCGTACGAACTAACAATATGTTATAGAAGCTTCGCTAGTAATAAATAAATGTGGACAACATCACATACATTGCTCTGAACTAAAAGTAAGTAGCTAAAGCACTTGTGTTATGGAATTCAGAGACAACGAAGGTACCACAAACACCCAGACCCAAGAAAATGTAGAAAAGGATTTTTCTACATCGACCCGGCCGGGGATCGAACCCTGGACCTCAGAGCTGGCGACACCTTGAAAACCGGTGTGTATGCCACTCGTCCACGATGGCCGTCAAATATGATAATGGTAGCCTAGTATCAGCTTATATTCACATAATTAAGGCTTAATTGTTTAGGAAACTATTCGATTGCTTATCAAAAAAGAATACAAACGCGCTCGAAAATCAATGTACCTATATTGTACAATTGCCTTATAGCTTTCAGCTTATTACAGGATCAAGTGAGGCTCCCGGACGAAGTTTTCTCCCGCTTATTTACCTTAATAAACACAAGTCAAGTGCACAAGGCCATAACTTTCGCTATTTCCAAGAAACTATAACCAACATTATTACGTAGCACAATCAGAACAAAGCATGTTGCCCTAATGACGTCATCTGTCACGAACAGCTTAGAACTTTTCTCTAGCGAGAGGCTAGTTTTTAAACGAAAACAAGACAGCTTTTATAAAAAACATTTCACAGACAATGGATATTTTTAATAGTCTTACAACGTTGCGTAAGTTTATACCTACAGTGGTAAACCTATTGTTACCAATGAACTACGTACAGAATAAAATACACTAACAAATAAAAAAAAACAGAAGACACTGTTTACCTACAAGTTATTGTAAAATCATTAGTTACTGTAATAACATAATCACCAAATAATATCTACTCAAATAATAATTTGAAGAACTAATCAAAACCTTTATTACCACTAAACCAATACTAAGGGGAACTGTAAACAATATTACGTAAGCAGTTAATATGTTACGACGGTTAATTGACACGTCAGCAGGCCTGGCCGGCTGGCAACTTTCTTTAGTGTGTCATAACTCCGAATATAGGACTCGGACGATCAATAAACACATGTCAAGTTCACAGCCAACGAATGTCAGTTTCCACGAACGAAAGCTGCGGTAGAAAGCTAATTGACATTGCTCCTGCTTTTTAGCTGGCTTTTAATATAGAAGTAAACATAAGTAAAGGCAAAATACTATAGTCAGTGGTATGCTATGCTATTTTGTTTACAACAATGTCAATTAGAATAAGTGTTACTACATAATTGCCCGTCCATTATCCGCACAAACTTTCAGAAGGGTAAGAATTAATATCAAACAAAATAATTAACAACTTGCAACCTGCGATTTGGTATATTATAACATAGGTATGTGTTATTCTGTTACCAAAATGTATTCAGCATGGTTAGCGTAAAAGAATATAAGAATTTTAGTATGATTAACGTCATAATGGTTTTTGTGCTACAACATAAATAAAAAACACGTCATAGGTGGGCTCTTAATCGATATCGAGACCTTCATTCATCTGTCATTACTTTAACGAAACCTATGAAGTATATTACTAGTCAATCGATAAACATATGACAGAGTCACACGGCTGAAACGGCTGTAACTTTCCCTTGCCTTCATAAAGTTAAACACTTAAATGCTTGATTATATTGCCTACGTCACTGACTACAATTTTGAGTAAACTCGCTGGTGACCCATTATCGCTATCGTGTATCATATTGGTGACATCATTGCTGTCTCTTACCCATATGTTAATCTGTCCTAAGAGCGACAGAGGCCGTCTCAAATTCAAAGCAAGATAGTGCTAAACCAACATTAATCGAGTAAATTGGTCACGTCAGGTCTAACTTGTATATTCCCATATGAATATTTTGGAATCAGTCTGCTCCCTCCTCCTTTGAAGCCTTTTGATGACCCAATTAGACGTGTATTGTATAACATAAAGCATTTTTAATGTACTCGGGTATTGCCTGACCCAAAGTACCTGTGGTATATGGCACCTAAGAGGATACTGAGCACAAATTACCCTTGTTTTGCGAAGTAACCTTGCCCTTTGGGTTCGCGTGTCTAAATGCTGTTGGTAGACGGAACTGTTTCGAAAAAGGAAAGTTGGTAACATCGGATCATTCGTTTGAATGTTACTAAGATCATTAAAGTAGCAGATTACCGCATATAAGAGAAATAAGAATACATAAATTAAACGAGCTTGTTTCATTGCACTATTCCTAATTTCATTCATATTCAGTAGCAGTATTAGACCGCCTAAATGTCAAAGCATTTGTTTTGTTCGCAGTTAGGTAGATTGAATGCGATTACTACACCTTCCTAAATTCAGGACCAGTTTTATTTCCAGGATCCGAAATTCAGAGACATTTAAACGATAACATAGCATTCAGAGAAACTGAATAGCGAGACAAGTCTCGTCATGCTTATATTAAAATCGATAGGATTTAACTTTGTTGGTAGCAAACCATTACCTAGGGAACTACCGTTTTTTCTGAATTATAATGACGCAGCAATGCCACCAACACACCGTGACTCAAACACAATGAAACTCAAACACGTAAAACGAAAGTTGTCAAATCGCGTGCAAAATAATTGTGTTTCTTGGCCAAAAAACTGCAAACCACCTAATTTCTAGTAGACAACAGCCATTATTTATTTTATATTATATAAAAACTTTCGGAAGTATTTTTTTTACATAGTTTCGATCCTAATGGTTTAATGCCGTTAATAATTCTAGTGAGTTCTTGGAACCAGGAACCTGCATTCAGAACGTCAGAACTTCTAGTAGCTCTCTTAAAGTGGGCGACCTACATTCAACCAAAAACGATGCGTCCTTGATAAACTAGAAAAGCAAAATAATCAATATACAATGTAGTTTAAAACATGTGAATATCGGGAAATAAGAAATTGTGTGTCGTCACAAGACACAATAATTATTCTCGAATGCGGTAAATAAACGCTATACATAAATGTTCAACACGAACAAATTGTCTGTACATTTTGCGTTTTTCGGTTTTGTTACTCCAATCGGTATTGAAGCCAAATGTATAGTGCGGCTTAAAGGTCTACATTAAACCCAGTTTCGCCAGCGAGCAATCTACTGAATGGCGCATACGTTTGTTTGAACTATAAACAGAAAGTTTAAAATGTTCTGATCATTTGATGAAAGTTTTTATTTACAAATGGAACTTAATTAAAAATTGTTATCCATTCTAGGAATAGTAGTCGGCGAAGCTTTATGGCTGCAGAAACGAGGATATGATATTAATACAATCTGCAGTATACTGTTGTGTACTATTGTGTCAAAAATGTTTTTGTATGTATGACTTTGAATGAATATATTGGCAAACTTTTCATTTGTAAATGCTTAATTGAAACCAACTAAAACTAAACTACTCTGTCTGTTACGCTTTCACGTAGCCGTGAACCACTGATCCGATTTTGATGAAACTTGGTATGGAGAAAGCTTGAATACCAAGAAAGGAAATATTCTACTTTTTACCGCGATAACCGACATCCACGCGAGCGAGGCTACGGGTATAAGCTAGTATAGTATACGTATAAATATTAACGTTCCAAACAATTAAATTAAGTACAGATTGTACGTCAATAAAATGTGAATGTCAACAAATTATAATAGCCTATAATAACAGGTTGCTGTAAAACGGTTATTAATAATTATTAATTGCTATTTTACAACGGTGCTCGTAAATCATTAATAATTACAATGTAACGTGATATATCTTACGACTGCTTACGTATACCGTGAGGTATATTAAGCCAGTAAACAATTTATTTTAGAAGTTGAAGACCGAAATGTAAAGAAATATTGACCTCTCTTATAACAGTTCAAGCGAAATCCTTTAGAAAACCTAATACAGGGTGAGTTTTTTGTCGTTGTACAAACTAAAACTATGACCTGTATATCGGTTATAAAAACGATTAATATCAAAAATTAAACAAACAAACGAAAAATAAATCTCGAATGTCAGTACTATTACCGTAAAACTCTTTGTATTGAAATTCCATTTTTTTTCATTTGTTTTTTGAGTTTTTTATACCACATCGCTTTTGTAATCGAAATAGAAGTTAATAGCTTTCGTTTGTACAACGACCAAAAAATCACCTAGTATTTCGCAGTACTCTTTGAAACTTTGATAGTATGTATTTCTCATGACATTCCAAAACATTATTTCAATGGCTGACGCTGCAAATTACACAATCGGTCAAACGAGCCTGTCTTCATGCATATCTAAGTATTTTCTTGGCTTTTCTTTAATGCCTTGATTACGGACGGTAGAATTTTTGAAGCAAAACAAAGTAATTTCTACCGTCCGTTAGTAAAACGAATCGTTTCTTAAATATAGGAACCGGTCATAAGAAAGTAAAATTTATTCTTACATCAAGGGGTACGCTTGCGTTTGACTTTGATTGACTGATCGCCAATTTATTGGAAAACGTTTGAAGAGAGCTAAAAAATTGGACGACCTGATCATAATAACGAAATGCTAAATTGAGCGGATTGACTTTAAAGTAACAGTAAAAGCGAATAAAAGTAAATTTATAAAATAAATAAAGAAAAGAAATATAGAAGTAAAATCAAGTGTAATATATCTGTTGAATTATCTTCGTGTAATGTACCTTTACTAAGTGTTGTGCGACATAGAAACCTTTTTAGTCCGTAAATATTTGTTTAGAAATAGTGTCAGTGTTTGTTCATTTGCTATAGCGTTTATACTTGTATGAAACCTACCGGCCTGTACCAAAAAGAAGTATATCCCTCAGCCTCAGAATTACTTTACATAATCCCAGTGTCAGTAGTTGCAGTCACCTAATCACTTCGGCAAAGGCACACAGTTAAGAAAATCGGCCAGACGCGCTAGTAATTAGCCGGCAAAACCTACCTACTTAATTAGTGTTAAGTATGACACTGAACAAAGTATGTGCTGGCTTAATAAAATTGAAGGTTATTTTATATTGGTGAATATTTTTGATACGGATATTTATTCAAGGTTTTAAATATAAGATTATTGTTTTTTTATCAATTCAAGCCTGGAAGATAATATGATTAAGGGGTTGAGCAGATTTTATAGTTTTTTTTTAAATCAAAAGCTAGGTGTCAAGCTGGATCTAAATAGGAAATTTAATTTTTTTCTTAAAATTTTTATCCTAGATATCAAGTTAAGCCCGCTTGTGCCCGCTTGTCTTAACTATGTGTTAGGTTTTTCGTGCAAGTGGGCCTTAAAATATTAACTAAGCTTCATTTATGTAAGATTTCAGTTATTCGTTCCTTTTCGTATGAATCTGTTTGTCGATGTAGCTGATGGAGCTGGCCATTACCTGAAACAAAATATAAAAACATATTAATTATTGTTTGAGAAAACCACGCGGGCGGAGCCACGGGAAACCGCTAGTAGTTAATAATTATGTCGATGACCAAATGCATAATTGAAGTGTGCACCTAATGTTACCTAGTGTTTTCTAGAACGATTTCAAAATAAAATAGTGTAATTAATTAATTGCAAAACACGCATGTAGTTAACAATTATTATGTATTTTTGTAATTAATTGTCCGTTTAAACTTGGCAATGCCACTTTCGTAAGGGTTTTAATAAGTTTTTTTTTATAATGGAACATGCATACTTATAAAATATAACAATCTTATATTAAAATTAGAGATTAAATGCATAAGCAATAAATAAAACAGATTTCATACATCAAACAGACATGTAGCGTTTAGTTTTTTGTCTTTTGTGAAAATTATCTGTCAACAAGAATTATTTTACCACTCTGGCTGAAAACATAAATCAATATCGCTTTAATTGCTCAAGATCATGCAACATCAAAGTATTATTAAGAAAAGTAATCTATGAAAAAAAATGGTAATCAGTGTAATGTAATGTTTTAGCTTTGTAATACATAACAAGAAAACTTGGCAGATTATAAAATAAAACTTAATTGGGATTCAACGGATATAGTTTTTGGTATCAACGACAATAAAACGTAATACTCCTGTTTTTTTAAAAAAATGGGATCCTACGCAAAATATATCAAACTGAAATTCAAAACTGGGATCCAACGAATATATGTGAAATTTTCTAATATAATTCGAACGATAAAAAAGAAGACTAATTCTATCCTAAGTTCCTAAAGATATAAGCTATTTGCAAAAATCTACCAAGAATTTTAGTTTCTGCTTGCAATGTCTGAGTGCGACAACTAATATAGGCAAATGAGTAGTAAAACTATTTATTTATAGACAAAGTACCATTATAGTAAAGTTAGATCACTAACAACCCTGGCTTCGCGCCAATGCCAGTTTAATTACACCCGGAGACAATAAATTGCGAGTACACCAAACTACGCAAAACATATATCTCAAATTAAAATCAGGTTAGGAACATAACAATGTAATAAGGCTGGTTATGTATTTGGCAATTTTGTGGCACCCCTATTCCATTATCGCACCGCAAGTAAGATGCGAACAGTGCGTGATTAGTACGCACGGTATCTCAGTGATTCTTTTATCTTTTTATTGTATTTTTTTTACAGCCTCGTTGGTCTAGTGGTCGCAAGCAGGACTGTCGTGCACGAGGTCTCGGGGTCGTATCCCGACAAAAATATTTACTGGGTTTTTCGTTTAGAAATACTCCTTACAGCTCAGGTCGGAATCAGGAAGTTAGGTGGTGTTTACACCTCCTTGCTTAGGAAAGCACGTAAAGCCGTTGGTCGTGTCGGATTGCCGGCCCATCAGACTATGAGAGTGAAGGAATAGAGAGTGCAACCGTGTTCACGCATACACTCGTGCACTAAAATATCTCGGGCGCAGATGGCAGATCTCTGTTGAGAGACGCCGTCGTGACCGAAATTCTGTCAGGAGGACATTATTATTATATCAGTGATTCAGTGGAATGCAAGAAAGAGTGATTTAAAAGTAAGGTATTGTCTACCCGTGCAAAGCCGGGAAGGCGTTAGTACATATCTATGAAAATTGCAAATGAATATCAAACGGAGAAGTCTTAGTGTGCATGTGTCGTGCATCATGCACGAGCCATTAGTAAATAATGCGATATACATAATGTATCAGAAACCAATTGTCAACAATCTCTTGTTGATATCATAGAGATTTGTTATATCTATATGTAAGACTATCCATTCCTTTATATTAAATCACCACGATACTCAATACCAAAGACTTGTAATCAGCGAATACTAGATTTTCAAATTTGCATGGGCTTATCAAAATTTTGCTAACCCGGCAAAAACACACAACATTTTAAGGAAAAGCAACGTTAATTATCTAGAACATTTTAACAGGTTCCTGCAAGTATTTATTGCCAAAAGTATTTAGTGTGAAAATCTTATACAATATTAAAGTCAACATGAGTATCTTCAAACCGCCTCAAGGGATGTTCTCAGACGTCGGATGGAGTGTCATGCATTTAAATTATCATTTTTCGCAAATTAAGTCTGCAAAGTTAAATATTTTTACCGCTATTCTACGCAAAATGGAATATTACAGTATTTTTCCTTCATTTAGATAACATTTTATGAAATAAAAATAGCAGTGCAATCTCAAACGCTATGGAAGATTTCTTTCTCTAATTAGAGGACGAAATAAAAAAGATGTCGATATAGAGCACTAGCAAAGAGACCGAGCTAGTAATCAAGAGCTTATTAATTAATGGAGAGCTAAATACAGTAATTGCTTTTTCCTTTTATTTGTTTTTGTCCGCAATATATCCTTAAAGGTTTCATTATGTAACTGCTTGTCCTGACTAATATTATGAATGCGATAGTAACTCTGTCTGTCTGTCGATGTTTCACGCCAAAACTACTGAACCGATTTAAATGAAATTCGGTGGACAGTCTAGAGCCTGAGAAAGGACATAGGATACTTTTTGCCGCAATAACCGACATCCACGCGTGAAACATCTAGTAGTTTATAATAATGACGATGACCAAATGCAAAATTTCTAGCCTAATTGTCGTAATAGTAATAAATAATTCCGAAAATAGATTTAAGACGAATATAGCCATATGCATGTCGCTTGGCAAGCGGATTGGTGTTAGCTATATCTAGTAATAGTTGCCCCTACTCATACAAAAAGCCTTGTTATTCACGATTTTGGCGACGTTGAGATGTTCCGTTTATTTCTTTAGAACGGCGTTTACCGTAGCTGTATTCAGGTGACCGCTTTCACACGCTGTCGGTTGCCTGTCAATTGATTATCAATGACAGTACGGTATAGACATTAAAAATTCGGCAGCATTTTGTTATTTTTAAACTAGGCTTTAGTTGAACCATGACATTTAAAAAAAATACTTTTATTTTTTTTAATGTAAAATATTAATGTAACGTAAATATGTTTAATAGAATACATGAAATGTATACCTTTTTCAAAGTGTTTTCTTTTTTTTCACTTTTTACGAAATTATGATTGGATCTCAAAACTAAAACCAAGTTCATATTATAAGCATGTATCATCAGTTATCTTAACAGTGATACCAAATTTCTAAGTTAAACACCTTATTCGGAAACTCCATTCGGTACTGAAACATTAATATTAAAACCTGGGCAAGCTATCTCAAAGTTATCTGGCCTACATCCAGAGTCAAAACGTACAAACCTACGCAAAGCAGTGCAACAATCTTCAGCAAGTTTTGACCCAATTGTGTGTCGGTGTCGGGCATATTCCAGTGTTAATTAAATATAGCCGTAGCACTACCGACTAGCGCCGACTCGTGCCGACTCGTGCCGACTAGTGGAGCGATGTGTTTGTGAAGCACTAATTGTTTCGGTAATACAACGAGGAACTGTTATGCAGTTCTGCTTTTAACTTTGAGATATAAATCGTGTTGATATGAAGATGGCTGACATAGAGGTTAGGTGGATATATTTATGAAGTAGTTTGAAATTATAATGTTACTGTAAAATATGGGGCATGGAGTGGAGACATGCAATGAGGCTGTACCTTTCATGTAACACCTGGGTTTTGTGATTAGTATCGAAGACAAAATCCAAGAAAGAATTTAAGCGTATCGACATAGTCTAAATATTTGTTCTTATCTCTTCAAATCGTTAAATATTTGCCTAATTTATTCCACACGTTTACTACAAATACATTTTTTTTAATGAGACTAGCCCACCACTTGTGTCCCTCATTACAACCTGTCTGTAAACTAGGATCTACAATGACAACCAATGAATACCACCAAAACAGTTAAGCTCGGTGTGTCCCAGGGAAACGATTAACTGTCTTGGAAACAGCAACGAAATTAATCAGAAGTGGTAAATAGGAGGAATAGGAAAAATAGTTTCCACTTACACACTACAAATATATATCAAAAAGGGTAATTTAAATTGATCGAGTTCTAACAGTTCGCACATAACTTTATTCAACGTAAGGCGACATAATCCCACCTGCACTAATCCTGTATTAAAATAAATCTGTCACATGTACTTGTGACATCACAGGTGGTGCCTGTAGGCCCGCGTTGCCCGCAGCAATTGGGCCAAGGACTCCTGTAATTACTATCACTGTCCGAGGCAATTTATTTTACATGGCTTCCGACAACCACTCGGTTTATGTAAAAAGCTAAAACTTGATCTATTTTAGAATCTAGTTTTTATTAAACATTTATTTTTAAACACAATTTTTTACGTCATTATTTTTGCGTCATTTCATTATAGAGCTACCTTCCGGCTCTGTCATCAGACCAGCTCGAAAGTACCAGAACATTGTATTTTCCCCGAACTTCTAAGTATGCAAAATTTAATCATAATCGGAAATCAAGAAGTGATTCTAATTTAGCTTGCAAGATTTGAACTAAACAAACACAGATTTTACATTGAAAGTTAAAGAAAAGCTTGTAATTTTTTATTTTATCGTGATGGAACCCCTGAGAATTTAATTTCAATAGAGACCTTATAGAGTATTTGTTTACGTACATAACGTTAGTTTAATTACGTTATCACTCGTGTATACGTGTGTTAACGGGTAAATAATTGATAAACTTTAATTTATTTAAAATCTAAGTTATTATAAACTGACCCTTTTTAGCCGACCCAACCCGAGTCGTTGTCCTGTCAATCTATACAAAAATATATATTAAATTTCCGATATTTTCTGCAGATATTATGCAAATTTCCGTTCATACAAACCTTCTCTTGCCAATTACGAACACAACAAAAATATAAAACAGCCATAGCGATCGAGCCGTTCTCAAATGATGCTCCGTACAAACAAATAAATCTGAACTTAAATGAACGTATGTTGCGCATACAATTTAAATACACCACAGATAGTTAACCAGTATTTTTTTGTATTTAAAACATTAACTAATCAAGCTTAGCATTGTGAAAGCGAGAACAAAAAGTTTGCTGCTGATATTTTTGGAAAGTTTCAACACTACTTTCTCAGGCGGCCATTTCGAAATGATGATCTATTAGAATTAAATGTGAATGTTTCTAATTGTGTTTTATGGATACTATATGTAAGGCAAATTGAGTTGAAAGCCGTAAGTGCCATTGAAAGGAAATAACATAATATTGTTTTTACAATTCACGATTATTCAGTATTCATAGTAGTAAAGAAAGTTCGCTCTATAAACATTGGATTATACATCAGTACTTTATTTTCACAACTACGTCCTCTTTAGTATCACTATAACTATGTAAAATATGACCCCAGATCTAAATAATCTAAGGAGTTCTATGAGTATTTCTTTGAGATAGTAAAATGAGATTAGGTATAGCTAAATTTAACTATTTCAAATATATTTTTACAAGGTGAAAAGCTGTTGGTATCCAATCATGTGGCCATGAAGGGGACGTGTTCAAGAGGCTGCAGTGACGCCAACACGGCCGGCCTCCAGCGACCACCGCATTTTCATATCCCTTACCCCAAGTGTTAAGAAAATAGCGGGTTTTAAAAACTTATCTGAATGAACACGGCCAAAGACAAAGTGTAGGTATAAAAGCAAAGAATCCTAACATTCGGTTCCTAAATAATTAATCGATCTAATCTGTTGTCAAATATTTTGTCAACTTGTGCCATTCGTTGACCAATAGACTAACAACTAAACACAATAATTGATATGAGGTAACTAATTATTACACTGACTTTCGGAAACCGGGGTTGAGCCGATTACTTCTGGCTCTTAAGACAAGGGTAACTCATTTTGGTGATAGGTCACCGTATACAGAAGATAAGCAAATAATTCACCAGTAATCTAATCGATAGGTCACCTATGTGTCTAATAAAATTCGATCACGAATTAAAATTAACACGCTAAACATTTTTAAAAGAAAAAATGAGTACACTACTACATAACATAGTTTAGTTTTAGCATTTTACAGTAGTTATTATCATGAAATATTTGGTGTCACAAAATTCATAAAGTTAAAAGCTAACATGTCATTTTCCGCCCATCTACAACTAAAACGCAGTAATTTATTCGAGTGGGTCGTTTAAAACAAAGATAAAATCACAGTCCAGGTTTATTAGCTTTAAAGGATCATTAAATTTGAAATACTCAAGTTTTTACAACTGCAAACCGCTGTTTTCTTGTAATTTGGCACGGGACCATTAGACAGACGGTGCTTCGTAGTTTTATTGGTGCACGGCGTTTGAAATATGGTAAGAAATGGGTGGGAAACGTGACCGGAGTTCGCATTTCTAACATAATGCTATGCTATTGGAACCTATTCCCCTTTTGCACAACTATTCTTTAATCTTATTTGAAGTCGTTTTAACCCTATATGTCAATGAAGGTAGCTTTGTCAACGCCCTTTATATTAATGTTTATTCTGCATATATACAAAGTTTCTTTATATTATTTTTAAGGAAAACAGTCTACAGTGAAGTGATTACATAAAAAAAATTAAAACACAAAGAAGTTCATTTAAATGCGAGTTTTTTTTAAATCTCAATTACTTACAACTTATCCAAGACAAAGCTGCCCTTACTTATTACTAACACCTATTACTACGAAAGCACCATCATTACAGTCAGTATGAATGAGAAAAAAAATCAGTTTCAATGCCTTCCAAATACCGGTTAACCCGTAAAAAATCGTTAACGACTTAAAAAAAGGTAAAAGAGGCAACAGTCACGAAGTGTGAATTTAGAAGTCGCGCACGAAAAGGTTAAGTTCCGTGAGAGAGAAAAAAACTATTTCCGGTCGGTTGGGTCACGGAAACAAGATATCCGGGGTAGAGATGGTCGGGAAATAGTCGATCGCGGCGTAATGAGAGGTCTGGAGGGATGAATAGAGAGGAGAGACCCTTCTGATCCTCTAACATTGACTTCTGAACGTTAGGGAAAGGACAACTCGTTTAACTTTTGATATATTGCCCTTGAACCGTGCCTAATGAAATTAGTTCAGCTCATACTGTTGAATGTTAAGCCCATATTACTTTGTATTTTAGTCTGAACATGGTAACTCACTCTCTGTTCTAAAATGGTGGACATTTCGTTAGGATTTTTTTTATGTTTCTTTGATAGCGGTTTCGTTTTAGAACCGCTTTGTGTTAACTTAAGCGCGGTAATAAAACAAAAGAACCTCTAAACTGTCTTCGTTTACCTGGCAGCTACTGTACCTATATCTTACCTACCTACTGTGTAAGTTGATCTTAACCCTGGCCACGCACAAGCGCACATACTTTCGTAGTCTCTTTATTTGCACGCATGTGAATTGCCATCGCGTTTTTTCGCATAATAGCATAAGTGACACCGACACACCGCTTGAAAAGCCGTCTTCACATAATCATTCGCAAATATCGTTTTTTTTGGGAGGTCGCTTATTCGTTTGAATGTAAGTGACCAGTATAATAGTTACTCACAATTAGGTCTCTGACAAGTTACAAAGGTGAAGTAATAACCTTTGTTATTTGAATATTTAATTTACGTTTCAGGATGTTTTAATGATTGATGCCTCTTAGTTCGGTGATATTTATTGAACATGTCAGAAAGCCGCCGCAGTGTTACCTGATATTCCTACATCGGAGGGTTGGCTTACGACAGAGGCTTAAAGAAATTAAGTTACAAAGTTTATACATAAGTATAAGATGCTTAGACGCTTTAAAACAAAGAAAGCGCGATATTTGCTGAACATCTTCAAAAAGTTCTGTATTTATCTAAGAAATTTTAAAAAATATGTATAACAAATGTCTTAACCGCAAACAGCTCGCGGTCGTTACGACCATAACGCTAACTTATTCTTATGGGTACTTCCGTGTGGGGTACAAACCACACCATACTATTATAGCCCACTTTTAACAGCATTACTGTGTTATGGGGGTTTAAAAGCCCCCGGGGGTAATAATGGTGTCACTTACAGCTGTGATATCAATTCCAAGTGTGTGGTATTCGAATTAGAGTGTAATGATGATTTTCTACATTATCGTGTCACGAATTCTGGTTTGAGGTGGAAATTCGGAGTGAAATTGAGCTGTTAGTAGTTAACTTAATATAGCATAATAATGAAGATAGTAATATTTTATGAACCACATAGTTTTGTTGGTAAATCAATTTGATTTAGAAACGTAGGCATTACTTTTTAATGTATGTAAGTATCTATGTGTATTGATTATGTTTGTTAAGGTCAAATCTTGCAAGTTATATTACAACTACTAGATATATAATTTCGGTCACAGTATAATAATTATTCTACTTTCGAGCTGTGCAGATGATGGAGCCAGAAGATGGCCATAGGAACTCTGTAACGAAACGACGCAATTACATCGTGTTTGGGCTTGTTTGATTGGTCTTCACTAGTACTTTGATACTAGCTGATTTTAAACCTTGCTTTTATTATTACCTACACAAACTATTTGTGTAATAATAAAATATGTACTTCTAGCATTATTATTAAATCCCTAACATGCATTATGTACACATAACATCCCCAAAACAACGTCATAATTGAAAGCACACGACAAATATTACGAAGTATTTAACAAAACTATGACCAAATGACAGTTAATCTTAAATGACCCTGGATTGTTACAAGCTATGACGTGGCGGATAACCGTCCGATGATGAATAGATCGAAACCTATCTCGGGGTAATTTGTGCTCGACGTCTTTCGACGCCTTCCGGTCCGTCGCCCTCGAAGGGTTAAGGAATATAGGGATAGATTAAATTAAATTCGCGAGCCTTGAAGTGGGTTAGGGTTAATAATGGGATGCATTTTGATGATAGGGTTTCGGAATAACTGTGGATCATATATGTATAGTTAGAACAAAATTTGTATAATAGTTAAGAAAACAGACTTGATAGATGGGTTTTAGAGATTGACGCACAAAATCGACACAGCAACACTTTCTCCAAAACATTTATTTAAGGAATGCTGATCCTGTGAAATACAATAGATACGTGTTCATGTCTTGTTATGTGACTTAATTTTTTGTATTTGTACATAATAGTTTGTAACATCTGTCGTACAAATATCCTTACTAATATTTTTACTTCTTGCCCACCGACTGGAGATTTCACATATATAGTCCGTGTAACATATAAAGGAGGACTACATAATGAATGTGGTCAGTTCTGACTCAGATCGAACAGGCCGGGGTTACCGTATCCATAATATAAGTTTCAATGCTGAGCTCCAGTGGCCTAGTTGGCGCGCAGTGCGCCCTCGAGGCGTGTGACGTCACCGGCCCCGTGCACTTGCACTAATGGCCCAGCCGGGACCCGTGTCTACATATGTCGGCTTTCGAGTGTTAGCGTAACACTAAAACATTTTTAGATAAAAATTGGATTTCTTGCAGAGGTTTATTAAAGTTTTATGTCTTTGTGATGAATTTAAATGTAATGTATAATGCATGAAGAGAGATCTAAATGCTACAGTGGATGAGTGAGTAGATTTGGATAGACCGAGTTGGTTTGGAGTTTTTGATTGGTGAAACCGTGCAGAAATGAGTTGATTTGTGATATAATAAGTGACCAACTTTACCGTACCGCCGGGAAGTTGGTGGATCGTAGCACAACTAAATATAGCATGAAACCCTGACTGAACCGATATTATAGTCCAATCCTCATCGATTATCTCTTATCTCATCGGTAATTCGAGGGTAATTTTATATTACATAATTTAATTTTTATTTCTTTTATATTCTTATGTTAATTTTGTAGTATTATAATTTTATGACTATAATGGTTTTGTAATCTATACCATCATACTATATACTTGTGGCTTATCGAAACTGATTTTGAACACTGCTCTCCGAATAAATAAATATTATTATTAATTTAAACTTTCCAGGAGACATTGCTGTTTATAAAATAATCCTCTCAGTTGCATTATCTTTTATTATAAAGGTTTATGTGCGTAGGTTATATGTATGTTACAAATAATCCCAATTCCTCTAAATGATAAGTAGTTTCCGTGAATTCAGTAATTCGTTAGGATTTATCTGTCGACTGCCATGCGGGTATTTACTCGAGTTTTCCTTATTTTCATGCTTTTTGATATGTTTATTTGCTGCTATATATAATAATATATGTATGTAATGCTTTACTACACAAAAATGGAAGGCAAATGCAACATTTGCAAAAACAACTTTAAGGAATCCAGCTTTAAAAGATATTTTTCAAGATTTTGGTACATAATCCTTTATTTCCTTTTTTTTAAATATAGGTATGTAAAATTTCTTTCAAATAAGAGCTGCGTTATTATTGTTTAAAAAATAATTTTATAAATACATAAAGCATTGTCATAATGGATTACGTAATAACGAAAAAAAATATAGAGAGTTATAACAATATTGCAATGTGTCTTTAACTATCGTAATTTGGAATTGTGCCCGATGAATCAGAATAGGTTAGCTCGTAATAATGAAGGCCTTCTATTGTTCGATAAAATGGGTGTGTCTAGTGTTTACCTCTATGCGCAGTATAGGCGTGATTATATAAAAAAATATATATTAAACCAATTCTCCAACTCGGGTTGGTTACACTATTTATAACACAAGAACAGGTTGACCGATTTTTATGAACTATGGTTTGTTGGGATGGTCTCTGCCCCGAATAACTATAAAAACCTCGAAAATAAAAATGACTCCTAGGAATTGGGATCAAGCGGGTGAGACCGCGGGGCTCTGCTAGTAACACATAACCATGCACATATTTACGTGCAACTGTCTACTTTACAAGCAAAAAGTCTTGTTACGTAAAAAAGGAAGTTTACTCGGTTGTTCTGTACGTAAAATTCTACATTTATTTTCGCCATATTTTTTATAAATCCAATTAATTTTGGGATGCCGACGGGTGTCTCTAAGGGCTTGAAGAACCCATATAATCAGCTTGAGCTTTGGGGCTTATATTAGACTAGCTGACCCGTGCCCACTTCGTTGGGCATAATGTTAATAATCCTTTTTTAGTACATGTCATACTAACGATTTAAATTATTTTATTAATATTAAAAATTAAATTATCTATACTAATATTAAAAAAACTACTTTTTGTAACTTAAATATAAAAGTTAGACATATGCTGTCGTTGACTTTTTTGTAGGCATTTTCAAGCTCCACATCTTTTCTCTAGAACTCAAAAATATATCTTTCATAGTTAAGGCAGCGTTCGTAAGAAACGCTTTCATCCGACCGTTTTTTTTTTCTCTGATTCACTTTGCAAAACGGACTACCACGTAAAAGCCTTTTTATTTTTCGGTTTTTTATATAGCCTATGACACTCAGCAATAATGTGGCTTTCTATTGGTGAAAGAATTTTTAAAATCGGTTCAGTAGATCCCGAGATTACCCCTTACAATTTAACAAACACACAAACTTTACTTCTTTATAATATTAGTATAGATTAGCCTAGTAACTAGAAACAAGGTTCTAAAATAACTGCAAGCTTTAGAGAGAGAGCCGAAAAATATACTGGTATTTTTTGGATTTTACCATTTCCAATCACTTCGTTGATTGAACACATATTGACGCGCATATTGTATTTCCTGATTAATAAAAAGCTTTCTACACAAAGAGCATAAAGGAAAAGTGATTTGATTTGATGCAATCAGGGGGACCGCCCATCGTGTCGCGTGCTTGCTATGTTTCACAGTTTACGGAAGAATAGTCTCCAATCAGCTATGAAGGGAAAATTAATTTCATTGAACACGTGTGGATATGAAGTATGGACTGATCTGTAAGTTTCAAGGGTGATGAGCATTGTGGAGTGAGCTCTCTTGTTTACCAAAAGCTTGGAGTTGGAGTAGAGTTGGATGTGGAAGCTAACCTTTACGGGATATAGTGTAAAATATACGTATCTATTCAATGGAAAGAAAGAGCAGTTTCTAAGATGGTATTTACAGAGATCTCACATCCTCCGTGTGTAATGGTGTTTAAAAAGGGTTTAAAAAGGTTAATATTCTACAATCGGTCATCTGATCAATTTTTAAAAGATAAATCTGTCTTTGCTATATTAAATCATCATGCATGTTTGTCTTTGCTATATTTTTATGGTTAAGAGTAGTTTTTTCACTATACGGTAGAAAAAAGGTTATTTGCATATGCTTATTGCTTTTGCCATTCATTTACTCTAATGATTGAAAACGTAATTGATTTTGGTTAATTAGTGGTACTCGGTCCATTTTAATTACGGTCTTGTTTTTCTGTGAGAGTAAATTGTGCATGGGAATATAGTAAACAGAGAACTCGAGCGGCTGAATCGGTTCGATTCCCGGTAACGAAAAATATTTACAAGACCTACACTATATAGCTATACCTATATTTATTTTAAATTTGAACGTGTAATGTAAATAAAATTCTCAGTAAAAAAAAGCTGGAGTCGAAAACACGCTAAAATACCTCAATTTCACCTTTCATTTGGTCGGTTCATTTTCGGGGATGTGTACACCACGTTTTTTAAACGCGCCGTCGACGCGCGTTTTTTAAACGTGCTTTTATCCTACAGAGCAGTTTGTGTTCGTTTGTAAGATAGATTAAAACGCGCAACAACGGCACGACTGTATCGCTACACGCAATTTATACAAGTGTGCAAAGGTCTGTATCACTATGAACGCGCGTGTGCACAGCCTTATTCTCATAAAAACTACAGGCAAGCCACTAAAAGAGATTTCGCATTGATCTATCTTTAAGTAAAAAAATGTTGAATTTCACGGAGCCCATAGCAAATTCAATAATTTCACAGTCGACAGAGCCTTTACAAAGTATTCAGAAGGACGTGGGATTAGCTTCGGCCCTCGTCGGCCAATTTCGGCAACCTTCGTATCTAATTAAGGCCGAGCCAACCATGGATTCTTTTGCGTAAAAATCGTATTGTCTGTAACGACCTCATTTCATAGACACTTGTAATTGCAAACGGTAGTTTTAATTACTTTTTGGTACGCTTATTACCTAACAAATGTTGTGTTTCGGTGCGAATTGGGGTTTTGTGTTAGCGTGAGTTTTTTGTAAAAGGTAAAAAAATAAAATTATTTTTTGGGGTTATTTGCCTATTTTTTTAAGAAAACAGATTTAAAAAGGAGGAGGTTTTATGAATGACTGGATGTATGTTTTTCAATGAGTTTTTGAGTATAAACTTTTTAAGCCGACACTAACTTTTTCACCTAATAAGTAGGTACCTAACATTTCAGTCACTATTCACCATCCATGCTTAAAGAAAGTGGATAGAAAACGATGGCATGATTCAGAGTTTACCCAAATATTTTTTAGAAGCTACCCGCCAAAAGGTCCCATCCTAAAAATAATAAAAAATGGTCCAAACAAAGCCAAGATATTTGGTACGGTTTTTGTGTTCTGTACATTAAGCCAACCAGCTTCCTCCTCTCACATTTGTTTTGTCGTTCGTATTCCATTGTTTTTGGTTCAGCACTGAATTACGCGCGTTTATCTCGGTTGCTTTTCTGTTTGTTTGTGTATTATGTTAATTTAAATATGAATTATTTTCTTGGAAGTGACCTATTTAGCTGTGGGTGTTATTGAAGGCAAACACCCACGGGATTAGTGGGTTATTATCCATCACGATATTGCCTGAGCTTGATATATAGCAGGAATCCTTATAAAGAGGTCTATGCAAACAATATTACGTTTAAGGTTCTGAGGAAATCTTTACACAAGAGAAGACCTTTTAATACTGATTGGCTGTATAGCCCATTCTCCTTTCAATTCCACAATTAGTGTCAATTAGAACATTATAAATTAAATATTAAAAAGATTTTGATAAAAATTGGCAGTTACGATGCAACTCTAATGCCGAGTTATTTAAGATATACCCCCGAATTATGAAACGCAACATAACTTGAAGACATTCTTAAAAGTCTCTATGTCGCTACTTTACACCTCAAAATGACAGCATGAGACTTAACGTCGACTTAAAACTGATTGACGATTCAGTATTCAGCCATTAATCATCTAATTATCTATAATTTAATTATCTGGAAATATAAATATTATAACCCGTATATTATTTTTTTGAGCAAGCATAAACTCTTTAAATTACTTATAGATACAATATAAGTAATATATTGGAAGCATGTGGGTGGTTAGGCGGCAATGTAAATCTAAACTGTATACCCTGTAAATCAATCAGACGAAATTAAAAAAAGACTCATAAAGATGAGACATTAGTCTAGACAGCTAATTAAGGTTGATCATCAATGTTATTAATACTGCAGTATAATTAGAATTTCATGTTGCTATTATAATTCACATTCTGTAGGTCTTGCCAAGTCCTTTGAAGAGTAATTACTACTGTCTTTATATTTGTCAAGTACTTTGGTTTCGTTTGTTTTTGTTATCTCTATATTTTATACTTTTCTTTAACGTTTTCTTTGTGTTTTATGAAAGGTCTACGAACTAGACGGACAAGGTCAAAGTCAGAAACATTTATTTATAAGACTCCTTGTAAATAGTCTAGACTTTGAAATGTTTTTTTTTTCATAGAAAAGTATGGACGAGCTAACACTCAATGGACATAAATCTCATATAGTATTTATTGAATCATT
Organism: Diachrysia chrysitis; assembly: GCA_932294365.1. NCBI lineage: Eukaryota > Metazoa > Arthropoda > Insecta > Lepidoptera > Noctuidae > Diachrysia > Diachrysia chrysitis. Next base: position 8,664,340 of record OW028659.1, on the reverse strand, counting down.
CATGTAAAAAAGTATTTAATAGAATAGGTTTTCTAAAATTTCAAGCTGACAATAGACACGACAATAGAATTTTATGATACATATGGTGTAAAAAGATATTCCGATTCTACGTTCTTTTTTTTTTCAAACCATGTGTTTATTTCAAAGGAAGTCTGTATACAGAAAGCACTCAGTAAAGAAGTGTATTACGCATAAATGCTTCAATTAATTAGACCTAAGCCCAGAGCTTTTAGAAGTGGCAACTGGCACACAAACGACTTGCAAACCTTCACCATCTACACGTGAAAATGACTCAAGAATTTATCTCTGAGCACACAAACAAACAATTAGCACAATGATCAGGATCGGGCCGCGACTGCGATTATCACCACGTATCTAAATGTAATAATAGTACGCGTATTCAATTTGCATCGCTCGCTCAATTAGTGATGAGGTACAATTAACACTGCACTCAGCACCAAGGACCCAGGCGACATCTATTGAATCAGAATCCATGCCCGTAGCAGTAGTTTTACCTGAAACAAGAAATGTTTTGGTTAGAGATGTAATTTTTATCACTTTTGATCATACAACTTAACTCTGAAACTGTCTATTTTTGGATATACCGTCTTCCGCATTTAGACACCTCTTTACATATTCTATACCTAAATCTCAACATTTTATAAAATGTAAATAAGTAGGAATTGAAGAGGAGATTTTATCTCCAAAAACTCAACATTTTCGATCGGTCGAAGCTACTTGAATATAAATTAGAATATTACAAACGAGACAGAATTTTGTCATTGAATCACATTTTCTACAATACCACTTCAAGTTCAAGAAAAGTTGTAAATGGTAGAACTACTGGATCGCATAATACCTAGTGTCCGTTCAGAGAGTATTAACCCTCCTTTCACTTTACCGTCCACAATTTTACCATGTTTATTACTTTTGTAAAGATCTTGAGTCCAATAAAATAGAAATTCATAGCGAATATCAATAAAGTTTTATTTCTATGTTTTATGTTTTCACTGCAACCATCATCGGTTAGATATGGATGGGTTAAAAATATGAATTTGTTGTATCAAATAGAGAGCCAGGTCAAGCCGATCACAAGCGACATGGATGATAAATAAACTACGATGAAAATATGTAGGTACTCGTAAATATGTAAGTTATGAGTATGACAGTGAATGATTATGCATGCAGAGGAAGACCGAGGAAGAACGAGAAAGAGATTGAGTTATTGTGTGAAAGAAAGGATTGAATGACAAGTAGTAGAGATGAATGTAAGCAAAATTGTTGGTCGATTAGGAACAGGGTAGGAAGATGATGATGATGTCTAGTTGACAACATAAAATACAGAAATACATTGTCAAATCAAAAAGCCTGAGATTAAGTTCTATATAATTTTCTAGCTTTGAAAGAAAATGCATAAAGTAAAAACTGTAAAGCTTTAAGTTCAAAACTAGGTTATTCTGCACCTTGAGTAAGAGTGTCTCGTGGAAGTATTGTTTGTTCGACATCAGGTAAACTTATACTACTCACAAACAAGAATAAATAGTTATCATAATAGAAACAGGCACCATAGCTCTCAGCTCAATGAAAGATTCTAACCAATAGCAATTCTGGAAAAGTTTTTCAACAAATAAATTAAAATAAGAATACGAAATTCAATTCCCGCGCTCAATATTTGTTATGTCGTCGTGAAATGTTCGGAAACCGATTGCTGGCCGATATGAAACGAAGACGTGAACGAAATACTGGAAAGGAGGTCCAACGGTTTACATGCTAGGAGTGGGGGGGGAATCATCTGATTGGGTGGACAAGTTCATATTATGTTATGCATCGACACGCTCAGTTCCCTCGAGAGGTGAATCTGAAAATGGAATCAGTAAGTAAATATCCTGAGAGCGTACTCGTTACATACTATGCTCAAATGAAAACCATTTTGGCGATAGTGGCACTAAACAATTTTGCTGAAGGATTTTATGTTCATACCAATTTTCTAGTTGACAAAATTAAATAAATATAAAAACCAAAATGCTCTAACAACTTATATTGGCTTGGAAGTGTTGCGAAAATGAAAATCTGTGTATATCTTTAATATAGTAAAATTTTGTTGTAAGCTCCTCATACATGAACATCAAAACTTTATAAGCAAAAGCTCTGAACGCCTGAAAGAACTAACGTACATATTTTATTACAAGAAAATCGGAAATTAAATTCTAGCAGAAAAAGTTCAAGATGAAGAAACTTTATGAAGCTTGATGTATGCAATGGAATAATCTTAGAGTAAATAACATGTTTAATAAACAAGGATATTAAGTTGTTTTCAGTCTAGACAAAAGATAAGCAATTCAGATAGATATTACAGAAAACAATTCATAGCGTGAATCACAGTCTACAATACTTGAACATCTTCGAGTATTATTTAAATAAATGTCCTCTACATAGGAAAAAATGCTGTGCATTCCAACATTTCCAACTGTAGAATTTCATTCATTGAAATTCCGTTGAGCAAGCTTACAAACAAAGTTTTATTTATGCGTGTTATTGTGCAGCGCTTTTGGGTAGCGTGTCGGCGACGTGGCGGCTGCGTGACGGTGGCGCATACTAAACGCACCGCAGATAAATGGCGCGGGCTAAACTCGCCGCCCCCGTAAGCATGCGATGTTTTTGGATGGTTTCATAATTTGCAAAGGATTTTGGTTGCCATCTGGCTTTGAGCATCAGGAATGTTGAAAAGTGTAGCTTGATTATTCTAGTGAGATATAAAGCGCTTAGTAAAGTAACCTAAATTTCATCCTAATTAAGTCACAAAATACAAGACACTGAATTATGACGCCTAAATGTCAAAGAATTAGATTTTTTTGTCTTTTTTTTGTGTCTTCCTAAAGTCACTAATGATTTCAATTAGGATTCTAAATTATAAGCGCACAAGGCATTTATGCCTTTGTACACGAAAAACTTTTTTATACGAAAAGTGTCTAATTTTTTTCAAAGTGGTAGTTTATTGCCTTCTTACTTAACATTTTTTTTCTCCTAACATGTAACGCTAATTAAAAATCCTACTTGACAAAACTATATCCGCAAGGCTATACATCTAGACTATTTCACGAGATAGAACTGTCAGTATTACCATATTGGATAGGTTTAAAACAATTTGCGGACAAATGGTAGTTTGGCCGGGATTCAATCGTGCGTCGGTGCAGTATTCTATTAGATGCTGCCATCGGCTTGGTGTAACGGTGGTCGGACTGTGTCCCGTTAAAGACTTGCGGTACAAGAGAAGAGTTAGAAGCGGATATCTTAAGACCTAGATCAGTAAGTATATATATGAAAATAGATCACAAAAGCCGAAGACTAAATGCCGTTCTGCCTTGTTAAAGACCAAATCACATTTTGGAACGCTAAATCAACGGAGTAAATGAAATATATATGTTTTTCAATAAAAACTTTATGTGGAAAGAATATTGGTGTGATTTTACCACAAAACATAATTATTGAACATTACTATTTAGCTGAATTTAAAGTTCAACACCTACCAAGATACCTGTCTTGAAAAAATAGGTAAAAAAACAAGTACATTTTACATTAACTATTTCCAACCAGCCATATTTAATGTTCTCCATTACTCCTTAATCTGGTAGGACTCGATCGATATTTTTTTATTCTCCTCGAAAGAACGTTAATAGCTCTTTATCGGCTCCCTAGCAAGGTAGACGACCATTACGACTTACATTAAATTAACGACACATAGTCAAGTTTTTGTCCGCGGTACCCCATGACTTGGGTGAGCCAAACGATTTCAGATATAACCGTAACAGCTCGATCTGAGTCAGCGTAAACTTTAACGATTCGATCGTTGCTAGCAAGATAACTGGCCAGTAATGCCTTACTTATATAGGAGTTTGTTTGTATTTAGACCCCATTATAATGTTATGGTCAGATTGTGTGGTTTTACGAGTTATATTAATGCTATACTTCAAATAAAATGGTAGTTATCATATATAAAATCTGCTACATTTATTTTTCTATAGCATTTTTACTTCGTAAAATACCCAAAGAAGACCATAAGTAAGACTGACTGATTTCTACAAACTAGCCCAATACGAGTAACACAAAGAAAGAACTTAAAGTGACCTTGTTGGCGTATATATTCAAAAGGTCAAAAAGAATTTAAAAAAAAAAAGACAAGATTTCTTTACAATGAGTGTGTTTGCAGCTCACTCAGTTTGTAGATGTGTAGTTTCAATACGCCCATGGGAAACCACCGTAAGCTTTTATGTAGGTACATGGACCACTTAGTGCCTATTACCCATGATAAAAAAAAAGAAACCCATGACATTTAAAAAAAATGTACGAACTTTTATTTTCTTTAGCTTTGGTTAATATGATTTTTAAGTTGGTATGTATCAAAGCTGTTAAATGTTGCTTAGATTTAATCATCATGTTATCAGTCTCATGTATATCATATATCGTTCGTGTAACAGTAATAGCTCTAAAAAAAGGTCATATCAATTAACTGCTACAGAAAATACTTTACCTATGCAGTCATAATAAAGCACTGTAGGCCGTACATCGGCGATAACATCGACAGCGCCTTAATTTAAAAGTTCTAAGGTCCATTTTAGTATCTACGTTTTCCACTTACAAGTATCAAGTGTCGACAAGATAAATTCTTAAAAAAGCTGATATAAATTAATCTAGAGTTTTATATTAGTTTTAAAGAAGTACACGTTTGCCCCTGAGAAGCGTCGAGCGCAGTTGATTAAAGAAATTAATTGTTTATTGTCGCTCGGGAGATGTGCCGCGAATATATTTAAAGAGACACTGGCAATTTACAGCGCAAGGTTGCCACCCTTTACTCACGACAGACTGAACTAATTGGAGCGAGGAGCTTCTTATTTACAACAACCTTTTTATTTATAAATTTGCTTTAAATAATGTTGCGAGTTTGTGTAGTTTTTATTTACAGAGTTTTTACTAGATATGTTAGTCCCATATCTATATCCCCCAGATCTCTACGATTAGCAGTTTAGGCTGTGCGTTGATCCGTAAGACATTCAGGACAAAACCTTTTATATATATAGAAATGGGACTAACATATCTAGTAAAAACTCTGTAAATAAAAACTACACAAACTCCTAACATTATTTAAAGCAAATTTATAAATAAAAAGGTTGTTGTAAATAAGAAGCTGCTCGCTCCAATTAGTTCAGTCTGTCGTGAGTAAAGACCTGAAACTTAGAGGGTATGTTCTTTGTATGACGAAGGCTTTCGAAAGAAACGATTTTCTAAAATTCTACCCGTGAAGGGATGAAAACGGGTGCAAAGTTTGTATGGGGCAACGTGATTCCTTGGTCCAATCTAATTCAAATTTTGCAAATACATCGTTTCACAGAATTAATGAAAGATGTGTTTCGTATTTTATTGAAACTCATCGCCTAACGGGGTTAAAACGGGGTAGAGTTATTTTGGGGGTGATTTGCATCGAAGTTAATATCAATACTCCTTAGTGCTTTTGATTTAAATTACATTTTATGGTGACACATGTTAAAAAACTTAATTCGATTTTGTTAAAAAATAACAGCGAACTCACATAAAACCTTGTGAAATGTCAAAAACCATTTTTGACTTTTATGCGGTCGAAGCCGCGGGCAAAAGCTAGTGTAGGTATACATCTAGAGTCTTATTTAACATTTATCCAAACAATGTAGTTGTTAATTCTGCGATGAGTAACGAAAGCTAAGCTGATAAGCTATTATATTAGCCATATAACAATGCGGTACATAATTATTCGGGACATTTTGCTATTGTTTAGGATGTATGCATATCACATTTAACCTGTCTCATATTTCACTGCAGCACAAAGCTACTTTTCTCAACGCACGTCGTTTTCACACATTGTAAAGCAGCAACGTTAGCAACTCGCACTTGTCATAATATCCATTATACATAACGAAAATATGGGACTGCACCTGTTACCCGGACATTTATATTTATGTTCAAAACATGACTCCGGGAAATACGTTGACATTAGCCGTTTGTTCCCGGTAAAAATAGGACATCGTTTTACCGTGGTCGACAGAAAAGGTAAATAAGGAGTAACGATCATTAGATAGCTGAAAGCTGTTGTTTATAAGATCGATGTTCAGGAGTACATACTCGGGGGTAGATATGAAAAGTTGTTGCCAAGTGTCAACCCTAGGAAGCTCCGTGGGTAGTATATTCACTGGTAGAAAGTTTCGATGTCGCGCGGACGTGACGCTTCTTTGAAAGCCAGTAGGTAATATTGTTATGGGAAATTTTACTGGTGTGGCGACGAACACGGAATATTCGAAGAGGTGTTGATTGAGTCAGCGGTGTGTGCGATGTAACTAAAGTAAACCAAATGTTTAAGGGATTGTAAGGTAATTAGCGTTTATGCGTCATGTCGAGTACTTAAATAAAACTGTAGTTAAGTCGGATCTTTTTTTAATGACAATATAGAGGGTTAGCAGCGTTACACCACAATAAGGTACAGTCGCCAAATTCCGTTCTCGTAGGTATATCTTTTTCTGAATAACACATCTTGTTTTAATATGTCAGTTAGTTATGTCAGTCGGCCATTGTAAAACTTTGACGGTAACACGTAGATCCTGGTGCAAAATGTAAAAAAAAAATGTCCAAGGTGAGTTTTTAATTAAATACTATGAGTATAACTAAAGTTTCGGGTCGAATCTGGATAAGACTGGCACAGAACGTGAGAGAATGGCGGTGAAAGGAGAGGCTTACGCCCAGCAGTGGGATGACATAGGTTGTGGATGATGATGATGATGACTATGAGTACTGTTTAAATATGTAAGTATTTGATCCTGACTTCCCGTTGTAAACAATTTCAATAAAAGTCTCTCTCAAACGCAATAATAGTCAGACAAGAACGGAAAAAAAACGATGTAAAGTGTAAAAATAAAAATTGTAAAGATAGACAAACATAAATTGAAGAAATATTTAATGCAACTGAACGAAAACAAACACTAGAAAGTATATTTACGTGAGTTTTTGAAGTGCGATCTTCAATAGCATTGAATTTATTTGCATAGTTGTTTCAGACAGATCGTTAAGGGAACAAAGAAAAGTATGGAAAGCTTAAATAGATTAAATGTATCTGAACCGTTTAAAGTTCAATGTCTCAGGGAGTCAGGTCGTGAACTTCGACTTTGGTTTGCATTGTATTTATCTAGACTGTATAATTAATTTACGATCTTATTTTTCTAAGTGTGTTTATTTGTATGGAGCAATAAATTATACGTGAATTGTTTGTACTGTATACATTATTTTAAAAGCATTCATATCTAATGCTAATAATTTTCCATATTTTAACAATAATAAAATATTAAACTTGTCTTTTTTTTTGCCATAGACAAACACTGTTTAATTTCTTGCTTCATATATTATTAAACAACTACTTATTCCATTCACTACCATGTAAAAAATATGAATAACAAATATGAAAAACACAGTTACATGGCGCTGCAAAAACACGAATATAATCATTACTATTGAATATATTACAGTTAGATATACAATTAGCACTTTTTTTTAAAACCAAGCAACCAGTAGAAAGGAATTCACGGCATCGTTTTTTGTGTTAACTATAAAGTAACAGTTTTCTTTTAACCCCAACACTGCAGCACAAAACAAAAAAAGCGATGAAAATTTCCAGAATTCATTTGGAAATAAATATTTTCGAAAAGAATTTCCCGTAGGCTTTATTCTGTAACCGTCTCGCAGTACATATTTACATAGCGGGGGACTTAATAACAAGCGTTGCCGCTTCATGGGCATTGTCTAGAGAGACTGTCGCTCCCTTCATTTTTATGTGCTCATAATTCCCCCGCCTTTTAGTAACAGAGCAGACTGCCTTTATTCACGTATTTGCCTCATCCCTTATTGTCCTTTTTTCATATCTACGCTATTACGAGAGCGTTGTTCATATTCATTGTAGCATGTGCTTTCCCTTTGTTACACAGAGATTGACGAACTGTGACGTTGTAAAACAATGATATCAAATTCTGAACGTAATTGTTGAGTGAAAAGTGATATTTTGTTGTTGATTTTCAGTCGTTTGATGTTCGGATATTATGTTTATAATTAAATCAGTTCAGACTTAAGTATAATAAAGGATTCTTTACAATTAAAATTACTTTTTATTGCTATACTTAAAAAAGGAATACTTTACAAACAAAATGTATTACTAAAACAAAGAACGATACATATAAATTTCGTACAATCCCGAATTCACATTAAAACAAAAGGGGACCAATTTGCGACTAAATATCACTCGTTCCACAATTGAGCAATAATTTTTACAGCATGTCCTAAATCCAATTTAGCGGGAAAATCCCGGGCTTCTCTCGTCTATTTTGTTTCTCATACATTATTCAAAATTATTCCGAGTGAATTACGTGTTGCTTGCGTTGTCTTGCGACTTATTGTGGATACTGTATCTTATATGTGTTTTATTGCAAGTTCGCATAATAAATGTGGGCAGGTTAATGCCGCGGACCGCAGCCGAAGGGTTAACTGCGTAAAGCCATGTATTTGTACAGTACATACCTGACCCATAGTGTACGTTTTGCATGTAATATATTTAGTTGTGTTTATAGGTATGTGTTGCCAGCAGAGTAAGTATGAAATATGATTTTCGCTAATGATTATTCTTAACTATTAATCACGGGAGATTATTTGGGTAAACATTTAGAATATGGAAATATCATTATGTCGTTCCTGTTTTGATATACTGGGTTTGTTTTGTAGTTTATAAAAGGATGATTCTTGCGAACAATAAGAAAAAATTCCAACATGTACCTTTAATGAAATGTTTCCTATGTTTGCAATAAAGAATACTAATACAAAAACCGGCCAAGTGCGAGTCAGACTCGCGCACCGAGGGTTCCGTACAAACCTGTAGGTATATAGGTAAAAGTTATGGTATTTTTATTGCTAAATGAAATCCATAACATAACAATGTGGAAAGCTGACGGTACCTTGTCAATACATATATGAAAACATTATGTATGTTCGGAAAAATCTTCATCTCTTTAAGAAGAGAAGTGATAGACATAATTTTAATACTAGAAATTTGCATGAAATTTTGTGTGCATATCGGGTAGGTCTGAGAATCGGCCAACATCTGTTTTTTTTTTTTAATCGCTGAACAACGTTTGCTTGGTCAGCTAGTAAGTTTATGATTATTAAAAAAAATATACTATGTGATGTAACTAAAAATTTAAGATTTTCGGAATTTTTCCTATATGTGTACTTTATAACGTTGCTTCATGCCAAATTTCAAGATTCCAGGTCGTCTGGAAGTATCCTTTAGGTTTTGATTCCCTTGCGAGTAGTTGCGAGTTTCAAAATATGCGGCTGTAATTGCTGTATCTTTTGATTGCGTTGACGTAGAAGTTTGATTTTGTTACAGCTTAAAGATATTATAGACTTGAGTATTTGTTAAGAATTTCAATATAATACCACTACGCGTTCATGAGTAAAGGGGTAATAAGTTTAAAATTATTAAAAATATTTTTATTATATGATGTAACTAAAAATTTATGCTTTTCGCAATTTTTCCTTTATCTGTGTTATAAGACGTTGCTTCGTACCAAATTTCAAGATTCTGAGTTCACGGGAAGTACCCTGTAGGTTTTGATTCCCTTGCGAGTGTCGAAAATTTGCGGCATAAACGGGAGTATCTTTTCATCGCGTTGACTTAGAAGTTTGATTTTTTCACAGCTCCAAGAGACCATAGACTTGAGTATTTGATATGAATTTCAGCTTGATACCTCCACGCGTTCCTGAGAAAAAAGGTCTTGACAGACAGACAGACAGACAGACAGACAGACAGACAGACGGACAACAAAGTGATCCTATAAGGGTTCCGTTTTTACCTTTTGAGGTACGGAACCCTAAAAAGTAACATAACAAATTCACAACTTGCGTCAAATATTAAAATACATATCATGAGCATTATACGTGTTGTATTTTAATAGAATTTACAAGAACCTATTAATAGTAATGAGCTACTCAAGATATACAGATTATTGACGCTGCCATTTACAAATGTCATTGTATAATGTTGATGAACTCGGCACAATTCTGAATTAGTTTCGTTTAACAAAGAATATGTTAAGAATGTTTTATATTTGTATTATGCACGTATGTATAGTAATCACTTAGATTTCTCTTTCAAATGATGACATACAAACAGAAACATACTCATATACTATACATCCTTACTTATGAAAACGTATATAATCGCACTATACTTTTTTTCTGTTATTTTTCGTTTTTATTCGAAACTCACAAACAAAAGTATCTTGCAAAATCAATGTTATTATCTCTGCCATCCCTAAATCCTTTTCCTAGCTATACTGAGTAGATATTGGTATTTCAAAAGCAACACAATAAACAAACGAGCATCAACGACGGGATATTTTCGACCCGGTCGAGCGGTCGCATGTGATGTTTTCGACCTCACGACCAATAGATGCACATACATAATGAATTGTGACCGAGGATATCGGGTTCGCTTCCTGTATTCGCAAAATAAAGATATATAAACGAAGGTTCACTTTATAAATTTCCCCGACAAAGTAAAAATGTTTGATAAAAAGTGCACAAGAAAATGGATGGATAGTGATAAAAACAAAAATACGAGAGATAATTAGGGAATGCTATATGGTAATGACGAGTAGTAAGGATGAATGGAGAGGGCAGAAGAAGCAGGAACACGGAAACACATCGATACTCAGAAGCAATTATCCACTACATAGAAAAAGTAAGTTTAAATTTGTTCTTTTTATATTTACTTAGTAAAACTCTGCAGATGTCGGCTGAAAAGACTCTGTTACTGAACAAACGACGGGTTATCTTCCCAACCTGGCCTAATTACCTGAGGTAATCCTAATTACGGACGTCCCTGTGACAAGAGAGCAGCTGGCGTTGCAGTCATTAACTCAACAAGGAAGGATACGCTTTCGTTAGCATTCTACAGATGACAATGATGACGCATAATATAATCCTTGCTTAATATCATTCAAAATTCTGTAGGTCTTGCGTTTTTACGGTTAACAAAACAGTTTTGTATTAAAATTACTACGTATATGGCCAGGAATTTGGATAAGGATGTTATATGGGCGTAGACAATTTTTTGTCAAGGCAACCGACTTCCAGAAAGCTATAAGTAGGTACATGTTTTTACTACAGATTCTTCTATATAACTTGCTTGTATATTCATAGCTTTACCTATGTTTGTTTCTGTATCGTCCATTTGTGACCTATGATTGATTCTTTTTGAGTGGTTTTTCTGTACATTTTTGTGCTTTAGATCTGCAGAACAAACATGTAGGTCAATATAATTAATGGGTACCAACATATGGCGTTCGACACGATATTTATTTCAATTTTGAGTTTCCGTGCTGATTCCGAATGGAAATAATGTGTCAGCTTATTTTCACGTTAAACTTATGATCGGATTAATGCGCGAGGATAGTTGTTGATGACGTTTTCTGTGAAACTGAAAACATGTGTTGAGATTTCATTGCAGGTCCTTAAGTTTATGAAGTTAAACGCATATATACATATAGGTGATGAAGTAAAGTTACGATAAAACATATCGTTAAAAGACCTATACTGTGGTACTTAGGAATCTTCTATTTAAAAACGAAAAAACAAAAAGAGAAAATTAGTTACTCAAAATAAAGCAAATATTCACCTAGCTAGATCACCACTGACAAATATCACCAATTAATAAACAATTACAGCCTCAGTTCATGGTTTACAACATAATATTGTTCCTAAGCAATAGAGATACGATACATATTACACAGGTAGGTTTATTTGTGGCATGTCTGGTTTCAACGTGATTGCTGAGTCGACATGTCTTATCTGAATGCTCATTAATTACCAAAGCGAAGCTCCTGACAAATAATTTAGTGTGATATTCATGCTAATTAGACATTCCTCCGCGGTAAATGAAACATTGCGTTCTATTATTATTTACGATTAAGATCCATATAAGGAAGGAAATTTTGAAGCACACTGTATATGGGGCCGATTAATCCCCCGACAAATTTTAGTCACGGCGCATCCCGGGGTCCCCGAGGCCCGGGACGGCGATTAATTCTTTAATTAACCCTACGGCGGCGAGGGTCATTGGCGTCGCGAATTAGAAGAAATGGCGTCGAGATAACTCCGCAAACGCAGCCGCCATTTGTCTTTATTCAAGATGGCATCCAGTTAAATAGAATGAAAGGAATTCTGGACTGCTGAAGGAAATATTACTAACTAGCTGTGTAAACTGGGTGAGGGAGAAATGAAATTTCAAAGATAGTTGGGCATAAGAATTTTTGAGGAATGTCAGATCCCTGAAGTGACCCTAGAACCCTTTGTAGGAATTAGTATTTTCGTATGTGCACAAGTCCTACAGTTATCCTAAAAGTTTACACTTATCACATACTAGCTATCGACCGCGGCTCCGCCCACTTGAGTATCGGTTATCGCGATAAAAAGTAGCCTATATCCGCTCTTGAGATCCAAGCTTACCTCGTACCAAGTTTCATCAAAGTCGGGTCAGCGGTTTAGCCATGCAAGCTTAACAGACAGACAGAGTTAATTTCGCATTTATAATATTAATATGGATTTATTTATATTAGCCCAAGCGTTACCTAGGTACGTAATAATATTTTGCAATATGTAAGTAAGAAATTCCACAGGGCTCGACACGGCTGGCGCAGCTACTGTGTCGCACCGATATTCCAGTATGCGGAAGTTGTAACGTAATAACTTTAAACATGTCACATACATTTATAAGATTTATTGCTATCGATAATATTAAGAAATACTTTAATATATCTAGCTTTAGTAACAACTTGAATATTTCAGTCTAGTTTTAATTTGTGCTTTCGTGCATAACGCCATCCCTTAAGACCCCGAGGGAGTCGCAATACTTAGCTATGTAAGTAGCGCTAATTAACGTTTAGTCTACTCCACAAGTGTGTAACACTTGACTCGCAATTTGCTACGCACAGTAAATTCTCAAAGACATAATACACGCTTAAAGTACTAGCCGTTTTAATGTGAGACACTCCAGCATCCAGTTAGAAGCTCTGTGAAAAATACCAACATGAAGTCGCATTTAGTCGACATATTTTTATTCTTTTAGTATTTACAATCTTAGAAACGTAATACAGGACCAATAAAATTGACACTTACTCGTTGACCGAATGAGCAAGTTTAACCTAAGCCCATAAGTGATTACACTCTAGTGTAGTGTACATACAATAAAGCAAATATTTTTAAGGTGATTTTTTTAAGGTGTATAAAACAAAATCGTTCCCGCTGTTTATAGATTTTAATGCTGTTTTAAGCAATAGATATAATGATTGAAGAGAAAGGTTTAATGTAAATATAATGATAATTTTATTGAAAGCTAATATAACATCATACGTTAACAATTACAAGGCTAACAAACCAATATAAATGGAGTATTTTATGAACACGGATAACGATCCTTCCGTTTAACATAATTATAATTAGTGCGAGACCCGACTTCGCAGCGGAGGGTTATGAACGGGACGTATTACGAAAACATGGCTCATGTTTGAAGCACAAAAAGTAATAAATTTTAATATAGAATGTATTTATTATCTTGCTTTTAAAAACGGTGAGAACGATAAATGTTTTTATATTTTTTTTATGTAAGTTCAAGTAGGCCTACTCGTTTTATGGAAGATTTTTAGGTTGTTGTTATACTATTAAAAGAACTGAAGAGTACTTTTTTTATTATAATTGCTCTTTATAAAATACTTAACTTGGCATGATTTTATTTTTTTTAAGAATATGATTTTTTACATTAAGTAGGTTACTACGCTACATTTGTTTAATAATCGCTGCTCTCTCAGTACAAAGCAATAAAAAATTAAAAACCCGACTGCTCATTTTTACATAATTATACAATTCACAATGAAGATTACATTTAAATATAGGTATAAGTTATGTTATTTTTAAACCATTTGTAAATCTATTTATTTTGACCACAAACGACCGACATTGGCGTAAAAAAATTTGGGATACATTTAACAGCTTTAGCGTCAAAATTCGGCTATTTAAGTTTATTTTTTTATTTTGATAAAGCTAAAATCTCTCAAGCTAAAGTCCAAAATGAAATGTGAAAAGTGCCATATAAATATAGATACATACATTCACTCGAAAAACATAAACCACTTTCTGGTGCAGTCGTGTAAAAAAACCTTATTTGGTAATGACAATATATAATCAAAAAACCTACGAAATCGGTCCCAACAAAATCGTCCATCAAGTTAACAATTCACCATTACACAAGTTTCAAGTACTTGTCAATCAACCATTATACACAATTGAAAGCTCTAAAAACGGCAATGTTCTATTGCCGTTTCAACAGCAATAACAGCAACTAGCCTGTCGAAGTTAGCGCAATAAATTGCACGGGCTAAGCGCAGCACGAAAGTTGGCAAGACGTATACGAACCCAGATTATATTGCTATGCAAATGTTCCACGAAGCTAACTTTCCTAACTTTAGATATTAACATAGCTTGTGGTGTTTCCATGCGATTCTCGTTGGCACGTGTGTCGTGTTGTTTATTTTATTTGAACTGTTATGACGTATTTGCGGAAAGGTTAATTGAGGTGAATTATGTTAAACTCGACGCTTTAGATCTTTTACGTTCGAAACAAATAATTTAGGAGAACTGAATTTTAGAAGAAAATTAAAACAGATTATAAACTTACTTAATTATAACTTACAACAATTTTTAATAACTACATATGTCCCTGTCGCGCGAAGCCATGACTTACATAATAATATGGACATTTCTATTGTTGAACTATGCCTTCTGTTAGAACAACAAAGTTAAGTAAAGGGTAATAAGTAAATGAATCTTTTTGAACGCAAGCCAAGAAAAAAAAACAAAAAATCTTGTTTCAATTGAGAGTCAAGCCCTTAAAGGAATATAAGGGCGCATGTTCGCGTTAATTCCCTTCACATAATTTAATTATAACATACAGCGCTATAGTTTAAAAGTTAATCTTGTTTCAATCAAAATTTGACTTCATAAATACCACCAAAAATGCATCCATACCTACATATTCCAATCCTTACTAATATTATAAATGCGAAAGTAACTCTGACTGTCTGACTGTCGCGCTTTCACGACAAAACTACTGAACCGATTTAAATGAAATTTGGTACACAGATAGTCTAGAGCCAGATAAATGACATTTTGCCGCGATACCAGACATTCACGCGGGCGGGGCCGCGACAAACAACTAGTAAAGGTATAAAACCATCCATTATAACATCTGCAATGCTGAGCGCGTGCACTTCAAGCGAGTGATACCACAGAAGAATTAATAGCACTTCGGTGATACGCCAGTTGGACGCGGCATAAACTGCGCGCGCCACTCGAATGCCTAATAACTTCCGTGGTTTTAGATACACCAAACCTTAATGTGGAGCTTCCGTATACATTATACAGGTCAGCTTTGATATAACTTATTTTATTCCGTTTCCTATATAAATTAGTTTTAGTATCATTGTCAAATTAGCGGCCTTGTATTCGATAGTGTGCGAAATTGGGTAAGCCATGTTATATTCATAGACACAACTTTTTTGGTCAGTCTTTACAAATTAGGGTCATATCAAGTTAAATGAAGCTATACTGTATCTCTGGTCACGTGAGTTAAGGTTTTGGTATTTTTTTCATTTGGAAAGAATTAAAAAACTTATGAAACGGGGAAAAAAATAGATTTCCAAATATACTTTGTTTGTAAAAAAACTAATTTACTTTTCTGCAAACATTTAAGGAGCTGAAGACTTATTAAAATCGTTTAGCTAGAACTGTTACTAAGGTACATTTAACTATAAAACCAATCCGATTTTTACGAATGACATCAAATCGCTTCGCAAAGTTAACTCGTTTTCATTTACTTGAAAGGATAGAACTTTACTAGGGAATCAGTCTTTAAATAAATCTCGGTTCCAATGAAAAACGACAAGGTATCTGCTTAAATCCGATAAGAGTTAATCAGGGATGATGCGAAATCTTTTTATATTAAATTTAGCGAACAGACATCTAAATAATAAAGCGACATATGATTAAAATATAACGAAGGTACTACGCGTAATAATAATTAATACGCAAACGATGAGATAAATGGCTTTTTAACGTAGTGTTAAGATTTACTTCTTTAATGCGTTTAAATTATCTCAAAAATCTAGTTAAAGCTAGCTAATCAGAAGTGCCTCGTGGCATTAAGTTATCTATACATTCTTCCTTTGCACGTGAACTATAAATAACTCTACAGAATCCCATCTTGTCAGCGCTCATGCGACCGCAAGCGCGTGCACCTCAGCTATCTCATTAATTTATAGCCAAAGGTTGCGAATCTGTTTAAACTTGTGGGGGATGAGGTACGGCCAATAAATTTCAATCTGGTAGGAGTAGTAGAGCTTGTTAGGTACAAATTGATATTGACTCGATTGACTGACGGGGTCAATCACCAATTAGAACGGGTTTTTGCAGCAGATGTCGTGGACTTGCGTAATCAGAGACCGAACATAGGCAACGTGACATGTTTACAAATTTATTTACACGTGTACTGTAAATTAAGTTTTACTGATCGTTTCGTAAGAAAATTATACAACGTTTTGTTGACAAAATTCTTAAGGTTATACCTTTCATCATTGCCAACTGTTTAACGCTAATTATTCGCACGATATCTTATTGTTAACCAATCAAATTAATGATAAGGGGAAACGATTATTTAAAAATTACTTTCCGTACATCAAACTAAAATATCTGATAATTAATTCATTAAGATAACAGGCGCAAAAGAGTTTACGAATACTTATATGTAAGATACAGCCAGCAGACCTTATAAGGCATAGAATATCTCCCTATCTCCAATAACCCGTTATCGCCATTAAAGAGCGATCTGACCGAATACACATACTGGCTGATAACACTTTGAAGGGATCCTGTTTACTCCCGAAGGCTTTATGTATGACATAAAAAGACAATCGAAATGGCAGAACAAGAGATAAGGGTAAGATGACGTTTTTAAATGAAATTATCTATTGTTATTAAGTTTGGGGGAGAAGCTACTAATAATTTAGGTATTTGAAGACAAGTTAAGTCTAAACTGGACTTGTTATCCTTACTAATATTATAAATGCAAAAGTAAGTTTGTCTGTTGCGCTTTCACGCCAAAACTACTGAACCGATTTAAATAAAATTTGCTACACTGATAGTGTAGAGCCTGAGAAAGAACATCGCCTGAAAAAGCTAGTAATACAAAAAAACTAAGTTAGATCAGTTAATACCGTCTATTGAAACATTCGTTATTTATCTATACTAATATTATAAAGCTGCAGAGTTTGTTTGTTTGTTTGAACGCGCTAATCTCAAGAACTACTGGTTCGAATTGAAAAAATAATTTTGTATTGGATAGTCCGTTTATTGAGGAAGGCTATATAACATCACGCTACTACCAATAGGAGCGGAGCATAAATGAAAAATATTGCAAAATTGCGTTGAAACGAAAACACGCGAACAAAGTCGCGGGGGACAGCTAGTCGACTAATAAAAATTATGTAACAAAAGCCAAATACATCTGCAGATATCCACAGAGGTCAAATTCTAATACAGACATCAAACGTCAACATTACGCAAAACACATTTGATATAAGTAATATGCTAAAAGCCCTCTGGCGACGGCAATAAAGCCATTAGACGTTGTAACGCGATATTACGTTAGTACGGACTCAACCCTCTCAGAATTATAGCCAAGACAGATATATCATTCTGGTTACAATTTTGACCTCTCGCATTTGAACGCTTCGGATACGTGTTCAATCAACCATTTGATACTAGACTGTCAGATTATCGAGGTCTACGGGAAATGTCAGAGCACTAACCATCGGATAACATGGATTACAGACAGCCTAGCTTTATTCTCTCAAAGCCAACGTATATAGTATCAAACCAATCATCAATTCAATGTGGTCAGGTAACACTGTTGGTTAATAAGGGTTGCAAAAGGATGACTACAGATAACCTTCATAAGTAGGTCACATATGACTAACATTTCTCTGGATATATAATATCACTGTAATTTCGATTATTTCAAGTTGATGATAGACGCAGTAGAATTAGCCAGAGGTCATGAAAACAAAAAACAGTTGTTCGTCTCTGTATTATATCGTTACAACGGTTTTCAATGGAGTGGACCAAATTAGGCAATTAATGGGTGCGGCAGTTTGACCGCAGTGCCAATTACATCGTTAGTTAGTGAGAACGATATGGGTAATTGTAGGCCGGTCAGGCACGGTAAAATGTACAAAAGGATGAAGAATGAGTTAGAAGAAATTTTTTTAACCCGTAATTTTTTTAATAAGTTTAGTAATGATTGTTGATTCCGATAATAACTTTTTTGACATTGATGTAGTAGGTAAGCAAGATGATTTTGTAAAGCATTCCACAGAATTCTTTGCGCGACACCTAAGAGTAGATCATGCTGGTTACTAGAACAAGTCCCATCAGGCATGTCGTTTTCATATCCTTCATGAATACCCCCGACTGCTTATAGAATCGGCCAACCAGAATTACGCGTCAAAGAGCTTGTCAAACGGTTATTGATCATAGTACATCGATATCAGAAGATAAGGTGATGACACCCATATTTTGCACATGATCCCTCAGTTTCTTTTAACGACACTCCGATAACAGAGAGGGTAGCTTATTCTTTATCGGGTTATACCAATTTCTTAAAAAATACAAACGAACACGCCTATTTCTTCGAATATTAGGCAGAGACTGGATTTCCATTTGATACAATCTCAGTACATTAGTATACGTTGTTACCTTAATCACATGTGTTCGACATTTTGGAATGTTATTGATAACTAGCTGTGCCCCGCGACTTTGTTCGCGTGTTTTAGTTTCAACGGTTTTTAATTTTTGCAACATTTTTCATTTATGCTCCGCTCCTATTGGTCGTAGCGTGATGTTATATAGCCTATAACCTTCCTCAATAAACGGACTATCCAACACAAAAAGAATTATTCAATTCGAACCAGTAGTTTCTGAGATTTGCGCGTTCAAACAAACAAACAAACAAACAAACTCTTCAGCTTTATAATATTAGTATAGATATAACGTTTCTTTGCTGGTATCTTCATCTATATACCTAACTACCAGTCGTATAAAGCCCAATCGTATTATTCTGAACTTAATCTAAACTCTCTTAGCCATACATAGGTAATTGTAGTTAACTTCGGTCCGTAGAATAGACGATCCTGCCTCACAGTTTAGGTACCCAGCAATGATGTAACATTGCATAGAGGGTGTGACGTCAGCGGGTCAACATCAACACAATCACGTATGCGTGTACTAATTGAACTTCAGAAACACATGCTGCGGATGAATATTGCTCGAGGCCACGCGCACTGGCTACTGAGCTTGACAATCTATATAGTGAAACGACATCAATACAATTTCAGTAAACGCATATTGTATGAAAATATATTATACTTAAGTATGGAGATTTTGTTTGTGACAGCATGTTCGTATTACCTGCAACAAAATAAAAAACATCAAATTAATAGAGAAAAATTTTGCAACATAAATTTTAATTTAGAGCTCACTACTTGCGACCACAATAGGGCTTAACAAGTTTCTTGTTTACACCGACTGGATACAGACTGACTAATATAACAATACTAGCTGTCCCCCGCGACTTTGTCCGCGTGTTTTAGTTTCAACGTTTTTTCATTTTTGCGACATTTTTCATTTGTGCTTCGCTCCTATTGGTCGTAGCGTGATGTTATATAGCCTATAGCCTTCCTCAATAAATGAGCTATCCAACACTGAAAGAATTTTTCAAATCGAACCAGTAGTTCCTGAGATTAGCGCGTTCAAACAAACAAACAAACAAACTCTCTAGCTTTATAATATTAGTATAGATGAAGCTCATATTAAGAATGAAAACAATAACAATTTGCCACTTAACCTCCTAGGTATATCCAAAATTTATCGAACCATCCTGCTCGAAATAGATGTATGTCGTACAAATATTTGTTCGGGAAAATTATTAATCACGTGACCCTTACGTGAAAGCTACGAACTTGCTAATGGAGTTATCAAATGGATGGGACTATGGAATATGGATATTTCGGAACCAAATATAGAATGATATTCAAATTAAATTAAACAACGTGGGTCTAGAATATTCCATACATATTAATATAGGTACTTTTAGAAATGAACGGTTTGTAAAACAAAAAGAAGACAAAGAGTTAGTTCGTTCAGTAACCAACCAAATTGACATAGTTGGGTTAAGGCCAAAAGTTATGGAAGTAGATAAAAAACGCAAGAAAAAGAATTAGACTATCCAAAATGAGAAGTTGTGTCTAGCAAAAGTTTCTGTCTAAGGCAGTCAGGACCTACTTTATTGAGATATTTAGTTTTTTTGCTTGTTGTCTTAAGTACATACATAGTGTCGTTATCCCTGGGTTGTTCTAAGTTTTAACTCTAGAAAATGTTGCGCTTTGATGGGTTGTCCTCTTTTGTGTTTTTCATATGTTGAATTGAAAAATACATCAGAGTGGCCTCGTATGTCTGTAATCACAGACGGTTTAATTTATTTCCCCTTACTATTGAAACACACTTCAGAAAGACATATTTCCAAGAGACGGAGTACATCCCTCACACAATAATAAGTAAGTGAACCCCTCAAGTTGCGTCGAGAGCGGAAATTGAAAACGTAAACTCCGTACATGGATAGCAAGATATTTTACGTTCTCTCGTAAATTTGTAACGACACGACGATATCGCAAGTAATGTAAGAATTATTTGACGGCAGGCTTAGCAATAGGCTTCTTGCTTATGCTGATGGGTTGTATTTAGATACGGAAATATGTTTAGCAGTGTAATTGCCTTTTTATTTGAAACATAAATAATTTGGACAGTATTTGTAATGTAGTATAATGTGCCGGTAGGTACGATAAGCTCCATCGCTATGTTCCATAATACCACCATATTCACAACCTTCAAAATTATTTGATCTGTGTCAGTTTTAGATAGATTTCGAGCCTGAGAAGCATTTGATCATAACACGAATTTAGACACAAATAACCATAATTTCAAAGTCATCAACATTTACTATTGTTATAACTACCGTATTAGTCGAACCGTATCAAATGTCTGAAGGGCTGTCAAGAGCTGTTAACGTGATGTTTCGTGAAAGGAATAACGAAAACGTATCTCGAGTATTATGTTCTCAAATTAGTCTTGAATTAAAGGCAAAATATGTATTAGTTACGATAAGCTATTGAAATTGTTACATAGAAGAGTATTGAACCTGAATGAAAACTTTTTGAAGGCATAGATATGGATCCAGTGAGAACTTAAGTTAGCGTTTCTTGTAGCAAAATAGAGAAATTTCGGCCTCGAGGTTCATAAATTTGTTGAAATGAACCGAGAATCCTCCATTGTCTCTACAAACACTAAGTGTGCCGTCATTTTCAGTCTCTCTCCACAGTCTACACGGGATGAATTGGGTGTCTTCCAGCCAGTTTTAAGAGCCAATTGAGGAAAATAGGTCAGTAGTGTAGTCTGCTTGTTTACTAGAATAAGTTGAGTAATGCTTAGTCATGGAAGGGTGTTACGTGCAGTAAATAAAGCTTCACGGCTTTTAGGGATTATGATAATTAATTATTGTAATGAGATAACGTAGTATGTATATTTCAGACGCATAGGAAAGATCTTTAGCAAAACAATTATTTTTTAAACTAATAAAATAAAATAAAGTACACTAAAAAATTACGTAAATATTTATATCAAAATATTTTTGATTAACTAATTAGTTACCAAGCTAATCGCTGTACAGTTTAATTTCAAACAAATAAAATAGGTAAAATGTATTTCAAAATACACATGTATTCATTAATTAACTTTATCATCGTTTATCCTTAAACAATCAGGAGGAAAACCGGTGAGCCGATATTATTAGCTAATTCTTAAAAAAAAACGATAAGAATAATGAATTATGATTATGACGTGTTCAGTGTAGGACTGTAGGGTTAGAGGTAGAGAGTACGTCGTTTGTAATCAAGCCTGACCTGGATACTTCTTTGTTCGCCGCGAATGAGAGAGCGCAG
Organism: Diachrysia chrysitis; assembly: GCA_932294365.1. NCBI lineage: Eukaryota > Metazoa > Arthropoda > Insecta > Lepidoptera > Noctuidae > Diachrysia > Diachrysia chrysitis. Next base: position 8,642,117 of record OW028659.1, on the reverse strand, counting down.
GGTTAATTGTGTGGCTGCTACATCACCGCCTTTGTACCTACTTTTAATGCACTAAATACCTATGTTGACATGCAGGCTGGTTTTTATTTTTAAGGAATATTAGCTTACATGTTTACGAACAAAATGTATAAACAAATGCAAATATAAGTTTGAGCAGGACTTGCCGACCTGTGCACTTATTTTCCAATTTCATTTTAACTCTAATAGAATGCCAATGCAAAATTTATTTTAGTTTAGCAGACAGAAGACTCAGTTTTCTTGATAAAAAATGCTCAATGGAAGGTACTGACTGGAATCTAAACATTGAGAGTACTTTTTTGTACTGTGTGTTGTTTGTGTGCCTGCTAAATGAATAACAATTTTGCATTGGCATTGTATTAGAATTAAAATTAAATTGCAGAGAAAGGGCACTGGTCATATTTTCTAAATTGGTTTTCCAATTTGCACAAACAATTGAAAGTTATTTAATATTTTCCCTTTTACCTTCTTACAATCGCGAAATTTATCATGTGTCAGTATAATATAATACAGGGCGTAAACAAGTATAGTTTTAAATGATAATTGGCCATTTAAATTCATCGTGCGCTATCTGCGTTGTGCGTTCCAAACATGCACACGTATTAGTGTAAATATCTCTCAGCTAAGTCAGCTACCAGTTCATTTTTTAAATAATTTCCCCTGGAGTGGTGGTAATTGAACAAAATCCACTCTACTTTATTCGTAATTCATCAGTCTGTCACGACACCCACGCCATCTTACACCCACGACCCATGAACGAGATTGAATGAATAACAAACCAATCAACGAATTAAATAAGAGACAGAGAATGCGAAGTTAAAATCCTTGATTGATTTTCATTTGTTCTCATTCAGCTAATATAAAATTATTTTTAGCTTTATTGTATTCTCAACGTTATTATACAATTAAGTTACTGAGTTACATTAAACTCGACATTTTTATTTTCAATTCTAAATAGAATCATATGTATAAATGGTATATTTGAAAGCGCTAATCTTTGAATTCGAGTCGGATTATAAATATATGTCTAGATGGACTGTCAAACTGTGGTCGCGACGAAAAACATAGTCGCAAACTGGACTATGGTATCATTATACGACGCACACTAGCAAAGTTGAATGTTATTTCGCGAGTGCTAAAGTTGGCTCATTTGTTTTAGTTCTTTTGTTGAGCGACACTCTATCTAGACATATTTGTAATTTAAGGTTGTTGAGTAGGTATAATGTTTAGAATATTTGATCCCACGCTGCGAACCTAAGGACAAGTAAAAATATTAACCGGGAATAGATAGGGGCTTTAAAAATAGAATTATCGTTATTAATATTACCTTTAATGTTTAAATAACAATCGATGAATAATTGTTGCGAATTTCACTTAATTTCGGTTACGCTGACCGCAGCTATACATAAAGTTACCTACATATAAACTATTTACATCAAATATTTGTGTACTAATTTCCTAATTATATTTATAACACACACACAAGTTAATAACAAGGCTTGTTGCTACGTAAACATATCCAATGAGGTCGGATATCTGTTATTAATTTGTAACATTATATGATTATACGTACACGTATTAATAATACGATTGTCTTCCAATATGCTGCCTTTAAGTTTATACATTACATATTTATAACAAAATGATCTGAAACACGTATTTGATTGAGAAGTCTTTAGTAGTTGAGATATGTCGTGAATATGACACAGAAATTTAGGATTATAGATGGTTTACTCACGCGCATTTTTGGGATCGCCCGACTAGTTTCAGACGCACTAGGAGTCCTAAATCATGAGCTGACGCGGCGGCGGCGGTGTCGCGAGTCGAACTACTATTATTCGTCGTGCAAACCCGAGGAATACGTTTGAGTAAAACCGTCTTTATTCTTAAATAATTATGAATTACGCCTTACAAAAGTTATTATACAAGACATGTAAGATTCAGTATCATGTAACTTAACCCAGTTCATGCAGGAATGCACATACTGTAACTTCTGTGAACCTACTTTATAAAAAGGTAGTATTACAATGGATATTCACATGCAGGATATTTATTAAACAAAACAGGTTTATTTCTACTACGATACGTTTTATACACGTTTTTAATATAAAATTGTTATCTGTGACATTTAAACAAACTAAATAATCTTTGTATACAGAATATATTAATTAGTTCATTATAAACCTGTTAATATTCGCAAGAACGATTATGCAATTCCTGCTTAAGTCTTATTAGAAACGTATGCACACGCAAACTCCTTGATATTCAAGGAAACACTTAATAATTAATTAATTAAATGTAAATAAAAATGCTGGTAAGTACTTGCCCAATCAAGTTTTAACAAATTATTGATATTTTTTTTTTTTTTTTTTTTTTTAAATTAATGTGGACAACATCACATACATTGCTCTGAACCCAAAGTAAGTTGCTAAAGCACTTGTGTTATGGAATTCAGAGACAACGAAGGTACCACCAACACCCAGACCAGAGACAATGTAGAAAAGTGCTTTTTCTACATTGACCCGGCCGGGGATCGAACCCGGGACCTCAGAGCTGGCGACACCTTGAAAACCGGTGTGTACGCCACTCGACCACGGAGGTCGTCAAAATATATTCTTCGACAAGATATCTTATAAAAATATATATTTTGGGGAATTGTCCATACCTAATATTAAAATCCTACACAGAAATAAACATATATTAAGTATCTATGCTATTACATACTTAAAAGGTATTGTATGTTTTGTTTTTACATAAACGGTCAGATATTCTTTAACTTTTTCCTCTTTGGTACTCTTTGACACGAACGTTTTTATATTTTTTAATCGTTTGCTACGTTTTAATTGCGTTTATGTACTTCTAGTGAAGCTGCAAAGTACACGACCAAAACAGTACCAGACTTGCAACAACAAATTCCTGGCGATCTCTCGAGTAATTCATAAACGAGGCGTGCTCAAACATCTAGTCCTGCAGTATCCCCGGTGGATGGTCCATTGACAGCAGAGTTTCCGAGTGACTGGCGATCAAAGGATAAATATGGCCGGTCTCCCGGTCTACAACCAGCCAGCGATGCGCCGCACACTAAATATATTTAGTTTCTCATTTGACTGACTGACTGCGACATAATTTGATTGGGTTTCCGAATATTCCATGAAATATATTCTGGGAAATATCTACTAGGAATTTGTAATTGCTTGTTCTGTTTCCCTGGGTATTTTCAATTTGAATGGACTTTATGCAGTGGATAGTGTTGCTGTGCTTTAATACTTTTTGATCACTAAGCTCAGCAGGTATGCAATATTCTGAAATTAAAACATACTCTAATTCGCAATAGAACTTATACGGCGCTACTCATAATACTAGGTTAGATTAATTAGTAGGTATAATTAATCAGACCATAATTCAAAACCAATTCCACCATAAATGCAACATAATCTTAACAAAAAAATAAATATGTAGTCTTAAGTTACAATTACAACCCAAATATATTGAAAATTACAAAACCAACCAAACGAACGTTTTAAAAACAAGTAATTTTTCACGTAACGAACCGCAGGGTTAAAACACGAGTGTTTCGACGTGTTAGCCACCGCGAAATAATGACGGTCAAGTCTTCGGTGATATTAAAACTTTCTTCAATATTGACATGATCCGTATTGAACGACTTTGGGTCGACCGCAATCGATTGATAGTCTGTATACATCGAGATATACTTATATGAAGTTTCTTCAATCACGATATTATTGAGTTCTATAGGGTTTCTTAAAGATTGTTTTATATCAGTTACTAGCGGGTCGCCCCGGCTTCGCATGGGTAACACATCAATATAGCCTATGTTACTAAGGGGTAACGTAGCATTTTAAGTGTGAAATAACTTTTTGAATCGGTCCAGTTATTTTTGAGTTTATCTATACTAATATTATAAAGCTGAGGTGTTTGTTTGAACGCGCTAATCTCAGGAACTACTGGCTCGATTTAAAAAAAAATCTTTTTGTATTGGATAGTCCGTTTATTGAGGAAGGCTATAGGCTATATTATAACATCACGCTACGACCAATAGGAGCGGAGCATAAATGAAAAATGTTGCAAAAATGGAAAACCGTTGAAACTAAAACACGCGAACAAAGTCGCGGGGGACAGCTAGTTCGTTATAAACAAACAAAAATAAAAACGTTTCCTAATTATAATTTTACGTAAGTATAAGATATATAAGACTGGTATGCCCAGACGAAGATAGCGTGGCGATATTGACTTATAGTCCACTAGCTACACAGCCCTAGAAAGAGAAAAGTAGTAAAAACAGCCTATTACCTACAGTGAAGAAGTAACAGCTAAAATATATGAAATAATATAATTTCTAGGAACTCCTAAATTCTCAGTGCAATTGCTATTAAAGACCTTTTCTGTTTGTGTAAAAACTGATAGCGTAATTCCCATTATCGAAGAGAACCAAAAATATGGATTAGGGTCGTTCGGTAACCTTCATAATGAAAAGGGGTCGCAAAATGTCCGAGATAGATAAAAAATGTAATTCAAACAGAAAGTGCCTTCTAACCATTTATCATTGAATGTAAGCTACGATAATGTAGATAGCTGGAAACGTAATCAGTTTTTCCGTGCAAATTAATCATTATAATAAATTAGGTGAAATGATTGTGGAAGTAACTTAGAGTATAAATAAGAAAACTATAGAGCGTGCCTAACAGAGTATGAACTGTAAGCACCAGTATGAACAGGCGTAGTCGTAAAATTAGTGTTAAAACAGAGTGCGCCGTTTTATTATTATTATTTCAAAACCTAATATTACCCCTAAAACATCGAAACCGTCGAAAAATCACATAAATCGTAAACGAGCATAGTACCTACTTACAACTTAAAGATTACGACCGGCACAACGGGCTACGGGGCCTACTGGGGCTAAGGGCTACACTCTATGCTTGCTTATGTATACTCTAAGGTAAATCAGATGGCAATAGACTCCACCTGTCCGCGATATACACAATAGCAGAACATAGGACGTCTAGTACGTAATGCAATGGCCAATCAATGAATGGATACTGTATCACAATGTTTGGCAAGTTATCAGTGATTATAATCATCGTAACTTGTTATTAGTTCACCACTAGCCATAACTTTGTCAAAATTCCCACGCTCCACGCCATATTACCGTTTACGATGCCCACGAGACGAGACCGGCTGCGTACCGTGGATGGGTAACGTGTATTTATACTAAGTTGCATGCTTAACCCTAACTATTATGCTTATACTAACGATGTTCTTGTTTTGATATACTTCTTCATTCATATGCAGTAGAGACTGAATATCTTGTTAGACTGGTACATAAAACAGTGATGACAAGTAACAGGGTTTAAAACTATTTGTAACCTTTAATTTACACTAGATTTCTATAGCATACATAAATCCTGCCATTACCTATCCTTTATCATAAAGCTGTATATTGCAGTGAAGATTTTATCAATTTAAAACGAATCATTTTGTGGCTAGTTCTATCCAGAGGGTGAAATTGTAAACAGACCCGCTAAACCCAATGCACCAGTACGTTTCGGTACCGCAGAGGCTCAAAAGTCGGCATAGTCTCGTAAAAGACGAACTGCATCTGCGTAACGATTGTTACAGAAACTAGGATTCTACTCTGGAAGAAGAGATACCCAAATGCACTTCCCATATCAACATCTGAGAATGTTCCTCCCGGTAGCAGTTTTCTATGGACGACTTGGAAGTCTATGAATAAACTCAAGACCCAAGTCGGCAGCTGTAAAAAAAATAATATGTACCGGTGGGGTTATAGCACACACGAGCATTGTGAGTGTGTTATCTCTCCCCAAACTTTTTCTCACTTGACAAGCTGCTCAGCGTGTCCTATGCTGTCCGCGAAGTTGAGCACTGGTCCGGAAATTTTCATGCCATGATCGACACGCTAAGAAGAAGCAATACTTTTAAAACGTACGTGCGACAATTTACATAGGAACAATACAAAACCTGAGGTTAACAAATTAAATTTTCCGGGCTGTTTAGGGCCTACTTCTAAACTGGGGCGTGAAATGTAAAATATAATTAGGGGTCGCTCGGCGAGGACTGTGGGAACGCAGATTGTATTTATTCTAACCCCTAACGTGTCGCCCCAAATTAACACAAGGTTTTTATATAAATATACAAGTTTTTGAAGTAAACGTTGGCTTGCTGTTTCGTTTTAATTCTACTGATATTCTAAGAGATTGATGTCTGAGACTTATTATAACATTTATAAGAAAATTTTAAAGACATACCTAATTTGAAAACGGCAATTCCAAAAGGTAAATAATTGTCACCGCCTATTTTTAGTATTAAACATTCAATATCACCAGCATACAGTAGGTGGTGAAATCGGCCCATCAGGGATGGGTGTTAAGATTAGTGACAATCCTACTGAAAGATTCCCATACTCAGTGCCTGACTAGTAAATTCGACAAGTCGGTCACTTCTTAAAGTTGTAAATGCAAAAGTCTGGTTACGTACTTACGTTAATCTCCACGGGCCTAAGGAAGACGATAAAAACTTTGAGGCTGAAGAAAGAAAAAAAGAACAGCATACTTATTTACTTTTTGTTTTCACAACGAAATAGTCTACCTGACCTTTGGGATTTTGCATATATTTATGCTTTACTTGCGCTGGCTTGTATTTAAAAGGTTAAAGGTCAAATGCCCAAGTTATCTATCCTGGGAAAAATAAGAATATAAGCTAGAAAAAGTTTGGTTAAAGTATGTAACATTATTTTAAAATACAAAGGTTTTTATAAGATTATATATTGAATACAAAATACTCCGCCGTTTCAGAAATACATCCTGGAAGGCGTACACAATTGACCTTTTGGCTTTATCAGTAAATTGATCCATTCATCCCTTACCTTAAGCTCAAAACAAAACAAGCTCAACTAACAGACTCGTATCGGTAGGTTTATCAAAATACTCTATTACTCAAGAACACAAGGTTTAATGAAATAAAAACAGTAGAAAATAAGAAATAAAACTATAATACGTAAATAGACAAACATGTTCTAAAAGAGATCTTCGAAGAATAGTTCAGAAAGGTTATACATAAAAGATGAAAAAAGGTCAAGCGAGCCTTGTTCTTATGAAACCTTACAAAGGACACATAATTAAGATTGACAAGCATCTACGAAGGTTTTTTGCTTGACGATTACCTATCCATAAATTGATCAGCGATATGCGTATACTCGTTCTAGATAACTACTCCTGTAATATAGTAGTGGAAATAGATATATACCCAAAGACTGATACACAAAATATGTGTATAGATTCTATCCGCAAATTTTCAAAGCTACACATTGAAAGGAAATTTAAATGGAAACATCCTAAACAAATATTAAAGAAAAACAATTTAAAATTTCTTATAACCCTTTCTTGTTACTTTTTTAATATTTATTCATGTTTCCTGACCTTTTCGCCCCGACCGTTCTTTCACCACCAGTAAATTACCTTTTTGATAATGTTTTATGCTATTTTAAGTTTTTGACAAGAACAACATAATTTTTGACATAATCAGTTGACAGAGTAATGCATGAGTGATTTAATAAGTGGTTTGTTTTATTTTTGTGAACAACCCTCAAAGGAGTTATTAAATCCACGACAAACTTCTGAAACTTAGTGAAACATACCACGACCTTCCGAATTGGATTCATAAGGATTTCGAGACCCCGCCTTTAATTTACATAGGAAGGCTTTTGTTGAAGTTCTTTGAGTTCTTTTATATAATCAATTGTAAGTTTATCCTTTTTGTATGAAAACGGACGAGACGAAATGGTTTTTGTCTAAAACAAACGTTTACTGACTATAAAAATTGTATTATTCAAGTTAAAAAGTCCGCAAAATTGTCTAGTTCATTTTGTAATGTTTAAAGGACTTTCTTTCTTGACTTCACAATTGCCTTCTATGCAAAATTCTTGCTCTTCATTTATTTCTTTTCCTGATCGATTTTCTTCAGTAAATCTCCAACATGTTTCCATAACTATTTGTTTTGATAGCAAAATTATTATCGATACGAATTAATTCGAAAAATCTTTTAAAACAAAACAGAAAAGATTAACATATATTATAAACAGTAACTTCTTCGGTGAATTCAAATAAGGCCAGTCATTCTAACTCACAAAACCCTCATCAAAACATACTTAATCCATTTTACGTCCAAACGTGGTAGGAAACTTTGTTAAAAGCCTTTATATATACATTGATATTCGCTTGTTTTAATACCCGTTTTGTACCAGGATCAAGAACCGTTTCATTTCTGAGATAATATTTCTACATCGCTATTCAGAGTTTACTTCAATAAAATAAGAAGGACGAGTACCAAAAGACTCTACGTTCTATCTTTACTGAAGCATTATGCATAATAATATCTGTAACGGATAAGCAAATATGCAAAAGATGAGGTAACATAATCTCATACTCGTATGAGATAATAATATATTTGTAAAGTACAGACATTCACCTATCTATGGTTATTATATAATGAGGCCATACAACAAATAAACTAGGCTCTATTACCTGACAACCATGACTATCAGACCTTTTTTATACAAAATCGATAACACTTACAAGCGAAATATTTCAAAGCGTTGTTAAGTTGAATGTTTCTATAACCATTCGTAAGACAAAGATATCTGCTACTATTATTTTATTAGGGTTCTCTAATAAAACAAGCAACCCTTATAAATTCGTCTTGTACGATCGTAAGAGTAGTAATTTCACAAGCCCATAATCGTAGACTAGCAAGTATTCGCGAAATGTAAAAATAGCCCTTTCTTTAGAAAACAAGATTTTTAGTAAGTATATGCTCAAGTCGCCTGCATTTTATTACTATGTCTGAGAAAATACTGAAATAATCTCAAGGATCAATAGGTACGGGTAAGCCTGTCAGTCTAGACTTAGAAAAAAACTGTAGGTATAAATCGAATCTGTAAGAAAAATATATACAAATTGTTTTATGGCCGAAAGCTCGAACGCAAATAGAACTAAAATGCCATTAGGTCTTATGTGGGCTGGTACTTTAATACTTCAAGGTTTAGTGTAAAGACAGACAGCTTAAAAAAAGTTAAATAAAAAGACGTTTATTGCTACTAAAATAAAAAAAAAACACAGTACATATTATTATATATCAGTCCAAAGTCCAAAATTGGCAGTCATCATTTGTAGCACAACCCTTATCAGGGTTTGATACTTTTGTTTTTGTAGGTTAAAGTTAGGAATATTAAACTGTTTTAGTTCGTCTTTTTATCAATTCAGGGATGAATTTAATATATGAGCGTAAACGGTTGGTAATGGTTCGAGCACTATTCGTACCGTCTACATAGCCAAGCTGTATTCAATACTGCCTAAGGTATTTAGGGCATTCAAAGGCAAAAAGAAACGTTCTTGGAACTACTTAACTTCGTTTAGGCGCAATTGGTCCAATTCGCGATTGGACCAATTCACTATATTCGCGATTGGTCCAATTCGCAGTTGGTCCAATTCGCGATTGGTCCAATTCGCGATTAGTCCAATTCGCGATTGGTCCAATTCGCGGTTGGTCCAATTCGCGATTAAAACCTAAAACAATACTGCTAACCTTTAAAACAATACTGCTCTGAGTACACAAAACAATGAATTAGTCCTTATTTACCTTATAGCAAAGTATACTACTGTTTAAAAGAATTACTTAATTCTAGTAATTACCACAGAATTACATAATTAATTACATAATTCTCTTAGGTATTTTCAATATCCGTCCGTATTCGCGAACTGTCGGCGATCCCCGTTGATTCATTAAGCTTTATTTATTAGATAGCCTCGTTGAAACTTTGCTCGTTTATATTAAAATTCGTAACAACTTCGAAAGTTTACAATTTTTACTTGAAACTTGGTAATATCGATTGTCTGCACACTGGAGAAATTTCTATAGAAGATAGGTACTTCTGCTTGTATAACGCGTTATGTTCTAAGCTTATTAACTAGTCGGGCGATCCCAAGAATATACGTGAGTAAACCGTTTTGTTTTAAATAAGCTTATTAAGTCTATTATTACACTCAGATTCGTACGAATACGCAAACCCAGAAGTGTAGAACGTCATTTGCAAATGATTTAATTTCCAGGCTGTAGGTTTTTTTAACAGACATCAAAGCGCGCGAACCTTTAACGAAATGTTTGCGCGCATATGAGTGTTTGGGGTTAGCATTTGGTTACCTTTATCTTTAATGCACGTTTCTTTTATGTGTTATTCATTTTCCTGTCCTTATCTAACGTTTTTTAAAGAGTTACATTATCAAATAAACTTTAATTGTAAACTGATAATTTTCTTTATGTAACTTATATGTATACCTAGGTATAGACTTGATTGTTTTTGTTACGACAATAAAATATCAGTCTAAAAATACCCATGATAAAATTGTCCCCCTGCCTCCGTTTGTTGATGACGTCGGAAGCTATCTGGGGAGGCATCAGGTACATTGGCCCTCTTTCTGGCGGTGACGTAAATCTAACAGATTGTATCGAATTATTTGGACAGCAACCTTGTGATGACGTCATAGCATAAATTCTATAAAGGTTAGATAAGACGGGTGTATTATGCGGTTCTAATGATTTAAAGAAAGTTTAAAAGATTTCAGGGCTCATATGCGTACCTACTCATCATTTGAGAGGAAAACCGTTTTGGTTATCGGCGTTCATCAATATAAAGAAAGTTATCGAGGACCCACAGATTTTCGCTATATAAAACTCATTCCTTTTTGTTATATTTACAGATATGGCTACAAAATAACACTATTCGTAAACAAGAGAAGACCAGACAAGTGAAATTTTTGTCAGCCACGACAGGGATGCATGTCTTGTTTTTCTATCGACAATGCTCTAAACATCTTGACATGACTTTACACTGACAATTTGACTCTTCAATTTTGTAATGACAGTCCTGGCCTGTTGGACATTTTCCTTGCTTTAGGAAGTAAGAAATAACATTCATTCGACACAGGACAAGTAACCATACAATGATACTACAAATAGAACAATAAATAAATTATATAAGCTTCATAAGTGCCTAGTTATAGCAACAGATTAAAATAGGTTGCTACGCCTGTGTGTAGCAACACTCTTAATTCGAGGTACCTACATATTTTAATCTCTTATGTTAAATACTACATAGTATTATAATTTAACTTTATTTATTTCACCAATGTGTAGGAAAACATCGAGCGGACCCTGGATTCCAAAAATTAAAATCTGAAATCGCCAACCCGCAAGTGAGCAAGCGTGGTAATCAATGCTCGTTTTCCTTCTCTACATGAGAAGAGGATTTTGCCCAGCACTGGGACAATTACAGGCCGATATTACATTTCACCAGTCTCGTAATTACTGTAACTCATATCGTTGTTAGAACGTAGTTAGGCAACAAAACCATTGTTTTGTGATTGTGCAACACTTATGTTATATCAAATCAAACACTCCATTGTAATCCATTTTGTTTAATATTCACGTAATACAGCCATCTAAATAAATATGTACCATACAAAAAAAACTATGAAAATCGATAGTGCTTGCTTTATTATGCTGTGTCTAGCATAAAATTTGCTGTCAAATTCTTATGCTTACGTTTCCACTCTAAATTAACTAGCTTTCAAACCCTACGATGTCATATAAACAATACTAGCTGTTTCCCGCGGCTCCGCCCGCATGGATGTCGGTTATCGCGGTAAAAAGTAGCCTATGTCCTTTCTCAGGCTCTAGTCTGTGTACCAAATTTCATTTACATCGGTTCAGAAGATTTGCAGTGGAAGCGCGACAGACAGACAGAGTTACTTTCGCATTTATAATATTAGTAAGGATAACTAACCTTACTACTTATATTATATAGGTACTTATAATAATTTTATCTGAATAAATGATTATGCAGGACAATACAAAGCCCCAACAATACCTACTGTTAGTAATTATATTGAATATCATATTAATTGTACATTAATTAAAATCTGTTGACGCAATATCGTATTAATCATTTAAAAGCGTAGCTAATCCGGCCCGTATAATTACTGTTATAATATCATGACTCAGGTCCTATATTACATTATTTTAGTATTACCAAAACTCGTTCGCATTTGCTTTTATTAGTTTAACGACAAATATTGCAATTATTACTCACCATACAAAATAAATCATTACTGCCACATAATTATATTGGAGGTCGGTATTAAATATTTACATTTAGCAAATCATAGGTCCAAAAATATCATAAAATTTGAATGTTATTATGAAACTAATAGACATCTTACATTATATATATATATACAAACGTAGATACAAAGTATTACGTGGGTTAGTAACCTTTCTTTAAAAGGAATTCTAATTTATTTACTAGAAGACCACTTCTTATACTGCTTTTAAAAGTGAATCACAATCGATATTATGCATTTCTACTTTCCTATATCAATTAAATTATTAATTAAAAAATCCTGGCACCTTAATCACTCTATTTTCAGAATCATTAGTTAGTTAATTAGAGATTTTCCTTTACTACAGAAACACAATACCAATAATGAGACGATTGTTCTACAACTCATTTCTTCATCTAGAGGCTTACCTAATCAATATTTCTATATGAGCTTGTTTCAGCGAGCTTCAGTGAGCTCCAGTGAGCTTCCGGCGATACATCTATCGCACCCTCGTTCGCTTGTCAATTATTTGGAAAAATATACGGAGCTCAGGTGACGTAGGCTGGATGATGGCAATGTATCGCGCAGTGAGGGTTAAGTGAGGTGAGAGACGAATATTACGCTTGAAATTTGAAATTCATTGATCTTAAAGTAAAGGAGTAACTGAGAAGATCAGAAGAGTCTATAGTGGGGCAACTAACTACTGCTACGGTATGAGGTATAATAAAGGCTGGTTGACACTATATTATACAAGATGCGACTCTCAAATACAAGTTTTACGCAGCATGATAAGCACCCTTAAGCCAATACACTATACCTAATACAAAATTCAATTGGAACGAACAAATTTCATTGTTTACGTAACTATTTGTAATTTGTTTAAAAGCAACCACTACCAATTCATGGTTTAATCCATTACCAAACGTATGGTCTAAAATATCGGGAAGTGTAGTTGAAAATTTGAAATATTCTTTATACATGTTCACGTCGGCGAAGGTGAAAATCGTTTGAACACTTTGTTTTAGGCGTTCGACATACTGACTGGCGTAGGCTTATCGGATCAACACAAGTGGAGGCAGAATGACGAAATATACAGATTGGAAAGAAAACTAAACTAAACGTAAACATGAAAGCTTTACTTGAACGACCGTTGAATAGGTATATTATGTAACAAGTGCGAATTCATATCTATATTGACTGTCGACAGTGTGAAAGCACTACTCTTTTGAATACATCCTTGCAGGGTTCTCGCTTTGTTTGTCAACCCATTAAATGTTCCTACATTAAAGAGATGGCAAAGCAGACAATGCTCAAAGCAGAGGATTAGCCTTGTCTGGTATCTAAGCAAAGGCTAAACCCTGTAGATAAATAATATGAAATACCATTACTCCAATAATAGGCATGTTGAGGCGTCTATATCGTGCGATTCACATTTAGGTATCAGAGAAACCTTTAATACTGACGTGGGAGTACGATCAGCTAACTAATCACTGTTTTCTTTAACATAATCTTTTCCATGTCATCAACTTTTATAAAAATTACTCGATAAACTTCGTCAAAACAGAAATATTAATTTACTTATCGATCTACATATAGAAATGTCTTTATATGTCGTCATAGGTTGAGGTATTTTTTTTTATTTAAAGGGTATGCCCACACAATTCCTTTGTGTTTTTTTTTTCATTAAAACGTCAACACCTGAGAGGACTGTAGTACCTTGTCGGATGATATTAAGTCCTCGCTTAAGTCAATTTTGTAATTGGTTTGGGACTCGGGGAGAGGATTAAGTCTTGGCAGCGCCTTACATATTATTTTCTTTCTTTTATGGCTGACCTCAGGGATCATGATAGCCAGTGCGTTGTTATACCTGTTTTCTGAACACTGCAAATTGATGATAATAACACTGTGACATTAATTGTAGGCTAGAAAAGTAATTATAAGTTTTACGTCAATACTAGTATTAGTTACAGAATTACATAACTTCTTGTGGCTTAACCCAACAGGATTAGATTTCTTAGCTTTGTTTATACCTATTGCAATATTTTATGATTTCCCACGTACCTATAATGTATAGAAAATAATGGCGGAAAACAGCTATGTAAATGCAAAATATAAATAGGTACTTACCTACAAATAATGGTGTATGTTAATTTGGTCGGTCAACGTTGTATTTATTTATAACTAATTTCATCTTCCTGCTAAGGAAACTAGGAAAAGTAATTAAATACATTTTGTATATTTCCTAGTGGAATGGTATAATAATTAATTTGTAATAAAGGTTACTTAAACCAACATTATTTATCTTGACTCAAATATTTTTAGCAAAGAATCATACATACTTTTACTCGTTACCATCCCTTCTCTATCTCTACTATATATGTATATATATTTATATGTATATATCACTGTTACAAACAGATTAGTTACTAGGCAACTATTTATTGAGAACCATGATTGTGCGATAGTAGGCCTCGCACGCATGACTATCAAATTTTCGGTAGGGATTCATCTCGCCGTCCATTTTCGCTTTGACGGCTGTTTAATTAAATCCTGGCGTTGGTTTAACGAAATAACACTACACTACAAATTTGGAATTTAACCTCTTTCTCGCATTGTAGGTTATAAGCTGTATGAAATTATGCCACCTTAGATTTTATGATTAAAACAGGTTTTTTTTAGGATTTATTATTCCTAATTGTTTTACATTAAAAATGTTTAATAAGTGCTCATTTATATATAGTTTTTTATTAATTAAAATATGATTTGATATCTTTATAAATGATGATTCGTGATTTTTTACATTTAAAACTACTTCAAGAAGTGGGTTCAATAAGAAAACTCAGTGGAATAAAAGACGTCGCGATCCACCGACAATACCGGTTTAAAAAGCTACACCGAATAGTGCGCGGGAGCACATGTCACGTGACCGCGCATGCGTCGCAGCGTTCCACCCGCAAATGAGTCAGAGCGCGTTGACCCGCGACGCGGGCCGGACGCCTCCAACACATTAGATACTGCTTTAATAACACACTGCGATAATTTTATAACCGGTTCTCAACGTACATGGGATTGTATTATTATGATAATTGAACTACTAGTACGGTTACTAGAGTGTAAACAAGATAACGGTAAAGCTCACGTTTAAAGAAGTATTTATGTTAAATATTTGAACGAGTGTCATTATTTATTGTGTTGAGTTTTATAAATACACAGTTTGCGTTACAATAAATTTTCAATTGGAGACACGCGTTGGTAAATGGTTGTTAACGGATGACAAATTCATTGTAACAATATTCGACTTTCTCTTTTGCCCTCGTGATTTATTCAATAAAACTTTCCAAGGAGACAATTGAACAAAGAATCCAGACATGAACCAGACGGATGTATGGCTTTTAGCGTATTTATAACAATCAAGCTTTCTATATTTTATTTGTATCTTTTATAAAACAGATCATAAGACGCGAAATGGGGAAAGTTGAAAGTGGAAGATACGTGACTGACGAATACGTGAGGACACTGAGTGACGTAGAAAGTGACGGTCATTTAACTGGCTCAGTATTTAATGAGGAAATTGTTTCATTAGCAAAGAGGACGGAGATATGGGTTCCTGTTAACCCTTGATGACTAAACTGTCTGACTATAAAATGTTGCGTCAAAGGTCACAGTTTAGGTCCGGCTTCGTAAACCAAGCAAATAGTTTAGCTGGATCCAATGTTTCAAAGTATTTTTGCATTTCGTGTAAAAAGAACTTATATAAAGATCTGAAACTATCCTATTTAGTTTAGTACTGAAAATTTAAGTGTTACTTCAAATGCTAAACAACTAAACAGCGTAAAATCTTTAATCTTTAAACCATCTCAACTTTTATATTTTCTAAAATTAATAACCCAACAAAATTACTAAAGTTTTTCAACAAATCGAAACCGAAAATTGTTATTAGAAACTATATAAGAATATGGCAATAACGCAATCTCGATACGGTTACGTCGAAGTTCTCCAGAAAGAGTCGTTCTTCTTTCACCTGAACTTTTTACGATACAACTCTTGTGAGTGCCTTTAGAAACTATTTTAAAACGACTTTTATATCACTATTAAAAGTTTCGAAGGGTGTCTAATAAACGGTCGCCGTGAGATTTTATCTCCTAAAGGATACTGTTTTGTAATTAATTTTACTGTAGTTATTTGAATAGCTATTTGCTATTTGCTTCTAGGAAATGTAAAGAAAAGAAAATTCCATCTATGAAATATATTAATATTTTCGGTTGTACCTTTTAACCTCGCCGGGTTTTATTGCTACATAACTTTTGAGTCCACATGACAGCTTTAAATATGACTTACATGTTAGTAGAATCATAGTGATGATATTCATACTTTACTAACAATTGTGACTATAAATGAATCCTAGTGTTATTTTGGTATAACTATATTAAACATTGGGTTATAGAACTGTTCAGATACCAATTGCGACCTTTATTGACCCTAATAGAAGGCGATGAATGAATCATGATAGACTTTATTCGACATAGATATAGATCCTTTATTGAACACGTCTATTTTTACGAGACCTTGTAAAAGCATTCAAATATACATACACTGGGATACTCAATATCGAATAATGACACTGCTCTTAATTTATCTGGGGAATAATCTAATACCCGTTTACGTTCAAAAACTTATAATGACTAATTGATATAATTGGCAAAACAACGTCAGCTAGTTGCTGACGTTGTTTTGCCAATTATAAATTCTCGAGAGGGGTAAAAAAAAACAGTAAAAATAGTAACGAAAAATTTCATAAACATCGGTCATGCCGTTTCGAAAGAGTTTGGTTACAAACATTGTGACACGAGATTTTATTAAATATTCTCCAGTACTATCTAATACCCTGCTAGGTAACCATCGAATTTATGTCCGATAAAGAAAAATACTGATGAATAATTATTAATTTCGAGCGTTAGTCTTCCTTGGGAAATCCTCAAATAAACAAATGAATTCCAAAACATACGGATCACGGATACGCATTCTTTCTACTAAATATTTTAAGACCTATATTTTACGAAGCTCGTTATTTATAAATCCCAGATCGGCATAAAATTCAAGAATGTTTATTATGCTACAGCATTACGATTTATAAACATTACTAGAGCACATATTTCCGTTTAAAGTTTATTTACGTAAAGTTACGAGCTGGCTTAATAACTCAATCGACGTACTGCGCCTTGATCCAATACTTTTTTATACTTTATTGGTAATTTTATGCGAGAACTGAATCATGAAAGATCTCATGGCGTACGTACATATTTTATGGTTTATACTTGAACTACAAACAACATTTCTGTTTCAACGGTGTCGCCAGCATTTTAATTGGCTTGCAAATTAGTTTTTGAAAAGTAAATACAAAATTTAATGAAACAGAAAATGAAACTAGGTTAGTAGAATGTTTCGTCTGAAGCTGATAAATTTAATTAATTAGGAACTAGATTCTAGTTAGGGTATGTAAGGTTCCTAATACTTTTTCACTCTTAGCTCTTCAAAGAGTAATTTTAACGTTGATATGATAGAAGTTTACTTTGTCACATGATTGTTACATATCCTATCGTATATTTTTCTTAAATAAATTAAACATAAAATATTGCCTTAACAATACTTTATTCTCAATCAAAACTACTACTTCTATGTATAAAAAAAACTAATTGCCACATGTACTTAAGTACATCGTTGCATCACTTAAGAACGGCTCGACCTATTTGGCTGTTTTCTTTGTTTGTAATTGTCAGAATAAGTTTTGTACAAACGAAAAATTGCGAAAAAAGGCACACAATTCAAAAAGTGAAAAAAAAACGAAATGAAATTAGCGACAAAGGTGCATTTTTGTATAAATTAACAGAACAACGACTGTCGTGTCAACTGGTTGACAATAAAATCTAAAGGCTTGGAGCAAAAGAACCAAGAGCCATACTGCAACATGTTACACATAAGTTGTTGCAACAAACAATTTAGCTGTATATCAACACTAAAATGTTTGCTGCACCTGTATACACATTATGTGAACTGTCAGACATATATCTAAACAATGTAAATGTTGACGATGTTTTCTGACTGGATGTATTAGCTTATAACAATAATATTGTCATTTTCCAAGTTCCCTTTTATTGACTAACTACTGTAAATTTTCGTTTGTGGTTATCGATTTAGTATAATTTTACCTCTTTAAAAGACTCAAGCATACATATATCCGTGGAGATTTTAAAGTAGAAACCAGTCGGTGATTTACCTGAAACAATACATATGACTCATTAGAACTGAAATATAAATTGATTTTGAATACTGAATTTAAATTGAATACAAAAGCCTGATTATACAGTACAAGCTTCAAGCTACATACAGCCTAAAGAAAGTCAAAAAAAAAATAGACATATACGATGTAGATTTTTACATACAAACGAACAAAAAAATCAAAGCTATGAATGGTAGTATGTAAAATAAAATACGCAATGCAGCAATACGAGTAAAGCAAGTACATCTGTGGTTGTCTGAAAGAACGAACATTTATTGAATAGTAACAGAAACTGCGTCAGGGATTCCATTCATCCGCTTCCATTGCAGAGGAGCCGCCGCTCAGGTACGGTCCAAGTCATAAAACTACGATATTTCACAAATAAAAACCTATGGATATTGCGGTTTTATAAATTGAACTCGTTTCATATTTTTAAAGCTTTTTTAATGGGTGTAGGACAGTGGACATGTCGTACTCGTAAACATTAATGTGATGTTCGTAAGATGTAGCAGTTATATGGCATAGCTTTATTTTGAACGTCATATAAAAATACAACTTTTCATATTTTAAATTCTAAGTTTTATATAATAAAAACAAAATTCACACATTGTTTATTTTTTCATAATATCGACGATTAAGCATTATTTAGAAGTTACCTCTATCTTTTCAGGCAATCAAATACTTTTAACGATTGTTTATTTCTGCTTTATTTACTAAGTATAGGTACAGGAAATGTGTGTGTGTGTACTTACGTACGCACGTAAGAAGTTATACTTATTAACATTTATGATTTTTCCCTGACGCGCCAACGGAAGTACAGCTTAAAAAAAAAACAAACTTGTGGTTGACAAATTGGTATAAAAAATATTTCAACCTTCAGATTAAACTCAAAAATGGCATCTGACATCTTGACATTTGACATTTTTGACTGTAGATAATTTTGAAAAACTAAAATCTTGACTTCAAGGTGTCGGTTTTTTGTGACGTTGTGCGCGCGCGTCTTAAATAAAATATTCTAGTATGTTTTTCCTCACGCGCCAAAAGAAGTATATATTATAACTTCAAAAATAAGAAATAAAGCGGCCTTGTAGCACTCGCCAATTTTTCCAGACAACCATTCAACGAAATGTTTATACAAAACAGTGTAGCTACTACTCTTAAGCTTAGTTATTATTATTCAGCTTGTGGCTTATGACTTGTACCTAAATACATCACATCGAAGTGTCACAGCGAGTTGACGACTTTATCTCGGAGCGCAGTTTGTGAATTCCGTGGTCGCGGACAATGAACCACGCGCTAATGCAATTTTATTTCAACGCCTCGCCTCTGTAGTAGAGTATTGTCTTTGTTTTGAACATCACGCAACTGATATTCGATTTTAGACTGTATGATCTAGTGTAGAATGTCTATAATAGTATACACATGACTGTTAGAAAAGCTTCAAAGCTGCAGAAAAAATTCTTAGCTTTTTAACTGACTTCAAAGTATGTGTTTGATATGATGACATTGCGAACGTCGTGAACCGATTTTGAAGATTGAGAGATAGATCTGGAAAGAGTGGACCTAAATTTTATTAAACACAAGGTGTTGACCGCGGCTCGGCCCACGTGGGTGTCCGTTATAGCGGCAAAAAGTTAGTTTTTGTCCTTTCTTAGGATCCAAGCTCCATACCAAGTTTCATCTAAATCGGTTTAGCGATTTAGCCGCAAAAGCTTAACAGACAGACAAACAAAGTCACTTTAACATTAGCACAAGAATTCTTGTGATATTTGTACAGTACTTAAGGTGTTAATTGTCTTTGTCATCAACTTTAAACACCATTTTTCATTATCTTTACTACCGTTATGACTTATGTACAACATATTTTTTTCTATTCTAGTTTTCTTACACCATGCACCTTAGATACGTCACACACAGCGCTGACAAGTTTATCTGGGCGGAAAGCCCTATCGAGTGGCCGCGGACAATGAACTACGCGCTAATGTCATCATTTTACTCCACAGCTCACGGTGCACCCGTGTAAAGTGCTTTCTTCAACGTGTGTTTTGTTAACACTTAGAAATTCTAAGAAAAAAACCAAGGTGTTTTGAAATATACTATACGACAAATGATTTGTGTTTTGTTTTGTTTTTAAAGGTCTTTATCGTATCGTATGTTCATTTCTGTTAGACACTGAAATATGGTGTTAACCGCTAACAACGTTAGGTTACAAATGATCACTCTTCAGTATTAACATACATAATCTAAGCTAAGACTGTGAGATACTTAGAATATTTCCGTAACACAGTGCCTTCATTACACACAGAGTACCTTAGAACCTATTTAGCTATTCAATTTGGAATTCTATTCATAAGGTACAGTCGCGCAATAAACTATACGTATGTATATTCGTGAGTACAGTCGAGCACACAATAGTGGTAACACATTGACATTGTGAACTTCTATATTTAAATGCATTTAGGTTTATTTTCGTTGTTATGTTTGGTGTGTGGTGGACTGTGGTGGAGTGTACAGTGTACAGTCGGGTTGGAGAATGTGTACAGGACATAGATTAGGTTGGCGCCGGCCGAGCTTATCTGAACACAGCTGTCATATATGTTTACATGATACATGTTGATACTAGATATTGTGACAACGTACTTAGGCTACCGAATCATAAATGAAAGCGTTGATTATTCAAACTGAAACTGGGTATTAAATAAATTAGCTTCTGTTTGTATGAGGATGAAATAATTTTAAAATATACATAATTTTCTTTTTTGCGAATACCACTTATTTGTTGACAAGAATTATCCCAAAAGAAACAGTTACCTATTTCACAGGTTCTAAGTACGTAAAAGATTTATAAATAAGCGAAAAGGCCCTACTAAAGTAAGTACTTAAAATAGATTTTAAAGTTAGGCTACAATAAAATCATCTACGTTTCTTTTAAATCTTCGGATGTCCGGACTTATAAATGTTTCCATAAAGGTACCTACTATAATCTAATTACAGTCGCTAAAACAAACAACCAACTACAAGCGAAGTCTATATGCAAAAACAAAAAAAGGCGATAGTACCTACATATGTTATCTATAGCTTTGAATTCTAAACAAAAACTTCGATCGCGCCTCAGTCGTCACTGCTGATCCGAACAAGTGCAGATAAAGAGCAAACTTCGTAACTGCGACATCAGCCGCTATGCGGGGACATTGTGTTCGGTTCGCTTCCCAGCCCGTACTGTTTTATGTGTCTGTTCAACGTAACATTGCACTGTTATGTTGTGGATATTGTTGTGTTAGTTTTTGTAACGTTCAAGTTATTTGTACTTAAATATTATAGTTCGACAAGATGGGGATTTGGCCAGAAATTCCCGCACACTCGATTAATGCATAGAATACTTTTTATCACGATAATTCCACAAGAACGAGAGTTATTCGCTAGACACTTTCAGCTTCCCCTCTGCGAACTGAAGAGAAAGTTCTCAAAATACTACTGATAATATTTAATTATGCTCAAAGGAAACATTGCTGTATTTAAAAAAATATATATATTCGAAAATACGGTTTGTACACCCGGATGTCGAACGGGCCTAAAATCCGAAATAACACAGGATGTTTGTTGACCTTTTATAGCATTAATCCACAGGGTCAATTTGGAGTCCTCTAGTATTTAGACGACTTTCCCTCCAGGTGGCGTTGCCAAAACATCCACCCTGTATGTACTTACATTACTACTAACAGCGTCTCACGGTTTCCCCATAATAATTCTCGTTCACGTGGACTTATCATAAGAAAAAGTATTCTATGTGTTAATCGAGATTATAAACTATTTGTGTGCCAAATTTGTTAGGTCGTTTCAGCGTGAAAGAGTAACAAACATCTATCATTTCTCACATTCATTCACGTTTACTGTAACTCTTCTAGTTCTAGCATTCCACGAAAGCATGAGGCAAGCAACAGTACGAGAGGAATGGCGACGAATTGTGAAGCTTACCACCACCGCTGGCATGTCGACCACGACTACTCTGCCAAGAGTGTGACCACAGAGAAGAGAAGAAAGAGCTCTTCTAGTGTAAGTACCTACAATAGAGCATATTCTGTCTATATTTTATAGGGTTTTAAAGTTGAAACTATTGAATGTCGTAGCGTAATTAAGCTACCTACACAAAAGTATGCTCTACTGCCAAATACAAGTGAACAAGTTGTATTGTTCACGGACTTTTCAATTTCGGATTTCATAGAAATGTTAGCGTGGATCTAAAAGTTCTTTTTATTTTGATCAAATATTGATGCTTTCTAAAGCCGACCTCGACATAGCTAGGGAAAAGACTAATTCATTTATTGCCGATGCCTAATTAATTAATTATTAAATGTTACATGACCTTGCCTTAACCTTATTAGATTTAATGTAAATCGTTGCTTACTTAAAAATATCATTTAGTAAATGTTCGTGACCTTGTATTACATTACCAATACTCATCTTGACCTTAACGTTACTTTTAAATGTAGATACGACCCAAATCCATATAATTCAATTTTACTTAAACCATACAACAGTTCAATAATTAATTAATTTAGTTGTTGTTTCGTCCACTGTGGTAATATTAAACTTCTAGTTTTGAAGTTTTCAGTGCCCTTACTCTCCAATTTATTTTAATTCTAATACAATGCCATTGCAAAATTGTAATTAATTTAGCAAGCACACAAACAACACACAGTACAAAAAAAAATACTCTTAATTTCAGATTCCAGTCAGTTCCTTCCAATGACCGAATTTTTTAAGAAAACTGAGTCTCCTGCCTGCTAAACTAATATCAATTTTGCATTAGCATTGCATTAGAACACAGCACAGGTCAGTGTCAAAGGAATACTAATACCATTGATACGCGGTCGTCTCTGGTCTATTGTAAGTACTTAATGCTCGCCACGCTTGTGAAATCCAGGCATGAGAGGGTTTTTTTTCTTAAGTAGGTATATGACTGTAAGATAATAATTGCGCCAATTCATGAAGTGGATAAACGAGATTTACAAAATTTCTATAACAATGGATACCTACGTTCATCACTTTGATACCTACACCCCAAGTTACACCACCATACACGTAGCGTTGCTACAGGTAAAGTTTCACGTGCACTGTGTACTGTGTATTGTCCCGTGCACTCGTGTACAGAGCGGCGGCGCAGTGCCGGCGGGTTCCGGCACAGCTCACTGAGCACCGCCGATAACGATACTGCGGACGTGTCTGGAACTCTGGACATGTCGCTTTATGTGCAGGCATTTACCTACATGTGTTCATAATTATTTTAAGGACTTCAGTGCCAAAATAATCTATAAGACTTTCGACAAAATTACAGCTGCATTGATCGCGAACATGTAAAGAGGTACTTGATTGTAACATGCTGTGGATAATCACAGGCTGATATTTATAAATAAAAACCTTAGGACGCATCTATCCGAAATTAAGGGTTCATATCTTGCATAAGTAGCAGACAAACAAACTCATAGGTTAGTACAACAAAAATATATTATTACCAAAAAAAAAATCAAGAGTCAAAACAACAAAATGTTTACCTACCTACAATATTTTATCCTCGGCGCAATATAAAACTTCCTAGCAACCAATATTCGAGGACATCTATTACTCGTGGAACATAAAACGTCAATATTAATTTGTGCCGCCATCGGCATCGTCAATCGGAGGACTCCAGCTTTTATCATGTTTAGAACCTATGACGTGAATTTCACCGACTAAAATTCAATCAACTACAGTTTGACCGATCAGTGTTGTTAAGGTCTAGAGATAATATTTCATTAATAATTGACTACACATACCTAAATGTAACAAACCGACTTCAAACTATACCCAATTCGAACTGGGAAATATGCATAAGCAATTTCATTAACCAAATTTATATTTTTTGTAAAATTTTCAAGTTAATTTGAGTTAACAACCGAATTACTGAATCGATTTTGACGAAATTTTTATGTGACCATCTCGGAGGCATAGGTAATAATTAAAGCATATTATGATAATACCAGGAATACACAATCATTTCGTCAGAATTTGAATTATTTAATCGTTTTTTACTTTTGTAAATGTTTTTTTTTTAATATTACACGATAAGCCATCCTGTCTGTTAACGTTACATGTGTCCTTCGCCCGTTATCTTCTCAATTTAGATCTGCAACGCCCAAAGTTAAACAGTATTTGTTATTAAACCCGTAATCCATGGAAAGTTTTATAATTGAATTATCTCTTTTCTCCATCCAAATTAGAGAAAGACACTAGCTTACCACAAGAATGCATTGACTTATCACTTTGCGGAACTAATTAAAAGATCCCCTACTAAAATCTCGACAAAAGTCTGGTTTCATGCGTCAAGAATGAGGCACCCCAAATCCAAAGGCCGTAAAATGTATCCCCAACAGTCCCTCAGTCCAGGACATTTCGTTGCTCTTCCCCACTAGGTGAATTTAATTACAGAGTAGCGAACGATAAATCGCCCTGGGGTAGCGACGACCAAACGGGACTATGTAGGTACTGTTTCATTATAATATTGAGCTTTAGGGAATTCGAGGGGGATGACAGGGGGCATAAATTAGCAGCCTGAGCTGTTTTCGTAAAGATTTTTATGTTACAAACTTTTTCCGTTGAACATTTTGCATGGCCTATCAGCTAATACTTCGTTTGGAACGATATTTTATTTTTCATTTTGTGAAGGCTTAGTTTTGAGCCTGTTATATTTTTACAATATTTTCCGAAAGCCATGGATTAGTAAAGTTCATGTTGAACTCTGAAAACTCATTTAACTTCTCATAAATTTATTTATAGGTAACTAAAATAAACTTGAATTAAATATGAAAACATTTTGCCGGTCCGCCAGAAATCAATGAACAATTAATTGATTTAGCTTAATGGATAAATATTGCATAATATAAAATAATGAATAAAGACAATTAATTACGTATTCAATTGTCATTTGCGTTTGGCAGACTATTGCGGAGTACCAACAGCTGTCCAACGTTGTTAGGGCTGCCGCACTCCATTTATACAATCCCGCACACACTGTAATTTAATCATCAGGATTTAGGTTTTAACTCCAAAGAGCTTCCATGAAAAATAAATTTCCTTTTTCTGTTTTTAGTTCAACTACATTTAGATTTAATTTAGTCAGTGGATTTTCAGTCATGTTCTTTTCAATATATTTCCTCATTTATAACCACAGCTTCTATAACAACATTAAGGTTCAAGCCAATATTAAGCTGATTTACTTACGCGACAAGCGAGAATTTAAGAATGGCTTAAGTAAAATCCTATAAATTAACTGACGTGATTGAAAATGTTCAACCCTAATAAGGAGTGATAATAATTATTTTGATGTTTGGTGTTGATTTCTGCGCTAAATGAATTTTCGAGTACCGTGGTGCAAAGCCGTATAAAATATTTCTGAAACATGATCTATTTTTGTGTGTAAGGGTAGTCAATATTTCTAAATTGACTGAGATATAAACTTGATGTAGTCGCATCTGGTTTGATCATTGCCATAGTTTCATGAAGGTTCATATTATTTATGTTGGATGTGTTTAAAACTGAGATGCCACCAATTCCTAGACGTAAAACTTGAACCTTCTTTCATTTTATCCATAAAAGGGAAAATGAACATAATCTCATTCTATTCAATTTAATCCGCTAACTTTTGCAACTTACTATAGAAGAGAAGTTGACACTAACATTTAACTACTTAGAACTTTTCTTAGACCAGAACTGACCTTGTAGAATAACAAACTTAAATTAGAAATGTTACAGGCCCACGCTATTTCTTTACTTTCAAATGAAACTATAAAAGTTTTGGGTGTTCTGTATAAAAGGCGAACGAAATAACGGACACATTGACACACAACCTAAGTTAGACAACTTTCACTTCAAATAAACAAAAACTAGTCACGCCGGTTTGCAAATCTATGAATCAATAGACACGTAATCGACTAATACGACATAATAGCGTCATCTAATTGCTGCCTAATTGCTCTATAAGGATTAAGTTAAGCTGCGTAAAACACAGGTTTTAACTAATAAAAAACTAGCTTTAAAACCTTTACTTTGTATGCTAATACTCCAACTCAAAACTATACCACTTAATTAGATGTGTTAATTAAACCAAACGCGAGTGTGACGTAACTGCTTTAAAACACCGTAATTATGAAACCTGAGAAATGTTTTGTGAAGAGGAAATTACTTCAGTAAATAAAACGAAGGCTTTTAGTGACCGAGTTTGCTGAAATAACTCGTTGTTTTGTTTAATCCTGGAGAGAAAAA
The DNA here is from genome assembly GCA_932294365.1 of Diachrysia chrysitis. Lineage (NCBI taxonomy): Eukaryota > Metazoa > Arthropoda > Insecta > Lepidoptera > Noctuidae > Diachrysia > Diachrysia chrysitis. Next base: position 8,615,330 of record OW028659.1, on the reverse strand, counting down.
CAGTTATACCAAGGGCTGACTTTACCATAGCAAGATATTTTTTATACGTGAAATAAAATTGACATCTGGCAGATTTTGTATGGAAGAACTGTAAAATAATCAAAAAGATTTCTCGGATAAAATTATCCGGCGTTGGAAAAATCAGCCTTAAATGTTTTAGGGGGAATTTAGTTATGGAAGTTCTTGGCCCAATCCCATCGAAAAAATTTGCTGTTGGTTGGGATCCCTTTGGTCACTAGCTAAGACCCTTAGAGTCCCCAAGTCCCAAACCAATTATAAAATTGACCACAGTGTGCAGGAAAAAAGATTTGATCTTGCTTATATACCTTTCGTCTTTATAATCGTTATCGTCGTTATAATTTCGTCTTGCCTGATTAGGATCGGGCAATACGAAATGTTAATAGCTATATAATAAGAAAACTGGATTATTGGAAATCATGTTTTACATATTATTTACCTTTGACTTCAAGTTTGTTGAATATGGTAAAGCGATAACCAGTTGTTTATTAACTTCGTGCATGGATGCTTTAACTCCATATGTGCGCAGATTATCTAATTAGTTTCCTAGACAAATAAGGTTAATCAAATCGTGAGTAAGGTGCGGTTCTGGTGAAAACGCGCTCAACCAAGAGTCAATACGAGTTAGCTGTAAAGCCAAGCTACCTAGTTAACCATTATTGACACTTCTTCATTATAGGGGATAATTAACTGTGGGTACGCTATGTAGACTTCCAGGACTTTCTCAGAATATTGATTTTAGATAAAGAGATGATAAGATTTAATAGTGTTTTGATTCAAGGTAAATCTTAGCCTTTTCCCAAACAATATTGTTTTCGGCTTGCAAACATTGGATTCTGGTGAAAAGCGTATTTTACATGGAGCGAATGCCTATTTGACCTCCACAATTTATTTTACTGGGTAACAGAGTATCCTATAGCAAAACTGGTTGTCTGAATTGTAATGACTTAACGACTGTCAAAGATCAACGTATTGCAGTTGGGACCAACGGCTTAACGTACTTTCCGAAGCACGGAGGGGTCACAATATGCTTACAAATGTTAACCCATCCTCAAACCTTCATTATCGGTCAAACCTTAGGCTTATACTTAGCCACGAGCCTCTTGATTAAAGGTAATTTATAATATCAAGAATTAAACACTACAACAGATACTTACTTTTGCTCTCTATACTTAAGAAAAAACAAAAAAACAAAAACAAAATGCTAACGTATTCCAGTCACAAAAATATAAAATTCAGTTTTCGGACACAACCAGCCGAACTATATAGCTTGGAAACCACTGTTAAATTGTATTTTTTGTACAAAGTCACGTACAATATCGAAGTATTTTTGTGGAGAGAAAGATCAAACGGACCTTGGAGTTATTGACCTCTTCACACTAAAGGAATCTTTAATATCTACTTTTGGGACTGCACGAGCGACGTCTTGGGAATGGTTATGAGCAGGTGCGGGTTTCATCTATAGGAGTATGCTTGGAATGACTACATTCAAACGTTTGTGTACCTCTAAAATCGGCATAAAATTACCATCACATTCTTGAAATTTTATGACTTTTTTAGTGTTCTTAGGGATATCTTAGATTACTCATGAGATTAGAAATTACTTAGAATGCTAAAATTGTCTTAAGAAAAAAGTAAACGTGAATTGGATGCTGGATCCTGTGCATGGCAGGCTCGCTAATCTACTATGTACTTATATATCATCAGAAAACTACATGGCTACATCATAATTATTTACCATTTTTCTCAATTTTAATTTTAATAGTACGTCCGAAATTACATTTAAGAACGAAAATGAAATAATCTTTTAAGTCTGTTTTTATTTTCTTTTAGATCAGAGCGTTCCCTTGACCTATTAAAGTAAAATAATTAATTTACGAGTGGTCACAGAGGGGACCTTTAAGGAATTCATTGAAGTGGACGAATTTCTCTTTGGGATCGGGAAGCAATTTAAATTCTTAACGCTGTGTGTACCCGTAGTAGATTATCACACCATGGGGAAAGGAATACGTAGTTTTATTATTGATAGTGATTGCAAAATGCAAATTATGTTCTACCAAAGGAAAATATTGCACAAAGTAAATGTTTTCAATTAATTATTATATGGTAAAAAGAAAGCTTTATGTGATTTGCATTCGTCACCTTTACTTTGAAGAACATTATAATTTATTATTTTGTACCTTAACATGCACATATCCACAAAAAAATAAATAAAGAATATATAATAAATTTGTTTACAGTCTCTGCTTTTGATATACACATGAACATAGCAGCAATATATCTAGAACTCATTTTGCACGTCTGTTCTTCACGCAAACAAACTTTCCCCTTAAACGTTTAAACATCTTTAAACGCGCTTTATACTAGATTCAATTTCACACTTCGCTTAAGTTTCAAGAGATTTGATATTTTTCATTAGTAAACAAGTGATAAAGCGTTGCTCTGAACTCTCACCAGACTGTCTGTGTTTACCGCGCAGCATCCAATCTAGCTATTTGCTGGGACGACTCCGTCGCATACTGCATTACCAACCACAAATAAACATCTTACTACTTTAGACTTCTATCTAGAATGCACATTCATTTTACACTCGTATGCGCAGAATACTAAAGATATTTACATTGTATTGAAGAAACTCTATGCATCTTCACTCAGTTGGGTAACTTTGAGTATAAAATCAAAATTCAAACGAACTTATGTATTTTGTCGCACATTAAGTAAATAAGTAATAAAAAAACTTAAGTTCAAGTCACGTTTTTTTTTTCGTAGAAAGAATGGAAATCTATTTGACTCTTTATAACTGCGGTGCAACGAGTCGGGCATTACAGCAACCACTGCAAATAAAGTGAAACAGTAAAGGTGGGTTATGATAATGTTTTGTTCATGTATGCGACGTTATTTGATAGTGCTGTTAACGTGAAATATGATTGTTTGGAATGGAATTCACATTCGGCGTTTTAAGTATAAACAGGTATGTCGAAATATAATTTACTGGTCTGGGAAAATTTAACTGCCATTGATCGACTCGCTAAGAATAAGAAGATTTTGTTCTGAAAGGGACACGTGTCGAAAATTTAGATCTAGATATTTAGATCGATTAAGCGATATATTTATGTACAAGGATCAAATTGAACGTACAACCGTCTTTGACTTCAATACTTGTCTATTTGCCGTATAACAAAGTACCTAACCAAGACGCGTGAAACTTTAAAGAAGTTTGCTTTATATTTAAACAGGCTTCGATATATCTATTAGGTTCCAAAAGTTGTATTAACTTTTAAGGTAGGAAATTCTTGTGGGATGTTGCGTTGACTACATTGACGTACAGTAATAGCATAAAGTTCCAAGAATAGTATTAGAGTCTATTTCTGAGACCACTTTGAAGACGTCAGGCAGATTGCCGCAACTTTGATAGACTTTCACAAGAGAAAGGTAAACTAGAAATCATTCGTCTTCGAAGACGGCTGTACGCGGAAAATCTGTGGGAAAAGCTAAACACGACAGCATTATGGATTTACTACGGATTTCCATCAAAAAACACTAACCATATAAATATATAATTGCATAACTTTTAAATGATAAATCGGTATAATGTTATATCAAGTCTTGTGAATAAAATAAATCCAAGAAGACGTAACAGTATTATTAAAACATAAATTGTAACGGTTATTCCTAGTTTACCGATAAGGGAATCAAAGCAAATAGAACAGTACACAAACAGCTACGGACATAATCACTTGATTATCTTCGTCGTTAACTAATTAGTTACAATAACAAGACAAACCTGTTTGTGAAGCATTATTAAAGATTTCCTTTGACATAAGCGGTGCGATGAGTGAGCACTGTGAGCTGCTTGTTTTCTATCGCTTATCTATGTTTAATGTATTTTATGATGGTAAGTGACGCACGGGGTTTGTAACTTAGCGGGTGGTTTCCCACGAAGAGTGATTCGTCAATTCGTCCTACATGCCTACGGCCCATTTAGGACGATTTGCAGAAATTCAAAATAAATAAAATTTTAATTCTGCATCTCTTCCCACGTTACGTTTTGTGTGGAATTTTAAACTTTATCAACTTTTGGTACAGTCAGTCAAACAGTTAATAAAGTATAATGTGTTTTTACAAGTCGTCCTAAATGGGCCGTAGGCATGTAGGACGAGTTGACGAATCACTCCCCACGAAGGCACAACTGAATCAAATACCTACTAATGTAAAATACATCGTGTTTTTTTTTATTTCAAGCTAGCTGTTTCCCGTGGTTTCACCCGCGTAAGTAGTTTTCGTTCCCGTAAGACATAATTTTGTTTTCGTGCGGTTTTACTATGTTTGATATTTATCCTGCTATTCGGGACGGAGACAAATCCAACAAATAGAATAAGAAGAACCACCCGTTCGTGAGTTATAAATGGTGTAACTAGCCCGGCTTTGTTTTATAAAATATTAAGATTAGATTAAAATGTATATTTTTTTCATTGATTAAGTTACCGTATCGAAAGTGCGTTAGCAGAAATGAGTTTTAAATGCTTACGTCCAGACTTAATACAGGAAATCCGTGACCATGTGTCAAACCACGTGCTAACTTTGTGTCAATCAGACGTACGTTTATATAGAGACCACAAACCTATAATTACGTTTCTAATGACACGGGGTCGGACAACGATAACGTAAATAATAACAGGTTTATTGAATGGACGGCTAACAGTGTGTGACATACATGACATACAGACAAAGTACACTCAAAACATGTCAAAATTATACAAAATTGCGGATAGCACGCGACGGTAATGGCTCTTTCAATATCCAATTAACGTATTAACGGAATTCAATCATCTGTACGTAACGTTATACAATTTCGTTTCGCACACAAGTGAATTTAAACTGTATAGTAATGCTAATAAGATTGTCGTTAACAAAGCATTACAATCACGGTCGATAAATACGGTAATGAGAACGAAAGTTTTGATGCGTGAACCGTTTTTGCAGCATTCAATTTGCAATTTGATATGTCGATTCGTTTCCGATTAATAATTAAGCAGATGCAGCATCTAATTACAAGCATACTGCTACTGGTTTACGCAATTGCTATCTATATGGATTTTAACTAGGTATATGTATGTTATATTTCCTTACCCAATTTACTTTATACCGATGAAATAATTATTTAATCCGAATAAAAATTTACTAGAGAGCTCACCAAAAATATTTGTTTTCTATATTTATTGTTCCATCGTTAAGGTTATAACTTTACATCACAAGTAAATAAAAGGATCCTGTCATAGCATAATAATTGATACTAACACATAGTTTAGCTTACAATCGGCAAATGTGATAAGTACTATTCAATTATCAACACCAACTAAGTATTTACCCACACAATAAATCCCAAATTAATTCGTCTATTAACAAGTTTATAGTACAAACAATAGTTCTAAATTAAACAATATTATTCAAACTCGGTCTGTTGACTTTTAATCTCGCTACAGACAGACTTCGTACTACACAAACAGTGAGAGTCGCGTATTAATAAAACATTACAGAGATAGATTAGCAAACAGTCTGCTACATGTGAAAGCTTTGAATTTAGTCTTAAACTACTTCTAGGAATCATTCAGAAGCTGGAAAAACCAAAATAGTAAAAATATTTGTATTATGCTACAAAAAACTTGATATCTATAAAGACGTCTACCCCCGGTTTGCGATATTACGGATTACACCGCACTGCCGACAGCCATGGACAGCCACGCACCGCTCATGAGTGTAAGAATCAAACCCAATTTTAACCAACTTAGGGTAAACTTCGACTCGCAGTGGATAGCGACGGACCGGGCAAGACGAGTCCGCGTTGTCACCGACGATCATAGCCGCACGGTCGGCGGTGCGGGCCGCGACATCGCGCACCGCGAAAAGCCGGCTTTAGGAATCTCTAAAATAAAGATATAAAGTAAAACATGAGGTTGACAAACACTTTTTAATATAAAACGGTATCTTATACATCACGCAGCTATCCTTCACAACCCACTTTTACAAAAACACGTCTTCAAGTAAATTCCACGAGACTTATAATCTGGACACGTTTCTTTGAGAATATCCCACGCTTATTTCGTGCTCATGCCCATTTGACAAGTCCGTGATGCCAATTAGCCCAGCACCTCACGTGTAAAGTATTCACTATTTTTCTACCTACACCACCAACTACATGAATACAGAACTTCCAGTCCGTACAATTTGTCTAACCTCTCATGTCGACTTGGTGAAAAACCCGTAAAAAAAATGGTTCTTCAACTTCGGTGTTTTAGGAGTCATTTTACTTTTAGTAAATCAAAAGTACAATCCTTACTAATATTATAAATGCGAAAGTAACTCTGTCTGTCTGTTTGTCGCGCTTTCACGCTAAAACTACGGAACCGATTTGAATTCGGTACACAGTTAGTCTAGAGTCTGAGAACATAGGCTTACTCTTTGCCGCGATAACTGACATCCACGCGGGCGGAGCCGCGGAAAATAGCTAGTACTATATATACCTATAGTCCAAATAAAAAAATCTAAAGCGGATCATTTACCTATAGGTATATGATGTATGATGTATAGATACCTACACACAGATACACAGATGTGTAAGAACTGTATGGAGTAATAATCTATACAGTAATGCATTTCCAACATAACATAATATCAGCTAGCTGGTGCCAGGCACTACAAGTATTACAACGACATTGTTTGTTATGTCGAACATCAAAACAACAGTGACATTGATCGGTCGCTAACTCATCTTGCACGCTAACTCTTCGTTAGTGGATTATAAACCATCCATAACGATCACATGTTTGGTTACTGTTAGAAACGTCTTGCCTTACAGAAATGCATTTTTATAACACTTTAGGGTAACAGTTTACAGCACTAATAGAATTTGCCATGGCAATGAAAGAAGCTATATATTTTAGAAACAGTACCAGTACTATTGAAACAGTAAATAGAGAGTCTACTATTGGCTTATTTTTTTTAATTAAATGGCGAAATCCAATCGTTGACCGAAAGAATTACAACCAATCACAGTCTTACATGAGATTCAACGATTTTTGTTCTGGTTAGTTTTTTACAGACAACGGTAGACCTTTTGAGTTTTTTCTTAGTTGACACTTTCTCATCTTGTCCCCATTCAACGTTCACGTCACGTAGAACACGGTGACGAGTAAGCTGGATACACCATTCCCATATCTCATGCCGAAGGGCGAATAGATATTGATATATCTAATAGGCTTATTAATTTGTTATTACTTTTAGAATTTTCAATATACCTATTGAGTGTTTTATTATGGGTTAATTGGACCGTTAAATTTATTTAATGGTTACTTATGTGCCGGTACTTTTGTGGCTAAAAAGGCACCGAAATATTGTATATGCATCGTTTTATGTTCAACGCTGTAATTTATTCACCTGTTTGAGATTAGGTGCTTTTCATAAATAAATAAATTTAAATAAGTGATTGCTAAATGCAATTAATCTATTCATAAATTAAGCCCTTATTTGCATAACTCGAATTTTCTCAAAAAACGACAGCAAACCTCACCTTCTCAATCTATTGTAAAAAGAATTAAATATATTATTTTTGTTTCGGCTTCTCTCTTTGTCCGATCCAAGTACGCTTGATCCTTCCAGAAGTGGCCTCTTCCCCTATTTGATCAGTCTACCGGTCTAAACGAATCAAATTTATGAATTGTAGGTCGTTTTCTTACGAAAGCACTCGCTTTGAGCTGTGCCAAATGCTCTAAAACATTATGGCAAAAGATTAAAGAAGAAACATTTGTTCTTTACATCTTTGACGCATTTATGTATGATATTTAATATGAAGAAAATAGGTATTAAACATTTTATCAGTGACGTAATGTATGTCACTTGTTACACAGCCAAGAATTTGTCTGATATAGTTAATTAATCCATTAATTTCAGAGTAAAATTTTATGTGTGCATGAAGCGTGGGATATAGTGCTAGCAATACAATGATACGATTATAAAATACGTCCATAATATGTCCATAATAAATGGTATAACATTAACAAGTGAAATAGTTACCTATTGGAATTGTTTTAATATCATGAAGTAGATACACGTGCTCTAGTAAACCGGATGAATAATCCAGTAGGAATTAGTATAAACTAGTTGTTGGGAGTTGAACTGGGACATACTAAAAACCTCGTGACACGATTAAAGTCATTCAACAAACCGAACATTAGATACAAATAGACTGAATCGATATTTCGAAGGTCTACCTTAATGTACTGAACTGTCGCAGTTAAGTCTAGAGTCTAGACATAATTGCTATTGTTAGCATTTAGGTCTCGGCGAAAAGCTTTTTTGACAATTAAATTGTGATCAATTTTGCCGCCCAGTGCACCTAGAGCCCTAGATATAAATGGGTAAGACTTCTTCATATTTTAAAAAGTCATATCGTCATTAAGTATGATCATGTTAAGATAAAAAAATCAATGAACAAAATTTCATCATAAACGTAAGGATATCTTTACAACACTTACCTTATCAAATTATTAACAATAACAAATAACTTTGATATAATCGTTCAGCTTTGTGCCAGCACATATTTTTTTTTCAAACCCATCGTTGAAGGAAGCTTAAGAATGTCTCGCAGACGGAAGAACGTGACGGAATTATACGCATTCCATGTGATCACGGGACCTTAGAAGATTTGCAGTTAGGTACAGTTACGCACGTGTTTCTATGGGTATGGCACGTATAAAACGCATAAAGCATGCCCAATGGCAGGAAACAAATTGTCTAATACCTTAGAAGCTATCGAGAGATCGTTCCCGTAGGCTTAAGAGGGCTAAAATTAATAATACTTTTCAGAAATATTAATGATGTTATATTTTGTTAATAAAATATTTTTAGATTATACAGGTACTTACGTACATAGAACGTTGACAGAAAACATGCTCTTCACGAACACCGACTCATGTTTGCTCAGCAATTTGTAAGTCATTACTGATGTGTGTAAATCAACTATTCATTGTTAATGGCTGCTAAAATACGCGAGGTTTCGCCAAGCGGATAATACTGCATTAGGTATTAATGTATTTGGAATTCACAACACGCGTTCTGTCTAGTGAATCTTGTTCGTAAATTATTTATTAAATACAAGATATGTCTATATTCGGGAACAGTATATGTTTTTTGTTTGGGGCAACAATGCCCTATAAAGATATTTCTTTGTTGTAGTTTTGACTACCCATCACTGTGATGTTTCTGTCAATCTGGGGGCACGGTAGTGCCCCCGCCAAGACGAGCCAAGCGAAGCGCACGGGCACTACCTACATTTTCTCGAAGCGCTTCGTCGTTTTTTTGAACCCTCATAACTTGGGTTTGGATTATGCTAGATCAACAAAATTTTCGGGATATATTGTCAATAGCGGACTTATTAAACATATTAAATTTTAATTACATTAGCTTTTATACTTCAGATTTTATTTATATCTAAAAAACGCTAATTTCGTCACTGACTCACTGATGATCATCAAAATTCTTAAGGTATTTCCTAATGTCCTAGAAAGCTGAAATTTTGTATGTAAGCTAGTATTAGCACACAAACAACAAAAAAAATATAAAACTTGTAACTTTCATCCCCCAACCCCTTAAACTAGGGGATGGGAGTTTGTATGAGACCTGTAATTTTAAATTAAATTTTGATGACGCTAGAGGTCTAATCTAATAATCTAAAACTTGGTTCCCCTAGATATATATATGTATAGGTACTCCTTGTAAAAAAAAAAAAAAAAAAAAAATAATCGACATATATTGAGACATATACTTCAGATCAGATCATATAAATATGAATGAATAGAAGTGTTGCGAACGTCTCCTGCCTCTTACGTCAGAAATAAACCCCAAAAAAAGAAGGAAAAAAAAAAATTGTTACAAACAACTTACAAAAAGAAATGAAATCCCACCAAAAACATTTTCATGTAAAATGTTGCCAAGACGAGCCCATATGACTCGCACTGTCAAAAAGTTATCAGATCTCATGTAGAGCCAAGCTTCTAACACTACACGCCCTAACTCTACAAGGCCTAACTTCACAAACTCTACACCTTAGTCAAAATATGTGGCTTGGCCGTTCGTTACTACAAGAACTATTGTATAACACAAAAGTAATGAACAGTGAATTAATTTTTCACCTTACGCCGATGTGAATGTAGCGAAATGGCCAAGCCACATATTTTGACTAAGGTGTAGAGTTTGTGAAGTTAGGCCTTGTAGAGTTAGGGCGTGTAGTGTTAGAAGCTTGGCTCTACATGAGATCTGATAACTTTTTGACAGTGCGAGTCATATGGGCTCGTCTTGGCAACATTTTACATGAAAATGTTTTTGGTGGGATTAAATATTCATCTTAAAAGTCCGTCCGTACAGGTTATTAAAAAACCACACCGATCAATCAAATAACTCTATAAAAGGTATAGACACTTCCAACTAAAGATTAATATCGTACAGAAAAACTAAAAACTTGTTTACAGCAAACACAATATTGGTCGAAGAAGCCCCTGGCCGCAATCTCAGCGGTAATTAAAAACTCGCCCCTGAGGAACAAACTATGAAGAAATGGCACAGAACAAGCGACGGAAAGGCTATAAAGACTATAAACTTCTTGCAAGAACTCGAGGAATCTGGGATGTGGGCCTCAACTTGGCTAACAGCTAGTCTCTCGGCGCAGTGGTGTAATCAGCCCGTCACTGTGCTACTGAACCCACTCGTTATTAGAATGATATCTTTTAATTTATTTAACGCATAGTCGTATCAGGTTTTGTGTGTGTCACAGGTTTACCTACTTTCGAAACCATTACATGTTTTATGAACGTCTAGTTTTTAAATTTTTAACAGTTGTTGCATACTAAACATATTATAAAAGTACGTCTGTTAAGCTAGAAAGGTCAAGTCGGCAGAATCACTCGTTTCATATCTCAAAATTTTGTGCTCATTTAGTGCTAATTTAGTGCTGATAACAGATATTTGGTGCTGTGATAGGGGGACTAAAAATGAGAACACTGCTAACTTTTCATTAAGCTAGCAGTGTACCATGCGTGACCGTGCTATGATGCAGTTGGAGCGAGAGGCACATCGGCTAATAATTTAGTGCTCAATTAGTGCTGCCTGTACAAGCAAACAGATATTTCAAAAAAACATTTTTTCAATTTTTAAGTATAGATAACTGCTGACATAACGATACGAGCAATCATAGAGCTGGAAGATGACTTTAAAATCGGTATTGGTGAAATTGAAAAGAGTTACTAATTAGTGCTAAATTAATGCTACCGGTGAACCCAAAAAATTTTTTAGAAAAATCATTTTTCAACTGCCCGCTAAAAAAATCGGAGATTTTCAATAATCGAAAAGTTATAGGTATTATTCTGTATTGCAAGTATCGAGTATATCTCAAAATTTAGTGCTTATTTAGTGCTAATTTAGTGCTGATAACAGATATTTGGTGCTGTGATAGGGGGACTAAAAATGAGAACACTGCTAACTTTTCATTAAGCTAGCTGCAGTGTACCATGCGTGACCGTGCTATGATGCAGTTGGAGCGAGAGGCACATCGGCTAATAATTTAGTGCTCAATTAGTGCTGCCTGTACGCGCAAACAGATTTTTCAAAAAAACATTTTTTCAATTTTTAAGTATAGATAACTGCTGACATAACGATACGAGCAAGGCAGAATCACTCGTTTTATATCTCAAAATTTAGTGCTCATTTAGTGCTTATTTAGTGCTGATAACAGATATTTGGTGCTGTGATAGGGGGACTAAAAATGAGAACACTGCTAACTTTTCATTAAGCTAGCTGCAGTGTACCATGCGTGACCGTGCTATGATGCAGTTGGAGCGAGAGGCACATCGGCTAATAATTTAGTGCTCAATTAGTGCTGCCTGTACGCGCAAACAGATTTTTCAAAAAAACATTTTTTCAATTTTTAAGTATAGATAACTGCTGACATAACGATACGAGCAAGGCAGAATCACTCGTTTTATATCTCAAATTTTAGTGCTCATTTAGTGCTAATTTAGTGCTGATAACAGATATTTGGTGCTGTGATAGGGGGACTAAAAATGAGAACACTGCTAACTTTTCATTAAGCTAGCAGTGTACCATGCGTGACCGTGCTATGATGCAGTTGGAGCGAGAGGCACATCGGCTAATAATTTAGTGCTCAATTAGTGCTGCCTGTACAAGCAAACAGATATTTCAAAAAAACATTTTTTCAATTTTTAAGTATAGATAACTGCTGACATAACGATACGAGCAATCATAGAGCTGGAAGATGACTTTAAAATCGGTATTGGTGAAATTGAAAAGAGTTACTAATTAGTGCTAAATTAATGCTACCGGTGAACCCAAAAAATTTTTTAGAAAAATCATTTTTCAACTGCCCGCTAAAAAAAACGGAGATTTTCAATAATCGAAAAGTTATAGGTATTATTCTGTATTGCAAGTATCGAGTATATCTCAAAATTTAGTGCTTATTTAGTGCTAATTTAGTGCTGATAACAGATATTTGGTGCTGTGATAGGGGGACTAAAAATGAGAACACTGCTAACTTTTCATTAAGCTAGCTGCAGTGTACCATGCGTGACCGTGCTATGATGCAGTTGGAGCGAGAGGCACATCGGCTAATAATTTAGTGCTCAATTAGTGCTGCCTGTACGCGCAAACAGATTTTTCAAAAAAACATTTTTTCAATTTTTAAGTATAGATAACTGCTGACATAACGATACGAGCAAGGCAGAATCACTCGTTTTATATCTCAAAATTTAGTGCTCATTTAGTGCTTATTTAGTGCTGATAACAGATATTTGGTGCTGTGATAGGGGGACTAAAAATGAGAACACTGCTAACTTTTCATTAAGCTAGCTGCAGTGTACCATGCGTGACCGTGCTATGATGCAGTTGGAGCGAGAGGCACATCGGCTAATAATTTAGTGCTCAATTAGTGCTGCCTGTACGCGCAAACAGATTTTTCAAAAAAACATTTTTTCAATTTTTAAGTATAGATAACTGCTGACATAACGATACGAGCAAGGCAGAATCACTCGTTTTATATCTCAAATTTTAGTGCTCATTTAGTGCTAATTTAGTGCTGATAACAGATATTTGGTGCTGTGATAGGGGGACTAAAAATGAGAACACTGCTAACTTTTCATTAAGCTAGCTGCAGTGTACCATGCGTGACCGTGCTATGATGCAGTTGGAGCGAGAGGCACATCGGCTAATAATTTAGTACTCAATTAGTGCACTATTTCAGCACTAAATAGTGACGTCTTTCAATTCCATTAGTTCCCGTTTTAGAGTCTTCTTCTAGCTCTTAAGGCTGCTAGCGTCGTTATACTAGCAGTAGTTGATTTGAAAAAAAAAAATTTTTTTTAACACACACACACACACACACACACAGCGGCTACATTGCTAGGGGAGTCAGGGTCGTTTTCTGTGACCTTATAACGTTGAGATCTGATGAAAACTCGATACTTGCAATACAGAATAATATCTATAACTTTTCGATTATTGAAAATCTTCGATTTTTTTAGCGGGCAGTTGAAAAATGATTTTTCTAAAATTTTTTCTGGGTTCACCGGTAGCATTAATTTAGCACTAATTAGTAACTCTTTTCAATTTCACCAATACCGATTTTAAAGTCATCTTCCAGCTCTATGATTGCTCGTATCGTTATGTCAGCAGTTATCTATACTTAAAAATTGAAAAAATGTTTTTTTGAAAAATCTGTTTGCGCGTACAGGCAGCACTAATTGAGCACTAAATTATTAGCCGATGTGCCTCTCGCTCCAACTGCATCAAAGCACGGTCACGCATGGTACACTGCAGCTAGCTTAATGAAAAGTTAGCAGTGTTCTCATTTTTAGTCCCCCTATCACAGCACCAAATATCTGTTATCAGCACTAAATTAGCACTAAATGAGCACTAAATTTTGAGATATAAAACGAGTGATTCTGCCTTGCTCGTATCGTTATGTCAGCAGTTATCTATACTTAAAAATTGAAAAAATGTTTTTTTGAAAAATCTGTTTGCGCGTACAGGCAGCACTAATTGAGCACTAAATTATTAGCCGATGTGCCTCTCGCTCCAACTGCATCATAGCACGGTCACGCATGGTACACTGCTAGCTTAATGAAAAAATAGCAGTGTTCTCATTTTTAGTCCCCCTATCACAGCACCAAATATCTGTTATCAGCACTAAATTAGCACTAAATGAGCACTAAATTTTGAGATATACTCGATACTTGCAATACAGAATAAATCCTATAACTTTTCGATTATTGAAAATCTCCGATTTTTTTAGCGGGCGTTGAAAAATGATTTTTCTAAAAAATTTTCTGGGTTCACCGGTAGCATTAATTTAGCACTAATTAGTTACTCTTTTCAATTTCACCAATACCGATTTTAAAGTCATCTTCCAGCTCTATGATTGCTCGTATCGTTATGTCAGCAGTTATCTATACTTAAAAATTGAAAAAATGTTTTTTTGAAAAATCTGTTTGCTTGTACAGGCAGCACTAATTGAGCACTAAATTATTAGCCGATGTGCCTCTCGCTCCAACTGCATCATAGCACGGTCACGCATGGTACACTGCTAGCTTAATGAAAAGTTAGCAGTGTTCTCATTTTTAGTCCCCCTATCACAGCACCAAATATCTGTTATCAGCACTAAATTAGCACTAAATGAGCACTAAATTTTGAGATATAAAACGAGTGATTCTGCCTTGCTCGTATCGTTATGTCAGCAGTTATCTATACTTAAAAATTGAAAAAATGTTTTTTTGGAAATCTGTTTGCGCGTACAGGCAGCACTAATTGAACACTAAATTATTAGCCGATGTGCCTCTCGCTCCAACTGCATCATAGCACGGTCACGCATGGTACACTGCAGCTAGCTTAATGAAAAGTTAGCAGTGTTCTCATTTTTAGTCCCCCTATCACAGCACCAAATATCTGTTATCAGCACTAAATTAGCACTAAATAAGCACTAAATTTTGAGATATACTCGATACTTGCAATACAGAATAATACCTATAACTTTTCGATTATTGAAAATCTCCGATTTTTTTAGCGGGCAGTTGAAAAATGATTTTTCTAAAAAAAATTCTGGGTTCACCGGTAGCATTAATTTAGCACTAATTAGTAACTCTTTTCAATTTCACCAATACCGATTTTAAAGTCATCTTCCAGCTCTATGATTGCTCGTATCGTTATGTCAGCAGTTATCTTACTTAAAAATTGAAAAAAATGTTTTTTTGAAAAATCTGTTTGCTTGTACAGGCAGCACTAATTGAGCACTAAATTATTAGCCGATGTGCCTCTCGCTCCAACTGCATCATAGCACGGTCACGCATGGTACACTGCTAGCTTAATGAAAAGTTAGCAGTGTTCTCATTTTTAGTCCCCCTATCACAGCACCAAATATCTGTTATCAGCACTAAATTAGCACTAAATGAGCACTAAATTTTGAGATATGAAACGAGTGATTCTGCCGACTTGACCTTTCTAGCTTAACAGACGTTATAAAAGTGTATGTTTTGTCAAACTGTTTATATGTACATAATTATTATATTTGCTTGTTGTTTTGAGTGTAATAAATAAGTTTTTAATTTAATATTTTACTCATATTTGTGCGCCGGAAACGGCGGAATATTTTTGTTAAATCTTTACTCTACCATATTCTTATTAATAAGGTTATCTACCTATCTTAGCATTTTTACTGACACATAATAGTGTCGAATTGTAAACCATTCTTGTGTAGAATAAGTAAATAACTAACAGTGGGTCCAACAGCCAAGGAAGTTAAAATGAGTTGTTAATGTAAGTAAAGATGCGGACTCCGTTACCAACAGGTTATAATGAAAAAGTTAACAGTTAACAAGAACTTGACAGGTTTATACAAACAACTTTCAACTGGGAAATGGGGTAAAACCTCATTTAACCAAAGAAAAACGATTAAATATTAAAAAAAAAAAGTTTAAGTCGTTGGCTATGGTAATTAGATTAGTGTCTTATTATTAGCAAGCATAGGGTCACCCTAAATCACGTAGATTTCAATCGTATTTGATCGCGTTCTGCAATATGAACTGAATCTAGTGCAGACTGGATTTTGGCTCGAGTTAAGCGGATGTGACCATTTTGGCAAATGATTGCGCAGTTATGTCTTCTTGAAGACAATTTGGAGATTTTATCATTATTAAATGAGAGATATTTCTGGTAGATTCCAGATATTAATACAAGGTCAAGAACAAATTGATTGTCTTAAGGATTGCAGATTAATTTTACAACTTGTTATATTGTGCACATCTATTGATGTAAATACTCGTTTTAAGATGTCGAAAAAACAAACAAAGCATTTAATTTTATAATATAGGTACAACATTAAGCATCGGAATAAAATATTATTATCGATTTAAACAAGCCAACTCTCAGGAGTCTGAGAGATAGATTACTTACATCGATTAAAAGGTATGATTGGGTTTATCTCGTTGATGTAATAATAAAAAAATCAGAAGATTTATTTGTTGTTGATTTATGTATTCATCTGTTAGGTCGGTTTATGTATTTAACTTAATTAAACTTAGTTAAACACAATTGTGAGTTAAGCTCGCCTCTATATTTCAAATGTGAAATCATTGGACTTTTTACATTTTATAGTATGTACAATAAAATTTAAAGCATGTAAAATATTTTTTAGAGACCTTGATGTTTGGAAACAATTTTGTACAGTATAGACATGATAGACATTAATAACAACGAAGGGAATCTCCTGGCAAAGCGTACCTATACAGCATAGTTTACATGTACAAATTCCAGGCTAGATATTATTAATAATGTATGCCGAGAGCTAACAGAGTGTTGGGTACACAAGCGTGCAATAATCCTTAGCTAAATGGGGCACTACATCGCCGGCTGATGAAATGCCTATAGGGAATCCTCTCTGGACCATAACGCAACTTGTGTACTGAGTTTGAGCTATTAAATTTAAAAATATAAATAGATCACAACGGTTTTTTTATAAACTTGTAATATACTTAACTTAATAAAATTAACATGTCCATAGGTTTCTTTGTTTTATTATGTACATAGTTTATGTTATTTCTATTTAACTAATTAAGTGGTTTCACCTCTACATTTACATCACAGATTTATTTAGATTACTAGCTTTAATTAAGCTTTTACCGAACACTCATTTTTTTTTGTCATTGTCAATCATTTCATAATTATTTTAAGTAAGAGAACAGATCTTTGTTTTAAAGTTGAACAGTGATCTGTTCCTTACCTATTTCTAACAACTTTTCTCAGTTGGTTAATTTTATTAAATCTCGATTGAGTCGATACCCAGACCAATTTCCGCCTTCCCCTACCTGAAACAAAACAAAACACACGTAAATACAAACAGATCGAAGGTTCGATGTCCAACTTAACGAGAGCTTTGTAAACAATGGGAAAGTAAGACATTACGTTTCAGGAGAAAAAGCTGAAGTTCCTACGGCAAATCAGAGCTTAGTTTGGCATGTTCGGTTTTTGTCATCTGCCCCGTTCCTATTTTGATGCAGGTGGACTAGGACTACACCTCATGGAATACCTTCGCCGTGGGGAACGCCGTATTCCTGACTCATACCGTAAAAAAAAACCGAATTGATTCTCGTTTTTCTTTATCGGTTACTAGAAAGAATGCATGTGGCAAACAACGGCGGTCCCCGGCAGCATATTTTATCACCAAAATCAAAAATATACATCATTTTGAAAACAATTACAAATGCAATGATTTATGATATCTCAAAAGCCTACTGATTAAGATAGAGTAGCCTTAACACCACACACACAATCACAACAACACATCTGTGTCCAGTTTTAAAAAAATCGATTAACTACCCCAAGGGTTCTTCGTAAACTGGTTGTGCTCCGTGTACGTCGAAGGAAGCGTTCTTTAATTCTAAAGGTAAACACGGGCCCTGCTTTGGTCCCTCACGATAATGAAGATAAGTTTCTGAATTACATGTTTCCTTAAAGGAATTTAGGTCAGTAAACCCACTACCTGTATTTACGAGAAACAATCAAATAATTATCTCTACTTTTATCATTTCCTTTTACGTTAATAAAGGTAAGTTTACCTTTGTTAAAGATGGTACACACACGAAAACGAAAGCGTTAACTGAAATTCACAAAAACATGACACAGTGTACCCGATTTTTTAATCCGAATAATCAAGGATATATTAAAACTATCATTATTTATCCATAAATAAGATCCACTAAACAAACTGGCTACTAAATACTAAAATTAAGTGTGTCAACCTCAAAAATATGTTTGACACAATTAGGAGCTTTGGAATGGTTTAAAAAAGACAAATCGATACATTATAAACTAACCAATAACATCAGAATAGCCATTCGCACTGACCCGATGACCTAGATACAGTTAATCTGAGAACTGTCCGCCCATTACCGAAATAGTATAATCGTTGTTATATAATCGGTGTAATATATTTTTATGGCGTTATTCATGTATAGGTGATATTAATAATACTAATTACTTAGTTAATAATTTATTAGGTTTTTATGTCAAAAATACAATTTATGATAAAAAGCTATTTGTAATACAAAAAGTGCCTTAAGCTCTAAGCTTAAGCTTAGAGCTTTGACATAAAGACAATAACAATGTGTTAATATTGATGAGCAGTCTTAAGTTTTCTTATAAAACGTAAAATTATAAAATGAAAGATTTCAAGATCATATTACAATAACAAATAATGTAAGGTTAGTTTAATCTACAATTGAGTGGTAATGTGTGTGTATGTCTACTATGAACAATGTATTTCAATAAATAGTACCCGACGAACGGATGTTTACAACACATGGTAAGTTTCGATACTGCAGTTTACAGATAGATAAGGATTGGATGTATGATCTTTATAAAGATGTAAATGTAACTTGTTGGCATATACCACAATAAACTAGAAATTACGACATTGCCATTGTATCATCATTTCACTATTAGAGTGGGTCGTAATGTCAGTAAGAAACGGCTGATGCTTAATAAACTGACAAATACAAAACCTCGTATGCGTTTGAACCACGAAAACAAACCATAAAACGAAACAACAAATTTCTAAATAAAAACAAGCAGGATTTGTACAAAATAAAGAAAGACGACCATTACTCGGAAAGCAATCAAAACTATCGAGTGATCCAATTCCGAAATCGCGTTGTTTTTCGTACGAAATCGCCGCGGGCGCCAATCGTGAGCTCCCTGTAATTTCCGCGCACTAACAACTATTGAGCGCGCCATTGTTTCCAATCTTTTTCACGATTTAGCAGTTTCGCAACACGCTCCGCTGGATTTCAACATTTTAGCAGTGCATTTAATCAACATTAAAAGAGGCATACTTGAAAAAAAACTGTTTACAAAAAGATAACCTCTGGCAAAGCCAGTTCCTTTTCTCTGTGTACTTGCGCTGCAAAAAGAGCTGTAACTAAATAACGTTAATTAAATTCAAGTTCCCCGAAACTTGAATTTTTAAATAACTAATTTAGTAACGAACAGATTTAAGAATAGAAAAAGTTCTTCCCGAGATTGTTTAAAGCAAAAATTATATCACATTATAGCTTTATCCAATGTTCGAAAACAGGGGAATACGGCTACCAATAATACGATATGGAAAACAAAATAGGCTGTTACAATAAAATTTCTAGTGTGACATAAATTGTAATTTTATTACAGAGGAGCAGCGCGGCAGACATAACGAGGCATAAAAATGGTCATACGATCGACTGACTAATCTAGAGATCCCGGCCAAGATAATCGGAACGACAACGGTACTGGGCTGATCGTGACAGCGATCTTCGGAGAAATTTATTACCCGAGAGGAACAGTATATTTTTCCTGATATAAAAACTTTGTGTATCTTTTTGCAAGCTTACCAAATTTCGCAATTGTTATTCAGATCACACGTGCCTTCTAAAACCATTGGCCTCTGTACCGTCACAGGAAAAAGGACACTCAAGGAGTAGGGACCCGAAAGGGTTTGGTAATGAGTCTAAAAGCACTTCAGTTTAGGTACGTTTCAAGGCTTAGAAAGTTGTGGCGAAAGGAGAACGACTATAAAATGTTGAAAACTTTAAGGTATTAAAGGCAAAGTCCACTTAATCGGCAAAAGTTTGATGGATGTGCTGAAAGCAAAATAACTATATGTGCCATAACAGATCGCAAATTTTATACCACTAAAATGTTCATAGCTTGATACATTTACATTCTTCTTTTACATAAAAAGAGGCGTAGAGTAACTATTTGGGTATAATCTGATGTAACTACAAAAGCTCTCAAATCTTTCAGTACGAGATAGAATAAAAATCAGATATAAGATACTTAAAGACATTAAAAATGTTCGAAAATCGCGGAACATGTGTTCTTTTGGTGGGTCTTGCTTCAAGGTTATCAATCACCACATGCAGTGTGTCGCACTCTTCACTGGACGCAGTGTAATGCCATATTTTTAGTCAATATAATACTTACACGTGCTAGCTAGGAAACTAATTATTTTTGTAAAAACTTAAAATACAATTGTGTAAAAACAAGAAACAGATAAAATTACCCAGCGGTGTTGCAAAGAAATAAATCAGTCGATCAAAAGGATGTCACCGCGACATCTTCCAATCGTTTCCAATTGAATTTATCTGCATTAACGTACAAATTTTCAAGCACTCGAGTAATTTGTAAACCGTGCCATGAGATTTTGGATAAATCCCATTCAACTGTTTGGAGTAAGAGGCGCAAAATCGCGAGACGAGTCGTCGGATCGATCGGTCGAAACAACTCCGAATTGGTGGCACTGTGACCCATTTTCTAAACGGGGCACCCGTGTCGACGTATTTCGCCTATTTTTGGTTATGTATTAACTAAAAACTGGGTTTTCAAAGTAGCTGTCTCTGTTTAGTCAAGCTTTCGTGGACATCCGTCGCAATACAGGTGTTGAATTGGAAAGTTATTGGTTTTGTTGGAGTTTGCAGCATTTTCCTTTGTCTTCAATTCTCGACAATCAAAAATAACTACTTAGTATCATTAATATATCACTGCAATATACTGAGATTATAGCCCATCCAAATCACTCATGCTCCCAAATACATAATGCAATAACCCATAAAAAATATAGTTATGGCCGGTGACTGGTCGACCTTTCAGCATACCTTCTACAAAGTGTATTAGATGAAACTATGCATAATAGTGCGGACAGGGACAGGAAATGAAACACTGGAAATAGATGGAACAGTTACAAATGTTAAGTTGGAATATTAATATACCTGAAATGGCGTTATGGTACGAATTCTGAGCCCAGCTTGGCTAAGGGGAGCTCTAAAACTTTAATACGATTTCACCAGTAAAATCCGATCGCACATGTAGGTGAGTATACTTTATACTGTGCGGAAGTCAAACTCAACGATATAATCGGGTCGTTTAAAGTCAGTTACTCGATCAATACATATTCATCAGGTTATTGTCTGGCTGTTGACTGTTTTTATTCGGTCCTGTATCAGCGTGGGTATGGGCCGGTCACATAGCAGGGCGTGCCTCTGGTACAGCTACAGCATACTAAGTTTTGGAGGGCCTAAACGTATATCAGTAAGGTAGATTAATAGTAAGTATAGTAATTTCTAACGTATCGTAGTAACTTTTTACATCTTTCAAGCAAACTTTCTGTAGTTTTTGTTGGTAGTAAAAACTAGTAAATATTATTTATTTGTGGGAGTTACCCCACCTTAATAATAAAGACGGATTCTGTTTTTTGTTCCCCCTGTAACCGTATTTCTTGGCTTAATTTCCTAAATTTAAGTGAATAGTTAGTAAATGAATCAGTTACTAGTTTTTCTAGAAACATCCGTTAGGTAGCTTCTTTATACTTTTTAGAGCAAGGAAATCGTTTTTATACACCCACTGTTGGTACCAGAAAAGCCGCAAAATAAACGACCTTTGGAATATTACAAAAAATCTAAGCTCAGTGAATCTTAGAACGATGTTTGTGTTATTTTTACATAAACAGAAATACAAAGTCTTTGTTCGCGTGATATCTGTTCTTAGAACACGCAGAGGCGGCGGGAAAATACCGCATCAAATCTGTAGTACATTTCCTTAGGTTGAAAATATTCCATCATCAAATAACAATTTTTAAAGCATAGTTGAGATCAAAAATACTTTACAATATAAATTTTTGATTCACATAAAGTGTAATTGACTCCCTGTATTCAAAAGAACTCAAAAAATAAATATCAAGTATTACTGATTATGAGTCGTTACATAGATAATAGACGTTTAGGTTAATTAAACTACTAATTTATACACCTTAGAATAATGAACAAAAATATCCTAACCATTACATACAACATCAGTCAGTTTACAATAAATTGTAGCCACAAAAACTCATCCCAAAACGGTATATTTCTCGTAAAATTTGTAGTCCAGATATACAATTTGAATTTCTCGTCTAAACTGAGCGAATCGTAATAAGCTGAATCGAATTATGAGTGTTTTGAAGTGACAATTGATTCGATGAAATCAATCGCGTCGAGTTTTCGGTAAACAATTATTGTTTCATTCTACGACGAAACAGTGCTTTCCGAAAACGAAAACAAACCATCGTTTGTGTGAAATTAATCATTTACGAAACGAGTTGAGTTTGTTAGTTTACCTTTGACTTTTAAATAGGTTAGTTAATATAATGGTGTTTTACTATAATAAATACTTTTATTAATATGACGTTATTACAAAATATATAAAAGAAAAGTTGTGATATTAATAAACATATCTGTTTTGGTACCATTTTGCTTATTTAGTGTTCTAGTATTGGGTATTTTTTACAGAAAGCATTCTCCAAATGCAATTTCGAAGACGTTACGTTCCCCTACTCTCCAATTTAATTTTAATTCTAATACAATGCCAATGCCAAATTATTATTCATTTAGCAGGATACAAACCACATGCAACAAAAAAATACTCTCAATGTTTAGATTCCATTCAGTTACTTTTACTTCCATTGACTGCATATTTGTTTTAAGAAAACTGAACCATCTGCCTCCTAAACGAATATCAATTTAGCTTTGGCATTGTATTGAAATTAAAATTAAATGGAAAGTTAGGGCACACTTCCCAAAGTAGATAGAAGTAACTTAATATCATTTATTGCAAGAGACCATTTACTGTCCTACTCTAAATACCTAATTCCAAATAACTAATGATAACTACTCGTGTGCCACATCGATTTCATGCGATTTGTGACTCTTTTCGACATGCAAACGCCTTAAATATTTCACGTGGTCTTACTTTAATCATTAACTAATGTATCCAATTACGCAATATTTTATAGACATTTAGTAAAAAAATGTTAGCCTAATGGTATGTTGGCAATGCTAGATCAGGCGTGTAGGACGGCGACATTGTGCGACCTTGCGCTGAGATCCGCGGCCAATCGATACTGCGACACTGGCACAACACTAAACGATATCCATCGAATTAAAAAACAGTGCAGTTCTTCTGTCAGCATTGTAACTAAATAAAAATGTACAAGCATCAACAAAGATCTGCTCTAAAGAACCTAGTTCGCAGTAGTACTTACTTCTAAAGAAGTTGGATTTACTGGTGACAATTCATCAATGCATAGTAGAGTTAGTAATAATCCCTACGTATTGTTTAATTAACTATGCGTTGGTGGTTGTTTGGTGGAAGTTGTAGCTAACGTTTCAACCTTGTGACAGTTTCTTCAGAAGCTTATTTTAACGTGAATAACGAAGATAAAAAATAATCAATTTTAAACCCACGCAACAGAGAATAAAATTTGAAACAAACAGCTTTTTCTGCTTTTTATTACGCAGCGTATTCATATTAAGCGAATTTTGTTCAAAGAAACTTCGGAATATTAATTAAAATTTGCACTACCTACTCATACACTTAAATAGTACCTAAATCTGCAGTCCCATTAGTCCTCGATTAATGATTTTATAACGTAGTTAATTAAGTCTACATAATTAACTACGTTATAAAACATACATTTATTCAACCTCGGACATAGACTAACCGTACATTTATCGCAGCGTAAACTAAGCTCTATTAAATAAGGTCATTCTACTGATCTTTTTTAGTATAAAATTAATCAAAGACACTGGGTCCACCACAAACTGTAGCCTTATTTTCTATCTCCAGTGGACAACCAAAACGATATTCACTGGATAACAATAAGGGTAAAAAGTATTTACTATTGACCAGCAGGGTTATTTGCTATGGCGGTCGCCAACGAAAGCGATAATCACTTTACGTGGTAGTAGATCAAGTTGGTAATCAACGAGAGACGATACAAAATCTGTGTTTTCAGTGTTTTTTTTATAAAGCGTCAATAACAAAAACAAATAAGTTGAACCATTGTCACGTAACGCAGAGAAAGTCGAAACTCAACTTGATAATAAAATTTTGTTCTATCGTCTTAGGCGTTATACAAACACAATAAAAAAAATAAAGTTATTGATAAAAGTAAATTCTTTTTATAATCAAAGTCAGAGTCCGTACATTGCAGTATACCGATGATAAAAGTGTTTGGTACTTTTCAAGCGAATCCCTGGTGATTTTAACATGAAGGCGAATAAATGAGAAGCGTTCAGTCACGTCTGTCGGGTCGATCCGGACAAATCGACGTTAATTGAGGTTGGCAAACCTTTGTAACCCATTTTTGGCATACCAATACATTTATTTTTGATCAATGACATGAGAAAATCTCTGCATTCGATCAGTTTTATTGTGTTAAGTTTTAATAGTTTACGGTGGTATTGAGAATAAAATATACCATAACTAAATATTTGATCGACATCATAAGGTATAAGTATACATTAGTGACTGTCATGACGTAAATCAGTAGTATAACATTTATGTAATTCTATACCTATTTATTTACCATTAACTTATCCCATTAGGAACCTATGTATCTATCACCTACGGGGATGTATCCATTATACAGCGAAACACACAAATATCTTCTTGAATTACAAAACAAGCATAATTTAGTGATTTGAATATTCCAATCAACACTTCATATTCCCACGCAAAACAGGTGAGCATTGACTTTCACGACACGTACTTCAAAGATCAAGCTAGACGCTATTTAAATGTTCTGCTATAAATCATGGCTGATCATTGAAGCAGGCCGACACGGCTTCCGCCCTAATTTCGGCTCAAAAGGGCCACTGCGCAGGCCTCGTCACTATGTTCCACCCACTTTGATTCAATATACTACCGATAAGGGTCATTTGCGAGGCCCTTTTTAAGCGATTTACTGTCAGTCATATTAAATGACTTTAAGTTCTTTTCATCTTAACTCGGCCTACTTTACTAAACTAATACAAAGTTGTAAACGGTTGACATAGATTCAGTTTGTAAACTACCATCATAATTATATCATTCGGACCAAAATTTACAAGTAGTAAAAACTTTTAAGACTTCGTTTGACATAATTAGATATTCATAGAGAGTTGCCCTATATTAAGATTAACCTGGAGTAAACTATACGAAATCAATATCCGGTTTTAAGAATTTGTCCAAAATTATTGTTATTATTTAAATTCTCGTAAACAGTTACTTTTGAAATTATATTTAGGCTCTCAATTAACTACGTGTTATGATATCACAAAACGAATTACTGACGCGTAAATCTACATAGGTCAATAACATTTTATGGCCAACATAATATAACATACGAATTCGGATTACAAATGTGTATGATAAGTTATTGCACATATAAAACAACAGCCAGTTATTTTCCTTGTATGAGTCTGAATAACAAATAACGGAAGGACGTAAATAAGTTCTATATTATGCAGAAATTCTTGTTCTCAGAATAGTTCCAAAACTCCTTACAACATGAACTCTGAAACCTGACGTATACAAAATTCTTAGTGAAAATTTTCATGGAAAGTGCAATTTCAGTTGATATAATTTATACCGAAATGAGCAAACGTGGTGATAATGCTTCGTTATCTGAATGAGAGGTCAATGCCTGCAGTAGATTTAAAGGCTGGTATTTTCCTCCTTTAACAAACTACAGTAGAAACATCGGACTTTATCAAGTTCTAAGGCTATTATTCACTTCAAAACAAAATTAATCCACAACATAACTTATGCAATATTCTTGGACAGTACTCGATGCGCAAATAAACCTGAAGTATGGGAATAGCTATATTGCTAAAGTTGTATAAGTACTCTTTGTATCAGTTGGGTAATAAAGGACACCATTAGATCGGATTATTCTGTTATTTATGTACTTAACTAGCTTTTGCTCGCGATTTTGTACGCGTTTACTTTAAAATTCCACCCAGAGAGACACTTTTGCTATTTTTTTTTATTACTAAACAATCATTTTTCTTGATAGTGTTAAATCTCTTAAAACGCCATACAATTTGGCATAATTTGTAACAAAAGCTCACGATACTTGTATGTGCAAAAAAATTTTTGAATTTGCTTAAACAGCAATGTCGTTTAATACAACAAGTCCCCTTATAATTTATTTACTTTATAAAAATGCAGATTACGGCAACAGTTCATGCATGGCCTGACATTTTAATAGAGTTTCGTCCCATGCTTCCACGTGCCTAACTCGTTTAACGGTCGGGGTATAGGAAAACTAAGTTTAAATTTACGCAACTACATGCTTTAGAATAAAAACGTTTTATCCAACGTGGTGTTATATTTATTTTGTCATAGGCATAAAATCGATTTTTATCCGTTAATTATTTTTACTTGCAGGGACATGCACTAGTATTTGCAACAGAAAATAATTATAGGTGCCAGAAGTTGCATGTCAATAATAAAAATGCCCATTAACCCACACAAAACATAAAAATAACGTTTTTTAAATTTCTACAGTTCCTACAACAAGAAAATACAAAACCAGTTCGCGTAATTTAAATCAGAAGCCGCAAGCTACATTTCACACCTAACCCGTATCAATTCTCACTTCCGCAATGCACAATAGTACGAGTATACAAAACAGCGTAGAGTGCAGAGTCCACATTGAGTGCCGAGAGGGCAAACAACCACCTTTAGTGCGGCTCCAAGGTTGCAATGTTTGTAAACCTCCCACCTTTGCGATGCAGTTACTACCTACTAGGATCTTCGCTTCTTTGGTTAGAAGCGTCTTTGAAGAACGTTTACTTAAGAATTTGTAATGGATACTGTATCCACCAAGTTTGTATAATACATCTTACTGATGTTATTTTAAGAACTATTCATAGACATCTACTATCTCTATTAAAATATTTCATTATAAAAGTGGATTAATTAAATATTAAAGTTATAACTTCTCGGCAACTTATTTTCATAATGGATTAGGGTTTTGATAAATTGGTAAGTAATGGATGAATTATTATAATCTACTTTGTGTAAAGCCCTGAGGTACTCCGGTCTGAAAATTAAATTTAAATTGCTTCTAGATAAATGAGACTCATTTTCAAATGTACTGAATGAAATATGTATAATTAATTAAATGTTAGATTTTTGTACGTTTGAAGGCCATTATATTATTTTGTGTTGAACGATATACGAAAAAATAAAAAAAATAACTATTTTCCATACAATTTTTTCTGATCGTCACGGTTAATTCTCCAAAAACAAACTTATCTATGCGGTTGAAAATATGCTCTCCCATACATCGATGTAGGTAAATGACATTATCAAATTTCAAACAGTACATATAACTAGCATCATGCCAAATTTCATGATTCTGGGTCGACAAGAAGTACCTGATAGGTTTTGAGCCTTTGTGATTTTTTTTCATTGCGTTGACATAGAAGCTTGAATTATTAATTGCATCAAGAGTTCGTAGACGTGAGTATTTGATATTAATTTCAACATGATACCATTACGCGTTCTTGAGAAAATAAAAAGAGAAAATCGTGACACACAGACAGAGGGCCAACAAAGTGATCCTATAAGGGTTCCTTTTTCCTTTTGGGGTACGAAACCCTAAAAAACTATATGCTAATTTGAGATTGAAACGTAACCATGCAAAATACGCTCATGGGAACCTAATTTAAAGTTTCAAATGACTTTTTTTTTCCTTGCAACCCACCTTGTTTACTGATTCAGCCACGTAGCAATTTCCAGTTGTAATTAAAGCATTCTCGATCCCCAGTGTCCCGATCTTGTTCAGTATTCATGAGAGGGCCTACCGCTAGCACATTACACCCAGATCTGCTTGCAAGTAGTTTCGGATTAGGCTGCCCCACTCACGATTGCGTTTCACTTAGAATTAAGTAGTTTCAAGTCCTCGTAAGCAATTTGTAAGCGTGTTGCTTCAAGGAAGTTACGTAACTTGTGAATTGTGAGTTCCTTTAACGTTGCATGCTTCGTTTATCATAGTTTTGTTTCTGTTTGTAAACAAAGGCGGTATTGCTTCATATTAATTAAAGTTAACACGTGATAGGTCGGAAAGTTAGGCAAATGTGGTATGTATTCTACCCGCACAACCCTCAACACATCAGTAACAAATACTTCTAACACAAGCGACTCTTATGGTGTTAACCTCACAACCTCATAATATTTATCACATGTTCAAGAAAATGTATGAAATAATAACATTGTTAACATAGATATAAAATTGAATTACAATAAAAATCAATATAGGTACTAGTTATTCCCGCGGCTCCGGATGGATGTCGGTTAACGCGGCAAAAGGTAGCCTATGTCCTTTCTCGGGACTGTCTGTGTTCCAAATTTCATTTTAACCGGTTCTGTAGTTTTTGCGTGAAAACGCGACAGACAGACAGACAGAGTTACTTTCGCATTTATAATATTAGTAAGGAAGTAAGGATTATATGTATACTCCGTGCAAATAAGAGCGTGAATATGATAAATATTTTTGTACAAAATATATATTAGTTACATTAGGCAGTTACTTACACTTTTTGTGAAGGCAGAGTGGAGATATGTTGAAGGACGTTTAAGTTTAGTTATCTGCTAGCTTTTCATATATTCTGACCTGATTTTTATCTTTAACTGTAGTAAACTAAAGACAAATTACAGTCGCCTTTCTAGAAAATGGTACCTCTAATTTATATTATAAACAATGGCAACTTGTACTTTCTCTTGTCCATTGAATTGAAAATGGTATACCACCAACGATACTTGTGCAATAGTGAAACTTGTAAAACCAGACTGCATAATTATTATTTATTGTCATTGCGTTATTCGAAATCACAGCATTGACAAAATAATGAAGAATGCTCGAAACTTTAACATGGTTATATTAATCTATCCAAACTTTATAATAAATATTTGTCACCTTATTTTTGCATTAACGTAGTTTTGAGTAGTAGAGAGTAAACTCGTAAAATTTTTAGAAACTCCGTACATGAAAAAAATAGACATAATTAAAAAAAATGTGTAAATCGGTCACAGGTAGGTAAGGGTTATTGGAAGTTCGTCATAAGTCTTTAGTTTACATTAATCCTTAGGTATGTTAAACACATTATCACGACGCATCATACGCCATCGAAGTAAAACAAAATGAAGTGCCTAATAAATTTAAAAACATTTGAATGGTAATACCTAGTGTTGGATAGTATGGCATACTAGTTTAATCCCGGTCTTTATTATGAGGGTTGGGATCCCAATCAGACCCCCTAGATCCGATACCGTGGATTACGTGATACCCGCGAAAGTCCTATCAATATTCATGAGCAGACATCGACGTTGAATTGTCGATGAGTGTTGAACGTGTCGATATTACGGCGCCGCTTTTCATATTGGGCATCACTACCAAAAAATTATAATTGAAATAAATTGCTTAATATTAGTTTTGTTTTTTTTTTTCGATTGCTGCTTTCTTAATCCGAAGGTATGATAGTCCTTTCAGTTTGCGATATATCTATATCTTGTTGACTTTATTATGGGTCTGTCCACGTGACCACGGCGCAGCGTCGTCCAAATACATGGCGCGGCACCGTGTAAATTCACAGCAAGGTAACGTTGCAAAACCCTTTGCCAGCACCGTTTTCGATGTTTCATTGTCAGTTCGTAACTTTGTTTTGTGCTGATGAGCAAAATGGCGTAAAATATATATTTGGTTTAATTATGCTACTTAATAACAACGGGTTGAATACTCTGATCGAATTTTTGACGTGCCGCAGTACGGCGCCTCTCCATTTCAAGTTTACGACGCCGCGCCGTCGTCGTGGACATGTGCCCAGGCCCTACGATACTTGTACCATTATTTGTATCAACACATACCTACATACTTACATAATATTAGGTTTACCAACGAACAAACTCAATGTCAAATAACAGGTTTAAATTATGAGAGTTCCCTCCGGACCTCTGTTACATTAGTATGCAAATTTTTCATATCACCCCGCGACGAATGGCCAGACTATCAATCTAAACCGTCCAGGTGTCGGCCCGTTGTCATGGTAACGATCTCCTTTGTTCCGCCGCTTTTAACGATGTAACTTGATTTTATTAGGGACTTTCAAGTTTTTGTCCAAGTAACGAATGCGATTTATAACCCTTTCATAAAATGAACAATTGTGGATAAAGGGCGGTTGTAAGTGTTTATTGTTTGCTGTTCAACAGAATACCTTACAATGAAGCTGTAAGAATAAAGTACTCAAATAAATTTAAATCATGCTAGCTCAGATTGGTCAAAGCAATGAAACGGCATTTAAAAATGGGGCATGATAAAATTTCGCTCATAAAATTCACAAAAAAATCCTAGATGTGTTTTTTTAACGGGAGCTCGTCCAATGCGACCTGACAAGCTCTTCACGAAAAAACCCGTCAAATTCGCAGATGTGGGCAGCGGCAATTATTATAAAAACGAAATGTCCGTTTGCCCGTCTGTCTGTTAATACCCCTCAAAATCCGCTGGAATACCAACCTCGAAATAGACATCCAGGTCAAACTGAGTCGCGCAAATTTTAAAACAAATTGACCTAGATTTAGTGTCCCATAAATATTAAATTTATGCCCCGTTTACCCGATAAGCTTTTGTGCTGGAGTTATTCCAGTTTCATATGTAAAATTGGATCGGTATATGAGATTGTTTACGCCGACAGGATTAATAGCGATTGATACAATGGTACATTCGTTGCGGTGACGCTACAACAAACGTTGTGATGAGGATTTACTAGTTTTAAACTGATTGGCAATGGTTGTGTAACTACGTGCGTCCATACATTGTGTAATATTTTCATTGCTTGGCTTCTATGAAGTATTTGTCATACATAAAGTGAGACAGGTGAAGGATTGGTAATGCGCGGAACCCACGACTTTGGATCTTAATGTGATTGACGTCACACATGAATGCGCAACGGCACGACGCGATTCAAACGTTCACTGTTTCGAATCCCACAGTTGTTGATCATAATTCATACTAACCCCTACATAAAGCCAACACGCTTTCTGTGCAGCTAAAGTATAAAGACTGCCTAGTGTGTTTGCCTATTGAGCCCTATGAATATGTAAATAATATGCGATTTTATAGCTATTAAGAACATTATACTCATCGGGTCTTAACGAGGCCATAAAGTTATAGAAAATATGGGAATGTGTGCTTATATGTGTATGGGAATGTGTGTCATTATGTATGATGCGGCTGTGTATACCCGCAGTAGAAGACAATATAAAAGGAAACATTCCGATTAAAGACATATATTTGCATTTATATGGTTAATAAAATAGCAAAGTACTTACCTAATTGGACGATAGTTAGGTACTCTAGTTAAATAAAATTTAAAATTCCATTGTCATGTCATTGCAACAGACCAAATTAAACGCAAGCACAATGTTGATGAAACGTTACTAAGCCATTAAGTCGTTTTAAAAATTAATAGCCCATTCGAAACTAAGCTGGCCGGTCGTTATTCACGGTTCATTTCGAATAAGCGTGGAAATCGCCTGTTTCACGTTGGGTGACAATTTTTTACGCCATATTAAACCAACTTTCTAATGCAAAACAGATTATTATTTCAATTTCTAGGTATACGAGCGTATGGATTAACGAGGAATTTTATGCGTGTCAAAAGACACATTATTATGCAGACCTGTTTTTTAAGCCAGTGACGTAAATAAAAAGGTTCGCATCCCATCTATAAACTGTTTACTCTCCAAACACCATTAGGTCTATGATGTTTTTTTAAATCTGCATACCGCCCACACATATTCCGACCTTTGGATCAAGTTCCAACTTAAATTTGAATATGCGGCGGGAACAACGCTAACATAGCCACATAGCTTACAGCTGCACCGATGCATCGCTTTAAATCATCCCACTGTAAATTGTATAAAACATTGTTCGGGATTTGCGTTATTCCAAATTTTCGCTGAGGGCACGTTTCAGCGCGTTGTAGGTATGCCACGGATGATTTGGTTCCAACCGCTTTGAGGCGGTTAAGGCTTGATTTACATTATAGTTAACATCCTGATAAAATATTAATAACTTGATTACTACCGTTTTCAAGTTTCGCTTGGCGGTTGAAACAATTTTAATTAAAATGTATTCAAAATATGGGCTGAAGTAACCATTTTCTCGTTGGTCTGGGCACGACTTTGTAGTAACGATACATAAATACTTCGTTGATTTTAACATCTAAATTCACGTTCGTTTCATTTTCGTTGGCGCAGTAGCTCATTTCATTCCTCTTGGATTAATTAACCACTATTTTGTTATGCATTTGTGATGCTCTTCATTAGCGGAGCAACACGTTGGAAAAGAAAAT
The DNA here is from genome assembly GCA_932294365.1 of Diachrysia chrysitis. Classification (NCBI taxonomy): domain Eukaryota; kingdom Metazoa; phylum Arthropoda; class Insecta; order Lepidoptera; family Noctuidae; genus Diachrysia; species Diachrysia chrysitis. The sequence goes on along the minus strand of OW028659.1, from coordinate 8,582,514 downwards.
AAATACATAATGTATTTTGCTAGAACAGCAGACTGCACAACACAGGAACCATTTGGAAATTTGTGGCGCCTTTATTCAAACTATCATTATTTTGGTAAGTAGTATCTTTGAAAGTCGTGTAGTCATCATCAGATAGTCAGTTGATCCATGTAAAATAATTCCTGTCCTGTTTCCAATCATTAGGGGCCAGATATTTAACTGAATCAGGTGTCTTACCTTCATAATTTGGGAATAGGCTATGCTGAATAAAAAAGCGGCTTAACATAAACCAGTAAGATTAATTTTCGTAATAAGTTATATCCACTGACATATGGTCTGTTCAAAAGAAATCTATCACAAAACAGACCCACGTGCATCACTGTGCATATCAGCGTTGTTTATAAAGCGGGCCACTCACACGGCCATGTTTACGTGACGAAACAATCGCGGCTCTAGTGTTTGTGATTCGCGTAGTAAAGTTGTTTCACGTTATCGATGTATAACGAGTTTACTTTCGTAACGTGAACTGCATTTGGAAAGAGATGGAAAGTACTCGTACCGTGTTGAGTTGCTGAGATGCAAAGGCCGAGCGGAATAACGACGCGATGATGGAGTAACGAACTGGATTAAACTAGCCAGTGGCAAAAAAAAACGGAAAAATAAGAAAATAAGGCCCACAGTTGTCACAGTTTTTGCTCAGGAACATAAAAACACCTACTATCTAGAAGGGATATCATTTAATATGAAAAACCCCGGAGCTTGACACGCACGTAACCAGCATCAAAGTGTTATCTACTGATTTACATTAATGGCACTTACATATTTAAATATTTCATGAACTATACCTACGCATAAAAAAATATTTGCAGTTTCTTTATACAGCATAGATTTCTTTTTTCTATTTTAAATAATAGTGTTAGATTGTTAGTACGTACCTACATAATACATTACGATGAATTGAAAATAAAACAGAAATGTTAAATTTACTAAATAGCATGATTATTGTGTTAGGCTAAGTCGTCCACAAACAAAACGTGCTCATTAGGCTAGAGAACAGAGTAGCCATACAAATGAGACCATAATCTGGATTAAATCGGCGAGTACGCGAAGCTACATACATAACAGGGGGTTCCATAATGGAAATCAATAATCGATTCACCTCAGAAGCATGTCGAAGAGCGTGACAAGACTGCGATGGCAATTTTTCATCGACAATCGCTCGAGAGTTAATCGAGTGGAAAATGCAAGAATATCGAACCGCACCAACTACGTAGACCTGCCTGTCCGCAGTTCGATACGTATCGATTATGTCGATTCGATTAAATTATTTTTGCGTCACAAACTTACCGGTTATTTCCGTTTAAATCTGGTTTGACGCAAGCGGATATTAGCGTTTTTGTGATACTGATTTCGAAATGTTAATTTACACAGTTGAAGTCGTACATGCTTCGTGTTGCACTGTCCCAATTCTACTTGCAAAAGATATACATTTACATAAAAGTGAACATAAATTTAGTATAAATTTTCTTTATATCATCTATAAAAATCACCATTAAAAGTTAAGCCAGTAAAAAAGTTTTATCAGAATTAAACACAGTTTAATTAAACTTGCTATTAAATAAGAATTTAACAAGCTTGAAAAAGAAAACATTTCAACACGTTATCTACGGTTGTTACTTAAAGTCAGCCATCGTTATAGCAATCAACTAATGGAAAAACGTCACCCAATATTTTTTTCTCGCTCCATTTCCAAACACTGTTATAATACAAAAGGTTTTTGTTGGAAATTAAATCTTATTCAAAGGTGTGTAAAACCTGTTATTGGATACCACCACTGAAACTACGTGTATAAAATGGGATTTTTCACATGCAGTTATTTTAAGGAGTACGAAGTCACAAAATCAATTACAAAACGGTTGGTGACAAAGTAAAATGCACCCTATATTTTGGATCAAAGTGTTTACAGTTGAAAAATTGGATAATACGTAGCGATGCGGCTAAAATGGTATCACTTGGATACTGATCCGGATATCAGTAATTCTCAGGCGAACAATAGAAAAGATTTTTTTAAACCGTAAAATCACGTCTCACAATATGTTTGGCTATCTTGCCTAGACTAAAGCATAAAATGGTCATATTAGTTGACTTCATTATGTTAGAACTGTCTAGGATGTTCTGATTTCTCAGCTAATTACAAATTAATGTTTGGAAATGAAGTTACTAAAACACACTTTCACCTTCGAGCACTCGATAGGCTCAAAGCTGTTTTGTTCATGTCATAATATAACCACAAAATAATTATAGATAGTACTTCTGTTTAAATGTTTTCCCACTGCGTAAACGTGTCTATAAATTAAGATTTTATTATTAGGCAAAAGAAATACTAAAATAAATACATTTTTGAAAATTATACACTCATTAACAACTTAAATCGTTTCCACATTGAATAAGGCCGTGTTTGTACATACTTCTCTATACGATATCATATATTTATCTAACTTGTTTGTGTGCCATAAATAAATAAATAACAATCTAACTCTAATTAGAAAGGAACATACAATTCAAGCAACATTAGACAATATTATGACAAACAATGTCTGTAAGGTTTGCAAATACTTCAAACACAAGCATAATTACACCAAATATAACAATTTCGTGATTCACCGCCATCACAACTCGCGTCAAGGGAATATGAGCGACAGACTAATTACTCGACTATTTAAAAACGTAATAATTATTTGCATAAACAGTATATCAACCTAATTAAGATTCAACATTTTGTTTAGCAATGATTTATGACCCGTGAAAAATTCTTCAATAAAGAAGTGGCAAGTTTTTACCACATTTTGAGTAATTTATTAATATTTCTTAGACTTACAAGTATCTACAGTACCTTAACATAAAATTTAAGGTCCAAACATGGCCTAATTCACAAATAAATATAATTAACTTAATTGATTTCGAGTAAACGAGACACTAATTAATTATTCAAGCGAGAAAAACGCACATTAAAGTAATGATAAAATAAATGCAAATTAAAACACTGATAGTCTACGTACGTTGTTTTATGTTTAATGTTCCGACATTGGCTTTTATGCTTTTAATGTTTTACGAGAATGTGAGAGGTATAGTAATTGAGAGTGTTTCGTTATAACATTCCTTCTTAACGTACAAAGCCAGCGAAATAATAACAATTGTAATAAATTACGCACATTACGTCGGCTAGAGCGACTTTATCATAACGCTCCTTCAAATCTAATTTCCTTTTAATATGTCAAGCGACTTGCAAGCGTGTTAACTAAATCTGTTATCCTCGCGAGAATGTAGGCTGAATACTAATAACGAACTACCGATAATTTTAGAAGTGTATCCGACCTAATATTAATACATTCTAGTTATAATACCGAGTACCGACGGAATGAATAACTGTTATGAAAGGTGTTAAGACTGTGTTACTTCACTACATCTTACGTTATAGTTTATCGTTCCACCATAGCATTGATTTATACCTGAAACAGAAGAGAAGGTAATTAGTAGATATATCAACGATAGGTTATAGATCACGTATAATACGAATGTCAACTTATTCAATGTTTACATACATTTACTGCAGAATGTCTGTCCGGTACGAATTTACTACAAACTAGGAATTTATTTCCGTTGATTATAAATGGCGAAATTATACAAACGTAGAATGAATTACTTTGAATAATACGATTTATGAGTTAGTTTTACCCGCCCTACACGCGTAGGTAAATACATATTTCATTTCTTTTTTAAAACGTTACCACGGGCTTTCATTTTATCTGACTGTGGGTGCATGAATTACAAACATAAATTCAAAAGTTAACTCGACAAATCAAGCACTTTACTAATATTAGACTAAGGTAATGAAGTGTCATATAAGGTAAATTACATTGTACAAAAATATCACAAGCCGTGCATTGGAGTGAATATTGAGAAACATCGCAGATGCAGAGTAAATATCTTAAAAGCTTTCAATTAAATATTTCAAGAGATATTCCAGGAATTGTCTATATCTAGCCTTTCAGTTCAAAGGGACCACGACCACACGATAATTCGTCTCTCATTTAGCGTAAAATTGGAATACCAACCCTGAGTATTTGCAGATTCGACACCTTTATCTTAGAAAATGGATTATACTTTCATATATTTAAGCAGGAAGTTTAAACGTTTAATTGAGTTAAGCGATAAGTTCAATTTCTATTCTCCAGCTGATTTATTGACAGGGATAGTCACTATAGTCAGGTCACAATGTATCCGCTCAGTGATTTAATTTGACGAAATCTATAGGTATATGTACCTACTTAGATTCACACAAAACAACTAAATCCAGCTAATGGCAATAAGCCAATCACAATAAGTATGGCATTACATTTATGGCCAACCATGAAATATATTTGTGCTTACTGCACAAATATATACAAGGTTGAATATACCTTAACAAGCGATAATTAAATTAATAAATAATATTATTAGCCCGTAACTATTGGGTAAATGCTTTTTTTTACATACAGACGGAACAAACATGAAATCACAAAGCCTGCTCACTTGTAACAGTTGTAACACTAACAACAACCTTTAAAATTAAGTAGGCATGTGCATTAATCTGAAGAAGTTATGTTGCATTGACTTGTATAACGAAAATACAAATTCAAGCGCGTAATGAAAGACGGTTAACGAGTCACATCCGCGTCGTTTAATTAGCTCGACGAGGTGTGACGTCATATTATGTCCTTCTACTGTAACTACGTGTGATTAAAGGACGCACACGTTCACGTGATTAAACTGAAAGTGATAAGGTAGCTTTTTGTAATTTTTTGTCTTTAATGAAATCGACAACGATTAATGTTTAGGGATATATGTAGTTAAATATAAGTAGTATTATGTATATAATTTCTTAAATAATTTCATACCACGGATTAGGAAGCGATCAGAACTCCTTACTTGTGTAGAATTGCTTGTAGTACGATATCGTGTGGTTAGGTACTGCATCAACTATTGCTTAAAGCGTCTATATTCCGGCTAACCCGAAAACGGGCCGTCAGTTACCCATCGACGTAGTATTTATAAAAAGTTTTAACTTTATTTAAAAAAAATACAATGCCATTAAAAGATAAGTTACAAAACTACTGACGTTCTGCTATCAATGTTATCGTTTGGAAAGGCATTCGACGCTTCGATATGAACCTATATCCGTTTGACTTGCGCTAAAGGTCGCCAGTTCAATCGCAACACTTACCAATCATCCGTTGATATGACCTACTCAGACCTACAAACACTATGTAGGTATAATGTATATTATACACACGCATTGTTACATGTATGTAATAGCAGTGTTGAGTGTGTATTGCTTTACTGTGTAACCTTATGTTTATAATCGTATCGGAGCCACACTAGGTATTGTCTGGCTAGACATACATGTAGGAATACTTGACATTTGACAATTTAGCCTCTATTATAAAGCCGTAAGATTGATTTTTATTATTTGACTAGCTTTTGCCAGCGACTTCGTCCGCGTTTCCGTCGTTTTTCGTAAAAAAGTAGCATATGTCCTTCCTCACTGTTCAGTGGTTTTGATGTAACAGACAGATTAACTTTCGTATTTTAGTAGGCAAATATATAATATGTCACGTTACACAAAAATAATCCTTATAGCATGATTCAGTATTCACGCGCGACGGCGGCGCGTATTTCATGTATAAGTTTGGTGTTTCTATACCGATTTCTATGATTCTTTTTTTATTGAATAGGTAATAATGTTAGCTTTTTTTTAATTAGGGATGAGTGAGAGTATTATAAACGTAAGAGTAAACAAATATAATCAGAAACCTCCGAACTGCTAAGCTATCGGGAGTTACACGTGTTATTGTGAGTCAACCATAAAAGATAGACCTATGCTGTTATGGGATACTTTTTAGATAATTTTATGTAGAACATTTCCGTCATACATGATTTCTATGTAGCTTTAACCATTAAGGCTGCATACGCGACGGAAGCTTAAAAAATGGAGTATCTTCTCCCGTTTTCCCAACATTTCCCTTCACTGCTCTGCTCCTATTGATTGTAGCGTGATGAAAAGTATACTATAACCTTCCCAGGAGTATGAAGAATAATTGTACCAAGTTTCGTTAAAATCCGTCAAGTAGTTTTTGTTTCTATAAGGAACATACAGACAGACAGACAGACAGACAGACAAAAATTTTACTGATTGCATTTTTGGCATCAGTATCGATCACTAATCACCCCCTGATAGTTATTTTGAAAATATATTTGATGTACAGAATTGACCTCTCTACAGATTTATTATAAGTATATATATATAGATAACTGAGAATTCATATAATATGAAGGCGAACATGAGCAAAGTAGTTAATATCGAGCCCTTTAAAACGTATTTCGGCAGTCAATATGTACTATTTTAGATGGGTACTCTCATAAATTTAGACGTCCAACTGTTTTTAATCCCTGCAATCTCAATTTACCTTTCAGCTTTTAGGATGCAGGGGCGCTAATTAACCTTTATAAACCTCAGAGAAAGAGAGATACTTATTTGTAATGCATTGGTTAAAAAATCCTTCTCCATCAAGCGGTAGGTATGAATTAGAAATCAATATAAATTCTACTATGGAAACATTTATATGTGGCGTTGTATGTTACGTATTTAAACACCTATAAGTAAACATAATTATAATTATTTAAACCTCAGTAACCAATGCAACTTTACGTCAACTCCTTTCTAAAATAAAAATCTATGCGGATGACAGAAGTCAAAAGAAGACAGTTTTGTTAACACAGAGAATAATATTATGAATTTAATATATTATGTTTTTTATTGTTGTATTAGTGAGAGAGAGGCATAAAGCTTCACAGACACCGTTAGGTAATATTTTCACTACAGGGCAATAATAGCTAGAATTCTCCAGAGCATTTCGAGTAACAATACCATAGGACTGTATAATAAAATTTTTAATCAATGTAGGCTACATCGATCATAATCTACAACTAGTCGTATGGTGTTAAATAAAGCATATTGTAATTACTCAAGCAGATAAACAATACAGACGTAACCAGGCAAGTACACTAATTACGAGTAAGGTCGAAAGATCAGTGTTCACAAATTACAGCAAACAAGCTTGAACCATTAATGCCGGTATAAATAACAGTTTACTTGTAAACAATGGCCGGAGCAGGGTCACGGAAGTTTACAGTTGTTAGTATACAATACTGGATCTAAATTCCCAAGTACACTGACGCATGAGTACCTACATAACTAGATAGGTATGTGAAGGTCTCGTCTGCCTAGACTTTATCCCCGAGCTATGTTGGTGGGTCGGCTTCCAGTCTTACGGGATTCAGCTGAATACCGTATTTTAAATAGAGCGACTGCCTATCTGACCTTCACAACGCATTCTACTGGGTAACACAGTATCCCAAAGTAAGACTGGTTGTCAGAATTGGAATGACTTAACGCCTGTCAAAGATCAACGTATGACAGTCGGGACCATCGGCTTAACGTGCCTGCCGAGGCACGGACGGTTCTCGGTATGTTTACAAATGGTCACCCATCCACGGACCAACAGCGGTGAGCGCGGCTTAATCCGTATTATCGTCAAACCGTACGGCTTACACTTCGCCACGAGCCCCTCAATATAATAGGTATGTAAAGGTAAGAAATTTCCTTTTCGTAATAACAGCCACTGAATTTGGAGAAAATAATGAGGTACATAATACGATTCTAAAAGATAAGCACTTGATTTATCGTCTGTACAAACTGTACTGTAATGTACAAACATAACAATAAAAACCCTCGTTTTATTTATCTAACAATAGTACCTATAATAAATTATGATAAAAAAGAAACTATTACATCTCTTTTATTCCGGTAAAATTAACCTGAACTTTTTCACAACTCAAACGGTCAAACCTCTGGTGTAAAAACAACAACATGTATTTAAAACTATCGTTTTGTTATAAAAAATCCAGACAAACTTGTTTAAAGGAGAACTCGTTTAACAGGTTGGCTTGGTCCTTTGGTGAGTGGTCCAGAAAATAGCTATATTTTGGATAATTGGCTGCAATTTACGGGTGTAATAAATAAGAGAATATTGTAGGCACTTAGTAGATTCATTTTCATTAGCATAATAATTATGAGAATTCTCTTATTAGTAAAAAAAAAATTAAAAATTTCCCGCACTACTTAATTTAATCACAGTATAACAGGGGGTTTCACAAACGTTCAATTCACATACACAAAGAACACCCAGACTTGGAACAAGCATTTGTGGATCACACAAATCCTTACTCCATGCAAGGATCGAACTCGCGGCACATCACGCACAGTGGTAAATGGCGTGGTCACCTATACCACTCGGCTATACGTGCAGTCTGCATATAAAATGGTGATATGTCGGATATTAACTAGTCGCCATAATATGATAAATAAACTCACGCCATCATATGGCTATCGTTAAATCTGTCTAGCATACCAAAAATGAAAGTAGATAATAATTGCACTTTCTTTTTTTGCGTATAAAAACAAAAACAACAAAATCAAAACTTGTTCCCCTAAATTTTACCTGACAAATTTGCATATCAAAAAATTATGTAACATTGTTTTAATTATGACATTGAGTGCGATGTTTGTTCATAAGGCGAGCAAAATAACCGCGTTCCATTTTAACTAGCAACACTTTCACAGCCAACAATAGTGAGATAATATCGTAGTGTGGCAACGAGTATCATCAATGGACGTGTGACTAAACATTGGTTATGCAACCGGTTACTTTAACTACAGTTTATGAGCTACACAAGTGGACCTCTAATGATCGCCGTTACAAAGCTAAATTGAGATGAACTTTTTCAAATAGACGATTATAAAACCAAACATTTCGATAACATGCGAATATAAATTGAAGCCGTAAGTGTAATTTAAATGCCAATTATATTGAGGTTATACTTATTCTCAAGTTTAAAAATAATATAGGTATGAATAAATACAAAATAATATGTAATCCGGTGTACAAAATCAAGTAATTTTATTATCAACCGGACGCAATAAAAGATTTGAGCAACTTTTTAAGTACAAATGAAACTTACGCAATTCGTAGAGACCGTATATCTAATATCGACTAAAACATTAAACATTGTTCATCCAGCTTTAGTCGAATACCTTCTTGTAAATAGGTCACTTAGTCAAACGTACAGACGGCTATATGGCAAACACATGAAATGCATTTTGATTACAAGTTTTATTACGATGTACAATAAAACAGATAGGATAGCTAAAGGCGTTTGTTCATCGCAGCCGTCACCGGAACGTCAACGACAACGACGTGACTCGCCGGGATGTCAATCTGAAACACATAAGTTCGACTACTCATGGCTTCGACAAAACCCTTCTTCGATATGCACTTGTTCGGCGGGTCTCTATTTCGACGAAACATACCTTCGACTTAATACTGTTCTGCAATATGACAATAATAATTTAATTTCGATTTAAAGTTTTAGGTACAAAATAGAAACATTACTAATATTATGTTACGATTAAAATTATCTAAAGAAAACTGTACAAATATTAGTTATCTAATGGTTTTATTTCAAAACATAACTGGTTATTATTAACGTTTCTATTTTGTAGATAAATAGATGACCGTTTGTCCACCACAAGCCCATCACGCCATATTGATTTAAGCGAGAAATAAACTCATTCTCGTTGAGGTTCCGGTGACGGCCGCGGTGGACGAACTACATAAGGCGTTTAGAAAACTCAACTTCACACAAGAACTCAGTTGGGTCGATTGGGTAACACAATATTTCTCAAAATATTAGAATTTAGACATAATTTATTCCCTGCGTCTTTTCCACGTGATTTTCATATTTTTGCAGGGTTATGAAATGTGTAGATACATGGACCCAATTACCTAGCGCGCGACCTGTCAGACAAAGAGTTCACAGCCCATTGCGACGCGAGTTCGCTTTCATTGTGGCCAATTGAATGAAAATCCTTTGTTTTGTAACTGTACCGAGATGGTATCTTATTCTAGCTACGTGGGAGGCTGTAATTAGGTATGTAGAGCTTTATAATACTCAGACAAAGTTTAGCTAAGATGGTCTTTTTGTTGTTCTTTGTTTTGATCTAGCCGAGACTTCTTCCCATGTTAAGACAAAACGAAGTGTGGAAAACGCACGAAGCTACTTATATTATTATTATTTTGTTTTAGAAAATTAACTATTCTTATATTACGTCGACCTCTATTTCATCATATGAGATTAATAAAAGATTATATTCACCATATTTATCTCATCACCCCAACTCCCAAAACTCCGCGTTGGTATCAATTAATGCAAACAATCTAGGACAGACCAAAAATACTATAATTACATGTCAACACGTGTGAACGTCTATTCAAATGCACTTATTACTATGCATGCTGAGCATCCACTGGGAATACCACCGGCATCGCAATAACATGCAGCTGTCAATTGTATTCACGGAAATATGAACTTTATATGCTTAAAATAGGCATTACTGTGGCTTGTGCTTCGCTGGGTCGTTGAAAAGCGATTTAAACCCCACTTGTAACAGATCCACGGTTAGGTGGTTTCTAGATGTGGGCGACACTCGACTTGATTTCTATCCGAAGTCATTGAAAGGAAGATACGAAACTCGAAATCCAACTTCTACATAGGTATATTATACTTAATTTTGTAGTATTTTTCCCTCCGAATATTCCTATATCCAAAAAGGCATTCACAATACTGCTCCATAGTAAATGCAACACAAAATATCAGACATAAATATTCGCATCAAATTACACGATACACAGACATTATCGTAATAGCTTATTTAACAAGATTGTTTTTGCAAATAATGCTGAAAATACTCAATGAATTTCCACAACAGACAGTCTAATTGGTCGATTCACATTTCTTCAGCAATAACTCATCGCAATCAGAACTGTTGATAGGCGTAACAGCGTACAATAATAATGAGCAGTATTTTAGCTTACAAAAGGGTCGAAGATTGTTATGGTCGCTTTATTATGGCCAATTGACCAGATGGCTGACGTCATAAGTTTCATGTCCTCGGCCTAGGGAGTCGTTTTACATTTACAAGAACGAAGTGTATCATATTAGCTTGATCAATTGATATGATTACTTTATTGTTTCTAAGTGCATGCATAATAAAACCTATTTCAATAAAAATAAAAAAATAGGGGATCGGACTGGGTATGAAAAGGAAATATGTATCTATTTAGTCCACCAGATAGGTACCTATATATTAAAAAAAAACGTATTTTTCTTTTATCAAATCATTGAAAAATAACAAAGTTAAAGCGCTTTAAAGTTCTGGACACAAGTGACGTCACAAGCCCCCACGGCTTGTGACGTCACTTGTGGGTAAAAATTGTAGCCACAAGTGACGTTACGCCACATTTCCATTCACTGTATCTTTCTCATCGTTTGTTTAATTAAAAAATACGTGTCTAATATTTTTTTAATATCTAAGTGAAAAGTAAATAAAAAAAATAATCCGATCCCCTATTGCTTAAAGTTCCTGCAATAAAACAACCTACAACATAATGCATTGGTGATTTTTCCTCTTGATTTAAAAACAGTGCCAACAGCATGTTTCTAAACAAAAATTTAGTACCTTATATTTTATTACTTACAGAATGACGTGCACGAATATGATAGGTTACGCCATTTTTCTCAATAAGAACACCATCCTGGTAGAACCAAGATAGATGGAGGTTTCATTTTAAGATATTTCGCTAGTAAAAGCGTATTAGCAAGTAACGATGATAACATCAATTTTTTCCAGGACGTTATCTAGCCACATCAATACTGAATCAAAATGAGAAAAGAAACAAAGCTACATGTATGTACCTTTGACTGACCTGTTGGTCAAGTGATTAGTGACACTGACTGCTAAACCGGAGGTCGTGGTGAGTTCGATTCCCACCCAGGACAAACCTTTGTAAGATGAGCATGATCATTTGTTCTGTGTCTGGGTGAAATTTATCTATAATATGTATTTTATAGAAATAAATAAGTATGTTTATCAGTTGTCTGGTTTACATAATATAAGCATACGCCTAGTGTGGGGTCAGATGGACGTGTGTGAGTTGTCTCAAGATATAACATATCATCATCATCATATCAAGATATATCTATCAGGTAATTTTATTGTAATCGCCCAATTAGATGTCAAGAATTGGTTCTAAGTCAGCTTCCAAGACTTACCCCCGAATACTTAAATAATACAAATTATCTTTAAGACGTTCTTACCTACCTACGACCTAACCTAACAAACATCCAATAATTACAAGTTAAATAAAAGCTTGTAAAATAGACTACACACACTAGCTAGTTATTACTTAGTGTTACATTATTTCCAGACATTACTTTACATTTTAGCTGAACAATATTATCAGTTTTAATATAACTTATAATTATATGAGATTAAATCTCCCCGCCTTTTGTGCAGCTTAGTTTTACAAAGTCGCACAGCTAAAAACCAAGGTTGATTGCAACACCGTTGGACGATAAGATTTCGCGTTTATAATCTTACGGAACAATCAAGGTTATTTTATTGAGTTCAGAGTATGTTCCAAGACTCCAAGCGAACGGTATTGTTTAGGCCACGACATTAAAATTTTGCCTATATAAAACTTTTTTTTATATAGGCAAAATTGCGGCGATCTCATGGCATGTCGATAAAAAGCATTAATAAAACGAAAATTTTTTAAATGAGTCATAATATCTTGAGACAAAATATCATTTTATTCCATTCAAGTCATGATAATGTCATAACAAAGTCGTTTGATTTTAAAACTACTAATCATTCATACTTACGTAGGTACTCAGCTCCGGTTCAGCAAGTCTCAAATAACATTATAACCTGTTTAAATATGTGTTATAATAACCCACACGTCATTTTAATGTCATCAGCAGTTAGAACATAAAAAAGTCAATCTAAACATCAAATAAAAATAAACTTATCTTTTTAAGCACACACGAGCGATCCATCATGAGTTGACACTAACCTCTATGATAAATCGTTTCGTGAAAACGATAAAACCAATATGGCGACCAACTGTCTGGTTCCTGTGTTTGTAGAGATAATAACTTAATCTATTTACCAACTATACTAACTCTGATGCGCGTTTAGTGTGAAGTTTAGACTAATCTATGTCGATGAACTTTCGCGTGGCTTCAACGCTATCCATGTTAATTTTGTACCGTCGAGAGAAAACGAAGGAACGAACGTCTCATAATATAGAATAAAGACTAGTAAACACGCTAAAGCTGCGTATAAATTAAGCGCGGCAGCCGCGCGAGCCAATGTTCGACCAGAGTTGTCGTTTATTGGCGCGCGAGCCAAAATGTAGAAACAAAATTTCGTAGAACGCGGCTGCCGCGCGCGGCAGGCGATCCAGGTCGAACACCGCGGCGGCGGAGAGCCAGACCAGTTCATTCTTGTAAACTAAAAAAAAACTTGTAAACTTTTAGCTATTCTGGACTCTTCTATATGACGCCAAAAGTGTAGTTATTTTCCTTTTTAAGTCAGGAATAGGTATATCCATTTTTTTAATTATTTGTACCCACGCATCATGCCTCAACGATTTATTGTGGTAGTGTGAGGATTTGCTATTCCACAACAAGTCATTAGCGCCATACAATTGAATTAGAAGACGGCACTTTTCGTTGTCCATTTTTACGTATTTGCCGCGCGAGCCAAATCACCAAAACTACACCGTCCCCACTGCGCGCGAGCGAACGACTGGAGCTCCTTTGATGCGGTCTCAAAAACCGACAGTGAACGGTTCGCCCCGCGGCACGTTCGAGCGCGGCAATGCTCGAGTCGCCGCGCGCGGCAACCCCGTCTACATAGCGCGCGGCCGCCGCGCGCGCCAATGTTCGATGGTTTGCCGCGCTTAGTTTATACGCAGCTTAACATTTGTGAAATATTTCTTGAATCTCAATTGATAAAGATGTTTTAAATGTTGCTAAATTTTAAATATGTATACCTAAACACATTACACAACGCGATTGACCAACTTTCAGATGCTTTCAGGGTTATCTTATTTTAGCGAGAAATATCTGTGTTGTGATGTTTTTATTCAATAACCAGGCTTTATAGGCATTAATATTAAATTATACTTTTGATGCATGGACTTATAAACTTGATCAACATAATGCCGTCGAATATTTATCGATATAGGCATAATTATTTCATTATAGGTTGTGTCATTGATTATTTCACAAACTGTCGCCATACAATAATCCAGTACCGCAAAATTTGGCACAAAGCCGAGAACACTATTCAGTGAATGTGGGCTGGGTAGATATTACGAATTATTCATAGAAAACCCAGTGGTATTAACGCTTTTCATCACTGATTATAATGACATAAAAAGCTTACTTGATATAGAGCAACCTATATAAATAGAACAGTCATTTTAATCAGGAGTTGTGTTTGGAGCCCTATTGATTTTGTTACGCTTGCTAAACTTAGCTGATGAACGTCAAAAACACTTACAATCACTCCCTCAAATCACTAACGAATGTAACGTGTCATTTCCAATAATGAACAACACATGTCGGCGCCATAACTTAGCGCGAGGGTAGAAATAACGAGGAAAAAACACGTTAATAGCATCATATTTGAGCAGAACGAAAACACTTGATAAATAAGTACAAAAGGTTAACTCGGAAAACTGAAAAGCTCAAAGCTATTTATGTGTCTGATAACCTGCATACAGGGGTTTTTTTTAGAAAAAGAAAAAAAAATCCCGCTCTAAGCAATTTAATCCTTATATCGCGGGGGAGTTAAACAAAAATTTAAATCACATGCACCAAGAACACCCAGACTTAGAACAAGCATTTGTGGATGACACAAGTGCTTGTCCCATGCGGGGATCGAACCCGCAACACATCGCGCTCAGTGGTAATTGGCGTTGTTCCGTTTAATCAAATTCCACAACACTGTAAAACAGAGTGCTGTGCATTGCGATAGGAACGTGTAATATTTTCAACAAGAAATATTTTGATGGATAATTCTAAGATGTTTGCCAGATACCTCGTTTTGTAAGTTTATTAGCTATACTTATTTAATAAACACGTTTAACTAAATTAGTTACCGCAAGAGTGGACCTTTTGTACGACATATTCAGCGAGGAGTGTTCAACCGACTTGACTTTCAATTAGTGCTGTGCGTTAATGTAAATATTATCTCCAAATAATGCGTTAAGTGCTCGTTAAGATTATAATCATAACCATTTAATATCTTAAAACGTTAAAAAGCTTTTTTAATTAACATTTTGCGAATTATTATAAATTGCTTGTTTTAAATTTTTTCGTACTAAATAAAGGTTAATGAGAGTATTTTTTCCCACGTTTCTCGTTTTACTCAATAAGGCTGTAATGATCCCAGTTTGTTTACTTTATAAATATTTAATAATTTACTAAATATTCCATAACAAAATATTTTTTTACTTACAACTATTAAAAACACCAGAGATACTATAAGTATTTATTATATATTTATAGAATACCTCATCAAAAAACTCAATATTCTAAAATAATAGTGATTCTAATTACTTAAATATTTATTAAGGTTTTATTTAGTTCTTAGATGTAGAAGTAATGGTAGTAGATAAAGTAAAGAACTTAATTTAAGAATATGTTCTAAGCTTACCTTTTTATGAAAGTGACTTTATAAAATGTTACCTAAGTAAAGTAAGTTTATATTATTCTAGCAACCAAGATATGAAAGGGTTTACATAATTTAACGTTCAACTTACATACTTGTCGGTATAAGTTTTTTGCTTAAGTAACGAAATTACATACTTTCCTAACTTGATAAATAATGTTGAAGTTAGTTCATAAATTATTTTAGGATAATAATTTCAAAAAACATCACGTGAACGTAATCATGTCGAAGTTTATTTTTTTATTACCTAATGACGAATCGTTTTTTGAATAAAGGAACCTGGTGATTCGTTTGAGTAAAACGAAGAAAATTTTACCATCCGTAAGCCAAAGAATCGTAATAGTAACTGGTCATTAGTTCACATTTAGCTTTACCATTACGATAGTAACATGACTAACTTTACTACATTCAGAGGGTACTTCCAAACTTATCTACGTAGGAAGTTTGTAAGTCGAGCACGCGTCACAACGAATTTCAAACACTACCGTACCTGGCAGAGGTAAAATGTCTTAGATTATCACATAGAGTACCTCTGATGCCGTATAACTAAGAACTAAGTTCCTATAGTGAGCGAGATGCTGCGGCCCAGTTAAGCCATATAAAACAAAAGCCGGTCACAGGTGCCACCCACACGTGTGGTTTTCTTATTTAATACTATCAACACATGTTCCCCTTTATAAAAAACACCATAAATAGACGGTCCCTAGATGTTTTATCGACCATAAACAGGCGTACGGACTCTTTCGTCGATAGATCACGTTCACGCTAGGGAATACACTTTTTTTACACCATATTTTTTTTCCTATAGTATGGTGGAAAGAAATTGCTTCAACTTTACTCCATTTCGTCGTATTTTTTTTTTGTTCTTCCGGTATGACTGGAATATGTATGTTTGCGGTATAAGCAAATACCATAAAGCTTTAGATATCTTTATTGAAAGGAAATATTGGAGCTTTCTGGTTTGAACATTTCGAACTCAATTGTTTCGAAATAATGTGTAATAATTATTTTCTAGCAAACTTTCAAGACACCCTTTGTAAATTAATTATTATAACAAGGTGTTTTACATAAAGTTTTGATAGCTCATAAAACACCGACAATCAATTAAACCTTATAAAGCCATACTAACTGTCATGGTGCAGAATCAGTAAATTTTGACTTGTAAACCAGTAAGACGATCCTGAGGCGTGTCGAAAAGATTTATTAACAACGGTTGGTTCCGTGTGGGAGCCATCATGGAGATTTGTAACATTACACCCACAGGCGAGGGACAGATACGCACTAAAAAGCTGTTTTAGAAACCGCCTCTATTCCCGGAATGGCGGGAAACTATGGCCCTTATGAGGATATTTAGCTCTAAACAGGGTTTGTTTTCCTTTGACTATTTTCGGAATACGATTATGATGTAAGTACTTCGAGCGTTTGTAGGATATCCTACTCGGGAGTCTCTCTTTGTTCTTAGAATAAATATTGGTGCTCAATAAAGGATGTTTATTAAGGCTGACTGTGTTTCAATTTGTAACTTCTAAAACATTGGTTCCCTTGTTATTCTGTTGCTTCCCTTTGTCAGTTAATTTACACTTAGCGGGTTTCTTCGTTAAGATTTCGTAACTTGTAGACATTTTAAAGAAACATTGTTATTATATTTTATTTAAACATAACTTCTTAACACTTTGTCAAGCATGTCTCCACAAATATTCCTCATCTATTCTTCTGTAAAACAATTTGTTTAATTTAGAAGAACATATTTCAATCTAAATCCACTTAGCTTTAAGTGTTTAAACTATGTTTTGACAGTTTATTTTTGGTTTCATTTTAAAACTATTTTGTTCTATCTTTCTAATTTCTTCGGATATAAATCAGGAGTTATCGTGAAGTAAATCTCCCTTTCACAATGGCGGCACGTGATCCGAAGTCGTAGTTAACATAATCCTGTTTTGCAAAAATGAAAAGAGCACCCTCGTCTTATTCACCTCATTTGAATTAGAGCGCACTGCTCCTTGGGGACGCATTAGGCCCCCAAGATTATAATACAGATTATTATGTTTCTTATTGATGTTTGTAGAGTTTTATACATAGAGGTCAAATAAAATTACATAGCTTCTGGATGCGAGGTCTTGTTCCACAAAGCAAGTAATATTCTAATGTGTATAACAAAAGAGATGCGATATGAAGAATTAATTATTGAGAATAAGCATTTAAGTACAATGAATTACAAAAATACTATTTATTAAGAATAGCGATAAACAATTTTGCTTTATTTTCCTTACAAATTGATGATCAACGTGCAAAATTAACACAAGTTTTATCGATACGATAAACACTCGCTTGCTCGACCCACCAGAACATAAATTCAGCAAAACATAATTCTATATGTCAATTTCCACCAATCAGGAGCCAGAAGCTTGTCTCTTATTGGTCGAAATTGACAGATATACCACATGCTAGACTACCAAACGTAGCAGATTAGTTTTCTCGCGAAAACCTTCATTGAAGATCCTCACCAATCAGTTGACGATAACGATACTCCCTTTGTTCTCAGTAATTTGCTTTCACGATGAAGCCCGTGAGACGGCCTTGTGAATAATTTATTTTTGTGTGAATTCTATACGTAATACGTTCTCGTCAATTAAACAAACTCTTGAATAAGTAGTGACGCAATTTTATGTCTATCGCTTTCTATAATTATAAGATGTTTAAATAGTTCAGTTTAGAAATAAACGTGTTTTGTATAGGTGTATTTTATTTATGCATTAATCTTATTTGTTGCGTCGACCGACAAAGAGTAGCTTTTATTTATTTAATAATTTATGTACACACACAAAATCGTAAGAAACAACATAATAGAACAGATTTACAAACCTTTTAGTTAATAAATCCGTAATAAATAAGTAGAACGTAGTGGAAACGCCTGAAAAAGAGCCTTCATCTTTAGAAAAATTATAATGTGTTCAATATGTCATCTAGGAATTCTATATTGAAGCCGTTTGAAGCTTAAACGATCAAAGCCCAGCACAATAGGTTTTAATATAAACCTAGAGCTTCCAATATCAGAGCTAACGGCAACTAGATGCCTGTCAATCTAAAATTCAATTTGTCAGATCGTGATTGTCCCCATCCACTATGGAGAGACTAAGTCTACGAAGACATGCAAGAAATTAGGAAGTTAATAAAGGGATAAAAAAGTGCATACGGTTTAATATTTAAAGCGTGTAGTTTTCCTAACAAAATCATTGTGGTTTGTGTGTAAATGTAAAGTGGTTCACGTCACGTTAAAAGGTATGGGCAATAGGTATATTATTAGTAATGTGTTGGTCATTTATAGCTGAGGTCACACGACGTTTTAATATAATCAAGCTTACAACGTCGCTTGAACAGCTCGGAACTAGGCTTTAGTTGCACGTATTACCGTATTTAATACATACCATGAATAACAGACATATTCTTAAGTAAGGCCGGATGAATTCTAATAGTACTAAAAAGTTTGTTCAAAAAGATATTTCAAGTAATGAACCAATATACTTAACAGTCACAAAAAAGTAGCCAAAGTAAATCTTCTAACACATATTTTAACGTGCGGGCGAGGCGGTCCGGGTGTAATGGATTACTTACCGTTGTTCGACGATAGCAAGCGCCCGGGTGCTGCTTACGTTGTAAAAGATACAATCTTGCCTCCATACATTACTATAGTCTACTTGGAAACGGATCTACAAGCGGTCTCGAACAAAGCAGATAAAAGGGGCATGACTAATGCTGCACCTTGAACTTTGGGATTTTATTACCACATAAAAACTAGAATGCATTTTACACCGCAAGTATTTGCAACGACTGTGACATCAATTTGGAAATACAGCAAAATAGAAACTACAACTGTATCAAATACGAACTAAAGTCAAACTCAGTTTCGTGGTGCGTGACACAAAGTAACATTGAGAAATGTGATTCATCGCATAATGTATTAATATATCCAGATAGATATGCAGTACAATGATAACTGTTTGAAAACTGGAATATATCACGGCGAGGTAAGTTAAACGTTAACTCGGCACGGTAAGTTAAACGCTTCCCAGTGGCTCACGATGCGGATCATCGGCGGAAAGTTTAATGACTTCATACCTAGTTAGTTCCTAACTGTACCGTACTTATTGCCGTTTGGAAGTTCTAACATTACCAGTCATGCGATTCCAACATTTATAAAACGAGACTTTGAATATTTCAATTCCGATGTTCCAATAGATTTTGTATGGTTTACTTTAGAAACTGTTTCGAAATATTACAACGTTCTGCACTTCCGCAATTCTTTGGAACTACCTGCGGGTATTAAAATCAACTTACCTATTATATATTATACTTAACTTTACTAAGATTATTAAACCAGTTTATTTCGCAAACCCGAACCAAACAACAAAGAGTGTTGAGATAATACCTACCAACGTATTTGAGAAATTTAGACGCGCTTTCAAACATGGCCAATAGTATTAAGCATGGCACTTCACTAACAAACGTAAGAAGTGGGCACTTTAAACATAGTTCCCCGGGGGCTGGCTTCGGACGTCAAGCTTAAAGCCTTTAAGAATGAAAGGCGCCTGATTTAAGGCCCCCTGTCGGCGATAACGAGGAAACAGGCTGCGCCAGTGGCCGCTCAATAAAACTTCCAACTAGCCAGGTTTTATCGGCGCTCACCATCTACCCGCATCTCCGCAGTCTAAGCGTGTCAGTGTAGAACACTCCAAGCGAATTATGTAGCCATTATACCTGATGTACGATCCTTCGCCAGATGTTCCAATAAATCGGTAGGTTTATATCTTTAGTGACCAGAACGTTATTCTCATTCGTATGCAACTTTCATATTGACCTAACTTTTGGCCAGTAACTAGTACTTCTGTTTTCTTGTTTTACCTTTTTCTTTCGTTTACCCATATACATTTACTTATATATCTAAAGGTAAATAAAATGGAAAAAGACATTTTCTTAAAACAAATATCGACAACGTTCAGAATACTTATATAGGGGAAAATGGCTTTACTTTTATATTAGGTATGTCAGTAAAGCGTACCAATACAGCTCATGTTACATAGGCATGCGAGACGCGAATCCCGAGCGATTTGCGACGGGGGCGAAATAAAATTACACAACGTCCCCTAAGGACGCAGACACGCGACAGTTACGATAAAGAGGATTATTGCCTGCACTTGAGAATGCACCCTCAACGATACGCCATAACGACACATATCGGACTAAAGGGCGACAACCCCGAAACGCATTAGAGAGGATTATCTTTATATCTTTACAAAACATCAGTCGATAAGTCACCTTAATCTTAACGCTCTTTGTCTTGATTATCAATACTATTGTTAATAATTGTCATTTGATTAGATAACACAAAGACGATTTGAATAACAATTGTCGGTATCGTATCAGCCATCTACGTATAATATTCGATGTCAACATACTTTACAGTGACAAGTATAAAAAAACAATAGACTATTTACTAGTATATTTTTTTCTGCATTTTAAAATCTTTTCGTTTGATGGAGGGGTCACGTGGTCTTTAGTCACGGTCATCTGATGGGGTCATAAATTTTGTAGACGGACACCCTCAACTTTCCGATGAGTCACCGGCACGTACAAATGAGCAGGCACGGCCATTGCGAGGGTTCACGTCAATTAGTTCAACAGCAGGTTTTATACTTAGACGATACAACGATTTGTTAAAATCCCCCCGCTTGTCCTGTTTATTCAATTTGGATTCCGTTGGGGGAGAAAATGTTTTTAATTCAATTTAGTAGATTTTCATCCAAAGAACTTGACTTCAGTATCTACTGTAAATAATAATAAAACTAGAACACAAGTTGAAAATAAAACAATGTGTGTCAGGTTCCTCCGATAAACTTTTTGCTGAGACAGCTAGACTTGAAATATAAATTGCACTGGAAGCTGGTCTGAAAATGGGTTACAATGGACAAATACCAAAATGTCGTAGGTGTGCAACTAAGCGGATAACATAAATTCTGTTTATCTAACAAAATTCTAATAGAAGATATTTGTAGGTCAGTTTAACGTAACCAATATTGTAAAATCCATGGCATTTCATCAATACCAAACAATTCCTTTCGTTCTATTACGTATTCTAACAAGCAGTTACCCCATAGTGAAATGGTAATCGGATAGTAACTAGTTACAGGTCCCAAATAACTCGTCTTAAGACAGAATAATCGGATTACAATATCACAAAGAAATGTTAAGCGGCTTTTAGAAACTACTTGGGGGTATGTATAACGAACCGACTAACTTGCTTAGAAACCATGTTTTATTGAAATCCAATAACTATCTGATAGGATAAGTACGTCTTTTGAAACGTAGATACCATAATTTTATCGTTCGGGCGGGACTAGGTATGTATTAACATTTGAAATAATTAAGTAAATAGAAATTTTGACACTGTTCTAGACGCAAAGGCAAATATTTATGAGCCTCTATGTAACGTTCAACAAAAGAGTACTTAGCAATTGTATTTCTGGAATCATGAATTATTAAATCGACAAAAATGTGCAATTACAAAGACTAATCTGATTGCTACTAAAGTAGGTTAAAAGATCAATTAGATTGTCTAACTCAAAATAAAAAATACTAAATCTATTTAATACGAAATAACCTACCTTTCTTAATTCAGTTCAATGCTAGACACTCAAAAGAAAACTGTTTCAATGTCACACAACCGAGAAGTTGATTGAAGAATTATGCTAAGTGTGTCGCTCGTCATATTCAAAGGAAAATAAAATATTCAGCAGGTTCTTTATACTAGAGAATCGCGTGAATTCCGCAGGCTCTTGCTCGACCCATTTGCGACGTAATGGCCCGAGTGAGACTGCCTTCAGGATTCTAATGGAAAAACGTCTGCGTCCGATCACAGCCTTTCAACTCTTATTTTACTTAAGCGTGTAAGCACAAACGCTCCTCGCAAAGGTAATACGCTGAGAGCTGCTATAAAGATATGATAACGTTTTAAATTGTGCAGTTTACAAGCTTTTACTTTGATAATACGTAAAACGTTAACGTCGAAATATTTCCAAGTAAGCAACGTAAAGTAAATGTTTCACGTATAATTTATCATGACATTTATTTCATAAATAGAAGCTGCCAGTTTCCCTACATTATTTTCTACGCTAGTCATGGTGTAAACTCTGTTACACACATGTGTAAGATTACAAAGAGGGGTTGGTGTAAAACTAACAAGGGTGCAACAGTCTTATTAACGGCTTGTCAAAAGTGTTTTACCCAAATCCTGTATGGATTATACCGCCCTTCAAATACCATTCGCATGGTACCTATATTGATTGTTTCATAACCGATGACTCAGCTGCGCTCGTAAATACGCTTGCATAAATACTAAATAAAAAAATACTCATAATCCTAGTAATAAGTAGGTAGGTAGGTGGGTACTTAGAACACGAACACAGCTTATTAATTACCACTATTCGAATTAGTGGGTTTAACGAACTTTAGTTTTAGAAGTACACACACTTACGACATTTATAATTTCGTGATTGCTCAGATATTACATAAAAGAAAAAATAATTAAATTGCGGTATTGTTAGTTTTCTCAATAATATAAGTACACGTTAAACTTTAAAGTTAACCTTTTCGTTGCGATAACAGAGAGGTACGTGACGACTAGGCAATCTCAGGAAGCGAGGGCGTTAATTAAAAATGTTTCGTACTTCTGATGAGGAAGTTTACCTAGACTGTGGTCGGTTTCCAACGACTAGTTAAGTTTTTTTGCCTCACCAAACTCCGTCCACGTAATACAACTTTCTATATGTTTCTGATAATAATCTATTTACGTAACACCCACTCTTAAGCTTTAGAAATGCATTGGTTAATTTTAATTTACCTATTAATTAGACAGTAACACTTTTGAGAGTTGACTTATAAATCGATAATAATAAATCCGTGAGTATCTAACCATCAAAGTCTCTGAGTGCGACAGTTAAATCTTAATTAGTTAAACAAAGACAGCACAGATAAATCTTAGAAAAAGATGTAAGGGCGAATATTTTATATTCCATTGTAACTTAAAACTTTTTCTTCTAATAAAGTAGATACTAAATCCATCATAAAATATTTTAATTCCAAATAAAAATATTTTACAACATGATAAACGAACCGTCGTTTCTTTGTGATGCGATTAGATTTTTTAACAACGTTGATTAAGTGAGTGCAACGAGAATAAAGAACAGATGGAGGTTACAAAACTGAGACAGTCCCTCATCAACAGTTTGAAGAGATTATATTACCTATGAGTCAACAGCTTTGTTATATCGCCCACGCACCGTGTATTAGCTACGTATTCTCAGTTCTCATCAATCTTTGATACTCCGTTTTCATAACCGGTACCAGTATATGTACATTAAGCTATCATATATTACTGACGAAAACACTGTCTAACGGTCAAGATATTTTGTATGTGAGGAACCCTGGTTTGATATTAGGAAATCGCTAATCGGTATTGAACAAGTATGGTGATTAATGGTTGTTGCTTTTATTTGTCAGAAAAGACTGCCTTGCACAGAGTGAATATAAAGTATTCACGAAGACAATCGATAATTTGAACATATAAAAAATATGTACATATATGGAGATTGTATAGCAGATATAATAAAATAAGTATACATTTAAAATTATCAGTTATCATAATCTAAATTAGCAACATAGTTTTAATCAATAATTCACACTGACAGTTTGAATAGCTTGTAATAACTTAAGTGTTAATCAAATATGATAATACCTATATTTTTTATATCTTTACAAAAAACGCATTGTTAAAGAGTTGAATAAACTGTGTAGAAATAAGAAGATAAACAGTAATCGTTATATCACGTATTCACGTCGAGATCAGAGCAATAACCATGCGGTACCGTTAGAAGCGTGTCACGCCCAGTGCGAGTACCAAATAAAGTGGAATAAACGGTAATGCACAGAGATATCGGAACAATGTTTTAATGAAAACTGTAGTGAAGAATGTTATATTTATATACCGACAGTTTTTAAATCAATATCTACGTTCTTAAGTTAGTTATGTCTTGTGGTTAGATAACAATGCTGTTACGGCGAGTGTATAGAATATGAATATTTAATTGACGATCTCCGTGGTCGAGTGGCGTACACGTCGGTTTTCAAGGTGTCGCCAGCTTAGAGGTCCCGGGTTCGATCCCCGGCCGGGTCAATGTAGAAAACCACTTTTCTACATTGTCTCGGGTCTGGGTGTTTGTGGTACCTTCGTTGTCTCTGAATTCCATAACACAAATGCTTTAGCTACTTACTTTGGGTTCGGAGCAATGTATGTGATGTTGTCCACGTTTATTTATTTATTTTATAAAAAAGAAAATTGTGTATAATAAATAATATTTATCCGTGCTTAGTTTGGATGAATTTGTCGGTATCATCAATAGTATAAATGAAGCACTGAGCCGACAACGCAACATGAAAGGCCATCAAAGGGCCCAACCGCGTCCCGACATTGAATTTTACTATACTTACATTATTGTTTAAGTATAAAGAACTATTCTACTCCGAATGACATTAACGACTAACCAGCTTGATTTATAACCGTATAATTGAACGCTACAATGTATCACTAATTGTAGTACAGTCGATTTCATATTCATGATAACCTTTGACATTGAAAGCACCTTATGTTAAAGCATTAAAGTTTATTTTCGGAAATCTTAGTTGAGCTGAAGTGCTATTAAAAATACATTTGAAAACGGGAACAATCATCAGCCCGGAACCTATCTCTACCGGGGTTCAACTATTATATTTTATGAGCAAAGATCTTGACAACTGGATGTTAATAAAAAATCTAGTTACCAACTTACATGTAGAGATTCATTTGTTTAGACTGGTTTAGATATAACCCAGATGTAATCAGGTATACGTAATTTAGGGCTGCGTCACCAATAGCGAAAGCTTGCGTCAAAATATTTGTGTAAAAGTTTGACAAATAAAATAGACTCGTAAACTCTTATTCCTCTCATGTCTATGGTCATCATTTGTAGATCTGACTAGACCAAAGCATAGCTACATCGACGGTTTGTGCACAAAAGCGAGATATGAATAATTACCAATTAGTAAAAAGCTTGAATGTACATAATTATTGTAATAGTGCATCTAAGTAGTTATTAGTTTATTAAGAACAAAACGGTTTTAATTTTGCAAGCAGATTAGTTATCTAGCGCTAATTCAAATGTACCATTTGAGGACTAAAACCTGGTGAATGGAACAATGTATTTAGGAATACCTCGACAAAAAAAAATCTGTTAAGTCTTTGAAAGGTATTAAAGCAGTAAATTACGCGTGCTGTTTCGCATAGTCGTTTGTAAAACGTAACGTTTCACGTTAACCGTTTGAAGATAATTATGTAACGGCATACAACTCTTACGTTTTGTCGAGTCATTCGTCTAATTTGTGAACAAGCGATGACAACAATTTTTGTGTTAAAATATTCCAAATATTCGTTTTATATTATAATAGCCTACTTCCATATGGCCAGGCGCTGTATATAAAAGTAAATCGCCTACTTATTGTAATGAAACAAAAATATTGCTTATATCCTTTTCACGGTGAATCTCACGGGAAATAGGCTGTCAATTTACGAAGAAGGATGTGTTTAAGAAACACCAGTAAATAATAATTTTGTTGGGATATAGCTCATGATAATAGATAGGTGTTTACTACTGGGATTATACTAAAATATGACACACAATGTACGCAAAATAGTTTTGATATCTCAAGTCGATTTAAACTTTTTAATAATAAATATTGGGTAATAGAAATATAATTTTTATTGCCTTCCTTTCCACCTCCCTGAGTTGAAAGCACTCAGATGATACCGTGATTGTCGGACATTAATCAAAAATAAATGTTACATTTCGAAATAGCGAATCCAATCGGATAATTGTGGTAGAACATTAACCTAGTACGAGATCGACCACCATAATGTTGCGGAAAGTGGAATAAAGTAGATCAAGGGGTTTTAGCAATGGTCGGCGTGACGAAACTACTGTTTTACATAGTACAGTTAGCGTGCTATTGTTCGGATTCGTTGAGTGAGACAGCGACTCATCTCGACGTCATAATTGTAGATCGTTAACCCCTGGACTTTGAGGTCGCCAGTGAGTAAGCTGACATGGTGACCGAGCACAACAGATCTGCAAATTGTACCGCATTCGTACACTTCGAGTTTCGGGACTTGTGAAAGCTTTACAAATGTTGCTGATTTATTTGCTTCGGGATTTCGTTGTTTGACTAAGTGGACGCTGGGTTTAGCTGCAATTGTTTTCCCTAGCGTATTTTGTTCGGTTCGATCTTCTCGATTCCTAAAAGCTAGATTCTGTCTAGCTGGAAGACCCGTCTTTACCAGCAAAGGAATTTATTTGGTGCTCGTTTAGAAACTATACTCTAGAACACACAAACATACATTTATAATGCACACTGATGATATCCGTGAAACGCCAAGCATGGGTTTATTTATCTGTGCTTGGAAGTAAACTGATCTGGCGGCCCTTTTAGTCCAGTCGTGAGACAATACCTACTTATAGTTTAGTTGCATGTATCCATTTTATTAAGTTCTTGTCACTAAAGTTGTCCGTGTCTTATGACTTTGTGTCCAACTTTTTTCTTTTTCTTTCTTTCAAACTACGTTCATAATATTGCATCTCAGATCTCAGTTCTGAAATTTTTACAGCACGATGTTATCAATTTTCATTTCTCACATGACCGATTGAAACTACTACTGGTGGGAAACGAGCAATTATTGTATTAAAAAAAACATTTAAGGCCGCCTCGCACGACTAAAGAATTCTACTTGAACTAATACCTAATAATTCAACTAGCCGTGTAAGTGAATGTGTTGTAATTATGAAATACGATAGACGAACTTATAAAACGTAATTACAAGCAATAAAATTCCATTAAGTACGGTAATATCTTAGCGATACTAAAATTACACTTAATTGTAGGACATCGAAAGAGGCGTGCAGGGAATTTTCCTAACTTTTATCTCTCCTAATTGCGAGAAAGCTCATTAAAACAATTAAGTTAGCTAAATTCTAATTTCCCTTGCCATAGTTAAGATTGATCACTTTCAATTTTAAAGCCTGTTTCTTGCCTTTTAGTTGAGAGATCAGTATTTATCTTTTTAAATTGACTTGCCAGTTTTAAGACAAGTTATTAGTAAAACAAGCGTACTTTAAATTAATTAATTTAGTTTTCTAAGCGATCAAAATATATTGTCTTTATTTTGAAGATTCCGCAGGAAACTATTATTAAAGACGCACTAACCCTATATTATGTTACAAAATCTGAATCTATATAATTATACGATCATATTAAACGCACAAAAACCAACTTGTTTTATGATGTACCCAAATTGAAATGTTAAAACAAATAAGACCAAATCAGAGTTCGAATAACATTTGTGAATAGATAACAAAACCAGTTGGTACTCGCGTATTTTAGTTTAGAGGCATAACTACAGCCTAAACGGATCCATTTCACAATTGAAGAATGGTAGACAAAAGGCATTGTTACAGAAGCCATAGCTATACGAGTATCAGAAAAAGGGGTGAAAACATAAGCCTATAAAACAACCTAGCGACTGGTCGCCGGTTGGGCGTTGTTCTTTGTTTTGACATTGTACTGAGTTGTGACATCCCAAGAAAAACGGGACGGCATCCGTATTTGTTTATATACGCAAATTATTCAACGTTTTCTGCAGTTTTTGTGCAGAGAGAAAAACAAGAAAGTCGTCTTAAATAAACGAGACTGAAACAAATTAACTTTCAGCTTTTTCATATGTAAATAATAAATATATAAATAAATGTGGACAACATCACATACATTGCTCTGAACCCAAAGTAAGTAGCTAAAGCACTTGTGTTATGGAATTCAGAGACAACGAAGGTACCACAAACACCCAGACCCGAGACAATGTAGAAAAGGGGTTTTCTATATTGAGCCGGCCGGGGATCGAACCCGAGACCTCAGAGCTGGTGACACCTTGAAAACCGGTGTGTACGCCACTCGACCACGGACTTCGTCAATGTACCTATTCATTTAGCATTAAATTCTGTGCGTATTCTCGTTTTTGTCAGCAAACGCCGAAATTACAATATTGTGAAGTGTAAATGAAGTTCGTAGTAGCTAATTTTGATACAGACACAGATAGTTTCCTTGAAGGGGGTTGGTTATAGTAATATTATCAAAAGCAACTGTAACTCAATACGATTATATAAACAGAATAGACTTTTCACACATTTGATGGAACTAATAGTTAATGCAATGAAACCTACACATAGGATAAAGAACTTAAATGTATAGTAGTAAGTTTGAATTTCCCATGAAATAGTCCTTGCAGCACCGTAAAAAATTCGCCGGACAATATGCTACGTTGGCTTACGCAATCCCCATTGTATCTCTCATTTTCTCCTTTTTCCGTACTCCTTTTGTTTCGTTAATGAAAAGTATTTCCATTCTGATTAATGAACTTTTGAAATCGAGACAATTTGGCTTTCATAGCACCAATTAGTTTCAGATCTTTAAATAAATTAGTTAAAGTGGAAGCGTCAGGATAGCCCGCGAAATACTAAGTAAAATAAAAGTAATTTGCCGGACAGTTTCCGGCTTTTTTTGAACAAAATACAATTCGCGGCCGTAATACGTTTGGACTTACAGAATTATAATTATTAAAATCATCAACTTAACCCTCTAAGTTCATGCAATTCGATTGAATAAGTTTGTCATGAAATATCATTCAATAGAATTGCATGAACTTAGGGGGTTAGGTTGATGATTTAAGTGTTTTTTAACACGGTTATTATAATCGGTTCAAGTCAAAACAAACTGACAGGAGAGTTAACCATAGAAAATGTTGACTTATATTGCGTAAGTTACGTGTGTAAGAACATTTTAATTCATTTATAATACATATAAGTCTATAAAAAACCGGTCAAGTGCGAGTCAGCGTCAAAGGGTTCCGTACTATCGTACAAGATTAATAGGTATTTAGATTTATATGTAAAGGGTGTTTTTTTTCCAGGTATAGAACTTTAAGTTGGCATAACTGTTCAAGATGGCGACCGATTTAACAGCTGACAAGTGATTTTTTCTCAGTTTGGTTTGGCAATTAATCATGAATAGACTCACGCCTGAACAACGCTTGCAAATGGTGCAATTTTATTTCGAAAATAATGGTTTTGTGCGAAATACGTATCGCGCACTACGTCCATTTTATCGTCGACAAAATCGTCCATCAGATCAGTTAATTCGATTAACCATGGAACGTTTTCGCACCACGTTTACTCTTATTGATAACTCGCATCCCCAGAGACGCCGTACGGTGCGTACAGAAGAAGCTATTGCTACTGTAGAGCGTAGCATTGAGGAAGACCCGAATGAGTCCATCCGCCTTCGAGCACAGGAATTGGATCTGTGTCCATCCACTGTATGGAAGATTTTGCGGAAGGATCTTGGTTTGCGTGCTTACAAAATCCAACTCGTGCAAGAATTGAAGCCAAACGATCATCAAGCAAGGCGTAGATTCGTGGAATGGGCCCAAAACGAGATTGCCGTTGTTCCCGATTTTCATAAGCGAATTTTGTTTAGCGATGAAGCGCACTTCTGGTTGAATGGCTACGTCAACAAACAAAACTGCCGCATTTGGAGTGAAGATAATCCTCAAGTGTATGTCAAAACACCGTTACATCCAGAAAAACTGACTGTTTGGTGCGCTTTATGGGCTGGTGGAATCATTGGTCCGTACTTCTTCAAAAACGATGATGGCCAGAACGTTACAGTCAATGGTGATAGGTATAGAGCCATGATTACTAACTCTTTCATTCCTGAATTGAACAACCATGATGTCCAGGAGCTGTGGTTTCAACAAGACGGCGCAACATGTCACACAGCTCGTGCCACAATCGATTTATTGAAAGACACGTTTGGTGACCGCCTAATTTCACGTTTTGGACCTGTGAATTGGCCTCCAAGATCTTGTGATTTAACACCGCTAGACCACTTTCTGTGGGGTTATGTGAAGCCATTGGTCTATGCGGATAAGCCTCAAACGCTTGACCATTTGGAAGACAACATTCGCCGTGTTATTGCCGATATACGGCCACAAATGTTGAAAAAAGTCATCAAAATTGGACGTCCAGATTGGACTACATCCGAGCCAGCCGAGGCTCTCATATGCCAGAAATCATATTTAAAATGTAATGCCACAAGATTACCTTCCGAATAAAAAAAAAATCTTGTCAATCGAATAATCCATCGTCGTTTTATTGCAATTTAAAGTTCTATACCTCTAAAAAAAACACCCTTTATTACATAACAGTACTTTCTTTTATTATTTGTTGTTATAGTGGCAACAGAAAAGAAATACTCAATGTGTGAAAAGTTCAAATGCCGATTTATTACGGTTCATGCAATACAGTCCGCTAACAGTGACTGACAGCGGAAGCTTAGTAATAGGGCTCCGTTAGCAGTTTGGGTAGAGAACCCTAAAAAACAACATCACATACCGACATTGCTGTGAACCTAAAGTAAGTAACTAAAGCACGTGTGTCATGGAAT
The DNA here is from genome assembly GCA_932294365.1 of Diachrysia chrysitis. Classification (NCBI taxonomy): domain Eukaryota; kingdom Metazoa; phylum Arthropoda; class Insecta; order Lepidoptera; family Noctuidae; genus Diachrysia; species Diachrysia chrysitis. The sequence continues at coordinate 8,551,160 of OW028659.1, read as the reverse complement.
CAGAGACAACAAACGTACCACAAACACCCAGACCCGACACAATGTAGAAAGTGGTTTTCCTACATTGACCCATCCTGGGATCGAACCCGGAACCTCAGACTCGACCACGGAGGTCGTCAAACAAACAGGTTATTTAGTCAAACATGATCGTTTATTTTTATAATTTTAGAGTAAAAGAGACGTTTATATTAGTCTTGACATTTATTAGGCTACTATGTACCGATATAACATGTATTCACGATTACAAAGCGAATTAAGAATGTTGCCTAGCAACAGTCGCGTTGTTTCATGTCGTAATTTATACTCCGTTCACAAATGTGTAACGATAGTGAATTTCATATTATTAATTCAATAACTGACGCAAGCTTGCATAATTAATTACTAGAGAAAGTAATTCCGTTAGTCTTGTTAATGACCACATGTTTTCTAATACACACATTTGCATTAGTGTCCATCGTTTGTAAGACACAAATGAGGTTTGATTGCACTGCGAAATAACGTTTCATTTCTTTTAATTTACATTACAATAGCAATAAATAAATAATTATCAACCTTATCTTTTACATAAGTACTTACTTACATGATTAAAAAAGTTAGTCAGACAACAGAATTTAAATAAAAAAACAAGTAAATAACTGCAATAACCTAAGAATATTGTAAGCGAACAACAAAGGATTTACTTATTCCTGATTATATCACGAAATGCACATACAAATATAGGTAATACATATAACGAACCCTCAGAAACAGCTTGATCAAAGACATTAAAACCGTGACGCTCTGTTGCATCGTATTTAGATGCTACTCTCGTAGATAAACAAAGTATCTCTCAGTAACTTCCATAATTTGTTTCCGTTGTTGTATTTACAAAACAAATGTTAAACAGTACGTCCGGAAAGAAGTGAGAAAGTACTGCAAATATTCTCATAGTGATACATTACAATACAATATTGGTTTAGAGACGTCGTGTAGTTTGTATGGAGTTCAAGACAAATATAAGCCTGGGGTGGGCCGTGGGTTTATCATGACTTCAACAAAGAGTTTATAACTCGAATTTTTGTCGGATGAAAATAATATGACCCTGGCTGGTAACAAATTCGTCTATTGTTCTTTCTACGCCTGGTCCAAAGCGACGTGAAAAATTCGCGCCATGTTTTGAATTTAGAATGTGGGATTCATATTTCCCTATCTATTTATTCGAGTGGAAACGCGTAGTACACGGATATTTGTTGAAAAGCTTGTTTGTGTGAAAATCGATTATGCTTCGGTAACCTTATCGGAGGAATATTCATTGCAGGTTGTGGCGACAATGCCTGGGTATGTAGATTATTTGTAAATGGCATAGTTTAAAAAAAATACCTACATTAAGCCAACGTTAAGTACCTATTCATGATTTTGGATGAATTCCAGGACTATGTAGTTGTTCCTCAAATTAATGATACGCAACCAACGCGTGATATGCTTCGCGCCAACTGAACAATGAGAGCGTTAGTACGCAATTTTGACAATTCTTAGATACTTTTTAGAAAGAAAGAAGAAAGATTTCACAAAGAAGTTATTTAACCATAAACTACACCGCAAATCTTCGTGCTACGAATCGTTCTGTGGAATTTGGAACTATCCACAAACGTCAATCAAGCTTGATAATGTTAACGCAACATGAATGAACTTACGCACATTTTTATTTCCCTTTGAAAAAATATGGTCTATAGGACCTAGGATTTGTCAGGGGTCCAAGTAAAGAGCTTTTCAGCGGGTCGAGGATATAAGCTTCGACCCGCTGAAAAGCTCTTTAATACTACCTTTGTTAATCGTCTAAACTCTTCTGAACTATGTCATAATGTTACCTACGTTCCAATACATCGACAAAAATACCTATATAAGTAGGTATTTAATTATGATTCAGTACATCGACTTCATTCACAATTATTGTTCTCACAAAAACGTATTGTATGTGCCAGTAAAGCTAATTCAACGGTACACTAACTTCGTTTTGTAGCCTATTTAATCGCAAATATTTGCACAAGAATGTGGAGTAGGCGACTTATACCTATCATGTTTCGTCCGCGATAATTGGGATTGCAAATTTAAATAGCTATTTTCGTACTTGGAGTGCTATAGAATTTGCTTCGGTAGGTATAAATATATTTCACACTGTTCATTCGTTTTTAACCTAATCTAAATTGTAAGTTCTTTTTTCCCACCTAAAAAGATTATGATAGAAAATTACGAAACTGGCTAAGCCGATTATCTCATAATGACTACGCAACTATAAGTAAAATAAAAAACATTTTAACCCTACAGAGAAAACGACAAAATGAATGCATAAAAAAAATATCCGAGCACAGAAAAACTGCATAATTGAGCGCAGATTGTCGGAAACTCAAATTGCATAATATTTGGAAGGCCATCAGTAAGCCAGTCGCTGACTAGATAAAGTTATGCTTCTGCAAAAAAAGAAAAAAAAAACTCACGCCAAATGGTGCTGGATTTGGAAATTTATGTCCGTATAATCTGTAGTTACGTTTCACTTCGCTTTCATACCCGCAAATGTGGTCCCACTGGCTTATTGTATAAAAGGACCCCCGCATTTTGGGTCTTTTAAGGTCTGATTTACTGGGATGGCGACTTTTGTCGCGCTGACCTACTTTGTGTGGAGATATCGCATAGCCTTTGACCGTCTGTGCTCGTCACTTGAAGTGATCAATCGGGGATTCGCATAGTCATGTCTAAAATTACGACTACTGTAGAAACGTCGGTTTTACGACTGCAACCCCGCTGAACATAGAATAAATGTGATCAGATGGCATAGTTTGTTATTTGTAGTTATTGATAACAATGAAAATAGTTTGTTTGTTTAATGTTAAGCTCAGTTGAAGTCGCTTCGTGAAGGCGGTTGCGTACCGTAGGCGGGTTGTTCATCGGTGCGTTCAAACGGAAGACTTGTCGGTGTCACTTTAGTTTATTATTGTTCGTACTGCCTGTTCAGGTTCTATGAACGTCTATTGTAACTATTAGCTTTCAAAGAAAAGCGTCAGAGTTTAAAATTATGTGCGTGGGTGAAGGCTGATTTAATGGAAATAAAAGCCAAACTTCTAATGTAAATGTGGTCTTGAAAGAGGATGGACTGTTTCAAACACAAATATTTATTTACTAGGGATGTTGACGTAACCTCGCTACTTAATTAAGTAGTGGATGTGTTTTACCTATCTTTATTACATATTATATATAAGTATTTCTTTTCGCGATGATGGTTTTCGTTAGATCTGACTAGCCCCACATAGCTAAAACTATTGGTCTTTGATTAGTCTTCTGCTGTGGTGCTAATTGGGCATCTAGGGCAGTCCAGCATGTCTGTTCATGACATACACTGTCTAATGTTTAAACTTCAGAACTCTTAAGCACTCAGAGGAAGGGAATGCAAATTGGTACATAAGCAATGTTTATTACCATGCGAGGAGGTATATATTATGACTTCTTTTTCTTCTTAGAATCATGTCTGTTCTAGGAACAAAGAGCAATGAAGCTATACAGCCAAAGTAAATATGTACATCCAAATTGTTTAAAATTGTAAATATTGAAAAACTAATATTATTTATTAAGTATTAAATAAATAATATTTAATTAATAAAAACAATTGTAATGAAGTACTACCTCTTTTTTTTACATCCAATCAATAATAGATTTGACTCTTCAAAATTATCTCATTCTCACTTCAAAACCCAGAAATTATTTAAAAAGATATTTTAGTCTATTAATTCACGCACAAAAAATTACGGGTGAACAAGGTTCATATGGGTATTGCAAAGAATTAAATTACATTATAGATTAAAAAATTATTTGCTTTTAATGATAGTATGTACATAAAGAAAATTTTATTTTGATGATACAATAAACTATAACTAGGTATGTACATAAATTCAGTGATTCTTGGTATTGTATTTGTTGTTAGTGTTGAAGCCAGAGATACTATTAACTAGGTATATTAAGATGAGATCTCATCTCACAGGTTTGAACTCCAAGGGCTTTTTATTAAATGCTAGCTTTATACAACATGTGAGTAAGACATTTAGCAAGACATTTCTTGTATATTTTATATAAAGAATAATATTTTGATTTAATTTTAATTAGTGCAACAAAGTAGAATTATAGTTAGTAGAATAATATTTGAACTTCTATAATAATTGAAAAGAATTAATTTTGATTTGTAAATTGCTTTAGCTTTTGTTTTCTAAGAAGATGACACTTTTACACCATAATGATGATTAGTTGTTTATTACAATAACTCATATAAATCAATACAAAATTACTAGTATATAGGACTGCATTATTATATTTATATTGTGCATTTTAGTTTTTTTTTTTATTATTCAGTTTAATTTGAATCACCTATAAATAATTTAGAAACAATACAATAATTTGTTTTTTAGAGATTATTTTAAATAGATCATTGGAGAAGTTTTTGGTAGCCTTTGTCCAAGCTACAAACAGTGATAGGATCTAATGTCTAAGTTATTAAATCTTAAAAAATATATAGGTAGGTTTATTGCAATGTTTTATATTTTATTTAAGCTACTTGTCTGATCATGGATCTGTATCTGTATGTGTTATGATTTGTTATTTTGTTTGAATATTACAAGTAAGAAAATGAAAAGAACAGATTATTATAATTTATATTTAGTATGTGTATTTCTTTATCATTACCAGCTGTGCTAATGATGTATTGCAATCAAAAATTGCAAAAAAGAAATCATTTTTTTTTCAATTAAATTATGTACTTACATATTAGATTTTATGAAGGAGATTTTGTTGGAATTATAACGTATTCAAATATTATTTTATGAGCAGGTCTGCTTAAATATCAATGAAGGTTTCATGTATGAAATATAAATCCTGCTTTTTATAGGTCTTGTCCTTAAAATGACGGTAAGTATGTGGATATAATACTCAAATACCTACATCTAGCCCATAAAGTGGTGGTCATGTAATTCGTGTGGACGGTGACCACAAAGAGAGAGAAAGGAGCGCGTTTAGAAACAAAAAAATACCTATGACCTTTACGGCCGAAAATGCTCGGCAACGTCGACAAGTCATAACATACCTTATCTCCTGGTATGTTTTTCGACGACATGGTGTGTCACCTTTCTGTTCTGTGTTCTGACGTCGTCTTGCGGACGATTTATCCAGAGAAAGGATCTCACTGTTGCCGTGAGAGCCCAGCATACGACACAAAACACTCCACTTTACCAATCACTTGGCCATTATCACTGATCGAAAGATGCATCAAAGCCACAAACACAATAATCGACCCATCGTTTGGAGTCGTAATCAGCACGATTTCCCATTGAGATTCATCGACACAGATAATTTTTCACAACACTATACACAAACACAGCGACTGACAGAAGCTAACTTGATTGAGTTGAGCTTGACGGAAAATGGCGAGGGATGGATGACGTCCCTCCCGCCTCTCGCCCCGCGCATGCCATCTATGTCACAATTAGTTCACAGACGTAGTCTAGAGGGCAGCACTTTACAATAACAAACAATGTCCTTGAGAAACCTTATATATTTAACCAATAGATGGCAGTATTTTAAGTTTTATGAGATAGTGATAAGTTCTAAAAAACCAATAGAGTTTTTAAATCATTTTGTTGATTTTTTTCTTCAATATTTATCATAATAGTAATGTTCTATCAAGTATTCACGACATAAAATCATAGAAATTGTGGTTATTAAGGTTATTTACAAGCATTGCATTGTTCATTTCAAAGACCACTTTCTCAGAAACGCCATCTAGATAATTGAATATACAACTTTTATTACTCAGTATGTTGTTCGCTTAGTTAGTTGTCAGTGCTCTAAGGTCTATGTTTTCCAGTGAAATCAACTAATCGACTACATAACTGAAAAACAAATTCATAGCACATCAAAACAGATTATCAATGGTCATCCATGGATAATGGAAGTAGACAAAAAGTTTAAAATTCTTTCCGATAGATTTAGACTTTATAAACATTTGCGACGGTATTTTTTTGCATGTTTGTTACGCGCTGTATCCGTCAATTGTAGATCTGTTTCAAAAATTATTTCTTTTATTTCATCGATACTCAATTATACTCAGAGGTAGTCCTAATTGATTTCTTTTGACATTTTCGTTTTTAGATCTTTTACACGCAAAACTAATTTTTGATCCTTATAGTTTGGTTAATAAACTAGTTCTGTTGTATTTAAAGTGTATTGAGAATATTAAAATTTATAGTAACACAAACAATTTTCTTTAAAATCGACTAACCACAACAACAGTTGATAGGAAATGATAAAGTAACTGAATATTTTACGACGTCACTAACTTCCGCCGCAGATAGAATTTGCAAAATGGTGGAAGGAGGCGTGGATATAGATTTATACGCCGACGATATTGAATCTGATTTTAATCGCCAGGTAAGGAAATCTATTGTCAGTATTATTTGCATTTCATAATTTCTGTTAAAATTAAGTCCGGCGTTTTATGACCTGGCGTCAGTTAGGTAAATAAATTTGTTTGGTCGGTCTCCTTCAGGACGATTTCGGCGGTGAAAATGTGGATTTATACGACGATGTGATCGCCGCACCAGCTTCAAAACCCGAGGACGGCGATGGACCTCCAAACCCGGCACCGCAGCACCAGCATCCTCCGGAGGAAACCAACGGCAGCGTCCCATATCACAACAACGCATCAAACCACGGCCATCATGGCCGCCGTTTTCAGCTTTACGTCGGCAACCTAACTTGGGTTTGTACATGATTTTGTCTAATTTAGATTATAATGTAAATATAGGAGTTTATTGTTTTCGATGTTTGTTTTTCTCTTGGTAACGAGTAAAACAGATATCTACAGGACTGCCTTCACTACTCAGATTTTGTTACTTGGCGTTAGGTACCCGTCATTGTAATTTTATTGTTTTACATAAGCTGAAATATATACCTATTACTATATATTATGTCAATAAATTTGTTTAACAGCTAGTTCTGGATTGAGCTTGAACTAAGTACGAGACCAAAATATTTATAAACACTAAAAAAACTAGAGTACTTAGATCAAACTCCGAAGACTTTGTAGAAAGATTATAATAAAATTTACAAAGTGTCTATTATAAATGTTGAACTTGTTTATAACTCGTCTATTTTTATATTGTATGTCAATAGAATAAAATATGAAGTTTAAAATCTTGTTAAATCATTAAACCTTGTGTTTACATAATATTTCGTTTAGCTAATACTTTGAATTTATTGCAAAGTCAAAATTTGTTGTTATCTGTAATGTTAGTAAAGAATAAAAGGATTGTATTTTGACGAGTACTCATATAATATTCTAAAATCGATTATCAATTTTAATGTCACTGAAATTAAAATAATTTGACAAGAGCTAAGTACCATAATCTGAGTGAAGATGGCATGTCTAAATTAGACCACATGAAAATTTAAACAATCTTAATACAGTTGTTTAGCCATGAAAAGTTATTTTTTATTAATTTAAACAAATCATAATTAACATTTAAGTTTTCATTTGGTTCCTGTACTGTTTATTTAGTAAATGTGCATCTGTGAATTTCAAATTAATATTGCACAGCCGCACATATCAGTCTTGGGCCTTATTTTTATTGGTTCTTAAGAAATGTATCTAAGTAGATATTCTAATGAAATAAGGCCCCTATAAAATATTTGTTTGGCTAAATATCTACTAAAATGAACCACTGAAAGCAGTATAGCAAAATTATGTTTAATTATTTATAAGGAGAAATATTTTCCTAATGATTGCGTGGATAGATGGAAATGATTGTGTTTGGCTATTGGTACCTACAGGCGCGATACAACCAATTGCCATTAGAGATCATTTCTGTTTGTGTACTAATTATCCAATGCCCACTTATATATTTAAATATATTCATCTCTTTAGGTAAATTCTTGGCTATTGATTAAGAATGAATAAAATACCAAGTGTCTAAAATAAAAGACTATGGTATATTTATTTAAAATTACAACTAGACTGTTGCTTGGACCTAACCTGCCAAGGTATATTGTCAGATTTAAACAGTCATTAAATTTCTGGCTTTTGTTCTATAATTTTGCTATACTATACACTGAGAAGCAAAAACAAGGTAGTGTTTTGTAATTTTTTGGCAGTCTAATTAAGTTAAAATTGTCAGCAGTAATTCATTAAGTTACATGTGTAAAGGTATTATTGTTTACATATAATTAATTAAAAATGTAGTGTCTTCATGAACTTGTTCAATTGTATTATAAACTCTCATGGTTTAGGATTTATTGTTGCCTAATAATAACAGAAAAATAATTTGTTTATAGTATCAGAATCAATAGTAAAACAGTTTGTTAAATGTAATCTTTTAAATTGTTACTGTATAGTATACCGAATACACAGCTTGTTTTTGCTTCATGATTATATAAAAGATATATATTGAATATTTTAGTAGTAAATTTTTCACACAGTTTTTGTTTCACCCGATCCATCATCATCACAATACTTCTTCAAAAATTCTGTGTGGACTAATTTACAATATTACCTAAATATTTTTAGTTTATTTTTGCACTAATCAAGGAACAAAATCTTCAAGTGAAGATTTAATTCCTAGATACAATGTATTCTGCTTTTTGCAGATGTTTAACTTGTGATATTTTTATTAACTTGTTCTATTGTTTTCATATTTAAAATTTTATAGAAATTCGTATTTATACTCAAGTTATATTTTACAAAGAGATATTTGCACATTAAAACATGAAATATGTTATGGCGTACAGCACAACCTTTCCACATAAAAAATAGAAATAGTTGTGGTGATAAATAGCAGAGTTAATTATTTTTGTTTTATCCATTTACCTGAATTTGAAATTTATTTAATACTTTGTAAATAGTTGAGTTTTATATTTTTTTTATGTAAATTCTTATATGTCGAATTAGTTTTGACTATTATGTAAAAAGACAAGCATTATCCCTTAGCATGCAGTTTCTTTATGAGTTACCTTGTACACACTAGGTGGTTTTCTAAGTGTAAGTCATATTAATAATACATAATTGTAAATATCTCTTTGGTGCATTGTTCAATCAGTGATGGAGGTTGCCATTTGTTTGTTGTTGTGATATTAGGTTTATATATTTTGGCATGATTGTATTGTGGTATGAGGTGGAGGAGTGTGACAGTAGTATGAAATATGAAATTCAAGTTCCATTTTTTACCAATTAAGGTCTTGAAAAATATGGTCTAATGTCAATTTAAAGGTGGAACTGAGAATCTACATTATTTTGTACATCCTTATTGTTGTATGTTATGATGAAAATTGACATCTGAAAGATGATGAATGGCTGGTTAATATGTATTTATGTATTAGCTCATGTAACATACTATAGATATTCCTCACAGTGATTACATGTTAAGTACACATTTACTGAATACTTTGCTTTATAAAAAAACACTATGTCTTTGCACATATTTGGTGATAAATATGAGTGTTCTGTTTGACATCACATAATAATAACTTACATTATTGCCCAAATGGTTGTCTGTTATCGTCTACTTGGCTTTGGTCAATAACATAGAGAATATATGTGTCACATATTTGTCTAGGCTATTAATTAGTTAGAAGGGCATAGAGAGAGAGCAGTGCGTTCAAAAACATTATTTCTTACAAGTAGTAAAACATAGTGTTATTTGCCTGTTTAGACAAGCTTGTCACTTGACAATCGGAATCTTGGTGCAAGGACTGCATGAATGTTTCGAAATCTTAAATATGGTGTTGCCCAATATTCTGGTTTAGTTGACTTATGTATTTTATTTGACTAATGTTTTTCTTTATCAGGTTTTCAGAGGTAAGATGTTTGAGCTTGTTTCGCGTAATTATGTAGCCAACTTTGTCCTATTTTTAATACAATTTTTTATTGTTTCCTTTCCTTTTTTGTTCGTATAAACTGGACAGATGCGTTACACATTTTGTCTGTATTGCGGTTGGAGCATGTCCACATTAATAATGTTTAAACTTAAATTTACTAATTTTACGAAGCCGTAAATTGTTCAAATGTACTTTTCTAGTACAATTCCTAATAATGTACCATACTTATCTAAACAATAATTGTATTCATCCGGGCGAAAATTATGAAATGAGGAGTCGCAACATTTCAATAATATTATTATTGTAGTGTTTAGTTTCAGTTATGTAAAATCATTATAAAATTATGAAGATTCGCGTCGTTATACGTACCTAATTTATGTTTTCTGTCGCGATTGTGTTTCGTTATTTTTATTAAATGACAAGGATTGTAAGTAAAGAGTATAATATCCATATTGTTATATTCCCTGTATCAGGTGTAATATTATTGGCAGATGTTATATAGCATATACATACATTGTAATAATGCTAAATTCTATATTACTGATGTAATATCTTCCTGCTTAAATATTTTAATGTTAGTTGATACTTATATAAACCCTGTTTAGTATGGTATTTATCACTTAAATTCATTATATTGGTTTGAATAAACTAAGTCGTTATACGAATTAATTATGTAAAAAGTTTGTACGAAATGAGTTAATTATCCTTCTTTGCTGTTTAGAAGGAATTCCTGTCCCGTTTGAGAGCGATGGAGTCTGCAGTTTTGCGAACTGCCTTATTTATTTATCTTGATACTGCCAATATCTGTGATAAATTGATGAATGATAATAAACACATGGTAACAAAGAAAACTGTTTCCTTTCTCCCGACGTCTCCTGTTACGCAAAACGAGAACGTACCTACCCGTTACCTTATTGAAAGAACTAATAAAGTGATACACCTTCGTAAGCCTAGGCTTCGTGTTGAAGGACTACATTGATAGGTTTCGTAGTGACGGACTCTACATTGAAGTAGATTAGGCTTTACAGACGCTTCGAAATAACACACTTGCTTGCTTTATCGATTTAACACGGACAGAAATTAGGTGCAATATGTTAGATATCGGTGTAATTATAGGCGCGTAAAAAGGTATGCTATTTATTGGACGTGCAGATCCATTCGCCAAAGTTGCGGATGGCTTCATCACGTATGTATGCAACATATCGCTTAGTTGCTCTTTGTATCGTGGTTTAGTTTTGGATAACAACTTTTACAGTGGGCGACGGACCAAGACATAGCTAACGCCGTCGGAGACATTGGCGTTACCGATTTCCAAGACGTGAAGTTCTTCGAGAATAGGGCGAATGGACAATCGAAGGGGTTCTGCGTCATATCCCTCGGCTCTGATCAGTCCATTAGGATGGTAATGGACCGTCTGCCCAAGAAAGAGATACACGGACAGCATCCAGTCGTCACATTACCCACTAAACAGGTAAATAAATAGTTGTACTGATTACAACTTACTCCTACTTTTATTTTATTATTGCAAGACTGATTTGTTGGCAAAGTAGATGCATGTAAGAGTACCAATAATGATCATGATTAATTAGAACTGAAATTTTACTCATGTGCTGTCTATCTGATGACCCAAGTGGCTAATGAGGTTAGGTTAATAAAAAAAGTCAATAAAAATAAATATTTGAAAAGTTATCTTCAAAATCCCTATAGGTGGTTCAAGAGTTGCAAACTGATTCTGTTACCATTGTTGGATACGATATGTTGGGTTTAAGTAAACTGATGGGAGGATTTGCTTTATTGTACTTGTTTACCTTATTTCGTCCTATATTTTTGATATGCTAAACCTATTCGTGAGGAAGTAAATCTACCAATAATTTTTTCAAAAAAAAACACTTATATGCTTATGTTCGTAGCTCTAAATCAGGCAGGTACCTAATGTAAATTTTCTTACCCTATAGGTCTGAGATCTTTTTTTACTGTACTGTATTTGCAAAGTGATAGTAGAATTTTCGTTATCTTATCGTAGATACTTGGTCAGGCTTAGTCATATCTGTTGCATATCCTTTTTTTTTTCGTATAAAATAACCATTTATTATGGTACAAGTTTTCTTGTTAATCGATTTCTAAAACCGAATTGTTTTGACCTCGTATATTCGTGGCGTATATTCCACAGGCTTTGAACCAGTTTGAGAGTCAGTCTAAGACTAGATCTACACCACCCGGACCAAACAATCCGGGTATGAGGGGACCCCACCCAGGCGGACCTCCTGGACCACACCCTGGAGGTAAATATCACAAAGACATACAAATAATAATATATTTAACTAACCGTTTCCCGCGGCTCCGCCCGCGTGGATGTCGGTTATCGCGGCAAAAAGTAGCCTATGTCCTTTCTCACTATCTATGTACCAAATTTCATTTAAATCTGTTCAGTAGTTTTAGATATCCGAAATTACTAGCTTCTAAAGATTGTAAGTGATTAGTGACGTATGTATTATTTCCTTCCCGCTATACAAAAATTTGCATGGGAGTGCCACATATTGTAAGAATACCTCTCGAATTGCTTAACTCAAGATAAAAATAGCTACAATGTTTTGATAATTCGTTATATGTATGTGTAGATTAGTGTGGTAAGTACTTATTTTTGAAATGTATTGAGATATGGTTCAATTTGTACCCAATAAATTAAAACAATAAAATAAGGGCAAAGTTTAAAAGGTCATGAGCAAATAAAGATGAGTGTAGGCAAAATAAAATGAGTGAATGATGATAGAAATAGTAATAAATACCAATTAAAGTTAGGTCTGTAAATATTAAAAAAATCGTTTCTGTAGATTTCAGTTAAGTAAAGTAAATTGTCTTTAACTTCTTATGACGAAATTTCGTATATTTCATGCATGACACAATTTTTATTAATTGTCTTGGATTTTTTCAACTTAGGCATTCACAATAACGTTATTTATCGCAGCTTAAATCAAACAGCAACACCTAAACAGTAGGACTTTCAAGGTAACATTTTAGTTTTGTACCACGCCATTATGCGGTAGGCAGCATGACCGTGAATGTCCGACTAAGTATTTTGGCGGAATGCTCGAACATACTTTCATTTTAAGTCGCCCTTAAGTCTTTCTGGCTGTCTCTAACGCCAAGGTGCAGAGTACTGTGTGATAGATAATATTAAGAACGTATTACGTTGCGTCTGTGCATTCGGGTAAGTCTAGCATTAGTAGAATAAGTAGTTATAACAAGAAATAGTGAGTACCTTGGCAGATAAAGAGTAGCACTAATAGATTACATAAACTCAGATTTCTTCGGCGGCGGTCCTAACGGGCCGGGTCCGAACGGGCCGCGCATGATGATGGCGGGCGGCGCGCCGCACCACCAGCTGCGCGGGCCGGCGGGCGGCGGCCACCACCCGCACGGCCCGCACCCGCACCCGCACGGCCCGCCGCACCACCTGCCGCAGCACCAGGGCCCGCCGCCGCACCACCTGCCGCACCAGGGCCCGCCGCCGCACCAGGGGCCCCCGCCCAGGGGCCCGCCCATGCAGGTAAACGCTTTCTATTTCTACTAAACACTAACTAGAAAGGAGATTTTTTTCTTCTGTTGTCTCCGAAAACAAAATTAAGTACCTAATTTTAAGTTGAACGAATTGACGACTTGAAAAAAAGGCACGCATTTCCAATTGAACTGGCTATCACTGAAAATACAACACGAGTCATTGTTTATCTCATTTTAAATTATTTATTACAAGCAATTCAATAAAACCTTTTGTGTGTCTTCAGTTCCAAGGTCCGCCTCAGCTACAGCGCGGTCCCGGCGGTCCCGGCGGGCCGGGCGGTCCGGGTGGCCGGCCCGGTCCGGACTGGGGCCCCCGCGGTCCGCCGCAGCAGCTGCCGCCGCACCCGGCGCCGCAGTACGGCCCTCCGCAGCACCAGATGCCGCACCAAATGCCCCCGCCACACCCAGTAAGGAAATATGCCTAACAAGACATCCACGGCGAGACCTAGAGATCTGTAGAAGTTTCTAGCTTATGTTATACGGTGATTTGATTTACAGCGTTAGATCACTGCCTACTTGTGATAATATCATGATTAAAAAATCATCAAACATAAACCGTATAATTTGTCTGCTAACTTATGCTTATTTCATCAAATGCTTATTATTTTAATTCAGTTGTAATGTAGCACTGAGGAGCTTGTATAAGACTATAGGCAGTTTCTTGATGGCCAGAAATGGCCGCTCATGGCCCATAGGTTGCCACGATAACTTTGACAATGAATAAAAAGCTTTATTACAACAGCACGTCGAGCTGAACTTGTTAATGGCAATAAATAGTTAATCGCGAGTCATTTCTGTGCTTCTAAGGAATTGTTTATCGCGTGCTCTACGCTGAAGTTATTAGAGTTGTGTTGATGTTGAGCGGGTGGCATTGCAGGGCGGCGGAGGCGGGCTGCCGCCGGGCCACTCGGGGCTGGCCGTGCCGCGCGGCCCCGCGCCGCTGCCGCACCACCCAGGTATGCCCCCCTACCAAGGTACGCACACTCACTATACCTTACTAGTTCTACTTACACCTAACACACTAACCGCTAACCGCTAACCGATACCCACTAACCGACGTCACGCTTTACTAAAATTATTCATAAAACCATTTGTTGTGTACGTGTGAGACATAATTTATTATAACACTCGCTAAAGAGACTAAATTACATACGTTAATTACGTCGTGAGTTATACGTGCATAAGTATAGAGTTCTACGTAGTACATGTCTTTTGTACATATTAACCACAAACTTAACAATGCTTAGACAAGAATTTGGAACATTTGTTATGCTATAGGAGCATCCAAAGATATTATTATATGTATTACTGTCAAATAGACTCTTCGTAAATAGATTTTGGTATGGTCATCTCAGCAATTTTCTGATAATAAAACTAATCAAAATAACGGTAATATGTATTTAATGTAATTATTATTTTTACAAAAGTCGGGAAAATTTAAAAACTTCACGATAAAGTAATATCTGTAGAAAATGTACATGACCAAATAAAATAATAACTTCTTGAGGGAGTGATAACTTACATTATCTTCCATCCATTATCTTACTAATTATGGGTATCGACTCATATATTAAAAGCTTTTGCAAAAAACGTAACTAGAATATGTGGAGTTATATAAGAAGAAGCAGGTCTATTATCCAAGGAAACAAAACAGTAAACTACTTAGCCAAAATGGGGCTCTGTTTCTCTGTACCGAACTACTAAATGGAAAAAAATAATAGAAAAGCTGTTGTGCTGGCGGTTTACACGTTTGATTGTACTTTATATTATCATTAGAGCCAAAACTGTTTGACTATAGAGCTATGGCTTCACTTTCCCATTTTTGTTTTCCAGTTCCTTCTCATATTTATTTTGATTAAGCATGGAGGCAAACAAGCATATAAAGTGTCGTGTCCATTGTCTGTAGGCGTAGGCGGCGGGGCTCCAGCGCCGCACGTAAACCCCGCGTTCTTTGCGCAACAGCCGCCCGTGCAGCCGCAGCCCGCCGTGCAGCCGCCGCCGCAGCCCGGCCCGCCTGGTAATATCACCTTCTTTATAATTTGACCCAGACAGCATACCAACCAAACATTCTAAAATGGTGATACTATAATAGTGGGAGTACTAAAATACCTCATACTTTACAGTAATGCCGACGTGCGAGTAAGTTAAATGTTTACATAGATAATTTTGTTTCGGTTTTGGCATAAAAACAAATAACATTTCTATATAAATATACTGTGTAAATATTTAACATTGAATGAAGAAAGTTGCAAAAATAAGTCAAGTATTTAAGTGTTAAGTTGGTTTCGTGTATTGAGTTATTATTTTATGTATTATTATTTTAATAAATTGCCTGTATAGGTCCTGGAGCACCGTATGGACACCCAGCGCACGGCGCGCCACCACCAACTCAGGGTCCGCCACCCAGTGCGCGGCAACCTTATGGAAGACCTCCACAAGTGAGTAATATTCTATGATTTTATTTGAATAATATTTACAACATATAGGGCTTGGTTGTCTATGAAGTTTTTTTTTTTTTTTATTTGTGGAAGACGTAGAGCAAGATAGGCAGAAAAAAAACATTGTGGTAGGGGGTAAGGGTTTACGATACGTGATAATGATGTGATAATTAGGGTTGATGATACGTGATAACTCCCTTGTTTAGATTGGATTTGCAACTGCTTAGTTGCAGATTCTAACATTAGTTTAATTGAATAAAGGTTAAAGAGATAGGCTGTTACATTAGAAGTAGTTGTATCTCTGCGGGGGCCTAGTGGTTGTAGTAGTGACACATGTGTTGTGTGCCGGCAGAGCTACCCGGCGGCGGGCGAGGGCGGGCGCGGCGCGCACCACGGCGGCGGGCTGGCGCACCCGGCGCACGCGCACGCGCCGCACCCGGCGCACGCCCCGCACCCGGCGCACCCTGCGCACGCGCCGCACGCGCCGCACGCCGGCATCAGCGAGGCCGAGTTCGAGGAGGTCATGTCGCGCAACCGCACCGTGTCCTCCAGCGCCATCGCGCGCGCCGTCAGCGACGCCGCCGCCGGCGAGTACGCCTCCGCCATCGAGACGCTCGTCACGGCCATCTCGCTCATCAAGCAGAGCAAGGTCTGCTCTACATTATGCTTACACTTCACATATACTATTTTGAAATAATTGTAATTTTTTTTAATGTAATTTTCAATATAATTTTGAAGTGACTTAATTTGTCTAGTGCTGAGCAACTGAAAATCATTAAGCTCGACTATTGGATTGTTGCAATCACATTGACCGCGACGTCAAAGCTCTATTGGTTATCTCACTAAGAACTTACAGTAAAGCTAATTTGATATCTTGATTGTGTAGAGACTGGGGCTATGAAATTTTATCCTCAAAGTATAATTTTTTTGCAATAAAGTTTAGATTTTGAAGAAAAATGAAAGATAAATTATGAAGGTGAGTAATAGAAGGAGCGTGCTGTGCAGGTGGCGCACGACGACCGCTGCAAGATCCTGATCTCGTCGCTGCAGGACACGCTGCACGGCGTGGAGACCAAGTCGTACGGCAGCGGCGAGCGGCGGCGCTCCCGCTCGCGCGACCGCGACGCGCGCGCGCACCACCGCGCGCCGCGCCGCCGCGAGCGCTCCGCCTCGCGCTACCGCGACCGCAGCCGCGACCGCGACGACCGCGACAGGTACGCACGCTCTTACTCACTACGACTATCTAACACTCATACTTCATACAATTGCCTGTTTCACAGGTGTCAATAAAACTATCATTTATATGATTGTTTATTGACAAAAAATAATTATACAATAGGTTTTTAGGATTTAGGTAAATATTTAATTTTTGGAAAATTATTCGCACAATTTTATCACGTATTTAAAATCAATATATAAAAAATATTAGGTTTATCTATCAATAAAGGTGTTTGGAACAATTTAATGTTGTATAAAACAAACCTACGTAATTTTTTAAATATTTTCCTTCGCAATTTGTATGGAGAACTAACTATACGCATAATTAACGAGAATTAACTCCGGTGTTAAGGCGAGAACTATCGATACCGACTGAACATTGCTGTATCCGAGATACTATGTATATTCGAGAACTGAAACAAATCTGAATATTTACAATTCGTGTTTCATAAACTTAACAGCCGACACTATAATTAATGAAATCAAGGTTTTTAACAAATTATTTAATATAATCATTAAAATTTAGTAAATTCAATGAGTCGTCAGTGAATTTCGCCCATAGGCTGAAATAAATTTATTTAGCATTGGTGAAATGTTGCGAGTGCATACACGTTTGCGTCTCTGCTCACTGCTTATGGCTATGTATATGAAATAAATAAATTTAAGTTAGTATGTTATCTATCATAGGTTAATAGGGAAACATTTCTACTGTAATTGACCCGCTGATATTTAATGACCTGATGCTGATCGGGCAAGGATCAAGCAGTGACTCGTGTTACGACCAATTCTGGGTGGCCTTTGACGTCGTATTGTAAGGATTGTATCACTCCAAGACCACGAACGTAGCCTAATACAGCCGAAAAGTATTACTGACGCTATGCCCTTGCTTGCAGGTACAGGGAACGGTCGAGGGAACGTGATCGTGAACGCGACCGCGATGCGTAAGTGTCGCGTATTGAATAACACTGACGCTTTCTACACGCACGTTTTCCTTGTTGCGTGAACTGATCTATGTTGTACTATATTAAGGGAACACTTTGTAGATGATACGTTCTATGTTTTATGCCTTGGTCAGCATTTGGTTAAGGTCATTGAACAACAAGATGACAATGTTTGTAGAACATATTTAGGATGTGAGTGACCTCGACTGGGTTCGGTACCGTTACCTTATATTAGGGCGAAACAATATTGTAGTCGGAATTTTAACGTGAATATATGTTTGTTTCAGGTATTACAGGGACTACCGTGACCGTGAACGCGACAGGTCCCGCTCCAGGGAAAGGGAACGTGCGGATCACTACAACAGGGGCCACAGTCGAGAGGAGAGGTGAGGATATTATGATTTGCTAATAATACATTATTACTTTGGAGGGGAAGAGTCCATTATTATAGTAGGTATGGTGCAAACTTAATGGCGGCTCTGAACAAGAAGCGTGTCGCTGTGGAGTAACATATTCATGCGCCAGCGGGGTGCGGGTCGAAGTAGAGTGTAGCGCACGTCACAGCCTGCGTATTAAGTTGTTTCATATAATGCAAGAAGGAATATTTCTTCAGAAATTATCCTGAGGCAAACTAGGTGTAAGAGTTAGAAACAATCCAGAATAGATTATTAAACAATCTAGGCAGTTTGGAGCAATAGTGTATAGGTGTTGATGTAAGTAAGCAATGTTTGGTACCCGCAGGCCGCGCAAGTCGCCGGTGGAGCCGGTGGCGGAGAGCGGCGCGGGCGACGCGGCGGGCGCGAAGTCCCGCGCGGCGGGCGCGCCCTACTACGACGAGCGCTACCGCGAGCGCCGCGAGCGCGAGCCGCCGCCGCCCGAGCGCGAGCGCGACCACCGCCGCGACGCGCGCCACTAGTGCGCACTGCACGCCGTGCCCATATACTAGGCCTCACATGAAGCTTTACACTACTTATAATTCCCGCCCATGTGCGATCATTCCTCCCGATGTACCTGCGCAGTACACCCGTTTTAGTAGCGCGGGATGAGCACGCTAAAATCTTGCGATGGTATTAGTGGATCGATTTCGCGGCTAAAAAAAAATCTGGTAATCGTGATCGATTTTAATGGATAGCTAATAATTCATAGCAAGCTATACCTTACCATTTGCGCTTATACAAAGAATGTGTTAATATACATAGATTTACATGTCTTTCATCGGTCTCCACTATTTTGCGCTAAAGAAAACTGACTATCGGAATTATTAGTTGTGTAAAACTACTCGTGCGTGCCTCGTAGACCGGGTCTGAACTCTATAGATCAAACTTTCGGAGCAATAAGATAGACAATTAGAGATTCCTGTTAACGCTGAGTGAGCAAACGGGTGACGGATTATATATACCTGAAGTACGCAATATTGTGTACATAATATACTATAGTGCAACGGGAAAATATATTTTATTTTTGAAATGGACTTGTAACTGGCTTTTTTCTTAAAGCCAGTGAAATAACGACGATTTTTTGTCGTATTTAAGCCTTATAGAATTGACAAAGCAATGTATGTAAGTTGACATTATATCTTTTTTGTTGTTGGCTTATGTCGAATGTTGGATTATAAGCACTAGAACCAAAGGGTTAAGATATATTAAAGTCAGTTTTTTCTAATAAACTATTATTGTATAATGCTATACCCCTACTTAATAGAATTATTACAAAACTGTTTGTTTTATGTCTACAATCTTTAATTTTATTTTGCACAAGAATAAATATTTTTCGACAAACAATTAAATTAACATTCCAATTTTCTCACCCTTCACCCAGCTACAAAGTTTGTGAATTTTCTGTTTATTTAAAACATTGTTTTTAAGTTTAGACCATGCATATTTTGCATGCAGTTGATGCAGTGAAAAATTCTTATATAGAACTAAATAAATACCTGTATTTAATTCAAATAATAAGTAAAATTCCATGATTTCAATAAAATCGTAGTCTATCTTATTACTGTAAATTAATTTCCTAACGGTTTAATCATTGTGTTTCAATAGGAAATCTATCAGTAATACTGTAAGGATTAGTCATGTAAGTTTTAAGATATTCGCGTATGGTTTGTTCCATATGATTAGATTATGACACTGATTTAGATGTTAATTAAATAAATTGATGTAATAATACAAATTGTTTTTTGATGTCTCAGAATCCATGCACTGTACGTGCTTAGTACACGTGTTTTGGATGTTTGGAATACCCCCAGCGACACTAGGAATAAATTCCTTAGTGCAGAAATCGAAATAAACCATAGAATGTTGATGGTTTGTTCCTAAAACCATCCATGTAGCACATATTTTTGAGTACTTTATGATGAAAACTTTGCATAGAATATACTTGTCGAGCGATGACCAGTTATGGTCACAGCGAAAGTAAAAACTAAAACCACAGGTGGTAATATTTCTTATCACATACGTAATAAGCACTAGTACAGCAGTATTTATGCAAAAACTATAGCGTCTTTCCTGAGTACGTGTTCTTTGGCTCTGCTAGAGAGAATACTCATTAATGTCTATTTCATAAGTACTTATGTAGGTACGTACAGCAATCACAGCATACGTACATTATGTATGTACGTCTAACATACATCATTCTAAGATATGTTTCTATAATAGTAGCTCTGCGGCGAGCATGAACCATGTACGTGGATAAATGTATGTCATGTCTAAACGATTATATAAGATACATTTGTTAAAGGCATTAGGAGAGGCTTATGTCCAGCAGTGGACGAAGATAGGCTGATAATGATGATGATGAATAATTAAAAAGAGTAAATTTCATTTAGGAGGTAATCTACAAAACGATTGAGCTGATTAATTATAAAATCTTTTATGATCTGTATTATGTGTACTTTCCTGCAATTTCGTCGGTTTGATTCTTAAGTGTAATTAATTATTCACTATGCGGTCAACGACCAAAATGAATTGAGTATAATGAATAGGGTGGATGACTGAGTATGAAAATCCAAAATCTATTAAGTCATTGAGTTAGTTAATAGAAAAATATATATTTTTCTTTTTAAAAATGTAAAAGCTCCCCAAAACGAATCAAAGTTCAGAAGTGGGGTTCGAAATTTTGACGTATGCGACATTTTATGTTCTACATTTTTATTTTCATCACATTATTATTATTTCACAATAATGTAGCTGAGGGACATAAAAATATATCAGTCATCTTGCCCATTTTGCAATAGTACATACAGTATTCCGCTATGAATTATGTTCTTGTTCGTCCAAATTGATATTTCTGCGCAGAATCGTTTTGTAGTAATAAACAAAAGAATTTATTCCCCCATACAAGCTTACCCACGTCACCAGTCGTCAGGCGAACTCTTTGTGTTGGAGCCAACGGTTTCCTTTCCCTTCTGCGCCAGGTATCGTGTTCAGAAATCCGTAAAGAGAGAATCTATGGAGTAGCTTTGACTAAACTTTCTTTGCTCGTATTATTTTTTTACAAAAGCCATTATTTAAAGGTACCTTTATGTATGCTGTAGGCTTGTTTTAAACGGATTAGGCGCACAATGCCACATTTTCAAAATTACATACTGACGCAAAATGACACATTCGCAAAATGTCTTTTCTCAATATGACACACTAGCAAAAGGCCACACTAGCAAAATGCCACACTAGCAGAATGCCACGTAGCAAAATGTCACACTAGCAGAATGCCACAATACCAAAATGCCACACTATCAAAATGACACATTCTCAATGTTTATTAGATTAACACATAATGTGCTACTTACTTTTTTTAGATTAACACATAATATGTTACTTACTTTATTGATAATAAAAGAGTGACTTCTTGCATGAACCTACGTTCATGATTTACAAATAAATAAAAAAGTTTATTTCAGTATTTAATCATTTTCATTTTATTTTAACATAAAATAAATTAAAAATGTAATCTAAAATCATGGATGTTGCTAAGAATCATACAATAAACAACAAAAGATTATAACTTTTTTTCAAAAAGTTAAATTTTTTGTATATAATTTCCTTTAGGTTATATTTAAAATTTAAGTATTTAGTAATTTAGTCTGCGCTGCTTCTAAAAGTTACACAAAAATCAGCTTATTGATTGTAATCGGTATAATAAGTACTCTCGAACTAAAAAATCACTATTTGTATAATTGCAGAAAAAATAATATCAAAAAGCAAAAAGATAATAATTCAAAATTTCAAAATTGACTTTTTGAATTGTCATTTCGAATATTTGACATTATGCGAAAATGGTATTTTGCGAAAATGGCATTTTGCTAATGTGACGTTTTGCGATGTGGTGTTTTGAGAATATGACAATTTGAGAATATGTCATTTTGCGAAATTCCATTATGTCAATTTGAGAATGTGCTATTGTGCGCCTAATCCTTTTAAACGCCGACCGAAAAAGAGGTGGATCATAAGTTTGACGTGTATACATCTGCCTGTTTGTGACACAGTAGCTCCTAAACGAATGGACCGATTATTCGATATCCTCATTTACAAACCTACATAATCATCAATCATTTTAAACCTACATAACTACAAAAAAATATATCTAGCCCATTACAAAATACCTACACATAGCCGTATCTATGCTGCTGCGCTGTCGACTCGTAAAGTAGGTAAAGATCAGATTATCTTTACTACAGCCATAAAGCCAATATTTCTTCTTCTTTTCGTGAATATCCAGCCTAAAAATATAAATCAACCCTTAAAACAAATACCTTGCAAAACTATGGCAGCCCTATAGCAATCCTTATTCCTGACAGCTGCAAAAATGAACGGCGTGTGAGCGCCTCAGTGAACTCACCAACAATGGTATTGAAACAAAGTGTTTCTATTAATACCTACCTATAGATTCGTTATTGATGAGCTCTCCCCCGCGTGGAGGAATCGAGCAGAGAATTAATTGATACCAAGTATTACGCCACAACACTTCATTGTCTTAGTAGATTGTTTTCATTGTTGTTAGATGACGGATGACAGATAGAAATTATGTTTTGGAGACTGTTTATCATAAGGTAATTTTTGGTAATCCAGGTGTGTTCTAGCAAGTTTGTACATAAAAAACCCGACTGCATGTAAGACTGATATGGTAGGGCTTTTTATTATAATTATTTATTTTAGTATTTACATTCCAAATTTCATTAAAACTTACAAGAAGTAAACCATATAAAACCCTTTATTTTGACACCACACTCGATAGGTCTGATTAAAAAAAAATAAGTAACGACTTGTTACTTTAAGCCAAAATTCCACAATTTTTTTTTAGACAGGTGTCTATGGATGCTTACGATTTTGAGAAGAATCTAACGATATCCAATTATCCATCCATTTCATACCCACCTACATTCAATATGCGCGCGAAAAACATAACCTTTTCTTGACTATCTGGTGAAAAGATCCCATGGCACAATCGTCTATTATATATTTTATATATTTCTATGAGGTAAATTTGATTTTGACATTATTATTTTGGCAGGTGAAGCATTTAAAAAGCTACCTCGGAGGGCTTGCAAAAGAATTTCTCTTGCCTCAAAATCAATTCGCGAGTTTTACTTCAGTAAAAAAAATGTGGCCTTTTACTGGGATTGTTAAAAAACCTTATGTCTTGGATTTCGAACACTACACACAACCTACAGTTACATTGTAGGTACCTCGTATTGTAGGTACCACTGTAGGTAACTTACAGTTATATTGTACCTACCTATCTAAAAAATCTAAATACCTACCTACATATTAACCTACGCAATTCTGTCACAATCGTTGCAAACAGCATTTAAATCTCCTATTTCCGCACCGAATTTACGTGGGTCCACGTAATAGATTTATTGATGTAATCACTGTGAATTAGTGACGTGTTTTGACTGTTTCGCAAACTATTTTTCTAATAGTGACGTAGGCGGGAATTGCGAGGATTGAATACCGCCTGTCTTGTGTGCGTAAATGATGACCCATTGTGATTTAATTTTACGGAAGTTTTGTGTGAAAGGTACTTATTTACATACCTACGAAAAAATTAGGTTCAAAGTAGGTACTACCTACTTAATGTTTTCAATTCGCATCTGTCTATTCATATAATTTCCGAGTATAGCCTAGTTGGCTTGCGATTTAAGTACCAGTTGGTAGCATATTTCTATGGTTGGTAGATAGTAGTAGAAATTTTAAGTTTTTAAAGTATATTCAGAACATGATGTGAGTAGAGACATGGCTTAAAATGTAGACAGTAAACTAACCCCCGAATACTGAAAAACAACTTAATTTTAAGATGTTCTTAAATATACTAAGTATAATATAAAAGTCGTATTATTCGGGTGATATCGTTAACGAAGGGTTGAAAATTTTATCTAATTTTGTCTACTCATAGCTACTACTTATCAACTGAGTAATATTTTTCCCGAAGTGAAGGTGGAGTAAGCTGGTGAATGCGTGACGAGAGCGTTACGAAAAGTGTGATCGGGCGAGGAGAACGGAGGTTGAGACGGAGATATAAGTTAGTGAAGATAGAAAGAGAGAGAGTTACGTTTCGTATATTACTGTAGGGGCAACAGAGAGAGGTGCGAGCACACATTTTCATTTTCTCTTTCTTTCATAGCGAGTTACGTTTCGCATATAAAGAAGTTTTACTTCAATCGACACTCATTTTTTTAACTGTGTATGTTCCTACCCTACAACGTTTCAAGATTGTATTGGGGTATTATCTTAAAAGGGTCAGTTAAGCATAATGTAGGTACCTAAGGTCGGTCTCGGTCCACAGCTTCATATGATCTACTTTGTCGCTACTTATTGTATTATTTAAAAAATTCTGAAACTTTTAAATGTCAACGCTTTCATCTTTTATCCGTATGAAAGATGTTTGTTTTATTCTCATTGCGATTTAATTAAAACATGTAGGCCACTTAATAATCATAATTTGACGACTTCCGTGGTTGAGTGTCATTTTTAAGGTGTTGCTCAAGCTCTGAAGTCCCGGATTCGATCCCCAGCCGGGTCAATGTAGAAAACCACTTTTCTACACTGCCTCGGGTCTGAGTGTTTGTGGTACCTTCGTTGTCTCTGACTCCATAACGCAAGTGCTTTAGCTACTTACTTTGGGTTCAAAGCAATGTATGTGATGATGTCGACATTTATATACGAATTTAGAAAGTGAAAATGAACTACAATTTGCAAATATAGGTCATCATATATTTTGCCGCCCAGTTAAAATCCTATTGTACCAAATAGGGTCAAAATAATTATTCGGTGCAAGATACCTATGTACATACCTTGCAGAATATCCTCTCGTTAAACGTTTTTCGTAATTTATAGTGGTTGTACCTATGTTTATATATAGTATGTACCTATGCTAAACTTAAGTGTTTTTTATGTATTTTAAATTAATTCGAAGAAAATAAAAAAAAATTGCAAGGCTAATTATCTATTATGTGATTAGCTTTGATTTTTTATTAAAGGGTAGCCACATAGTTTATACCTATTGGCCGAAACAATTCGTGCGTAAACCGACATAAAAAAAAAATGTTGACCTTACTATGAAGTGCGGGATCAAAATAGTCCGCACATGGTGAATATTGAACATCACATAGATGGAGTCCGTGATATTGTAATCGTATTGGGGATAGACTCGTTATTATATTCTGTGCTTTTGTTTGGTGCCCGGCTCAAGCCTTTTAGAGCATGCCAGTGGCAGAAAGAAACGACCTTTACGCAGAAATGAAAAATCCAAATGGCATCTAGGTATATTCGTTGAGTTTAATTCTTTATTTAAATTTGTGGTAAAAAAAATGAAGTTTGATTTTAGATCACTTAAAAATTGTTTTTTTTTACAAAATATTCATAAGAATAAGGTAATTATGTTAGGTAGATGAAATAATATGGTAATTCAAATAATGCTTTAAGCAAAAAATGTAAAAGCGTGCTAATAAAAAAAGCAAATATATTTATTGAAAAAACGGTCGCAAACTGAATATACGTGTCACATAAAACCCATTTTTCTCCACCTACAACCCTCCATATTGTTTTATAATACCAATCGATCGTATTAAGGGCCTCTATCAAATAACTCAGTTTACAGCATCGGGTTTTATACGTTTTATTTTTGGAGACATATTATTTAGTAATACCTTTCTGGCGGTCACAAAGAAATATACACTTCCCGTCCTGAAATATAATATTTCCCGGAGTGTTGCCTTTATAAATGTACCGTAAAATGTGGGGGCAAAGGGTAGCACACACTGCGTGTTCATACGGGAATTGTCATTCATTTATTTACTTTAGTTATGCTTTACCTGTTTTTTTAATTCTATTTAGGTACTTAGGTATTTTTAGAGGCGCATGTGATGACTGCTGTAGATATTAGGAGTGACAACGCTAATTTAATAATTATACACCAAACGGGATAGAATCACACACATTTATTTAACTTATACGTTCCAATTTTGAATTTAATGTTCATCCGAATATCATTTTAACCATTTTATTAACTAATCATTTCGTTTCACTCAGAATATACAATACGTTCCAAATTTTTATTTAATATTCAGCCTATAGATGGGCCTGTTGGTCTAGTGGTCAGTGACCCTGACTGCTTACCGGAGGTCGTGGGTTCGATTCCCACCCAGGACAAATCTTTGTGTGATGAGTACGATCATTTGATCTGTGTCTGGGTGTAATTTATCTATAATATGTATGTATTTGGAAATATATAAGTATGTTTATCAGTTGTCTGGTTGCCATAATACAGGCTCTGCCTAGTGTGGGATCAGGTGGCCGTGTGTGAGCTGTATCAAGATATTATTATAGATTCGAATCAAGTAACAAAAAATAACATGCGCTCTAAATATATGTAACACTAGGTATTCTATCGTTTTGTAAAACAAACTTCAACTCGCATCCCTGTCTGCGGGCTGGAACTAATTTCAGAACTACTGGTTTGCTCGTTTTTGCATTCTTTTTGCTTGAACTCAGCACTTTCAGAGGAAAGTTTATCAATAGTAGAAACCTACACATCTGCTTGCTCGTGCCGAATCTGATTGAATTCCACCTGTTAGTTCAAATAGTTTCTGGTTTATTTGTTTGTTTGTTTGAAAGCGCTAATCTCAGGAACTACTGGTCCGATTTAAAAAAATATTTCAGTGTCGGATAGCCCATTTATTGAGGAAGGCTATAAGCTATATAACACGCGGACAAAGTCGCGGGGGGCAGCTAGTAAGAAATATAATCGTAAAACGAAGTACCTAATAGTAAAAGTAAAATTTTTGTGTTTTATTCTCTTGTGTAAACACAGAACAACAATATTTTATTTGAATTATTATAGTCAAGAACAATAGCCGAGTTGTCTCCGGACCCGTGTCTGTAGGTCATTGACCTCGACTATTATTTCGTACCAACAGCTTGATTTAAGGGGTACAGATGAAAACTGAAATTATACCAATATTGCTTTACTTTTTGATATATTTCACTTACAAAAGGTCAATAAACTGTGTGTGGGTATTGTAAATGTTATTTCGTAGAAATGTACAATGTAAGGTGGATTGGAATCTCTAATGATTTTGCCTATTAGTGAGAGCGATTTGCTCAATAATATTTTTAAATCATAATATATATATAGTACTTTATTAAGTACTAGCTGTCCCCCGCGACTTTGTTCGCGTGTTTTAGATTCAACGGTTTTTCATTTTTGCAACATTTTTCATTTATGCTCCGCTTCTATTGGTCGTAGCGTGATTTTATATAGCCTATAGCCTTCCTCAATAAACGGACTATCCAATACGAAAAGAATTTTTCAATTCGAACCATTAGTTCCTGAGATTAGCGCGTTCAAACAAACAAACTCTTCAGCTTTATAATATTAATAAGTATAGATGTATCACATTTTGACTTCGGTTTGATTGTGTATTGCTTCTAGAAAATTGAAAATTTTTAGGTAGATATATCATTTAGATATTGTAGGTATTATTAATTATTAGGATTCAATCTTGAAAGTTCTTTCGTATCCATCATAATATCATCATTTGCTTTCAGAATTTATATTTATAATTTGGGGGAAAAAAACTAAGTAGGTACACAATTATTTTCGCAGTGTGAAAATTTTAATGAATAATATTAATTTGTAAAATAAATACCTAAGTAAATGTACTTAATGAATAATGAAAAAAAAAGTTTTATGTATGTACACTACCTACTTACTGAATAATTGGAAAATAAATAATTGGTAAAATACTTATTTTATTTCGAATGCTAAAATAATATATCTACCTCTTAGTAATTGGCTATGCTAATTACTTGCTGCCCTATGAGTTCCTTTTAATAAATTTTCGCTCTGAGGATGTTATATTGTAGAAAGTGTTCCTTATCAGTTCACAGAACATAACACACTTTTATAACTAAACGTGTTAGAATAGTAAATAGGACAGCTGTGAGCTGGGACCACATTCATCTCTTTTATTTTAGACTCTGGTACCAATAATGTTTACAAAACAACTATATTATAACTTAGTTTTCTGAATATTTCTGCTGAAAATAATAAGAAATTATATTAAAGTGGAACGCTTATCGTGTCGGTGTCGGTTGAGACCAGAATTACATTTTTAACAGCTCTAAGTCCCAATATTAAGAAGGTACCTAATCCCTATTCAAATTTGAAACGCACTATGCCTACATACCATAGTCTATAGAGCGGGCTTGCAATCAATTAATAAAACGAAACATTAACAGATTTACGTAAACTTTATCAAATTATTAATCGTACTAATCAAGATGTTAACAATTAAATTTAAATTATGTAAATATCGCCTAATGATATGTCCACCACGTTCGATTTATGAGTGTGTCGTCTCTTGACAGCTCGGTGACACGTCATCACCGGAAGCTCAGCCACGCCTTCGACGTCTTCTTAATTAATTTGTAACAATAGTGTATTAAAACAAGTTATCAAATAAACTTCACGTCTCCAAGACTTGATTCATAATTAGATTAATTTCCACCTGAACTTTAGCTATTTGTATTAATTTTTGTATAAAAGTTTTAATTAAAATGGGAACCGGACTTGAGGCATCTTGCTTCCTCGTATTTATACTTTTTCCAAATGATTAAGACGGTTGAATATAATGGTTAGGTACTGAGCTTCCAATTTGGTCTTGTAAGGTTTCATTCAGTTCCTAGAAATGAATGGAGCGGTATTTCCTTATTAGAAGAAAATAAATTGTTAGTTAGTTAAAAGTAGTATAAGAAAGCATTCTTCCTCTCCTCTACAAATATGCTGTACCCAGCAGCGTCCATAATTGTTTCTATAATTTATTTTAACATACCAACTGTTACAATGTACATTATGGAAAAGCATTAAATATTGAGTATTGAGTATTGTAGTCTATGTCCATTCTTATGATCCAAGCTTAACCGATACCAAGTTTCATCCAAATCGGTTAAGCAGTTTAGACGCGAAAACATACAGACAGAAAGACAGTTACTTTCACATTTATGAGTATTAGCATGGTTTCTGAGTAGTGTATAAAAATGTTATGTTTCTTGATACAAAAGTACCTACACTTGCCTCACACAGAACAATGCTTACTAATATTATAAATGCGAAAGTAACTCTGTCTGTCTGTCTGTCGCGCTTTCACGCCAAAACCACTGAACCGATTTAAATGAAATTTGGTACACAGGTAGTCTATGTATTATATTAATGTATACTACATAATATATAAAGAGTAATTACTAATAATATCTATAATTATGTAAAGAACTAAAGCGGTGCTCCCACAGTCAAAACCACAGAACTGGTTTTGTGGGATATTGTATAATATAACAACTATGTAATGTTTTAAAAATAAATAAATAATAATAATAATAAGTCTAGAGCCTGAGAAAGGACATAGGCTACTTTTTGCCACGATAACCGACACCCACGCGGGCGAAACCGCGGGAAACAGCTAGTGTCTATGTAAAAATTCCCTACTCACAATCTGACAAGGGTTTTATCAGTAATGTGTTCGTTTACATCCATCGCTCACCTCTGTTACAATCAACACGCTTGAAAAGATCTAATGAATTCTGACGTAATTGTAGAAGCTAGGTATGTCTTTTGTCGCCTTTGTACGAAAATGTCAAGACTGTGCTTCCTAATGGCTAGTTTTATTCAGTATAATATATCTATACTAATATTATAAAAATGAAAGATTTGTGTGAATGTGTGTATGTATGTAACGAATAAACTCAAAAACTACTGTACGATTTTAAACATTCTTGTACCATTTGAATGCTACATTATTCTAGATTAGGCTATAGAATATTTTAAAAATAAATGTCCCCCTGTGCGCAGCCAGGGCGGACAGCTTGTTGTATATAAGTATGTTTATCAGTTGTCTGGTTGCCATACACAGGGTTTGGCTAGTTTGGGATGCCCGGATGACCGTGTGAGAAATAATAATGGAAAAAGTAAAGTGATTAAGGTTATGAAATGTTTGGGCCTATTTAAAATGGATTTTAAATATGTATGTTTATTTGTTTAACTATAATTTATTTTAACAATATCTAATATATGATACATAAATTTAATATAAAAACACTAATCAGTGCTACTAATGTTAAAGTTTGTGTTCAAAACAATAACAGTTTTTTTGCGGTTTTAGTACCTTGTATTCGTACAGGTGCGTGATATTGCGGACATGAATTTCACCCTGCAGTACGCACCATGGTAATGGGTCTCGTCTGTGATAGCGCAGACTCGTTCGCGCCCGTCCGTCGCCACCCACCGCGAGTCAAAGTATACCCTATTTCATTTTCAAGACTTACGCGGACCAGGGGTTTACTCTTGAATGAATTTTAATTCTAATACAATGCCAATGCCAAATTGTTATCCATTTAGCAGACAAACCAACAACACGGTACTGTCAATATTTGGATTCCAGTTAGTTCCTTCCATTGGTAGTATTTTTTTTTAAGAACACTGAATCACGTGTCCTCTAAACTAATATTTATTTGGCTTTGTGTTAGAATTAAAATTCATTCAGGATTAACCCCTAGGGCGCACCGTGGGAGAGCCTCTGTGCGCGGTCTGTGGTTGTCGGCAGTGCGGGTTGATCCGCGATATCGGGCACCGTGGCAAGCCGGCTTTGGAGTAATTTATCTGCTTTCTTTATCTCTGGCGAGTGTCGTATTTTCGTATTACTTACGTATGATTGAGATACATGATGTTAAAGCCCTTTTTCACCCTTTCGGTGTGAATATTCATGTTATTTGTCTACATAAATAACCGTTTCTTAGATTGAGGTGAATCTTCTAGTTTATGTATCCCAGTGGTTCTATTCTACTTATCGACTAAACTGTGTCAGCATATAATTTAATTTCTTCGATTCAGTAGCAAACAAATTACGGTTATGAAATATAAAGGGTGTTACCAAAAGGTTATATCTGTCCAAAAGGGGGTGAAGAGTACCTACATCTGGTATAGAGTCAGTATACAAAATTTCAGCTCAAAATGAATTAGTTACTTTAATAATTGATATTTAATTTTTCGTATCAATTTGAATTCGACACCGAAAATTATAACCAGACGACAGAATCAGCGGTGTTATACATATTAGACTTATTATTCAAATGTTAAGATATACCGCTTCGTGGCGCTGAAGCGACGGATCTTAATATTTAGCGAGTGTCGTAATAAGATATTAGTGCGATGACACGATTGTTATGATTTTTGATTTCGAATAATTTATTAACTGAACTGAATTGAATTGAATTAATTAATTTAAATGGAGTTTAAATTATGTATACTGACTGTATACCAGATTTACTCTTCACCCCTTTTCGATAGATATAGACTTTTTGTAACACCCTGTATATTAAACTTTCTTTTGTTTTCGGCTCTGCTCGCGATGATGTCGGGTTATCGCACCAAAAAGTAGCCTAGTTATGTCCTGTTCTAGGTAGGTCCTGTCTTTCAATTATACGTAGTATGGTATGTTCTGTATGTAAATACAATGCCCCACAAAACCGTTTAGGTTTTGTGGGGCATTGTATTAGGCTTATTTTAAAATACTTAATAAAAGAAATAATAAAAATAATAATGGAGTAACTGGAAAACCATTCAAGTCTTCTACATACCAAAATACTGATTAGTTTTGTGATAATTCGATTCGATGATAGCTTAACAAACAGACAGAGTTACTTCACAAAAGTTCACTCTGTAATATTCATTTCACTTAAGAATAAAAAAAAACTGATTATACAAAATTAACAAATGCTACCTACCAGTTACATTGACTGTTGCATTGATCGCCACAAACGTTTCAGTTTCACGGTATTTCAATGTTATCGGTAGATAATATCGAATCGGCCTGTAAAAGCCAATCGAGCGCGAACCGAAATTCAATACTCTGTGTACATAAGCCTACATCTGTTGGTTTTGCACAACTGCGCCGAATATTCGAACAGTTGCGCGATTTAATGTAGATGGTACGTAAATTTATATTGATACATGTAAAATAAATGATCACTTCAAAATCGCTATGATCATTTAGTTTATCTAACGTCAGCATCTATTTGCAATCCGTCTATCCATCTATATGTAAAAAATGCTTTGTTCTGTATGACTGACGGATTAACGCACAGCCGCTGATCCTAGAGAGCTGAAACTTGGAGGGTGTGTTCTTTGTATGACGTAGTTAAACGATAAAAAAGGATTCTCTGAAATTATTCCCCTGCAAAGTTTGTATGGGACAACGTGATTCCTTGGTCCAATCTTAATCGAATCAAATCATCAAATTTTGCATAAACATTCTTTAACAGAATTGAGGAAAGTTGTTTTTCGTATTTTGTTGAAATTCATCGCCAAACGGGGTTAAAAAGGGGTATAAAGTTATTTTAGGGGTGATTTGCATCGAAGTTGATATC
Organism: Diachrysia chrysitis; assembly: GCA_932294365.1. Taxonomy (NCBI): domain Eukaryota; kingdom Metazoa; phylum Arthropoda; class Insecta; order Lepidoptera; family Noctuidae; genus Diachrysia; species Diachrysia chrysitis. Next base: position 8,518,202 of record OW028659.1, on the reverse strand, counting down.
AATACTCCTTAATGCTTTTGATTTAAATTACATTTTATTTTGACACATGTTTGAAAATTCAATTCTATTTTATTCAAAAAACGTTGATCTCACATTAATCATCATGAAATCTTATATTAAGTTTTACAAAAATCACTAAAGGTCATGCACTATGCACTGCATATTTAACTTTTATTTTTCTGCAAATACGACGTCACTATAATTGCGACTACCGTTTTGGCGCGACTATTTATCGTTTAAATTTTAAACAATTTTTCTTTGCATAAAGCAACGAATAGCTTATTATGGAATTACTTGAAATATTAAATAAAACTGAAATTCAAAACTACACTAACTAATAACAATCTTATTAAGTTTAAAATGCAAAATTTAACTAAACCCCAACAGATAAAGATAATATAATAAAAAGTAAATAATTATTAAACACATCTAGTTTAAAGACATAAATGATTCTTTTATATAAAGATAATAACTGTCGGGCGCTTTTTTCTACTTTTTCTGGAGCGCGCCAACGGAATGAGAGAAAATGGACAGATGGCCGGTGAGGTGCGAACGAATAGCAAGAGACGTGGAGACTTCTGTAAGTTATACAACGTGTCGTTTCGCATTCTCGTCAAATTTAAGAAGGTAACTATGCTAATGATTTTCTACGCGACTCAATAATGAAATAAATAGGTATTATTATTTTTTTTTTTTAAATTTTCGGGAATCGGCATTTGTCGGACAAGCATTTCAAAACGCGGCCCGTGTGATACCGCGCTTTAACTGGTCTTTTACATACACACATAAAGAAACTGCCTACCGCATACGCAACGGGGCGTTTCTGAATTATGTATTTCATAACAGCCTCCTGAAATTTGACGAGAATGCAAAACGACACGTATACTTTACTTAACTAAAATAAAGTCTAATAATTGTAACGATTACGGTAAATTTAAAAAATCGATACAATGGTAAAAAACCCGGCCAAGTGCGAGTTGGACTCGCGCATGAAGAATTCCGTACCATTTTATTAAGCCCCCTTTAATTTGTTTTTATCATTTCTTGTTATAGCGACACCAGAAATACACACTGTGAAAAATTTAGTTTATGAGATACAGACAGATGGACTGACGGTCAGACAGCAGAGGTTTAGTAATAGGATCCCATGGCTGGGACCTGTCGGGTACGGAATCCTAAAAAGTACAGTTGGTTGTCGCATAATTCTAGAAAACTTACTCGTAATTTTAGATATTTCGTTTTTAATAAATAATTATTTAACTACCAAATGTCAATATAGTATCTACAATGTAGTCAGTAGATTCTACATAATCGACCATTATTGCATGCTGTCAGATTTAACTGACATTATTACATTTACAAAAACAAAAGAAAACACCATAACCAAATAATTCTCAATTTTCGACTCCATATCATTCTTGTCCATTGTCAATTGGTATTGGAAACATTAAAACGAGAGTAGTCTTGCTTCGTGTCAACACAATGGCTGACACGAAGTCACTGGAGTCGCGATATCATTTAAACGACCAACACTGCCTTCCTACCCCCTCTTCATTGTCAAGTACATACCTTGTTTGACGACACATTGTGAAATATTAATAACTAGCTGTGCCCCGCAGTTTTACCCGCGTAATTAGTTCGCGTTCCCGTGAGACATGTTTTAATAGGTTATTCTATTTGGGACGACAAATCCATCAAATCAAAGATCATCAGAATCAATCAGAAAATCTGTCCACCCGTGTCTTGAAACCCGTAAATTATCAATTTTTTTTTCTTAACCTTTTAGATGTCCCACTGATGCGCAAAGGGCTCCCCCAATTTGCTCTAGGCTGGTTTGTCTAAAGCCGCTTCCTACCAATCCGGGAAATAGCGATCGATAACGTCTCGCCAGCGTCTTTCCTAACTCATCTAAAGGCATGTAAAAAATAAAAACGAAAACAAAAGAGTTAAAGTACTAAAGGGCTGATTTTTTCAACGCCGGATAATATTATCTGACGAATAATTTTGAATTTTTGACAGTTCTTCCATACAAAATCGGTCACACGTCAATTTTATTCAACGAATAAAAAATATCTGGCTTTGGAAAAATCAGCCCTAAGTTATGTATTTTTATGCCTTTTATTATTATTTTTTTGGGGCTGGTTTCAATTCTTATCATCAGAGTTTTTGTATTTTATATGTAGTCTTTTTTCTTACTTTTTCAATAATCACAGTCCCATTATACGTTAATTTATATTACAGAAAGTAATAATACTGCAGTTTTTATTCCATAATTCTTTCAGTATTTTTATTAAAGAAATGGTAATGAGGTATGCAATTATACTCTAACCAGCGGTAGACAAAAAACTAATTCATTATACACACAAACCTTCCTTTTGATAACTTTATCAACTGGTGAATACTATATGAAAATCCGAACCTTTAATAAATCTGAGTTATTTAAAATAAGGAAATTTCTCATGATGAGAGAATGTTTTTTTAACTGCTAAGTTAAGTTTGTTTTTGGTAAACTAACCGTGACGATCAGCAAACTTTGTACGGAACCATCGTCGGTGCGCGAGTCAGACTCGCACTGGTTCGAAAATTCTACTGAGTCTCAATTCCTTTCTACAAATAGTACAGTAGTTTCTCAAAGTTTATCGTTAGCTATAATTCTTTTTCTCATCATCATTTTCTCACGCGTATATTTTACAGAGATGCTATTATAAACAGCTGTTCATTTGGGTTCACTAAAAGCTTTCCATCTCACGGTATAATGTTTTGTCTTATTGCAATGCTGAAATAATAATATGTAATATTATCAAAATCATAATAGTTGTACTTATGTTGAGAAAAACCTTTTAAAGACACAATCTGAAAAAAACTCGTATTTCAACAGTCGCGTAAAAAAAGTTATAACGTATTTGGTGAAACTAAATAATATAATGTGATCTTGATACGAAATTTAATCTTTATGCTATCTGAGATCTTATTCCATAATACCGTACCCAAAGGGTGCTAAGAGTCCGTCTGTCCATCTGTCAGTGCGCTGTATCTCACCGTTATAGGCCGAGCGTTGAAATTTTCACAGGGTGTGTATTTCTGTAGCCGCTGTAGGGGGCTTCCCTAGTAGAACGTGTTTATTTTTTGGCCAGATTTTATCGGCATTAATATTGTACGCTGGTACGGAATCCTTTATGTGCGACACCGATTTGACTTCACCGGTTTTTCTTTTACATCTTGATGAGATGTATAAAAAAAACCGGTGAAGTGCGAGTCGGAGTCCCATCTCTATACTTACTTACGTAAGTGACTAATGTTCAAATCAATATACATATGAAATTATTTAATATAGCATGTAGGTTTAACATAGCATTAAAATAATCTTCTAACTTACATTAGTAAGTCATTATTACCTGGTCTACATTAACCTTCCATACGCTTATTACTTCAATATAATAATCTGTGTAATCCGGGTGTTGGGACATCGTAAACCGGTGTCAAGGACCGGAACCCGGGTAATGGCGGTTTATTTTAACATCTTATCTGTTTGTATACAATATATAGAACAATTATCCCCAAAGGGTAAGATATAACGTGCCTTAAGGTCGGTGAACTTAATCATTTTTTAAGAACTTTTAGAAAGGTTATCCGAAAACCATTTTGTGAATAGATAAGTATAGTTATGAAATACTACCCTGTATTATGAGCTCTTAAAGCAGGTCTGTTGTCATCGTGGAAGCGGGACAGCGCACTACACTGGCGTAGCGGCATCTCGCTTCTACAACGGCAACAGTCCTGGTTGAAGAGGTCATAGTTAGCGCGCTGGAAATATTTTGGGTTTGTCAGTTGGAAAACTCAAATATCATTTAAACACCTCATTTTAATTACATGTTAGTTGATTTTTTTAATAGTTCAATACAAATCAATGACACCGTGTATCTGCTAAACTTTATCTAAAAAATAAATGCTGGTACAATTTTTATTTTAATATATTTTTCAATATAATGTATCGGTGTCCAATTACATTCTATAATTTTACATAGAATATTTATTTAATTTTAATCGAGATATTCTACTAGAGTTCGTATAAAATATCGATTAGAACCAGAAGAAAGGGACAAACATATCTAAACACGTGTTTTTATCTCGTTTACCTATTACAAAGCAACGGATATGGCTTGTTTTTAAACATAAGACCGCTATTGTTTTCGAGATAAATGCATCACATTTGTAGTTTTACGGGTGAAACAAATATCATGCAACATTCTGCATAAATATTCGTAGCGTCCGGTTAAGTCTGGCTAGTGTCGCTAGATAAAACTAATATTTTGTGCATAGTTTTGGAATGTATCCGTTTGAATAAGTACTTTGCATGAGCACTTTAAAAAACCAAAGAGTTTTATTTTAAGGTAGGTAGGTAAAATTAATTTTGAATATTTAATATTATGAAAAATTTATTCTCATTAAAAGTGAACAAAAACAATGTAACTTTTTTTTTTTTTTTTTTTTACTTTTTACTTTATTTACCGAGTAGTTATTAATTGCTAATGTATTTTAAAATGTAGACATACCTACCCCATATTTAGGTATACGTATTTGTTATTTAACGTTTTAGTAAATGACTTTTTGACTGAACTATAATAACATAGACTAGTGACCACTTGACCTCAAGATACTATAGCATAATAAAATCGACGCAGTAATAAAAGTAACATAGTTATGAGAGCCAGTTCTCGTTATTGGTTAATAATGAAGTTATTTCAGCTAAGTCGAAGATTATTTACCGTTGAAGGTCGACCAATGGCGTCTATATTAAACCCTTATTGATCTAAACAGCTTATTAAGGTGCATTTATACGGCGCGAGCTAGCACGAACGAAGTCGTAAAGGAAAATGGGATTTAGAGGTCAGATAGGCAGTTAATCCATGTAACATTGCTACAGTTTTCGGCTGGAACCGATGAGATTGGTAAAGGGCTAGGCAGAAGCAAGGGCTAACTCGTACCAAGCGACGAGCAAGGCGCGGCGTGTCTAGTAAATAGTTTACGCATTGCCATTGTTATTTGATGACCTTCATGGTCAAGTGGCGTAAACACAGGTTTTGAAGGTGTCGCCAACTTTGAGGTCCCGGGATCGAACCTCAGTCGGGTCATTGTAAAAACTACTTTTCTAAATTTTCTCTGGTCTTGGTGTTTGTGGTGTCTTTGTTGTCTCTGATTGCATAACACTAGTACTTTAGCTTTTTACTTTGGGTTCAGAGCAACGTAATGTTGTAAGAAAAATGTTTTTATTGGCGCCCAATATTAATTGATTGTTCAAAGATTAACCTACTAGAGAAAAAAACGTTATTTGTAATAAATCACAAAGCAAAATTCTTTCTCTGGCTCTTACCTATCTTAGGGGTATTATAGCGCCCTCGCAATTCTTTGTAGTAATAGTGCATCCGCGGGGTGGCAAGCAAAATAAGTGTGGCTGGGTTGGCTTTAGCTCGCACCGTTTAAACGCACCTTTACATTTATTTGATAGGCATAAAAAAGTAAGAATGCAAGTATGATATTATAGGTACACGATGATATTAATTAGCAACTTTAAATGTAATTATAAGTCTTTTACAGTCCAGTGCACCAAATCTATACTTAATATATAAAGCTGAAGAGTTTGTTTGTTTGTTTGAACGCGCTAATCTCAGGAACTACTGGTCCAATTTAAAAAATTCTTTCAGTGTTACATCTTTACATCAAACATCATTACTATTTAAAACAAACGGTTTACTCACGTATATTTTCGGGATCGCCCGACTAGTTTCAGACTCAATAGGAGTCCCTAATCATGAGCTGACGCGGCGGCGGTGGTGTCGCGAGTCAAACGCGTGGAAACCGGCTCTGAAAAGAAACACCAATATGAATAAGCGTTTGTTTTAAATAAATATGAATACTTCTCACGAAAGTTATTATACAAATAAAGCTCTATAACATTACGCTGCGCTCAAAAGGAGCAGAGCATAAATGAAAATTGTTCCAAAATGAAAACCGTTGAAACTAAAACACGCGGACAGAATAGCGGGGCACTGCTAGTATTGTATAGTATTTTTTTGCATAGTGCATAGTGCATAGTTTTTAAATCTTTACCTATGTACCTACTACCTGCTAACTGTTAGTTTAAGTTTTAAGCAAAGTATACTGCCTTTTCTTTTCTATAGCGGAAGTAGGCTTGGCTTTGCTGGAGGACAGTTACTGTCCTCCAGCAAAGCCAAGCCTACTAAAGAACTGTTGAACCTGCAACTGTTGCAGGCTGGTATTATTATCTTCTTTATTTAGCTTATAAACATATTAAATACATTATTAAATATATATATAACAAAAAACATATACAGTTGTAGGCTGGTATTATTATTATTGTTAGAGCCATCGTTTTCTCCACGCAATTACTAAGTTGTAAATAACTATGCACATGTGTGTTTGAATATCGATTAAGTTAGTTTTTCTTTTAATCTATCCTCCGAGGCATTATTTCTTCTGCGAAATAGGCTTTATAGTACAAATATTAGTAATATTCAGAGTGGGGTGAAGAAACCCAAACGAAAGGTTGATAAGGGTTCGGCGACAAGTAATTTACAATTAGCCGTGTCTGGCTCTTAATCCAACCTTAAGCCTTTGGAAAGAGGACCTTAGGAAAATAAACTTATGTTTAAAAATAATATCCTCAGATATACCACCTCATTTATCTTAAAACGTCAAACGGGATTATCGCACGTGAGATTATTGGTTTATCTCAGAGATGCGATGGAATATGATTACTATTTTCTATAAGGGATATGTCGATAATAACTCAGGATGTTTAGTATTTAAGATCGTATCGCACTTATAATAATAATGATAACTTTATTTCATAGAACAAACCCAATAAACTAATACATATTATTATAAACTTCAAAACTATGTCACACGAGGTCTGATACTGTCTAATATGTTTATAACTAATCTGAAATAGATCTACAGGTATATGTGCAAATGTCCTAGACAAGTGACATTTCGACAAGCGTTTACGATGATAGAAATCGCTTCAATGGCATTAAATGTATGGAAATGACATCGTTACAATAAGTCACGTGACTTGGACTTGTTACTTCCATACACTTGAGCGTTTCTATCAGTGTTTCACATTATTACGAACGTACCTAAAAATCCTAATCAAGTAGATATTGTAGAAAAAAAAATCTCAATTTATCAAAACAAGTGATAGTTTGCATAAAAATAACTCATAATAGACTAAATGCTACTGAAATTATATTTATATACATTAATATTTTTTTTTACGCATTAACGCATGTGAAGCATAAATATATTTGGTAAATCTTCATGTACCAAAGAGTTATCTCTCAATCAATCTATGTCTTCCATAGTCAACACAATCAATACTTGTAACTAATACTTAAACAGTTCTCAAGTTGATTAAACAGTGATCAAGTGCAGTCGCGTGTAATAAATAGGCTGTCTAAGTTAATGGGGGACTGAAGGTATCATCTGATCAGTTGAACAACCTCCAATAAATCGAAATGCAGTTCATTGAAGATAACTGTAAATGACGAGAATAAATAAGTCTGTTGGCTGTTGACTTGTCACTTCACTAGAGTTCATTTTTGATAAATGCTAGACACTATTCTCTTAATGTTTCTCTTGCTGATGTCTTTATAATACAGTCTAATAAGCCCGTCTTATCCCACTGCAGGGCAAAGGCCTCCCTCTCCCTCTTCCACGCACTCCTGTCCTGAGCTAGGATGGGCCAGTCCTTTCGGTAGGAGTTAAGCAGGTCTCTCCATCTCATTTTCGGCCGTAATTTCGTCTAGCCTCCATATCAAAATATCTTTATTTGTAAATTTGTTCGTAATGTTAATTAATTTAATTGTTTTCTTATAGAGGTAGTAGTATATAATTTAGTTATTTATTATTGTTTTTGTTACACTTTATATTAGTACTCCCATATTGTGAATGCTGTGTGTACCTATAATAGGCACGCATATCTATACTAATATTATAAAGCTGAAGAGTTTGTTTGTTTGTTTGAACGCGCTAATCTCAGGAACTACTGGTCCGATTTAAAAAAAATTTCAGTGTTGGATAGCTCATTTATTGAGGAAGGCTATAGGCTATATAACATCACGCTACGACCAATAGGAGCGGAGCATAAATGAAAAATGTCGCAAAAATGAAAAACCGTTGAAACTAAAACACGCGGACATATTAGAAATATTATTGTAAATAAATTTGGCCTATAGATTAATATGTAATGCTGTTGGTATACCTATAAATAAATAAATAAACTATCTTCTATTTGTAAAGCAATGAAAATGATTTCGTTATCTCGCCAGCATTATGTATTGACTTTCTGTACCAACGTAAAAACCTTGAGCGTGATTTTTTATCCAGGTAAACATAATTAGTATAAACCATGGCTTTTAATATTTAAGTTTGTTTTTATATCATGTATATTATGTAGGTACCTAAATTTCCTAAAATTCCCTTCTCTGTAATTAACTACTCTCTAATTAACTTTGATTATATAGCATATTTTTTTAAAATAAGTAGTACTTAACTTAATACTGATAATAATTAAATCAATAATCAAATTATGTAAAACACAAACTAATTCTAGAGCAAATAACGCGAGTCCATATTATTTGTATAATAAAATAATGTACGTAATAAAAAAAAAGTTTGTACCTACCAAATTCCCCATATTTAGCATAGATATAAATTGCATAAATGACACTGCATAACTCGCCTATAATACACGAACGCTAATAATGGCATTACAAACAAAAACACATTTATAAAATAAAAGTACATATTATATATATCTTTATAAATCTAGATTCTAGAGTCTTTCACGAATTTAAAGTTGCTCAAAATTAGTTTCATGTTTCTTTATGCGTTGTAATTTAATTTAATAATATTAAAATAATGTAAACTTAAGATTTCGCCTTTATTTTACTTGGTATTATGTATCAAATTAATCGTTATTGCGATGAAAATAAATATTTTTGAAACCCGTAATGGCGATGTATAGGCTGATGTAATTGTTTTTAGGGTTTCGTGCCTAAAATGGTGCTAAAGGGAGCCTATTACTAAGCCTCCGCTGTCCGTCCGTCCGTCTGTCAGTGGGCTATATCTCATGAACCGTAAAAGAGCAACAAAACTTTCACAGAATGTGTATTTCTGTTTCCGCTATAACAACAAATAATAAAAATATAATTAAATTAAAAAGAGATGAGTATTTACTTTTAGTTCTTTATTTTTTAATACAAAAAAAAACGGTCTTAATAATGTATGATGGTACGGAACCCTTTATGCGCAAATCCGATTCGCACTTGACCGGGTTTTTTTACTAACTTAATAAGAGATGTCATATAAAAATCCGGGGACAATTAAGAGGCATGGATTTTGGTTTTTATTTATTTATAAATAAAATTGATGAATGTAACAAAAATATAATACAATATTACAAATTGATTATGACCAAAGTGGAGAACAAAAAAGTCTTTTGGATTGTGTGTGTGATATATAGGGGTGCGGACAAGGTATGAAAAGGAAATATCTATTTACTTCACCAGATAGCAGAAAAAGAAAAAAAAAGTAGTTTTTCATTTATCAAATCAATGAAAAAAGCCAAAGTTAAAGAGCTTTGAAGTTCAGGAGTTAGGGCTTGTGACGTCACGTGCTGGTAAAAATTGTAGCTACAAGTGACGTCACACGACATTTCCATTCACTGTATCTTCCTCATTGTTTAAGTAAAAAAAGAAAAAATACGTGTCTAATATTTTTTCATAATCTATGTGACGTGTAAATAAAAAAAATAGTGCGCATCCCTGTTCGGTTTGTAAGTAAAATAAAGTACAGATACAGGTTGAAACGCATTTGCAATCAGCCATGATACATTACCTTGTGAACCCGTCATCCTTATATTATACCGTTCAGTGGTTCATAAAGAAAGCTGTCAGTTTATAGCAAAGTAGCTGTCCCCCGCGACTTTTAGTTTCAACGGTTTTTCATTTTTGCAACATTTTTCATTTATGCTCCGCTCCTATTGGTCTAATAAACTCTTCAGCTTTATAATATTACAATATATATATTAAGTATAGATGAAATAACGTAGTTAATAAATGATTCGTAAAATCCTATCACAATACATTCGACCTTAACCTTTGATTTCGAAATAAAACCAATCATTTATCAGACAGAACAAGAATTTTACTTTCGTAAATGTCGAATACAAGGACTCTCTTGACATTTACAATTACAGCTTTTAAATAATAACATGTTAGTCATAACATTGAATATTTTATTCTCAAACGTTATTTCACATGTGACTATATTATCTAAGGGTCCTCGCCTACTTGAGTGTAACGTGTGGGGAGCGACGCTTTAAGGATTATGCAAAAATAATCCTGTATTGGATTTTCGTGTGTAACTTTCAAATCCTTTCCATATACCGATACGAGCGATCAAGTATCGTCAAATATTTACTCAACTCAATATTCGCGTCGTTTTGTTTGATTTCAATTGAATTGAGAGTTCAGAATTGAATAAAAACAAATAATAATAATAACAATTTGGTAGCACTCGAGAGTTAAAAAGGACAGTCAGTGTAACCTTTGGGTAAATAATAAAAAAAAAGGTCACATAAAAAAAAAAAACATCTTCCAGTAAAAACTTTTTAATTAACTAAAGGTGTGCCGAAAAGTGTAAAGTAAAGGTTTTTGTTTCCCTTCTAATGTTTATGTCAACGTAACTTCTGAGTTCGAGTTAATTCAAATTAAGCTCCATTGATATCAATCAAAAGGTCTCGTCGCTTCAGTTTGCAAGTACCTTATAATTTCAAGGACGGGAGTGGCTACTAATTAAAATGTAATTATTTCAACACAAATGTTGATTTTTAGTGTGGTTTCAGCAAACAGAGCTAGGTACTTTTATATTATTAGTCTACATATAGTAACTATTTTTTTTTATTCATTCAAATATATAATTTATACTTTTAAATATTTATAACTTTAACTATACAATTAAAAGAAAACTAATAAAAAACCCTAAAAAATGGCGTCATAAAATTATAGGTATTAATTATACTTACTAGTTGAGTTTTTTGTCTTTATACAAACGAAAACTATGACCTCTTTATCGGTTACAAAAATGATTGGTATTAAAACTTAAACAAAAAAAACTCAAATGTCAGTACTATTACCGTCCGGATAAAGTATTGAAATTCGAGTGTTTTTTTTTAAGTTTTTTATGCCAAGCGTTTCAGTAAACGATATATAAGTCATAGCTATCGTTTGTACAACGACAAAAAACTCACCTTGTATATTTAACTAGCTGTCCCCCGCGACTTTGTTCGCGTGTTTTAGTTTCAACGGTTTTTCATTTTTGCAACATTTTTCATCTCCGCTCCTATTGGTCGTAGCGTGATGTTTTATAGCCTATAGCCTTCTTCAATAAACGGACTATCCAAAACAAAAAGATTTTTTCAATTCGAACCATTAGTTCCTGAGATTAGCGTGTTCAAACAAAGAAACAAATAAACTCTTCAGCTTTATAATATTATATAGTATATATTTGTTCGCAGTTAGGAAGACTGTATGCGATTACACTTTCCTTCATACACGACTGATTTTTTCTAGGATCCTAAATTCCAGATACTGTCTTGTGTGTTCGGAGAACAGTTAGTAAAATAAAAAAACATATCACAAAATCTTTAATAATGTGAGTTTGATTCTTAAGTACTTACTACAATATCTAAACCAAAACTACAATAGTACCTAGATGTCAAAACATGTTCCTACCTACAAATGTATTGAGTTGCTAATTTCGGTAACGGCTCAGTTTACACTGTATAATTGTGTTCAGGCCACGTGTGACTTAATTAACCCGTTGTTTGCCCACAAGTATCAGGTGACAACGCCAACTATGTGCCACAAAATTGGTTATAAACAAATGAAATTTCGATAACAGTTTTAATCAAAATTTTCGTCGATGCTTATTAAAATTTTCAATTAAATATTCGTTTAAGTTAACTTAACGCTAAACGTAAAGCTTTGTTAATGAATAAAAAAAAACGGTAAAGTGTGGTTTATTAAAATGAAAACAATTTTAATTTATTGGAATTATTGTTATTTTATTTATTAAATATTTTTTGTAATTTATTAAAATACTGTTATAGGTATTGTCTTTTATCATGTATCAAGGTATTAAAAATAACTAAATGAGTAAATAATTCTTAAGATTTAATACTTGTAGGTAAAGTTAGGTATATTAACAAATACATTTATAATCACGAAATATATTAAAGAATAAAATTATATTTAATGAATGTAGTGAATAGAATCAAGAATAATATTATTGATTCATCAATTAAGATTATTATTTTCACTCTGTATATTATAGGTTGGTTATCAACCAAACTCAATTGAAACCGCGGGCTGTTTTTACGTGATTAATTTTCCTTGTTTTTATTGGATGGCATAAAAATAATTACGTACGTTTTAATATTTACAGTGCGCTTAAAAAACACAAATATCTGTTGAATCAAAATTATTTTTTATATAAAATTGTCTATTGTTCCAGTCGCGAAAACATTTATGCTAATATTGGCAATACGCTTACAAATTAAGTGATTTCTGATTGGTTATTTAATTAAAGATATAAGTGATTTAAATCTCTTTGGTCTTGTTTCCAATTTGTTCGCACTTATGTTTGAAATTGTTTGTCTTAACTAAAACAATATTTTAAGTCCGATTGTAATTGCAAGCTGTCCTGGTACCTATTCAAAGCCTCTGAGAGGTATTTAATTTGTTAAACTTTTATAATTTATCAGCTTTGAAGAACAGCAATTACCTTTTCTCATACGAAGAAGAAACTATCATTGATCACCATACTTTCTTCGGGGTTACTTACGATATGTTTTTCACCGTTAGTCAGTGGTATTTTAAACCGGCTTCTCACGGTGCCCATAATCTCCAATTAAATTTTAATTCTAATACAATGCCAATGCAAAATTGATATTAGATTAGAAGGCAGGAGAATCAGTTTTCTCAAAAAAAAAAAGTCTGTCAATGGTAGGAACTGACTGGAATCAAAACATTGAGATTATTTTTTTGTACTATGTATTGTTTGTGTGTCTGCATAATTAATAAAAATTTTGCATTGGCATTGTATTAGAATTATAATTAAATTATAGAGTAAAAGCACAGGTCCGTGTCAGTCTAAGAAAAATCAAAGCCATTTTTATCCGAATTAGGGTAATCTACTTTTAAATCTACTTAGATTCGCGGTGGATTGCGATGACTGGGCGCAGACACATCTGCGTTAACACGAACGACTCCTTTCGGCGTTGCGTGATGCGGGGTGATCTGCCATGACGCGCTAGGTATAGTGGCTATAGAAAATTTAATAAGTCCATAACATAACTCAAATATTTTCTTCAAATAATTCAAACCTTAAGCAAATCTACGCAGCCAGTAACTAGTCATGACCTTTGATTTAAATTAGCATAAAGTTGTGTTCATTATTGAGATAAGTGCCCACCATAACTTGAAGTTAAGGTTAATAAGGCGTTCATAATTACGTCTTATTTGAGTCGAACGTGGGTTGAGTCTTAGGGCAATGAACTGAAGTAATCCTAACACCTTTTTCTCTAAAGTTTGCTGCAACTGTTGGTTTGATTTGAATATTAAATATTTACATAATTTTAACTTATTTTTTGTTTGCACATAATCTGTAAATACAATGACAAATAGTTTGATTTGCATTTTAACAAAATCACGTGTCTTGGCTTAATGTAATTTAAATGTTATCCAACTTGAAAAGGATGAGGTTTTCAATTGTGGGCTTTTTATTGTATGTTTGTTAGGCGTTAGCTACAACAATTGTCGATCGATTTCATAAATTTGTAGTCATCGATAGGATTATACCTAGCTCATAATAATTTATATTGAAGTAGATTCCTTTATACATCTATGTATAAGCACATTACATTTTGTAGTCTTTGTTCTTGCATTTAAATGTATTACGTGAAGTTTTTTAAAAGTACTAGCTGTCCCCCGCGACTTTGTCCGCGTGTTTTAGTTTCAACGATTTTTTATTTTTGCAACATTTTTTATTTATGCTCCGCTCCTTTTGGTCGCAGCGTTATGTTATATAGCTTACAGCCTTCCTCAATAAATGGGCTATCCAGCACTGAAATAATTTTTCAAATCGGACCAGTAGTTCCTGAGATTAGCGCGTTCAAACAAACAAACTCTTGAGCTTTATAATATTATTAATATAGATATATATATAGATATACTTACACCTACTTTGATTTGCAACGTGAAAGTTTTAAATTGATTAGAACAAAGAGTTCACGTCCAACTAATGCTGCTGTAAATCGAGTTTAATTAAAATAAAATACATTTACATCGAAAAGACTTTCAAAAATCAATCTACCCTCAATAACAAAAGCTAGACGAATGTAATGGAAAATGTCATTAGAAACAAAACGGAGTTTGTTTGACAATTCGTTCGTCAAATCAATTTATTAGAAAAACAAACCTCTTGAGGTCTTGACTTTTCTCTGGTGGATAAATATTGAGGTAGTCGAGTGTTTTCTTTTATTAGTGGTTAAGTAATAGGAGTAGTATGGTGTGGGCAGCCTGTAACATCAGAAGGTAAGTTCAAATATATGTTAACTTGCCGGAAAAATATTTGTATTTATCTAGCTCAGTAATTTTAAAGATAAGAAAGTGTGTAGAATGAAAATGGTTGTTTTTTTTTGTAAGTTATTATATTAGTACTTGCAAGCCGCTCAAGCTTCGCACGGGCAGACAAAACAGTAATAAATTATACATACACGCCTTTCTCTTGCATTATGACTGCACGGATAGCCGAGTGGTATAGGTCACCACGCCAATTACCTCTGTGCGCGACGTGTCACGGGTTCGATCCCCGCATGGGACAAGCATTTGTGTGATCCACAAGTACTTGTTCCAAGTCTGGGTGTTCTTTGTGCATGTGATTTGAATGTTTGTAAAACCCCTGCGACACAAGGATTAAATTCATTAGTGCGGGAATCGTAAAAAAAAAAAAAAATAAAAGAAAAACATTACTCTATCCGTTGGGGAAACAATATGAAAATACGTTTGGTAGTTTTTGATTTTATCGCGCTCAGACAGACGCGGCGGGGGACTTTGTTGTATAATTGTATACATATAGATAGGCAGAAGTTAATTTACCTCTTAAAACCTAATATTGAGATGAGACGTTAGTATGAAATGATTATACAGGATGTTACCGAAAGGGGTACATATATCCAAAAGGGGTGAAGAGTACATCTGGTATAAAGTCAGTTTACAATATTTCAGCTCAAAATGAGTTAATTAAATAATTGATATCCAATTTTTTCATCAATTATTCGACACCTTATTTTGTTTATTTATTTTTTGTATAAATAAACCAACTACCATAAAAGCTTTTATCATGTTACAATGAAAGCTTTACCAAAAAACGATTTCTTAATGATTCTATGGCTGACAGTCACCAGTAACACGAATGTATATTGAGCTTCCAATTACTTAGGTAAAATATAACACCAGTTTATCATGCTAAGCTCATTATATAAACTAGTTTAAGTTAAAACTTCACTTGATTAACTTAGTAACGTAGGTTATTGATCAGTGACACGATTTTGATCTGATGTTGCGTTTTTTTTTTAATCGCTGAACGGACTGCGGTCAATCTGTCCTAGGGTTGCCAGATAGAAACTTATCACGTCCGGGACAATTCTAGGATAAAGGTGTCGGGCCGCGGGTCATAGTAAAAAAATATATGAAAATAAATAGGTAGTTGTCTAAATTAGATATTAGATATGTATTTTAAAGAAAAATACCATTTATTTTCAAATAAGTACATACTTTTATTATATAAGTATGTAAACGTTAATAACATACTAAGGAGGCAATAAACGCTAGTTATAATATTATATTATTATATATATATTATTATTTTACACAGATATAAATTTGGTACACAGATAGTCTAGAGCTTGAGAAAGGACATAGGGTACTTTTTGCCGCGATAACGGACATCTACGCGGGCAGAGCTGCTGAAAACAGCTAATAAATTTGACGACCTCCGTGGTCGAGTGGCGTACACACCGGTTTCAAGGTGTCGCCAGCTCTGAGGTCCCGGGTTCGATCCCCGGCCGGGTCAATGTAGAAAACAACTTTTCTACATTGTCTCGGGTCTGGGTGTTTGTGGTACCTTCGTTGTCTCTGAATTCCATAACACAAGTGCAATGTATGTGATTTTGTCCACATTTATTTATTTATTTAATAATATGTATAGATTGCGTGTATTCCAAGCAGCTTTTTTATCACATCAATACCGACTTGACTATCGTAGAGGTCAAGTTACTCTATTTACTTTTATTCTGACGATATTGGAAAACGTTGACCAGGAGTGACCCTTGGCTGATGGTGGCCGTCCAATAAAAAGTAACGCTGTAGAACGTGCAACACGTAGAATGGTTATGGAGTAAATGGATAAATCTGATATTGTTTTTAGGGTTACGCACCCGAAGAGTGCGGGACCCTATTAATAAGCTTCCTCTGTCTATCCGTCCGTCTGTCAGTCACGGGGCTGTAACTCATGAACCGTACTTAAAAGCTATAGTTGAAATTTATATAGAATGTATATTTCTGTTGCCGCTATTACAGCGAATATAAAAAGTACATACTACACAGTAAAAATTTATTAAAAATTAAAGGGGTGTCCAAAAAATGGCACAGAACGCTTCAGGTGGGGGAGAGGAGGAGGGGGGGGGGAGAGGGCAGTTTCTGGATTACTTTTTCATGTTCTCAATTGGCAGTAAAACTTGTTTTTATTTAACGTACATATTTTTAAATATTTTTTGACCTGAGGTTTGACATAACCACAAAAAGATAAGCTTACGTACCATAGATTGCAGCAGTCTTTCTGATGTAGTTATAGTACTTTTAAATATATTTTCTTTTTATTTTCTTAATTTAATCGGTTAACTCCGGACCTTAATATCCTCATAAATGTTAATTACGGTCCCTTATTCGCATCCTAATTTACAACTAACTTAAACTGCGTTCGCAATTTTGTGCCAAGCATGTAAACAAACACGAGTTTTAGTAAAAACAACCGTATTGCTCACACAACATCATATTTTTGAGACTTTTTCAACAGTACTAGTCAGTTTAAAATTAACTTTATTTACACTATCGAGTTGATGTTTGTTTAAGTAGATATAACATAATTTGGCACAAGAATTTGAATTGACTATAAAGTAATTATTGGACGCCCCAAAAGTTTGTACAAATACAATTTGTCATGTTCAAATGAGACACATTTGAGTTTAATTCCACTAATTTCACCGAACATATATATACGATTTAATTGAATATGTGGGGAGGTATTCAATTTTAATTAAATATTTCAATTTAACTGAATATTTCAATGTTAGGCAAGTAATTGCCTCATTAATATGGAAGGGATTGTTTGTGGTTGCATCTTAAGACTTAAAACTACAGGAAGCTTTTGAGACATCGGTCGACAATATTGCTAATCAAAACTAAATCTTATGCTGTTGAGATAAGGCTTGTATCGTAAATTCTAACTGGAATACATTTGTAATACTCGTGAAGAGCTTCAGGCAAATATTACACACATGAATAGTCAACATACATGTGTACATTTGTGTATGTGTTACACACACGTGTAAAGGTTATTTTCTAAAGCAGCTCGAGTTTTCATTGGTTTGGCTTGCATTATAATAGTATTAATGTTGAAGGGGATTATTTTGTTAGGTAGCATATTCATACTATTCATGTTTTTCATGGTTGCTGGTATTTTATTGTGGTAAATAAAGCCGGCTTCCCACGGTTCGTGATATTGCGGGTCAACCAGCACCACGTACGGTAGGAAGTAGCTCGTCCGTGATGTCGCAGACGCGTCTGCCCCGGTCCGTAGAAATCCACCGCGTTTCGAAGTAGGTCCCTAAGTCTGTCCAAATAGGGTTTAATATTCAACTCTTTAATTTGCACACTCATTTCGCGGTGCGTGGCTGTCTGTGGTCGTCGGTCGTGCGGTGCAATCCGTGATATCTCGCACCGAGGGGACCAAGCCAGTTTAAGGTAACTAGGGCAACTGACACCGCGAGATGCTCGTTTGATCCCTGGCTGGTTATCCAGATATTTAATAGTTAGAAGTTTTATACATACTTTTTGTTACATGTCAAATATATATATTTTTCGAAATCCTTGGAAAAACTGTAAAAAAAAAAACAAATAAACCTTATTACGATATCAATTTTCTCTTGTACGTCAAAACCACTGCTAACGATATCTTAGAAGAAAAAATACTGTCGTTCGCCAAATGTCACGTTTTATTCGATCATTCCTATCTATTTTTGCGAACGCGAAAGTATTGAATTGCACACCCACACTTCACCGATCAGTAACATGTAATAAGCTACGAACGTGTGGCATTTATATAAAACAAATTAGTGGAGTGTCTTTGAAATAATAAATAAAATCACATACTTGTTTTCGCCTTTTCTGTCGATATTCAATAAATTAATCAAATCGGTGCAGTGTTTATGCCAAAAAGTAAAGTTCTCATTTTGAACAAATTCAAAAAAATTGTCAGTAATGAAATGCATTTGACTCTTTGAAAATTTTCAAGGTTTTATTAAAAACTAGCTGTTTTCCGCGGATCCGCCCGCGTAGATGTCGATTATTGCGGCAAAGTATCCTATGTCCTTTCTCAAGCTCTAGACTAATTGCGTACCAAATTTCATTTAAATCTGTTTAGTAGTTTTGGCATGAAAGCGCGACAGACAGACAGATAGACAGAGCTACTTTCGCATTTATAATATTAGTAAGGATTATATTATAAATACAAGCTTTTAATTTAGCTATAATCACAGTTCTAGTAAGTACATATCAAACTAGCCCAAACACGATAGGACGACCTCGTCACGACGTAGCCCGAAGGTGGATATAGGAACGTTCCTATGTCCACCTTCAGGCTCCATCGTCAGACCAGCTCAAAAGTAGTGTCACTAGATTAATATATTTATGCTAAATTTCATCTGAATTGAATGTCAGGAAAGGGTTTTATTTTAGCTTGCATTATTTGACCTAAACGAACATATATACATTGCAAGTTAATTAAAAGCTTGTATAAATAGTTAAAGCAAACTTTCATACCTCTACAGCCCAAAAGAACTAGTTTGTCATAAATTTTATTATTTAATACCTACCTAATTGGTCATAAATTTGCATGCCGAACTAAGTAGGCGAAATATGAAGAACTGTACTAATTTATAAGATCTGTTATTTACTACATTTCAAGTAAATAAAAAAATTCTATTCTTGTCTTCACTCTCTTCTCTTCTTCTTCTCTTGTCATAACATGACTTTGATCCTCCAACCTTGTGTGTGCAAATCCAATTCATATAACCACTAGCACTACCGATAACTTTTATGTTTGGGTATAATGTTCTATGTTGAGTATCTGATGACAATAGCGGACAGGAAAAGGGAAAAGGGGTGGAAACATCAAACGCTAAGACTTTCACAACACGATATTGTTCCTGGAAATCAGCATCAGAGAAAATGTCACATTCTTATGTGACTTTAAACGTGTAATATTATTATATAATATAATAAGTATATTTGTAGTCTCAAGATTAAGTATATTTAAATCATTTTGAATATTGCACTGTTTAAGATAGTATAGTAGTTATAATTAAACTATCGCGATGTAAGTTTATTGTTTATTTTATTATTTAGTGTGTAGGGTAGTTAAAGAATTGGGGGTAGATAAAAAATCTACATCACGCAGGGAGCTATGACATAGCATCTCCACGAACTTGTATCAGAAGTAATTATTGCCCAAATGTGTTAGTTACAGACGGTGTTTATTAAAGCACCAGCTGTTGCCCGCGGCTCTGCCTGTGTGGATGCCTGTAATAGCGGCAGAAAGTAGCAAATGTTTTTTCTTGGGATTCAAACTTACCCCATGCTAAGTTTCATCACAATTGGATAAGCGGTCTGTCTGTCTGTCAGTTTACACGGTTTACTCGTGACAGTGATAGATACACAGACGGAGTTCATTGCGCATTTATAATATTAGTAGTAAACAAAGCGATAATATACGCATAGCGAACCGCATAGAACCTTCTATAAAATTAGAAATGATCTAAGTACTACGCAACTTGGCTCGAGAACAATTAATTAACTTGACTTATTTAATTAATTGTCTACATCAAAATTAATTTCTGTTGATTGAACTTTTCAATTACTTTTACAGGTGGTACTTTGTTCTGATCTGATTAAATAAGGAAAAAAGCAACTAATCGTCTTATTTTGAGTCATGCCGAACTCTATAAGAGCGAGGAACGGATCAAAACAAATTAAAAACCTGAAGAGATGAGTGAAATATCCGCAAAAATGGTTACTTATTAAATGTTATCGTAGAATTAAAGGCAAACTTTTAATTCTACGAACACTTTCTTTCTCTCGTTTCGAGGCTGAAATTAAAACTGTTAATAATTACTCAGTCTGTTTACCCACAAATGTAAATATTGGCGTAATAGTATCAATTTACACAAGTCAACATGAGCTAACCTTGATAAACTATCTTATACACACAAACAAACCATCTCAAAGAGCTACGAGCTACGGAGCTACGTCGTAGCGCTACGTTCTACGAAATGGAGATACCTACGCAATTCGCAGGTGCAATGTAAAATTTATGAAAACATTTTGTTGTTTAATTATGTTATAATATTGATAAAGTGATAGTCATTTGTTATCCTTAATTACTTAGCATTTGCTTTGGTTGTTTATTAGCATATTCTATGTATTATTCTAATATCTTCAGGTACATTGTAATTAAAAAGTTTTTGTCTGTTGTATTATAATAATATACCTACATTATTATCAATTAATTTTGTATATAATATTTTTCAAAGTTATCTACTACCTACCTACTTTCTTAATTATTTTAAGACATCATTGACGATTGGTGAAGGAAAACATCGTGAGGAAATCTAGATTCAAAAAATTGGAATCTGAAATCGCCAACCCGCAATAAGCAAGCGTGGTGATCAATGCTCTCTTCTCTATATGAGAAGAGGCCCCTGCCCAGCAGTGGAACATTTTAAGACTTGTGTTTACGCCTACGCTTCAGCTATGTGCGCATCATTGCTACGATGATTTGTCTAGGCGCTAAGTGACCATTTTTTACCGATACCGGCGTTTTATATTTTTTCACTCTCAATCTAGCTAATCATCGCCACTACTGTGCGCTCCCGGTTTTTATATTGTAAAAACTTTTATTACCGAATTATACCTTATTATTTACCACGTTTCGGGAGTTTCATTGGAAGCCTCTGAAGCCCCAACATCTGGCGACCGTGACAGGACCTGCAATTATCAGAGATAAGGTCCGACAAATACCTCGACGAGCCGCCGGCCGACATTTTGCGTCGCAGCCAATTCTCGTCGTCATCCCTGGATTCCCTGGAGGTGTACCAGCCATTGCAGCCACCGCCGGTCAACGATCAGCATACATCATCGCACCGCAGCATCGGCCAATGCAGCTAAGTGCCCAAATTTCCTTGTGAAATCCATTTACCTAAACCTTACCTTTTTATAACCATATTCCTTTTCGTGTGTTACATAATTACCACAAATTATATGTTCAGTATACCTTATATCTCGAGTGAACGAGTGATTTCTACTCCATTATAGGATTAATCGCTTATTTAAACATTACCTTTAAACTCCCTCGCCGAACATTACAGGCTAATCACCACGGGTTACGTTACTTTCGGGTGGTGTCAACGTGTGACAACCAGACTCGGGTCGTGCCCACTGCTGGGAGCGCAGGACCTGCCTCAGGTGAAGTTAGGCGAGGAGTGTGAGTTTTTTTATTTTTTTGTTTTAAAGTATACCGCATTTTGTGCCGATTTATTTCCATAATCGCCCATTGTTTACCAGTTCATTCATAAAGATTTTATATAACTTCATTAGTTAAACATCTTACAAAATGGGTAAAGATTATGGAGGTGAAACTAGCACGAAAGATCTTCAAGATCTACAGGATCTTTTAGTGAAACGTAGCTCCATAAAAGGGCAAATTACAAAATTTAGAAACTTTTTATCTAACTGTAAAGAAGTGCTTTCTCAGATTGAGCTAGCCGAGTTAACCTTAAAATTAAATAAATTCGAATCCGTTTATAGCCGTTTTGATGACTTGCAAAATCAGATAGAAGTGTTAAACCCAGATAATTTGCCGAATGAGATAGATGAGCGCGACACCATTGAACAACTTTTTATATCTAATATTGCACTTGCTCAAAGTATTATACAAAAACACAACTCGAACCGACATGAAGATAGTCATTATAAAGATTTAAACTCGAGTCAAACATCTACAGGTCAGTGTATGCACGAGCATCATGACGTTAGCTACAAGTTGCCGCGAATGCAGATAGCTAAGTTCGACGGGTCTTACTTTCGTTGGCTTGAGTTTCGTGACACATTCTTATCTTTGGTTCACAACAATGACCGCATCGCTCCCATTCATAAATTCCACTATCTTATTTCATACTTGACGGGTGACGCAGCGCGTATTATTTCTAATTTAGAAGTTTCTAATGCTAATTACACCACTGCCTGGAAATTGTTGTGCGAACGATACGACAACAAACGACAACTAATTAGTCATCATATGAATTCACTATTGAATATTCAACAAATTACTCGAGAGTCCGATAAGTCATTACGGTTCTTTGTGGATCACCTTACTAAGAACTTGCGTGCGTTATCTAATCTCGGACTGGCAACAAAGGAGTGGGATATTTTAATTATTCATATTATGAGTTCAAAACTTGATTGTAATACAATTGCAAAATGGGAAGAGTGTCGTGGCACGTTGAATACTGATATCCCAAATTTGGAGCAATTTTTTAAGTTTCTTATCGATCGCGCTGACGTACTCGAATCAATAAACCGTAGTTATCCACATCCTAAAACCAAAATTCAAACACCTTCAAGGCCTATTGCTTCTACTTCTAAATCTCATCAATCATATGTTGCTAACAATTATCAAGACGGTAATATTTCGGATTTATTGTGCGGCGTTTGTAACGGTAATCACCGCCTTTACGACTGTCCCACCTTTTTATCTAAGAGTGTAGATGACCGGCTCAGTGAAGTAAATAAATTAAGGTTATGTCTTAATTGTTTACGATCCGGCCATTCTGCACGTAATTGTCGCATGCATGCATGTCGCACGTGCAATGCGAAACATAATAGACTCTTGCATAAGCAACCCATTAATAACAACATTTCTAATATTGTTTCCACTACACCTGACAACACTAAAAACACAATAGTTAATTTTTCAAATCAAAATGTTACTCAAGTCTTATTGTCAACTGCTTGCATTGAGGTGATAAATCCGACAACCAATCAAACACATAAAGTTCGTGCGCTTTTGGATTGTGGTAGCCAGTCCTCATTTATCACTCAATCCCTTAAGACTAAATTATGTTTAGAGTCTAGCTCTGCCTTTCACGTAAACATTATTGGAATAGGCAATAAGACTACAAGTCAAACTACGGAAACCTGTGCTATGCAGTTAAAATCTTTAATAAACCATTTTACCGTTACTTCTACTTTTCTAGTGTTGCCAGCGTTAACCGGAAATATACCCAAAATACCTGTTGATGTAAAACAGCTGCAAATTCCAAGCGATGTCTTTTTAGCAGACCCTAACTTCTACCAACCAGCACCAGTTGATGTTCTCATTGGTGCTGACATATTTTGGGACATTCTTGGTCGTGAGCAACTTTCACTTGGCCCCACTTCTCCTATTTTGAGAAGCTCTCAATTTGGTTGGTTGATTTCGGGTCCCATCTATTTTAATAGTACGACAAATAATAAATCAAATAATAATTTTAAAAATAAATTTATAGATTGCAAGCATTCGATTGTTTCTTTTATGTCATCTGATGATAAAATTCACCAAGACCTTACAAGGTTCTGGGAATTAGAAAACGTTCCTCAACCAAAATATCTCATGAGCCATAGCGAGAAGGCTTGTGAAACACATTTTTTATCTCACACCTTCCGATTAGACAGCGGTAGATTTTCAGTTAGTTTGCCATTAAAGGATACACCTGACTGTTTAGGTGAATCATATTCATTAGCTAAGAAACGTTTGTTAAATTTAGAAAAAAGATTTCGCAAACAACCTCATGTTAAGTCGCAATATATAGATTTTATGCGTGAGTATGAAGACCTTGGTCACCTTTCAGAATCCACTGTAGCTGTACCCTCGACATCATATTTTCTTTGCCATCACGCTGTCTTCAAGAACAGTAGTGAATCCAAGATTAGAGTCGTATTTGATGGCTCCGCTCCTACCTCATCAGGCCAGTCTGTCAATGACATTCTTTTGATCGGGCCTAATATGCAGGATTCACTCTTCTCCATACTAGTAAGAGCCCGACAGCATAAGTACCTCCTCACTGGTGACGTCGAGAAGATGTACCGTCAAGTCCGTGTCCATGAGGAGGATCGGAATCTTCAACTCATTTTATGGAGGGAGGATGAGTCTATGCCCATCAAAACCTTACAGCTGAGTACTGTGACTTACGGTATGGCAAGTTCCAGCTACTTGAGTACTCGATGTCTTTGGCAGATTGGCGAAGAGTCCGCTGATCCTATGGTCAAGGACATAATTCAACACGACTTCTACGTAGATGATCTTATTACGGGTTCTAACAGTGAGGACACGTTACGTTATATCCATCAAGCTGTTACTGACGCCCTAAAAAAGGGATGCTTCAATCTGCGTAAGTTTAAAACCAATTTACCATCGTTATTTAGTTCTATTGACAGTTGTAACAATAATCTTATAGTCAGTGAATCTACTAGTACCCTAGGCTTGGGATGGAATCCATTGACTGATTTATTCTATTTCCCTATTGATATTTTATCTTCGTCTTGTAGCACTAATTTAACCAAGAGATCTGTTCTCTCGTCTTTATTTAAAATCTTTGACCCTTTGGGATTAATTAGTCCGTGCATTATAAAAACGAAACTTCTATTGCAGAAGTTGTGGCAGCAAAACTTAACTTGGGATGATCCGGTTCCAGACCCAATTCAAAGAGACTGGGATAGTTTTGTACAGTCTTTACCTAGTCTCGGTACGCTAAAGATTCCCCGGCGTGTCCTTTGTGACAAGCCCGTGTCTGTCGGACTACATTCTTTTAGCGACTCATCTCAACACGCATACGGCGCATGCATTTACATGCGTTCTGTGGACGCTGCGAACAATGTGACCGTCACGTTACTTTGTTCCAAATCCAAAGTAGCTCCGATTAAAAGTACAACCATTCCGCGGCTGGAATTATGTGCGGCATTGTTGGCAGCCAAGTTGTGCAAGGCCGTTAAGGAAGCACTGCGGTGTGATATTGAACATCAGGTGCACTGGTGTGACTCTTCAGTAGTGCTGGGGTGGCTCCACACTAGCTTTAAAAATCTAAAGACCTTCGTAGCCAACCGCATTGCTGAGATTTGCGAGTTGACAGACGCCTCGTCGTGGCGTTATGTGCCCACAGCTGTCAATCCTGCAGACCTCATATCAAGAGGAGTATGTGCGGAGCAGCTTAGTCTCACTAAGCTGTGGTGGTCAGGCCCGCCATTCCTTATGGAGCCTGAGTGTTATTGGCCTATTCTAAATAATAAAAATAATAATATAGAATTACCTGAAATTAAACCAACTACAACTTATACCTCTAACGTTGTTATACAAAGTGAACCTATAATTAAATTTAAAACTTACTCTAACTTAACTAAACTAAAACGATCGTTTGCTTGCGTACTAAGGTTTATTAATAATATAAAAAACAGTAAAAACAAAATCTCCGGTAAATTATCCATTGACGAAATTAATGACTCTTTTATCTATTTATGTCGCTTGGCTCAGCAAGAATCATTTGCAAATGAGTACCAATTATTACTCAATCAAAAACCTTTAAGCCCTAAATCAAATATTTTATCTTTAACTCCATTTTTAAGCAATGATAAAGTTATACGTGTGGGAGGCCGACTGGGTTCATCCGATTTTAATTTTGACAAAAAACACCCTATTTTATTGCATGCTTCACATCATTTTACGAAATTGATATTTGAATATGAACATAAACGCGGTTTACATGCTGGCCCTCAGTTATTGTTGGCTATCGTTAGGGAGTATGTTTGGCCGATCAACGGTCGACACCTAGCGAGACGCACCTATCATAATTGCCCCAGGTGCAGACGCCTGGAGGGAAAAACTCTGACCCCTATGATGGGACATTTGCCGTCTCAACGCGTCACGCCAAACTTCCCATTTCAGACCGTGGGAATAGACTTCGCTGGCCCTTTCTCAATTTTAAATAGAAAGGGACGTGGTGCCTCACTAATTAAATGTTATCTTTGTTTTTTCATATGTCTTAGATACAAAATTTGTCATTTAGAAGCTGTCAGCGACATGTCAAAGGATGCTTTCATCATGACATTTCGGAGGTTTGTGTCACGAAGGGGCAGGCCAGCGGAAGTATTCTGCGACAACGGTCGCAACTTTGTAGCCGGTGCTAAAGAAATTAATGAATTCTTTAAAATTAACATTGATGTTTTATCTGATTTTGCAAGTACCGAAGGCATAAAATTTAATTTTTCACCAGCTTACGCTCCTCACTTTGGCGGAATCTTTGAGGCCGGTATCCGCTCCGCTAAATTTCATCTAAGGCGCGTAATGGGTAACTCCCATTTATCGTTTGAAGAGCTTCAAACTCTCTTCGCTCAGGTAGAAGCTGTGCTGAACAGTAGACCTCTTTGTCCCTTATCTTCCTCTCCTGACGATCTCCAGTGCCTTACTCCTGGGCATTTTCTCATTGGTCGAGCTCTCACCGCGCTGCCCGCACCTACTTTGGACGACTGCAACCCGAATAACCTGCTACGCTACGCAAGGCTGCAGCAGATCTACGAACATTTCTGGAACCGGTGGCAACGGGAATATATCGCCGAGTTGCAGCACCGACGCAAGTGGAAGACCACTGCAGCCAAAATTAAAATTGGTGATGTAGTCTTGCTGCAGGAGGATGGCGTCACACCTTTATGCTGGAGACTTGGACGCGTATCAAGATTGTTCCCAGGAGCGGACGGAATATATCGCGTCGCGGACGTGAAGACTATTAAAGGAACTGTTCGACGTCCTTTAGTCCGCATTTGCCCCCTACCAACTGAAGAAGAGCTATTGGAGGGTTGAAACTTGTAGTTTCAACGGGGGGAGGATGTTTACGCCTACGCTTCAGCTATGTGCGCATCATTGCTACGATGATTTGTCTAGGCGCTAAGTGACCATTTTTTACCGATACCGGCGTTTTATATTTTTTCACTCTCAATCTAGCTAATCATCGCCACTACTGTGCGCTCCCGGTTTTTATATTGTAAAAACTTTTATTACCGAATTATACCTTATTATTTACCACGTTTCGGGAGTTTCATTGGAAGCCTCTGAAGCCCCAACAACTTGTATTATTATTATTTTAAATTATGTTTCTTTCATAAGACTAATAGACAGGGTAAGATTTGAATATTTTGTCTAAACCACTCTACTCCTGAAACATTTATCTAGACTGGGAAGAAACTTTCCGATAGAAACGTCATTAAAATATAAATCATGCTAAGTAAAGTAATCCACTCAAGTTAGTGTACTAAGTCAACCAGTCACTTAAGTTTTATAACATTGTGCTTCAGCTTAAGTATCGCGGAAGTGCGCTAGCGTTGGGCTTAGTCGACACTGACGGACACTAAAAGTACCGCGCAGTGGAATTTTATGTAAGGCTTTATGTGCTTACGTTACTATACTTGTTTATGAGCTTTCTGTCTTTGTGAAGGTACTTATTAGATTTTCAAGGCAAAAAAAGGATTATTGTCAGTCTGCAGTCTACTTAGAGTAATTTATCTATAATATGTATGTATTAAGAAATACATAAGTATTTGTATAATAACTTTCGTGAGGAGTATTCATAATTATTTAAAACAAAACGGTTTACTCACGCATATTCTCAGGATCGCCCGACTAGTTTCAGACTTAATGGGAGTCCCTAATCATGAGCTGACGCGGCGGCGGTGGTGTTGAACTCAGTTCAGCTCGCGGTTGTCTGATTGTTCGTCTGAGTCTGACTCGTTTATTAGGGACTCCTATTGAGTCTGAAACTAGTCGGGCGATCCTGAGAATATGCGCGAGTAAACCGTTTTGTTTTAAATAATATATAAGTATGTTTATTAGTCGCCTGGTTGCAGGCGCTGCGTAGTTTGGGATCAGATGGCCATGTGTGAGTTATCAACCGCTACATTCAGGATCACACCCTGAACACCACCTACATAGTGATATCTAGTTATAAGTCACAAGTAAAATTGCTTTATTTACCTTCATTGTACCCACACCTTTAATAACTTACTTTCCAAGTGCACTCAAAATATTATTCCAAGATACATTACGGGTTAATTAAACTTGATATGCACTAAGGTAGAGCTAAAGATAAGGTTGCCTATGTTTCTGATAAACCTAGAACGAATACAGTCGGCAACAAAGGGGCTCGTGGCTAAGCGTAAGCTTGTTTGGCCAATAATTCAGTTATTATTTTAATTATTTGTTACGCATTAACGCATGCGGAGCGAATATTTGTAATTAAATACAAATAATAGAAGGAAAAACTTAAACCTCAGGCAGGACTCGAACCTGCGACCACTGGCTTCTCAACTCTTGACTGGTGCTTCAAGCCAGTGGTCGCAGGTTCGAGTCCTGCCTGGGGTTCAAGTTTTTCCTTCTATTATTTGTATTTAATTACAATAATTCGGTATTTGACTACTATCGAATTATTAATTTATTACAAATATTTCTAAGAATAGTATTAAATTGAAGCAGAACTGTAAAATAACATCAAACCAATAAACACGAACACAAAAGT
Organism: Diachrysia chrysitis; assembly: GCA_932294365.1. Lineage (NCBI taxonomy): Eukaryota > Metazoa > Arthropoda > Insecta > Lepidoptera > Noctuidae > Diachrysia > Diachrysia chrysitis. The sequence goes on along the minus strand of OW028659.1, from coordinate 8,489,128 downwards.
TACAAGCTTTTAAAGTAAGTAGATGACGTATGTTTTATCTCTTTTTCGCAAAAATACGTGTACTTGTACGGGGCAGCCCCAGATTAGTATGGAGAATTAGCAAGGTGATGTCACCTGATGGTATACCTCTCTCTGTCTAATTAGCAATATTAAAATGCTTGTAACTAATTCAATATTTAAGTAATAAATCTGCTGTTTTTACAAATCGAAATAGTTTGTAATATATATATATTTTAAATGAAATAAATATAATCTTGTAAAATACCCAATTATTTGTAAACTTATCGATACCTCTCCGAACCTCGGAAAGCACCTAACGCCGTTGGTCCCGACTGTCAAACTTTAATCTTTGACAGTCGTTAAGTCATTACTATTCTGACAACCAGTCTTACTATGGAATACTGGTCACCACGCCAATTACTTCTGCGCGCGACGTCCTGCGGGTTCTATCCCCGCATGGGATGGATTTGTGTGATCCACAAATGCTTATTCCAAGTCTGGGTGATCTTTGTGCATGTAATTTAAATGTTTGTAAAACCCTTCGCGACACAAGAACTAAATTCAGTAGTACGGGAGCCTTTACAAAATAAAAAAAAAACAATAGTTGGATTAGCTTCAGCTTATGGCGTTCATACTATTATGTACACGGAAAATCCGCTCTAAATTTTGTTCTCGGCTTTTGTTGCTGACTGTACAAGTGCTACCTTAGTAAACATAGGCTTGATCTCAACTGCAGTCTCTTTGAGCGTCCATGCATTTAATAGTGGTGTCCCACGGTAATAGGTAGTTACGTTAATTAAAGTGGTATTACTGGTAGAATGTGTTCTATGGTAAATTTTGTTACTATATTTACTATGGTACGTTACATACTATGGTAAAAAAATGTACCGCTTCTATCGATTTGATAACGATAGTATATTTTCTCTTTACTTAATGCAAAAAATTATTTATATGTATAAGCTTAGACGTTTTTGAGAACAGGCCTTTGGCCAGCAGGAAGATATACCTACAGAAAATTTAAAATTTAAAGTATTTAAAGGATTTCCACGGCACCTACAGTAAAACATAGTTTCTTATTATTATAAAAAATCTTAAATTAACTATAAACTATTAGTTAAGCAAAAAAATACGTCTTCTAACAACTGATAGTAGTTGAACATCACAAACGTTTTGTTGAGAGAGTAAGACAAACGGGTCAGGCCAGCTGGCTTAAACCCGCGGCTGGGCGGAGGGGTCGGCCGCGAAATCAGGGTCGCTAGTAATAACTACGTGAAATATTATATAAGACAGCCTTAAAGAAAAAAAATGATTTTCCAAGGAAAAGTAAGAGCTTTGCTTTTCTTTCTGTTACTTGGGAACATGTTGTGGTGGCCTATTGGTTGAATTAACGGATTTGTGTACACAAGGTTGCAGGTTTGAACCCATTACAGGCAAGTAACAATGTGATTTTTTCAAACTTATATGTGCTTGTAGGTGAACAGTGTGAGGAAAACATGGAATCTGAAATCGCCAACACGCAATGAGCAAGCGTTTTTATCAATGCTCGTTCCTTCTCTATATGAGAAGAGGCCTGTGCCCAGCAGTGGGACATTTATAGGCTGTCATTATTTAATTTTTATATACTAACTAGGGCAGTTACGATTACATTAATAATTGTACTATTTTAAAAATAGGACCTTTTGATTTAAAACCTTTTTCCTAAACCTAGTATATAAAAATAAAATAATACCAGCCTATTAACAAAAAAAAAAATTACATAGTTATTTTCCAAAACTTCCAAATGTTATTGTAATGTACCTAATTAAAACAATTGTTTAATTAATCAGTTTTATTTCCCCTGAACAAATTATAAAGATTATTAAGAGAATAATTATAATTATTTCACAAGGTGCGTACAATTGCATTGCTACAATTTATTATATGTTACTATCCTAACAACAAAGGTCAATTATTTCCACAATTAAATAGTCTAAGTAATTTTAAAATAATTAAGATAATTAGTTTTAAAATCAAAAGTAAAAAATCTTTTAATTTTCACAAAATGTTTGCTATTAAAGCGCTTTGTAGAATTAAAGTCAGTTTCGTTTTTAGATTTTTTTAATTGCTTCATTATTTAAGATGACAATGTCAGTGATTGTAATTTTTCTGAAGTTAAAGTGAATTATGTAATACTAACTAATGCGCGCGGCTCCGCCCGCGTGTATGACGGATATCGCGGAAAAAAGTAGTCGATTTCTTTTTTTGGGATCTAAGTTTACCCCATGCCAAGTTTCATCAAAATCGGTTGAGTGATTTAGCCGTGAAAGAGTAACAGACAGACAAATAGACAAGAGTTACTTTCGCATTTATAATATAAGTATTGATATGTATTGACGGGCCTGTTGGTCTAGTGGTTAGTGACCCTGATTCGATTCCCACCCAGGGCGAATCTTTGTGTGATGAGCACGATCATTTGTTCTGTGTCTGGGTGTAATTTATCTATAATATGTATGTATTTAGAAATATATAAGTATGTTTATCAGTTGTCTGGTTGCCATAGCACAGGCTCTGCCTAGTTTGGGATCAGATGACCATGTGTGAGATGTCCCAAGATATTATTATTATTATTGTATCTTATTATTTTGTGAAATAACTTCTATATATAAATCCTGCTAAACATTTTTACATTGGTGTATGATTATTTTTAACTCTGTAAAAGGTTTCGATGAAAAATACAATATAAGTGTTCTTTGTAGATATGACTTGAATTTTTAACCCCTCACAACACAGGATTCACCCAGTTGTTCAAAAACACTTTAAACAATACTCAAATCTTTAAGCATATTATTGTATTATTTACTTTCTGTTCTACTGCGTCTACGGATATTCTATTTTATTCTCAATGTTATATCAGACCCTTCCATCAGCTGTCTGCTGAGACGCAACGGAAATTAAGGCGTTAACCTTTGACGAGTGATAACAATTCCTCAAATTGAAATGTAAAGGAAAATTTTCATTAATATAACATTTCTTAAAGTACTACGCACGTAGCAAATTGCGTAGCCCACGCCAATAATTATATAGTACATCGACCACGTATAACTTAGTCTACGCTTCTAATAATGATTATACTACGTCGTATTAAGTATGTATTCTTCTTGATATTATGCGTAAATTAGTATTTTGATAACAGAAATTGTGAGCGTAAATTGCCAGTCATAATTTTCTATATCAAATGAATTGGCAATTACATTCATTATCCGTCGAAAACACAACCCTAAAACGCGTAAATAAAGCTGACATTGCCCTTAAAACGTAACGTCGTAATAAGTATTGGCACTACCGTTGTCAAGTACAATCGAATCGAAGAGAAGCGCAACCCTACTGCAACACGCAGGTGTCCCCTGCTTCCGAGGCTCCGAGCCCATTCGCGCCCCGACCGCCGGCCGCGATGGGCGTTCCTTACGTCGGTACGACTGTGTCTCCCGCCGAGCAAGCGCTCGAGCGACCGCGACGGCCCCACCTGTTGATCGTTGACGATTCCAGGGAAGCACGGGCGGCAGAAGGTTAGTTCGTAATTTTAAATATTTTTTTATCAGTGATATAAATTTGAGGTGTTATTTTTAAACATAATTTTTCCGGAAGATTTTTCAAAAAAAAACAATTTAATATCTGTTTTTATGGCATTTTTCGTCAAAAAAATAAAGAAAAGATATATTGAAAAAGCGGAAAAAATGTGAGTGCTATTCAATTACAATAAAAAAATAATAATTTTAACGTTTATTATAATTTCCCATAGAATCGTGAAGCTACTTAAAAAAATAATCTCCTTAATTTATTAAATAATCAGATATCAAATAATACACTCAATAAAAAACAAATATTCAACCATTAACTTCGTAATTCTAAAGATAAATTGACATTCATAACATAAAACAACAATCATTATTATAATCTTTTGTAAATTTATATAGAATCGTTCATATAAATAAAATAATTAAATCAAATCTAAAAACTCGCAAATTAAAAAATAAATACGAAACACATCAGATAAGAAATTGCAACATTGTCAGCGGATCCCACTATCTGCGTATTGTGTAGGTTTATCCGACGAGACAATTCCATCCACATTACTGGCAGTTATTAGATAAAAACGCGGTAAGGCTGTAGTGTATATTACTTTACGGCGTAATAAATTGTGACGAGTCATAAATTATATTTTGTGGAACATTTTTGTCCTGTATATCTGAGGATTTGAAGGTCAGTTTTTCTTATTATTATTTTATTTATTTTTTACTGATAATAGAAGTAATTACTTAAGTGTGTGTTAAAAATAAATAAAAATATCGAAAATAAATAGAAATCGAGTGAATTAGTGCTTCAATTTTTACTATCGTATACCTAAATTTATAATACAGAGCTATGGTTATGTCTTGTGTTAATGAAACAAGTATTAATTTTTAATATGTTTTCATGTTATATTTTTTTTTTTTCAAAAAATGTAAGTGCACTTAGGTATAACTTAGGTCCCAAATTTAATTAATAAAAAAAATATATTAGGTCCCAAAAAGTAAAAACTAAATATGAAAACGCCTAAATATTTGAATATTAAAATTTATTCAATAGCTATTATTTCTTAAATCAAAATACATTGTGAAAGTCCAAACTCCATCGCAATATTTTGTTCCCATAACAAATGTAAAAGTAATTAGAATGGCGACTTATATCTGTTCCTTTGGGACTGTCCAAATGAATGCCGCCATATTAAAACTCTATTGTCTCTGATTCGACATTTAATTTTCGAATTTCGCATTTGTTTTTAACAAAGAGATTGCATTCGATTGAAAATAAATGATATCGCATCTTTATTTTCAATCGGATTTAAACAACGCTTTGACATGACGGTATTGTTCCGCTGCGAGATTCTCTATTTAAATGAAAAATGCTTGTTCTTGTTTCATATTTTACAGCATAAATGTATGTTTATACGTATCAGTGTATGGTTATATATCATAAGCTATTTAAAGGCTTAACGATTTGTTTAGTAGGTACTTAGATAATGTTTGTTTAATTCAGTTTAACTAAAGTCGAGACAAATATAAACGTATTTATAACTCATGTATTATCAGAATAATCAATACCTTTTTCTGTGAACGGATCTCTCTCCATAAAACTAGAATAAAAAATTGCAATGAATTCGCTTTAGATTTATGCCAGCGATAAGTTCTACTAATTAGTATTTACTAAAAGAAAAATATCAAAGCATCCTTTTCAACTGAAGTCCACTCAACAAACATTGATATCAAAAGTTTTCCTTTAACGAAAACTGGGATCGCAGTTATTGGTAGAGCAAAGCTGCTTAGTATTTCAAATAAACGGGAAGAGACCGCGAATTATTTGCTCTTTTCAATTTTAATTGGATAGTGTGTGCATTTAACTTCTCTCTTGGTATAGTAAATATGATTTTCGATTTTATACTAAAAGCGACGATACTCTTTGTATCATGTTATGGAATTAATAAACTACACAATAAATTAGCTGTCTAAGGATCTAAAGAATTTCAGAATTTGTATACGAGGTCTGTTCAAAAAGTACCCGGAATTTTTGAATTGCGCGCGTCTGGAGAGTCCGGTGGTCAAAATTTTTTTTTTATTGTGTTGGTACACATGTCCCTAATGTATGGTGAAATTTTCAGCTGTATTCATTGTTTACATTCTGTCTTGTAGCGGCTAGTGTAGACGTGTTTTTTTGAGCTCGGCGATTTTGCTTACTGTTTTCTTCGATTATAATGGCATAGTGCATAAAGAATTCTTGCCAAAAGGTCAAACCGTCAATAAGGAGTATTACCTTGAAGTAATGCGACGTTTGCGTGAAGCAATTCGAAAAAAACGCCCCGATTTATGGAAAAACAATTCATGGGTTTTGCACCACGATAACGCACCTGCTCATTCATCGTTGCTTATTCGTGATTTTTTGGCTAAAAACAAGACTGTAATCATGCCCCAACCTCCTTATTTACCAGATATTGCTCCGTGTGATTTTTTCCTGTTCCCAAAGTTGAAGAGACCCATGAAAGGACAGCGTTTTTCATCGATTGAAGAGATAAAGGCAGAATCGCCGAGCTCAAAAAAACACGTCTACACTAGCCGCTACAAGACAGAATGTAAACAATGAATACAGCTGAAAATTTCACCATACATTAGGGACATGTGTACCAACACAATAAAAAAAAAAATTTGACCACCGGACTCTCCAGACGCGCGCAATTCAAAAATTCCGGGTACTTTTTGAACAGACTGCGTATTTATGTATAACAAAAATAAGACACTTTTGCATTATTAATCTTTATTGAAATTTTCTACAGAGTCCGTACATACACTTATCTTTACTTCATAAAATCAAAAGAAGAAGAATATTTATAAATAAAATTCAATGAAGGAGAAAGTCATTATTATTTTAAGCTCGTTTTAAAATATAATACTTGTCTTAGAAGCAACGTTTAAACACTTATTGAAATCTGTTAAAAAATAAACATTTTGAATGATTAAAAAAAACATGACTTTCGATCTTTGACTGTATGTTTTATTTATAATGTTAATGTTTCATTCTCTATGGAAAGAGGCGTTTGCCTAGCTGTGACAGTTTATTTTTCAATATCGTGACCAATCTTTCGGAACAATTCTATAATTTTCCTATATCCCACGTCCAACAGTGGAAAAATGGGGAATGAAAATAATAATAAGACTTTTCATTAACTTAGTATTTGGTTTTTAGATTTATTTATGTATTATTAAAGAACATTTTGGTTGAGTTTTTGCTTAATGTAAGTAGAGAATCTTAATTCATTAGTAAGATTGTGGAAACCTCTCAGAGCGATGAGGTTGGGTTCATCTTAAGTTAGTGCTTGTAAACCCTTTGTTAGGGTTTTTTAAGTACGCGTATAATCCGTACGTGCATAGTTCGTCTTTTAAGACTCTGCATTAAATTTGTATGATGATAATGAACAAGTGAATTTATTTTATAAATTCTCTGTAAATGAGCAGATTTATGTTATACATGATGTCGAGGTGGCCTAGTGGTTCAATGAACGGATTTGTGTGCAAAAGGTTGCAGGTTCGAACCGATTACAGGCAAGTATCAATATGACTTATTCAAAGTTATATGTACTTTCTTAAGTATTTTAAGACGTCATTTACAATCGGTGAAGGAAAACTACGTGAGGAAACTTGGATTCAAAAAATTGGAAACTGAAATCGCCAACCCGCAATGAGCAAGCGTGGTGACCAATGCTCGTTCCTTCTCTATATGAGAAGAAACCGTTGCCCAGTAACAATTACAAACAAAAAAATATTTACAATATATTTTTTTTTTTTTAAACGACTCCCGCACTTATGAATTTAATCCTTGTGTCGCGGGGGCTTCACAAACAATCAAATCACATGCACAAAGAACACCCAGACTTGAAACAAGCATTTGTGGGTCACACAAATGCTTGTCCCATGCGGGGATCGAACCCGCGGCACGTCGCGCACAGAGGTAATTGGCGTGTTGACCTATACCACTTGGCTACCCGTGCAGTCTAATTAAACACAAAACCTCAACATTTCATGTATCTATTGTTTTTATACAGTTGTTTTTTGTACGAAACAATACACTCACAATTTCGATTAATTAAAACGAGTTCAGCGAAATATCCTTGGAAATAATTTGTAATACCGTTGAACTCTAGTTCGTATTTTCTTTTGAATTCCAATTATTGGCACAAAGATGACATCGAGAGGTTCATTAGCTGTTTATTTGCCTATCGGTAAATAAAGTCTTGGTAAATTTTAGTATGTGTGTATATTTTAAACAGGTAAGAACTGATTTTTCTAACGTCAGATAATTTTAATTACTGGAATAAAATTGTCGTCTGACAGATTTTGTATGGAGGACCTGTCAAAAATTCAAAATTATTGTTTACATGAAATTATCTGGCGTTGGAAAATCAGTCCTAAGTAGATCTGTACACAGAAATAACTCCGTCTTAATTATTATGATGTTACTGTAGTAAAGAATTTTGTTCAAATTTCATCTATTATACCTTTATTACTGACTAGCTGTCCCCCGCGACTTTGTCCGCGTGTTTTAGTTTCAACAGTTTTTCATTTTTGCAACATTTTTCATTTATGCTTTTCTCCTTTTGATCGCAGCGTAATGTTATATGCTTATAGCCTTCCTCAATAAATGGGCTATCCAACACTGAAATAATTTTTCAAATCGGACATGTAGTTCCTAAGATTAGCGCGTTCAAACAAACAAACAAACTCTTCAACTTTATATATTAGTATAGATACATAGGTTTTCCTACTAGAAATAGGTATAAGATTTTACTTGGACTTTACTTGACCTATACCACTCGACTATCCGTGCATTCAAAAGTTTTCTACATCTAGCATATCATTTATCAACTGTTAGCTATGGATTTTTTAGGACCATATCATATACCAACAATAAATTTGTTAGAACTTTTACAGATATAAATTTATACTTTTTGTTCTACAAAAAAGTATATTTAATTCTTTTGTGGTCCATATTTTTTAATTTAAACAAAATATAAAAAAAGATTTGAAAATTGTTTATACAAAACCTTACTTTTGTGTTTACAACGTAAGTTGCCAGTTCATTGGCAATTTATTCTCACTATCGCATTCTGGTTTATTCGCTTTGTTTTGTGAAGCAACTGGTTGCTCATTTGATAGCAAACAGGGTTTCTAAGCTCGGGGTTGTAAAACGATTGTAAATGGATTTTATACGTACTTCATTTGAATGTGATTCTTGTGGTCGGTGACCAAATATTTATGCAAAAGGTTGCGGGTCCGTACTTAGGTAAATAAATTAGTGTCTCAGCCCCTGAGTATAAAAATAAAAAACATAAGTAAAAAAATAAATGTAATTAAAAACAAAATGATGAAAACTGGACTTTATAGTTCTCCGCACTTAGCTTTAATAGTAGGACTGTTGCCATTGTAGAAGAGAGACGCCGCTATGCGCAGTGTAATGCGCTGTCTCACTTTAACGATGACAGCAGTCCTGCTTTAAGAGCATATAGTACAGGCATTGTTTTTATCGATCCGCAGTGTATAACTTTGGTGATTATTCGTCCCTTAAATCCCGTCTGAGAAGAGGCTATGCCCTACACTGTGTCAGTAAACCTTTATATTTATTTGTTACTTTTATCTTGCCTTTTTAACAATGAAGCGACTGAAACATGGACTAATAACAAAGCCTTATCGGGCATTGAATGTTGAATGTCAATGTTTTTAATCAAAATTAATATCTGTAGTTAGTACTGAAAAGATAAGGCTGTTTCGTTTTAATAATATTGTGTAGAGAAATATTTTTGTTTGTGTTATACAAAAACAACTTCAATTTTATTAATGATAATGTATTTTTATATCTGTTGGAGATACTAGCTTGTCTCGTGACTTTGTCTGAATGTTTTACAACCTATATAAATTGCCGCAACATAATTTAAGCTACTTCTGCCTAGCGTTTTCCCAAGCTATGTTGGGGTCGTTTTCAGTCTTACCGAATTGAGCTGTTTACCGTATTTTATAAGGAGCGACTGCCTATCTGACCTCCACAACATATTTTGCTAGGTAACACAGTATCCCAAAGTAAGACTGGTTGTCAGAACTGTAATGACTTAACGCCTGTCAGAGATCAACGGGATCAGTCGGGACCAACGGCTAAACGTGCTTTTAGAGGCTCGAAGGGTTTTCGGTATGTTTATAAATTGGTTACCCATCTCCGTACCAACAGTAGCAAGCGCGGCTTAACTTTTACTATCGATCAAACAGTACGACTTACATTTAGCCACAACCTTTAAATGAGTTAAACTAACTAAAAACTGGTTTCAGCTTAGGTCATAACCGATAAAGTACAAAATATGTGCAGCTACCTTCTTTTATAAGGTAACATAGCTGCAGCTTGATATTTTGTGGTTTACATATCGCACTCTTCGTGTGACATACACTTTAAAGATGAAGAAGTATTAATCATACAATAGCATGTCAAACTTTACAGTGCAAACTAAATAAAGCACATACAATGATATTATTTACAAAAGTGAGGCAGATATGTTATTAGCTCGCATTTAGTTTTCAATTATAGCTATCTCTTTTACTTACGTGCTTATCGTATCTTTTGTACTATTCGTTAGTGTAACTCGACAACACTTTGACATATACCAGCGCGATCAGATTTTGAACGTCGGTAACTATCAAGGTAACATATCTTGTGTACAAAAACCATTGACTTCGTACTAATAATATCAGCCTGTAGTTGTCCCATTGCTGGGCAACGGTGACTTCTCATATAGCGAACGAGCATTCATCACCACGTTTGCTCACTTGCGGGATCGTACTAAAAACGAAATTATTTCTTGCGTCATAAATTCAAGTTTAGGTTATGTTAATCAAGTCACCCAATTATGTAACATAATAGTTTACGTTATGAACCTTGTTTTATTACGTTATTTACCATATTCATTACGTTCTGTGATGTTTTAAAGCCTTAAATAATTTTGATACCCAAATGTAAACTTTGAACTAAATGAGATTCTTATGTAAGAAAATATCGTGTTTTGTTTTGGTAAGAATTATTTGCTGGGAATTAATAAGGGATCTTGTTCGCAGTTTTTTATTAATATTTCGTTTAAAATACAAGCTTACAGAGACTGTAATACGGCACGGCTGTTACCATGCAGATTTTGTTGAGTAATACATATTTATTAAAAAAAAGTTTTATACTAACCTAATTCAAGGAGAAGGTTCACAATTCATAGGAATCTTTGATTTTTTATATATGGTCTCCTATTACTCAAAGACGCCTGGACCGATTTGGAAAATTCTTTTTTTTTAAAGTGTTTACTTCTCAGGTGATCACCACGTCAGAATCTGATGGTGAAGTCCTGGAGAAATTGAGGGAACTATTTAATTTTATTTAAAGTATGTTTATTTCAAAAAAGAAAGTTTAAGTAGGTTTATTTAACTTGATTTATTCAACTCAAGAGAATTAAATAATTTCCAAAGAAACAAAATACTTACAAAAAAGTGACAACACCATTTATGTAACAAAAAAACAAGTAAAAATCTTTACATCGCGGCCTTGAAAACACGGATTTCGTATCCGGGTAACTTTGGCCCGGTTATATCTCAAGGGCAGGTTAAGTTCGGTAGTAACCGGTTCATGATAGATGAGCCCTTTGGCTAAATAATTTATTCGTCATAGTCGCTTAGGGGTTCGTTATGACGTCATAATTGATTCCGGATAATTGATTTGGTTTTGTTGTATAATGGTTGTGATTTAGTGAGGTGGCGTTTAGTTAATGCTTGTTGATGTGTTATACATAGATAAGGGAAGGTAGCAAAAAAGATGGGCTATTGACATTTTGCAAAGACACTGTTTTGTTTAGATTGTAAAAAAATAATAATTACTTACATCGTAGGTAAGATATTATAGTAGTTAAGAATTTAAGTCGCTGTTAAGAATGAGTTGCCTCAATTAGCCCTTATCCGAAAAAGGTGGAACGGGGAAACAAAGAGGAAAAGAAAGCTTTTGCCATGTAGTGAAACAGTTTAGGCTTAAAATAATAATAAGTAAGCGGTAACATAGCTTTTAACTAAGAAGTTAAATAAAGTAAAATTTGATAGTAATAGCTTTATAAATATTTCTTAGCTACTCTGTTTTGTATTCTGCAAACGTAGTGTAGGACGACCGGAGGCTAGATGGAGCGACGACATCCGCAAAGTGGCTGGCAGTGGTTGGAGACGAAGAGCTGAAGATCGAGCTCAGTGGCGTGCCATAGGAGAGGCCTATGTCCAGCAGTGGACGAAGATAGGCTGATGATGATGACTCTGTTTTGTAGTATTTACCCAGTTAGTTTTTACCAAGCTATGTTAGGGTCGGCTTCAAGTCTTGCTGGATTCAGCTGAATACTGTACTTTAAATGAAGCGACTGCCTATCTGACTTACACAACCAATTTTACTGGGTAACACAGTATCTCATAGTAAGTCTGGTTGTCAGAATTGTAATGTCTTAACGAGCGAAAATCAACGTATGACAGTTTAAACCCTAACCCTACCCTTAATGGCTTAACATACTTTCCAAGGCATGGAGTGATCTCGGTATGTTAACAAATGGTCACCCATCCACCTCCCAGCCGCGGCAAGCGACTTAAACATTATTATCGGTCAAAACGTACGGTGTACACTACTGAGTTCTCTAGTATGCACTTCTAATATTATTAGAAAAATTTACATTTATATCTCCCGTTTTTTGTTTCTGAATAATCGTTGGGATTTTCAGGCGGTGAGATTGATTCCCCGGAACACGGAGCTTCATTGCCCCGTTTGTTATGTTTTCGGTCTTCATTGTAAATCCTAGCTTATGGGGATGACAGTGATGTTTTAAAAATGTTGGATTTACTCCATGAACTTGGTTTTATATATATTCACTCATTTTTGTTACATTAAATAAAATCTAATAAAACGGCGCGGTCTGTATTGACACAAATTTTATGATTTTACTTGTTCATACTAATGCCTGCAGTTCATAATCGATATGCACACTATTATAGTTGACGATCTCCGAAGTCGAGTGGCGTACGCACGGTTTTCAAGGTGTCGCCATCTCTGCGGTCCCGGGTTCGATCCCCGACCGGGTCAATGTTATAAACCGATTTTCTACATTGTCTCGGGTCTGGGTGTTTGTGGTACCTTCGTTGTCTCTGAATTCCATAAGACAAGTGCTTTAGCTACTAACTTTGGATTCAGACAAATGTATGTGATGTTGTTCACATTTATTTATTTATTTATTTACCTAGTTTACTATTTTTTTCTCTAAAGGTTTCACGTACAAAAAATCTTGTAGAGGAATATTTTCTTGTTACGGTTTCCGTCAGCTATGTACAAAAACACACTACTTCTGAAAAAACACGGTACGATAAATATTAGCAGAGAAAAAAATAGCTTGCGGATATCCAAGAAGGCACAAAAAAGGATAAATAGCACTCTTGATAATAATTCTACGTTCCAATACAAGTTCCGGAAGTTTTACAATCGTACTGGGATCTAAAGATATAGTCAATGTAAGTTACCCACCGTTTTTTCCTAGAATATGTTTTTTAGGAAAAATATCGGAACTTATAATGTTATAGAAATCTATGTATATTGGGTGTTCTCATGTATCGCGCCTTAAGGAAATAGATTTGATAATATTGTATATATATAATAACTGCTTCCTGCGGCTCCACCCGCGTGGGTGTCGCCTAACGCGGCAAAAAGTACCTAATGTCCTTTTTCAGGCTCTATACTATCTGTGTACCAAATTTTAAATAAATCGGTTCAGTACTTTTGGCCTGAAAGCGCGATAGACAGACAGATAGACAGAGTTACTTTTGCATTTATAATATTAAGTAAGGATTTTTTTTATAATAACGATTCTATCGCACTAGGGAATTTAAACATTCAAATTACTTACACAAATAACACTCGGGCTTGGAACAGATAATTGCACGTGCAGTCAAAGTTACACTGATTAGCACATTCAAACCAAAAAACTATTTAGCTTTTTTTATATTACTACCTTGTAACTTGTTAGCTTTTAAACCCAATCTAGTGCTTAACCCAATAATAAAAAACGTCACTACTCCGTTACTCATAAAAAACTATCTCTCGTTACCGACCTCGATATTTACAACCTCTTTACTGCGCGTACTACGCACACCCACGCACCCGTACACACACACGCACACAGCTCTCCTTATCACGTTATAAACAGCTGAAACGCATTACACACATAGGAACGCAGACAGTTATCAATATTTCACACATGTAAACAAGTCTTCCCCGAAAGGTGGGTGTGGCTGGTACAGTCGCCAACGCAATGTTTAACTTCGCCTACTCAAGCGGGATACTAAAAATAGTACGTTTTTACTGAAACGCTTTTGAAGTTACTAGTACAAGTTTCTTTGAGCTAAGGATTTTAAAGAGATTTTTACTTTTTTTTTGTTACATGCCTTTGTTCAGACTTTTCATTGTTGTTCACTGTACTTCAGTGTGCTTGAGGCATTGATTTAACATACATTGTTGTCTTTTGTATTTATATTTATCGAGTATAAAATATGAGATTGATTTTAGACGATTTTTTTAGTCCTTTGTAGTCTAAAACAAGGGCTTTTTACGCATAAAAAAATGAAGCTCCACTACGAATTTTCGTAATTTTGTGTTTATACAACAAATAAGGCTGTGATAGTATTTTCTTTTTTCTTTTTAATTAGATCACATATCTCAGCTCAGTAAACCTCTAAGGGCGGTCTGGTTTATTTCTGTTAAAATGAATTGTATGCTGTGTAAGATAATAACAGATTATAGATTTGCCTTGTCAGAGACTTTGAGTAATGTTTTGATAATGTCTAAGTGCTAGGTGATCTACTAAGTTATGAGTAACTATGTTAGGTAGCGACTAGGTGTTTACGAGAGTGCAGGGTTTAAAATAAACCTGCTGAGTAGTTTAGTAAAAAAATATAAAAGACATCGAATCGACGCTCTTTTAATTTAACAGAATCGACGCCCGGAGCTACAACCTTATATCAATGTATTTTTTATAACTTACATACTTTATTTTATTATACTTTACTTACCGCTGTATATAATGCCTATTTTAGATGCATTGATTTGCATGAATTAATGGACACCAAAATTCACTACGAGGATCAATATATTATTACGTCACTCGCTAAATGTATAGATACATCCCCTGCAGCGGCCTGGTTATGATTTTTGGTGTCGAATAATTGATGAAAAAATTGGATATAATCAATTTAATTAACGCATTTTGATAAAATTTTGTAAACTGACTCGATACCAGATGTACATCCCTTTTGGATAGATATAACCTTTCGTAACATCCGGTATATCTTGTTATAATGCACTCCTCATGCATGTTTGTTTAACTTACGATTAGTTTATGTCTTAATTGAGCGTAAAACCATGATCTTAAGTTTAAGATCCCTGGCTTGTCAAAACTGTCAAGGGACTTAATTAACTTTACGGCCTTCGTAACAATTAAGAATCCCATGGGTATAACTATAGTTTATATCACTAGCAAATAGTATTGTAATAAATTATACCGTCATATTAATTAATCTTACCAAAACACCTATAAAATACCGACACTTCTGAACTTGTCAGGGGTTGTAAACATAAATCGTAAACCCATGAACAATACGCGTTGAGAATGAATGAAACGTTTAATTAATTTATCATTCAAAGCTTCACAGCGATAGTTTGTGGATGATCGATTGGTTTTATATCAAGTTATTTGAATGTCAAATAATTTATTCTGTGTAATTGAGTCACGAAACACAGGCCACAGTTTTTATTTAAAATTGTAAATTGAGTTATAAGCAATAAAATTTAAAATTTTCGTAAAAAAGATGTCTTATAAATTAAAGTTTTTACTAACAAAAAATATCGCATAAATTAATAATCTGTTAACAGTAAATAATTCTCAAAGAATAGTTCTTAGACGGAACACTAAGTTCGTTAAATAGGTACTCTTTTTAAACCACACTGCAGAATTACCTAAGGGATTTAGTCAACGATTTCCTGTTTAATGAAAATGTAATGTATGTCAGTAGGATTACGACAGTAAAGACCACCTAACATTAGTATTAAATATTTCTATCAAAAATGCTCTATTTCCTTCATATTATAGGTACGCAATAATATCTTTTACATAAAAAAACAAAAGACAGTAACAAAACAACAATATTCTCTATAAATAAGAGTTTCCTTCGTTCGAAAATAATTTCAAGGTCTACGTGGTATTGCGGATGCGTCAGGAAGCAAGGTCGGATGCTGCGCGGGACCCGGTCGTGACCTATACCCGGGTCAAGTACACCCGGGTGGAGTGACGTCGGCGTGCGCGCGCAGCTCAAGTACAAACTGAATGAATTGTTTATTGATAGCTTTCTGTTATCCGGATATGGTATTTTATATCCGGATGTAGGTACCTAATAGGAAATAATATTTAATTGACTAAATAGTTCGGAATTGTAGAAATTCAGATTTGAATTCTGATCTGATTTAGGTAAATCAAATAGATTTTTTATACGATTGCGCGAATGATTCGTTATGTTTAATGGTTAAGTGTTTTTTATGAGGCATATAATTGACCAATTGGACGAATATGGCATTAATATTATTACCTTTGTTAATACCCAATACTTCAAAAAGGTTATACCTTTTAAAAGAGAACCACACACTTTAGTCTATTTTTCAAACACTATCAGTTTAAAGCTTAGTCAGATTTGAGTTTTAAAATGACTTTAAGTACCGTTAAATTCTTTATTAGTAGAAAAACTCATATCAACGCTAGTTTAAATCTGTATGATTTAAAATTACGTGGAAGCACCTTGAGAGCGCAGTAAAAAATATTAAAAGTTTAGGATTAATTTTGCAGTACTTCGCTCATTTCCTCGCCCGGGGATTATCCGGATCCCGGGTATGATCTAAAGTTTTGTATGGACTTGCATGTACAGGTAGTGCTTAAGTTATGAACTAGATGAGCTCCGCGATTACCCACTTGTTACTCATGTATGTATGTGTAAGTAGACTTCTCGGGTATTGTATCAAAAAAATAATTATCCATTTAGCAGTCTCACAATTTCTCTCATTTATTTTATTACGATGTAAAACAAAAGAAAAATGTAATAAATATAAAAGTCCGAAATCATTTAATAACTGGTATGTTTTGTTTTTATTGTCGTAAAAAATATTTAATTATTTTTATTTTTACTTACTGGAAAAAAAGCTAGATAGATTTTATATTTTTAAGGTTTTGATATTTTATGTTGATTGATGAATTATTTTGAGATTGTCATAGAATAAAATCTATTGCGTTAAAAATAACTGTTATAAAATAATAATAATAATTAGCGAGTTTATATAAAACCTCGATTTAGGTGTATTTTATCTATAGAAAGTTTGACGTCTCAAAGAAATATTGTAATGCGAAATTCTTGTAAAGTAACAAAATTGAGTATCATGGAAGCTTCGTTTTAACGAGGCCATAAAACACTTGGAACTTTTTTGTTTATGGTCTTGATTTTTCTAATTAGTTAAATATTTCTAGTAACAGAAACGTCCGCCCGTTTTTCCTCAGTGTATTTTACTAACTATCGAGCATTATACTAAATTAATGGCGCCATAAAAGAGTCAAGGAATTTCAGACTCTCTTGGGCATCGTTCACGTGCATTACGTTCGCCAATCTATATATAATATCGAGCGAATACAATATCAAAATAAACTGTATAAAAAAAAAAAAACAAAATTAAAAATGAAAATGTTTTCGCAATATTCTGTCTCAGCCAAAAAAAATGTTTTGATTATTCAAAAAGAGTTCTTTCTAAATTTTTCACATTTAGTTTTTAATTTTAAAAGGCTGTCTTTATCAATAATCGTTAATCATTTATCATTCGAAATTCAAGTCGCATAAATTAAATTTTTAGATTGGTTTATGAACCGAATGATTGACACTTGAATAAACTTTTACTTGAGACACCTAGGAATAAATAAGTAAACTATAGAGTGTGCTTATCGAGTATGAACTGTTGGCACTAGTATGAACATGCAAATCGTAAAATTAGTGCTAAAACAGAGCGGCACCGTTTTATCAAAACCAAATATTACCCGAATAATATCGGAACTGTCATCTTCGCATAAACGTCTGTCGTCGCACGGAAAATTACTTAAACCAGTAAACGAGCGTAGCACATTTAGCTGAAAATCTGCTTACGCTCGGCATAAGGGGTTACTAGCGATGCGCACGCTCTATGCTTGTCTATGCTTACTCTAAGCTTGAGACAGTGTATTGGTTCGTAATTAATTATTCGTAAATAATTTGTCACACTTTGCCAGATAATATAAGTACCGTCATAAATTTTCAAAACCGTTTTTGTTGTAGTATTTACGATAAATGTTCAGTCATGCATCAATGTATTTTGCCTGATATCATAGATGATAATAAAAAGTAGATGGAGCGCACATAAATAAAAGCATTCAATGAAATAAAACAACCACTGTATAAAACAACTGAAATACAAGCAAGTACAAAATATTATAAACTTTTTAGTAAATTATTAAATTATATTATTTACTTTTAGTAAATTATAAGGCGGGTTTTTGTACATGATAATATAGGCACATTACCCGCCTCAAAACATTACAATATTATGACAAGAATTAAGGCTGGCACAGACTTGCCGACATAGATTAATGATGTGTACCTATCCTATACCTCGAAAGTTTTATTAATGAACACTCAGCCTTATTCGAAGCGCGGGTATCGCTCGCGTTGATTCTGAATAATTAATGTTTGAGTTCAAATGGATTTTGAAATAAGAACACGTCTAGCATCTTCTAGACACAGTGAGCTTAATACCATATTCATAACTACAGCATACTATTAGTATAGCGGCATTTTTTTTTTAATGGATTCAACCTTTTTAATCAGCTAGGATCATGTATGATTAAATACAAATCAAACAAGCCTAAATACGATAGGATTGCGTCGTTTTGTGACGACGCGCGACGTTCCTATGGGCACCTTGGGATTCCATCATCAGACCAGGTCGAAAGTATTATAATGTTGTATGTTCACCGGGTTAACATAAGTATGGAAAATTTCATTTCAATCGGATGTCAGGAAGTGGTTTTAATTTAGCTTGTAAGATTTGACCTAAACATACATACATAGATACTTACATACATTGCCAGTTAAGTAAAAGATTGTAATAATAAAAGTAGAACAACTTAAAAAAATTGAAAAAAATCTAAAATAGAACGCCTTTCTGAAGTAAAAAAAACGAAAGCTCCTTTCTTTTGTTTTCTTACTTTTGTTTGATGACAAAAATAAAAATAAACATGTGAAAGACAGTTATGTACACCTACCTACAATAATAATTCTGAATCTAAATAGACAAAGCATTTTAAGACTAAATATTTTATTTAGATAGCGTTTTTTAGCAAAATAAAACTTTATTTTATTGTTATATCGTTATAATAAAATAATAATAAGAAAACAATACCAGAAAGCAACAATGAAAAAGATATTCAACGATATTGTCTTTTTCTTTAGACTTTTCTAATGTTATTTAGGACCATTTCAGGCAATGGAAATTACAATTAAAGATTTATTTTTCTTTAAGAGACATTGACATCAAATGTCAAATAAATGCGACAGACGAGACAGTTATCATAAATTTTAAATACGGGTTTTAAAGTTGAATTTCGTCTGTACTTCGATTTATTACGTTTAATCTTTAATGGAATAAATACAGCCTGAGATAACTTTATTACAAGGTAAAAAAAAATGGCCGATTTTTCTTCAAGATTTTATATCGAGGATTTTTTTTGAAAGAAAATTATATGAAATTAAAGATACATAATAAAGTTCGATTCAGTTTCTTAACCAAGTAATTTGAGATAATTTTCTCACTTGGGATCAAATTATGTCATCTGCAAAACAGTCCGTGTTGTATTCATATTTCAGGTATACTATCTAATTAAATATTGTAATATTGAATATTGAAATGACCTGAGTAAAATTAGTTTCGCCACTAATCACTGAAAACAATATAACAAGAATTTAAGTACACTTTCCAAACATTAATTGCCTAATAAAGCCAACAAAATAATACAATTTCGAAGATGTCCGATCGACCGGTCCGTTTCGATGTAAAGCTTGTTACAGGTGTCCGTCAAAGTAAGGCTTTTATCCTTGAAAGGAGGAACAATGGCATTGACAAGTCTTAGGTCAAGATCACGCCCGGGCTGACCCGCTTTCGGTCATGATCAAACATGAACACACCCCTTTATGACAGCTCTCAACAATTAGAGGTTACAAACCTTTTTTTAATGGCGGCGACTAATTGTTTAATGTTGTTGTGCATGGCATTTAATTTATATTTAAAACGTAATGCCGGCCACACACGAAACGACACACATGCGCAAGTCTATCGTATTATGTAACTTGGAAAGGCATTTGCCAGGAAAATTTGTAAAACTATTGATGTAAAATTCCTTATTTGTATTTTATTCTGTAATGCATAATGTTTTTAAGTTGAACAGTGTTGAAATTAGAATATTTCTAGTGTTTATTTCATGCTTTTTGCTGTATCATTGTATAATATTATACTTGGTACCTACTTAAGTTGTATGTGTATTCCCAATGCTTTAAAAATGCAGTCACATTCTGTTGAAGGTACTTAAATAAGCAAACTTATAAAAGCTCGAATGTTGTGGCAAAATGTTGCCTGTGATGGCCATAGAGACAATAACAGTTTTAGTACTAGAGCTCACATAACTAGTTTAAAAGAATATCTATTGCCATTGACAATGTCCTTAGTAGCCAGTAGGTCACGATCACACTCCAGCCAAGTGACCCGGTTACCGGTCATGATCAACTTTACTCTAGGGACTGACGATGCCAATGTTAACCTAAACGCACCGAAAACGTATATGTGACGGTAACGCAAAAATTGTTTGTTACCCCTGTTTTTTTTTTTAAAAGGATTTGCGGAATTTTAGCAAAAATATCAGACACGCAATTTTAAGAACGGAAAATTAAATTACGAACGATTTAACTTTCAAACCGATTTTTATTTAAATTGTGTCAGTTTCGTATTTTAATATAATCCTTTTCAGCCTTGAATAAAATTTAATTTGAAGAGCGTAAAAAATACTGCTGCAAATATTTAACTTAAATATTTTAATACTAAATTTTCCTTAAGCTAGGAGTAACGCAAAAAAATATTTTTCCAAAATATTTATTATCGACATTGGTAGGTGTGTTCGGCGACACGCTTATTGGGTCAAGATCAGGCCCGGGTAGAGCTGACCCGGTTTTCGGTCATGATCAACATTCGCTTGGGTGGTGTGACCAACGTTTGCCCGGGTGGGGTAGCTCGCGGATAAAGCTTTTGTATTATGTATGCGGTATGAAGGTTACGTTAATCGAGGATATTAATCATTTTGTTTTTACAAAAGGAGGGTTTTTTCCAGTGTTGTGTTCCGATACTTTATGTCCAAGTAAATCTTCCTTACTTAAGCAGCAGGTAAATTACGCTGTAGGTAGTTTGAAAGTTTATATACTGGTAATTTATTAAAAAAAAACCATTACACTGACCCCGGGTTTCTGAAAGGCAGATCAACACAGGAATTAGTTAATCACCTGTCAAATCTCATATCAAGTTCTGTGATTGGTTGTTATTCTTTTGGTCAACCAGTTATCAGTAGATTTGACAACAAATTAAATTGATCAGGCTTTCAGAATCCGGCTGTTAATCTTTGCTTTTTGATCACTTTTCTTTTAAATAATCTACTTAGAGCTCATTATGCTTAATAAGTTTAATTAAATTTTATCGTATCATTGTTTTTCTTTGTCAATAAAATCAATTTAATTCCTTTATTTAATCGTTCTATTGGTCGATAAAGAAGAGTTTTAATATATTTAATATGGTCCAAATACGACCATACTTAAATATTCTTTTTCAAACATATACTTACCTCTAACTTCAACTTAGGTGAATTCTGTACGGTAACGGTAAATATTTGGTAAAGTCTGGCACGTGATAAAATTACTGAAGGAAGGTTGGTATAATCTGTAAGTACGTTGCTAATCAAGCCACGTATTTTCTATTAAGACGCGTTTTTGTTTTGTTTTAGCCACCCTACCCGTCGAATACTCAGACGTAACTTAACTTTGAGACGCTCCTTAATTGTAAAGTATACCTGTCGCTACTTTACACTTTAAAGTGACGGAGACAACATGGGAATTAACGGCGATTTGGTATTGAGTTGCGTTTGAGTATTCGGATGTGAAAATGTGAAGATTTTACTTTTATATTATTATAGTCGCACTATTGGTATGAATATACTTCTCCCACACTAAGCAATTTACACCTTGTATCGTAATCTAAATAGATTGTTACTTGTCATACCCTGTTAACATCCCTATTATTGACATAACTTTGTATACAAAGCAGTAACAATTACGCATCGAATATTTGCGGCGAGTTTTACCTTTTAATTTAACACAACCCTAGAATATCTCATTTATTTTACACCAACCCTAAAATGTTCTCAAAACACCTCATTAACTAAGTAAACAAAAAAATCCCCACGCGGCGTCGCGGTCGGTTCGCAACGTTCCTTTTTCAACAGGTTGTGTTTGAAATGCGTCGCGTGACCGTTATATGAAAGATTTATAAAGTTCGTTTTACGAGCCAACGCCTTTACAAGGTCACGTTAGATAGAACACCCCAGTCACGGTTGTGTGAAGCCTATTTTTAGTATTTATTTATGGGGTAATAGAAATGCGGTTTATGATGAGTGCCTACTTGTTTGCTAATTGGTTTTTGTTGCGATTCAAACCAAGACTCAAATTTTTCAGAATATTTACGTAATAACACTGACAAGTTATAAAATATTTAGGTAGAGTTATAATGATTTTATAGCAATATTGTCTTCATTTTAATATTTCTTTAATTGATCTTTAGACACGAGTAGGTATATTGAAAACTGCCAGAAAGCTGTTGGCAACACCAATACAATAAACATTGTTACATCAATATCAACGAATACGTAACATGAGCGCAAAACGACGCTTTAACAAGGTCACTCCCCTTGTCACTCCGTATGACGTCATAGTGTGTGCATTCAAGTGGAAAATGGAATTGGTAATAAAGTCGTATATCTCGAGAATGTTGGATTTTATTTATTGTGTAAAAACAAGATTGTTTTTCTAGTTCAGGGAGATTTAGTTAGGGTAGTGGTGTGGTGATTTTATAACACTGTTATGAACTTAAGCAGGGACTATATAAAGTTTATTGTTGCCATATGCATAATAAAAAAAATAAAGTTGCCATATAAATAATTTGAAAAAAGCTTGTTGGAATATTCGGGAAATATTAAATAAAAATATTTTTAGGATATGTAGAACAAATAAAACCTCAGCGCCTAGTGGCTGTAGGTTAAAAATTTAGCATCAGACGATAATTTAATTTTGTCGAATTAAATAAAAAAATCATGGTGTTTTATAGATTTAATGACACGATTAAAATTTTATTGATTTATATTTTGCTTACATCAAAATTTTTATTTAAACATAATTAAAATCTCAAAATTTAAAAAGAATTTATGTTCAAAGTTTTTACATATTATTATGAATGTTGATAAAATAAACCATTACAATATACTCGCCATTTTGGAATGGCTTACATAATGTCATCACTGCTATACGAGATAATAATATGTCAATTATGTGCTAATGCAGAATATTAGCTTTGCCTGCATATGAAAGTCATCTACTTATACGAATAAATCCAGCTTTGACGAATTTTTACACAAATAAGGTTTTGTTATTTTGTAATATGAAATATTCTAATTTGATAAGCTTGCAATTTCACAAGAAAAAAAGAAGCTCTCTGTAGCCTATAATCTATACTTAATATATAAAGCTGAAGAGTTTGTTTGTTTGTTTGCTTATTTATTTGTTTGTTTATTTATTTGTTTGTTTGTTTGAACGCGCTAATCTCAGGAACTACTGGTCCGATTTCAAAAATTCTTTTAGTATTGGATAGCCCATTTATTGAGGAAGGCTATAAGCTATATAACATTACGCTGCGACCAAAAGGAGCGGAGCATAAATGAAAAAAGTTGCAAAAATGAAAAACCGTTGAAACTAAAACACGCGGTCAAAGTCGCGGGGGACGGCTAGTACATAATATAACTTTTATTGATTTTTTTAACTACTTCTGCACTAAGGAATTTAATCTTTGTGTCGCGGGGGGTTTCACAAACATTTAAATCGCCTGCACAAAGAAAATCCAGACTTAGAACAAGCATTTGTGGATCTCACAAAGGCTTTCCCATGCGGGTATCGAACATGTGGTAATTGGCGTGGTGACCTATACAATTCGGCTATCCGTGCAGTCACCGTGTTGTAGTTTGTATGTACCTTTGTATTGTTTAGTTATTAAGAGGCATGCCTCGAAGGTAGGATATGGTGAAACTTATTTATTTTGTTTGTCATCTTGTATTTTGTACCCAAATTTGCAAAATAAAGTTATCTTTATCTTTAGAGTAATCTGACTTTAATTCCTAAATTATTGTAAACTGAAAAGGTCGTGTGTCTACTAACACTATTAAATATACTCAATCCTTTATTAATAAATAATTATAAATAAATATTTGTAAAAGTACAATAGGATATTTAATAAAAAAAAAATATGTACGTATTTTAGATAATGAAAAATATAATACGCATTTTTTTTTGTCTCGTTAACAAAAAATAAAGATACAGTAACTAAATGGAAATTTCCGTGACGTCACTGTTACACTACAATTTTAGGCAAATTTTGTTTTTACATTCCCCCCACTCTTGAACTTTATGTTTGTCAATGTTTGTTGTTTTGATAAGGGAAAAAATACGTGTCTAATACTTTTTTATCATCTAACTAAACGATGGACATTGAATAAAATTAATATTTGCAATGGCGTCTTAAAGGTGTTACAAATATTATCTATTGAATAATTCAAAATAGGGATGTTGAATAAAATTCGATTAAATGTTCGTCTTTTAAATTATGAAAAATATTCAATACGTATTTTATCCCTACAAAGCGACTTGTTTCCTATTCTTACCCATTTTTAAGAAAAAATCTACAGAATAAAACATTTTAAAATATAATCCATGTTTAACAATAGACCCATGACAGAGTAATTTTGGACCCTCCTCAACAACACGTTGTTTTCCATTACGCTCCATGAAATACAACCTACCAACCTTGTACAGTCGAGAACACAGTAACATCAACAACTCGACCTAAACATCGCCTATATGTCGAAGACATAAGGTACATTTTTGTGAATGTTTTTTTTCCTATGATGTGTGGTTGACTGTACTGGTCTTATCCCTGGTATTTCATCTGACAGTGATGAATGACAATGAGTTTTCCATTTGATTGGAGATTGCGGTACAAAACCGATTGATAAGATGGGGTTTTGTTGATGTTAGTATTGATTAAGACGTTTGTTTATTAATATAGGACTAGCTTTCGCCTCGACTCCGCCCGTGTAGATGTCGGTTATCGCTGCAAAGAGTAACCTATGTCCTTTCGTCGGGTTTTAGCTGACTACATAAAATTTATCAAATCAAAATCTTTTGTGTGCTTTACACACAAAAGATTTTGATTGAAGAGCCGTGAAAGAGTTACAGACAGACATAAAGACAGATCTAGTAATATAGTAAGTCAGTAACAATTTTATATACTATAAAATACTTAAAGAATAAATAAGTTAACTATAGAGTGCGCATATCAATTATGAACTGTAGGCACTAGGTATGAACAAGTAAATCGTAAAATGAGTGACAAAACACAGCGCGCCGTTTTGTAAAACTATTTTAAAACCTAATACTTAATATTGAAACCATAAATACTTTTGCCTAAACGTCTGTCGTCGCCCGAAAAATTAATTCAATCAATAAACGAGTGTAGTACTTTTAGCTAAAAATTTGCTTACACTCAGCACAGGGAACAACTAGCGATTTTTTTTGTTGTTGATGAGATTTACGCAGTTAGCCTGAGCGCAGGCTTTGTCTGATTAACCGGACTTTAAGCTACTAGCGATGCGCGCACCCTATCCTGCTCTATAATAAACATACTTTAAGGTAAAACTTCATACAGCCAAGTAAAGGTTATCCCGTATCACGGCGTTTGTTTTTTTATTAAATCAATCATTTCAAAAAAACTTCATAACAAACCCCGTGGCAGTACAAAGTCATTTAAAAAAAAACAAACGAATCCCTTAACGTTTGTTTTTGAAACGTCAGAAACATTGTCCATGGGAAAATAATTTACTTGATGAGCAATTGGGTCAAATGTGTATCTTCTAAAGACATGCTTTATTTTTTGGCAATATATTTTTTTCAGATCATTAACTTTGACTAATCTTCCGTTAAGCTTTCAGTGGCGGGTTATACACCGAAAATAACCTTTTAATGGCGTTATGTTGGTGAAGGTATTAGGGGAGGAGAATGGGAAGATGTTGAAATTAAAAATACAACTGAAAATCTTTCATTGAAAACTTGAAATTGGCTTGGCACGTAGCCATGTTTTGTAATAAATAAACTTCCCAATTAGCTGTCATCGTACTATATTCCAACTTTCGTCAACCTACCACGTGATAATTAAGCAACTATTAGTTGCCAGCTATAGCTTTGACACTGCCCTCGTTAACCGTAATAATTAAAGAAATACATTGTACTTTCCCTTCTTTTCATTCTTCTTTTTTTAATTTGTGGAGAACAATGCTTTTATACAAAAAAAAAAGTTTATGATACGTATATTTTAAATTGGATCAATAAATTACGAATATGAAATAGAAAACTTTTTATTTTAGTTGTTAAGTCGCCTAGGTACTGGGAATTTATAATTACAATTCTAAATTTTACAGGAAATAAATCTTGTCACTGTAATTATGTGAACGGTGTTCCAAAAATTATGGCGCCACGTCAGATCGGTTTCCTCTCGTTTTCTTTTTTTATTACTTTGGCATAAAGGTTCTTTGACAAATCAATTTTCTGCCAACACAACCGATTTTAAATTTGGAACCGCCGGTAACATAGCATTGAATAATAAATGCGAATAAAAGAAATGATTTAAGGTCTATTTTTTTTTTCTAAAGTATTCGGCACTTTGTAGATTCTGATTTTAATCATGATTTGTAAACAACAAAAAAAAAAACGTTTTATTTTAAAAATCGTAAGAAATTTACAATTTCGTATCAGTTTTCGTTTAATAATTTTAATAGATACTTACGATAGACCAACGTATGATCTCACTCGAGTTGCATTTCTATCTCATTGAACTTTATGAATACATCTCGAATTGCATCAGTAGGTATCCAGTGTTTAGTACCAAATAGTTGACGAATAAAATAATCACATAAATAGATAGCAATAGATACTCCCAAAGTAAAAACCGCGAACTTTTTCATAGAAGGCTGCATATAAACTTCACAATGGCGCAAAAAGGTTTTATTGTCAAATCCGGGGTACTATCTGACAAATAGGTGATCATTAGTTTATTTAGCCCGTCATCAATTTGCGGGACAACGCTTAATATGCGTAAGCGTTTGACAAATTAGGACATTTCTCCGCGTATCTGAACGCCCATTTAATCCAGATAAAGAAACAGACCTTTTCTTGGTATAAATCCTTTTCTGGAATAAAGGTCACTCACCTCTACCCAATTTGTGGTTCAGTGGCTTGAGACTGCCGAATATTTTTTCTCTAGACTTATTAGGCAGTCCCCATTCATTAGCATAGCTTTATCATGAAATGTATTACGATCCTACCCCCAATTACGGAAGACTAAATTTTTGCAAAAATAAACAATAGGAATATACCTTAGTTTATAAATATGTCTAGATGGACGTTCAAAGCTTGCTTCGAAAAAATAGTCGCAATTTTTTTTTATGTTTGTTGTTTAAAATCGCTTAGGTACTGGCCATTTATAATTACAATTCTAAATTTAAATTTAGGGTTTTCATATCCCACATTCTTTAAAACAAAAGAACAAATCAAGTGGCTTAATATATAATATTTTAACAACGCATTCGATCACCGTAAGTATCCCTGATAAAATCCCTAATGATTTAATAAAAAGCTATTAAAAGCAATTCAGAAGGGATTGCTTGATTGGTACCAACTTGTTGTCGCAAAAACCCTCGAGGGTCTACCATTTATTCAATAATTTACTTTGTCCCAACCGCCCCGGAACTAATGGGAATATTTTAATGGGTATTCAAATTGATGTTCCGGGTTTGTTAACTTTGAGGTGTTTCATACACAGTTTGGAACTTTGTCTGTTCTTGGCCATTTGTTTCAGAGTAACAATGTTATAAATTTGAAAATTATTTTTAATTTTAATTATTATCATAATTAGAGAAAGTAAATTGAAAAAGGTACCTACCAAGAGCTAAATTAAAACTTAGGTTCTATACTTACTTTAATTTGTTAATAGTATGCTTCTGGATATCAAGAACATCAAAGACTTTTCTGTAAGAGAGGTTTTAATCTACTATTATTTTTTTCTTTTAAATATTTTAGGAAATACACAATTACACACATAATATTTAGTCTTTTAATGACATTCATAAACATTTTTTAATAAAATTGTTGTTTATGTAATTAATGTAATTATTTTTCATTTACAAAGTTTGTAATTAGTTTGAAAAATTTTGCTTATAATTATTTTAATTATATCTCATTAAAGTTAGGATTGTATGACATGTTATAGTCTCACAACATAGAAATTAAATACTCAACAATACGTATTATATTAATTACAATAATTACGCATTAGAAATGTCGTTTATTCTTAAAAAAATCCACTAACTTTCCAACCAAAGGAATGAATAAAAATTACGAATTGTTATAATTACGAACCTTTTCCCGTAAACTTTACCAAGAAAATACTTTTTACATTTACTCCAAGATTAAAAGCTGAATTAAAGGAACTCTTCAAGTAAGAGCCCTTCAGTACCATTTTGTTATAAAAACGATCCACAGATTTACGCACACGATACGAATTACGATACTTATCTTCGTGAAAGGAAATATTTATTTCAAAAGGTTGTTGCGTTTTCTTTGAAGGGTTCCTTACCGTGGCAACAAAACTCTATTACTAAGTTTGCGCTATTTGCTTGTCCGTCTTGTTGCCTTGGAAAGCTCGGCGAAGCAGTCAAAGCCTGTGCTCAGGCTTACTGAGGTAGCCATTTAAAATAAAAACTGTTTTCCATGGTCTGGATCTCATGAACAGTAATAGGTATTGTTGAAATTTTCATAGAGTATGTATTTCTGTTGCTGCCATTACAACTAATAATAAAAAGTACATACAGATATTTATCATCTTGTACGATAGTACGGAACACTCCGTTACAAGTTCCGACTTACACTTGACAGGATTTTTTTTGACATTTTGTGTCAGATTTTGCTTTTATTCATGTGAAAACTGATGCTCTTAAGAACGGTTTATTTTGACATCCAATTTCGTTGACAGCCATTTTGAGCTTTTCAAAACAACCTCTCTTTACAATGAGATAAATAATGTAAGACGCTACACAAGTTTAAATTCAATTTATACATATATACATCGTGGTTGGAGACGAAGAGCTGAAGATTGAGCTCAGTGCTCAGTGGCGTGCCATAGGAGAAGCCTATGTCTAGCAGTGGACGAAGATAGGCTGATGATATTAACATCTGAATGAACACATTAATAAGATGTTGGTGCTGCTTCTGTTAAACACAAAGTAAGAGGTTTTTACGCTATGCGTATTTTTACACTCATATACCTATCTAATTCACATGTGTCCTTTTCATTAGAAAATAAGTATGAAACTATAATTTCATACAAATTTTGATAACCCTCAGAATGGTGTCTTCAATGATTTTCAAGGCGTAAAATAGTTAATTATTTTTATCGCCGGCCATTTTTTGAACTGAGGTTTAAAATACAGCAGTTGTCTAATTTTCGTTAAATTTGCAAACAACAGAATCCACGCCTTGACTACCTATACTAAAAATTTCTTTAAAATTTTTAATCCCATAGTTTTAAAATTCCGCTATTCAGCAACTACGACACAAAGTCTCATCACAACTAAATCCTTGACATACAAACTTAAAAGCATTTTAATTTAGCGCTATAATAAAACAGAATGTTCTAGAACAGACCGGCAAATGGGCAGGAATCATAATGTTTTTGTCATTTTCGTGCATACACATTGTAATGTCAAGGACTTAAGCTTACATGAACTAATAATTTAGTAGCGGTGTTAGGTAACAGTTATTATTAGAAGGATTGTTTCGAAAATTATTATAATTTATACTGCTTTTCCAACTGTAACGGTATCTTTTTAATGTTTATTTAAAGTAAAACTTCTTAACGCACGCTTAACTTGGGGAATAAGCTGGTGAATGCGTGACGAGAGCGTTACGAATAGTGTGATAGGGCGAGGACAAACTAAATTTTGTGGGAGATATAAGTTAGTGCAGATAGAAAGAGAAAGAGCTACGTTTCGTATATTACTGTAGGGGCAAGAGAGAGCGGTACGCGCAAACATTTTCTTTATCTCTTTCTTTCATAGCCAGTTACGTTTGGTATATAAAGAACAACTGTTAACAACAAGAAGTTTTATTTTAGTCGTGTGGTCTAAAGCACACTCGTTTTTTATTTTTCATTTGTGCTCGTTTATTAATTCAAATGGTCATTATGTTTTTGTAGGCCCTAAATGTAGGTACAATTAAGTTAAACAATAGCTCAATAAAAATAGAAAATGATTTTCTATTCCCCAATACGTTTTTATTAGGTGTAGTACAGATATTTTAGTAATTGATTTTACCATTTCGTGGTTTACTTCTTATTATATTACGTGTCTATTATTTTGCTGTAGAACGCAATATTGCTGCTTTAATATGACAGCATCAAAACGTTTGTACGATGCTCCGTCGCACCGCCTGCATATATGGAATTTCATATTCGCCTGCAAATACCTATAACATATTCCTTACCTTTTAAAGTCGTTGAGATATTTTAAATATTACATGAATTTTTCAGTATTTTCTAGTACCCAAATAGTTTTATTTGTGTTTTTTTACTGAGAAAGCAAGCAATGAAAAAGGTTTGCAATGATATTTATTTTATTGAGAGACATTTTAAGCCAGCTTCCCAAGGTGTGTGATATCGTGGACCACCTCGCACCGAGGGCCGTGG
Organism: Diachrysia chrysitis; assembly: GCA_932294365.1. Classification (NCBI taxonomy): domain Eukaryota; kingdom Metazoa; phylum Arthropoda; class Insecta; order Lepidoptera; family Noctuidae; genus Diachrysia; species Diachrysia chrysitis. The sequence continues at coordinate 8,458,264 of OW028659.1, read as the reverse complement.
GAAGCGGCTCGTCCATGATAGCGCAGACGCGTTTACACCGGTCCGTCGCAATCCGCCGCGAGTCAAAGTATACCCTAAGTCGGTTTAAATTGGGTTTAATTCTGAAGACACACACGGAACTGGGCGCACCGTGGCAAAGCCTTGGTGCGTCGGCCGTGCGGGATTACTTGCGATATCGTGCACCGTTGGAAGCAGGCTTCAAAAGTGCTAATTTTGCTACAATTAATTAATATTTTTTCTATCTTTTAGTGCCTACATTGTTATCAACCAGCTTATACTATCAAGAGAATCTATACTAATATTATAAAGCTGAAGAGTTTGTATGTTTGATTGTTTGTTTGTTTGTTTGTTTGAACTCGCTAATCTCAGGAACTACTGGTTCAAATTGAAAAATTCTTTTTGTATTGGATAGTCCGTTTATTGAGGAAGGCTATAGGCTATATAACATCACGCTACGGCCAATAGGAGCGGAGCATAAATGAAAAATGGTGCAAAAATGAAAAACCGTTAAAACTAAAACACGCGAACAAAGTCGCGGGAGACAGCTAGTATAGTATACAAGTCTTCTCGTAATGCGTTAATTGAAGTTGTTAGAAATTTCGGGTAGTGACCTATGACTTGGCAATTTATTATTATGCTGCTGATATTGCAGACAACAAATCCTTATAAATATGATTAATTAGTTGTAATTAAGGTTTTGTGTAGAGAGAATAGACAGTTTAAGCTGTAATCTATTATTATGGCACTCAGTTTACGTGAAGCGATTGAATAAATTTGAGTTTTGATACAAAGGTAGTAAAATGGATAATGATATATTATTATATTTTGTAATGATTTTCATCATAATTTTCAGTGCATCTACCACGTTTGTTTCTGCATCACCTAAAGGTTGACTGGTGGAGAATGCCTTCTGGCATTAAGTCCGCCTATGTACACTGTGCATGAAGTATTAAATAAATAAATAAATAAATATATTTTACCGAATTTATAAATTAAATGTGTGAACATTGCAGGATGTGTCGATGATTTTAGTGTATTGAAAGTTTAAATTATAATTTAGTAACATATAATTTTGAAACTATGAAACACCTAATTAAGGCAATTGTTTATTAACATAAAGTTACTATGTGGAACCTTTAACCGGTATTAAAGAAACAAAATGACGGGATTATATATATTATCCACCATTTAAACACAATAAATCAGCACTACATTCAAAACATTCAAACATTTCAATTTGGATCAGATAATTCGTAGATGACATCGACAAAACGATCAAAACTTTTGTGTTCATCCCAAAGGAAGCCATTTGCATAATGCGTTGAATTAAACTGTAATCTCGTTAAACGTCGAAACGGAATAATCAAAATACGGTACAAATAAAAAGATTACGAACACTCAATTACAACTTAACTTTAAGACGTTCTTATGATTAAGATGTTAAATGCCTATCTGTCGTTAGTTTAAACCTTAAAGTGACAGACAGCATGAGTCCTAACGGTGACTTAAAAATAACTTTGAGTTTAAGTATGCCATAAACCTCACAATATTGTTTCATATTATAAGTCGGAAGACCTAAATAATACAATGAAAATATACTTACAAGAAACAATGAAATGTTATATGTATTTTATTTAGTTTAGTTAAGTTTATGTTATTGTTTCTCTGACAAAATTATTTAAGACAAGCGGCCCTTCCCTGCTTGGCACGGCTAGACATTTATTTTTTAAACAGTAATAAATATAGCTTATATTACTTAGGGATAATGTTGCATTATAATGGTGAAAGATTTTTTGAAATCGGTCCAGTAGTTTTTGAGTTTATTATTCGTTACAAAAATTCAAATTATTCCTCTTTATAATATTAGTTTACACTAACGTATACGTAGAAAACAATTGAAAACACTCAAATGGATTGACAGGAATGAATGACCAAGTAGTTTAGTAATTAAATACGAAATAGTAGAAAGGCACAATTTAAACCTCAGACAGGACTCGAACCTGCGACTACTGGTTCAATGCTCTAGTGAGCTTTAAATTTTTCCTTTCTATTTTTCTATTCAACTACAAATATTCGCTCCGCATGCGATAATGCGTAACAAATAATTAAAAAATAAAAGTAGTTTAGTACTTACTGTACTTTTTTAACCGCACATTTAAGTTTGTTTTTGGAGAATTGAGTATTCGTTACAGTCTAACGATGCGTTAAATGTAAGTGTAGCCTTTTCCCATCCGTTACGAAATGTACGAAGATGTTCGAGAATTACTTGAATTTTACTCTTATTTTATTCGTCAGCCATCTTTGAAATTCGTGTAGATGAGGGTATTATGTGTTGAGTGGGATATCGTTCTTCTTGACGTGTTAAGTGAGATTTGACGATTTCTAGGTACCTTTTAAAAGTATTGTTTCTGAGAAGATACATTTATGGAGCAGTTTTTTTATTTAAATGTAAATTTGTACGAAGTTGTATTTTATTAACTTTTGAACGATCTTCGTGGTCGAGTGGCGTACACACTGGTTTTCAAGGTGTCGCCAGCTCTGAGGTCCCGGGTACCATCCCCGGCCGGCTGAAAGTAGAAAACCACTTTTCTACATTGTCTCGGGTCTGTGTGTTTGTGATAAATTCGTTGTCCCTGAATTCCATAACACAAGTTCTTTAGCTACTTACTTTGGGTTCAGAGCAATGTATGTGATGTTGTCCACATTTTTTTTTTTTATTAACTAAAAAGTAAGATCTAAATTATTGTATAAAATACTTGGTGAATATATTTATTTTGATACGCTGTCAAATTATAGTTTTCCAGAAATCAGTTTAGTGGTTATACAGTGGGTAAGTCGCTTATTTTGATCTAAGACAGGTATTTATATCAATATTATGAAGTTTAGATATAGGTATAAACATGACTGTGTATATATGATGTTTATTGCTTACTACATCGTGTATATTGCATACTGTCTCCGAAGCAGTTTGGTACGTATTACACGGTATAACTATTGATGGATTACCTTTGTAATTACTTTAATGGAACAAACAATGCATCGATAGAGGTGTACCAACGGCCATCAGAGACTACTCTAACTCATCCTTCACTAGTATATTTGCATCAAACGTCTAACTTGATTGATACTTGTGATTGGTATGCACTTGGACTTCAACGAGGTCCAATGATATCAATTATGGGTTTTATCAATTAATTATTTTATGTGTTATAATTATGTTTGCAATTAGGGCCTCGTGGATAAGTGTAAGCCGCACGGTTGGCAGCTTTTATACAGGCAGACAGTTATGCGTAATAATGGTTTCAATTAAACATTTGTAACAAACTTATTACTTAAAACTATACATTTAATGTACAATCTAAAATTAGGACTAACCCGAAACAGAATCCATTTTTCATCATATGCTCGCACATAAAGTAATTTGTTTAAAAGCCGCTAAACAACAGCTGAACTAAAACCATTTAACTTCCAGTTAACCTTTATTTAACGAAAACAAATATACCGCTACAGAAAAGCGGAGTTATTTGGAAACCGCCGAGTGGTTTGGAATTCAGTCAAAGTCTTATCAAGGCAATTTTTATTCTTAAACTAGTTTGACGACCTCCGTGGTCGAGTGGCGTACACACCGGTTTTTAAGGTGTCGCCAGTTCTGAGGTCCCGGGTTCGATCCCCGGCCGGGTCAATGTAGAAAACCCCTTTTTTACATTGTCTCGGGTCTGGGTGTTTGTGTTACCTTCGTTGTCTCTGAATTCCATAACACAAGTGCTTTAGCTAGGTACTTACTTTGGGTTCAAAGCAATGTATGTGATGTTGTCCATACTTACTTATACTTATAGTTTTTGACTGCTGGGTTTTCACTATGAGAATCGAGTTCTGCAAAACGCCCTCGAAATATTTGTCCCTCAAAACACTTCTGTATGAAAATATAGTAAGTGTCTGAGATGAGATAGTAAGTGTCCCTGTTTTATGAGCGAACGATGTCGTTCAAGGATACGATGTTGGGCCAACATTTGTTGTGGATATAGAAGGTTGGGGCCAAACCTGTATCTGTAACGCTATGTTTAAAGTATGACACATAGCGAGACCAATTTGGGACACAAATTTCTCGACTGTTCTACGATACTTTCTTTGTTTAAGCCTGTCAACAAACTGCTCGAGCTTTCGAGAGCTCTCGCCTCCTGTCCGCTTGCCTTTTGTTTTGTTGATAACTGACTTCCCACGGTGCCTGATATCGCGGATCACCCCGCACGGCGAACGACCACAGACCGCGCACCGAGGCTCTGGCATAATGCGCCCTGCTACATCTGATATTGAAAATCAAACCTAATTTTAACCGACTTAGGGTATAATTCGACTCGCGGTGGATTGTGATCGGGACAGAGACGTCTGCCCTATCACGGACGAGCATCTATCCATGGTCGGCAGTGCGGGGTTATCTGCGATATCGCACCACGTGGGAAGGTGGCTGCTGCTTTAAGTAGTCCGTGATAAGGCGGCCATAGAATTCTGTAGTTCACCATGCAGTCGCAGCTTCTGCTTCAAGCCGTCCGTGTGCGCACGGCGTTAGACAGTGTCTGTGTCTCGCAATATTTTTTTTATCCTCGCTGTAGTACACTGAGTTTATGGTAAAAAGTGTCTAAATGGAATATTAGATACGAATTTCACAATAAAACAATGACCTATAAAATCAATAAGCGATATCATGTTCAATAGTAGAAACATGAATTAATGAGTAAGACGAAACACGTATCGACTGTAAAAATAATGTTTTATTCAAACATACATTAACATGATTCATGCCGCCTTTAATGTTCAGACATCTATATAAATACTAAATTTAAATTGCAATTTCGTTTCATTTAATATTGATGGATATATATACGATAAAACTCTCGTGGAATATTTTGAGCTTTGTTTGATAATACAACGAAGTAGTAAACAATATTCTCCGTAGCTATATTTAGCTCTGGCTTCTTGAAAAGATTCCACTGTACATACATAATTATTTAGTGTAATCTTTTTCGAGCAAAATATAAAGTAAAGGCACTACGATGTTAGTATTTATTTACTAACATTTTATATTGCGGCACATTCTCTTATAAATTTGACGTCGTAAAACATAGATAGAATCTTTGTCGAAAGGGGTTAGGCTGCCTTTTTATTATTTTGCGAGGCTATCTGAGCGGTGCGAGGATGCGTGGCGACCATATGAAACTGTGTGCAGATGAGCGTCAATAAACAAACACCGTCTAGTGAGTCGCTTGCCTCCATCACTAGCACACACCACTTGCTTGTTTTGTACACACAAACCTTAAAATCTTGCTCCGCTAAGCTGGTTCCACAGGAGCTGTGCTGAGGGAGCCTAGGTAAATGAAGCGATTCTATTGGTTTTTAACAAACACATCCCTCGCTACGTATCCTCGCACATCTCTGGTAGACACACTGCCTTATGGTCAATGTCAATGGTAAATAATGGTCCACCGTACTTATCAAAGATTACCATTTAAAATGACAAATCTAGACTAATATATAAAGCTGAAGAGTTTGTTTGTTTGTTTGAACGCTCCAATCTTAGGAACTACTGGCCAAGAGGAGCGGACCATAAATGAAAAATGTTGCAAAAATAAAAAACCTTTGAAACTAAAACACGCGGACAAAGTCGCGGGGGACAGCTATATGTCATAATATTACTCTACTCATTTAAGGACTTACTTACTACATAATTAAAAAAAAGAAGATCAAGTTTTTAAAAAGTAACTGACAGAGTGTTACCGACCTTCCGTTACATTTACTATAAGTATCATAAATAAGACAAGCAACCTAATGGGTGCAGGAACAAAACAAACCTTACAAATGCAACGTGGAAATGCATCCTTTATTTCTTACTAGCCTTCAACAGTTTTAGCCTTGGAAAAATGTCTAGTGGTTTTTCTTCTGTGAAAACTAGGTATTGCGTACTTAGAATTTCTGAGATATGAAATACTTATTGTTTGAGGAAAAGCGGTCATAGAATACTTTAATATAAACGAATGTAGACCGAAATTATAGCTTTATTTATTTATTATCTGCCACATATACATCTATCATTACAGGGAGTTACAGCCTAATGCAATACTGTAGTAAAATCTATACTAATATTATAAAGCTTAAGAGTTTGTTTGTTTGTTTGTTTGAACGCGCTAATCTCGGGAACTACTGGTTCGAATTGAAAAAATCTTTTTGTATTGGATAGTCCGTTTATTGAGGAAGGCTATAGGCTATATAACATCACGCTACGACCAATAGGAGCGGAGCATAAATTAAAAATGTTGCAAAAATGAAAAACCGTATACCGAAACTAAAACACGCGAACAAAGTCGCGGGGGACAGCTAGTTAACAATAAAAATAAAACCTGAATTCTAAACTTCATAGAAATAACATAATATAACATAGGTATAGTTATATATAACACAGCTAAAACATTGGTATACTTAGATTTGCTTGACGATTACTCTTCTGCCTGGCCGTTTCTCAAGCAATGCTGGGGTTGGCTTCCAATCTTACCGGATTCAGCTGAATACTGTATGTTACATGAAGCGACTGCCTATCTGACCTCCACAACCCATTTTACTGGGTAACACAGTGTGCCATGGTAAGACTGGTTGTCAGACTTGTAATGACTTAACGAACGTCAAAGATTTTTTTTTTTAAAAAAACGTCTCCTGCACTAAGGAAATTAATCCTTGTGTCGCGGGGGATTTCACAAACATTCAAATCACATGCACAAAGAACACCCAGACTTGAAACAAGCATTTGTGAATCACACAAATGCTTGTCCCATGCGGGGATCGAACCCGCGGCACGTCGCGCACAGAGGTAATTGGCGTGGTGACCTATACCACCCGGCTATCCGTGCAGTCAAAGACGATATGAGATCAACGTATGACAGTCGAAACCAACGGTTTAACTTGCTTTCCGAGGCACAGAGGGGTCGGTATGTAGCCCGGTTACTATGACTTCTTTAAGCAGGACTGTTGCCGTTGTGGAAACGAGATGCTGCTACGTGCAGTGTAGTGCGCCGCCGTCTCGCTTCCACAACGATACCAGTACTGCTTTAAGAGTTCATTGTACAAGTACAGGGTGTAATAAAATAGAAGAAGCAAAAAAAATACTTTTGTAAATATCTTAGCAAGCCTTATTATTAAAATTTAATTATTTTAATAACATCTTCTTTTTATGGAGCATGTTTCAAACAGTCTTATTTAATAAAGCTGCTTTAATTTTAAGTAATAGCGTTTAGTTATTCAAAAGAAAATTACGGCCTACAGTTTTTCTTACAGAGTGAAAAACTCCAATATTTTTTATCGGCTGCCCACATCTACGACCAGCTGATCCATGACCCATTGTTCTTATCCTCTTAATATATTATAACAGCGATGAGATATGGCGGCATTTCCCACTGAAACTTTCCTTGTTTTTGTCAAAACAACCAAGGCATAATATATTTTGTTTGGCGACTGTTTATTGCTTATTTATATGTATGAAATTGATATACTTACATTGACTAAAATCATAAAAAAGGAAATTTATTGATCAAGTTGTTATTAAAAGTGACATTACAAAATTAACTTTACTTTCTCCAAATAAAATGTTATGTTAAAACTATAGAATCAAACGAGTGTTTTAGTTTCAACGGTTTTTCATTTTAGCAACATTTTTCATTTATGCTCCGCTCTTATTGGTCGTAGCGTGATGTTATATAGCCTATAGCCTTCCTCAATAAACGGACTATCCAATACAAAAAGATTTTTTCAATTCGAACCAGTAGTTCCTGAGATTAGCGCTTTCAAACAAACAAACAAACAAACAAACTCTTCAGCTTTATAATATTATTATTAGTATAGAAGTATACATGGTTTTATTTATTTTATACATTGTTCTCATGATTTATACACAATGCTAGTTTTCTAGAAACACGTGGTGCCCGACTATTCAATAAATTAAAAAAAAGTATTCTATGTGTCCAATGTTTTTTCTTAGCGGTCATTGACATATGTAGATTGCTACAACACAAACAGAACATTATTTTAGAGTTTGTTTTTACGTTTCTTAACTATACGAATGTGTTTTGATATTTTTAAATTTAATTCTAGTTTTACAGCAGTCGTAGATAAAGTTTTTAATGGTTTTCGAACAGTCTAGCCAAGTCAAATATGTTGTAGTAACTAGTGCATACGCGCGCTCAAATGCAGTGGAAAATCAACTTTATAGCTCCCATTTCAGACATATACGTATTTGCATATAACGTTCGTGTATGTAAAAGTCTGATTTAAGAGTTATAATCGTATGCAACTGTAGCCAATAGAGATTTTAAATTTTCGGATGATCATTTAAATACGTCAGTAAATCTACTATTTTGTTTTAATATGATATTTTAAAAATAATATAATTAAAATTTTTATTTTATTATCATCTCTTGATTTTCATGTTAAAATTAATGAAGTTAAATATAAGTACCTAATACTTAAGTAAGTGTATATATATCTGTCTCTAAAAGAATATTTAAAAAAGTTAATCTCAGTAAAAATGAACGCGACTGGCATTGGTCGACCTGACAGTTTGACAGTGACGAATTAACCAAATCTATATTGTCCACCACGAATGGTATACAAAAAAAAATATACCATTTGTAATAAACAAATTGGTCCTCATATTAGGTACATATTTATAATGTGAGTCAGTCAAATAATCTCGCTAAAATATTAGAAAACATTTGTAATTTGAGAGCTTTAAGCGTTTGTAATATGATAAATGTTTATGTTTATGACAAGTACAGTTATGGCCGCCAGCGGCGTTACTTTGACCAAAAGCGTAATACTACCTAAAATGTTTATTTAGACCTAGACCTTTTGAAGTCGTAAAATGTGTCTATGTATGTGTAGATCATGTTTTATGACCCGTGAGTGTTTTAGGTACCTGTTCTAGGTTTCCAACCTTTACTAAAATTACGACATCTAGTCTGACCGGGGACATTTTAATACTAGGATTAAAAATAGAGCAACTTTTTTCTAGGTAATAAATACGGTATGGTATTCCTTTGTAAAAGAAGTTATCGTATTTTCGACGTGAATCGGCGACGCATGTCGTGGCGACGCCTCGCCACCGTATACGTATAATATCACACTAATACCGTCAGATGCAACATCGAAAATAACTATTACTGAAATCACGGATTATAAGAATTGATTGCGAAATACCATACATATTCTTCATTGTATTCAAATTACTTTATGAAAACATGAACTCTTCACTCAAGAAACTAAAAAAGTATTGAAAGCGAACTGCAAGTATTCTTGGTTTAACTGTTAGCATTTAAAAACCGTTAAATTCAAGTTACTACATATTAATTCTAGTGGCGTACGTCATAAATAAAGTTCATTACTCACTTAACATTAAAATATGATATGAAACGAAAGTTTTTGAACTCACAACCTTGGGTTAAAGAATTGTCAATAAAGTGGGATTTAAAGATTAGGTTTAAATAAGTATTAAAACCCAGTCTGGTCATGCACACAACAATAGTTATAAATTTTGTGAAAGCCAGATTTTACGACTACGTATTTTTCAATTGAAATTACTTTTAAATTAATTTTGAACTAAGGTTCTGCTGTTTTCATTAATTTATTATCAAGTGATATATATTTAAATCATTATTGTAGTATAATAATAATAATATCATAGGACAATTCACACACGGCCATCTGATCCCAAACTAGGCCTATATTATGGTAACCAGACAAATGATAAAAATCTTATGTACCTATTTCTAAATAAATATATATTAAAGATAAATTACACCCAGAGACAGAACAAAATGATCATGCTATTACACAAAGATTTGTCCTGGGTGGGAATCGAACCAAAGATATACGAATATTAATAGATCAACAAGCCAGATTAATGATCTTTGTCACCAGAATTTGTACTTGTACTTGTACTTATCAAGTATCAACTGTACTTAAGTATTTTTTAACACTTTTTTTTTAAAGAACACTTATTAGCTCTACTTTATATGAAGAATGTCAATTACATATAAATGTAAAAAGGAACCGGCTTCCATGAAATATATATGGGTCCATCTCTAAGGCATACCCAATAGATGAAAAACTATTTTTTTGAAATCAATCCATAATTTCTGAAGATAATCGCGTAACAAACATAAAAAAAACCTCCTACTTTTGAAGTATTGCCATGACTATAAAACTACATTTACAACTAGCACAAAACTATAGCCTCATTTAATTTCGTCTGAAAACTAAAACAACATCTTGAAAAACCTTTATGTTCAAAGAAAAATACTCAGGAACTAATTTTGTTCTTAAGATAAATGATACCTAGACCTACAAAAACTAGTTTATTCATTTAGGTTTGCAAGTCTAGACTAACTTCTGAAGTCTAGACTATTGGATACGTTTAAAATTGAAAAAAAGTTGACGATAAATTGGTTTTAACCGTTCAAACGTTTAACAAAAACTTTTGTTTTTTATTTATTTTCTCTTTAAGAATGACAGTAATTGAATATAGGTTGGTCAGTTTCCTAACTGGGCTATTACATTTCAAATTAACTGTTTGTTTGCTTTTATTTATTTTAATTCAAGCGTCACTTGTTTTTATTCTAATAAATGATTTTGATATACTTTCTAAAAGTACCTATAATACTACTACCTATAAAGTTCTTCTTTACATGTTTTTGAAATAAAAAGCTTTCGGTAGTTAATGGAAACTTTAATTTGTACATACTACGCAGCACTGATGTCATATTGCATGATAATACACTCTTCCTAATTTTAAACTCAAAGGCAGGTTTTCAAAATTTTCGTCATGTTTGAACGATTTGGAAAAAAAAAACGACTATTAGACCTTACCGTTTAATGCCTTATTTATTGTAATCTTAAAACAACTAAAATATATGCACACTTAAAAAAAATAAACTCGTAACTAATAAAAAACTTTAAAAAATAGCGTCAAAACTTTCATCCACTTTGCTGTCGACTGGAAATGTGCTCAAAAAACTAGTAGCATTACCACTTTGTATGAATGGCAATGCTTATTATCTGTCAAGGTAAAAGCTAGCTCTTGGGTCACGCGAGGTGTCAAATAAAATAAACCGAGACTTAAAAGATTCCTTGGCAATTACGTTACTGGTTGATTAAATAAACTACAAATTTTCAGAAAATAAAAAAAGAAATAACAAAAGAAATAATAATGAACAATTAATTATTATTATTTTGCCAATTTAAGTTCTATTAAAGTAGCTCTTATTTTACATGCGTTATCAGAAAATATTAATATAGACAAAATATATAACGCTATTTAGAAATCTCCATCCTAGTCAGACTTAACTAGCGCACAGCCCTCATAAATATAACTTAAGACGATACGTTACAATCAACAAGATTCATAGCAGAAATAACTCTACAGCCACCAATTACGAAGCAATAGGACACGAGTCCGAAGTTACATCGCATGATCTTATTTTTAAACTAACTTTCTTACATTAAGCTTTGACTGTCTTAGGTAGGCTTTGATTGCAATTATTTCGTTGACCTATATGGATTTTAGAATTAATGTTAAAAAGTTGATTTTGGCTATTGTTTGTGCGTCAAAATCCATCAAAACCCCACGAGAGAATAACATTCTATCTCACATACAAACAAAGTTTCAAATTTCATTATAAAACAAACAAATCCAAACCAATTAGATTTAAATATAACACTTACCTTCGTTTTCTGAAAGGCTACTCAATTTAATCTGTTGTCATATTAACTGATCATGACTGTGATTGGTTGACCAAAAGACAAAGACCCAATCACTGCGATTAAAATGAATTTTGACAGGTGATTAACCAATTTTTGTGTTGATCAGTTTTTCAAAATCCGGGTGTTATTATTGGGTCGCATGTCATGGAAAGCAATGCTATGTGACCCCATATATCTTACCGGTATGACCGAAAATATGACTACTTTTATCTTGTTTGACATGTAACCTCTGTATTTCAGTGTACTTTACAAGCTTGTGAATATTTAACACAATACTTACTCTGCAGGTTTTGCGGTGAGAATTCAACCCTATTTCGGGGTGAAAGCTCTATTAACGAGGTAGAGTGTTTCTTGAATACAACTTCGAACTTTTAAGGGATGAGCCACATAATATGCTCAAAATTTCCTGAGGGATTCCAGTGCTAAATGTAGGAATGATTAATTGTAGTCTTGATTCTGAATTCAATTTGTTTGAATTTGTTTCTCGTTTTGTCTTTTAACTAATGGTATTACTTTTTAATGTAGACTTGGGAATACTATTGTTCGTTTTTCAAATTGTTACATAATCACTGGAGGGTGGCGATATTTAAGCCAATGACGCCGCAGTTAGCGTGGCCAACTACAGGACGGAAAAAAAATAAATAAAAATCTACCACTGAATTGAAAAGAGGAAGAATGTTGAACTACATAGTTCAACGTTCATATATTATTGTGTGTTATGTAATTAAATTAAACATCAAAATATTATATAATATTTTAGACGTTTAAGTTAACTATTTTAAAGTAATATCCATCAATACAAAGCAAATAGCAACAATGCTCCAAACATCTCAAACTCAAAACAAATATCTATTGACCAATCAAATATTAGTCCACAATTCTCTGCACGGAACGTTTGTATCGAGCTAGCACAGTGGGCTAAGCTAGCACACTCGAGTGCAAATTGGGTCAACAGACAAACAAACTGCAACTGAATAGGAAGCTAATTGTATGCACAGTGTGCAACTTTACCACAGTGGTGTTGTAAACTGAATGTATTGTACACATCTTCCCTTAGTCTGACTAATATTGTAAAGATTTGTATGTTTATAATTATTTATGAATATTTCCGGTTTACTCACGAACATTCTCGGGATCGCTCGACTAGTTTCAGACTCAATAGGATTCCTAAATCATAAGCAGACGCGGCGGCGGCGGTGTCGCGGGTCGAACTGCTGACAACTAGGCGGGAGATCCCGAGAATGTGCGTGAGTAAACGGTCATTATAAATATAAATAATAAAAGCCTATAAATGTCTCACTGCTGGGCCTCTTCTCATATAGAGAAGGAACGAACATTGATCACCACGCTTGTTCATTGCAGGTTGGTGTTTTCAGATTCCATTTCCAGATTTTTGGAACCCTGGTTTTCTCACGGTGTTTTCCTTCACCGAATGTCAATGATGTATTAGAGTAATTAAGAAAGTACGTACAACTTTGAAAAAGTCACATTGGTTCTTGCTTGTAACGGGTTCGAACCACGACAATACTAGTCCTAAAACGTCATTATTCCTAAATAATTATGAATACGCTTCGAAAGTTATTATAATATACATTTGTACGTATATTTAAAAAAAAAATCACCTTTAGAATGCTACATTATTTCTAAGTAAAATAGGCTATATTGCTGACCTACCCGTGCGAATCCGGGGCGGGTCGCTATAGGTTTATAAACAGCTTGATTTAGCCCGTTGTTCTGGTCACGTAGAAGTTAGTTTTCGTAAAATCTAGACAATATCCTTTCCTGTAATACAAACATATTTCGTATATATATGGAGCCATTATAAAAAAAAATACGAATATAAAAGAAAATAAAGCTGTAATTATTACCTCGTTCTTAACTTACTCCATTTGCATTAAAACCCGATTATACATACCTATAATTTAAATTTAATTGAATAGCTACAAAATATTCTTTAGTAAAATTCCCAATTAGCAGGCAGTATTCACCGCATTTTCAGCAAGCGGTTGATGTGGCGAGATTCGGCTTAATCAGATGGTCAGGTCGACGCAATGAGACCTTTTGGTTTGTCCGACATTCGTATGTCCAACGGAAAAACATTAAAAAACAAATGAAGGTGCTACATTTATTTTTCATGACGCATTTATGTTCACTTATATTGGTTTATAGAATGTTCATTAATATTTGAGAAATACTTATATTCATTGAATTGAAAACTTCTTTAAGCGCGTTGGGCATTTTTAAGATGGAAAAAAAACAATTGAATTCGCGATACTGCTACCGTTACCGTTACGAACACCTCTGTATATAAATATCTACATATAAACATATATTATTATTTTTTAAAATACGACTCCCGCACTTTGTTATATATAAAGTACTTTTAGTATTCAATAAATTGCACGAATAAAAAAAACCTGTTGTGCGGTTGAACACCCAGTGCACTAGACATTCTTAGAACCTAACACTCAATTTCCGATACCTACTTTAAACCCTAACTTGAAAACAGCTTTAAAATTTCTTGATAAAATAACGAGATCAACAAACTTAAATCTTTATTTAATGTCAAGATAAAGAGCTTATTCATAATTTACACTTTCTAAGTACATTCTAATATTTGAACAACAGTTATCAAACAATAAATAGGTTTATTTTCGTGTACTTAGATTTAAAATTTCAATGATAAAGTCGTATCTGTGGTAATATTTTGTACTTATATCTTATTCCGTTGAACTGATTTTTCCAACGCCATACAATGTTATCCCAGGAATAATCTAGGATTTTTTATATTTTCCATACAAAATCTGTCAGATGTCAATTTTATTTTACGAATTAAAATTATGTGGCGTTGGAAAATTAGCCCTTAATAAGTTATAGACAGTGTCTACAATTGTCTTCTTAGAACTTATTAAGACAGAAAATAACGATGTCATCCGCTAATTAAATTGTGTTTTTCTGTGATCTTTTAATTTACTTTATTCTGAGCTTGTGTGTATAATATTAAATTTTATTTTTCTTATTATATTTCATAACATCACGTCTATACGTCAAAGAGTGTGCGCAAATATTTAGTAGGTATTCCACACTGAGTTTTCGACACGCAAGCCAACTGGTCACATATTTCTGCTTCAAATATCAGGACTAACTTCAAGCGAAACTGTCACAGAACAGTGGCAGTGGTTTTGACGCTCGTTTGGTCTAGTTAATCTGCTGTGCAAAGCTAGGAAAGAATTAAATAAAGTAATATATTGCACCAAAGTTTTATATCAAATCCAACCAAGAAAGAAAGTACGAAAATGTAACATGATTCAGAATAAATGCGGATGGCGAATGATTACGTACATCAAACACAATTTGGTTAAAGTATCCCAGCATTGGACTGTTATATGCACAATATGCGGGGATATGTGCATACCCAAACATGTTTAAGGCATAGTCCAGAAAAGCAGTGAAAACTTGCACAAGGATAACTATGACTGATTGATACAAAAGGAAGGGCCAGCAATTTATCTCACAAAAATGAGTGTGCTTTAGACCACACAACTAAACGAAACGTAACTGGCTATGGGAGAAAGAGAGAAGGAAAATATGTGCTCGCACCTCTCTCTCTTGCCTCTACAGTATTTTACGTAACGTAACTTTCTCTCTTTCTATCTTCACTAACTTATATCTCCCTCTCAACTTCCGTTTGCTTCGCCCGATCACACTTTTCGTAACGCTATCGTAACGCATTCACCTGCTTACTCCCCAAATAAAGCGTGCGTAAGAAGTTTTGCTTTAAAAATTAAGGATTGAATATTTATGTAATGTCAGTCACAGATTTATTACCGAATACTGGAAGGCAACTCAATTTCCTCTTCATTCGTCTCGAAGTCTAATGCTGTCTCTGTCTGTTTAAGGAGTAAAGTGGAGACAGATATACATTTAAGAACGTCTTAAGCATGAGTTGTGTTTGAATGTTCCGGGGTTACTTAGTCAGATCATTAGTTAAGCACGCCGAGAATAATTTCTTCGGACTACTAACAACTTACCTTAACTTTGTGGTTAATTAAAGCACATTCGCTTCTTTTATACATTCATCAACTAATTCTGTTTCCCTATTAACAATGTCAGACAGAAATACTCTATTCTGACAATACAAACAAAAGAGAGCTATCATACTGGGCTACATGCATCTGACATTGCCATTAACATAATAGTCTATCAATAGTACTGGATTGTTGAAGCGTGTCATTGATGGGCAGTTATTTAATCAGTTACGTATACAAATGGTTATTTATGTTGCTAATTAGTGCTACCAAAAGGGATTTATTGCGTGGACGGGATTAGTCTCGGTTTAAATCCTGTGTTCACGTAATATGATGCTGGGATAAAACGATATGTGAATAAATGGACGCGTTTTTAGTTAGCTTTTAAGTTTCGGTACGAGTATTTGGAATCAGTACTTAATTTTATAAATGCGAAAGTAACTTTGTCTTTTCGTCTGTCTGTTACGCTTTTACAGTCAAACCGCTGAACCGATTTTGATGAAACGTGGTATGGGCTAAGCTAGGATCCTAAGAAAGGACATTGGCTACTTTTTACCCACACACAAATACACGCATGCGGACGGAGCCGCGAGGAAAAGCTAGTACAAAAGAAAATATGATAGATTCACCCCTGGTCATATTAACATCGCAAGAAGACAACTCCATCCTTGTTGGCTAAAATTGCATGATTTCTTAACAGGAATTAAAGGACATTCCTTATTGACATGACACGAAACTATTTTTGAAATATTTGTCTCTGGTTTATGTTTTTTTTGGTAATTCAACAAAAAATCAAAACAATGTACTTTATAATATACTGTTAAGAGTTTCCCATTTTTAAGGTTCTTACTTAAAATTTCATAACCAAAAAATTTATCTCAAACTAACTTTTAATATATTCGAAATGCGGTCGCTCACCTGACGTCAGGGGATAAATATCAGTATAACTCTAATATAATTTAATCCTGAGATTCAGCTGCGTAGGTGAATTTCACGCCTGCGTTCACACTTCGTAGGTGTCAATCTCACTGTGGGACGGTTTATTTAAAAAGAAATTAGTTTTTGATACCTCTGTTATTTAAGATGGCGGCGTTTTATATCCAAGAAAATTAAGCGTAAAAATAAGTTTGGAGCTTTAAGATGGTAAATAGATAATTTAGAGCCTATACAATAAAGTGAGACAATTATATTCTCTCACTTCTTCTGCCTAGCCTTTTCCCAGGCTATGTTGGGGTCGCCTTCATGTCTTACTGGATTCAGTTGAATCTGAAAAACTGTATTTTACGTGAAGCTACTGCCTATCCACAACCCATTTTACTGGGTAACACATGTATCCCATGGTAAGACTGGTTGTCAGAGTTTTAATGACTTAACGTCTGCCAAAGATCAACGTATGGCGATGATATGTGAGTCGAGACCAACGGCTTAACGTTTTTTCTGAGGCACGGAGGGGTCTCAATATATTTACATTTTTATAACGTCTGTAATTTTAAGCAAATTGTTATAATATCTGGGTCAAATTCAGACCTCCAGGTTATTAAAACTAATAACGTCTAGTTTACTTATCGAGCCTACAATATCAAGCTTATTGAAACATTTATACTCTAATTTTTAACATGTAACCTTGTTTGAAACACGGCTGTTAAAAAAAGGCATGGTCGATAAATCTTCTAATAACGACACATTTAATTTATCTACATACTTTAATTACTTATTACATTTTCATTTCATTAAATACACGAACTTGCGCAATAAACTCATTAAAGTTATTGGAAAACTAATTAAATAGCAATGTAAACGAAGCATTAAGCTGTTAATTTTCACACAATGTTACAAGTATGATGAGCATGATTACGGTGCGACTTCACCAGTTAAATTTAAAACTGCTTTCTCCTAAGAACTAAGTTCGTCGTAAGAGAGTGCCTACAGTTTATGTTGGTGTAATAATCCAGTTAACTCAAGGTCTGCCAAAGAGCAATGGAGCGTAGTATTTTGGGGGTAAAAAGAACCGATTGCGTGCGGAACACCACCCTTCGCTCAAAAACGCAAATTACTGAACTCGGTATACAAACAGCCAAGTTAAAAAGGAGCTGGGCCGGGCTCATGAGTCTGGATAGATGGGCGAGAACTGCAACCGAGTGGGTACCTAGAGCGGACTCCAATCCCTAGCCGCTACACGCAGTACAGTGCGCCGACTCACTCCCACAGTGGCAACATTACTGCTTCAAGAGTTCATGGTACAGGTATTGATCGACTTTTTAGTTGATTTCCATCTTACTACTGTATAATCAACGAAATATGATACTTCTAAACATACTTTACTTGTATATTACAAGGCTTTCATAGGCGAATACAACCTAATAAGCCAATGGCGCCGATTCCCTTGTACGCTAACTACTTATATCAAAATTAAACAATTGCTATCTTTTACTAACATACAGCTTGAGAAAAGGACGGCAACAGATAATAACTAACTTAGAAACGTTAAACCAGTTTTCGCCTTGAACATCACTGTGTTTTCGGCACACGTTTGCGTGTCGGTAGATTTGTATGAGAATTTTAGTCAAAACTAAATAGAACAGCTATAATTTTCGTCAGTCCTTTTCTAATTGTGTACAAGTGAAAAAGATAGCGATAGCCTAAAATTGGTTTAACAGAATCAAGTAACGGGAATTAACACGATACATGCAATTACCGTTAATGGCTTGAAGTATCGACCAGGTTGCACCAGGCAAACATGAAATGCGATAGTTTAAATGTTTAATAAGTCAATCAATATCTTGTTATTCGAACCAAAATATTATACAAGTATAAAACAATTTAAACTTGTTAGTACTAAGAGAGCAGATATTGATAGTATTACACTGACCGCTTGTTAAACTTCGCGAATATAATTGCTACTTCAAGTATACTTCAAAACCAGACTAAAGGGAATTATTTGGAAAGGACTGCTTCGAGGAATTAAATTAAAACTTACCAAGGTTTGTTTTTCCGAATGGGGTAGTAAGCAGATGACTGGTTCTGAAAAGACAACATCTATTTTAGTCTGCAATTAGATAATAAAAAATATTTGATACATATTTTTTTTATTTTTTCGTAATGAAAAAAAAAATAAGTAGGTACATAAGGCGACTCAAAGATTTCGAGGGGCTAACAACGTCACGATCTCGCACAAAATGTACTAAGTCGTCACGTCATACGGCATTTTAAATCAATGTATCATGGTCGTGAGTATTTGGTTAAGTAATAAAAAATATCTGACAAAGACAATAAAAAAATACAAATACTCGCTCCGCATGCGTTAATGCATAACAAATAAGAAAAAATGTCATCCACCACATTTTGCAACTTTTACTAAAAAAAATAAACCTAACTAAACCTAACTTATTTAGACTTATTTCAGAAGCTACATGACATGTTAATACCGTCATTTGTTCAAAGACATTCTAAGAAAAATGCCTCTTTTATGATCCAAGATGGATAATACAGAATTGAATAATTATGTTACTGTGTAAACAAGCTTAATACAGAGAATAAGATATAAATAATAGTAGTATACATTATACACGCTAACAAGCACTCAACTAGCATCCAAAATAATAGCCAGACAGTAAATTAATAATTCCAAGACAAAGAAACGGCAGACATTGTTATTAATTCATTGTAATCATAGACTTAAAACGAAATTCATGAATATATTCATCACAATTAGAGATTCTAAGAATCATTACGTGTATTAGGGAGATGGCTGGAGGCAATGTTTCACTCTCGGTAGCCCAAAAGAATGATAAATGTACAAAATAAGTTAATTCCTTTAATATGTATGACTTTTTGAGTAATTTGCTCGTTTTCGTCAGCGATTTTTGGTTGGTTTTAAAAAGGAGGATGTTGTCAAAAAAACGTGATATCTTAGCACATTCTGGACTAATTAGATGTTTGTTTTGAAAAGTAAGTTAAATCGTCTTCACCGTTGTTTGAAAAAAGAAATAGGTAAGTTTATTTGTTTTTTCAATGTTCGTTAGATTAATAAAAAATATTAGACACGTTTTTTTACTTTTTTACGTAACCATAAACTTACAACGATACATTGATGACGACCTCCGTGGTCGAGTGGCGTACACACCGGTTTCAAGGTGTCGCCTGCTCTGAGGTCTCGGGTTCGATCCCCGGCAGGGTCAATGTAGAAAAACAACTTTTCTACATTGTCTCGGGTCTGGGTGTTTGTGGTACCTTCGTTGTCTTCGTTGAATTCCATATCACAAGTGCTTGAGCTACTTACTTTGGGTTCAGAGCAATGTATGTGATGTTGTCCACATTTATTTATTTATTTGACATGTCACATGACGTCACGATATCCTACGTTTTGTGTAACATCGTGACGTAATTAGCCCCCACACCTGAAATTTGTTTCGCTTCAAAGTTTTTAGTTATTATTGAAATATTAAAAAAAATGATGAAAAAATGCGCGTCTAATAGTTTTTATAAAATTACCATCTTTCAGCTTTTTATAGCTATATAACTATTATAATAATTAATCAGCAATCAAAAGAAAATCGGTAGGTGTACTCAATTAGTCGTTTGAAAGTTAGTCTACATGATTCTTATGACATTAGTCATAGGGTTCAAATTACAAATAACTTGCCAGCCTTCTTGTACAAATAATCTACAGTTATCGTTACAATTATATTCAGTATATTGTTATCATTCCTTGGTGTTACGTTAGCCGCAGAATTTGTAGGTATTATAGTAATACAATGTAATCTATTTGATAGCTTACATTATAATTATACCCTGCAGGCTTATTCCCTGAAGTGGTTTGGTTCTGTTTTTGATTCGATCCTGAATTGGTACTCCCGAACCAAACCGAATCGAAAACTGGGATCCAGATATAATCGAGTGTTACATGAGACTACGTTACTTTAAATTCTTTTAAAAAGAGCTACATATAAATAAAAAATTTTGATTTAGTAACAATCGACTTGAAATAGAATTGTATTATTCATAACCGTTTCAATTCATATTTACCTATGCCTAAACGGAACGTCAACAGAGAATATAAAAGTTGAGAGAATATTTCCATTATTTTACACCACAAGAAAAATATTTGCTTTAAACAAAATAAAAATGTTGTTTCAATGTACAGTTAGAAACAAAAGTTGGTGAACACTATTAGATTTACAAAATAACAAAAAACAATCCATAAATTGACCAATAACGATATCACTAGGCTGTTTTTTTAGTTGCAAAAACAATTGGGGTTCGGACTGGGTATGAAAAGGAAATATCCATTTAGTCCGCCAGATAAATAAAAAAATAATAAAATCTCGTACAACTGACGTCACGCGACATTTCCTTTCACTGTGTCTTCCTCATTGTTTGTTTAATTAAAAAGAGAGAAAATACGTGTCTAGTATTTTTTTAATAGTCTATATGGTGCGTAAATAATAAAAAATAGTCCGCACCCATATTGCACTTTAAATTGTGTACTGGGCGTTTTGTAAAACTGATTGTGTTCATCAACTTTTTTTGGTGACTGTACATATACCTTCAATAGGAGACTATAAAACTAATATTTGCAACAAATAGAAAGCACTTCCCTCGTTACCATAAAACAAGCTTTTCTTTTTACCAATGACAAGTGCTTATGTTTAAGGCCGTTTCACACTTACCCCGAGGCTACGCGTAATTGTTTATACCGGTTCGTGGCCTTATCAATCATGTCAGAACTGATACTACTCAAATAATATAATAACTTCCTTATGTATAAAAATACTTGTGAGTTCTCTTAAGGGTAGGTGATAAGATTCGAATTAACGGGAGGTATTTTTTATTGTCGTTAAGTTAAAAAGTTGAAAATTTGTAGGTACTAAGGATATAGCTTTTTTTTTGGAAGAATTATCCTTAAGGGCTTCTAGCCAGAGCAATAGCAAAAGTAACTACGTCAGCAACGTTCACTAAGGGCACCCCCTGTGGGGTTTGGACCTCGACTTAGTGCGTTGCTAACAATCTTAATAAGGCAAAAACAGCAAGGGAGGACTGGATCTAAGTTTTTATTATTCAAGGATATATTTTTTATTCTTAGTTTGGCTGGCTCAGGTCAGTTTGATCTTGGGACGAGGGGAACATTTACGTTACTATTATTTATAATACGCGACGGGCTTCGCCGGTGCGGAAAAGGATATACCTTCTAGTATATAAAAAGTACTAGTTACAGCTGCTGAAATACCTGAAATATTCACGTTTAGCACATACACAATATAACACACATTTTAAATATGACACATCAGTGTCAAGAAAATTTAACAAACTGTGAATCTAACAAACCTCCGAAAAACGATCTAAATAAATCCAGAAAACTATTGTATGCGATATTCCGTAACTGAATGCTTCTTTCATTTTAAATCGATCATTTTCAAACTAGAGCGCAAGATGAAGCTAAATTGATTCAATATCTTTTGTATTTGGTCCATACATTTAAATTTTGCGAACAAATAAATTGAGAGATTTCATCGGATCTATCCGAACTGAAATATCGACATTTTATACCGGGATACGGACGGTAACCACTATTTACATAATGTATGTAAATTTTTTGACTGTTTCTCTACCATCTTGTGAGATATTTGCAAGCTATGAAAAAAAGTTTTAGTAGTAACAATGGGGCAACCATTACTATCTTTTACTTACATACAGGATGAGAAAAGGACAGCAATAGATAACTTAAAAGTGTCACACTAGTTTTCGCCTTGGATATCATTGCTTTTAGAGCACATGTTTCTGCGTGTCGGCAAATTTGTATGAGAATTTTAGTTGGAACTAAATTTGACAGCTCTAATTTACGTCTGTCCTTTTCAAATTATGTACAAGAGAAAAGACACCGATGGCCTAAAATACATTTAGTGCGTGTTTAACAGAATCTCGGCCAATGTGATATAAAATTAATAACTTGTAAGAGGTGAATTTTATCCGTTCCTGATGAATATAATTATTTTTTATAATTGGGTTACATTTTTAAATCATATTAGTATACGTGTATCAGATTTGGTGCTCTGAAAATTAGTTTTTTTTTAAAGCTCTACAACTGAACTTTTATTTTACTGGTAATTGAAAATTACTTCTTCTGCTTCTCACGGCTTCTGCCCGCGCCTCCAAGAGCGCGCTTGGCACCATACTTAAGCACGGCCATATCACGCGCCGTGGGATGCCAGCATATATGATTCTCATTCTAAGCTAAGTGAAACGAACTGCAAGTGCACATAATAATATCTTAAACGCAAAAAACGCACGCATTATTTAAAGTGTGTAAAAGAACCCTAAACATTATAAAAGGACGCTAAACGTGCAAATTTCACAAAAAGTCGAACTTCGTAAATCGCTGTGATAATATTCAAATAACATAAAAATTACCACTTTCAAACCTATTCTTCTTCATAGCAATATCATTAGGCTGTTATAAAAACGTCGTAAGCGACATTAAACCTTAAAAAGCATAAGATTCGCCTTAAAGCATATGTTAAATTATTTTACGGTTAATGGGTACATTATAATAATATGTACCCTTTATCTGTGTCCGATAACCACAAGACAATACGTTTATCCTGTAATCCAATTAGACTTAATATGGTACAGTCAAATTGAGGAATGGGTGTAATATGAAGCGGCAGCTCTGCTAGGGTTAAGGAATTAGGTTAGTAGGACAATTTTCGGTAGTTTGTAATAGACACTGAGAATATGAGCTAGGAGCTGTTTTTATATTCACTAACGATGGAATATACAGTATTTAGGATTTTATTGATGGCAAGAATATAATTATAGTTCGCATCTGGTATCAATAATTATGTGAATGAGAAGCTTTGGATAAGATTTTCTTTGATTTGCAATATAAGTATGTATGTTTGTTTAGGTCAAATCTTGCAACCATTTCTTGACATCCGATTTAGATGAGATTTTGCATACTTATATAAGTTCGGTTACAATACAATATTATTGGTACTTTTGAGCTGATCTGATGATGGAGCCATAAGGTGACCATAGGAACTCTGTGACGAAACTACGCGATCTTATCGTGTGTGGGGGCTTGTTTAATTTGTCTTCACTCGTACTTTAGGACAAGTTAATTTAAAAATTTGTTAGGTTAAAAATGTTTTTTAATAAAATCTTAAAATTTTAAACTAAAGCTAAGTAAGAGGTTCTTTTGTATATTGCAATCATAAGATTGTGGTTTGTTAAAAATAAGTTTAATTAAATTATTGACTTTATGCTGTCACAAAATGTTCTGTTAAGTCCGAACAATAAATTTGTACCCACAAAATAATAACATAAATACGTTTTTTGCGTCGGTGGTTAAAATTAAAAATGTAATTGTGAATCTAAAATTACCAAAAATAATCCGTATACTTTAAAAATAAATAAATCACAGACTTTCCTACAACCATTTATATCTCGCCTTATCTGTACCAAAGCGCGAACGAAGCCGCATGTGACAGCTATATTATTATATACTATTATTTATTATTTGTGTTCAAACCGATTTTTTTTTATATAAGCAACATAATAATGTGCTGTTATAATATACATGTATGAATTCAGTAGCTCAGCCTCTAAGGCTGTATTCATGAGTTTATTATGCGGTATTGTAGTGTGTCAATGAGGGCGTGAGTTATGACCTTAAATCTTTTTCATATACATGATCGATGTCTATTCTTCATCGACTTAAGAAATGAAGAAGAAAATTTCGGAGAATGAAAACCAATAATACACATGCATAGATACACAATAACGGGTGTAAAAAGACACTTAACGTCAACGGAAACCACGTAATGTACTCATCATTGGGATAATTTCTTTCTTCTGTAGCATACCTGGGAAACAATGGGTTCTGAAGATATCAAAGTCAAAGTGTCCACTAACTTCTAGGGCATACCTGAGAAACTATTGGTTTTGAAGATATAAAAGTCAGTGTCCACTTTTTTTTTAATAATAATAATAATAATAATAATAATAATCTTTTTATTCAGATAACTTAGATCCAGTGTGTTAGTAATTACAACAATAACTTACAAACTATCGTTAGTAAAGGGACATAGTATAGGACATAATGTTGGTGACCTTAATTTATCACCATTCTCACCATCTTCATTAAAATTGGAGCGGTAACATCCTCCACAATTATTTTGAGGATGCCGTTACCAGTACCTCGTAATCTGCTCAACAATGATGCCGTTTTTTTGCGAATCACTGCTTGAAAGCTATCGGTTCGATTTGACACAAACATTTCTGAGGCACTACAAAAACGCGGCCTGCGTAACAGCATCCTAAAAATATTATTATACTGGATGCGCAGAGCGTCCATCGCTCTTTTGGCATAAGTGACCCACAGGTTTCCCGTATAAAAACTTTGGCAGTATGCCTTAAAAAGGGTGATCTTAACGTCCTCACTACATCGGGAGAACCTGCGTGCCAGCATATTACCTCGGACCGACAGCGCCCTGCGCTCCCTTTCAATATCTTCATTGTCTTTAAGGTCAGTGGTGAGGAAATGCCCAAGATACTTGAAAGACTCAACCTTATCTAGCTTCAAGCCGTTTAACTTAATGGCAGGTATATTGTCAGGGTATTTACCACCGGCCTTAAAGACCATGTTTTTAGTTCTGTTTTTATTTTTTAGCATTACATTGCGCGCTATGATAAGCAGTTATTTTTTAATGCCTAATAATTAAATTTGTTTCTCAGAATTTATATTTCGTGAATGTATGTAGTTTGATGTACAGAGTGCAGAGACTTGAGTAATGCGATTCGTTATAAAATCTAGACACAAAATTACCACAAAAATGTGGTAAAAATGTGCTGCAGTTTCTAAAACGGACAATTTATGAGCCTATTGAATGTCCCAAAAAAAGAAAATTTTGTAAATAGTTAAATGTTTTTAATAAATACGCAGCGATTACGCATTTATTCTTGCATCTTGATACTGAAAAGAACTTGGCAATATGGATGAATAAAAATGCAGGTCTTGAATAGAGAATTGTGGTTTTTTGCATTTCACAGATTAAAGGTGTTGATTATGAGGACTCTCAACTATTGAAAAAAATATAAGAAAGCTGTTTTTCAAAGTTGTGACTATTCACCCCCAATCATTTTTATTTACCCCATTTTACGGTACCTCGTTAAAAGTGCAAGTTTCAACTACCAACACAGTTAATACATAATTAAGGCGACAAATGTCCAATTCACTTATCGATTTTCGATTTCTTGGTAAAAAATAAACGGCCCTGGCAAGCCCTTGACTTGTAACTACTTGCAATGAATATTTCATTCAACATGTAACGTGTTAAAGATCAATACAGGAGTATTGGACTAGCATAGTCAGATGTTTGTTTCCATAAAAAGGTTAGTACTAATGTTATTCGTAATTTTAAAGATGGTCTTGAGACGAACTGAGCCTTTCAATTTCAATTTCAATATTTATTTGCATTCCACAATGTGAACCTTAGGTGGTAACTTAAAACTATGAGATCATCGTGGACCCTGTCGGGCACGCAAAATTTAAAAATGAGAGAAAGAGGGCTTATAATTATAGATTTATCTAATTCTAATATCTTTCTTATAAGGTCATTATAAAACCATATGGATTACCACAGTAATCTGTCATTGACAGATACAATCTTGAGAAGATTGCTTCTTAGTAAAGTTTTCGATCTCACACATTTATCTATCGTCAATAACTTTAATTATTGTTTTAATCGACATCAGTGTCTCTTGTCAAACTAAATCATATAGGAGGGATTGAGTATCAGATGTTTTTCCTCCCACGCAGGTATCTAACCCTCTTACTTTGATGATCTGAGTAAATGGGATAAGTTATTAAGTATTTTGGGTTTTGGGGTAGGTCAGTGAGAGAAGGTAACGGTCCGGTGACCTTACTGTCTAGGCTTAACTTTAATTTTAATTTACTCTTAAAATAATCACAATAATCCTTGTAATGATGCATATAAAATTAATTGATATAGTGAAATAAGTGATAGTATAATTATAAGCCAAAGTATAAGAGCGCAAAAAAGAACTTTGCTTTTCAAGTAACTTTTTTGAGACAAAAGAAGCCTTAAATTAAGGGTTATAAGCAAGACCAATCTAATTAGATAGGTAAATGAAAAAAAACAGTTTTTATAGGTAATTTTTACTGCCTACAGATTTTTAACGTATACCATCCACTTAGGCTATTCAAGACTGTCACATACATTTCAGCTAATTCCTTCACTGTTGGCGACAAGTTGTCTCCATAAATACTTCACTCTTAAAAATACTTAATTTTTCCTTACCCCTTTGCTTCCAGTCTATACTTTAAACAACAATATCTTTATTTCCCATACCATCACAATGATCATTTACTTCGACTCGTCTTAACTCCCCCTATTGTTCCAGGAGTGTGGCCAGCTGAGAGTTTGGAAGGTCCGTCAGCGGTGCGTGGCAGCTCGGTGGATTACGCGGCTGCGTTACTGCTCGCCGCAATGGCCGCCGTACTGCTGGCTGCTGTCGGCTACCAGTGCGCGGCTACTTGGAGGTGGATTGTTGGAAGGTAGGTGTCTTAGCTGTAAAGGAGATAATAAAACTTGTAGATGTAGATGGAGACGAAGGTGGAGAAATTAAAGCAGTTTTAAGAGTCCACATAGTGGTGACAAGCGAAAAGTGAAAAGCCGATGCAGTGTAGGGTAGATTAACGGGATAACAGCAGAGTTAAAAAAAAACTGAATATTTAGGTGACTAATGGACGAATTGAAACGTCAATCAGTTTTAAGTCGCCGTTAAGTCTCTGTCTGAATAAGTGCTGAAGTGGCGAAAGATAGACATTTAAGAACGTCTTAAAGTTAAGTTGCGTTTCATTATTCGGGGGTCATGTTCTAAAATATGGAGATACTGAAGACAGTTTTTTCATCTTTTGACTGTATGTTTTTTAACAGTATTCATTAACGATTTCAAGGAAGTTGCCGATGAACAGGATATAAACTTAAATTATTTCTTTTTTAAGAACTGTAGCCGCGTGTGTTTAGCTACACATTTACGTAATAGTTTGCTACCTTTTACCAGCAGTAATAGGAATTTTTGAATGAGTAAAATAAAACGTAGTTAGTGCGACTTGAGAGATCGTATAATGGCAACTATTCGAATTTGCATATCATCGAGGAGAGGGGAAGTGGGAACAAAGTTTTGCGTTCGGATACTCGCACCAAACAAGAACTGTTGTAGCCCAAACTAATTCATTACATTATTTTCTATATCAGAGACGATGTGACCTTGACTCCTTTTAAAGATATTTGCCTAAAGTCAAGAAGGTTATAAAAATTTAAAGAGAGGCAATAACTCACGCTAGAAATTGGCCAAGTCTGCCCATTGTATGAAGGACATACAATAATGAATATTTAAAATCTATTTTATCGTCGGAAGTAAAATGTTTACCGTCAAATGCACGTTTACCGACAACAAATTATATATGAAATGACATTTTGAACTGCGCTGCAAACTTGCCTTCAAGTACGTACATTTAAAATGGTTGTTTCGATGCAGCATTAAGATGTAGTATCTTTATTGTATAGTGCTTCTTATTATATGACTTAAACATTTGCCTTTTTTATGTGCAATTTATAGCCTAGTATTCTATTATAATTAATTGATTAAATTAAAATTTTAAAATACCTATAGATTTTTTCCGTTGTATCATTGGCTTCTAGGATACATATGAGGGAATATAGTTTAAAGTCAAAGGATATTTTTGGTTGTAAAGGTTGTTGTAGTTTAGCAAGCTTACAGGCTTACAGATGCAGAATGATGGCAAAAGTGATGTCAGTCAGATAACTTTATCCGAGGAATAATAATGATTTTTTAAAAAGTTCTTTCATACTTCTGTCAGTCGTCAATTTTATTCCATGAAAAAAAAATATCTGGTGTTGGAAAAATCCGTCCATAGCTGAATTACAAGTTGCCTGGGTTGTTAGCTTTTTTTCTGTTTAAGGGGTGAAAATCTAATGACTTCAACCCACGCCGCGGGATATATCGGTCTTGCACCAAATAAAAACACCCCGGTCCTGTCCTCGCCTTGCCGGAGCCGCGGGTTCACTAGAGCATGCTTGGCGGGGGGCTTTTTCAAACCGAATTATATAACTTAATTACTCATACATTTGTTTACCTTTTATACTTCCCTTTATTTACTTTCATCTCTATTCCATCCAAACCGGATTTCTTTATGCTCATTATTCATGATTACTGACCACAAAAGTTTCTTACCAGATCCGTTTGGTGCAGGACTCGGCGGGACTCCGAAGACAGCAACTGCGACTCCCTGTCCCGGCAGGCTGCGATACGCATCAGTCACTCGCTGCCTGATCTGCAGACTGAGCCCCTGAAGCAGGAGTACGTCCAGGAGCATAAGGATCCGGCTAAAAAGGTAAGAGATCCATGTTAAGAAGTAGCTTGTAGAAAACTGCTTATATACATAACTTCTTCGTTGTTTTATTTATCTTTTTAAATAAATAAATGAAAGAGGTATTTTTTTGAGAGGACGCTATGTAAGGGCGGCACGTAATTACACGTAGCCCGATAAAAAATTTGAAATAATTTTTAGTCATTTTTTTTTTTCTGTAATGGATCCTAAAGCCAGTAAAGTGGCATGTTGGCTTAAGAATGAAATCTCAATATATGAACACGATAAATGGTCAACTTCTGAAAGGAAGCTTTTATTAGTCGGTATGTAAATAAAAATAGTATTCTAACCAAAAGAACATTAAATGAAATCAAAAGAAATAAAAATTCAATGACAAATAAAACTACGATGAAGTTACGTTTTACCTAAATCAAGGCTTTCCACCACACAAGGTATCCGTCATCAAAAAATACCAAAATCTTGCGCTATCATAGTAAATATAAACAATTCGCAATCCAAACATTTGTATGTTTATCTAAGAATTAAGTTTGTAAGACTTGGCCCACGCAGTTTCTACTTAAGAAAATAGGTCAGTGTGCCTTCTAGGTTAATTTTTGCTACAGTTGCGCTACCATAATTAAGTTTCGAAAGGGTGGGCGTTTGTATCTTACCGCAAGGAGAGATAATGCTTTTATATTCTTTAAATTAAATTACGGTTTGTGCGACGATGATTTAAGGAGGATTTTTCTGGGATTTAAAAGTTTTCAAGAACCTGCCAGTATTGCGTGTTTTTTTTTAATTTTTTCACATCCCTATCCCGTGAGACACTTATGAACATTTCCATTGGATAACTATTGTGTCGATAGCCGGGAAAGTTTTTTTTTAATAGCGACTACTACTTCTTCAGTAAGGAATTTATTCCTTGTGTCGTGGGGAGTTTTACAAACATTAAAATCACATGCATTAAGGACACCCAGACTTGGACCAAGCATTTGTGGATCATACAAAAGCTTGTCCCATCCGGGGATCGACTTCGCGGCAAGTCGCGCCCAGTAGTAATTGGCGTGGTGACCTATGCCACTCGGTTATTCGTTCAGTCAAGTTGTTAAAGTTAAATAATGTTATAGTATGACTCAATATGATTATGATATCCTAGCCGATTTATTTGGTGGCTCTTTAAATCAACCTTTGACTTACCAAAACAGACGGGTGTTATAAGTTTGACGAGTTGGTCTGGCTATATATCTGTGGCATCTTACTTCCTAAAAGTATGGATAAATTATGATGCGGTTTTTTTGTTTTAAAGCTGACGACTGAGATCTGTTCAGCATTTATAAGTTGTCAGCAATTTTATAGCGTGACACTCACCAGTACATTATTGGAGATCCTTATGTTTGCGTAAAAATAACTGCTAATAAATAAATAAATGTGTACAACATCACATACATTGCTCTGAACCCAAAGTAAGTAGCTAAAGCACTTGTGTTATGGAATTCAGAGGCAACGAAGGTATCACAAACACCCAGACCCGAGACAATGTAGAAAAGTTGGTTTCTACATTGACCCGGCCGGGGATTGAACCCGGGACCTCAGAGCTGGCGACACCTTGAAACCGGTGTGTACGCCACTCGACCATGGAGGTCGTCAAATATATTTATAGTGCTATAGATACTTAAGTATACGCATTTATTAAACTCTGGTCGTTCACCTTACGTAATCCTAACATTGTTCACACATCAACGATGGAGAAACGACCTTGATATCCGACTCATATATCATGATATAGCCAACCATTATTTGAACCTTTAGCGTTGAAACAAACAATCCGTGTGTGGAATGTGGAAGTGGAAGTGAGATAAATCTCTACGTAAAGCTTTCAATACGAAACCCAGCAAACATCGACGGCCTTATTACGTATCTTGCAAAGCGGCAGCAAAATTTGCACAATTATTGCTGACAAATTGCTAATTTGCATTACACTGTCGCGATATATAATACGAACTAGTAATTTGACAGCAATAATTGTATAAATTTTGCTGTAGCTAAACTTTAGCAAGATACGTAATATCGACGCGGGTTCACGCTGTGTAAATAATTTGCCAATTTCCTTGACATTATTGGGGACCGATCATCCTGGATTCGAGTAAAATGTTTCGATGGTAAATAGTTTTTGTGAAACTGAATTTACTGTTTCATGTCTTGTCATGATGGCTTTGTAAATTGAGTTAACTCTGCCAAATATGAACGTGTGACACACATTTAATTGGCAGTCAACTATTAGTGTTAAGTTGTAAATTTAAATTCTTTACAAAAACTTGAATTAAGATTCTGCTAACCAGTTGCTAACCACCGTGGAGATTTTTATAAAAAAAAGACATAAATGTGTAACAAATAAATTATGATTGATGTCCACGAAGGGCAAACTTGGTAGGGCTAGGTGGTATACATATAATTTTTATATCGAATCTGTAATTCATTGTTTAACTTCAGCTGCTCTTTTTTAATTTTACTACCCTAAATAATAGAAATGCATGGGTTTAAATGGGAGTTGTTTAAATTTTTGATTCTATTTAAAGTTCTTGTAACGTACAAATAAGCCTCTGTGATGTACATTAAGACGAATTAAAAAGCTACTTATTTCAATGCAGTCTATTACTTTATACCAAAGATTTATGTAGCCAACAGCTTTTAAAGATTTGATTAACTGATGAGATTATGAGTTAATCGAATCCAATTACTAAACATTGCGATTCGATAATTGAGTTAGGCAGATTTATAATCGAATAAAGTAAGGATGGGTCTATGGCAGACTGTAACTATGACATAGGTACAGAAATGGACGATTATTTATTAATGCGCTTTCGTTAGGTACAATATTTTCTTTTGACGCCGTTAGTTTATAATTAACTAGCTGTCCCCCGCGACTTTGTTCGCGTGTTTTAGTTTCAACGGTTTTTAATTTTTGCAACATTTTTCATTTATGCTCCGCCCCTATTGATCGTAGCGTGATGTTATACAGCCTATAGCCTTCCTCAATAAACGGACTATACAATACAAAAAGAATTTTTCAATTCGAACCAGTAGCTCCTGAGATTAGCGCGTTCAAACAAACAAACTCTACAGCTGTATAATATTAAGTATAGATTGATTGAATAAATTTTACAAAATTTTGCAGCACAATACCAGTCATTTATGCACTCATACCCCACAACTATTTAATATTTCGATAGCTATGTTATATGCTGAGACAAGTATGGGCAAACATGATACGAACATTTTTGGGACCCCTAATTCATTATTCATTTTTTCGGAACCATATAAAATTCGCTCCGGTTCGCGTCCGGTTACCACAATACGTACTCGGAATTTAAATATCGAATGTTGTATTCATCGAATGTGCTTCACACATTTTATCCAGCCAGTGCCCTTTTCTTTCTTTTCTTTCAGTAAGAAGTTTGATAAATACAGGTTGGCTTGTGTTTATCGACCAGGATTCTTTGAGTGATACTGGCCATTCGTTTGTATTTTGAATACCGTTTATATGTTTTTGAAGAATTAAACATATTTCCACTTCTGTCTGTCTACAACTGCCCGTTTGAGCTTTTTGAGAATTTCTTGTAAGGATTTAGACACAACTAAATTACAAATGATAATAATTAAGTTCCAGTTGGATTATTTCTTATGTAACTGTGGTTGGCGAAAAAACTATGTACATAATGCCTAAACCATCGCATTGTAATGAGATGAAATTGTCTGTATGCCGTGAGCTTGTGAAAATGAGGGAATTAATTCAACTTGTTGCGTTGGAGACGGTTATCGTAGATATGAAATGTTTTGCCCAAGATGAAAAGAAAGTAGCGTACTCAAAACGAAAGTAACGTCTCCCACACTAAGGAATTAGTTCCTTGTGACGCGGGGGGTTTTACAAACATTCATTGACATGCACAAAGAACACTTAGGCTTAGAACAAGCATTTTTGGATCACACACAATCATACAAATGATTGTCCTATGCGGGAATCAAACTCGCAGCACGTCGCGCACAGTGGTAACTGGCTATCCTATAACACTCGGCTATCCGTGCAGTCAAAGTGTTTATTGTTTTGATTAGATATTGTAACAGTAATCTACAGATTACATACCCTATGTTGATAGCCTTGTTTCTTGTTTGCATGACAAGTATATTAACCAAATTATACACTGAAAAAAAAAAGTACGTTTAATATCTATATATAAATAAACATACTCGTTACTTTCTATGATATTGTTAAATAACGTTTGCCAAAACTTCAGTTTCTTTTGGTACGGTATGTAACAAATGTATAAGTACCTACCTATTAAAAGTTTTGCTTGTGAAAAAGTTTTTATACTGCCAAAGGCAATCGAAGTCGATTCGAGACGGTCCGCAGACGGGTTGATTATATCCAAAGTATTGGAAAAAGAAGGCGTGAAACATGTTTATATATACAATACACTCATCTATGAAAGGGTGAAACTCTTTTATAAGAAACTAGACCCGTGTTTCATTTTGTTCGCTAGCAAATAAATCCTGAGCAGTCAATAATCTACCTTAACCACAATAAAAACAACAGTTTCAATTTGACACAAAAATCCCCATTAACAAAATGATCACCGATTTATTGAATTCATTTGTTACAAAAAATGTGATAAATAAAGAACCGCTCGACCGATTTTGTGCAAACTTCACATAAACCATCTACTAAATAGTCCGAACAAAGACTAAACATTTGGTTTGGATAGGTGAGCCCGTTCTTGAGTTATAAAATTACAACAAAAAATGGCATTGATTTTTATATATATAGATCTGTAGAAAAATCTTGCCTTTACATAGTGTAAAACAAAGCCGCTCGCGCTGTCTGTACACAACCTTTTAAACTACACAACGGATTTTAATGCAGTTTTCAGCAATAGACAGAGTGATTTAAGAGGAAGGTTTATATGTATGATACATTGCACCTGTGCGAAGCCTGGCAGGTCGCTAGTAAATTATGAAGCTTATTATTTTCATAAATGATTTAGCATGATAATAATTATTGTTTTTTTTTTCAGTGTTTTGTTTGATTATCATAATAACGTTTTCTCATCAACCTGTAAAATATTTCTTTAACCTTTGAGGTAATTTTCTTGGATATTCTATATTTTGTATATATTACTGTTTTTCACACAATTTTCTGAAAATTCCTTTCATCAATTCGTTATAAATTGTCCAATGTCAATGGATTTCTGTAAAAAAACTCAATAGATTCGACGACATGGGAAAGCATTTACAATCTATCGTGACACTGACAGGCCTTATCCAATCTATCACATTTAACAACCTACTGAAACTGTCGTAAAGTTTTTTATTTTTAACCCCGCGACGCAAAAAGAGACATTTATAGGTGTGACGTGTCCGTCTGTGTACCTGAGCGCCTCTCTGTTACATCATAGCTCCTAAAAAAATGGATAGATATTTTTTTTATGTTTGAAAACTTACGTGATTGAGATGGTTCTTAGTTATAATTTATGAGCCCTTTTCAGGATATTCAAAGTTATGGTTAAGAACTAAAAATTTGTCAAAGGTTTACTTAAATTTTATTTTATAGTTATTATAGAATGCATATAATAGCAATTAGTCTTTATATATTTACCTTGCTTTAAGGTAAGTATTATTTGATAAATTGCCTTTTTTGTTGGATTATTTCCTAGAAGGACCAATCACAAATAAGGGTATTTGAAATCGACTGTAAGTACCTACCTACAATGGTTTATTTGTCTGATAAGAGTCCTTTGTTGTAATAGGACAGGTTGAATAGTTGAAGGTTCTGTTATTTATTATTAAAACATTTTATTCCTAAATACAAAATCAATTAAGAAATAGATTTTTCTTTCTAAAAACACCCACACTTAGAAATATAATTCTTGCGTCGCGGGGGTTTTTAAACATTCAAATGACATGCACAAAGAACAACCAGATATTACACGAATTTCAGATTGGTGCGAGTTCCATCTTTTTACACTTTCTCAAGGAAAAGTTCTGGACGAAAGGTGTCGTATATCGACGTTTCCGAGGGAGGATACGTAACACCTTGCAGCGCAACACGACGCCGAAACCTCGTGTGATATAGTTTTGCATTAGTTTATAAGATTTCTTTTATTTATGTTTTATATTTTTATCGGCCCACACTGCTTGAAATAAAGTTATAAGGCATTTTCTTGGGTATAACAGTCCACAAAGATTTTGCTAACATAAGAGCGGGTTAGGCATCGTCTAGGTCTAATCTAGATTACTTGACAGTTTCCTACATTATCCTGACAGATTTGACGAGGATACAGACCCTTTAGACTTCAGTAAAATAGTAATTTAGGTCCTATTCAAATCAGATTAAGATTAAGGCAATAAAATATAAAATCCTATTAAACGTTGGTTGGTTCATACTTATTATAAATTGATAATCTATTTTAAATTTATATATTTTGATAGCTCAATACTTGAGAAAAACTAATGGACAGGTTTAAACTTAATAAAAACGAAATCTTTTTTGTAATTTTAATTTTACAGTTGTTTGATGAGACACATCCTACCAGAAAACATAATATATCTGCACACTGAGTTAACCTTTTAAAGAAATAGAATAATATCTATTATCCTTTTTCAATATGTTGTAGTTATCTAAAATACATTAACCCTCAAATACCTACGAGAACTTAACATCAGTTTACGGGTAAATAAACTCGTAGGCGTATCAAAGTATTTTATCACACTCCAACACTTTTTATAAAACGTTTTGCCATTGAAAATTTGCAAACGACCTGTGTAAACATGGCGGGTAGTTCATTGCCCCTTGCCCATGGGTTGAGGTCAATTTGACCCCTGTCGTACAAATAAGGGGTTATGGCAACGAACTGTTAAGATTTATGAATGGGATGTTGGAAAATGATTGTAGAAGGATTTGGTATGACAACTGGAGTAACTGTGTGTTCTGAGATTTTAGGAAGTGAGATAGTGTTCTGTTTAATGATTCTTTTTTTAAATTAGATAAGGTCATTGTTCTGTGGTCTGGGGGAACACTGGAAGTTTATTTGTTTATGTGTGATGTTTTCGGTTTCTTAAGTAGTGTAGGAGGTGGGCCTTTATTACATATAATATCGACCTCCATGGTCGAGTGGGTACACACCAGTTTTCAAGGTGTCGCCGGCACTGAGGCCCCGGGTTCGATCCACAACGCGGATTAATGTAGAAAACCACTTTCCTACATTCTCTCTGGGTGTTTGTGGTATCTTCCTTGTCTCTGATTCCATAACACAAGTACTTTAGCTACTTACTTTGGGTTCAGAGCAATGTATGTGATGTAATCCTATAATTGTTTGTTTATTAAAAAAAAAAAAAAAACGTTTACTTGTGACCAAAGCGACGATTAAAAGATTACGCTTACTGATTTAAGTGATTTTCATTGGGCGACAGACGTTTATGTGAAAATATCGATGGTTTCGATATTATTATAGTAATATTAGGTTTTAATATAGTTTTAATATAACGGGGCGCTCTGTTTTGACACAAATTTTACGATTTTACTTGTTCATACTAATCCCTACAGTTCCTACTGGATATGCGTACTCTATACTTTACTTATTTTTTCTCCTAAGTTGGCCCACAGACTTCCCGTGTACATAGAGGTACAAAATGCTTTAAATAAAGTATTTTTTACCGAGTATGTACAATTGGGAGAATCTGCGCGCCAGCATGTTCGCCCGTACTGACAGTTGCGTTCCTTCTTTTATGTCTACGTCATCTTTTAAGATGTCGGTTACCCGTAATAACTGAATTTTTAAAACAATATGCCTTGTAATGTTCATCCAAGTTGAAGAATCCCTTTGATCAACTGTCCTTTAACTAATTTATTAGATAAGATGTAATAAAGTGTCAGTTTCTCCTCATGTGCCACTTGGCTTATTGCCAAGGACGATTAGACAGAATTGGACAATGAACTGTATGTATCCGTCTATATTAATTGTAACTAAGCCTCAGCTCAACATACCTACCAACCTCATTACATTTATAGAGGTAACTCGTACAATAAACATACAGTAAAATACACTGTATTAAGTTTATTGGTGTAGCAATAAGACAGCCCTGAGATAGTTTACCAAATACATCTTGTATAGAGTTACAGTGTTCGTTAAATTGCCTACATGTTTTGTTCGCGAAATAATATATTTTAGCCACTTTAATTATAGTAAAACAAGACTATACCGTAATATGACGTTGTAAAACCTCGCTAGTGCACTAAATAACATTAAATAATAATTGTAATCGCCGTAAGACGGTAATACGCCCCCAAATCTTATACTTTTCTACTGCAAGGAAAAATGAAAAGTTCACGTAGAAAAGGGGCAATAATTGATGAACATTATTTACTTAAGATTGACGATTTTAGAGAACGATTTGTCAATACTCTTATGTGTAATACCTTATTGTAAAAACTAATTGCAATTGCATTAAAACTAAACGCATATTGGTTCACCAGATGTCGCATGCGTCGCCTTTATGGTTGCTAACAAGTTTAGTAGAAGGAGAAATTTGAGCATCTCAGACAGTGAGCTCTGTAGCTTAGTTGGTAAAGCCAGTGGTGCGCCTAACCAGTAATCGCGGATTCGAGTCCTGCCTGAGGTTTAAAAATTTTCCTTTCTGTTATTCGTATTTAATTCCAAAGTAATATAAGTCTAATATCTAAATCAAATAAATCCCTATTTCTCTTGGTAACGCCATAAAATCCGAACACTAAATCGTATAATTATAATATTCTTGTTATGTTCTTTACTGTAAAGCCAAGGTTTTTGTAAAAGATAAACGTATGGAAATTGTTTGAAAATCTCACACCATCCGTGCGAAGGCAGGCAGCTAGTAAATAAAACAATACCCATTGCTATTCCAATCGTGTACTAGAATAAAATAAACTAACAAAGTTTCACTATCGTTGAATCTACAACGTTACAAATGACAGCGATACGTTACCCCCCGTTCACACTAGTCGTAAGTCGCATACGACTAAAAGTCGAATGCTCTGGTCACCATACACTTTATATGGAGCTGTTCACATTGGATGAGACGCGATTTACATATAAAATCAGACTTTCGACTTTTAGTCGTATGCGACTTACGACTAGTGTGAACGGGGGGTTAATCTCAGCGCTGACATCATAATCAGGCCTATAATGTCAATTTAATTATAACCGTGCAATTACGTCATGAGGACAATGACGTAATACGTAGCCTTGGGCACCGGCTGAACTAAATACAGCCTATGTTTATATACAAACCCTTGAACAAAAGCCGCCCCCTCATTTAACTAAATGCCTCGGGTGTACCAGATAACAAGATATTTGGATAATAAATAATCTTATTCTTATTTTTTTACTATTTCAAGAAATATAAGCATATTTAATGCCTACGGAATTTCTGTACCTGTATTAGAAATTTGATTTTGATATTTGTAAGTAGCAAGTCGCCGTAGGCTCTTGGGTTAATTTAATAGATATTACATTTAATTATCAACGGTAAATAAGCCGAATTTCCGACTTATGAGATCATTTGTGTTTGACCTTCGACCTCCGTGGTCGAGTGGCGTACACACCGGTTTTTAAGGTGTCGCCAGCCATGAGGTCCCGGGTTCGATCCCCAGGCGGGTCAATGAAGAAAACCACTTTTCTACATTGTCTCGGGTCTGGGTGTTTGTGGTACCTTCGTTGTCTCTGAATTTCATAACACAAGTGCTTTAGCTACTTACTTTGAGTTCAGAGCAATGTATGTGATGTTGTCCACGTTTATTTATATTTTATTTATTTGTATATTCCGATATCTGGAGATTTAAGGTTTTCATGTACTATGTTGATAATTTATTATTCAATGACTAACAGGCCAGTCATGATTTGTTAAAATTGGCCTGTTAGTCTAGTGGTTAGTGACCGTGACTGCTAAACTGGAGGTTTTGGGTTCGATTCCCATTCAGGACAATTTTTTGTATGATGAGCATGATAATTTGTTTTGTGTCTGGGCGTAATATATCTATAATATGTATGTATTTAGACATATGTAAGTATGTTTATCAGTTGTCTGGTTTCCATAATACAGACTCTGCCTAGTTTGGGATCAGATGGCCGTGTGTAAGTTGTCCCAAGATATTATTATTATAATAATTAAAACCGTTAACTAATTTACGGTTTGACCAGTAAGATATTATAAAAGTACGCTATTTACAAAAACCCTGTCTATTTAATCCTTGTGCCTATTATTATTTCCTCTTAAACTTAATTCAACTTTTTGCACGTATAAATACAGTTCATTTTAGACTGTTAAAGATTCATAAAAAATATATGATGCACCGCAAACTGAACCTTATAGGTATGACTATTACAGTTTATTTTTCCTAAGACTCTTGTTTGTTCACCTGTCTGGCACAAAATTATGAACGTAGTACATATATTTCGTATATATTTCAAAACGAGACAGCTAAAATGCAACCACAACAATCCCTACAAATTACCTTTATTAAATTTTCAGTTGGGATTTTATACTTATTTCTATTTACTACTATTGCACGTTGTAGTTATAATAACGTATATAATAATAAAAGTCTAGACTTATCTTTAATACAGACTTAAAATGAAGTTAATAAGGAAAACAATTTGAGTTGGTTAGCGGTCAACCACAGTCTTTGCAAATTACTAGATGTGGCATAACTAATATCAGTTTTCTTTTGTTTATTGTTTTTTTTTTTTTTAATGGTTACTAGCAATTTGGGTGGAATTCACATAACTAGCAATCTTGTTAACCCCTCCAACTAAGCTAAATATGCTTGTGTCTGGAGTGGGTTCACGTCAATAGTGCAATGGGTGGGGTTCGAACCTGCGACCTCTCGATCACAAGGCGGTCACCCTAACCATTAGGCTATTGCCGCTTAGATCTTAATATTTTTTTCTAAAAAGGCGAATAAAATTCTAAGTATAGTTTTCATGTATTGCTTTTACAGTATACATAGGGTACTACTAATATACTTAACACAACAAAAAGTTATTTCGTTCGCCAGTGACACACGCACAAAATATAATTTCTTACTTCTCTACATGAGAAGAGGCCTGTGCCAGCTGTAGGACATTTATAGACCAGTATAATCTTCTATATATATAAATCTCTCATGTCACAGTGTTTGTAACCAAACTCTTCCGAAAATCCTTGACCGATTTTTATGAAATTTTTCGTGCATTTTTGTTAGGTCTGCGAATAGGTTGTAAACTAAATATTTTTATACCCCTAAGTGATAATGGTGGAAGAAGATGGATTATTGTTAACAAATAGGTACAAAAAAGGAGACTTGACTGGGTAATAATAATTTTATCTATTTTTTTTAAAGATTAAAAGAAAAACTAAAAACTCTATCTACAATATGTTTACATGTTCCGATTTTTAATTATTTATTTATTTATTTATTTATTTATGTACACACAACAGACAAACAGTAAAAATAATGTAAAAAGCAAACAGGTACAAAGGTACAGGTACAGGTACAATTATCGTATTCTGTAAAGCTTTACATCCTCGTTGTTTGCGTTGCGAAATAGTTAATCGTCGGTTAGCACTCAAAGTTAAGTGTTATTTACGGGCAAGTACCGTTTAGCTGAAGCCAGAGATGAATATATGTAAACACTCGTTAAACTGAGCTCTTTAAACACATTTTAAGTCGACGACATCTTTAGGATTTTGCTTCGTTCTGTAGCGTAAATAAGGAAAACAGAAAACCAAAAGAAGGTAATGCTAAAAGAAAAGTTTAAATGTAAATGTAAATGTAAATGTGGACAACATCACATACATTGCTCTGAACCCAAAGTAAGTAGCTAAAGCACTTGTGTTATGGAATTCAGAGACAACGAAAGTACCACAAACACCCAGACCCGAGACAATGTAGAAAAGTTGTTTTCTACATTGACCCAGCCGGGGATCGAACCCGGGACCTCAGAGCTGGCGACACCTTGAAACCAGTGTTTACGCCACTCGACCACGGAGGTCGTCAAATGTAGGAAACAAATTGTAAATCTGGCCATATACATGCCGTTACTGAAAAGGTATAGGTATCTATCCAAAAGGGGTAAAGAGTAAATCTGGTATAGAGGGCTAGATATATTTTGGGCTGAAATTTTGTAAACTGACATAAATGTCAGTTAGTGCGGCAAAAATCTATAATATCCTTTCTTCAGTTCAAGCTAACTTAACACCAAATTTCATGAATATCAGCCCAGCGGTTTAGCCGTAAAATCATAACAGACTGACAGTCAGTTTTTTTTTTCTCATTTTCAGTATACTTGCTGTTGCCACGGCTCTGCACGCATATATGTTGTTTATCGCGGCAGAATTCTAGGTCCTTTCTAGGGGTTTAAACTAACTACAAACAAATTTTATTTAAATCGGTCAGACAGACAGACAATTTTCGCATTTATAATATTAGTCAAGATTTTCTTTATAACGTTTGTAAAAATGGTAAAAAAAAACAATTGAATATTACTTCCGAAGTTTTTGGAAGTGTGATACCCACACAATACTCATTAAAATCAATTGTAATATTAAATATCAGTTCATAAAATCTCAGTTGGACGGGTTGGCCTAATTTCGTATTGAATCTTAATCAAAATTCGGAATCACTGAGCATAAATTTATTCAGGCGTTAGAATTAAATTCACTGGCTATTAGACGGTGTATTGTAATTGGCTTCTGCTATACAAATAGCTTAAAACAATAGTGTTATCGTAAAACAGTGGTTAACTTGATTACATTACTGGAATGGGTTATTAGGCCCTATTGAGAATTGTAAGGAAATACAGATTGAAGGGACCATTTAATATTAAGTATATCTATTGTTTTTGGTGATTCCAATCGTGTACTAGAATAAAATAAACTAACAAAGTTTCACTATCGTTGAATCTACAACGTTACAAATGACAGCGATACGTTACCCCCCGTTCACACTAGTCGTAAGTCGCATACGACTAAAAGTCGAATGCTCTGGTCACC
Source organism: Diachrysia chrysitis (assembly GCA_932294365.1). Lineage (NCBI taxonomy): Eukaryota > Metazoa > Arthropoda > Insecta > Lepidoptera > Noctuidae > Diachrysia > Diachrysia chrysitis. Next base: position 8,415,961 of record OW028659.1, on the reverse strand, counting down.
ATACACTTTATATGGAGCTGTTCACATTGGATGAGACGCGATTTACATATAAAATCAGACTTTCGACTTTTAGTCGTATGCGACTTACGACTAGTGTGAACGGGGGGTTAATCTCAGCGCTGACATCATAATCAGGCCTATAATGTCAATTTAATTATAACCGTGCAATTACGTCATGAGGACAATGACGTAATACGTAGCCTTGGGCACCGGCTGAACTAAATACAGCCTATGTTTATATACAAACCCTTGAACAAAAGCCGCCCCCTCATTTAACTAAATGCCTCGGGTGTACCAGATAACAAGATATTTGGATAATAAATAATCTTATTCTTATTTTTTTACTATTTCAAGAAATATAAGCATATTTAATGCCTACGGAATTTCTGTACCTGTATTAGAAATTTGATTTTGATATTTGTAAGTAGCAAGTCGCCGTAGGCTCTTGGGTTAATTTAATAGATATTACATTTAATTATCAACGGTAAATAAGCCGAATTTCCGACTTATGAGATCATTTGTGTTTGACCTTCGACCTCCGTGGTCGAGTGGCGTACACACCGGTTTTTAAGGTGTCGCCAGCCATGAGGTCCCGGGTTCGATCCCCAGGCGGGTCAATGAAGAAAACCACTTTTCTACATTGTCTCGGGTCTGGGTGTTTGTGGTACCTTCGTTGTCTCTGAATTTCATAACACAAGTGCTTTAGCTACTTACTTTGAGTTCAGAGCAATGTATGTGATGTTGTCCACGTTTATTTATATTTTATTTATTTGTATATTCCGATATCTGGAGATTTAAGGTTTTCATGTACTATGTTGATAATTTATTATTCAATGACTAACAGGCCAGTCATGATTTGTTAAAATTGGCCTGTTAGTCTAGTGGTTAGTGACCGTGACTGCTAAACTGGAGGTTTTGGGTTCGATTCCCATTCAGGACAATTTTTTGTATGATGAGCATGATAATTTGTTTTGTGTCTGGGCGTAATATATCTATAATATGTATGTATTTAGACATATGTAAGTATGTTTATCAGTTGTCTGGTTTCCATAATACAGACTCTGCCTAGTTTGGGATCAGATGGCCGTGTGTAAGTTGTCCCAAGATATTATTATTATAATAATTAAAACCGTTAACTAATTTACGGTTTGACCAGTAAGATATTATAAAAGTACGCTATTTACAAAAACCCTGTCTATTTAATCCTTGTGCCTATTATTATTTCCTCTTAAACTTAATTCAACTTTTTGCACGTATAAATACAGTTCATTTTAGACTGTTAAAGATTCATAAAAAATATATGATGCACCGCAAACTGAACCTTATAGGTATGACTATTACAGTTTATTTTTCCTAAGACTCTTGTTTGTTCACCTGTCTGGCACAAAATTATGAACGTAGTACATATATTTCGTATATATTTCAAAACGAGACAGCTAAAATGCAACCACAACAATCCCTACAAATTACCTTTATTAAATTTTCAGTTGGGATTTTATACTTATTTCTATTTACTACTATTGCACGTTGTAGTTATAATAACGTATATAATAATAAAAGTCTAGACTTATCTTTAATACAGACTTAAAATGAAGTTAATAAGGAAAACAATTTGAGTTGGTTAGCGGTCAACCACAGTCTTTGCAAATTACTAGATGTGGCATAACTAATATCAGTTTTCTTTTGTTTATTGTTTTTTTTTTTTTTAATGGTTACTAGCAATTTGGGTGGAATTCACATAACTAGCAATCTTGTTAACCCCTCCAACTAAGCTAAATATGCTTGTGTCTGGAGTGGGTTCACGTCAATAGTGCAATGGGTGGGGTTCGAACCTGCGACCTCTCGATCACAAGGCGGTCACCCTAACCATTAGGCTATTGCCGCTTAGATCTTAATATTTTTTTCTAAAAAGGCGAATAAAATTCTAAGTATAGTTTTCATGTATTGCTTTTACAGTATACATAGGGTACTACTAATATACTTAACACAACAAAAAGTTATTTCGTTCGCCAGTGACACACGCACAAAATATAATTTCTTACTTCTCTACATGAGAAGAGGCCTGTGCCAGCTGTAGGACATTTATAGACCAGTATAATCTTCTATATATATAAATCTCTCATGTCACAGTGTTTGTAACCAAACTCTTCCGAAAATCCTTGACCGATTTTTATGAAATTTTTCGTGCATTTTTGTTAGGTCTGCGAATAGGTTGTAAACTAAATATTTTTATACCCCTAAGTGATAATGGTGGAAGAAGATGGATTATTGTTAACAAATAGGTACAAAAAAGGAGACTTGACTGGGTAATAATAATTTTATCTATTTTTTTTAAAGATTAAAAGAAAAACTAAAAACTCTATCTACAATATGTTTACATGTTCCGATTTTTAATTATTTATTTATTTATTTATTTATTTATGTACACACAACAGACAAACAGTAAAAATAATGTAAAAAGCAAACAGGTACAAAGGTACAGGTACAGGTACAATTATCGTATTCTGTAAAGCTTTACATCCTCGTTGTTTGCGTTGCGAAATAGTTAATCGTCGGTTAGCACTCAAAGTTAAGTGTTATTTACGGGCAAGTACCGTTTAGCTGAAGCCAGAGATGAATATATGTAAACACTCGTTAAACTGAGCTCTTTAAACACATTTTAAGTCGACGACATCTTTAGGATTTTGCTTCGTTCTGTAGCGTAAATAAGGAAAACAGAAAACCAAAAGAAGGTAATGCTAAAAGAAAAGTTTAAATGTAAATGTAAATGTAAATGTGGACAACATCACATACATTGCTCTGAACCCAAAGTAAGTAGCTAAAGCACTTGTGTTATGGAATTCAGAGACAACGAAAGTACCACAAACACCCAGACCCGAGACAATGTAGAAAAGTTGTTTTCTACATTGACCCAGCCGGGGATCGAACCCGGGACCTCAGAGCTGGCGACACCTTGAAACCAGTGTTTACGCCACTCGACCACGGAGGTCGTCAAATGTAGGAAACAAATTGTAAATCTGGCCATATACATGCCGTTACTGAAAAGGTATAGGTATCTATCCAAAAGGGGTAAAGAGTAAATCTGGTATAGAGGGCTAGATATATTTTGGGCTGAAATTTTGTAAACTGACATAAATGTCAGTTAGTGCGGCAAAAATCTATAATATCCTTTCTTCAGTTCAAGCTAACTTAACACCAAATTTCATGAATATCAGCCCAGCGGTTTAGCCGTAAAATCATAACAGACTGACAGTCAGTTTTTTTTTTCTCATTTTCAGTATACTTGCTGTTGCCACGGCTCTGCACGCATATATGTTGTTTATCGCGGCAGAATTCTAGGTCCTTTCTAGGGGTTTAAACTAACTACAAACAAATTTTATTTAAATCGGTCAGACAGACAGACAATTTTCGCATTTATAATATTAGTCAAGATTTTCTTTATAACGTTTGTAAAAATGGTAAAAAAAAACAATTGAATATTACTTCCGAAGTTTTTGGAAGTGTGATACCCACACAATACTCATTAAAATCAATTGTAATATTAAATATCAGTTCATAAAATCTCAGTTGGACGGGTTGGCCTAATTTCGTATTGAATCTTAATCAAAATTCGGAATCACTGAGCATAAATTTATTCAGGCGTTAGAATTAAATTCACTGGCTATTAGACGGTGTATTGTAATTGGCTTCTGCTATACAAATAGCTTAAAACAATAGTGTTATCGTAAAACAGTGGTTAACTTGATTACATTACTGGAATGGGTTATTAGGCCCTATTGAGAATTGTAAGGAAATACAGATTGAAGGGACCATTTAATATTAAGTATATCTATTGTTTTTGGTGATGATTTTAATACTATGTCTGATTATATAATTGTTTGATGGCCGAATACTGAAGCCAATCAGTTTTTAAGTCACCGTTAAGTGTTATGCTGTCTCTGTCACTTTAATGAAGTATGCTAAAGGGTAATGGTAAAGAAGTGAAATATAGATATTTAAGAACGTTAAAGTTAAGTCTTAGAGTTTAAGATTTGTTAACCAATCAAGCAAAGTTTTATAACGGTTAACAAGCATCAAAAAATTATTGTCATCTTTATAAATGACGGAAAACGTGCCCAAAAGGCTGGCGGCATTGCCACATTGAATGGCTAAGCTAATAAAAAAAAATCTAAAACTGTTTTCAAAACAGCATCCTGCAACGAATAAATAACTGACATACTTAATGTATAACGCAACGCAGTCAAAACGTTCAAAATTCTTTGTGTTTGTTTCTTAGATACAAGAGACTCGTTCGAGTATACTGTTTGTTTTTTTTTATACCTAAAAATAAGGTACTTAATTTTTACTTTTAGAAAAGACTAGACAATAAACTGATAAACAGGTTTTTATAAATTACTAGCTGCCCTCCCCGGCTTCGCGTGGGTAGTGTAAGATCATTCAAAATTTCCCCACGTTTTATTTTATAAAAATTCTATAATAAGGAACATAACAAAAAAAGAATTATCCAATTTGTTGCAGTCGTTCGGCACAAGTTATGGCATGACAAAGAGAAATCTGGATTAAACTTATATACATAGATTGATATCATCTGCTGTACCACGGATAAACAGACATACAAATACACTGGTTAAACTTATTATACCCCTCTAAAAAGCACGACTGAATATACCACATTTGTCCCCAGGTTCTTCGCCAGACAACCCTGCCGATAGTCCCGACTCGCCACCAGACGTTCCAACGTCAGCTGTCGCACCGACTCGACCTGCCTTCGATACAGTTCAGCATCTGCAGCCTGGAGCGAGCTGACTCCTCGATTGGATTGATTAAGGTAAAATACTAGAAACAAAATAACAATTCGATGTTTGTAGTAAGATAGCACGATAAATAGTTGTTGTGTTTTGGATTTGTTACCTCGATAGTACAGACAAATTGATAAAAATCGCTGGTTAAACCATTAAAATCTAAATTTCTTTCTCCTCTCTTTCCTGTTTACAGCAATATACCTAGTGCTAACATGATATCTTTATGTTTTAAACTCAAAACATTGTAGACTCTTCCACTAATTTCAAAAAGACTTCCTTTTTGGTGGCTCGATAAATTATGAGCAAATATAAAAAATAACTGTTGTCCACGGCTCCGCCCGCGTGGAAAAAGAATCCTAAGTCTTTTCTTAGAATCTAAGCTTACCCCATCCCAAGTTTTATCCAAATCGGTTAAGCGGTTTAGCTGTGAAAGCATAACAGACAGAAAGACAGACAGACACACAGGGTTACTTTCGCATTTATAATATTAGTAAGGATTGAGTGGTATTCAGTAATAAGAGGATAGCACAATATTAAATAGACAAAATATTTATCTGAAGATTTAGGTGAAGGTTTTTTTAAGACGGAATATAATTCACCATGCGTACCTGAAGCTGTATTGAAATGAAATCAAATTACTCACGTGACTTATCGAAGTTGCTAACAACTGTTAAGTTAGATTAAAAAAGTCAAGATAGAGACGGAAACACACTTGTATTTGTTCATAAAAGACACGTGTATTCTAAATAACTTTTCATAACTCTCCTACTGTGTAACTATTTCTCATTTAATTTTGCGAGAAAATTCTAGGCGAACAAACTAAAAACAAATCATATTTTGGTAAAGTATGTTTTCAAATCTAGAATTATATATTTGTTCTATGAGTTCTAATTTATCAAAGTCAAATAAAATACGTCAAAATTTCATAAAGAAATCTCTAATTGAAACATCAAGAAAATGAAATGAAAAGCGTAATTTAAAAACGTACACTGAACTACAAAACTGTTTCACGGATTATAATTTACTTTCTACTTCGAAACGTATAAATCTTATTCACATCATGACAGTCGCCATTTATAAAGTAAAATGAATAATGAGCCTTAGGTTTGAAAAGGTCTGTCGACGACTGTACCTACATTAGTTGTTGATGTCAACATAATATTCTTCTCACGACTTTGTTAGATCTTGTTTTGAATATTTTAGGGTTAATATGGGTCCATGTTTTTTTTTTGAGTTAATTTCCTTGTGGCAAAATTGGTCTTTGATATACAATTTTTGTGTCGTATTATATTTTTTAGATTTTTTTTTTATTTCTAGTTATCATCGTTCACAACCGTTTTCGACTTTCCATCTGCATTATTAATAATCACTAATTATTTAAATAATATATAATACATATTATGGGAACGTGATTAGGCAGTTAACTAAATTCACTTTTTATAATGTTACTAGCAGTGCCCCACGGTTTCAGGTTTCAGTTTTGTAACTTTTTTTGATGTTTTTATAGTTATTCTGCTATTCGGGGCAGAGACAAATCAAACAAATCAAAGGTCATGAAAATCGATCCATTTTTGAGGTATAGATAGTGTAACTAACCCGATTTTTGTTTTATATTGTAAGATTAATTTAATTTAGTTTTAAAATGCACAATTTTTTATATGGTAACATGTATGAAGTAAGACCTTACATTGTGTTTCCTAATTATTTACTTAATATTAGAATTAGTTTGTCTTTTAAGTTCCGTAAATTTTTGTGATATATTTCCCTAGCGTATTTATGTTTTTAGCAAGTTAACCTTTCCTTTGGCAAATGGTTGCCCGGACGAAATTGCCTTGTGCAATAAGGCCGCCTTTTGTACATATTAGTCACTATACAACTCTAGTTTATGTTTTATTTTATTATACTTTTGATGTGCAAAACAGAATAAATAAATAAATAAGATTGTAAAAATTTCAAAATATTGGTAGATTATCCAAAACTTTTCCTTTATCGAAAACTTCTATTTATGAACATTCTTATTAGCTACTTACTTTTCATAAAAAAATCTCATCTAATTTATCAAAGGAAAGTACTATTTGTCCCATTTTTTAATTTGCTTTTGTAATACAAGACTCCTGTCATTACTTTGGCTTTGTCAAAAAGAAACTATCTTTATAAAAGGCATCACATGGCTCTGGTGTCTTAATTACCAGTCCTTTGTCTTTGTTCCGCACTCGCCTTATATTTTTTGTTCCTAATAATCCTACAATAGTAGAGGTCGCCAGTTTTTTGTGAATCAAAACTTAACGGGTACGGGGCAACACAAAAATTGGAGACAGACAAATCTCAGTTTTAATGAAAGTTGGGTACTTTTATTTTTAAAATTCCGTGATGCAAATTTTAATGTGTTTTCGGGTTTTCAGTAAGCTTCTTTTAGTTTTTTGATGGTACGCTGGTACGATGGCCTTTTATCTGGTGTATGGATTTTTAAATTAAAATGAAACTTATTTTTTGACGGATTATTTTATGTTGCATAGGGATTATGTTCGTGACTGTACTTTGCGTTAGATATTACGTGTAAAATAGTCTTATTTAAATATTTTTTGTTGTTGTAGTATAATGTAAACAGTACGTCTACTCTTAAAATATGTGTTTAATATTCGAGGAATATAATTAACACGCACTTTCACAGTATTTTTCATGTTATCATAATATTATAACATATAGCATATTATAACAAGAAATGTAGCAATGTTTTTGTAACGAACCTTTTGATGTTAGATCACTGAACAATATTTAATTATTATGACGACGTTATATGCTTATAATTATATATTATGTAAAGGGAATTAGCGCAAACATGCATAAATACCTTTACGCTTGACGTTTTAAATGGGTTTATGCATGTACGCGCTAATTTCCGTTACATAATATATTATTATAAATATGCAGCGCGATAGTTTAAAAGTTAGTGACGTTATATGCTTATTTTATTTGAATACTTTATAAATTTTCAAATACTTTTTATGGTGTATGCAGTGTCACGTTCATAAAATTATCGGCTTAACTATCATTATCGTCATCATCATCATTAGCCCTTTATAACCCACTGTTGGGCCATCCTTTGTTAATGCCACTCTGCTCAGTCTCTTTAAGACGCATCCATCCTTCTCCTACCAGCGGCTTCACAGCCGAAGTTGATTTAAATTAGGTGCTTTAGTTATATAGCAGTCTAAAACTTTCTAATATTTTAATTAAAGATTTACACAAAGAGCATTAAACTTATACAATAAGATTTAAAATTATAATTTTTTATACAAATCTTCTTTCCGTATGTGTATTTAATAATAAGAAAAAATAACAAGTATGTTAAATTAATTAATCTTATTAAGCAATACCTAATTTAATGTAGGTACTTATGATGCTATACACATAAGCTTTGTTGCTTTTTGCCAAACATGCGATGACCTCCGTGGTCGAGTGGCTTATCCACCGGATTTCTAGGTGTCGCCAGCTCTGAGGTCCCGGGTTCGATCCGGCCGGGTCAATGAAGAAAACCCTTTTTCTACATTGTCTCGGGTCTGGGTGCTTGTGGTGCCTTCGTTGTCTCCATAACACAAGCGCTTTAGCTAGTTTTTTTGGGTTCAGAGCAATGTATGTGATGTTGTCCACATTTATTTATTATTCTAGGTATGTCTATTATACCACATATCAAACGCACTGTAAGACATAAACAAGGAGTAAATTATGTCCATTGTTCTCCCAGATTGTCACCATTGTCGTGTCATGTCTAGCCAGTGGTTGACGCGTCATTTCCACCTGATTTCCGAAACTATGTGGGGCTTCATTAACAGACTATGGGCCAAGTTCAACAGATACATTAAAACTGTTTCTACGAACTAAGTTCTTCGTAATCGAGTTTAATTTTTTTAAACGTTGAAGCTGAAATGTCCTTTGTCTTTGCCTAAACTGCGTTCAATTTGTGTTAGTGAAACACAAGCGTTGAATTAAGTTAAACGCGAAAAACTTGATTTGTTTCTGTTTATAATATTGGGTTTTCCGAATATAAAGATTAAGCCGTGCCTGCCGCGGTTAGTGCGTAGATGGGGGACCATTTGTTAACATATCGAGACCCCTCCGTGGCTCATAAAGCACGTTAAGCCGTTGGTCCTGTCTATTATATGTATCGTTATTTCATTACAATTCTGACAACCAGTCCAGCTAGGCTAGGTTGTGGAGGTCAGATAGGCAGTGGCTTCATTTAAAATACGGTATTCAGCAGAATCCGGTAATACTGGAAGCCGACCCCAACGTAGCTTGGGAAAAGGCTAGGCAGAAGGAGCAGAAGAATAGTGAAGTCCCCTATTTGAGATCACAAGTTTTTAAGCAACGTTCACACAGCCACGCTTGTTGCACAAGTGACGGACAAATGTCTTCACTATTCGACACTTCGTTTGTTTGGCGAGTGGCGAGTGTCTCTGTTTCACAGTAAATAACCTTCACTCGAACACTGGTGTTCACACGTGTCGTGTAAACGCGTAATGACATGTCTAGCCGGTGGTAGACGCGTCATTTCCACATGGTTTCCGCAACTATGTGGAGTTCATTAACAGAGTTAGACGGGGACATCACAGGCCTTAGTATTAATTAATTTTGCTGGTTATTATATATTTTAATGCAGAGACTTTGAATTATAGCGGCTTGGCTTTACAAATAAAAAACAAAAATGCCTTAGAATTAGTACAGTTTGTTAAAATAAAAAAAAGAATATGTCGATATATATTTTTTTTATTACTAATTTCCCGCCCCGTCTTCACACGGGTGGTGTGAGATTTTCAAAACATTTCGATACGTTTTTTTTTTATTTTCTTTCTACAAACCTTGTCCTTACAATAAAGATATTAAAAAAAAAAAATTTTTTTTTTCAGTCCAGCCTTTCTCTTGTTTTAGCTAAACTAACGAACAGTCATTTATTTTCATAGAATAAGATCTAGTCTCTTATACTTATGCTTCACTCGGGTGAGAGGACACAAAATATTAATGAAATATACGCTCTAATTTTCCTTTTCAATCAATCCTGATGAAAAACGAATTAAAATTCGTTACGTAGTTTAAAAGATCTAAACGTACAGACAGCAGTGGGAGCGACTTTGTTTTATTATATGTAGGTAAAGATACATGTTCAAAGTTTTCTACAAACACAAAAAAATTGGTAATTTTCAAACAACAGATTATCTTACAGTTAAATAACACCATATATTTTTACTAAATCTATACTAATATTATAAAGCTGAAGAGTTTGTTTGTTTGTTTATTTGTTTGTTTGAACGCGCTAATCCCAGGAACTACTGGTTCGATTTTAAAAAATCTTTTTGTATTGGATAGTCCGTTTATTGAGGAAGGCTATAGGCTATATAACATCACGCTACGACCAATAGGAGCGGAGCATAAATAAAAAAGGTTGCAAAAATGGAAAACCGTTGAAACTAAAACACGCGAACAAAGTCGCGGGGGACAGCTAGTCAAAAGATAAAAGAAAACAATCAATATTAAATTACCTTGTTTTCTTTTATATCATAACATTATAAACAATTATTTTAATAAGTTACATTCAACGTTTGTGTAAGGCAACGAAGCAACAGTTTTCATTATCTAAATAAAGTCAAAAAAGATTTCCCTTTTTCATATTTCAAACGCCAGTTACGAGATTTTTATAATGAGACATTTTGAAAACAATTTTCTTAAATAATCTAAATGACTTGTTTAAGTAGTTTGTAATACAGAAATATGTTGTAACAATGAACGGACGTAATATAAAAGCTCTTTGCCTACGTTAATGTAAAGCCAAGCTTTGCGGCTTTAAGGCTTTAAATTGAAAATGTTAATGTGAGCTATACATTTATTGTAATTTTCCATAATCATCAGACTCCCTAACCAAGTAAAATTTCTACAAGCGACAACGCCAATCGAATCGCTCAAATGTATGGAAGTGACAAGTCTAAGTCACTTCCATACATTCCGACAAAATCAAATGTCATTTCCATACATTTAATGTCATTTAAACGATTTCTATTATCATAGATTTAAGAACATTGTTTGGATAAAGTATTATTATTAAAATTTAACCAGAATTATTGATAAAATACTATATACCTACGAATAGCTAGATTTTCATGCGGTTTTCGCTATTTTAAAGCCCATGTTTAAAATTATTATAACCAATATTTCAAAAAGCGACTTCAAAAAAAGAAGCTTCTGATATTATCTGTTATAAAATGGATGTAGTTATTTGGATATTCGTATTTTTTAAATTTATATTTATTTGAGTAGTAATAAAGGCGTAATAAAGTTCCTTGAAGTTCCTTTATATAAGGTCATACATGGAATTGCGATAAATACCCGATGTCGTCACCATAATTCAATTGTTTCTTTGAAATATCTGATAACGAAACCATTTTATTAGCCCGTGTAATCGCACCTTAAGTCCATCGTATCTGCGGCTATAAAATGATTTTTGTTGTAAAGATCAAAGCTAATAGAGCATTTTTATTGGTTCTCGTTAAATTTAAATTGCCAATATTGAAAGTAAATTTATTTTATTTGGGGTTATAATGTTTCATTGTTTTGGCTTAAAGATGGTGGTTCTAAATTTTTTATATTAAATTATAGATGTTGTTTTATTTGGACGAATAGTTTAAGACGTATACTATATTCTTGTAGAAATTATCTGTTGCTGTTTAGACAGTATGATTAACACCAGGGCGGGTAAACCTTTAATGAATTTCAGTACTAAAACAAATGTAAAATTTTAATTCATTAAGCAGGCACACACACAACACACAGTAAAAAAAAATACTGTCAATGTTGATTTGTTGTTAGATTCCAGTTAGTTCCTTCCATTGACAGTATTTTTTCCAAGAAAACTGAATCACGTATCCTCTCAACTAATATCAATTTTGCATTGGCAGAATTAAATAATTGAAGAGTGTAAAGGCACTCATTCCTTTTCGTATTGAATTATATTATTGTTTTTCACCTAATCTAAATGCAGTTAAATTTTAAGCAATAGTTTGGGCATCTATTAGTTATTCTCGTTCACAGAGAACAGCTCATTGGAACACAGTTTATGTAATTCAAGAAGTTGGTCTTTTTTACGTTACGTCTGAAAATTTGGTCATTAGTAATATAAACGTATGAGTAATTCAAGATCTTGTTTCCAGCCGGAGCTATACAAGAATGAGCTGGTCCGCCAGTCTTCCACCGACAGCGCGGAGCTGGAGTTCTGTGGCAAGCTGCACTTCGCGCTCAAGTACGACCAGGAAGTTGAGGCTTTGGTGGTCAAGGTATGTCATTTCTTAAACCCCTAGCAAAAAAAGAAGGAATCTATTTTGGTTTTTTGTCTGATAGAAGACTTCTTTGAGAGCGTATTTAGCTATAATTTACGAAAACCTGTTCAGTTTAAAGATTTTCAGCTTTTACGATATAAAATATTGGATTTGTTTTACGTTTAGGAGCTTAATACGTTGTTTGATATCAAGGTACTGTGCAAATTATTGATTACTAGCTGACCCGTGCCCACTTCGTTGGGCATAATGTTAATAATCGTTTTTTAGTACATATGACCTAACGATTTAAATTATTTTATTAATATTAAAAATTAAATTATCTATACTAATATTAAAAAAACAACTTTTTGTAACTCAAAAATATATCTTTTATAGTTAAGGCAGCGTTCGTAACAAACGCTTTCATTCGACCGTTTTTTCTCCGATTCACTTTGCAAAACGGACTAACACGTAAAAGCCTTTTTATTTTTCGGTTTTTTTATATAACCTATGACACTCAGCAATAATGTGGCTTTCTATTGGTGAAAGAATTTTTAAAATCGGTTCAGTAGATCCCGAGATTACCCCTTACAATTTAACAAACACACAAACTTTACTTCTTTATAATATTAGTATAGACTAGCTGTCCCCCGCGACTTTGTCCGCGTGTTTTAGTTTCAACGGTTTTTCATTTTTGCAACATTTTTCATTTATGCTCCGCCCCTATTGATCGTAGCGTGATGTTATATAGCCTAGCTTTCTTCAATAAACGGACTATCCAATACAAAAAGATTTTTTCAATTCGAACCAGTAGTTCCCGAGATTAGCGCGTTCAAACAAACAAACAAACAAACAAACAAACTCTTCAGCTTTATAATATTAGTATAGATAAAACACCTGATTTCCAAAAATCAGATGATTCTTATTTAGATTTTTTATGTTACATTATGATTATAAAAACAAATGCCTAGTTCAAGAGTTAATACAGAGCATTAGGCCTGGTTCTCACGGTGCGCTATATAGCGGGTACCACCCTGCACCGTCAACCGTTGGAAGCCACTCGTCCGTGGTCGCGCAGACGCGTAAGCCCCGTTCCGTCGCAATCCACCGCAAGGCGAAGAATACCCTAAGTTAGTTCAAAATTGGGTGGGAAACCGTTTTATATAATTTTCTATTATGTTTATTTTATGCTTTATGGCAATATTTCTAGGCTATTTAACCTAAATAGTATTTTAAACAATATACCTTAGTTCAAGTCAACTATTCCAAAGATTTATATTGAAACTAAATAATACGAACCACGTTAAAATAAAGAAAAAGACATCAAAAGTAAAGATTACGTTTAGTTTTACTTTAACATTGTAATGGAGGATAGAAGCGTCTTTATTTCTTGTGTACCCAAAGTTTAAAGGGCGAAAGGAAAAAGAAAAAAAAGGTAACACTTGATCCTTAAACTTGAGAATTTTGACACGGGCCTTCGGCGATTTGAGCAAAAAACTTTATTCTTTGAACTTTTTCAACCATATAACAATTAAAAAAAATTTTTGTTCAACAAATTCTAAACTAAGAATAAATATTTTAACACAAAGGTTTGAAACGAAACTTTGTTTTGATGTTCACTGAGGTCGTTGACGTTTTGTAACTATGCAAGTTTAAGTAACAAAAAAAGCTGTAGAGTAAGGCCTGATTTAGACAATGCGAGAAATGTCTTGCAAGTAGCAGTACATTGCAGGGCCGCGCAGTTACAGAGCAATAAACTTCCAAACAGATATAGATATTTATTTGATATTATCGACATTTTAGTGCCCGTGACTTCGTCCGCGTGGAATTTAACAAAAAAGCAACATTACGTTTTCATAATAATTTTATATTTTTTCTAAAATAGAAGAAACCTAAGTTACTCCTTAGTACATCAGCTATCAGCCAGTAAAAGAACCGCCAAATCGGTCTAGCCATTCCAGAGATTAGGCGGAACAAACAGACAGGCAGACAGACAGACATAAATATAAAAAATGGTATTTTTTTATATGTACCGTAAATACATTCATATGCATGTAGTAAAAAGTGGTTATTTTAATATTACAAACAGACACTTAATTTTTTTTTATTTGTATAGATATTTTGCAGACTGGTATTGGTTCCTGATTATACCTACGGCCCAAAAATATTCAACGCAAAAACAACGGAAAATCTATTGACATTTATAACAGTTCAGCCTACCTGTTAGCAGACTCCTAGCGTAATAATATAATAATAATAATAATAAAGCGGGGAATATTCCAGGGTGACAGTCTGAGCCCACTGTGGTTCTGTTTGGCCTTGAATCCTCTAAGCACTCTGCTTGAGAATTCAAGGCTAGGCTATTCGTTGCGGAGAGGAAGCCAGGTAATCTCCCACTTGTTATACATGGATGATCTTAAACTTTTTGCCACCAACAAATTGCAACTGATGAAGTTACTGAAGATCACTGAAAGCTTCAGTAATTCCATCAGAATGGAATTTGGTGTTGACAAATGTGCAGTCATGCATGTAAAACGAGGCGGGATTATGGAATCCCAGGGCATACAGCTCTCGGATTCTATAAACCTAAGGTCACTCTCTGCAACGGAGACCTACAAGTACTTGGGTATGTCAGAGGCGTTAGGCATCAACGCTGCTGACATGAAACAATCATTACAGACACGTTTCTTTGGCCGCCTGAACAAAGTACTGAAAAGTCTTTTGTCAGGGGGCAACAAAGTGCGTGCCTTTAATGGTTGGGTCATGCCAGTGTTGATGTACTCCTTTGGTGTACTCAAGTGGACTCAGACTGAGTTAGACGCCTTGGATAGGAGAGTCCGAACACTACTGACCGCAAATCGAATGCACTACCCACGGTCTTCGGTAATGAGGTTATATATCCCGCGAAAATGTGGGGGTCGAGGCTTTTTGAATGCTAAGACCCTCCATAATCGCGAGGTATGTAACCTCAGGGAGTACTTCCTCCAAGTTGACGTGGGGATGCATCGAGATGTGGTGGTAGTGGATAAGGGCCTCACTCCGCTCTCCTTAGGCAAAGAGAACTGGCACAAACCTGTAGTACTGAGTGTCAAAGATCGCAAAGATGTATGGCAAAGCAAGGAGCTACACGGACGCTATTATCGGACCCTTCATGGGCCTGATGTAGATTTCTTAGCGTCCGTGGCCTGGCTACGCTTCGGTGATCTCTTTGGAGAAACCGAAGGGTTTGTATGTGCAATTATGGATGAAGTTATCATGACGAACAACTACCGGAAATATATTGTAAAGGATGGTACAGTCGACATATGTAGGGCATGTCACTGTCCAGGTGAGTCCTTAAGACATATAATTTCCGGTTGTTCACGTCTTGCTAACGGCGAATACTTGCACAGACATAACCAAGTGGCCAGGATTATCCACCAGCAGCTTGCTCTGAAATACAAACTTGTGGAATCTGAGATGCCGTACTACAGGTATGTTCCCGACCCAGTTCTCGAAAATGGTCGTGTCACATTGTACTGGGATCGATCTATCATCACTGACAGGACTATTGTAGCCAATAAGCCTGATATAGTGGTGATAGATCGATCAGAGCGCCGGGCAATGATTGTTGATATCACTATCCCCCATGACGAGAACCTCGTGAAGGCTGAAAAAGAAAAACAAATAAAATATTTGGATTTAGCGCACGAGGTTGTCGACATGTGGGAGGTGGACTCAGCAATCATTGTCCCGATAGTCGTGACAGCCAACGGCTTAATAGCCAAGAGCCTCAACCAACACCTTAAGAGGCTCTCGTTAGGCATCTGGGTCAAGGGTTTGATTCAGAAAGCGGTACTTCTGGACACGGCGCGTATCGTGAGGAGGTTCCTCTCTCTGGGACCCTAACCACCGGCAGCTTGAACCTTGTTTCCGATGCCGGTTGGAGACTGTATTTTATATTTTTAAATGTATGTTTTTTTTTTAATGTATATTTAAAAATGTATTTTATATGTTTATAAATTGAATAAAGGAAATAATAATAATATCTTGGGACATCTCACACACGGTCATCTGATCCCAAACTAGGCAGAGCCTGTCAGTGCTATGGCAACCAGACAACTGATAAACATACTTATATATTTCTAAATACATACATATTATAGATAAATTACACCCAGACACAGAACAAATGATCGTGCTCATCACACAAAGATTCGTCCTGGGTGGGAATCGAACCCACGACCTCCGGTTTAGCAGTTAGGGTCACTAACCACTAGACCAACAGGCCCGTCAGAGATAACGGATCATATTTAAGATTTTTATTACTTCAATATAATCCGTAGTTAAATAACTAGTAAAATTATTTGAGCCCCAAAATGAGGCTTATTACAAAAGCGCGAACGATGCTACAAAAGCCTTAATTACCCAATTAAAACTAATTAACAGGAGTACGGGTACTTCATACAGATATTATCATGAAGAATAGAGGCCTCTTTATCGCCATATATAATTACAAAGAAGGTCGTGTAATATGAACTTGGAAGCAACAATCAACTATAATAATTGGTATATCTTGCTTTTCTTTTTGTGCGTAGCTTTTACGTAGGTATAAAAGTAATTAAACGGTTATTCAATTCTATTGCCAAATGGAACAATTATTTAATTTTTTGTGGAGCGTATAACTTCGTTGCGGGTCGATATTATCTGTCTTATCAAGTTAATGTATTGGTAGTTTATTTATTAATCGACAACTTCATTTTGCCGGTTGTCAGTTTGTCTGTATAAGGTTGCATCAAACATCGTTACTATTATGCGAAAGTAACTCTGTCTGTCTTTCTGTCTGTCGCGCTTTTACGCCAAATCTACTGAACCGATTTAAATGGAATTTGGTACACAGATAGTCTAGAGCCTGAGAAAGGACATAGGCTACTTATTGCGATAACTGACATGCACGCGCGCAGAGCCGCGGGAAACAGCTAGTACTTAATAAATTGCTGTAAAATTGTGACTGAATAGAATGAATAGTTGATTTATAAAGAAAGACATAAACATGGCGAAATTAGGTAGCCATGGCGACCAGATATCTTATTTTGATTAAAGTATGATTAACTTTTTAGAAAATGAACTGTCGTAATAAACAGCTCGGTGGTTGTACGATTCGAAATTAATGTTCTTCCTGCAAGTTTCAATCCAGTTGTTACTATTTTCCATTTTTTTTTACAAGCGTCCTTTTTTTAAGAATTTAAACGTTTTGTTTACAAAGGTAGTATAGATGACTGACATTAACGCGAACAACGTCGCGGGTACAACTAGTTTAAAAAATACGTGAAAGAATTGACGGGCGAAAATATTTATCACGAAGACGGTAATTATTGTGTAAACGAGGAAAATAATTATGTGTTTATTATAAATATATCATTATTTAAAAACACAAATTACTGAGTATTAACCAGAAAATACATTTAATAAGCATATTATTTAGTATTAAGTTTAAACTCAACCCTAATGACAAGCCTTTACCAATTTTAAGATCTAAAGGACTAATTCAATATTGTTGAGGCCAGGGCCATGTTGGATAACAAGGCTAATCACCCTAAGGCCAAAGACTGAGAGGCACCGGCCACAGAAATGTTGTAAATTAATATCGTTTATAGCTTTGTCCCTTACAATTTATCTTTAGGTAAAATCAAAATTAATTTTAATAAATGTTTTAAGATAATGTTTATTCTTTGTAAAAATATTTTCTAACAGTATGTTTACAAATCAGAATGTATGTATATTGAAAACTGAGACATGATAATTATTCAATTTGGCTAACTGAAAACATAAATCGACTTTCAAGTAATCAAGATAAAACAACCGCTTTCAAACAATTAAGAACTTTAATAAAAAAAATAACTATTCCAATGGATAAGATTATCAAAAACCGATTACGTCAAAATTGATCTTTAAATCGAGGCCACCAAAAGTGTAGGCCTGAACTTATAAAGCCTACTTTAGATTAAATGTTGAACATTTTTCTTCGACGAGGAAATCCGAACTTGGAGGTCTTAATTGAATTTGGCAAGGCGCGTGTAGGAGTCATGACCTTTATTTCGAGACATTGAACCCGATCGAACTCACCTGATAATATTTACATAAGCTTTTACGAGCGCATGAATTTCATATAACCCTGAAAAAGTTTATAGTTTTAAGTGGAAAGTTATACTTACTTTTACGTTTATTGAAAGACTCTTGTCGGTAGGTTTTGTCGTAAAATATACAGGAAAATGTAGAGCTTAGATATAGGCGCTGATAGTTTGCGATCTCGCATCTCTTTACTAAAGCGTATATTTCAATTTCTTGGCTCTTATTCGGTGAGACTTTTACTGCAGTGTATTGATAAAGAGTTGGTGCCTTTTCGTACAAATATTTTTTTCGTTTTACTAAGGAGTTTTAATGTCTTTTTCCTACCTTTGGGCGCAAATTTTTTGCCGGGTGAAACCATCGGAATGCTTCTTCTTGACTATAATAAAGACCGACGGAACCATTTCAGCAATACACCGTGATTTCTAGACTTCTGTTTTCGCCTAAGATGATATAAGCGTGATATTTAGGCGGGAGTGAATAGGTAAGGAGTTATAATTTTATGCGATGTAAATCTAGTTGTTAGAATTTCTAATACGTCTATGTAGGAGATTTTTTATTTCCAATCTTACTTAATATAATTTGTATAGAGGGGCTCGTGGCTAAGTGTAAGTTCTACGGTTTGACCGATAAAAAAGGTTAAGCTGCGCCTGACGCGGTTGATCCGTGGATGGGTGACCTTTTGTGAATATCACGACACCCCTTCGTGCGTGAAGTACGTTAAGCCGTTAACCTCGACTTATGTTAATCTGTGGCAGTCGTTAAGTCATTACAATTTTGACAACCAGTCTCACTATGAGATACTGTGTTGTCTAGTAAAATAGGTTGTGGTGTCAGATAGGCAGTCGGTCACGTAAAATACGGTATTCAGCGGAATCCGGTAAGACTGGAAGCCGACCCCAACACAGCTTGGGAAAAGGCTAGGTTGAAGATTATACTTACGTAAAGTATGCCACAAATTTGAGTGGAAGACTTATTTCCCGTCAATCAGCTCATTCCAACACAGACCACACTCATTTGATTCCACTCCAAATTAATTGGTGTATTGCCTGAGTACCTTTTATATATCAACCAGTTTAGTTAATTAATTTATTAATTGATGATAAATGCGTAGGGAACTGGAGAATAGATTAATTTGTAGATTGATGTGGGCTTTTGGTGCTGCACAAATTAATTCAATTAGGCCTGGTATTATTGATACCACAAAATACTTGTGCGACTCTACTTAATAAATATGAAAGGCGTGTTTATTTTGTAGGTCACTTAAAGTTAGGCGGGAGATGTTGTTTGTTGGTATAAAAGTGATTAAGTAATCTTGCTGTTTTATCGTAAACAGTCAACAACTTTGCTTTTGCTTTTATCGGTAAACAAAAAGATTAGAAAATGTTTGTTTTTGGTAACCAAGAATTTCAGCTACAATAAGTAGGTATTTAAATCAAATTCAAATTAAAGGAAAATCATTTATTGTCGCACCAAAGAGTGCACAACGGCTTATTAATTAAACAAAAGTAAAATTATAATAAAAGTAAAAAAACAATAACAAAAATAAAAATGTAAAATAAAAAAAAAAAAAACAAATCCTTATTAATGCGTAAGCGTAAGCGATATTATAAATTTCATAAGTTGTTATAAAAAAAAATCAACATGAAACCCGGTAAAGCATCATTCTACAAAGTATCAATTAAGGAATAGTTAAGTGACTATAGTTAGACTTATGCATATTTTAGAAATGTTAGTTTTACAAACTAAGTGTGGATAAATATCTACGTATTGGCAAGTAAGTATGAAGAGAAATTCACGTCTGCCGAGGCCGCGCAGAGCTTGCGTAAAGGCTCCGGCAAATGCAAGGATGGGACCGGGGTGTTTTTAGTCGGTGTAAGTCCGATATATCCCCACGCCGTGCCCTCGGCGTGGATTGAAGACATTGGTATTTCGCCCAGACAAAAAAAAAGAAATTTAATTTACGTAATGTGTTTTAATTTGCAAACTAGAACAAAGAAAACTACGCAAATTAATGTTTAATTGAAAATGAAAGGTACTTCTGCTTTAGTCGTTACGATTATAGAACCTTTAAGGCAGATGCCTTAATTTTTAAATTTATTACTTTTACAACACAAAATTTTTCTGTGCTCCAGATATCTGACAAGTTCAAAATAATAACAAATTTCTGAAAATTAAATACGTTTTTTTTTCTATTGAGAAAAATACGACAAAATGTAGTTTAAGTATTCATTATTGTTAGTCTAGTGGTTAGTGACCTTGACTGCTAAACCAGAGGTCGTGGGTTCGATTCCCAATTAGGACAAGTCTTTCTGTGATGAGCATAATCATTTGTTATGTGTCTGGGTGTAATTTATTAATAAAACTATGTATGTTTATCAGTCGCCTGGTTTCTATAATACAGGCTCTGCCTAGTTTGGGATCAGATAGCCGTGTGTGAGTTGTCCCAAGATATTATTATTAAGATATTAACTATAACTTACGAAACTCGTGTTGAACTACATATTATTATGATCCCCGAAAACCACAACATTTTAGAGAATTCTGGATTTCTGAGAACCCGCTGCCAAACCTACCTAACTATTTTATCCAATATTACATCGGCCAATATTGGACAAATATTTTATGTAGCTACTTACTGAATACCCTAAAAAGGATTATGATAGTTTATTCTGTTACATTCAAACACTTTTGGTGTTATTAAGTGTCGTAATACATAACCAGAACGTTATATTTACATTAGTAATTTTTGAAATATGGTATTTTGGGAATTCGGAACTTAATTTTGTTGATTATACTTGAGACCTCGAGATCAAGGGAGGATGGTAAATTGGTAGTATTCATTTGGATAGCTTACTTGAAAATAACAGCACATAAGCATTTTATGCCAAGTGAAAACTACCTGAACTTGGTCTTCAGTTGATCCTTGATAACCCAGTTAATGGGTTGTGGTGGCCCGATAAGAAGTTGCTCCACGTAAAATACTTGTAAAATACTTTAACTAAATCCATTGATTAATACAAGAATCCGTCTGCAACAATGATGAGACAGGTCAAGCAGAAAAGCAGTCAAAATTAGTATTTTATACATCATTATTTTTAAACTTTTTTTTAAAATATCCGAATTATGAATACAATCCATAATGTGAAAGTTTATCATTAATGCGTTTGTTTTGTATTTCTAGTATCTTTTCTGGTATACCATGGTGTATTCAAACTATCTTTCTGGTAGAAAAATGTTGAATCTCATTTTTTTGGTCCAGATCTTCGAAGCTCGTGACCTTCCGATCAAGGATGTGACTGGCAGCAGCGACCCCTACATCAAGGTGTTCCTCCTTCCTGACCGCAAGAAGAAGTTCCAGACCAAGGTCCACCGCAAGAACCTGAACCCTGTGTTCAATGAGACTTTCTTGTTCAGGTAAGTGAGAATTTGGACGATGAAATTGTAGTCATTTATTGTTTTCATTTTTGACTGCTCGGATAGCCGAGTAGAAGTCACCACGCCTATTACTACTGTGCGCAACGTGCTGCGCGTTCGATCCTCGCATTGGACAAACAACTGTGTGATCTACAAATGACTGTTCCAAACTTGGGTGTATGAATCACATACACCATTAGGGTGTTTTACAAACATTTAAATGTTTTTAAAAACTTATACTTCCATATGGAAGAAAAAAAGCTGTCGCAAAAAGAACATCAAAATTAATTTGCAGACAACATAAGGGTTTTCACTATCAAAAATTTCCAAAAACCGGCCGAGTGTGGAAACTTTCATGCGCGTGGACACGCGCTTGTTTTGTCGCAAAGTTTCCGCAATCGGCCGGTTCCATACTATTTTATGGAGCCTCTTTTATTTTTTTATTGTTTGTAGTTATAGCAGCAACATAAATACACATTCATTAGAAAATTCAACTCTCTAGCTATTACGGTTCATGAGATACAGCCTGCTGACAGACAGACAGACGGACGGACGGACAGTGTAGGCTTAGTAATAGGGTCCCGTTGGCAACCTTTGGGCATGGAATCCTCAAAATAAATTATCTTCTGTAGGCAGATCAATATTACTCAAACATTGAACAAAATTTTACCAAAATATTAGTTTTGTCAAGTGTTCAATTTCTTGTAAGTTGAGTAGTCTCTTCAGTTGCGAATAAATTGAGTTTACAGTTTGTAACCATTTTGATCTTAACATTAAGTTTAATTAAATTCCTGTAATATTGACTAGGTACTATTAATTTGTCTGGCCGCAAAATGTTTGCCGCAAGGAAGCATATTAATTAGGAATACCCCGTACGGTGTTAGTATTACACTAAGTAC
This sequence comes from Diachrysia chrysitis, assembly GCA_932294365.1. Taxonomy (NCBI): domain Eukaryota; kingdom Metazoa; phylum Arthropoda; class Insecta; order Lepidoptera; family Noctuidae; genus Diachrysia; species Diachrysia chrysitis. Next base: position 8,393,431 of record OW028659.1, on the reverse strand, counting down.
ACAACTCTTGTCGATGATTTGTATATTTGTATAACAGATAAAACCTATTTATTATACCGTATTACTTTTTATTAAGCAAGTGATAAAAAAAATATAATCATGATCCTGCATTTTTTTTTGATAAAACAACAAAATCTTTAGTTAAATATTTTTTTTTGGCAATTAAATTCTAAAGTCTCATAAAGTTCATTCATTTCCATAATTACATCCGACCTTTAGAGGTGAACCACCTTTGAGCATGTCCTAGATGACGAAATCCCTAATTTGAATGCAAAACAAATAAATTGCCTTAACTTTTAGCAATTTTTATTAAGAGTTCTGCAAAAGCCTACCTGAAAATGTTAAATTCAAAGGCAATCATAAATTTCGTTTCGGAAAATGAGTAAGAAATTTAAAGAAAAATTTTGTACGTCGCCATGTTTGTTTTGTTTTTGTTTTTCGATATTGTAAAAGGGTTTCCTCAATTTTCTTTTCCGCTATTTTTCAGCATCATTTCTTTATCCATCATCGTAAAAGGTCGATTTCAATATTTTTCTTCAGAGAGTATCAATCTTTTATGACAAGTCGTCTTCGTATATTCATTCAATAAATTGACGCCTGAAATAACACTAGAATATTAATATTAAATAGTAATAATATCTTGGGACTACTCACACACTACTCTGATCCCAAACTAGGCAAGTGCCTTTATTATGGCAACCAAACAACGGATAAATATACTTATATTTTTCTAAATACAGACTTAGTAATTACACCTAGACACAGAACAAATCATTCTGCTCATCACACAAAGATTTTTCCTGGGTGGGAATCGAACCCGACGACCTCCGGTTTAGCAGTCAGGGTCACTAAGAACTAGACAAACAGGCTAATCAAAAATAAGCACTATTCGCCAACTTAAGTTAGGTATATTTTAGATTATATACAATGATAGATGTGTTTTTGTTTAGACATTTTCTCCTTAGAAAATATCACCTAGGAACTTTTGAGTAACAAGGAAGAACCTAATAGGATGGGTACAAAAGGAATTTAAAATAATATTTATGAAAAAGAAAATCTAGGTACTTAATATTATGCTTAAGTAAATGATGCTGTAATATAGCAAATACTTTGCGACCAAGAGAGATGTTTTGAAACCACTACCGCACTAGTGAATTTAATCACTGTATCGCGGGGGGTTTCAGAAATATTTACTTGGAATAAGAATTTTTAATTCACACAAATACGTTTTATGCGGAGATCAAACCCGTGGCACGTCGTGGACAGTGGATATTGGCGTGGTGGCCAATACCACTCGGCTATTCGTGCAGTAATTTAGTAGGTAGTGAAAAAATAACCAGATATTCCAAATAAAACACACATTTTAAAAATATTGGTGGTAAATTATCAGGAATCCCTTCCATACTCATTAGTATTACTGAAAATGCTGTATTGACCTTTCTTTCGGCAACTTTTCTCTAGCGTGCCGTACGAGGAACTCCGTCAACGTTACATCCAGTTCTCAGTGTATGACTTCGACCGGTTCAGCCGACACGACCTGATTGGCCACGTCGTGCTCAAGGGCCTGCTGGAGTCCGCTGACCTGCAACAGGAGATCGAATACACCATGAATATACTGGCTGCTCCTCAGGTAAGGAAAACAAATGTCTGATATTTGCTGAATTTAATTAAGAATGGATTTACGTGTCAAGACAGTACATCTACACGTATAAAAAACTGTATCTCATCGATGTCTATCCACAGGACATATATTATTTAAGAAGAAGTAACGTGAGAGGTCTTTGTATACTTGACTGTATGTTTGTTTGCGCATCACTCAAAAACAAATGAACACAAGTGATGCGGTTTTTCAGTTATCTTGCTGTAGATCTTTTTTAAAACATGGTGCATGTGATAAGAACTGAACGGGAGTAAGTTAGTAAATCTTTAAAATGTTGTCTCTTATATCACTAAAGGTGCAAATTTGGCACGTCTAGTAAATCATAAGGTAGAAACATTTTATAATTGTTAGATACTATAATTATTTCATAGATTGAAGAGTGATCTTTTATGAAGAGATGTTCTAATTAGTTACGTAATAAGCAAATTTTCTCTTTAAATTAGTGCTCTTTCATTTTGTTAGAAATTAAATAGGCATTCACATACTTCGTAGATACATAATGAATGGAATTGTACCTTTTCTTAATTCCAAGATTATCTAACATTATGTCATTAAAACCCTCAATTTCTTACCTAAAGCCAAAAAATCTTATACAAATATTGTAAGCACTAAAACTTAGCGAAAGTTATTCATTATTGAATTACCTGTTTTACTCAAGACAATTTTGTTATCAACTACCAAAGTTGTTTTTTTGAGCAAATTTATGATAATGTTTTTATTTTATTTTATTTAAAAACGGTCTCAAGATGAAACAAAATAATGTCACTTTACATAGTTGATTTATAAACATATTAATTATTCAATTTATAAAGATACTTAAATTTGCAGTCTATTAAAAAACTCCTATCTCCTGAAAAGTTGTTTTGGCTTTTTTATACAAAAGCTTTTTCTCTAATCATTTCGTTACTTAACCTTTAACCAGAAAATTTAATCATACATCTCAATTCCGACATTTCACTACCTTACAATTAATCATGGCTGCAACTTAATTGAATTTAGATCGTATATACTGTACAATACAATCTGATTTGGCCTTAAGCGAAGCCCAAAATCCATTAATCATACGATCTGCGACTTACGTTACTTTCCTGTGATCCTTTCCCTTTGGTCCTTTGAGTCCAATTCCAAGGACAAGGGATCGTTTATCATGCAACCTTGAGGTGTATAGTGTGATGAATATCAAACGGGTGACCTGATTTTAAGAGGATATTTAATGGGTCCCTATCGAATTTTGGCATCCATATTTTGTGGTACGTGTAGTAAGCAATGGTTTAATATAGGTGCTTCCACCCATCCCTGAAATTGTTGTCCAGTGTATTAGGGATAAGCCTAATGCTTCTATTAAAAAAAGTAGGTAGTATACAGGGATGGTTTTCAGTGTAAAGCCAAAATTTAAAATTAAATCTAGAGGCTGAACTGAGGGTGGTTTTTAAATATTAGTGTCGAATTAAGTACAATAAAATAATAGCATTCATTTGAAAATGTCTCAAAAATAAGCGTAGGCGACCGCCTAATGGGAATCAATGCATTTGTGTGCGTGTGTGCTAACTGTTACTTAATTAGGGTGATGAACTGAATAGTGCTGTTGTACCTAATATCCACACATTCGTTTTTCACTAGTGGACAGGAACGAAATATTATTACAAAAATAATAATATCATTTAAAAATTTTTAGAATCGATAAAATTTTCGATAATTATAATACATCGATACAAAATTTTATAGATTCTGAACCATCTCTAAATTAGGACGGTTATTGGATACTAACCCTGTATACCGATCACATTGACTAAAAAATACTGATTTATGTTAAATTTAAATCAGTAACTCGAAGGAAAAGACAATGACAGGTGACATCGTAATAAAATGACTGCATAAATGTTTTTTCAACAGATTTTCCCGATGACCTTTAAAGTTAGGTCTATTATTAAACTAATCACGTTTTATTCTGCCTGTCAGATACGAGCCGTATTAAAAACGCGTGACTCAGGCATACAGTCACGTGCCAAACTAGTTTAAGTATTATATTATTGAATTAGTGGAAGATTTGAAAATTTGTGAGAAAATTAAAAAAATAAATAGAAATTGAAGAAATAATATCATGGAGTATCAGTTAAATTTCGTTCACTAGTAGGTAGATAATAATAATATATATCTTGGTACATCTCACACACGGTCATCTGATCCCAAACTAGGCAGAGCCTGTGCTATGGCAACCAGACAACTGATAAACATACTTATATATTTCTAAATACATACATAATTATAAATAAATAACACCCAGACACAGAACAAATGATCGTGCTCATCACACAAAGATTCGTCCTGGGTGGGAATCGAACCCACGACCTCCGGTTTAGCAGTCAGGATCACTAACCACTAGACCAAGGGGCCGTCAAAAGATGGAAAGAAAACTATTTTAATAAATACGTGACCTTTCCATGGCACTTAACCAACGAAAGATTACATATAGTTTTATGCGAATATTAGACTGAATAAAAAATCTAAATTATGGCATTTAGATATTGTTGAAACAGAAAACTACCAAGATTTTAATTACGTTCATATAAATAATTTACGAATTAATATTTGACAACATCTTCCAAAATGCTAGTAAGGTTTTATAAAATAATTTTCCCGTCGCTGATTAAATCTTTTTAGAAGCATTGTTTTTTTTAAATTGAGGATTTTTGAAACTCTAGGTAGAGTTTAATAACCACTAGTCGGTCATTGACCTTAGTAGTATAAATCTTAAAATCTGAAAATCCACATTTCGTTTCGTAAAAAGAAATATGACCGCACCGTTAAATTTTTATGACTGGGACTTGTACTTGTTTCCTTTTATTATCATTCCTTTGTATATTTTAAAGAACTTTATTACCATTATTGTTTGGCTAAAAATCTCTCATTTAGAAATCCAAAGTTTAGAGGTATAATAATAGAATAATGTCTAATTAACTATTTTTTAGGTGCATATTCGCCCAAATAGGAGAACTTCCTTATGTATTTGTCTACCTGCATCAGTGTAATTTCAAAACATTTTTGTATGTTTTCGTTGCTTTGACATCAAACGAAAGTTGACCGTGTAGCGTTGGCACTTCCAATATTAGTGTGAACTTTGTCAATGACCTTGACATCTCGTTTCGTTTTGGCGTTTTTTACCAAGCAAGTCTAAATTCGGGAAAAAATCGGGTTTTTTATGTCAGTAACGGATAAAAGTCAAAAGCGCTGCAGTCTCGAAGCATCGTAGATTAAAAATATGTATATACATTTACCTTATGATCATAAAATTACGTACCATTTTACTTACAAGTTTCATAAAGTCAAGACTTATCAATATCGATGAATTTGATTGTCTTGGCCATCAAATAACTCGCTTAAAATATAAAATCATATTTTTTAGGTTAATATGAAAATATACACAAAAATATTGTCAAAAATATCGAGCTCCGAGAACCTGTGGAATATAAGCATCGCAAAGGCACAGGTGGTATAAGTCCTTTTACATAATCACAAGTGGGGCCATGCATCATTCAGTGACAGGTTAATTATAACAGAGCCTTACCCAGTAACGTTACTCCAACATACCAGTAAAACCAACAAAATTCTACAGAAAACTTGATGAGGATTTTAAGCTGGTTCTAATAGTTGATACACTGTATTTTATTTTGTAAGTCTGTTGATAATGGTTTTATGATGTCTTTTTTTGGTGCAGGGTGCATATCTTAGTTAAAAACAAAGATCGAATGAGAAGATCTGATTATGTTTAGTGTAGGGTAATAAAAGATAAAAGGGCTATGATTAAGTATTCTACATGGTTAGTAGATTTCGCCCGGAATTTTCCAATCCTTTAAATCAAATCAAAGTTAGGTGTGTTTTTTTGGCTAAATAATCTATTATGTAAGAAGTCACCTTGGTGTTTGGAAGATTTATAGAAAGGTCATCCAGTCAAATATCAGAATTCCATCTCTACGTATAGACATTTATCGTAGTATTTTATGTTGTCAACAGGAGAAGAAAGATTTGGGAGAGTTGATGCTATCGCTGTGTTACCTGCCCACTGCTGGCCGGCTTACGGTCACCGTTATAAAAGCTCGAAACTTGAAGGCAATGGACATCAATGGATCTTCAGGTAAGTCTTTATGTTATAATTACAACCAATTTTCTTCTGTAGGTTTGTAATTTACATTTCGTCGTATACCTACATAATTAGAATTTGTTTTGAATACACAAGTAAATTTTATGCTTTAATTAATTACGAATGCATAAGTTTGGATTTAGGAGATTTGGATGACATTTGGAAACGAAATCCCTGATTATCACATAGATTGGGATGGAAAAAAGTACTAAAAAGATAAGCTACGACTACGCATGTGGTGGCGTAAAACCATCTCGGTAAATGAAAGGATGGCCTTTTCCGACAGTGAAAGAATTTTCAATTTTGACCGAATTGAGTTGATTCCTTTTTGCGATTTTTCGCATTTTTTAATTACTGCCATGTTATTGTTGAACATGTTCTACATCGTTTAACTAGAATTGATACAACATTTTACACACGTTTTTGGGGCATATTAGATTGACATTTTGCACTTACATTCAAAAAGTTTTTACAGTTGATTCTGATGAATTATATCAGCTATTTGCACGACTAATAGTTACAAGTTACTATTACTGTGTAAGCCAATATATATATATAAAAAAAATGTATTATCTATATTCATGCATGGTAATCTCAATGACAGCCATTTGATACACTAATGCGTCACTCTTTACCACCTTAAACTCATGTCCCTGCTTCCCTTCACAAAACACATAACCTTCATAATCCACACATAAGATAACACAATACAATAAAAGCATATAACGCTCCACGTAACGCGAACGACGGAAATTTAAAAAGTTGTATCGGGAAGACATTGGCAGAATACTAATGCTTCCCCAGGGAACGGTATTTGGGCCAAACGATTCACTGATGAACTTAGCAATAAACTGGAGTATTTTCTCAAGGACTTGTTTATTAAAGGTGTTCGAAATATTATTTGTTGTTGATTGGAATTTAAATAACAACAAATTAAATTTGGGCTAATTTTGTGATCGTTTCAGCGGATACAGATTAATTTTTCGTAGTAACAATCAAACTAAGAACCTAGGTAATACGGATATATATTATTGTTCATATGTTAAAACTAAATTTGTCATATACTCTTTCGAAAATGTCAATATACGACACCTTTTCACCAGAACTTTTCCTTGGGGAAGGTACCTTTGAGGATTTGGAACTCGCAATGCCCATTTATTTTTCCTGGCTTACATTGTAATCCAAAATTATTGAACGTCCTGATCGGCACTTAATAAAATAATGCGAGTTATTTCTCTAGTTTTCACTAATCGCTTAATCTCTGTTACATCACTTTTCTAGGACCCTACTCGTTCATCAAGCGGCGATTTCGTCCGGGAATTAATTTAATGATTGATTAATATAATTTATATTGATTTAGAGATTAATGATCCGAGTTTCGATGACAAGGACCAATTTGTCATAAGTTTGTTATCGGCCGCACGCAGTTAGGCAACGATTTGTCAAATTTTCAAAGGGTATCATTAATTTTAGAAAAAAGTATTGAAGCCTGAATGTATATGGCCCTTGTGAGTTTGTTTTTAAATGTTTTTTAAATGATATTTATCAACGTAAGAAAACCTGAAAAACAACGTAGAATTTTGTACGTGGAACCCAAGTAAAATGAAACAATTAAAATATATAAACTGGCCAAGTACTCGCCCATGAAAAGTTCCGTACTATTTTATGGAGTAAATTATTTTTTATTATTTGTTGTTATAGCAGCAAAAGATATACACACTATGAAAACTTCAACTCTCTAGATATTTATGGTTCATGAGATAAAGCCCGCTGACAAACAGACAGACGTATGGAAGGACGGACAGCGCAGGCTTAGTAATAGGGTTCCGTTAGCACCCTTCGTGTACGGAACTCTAATTCAATCCAAAATATTATTATTAATAAATATTTTACTGATACGGTCTTAAAAATACTTTAATAACACTGATATAAACGTGGTGATCAGTGTTCGTTCTTTATGTATAGTTGTTGTTATAGAAAGAGGACTTTGACCAGTAATGGAACATTTACAGGTTGGTATTTTTAAACTAACTTTTAAACTGACTTATATTTGTATAAAAAAAAAATTGATAAAAAATTTAATCCATTAATATTTTTATTTTGATAAAGAAGTATTACTCAAAAAAACATTATACTATCACATACATAAAGCATAGTATAATAAAAGTAATATCTATGGATTTTATGTGTAAATCTTGCGCTTGAAAGATGTAGCGTGGAAAGCTCCACATCGTGAACCCCGCTGGGTTGACAAAACATAAGTATCGTATAACGAATGAGGGACATACATTACTCCGAGACCAGAGGATGAATCCCGTATCTACGGTATTATAGAAAAACCTTGGTTCTTTAAGTAAAGCTATGTATCCTTTGCCTTGCCTTGGGTAGAATATAATCATGAGAAAATTTTTAAACAACCTTTTACATTCATCGCGATTATAAGTCGTTGCAACTAATGTCATGTTGCATAAAGAAACATTAATACATGTAGAATACAGGCTTTTGTTTCGCTTAAATCTATACTAATCTATACTAATATTATAAAGCTGAAGAGTTTGTTTGTTTGTTTGTTTGTTTGTTTGTTTATTTGTTTGTTTGAACGCGCTAATCTCAGGAACTACTGGTTCGAATTGAAAAATTCTTTTTGTATTGGATAGTCCGTTTATTGAGGAAGGCTATAGGCTATATAACATCACGCTACGACCAATAGGAGCGGAGCATAAATGAAAAATGTTGCAAAAATGAAAAACCGTTGAAACTAAAACACGCGAACAAAGTCGCGGGGGACAGCTAGTCTTTATATATTTCCATATATTTTATTATACTGTCATATTATTGCGCCAGTTAAGCCTTTAACTAGCGCAGTGGTCAATGGTTTTATAAGCTTTATTTGCGGAAGTAATTTGCTTGAATGTAAGGATATGAATATTATGTAGGGTAATAATTATATTTAATTCCCTTAGATATATATTTCAGAGGGTATCAGTGGATTGTTAATGATGTAACTGAGATGTGTGTAAAATGCGTTTGTAGGCACATCATTGCAAGTATCACTATGTTATTAACACACGCCTGCATACCAATCTAGATCATTTCATATCCCCATAGTCACGTTTCATAATAACATTTTAGCTGGTCAAATCTCTGTGTTTGTGTGCAGTATGTATTTGCGCACACGAGATAAAGATTGTACTATACATACTCTTGTTCGTAAGAAATAAAGAGGCATTACAGAACAAGCTTAAGTAGTTTTCACTACAAGTTCTACAGTAAAACAATGGTGACTGAAGATTTAATATTTTTGTTGCGATTCGTATGAAAACATAACAAGCGACAAACATCGTCCTTAATAATATAGTTTCTGACCCCCATGGCTCAAAGTCCAAGGTTCCTTTCCGCGGACTAGCGTACTGAAGGCAGAGTACGCCACACCGCCGTACAGGCCCAGGGACGTGTGGAACGACGGCCTGCAGTTACGCACTTGCTGCAATTGTGAAGTATGGAGATTAATAATGGTGAATATATGAAAAATATAATCAATGTATGTCTTATCTATACTTAATATTATAAAGCTGAAGAGTTTGTTTGTTAGTTTGTTTGTTTGAACGCGCTAATCTCAGGAACTACTGGTTCGAATTGAAAAATTCTTTTTGTATTGGATAATCCGTTTATTGAGGAAGGCTATAGGCTATATAACATCACGCTACGACCAATAGGAGCGGAGCATAAATGAAAAATGTTGCAAAAATGAAAAACCGTTGAAACTAAAACACGCGAACAAAGTCGCGGGGGACGGCTAGTGTCGAATATTATGAAAAGAATAATAGATAATTAAAATATCACTGGGCAACTCACACACTGCCATCTGATCCCAAACTAAACAGAGCATGTATCATGGCAACCAGAAAACTAATAAACATACTTATATGTTTCTAAATACATACATATTATATAATTACACCCATACACAAAACAAATAACCGTGCTCATCACACAAAGATTTGTCCTGAGTGGGAATCGAACCCACAACCTCCGTTTTAGCAGTCAGGGTCACTAACCACTAGACCAACAGGCCAGTCGACAAGAAGTAGGTAATATTACCTCCTACTTTTCCTAATTTTAATTAAGGCAAAGTAGCTTTGCTTGCTAGCCTTGCTTTCTTAGTTAATTCAAGTTTTGATTCCTTTTAAACATACATTCATTCATTTCATTCTTCTTCTGCCTAACCTTTTCAAACTTTGTTGGGGTCGGTCTATCTGACCTCCACAACTCATTTTATTGGGTAACACAGTATCCAATAGTAAGACTGGTTGTCAGAATTGTAATGACTTAACGCCTGTCAAAGATCAACGTATGATTGTCAGGACCAACGGCTTAACGTGTTTTCCTAGGCACGAAGGGGTCTCAGTGAGATTATAAATGGTCACCCATCTACAAACCAACCACGGCGAGCGTGGTTTAACCTTAACTATCGGTAAAACCGTATTACTCTTAGCCACGAGCCCCTCATCAACATATACTTTATTAAAAACCCGCAAAAATAAATGAATAACAAAAATACTTCTGTTTTAGCTTTGAGCTTATGTTTAAACATGACAGAAACGTAATTATTAACATTATAATTCTTTTATTATATAAGACAGGATGAACCACAAAGGTCTGTAGCGTCCTCATTACTATTCTATGCAAATGCTGAGAGCCAATTACAGAATATGAAATACAATAGTTGCTTACAAGTTTACTTTCTCAATCCTGCCTTACTAATTAATGCATTAACCTAATAAAACACCACTTTATGTAATATATAGGATCGTATTAGATATGACTGGACTGTTGGTCTAGTGGTTAGTGACCCTGACTGCTAAACTGGAGCTCGTGGGTTCGATTCCCACCTAGGACAAATCTTTGTGTGATGAGCATGATTGTTTATTCTGTGTCTTGTTGTAATTTTATCTATAACTAGCTGTCCCCCGCGACTTTGTTCGCGTGTTTTAGTTTCAACGGTTTTTAATTTTTGCATCATTTTTCATTTATGCTCCGCTCCTATTGGTCGTAGCGTGATGTTATATAGCCTATAGCCTTCCTCAATAAACGGACTATCCAATACAAAAAGATTTTTTTAATTCGAACCAGTAGTTCCTGAGATTAGCGCGTTCAAACAAACAAACAAACAAACAAACTTTTCAGCTTTATAATATTAGTATAGATATATCATGTATTTAAAAATGTTAAAGTATGTATAGTCAGTTGTCTGATGGCCATAACTGGCTCTGCCTAGTTTGGGATCAGATGGCCGTATGTAAGTTGTCCCCAGGTGTTAATATTATGACTATTAAGTATGCTGTTTTTAAATTACGTGGGCATTATTTCTAGTAGAAAACTATATTAAAATTACTAAAGTAGGTGTCTTATATCACAAAAGATTAAGTAGCATAAGTACCTACTAATCACCACACTTGGTCTTCGTCATTCTCCGTCAGCCTTCGTCATGATTCGTCGGTGTTCGTACTCTGACTGCCCCTATAAGGATAAAAGTCGTGAATACAATACACAGTATGATAATTAAATGAAAGCAAGTACCTACTCGAGTAAACCTAAGACATAAAAAGTAGATGGCCGACACAGTAACGTCTTAAGAAATTGATCGCAAGGTAACGTATTGGTAACGACACTATCTGAACAATACAACACAAAATAAGATTATTGCTAATATAAACCTACACAAAAAGCCTTTAACAATAGAATCAGCATTCGCCCTGCCTTAGACGTCATAAAATCAACGATTCCCAATATCATTCCAAAAGTTGTTAGGGCTCAACGTGACTGGATTACAAAAATTTCCGATTTCTTCCGAAGTTTTCCGATCTCTTCCGAGTTTTGCCGAAACCTACAAAAGAGAATGTAGGACAAACTACTGAACTTATATTAAGGGAACTCTTAACGACCTTGCCTATAAAATCTGTACTAACGTAAAAAGTTTAACTGTAAAGAGGTTATAAATTACCTCGTATTTCTGACTGCTCTTTTGGGATTGTTTGCGTAATTTAAGGTTATGTACCTAATCAATTCGTCTTCCCACGTTGAACCATATTTTATTTATTAGTGGTTTAGGAGAAAACATTGTGCGCCGACCCCAAATAGATTGGGAAAAGGGCAGGAAGAAGAAGAAGAAGAAGTTGTTTAGGTACAGGAAACATCATAATTTAAAAATGACACCTAAAACTCAGCACACACTAAGTAATAAAAAACATTAAAGAATGGCGTCAAAATATTTATCCACATCTCTGTCGATTGGAAGTGTGCCCAAAATACTGGCGTCTTTGCCACGTTGCTTATCCTCTGTCCAATGTAAAACCCAGCCGTTGGGTCACGCGAGTTGTCAACAACACGTTTTACTAGATCCTACGTTGTAGAAAAAAAATATTTTTTGAGGAAATGTTAAGATAAATTTAAAACAAAAAGCTATCAATTGTGTTATGGACATTACTGTATGTAGACATTTTTATTAGATATATTTATTCATAATACTTGCACATATTTGTAAAAAACGGTAAACAGCCAGTTCATATCAGTATTAAATATTTCAAACCAAGAAAGGGAGAATTAGGTATGTTACCTTTTTCATGACAATTTTTTATTTTTGCTCTACAATACACACAGCTTGATTATGATCTATTCATAATCTAAAAAAAACGAAATAAATAATGTAAAAACATATACTTAGCATATTCCTTTTTTGTCTATAAACTAGCAATTAAAACGTTTATTTCATATTTTTTATTACACCTGTCAAATAGCCAAAAAGGTACACGAATTAAACAAACAATCTACAAGTGGCTTGAAAACAAACACCTGTTCAAACGAATTTAAACTAATTACTTAATTAGTGATTTCCCGGCATTCACACAAAATGATGTTAATTAGTACGGCTCGAATTAACGTTAGGCAATTCATTTTATCGTTAATTTGTTACCTGGCTTTTTGTTGGAATTTAATTGTTTTATTTTTAAAGTCTTTATACAAGGGATTATTAGTTAATTTATACACTGGAGTATTTAATTGTTAAGATCTATTACCTAGCGACATCACAGATAAACAAAGTATTTGCCAATTTATTTGTATACATTTAGGGCAACTTTACCCTAGACAGGTGCTATGCAGCTATGCTGCGAAAATTTCAAAACTAAGCTACAGTAAAAATTCTGTCAATAACACTCATTACATTTTCTCTGCAAAATTTTCTACAAGTATGTATATAAATTACAAAAGTTTTTTTTTTAATTAAACGATTCACTATACAGCTCGAAGCTCTATTTCAATGCACACAATACTCTAATATTCCAAAAATATTCGTTCAAAAAATCTCAATACAGTTTTTATTGAAAACCTTAGATGTTAAAGACTTGTATTGGAACCATTTGTCAAAGTAACAAGGGTTGCGACCTGGACATTTATGTGACGATATCGATAATGGATAAACTGATTCTTTAGAAAAAGTCTTTTCTATGTTACGTCGATACTCTTTGTTAAGTTCTAAAAAGCCGTCTGGATTTTATATAAAAGGGAGTCCAGATATTAAATTTAATATTTTTCCTGAAAAATTTATACATATTATATTTATAAACGTGATGTACAATTGGAAGTGATATATTTTTCCGAAAAATTCATTCCTAATTTGATCAAGGCCGTTTAAAGCAATAGCCTACATCGATAAACTAGTACAGTTAAACTAATACGTTAGAATCTTGTTAAATATTACTTTGGGTATTAGTGTTCAAATAATGTTTGTGAACAAAACAAATTGCAATGATTTTTGCCGCCTAACACTGTAATTATTAAAGTGAAAACATCTTTAAGCGCGTTGGGCATTTTTTGGGATGGGAAAAACCATTTGAATTCGCGACACTGTTACTATTACCGACATCCCTGATTATATATTGTAATTATTTAAGTTTTCACGGCCTATCGTGAGTGCGAAAATATAACAGCCGATAAAATGTATAAAATTAATACAATGCACAACCCTATTTGTATCTCTAACCTGAATCATGTGCAAAACTAAAATCTCTTGTTCACTTCCATCTTTTTTTCTTCTGATTATCATAACAATAATAAATCTTCTATTACGTGTTATGTTATGCTTGAATCGCACTGGATCTGTTAGGGTTGGCACTGACATGAATACAATTTACATACGAATTTGTTCGAGAGCTCGGATTTGTGTCCGTAAATGGGAATTTTTGTACGATTTTGTACCGTCTACAGATAGTAACCATAAGTTTGATTAAAGTTAACTTTTGTAGAATTCTACATAAATATTTTGAATTTTGCCTTAGAATATATACAGATAATCATAAAGTGCGCACATCGATATTGTGCCGAGCGTAAGCAAATTTTTAGCACTACGCTCGTTTTTAGTACTACGCTCGTTTACTGTTCTAAGTGATTTTCCGTGCGATGTCAGACGTTTATGCGAAAATATTGATGGTTTCGATATTATTATGATAATATTAGGTTTTGAGATAGTTTTAATAAAACGGCGCGCTAGAGCCCTACAGTTCACACTCGATAGTGCACTGTATAGTTTATTAATTTTTTTTCTAAGGTTTGTACAGTTTTACAATAGGATGAATGGTTGTTTGTAATCACGTTAAAACTATTTAACAGATTAGGATGAAATTTGGTTTTCCTTAATTAATAAATAGAATAATTTTATCTATATTTTACGGGAACTGCAGTTAAGCTGTGAGGTTCTAGTAGTAGTGTACCAAATTTGATCTAACAGAGTCGTTTCAAGTATTAATTAGAAGTACACGAATTTTGTCGTCAACGGTACTAGTTAGGGTTGACTCATTAGGAAAGCTCTAGTACAATCAAGCAAGCTCCCTTTGACGTTCTATTACTCGTTAGCACAAGATTGGAAGTCAAACATCGGTGGCTAAATAAAGACACAAAGTATCCTAGGTGTTAATACGAGATAGTCCATTAAACATCAAATTTAAAGGCTAACCTCTTTGTATCTAGTAAAGTAGGTTATAGTAAAATAAGGCTAAAGAGCTAGCAAAATCCTTGTATAGTGGGGTGGAAGACTGCGTTTAATAAGTGGAAATAATAAGTCATTACTAATTAGTCTGTCAACTAGACAATAAATTATTATTAGACACGTATTTTTTAAAATAAGAAAACACTAAAGATTAAAGCAAATCAAAGTTCAGGAGTGGAATTTATGACGTAATGCAGGAAATTGTGACGTCATCCGATATTTCTAATCAATGTATCGTCGTGAGTTTTTGGTAAAATTTTTCGTAAAATAAGAAAATATAGGTACGTGTCGAAAATTTTTTAACAATCTGTCAGACACACATTTAGAAACTAGTCATCGAACTCATTGTGCTGAATATAGGTATTAAAAAGCAAAAAAATAAGACTTCGATGACTCAGACTCAGAGATCAATAAGTGGATGCTATCGAAAAGCACCTGGTCCGAACCTTTGATGTCCCACCCTTTTAGTATTCTGTAAGAGATCGTAAACGTTTGCCAAACCTTTTATATTCAAGACGAGTCCGCCAAAAAATAAAACGATACAGGAATAAACAGGATGGGCATGAGATTCCAACAATTTAGAATTCAAGTTAACATAAAACAGTTCCGAATTCATTACTTAATATTTAACTAAACAAAATACTCCTGAATCCTTGTAAATAAAGGTTAATCCGTCTTACATGATAATTGCGTCATAGAAATAATTACTGTATGATTATGAATCAAATAATATTTTCTCTAAAAATAAAACTGCTGACTGCTAGCAATCAAGTGTTCTATTTCCTTAAGTCAATAACAGAAAAAAAATAACAGAATAATAATTGGCAGTCACCGCGCCTTATCAATGTGGGTTTATTGTTAGTCTAAAACATTTAGAACTATTTTTTAATTTATTTGATTCCCTAAATTAAAAAAGAAAAACAAATTGGATAAAGAAAACTTTCATCAATCATTTAAAGCATTTATTTTAACCGCAAAATTCTGACGCCCTTTATTTATACAACTTTTTCTTACCTACTAGGGCTTGTTCAAACACGCGAGAACCGCTTGAGCGCGAATCATGCGGTTTGGAATATTTCTAGACTAACCGCAAGGTTATATCTGAACCAATACTGTGAATACATACATAAATAAGACCCCACGCGGTTCCCACGCGTTTCTAAAATCTTGAGATTCCTGCCATGTCTGAATGAGGGCTTAATCTACTAACAAACATTTTTTCTTCCAAACAGATCCGTACGTGAAGGTCTGCCTGATCTGCCAGGGCAAGCGCATCAAGAAGAAGAAGACGACTGTCAAGAAGAACACTCTCTCCCCCGTGTATAACGAGGCTCTGGTCTTCGACCTGCCGGCTGAAAACGTCTATGACATCACTCTGCTTGTCAAAGTCATTGATTACGATAGGTAAGTTGTAGTCAATGTACAATTTGAATATTTTATCAGTGAAAGTCAGACTTCTTGCGTAAAATGCTTTATCAATGGATAGAGCTGAATAGGTACAGTTTTTTACATGGAAAGCGTACAATTTTGCATGTTCGTGTGAGACAAATCTACAAACTATGAAACAAACAGTCGTAATTAGCAAAACATAATTCAAGCTAAAAATAAGACATTTTTAATGACTGTCCTTAATCAAATTAAATCAAAAGTTTTTATTTTTTATAAAAAAATACTAAAATCACAAAATAAATCCAATACTACATTTAAATTTACAATCGAAACAAAATGTCGAAAATTACATAACATTACAAAGTTAATCTAGCGCAATATACAACATGGTATACGTATAATATGCACGCAACAGTATTGATCTGGCTTCGTATGGAGGCTGCGGCTAACAAGCGTTCCAATTGATCATCTCATCTACCTTCGACAAACTAATATACTGCGAACCTTGGATGGGATTAAATTTAATAGTTTCCGTATGTTCTCAGCACAATGTTATTGCCTAGAAATGTAAAAAATTACCTAAACTAAATGTTTTTTTTTAAAACTACTTCCGCACTAAGTAATTTAGTTCTTGTGTAGCGGGAGATTTCACAAACATTCAAATCACATGCACAAAGAACACCCAGACTTGGAACAAGCATTTAGGGTTCACACAAAAATGATCCCATGCCGGGATCAAATCCGTAGCACGTTAGCGTGGTGGTCTATAGATACATCCAGTAATGTTGCTAGAGTATTTAAAAGATTTAAGTAAATACTCTTGAGCAAAGAAGTATTAAACGCGTATTATTGTTTTTAATCGTGTTTATTTTTAGTTTACTACTTTTATTACATTATACCTATGATGTAATCATTATATGTTATGAAGAGCGGGTCCTCCTAGCACAGACATTACTCATACTTAAAAGGAGAAAAGATTAACTGTTATATGTAGTTGTAAAATTTTACGAAATAAACTTTTCTATTGTTAATTATTATTATAATAGTTATAAATTTAGATATTTTGGACTGATGACATCCATCCATAAACAATCTTAATTTAATAATAAATTGATTTATTGGTTTAAAATATTTTATTAAAATGGGATAAAATAATTACTAATTCAAATTAAAAAAATGAAAAAAAAATCTATTATATTATTTTGTTATCAGGATTGGTCCAAACGAGCTTATCGGATGCACAGCCATCGGCTCCACCCTGATCGGCATCGGCCGCGACCACTGGCTGCAAATGCTCGACAACCCGCGCAAGCCGGTTGCGCAGTGGTACCCCCTGAACAAAAGCCCCCCCGCAAACGTCACTCTGCCCAGCAATGGTGCGCAGAACTCGGGACTCAGCTGCTTAAATGGAAGGTAAGATTACCAAATTATGTAATTTTTTTTTCATGAAAAATGTTGCAAGAACTTAGGTAAGAATTAAGCATCATACAATTTGTGAATATGTTTGAGGACCCCGATTGACTTTTATAAAAGAAGGCAAAAAATATTGCATATAGATTATCTAAGTTACACAACTTAATACTAAAAAAATACTAAACTTTGCAATAATTTTGAAAAAACAGATGTGCACATTTCACTTTTTATTACGTCACAGTGTTTAGGAGTGTTTAAATCCCTGTGTGTATGTGTCTTCTGCTGTTATGAATTGTACTGGAAACTTGCTAAAAATAAACATTAAATATCGCGTCACAAAGTAATGTGATATAAAAAGGAAAAAGACTAAAAAAATTAATGAAAAGTCAATTTTCCTAAAACAGAACAAATAATGAACCAGGACAAAAATAGAACCACTTTCATACAATTAGTGGTCTCCCCTTAGATAATAAATTTACTTGAGTGAGTGTGTCAATACTGTTTTATATAAAATTTAATTATAAACCTTTACTCAGACTTGATTAACAGAAGAAAACGGTGGGAGCAGTCCTTAAGTGTACTTAAAAGCCACTCTTTATTATTTTTTGATGTAAGCGGCGAGACACGGAAGTAAATTTAGGGCTCTTAACTCCTTTGTTGGCATTTCCTTTCTTTTTGAGGGAATATGATCCATTACATTCATTGGCATATGAACAATGTACCATTGACAATACAGACTTTGTTAATAAGAATATAAAACATAAAAGGAGCAGAGATTTTTTATGTACACAAAATGTACGACAATATTTAATGAGATGGCTGGTGGCTTGGTTAATTTAGCGTAATAAAATATAATAATCTAGGTAATTAAAAAAAAACTATTTGATGAAATTTAGTATTCATAAAAGTGTAATATAGATATCAAAATTTCTTAACAAAAGTCACTGTCTTATAAAGTTTCGTAACCTTTCTTAATTCGACTTTCGTAAAGTCTTGAATATATAAGCCACTGTTCATTCCTAAGCCGTTTAAAATAAAATTTCCTTTACAGATGAAGAGATGGCGGATAAATGACTGAAGAAATTACCATCAATTTATTGACGAAGGCTATGGACGTGAACAGGTATTCTCCTGATGCCAAATGCTTAGTAAGTAAATGTGATTATAATTAACGGTTGGATGTCCATTTACTGTAGCGATGATCAGAAATAAATGTAAAGTGATATCGAATAGCGAAAGAATAGAATAGATATCTGTTGAAGTAGACAAAGAATTTATTCAATAGAAATTCTAATTGTTTATAGATGACGTATAATTTGTAGCAGTAGTTTGGATACTAAAATGTATTGCCATATCATTGTCATACATTTCTATCGTCTGTTCTTTACTAAACCTGTATTTTATCATGTTTATATATATACAATATTTCTATTTACACCTTGGAACGCACACTTTGTATTCAAGACTTAGTCACGTCATGTACATAATTATATTATTACTATAAATGTTGTATAGTTGTTGTCTTTTACGAATAAGCGTGTAAAACTGTCATATCTCAATTCTTACAACTGCAGTTATATTTGTTTAAAATGGACGAATGTTGCAAACATTCTTTTGTCGGACAATAATGTAGATGGGAATATATATTGCAATTATGCGAAATACTTAAAGGATACATAAATTATTTTCACAGATAAAGGCACAAATATATAATTTGTTATAAAATATATAAAATATGTATTTTACATAAAAATTGTAAGATGAAAATGAAGCTTTAAATCGTGTTAAAATTAAAATATATCTAAAAATAATATCAGTGTATTAAAATATATATTATATATAAATAAGTTAAAAATATATAAATGTTTTTAAATGATAAATAATAGAGTTTGATTTATGCGGTGTCTATGCAGCTTACGCTTGGAGCAGCCCGACCGTAGGAATGTCAGTTTTATTTTTAATTGATGTATTTATTACGATGTCCACCCAATAAATTTAGAGCGGGTAACTTTGAAAAGAGGTCAAAAGTAATTTAAAAATGTTTTATTTCAGACTATGTATTTTTCAATCGAATAAAGCTTAAACTAACTTCGATATTATTCAATTAAATTGCTATTTTTGCATAAAAAAGATTTAAATTGGAAACCCACTTATGGATGTATACTTAAACGATAAATATAAGATTAGTACTAAGATTAGATACCCTATCGCCTGCTAATTTTCTACTGAAGTTGTATTTCGACACTCAAAGTCCCAGATTTCCTAAAAATGATATTTTTCTGTCAAGATCCCAAGATTAATGGTTTTACGTAGTTGGATTGGATAAGATTCAGATAAAAATTATTTGGTAAGGAAGTGATATCTATGGATTTACATTTGAATAATTTCGTAGAAACAAATGTATATTTATAACAATAAATAAGTAGACATATCCGTGCGTATAGTCGTATTTTGCGGTTTTCAGTGTAGTTGGACCTGATATACAAAGGTCGTTAACTTAACTTCCTTTTTGTAATAATACAGTTCGTCCTTAATACCTTGAGATAAGGACCATAATATATCCTTTGAAGCACTTAGAAGCTGTATTTCTTTGACCGCACATGAGAAAGTTTTCAGTTTTGTCTGGGAATCCGCATTTACGATCTACGACTTTTGTACAGTCAGCAACAAAACTTGCTAAACACAATCAGTTTTACACACAAACACATTTTAAAGTCCATAAATGATTTTGCGATTAGAAAACAAAAAAGCATTATCACGAAGGGTTAACGCTATGATATCCTTATTAGACAATTTGTGGATTTTATTGCGTTTAAATTTTCTATTAATCTGATTGTGTGTCTATAGATTTTTGTTGCTGACTGTACATTCAGAAGTCATTGAACTCTTTGATAAAATACTCTGCGGTGACAAAACATTATGATATTAAACCTTGAATTTACTTCAATTTGTATTATGGAGATTATAGAAAAGACAGTACAAGGACGGTTGAATGAGAGCTAATATTTTTGTATGAGAATAGAATCTTAAACGTTACTAAGTCTTTATACTGTAAAACTGTATAGATGTAAGTCAATGTAAGTAATTATACTGATTTATGAATAAAATGTTGACATTTTAATTAGTGTTTCTCTTACCCGCTCGATGTACCCTCATTATACTGCGTTCGAAATGTTGTGCCAAAAATGTTAACAAACTAGAGTTTTATAAAAACACAACTGTAATGTTGACACATTCACGTATAAGGTTAAGTTAGTGCTAAATCATATTTTTTATGAGTTTTTTAACAGTACTAACAAGTTTTATCAGTCTAAAATAACTTTATTTAGATTTGTAGCAAAAAGTTGATGTTTGCTTTAGTGGAAATAACATTAATTGGCACAAAAAATAAATATAGTATAAGTGTGTTGCTTTCGAAAACAAGACCAAAAAGTAAAATAATAAATGTTTCTGAAAAAAAAAAAAAAAACAGATATTTTTTGTTTTTTTTTAGAACAGAATGGTAAAAGATGATTTTACTCAGTAGTGGATCACAACGAGTTTAATGAAACAATCTATTACAATTGAATGGTTATTTGCTATGCAAAACGCAGTCTGTAAAAAACAATTGCTGGCGAGTTAAAATGCAAAACACGCTAAATTGATTTTGAGCAAATACAATTTAAAACATTCGGTAGAAACATGACTATCAGAAAAGTCTCGGGTTCAACTTAAGGTTGTGCATTGAGTAATGTTTTTTTTCAGATCACTCTTCTGTCTAGCCTTTTCCTAAGCTATGATGGGGTCGGATTACAGTCTTACTGGATTCAGCTGAATACCCTATTTTACATAGAGCGACTGCCTATCTGACCTGCACAACAAATTTGACTAGGTAACGCATTATCCCATAGTAATTAGTCTGGTGGTCAGAATTGTAATGGCTTTGACTGCCAAAGATCGATACATGACAAATTATTCGATTTAGATTTTCAATACCATTTTCAGAAGACTATTATGTATATATCATAATTTTACGAAAAAGCGACGATCACAGTAGTCAACGACTACTATAAAACAAATGTAATTTTGATTATTAGATTTTTTATTTTTTTCACTGAGCAGTATATACATTGTTAATACCTGGTTTCTATTATCAAATAACGATTCGTTTTTATTGAATATTGCAGTTCCATAAGACAGAACAATATTGATAAATAATTGAATATCATACCAAACATTCTCTTTTGCTCTCACATAATTATTAAAATACTCTACAAGTCAATAAAAATGTCATTACCTACAAATCAGTAACAAAACTCTTTTCCAATTACATCACAGTAATACTTAGATTTCATGCTCGCAGACGTACCATAATCCTTACTAATATTATAAATGCGATAGAAACTCTGTCTGTCTGTCTGTTTGTCGCACTTTCACGCCAAAACTACTGAACCGATTAAATAAAATTTGGTACACAAATAGTATAGAGCCTGAGAAAGGACATAGGCTAATTTTTGCCGCGATAACCGACATCCACGCGGGCGGAGCTGCGAGAAACAGCTAGTATATGATAAATCTCTACAAGGTTACGGGTACGGCAATAGCAGTCATATTGACAAACGACGAGCGACGACCGAGCCAACAAACTTATTGAATTTCAATTGGATGCTGCAACGAAGATGTAATGCAACGGATCTAGTTATATGTATGAAAGAACCAATGAATGGAGTAAGTATGTTTATGTATGTAAGTATGGTTGTTACTTTGAATATATAAAAATAAAATTTCGTAGGAGAGTAAATATAATAATATTCTGGGACAACTAACACACGGCCATCTAATACCAAACTAGGCACAGCCTGTATAATGGCAACCAGACCACTGATAAAGATACTAATATATTTCTAAATACATTATATGTTATAGATAAATTACATCAGACACAGAACAATTGAGCATCCTCATCATACAACGATTTGTTCTGAGTGGGAATGGAACCCACGACCTCCCATTTAGCAGTCAGAGTAACTAACCACTTAACTAGACCAACAAGGCCGTATATGTTTATATTAAAGGTAAATAAAAAGATAATTAAATAAATGTGGCCAAAATCATAAGTAGCTGTTATGAAATAGAGACAACGAAGCTACCGCAAACACTCAAACCCGAGACAGCGTAGAAAAGTGGTTCGTTACATTGACCCGTCGGGGGATCGACGGGGGATCGATTAAAAAAAAAAAAACGGAACGGGAAAAACCGGTGTGTACGCCACTCGACCACGGAGGTCGTTAGAGTAAGTTTTATGTTGGCAACATAATGAATCAAAATATGATTTTGTTGTTAAGTTCGTTTACTGAATGCTCCTAATCGAATTGAATCCTGAATTTAGAAAGTTTTAATCGCATTCAGTCTTCCTAACTGCGAACAAAACAAATGCACAATTGACATTTAAGCTGCCTAATTCAGTGATTGAATTAGGAGAAAATTTAGGACAGTATGATAACCGCTTTATCAAAAAACTGTGGCAATAAACTATGATATAGTCTTCATTCGAGATAAAAAAGAGTAAAATTTAACACCTTAATTGCGATGTACTATAAACGCGATGGTAATTTTTTACCCGACTGGAGGTTAATTTACGGTATTTTTATCTTTGTACAAACGATAAACAGTTGCTTTTAGCTCTATTTATGAGTACATAGATTATACTAGACGATAATATTAATCCCTACATTCAAAGACTTAAATCTTACCTACAAAATAGCTTTAAATTTACCTTTGAGAACCATTTGCTCGTGTTCCTACCGTAATATTTACGTAAGGTAAGCATTAAAATCATAATCCTTAGCTGTGAGGCAACCAGTTAATACGTTTGAGATGCACACCAATTAAACCTTATTGGATTATTTTAAGAATATATAACCGATGCTACCGAGCTATTTTAATACTAGTGAGGGTTGGTATAGAGTATAATATAGGCTGTAATATTATGTTATCTACATATTACGTATAGTAAATACAGGGTGTAACGGAAAGGGTGAATCTATCCAAAAGGGTTAAAGAGTACAAATTTGGACTATAAAGGGTATATCTATTCAAAAGGGGTAAAGAGTGCATTTGGTTAAAAGTCAGTTTCCCAAATATCAGCTAAAAATAAGATATAATTTTTTTTAATCCATTATTCGACACCAAAAATCGTAACAAGCGTGCCACCGCATTACGACGGTCAATACCTTATTACGTCACTCGCGAAATTTAAAGATACATCGGTACAAGATACCTTCGGTTACACTGTGTATAGTCCCAATTTGTTGTCTTTTGCGACTGCCGACGGAACAAAATGTAAGTTGAACGTGTAAACAAGGTTATTTTTCAATGACCAGCCAAAGTTTAAAATGAAGATCTAAAGATCTAACTGAAGGTGCATTTTAAATAGTATTGTCGAATTAAATAAATTAATAGCATTCATTTGAATTGAGCCTAGCCTAGTAGAAACAATGCAATTGTGTTCTAACTTTTTCGTGCTGTTTTAATATCCATAAAACATATCTCTTTCGCTTTTTAGCGGAATAAAATGTTATTGAAAAAACATGTGTGTGTGTTTTTATGTCGAAGATGTTATCGGTTTTGAAAAATCGCAAAAAATTTACCCAGTTATTGAAAACTAACCGTGTATAGGACACATTTTAACGTATTTTAACCTCCGTTTTTCCGTGGTGGTTCAGTGGCACTGTAAGAGCCTAATGTGTAGTCGAATTTTGTTTTTTGTTTTTTGTATAAAAACCGACTTGATCGAGAGCGTTCTTAGATTTATAATTTAACGAAACCAATTCAGTGGCTTGAATATTGACAAATATAAATTTATAATGCTCAAAACACTTAGACTCGCCCGTGAAAAAGGAGAAATACCAACAAAGTAAATAACATAGCATTAAAAGTTAATTTCATTTCTTCACTTATTTTATTTTTTTATGTTGTTGCGAGTTGTTGAGCGTAATACAGTCATGTTTGTTAATTTTTCAGCATGAAACAATAAATAATATTTATTTTTACTTTAAATAAATTGTTATTATTATTAAAAAGAGGAAGTAAGTTATAAAGCAATATTTACACAAGCCGTTAAGCTCATTTTAGATCTCGGAAACCCTTTGTTTGTCTCTGTCAATTTGTTTATTAGTTACAACAATCTTTATCATTTAAATAAAAAACTTATATACACTTACATAAAAATCAAAACTAAACTATAAAATAATGAAAAATCTAAAAAAATGGCGTTAAAAATTCTTCCACATCGCTGTCGACTGGAAGTGTGCCTAAAAGACTGGCGGCATTGCCACTTTGTATGGCAATGCTTATTCTCTGTTGAATGTAAAACCCAACCCTTGGGTGGGACGTTTTGCCAGATCTTTAAATAACACGTTTGGACCCTTTGAATATAAATATTTATTAAAAAAGTAACCATCATAATTGGCTCCTATTAAATCATTCCTCTTTCTATTCAAATATTCTATCGGATTTCGTCTTCAAGGAACGTAGTAATTAGTATGCCAATCAATATTGAACCTTAAAAGCAATGTTAAAATTGAAAGGAGGTTTCTTAGAAATAGATTGGATCCTGTTTGAAAGGCGAGTCACTCATTAAGGTAGTTTTTGCTTTAATGCAGCCGCCGCTGAAGTTTCAGAACTTTGCTTTTGTCTCTACGGAACACTTAACACCGAAAGGTATAATTTGGTTTGTATAAGTTTTTATAAGGGCATTCAACTGAAAAGGTTTCTTTCAAACAAAGTACAAGCAAAAGTTTGGAACTAAAAATAAACAAAGAAATATTTTAATGAGACGAAGTTCATAATTTCTGCTCATTACACAGTTATTATATATTTGTGGGACAGTGTGTATGTGTTTCCTGTTACCTAGTAACAGGAAACAATATTTATAATATATATGATAAGTATTTATAGTTATTAATTAGCGTAAGATAATTGTCTCCCACTAAGTCGCAGAAGGAAGCAAAATATTTTATCTGTTGCACAAAGAAGCCTGTTGGCAAATTATGCTTACATTTACTTAAACAATCGATTAGGCAGCAAGAAACTAGGCAAGACAAGTGGAATACGCTGAAACATACGACTTACTATTCCGTTATAAGATAGATTAATTGTTTCGCAAATGGCTTATTACAATAACCTAAAGCTAATCCATTTACAGTTATCCGTAGCAATACGTAGTATTGTGACGAATTACTTGCTACGCCGTAGACGTTACGTAGGTCGTAGTCATTTTACCAACTGCCACCTCTTTCACAAATTAAAGGCTACTTTAATTAGGTTTCTCGTCAACAAGATACTCAGTGCCTAGTAATAACAAAGACTTTATATTAAAAGACAGATTTAAAATTTCACCTTAGAATAGAAAAGAAAAAAATATTGTTTTTACACGACCTACATTTAAACAACAGTATCGGATTAAAAACTAAGAAGGCGTCAAGTTTTTTTCTCAGTATAAGGCCAAGTTCAAATTGTAGGTTAACAAAGTAACCTGACGTACAACGAGTTCTTGCTGAACTTTTCCCATTCTAAGTAACGAGAGACGAGATCTATTCTGATAATAATGGAGCTCTTTGATATCGAATATGGGATTTTTAACAAGCAGATTCAAGGTGAAATAGAATCTGTGTGTTCGGTGGAATTATTTATATTTGCACTTTATTTTGATCGTCTAGCTTCAAAGTAACCTAGTGGGTGGACTTAGGAAATATGACTTGGACTAAGAAACTTTTCAAATTGTTTTATAACTGATGTGTCGGTATTAGAAACTGCATTTTGAAAATATATGTTTTTCTTTAGAGTAAAAACAAAACGAAATCAAAGATTAGTACAGATTTTTTAATGTGGGTGGAATTCATATTACTAGAAATCTTGTTAATCCCTCCCACTAATCTAAATATGCTTGTGTCTGAAGTAGGTTCACGTCAATAGTGCAATGGGTGGGGTTTGAAATTCAATTAAATTAATAATATGATCATTTATAACTCCTATAAACAATTTAGACAATTTTAGAGTTACTGTTTCATAAGTAATGTTATTGTATAATATATAACAAAGCCTTTTACAAAGATGGATGAGAGAGACAGTGAATACAAGAACATAGCTACCTCTGAAAACCCAATATATAGTCTGTATTTAGAGCTTAATCGTCAACAAGAACAATACAAATGTTCGAGATTCTATGTTACATAACTCTGACATGATTGGATAGATTCCTAGTAGACTCGTACGTTCGTTTAGTTGCTCATGGGGCACTTTGCGAGCTCCTAATTGAAGGCTTTCTGCTAAATGTCAAAGGCTTAAACTAGCACGTGAAAAATATTTGTTGCATACTGTGTTATTCTCCGTAAATGGGTCCTAAATGACTGCACGGACAGCCGAGCGGTAGGTCACCACGCCAATTACCACTGTATGACATAGGCAGAAAAGAGTGAAGGCTTGTGTAGAATGATATTTAATGTTATTCGGTAAGATTGGAAGTCATCTCCAACGCTGGGATGAGGCTGTGTCTTACTGATAATAGTTACATATGTATACTTATTTTTAAATGACCATAATCAACTTTAATGGGTCATTAATCTTCTGCCTACCCTTTTCCCAATCTTTGTTGGGGTCGGCTTCCAGTCTTACCGGATTCAGCTGAATACCGTATTAACCTTTTGACCACCACAGTCATCTACACATGACAAAGTAAAATGTGTCTAGCAAGAAACCATCACTTCTACATAACAAACTTTTAAGATGAAATTGTAGCTTGGTGCAGAGAACATGCTATTGATTTTTTGAGGTGGCAGTCTAAGGGAGGAACAAATAGCAATAGCAATGTTTAGCATTTTCTCTGCGTTAAATATCACCAATGACCTTAATTTACCTTACATCTATTATTTCTGAGCAACACAATAATATTCATAGCCGATTTCCTTTTAATATCACCTTGGAACGGTGTCCTTGGAGAAGAATTACAACTGTCCCTTGGAAACGTTCTTTTGATACTTTATCTTACAAACAATCTGAGTCCAAAAAATATTAAGATGTTTGTTGACGCGGGATGAAGGACGCATTAAAGCAATGAGTTTTAATAAATTATAAACCTATTTTATATTGGCTAAAATATATTTTTTTGTTTTTTGTGTATCTTAGACAAACAATAAATAAACTATAGAGTGTGCCTAACAGAGTATGAACAGTAAGCTCTAGTAAAAACAAGTAAAATTTTTGTCAAAACAGAGAGCGCCGTTGTACTAAAACTATCTCAAAACCTTACCATTACCTTAGTACTTAAAATTTCAACACTACGGGGTACTAGCGATGCGCTCACTCTATGCTTGTCTATGTATACTCCAAGGTGTGTATTATAAGTAAGCTTTGGTCCCAGGGTATGCCAATGAAGTCGATGAAAACCAAACTCATGACATAGGAGTATGGACACTTTCAGTCTAAGTAGATACTTATTAAGTAATATAATATATTTAAAGTGAATAAAAAGATTTTAAGAAGATTTGACGACCTCCGTGGTCGAGTGGCGTACACACTGGTTTCAAGGTGTCGCCAGCTCTGAGGTCCCGGGTTCGATCCCCGGCCGGGTCAATGTAGAAAACAACTTTTCTACATTGTCTCTGGACTGGATGTTGGTGGTACCTTCGTTGTCTCTGAATTCCATAACACAAGTGCTATAGCTACTTACTTTGGGTTCAGAGCAATGTATGTGATGTTGTCCACATTTATTTAAAAAAAAAATATATTTTGATAACCTTAAACTTAAATAAATTAACTAGTAATAGAGTTGCACTAAGGTTAATACTAAGGTTACTATATATAAGGTAACTATATAAATAACCAGTTTTAAACACTTTAAAGTAAAATTGTAATTACCACAATAATGTAAAAAGATTTTTTACTATCCAACACAAAACTATATATCATTTGTAAAAAGAAAAAAATATTTTAGCTTAGGGTTAACTTATCACCTCAAGTTACTGACAAAAAAAAACCGGCCAAGTGCATGTCGAATTTGGCCATGTAGGTTATAGTGGCAACTGCAATACATACTGTGAAAATTTCAACTCTCTAGCTATTACGGTTCTCGAGATACATCCAGGAGACAGACAGACGGACAGGCGAACAGACAGCGGAGGTTTAGTAGTAGGGTCCACTTGACGCCCTTCGGGAACAGAATCCTAAAAAAGAGAGGTATGAAGAAAATAAATCGTAAATAATAAATTAACACAGTAACTCTTATCTTTAAAAAATTACTTCATGAAAAGTTGTTGTGAAAATCCTCTAATTTCTTGGACTAAGTCTTTATAAAATGCTGTTAAATTAATGTACCTACTAAGTTCTTTGCTTCCTATCTACACCAGTTTTCACAAACCCCGTTTAGCCTTATAAATCAGTGGCAATCCAAAAAACCTGCCAAGTGCGAGTCGGAATCGCACTCGGGAGATTCCGTACATAGCAATAGAAAAACATGCTCTGTAAAATTTTCAACTATCTCTCCCGGTCTCTATTAACTTTCATGAGATACATACCGACGCCCCAATCGAATAAAGACGTAAAAGCTTTAACATGAGTTTTAATTTTATTGCATATTTGCATTCTACGAGATTGGTTACATTACCTGAATTTTTATCAAAATTTTCTTGCTGTTATATTTTAAGTTATCAAGGAAGACGTCTTTATACTTCCGAAATTCTGCACAAAATGTATGGCAGAATAAAGTCATTGTGACTTCTTAAGTTAAGTCTCTTGCCCTTGCGGTAGTAGAATAACACGGCTACCTTATACAACGTCTTTATTCGTCTAAATACATTGAGTAAGTTTACTTGTATTCAAGTCTTACGGCTTTATTCGTATAGTAAATCAAATATCTGCGTGACGTAAATATTATTACAAAATCATAACAATATAACTTTCGACCACGTCGTTTGCTTACGTTTATCAAAGATTATTTTTTGAAACGTATTTTAAATTTATATTATTTAGAATTACTTTATCACGGTTGTATGTTTTACTACAACCATGATCTACAAATTTGTTTATCATTATTACGAGGTAAGCATTTGTTACGATGTGTTTTTTTGTGAATTATGAACGCAGGAGTATTTATTCGCCCTGTGAGCTCGTTTTGTTACTGCTCTGCCCGAGTGTAGCGCGTTCTCCACTGTCCGAAATAATGTAAATATTGCGCGCACTTCGCGTATACGACTTGATTCAAGCATTATATTAGTATCGATTTTTTTAAATATGGCTTCTATTAGCGATAAATGTTTGAGTAATTTACGTTGTAGGCGATTATTAATTCTATTAAATGGTGAGCTAATGGCTAAATGGCTATATATACAACTATGTATAATTCTATACGGTTGGATTATACTGATTACTTCTTACTTGACTACCTCGGTGGTGCACCGAGCAGTAGTGTAGTGAGTGCGACTTCTAGGCACAAGGTCTCGAGTTTGATTCGATGCACAAATTCAAGTCCGGTCAATACAATTTAAATTTATTATGAAAACCACTCGCTTATATTGTTTTATATTGATATAATAGTTGTGTTGTTAAAATATGTCTACTTTTACTTTAAGCAATACCACATCCAGCGATATTGTTACCCAAGACGATACAATAAATCATTATTCACTGGATGTGTCAGAATATATTCCATCATGATCACCATCACTTAATTCTTCTTCTGTTACAAAATCACTACAAATCGCGCCATTAGCTCTTGGCTTAGTAGTGCAAAATCACGTTTAATGTCAGGTGTGAATTTTATTGCATACCCTTACAATTTGTATGAAGTAAAAAATACTGAACTTCCTGAAATATCGAATGTGTAAATCACCAGACCAGATGGATTCCATAATAAATAATACAAAAATTAATAAAAAAAAATATTTAAAGGAGATGTAGCAAACAAGATAAGATTTAGAATTGGTTTCAGGACGAAAAGAGTGAAAAGATATATTGGACTAAAGTCAGAGAAGCCAAAATTGATTTTGTAACTCCCGATAAACTATACTTCAGGTACACTTTAGATGATAAGTATAGAATATTTAACATTAATCGTCAAATTTCTCGTCGTCAAAAGAACCACACTAGTCCTGAAAACCAGTCTTTACAATCGGCTTTTATCGAATTATTTTCTATACACAGGCTCTCATACAATGATTCAATAAGTTTATGTGATTCAGAGGCTATTCTGATCCAGTATCAGGCAATTTACAGAAGACTGGTACCCATTAAACAGTCCTCAACTAATGTAGGCCCCGAGATAGATGACGAGGAAGAGGATAATGCCTGAATGATCATTTTAGTGGCGAAAATATATAATTGTTAGTTATGATAACTGCTTATTTCAATTGTTTATTATAATACGTAAATATCTTGTGGTTTTATTATTGTTTAATGTGATTATTTACAATTAGTTCCTAGATAAATAAGACTGATAGTATATTTCACTGTATGTCATATTTTTCGTATGACGCTTTATAATAATATCATTACTAAGAAGATTTTTTATGTAATTAGGTTTTCGTTAGTATAATTTAAAATATTTTTGTTAAGATTAAGATTTAAGTGCCATTTTTATTTGTTATTTATTGGTGAAAAGAATTCGTCTTAACATGTTAATTTACTCGTGTAACTCTCTCAACAAATCTCTAATATATCATAAACGATTATTATTGTGATACTTTTGTGTATGTTCATTAAAGTCTGATACTTTACTTTTATAATTAGTGTGTTTTTGGAGTCGGAAGATAATTATATTTTAAATAATATGTATATTCTTCAAATAATAGCCGGTTGTTACTTTAGAGTCTTGTTTTTCTTTTTATAGTGTCGTTAAGCATTTTATTTTTATTTTATAATGTTTTAGTTGTTTAAATAAGTCATTCTATAAAAAAATATATCCCAATATTATTTGTTTTTTTATGTTTAAGGTCAAATAAGTTCAAATTACATGACATTTTGATATCTTAAGTATTAAAAATATTAGGAAAGAAAAAAGACTTATTGCTAATGTACGAATATTGAAATATCAAGTTTTTGAACGAAAAAAGGCGTATAAGTATTATACAAAACTTGTAAATGCTTACAAAAGCATGCTTAGAGGTAGGTATGTATGTAATACAAATACACATTGGTAATAGTTTTCGGCGAATAAGGACGTGGAAATTGATACAACAAAAAAATGCACGAACTGGTAGATGAATATAAATGTAATATGGTTTTTAATTATTTATTCAAAACTTATGGATTCATTATATTGGCTTTTACATTCATCTGAAAGCTATTTTTTTTACCGCATTTTACCATATATCATTTGTTGGTGTACTAGATTCGTACAAGTATTGAGAGCGTTTTTTACGTTTTTTAGCTCTCCTGTAAAGTAGCAGTTTTCATATTACCGCTTTGTTCGTTTGGAGCGTCGATACGTCCGTGACATTCGTCCGTCTATCTTTTAGATAGACGGACGAATGTCACGAAGAATGGGCAGACGGAAAGCGAAGGCTGAGTAATTTTGTTCCTTTGGCACACTTCGGCTCTGGAACCCTAAAAACATCAGCTATTTTTCAAGACCTTAGCAGAAAATATAACAAGCGGGGAACGGGGCCTTATTTTTATCACGATAAGTAATCTAATAAATTGTACTGGAAAACCAAGTCGCGTCTTTTATTTAACACTTGCTTTTGGCCGCGGCTTTGCCTGCGTGGACATCGGTTATCGAGACCAAAAATAGCCAATGTTCTGTCTTGGAGTTTAAAGTAACCTTATACCAAGTTTCATTAAAATCGATAAACCGGTTTAGCTGTGAAAGCATAACAGATCGACTGACAGACAGAGTTATTTTCGTGTTTATAATGTACATGAATGTGTGTTAAAGCAACCAGCCCTAAATTACCAAGTTAATAAAAACCTGATCTATTTCTAGACCAATTTCCCGTCACCATAGCAACCAATAAACATCCATGGTCATTGTCAATGTTTCCAATATCCGTATTATCAAAGAAGGCTGCGATTGTATAAAGGTGTGTTTACATAGCGCACAGCTTTATTGGAGCGAGTTAGAAGCGTGAAATCCAAGGGACCGTTGTTTCTTCGTAGCGTGTCGATTAAGTACAATTATTTTTTTCCGGACCAGCAGTCAGCCCAATGCCACGTTGCGCATCTGAAATTGCCAATACGCAAGTGAGCATACAGGTTTATTGTTCATTCCTTTAATTATATGACTCCTTAGCAGACGAGATTTTTTTTTATCCTTTAAGAAATATGGGCATTCAGTTGTTGAGTTAAGGATGAATTTCCTATATCAACTTTTAAATTGACGCTTCGATGTGCTATGACTCTGCTGTAGTATGAATTGAGCCTAAGCGTAACTTAGGTTCTATAAATAGAAGCCGGGAGAAGCGTCCTTCACGACGTTTGTTTTACAATAACTAGGTCAAACTGTGGCCTGTCTTGTTACCAGATAACATATAATATGTTGAAGAACAATTATATGTTCGTAGAAGGAAAAATTATAAACAAGTATATTACAAAAATCAGACCATCCAGGAAATGTTATAAGACCTCCGTTTTTTCGTCGGTAAAAAGATTTCAAACTCAAAAACGTTTTCCCTATGAATATAATAATATAACCGAAGGAATTACACATCGATACAGGAGTAGTATTTTTTGAAGTTTAACAAAAATTAAATGTTATTAACTTTTAAACTATCACGCTGCATGTTTATAATACTATTTTAATAAAACGGAAATTAGCGCGAACATTTATAAATACCTTTACGCTTGACGTTTCGACCAGGTTACACCGGCCGTGGTCGCAAGCAGACTCTTTCCGACCCGTAGCGGTTTGCAATATTAACTTTTAAACTATCACGCTGCATGTTTACAATACTATTTCAATAATAATTAAATGTTAGTGATATATTGACTGGCTTGTTGGTGTAGTGGTTAGTGAGCTCGTGAGTTCGATTCGCACCCAGGAAGAATCTTTGTGTGATGAGCATGATCATTTATTCTGTGTCTGAGTGTAATTTATCTATAATAATATGCAGTTAGAAATATATAAGTATATGTTAATCAGTTTTCTGGTTGCAATAATACAGGCTCTGCCTAGTTCGGGATCAGATGGCCGTGTGTGAGTTTACCCATAAATTAATATTATTATCATACTCTACTAAGAAAAGATTTCCTAAGAACACGTTTTGTATACAACCTGTAACAGGAGAAAACGGACAAACACTAAATTGCTACTCAAAATTTAATTGTCAAAGTCAAGTTACATCAAGTTATGATTGAATTTTATTAATTTCATCAGCGAGGCTTCACAAGGTTGTCGACACGGATGTTAATTTCCATAAATTAACTTGGATGGCTTCATTTTTATATATAGTTAGACACTTTTCTTATAGATTGGTTATTATAGGAGTAAAAATTTAAAACACATAGTTAACGGTCCTCATACAAAAAGTGATTTATCTAAAAATAGGCCTAAAAGTCTATAAACTCCATATTATAAGTTTTAACCTGTATGTGCGTAGGTGTAGTATATTTGTATTTGAATGTTTTCTCAATAGATTTTCGCCTGTTTTTATTTTTTTAATTAAATTAATAGCTACAAAAAACATACTCTCGTCATGGTGTGGTAATCGGTTATGCAAAAAGAATTTTAGTAAGTTTAACTGCTTGGGACACATTAGACATACATCAATATCTTTTTAGTTCTAGTTTTTAATCTTTGTGAGCCAGCATGTGAAACCATAAAAACTTTTTGTTTTATAACCTATACAAAAGGCTCGTATTCAACATGGCGTATTGTATGTATGTATTTCCGATTCTGATATTAAACTTTACTTAAGCATGTAATACTTAAACTCTGGATCATTACATCAAATGTTAAATGGAAATCAAGAATCATCAAGAAACTTGCACAAATATCTTATACCTACACAATTTTTATTTCAACATTCGTTTGTTCTCAACGGCCATGTTTTTCATTAATCAAAGCACTATTTACTCTATATTTCAGTAAATAAAATCAATTGCTTGACCTTAAAAAAAGTAATAATGTGAGAGAACCGCAGGAGGTACTCCGCTACACAGTAAATACATTTACAGGCAATGTACCCACTCTCGATACTCAGAGGAAATCAAGCGGTGTACGTAAAAATAATTGTCCTTATAGGACGTAAGAAAGTGAACAATGTCGATAAAAGCAACGATTGAGGAAAATATTGAAGATAAGATGTTTCTGTAAGACCAGGAGAGTATTTGTAAACTTAAAAAGGGATAGCGGAACAAATATATATAGTAAACATTTGTGCCCCTTAATAATTACAAATTATAGATTTAAGAAAACTCCGATAAATTGCAAATAATTATAGCTAAAAAAAAAACCGCATCATAATTGGTCCATTCCTTTAGGAGCTACGATGCCATTGGTCCATTCCTTTCGATATAATTTGTTGGTAATTTTTGTTCAGTGTCTATTGTAAGATATAATAACTGTTTAAACACTGATTTGGGTGCGATAATTTTGCAGTTGCCCGACCATTTTCGGGCCCAAACGGATCCCGTAATACATTTCAAAATGTATAGCTGAAAAATATATTTACGAAATAATAAATATCTATAATATTTATTATTTCGTAAAAATATTTTAGTGTTGGATCTTCGTTTGTATTGAGTAAATACTCTACTATCTATGTGTATGTAGTGTTAACACTAAATAAAGTAACACCCGAAGTACGTTCAAAGGTAAGTGCATAAAATATTTTTAACATTTTGTCTAACTTATTTGTTTGTAGATATATATCTGACAAGCTGTTTCCCGCGGCTTCGCCAGTGTGGATGTCGGTTATCGCGGCAAAAAGTAGCCTATGTTCTTTTTCAGTCTCTAGACTATCTGTGTACCAAATTTCATTTAAATCGGTTCAGTAGTTTTGCAGTGAAAGCGCAACAGACATAGTTTCGCATTTATAATATTAGTAAGTATTATTTGGTCTTTATATCCCTGTGATTAAGCGCTCGTGCACACGACGCCGCGCTGCCGTCTTTTGTTTTGATATTCACTCTACGGTTGTTTGTAATACATTGATAGCTACGTTCGTTGGCAGCCGGTAATGGAATAACAAAATAAAAAAAACAAACCAAGGCAGCGCGGCTTTATCCCGTGTGCACATAGTTGCAGCGCGGCGGCGGTGGCGTCGTTTGATCAAGCACTTAGAATATCTTTCACTGTGTTACAGATATTACACGTACCTAAAAAAAGAAAAATCGTAGCAGTAAAAGATATAAAAATAGGTATTGCTTAAGAAAATATTTATTGTACTCCTCTATACTATTCTGAGCTCTACATATCAGGCTCAGCATGACTCCTGCTGACACTCATTCTACTAAAACAGAGCTTACTCTAAACGTCTTGCAAGCAAGGAAGTTGGTTTATTATCCACTTATTATGTAAAAACTATTAAATACGATTCTTTTATTTAATATAATTGTATTATAATTAAGTTTATTTTTGTTATTTAATTGGTTTTATTAAATAACATATGTAAACTTAATTATTTAACATTATTTTACCATTTAATTTATTATTTATGGATTTATGTTTAAAAAATTATTAAATAAAGTCTTTGTTTCTATAACATATTATGAATACATGTTTTGATAAATAAATAAGGCATTAATAGATCATCGAAGAAGCCTTTTGATCATTAATAAAACAATGTATAATATAATACATTATTAATCAAATCACGTCATAAGGCTATTATATTACTAACTTCATCTAAAAACGTACTCAACGAACTGGCTGACCTTTAAGAAAGGTACATGAAAGGGATGTAACAAAAGGT
This sequence comes from Diachrysia chrysitis, assembly GCA_932294365.1. Lineage (NCBI taxonomy): Eukaryota > Metazoa > Arthropoda > Insecta > Lepidoptera > Noctuidae > Diachrysia > Diachrysia chrysitis. Next base: position 8,356,904 of record OW028659.1, on the reverse strand, counting down.
ATATTTTACTTTCCATGGCCTCAGGGCATGAGCTTAATATAATCAAACAAAGGAATATGCATATGAGAAAACCTGTGAGCCAGGACTTAGGAGCTAAAATGATCGTTTCGCAGAATTACGACATGATTCATAAAATGATTTGTCGTTTATATTGATAATTTAATTACAACTGACTTTCAGAAAATCATATTTTTGTCCGTTATTCTTAGATATTTCTTATAGAAATGTCATATTTGTACGAGTTCTACCAAGATCTGCTGGAAATGCTAAAAATAAATATATAATATGATTTTGCAAAACGGTAATTTTAACTGTCTGGTTAGTTTCAGAGGTATGTAAAAATAATGACATGCTTAATGTGTAAAAGGTACATGGTAAAGGTATACATTTTTCTAAATATTCGTCGGTGTGTTTTAGTAAAATTTGTAAAGAGGCGCTTTTATTTCTGACTAACGACCACGTCTTAAATATAAAATAATATTATAAAGCTGAAGAGTTTGTTTGTTTGTTTGTTTGTTTATTTGTTTGTTTGAACGCGCTAATCTCAGGAACTACTAGTTCGAATTGAAAAAATCTTTTTGTATTGGATAGTCCGTTTATTGAGGAAGGCTATAGGCTATATAACATCACGCTACGACCAATAGGAGCTGAGCATAAATGAAAAATGTTGCAAAAATGAAAAACCGTTGAAACTAAAACACGCGAACAAAGTCGCGGGGGACAGCTAGTATAAAATATGTGTCATTAAGCATCCAATACTATGTAATGTGTTTAAAACCGTTTTCGTGACTGCAAGGATTTTTCAGTAAGAAATTAGCAAAAGTAGTTTTATTCTTTAGACAAAAATAACTCTAAATCTACAATGTACGTAGAAAAAGGTGTGTTTGCAATTTATAATCATAATAATACTGGAAAGCTGGAGCTCAGGCAATTACAGGCGCTGTACTTTTACGAACACCCTTGAAAGTTGCTCTAACTGCGCACCGACGGAGCATCATTATCTAACTTCACTCTTCCACACATTGTGGGTGAGAAAATATAATGTAGAAACTAAAGCAAGGACGTAGTATATAGTAACTAAATGGCCTGATATTTTCTTATTAAATGTTTTTATTAATTATAACTATTTTTAAACGGATTATATAGCTGATTATTAAAACTGTGTTTTTTTATTTATTTATTCATTCGCATTGCATGCATTTCTATACGACGTGTCGTTTTGCATTCTCGTCAAATTTCAAAAGGCTGTTATGAAAGACATAATTAATTGAATAAAATTACGATATCTGCTCAATAATTAATACATACTTGATTTTTTGGTTATTTAAGTTTGTCAGTATTTCAGAATACACCACTTTCAAAGAACAGAATCGCCTTGTTGCTTTTGCGGTAGGCAGTGTCTATGTGTGCGTGTAAAAGAGCAGTTACAGTGCAGTATCACAAAGCCCGCTTTTGCAATGCTTGCCCCACACATGCAGATTCTGAAAATCAGCAAAATAAAACTTACTTATTTTATTATAGATTCGTGTCGAGAATTATTAGTGTAATTACCTCCTTGAATTTGACGAGAATGCAAAACGACACGTTGTACATTAAATGTGTGATAAATGAAGATTAACAATATCATATGATAAACTATTATTGCACCTACCATACCTATCTGTACACCGCATTTGGTTGGCTGGTAGAGAATGCCTAAGGCAATAAGTCTGCCCTTGCACCAATTTTTATGCAAAAAGTTTAAATAAATAAATAAATTTGCGTGAACTTCAGAAAATATTAATAACTCCCGGCTTCGCTCCCGTTAACTGAACACTAACCCACCCTGCCCTACCTACCTACCCTACCCTACCTATGTCCTTCTCCTGGTTCTGAGCTACCTCCCCACCAATTTTCAGCCAAATCAGTTCAGCCGTTCTTGAGTTATAAATAGTGTAACTAACACGACTTTCTTTTATATATATAGATATTATTATCATAAAGCTTTCTTTCAGTCTCCTTAATTGTATTCTAAGAAGGTATTATCAAACTCAACTTTTAAAATTTTTTGTCTTCGTCTATTAACGTTTAAAAGGTATATTGTGGCATAATATTCTACTACATTAAGCGACCCTATAAGCTATTCATATCAAAACAAAGCGTATCATCTCCATATCGTACAAGTTCTTGAGTATCTGTCCTTCACAACAAACAATTGAAAGTCACAGTAACATTATGGTATTGTTTATGAACCATACTTCACGTCTTTGCAGTAGAGGAATACGTCTTAAGTAATGTAACTTGTTTGAAAAGGAAATAAAAGTATAAAGAATATTATTAAGTCATGAAAAACTTTGCAAAAATACAAGTCTTAGGCCGCCCATACACGGACTGCACGAGTTTTTTTCATATTTTAGGACTACACAAGGCTATCTGATCCTAAACTAGGCAATGCCTGTATTATGGCAACCAGACAACTAATAAATATACTTATATATTTTTAAATACATACATATTATAGATACATTACACCCAGATACATCACAAATGAGCATGCTCATCACACAAAGATTTGTCCTGGGTGGAAATTGAACCCACGTCCTCCGGTTTAGCAGTCAGAATCACTTACCACTAGTCCAAAAGGCAGTTAGTGAGTGATCAACGCACACGGACTGCGTGAGCTGCCAACTGCTTTCGCGCTTCTCCCTACAGTGCTTTAAAAAAAAAAACAGAAGAAAAGCAGTTGACCGTGCTTCAAGCAGTCCATAAAATTCTATTGTTTCCCCTGGAATTTCACCTTGAAGCAGTCGACGCCGACTACTTTAAACAGTTCGTGTGACCGCGGCCAAAATTCTTACGATGAATATTGATGTTTTTATAAAACAAAATGTTTCGTTTATTTAGCTGAGAACTGTGAAAAGTGTATACAAGAAATATATTTTATTTAATTCTTATTCACCTCTGCCTAACTGTAAATGCGTGAACATAAGTCTCTGTAAAGATTTTCCAACGAATTCCCAGACGTACTTAATTCTACTTATTCATTCGTTATCAAATAAGTTCTTTCAAATGTAAACAACCAAATTTTTTGGTAAATGTTCAACTTTTCCGGGATATTTACATAAGAAAGTACTAAGAAGGCTCTCGTTAAGGTCAACCTTGTGACGTGACCTACTCAGCTTGTTTTGACCTTAAAGGTGCATTCTTTGCATACTAAATACTTCTGTTTTGTTATTTTTTGGATGAGCTTGCGAAAACATGGAAAGCTTTTGGGAGATGAACGGCTACAAATAGAGGTAAAATTAATCACGTTTTTATTTGCAGAGGTAACTATTAACAATTAATTTTACTAATATCTAAACTTAATATTATAAATGCAAAACTAACTGTATCTGTCTGTCTGTTACGCTTTGACGGCTAAACTACACAACCGATTTTGATAAACTTTGGCTTGGAATTAGTTTGAACTCTAAGAAAGGATATAGGCTACTTTTTAAAGTAATAACCGATATGCACGTGGGCGAAAACCGCAGGCAAGATCTAGTAATAATATAAAGAGGAAAGATTTGTATTTTTGTTTGTTTAAAATAAATTAACTCAAAAACTACTGTGACGATTTCAAAATCTCTTTAACCATTAAAATGAAACATTATCCCTGAGTAACAAAAGCTCTTTTGCCGTGCTACCCGTGCATAGGCGGGACGGGTCGCTAAGTATTTATATAAATATTTTGAGATTCAGTAATTTACTGTCTTTCTTAGTGTTATATAGCCATAAACCAGTGATGTTCTAGATCAAAAATAAACTGGTTATTAAAATCGTTAATATGTTCATTCAATACATTAATAAAAAAAACAGTGATTGGCAACGATTTTTTTCACTTAAGTACCTTTAAACACTTCATGGGTTTGCCAATTTTTGTATAGTAAATCAACAAATAAAATCTATTTTGTAAAATAGCAAACTAAAAATATTAGCATTAACAGTATATAAGTAGAAACCTCTACGTCGTATGACTCTATGCAGTTTCCTATACAGCATCTTTGATCTCGGTTAACGAGACATAACAAGTATTCTAGACTTGCAAATTGTCTTTGACGTTCTATTCGTGTGGTTACAGTACGCTTGCCAAATTATTTTGATTGTACGCTTCAACACTGCAATGAAGGCAGCATAATTATGTGCTCATGCAAATTGTCGTGCATTCGTCAAAGATAAGTTTATGTAAGACGAAGATAAATATGAGAGACTACCCCTTGACGTAGATATATTCTGGCTAATCTAACCCGCTACAAGTCAGCTTGCTAGCCCAGCATTTATTATTAAGATATTAAACTATAAATATTAAATTTAAGATACCCCGAGAATTTAAGAATATTGAGTTCATTGATCAGCAATTTCAAATGTTCAAAACATGCTGAACAAATCTTCATAAATTATAGCTAAGATTCATATCGATCACTTTATCTTTCAAACAAAAAAAAATGCTTCACAATAGGTCTATTCGTTCAGAGCTACGATGCCTCAGACAGAAAGACACGGCAAAATTATAACACCCCTCGTTTTGGGGGTTCAAAATATTTCTTAATGATGAAGTATGCTTTAGACGAACACCATTTTAAACAAGCTTTATTTTTTAGTAAACCCATTTATAAAACAAAAAATATGCACATACGAAACAAAAAAATAGGATAAAAATAGACTGTAATACCTCAATTTGGACCTCTTTATTAAAATCAACCTCAAAGAGGTCATAAAAACATTGTAGATGTTCAAAAAACTTGGTACTCCAAACCATTCTAAAGGAATAATTGAGAATAATTAAGTATTTAATTAGACGTTCCACAATGTTAATTAATTTCTGTATCGGCTGTTGCTAAGGGGCTAACAATTTTGTAATTAAGCCAATGAATATTCGCAAGTAGGTACCTAGCTTTTTTTGTCTTACTAGAAGTCGTTGTATTATTGATGTGTCTTTTCAAAATATAGCTTTGCGTTTTATTGATGTGTCTCTTCAAAATATAACTTATACAGGGTGTAACTGAAAGGGTATATATATACAAAAGGGGTGAAGAGTACATCTGATGTAGAATTAGTTTATAAAATTTCAGTTCAAAATTAGTTAAATAATTAATGGATATCCTATTTTTTATCAATTATTCGACACTAAAAATCATAACCAGACCGCTGAAGCGATGAATCTTAACATTTAGCGAGTGACGTAATCAGATATTGACCCTGGTAGTGGGGTGATATGTTTATAATGATTTTTGGTTTAGTATTATTGATGCGAAAAATGGGAAATTAATTATTTAATAAACTCATTTTAAGCAAAAATTTTGTAAACTGACTCTACACTAAATGTCCACCTTTTAGCTAGATATTCCCTTTCGGTAACACCCTTTAAATTAAATATGTTATACAATTTTTTTGTATATAAATAAAAAAATCGACAATGTTGTTAAATAATATTTTCTTGAAAAATTTACGGTATGCAACAGTAAATAATTTAAAGCAAATGTTATTTATTATAATCAGGTATAACATTAAAAATACTACAAAGTTACCCAAACACCTTTGATGCAATGAGTACCATTTTCCTACGTAGTAGGTACTCTATTCAGTTTAAATTCATTAGATTAACAGGAAAACTCCTAATAATAACTGTAACATCATAATTAAACAAAGCTTGCGTAACATCTGTAGCAAATGGGTTTTAACCCTTTTCTCAGAAATTACTCTGGACCACAAAACCAAACAATCCATTATCCAAACTCTACAAAGATTTGAAATGTTCTTGTTGCTTTGCCTGAAAAAGTAACAAAAACTTTCCAGGGCAATTTTTATTCTTCCAGAAGTTTATATCCATCTTCAAAGTTTTCTACACGAATTTATCAATACATTTAATAGGCCTGCTCGTCATATATTTTATTAGCAGAAGAAAAAATAACTGGGTATAAAAATAAATAACTATTTAGTCCGTAAGTTAGTTAAAAATAAATAAACTCATTATATTCATTTTTCAAAATAGGAAAAATAATATAAGGAAAAACTAAGACAAAGCGAATTAGAGTTCAGGAGTTGGAGCTAACAACGATCTTGCACAAAATGTACGACATCGTGACATCTTAAGACATTTTAAATGAAGATGGCGTCGTAAATGATTGGTAGCGAAAAAATAAAAGCTTTTAAAAAAAATAAAAAATGCGTGTCTAATATTTTTTATTAAACCTGAGGGATGTAAAAAATTTAGTCACATACCCATTGGCGAAGATAACATATAATATAATAATACCAACCTATAAATGTCCCACTGCTTGGCACAGGCCGCTTCTCATATTGGTTCTTCTCTAATAATATATATACCTATATAAGACAAGGAAAGGTTATTTATATCTAAAAAAGATAATGATTATTACTCATGTATTGCGCAGCTGGTATTATTTGCAAGCATCTTATTGTTGCGAACTTCGTAATAATGTGCGTCCATAAGTTACAAGGAAACAAATCGTGAAAGGAACTTCAAGGTGAGGAAACTTGTCAACGGAACACAGCTGTTATCTGGATGCTCAAGTTTGGAGTAGATTACTGAGGATAGTAGAACGAAAGTGCAGAAAATATGACTATTTACATACCTAGCCCACGAACAAAAAAACGCAACTTAACTTTGAGATGTTCTTAAATGTCTTTCTGTCGCTAATTTACACCTTAAAGTGTCAGACAGCATGTGATTTAACGGCGACTTAAAAGTGATTGACTTTTCAGTATTCGGCAATAAGTGAAGTAAAAAACTGAGTCTGTCTCGCACACCGGGGGTTCCGTACATAGTCAAATTTACAACTGTAATCGAAAAACGTGTTAAATTTTACAAACATTATTTATATCTGTGAAAATTTATTCACTAACAGTGGTTAAAAAAGTAAAGCTTAAAAGTAGTCTATAAGCTTAAAGTGAACTACTAAAGTATCAGAGCTTGTTTGGTCTAAAGTATTTTCAAAATAAAGACAAAAGAAATGTGGAAGTTTGAATTGTTTACAACTTGTGGAAAATCACATACTGTGCTCTCCTCAGTTATGTTATAGAAAGCCACCAGATCCAGGAACAGAAATGCCAACCTTAAATTACATACAAAAAGAACACCGAGACTTGGAACAAATATTTGTATATTACACAAATATTTGTCTTACGCAGATATTTAATTCCCAGTTCGTCACTCAGTGGTAGTTGGCGTGGAGACATCTGTATAAGATTATTACCTGGCTCCTACATTCAAGAAACGATTCATTTTGCTTATGGAAGGTAGATATTTTTTAAGCAAAACAAAGAAAATTCTAACCTCCGTAAGCAAATCAAACCGTGTCTCGAAAATAGGAACTGGGCATTAGAAAATTTTGCCAAAACGAATAGTTTAATATTTATTAAAATATGTTTCCTATTTTTTTTTTAAATGTCCGCCTGGTAGGTTAATGAATTTTATTGGACACGTATTTTTTCTTTTTTCCAAAAAATGCATACAAAAAATGATCAAAATACAGAGAATGGAAATTTCGCGTGACGTCACTCCTTGCTACAATTTTTACCAAGGCGAGGTGTCATAAGCCCCCACTCCGAAACTTTAAAGCGCTGTATCTTTGTTATTTTTTATTGTTTTGAAATAAGAAAAAATACGTGTCTAATATTTTTTTATTATCTAACTGACGGACTAAATAGATTTTAACTTTCCATACCCAGTCAACATTCCTATTGTCTTTTGAATATAAGAATCGGCCATAAATGAATGCCATAAACAAGATAATAAAATTGTACGTCTTTTCCAAAGCGTAGGTAGTAACAAAGTGAAGCCTTTAATTACATCCAGCAAAGTTAAATGTCAAATCGAGACACCAATCGATTAGAAAGAGTGGAATTAATTAGTTATGAATATTAATACCGGCTAGTCGATATTGAGTGATTGACGTAACTTCAGTTGACTTTATCATCTAACCTCCTTTGTTGAAAGGTTAGTTTTTACTTGAATAAATATCTGGCTATCTGTAAAGTGTTGTTATAGTTAAATAAATCGGACAAATACGAATAAATTCTCTCTGAAACATCGATGTATGACACTATTAAATTTCCAACCGTGAATGTAAGTTTGTCATCGCAAAACTATTTGTTTTTACAAAACAACAAATTGTATTTTCTTTACTTGTGACTTTAGACCTAGCATGGTGCCAAATTTCGTGATTGTGGGTCGAAAAGATACCCAATAAGTTTTTTGTTTCTCTGAAATGTATGGAAAAACCAACATATAATAATAATTATAATAATAATATCTTGGGACATCTCACACACGGTCATCTGATCCCAAACTAGGCAGAGCCTGTGCTATGGCAACAAGACAACTGATAAACATACTTATATATTTCTAAATACATACATATTATAGATAAATTACACCCAGACACAGAACATATGATCGTGCTCATCACACAAAGATTCATCCTGGGTGGGAATCGAACCCACGACCTCCGGTTTAGCAGTCAGGGTCACTAACCACTAGACCAACAGGCCCGTCATAAATGGCTGTATCTTTTAATCGCGGTAAAATAGAAAGTTGAATTTCTTTTTGCATCAAGAATCCGTAGAACTGAGTTTTTTCCTATTAATGTCAATATGATACCACAACGCGTTGCTGAAAATAAAAATCTTGACAGTCAGATAGATGGACAAGAAAGTGATCCTATATAAGGATGCCTGTTTTGTTTTTAAGGTACCTACGGAACCCAAATTAGCTAGACTTTGTAATACATTTATGTATAATTATGTCTTTGTCTTAGAACAAGCTAAAGAGTTACAAAATGCATATGCGATTTTCGATGTGTTGGCTAAGGGCGTCATAAAATTTATTCTTCTTCTCCATGTCCTGTCCCTAATTATAATGATTTAGGGTCGGCGCATTAAGTGCTTATCTTACATTCATCCCCACTTTTTATCTCAGCATTAATTTCTTTCTTTCTCATGTTATTAAAACGTTAATCGTAATTACCCCCCCTATTATCGTTAAATTACCCCCCCCCCCCGTCCCTAGATCAAGCTGGCCCGAGCCGGCCAAACTAGTAAATAATAAAAACTTAGATCCAGCCCTCCCTTGCTGTTTTTTGCCTTATTAAGAATGTTAGCAACGCACTAAGTCGAGGTCCGAACCCCACAGGGGGTGCCCTTAGTGAACGTTGCTGACGTAGTTGGTTTTTCTATTGCTCTGGCTGGAGGCCCTTAAGGTTCTCGCCAAAAGTCCGGTGAAGCAGTCAAAGCCTGCGCTCAGGCTAACTGCGTAAATCTCTACCAAAAGAAAAAAATCGTAATATTTAATATAAGATTTCCTCATTAAATATTAATACACTTTTATTTTTATGAAATGTACTACGAATTTCGACTCAACAAACATCGTGGGTGGATAATGTAAAAAATGTACTGTAAATACTGTTTCAATATCATCTAAAAATAGACGACCTAAATAAGTTGTTGAATTAGGTAAGTAGCGAATTTTGGCTTAAGACGCCCCCGTAAAAAGTTCCGATATTATGTATATTACGTTTACTTTTAACATAAATATTACAAAGGCTTAAAAAACTTTTTTAATTAGTTTACAGTTTAGTTATATCGGCAGCGGTATTACCAACAAGCGATAAGATTTGTCAGCGAAAATTTTACAATTTTTGCTGCTATAGGTATATATTTGGAGCTCAGCAAATTACAGTTGCTAAGCCACCTCACTGTCAAAATTATAATTCGTGTCACCTATCGCCATATCGTCATACAAAACACAAATTTCACAATGATAATTGTAAATTGTTTGCAGTAAAATCCTATACTTTGCAATCGCTTGGTTTTCGCAAGTATGGTAATTAATGTCGGTACAATTCGATCGAATACAAAAGGTATGGTGACCATTTTAATTTACTTCAGGTAGATAAGTAAAAAAAAAGACATCTATTTTTCTTTTTCTTACGCAACCATAAAACTTACGTCCATAAATTGATTTTAAATGTCGCATGACTACAAGTTGTCGTACATTTTGTATAACATCATGACGTAATAAGCCCTCTCTCCTGAACTTTGATTCGTTTTATCTCCTTCGTTTTTATTTATTTTGAAAAAGTAAAAAATACCTGTCTAATATTTTTTTATTATCTAATTTACAGACTATATAGATTTTTACATTTCATACCCAGTCAATATCCCTATTGACGTAAATGACACAACAATAGCAAAGCTTTTATTTCTTTAGCACATTACATTTACGTTTTTATTAAAGCAATAAATTGCTTAATTCTTAGTTAAAAGTAATTTAAATAACGAGCCAATCTAGTTAAATAATTGTGTAATATGCATCCCCATTAATTCACTCTAACTTTTGGGTAAATTCTCTACGCATTGAAATCGCTTCATAATTGATAAACTTACAGGGTACCTAATGTTACAAAAATGGCTGGCCAGGTGGTATAGTAGTTAGTGACCCTGACTGCTAAACCGGAGGTCGTGGGTTCGATTCCCGCCCAGGACAAATCATTGTGTGATGAGCATGTTTATTCCTTCTGTGTTTAGATGTAATTTATCTTTATAATATGTATGTTTTTAGAAATGTATAAGTATGTGTACCAGTTGTCTGGTTGCCAAAATACAGGTCAGATGGCCGTGTGTAAGTTATCCCAAGATTTAAAAAAAAAACATTCTTCCCAAAACCGCCTTCTAATTTGTAGTCGGTTAAAATAACACAGGACTAAACTATCCAGTTATTATGTATCTAGTTTACAAAATAAACCTTCAAAGTTATCTATCTGCCCCGGGAACCCCGGGAACCCCGGGAACACATTTGTATATGTAAAATGTATTAAACACAAATGCAACATACAAACATTTACATGATCACAGTCCCTAGTGAATAATTCAAGGCAATATAGAAATTCACGGTATTGACAATAGCAGTTTAGTTAACATCAAACTTTAAAGCTACGCACACAACATAAGACTATTCACCATACACTTATTGTACCACACTGAGTGTTAGAGTGTGGGACATTTATTGCAACTCACACTGCCCAATGCCTGTACTATGAGTTTAGAATATACATGACAAGAATTAAGTGCGCGCATCGCTAGTAGCCCGGTGTGCTGAGCGTAAGCACATTTTTACCTGTAAGTACTACGCTCAATTACTGATCTGGATGATTTTCCTTTGCACGACTCTCGTTTTGCGAAAATATCATTAGTTCCAATTTTATTAGGGTAATATTAGGTTTTGAGATAATTTTAATAAAACGCCGCGCGCTGTTTTGACATAAATTTTACAGTTTTACCTGTTCATACTAGTACCTACAGTTCATACTCGATATGTGCATTCTATTCAGTTTACTTATTTTAACTCTAAGATTATGAGCTTTTAAAGCAGTACTGTTGTATTGGTGGAGGAGAGAGGGCGCACTACACTGCCCGTAGCGTAGTTTTCGAAATAAGTAGATAGACAGATAAATCCTTTTATTAGTACGGCAAGAAACACATAAGAAAAAGACATTAAAATAACAATAAAAAAAATGTGTGTGCTTTGGACAACACGACTGAAGTATAACTTCTTTATATACGAAACGTAACTTGCTATGAGAGAAAGAGAGAAAGAAAATGTGTGCTCGCACCTCTCTCTCTTGCCCCTACAGTAATATAAGAAACGTAACTCTCTTTCTATCTTCACTAACTTATATCTCCCTCTCAACTTCCGTTCGCCTCAACCACGCGCGTTCGCATCACACTTTTCGTAACGGTCTCGTTACGCATTCACCAGGTTACTCCCCAAGTCAAGCTTGCGTAAAGAAGTTTTGCTTAAAAAAAGTAAAAAACGAGTAGTGTGTCTCAAGACTGCACCAACTGGGTACCCAGATCAACATGTGTTGGGTATTGAATACCTGACGCCGATTTACAGCTGAAACTCTGCAATGAGACACGGACGCGTAGTAGACGGTGTCACTGTGAATTTAGTCAACCGTAATTAATTATTGGTTGTTTGCGGAATACAATATTCAACGTTTACTTAGGTATTGCGGACTAATTATAATATCAGGTTGGGTGATTTGTAATTATTTTGTAAAATTGTTTGTTAGAGTACACCTTGACAGTTTGTAAATGGATTCCTTCGTCATTTAGCTTAACTAACGAATTAATTTTGTGAAATAAATGCCCGGTACAATATTAAAAAAAAAGAAGGTAGGTTTAATTTTGTTTTGTTTAGAAAATTTTACCATCTGCAAATAAAACGACTCGTTTCTTAGATTAATATAACAACCGGGCATAAGTAGCGTATTTTTTCTTATTATTTTAGGAATTCAAGGTATTCCTATAACATATTAGGCAAATATCAAGTTTGTTTAAAAAAACAAAGTTTGTTTTTTTTTTTGAGATATATAATTCTGTAATTCATAATGTGATTCATAAGTAATATGTACTTGGATGGTGTTTCCTAAGCTCTTATAAATCCGCAAAAATTGAGAAAAATCTGAATATATAAAGGACTAGCTTTTGCTCGCGACTTCGTCCGCGTGGAGTAATGACTTCCGTCAGACACCCTTTTCTCCCCTTTGGGGGGGAATTTCCAAAAATCCTCTCTCAGTGGCAGCCTACTCCTCCCAACAAACACACATGCCAAATTACAGCTCTTTACGATCAGTAGTTTCGGCTGTGCGTTGTCTGTCAGTCAGTCAGTCAGTAACGGAAAAGTTTTATATATATAGATTGATTAGGGGTGAACGTTGACTTTAATAAAATATTATACAGGGTGTGAGGAAATACAATACATTCATTGCAGGGGTTACGCTTGAGCTTATTTGCAGCCAATAAAATCATGACTACCCAATCCATTGATACTTCCATTTTAATATTATAAATGCAAAAGTAACTCTGTCGGTCTGTTACACTTTCACGGCTAAACCACTGAACCGATTTGGATGAAACTTGATATAGGGTAAGATGGATCTTAAGAAAGGACATAGGATATTCTTTGCCGCAATAACTGACAATCACGCCGACAGAGCCGCGGGCTACAGCTAGTGTATTAATAAATCATAATTTAAAGAGGTATTGTGTGGTTTGTTTTACTTTAATAACAAAGTAAGCTAATCTTTCATTCCCACGCACGAAAAGTTTCAAAACCTAGGATTATTGAGATTATTAAACTTAGTTGCCAATCTCATTATAGTTAGGGGACCTTTACAAAGTATATTATAGCGCCCATTCGAAAGTAATTAAGAAGATGAGGCAGAGAATGCTGATCGGTGCTCACTATGAATATAAAAACGATTAGAAGTCGATTAATGAAAAATAAATTACGGAAAAATATTGTTGAGTATTTTAGTTTCAAAAGGGTTGGTATCTAAATAACACATGTGACATGTGCATTATTTTTTTTATCTGGATGATTGCATTTATTAAAAAAAAAGCTTATTATAGACTAGCTGTTGCCTGCGGCTTCGCACACTTGAGTTTGGGTTATTGCGGCAAAAAGTAGCATATATGTAACAATTGTTGGTAAACCAATAAAATAAAATAAAAAATAAAATAAAATAAATAAAATATGTCCTTTCTTAGGATCCAAACTTACCCCATACCAAGTTTTATTAAAATTGGTTCACCGGTTTAGGCGTGAAAGCGTAACAGACAGACAAACAGAGTTACTTTCACATTTATAACATTATTAAGTATGCAAGTATAGATAAATACTTTTACTCTTATCATCTACTAGCTGTCCCCCGCGTCTTTGTTCGCGTGTTTTAGTTTCAACGGTTTTTCATTCTTGCAAAATTTTTCATTTATGCTCCGCTCCTATTGGTCGTAGCGTGATGTTATATAGCCTATAGCCTTCCTCAATAAACGGACTATCCAATACAAAAATAATTTTTCAATTCGAACCAGTAGTTCCTGAGATTAGCGCGTTCGAACAAACAAACAAACAAACTCTTTAGCTTTATAATGTTAGTATAGATTTAGTTTTGTTTACAGGTCCATTCACGAAATTGCCAAATAATAACTAAAATACGGTTTTTTTAGTTATTTTTATAGAAAGAAAAAAAAAGTAAGAAAAAAAAGACAGTCTATTTCGTTTAAAATCCCCCAAATACAGTTTTTCCTATGTCAATTAATACTATACGTAAGTTTTTCAGTACCACGTATTATAATTTATAAAATCTACTAATAAAGATACGTTTTCTATCTAAGTATTACATAAAAGGATTTTTTGTGTAAATGTTATAACAACATTAAAGAAGTAAATTTTCAAATCAAAATGTCTCGCTTTACAGCTGTCATCAACCAAAGCGATTTAACTAAGGTCGGTAAAACCAAAACGCTATGTAATTAATGTTATAATGAAAGCGAACCCATAAACACGCATGTAAACGTAAAACCATATTAATGGTCGCATAAACACGTGTCTATTTTCGTAATCATGGACACTGACGCACAAGGTTCTAACCCACGTCATTATTATCTGATTTTCATATTTGTTCATTATGGGTTGCTGATATTTGGGACAATGTAACAGACGACCTCCGTGGTCGAGTGGCGTACACACCGGTTTTCAAGGTGTCGTCAGCTCTGAGGTCCCGGGTTCGATCCCCGGCCGGGTCAATGTAGAAATACCACTTTTCTACATTGTCTCGGGTCTGGGTGTTTGTGGTACCTTCGTTGCCTCTGAATTCCATAACACAAGTGCTTTAGCTACTTACTTTGGGTTCAGATCAATGTATGTGATGTTGTCCACATTTATTTATTTATTATCTATGTAAAGGAAGACGAATTTACTTACAAGTTTATAGCGCTAACGGGTTTCTTGAATGAAAAATTTCATATCGTTTTTCTCAATCTTCTAAAGCAAAGCGATTCTCCTAGCTCAATTAAAAAGGCCTACGTGATTACCTGGTGTAGGTATTTGCCTAGACTAGATTACCCCGCACGGCATCTGCCGTTGAGTCTCGTCGTTTATTGGCTGAATACTGAAACGTCATTTAGTTATAATTCGTCGTTAAATCTCATGCTGTCTCTTTCACTTTAAGGTTTACACCTTTATAGTATATATTTATTTACTTTATAGTAGCGACATATAGATATACATATAAGAATGTATTAAATTTAACTTGCGTTTCAGTTTTCGGGGATAGAATTAACCGTTTTTGGATTCAAAATAAAATTTTAAAGTATAGGCGTTCGTTTTTTACTATAAAAAAGTTAGGTATATATGAAAAATCTATAAACGGGGCAATGATGAAGGTCTGTCATAGAGCCTGAATGGTTTTGTGAATAACTAGCTGCGCCCTGCAGTTTCAGCAGCGTTTTAAAAAATAGTGGTAATGATGATGATGAAAAATAGCCTATGCGCTTTTCCAGATAATAAACTATGTATGTACCAAATCCGTTAAGCCGTTTTATCGTGATTGAGTCACAAACACAAATCCATCCATCCAAACATTTGCTTTTATTAACTACTAGCTGTCCCCCGCGACTTTGTTCGCGTGTTTTAGTTTCAACGGTTTTTCATTTTCACAACATTTTTCATTTATTGGTCGTAGCGTGATGTTATATAGCCTATAGCCTTCCTTAATAAACGGACTATCCAATACAAAAATATTTTTTCAATTCGAACCAGTAGTTCCTGAGATTAGCGCGTTCAAACAAACAAACAAACAAACAAACTCTTCAGCTTTATAATATTAGTATAGATAATATATATAAGTATAGATTTTGGTAAGATTATTGTTTCGATCTAATTCCGTTGACAGTTCCTAGCTTAGACCAAACATAATATAATTACATGTATCTGTTTGTACATCACGCTCTAACTGGTTCGTGATTGGGTGTCGTACGTTTTTCCCACTCAGCGCTATCCTCAACTAAATAATATAATACGTGCCTAAATAAAACAAATGTCTGGCAAAATAATGGAGGATCTTGTAGAGCACCAAATTTTAGACGTCGATGATTTAATTTTTAATCTTAAGTTATGATAAGTTGGTATAATTTTATGCGATGTAAATCTAGTTGCAAGAATGTATTACACGTATATGTAACAGTTTTTCGATTTCCAATGTTACTTATTATAATTTGTATATGTATATGTTACTTATTATATTTGGTCTCGTAATTAATTGTAAGCCGTACGGTTTGAACGTTAATAAATGTAAAGTCGCGTTCGCCGCGGTCGGTCCGTGGATGGGTGATCATTCGTAAATATACCGAGATCCCTCCGTGCCTCGAAAAGCACGTTAATTCGTTGGTCTCGACTGCCATACGTTGATCTCAAAAATTCGTTAAGTCATTAATTACAATTCCGAACAGTTTTACTATGGGATACCAAGTTTCGTTCTGACAAACAGTCTTACCATGGGATAATGTGTTACACAGTAAAATGGGTTGTGGAGGTCAGATAGGCAGTCGCTTTATGTAAAATACAGTATTCAACTGAATCCGGTAAGATTGGAAGCTGACCCCAACAAAAGCTTGGGACAAGACTATGCAGAAGACTTACTATAATATGTATGATTGATGAAAGATACTTTCAGTGTCATGACCCTTTCAAACAGATTCAACGGTGTGCTACAAAACGTCTCTAATTTGACCAATATATTTATCTCAAAACACACCAAACTCCTGGTTGTTTGTGAATAGGTTCATTTACTTAATTATACTAACACATTTGCATTCCCCAGAGGAAAGCGGGGTTGCAAATTCACTAATGGCAGTAACGAGTCACAAAATTCATGATAATGTATTAGAATATTTTAACATGAAAAAGCTCAATGTCTTTTTAAAACATCTTTTGAAAGGTATCCATATCGGGTATCATATATATCCATAATGCAAA
Organism: Diachrysia chrysitis; assembly: GCA_932294365.1. Classification (NCBI taxonomy): domain Eukaryota; kingdom Metazoa; phylum Arthropoda; class Insecta; order Lepidoptera; family Noctuidae; genus Diachrysia; species Diachrysia chrysitis. Next base: position 8,340,043 of record OW028659.1, on the reverse strand, counting down.
GAAGAATACATTTGCTTTAATAGGAACAACTTAAAAAAAATTGGCTGTTATAGGGACTGCCGATAGAAGTGAAAACTTTTATGAGATTTTCCCCTACCAAAAAGTGCCCAACGCAGCAAACAAAATGGTTTACTCACGCATATTCTCGGGATCGCCCGACTAGTTTCGTCGAACTGTTCGACTCGCGACACCACCGCCGCCGCGTTAGCTCATGATGTAATGCATAATAAATGTACGCATGTCACATAAATTACAAACACAGCTTATTTATGCTACCGCTTGAAAAAGCATGAATGTCAAAAATTTCCCATTAATCATTTGCAAATACCGTTCCAAGCGTGGTTTCGCGTATTTTAACAAATGTTAGTGATTGCCTTGATGCATCCAAACGTGTGTTCCTGAACTAATAAACAGCCATATTTTACCAGACGGCATTCGATGCACCGAAACAATTGCAATTTATCAGACATCACAGATTAGTCAGTTGTTTCTTAAGCTTGCTACTCACGATACATAGAAACGAGCACAGTTAACATAAATTCGCTGGCATACATAATATATGTTAGACATTATTTAGCCAGATTTTGAAATATTTGCAGTGTTTAGAATCTTGGAAGGCACAGGTAACAATTAAAAATATATTAAAAGTAATTTTACATACATTGGCTGAGTTAAAACTTAAAAGGAGCCTCGACTGAACTAAAGTTTTAACAATAATTTGTGGCGAAAATGAAATGGAATTGAAATTTAAGAAAATGGTTTTTGACATTCCGATTTTAAGAAGTTTTAAAGAGTTGCATTTCCCTAAGGTTTTATGTGACTTCAACGTGTTTTAAATAAAATCGAATTGAGTTTTCAAACATGTGTCAAAATAAAAAGTAATTTAAATCAAAAGCACTAAGGAGTATTTCGTATCAAAATAACTTTCTAGCACTTTTTAACCCCGTTAGGCGATGAGTTTCAATACGAAATATGTCTTCTATTAATAATGTTAAACAATGCTTATGAAAAATTTTAAGTAGATTGGACCAAGGAATCACGTTGTCCCATACAAACTTTGGTCCCGTTTTTACTCCCTTGGGGGTAGAATTTCGGAAAATCCTTTCTTATGGGAAGCCTACGTCATACAAGGAACTCGCCCTCCAAGTTTCAGGTCTCTACGATCAGTGGCTTAAGCTGTGCGTTTATCCGTCAGTCATTCAGAACAAAGCATTTTAAATATAGGAGACAGAAGATTGGTGGACTTTATGTACATGTGAATACGAAAAACCTCTATATTTAACCTAAGAATTTACCAGTACTAGTCATTTAAATCTGTGGATAGGATTTAGACATTATGTGGGGTCCAATTTGAGACTAACCGCACAATTTGTGGTCATTTTGTGCTCATTTAACAATACAAAGGACGTATTTTAATTTAATTAGTTTAGCGATTCATTAAAAGTTTCTCCTTCATTGTTTAAAACCGTAATTTTATTAGAAATCAATTTAAATTTAATTAAATTTAAATTGTTATTTCAATATAATTAAAAAAAAAAAAAAAAAAAAATCACACAGGTATGTAATTTATATCATAGAGACGTAAGCAATGGTATTTTACAAAAGTATTTTTATAAAATGATGAATCAATTTGTTTTAAAACATGGTTTTGTCAGTGAGGATTTTTTTTCGGGCTTTTTAAGAGTGAGGACTTCAAAAATAGAATTATTTTACACATTGACCCTTAAGTATGAGACGCGGATGCCTTAACCAAAAATGGAGAAGAATATAATTACAATTCTAATTTTGAAATCAAATAACTTTAAAAAACGAAACAATACAGATAACAGAATTGCAGACACCAGAATTTAGTATGTATTGGCTGTCTATAAGTTGAAATTATTTTTTAATAAAATCACTACAACTAAAACATACACGCCTTTTTGTTTTTTATTTGGATAGTCGTAGAACGCAAAATACATTCAAATGAAATTCTCAAATCTAGTGCTGAAATATATTCCGTTGAGATTTTTCAAATTACGAATAATAGGCTGAGGGTGTCTACTAATACCTAATTTAAAACAAAAAAACATGCGTGCGTACAAAGTACACATGTCAGAAGTGAAACTTCTTTTTGGCATTGCAATCTGAAAATGAAAAGTTATTTGAAATTAATATTTAATAATAAAAATAATTAAAGAGAATTATTAAAATAAATTTATTTTATATTGTTTGAAAAATAATATAGTCAAATCTCAGATGTTGAATATTAAATTAAAATTCCTCGTGATTTTTTGTAAATATTAAAAATACCTAATCCAATTTAAATATATACAAAATTTTTGTAAATTAATGATAACTCTAGAAATTCCAATTTTTAAATTAAAATTTCGTCAAAAGAATTTATGAAATATTGTTATTAGTATTTTATGCACAATGATTTATTGAAATCTCAAATGACGAATTGTAAATAAAAATGCCACGTGTTTTTTGTCAATATTAGAAATTATTAATTAAGTTTTGTTTTTGAATTCAAAATTTAGAAAAGCGAATTTATGAAATATTTTTATTTTATGGTAAATGATTTATTAAATTATCAAATGACGAGTGGCAAGTTGAAATACCACATGTTATTTGTAAATATTAAAACTACCTAACCTTCAAACCAATTATCATAAAAAATTGTAAATAAACAAAAAGATAACAGATATATTACTTACTTCGAATAATTGCTTGATACAGGACAACTTACAAATTTATTCACAAAGTTTTTATTTATAAAATTCACTTACTGTTTATTCACTGTAGAAGTGCCTAATGATATTTTAAATATTACGCTATGCGACAGAAATGCCATCTAAAGTTCTAATAATTAACTAGTAAACGAATACACAACCAATAGGGCGTGTATTCTTTCTCGATATCCCGTATTCTCTCTCTCTCTTGTTCAATCTTTCTCACTATAGCTCTCTCCCACCTCACACTCCATAGCACTATGCGTGATACGACGTTCGCTCTGTCTCACTTTTTCTCTCAATCTTTCTCACTCGCTTGCTCCCTACTCTCACTCCACGGCTAGTTGCTCATGCTACGTTCGCCCTGTCTTACTCTCTCTCAATCGGTCTCGATCACTCTCTCTCTCTTTTCCGACACTTCTGTTGCATACCGGCGTGACGTTTCATCTGTAAAAATTTTACCCTCATGCGCCTAAAGAAGTTTCACTTCAAAAAGTCGTTTAATATATCGTGCCAGGATTTACTTTAATTTTCTTATAAATATCTTATTTATTTCTGTGATTTGTTAATTTCAATAATTTATATCGGGCATTTTTTTGAATCATCATCATCATCATTTAGCCTTTCGTAGTCCACTGCTGGACATAGGCCTCTCCCAATTTGCGCCACAACACCCGGTCCTCCGCCTTTCGCATCCAGTCCCCTCCAGCGACCTTTTTCAGGTCGTCAGTCCATCTGGCGGGGGGGCGTCCCACCTTACGGTTGCCGAGACGCGGTCTCCATTCCAGGACTCGTTTGCTCCAACGGCTGTCGGTCCTTCGGCAGACGTGGCCAGCCCATTGCCACTTCAGCGAGCTTATTTTGCGAGCTATTTTTTTGAATATTATAAATAATATAGGTAAAATATCAAAACAATATGAATTTAATAAATATGCACTGTATCTATAAATATTGTTGAAGACTAAATATAAGTAATAATATTTTTTGGTCATGTATTAATTGTTTGGCAATAATAAATAATATAATTTTATTTCAATTGTTTTCCGAAAAAAATTTACAAATTTAAAATAAAATTTAAGAAAAATCAACCGATATTAATAATATTTTAAATATAAGTAATGATTAATTATAGATGCTGAACAAATAAATTGGCAGCGGTGGGATTCGAACCCACGCCTCCGAAGAGACTGGTGCCTTAAACCAGCGCCTTAGACCGCTCGGCCACGCTACCCTGTGCTACGTTATTCAAAATAACTATGTTAATTTGATTATTAACATTCATGAAATGGGTCACATATTTATGCTAAGGGCCCAGTAGTGGTCAAAAATCGTCAATAATTCATGTATATTTTAACACTAGCTGTCCCCCGCGACTTTGTTCGCGTGTTTTAGTTTTAAAGATGTTTCATTTTTTGCAACATTTTTCATTTATGCTACGCTCCTATTGGTCATAGCGTGATGTTTATAGCCTATAACCTTCCTCAATAAACGGACTATCCAATACAAAAAGAATTTTTCAATTCGAACCAGTAGTTCCTGAGATTAGCGCGTTCAAACAAACAAACAAACAAACAAACAAACAAACTCTTCAGCTTTATAATATTAGTATAGATTACTGATATTAAACTTCACGGTTCGGGTGGCAAAGAAACCGAGAAAAAAAACTAACAGGTGTCTAGTGGTATAAATATATGAGCGTGTGTCTAACGCATGGGAGTGTGCGTTATGTTGTTTTTTATTAATTCAATGTATTTCTAAAGCATATTATAAAAAAAAAACCAGTTGACCGGGCAAACGTTGTCTTGGCTTTTACCTAAATTTGTCTAAAATTAAAAAACATACAATTCTGGAGACGGCCACCCTTATCATTTAGGGGTATAAAAAATAGCCAATGACCTATCCTCAGACCTACAAAAAATACACATACAAATTTCATAAATATCGCTTCAGCCGTTTCGGAAGAGTTCGATAAAACACTGTGACACGAGCTTTTTATACATCAGCAAAATTAGATTTTAATCCAAATAAAAAAGACTGAAGATAAACCCAAAAAAAAACATAAAGCCAATACCAGCTGAGACCAATCAATCATATCTACATTCCAAATTCCTTTGAAAACATTTTTAATCCGAATCTGTTTCGAATTTTTATCGTTTTTGAGGCACCAATTTCAGTGTATGATTGCGAATCGCGAGCCTACAGATAGTACCTACCTACTATTGATCGGCTCTATTCAGGACGTACCTTTAGCGCTCTCGTTTGTACAGGACCGAATTGGGGATCGTTAGGGGTGCAAGTATTTAATACCATCATTACCTACACATCTTATTTCTGTCCCTGATTTTTTTATTCTATGTTTGGGTCGGCTACAAGTTTTAAAGATTTCAACTATAAGCCAGTACTTTATAATATGGAGCAATTTCCTAAGTGTGGCACTATTACAAAATAGAAACGTTAATTAAACTTTTATTTCAATAATTCAAATAAATAAAAAAAAAGAAAAAAAGAGCCAGCAGCAACGCCATTGGTCAGACCTAATATGACGTCAAATGGAAGTGTTACTATTCCCGTTGACATCGACTCTGTCGTCAAATGCCTTCATGAAAGAAAGATTGCGCCTGTTTCAAATTCTATCTATTATTCTTCTGTAAGAACTAATGGTTATTTTGACATCGTATATCACATTTTTTTTATTACGATTTTTCTAGATTTATGACGGTATTTTTTTTCCACTACTTAGCGATGGCTTTCTCTGTACGCTTCAAGCTACATAGAATTTAATCTAAATTTAAAACGATATTCTGTTTATTTATATTTATTTATTTAATTTTAATCTCAAATCAATATTATTGACATGTAGATGAAATTACGTAATTGACGACCTCCGTGGTCGAGTGGCGTACACACCGGTTTTCAAAGTGTCGCCAGCTCTGAGGTCCCGGGTTCGATCCCCGGCCGGGTGAATGTAGAAAACCACTTTTCTACATTGTCTCGGGTCTGGGTGTTTGTGGTACCTTCGTTGTCTCTGAATTCCATAACACAAGTGCTTTAGCTACTTACTTTGGGTTCAGAGCAATGTAAGTGATGTAAAAAAAAAAATAAATGGAATACATAAATACACAATTAGAGTTCAAAAGAAAGTAAATAAAGCAATTAACAAATTCAATCTTTTTTTTATTCTATAATAAAGACCTACGTGTATTTAGCCTTATGCATACCATCTAAGTTGATATAAAACCTTTTTGCGCCCTTGCATCCATAGCCCCCGTAAATAGCCACTCGGGAGGTAGCTACGTGCGTCCATTGTGCTGTTCTAATGGACCGATTTCACAACCACATTGAAATATCGCAGCGATTCGAAATGAGAAACTCACGCTTTAAAAACTTTCACGGTTGAAGTCACAAAATAAATGCTTCTTAAGTGTTTTGTGCATAGAGAACAATATCAAAAATCAAAAAGTCAATACTTCACAATTTCTATACAAATTTTGTATTGCCATACATTGCTAGGTGTTGCCGGGTCATCATTTTTAGTTAAGATTGCCAAAAACGGCGGCAATTATTTTCCCGTGTAAACGCACTGTTATGTAAGTATAATAGGAATATGAAATTTCTGCAGTTGATACAACTAATAGATACATAATTTGATTTGATCTTTGACTTTGAACAAGTCATTTATTAAAATAATTGCAATGTTTACGCAACCGTCAATATTGCAAATACATTTTATTTTTTATTTTTTTTTATTTAGGTTAAGAGATATTCAGTCTATTTTTGTACCTAGTTTATGCAAAATAAAGAAAGATAAACATCCTATTATGTACAAAAGTATATCTCAAAGAAAGGCAATTCAAAATACATAAGCAGAATTTACGCAGTCTGAAATACAGTAACATAAACCAATATTTCATTATTTTTAATGTTACATATATAGTATAAAGAACTCTGGTATTCCAATGAAATGAAAATCAATTTCATTGGAATACCAAAATCCTTTAAATTCCGCGAATTAGCTCCATTAATCGAAATCACAAACAACTAATGATATTTAAAGTGTTCATCCAAATACAAAATTTTAATTTATTTACCTTTTTAAGTGACAACGAACTTTCTCTAACAATGTCTTTAAAAACTATTCAAGTATTTTCTCAATACAATATCTCAAAGTTATGCCTTAGTTAAGAAAACTTTCTTGTAAAGTACATTTACCTTAAAACTTAAGTGGCATTTTGGTGGTTTTTGTATATTTGTGGAGATTGCAGACTGCAGACACATTATTTTAGAGACAGGTGTTTGAGATGGCTCATAAACTGGCTGTTTTTACGGAACCCTGTCAATTACTGATGGTCCAGACGTTAGAGTATACATAAACAGTCATAGAGCGCGCATCGTTAGTAGCCCGTTATGCCAAACGTAAACAAAGCTTTTAGCTGTAAGTACTGCGCTGGTTTACTGATTTAAGTGATTTTCCGTGCGACGACACACGTTTATGCGAAAATATCGATGGTTCCAATATTATTAGGTTTTGAGACAGTTTTAATAAAACAGCGCGGTCTGTTTTGACACTAATTTTACGATTATACTTGCTTATACTGGTGCTCACAGTTCATAGTCTGTTAGGCGCACTCTTTAGTTAACTTATTTCTACTCTAAGGCCCAGACGGTATACCATGTGCTCTTCATTGCGAGTGAGATGAGAATACTCGTTTGAGATTTGTTTTGTTTTTAATATTACTTGTGGAAATAAGTCCGTATTTATCTTATAGAATTATTTACCGGCAGCTCATAGTTACAAGCACGCAAGTCCTAACAAAAATTTGCGTTTTATTTAGCTTCACAAGAATCTCACAAAAAAAGTAGTTTGAAAAATAAAATAGCCTTCAATCTTAATAACGTTAGAATAATATAATGATAAGGCCTGAATTTTCCTCAAAGGCCTAATAGAACAATAACGCTGTAAACCAAAATGTAACTACGATGTTTTTAATGAGACATGATTAATTAAAATATTAGTAGGCATTTTAAGAGCGCGATAGGCGATTAATAATTCTATCCTTAAATTTCTATAGATATTATAAACTAGCTGTTTCCCGCGGCTCCACCCGCGTGGTTGGCTGAAAAATCCTCTTCCTCTGTCCTTTCTCAGGCTCTAAACTATTTGTGTACCAAATTTCATTGAAATCGGTTCAGTAGTTTTGGCGTGAAAGCGGACAAACATACAGAGTTACTTTCACAATTATAATATTAAGTAAGGATTAACTTAAAGAATAACACTCTACCATTATATACAAATTGATACAAAATTTCCGCATAAACCTACCGTATCCATAACTCGCTTGCTAACTCCCTACACGCTTCTGTCGACAGCTACAGACCCTAGGGAGACCCTGTCTGATTCCAATACAATCCAAAACCAACCATATTCCAAACAGAATAGGGTGGAAGATACAGCAGCAGTGTTATATAGTTAGTTCCCACCAAAATTACGAGACAGCTTGTCTTGGACTAAATGAGTGACGGTAACATCGTGTTGGGTATTTGTATTGTGGTTGGAAAGTTAATAAAGGAGAACAAATTACACTTTTGTTTTACTAAAAGGTGGTATTTTGATAGTGGTTTCTGTGGCTGAAAACGTTACTTTACAAAGCAAAATCATCTTTACATAGAACAAAAACAAACGCTCCCGCTGTTTGTACGCGTAAATCTTTTAAACTGCGAAACGGATTTTAATGCAGTTTACAGCTATAGATAGGTAGAGATAGGTATCAGTATCAGTAAGTACTTTACACCCTAAAGTAACAGAGACAGCAAGTGACTTAATAGCGACTTTAAACTGATTGAGGTTTCAGTATTTCGTATAAGTATATGATATACATTTAATGCATGCATATAACACACACAACACACCAACATGTACGAATTCTTCACAATTGCAATGGTTTCGGCGAAATACTAATTATAAAACAAAATGTTGAACACGAAATTGATTGTGGTTTAAAAAAATTCTACTAGAATTCTATTGAATTGGGAGGATTTGTTATGTGAAACGTACTAATTAGCGGCTACGCAACTATTAATTAATACTTGAAATGTTTGCTGTGTTTGTGTTTTTATTGATATTTGAACTATTATTGAACTGTTTGCTGAAAGTATTAAATAATAATAATACCAGCCTATAAATGTCCCACTGCTGGGCACAGGCCTCTTCTCATATAGAGAAAGAATGAGCATTGATCGTACAATTTTTGGAATCCAGGTTTCCTCACGATGTTTTTCTTCACCGATGGTCACTGATGTCTTAGAATAATTAAAATAGTACATATAACTTAACTTTATAGGTAAACATAAAATAAATAAGCAAATTATTTTTTTAAGTCAAAATAACCAAGTAATTTAGATGTTACTTAGTTTAGATAGATGGTCAAGGGAATAGAAATGTTACCACTTTCATAAAGATAATGTGTTAAAACCTTCTCCGTGATTCAAAAACCTATTATTATTAACATTTTATTAAAAGCATTCACTACAAGTTTTCAACAAAATGTCGAATAAAAGTACATCAAATATGTAAAGGAAAATGAACAACGAATTCAGTGAACGAGAAACTAAGAAATGAACGAATATTTTACCTCGGAAATACAAGTCACTATAAATTTATTCAATATTCTGTACTATTTCAACAAAATTGATCCTTTAAATTCAAATCCTTGAGTTAAAAGCGGAAACTTGAACAAATTAAACACAGTCCAAACGTTTACAGGACCGACTAAATCACTGTCGTTAGCTCGATTCATATTCAAATTGTACACGACTGTACAGGTGTCGACTGCAACGCTTTGTAAATCGATATTAACATGAGCTCTATCTGTATGCGATGCGAATTTACTTTGTACGCGAATGTACGTATAAAGGTGTGTCTACGCGTGACATGCAGGCTCGCAACGGTTTTTTTTTTGATACAGATTGTAAAATAAAACAATTCTGTTTTAAAATTAACTAGAATCTTTACAGGCGTTTTAAAATAAAAAAAGAACGACACTCCTTTTAATATTCAGATAACACTTATAAAATAACATTCATGACAAAATCTTTTGAATTTCTCTTAAACTTAATTGAATCATAACAAGATCATGCAATCTACACGTCAACAACTTCAAAATTCTGGCTGAAGTTGCTTCAATATTCATAATGGACATCACGCCGTTTCCAGGAACGTCGACATCGTTCTACGTACCCAAATTTCGAGGAAAGCATCAACAAATGGACGTAGGTATTCAGTTACAGATGTAGTGGGTATTATCAAACAAACCCCTCAAATATAATGAAACCGCCTGAAACTAACGGAAAACTTCCAGGAAATTGTACATGGCAGGTAAATTACTCCGCCTTTTCAGAAGCGTAAAAGTATAAAGGATCCTTAACTAAAAACCTTTCGCACACAAACGACCTCCGCGCGCGTGCAACCCGCGGCCCAGACGGGACGACGAGCCCACTGTGCGAGAAAGACAGATAACAGACTCCTAACGCGTTAGAACAGTGCAGAATAGTGATATTGACCTTGCGAGCGCTGACGTCATTCGCGACCTAGCTGCAGCTTCCCTTGTATTCGTGTGTCTATGTGTGCGTGATCCAGACCCTGAAACTATGTGTGTGGGTGCGTTTTCCTCGACGTTGTAAATGTACGCGTAGGGTACGTGTGTGTGCGTTATCCCGTGTTATTATAGAGTTCCGTGCAACAGGCGGATGTGTGTGTTGTGACATTGATTTCTCGTCTGTAGAAGCAACAGGCAAACTACATTGTTCATGTCTTAAGGCAAGCATAAAGGCTTTATATCGTGTAATATCGCTTACTTAGTAGCGTCACTTCGGTCCCAAGGGAATTCGTGACTATTGTATTAGTTACAAAGTTGGAGTTAAACTGTCCGCGTTGGTTAGCAATGTTAACGTTTATGGTTTCCATAAAACGTTATCCTGACATTTTCACACACAACAAAAATATAGGCAAATCGGTTGAGCCGTTTTTAAGTGATTCTCCGTCATAAAAGTGGCAATTATTTGATTTTTATTTATATAGAAGATAGATAAGCGATTTAATTAGAGATTTGGCAAAACGTCTTGTTGACTCCTCGAGTGACCCGAGGACTGGCTTTTACCTTGAACAAAGAATAAGCATTGCCATACAACGTGGAAATGCAGCCAGTCTTTTGGGTACACTTCCAATCGACAGCGATGTGGATGAATTTTTTGACGCTATTTTTTTTGAGATTTTATTAGCTTAGACTCTAAGCTAATAAAATTTAAAACAAAACTAAACTTTAAGCCTTAGAGTTTAGTTTTATTTTAAGTGTACCTTTCTATAGTAAGGTTTGTTAAGTTTTTAAAATTGTATAAATAATTTAATGAAAATTAGTATATTTCAATTAGTCTTCCTAAGATTACATTAAGTACAAAAGTATTTGAGAGAGAATTGGTTTTTGTAAAATACATTATTTTAATACGATAAATACAATGTTTCATATATTTATGTTGTTAGTAATCCCTGGGATAAGCTAAAATGCGACTAGGGATTATAATGTTATTATTTGAATTTATAGCAATTTACTGAGTACACATTTATGCAGTGTTTTGTTTTGTGTTATTTTATTTATATTTGTCATTAGGTACTCTATGGAATATGTAGTATTTGCTGAAGCTTTAAAACAACGACTTTACGGTACATTTGAACTGAAACTTACCAGTGTTTTTGCTTGGATAGTATAAAGAGAGAAATATAGAGATATATTTTTTTATTCAAGATAATAATTTTTACATCTACCTGTAATTAAAAGATAGATTGGATCACGTTTGTCAAACTCAAGGTAAGTTCTAATGTTTGTTTTATAATATACGAGATACGTGTTATATTTTACTTCTTTACTGACTTCTGGCTATGCTCTTTAAAGGGAGAACTTTAATGGGTCTGCATTGGTTGCTGGATAACATTAGAAAAATAGAGGTATAGTAAGTACAATTTTTTTAATCTATAGAAAAGTAGGTAATCGGTCATCATGGATCTACTGTTACATGTAAACCATTTTTCTTGGTTGGCCGACCTTTACTGAATTAAACGGCGATGTTGACAACCTAAGAACTAAGTATGGTACTTTATTATCTTAATTCTTTTGTATAATTTTTGGACTTAACACATATACGCCACAAACAATTTATACAAACGCAATAACCTAAGCTATATTAAAATTAAAACTTATAACGTTTATAAAAATAATTATTATTTTATATTATTTTAACACACAATATAATTATGTAAAGTAAATATATCTGTATCACATATAGGCGATCGCACTATCGGTAATAAGTCTATACATTAAATGAATAAAAACTTAGATCCAGCCCTCCCTTGCTGTTTTTGCCTTATTAAGATTGTTAGCAATGCACTAAGTCGAGGTCCGAACCCCACAGGGGGTGCTCTTAGTGAACGTTGCTGACGTAGTTAGTTTTTCTATTGCTCTGGCTGGAGGCCCTTAAGGTTCTCGCCAAAAGTCCCGTGAAGCAATCAAAGCCTGCGCTCAGGCTAACTGAGTAAATCTATTAAAAAAAAATATTACTCATTCTCACATAGGTACATAGTGAATGAATAATAGCTGTCTTTACTTAAAACTGACAACTATCCTTAGACTTCTCACAAAAATCACTCAGAAACTCAGTGAACTCTCACTCCATTACGTTGCAAAAAAACTTGAAACCTAATGGAAAAATCTAATGGAAAAAGCTCTGTTTACCAACCATTCTTGATATTCGAAATCTTGATACTTGCAACAGGTGAACTTAAGGTGAATTCTTTGGTACCTTCAAGATGGATTTTCCAAGTTTCTACAAAAGTTTAACAATGTTGAGTCTGGGTATATATTATAGAACAATGACATTTACTGCGCTATTCTTTGTGTGTGTTGACTCTGTGGTTTGTGTATTTTATTTTAGTAATGCTCTTTTGTTTAGTAAGTTAAGAACAAATAGGTGTTTTTGGAGTGAAAAACTACTTAAAGCAACGTTTGAGGACCTCCGTGGTCGAGTGGCGTACACACCGGTTTTCATGGTGTAGGTAGCTCTGAGGTCCCGTGTTCGATCCCCGGACGAGTCAATGTAGCAAAACCACTTATCTTAAATTGTCTTAAGTCTAGGTGTTTGTGGTATTTTTGTTGTCTCTGATTTCATACCACATGTGCTTTAGCTACTTACTTTGGGTTCAGAGCAATGTATGTGATGTTGTCCACATTTATTATTAAAATGTGCTTTAATTAAGAATTATGTCAGCTACGTTCATAGATGTAAGTTACTTCAAGTCCTAGAAAGAGATATACTAAAAATATTACTTAAGATGTTAATTCCAATAATGAATGTATGTAAGTTGTCGTTTTGCTAATCTAAAAGTTGATGTATTTGTCTACAAATCTGTTATAACAAAATAAATATCCATCCATCACGGCCCAGACTTTTACTAAACAAACATCTGATACAACGCTTAAGCGAAACTTATAAGTGAATTTCAAAAGTTTTGTCACTTTCGTATAAAATAAATCGTTTTCCGTGAAACTGGTGACAGAATTTGTTCTAAAATATTATCTTTACGGTGAAGTCTAGATACTTAAGCAGATGAAAGTGTGTTGTTTTATTTTGTCAAACTTTAGGTTATATAGAATAATAATATTATATAATAATAATCAGCTGGTGAACGGTGCGCTACCCCTCACCTAAACGACTCTACATTTCGACCTATGGCTCAAAAGTTAAAAATCACTGCCACTAGCGCCACCTATCCGGCACTAACGTAACTATGTTCGTCGGAATGGCCATGTCGCACTTTATTTCTCGAGTTCTCGAGTTTCAGGTGAACATACATAGACTCGTACATTCTCTTTTATATATATTAGTAAAATTTAAAATAATAGAATCAACAATCCGATCCAATTAAAATAAATTACTGTTCTTAAAAAAGTGGCAATTATATAAGCCTGAAGCTAAATTTGCATTTTCCTACGAGCTAATTAAGTGGTATCTTATTTTCATCTTAGGAAATGGGTATAAAAAGTTACTAAAATATTTTAACTTGAAAAGTAAACTACAAAATATAAAACAAGAATACTCCAGCTAGTTGCAACTGCTACTTCTGAACTAAAACTTTGATTGCTTCGAAACATTATCCAACTTGAAAAGAAAGTGAGAAATAAATAAAACACATCGACTGACTTAATCAACGTCTAGCCCGTGAACCAACAGAGTGGGACGAACAATATATTAGATCAGGAACTGCGTAGGCATTAGGTTAATGAAACTGTGTGCGTGAAATTACCATCGAAAAATAATCATTAAGGCTCCTTTGGTTGTATTGATTCTGTTGGTATAAACAAGGTCACAAAAATGGGGAATCAGAGGTGATTTTGTAAATATAGATAGAACTAGCTTTTTCCCACGGCTCTGCCCGCGTGTATGTCGGTTGTTGCGGCAAAAAGTAGCCTATGTCCTTTCTTAGGTCTTATGGCACGCTTATCTCAAGTTTCATCAGAATCGGTTTAGTCGTTTAGCCGTAAAAGCGTAAAAGACAGATATAAAGACAAAGATAGTTACTTTCGCATTTACAATATTAACCTTCAAACACGCTAGTGATCCAATTTACCTTGTAACAATGTTGTCGGTTACACAAGGTAAATTGAATCCCTTAAGTTGGTACCGCAACGAAGTTAGCATAGAACTTAGACTATTGTTTTATAAGCTCTCAGGTACACTAGAACTAATCGTTGTACACCTACCAGCTAACTCTTTAGACCTTGTTCAATTTCGCTCGAGTACTATTTCAGTTTGTTTGTTCTAGGCGAAATAATTTGTCATAAATAATACAATAAAATATCTAAGCATAACGGGGCTCGTAGCTAAGTGTAAGCGAAACGGTTTGACTGATAACAAAGGTAAAGCCGCGCTCGCTGCGATTGGTCCTTTGATGGATGATGACTTGTAAACATACCGAGAGGCACGATAGGGCCGTGCCTCAGAAAGCCGTTGGTCCCGAATGTCATACGTTGATCTTTGAAAGTCTACAATTCCAACAACCAGTCATACTATGGGATACTGTGTTACGCAGTAAAATGGGGTGTGGAGGCCAGATAGGCAGTAACTCCTTGTAAAATACAGTAGTCAGCTGAATCCGGATAGACTGGCAGGCGAACCCAACATAGGTTGAATGTTGAAAAAGGCTAGACAGAAGAATAACGTTTTGATAGCTTAAAATACATATTTTCATTGCATGGTGCCATTATCATTTAAGAGAATACTGTCTTGTGACAACACTTTAGATACAAAAGCTACTCATTCGATTTCAAAACTATTTATAGCGACAGTGACGTTATTGCCAAATGTCCTAGCAATGTATGTTAGTCCGGCATGCTGGTCTATACATCCATGCCATAGTAGAAATGTTTATCGCTAACTCACAAATTAGAGTTTTCTCCTCCAATAAACGTAACGGTCGGCTAAGAATGTCATAATTGGCTTGATCATCTAGATCCCTGGTTGTGGAAATCAGATTAATTTGTCGCTTCGTCTGGCTAGATTGTTCAAGCAGTTGACCTATTTACATCTCTGGCCTAGAATCTAATCAGGGCTAACTACAATGCCTCGTTTGAAATCCCGGGCATATTTAGGAAAAACACGTCTTAAAACCAATCGGTGCGTAAGACAGACTCGCACTTGTCCGGTTTTTAAATTTATAGTGCCATTATTAAGGCAGATTAAAGGTTTTGTTGGCACAATAAAAACTAACGATAAAGGAGAATATTTGAGTAGATGATTATAGGAGCTGGTTTGCTTATATAAGAAATGTGCTCTATCATTATTTTAATATTGAATTTATAGCAGAAAATTATAGAAGAAATAGATTGATTAGTAGAAATTAATTGCGAGTTATGACAGTAGGTAAATATTCACTGAACATAGTTTTTCAATCAGGTTCAGACCGTTCTCAAAGATGGTAAAATTACTCAATTTTATTTGGGAGAGTGAAGCTGTGGTGTAAGTATCGTCTGAAATATCATATCTATGTGTCTGGGTGTAATTTGTCTATAATATGTATGTATTTAGAAATATATTAAGTATGTTTATCAGTTGTCTGGTTGCCATAGCACAGGCTCTGCCTAGTTTGGGATCAGATGACCGTGTGTGAGATGTCCCAAGATATTATTATATATATAAAAAAAAATGTATTGATTTTGATACTTTTATTGTAGTGTATACTTGGCCTGATAGTAATACTATCAATTCTCCGTCACGAAAACCTTACTTTATTTTTCTTTCTTCTTGCAAACAGTTAAAACCATTGGGTACCTACTTCTCCTTTACTGTGAAACTGATGGAAAATCCTGTACAAAAGGACTTTCAGAGGTCGTCATTACAATAAACGCCTTTGTCTAATCGGAATTACCAATTTTGCTAGCAACGAGGTCCTAGTTCTCAATTGTTAAAGATATTGATGGATACCTGTGCGGATCTACCATTAGATATCCACTTGCACGTTCTCGTTCATCGACCAATTCGGACAGCAAGATCAGTAACATAAAATTTAATATTTGTTTTCAGTGGTATCAAGAGCCCAGAAGATTACTTCTACATCAAGAGCGTAGGGATGGCAATGAAAATCAAAGTCTCTTGGCCTACAAGGGAGTTGGGGCACTATGAGTCGCCATCTTTATTATTAACGATGAAAATAGTTTATGTAATATTCAGCCTTGTATCTTTGTCCCTAGGATTCACGTTCATTAAACTCCATTTCAAAGAATTACCTTTTTTCGAACTGGGCCATTTGTATATCTGTATGCTGATGAACCTTGTATTCTTTGTAAGTAAATCTACATAATTTTGTTGCTTATGTGCTGGATCATAGGTTGTCTGCGATGCAGGAATACTATGCCATCTTAGGTTTGCCTCGAGACCGAAACAAAAGACAACGCAATTTGGTAGTCGATGTTATAACTGAACCGATTCCACTTGTCGAGAATCAGAGAGAGAAAGAGAGTTTTTTTTTATTTTTCAGTCTAGAATCCTTACTTTGTGCCTGAATCAAAAATACCGAGACCTGGCGAGAGATTTCCTTACAAAATTTCACCTGTTCTTCTACAAAGACAAATCAGATTACGCAATGAAGGTAAGACATTCTTTACCTAATTTGTTTTGCCCTGATCA
The DNA here is from genome assembly GCA_932294365.1 of Diachrysia chrysitis. Lineage (NCBI taxonomy): Eukaryota > Metazoa > Arthropoda > Insecta > Lepidoptera > Noctuidae > Diachrysia > Diachrysia chrysitis. The sequence goes on along the minus strand of OW028659.1, from coordinate 8,323,103 downwards.
GCAACCGAAGGGACCGTGTTCACAAACGATTTCATGTTCGTGGATCAAAATATTTTGTCGTTTTTTGTATTTTTTTATTGAAAACGGATGTTGACAGGAATGAAATTTACGCCACTAAATTTCTAGCACATAGAAAACGACGCTATGTGAAGGGTATTTTTCTTTAATTCTCTAGATTAGGGTATCAAAATAAAGGGCTTTTAAAGGCAAGTACAAAAGAAAAAAAAAAATAATAAGGCGCTATTTTCAAACGGTGTGTGTGGAAACAAAAATAATATAAAACGACGATAAATTTTGACGACCTCCGTGGTCGAGTGGCGTACACACCGGTTTTCAAGGCGTAGCCAGCTCTAAGATCCCTAGTTCGATCCCCGGCCAGATCAATGTAGAAAACCCCTTTTCTACATTCTTGACTTCAGACTTTCAAATCGGAAACGGAACTAAGAAGTTCTGATCTTCTATCAAACTTTCCGTTCAGGCAAAAACCAAATCAATGTACTACGTCTTTTTTTTAATTTATATGTATAATAAAATTATTTGTTACAGACTCACAAACGGATTCACTTGATTGCCCACCGTTTTACTCTATGGTTGACGGGCCAAATGACAATCGGTATTTTAATGTTTAACTTGGTACCGATGTACAATAATTACGCTGCTGGCAATTACAAAAGTGGTGCTCAAAACGTCTCCTTTGAACATTCAATTTATTATTCTTATCCATTCGACGTATCGTCAAACTGGAAAGGATATATTTTTGCAAATTTAGTGAACTGGTAAGACCTTTGCTTATAATCATTCCAGCCTATAAATGTCCCACTGCGGGGCATAGCCTCTTCTCATGTAGAGAAGGCACGAGCATTGATCACCACGCTTGCTCATTGCGATTCAAGAATTGGAATTCAGATGTGATCCTTCACCGTTTGCCTGTGGCTCGGCCTTGCCGCGCTGGTGTGTTAGAATAATTAAGAAAATACATATAACTTTGAAAAACTCACATTGGTTCTTGCCCATAGTGGGTTCGAATCTGCAAACAAGTGCATACAAAACCGTTCATAGAACCGGTCGGCCACTACGACATTTGCTAGGCCACCACGACATTAAAGAAGACTTTAGCTTGGCTTTTAATTTTAGTAAAATTACATCTCTAAGGCCGCGCAAACACGGTCCGCTTGAAGCCGTTTGACTGCTTTGACCGGTCGACAGAACAAAAAGCAAGCGGGCGGGAGGCACACGTGACGAGCGAAAGCGGTTGTCAGTCGCGCAGTCCGTCTACGTTGATCATTAGCCGCGTACTGAACAAGCGAGCGGCCTCGCGAGGCAGCCTCGGACATTTGCCGCGGTACGCATGCCGCGCAGGGCGGCCTCGGTCTGTAAGTTTTCTAATCCGAGGCTGACTCGCGCGGCAAGGCCGAGCCACCGTGAGCATCGACGCTCAGTTTAACTTGAAATCGAATAGAGACAAAACACTACCGTCTTGAGTGAGCGCGGCAAACGTCCTGAGGCGCCTTTGAGCATCGACAAAAACCGACAACGTTTGGCTCGGGCCGCGGCACGCTCGGGCGAGACAGCGCGTGCGTTTGCCTCGGGCGAGGCACGTCCTGACCGACCGAGGATTTGCCTCGTGAGGCAGCCTCGCGAGGCTGCTCGCTTGGTCAGTACGCGGCTATTGACTAACTACTTGAGCATTTATCGTACTGGCTGCTGGCATTACATAAATAATGTTATTATATAAATTATTGTATATGGACTCGCCAATTCATTTTGTAAATAAGTATATTTTATTCTATCGTAATTTTCTGTTTTCAGGTTTGTTAGTACCTTTTGCTCAAGTTGGTTCTGCATATGTGATCTTTTCCTATCATTGATGGTGTTTCACGTTTATGGCCACTTCAAGATCTTACTTCACAAACTGAATACTTTTCCAAGACCAGCTAACACGACTACTATGTTCGTGGAAAATTCCAAAATGAGTTATGAAATGTTTGATGCTAATGAATCGAAAGACATTTGTGATAAATTAGCCGATTGTGTTAATTATCATCGGCATATTGTAAGGTAAGTAGAAATTATAACATAGTTAACTTCTTTACAAAAAAAAAGAGAATGCCCGGTTGCACTGGCCGAGGTCGCAATCAGACTGGAGATGCGGTATCATCACTCCGTGTGTGAAGTAGGTGATTTTTCATCTACCCACAGTTCTTCACCTACCCTACACACTATACTGACCGTGTCCGTATTCTGCAAATTATCCGAATTTGCAGAAAAACACAACCTCGCTTTGCGATCACGGCTGGTGTAACCTGCGTCAAGCGTAAAGGTATTTATGCATGTTCGCGCTAATTCCCGTTACATAATAATATTTTAAAGAGAATAATATTATATCGCTTATACCAGAGTTTTTCCATATTATCACAAGGACGAATAACAAAACTTTTATACATAATTATGTATACTTTTATCCACATAGTGTTTGATTGTGAAATATTGACCTATTACAAAAATAGACTACTAACATTCGGACTGTCGAGTTTTGAAATGATTTTTTCAGTTGTTTTTAATTTAAGTGCCATATAAGTACAACCTGTCGTTTTGTATTCTCGTCAAATTCAAGGAGGTAACTATCTATGCTAATGATTCTATACACAAATCAATAATAAAATAAGTAGGTGGTTTCTGATTTTCGGAAATTGCCATGTGTGGGACAAGCTTTTCAAAACGCGGCCCATGCAATACTGCACTGTAACTGCTTTTTTACACACACGCAACGGGGCGATACTGACCTTTGAAAGTAGTGTATTCTGAAATACTGTCAAACTTAAATAATTAAAAAAACAAGTATGTATTAATTATTGAACCGATATCGTAATTTTATTTGATTAATTATGTCTTTCATAACAGCCTCCTGAAATTTGATGAGAATGCAAAACGACACGCTATGATGAATAAACATATTAATGAACTTTTATTATCGTCAATTATTTGTTTGTAGCTTTACTGACAGAATATCTAGTGTGTTCGGTCCGATGTTGTTAGTATATTACGTGTTCCATATGACCACAGGCTGTTTACTCCTACTTGAATGTTCACAAATGGTAAGTTTTCTATGCTGCCCCCCTAGACAAGTGACATTTCGACAAGCGATAACGCTGATCGAATCGTTCAAATGTATGGAAGTGACAAGTCCAAGTCACGTGACTTATCGAAATGAAATGTCATTTCCATACATTTAATGTCACTTAAGCGATTTCTATCATCGTTAACGCTTGTCGAAATGCCACTTGTCTAGAGGCTCTGGTATAAATTTTACTTAGGTATAGTTTTTCATGTTCTAAAGTCAGTAACCAGATCTTTTTTATTTTCAGTCGACGGCCGCTCTTATTCGTTACTTACCTCTTACGGTAATAATGTTTCAACAATTAATACAATTGTCAGTCATTTTTGAGATAATTGGCAGTACGGTAAGAAATTATTTTTTTATAGCAGACAGCCCCGGCTATGCACGGGTATTTAGCAAAAATTTCAAAACTAAAAAATATAATTCAGCGACGATAGTGGAGTTTCCCAACAGTGAAATATTTTTTCAAATCGGTTCAGTAGTTTCGGAGCCTATTTAATGCAATGAAATAAACAATCATAATATCTTTCCTCTTTATAATATAAGTATAATCAATAACGAAATGTTATGGTCGAGTCTCCAAATTTGATTTGCTGCGCCATTTAGGGTATTAAATCCAGTAAATGAGTGCAATTTTCAGAGTGACAAGTTAAGTGATGCGGTTTATGATTTGCCGTGGGAGTGCATGGACTCCAGGGGCAGGAAGATGACGTGCTTCTTGTTGATGAACGTGCAGGAGGCCGTGCACCTTAAGGCTCTAGGTGTCGCTAATGTCGGAGTCACTTCTATGGCTACTGTAAGACTACAACTATTCGACTTAATATGATTTTATTAAATCGACATCTTTATAATTTTTTCATTTAAAAAAATATATAAATGATTTATATTTGAGTGGCTTTTTGATCTAGCGGTTAGTGACCCAGACTGCTAAACCGGAGGTCGTGGGTTCGATTCCCACCCAGGAGAAATCTTTGTGTGATGAGCATGAACTTTTGTTCTGTGTCTGGTTGTAATTTATCTTTAATATATATGTTTTCAGATATGTATAAGTATGTTTATCAGTTGCCTGGTCACCATAATATAGACTCTCGCTAGTTTGACATCAGATGGCCGTGTGTGTGTTGTCCTAAGATATTATAATGTATTTATTATTATTTACAGATTTTGAAAACTTCAATATCATACTTCACTTTTCTACACAGCATGTGAATTATATTGGTTTATACATGGCATCAGAGCACTACTGCAAAAACGAAGCTTATTGTAATATGTCTTAATTTAATTTCATGATTGTAATTATTAATACTTATATGTCGATTATGTCACTGTGGACTGGATAATTTTTGTAGGATAACTAAACAGTTAAGTCTTGCGCATACGTAGTTTTACGTTGCGGTGTGGTGATTACGAAACAAAGTTGTTCCGTTTGAGATGAAATGTGCACTAGTCTTTATTTTAGAACAATACTAGTCCACAACAATAAACCCACTAGTTTTAATAAAATATCACAATTTTTCGATCGTGTATTGTCTTTTTTCTTGATTTGTGATTGATCAATGGCTCTTTAAATAAATAAAATAGTTAAAAAAGTGACAGCATTATTTGTTACTTATCTTTCCTGTTCTTTAATTAAAAAAATAACATTTTAATTATTTGTTTATATTGTCTGTATAAAGGTTTTGCAGCATTCGTGGTGTTCCAAAAGGAACACCACGAATGCTGCAGGTAGTAGTAGTAGTAGTAGAGGTATCATGAACTTCGGTTGATTCGATGACCAAGATTAAAAACAAAACAAAAAAAAAACGGCCAAGTGTGAGTCGGACTCGCGCACCGAGGGTTCCTTACAAACCTGTAGGTAAATAAGTAAAAGTTCGCCCATCACGATGGGTTATGGTATTGTTATTGCAAAAAGAAGAAGTACCCTGTAGGTTTTGATACCCGTGCGAGTTTCGAAAATTTGCGGAAATTTGCGGCATAAACGGCTGTATCTTTTGATTGCTTTGGCTTAGAAGTTTGATATTTTCACAGCTCCAAGGGACAGTAGACCTGAGTATTGGATATAAATTTTAGTTTGATACCTCCACGCGTTCCTGAGAAAAACGGTTTTGACAGACGGACGGACGGACAACAAAGTGATCCTATGAGGGTTCCGTTTTGTCCTTTTGAGGTATGGAACCCTAAAAAATTGTCTTTGAATAGCTGGCAATGAAACATTTAAAAGGTTGCCATTGTAGAATAACAAATGAATGTTTAAAGAGAATAGAGAATTATTTTGTTGAATAATGTGAGTATGTTTGCAAACATCGGAAATGTAGGTACTGTGTTATTATAGGAAATTAAATTGATACCAGAAAAATAAAGGGTGAATTATTATTGTAGTTAGTAATAACTGGGTGAAACAGTTATACCTAAAAGAGTTATATATTATGACGATCCATATTTTCGGACGATATTTTTTTCTATAAGGCGGTCTGTTCTTAAAGATAATTATCATTATACTATTTATTTGGGAAAACGAAGCCATGATTTTATCTTCGTCTATATATGTCTATATATACTAGCTGTTTCCCACGGGTCCGCCTGCGTGGATGTCGGTTATCGCGGCAAAAAGTAGCCTATGTCCTTTCTAAGGCTCTAGACTATCTGTGTACTAAATTTATTTTGAATCGGTTCAGTAGTTTTAGCGTGAAACCGCATCGTACAGACAGAGTTACTTTCGCATTTATAATTTTAGTATGGATTACACCATAATATATAATTACTAGCGGTGTGCCGCAGTTTCAACCGCGTGAGTACCTAGTTCTCGTTCCTGTGAGACCTGTTTTAATAGTTATTCTGTTATTCGGGACGGAGCAAAATCCAACAAATCAACAAATGAAACTGGACTATTTAAAATTACGTTACATGACTTTGTAGAAAAGCAACGAGTGAAACCAGGGGAACACAGCTAGTTGGTTCTATCATTTCAACAGTTAACCTCGTAAGGCCCAAAGACCTAAATTAAGGAATACAAAAAGTAGTCATTGCGGCCCCAGAAAGTTATTTAAATCATTAAATACCGTCCCTGCTACCTAAAATTAAGACATAATGTTAATTATTTGAGTTAAATATACTCACTAATTAAAATCAGCCATCGAAAGTTATTAAACTCAACGTATTTTTGTCAAGGTTGATTATTATCAATTTGACATTTTAGAACCAATGCATTATAGTATTAGGTATATAATGTTTAATTAATTAAGATGAAAGCATTTTAACTGGACAATTTTTTACTAATTTTATCCTGGGCCGCAACTGCTAGTGCCTATTTTTAGTACATTGGGCCGTTATTTATAGTGTCCTAGATTTAGGTTGGGCCTTACGAGGTTTATACAAATTACGGTCTATTTTGAGAATATTATTGGCAGTACGCTAAGTTAATGTAAAATTAATATTTTTAATTTAATTTAAAACAAAGTAGTGGGCGATAAAAGGAACTTGATGAAAGTGATTAAAAAAATGGTTTTAAATTTGGTGATATTTAATAAAGTGACTGATTAAGTGACGCTGTGTATGGTCTGCCGTGGGAGTGTTCGGGATAAAGGAATAGTAAGATGGTGGCCTTACTGTTGATGCACGTGCAGAAGCCGGTGCGCGTCAAAGTGCTAGGGGTCGCTAATGTTAGCGACACTTCTATGACCTCGGTAATATAACAAATTTAATTCATGAAAATTCATCATCGTGAAAAATTACAATATTTTATACATATTTAAAAAAACTCTGTTGTAATACTTCAACACACATGTAAACATAAATCCGATCATCGAACCGCTAGGCCACTGCGTCATTTCATATAATAAAACAATGAAATATAATCATGCAAAATTTTATTCCCATAATATCGAGAATCTTAAATCACCATGACACTTAAAACTAATTTATCCACATTTAAAAAATAAATACAATTTAAATTTCATGCTTCATTTGTTTAGATTTAGTTACTTACGTTATGTATTATCCTACATAAAAAAATCTATAAACATTTGTATAAAAAAGAATAAAATATTGCAACTAATTTATGGCATATTATTTTATCTGTACCTTAAAAAACCTTATAAGTATTTTAAGTAAGGTAGAGCTACTTATCAACTATAATATAATTATTTTATCATTGTCTGGCTTCGTACAAAGAAAGCAGGATTTAACTAGTACCATAAAAGTTTTAATAACTTTTCAATATATACTAAATATACATAAAAATAGTACGAAAACCATTTTTTTTTTCGAAATGTAACTTAATCAATACATTTTATATTGTTTTTACAATACATACGAAATTACAATGTACTGTATTACAAAAAAACAGCACAAAAAGGCCGTTTTTTATTTAAATACAAACAAGACAGATATTTTTTTTTATTCTGTAACTTCTTTGACGTTAATAACTTTAGTGAGGAGTCGCTACTCCGCCGCCGCCGCGTCAGCTCATGATTAGGGACTCCTATTGAGTCTGAAACTCGTCGGGCGATCCCGAGAATGTGCGTGAGTAAACCGTTAATATTCCTAAATAATTACAGATGTTAATAGGCTATTTATAGATGCAGTTTTAAGTAGATTATATAAATCATAACAATAAGAAATTTTTGAAACTTTTCATTGATTCGATTACCTAGTTATCGTAACAGGCACCATCGAACAAGACTTTAAAAATAAATTTTAAAGAATATCTTTAAAATCTGCCATATTAATGTCTGTACTTTTTTATTTTGAAATAAAAGTATATTTTCGTTTTATAACTTTCTTTTCCATTCATCATTTAGAAGTAGGTAATGAAAAAGTACAATATTTTTATAAATCACCTAATTTTTATGCTCGTGAGTGTAAATTTACAAGATGTCATTTACATTTACATGCTAGCATATTTTCTGTATCTCTATGTTATAAAACGAGGTAACCATTTAATGTTTCGTGAAAGTTTCAATTTATTACCTCTTAAATACTCTCATAAGATAATTTCGTGAAGATAAGATATTAATAAATGAATTTATTACAAAATGTGTCGACCTATTTGTTTACATACAAAAATAATAATATGTTAGAATAAAGTCAACTAAGGTTAATTTCTGTAACATTACTTTAAAAAAAATAGGCTAAATATTTAGTTAAAAATGCCCGTTGGAGGGTAGAATGTGAGCTAGAATAATATATTATATTATATTATAAATTACTCGTCTCTTACTTAATCTATGTTTCCAAATATACTTTCATTTTGTATACAGCATTCGCATTTATCCTAACCTAAAAATAATTTCAAACAATACCGCTAGCGCCATCTAGCGGTATTGTTTGAAATTATTTTTAGGTAGTGTTTTAAGTTTTTCGTGATATTTTTTCTTTTTAAAAGCATTATCTAGCAAAGCATTTATCGCCGTCTATGCAATACATTTCAAGTACATAAATAACTGTAGTTTCATTATTTAACAAAAAACAGTTAAATCAATTTTTGAAATGCGATAATCGAACAAAAACAACTCGCTTTTGGATTCAATATTAGGACATGATCAAAACCGTTAGCATTGACTTCGTATTCATTTTGTAACTAACCAGTAAACTTTTTTAATGACTTGTGAATGCTCAAGAGACGAGATTTAACCCTTAGCAGCAAGCTTCACATTTCACAAGGCCCACCTCATCACAGTTCATACATTTGAGAGCCACAAATTCTGCAGTGAAGTGGTTTCGATGGAGACTCTTCTTGGAGCCGTTGCAGATCCTGCACGGCAGGAGTCGGAAGCCACCGCACATCTGGCAGGTGTTGCAGGCGTCTGGACTCTGGAATTGAGAAATTTGGGGTTAGTAAAGATGCAAAACATGGATATGCCTTCAAATTAAGGAAAGCAGAACAACGTCCACAATATTATTAGAATAATAATAATTTACACCTGATTATATTGCTTCTCTACCCAACAAAATTTAAAGCTTGCCCCACCTAATATTTATTACAGAAAGGTACTTGTAAATTCCCCGTTCACCCTTTTATTCCGAAGTCTGTTTGTCTAGACAATGATATAGGAATTTCTGCGTGTCTACGATAATTTTATTATAGGTTGAGAGACCCCTGATTTGTGTATTTAGGATTTAATATATGCTATTCCTTGTCTAGACGGTTCTTATCCTACGGATATCGGGCGTAACTTTTAAGTCGATGGAATATATACTTGATTTATTCGAAGTGATCGCATCGAATACTGCCGTGTCTGTAAAATACTAATTTTGTCTATAAGAATTAAGAAGTAGTGTTGACAGGACAATGTTTAATACTATCAACAATTAGATTTTAATTTATTCATTATACTTGTGCTACTTATCATCTGAAGTTTTAGTGTTGTATGTATGAGCAATTTTTATTTCAGCAAATTTTGCCGCAGGCACCGGTCAACTGCTGTTGGTCATAAACCTTGATTACTATCTCTTATCCACAAACATTTTGTCAATTTAGTTTTTTTTTCCTTACTAGCAATGTGTGTGGAATTCATATTTCTAAAAATCTTGTTAACCCTTCTAACAGCTAAATATACTCGTGTCTGGAGTGGGCTCACGTCAATAGTGCAATGGGTGAGGTTCGAACCTGCGACCTCGATTACAAAGCACTGCACGGCACTCCTATCCATTAGGCTATTGCAGCTTAATTGTTCTATTTAGCGTCAATAACATCCCAATATCGACATCGATCAAAATTTAACTTAAGCTTATATTGCGCCAATGCAAGTAGGTAACGTTTGATTCATTTTACATTTAATTTTCTTATGCCTCTCTGCCTAGCGAAGGTTAACAGACAGCTCTACATATTATCTCCTTCTTCCCTTGCGAGATGACATACTCTCTAACATTTAATTTTATTTTTAATCCCGCTGTTTTCTTATACATTGTACCATCCACCAGTATAGGTAAACTGTCTTGGATGTCAACATGTCTATGAGACTGCAGAGTTCCGGCAGTTGCCACGGAGACGTACGAAATGGAATACAACTGGTTTTTTAACTGAGCTTCGTATTGTGTACCTACTGTTTTGTATTGAGTTGGTGTTTTAATGTTTGCTGGCTTGATAAAAGACTGATATTTTGCACGTAGAATTAAATTCATAGAATGCTTTGTCATTTACTAACAGGCTTCATTTTTTCATATAAATTGGTAAAAATTTAAATGTGTAACTAAATATTTTGAAACGCAATTTTTCATGTAAAATCTAATTAATTTTGTTAATTTATTAATATAATATTTTTTTTATTTATTTCAATCTTAAATAAACAAATATATTTTATTATATAGAATTATTTGGTTAATTAATTTTAAAATTCAAAAATAAAAAAACATTTTGTAGTTACCAATTTATTTTAACTTTAAATATTCATAATTATTGACGAGTTCCGGCAATTTGATCAATAAACTAAGAAACGTGATATTTATCTGTCTGTTTAAGTAATTAATTAAAATTAGAGAGAGTTTTTTACAAATATACGTAACTAATTTATAAATAAAATGTTATGAGAGTTGTGTAACACACAAATACGTTATATAACACATTATATGTTGTATTTATATGTTTATTTGTTTTAAATGTGTCTTTTATTACTTTCATATTGATATTGACATGGATTTTGTGTCTACACCTGTCAGGCTTGGGTTAACATTCTAGTAGGCTTGATGATTACGTAGTAGGTATTTCAAAGGCATTCTTGGAACAAACGAACATACTTTTATTTATTTGGTTCTATTTGAAATAGCTGTATTTACGATAACAGTATCCTGAGCCTCTAGACAAGTGGCATTTCGACAAGCGTTAACGATGATAGAAATCGCTTAAGTGACATTAAATGTATGGAAATGACATTTCATTTCGATAAGTCACGTGACTTGGATTTGTCACTTCCATACATTTGAACGATTCGATCAGCGTTATCGCTTGTCGAAATGTCACTTGTCTAGGGGGGCTGGAGTAGGTATACATCAAGATTTTTTTTTTTAAATATTTAAAATAAAATCTGCGAGCTGTAAGCTAAATTCCAAGATTTGAAGTAGGTACTAATCTATTTTAGTACCGGAGAAAAAGACTTTGCCCCGAGTAAAGTATCTAATAATAGACTTGTCTTGATTATTTACACATTCAACACACGTATCTACTCTGACTGACTCAATGAAACCTACTTTAAGACCTTCAAATCGCCCTTAAAGTGAAAATTAACAACTCAAGCACTGTTTACTTGCGTTACCAAGAGCAAAACCAAAACATACTCAATACTCAATACTCAATAACTTTATTGCATTCCATAATGTATACAAGGCTGGTGGGTAAAATTAAAGAGAAACAATTATGGACCCTGTCGGGCACAGCAAGTTAGTTTTTTTATAGAGGAGAGGATGAAGAGCGCTTTTTAAAAACATAATAGGTAATTGAATTAAAGGAAGATCTGATATTTAAGTAGGTATTATTTATGTTTAGATTTATATTAATTTTATTTATTAATATTTATATATTTTTTTATCATTTATAGTTATATTCTGGATTATTTATTAATTGTTATTATTTATTTATATATAATCTGTAATATTAATTAACTAAATTGTAATACATATACGCGTGATGAAACCAGTCGTTAAGTGAATGGAGGTTCATGTCAATTTTAATGTTTTTTGTACGTTTTTTTGCCAAGATATTATATCCCTTATCTGTAAATTAATTAGACGAGAGACAAGGCAATGATTTATTAATCGCTTTTTTGATTAATGTTTAAGTACTGCCGGTTTTGCATGTATAATGATATAAATGCATTATTTATTGATTATTAATATTCACGCGTGGCTTTTTTATTACATGTTTTTATACTTATGTTATTGAAATAAACAGTGAACAAAATCTAATCGCATTTAAGCGGAAGAAACAAATACCACAATAATTCAAAATATAGTTCATTAGCTTTTGCCTGTGGTTCTGTCCGCATTGGTGTTGGTTATTGTAACAGAATGTAGCCTATTTGCTTTTTTGGGATCTAAGCTCACTGTATACCAAGTTTCAATAGAATCGGTTTAGCGGTTGAGCCGTGAATGCGCAACAGACATACAGACAGTCAAACTTTCGCATTGATTAAATTAATATGGAACTATGGATTAATTTCTATACTATAACTTACTCAACGAATACAAAACATATCCTTAGGTAAGGTTATCTATGTAGACACAACAAGACGAAAACGAGGTTTAGTTTTATTTACATTTACTCTTTGATTTGGATGGTGGTTAAATTTCTAGACTATTCTTTTTTTTCCTTCAATTTTATCACCCGATGTTACGTGTCAAAGCAACTGGGTCAAATAGTTTCCATTATTTCTCACATAATATCTAACGAGTACGCGACACGCAATATTGACAAAAGTAATGAAGATACATACGCAAGGTAATTGTCGGCGAAGAACTAAAGAATCGATTTCACTTGTTGCTGTGTAATTTCCTTTTCTTTGACGTTTGATGTCGTGGTAGCCTAGCGGTTAAATGAACGGATTTTTGTGCACACGTTTGCTGGTTCGAACCCATTACAGGCAAGTAACAATGTGACTTTTTCAAAGTTATATGTACTTTCTTATTATTCAAAGACATCGTTGACAAAGGGTAAAAAAAAATGTGAGGAAACCTGGATTTAAAAAATTGGAATCTGTAATCGCGAACCCGCAATGAGCAAGCATGATCAATGCTTGTTTCTAGAAGAGGCCTGTTCTGCCAGCAGCATCCCAGCAGTGGGACATTACATTTTTAGACCAGCATTCCTTCACGCAAAGAACAAAATAATAGTAAAGGTTTTTGACACTCATTTTGATACACTAAACATTTGTAGACATGTTTGGGGAAACAAAATTAGTACGATTTCGGCAATGTAGGTACGCAGTGTTGCCTTTGCTAGTTATTGAATGGAACAAGTACCTATTCCTATTTATACGTATCCTACGTATGACAGTTGAGACAAACGGCTTAACTTGGTTTCCGCACAAAGTGATATTGATATATTCATAAATGAACACCCAACCACGGAACAAACGCGGTTAGTGCGGCTTAAACTTTATTACCGCACAAAAAAAAATACTCTTAGTCACGAGTCCCTCTATATCGTATCATATAGTTAGTATAAATTAATAAACCCTAAAAGCAAAACAATTCAATCAAATCGCCTCCACCGCACTCTTACGGTCTCCTCAAAATTACGCACAAAGTAAACTTTGGTCCGTCCCATGTGGCGAACCTTACGTAAACACGTTCCTGTCGCTATGTGCTAACTCTGATGGATTGGACGGACAAATTCGAGTATCATATTAAGTAAATATTGTCATGTATGAACCAGGAAAGATGTATTGAGTTTTGTAGGAAATTCAGTCCCTGGTGACATTTACTTCCTTAAAAAAAAAGGTAGGAAAACAAGTCGAAGTTGTTTACTGCAAAACATATTAAAGCTTTTTTTTTCTATTCGTAAAGAAACGAATTAAGCTTTTTTTTTTTAGCAAAGGAGAACCAAGAGGTTGTAGAAAAGTTTGAAGTGTCGGACTGGGCATTGTAGCTCTTAAACGAATGGACCGATATTGACGCGGTTTTTTTTTAAGTTTCGTGACCGTTTTGGTTTTTGCTATAATGTTATTTAGATCTGCTCAGATTTTTAAAAGTTATCGGCAATTTTGTAATATTTGAAAAATTTGTTTGTTTTTTAAAAATTGTTTAAAAAGAAAATATTTATATGTCTGCCACATCGGCCACCACGTGGAAATACTGACTGTGCAGGTCGTTACCTCTGCCAGCCGCTGCACCACTCTTCAACTTGTATTTTGATTGATTATGTAGTTTAAGTCACACATAAACAAAAGACTATTAATTTTCAAATATCAAACAAGAGAGTATGATTATGTTTAGACTATGTTTCATTTTAGTTCCAATTATGTCACTTGCATTTGTCTAAATACATCAGATCAGCGAAGAAGTAAAATGAGTAAATGGACAAATAAGACATTTTAATCACGTCCATAGCAGTAAGATCTATTGTTACAACGGACGGCGATTAAACTCAGAAGCATTTAATATCGTAAATCCTTTGAGACGCCATTTTATTAACAGTAGACAGTTGAAGACAGGTTTTTAACATGTAACAAATAAAGAGGCGTTCAATTGGATCAGTTTTTACCAAATGAGAATCTAGTCGCCAACTTTTTCTCTTTATATCTTAAAGAGTATTCAAGTTCGCAAGGCATTTGTACTAGCACAGTTCGGGCTCAAAAGAAAATAACTTAAAAGAGTGTTTTTTCGACTGCGTACTGTCTGTAACTAGCACTACTGCAAGAAAATTGGTGAATTCTATTTAAGAATAGTATCAATGCAATACCGAAGATTCAATTACGAGATTCGTGTGCAGTTATATCCAAAAAGTTGGTATGGCTTGTCGAAATTATTAATAGCAATTAATGAGAGGTTGATTTAACTTTAATAAGTAGCAAAAAGTTTTTTAATAGTAAACTCCATTTTTTATTTTGTACACCGTACTCTGATGATGACGGACTTTTTTTATGTATTTTGCATTATGTACTCATTGTTATACAAAATAAATATTTTTTTATTCTTATTCATGTATCATGTTATTTTATTATTTACCTTATAAGGTTTCAACATTTTCCTAAGATCGCCACACTCGTTCAATTTTTCCACAGTGTCAGCATCCTGAAAAGAAAGAAAAAACATTAAATTAATTAAAGTTCTTAATTAACTTCGTGACGTTTTCAAGAAATCTCGCAGAATGACGTCACAAAATATAAATGGAACCGTTTTCGAATAGTTCGTTTTATTTCTTTGTTGTTTGGTTGTTTCATTTGTTTTTGCTTAATATATTTGTTATTTGTTCTGAAGGCAAATTAATTAAGCAGTACCTTTGGCAGTTTTGTACTTTATTGTGTTTGGGTTAGGTAAGGCGGGATGTTATATAGTGTATGTTGTTACCTCATTTTTATTTTTATTTAGAAACGTGGGCAAAAGCGCTATAGTGTACGTTTTATAACTGCGAGAAAATATAGTTCTAACTAAATTTAATATTAAACTATAATTACAGTAGGTTTGGTAATAAGAGTTATAACGGATGCTACGGCAAAGTGTGGGCATAATTAAAATACTGCTTCAGCCTATAGAAATGAAAATTATTTCTTTACTTGTTCATATATATAGCCTATAGTTTTTACTCGATATGTGCACTTCATAGTTTACTATTTTTTTCTAATCAAACAACGGTATAGTGAATAACAAAACAAACGACAGTCAATTATGTCTCATACCGACATTATGTCATTACAACAATCGAATTATTTGTTTATTAAAAATATATCTTTTAATAGTAGGTATTAAATTAAAGAACAACTGCGATAAAACATAAAAATATATACACGAATACAAATTTATAAGCTTTTAAAGTTAGTAGGTGACGCATGTTCTTTATCTTTTTCGGAAAAAGGATGACTTGTACGCGGCAGCCCCAGATTAGTATGGTGAAATACCATAATGACGTCATATTAGTATATAGCTGTCTCTGTCTAATTAGCAATATTAAAATGCTTGTAGCTAGTTCAATATGAAAGTTATTATTCTGCCGTTTTTACAACTTGACATAGTTTGTAATATATTTTTTAAATAAAATAAAAAAAATCTTATCAAATACCCAATTGTTCTCAATGTCACCTGTTATCTATTTTTATCTGACAAGAATTTCCACGTGCATCGGAAACTGAGCAAGTATACAATACATTTCTTGCGAAAGGCGACGCAGATTGAAAAATTACATTTTGAAATATTATTGCCGATTATGACAGGGACGCGAACATTCTATATGGAAATTCGCTTCGAAATAAATATGGCTTCGTCTTCGAGATGCATTTGTGTCGCTGTTTCGTAAATAGTTTTTGGTGTGGAAATTAATATTCTGTTGGGATGTCAGTTTAGTTGTGTTTTGTTTTCGTATTATACCAAAAAGTACTTTAATTAAAACTAATGTACCAACTTATATTAAGTAGTTTGCTTTGGTTTTTTATAGTGTCTTCTCGTGGACGTTTTTATCCGTTTTATATCAAATAAAACCATTTTCACAATGGCAATTTTAGTTTTACGAATTTTTGTCTTAGTTTAAAAATAAGTCTCAAGGACAGTTGTGAAAAATGAGGTACATTTCAAAAATATTTTATTAAAGAAATGCTTAGACGTTAATATTTCGAAGTTACATTGATAAATGTATTTTTTAAATAAAAATAACGGCCAGGGACTTAAAATCACAGTTACATTTTTTCTACAATACACCAAACACTTTTTATATAGGTACGTACAAGATATTAATATGTATTAATATTTCTTCTCAAGTTCTGTAGTTTTCTAACGGTAGATAATAATAATATCTTGGGACATCTCACACACGGTCATCTGATCCCAAACTAGGCAGAGTCTGTGCTATGGCAAACAGACAACTGATAAACATACTTATATATTTCTAAATACACAGAACAAATGATCGTGCTCATCACACAAAGATTCGTCCTGGGTGGGAATCGAACGCAAGACCTCCGGTTTAGCAGTCAGGGTCACTAACTACTAGACCAACAGGCCCGTCAGTATACAGTTATAAGATTAAATAAATTGTGACTTAATTATGTTTCAGGCAAAATAATTAAATTGTTTAGTTTCGTATCAAGACATTTTTTTACTATATTATGCTTGCTTAAATATAGGTACAAGGTGAGTTTTTTGTCGTTGTATAAACAAAAACTATGATCTCTATATCGGATATAAAAACGATTGGTATCTAAAATTAACCAAAGAAACAAAAAAACATCTCGATAACCGATTTTCGAGATTTTTATTTCAAGCGTTTTTCTAACCGATATAGAAGTCCTGGTTTTCGTTTGTACAACGACAAACAACTCACCTTGTATATTCCAAAAACTATAGGACACACCGCGAGCAAAATTGCAAACAAAAGCTTATTTTATAGTAACACAAAATCAATTAATAATTTAATGAGTTGCGTATACTGTCAAAATCATTCCGAGTGCGGTAATCGCATTAAGTTGATTAATTTTTAATCAAAATTACGGAGAATGTAGTTGTTTATACAAAATGATATCAGTTTTCAATTTACGATCAAAAATTAATTAACTTGTGATTTTTACGAAATTTACTCGGTGCCTCCCCGCTCGAGCGCATCCCTAGCCCATCAGGAAATGCTCATTGGAACATAGGCGCTCGGTAAGCTTTCGGTACAGCGTATACCGAGCATACCGATTCCACATCGCTGCCGCACCGACGACAACTCAGAAAGCGGCCCTGCCTCACTTGTCACTAACACAACATCAATATCAAATATAATGCAATAAATAAATAATATCATCCTAATAACAGATAATTTAATTAATTTATGAAAAATAATAATATAAAAACAGATAATTTAATTAATTTATGAAAAATAATAATATAAAAACAGATAATTTAATTAATTTAAGAAAAATGTGTGCATACTAAAAAAAAAATAGATAACAGCTGTGATAATTTAATATAAAATATTATATGTTCACCTACTCATGATACTCAAATTTATATAAAACATATTTTATAATTCATTTAATTTTCTATCTATGTTTAATAATATTGATAGTAGAATTAGATTAATGAATTATTAAAAGCACGTATCCTCTCTTTTAAATTTTGCGTGCCCGACAGGGTCCACGATGATCTCATAGTTTTAAGTTACCACCTAAGTTTATCATTGTGAAATGCAAATAAATATTGAAATTTAAATTCAAACATGCCACAAACTTGTAAAAACATTCAATAGATATATCAGTTCTTAATAATGTTTTAAATTATGTGACTATTGGTGTTTGACATTGCAATGCCGTAAGATAATAATGATCGCATAAACAAAACATGATTTTCCCACATTGCACTCATGCGTCTATTGTTTGCGATTTATTTGTAAAAATTAAGGTCACTATACACGATGCAAGAGTATTTTTATGTACGAATATTATAACCATAAACACAAAATAAAATATAATAATAAACTCTTCCTATTTAAACCTAATATTATTCTGTAAGGTTACAAAAATTAAATATTTTAATATAGATACCTACTTGGTAATATTTTTTAGTTTTTTTCATTCAAGACCTTTATTAAGTCGTTAATATTACAAAAAAAGATTTTAACAACATTTAAAATTGCTATAAATTAGGACTATGTGAAATGTAACATTATTGATGGGTATTACAGTCTATCTAGTAACAAATAAAATGGCTGCTAAGAAATAGGCTTAGGTATTAATCAATTATTTACCTACAACCAAAAGCCTGTAAGTATTCCGCCTCATAATCCTAAATAAACTCAGGTTTACTATTCTAACTGAGTCATGAAAAAATATTCTTAATTATTCCACGTTGCTAGCCTATTGGTATACTGCATAAACAAAATAAATTTTACTTAAATACGTACTCTTTTTATGTATTAAATTTAATCTCTGATAGTGACAAAAGTACTTATTGACTGGTAACCTTTTGGTTGACAACTAAAACTCGAAAACCATTAGCCCAATTGATATGAAACTTTGCACACATATAAAAGGCGACATGACCACTCTGACGAACATAGTTACGTTAGTGCCGGATAGGTGGCGCTGGTGGCAGCGATTTTTATCTGTTTTAACCATTGATCGAAGTGTAGATTTTTTAAGGTGAATCGAATCGCACCTCCAGCTAGTTCTTAATGAATATAATAATTTTAATCGGACAATAACTCAACAATTTCTGTTTGACACATAGCGTCTAAACAATAAAAAGTATAAAATTATTATAATTGAACAATCAATCTCGTATATAACTAGCCTTAAAAACGTTATGTTAGATCCCTCGGGAAAATTTCTAATAAAAACCTTGCATGTTCTCTTTGTAAAGTGATAAACGCACGAGTCACTGGCGCAGAAAGTTTTTATAGTCACAGATTAATCTGGAAACTGTGTGTAATTAGCTTTATGGGGTGATAGCATTTGAAATGTACTGCAAGTAGTTATGAATTGGAAAAAACTAATATTGTACTTTTTTTAAACGACTCCTACTCTAAGGAATTTAATTTAATTCATGTGTCGCGGTTTTACAAACATTTAAATCACATGCATAAAGAACACCCGGACTTGGACAAGCATTTGTGGATCACACAAATTATTGTCCCATACAGGTATCGAACCTGCAGCACTTCGCGCACGGTGGTAGTTAGCGTGACCTTTACCTACTACTGGGCTATCCGTGCAGTCATAATATTATTCCTTAGTGACATAGGCCAGCAATTATATACCTATATACGTCCACGCGGGCAGAGCCTCGGGCATCGGCTAGTACCTATTACAAACATTTATATCCAAATATTTATACCAACGATACAAAACAAAGTCAATTTCATCCGTCACAAATGATCTCCCATCAAAATTATTGCCTATTGCCTTACCTGCACGTCAACAATTTACGTCTAAATGGGTCATTTTATAAATGGCGTCATTTTAACGTGAGAAATAAGGCTTGTTACGATCACTTTTTGGACTACCGTCAATTTAATAGATATTCCAAGTACTATTCAACTATAACTGCAATAGTATTTTCACATTGATAAATAAATAATATTTTGTGTTTAAACTAATTTAAAAGTCGTTTAGCTAATTTAAGTCGTTTGCCATGACATCCTTACCTAGGTACCTATCTATATATATTTTTAGCCTCGACTACAAATATGCGATTCTGAATTATATAATATACCTAGATGATATGACATTCCTTTCCAATAATATAAACTTGAAGAAACCAATGACGGCTACTATTTCGCCGCCAACACTTGACGACTGAAATGTCAAATTCCTTACTTTTTAATTGGTGGGCTTTGACAACTGACGCGCCAGTGGCGCCAACTGGTGAGCGCAATAACAGTAGCTCACATTAGGAATAGAATGAAAAATAAATGAGCTTTCAGATTGATTTTAGCTTCCCCCGTGTAAAAAAACGAACACCTTTTTGACCTAGATTTAAACTAAAAGACATTGCTAGCAAAACTATAACTAACTAACTACAGAAGATAAACTGAACATTTTATTATAAAACCAACATATTATATTGACCTACTAGGAACGAAACTTATGGTGACAGAGCCATTAACTTTATCTAACAAGAAACACACCTTAACCCACAGTATTAAGGTGTAAATTACAATGCAAGTAAATTATAATTTCCCAAGAAGATTTTCTTGAATGCTCTCATTATGTACAATGTAAAGAAAGTAGGTAAAAGTTTGTAGTTAACGTCAAATAGATTGAGATCTTGAGTCGGTTTAAATGAGTTTTTATACTAACTCCAATTATGGATTAGTGGAATAATCGAGCGGTTACTTTAATTTGGTAATTGAAGAAAAAAGGTAATGGAAAAACTTGAAGATTAAGGATCTAGATAGACACTGATGTACAGTAAGGTCGGTACAGTTGAAAACTTCATTAAATGCAAAGACTTACTATTTGATAAGATCGTCTATTAAAATTTTAATAATAGATTGGTTGACAGCTAGGTATAATACGCTTTTAATTGTATATATACAAGATGATTTTTTATCGTTGTCTCTCGGTTCTAAAAACGATTGAACAAACAAAAAGAATCAAATTTTAGGAGATACTAATATCGTAAAACTCTTACTCGTGTATTGAAATTCGAGATATTTTTTTTTATATATTAAATATCGTTTTTATATAGTTTTCGGTACGACAACGATAAATCACCATGTATTGTATAATATCTGTTGCAATGACATCAAAGAAAACAATTGTTTTTCATGCTATTGTGGGATTTTTAGTTCTTTCAGTCTGTGAGCTTAGCTGTTTAAAAGCTTGAGTCTTAAAATTCATTTTTGACAATAACTTATTATAGCTTATCAAACTTTACTTAAGTAAAGTTGTTGGAAAACGAGGCTGCAGTCGCAGAAAGAATTCCTGGTTGAGGAACCTACGTGAGCGTATTCCATCACGTCAAAGAAAAATAAAAGTATGTAGAGCTGACTCCCAACCTTCGTCGTTCAGAGAGGCAATAAAAGAAGAAGAATTAACACGGAATATCTTCGTAAGACCTACTAAAATTAGCACAGTACCGCAGAAAAATTAGTACTTTAAATACGAATGCTTTACCATTTTGCTGTTCAACATCATTCATAGCTCAAGAGATACATAATATGCAATACTCATCTAGAGAGTCTGTTTGCCGAGGTCACCGGATGTTAATCTTAGTGTTTCGCTCGCTTATTTCCGCGAGCGTTATGTTAAACAAACTGTTCCATCCGATACATTCCCAACAGATCATCCAACAGTTGTTTTGCAAACATGCGAAAAAACCTTTAGAATTATGAATGTTACGTTTCATAACCAGGATACTTTAATTCTGTTCGCGACAAAACCTTTGAACAAAGATTAAAAAAAGTTATGTCCGTTCATACCTATGTACCTTGACTATGGGTACTATGTCAATCGTTTAATGGTGTAAAAAAATATTTTCTAAAGAAATTGCATGGCGTCTATAAAAATTGGAAACCTTTGACAATTTGTTTTTGTTTGCAAATAGGTTGCACTATATAAATATACGTAAATTGAGCACACTTGCTTGTTTACTATAAAGTTTTAAAAATCCAAATTATTAGAGATTTTGACTAAGAACTTGGAATTATAATTATATCAAGGAAATGATTTTGTTCAAACTATAAGACATAAATTACGTTGCAACTTAGCATAACCTGCATTAGTAATGAATTGACAGATTTTTGACCACGCAAGTGACAACTTGACCTCAATATTTGAAGGTCACATACCGTTCTAGTAACGCATGTTGGCGTTTTTTCTCCTACATAATATTATATTATGTGGAATACAATGAATACCTTTCCTCATGGTTTTATTTATGGGAATTGATTTTCTTATTAGTTTGGTCCTATTGTTATCTCATTAGAAGCATTTGTCTTTCCTTTTGGAGTTAAATTACGTATTTCCATGTTTTTTTTTCATTTCGTAACTTTATTTATGTTTCATTTTTCACCTTTTAAAATCCGAGTAATTAATGATTTAAAAAAAACACATAATATTTTTATCTTTATACCAAAGATTTTTATTTTGTTTATTTTTATTGTCTAAAAAAATCGCCCAAAACTCAAGTCCGCCTATGTACACTGTGCATGAAGTATTAAATAAAATAAATTAAGTCATAAAGTAACAACCCCGTAAATCAAAATTCATTTCATTGAATATTTTAAATACTATAAAAGTCGCTTTTCAATTATTATTTTTCAGTAATCCTCTAGCAGCTTCCGAGTACTGCCTGAAAAACAAAATAAACAAGGCACGGGCATCGCACGAGGGAGGTCAAGGACGAGCATGCACGTGGACACAGGCTGGCAGACGCGTGCTACGTGTGTTCCGCAAAACGGAACCAAGAAAGTTATATAAAATTAAATAAAAATAGATAAATTTTTAAATTTAATTTGAGAATGCAATTTCCTAACATTAAAGATATCAAACATTTATTTTCTTTTTCCTTTTTCTTTTGTAAAAAGAACAACTCCCGCACTAATGAATTTAATCGTTGTGTTGCGAGGGCAAAACAATTTGAATTGTATTTTGAAATTTCGGATCCAGGATATGTGGGAGATCTGAAAGTATTTCATTTATTTTTCTCTAAATCTTTTGTGTTTAGAGAAGATCATTGGCAATTAAAAACTGACTAGACTAAGTCATTATTTATGTGCCTTAAATATTCTTAACCTGCACCTTAGGTAAAAAATCATGTTTATGAAGACGCCGTATTCTAGCTTCATTTTAAGTCCTAGTTTTATATCTTCTAATGTTTTTTATCTACTTAAGGAGAGGCTGAAGCAAAAATTTGCCAGTCGTTAAATTTTGTTGAATAGAATACTAAAAAAGGTCCTACTGAACTTTCGTTTTTAGCATTAAGCGTACATACAATAATATCTCAAGTCAAAATATAAAGATCGTTGTTAGATCTAAAAAAAATATTACATCCAACCTATTAATATTAATCAATCCGTTACAATGACAGGTAAAAGCTTTAGGGAAATAATTTTAATGAAAATTCATCATCAATATCGCTTAGAACAGGGTAACGCAATGAGCCAAAACTTTGGTTTCATAATTTTCTTTTACCTTAAACTTTTAGGAAAAGACCACTTAATTAAAATTATTTTTTACAAAGAATAAGTGAAGGCAGTAAATTTTTTAAAAGTAACAAGACCAAAGTAACCATTAGTTTAACCAGAGCGAATAAAAAAACATTAAATAAATATTATCAAAGAACATACATTTATTATGGATGGACACTTCAGGAATACGACAGGATCCTAAAATATTATTTATGAAAGTATTAGCACATTTCTGACTTATCCCATCAGCTTTACAAAAATTACCTAAGCCTGGTAATTTTTGGTTCAAATCCTTTTTGCTCCTCTGTTACTATATCGTCTTAAAAAAAAGTTATAATAATACGTACTAAAAAGTAGGTTATGTATTAATAGTATAAATGTTTTAGACATAATTTTTATCATCACAAAAACCTTTCAAACGCCACATTAAGGCCCGTGCCAAGTTGATGGCATAAGTAAGAAATGTGCTAATACTCTTGTAAATAATATTTTAGGATCCTGCCGTATTCCTGAAGTGTCCAAACGTGCAAGAAACTTCTTAGAAATAATAACATAAGTCAATTTTCCTCCACAATTCCCAATACTGAAGTAGACCTTAACGTAATAGGCTTAACAGTGTTCAAAGTGAATTAGGAGGTAAAATTGGAAGACAAGAAACGTGAAACACGTGTATCTAAATTTTAATTTACCTGATCAAAATTCGACCATAGTGTTCAGCACAAACCACTGAAAGTCTCTTTTACGACATTAGTTTTCCTGATTGAAAATCTATTCCTTCAAAGACACCTGAAACTATAGGTGTATAAGCTGTGAAAAATCCCCGTAAAAATAAATTTTGTTATCTGAGGATATTTGAACTTTTTAAGACCCAATAATATAATAGACATCCAAATAAAGATTGCGACGATGCCCATTTATATCAAAGCAGTAAAAACATTGATAAAAACTACATACACAATATTAAACATCAGAAATAATACAGAATGTCATTATATTGTTGTTTCTGGTAAGAGAAACAACCCACAAATAAATAAACGTCAAAATATTGAAGGTTAGTAGGCCGTAACAGATGTAGGTTATCACTTTGCCCTTGCTATTGCGCATAAAAATAAGCAAATTTCCTCCATTCTGAATAATTTTGACAAAGCAATGGTAATTTTTGTGACAGATTTTCCTTTTAAGCCAATGATTTGATTGAAATAATTTTGGACTAGTAAAATAAATGTCTATTCCAATTTATTGAATTCTTCAATTGAGAATTCCCAATCTAAATCATTTACAAAATACGATTAGGACTCGTTTTGATTTGCTATGTCAGAAACTACATCATGGCTTGCGACATGATTTTCTGATTTCATGCGTTCAACTCTAGATAATTTGAAAAGTACATTGCAATTAACTAAAATTAATATTCTCTTAATATCATTTTCCTCATTTCAGTGCGTAATATTGTAAATGTGAATTAAACTCTGTCAATCTGTCTTTTTTTATGTTCGTTACGTTTTCACGGTTTAACT
Organism: Diachrysia chrysitis; assembly: GCA_932294365.1. NCBI lineage: Eukaryota > Metazoa > Arthropoda > Insecta > Lepidoptera > Noctuidae > Diachrysia > Diachrysia chrysitis. The sequence goes on along the minus strand of OW028659.1, from coordinate 8,298,214 downwards.
GCTAAACCGATTTGGATAAAGCTTGGTATGGGATAAATTTGGATCCCAAGAAAGGGCATAGGCTACTTTTTGCCGCGAGAACCGATACCAACGCGGGCGGAGTCACTGGCAACAGCTAGTAGTAAATATCTAAGGAAACTGTCTACCTCTCACAAAACACGTTCACAGTAATCTTGCTAAGCAATCTGATCCTCACATGTTCCACTAACGTTGTGTCGGACACAATTAAGTGTATTTATCTTAACACCTGAGCCGGTAGGATCTACTGTATTTTGATTACGATTTCCAAGATTTTATTTATCATCGACACGTGACCATCGTCAAACCTATTAACATTGATTAAGTATATACCATGCACGTTTGGAGATTTCTCATCATTTTCAATGTGTTTTTTTGGGTTATTAGATATATTATATTGCGAAGTTAACTGACAATTTGTTTGACGTATATTTATGCGTAGATGGTAGATATCGACACAAAAAAAAAACTATGCTTGTTTGGATTAATACTAGGTAAATTTTTGTTTCAAAGATTTTGGAGAAAATATCAGTGATATAGCCGACGAAGCGTGACAAAGACGAACAAAGTTACTTTTGCAATCAAGCACAATATTTAGTAGATATAAATTTGATGTTTTTGTACGTAATATTATAGAAGTCGTTGACTATTATTAAAAAACCGTTAAAGAAGGACAAAGGCCTATCGTAGGGCAATGTCCTATAAACTTATACATTTTATTTAACTTAAAAACGAGTTTTTAAATACACGAATGAGGTTTATTTCCCGTGGGTCGTTGGTCGGGGTCATACGTATATTTCGCACCATTGTAAGAAGCCTAAGGCAAAGTTCATATTTATAATAAACTGACTGCAATATTTACCAACGGCGTACCATCCAATTAGTAGGTATAGTACCTACATCTTGAAACAAAAATATTTATTTAAAAAGGTTTTTTAAACCGGTTTGTTTTCTGATATTTGTCTATATGCTATGATGTAAAATCTTAAATACAAACTGATACTCAACGTAGTTATAATGAAATTCTCAAAATATGCTCATTTTTAAACTTTTTCGTCATATCATCGAACTATTCATATCCATACTAAATATTATATGTATTATATAGCTTAAGTTTTTGTTTTTGTATAAATTGTTTGTGGTGACTGTAAATAAAATAAATATGTAACTAAGAATGCGATAGTAACTCTATTTGTCTGTCCGTTACACGGCTAAACCGCTGAACCGACTTGGATAAAACTTGGTATTGGGTAAGCTGGGATCCTAATAAAAGACAAAGGCTACTTTACCCACGCGGGTGAAGGCGCGGGCAACAGCTAGTAACATATAATTAAGGTTACACCCGTAAAAGACATCGTTAAAATTGATTTCAACCGAAAATTCTATGATCAGATAGTAAAAGTGAAAATATTATTGGCTGGGCCTATTCTGCATAATATTGAAACTCATGTGGATAGCAACAGTTTACTACAAAGTTTCTACATTGCAACTTTAACGATACTCTGTTACAGTTAATTTTTAACGAGCTTTTAAACTGATTTAAAGTAGGTTACGTGTCTAATGATGATACAAAGTTTGTTATTTGTTATGTGTTTAGCGAATAAATTACAGGATATTTGAGATTTATTAAAATTTCAGGAATGAAGATTGATTTAATACATATGGTGATCAAAAATTACATTATTAATTGCGGTTTTTTCTTATGTAGGACGAAAACGGTAATTCTTCTTCTTCTGTCTGCCTTTTCCCAAGCTGGGTTGGGGTCGGCTTCCAGTCTTACCGGATTCAGCTGAATACCGTATTTTACATAGAGCGACTGCCTATCTGACCTCTACAACCCATTATACTGGATAACAGTATCCCAAAGTAAGGCTGTTTGTCAGAATCGACTGTCAAAAATTAACTTATGCCAGTCAGGACCAATGGCTTAGTGTGATTTCCGAGGCAAGGAGGGGTCTTGGCGTACAAATGGTCACCCATCCCCGTACCAACCGCAGTGAGTGCGGCTTAACCTGTATCATCGGTCAAATCGCTAACACTTAGCTACGAGTCCCTGAAGAAAAACAGTAATTAAAACCTTTATATTAATTTAGACTTAGGTACTTAGTTTTGACGTGACAACGTCTTATAAATTGGTTTGCCGGGTGACACTTCAAGAAACTGGGTAACGCTCCGCTCACGTTATGCGCTCACAATGAGAGCGAGTGAGAGGCACGCGTCCCTTCCACTCGGGCATGGTTAGCCCGCCTAAGAGCGAGAGAGACAGACATTGACATTGACAGTCGTTGTCACGTAAAACTTTCGCCCGTATACCGACTTTACAGGCAACCAATTTTTTTTTTTTTTTAAGATTAAAATCGCTTTTGTATGTAGGTAATACTTAGGTGCTGGTCAATTTCTACATTTACCATGGCACAAGTTAACATTGCAAATTATTCCTCATAAATTTTTGATACATATTAATATCATAAATGCGAAAGTAACTTTATCTGTCTCTCTGTTACGCTTTCACCGCTAAACCGCTAAACCGATTTTGATGAAACTTGGCATGGGTAAGCTTGAATCCCAAGATACGAACACAGGTTACGTTTTGCTGAGATAACCGATACCCACGCGGCCATCAGCCAGTTATTCTATAAAATTCTTAACAGTTTCAAACAAATAATATTAGTAGGCTTGGGCTTATATCTATTCACTACCTAACTGTCCGTATTACATTCTTAATTTTCTATATTAGCAGAAGGTTACTCGGATAGATATATGTTATAATATATACTTAAGTGCGCGACGTCTGGTCCCGCAGACAGTTGCAATAAAGTCGTAGTACCGCGCAATGGACGCATGAAATATCCTACCTGCGGTTATGACTTTGCCAAGCTAGGGTTGGCACGAATATTATTTAATTTAAGGATAACGTTTGTTACTATCGTATTTGAGTTTAATATCGTGTACAAACGAAGACTTTGACCGCAAGTATTCAAGCTCACGCCATACAAAGTTTCAATAAAATCAGTTCAGAAGTTTAGCGGTAAAAGCGTAACACACAGACAGACAATTAGTTTTTGCATTTATAATATTAGGTGTCAGTACGACTCGCGACACTACCGCCGCCGTGTCAGCTCATGATTAGAGCCTCCTATTGAGTCTGGAACTAGTCGGGCGACTCCGAGAATATGCGTGACTAAACCGTTTTGTTTTAAATAATTATGAATACTCCTCACGAAAGTTATTATACAAATATAATATTGGTACATATAGATGTCGTAATCTTAAAGCAACTTTACTTTTTAGGTGATAACTAAATATATTTTAACTGAAAAATATAGTTTATATTGCAAAATTTACATTATTAAAATTTTCTTTTAATATTTTTTTTTTATTTCGTAAGCTAATAATTTAAAGTATATTACCAACCCTACAGTAATACGATGATAGCTGGGCGTTCCGAGCGGTCTTATCGTGGGTAAGTCCATTTTTTATATTACAGCATTAATTGCAAGCTGGATGTCATGTTCATCATATTTACGGGCTTATGAGGCCTTTGTGCTATTTGGTGCAATGTTTTTGTTGGTAGGCAGTGTAACGGAGAGAGCGTAAAAATGATGTTTGTTATAATACAGAGACATCAATGAAATTTCCCGCCTTTGTACCAATTTTGAGCAAAAATTTTAAATAAATAAAAAATTGAATGTCAAAAGCTTTTGTCACTTTAAATTCGTGTAACAATTTCGATGGGCAGTTATGAGTCATCTAGATATATTAAATCCACATTTTAATTACGTATAATGAGCTTGTGCTTTACAAGACGTAAGAAGTACAAGATAAGATTAAACATTATAAGTCGATATTACTTCATCAATGTCTATTCGGCATTCTTTCTTTATCAACTGGCGACTCGTCCCGTCTTTGGACGGGTAGAGAAAACATTAAAAAAGTATACATACAATACTCAAGTTTTATTCAAGACCTTTGTAACCAAAACCTATGTTTGACAAATAAAGTTTGATTTGATTTGATTTATTCGCACGGGTAAAAAAAACATTAATGAATTATCCATAAAAAACTTCCTCTTGAATCACTATCTATTGGTGAAAACCATATGAAAATCCGTTCGGCATTTTGAGTTTATCGCATTCCGACAGACAAATAGAGGTGGCGGGGATTTTGTTTTATATTATATAAAGATAGCAGAGTCCTTAGCAGTTTACTTACTCTTATACCTACCCACTGATATTATTATTAATTGACTTATCCAAAACAGAAACCTTTAAAAAAACAAACTTATTACTATGCATGTGTTATGTTCTCGGCAATATTCCGTGCGGTGTATGTATATTAGCCCATGGCCTACAAACACCATGGGTTTTGAAATAAGAGACACTTTGTCACAGCTCACTGCTCGGAAGGCCAATATATTGCAATGGTTTCGAAAACCACTTAGATTTTCCATTCGATTTTCTTTCTGCATCACTAGTTTACTATACATGTTTTTCCTAGTACTTAATTATCTGGATACATATACTATACAAGGCTTTTTTTGTCGTTGTACAAACGAAAACTATGACCGAAAACAAAAAAAAGTTTTGAATTTCATTACCATTAAAGTAAAACTTTTTCGACTACGGTATTAAAAATCGAGATTTTTTAAAATTCTTTTTTTGAGCGTTTTATACCAATCGTTTTTATTACCGATATAGAAGTCATAGTTTCCTTTTGTACAACGACAAAAAACTCTTCTTTATGGCGAGAAATCTAAGAACAACAAACCATTGTACAATATGTTATAAATTAGTAAAAACTGTTTGTCTGCCTGTACGTGATAAACTAAAAAACTGCAAAAGGGATTTTCATATGGTTTGATCAATAGATAGAGTAATTCAAGAGGAAGGTTTGTTAATTAATTCATTAATGTTTTGTCTACTCGTGCAAAGTCGGGGCGGGTCGCTAGTCTATAGATACAAACACAAATAAAAATTAAAGTCTCTGTTTGTAATATTAAAACAACCGCTTTTTACTACATGCATATTAATGTATATACGGTAGGTACATATAATGGTCTATTTGTTCCGGGTAATCTCTGGAACGGCTGGTCCGATTTTGACGGGACTTTCACTGGCGGATAGATGATGTAATAAGGAGTAGTTTATGCTTCTATTTTAGAAAATTTCTAAAATCAAATAATATATTTGTTAAATTTCACGCGGACGAAGTCGCGGTACAGCTAGTAAGTAAAAAAATATTCCGATTCTTAAGTTTATAGACTGTATTATTATTTGTTTGTGACCATTTTACTTTGGCCTGAATTTGACAGTTACTTTTAGGTTTATTTACACAATTTACTTACTCAAGTAAAACAATTTCAATAACAATAACAGCTCTTATCGCTAACTAGTTTAAATTATTTGAATTGTATAAATTGTATAAACTCTCGCATCAAAACGTTTAAACAATAGACATTTAAAACCCGAATGATGCGGGCTTTTACAAACAACAGGTAAATATCAGAACAAAGAGAAGGCAGAAAACATTGATAAGTACTTTGACCTATTTCATGGACAAGCCTATTTGATATACCAAAGCTTTTTCCAAGAAAAACAGCAAATTTATTCAACGGTTTCACTCGCCGTTTATTAAGTTCTAGCTGTCCCCCGCGACTTTGTTCGTGTGTTTTAGTTTCAACGGTTTTTCATTTTTGCAACATTTTTCATTTATGCTCCGCTCCTATTGGTTGTAGCGTGATGTTATATAGCCTATAGCCTTCCTCAATAAACGGACTATCCAATACAAAAATAATTTTTTAATTCGAACCAGTAGTTCCTGAGATTAGCGCGTTCAAACAAACAAACAAACAAACTCTTCAGCTTTATAATATTAAAGTATAGAAAATTGACGTAGCGTAGAGTTTATTAGTGTTTGTGGACTTACGTGTCAGTTATCGGGAGAAAAAGTAGCCTATTGGGATCCAAGCTTAGCCCATACCAAGTTTCATCAAAATCGGTTCAGCAGTAACAGACAGACTGACAGAGTTAAGTACCTTACACTAACTACCAACCTACCTACCATAACTTTTATTTTATTTTATTTCTACATTTTTTTTTTATTATTTTTTTTTTGGTACAATACCAAAATAAAAATAAATAAAAGTTTGGTAGACTTTATTTCGAAAATAATTAGACTTTCTCAAAACTGGAGTAAATTAAGAATTGGTATAATTCTAACGCTGTTTTTTCTATCCACATGGCAACCGATTCATTATGTTCAGAGGTCACTTGATCTAGTTGCTAGGGTAACAATAACAAATTAAATGGTCCCTAACCGTCATAGTACCTAACCATTTTTATTGGACAGACTGGTATTTTTTTATTTTTTATAAATAATTTCGTATACTTTGTTTTGTTTTTCTTTCTAATAATTTGTCTGTTGATTATTATTAATTAATCAATAACTTGTTTATGTAATATAGTTTTTTTACTATTAGCTTTTAATTTAAATTGTTATGCCTAGCTTTTTTCAAGCTACGTTGGTGTCGGCTCCCGGATTCTGCGTATACCGTATATTACATGGAGCGACTGCCTATCTGACCACCAGAACCTATTTTACTGGATAACACAGTATTTCCTGGTGTTCAGAATTGCAATGAATTAAGGACTATTGAAGGAAAAAAAATAGGTTACCAAAACTTTCCACCCGAAAGCATAGACTTTGTCATAAATTAATTAAACTGCTGATTTAAAGTAGAAGGTTATCTGATAAATAAATTTTACACTTCCAACTAATCTTTAAACATACCGAATATAACCATTGGTAGCCACAATAAACTTTCATCTTTAGATGTCCATAATAATATTATAAACGCGAAAGTTATTGTCTGTCTGTCTGTTAAGCTTTCACGGTTAAACTGCTGACCCGATTTTAATGAAACTTTGTACGGGGTAAGCCTTAATGCCAATACCGACGCAGGCAGAGTAAAGGAAAACAACTATTAAACAATAGTAAAGTAGAGAGAAGCAGTCAAGGTCTGTTCTCAGGCTAACTGTAGGTAAATCCCTTCTTTTTTTTATCATTTATATAAAGTTGAAGAGTTTGTTTGTTTGTTTGAACGCGCTAATCTCAGGAACTACTGGTCCGATTTGAAAAATTCTTTCAGTGTTGGATAGCCCATTTATTGAGGAAGGCTATAAGCTATATAACATTAAGCAGTACGCAAAAGGAGCGGAGCAAAAATGAAAAATGTTGCAAATTAAAACAAAGCTAGTTATTGATAGACTAGCTGTCCCCCGCGACTTTGTCCGCGTGTTTTACTTTCAACGGTTTTTCATTTTTGCAACATTTTTCATTTTTGCTCCGCTCCTATTGGTCGTAGCGTGATGTTATATAGCCTATAGCCTTCCTCAATAAACGGACTATCCAATAAAAAAAGAATTTTTCAATTCGAACCAGTAGTTCCTGAGATTAGCGCGTTCAAACAAACAAACTAACAAACAAACAAACAAACAAACAATCTCTTCAGCTTTATAATATTATAGTATAGATTACCATTCAAACTTTATAATTTAAATTCTCTTGAAATAAAACAAATTGATTAATATTTTAATCTATACTAATATTATAAAGCTGAAGAGTTTGTTTGTTTGTTTGTTTGTTTGTTTGTTTGTTTGTTTGAACGCGCTAATCTCAGGAACTACTGGTTCGAATTGAATAATTCTTTTTGTGTTGGATAGTCCGTTTATTGAGGAAGGCTATAGGCTATATAACATCACGCTACGACCAATAGGAGCGGAGCATAAATGAAAAATGTTGCAAAAATGAAAAACCGTTGAAACTAAAACACGCGAACAAAGTCGCGGGGCCAGCTAGTCCTAAATAAAGGCTTTTATTGAAAACATAATTTTTAGGTTAATCATACCTACCCCTTTTAACCGACTAATGACGTGGATTTTGGGTGTTACCTTGAAACGTCTTAAGGATTCTGAAAGGCTTTGTTAATACCTACATAGAAATTACCTATTGTTTTGAAGGGCGATATTAATCTGCGATTGTATTATAAGCTGACATCTTGAGACCTTGAAATATTATCCGAGAAGGTGATTTTGTTTTGCAAATATTTTTGCATAATCTCAAGTTTTGAAATTGTTAATATGAAAATATTATGTAAATGTTCTGACCTTGATAATCGTACCGTATTTATTAGGAGCTGATTTTTCCTACGCTAGATAATTTTATCCGAGATTATTTTTTAATTTTTGACAGCCTTTCCATAGGAAATCTGGCAGACGTCAATTTTATTCCATGAATAAAAATATCTCGCGTAGAAAAAGTCAGCCCTAAGAAACATAAATTAATTATTCCATAGACGTAAGTATATTGATGTATTGTGCTCAAAATCGTCAACCAAACCTAAACATCCCAAAAAAATATATATTTAGATACTTATTTAATGAGGTAACCACATCAATATTTAGTGAAAACCTTTGTTTAGAAAACGTCTTACGAAACGTGCTGTTACAAGCCATATTATAAGGGAATAAAATTAACATCAGCACTTCCTTATTTTGATATATTTGTATTAATAAAGTTTCCATCAAAAGTGCTGAATTGCAATTTACTACAACATGGCTGTTTTAAATATTAATTAACCAGTTAGATTCTGGACGCCGTCGCGTATAGTACTATTCAGCACATTTGGGAAACTCATCCTATTATTTTGTGACTTTTATTTAATAAAAGTGTGATTGAATTTTTTTTTAAGACACCAATTGTATGCCGCCTTACAGTACGTACGGAAGAAACTTATAAAAAAAATCTCTGTATAACAGAAAGCCTGCACATAGAACATTTTTCTCCTAGAAAACAGACACTAAGAACATTATTAAATTTCCAAACCCTACAAGTAACCAGGTAGAAAAGACTTTAACCTCATCAGAAATTTAACCCAAAACTCTACCTAGTTTTGATAGCAACAATTTTGTAGAGCTTTAATTTGATACTATATTTTAGGTTTAAATCAGTTTGAAACCGTTAATTGAACCGTCAATAAGTTTGAAGAGCGGTTGAATTTCAGTCAAGCTTATATATAATTCCAAGAATTTTAGTAGTTTTGGTAATAGGACCTAGATTGTTAACTGGACCTACATTGTTAACTGGTGGATGCCTAGCGTACCTATTCAGGTAACTATATTGCTTAGTCTATGTTATTTCTAAATACCTACGTTGACAAGCTTAACTTACTGTTTTTTAGTGTTCAGAGATAGGATTCTATTACAATAGGGATGTTGACTGGGTATAAAAAGTTAAAATCTATTTAGTCCGTCAGTTAGATAATAAAAAAATATTAGACACGTATTTTTTCTTTTATCAAAACAATAAAACTTACAAAGATACAGCGCTTTAAAGTTTCGGAGTGGGGGCTTATGACGCCACGCCTTGGTAAAAATCGTAGCGAGGAGTGACGTCACGCGTAATTTCCGTTCTCTGTATTTTGATCATTTTTTGTTTGTAGGAAAAAAATAAAAAATACGTGTCCAATAAAATTCATTAATCTACAAGGCGGACATTAAAAAAAAATTTGAAACATGCCTATTGCCCAAAGCAGCAGTTAGTAGGTAGGTATATTATATCCAAACTCTTTATATCATGACTGTGTTGTGTTAGCAGTGTTAAAAATCATTTGCTTCTAAATCTGGTAGGTCTAAGTGTTTTGTGTATAAGAGGTGTTTTTATGCTGACGTAGAAATATTTTAGAACTCACCCCAATATGCTGTCCATCAACAAAAAGCTGTGGAACCAAGATCTGGTCACTCCGCATCCGATCCCTGATCTCGTCTTGATACTCGATGCTCATGAAGACATCCCGTTCTTCGTACTTCACCAGTAAGTTCCTGAGGATCTTCTTCACAAGAACACATCGTTGGTAAGTACTCCTGACTATACCCATCGTCGTTGTATACAATACAACTTTGCCGGCATCTTTTTCTTTGTAACTCTGTAAAGAAGAAGAAACAACCATTAGAATATAAAAATATGTAAGGTATAATTAGTTTCACATAAAATAAAAAAAAAACAAATGCGAGTGCGAGTTTGACTCGCGCTCCAAGGTTTCCAAAGGGTACAAATTTTGCTAATCGTCACGGTTAATTCTCCAAAAACAAACTTAACTGTGCGGTTGAAACAATGCTTTCTCATACATCGATGCATGACACTTATCATATTTCCAACCGTAAATATCAGTTTGTATTTTTTGTTTAAATATATTTTTTATATTACAAAACTACAAATTCACGATCCTATAAGAGTTCCTTTTTTCCTTTTAAAATACGGAACCCTAAGAATGTAGCGCTTATAGAGTTGAAAACAGCGCCATCTAGTCAAGGACTTAAGTACTAATACAACTCTAACTAACGTGTAGATTAAGTTATTAATCCGAATGAAAGTACAACATTTGATTGATAGGTGTCGCTGTCATAAATTTATATTATTAATGTATTGTATGTTAGATTATGCGAGAAAATGTAGACGATATTTATGGCTACTTATAATTATGTAAGCAAACCTAATTGTTCTAGAAACGTATTGTGCAACTATGTTAGTTACACAGATGTAACTGTATTGTTAAACTGTCAAGAGTCAACTGCCAATTCACATGTTTTACGATAGACATTGCATAACTTCCTATTGGCTATTAGGTACAGGTGGTCACAAGAGTGTGTTATTAGGGGCCAAAGAAGCGTGGATTTGTGAAAGTCAATATAAGTATCAATAAACTGGTCACCATCACTGGCGAGGTGAAATGAGAGGCATTAATGTGTCTCAGTAATTTACTGGAATAAGACATGCTTAATGTGAGACTGCTCAGTCGTTTTTTCGTCCCAACCTACGTCAAATTTGTTCTTTGCGTTGCAGTGACAAGCGCTTACCTTTTTTATATACTTAGATAAATACTTAGGTATGTAGACAAAGTAACTCCCGTTGTCTGTACGCGTAGATCTGTTAAACTACCCAACATTTAATTCAGTTTTTAGCAATAGAGAGAGTGATCAAAGAGGAACATTTTTATGTAAAAAAAATGCATTTTATAACACAGAAAATCGTACATGCACTTGTGCGAATCCGGGGCGGGTCGCTAGTAATGTAACAACTGACAACAAAGTTAATGAAAATTTTGAAACGAAATTTCATTCAGTGCCTAGATATTATTTCCTTCTGGGAGTAGAATTTATTGAAATACTAGCTGGTTCGCGCGGCTTCGCAAGCGTGGATGTCGGTTATCGCGGCCAAAAATAGCCTATGTCCTTTCTCAGGCTCTAGGCTATCTGTGTACCTACCAAATTTCATTTAAATCGGTTCAGTAGTTTCGGCGTGAAAGCGCGACAGACAGACAGACAGAAACTGTTACTTTCGCATTTGTAATATAAGTAAGGATCACCAAATGGATAAGTTTTCCCATATTCAACAAAATATAAATAAAACTACAATGTCGGTTTAACCCTAACAAAGTTATCATTGGTACACACTTAATTAAACATACCACGATTTGAGAACTTCCTCCTTTTTTATAGTCCGTAAAAATTGTGCGTAAAATGTCACTATAATTTACAGCCGACGAGATGACGATGACGCAATCAATTACGAGTTACATTCTATGCATTTGACGCAACGTCCGCCATTTAGTTGACGCGCTTTAAATTTTATTGATGGCGGGAACCAATCGATTAGATGACGTGTAATGGTACCTCTTTTGATACGTGATTAGATCTTCTCACCTTTTGTATTTTGGAGGATCAGGTATTGAATTAAATACTGAATATAGTGTTTGATAGTTTAGATTAATAGTGGGTAGGTAATTAATTAAAAAATTGACGTCAGGTTTTTAGCTAGACCATTTTTTTAGCTGTAAGAACTATGCTCGTTTACTGATTTAAGTAATTTTCTGTGCGACGACAAACGTTTATGCCAAAATATCGATGGTTCCGTTATTATTAGGGTATTTCACTCAAATTTTACGACGACGCTGGTTCATACTGGTGCTTACAGTTCATACTCTGTTAGGCGAACTTTTTTTTAAGAGGTCAGCCGCAGTTATCTTTGAGGCTTTAACTGCTTTACCGGACTAAGTTGGTGAGACTGTAAAAAACGCCTTCAGCCAGGAGCGAAATTAATCTAGCGATAGCAACGGCAGCTAAGGGCACCCCTGCGGGGTTCGAACCTACACTTAGTCCGTTGCTATCTCAATCATAACAAAAACAAGAGACAACTGTAGGCGCACGCTATATAGTTCACTTATTTATTCTCAAAGGCTACAGCTATCATCTCTTAAACACAGGCACCAAAACCGATACAAAACTACAAACTATTGTGACACAAATAACATAGCATCATGGTCCACCTGTCCTCCCACCTGTACTATCAACAGATGTTTGTGTAATTACGTCACACCTGCTCTTCCTCGACCAGCGACCTTTACGTGAGTTGAAACTGTTCACGATTAAAACTTATCGATTCTATTTAAATGTAATCGATTGAATTAGTAAACTGTAGACTTTTTGTTTATATTGTTGGGATAAAGCATTTGTGTTGGTATGAAATACCATACCATTTCATGCACGATCTATCTCATCATGCAAGGAAAACATAACTTTGACGGGCCTGTTGGTCTAGTGGTTAGTGACTGCTAAACTAGAGGTCGTGGGTTCGGTTCCTACGCAGGACAAATCTTTGTGGGATGAGCACGATTATCTGTTCTGTGTCTGGGTGTTATTTATCTATAAAATGTACCTATGTATTTAGACATATATAAGTATGTTTGTCAGTTGTCTGGTTGCCATAATACAGGCTCTGCCTAGTGAGGGATCAGATGGCCGTGTGTGAGCTGTCCCAAGATTATTATATTATATATAATATATTATATTTGTTTTATTTCGCGTATTGCTTATGGCACTTACTAATCTATTTTCTCCTATCGTTCTTCTAGCGTTTGGTTTTACATAACAGTGTATACCGTGTTTACAAATGCGTTCAAAAGTAGTTTTATTTCAATTAACTGGAGAGTTAAACCTCAGAAAGCAATACTCTTGTTAACTGCCTTATAGGGACTCCTATTGAGTCTGAAACTAGTCGAGCGATCCCGAGAATATGCGTGAGTAAACCTGAATACCTCACGAAAGTTATTATACAGATAAATAATTGTGTGTCGATACTCTTTTATCAAATAAAATACCAGTCATGCTGACTTTAACGAAATGTACTCTCGTCACCGACATACCTATATTTTGAGGGCACTCTAAGTGTATATTAATACTCAAAAAGGTATAATTAAATAAGAATTTAAACATCAATACCTTAAACTGACTGGTTATATCATCTTAAGACCCGCTGACATAGTTCCCTTACGACATATCTTTACAAGCTCACTTAAGCTGGTCTTACCAGTACTAGTAACCTTAAAGTATACATAGACAAGCATAGAGTGCGCGCGTCGCTAGTAGCCCGTTGTGCCAAGCGTAAACAAATGTTTTGCTGTAAGTACTACGTTCGTTTACTGATTTAATTGATTTTCCTTGCGACGACATACTTTTAACAAAAATATCAATGGATCTGATATAATTAGGGTAATTATTAGGTTTGAGATAGTTATATGAAAACGGCGTGCTCTGTTTTGACACTAATTTTACGATTTTACTTGTTCATACTAGTGCCTACAGTTCATACTAATATGCGCGCTCTATAGTTTCTTATTTTTTCTCTAAGCCAGTAACACTTATGAATCAACTTTACAACCAATTTTGGTGTAGAGAAAATTGGTTAAATATTTTCCGGTACATGCAAATTGTTTGCATAACTTTAATTTATTAGTTTTCAACTGTTTATTTATAGTTGGGACATAAATTATGAAAGTGTTTTAGTGGATAACAAATCTTTATACTGAGATTATCTACGCATTTTATCACGATTATAATAGAAAGTATTTATTTATTAACGTGTCATGGTGGCCTAGTAGTTCAATGAACGGATTTGTGTGCACAAGGTAAGTTCGAATCCATTACAGGCAAGTACTAATGTGACTTTTTCAAAGTTATATGTACCTACTTTCCGAATTATTCTAAGACATCATTGACAATCGGCAAAGGAAAACATCGTGAGGAAATCTGGATTCCAAAAATTGGAATCTGAAATCGCCAACCCGCAATGAGCTAGCGTGGTGATCAATGCTCGTTCCTTCTCTATATGTGAAGAGGCCTGTGCCCAGCAGTGGGATATTTATAGGCTGGTATTATATATTCATTAATGGAAACTTAATGGTATTTAACAAAAATATGTGTCGTGTAAGGTTATTCCAAATGTGTATTTGTGTGGTGAAATAAATAATAATGACATCTAACTTGCTGGTAGCAGACCCAAGAACGATAAAGCTATTTGTGGGAAAGTTCAGTCACTTGCGGCGAATAACTTTCAATACATAGGTATCTTAACGTTTATATAAACATAAGTTATGAGATAACAGCGAAAAAGATCGGAGAAGAAGGTACCGTAAGATTTAGTTTAAAAACGAAATATTTCGTTAAATTGATTTAATCACTGAAAGACTTAAATTTGATCCTGAACTTTCGATTTTATGGCAGGAATCATGGCCAAAAGTAGAATAAATAAATAAATTAATGTGGACAACATCACATTCATTGCTCTGAATCCAAAGTAAGTAGCTAAAGCACTTGTGTTATGGAATTCAGAGACAACGAAGGTACCACAAACACCCAGACCCGAGACAATGTAGAAAAGTGGTTTTCTACATTCACCCGGCCGGGGATCGAACCCGGGACCTCAGAGCTGGCGACACCTTGAAAACCGGTGTGTACGCCACTCGACCACGGAGGTCGTCAAAGAAAAAGAATGAGAGTATGATCGGACAATTGATGTTAATAAAGTATCAGAATCGCGAAACACGCTCAAATACACAATAAGAGCTAAATACCGTCCCGACATAACTAAATTAGTTACAGTGCCCTAAAAAAAGAAAACTCGCTGTATCTGATAACCAATGAAGCATCACCGTCTTTCCCAAACGTAACAGAACAATTTCTCCGAGAGATTACGTCAATGCCCTCTGACCTCACAATTTAGTATTTCTCAGTTTACAGTATTTCTTCAGATTACAACATTAATAATGTACTTGTTAACGCTGTTGAGAAAATTACTAGAAAGGTTTCTATATCTAGGATTTAAAGGAATTCCATTATGCAAGTTGTTAAGTCGTATTTTGTAAGTATCAGTAATGTTCCAACTGCTTTTTAAAGCGTAAATATTATTTATCTGTATCGTCTAAAGGCAATTAATATTGTATTTGCGTATAATCCATTATCTTTCATGCTTTTTAGACCATTGAGATTACATGCGCAACAGTGAAGCTCAAATTAAAAGGCAAAACGTGGCCGAAATGTTGAAATTTTTTACGCTCAATGGAACAAAAATATATGGAAGATGATCCAGACTTACTTATTACATAGGTAGTAATTGTTACATAAGCAGCTATGTAACTACCCTTTGACAGTCTCATTGTAGGACAAAATATGCCTCTTTTTATACTTATATTGAATGCAGTAATTTTTCCTTAAATAGTCTCACACAATTTTGGTCTAATTTGAGAATTAAGTCATTCCATTCGCTCGTTAAGTGTGCAAAATTTGTAATGGAAAGATTTAAGTTCGTTTTAAAGCCACAGTGGTTGATTGCTTAAGACTGTAATGATTCATTTGATGTTATTTACGTGATCTCTGAGCAACAAATTACACGATAATGTTTTTTAAGTGCTGTAAAATGCTGCTAATGGAGTTCAACGCGAACTTGCTTGTTCTAAACCATTTGCTTGACTTACTTTTTAATGTATGTTTTATTTAGTTACATTGACTTTTTTTGTAGTGATTTGTATTTTTTAACGCTTTCTCTTAAGTTAAAAATATAGTTTATCATAAGGTTGATGAAATGATTTTACTACTTACCTTGAATTACGATTTCATTGAGTAATAATTTATCATCAACAGCATTTCTGTGACCAACCCAAATTATTGCATATACTTAGCAAGCGTTAACCGTAAACACTCACACATACTTACAGGCAGTTTGTGTGAGTGTACTAACCGCAACAAATCAATTGACCTCATCAATTAACCTTGCACAATATTGCCAAATCATTTCACACGATATAGAATTTCAAAACGCATAATCCATCTCAAAAATTTTGATTATGTAAGTTGACTTGTACACTTGTTACCTGATATTTTTTGAGCAAGACTTGATAGATAACGATTGAAATTCTCACAATGTTACCTAAGTGAGTAAATTCAGCTTTGGATATCACTGTTGATGAATATTTTTGTAAGCTATTATAATTAAAAATACGGGTAGGTACTTATTTTCTATGGAGATTTAAATACAGGTAGGAAACATAGCCATAACGCTAGAGTTTTTTTTCTACATAATGATAAATGAATAAATAACAAATGTGGACAACACCACATACACCCACACTATGGAATCATACACCACATTATGGAATCAGAGACAACGGCTCACAAACACCCAGACCCGAGACAATGTAGAAAAGCGATTTTCTAAATCGACCCGTCCGGGGATCGAACCCACCTCAGAGCCTCCTTACCTAGAGCGACACCTTGAAAACTGGTGTGTACGCCTCTCGACCACGAAGGTCATCAAAATTCATTGCTAGAATACTAACAGCATTTACGAGCACTTTTCTTTAACTTTTATAACACAAAGACAGGTGAACACACACCTAAAGTAGATTAAGTAAGTACAATACTATTTAGGTAGGGATCGTACAAAACACAACCATTACAAAAGAATGCTGTAATCCGATATGTGTATAGGACACTTGCTGGTATCTACGGACTAATGCTTATTTACGGTAACCATACTCGGTACTATTAAGAACGAACCGTTAGTTGCGTCACTGGCATCCAACCTAAGTGGACATTGCACACTAAGTGCGATTAAAAACAAGCTTTTAGTGGTAGCGAATCTTATGTGCATACTTGCAAAATATTTAGATAGATCGTCTACTTTGACGGTAATAAAGAATTCGTGAAGGAAAGGTACAGAGATCAACTAAGCTGACATTGTGTGATGTGATGCAGATTTTAATATTCTTTTTAAAGTCTGTGTTTCAGGGAATGAAAAAAATATTACACACGTATTTTTTCCTTATCGAAACAATAAAAATTTACAAAGATAATACACATGAAAGTTCAAGAGACGGCCTGTGGCGTCAAAATTTGACTAAAATTGTAGTGTAACATTGATGTCACGCGAAATTTCTATTTACGGTATCTTCGCTTTTGTTCACGAGAAATAAGAAAAATTTGACTAATATGTGTTCATTATTTAAAAGACGGTCATTTAATATAAAAATATTCAATATCACTATTAAGTACACTGAACAAACTTTTGTGGGAGCTACAAAAATTTGTTTTACATTTTTTTATGTTGTCTAATTTCATATAATGTTTGTGACAAAATCCATGACATTGTTTATTCCCTAGTAGGTAAGTAGTGTACCTAAGGGCATTATTTATAAAAATCTCGTCAGTTTTTAGCAACTGTTAAGCATATTCTTCATTTTTTTTCCATAGAGAATTTCAATTTAGAAACTGCTAACCAGTTACTATATAACATCGAGATTTGTATAAATAAGGTCCATATTGTCTATTGTATTATTTTAAATGGAGGCATTCTTCGTAACAGCACCGTTTTAGATGCTTAGATATTGTAATTAATCGTTATAATTGGAACCCAAAACTGTGGTCGTGCGTTTCAATTCTAATTAGGAGATTAATCATATTTATCTGCTATTTCTTGTAGCGACAGAAAAAAAAGAAAATTAATGTAATTAAGAGACTGGTGCTAAACACCGATGAAATCAATTTGATCCCTTTCTCGCACACTTCTATAATTAATTGATAATTGCTTTAGTTAATCACAGTAAACGTTTAATTACCTTAATTAATTTCCACAATAGTTTAATTCGATCTCTCAACATCAATGCCTGAGTTTGCATCTAGATACGTATTCATTTTGCGTTTTAAATACTGTTTCAACCTATTTATTAATTGATCCACTTTATTTCAAATAAACTTAATTATATATACATACAATTTAATAATTATATTTATGTGTTTTAGTTTTCATCTACATTGGGGTCCTTCTCGTTATAATACTGTGCTGTTTTAGGATGTTATTTGCTGAATTTAAAAATTTGATCATTAAGCTCTTAGAGAAAAAAGTAAACCATAGAGTGCACGCATATTGAGTATAGACGGGACTAGTATGAACAAGTTTAAAATCGTAAAATTTGTGTCAAAACAGAGCGCACCGTTTCATTAAAACTATCTCAAAACCTAATATCACCTTAAATATATTGAAACCGTCGGTATTTTTGCATAAACGTCTGTCGTCGCACGGAAAATAACTTAAATCAGTAAACAAGCGTAGTACAGTTAGCTTTAAATTTGCTTACGCTCGGTACCAGAAGCTACTAGCAGGCGCTCTGTGCTTGTCTATGTTTACTTTAAGATTAAGCCACGACTAGACTCTAAGGCATGTAAAAGTTAATTGTCACAACAATAACAAAATAAGATACCTATTTAATACTGAGCTCTTGAAAAACTGTATTGCTTATTTGCATGTATAACTATCAATTATTTAGTAGGAAGCTGACTTCGTTACGGCTAATGATTGTGAAATTATTGGCTATTGATAATAGCCGGGAAATAATAGCCAGGGGTAACCAAAGTCGTGGACTGGTAATTATTGGTTTGTCTGCAATAGGACATATTAAGACATGGTTAGGTAACTTGGGATTTTCGTCTTTTTGACGATAACATCCCTGTCCCGTGAGCCACATTTAATCGTTTTATATTTCTTTTACATGAGGCCTGTGCCCAGCAGTGGGGTAAGGGTATAGTCCGGTAATATTATTATGTCTCAAAGAGAGGCATATGCTTTGGTTTTCTAAACACAGTACAGCTTTCTTTCATTAATCATCATAATTATACATGTATATCACTAGTTGTCCCCCGCGACTTTGTCCGCATGTATTAGTTTCAACGGTTTTTCATTTTTGCAACATTTTTAATTTATGCTCTGCTCATTTTGGTAACAGCGTAATATTATTTAGCTTATAGCCTTCTACAAAAAATGGGCTATCCAACACTGAAATAATTATTCAAATCGGACCAGTAGTTCCTGAGATTAGCGCGTTCAAACAAACACATATGTAAGGAAAAAAAAATAGAAACAATATGCATGAATTTAAAATGTCATAATACGGGGCAGCTTTTGATGATTCTAAAATATTTATCTAAACAATATTTCTTTAATATTTCGCTATGTTTTGACCATCGAGTTTTAAAGGCCATCACTACAAATCAAAGTCTTCAATGTCATAGTTCGACTCGCATATCAAGTTTAAACTTGGCACGCGTGACTAAATGTACAAACATTTACATAGCTTATTACCATAATCCCGATTAATACTAAAATCAACGCGAGATATCACCAATGTAAACACCTAACGGCTATTCAAGTTTCAGATTCAACAACTTAGAGGGACATGGAGGTACGAATAAATGGATATGGCTTACATTCATGTGGAGTTAAAAACAAAAGAATGTAGAGTGGTTGAATAAAAACTGAATAAAACTCTGTCTCGAGTGCTTTTTTAACCAACTTCAAAAGAGGGAGCTATGCTCCATTCGACGGTATGCTGATTTTTTTTTTTTTTACGCGATTATTGCCGGTTGTTTTCGTGTAAGACTAAAAATGTAGTCGTTTCTATCCTTTGACATACTACCTATGTCTAAAAGTTCGTTTGCTCGTCTAAATCACAGCAGTTTCCATTTTTCATCAGTATTCTTCAATCCATTTTTAATAATAACAGAGAAAAATTCCTTATATTATTATATTCCGCCTAGATATCTTCTATGATCCGAGTACACGACCTTGTGAGGCGAACCAGTCCGGCACCGGACCGGTCCGTACCGGTCTAGGGAAACTGGGGAACCGTGGATATCATTAATTTGTATGTGAAAGTTTGTATGAGACGGACTCAGGAATGTTGGGATTTTATTATAACTACTATTATAGCCTAGTAGGCGTTTAAAATGAATTTGTTTGAAATAAGACTAGCTTCTGTTAAAAATTCCGCCTGGGTATGTAAAAAAAACATAAATAAAAAACAAGGTTTAGAATACGATTTGAATTGTTGTTGTAGGTATATTTTTTAACGACTTCCGTGGTGAAGGTCCCGGGTTCAATCCCCAGACAGGTCTATGTGGAAATCTACTTTTCTACATTGTCTCAGGTCTATGTCAGGTGTTTGTGGTACTTTTGTTGTCGTTGATTCCATAACACAAGTGCTTTAGCTACTTACATTGGATTCAGAGTATGTGATGTTGTCCACATTTAGGAATACATTAATATTTTTTTTTAAATAAAAGCTAATTAGATACTATTGTAGTATTTGTCATCTCATTTACTCTATCTATCAATTTGGTATAATTTTTATTAAGTAACCGTATTTTGGCACCCGCTTATAAACTAAGAAAGTTACTCGTACGAAGATAATAATATGTTAGCTACACCGAAGTAGGAGACATTAAGTACGTACAAAAACATTTTTAAACACGTACAGTACGACTGTCATTCCTTTCCTACCAATCGGATATACTTTCTATAAGGAAATGCATTACAATGACGCTCTAATGTAGTAGCATAAGTAAGGCATCCGTCATTACTTACGGACAGTTTGTGTGAGGCATCACGCTAGTTTCCTTAGGGGGGTAGAGACATGTATTGTCACGCCTAATGTACAGTGAAAACTGTTTATGTGATGGTAAAAGAATGACTGAATTCTAAGTGAAATTTACAGTATGTAGGCAAATAACCCTTGAATGAAAGCAAATTAACTTTAAGACGTTCTTAAATGTGTCTCTGTCGCTACTTTACACATTAAAGTGACAGAGACAGCATGAGACTTAACGGCGACTTAAAAATGATTGACAATACAGTATTCGGCCATTATTGTTCATCTTACACAAAAATATTAAGATATATATTTTTTTATACTTAAAATAAATTTTAGAATTTACTATTTAAATATATTTTTTATTGAATTCTAATATAACATTTTTATTATATATTTTAGTAATTAGTACCTAATTTAATCTCAGTCTTGAAAAGTGTGGTTGAGGGTGGTTTGTCTAACCCCACATTTTTTTTAAGCTAATTTGATTATGAAATTTTATACCTATGCCAAAATACTACTAAAATAATATAATAGAGGCTTGTTATCTGAAAATGAATCCAGAAATAGGTAGTCAAAGTTACAACACTTACAGCAGACGTGTCGACGAGTTCTGTTTTTTTTTTCATCTTTTAGATACTATCTACTATTACTAGTAGGTCAATGATTACAATAGACTTTTTGATAGATTTGCACTCAATCATATCTCATAGAAGGTATAAGTATTCACACGATTTATAGTGTTAATATCAATAAAAATACTTCTAAATTAATTCTAGGATCGTGATCTTTATAACACTACTTTAATTAAAAACATAAGCCAATCGATACTAATATTTAACGACTGCAAATTATTTATATCGAGAATAGTAAACCGATTAAAAATCGATTTAAATGCGGTCGGGTCGACCTGTAAACAATGTTACAAACACGTGGAAGTTCGCGGTTAATAAAAAAAACGTTCTTAACGTTTAACCCAGATTATATTTTAAAATCGTGCTTTAATTTACTTTTAATGTTTTAATTATATTTCTAAAGCCGTGCTTTGAATGTCCCAGCTATCATATAAATAAACAAATGTAGACAACATCACATACATTGCTCTGAACCCAAAGTAAGTAGCTAAACACTTGTGTTATGGAATCAGAGGCAACGAAAGTACCACAAACACCCAGACCCGAGATAGTGTAGAAAAGTAGTTTTCTACATTGAACCGTCCGTAATTCGAACCCAGGACTTTAAAGGTAGCGAAACTTTAGAAAACAGTGTGTAACGCCGCTCGACCACAGAGGTCGTCAAATATATTAACATTTGTCATTTAACTTCGAAGTCAAATTTTTATCAAGGCGTACCATTAGGTATACCAATTCGACTTGCGACACCGCCGCCACCACGACATCTCATGGCTATAAGAACTCCTAAATGGGTCCAAAACTTGGGCGATCCGGAGCTAGTAGGAAATACGCGTGAGTCAAGTTGCTGACTAATCATTATAATGAATCCGGCCTATGAAAAATATTATACAAAAATTAGGTAGGTACTTTGGTACCTCCAACCCACACAAATGTAATATCAAATCAAATCAAATCATTTATTCGTTTGCGAACATGGGTACAGAGAACTTCTTATATATTAATAGTGCACATTAGCCACATTCTACCACAAAAGGTATGCAAACTTAACAATATACAAAATGACTACAACTAACGCATTACGCTTAACTTTATATAATACTCTTATCTTTTAAATATTCTCTAATACTATAATAAGCTTTCTCAGTTTCTTAATACTATTTTTGAAAACATAAATATTTGAAATTTCTTTAATAGATCTGGGTAGATTATTATATATACGTGGAGCCATACATAAAATATAAACCGTTTTATTATATTTGTGAGGGATGGATGGATTTTTGAGTCGATGAGGCAGCTGAATACCCGTTCTTTAAATGGAGCGATCAATTTCCGTCTCTAATATGTTAACAACAAAATTTTGGTTTTGTTATCTTAAACGAACATAGCTCTAAAAATAATACATAAGAAAAATATGTCAAGTCTTACTATGTCCTCGGTTATTTCACACGTAAGTATTTTATGACTAATCATATATCAAATTACAATACCTATACGTAAGACAAGGACTTAAATAAAGATATTATGTTGCCAAACATATATTTGTGAAACAGACACCTTGTAACATAAGACCATTACTTAACATTTTCTGTTATTAATATAATATTCAATTGAAATACTACATTTAACAGGTTTAAAAAAACAAAAGCGCGTGTATGAAGACTATTTGATTAACGATACGTTATTTTGTACTTTAGTTCATTGTTTTTGTGGCTAGCGTGTGTTGAACAAAAGGTTACAGGGTCAGATGTCAAGTCGGATAAAAACTGAGGTTTTATGATATACTCGTATTCAAATACAGCCAAATTGTATATTATCTATCTATATAAAAATAAATGTTCGTATATTTGTCCTCTGTGATTGTAATGAAAGTTTGGTAGGGCCTTCTTGACGACCGAGAGGGCTTCTGAACCAAAAAAAGACAACATATAATAATAAAAAAGGCAAATAGGTATATAATGCAGTTTGATTGTTGAAGATAAATGCAACGAGTGTTGGTGCAGCGAAGATAAATGCAACAGGTGTTGGTGCAGTTAGTGTCAAATAACACCTGTCAAAGTAAAAGATCAAAAGCACTGCTTCATTTTGAAGCAGCAGAAATAAAAAAAAAATCACAGAATAAAGTTATCATCGATAAAAATCACTGTTCTAAGTAATATTTCATTCATACGGTTATATTGTTATGTATACCTAAAAATATTTTTATATTCTATGAATTCAGGCTACACTGGGCCACTGCTTGACAACCCTAAATTGCGCCATAACACTCAATCGCTCACACACCTTACTCAATATAAAAGTCTTGCTCAAAGCAAGAACACAAACAAATCGATTCCAATAAACTCCTTGCGATAGAAATGTTAACAATAGTTACATTTACGTCCTTCCCACGCTTTCAACTTGACGTTTTGCAAGAATACTGCATGCGTAATGAACTTGTAACTCAATAAATCTATGCCCGATCAATGTTATATGAGTTAGTTTAATTTGGCCTTGTAGGTGTGGTGATTAATGAATAATCCAAACTTCTATACTATTTTTTGTATAATAACGTTCGTGAGGAGCATTCATAATTATTTAGAACAAAACGTTTTAGAGTAGTTTCAAACTTAATAGGAGTAACTACTCATGAGCTGAAGTGGCGGCGGTGGTGTTCGGCTCGCGACAAAATCGTTATACCAAAACATAAATCGTTTTGTCTTAAAAAAATATTCTATACTAATACTAGCTGTGGCCCGCGGTTTCCCCTGCGTACGTAGATTCCGAACTCGTAAGATATATATATTTTTTGTTTTGATAGTTATTCTGCTATTCGGGACAGAGACGAATCTAACAAATCAAAAATTATGGAAATCGGTCCACCCGTTTATGAGTTACTAGCTGTCATCCGCGACTTTGTCCGCGTGTTTTAGTTTCAACGGTTTTTCATTTTTGCAACATGTTTCATTTATGTTCCGCTCCTTTTGGTCGCAGCGTAATGTTATATAGCTTATAGCCTTCCTCAATAAATGGACTATCCAACACTGAAATAATTTTTCAAAACGGACCAGTAGTTCCTGAGATTAGTGCGTTCAAACAAACAAACAAACAAACTCTTCGGCTTTATATATTAAGTATAGATAAATGGTGAAACTCACCCGACTATTATAAATGCGAAAGTTACGATTTAACGGCTAAGCCGCTTGTATCCTAAGAAAGGATATAGGCTACTGTTTGCTGCGATGACCGACACACACGCGGGCGGAGTCGCAGGCAACAGCTAGTAGTATAAATTTGTTATAGCGTACCCTGTTAAACCCCGAATCTGTTGGGACTGCTGGCTCTCAACATAGGCTTTTGTTTTAAAGCGTTTGAAGTAACCGGTGTCTATTTTAATAGTTTTATTGCTCAGACATATCTTTTCCAAATTTGCTGAAAAAAAAGCTGGGTCAGACAGACTGCAGAAAGCGGATGATTAGGAGATGTGCCGTCTATTTGCGTACTTATGTCCAGATGGATAGAGACGATTAATTTTGGTTACTTTGACATATGTTTTAAGAATATTCAATGTCAACATAATATTATACGAAATATATTTAAGGCTAATATTGTATTATGTATTTATTATGTGTTAAAAATTATCATATAAATAAGTTCCATTGATAAAGTTTGGCGGAATTACCAAATGACTATACCTACTTTTGATATTTCTTGAAAGCATCTTCCATTTTAAGGAATTTATGATAAAGTTAATCTGTCAATAAGTCTAAATATTTGCGTTTTGGTTAAGCCTTTTAGGACAAAATCCGCCATAAGTATGCAAATATAATATCTAAAATTTAAATATTTATGGTCATCTTGGGAGGTATTCTTAATATGGATTAAGGAATTTGGAAATGAGATGTATCCATTATTTCATCTGTCCACGAGAAAAGGATGCAAAACCTAATAATATTATGTTTATCGGGTGCTAAAATAATAAATTCAAGTCATTTTTTAACATTAAGTTACGTTGCTAACTAAACCATTTATATATCGTACTAGCTGTCCCCCGCGACTTTGTTCGCGTGTTTTAGTTTCAACGGTTTTTCATTTTTGCAACATTTTTCATTTATGCTCCGCTCCTATTGGTCGTAGGGTGATGTTATATAGCCTATAACCTTCCTCAATAAACGGACTATCCAATGCAAAAAGATTTTTTCAATTCGAACCAGTATTTCCTGAGATTAGCGCGTTCAAACAAACAAACAAACAAACAAACTCTTCAGCTTTATAATATTAGTATAGATTTACTTTAAAAGCGTAACAGTCAGATTAAAATCTAAATAGTTAAATCGATTTATCGAAAAGAATCGAAGAACTTCATTCAGACAGCCGAATCGCCCATGTTCCGTGTCAACCTTGGTATAAATAATCGAGTTTTTATTAAGTTTTTGAACGTTTTTTGATTAAAATCGATTTAATTATCGATTTTTTTCTACCGATTTAATATCGAACAAATGCTACGTTCACTTAAATTAATATTCAGGGTTATTAGGTGCCATGGTCATTAATTGGTTTATAAACATGTGTTGCTTTATAATAACAGTATTTGATGTGTAATAATTTATAATGCTGCAACACGAATAGACAAATCGATTCAATACATTTCGCAAATCAGGCTAGAGAAATCATTTTCCTCTTACGTTACATTTGAATCAATGATTTTTCTAACCACAAGACATCTTTTGATTTCAACTAACAAATGTTTTATTTTCATCTTATTATTTGCGTCTTGATTGAAATCAACTATTTCTTTTTAAATTTTAATCTCATATCAAATGTTACTTATTTTTTAGGGTCCCGTACGCAAAGGATCCAACGGAACCCTATTAAGAAGCCTCCGCTGTCCGTCCGTCCATCTGTCTGACAGCGGGCTGTATCCCATAAGCCGTATTATGTAGACAGTTAACATTTTCAACTGTCTATTTGAGTATTGTGTGTGTGTGTGGGTGTGTGTTTTTTTTATGTAACATTAAAAAGAATAATAATAATTGTATAAAAATAATTAAAAAATAAAGTGGGTCCCCCTAGAAGACATATTTTTTGCTTGATTTTTTTAACATACATTTTGTACGATGGTACGGAACCCTTTATTCGCGAGTCCGATTCGCACATGGCCGGATTTTTGTTGAATAGAGACTAGTATACTGTTTTTTCATATCAATATTCGGTAAAAAATTCGGAGCTTAGTCATCAATGCAAACGGTACTTATCATTACAGTTCTAACGGATCGGACCAATTTCTAGGAGCATAACATGAACTGCTATCAATCATTTGATGTATAACAACTTGATGATTTGTGTTGGTCATTGTTTAATATAAAAGAAATATAAAACCATAGTTAAATACAATAAAAGCTAATGTAATAGTTAAACAATGAGTTGGTAACCCAAATACAAAGGGTATGCGTCTCAGAGGAAAGAAAGAAATAAATAAGTTACTATAGAGCGCGCAAATCGAGTATGAACTGTTTCCACTAGTATGAACATTTGCAAAATAACTTTCGTGAGGAGTATTCATAATTATTTAAAAAGTCGAAATGACTGTTCGACTCGCGACACCACCACCGCCGCGTCAGCTCATGATTAGGGACTCCTATTGAGTCTGAATCTAGTCGGGCGAACCCGAGAATATGCGTGAGTAAACCGTTTTATTTTAAATAGTATGAACATATAAAATCGTAAAATTAGTGTCAAAATTAAGCGCACCGTTTTTTCAAAATTTGCTCAAAACCTTTACCCTTATAATATCGGAACTGTCTATATTTTCGAATAAACGTCTGTCGTCGCACGGAAAATAACTTAAATCAGTAAACGAGATTAGTACATTTTGCAAAAAATGTGCTTATGCTCGGCATAAGGGGACAGCGATGCGCTCTATGCTTGTCTTTGTTTACCCTAAGGTATGCGTAGATTGTCTTCCCAAACGAAACTGTTTAAATATGTGTGACATACAAAGATGTATATCTGTTTATACCCACGATATTAAATATAATAGTAAGGTGTATCACGCTTAATTAACTCAAATAATTTGACAGTGTGTATTTTTTTAATTATACTTTCTATGTAAGTATTTGTTCCTTGGCAAGGTTATAAATAAATGTGGACAACATCATATATATTGTTCTAAACTGAAAGTAAGTAGCTAAAGCACTTGTGTTAAGGAATCAGAGAGAACCAAGGTACCACAAACACCCAGATCCGAGGCAATGTAGAGAATTGGTTCCTACATAGACCCGTCCGGGGATCGAACCCGGGACCTCAGAGCTAGCGACACTGAGAAAACCAGTGTTTACGCCACTCGACCACGGAGGTCGTCAAAAAGGACAGTGCATTGGTTATATAAAACCAAAAAAGAAATCTTGCAAACAGTCGATATTGACTGGCAAAATTCTATACGAAATGAGCCAGGTTTTTTTTACTTGAAATAATGAGCTAACGATACCTCATCCTTAATAACTTACTGTATTTTTAAAATGATTAGTCTTGAATTAAATTAAAATCAAGACAAATCAACATCAAACGATAGACCACAAAAGTAATTTATCATTTGTCTGTGTGAACAAAAAAACCGTTTTGTAATAATTAGTGAGAAATGAATTTCATTCGCGTAGCGTGCCGGAATGTGCGCACATGTTGGATATTATACTGAGATTTGTTGCCACTCCGGTAAGCAATCTTGATCGTTGATAACATGTATAAATGTAAGAGTTGATTTAGAGATTCTGTTGGTTGCTTTTAAAGTGGTGACAGTGTAACTGGCCGAATTTGTACGGTCGAGAGCTGAAACTTAGGCTAAGTTTATTAGGTTTGTGAAATATGATTTAAACAACTCAGCCTGTCGCAGTCCATTGCTAGACATAGGACTCTCCCAATTTTCGCTTCAGAACCCGGTCCTCCATCTACCGCAGACAGACCGACCTTTTTTTTTTCGGGGTGAAAAGCTAATGGCTTCAACCAACGCCGGCGGCACGGCCGGCGTGAGGATATGTCAGACTTTCTTTGACTAAAAACACCCCGGTCCCGTCCCTGCCCTCTGCGCAACTTCGGCGGGAGCCAGTCCGACCTAGCATTTTTATTGGCTCGTCAGTTCATCTGGCTGGGAGATGTCCTACACTACGTTTGCAGACTTTCGGCATATGATTAAATCAAGACAAGCTACGACTCATAAATTTTAAATAAAATCATTGTAATCATGAAAATATGGAACTGCGATGACCAAGAGATTAGGCAAACGTTTTTGCCTTACGTATATTACCGACCTATATTTCGCACAATAAACCAACTATTATGTACTTAAATTTATTTAATATCTAAGTTACGACACAGCGATCTAGAAAATTGATTATCATCTAGTCTTAATTACATTATCGCCCTCAAGATCAAGAATGATTCATCGAATTTCAACGTTTAAGCTACGTGTAAGATTAGCGCGAGACAATTATTTTTACTTGCGTGAATTCAATAAGAATGAAGCCATCATTGAATGAAAAAAGATTGATGAATGAATGAAATGGTTGGCATCCAGCGCAGTGAATTGAATGAAACGGTTAATTAAGGTGGTTTGAAGGCAGTACTTTGCGATTTCATGCGGCGAGTTCACTCGTGTCGAGTGTTTTTTGTTCAAAAAAGGAGTTAGATCTATCGGTGAGCTGTTTTGGTATGAAACATAGTAAACGATAAAAATGTGTTATTTAAGACAGAGTTAATAAAAAAAATTACATAAGGAGAAGTTTTGTCATCTAAAGGAGAACAACTTACCTTCTAAATTAGTGTTAAAAATAGAAATATAAGAACATCAGACAAAAATTACACTCCATCCGCTTTAGAAAAAGATAAAGATAAACAAAGCAAAATTTTTTTTGGTGTCGCATTTATAAAGATAAACTGCAACAAATAACACATAATATTCTTTACAACTTAAAAAAACGTTATAATTTTGATACGAATAATTTGATATGTATAAATACATTATATAAAATCAAAAATCAACGTTTCAACTTTTATTATAAAGGATCAAAATTGCGATATAGGCTGATAAATTGAAAAAGTTCAGTTACTAACTATTTGAGATTAGAACAAGTATTTCTAAATTCTGGCGAATTACACCTGTCATGTTATTTTTGAAATTTGTTTATTTACCTTATGTTTTTTGCTAAAACTGATATGATATAGAGATGATCGTTACACGTAATTATTAATTCGTTTATTTAATTATAAGAATAATTACAAGAAACTTGATTATTTTTCATATTATACTAATCAATGATAGTAGGTTACCTATAAAACTAGCAAGTAAGAAATACATTTACGATCTTACATCTAAACTGCTACAACTAGCTCATGTGTGAAAAATTGTACCGCAAAAAACAAGTGTTATTCAGCATTCATTTGTCATTTCCTGATAACATAATTGAAAGAGGTTTTAACACTAATTACTTTCTAGAACGTTGACAGCTCTAGCGTGTAAAGATAATATATCGGATATCACTTAATTTTACACTTATAACAGTTTGTGTGTAATCATAGCTTTACGATAGGAAGTAGTTATAATAATAATAATTTGGTCGCCCCGTGCTTTATTTTGCATGTAAGGTATTAAGCATTTGCATGTAAGGCAGTTGGAATTTGGGCGTGTTTATTTAATTAATGTAGGCATAAAAACTGCATGGTAATCGTTTAGCATAATTTGAATCAGGTTTATTCGACTTTGAAATAATTAGGTAACGTGACCTTAGTCTTAGGACATTACTTGTTACAATGTATTAATGTATTTGGTAATCAGTTTGGTCCAGATGTCATCATCATCATCATCATCATTTAGCCTTTCGTAGTCCACTGCTGGACATAGGCCTCTCGCAATTTGCGCCACAACACCCGGTCCTCCGCCTTTCGCATCCAGTCCCCTCCAGCGACCTTCTTCAGGTCGTCAGTCCATGGTCCAGATGTATTTGCTTTTAAATCTTAGTAAATATACTTTATCGTAACTTATAAACTTAATAGTCGTAAGTAAATACCTAATTGTGTACCTTAAAAAGGTATGACTGTGTTTTAAATTGCGTAATTATTTATGGAATCAAGAGTTCGTAGATCCGAATATTAGATATTAATTTCAACAAGGTACAAACACGCATTTCTGAGAAAAAAGGACGGACAGACAGACAGACAGGCGGACAAAAAACTGATCCAATAAGGGTTCCTTTTTTTCGTTTTGAGGTACGGAACTCTAAAAACACTCATTGTAAACCTCTAATCACACAGCAATGACAATTAAAAAATTTGGACTAAATTGATAGCTACTCTTTTCTTCAAAAATTTACGTAAAAAAACAGTATACAACAAAAAAAAACAATGAAACTAAATTCACAATACTGCATAGTTTATCCTCTACAATCTCCTAACAAATCTTAGATTTAATTACAGCCTTCGTTATAATGAATGCGAATTAACAATTATATTATTACTTAATACTGGCCGCTAACTCATGGTGCCGAGTTATGACAAGAACGCCGCCTGCCTTGGGACGGTTAGACGTAGGGTTGTCTATAAAACAAAAGATTATCTACTAGTTTTCGCAAGTGATTTTTTGAGCAGTGAAAAATAAATGTAGTTTCATTAGACACTTGCAGTCTTGCCAGACAGATAAATTGTACACATATTGAGGTATTTTAATAACAAACGTGCTATTAGCATAATGGTAAGTAAAAAAGTCGTTAATGAATAAATATGTACCTTTCGCAGACACAGTTAGTAAAATTATTTAGTCCCACATTTTTATATTTATTTAAATTGAACACACATAATTGAACTATTAATAACGATGTGTGCATTACAACTTAATACTACTTACTTGAAATATTTACTTCATAACAACAACTTAACCTTAAAGGTTATTTAATACTGATATAAAAGAGAGTGCAGGTGACAGCCCTACTCGACGCGCCTACGTCGCCTCGTACGTCGATGGGATCTATAACTGTGAATCGATAAGAAAATAGTCGTAGAGAAGGTATTTTACAGATTTAGATTAAATTCTTTAGAAGTCTTTAACCTGGTGAACGTAGAAGAATATTAAAAAAATAATTACATGATCTTATTAATAATAATTTTATTTATTTTAAGTACTGTTCAAATACTTTATGGTGACTAATATTTTCTTAATAATTTAATTAAAGAATTTTCATTTTTAAGCGATTTAACAAAAAAGAGTTTCTCTATAAAACACGTATGGATGTATGTTACATTATTGGAACTGCATTAATAATCTTTAAAGGTTTTCATGAAAATACTATAAGCATAAAACTTTGATAAATGGTTATGCCTCTTGGTTACTATTTGCCTTCGCTAAAGTGTCTCTTGTTCAGTTTATTTCCTTACCAACAAAAATACACGCACAAAACAAACCCAATTTCTCAAAAACATGAATAAATCTACTCCAAATACAAATAATACGACGGTCAACAATTACCATGATTAGTAATTAGCTTATGTAATTCTCATACCTTCGAGCGCCCACGAACCGCCTACAGCAGCGATAGAATCTGACAAAGGTGCTGATAAATAGCTGAGCCATTATTTTCTTTGATTCTTGATAAAACACTTAATTAATTGAATCGACTTGACGATGTCGCATTTTTTTATTGTTTTATTTATCGTTTTTTGAATGTAGTAAATTATTTTTATCACAACGTGGTGACGTGTCTATTTGTTAACTGTGTATGTTTAATTACTGGTTCCTATAGGTAAAAGAAACTAATCTTTTTGCTAACGGACTGTAGAATTTTCTTGATTTTGCTTCGAAAATTCTACCGTCCGTAAGGAAAACGAATCGTTTCTTGTATAGGAACCAAGAATAAATTATATTTCTCAAGAGAATTGTTGTGAGCATTTTTGTAAATAAAAACAATATCAACATCAACTTACTTTGTGTTTTCGAGAATTTTGAAACTTTGATAGACTTTCATTGTCCATTTAGACATGACAATACGTCATAAGAAATGCATTTAGGTATTACCTTTCATAGATAGCTATACATGATTATTTTCTAATCTAATAAACAAAAATCTCGTACGTGTGTTTGTTATCGAAATCCTCTGAAACTGCTGGACCGACTTTTATGATTATATTTCTTGTGTATATTTTGTAGGTCTGAGAATAGATCATAGGCTATTTTTTATAGCCTTAAGTGATTAGGGTGGTCCTGACAAAACAATGTTTGCCGGGGTCAGCTAGTTTAACAATAAATATTTTTTTTTGTAATTATATGTATATTTCAATCGCTTAGAATACAACAAATGCCACATCCATACAACCTACTCCGTGTATAAAGAAACAGGTGTTTGGGCCATAAAGCGACATTCCTGCGGTGAATGGCCCACTCGATGTTCCTACTGGATACCGTAACGATGAGATAGGCCTATTTATCATAGCTGTATTATAGTGATCTTCGATGTAGCTGTACGTGTAATAAATGTGTTATCTCTCTATCGTACTTTGACTGGTTGCTGCTTCATTGATAAAACTATGTCGGTAGGATCGATAGTAGATGTTTACTGGGGATCGGGGTAGTTTGCAAATATAATATGTTCTGACCCTCCAGCCAAGTGACATTTCTACAAGCGTTAACGCTAATCAAATCGCTCAAATGTATGGAAGTGACAAGTCACAGTCACGTGACTTATCGAAATGAAATGTCATTTCCATACATTTAATGTCATTTAAACGATTTCTATAATCGTTAGCGAAGATTTTACCTAAAAAACATACATACGTACATTGCAATTTAAATAAAAGCTTGTAATAATAAACAATGTAGTCAGTTGTCAATTTTGCTGGCTTTTAATAATTTACATAAATGGAAAAACCAACTGCCTTTAAAGAAATTAATATGGGACCCTATCGACGACAATTTGTTTTTTAAATGATCCATGTTCCTTTAAATTGAGAACCTTTCGCATGGGAATCAGAAGACAGTTAAAAAAAGATTTTAATCAAAATATCTGAGTGTTTTTTCAAAATAATAATGTTTTTTTTTTTAATTACGTAAGTATTCTCTGTTCGGACATGACTAATGTCCAAATTACCACAGCCAACAATTTGTCAAGTGCAGTATTTACATTGAATTATTGTCTTATCCTATTGTTCACGATATTACGAATGCCGATCTCTATCGTTTGTGTATTGTGCACAACTTGTGACAGATTTAATGTCATCGCCCACAGTTTATGTATAAGGAACTAGATAAAGACCAGTTAAGCTGTGTAGGATGATCAACTTAAGTAGGCTTGGCAATGGCCGACTGACTTCACAGTTAGAAAAGTTTGCGAGATAAGGACAAAGACGCGAGGCTTCTAGGTTAAGATAAATGTTAATAGTCAAAGAACTGAGGGGTTACTCTTGAATGAATTTCAATACTAATACAATGCCAATTGAAAATTCTTATTTATTTAGCAGACACATACAACATTTGACTGCACGGATAGCCCAGTGGTAGGTCACCACGCCAATTACCTCTGTGCGCGACGTGCCGCGGGTTCGATTTATTCGATACCCGCATGGGACAAGCATTTGTGTGACCCACAAATGCTTGTTTCAAGTCTGGTTGTTCTTTGTGCATGTGATTTGAATGTTTGTGAAACCCCCCGCGACACAAGGATTAAATTCCTTAGTGCGGGAGTCGTTTTTATAAAAATGAAAATGAAATGAACACACACATTTAGTTTCTTCCTTTGACAGTTTTTTTTAATTTATATAGCGTTTCGTTTAAATTTATATAGCGTGCCCACTAAACAAATATCAATTTTTCATTGGCATTTTATTGGAATTGTAATTAACGGAAGAGTCAGTGGTCCAAATAGTCATACACAAACATTATCACAATCATAATGTATATTATACCAAAAACATTGCTTGTATGAAATTTTATTAATTTATGCGATTGGGAATTTGCTAGTATGTTTGTCATAGATTTTAATGTATTTTGGCATTCTTACTCATTAAGTTCACCACGTCTATTTAAATACCAACCTTCTTTTGTTAAAAGCAAAGGTTATTTATTATAGTGTACTAAAATAAAATGTACTAAATTGTCATAAAGGTGCTTACATGTATGAATAAACAAACATTATAAAAACAAGCAAACAAAAGGTACAAAAATTGACGTCACTATATTACAAATAAATACTATAAAAAACGCAATTAGTTCAAACGATTAATACTTTGTCTTTTGTTTATTGTTATTTATAGATTTTATTTATTTTTAAACTTCATTACAGTTGCTAGCTAAAGGAGTTAGGTTCAATACATACATAAATAAATATAATATATATTATAGTTATGTTATGTATAGTTACATTAATACTCATGTATGTACAACAAATATTTTTTAAACACTATTTATCTATACTATACTAATATTATAAAGCTGAAGAGTTTGTTTGTTTGATTGTTTGTTTGTTTGTTTGTTTGTTTGTTTGAACGCGCTAATCTCAGGAACTACTGGTTCGAATTGAAAAATTCTTTTTGTATTGGATAGTCCGTTTATTGAGGAAGGCTGTAGGCTATATAACATCACGCTACGACCAATAGGAGCGGAGCATAAATGAAAAATGTTGCAAAAATGTGAAAAACCGTTGAAACTAAAACACGCGAACAAAGTCGCGGGGGACAGCTAGTGACTTATAAAACTCAATCGTCAATAAGGTCATTGAACTTTAACTGAAAAGAATAACAGTTATAAATATTCACATTTATAATATTCGTCTGCAAAAATTTTAAAATATACTTAAGTACATGTAATTGACATTCACCGCGTCAGAAATTCATAATTATTAAGCAAAACAAAACGATCTCACACTTGGTTTTAATGGCGAATGTATTAAATTTTTACATCTATTTTGTTCACAAAACGCTATTTTTTAGATAATATCTTCGAGAATCGCACCTATTTATCCCCATTTATATCTTTTAATTGAGATTTAGGAGAAAGTTTGCGCTGTATGTAATATATTTAAGTGCACTCCTTTCGTTTGACTTAAGTGAATGGTGTTATATGATTTTTGCGAGTAAAATAGTATTCAATGTAACTTGATCTTAAAGAGAATGTTAAATCTAAGTAGTACCTATTATTAGACATTTTAAGAACTTAAACCATTAGAAGTTCATCCTCTTTCTGAACATAATAAAAATGCTTAAATGACATTAAATGTATGGGAATGACATTTTATTTCGATAAGTCACGTGACTTTGACTTGTCACTTCCATACATTTGAGCGATTTGATGAAAATTAACGTTTGTAGAAATGTCACTTAGCTAGAGGGGTTGTTCTAAATATTTTAGACGGAGTAATTTAAAGTCTCTGTATTGTGTATTTCTCCTATTAATACCTACTAAGTACATGTTTATTTTTGGATAATCCATTCATCTGTTTAATGTCTTTTGCCTGTATAGATATCCTTATACATGCTATTTTATTTATTCCACTAAAACGGCACAAAAAAACACGTTTGTTGCATGGGAGCTCCCTTAAACATGCATTTTATTCTGTTTTTTAGTATTTTTTGTTATAGTAACAGAAATATATTATAAATATATAAATTATTTATATATTTTATATAAATCTGTGAAAATTTAAACTGTCTAAATATCACAGTTCATGAGATATGGCCTGGTGATAGGCAGACAGACGGACGGAGACCGGAGTTTTAGTAATAGAGTTCCGTTTTGCTCTTTGGGTATGAAATCCAAAAACGCGAATCAACAATCCAAAAGAAAATAAAGAAATGTAGTTAAATAGAAACGCGATGCGTCACACTCATTGACAGTCAATTGTTTACATTATTCCGACCCCGACCTTGCTCGGCCTTGGCTTGCCGCCAGGACTATGACCTAATTAAAGGTTACTTACACTTGAATAGTGATTAACACGTGTGACACTAAAACCATCCTTAATTACACGATTCCTCATAAGTATGACAACGATTTCTTTATGAAAAAAATTCGCAATGGTTTTTCTGACATGACTTTGTATCCTATGATGCCTTCGAGATTATTGGTCTTATTTATAAAAATCTTGACTTTTTTATCAATAGCTAAGCAAGTTTTATAATATTCAAATTCTCTAAAGAAAATGAAAAAAATAGATTTTTAGAAAAAACATCTTCATCTAGTACCTATATTAGGTTGTCTGTAATGAAAGAGTTGTAGGTGGCTTCTAGAACAAAATATTACGTAAACTAACCCGGACTTAAATATCTTGCTACCACATTACCAACTATTATCTAAAAACTGTGACAAATATTTTACACAATGATAAACAGTTAACATGTTTTATGCAATAACTCTTAAAAATCTTAACATTTACCGTTTTTTTGTACATTTGCAGACTTTCTTCAAATTATCACTTAGATCTACAAATATAACTCTATGGCACTTTATATGTTTACTGAGTTAACACTTAAGATAATGATCATTGCAAGTAGACCAGAATAATTTAAATGAATACTACAATACCTGTACCATGAATTCTTAAAGCAGTACTGTTACCGTTGTGGAAGCGAGACGGCGCTATACACTACACGTAGCAGCGTCTCGCTTACACGACGGCAACAGTCTTGCTTTATGAGTTCATGGTAGGCGCGGAAAACCACTTTGAAATAATAAAACACTCATTCTCTATGGTTAAAGAATGTTGTATTTACATGGTTATTCAGCGGGTTTTTATGCAATGACTCGGGACTTTTGTAACTGTAATAGTTTTTGAAATGTAAAGCCTGAATAAAGCATATCTTTATGTATCATTTAGCTAACTAATGTGTATTCAAGTATGCTCTTAAATCTCAAGTAGAACTGCATTATGAAATTGTATTTAACTAAGATTTTGACGACCGGGCTCAAATCGCATATACACCAGTTTTACGGTGTCGCTAGCTCTGATGTCCCGGGTTCGATCCCCAGACGGGTAAATGTAGAAAATTTAATTTTTCTACATTGTGTCGGGTTTGGTGTTTTGTGGTAGCGTCGTTGTCTCTGGATCCAAAAACACAAGTACTTTACCTACTTACTTTAGGTTATTTGCAATGTGACATTGTCTACACTTAATTTAAAAAATATATATTTCCCGATTATACTTTTAAAGTAAGAGGAAAAACGTTAACAATCAACAAATTTTGAGCAAGTAGAACACCATAAACTATAAAGCTAGGTATTTGCGTAGTTTGTACGTTACCCAACCGCAGGGTAATACACAAACTATGATATGCAATCTACTGTTGTATCCAATCTACGTAATTTTGATCGACTGTTTGTTTAAATTCTAGGGCTGGTAAATGTCAATATTAGCAATATTTTTTTAAACCTTAAGGTTACTTTGGCTCATTTTCTTTTTTAAAATTTAAAATTGCCTAACATATTATGACAATTCTATTAAAAAGGTTATTAACTTAACTATAATTTTTAATAAAATTAAAACATTTGTTTTTTTTTTAAATAAATACCTTTTTTTTTATTTAGTTCTTTTAACCTAGATGATCAACTTAATTAAAAATGTTATATAGTCAGTTAAAATAAAATTCTTTAGATTTTTTAACCCCAACCACATCAACCAAATGTCATATAATATATGACGCATGCTTTTAACTAGACCCCTTATAACCATGTATTCAAAAAATTCAAGTCCACGAAGCAAAAATTAATTATTGTATTTAGTTTAGTTTTAATCTTACTAATATTGACGGATGTTTACGACAAAACGGCTTAACAGATTTGAATGAAATTTGGTAAATAGATAGTTCATTACCTGAATTAATACATAGGATACTTTTTATCATCATCATTACTACTATTTTTTATCAAAACGCGGGAAAGCCGAGTAAATCTGACAACCCTAATTATAGAAAACCAAAGAATCTCTAACCGCAGTGTCGGATACTTTTGATCGTAAAACAGTTGAAACCTGTTTATCCCACAAACCCACTTTTATGTGTTTACCAAGATTTTGAAATATATTACATTATACATTATTTGGTGAAAGTTATCATGGATGTCGGTTAAATCTAATTTGTGTACTCAAGTGAGAAAGTTTTGTCAATAATTTATAAACTAAGTTATGTGTTTCGAGCAATGTGATAATATAATTTGAATAGGTATTTAAAAAATTGAATCCGTTGTGATTGTAATATATATTATCTATACTTAATATTATAAAGCTGAAGAGTTCGTTTGTTTGTTTAAATGCGCTAATCTCAGGAACTACTGGTTCGAATTGAAAAATTATTTTTGTATTGGATAGTCCATTTATTGAGGAAGGCTATATAACATTACGCTAGGACCAATAGAAGTGGAGCATGAATAAAAAATGTTGCACAAATGAAAAACCGTTGAAAATAAAACACGCGGACAAAGTCGCGGGGACAGGTAGTATATTATATTATTGCTTTACTGGACCTTTCTTTATCATATTTTCAAGGTATCAACAAAAATAATATATTATTCAAAGAACATCATTAATACCTTTTTCACGAGAAAGTAAACGCGGGTTCGTTGTATCATTTATTATATTAATCCCAAATATGTTTAAAGCTAACGTTCACTTTCCAACAGTTTGATAACCATCTCGACAGATAAGCGGGACATTTTTCTTTACTTTTAATTAATTACCTTTATCGTAAGTTTGGATTAAATTGATTACTCAATGTAACAAACTATAATTTATTTAATTGTAAAGTTAATGTAAGATTATAAAACAACGTATTCCGTAGTATTAAAATACCCACTTGAAAATTGGGCAGTAATAAGTAATGTATAAAAACAAAATATCGCCATGTTTAAAATTGCCAAAGATATTTTAGGTTGGTTTAAAATTACATATAGTTAATAATTTGTGTTTTGTGAAGGACTTTCATCAGGGAAACGACGACTACGATGGTGTGCATACTATTATCACAGGTATATACAGGCTTAGAGAAAAAAATAAGTAAATTATAGAATGCGTATATCGAGTATGAACTGTCAAAACAGACCGCGACGTTTAAATAAAACTATCTCAAAACCTAATAATATTGGAACTACCGATATTTTCGCAAAAAAGTCGCCGCGCGGAAAATTACTTAAATCAGTAAAACTAAAGCTTACGCTCGGCATAAATGGCTACTATCGATGAGCGCACTCTATGCTTCTCTATGTTCTCTCTACGATCATTAGTATTTTTTTTTTCAAACCCCAACATCATATCTAATGAATTTATCAAACACTTTGCGACCACAACCGGTTGCAATCGCGATCGCGATCACGATCAGTCGCGACTCGCAGGAAGCGTACACAACCGTATAATCAATTCTTCCTATACTCTGTAAAAACGCACAAGCGTGCGCATGTAATTAAATTATACGCTGCGCAGGCGCCGAGTAACTAATACAGTAGTGTAAGTTAAATATTTGTGGATAATTTATTTGCTTTGTTATTTGATTGGGTCGATCTATTCTGATGATTATTTTTAAATAAATAAGAAAGAAATGTGGATAACATTGTGATGTTCTTTGTTTTTTTAACACAACTAAGTACTGACCCTTGTTAACTATAAGGGATCTAGTTTTTCCTTTTGAGGTACGGTACCCTATAAAACAACTTTCATGTATTTCATAAAACAAGCACTATGAGGGGGACAAAATACTAGCATTGTGCAATCTATAACTTGGTACCTATATCCAGATTTTTTGAAATCAAATGAAACCTAACGAAATATTAAAGTTTTAGAAACGTCGTTCCAAAAACTGAAATTTGTCAATGATGCTTCTCATATTATTAGACCACCGACTACAGAAACACCATTTACGTTCTTAAATTTCTATTTGTGACTGCTTAAACCTTTTGCATAATTATCTTCTTAGGTTAGTCGTTATTAAGTAAGAAAAATATTGAATAGACTAAAATATACTATGTGTCCAAATAGCAAGCCCATACCTAAATCTTACTTACATC
Source organism: Diachrysia chrysitis (assembly GCA_932294365.1). Lineage (NCBI taxonomy): Eukaryota > Metazoa > Arthropoda > Insecta > Lepidoptera > Noctuidae > Diachrysia > Diachrysia chrysitis. The sequence goes on along the minus strand of OW028659.1, from coordinate 8,257,758 downwards.
CGGAAATCCAAATCATACACGCCTAACCCTTCTCTTCGTATTGAATCTCAAGCGTCCCATTACATAACAAATTACACTTGACAGTTGTGATTGCCAATTGTTTGGCAATTGATGTCAATTGATGTAACTATGCGTCAATACTGATTACATTATGCAATTGAAATCTTCATTATACGGTTACTTTATTAATTTATACAGGTTGAATAACTAGTTAATAGAGGTAATAGAAATGTGTTATTATGACACTGGTGTGGGAAATAATAGTTGTTATCATCCTGTATATATATAAACACGTTGATACGGTATGTCAATTGTGTTAGGCTGCCTGTACACGACTGCTGGAGCAATTAGTCAATGATCAACGCACACAGACTGAGCGAGCTGTCAAACGATACGTCAAGTTCGCCTCCCTGCCCTTGCTTTTTGAAAAATAGTCGAAACAAAAGGAGGCAAACTGCTTTAAGCAGTCCATGTGTGGGTAGCCTAATTGATTTGGAATACCTAAGTTTTTTTTAAAGATAAAAATATAGAATTTCTGCAATGGATATATTTTGGTGTGATCTAGGTCTATAACTATAGGTATATAGTCTGTTTATCATTTATTTAGTGAGAAAAAAATATGTTTTTAAAACAAACAACTCAGGACATTTTAAGGGCCTACTAAAAGTGGACCTTTTTTGGTTCTAATTTAATATTGAAGTTCAAAAGTATCTAGGTACGATTCATTTCTATTTGTAGTTAAAATAAATAGTTGTTTTATATGGTTTTACTGTTTATTGACTTTACAATATAAACCAACAATCTTAACAACTGCAGTAAAAACGCGCCGTTTGCGTTTACTCGATTATAATTAGGTATGTCGAGCAAAATTATCAAATTAAAACTATAAATGTATATGCTATGGTCTATTTGTAGGTGAGGTTCGCTTGATTGAGTAGGTATCACTTTCTTATGAGCTAGTGGCAAACGGTATACTTGTTTGGGTGCCACGTTTTGTTGGAAATATATTTTTAGTAGGTTGGTATGTACACATAGCAAACTAGATAGGTTTGCAGGTCACACTAACATTTTATATTATACACTAACATTTTTATAACATATTATATTCAGTGGGGTGTGGGCTTTTTACACCCACACCTCGTGAAGAAGTCCACCAGGACTGTGTCCCGCCGGAGTTGCGCAGAGAATGCGCTTGCGATCCCGCGACTCCGGCCAAGAGCAGAGACTGGACCGGGGTGTTTTTAGTCGGTGAAAGTCTGACATATACTCACGTCGTGCCAATAAGCTCTTTAACCCGAAAAAAAAATGTATAATATAATATAAAATGTTAGTATGGCCTGCAAACTTATCTAGTTTGCTGTGTGTACATACAACGCGTACAGTCAGCGTTTAAATTCTTGACGTAGTGTCATTCTATTATAACATGTGTCATCAATAACTACTTTGAATCAAAACCTAATCTATTCCAATCTTTCTTCTATACAATACGTCGAGATCTAGCTTTATTGTAAGACATACATTAACCATACGACAGTGAGTAGGTGCACAATACAACGTGAGGCAATGCATGCGAAGCGACATCGACATGCAAATCGCATTTTTGTCTCGACACTCGCAAACGAAAGTACGCACGGAGTCAAGGTTATTGGACAAAGAGTTATCAGGGAATGTTAATGTATTTAATTTAAAGCTACCATATTAATAGGCAAGGAGATAATCATTTAAGATTGTATTTAAAATGTTTTTTTTTACATAAATCTTGGTGCGTCGATGCATATTTTCGAATGTTAATGTCGATAGATATGCTATGAGTGTTATACACAGTGTAATATATAGTATCTAAGACTATAATTTCAAGGAAGAGTTAGGTTTAAATTACTAGATTTATAACTCTAGGATTCATCGTCATCTCCCAGCCGTTTGAAATGAAATTATTTGGGGTCGACCAATGCGTATCTTGCTTCCATTCATCTCTACTACTTATCATCTCAGCATTAACTCCATTCTTTCTCATATCATCTTTTATATCTCTATGATTTCTAATCCTAGAGATATAAAAGATGATATGATGAACTTCAGACTATAAATAGGTCAAATATGACATTTAAAATATCACTTAAGGTATGAATTGAAATACCTTAATCAAATAAAGGCAAATAATATTAACGGATTCTTTGATAACACTAAAGAATATAGGTATCGAACAGATTACAATTATTCAAACAACTAAAGCAAATTCGCAAGGGCAATAATATCATTAATCAACAATAATACATCTTACTAAGCTCTAATTACATTTAAACAAACATGAACAAAACATATTACGTCTAATTACAGAACTTAAAGACACACAATTAATAATAAGTAGTTTAATGAAGCGAGGAGAGAATGTATGAAGTCAAGGCTGTAAAATAAAATACGGAAGGCATATTGAGGAAGTTTAAGATTGTTTGTACAGTCAGCAACAAAGGTCGATAAACAAAATCACATCTGCAAACTGCCACAAATTTTCAGTGACATTTAGAATAAGTAAGTAAACTATAGATTGCGCCTAATAGAGTATGAACAGTATGAACAAGTAAAATTGATAAATTATTGTCAAAACAGAACGCGCCGTTTAATAAAACTACCTCAAAACTCTAAGAATATCGAAACGTCTGTCGTTGCACGGAAATTCATTTAAATTAGTAAACGAGTGTAGTACTTACAGCAAAAACTTAGCTTTCGCTCGGCGCAACGAGCTACTTGCGATGCACGCACTCTATGCCTGTATATGTATACCCTAAGTATTGGTCTTCTGCATTTTTTTAGTATAGGTCTGGTGTGAAAACTGTTTTCTCTTCCTGTTAAAATAATAAATTACAGCATTTCATTGTGTTCAGTTGTTACATGAGTCTGAATGTGTTCATGGACTTTTGTTACTGACTGTACATACATACATAGTATTTTGGTATATGTTGAGGCCAGATCGAGTAGTAGAATGTTTAAATTGACTATAAAGTGTTTTTTTTTTTTTGGATGAGGTCTACTGCAGTTAGCCTGAGCGCAGGCTTTGACTGCTTCACCGGACTTTGACTATAAAGTGTATGTATCATTAAATACTTATATTGAAGAATGGAATCGATTACTTTGTAAACGGGCTATAAAAATCACAAGGTAATTTGAGTTTCTTCCCAATAGGTACCTGTGCAAGTCCTGACATATCCAAGGTAATAAAAAAATCCAGGAATGAGTGAGATAGAAATATATATCTATATCTTCTATAATTATATAAACAAAGTCGGGTTTTTACGACATTTATAAATCAAGAACGGGTAGACTTTCATAATCTTTGATTTGTTGGGTTCTTCCGGAATATTAGAGTAACTATAAAAACATCTTTAAAAGTCGGAAACAGGGACGACTTTCACGGGTGAAACCACGGAGCACCCCTAGTTTTACATAAATAAAACAACTTTAAGTAAAACAAATCTATACTAATATTATAAAGCTGAAGAGTTTGTTTGTTTGTTTGTTTGTTTGAACGCGCTAATCTCAGGAACTACTGGTAAGAATTGAAAAATTCTTTTTGTATTGGACAATCCGTTTATTGAGGAAGGCTATAGGCTATATAACATCACGCTACGACCAATAGGAGCGGAGCATAAATGAAAAATGTTGCAAAATCAAAAACCGTTGAAACTAAAACACGCGAACAAAGTCGCGGGGGACAGCTAGTACTAAATATTTAGATTATTTTTAAAACTGTTAAACATTAATTTCAGCAACAATATAGGGAAGGGGTGGTAATTTGGAACCCGCTGTTAATTTGGAACCCCTTAATATCTCAGAAACAGACAGCGAAATCTGTTAAAAAACTATGCAATTACGTTGAACTGGTATCATAGAATGTATTCACTGCCACTAGCGCCAGTTTTGCATCGAGTTTGAACCTGTCATTCAAAGTTGAAATTTTATGTCACCGGCAAATGTTTTTTCTTTTATTCGTTTATATTGTCAAAAGTTTTTATTTTAGTCTAAAACTAATACAGTGGGTGTTAAGGGAAGTACTTTACGCATAAGTTCAAATTGTCACAGGTAAGTTTTAAGGTTTGTTTTAACGAGTTTTAGTTTTCTTAATTATTTGATAACATAGTAAGGTTTTGAATTTGGAACCCCATAGGTGCGGGTAATATGGAACCGGGTTCCAAATTACCCGCAGTGCATTAACATCACTTTTTTCCTGATTCCAGTCATGCCTCGAACTCAATCTCTCTCTCTGCTACTTTATTGACCGGATCTCCCTATAAACAGCAACTCGAGGAGTCAATCAAGTCTATAGCGCAGAGAGGAAGAGGCCGGGGAAGAGCTCGTGGACGTAGTGGTAGGCAGAGAACAGCAAACTCTTCTAGAACTCCTCCGAGCAGACAGGAATCTACATCATCGGATTCTCAATCATCAGTTTCTTCAGGTGACACTGTAGTGTCAGAAAATGCTACTGCACATGCCCAGCCCACAAACGAAGATGACGCTTGTTGCATTTTATGCTCTGAAAATTACTCCAATGATTGACGTGGTGAAACTTGGATTCAGTGCCAATCATGTGGGTTGTGGGCACATATTGAATGCTCAGGATGCGACGCAGAATATTATATTTGTGATTTTTTGTAAATAAATTTATTCCATACTTGTAATTTGGAACCCGGGTTCCATAATACCAGCACCAGAGCTCCGAACACATTTTTTTCAATTTTTCAATAAAGCGAATTATTTCCCTTAATGAGTGGTTTTATTTCGTTAATTCGTTCCTAATATAAAAGTTAATAAGTTTTTTAGTATATAAAATATTTATTCGAAATGATTAGTTAAATAGTTTTTCTAAAATACTTAAGAAACAAAGTAGGGTTCCAAATTACCACCCCTTCCTCTACCAAAATACGGAAAGCCATTTTTAAATCTTTTTTAATCTGTAGTCTAATATAATATGCTTCGTCTTAGTCTAGTATTTAAGTCTATACTAAGGTCAGAACTAGGCCAAGTGCAGCACGGATATTTTGCACTGTTATACAAATGAACGGTCCACGAGTTATAATTTGTGTAAGTGTTACAGTAAAAGTCTATGCAGTCGTTTATTTGAATAAAGCGGATTAGACGCATGCAAGAAGAAAGTTAGACTTCTAGCTGCTAGCGAAGTTAGAAGTTTTTGAAGTTGTTGGCTGTTGCCCGCGGTTCCGCCCGCGTGGGTGCCGGTTATCGGAGCAAAAAGTGGAATATGTCCTTTCTCGAGATCCAAGCTTATCCGATACTAAGTTTTCATCAAAATCAGTTTAGTAGTTTAGCCGTGAAAGCATAACAGACAGACAGAAAGCCCGATAGACAGTTTCGCATTTACATTATTAGTATTGAAATATAGATGTTTGGATTGGCGGAATGGATAGGTACGGAAGGAGGAGGAATGTGTGTGGGAGAGAGGCCGATGTCCAGCAGTAGATCAGTGTATTATCACGTTCACTGTGTGCACCACATTTGGTACACTTTGTGATTATTTTGAGACCTGCGTGCCCCACATGTGATTCACGACTCCATAAAAATTTGAGACTTTCTGAAACTTAATGTACACGTGTGATAAAAACAGCAGGAAAAAAATGTTACTTTTACGTGTAGGGTTTCTTTTTACATTTTGGTACTAACACAGTTTAAGCGTGTTAAGTTAATTGATTAAAAATCATAGAGAAATAGAGTTGAATACGAATGCGGATGCAATAGGCAGATTTTTCTGAATATTTAAATACAAAAAAAACTTGAATTAAAACTTTTTAAAGAAAACCTACAAATCTCCTAGCTAGACTTCACAAAGCAATTTAGTATATTTAACACTCCAATTTTATCAACATTCCAGTAAAACAGTGCGTTTATTATTTTTATTTTTATGGCATTAATTATACTTTGCAGATAAAAGGCGGAACGAATGTTGAATTAAATTGATTTCGGCGAAGGTTTTTATCTCAATTTAGAATGCTAGATTTATGAATCACTTAAGGTAAAACGATTCTAGGAATTATTTAAAAGCTAAGTCAAGTATATTGTGTCAAGGAAATTATGTGTTTATTTTGTGTAAAACAGGTTTTAAGGAAGTAATAATTTTGTCTTTTATTAATCCGTAATAGATGAGTCAAATAAATGTGTATTTTCAACTAATCTGTGGTACAACGGAAATATGAATCGTAGCATCTTACAAAATATCTGTTTATAATTATTTTCTAGTACCGCATTTGTTTTATGTAGTTCCATCACTATTATTAACGTTAATTTACTCTAATGCCGATCACTCACATTCGCACGAATACGCAAACCCACAAGTGTAGGATGACATTTGCAAATGATTTAATTTCCAAACTGTGTCGTTTTTTTAACAGACATCAAAGCGTGCGAATCTTGTACGAATGTTTGCGAGCATGTGCGCGTATTTTTGAGAGCATTTATATATTCTAGAATGAAACTTAACAGTAACAATATATAATAAGTTATAGTTGTAAATAATAAACGCCACAAACAACTCATAAAAAAATAAAGTGACATTTTGTTGACAAAGTTAAACAATGGATCGTTCCTAAAAATAAATACCTAAGCAAAACATGCAACAAAATTAAAAGTTAACTAACTACAACTTTGAAAACCTTACATACAAACACAATAGTTACCATTAGTACTAAAATAACAAATAACAATCGCCCTTAGTAACCGACAATGGAAGGTAACTTTGTCATATAATTTTTCCTGACTTTCTACTCGCTTCAATAGAATCGTTTAGAAAAGGAGAAGTCAGACTTCCGATACTTAGATACGTGGGACCATAGCAGTAGGAAACGACGACTTAACTTTAATTAAAACCCGTAGAAAAGCGGAAGATGGTCTAAGTCGAGCAATTATTGCCGTGGAAAATGCTTCAGATGTCTGATATACTTTTATGTGAAGACGTTGGTTAATGGCGGATTTTCCTAACTCAAAATAAAACTCGAAATAAAATTGATATCTGACAGATTTTGGATGGAAAAACCGACCAAAATTCAAAATTCGACGGATAAAATTGTCTGGCGTTAGAAAAAATCCGCTCTTTGGGCTGATTCATTAGTGCAACTTGACAACAGTTTGGCATTATACCAACGAGATCAGATTTTAAACAAGGTAACTATAAAGGTAACGATTGTATATAAATATCATTGTGCACTTTGTTTGTCCCGCTGCACGCTGTGACAAAAGACTTTTTTTAAAGTCTTATTTATGTGCTTAATCATTACAATTCATTCAGTTAGATAATAGACGAATTCAAGAAAAAATAGGTTATATTATTTGTTTCGGAACTAACATGTCATGCTCAAATGCATGTTCATCTAGCTCGATATTTGTTTTTGTGCATATCGAATACTACACACAACTATGATACTGAATCCCATTTAGCAACAAAAAAGTAGGATAAAAAATATCTCGTGCTATTATTAGCTAAAGGATAGGGTAACACTATCCTTTTATTATTCTTCGACCATTGCAAAATGTATATGGTAATTTCAAAGGAAAAAGCATTGATTGTCTACAAATTGGGTATGAACTATCAACACACGATTCCAGTAATTACATCACACGATGTCTACAATGACAATTGTTGTCGTACAAAAGCCTTTGGACCACGACAAGGCAACGTCCGTTCATAATTTTCAATGGTAATTAAAACTGCCAATTGTTTATACATTTAGTGCCCATTTTGTTCTATACCCTTCCATTGTTCTCAACATTCAACCATGAAGGTTTAATATCGAACATTTTAAGATCGCCATTTAAAATTTAAAGTTATTAAACTAGAATACGTGCTTGCGTGTGATACTTTCGAATACATTTAGTTGTGACCTCTAAAATCAGTACGTGTATAACGAGGTAGTCGACACAAAAACAGCCAGACAAAATTAAAAAGTAAAACAATCATAAAAAAATTACCTTTGTCGTGCTCTGCATTTGTAAAAATGTCGCTATGCCCGCCCGCACGCGGTTCTTCACGCCCCTTATTGTTCCTTTTGAACTTTTTATCGTAGACGGCATCTCCTCGTTTTTGTAATCCTTCACACCGGCAAAGTATTCCACTTCAGACACTTCACTCTCACTCTTGACACCAACACTAACACTTTTCACATCATCAAATTGTTTTTCGTTTAGATGAAAATCGTAAAACTTGTCCGTGTCAAAGTAATGACTGCTATAAAACATTTTTTCTTGTTTCATCTTGTCCTGTTGTTTTCGCTCTTCGTAGGTACTCTCGCTAATCAGCGGTGATTTAGAGCACAAGTTCGCGGGCAGGGACTCAGGCGCGTCCTTAGACTCGCTATTTAACTGTGAAACTAGACGGAACGATGTGAGCTGTGTGCTTTCTTTTGAAATATTAGCAACCTCATTAATATTCTGGTTCGTTTCTTCGTGCGGTTCGGGCTTCGGCTCGCTTTCAGTTTCGACCGTATTTAGTTTCGCTGAACGGTCTCTTATGTCTTGCAGCAGACCCAGCGGTAGAAAGCTACTGTCTTTATTGTTCGCTTTGGCGAGTGTCTCCGGCACGCCGGGTGATTCCGCACTCTGTTTCTTTTCCTTTTTACTATATTCGCTATGACTTTCATCGGCATGTACGCTCACGTTTAGCTCACTACTATTCAAAGAATCGCATGATATATTTGAATCGTTGTCTTCAAAATCAACTTCGGTTTGGCTGTTCCCGTTTCTCGAGCTGATTAGTGTTACAGATACGGCTTTCTTTATTGAACTAGATTTTGACGTCTTCTTTTTTGGTAGCGGCGGCGGAGTGCCGTCAAGGTCGCTACAAGTTCCGGAGTCTAGCGTGTCGCTGGGGGAGCACTGGCCGCTTGACATAACCATGTTTGTCATCGAACTTGTGAAGGAATTGCAGTAAATGTAAGGTGCTTTGTCGTTCTTCAGAAGATCTTCGTTTTCTATAATTTTCGGTCTATTTTCATCGACATTGATTCTGACTAAACTATTGTTTTTCTTGCATACGTCATTGATCTTGAACGTGTCGAAGTCGACGTCACTCTTGAGGTGTACGCTTGATATTTTGGGTGCTTTGGGTTTATCTGCGTCGGTGTTTATTCGGATGGTAACAACGTGTGGTCCGTTGTGAGCGTCCGCACTAGGCGTACTCGCGGGTCGGTCTGACTGGGTCGCCGCTACGAATACCGTTGCAGATGGTGTCTTAGAATTAAGGACGAGTGAGTGCATCGAACTTAGTGAGTCCATCCGGACGTCGGTAGCGGTGAACCCGTTTGTGTTCAGATTAGAATCTTCGCTAGTTATTTGTGTGTATGTGGTCGATCCTCTTTGCTTCGCCTTTGGGGGCAAAGCAGGGATGTATTCGACACTGGGGCGCGGCGTTACTTCTTCCATCATTGTGGTTGCTAATAAATTGGCATAATTAACGGTGCTTCCCGTTCGCAATGCTGGTCAGGTCCGCTCAGATAGTAGCAGTTGTATAAGGCATAATGGTTCCGGTGACCGATCGTGACTGGGTCAATAATCCGCTCAGGTGGCCTGTTTTCCTATGCGTTGTTTATTTACATCTGTAAAGAAAAAAAAGGCATTATTAGTATTTAAGTAATAGGAACTAAATAACGGACAAAGAATTTAATCAAGTAATAGAAACAAAAATAACGGACCTAATGCTACAGATAAGTAATGTTTTATGTATTTATTTATATATTTATTCCTGAAACGTGGGTGTGCAACACCGTAATATCCTACATAGAGCCTTATTTACCTTATCCGACTAAGCGGCACGAATAATTTAATAGTCACGTAAACACATATGTAATTCTTCAATACTACATAAATATTCTCATAATAATTTACGTAAAATCTTGCAAAACTCTTTGTAATTTTTACTAATGTGTTACAATAAAATTATTTCTATAAACAACGTGATTTTATTTGACTGTGACCTTAATTACCAATGTACCTTATTAACTTAGCGATAAGGTTTTATTTTGATAAGCAGTTGCGTCCAATATAATTTTGGTTTACATAACAGGAAATTGAGTTGTAATCAAATTTCATTTTATGTCTTCGTATAGGCTCAGTGTAATGATTATTTCAGTGAATTTCTCAATAACATAATGAAGTAACGAAAGGAAGGTATCATTGAAGGAAAAGTAAAATAAGTACCTATTAAGTCAATCACAATAATAATCATTACTTTACATAAAACTCAGGAAACACATAACCAATAATTGATGTGAAACGAAGTCATAAAAAGATTATATTCATTTAAACTCCGGACGGTAAATGAATAAAGCGAAAGTAAATAACGACGGTTTAACGATTGTTTAGGCAGTGTTTAAGACTTTATGTTTAAATAACAGACGACTGTCTATCTCTAGACACCGCTTAATGGAACAAAAATTGTTAAGTTGTAAGCAAAACTTAGGTAAGTTAATAAGGCGTAAACAGTAACTCCAGAAATAAAAATGTTCTCATTGATACTGGACTAATTTGTCCGCGACAATTTGACGCGTTCAAATTGGATTTCCAGTAAGTACAAATAACGGACGTTGTACAAATATAAGCAATTTGTTGAAACCACTAATCTATATACATCTATTTACATCTATTTATATAAAAATTAATCGCCAAAATGTATGTACGCACATTCCTTCCGAACGACTGCACCAGAAAGATTTTTTTTTTATGTTTTTTATTGTCAGTACCAGGTTTAAAAAAAAAGCTATTATTTTTTTAATCAAAACGGATTTTCATATGGTTTTCACCAATAGATTGAATGATTCAAGAATAAGGTTTGTGTGTATAATTTATTGATGTTTTGTTGTCTAACCGTGCAAAGCCGGGGGGTCACTAGTGATGTACAAGACATACAAACATTCAAAAACACAACTTATGAAGAAACATTGTAACAAATTCAAAGAAGAGCTTGAGTAATATAAGCATAAAACATTGATTCTCCACAGACGAATAGTACAGAAACGTTTACAAACATAGTATCGCAAACAAAGTGTGAGTAAAAATATTTCGTCACAACACTAAACCGCGAACATAATTATGTAATATTTATTTGTAATAGAAATCAATACAATAATGTAGAAAGTTTCTATGAAATAGCTCGCGCTTGTCTAAAAGAGCCAGATAATTCTGCCCTGTGTCTTTAAAATATTTTTCGAAGGAATTAAGCCTAAGGGTTTACTAATATTACGTGGTTGAGTAGACGATTAAGACATCTGATTAAGTCTAGAAATTTGTAAAATGTCCAACCAATTTGTGGCGCAACTTGGGAGAGTCCAGCAGTGGACCCCGTTAGGTTGGGTTGATTTATTGAACAGCAGGAGTTATTCGTTTTTGTCAGGTGGTCAAGACGAGATCTTATTTTAAGAGTTACGACATTTTTCAAATTAGTTTGGATGGTCCAAAAAATAAGTCACAGAGAACTTAAAAGTATTAGAACTGGACACCCAAAACGTAATTTTGAACCTTAATGAATTGTGAGCAAATTAAAGAAGCCAAGATAAGATTGTTTGTTTAGGCAACATTACCATGAAATCTCATGAAGATAGATCCAACAATGATTACCCTACAGTTTGTATTGTTAAATGCATACCTTGACCTTGTATACAGTGTAAGGAACAAACAAAAGTCAGTGCACTTCTTAGCATTCACTCTGTAAACGACACACGGCCAGATGTCTTCACGTAACTGATACGGTAAATCTAAATGTCTGATTACCAGATCGACAGGCGGATTTACATGAATCTACTGGACTTGAATCGATTAAGGCTTTATAAGGATCGATTGTTTCTTTCTCAAATCGATTTAAAAAAAATAGGGACTCTATTTGTGGAAGCTATAACAGACATTAGCACGACGACTTCCATGGTCAGCTATAAGATCCCGGGTTCGATCCCCGGACGGGTCAATGTAGAAAACCAATTTTCTACATTGTCTCAGGTTTGGGTGTTTGTGGTACCTTCGTTGTCTCTAATTTCATAACACAAGTGCTATAGCTACTTACTAAGGTTCAGAGCACCTTTATTATATATTTTATACACATTTATTATTTATTTACATATTGCATGTTGCCATCGAGTTGAATCTCAAAAACCTAACACACATGAACGCAATAAAAAAAATTGAATTTGAATTTGAAATGCGATGTTAAGATAAGTTTTTTGGCTAATTTTGAAATACAATTTTCGCGGCAGAAATTATTTAGCGTACAGTTTTGCGCAGACAAATTATCCCGTAAATATCAGTCTTGATTGATTGCAAACGTCAAAGCGAGAGTTCAATACGTACAGTTAACGGGCATCTCAATTATCATCAGCCAATTGCGAAACGGTACAAATCATTTGTCAAAGAAGAGACCATAAAAATACTTTCGCTAGATCAGATGGTACGGATTTTCTAATGAATTATTTATGGTCGAAACGATTTGATGTAGCATCTGTTGGAAATAACGTAAAAGATTGCCATATTACATAATTATATAGAGAATACTTTTTGTTTGTGTAGTGGAAATTTCTATTGCTAAGTAATATTATATTATTAAGTTGTTTGAGGGCCTCCGGGGTCGGGTGGCGTACACACCGGTTTTCAAGGTGTCGCTAGCTCTGAGGTCCCGGGTTCGATCCCCAGATGGATCAATGAAAACCACTTATCTACCTCGTTTCGGGTCTGGGTGTTTGTGGAGCGTTTGTTGTCTCTGATTCCATAACATAAATTCTTTATGTATGTGTTCTTTACTGTGGGTTCAGAGCAATGTATGTGATGTTGCCCAAATTTACAACCTTGTGTTTTTTTTCCTATCGTGCAATTTTCTTTGATAAGTTTAAGCAGTCAACATATCATTGTTATTTGTTATAAAGTTTTAACTAGTGAAACAAATACAATTAATATAGTTCTAATTCAAGAGAAATCGCAATCGCTAATTAATTTTTTGCGGTTAATTTAGCGCTGCTGATTTTTGTGGGAATTGATTACAAATCATCCTTTTTTTTCTTATATTTTTTTTGCAACTAACTACGGTCACAGATACAGACAATCTAAGGCGCAAGCCGCCTGCGTATAATTACTATGGAAAGAAGTAAAACGAAACAATTAAAATTTTCCACTCACTTAGTTATAATTGTAATGGAATCTTAACATGCATTCAAGATAAATAATAATTAGGTTTAGTCGTTTACATTTGTCTAAGATTATGTTTTTAATATCCTGACATTGGCTTCCAAATATATTATTAATATGTTGAATTATGAAGCAGTTAAGAAGCTTACATTTTTACTTTTTCTTACATATGTTATACTAGCTGTTTCCCGCGGCTCCATCTGCGTGGGTGTCGGTTATCGCGGCAAAAAATAGCCTATGTTCTTTCTCGGGATCCAAGCTTACCACATACCAAGTTTCATGAACATCGGTGTAGTGGTTTGGACGTGAAAGCGTAACAGACAGACAGAAAGACAGAGTTACTTTTGCATTTATAATATGAGTATGGATTTACAAAAACTTAACACTTTAATTAAATCTTATACCCGAACACTGAAACTTTAATCATTTACAAGTCGCCGTTAAGTCTCATGCTCTCTCGACAATTAAGTACGTCTTAAAGTTAAGTAGCCTAGTATTTCACTTTTCGTATTAATGGTGATAACAATAAGCATCAAAATCACTTTTAAAGTTTAATCGCAATTTCTAATTACTAGATAAATAAATAATTAATTCGAATTGTACTTAAAGATGATAAATGTGTTAGCAGTGAACTTATATTATTGTTTTTCTAATGTTGAGCTAGTTGTTATTTTCAAGTGTAGATCTTACTTAATGGAATTAGTTTGCATACATAATTAGTATTTACTTAATTGGAATGCGGATCTAAGATTGGGAAAAATATAATATAATGAACGGTCAAGTGGTCTGTTTTAAGTAGTGATTGTCTATTTAACCTTTTGAAGTTGGTTTTTTTTGTATGTTTATTACGTGATATCTCCGGTAATTGTGGATCGATTTCGAATGATTTTGAAACTTTGTCATCGATAGGGGATAAAACAGACACACACATATATCTTTTCTGTAGTTATACTCAAGTAGTTATTATACCAAGGGAACCATCAATGTTTAATATCGCTTACACACACATACACTTAAAAACAAGTGTTTGTTTATCACTGATTATAGTTACTTTTTTACTTAATCCTTGTGTGTGTAAAATTACACAAATTGCTTCTCCCATGCGGGTATCGAACCTGCAGCACGTCGCGCACAGTGGTAGTTAGCGTGGTGAACTATACCACTCAGTTATCCGAGCAGTAAATTTCACTAGAAGTGATGCATTTAATTTAAACTTTGCGAACTCAAATCAATTAAAGATCAAAACTATCGAACTAACAATCTTAAATGCAAAATTTCACTTTGAAAGAAAAACTAATGAATGCAAAATTATGTTAATAGGATTAAAGTCATCATTAAAACTACACTGATTCTAAATCGATTTAGTTACTAATCGAGATTATATAACCGAATATATTAAGTCAAATTATGACGTAAACATATGAGAAATTTCTTTCATTTTTTTTAAGTGAAAGTTAGGAATTATTTCCCGTTTTGAACTCGCTGTAGGTAAACTCGATGCGTTTCTAACGATGTCCTAGGCTGGAGTTAAACTCCTTGTTCCTTAAAACACGTGGTTTAAACTTATATAGTGGAGATGTTTAGTTGACAGACCAATGTAGGTATAAATAAAGATTAATTGCCAGATGTATGACGGAGCATCACTTAAAAGCAGCTTGACCGATTTGACTAACATTCGTTGAAAGAAAATTTACGAAAAATGACGAAAATTTAGCAATTTATTTAGTTATTATTTTTTACAGATTGACAGCATAAGGACAGGAAAAGGCAATAAATATATATGTTTTTTTCGATTTTTATTTTTATCACCATATAAGCTGCACTTACTTAGAACTTGTAGACTTTATTGTCATACTTAAATGTTTAATAGGTATTATACCTATTAAAAATATTACGAGATGTGTAACTTTTGTTTAACTAACTCATGGAAAGTTGTTTTTTTAGTCATTTGTTTGTATCGTTCTATTGTATGCAAAGCGATCCCTTCTTATCTTCTAAAAAAATCTAATATGAAAATGTAAAAATGCTACTGTAAAAACAAATGAAAGTGTAGAATATTATTTCACAAATTTCAGCTTTATTTATGACGCTTTTGTATATAAATCAGGTCTTAAGTCCACGAACAAAGAAAATCTTACACACACATCTATACCAACACATAACACAGCAATAAACAGAATAATAATAAAACAATAACTTGGTTCTTTATTACTATCGTTATACAATACCATTTACTGACAATCAAATTGTGTTGTTACGTAAATTTAAGCATCGGTTGTTGACAAAATATGGCACTTAGTACTTTCACTACGGTTTCCCAGATGTCCGAATGGCCTGCGGTGGGCAATAAGTGGCACGCCAGTGGAATTTGATAGCCACAGGTAAATGTTCTTCGAGTTGTGTGGTCAAGTTGTTTATGGATGCGGTATATAAAGATAAATGCTTTAGTATTATACATACCGCATTCATTAGATGTTTCTTGATTTCAGGGGCGTGAAACAAAAGATGCTAAGTGTACTGATATTTGGTTATATTGCTAAAATTACATTGAACATCTGAGTCATAAAAATAATCGATCTCGGATTTCAAATTCGGGGTTATTTTTGAGAAGAGTTGCTGATTGAAGCTGTGAGCACAATAGCTAGTGTTGCAAGGATTTATACTTCAGTTCGATGCATACACAAGTTTATATATTCAGATATGTTACAAACTAGAGGAGCCATCAGCCTGTCAAACCACATGAAAAAGGCGTGATGCGACGACGAATTTATGCAAACGTAATGCAAAGAAAGTCGAGTGTTCGTTATATGGGAATTTCGCTTTCTATGTGGGCAAGGTTATCTGAAAAAGGTTTGTGTCAAGAGCAGGGAAACCGAGACTAACCTACCATAATCATGTAGAAAGTATAAGCTCTGCATGTATGCAAAAGCTTGCAACAAAAGCTTAGGAGTTCGAACAGAAGAAACAGTTTTGTGTAAAGTGAAGGATGGTGATGAGTTATCATAATTAAACAGAAAAAGAATACAAAAGACAGTAAGAAATATATTATTAGAACATATATTTCTTGAATTAAAATTTTTGCAGGTGCGTTTATCCGACGTTTTGTCTAGGTTCTAGTTAGGCCGGTGAGACAGTCAAAGCCTGCACACAGGCTAAATCGGTGACATCAACCAAAAAAAAAAGCTTTAGATATGCAAAATATAATTATGTAAAAAGGAATAATGTAAATTTAAAGTGCATGTGTTAAATAATAACAATATTAGACGCGTAATTATTTCTTTTGTATCCGTAATCAAAAAATTACGATGATACCTACAGTGAATAGAAATTACGCATGATGTCACTCCTTAGTACCTACAATTTTTGTCAAGCCCCCACTTCTTAACTTTAAAGCTTTTATCTTTGTAATTTTTTAATGATTTTAAATAAAAGCTAGAATTTTACCTACCTGATGAATTTTTTTACTTACAGGCTAACTAGATTTTCATACCATTCCATCATGCCTATTGTTGGATATATAAGGTTTTTATTTAACATCGGTTTATTATATATGATTATCCCTATATTTATATATTCCCTACGTGATTGATGATGTAAAATGTACCAACTAGGTAGTTATTCTCTTACCTCTAACACTTTAAAGATTTCATTGAACCAATGGACCGAAGCATGTTTCAAACATGTAAAACCTCATTAGAGAATGTCGATTTGAATCAACCGCATGATTTGTTACAATGGAAAATATAGTCATTATATACAATGACTTATTGTCACGAGAACAACGTGCGTAAACACTGAATAATATTCACAATGTAAGTATTTAATTGCATGTATGGAAAAATCACGAAGTAGTTGACGAAAACATTTTTAATGTGGATGACACTATATAAAGCTGATGCAAGTTCCGTTGACAATAAATTCAAAAAGAAAGTATATTTTTATGTTTCCTCTGATTCTATCTGTAACCAGATGACATCCGTCAAATATGCAAATAAATGTTGCAGACAATGTGAGACGTTTATTTTGAACCCTAACTAAATCAAAATTAAACCATTGCTATATTTTGCTAACATTCAGCGTTTGTACGAGGAAACGTGACCTGAAAACTTTAAAACCATGTCATAATTATTCAGTGACATTTAAATTCCAATTACATCCATTTACAATATCTATAACTCATGGGCTTTTTATAGCTTTATACTTGTATTGCATAATACTTAGACACTCAGCATCATTAGGAGATATAAACCATCAAGTTGAGTCTTAAATATTTGAAATAAATCAACTGGAATGGTCAATTTACTGTCAAACGGTCAGACCATCCGGCGTTTAAGGGATTTTCTATAAATTATTACGTGTTTTATCTATACTAATACTATAAAGCTGAAGAGTTTGTTTGTTTATTTGTTTGTTTGTTTGAACGCGCTAATCTCAGGAACTACTGGTCAGATTTGAAAAATTCTTTTAGTGTTAGATAGCCTATTTATTGAGGAAGGCTATAAGCTATATAACATTACGCTGCGACCAAAAGGAGTGGAGCATAAATGTTTTTTTTTGCAAAAATGAACCGTTGAAACTAAAACACGCGGACAAAGTCGCGGGGGACAGCTAGTACGTCATAAAGTCTAACATCATTAGGTTACTAATAATACTGTTAATTGTAGTTAAGGAATGACGAGTATTTTATGCAATGTGAATAATCTCATTAAATGCAAAACATATTTGTTATAAAAAAATGTAGGAATGCTATTAATGCGCCTATTTGACATACATTTTTATTAAGTGTGTAAATGCTATATACCGTATGTGTAAGTAAGTTTTACTTAAGTCACAAACCAACAATTTAAAAAGAGTTTTAAGACGAATATGTACTAAGTTGATTATCGATAAATATTGTTATTGAATATTAAAAGTCAACACCAAATTTTGAAGACCCAAAAAAAAATTTAACAGAAATTCGGATTTGCGTCGCTACAAAAAATTACATCACTGGGGAAAAATAGTAGAAATCTTTTTTGGGGCATACCAATTATGGAAAAAATGGTTCAGCTCTGGTTCATTTAAAAGTAGAGTGATACAATCGGACCAAAATAGCATAATTATAGCAGTTTTTATAATTGCAGTATTTCTTATTACAATGCTTTGGTTTTCACTTTTCGATCGCGTATTTTCTAAATCTTAGCTATTAAATTGACCAATGGTAAAATATTATACAAGTCATTTAAATAATAACTTCCGAAAGTGCCTTCTTTTGACTAAAATCTGAGATAACATAAAGCCAGTGTTAATATTTTGATAGCATTGTAGGATTTTGTTAAATCATTTAAATGAATCCATAGAGTAAATATAGACAAGCATAAAGCGTGCGCATCGCTAGTAGCTTATGTCAAGCGTAAGCACATTTTCCGTGCGACGACGGACGTTTATGCGAAAATATCAACGGTTCCGATATTATTAGGGTAATATCAGGTTTTGAGATAGTTTTAATAAAATGGTGCGCTTTATTTTGACACTAATTTTACAATTTTACATGTTCATACTAGTGCCAACAGTTCATACTTGATATGCACACTCTATAATTTACTTATTTATTCCTATAAGAAATCCTACTTAAATGTTAACATTTTTGGCTTTATGATATCTAATATTGTCGCTAAAAGAACTTACAATAAGAACGATGCCATGTGATATAAAATCAAGATGATTAGTCAAATAAATAATTATCGTTACACAGTTTCCGCGTGAGATACAGATAACATTGAATAATTAAACAAAAAAATACAAGTTCAATTCCACATTCAAACAATGATGTTGTTCCACGTTTTTCTAAACTGATTCGGATTGCCAGAGTAAAGAAAGTTCTCATTAAGAAAAAATATAGCAATCATGAGATCGGAACTTTTTATCTACAATTTTCCAAGCCGTTTCCTACTCTCATTGATTTTACAACACAATGGTTTATTCCTAGAAATATCTAGACTTCCTAAATCAGGTGTTCTTTATGAGAAAAAGAATTGTTAGGAATTTGTTCCTCTAATTTGACTTTCTTTATCTTTCTTTAAAGGTCAATTTCTACAGTTCCTGTTCCAATAAGGAATGAAAAAGAAGTATTATACTAATTGTTCTCTCACTTCATTGACAATAACGATTATTAATTGCAAAAAGATTATTCTATTTCTATAATAGTTTTGGAGCTTTTAAATATAGGGTTCAATGAAGACGCTAATATTATTTTGATAAAGCATTTTTATTAATTTTAGTGTACTACATAAAACAGAAGGTGCTCGAATTGATGATCCATGTTAGGTTACATAGAACGAAGGAAAATAAAATATGAGATTGATGTTTTCAAAATCTGAAACCAAAACAGATCACTTTAAATGGAATCGTAACTTAGGTAATTATAAATATAAAGAAATTGTAGGAAGAAAAAATTTAACCTCAGGCAGGACTCGAACCTAAGACCACTGGCTTTATGCGCCAGTATCTTTACCAACTAAGCTAGTGACCTCGGTCACTGTCTGGAAGTCAAAATTTTTTCTTCTACTTATTTTTCAAAAGACGTTTCTTTTACGGCGACGTGTGCGACATCTTGCGAACCAATCTTGCGTTTGGCCTCACCGACTGATTAACAATGTGTTAATTCAGAAGTCCGAGAGATAATGCAGCCCAATCAAACCTGAGATCTGATGAATCCTTGATGATTTAAGTTTTTTTTTTGTACTATTTGTATTTAATTACAAATATTCGCTCCCCATGCGTTAATGCGTAATAAATAATTAAAAATAATAAGGTATTTATTATAGAAGTTGTTACTATTTTTCTGATATTTATTTAAATGAAAAGTGAACCAAAAGAAAGTAATGTTGGTATAATTTACTTTATGTAGAAATTCTCACCGCAGCCATAGACCTGACCCCAACATCCATCATACCAAGTGCCTTTACGTGTATGGGTTCTTGCACGTTAACGAGGAATATGCAGACAGTTCTCCTATTACTGGTGTTCATATATTGCCATGGCATACTGTAAACTGCATCTTTCAGTTTTTCACTCTGCAAAATCAAGCGTTTTCACTTCTTTTTTTGTGTTCAAATAAATGCCGACAATTTGCTCTGATTCAAAGTATGTAGGTAAAGCACTTGTGTTATGGAATCAAAAATAACAAAGGTACCACAAACACACCGAACCGAGATAATGTAAAAAACTGGTTTTCTATATTTCCCCTTCTGGAAATCGAACCCGGGATCTTAGAGCTAGCGACGCCTTGAAAACCGGCGTGTACGCCTCGACAAGGAGGTCGTCAAATATGACTTAAAATAAATTAAAAATGGAAAATGTTTTTTTAACACATGATTTATTATAATGAAATTGCTCACCGTACTTCCTATGAGCTCAAATATAACAGACAGTTGTATTAATTGCTGACATAAAATCACTGACAACGGCAAATAACGAATTAAAGCTTCTGGGGTCTGGAATATAATAAATTATTGAAAAATTCAAATTTCATGAGAAACTTAAGAATTTTCTATTATAATGATTTACTGACCATTTGCGAACATTCGAGAAGCAATAAGCACCCACATACTTGATGAAACAAGTAATAAATGAATAACATTGGTCCAAAGGCATTTGACATTCTTTGAGTATAACTGTAAAGTGAAATTATTTATTTACTCCAAAAGATGTAAATTGAGAAGATTTACTTTGAAAACTTCTTACACTCAAAATCAATCCACTTGAATCAACTCGTGCGTATTAAGAAGATGTAATAGATAATTTAGCTTTAGTTACCAAACTTACTTAGCAATAAGTCGATGGTAATCTATACATTGTTTTAATTTCTTTGACACTTGCTTTTGTTCTTCCTCTGAATACATTTCAGCAGTCACAACATAATCTCCGTCTAATGTTACAATTTCCTTATTTGCTGGTAATGGAAATGATTCGATATCATGTAGTAGGATCTTAATGTGTCCCCAGAGATGGAAAACCATCAGAGAAAGTAGAAGGTCCAGGACACAGAATAATGTTGAAGTAACGTATGATATAAACCTGAATGAACAGTAAGACGTTTAAGTTTTTTTTTTCATTTTTTTAAAAGGTTGCAAGCAATGTGGTTGTAATTCACATTACTTGCAATTTATTAGCCCCTCCAACTAAGCTAAATATGATTGTGTCTAGCGTGGGTTACCGTCATTAGTGCAGTGGGTGGGGTTCGACGTGCGACCTCTCGATCACTAGGCCGTCACCCTAATTCAGGTCGAGCGCAGCGAAGGTGGTGTGATGATTTTGTCAAATATGCGGGGTGCACGTGGTCTGATATTGCGAAAGATAGAGAGGTCTGGAAGACGAATGGGGAGGCCTTAGCCCAGCAGTGGAATCAAACACAGGCCATTAAAAAAAAGTGTTATTTCGACTGATCAGATAAAAATTGGAATAATGGAAGCTTTTGCCTGCGATTTGGGCTAACAAATTATTTTGTTTATCTTGTTCTATTAGTGAATGTCGGTGCAATTTGACTAAACAAATGTAAGGACGAATATGACAATAAAATTACTATAGTTTTGCCTCCAGTAGGCACTTATGTTATCAATAGTAGTTTACTCACCAGTTAACAATACAAAGGGCAATATAAGCATCCCGATTCGTGTCAAAATAATCAGGAAGATAGAAGTAAATGGAATATTCATACGTTGAGTTCTGAAGTACTTTATGTTTGAAGTTTCCTGAAGCGTAGTTAATCCACATAGGTACAGCGTTGAATAGAATAAGACCAAGTAGTGCCTGGCTTAAAAGGTATAATGTAAAGACGTGACAAATTAAGTGGATTTGTTTGTGAGTCTAAAATTTAGAAAAAAACAATTTTTGGTTGAATAAAATAGATTTGTTTCCATAGGTATTTTTTATGAAGGTATTCATGAAAATTTACTACTACTTTCTTCTTCTTTTACTTTCTACTTCTTTATTACTACATCGAATCGGATTTTAAATATAGTAGTATAATAGTTATCCTTAGAAATAATGCAAAACATACCTGATGTGCAAATTTAGAAACTTCTTTGTAGTAAAACAAGTGCATTTTATTTAAAAACAGTGAACCAACTTCTCTGTATTTCGTATCGCCGGGTAACGCGATGATAGTTCGTGACTAAAAAATAGTATAAAACAATAGTACATTTTTTTTTAATAGTGCTGTCTACTATAAAGTTGGCCTACGACAAAAATAATACGTGTTGACGTTACTTACTGCCTAATTGAATTTAAATGATTATTTTTTATTTTTATTTAAAATGATATAACATATTACAAATGCGTAAGTAACTCTCGTCTGTCTATCTGTCTCTTACGCTTTCACAGTTAAAGCACATAGCTGATTTTGATGAAATTTGGTATTAAGTGACTTTGAACTCTAGGACAGGCTACTTTTTGCCGCGATAACCGACATCCACGCGGGTGTCGGTCGAGTGTAAAATTGTAATTTAATATATTTTTTCATGAAACATTTATTTTTTGCAAAATTAATCAATAAAACTTGGTGGTTTTTTTTCATGGTGTATACATACAATACAAACTGTAGTCATGAACACCTCGATGTATGTGTGTCCCAGTTCATAGAAATCAAGTTTATCAGAGTTTACTCTTGCAAACATGAAGACACTTATCCAACAAACTACGAGGAACATTAGAAGTATGTAGTTTAGCAGTGCGATGTATTTTGAGCGTCTTGGTTCTTTCTCCGGCCAGGCATTTAGAGTTCCTAAAGTGTAGCGCACGAGAGTTAGGTATCGATATTCTGATGGTTTTTTGACGTTTCTGGAATAATAAATAGTTTGTGTTTATATAATTAAATGCTTTAGGATTAATGCCCTTTGAAAATTTGCTCATGAGCGATGTTAAAAAGGTTAAGAGTTCGAGAGCTTGTTGAGTTGATCACTTGCAATTCTTTATAGAAAGAGGAATTTGACTGTTTGTTCTTGGGAACCCAACATTAGATGAATATAAAAATAATATATTATTATCTTAGGACAACTTACACAAGGCCGCCTGATCCCAAATGAGGCACAGCCTACATTATGGCATCCAGACAACTGATGAACATACTTATAATATTACTAAATACATACATAATATATAAATTATAAATGATCATGCACATTACACAAAGATTTGTCATTGATGGGAATCGAACCCACGACCTCCAGTTTAGCAGCCGGGGTCACTAGTCACTAGACCAACAGGCCAGTAAATTAATCACTATCTGTATTTTATACTTACCTGTCAGATTCATTTTCGAAAACGATTTTCTTCCAACGGTCCATTGTTAAAAAGAATGCGGTTATTATTAATCTATATATGTGTATGAGTATGTGACTGTTTAACAGTAAGAATAAAAGTGAACAAGCTTCAAGGAATACAGTAGAAATTGCTTTTAATTAGTTTAACCGCTAATTATTAGCAAATGGTGCAGTACGATTATGGTTTATGAATTTTTAAATAATAAATAGGGCTGTTAATCAATTTTACTTTTTTTATATTAGAATTTCGTATCTTTTCAAATTTTTATTTTGCTTGCCCGATAATGGTCCACGGTGATTTCATAGTATTAAGTTACCACATAAATTTAACATTGTGGAATGCGAATAAATAATGAAATTGAAATTGAAATTTATTGAAACAGGCAAGATAATTTATATTTTTTCTATATAACAAGCAAATCTTGCGACAGATTTGCTTGTAATAGCAAGGCTCTTAATTAAGAGCGACGCGGTTTAAACTAAAAAGCCTTAACCAACATATCTTTGCACAAATTAAAATAAATGATTGCTTAACCCATATTAGCTTGGCAATTAAAATAATGAGTAAGGAAAAAACTTGAGTATTAACACCTGTTTAAAATCCTTGACCCTAACTTAATAATATTGCTAACTACGCATTTATAATTGAGCTGGTCTTGTATGTACATACAAAAAAGACTAACTTAACTATGCTTTCGTCAACAAATAAACTAAGTTATAGTCACATAGTTTTATAGTAGTAGTAAAACAAACAAAATATTGTTTGTTTAATTGAATTAGATTTATTAAATTTTCATACCAAATTAATTTGTTAAAATATTTATAAAATACTTTTATATTTAACGTTTGAGACCGAGAAGTGGGTGGAGAGACCAACTTGACTCCTACAGAAAGGACTGACCCATCCTAGCTCAGGACAGAAGTGCGTGGAAGAGGGAGAAAGACCTTTGTCCTACGGTGGGACAAGACGAGCTTAATAATAATATAAAAATATCTTGGGACAACTCACACGAGACCAACTGATCCCAAACCGGCAGAAACTGTATTATGACAACCAGACAACTATTAAACTTACTTATACTTATATTTCTAAATACATATATATTATAGATAAATTAAATCCAGACACAGAACAAATAACCATGCTCATCACACAAAGATTTGTTCTATGTGGGAATCGAACCGACGACTAGCTCAGGAGTCAGGGTCACTAACCGCTAGGCCAAAACGCCAGCCAAAGATTTAGATTTATTAGATGAGATGAGACAGATATTAATTTATACTTTCTAGTGCTTTGTACCTGCAATATGACAGCATTAAACTTCTGTTAAGGGTTAATGAAGATAAAGTACTTAATAAATTGATCGTCTTTTTTTTCTTTAGAAATTGTAACCCCTTCTTTAAATGAAAAGAATCAACTACTACCAAGATAATAAGTTCTAGGGATATTTTTTCTAACATAAATATTTACTAATGCGCAAGAAATAATCACTATACAAATAATATAGTTACAAACAAAAATAAAAAGCTTACTAACTTGACGAAATGTAAATAACTATAGTTTTTTATTGCAAAAGTAAATTGTAATTTACATTAACAAACAATTCAATAATAAATTATTAACAAATGTCTTAATAATACTGTCAGGTGAATAGGTAAATTTATCCGCACAACGGCAGCAACAATTTAGACCGATATCGACTTTATTTTAATGACGATAAGGTTCATATTCGTAAATCTTTGTCACCAATAATGGGCAACTGACTGTATTTATTAGAAACCTTGAAATACCTACACATGCAATTTCAATTACATGACCGTTATTTGTAACACCTATAATGACTTGTCAATCTTGTTACATTGTAACTGAGATATTAGTTTGAGGACACACGTTTCAACAACTGGGTATGAAGTCTTTTTTTTTTTTTTTTGTTACGGGTTGAAAATCTAATGACTTCAACCCACGTCGTGCCCTCGGCGTGGGGGATATGTCGGACTTGCACCGACCAAAAACACCCCGGTCCCGTCCTTGCCTTTGCCGGAGTCCCGGGTTCGCTATAGCATGCTCGGCGGGGCTCCGGTGGGCCTTGGTCCTTATTGGACCCCTACTAGAGGGTTAGGTGTATAGTGCCTACCCCTCACTCCTTCCGAAGACGGACACGTGAGACTTCGTGTCCATCTCCTCCAGGGTCTTGGGTATGAAGTCTGGTACAATAATAGGTTTTCTTTTGCTTAGCCTTTTCCTTGTTGTGTTAGGGTCGGCTTCCAGTCTTACCGAAATCACAGATCTAGATACCGTATTTTACATAGAGCGACTGCCTATCTGATCTTTACAAGTCACAACCCATTTTACCGGATAACACAGTATTCTGTGGTAAGGGTGGTAATCAGAATTGTAATGACAGTATTAAGTAAATTACGTATTTATAAACAGACAAAAGCAGAACTGTTTAGCACGATTGATTGAATTTTGAGTTTCGTTCTTTAAATTAAGTATCTGTTAAAATAAAAATGTCGAACATATTTAGGGTAACATAATTCTCATATAACCACAGAAGCAACGTTATATTCGCTTCTGTTTATAATCCGCGCGCTTACCGTGCACTCTTAAAGCAGGACTGTCGCCGTCGTGTAAGCGAGACGCTGTTACGTGCAGTGTAGAGCGCTGTCTCGCTTCAACGGCAACATTCATTCTTTAAGAGTTCATGGTACAGGTTTACAAAACCTACTAAAGACAAATCCGCTTGTCTCACGTCAGTTATAAGATGACTGTCATTACTACAACCGACAGGCTTACGTTTAACCAGTTCCGTCAACTTCTGACTATGTCAAGTATAAACATGACATCTCATTTACGTTATGTTTATCTTAGCGTGTTAACCGCCTAATTACAGTTTATGTCAACATGCTGGATTAAACTCCTTGAGTGAGTGCAATTTACGTGCCAAGCTCTATTTAATGGTAGTATTTTTTTAGTACATTTAATCTCTTTGAGTGGTATTGAAAGATCAAAGTTTATAATAGGTTATTATAAACTTTTTAAATCTATACAATCATAATTATTATAAAACATCTCCGCAGCGTCTTTAGGATGAAAGCGACAAACTTAAAAACTACCGAACATTTTTTCATATGGATTTCACTGATGAATAGAGTGATTTAAGGGAAAGGTATGTGTGTTTAATTCAGTAATGTTTATTTACCCGTGTGAAGCCGGAGCGGATAGCTAGTGAAGAAGTATAAGTTCTAAATGAATATACCTATTTCTCAATTTAATATAATTTAAAATATAAATTTGCCAGCTATTAAATTGTGTTGTAATGTACAAGTATTGGTCTTGCAACATTTTGGAATTTATTTACTTTTAATAATTTAATTAATCAATAATTGCAGTCCAAAAGATATTAATCAACTTATGTATCGGTGTCGAAATTATTATTCCAAGTAAAAATAGCGTAACTTTTTATTAATGAAGTAAAGATGAATACAATTTATATAACTAGGTATATAAATAACGTCAGGAATATTTTTTTAGAATTAGGTAGGTATGTTGGATTTTTTTGGGTCGAACTCACCCTTTTTTCCTCTACTGCTAATCCTACTATGATAAGATCTGATGCATGTTAATGTAAGCACCTAACTAAGTTCCTTAATCATCTTAATAAAGACGATTAAAACACCTACAATTTTTATATGATTGTTATAATTTAACAATACAAATTAATAATTACGTCTCCATTCAAACAATTAACGGATGTCCATTTAATAAATGTAGATTCTTGAACAATACATAATATTAGTATTATGATATTTTAATGGCTTTGGCCTTTGGTATTACCGATCCCGACATTTAGTTGGGTCTCAAAAGTCACGCTGTCAAGGCCGACGATGCGCACGCGACGATACATAGCTTTAAGGTGCTGCATTTTTTAGTTTTTATTAGATGTAACACTTCGAACTGGCTGTTTCAATGAGTTTGGCTGTTTAAATGCCCGTTATACTTTTAAAATAATATCTTTCTGACATTAAAATTATTTAAATAATTACATGTATATTTTTACTAGCTGTCCCCCGCGACTTTGTTCGCGTGTTTTAGTTACAACGGTTTTTCATTTTTGCAACATTTTTCATTTATGCTCCGCTCCTATTGGTCGTAGCGTGATGTTATGTAGCCTATAGCCTTTCTCAATAAACGGACTATCCAATACAAAAAGAATTTTTCAATTCGAACCAGTAGTTCCTGAGATTAGCGCGTTCAAACAAACAAACAAACAAACAAACTCTTCAGCTTTATAATATTAGTATAGATTGTAAATATTTTGTATAACTAACAAAAGCTGGTAACCCAAAATAATGAGAACTTATAGTAATACGCAATTTACGCAACCGAACTATAGAATCGATTTTGATAAAATTTACATAACACTAATAGATACTCACGATATTTAAAAAAGAAAGGAATAAAGATTCAATACAGTTTAATAAAGCCATCGTTTCTTACTGCAAGCAATGGATGGGTATATTTTACCTGAGCATAGTTTTTGTGGTGATTTGAAGAGACCCAGATCAATAATCTACGCAGCCTTCTACACAAAGAACGACCCTTGTCAACGAGTGATCCATCAATCCATTAATACGTCTTAAACCTTATTCCGGTATAAATACTGCGCAATGGAATCTACTATGTATTGGAATTTGAGAACTGGAATGTGAATTACGCAAAAAAACCTGTTTTCATTTCTTCTTTATTTATTTTTTGAAGAGATTTACGCATTTAGCCAGAGCGCAGGCTTTGACTGCTTCACTTGGCGAGAACCATAAGGGCTTCCAGCTAGAGCAATAGAAAATCTAAATACGTCAGCAACGTTCACTAAGGGCACCCCCTGTAGGATTCGGACTTCGACTTAGGGCGTTGCTAACAATCTTAATAAGGTAAAAACAGCAAGCGGGGCTGGATCTTAGTTTTTTTATTATTTAAGACATATTTTTGTTTGCTAGTTTGGCCGGCTCGGGCCAGCTTAATCTAGGGACTGGGGGGTACCTGTTGTGATTCGAACGAACAGATTTGTATGCACAAGGTTGCAGGTTCAAAGTGTTCAACCCACTACAGACAAGTGACTATTTCAAAGTTATATGTACTTTCATAATTGTGCTCAGACACCATTGACAAACGATGAAGAAAAAATCCTGAGGAAACCTGGATTCTTAAAATGAAATCTGATATTGCCAACCCGCAGTGAGCAAGCGTGGTGATCAATGCTCGTTCCTTCTCTATATGGGAAGAGGCCTCTGCCTAGGACTGGGTCATATAAAGGCCTGTATTATTTATTAATATAGTAAAAACTATAATGATTAGACCTGTATCTTCTATTCTTCCTTTCCTGTTTTATATACTTATACATATATTTTTTCGCATATACATAACTGTTTGACCTTAAAAATCTTGTTTTATCAACCTTGTAACTGTCAATCAATTGTATTTTATTTATTTTTTGATAACTGTTCACCTGTTGTATTAGTAATAATAGTGTACTAGGTATTAATGTAACAGATTTTATAATGGCATTACGTATAATTTTTTTCGATTATGTGGGACATTCAGTGATATTATATATTGTAAAGATATGCTTCCGTAAACTCCCCGTTACTAAATTCCAGATGGACTAGACCCAGCATGAACTTAAAGTCCGGTGAAGCAGCCAAAACCTGCGCTCAGACTAACTGCAGAGATCTCTTCCAAAAACCCAACATGAAAATTAAAGTCGACTTAATATTATATTCCGTCTTAAAATTAAGTTCCGTTTAATGTAGAAATATCTTTGACACGCGACTTTCGAAGCGATCTAAATGTCCATGATACACTAACGACAAGCTACCATAATAGTAATAGTTTCCATCTTAATTTCAACACTAGTATGACGCCTTGATCGTTCGGTAACTTAAAATGTAAGCCGGTCAAACTAGCAATAAAAATATGTCCTTAAATAAAAGAACTTAAGATCCAGCCCTCCCGTGCTGTTTTTGGGTTATTAAGATTGTTAGCAACACTAAGTCGAGGTCCGAAGCCTTTGGTGAACGTTGCTGATGTAGTTAGTTTTTCTACTGCTCTGGCTGGAGGCCCTTAAGATTCTCGCCAAAAGTCCGGTGAAGCAGTCAAAGCCTGCGCTCAGGATAACTGAGTAAAACTATTAAAAAAAAAAAAAAAAGTTGGCAACATCACATACATTGTTCTGAACCCAAAGTAAGTAGCTAAAGCACTTGTGTTATGGCCTTCATGCTGTCTTTAAATGAATAAAGAGGTCCAAAAAATGGACGTAATTAAACCTCAACACAACTAGGTATATTAAATCTGACCTGACTGAAATTAAAATAAAGCTTTCATATTAACGACATTTTGACAAACAATCCTGCCTTATTTAGTAATCATTGTACAGTTAACCAAGTAATAAATTATTATTAAAACCTAAAATTATAATTTGTTCAGTTTGTAAAATAGGCGACAACTTGATAAATTACTTTATTTTCTAAGTTGTAAGGTTCAAAATCATTCGTTACGTAGTCTTAGCAATGGACATACGAACTATACAAGATTTACAGGTATCGACAGCTAAACATGTCCGTCTGTTTATCAAATACCTGTTTATGCATAATTGTGTTTTTCCATTCGATCTTACAACGACCTTTGCACGCGAGATTTTTTGCTTTTTAATGTCAACAATCAATCGTCGTTGTAAACTGGACCTTATAAACATTTGCTTAGATTCGAAAGTTGCTTGTTAGGTTAAAAATGCTTATTTTTAGGGTAAGGTTAGCATAAACCTTTTATATTTGTTACTTTTTGTTGTAATACACACTGAGTCACACCAATTTAAACGTATTGCCAAACTCAAAATCGGTATATATTCTTAATTTATTTTCTTGAAACAAAAAACATACGGTATAGTATGTTATTATTACTCAAAAAGTACATGAAAATTAATTGAACTTACTACATTGTTATTCCATTTATATTTAGGAACATCTAATTAGGAACATTAATGGCCTTATTTACTTATTTACTTAAAAATCTGGACGGTGTTAAGCAATTGCTAAGAAACTTCTAAATTCAAATTCTCTATAGAATATTTAAAAAACGAATCTGCTAATCATCGTTTAGTTTTTTACAATTAAGGCCGTAATTTTTTGTCTTTAAGTCAACTGATTAAGTAAAAGGTTTTTTTTATTGTTCTAAAAAAAACAATTTAGTTAATTTGTTATTAATTCTTCATTAGGTCGTCATAGAAACCAGTTCGCCTTAACTTAGAAGTGCCTTGAAAGCGCACTTCGGATGTATTCAACTCACGCGCCGGCTTTCATCAACACTGACCGACTTGTGTGCGTGAGTGTGTATGTGTGCAGGTATGCGCGTGCGCAAAGTGTGAGACGGAAGCAGTGGACAAGTGATAAATGTAGTAGATATAATTGTTGATTACACTGATCTATTTATGTAGTAGGCTTAGAGTATTTTATTTAGGTAGGTATATTTTTGTCCTTGTTATGTGGGTATTAAACTAAGATTGTTGAACTCAAGTTAATAACTTCAACAAAAAAAAAAACTTATGGAAAACAATAATAAATCTTTTAAGGTTTATTGTAAGTTAATTTAGCCTTTCGCAGAATACTCAATGTATCTAGAACTACTTTTACTAAATACTACAGAAATAATACGCACGCTTAAGTTCATTCAAATTTATCTATTGTTAATTCTAGCCGTTGAAAAATGGAATATAAAAATAGAACATAAAAAAAAAAACAATAAAAAGGTCCCTTCTCACAAGTAAGCTCGTCTATTGTATAATGTATGGTTTGTTACAGGCCGGAAATACCGTCTTCCTGTGTCTAAACATAACCACTAACCATTTCTTAACGTTAGAACTTTAAAAAAAGAAGGATGACTCACATTTCTAGAGTGACAGTTGGTCGGTGTTTGTTTATGAATATGTTGTCGGTAAAGGTCTTTTTCAATTGCAGGCAAACTTTTTCATGGTTTTCTTTTATGTAGTGATATTGATGGTTGTCGTGCAAAAGTAACGACATTGTGGACCTCAGAGATCATTAAAAGACTTGAGCTTGACTCATTCTTCAGATCTTGGATGGTAACAGCGCACAACCGCACTAAATGGAAGGTGGAAAGGGAGACTTTATAACCCTGCAGTGGGACGATCAGGGCTGATAATAATAGTAATAAAAAATTACGATATTCATTTTATTTAAAATATGCAACGCTAAAAAAAGATAAATATTTTTATTTTTTATTTTAATCGTACATCTAAATGGACTTCCTAATCTTAACTCATATTATAAAGCTGAAGAGTTTGTTTGTTTGTTTGTTTGTTTGAACGCGCTAATCTCAGGAACTACTGGTTCGAATTGAAAAATTCTTTTTGTATTGGATAGTTCGTTTATTGAGTAAGGTTATAGGCTATATAACATCACGCTACGACCAATAGGAGGGGAGCATAAATGAAAAATGTTGCAAAAATTAAAAACCGTTGAAACTAAAACACGCGAACAAAGTCGCGGGAGACAGCTAGTTTAAATAATATATGTAAGACATTCTAAATATTACCTACAGAATAAGAATTGTAATCTTATTGTAAAGTGTGAATAACAATATTACTAACATTCTAATAAATTACATAACAGTAAAGTTGCAATGTATAATTATTATTTTCATGCGAAATTTCGATGTTGTGATATTTCTTACTTAATAATGCCGTAACTAAATGAATTTGTATGAAACAAACGCGTTTATAATCAACCTTGAACTAGAATTAAAAAAGCAGAAAATGCGTTTTTTTTATACAATAAATAATAATAAAACTTTGTTATTAAATTGACCTAGTGGCCAATATTTACTAAAATTAACCAAAATAGCTTTTAATTGACTGATTTTCAGCAAAAAAAACCCAAAGGGCTCTGGGTTGACACACCTTTGAAAAAATAAAAATACATAAGGGCATATAATTATTATAATTAAATTATATAAATAATAAACTATACAAAATTATATCGTTTGCTCGCCCTCGTCTCTTTGATGCTCGTGGATCAATATAATCCTCTTCCATTCTATCCTGTCATGTTATTATTCACTCTTTTTTCATTCATTTCATTCATCACACAATTCATTCTCCTGTTTTTCAGAAGTCTACGTTTATTCAATCAGGAAATAAGCCTCTCCTGAGTCACGCCATAACACCCGGTCCTTCCGAGTCCGACCAAGATTACAATAATATAAAAATAATTCTCTTACATTAATCTGTTACGCACTATTCTTTTGAGTACCTATATTAATTTTACCGACTATACTGAAGAGGCAATTCAAAAATCTCATTTTAATTTACAAGAAATAAAAACAATGCAATTTTGGTGTGATGTGTTGAGTTATCACCATTGTGAGTTCATCTGTGACCAATGGCTTTATAATGAATAACCGATTGGTTTTTAATAGCAGTAAAGATGACTTTCCCGTCCATATTATAAGAGGGAATATTTGACAAAATTACTTATCGTTAAAATGCGAGGGTGTTTATATTTTGTCTTTATTGATTGAACAAAAAACCTTATTACGGTCAGAATTGTTGTGTGTGTGCTGTGTGTTATGTTCCGCAAAGTAATTGTTTTTAAATTGGAAAAGTCTTATATATTATTTTATTAACAAGGTATTCACGTTGTTAATGGGTACTCGTTACTAAAGCAGGCTACAGATCTTTAGTTATTTATACTTTTAACTGTACAGTTTTTATCTAAACTTTTTTAACTGTACTGTTTTATATAATATAATTTTAATTAGATTATTATCAGTTCAACTGCACAGTTTCGCTGTCAGTTTTGCTTAAATTTTTGAAACATACAACGTATAGTAATGTGAGAATTCACTTGGTATTTTTTGTCAACAAATTGTTTTATTTTTATTTGTTACAAGCTGTTTCCCGCAGCCCGCGTGGATGTCGGTTATCGCGGCAAAAAGAAGCCTATGTCCTTTCTCAGGCTTTGGACTATCTGTGTACCAAATTTCATTTAAATCGATTAAGTATTTTTGGCGCGAAAGCGCGACAGACAGACAGACAGAAATAGTTACTTTCGCATTTATAATATTATATAGTAAGGACGAGAATTTTATATATTTGAAGATATGTTTGACATGTCTGTCTGTCTGTCGGTACCTAATGACGTTTTGCATACGGACGGTAGGATTTTCTTTGTTTTGCTTAGAAAATTCTACTTTCCTTAAGCAAAACAAAGCGTTTCTTGAATATAGGAACGGGCAGAAGATATTATTTTGCACATACCTACGTTTTCGGCATATCTGGAAAAATAATGAAGTTTGCTATATAAATATTGGAGTTTTGACCTAGAAGTATTTTTCTTCAATACTTACAAGTATTACCAAAGGTACCAAGAATAACCAAATCCTATTAAATTCATCTAAATGTCATGTGACCTAAATGTAATTAAGTTTTTCGTCGCGTGTTATACCCAAATGATTCGATACATCTCGCATAACACCTGTATTGAGACTTTCACCTCAAAAATCAAGTTTGGATAAGAACGAAACAAGAAATCTTTATACAATTATGTAATGAAGCTGATTATTCATCTCAGAATTCCAGTTAAGTTAGCATTCCTTTGATAAGATCCAATCCAATATGCTAATTATTACTTTTAACTAAACTAAAATGTTTTACACTATTTTTTTCTGACTAAACTTATTCGATCGGTCTATTAAGTTAAGTTAGTTAAATAAAAATAAATTTCTAGAAAATTGATTTTGAATAGATTGAATTCACACTGTCCGTTGGGGGTTGAACATGAACTATAAACAGTTGAAATATCAAAGTCCATGTTCGATCCTCTAAAGTTCAACATAGACAACGTCTACGGGGTTCAAATAAATTTGGACAGGGGTAGAAAAAGCGGGGGTTGAACGTGGACTAAACCGTAATATTTTATTTGGCAGTGAGTATGAGAAGTAGTAAGAAATTTTATACATTAAAGAAATAATTTTGCGTTGTATCTTTTTATGATTGACCAAAAGAGAACATAATATCAAACTATAAACAATGTTTTTTTTATATCTTAATATTTGACTCAAATTATGCAATATGCAAATGAGGTTTTTGGTTTGTATAGGTATAAGTATGCATATGTAACAGAAAAGTAAACTGTAATGTGCAAAGTCAGCGTCACTTGCATTATTAAAGTGTAAAAATTTCATTTATTGTTTGGTGTACATCCGTAATCATTTACGTGATAGGCGAATCCCGTTATTGGCCTTATAAATTGAGAAACTCAACAACTCATTGACTGACTTTAAAGTAGAATTATCTTAGACAGACTAGACACGAGATGTGATGTGAGATGTGTTGACATAAGCAATGAGAGTTAGTTCGACTCGCGACACCACCGCCGCCGCGTCAGCTCATGATTAGGGACTCATATTGAGTCTGAAACTAGTCGGGCGATCCCGAGAATATACGTGAGTAAACCGTTTTGTTTGAAATATTTATGAATACTCCTCACGAAAGTTATTATACAAGCAATGTGATATTTAGAGTTTTCTTTTACCACCGTTATTGGGTGATTCATCAACTCGTCCTACATACCTACGGCCCATTTATGACGACTTGCAAAAAGTAAAAAATAATAATATTTTCATTTTGCAACTCGTCTTTTTGCTTTTTGTGTGGAACTCAAAACTTTATCAACGTTTGGTACAGCCAGTAAGACCAAAATTGATAAAAACAATCACAAGATTTGCTATTAATTTATAATAAAATTAACGATTTACAAAAATACTATTTTAGAGAAAACAAAATAACATCTGTATTCTGTGATATTACTATTACGAAAGATATATAAACACTACTTATTTCGTCGTGCGTGATGATTTAGCACTATGCTCCGAAAGCATACTCTTATAAACTAATTTATTACGGAAACCCCAATTCAGCAGTTAGGCATTACGTTATGCAAAAACTGAAACAAAAATAACCGTGAAAGTATGAAGTAAGACTTTTTGTGTCTATAAAAACACAATTAGAAGCATAATTGGACCATAACTCAAAATAAACATAATTATATTTTCCTTAATCGTTACAAAATGACTCAGGTCATTCTTACAACACTAATCGCCGAATACTAAAACGCTATTTAACTTTAAGACGATCTTAAACGTCTATCTGTCACTACTTTACACCTTAAAGTGACAGAGACAGCACGAGACTTAACGGTGACTTAAAAATGATTGACATTTCAGTATTCGGCTATAAAGTTTCGATTTCCACATGTTTGCAAGAAAGTCAATAAATAAGAAAGTTGACAGCGCCATATTTGAAATTAAATAACTATTTAGTGAACGGATCAGATAATCATTCGGTCAGCGAGGTCATTCACTCGATTTTAGTGAAGTGAAATAGACGTGATATAATTATATAAATTTGGTGATAATTTAAAGGTTTTTAGAGATATTTAACTGTTATTTTTAACTTTACTCGCGGTAAAATTATTAAGATTTGCCTAGCAACGCTTGTTGGTTGGAAAAAAGAAAATATAAGGCTGAACAATTTAGTAAGTTTATGTCAAGTAAAAAAAATTAAGGATACACAAGGCATTTTTGATTCAACACTTGTAGGTGCGTTTTTATTAGTGTTAAAAAGCTTATTATTAGTAACCAGAGATGAACATCACAATATCAAATATCATTTAAAAATTAATAATATTATACAAATAAATAGTGTTTAATGCAAAAAATCAATCAGCCACTAAAGCAGGCCATCCAAATATTATTAAAACAACCTTACAATTTTGACATGGCTACGTTTTAAAGATGAGTCAACATCAAATATCGCCAATTCAGTTTGTTGCAATTAAATTTTGAAATCGTTTGAGAATTCGGTGAAACGCTTGAGTCATTGACAGATAGTATTTTTTTTTATAATATCAATTTATAATTTCCAGGTATGTTTTGAGATCGGAACAATTCTATGAGTCGATTAAGGAAAATTTACAGTTTAGCTTTGATGAGGCTTTCATCTCATTTTGAAAGATCATATCAAGCTATTCATGATATACATAGCGAGCAAGCATTAATATTTACTAACCCACAATATTGAAAGTAAGTATAATAACATAATCATGATTATATGTTTGTTCAATTATTTATTTTATGACATAGGTTTTGATCTCATTTAATTGCTTATAATTTTCGCGGTACCAACGATTTTTTAAAAACGCTGTCTTATATCACACTGCATTGTCATGGTAATTATTCCCTTTTTAATGAAAATGTCACGCATCTTCACTAACCTTGGCCACGGTCAACTTTGTTATAAATTGAGACCAATTTTACAAATTATAGCTTAACAAAAACTCTTCCGCGGCCAATAAGGAAATTATGGGGACAGCAACTATTTAGTACACGACACACGAAACAAATGAAAACGTCAAACACTTTCACTAAAGAATGAATAATAAAAATATTTGGTTCGCCGGTGCGTAACGCTGGCTCGTAGTTTGACAACCGACCAATAAAAATTTAAATAAGCGGAAGTTTTTTGTATGATACTAGAAGCGATTGGTCTGTGAGATGTTTTCTGGTTCGTTGTGGCCTGTAATTGGTGGTTGTTGCCTAAGTATTGTGGTTTCGTTTTCAGTTGAATTTTATGGCAACAAACTTAAATACCGCTAAGTCCGCTAGGTAGTAGGTGCAGTTTAAAATCAAAAGTAGTTTCTCAATTGTTTTTAAATTATTTGAGGAAGTATTATTTGTTTTAATATATTTATTAATTTAATTGCATTTACTTTGCTTTCTCAGTTGGCGTGTAACCAAAATTACTGTTTTTACTGTGTGATTTACTGTGTTTGTATCAATGCTTCATTATGTTAATTAAATTGATCATTTTGTTATAATACAAGTCAATACTACAATATTTTATTGGTAGTCTTTGTAAGATTTAATTGATTCAGTTTATAAGAACCTCCAAGAGCTAATTGTACCCATTTAGTTTTGTGTTATTTCAATGAACATGTCTACATTGATAGTTTCAAAGTTATTCAGATCAAGTCTGAATATTACATAGGTAGATCGCAAACAATTTGCTAGTCACGATAGATCGTTAAACGGCATTGAACTTTTGATGTGTCTTAAAATGCAACTTATTATTAACATCCGATCTCTCCTTTATTTATTTCAGACATGTCTGTGTTTCTAATTGAGCTTCAGATTTTTTTATTTTTTAAATTTTCTATAATATTTTAGTATTCTGCCTAGCCCTTCCACAATTTTGTTGGGGTTGGCTTCCAGTCTCACCGGAAGCAACCGAAGAAAAGTTTTTGCTATGGGACGACTGCCAAACTGAATCTCAACACCTATCTACTGGATAATATAGAGTATTATTTTTTATGCCTACCTATACAAAAGTTATTTCCTAACTAAAAACATTCTCTTATTTCCACAGTTTAGTTGAAATTTACTACCAAGATATCTTAATTTTATCATGATTTAAATAGTCTTACAAACTTTACTCCGAATAGATTTCTTCTCAATTCTTTGTGTTGCGAATGACATTTAATTTTTCTTGTCTCGATTTGCTTTCATGTTTATTTTATCAAGATTTGCAGTTACAGGACTGGCCTTGGTTTTATGTATTATTGAGCGAGTGCTCATTGTAACTAATGGTTGAATTAAGAAATTGATGACTGAGCATTTTCGTTTGTATTTCGTTGATATTATGTTGTGCCGTACTGTATTTATTCTGATAACTGTATTATGACCGGGTTTAGTTCGAGTTTTGGAAACGAGATTTACTTGGAGAGCAGTGAGTCAGAGAGATGTGTGCCTTGACAAAACTCGGTTGGTATGATGTGGTTTTATTTATATAATGATTTCACTTTTTGTTTTTATTTTTTATTTTTTAATATCGGTTACAAAACCTAAGTAGGCTTAACAATCATAGAGAACTCAAATACAGGCAAGTTATGCAAAGTAAACTATACGAATAATAACAGTTGTCTTTGTTTGATTATGTTAGTTTCTACATAACTAGTACCAAGATTTTTCACAATCTAATTGTTTTATTTGAAAAGCACATATTAAATTACACAAATTAATCTCTTGTAACTAAGCTTAATTAAGCTTAAGTGTTACCTTATTATAATTTATTTAAATAGCAATCTAAAATTGTCAACCCGCAAGTGAACAAGCGTGGTGATCAATGCTCGTGCCTTCTCTACATGAGAAGAGGCCTGTGCCCAGCAGTGGGACATTTATACGACGGTATTATTATTATAACCTTATTAACGAACTCCGTGGTCGAGTGGCCTAAAAACCGGTTTTGAAGGTTTTACCAGCTCTGAGGCCCGGGTTCGATCCCCGGACGGGTGTATCTAGATAACCACTTTTCTATATTGTCTCGGATGTCGGTGTTTGTGGTACCTTCCTTGTCTCTGATTCCATAACAAAAGTGCTATAGCTACTTATTTACATTTGGGTGCAGAGCAATGTATGTGATGTTGTCCACATTTAATTATTTATTTATAACTACTTAACTGACAAAATATATCATACTGAATTTTTGTTCCTTTTTTATCACAAAGCTACCTAAAAGTTATATGGGTATTTTTATCCTTGGTGTAACCCCCTATCCCTTTTATCCCAAACAATTATTCAAGTTTCCACAATCCATGTTAACAAAAAGTCCTAAGCTATTGTTGCTACTGGCCATGGAACGACTCCCGGTCATTCCCCTCAGGAACAAGGACCTGCCACCGAATCAGTACCGGTTTTGACATCAATAAGTAATTACGAAGGAAAAGTTAATGCTGGATGAAAGATGCATGTTATATCAAAATTAATGGTTTATAGAAATTACTGAGAGAGTAAATTTGATAATTTGGGGTTTTGAATTTGAATATTTATTTTACTCTGGATAAAAAATTACTCACGATTAATTTAATGATTCCCGTAAAATAATCAAAACGTCTGATATATAAAAGAAAATAGGTAATAAAATGCGAATATCCGAATATCATAAGACAAATTTTATTTCACAAATATCTTAATGTTTTTTGTTTATTTTATCAAAATACTTTTTTAAATCTAGATATGAAAACATACTCATATATTGTTGAGGTTAAGTATTAGATAAGTCTTATTTCAAGTAGGTCGAATAACAATTTGAGCAAATGGTTTTATTTCAAAATAAATGATTACGCATGACCATAATACATTTACTTCAGTCGGTCAGTCAGTTATTTTTAAGTTACATAATACAATCACAAGAAGGCTCACATCTCAAATTTGAATATGATATCACAATCCGGTCGGCTTAACAATAATTACTTATGATCTAATAAAACTATTTTGATTAGCCTTTTGTTCTTATTTGGTAATAAAATAATACAAAAGGTATTAACGAATAACGAAGATACCTTGCATGAAATCATTAAAAACACATTATCAAGATCACATTAGTTGCAATTACTTTTAGAATTAACCTAAATGTAAAGATGATAAACTAAGTTGTGTATTTGAGATTCTTCCTAAAACTACGGATATTCCCATGTACTCAAACTTAAATTTTAAGTCGCTCTTAAAATTGTCACGTCAGAAGGCATTCTACACCTTATAGTAACAAAAATAGTATGAGACTATAATAAAGACATAAATTGAGATATGTATTCGGCTATTCATTTGGCAATATTTGTACTTTGAGTCATACCTAATAAGCCTTTAAGTTCTACTACTCCATTAAAAACTGAACACCAAAACCACCCAAAAATAACCTTAAAAATACACCCAAATGCTGTTAAGAGAAAGGATGTTAAACATTCTTAGAAAGCTGTAACCGTTGAAGCAGACTTAACCATTCATGTTTATAAAGCAGGTGTGGTCCTCCATTACCCAACATACTACAAACTTTGGGAAAATACGACAATAGTCAGGGTGTGGCTCAAACCTAAAAAATCAACAATCGAACACCCACTCAACTGGAAAAAGAGAATTTCCGAATAAACTATGCCATTGTTATTTAAGTTTCCGCGTTTCATAACGGGTTCACTCAAAGTAAAATGCATGCAAATTAAGTATTATAACGACAGATAATTAGATATGGTAGGAACGTAACAGTATTGCAAATATTGACTTGAATTGGCTCACTAGATCAAATGGGAGTTATTTACGCAACTGGCTCTTTATATAGCAAATTAAATAAGAGACGACACAATTTATTAAAATTACCAACTGGTACTGCGTGATAAATTTGCTCAAAATGAAGAATATTTTGTACTTAACGATGGAGCCTATCCAATTTTTTCTACACCTGAAATAGATGAGACGTAAATCCATAATAGCTTACAAAGAAATCTTGACATATCCAACAAAAAGATGAATGGCTGACTACAAAGACGAGTGATGCCGACCGTGCCTCGAGGCGACGTAAGCAATCAAGAACATTTTATAAAAGGTATCGGACGATCTTCCTGAGCTCCCGACTGTATAGGCATATAAGGCTTCGTTAGGATTCTGAAAATAAAAGCAAAAGAGCCAAAAGATTCGCCTCGCCGCCCTTCGAGGCAACCGTTCTGGGAATCGAGAAATAAACTGGATTGTGGACTGGGTAAAGCAGGTGATTTCAAAGAACACGTGATAAAAAGTCTCTCCACAAATTATAAAACTGAAATTTCAAAGAATATTATCTTTTTTAAGCTTGTTATAAATAATAAAATCAATGATAGTTTTGTCCATCCAATAATCTATTGAGTCATATTTAATATTGTCATCTTTAACATTAAAATAGGGAGCTTTACCGATTTTGTTTTTAAAAGTATTATTGATTCGTTCAATTTCGTGGAAATCAACAAAGTAAATAATATTTTCAATCAAGATACCATTCTGCAATTACGTTTATTTTCTGTCTTGCTTGACTGATTTATATACTAGTTATGATGCAATAAGTCTTTCCTCTTCCGCATTTATAAAAAGGGTACCCTTTGCATACGTAAACAGACACCGGGCAATGAGCTCTATTCTACTATTGTAGAAGAACTTCATAGTCTTAGCTACAGGCTTTTAACTGCATGGTATATTGTGTCTTATGGATGAGGCGTTAAGATACAAAATCATAAAAACGTTTTTTTTTTTTTTTAATTGGGTAGGTATTTGTGTTCGTATCAATAAATAAGGTAAATATAATAAACCAACAAAATTCTCATCAGCCTAAGCTTGTTTCATAACGGAAGGTAAGTCACAAGAACATCAATCTATTCAAAATGATGAATGGAGATATTTTTTGCTTGTAGTACCTACCTACCCACTAGTCCAATAAACGTCCATTAAGGATGTTTTTTGCT
Source organism: Diachrysia chrysitis (assembly GCA_932294365.1). Lineage (NCBI taxonomy): Eukaryota > Metazoa > Arthropoda > Insecta > Lepidoptera > Noctuidae > Diachrysia > Diachrysia chrysitis. The sequence continues at coordinate 8,215,909 of OW028659.1, read as the reverse complement.
TGGCAAATGAAAGACAACTCTAATAATTCTCACAAATAACTTTAACAATCGAAACTTTAAAGCATGATTTGTTTCGAATCATATTTTAAAGCTTCCATGGTCTGTTGTGTAGCTCTCAAATCTTAAATGCTATCAGGGTTAAACATTTCGCCGTTAGTCAGGGATCCAATTATCACGTTGGCATCTTCAGGCGAAGCATATTTATGCATCGATGGCGTCAACCTTAAAGTTATTGCTTTTCGGAACCAGTTTGTGGTCGGGCCTGCACTTGCACAAAGAACCCCGGGCGAGAGGACAATATCAAGGACAAAATTTTACTGAAACTAAAGACTTGGGACAATTTTTTCTTTTTGTAAAAACATTGATAATGTTAATACAATAATATAATTAATTACGAATATTTTTGGATGCTGATTATTTATATGAACTTCAAATGTGTCCTGTCTAGTCATTATTTTTATAATTAGAAGATTATATCTATTTCTAGGTGTTGTGATCATTGAATTTGACCTTTACATCATTGTAATAATTTATTGTATCACTTTGACCTCTGGCAGTCAGAATGTTACTCGCGCGGCTCACAAAATTCTTATACAGAATATAAATATTATCTGATGATATGGGCCTAGTGGCTAGCGGTCATAAGAAAAAAAATGGCTAAACTAGAGTTTTATATTTGGTTTTTCAAATTAAAAATGTTCAATGGCTACCTGGAATTAGAAAATTGGTATTTTGCTGCAGTTGGTTAAAAGTTTTATAGCATTTCATGCTTTCCACAAACGATTATGTTTTACATTTACTTCTTGTTTGACATATAAATTTGTAACGTTCCACCAAAGATTTAGTAGAAGTCATTTGACAATTAATAATCTACCATCTGTAAGTCAAAGATACAAATTGGCGTCATTAGAAATTTTCCAAAACCAATATTTATTATTTTTAGTTATAAATTAGTTTCCATACATAGTTATGTTATTAGCAAGTCTGTCAGTGTGGCTAATCGTGTTGATGAACTCAGCCTTTGTTTGTACGCATGCGCACTGCTGTATCCGCGAACGTTTTATTTATTTTGAGCTTTGAATGTTAATCAGATGCTGATGTGGTTCGCTATTGTCAATTACAGTAATGCTAATGTTAGTTTAGGTTGAGAGATGTAAATATTTCGCAAATTTAAATTGGCTTTAAAATCCTATCAAAAATATTTTATCATTCTCTGGTCTTTTTCATTACTGCTTGTAGTTTGTTATTCGTGTCTGTTGTTAAAGATATTGCTGTTTGTTAGATTACCAAATTTAACTGAATATGATTAACACGTTTAATTGAAAATGTCTTCTATACCTAAATAATATAAATTATTAATTTATTTATTTCTCTCCCACAGAATTCTAGAACATTCTTTATAAGACTGTTCTGTTTCAAATTTTACTACAACTAAGATACAATCTCATCTGACATTAGCCTAGATTTTATTACTGCAAAGTAATGACTAATGCTTTCTTGTAATCCGTTTCTTGTGGTATTAAGTGTTAGTCAGCGTAAACGTTTCATTTCACCACAAGATATAAAGGAGGTTCTATGGGCTGTGAAATCAGCCGACAGTGTCTTTTTGTCTGTTTTTGGTATTTTTAAGTCCGTTTTATCTTAAATTAGGTGGGATTAACAGTACTTTTTTTTTTAATTCCATAGAACTTAGACCTATGTTATTTTTAAATTATTTTGATTAAGTACCTACATGTGTAATTTAAGTAGGTAAAAGTTGCATGTGTAATTTAAGCAACTTTTTACACACTTTTAAATTGTATTACGTTACTAAATAAGGTATATGTAACTTTAAAAAATATTTCCTGGGTATGCACGCCGTTGATATCGGTCTTCACATAAATTTTCACGAAATTCGTGAACTATCTAGACAATACAAATAAAAATACAACATCAACAAAACATGAAATATTCCACCATTTTATTAACACGTGTTTGTTCAGTTTCACCTCATACATCGAGTTATACAGCCAGTATGAACCTGTCTTCAAAGTTAACTTTTTTCACAAGATTATTCAAATTATTGTCGTTATACTACTTTCCATGTGAGAGTGGATTCGTCAGAATTGGCTATGTGTGCGTGACAGTCTAGGAAATGGATTTTAATGTTACATGTGTGTTTGCTTGTTTGTATGACTGAGTATTGTAAATTAGATCACTAGTACACACGTAGATGCGTATTATGGAATAACTTAGTACGTTTTAAGCGTGAGTTAATTTAGCTTTTTTTATTTATTTTGCTATTTATATTGTTTGGACATAGTTTTAATGAAACGGGGCGATCTGTTTTGGCAATAATTTTACGATTTAACTTGTTCATAATAGTACCTAAAGTTCATACTCGATATGTTCACTTACCTTTTCTCTAATCAAATTACTAATTATTACTATGTCGAAGATAAAGAGACTGTTAGTTGGTATCCGCTACTTTCTATGGTACTGCCAGTCAGATTCGCTTTGATAGCTACGGCTCAGTCAAATAGTTTTCTTTAAAAATTTTACTTAGAACATCAATCACTAGCAGATATATCGATGATAACTATCATAAGTACGCACAAGCATCTGGCGCAAACGCATTGCAGTCATATTATAACCTAATCGTAGATATTGCATTTTCTAAGAGAAATCATATCACGGAAATGATTGGGGACAAGTTGATAAAGAAATATCTATATTGAAGTTTGCCGTTACTAATACTATGGTATTCAGAAGTGAAATTCTAGGATTACAAAAAAATGTCTAATAATTTTCTAAATCTCTTAAAAACCTTCCTCTATTTGAAGGTCTTTGCCCTGCAAACAGACGGGATTATTCGATTAGTTTAGATAAATAAAATCAACACCTCTAGCCAAGTGATTTCTGCGAGCGTTAACTCTAATCGAATTACTTAAATATATGGAAGTGACAATTCTAAGTCACGTGACTTATGGAAATGAAACGATTTTTAATGTAATTTCTATACATTAAATGTTATTGCACTGATTTATGTCATAGTTAACGCTTTTAAAAGTGTCATTTGGATATACAGGCTGGTTACAATAATAGATTCCGTATTCAAAACAAATGAAGTCGTGAGTATCGTGTGTTTTTTAAATAACAGCCATGTTGGGAGAACCTTTTGTTTAGCAAATAATTAAGTAGATACAAAAAGGACTTTTAAATATATATTATTATTGTAATAAGTAAGTAGTAGTAAGTAGTTCAGTGATCAGGCATTTATATTGTATCTGATTAGCGGGCAAGTGGGTCACCTGATGAGAATTTGATCTTCTCTTGGAAATGAGTTGTCGGTCATTAAAATAGGTTTACATTCTCATACACGTTTGTTTTCTACACAAAATGTACCTATGTGTTTGTTTTTTATATTTTTGTGATACTTGTGGTGGACATACTGAAGGTGACTTAACGGTGACTTAAAACTGATTTAAGATTCAGTATTCGGCCAAGACTCTTTTTTACGATCCAACTGAGAGACATTCAATGTATTTATGAACATCCTAATGAGTAGTAATACTTCTAATTACGTGCGAACACGCAAGAATAAAAAAACGAAGACGAACGAGACAGTGTGAAAAATGGCAAATGTAAGAGAAAAATACAGATGAATGTTTTATTCATGAACAAAATAAATTACTAACGTGTTGACGTATAATCGTAAATATTACAGATTTTTCAATTAATTTTGTTGTGCGCGATGACGAATTAGGAGTTATAGGAGGATTGAGTTTTGCTCATTAAGTTTACACTTAAAGTTTTCTAACTTATTGCTCATTTTTTGTTTTCATTTTTTTTTATTCGTGGATTTTTTCGCTAAAATGTAAGTTACTGAGTAAAAAAGAGGTCAACCTATCTACAGTTGTTTTATCATTATCGGTATCAAAACCTAGGAGCTTAAAGACACCTTTTTTTATCTTTAAACCAAATTCATACTTCCAATTTACGAAATAAAAACTAGAATTCTTTTTCTAAACCATGTACACATATGTCATGTCTTATATACAGGATGGGTAAATAACTCCAACTACAGCCCTATTTTGTTTGATTCACGATTATTTACTTACCCTATATACTTATTTAATTTAAAGTTTTTCTTTTTAAGGTTTGTAAAGGGCAATAATCTCCAACTGTCTGTCCATTTTATTATATTCCTTTACTTCTATACCTATTTAAGTAATTAATTTATTGAAATATACACGAACCTAGAAACCTGTATCTTAGGTGCGCCGTTTGCGAGAGGATATTTTAAATAATAAATGTCATTTAATATTCATTAAAATTATCACAGGTAGATATGTTAATTTTATTAAATAAATAAATTGTTAGCAGTATTATAATATTATATTCTATTCACTCATCCTGACTGACTCAATCAAGTTTAGATTGATTCTTAGCAATATATCTTGGTTTTTAAAATGTATTCGTTACATTTGTGCCTTTTTGGAACCTGTTATTAAAAACAAAGAAAAGGAGGTCGCCTATTATACCTATTTATAAGTTAAATTGTTTAATAATTATATTTGAAAATTAATAATTTTAGTTAATTTAATAAAATGCCTTTTAACAATCAACAAAGATGGTTTCTACACATTTCTAACTACACAACAGCTCAATAGATAAAAAACAAAACACAACGCATTGACATTACTGCAATTTACAAACAGTACCTACTAAGTTGCTTCACAATTAAAACTTAGATTACATAAGCACTGATAATGTCACAACTGAGAAAGTATGTACGATAAGAAAGTGTTCGTATATACCTTTCAATAAGACTGTTGACAAAAGACCTTTACATGCAATAGATAAATACGTCACGGTTCAACAAGAGAAACAATTGGTAGTTGTAACAACTGGACTGCGTTTGTTTTTACAGAATAGTTGTTTTAAGAATGCTTGATCCGGTGGTCATATGACATGAGAACCGCTAAACCGCTGCACTGATTTTGATGTAACTTGGTAGGGGGTAAGCTAAAATCCCAAGAAAGGATATCTAATAAGCTACTTTTTACTGCGATAACCGATACTCTAGCCGGCGAAAGCTAGTATTTAGAATATTAAAACAGATAGGCAAAAAAATTATAATGGTTTAAGTAGATTAAGCCTGATCATGTTATTTTAAACCTTTATGCATATAACACAATGGTTGCAAGCTCCTACTTGTAATAGAAATGTTTTCCGTTGAATTAACTATGACTATCTAAATGTATTTTATTTTTTAAACTTTTCTAAACTAAAATTGACTACTAAAACTATGGACACCATCGTATTTTCTCAATTTACAAACTTTTGATTATTGGATTGGTATTTCAACTGCGCTAATAAAATAGAGAACAGAAAATTAATTTAATTTTTCAAGACAGAAGATCCTGGGTAAAATTGCGACCTTTGCCCAGCTGCGGGAAACCTAAAACGATCCTAAAAAAATATTAAGAGAATCTTAAAATCTGTAGCAATAAATGCTGACGACGGCAGTTTAAAATAAAAAAAATATTATTCAAAAGTGATAATAAGGTTTGTAAAAGAACATTTACATAAATTAACGGGCAAGCAGAGAATGTAAATTTTAATATTAACATTTTTAAATGTCATACAATTATTTTTATACCTTCAATAACCAAGGTCATTAGTTGCTTAATGAAGATGTCACAATTAACATTTGTCAGCTGCTAAAATGGACGAAATATTCAGTGTATACAGATGTTAAAATGCCAGTAGAACATTAATGTGTTGTGCAAATGTGACCTTTATTTTGTAAGCGATACGGTATGTTGATTAGATTTTCTGATTACTGCACAGGGTCGCATGGATTTGTTATGTTTTTTAAAAGGTGAGCGTCAAAAACAATCAAAAGTAGCGCAAGTTTTAATATGGTGCTGTTACGGATTTGAACACTGTTATATTACATACATAACTCCTAAATGTTAAATCATCTACTACTTAATAACAAAGATTTATAGGTACATAATTTTGTAAGTGTTATGGCGAAGATAATTATCGTAAGATGTATTAGTAAAAACGTAAAAAACCCGACTAAGAATCATTATAATGTAATGTTTATTTATAATATATGTAAACAAACATGTAAGCAATGTAAAACTTTATTTTGAAACCGTACTTGACAGATTTGGTTAAAAAAAACATATTAACGCCAAAAAGACAAAACTCCGTCGTTTTAATTATTAAAAAAAAAACACATCTCAGTTCACTTGGGTTTAAGAGACAAATCTAACAATAACTTAACCGTCGAAATCTATCCAGCCAATGTAATAAATAAATTTACAAACATAGAAACAGAAATATAGTACCATACAAGATACCCGCGAAAAAACCTAACCTTTCTTTGGCAGTTGGGTAAAAACTAAACTTTATCCAAGTTAAAATTAGATGTCAATACAGGTATCGCCGCGAGCTTAGTATAACCCATGTAGTAACGTACAAAAAATATATCCAAATGCACTTGTATGGTATTTCACATGACTGCTTTCTGCCTTAAGGAATAATCGTAACAACCACTATCAAGGTTACAAAATTGAGTGAAGTAATGTATAATTAATTTTCCTCATTCCTGATACGTTTTGAACACGTTTCAATTACATATGTTTACTGCAACTTCACTGACACCTATACAAATAATTACTCCTTACTTACTAGGTCAGCGCACTTACCATGAACTCTTAAAGCAGAACTGTTGCCGTCGTGTAAGCGAGACGCTGCTACGTGCAGTGTAGTGCGCCGTCTCGCTTACACAACGACAACAGTACTGTTTCAAGAGTTCATGGTACAGGTCCAGTACATCTAAATGGAACATAGCCAAGGTATGTGGGGTACCAGATGGCCTTAAGGATAGGCAGTAAGATAATTGTAGTAATTAAATTTGTATGAATCAGTAACTGTTGATAATGTTTGCTTGGTACAATCCTTCACCTTTGACTGTTACGCACACTGTTAGCAAGATTTTAAGATATTTCTTTGGTTCTTGATATAAATATTATTGATTAAGGATAGTCAGAATTTTAAAAACTGGCAACATTTTCAGTCGGAATATTTTCACTGGTATGGTGGCTATTAGGAATGGGGTGGATCACTGGGTATGAAAAGTAAAAATCTAATTATTACGTAAGTTAGATAATAAAAAAATATTAGACACTTATTTTTTGCTTCTTCAAAATAAGAAAACACGCAGTAGATTAAGCGAATCAAAGTTTACGAGTGGGGGCTAATGATGTTATGCTTGAGTACAAAATGCACAAAATTGTGACGTCATGCGACATTTCAAATCAATGTATCTTCGTGAGTTTTTGGTTTCGTAAAATGAAAAAAAAATACCTATAACTTATGTTATAAGTCTGACGACCTCCGTGGTCGAGTTGTGTACACACCGGTTTTCAAGGTGTGGCAAGCTCTGAGGTCCCGGGTTCGATACCCGGCTAGGTCAATGTAGAAAACCACTTTTCTACATTGTCCCGGGTCTGGGTGTTTGTGGTACCTTCGTTGTCTCTGAATTCCATAACACAAGTGCTTCAGCTACTTACTTTGGGTTCATAGCAATGTATGTAATGTTGTCAACAAAAAAAAAAGTCAGGTTAGCTCGAAGCTTACAAAAGCGTTGGAGTTTAATTCTATAGTCTTGTTATATATTTCCACTTAACGTTTCTTTAGTATCAAGACATTTTATTTATGTAAATCTATTTGAAATTACTTGATGTCAATAATAAAGCTGTATTCTCTCGACTATTCTGTCATCAGTAATGACAGTTACTCATTGGCAGCTAGACGTGATTATTTAAGTGTCTGTCTGTCAGTGTCTAATTAGAATACATTTGTTAAAGTAAAGTTAACTGGTGTCAATCATTTTATTGAAAACTTTTCTATGGAGCTGTTAAAGACCGAAGCTATATGCTGCAAATAGTTGTTAATATTCGCTTATTTTGTTATATCAAAAAGTGTTCATTTAAAGAATTACACCAACTTATTACGGATACCGAAAATATACTATCTGGTAAATATATAAGTATATTTGTTAAGCACTGAAGTTTATTGCAAAAATCATAGAATAATCATAAACAAAAGTAAGAAAATAGCAAACACGAATTATTCAATACCTTAGGTACTTAAATTAATATTGTCAGTAAACTGGTAGATATGTCACAAAGTAAACAAAAAACTCTTAAATCAAAGATAAAACAAATCATAAATTAAATGATCATAGAAAAAGACAATACCACTTAAACAATAGGAATGCAATAACTTATCATAAGTCAGAACTTTACAACATTGTTACTTGTTTTGTTGATGACGTAAGCACACCTGTCAACTTGTAGGAACGTTGATTTAAGATTCGCAGACGATATTGTTCCTGATGCTACAATGGATACAGTAGACTAAATACCTTACAACATAATGTTAAATATTGATAACTTGGTAAATAAAATTGAATGAATTAAAATTGACTGAAGAAAGCTCCCTTAATCTTCATTTAATTTTAATTCAAATACAATGCCAATACAGAATTGATATTAGTTCTGGAAACGAAATACTTTCAATCGAAGGAACCAGGTGGTTATTATTATATTCTTAATTTGTTGTGTGTTGTTCCATTTATGGCAATTCTATTGAAGATATTCAAAATGATTATTATTATTATTTATTATAACGAGCCATTAGTGTCCCACTGCAGGGCAAAGGCCTCCCTTCCCTCTTTCCATTTATCTCTGTTTAAGGCTAACAGGGGCCAGTTCCGCGCAAAGGAGTCGAGTTCGTCCCGCCATCTCCTCCTGTGTCTGCCGCGAGGTCTCTTTTAATCTATACTAATATTATAAAGCTGAAGAGTTTGTTTGTTTGTTTGTTTGAACGCGCTAATCTCAGGAACTACTGGTTCGAATTGAAAAAAAATTTTTGTATTGGATAAGTCCGTTTATTGAGGAAGGTGATTAACATCACGCTACGACCAATAGGAGCGGAGCATAAATGAAAAATGTTGCAAAAATGAAAAACCGTTGAAACTAAAACACGCGAACAAAGTCGCGGGGGACAGCTAGTGCTTTATAATCCACTGTGTGTCGCCCATAGCCCGTCCGGCCCATGTGACCAGCCAGTACGTCAGCAATTTTGATGATTTATCAAAACTATTGAATGATCAAAAAGTTTAAGTTTAATGACGATACTTTTTTCATACATGGCATTATAAAAACTACGTGTGATGATAACGGATAAATATAAATTGTGAGATCGCGTGAGAAGCGAGAAATGACGCCCATACGATGCCGACTTTATTCCAGCAGGTAAGACGAAGAAAACTAGTGATACTCAATAAAATCGGTTCATAAATAATAATTGAGATACAGAAAGTGTATGTAAATTAGATTTTCATTTCTACATAACACATGTTTTGTGCGTCATACATACAATTATATTTTGTACAGCAACCGACGAAGTTTGCCGACACAAATTAGAAATTGCGTATAGAAATATTGGTAGGGTAATAAAATAGTTACGTAAATGATTGATCGGCCTCTATTTTGAATGATTGAGGTAATAAAGCCATTATCACCACGCTTTGCAAATGAATTGGTGATTGAAGTCTTGTTAAAGCTAGTACTTAGGTAGGTACTAACTTAGATGCGGTTGCTTGGATAGAAGAATGTGATGTCGAATTTTCATCACGGGGTGAGTTAAAATTGCTAAATGAATAATTGGTTACACAAACTTATATAAAAAAACGACATCAATTTAATTTATTTGCCATTTACAAACATTTTAATTAATAATATCACTATTTAGCACTATGTATAGTCTTCTAAGCAAAATGGACCTCTGAGGAATATCCCATAGATAACAAAAATATTTTTTTTAAACTATCCATAATTGACGAAGATATCGCGTAGCCAATATACAAAAAAAACATCAAGAATTGAGAACCTCCTAATTTTGAAACTGGTTAAAAAGAAAATACTAACGATATGACGCAAACCAAATTAGACAGGATTGCTTAAATGGCAAAAGCACCAATTCGAATAACTTTAAATATATTTACAAATGTATTTGCCAATCACACTTATATGTGAAGGTCAATGACACTAGACTGGGGTAAAACCCCTTAACCTTAAGATCGTCAATCAAACTTCTATGTCGTTCTATAGACGGTTAACGAACGCAGTCAGTGATGCGCAATAGCATAAAACTTTTTATTACACACTCATGTGAACCTGATATTGCCGAGTCTCATGCTGAGGTCATTCCAAACCGTAGGTATTTAAATATCACGTTTTACCGCGACTGGTGATCTCAGAAAACATATATTTAATCATACATTTGTATGTATAAACTTAAGTCCGCTAGATAAATATTCATCGTTCAATAAAAAAAATTAAACACCTACATAAGCGATTTCTAGTTTTTAAACAAATGACGGTAGTTGGAAAAAATTTCAACCATGACAATGAACTGTCGTAATATTTTCAAAACTCGAATATCTCAAAATTGGCAACAGTGCAACGAGCAACGACCGTGTGAATGAAAATAGGAGTCATCTACACAAAAAGTAGACGAATGATACAATTAAGAGTAGTGATATCTTAAATATCTTACCAGAAAACGTGAGAAAACATCCGACCTTCTGTCACGAAACAATCAGCCGTTATTAATACACTGTCTTCGAATGTCACAAGCACAGGTCACGATAACGGAACACAGCGTACATTCATAAAGTGGACGCGAAAAGAAATCAAACGATCGAACGAGATTGGCCGGTCAGTTAGAACGTTCGAATCCGAAATTCAAATGAGCCAATGAGAGGGGAGCGCGCATGCGTGCAGCAACAACGGACGCTTGACGCGGACTGAGGCAGTTTCTCAAATGAGTGGTGGTTGACGAGCCTTCTCCATTCACACTGTCAAGTTAATTGTTTATCCAACACACGATATTCAACCTTATTTCATGTTCCAATAGGTGAAAATTTCTTTCAAATTAATAGCTTCTTATGACGTTATGTTGCACTTGGAAAGACATTGCCACCTCGGTCGCCTTCACATGCGCAGGAGTACCCTTTTTTGCAATGTTTCGTTTTAATTTTGTTTTTACATTTTAATTTTTATGTAAAAAAAAGTAAACAAAATATTGCTTACACAACATGTCTGTGTATTTAGAAATGGTTATATAACTTAATGTGCTATGAATTATAAACCTCGCATATATTTTGTATTACGTGATTGAAGCTTCAAATTATGATAAATTTACATGAGAAAGTATTTCAAGACAAAAAAATACAGTGATATAAAAAAAACACTGTTTAGTTGTATATATGACTTTATGTCTAGAATAAACAAGTTGTCAAGTTAAACGTAACCAAGGTAACCGACACATTAGGCATTTATTTAAATTTAGATCTTAAGTTCGTTGCAGTAAAGTTGCATTTCATTCACATACCATTTTTATAACATAAAACAATAGGGATACATTTCTTAATAAAGATTTTACATAGAATAAAGGAAATAATTTGTGTGTGAAAGAAGTACATTTCGTAATATGATTTAACCTTTTTATGGGGTTAAATACCGCAGTAACAATAATAGGAGTCTTTAACACGGTTACTGGCAGCATTTGTTTTAAAAAGGCGTGAGAAGTATAAAATCAAAAAAGTCACATTGTAAATAATTATGCAGGAATGAAATAATAGTTTGAGATGATGTCATTTATTAAATATTTTAATTAAAATACGTTGCTTTTGTTATTGTTCTACCTATAAAACAAAAGACTACAACCTCCTTTTATAAATCACTACCGACCCAACCCCTCTGCGCACGGGTAGAAAAAGCAATGAATTATACACAAAAACCTTTCTCTTGAATCACTTTAATTATTGCTGAAAACTGTATAAAAAATTCGTTTAAAAATTCCTTAGTTAAAAAGATCTAAAATACAAACAGCGGGAGCGATTTTCTTTTATACTATGTAAAGATTAAATTCCTTAGTGCGGGAGTCGTTTATTTAAAAAAAAAAAAAAGATAAAGGCATGGGACAAGAATTTTTGTGACCACAAATGCTTGTTTCAAGTCTGGATGTTCTTTGTGCATGTGATTTGAATGTTTGTAATACCCCCGCGACTCAAGGATTAAAAAAAAAAGGTGCGGGAGTCGCTTTAAAAAAAGGTACTTTTACCACTCAAAGATAAGGACACCCTGTTATTTAAAAATGTCGAGAAAAATTGTCTTACGGGAACGGAGACTATTGAAGCGGTTGAAGGTTCAGTTAATTTCTGAACACTACAATATTATGTAACAGGTATTCTTTTTCCTGTATTGTTTTTGTATTACTCAGTGAAATGTGTTGTGGAGGTCAAATACTCAGTAGCCACATGTAAAATTTGCTTTGATTAAACGCCTACACCAATATATCACGGTAAAAGGCTCGGCAGAACACATCTTAGTATTTTTTTAAGAAAATATAATCATAATGAATTGATTTTTATACACGTGTACTACAGGTTAATTTAGTTAAATATATTTTTATAGCAGTAGAAACGAAGTTTTAGAGATGCTAAGTATAAGTCGTACGGTTTGACCGACAATAAAGGTGAAACCGCGCTCGCTGCGGTTGAATCGTGGATGGGTGATCATTTATAAACATATCAACGGAGGAGTCCTCCGTGCCGTGGAAACCACGTAAAGTCATTTGTCTTGACTGTCACACGTTGATCTTTAACAGGCGTTACACCAGTAAACAGTTCTGACAAACAGTGTTACCATGGGACACTGTGTTACCCAGTAAAATGGGTTGTGGAGGTCAGATAGGCGTTTCATGTAAAATTCAGTATTCAGCTGAATCTAGTAAGACTGGAAGCCGACCCCAACAAAGCTTGAGCAATGGCTAGGCAAAAGAGATACCAGGTTTTAAATACTGGGCAAAGAATTTAAAATAGGTATTGGTAGGTAGGGAGTTCAAAGATTAATTTAAAGATGTATCGAAAGTTAAAGTTGAACGGAAGTTTAACACCAACCGGCAATCATGTTAAATAATACATTATATAATCAGGGTTTAACATACCTGTAATCCATAGTATTAGTAGATTGATTTTAATAGCGGAAACAAACTTTCTTAATTAGTAAGATTAAAGTATTTTAATGACGTTAGCTAGTAGGTACATAATTTGTTGGACTTTTTCCATTATATAATGGAACCTATCACTGTGTATGCCTATTAATTTGTGATATTATTCTAGCAGGTAACTTGTGTACTACAGAGTTAGGTTAGATTAGTAACTTCTTAGCACCAGGGGAACCAGCTCCGCACAGCAGCCTCCCTGCTGGATATCGAGGTAGTTTGCATTGCCCCGAGTATAAGGGAAGGGAGAAGCACTCCAGTTGTCTTAGCCGTGTGTGTAACTTTTGAGCAGTGGAAGACTCTTACGTCTTCCACTGCTCAAAAGTTACACACATAGGTACAGGAGTTGCGAACTAAAATGGCAATGAGCCGGCAATATATGCAGAAGAGATGACGATAGGTGGTCGCACAGAACATTTTTTTGGAGACCCTGAGCAGGAAGCAGATGTGAAGGCAGCCCTGCTGCCAGATGGTCGGACGATACAAAAAAGGCGGCACGGCCGACCTAGACCAGAATCGCCACATCAAGAACCTCTTGGAAAGCCAAGCAGAAGGCATATGTTCAGCAGTGAATACCCCTCCCCCTTCCCCAGGACGGAGGAAGTCCCCGAATTTTCCCGGGAGAAAAAAAAACAGGTTAGTATCTTCACTGTAGGTAAGTCGTGGCTTACGTATAATTTGAAAATAAAACACTTGGTTACTAGTCTGGGTTCGTACCTTACCATACAAATTACTTTAAGCATACAAATCCAGCCATTGAACAATGAACCACTACAGTCAATACATCATCATCATCATCAGCCATCATATTCGTCCACTGCTGGACATAGGCCTCTCCTATGGCACGCCACTGAGCTCGATACATACAGCAGTCAATACATAAACCGTTTAAACATAAATGCCTTAGTACTTAAAACGATCTAAGTTCCATAAATAGGTATTTAGTTCTTCTTACATGGTATACTTCCATTTTCAGTGCAAACTTGCTTGCTATTTGTTCAAAGTCATCTACAGAAATGGATAAAAATATTTGAGTTACATAAAGGGCGAATCAAATTAATAAAGAATTTTATTCGATTTCAACCCGTATAATAAACTGCATAAGGTACTAGTATTTTGGTTTAATAATATGTAATGATGTTTTACATTGACCAAGAATGGGCTTTAAAAGTATGTTTACGAAACGATAAAATTAAAATTCTGGCATGAACCATAACAGCTTTAAATGAGAATCTTTGTCATTTTTTAACGCAAGGAATTATAATATTTCTAGGAAAAATATTTATAGATTTAAATTTTGTTTTCTCTTAATTACTTTGCTTGAAACTTAAAAGTTATTAGCCAACCCAGTTACCCGCATAAACTATGTATACAGATTCAATTAAAAAAATTATATTATTGGGATTTTTATTTCTTCAATTAAGTTATGTTCAAGAATGCATTTGCTTTCATCTCTAAAGATCCTTGATTGATAAAAAGTAACATAATGTTTCAAAATACTTTGATTCAAGTAAATACCGAATAAAAATCTTGTATATTTATACTTATGACCCTAAAATACACACCATACAAGTTAATTACGTTAATTTATTTACAAACTTTATAAATAAACTTTTATTTCGTAAATCGAAACGAAGAAAAGGGCAAAACAGGTATCAGTTCATGACCAGTTACCAGCCAGTTTTCTGAACTGTCCGCCAAAGCAGAACAGTAAAACAAATCGACGCTTTTGAGGTCGGCCAGAGAGGTTAGGTGCGTTTGCATGTAAATATATTAAAATCTTTCCCATTGTGAAGAGAGAGTGGAATTTGTTTGAAGAAGATAACTTTGGAAAACTAGCTGTTCCAAAAATACCTTTACTGGTTGTAGGTTATGATATCCAAGATACCGACAATCTCAATTTTGTTTTATTCAGTTTTATTAAATGATGTAGTAATAGGTTGATGCTCACTCATTCGCAGCTAAACAAAGGCTGGTCAACAAAACGAAGCTAAAATGTAAAAAAAAAAACACTTTTGCTTTCTTTTCGCCAATCTTAGCATTTGAATATCGTTTTGGATATGTAAAAAAGTATGCCAACTTTCCAAAAAAGTTGAACTATGTAGCTATGTTGAAATATTCAGAGCAATTTGAACACGATTCGATCATTTACTTTACATGTTAGTAGACGAAAATTAGCATGCAAAATAGCAAAAAATAGGCGTACTAAAATTACAAAAATAAAAAGATATTCGCTACCCATACAGATTTTAAGACAGCAAGGAATTTGGATCAGGATATGGTTGATGGAGGAAATAATATTTAAATAGGTATCATGCTCCGAGAAACAGGACCTTAAAAAGGATCCCTAAAAGCCCGAAGATTACAAAAACTTGTTTCGACCGTCGCCAAGTACGAACGAGCGGATGGTGGAGGTCACCAAACAACATTCCACATCAATGATTATTTTTAGGCATTCGCTAATATCAGTCGCACAGATTATGTAGCTTGCAAAAAATATTTTGAGGTTCCCAGAAAAATATAAGTTAACAAATCTCTTCGTTTTATCGACTAAAGATATAACATTGGTTCCTAAACGATTTATGAGTTTGATTTTCGTAAATCGTTTATTTGTCTGATACAAAAAGTCTATCTGATTTCTAAGAAGTGGGCAGTGCTGTGGT
The DNA here is from genome assembly GCA_932294365.1 of Diachrysia chrysitis. Classification (NCBI taxonomy): domain Eukaryota; kingdom Metazoa; phylum Arthropoda; class Insecta; order Lepidoptera; family Noctuidae; genus Diachrysia; species Diachrysia chrysitis. The sequence continues at coordinate 8,200,109 of OW028659.1, read as the reverse complement.
GCCTAACACTTCTAGAGCAGTAATCTTTCTATAAAAAAATTGTTTTTTTTTTCTTTTCCCCCTGATTTCAAAAACCTCCATCATATGCATTGCCTTCCTGGGTATCGTCACCGTATTGTTTGTCAAAACTTCCACAGCTTACATTCGTTTTCTCAAAACAATGGGTCAGTCAACTCGACCATGATAGTTGCGTGCTGAAAAATACGTAACTCGATCTATAACACTGCGACCGTTAACTTAACTGTGAACCACTTATGTTATGGAACACCCAATCGGCTGTTATAGATACGTATTATAATTTTAAGATTTTTAGTCACTTCCTTATTATTATATACCTACTATTTTTAAATTGCATTTGTATATTTTCCCATACTCATACGTATTCATATCGTGGATCAAAGATAGTTTTTCCTTGTGATACATAATCCGATATTACATTCCGTACTTATAATTAAATGAAAAAGTAGTTTTATAATCTCTTTATTAATCTACACATTAAATTTGACATGAATATTTATCACAATAGTGAAAATAATATTACATATTACAACACCATTAATAATCATTAAATAGAATAACTTCTAAAACATTTAATAACATTAAAGCTTTAACTAAATACAGATTGACTAGATTTCAATAAACATTTGAATTACTAACAAAACATATAAAGCAACATTAGTAAATAGAGAGATAGTTACTATGATCAATATTTTCAAAATAGATAGTGTTACTTTAGACCTTCTGACAATAGGTATGAAGGTGGTAAAGATTAGACCTCATTTAGGAATGTTAAATATCAAAGTAAAATTGGAATTATCAAAGAAACAGTAAATATTAAACAAACATACTAAGAGACAAAAAATCTACACACGCCCCTAAATGATGTACCTATCGTTTTTTGATAGATAAACACAAGACATTAATGAAAATAAGAATACAAATACTTACTAAGCAAGTAGGTACAGAATAGAATATCTATTACATTTACTATATTATTATTACCTTTTAAGTACCTACTAATGTACGACATATATCAAGACAGATCATTTTAGGCCTAATAACATCGATAGTGTCTCATAAAGCAAAGGATTGCCAATGAACTAGTACAGTAGGTACTAGCCTTAATACATAAGAGTGACGTGATAATCTTTATAAAACCTTCAAAATAAAGTCCTTCAAAAACAATGATTAAAACCCAGTCCCTGAGTAGCCAAGTGACATTTCGACAAATTAACGATGATAAAATAGCTTCTATGAGATTATATGTATGGAAATGAAATTTAATGTTTAAAAATGACATTTAATTTCAATAAGTCAATGACTTAGACTTGTCACATAATTTAAGCGATTTGATCATGTTTTACGCTTGTAGTAATGTCACTTGGCTAGATGGGCAGTATTCACTGGATATGCATTTGCTCAACTAAGAAAAATTCTGGTGGTCTATGGAGAATACTTCATTTTAGTTCTGAATTAATTGTATTTATTTTAGACCGTTTAAATAACCTTTTTGGTAAGGAACCAAGTTTGCATTGGCTCAGCCTTGCCCTTCATGGAAACATGTCCACGGTAGGTGAGCTCAAATCTTTCATCGTAGTTGTCTTCACGCATCAGGTATCTGAAATTTAAAAATTGCCATTACAATGTGGTCACACTATATTATTATTATCTATTACAGTATTTTCAATAAGTGTAATATATATTAATTTAGGATAATATACGGAAAGTCACCTGTATTTCTCTTAATATAATTGACTATGTACGATTGCCGTTGTTTCTCTTACCATTTCCACATAATCGACTATGTCATGCAATGTATCCCCAAAATTAATATTCTTTGGATGGGTTCTTATTATTATTTACGGTTAATAATGGTGATTCTATCGTCAGTTTGTGAATTTCTAGTTTCCAATCTGTACATAACTACATTATATATCTATCCTGTAGTGTAACTATCGTTAAACGTATCAATATACATAGGTAAATATGGCTTCCCGAGCTAAAGGTAAAGAAGATTATGCAGCACTTGAAAGTTTTCTACGTTAAACTGTAGGGTGGAAAAAGATTTTGTATCTATTAGTTCGTCAACTATCGTACCGTCTACTGGCCTGTTAAATTCTATGTTTAACCAAGTTTTTATTTGAGTATCGTTTATATTAAGCAGTGTTTCAAATAGATCTTTCTGTTCTAATTAGGTATCGTGTTGCTTGACTTCATCTTTTATAGGACAAGTATTTACTTCAGTAAAACTTCCATTTAGTGCATTTGAGTTACGAGGAGTTTTTACATTACCGAATTAAATGTCGTACCTGGTTTAAATTAAAAACAAATATCAAAAGTCAACATGATGTTTACGAAATAATAGTTCTTTCCTTACTTTCGCATTTGGATTTTATTTTAAATTTGTTCAAAAGTTTTCGTGTTAATATGGATACCTTCATGGAGTGCTATTTTGAAGAGGTGTTTAGTAATATGGGACGCGACTGTTTGAACGGAAGATTGAAAAGGCGGGAATTGGTCGAATACTTCAGTACTGTCATTGCTGGTTGCGCAAGAGGTTATGTTTTTATTATTTACATATTTTTTTAGAGAAGATAAATAATAAAATGTACCTAAATGTCGGAAAATGAGAGTGACACGATTTATTAGTGTTTTAATTTTTGAGGGATGTGGTTAGATACGTTTAGAAATGAACCAACTGTATAGAGAAAATTTTATCTACTGATTGTTTGCAATCATACTTCGTTTATTACCAATCAATAAACGCTTTCTCCATTTCTCTTTTACAGCTTACCAACTTGATTTGAACAATAATCAAATAAGATTTTATGGGCATTAGAAACTCGTCAAAAGCTGATTTACCAACATTTAATACATTATATTATGTTAACAGTTAATCATTCAAATATAATAATCTACATCTTTGACTAACGGATACTTAAATTGTTTAATCAATAATAAATTCATAGAATCTCGAATAAAAGTAAAATTTACACTATCAGTAACCTCCAAAATCCTTAAGCACGATTTTTCAGATATTTGTAAACCGGTCAATTGCGAATCGGACCCGCACACGAAGGGTTCTGTACTATCGTGCAAAATAATATTTATAACAAAATGAACTTTATATTCTATATATTTTTCTTTTATTACAGTTCATAAGATACAATCCGCTTACAGACAAATGGACTGACAGCGGATGATTAGTAATAGGGCCCCGTTGGCAACCTTCGGGTATAAAATCCTAAAAAGGAAGTGTATCACATAAATAGGTTATAATAAGGTGTTAATATAATTTTTAGGTCAAAACCATTCGGACAACACATCATGCAAGAACTTCGTGATATCTGCACTTAGATACCACAACAAGTGTAAGACGAGCAATGGCAATGTGTGTCTCATGGGAAAATACCATAATCTTCTATACATCGCTATGAAGTTAGCATTCGACTGGAGTCTACAGGATAACGGGGTTGTGGCAGCATTATTGGATGAATTGTACGCTTGTGAGGGAACGTTCGAGAGAATATTTTTGGGTAAGACTTTTAATTAAGAGACAACTAACAGTAGTGAGAATAAAACTAGTGACGTCTTGTCCATGCGATTTAATTGGCACCGCACAATTTATATAAAATGAGAAATATGAAAAATGTCGTACTCAAAATCTCGAAACAGTGCAATTTCAACAACAAGCAACTATATAATTATATAAATTGATTATTTATTTTTCACAGGAGCAATATTCGGCACATCAGCACCGTATTTTTTGGCTGGTTGGAAATCAGACTTCATGGATAAAGAAGAAAATGTTCACGCGTTAGTCTTCTTCCTAGATCACGCAACTAACGCTAACCTTGAATATAAAGAAAATGGTAGAACATTCCGTTTTATAGATGTGCCTTTAGAAAGCTGTGGACATGCATCGCCATTGAGGGTCGTTATACAAATGGGAGCAGCGGAAATGCTGATGATATTACTAAGATTTGGAGCAAGAATAACAGCTGATAGAGTCTCAACAAACCCAATTGAATCTATTTTGGACAGGCTTAGCGATTACAACAGAAAATATCCTTACGAACTAGTGACTTGCCTCAAACTAGCTATGCGAGCAGTTCCTAGTATATGCTTAACCGTTGATAAAAATGTATTGAAGCATCTTGAATTACCTGACGATTATAATTATCAAAGAAGACTGATGTTGGAAAAGTATGGAGATATTTTGGAAGATCATTTGGTACCAGCTTCGAGGTGTGGTTTGAAACCAGTCGAATTAAAACATTTATCTAGATGTGCTGTACGACAAATACTTTGGGAGAATTTTGAGTTACCGTTAGGCATACAGAAACTGCCTGTTCCTACGTCATTGAAGCGTTATTTAGATTTGTGTGAAGATTAAAATTTTGAAACATTTTGCAAGCATTTTTATTTTTTTACTTAATTATTTAACTTGTACCAGAATAAAGAAACAGTGGTTTCAATACTTATGATTTTATAATTATTGTTAATTGTTTTCAAACTACCTTGTCTAATGAGGAAATAATAAATACTTGTACAATGAACATTTTACATACTCAGTAGTCTTAATTCTATCTTAGCATGGAACTGTTATAAAATTATCTCGGATAAAAAGTAGTATATCCATATAAAATTTATTAAAACTCTAGATTCTTTTTGTTTGCATTACTGCAACATTATCATTAGTTGTTTTAATACGAACCACCCATGCTTGATTGCTAAGGATAGTAAAGCACCTTGCAATTTTTCTAACACAAATTACTTATAAATGTCCCCAAAATATTACCCGTAAGTATCCTCGCTGACGTTAATAGTGCCAGGCACGCCAGTGGTCTCGCAGCGGCTAGTCAGGTTTACAGTGTTTCCAAAGAGGCAGTAGCGCGGCATGCGGTGACCAATCACACCAGTTACGACCTCACCAGTGTGGATCCCGATAGTAATACCCTAGGGAGAAATGAAAATATATTACACGTAAACGATTTTACTGCAAAGTTTTAAATCAAGTATGGAGTATTCATAATTATTTAAAACAAAACGATTTACTCACGCACATTCTCTTGATCGCCCGACTAGTTTCAGACTCAATAGGAGTCCCTAATCATGAGCTGACGCGGCGACGGTGGTGTCGCGAGTCGAATTCAAACCTCACTTAAAACTAGTCGGGCGATCCCGAGAATATGCGTGAGTAAACAGTTTTGTTTTAAATAATCAAGTATATGGAATTAAGAAAATTGCATAAAAGATATTTTAGTTATTGAGTAAGTCAAATATAAGGCATTTCTAGTTCTATGCAAGAGTTATGTAATCCAAATATTGTTTATAAGTTCTTATGAACACATTCTTAGTTATGATTCAAAGGTTAGCATAAGGAACTTACAACTGGTTCGCCATCAACAGTAACAGTTTGGGAAAGATCCATCATTTCAAGAGCCAGAAGTGAGATGTGCTTGGCGTGGCCCACTTCGTATTCCGGTAGACCAGACACTGCCATGTATTTATCACCAACTGTCTCAACCTGAAAAAATAAAAACAAATTAATTTTTTTAATCAGGTTTTAATACAATTTAGGTCGAAAATCCTATGAAACACTTCAACTAAGTTAACCAAGTGCTCATTTGTCTTACCTTGTAAACATTAGGATTCCTTTTCGGATCTGTAAGCACATCGAACGCTGTATACAAATCATTAAGCATCCTCACAATCTTCATGGCGCCCTTATGGTCGGTGTGCCTAGCGCAGTAGTTAGCAAAGCCGACAATACCACTGAAGAGCAGAGTGACGGTGTCATACCGACGAGCTGGTACTGGTCGCTGGTGACGGAGCTCGGTAGCTACGCTGATTGGTAGTACGGAATAAAGGAGCCTGGAAAAGGGGTATGATAGCCATGTAAAATGCTGTGCCAAAAGCTCGTCAACCTCACGGCATTAATTTATGTCCTTAGAGAAAAAATAAATAGACTATAGAGTGCGCCTAACAAGAAGGAACTGCAGGCACTAGTATGAACAAGTAAAATCGTAATTGTATCAAAACAGAGTGTTCTGTTTTATTAAAACTATCTCAAAACCCAATAATTACCCTAATAATATCGGAATCATCGACATTTTCGCATAAACGTTTGTGGTCGGACGGAAAATCACTTAAATCAGTAAAGGAGCATAGTTCTTACAGCAAAATGGACTACTAGCGATGCGCGCACTCTATTCTTGTCTATGTATACTTTAAGACTATGTCATAAATGCTATTATTGTTCATAATCTTAAGTTTTCCTTAAGTAATATTTCAATGAAATGTATTATTTACATTTAGCGAGGTAATTAAATAGGAGCTAGCTATAATAAGCAGCTGACGAGGTGACTTTTATTTAAGTAAATACTAAACTTTAAAGAGGAGGAAGAACTGTATTTTCCATCAAAAAATACAAACACATAAACATAACCTATCAATAAAGAATAAGTTATACACGCATTGTTTTATTTCTATGCAACGTGTCGTTTTGCATTCTCGTCAAATTCAAGGAGGTACCTAACTATATAGTTAATGATTCTCGACACGAATCTATAATAAAAGGAGTAGGTTTTTATTCTTTTTTAAAATAATCCGAAATCGGCATGTATGGGACAAGCATATCAGCGGCCCGTGTGGTACCGCACTGTAACTGCTCTTTTACTCACACAAATATAAAAAAAAAAGACTGCCTACCTCATACGTAACAGGGCGATTCTGTTCTTTGAAATTATATGTGTATAAAAGTGTGTATGTGGTGTATTTTGAAATACTGTTAACACTAAAAACACAAGCTTCTATTAATTATTGAGCATATATCGTATTTTATTTAATTAATTATGTCCTTCATAACAGCCTCCTACAATTTGAAGAGACGGCAAAATGACGCCTTGTGTATAAGGTTTAAATACCTGTCGGTTTTATGTTTCTCAGAGTCCAGTTCCCGGAAGGTTTGCTGCAGCTTGTCCGTAAGAACTTCGAGGTTTTGTGTCAACTTGTAGTCGGCTTCAAACTGCTCAGACATGAGGACGAGGTCACGGGTCGCGTCATGAAGAGGGATATCCGAAATGCAGAGTCCACGACTGAAATTATTTGAATTTATACAAAAATGTAAAAGATACAAATTTTACAGTCAAAGTTGTAATTATTGTAAGTTTTTTACCGTGTCAAATCGTCCAAGTTGGTCACACTAGGATAGCACTGGAATACCACCACGTCCGTCTCAGGAATGTAAAGCATTTGTCCCTGGAATAAAAAATAATATGTTGTACAAGAAACTAGATGGACAAAACGATTTGGAACAGTTGCAAAAAATTGAGTTAACATTTTGAATTAATTTGTTTTATTTTTATTTATTCTCTTTTAGTCTTTTATGCAAAATTGCTTATATTTTACTAAGAAACACTATCGTAACTAAGATTAATCTTTTAGTGGCGTGATATCTAACCTTCAATCGCAGAGAAGCAATATCCTCATGAGGATCAGTAACAATCATCTCTTCTGGCTTCGTCTTTAATACATACACGGTGTTTATATGCGCCAGGACATTAGCGAATGTCATCTCCAAATGGGGTCGAACCTGCAAAAAATATAAACCAGTAAAAAATAAATGTCTGTGAAATATCAGTAATTTTTTCTATCCTTACTAATATTATAAATTCGAAAGTAACTCTGTCTGTCTGTTTGTCGCGCTTTCACGTCTAAACTACGGAACCGATTTAAATGAAATTTGGTATACAGATAGTCTAGAGCCTGAGAAAGGACATTGGCATAGGCTACTTTTTGTCGATAATCGACATCCACGCGGGCGGAGCAGCGGGAAACGACTAGTTTTATATAGACCAAAGTTATGCTCATGTGCAAACTACGTCAACGATTCCGACGATTTTTTATATTATAGTTTATTTTTGTCAGTGAACCCGAAACGGGCTCTATAGCATCTTCGCATTAATTTCATCCCTTTATTATTGTTTCCATTAAGATAGATATATCTACAACGATGACAATAATAAAAGTTACAAATAGCATACCGTATCCAGTACATCAGTGATCTTGCACCCAGGTCTGGTGACCCTCGGCATGAGACGGGAGACAGTGCGTCCTGCTTGCACGATGTTCAGCTCGCGGTCAAACATCAAGTGGAAGGGGAAGACGCGGCAGAATGTTGCTGGACTCACTTTCGGCTCTGTTTAACGTGAAATAATGATAAAACATATTTAGATTCTTAAAACTGTATAGTCGAATTTATCAGAAGGCTTCTTAATTTGGGTCTAAGGTATGAAGAATGTAATTTCAACTTAGTAGTAATTTACGCGTAATTTTAACTTAAATTGTTTTTAGGTTTATTCTACACTAGCGACCTGCTCCTGTTTCGCACGGATAGACAAAATATTAATGAATTATACATATTATGAACCTTTCTTTTGAATTACTTTATATATTGCTGCAAACTGCATTTCAATGTGTTCCGTAGTTTAAAAGAGCTAAGTTGTCAAACAGCGGAAGTGACTTTGTTTTATATTATGTAAAGATTCAAGCAGTTTAAAATTTCCTTCTGATAATTCCACAAAAAAAAAAAAAAAACAATTTATAATCTAGTTTTTGATATTATAATATTTCTTACCCAGAGAAAGAGTTTCGATTTCCGCCATTTCTGGAGCAGACACACGTCCGGATGTCGATGTCTCGGTAATCAGAAACTGAACGTGATCGCATTCTTCCTTAGTCTTCAGTATTTCCACCTTCACTTCTGTATCATGGAGTTTGCGGGCTACAGTCTATAAAAGAAAATATAAAACAAGTTGGAAAAGCCAATTCAATAGAAAAAAGTTGATGAGTCAAAATAGTGTCGTTATTGGCTCAATTGTTTTTAAGAGAATATTCAAATATGAAATCGCTTGTTGTGCTGTATATTTAAGATTTAGATGGAACAGTGTCGAAATGACCTATGGCCGGGACCAATAAACAAAAAACGAATCGTTTTGTTAAAATATCAACGAGGCGTTAAAAAAAGCTGTTCCTATAAAAAAAAATTGTAACTGTTCGTTACCCAAATAACTGACGTCTGGTTACGAACGGATGAGAGACAGCCTAGTGACGGATCGTCACGTTAACGAATAACGAATCAAAAGATATAGGATCTAGGCGTTAACGCAAATTCAGAAAAACGACTACTAGTCATTGAGATCTTTACAACTTTACCAACCCTATCCAAAAAAAAAACAAAATTTTGTATTTTTCTTTTGTTGCCTACCTTGACGATTCCAATAACAATATGCTCCAAACCCGGCCTGTCCGAATAATAGTGGAGCACCAAAGCACCGTCTTCAGGTCTTTCCGTGCACCGGAAAGACGGTGATCGCATTCCAGGGTACAGAGTACCCAGATGATCGTGAAGACCGTCTAGATTCTGAAATACATACAAAAATGGATGAAGCACAAAATATAGGAAAGTTTATGGCTATGGACAAATTTTGTTGGAAACTCAAGAAATTATAGGATCAATAATAGAGAAATAAAGATATCTTTTTAGTTTTGATCATTTTGTTGGGACTTAAGAAATAATAGGATTAGATACGCTACAATAGATTGATAAAATAAATAACAATAATGGCTATTTGAACATTTTTTATAACTAAAACTTACCTAGGAAATTTGTTTTTCATTATTATGAAAAATATTATGGCAACAGTATTTGATTATATACTGTCGTTACCAAATAGGTTATCAGAGGCGGTAATGCAACAAACACAACAGCGCTCTACACGGTCATAGTTGTAAACTTTTATCGATCAGCTCAGCCACTTAAACGTTACTCTATATATTTAATTCGAAGATTTTACATACAATCCTAATTTATTTAAATACAAGATCTATAATAATTACAAAGTTAAAATATTTCAAGGCAGCACTTTGTTACTAAAGTTAAGAAATGACATTGTTAGCTAATAGATGGCGCTATTTTCAGTTCCGGTTTTAGAACTGTCAAAAGAGGTTTATATTGATTTTTTATATCAAGATTAACTTCCCGTTGAACTTGAACTATTACGTCAAGTAAATAAGACTTTGTTATACCTGCAAGAAATCTCGTGGTGTAGCCCCAAGGACTTGCAAAATCTTGTCATATCCCGAATCCTGGCAAAACTCGAAGAAGGTCTTGCCGAATAACTCCAGAATGGCGTCCGCTGGTATTTCTGCAATAAAAAATATTATTATAACTCGATTAATCATAGTATGAAAATTAGTCACTTAAGTAGCTACTTAACAACAGCCCTAAAGTACCTATATTTTAAATTGATAGCGTGTTACTCCAAAACATTTCATATCTCTTTTAAGCTTTAAGGAACTCTTGATATATAATAAAGGACATTATAACTGTGGATGTCACAACAAAAGAGAAAACCCGTAGTAACACCAAGCTTATGAGATCGCAATATTCCCCCACATTTGTCTTTCTTCAAATGATTTATAAGGTTCCTCCCAAAACAGACACAAAAAAGTCATAAATTAGTTTAACAGTTAACTACCCAAAAAACAATAACTAATAATATTATGATCTCTTCACAATAAAAAGTTTTACACAGACAGTCGTTAAGTCGTTACAATTCTAACAAACACTCGTACTCTGGGATACTGTATTGCCCGTAAAATGGCTTGTGGAGGACAGATAGGCTGTCGCTCTATTTAAAATACTAGGTATTTAGTTAAATCTAGCAAGACTGGAAGCCGATCCTGCCACAAAAAAAACAAAATAGAAGCATAGGCAGGATATTTTTTTTTTTATTTTATTTAATATTACAAATAACAACAAAAACTACTTATCACTAAATATCTATAATATAAGGTATCCCAGTAACTGCACCAAAACATTCATGCTTATAATAAAGGTAATTTCAGCCAGAACATAGGTTAGGTTAGGAATAACTTACGCAATACTTCTACAGCTGCAGTTATCAGATGGTACGTAATCTCATCCTCGTAGATCTGGCGGACCAGGAAGCTGCCTTCCATCGCCACGTCGGCTTTCTGCCTGGAACATTAATAAATTATATTAAACAAATCTTTAAGTAAAGTATGCTATAAGTTTATTATAGCAAGGTACTACAATATTTATATTAATATAGTATACCGCTTTGCTTATTTACGTAGGCATGCATTTCTATTAAGACTTAACTCCCGTACCTACTAAAATAGGCATTCTAATTTCATTAATGTCATAACTATTTACCGATGCTGTATTTAGTTTTTTTTTTGTTTTTATTTAAATAAACGACTCCATCACTAAAGAATTTAATTACTGTATCACGGGGAGCTTGACAAACATTCAACTCACATACACAAAGAACATCCAGACTTGAAACAAGCAATTGTGGGTCACACAAATGCTTTTCCCGTGCGGAGATCGAACTTGGTTCGTCAGGCACGGTGGTAATTGGCAGGGTGACCACTGACCTCGACCACTCGGCTATCCGTGCAGTAGATTAATTTTGACGAATAAGAATAACACCATTTTTGTTCCAACAGGATTATAAATACGGTGAGCACAAAAATGGCGATATTCTTATGCGTAATCAAGAAGGAAACCCGTCAATGCAGATCCGTAATACCTTGACCTTTTCATGACCTGAAATGACTCCTGGACCCTCCTGCTCCTGCCTTGCAACATTTTGCTACATCGTCATCGCCAGAGCAAAAGTAACTCGTCCGGTAGAGAGAATGTATGTTTGCACAACTTTTATTCCAAACTAGCTGTCCCTCGCGACTTTGTCCGCGTGTTTTAGTTTCAACGGTTTTTAATTTTTGCAACATTTTTCATTTATACTCCGCTCCTTTTGGTTGCAGCGTAATGTTATATAACTTATAGCCTTCCTCAATAAATGGGCTATCCAACACTGATTTTTTTCAAATCGGACCGGTATTTCCAGAGAATAGCGCGTTCAAACAAACAAACTCTTTAGCTTTTATATTAGTATAGATTTTACTATTTTTGTACCAAAATTTATTATTGTTTAGCCAGCAAAACTCCTTACATTTTGTATGCTATGGCGCCCTCCGCTGTTAAAGTTAAAAGCGTAAAACAGTACCTAGTAGTTATTAAAATATAACCTACTTGATAGTCTCCCATGTTTCTTCATTAAATGTTTTCGTTACAAGCAACTCAAGGGCATAATTCACGAACCCGTACTGAAAGAGGAACAAATAAAAATTAAACAGTTTGCTTTAGACGATTTATAGGTAGGTATATTAAATAACAAGAATCTGTTTCTATTTTATTTCTATTACTCACCATCTTGAATATTTAATCGAAAACTGAAACAAAAATGACAATTAGTACCTATCTAAATAGGTTATTTATACAGAAATGTAAAAAGGAACCGATTAGAATAACCAAAACGGGTAACTTATGTGGGACCACCACTGAGGTATAACCTTGTCGATCTCGATGGCAAAAATGATTATTTGAAATCTATCCATAATTATTGCCGATGATATCGCGTAACAAACATACAAAACGCGTAAGAACTTTCACCTTTTAAAGTCGGTTAAAAATGTCCGCCTAACCCAGCAAGCAACAGCAGACATCGTGTTTTAAGTTTTTATTAAATAAATGGTTAACTTATCCTCAAAGACAAATATAAGACTAAATGTTAAATTATATTATACAATAAATTCAACAATAAAAAACGATAATAACTATCAATCAAATTATTAACATTACAATTTTTTTACAGTATAAATACATACTCTTGTTATAATGTTGTTATACTACTCACGTCAAGATGGCAGCATTGTGGACTAGTGCTAGAACGTTATTTTTAATTCATTGTTGACAGTTTGTGCTACTCACCACTAGAGGGAGCTGTTTTGCTTGTTTTAGAGAGTAAAAGTAAAATAAATACATCTAAATTTAATAAAACTACTGTAGTAAAAATCTGTATTACTTCCATATTTTTCTTAAATGATTACAAAATAATAGCTGCAATTGTTATTCAAAACATTGTGTTAAATAATCAATATTATTTAAAAACAGTAGATAGGTACCAAAATTTTAGACTAATATGTAATGTAAAACAACATCAAAAGTTCAGGAATATTCCAATTTAAAACAATGGAAGAGCGTATTTGTAAATCATCATGAAAGATAAAAGAAGTATAAAAAACCAATCAAACAAGTTCGCTTCACAAAATTAAACATTATAAAATAATCCAACATTTTTCCACTTACCTCTTTCAATTCCAAACTCACATAAACAAATTCACAAGGTTTTGAAACTCGGTCGTTTCGAAGCCATATAAATTTATACGTAGTGTTTGTTTTTGTTTTAGAACGACGAGGAAACCTCCCACATAACTGTTCGCGCCGAGAGTCTGGCGCTAACTGACGTACGGATACGATTGGCTAAACGACAAACGCATATAAAAATATATTCAAACGACTTAAATCTGGTCATAAATCTTGTAGACTTATTTCAAATACTTTACTTTTGTATTAAATCGAGTTTATATCGACAAAAAGTATTATTTATCACGTTTAAATTAAAAAGAAATGCGAGCTCCATAGTGACATCTATAAGTATTTTCCAGAACTTTTTGTTTTTGACTATTCACTAATAGATGGCGTTAGCAGTCTTCTCACGCGACGTTTTATTATTGTGATTGATTACATGAGTGGAAATATAATTGGATGTTATATTAAGTATAGCTTGCGGCTGCGCTCACGTGCAAATTAATCTTCTACCGTCTCTAGGGAAACGTAACATGAAAGTGGAGTGAAAATAGTAGTCCTTGAAATGTTTTTAATGTAGATTAGGTGGTAGGCAAAGTTGGCCATGAAAAACTGTAAACGAGTAGGCGTGAAGCCAAAATATGATTGATTGAGACATTTCTTGTTGTAGTTTGGTCACTTGCTATATCGTGACTACATGCGTTCTTATATTTATTTGTTTAAGGAAGGGCTATTTGTTACACCATAATAGAGTTCTTTTTCTCCATGGCCATCAAAGTCGAGGTCTTTGTTTTGATTATTTAGGGTTACCTAATAATACTACTAAGTATATTGCTAGTATAATATCATAATTAAATTTTTTATATATATGTATGTTAGGTACCTACTTGTTTTAGCATATTGTGTAACATGGCAAAGAGCGGAAGAACAATAATTGTTGTATCGTAATTCGAAAGAGGTTTCTTTCGCATAATAATATGAACGTTAGAGAAAAATAAGTAAACTATAGAGTGCGCATATCGAGTATGAACTGTTGGCACTAGTATGAACATGTAAAATCATAAAATTGGTATCAAAACAGAGCGCACCGTTTTATTCTCAAAATCTAAGATTACCCTAATAATATCGGAACCGTCGATATTTTCGTATAAACGTCTGTCGTTGCACGGCAAATCACATAAATCAGTAAACGAGCGTAGTACATGTAGCTAAAAATGAGCTTACGCTTGGTATAAGGGGCTACTAGCGATGCGCACATTTGCGCACTTTGTTTGTCTATGATTACTCTAAAAATACTACAGTGGATGGTAGTAAGGCTAGTTGTTAGATTGATTAATATGCTGCAGAAAAAAAAACCTTTTATACTGAAATATCACACATAATCATACGACTTTAAATGAGTCTTGCACGTAACTAAATCATTATTTACCTATGTTTTATTTTTTTAATTTTCCTAATATTTTTTATAACAAATTTATTTCATATAAACTTAACTATATATACATACACAAGAGAAATAATAGAATAAAGTAATCTAATTAAATATAAACCTAAAATATGGCATCAAAATATTATCTACTAGCTGTTCCCCGCGACTTTGTTCGCGTGTTTTAGTTTCAACGGTTTTTCATTTTTGCAACATTTTTCATTTATGCTCCGCTCCTATGGGTCGTAGCGTGATGTTATATAGCCTATAGCATTCCTCAATAAACGGACTATCCAATACAAAAAATATTTTTTTAAATTCGAACCAGTTCCTGAGATTAGCGCGTTCAAACAAACAAACAAACTCTTCAGCTTTATAATATTAGTATAAATTACCAACAGTTTTATTAGATTACCTTATGATTTACGAGGCATACCCGCATTCTATCCAATGTATTAGGTATCTACATGAGTTGATGAGTACCTACCTTATTGGCATTTCGCTGGCATTTCCCTTGTAGGTACCTACTATTAACGATCCGTCGCAGCGGCCAAGCACTTATCGTTCTCGCTATTCAAATTGTTTATTTGCATTTCACTATCATGTATATTAAGCACACTTAAATCTATTAAAGCTATTTCGATGGTTTGTGTTGCCAGCTTCATGGTTATTCGTGTTATTGATTTCATGATATTGCTATTATGTTGGCTTTTTCATATCTTCACAAATTTCATATTCAAATAAAATATTTGGATTTTTCGACAAAAAAAACATTTGAGCATATCTGTGGGGATACTTAATATAACTTTCCGGTAACTTTTAACTAAGAAATATACTTTTTTTAGGTACTAATTTAACCTTTTTCAAAATTGTACAGTACATTACATTTCTTGTCTTGAATTGATAAGATTCAACGTTATTAACAAGAAACTTTACAATTTAAATTTAACTATTATAATAATTTATAGTGGAGTTGAATTTTGTGACGGTATAGTATTACATAATGATATGAAATTATATGTACTGGCAATAAGGGCCCGCCCCTCTAGCCAAGTGACATTTCCACAAGCGTTAACGTTAATCGAATCGCTCAAATGTATGGAAGTGGCAAGTCTAAGTCAAGTGATCTATCGAAATTAAATGTCAATTCCATACATTTTTATTTATTTATTTACATATTTATTTATTCAAACATACAAATATCCTTACAGGCTAAACCCAATACGTTATTGTAGCACTTTTAACATTTAGGTAGTAGCTCCACTGTTTACACCATAACAAACTTTATAGCTAGCTATTCTAGTAAATTTACTCAAAGCGCAACAGAATATGTCAATGTCGTCAGCAATGAGGTTCAGAGTGCGAAGCGTGCTCGTCAGCGGCGCCTCGCGCAGCAGGTTAGTTCGCACTTCGGTACCGCCAGCAGCCGCGGTCATTAAAGTCATTTAAGCTATTTCTATCATCGTAACAAACCCTTGTAAAAATGTCACTTGGCTACTGGGACAGGTGTTAGAATAAAATCAGCTTTTAGTATTCTAAATTGTTCAGGAAACCTAGAAAATGCAGACAATTTTAAAGCCAAGTCACACAAAACTATGACAACCACTGTCTGACTAGTACACCATTACCCATATAGAAGGAATTAATTCCCAAATGGTGGGCAATATTATTCCATTTGTGTAATTACCACCGCACCTACGCATCACGTCAAATCGGGAAGGCAAGGCTCGCGTGTTTTGGCACTACATTGCCAACTTTTAATCATTAGCTTATGGTGAAATGTACCTTATTTGCTCCTAATGTATATAACATCGTGTGAAAAGAATGTTCTCGAATTAGAGCCTCGAGTTTAGTACAATGTTTATTATTGAGGCGTGTTTGCTGAATTCGTATGTTTATTTTTACTAGTGGTATTTACAATTATGGCGAGGGTTGGGTTTTATTTGGGACATATTTAGTTCCTGTATTCATTTTAGTTAAGTTTTTATTCATATGACCCTATTAAACTTTTATATGGCCATGTTATAAAGTAATAAATCCTAGGAAATAATAAAAGTAAGAATTTTAAGAGAACATTATTTTAAGCTGTTTAAAAAGAGACATCAAAATTGTTTTATCTTTAAAATTTTACGGGCATAGAATCTAGATTCTATGCCCGTAAAATTTTAAAGATAAAACCCGAGAGGTTTTTGAGATTGTATAAAATATTTTTTCAAGATACCTACCTCTTCCTGTTAAATTTGAGCAGGTTTACGACATAAGAGTGAGAGCTTTTGCATAGTAACGTAAATATTTAATGGTACAGCTGGCTAGCTGGATGTTTCTACTCTCCCGTCGGCCGTCAAAGCGCGTCTGTCAAACGCAGTACCTATGCAATATACAGAGAAGTAAGCATTAGCGAAGCTGCAAGTTGTTCCTTTAGGCAATACTGTTGGGAACATAAAGCAGTGCAGTTCACAGATCAGATAGAATTTGGACCGAATTCATGTAAGGTTTATTGCAATTCTTATGTAAGGTAGATAGATTATTTTTTTGGTTCGCAATAAAACTATTGTGGATTCTGTCAGATACATTTAAGCAGGAAAGACGAATGGGACGTTCTACAAGTATTTTCAAAAACTTATAATATTCATTTTTAGTATAAATTAAATTATTATTTTTTGAAAAGTAATCTATACTAATATTATAAAGCTGAAGA
The DNA here is from genome assembly GCA_932294365.1 of Diachrysia chrysitis. Lineage (NCBI taxonomy): Eukaryota > Metazoa > Arthropoda > Insecta > Lepidoptera > Noctuidae > Diachrysia > Diachrysia chrysitis. Next base: position 8,182,742 of record OW028659.1, on the reverse strand, counting down.
GTTTGTTTGTTTGTTTGTTTGTTTGTTTGAACGCGCTAATCTCAGGAACTACTGGTTCGAATTGAAAAATTCTTTTTGTATTGGATAGTCCGTTTATTGAGGAAGGCTATAGGCTATATAACATCACGCTACGACCAATAGGAGCGGAGCATAAATGAAAAATGTTTCAAAAATGAAAAACCGTTGAAACTAAAACACGCGAACAAAGTCGCGGGGGACAGCTAGTATTAAATAAGCGTAGATGATATATTTAAGCAAAAAACCACTTGAATAGATATAAAAAAATCTTGCTAAAACTGTTGTGGGGGATTAAGAAAAATTTCAATTTTGCATAAAAATGTGCTGGATTTAACGAACGCTGATCACAGAGAAGTTTCTTTGTCGACGGTATTCTAACAGATTCTAGGAGACTTCTTTATTTTTTGAAGGTGGATCGTCTGAATCAGCACGAGATAGTTTAAGTTTTCTTGCAATGAGAACCTAATAAGATTCGTTAATCATTATTATTTTTTGCAAGCCTGATTTCATGTCCTTTAACTCAACACATCGCCTCATCATAAAGATTAAAAAGATCCTTGCTCATCGCAAAAAGGATTATAGAAAATGTATTAAGTTATTCAAGAAAAAATAAGACTTCATCTTTGACATAGATCGATACATAAAATCAGGGACCGGCCGGATACCCATTGAAAGGGTTTTTGAAGGGGTTTTTTTAAGCGCTTCAAGAAAAAACCCTTTGACATATGTTACACCTTCGAACGGATTACTGTAACCCGTTCCGAACAGGTTACCCTTTCAATACCCTGTAACACTGTAACAGGGTAAGCCATTCCAACCAAAAGACAATGTAATATGCACTCTTTGTAATAGACATTAGTTTGAAAATAGTATAACCACGAACGCACGTGACACTGACATCTTACCGCCCGGCGGCCCCATTGTTGCATTTACCGAGCGACTTGTAAACATGGAATAATAATCATTGTGGATATGATCTTACAGTTTAATTGTGCTTGTCGCACATTTCAAACATTGTGATATTTATTTTTTCATGTCTATAGATTAATACAGGTAAGTGATTATTACTTAAAGTACTGAGTTACCTTCATGTTAATATTGTGAAATGTAATAGGCATGTTTCCTATTTTTTTTTAATGTCCGTCTTGTAGATTAATGAATTTTATTGGACACGTATTTTTTCTTTTTTCCTGCAAACAAAATATGATCAAAATACAGAGAACGGAAGTTGACGCGTGACGTCACTCCTCGCTACAATTTTTTGCGAGGCGTAGCGTCATAAGCCCCCACTCCGAAACTTTAAACCGGTGTATCTTTGTATTTTTTTATTGTTTTGATAAAATAAAAAATACGTGTCTAATATTTTTTTATTATCTAACTGACGGACTAAATAGATTTTAACTTTTCATACCCAGGAAACATCCCTATTGTATTTGTTAAATAATTATTTTTATTATGTTATGTCACAACTGAATTACATAGTCTTGTACTTATTTAGTACAATGGATATTTTATTATTACTTACTTAATTACTAATGTGATTGATTGTGTTTCAGGTGACGCTGGCGATACTGATAATGTTGCACCTTTCCAAGAATATAGTCAGCCGCTTTTTACAGAATACCAAGATGAATTGCCGAGTTCGATTACTAGCACAGGCGGCAATGATGGTAAGTAATCGTTAAGAATAAATAGGATAAAATTGAGTAGGTATAGCATATTTGGTTCGATGCAAACTCTATGGCGGTTGTGAAGAGAAGCGACGCGCGCCGCCCGACACGACGGCGGGCAACATGCGGCGCTGTTTCAAATTTTAGGTATACGTACGACCCGCGCAACTGGCCTTCTCAATACTTACCGCACACGCAGCGGACTTCACAGTTTGTAAGTAGTTGTACCTACTGTAGTTAAACGGTAAACCTTTAATTAGGTATATTAGCCATTTTTTGTCGTAAGTTTTGGCTACATCCCATTTTAAATGTGTTAGGTATTTGTTTATTAAAAGCGTTTAAAAAAACAAAGTAGGTAGTTACATTTGTTTAGTCCTCTCACTAAGTCGACACTAATATCTACTTTTATGAAACTGAAACTGGGGGTTAGTGTATAAGAGACACTAACCCCCAGTTTCTGAAAGGCTGATCAACACAAAAATTTGTTAATCAACTGTCAAATCTCATGTTAAGCGCTGTGATTGGTTGTTAGTCTTTTAGTCAACGAATCACAGTCGTGATCAGTTGATTTGACAGAAGATTAAGTTGATTAGCCTTCCAGAAACCGGGGGTTAAACAACCAACAAGTAATAATAGGCTTATGACCGAACATTCATAACTAGGACCTACTACTAGAACATTGTCTTCGCATTAGATAAGCCTCTACTCCGCTGACATTGGCTCGTCGTAGAACTTCCGTGTTTCGAACACGATCCGACCAGTTCATAATGGCGCGTAGGCATTTAAGATGGAATCTATCTAACATACGGATATGCTTGCGGTATGGAACCCATGTCTCAGAGGCGTATAAGAGATTGGGCAGAATTGTAGCCATGTATACATACACTTTCGTCGCTAGCATTATGTCGTGTGTACGGAACACCTTGTGACGAAGCCTGCCAAAAGCTGCAGCAGCTGCTACAATCCTACAATTTACCTCGTCATCGAGGAGGCACTTCGAAGTTATGGTGCTGCCCAGATACTTAAATTTGTCTACCAGCTTTAGTGAGTCTTCACCGAGTATGATGTCGGATGGAGCGTCGTTGAGCGTCAACACTTCAGTCTTCTTTACATTTATCTTAAGGCCAAACCCTTGGCACGACTCATTAAGACTCAACATAAGCCTTTGCAGACCCTCTGCGGATTCTGCCACAAATCATCTGCATACATCATCTCAGTGAGAGTGGCGTGAGACACTTTAGTGTAAGCTTTTAGTCTAGCCAGGTTGAAGATTCCGCCTCCGTCAGTACGAAAGCGAACACGGATACCCTCAGATAAAGTTTGCAAGGCTTCTCGTACTACAACGGCAAAGTAAAGAACGAACAGAGTTGGGGCGAGCACACAGCCCTGTTTCACTCCACAGTTCACCGTGAAGAAGTCTGAGCTCTCAACCTGAGCATTGACGCAACACCGCATATCATCATGCAAGAGGCGGATCATTCTCACAAACTTTTCTGTGCATTCAAGTTTTCTAAGTACAAACCAGAGCGCTTCCCGAGGCACACTGTCGAAAGCTTTTTCCAGATCAACAAAACATAGATATAGAGGCTGACCTTGCTCTCGACTTTTCTCTTGAAGTTGACGAATAGAGAAGATGGCTTAACAGGTGCCTCGGTTGGGTCGGAATCCAAATTGTGTTTCTGGTAGCACATCTTCAGACAAAGGCATCAAGCGGTTAAGTAAAATTCGAGCAAAGACTTTTCCTGGCGAAGATAGCAGGGAGATAAATAATAATAATAATAAATGTGGACAACATCACATACATTGCACTGAACCCAAAGTAAGTAGCTAAAGCACTTGTGTTATGGAATTCAGAGACAACGAAGGTACCACAAACACCCAGACCCGAGACAATGTAGAAAAGAGGTTTTCTACATTGACCCGGCCGGGGATCGAACCTGGGACCTCAGAGCTGGCGACACCTTGAAAACCGGTGTGTACGCCACTCGACCACGGAGGTCGTCGGGAGATGCCTCTATAAGAATTGCAGTCAGCTCTGTTACCCTTGTTCTTATACAAAGAGCGAATAATTAACACTTTAAAATCGTCACGTACCCGCTCTTCGGCCCATAAGCCAGTAAATAGGGTTAATATAGCTTAGTGCAGTTATGACCCACCGTATTTTAATAGTTCTCAGGAATATTGTCAATACCGACCGCTTTTTTGTTCTGTTGTTGCTTGATCGCAGTAACAACCTCGCCCAAAGACAGTGGTTCGTCCAGTACATTGATCGTGGGGAGAGATGGCAATGAGTTAATATGTGCGAAGTCCACTGATCGATCGACATTAAGCAGATTCTTAAAGTGTTCACTCCAACGGTTAAGTACATCTCGCCTGTTAGTAAGCAGTGTGCCGTCGGATGATTGTAAAGACACTTTAGTCCGAGTCCTAGTACTAACTAAGTTTACGAATTTCGTCATAAAATTCGCCTATTTGACCGGTATCAGCAAGTCACTGCATACGAGCAGCATGATCTTGCCACCACTTGTCTTTAACTTTCCGTACATATCTACGTAGCTCAGCACAGCTTCGCTTAACCTGCTCAACCTGTTGGACGCCACGATGTTGACGTAAGAGGGTCCGATGTTTCTGTATTGCCCTGGACAGAATTTCGTCATTGTTATCAAACCAATCATCATGCCTACTAGCTTTCAGCCCATATATTCCCCATATATACCCAGAATATTCGTAGCCGTGGCGACTAGATTAGACGATATAGTTTGCCAGTTGTTGACAATAGTACCGTCACTCAGATTAAGCGACCGGATCATATAACCAACTGACTGAGCGTATGTCTTACGTACTTCCAGGCTCTGTAGTTTTCCTGTGTTTAGACGTACAGGCTTAAACCCTTGTTATCTACGCGGGTGGTAAGAGCAGATCATTAGTTTAGTTACGACTAGCCTGTGATCAGTGGAGCAAATCGCATTGGCATCACGCATAACACGTGTGATATGCACTTGAGAGATATCCTGCTGCCGTACAATCACATAATCTATCAGGTGCCAATGCTTCGATCGCGGGTGCATCCAAGTCGTCTTATATTTTGCCGGAAGTCTGAACATGGTGTTGGTGACAGCAAGCTGGAATTCAGCACATAGGGACAGAAGGAGTTGTCCGTTGCTATTCATGTTACCAACACCATGTCGTCCCAAAACCTTGGGCCAAGCCTCGAAATCACGTCCCACTCTCGCATTGAAGTCACCCATTAACAGTATCTGTTCTCTGTGAGGAACTCTAGAGAGGGCTAGCGTGACTTCTTCATAAAACTTGGTTTTAATGTCATCGCTCTTGTCCATTGTTGGCGCATGACACACTGATGATGTTAAGGTGATTTTCGCCAGAGAGACGTAAGCGGAGCGTAGTAACACGATGTGAGATGTGGATAGGACACTCATCCATTTTTGTAGCAATGACATTTTTGATAGCGAAGCCAACTCCTGATCTCCTCGTCTCCGTAAGTGGGGTCCCTTTCCAGTAGAAAGTGTACCCACCCAGTAGTTCCACTTTCTCACCTTTTTCAGCTAGATGTGTCTCACTAAGAGCAGCTATATCCACATCATAACGTCGGAGTTCGCGGGCAACGAGAGCTGTTTTGCGGGGGGAGGGGGGGGGGCATAAGTCACTCTCGCGATCAAGTACGGTACGTACGTTCCAAGAGGCAAAAGTCATGTTCCGGGTTCGTAACCAATTGTTTTGTTTCTTCTGTTTCTTTCGACCGCGTTAATAGTGATGCAGTGACAGCCGCGGTTACTATCTCCGAGTTTGTTTGGGTTAAGCCTTTTTTAGGACATCTTTTTTTAGTCCCCTCCCCGGATTAGGGAAAGCAGGGCCCCTCTAAATAGAGCTGCTTTGTCGTTCAGGGAGCTGCCGAATTGCAGTGTTAGCCCAGTGCAGTGCAGAAGCGACCATCTACCCTGAACCGCCCACGTGCAGACATCAGACAAAGCCTGGTAGCATCACAACCAAGCCTCTCTACCTCAGTCCATCGCCGCAGGACATAGTAAAGATCGGAGTCAAATTTGAAAAGCCAAGTCAGTTGCGCAGGATATATTTAAGTGTACAAATCATAAAATAACAGTGTGTGCGCATACACAGGTGCACTCTTATCCCTACCTCCCTTCACCCAATGGAACGGTGGTCCGCTACGATTGGAGAGAGGCAGGAACGCAGGGTAGATATTAGTTTAACTACAGTAGGTACAACTACTTACAAACTGTGAAGTCCGCTGCGAGTGCGGTAAGTATTGAGAAGGCCACTAGCGCCGGTCGTAGGTATACCTAAAATTTGAAACAGCGCCGCATGTTGCCCGGCGTCGTGTCGGGCGGCGCGCGTCGCTTCTCTTCACAACCGCCATAGAGTTTGCATCGAACCAAATATGTTATACCTTCTCAATTTTATCCTATTTATTCTTAACGATTACTTACTATCATTGCCGCCTGTGCTAGTAATCGAACTCGGCAATTCATCTTGGTATTCTGTAAAAAGCGGCTGACTATATTCTTGGAAAGGTGCAACATTATCAGTATCGCCAGCGTCACCTGAAACACAATCAATCACATTAGTAATTAAGTAAGTAATAATAACATATCCATTGTACTAAATAAGTACAAGACTATGTAATTCAGTTGTGACTTAACATAATAAAAATAATTATTTAACAAATACAATTACATTTCACAATATTAACATGAAGGTAACTCAGTACCTACTTTAAATAATAATCACTTACTTGTGTTACTCATCGTAATTATTAGCTCGGTACGTGTGGTCAAATTCGCAATAACTAAATAAAAATTGTAAAGCAATGAGGCGCCGCTCGGGTGCAAGTATCCCCACCTTCATGCAGCTCAAGTTTATTGGGTAATTCAGGGTAACACGAATAAAAGCCTTTCGTAAAGGTAACCTCTTCAAAGGCTTAAGTCATTGAAGGGGTTAACCCCTTCACGTGGTTACCCTAATGAAGGTGTTAACCCTTTCGCTGGGTTTCGAGGATGTAACTCGAACAAAAGGTAACACTGCGATATGAGTTACCCCATGTACGGGTTACCCTGTCAAAAGGCTTAACCCTAAAGCGGGGTTGTCCGGTCCCTGCATAAAATAGGCGTATACTTGGAAAAGTAATTCACCACTGCAAAAACTAAAAAAAAACTCCCAAACGAAGTTCACAAAATGCCTCTAGCATTTTCTTGCCCATCTTTTAATATAAATTTTATTCGCCTATATTCTTGCTTTTTCTAGTAAAATCTTCAATTTGTATTCACAGCGAGAAGCCCCAAGGGGTCTATTAGTGAGGTGTAAGATCAATCGGTTTTCAGCCGGCGCTCGGCGGAACTAAAGTCAACTAACTATATAGGAACCTTGGTCAGCAAATGTCTTAGTCATTTCCTTTAATTATAAAGTAAGATGTAGAAGTAATTGTTCTGAAAGATATTGGGATAGCTAATTGGGTTCACTGATAAGTCCATGACCTTAATACCGTAATTGGTCTTTATTTTGGAAGTGAAAACTTTTGTAGGCGCATTGGGCTTTTTTTTGAGATGGCTAAAAAATTGTGACACTTTTTCAGTTGCCAAGATTTCCGTATATAAGTATGTACATTATATTATAATTGTTCAAGTTTTCACTTTTGTCGGCATTCCCCGAGTGACATTGTTTTTTTTGCAGTTTTCACTTATATATCTGCAACTAGCTAGAGTTCTGTATTTAGTGATGTAAATAAAGTAGATTCATGTCACTACAGCACTTTTCTTATTTACTGTAAAGTACGTTATTTTAAATAAATCACTTCAGTTTTTAACTGACTTGCATATTGTACCCATTAAATTTGAATCCAGTTCATGCTTTAAGAAAAAATAAGTAAAGTATAGAGTGCGCATATCGAGTATGAACTGTAGGCACTAGTATGAAAAAGTTTAATTAAAACTATCTCAAAATCTAATATTACCTTAATAATATTGGAACAATCAATATTTTTGCATAAACGACTGTCGTCGCATGGGAAATCACTTGAATCAGTAAACGGGCGTAGTACTTACAACTAAAAATTTCCTTACGCTCGGCACAAGCAGCTACTAGCGGTTCGCGCACTCTATGCGTGTCAATGTTAACTCTAAGCGTTCACGACATTTCAAAAAACAATTTCGTCTGAATTTTAATTGTAGTCTAAATTTGGTATTGCATAACTAAGTTAATTAGTCCTGCCGTCTTCCGTTTTCATTGTTGAACCTAATTCAATTTTTTATTCAAAACTTTTTTCTGTGTCCTACTTTTTCGTTCCCCTTTCAGTAACCACATTTAATATTTTATCACGTTCCTCTAAGTGTAAAGTTTAACTTTCTGCTTATCTTTCGGTGGTAAGTAGAGTTGTTAGTTGTTTCTTTGACGTGAGATCGGGTTTCATGCTTCTTTTTATTGAATTTTTCGGGAAAGTTCAAAAGATTCCGATTTATTTTGTATTTAGAAATTGAGCTACTCTACTTTGTTATTTTTACTCTTTAATATTTTAATTTCACTATGAAAGAAGATATTATGAGCTAATGCCTTTTTTGAAAAAATAACTCTGTCTTCTTCATATCATCTTGCACACCATCCATCCATCTCTGTTTCTGGTCTTATTCTGCCTGTACATTTTCTAATTTTTTCGATAGAACCGTGCCAACCTAATTACCTACATCGAAATAATGTCTGAGAATTAGGACAGTATTCTAGAACTAAAAATCCACCTTTTACCCCTAAGTAGAATCCGACTCCGCAAAACACGTATGCCCTCAATTTCAGTATATTAAAGTAACGAGCACATCACCATACTTATTGTGGTTTGGAGGACTCAACAGAACGTGGCGTGACTTCCCAGCTGCTACTTCCATGGTTAATTGCATACATAAAGTGGGTTTTTAATTATTTCCTTCACGTGATGAAAAGCAGTTACTTATTTGAAAGCCGTGGTCTAAGTATAGTATGCCTTTTTTTCTGTTCCCTTTTAAAGAACAAAAAATTTGAATACAATCGGTTGTATCAAACTATGCCCGCAAACATGTTCTCATGCGGTTATAATATAGTAAATTTTCTTCTGATGTTTACATTAATTTTATAAAAGGCATCATAAATATATTACTTTAAAAATATCAGATTTAAATGGACGTTACCGTTAAAAAAAAAGTGAGAATCTCACTATGAGCCCTTTCATTTGTATGTCACACAATATAGTTTGATAACCCCCAACAGTGGGTCTCATGTTTAAAATTCATTAATTCATTTCGGTTTCTTTATGGGTTCAATTTTTACCTTTTGAGGTACGGCATGATAATCAATCAACAGCAACAAACTAAACGTTTTATTTAAAACTGTCAATCTAGTACACGCTGTATATAGAGGGCGCTAGTGGTATTGATATTGTTACCATTCTAATTGAAACCAATACGGAATCCTAAAAATACTCAAAGTAACTTTAAAATTTTACTGATACATATATACTTACATAATATTTATATACTAACTCCAAAAAACAAAAGAATATCTCACAACATTCTCTATACAAAATACCCCAAATAAAAAGAACGAAATCAAAACCGTGGGACTTCTAATTTGATTTTCCACTCCCATTCACTGGCTCTCAAGAAGTGACAGGAAAGGGGTTCGCCTCTAGCCCAGAACCCGCATCAAAGTTCCACGTAAAACCAGATAGCCTCACAAAATACAAAAGCAATGCATACGAATTTTCACAAGGCCGACGTTGCTAAATGAAAATAGATTTTAGCTAGACAGATTGATAGTAAGTAGTTCGGGTACACTGTTTTCCCAATGGCCACATTTGCAAACAGTGTAGGTAATGTTTCTAGGGTAACTTAAATGCATCGGATCTATTACGTTTGACTTTGTAGCGTAGCGCGTTAATTTGGTCTGTTCGTTCTTGTTCAGTTCATGATAGACTCGTTTGTATATAAGTATCGTTGTAATCAAAAATAAAAATCATGTTTTAGTTTGCGTTCTAGGCCATAAAGAAATATAATATAATTATACCAGCCTATAAATGTCCAACTGCTGGGCACAGGCGTCTTCTCATGTAGAGAAGGAACGAACATTGATGACTATAGCGATTATAGTTCCAATTTTCCTTTACCGATTGTCAATGATGTCTTAGAATTATTAAGAAAATACATATAACGTAGAAAAAGTCACATTGATACTTGCCTGTAATGGGTTCGAACTAGCGAACTTGTGCACACAAATCCGTTCATTAAGCCGCTAGGCCACCACGACTGAATAGATATTTCCTTTTCATACTCAGGCCGCTCCCTTATTGGGTTTTTGAGATAAATGTAACAATACCTTAACTGACGTAATCCACCCAGCTTGAAGCTGGAAGATACGATAATTGACAAACATAGAATTATAGTTACATACATACAAGATACCCGCGCAAAATATAATCCTTTCTAGACTAAAACCCTTGAGTAAACTTATGTTATTACTCCTCATTTGTGCCTTGGTACATAAGTTAATCAGAAGCATATAACTATGCATCAAGGCGATATGAGCTTCAAAACCTTACTTAATTATACATTTCTTTAGATCTTATTTTATTTATTGAAACTGTTACAAACTGAAATAAAACGAATCAATTATTCAGTGCACAGAATGCAAGAAAGTGCTTTTAGTTCAATAAAGTTTTTATTACAATGTGATTATTCAATAGAAACTGAGGCACTGATGTAGTTTGAAACGCAAACAAAACTGCAAGAGCACTGCGTTAGTCCGACTGACGAAGTTTAAAATAGCCGTTGGCGTAGTCTTTCAATGCAGATAGATTTGTATAAATGTAAGGTTCCCTTCCAGCTTTGTAATAACTATGTCCTCCAGAATGGGGTTTGGACATTTTGCTATGCATCTTCAGGCTAGCAAACTGTGGTATGCATAATTAAAGAAGTTTGTAAGCAAAAGCAGTGCTCCTCCTGAGGTATCAATCAGTAAAAAAAATAGATTTTAATGGGCAGTTGCTGGCAACTTGACTAGATATGGTTCAATGGAGTATGTTGAGCTATATGATATATTAGCTGTTTACCGCGGCTCCGCCCGCGTGGATGTCGGTTATCGCGGCAAAAAGTAGCCAATGTCCTTTTCCAGGCTCTAGACTATCTGTGTACCAAATTTCATTTAAATCAGTTTAGCAGTTTTTTTAGGCGTGAAAGCGCGACAGACAGACAGACAGAGCTACTTTCGCATTTATAATATTAGTAAGGATAAGTATAAGACTTTTTGGTACAAGTAAACAGCTGTATAATTAAGCTACTGTGCCCGCACAATAATTGACAGAAAACAATGGAAGAAGCATGAGAATCATACTTGGTCTATTTCAGAAGGAAGCATAAATCTGTGTCAAATGTAACCAACGAAAAAAAAACTAAACTTTTTAATTAATGTTATCAACCGTTTTTTTAATGATATCAAGAAAATATTTTACTTACCTAATTTTCTTATTAACACATTTCCTTATAAATTATTCCGTTTTTTTCAGAAGTTTCCACAATTAATTCCGTTTTATTTTTCTTGCGTGTCCCACCATTGCATGGCCGAGGTCCTTCAATTAATGACCTTATTTATCTTGTCCCATTAAAATAAATCGCGTACACCGGGCTTCGGTGTTAACTGTAGTTTTTATTGGATGTAGTTAGATGTTATCAGTGTAACTAACACGGCTGGTCGCGTGGTTGTATTGACACCGTTTATCTATAGATTAGATTTAAAGTTTATTGAGGTGGTAAGGTTTAGCATGTTAGGTTTGTTTTAGGCATTTTGACTGTTTTCTTTAGAGGACTGGGTTTTCTGTAAGCCTTCTTCTGCCTATCCCTTTTCTAAGCTATGTTGGGGTCCGCTTCCAGTCTTACCGGATTCAGCTCAATACCGTACTTTACATGGAGCGACAGCCTATCTGTCCTCCGTAACCCATTTTTACTGGGTAATAGGGTATCCCATAGTACGACTGGTCGTCAGAATTGTAATAACTTATCGACTGTCAAAGATCAACGAATGACAGTTTTCATAATTTGTCATATAGGCTTAGCTACTGATAATGTAGGTTCTCGGTTTGTTAACAAATGGTCACCCCATCTACGAACCAACGGAGGTGACCGCAGCTTAACTATGTTATCGGTCAAACAGTACGGCTTAAACTTAGCCACGAGCCCCTCCTTTTAATCTTTTAGCATGCTGGGCCATAAGAAAATTTACTAAGGTTCAATGTAATTATTTTAATTTATCATTATAGTTGTTTCATGCTTAATTATTGTCATGTTATTTAAAGCTATTATAAGTTCAGCGCTTATTAATTTCAGCTGCATTTTCCCAATCTGTATTCAAGTTTGAAAATTGTTTTACTCCCACCGAATCCTGTCGAATGCCATTACCGTGAATGAAGTCGTGTCTTATCTTACTTCCACAACACATTTTACTGCATAATACTCTTGTACTCACCTAAAGGTCATTTTTTTTTAAGATTAGATAAGATAAGATAATTTATTTCGCAAATATGGGTACAGTACATGGTGTAAAATACAATTAAACTAGTTCAGCCACATTTTACCATAAGGCATGCGAAAGGTACAAGACCAGCAACATACAAGATGTTTATAAACTACACATAATAATTTAAACTTTGAAACAAACAAATATATTCAAACAAATGCATTTTCTCTTTCTGAAAAAAAATCAGAAATGTTGTAGTAGGCTTTATTGACTAAAAAGGAACTTAGCTGTTTTTTAAATAACGGTAAACTTAATGCCTTCCAAGATTTAGGTAACTTATTGTAAATGAATGGGGCCATGCAGAAGATACTTTTGCGCATGAGTGCTGTATTTGCGATATGCATGCGTAATTTGCTATCATCGCGCCTATTACGAGGAACTACGTCTGCGAGACGTGTAAAACGATTCGGATTCGTTTTCACAAATACAGCTACTTCAAGGAGATAAAGGCAAGGTAAAGTTAATATTTTAAATTGTTTGAAATATGGTACACAACTATCGGTAGACTTTAATTTAAACATTGACCGTATGCATCTTTTTTGGGATTTAAATAATGTTTCTTTCTCTGTTGAATTGCCCCAAAATATTATTTATTACGAGCACCTTTGTTACCAGGAATTGAGCTTGCTTCGTCTATTATAATGCTCTCGGAAATTAGCCTGCATTTGATCGCGGTACGGAAGGTCTTGATTCCGTTTCTCATCGCTCATGTAAAACCCATCAATACGTGAGAATTAACGTGCGTTGGTATTCCGTGCGTGACGGAACTTCCCGGGACAAATCATTAATGCGGTTTGTATTTTATACCAAAAAATTGCTTTGGTTTTTAAATGTTTTTCGATATTAATAATAACTAATACCAGTCTATAAATATCCCACTGCTGGGCAAAGGTCTCTTATCATGTAGAGAAGGCACAAGCATTGAGCACTATGCTTGCTCATTGGTTGGGTTGGCAATTTCAGATTCCATTTTTTTTGGAGTACATAATTCCTCACGATTTTTTACTTCACCGTTTGCCAATGCTGTCTTAGAATAATTAAGAGAGTACTTGCCTTTAGTAGGTTCGAGCCTACAACATTGTGCATACAAACCGTTCGTTAAACCACTACGCCATCACGACATTGTATTCGATATTAAGGAAATGAAATTTAATTTGGTTTTAAAACTTAAAAGTTTTGGACGTCAACCAGCATGGATGTTATGTATGTTAATTATTCACTGAAAACTATTCGACGATTCGATTCGATTTTTTGTTATATATTAAGTTATAGTAGACTACACAATATAATAATAGTTTGTGCGTATTTGTGTAAAATAAAAGTTATTTCAGAAATACAAATTTTACAGTTCATCTTCAAAGGTGTTGAAGCAATCCTTTAGCTTCCTCGAACAAAGCCATCTGTGCTATAACTTCAACCCATCTGCAGTGGAATTTCCAATTTTTGGAAATCAAGTTATCGTACCTAACCGTCTCGAACAATGAGAGAGATATTGATTTCCACGTTCAACTCACATGAGTGGGCATAACTTCAATGCTTTGTGCTAAGGCTGGGTTTATAATAACTTTCGTAATGTGTTGGTTAATGTAGGTTGTATTGTTTTTAACTGTAGGCATATTAATACAGTATACAATCTTGTTAGCGCACTCTTTATCTATAATCTTCCTGGCTTGTTAAATTTAAAACTGTCGTTAAATATATTTCCGCTTTAATTTTCGTAGTTTTTGTTTAAAAGCTGATGTGATCAAGATAGTTGTTATCTATAATTTATTTAAGCGTTTTGAAAATTATTATTTTTTAAAATTTGTCGGGAGGTTCTTAAATTTTTAATTTATATTTTTAGGTCTACTTATGATTTTAATAGTGAATGTAGATAGAAATATGCTACAAAAAGCCATGTTATTGTATTCTCGACTAACTTTGGTTATAAAAATGTAGTCACGGCTATTAAAACATATCGGACAGGTAACATACGAATGATTAAACTATACTCCTATACCTACAAACCGGATATTAATAGATACTCTTTAAACATTGTTTTATGACATGAAAAAACACCGCGTAAGAAATTAGGCGATAAAATACAAAGTACAACGGAAACAATTAGTCCGATGTAATTAGGCCATGTCAGACATAAAAACAGGGTGCGAGTGTGACAAACGGACACTGGTCACTGCGAATGATATTCAATTAACGTTTCAGTTAAGGGTTCTGTAGCTACGTGTAACTTGACTGTCTACTTCAAAAATGACGTCAACGGAAGTTTAAACTGTTTCAGGAATTATTTAGTAGAGGATAATATAATAAAAAATAATAATAAAATTATTTATAAAAATGATTTTTTTTTGTAACTTTTTTACGTCGTATTTTTTGTTAGATACTGGTCTTTTAAGAAACGCTTATAAATAAAATTGATTCTTTCCTTCTTAGATACTAACGGTACGTTATAGTGGTAATATAGAAATAGACAATAGTCAACTTAAAAATATACAAACAGGTTTTTCGACAAAAAAATACACTTTAGTATAAAAAAAAAAACATCACAGAAAAAAAAAAAAAAAACGAAAAAAAAAATATCTGAATCTGGAACAAATCTTTATCCAAGTACTCCACCTATAACCCTCACTTACCACTCTTATCCTGATGACAACATGCTTGTTCGATCATCATTTGTTTTGCATCATTAACTTCAAGTTACATTGTTGTTTTCTTACCCCAAGGCAATTTGCATTCCCATTCTCATGTTTACCGTTAGCAACAAGAAATCGGCCAAGTGTAAGTCGCACTTATGCATGAAGGGTACCGTATCATCGTATAATATTTAAATGTGTAGAAATTTTTGCGATGTGATTAACCGGAAAAAAATCCCGATAGTCACACTGTTGTCACTATTTGGCGTGACTAATAGGAAGATATCTTAAAATGGAGCAATCTAATCTAGTTTATTGTCTAGGGACCATCTTTATTTTTCGTTATTTGTTGTTATAGCGGCAACAAAATACACTGTATAAACATATTGTCACTCTCTAAATATACCGATTCATGAGATAGCCCGACAAACTCTGACAGACAGACAGACAGACATACGAACGGACAGACAGCGGAGACTTAGTAATATGCTGTAGGCTTAGTAAAGGCGCCAAAAGGGATCATGTTGGGACCGTTTGCTTACGGAACCCCAAAAAGTATATTTTTGTTATGATGTTTTGGTCAAACGAAGCCAAGCGTGGCATACAATATTATTGACACGGTTTATCTGGCTCAGGCTGTCCCGGTCAAGGTCAATTGTTCTTCAGAAATAACGTTATCTGGGAGTAATTTAGTTTCTTTGGGTAAATAAGGTGATTTGCTGAAGTTTATGTGAGCGTAGGAGTGGATTGAGTAGGCTATACATAATAGCAGCTCTAAGCAAAGGGAATTTAGTTTCTCAGTGATTTTTAACCACTCATTGAAGTCGACATGTTCAATATTAATAAAGGATTTTTTTTATAGTTAAGTTATTAATTTCACTATACCACAGATATAGACAGACGTTGATAACGCAGGACCATGGTTACGCGTGCCAATTTTTGTGTCCGGCTTAAGCATAATAACGTGGTAACTGTAAATTAGTGCATTATTGACAAACGAGTCGTACCTTTGTCATGTTTTTGATTTGATTCTAGTTTAAAATCATCATTAAATAGTGCTTGTGGCGTCAGAGCAGGAAGTCAAAAGATGGCATGCTTGGTTTTTATACAAATCGCGATACTTGCGTTATCTAGATCTATTTATATCTTCGTTAACGTCCTTTTAAACATGTCTCTAATTTAAATATATTGTGTGTCATTTACAATAATATCAGTAGGACTATTCGCTATCTTCAGTTGACAACCCAAGCGATGTTTACTGGATAAAAATAACGGTAAAAAAGCAAATTTAGTATCGGGTAAAGTCGGTGACCAACTACGTTTTAGTAGATCTAGTTGGTCATTGACTTTAGACGATAAGAAGTTTGTATTTTCACAGTGTTTTTTATAAAGCAATTATCGCTTTAGTGGACAACTGCCATAGCGAATAACCCTGCAGCGGTGTGATTCTGTAAGACCTCATTCTAAACTTCGAATCTGAATCCGCTGTGAATTTCTTGATTGGCATTCCAAAAACTCGGTTGATAATTCGAATGTACACTAGCGCTACACTTGCGAGCGTGTCAGCGAGTTGAATTAATTTGACGTGAGATTATGACTGATAAAGTATGAGATGACATAAGAAGTGGAATTCAGTAAGGTAATTTCCTTTTCACTTCGACGCTCACTTCGCACTCGAATCCGATCGAAATCAAGGTCATTTTGAACCTTATGCAAAGTGAGAGTGAATAGCAATGTGAGAAGCGAGTTGTTGTTTGAACTTTACAGAATCGACGTGCAGAACGTACTAAAAACACAGACGAACAGCGGAGTCTTAGGTCCTGTTAGAACGCTAAACGAACAATACCAAACTACAATCTCATAATATAATTGGTACGCATCACGTCCAGCTATAAAATTCAGAATATATTGCGCTTAATTTGAATAATATCTCGATCGAATATGCAACGATTGTCATTGAATTAAACGCAGCAGCCATTCAATTTTATCGTCGGGCAAATGTATGGTGATGCGAAGTTTTGGGGTTATTAGGACACATATTTATGGATGGGATGTTTTTAGGGTTAAAATCTGCTGATTTTGCTGTAATGTAGTTTGTAGAATAGCCTAACAGTATACTCTAACAGTATACAGATAAAAGATTTACCCATCTCTCCGAACCGTTCTGTATGAACGGAGCAAGTTTCGTGTTGTGAACTATGTTCACGTATATTTTCTTTTAATAAAGTGTTTGATTCGCAGTGGAATATAGGCTGGTATTCTGTTTACATTAGCTTTATATCTCTATTTTTACAGTAGAATACATAGATTAAAAAAAAAAACTTTGTCATCTTATAATACACTTATACACAATCTAAGACTGAAATAGGGCTGGGCAGGACACTTAGTCAGACGAAATGATAGTGATAGTGGCCAAGACAAGCCAAAAGAAGCATCGGTCGTCTGGATTCAATCTTGACAGACAGACAGACAGACGGCCAACCAAGTGATCCTATAAGGGTTTATTTTTTTTCCATTTGAGGTACGGGTCCCTGAAAAGCATCTACAAGTGATATAACAAAAGTGTCAAGCCGAATCTGGATGAGACTGGCACAGCACCGGAGAGATAGGCATGTTAAATGAGTGGCCTATGCCCAGCAGTGGGAAGACACACTAATATCTAGACTCGATTAAACAAAATAAATAAAAACTCTAACTATAAACAAAAAATCTAATACAATTTTATGGGGTATAGGAGTATATTTTAATTGAATAGGTAATTAAACGCAGTACCTGTTAGTTACAAAATGTACACATTTGTACAAGCTAAGGTACATAAAACAGAAATCCAATAACAAACTCGGTTGCCATGGCTACCAGATAAACAAATAAAAGCTCCACAATTGTATCATTCCATACAAAGTTTAACATCAGAGGAAATGTTTTGAAAAATATTCGGAAGTGCTGTGTTATGTGTCGTAAAATTTTATTTATGACCAAATATGGCATTTGGAACGTCGTTTTACTGCTCAAATGTGTTATATTTCTGGAAAAGCCGAGAGATTATGAGCCACTTAACTTTAAAGGTAGGTATTATCGTGAAGTAAAGAACCTAATAATTTGGAGATAAAAATAAAATCAATAAGTA
This sequence comes from Diachrysia chrysitis, assembly GCA_932294365.1. NCBI lineage: Eukaryota > Metazoa > Arthropoda > Insecta > Lepidoptera > Noctuidae > Diachrysia > Diachrysia chrysitis. The sequence goes on along the minus strand of OW028659.1, from coordinate 8,164,734 downwards.
TTTTCAATAATGATTCTAGTTATTAACTTATTCCATCAATATTAATAATTTAAACAAACAAAAACTTTTCAAATGGTAATTAATCCGTACCTCAGAGGAATAAATAATTTAACTATAGAGCGCATATCGAGAATTAACTGTTGGCACTAGTATGAACATGTAAAATCGTAAAATTAGTATCAAAACAGAGCGCACTGTTTTATTAAAACTATCTCAAAACCTAATATTATCCTAATAATATAGGAACCATCGATGTTTTCGCATAAACGTCTGTCGTCGCACGGAAAATCACTTATATCAGTAAACGAGTGTAGTTAAAGCAAAATAAAGTATATAAAATAAGCTAAAAGCACGCACGCTCTATGCTTGGCTATGATTACTTTAGCCACCCTACCCAATTCTCTGTTATTTATTTCCTCTATCAGTTACGAACTAGTTTTTTTGTCCATTATCCACAGTCAGTTTTTTAGCTTGACAGGCACATAATTTAGCTTTAATTGAATAGAAGTATTTTGTAACTAAACTGGGAGTGACACGACCAAAGTCACATCCACGCAAAACTCGTAAATCCGAGATAAAGCGTTACGAAGTAAAGTGGAGTGTGCAATTAAACGTTATATTGTGAGTTAAACCATTTGCTCGTCGCAACGCAACTCTAAGCATTAGAAGCAGTAATATAACAGAAGGTCTAATGTGTTTGGTCAATGAGATATAAGTACAAGTAAATTTTTACTTATTATTTATGCTATCGAGTAAAATTTTCTAATGTTTGTTGCTTTGTTTGTCATATTGCTATTTAATATTTTTTTAATGTATGTAGGTATCTATTGGAAAAAAACATCTATAGATCTTAATTATGTGTGGGTGTTTCAATCTAACAAATTCAAAATATTGTTAGAATATTACTTTTTTTTAGCATAATTAGACCTAATTCTCATTAATTAAGGGAATAACTACTATGCCAAAAATAAGTAAAAAACATGTTTTTATATGAAAAACCTCAAAGCTATTTTTGGTTTTGTTATTTAGTGTAACTTCTGAACATAACTCTTTTGTGGCACTACTGTGCTCATTAGGAGAAGTTGTGTTTGTCAGCTTGCAAGTGTATGCGGGCTTTTAGAAATATTTGCAGGAAATATGTTCGCGGGAAGTTAGTTCATGAAGTTTATGATTACCGTGTTTCCTGATGCGCTTAAAAAGGTTTTAAATATTACATTTTAACGTAGGTGATGTAATGTAGGTGATAAAGATGAGTGCTGAAAAGCTGGATGAAATTTTAGAGAGATAATGCTTGGAACATTTGGTTTTTATCCTGAAAGACTGTTTAGATGGTTGATATATTGGTTTTAATGGAATTGATGATTATGGTAAATAAAATCAAGTCAAAGGTAATTCGACGCGATTGCAAAGCATTGTAATATTATATGTTTATTTATTTAATAACTATGGATGACTTACAGCTAACATAATCAGAATAAAAATAGTACATGAAACTGATAGCCAGGGAGCAGAGTGATGATGAATTAGTGTGAACAACATAGCACTGCTATCAAAAGAAAAAAGTTACATTATCTTTGAATGATTTAACTATAATTTAATATAGTATTTACTTTACATAAATATATGGTTAACATAAATAATACGTAACAAAACAATAGCCAAAAGCACATCAACATCTATTTATCTATTAAATCCGCAATACGAACTTAAACATTCTTACTCAACAAACGAACTAAATACCATTTTAAATCTATACTAATATTATAAAGCTGAAGAGTTTGTCTGTTTGTTTGTTTGTTTGTTTGTTTGAACGCGCTAATCTCAGAAACTACTGGTTCGAATTGAAAAATTCTTTTTGTATTGGATAGTCCGTTTATTGAGGAAGGCTATAGGCTATATAACATCACGCTACGGCCAATAGGAGCGGAGCATAAATGAAAAATGGTGCAAAAATGAAAAACCGTTGAAACTAAAACACGCGAACAAAGTCGCTACAGCTAGTGAAAACTAAAAACACAGTTGAAACCGATAAAATAATGTTTAAACAATAATTAAATGAAACTTAAAACTGTTTGAGCCAGTAATTATTCACAGCTAGACGATAATTACCGACGTTCCTCTAAGACCGTAGAACGATGAAAAAAGGGAAATATTTTAAAGCGTCGCTAAGAATCTTGGTTGTGAAGACCGCCAGCTGTATTAAGTATTTTGTAAAAGCAAAGTGTCAGCAAAACGTGTACAATTATTGCAATCAAAATAAGAATTCGTATAAGTCTTATTCCTACGGTGCGCAATATCGCGGATCATTCCGCACCACGCACTATGGGAAGCGGCTGGTCAAAACCCTAAGTTGGTTAAAATTGGGTTTCATTCAAAAGATTTACTAAGCGGTGTGTGCCTGTCCGTGGTCGTCGGCTGTTAGGTGTGATCTGTGATATCGCGCACCGTGGGATATGACTTTACGTTTCGCGATGGCATCATGCAAATTAATAATTTAATATATAATATAATATCTTGGGACAACTTACACACGGCCATCTGTATTCCAAACTAGGCAGAGCCTGTATTATAGTAACAAGACAACTGATACACTTACTTATATATTTCTAAATACATACATATTATAGATAAATGACACCCAAACACAAAACAAATGAACGTGCTCATCACACAAAGATTTGTCCTGCGTGGAAATCGAACCCACGACGACCTCTGGTTAAGCTGTCAGGGTCACTAACCACTAGACCAACAGGCCCGTTAGAAGTTCGAAAGCAATAATTGTACATTTTTTGCTGTCGATTACTGTCGCTTTCCTTTTGCTAGTTACGTAATACCGCTGCGGCGTCATTATGCTAAAGTGTTTAAGTTTGTGTTTATAAAGTTTATGACGCAAAAGAGATTTCTTGAGGGTTTTGATGACGTCGATTGAAAAGAAAACTCTGTTTTTGTTTTTTTTTTTTACATTTTGTATTTACCAGTATGAAAACATGTTGTCTGGAAGGCAGATAGAAATGGCGAATTGTCCTTTAAGAGTTAAATCAACATTAATTTATATAAATAATGACGATAGTATTTTAATTTCCGTTTATTTTATGAAGAGTATTTTTGAGCAAAGATATAAGCTAAAATGTAAGCTAAGATGTAAGCCAAACAATGGGACAAACGAGCTTTGGTGTAATTTCATTAGACATCTGACCAATTAAAATCAAAGTAACTAAATGCTAAAATTAAAATAAATAAAGCACTTTTTAGTAAAATTACCTTAAAACTCGCGGCGGCGGTGTTGTCCGGAGGTTCGACTCGCGACACCACCGCCGCCGCGTCAGCTCATGATTAAGGACTCCTATTGAGTCTGAAACAAGTCGGGCGATCCCAAGAATATGCGTAAGTAAACCTTAAAACTTCCTTTAAACTGAGAATGATTACGTCAAAATCCAAGAATAGACTCAATAACATAAATACCAACATTCTACATCCAAATGACAAATACATCAAAAAACATCTAATAATCTACAACCTTAGTACCTACGCAGGTGGTCTAGGTTATTCCGATATTGAAAAATTCTCACGTGGTAGTAGGAAGGTGCTTCGACGGTCTTAATGAAATTCCTGAGCATCCCGTCTTTGCTGAAGGTTAAGGTAATTAAATTAAGGGTTCCGATGCATAGAGAAATTTAAGCCTAGTCGAGTTTGCGTTTTCGACAATTCGTTTAGTACTTAATAGATTTTGTAGTAACGTTATTTACTAACGGTATACGACATTTTAATATCTTTTCAAATCGTTTGAAAAAATTATTTGAAGAAAATATTTTCATAATATATTTTTTATTTTAAATATTAATATTTTTATTTTTATTTTTTGTCATGCTTTTTTATATTTATATAGATTTTAGATAGTGTTATACTCTTAAATTAAGGATTTAAAATGTTATAGATTTTAATTTTACTTATATTCAATTTTTTTATAACTTTCTAGTAGGTATGTTATTACTAATCTTTGTGAACGCTGGTTAACCAGTAATTGGAAATTGAGTAATTCCTAGTTCTATTATTCTATACTTAAGAATTATTGTACGCAGAAGCTGTAGTTTTTACTTTTTCAAATAAATTAATAAATAAATCATCATATTTTTTTACGTACATACTTTTTTTAACTGGATTTTTTTATTCGAGTGTTTTGTGTATAAAAACATTTGGTGATCTGTGGTGTATACAGACTATTAGAAGTCATTTAGCTCATTACCGTTTATGAATAAAATCACTAATTATCATGGACACAATTAATAAGATTATACATTAAGAATTAAATTAAATTATGTAGTCAAATAACCTGGCCATTATAGAAATGAAAAAAAAAAAACATGCAGACATTTTGTGGTAAAGAAAAAAATCAGGTTTTTAATACCAGTTATTTTTGTAGGTTTTATAAAATTATCTTATTGCAAGCAAAGTTCTTAATCATTGTACCTACCTGCGATTTATAACTTCGCTTTGATTAAAGTTAAAAAACTTATTTCACACTTTTGGGTCATAATTTAACGCGAAATATTATTATGGTAACGAAAGCTTTAATGGCTGTTTGAGACGCTCCGAGTTTCTTATTACTTACATGTGGAACAAAATGTTATGTAGAAACTCTAATTAAAACTTTCTTGATAGTTTAAGCATCTTTAAAGCTTTTATTAATCACGTAGGTAATATTTACAGTTGAAATATTTCGTCATTGCCACAAAAATAAAATGCAGTTTTTTTTATTTTGTGTTGGACCTCTGAGTTTGTAATATAAGGGCTCCAGTCTTGTGCTAGACATTTTTTTAAGGTAGCTCCTAAACTATTTTTATATATATATAAGTCTATAGCATTTATTATTATATATTTTTTTCACAATATTAATTTAATTCTAAGAAACTTTTCTATATATACACAAAAGAAATTAATCTAATTAAAACATAAAGCCTAAAATATTTCTTAAAAAATTCGTCCATATCGCTTTCCACTGGGAGTGTTTGTTTCCTCTGTCCAAGGTAAAAGCCAGCCCTTGGGTCGCGCGAAGTATCAACGAAGCGTTTGGCTAGATCTTTAATAAGCATTAATAACTTGCTAATTATTCTATTCTTTAAACACTTGATAATTTCTATTGAGATTAAAGTTTTAAAATAAATTTAGTAAAATATTACTAATGAATTTTTAAATAAACATCAATGTAAATTAATGTTTAATTAAAATGGTTGAAATTGAACTAAGGTATTAAATCACGTATAGTAAATTCTGGTACAGTTACACGATATTGTGCAAACTCGGGATATTATGCGGGAATATGAACGTATTATTGAATATATAAAACCCCATTCGTTACTTCCATCGCAGGTATACCGGTGATTAATTCGTTTTGTGTCAGCCATAACTAAGTTATTGCAAGCCAGTTCACATCCCGACACAGAGTAGTGAGTATAATGTAGATAAATGAAGTGATTAAATAACTCTGTGTAAATATAAAAAAGTTTGAAGTATGATGAGAATGAAAACAATTTTCATCAATTAAAATTATATCTAGTAGAAAAAACTCGGGTTAAATTAGAACAATTAAGTTTCCGTGAGCAGTCAGTTCAGTTCTGATAGCAAAAATCCATACCTGTAAAAAAAAAAACAAATATTAGATTTTTCCGTGGATTTTTTAAAGTATCAATTTTTATTTAAAAACTTGATTTGCAGTTATTTTATCAGTTTGACAGCCTGCCACATAGTGCAAGTTTTCGACATGCCATCACTCCATTTGCTAGCTACTCTGTGACTATCTCTAACTAGTTTATATTGCGCTGTAAAGCTGCGGCGTGTGTTAGAGGTTATTATGCGGGTTGCAGTTTTGAAACAAGTGAGTCTGATATTACTTGTGATATTCATGTTTTTTATGTATATATGAATATATTATTTATGTATATATATATAAATGAATCTTTATTTCCCTTGGTAATCGTATCACGCGTGAATGGATCGAACAATTTCGCTAAAGTAGTTTGAAATATAAACATGATTTAGTTTTTTATATATTACCTACTCGCTGTTTCGTCGTCGTGTTTGGATGTAGGTTATTGCGGCAAAATGTAGCCTATGTCCTTTCTCAGGCTCTATACTATCTGTGTACCAGATTTTATTTAAATTGGTTCAGTAGTTTTGGCGTAAAGGACCGACAGACAGACAGAGTTACTTTCGCATTTATAATATTTGTAAGGATTGTGACTTCCGATATATTTCCTGTAAAAAAACTGTTTTAAGTTTTTAATAAACTGCAATGTTGACCAGTACCTATTTTATAAACACTTTACTTGTGTGATGGTTTAACCTTCTTACCTTGAGCACGCAAAGAAGGATCAAGGGCAGTAGTAAAGTGGATTTTTATGTAAGTTACTGGGTCACGTCACTAAAATATACTTTATAGCGGTCGTATAAGTATTTTTAATGTCGCAAACTCCAACAATATTTTTAGTATGGGAATATTGATAAATAGGAACAGATATTGTTATATAATGGTATACACATGAATCATATCATAATATAAATACATATAATAGTATTTACCGTATATAAAAGGTATCGTTTTGTTCCTTTTTTAAATAGGATTGTCTTTAATTCACGAATAACCTTATTATATGAATAATCCTATCTAAACAGCTGTTCACTGCTGCTAGAAAGATATCTACGAAAATTTTGATAGTAAAATTGGGTATTTTCAATAAGCTTTTCACTCGACATTTTATTGAGGTACTAATTATGTCAAATAATTTTAATTATTGGAAACTGGTTGTATCGATTTAATTAAAACCCTTCCGGCGACTAGAGATAAAAAGCATTAATTTCTTTAATAAAAAACCCTTTAACATGTCTTTATGTACAACATAATATAAGCCTACCTACATAACGCGTCTGACGAGACCCGGTTAACCGGCCGGCCAGTTGGCCCGGATATTAGTCTAACACAATTAATCCGGGCAAGGTTTCACCCACTTCGCTGTTATATACGGACCTCTAATTTTCCTTGATTAAGACCTTGATGAGTCGGTGTTAAATGAAAGGTTGATTAATGGGTAATCGATTTTAGTTTTTTATATTAGCAGGCATTAAAACGCTTACAGGATATTTTTGTTTTGTTAAAATGGTAGTTGAGATCGGCTAAAAAACTAGAATAGTGGTTGGCAACTCAAATTACGCCTACCTATGATGTTTCGTGAGGCTATTGACTATAAAAAACACACTAATTTCAATAGAGCAGATGGCTGGAAAATATCACCTACTTGGGAGCCAATACAAACTTAAAACCAAACCCAAGAGCAGCGCAGCAAGAGTTCAAAACACAGAAATCTCATTTTGCGCTGGTCGGAACATAAATAATTAATTAAAATATGAATAAAGTAGAACGAGCTATATCTACTGTCAAGAAAGTAAACAAGTCTGCCCGACCATGACTCCTGCAGAAGTGTTAAAACGTCGGGAACTAAAATTTAAATAAACTAGTATAGAATCCGTCTAAAAAGTAGTTTTATTACAAACTAGCTGTCCCCCGCGACTTTGTTCGCGTGTTTTAGTTTCAACGGTTTTTCATTTTGCAACATTTTTCATTTATGCTCCGCTCCTATTGGTCGAACCGTGATGTTATATAGCCTATAGCCTTCCTCAATAAACGGACTATCCAATACAAAAAGAATTTTTCAATTCGAACTAGTAGTTCCTGAGATTAGCGCGTTCAAACAAACAAACTCTTCAGCTTTATAATATTAGTATAGATATAAATTAAATTAAATGGCTAGCTTATAATTATCTGCCCCTTAATTTAACTTTTCCAGAGTTTAAAAGTCAATAAAAAATGGCGCCTGTAGCGAATAATAACTTGCAAACATAAAACAAAGTTATCTATCAAAACAAGTACACGCTTTGAGTAGGTATTACTCTTCAAAGTCCGAGTTGTCTTGGCAACTTAAAATTGAATTTAATGAACCCGTCACGCTATCAAATTTTGACTATTTTCTGAGAAAATATTGGAAAATTTTATTACCCTTTTAATGTTGGTAATAGATGGCGTTAGTGTTAGATTGATTTTCAAGCTACGTTTGATATTGACAGGTGTTAAACCACAAACAAAATAGGTTTGATTATTGTAGCATTATTACAACAACATGTAAAAAAATATATATTTTGCTTGACACATTGCTGGTTTTAAAAATTACGCCTGCCAAAAAGAATTGCCATTGCAGGCCTGCGCTACTAACTACCTTAAGTCCACAAATGCTGTTTGCATGGTTGATTATTTGTCTGAAAAAGTTTTAAATACAAGTAATCAATAATTCCTCTTACTTTCCTTGAAGAAAAATACTTTGTAATCTATACGTATAATAAAATAGTAATCGACAACTTTCATTTGCCGGTTATCAGATTGTCTGTAAAAGTGTCAATCAAAAATACATAATAGATTGCTGTAAAATATTGAGGGAGTATCTTTGAAAAACCGTAGAGTTCACTTAGCTATGTTTAAACACGCTATTACATCCAGGTGATAAGCAATAGAGCTCAAAATTTATAAAATTCAAATTCACCTGCAAACCTAAATTTGTATTTTTGACGTATAAATAATACAAATTTAGGTTGGCAGGTGGGGTAACCAAATGGGGTAACCATGGCGAAATTAGGTAGCCATAGCGACCAAATATTTTGTTTTGATTGAAGTATGACTATTTTTTTTTTAAATTTTCCTAATAAATAGCTCAGTAGTTGTACGCTTAGAACAAAATGTTCTGGCTGATTCCTTTACCTATAAAGCACATAATAATGCACGTGCAAAGCCGTGGGTATTAGCTAGTAACGCCGTAAGATAAAATAACACCACTGATACTTTAACTTAAAAATCGCAGCAAAAGAAATTGCAACAAAGAAATAAAACTTCTTCATAAAAATGATACAAGCCAAGGAATGGAAAATGCATTATTCCACTTTTATCTTTTATCTTTTAGTAGAATGCAAGTTGCCTTTTATTGCTTCAATTCAAAGAAAACTTTTGCGGTTAAAACATCAAATATGAAAATTGTTGGGTTTCTTTGTGTCTGATGTAAAGTGTTCTTTTGAATATTTAAGTGCAACTTAAAAAAAAGATGTTAAAACTTTATTTGTATGCTTTTATATTGGACTGCGCAGTCAGTACTCAAAACAATCTTACTACTTAAGAAACTTTAATAAAGGTGTTAAAAAGTCAAAGTACTAACACCTACCACATATTAATGCGGTCAATTGCTGTTACTTTAACATACGTATTAAAATATAAAGTTAAGTTTGAGTTATACTAAAAAAAAAAATTTTTGATATTCAAAAACTCTTGCTCTTTTTTTATGAAACCTGTAAATTAGTAAAAAATGACAACGCTAAATAAATTTTGTTCCCCATGGTTCCACTTAACTTTCTTTTCTCCCAAGACAAGTAAAGTACCTAATGTTAAATAGCCTATATATTATCCTTTCTCGAGAATTGGACTATCAAAGGCAAAAACATTTTTTTAAATCCGACGGGTAGTTTCAGAGGTTAGCGCGTTCAGACAAACAAACTCGTTAATATTTATTATTTAAAGAAATTTAGATTTAACAGTTACATAAATAAAACCAGTCTATTAAACATAATTATTATAACACAAAATACATACCGTACCAAATAAACACTCTTTAACTAAAATATATCCACATTAAATAAAAAAAGTTAGGCTTAGAACACATAACTGGCACCGTCTGATATCGTAGGCAATGGTGCGTCATAACACGTATCAGTTTAAGAGCCAAAAATTATCTTCGTTGGCTATCAGTAAGGGAAGCACGTTCGGGTTCTCTCCCGTGTGAACCTAGCCAAAGGACTAAGCTTGTATATTTTAATCTAGACCGTATTTTTAATGCCGATAATTTGTTGAGGAAAATTGGATCGGTATAACGGTTTAAAATGCATGTCGTAGTAACTTGGCTTGCTTTCAGATCTTAATATAAGGGAAAATATTACGGCAATTTGAATTTATGATGATGTCAATTCTAAAATCTTGAATTTGGTGTTAGGAATCTATATCTACCTGCTATTTCCATACTAATATTATGATTTCTGTTTGCTTGTTTTTCTTATTGCTTGTCTATTATGCTTTCACGGCTAAGCTGCTGAACCAATATTGATGAAATTTGATATGAGGCAAGCTTGCATCCCATGAAAAGACATAGGCTAGTTTAGCCACTATAACCAACCTTGCGTGTTTTACAAAAAACGTGTAGGTACAACCAATGAAACGAAACACGCGGAAAAAAGCGCAGAGGGCAGCTTTTCAAAACAATCTTAAATAGATATGTTAAATCACCGGGTTTAGAGATGGTTTTTAATTTTTAATATAACTCTCTGTAATCCAAAATCATTCTTCAAAATTAACCAGACAGATGTTTTATACAAAACAGGAAGCCTCATTCAATTTAACGCCTTTGTTTCCCTTCAAACGGTAAAGGAATAAACCTAAACCATTCAAAGTAGAATACAAACATCAAATTTAAGTCTAAAAGCGAAATTTATATTTTAGTTCACCTCCATAATTAATTCTGTAAAGAGAAAATGCCACAAGGTTGAAAAGCAAACCCAGTTTTCCGGTGCGCATTTAAAATGAGTCAGTCGGCTTTAATTTTGTGATGCTTTCCAACATACTGTGTCTATATGACTAGATTTGACACAGAGCGACACAGTGTTGATAAATTGTTTTGTCTCAAATCTCGTGTGAGGTAAGGAGGTATCATGTTCAGTTAAGGTGTAATTAATAGTTGGTTAACAGACGGCGTGTGAACGATGGGGTTTCGAAAGGGTTCGCTTTGTTTGGACCGTCAACAGAGGATTGGAGTTAATGGAATTTATTACCAAAAAGTGAAATTGAGCTGTTCTTTACTTTTGGAAGTAGGTTTAAAAATTTAAATTTACTTTGTTTATGTAAAATATTATTTAATGGGGGTAAGAGAGAAAACTAATTTTCTTTTGAAGTCTGTCACAATTTGTAAAAAAATATATTTTTTAATCATCTATTCAACGAGGCTTTTTGCGCTGGTGCCCCAAGTCAGCCTCGTAAGGTAACACTAATAACAACAAAAAAATCACTATATATCTATAACTAAAAGCATCTTTTAGACACGTATTTTTTCTAATGTTACGTGATCAAAAACTCACGACGATACATTGACTTGAAATGTCACATGACGTCACAATTTCAAGCATTTTGTACGCAAGCATGACGACGGTAGCCCCCACTCCTGAATTTTGAATTGCTTTACCTAAAAATAATAAAATAAATAATAAAATAAAAGGTTTATTTCAGAAACATGTACAACTTTTACAGTAAATCTTACATAGGGACCTCCTTTTAAGTAAAAGTTATACCTGTGCTAGGAGGCCCCGCTCTTCAATAACAAATTATAAAATAGTAAAAGTGGTGTACAAAGTGAAAAAAAAAGTTTATAAAAGTTACAGATAAAATAAAATTATAAGAAATAAAAATTAAAAATTCAACAACAAAATTAAAATATATCCTAACATTGTTTATGTGCGTGTGTGAGAGAGAGTGTGTGTGTGTGTAGTGTGTGTGTGTGTGTTTGTGTGTGTATGTATGTGTGTGTGTGTGTGCAGGGTGTGTGTGTATGCGTGTGTCTGTGCAACTCATATGTGTGTGTGTGTGCAGGGTGTGTGTGTATGCGTGTGTCTGTGCAACTCAATTTGTCGATGCTTGTAGCAATAATTCGATCTCTTCATAGGACTGCGGTTTTAGCCAATGCACTTACCTACTTATTAAGATTGTAAATAAATAAATAAATGTGGACAACATCACATACATTGCTCAGAACCCAAAGTAAGTAGCTAAAGCACTTGTGTTATGGATCTCAGAGACAACGAAGGTACCACAAACACCCAGACCCGAGACAATGTAGAAAAGTGGTTTTTACTACATTGACCCGGCCGGGGATCGAACCCGGGACCTCAGAGCTGGCGACACCTTGAAAACCGGTGTGTACGCCACTCGACCACGGAGGTCGTCAAATATTATATTGTCATATTTAAGATTAGATTTTGACTCTTCAGACCCAGTCAACTAGATATCCCATTAAATGAAATAACATTTCAAATTAAAGATACTCTCACATTAATTAAATAAACATTCACCTACGGTAGCTAATCCCGATGCAATCGAATCCTTTGAACTGCAATACAAACACAATATTTAATCACATCTCATACGGTTGTTACCAAAAACCTCCTCAAATGGGAATCTCCGGAAAGTTTGCTCAGAGTATTAAACGTACCCGCGGGCGAACCCAGGCTGTTTGCTTGAGTGTAATTATGTTTGTCTATGTTCATGTTTATTGAGAAGATCAATAGATTTTGTTTTTAGAAGAAACAGCGGATTATGAGGCGGATTTTGGATGGTTTATTGGATAATCGGGATTTGGAAGATATGAATTAGTTTTTTTTTTATTATACTGAGTAAGATAAAAAAAAAATACAGACCTACAGCTGATGGAAAAGGGCTTGTATTATTTTCCAACATTCACGTTGTTTTTTATTTACCTTAAATGTGTAATCTGTAATGTCTATTTCGAGCAAAGCGTGGAAATTTTCGTTTTGATTTTTTTCTATTGAATGGCTTTTTAGAAACATTTAATTTGCCTCATTCCCAACTTAAGTCGTTTTACAATTTTCTTTATTATGTTTTTCTACGATATTTTTATTCCTTGTATTTTTCCTGATCGTCAATTTTGTAAATCTGGGTCTTATTGTGCGAGGCAATAGATTTTGTGTTTTCACAAAAAATGTTTTTCATTTCATCACGCGCCGTTTTGATAGCTTTCTGTCGGCCCATGGCAGTTTATGGCTTCATCATTCAATATGTAGGATTGTTTTTAAGGTTACGTTATAAATATCCTATTTTTTCTTTATATTTCATTTATAATGATTACAATAGACGTAAGAAAATAAAAATAGTTAATTAGCTAAAAACTGTAAGTAATGACTTACAAACAATGGTTTGCACCTTCATGCAAAAATTTGTAGCTACTACCTACAAATAGTTAAAAGGAGAATGATCAAACTCACTTGCCGTAGATGAAGATTCAAACAACACCCTCAAAAAACTTAAACCGTTCCTACGGTTCCTACAACAAAGTACTTCAAATCCGATACTGAATAAGAATAACCGAAATTCCTTACCAAAATATAGCTGTTATGCCCAAAATTATGTTGAAATTCAAACCTAAAATTCAAATAAAGGCCAAAGAAAATTTACCAAAGAACATTCCACGCATACTAAACTGAACCGCGTTGATCAACGGAACATGCAGAACTTATTTAAACAATCTGAAGTAGGGAAACAAAACAATAGAATTTAAACAATGTTTATCTGAAATGAAACTGAAAATATTACCAGTCGAGAGACTCGCAATTTGCTACCAGAATGTAGCTTGTGGTCGGTATTCGGACGTGATCGTCGCTTGTTTCTAAACAATACTTAGTAATTTTGATTCGGGATTTATTGACTTATTGTGGGAAAGTTTTGGTTGAGTTTTAAGTGTGGTGTAATTTATACTGTAGTAATTTAGTGTGTCTTTGGTTCCGTTGATAAATGCTTCTTATCTGTAGGAAAAAAGTTTATGTTTTTGACTTTTAAATGTGATGTGACCTATGTCTAGTTTCTTGCGAGTTCTTCTCCATAGGAAGGACATTTTGGAAAGGCGCACCTAGAATCATTACACAGTTTTGTAACTTTAACGTTTTTAAGCGGTTTTTTGAGGTTTATGAGAAATAAAACCTTATTTTGATTTTTGTTTATATAGTTTACCCTGCAATATAAACAGTTTTTATAGTGTTTGATACATTTGTAGCTCAACAAAACTTACGAAAATGAATCGTAGAAGGGCCCATGCTGAAGAAGATGGTTACGGTTTGTATTTTTTTAATGTTGCCTTCTTTTGGGTGGATTATGGAAACTCGCTTGCACTTACATATTGGCTATGATAAAAACTAGTTTTGAGATCACCTCACTCGTAATATGGGACATCTTATGTAATTTTAACATTTAAAATGAAATTATATGTCGTTGACAAATATCCCTTTAGACCTACCTCCTACCTGCCTACCTCCTTAATTTGACACACTATTCCTGAAGATTTATGAAATTGTTTATGTACTTAATAAACTATTTTCCAATTAAAATTTTCACATCATTTCATTAAATGCAGTCGTAAATAAAAATAAACCCATTACCTCAACATTTGTGTGTCATAACTAGTAACAGTAGTTATATATTAGGATTCAGTCGCGCAATACTATTTGAACATAAATTAAGTTTAGTGCCTGTACTATGAGCTCTTAAAACAGGACTATTGCCATTGTGGAAGGGAGACAGGGCAACACACTGCGCGTAGTGGCGTCTCGCTTTCACGACGGCAACAGTCCTGCTTTTAAAGATCATAGTAAGCGCAGTTGCCATGAATTTAGTTGTAGGTCCAGTGTTTCAGCTCTAGAGTAACGTATTTTAGCAATTTCTCGTATAATAGTATCAAGTTTGTAACTAGATTAATACTATATAATTAATACTAAATGTAGATTTACTCGTAGTTCGACCTAAAAGTTGTAGGATAAACTATTTAGATCTAACCTAAACAGTGTATTATGACCATCTAAGGATAACTATTAGTTTGGTTTAACCTACCAATATGTCCTGAAATCGTTTTCCCGGTAGCTCTTACACAGGAATTAATGAAGGAAATACGGACGATTAGTTCCTTCCATTGATAGTATTTTTTTTTAAGAACTGAATCACGGGTCCACTAAACTAATTTCAAATACATTGACATTGTATTAGAATTTAAATTAATTAAAAGTTAGGGCACTGGTCAGTCCCTCGTTTTCCTTTGATTTAACCCCACCCATTGCACTATTGACGCAAACCCACTCGAGACACAAGCATATTTAGCTTAGTTGGAGGGGTTAACGAGATTGCTAGTAATGAGAATTCTAACGACATTGTTGGTATCCTTTAAAAAAAATGTGGTTGAGCAGCAGGGTTCACAAAAATTTAGAAGCAAATAATAAAAAAATAGAAGGTATTTTCATCAGGTCTTCCCGTAAAAGTATCATGAACTTTAATATATAAAATAACAATCTCAATATTGTCCCTAAATGTGAGTTCATGGAAAAGTCGATAACCTCACTGGTATCCCTTGAGGCCGTACACAAACGACCTGTGGACATACGATGGCATATTTGGGCTTTCAAGGGTAATAAAAGTAAAGTACTCATATAATTTAATATCTTGAGGATAATAATATAGTGATATATTCCTAAATCATCAACATAATACAATATGTAACAAAACCCTGTCCGATCCAATAAAGGCGTATTCCTGGTTCAACATACGTACTAGAAAATGTCTCACTCAGGTGGCTTCTCTGATACAAAACTGTAGGCAGTACACGTGAACTTTGTCGAGTGATCAGTGTTGCTTTATATCAGTTTTATTTTAATTTAATTATATTCACCGGGGAATAATAATCTCAAGTCCATTCAATAGTTACGTATATGTGTACGCAGTACTATGCCGAATAATACTCATAAGGATCGGAGAGGGTTTTTGTTGCAAGCTGTATAGAATACTCTAAGAAGTTTTTTTTTGTCATATTATAAACTAAAAGCACCCTGAGGTTAAAGGAACGTTTGAGTAAAATAATTTGGACAAAATCCATCTAGGTTGCAAACTATATTTGTGTCAAATTTCATCCAAATCTGGTTGGTAGTTTTTACGGAAAACAGTTACAAACATCCATGCATACCATCTTCCATTTTTTTTTTTATTTATAACAATTGGATATAAAGAAAATATTAGAACGAAAACTATCGTATAAATTTTTAAGAACAAAAAAAAATACAAAAAAATTTAATCGAAAAAATATCAAAGGTCAATTGTCTCTTCCACCTCGACAACATTGGTTTACAATACACTTTAATAAACTGTAGCTTTTATTGGATAAAAAATAAATCTCTAATTTAAATAAAATAAAATAAATCTCTAATTTAATAATGTAAATGTAAATAATGTAAATGTGGACAACATCACATACATTGCTCTGAACCCAAAGTAAGTAGCTAAAGCACTTGTGTTATGGAATTCAGAAAACAACGAAGGTACCACGAACACCCAGACCCGAGACAATGTAGAAAAGTGTTTTCTACATTGATCCAGCCGGGTATCGAACCCGGGACCTCAGAGCTAGCGACTCCTTGAAAACCGGTGTGTACGCCGCTCGACCACGGACGTCGTCAAAATACAAAAATATAGATGAACGGGTCCCAATTTAGCTGTAAAGGTTTCCAAGTACAATACCGTTATGGAATTCTATCAAAAACAAATAGATTGCACTTTTGGTAAATGTTATTGTTTGATAAAACCTAACAAAGCGTGAATGCAGGTAGACTGTTTTAGTGTTTGATATAGTCTCACTTTCCATAACGTAGCTCAAGGTTGAGCTTCATCATGGAATGTGAACAGTGATGCAGTTAAAGTTGTTTTGTGTAGAGATGAAGCATTGATTGTCAGATCAGAGATCAGCATTTAATAACATGAATTAGCTATAAAAATAAAAACCCTTCTGCAGATTTTTATTTTTCAATCAAAGTTGCATTTAAACATACAAGTTTTATATACATATAAATAAAATTTTGTGAGCCATTTAAAAAACCCTTTATTTTGATACCACACTCGATATTTTAAGACTAAAAAAATGTTTGGGGTACAATAAATATAGCACCAAAAATCGGCCAAATATTTCGAGGGTATAGTGTTAAAACCCAATAAGTGCCAAAAAATCAAAAATCGTTTTATTAAAAAATCTTAATGCATTTTTTACGCTCTTTCCAGTGGTATAATCCAATAAGTGGAATTCGCAGTAGAAAGAAAAGTACTTGAGGTAATAACCCAATAAAGTGACCGTGTTTAGTCAAAATTTAAAATCTCAAACCCTATAAAGTGTGTTATCTTGATAAATAATATTTTTATTTCACGCTCAAACCATATAAAGCTATTTATTGGTATTGAGTGTTCAATGATTTCAACTAAAATTACTCAACGGCATAAAGGCAATAACCACTATTTGTATTTATCGGGTTTTAGCTTTACATACGTAGGTAAGAAAACAAACAAAACCAAAAGCTAAATCAAAACAAATGTGTTTGTCGGGTTTTATTGTACGATTATATTTTAAAAGAAACAATTTATGTTTAGTTATATGGTATTCGCTCACTTCGTCAACAAACTTTCTTCAAACTTTGTTGGGAGAAGAACCCAATAAATTTGACTGAATGAATTTAACCTATCAACTTTTTCGCTACCTGTTGTCAGTTTGCACGCGCATACTGTTTACGCCAATTGTTTTCGAAATTCTTCTGTTTAGTCTTTGTGTTTGCTACGATCGGTGATCGAGGAAGAAAATTAGTGCTTGCATTAATCCGCTGATACCAGGTAAAGTGAGCTAAATCCAAATATTTAATTTGTTTTTCTTTTTCGGCTTTTACGAGGTTCTCGTTATGGGGTATAGTGATATCAACAATCATTGTTTGATGCTCTGATCGGTCTATCACCACTATATCAGGCTTATTGGCTACAATAGTTCTGTCAGTGATGATAGATCGATCCCAGTACTATGTGACACGACCATTTTCGAGAACTGGGTCGGGAACATGCCTGTAGTACGGTACCTCAAATTCCACAAGTTGGTATTTCAAAGCAAGCTGCTGGTGGATAACCCTGGCCACTTGGTTATGTCTATGCAAGTATTCACCGTTAGCAAGACGAGAACAACCCGAAACTATATGCCTTAAGGATTCACCCGGACAGTGACATGCCCGACAAATGTCAACTGTGCCATCCTTTATGATATACTTCGGTTGTTGTTTGTCATGATAACTTCATCCATAATTGCACATACAAACCCTTCAGTTTCTCCGAAGAGGTCACCGAAGCTTAGCCAAGCCACGGACGCTAGGAAATCTACTTCGGGCCCATGGAGGGTCCGATAATAGCGTCAGTGTAGCTTAGTAGTCCTTGCTTTGCCATATATCCTTGCGGTTCTTGACACTTAGTACGACAGGTTTGCGCCAGTTCTCCTTGCTTAAGGAGAGCGGTGTGAGGCTCTTATCCACTACCACCACATCTCGATGCATCCCTACGTCAACTTGGAGGAATTACTCCCTGAGGTTACATACCTCGCGATTATGGAGGGTCTTAGCATTAAAAAAGCCTCGACCCCCACATTTTCGCGGAATAATAACCTCATTCCCGATGACCGTGGGTGGTGCATTCGATTTGCGGTTAGTAGTGTGCGGACTCTCCTATCCAAGGCGTCTAACTCAATCTGAGTCCACTTGAGTGTACCAAAGGAGTACATCAACACTGGCATGACCCAACCATTAAAGGCACGCACCTTGTTACCTCCTGACACAAGACTTTTCAATACTTTGTTCAGGCTGCCAAAGAAACGTGTCTGTAATGATTGTTTCATGTCAGCAACGTTGATGCCTAACGCCTCTGACATACCCAAGTATTTGTAGGCCTCCGTTGCAGAGAGCAACCTTAGGTTTATAGAATCCGAGAGCTGTATGCCCTGGGATTTCATAATCCCGCCTCGTTTTACATGCATGACTGCACATTTGTCAACACCAAATTCCATTCTAATGGAAGTACTGAAGCTTTCAGTGATCTTCAGTAACTTCAATAGTTGGAATTTATAAGAAGCAAATAGTTTAAGGTCGTCCATGTATAACAAGTGGGAGATGACCCGGCCCCCTCTCCGCAACGAATAGCGTAGCCCTAAATTATTATTTTAAATAGACGTTTTCAGACTGATTTCTAAAATTTTTATAACTGATATTTTATTTGGAAACAAGAGAAGGATGAAAAATATAAGAAAAGCGTTGTAAAGTTTCTGATGATAAGAAGTTAAAGAATTAATTTTAGAATGTTATTTTTAGTTTCTCATTTTTTTGTAGGTAAGTACTAAAATGAGTATAAGAATAAAGCTTTTTAAAATGAATATTATGTTTTTTTCTCAAGCAGAATATTTTGATAACCTAAAATTTGACCGAATCAAATTAAAATTATATGGATTTAATCTCATATTGCGCTTTGTTTAACCCAAGTCAAATCGCATTAACGAATCAAACACCGTAATTGTCGCATAATACGTTGTTGACAAATTAAGTTAGTCTGAATATAGAAAAAATGTATTAACGAATTAAGCGGAAAAAAGGCCGTTATTGCGAAATCTCGTACTGTACCGTAAAAAACTCTTTAGTTAAACTATACACATTTTTATACCTTCAAACTAAAAATTATATTCATAACATAAAAAATCTACACACAGCGGTGATTTTCATTTTGAAAACTTTGAAGCTAAATATCTCAATTTGACCCAGGTGTTGCTTAATCTGATATTCCATAACTACGTCCAATTACATTCCGGTCAATTACCAATTAGCATTGCTAAAAAGTAGGATCTACAAAATATGTGCGAAAAACTAATCATATCAGAGGAACTCCACGCATGGATACGTGGTATGAAGATGTACACCAAGCCAACAGCCTTCGAAAGAATAATTTACCATGTTTTCTTTTCTGTTTCTTAAAATAAACCATTTATTAAAGTAATGTTAAATTATAATATGTTTAATTTCTTTTGACCTAAAACCCAATAAGTCGGTACCCTTCGCCACTTTACACTTATTTATGATAAAATGGACCACCTTGGAAACTTAATATTACTGTTATACACTAATTCAATGTATACACTTTTACCAAAAATACACATTATAACGATATTATTTGAATAGAATAGGTATTTTTGTCCTTAAAACTTAAATATTGAATATCTCGAAAGTGACAATTTCATACTTATTGGGTTTGAGCACTATACCCTCGATTTAACGATTTTTATTTTGATTTATGTACCTAATCACTCTCACATCTGAGACAAATCTAACGATATCTCTGAAGCCGACGTCATCAACCACTCGGCCAATCACAACCGTTTACGATTATGTGACTAAAGTAGACAAAAAAATAATTTGCTCTGTCGATTTTCTCATAAATATCTCGTATTTTTCTTAACTGACTAAAAAGTTGCTTTCCAAAATTCATATTCAATACCAATAGATCCATTACTTTACATGCTGTCAAATACCCTATTCTTCGAAGTTTGAAGACAATTCTTAATAATGAAAATTATTTTTACATCATTATCTATGGCAACTTTCTTTATTTTGTGTTACGTATCTAAATAAATGTCAAAGACAATACAATAGCTGCCTTAAAGTAATGAGCATTTTTATTCTCATAAAAATATAAATTCCAATCCAAAAACATTTCTTAGACGCGAACATTCTTACGACCATTTGTCGAGGCAATTTTCCGATAGAAACATAAAGAAATATTGCGTCTTACATTATTGTTAGGGCATGTCCGTTATAACCTTAGAGGAATAAATAAGTAAACTATAGAGCGCATATCGAGTATGAACTGTTGGCACTAGTATGAACATGTAAAATCATAAATTTAGTTTCAAAACAGAGCTCACCTTTTTATTAAAACTATCTGAAAACATAATATTATCCTAATAATATCGGAACCGTCGATATATTCGCGTAAACGTCTGTTGTCGCACGGTAAATCACATAAATCAGTAAACTAGCGTAGTACATATAGCTAAGGGTATACTAGGGATACACACGCTCTATGCTTGTCTATGATTACTCTAAGGTTATAACACATAAAAAGTTAACAAGACAGTCAATGGTCCGGGTAACTATATGACAAGACATTGGGGCAGATTCTCTTCGTATGTAGGTATGTATAGGTTGGTTATATCTAAAGGCTACATTCCACACTGATTCGTGAGAGTGCTGGTGTTTAGTAATTGATTTAATGATTGAAAGTGTCGAATAGTTTCCAATGCTGTTTCGTTGCTGCGCTTAGTTAAAATTCTGTTGTTCAAATGCGATAAACACTAACTACTGAGTACGTCCAAACGTGTTTAGTACGTTTGGACGTGTTTAGTAGCGAGAGTAGGAAGGGCGTGCGGGATGTGGCTACTCGCAGAAAAATGTTATAACAAGATTGCTAGTAATGTGAATTCCACCCACATTGCTTATCTTATTCTTAGTACCTTTAAAAAAAACATTCGCGTTCATAAATTTCTGTCCACACGTTTTGTCCTAATCACTAAGCTTTTTTATGTATATTTTGTAGGTTTGAGAATAGGTCGTAGGGTATTTTTTATATAACAAAGTAAAGAAAATAGTGTATATATTGTATAGACATAAAGATAGATTGAATCATCTGCGTGCGAAGCCCAAATTTCACTCTATTTGGTACCGCATTACATTGGCTATTTATTTAATAGATAACGGACGCAGGTAAATAAATGATGATACGCCATGCTATTCATACATCCCATTAGAGGGACCTTACCATAGAATTTAGGTAGGTTCGCTATGGGTATAGGTCTTGTAATTTAATAAATGGCGTAATATAATAAACTGCCGGTTATGTTTTCGTAGTCTTTTATTAGATACTAGCTGTCCCCCGCGACTTTGTCCGCGTGTTTTAGTTTCAACAATTTTTCTGTTTGCAACATTTTTCATTTATGCTCTGCGCCTTTTGGTAGCAGCGTGTTGTTATATAGCTTATAGCCTTTCTCAATAAATGGGCTTTCCAACACTGAAAGATTTTTTTTAATCGGACCAGTTGTTCCGAGATTAGCGCGTTTAAACAAACAAAGAAACTCTTCAGCTTTATATATTAGTATAGATTACTATTAAAATTTACTCATGAAAGATTTTTTCTTCGTGATGTTACTAACTTCACAAATATCCCCTTACGGAGTTGATTTTCAAAATATATATTATGAATACGTGATCAGCAATAATTGATGTTTTTATAGATTATGGAATAAATTGACTGGCCTGTTGGTCTAGTGGTTAGCTGTTACCCTGCTAAACCGGAGGTCGGGGGTTCGATTCCCAACAGGACCAATCTTTGTGTGATGAGCACGATCATTTGTTCTGTGTCTTGGTGTAATTAATCTATAATATGTATATATTTAGAAATATATAAGTAGGTTTATCAGCTGTTTGGTTGCCATGATACAAGCTCTGCCTACTTTAGGATCAGATGGCCGTGTGTGAGTTGTCCCAAGATATCATAATGGGATATTGTTAAAAATAGTCGAGATACCTACCTATACTCGTTGCGCCGTCCCGAGATGATTGGGAACACGGCAGAAAAAGAAAGATAAAAGAAATATTAGCTTGTTAAAAATACTTTTTAATAACAGTCTAGGATAGCCTATTTTTAGGCCGTCTAATATAATATTACCTATGTATTCTAAAATAATTAAAAAAACATAATAAAGTTTCCTCTCCTAGGTTCAATTAATCTATACATTTGCAATAAACACTAGTAAACTACAACCTCATCAAAATCTGCATCTAAAGCAACAATTAGTAACTCCATTAATTTGTAACCGAGCCTTAACCGATTTAGTTCATTTAAACCTCGCACCTTTATCGAAGTCTAACTAATGAGATCGCCCCATTAGTTGGGAGCTGGCTATTGTGAGCGGTTGAATTAAGCCTCCCACAATGCCATTCATTCATACCATTGTGCTAAAATAGGAGACGTAGCCGCGAAATAGTTGGGCTGGTCGGACGGAGTTTGAATGTAATATAATGTAATGTACTTGACTCCTTTGTCACTTATGATATACATAGTAAGAAATAACAGTTTATGTACACACAGAAGTATTTTAACCCAATCACACAATTACAGGTAGATAAATATTTAGTACACATTTAGTAAGTACCTACATATTTAACACTAGCTGTTTTCCGCGGCTCCACCCGCGTGGATGTGGGTTATCGCGGCATAAAGTAGCCTATGTCCTTTCTCAAGCTCTAGACTATGTGTACCAAATTTAATTTAAATCGGTTTAGTAGTTTTGGGTTAAAAGCGCGACAAACAGACAGATTAGTAAGGATTATTAAAAATACTAAGTGGTCATTTTAATTGCAATTAATTCATTTGTGTATAGCTGATTGGCAAAGAGTAGCGAAATTATTTTATTCTTGTAGTAACATTATTATTTACTTCTTATCTTCACCATAATAAAATCGGAGTTGGATAAACATATCTTTTAATTAAATACAACGTACACAAGGAAAAATATAAAACTCAGGCAGAACTCGAACCTGCGACTACTGGTTTAACGCACCAGTAGAAGCACCCTAAGGAGAAATTTTAACCTCAATCAAGTGACCTCTGTAGCTTAGTTGGTAAAGTGACTGGTGCTTTGAACCAGTAGTCGCAGGTTCGGTTCCTGCTGAGGTTAAAATTATTTCTTTATACTAATTGTATTATATTTCAAGTATTGGCTGCTCAGGCTATAAATAAAATAACATATCTTTTATTAAATGGACAGCACTAAGATTTGATTTATGTTTCGAACTACAGAATCTCATAAAACCCAAAGGCAAATCCAAATTTAAACTTATAAACTACAGGCTTACCAGACGGTAAGGTTCAAGAATATAGATGAAAGATTGGTGCACTGGCCAGCTTATAGCAAATATCTTTATTTTTAACGGATTACACCCAGAGGTATTGATACTAGATACGAAATTATTTTATTCCTCTTTTGTTTTAAAGAGTTAAATGGAAATGTAGCGTTGCGGGCTCGGATTGTAAAGAAAAGTTTTTGTAATGTTTGTCTGTAGGTACATATAAAGATCAAATATATCTTTCACTCAAAGGTTCTCTGGTAGAAAACTCGAAAGAATTTTGTGTTAAGCTCGCCTCTGTACATCAAACGTTAAATGTTATGTTTTGTAAATTCCATCGTGTACAATAAAGAATTAGAATGGGCAGGTTGAGATTTTGTTTTAAAATGGTACTCTCAAAGTGCGTCCTAATCATTGGAGGCCTTATCACGTCCGGATCAGTCTGGACCAGGTTGGTCACCGGTTCATCCTTTGGCGTTGAACATATGGTTGAAAATTTAATTAGCAAAATATATTAACGTGACTCTAATTTGGGCCAAAAACCTTGTTTACTTTAACGTTATTGAAAATAAACAAACTTCAACATACAAAACACTATTTCAATCATTTTAATATTGAATACCTGTTACTCAATTTATGACTAAATGAAACGCAAATCCAGTCCTTTCAAAATTCAAAGCATCAAAGACTTAGTTCTGTACAGAGCGTTACAAGTTTCTCAGAGATTCTAATCTTGATTACGAAAGACCTCGTCACTGCCTGAAAGCCAAATTGACCGAAACATTTCAATGTTTTATACCGTAATAAATGTTTTCAATGGCTGGGTGAATAATGAGTAACTAGATTTATGTTCCTATTGGTTATGATTTAAGGCGGATTTGATATCAATAAGTAAATATCATTGATTTTAAATTTAATCAAAATTTTATTTTTTTAGTATCCTTTTAGGTGTTCTGCTGGGCAAAGGTCTCTTGCAATTTACTTCAGGCGCTTCCCACCGATCCGGAAAATAGCGATCGATCGTCTCGCCAGCGTCTTTTTGGCCTCATAAATTACATTTATGTTGTAATTTTAATTTTCACAGAATATAATCTATACTAATATTATAAAGCTGAAGAGTTTGTTTGTTTGTTTGTTTGTTTGTTTGAACGCGCTAATCTCAGGAACTACTGGTTCGAATTGAAAAATTCTTTTTGTATTGGATAGTCCGTCTATTGAGGAAGGCTATAGGCTATATAACATCACGCTACGACCAATAGGAGCGGAGCATAGATGAAAAATGTTGCAAAAATGAAAAACCGTTGAAACTAAAACACGCGAACAAAGTCGCGGGGGACAGCTAGTGTATTATATTCTAAGCAATTTTTTATTTACTGCACTGTTCGGCTTGGGGTCGGCGCTAAGCGTTATTTGTTATCCAATACATTAAAAAAAAATCATTGTAAACACAATCATTATCAGTCGTTGTTGTATATCATTATAATCTCAATTTTTTGTTCCTTGACTAAAATGCTACGTCTAAACGGTCGTCAAAATTGTACAAAATATTTAGAACACTATTAACTTGTATACTTGAAAAATTATAAAATCTATTAACCCGTATTAATTAACCCATACGTAGAACCACATTGTGTAATAAATTGTTTAAATACTTAATTAAAAACGTCTGAAAACAATTTTTTTTTAACAAAAATAAAACAATACATAGAAAATAGTTTGTTTATTTTCCGGATACTGCAGCAAATATACTAGAACTACATACAAGCGGCAACTAAGGTTTACCGTGGCCACATACCTTTGTGATTTCAACCGGACTTAGTGTGTCATATAAATTGAGAGCGCTGTAACTGGTACCCTGGTACCTAACAAAACAGAGCTCACAGCCGGTTCCGCTGCCTTTGAGGTTGGCGGCTGGCGAATAGGCATGTTTCCTAATTTTTTTTAATGTCCGCCTGATAGATTAATGAATTTTATTGGACAAATATTTTTTCTTTTTTCCTGCAAACAAAAAATGATCAAAATACAGAGAATGGAAATTTCGCGTGACGTCACTCCTCGCTACAATTTTTACCAAGGCGAGGTGTCATAAGCCCCCACTCCGAAACTTTAAAGCTCTGTCTGTATCTTTGTAGTTTTTTATTGTTTTGATAAAAGAAAAAATACGTGTCTAATATTTTTTTATTATCTAACTGACGGACTAAATAGATTTTAACTTTTCATACCCAGTCAACATCCCTATTGTTGATACGGAAAAGATTTGCTGTATAGAATGCGATTAGCGATAATAAATAGTTTACAAATAATTTTAACTAATGTGTAATTCTAGAATACAAAATTTAGATTAAGCTCAAACTACTTATATGTGTACACCGTAAAGGCAAATCATGACTGATTATATTTTATTATCGTAACATCTAACATGTATGTTTACTCATGTTTTAAACAAATAAGTGATCTTGTACAAGAAACAATATTATATTAGATATCTAACAATAGTCATTAGTTATATATATATATATCTAACATAGTACACAGTAACTAGTATCTAGTATAGAAGCTTAATTTAATGAAAACTTTGTATGACTTAATCTCCCGTAATAATTAGAAAATTAATTTACACGAAAATTATTTTGTAGCAATTATAAATGATTTTTCTGGTAAAGTTTATTTTAAAAGTTTAAAAACGATGTCAATCATATTAAAATAATAATATTTATATACCTAGGTCTATATTTTAAACAAACATTTTGAAAGATATACTCAAACTACATAATTCTTAAATAATATCGACTTTCTTTGAAATACATACAATACAATAATACACTATTCTGACATGTTATTTAAATGTGATTAGTTTCAAAATGCTTCAAGATGTTATCAAAGATTCAAAACTACTAATTAATAAGTAACCCGATCCTAATTAATTACTCTAATTACTTGTTACGTAATCTTCTGCGTATCCATTTTAGGATTATATTAATGACTTACTTAATTTTAATCTTGGTAAAGATTACGGTTCGGTCCACAGGTTACATCCCAATTAATATAAGATTTTGTTGTATAAAATTAGTTGTTTAAATGAACTTTAAAGCTAGTTGCAAAAAAATAATTTTGCTTTATTCAATATCCATAATCTGCACGAGACTAATAAAGTATGCACTCTTTTTAGGTCTTAAGCTATATTTTCATTCTTATTCGTTCATTAGTTTAGCCTGGGGGCTAGGTAACAAACAGACTAAACAAATATTAGGGCTAATTTATACTACCGCACATTCGAAGCGCGTCTTTTTGAAGTTATAATAGCAAATACATTCTTGACTCGAAAACATAATGCTTATTATTTCTTGTGAAATTAAAATAAACGTGCATTTTTTTATTAAGTATAGATAGTATAGATTTCAAAGTTTCCAGTTTTGTTTCTTTATCAAATTTCCTATCAAAGTTCCAATTTACTTGACTTTAAAATTAAATCAAATAGTTTTTAATATGATTTAATAGACTCGCGAGTTTTGTTGAATATTTAAGATATACATCTATACTTACTAATATTATAAAGCAGAAGAGTTTGTTTGTTTGTTTGTTTGTTTGTTTGAACGCGCTAATCTCAGGAACTACTGGTTCGAATTGAAAAATTCTTTTTGTATTGGATAGTCCATTTATTGAGGAAGGCTATAGGCTATATAACATCACGCTACGACCAATAGGAGGGGAGCATAAATGAAAAATGTTGCAAAAATGAAAAACCGTTGAAACTAAAACACGCGAACAAAGTCGCGGGGGACAGCTAGTAATGTAATAATCTCTCAATCCTGTAGTTGAAAAATAAAAATAAAAAATACTTATAACGATGATAACTTAGGCTCGCTACTTATTATCAAAAAATATTAACAACTTTACTAACTCAATCTTATAAATATTACGGCAATTGAAAAAAAAGTTACT
This sequence comes from Diachrysia chrysitis, assembly GCA_932294365.1. Taxonomy (NCBI): domain Eukaryota; kingdom Metazoa; phylum Arthropoda; class Insecta; order Lepidoptera; family Noctuidae; genus Diachrysia; species Diachrysia chrysitis. Next base: position 8,137,155 of record OW028659.1, on the reverse strand, counting down.
TTCACAGGATCTCAAAAAAAAAGAGAGAAACATTCATTTAAGCGAATAAAACACTTCATTACTAATGTTACATTTAAAACATTATAAGAAATGGTACAAAAAATTTAAGTACCACTTAACTACACTGCAGTAACACTTAAGTGAAGAAAGAAACCTTACTATATATGTTCTAGTCCACTTTATTTTACAAAAACTCATGACATGTACTAACCTTTTTTAAAGCCGAAGAAAGTGAACGTCTATTTAGTTTAGAGAATCGTATTTATTCAGTGAAGTTCGCGTATTAAACTATATACTAGGAAATATGTATTTTACGAAGCATTTTGTCTTTTTGCGAACTGAATAGTTGAGTATTCAGGTTATCTCGATTGTAGGCACATCACGTAAAGCCTTCTTGTTTGGAAACCTTTTTCACTTAACCTATTTCGTATAAACGGTAAGCTTTTTAAATATATTTTGTGTTTTCTTTATAAGTAAATGTACAAGTTAGATAAAAAGACGAAAATGGATTTTATTTTATTTTATTTTATTTATTTAAGGCTTACCAACTAAATACATACAGAGCATTAACATATAATCCTTACAAATTATTGAGTCTCGCATGCATCTAAATTACAGGAAAGCACAACATTTTAGAAAGTTTAATTTACGTACATTATTATTTTTACACACAAAGTAATTAAGCAACTAAATATCAATAATAATTGGATGCAGAACAAAATCTATCTTGGAAAGAAAGAAAGAAAACAAATTATTGAATTAAAGATTATTAAAGATAGTTTTCTTAAATGCATTTAGCCCACCACCAAAAACATCTAGATCGCAATTTTGAAAAATTTGATTACCTCTTCTGAGGATATAGGAAACAGGCGTATTGGATCCGTATTTGTTTCGACTGGATTGGATAGAAAAAGGTAAATAGTTATGAGCTCTAGCGGACGGTCTAGGCACAGTTATATTCAGCTGTGTCACCAAGTCTGTACAGTCTACGTCATGATTAATAATTTTAAATAAGTAAACCAAACCAAGAAAATCTCTACGCCAGTGCAAAGATTTCATTTTGAAAAAGCTCAGCCTGTCGTCATAATCCTTGATCGCGCGTTTAACACCAGCTATTGCCGAGAGCCTTCTAACAAATTTCTTTTGCACGCTTTCAAGGCGTTGAATATTATTCTGGTAGGTTGGATACCAAACGACGGAGCAGTATTCAATGTTGCTACGAACTAAGCCAAAGTATAAGGACTTTAATGCGGCCAGGGATCTAAACTGCTTGGTGTTGCGATTAATAAACGATAGCATTCTTAGAGATTTATTTAAAATATGATCAACGTGTTTATTGAAACGCATCTCAGAGTCGACCAACACACCCAAGTCTCTAATATCAGTTACGGTTTTTAAAGTCTGACCACTCATAGTATAGGTTGTAAGGAATTTGCATTTTTTACGGGAGAATTTAATTTGATAACATTTGTCAATATTTAGTTGCATGGCATTACTTTGACACCAATTACACAGGTTATCAATATCATATTATATATATCATTTGACAATGTTTTGGCAAATTTAAAAATTTTCGTTGTTATTATCAAGGATAGAGAAATTCGTGGCTACGTGTACGCCGTACGGTTTCACATACAGGTTAAACCGCGCTCGCTGCGGTTGGTCCGTGGATGGCTGACCGTTTTTAAACGTACCGAGACCGTACCCCGGAAAGCAGGCCAAGCCGTTGGTCCCGACTGTCATACGTCGATCTTTGGCAGTGATACATGAACATAACTTGGTAAATGGATAGGCGGAAGTATAATAAATTATTTAGCCACTTGGAAAATAAGTGTAATATTGTCTTTTAATTTTCCTAAACAATTTATTTACTAATCTATTTATTATGAGAATGAAACTCATTATAATATCAATTACAATAACTGTAATAAAAGTTTTACCTGCCAACTTTCACAATTTCGCATCATCCCAAAATTTTAATCCAACCAATCATCACACCCCATTTCCCTAATATTCCCCAATTCACACAATAGACGAAACAGAAAAAAATCCTAAAATAAAAGAGCAATTTTTACACATACGACCCACAAATCCGAAGGTCCAAAGCCAATAAGAATACAGTCACAATATTTTATCGTATAATAACGAGTGTAGATATATTATTGAGTCAGATTTTTATTCGGATATACTTCGCCTTGGGGTTTTCGTATATTATTTATTGTATTGTGCGTATGCTGCCACCTGTATTCCCGGTAGGGGTTGACAGAAGTATATTGTTGGTATAACTATATTTTCCCAAATGTATAAATAATACTTTAGAAACAAGGCAAAAATATTGTCCTTCTTCAACAATATTCAGAGATTTGTGATTGGCCAGTGATTTTTTATTAGGGACTAGCCCACCACACATGCCCATCATTGCAACTCCTGTAAGCCAAGATCTACAATGATAACCAATGAATACCACCGAAACAGTTAAGCTCGGTGTGTCCCAGGGAAACGATTGACTGTCTTGGAACCCGCAACGAAATTAATGGCCAGTGATTATCTATCTTTTTACGACCTCCGTGGTCCAGTGGCGTACACACCGGTTTTAAAGATGTCGCTAGCTCTGAGGTTCCTGGTACGATACCCGGACGGGTAAATGTACTAAACCACTTTTCTACATTGTTTCGTTTCTGGGTGTCTATGGTACCTTCGTTGTCTCTGATTACCATAACACAAGTGCTTTTGCTTTGAGTTCAGAGCTACTTATGTGATGTGGTCCACATTTGTAATTAAATACAAATAGTAGAGAGCAAAAATTTAAATCTCGAGCAGGACTTGAACCTGCGACCAGTGAATCAACGCACCACTTGCTTTACCAACTAAGCCACCGAGGTATTCTTACTCTCACATGTTACGTTTTAGGGTGACGTATACTACATCTAGTGCGTTAGTAACACAGACAGTAGTTTAGTAACATTTATAAATACAATACATTATTAAGTGATGTTGTTGGCGTACTTTTGGAAATAATCAGGTAGATACTTTTTAGAATGAATAAAACAAAGCTCCTGAAGAAAGATAAACATTACTTAAATTTAAGTTAGTCTTAAACTGAACAGTGAAGATTGATCGTCTACAACTTATCACCATTGCGGGCTTGTCATTCACTCACTGGAATTTGTACTTTAGCTCATATGAGCTTTTTTGTCTAATGTTGTTTAAAATATCTCACAAAACCAGTTATTTTCTTTCGTCTGCATTGCAGATAATACCTAGTCGAGCGCGCATACTATGAGCTCTGTTACCGTTGTGGAAGCGAGACGGCGCTACGCACTGTAGCGCGACGTCTCGCTCGCCGACGTCATTGGCTTTAAGAGTTTATGGTACAGGTAAAGTTTTTGATATTTAGTAACAAGCTTACTGAAACGCAACTTAACTTTAAGATGTTCTTGAGTGTCATCTGTCGCTACTTTACTCCTTAAAGTGACGAGACGGCTTGAGACTTAACGGTGAATTAAAACTGATTGACCTTCTTAATAGTCGGCCATTTCTCAAGCATTTATTAAAAACATCCTATTTTATCTTACCTACCTTTTGTATGAAATTACTTTAGACCAAACTTGAGGCAATTGCTAGCACTGTTTTAAATGTCTACATTTTTATGAAAGTCATTGATTTGTTTTTTTATGGTCCTTCGAGACTGGAGCGATTTGAACTATCGACTCGGAACGTTTGTGTCTCTAGTGGATTAGTTTCAAGACAATATTTACTAATGTACCTATATATTTGAAAGGAAAATATATTTATACTATTATTTAAATTACAATAAAATCTACATATTAGTTTGGGATATATTGTATATATTAATTCTGATTATTCCCTTGTAATTCATGATCTTATACAAAATTATCATTACGAACAATTGTAAGCAAAACACCAAATTACGCTATAGGAATTTTTTCTATCACTCCGACTTCAATTCCTAATTTCACTACTACATACTTTAAAAAAAATATTAGACGCGTATTTAAAGTCCGGTGAAGCAGTCAAAGCCTGCGCTCAGGCTAACTGCGTAAATCTCTTCCAAAAAATAAAAAATAGACACGCATTTTTTATGTTATCAAAGCTCACGACAATACATTGATTTGAAATGTTACATGACGTAATACTTTCGCACGTTTTGTGGGAACGTGTGACGTTATTAAGCCCTTAATTTTTATTCGCTTAATCTCCATAGTTTTAATTCATTTTGAAAAATAAAAATACTTGTCTAATATTTTTTATTTTTTAACTTACTGACCAATGCCTGGTTACTATACATTGGATTGGATACTATAATCAAAAAAAGTGTTGTTTTGCTAACCGACTGTATGTGTGCTGTATGAGTGTGTGTATATGTGCTAATTTTCAATGCAAAACGAAGAAAATTCTACCATTCGTAAGCAAAACGAATTGTATTTTGAATATTTTTACTTTCCATACATTTCAACATCCCTATTACCGAAAGACCAATTTGCCAACTATTTTTACTCGTCCCTTTATCACTGTAATTCGCCGGGTTAACGATCTGCCTGTAATTGGTGAGATTACTCCGCGGCTCTCGCTAATACGGCGGTGCTTAAGACAAAGTTCTCGAATATTCCTTATAAAGCCCTGTCGTTTAACTGTTTGTGATGTTCCTTAGATTCTGAGAGATTGTCGACTGTGGTGTTATTAATTTCTGCAGTACGAAATGGTTCCACAAATTGAGTGTTTATGAGTTGCTTAGGAAGAAATAGATTATTTTTAGCATTTCATTTATACAAGAAAAGTACATGAATGTTTTTAACAAGCTTTTCTATAACTTGTAAAGATATCATGTTATAAAAAATCTTTCTTTATTTAGATCAAATCTTGCAAGCTAAATTAGAAACGCTTTAAAAAAGCTACATAAAAATAATTGGATGTAATTGTAATTTATTAAAGAAATATTAACATAATATTATCATAAACTCTGTTAACAATGTTAAATCAAATTTAAAGTATGAATAGGTATATACTGTCTTAATAATTTACCAAGTATTTTCATATCTTCAAATACTGCCGTCAAGTAAACGATATTTTGGTAATTGGTGAGATTCTTGGCGGCTCTAATAGTGCCAGTGTTTTGGTCCTTCGAGACGAAATATATCTACAGTTTATGAGTATACTCTGAGAGGATATTGTTCCGATAGTACTATACAAAGTTAATCACGGATAATAGTATTAATGTAGGAGTATTGAGCTGGGACTTTCGATGTTTTAGTTTGAGATAGGTCAGAGTCTACTAAGACTGTTTTTATACCTAAATTGTATAAACTGTTGTTACGGCCGTCGCAATTTGAACTAAGTTGTCAAATTCTCAAATTTTTTCATTTACAAAGTGATGATAATAGATCTTGTGACAATTTAGGGATGCGGACTACTATTTTTACTTAAACAACACAAAGATTATTAAAACAAAAAATTTACACGTATTTTTTCTTTTTTGACTTAAACAAACAATGAGAAAGATACAGTGAATAGAAATGTCACGTGACGTCACTTTTAGCTACAAATTATTAACACGTGACGTCACAAGCCCCTACTCCTGAATGTTAAAGCTCTTTGACGATTTGAAAAATGTTTTTTTTTCTTTTTTTATCTATCTGGTGGGCTAAATAGATATTTCCTTTTCATACCCGCTCCGCAACCCTATTATAGTTTACTATGCTTGACATATCATCTTATTTATATACCTACATACGGCGCGCGGTGTTAAAAAGAGTGAGGTATAACCAATTCATGTGAAGGAAGCGAATCATTTAAATAGTATAGAAATAAAGACAGGCATAAAATAAACAATATTTACCCAACATTATATTAAATTTTAAGTAACCAATCTCAAGCTCAGACTCGTAATTAATAATTCAAAATTTAATCAAGACAAATCAACTGCAAAAGCGACCAAAATTACTTTTTTTCCCTAAATTTAAATCCGTAAGTCATACCTTTGATGGCCGGAGGTCTAACGAGACAGAATTCATTAATCAACCGTTCATAATTACCGAAAAAAGCTGAATAACTTCAAAAGGAATGATTAATCTTTCGAACTACTGAGTAGCTTGAAAATAAGCGTTGTCTCTCTCTTACTAATTAAATTTAATGGCGGAGTATAAAAAATTAAATAATGTAGTCATAAATGTACAAAACGTTTTAATATAAAATAAATGTCAACAATGATGAAACAAAAATGCAAAATAATTGCTGTTAATTTAGTTGTAGATTTATGATCCACAAATCTAAAAAAAAAATGTTACGTTACTTAGTTTTTATTGAAATAATATGTTACGGAAAAACACTTTAAAAAATATTTTATTAGTTCTTATTACATTCCCAATACTTGTACAAAATATACAAGCACAAGTCGCAGAGGCAATCTCGATTATACAGAATGAACGAGTACCATCCTTAGAGTAAAAATACTTACCATCCGAAGAGTAAAAATGTGTAATCTATAGAATGCAAATAACAGACTATGAACTGTGAGCACCAGTATAAACAAGTAAAATTCAACAGAGCGCGCCGTTTTACTTAAACTACCTTAATAATATCAAAACCATCGATATACTCGCATAAACGTTTGTCTTCGCTCGGAAAAACACTTAAATCAGTAAACGAGCGTAGTACTTACAGCTAAAAATTTGCTTACGCTCAGCATAATTGGCAACTAGTGACGCGCTCTATGCTTATGTGTGTATACTCGAGGCATCCACCTGTTTAATAAGACGCCCACAGTGATCAGTCTGTAACACCGGTGATTATGTAAATTCACCGTCGGGAGTGCATCGTAGCGGTTCACTTGTTTAATAATGCAGGTATTTCAGAACACGAGCAGCTGTAGGTTGATACGCCCCTAGGATATAAGGTTGAACGCAAGCAGCTTGTTCAATTTTGTACGGAGTTCGGATTGAAGGAAATTGCAGGTTCTTTTTTAATTTGATCCTTTGGTACCAAATCTTTTCTAACTTGTCTAACGTTAATAGACGACTAATATTTTAAACTTACTTCCAAAAGTAGGAGGTTTTCAATTCGACTGTATGTTTTATTTACATGTTTGTTGCGCGAAATCTCCGGCAATTGTTTATGTTTTTTTAAACAATGAGGCATACCTCTTACGGTCCACCATAAAAATTACATTGAAGTCGGTTTGTTTTTACATTTATATGTAATGTTATTTTTATTTATCAAGTATTAAATTAAGAAGAGCTATAAATAAGTATTACTTTGGTAAAATATATTAATCAACTTTAACATGACATAAAAGTTCACAATATTAAGTACCTAATTGAATGAATTAACAAATTTTATTCTACTGATCCACTACTTACACTAATTTCGAACGTTTTAAATGTATTTCGATTATGTGATTATGTTATTTAAAGTTGTTTAATAAGGCAGGATAAAATGATGCTATGATGAGAGGTCTGATTGATGCATTGCCAACCTTGATTTTTTTTAGTACCTTCGAGCGACCAAGGTAACTGTTAGCTGAAATCAGTATCGACAAATACGTCGCATCACTACAACCTGAAGAACGAACAACACTACGCGGGAAAGTATTATCATGGCGACGCTCGCGTCTATCGTTGTACCGAGTCTTGAATTGTCGAATAGAATAATTGAAAAATATAGTTGAAAATTATTGCGAATGTAATCGAATGATAAATTCATTGTTCAGTGTAAATAATAGTTTACTTTTAATACTACATACAAAATACTTACTTAAAGAAAAATTACAGTACATAGCTGAACTATATCTAAAACGAGAGGATCCTTTTAAAGAAATATCATTCGCCTCCAGTCACGCACTTTAATTTATCTACTTAGACAGCAAGAATGGGTATTGGCTGTAAATGGTTGTATTTCGTGAAAGGAATCGGACGCATTGTACGAGTAATAGGCGAACGGTCCATCAATGCCATATTGTTACTTTGAGTCTTCGATCAGGAACTTATAAAGCTAAGTGAGAAAGACTAGCCTGGTTGGCCTAGTGGTTAGGGACCCTGACTGCTAAAACGGAAGTCGCGGGTTCCACACCAAGGACATTTTTTGTGTGATGTGCATGATCATTTGTTCTGTGTTTGCTGGGTGTATTTTATACATATTATGTATGTATTTAGAAATATATTAAGTATGTTTACCAGTCGTCTGGTTGCCATGATTCAGGCTCTGGCTAGTTTGAGATCAGATGAACGCGTGAAAGTTGTCCCAAGATATTTTTTTATTTTTATTAAGTGGCTAGAGTTATGTTAACTAGCTTGTTGTATTACAACGTTTAAAACTATGGTATAATATAAATTTATTTTTTGTTATTAAGGAAAAGTTAAGAAAAATTACAGTAAAAAGTTTACATAACAGTTATTTTATTACTACCTGTGTAAACATTTGATTGCTTACTACCAATTAATGTGCACAACACTTTATGTAATTGTGAAAAAAAATACCTTAATTATCTTAGGAGATCTATAGAGAATACATGGCAGAAACAATAAAATTATGATTTATTTTCTTATTAGTAGAGTTCAATATGCCTTGTGTCATGGCAATAAGCGAAGTACCTACTTTTACTCTTCCGTCACTTTGTACAAAATATTTAAACTTTTAATTGGCTTTTAGTTAACAAAGATTGATTTCTGATTTCATGTTTGAAATAGATAGAGGGCAATTAATTATTAAGTAAGTTCATGACAGCAATTGCTTAGTTATTGAGTTTTGAATACAGTTTTGGGTGTTTTGAATACTAAAATATGGTCCACATCTGCTCAATTCCATTTAAATTTACTTGGCAGGTCTAAAGTCGCAGGTTTATTACAGATCTCCTGAATAAACACCTTCTTTAACGCGAATAAATTTGAAAAAAAAAAAAAAAATATTTGCCTGCCTGCGTTTTGAACTCCATAAGAGTCCGTCATGAGCTGATGCGCCGTTGGTGACACTGCTACCGTGTAACGCGTGAGACAAAATAATAATAAGCAACGTTACCCAAGTTCTTAAAATATAAACGAGAGTTATGACAACGAAGAGACACTGTTTATCGTTTAAAAAACGAAAAACCCAGGTGTAACAAACAACGTCATACAATACGATTACACATAATGCGTCCCGAGTATTCTTTATACCGTGGAACACGCGAAAAATAAGGCTACTAAGGAGACAAACCGCCTGAGATAAGTATGTGCAGACAGATGAAAATACTTCGTGATTCCGCTTGTATACAGCCTAAATGGGAAGAATTTATGACGTAATATATCTGCTGTGTTGACCGAATAACGTGGAATGTGTAGGTGTGTGTGATGTGCTTTTGTTTTAAGGGCGTATTGACCTTTGTGGATTGTGGGGTTAAAACGAGTTTAGGTATCTGGACAAGCTATATCTATACTTCTATACTAATATTATAAAGAAGTAAAGTTTGTGTGTTTGTTAAATTGTAAGGGGTAATCTCGGGATCTACTGAACCGATTTTAAAAATTCTTTCACCAATAGAAAGCCACATTATTGCTGAGTGTCATAGGTTATATAAAAAACCGAAAAATAAAAAGGCTTTTACGTGGTAGTCCGTTCTGCAAAGTGAATCGGAGAAAAAACGGTCGAATGAAAGCGTTTCTTACGAACGCTGCCTTAACTATGAAAGATATATTTTTGAGTTCTATAGAAAAGATGTGGAGCTTGAAAATGCCTACAAAAGTAGTCAACGACAGCATATGTCTAACTTTTATATTTATGTTACAAAAAGTAGTTTTTTTAATATTAGTGTAGATAATTTAATTTTTAATATTAATAAAATAATTTAAATCGTTAGGTCATATGTACTAAAAAAGGATTATTAACATTATGCCCAACGAAGTGGGCACGGGTCAGCTAGTAATTGTATATTTTGAATGTTGATAGTGATTCGAATTTACTAGTATAGCGACAAGTTTAAAACGATCAAAAAGATCTGCAGTACTCAATTTGTGTCGGCAAAAAAGGGAAAACAAATGTTATCATAGATCACATACGAAATAGAAAATTATTAAATTAGTTTTAAAATATTAAATAGTTACATTGAATGTTAAGAACGTCAAATATGTAAGCAAAAATAAATAGATTAAAACACCTAATTTCCTAACTTAAAACCTTCTAGAACCTTCTTTAAAACTAAACCTTTTAATATCAAAATTCTATTGCAAAACGGGAAAAGAATTGGACGAGTTCACACGCGAGTAAAGGAATTCTCACCTTCGTAGGTATTTTTCGCTTCGCAGCTTCTGAAGCATTAAATATTGATGGGAATCCGCTTACGAGACATCGACCGACTCATGACGCCTTTTCTTCACAAATATTTGGTATCAGACTTTGTAAATAGATAAGGAAGGAAGAAATATTTGAATGTTTTTATTGCTCTTGACTATTTTCGTGATTTGTGTATTTATATGAGTTTTTGTGTTGGTACGGTTCGCAATAATCGTAACTTATTTTTACACGATATTTTTTAATGAATTTTTTACTGTATGCAATGGATAATGTTTCATTATTTTGTCATGATGCGACAATCCTGTATGAAAGCTAAGAGAGAGGCCTGTTTAAATTCTTTCTAGACATAGCAACAGTAAATTTCAGGAAACCTCAATTACTTCTAAAATATTGGCTATGATAATGTCTCCTTCATAATAGTTTTTAATTTAATTACAGTGTAGTTAGAACTTTAAGGTATACATATAAAATACCTAATTTCTAACAAAATTACACTTAATAAGTTTCGACATTTCAGCAATACCTACTTAGATCTAAAATATTCTTAAATATTTATTTAATTAAATAAAAAAGAAATCTACAAAACTTCCATACGATTCAGACCACGTAGAGATTTTATCGTCTTTACTTGCAAGACAATTTTACATCGGAGAGATTTTCATGATAGTATTTAGACATTTTCTCCCTTTTGCACTATACTTAGAATACGTGCATCGAGTTATAAATATATAAAATAATATATGGAGTAAAAGCTAAAATTATTGTTATTTTTTTAAGACTTGGCTATTATCGTACTGAAGTACATATATTTTAATCGTCATCTTATTATATCAGAATTTATACCATCAAAACAGCTGATCTCTTATTACGTACATAAGAATGATTAAGCTAGAACTAACTTTGAAGCACTCTGTCAGCAGACATAGTTCTGATTACATAAAGTTTGTTAACGAAGATCGAAAAGTTTACAAGTACACTTAATGATTTTAGTATTACAAAATATATTAGGCTTTGTATTCAAAATTCTACAATAACTACTTCATTAAAACACCACTCAATCATTAAGTTTCAGTTAGCGAGTGTCTTAATGATTATGATTGATACAGTAGCGAGCTAAACCAATGACGAAAATAAAATAATTCAATGATTTTGACGATCTTTTTTTTACGAACCCCAGAATTCAATGCAAAACAAACTTTCGAACACACTGCAGTCAAACGATAAAAACAAGTCAAACCCCTAGAGTGAAATTAAATAAATTATAGAGTGCGGTAACAGAGTATGAACTGTGAGCACCAATACCAAAAAGAAAAATCGTAAAATTAGTGTTAAAACAGAGCGCACTGTTTTATTTAAAACTGTTACAAAACCTAACATTATCCTAATAATATCGGAACCACCGATATTTTCGCATAAACGTCTGTCTTCACACGGAAAATCACATAAATCAGTAAACGAGCGTAGTACCTACTTATATTTAAAACTAGCTGTCCCCCGCGACTTTGTTCGCGTGTTTTAGTTTCAACGGTTTTCCATTTTTGCAACATTTTTCATTTATGCTCCGCTCCTATTGGTCGTAGCGTAATGTTATAGCCTATAGCCTTCCTCAATAAACGGACTGTCCAATACAAAAAGATTTTTTAAAATCGAACCAATAGTTCCTGAGATTAGCGGTAGCGCGTTCAAACAAACAAATAAACAAACAAACAAACTCTTCAGCTTTATAATATTAGTATAGATTAAATTTGCTTACGTTCGGTACTAGGGGCTACTAGCGATGCGCTTACTCTATGCTTGTATTTGTATACTCTAAGGTCAAAGCTCACGTAATTTTAACATTTCTTACCTTAACGTAGAATAGCACGGTTTTTAGTTAATAATATAATAATAAAAAAATAAATTATTGATATAATAAAAAAAAAAAAAAAAAAAAAGTCAACTAATCCTTTCAAAGTTTGTTTGACCTGGAACTCCTTATTTGCTTTTCAGCTTACAAAAACAATGAAGTGAAAAACACTTGTGATTTTAACTTATTTAGGTCAAATTTCGTCTCCACGTTAACTCTTAGCACTCAACTCTACTAGACCAATATTACGCTTGTTAAGGCCGAGTGCCTTGAAAACATTCATTACGGCCATCAAGTTTTATTACTAAGACCAATGTTTTCATTTGTAAACGACATTTAGAAACAGCCGAAAACATTTCAGTAACAAATTCTTAGAAATAATTAACCTTTATTTGCCTTTCATGTTGTCAATTAGCTAATTGATAATGTTTATTTATATGGCGCAAATGTTAGATGGAATTAATTGAATTAGGATCTAAACAAGAATGTATGATTCTAGATAGTGTTTTGTTTAACATTTTTTTTATGTTAGCAGGAGTAATATTTTTTTTACTAGTCACATAAAGAATATTAGACACGTCTTTGTTCTTTTTATACTTAAACAAACAATGAGGAAGATACAGTGAATGTCTCGTGACGTCACTTGTAGCTACAATTTTTACTAAAAAGTGACGTCACAAGCCCTTATCCTGAACTTTGAAGTGCTTTAATTTTGTAATTTTTTATTGATTTGATTAAAGAATAAATACAACTTTATTTTTTATGTAACTGGCGGACTAATTAAATATTTCCTTTTCATACCTATTCACCCCTATTATACCAACACGTCCAGCGCACTCAAGGCATTTAATCAGACTGTTATCACTGGCAAATCTCTTGGCTGTAATGGCTTGAGCTTTTTGTTTGCGACACTGTCTTATGCCGACACAAATATACGCTATTTTAAGAGATTGTTACAAACTTCCAAAACCAGGCCGGTGCGCGGTGGACCAAATAACATTGTGGCAGAGTTTGTCATAGATTGAAGACACAGAATATAATTCTGGCTTATTCCGAGCCGTGGTAGCTTATAGTTATGATGATGGGAAAATTATGAAAAAAAAAACCGAGTGATTAAGTACACTGTTAGACGATTTACAAAGTTGTGATTTTGACTCATGACTTTAACTATCCAGTAATTTACGTAAATTCCATTTTTTCTGGTCTCATGACAGTTACTTTCTAGTAATTTACGTAAATCCCAAATTTTTCTTTCCTTAATATTTAAAAGAAAAATAAAAAATAAATATGAATGAAATCGCTGAAGTTATACTCAAGTTATGGCTTTACCAAGGGAAATAGGGATTCATTTTTATAAATATAGATATAGTGTATTTAATTATGACATTATGACTGTCGCACCTCTGTAGGTAAATGTATACTCTGCAGAGTAGTTTTAATATCAGATACTAATTATATTATTTTTCTTCACTCAAATATAACCAGCCTATGTGATCTAATATGACCTACACTACAATAAAACTGTCTTCAAGTAATAGCTATAATATTGTAGCTCTTATATAAAAGGACTTTAAGTGTATTTGTGCGCCAGTCACGTACTGACCCACTATAAGATGGCAATTCAAGCCTTTAGGATGGTGTTAAAAATATAGTGCCAATAACATTATAATTTCAGTAATATTCGTAATATTTTCACGATTATTCGGGTTTTATCACGACTTTACTATAGCTGTGGTCTTAAAATAATAATATACTGTAATAAGTTTATGTATTTATTTTGTTATAATTTATTCGTTTTGTGTTTAGTGTTGTTATTGGTAATCATTTAATTATTATATAATAATAAAACAAAGTCCCCTGCCGCGTCTATCTTTCTGTCTGAACTCGATTAACTCAAAAACTACAGAACTGATTTTCATATAGTTTTCACCAATGAATTATGTGATTCTATAAGAAAGTTTATGTGATTAATAAATCATTGTTGTATCTACCCGCGGTAGGTCGCTAGTTTAATGGTAGTATCTATACAAAAGTTATTATAGGATTTAAATCTTAACAATTATGCTGTATTTGCAAGAGATAAGTTTTGCGGACATATTGTAATAATATAGACAACTACAAAAGTTTTGTAAAGTAAATAAATATTGTCAGCTGACTAACAAAATAGAATATAAATAAAAGTAGATACTTTACTGGCAGTAATAATAGTCCTATGTATTAGGGTAACTATAGATATTCTAGTTTTCATTACTATGAAAACAAAAATAAAACCTTAGGCCGCGCGCACACGTTCAAGTTGCAACCGCATGGTGAATTGTAAGGCCATAGAAGTATATTATAGTTCTCAATGCACACGGACTGATTGAAGCAGACCGACAGATTTTGTTTCGAGTTTTTTTTTTTTCAAAAATCACCATCTCGCTGCTCGCGCAGTCCGAGTGCGTTGATCACTAACTAACTTGATGACCTCCGTGGTCGAGTGGCGTAGACACCGGTCGCAGTGTCGCCAGCTCTGAGGTCCCGGGTTCGATCCCCGGCCGGGTCAATGTAGAAAAACGACTTTTCTACATTGTCTCTGGTCTGGGTGTTTGTGGTACCTTCGTTGTCTCTAAATTCCATAACACAAGTGCGTTAGCTACTTACTTTGGGTTCAGAGCAATGTATGTGATGTTGTCCACATTTATTTATTCATTTTATAACTGCTCGCGCAGAAGTCGAGAAATACGATTATATTACCCCTTCGTTTAAATACCCTCACTGAAATACTGAAAGTCCCTGAAAACTATTACAGTTAACCTTGCTGTTAATTCATGTATGACATTTTATTTGCTATGCGTCACAATATGAATTCTCAGCCCAAGGTTTCTTTTATTGCAGACCTTGTGTATTATGCGAATCGCCTAGTTAGATTCTAAGAATTTAAAGGACACGAACCTATCTGCCTATTTTCGTATTAATTCTTCTGATAAAAAACCTTGTTTAGTAGAATAGGTTGACTTTTTAATGCTTTTGATTTCTTGTATTCTTATCAGGGGTGTTACCGAAAGGTTATATTTATCCAAAAGAGGAGAAGACTACATCTGGTATAGAGTCAGTTTACAAAATCCCACTTAGTTAACCCTTAAGTGGCTAATTAATGGATAGCAAATTTTCCGCATCAATTATTCGAAACCAAAAATCATAACCAGAGGCCCTAGACAAGTGACATTTCGACAAGCGATATCGGTGATGGAATGAAAGTCACGTGACTTATCGAAACGAAATGTCATTTCCATACATTGAATGTCATTTGAGCGATTTCTATCATCGTTTACGCTTGTCGAAATGCCACTTGTCTAGGGGGGCAGATCGCTGAAGCGATGCCTATTAACATTTAACAAGTGACTTAATAAAATATTGGCCCTCGTGGTGTGGTGACACGTTTGTTACAATATTTTGTGTCGAATATAATTTATGCGAAAAATTGTATGTCAATTATTTAATTAACTCATTTTTTCTGAAACTTTGTAAACTGATTCTATACCAGATGTAGTTTTCACCCCTTTTGGATTGATATACCCTTTCGGTTGCACCCTGAATATGAATTAATTCTTCTACTTAAACTTAAAGTGAAATAACAATTTAGGACTAAAAACAACGATACCAAATCGCAAGACATGAATATTAAATTAATTTGATGTACCTATTGCGATGACCCATCTCTTCTCCACGGCATATTATGTAAATTTATGATTGCTTATTAAGAACAAAAATAAAGAAATCGTGAACCTACTTTGGTCCGCTCTGAGATGTAAATTTTTTTCAGTATACATTGTTGAACAGATTACACTTTGAATAGCTGATAACACATTTACATTTTTTTCTTTAAATTTATTTCGTTCACGTAATTGTGTCATTATTTGTGTCCGATCGAGCGAAATGTTTTAGAAATATTTAATTAGTTGGAAATATGTTTTTTATTCTTATTTTTCCAATTTAGTGATCTCTTCGAACATACACTGTGTATATTGTAAAGTAATGGTCCATTCGTCTGTTTGATGAAGTTTGAGAGAACGAGTTTTGTAATTGATATATGTATTATTTATGATATTTTAGCCATTATTTATTAATAATAATGATGTATAATATATACAATATAAATTGTGTATATATATAAACTATCTGTAAAGTTATTCCGTTCACCTTATAGCATTAATATACTCGTAAACCTATCTCGTTTTGTCTCTGCATCACCCTAAGGTTGACTGGCAGAGAATGCCTTCAGGCATTAAGTCCGCCTTTGTGCAACAATGTGAAAAAGTATAAATAAATAAATTATATTTTTTTAGACAAGGATATTTTAAAATATTCTAAATTGAAGTATGACAAAAAGTAAGAAAGAAAGAACGTTTATTTGCGACAAATATGACGCATAAAAAATACACAGAAAGACAATTAAGACTAATTATAAGGTATGGAGATATACTCATCACACCCTTGCAAAACAGGCAGCGCTCAGCATGTGTTAAGGTTCTTACTAGAACCTGAGCAGAGCCTTAACTCTTGTTTTAAGCGACGGCCGGCGTAGTCTTTAAATAACAGTATTACCCAATAAAATGGTTTGTTAAGGTCAGATAAGCAGTCGCTACGTGTAAAATTTTAGTAGCTGAATTCAAACGGCCTTTAAGTAAAAGCCCAGTAAGAAGAAGGCTGAAATAAGTTACAAAAGATACGCTTTTTTTACAGATTCGAACCTTAAATTATAAACAGTAGAACAGTGAATCATAGTATCTTTCAGTTTTTTCATAAGGTTTACAAAAACAAAGACATTCAGTGGCATCTGTCGTTACTATAAATGGAGCACGTGCTTACCGAACGGGTTCCACTTTATGGCACTTTTAAAATACGTTGTAAGGAGCTTGGAGGAAAAAATAAATCGGGGACGAATGTAAAATTGAGCACGAAATGTTTTTTTGTGTATTTTTTAGACGATTATGTTTTGTTTTGATAGAGGTGAATGTTATTTGTTATAGAATACTTTGGTAAACTTTGTTTTGCCATTGCTACCCTGTATTACCTAGGGTATATAAAATAGTTGACGACCTATTCTTAAACCTACCGAAAATACACGAAAAAATTTCATAAAAATCGGGCAAGCATTTCGGAGGTGTTTGGTTACGAATACTGTGACAGTAGAATTTTGGATGGTTGTAAGTATTATTGTCAGAATATGGCACTATACAGTATTAAATTTAAGTGCGATAAGACAGTAATATCTTTCTTTCTCCTGCTCAATCCCAATTTATTTGGTGTAGGCGCGAAATGTTTTTACTTCCATTCTACCCTATCATGCTATTCACATATTTTTTAAGCATAAATTCAAGCAACTTAAGTTAAAAAAATACATGACAAAGACAACTTTTAATAAAAATGGTATCACTACAAAAGAAATACTGAAATCAAATATTACAAATAGATTTCATAATAAATATTCCAAGAATGGAATTACTTTTCCAATCATTTTTAATCCGTCACTCTAAATTTAGATCGGTTTGACATTCAGAAAGAAAAAGAAATATCAATTGACGTCAATTTTACTGCAGAGGTATAAGGAAAAATTAAAAATCTAATATAAGAGAGAGCTTTTTCTCAAACCAATATTTGACCAACGCAATGTGGGCTTCAAATTTAGGGTTGGCACAGTTTGCGGTGAAAGTCCATTTGCTAATGACGATGTTGGCTCGCTGAGAGGCCTGATAGCAACCCTATTATTTCGAGCAGTGCCAAAGTGCCACTCGACGCCTTAATAATCTCGCTTTATATCTTTTAATTAATCATCTTTGTTATTGCTTTGGTATGTTAAGATTTTTTTAGCTTGAAGGAAATTTTTGGTTTGTTTTTTCGACATTTTGGTTGTAACGTTTTATGTGATTGAGGTAGTAGGTATGTAAAAAAAAAACCTGACTATGGGAGTCTGACTCGCGCACCGAGGGTTCCATAAGAAATTTATATCATCACAACTAGAACGACACAACTACGAAGTTGACTATGCGGTTAAAAATTTTTTTTCTCATCCATCGACGTATTTCCAATTGTAAATAATATTGTAATCGAAAAAAAATTTTTTTTTTTGTTCTAAATATACACAATTTACTAATTTCTAATTTCGCCGTTTTTAAATTAAGCAACTTTATTGTAACAATTTTGGTACTATGTCTTTCAAAAATAGGGAAACAAAAAACAAAAATAAAGTTAACAAAATGTAATTATTTTGACATTTGAAAATATATTAACTATAGAAATACAGACCTAATTATATTAAGCATACGGTTGAAATTCAGCTGAGGAAGTAAGTTTCAGAATCACGTTTTCTTTCAAAGATAATCTATGTTTCTACTGATTTATGGTTAAGGAAAACATCGTGGTGATACTTTGTGGTCAGATATCGTCAACAACGTAAAGAAATAGCGGTGATTAATGCTTGTTCTTTATGTTTATACAATTGCTGTATAGAAAAAAAAGTTTTACTTAAATGACTACTACGGTCTTAGGAGTAAAGATATTATTTTATCTTTACTCATTAATACCACAATACGTTTTAAACAAATATTTATTACTTTTAAGATTTCGCTTTAATAATATGACATCGAAAATCGCCGTGGGTAAGCTGGATGACCAGTCTGGCATTCTTAGCACCATGTTTTATTAAAAAAAAATGTTTTATTTTTTAAATTAAAATGCAAAATGACTGACTCAAAACAACAGCTTCAAAACTCCCGAAAAAAAAAACACAAATAAAAAGACATTTACTCACGCCAGCAAAAATTAAAGTCACGATTATCATATTAAATGACTTGTGTTTAAAATACAGAGGTCTACGTTATATAAAAAGACCTTTAAACATTGGGGAAAACACGTAAACAGACCCAGAGTTATTTGTGAATTATTCATATGTTTGTGCCAACCCTGTGGTTTATTGCGAAAAAAGTAAGTAATTCTGTGAACCTTCCGTTCCGTAATTAAAATGTTTGTGGGTCTATTAAACAATGTTTTGGGTTTATTTTTAAGTTTTAGAATTATATTTTTTTTTGTTACTAAATATAAATTTTAATTAGTTACTAAGTAGATAGGGTTTAAGATAAAAATAAAGAATATAAAATAAAAACAAACAAAGTTGATTGTTTAGTTTATATTTTTCTTACGTACAATTTTTGAACACAAAATAAAAATATGTGTTTAATAAAAAAAAAAAAACTACTGCCTAGGCAAAGATAATTTTAATTGTTGGTCGCAAATAATGTAGCTTCAAATATGTTTGTTGATCTATACCCTCACTCCAGCTAGCCTCATATATCTTTTACTCACGCTGACAACAATGTCTACATTTATAAGCTCCACAAATAATAAACGCATCATTAAAAAACCACAAATTTAAAAATACATTCGCATTCGTTATTTTAAACTCGCATGTTCACGGGAACGTAAATGGCTTACCAGGGTTAGCCGAAATTCATTGCGTCTCTTCGTGCACGCCGTAAATATTTAATATGAAATTACAAGCGAACTGAAATATATGATGCTGTATTTTTTTGGAGAATTTGTTGTTAAATCTTCCTAGACCGTTCTGCTGTTTTGACATTTTTTTTATCGTCATCTATTTATGTAAATAGAGAATATAATATGAGTATAATTATGTATGTTCACCTATACAATAGGAATGTTGACTGGGTATGAAAAGTATAAGACACCTATTTTTTCTTTTATCAAAACAATAAAAAAATACAAAGATAGGCTTATGACACCTCGCCTTGGTAAAAATTGTAGCGAGGAGTGACGTCATGCGAAATTTCCGTTCTCTGTATTTTGATCATTTTTTGTTTGCAGTAAAAAAGAAAAAATACGTGTTCAATAAAATTCATTAATCTACCAGGAGGACATTAAAAAAAAATTAGGAAACATGCCTATTCATCTTAAACAACTCTTCTGTCTAGCCGTTTCCCAAGCAATGTTAGGGTCGGCTTTCAGTCTTACCGGATTCTGCTGAATACCTGGTAACACAGTATCCCATGGTAAAACTGATTTTCAGAATTGTATTGATTGAGTCGGGACCAACGGCTTATCGTACTTTCCGAATTCCGAATTACATCTTAAACAATTAACAGCCAACAAACTACACAAATAAAAATAACAAGAAAAAACATGATATACATACATGGTGTTCACAAAACGTGCTATCATGCGCGAAACACGATTGTGCAAACAGGTAGAGGGTGATTCATAAACGTGTCTAGCTATCGTGATTTATTTGGTTTGGGTCATAAATATTTATGGGATGCTTATAGGAACTGGTGTTGTTCTATTGTTTCAATTATACATACTGAAATGGTGTAGGAGATTGTTCGTGTGATAGGAATAGGTTTCTTTGTTAGTACAACGATTGGTTGAAGATTAAATCAGGTTGTTCCGAGTTCATTATTAGTCTGGAAAGGAAGTAGATCTATTTTTGATTAGACTACTTTCTTTAAAATGAAAAACACGATCTGGATCGAAACCAACAAGTTTACAATAATGAATAACATTAATAACCGCGAATCGGCAAACGCAGCGTAGGACGCCAGCGTAGGTAGCGGGGTTGGACTGGATGAGAAGGTGGAGGACGGAGTGTTGTGGCGCAACTTGGGAGAGGCCTATGTCCAGCATTGGATCGCGATAGGCGGAGTTGATTGATTAAACAAGTTTTCGTATGTATTTGTTCCTGTGAACACAATTCTCTTACAAAAATTATGGACTTAACAATAATATTCCACCGATTTGAAAAATAGGCCTGTCATATCAGAGCACTGACGGTGCCATCAATTTAGGTTAATAATAATTCAGCTATCACAAAAAAATCATTGATGTAAAACAGTTTTGATTGAACGCGAACGTGCGAATAAAATTGGCAATACCTTTTGAATAGGCACATACATCACAATACGGATAACCCATTTCGAACACAACATAAAGGGTTATACCCGTCCGGGTAAGATAGGAATGACACTCACACGGTCCGGTTAACCGGTCAGTTTTCAACGGATAACCCTCGCGGTCATATAATGTAATTGAAAAGTTATATAGAATAGTTGATAATGATGGGATAACGTGTTTTGTGTTAGAATCTTGGTACGAAAATGTGAGGGTAAGTTGATACTAACAGAGATAAGATTTCACAAGACGATTATTTAGAAAAGGGTTTGTAGTAGTGTTACATGGTGAGAAAAGGATTTATCTATGATATTTATTACAATTTAGTATGTTAGTTTTTTTTAACCATTTTTGTCCCACAGCAAGGCGAAAGTCTCTCTACCCTCCTTTCCTCTTTTCATATTCCTCATTCCATATGCTGAACCAATTTCCATCAAAGGAGCTCGTCCCGCCACCTCTGTCTGGGCCTACCGAGATGTCTCTTGCCATTAAGAGGGACCCATTGGGTCATTAATTTTACCATTGGGTCTAACTAATGACCCCATGGGGTACCCAAAAACTAACCATACCCTTTGGGGTACGGATAGTCTTTTGTATATTTGAGTTATCTTTAAGCATATTGTTAAATAAAAATTTTAACTAAAATTATGGCTGGTGTATCTTTTAGTATCAATACAATTGTCATTAAAATTATTGAATAGTGTCTCAAATTAAGCGAGAAAATTGGTGAAGCATAAATCTAGTTACAAGATTATCCCTTCTAAATTTGGGACACACAACAAATGTTTAGAAATACTGCTTATTGTCAGAACGGAACACGAAATTAGTGTGTTTTCTCAATTGAATGAATTTCGGTCCAAATGTGTACCCTATATTAATACGAATAGACTACTCGGTCGAAGCTTATTCTGTGTCAGTTATTTTGTATAATGTGGGTTGAGCGGATTTATTTAAATGGATTGTAGAGTTACACGCGTGGACTTGAATGGACATTGTACCAAATAAAATTCGTAGGTATAGCATGGGCTGGTAACATTAAGCAAACACCTAGACAGATGGGCGATTAGATTGTTCCTATATTAAAAAACTATTCGTTTTGCTCACGGACGGTAGAAATTTCTAAGCAAAACAAAGAAAATAATAAAGTCCTATAACAAAACGAAAAGTTTCTTGAATATAACTTTGATGGTTGATGGAATGACATCGATCGCTTCTTAAGTGATTGGTGTCCAGTTGCTCAAGAAAGAAAAATCTGGAGACAAAGGAGGGACCCTTTGCCCAGCAGTAGGACAATAAATAGGCTATATAAAAATAAATAAATTGGTATTATAATACGTGTAAGAGATTTTTTTTATGACATACACGATATTCAGAGATTTGATCTTTGGCTTGTTAGTTAGATTTATTATTAACAACATACACAGTTTGAAGTCTTAAATAAGGTAATATTATTAGTTTAACACTTTCTTTACCATATCATTTTTCTCAAAATACTACTTTTTTCGCCTAAATAATGTAAGTTATAGGTGAAAGCTGTAAATTGTATAATGAACACAAATACTACTATAACCCTGTCCCCATTTTTCGTTTAGTCTCTAAAAAGATGGGCCCATTTTGAAAATGTTTTACTTTGTTTACTTTAGGGGCTCATTTGTCTCCCACAGAATATTTTTACAAAAATATTGTGTTGTTCAGGGTTTTCTTTTTGCTTAGATTTTTTTTATTTTCTCTTTAAAAATATGCTTTGTCATGAAGATTAATTATTTAATCCAGTTCTTAAAAAGCGATGTTATATTGGCTACTGTAGATTTTTGTCATTCGTTTTTAAGACTAATAATTTTCCATTATCTTCTTACGGTTCACTATAACAAATAGGTTTATGCGGATAACGTAATAGAGTACCCGTTAAGTATTTCTGATCGAGGTATCCTACAAATACCTACTATTATTATCTGTTATAACAATAGGGATGTTTCCTGGGTATGAAAAGTTAAAATCTATTTAGTCCGTCAGTTAGATAATGAAAAAATATTAGACACGTATTTTTTTATTTTATCAAAACAATAAAAAAATACAAAGATACACCGCTTTAAAGTTTCGGAGAGGGGGCTTTCGGAGTGACGTCAAGCGTAATTTCCGTTCTCTGTATTTTGAAACAATACGTGTACAATAAAATTCATTAATCTACAAGACAGACATTAAAAAAAAATAGGAAACATGCCTATTACACTCATTTTAATAGTTCTGAAATGCCAATTTTATTACACAAATAACAACCCACAATCGTAACCGCGTAACCCTATAACACCGTTCACAAATCCAAAAATAAAAATTTCCACTATTTGTGCCGTGCCATCTCTACTTTCCTCTCACAGCGGTGTCTCCTAAATTACTTCTTAAGGACTTTTTCTACCCGGTTTTGCAAAACTGCAACCCTTTTGTTCCGCCTCCAATAACCTGCCTGCCCGGACGTGCAAAATAAATAAGCGCTGAAATTATTCTGGCTCGAAAAGGGAAAATTGGAATTTGTTTCTGTGGAAATTATTTTCAGTGTTATAGCTGTAATTCTCGTTATGAGTTTTAAATAACTTTATTTTGCACTCGTCGGCTTTTAACCGGAATGCTCGTTTTCTTTGTGGCGGTGTAGGAATTTGTTTTAACTTGATTAAAGGTTTAATTTGTACGTTTTTGCTAGGCCTTGGTATGTTGGCTTCTTTTGACTTTAGTTAGTTGAAACAGAATATTGAAAGGTTATAGAAATTTATTACATTCTAAAATATTATTTCTTTTTTTTTTTTTTATTTGGATTAAGACGGACACTAATACGGCACGCAAAAGCAGTTTACACTTGCCAGTAATACTGGTCAACATTTATGTTTCATAGCCCAAATTTATTAAAAAACAAGCTTCGCTCCTCAATTTTACTTGCGTGTTGATGAAAAATGGAGCCTTTAACACATATTCAGGTAATAAACTATGTATGTACCGTATTTTATTGATATCCGTTTAGCTATTTTATCGTGATTAAGTAACAAACATTCATTCATCCTCACAAACTTTTACATTTATAATATTAGTACGATTAACGGTACAAGCATGTAAAGGCGGTGGAGTTAAATAAGTTTTATTAATATGTATTAATATGTACACACAGCAAACTAGATAGGTTTGCAGGCCACACTAACATTTTATAGAATATAATAAAAATGTTAGTGTATAATATAATATATTATGAAATGTTAGTATGACCTGCAAACCTATCTAGTTTGCTGCGTATACATAAAAAACGGAAGTTCATACAAACGGGAAGCCAAGATATCGCAAGGCATAAAGCAAAGTAAAATATAATTAGCTGGCACAGTCTCCCTTTGTGAAAATCGCAGCCAAAGCCGATTCTAATGTGCTTTTCATACTTTTCACAAAAGGTGCTAAAAATATCTGCGAAAGACTAGCTTCAGCTCGCCTTTGACCAAAAGGCGCAGCGACCGAAACGCTCTGTTTAATGGAAGTTCTCGTTTTTATTTGGAGAGCAATATTCTGTAAGGAAATCATGTAAATATGAGGGTGAACTAATACAAAATAAAAGCTGAAAATAGCTAAAAACAAATAACAAGTTTTATTTTCATGTCTAAACTAACTACTTTCTTCTGGACTACAAGTTAAAGTAGTTTAAGTTAAAGGCAACAACAAAAAGTAGTTTTAAGATTTTTTTCAGTAAGTAATTTCTGCACATTTTTTAGAAGCGTTAATGGAACTACCGGTGGTTAAAAAAAAAAAAAACAGATAAGTGTGAGTTAGACTCGCGGATGAAGCATTCTGTACCGTTCTGTACACCCAAGTATGCCGCTAAAATCGAGCAGAAAGTAAAAAAAAAATCTTTGTGTATGACTCTCTTAATTATTATTTTTTTGTTATTTTTATAGTGGCAACAGAAATACACACTAAACTTTCAACTCTCTAACTATTACGGTTCATGAGATACAGTCCACTGACAGACGAACGGACGAGACAGACAGAGACTTAGTGATGAATTAGTGAAAAATTTTAAATGTTTTTAACTTGCCTCTGTACATTCTTTCACGATAAAGTCGCGACGATAAACTGGCAGTTGTAACCTCTCATTTTGTTTAAACATTACTTTTGTAAAAAAATCACTAAGAGCACGAAAATGTAGTACTTGCATCTAAACCGGCACAATTAACATTAAATACCGGTCTCATCGTATAGAGCGCTCCGTAATCTGTCAGCTTAACTGCTCGACCACTAAACAGTTAATGGTGTTACGTCATCACTTGTGCGCTAACGACCCTTGATGCACTTAGTTGCGAAGCTAGAGAAAATTTAGAGGAATTATCGAGATAGTAACATTTAACTATGGTTAAATGTAGAATACTAGCTGTTTCCCGCGGCTTCACGTGGCTGTCGGTTATCGCGGCAAAGAGTAGCCTATGTCCTTTCTCAGGCTCTAGACTATCTGTGTACCAAATTTATACAGACAAACAGACTGAAATACAGTTACTTTCGCATTTATAATATTAGTGAGGATATTTGTAAATAAGAGCTTTATATACACGTCTGGGGCCTCAAAGAGATTGTGAAATTAATGTCAAATACCTATACAGTGAATAACTAGTAAAGTGCGAGTCGGGCTGGTGTCCGTACCATCGTACAAGATAAATAATTATATAACAGTATACTTTTTATTATTCGTTGGTATAGCGGCTACAGAAATATCCTTTGTGAAAATTTCAACTGACTACCTGTTATGGTTCATGAGACACCCGTTGACAGACAGATGGACACCGGGGCTTAGTAAATAACATGGTAAAGAAAAGCTGCAAACAAAGATATATGGAAAACCCTAGGGGATGACAAAGAGCGAGCTGATTACGATGCTACCGCTGTCAAA
This sequence comes from Diachrysia chrysitis, assembly GCA_932294365.1. Classification (NCBI taxonomy): domain Eukaryota; kingdom Metazoa; phylum Arthropoda; class Insecta; order Lepidoptera; family Noctuidae; genus Diachrysia; species Diachrysia chrysitis. Next base: position 8,111,176 of record OW028659.1, on the reverse strand, counting down.
CATTAAAATTTATTGTTATGAAATAGACTAAGTCAAAACATTAATTTATACAGAACTAGTGAAACTAACAAGTAAAACTGTTTTCATTCAAAAATACTATTGCTATTTTAATTTCAACTTGCTTTGAAAACCGTCTAATAATTTCCTAGTATGGTGAAATATAAAATAAAAGGAAATACTAAAATAGAACATACATTCGAAGGCTTACAAACACGCGAATGCAATTTATTTACCGTCTTATCTTCAAAATGTTCGAAAAAATGTATGAAAATAAAATTATGCCGTGGAAATTCTTTCTTCGCGTATTATGTGAGGTGTAGCTTTGAATAACAACGTGCGTACGTCACGTATATAAAGGCTTTATATTTCGAACACATCTCGCACGTAATAATGGAATATCTAATTTCCTCGTAAAAGTTAAGATTAAATAAACGTGGGATAAATTACAATAATATAGTTGACGTGAAATCGATAGTGCTACGATAGCGTAGCGTTTTTGGAGCTACAGCGTAGCACAACCGTAGACTTGTGTTATGAAATATTTGGGGCAAAAACTCATTTAAATTATTGATTTATTGCTTATCCCGCGTTATTTATTACGTAGTACGATAGTTTTATCGGGATCAAAAGTATTTATGAGTTAGGATAGGTATTAAACCCAAGTGGCATATTTCACTAAAATCCATTAAGTAGTTTTTGAGTAAAAGAGTAACAAACATACATTCCTCCTCACATCCTTTCACATTTATGATATTAGGATATCTTCCTCTCAGGTAAAAAACCTTCATCATTATTACTCTTATATGTATCATAGTTTCGAGACAGGCCTAAGTATCAGTATAGATTTATTATGAGAAGGGATGAAAACATGTGTCTAAAAGTATTATGTTCATGACGATGCATAAATATAAGGGTTGAGATGGATGCTGTGAAAGGTGATAAGTATAAAAGGGGTAAGTAATGTGACGATGAAAAGGGATGAATGGATGAAACGAGATACCTTGTTCCGATCTATAATAATAGGGTGCAAGGAAAGAAATATTTTTAATATTCTTTATTGAATTTCAAAAACATAAAATATTTTTATTAAGGTTCAAGATTTTTTTAGTAGATCTACTAAAAAAATCGTTTCGGTCGAATTTCGATCGAGTTGCGATCGAGTTTCGATCGTAATAAAATAAAATGATAATATATCCTTGTAACATAATTATTTAATAAATCCCAATTATGGATCATAATATTATTTAAGCAAATGGTAATGGGTAGGAATTGACATAGAGTGACTTAATTCTGACTAATTAATTTTGAGAGACTAATAAAGAACTACATCATGTTTAAGTAAAATGAACAGAACAAATTATATAAATTTTCTGTGCAAGCATTAAAAGTTCTGCACCACTGGTTTTTTACATATAATCTGAGTAGATAACAATGATTATATCACATTTGGAATAATCTATACTAATATATAAAGCTGAACAGTTTATCTGTTTGAAAGCGCTAATCTCAGAAAATACGGTCCGATTTGAAAAACTCTTTTAGTGTTAGCATAGCATTTAGCTTATTACTTAGCAATAGCATTACGCTGCGACCAAAAGGAGCGGAGCATAAATGAAAAACCGTTGAAGCTAAAACACGCTTACAAAGTCGTGGCGGACAGCTAGTGTAATAATATTTACACTACACCAAGCATCAACATAATTAATCCGTTTGTATTACATTTTCATTAATCAGGAAATTAACTAAATGGAACACAAATATCGATGGAATTCAATTACATGGCAGTGTTTTAAATCAGCGGTCGGCAACCCGCGGCCCGCGGGCCGCTTGCGGCCCGCGGGCGTCTTACTTGCGGCCCTTGAAAGTTTTGTAAATCCATACTAATCCTTTATTACATACGCGAAAGTTTGTAAGGATGTATGGATGATTGTTACTCTTTTACACAAAAGCTACTGTACTAGAGTTTTTTATACAGAATTAAGAAACTATTGTTAAGTTTCTTATTCTTCTTGATATCCTTAATGTGAGAACCTATAGGCGTTAAGATATTTTAATAAACGTATGAGATATACGTGTTTAAAATTTGATGCCACCGAAATTAATCAGTCGGACACCGAAATCAAATAACTTGCCACCGAAATGATACAACCTATCCACTGAAATTAAAATCTATTGAAAATGTATGTACTTATACCAATAAAAGACAGGCTTACCTAAATTAATATATAAAATTGAATGACTGTTTGTAGTACCAAAAGTAAATAAATAAATGTGGTGCTTGGGCGATGCAGCGCTAGAAACTTGCTTTAGTTTCGCGTGGGCCTCTTTAATGAACCAAATGGGTGGAAACTATATTTTCTCCCTCACTTCAAAGAAATTAGACCGCCGTAGTTAGCAACTAAACTAACCGGCTGGTAAAGTGTAGAGACAAGTACTCCGGTGGTTTTAGCCGGAAAAAACCATGCCCCTACCTTCCTTCCTTTCTTCAGGGTGGAAAGCCCATCCTAATTTCCACCAGGGAAAAAATCTACAGCAGGCCTGTATTTACACCAAAATGAAACAATTACCAACCGAAATGATATAATTATGCACCGAAATGGGATTTTTTGTCACTCCGGTGGACTTTTTATCATTTCGGTGGACAATACTGTCCACCAAATCAACGAAATGATAGCAAAGAAATGAAAACAAGGACATTAATTAGAATTACAAGAAAACCATTTATAATAGGGTGAAAGAATACTACACAAATAAACATAGTATTATTAGGTGCGCGTTCACGAGTATTTTGTAATTTTATTTTGCTTATTGGCAACCAAGTTAGATCCATAAACGGAAATGAGAAATATGTTGTCCCATGACACTGAACTGATAAATTTAAATTATTGGCGGGAACACGCAGGCAGCTGCGCACTTCATTCTACTACGAACACTTAGGTGGCACTGGTGCATACCTTCAAAGCGCACGAAAGGCGAGCTAGAGAGGTTCTTTGAAAAAATATTGGCGTTAAACATTTAATTACCTAAAGTTGCAAGGTTTTTCTGGGACAGATGTATTTAAACTTACAAGTTATTTACCTGGGTAGATAAAAATATAAAATCACTTCGTGATAATAGTATCACTATTCAGGGTTTAAATAAAAGTTACTACACTAACAATAGTTCTTGTTGTAAGAGGCAGTTCACATTGACAAGTAATCAGATCAGCCACCGAAATTAAAAAAAAAAACGTGCTTTAACGTTTTTTTTTCCGTAATCAACTGTCACCTTAATGAACAAATATTTAATGCGTCAAATAGGTAACTACCTCTTCTACCTAGAAAAAAATATTATAATGCTTGGCTTCTAGGGTTTATATCTCAAGTGCGGCCCGCGTTTGGTTTAGTTAGCCACTTTGTGGCCCTTGCCTGCCAAAAGGTTGCCGACCACTGTTTTAAATTAATTGTTCATTATATATACGTCTAATAGAGTGGTATAGGCCAATTACCACTGTGCGCGACGTGCTCCGGGTTTGATCCCCTCATGGTACAAGAATTTATGTGGTCCACAAAATAATGCTTGTTCCAAGTCGGGGTGTTCTTTGTGCATGTGGTTTGAATGTTTGTGAAACTCCCATCGATACAAGGATTAAATTGCTGAAAAAATGTCATTTTTATAATAATCAACATAATATAAAAATGAATCTCCATTTCCCTTGGTCATCGCATGGCGTGTACGGGTGGAACAACTTCGCTAATCCTTTTTTTGTTGTATTAGATATAGCGTAAAGGCTTTTCTAAAAAAAAACTCTAAAGTCTCATATCACCCGTGCGAAGTCGGGGCGGGCAGCTAGTAAAAAATAAATGTGGACAACATAGTGTAACGAAATATAGAAGGGTTTATCTCCCTGGGCGTTTCCATACGGCATCGTCCAAATGGCATCGGCTCTACCCACAAAATGAACTTTCATAATTATTTTAATCAAAACAATAAATTTAAAAAAAGATCCCCAATTTCCTCATTTATCAACATATCACTGCAGGATTGACACCGTCACAGAATACCACTTTTTCTGTTCTGTGCAGAATACCTATATTGTCATATTATCCGCTTATTAATAACCCTGTCAATGATAATTTACTCCCGTTAATTATCATGACTTACATAATATCGTGTAATTTATTTAATTAACTCGACTTAGTTTGATTACGTTTGTATTACATTTGTAGTTTGTATGTTTTCCGGTTTTGTTAATCAACCTGTAAATGATTCATATTAATATTTTGCATTCTATTCTTAATTCTAGTTTCTTACTGTTAAGATTGGAAATTGTAACATTTAAGAACTAAGTTTGTGAAAAAAAATCCTCTTTGATTAGATTGTATGTATGTCATTGTTAACTTAGTTTCTTATCCCATGATAATACATATGTTACCGACAAATATATGAAAGATAAAGAACAAGAACTTTATTATCACAACTTAATATTCATCAGTACATTAACTATCACAAAATATGGATACCGCACTTACGTACCAGTGTACTGATTAAATACATCCAATTTATTAAATATATATTATAACAATTACACAAAGTATCAATAATAGGTATAATACTCACAAAAACTAGGGTAGCACGTCCGTCCCGCTCGCCGTCTTAATGGAAAGTGACCGATTATAGCTGCTCGCTTGGTATTTATATCCGGGCTCGGATAAAACTACCGTCATTCTGAAATTATTTTTAATTTAAACATCCATTTTAGCCAACTTAATTTTGGTTTCATGCATTTTATAACACTGAAATTTAAAACTCCTTTTCTGTACTCCATTGAAAAGGGTAGTGATGACCTTAACCCAGCAATTACAGTTTTAAACATTTAAATTAGGATGTTTTTAGATAGCTGTCCCAAATAATGGTATTTCGGTCCCGACGCCTGTCTCTCCCAAATAAATTTATCAACACCAATGAACATTTACTTAAAGAGGCAAATTACGACCCTTTTGTTGCGATGGGTATATGATTTTTATGTGTCTGGAATATTAATGCCCAAAAGAAGGAATTGGATATTTTTAAATTAAGTATGTCAATATATTACGCGAATTATATTGGATTCGGCTGTCATTACAATATTGACCATAGGATACTGTTTTACTCAATAAATTGGGTTATGGAAATCAGATAGGTCAGGTAAATTGGTCCTTCTAAAATACGGCATTCATCTGATTCGGTGAGACTTGAAGTCGACCCCAACATAGCTTGGGAAAGGGTTCGGCTGAAGAAGATTGGATTTGGCTCTCAGTCTCACCGAATTCAGCTGATTACCAGAATTGTATATAGAGCAACGGACTACCTGATGACGCGACAATTCCAGTCACTGTATCTTCCTCATTGTTTAAGTAAAAACAGAAAAAGTTGTAACCTTCCATTTACTGGAAACACCCTGTAAATGGAAAGTGGGCTTCCAAACAATGAGGAAGATCCAGTGAATGGAAAAGTCGCGTGACGTCAGTTGTAGCTACAATTTTTACCAACACGTGCCGTCACAAGACCCTCTCCTAGATTTTAAAGCGCTTTAATTTGGACATTTATCATTGATTTAATAAGAGAAAAAAATAAAAGTACGAGTTATTTTTTCCTTTCTTTTCTATCGGGTGGACTAAATAGATATTTCCTTTTTATTGCGTATCCCTATTTAACGGCCCGTATATATTTTCATAATAACTTTCTCTTTTAGCCAAATTAATAAAAATGAAGCTTTTACGAATACTTTTCGTCGAAGTCCTCGCGATATGAACAGCTGGTGTGCATCTGTTGTTCGTGTTGCAATCACCGACGTGACTAGCTTATGTTGCAGTACAAAGTAAAGGAAATAGCGGGAGTTTAAGACAAAAATTTTGAAATCGTTTTTTTTTTTTTTTTAATACACCTTTTACCTTTTTATTGGACATTGAAATGATCGTGAACAATGTTTTTAATTTATCTTTTATTTATTTATTAGCCTATCTACAATTGTTACTCTGTTTGTCCTTATAATACAAGCAATATACAAGCACAGTAGATTAAATGTTATTAAATGAGATTAAAAGTTTTGTTTTTACTTTGGATTACCAATGTTTTTTATCTTATCCAAAAAATAATAATCGTTGTTTCTATGATTAACAGGTCTACTTAGCCCTAACAAAAAAGGTTGAAACTGCATGAAAAATTATAAAAAAAAATACAGTTAAAAGCTAGAGTAAAACCCTCTTACAGCAAATCTTTTAACACTTAAGACAAAGTGACGTTTCTCTACTATGACTATTCTCACAAAGCCTCAATTTTCTTGACTTAAAAATAAGACATTTTCTTCGTCTCTGGCTTGCAGCATATAATTGTGTCTAATCCTTTTTCCTTCTAAAATAGGACTTACGAATGCAATGTAATGGAACTGGTTTCACGGGTTATTCTTTCATTGTGTTTTTATCTTTACTTTTATTTTAGTATGCTCAAATGCGCAAAAAATATTATTATATAAGTATTCATTGTATAATAATAAGATTTCAGTGTTTTGTTGTACTAAGACAGTAGCTGGTACGACAAAAACAAACCTGTTTTTGTTCATTCTCATACATTGTCAAACAGCACTCGGTATTTGACAAGATTTTTTTTATATATTAAAAACTATATCGAGTTTTAAAATCGGCACCCTGCCTGTGACAATCATTTGTATGTTCCACAAGGTTTCCAAGTCTAGGTGTTCTTTGTGCATGTAAATTAATTGTTTGTAAAACCTCCCGCGACACAAGGATTAAATTGCGTAGATTTTTTCAATAATAAAAAAAGTGTTATTGCCATCTCCGAACAAATCAACCATAAAAAAACTAAACAATACAATAAAAATCGTAATAAAACTTTCTGTTACAAGCAAACAAGCGTCAGTTTTTTATTTAATTTTGTTTGTCAAGCAACTTTGATATCAAATTGGTAGTAAAACAAAGTACTTAGTTTTGACAAGTTTGTATAGTGCAATAGCACAACCAGTACACTTTTTAGAACCCTATATAGTCGTTAAAAAGCATGCAGGGAGATTTTGAGTACAGGATAACGACTAATAAAATGTGCGCCATCGATATCTCAAGCGAAATGCAAAACGTGCGTTTTCGCCGCACTGCGGGATGCGGGGATTCAGTTTACGACTTATGGACGATGATGAAATTCAACGCATGCGGGCCCCAGCGACTAATGATGATGGTTACCAAATGCGGTCTCTGGCATGCGTGAACAAAAATATCCCGTCAAAAAAATGACGGATGTAACGACCGAAAATGCGCGTGTATGTTTATTTGCTCGCAGCCAGGAGACAGTGACAATATAAATATTGTTGACATGAAAGTAGTACAAATACAATAAGAAATAAACGGGGTACCTAGTAATTATTTAAATTATTTAAAACAAAACGGTTTACTCACGCATATTCTCGGGATCGCCCGACTAGTTTCAGACTCAATAGGAGTCCCTAATCATGAGGTAACGCGGCGGCGGTGGTGTCGCGAGTCGAGAGTACCTACCTAGTTACAAAAAATAAAAAATACGAAAAATATTATTTAATAAATTAAATTAAATTTATTTTTGTGGGAAAAAAGAACAAAATTTCAAATCATATTAAATAAAAATGTTTTCGACAGTACTCACGTCTCACATGTTTAAATGTTACTCAACAAAATTCTAAAAACAAATAAATTACAAAAGTTGTTCCATTAAACGTAAGCGTTACATGTAAGAAACTTTTAAATTTAGAATGAGATTCGTTTCACTCTTGTTTTTGATTCGGCTCGTCGAGTTTTGAATTTAATTCGAATCAGCTTTACAATTATAACTTAGGAAGAATGGAACGTTTACTCAACCAAATAGAATGTGTATTTTGGTTATGTGAATGGAAAGCTTTATTTAAAACATGGTTTGAAGTTTTTGAATGAGAGTGTGGTTAAAATTCTTAATCGCTTTATTACTCATTCGTACACACGGCTAGCTAGATAGGTTTAAGATATTATATTCAGCTTATGTAAGCGAAATATAATATGTAATTAAAATGTAAGTGTATAATATAACACAAAATGTTAGTGTGGCCTGCAAACCTATCTAGTTTGCTGTCTGTACATGTTTGAATACTGTCTACTTTTAGATTAAATGGGTTAGTTTATTAGGCCATCATCACTTATTTGAAAGATATTTTGATATTTTTTAGATATTCGAATTCATGATTTATGTGGATGTAGTAAATAAATAATAAAAAGAGTCCTTATTTACCATAATTTTTCCTGTGACCACACTATTTATCATAAATGTCTGGTATTGAAAACTTAGTCGAGAAAATAATATTATTAATTTAGGTCCACACCTAATATCTGCGGAAAATTTTAGTAACGACTCAAGAACTCCTCCAAATTCTAATAGAAATAAATATGATTTATAATATTCACGATACCATTTAATTTCCTCCATTCTTAAATCACCTCGGAGGGTGCAAATTCGCAATATATCACTGAAACGAGTTATCTTCTAGATATTTTATTCGAGATGATATTACTTACGTGCTGGTTATAAATTTGAAGGCTGTTTCTAGGTGCGAATATCAAGCTATGATAGTAAAGCTGATTTCAATGCACATAATATGATTGGGTGTTACCTAAGGTTTCGTATCGAATGAGATAGGAAAGATGGTTGACGTATCGGGGTAGTAATTTCAACTGACGTTGGTTGCTTATCAATAAGAAAAGATGCTTTTAGATTATGAGTGAATTATTATAATAGTTGTCTCGACTGTCATCCGTCGATATTTGACAGTCGTCAAATAAATTTTGAAAACCAGTCTTACTATGGGATACTGTGTTACCCAGTAAAATAGGGTTAAAAAATGCGTATTATAATAATTCAGTCTTGATCTAAAGGCATTTTTTCGCAATGGCTTAACTATAAATTGGGGTATCGTTATTTTTACAAAAGGTAACCCATCCACGGACCAACCGCGGGAAGCGCGGCTTAACCTTCATTATTGGTCAAACCAGCTTACTTTTAGGCACAAACCCCTTAGTCTAATTACCACATATAAAGACCGACACTATTATATATACATTTTACCCTTGTTAGTGCTTTCTTGTATTATTTTTGTACATAAACTAAATTATTAATAACAAAATAATTTATTTTTAAGTACCTGTTTACATAAGAACTCGTTTTATTTATGCGAAAAAAACAAGTACTCGCTGGAACACATTTTGCGAAATGAAAAAGAAGGGGAACGCGTGTCGTGAATGTATTTTATTTTTATTAGATTTTTTGATATAATGGGTTTTTTCTTTCGATGCCATGTAATAGCTTTCTTCTGTTATTAGGCATTCCTGATAAGTATGTTATTCGCACGATTTTCTCTTAGACGACTGTACAAACATAGCTTATGATGGCGGAAATTACATTGATTACTTGACATGACATGTTTGGAAGATTTACAAAAAGCATTGTTGTTTGTTTGGTGTTTTGATCATTAAATTTGACACAGTGTGTATACACCTTAGAGAAAAAATAACTAAACTATAGAGTGCGCATATCGAGTATGAACTGTAGGCACTAGTATGAAAAAGTAAAATCGAAAAATTTGTGTCAAAACAGAGCGCGCCGTTTTATTTGAAACTATCTCAAAACCCTAAATAATATCGAAACCATCGATATTTTCGCACCAACTTCTGTCGTCGTACAGAAAATCACTAAATTCAGTAAACACCCGATGACTTTAAGGTATACTATAATTAGTGTTGGTTATTGAACGTAAATAGTCTACGTATTTGAGCGAAATCTCAACTTTAGTTTAGTCAATTACTGTAAAAGAACATTGAGGTCTGTTTTGTTTATGAAAACTTTTTATGATAAAAAAAAAACTCGTTTAAGTTAGTCGACACGACAAATAAACCAATTTATATTCCTAAACTACTCTCTTTTTAAACCAGTGCCGTTACTCTTCGGTCAATTTTAATTCCAATATATATACATATATATATTGCAAATAAAAAATACTTTCCTTAGGAGGAACTAACTGGAATCTAAACATTGACAGTATTTTTTTAACCTACGTGTAGTTTGTGTCCCTTTTAAATGATAGCAGTTTTGCATTGGCATTGTGTTAGAATTGAAATTAATTTTAGAGTCACCCCAGGTGGGTGACTCTAAAATTAAAGACTCTAAAAAAACGGCATAAAAGATGCTATTAATTACAAACACAAAGCCAAATAAATAACAAACATTTGAAAACGCACTAACATCATACAAACAAGAAAACAGAATAAAAATCAAAGTACATTTTTATTGCTTCTCATTGCTCAATAAATACCCTTAATAAAAGTTTTACAACATTAAATCATTGCAAATTAAAACGCTATTTCTCTTTAAATCAGTTTTCACCGCAATCACAGTTTTCCCGTAACTTGTTCCAACACGACTTTTGCTTTTTATAAATTCATAGAACAAAAAATGCATGAAACCCCTGAAGTTTAATTTCATGTTCGTAATTAATTGCGAAGCTCAGATTCTGTTCCAATACAATCTATAACTTGGTCTATGTATCGACAATTTTAATTACAACTTCAGATTTATTACCCAAGAGATTTGAAACAAATTAAACTTTGCTACTAAAGTTTTTGGGATTAAATATCTATGCGTTGACCCAATTTTGTTGACTATTATAATTATAAAGTAAAAGGCCCTTTTGACAAAGTACATTTTAACCGAGTTTAAAAACAAATGATGGTGATAAGATACTTAATATTCGATTTAAAAGTATTTTACATCGTTAGAAGTACAGAAGATTCCTATACCTATGTGACAGGTGTGCCAAATATCATTAATATATTGTATTTTTTTCCACGTTCAATAAAAAAGCAAATGAAGTTTTTTGGGGTTTACGCGAATGTTAAACATTGCAGGCGCCGAAACGTCGGGAACTTAAATCTAAATAAACCGCGACAGAATCCGTTTAAAAAGTAGTTTTATTTTAAGCAATAAAGTGGCAACACGTCTTTTTAAATACGCCTGCGACGAAGCCAAAGATGGAGGATTGTGTGTTAAACGTGTACGTATGTATGTATGTATGTGTATGACAGTTTCTATGTCCGCTCGTAACTACTTGACGAATCAACCGCCTTTTATAAATGATCCGTTATTAGATTTGTATTCACAACGCGAGCGCCATTGAGTACATAAAATTATTATGAAAAACAAAATGGCGGATTTTACGCTATTAAATGAGTAGGCTGAAATAAAGTCTATTTCCCACGTTTAATATACAGCAGCTTGTAAAACACTTCTTTTTCAATCTCCAATATGACAAAATATTAAAAAAAAAAGCAAAATCAATTTTATTTTTAGTATTTACATTTCTAAATCCCATGAAACAAAATACGAGTGACATTATATAAACATTAAAAAGTCCGTAATAAAGTTAAAGCCATTCGAACATGAGTCCGAAAGTTGTGGAATCTGACCCAACCCTTTGTGCATTACGCGGTCCTAACGACCGAAATGTTAATAAAATATGTTTATTTGTAATATACAAGTTGGGCGCGTATTTAAAAGATCGTAAAGGTCGTTCCTATATTTAGGTCAAATAGTTTGTGTAGTAATGTGAATCTCTGGCAGTTTATGTGCGGTATTTATCATAAAAAAATATATTATCTTTTAAAGTTTTTGTGTAGGGTAGTTGAAGAACCGGGGGTAGATGAAAAATCATCTACTTTATGCACGGAGAGATAACAGCACATCTTCAGTCTGCTTGAGACCACGGCCGGTGTAACATGGGTCAGGACGTCAATGTGTTTAAAGGTATTTATGCATGTTCGCGCTAATTTCCTCAAAATAATATTATCGTAAATAATAATTTTAGAATCGTTTTCAAACAATAATACTTACTTAAGTAAAACAGTTAAATAGTCCAAAAAATTATAATTGCTTTTTACACTGCGAACTCAGAGCTAGCAAGATCAGTGTTTGCTAATTCTCTATGACTAGCGGCCCGCCCCGGCATCGCTCGGGCGCTGTGAGATTTCCAAAACATGTCCATTTTTGTTTTCTTTAGTAAAAACCTTGTCTTTACAATAAAGAACATAACGAAGACAAATATTATCCGAGTTTGGTGCAGTCATCCGGAAGTTATGATGTGAGTTATGACCTAGGGAAATCGGGATTATTTTTAATAGAATTTATAGAAATGATTATAGAAGATAGATAGATTGATTTTAGCATGAGCTAATATTCATATGGAAATTGTTACTTTTTATCATACTAAAAATACTACATAAATATTAGGTATGATTGCATAAAGTATTTAGGTACTAACCTACTTATATTCTCGCGTGGTTCTATTTTATTCCGTGTATCGATAAAAGCCTTATGATAATAATAGTATAATATTACGACCATGCAATTGTTTTTTTACAGCTGCAATAATATGAAGGTTTAGTACAAATAATAAAAACACGTCAGTAACGGTATAACTTGGCACCATATTACATATTAGAGTTTTACGAATTTGTTCCTTATGTTATGGTTTATTAAGGTACATATTTAATTCATTCGTTTCTATACAGAGCAGGAACGAGCATTGGTCACAATGCTTGTTAATAGAATTTTATTTTAGGTTGATAAATCAAATATTTTTTAAGATATTATTGTTAACGTTTTCTTACTATTATTCAGAGGTATCTAAGGCGAATAAAAAAATGAAAATTGAATCAATTAAACATGCCTACTATTTCCTTAAACAATATATAATTTATTACATACTTAAATCTGCATGTACCTTGAATTCAGGCACTCTCGTTTTGGATATTTATCAAATCTGCTTTCGGATACAATAATAAACGATCTCGAACTTCAATCAATTCTCTGAGTACCTACCTATTTATACCGGACTTAAAAAAAAAGTTTCTCAAATTGTCAGAATCTTTGTTTTTTATTTTGTATGAGTGTTTCGAAATTGTTTGAAAACGACTCGACCGATTTGTTATTTTTTTTAAGGGTATTTTTCATTATGGTATCTTGGTCATCAGGTCAGGATCTAATGATGGTCTGGATCGGAATCCACGCATTGCACGAAAAACCTAACCTAACCCAGAGTTAATTGCTAAAACGATGTTAAATGGACTATATCCTATGACAAACTGTCAATTTAACCTCGTGTTAGCATTTACTCTGAGTTAAAAAGATAACCCGGGTTTGTGCAACTGGGTCTAAGTAAGTTATGATAATACAATAATTTTCCCGTTGACTTGCTTCTTCAGTCCAGTTAAGTAACTTCTGTTCGCAACAAAGGATGATCCCAAGAGTTAATTATCATCACTTGGCTTCGCCTTATCTTTTTTAAAGCTTTTCATTTTAGCTAAGATCAAAGTAACATTTTCCTTGTTTACATTATTTCGACTTTTATTCTTGATTTTGTAAAGTGTTTTTTTTTGTTTTACTTAAAATGTTTTTTTCCTCTATGACTTTGATGAGATTTATTAATGTAAGTGGACTTGATTAACGTCACCATGTCATAAATACCAATAAAAATATTATCATAAATTTTGTCCTTTATTTTTTTTTTCTTTTAAGTACCTATTCGTTTACATTATAAATGCGAGAGTAACTCTGTGTAATTGCCACGCTTTTACGGCTAAACCGCTAAACCGATTTTGATAAAAATTTGTATGGGTTAATATTACCGTAAAATTGAGTAAATAAAAATGATTCTGATGATGGTGAATAGACACAATTTTGTTGTGTACATGTCCATAAATTTTTCATAAAAAAAAACATCTTTCGTATAATTTTTAATAATAATACTCATAATCAATACGTTTAATCTGTAAAATGTAAAAAAAACAACACAATTCTCTATTCACCCCTACATTTCTATTCACCCTACTTATTTCACTTTGAATTGCAAAAAAAATAAGCATAATAATATCTACATATTCTGAAGAGAAAACACAAAATACATGCGACATCAACTAAGCTTACACCTAAAATATTTTGCTGTCAACGTTGTTTGTAATCTGCTTAGCAAAGCCAACCACAGGATTCGCAGAGCTAAATTATTTACACGATAATTAGCTAGCTTGTCTACAGAACACAGCTATGATTAGGTAACTTCATTGCAAAGTATATTCTGATGCAAATTATGCTTTTCACACAAATTAGCAAAGATACGCGAATTTACAACTATCTTGTAATAAAAATATGTAATTATACCTTTATAATTTATAGTTACGGATTTTTGTTTCTTTTCGCAATATTATTGTTTTTAGTTTTAAGTTGCGTGCCAGCCACAATAGGGAATATGCACAAATCATCGATTATGTTTAAACTTTTGCATCAAAAGCTATTTCAGTTCTAATCCATAACCTATTGATTAGTTTTTTTTCAATAATTTAATAAAATACAAAAAAAAAAATGATCGCAAATTTAAAGCGGGATTTATGACGTATTAAAACGCGAACGCCATTGGTCGGTGCAAATATGACGTCACGGTACGCGCTGCGTTAGTGTTATTGTTCCCGTTGACAAAGACTCTGACATTATTATGACGTTGATATGCGCACTGAGAGTCAGAGAAGATGGCGCCTGTTTCAAATGCTTTCATATGTGAGAATTAATGGTTATTTTGACATTATAAATCACATTTTTTTTATTATAATGCTATATTTTCTAGTGATAAGACGCTGTAATTGAACATTCACACATAAAAAAATCGTGCATATTCCTTATTTTGTAAGTCATGTTATTCAGCTTCGTAAAGCCTTTATGAAAGGCACGATTTTGTCAGTAAAAGATATTGAAAACCTGAAAGTTCCTATTAGACTTGAGCATTCATTGTAAAAATCATTCTAGTGAATGTTACTCAATTTACAAAATGATCAGGAGCGTTTTAGCGAGCATACTAGCGAATTGACGGTAAAAATGCTTCGAGTTTTTGGCTGAGCCGAGAAATAATGTTATTGCTTCGTCCCATCTTCGTGAAGAATACATTGTTTGACGAGCATTTACTTGAGCGTTTGTCTAGAATGATTGTGTAAATGTTCGTAGCGATGTTTGGTTCTATGCTTGGGTCAGTTCGTTGTTCATTACAACAAATGAGGTGATTCTGTTCTTTGAAAGTGGCGTATTCTGAAATACCGTCAAACTTAAATAACTCAATAAACAAGTTTGTATTAATTATTGAGCAGATATCGTAATTTTATTTATTAATTATGCCTTTCAAAACAGCCTCCTGATATTTGACGAGAATGCAAAACGACACGTATTGATCAGCCTTAGCGAAACCGGGGGTCGGTGTAGTATGCTGAGTGTATTGTATAGCGTTGAAATAGAATCGTGTCATTACGTTGAAATTGACGACTGTTTGTTTGATTAGATACATGTTCTGCTTACTCCTAAATTTTGTCAGTCGTGATGTTAATGTATTACGTTTGGATGGCAAGACCGCTTGTGCTATCTAGCTAAGCCACAGAATGCACAATGCAATAAATTATTAATGAAACAATTAGTGGTCCTCAGAGAATATGCATCACAAGATTAGACTGCCCTAATGTTGATTATAATTTTATAACCACTCTAGCCAATGTGTTATATTCTAAGATTAACAATAACAATAGGAAATAACATTAATAATAATTGGCACAATAATTTAAACAGACTATACCTAGTATTTGCAATTAAGTACCAGAATTTCAGATTGTGTAGGTTTAAAAAATATACTACAGAAATAGCAAAACATTTTAAATAATTAAGTTTATTGAATCTGTTGGTTAAATACATGGTATTTACAAATCTATTTAACAAATCGTAAACAAATTAAAATAGATTTTAAGTAGATGAATATAAATACTTTCTTGACGTATAAAGCTGTTAAGTTACTATAAATCTAGGTTATTGACCATTAACGTCGCGATAGTCTGCGATAGTGGCCCCAAATTGATATAAAAGCGATTCTCGTTATTACTCTGTTTAAAAACTGTTGAATATGTTTATAATGGCTCCGTTGATGTGCTTGTGAAAACATTTTTATTTCTTTTTAATTTCATAAATATCGAACATGAAATATATAGTTAAATACATCATTGTTTCACAATTGTTCTTTTTCGTTTAGCCCTCTATAAGTTGATCATACAAAAAGCATATCATTGAAGCCATATTTTCGAGTCATCTAGTGAAGCACAGAATAATATTGATGCATATTCGATTTCTATGATTAGATTTATATATTATTTAAGACTACGCTGTTATCTTGAGCGCCGGCTTTGACTGCTTCACTGCATTTGGCGAGAACCTTAAGGCCAGCAAGGGCAATACAAAAACGAACTACATCAGCAACGTTCACTAAGGGCAACCCTTGTGGCGTTCAGGTCTAGACTACATTCATAACTTGTTCAAAAAACAGAAATACGTAAACAAACAAAACAATGTACAACAATCATCACACCCAAAAGCTCCGCGCATAGCTTTCAAAACCTTTTATAGTACCTACAGTAAGCTTTAATATCGCGGAGTACAGTCCGCTATTCTAATGGCCGCAATAAACTGATTATTACCAGTCGCTTAAGGCGTATACAGCACAAATTTGCGAAGTAATAAAGCCGTAGCAGAATAAAAAAAAACATTAATTGAATTACTTCATTTTCTAAGGTAAAAATCAGGTAGCTGGGTTGGACTGAATGTGGAGGCTGAGGACCGGTCGCTATGGCGCCACTTGGAAGCGGCCTCTGTCCAGCAGTAAACCCTTAGGCTGAGTTGATATTCCAAAAAAGGTTTAACAGAGCTAGGTGTCTGTAAATATTATAAAGCAAGATATGTGTGCGAGCGACGTAGGCAAAGGATGTGGGGGAGAGGGGGGGGGGCGCTGTGGCGGACTGCACCTAAACTATCCACCATAAATTTACCACACAATACCTTCAACCGCTCAGATTCCTCGCATATTAATATTCCAATCCAAGCTTTATTTTTTCTTAAAATATTTGCAAGAAAAGAGGTGGTAGGTTAAAAAAGGTTAAAATTATTACGAACCCTGTTGAGTTCAGCACAGTTTCTAGAAGAAAGGAAGCAGCTATATCTGGTTTAAAAAGAGCTACTTAACCTCGCACCGCTCATTCCTCGCACCGCTCATTCCTCGCTCATCTCTGGCAGATATGCAGCCTTAAACACGAATATTGCCAGTTGCCACAATGTGACTCCGCTGGGAATTTACTACAATGCCATTTATATTAGCTTGGATACCCAGAGTTAGAGGAAGATTAATGCTTGATTTTGATTAATCTAAATTTATTATCCCATGGGTAGCTGTTCCATAGATTTAATTCAACTATCATTGTTTATTTACATTTAATGGTAATAAAACTAATTTCGATATGAATTAGCATTTATATTTTTAAGTTCTATTGTTTTAAATATTCTCGTTGATCAGCCATTATTCACATTCCACAAAATCCAAAACTATAACTAACAATAAATTAACTATTTTTCTGTATTTACATGTGTTTGTAAACTAACTCCCTCCTAAATGGCCGCACTGGTTTGGATGAGATTTTGTGTTATATTTCAATGGGTTTCTAGTTAGTTTGAAAATACAATTGGACATACTAGGTGGTGCTTCTTTCCCGGGTAGGTCAACATCTTTTGGGTCCGCTAGTAATATATAATTTCGCAGTAATTGTAAACACATTATGGCTACACAATAAATCTTTTTAAGAACTTCAAAAGTTAAATAGAACATGCAACCAATCCACTTAAAACGAAAGTTAACCATATTATTTCTAAGTCTCTTCCAAACTTTTTAAAGTTTGTCTAATAAAACACGTAATGTATTAGTGAATTGAGAAACCCACATAAGTCTGTCTGGCGCCTCCTATGAATATCTTGGCTTCAATAACTTGAAACTGGGTGAAAGATGTTAGGACGAAACCTTCCGCTTGATAGTTTGGGTTATTTGTAACTTGAATAGATCTCTCGCATCTTCGTTTTATCTTATATGCAATTATTTGGAGAGATACGAGAAATGTAGAATCCTAGTTGTTTCCCGCGGTTCCGCCCGCCTGTATGTCAGTTATCGCAGAGAAAATTACCCTATAATATCCTATCTCAGGTTTTAGGCTATATGTGTACCAAGTTTCATTTAAATCGGTTCTTTAGTTTTGGCGTGAAAGCGCGACAGACAGACAGAGTTACTTTCGCATTTATAATATTAGTAAGGTCTAGCTGCCCGCCCCGGCTTTACACGGGTTTTGTACCTAATGAAGAACTAGGGCACCACAGCTCTCGTCATCGTTCGTTGTGTATCGTCGTCTCATTTTATTTTCATAAAAAGAGATTTAAAAATTAAGTTTCCTGAAATGTTCCAATTTTATGCGCAAAATTCTTAATTTCTTATCGTTGCCATAGAAAATAAATAAATAAAATAAATAGTTTAACCAACTAGGTCCTCTTGAAATCAGACCTCTAGAAGTGTTATCACTTGAAAGATATAACCGTTCTTAACCTTTCACTTACGTGTTGAAACCGGAGAGTTTGTAATAGCTAGACACACGAACCGAGTCATAAGTTGGCTTTTATAGAGAGGTCGTCGGGTTGAAAACACTACTGTAACGAGAAACTGTAAATAGAATATAATGACGGTCTATTTACTTTACCATAACATGGTCTTGATCACATAAAACCAAGTTTATATATAGGTAACCACACTTTACCGAATTTCCTGGTAGGTACCACATAATGCATTTCAAGAATTTTTCGTTTTTTTTTCATGGGATAAGAAACAAATTGTTTCAAGATTATAAAAGTCACTAGCTGTTGCTTACGGCTCCGCCCGCGTTGGTGTCGGATATGAATGTTTTTTTTTAAAGATTTGTTTCTAGTAGTGACCGACCGAAACATGTTATTTTGCCGAAACCGAAACCGAAGGTTCGGTTTCATTGTAGTTTCGGCCGAAACCGAAACCGAACCTTTAATAAATAAAAAAAAAAGTCCTTAAAAAGTCAAAAAAATGTTAGTAAGCCCGTTAATCAATTATAATAATAAATGTTTTTTTCGTCATCAGAAATTAAACATACCTAGTTATGACCAGTAAAACCAAATAAAATTATTTTCATTAATACCTATGTATGTATAAAGATACATGTATGTAGGTGTCTGTACACACATACATATAAGTATTTCGGTACTTAAGTTAACCTGTCTCGTTACAAGCTATTACTATTTTACCGTCTTCTAACGCTTCGAATATGGTTCCGATGAAATTTTAATGATTGCGTACAAGAAAACCGATGTCTATCAACAACATACCAAGTTAAATTTCAGCGTATTAATTCTTTCTACATTTTTTAGCACACGAGTTTTTAAACGTATCCACACGAGACTTTCTTTCCAGTAACAAAAGTTAATTAAACAAAAAAACAATCGAAAACACTCGCAGTAATAGCAGTTTACAGACTCATTTTGCCAGTAAAATGGCATTTACCTCGGTCTGAGTATGCCAACCGATGTAGGGTTGGCAGATTCAGTGGCATATTGCCAAGAGACCTGATGGCACTGGTTTAATGGGCGCGACGGTGTATTTCGAGTGTATGTTTCCAAATTCAATTAAATTTTATGGCATTTTTTATTTCGGATATTGTATATAGCTGCTGCCAGATAGTTTCATGCAAAATGTTTGTTTATACATGGTGTATTTTATATTTAAATATAGCTGTAGTTATAATATGAATAATTATTACTTTTTGCAATTTTATGTTAAAAGTTATCAATAATTATAATTTATTTTCATTGTTGCCGTTTGATTTTATTTTGTATCCTGTTATCTTCCAAACTTTCCTGCTAAAAACAACTTAGGTACCAATATTAAAAATCTTTAAATTTATATCATCTTCCCATGGTCTTCTTATCTATTAATTTGTATAATGTTTTAAATAAATTAGATATACTTATTAAGGTTTTTTAAAAAAAAGGTGAAGGTACATTTTTACGTACGTAACGTACACATCGGCAGTTTCCCAAATATTCCTTCACTCACAATCTTGTCAAATGATTTCCATACATTCGTATCGTACCGCATTTATTGTTCTACGCAATAAAGAGTTATCCATCTCTGGGGACGACGTCGTTACTTCCACATAACAAAGTTATTTCGAAAGCCTCCTGTGATTTTACCTCCTTTTTGTTTTGTTTCGTTTGGACGCAGTTTCTTGTTCGTACAATATTGTGCTTTCTTTGTTGAGAGATACCTTAATATTATTCTCGTAAGTGATATATTATAGGACTAGTGAGTAATAGTTAAGTAGAAAGTGGGTACAAATTTATGACATATTTTGGGTTCGATGGTAAATGACTTTTGTTTATTTTTCAAGTATACCACAGACATCCTTAAAACAGGCTTATACCGCAACACCAGATTAGAATTTACATAAGTAGGTGTGCCCGCAAATTAACCGATTTTTTTATAATGTTAAACCATTAAAATACTCGTGTATATATAGTTAATTTTCTTAGAATTGAATTATGTTTAATCCTTACTAATATTAAAATTGCAAAAGTTACTCTGTCTGTCTGTCGCGCTTTCATGCCAAAACTACTGAACCGATTTAAATGAAATTTAGTACAGAGATATTCTAGAGCCTGAGAAAGGACATAGGCTACTTATTGCCGCAATAATCGACATCAACGGAGGCGGAGCCGCAGGAAACAGCTAGTATTAAATAAATAGATATTGCATAAAATATTTTAAAGTATTTCGCTATCGGATAAAAAATAGTCTTCATATCAGATCAAGTGCCTTCAGACGATTTGAAATAGCGGTAACATAAAAGAGATCACAGCGAGACCGTTATAAATTTGTTTATAGTTACCGACCGACCATTAATAGCCGCCGTTTTATGCTAACCGATAAACAACAACTTAGTTAAGCTAAATTAAAGACTGGCCGATACTTTCGCCATTAAATCCTTCAATCAAAAAGTTATAGATGTGATTTCTGTCTAGTCTGAGCAAATAACGCAATAAAATTTACTACTGTCCATAATTCTGGGAAGGACACTACTAATTACTGCCTAGTATTAAAGTACAAAACAGGTCCAAAGACTAAGGTTGTTTCAAACCGTCTGTTATCGTAAGTCCGTACGTCAACGTAAAGTCTGTTTGAAAATATCATACAAGCGGCCAAAATTAACGCTAACAGACACATCAATGTATGTTGAAGCAACCGGTCCCTAGTATCCATCCAATTAGATCTATAAACGGTAACTTAATGCCAGTGCCAATGGTGTGCCACTTTTGTGCATAAAGTCTTCAATATAATAACTACTATTTAAGTAAAAATAACAAAAATGAACTTGGCTGTAAAACTGCCGTGCGTCTACAAGTTAACCCATTAAACATTAAATCCAATCACAATAATGATAACTATCCTTTTGAGTATTTACCAGAAAACAACCTTTAAAAAATAAATATTAATTAAATACTTCGCTTCACATTTAAAACTGCCTTGAACCACACCTAGGGCGATGAAATATATATTTACTGTTCAGTTTCAATAAAGGCAGCCACAATCACTGAGTGTAAAGGCAGTCGGCATTTAAAGGAATTATAACTTGCATGTTATTCGCTGCATTTAATTAAATTTCATAGAACTGTTTACTGGTTGCATACAGTTGTTCACAGAAAAAGTGTTGTGCAGTATTTTCCATATTTTTAACGTGGTTTATAGTTGTCAGTTTTGTTACTAATCTCCCCTTCATTAAATACTTTTTTTCAGTTTCGTGTAAAAGCATATGTGTTTATTTATTTAATTAATTTATTTTTATTTATCTTGTATGAATATGCAAACATAAATAAAATTAAAGTGTCTGTTTTTTGTTTACTCTAAATACCTCTAAATACTACGTGTAGAATAATCAGTATCGTCATCAGCATTGTCTTACCCCACATTATCAAAAACCATTAATTGTGGGCCTCAAATGACGTTAACTATTACTTAGAGCACAATACCGAAAATGAATGGACGCGTCCTAATTACACTGAGTGCCAACTAAAGTGTAGATACCTTAATGCGTCGTCTATTGTTTTCAAGTACTTTATGAGCGAGGTCACTTCTTCGTAATGACGGGCGTGTCTCAGTTCGCGAACTTATTAATGTGTGAGTGGGGTATTTTTTTGGCCTGATGTATATTTGAGAATTTTATTGGGGTTTCGACACGTCTTCGGTTATTTTGTTGTCGAGGTATTTTTACACAGGTATTTGTTAGATTGAGATATTTGTCGCTATAAACGATTAAGCTTATAACGATTGTTTTAAAAAGGCCGTGGAATAAAGATTTCTGATTTCTAAATTTAGTCAGCATGGGCTAATCCTTCTGAATGATGTATTATAGTGAGTACATGTTTCAGTATTCGCATAATTATTACCAAACAAATTACAAAATTATTTCTCTTAACAGGATGTTACCGAAAGGTTATATCTATATAAAAGGGGGGAAGACTACAATAATTTGGTAAAGAGATTATATTTCGGCTCAAAATGAGTTTCTTAATAATTGATATTTGTTAATTGATTTTCACATCAATCAACGTGTCGCCTCACTACGAGGACCAATATCTTATTACATCACTAGCTAAATAATAAGATACATTGCTTATCGGTCATGGTATGGTTTTTGGTGTAAAATAATTAATGCCTAAAATTGGACATCAAATAATTAAGTAACTCATTTAGAGCTGAAATGTTGTAAACTAGGTCTATACTAGATGTACTCTTAACCCCTTTTTAATAGATATAACCTTTCCGTAACACCCCGTATATGCCTATATGAATTTTATAGTTAGAATATTATAAAATGTACACATATTGCCGTTTCCAGCTATCGCAACAAACTTTGTTAGCCGTGTTCCTGTTAAGGCTGAGTTCGCAACAATAGTTTGCTAAACGGATTCGAACTCGCAACCTATTGATCGGAAGTACACGGTTATTGTTAGAAACTGCACTCTACACGTTTAATTATAAAAGCTTGACTTTTTTATGCATACAACTTTGACTTAGTGCAAGTAGGTTAGGGTAGGTAGGTAGGGAATCCTGGTGGCGGAATGGCGGCAAAGGCTTCTACGCCCTGCCGCCGGCCTCGCTACCGTCGAGGCGATCCGGCCAGTACTCGACGTCTGGCTCGGGAGGAGGCACGGCTCCCTGTCGTTCAGGGTGACGCAGGTGCTGTCGGGGCACGGTTGCTTCGGCAAGTACCTGTGTCGCATAGATAGGGAGCCGGACGCTCGGTGCCACCACTGCGTCCATTGCGGGGAGGACACGGCGCAACACACACTCTCTGAGTGTGTAGCTTGGGAGGAGCAGCGCCGTGTCCTCACAGAGGAAGTTGGAGGCGATCTGTCGCTGCCGGCCGTAGTGCGGAGGATGGTCGGCAGCGCAGAGTCGTGGGACGCGGTGGTGTCCTTCTGCGAGGACGTGATGTCGCAGAAGGAAGCTGCGGAACGGGAAAGGGAGATCTCGACTCCCTTCCCGGGCCGCAGAAGGCGCACCGGGCGCAGGGGAAGGGCGGACAACGCCCTTTTCCGCCCCCCATAAATGGGTCCAGGGGCGAGGGACTTGGGGAAGTCCCCGCCCCGTATTCGATGGACCCGAGGCGGAGGCGCGCGCGGGTGTCGGCGCGCGCCTCTGAGACGATGCACGGGGTAGTTAACACCTCACTACCCCGTGCAGGAGACGAGGCCCGGGCAGACCGGGCCGGCACTAGTGCGGGGCTGCGGAAGAATTTGGATTCCCGCGGCCCCGCGCGCACGTGCGAGGAGACACCGGGGGGTTTTAGCCGGTAAGAGTCCGGCACGCCCCTCCGCCTCTCCCCAGGCGGAGGAAGTCCATGAGGATTTCCCCCCGTCAAAAAAAAAAAAAAAAAAAAAAAGGTAGGTAGGGAAGGTAGGTAGGGTGGGTAGGTAGGGTGGGTAGGTAGGGAGAGTAGTCAGTTGACGGGAGCGAAACCGTGGGCACAGCTAGTTTTAAACAAAAAATAAAAATAAGGGTAGATCTTTTGATATTTACTCAAATAAGATAAATACAGAGAATAGCCTCAATACGATAATAAACTCGACACACAAAGCCTTCCAAATTGTCGTCAAAAGAAGGAAGAGTATTGAATTAATATCAGAGACAGATTCATAATAATTTTCATTTCAATCCAATTAACTGGAATTATTTCAAGTGCCGGTGTAAAGTAAGGCAAATTGTTGCCTGAATAATATTGAAATATTTTATTAAAAATATACTGTTTGTTTATTAGCAGTATCAGTGCTTTCAATTATTTTTAATTCTAAAGCAATACCAATACTAATATTAGTTTAGGAGAAACTTGATTCAGTTTTCTTAAAAAAAAATACCTTCTAGGAACTAACTGGAATCTAAAAATTTACAATATTTTTTGTACTGTTTTGTTTGTCCTAAATTGATAAAAATTTGCAATGGCAATGTATTAGGTTTGAAATTCATTCAAGAAAAACCCCCTGAAGAATGTGTGTAATAGTAAAAATATTAGATGCATATTGTTGACTAGCTGTCCCCCGCGACTTTGTTCGCGTGTTTTAGTTTCAACGGTTTTTCATTTTTGCAACATTTTTCATTTATGCTCCGCTCCTATTGGTCGTAGCGTGATGTTATATAGCCTATAGCCTTCCTCAATAAACGGACTATCCAATACAAAAAGATTTTTTCAATTCGAACCAGTAGTTCCTGAGATTAGCGCGTTCAAACAAACAAACAAACAAACAAACAAACAAACTCTTCAGCTTTATAATATTAAGTATAGATTTACTTACTTGTATGTATTATTATGTTTTACATATTAAAAATAATAAAAACGTTTCTTAATAACAACACAAAGATTTTTAAAAGTATTTGCTCGTATTTCGAATATCGGCAAATTAAGTATAATTTTGAATATTAATTTAAAAAAGAAAACACTGCCATCAAGTTCCTACTTTAAATTACTATATTCTTACCAAAATTAATGGTAATTTTATTCTTTTCTGTGCATATGTGTAGTGATTATCGCGTTAAATATCATTTATCATGCTTATATAATCATGAAATATAGGTTAAAACTCTCCTTCAATTTCCCCAATATCTGTAAATTGAAACTAGCTTAGTATGTTTATTTAATATGCGATTGAGTGGCGATATTAAATTCCCTAGAGGCAAGCGAATGAAGTGTGTTTAATAAAGGCTGTGCTCGATTGAAGTAGCCGATTGAGTATCAGAGAATATTGAGTTTATGTAATTACCTAAAGTTGTGGGTTAACTTTTAAGTAGATACTTCTGACGAAGTCAGTGTTTTCCTTTATGCAGCAAGAATAATTGGTAGTAGGTGGAATATATCTCTTCAACTAGACCAAAGAGTTTTCTAATGAGTAAATCATCATTTCATATTATAAAAAAAAAAGAGTTATTTATGGTAATGACAGTTTTATCTTTATTTTAAGCCTGAACTGCCACTGCGGGGAAAAGGCCTCCCTTTCCTGTTTCCACACGATTATAATGATAGTAGCTGTTGTTTATAGTAAAAATAATAAAAACCGTTGTGTTTGGTGGTCTTGCCTCGGAAGGCACGTAATAACGCCTGGTACCGCCGTGACCCAAATTAGACTGCACAAACCTATTAAATCCTAAATGAAAAAAAAATAGTCTCCAGTTCTCACTAATCAACGTAAATAAAGAGTGAGCAAGCAAATTATAAATTACTTTACTCAAAACGCCTTTGAAAGGGTTTTCTATTACATCCAACGATTACTTAGATGGCGTGTCATCAGCATGTGGTTTGTTAATCTACCACCGCCTTACAACACATCTAAGGTTCACAAAGAAATCTAGTCTGTTCTATATGATTTACTAAATAATACATTCATTTATTTTTTGTACTCCTTAGGTCTTTATGCCTCCTTTTACCCCACCTATCTTTTTTAATCCTACTTTACTCGGTCGAAATGAACGCAATCTTACGCTGTGTACCAGGTGACCATAAACGATGAGCATGCTGGTTTCTTACTGAGTGACGCGAACAAAGTTCTTGTCCTTTTCTTGACCCAGAAACTAATTGGGAACGCATCAAGATCTGACTTATTTGTTTTATAATAGTCTTATTGCTGGGCGTGGGCACATGCCTCTTCTCATGTAGAGAAGGAACAAGGATTGATCTCTGCGTTTGCATAATGAATTTTTTCAATAAAATTGTTTGCATATACATACACATTAACTGACGCTTAATATTGTACACAATTTAAAAAAGGCTACAAAAACTAGTGTATAATACTAAACTCCACTTTTCAGAATATATTTTTTGTTGTGAAATATTTTTAAAAAATCCTGAAATTCCTTCATACTCTGTGGCCACACCAAAACACTACGTTAACGACGAGATTCCATTTTGTTTGTGCTGTATTTAAATAAAACGTTGGACACATTACACACTATAAAATTCATACAAGATAAAAACGTGATAGGAAATAATAATTATATTGTCATTAACGTCACACAAACAAGCTCGATAATTATAGTTTTATTTCCGAATTTGTCGTTAACTGTTATCAGCATATTCATATTTAATTAATGATCTAAAATATCACTCACCCTTTTACAATTTTGTATAGTCCAAACCCCACGTTGGGCGCCAATTTTCTTCAAGTCAACATTAAATAGTTTTCTTGATAAATATAATTTGGAAACGAAATTTTTTGTATTAGCATATTTATATTATGTAGTATATGGCTATTATACGTTTACAAGGGCCTTTGACCTCGGGGACTCGTGTCTCGGGGGAAATCAAATAAGGTTATGAAAACCGTGCCCAATTTAAACAGCAAAATAAGTAGCTTTTTTTGATCTCAGATTAGATCTTGATTAGTTGTTGAGTACTTAGATCTCTTTCTTTTTAGATGTTTTTTGAAGACTACCGGTTATTTAACTCTACTTGGTTACGTTTTTTTTCTTTGAAAGATATTATGGAGCAATTTCTTTGCAGAACCGATTAAGCTTGTTACTGAGATTGAATACTAAAAACTTTAATTAAATATACTAATAACTGAAAAAATATCAGAAAATGATAATGTGTACGAAAGGAACAGAAAGTTCCTGAACCATTCAAAAAGAAATCAAGACAGTGATGTTATAAGTGAAGTCAGAACAATAATTATTAATAACAGTAGTGTATTTTTTTCATCTCGCTTTTCTTAGGAATGTCTTTATTTTGTCTTTTATGTATACTTTTTGAATATTTGAGAGTTATTTTTTTCTTTCAATCTCAAATCAATATTTACACACATATCTTATGTCAAAGCCATTCAGAAAAGTGGCTTTTTCGCCACCTGTTTACATTTCGTTGCTCATAGCTCGCGCACTCAACTCTTAAATACACAGTCGCTAGTTAAACCAGTGTATATGACACTTATGTAAGCAACAGTTATGTATTTCCTTGAGTCAATGTTGACGCATTTGATGGAACAACATTTCAAGTATTGCTACCAATTTGCAATATAGATTTTAGGTTAGATTGTGGATCTGCAGAATTTCAGTGAAAATACGAATTTTCTAGAAGGGGACGGGGAAGGGGAATCTACAAGGTTCTAATTTGAAATACAAACTTATCAGTAAATATATTATGTGTTATTTTAACAGCATATCGTTAGTTACCTATAATAATAATATCTTGAGATAAATCACACTCGGGCATCAAAACAGACAGAGCCTGTAATGTAGCAATCAGACAACTGATAAACATACTAACATATTTCTAAATACACACATATTATAGATAAATTACACCCAGATACAACTTAAATAAAATGGCCAAGTGCGAGTCGGACTCGCACATGAAGGATTCCGTACCATCGTATAAGATTAAGCGAATATAGCAATACGAAATCTGTGAGCATTAAAGCGTCACCCACTTGCTATTACGCCAAAAGAACACGTTTCTAGTAAGCCTCCCTTACTAGAAACGCGTTCTTTTGCCTTTTATTTTTTTTATTATTTAGCGGAAACAGATTACCTTGTGAAACAATTAAAATTTTCAACCTATTACCGTTCATTAGATACAGCCCGCTGATAGACGGACGGACAGCAGGAGCTTAATAATACGACGGGGGTCCGCATTCCGTGCTACGGGTGTGGCTCCAGTATGAGGCGGAGAGGCCGACGCTCTTTACACGTCGGTCTCCAAACCATCTCGATAGTGATCCGCTGGCCCCTATTGGCCGGCGGACCCCGCGGTTGGTGCGTGATGAATTGCAATGCATTGCCACGCACCAACACAACACGCGGATGACGTAGCACGGCGGTTCAGGTTTAGTCAGTAAGAGTCTGACACTACCCGTTCGCTCCCCCGAGTAAGCGGGTGTCCATGAGGATTACCCCGCCTAAACAAAAAAAAAAATAAAGGAGCTTAATAATAGGGTCTCGTTAGAACCCTTTGGGTACGGAACCCTAAAAAAGAGATATTATTACAACGCAGTAAAAACAAACCTAGATCAAAACATTTTTCTCTATTTTAATTGAAATAACTAGTTTGGTTTGAACAGTTAATATAAAACAAACAGCTTTTTTTTTATCAGATCCAATTTATTCCGGGATTTATAGTGATGGGTTATTGATCCTTGCTCAAACTTTGTTTGTACATCAAATATGAGAATGTGTAAATAAACTAAGTTCCAAAGCCAAGCGTGTTGATTCAAAACGGATGCAACGTCACCCCTTCCTAAAATACTTTATTGATTTCCGACAGGCGGCCTCTACTTTCGAAAAATTGAGTGAATGAGTAATTTTTTCGCTGAACCATATTTTGTTAAGTATTTTGCTTTATCTTATTGCGAAACTGCGAGACATTTGACATTTGGTGGAAAACGTGATCTAAATGTAAATCTGAGTGCCAGTGGTCGTTTTGAATAATTATTCCATTTTTAATTTTGAGTTTCTTTATTGGATTATGAAATAAAAAACTACTTTGTTTTATTGTCGACCTCCGTGGTCTAGTGGTGTACACACCAGTAGACCTAGGTATATCCTAGGTTCGATCTACGGACGGGTCAATGTAGAAAACCACCTTTCTACTTTGTCTCGGGTCTGGGTGTTTGTGGTACCTTCTTTGTCTCTGATTCTATAACACAAGTGCTTTAGCTACTTACATTGGGTTCAGAGCAATGTATGTGATGTTACCCTTTTTTATATTTTGTTGTTATTTTTTTACAGTTTTTTTACTGCCGAGTATAATCCAAGATATGGTGTTCATTAAAAAACTTAATCTATACAGTTTAATTAAAGTAAGTATGTACTAAAAATCTTTAATGCATTAAAAATGCATACATGGGTTTCTTATTTTAATTTTTGTTATATCATGCAATCTTTATGTCTACTAAGAAAAACAAATTTGTAGAATATTAATTCATAGCTCTACAGTACTCTACACCTGAACCTACTTAAAGCTTAGTTAACTTAACTATCGCCGTAACTACATGATATAAAATGGGGTAGATAATATACATGAATGATAAATATCATCGTGCACTTGCTAATGAACGCCCGGCCTACTTCCTTCTAACTTATAACTGGAAGCCGGGAAAACGGGTTAGGCCGCGTTTTATACTTATAAGTTAAACTCATACTGCCTACCCACTTCGTTTTAATGACTTCAGTATTTAACGTAAGTTAAAAAGACACGACAAAGTTATTTATTTATGCACCTAATAGTACACATACGCGTATTTTTTTATATTCATTGCCACGTTGTATGGCAATTGTATGGCGTTTGGCTAAATCTATCCCGACTAGTAGATTTTATAAAAGAGGACTTCGATAGAATCTATCAAATTAAGGATGAATAATTATGGACTGACACCACTGGTATTATTACTGGTACTGGTAACACAGCGGAAATAGTCATTTTAATTAAACGCTTTTTTTTTGGTGGCGGTTTTATGATTGTCGTTTTGGGGAATGGGAGGCCTGACCCCGCTGAGGGTGAATTTTAGCAAAGTAAACGTTAAATTATGACTGTTTAAAACTTAAAAAAATATGGATTATTGATGAAAAAGGTATCTCAGTAAACCCATTTAAAATTTGAAATGAACTGGATCAATTTAAGCATACATACTACTAATATACTTGTTAAGGAAAATGTATAACTATGGTACCTTAGTTTATGTAAAGAACCTGGTACTGGCTCTGACTTGAATTAAAATATCTCGTTTAACACTCAAATCCCCGAAAAATCCGATGCGAATGAAATCGCGAGGCGCAACTAGTTTTGAAGATACGTTGTTAATAGGAAGAACGTTAGTTACTAAAGCCACCTGCAATCTACGGATTAAAAAAACAACACGATTTAATTCATAAATTTTATCACATAACCTAAGCAGTAACATAAAATTTTACTTCAAACAAATAAATTGCGCTGAGCGAGATTTATTCCGTAGGGAAGAGGGCTAATTACCATTTTTATTGCGTTACTCGTGATCTGCCAGTAGATACTACCAACTCAAAAATGTTCACAATCATTTGGTGAAGTACTCCTCACATTTTTAAACGCCTGGTACTATTAGTATTAGAAACATACCTATCAGTGGTTAGACTGGTTAGATCTTCTTACTAAGTCACAGAATATATAGTACTGCTAAAGTCTAGAAGCGCCTCAAAAAAAAAAAAAAAAAAGCAACATTTTTTTTTTGCTAGATTTGCTGCCTGTCTTCTTTCGTAATATATTTATCTGGAACTATTAGTATAAAAAAATGAAATTGTTTTGACCTTATTTTTTATCAAGGATACGTATAGTAGGGTTATGCGTGAACTAAACGGTTGGTTAGGAAAGAGCAGGATTTTCAATATTTACACCCGTTGCACCGAGCTCCGGTCCCGGGGTACCGACGCCCTGCCAAGGCAACGTGAAATCTGGCGAAGGCAGGCCCGTCTCGTCACGATGCGGAATTGGGAGCTTCGGCTCGCGAGACCGACGGCGGGACGGGCAACCATTGAGGCGATCCGCCCACACTTCCAACCGTGGGTGGAGAGGCGGTATGGTGTTTTAACCTACCGCCTCACGCAGATACTGACCGGGCGCGGGGCCTTTGGCCATTACCTGTGTCTGGTCGCTAGGAGGGAAGGGACAACTGCGTGCCACCAGTGCGGTGACGGTGACGACACCGCACTGCACACGTTGGCCGCATGTCCCGCCTTCGCCGCGCCCCGCGCCGTTCTCCAGGCGGCGCTGGGGGGCGTAGACGTCTCCGCGCTGTCGGCTGTTGTCGCTGCTGCGCTCAGCAGTCGCACAGCGTGGAATGCGCTGTCCTCCTTCTGCGAGACGGTCATGTCCCAGAAGGAGGCGGCGGAGCGCGCTCGGGAGGACGACCCCGACGCGCCTCAAATACGCCGACGTCGAGTGGGGCGGCGCAGGGCCGCGCATGAGCGCGCTCTCCCGCCCTAACTAGGGTCCTGGGCGACGGGCACGGGGGTGTCCGTCGTCCAACTATAGGACCCACGACGGGGGGCCGCATTCCGTGCTACGGGTGTGGCTCCAGTACGAGGCGGAGAGGCCGACGCTCTTTACACGTCGGTCTCCAATCATGATAGTGTGCTGCTGGCCCTTATTGGCCAGTGGACCCCGCGGTTGGTGCGTGAAGAATTGCTATGCATTACCACGCACCAACACGAAACGCGGATGACGTAGCACGGCGGTTCAGGTTTAGTCAGTCAGAGTCTGACACTACCCGTTCGCTCCCCCGAGCGAGCGGGTGTCCATGAGGATTCCCCCGCCCAAACAAAAAAAAAAAAAAAAAAAAGGATTTTCAATATTTATTGATTTTAAATTGCTACTTATACTATTATATATATATAGTACCTTATTGCTTAAATTAATACAGGTATGAATTACCAAAAATTATGTTAGTGTTACAATCCCTCAATACAACAAGGCTTTTATAGGGCAATATTACTGTTTATCAAATATAGTAAATTAATTATTTATGGTTGTGACGTCATAATTAAAAAATATAGATATGATCCCCTCAAAAATATTAAATATTATAAAATGGCTTTTTTTTCTGTGTGTCCTGACAAAGTTGTACCAGGCGCTCAGTAATTTAAGAAGTAGTTACTTTGTCAAACAATGATAAACATTTAAGTAATATATTCATATATCAATTTAATAGTTGCGGTACCTATTAAGTTAAAGTGACCACTAATGACGACCATTTTAGGAACCTTACTCGACTTAATAGTTTTTATTAGTACTTAGAACTTTATCAAAGAGGCTATAAAGCATTCTGATTATTTTATTTAAGGAATGGGGCGTGATGATATTGTTTTAGTAGCATTCAAAGCGATAAATGCTATAAAAGTGTTATTTACATTCAATACATCGAGTATTTAAGAATAATTTATCGGTAGAGAATCGAAGCACGCTCTGATATTTTTTATATTGATTGTCTTTTATTTTATGAACACTAGCTGGGCCACGCGGTTTTGCCGGCCTATTTGCTACTAAGAACTATTCGTGTGTAGCCAGTTAAATACTGCCAATAGAACAGTAACTCCAAGAACATCGTCAGCAAAAAAAATCCAACTTAATTCTAAACTTTTTTTTTTTTTTGATGAGATTTACGCTGTTAGCCTGAGCGCAGGCTTTGACTGCTTGTGCGTGACGAATTGCAATGCACTACCACGCACCAACACGAAACGCGGATGACGTAGCACGGCGGTTCAGGTTTAGTCAGTAAGAGTCTGACACTACCCGTTCGCTCCCCCGAGTGAGCACCCGCTCACCCGGACACCCGTCCATGAGGATTCCCCCGCCTAAAAAAAAAAAAAAGCTTTGACTGCTACACCGGATTTAATTCTAAACTCAATTAGAACCAACCCTATTAAAAACCAGCTATGCATGACAATTATCCGGACAACCCTTCATTTGCTTTAGTATGACTAAGCATAGAAACTCAAGGATAATGACGTCATCGTCGATATTGTCACGAACTAACGCTATATTGCGAGACTGAAATAATTATCGCTGTTTAGGTTAAAATATGAAGTAAAGGGAGGAAAAATGAAATGACACAATTATGGAAATAAAATTGCCTACCTTCAAACTTTTAAGGCATTATGATTAATTATTCGGTTAATTTTTTAGAATGTGTTAAACACCCAGTGCGCAAAAGTCTTGCATGCAATAGATTACATGCCATGACATGATTTAAATCTTTTTCAAACAAAAATAAAGTCAAATAAATATAATGAAAAAATAATAAAAAATACAATTCACAAAAAAAAACTTTTTCAGTTCAACTATAATAAATAAATAACTGTATATATTCAAAAGAGATTATGTTGGGGTACCTACATGATCTCTTTCGAATAATATTATTAATTGCACTTGCATTTTAAAATTAATAAAAAAAATAATTGTATTTGCAATTAGAATGCACATTCTTAATGTACGTCGTTGAAGCACCTATGTAACCTTTTTATGAAATAATAAAGTTTATTATTTATTATTGTTATAATTACTTACTTATATATATAATTCATATTATATTAATCATTTTTTTTCTGCCTTTATTCGCAAAAATGTGCAATTTAGCACTAATAAGCGTTCACTTAGTCTGGCGCAGTGCCTTAGGGTTGTAGACTTGTCGCTTACAACATAATTTTCTAAAAATAATCTAACGCTCGACGCGGCTAGCGGCAACCTATTGCAATTCGCCTGCCCGGGCGGCGCGCCGGCCGTTATTACCTCAACGGCAAAGCGTAAATCTACTGTAAATAAATTTTATTTACCTTCAAATACTTATAAACATGTCAAAAGAGCAAAACAATATTTCAGCTATTTTTCAGAATATAACATGTATGTTAAAATAACAACCCTTTGTTTAACTAAGTGGTACTTTGTTCAAAGCAAATTAGATATTGTTCTACAAAAATAATGTAAGACTAGATTATATAAATTTTACATCACATTTAAGGTATGTCTGTTAAGAGCCTTGTCAACGTCAAAACAGATGTTTTGTATGACTTCGGGGTACATATTTAATGTAAACTCTTGCTTTTAAGAACCGCCTTTCATTTTCATGACCAGCCTTAGCTTGTACCAAATTAGATCTTAGGGCTGCTGTGACATATGTAAAATACTTTACCTAGATGATTATTGTAGTTAGGTTCTTATATAGAGAAGGAACGAGCATTGATCACCACGCTTGCGCATTGCGGGTTGGCGGTTTCAGATTCCAATTGTTGGAATCCAGGTTTCCTCACGATGTTATCCTTCACCGATTGTCAATGATGTCTTAGAGTAATTAAGAAATTAAAATAACTTTAAATTAAAAATAAAAGTAAATTGTTTTATCTATTTTCCCGTCGGTCGGTTCATCATCATCATCAGCCTATCTTCGTCCACTGCTGGACATAGGCCTCTCCTATGGCACGCCACTGAGCTCGATCTTCAGCTCTTCGTCTCCAACCACTGCCAGCCACTTTGTCGGTCGGTTGTGTGTTAGTATTTTTAAAATAAATTTTGTCACATATCTATTGAATTACAAACAGGATTACAAAATACCCTGTAAATTGTTTACACAAAATAACTTATTTATTTATTAATAACACTGGTTAACAAAATTTTAACTTTTTTTGTCACATGAAAACTTATATCAAATTTTGAATGTACTACGGCCACCAAACAGTAATATGAATAAGAAAAAAAATGGACACGTCAGGAATCCTTGTGACATCAAAACATATATTTTCGTAAAAAGTACAAACATCAGCTATATTTAGAGATATTATTGCTTAACATAGAATAAATACTCATGATTTTCGTGAATATTTGGCTTCTGGAAGGTCTTTTTTAAGTCTCCTAGAATAATCTGATAGCATTCTTGGACGCTATTTTCCCTGATAGTGTTTTTCCATTGAGGAAATGTCCTGATGGAACCTCTCGCCTTATTCGTCACCCACAGGAATCAAATTTGCCGGAAAGAAATCCAGATGAGAGTCCAGCATATTATGTATGTTACACGAGGAACATATTACACGCCAAAGCTCTAGCAGCTGTTCAATTAATGTGAAATTTCAACGCAGAGATGTAAAAGTTAATATCATACACATAACAAAAACTGTCAGGGTTGTTAGAAAACTTTCATGGCATGTTTACGATGTAACAAACATATATAAGATGTGAGTTAGTTGAATGCAATAGTTATATAGTCGCCTAAATGAAGTTATTCAAAAAGACATGCATATGAGGAAAATGAATATGTAGCTGTCACAAAAAAACTGGACGTGATTGAAACAAAATTGTTATATGTTGTTAATGACAGTACACCAACGTTAACAAAAATTATCACAAAGTTCGTGTGACAAAAACAGTGTTTACCAGTGTAAACTGCCACATACATATATCATTAACGGTAGGGACAACCTAATACAAGTGTAGTAAAATTAATATCCATAGTTCATACATCTTAAATCTAAAAATTCATACAATTAACATAATAAGCGGCCTTGGTGAATTCATTCAAGAACCTTGTAAACAAATATACTGTAACTTTCTAACTAAATAATAATTTCTTGATTCAAAAGGTAAAAACTAACTTAACGGAGACTAGATTCACATATAATTAAGCTAACAAAGAGATTTGGATATCCACATAATGAACAAAATTTTACTGCTACCAAGTCAGACAAATATTATTATTGTGTAAGTAAAATAAATAAATCACAGTTAAAATACTAAATATCAAGTTTGCACTACTTTAGTACAACATCATTGTTTTTGTTTTAATTTTAACTTGAAATTAACGAGAATTGTATAAGGTACTAAAAAGTTCATTAAAATTATCCCAAACAATGTATTTATAAAAGAAAATAAGGACAAAACAGTCTGGAGAATAATCTGATAACAAAAGGCTACAATTATTAATGGACTTGTACCGAAAATTAACGCAAAATTGGCTTGGTAATGGACTCCTTAATTACATTTGTAACTAAATCTCACGCTAGTTGTTCCGTACCCATATTTAAAACTGTTATTTTGCCTGTATATTAATTGTTATAATATGTAGAATATTAAATTTTTTGTCGTATAAAAAATATTTTTAATCGTTTTGTTTTCAAAAAGCTGAATATTAAATAACTTTCGTGAGGAGTAATCATAATTATTTAAAACAAAACGTTTACTCACGTATATTCTCGGGATCGCCCGACTAGTTTCAGTCTTAATAGGAGTCCCTAATCATGAGCTGACGCGGCGGCGGTGGTGTATCATTTTTAAGACCTAGTAATCGAAATATAGACGCCGTTAATTGATTAAAGCGGAAAAGTAAAGTAAATTTGTGTAGCAGATATTTATTTAGCGATAGGGTTAAAATTCTGCTACACTCTCTAATGGTACCCGTGACATCGATCAGGTGCAAGATAATCTTCATTACGTGATTTACGAGATGTGAAATGTTTGCAATGGTCACCCACGCACAGACCTACTGCAGCAAGCGTAGGTTAGTTAACCTTTGCGATCGATCGGACTGCTCAACGTGCAATCAGCCCTACAAATTCTTAAAATTTGGATCAAAAATTAAAAAGAAAAAAATATGTTATATAAATAATATAGTCAGAAAAATTCGCATTTGTGTACAATTCCGTTACACAACAATGTACACTTAAAGTAAATAAATGGACTACCCAACCCAAGATTAAAGATAGACTCTCATTTGAATGTTAAACATTTTGACCCTATGACCTTACTGCGGCAGTTTGTTAATATTTGGTGAATGTTTAATCTAGCTCAAGTTGAGGTTTTCAGATCCTATTTCTGTGATTTAGATTAAAAATGTGTTTTGTTTTGCCATTATAGATTTAAGCCAAGATTTTTTTTTATTATTCTTGAGGCAAAAAATATAACGTGGCCAATAATTTGACAGCATTCAGGATATTTTCTTTAGCTCAACTTTTTTATGCCGATCTAAAATAAATAATAACCTTGATTTCTATATTTTACAGATATCGACTAATTTATTTAATAACACAATATAATTTTAATTCTAAGAAAACTAACTATATTTACAATAATATACTTATCTAATAAAACGTAAAACCTAAAATATGGCGTTTAAACCTTGTATTTTTTTGTTGATGGCGTCGTTGTTACGATTCTCGATTGTCAAGGGACGGGTTCGATACCCAAAGTTGGATTATATTACCTAACTAAATATCTTATGAGCTAGCTGTTTTACGCGGCTCTACTCGCATGGATGTCGGTTATCGCGGGAAAAAGTAGCCTACGTCCTTTCACAGGCTCTATACTATCTGTGTACCAAATTTCAATTAAATCGGTTCAGTAGTTTTGGCGTGAAAGCGCGACAGATAGACAGACAGAGTTACGTTCACAAAACGGACTAACCAATAGATCACCAACTAGAACTCCAAGGGCTTAATATTTAACAAGATCTAAGAGATCATATTTTTAAAAATAACATTATGAAGATTTATTCTCAAATCGTATATGAAAAAACTCTTTCAGATTATCCGTCAATACAAAAATAAAAGGAGAAACAAACAAAATCTCCCACGCAGTTTATATTGGTGTCGTACGAAATCAGTGTATTTATTTTTTATATCAAACAGATTAATCCAGTATTTTTCCAAACAGACCTATCACAATTCAACACGAACGTTTGTTTGCGAAAATTATTCGATACCATTTAAAAATGTCCAATTGTTTATTCTGTGAATAAAAAATATTGTTTTGTTTATTAAGGATATCTCTTGAGTGTATCGCTGTTAAGTGTCTGATAATAGCGCAATTTATTTTAAAGTGATTTTGCTCGCTATTCGAGACTTATATATTTCATGATTTGGGCGTGTGGCTTTTGCTTTTTCTATGCTTACGGTTATTTTTTTGAATGGTTTAGTTGGTGTTTGGCTTTCCATACAGTGGATCCCGGTATTCATCTATACGGAGGACAATTATATTGCCCAAATATGTTATGATATACGAAAACATAATACGAAATGTGCATGACTGAAAGAGAAAATAGGTATGTAGGTAATGTAGGTAGGTGCGTAGGTAGGTAGGGTCGGTATTTAGGAACGGTAGGTATTTAGGTAGGGTAGTTAGGTAGGGGAGGTTGATAGGTTAGGTAGGTAGTCAGACGACAGGAGCGAAGCCGCGAGCACAGCTAGTTTATAATAAAAAAAAAAAAAAAAAAAAAAAATGTGGACAACATCACATACATTGCTCTGAACCCAAAGTAAGTAGCTAAAGCACTTGTGTTCTGGAATTCAGAGACAACGAAGGTACCACAAACACCCAGGCCCGAGACAATGTAGAAAAGTTGTTTTCTACATTGACCCAGGCGGGGATCGAACCCCAAGAGCTGGCGACACCTTGAAACCGGTGTGTACGCAACATCATATACATTTTTCACCCAAAGTTAGTATAGCTACTTCTGTTATGCAATCAGAGACATGGAAAGTATCACAAACACCCAGACCCAAGACTTTGAGGTCTCGTGCTACATTGACCCGTGCGGAGATCGAACTCGAGACTTAAAAAGTGGTTTGCTACATTGACCCGTCCGGAGATCGAACTCGAGACCTCAGAGCTGGCGACACCTTAAAATCCTGTTTACATCACTCAACTACGGAGGTCGTCAAGAATGTAATAAAATAATCGGCAAGTATAATAGTTTATTATTTATTATATTTTCTTAACAGGGCCTTCACAGACAATAATCACATTTCCATATAGAATTCTGACTCACAACTCAATTTACGCTTCCATACCATGATGTCATACCATACATACTTTGTTACCTACCTACAATACCTCAAGGGATCCAATACGACCACAGACTACACTAAAATGTCACAGTTCAAACATGTCATGGTTCAACGTCCTTGAAAGTGAATTTACTGTCGGTATCTAAAGTAATAAATTAAATATCTGTAAGTGTTTGATCGATTGAGAATTTCACCTTTCTATTTTGCAAAGATTAAGTTTAGTATACTATAATCTAAATAAAAATATGTTTATCTATCATCATTACAAAGTACTTATCATCGCAGTGTTGTATGAATTTTTAACCGACTTCATAAGAAGGAAGTTGTCAATTCGAGGGTATTTTTTTTTGTGTTTGTTAGGCGGTAATGGGCATGTTTCCTATTTTTTTTTAATGTCCGCCTGGTAGATTAATGAATTTTATTGGACACGTATTTTTCTTATTTTCCTGCAAATAAAAAATGAGCAACATACAGTGAATGGTAATTTCGCGTGACGTCACTAGGTGCGACAATTTATACGACGGCGTGGCGTCATAAGCCACCACTACTGAACTTTAAATCGCTGTATCTTTATAATTTTGTATTGTTTTGATAAAAGAAAAAATACGTGTCCAATATTTTTTTATTATCTAACTGACGGACTAAATATATTTTAACTTTTCATACCCAGGCAACAACCCTATTGTGAATCGGTTTTATAAAATATTTTTGTGATCGATAGGGTATATATGAGAGTTGGTTCCATATAAATTTCTTTTAAGCCAGTTAAGTAGTTTTATTTTATTGTAAGTAGTCAGGTTTTTTTTACATTAATCTGTAATCAAGTATTGCCTACACTGTTATTTCAGTCTATATCCAATATAAATTTGAGTTTCCAACCTAAACAAGTTTTTTTATTCCAGTGTAGATTGTCTGTGAATTAATTTTAATATCAATATTAATATAAAATCGGCAATAGGTTTATGTCGATAACATACATATGCTTATCGCATATAAATGGCGATATAACGTGAACGTTGATAGCATTCGATTCAAGGATACCTTGCGCTATTTTTGATAGGATTTCCTGAAGATTTTGCTAGAACTCTTGACTCAGAGGAAATTGACTATTTTGTATCTCGAGCTGCAACTTATCAAAAATAGTGCAGTTACGATCAGTTCAGTAATGTGATGTATAGATCTGTCTACTGTTACCTATAATTATTTAAAACAAAACGGTTTACTCACGTACATTCTCGGGATCGCCCGACTAGTTTCAGACTCAATAGGAGTCCCTAATCATGTGGTGACGCGGCGGCGATGGTGTCGCGAGTCGAACTCTGTCTACTGTTCTTTGAAGAAAGCGTTGTTTTACAAATATTGCAGTCGCAAAAAAAGTAATTGCAAATTAACTTTCAATGATTCTCATTTGAATACACTATTGTCCATAAAGGAGTAGAGATCATACTGGAACAGATTCGTATTATCTAATTTTGGAAGACTTATTATGACGAAGTGAAAACTTTTTTAGCGCGTTGGGCATTTTTTGAGAGATACGTTTCCACTTCTGCCTGCTCTATCGGAGTGCCACTATTTTTATGTTAGGCCTGATGATGTTCCTTGATTTTTGTGACATCTTCCTGCTTTTTTACCGAAACTCGTGGGCATCGCATTGAAAACCAAAGTTGTCTTAATCTTACATAACACATCCAAAATTAATATAACTGTTATATTTTTAGTTTAACGGCGATAATTACAAAAATATTTATGTTATACAGTAAGACAGTAACCATATGTTTAAATTGGCATAGCTAATACATAAACGGAAATAACGTTTTATGAGCATAGTTTGTGGTGGTATAAATCACAAGTTGTGGTATTTTTAGTTCGTAGCGGAAATTATTTATTTATTTTAGAGAAATTCGGACGAATATATTACTGTGTTGATACGAAAATTAAATAAACTGACTTTATTAGTTGTTTATTAATCATACACAAATATCCGGTTATCGAATGAATAAATTTGCTTGCTACCGAACAAAAGATTAAAATTTTTGCAAAAATATTTTTGACGTCTGTATTTTTTTATCGCCTCGATATTTAAAATAGCTATTTCACGGCTGATTGTTACTGTAGAAAACAAAATGTATATACGAGAAAAAATTTTGAACAAGTTTTAAAAAAATAATGAAAAGCCAATTTTTTATTATTTTAATTTCTTTGAATTGCCGTTACTCTGATAAATAAAACACTAACCCGCCTAGGTTAGTGTGTGTTAGTAACTTATGTGTCTTTATTTATAAAAAATCTCGACGGAGTTCAGCAATAGCTAAACAGATTTTAAATTCAAATTCCCTTACGAGGCTGACTTGGCGCACCAGCGCAAAAAGTCTCATTAAATAAATGATTTAAAAAAAAAAAAAAAAATCAAATTCTCTCTAGAAAACTTAAATTAAGAATTTTGTCACCGATAAGTACTTACATAAAACTATTCAATTTATTAACTACACGTAAATAATGTTATAATAATACCCTAACATAACATTATTCATGCCACTGCAAAATAACGATTAAAACTCCAATCCCAACTTAAACTATCCGTCATATTACCAGCTTACCCAATATTTATTACCGAACCGAGAAAAACGGACGCGAAAAGTGCGAAAACTATCAGAATAACTCACAAAGTTTCAAACATTGAGGAAACTATTTCTATAGCCATTCATCGTAAAACTGGCTGGATTAAAAGAAACTTATCTGTTTTCCCTCGTGACTTATAAAGTAGTCTCACTCTATGGCAAACGGAACCCGTATGAATTATTTTTCAACA
Organism: Diachrysia chrysitis; assembly: GCA_932294365.1. Taxonomy (NCBI): domain Eukaryota; kingdom Metazoa; phylum Arthropoda; class Insecta; order Lepidoptera; family Noctuidae; genus Diachrysia; species Diachrysia chrysitis. The sequence goes on along the minus strand of OW028659.1, from coordinate 8,069,543 downwards.
TGTTGTCGAAAAAAATTAAGTAGTTGTTTGATGCATTTTTTTCCTATGAAAATATGAAATTTCACCACGGTAATCATTACATTGATAAATATGGATGAGTAAAATCCCGATTCTGTTAAACTCACACTAAACTTATTTTAGGCCATCGGTATCTTTTTCACTTATACACGATTAGAAAAGGATAGGCGAAAATTATATCTGTGAAATTTAGGTTCGACTTAAATTCTCATTCAAATCTACTGACACGCAGAAACGTGCTCACTAAAACAGTAATGTTCAAGGTGAAAAGTAGTTTGAAATTTCTAAGATAGTTGTTATCTGTTGCCGACCTTTTCTCACGCTGTATGTTAGTAAAAGATAGCAATGTTTTATTTTTGTTTTTGCTAGCGTCCAAGGGAATCGGTGCACTATTGTTTAATTAAAAGTAGATTTCAATCACTAGTTTGATGTACAAAAACTGTTGATGAAAAATAAATGTATTTTATATGTTGGAATGACTGGTTTTTAGAAGCCTAGGAATAGTTGAATATTTTCTGAAAATTAAATTTTAATATGGAAGGTATCTTAAATTTGTTAATCAATTTCAAGACTACCGCAAAACATCAGCCTGCGACCATTGCTAATATTCTATTATAATATAACTGGTACCAGAGGACATAATGTATGCCACTTAGATAAGAAATATATTCTATCTCAAGCCGATCATCTGCGGTATTGGAAGCTGTAGACTAGACAGTTACGTGACAAATATATTTATGTAATGACTCTGCTCTAAAAACTTATATTGAAGAACAAAAAGTAATGAATCTCACAACAAAAATATTAGTTTTCAAAATTGTGGCATCTATTTTACTAATACAAATTGATAGTTAATCCTCCAGAGCCACTTTCAAATCGACATCGGTATGAGAAGTAATTAACTAAAGCTTCAGTCTAGAACCCAATTAAGTAGTTATAATCTCATTAAATGGAAGAACGTGACGATTCATAGGTATTCAACTGGTGTTACGTATTATAGAAGTAGGTACCAATTCATTTTTAGATTAGATATGATCGTGTGGTATTTAAAGTAGGTCAAACGTGACTTTGTAGGTCTCAGAGGAATATTAAAACTAAATTTTGAAGAATAACCTTACGTGTTGGAGATTAATCTGCTTGGATATAATAGAAAAGAATATTAAAATGTTATTTCTGACGTAAAGTTAGTTTGTGATGACTTAAAAGTCTATTTTTGACTTTGACTTTGACTTTTTGAATGCCTAAACCAATGGTCAGATTGTGATGAAAATTAGGTAAGGTGTTCTCAGTATGCACGTGAAGGTACCTAGCTCAAAAAAAATGTACTTATATAATGTAAAAAAAAATCTTTTAACTCAAACGTGGCATTGCAACGCATAAAGGGTGCAGCTAGTACTTATGTTATAAAAACGCTTTGAATGAAAAAGCACCTTTTTAAAAGTTATGTTTGGAGGTTTGATTTTACTAAAGTCCTTAAACAAAACTTAATTTTGAAATGGTTATATGTAAAAAAAGTTCATGTGTATGTTGCTACCAATTAACATGATAAAGAAACAGAAAGCATAAGACTAATTTGCGTTTAGGTTATAATAGAATCGTCAGTGATTAAACGACTTTCAAAATTCAACCTTACAGCTTTAAAAATACAGCACCTTTTCCATTTGAACTTCATTAAAATCCGACTTAAATTATCGCACTCGACTTTCAACGTCACTGTCAAACCAACGACCTAAGTAACTACAGGCCTAAATTAACATAATGACCCAAAAATCCTATTTTATACCAACTTTTATATTCAATTTCAGTTCGAAACCAATAACATTTTACACATTAACCAGTGCCTGTACTATGAGCTCTTAGATTAGGACGGCTGCCATTGTGGAAGGGAGAGGCATAACACTGCGCTAAGTGACGTCTCGCTTACACAGAGGTAACAGCCCTGCTTTGAGCGCTCATAGTAAGCGTCCGAATGCCTCTTAAACGTCCCTGGAGTACCGTAAATTTAAGTGCCATGCGCATTCTGTTTACGATATTATACCTACCTAGATTCAGAGTTATTAGATGTCTTGGCATTAGTAAAATATTTCCTACTCATCGTTTAAAAATTAAGTACCTAGGCATAATATAACTTACTTTTAAAACGGTTCAATCAGTTAATAGTGCGTGACAAAGGCTTTTTGCTACAGAATTTAAATTGTTTAAATAATTTATAATTTTATTTGCGGAAAATATGTTCCATAATGAATTAGTAAAAAAGAGATTAACCTAATAACCTAATTAAATAATGCTGACCTGCCGTATTTACTAATTATTTCGAGCAGGTAAGAATAAATAAAGAACTTATGTCAACAATTTTCAGATTACACAAATTATAATTATATTTTTTTTTTCTAACATTTTTGTTTTTTCATAAATACGTAATACGTCTGTAAAAGAGATCATTATATTTTAGTGTTAGTTTTTGGGTACTTCAAAAATTGAAACGAAATGGTGAAGCTCAAAAGTACCTACCATTCTTGAACGATCCTCCAATCTTCATCCAATGAAACCATTTAAACACATTTATAAACATTACATGAAAAACTTTCTAATCTAACTCAACCAAATGTCCCTGGGGGAACTGAATAACGTTTCATTACGAAGGTTGAATATTCTACGAAAATAAAACCAATTTCTCTGTAAGCAAACTACCGAACTTAAGAATTAAGTTTTCAGATAGCAAGCCACTAGAAGACATTGGTACAAAAAGAAGGTAAAAAGTTTTATAACAAGACCATTTAAATTCATTACATGGGTTCCAAAAAGCTTCTTGAAATTTTCAATGTAATGGTTTAATTAGGGGAAAAGACAATTATAGTACCTATAAGTAAATGTAGATTCTACTGCCCTTGTAGATGTCTGAAGCTTATTGAAGAAGAAATTTTATTTCATCGTTCATATGTTTGGAGGGCCATCAAAGAAAAATCATCATAAAACACACCTGACACAGAAATTTCATCAAAATCGATCCCAAGATGGCGGTATTGTACGCCCGGGACAAATGGACAAACGAAAGATGTTTAAAGAATTCTTAAAGAGTCCCTTTCTTGTGTTACAGATTAATATAAAAACCCAACAATGAAATTTTATGAAATTACTAAGCACTTACCAAAGAATTCATCTGTTTGCAAGCTATGAGCAAAACTTTTTCCACATCCTGACTTTACTAATCAAGGACGCCTCTTACCATGATTCGCCTGTTTAATCGTTTTTGCGATAATGCCTGAAGATTTTATCGTATCGTTTTTTAATATTAGTGTGCATTGGTAGGAGGAGATATGAAAAAGAAAGTAGTCAATGGCAAGATGACGAGTAGTAATGATGAATATAAGCAAATAGTACGCAGTGCGCCGGCTCCCAATAATTGGGATCAGGGCAGGGAGATAATGATAATTTATTGAAGGTGACAAAACATTTTATAACTCAGTAAGGCACGGTCTAATTCAATAATAAGAAAAAAAATTGAAGTCGACTAAAAGGGTAAACGAAACAAACAGACGTGACTAAGTAGGCATAATAGTCTCAATTAGATCAATGTTCTTGTTTTGTACAATTACCGTTAAAAAGGGACCACATTAGCTGAAATTGGGGACACTATTATCCTAATATGTTAATGCACTCTAGTAATTAATATCCCACCAAAAACATTTTCATGTAAAATGTTGCCAAGACGAGCCCATATGACTCGCACTGTCAAAAAGTTATCAGATCTCCTTTTTGTAAGTTGTTTGTAACAAATTTTTTTTTTATTTTTTTCTTCTTTTTTTGGGGTGTATTTCTTGCACATCAGAGACGCCTTTTTTATAGCCCACTCTCTATCTTTGCCTTTTTTCTTTGTTGATTTACTGTTTATAATAAGTGATAGATCAGGGCGATACTTGGTTCTTAGGCGATTATATTCGACTATAGCTGACTGTTGTGCTTTAATACTACTTTTTTTTTTTTTTGACAAGGAGTTCCTATACATATATATATCTAGGGGAACCAAGTTTTAGATTATTAGATTAGACCTCTAGCGTCATCAAAATTTAATTTAAAATTACAGGTCTCATACAAACTCCCATCCCCTAGTTTAAGGGGTTGGGGGATGAAAGTTACAAGTTTTATAATTTTTTTGTTGTTTGTGTGCTAATACTAGCTTACATACAAAATTTCAGCTTTCTAGGACATTAGGAAATACCTTAAGAATTTTGATGATCATCAGTGAGTCAGTGACGAAATTAGCGTTTTTTAGATATAAATAAAATCTGAAGTATAAAAGCTAATGTAATTAAAACTTAATATGTTCAATAAGTCCGCTATTGACAATATATCCCGAAAATTTTGTTGATCTAGCATAATCCAAACCCAAGTTATGAGGGTTCAAAAAAACGACGAAGCGCTTCGAGAAAAGGTAGGTAGTGCCCGTGCGCTTCGCTTGGCTCGTCTTGGCGGGGGCACTACCGTGCCCCCAGATAGATAAAGAGAAAGGACAGCAGTTGGGATAAAGTTAATCTAGTGTGTGATATAAATTAGTATTTTTTTGTATTTGATATATTAATTAAGTAAAATTCGAAAATAACATATAAATAATTAAGTTAAATCAAACAATGTTAACAATAGAGTTCTATGGCAATATTAATTATTTATTACCTTGTTATTTTACAAGCTTTTGTTAACTTAGCTAGCTATGTATGAAATTTTGCAGACTTATATAAGTTCAGTGACAATACATTAATATCAGTACCTTAGAGCTGGTCTGGTGATGGAGTCAGGAGGTGGCCATAAGAACTCTGTATCGAAACGACGCAATTCCATCGTGTTTGGGCTTGTTTGTGTCTGTCTGTGTCTTCAATCATTCAGTTCTTCTAAAAAGCTTGTTTAAAAACAATTTAAAAAAATAATTTATTTCTTTATTGAGTAAAAGAAAATATATGACACAGGTAATTTTCAATACACTTGCGACTTTAATCAAAGTTGATTATCTACAAAATTCATTTGGTAAGGCCCTGGATTTAATTATTAAACTTACATTTAATTAATGTTGAGATAATTATAATAACTTCTGTAAATTCTTATCGGATCATTATCGCGTAAACGCAGATTCTGAGACTTGGAAATTTTGTTTGTTTATAATGTTTTGTAATTGTTTCGTAAATATTAGGTTTCGTTCTAATTAAAGGATGTGCTTTTGTTTTGATAAGACAAAGTATTAATTAGTTAATTATTAGAGTATTATTTTTTAATTGGTCAATGTCCAAGTAAATGTGACGTTTGAAACAAAAACATCTTTTGTTTTATTAAATGGGTGGTTTTTTTTATCATGATTTTATTAACTCCTTTGTAGTTATGCCTTTTATTACACAGCATGCTATCAAACCAAAAAAAAAAGTCTTGCGTTATCTGACAATAGTAGCCATGACCTTCTTAAACTTAGGTTTATTTTAGAACATTAAAAATTCATCCGTGCCACAGGTACCTACCTAAACTTAATTTATAAGCACGATTTACCAGTGTTTTAAAATTGTAAAAAATATAAAAAGATCTAAACAATTACACACAAAAATAATAATTAATCTTAATACAACCTACATTGTCTAATTTTCCGCTGAATCATTTAACTATTACCCAACAAAAGCCAGGTTTAACAAACATGATTTTTACCTGAAACCTGAAGAAATATTGTCGTTGTAAATTTAAACATTAGTTTACAAAATATTTGCTGGTTTTCAAAGATATAGGGATGGTTTAGCAAAACTAATGTATTATTGGGTACAGTAACCTGGTCATATATCTTCGGAAGTTAATATTAGATAAAACACGCCCCTACAATTAATTTTGACAATTAAGAATTTATGAAGTTCGGTTATACGTGACTATTTTGCCCACGTTTTCATTAAATAATCATTAATGAAATCTATACTAATATATAAAGCTGAAGAGTTTGTTTGTTTGTTTGAACGCGCTAATCTCAGGAGCTAATGGTCCTAATTTAAAAAAATCTTTGTGTGTTAATAGCCCATTTATTGAGAAAGGCATAAGCTATATAACATTACGCTGCGACCAAAAGGAGCGAAGCATAAGTGAAAAATGTTGCAAGAATGAAAAACCGTTGAAACTAAAACACGCGGACAAAGTCGCGGGGGACAGCTAGTATAATATAATACAAGGACTTGTTACTACAAATTATTGGGATTTAGATTACTCGTCTATATTTGAACGACCGGAGGGATAAGTGGACAGGCAAGGCGGACATTTTAACGAAGTTGTATTTAATTTATTTTTATTATGTTAATATTTTGTTTTGAAACTATTAATCTAACTTTAATGACATATTTGTATTAGTACCAAGGCCAAGGTCAAGGCTTAGCTTTGGATCTTAGAGAGAGTTTTGATGGTCTGTGGTACTTAGAATATTCCAAGTAGGTCAAACCTCGAGTGGAAATATTTACAAATCGTTAGTTTCGTTAACTGTTTAATTTTTTATCTTGCTTTGGTGTCATTTTCGTATACCGTGTTTGCATTATTCGTGTTTTAATATTTTTAATATTATATTAGATTTTTTCTAAAATAGAAGTACCCTAAGTTGCTCCTTATTACATCAGCTATCTGCCAGTAAAAGTCGCGTCAAAATCGGTGCCGCCATTCTAGTGACTAGCCGGAACAAACAGACAGAAACACAGACAGACAAAAGTTGTATTATTATTTAACGTTTTGAAAGTGCCTGAAAAGGCCTACTTGAAATAGAAATGTTTTGCTTTTGTCAGACCGACACACAGTTTTTATGTAAGTACTATATTAATAAGGATAACATCAAAAAGTATGTTTTCCTATACATTTCGTTAAATACTTTGACTGAAAATTGTATTTTTTTTTTTCGATTTAAATTATCACTTAATCTAATACAAATCAAATTCCATTAAAGTTCATGAAATAAAGTATATTAAATACGATATCTAGGTCAGTTTTCGAGCTTTCCCGACTGTAATATTCAGGTAAGCTAAGAGGATTTGTTTGTATTCATAGCTCTTGAGTACAAGTTAAACACAGCGACAAGATTAAATTTAGTAATTAGCATAATGCGTCTTATCACATACACGAAATTCAATCAGGTGTCAAAGCGTCAATGTATGATCAATATGATACCTTCGTGTGTACATGGGTCAATATTGACCGACATGTATGACACGATTAGCAGACACATTGTTTCAGAGATCTACGTGGCTTTGTAAGCCAGCCCAATGCTTGTAGGTATAATAATTTGTGTAGTCAATTTGTTTGAATAATAGGTATGTATATAAAATAGCAGTAATTGCTCTCGCTTTTTTTTTGCTACTTTTTATACATACATATATATTTTTTAAATATAAACTCTGTGAAAATTTTAACTCTCTAGATACTACGGTTTATGAGATACACCCCTCTGATAGACAGACGGACGCACAGCGGAGGCTTAGTAATAGGGTCCCATTGCCACCCTTCGAGTACGGACCCCTGAAAAAGGATAAATACTTTATTATAATCTCTGTTGTTCCCACAACAACATCGGGATAAAATCAAAACAACTTTGCTCGTTAAAATACGTATTTTTCCAGCGCTGTGAGTGATGTTCTAAACTTTTTCGTTTCGGAGAGAATTGCAAGTTTGATTAATACATGCGTGTGGCAGGCTGTTTCAACATTTTTTAGGAAACCCTTCCTCTCGGTTTTGTTTAGAATCAGAACGGAAAAAGGATCTGACATACGATGTTACATCCAAGGTTTCGAAATAAAAATTGGATTTTTGTGCATTTAGAATTAAAAAAACATGTTTTAAGCGCTTGTAATTTAAAACCAGGAAAGAGTTTTGGACTCTCTATTTCATAACATATAATAAATAAAAATTATTTGAGTTTTCGGACGTTAGTATTTTGCCTTAATTTAATTTAGTAAGTACTAGTTACATTTAAAATTTTTTATGTTTTTTTTTCTTAATTTACCAACACATAAAATGCTTGGCCTAATTAATGAGAAATGTCTGTACACAATCCTAAAAATGCGTCCACGAATAAAACGCAGACAAACTCACAAGCGGAACTAGTACTAAAATAGAATTTTCTGATATTTGTCGATAAGCTTTCACAAAGTTATGGCTAGACTCGTTTTCAATTTCAAACTTCAACATTTCATTTTCTGTTACGGACTTCTGTGAAGAATTGCTTTTATTGTTATTTTGTTGCAATAACTCTTTGGTAGATTTAACGTAAACTTTCTAGTTCACTTTTATACTTACCTTTAGATTTTAAACTTACCCATACAATAACTTGCTTTATTTAGAACCATTGGAATGATTTCGTTCTGTGTGTCAAAAACAAATTATCTTATTCTATATTTTTTATCATTAAATATCATTGTTTTCCATATTAATTGTTGTAAAGCAAGATTCTCCGCATTTAGCAGTTAGCCCAATAGACTGCCTTCTGATGATTTCAACTGCAAATATATTGTATTGACACATTGATTCAAATAGTGAACTGACCCCGTTAAGAATTTTAATTGTAGGTATGCGTATCGCTAGCTGCCCGTCGTGCTCATCGTAAGCATAATATATTTTTAGCTGTAAGTAGTAAGCGACGTATAGATGGTTGGATGGTTGATTGGTTTGAGATTAATATAACGGAGACGACGACGCTTGTTCATACTGGTACATACTCTGTTAGGCACACTCTATAGTTAATTATTTATACTCTTAGGTTAGAGTAATGCGATTCAAATGTCCAATGTGTGCCTATGTGTAAAACAATGCAAAAATTTTGTTTTATTTTCATACCCTAATATATTTAAATAGATTAAAGTCACCATGTATATACGTCTGCCCCATCTGGCATTCATGTATTTAATAAAAGGTTTTGAGTGTAAATAAAACAATCATTTTATGAAAGAAACGTTTTATTTTTTTATAGTTTTTCACTAACAGTGCATTCACAGTTAAAGTTTCTTACGGCAAGAAACTATTATTCAAAATAAAAACAAAAAAACAGTACAATTTAAAAACAGCGTGAAATACAAATAGCTTACATTGATAGTGAAATATATATTTTTCTCTAATTTTATTAGACTTAAAGATTCGTGACTATGATTTATTTCTACAGAAGGCCGTGTTCTTAGGCATTTATATTAATTAATTTATAAAACAACAAAGTTTACGCGGTATCCATGCACAGAAGATTACTACATAGATTTATACTAGTGCCGGTACTAAGAACTCTTTAGCTGGACATTTGCCATCGTGGAAACGAGACGCCGCTTCGCGCAGTGTAGCGCGCCATCTCGCTTCCTCAATGGTAACAGTCCTGCTTTAAGAGCTCATAGTAAGAGCGCAGAGACAGATAATATTCCAAATTCACATACATATACAATCATACATGTCTATATAAAATTTTATGAAGTTATATACGAAGTCTATATACATTATGTGTATTTTTTATTATAAAGATTAGTCGTTTATTGTGACAGGATAGCTTTGAAATCACAATAGTTAAGCCTAGATACACACTAGATTTTTATATTATTCGTTTGGTCATTGCATACATTTGCACATATAAATGACAAATCACTATGAGAGTGTACACGTTTATATTTATGACGAAAATATTTTGTGTATTCTAAGCTTTAAGACAATAGAAATTATGAAGTTATCGTTGTTACACTGTCGATTTTAGCTAGTAAATACAATTTTATATGCAATACATTTTAAATGAAGGAAAACGTCACCTACTTCGTTTTTTTTTTGTTTTTGTCTAAGTTATCCTACACAGTTCTTAGTTGCCTTTGAAGATATATTAAAGTGTATACGTTATTGTCTATACAATTAATTACAAGTATATAATATATAATAGATGCTATTTATAAGCTACATGCTATATTATGATGACTAGTCAAAAAATCTTTTATATTAATACAATTCCGCTATTTTGAGGAATGCGCGCTTACCATAACCTCTTAAAGCAGGACTGTTGCCGTCGTGTGTAAGCGAGACACCGTTACGCGCAGTGTAGAGCGCCGTCTCTTTTCTACAATGGCAACAGTACTGCTTTAAGAGTTTATGATATAGGAAGGTATTGGTTACTTGTGTTAAAAGCCGTATTAAATTAGCCAAGGGTATTTTAAAATAATTGTTCAAAAAGCAGGTTTTAATAAAAAATAACTATAGCTTCAAGCATATTTAAGCATAAATTTCTCTTGTGATGTTATTTTTCTTAATAGCAGAGTTGTATCACATAAAATGCCTAAACAACTTACGGTTAGTGACTAGATGAGAATGTTAAAATTAATCTATGCGATATGTGACGTAAACACTATAAAGCATAGCATAATAAACTCTATTCTATTATACATTTGGTTTAATATTAAATCTAGATGCTAAATCACAACACTGCAAATTTAAATATGTACCCTCTTACAAAACAGAAGTCAAGATCGTTTTTTGTCTTTTTAATTATTTTTTATGAAAAAGTAAGAGTGAGAGTGACAGAAAATAGTTGTGTTATGTAAAATTTATTGAAGTACTATTTATAAGTAAAGCCAAGGTTACAACAGAGCGAGCCAGCGTGCGAGCTGGCCTTGTCAGTAAAGGCAGTTTTACACAGGGTCAGTAAATGTCATCAGAGCTGGCGCCGAAAACTAACTCGTGTTACTGTCGTACAGCTACTCGCGTTGTATGACCACACCATACGAGTCAGTGATGTATGTGAGTCGGTTAGCAGTGTATGGCTCGCATTCGATTTACTTTGATTTTACTCGCCAGTCACCTGCTCTCACTAAGTCACAAGCAGCAATTCGCACGCGACTCGGACGTCAACTCGCACATCTTTGCGTACGGACATTTGCTCGTATGCTCGTGACCACACTGGAACAACTCTCTGACATTTTTTGGTCCGTTACATCCAATTTCAGAGCTAAGTACCTTTTTTTTATGCTTATTTTTTTTTGCAGAATTTTCAGCTCAAATTATCAGCTCTAAGAATTTGTGGTATGAACTAAGAGCAGCCGTGTGTTTTGATAACATTGCACATGACATGAGAAGTCGGACGAAATATGCGAGTACACAGATGCAGTAGCTGACTACTTTCACACTAGCAGCTCGCACTTGTATGACCGGGTGACGCGAGTCGAGCTACTGCCATACGAGTGCACGGGTTCAGTAGCTGGTTTCTTTCACACCAGCAGCTCGCACTTGTGTGACCGGGTGACGCGAGTGGACCTACTGCCATGCGAGTGCACGGGTGCAGTAGCTGTCTACTGTCAAGTGTAACCTCAGCTTAAGAGGGATTCACGCGTGGAATGTTTTTAAAGCTATAACTGTTAATAGAATTAAAAAAAACAATAAGTTATTTACATTTTGATCTGGAACATTTTAGGCATTGATGTTACTTAAGTGCGTGACAAAAAATCATTGAATACCTAAATACTACTTACAATTTTTTTTTTTTTTTCAAATTGTCAAGATTTATAATGATCTCTGAATAGGGGATATTTTAAACATAATATACAGGACTGATAAGACTGATCTTTTTAGCATTAGGTCTATCTAGCTTTATGATAAATTCTTTTTATCATACGGACTTTTGGTAGCAAAATTAGGTATAGATCAATACGCAAACATTCTTTTGATCTTATGAAAATATGTTCTAAGAAAACTGGTGAACATATTATATTCCTATTAATAAATTATCATATTTGGAGGGAAAAGAAAACCCATCGGGTTTTAAAATGAGGTAAAATTACCCGTAACATTGAACATGGCGTATTATTATTAAATATCTTAAAGTCACAAGACAAATCCTATAAATTACTATACAATCTCTAACAGTATTTAAGGTATCGCAGTAAGCACATTAACTATTTTAGAACATACGCTTTTTTTAGTATGTATATTGTTCAGAAGTCTTAATATATACAATGCTTACACCTATTAATAAATACATAAATTAAAAAAGATAATAATTTTGAAAATTTAAATTTATTCTCTAGTTTAGTGCTAAAAAAAATTCAAAAAAGGTGAATCCTAACGAACTATATAATATGTACCAATTTATAGGAAAACTATACAAACAAACAATTAATGAGAAGCAATAAATATAAAATTTCAATTATATTTTTCTAGTAAAGAGTAGAATAAATAAAATATTTTATGCATTTATTGATTATGGACAAAGAACAAGATTGACAAGAAAAACAGCAAAAAGTGAAATTACATTTACACAGCTGCAAAGAATCTACTAATATTCGTTTGAACTATTTTATGACTCAGAATATAATATTAATTTATTCTAATAATCTGAATAAACTTTACTTCGCTATAAGCAAAACACACTTTGCCTTAATTTATATTATTATCTACATCGCGTTAAATCTATGTAAGTCGTAATTATCCCAGGTTCAACTTTATATACATTCTTATGTATTATATAGTAAAGCTTTACACAGATCACTATAAATTTTTAAATCTATATGAAAATTTGTAAGTACCGTAAACCGCATGTAAATGGTATTAATTAATCACAAAACTGGGTATTTGACTACTGTCAAATTATTTATTTATTATAAATATTTCTATTAAAAGTATTAAATTGTAGCAGAAATGCGAAATAACATCAAAAATGTATACATGAATACAAAAGTTGTAAGCTAAGTTAGTAGGTGTCGCATCTTCTATCTCTTTTACGCAAAACAATGACTTGTACGGGGCGGGCCCAGATTAGTATGGAGAATCACTAAGGTGACGTCACCTGATGGTATAGTTCTCTCTGTCTAATTAGCAATATTAAAATTCTAGGAACTAGTTGAATATGAAAGTAATAAGGAAGTGTTTACAACTCGACATAGTTAGTAATATATTTAAAAAAAATGACAAATATAAAGTCTTGCCAAATACCCAATTCCACATTCATCTTTGTAATATAGATGCCTTCAATGTAAAATTTTACCAGTCATATGCGATGGACTGTAGAAACATGATCGGAGATTACCATGAGCTACTGAGTTTTACTTACATGAGTTTAGCAACTAGGCTGCAGAACTAACCAATTTCGATCTGTATTTAAGCTCCACTTACTAAATTTATTTAAACGGTAACACTAAGAGAGCTTAACAGTGCTACTAATAGTGAAACAAGACAGCAAGGTAAAAAATTCTTGCAAAAATGAACGGAAATTCAACATTAATAATTTTTCTATCATTAATAAGAACATTAATTTTATAAATAATTATAATATCAGCATATTTAGCATTTACGTTACATCTAATAGAAAAGCATTCAGTTTCAACAATCACGACAGCCAGAAAATCTTTAGCTCCTAAAAAGTAAAGTGCTTAAATATAAAGAGTATTATAACTTCCAAACGACATTTTTACACAAAACATTTTGATGAACAAAGTTTTTATCAACGCTTTACAAAGCAATTACAAGATAAGTATTTACAGTGTCAAACAGTTTTTTCATGAGAACTCAAGGTTTTGCCGTAGGTTCTATGTCACCAGCTAGGTTAAGTCATTTTCCTCGTCAATATCTCCAGGTTTCGTTTGTCCAATACCGAAATCTTTGAGAGCGTCTTGTATGTGTTTTACCTGTCAAAGAGAATCATATTACGAAAAGTTTTCTTCACTGGGATTTTGGACGTCAAACGTGATGGAATATAAATGTTTTTACGAGTTTCGTACGATAAATTCCACCTAGATTCCACTATCATCAAACATTCATGGAAAATAATAAAGTTTACCCGATATATTTTGTTGGGAGTTGGGCTTAGGGCGCACGGCAGTAAAGCGGTGTGTTGCAATTTTTAATCGAATCGTGGCCTGAAAACGAGTAACGGTATGGAAACAAGAGCAAAATACAAGTAGAGAGATAGTTTTAAGTCAAGAAGATTGGTAACAACACTGGTTCAAATTCATAACTCGAAAAATCTTTACTGGTCGTATTGACTTTGTGTTAAACTGAATGAAGTCTTATAGACTCCATAGATAAACTACAGTGCACTCTAATCCCAAGAAAGTTGTTAAAATAGATCTGGGCCATAAGTATCTAACTTTGATAGAATCTAAAAGTTGTGTTTTCCGATATAGAAGTGAGAAAGCGGATTTATTTAACTTATTTCCCCCGAAAGAATTTATCGTAATCATAAGTTAGATTGTAATGGCACTTTTAAAAGTTTCTCGCGTTGATGTAAATAAAAAAAATAAGAATTCTTATTTTTTTTTCTAAAACCTCTGTTATGGAAGGCTTCGTTGTGACTAATGATGTTGTTATAATGACACAACCAGGCTCTGCGAACGTCATAATTATAAAACCTCTCAGTTAAATTCCTTTTTTTACGTTCCGTCTTCAATTTCAGTCGTCACTATATTTTTGTTTGGTCCCAAACCCTTTGTTACTCTGACCTCCATTTCCGTCAAGATTGTGTTTGTACTTAAAAACTCCTTAATGTCTACAGCAATTTGAGCTGAGGCTAGAGCAATAATTAGTGGTAAGTACTTAATGAATATTCAGAACGTTACGTACGGAGGCTTAAATTAATGTAGACCTATCTAATTACAGCAATCGTTGAGTATACAACAGGAGATTTTTGGCATAACAATGTTACTATTTCGCCAGGGTTCATCTGAAATTGCTTACATAATGAGAAAAAGTGTACTCCAACTTTTGGGAATGTTGGTTTCTTTAGTAAATATCGATCCCTAAACATGAAATATTAACGAAAAAAAATATATTTTTGTTTCCGATATAATCTCAAAAATTGTTTTTGTTTCCATTCCACGCCTAAGCCCAAATCCACAACAAAAATATGATTCGCATCAGATTTTCAAACAGCCCTAAACTTCTATAAAATATCACGAAACAAACTTTCAAAAAATATGTCCATTCAAATTGAAAAACTCACCTGTGTCACCGAGGGATCTGTACCGGGATGCATGTACTTGTGAAGGAAATAACACGTCCCCGGAATGTCCTTGGGGAACGAATTTGGGAGACAGGAGCGGTCCCGGGGCTCCATCTCGAAACCCGGGAATTTTATTAGCCACCTGCCAAAAAAGTTTGGTTAACAACTGTCTGTCTTTTCTGCTGAGAAGTGATTCACTGTTCTTGTACCCTTTATTCACTAAAAAGCTACTTTATGAAGTTATTGTGGTATCTTTTGAGTAGTTAGAAGAAATTGACGTTCGATGAGTTGCACGTTCTCTTTGATGTTAAAATAATCGCATTTCAAAGGTCTGAGTCTCAGTCTAAGTTTGCTCTGGAGAAATTATTACTTAATTATATAAACATATTTTTTTTTGTCTCCTTAAAAATATTTGTATATATTAGCAGGAAAACCGTTTAGTCTACTACTTGAAAATTGTTGTTTATGTAGGTATCGATCATACATAAAAAATTTAAGGAACAAAAATAAATAAACCCAAAAATGATGTATGGAAGTGATATCGTACATTTTGACCCGGTCACATAAAACATCTAAAAAATGAATGGTTGAGGTCATAAAACACAAACCCCTTTCACGCCGAAAACTAATGGAACATAACACAAACTCCACTCTGAATTTTTATAGACTAAGTGCCCTTTTCTGACAGCACTTTAAATTCAACTTTTATAACGTTGAATTTAACCTAGCACCAATTTCAGTTAGTGGAGGAAATTATGACACCTTTATAACAGACTGAAATATAACTTCAGATTTGTTTTAAAGAACTTCGTAATTATTCGAAATACTTCCATCGTTATTATTAAGAAAGATTCTATTAATGACATTATCCCAATTATTACAGTTACAGTTGAAATGCTTTCCAAATTCTCTGAAGCCAATGAAGCATTGTGCTCAATCGTCAAAGGCATTGAAATCAGTCTAGCTCTAACAGTCTGATAAAGAGAATTATTCTAGGGCATTGACGATACACAAGCAATTTACAGTATTAGAATCAATCCACAAAGTACATTCACGGGAGCATTACTCAGGCGATACTGAGCCAATTTCCATTAAATACGAAATACCACCAACATTGCACAACACAAGAGCATTAAGATGCCAATCTGTCTTCCTAAGATCCATTGCTGTGTTTCAACGCGTAAATAGAACTCTCAACTAATTTAGAAAGTGGGCGAGAATTTCGTGTTCTAGACGAATTTCAAGCAAATTCTAAGAAGTAATATAATATTTAAATAAACTATCTACTAATATAGGTAAATATATATATAATATATATATTTTGACATGATTTAGTAAAAAAATAAATAAATGATAATCAATTCGACATGAATAATTTGTTTTAATTAACACAATTTACTATCTATATTGTTAACTGCAATATAGAATTAATAAAATCAACCTTACTGCCTAAAATTAAAGACGCCTTTTATTTTTAATTAGTAGTACAGAGTAACTTACTCGTAAGTGGTGGGACTGACGTTGATTTTCAAAGGTTCCGAGCCAGACTCGAACTTGTTGGCAAGTGTGACGTTGTGGCCGAACAAACAGTACTTCAGCATAGTCTTGCCGACGACGCCAGCTAAGACTGTCCCAGTGTGAAGACCTATGCGCATCTAGGGGAAATGTAAACAATTTAACTTGCAATAGAAAATGAACCCTACGTAAGTATATGTAAAAGTGTAATTACATTAACAACAAACATTTTTGGGGTTGGGCTTGATTGCGACTGGTACATTTCAATAATAAAATTTCGCATTACCGAAGTTACTATACCAAAAATGTTGTGACTAGTAGCTGTGTCGAGGCACAACTCTAAAGAACAACCAAAAATAATTCTGGTATAAATATTGACATCACGTTACAAAAAAAAAAAGTTTTGATACGTCAAAGGTCGACGATTATAAAAGCATTTTTAAAACAAGCAACACTATTAAAATATAAAAAAGGCAAAAGTAAACTGTTAATGGCAAACAGTTATAGTCATGCAAGCTAGCGATGAAATAAAATTTTTAATCTAACCTTTTAGCGACCACGAGAGCATAAATGTTCAAAAGCAGGGGAAAAATAAAAATAATATGGTCGCAATAAATATGAAATAATCCATAAAGCAAGCTTAAAACCATTTTAATGTTTTGTTTTAGTATCCTCGTTTAAAAGTGATATAACAAGTTTATGTCATTTATGTCATTTATGTCATGTATAAGAGTGAACTGTAAAAGTTCTGTCATATCGTACAGTAAGCGACAAAAGTGAAAAAATTGTTAGGCTTTATCAACTATTACAATAATTTGCTATTTAATACAATAATTAAGTTAACCATTCACTCAGGTATATTCTTGCAAGTACAATAGTATAAGTTTTGCGAGCGATATCATAATATACGTACCGTCGCTTTTTTTTAAATTTCCTTACCTAATTAAATACGAATAGAGAGAAAAAAAATAATCCTCAGGCAGGACTCAAACCTGCGACTACTTGTTCAACGTACCGGTTTACTAACTAACTACTACCTAAGCTACAGAGGTCCATAACTGAAGTTTAAATTTCTTTTTCTACTTGTTAAGTCTTAGGGGCTACGTATGCGACTTCCTAGTGAACCAATCTTTCCTTTAATTTCACCGACTTATATTAACAATTGGTTAATTCAGAAGTCCTAACATGAAAACGTTTCTAAAAAAGTAAATTTGACTACCACAGTTAAAAATTGTAATCGTCATTCGTAGTCCTTCGCCTGTTACATGAAATAAGGTATTTTTCTTATAATTTAACACTGAATTAGTAATAAAACACTTGACTAGAAAAGCTAATATGGTTTACGGTTTAAGAAACTTTATTCTCAATAAAGACTTACAATATATGTCACTTACTTGAGAACAATACTTATTTTAAATATAACATTACTTTATGTTCGCCATCATCAGCTCCAGTGTAAACATCCAGTGCACTCATTTCTCTAAAAGTGATTTATCCTCTAGTAGGTACTCTCTAAGTTGGGTTTTAAATCCATTGAATGTCTGTACATTTGTTATAGATGAGGGTAGTTTATTATAAAGTTGTGCTCCTTCAAATGTAAGCATTTTTTTGCCATAATTGGTTCGGACTTTTGGTAATACTAATAGACTACTAATGTTAGTAATGCCTTCAAAGTGACGTCACAAACTTTTCTTTGTTGCATACAAGACTTTGATTAACCTTTACGTCAACGCTAATGTGTAAAAGTAAACACTGCTGTGTATTCTTGGTAAACTGTTGGTTCTTTGAGGGAAATAGGTTATGTGGGTGGTACGGACAGTAAAGCATGTTTACTGTCACACCCCCGTACACTTAATATTAATTGGGTAGCAGTTCTTTTTTGTAAACAATTTTATTAATAGTAAATCGGTACGACAGTCATTGTTTAATGGCATTAACTTTTGATGCTGACTGTACATTGTTATGCAGTCAAACAATATTATTATGTTTGAGAGGTTCAATAATAGTTAAAAGCTAAGTGAATCTTTAGCTACATAATATACATTAAAAAAGGTACCAATTCCATTAATTTTAAGCAGGTTTTAGCCTGCAACCTGCATTATTCTCAAAAAATCTGTACTGGGATGACTATCCAAACCTGGTAAACATTAAATGATGTATACTGCGTTCGCAATTTATATGCAAAACATGTAAACATGCAATCGTTTTAGGGAAAACAACTGTAATGCTTACCGTATAAGGTTCAGTTTGTGTTAGGTACAATTTCATAGTTTTTTTGTTACTTTTTCAATAGTACTCGTCAGTCAAAAATAAACTTTATTTAAACTAGCTTAAAGTTGATGTTTGTTTAAATGACAATAAAATCAATTAACAAAAGAATTAAAAAAAGACTATATTTATAGATAAGTAAAATAGTACCTATAAAATTTTCTATTTCCGCATACATTATAATCAGTAGCAATTATAATTATTATCTTACCTTTATAGGGTTTCCTTCATGCGTCAGATGCTGCGCACAGGTCTCGACCATGCGCAATGCCATCCATGCGATCTGCGGCGCATGCGTGTCGATCTTACGGTGCAGACCGCTCGCAACGCAGTACGCGTCGCCTATCGTCTCCACCTACGTATTTTATTACATTGTATTTAATAGATTAAAGAAGCGTATTTTTATTGAGATAACACTGTATGTAAATAGGATGGACTTTCCGTGGTCTAAAGTATATAGCAATTAAGGACATTTCCAAAACTATATTATACTAATCTTCTAATAAAAAAAAAACTTGTGTCACAGTGTTTGCTATCGATCTCCTCCGAAACGGCTTGACCGGTTTTTCGTGTATATATTTCGAATGGAATTATTTGTGTATATTTGGTAGGTCTGAAAATAGGTCTTAGGTTATTTTTATACCCCTAGTTGATAAGGTCCTAGGATCTTCAATATATTTTCCAACGCCAGATAATTTTATTCGAGGAATAATTTTCAATAATTGACAGTTCTTCCATAGAAAATCTGTCAGATGTCAATGTTTAACACGAATAAAAAATATCTGGCGTTAGGAAAATGAGCCCTAAGTAGATTATATTTTTCAGTTGTATATCACCTTTGATTAATTATTTGAATACAATAATTTAATTCATTCAGTTTTGTAGGTGGAAGATAACAAATCACTAAAATAGAATAAATGTAGGACATTATAAGCTTCTTCCTTGAAACTTAATGAGAAGCCCGGTACGATTTAATCAGAACTGGGAATTAATATTAATTATACAAAACATTAATTATAAGGCTTAATTATTATTAAATTAGTGTGAACATTGCTAACAATCCCGTTTGTTGTATTTGATATTCAAAGACATTTACACTGCTAATATCTTTTGATTACAAGCTCTTTTGATGTTCAAAAATTAAATAAAATATTTAAAATCTAACAAAAAAATCATCACTCAAGAATTCAAAGTGAAATATTGACATTCTACAGTTGAGAAACGAAATAAAAAAAAGGCTTACGTAATTAACTTGTATATAAAGTCAGTTTTATTTAAGTAACTAACATAATTAATGCTCTTTTCAGATTTCACATTTTAAAATCCGTCCAGCTCTTTAATTTAACTCGATAAAGCTTAGTTATCCATAACTATTGATGAGTTAACTGGATTCGTTTTGAATACTTAATTTCTTTCAAACAAATGTACGAAGATTTAAAACTATTTTGAAATGTTATTATAACTTTTAAGTATCATTTTTAAATATTAACAATAACAAGTCTAAAATTATCTATCGACACTTATGTATATCGCAGGTATTTCACAACACTAAGCACTGTAAATTTCACTTTATATCCGACAGATATAGGTTATTTTAGGGATATATAATATATTCATTCAAATCTTAAATGTGTTTAAACTCTGAAAATACTTATCAATTTTGGTGATGTAAAATTTGAGAGATTATTTGCTTTTTTTATTTGACCCACTTATCTTATAAACTAGCAGTTACATTTAAAAATAAACTGTATTTGATAGTTAATTTTTGTTGTTGATAGTTCAGTGTTGAAAATGCGGCGACTACTGGCGCGTTGAGTCAGTAGTCGCAGGTTCGATTCCTGCCTGGGGTTTAAGTTTTTCTTTCGACTATTTGTATTTAATTCGTTGAGAAAGGCGTTTAATATCACGTTACGAGTTTAGGAGCCGAGCAAGGCGAATAACACCGAGGCGCACAGTTAGTCGTAATTTAAAAGACCTACAAAATATAACCTCACACATTTTTTCTTACAATTTAATGAATTTCCATCCTAAAGGTCATTGAACGAATGTATTTCGTTTCCCAAAGGCGTTTCATCCTCATTATTACCGTAATTGTGTGCTCCTTGTTTCAAATTAACGTGCTGCTTAGGTTAATTTGAATATCAAAAGAGAGCAATTATCCTGAGGTCTTTTACATGTTACGTAAGGATAGGGCTTCGGGAATAAATTACGGTTAGGTTCTCTATAACTGTTAGTAAATACTGGATGTATTTTTAGTCACGAATTATTACGTATAAGGAATAAACTACCTACATAAACTTATTCTAATTCCATCCTGAGTACTACTTTTGAGGAACTCCGTGGTCGAGTGGCGTATACACCGGTTTTTAAGGTGTCGCTAACTCTGGGGTCTCAGGTTCGATCCCCGGACGGGTCAATGAAGAAAACTACTTTTCTACTTTGTCTCGGGTGTCATGGCGTTTGTGGTACCTTCTTTGTTTATGATTCCATAACACAAATGCTTTAGCTACTTACTTTAGGTTCAGAGCAATGTATGTGATGTTGTCCACATTAATTTGTTATTTATTTGCTTAATTTAAAATTCTCGACTTAATGTACGTTTTTAAAATAATATTCTCTAATGCCGCCTAAGATTATTTCTTTTTAGTGAAGTATTGTTTAAATAAAGTTCCCATAAATCTACTCTTTTTAGCGCGGTTTCTGACAGGCAGCTGTAAACACAAAAATTAGTCAATCATCTGTCAAACGTCATGTTAAACGCTTTCATTAGTTGTTGGTTTTTTGATCTACCAATCACAATCGCGATCAGTCCATTTGACAATAGATTTTTGAAAAGTTGACAAATTTAAAAAACTTTTGATTGAATTCACACTGTTTTAAAATTTTTGAATAAAAAGATTATAATCTATATTAGTATTATAAAGCTGAAGAGTTTGTTTGATGTTTGTTTGAACGCGCTAATCTCAGGAACTACTGGTTCGAATTGAAAAATTCTTTTTGTATTGGATAGTCCGTTTATTGAGGAAGGCTATAGGCTATATAACATCACGCTACGACCAATAGGAGCGGAGCATAAATGAAAAATGTTGCAAAAATGAAAAACCGTTGAAACTAAAACACGCGAACAAAGTCGCGGGGGACAGCTAGTATTTAATAAATAATATTCTGGACAACACTCACACGGCCATCTGATATCAAATGGCCATCTGATACCAAATTAGTCTACAACTAAAGTATTATGGAACCAGGCGACTGATATAAATACTTATACATTTCTAAATACATATCTACATATAATATGTATAATACCTATATAGATACATTACACCCAGACAAAGTACCAATGATCCTGCTCATCACACAAAGATTTGTCCTTCGTCGTCTTATAGTGAATGTTTACCTTATAAACATCGAGCTCCTCGCAGAAGATGTCGAACACGCTGTACAGGTCCTCGAGCATAGCGATCACCATCATAGGCGTGGCGGTGGCGCATATCGACGTGAAGCCAACTATGTCGCTGAACAGCATCGTCACGTTGTCGTGACTTTTCGCTTCAATCTTCTCACCTAAAGTCATATAATAATGTAAATAAACGAGTAAAGTATTTGGAATAAACTACCTCAGTTTATCGGAGACGGTATGAGTAGTGACTATTTTTATGTATAATTTACCAGGAAACCATTGTTACTTTATAATATATAAGCATAAAATCTTTCGTTAAAAGATCTGCCCCTCTAGCCAAGTGACATTTTTACAAGCGTTAACGATGATAGAAATCGCCTCAATGACATGATGACATGATCATTAAATGTTTGAAATTGATATTTCATGTCGATAAGTCACGTGACTTAGACCTGTCACTTTCATACATTTGAGTGGTTCGAGCAGCGTTAATGCTTGTAGAAATGTCTCTTGGCGCTAGATGGGCTGGTATTTGTTGGAACTGTATGTCTTTCTAGTTTAATTTAAAAAATATAAAAAATAGGTTGGTAACAATCTTTACGTCTTCCACTAAATTGATAAAAGTTTTAATTTTTGTTTCCTGTATTTATATAATCTATTACATTACAAAGGTAATATATTTTAACGCCCCTTCATTATTAGAGAAATTTTGTTGTGAAACTTCTAAAATTAAATAAAATCTGTTCACAATGCCTCGAAAGTTGATTCTTTGGAAATAAATATTCGTATAAAGTTCGATTTAATAGCAAATATTAATTGTTCTGGATTAAACAGTTATAGCGACAGAATTAAGTATTACATAACATATTAAACCACAATACAAAATTTCGCACAGAGAAATTCATTACATAATTAATCCGCTTTAATTTATACAAGCTATCATAAAGTTAATGGAATATAAAAGTTGCCACACCTGTCGGGGTAAAGTGCTGACGTAATGTGCGATTATAGTTAGTAATTAATGCGATGTGACAAACTACTTGTTTACACCCATGGCTTAAATGGAGAACAGTAGGTATAGAGCTATATGTATTTTACATACAATACATGTTTGACATCACACGGGTATGTAAAAGTTTGGTAAAATATTTAGGGCCCAAATATTCAGTCGATCTTGTTTTACGTCAGATCACGATCTTGTTTCAGATGGCCCATATTTATTTAATAAGGTTTGCATAAATATTGGGAAAGTAAACAGTGAAGAAATAAAGATTATTAAATTTGTGTCTCGAGGTATGTTCTCCAAATTACATATGAAGGAATTGATGTGATTCTTTGTGACAATATGTACAATATTTTAATTGCAAGTGTAAATTATACAATGTAAAAATTCTATAGTCAAAATAAAAGTAAAAATTGACCAAACGGTACTATTGATTCGAGTTAAATTAGTTTAATAAATCCTGAATCTTCGTGACAAACTCATTTTACGTAGAAGTATTTTTCCATTTTCCAGTTAAGGTTTATTAAAGTCTGACACCCACGCATAAGTAAATGTCACGAAAGATTTTAAAGTAAGACATTTCTGCTCAAAGCAAAGGTTTGATATCAACATCAATCAGATGGAACTGTGTGATAACAGTCTGTCACGCGATTCGTCGCGTGCGAAACATCTGTCTTTTTCAGTAAATGAAAAACTTCAGACTTTGTTTATGACTCTCAGTTGAATAAAAGGATCCAATTTTAACTGATTACGTTGATATGAAGTGTAAAGAATTTTTATCCAGATTTTGTTTTGTTACAATAAATTTAAAAAGTTAAAATGGCTTTACGAAAACATATTAAAGTTTTAGATGATGTAGATGTCGTGCAGATAATACAGGTACGCTTCAAAATTGAAATTGTAAACTAGAACCTATCGATTTTAATCACAATGAAGAAGCATCTTATAACGAACAAAACTAACTAGGAAACATGTCAAGACAACCCAACGAAATTGACAGTGAAATTCCCGTTAACTCAGTTGAATTCCCAGGAAGGAAACTTTAATCAAACATGGTGCGTACTTAAATTAAACCATACATAAATCAATTTCAAAGTGTACGAACAGATAATTGACTTACAAACTTACCTAACCACAGCCGCTTGGCGATGTGGGGTGGGAATATTAAGTGGAGAAGACTGACATTCTTCTGTCTCTCCTTGTCAACCGCTTTACTGGCTTCTTCTATCGAGTTTTTCAGTTTATCCATGCGTCTTCGGAGCCCATCCTAATTGAATAAGAGATTTTTTAATTCGTTTCTTTTGAGCTGAGTTTTGACATCATCAAGATTTTTTTATTATGACAAATTTTGGGCAAAAACAAAAAATCATCGATGTAAAGTATTGAATACTGATAACATGAGATTCCTTTTTAAATGTAATACGTTAAGAAATTGTGAGTATTTATTAATTAAAAATTTCAAATAAAAAGTAAAAGATTTCCTTATTTCTGTTTTTGAAATAAAAATTCCATTACGCTCGAAAACATGTTTGCAAGTTAAACATAAATCGTATTTAATATCTGGAGTACGAGACTGTCTTCATAAAGCAAGTTTGAAGTGCCCTGCTGTAGACATTACACTCGAAGACGATCAACAAGTGTGGAACTTCAAACGGGTGTTTTTAAAACTACTTCTAAACTGATGCTACTGAAAGCTTTTGATACTACAAACTTTTATAATTCTTGTAAAACAATGTTGTCGTGGAAAATTGTTTTCGAATTCAATTTATGACGCTTTTATGTAGTACAATTTGAGAGACTTTTATGTAAATATTTTTGATTTTAAATACCCATTTATTTAAACCGAGTTGTGAGATTTGGAAAATATACTATAACCCAAAACTTTTAATAAACAGATTTATTATGATCGAAGTTATATAATATCTCAAACTCTAACCACCTTTTAAATTCTAAAGATTATAATTACAGAAACAATTAAGTTCGTACCAAACTTGTATGAACTATGAAATATGTCGTACCCTAAAACTCACAGTCTATAGAGATCGATCACTGTCATTTTCCTTTATTCTTATGAAAAGTTTATATCATAACGTAAATATTAAGTTAGGTTACACTAACGGATCTGTTTGTCCATGAAACTAGAACACAGAAATGTACATTAGCTTAAAAGTTTTCGACCTTTTTTTATAGATCAACTGTATCGACTATCTTCACTAAAATACAAAGGGTCTGGCCCAATAGTCATTTAAATTTTTAACGTTTTAAAATTTTGGTAGTTATTGTATGTTTAATAACTAAACTTACCTGAGCTCTAGCTTGCTCTCCAACCAAGATGACATCTCTCGTAGCATCGTGCAGAGGAATATCAGATATGAAGAGTCCTCTTCCCGTTAGACCTTCAAGTCCGTCCAAAAATGGTGAGCCGACGAACAGAAGCGAATCGGACTCCGAACAGAAGACCATCTGGCCTTTAATCTCTAGACCCTACGGAATAAAAAAACACATTTTAATTATACTATGTATGGAGTTGTTTGTCTTAGTAAATACTTTTCCACTATAGAACAAAGGCCCTTTTTTTTTTTTTAACCCTGGGAAATCCTCACGGACGGCCCACAAGTTTTTTCATATTATCTTAACCTAGAATGCTACTTCGAATGTATCCTCGTGGTATAGTTAAGTTTCGGGCGTGTAATGTTCAGTTATATTACTAGTTTTGCCCGCTTCCGTAGATGTCGGTAATAGCAAAAAGGTAGTCTACATCCTTTCTAAAGGTTTAAGGTAAATGCATACCAAAATCGAAATAGGTTATGTGGTGAAAGCGTAACAGGCAGACAGAGAAACTTCCCAATGTTAATATTAGAATGAATACATTTTAGATGATATCATGGTAAACCAATTTTTAATCCTACACAAAGTTTTAATCCTAAATCACTTATTTTTGTCTTGAAGAAAAAGGTGCCACGAAATTTGCCTATACAATAGAAAATGCAAATTTCATTACACTAATATTTTAGCTTAAAAGTATTCCCAAACTTTTGCTATTGAGACCTTCAGACATTATGGACCTCTTTGCACCTCCAAGCACGTTCTAGAAAGTTTAGGCAGTTCATTCTAAAGTTCCAACGATGCGGTTGTAAAAGGCAATTTAGAAGCACATTGTGTAAACGTGGTTTGCAAAACATTGTGCTGTTTTTGTAAGTAAAAGATTAAAGTTTTTTTTAAAGCGAAGACGGAAATGTAGTTTAGAACTGCAACGAGGATAACATCAGAATCAAATGTAGTTCAGAATTGTATTATAAACGCGTCCGTTAGTCTGTGGGCTCGAGAGTCGTTGATATGGCTTTATATAAAAGCCGTAAGGTTGAAATTCTTATTGTTCCTTTTTGCAGTGCTGTAATAAATGTGGTCAATCGTACTTTTTACCCGATTGCCAAGTAAGGGTTATGTTTTTCGCACGTATCGTGAGGAGTATTCATAATTATTTAAAACAAGACGGTTTACTCACGCATATTCTCGGGATCGTCCAACTAGTTTCAGAAAGACTTAGAGTCTGAAACTAGTCCTGCGATCCCGAGAATATGCGTGAGTAAACCGTTTTGATTTAAATAAGTATCTTATATGTATGTTTCTGTGTTTGTAAATTTCTTTATGACTTCGCATCTTCCAAACAGCTAGATGGATTTGGACAGTTAAAGTGATGATCACATTTAAATAAAATACGATTATTTTTTGACGAAATTCCAAATCAAAGCTCGGTATCATGTAAATAAATTCAAAACTGGGACAAAGACAAGACCCTTTTGCAACTAAAAAATTTAACCTGATCTTATTCCTGACCTTTAGGTACCTTTTGAGATTTCAACCATTTAACTATGTCAGGCTCCAGCAGACACGTCAAACCACCCGTATCTGAGCTAAATGCTATTGATTACAAATAGCTATTGTTAGAAAGATAATCGACATCTAAAGCGAAAGGCCCGAAGCGATCGCTTCGACTGAAATGCATACCGGTTGTTACCCTTATCTAGTTAGAAAACCATTTCCATGCAGAAAATAGGAGCTTAGATATTTTTGAAAATGATTACTGCCTGTAGAAATTGTAATTAAAGACAGCTAAAGGTTATTTACTTATTTTAGGTTAATTTACTATTACTTACTGACAGTACAGCATGCAAAAAAAACCCTGTTCGAACCTTATGAATATTAACGTGCTGCGTGCACATATACGTAAATATTGAATGGATTTGAAATTATTATTTTTCCCCAGTGAATATAATTAAATTAAAATAAAACTGATCAAAGGCAAAACTGATCGCTCGACAAAGTTCACGTGCTCTACCTACAGTTTTGTATCAAAGAAGCCGCTTGAGCGAGATTTTTTGTGCACTACTGTATCTAATAACCTTTACACCTTTATTGATACGTTTTCAGACAAAGTATTATCAAAATTAATGTAACTAATATGACAATAATCTGAATTATTACTTAATTAAACGCATTTGTAAAAAATGCTTCAAAAAGTTTAATTTAAGAACATAACCAAAAATATAATATGATGTGATGAACTGAAAAAATGACGAAATATATAATACTTAATATATTTTTCTACAAACTATTACCTTAGGTTATAAATTAGGTACTGTAATTTTAATTTGAAAAATCGCAACAAATATAAATCAGTAATACATTTTTACAACATTTACTTTAAAACAAAAACAGCAAGCGGTTCAGTTTGGAAAGTGGTATTTTTTTAACGGATTGTAAAAGTACTACTTACAATCAAATTGACCCAGTAACGATCTCATAAAAATGTGATACCGAATTTTAATATTTTTTATTATACAGTTATTTTAAATCAACTTATAAAAATATAAACACTTGATCCGCTCTTCCGCGAACAAAAAGAAAACATTAACTTGTAATTTTATCCTGGCTGCTATTTAGATAAAACCTTATTTTTTTTTAAATTACGAAATAAAGAATTAAATATTTTGTGTTAGACTAAAAATATTGAAAACCGTTTTGTATAATATTTATATTTTGTCTTTCTTTTTTTATACATTATAAAATCTAAAGTTTATCAACGATAGATACAAAGGTCTCACTAAAATATGATGGCATTTCGTAAGGATGTCTGGAATTTGGGACGTACTGTTAGACACTAAACATTTTATTAATGGAGGGAAATTCTTGACCCAATAGTAGGGCCGGCCGTATTGTTTACATTGTAAATAAGTAGGGTGACCCGGAAACTCTCACCTTCATGACACAAGTTCTGTATGAAGGTTCATCCATGGATCATACATGGATATTCAAGATTAACACTGGATAGGACAGTAGCCCCGATTCTGTTAAACTAAATGAACTACACTAAATTTATTTTACGCCATCGATATATTTCATTTGTACACAATTAGAAAAGTACAGACGACAATAAAATTATTAGAAGCGGTATTCTTTTTTTAATTTTCGACTAAAATTCTTATACAAAATTACTAACACGCAGAAACGCGTGCACTAAAACAATATGCAATTTAAGGCGAAAACTGATTTTACAATTCTAAATTAGTTGTTATCTGTTGCCGTTCTTTTCTCACGATGTATGTTAGTCAAATATAGCAATAGTCTACGTTTAATTTTGATTTAGTTAGCGTACAATGAAATAGGCGCCAATGTGTGATTTTGATGTAAGAGGAAATTTAGATACCTGGCGGTTAAGGTAAATCTTTAATCGGAATGGAAATGATGTCAATTACCAAAGAATACTGATTCTGCTATAAAAAATAAATACAGCGATTAAACTTTAGGTGCAAAATAGCAAATTAACTAAAAAGTATAAATTAATTAACGATCTTCGTGTATTTAGTGACATTTTACAAATCCTATAAATTATGTCCACGCAAAGCAAGACTCGGATAAAATAAATTAGTAGATACTTAGGTATCTAATTAGTCTTAAACTTTAGACTTTAATAGCTATTGTACCCTAACTATGCTGGGCGGAAGGGATATACAACGAATCCCAAACCAAAGCGAGCTTTGTAAAGAGATTAAAAGTTGTTTAAAACCTTATTCTAAGTTTAGTTGTTTGTTGGTGATTTGGATGAAGTGACTCCTGAAAAAAAATAATGTTTAAGAGTGATATGACCGGCTTATTTACGTGAAATTGAACACAATTAAGTTGTTGGTTATAAATGAAGCCTAAGTTTTAGTCAACTCAAGCAAGCGTGGTAAATCGGTGATAATTGCCTTTTTAGGGTCCCGTCCCCAAAGAGTGCCTTCACTGTCCGTCAGTCTAAATTAAGGGGGCTCCATAAATGGTGCGCTTCCCTTTTTTTTTTGCAACCCCGATTCGCTCTAGGCCGGTTTAAAAAAAAAAACAAGACATGTTCCCTGCAGTAGGTAGGATATTCACAGGCTAGTATTATTATGTTAGAATTGTAGGTTAATCCGGTACAAAATAATTTATCTAAACAAAAATATGTTTACGGAAAAGCTTTTTGTACAAAGGTTCATTGTTTTCACACTGAATAGAGAATGGGAGTAATATTTATTCGGCGTTTGTATCTCGAGTAAAATATTTAATTTGAGGACTAGGTAGGTGCTACCTACATATTTTATACCAAAAAGGTTGAAGTACTAAATTTACCTTCCTTGATTTATTTTTCAGTTTACATTAATTCGGTATTAAGATTTTCATGTTTGTGGAGTTTCTTAACAGAAAATGTCACACAAAATGTATAAATATTTTCTGATAAAGGTATCTACAGATCAAGATTGTTTTTAATATTAATTTCTCCTACAATAAATGTATTCTACATTTAACAAACATTATTTTCATCTTCAATATTTTTTTTATCTTCAAATATAAATAACACAATTTTAGACATCATATTTACTTTACTGTTTAATGGATTTTTACTGTTGCACTCTTACATTTGACGTATCCTACAATACAACAATAAAACCATTTATAACTAAAAAGCTTGGTATATAAAATTGCTACAATCCTTACTGATATTATAAATGCAAAAGTAACTCTGTCTGTCTGTCGCGCTTTCACGCTAAAACTACTAAACCGATTTAAATGAAATTTGGTACACAGATAGCGTAGAGCCTGGAAAAATACATAGGCTACATTTTCCGCGATAACCGACATCCACGCGGGCGAAGCCGCGGGAAAAAGCTAGTTATTTATATTTCAAAAAACCTTTCGTATCAAAATCATACAGTATACAAAGTTCTTATTATAAATCATTAATCATTTACTCAAAATAAATGTCCGACAATTCATCAGCAATACAACAAATATCCTACAGTTACACAAAATACGGCCCATTTATTTTCATAACACATTAGTGAGCTTCCAGCCGTTTGATTTCAAACAATGGCCCATTTACAAAATAACTAAACAACTTCCGACCAGAGCTTCAAACTATTTAGTAGTTTCAACTTTTGTGAATAAATGCGGCGCAACTTTTACTGTTTTGTGAAGGTAAGAGAGGGTTAATCTTTAGTAGATTGAATTTAATAGTCTCATTATGTCAACCTGTGTGTTTTATTGGTCATTTTGAATATTTGTGTATTTTTCACATTAAAAACTGAATTCCAATTATAATAACAAATTATGTGGGATATAAATAATGTTGACAATTCACAGCTTTACCTATTTTCTATAATTATATTATAGGAATTGAATTATCGAACAACATGAAATTCTAATGCTTTGTTTATCATCGTTTAGAAATCAGCCCATAAATGTTTAACAAATTTTCATCACACACGAATAGCCAAAAACAAAATCTTGGCACAAAAAAGAATATAAATAAAATTCTCACCATTACGGCAGCAGGTAAAAAGGATTCTACTTGACAGATAGGCCGAGAGTACAAAACTCAATTATTGTGACCGTTACTCATGGCAGGCGAGAGATTGAATTTACGTATATAACAAAGATGTAGTGTGTACTTCTGCCCACCCTTTTCTCAAGCTTTGATAGGTTCGACTTCCAGTCTTACCGGATTCCGATGATTATTGTATTTTACATGGAACGACTGCCTATTTGACCTTCACAAACCATTTTGCTGGGTAACACAGTATCTCATATTAAAACTGGTTGTTAGCTGTCAATGATCAGCGTATGAAAGTCGGGATCAACGGCTTTACGTGCTTTCCGAGCAACGGTTGGGTTTCGGTATGTTTACAAATGGGCACCCATCCAAGGAACGACCGCGGTGAGCGCGGCTTTACCAGTGTTATCGGTCGAACCGTTCAGCTCACAACTAGCTACGAGCCCCTCATATATCCATGTAGTGTGTATAAACGTGGTCTCATAATACTGAAAGTAAAGGTGTTGTTTCTGTATTAATATATTTTTAGAATACTACAATGCTACCCAATTTGAAGTCGTCGTTAATCTCTTACTGTCTCCTTTCAGATGCGATAAATAGACTGTTGAGAACGTCAAAGATAAGTTACGCTCGAGTTTACCGGGGCAAGGCGACGAAATCATTCAAATCGTCATATCGTTATATAAAACACAAAGTCGGGTTAGTTACATTTATAACTTAAGAACGGGTGCAGACTGATGGATTTGTTGGATTCGTCTTCACCCCGAATAGCAGAATAACTATGGAAAGATCGGAAAATATAAAATCGATGTCTTACGGGAACGGTGACTGAAATAATAATGACACTTTAATTAATTTTTTAGGCTTTATGATAAAAATTTACCTATAAGTGTATATTTGTAACAAATAACCTACAGTATTAGATATGACAAAAACATTTAATTTATTATATAGGCAATATACAATTTTAGGAAAGTGGATTATACCTTTATTATTATGTGTCAAACAAAACGAATTAATTTAACTTTGGACAACCTTTGAGCATAATTGCTTATAATTAAACACTGTTCGGCGCCCCCAGCGTGATTTATTACAAACATGTACAATACATATAAACATACATTACATTTTAATATTGACAAGTTCATATTATGGAAGTACTTTTGACAAATTAGTGGCAATGAATTTATTTTAATGTAGCTATAGCTAAGAAACAGACATGCAGCTCATCTGATTTTCTACAATGTCTTGGGTCTGTGTGTTTGTGGTACCTTCGTTGTCTCTGATTCCATAACATAAGTACTACAGCTACTTACTTTGGGATTAAAGCAATGTAGGTATGTGATGCTGTCCACATAAATAAAAAAAAAACAAATGACAAGTAACACTGCTACTGTAAATCTCGTAACATGGGTTTTGGAGATGTGTTGCTGACTTTTGAAATGGAATTGGGCTTCTAGATCTTTCACAAAAACCAACAAAACGCTGTGGCAAAGCTAGTTTTTATTGGTAATAGGAGCCGATTTGACCAGTGTCATTAAAAACTAAACTCAAAAACTTATTTTTTTTAAGTAGTTTAGTTTTATACTTAGTTTTTAGGTTTAAAGAAAAAACTTAATTCTCTATAACAACATACATGTTACTTAGGTACTTTAAAACAATACTAATCTTTGTTAAGTAAAAAAATTGCCATCAACACTAATAGTTACTCTTTCAATGCTTTCTTTACTGTGTTTGGTCTGCAGTTAGATATTATCAAAACTCATGGTCAAGTTCAAAATTGTCGATTCTGAATACCTCAATTTATTTTGGTCAATTACATATTGTATTATTGACCTTAGTTTAACGCGAGCACTCACAAATCAGTGAAGCTTTATTGATTAGGAAGTAAAGCATTACTCTCTAGCAAAATCGGTGCTCTCAATGTGTAAATGCCACTGATGAGCATTTAACTGTACTCATCGTGTACATAGATTAATGTTAGTATGTTGGCAATATTGCACACTTGTCAACATGACGTTGACAAAGTACTGGCAACATGACAATATGAAACCATTTGCTGCTGTTTCAGCGCTATCGCATATTGAAATGAACTGTCGGGTATAAATAACTGGTTTGTTTTAAATTAATGGAAATGTATAAAGGGGTGAATAACATTTAAAAACCACATGCCAAGTTAATAAACAACGTATTCTGACTGAACGTACGGTTTGTACTTAAGTATAGGTAAAAAGCATAATTATATAATTACCTACATTGCGAACCTAATAAATAGTTCTACAAAATACTCATTACATAGCTTTAAAGAGCTATGAACACATTCCCAAATATATATTGCCACATTTAGTTAAAGGTGATCTTCGTTCAAAGCTTTTGGGCGACCAGCTCAATTCCTTAACCAAACATAGTTAAGGAACGGACAAACAGACAGATCTACTGTTTACATTACCTAATAAATCTGAAGTAACGAGCTCTTCTCGATACGCGTCGTATTTTGTAATCGGATTGCATGTTATCGATTTAGAGAAAGATATTGGATAATATTGTATAGAAAAAGAATGACAATCGATGCGTATGGATAATTACACTCGAATTTAACTTGTTTAACTAAGTTTTGTAATATTTCAATACTGGGGCCGTACAATGAAGTCTTATAACCATTAGAAGACGATTGATTATTACATGTAATTTCTATCTTCTATATATATAAATTAGAATGTGTGTATGTGTGTTCACCTAAAACTCAAGAACAGTTAGCCCAATTGATATGAAACTTTACACACATATAAAGAGCGACATGACCGAGGAATATAGTTACTTTAGTGCCGGATAGATGGCGCTTATCTTTTGCACCGTAGGTCGTAGGTACTGATATTTTTAGGTAAAGCAAAGCGCAGTCTAGAATAGTACTAGTTTTGAAACATTATAATATTACCTATATTATATTGGTGTTGTATTTTTCTTTTTTTATTAAAAAAGAAGAATCAGGAAACTTCTAAAGAAGAAGATTACAGGTTTATTTACAACAATGAGGACGAGTGTTACAATTATATACCTACAATAAAATGTCTAAGATAAACCCCTAAAAATTCCATTAAAAGTGCTTTAATTCCATTGCTAAGCGCTAACTTAATACCATTACATTCTACACCTAACATTGTCCAGTGCGAGGGTGTTAATAGACCATTGTTTCTTACGTCCGACACAATATCTTGTGTGACACAGTTTCAAGGTAGGTCACTAGAAAAACTGTTGTTTCAAGCTTTTGTCTAGTCAGCGTTTCTCTTTGTTGATACGTAATCAGAGCTTGGGGAACGAGGAAGTTTTCGTAATACGGGATTTTGACTCTTGTGGGAGAAAAAGTAGAAGTAGGTTTTCAATGGGGAATGGAAGATAGGTTGTACCTTTGAATACATAACTTTTAGTGTTTAATTCCTCTACAATTAAAACTAAAATTGTTTTTTAATCGTTTCGTATTGTTGTAAGTCAATTTTTAACTAAGAAAGAAACTATTAAAATTCTATTTTTCAAAATTTATAAGGAAAACTTAACAATTGAAACCAGAGGCAGGCCGACATACAAACAACAAAAATAACTGGTATATAGCACGATAAAAAAAAAGATTACGTACGATATAGAACCCGTAATTCTTCAAGACAGTTTTTCAATCACTCACCAAGATTAATAACGCGATCTTCATTTGATAAACATACCTAAAACCCACCTGACACGCAAGGAATTACAAAACAAACAAAACCCTAATTATTTCGATAATCCCAATCTATCAAACCCTTTGTAATCATCTTAATACCACAACAATATTGAAACAGAATTTAATCACGAACTACATAAGTGTCAGTATTGATCTTATCCTACATATCCTACACCTAAACAAATTTGGTCAGGGACCAAATAATTCGTCGTCGTCCATTCGGAATGTAATATTGTGTGCAAACTGAAGTACTGTCCTACAAAGGACTCTTGGTAGAAGTGTTTTGAATCCAAAGGTCGGGGAAAGAATGGTAGATAAACATAGTTATATTAGATTACATGTTTGGGCATACATTGTTGTGAGAGAAAGGATTTGTAACTGGATTGGTTTTATGCTAGTTCATGTTTTCCTATTGTCAGTTGATCTGAGGCCTTCTCTTCAATTGTTTATGTATTATCTTTCAAATAGATAGGTTCAATCTTGTCATCTATTGGATTTTTTAACATTCGATTGTTCATGGAAATATAAATGTGGACTACATCACATACATTGCTCTGAACTCAAAGTAAGTAGCTAAAGAACTTGTGTTATGGAATCAAAATCAAATATTTTGTTCATCACCAAAATATTGTCTTAGTAACTTTTTTTTTTTATTTGGTAGACTTTTTAGACTAAAAATAAGTAAACTATACAGTGCGCCTAACAGAGTATGAACTACGACCATCAGTATGAACAAGTAAAATCTTAAAAGTGTTTAATCAGAGCGCGCCGCTTATTTAAACTAGGTATTTCAAAAACCTAATATTACCCTAATAATATCGGAACACGAGCGTAATACCTACTTAAAAATTTGCTTACGTTTGGCACAATGGGCTACTAGCAATGCGCGCACTCTATGCTTGTCTATGTATACTCCAAGGGTAGCTCACAGACTTTTATCATTTGAATTTTCAGAGAAAATAGTAAAAGCTTTTAATATTTCCAAATTATTTTGTCTGTTTGTACATCAGAAATACCTTCATAGCATTTTAGTTTTCTACAAAACAAAATTAATATAAAAAGAAATACTCTTTGAAATTTGAATTCTTATGAATATTAACTTAAAGTTAAAGTAATAAAAATCTACAAAGACCAATAATTTTATTCAAGCACTGTGTAATAATTGTTGGCAAGTCGAGAATAATAAATTAAGAAGTTGGCAAGAAGGGATACTCGTTTCTCGCCTTAAATTCTGTTAAAATGGAGGCGATAAGATTATTTGAGATTACATTTCGTAGCTACAGAGATTATCTCTATTATACATAAATTGTCACTTGTAGGTAAGTGCTTAACGTTTGAAGATTTATTGTGTACAGTTATGTAAGAAAAAATAATAGGAAAAGTATGAACACGTCTACTTTGTTCAATTTGTTTTATAGACAACATTTAATATCTTTTGATGTTTAGAGGTTGCTACGGAAATGCGTAGTTATATTTGAAGTACTGCTTCTGCCCATAGAAATGAACAACTTTCTTCAAGGAAACAATCGTAAATTCTCCAAAAAAAATTGGTCTTACTTACCTTTACTATACAAAATTGTCATTAACTGATTAGAATTAGTAAAGGACGTCCAAATTTGTTATCGGAATAGATTATTAGAGCAGAGAAACAATATAAAATATGACCACGAATCTCCACAAAGCTTTTTTAGTCCTAAGACTGAATCAAACCCAAGCCGAAAATGGATATTAACACTATTAAAAGGCTTATTAGTTGCGTCTATTAACACCTTGACAACACACAAAATAAATTAAATTTAATAAAAATAAAAATAAAAATAAAATATTTTTTATTAAATTATCTTGTTTTTCGCAAGCACAGAATACAAGGATTTTAATAAGGCGCTATGCTAATCTCAGGATGAAAAATATAGCTAATTTACTTGCTTCAACTGATGAGAATAAGTCGTGACCTGATTATCGTGTTTCTTCTTGAAGGCTTTTTTATATTGCAGTTTCTCTGATTAAAATACGAGTCTTAATTTATTTTGCAATATTATTATTTTTGTTGTATTCTAATTTTCAGACGATATTATACGATAACCCAAGGACTATACGTAGGCCTTATGCCTGTAGTGTGACGATTACGGGCGATAATAATATTAATCGATAACAACCTGTTTGTTTATCCCTGTTCAGATAAAAGCTAATCTTACTACCAGCTCAATCAAAGATAGTTACAAAAAAATCTTTTGTTTGAAAACCCGTGCGTTCAAGATATGGTTCATTAACCGACTTCAAAATGAGGAGTTTCTCATTTCAACGATATGTCTTTTTTCCTGTTTGTTCCCTTAATTGTGGATCGATTTCATAAAATATTTGTAATTTCGATCCCCAGATCCTGAGGTGGTCCCATACAATTTCATAAAAATCGACTCAGAAGTTTTAACATTGCGTAATCGATTATTTTTATTGTCATTATTTTAGCAGTCACTTACCTCGGCAGGTGATGCTGAGCCCGGCACCTTTAAGCAGAACATGAATGGTGTGTTGACTCTCTTCAGGATTTCACGGAAGTCAAGAGTCACGCCTCTGGGACGCAACAGCCTGAAATACGTGCCCAGTGAAGATCCGTGAGACGCGAGGTACGTGCCAAATAGACGCATGAAGCCAGCACCTAAACAAAAGAAAATGTGCTTTAGCATGGGATGTTAAAGTCTATTTTTGGGTGTACATTTGACACATTAGTTAAGAGTCCAAATGGTTCTGTGTCATACTGGGAAAAAATTCAAAATTACGATATTGTTTTGTCCTGTATTTTGAGTATTGGAAAAGTTGAAAATAAAAGAACATATTCCAATAATGCGATAAATAAACATGATTAATTTTGATATTAAAAAAAAACACGTAACTAATGATTCACAATTTCGTATAAAAGTATGAACGATAAAACTTCAAATTTCACGTAGATACAGTAACGAATGTTATCATATTATAACAAAATACATAGTCATTTGTTTTGCTGTTTGTTCAGTATTCTTATCTAAAGCAATTCGTCAAATGTCATTACTAACATTTTGCTGATATTTTTGCAATAAAACATAACATGTTTTGTTTCAACCGTCAAATGTTAAACATTTCTGATGAGTTGTAAAATAATTTAAAATTCCAAAATCATTATTTTCTATTTCATTCTGCCCTGCCAGTAAACACTGAGTAACAGAATTTAATAATAATGCTATAGTATGTGACCGTAATGCTTTATTTGTTCATAAAATACCATACGAGATTGAAACAGCTATAAGCCCAAAACTAGCAACACATAACCGTCTTCAAAAAGTACTGTAACCCTCGTTAACAGTTATGGGCACCAACAAAAGGCAAGGAAATGAAGGTACTAGTGAAAAGGCTTTACGTTGATAATCACCTACCGTTGCCATAAATTTTACGACTCCATTTTCAGTTTCCTAACAACTATTGGAGACACTTATTTTAAAGTAGGTGTCGACTCCTTTTATTCTTTCTTTAAAACAACTGGCATTCGATTTTTTTTTAATTGTATTTTTATATTAATCTAGCTTTTGCCCGCGAGTTCGTCAGTATAGAAGTCGAAAATGGTTTTTGACATTCCAAATTTTAAAGAGTTTTGCATTGCACGCACCCAGGGTTTAAATGTGTTCACTGTTTTTTGAATAAAATCGAATTGAGTTTTCTGTATTGTATTGATATCAACTTCGATGCAAATCACCCACAAAATAACTGTCCTGTGTGTGTGTACCACTTTTTAACCCCGTTTGGCGATGAATTTTAATAAAATACGAAACACGTCTTTCATTAATTGTGTTGA
Organism: Diachrysia chrysitis; assembly: GCA_932294365.1. Lineage (NCBI taxonomy): Eukaryota > Metazoa > Arthropoda > Insecta > Lepidoptera > Noctuidae > Diachrysia > Diachrysia chrysitis. Next base: position 8,031,011 of record OW028659.1, on the reverse strand, counting down.
AGAATCATTATGCAAAATTTGAAGACGATTGGACTAAGAAATCACGTTGTCCCATACAAACTTTGCCCCTGTTTTTCACCCCCTTTGAGGTAGAATTTCTGAAAATCCATCTTATCGGTAACCTACGTCATACAAAGAACTCGGCCCCAAGATTCAGGTCTCTACAATCAGCTGCTTAGGCTGTACGTTGATCCGTCAGTCAGTCATTCAGGACAAAGAATTTTATATATTATATAGATAGATATAATATTTATAAAGAATATATTTCGTCACTGTTCATAATTAACACTTTATTCTTAGAAAATTTTCTTCAGAAATGTAATATTGTAATAATGGAACATTTGAATAAATACCCGAAACATAATGGCACTTTTTTCATCAACTCCTTTGAAATAATTACTGATTCTTGGTAAGGGTATTAAAGCTATTTAAACCCTTAATTATAATTTACTTTATTTCCCAAATGATTATTAAAGATTTAAATTTATTCAGGGACTACAGAAATAGATTTCCTGCCAAGAAAATTAATAATAAATGTCTTTACAGAGGTGAATCTCTATCCACAGGGGACCAGTTATGATAAAATGTGGACAGCGAAGTGGAAAATTAATGGATGGTGTATTAGTTTACCGGGTTGTACTAACAATAAATCTCTTTGCACGCTTTTAAGATTATGCTTCCAGAAGCCGCTTTTGTTAATGGAATATGAATCATTATTACCGTCAATACAATCGTTATGCGTGCTATTTTGGTCTTCAAAACTGAGTAAATTTAGCTTTCTTTGTCTATATCTATATTGCTGATCAATAGGATTGTTTGAAAAAGAGCACGAGCAGCCGGCGCAATATACAAATGTAATTAAAAATATTTTATGGTATAACAAAAAAGAAAACAACAAATTTTGAAAACAATTTATGAAAACTCAAGTTTAACAGTTGCGTAAACTACCAAGATCATTGCTAACCACTAGAATCGAAGCGGTTTCAAAATATATGATAGACGTACATTTATTTTCTCAGTTTTCAACACCGCCCATCATTTTGGGAGTAAATGTAGTATTACTACACAACATGGCGTCATCGACGTTAGTGAATATAAATCATTACCATGTAAATATTATTTGCTTGTAGGTCAAAGTTAGATATTTCCACATAAACAAAACACCGATTTAGAATTCTATTTAAAGAAGTGGGATGATAACGTGTAGTCATAACGTGTCTTAAATTGTATATTGTGTTTTGATCAACTATTTCTCTTCTGGTTTGATGGATAAATATCTGGTGAGACTGTTTTTAAAACAAAATTTTTAAGCGGTATTTCAGATCTTTTTCTGTTTAATTAGAAGAAAGAGAAAGTAAGTAATAAACTTATTAAAGATAAAAATTAAAATTTCTCGACAAAATATCTAAATCATAAATTACCATTTCTAATGAAATCATAATAGCATCATTCCAATCGTATATGCTATAAATATCAACCATCTTGTTCCAAAAATATCAGACTTACTACAAACATTAAACTTTCATGAAAAATAATAATTGAATCTGATTTTTAATTCAACACTCTTTCGATATAAAACATATTGTATTTTAAAAATAAATACGTACCCAGTTGCACGAGCTCCAATCTCTTATCAGTGACAAAATGCCAAGGAAACGCTTTGCAGAAACTGGCGACCCCAATTCTCAGGTCCGTCACTTTAGTAGACGTAGCGATACATGCCGCTTCTGATTGCTCGCAGTCGCTATCTTTTGACTTCTGATGCAGTGGTAATGCATTTATTTCGTACCTAAAAAATAAATTAGAATTTAGAAAACACATTTTATTAATTTTAAATTTAACCTCACCAAATGTACGAATTACGAGAAATATATTGACTAATAATTAAAAGAAATATTTTTTGGCAAATTTTTTGTTTACGACATAAATATCTAACCGAACTTTATTATCAATTTTTCATAATTATTATAATGATCTCTGAAGAAGAATTTCGTAGCACAGCAACGTAATCTGAGCTAAAGATTAATTATGCGACATTATTTATTAAAAGTGTCCATGACACTCCCAGTTTTGTTAGAAAACTTTAAAAGCAAGCTAGGTATTGGCTTACTTAATGAAAGTTGTTTGAAGCAACTCAATTATTAATTAATTTCAAAATTGCAAAGGGAAAGTTAGTGGACTGCTATTGTGTCATTTATCATTCAAAGCGGCGCTTCTCAAAACGACTGACTTACAAAAGACAGCAAATTGAGCTGCACTGTTTAAAGAAAAAAAAAATTAAATATTTTTAATTACGGAAAGAATTTTTCAACATGGCGCACTAAACATATTTTCTAATATCATGGAAATGAAATGTAATAACATTCCAAATATATACGGTACAAATGTAACACTCGATGAAATCTTTAGTAGTATAATTTTAGAGTTTTTATTATATCAATGAATGTATAATATGCAACTGATCTTCAGCCAATTGTATTAACGAAAAGTTGGGTAATTTTGTTAATTCATTCGTTCATATTTTTCATTTTCGATTGCGAATCGCAGATGTTAATGGTATTATCACGATCACAGATTTTAATTGCATAACTGTCAAAAGGCGTTTCAGGAATAAAATCATTACAATCTCGCGTATGCACTTGACAAGCATATAAAGCGTAATAATTTAAATTGAGAAAGTTGATTGCGAGATTGTATTTAATTAATGGGACCTTTTTAAATAGCGCGTAATATTATTATGGTCTTAGTTTTACAAAATGTTTTAATTGCGTTATATATCTAATCTAACGAGTCACTGTGTTCGTTTTCGAATTCCACCAAAATGGTTTGACCGATTTTTATGTTATTTTTTTGACAGAATTTTTATTTTTATTTTTGTACAAATTTATACATAATTATGTCAAAACAACGTTTGCCGGGTCAGCAAAATTTTCAATAAATTTATGTTTGTTTTTATTGCATATTTTTTTTAAATTGTATTTTGTCAGTATGTTTGCGTTATTCATTGCTTTTCGAGAACTTTCTACCAATTTCGCTGTGTCAACTTTTTTGTCTGACCTGTGGTTTTATACTTACTTATATCTCCTAGGGTCGTTAGTATAACTCGTCAGTCTTATATCCGTCTGTGTGTCGTATAACAGCTTTGCTATTGCTTTCAAGCTACCGACCAGGAGGTAGGCAACTGGCTCACTTTCTGTTGTCAAATGAAGTTGGATCTTCCCTTCTTGAGATGTCGTACAAACAAAATTTGCTTCGTATTCCATCGTTTCATCTTTGAGTACATCATCCTATGAATATACAATCGGATTATTTTTCAAGTTAATTTTCCTGTTAACATTTTCACTGAGGTATCAAATGAATGAAATTTATTTGATGTACTTTGATCTTTCATTCGAATGAAAATCAGAAATTGCTTGTAAATAATTTATTAATACACCTACTCGCAAATTTATTGTGTTCAATTCGGAGGCCATCGACACGACTCTCGTTGATCTTTACTTTAATTTAACATCAAAAAGTCTCAACACTTTCAAATGTTTGACCGAAATTTAAAAGAAGATTTCTTGAAATGATAAACAGAGAATAATTATATTCATGAAATTTTCAATATAAAATCTGATAGACCATTTTTGCTTATAAATTAAAGCTTAATATAAATTATAAATAAATAGAAATCATAACAATACCCTTACCTGATCATGTAACACATCGTGAACACTGTCTAAGGTAGTGAGAAATTCAGTCAAATTAGTGCCTAAACATTTAAAAGCTCTCTCAAGTCGACAGTTGTGTGAAAATGCTGTTAAAATTAAATATTCCCCTAATTTTGCCATAAAATCCTTAGTGCTAACACCTGCAACAAGGAATATTAATTTAAGTATATAATTTAAATGTAATTTATATTCTATAATTAGTTTAAGAATGGATTTATATTAAAGATTTGTACAGCCAGACGTCATATTTCATTTTGAAGCATTTATATATTTTGTTGATTTGGTTCTCTGTCATCTACATTGGTCGAATTCCACTGTTTCAGTTACATAAATTTTGACAACTTCCTAATATTTTATTCTTTAGTAACAAGCAGATCTTTATTAATAAAAATCATTTTCCACATGTATGACGGAGCACCACATTTTTTTTGTTGTGTTTGTAATTTCCAGGGCAAGGTCGTAATCGTATAAATTGACAGGACAAACCTAGTTTTGAATGAAAATTATGTCATAATAAGTATATCTTTTCTAAAAGTTTCATGAACTAACATACAGTAAGAATAAAACAATTCGTGCAAATAAATTAGTTTTAAACAATGCTTAAACGAGGATATTTAATATTCTCTAGTGCACAGTTAAATGAGAGTCTAATAGATCAATTTGCGCTGGTAAGTCGTTACAATATATTGTGTAAAACGAGGTAGCGAGGTAAGCACAATTTGTAAGGATTACTATTAGAGCAGATAGTCTTGTGTATTTAGATCCTTCTGCATAGAGAAATACAGATATGCAGATAACTAAATAGATGTATAAAATAAGAAAACCATTAGTATATTATTTCTTGAATTTTAGAGTGCAAAACAAGGTATCTTGTTAATTTTTATGTAGTACTAGCTTTTGCCAGCGACTTCGTCCGCGTTTCCGTCGTTTTTCGTAAAAAAGTAGCATATGTCCTTCCTCACTGTTCAGTGGTTTTGATGTAACAGACAGATTAACTTTCGTATTTTAGTAGGGAAATATAATATGTCACGTTACACAAAAATAATCCTTATAGCATGATTCAGTATTCACGCGCGACGGCGCGATGGCTTATTATCGTATTTCATGTATAAGTTTGGTGTTTCTATACCGATTTCTATGATTCTTTTTTTATTGAATAGGTAATAATGTTAACTTTTTTTAATTAGGGATGAGTGAGAGTATTAAAAACGTAAGAGTAAACAAATATAATCAGAAATCTCCGAACTGCTAAGCTATCGGGAGTTACACGTGTTATTGTGAGTCAACCATAAAAGATAGACATATGCTGTTGTAGAATATTTTTTAGATAATTTTATGTAGAACATTTCCGTCATACATGATTTCTATGTAGCTTTAACCATTAAGGCTGCATACGCGACGGAAGCTTAAAAAATGGAGTAACTTCTCCCGTTTTCCCAACATTTCCCTTCACTGCTCTGCTCCTATTGATTGTAGCGTGATGAAAAGTATACTATAATCTGCCCAGGAGTATGAAGAATAATTGTACCAAGTTTCGTTAAAATCCGTCAAGTAGTTTTTGTTTCTATAAGGAACATACAGACAGACAGACAGACAAAAATTTTACTGATTGCATTTTTGGCATCAGTATCGATCACTAATCACCCCCTGATAGTTATTTTGAAAATATATTTGATGTACAGAATTGACCTCTCTACAGATTTATTATAAGTATAGATATAGATTAAGCCGCGTACAGTCTGGTAAAACGTAACATGAAATGTATCGTGCTATGAAAGAATTTACGATTTAAGAAAAACAAACTGGCAATAATATTTCAGTCACTACACACAATAAAGAATGCCAGACAAAAAAGTCAAGCGAATTAAAACACACATTTTTGATCGCATTAATTCTATTCCCATAAATATTTTATCATGAACATTATCTTTAACAAAAGGAATTACACATACAGTACACACAAGACCCATCAGTTGTCAAGTGTCAGAGATGTCTGCCACTGAATCTCGGTTTCATGTTGACACAACTTCAAAGCGACTTATGTTGGTAAAACAAACTTGTATGAAGGCTGCTTGACCTGAACATGAGAATCAAAGGGTGAATAAACGTGAGATTATTTTGGAAAGGGTTTCGTTGACAAGTTGACTTGAACTGACATGGTGGGCAGTGTACCAAGATTTAACAACTTTTTTTTTAACCATTTATGTCTCACGGCCGGACAAAGGTATGTCTACCCTCTTTTCGTCTCTCTCTGGTTAGGGCTGTGCTGAACCAGTTTTAATCAAAAGAGTCGAGCAAATATTTTAATATTGCTTTGATTTTATTCAAGTTTTTCAGCCAGACAAATATTGTTGGATATGTGACGATGCTGTAATTATTATCAATATTGTGTGTATTGAAATATACAAGCTAGTTTTAATGACGTATTTATATTTGTTGTTTTAAATACATTATCCAAAAAATCCTCAAAAATGCAGAAGTAATGATGCTTCAGGCTATTAAATATTTATTATATTAATTATTTGTAACGCATTAACGCATGCGGAGCATTTGTATTTAATTACTAATAAATATAATTATATTTGGATTTAAATGATTACAAAATCATTTCATTGTTTTGCTTACTAAAAACTGACTTTCGACTGTATATTTGTTACGCGATATCTCCAGTAATTGTAAGTTGATTAAAAAAAACATATTTTTGTAATTGATAGGGTATATTTGAGAGGTGTACCCATATAAATTTCATTTCGCTTCCTTTTAACATTTATCTTCGAACAACAGGAAACGAAATTTTTAGATTTCAATATTCATCTTACTTTTTTACTCCCCCATTTAATGAAATGGAAAAACCAATTTGTCTTAGTTCCCGCCAGTTGCATGACATACACAAAAGTTACGGAAGAGGGGACTAAATTAATCTCGTTCATTATTAAAATTCTGTAAAAAGAAATTAAAACTTCAACAACTAAACAAAAATTGATTTTATTTTTTTTTTCTGCTAGGAATCCGCTGTAGATAAAATCTTTTTAGTGTTGATATTTTGTTTCTATAGACAGGCAGACAAGACATGTCATTAAATGAACCTTTCTGAATCAAGGAACAAGTTAATATTTTAGTAGTTACCCTTTGTTCTTGTAAACCACATTTCAAACAGCTTTATGTAGTGTTAAAATGTTTTGTTGAATAGTTTAGTGGACAGAAGAAAATACACTTAACTAAACAACTAAGAGCCAATTCATACTACAGCAGAGTCAAAGCACATCGAAGTGTCAATCTAAAAGTGAATACAGAAAACTCACCCTTAAGTCAACAACGTAACGCTTATATTTCTGCTGAGATAATTACGCGTAAATGCGTGAGAATGTGCAAGCGTTCTAGGGAGGTATCTCTTCTTTCTGACAGAAAAACATGATATTGAGTTAAGGGTGCATTTGCTATATTAAATTTTAAATTGAAGCTTCGATGCGTTTTGACTCTGCTGTAGTATTAATTAACCCTTATCTAAAATTTAATTATAACACAAGTTAACAACAGTTACTAGGCGATATGAGGACATATGACAATGAATCGTAATAATAAGTATACCTACTACTTTCTGCTTAAATGGTACTTTTTGAACAATTTTAAAGTTTCTGTAAGTAGCATAAGTATACAAAACCTTCAGAGTTTGACATTAAAAACATAATCACGCAATCTCCTATCAACGGTCTTGATAGTAGTTTATGAAAAGTCGTAAATACTTTCCCCGTGGCAATAAAATAGTAATCTGGTGATCTAGTCGAACAAAAAGTACAAGTACCTATTTCAACGCAGAAAGATTACCTAATCATTTAAGGGTGGATTTTTTCAGGACCAGTTAAAATTTCTAATTTTTGACATTTCATGCAAAATCTGTCAGACGTCAATTTTATTCAACGAATAAAAAATAGTGGCGTTAGAAAAATCCGCCATAAAACGCAAGATTTTATCACATAGTATTACGAACTACTTATGTGAAAAAATTAACCAATCAAATCATCTAACAAATTGTAAAAGCAAGCAAAATAAAACTAGACGTCTCGGCTGTCACAAATATAATCTCGTTCCGCTGTTTGTGTGTACAAGAAAATTAATTCGCCCATTATTGTGGGTGATGGATGGTACTTACTGTCTGTAGCTCGAACCGCATCGTAAATTTCTTGTAAATACGCGTAATTCCTGCAAGTTTTTACTTCGTCCGGCAGTCTACGTCTGTGAACAAAACGAACGATTTATTTCGGGCCTCATTAACAAAAGCGTAATAAAAATAAAAGGATACGTTTCTATTTTGTTTTATCTGTTTCTGGGAAGTCGTGTGAATTATGTGCGTAATTAGTGTCTACACAAGTTGAAAATGAACATCTTTAATGTAGGTTCTCTGAAATATCAAAATAGTGTATTAAATTATTCATTTGTTATTCAAAGAACATGATATTTTTTTCAGATGAAGAGATATGGGTAAGAGTTTATAAGAGAAGATACTACTGTCATTTAAATTAGTGTATAAGACGTGTTGACCCGAATCAATGTTCACGCCTAGTCAGCACATAATGATAAAACTAGTTATTGTACACTAATAAAATTAACTCTATGTGCAATCATGCATGTAACTCAATTGCGTATAGTGCACGCAGTAGAGTTGAAATTTATTTACCTAACTACCGTATATTATCTAATATCGTGTACCTACATGATATAAGATAATAATTATAATTAATAAATGTATTTCAAATTATTATTCCGCATTTAAAATAAGAAGAGTAACGCCCCCAAAGCACCGCTTACTCAAATTACCGTAAACGCCTGCTTAATTTCCCCACCAATTAATTCATGCGTTCAAAACCCAACTATGACCCATTTTGTCAACTCAAACACAGAGCAACAACAAACAAACGTTTCATTACTCTTATGCAAGTTAAACGGGCAATTTAAGGGTCCCTGTAATTAAACATAATCTTACCACAGGAGGGTAATTAGTAAAGAACGCGTTGCCGGGTTTCCTTAAATATAAATGCGTATTTATAATACGTATTTACCACACACAATGTAAAGTACGAATGTGTAATTATAAAGTATTAAACATTGTGTTTGTCGGAGTCACGATTTTTGTGTTTTGTTTACTTAGATTTTAAGCTGATGTCAGAACCGTGAAGAACAAGATGTGTTAAAAATCGTTGATTAAATTGAACAATCATATAAATATAGGCGATAGTTGATGTTATTTAGAGTAACAAAATCTCTTTAAGCGTTATGAGTTTTTTTTATTTTTACCCACCCTGTAGACTACTACAATAATGAATAAGCAACCTTGTAAGCACAAATTTTGCAGCTAACTTTGTACTGGTTAATGATATTTAAGCTAGATTTTTTTTATATTTGAATGAAATTTTGAAGTTTTTGAAGTGACATCTTATGGGTAATCTGCTTCGTTGCGTAACGCGTTACGGCGCAAGTCTGCCTGGCTTCCCTTTCACTCACGCATAAGACAGCGGTAGGCAGTTAGTTTAAGTTATCACTTCTGTCTAGCGTCCCGAAACGTACACGTTTTTTTTTTCTTTCTATGTTGTGTATTTCAATCATATAATTTTATACTTTATTACTTTTATTTTATAATACATATTCAAATAAAGGTATAACTTACAAACAATTGTATTTGTCGTAGTGTTCCGCTTGGTTCTTAGTCAGCGCTGTAACTGCGCCATGCAGACACTCGTTCTGAAAACAAAAGGCTTTATTAACACAATTTTAAGGTTTATTACACAGAAATATTATTTAACAAAAAGACAATTATGACGACATTATCTGGCCATGATATTTTGTAAAGATACCTTTACAAGATATCATGGCCAGATAATAAGAGGAAGATAGGGACTTTGTTATGCTGTCGGAATATTAAAATTGAAAACAATTGGATTGCGTAATTAGTCGAAACTGACAGTTCGACTCGCGAAAGCACCGCATTTACCTACTTCTAATAAAAAAACCTTTGGATATATCATATACATACAATATATATTTTTTTACATCCTAATTAAAATTTATTCTTTAGTTGTTGTAAATATATTTCCGACATTACACGTTTTTTTTTTAACTCTAGCTATTAGAGTTCATGAAATACAGCACTCGGACTGACGGACGGACGGACAGCGAAGCCTTAGGTTCCTGTTGGCATTCTTTAGGGACAGAACCCTAAAAATATATAAAACTCGGTATTAATATTCAGTACAAATTTATTTCAAAGTAGTAAAAATATCTTCTTTCACGTAATATCGGCGTATATTGCGACTGGCTTGCAACCCTGCAAGTATGGCTTCCTGTCCTTACTGTAGGCGGCTTACCGGGCCCCGCTGATCCGGTTAACACCTGAACTAATTCTAAATAGAACGGATACTTAGATATAGGTGAAGTTTGGGGACCAGAGATACTTTTTTAAACGTATGAAAAATAATTTGATTATTTGAGCCTGCTATAGTTTATGTTTTAAAGATGGAAGTCATAAATATATATGTGAGTTGGTAAATTGTATTGTTGCTTTTTCTTTTCGCGGTGATGGTTTTCTTCAGATTTGACCGGCCCAAAATATAACTTTAATCAAAGTCATGTTTATGCCTCTTTTAAGTCTTCTGCTTGAAAACACCGAAGGTAAGCGATCACGCGGTCGTTCACCAACAAGATGGACCGATCAAGTGAAAGACTCTTCTTCCTCCACGTTTTACACGGTGGTAATAGATGCTCACGATAGAAACCGATGAAAGCAGATCATTCGATCAAGATTTGAACCCAATGCTGACCACGATCCTGAGACATGAGGGACCGACTACAGAGAGAGAGAAGTATTCTGCTGTAGTGGACAAACTGGGCATCTGGGACAACACAGCAGGTAGTCTATAATTTGGGGGACACCGTAATCACATCTGTCGTGAAAGCCCCAACCCGGATAACTCAACTTCTGCTCACGCCCAGCTGGAGTCTGTTGAGACTTTCAAGTTCTCCTGGAAATATTATGTGCTGATGGCCGGTTTTCAGCAAGGGGTAATCAGTTAAAAACGGAAGGGGACCTTTTAGACCACAGCTCTAGCCATATTGTTGTTACTGTACAACCATCTGAGTATGTGATAATACTACACTATTAAATACATTACACACTATTATAATGTCATCGTGTACTAGATTTTTGTTGATTCATTTACTCTTAACATAAGTATATTATTATTATTATTTCCATTTTAAATGAGGTAACTCAAATTTAATCCTTTTGTTTCAACAATTATTGAATAAAATATTTTATTTATTTATTCCCTAGTAACCTCACCACCGCGCGTACTTTAAAAAACATTCAATAATATCATGGATAACTATATTGGGATAAAAACGCCTATTATTTATCCAGGTCTGTGTGTGGATTTACAGACCTTTTTTTTTTTTTTTTTTGATGTGGTCCACATTTAAAAAAAAAAAAAAACAAAAAAGTTCAGTCATTAAAGCCTTTTGACACACAAAAAAAATAGAGTCTATGAACTCTTTTTTTTTTTTTGAGAGACGTCTCTGTAACTTTAATTTGTTTTGAAAATTTCTACCAAAAAAATACAAGTTTTGATAAATACCGACCTGTTTATTGTATCTATACTTTACGATGGTATTTTAGAAGGAATATCAGATGGCAAAATGTTGTTTATTATAGCGTAAAAATTCGCCCCAATTTAATGCGTCTCAGCGTCTGATATCAGTTTACGGAGTCCCTTAAAAGCCTTTTCTTTGCCTCCACCAATATTTTATGTAAAGCTTTCTCCAAATGATAAACTTCTGCAAAGATTTAGAAGGTCTTTTGGAGAAAAACACTGATGTTTAGTTACATTCGTTTATTTAAAGTAAGTACTACCTATATTTATTTAGATTATGATGATTATTATATACAACTTTAGACACCCGGCTTCGCACGGGTAGAACAGAACTATAGCCATAAAAATGGCTATAGTTCTGGGCTACCTGTGAAAAAACATAGGGATATTATAGCATTCTAAATTCTAAAATATTTCTTTTAAATCGGTCCAGTAGTTTTTGAGTTTATTTATTCGTTAAAAACATTCAATAATACAAATCTTTCCTCTTTATAATATTAGTAAAGTTAAGAATTTTTATCAGTTTATTCACAAAATTAAGTGAAGAAGTTCTTTCTTCTCTAGAGCTGTCTATAATTGTTATGGACCTCAAAATTGATTTTCATTTACTGACTCACAACACGATTAATCTTAAAGTATAAAAATAGAAAACAATCAAGTTAAATTAATTTCCGAAAGCGGTCGAGTATTAAAACCATTCCCTTCAACAGACAAATAGGTCTACCAAACAAATCAATCAAAATAAGTTGTCGGACGAAATTAATTGATCTATTGTTTATTTCCGATAAAATCTAATCGTAAACCGCTTAAACTGTTTCCCTAAATTAAACGCTAGTAAATAAAGAAAGTAAGAATCTATGTTTGTAGAAAAACAAGCAGGACGATAATTAAATGTAAATAGATCGGATTTAAGGAAATATTACATTTAAAACGCAAACTATCTGCATACAAAGAGTTTGTCATCCATTAGAAGTAATGGATTGAAAGTAATTTACAGTTAAGTTACTCTTTGCCGGTTGCCAAAAGTCTTTTGCTTTGGCACAGTTAAAGTTTACATTGAGAAAGAGTATAGAAAGATAACACATTTTTATAATAATTTTATAAAATACCTAAGTACATTTTTTTTTGTATAAAACTAACTCGGTGTAGTTGATGATATCTCTAAGTGTTTTTTACCTCTGGACCTCCATGTTTTCTAGTACACCCAGTACATGTATTTTCCATACTAAAAGGGAGCACCGCAGATCGTGTCACTCGCCTTGTAATGAATACATAAATTACTCAAAATGGTTTACACAAGAAATCAAAACACACTTAGCACCCGATCCATTAGCCATCTGATACGTCAAGGGTAGAATTTTTCCTCCATTCTACCATTTATCAAACAGTCTTAATGTAGACCTCTTGTGACGGTCACTTAAAGTGTTATATTACTTGTTCTAAATGAAGATATCTTCAAGGCTTTTTTGGTAATGAGGATATAAAATGGTCATGAATTTGTTAATAAATATATAATCATGATGTACCAATGATATTATACATAAAAAAAAGGCAGATAAGTTGTTAGCGCATCGAATATCGTATTTCAATAAAAATATCATGAAAATCAGTCCACGTGTTTTTAAGTTTTAAATAAATACAATAACGAATTTCAACATCGTCATCAATTTTAATTAATTAATTGCAAGCCTGCTTTAATGCAATTCCTGTTTTAATTATTATTATTCTTCAATTATGACTTCGAATTTACAAGCAATAAAAAAGTTTTGTGAAAAATATAGAGTATTATTGTGTAGTTTTCATTTGTTTTTGAGGCACGTAAAGAAAATTAAGTATTATAAAGAAAATTCTCTCTAATAACGGTTCCTGTAATAAAGTTTATAAATTATTGTATACATAGGTACTTAGACGCGTGCACCTTGTGTAGTAATTACTGGCTGGAATTTAAAGGTCTTCTACGTACAAACCAGAGCTGTGGTGCACTTTACAAGCGAAGAGAGGATTTCTTGTTTTACGAAAATAGTACTAGATTTACTACGGGCTTACTGAACATTTCGAACACCAAGAAAAAAACCCCGGTATTAAAAAAAGGTTTTTATCAAGACCCGAAATATCACGCCTATCGAGTATGAACTGTAGACACTAGTATGAACAAAGTAAAATTGTAAAATTAATGTCAAAACTGAGCGCGCCGTTTTGTTAAAACCTGTGGTTAAAACTATCTCAAAACCTATATCGGAACCGTCGATATATTTGCATAAACGTCTGTCGTCACACGGAAAATCACTTAAATCAGTAAACGATCGTAGTACTTACAGCAAAAAAATTGATTACGCTCGGCACAAGTGGCTACTAGCGATGCGCTTACTCTATGCTTGTCTATGTTTACTCTAAGTACTTGAGTTATAAAACAATTAGGCAGCTTACATTTTCTCGGTTTTCTTGACAATGATCATCGTGTCATATGCAACGAACTGGGCAGGCCTTTTATTTTAGTGGAAAACAATTACGATTTCTTTACAGGGAGCGCGATCTTGTGTAAATATTTTTTTATCGCTTCTAACTTGTATTTTAGACCGCTAAGCACTTTGTAAAGAGAAGACGTGTTTCGCATAGTTTTGTAATGCTGGAAATTGCCTACCTACAGTTTAATTACAAGGAGCCATTGAAAACAATTTCTGTAAAGTGAAAATGAAATTATCTATTTAACTCTTCAAAATACTTAGTTGCAAAGGTTTTTTATCTGGATTTTACCAAATTCAGATAAAAAAAAAACAGTCACCTAAGTCATTAAGTAATATTTAAAAGAAGTTGATGGATTATACTACAAACATTTAAAAAATACGAACAAGCACGTTATTACTACCAACAGACAGAGACACCAAAAGTTCGACCTTAAAAATGGTCGTAATTCTCATCTACTCTAATACCAAATAAAATGTATTGTAAAAAACTACTTTCACCTCGCTACATTATATACAAACACCCAAAATCCGAAACCCCAAATAAATCACGACCCGTCAAATATCTACGAAAGTTTCTAAAGAAACGCGCAGGTACAAATGTTTTGCGACATCGAATCGAGCCCGAAAACTCTAACTATTTCAATCGAATTCCTTCAGAAATAGAGAAAGTTTCCTCCCGTATGGAGTCGGGATTGCCAACATTAATCAATGTAATTATGACGTCGTGCACCTGTGGTGTTATGAATGATGATATCAATCGTACGGAATTCGGGTCCATGTAGATAGGTTTTTTAATTAAAACTGCTGGTTACATTTGGTAGGGAATATCGATAAGGAATTATAATCGATATTTACCTAATCCTTACTTATATTATAAATGCAAAAGTAACTCTGACTGTCTGTCTGTCTGTCGCGCTTTCACGCAAAAACGATTGGACCGATTTAAATAAAATTTGGTACACAGATAATCTAGAGCCTGAGGAAGGACATAGGCTAGTTTTTGTCGCAATAACCGATATCCACGCGGGCGGAGCCGCGGGAAACAGCTAGTACTTACTATAAATATAAAAGTCTGTAAGGATGGATAGATGTTTGTTACTCTTTCAAGCAAAAGCTACTTAACGGATTCTGTATAAGTTTGGCATACAGATTTTATAAGGTATGCATTAGGTTTTAGTTTATAACCTAGATTAACACATAAGTTATTTTTATCCCGATAAGATTACGGGAACAGTAACTACGTGGGTAAAACCGTCACGGAACTAGTATCAAATATAGGTATAATCTAGATTGATTAATTGTCATTGGCAAAAGAAAAGATTGAGCGGAAAACCTAGATGCTGAAATTGGAATCTGATGTCGCTAACCCGCAAGTGAGCAAGCATGCTCGTCAGTGCTCATTACCTTCTCTCTATATGACGGATTAAGGCAAAAAGAGGAGTTTCTCAAGTCGACAGGTTTTTTGTATGTTTTTTTTTAAAATTCTGGATCGACTTCAGAGGTCTCAAATAAATTTCATTGAAGTCGCTTCCTTTTTACATCTATGTGTAATCAATTATTATACATTTAGAAAATACCTACGATTCGAATCTCGAAACAATATTTTTTATGCTATAGGACAGTGAAATACTCAAACAATATATCTCCACAATCTGATTGTCATATACAATGGACTTTATTATTCGTCCACTCATATATCAAGCTATATGTTTTTATTTTATTTTGGTGTATATCAAAATGCGTGTGAACAATAAAAATAATTGAGACTAGGCATTTATTTTTGATATATGCTTAATATTGTTCTAGTAAATACCTTATCTAAATAGTATTTGATTTTATTTCAGATATTTAGTGTTTTATGACAATGTATCGTTTTTAGTCACAAAAAAGCTCAAATTGTTTAAGGACCACTTCTAAGATGCAAACTTTCGACCCTCTCACATTGATATTATTACTTCCACCAAAAATAGGGATGTTAACTGGTTTTAAAAAGAAGATATCAATAGAAAGTCTGTAAATTAGATTATAAAAAAATACTAGACACGTATATTTTACTTTTTCAAAATCACCATAAACTAAGGATATAAAGCGAATTAAAGGTTAAGATTGGGGCTAATTGCGTCACGACATCGTGACCTCATGCGACATTACCAAACAATATATCGAGCTAAATTTACGTAAAAAAAAATACGTCTCTAATATTTTTACCCATATACGTGAAAGGCATTACATAAAAATTTGTCAGCATCCCTATTAACTAAATAACCCACCACCATAATTTGGCTTAATTTTGCAATCCAAATTGCTTTCAAAGATCCCAAGACACACAATAATAATGTCTGTTTTCCAGTAAAAGAATTATTACTGAAACCTAATTAAACAAAATACAACTATGTAACAAAATTAAAGGATATTTATTGGTTCAAACCACATTTTATCCCGGCATGAAGAGCGGTTACGGCTCATTTGGGAAAACAACCAACAATAAATAAATTCCCTCTCAAATTAACAGCAGTTTCAATAAATTAATTGCAAATGAGTTTTGCTGATGCCTTAATAAAACACATTTTGTTACTATGTAAAATGATCATAGATTTATCTCCAGCTTATGCCAATCTTTCAATAAAATAAATAAAATTTGGACAACATCACCATACATAGTAAGTTGCTAAAGCACTTGTGTTATGGAATCAGAAACAACGCAGGTGCCACAAACACCCAGACCCGAAACAATGTAGAAAAGTGGTTTTCTACATTAACCCGTCCGGGTATCGAACCCGGAACCTCAGAGCTGGCGACACCATGAAAACCAGTGTGAACGCCGCTCGACCACGGAGCTAGTAGTTAAATTAAGATACCTATTGTAATAACACAATCTAACAAGGCAATTTCGTTATTTTAAACGTTTTGATACCTTTATGTAAATTATATCCTTGGCCATAATTCCCTAAAGTAATGTAATAAAAATAAGATACATTCCGTCAAAAATAGGTTTATTTTAATGTACTTAACCTAAAAAAATAATTAAGATTCTGAAGAATCTACATCTCGTTAATTAAAAATAAAATATGTTAAAACAGTTAATCTTTCTCATTTATAAAAATCACTTCATATGCTCAACTCATACTATAGCAGAGTCGAAGCGTCAATCTAAAGAGGTGATATAGCCAATTCATCCTTCACTCAACAATTATAATGCTCATGTTTTTTTTGAAATATAAAAACTAGCGAATTACTATGAATTGACCCTTATAAAACCTCTTTGTATCTTCCAATACTTACATTCGATACAAAAAGCTAAGATACCCTTTCAAGATATATCCACACAATAATTCATGATTCGTATCAATAGAATTAGTAGATCGCAGTAAAAAGGTTATATTTGTACCAAATCAAAGAGCTCCATTAATTATTAGGATATTTGCTCCTGTCTCGTATCGGAAATTAATTACGGATTCTTATATATTACGAGATGATATTAATAACTGTATGAAAGAAAGTAATGAGCTTATTCGCCCTTCATATAATTGTCGATATCGAAACTTATTTTAGCTATTCCTGTCTGTATAGACCTGTCAAAGGGAATGTATGTCTTATAGCGTACGCAGAAGACTTAAATTAGCTTAGATTAGGTAGAGCTTTGTAAGTAGCATAATGTTACAAGGTAAAGGCCAGGATACACATGCTACGTAATAGCACAAAAGCAAGCTATTTTACGGAAAGATACGTCCATTTTTTTTCTATTAGTAAGTAGCATGTGTATTGTTTATCCTGGCATTTAATACAAGCAAATTTGTCTGTTTCGGTAATTATGCCTATTTTTGCAGATGATGATTTATCCCGCGTGGGTGTCCGTTATCGCGGCAAAAAGTAGCATATGTCCTCTCTTAGGATTCGAGCTTATCTCACACAATCAAAATTTTTCATCGTGTCATCAAAATTATTTCAGCGATTAAGTCGTGAAAGCGTAATAGAAAAACAGAAAGACAGGCATAGTTACTTTCGCATTTATACTATTACTAGCTGTTTCCTGCGGCTCCGCCCGCGTGGATGTCAGATATCGCGACAAAAAGTAGCCTATATCTTTTCTCAGGCTCTAGACTGTCTGTGTAACAAATTTCATTTAAATCGGTTCAGTAGGTTTGGCGTGAAAGCGCGACAGACAGACAGACAGATTTACTTTTACATTTGTAATATTAGTAAGGAAAGTATGGATAGATGAGTAGGTAACGCAGGTACACACAGCAAAGACACACATACACAGACTCATATAAATATGAATAATCCTAAGTGAGTATCTATTCATATTTTGAATACTATTTCAAATAATTTATTTTTTCTCCGATTTTTTCTCTGATAAATCTTTCCTACCAGCCAGCTATCTTTAATACCATAAAAAAATTGATTCCGATTTTAACTTTGTTTGGAAAACAGGGTAAGATTCAAATTAGGGAATTTAAATCTTACCCTGTTTTTCAAACAAATGCTATTAAAGGGCGAATGACCAAGACAGTCACCTGTTGCTTATAAACACCATTAGCTTCCCCTGAGCACGTCAATTTAACTTTATACACTCGTAACTGTCCACTATATTTGTTTAAGTAAATTATATTAGTTGCTTAATTTATTGACTTCATTAAAAGGTACACGTGTTTAATTCGTACTTCTTGTTTGTTTAAGATATTATTACTTGTCAACTTTAATGTCATAGTTTAAATACTCTGGTTCTCTTTTTAATTTTGCATCTAGAAGTCTGAGTTTATTTATTAAAGAACCCACATATGGAAGAAATGCATCTTCATACATTTTTTTTTTCAATCATAAATATGCGTTTTTTTTTGTCGGGGTGAATTCTATTGACTCCGACTAAAAACACCCCGATCCCGTCCTTGCCTATGCCGGAGCCGCGGGATCGCTTACGCAAGCTCTGTGAAGTCATAAATTTACTTGCGTCCTCATTCTTAGAAAAAACACTGACTTTCTGAAAGAGAAACATTGCCATAGGCTTCTTAATTATATATCCTCTAAGTCTCTAAGTCTCAGTCTAATACCGTATGTACCGTTTTAAATTGTAACTGTTGTGTTAAAAAGACTTTTAACAATATTCGAAACAGTCAAATGTTGTCTAAAAAACGAATATTACAAAATATCTGTATACACACTAAAAAAAAAACAAAAGAAAAATATTTCTTTAGCTACGCTCTGATATTAGGTCAAGAGAAAATACTGACTTTGAAATTAGTTCGCAATTTTGATCAGAGCAACAGCGCGCAAATATTGAAGTAAGTACAACAGTTGTTATAAATTAAAATGCACAAAGAAAACAGAGTTGAATTGAAAAATAAAAGCATGCTCTTAATATTCAAACGTTGCTAAGAAATAAGACTTTCGTATAGAGCTCTAAAGTAAGCGATTATTAATATTTTAAAACGTAATTTAATATTTTATGAATTATAATTTCATTTTGTTAAACTTACTTTTAAGTAGGAATTTATTTATTTTATAAATATTTATGTATTTTTTTTTAAATATTATTGTTTTTTTTTTAAAAATACTATATTTGCAAGAATTTTCAAAGACTGGAGACGTAGTACATACCTATCTATATGATGAAATGGTTTGTATTTTTGTATATTTGTAAACATATATACTCAAAATGTACTTGACTGAATTCAAAAATTCTTTCACCATTAGGATACTTCATTATCCCTGTGTAACATAGGTGTATCCCAAAATGTTTGAAACAAATTTTTCTTCCGTTCAAAACTGGGACGGGCCGCTAGTGTATAATAAATTTTACGGTTAGATCTAATGAAAAACTGTTACACTAAATGTGTGTGTTTATAACGTAGAAATTTACAATAAAACAGCTCAACAAACATAAAATAGAGTGTCTTTATTTATTGACTGCAAAGTGTAAATAAAATAAAACTGACACAGTATCACTGACAATGAGATTCATATCCACCTTTTAACTGTGATCTTGTTTAGATTACAGTCTATTTCTGTGCTTTTGTATACGTCTGTTTTTGGGTTTAGTGTTCTCTGTACTATTAGATACTACATCGATATATTGCACATGTTACTTAAATGGCATACAAAGATCATTGATTATTATTTGTTTCGCTCCATCTCCATCTGATGTTAGTCACGTATTTGTTACTTTAACTCACATGCGTTTTTTAATAATATTTTTATTTCTTTAGATTTTATGTTTAATTGGCTCCTTATATAAATGACAAATTTACAGAATGACCACAACTTTTTAATAAATATTTATAAAAATCCCGGCACTGTTTAGCAATTTCTTAGCAGGTTCAAAATTCAAATTCTCTTTTGAAAAATTAAATTAAAAATCTATTTATCAGTTGCTAAAGACCATCGCGATTTTTATAAATACTCTTACGACATAGTGCCTATAACTACGTCATATAAGTTAAACTAATCTATCAGCTTAGTCTATCGCGGTCTACTGACAGCTGAACATAGACTTTTAAGAATTAGCGACATAGCAATCAGTGCTCCGCCTTCTGTCATCAGTCCGACCCAATCCGACCCAGTAACCTTTTTGAGGAAAAATATCCAATTAATGTCCAACTTAAATTAGTGACGTAATTATTTTCCGCTTCCATTACAATAACGTCCGTTCTTTAAGCTTTAAAAACCGCTTCTTTTGTGGCTCCAAGATAAACTTCTGTACGATTTTTCCCCGCTTTTTGAACGTCGTCGCTTGAGAAATGAGATTTCATTCAAAACTACTTATAACTTTTATAACAAGGTCTTTTTTATTAGCTGCGAACCTATCTCTCTTTGTGTCGGTGTCTACTTCCCGTAATAATAGGTTTTCTGTATTATGGTTTGGGATTATCCATATCTTGGGACATACTCACACACGGCCATCTGATCCCAAACTAGGCCGAGCCTGTATTATGGCAACCTAACAACTAAAAAACATTTTCTGTATTTCTAAATACACACAAAATTATTATAGATAACTTACACACAGACAAAGCACCAATGGTCATGCTCATCACAAAAACATTTGTCCTGGGTAGGAATCGAACCCGAAACGACCTCCAGTTTAGCTGTCAGGATCACTAACCACAAGACTAACAGCAAACTTACAGCTATTAAATACTAAAATTAAATTATTTTGTGAATATTTGTGCATAAATAAATTGGTTTCAAATTTTTTTGTTTGCACAGTGTTTGTACTAACATTATTTATCTTTTTTGTTTCCATTTAAAACAAAATGAACTTAAATTAAATCGTTAAATTTTCAGTTGAAAAATAAACATAAATTTTATACCAGATTGCAGCACAAGGTTTAATATAAAGTTTTCTATAGGGTCGATATTAAAAAAATATATGGGAAGTTTATAAATTCTTCTTTATTTGTAAGGTATTTTCTACTAAAATTATGGAAGTTAAACTAATATGAAATGTACTCTACAACATTATATGTTATTTCAAGCCAGGAAATACAAATTTCAGTCCTTACGACACAACTGTACAATTATAACTTATTCTCAATGTGACAAGCGCCAGATGACTACTACCATTGTAGAACAAATTGCTTTAGCTCTGATATTTATTCAATGAACCAATAACGCATTGTTGAGCTTTGTTATTTTTTAATTAGAAGTTAATACAAATAAACTGTAAAAGAAAAATGAAAATATAACCGAACGATGCGTATATTCAACTATACTGTGTTCTTTTACCTATATGCAATCCTGTTATTCCTGTATTAGCAGGCTAGCTATCATCTGACATGGCCCACTGTTACATTGATAAATGTTCCGATGGTCATTGCTCACGTGATTGATTGGAATACATTAGTTATGTATGGGTAGAATCAGATCAATTTAATTTAGCTCTCTTCCCATATCATTAAGGAAACTAAAATTTCTTGTCATCTAATTATAATTTCTTTGAAATGATACCACTACATCTACGTATGTTATTTGTGTATAAAAAGAATAACTAGCATTAGAATTCTGTGTTTCACACAGCAACAGATTCTTATCAGTACCGCATTGGCCAGAAGTTTCTAAAAAAATCATTATAAATAAAACAAGACATCATTGCCAGTCGGTGAAGGAAAACATCGTGAGGTAACCTGGAATGAGGAACAAAAATTGGAAACTGAAATTGAATAATGCTCGTTCCTTCTCTAAGAGAATAAGCCTGTGCCCAGCAGAGGGACATTTATTTAATTATATTATTGTACATAAAACAAAGCCGGACCAGTTACACCGTCTATAACTCAAGAACGAGTGGATCGATTTCTTAATTAGTTCACTGATCTTTGAGGGTTCCTCTCCACCCCAAACAGCAGAATCAGAAATCGGGCAAAGATACAAAATAAAAGGTTTCTTGTTTTAATTGTTTAAATTTTGTTACGACCAAGTGGGTTATACATAAAAAAATCCTTATAATACTATGTCAGAGAAGTGGAACTATTAACAGACTACAACTGACTGCCAAAGTGTTTGATCATTTGTTAGTCCGTCCGTAGGTAAAAATTTTAATGGTCATTCGTATGAGTGGTACTGAATCACGAGCTCTTCAAACACGAAAGAGTTTCATTTGAAAAGTCTGGACAGCCATTGAAAATGTTCAATCAATGTAGTGATTACGTCATACCAGATTTCAGAATGACTTACACGCGTGAATGGTAAGGAATTTCATTTTACTTCATTTATAGATATTGATAGTTTTTTGTTTCGGTAGATAAAATACACGCATCTGATGTATTTTATAGTGTCTATACGGTTACAAATTGTAGTTATTCAGGCTAAATACATTCGCTCTGCACTCGTGGTTTGTGCCATAGCATAATAGGGATGTTGAAGGGTTATGAAAAGTAAAAATCTATTTAGGCCGTCAATTAGATAATAAAAAATATTAGACATGTATTATTTTCTTTATCAAAATAACAATAAACGATAAAGCGAGTGAATCAAAGTTTATGAGTGGGGGCTAATTACGTCACGATGTTACATCGAATTACATGCAAAATGTAAGACATTGTGACGTCAGGCGACATTTCAAATCAATGTATCGTCGTAAGTTTTTGGTTAAGTAAAAAAATTAAAAAATACCTGTCTAATATTTTTTACTAATCTACCTAACGGCAACATAAAAAAGTAAGTCAACATCCCTATTAAGATTTAACAAATATATTTTTTTATCAAAAATTGACTCAGACCAGGTGACAGCTGTCGTTTTTAGCCATCAGTGACTGCGCAAAAAGCCCGTAGTCACTTAACTCCGCACCCCTCAAATCATCAAAACGATTCCGTCATTTATTACCTTCCAGATTTATCCAAGCAGCTATTTCTACTAACGGAAAACGGAAAAGGTTTTATACCATCCCAAAAGAAAAATGTCTTATGATAGCCATCAATACATTTTCCTTAATCAAATGGTAGGAAATAAATCAACTTGTTTTTCTTGCGTTTTTTTTTTCTGAAGCACAAAAAGAATAATGAGGCTCTAGGAAATAATGTTAAGTGCTGTCAATTATGGAATGCATTAGGTACAAATGATACATGACTTTTTTGCAAGTATTATGCAAGATTGTATTATATGCAAGTGTATTTTTCCGTTTCTAACTAGCAATTTTATGTAACGCACTGAGTGGATTCGTATAGTTTGGACTAAAATAATATGGCTGCACGGATATCTGTGTGGTTATAGGTCACCGCGCTAATTACCACTGTGCGTGACGTGCTGCAGGTTCGATTCCCGCATGGGACAATCATTAGTGAGATACACAACTGCTTGTTCCAAGTCCGGATCTTTTTTGAGCATGTGATTTGAATGTCTGAAATTATTAAATAATTAATGCTCAGATATTTTTAAAGCCAATACAGTTTAGATATATTTTTGAGAAGGGTGATCACATATTGTTGTGACATTTAATGCACAGCATATATTATTGAACCGTTCACATATGGACATAGTTTTGATCTATAGGTTATTATTATAATTGGAATTGCTTTGACGATCTCCGTGGTCGAGTGGCGTACGCGCTGGTTTTCAAGGTGTCGCCAGCTCTGAGGCCCCGGGATCGATCCCCGGCCGGGTCAATGTAGAAAACTATTTTTCTATATTGTCTCGGGTCTGGATGTTTGTGGTACCTTCGCTATCCCTGAATACCATAACACAAGTGCTTTAGCTACTTACTTTGGATTCAGAGCAATGTATGTGATGTTATCCACATTTATTTATTCTTTATTATTAATTAGGTTATAATAATTATTTGTTCTTAAGCTATATAATTTATTGAGCTTTTGAAAGCTTACAATATTTTGGATCCAAGACAGCGCCAATATATTAATAAACTCGACTGTACCTATTTCTAAATTTTCCATTCTAGACAACTGTATTGTCTCGTAGTTTGTTCTACAAGATAATAAATTGTTGGAGCTGTTTATGTAAATTTAGATTGAATTGGTCACAGATATTTAGCTTTGTTCATAGTTTGTCGCGAAAACAAAGGATGCTTATCTAGACAAGGACTCAAAATGTATTATGATAAAACAAAATAAAAGCAAAAATTTTGAAGATTTTTGACAAAACTTCAACTATTTAATTGAAAGCTTATTCTATATTAAATGCCATAAAAAGGTTGTTTTCCCAACTAATATACCTAATCCGAGTTCTCGCTACTTGGAAAAAACATTACTTATTATTTGTTTTTTTTTTTACTATAATATGTAAAAAATGTATGTGAAGTAGGAAATTATTATAATTTATTGTTAGTTGAAAGATTATTAACCAACAACAAGTAAAACTAGAAGTTATTCTAAAAATACAATTCATATTAAGGTTATTATAATGAATAATGTTCTAATAAAAATTACACATATCAATAATGCGAGACGTTAAAAAACTGTCCCGATTTACGTGTCATTAGTGAACGAAACAGATCATATAGAATTTACGTGACAAAAAGTGATAGAAATAGAAATTACACCAATTACCCGAATTTTACTGCCTCAGTTTTGACGCCCTAGTTCGATATCTACCTCGTTTTTGTATATTATATAATTTATTATAAACGATTTAATTTATAAATTAATAAATAAATAAAATACGATAATATAATATTCTCGATCAATTCCTTTATTTCTAGGAAACACTAATAATTCTAACATTCCTTTATCCAAGAAATATTCTTAGATATTATTTAGACGTGACAAGATATCTAACATGATTGACATAAGTCGGGGGCGAGCGACGTGGCATTATGGTGGAAATGTCAGCCATTTAGTGTTAAGTGACGTCATAAATGTAGGTGGACATTTTGTATGACTGCTTTGTTTTCTTTCTTTCGAGTGATTGATGTATTTCTTTGTGTTCGAGTTTATTTAGTCACTTGGGTAATAAAGTTAAATAGATGTATCTTTCCATTTGTAGTTCTGACACATTAAAGTTCAGAATAATGTATATACTTCAAGAGTATTCACAAATATATATTTGATACCCGATTTACAGAAATATATCTAAAACATGACATAGAGTAACTTTTTTAAAGTACAATGCCTTAACCTAGTAGGCTGGGTAATACGAAAATTTCGTTAATGCTGTTAACGAAATTTTTGTATTTACCAGTCACCAACCAGTTAGGGCGTTATAATTTAAAAAGGTTAAAAACATCACACTTATTATACTAAACCTAAAAAAAAAAACATTGTACATATTATTAAATATCAGTCTGAAAACAGTAGCAAAAGAAGATGGGTCGACCATCACAGCACTGATTTCCAGCCATTCCTTCCCCCTAAGTTGTAATGCGGGAGTTACTCTTTGTGTCTCGTATTTGATATTTTTTTGTAAACCACTTACTTGAAAATACTATACAATAATGTTTCAATCTATATTGCAGTAAACGATCATTTTTATTACCCATCAGTAGCCACAGTAAACTGGTAATTCACTAAACCTAGATTACGTTCTAAAGACGCTGTTACACGGCGCAATAATTGCCAATCACTTTAGCTCACCCGATTTAAATCAGACTCACGCACACATTGCTACAGTTTGCTTTAACTCAGTAACTAGAGTGTTTATACTTTATTTTTTAAACATTTCGAAATCATATTTGCTTTTTTAAGATTTGAAACAAATGCTACGTTCGTTTCATTTCAACAATGTGTTGTGTTTAGCTTGCAAGCTAAATTAGATTCTGGATTGAGATGCTTTGCATAGTTATATGAGTTCGCTGAAAATACAATATTATAGTAGATACTTTTGAGCTGGTCTGGTCGGAGCCAGAAGGAGGACTCTGCAATAAAACTACGCAATCTTATCGTGTTTGTGCTTGTAGGATTGGTCTTCACTTGGAAGGAAATATCAAATTAATATTTTATAAATATTTTAATAAAATATCAATTTATTTGATATTAATTACCTTAAATTTGTAACAAAGATAGAACTGTTTTATTGCTTAGGGATCTACGTACGTTTTGGATTAGGTATGCAAATAAAATATTAAAGGATACAAAAAAAAGAAATCATCATTATTTATTTCCAACGCCATATTAGAAACGCAAGGATTTTATTTCTAAGGTATTTTCTGACAACCAACTGAGCCTACCCAGTACAATTTTCAGATCCTTATTGGCACTCGTCAAATGTACACACAGCAAACTACATAGGTTTGCAGGCCACATATATACATAATTATATTATTACATAAACATAATTATATTATGTAATAATATAACTATGTAATAAAAATGTTAGTGTATACCTTATATAATCTATACTAATATATAAAGCTGAAGAGTTTGTTTGTTTATTTGTTTGAACGCGCTAATCTCAGGAACTACTGGTCCGATTTGAAAAATTCGTTCAGTGGATAGCTCATTTATTGAGGAAGGCTATAAGCTATATAAAATTACGCTGCAACCAAAGGAGCGGAGCATAAATGAAAAATGTTGCAAAAATGAAAAACCGTTGAAACTAAAACACGCGGACAAAGTCGCGGGGGACAGCTAGTATAATATAAATGTTAGAGTGACCTGCAAACCTATCTAATTTGCTGTGTGTACCTCCATTCAAAACGAAATCATGTTATTTGCCACAAAATATTTGAAAAACTGAAATTGAAATTCAGATCGACATCTAAGCGCTCCTTAGTTACTAAACCAGAACGAAATGCTCACAAAAACGCTCTACAAATAGAGCTCTAAATCACGATACAGCAGACTGCACGAATCGCCTAAAGTCCCAATTAAACGAAGTCTCAATCAAGGCATTAGCACATTTCCAGTTCGCTTTCCATCGAAGCGATCGCTGTATTAAAGCCGATTTCCCAGTTGCATACGAATGCGATCAGGTTCAGCCAATAAAAAAGCGTTTAATTGAATTGAATTCTTCAATTAGCATTTCACTCACATAAAGTAAACGCAGTTTAGCGAAGAAGAAGGCAACTTAAAGGTAGGTAAATAAATAAAATGTAAAGCCGATTCCTTTTTCCAAAAACCTAAAACCTGTGTCAGTCGGGATGACGTAATGATTCTAAGGAGATCCCAAATCTCTTAATCTGTGAAGGCATTTATAAGTTACAAGCGATTCGCCCCGGCTTCGCAAGGCTAAGTTTTTAAAATTACAAATCTTTGAATTTCTCGGCTGTGCTATAATAGTATGCATGTATTCAAGAGGAAGATTTATATGAAACAAACCTTTTTCTTGAATCACTCTATCTATTGCTGACAACTGCATAATATAAATCCGTTGCGTAGTTTTAAAGATCTAAGCGTGCAGCGGGAGCGACTTCGTTTTATACTATATACATAAATAAAATGACATCATGACTTCCGACAACATTGGTCTCCTTTTTTGAGCAATCGATTAATACATTCGACATTTAGACTTCGAAATTGTCAATTTTAAACTCGATCACGGTGAACTCAGTTTCTTGGAACTCTGTAATATAAATGGTGAGATCGTCCCTAGTGATTCGATGCGGTTTTCCGGTCGCGTGGCATTTCTGCTATTGCCCTAACAGTTGTTTGTTTTATTGCATTGTGTTGCGTAGAATGAATAAATTAATGATGATAATTTAATTGCGGGTTTTAATGAGCTAATTATTATTAGCGTACACGTGTAAATGTAATTTAGAATTGGTTTATTATTATGATATCTGGCTTTATGAAGAGAAATAATTTTATAATTCACATTATTATATCGTTATTTTGAAAGTGGATAATGCCAATTATTTATACAGTCAATAATGTAATTTTAGATTAAATTGTTGCATTTGCAATGCTAAATGATAAACTGGCTTTGCTCATACAATTTAATTATAAAATACGATATTATGTATGATATTAATAATCGGAAAATGACTAACCCCGACTAATCCGTTTGTCGCTCAGAACAATGTAGCAAATAGCCCACATTTCAAACTGAGAGCGTCTTGAAACCAGGACGTTTCATTAGCGGTATAACTGACAGACAGAGATAGATAACGCGAGCAGTCCAACCAGCTGACAGTTGACACAGATTTAACGAAATTAAACCAATATTAAGCCCAGTCTTAGGACCCTACTTCTAAGACATCATAAAGACATATTTATCAGTTATCTCTGACTATGGTACTATATTACATGGTATTCTATTCCCGTGATAGCATGGTCAATTGGTGTCGGCCGCTCTTTTAAACCTACTAGCTTTTACCTGCGGCTCCGCGTGGATATCGGTAAAATTTAGCCTACGTCCTTTTTTAAGATTCTAGCTTACTCTATCCTAAGTTTAATTGAAATTGATTCAATAGTTTAGACTTGAAAGTGTAACAAACAGATAGACATACAGAGTTACTTGTGTATTCATATTATTAGTAGGCATGGATTGTAACGATAGCTTCGATAAGATCTGTAATATGGTCGTTGCACCCGCATAGATGTATCATTGTTCCTGGCACTCGGCTCCGTAAGTTCCCACATTTTATAGTTAGTGGAATATTCCTCCATCATTTTATATCGTCATCATTAAAATGTATATAAAGAAGATCATTAATAACACTGATTGAGATGTAGTCATGTGATATCGTGGGAAGAGAATAAGTACATTATTAATTAAAGCAAATTATTTTATCATACCTACCACTTTTTATTAATAGAGTAAGCAACGCCACTAGACTCAAATCAATTTCTGTACTTTGTTTGTTATTTATCATTCTAGAGTAAATTTGAATCAAGGAAATTGTTTGAGTATCCAGTCTTTGCATAGAGAGTTGTTCGTGGTTAAGCTTCTAAATTATCGCTAAAGCCGGCTTCTCACAGTGCGTGATAGAACGGATCACCCCGACCGGCCGACGACCACGGACAGCCACCGCACAATGAGTGTTGAGAATCAAACCCTATTTTAACCTACTTAGGGTATACTTCAAAACGCGCTGGATTGGAATATATATCGCGGACTATCCGCTTCCCACGGTGCGTGGTCCCACGCACCGTGGGAAGCCGGCTTAAGATCTCTAATAGATTTTAATACGGTTTAGTAGACTACGACCTTTGTGATAACGCCGTAGCTTTTCAGTGGGGTAAAGCCCATAATCAATAGCTTAAAATAGACACAAATTCTCTTAAATCTTTCTTTCACTGAAACTCAATGGACCGTAGATATCTTTCAATCCAAAGATTTGCTCGATAACTTTTCTTCAATGGTAATTATTTTCGGAGAATTATGAAAGTTTAAAGGAACAAGATGAGTACTAAAGTGATTTATTAAGTTGGTCTGCCGACTTTGAACTCGCTTAATTAACAATCCTTTCGAAACTTTACGTATTAATTTTGTAAATTTATTTATAACTGGGTAAAAGAAATTGGTGGATGCGTGTTTCATCGTTTTAATTTTGTAAGTTGAATAAATAAATTTTGCTGCTAAGAAAGATTCCTTAGAATTATTAATGTGGTAATCTAGATGATTTTCAATACGAGTTGAATTTAAAATTATTAATGATCGAGATTCACTTAGGTAATGTTTATTGAAAGCGATCATTATTGGGACCTTCTTTAGTAGTTTCTAGTCAAACGCCGAGGCAATAATCATATATGATTATATTAAATGTACTTTTTGGGTTGTGATTCATGAATAATATAGTCAGAACAAAAATTGATTAAAAGACATTACAACATGTTAGGCTAGTCGACTTACGTAACAGGAAGAGGAAGTGCCAGAGACAAAACCATAGAAGGTGACAAAGACAGTGTGGCCAGTGCTCTATACATGACAGTAGGTATTGAAGCTCTTAATACGTGCTTTGCAATTGTATGTGTGTTTTAAGCAACAACTAATTGCCAGTAATACTCACAGAGAAATTACCTACTAAAACGCTGTACATTTTCCAAAAATTTAAAAACCAAATATCCCAAATTGCGTCTCAGTAAACTAACGGAAAGAATATATCAAATGGCAAATTTTCCCTCAACAAATATCAAAGGGATAAAGACGAAAGGAGTTGTACAAATTCATTGCTCACATCGTGTAAATGCAACTCAATCGTACACACAAAGGAAAAGCTTGGGAAATTTATAAGGGTGACATTTACCACACGGCTGCCACAAGCGTCGGATCACACCTATTCACAGAATGTGCTCTTTCATATTGAAATGTATAAATTCTTGTGAGGCACAAAAGAATAAATGTCTTCAGAAAGAGAAACATGCTTATTTCAGAATATTGCGTGGATTGTAGTTGTTGGATTTTATTTATTCTTGAATTTATGTATTCATTTTAAAGTTTCCGTCTTTCATATTAAAACGATTTTAAATCAAAATTGATTTCGACGAAGCAATAATATTGAACAACAAACGTCATTTCTGATGGTATTTTAGACTCCATATATTTTCAATCAAAACCTACGTAGTCGACTGGAGTACAAACCGGTTTTCAAGATGTCGCTAGTTTGGAGGTCCCGGGTTTGATCCCCAGACGAGTCAATGTCGAAAAACACTTTTCTACATTGTCTCGGGTCTGAGTGTTTGTGGTACCTACCTTCGTTGTATCTGATTCCATAACACAATTGCTTTAGCCGCTTACTAAGGATTCAGAGTAATGTATGTAATGTTGCCTAGATTTATTTATTTATTTAAACTATACACAAGCAATTTAAAGTAACTCAATCCTTTATAGAATGAAAAACAAAAATCAATCTACTTTCGAATAACAAATGGTACGTAAAACCCGCTTCATTTGTTTCACGAAAGAACAAAAGGGAAAGTTTAAACACATTACGTATTTGTTAAACAATTTTCTTCGCGTATTTATCGAAAAACCATGTAGAAGTTGGTGAAACTCCATAAATGTACGCCAGTTGGGTATGTCGGTAATCAAAAGTTTTGCAACTGCGGCTATTGAATTTGTAGGTACCGAGCCGAGCATGCTTTAGTGAACCCGCGGCTCCGGCAAAGGCAAGGACGGGACCGGGGTGTTTTTAGTCGGTGCAAGTTCGACATATCCCAACGTCTGCTCTCAGCGCGGGTTGAAGTCATTAGATTTTCAACCCGTAAACAAATACAAAAGGTACTGTTACTTTTCGTTGTGCAACCACGTTTTGTGTTAATGCTGGTGAAACCAATCATGCTATGATTTGCTAACTGTAGGTACGTGTTTTAAATTCAAGTTCTCCGAATAAAGCTCAAGTTATTGACATATTTTACTGTACAAGAACCACTTGTATAGTATAACATGCATGCAGAAGCAGATTAAAACATCATAATAAACACGTTTTTTTACACATTAAATTTATTTAATAAATAAAACTCTTGAGAGAGGCCTTAGCCAAGCAAAAATACATGAAAACAGAAAAAAAAATAGATAATAAAAACACTGTACATGCTTCGATTTTTGTGACATTTTTATTAATTTGGGTGAGTGTAATAAAAAATAAACTTAACTTATATTTTAACCTATATGTTACCTGCTTTATTATAATGATGCCTTCATTAATAAAGCAGGTAACGTTATTATAAATAATGCATTGCAAATTGCCTATGAGAGTCTACGATACTCCAGGGATGCAGTGTCGTACACAACGTAGGCCAATTTGATGTATGGCCTGCCTTTGCAAATGAATCTCAATTATTAATGTTATGGCCTCCGCCAGCCCCCGTTAAAGCCTTAATAGGACATCAAATTGGTGTAAGAGTTCTTGTATGGAAGGTTGTATCTTTAAGTTGCGTTTTGACTCAGGTACTAACAAAATAAAATACACGGAATTACAAGCTATTTACATAATTTATTCTAACGTTTTATTTATGTATTTATTATTATAGGTACCTAAGTATATATCGCGGTAGTTTGTACCACTTTCCTGTTGTCCCTACTATAAGAGAAGGGAGAAACACTCCGGTGGTTTTAGCCGGTAAGAGTCTTTTCCACCACCCCAGGGAAGTCCGGGACAGTCCATGAAGATTTCCCAGGGAGAAATAAAAAAGATATCTTATTTATGTTTTAAGCCATCAAATTGTTTTTTTTGTTGTTTTCAATTTTGGTATTCATAGATAAATAACGAGGCGAGTATTAAATGAGCTTTTACACTCCTATATATTTTTAAATTCAATCCAATATCCACAATATAGTAATATAATTACAATTTAAAGCCAAAATTTCCAATTAGCAGAATAAAACAAAACCCAGATCAATTAGACTTTTTAAGCCTAAAAGAAGTTTTCATTAAGTCATTAAGGTTTTAGAAGCTGATTGAATTAATTCCTTTTTTGTTTTAATAATGAAACTTCAAATTTCGAACATGATATCTTAAGACTAAGTTTTGTCTTCTTCTTACTTCAATGATGAAACCTAATTCTCTTAAACTACGTTCCAGTAATTCTTTGTAAAGCTGGAGCCACACTAACGGGAAACGGCGCTAATTATCGCGATGAACGTTTAACGTCGGTGTAGCACTTAACGCGATGATTTCACAACGGTATCAACATTTCCGATTGATGTTAGGCAATAGCTTGAGGGGTGGCAATCAATGCGTTAAAGCGGACACACTACGTTTGTCACTTGAAATACAAGAAAGAAAAACACAAAATTTTTATTGCCAAGAATAGACATTGACATTGACCGTTCAAGTGTGGCCACTCCATGTAACGCGTTAATAATCACCGCAATATTTAACGCGATGATGGCATTGACGTTAGCGTTAACGTAGTGCGGCCCCAGCATAAGAATAATATTTTCGTGACTTACTCAAGTAGGTGAGGTGTCAATGGGATTAAGAAAATTTAAGATTGATTGATAAAATTAAGATTTGGTTGCCGAGGGATAAATACTTATTTCATAAACTTATATGAATTATATTTTATAATGCATTCGAATTTAGTTTTTTTTAATTCGACACAATCCTCACAAATGTTTTAAGCATAATTCTACACTTCAATCTAACATCAAAAGAATTTCTCATGCAACTAATATTCGTAAAATCAACATTTAAATACTAATTGAAATAAATCTGTAACAAAAGGATTATTGCCTTGCATTGCATTGCATGTTATCGAGTCTAAGCACTAGACATAAATGACGTTGTTTGCATAAAAAACAATTGACGATTCACGTGTTAGGAACATCAATCAGCTGTTTAGTCCGTGAGAAAATCTAACAATACAAAACAAATAACTGTTACACTGACGACAAAATTACTATAGTTTATATAATTTGCGTTACACAAGATAAAAAGACCCGACTATGACTTTCAACTATGAACTTAACTACCTTGAAATAAAGGCGTTTTTAATGTCGCAGTGTTACTATAGAATTCTACTATATAGCCCTATTGTTTTGCACATTGTTATATGTAAATTTTATAATAATATTTCAATCAATGCGTATAAAAATAGGTTGCACGGACCTTTTTGTATTTAAGTGTACATCGATGCTTTGTTACGTTGTGAATAAAAAAAAACTAAGTCATATACTGTTTTTTATTAAAATAAATAAAGGTTTATTACTGATTCCAGTTTAAATGCCTGTTCTTTTAGGTACATGGCAAAAAAGAGCTCCGATCACCACGATTGCTTATTTATAGATAGGCGATTTAATATTGTGGTTAGGTATCTAGGTTTCTATTCTATTGTACTTGTTGGTTTTCTATTTAGTATTAGATTTGTACAGACATCCTTATTTTTAGCTACAGAATAACACTTCGAAAAAAAAATCTTGTCTTACCTGCAATTAATTAAGCAAAATATGCATTATCCATAGAAATCTAAAAAAAATAGGATGTTTTAAAAAAGTCTTAATATACTACGCAGCAGTTTAAAAACTGACCTACTCTGTTTTTCCGGGACACTACTCATACAATATGGTCGAAAATCAAAGCAATAAATTTTATTACAACTGTGTTTACCTACGGGAGCATTGAACTGCCTAGTAGAGTGTTAATCACGGCTAAAAGTTGCAAACGATTGCTTAAAACTTTGTATATCTGTTCTCGACAGTAGTTGCCTAGTAATTTAACGTCTAGCACACAAGTACTGGGTATGAATTCAGGGTATCCCCTTTGTGGAGTTTCTAAGACATATCAAACACATTGTTCGGGCCAAAACAAAAGTTTGAAGGCAGAATCATAAAGCGTGATGCTTGAGAAACGTTATTATATCTCCTTTGTCTTCACTTGGTGATAGTTACCTAACCTTTTATTTCTGAAAGTAGGTACAGAAACATTAGCTAATCATCTATCAAACCTCTTGTTAAGTGCTGTGATTGGTTGTTAGCCTTTTGGTCAAACAATCACAGTCGTGATCAGTTGATTTGACAATAGATAAAATTAAATCAGACTTACAAAATCATAATAACCTATATAGTAATAATGTTGTAATTAATCTTTAATTTATCTTTAAGTTTTGAAAGTTCATAAATAAAAGTAGTAAATTTCGATAACAGTTAACGAAAATAAGCCAAAAATGTTTATGTTTCAGAATTTTTAATCAACTTTGTAGTTGTAAAAACATGTAGGTACCTACTGCCCGTCCTGCATTCTCCCGCAAGGTTATTCGCTATGGAGGTTGTCATCAAAAGCGATTGTTGCTTTATAAAAAAGACAGTGAAAACACGCATTTCTTATCGTGTAACTTCGGTGACAAACTAAATCTACTAAGACATAAATAAGCCACCAGTCCCTATTACGAGTACATCATATACCAAAACCTCAAATTCAAACAAGAAACTAACAACCAAGTCACAGGAGACACATTACTTAAAAGTAACTTGGTCCCATTGTGAACGACAGACGCTTATTGAATATTAAACGCTCGATATAATTTTCAATGATGACATTAAACCATTTAATGGTCCTATAATGCGGTTCAAATAATAATAGGAATGACTTGCCTATGCTGTCAAAAAGTAACAATGTCTTTAGGACTTGTGTTATAAATTTAACCTGCGTGTCGTGTTTGATGCTTTTTTAACCGACATCAAAAGGTGGAATATCTCAAATTGACGGTTTTTTTTTGTAAGTTTGTTACGATGTCTCCGGCAATTGCGGATTGATTTTTATTTTGTCTTCGATAGCGTATATTTCAGAGAAAATATACGCCTGTGTTATCTTACGAGGCTGACTTGGCGCAATAGTGCAAAAAAGCCTCATTAAATAAATGATTTAAAAAAAAATATATACGTATTTCATTGAACTTGGAACATAGAATTACACTGAAAACTAAATAATTAATTTCACTGTGAAATTAATTATTTTGTTTGAAATTTGACGTAATTGAGATGGTTCTTAGCTAATTTATGAAAACCGCTTCAGACATTTGATAAAATATATGAGTTTTTTATCAAGTATAAAAACGTTAAGTTAGTACATATTTTGGAGTAACGATCTAATGTTTACCGAAGCTTATAATGGCGGATTTATACAACATCCTGAAAAGTAGAAGTTTTAGTTTTAATGAGTAAGACTGTCAAACTAAACTAGGTCACATTATCTTATTAAAATTTTAACTAGATAAGTTTTTTTTAGATAGTTTCGAGTTTGGTTTTAAAACTAAGAATGAAAGGAAAATATGAAAATGATATTGCGTAGTACTTTCTTTTTATTTTGTTCAAGGCATGGTCTAGAACTCGCTCCAGGTAAAATACGGTATTCAGCTGAATCCGGTAAGACACTGAACCCGATAACTATTTTGGCCCTATCCGGGATTCGAACCCGAAACCTCTTGCACGGCAGTCGACCCCTAGACCAACGCTGTTAGAGTTTGCAGTCAATTAAGTAATTAAAGAGACTGTTTATAGTTATCATTATATAAGGTACCTTGGTAATTCTAATTTATGGCAAAATTTCATTCAGAATGATTAAATTATGAATGGGTGGTTTATAGTAACAGTATCGTTCTGAATTTAATTTCAACTCGACGTTAATACGTTAATATTTTCCACTAATTTGATAGCTGCCTGTAAATATTAACACTTTACTGAACGAATTGAACTAACACCCTACCGTTACGATATTAATCGCAGAAGTTCGCTTAATCGTCTTAAGCGCTTGATTTTATTAAAAGAAATCTTATTTCATCGAGATAGAGTATAAAATGGAATGTTAAAGTTTCAGTAAGCCGCAGTCAGCAGCTGCAATGCTTCGCTTAAGCGCTTAAGCGTCAATATGTTTCTGTACGTTCCTCACCGATAGCTATGGAACTTAGTTTCAACAAAGAACCTTAATATGCAGCAGCAAAGTTCAAACTCAAACGGAAAGATTAAGTAAAGCGAGCGTCAGCTACTTGCTTTCCTTTAAGATATGCACCGATGACCCGCGAATGGGCTACGAAATATGACTTTAATCCTTGATGATAAAGTCCAGAATAATATGACAGGGCTTAGAGATGTAGTTAGTCGCTTCAGCAAATCTACAACGCGTTAAAGGGTACTATTTCCGTTTGATATGTGTGATACATGGATGATCCCGAAATCTCTCACACTTTCCAACCTAAAATTAATCTTATTCCTTTAGCTTACAGATTAAATTTGATCTAACTTACCGAAGGTGCTGTGAGGAGTTGAAGGGCTTCACTCAAATTCTTAAGAGTTAGCGTGTTCCTTTCTCCTTCATCCTCATCTGGTCCAGGAAGGAGGACCGAGGACTGGCGAGAGCGGAACTCTGGTTTCTTCCCACTGGAACCACTTCCATTTGCAAATTGATGCTGGGAGGAGGCAAGGCTGAATGGGCATGCCATTGTGAATGGTTGAGTTATATTTTCAAGTCATTGGAAGAGGAGGTTTGAACACTTTGATACACTGGCACGGTGAAGTTATCTGGAAGAAAAATTAATATTTAAATTTATGTTCCTTTAAGCTAGTGTTATCATAGTTTCAGGAGTCGGTAGTAATTTATTTCATGAAAGTAGTATATTACTTTTTGTTTACAGGCCCAAGAATATTTACTTAAAATAACTTTTCAAAGTTATTAAATCTCGATTATTATTTTAGGGACTTTTAAAAGGGGAGAATTCAATATCCCTGTATAATATCGGTGGCCTTAATAATAATAAATTGAAATACGGGGTAGGTATTAAGTAACATTTACGAATATAAAAAAGACTAATTATATTATAATAATAAAAAAAAAAACACTTATGCTAAAGACTTCAGTTATATTAAAATTAAAACTTATAACATAAATTTTTATTATTTAATTGTACTCAAGATGTATGTGCCTTGTTTCCCTACAAAGCAAAAATAAAATCTTACCCTAAACAATAAAACCTCCGCTCGAAATAAAAATACAGCAATTAGGTCACTTTCTCAACAGTAATAAAACTGTCCATTAATGTTCTCTTAAATAAACTCAAACTTGTGGCGTTGGAACAAACACCAGACCTTTTATGTAAGCAAATAACATAATGGTCGAGGAATCTTTGTAAATATTTGAGTTAGCCGTAAACAACGTACATAAAAGGGAATTGCCTGGTACTGATTCCGGCAAAGACGTTGCTGTATTGAGCTTACATGTTTGTATTTTACTAAAATAAAATATAAGTTCTATCTGAAAGAAACTAGTGAAACAAAAAAACAAAAGAGTATCATGAAGTAATCAGAGAAGAATATTACGCATTTTTTTTAAAGAGTAATATTCTGGAAGCAATTTATAATTCTGTAAGTAAGGGATCGATAAATCAATAAAAGTCTTCTTCGTGCTGCCCTTTTCCCAATTTTTTTGGGGTCCATTCTCATTTCTATTCTACTCTATTAGCCGCCATACTGCCATTCACTGATTTTTCCCTCATATCATCTCTCACGCAATCGATCCACCTTTTCTTCCGCCTACCTCTTTCTCTCCAGCCTCATCCAAATTCATCACTCTTTTATTCACATGCATTTCATCCCTCCTACATGTCCATACAATTCTTAGCGTTTTCCTTAGGATGGTATGGGCATTTAAGTTACTAATCAATAAAAGTGTTAAGCATTAAAAAAAATATAAGTATTTTTTAGGGTAAACTTCAATCTATTTAGTTAATGTGTTCAGCCCCCCTAGACAAGAGACATTTTGACAAGCGATAACGCTGATCGAATCGTTCAAATGTATGGAAGTGACAAGTCCAAGTCACGTGACTTATCGAAACAAAATGTTATTTCTATATATTTAATGTCATTAGAGCGATTTCTATTATCGTTAACGCTTGTCGAAATGCCACTTGTCTAGAGGTACTGATCTAAAAGTACAAAAACTCTTCATGTAAATAAAGCTAATATTTATTTTCTTTCTACTTTCCATATAATAATATCTTACTTTTATTTATTATTATATTCGTATAAGTATATTTCTACCTCCATAATTTATTTTCTCGCAAAGATAGGCCGATCTTATGCGGGAGAGTACAGTATTTATTACTTTTATTGCCCTACATAACTTTGCCAAGGTACTGAATCATTTTATTACTCGTATTCAAGTTATACCTATTTTTTTTTTACATGAATATCAATACAATGTTAAAAAATGATTATTTACACATTTGCGACTATTAGGATCTACTTTTATTTAGACATTAGAAAAATACCATATAAAATTTGTATTGATTTATAAAATATTTTTATTATTTTCATAGCCAAACAAATATTAATGTCAGAATAAATATTAAGTCACTGTGCTAATCTACCCAACGATCCCCTTACATTATAACAATAGTTTTGCGAACACTGAAGTTGGCAAGCTTGCTAACAGATTACAATATTTCTTGGATTATCATTTGAATAATTTCCGGAAGATAAATCTCAGAGGGATTTATATGATGGTAGATCAAAAACTGCTGCGTCAGTTAGTAACTACATAAGAAAGCTAGCTTTCTTGTTCTAGGAAAAATATTTTATATAACCCTTACTAGATTTACGTATATTTTATGAACTAAGCGCAATTTTCACTGGAGTATTTATTTCATAAAATCTGATTTACTTTAGATATTCAAACGTTTCAAAAATATTCGACTAAATAGCTTAATATATACTTCTATACTAATACTAATATATAAAGCTGAAGAGTTTGTTTGTTTGTTTATTTGTTTGTTTGTTTGAACACGCTAATCTCAGGAACTACTGGTTCGAATTGAAAAAATATTTTTGTATTGGATAGTCCGTTTATTGAGGAAGGCTATAGGTTATATAACATCACGCTACGCCCAATAGGAGCGGAGCATAAATGAAAAATGTTTCAAAAATGAAAAACCGTTGAAACTAAAACACGCGAACAAAGTCGCGGGGGACAGCTAGTATATTATATAAATCATGATGAGTGTACGAACAATTGTATATAACATTAATAAAAAGATAAACCTTTGCCTTTACATCATCACTGAACAAAATATTTTACTTATTTAATATACCTTTCAAATCTCTTAACACATTATTGTACTAAAGTTAGAATCAAATGGGTATTCACTATTCAGTCCTTATTCCAAGGATGTGTTTCAAATATTTGAAATTAAACTTCAAAGCAACAGTAACTTGTTAGATGTAACTATATTGTGTAATAGGACAAAATGTACCATTGTTCTATTGTTTAGAGATCCTCTATTTTCTAAAGCATTTCAGACGGACTGGTATTTCAATATGTATTATTGTTTGATAAAACGCGCGAATATTTGGCCTATATGGTTTACAAATAAATAATGATAGAGGATAGAAATTGAAATTTATACTGAAATTCATTAAACTTTTTTAATGAAAACCGGCTTTAATGTTTGAACTATGCGAATAAAGGAGATGTTCTAGAAATGTATGGAGCCTGGGCTAGTACTATGTACGCTACATATTAACGGGCCTGTTGGTCTTGCGGTTAGTGGACCTGACTGCAACACCGAAGGTAGTGGGTTCGATTCCTGCCTATGCCAAATCTTTTTGAGATGAGCTCGATCATTTGTTCTGTATCTGGGTGGAATTTATCTATAATATGTATGTATTTAGAAATATAAAAGTATGTGTCAAACACAACTGTCATGGCTGCCTAGATGAGCCCAAAGTAGAGATATCATATTAAAAACTTTTTAAATAATCTTTTTTGTACGTCTGTACCCTGCTTTAAATTAATTTGTTAGTATTTTTTAGAAATTCTCCTATTTTTTTCCATTCCTATTTATCTATGTATTTGTACATAGTGGTCGCCCAAAATCGAACATTACCTTTGCTTTTTTATGTATATATTATTATGTGGGTTCAGAAAAAAAAGGTAACTTAAACAGCGCTTTACAAAAAAACAGGAATGGTTTTTAACTGACGTGCAGTCAAACTGTTTAACTTTAACGTCTTTAATTCTAAGTAATACACTATATAAGTTGAGAAAATATTCT
Organism: Diachrysia chrysitis; assembly: GCA_932294365.1. NCBI lineage: Eukaryota > Metazoa > Arthropoda > Insecta > Lepidoptera > Noctuidae > Diachrysia > Diachrysia chrysitis. Next base: position 7,990,385 of record OW028659.1, on the reverse strand, counting down.
TCCACCTAAAAGATATCGATTTCAAGTTGTAGAATCGACTTCAGGAACAAATCAACCATAAATAGCTCGCGCGTACCAAGTAGCTAACCTTGTTACAACTTTCAGTATAATAATAATTGGCTTAGTTTGATTAATTGAACAGGGATCTTACAATAGCTTTATTGAAGTTGTGTTCATACAATTACCGTGTCTTAAAGATGAACGTTATTTTAAACTTGAAATTGATATCCATTTAATTACGCAATAATGTTGACTTTAATGCTTTGATGCACTATGTAAAACTTCAAAAGAATCTAATGAGAGAATAACTTTGAACAATAATTAAAAAAATGCAATACAATTTTTTTTTATTTCTGTATTTTTAAATCATGTTATATGTATATTACACATATATTTCTTTTGGAATATATTTTTAAACGACTCCCGCTCTAGTGTATTTAATAACTGTGTCTCGGGTGTTTCACAAACATTTAATACACATACACAAAAAACCCAGACTTGGAATAAGCATTTGTGGATCAAAATACTTGTCCCATGCAAGATCGAACCCGCGGCACGTCGCGCACAGTGGTACCTATTGTGCCTGAAAAGTATCTTGTACGTAGATATTTTTGTCTGATTACAAACGTTAATAAGTAAATAAAAATACCAACAATATTCATCTAGAATAGTCTGACACTATAAAATCCGATGAAGTACAAAAACAGCACAGCACAAAGTTGCTGTCTACCCTCAAATTAACAATTTGTACAACGATGACCTACTTTTAATAAATGTTGTTCATTTTCCTCGATCTGACTGTGTGTAAATCATTTGCAATAACCCAACAGTTGGCATAAACAATGATTATTACGGTTTTTGTGACAAAACTTTAATGAAATGAAAACCGTATTGGAATTACGGTTTTCATCAATTCATAATGGGTACCGAATTTAGTTTTCGTTAGGTAAAGATGATAAATGTGATAATAGAGTCAGTTTGTTAAAGAAATTAGATTCATATCAATTAATTTTAAACAACTTTTTTTTATTAATATATTACCTGCATGGTTATTGACGTTTAAATTCCGATTGCGCTTGTATTATGTAAAAATGTTGTCTAGTTGCTCTTTCAATGAACGGTACGACAGATAAGATAAGCACGTAAGCAAAAGAGATAGCTATCATTGGAAACGTAAACCCGCCTTGAAAACCTCCTAATTAGGAGACATCAAAATGCGAGCGCTAATAATTTATCTACCTCATTTTTTGATATAATGTACTGTGTATAACATTGGTGAATTTAATCATTGTTGCCGCATTTTGTTTATTCAATAACTGTATTGAAATTTGTTTAAAATCTAATAATAGTTAAGATATTAAAAAAAAACAAAAACTTTATTTAGTCAAGATATATTACAACCATCGCATACGCAACACATTTCAAAAGGCAATAAAAACTAAAAGAACATTCAGTTCAGTATTTTATCAACTCCACATTCAATTACAATCATAAATGGCGAAGCTACAAGCACAATATACGGTCTTCTACAAAAAATGATTTAACTTATTTCCTTGCTTCCATATCTCGCCGAGATAGCCAATTTCCTTCGTTCCAAGCCACTTTTGCCAAACATTATTGTCAGCGTTTACGAGGCTCGTCTAAGGGTCCAGTGCTGTCCAATTCCGTACATATGTGGCCTTGGGCGATAGCCATTCAATCTTGGCAGTACATTCTGTATACCGGTATATTATTTACCTACATCTTGTGGTACAAATTAGGTCTGGGCAAACATGATTTGAAGTTAGGTTTCGACGACTTTTTTATCAAGTTTTTTTGTAGTGGCGTTTTTTATCCGAGTTATTGGATTAAGTCCTTCTCTAAGGCCTGTGCCCAGCAGTGGGCATATAATATATTGAAATAATGATTATTGTTTTAACCCCGCTTTACCAAAACAAAACATACATTTTAATCTTTTTAAATTTCTTAACCCTCATATAGTGGAAAAATATTTTGTTTTAAGGAAACGATACTAACACACATATAACAATATATACATTCAACAACCCAATCGTAGCTTCTTTCACTTTGCGCGTATGTGAGTTACCGGAGTGTAGAATAAGTGTAGTCTATCCCTACATTGAATGAATAAATGAATTAATGTCTTCTTAGAATATCACGATATACAATTTTTTGTAATAACAAGAAAATAGAACAGTTCAACTTTTTTCACTTCGTAACAAGCTGTTCTTTTCCTTTTCGTGTTAAAGCTTGTTATGTAAACGGAGTTTACAAACTTTTTAGTTTCAACACGTTTTTTGAACTGAAAATGTCGGCTAAATTATTTTCGTTATAATTATAAAGTTTATCTTGTTTGGCTTCAAATTGCGAAGTGTTTTGGTAGGAAGCCGGTTAGTTATTTATGAATTTAGTACATGGCAAATAACTTTAGCTTATTAATTTAAACCAAATGTTATATATTTGGTACATTTGGCTAGCATCATTCATTATGTAGGCCAGTTGATAATAACAAAATTATTAATGACCTTTATAATTATACAGAAAACTATCAGACAGCAACATTAAAAAAAAACTTACTTTTGTCTATTAAGAAAAACTTTTCAAGTAAGTTACTTTGGGTGTTGATCTCACAATCTAACTATACATCACTACTTCTTAGGGACCGCTGTTGACAATAGCTAAAAAAAAAACTGAGCTTCAAAACCTTAAATCTCATAAACCAGATTACAATTTAAAAAATATTTAAGTAAGTACAAATATTGTTTGTTATTCGACCGTTAAAATGAGTTCGCTCCGAGAGCCCAACGATGCGTTGAAGCCGTGTCGTCAAATTCTTTATCCGCCATTTGTAAAAACAAACGAGACTCAATTTACCCTGTTTCATGAAAATACTAAGACGGCGCAGAATTTATTATTGTTCTCTTGTTGATAAAACTGACGTCTTTTTATGAAAGGCAAGGAGGTTGATTTTATTAGGGAAACAGTAATAGATACTGATAAGGTGTAAGACAGAAGATTGCGAAGACTCTTGAGATGTAAACGTACTCTTAGTATAAAGTATAAACTTTGTGTCAAGATATTCCAAGAACGCTACTTGCCTAGTTCTTGGTATTAATTATTTAAAAGAAAACGGTTTACTCACGCATATTCTCGGGATCGCCCGAATAGCTTCAGACTCAATAGGAGTCACTAATCATGAGCTGACGCGGCGGCGGTGGTGTCGCGAGTCGAACTATGTTGGGTTCGACTCGCGACACCACCGCCTTTGTGAGTAAACCGTTTTGTTTGAAATAATTATGAATACTCCCTTCTTAGTATTAGACTGCGGATAGCTGAGTGGTATAGGTCACCACGCCAATTACTACTTAGCACGACGTGTCGTGGGTTCAATCCCCTAGTGGCACAAGTATTCGTGTGATCCACAATTGCTTTGTCTAAGTCTAGGTGTTCATTGTGTACCTATGTGAATCGAATGTTTGTCACTACTTTTTTATCGGCTTTCTTTTGACCTCTTGAGATGACTCACATGCACTTATTCTTTCAAAACCAACGAAAACATCGTTTTAAGGAGTTTTGTTTAAAGCAGATATTTTTGCTAGATTTTAAAATAACAACATATTTTTTTAACTGGGTCAAACGTTAAATATGAAGACTGACCAAAATAATGTTAAAATCCTAACTTCTATTACCCCAAAAAGCAGTCCCACTCCTATCCTACCCGACTTTAACACTGTGATGGAGAGAGCTCCGAATAAAATTTTAATATATTTTGGTCACAGTATACAAAGGTTTATTTCAAAGCTTGTTTTCATATTACTTCCTGGATGCAGTCGACCGTCAATGCGTGAAACTTTGTGAAACTAATAACGAACGAAACCTTTTTAATAATAGCGATTCGTGAATTAACCTTTCACATACTGATTGGATCAGATCAAAAGGAAGTTTGATGATTAATTGACCCATGTTGTTTTTTTAGCCATAGGTTATCAAACGGAGTTCATATTACAAATCTAAGGCGTACCTATAACTGATAACTATTAGTAGCAGTGATCAATATAATTATAGCTGTTTATTTTTTTTATAAAACTGCTAATGGCCTTATAAAAATTTCGACAGTGTTAAGCAATCACTATGAAACTTCTAAATTCAAATTCTCTATAGAAAAATTGAAATAAGAATCTGCTAATTATGTAGTTTCTGTTTTTAATTATTGCATATTTTTTTTACTAAAGACTTTTTGCTCGATCACAACATAAAATAATAGAAGTACTTACTAATTTATCTATTGTAAAAGTAATTTCATATCAGATTACCTTTAAAAGTTATTTGACAACGCACTGGTATTATGGAATTGGGACGTGACAAAATTGGTATGATCCCGCGATAAGTGTTTTGGGTCACAACAGTGACAGGGCTTATTAGATTATATTTAAATTGGGGATTCACTGAGGTATCCGATGTTTAATAACGGTGAGTGTTATTAAGCTGTTTATTATTGGCACTTATTTCTTTTTTTTTTGGCAGGATTTTTATTAATCTTTTTAAAATTAGGATTGCGCGATCGATAGGGCGAAAAATATTGACGAAAAGGAACCCAAAAAAATCAATATGCAAAAAAGTAGAATAATTGAGTAGTGTTAGATAGTAACATAGATTATACCTACCTAAAATTATATTCTAATGTTATTAATTATATATCAACCGACACATAATTATATCTGCTACATTATACTAAACACATAAAAAAGCGCTAAATTGTTTCAATCTATTTTTTACAACCAAGTACCGTAAGCTTTTATTGAATTTCTAAAAAAAAATTGTTACTTATTGGAGACCAAAATCTTCTCAATTTTTATTAACAAAAACAAACATAAAATATTGGTATAAAACCTCAAAAAAATTGTATCTTATTTGAGACGGAAATCTTCTCAGTTCTTACCATCAAAAATAAACATAAAATATTGGTATAAAACCTCCAATTTAAAATTACCACAAATATTAAACATTTCAACTCTTAATTTGATATATCTAGTACTAAAAACATTTGAGTAAGCACAAACCGTAGATTGAGGTTCATAATGCAGAAATATTTCGGACAAAACACAAAGGCAGGTTTTCAAAGCACTATTTTAAAATACGAGGATTATAAACTAAAAGTGCCAGCGGCATGACCGCATGAAAACTTTCTAGTTTTCCTTTGTAGAGACCCGATAGAATTCAATATTCGTTTTAATATAACATTTATACAGTTGTAAATAAAGTTTATTTTGCCCTGTACTATATTATCATCGTCAACGCCGTCATTAATATGTTTCTGCTGTTGGAGAAGAAAATACAAGGCAAGGAAATACACTTAAGAATGAAAAAAGATTTTTTTTTGTTCGACTGCACGAAATATCCTTCTGTCATGTTCTTCATTGTAAGGCCAAGTTTTTTATAAAATAATATAGAAAAATAAACGTATGGATATGTTTTTAAAATCACACACCATCCGTGCAAAGCCGAGACGGGCAGCTAGTATTTGATAAAATTACAAAAAACAAAGGTATACAAAATATGATATGATATAAAAAATGAAAATGTAAAAATATGTGTACGTAAATGTACTAACAATTGACCTTCGAGATGGACAAATTACTATCTATGACTGTTTTCTATTTCATATTTATTAGAACCATCTCTTAAAATCTATACTCATCAATATTATAAAGCTGAAGAGTTTGTTTGTTTGTTTGTTTGTTTGAACGCGCTAATCTCAGGAACTACTGGTCCGATTTGAAAAATTATTTTTGTATTGGATAGTCCGTTTATTGAGGAAGGCTATAGGCTATATAACATCACGCTACGACCAATAGGAGCGGAGCATAAATGAAAAATGTTGCAAAAATGAAAAACCGTTGAAACTAACACGCGAACAAAGTCGCGGGGGACAGCTAGTATCTTATAGAGCTCAAATTACTTAACGCCGTTAATTTTCATTGCTATAGGTACCTATTCGATTAATCTCTGAAACATCTTTATCTAACACTAGCTGTCCCCCGCGACTTTGTTTGCGTGTTTTAGTTTCAACGTTTTTTCATTTTTGCAACATTTTTCATTTATGCTCCGCTCCTATTGGTCGTAGCGTGATGTTATATAGCCTATAGCCTTCCTCAATAAACGGACTATCCAATACAAAAAGAATTTTTCAATTCGAACCAGTAGTTCCTGAGATTAGCGCGTTCAAACAAACAAATAAACAAACAAACAAACAAACAAACAAACTCTTCAGCTTTATAATATTAGTATAGATTAAACTAACTTAATAAGGGAAGAGAACAGTTTAATAACAATCTTAAGTCATTAACAGTATTCAGTATTCAAAACGACTATTATCGTCATCTTTTATGCTTCCTGAAACCACTAACTGCAGACAAAATTGAACCTTAATGACCAGAATAACGCAATAGGTTATTCGATTCATCTTATGTTTACTCGATCTATATTTATGTTTACACTAAAAAGAATTTAATACGTTAATTGCTATACCGTTACTCACATTTTTGGGCTCAAATAATTCTACCATAAAATCGAATCAGAAAAAAAAATCTTTTAAAAAATTTCTTACGTTCCATGTTTTTTTTTATTTCGGTCTATATCAAAGACTACCTAAGTCTTCCTCTTCTGCCTAGCCTTTGCCCTAGCTATGTTTGGGTAGGCTTTTAGTCTTACCGGATTCAGCTGAATACTGTGTTTTACATGGAGCGACTGCCTATCTGACCTCCACAACTCATTTTACTGGGTAACACAGTATCCCATTATCAGACCGGTTGTTAGTACCTATTGTAATGATTTAACCACCGTCAAAGATCAACGTGCTTTCTGGGGCGTGAAGGGGTCTCAGTATTTTTTTTATAAACGACTCCCGAACTAAGGAATTTCATCCTTGTGTCGCGGGGAGTTTCACAAACATTCAAATTAAATGCACACAAATGCTTGTCCCGTGCGGGGATCGACCCGCAGCACGTCGCGCGCTGTGGTAATTGGCGAGGTCACCTTTACCAGTCGGCTAGCCGTGCAGTCTATCAGTATGATTTCTAATGGTCACCCATCCACGGAACAAAGCGCGGCTTAACCTTCATTATCTGTCAAACCGTACGGCTTACACTTCGCCACGAGCCCGTCTAAAAACTACCTGATAAAATCCTTCCATTTAAACAAAAGTAATGTCTTTCCAATAGTCTATAACAACTTAAAATGGGGACGAACAAATCCCGAAATCTATTTCAAGTGATAACTACATAATGCGTATCTACATAACAAAAGCGTTATGTGTTTTGTATGATCAAAGTTTCAGCAGTTTGCTTTACGACTTTCGCAAACATAGCCCGTTATTTATCATAGCGTGATTATGGAAACATACAGTACATTCTAAAACGGCTCTTAACAGAAAGATGTAAAACTGAAAATCGCTTGCACGTATATAATGCATTATCAATAAATTGTTTACCAATGCGATGAGTTTTCCGAGTTATGGATTATTTATCATTGGTATACAAGCTTCCTTGTCATGTTAAACATCTAAAAAATACTCAATATATGTTTTATAAGGAATGTTTTTGCCTACAAAGTGTTCGTTGAGAGATTTTTTTCCATTCATTCAACATTTAGGGCTCGTGTACACGATGCCGGTGGCGCGCCGAGACCGTACCTCTACTATACTGCGCGGCGCCACCGCCATCGTTTAATTATTTGGCTTTATCATTTGCCAAACAAATTTGATAAAAGTAGGGTTGTAAAAAACTTAAAACTAGGATTCACGCAGAATGCTGTGCGCTATGATGCGAGTTAAGTGGAGTGTCAGGTTAGGGCTTAAGAGATTGGATCTCCATTAGATCTGTTAACTTTGTATATAACTTTCGTGAAGAGTATTCATAATTATTTAGAACATAACGGTTTACCGCGGCAGTTCGACTCGCGACTCCACCGCCGCCGCGTCATGTCATAAGTAGGGACTCCTATTGAGTCTGAAACTAGTCGGGCGATCCCGAGAATGCCCGTGAGTAAACCGTAATGTTCTAAATAATCTGTTAACTTTTTTACAGTGTAAACAATATGAACTTTTCTTAGCGTCACTTTTCATGAAAATCATTACCTATACGGTCATTAAAATAAAACTACTTTAAACGGATTTTATCGCGGTTTCTATTTAGATTTTAGTTCCCGACGTTTCGACGCCTTTGCAGTCTGCCCATGACACCTGCAAAGGCGTCGAAACGTCGGGAATTAAACTCTCCGTTCAAAGTAGTTTTATTTCCATTTTCTAATATTTGCGTAAACCTCAGAAAGCAATACATTATACGGTCGTTATTAGTACAGCATCGAGGCGTACGGTATCGCATCGTGTACATGAGTGCTAAATCTTTGCTGTAGATTTAAGGATTCAATATGGGGGCGTATAGATAAAGTACCGCTTTTATTATTTTTCTAACGATCTTTTATTGTTGTTAAGATTTACGATATCTTATAAAGTAGTTTTTCTTCGTCTTAATGTTTTGTATTATGTCCATAAAAGACTTTCGGTTTTAAAGATAAAAGTAGGACATAATATATGTTGCTTTTCTTTGCTGTTTGGCCTCTTTGATTCTCGTAATCCTCTTTTCTTAGGATTTCTTAGGAATAGAGATAAATATCATATTTTAAGATCGTATTCTATAGAATTGATTATGTAAGAATATCAGAACTCTTTACTAGAAGGCACTTCTTTATAATACATACTATATTTATAGAATGAGATACTTAATATTCCAATTAATATATCAGTTCAATTGAATTGTATTTCTTCAAGAATAAATTCTAATAATTTATAAATAAAATATTCGATATCAATGCCAAGTCGTTACTTTTATCTAAATCTAATAAATACACATTAATACGGGCTGTATGCCAAAGTATATTTGAATAAAGAATTCAATACTTTCCTTTCTTCGACTCTCTAGAGAGTTCGCCGTTTCCAAGGTGACAAACGGTAAAATAATATTCAATTGTTATTTGAATTTCAAATGCAAAATTCGAACATTCGAACTGAATGAATGAATGAATCTATTCGTACTATTTTGTAACTATCCGTATTTAAAATAGTAAAGAAGTAGTATAGTTTTATCACGACAGTCTAAAATTCGTTTCTCATTAGTTATGATAAAAATGAAATAGGGTAGGTATTTAAATATTGGAGTGTTATAACTACCTCATTTTTTGATAGCAGCAACCCATTAGTTAAAATGAGGGTATTTTTCGTTTACCAAGCCGCGTATAATCGTTTTCAATCTGGTGGTCGATTATTGAAATTGTATTTTTTGATTTAGTATCATTTTTTGAGAACTCGATGGTTTTTGGTAATGAAACTTAAAATAAAGTATATAAACATAAATAAAATAAATAGAAGTTTTTGTACAAAAGTGTTAAATTTGGTTAACTATGAGTTTCTTTAGTGGGGTGTTTGTTTCCATAACGGAAGGTATGTACTATCGCTTTACATTTCTGTTATTTAAATACAAGGCGAAGGTTAGTAGCTAGATAGTTAAGGTGTTAAGAGTACATCTGGTTATAGAGTTAGTTTACAAAATTTTAATGAATCTTAAATAAGTTACAGAAATAATTGATATCAAATTTTTCGCATCAATTATTCGACACATAAAATCATAACAAATGTGTCACCGTACTACGAGGGTCAATATCAATATCTTATTACATCACACGCTAAATGTTAAGATACATCGCTTTAATTTTGGTTGGCTGGTTATGATTTTTGGTGTCAATAAATTTAAGCGAAAAATTGGATATCAATTATTTCATTAACTCATTTAATTGGTTATAAATTTGTAGTATGCCGAACTAAGTAGGCGAAATATGAAGAACTGTACTAGTTTATAAGATCTGTTATTTACTTTATTTCAAGCAAATAAATAAATTCTATTATATTCTAAGCTGAAATTTTGTAATCTGACTCTATACCAGGTACTCTTCTCGTCTTTTAGATAGATATAACCTTTCGGTAACATTATATATAAAGGATAGTATAAAAAACGTCTCCATAATAATATAATACTAACGCTATTACACATTTTGACATACATTATGAACGTTTAGCTTGGTTGCTTTCTAATTATTCCCCGTCAGAGAAAACATAATTGTAATCCCTAAAGTTAATTAACGGTATTGCGACATTGCAGTAAGTGACGTCATAGTTTAATATAAACTCCTTCGTTCATGTGTGATGACGTCATGGTTGCGACATCAGTGGCCTTGGGCCTTTAACTTTACACCTACTTCTTAAATTTTTAATTTGCTAGGATTTGGGATACATAATATTTGGTCTATATACATCTTAGAGTTTAAATAAGTAAACTAAAGAGTGCGCCTAACGGAGTATGAACAAGGATTATGAAGTATGAACAAAGGTCTTCAAGGTCACGTCAAATTAGTGTCAAAACAGAGCGCGCTTTTTTATTAATACGACCTTAAAACGTAATATAGATTGAAATACTCTAATAATATCGGAACCATAGATATTTTCGCATAAACGTCGCACGGGAAATCACTAAATGAGTGCGTACGTACAGCTCAAGCTTACGATTGGCATAAGGGGCTACTAGTAATGCGCGCTCTTGTGCTTTCTTATGTATACTCTTAGATATACATATTTAAAGAGGTTTGTATTTTCAATTTATATCTATACTAATATTATAAAGCTGAAGAGTTTGTTTGTTTGTTTGTTTGTTTGTTTGTTTGAACGCGCTAATCTCAGGAACTACTGGTTCGAATTGAGAAATTCTTTTTGTATTAAATAGTCCGTTTATTGAGGAAGGCTATAGGCTATATAACATCACGCTAAGACCAATAGGAGCGCAGCATAAATGAAAAATGTTGCAAAAATGAAAAACCGTTGAAACTAAAACACGCGAACAAAGTCGCGGGGGACAGCTAGTTTCAAATAAAATTGAACTAAAATATTTGTTTTCAGAATAAGCTGCTTCTGAACTATTACTGCTATTATCAGACCTCACTTAAGGTAAGTAGTTTGATTTTCTAGTTCAGTTATATTCAACCACAAATCCTATTTGGAGGTGAGGTAATACCGGAAATATAATTTGGTCACTTTTCTACAATTATCTTGTAAATGGTTTTAATTTCAATTTCAGTAAATATATTCTTGACATAAATTATTTTCACAAATCAAGTAGATGGCCTGGCCTGTTGGTCTAGTGGTTAGCAAGCCTGAAGGTTAAGCCGGAGGTCTTGGGTTCAATAATTTGTTCGGTGTCTGGATGTAATTCATCAGTAATATGTATGTATTTCGAAACATATAAGTATTTTTATTAGTTGTTTGGTTGCCATAATACAGGCTCTTCCTAGTTTGAAATCAGATGGCCGTGTGTGAGTTATTCCATAATATTAATTATATTAATTTGCAGAAAGCTGTTGCACGAATCTAAGACCAGATTCCTTCTAACGCCATCTCTTGTTACTTATCCCACAACACTAAACCTATTGTTACATCATTCCCATTCATATTAAACAGGCAACAAATAAAACCTATTGATTCACCGTTAATAGTATCATACCACCATAATTTTAAGAGGCTATTTATTTGATGGCCTATTTGGTCGTACTAATATATTTTTATTGCCGATGAGGTAATATTTATTGGCTGCGATTGGTCTCTTCGACTATTGACTGATTAAATTGTCCCTCGCTGATTAAACGACGGACTCGTTTGACTGTGGTTTTTGTTGTTAATTAAGAGGCTAGTTCATGATCATCGTGATTGATAGTTTGTTTTAGTGTTTTGTTTTTGGTAGAAGTGATTTGTAATTATTTAAAACAAAACGGTTTACTCACGAATATTCTCGGGATCGCCCGAATAGTTTCAGACTCAATAGGAGTCCCTAATCATGAGCTGACGCGGTGGCGGTGGTGTCGCGAGTCAAACTCGTAGTTAGTTGTGATTTGGTTTGTGAAGTGATAAAGATAAGAACTGCAGTAGACGGCTATCGCCTGATATGATGATGATAAAAGATAAGAACGACTGCATAATGATTATTGATGCTTGACGCTTATTAAGTTACAATTTGGAAACGATTGCAATAATAATATCGCAAAAAAAGCTCAATATATATATTCGAAAATCATATTTATGTGTTGCACTTTATTGAGCGCCCGTTATTTTATTAATATAAAAATAGATTATATAAAACTAAAAAATTAAACTATACTAAATCTAAAACTAATAATGTAAATATAACGAAATAATTAAGACATATAATCTTGTACTTAAGAGTTATTTTAAAGTAGGTTGTAATTTATAGTCATTTTTTTATAGCCAAATGTAAACAAAAACGCATTAATGTTCATTATTACAATGTATATTGTGTGAGCCGTAAACATTATAATATATTAATTTTGCATTCATGTATGTCACAATTATTCTCTTCAATCAAATCGCATCATAACAACATCAGCTATCGTTAGCAATAGTTTAAAATATTTGACCCCATAAACGCACCAAATTTTGATTCTAGTTCCATAATCATAACAATAACTAAAAAAACGTACAGGGTATGTACGTAGAGATAATTTAATATCATTTTGTCATAATAATAAATTAAAAACTAAAAATAAATATAATTATCTCTATAAAATATTGTTTTTTTTTTGTCTGTTTTCGTAATTCGCTCTTTTAATCTCCATCGCCACCGCATCAGCTCATGATTAGAGACTCCTATTGAGTCTGAAACTAGTAGGGCGATCCCGAGAATGTGCGTGAGTAAACCGTCAATCTAATATATAAAATTCTCGTGTCACGGTGTTCGAACTTGAACTCCTCCGAAACGGCTTGACCGATTTTGATGAATTTTTTTGTGCTTATCCGGTATCTATGAGAATCGCCCAACATCTATTTTTCATCCCCCTAAATGTTAAGGGTAGTCCACCCCTAATTTTTTTTTTTTATTTTTTAGGCAAAATTTTTTGTTTTTATTTTTTTATGACACAGCATACAAAAATACATACAACCCTAAATTTTCATCCCTCTACGATCAACCCTTATATTTTATTTGTTAATTAAAAACTTTAATTTTTTTTGGTAATTTTTTTTTTTTATTTTTTGGTGACTTACAATAAAAAATAGGTAGGGTAGGGTAGGTAGGGTAGGGTAGGTAGGGTAGGGAAGGTAGGGTAGGGTAGGTAGGGTAGGGTAGGTAGGGTAGGGTAGGTAGGGTAGGGTAGGTAGGGTAGGGTAGGTAGGGTAGGGTAGGTAGGGTAGGGTAGGTATTTTTAATTTATAGGGCAAAACAACGTTTGCCGGGACAGCTAGTATTCTTATATAATTATGTATACTCCTCACGAAATATATTTTTAACAGCATAAAACTATATATTCCAAACAAACCACTCAATTACACAGATCTTCATTAAATTCAACACCTCGTCCCCATTTCAACAGAGAACTAACCCAGACTTTTACAGTGAAAGTATAACCAAGTGAGTTCACATTGTGTGTCCGTACGACCCATATCCAAAAATAGCACACATTGCCTACCCGCGAAAACTTAGGCAGCAGCAATGTAGGTCGCAATTCGTCTGCCAAAATCAATATTGTATATTATTGCTTAAGTTAAATTGGTGTCTAGTTCAGTCACTCAAGTTTGTTTCATGATGAGGGAACAAAGTTTTGTTCTATTGTCATTGCACAGCTGATTCTCTGTATAATATAATGTAAGTCATTAATATACCTAAGTGCGCGAGATTTTTATTTGATTTACCCCCAAAAACTGATACGCAAATTAACTTTAAGACGTTCTAAAATATCTATTTGTCGCTACTGTACACCTTAAAGTGACAGAGACAGCCTGAGAGTTAACGACGACTTAAAACTAATTGATATTTCAGTATTCGGTCATTAGTATATACTAGATAACAGATAGCGTAATAAAAATACGGTATTCGTGAAAATTCTTATCAAATTTATGCATTTTGGTGTAAATGGCATTAATAGCAAACAGTATGAATGCAAATTTTATAAATAACCTAATTTAGTACAAACTTGAGTCTACCATAATTATAAATAACATCTCTTTAGTCAACCAAATCACATTAATAACTAGCTGTTGCCCGCGGTTCTGAACGCGTGAGTGTCTGCTATCTCAGCAAAAAAAAAAGTAGCCAATGTCCTTTCTTGAGATTCAAGCTTACCCTATACCAAGTTTCATCAAATTAGGTTTAGTTTTTTAGCCGTAAAAGCGCAACAGACAGACAGAGTTACTTTCGCATTTATAATATTAGTATGGACTCTAACATATTAATTTAATCAACCCTCATTATATGTATTATGTAATTCTTTCTAAAGACGGGTAAAAAAGAGTAAACCTTTGTTTGTTTTTGTAAAACGAATCTGGGTAACAAAAGGGTATGTTATCTATATTATGCCTTCAATAAAGCAGATATTGGAGTTAACATGTTGATAAGGACGGGCCATCATAGATTATTTATTAAGTACATATTAACATGTGTTGTTATCTGTTAACAAACGTCCTTATTTTTGTTCAGAATTTATTTATTTATTTATCCTTATTGTACACCGAAAACAAAAGGAAACATGGAAGAGAATAAGCATACATAAACAGCGGTACAAAGGCGGCCTTATGGCGCACGGCAATTTCTTCCATGAAACTAGAATTCTACATTGAAATAACGAAAATATACGTATTAAGTAGCAACTTGATGTCATGGTGGCCTAGTAGTTCAATGAACGGATTTGTGTGCACAAGGTTGCAAGTTCGAACCCACTACAGGCAAGTACCAATATGACTTTTTCAAAGTTATATGTACTTTCTTAATTATTCTAAGACATCATTGACTATCGGTGAAAAAAAACATCGTGAGAAAACCTGGATTCCTAAAAAATTGAATCTGAAATCGCCAACCCGCACTGAGCAAGCATGGTGATCAATGCTCGTTCCTTCTCTATATGAGAAGAGGCCTGTGCCCAGCAGTAGGACATTTATAGGCTGGTATTATTATATAAGTAGTAACTAATAAATATATAACTTGTTTATAACTATATTCATTTACTGTATCGATACATATTATGAAACAAAGTACCCCGTCGCGTTTGTCTGTTTGAACGCGATAAACTCGAAAACTACTAAACAGATTTTTATACTGTTTTCACCAATGTATAGAGTGATTCAAGAGCAAGGTTTTTGTGTATAATTTATTTATGTTTAGTCAACCCGTGCAAAGCCGGGGCTGGCTAGTTGGCTATAATTTTAATTATATTGTCACAATAAATTAAGTTTTCTAGTTGGTAGAACTCAGTAACACAACTTTATGGAGGCTATAAGCATTAAATTATCTAAATTAGTGCAGTTCTAAATTCTAAATGGGATGGAAACACCAAATGCGCAATGCAATTTTGGTGCAACTGCCTTAATGTATTATGTTGGGTTGTGTTATTTTAGTGGGTCAGTGTAATCTATAACGCGCTTGAAGTTCCAAAGGAGAAGGCTTGACGTGCTTACCGAAGCAGGGAGGGGTCTCGGTATGTTTACAAATGGTCACCCATCCATGGACCAACCGCGGCGAGCGCGACTTAACCTGTATTATTGGTCAAACCGTAAGGCTTATACTTAGCCGGGAGCCCTTTGTGAAATTTATTAAAACTAGTATTAAGAATGAAAGAATATAAAAAAAAATATCTTATCTTAAAAATATATTTGTGTAACACAATTTTCCCCGAAAATTAAACAAATACAAAATTTTATGCAATATTTTTCAGTTATATTATGTTTAAAAATCTTTAATAAATGTAATTAGTAGCGTTTTAATATTTTAAACTTTGTTTTTGGAAATACTCAGTAAAGAAACAAGTCTAAAATAAGTTAATACAGTAAGATCAATTCATTCAAAACACTACTTACGCACTACATCATGAGAAGTAAATAAACAATGCACTATTATCCCAACTTCAAAGTAAAGTCTTTATTTACAGCAACAAATCATTTTCTCTCATAAACTGAATATTTCCGAGAAAAGGCGAAAATATCCGATGATTTACGATACACGAGTGCTGAATCAGATTTCCACACTTGCTTTTTTAAATTATGTGTTATGTGGAGTTTGCTTTTTTAAAATTGGTATTTCATGAGATATTGTAAACGTTTTATGTACCTAAAGGTGCTGATAGACTAGAGCTTTCACTGGTAACAAAATATAGAGCATTCGTCGTTCTTAAATCTGTCAAAGCGAATAAAGATCAGCCCCCCTAGACAAGTGACATTTCGACAAGCGATAACGCTGATCGAATCGTTCAAATGTATGGAAGTGACAAGTCCAAGTCACGTGACTTATCGAAATGAAATGTCATTTCCATACATTTAATGTCATTTAAGCGATTTCTATCATCGTTAACGCTTGTCGAAATGCCACTTGTCTAGAGGGGCAGAGCCAAGCATAGAGCCAAACATCGCTACGAACATTTTCACAATTATTTAAAACAAAGTGGTTTACTCACGTATATTCTCGGGATCGCCCGACTATCAGACTCAATAGGCGTCCCTAATCATGAACTGACGCAGCGACGGTGGCGTCGCGAGTTGAGAGAGTTCGACTCGCGACTGAAACTAGTCGGGCGATCCCGAGAATATACGTGAGTAAACCGTTTAATTTTAAATAATTATGAATACTCCTCACGAAGGTTATTAAAAATTTTCACGATCATTCTCGTGAACGCTCTAGTAAAATGCTAGTCAAAAAATAAAATCGAAAAATCACAAAGTATTGACAGAACAGCGACAAAATTGCTCGGCTTGAAATAAGCTCGAAGCAAATTAATAACAGTAAGTAACTACTACTTTACCGTCGTTTCACTAGAATGGTCATGAAAACGCTCGCGTTTTTATGTGATTAATGTAACATTGTCTAGAATGCTCATTACAAGTAACTGCTAAAGTCTATCTGCACCTTAAAAATGTGTAATACGAACAAAGAAAGGTAAGATTTTCAGTGAACGATGTGACCATTTAGAGACCTCTGATTTTGTGACACTTCCCTAAAGAATTATTTATACAAACCTAGACAGTGCTGAAGCAGATACACTTTGTTCTCTTTGATCTAAATAATCATTCAGAAAAAAATAATTAAATACTGTTGAAATATAATGTAATTTACAATTAAAAATGCCAAGCCATTTTAATAGAGGAGAGTGATCAAATATGGGCTACTATTTTCATTTGCCACAAAAAAAAAAACTATTAAGAAATTAACCATTTATTTACGTCCAAATAATCACACATACATTTGTAAAGAGCTAAGTAACAATCTTATGTTCTTAATATTATAATATATTATTAAATTGAGCATTAAACAAAATTTTAAATTAGACACGTAAAAATAATATTTTATATTCCAGCATTAAAAATATTGTTTTATAATTTCTTCTTCCCCAAATCCTAAAATTTTGACCCACATTCATAGTCGCATACCATAAAACCTAACACTATTAATAAATATGTCACGTAGGTACAGATATTCTTGTCACGTCACCGCCAGAGAATGCAGTTTCTCTCGAGGCCGCTCTAATGTCGCAAACGAGACCAAGGTCTTGAGGAGTCAATAACGTATGAGATAGATTGATATATACTTCAAGAGTAATCTCACTCTTATAGTGAATAATGCTTGTCTCCATTGTCTTTGTATGAGGAAAACCCGTATAAAATGGTAATATCTCTATAATTATTATTTTTTTAAGGAAAACACTACTATTATAGTAGTTTCCTAAAAAAAAAAATAATGTTGAATAACTGTCACTCTCTCACTGTTTATGAAATTTAACTCTTAAATAATGCCACAAAAAAGCAGTTGTATAAAGACAATAGACGTCAGCTACACTCCATTAATTTATTTTGAAGTAAAATTACCTTTACATGTTATCTAATGTGACGCCATAGTACACAAAATATATATTTCGAGGAAAGTAACAGTTCACTATTTAACTAAAATAAAAACAGTTACTTATTAAATTACAAGTAGGTATTAATCCCGTAATTTTAAATTAAAGCGGTGTCGCGAGTCGATTATGTATAACTGTACTGTAACTATAATATATGTTACTGATAATATCCACTCGTTTTTAGAAAGTTTTGTGTTTTTCGCGTAAATCCACTATTAGAAAGCTTTGTATTTTTCAAGTTAAATAGTTTTATAGAATAGTGGGCATTCTTAAAAACCGAGATAAAGTCTTTACTGTAATAAACTGAATTGTTTAAGTTTATATCGCTAAGGTAGTTTAAAATACGGAGTGATATACTCACAATACTCTAGACTGTATTTATTAATAACAGTAAGTAACTACTACTTTAATAGTTAATCTTAACACGCGATATTTTAACGCTTTATAACTTCTTACTCTACTTTCAAAGGCTAAGTAGGTTAGTGGTTAATTTTAATTAAATTTTTCCTTTAACGAGTAGGTGCAGTTTGTGAACTACATAAAACATTTGAACATTAAAACCTATAAAACATCAAGCAGTTAATAGTAAAACACTTATTATATTTAAAACTGGCGGTGCCCCGCGGTTACACCCGCTTAAATAAATGGGGTCTTCGTTTCCGAGTTTTTCCGATGTTTTTGCGGAGATGATAAATAACAAATCAAAGAACATTAAAAACTATGTAACCAACCCTACTTTGTTTTATGTATATATAGTTTTAGTCATGCATAAAATATATGAACTTCTTAAGTCACATAGTCAACGTATCTTTAATAACAATTACTTTAACCTTTGTACATATTATATATTATATAATCTTCTATTACCTTTTCTGTTTACAGTACCTTCATTATTAATAAATATCTTCTATAAAGATCCATCAACGTACTTACTCTATAATATGCTATATAAATTATTCAACACAAGACCGATGTCGTATGTGACAGTATTTTGTAATGAATTATTTTGTTTTATGTTTAAAAACGTATAAAAAACAATTTTGTATGGAACAACATTAATGACACCAAAAAAAAATTTGAATAATTATATTATAGTACTCGCCTAAAATGACCCACTGCTGGGCAAAGGCCTCCCTACTTTTCTCCCACTTGTCTCTCTCAAGAGCCGCAAGTGACCAGTTCTTTAAAAAAATAATCCTGATCGTCTCGCCGTCTCTTCCCGGCTCTGCCCCGCTGATGTCCGCTATGTGTCCATTCAATAGTAATTTTAGCCGATTAGTTTATTGGCAAAGGAATATTGATGACCCCAAAAATTTATTAGATAGGCACTTTTATCTTATTCTATCTGTCTTTGAAATGCTATTTATTTTATGACAGTATCTGTTTATTAAATCAATCTATCTATCTATATATCTATCTCCTAAATAAAGTTCCAATATATAAATAAATAATTTCTATAGTAAATACAGAATCAAAAACTTGCGAAATTGATTGGTACCTACTAAAAAGTTTCTCGTTTTGTAAGTCGTCGGTTCAAAATAAACATTTATAGGTACTTTAACACGTTGACATTATTGCGAACGTAAATAGTAGTATAGGTACGTATCTAATTATAAGTGTCGTATTGGTTTATTTCAGGTAGTTCCATAGAAATTAATTAACTTGTATTAAAAAAGAAAACGTTGGCTGCTAATTGACTCGATTGCTTTGATTTTACTTGCTTTGAAAAACTCCGTTTTATAAATAGCTCGGCAATTAGAAAAATAATTTGCATTTAGAATTTTAATCGATGTTTTTTAGTATGCAAAACGGTTAGGTAATAACTTTATTTTTGGTTTTTACTTTAGTATAGTGGATAACAATGTTAATTAAATGTTTTTAATAGGTGTAGTTTATTCAAAAAAATATTATCTAACTGTCCTGATATTGCACGAAGGATCTTTCCAAACAAACTCTAGAAATTTCCTCACGCATATTCTCGGGATTGCCCGACTAGTTTCAGACTCAATAGGAGTCTCTAATCATGAGCTAATTACAGTAAGACAGCGTGCTGCTGTGGAGTTTGTTGCGCCGTTTCTTCTCCACAGCTAGAGCACTTAGGAAGCGGTGTAGGGTGGGCAAATCGGGTGCTGTCTATTTTATTATTTTGACGTTTAAAAAGTGCTACTTTGTAGCCTAATTTAAATAAATGAGTTTTGATTTTGATTTTGAGCTGACGCGGCGGCGGTGGTGTCGCGAGTCTTTCGACTCGATCCCGAGAATATGCGTGAGTAAACCATTTTGTTTTTAAATAATTATGAATACTTCTCACGAAAGTTATTATACAAATCTGGACATTTCTGTAGAATTTTATTATTTAAAAAAACATATTGTTCTTTGTCCGTTACAAATTATACAATACAAAATTAAATAAAGTATTTAGAACCCCGTCGACTTTAAGCCACATTTTAAAGGGTTAAAACACTGATATCTACTACCCACTTGAACACTTAATTGCTTAAGGTGTAACACTTAGAGTATACATAGACAAGCATAGAGTGCGCGCACGCTAGTAGCCCCTTGTGCCAAGCGTAAGCAAATTTTCAGCTGTAAGTACTACAAGTGATTTTCCGTGGGACGACGGATGAAAATATCGATGGTTTCTATATTATTACGTAGGAACGCTCTGTTTTGACACAAATTTTACTTTTTTAACTTGCCCACAATCCGCAATAATAGTGCAGCCAACTTTGTTTTTACTCGTCACATAGATTACTAAAATATATTAGACACGTATTTAATAATCTGTGTTTATATTTCTTTTTTTTTATTAAACAAACAATGAGGAATATACAGTGAATGGAAATGTCAAAAGCTCCTAAACTTTAAAGCGCTTTAACTTTGACATTTATCATTGACTAGCTGTCCCCCACGACTTTGTTCGCGTGTTTTAGTTTCAAAGGTTTTTCATTTTGGCAACATTTTTCATTTATGCTCCGCTCCTATTGGTCGTAGCGTGTGTTATATAGCCTCTAGCCTTCCTCAATAAACGGACTATCCAATACAAAAAGAATTTTTCAATTCGAACCAGTAGTTCCTGAGATTAGCGCGTTCAAACAAACAAATAAACAAACAAACAAACTCTTCAGCTTTATATATTAGCATATAGTTTTGATAAAAGAAAATAATTATTATTTGTATGTTTTTCTTTTTTTATCTATCTGGTGGACTAAATTTGTATTTCCTTTTCATACCCAATCCGCACCCCTACGTTAGGCGCACTCTATAGACTTATTTTTACTCTAAGGTGAAACACCAAAATCTTACAAAATAGAAGTTTAAGTTCTGCGGCTCCTGTGGTGCAAATTGCCTTTGTTGGCTGTCTCAAATACTAAATTATACCACGACTCTTGGAAATTAATTTACGGACCAGTTTCATAATATGTAATAAACGTACTTGAATATATTATGCCTATACACGCGTATGTTGAACTACGAGGAATTATGAGATAATACGAATTTATTGTTAGACATTTTAGATTCAATATTACTGTAGATACCTGGAATCAGATATATTGTTCTACAAGTAATTGTATCTAATCGTACAAGTAAGAACAATTTTGTTTTATCTATACTAATATTATAAAGCTGAAGAGTTTGTTTGTTTGTTTATTTTTTCTTTATTATTTTATCTTTATATCACAAGGTAGGTATCTTATAAGCTAAGCCCCACAAAACCGTTGCAATGGTTTGACTGTGTTTGTTTGAACGCGCTAATCTCAGGAACTACTAGTTCGATATAAAAAAATCTTTTAGTATTGGATAGTCCGTTTATTGAGGAAGGCTAATAGGCTATATAACATCACGCTACGACCAATAGGAGCGGAGCATAAATGAAAAATGTTGTAAAAATGGAAAACCGTTGAAACTAAAACACGCGAACAAAGTCGCGGGGGACAGCTAGTTTTATATAAAACCGGCCAAGTGTGAGTCGGACTCGCGTATGAAGGGTTCCGTACCATTCTATGAAGCACTCTTTAATTTCTAATTTATTTTTATTAGCGCGACAAAAGAAATACACAGTTCTTTCTTTCTGTACCTATTACAACTGCCGTGAAATGATTGCCGAAATGATTGACTTTAGGGGGTTTAAAAGTGTTTATCTGGTTTTTGTAGTATATTAAATATGTATTATACCTATTTTCTTTGTGAATATAAATACCGCACATGGAGTTTTTTGATTATCTTTAGTGTTTTCTTGTACTTTGAAAAACCAAAAAGTACGTGCCTAATTTATACTAATATTATAAAGCTGAAGAGTTTGTTTGTTTGTTTGTTTGACCGCGCTAATCTCAGGAATGGTTGCTGGTTGGAATTGAAAAATTCTTTTTGTATTGGATAC
Organism: Diachrysia chrysitis; assembly: GCA_932294365.1. Taxonomy (NCBI): domain Eukaryota; kingdom Metazoa; phylum Arthropoda; class Insecta; order Lepidoptera; family Noctuidae; genus Diachrysia; species Diachrysia chrysitis. Next base: position 7,968,016 of record OW028659.1, on the reverse strand, counting down.
TCACGCTACGACTAATAGGAGCGGAGCATAAATGAAAAATGTCGCAAAAATGAAAAACCGTTGAAAGTAAAACACGCGAACAAAGTCGCGGGGGACAGCCAGTATTTTATTATTTCTATTACTATATTTTTAATTATCTAACTGACCGACTAATTAGATTTTGACTTTCTATACCTAGTCATCTACTTCATTTTATATTGCATGTCGAAAAAAATATTCAGTAATATTTCAGAAAAGAGTCAGCTTCCACACACTTTTTCTGTGGGTTGAGAATATATCAACCCATAGAAAAATGTTCAGCTACTTACGATAAAAGATACAATTTATGACATCGTATTATAACAGTATTATATATAAATACGAGGGTCGATCGCGTTAATTGAAAACGATTACATTCGCAACTAAGTTCCCTTTATAAATTGGCCCTCCGAGTTTCGATCCGGCTGAGCGGAATTGGGTATCGAGTTTAATTTTGAATCTTTGTGTAATTAGTGTACGCGTGATATATTTCAGTGAATACTGCCCTTTCTTATTGAAAATTCTTGAAATAGGTAATATTATTTTCACACGGCTCTTTTATGAAGACTGTTTGTTTTTAAATAAATGTGGAAAACATCACTAACAGTGTAAACAGTTCATGGTACCTGTACCAGGTACTCTTACAGCAGTACTGTGGCCGTTGTTGAAGCGAGACAGCACATTACTGCATGTAGCAGCATCTCGCTTACGCAACGGCCACAGTACTGCTGTAAGAGTTCATGGTAAGCGCGCATATCCCATATTGATTAGAATATTTTTAAAATATATATCGAAATCATTTAAAAAAATAAGTTGGAAAATTTGTGATTCTCGATTTTTTTTTTGAGAAATTATTTTAATCTTAGAAAACTATGTACATTCTAAGGTATATAACGTTACCTAATATTTATTAGGTAACGTACCTTCAAACTTTTACCTTCAAACAATTTAATACGCTCTTTGAACTGGATAAAAAATGTTGAAACTTATTACTTACAAGTACAACGTAATTCTCGCAAGAAAATGAGCAATTTTCTTGTAACATTCCAAGAATTTTGATGAGATTTGATGAATCATTTTGTTTTTTTCTTAATATATCTTACTTTTTTCAGGGGAATAAATTTTTGTTATAGTAAAAAGGTAACATTGAAATAAATTAAATACGATTACAAAATAGAGGTATTTATTTTTAAGATATTTAAAAAAAGGAGTAGGGTCTCAATTTACAAATGATTTTTGTTTTTTTTTTTTTTCTTAAATGCTAAGTATTTTTAAATAATTATTTTGTGATTAAAGTAGACTTTTTTTTTATAAATACCGAGATTATAAATCTGTGTTATGTTCAAGTTAATTACTAATTATATATTTAGTGTTCAGCTCAGCAGGGTGCTCAATAGTAAAATAAAATAAGGCTTCGTTTTTATTAAGAAAGTCACGAAATACAGCAAACAGTAACATTATAATACGAAAATCCTAATAAAAAGTTTGGCATTCAAATAACTGAATATTTTATGTTATCGCATAATGTATTGTTTGCCGGTTTCTTTTTTGGATTACCGTTTAACTTCGGAATTGGTCATAAATCCTTGTTTTAAACTTTTCCCTTGAAATAGTAATTATCGTATCAAGATTAACCACGCCCCATCATCGCACTAGTACACAAAACACTAATAAATTTTACACACAAACCTTCCTCCTGAATCAATATGTCTATTGGTGAAAACCATATGAAAATCTGTTTGGTAGTTTTTGAGCTTACCCCGTTTAGACGTACAGACAGACAGAGGCGGCGGGGGAATTCGTTTTATAATGTATAGAAGATATAAAGAAATGTTTTGTTTATTTTGGGACAACACTCACACACGGCCATCTGATCCCAAACGAGGCATATATAGATTAGATATGTACTTAGTTTATTTATGAGAAATAAATATAATTAAAGAAATAATAAAAACAATGATATAATTCACAAATTTCTTATTACAAAATTTAAATAACTTCTGAATCCAGATCATCTGAAGCTTAATCTCAAAAACTAATTTTAAAACTATAATTATGAGTCACCCAAATACGACTATTTTATGAAAAAATAGATATTATTTATATTTATTAATTAATAAGCATATATTTATTACTAGCTGTCCCCCGCGACTTTATCCGCGTGTTTTAGTTTCAACGGTTTTTAATTTTTACAATATTTTTCATTAATGCTCCGCTCCTATTGGTCGTAGCGTGATGTTATATAGCCTATAGCCTTCCTCAATAAACGGACTATCCAATACAAAAAGAATTTTTCAATTCGAACCAGTAGTTCTCGAGATTAGCGCGTTCAAACAAACAAACAAACAAACAAACTCTTCAGCTTTATAATATTAAGTATAGATTAAGCAATCTTAATGTAAAACCAAAAATCTCCAATGAACATTCTTTACCTAGTCATTTCCAATTCACCTCGTTTTTATAAACAAACTCACACGTTTCATACGGGTGAATATCAACAAAGTGCATTTTTTTTCAATTTTGGTGGCAATTTTTTTTCTTCAGTTTTCGTGAAAAATTAGGACTTGTTATGAAAATAGAAAGTCTAAGTTAGCAGGATCTTCATGAGGTCCTAGAATATCTCAATAACTTCTTGATTTATTTAGTTAAAAGTCTAGTGTTGCCACCAAAATTGAATATTGGCCACCAAAATCGAAAATGCCCACCAAAACTAAAATTAGTAGCACCAAAATTGGATCTCTGAAATAAACCTCTCTCACTAACAAAGTTCTATGTTCCTTATCTCAAAAATTAAGGTTAATAGAACTCTCTATCGTTAAAAAAATATTTATTATTTCTTTTATTCTTTATTTGGCTGCTAAGCACCAGACGAGATCAATGGTTTGTAAAATCAGTCTTTAAATCTAAAAAAGGAATAGGTATGTCATTTTCAATATAAATCTTTACTAAAAAAAACTTAACAAGAAAACAACATGTACAGTACTTACATCTACGTGGAGCTTGACTGTAATAGTTACAATCACATTTCAGATCAAATAGTCTTTAAAGATTTAAAAAAGAAAATAAAAACTAGAAAACATTACACATTACTCATATCCAATAGGAAATTAGGAACTTGACTGCTATAGTTACACAAAATAGTTACAAGAGTTGTATGGAATAACAAACTTATTTGTGTTACCTTCAAATAATAAGTAAAGTAATCATTATTTTTTAGATTCTTTGAATCGATGCCCTGAAATATAAAATGTATGTCTTGTATTGACGACTGAATGTTTCCAGAGTGCCGCACTCTGTCGGTTTTTGGTTTAATCATATTGCGAGTCTGAGCCTGAGCGAGACCTTCTTGACGAATTGTGCGTTGTTGTAGTAAAATCCTAAGTGTTTACTATCAAGGTATTCGGTGGAATTGTCCATGCAATGAGGCTCGGCGCAAGGCAGTGAACGGAGCGAAAGTCGGTGCTTGGAACATTTGGTCCAAATAACTTCTTGAACTTTCATAGTTCTAAGAAGAGGTTATAACTGACTAGGAATAAGTTAGTTCTCTGTAATTTCGTAGTCTTCCACGCGTTCAATTTTTATTGACTTTGTATTGTCTTTCAGGCTTTGAATGAGACTATCAATGTCCGTAATGTCATTTCCGTACGCTACCAACTGGTTTGCAATTCTCTTTAAAACATCGCCAACGCCGTCAGGTGCACTTTTATCATGACCACATTTGCAGTACTACACAGGTCAGATTTGGACAATAGGAACAGAACTGGGACATTGTATAGAATATTTTTTTATTTCGATATTATGCAAAAGGCGGAACTGAAACAATGTGTGAGGTGGATATCTCAGGACGTATTTTGTTATTTTCAGATAGTATTGGAACTATCTGGAGCCCAAACCCACTGCGGAATCGTCATGCTGCAAAGAATCTTGTCGTTTTTTTTTTGGTGCTATCTCTTCCTTTCTCTTTTTCGTAGTGTTTCAGTCTGTTCAGGATTGCCCTTTATTCTTGCTTTTCTTCTTCTTCTTTTTAATCTTTCTCTTTCTTCTTAATTTTGCCATTTAAATACATTTATATAAAACATGAATAAGAAACGTGATTATTACTGGGCCACTATTATAATAATAGGTGTTACTTGACTGCCAAGTTTATAACATTGAACTGTTTGCTAATCAAACTGTCTTGCAAGGAAAAAAACTGGTTATATAGGTACAAAAAATACATATACAGTATATATTTAAAACTTGGTAGCTCAGTTTCAATTTCGGTGGCGTGAAAATGCCACCAAAACCACCAAAATTGAGCCACCAAAATTGGAACCAGGCAAAAAAAAAATCTTTAAAAATAGGGGTTTTAGGCAACGGTTAAATTAATATTACAATTTTTTTCGTATCCTAAATTACTATCTGTAACGTGTAGCTCATTTTTAAAACTCTTCAAAATTAGCAGGAAAACTATCCACCAAAAATTGAACAATTCTTGTCCCCCGTGCCACCCAAGGTGATATTTACGTTTTTTGGAGGAAACCACAGCAATAATCACACACATATTACGCGCAAGTGCCGGCGCACAACCGAGATATACTAGAAAGTAAAACGCGATTTATCGCACACGCAGGAAATTTCATGTTATACTAAGTTGAACAAGTACCACCAAAATTTTGATTTTTGCTTGGACAAACTTTAATCGATGATCCTGAGCTTTTAAATTAGATTTTCTCATATGGTATATTGGTTTTAAGATAATGTGTCTAATGCATATACTAAAAAAATTGTTTATTTTTAATTATACCTTAAATTGTTACTTTGGTGGAAGCAATTATATAAAAAAATGGAGCTGGGACAAGCCACCAAACTTGAATTTTAAGGCAATTTATTTTTCCCTGAGTACTTAAATGCACTTAAGAAAAAAAATTATGTGGCCCTAATTGAAACAGGATACGTAGTACACCATAAAAAAAAATCAGCCACGTCCTATCATTTAACAACACGATTCTCAGCGTGGACACGTAAAATTTGGCGTTTTGATATTCACCCATACAATACGCTGTCTCTTTGTTTCAAAACAAATAACCGTTTATATACTGTTCTTACACTTCTCATGTCTTCGGATGGCAATAAAACGCGAAGTTGACCAAATATTACTTGAAGTGTAGCCAAGAGTACGAGATATGGCTTCAGGATAGCCTTGACCTAACATATATGTTACTTGACACACCAACCTACATAAGTGCAGTTCATTTTATTATCTTTTTAAAAAAAAAAAAATTAACTTTTGTTTTCTTTATAGTGCCGTTATTATATTAATAAATAATAAATAAATGTGGCAACATTACTTACATTGGTCTGAACTCAATGTAAGTAGTTAAAGCACTTGTGTTATGGAATCAGAGAGACAAAGAAGGTACCACAAATACCGAGGCCTAAGATAATGTAGAAAAGTGGTTTTCTACATTGGCCCGTCCGAGGATCGAACCTGGGCCCTCGGAGCTACCGACACCTTGAAAATAGGTGTGTACGCCACTCGACCACGGAGGTCGTCAAATGTATAAATTATTTAGTTTTTGTTTAGTACAATTTAACTTGTCCTATGCATAGACATGGTCTAAATTTGGTAATATTAAGTCATCTGCATTATTTCACTCAACCCTGTATAATAACCAATTAAGTCTTTTAAAGTTTTAATTAACTATCGAAAATTAATAGGAAATTCTAAGTTTAAAAAGTGTTGAAATAATGATTACCTACTTAGGTGCCAGAGGCTGTTTGAAATAATGGGCGTGCTCAGTTACTATTATGAGAAAAATACAAAGACTTTATAATATAAAAAATATTCTTCCTTGGATATCGCATCACACGAGAACGGATGGAACAATTTCCCAAATTCTTTTTTTGATGTGTTAATTAATGTAAGGAGGTTTTTACAAAAAAAAAAAAAAAAACACAAATTTCACATCACCTGTGCAAAGCCAAAGCGGGTAGCTAATCTATACTAATATTATAAAGCTGAAGAGTTTGTTTGTTTATTTGTTTGTTTGAACGCACTAATCTCAGGAACTACTGGTTCGAATTGAAAAAATATTTTTGTATTGGATAGTCCGTTTATTGAGGAAGGCTATAGGCTATATAACATCACGCTACGACCAATAGGAGCGGAAAATTAAATGAAAAATGTTGCAAAAATGAAAAACCGATGAAACTAAAACACGCGAACAAAGTCGCGGGGGACAGCTAGTATATTATAAAACGTATATTAAACAATATTAGTTAAACATTACAATAGTCTTAACTAACAGTGGGCTGTACTCAATTGGTTCTTTTTGTAAATAAGTCATTGGGTTACAAGTGTTTGCCTGTGAACGGCTACTAATGGCCGTTTCCTATATAAAAGAAACGATTCGTTTTGCTTACGCTGGTAGAATTTTCATCGTTTTGCTTAGAAAATTCTACCGTCCGTAAAAAAACCAATCGTTCTTTCTATATAGGAACCAAGCATTAGACAACCTCTTTCTTCTCGTTCTGTTTTTTGTTACATAATAAGGTATTCCGATTTTGACCTAAATACGTATATTTCAAATTATATAGGCTCTCTATTCCTTAATAGAACCGATAGAAAAATGGTACCTTTACCATTCTGGTAGACTGGCTAATGTCCTCGTCATGACGTGATTTATTTTACTTTTTATGAAACTAGTCGGACATCTTTGTAAGATCGCGTGAATAAACACATTAGGTTTATAAATTTGTTTTTTTTTTGCATTTTTCTTACTTTCAAATATTAAAACGTTTAATTTGTTTTGTTAAATTTGTAAAAGAAAACTGCAGTTACATTATAATTTCACAATGCTCATTTTCCAAGAATGTTCGTTTTTGTTTTAATAAAAAGCCCTCTAGTATACATAGACTTTGATTCCATATTTTTAAACAAAGGACTTTTAGTATTTTTTATAGAGTATTTATTATATTTACCTAAGACATGCTTCATAAGATATGAATGTCAGAAAATTCTCAATATTTTAACAAAGAAAGTGTGAAACGCCCCTAAAATTTTTATGCTGAACCCGGAATAATAAAAAAATAAATCAATACGTGTATCGAAATTCTGGACCAGTTTTTCCAAAGTTTTATTTAACTTTAAAAGTATGTATTTATGTATAATTTTTAGAGAAATCTCGCTAACTAAATTCATCTTCTTGCCATCCGACTGACATAAAATTTTAGTAAATTTATTTATGTTCGATGACACTAAAATAGTATGGTTGTTTTTGAGCTGGTCTGATGATGGAGCTAGAAGCTAGAAGGTAGATAGGAACAACGAAACGACGCAAAGAACAAACTATTGTAAACCTAACTAATTTAAAAGCTTGTGTTTAAAAAATCATTTTAAATTAAAACTAAAAATTTGTAATAATTATGTCAATTAAAATTCTTCTAAGATAACACAGGTGACGTTTTCCTCCTGCGATGAATTTTGTAATATTCAATTGCTATATTGTGTGATAAGAAATGTCCCGCATTTAAACTGTATTGTCCTTGTATACGCTTCCTCATAATTTATACATAATTAACACTAGACCTTTGCTTCATCACTACATAGTATAAAACAAAGTCGCTTTTTCTGTCCCTATGTCCCTTTGTATGCTTAAATCTTTGAAACTACTCAACGGATTTTGATGCGGTGCATTAATCCTTAACCAATTTAATACCTTGAATACATTGTTCATTTAATATAGATCTATATGGCCCTTTACACCGTATGATTTAAGTGAATATTTTCGAAGATATTACAGATTTAAAAATTGCGGGACGTATTATTATTCCGTTGCGTAGTTTCAAAGATTTAAGCATACAAAGGGACATAGGGACAGAGAAAGTTGTATGTTGTATGTTAAATGTTGTTTTATACGATGTAGTGATTAAAAGAGATTGTTCTTCTCTCATTGTATACTCGGAAAAAGGCGTTAAAACTGTCTTAATGGCCGATGAAAGATCGTAGTCACGATAATTGTATGTATGACAAAGAATTCTATCTATTTAATAAAAAGTCGTTAGATTTTTTTCAACATTCAAGATGTTGAAAAAAATCTACAAAAAATTATTTTACATTAAAATAAATAAATATCTTAGGACATTTCACACACGGTCATCTGATCCCAAACTAGGCAGAGCCTGTGCTATGGCAACCAGACAACTGATAAACATACTTATATATTTCTAAATACATACATATTATAGATAATTTAAACGTTTACAGTTTCCGGTAAAGACATCTTTTGCAATGACCATTAATAAATCGCAGGGTCAAACCTTCAACGTTGCAGGCTTAGATTTGAGCGTTGACTGTTTTTCACATGGACAACTGTATGTCGCTCTTTCAAGAGTGACCTCCAGAGAAAACATGTTTGTATTGTCTAATGACAAGAAAGCTGTGAACGTTGTTTATAAAGACATTCTGTAATATGTTGTAAAAATAAAAAAAATAGTTAAAAATGTAAAAAATAAATAAGTAAAAATGTAGTGTATGAATTTAGATATTCCAAAGATAGCAGGAAATCTTCATGGTATAGGGAAAGGGGGATTGTTTTACTCCAAATTTAACGCGTGCGGGCCACGGGCAGTAATTAATAAATCAAAACTACTGGATCGATTTTAATCACATAGGCTATATATTTTATACCCTGCGAAGCCGGAGCGGGCCGCTATGTTTTTATATACAACGTTCACAGTTTTTCTGTAGTGTATTTAGTATCAGCATTGCACCCGTGCGAAGCCGGGGCGGGTCGCTAGTAAATTTTATAAAGTCAATTGAGACTGATATATATAAAGAAACAAAATATTTAAAGATGGTAAAAATAAATGTGTATGTAATTAAGACAGTGTTCGTTGCAGAAAAAAAACTATTAAATAAATGAAGTTTTGTATTTATTATATTGATTTATACAGGCCAATAATTGTCCTACACTATACTGTTAAAAAGTTAACATAAATTTACATAAAAACAAGTTTTCATCGCTATATTATAAATGACTCGATTATAATGTAAAGTATTTTTTTTTCCTTATTTCTATATCTATGTCAAATTGTGAAACAGCTGAAAAAGAAGACAAGAATCTTATCGAATTTCCTTTTAGTTTTAATTGAAACAGACTTTCTTTTAAATTAGTTTAGTGGTTCCGCCCACATTGTCTAAGATTATATCGAAATCACATGTCTGTATCAATTTACAAGAGTATGCAATTAATACGAAAAAAGGAACCAAATAGATAGCATATAAGTTGAGGGATGCGTCACCTAACTGCTCAAAGGATCTTTCTATGCTTAAATTACCTATAATAAAGAAATAAATATGCATAAACCTTATAAATATAATTTTTATGTACCTACTAAATTCTATAACAATAGCTATTAAAAAAATCATAGTTAAATAAAATAATTATTACGTAAATAAATGTAATATACGTACAACAATAGCTTGAATTGCGTATTTCTTTCTGTAATTATTTGTAAAGACTACTTTAACACTTAAAATAAACTTTCAATTGAAATAAAAAATCATTTTTTTTATTGTGTAATTAAATAAATTAAATAATAATACACAGTTAGCCACAATCTTCATTAATTAAAACTTAAATTATGTATTAATTTAATCAACTAAATATTAAATAAACTGAACCGCAAAGTTTCTATCAGAAAACCTGACAAACGAAAGTAAATAATTAATCCAATTTAAAATTAGGTACGAACCTTAACAGGAACTTTACGAAGCCACACAAACAAAAAAAAATCTATAGTCACCTAAAAACACAACACTAAAAAATTACGAATTTAGTTTAGTTTATTATACACTACACGAATATTTACACAGATGATATAATATTTAGTGCACGATCGGGCAGTTCGTAGCCGCGGAACGTAGAGTCAGTAGGGTGGTCTACGCGGCACTGCTGCTACGGCGGACTATGAATACCTACGTGCGATGTGCGCAAGTTTAGGCTTGCTACAGACTGTGCGACTAAGTTGTTGTCTGCGTTTTGTCAGATTGATAAAACAGTTATTAAGTACTGTAATAAATAAAAAATAAAGGAGGTTTTTTGTTTCATGATATGAATATTATTTTTTCTGTTGCTAAATATAATTATATGCTAATATTAATTGTAATGACGATGTTACAAGTAATTGACTTTTTTATTGTCAAAATATGTAAAATAAACTATTCCCGCTTCTACTCTTCATTTAGCGAAAATGAAGAATGAAAGCATTTGGTAAAGGCCACTTTACATCGGAACAAACTTTGATTAGGCTTACTCTGCTGGTTGGTGATTTTAGACGTCCCGTTGAAGTTTCTACGCAGTTTTTCTTTAAAATACAAGTTAGTATGAAGTATTCAAGAAAGCGTCTCATTTTTTTTATGGATTGAATGTGGTAATGTTAAGAATAAAGAATAAAATTATACTTAATTTATAGATAATTAGTAAATATAATTCGTTTACCAAAAACCACCGCGACGCCACCGCACTGCCGCCGCACCACCGTCGCACCGCCACCATATCACCTCCACGCCGCTGCCGCACCGCCACCGGGCCGCTATAGCACCATTGCCGCACCTCTGCTGCACCGCACCGCTACAGCCCTTTTCGTTTGTTTTTATAATTCACTACCTACACGGTTGTCTGTAACAACACTGGAAGCTACGATCGTTGGCGGCCGGTAATCGGATACGTTGTTGGTCAGAGGCGCGGCAGCGGTGTGGCGGCGGCTTGGCGTCGTCCCGTGTACACAGCGTTGCGGCGCAGTGGCGGCGCGGCAGCGGTGCGGCAGCGTCGTGTGCACGAGCGCTAATGTATACGATTGCGACAGCAATGTCAGCAGATTAATCAAATTTTTGCTTTATTTTGAATTAGTCTATCTTTACATGCTATACGGAATTCCGAGATTTCTAACGAAAAAAAAATATAGCAAATTTCCTTTGACTTACAGGAATATAAATACGACTATTTTTCGGCGTTTTCCAATAGACAATGTCGTAAGTCGCAGTAAATTTAGTATGTGCAGCATCCTTCCTTAACTAATCCACTCCTACTTATAAGTAGTCAAAGCTAGCTGGTGGGCGAGCACTATTTATATGTTGACTATATTTAATATGTTTATGGGTTTTTTTTTCTTATTTATATAATAAAACACGTGTAACAAGAAATTTTAATCAGTTCTTTTTATTCTTTAAAATTAAATAATGTTAAAAATAGCGATTTATAAACTGCTAATTAATTATTCCAGCCACACACATATGCATGCAGGTATCACCATATTACGTGTCTTACAAAAGTATTTGACTACAAAATTTGCAAACTTTAAATAAGATACGTATTACGGCAGACTTGCATAAGTATATTATCGTTGCGTGTGTGGCCGGCATTAGATTTCTAATAGAGATTATGTATATAAATATGTATATTCTAATTTTAAAACGTTCCTTATTAGTAGCCAGCTCTTTATTAGATTTAAAAAATAAATTCAGATGTGATTGGCATTGCAAAAAAATCTAATGTTGCCAACATATCGATACAATACACTAACAACATCTACGCAATAGTTTTTTGTGCCTTTATATTGGACACGGTAGAATGTATTCTATACTATACTAGCTGTCCCCTGCGACTTTGTTCGCGTGTTTTAGTTTCAACGGTTTTACATTTTTGCAACATTTTTCATTTATGCTCCGCTCCTATTGGTCGTAGCGTGATGTTATATAGCCTATAGCCTTCCTCAATAAACGGACTATCCAATACAAAAAGAATTTTTCAATTCGAACCAGTAGTTCCTGAGATTAGCGCGTTCAAACAAACAAACAAACAAACTCTTCAGCTTTATAATATTAGTATAGATTATATTACAATATACTATTCTTCATAAATGGCATTGTAAACATCATAATTTTTCGTCAATTGCCGGCCTCTTTTTTGTCTATATAATATCATAGATGGCCTTTTGGAGACTGACTACCTACAATTACATTCATTACAAAAAAGGAAAAGAAACTTATGGTTATCCAATCGTCAGTTATCAGTAGCGCTTTAAAATAATGTCCCTGTTAATGGCATAATATTACTCTGAGAGTCTGTAAACAAGCCGTTTTAGATTATATCCTAAACGGTGTCTAATTGACCTTTATCTAATTTGTGTAACCTAGCGTCGACCTTAAGTTTTAGTCATCTGACTAAAATTGTTTTCTTGCATGTCAACAAATAGTTACTGGTTTTATCAAGATTCTCATCAAAGCAATTGACTACACATGATAAAAACACACAATGTTCAAGTTTTCCATATATTTCTTGTTTACATGAGACTTTCTGGTAACTATCTTTCGTCCGTATTTTTCCTTAATTGAATATACAATCATGATGGTATTTTCTGTTAATAGTATTATAGACTTTATTTGAATGTTATATCATGCAAATTATATGGATGTCCTTATTTACAGAATGATAAAACTCCTATCACTATAGCAGTTAGTTATTAAGGAGTACTTTAGTTTAATTGATTTTTGTAACCTATTAAAAAGTGTTCAAATAATTTGTATAACTTAATAACTGCACAAGAATGTATCAATGACGTCATAATAAAGTCAGATTTGCGGGTGAAGGGTTCCGTGCTATTTATATAGAACCCCCTTAAATTTTCAATTTATTCGTATTATTTGTTGTTATAGCAGCAACAGAAATACATACTCTTTTTTTTTTTTGATAGAAAGAGATTTACGCAGTTAGCCTGAGCGCAGGCTTTGACTGCTTCACCGGACTTTTGGCGAGAACCTTAAGGGCCTCCAGCCAGAGCAATAGAAAAACTAACTATATCACTAAGGGCACCACCTGTGGGGTTCGGAACTCGACTTAGTGCGTTGCTAACAATCTTAATAAGGCAAAAACAGCAAGGGAGGGCTGGATCTAAGTGTTAATTATTTAAGGACAAATTTTTATTGCTAGTTTGGCCGGCTCGGGCCAGCTTGATCTAGGGACGGGGGGGGTAAATACATATGTAGGTACTCTGAAAATTAAAAATCTCTAGCTATTACGGTATATGAGGTACAGCCCGCTTATAGACAGACGGACGGACGGACGGCACCCTTCGGGTATGGAACTTTAAAAATCAATATCGTTTAATTTTTTTTTGTAGGTAAAAAAAACTTGATAGATTTCCGCCGTGAAAAAAAGTCAGTAAAGAGGGATGTAGACCAAATAGGTACATACCCTTGTCATGCAAATAAACATAAACACACATTTTACTTGGATTACTTTTATCCCTAATGATCCCTGTGACAACGAACAAAATAAGAAAGCTATACTACTTACAACACAAAACATCAAGTACATTTATAAAAACGCTTAATATATTATTATTTATGTTACTGAAGACGAAATGGATGACACTAATGCGTGGGCTTCCAACATAAATCATAAATCTAATTTACATAATATAAACTCTAAAAACCGTAAATGATGAACGAGCATAAATTCTCCAAAATGGCGGCAAACGCATTTGTGGAACTCATGAGTTTGAGTTACGAACCGATGAAAAGTAATTTAGCGTCTACTTTATATAACACGTGAACTCAAGGAAATAACTGTCGCGTATCTTGGTAAATAATAATATGTACTTCAAACAATTTGTTTATTGTTCAAGATTCTTTAGATCGGATTGTGCTACTAAGATTTTAATTCGATTAGTCTAATCATGACAAACTTGCATCATACTTATTAGTAAAAATAGAAAACTCAATATTATAAATGCGAAAATAATTCTGTCTTTATGTCTGTATTTCTGTCTGTCTGTTATGCTTTCACGGCTAAACCGCTGAACCTATATGGATGAAACTTGGTATGGGGTAAGCTTGGATTAAAAAAAGGACATAGGCTACTTTTTGCTGCGATAAACAACACCCACGCGGGCGGAGACGCGGCAACAGCTGGTTACTGAATAATTAATTGGTATTATCAGCCATTCCTATCTCCCAGCAAAGGGAACGCCCTATTACTATACTTATTTATGTTTCTTTGTACCTATATGTTTAATTAGGACAAGTTGAGTCACGACTAAATTTTTCCTAATAATAATAACCCACTAGTTATCATGCAAATAATAGATCGGTATGTCAACAACGGTGACTTTGTTGACAAGTTGACGGGCCTGTTGGTCTAGTGGTTAGTGACCCTGACTGCTAAACTGGAGGTCGTGGGTTCGATTCCCACCCAGGACGAATCTTTGTGTGATGAGCACGATCATTTGTTCTATGCCTGAGTGTAATTTATCTATAATATGTATTTAGAAATATATAAGTATGTTTATCAGTTGTCTGGTTGCCATAGTACAGTCTCTGCCTAGTTTGGGATCAGATGACCGTGTGTGAGATGTCCTAAGATATAAAAAAAAACTCAACTACAGCATAGGTTAACCGACTTAAAAAAGGAGGAGGTTTCCAATTCGAATCTTTTTTTATCATTTTTTTTTATTCGAAGTTCACGATTTTTAAAATATTTACATATTCTTTGTGGAAAACTAAATGTTGTAGTTACTACACCTTATAGTTTAGACTGAAACCAATGTTACGATATAGGTCGAGAAAAACACACTTTTGTACAAATATGTAATGTTCTATGTCCACAAAAGTAGCAAAAGTAACTATTATAATATAGCAGAAATTTACATGAAACCTTTCATTATAGCCCATTATTTATAGACCTTTAATAACCACAGGATCGCAGAGAATTTTTATTGAATATGTATTAAACGCCCAACCCTTTCACAGTAATGGAGAGCACGTAATAAGGGTTGGCTCGATATATTGGGGAAATTATACCAGCGAGCCATCACGGCGGCATGTCCGGGGTAGGCAGGGCTGATTTGATTGTACGCCCATTCTGTGATAAAGGTATTATTGTCACGTACCTGTTAATATGTGTTTAGGTGTAAGAAAGACTACTGGGAATGTGTTCATCGGAAATATTTTATTACATACTTCCATGGATATTATAAATGCAAAAGTAACTCTGTTTGTAAGTCTATCTGTTACGCGTTCAGGACTACACCGCTAAACCGATATTGATGAAACATGATATGGGGTAAGCTTGGATCCTAAGTTAGGACAAAACAGACAAACGATATAACAGGCGATAACCGACACCCATGCGGGCGGAGCCGCGAGCAACAGCTAGCCAAATGAAATTATTTTGATAGATCATTTAAGTATACCAGACATCAATATCTTGCAGCATCTACCAGCTGATAACAATAATAGTACCGATAAACGAATTTAACAAAAAACAAGACTGTTCAAAGAGGTATTTTCATAACGAAAGTATCTTTGGTTAATATATAATAATGTCCTCCTGACCGAGTTTGGGTCACGGTGGCCTCCTTCAACAGAGATAAGCGACACATTTCAGTGCACGAGTGTGTGCGCGAACATAGTTGCACTCTTTATTTCTTCACTCTCTTAGTCCGATGGGACGCGACCGGAGAGAGATCCTTCCTGACTCCAAACTGAGCTATACTGAGTATTTCTTATTGAAAAACCCAGTTACTATTTTTGGTTCGACCCGGGATTCGAACCCAAGACCTCGTACACCGCAGTCGCGCTTGCAACCACTAGACTAACGAGGCAGTAATAATACGAAATAGACGAAATCTATATGGAGCTTATCAAAAATTTATATATTTAGCAAGGAATATAAAAAATGAATATAGACTGCCACAGTTAAATGAATAACCCAGTGAACCAATTTCCGTATCGTGAACATAGCTTGCACTCAAACAAAGAACATAGGCTTCTTTGTTAAATACGCTAATTAGACAAAGTCGCGGGATCTAGAGGCAATGTTAATTCTCAAAGTATTTATGTACATATCTAGGTATTGTTATTATTAGCACATGACGGGATATTTACTATTTTCCTTGTTCAGTTACTGATATTCCGGCCTTTAGGCCGCGGCCGCCCTTTAGCGGAACGCTCGAGTAGTTAGTCAGTGATCAACGCACACGGACTGCGCGAGCTGCCAACTGTGCTCTTACTCTCCAATTTAATTTTAATTCTAATATAATGCCAATGCAAAAATATTATTCATTTAGCAGGCTACAAGACTCACTACATAAAAACAACACACAGTCCAAAAAAATACTTTGTTTAGATTCCAGTCAGTTCCATTAAAATTTTGTTTTAAGAAAACTGAATCTCTTGCCTGCTAAATTAATATCTTCTCTTCTCTTCTCTGATCTTGCATCAATTTCTGACGGATTTTCTCTTAGGTTATTCTCGATCGAGTTAGTTACAACTCGTGCCACTGCACGATCAGGCGCTAGTGTCGGGATGTAGAATACCACCTCGATCTCACTTCGATTGAAATAGAACTCGATGCAGTCGGGAGTAAGGCCCCTGATTGTATTAGTTAGGATGAAGATAGATATTGCTGCATAATATTATGTGTCTATTAAACCTTTTTTCAAATGCTTTTAATGATCAAAAGTTATGGTATTGTGGAGTGTACAGTATTTACTTTTCATAGTGAAAATAGATGTCAATAAAAAAAGCCGCGAGCAGGAGCTAATATAAATACATGACATATAACTCTTAACCAATCTTAACTTGTTTTAAACGTTACTCAAGTATCTCTCTATGCACTAGTGTAACAGTGCTTACAATAATTAAAGAGCAACCACTCTCCGCCCTTTAGTAGGTATGTAGGTACATTTATTTTCAATTTTATTTTAAAATAGACGTAAAAGCGGCACTACCTGTCTAATTAACCGTAATTCAAAACAAATTTATGAAAACTTGAGAGGGAAAGACTTTAAAACCAGAGTGCTCTCCAGAACTATTCAGGAATAAATAAAATATAAAAGTTAAGAAAATATCCGACAAATTTTAACTCAAATTTTCAAAAAGAGATATATAATAATTATAAATAATATGAAAAGATCTTTATAACTTATAGCTAAGAACGATCTTGACTACATGAATAGTAGGTAACTATGAAACAAAAAAAAACGCATCAAAATCGGTCCATTTATTTAGTAAATTAAATGCTACAAACTTAAACAAAACAAATCTAGACACACAAAATGAATAACACCTTTACTAAATGTTTTCTTTGGGAATTAAAAAGCAAGGTTCAGAATTAAGTATTGGTATGCTTAAAACTTTCAGCACTCAAAGTACAAACTAAAACAAACGCTTCGGTTTAGGTACTCGGTTCAAAGTCTTGCGGTAACTCCCTAGTTATTTTAAAATGTAATGCGTTTGAGGAAGAAATGCTTTGAGTATAAAACTAAAAAGTTTTAACGTTTTAAGTTCTTTTTCTTTTTAGTGTTATGTGCCAGTAGGTACCCTGTCCATAGTTTACAATAAAAGTTTTAAAATTTGGTAAAAGAATATTTGTTTTTTTTTTTTTTTTTTTATTGAGACTAATTTTATAACAAGGCAAGTTAAGTCATCTGGTTACACTGGCGTAGTTTTTGGGGTTATAATTATTTAATGTGTTAAACCAGGTTCTAATCTATCAACGTGCCAAATTTCTTCCAAATCCATTTAGTATGTTTTACGTGATAGAGTAAAAAACATTCACATATCTTCACAAAGTTTCACAGTTATAATATTAACAAAAGATTGTCGTTGTCGCCGCTCCGACCGCGTCGGTGTCGATTATTGCGGCAAAAGTAGCCTTTCTCGGAATCCAAGCTTACCTAGTTTCATCAAAATCGGTTAAGTGGTTTGGCTGTGAAAGCGTAACAGACAGACAGACAGAGTTACATTTTATAATATTAGGATTAAAGTATGAATTGGGAATGTCGAATTTGACGGGCCTGTTGGTCTAGTGGTTAGTGACCCTGACTGCTAAACCGGAGGTCGTGGGTTCGATTCCCACCCAGGACGAATCTTTGTGTGATGAGCACGATCATTTGTTCTGTGTCTGGGTGTAATTTATCTATAATATGTATGTATTTAGAAATATATAAGTATGTTTATCAGTTGTCTGGTTGCCATAGCACAGGCTCTGCCTAGTTTGGGATCAGATGACCGTGTGTGAGATGTCCCAAGATAAAAAAAAAAAAAAAAAAAAAAAATGTTTTACCACATAAATATGTTTAATGAAAATCCCTATTATTAATATTTTTGTACCTTGGGTAGTGCCCCCGCCAAGACGAGCCGAGAGAGCCACATGTTTTGACTAAGGTATAGAGTTTATGAAGTTAGGCCTTGTATAGTTAGAGCAAGTAGAGTCCGAAGCTAGGCTCTACATGAGATCTGATAACTTTTTGACAGTACGAGTCACATGGTCTCGTCTTGGCAATGTTTTACATAAAAATGTTTTTGGTGGTATATTTGGTTCTTCGAAGGCTGCAGGAAGGGATTATGGGAAAGCAATATCATGTTTGTTACCATATACTTTCTGATAATAGATAATAGCTGCGGGCGAAACATAGTTTACGTTGCTGATAACGTATTCCCCAAAAATGTTTTGTTAAGAAACGATATATTGTATTCTCTTTTTTTCTTCCCTTCACATTCTTTGAGGCGTGTGGTTTTTGTAATAATATTTGAATTTTTTGGCTTAAAGGAAAACGCTTATCTATACAAATTATTTGTAAAGACAGATTTTTGGATAACTGGCAATTACACGTTCAACTACGATTGCACTTAGATTAGGCGAAAACAAATACATGTGTGAATAAAATAGAGGCTTTTATGAACGACGGATGAGACTGCGATATCCCCCAAACAATGGACCACCAGCTGTGTTATCACAGATATGTTAGCGCTATAGCAGAAGATCTAAAAGAGGTTAATCAAAGAGCAATCGATCGAAACGAAACAAGAAGAAGAGTGACTCTATAAAAAATATCACCCGCGGATTTTTCGCAAATTTTCGTTCAAACAGACCTTGTCCTGACAGTTACAACCAAAAAACAAATCAGCCAAGTCGTGCTTAAGTGTTATTCCGTCATGTTATATGCGGCAATCGTTTTTTATTAATATAGATAGATACATTTTTTAATAACATAATAAAATTATGGCCCTTTCTGATTTTTAGTGCAATTATCATTATCAAAAATGAAAACGCTCTGTAAAATAAGCCTTTATCCCTATTATTTAAAATACGCCATGGAAAAGAAAACAAAATGAAAGACAAAACTTAAACCATTTTTTTAAAGACGATTGGTAAAAAGCGTGTTCAATGACACGAATGAAGAGAAATGACGTCAAAACACCAGAAAAAACAAAATAAGGAAAATCACAAGTTTGTGAATAAACGCCAAAGTATAATAAAGTAACTTGTACAAGTTGTTGAAGTTAACCAATAAATAAACTGGGATTGGTTAATAATATGAGTCAATCAAATGGTGTAATACAATTAAAATAATTTCGTTTATCGTTTAGTTATTAGGTTTAGACAAAAAACCTGATAAGACATTATACAGAAAGCAAAAAAAGTTCGGTTACATCCTCCACAGATTGATTTCAATTCATTTTTAGGGTTTCGCACCCAAAGGCTAAACTGGGACCCTATTACTAAGACTCTGCTGTTCGTCAATCTTTTCGTCTGTCACCAGGCTGTATCTCATGAACCGTCATAATCAGACAGTTGAAATTTTAAACAAAAAAAAAATAATAAAATAAATATTCTTTTCCATACAAAAAACGTGGTTTTTTTGCCGTTTTTGTAGATAATGGTACGAAACCCATCGTGCGCGAGTCCGACTCGCATTTGGCTTGTTTTTGTATATTAACTGACAAAATCAGCAAATAAAATAAAATGTTTTGGCTCTAATATTGTTTATTTATACCTACATACGCCAACAAAACTACCATACTATAAAATTAAGAACCGAATTAAAATCCCCTTGTCTACTTGAATACTTTTTGTTAGTTTTCTTTTCGTGTATATTTTTGTATTCCTTATAAACAAAACTGTACCAACACGGTACTCAGATGTTCTCAGATTTGGACAAATGCAACTCCACTACGGCAAAGCAATCGCCGCATGAAACTTTCACCGCTTCTATTTGGGGAGCACATCTGCGATGCGATTTGTCTAGAATATTACTTGACAAAAATTTACAGGAAATCTTGATTTTACTGCTGCAATTTAGCATATAAAGAAATATGTAAAAACACGTACTTTATCAGTTCTACTTAAAACTAAAACTACAGAGTGTAATAATGTGTCATTCTTTATATCAAAGTTTTGTTTAAAGTAGGTAGATACGATCTATTTAATTCATCTTTACATAATTAACATAATAGTTTGTTTACAAACACCAGCCCTGTATCCAAGTGACATTAGGGATGTTTCCTGGGTATGAAAAGTTAAAATCTATTTAGTCCGTCAGTTAGATAATAAAAAAATATTAGACACGTATTTTTTCTTTTATCAAAACAATAAAAAAATACAAAGATACACCGCTTTAAAGTTTCGGAGTGGGGGCTTATGACGCTACGCCTCGCTAAAAATCGTAGCGGAGAGTGACGTCACGCGTAACTTCAGTTCTCTGTATTTTGATCATTTTTTGTTTGCAGGAAAAAAGAAAAAATACGTGTCCAATAAAATTCATTAATCTACAAGACGGACATTAAAAAAAAAAATAGGAAACAGGCCCTTTCTACAAGCGTTAACGATGATAGGAATCACTTAAATGACACATTTCATTTCGATAAGTCACGTGACTTAGACTTATCACTTCCATACATTCAAGCGAGATCAGAGTTACCACTTGTAGAAATGGAGGGGCAGAGCTCGTAGCACGAACGCTATCGACAAAATATATTTACAACGTAAACGTTTTAATTAATATGGGGATTTTGTATTTATATCACCGTTCTCCATACAAAATTTGACGCTTCGATACGAATACTTTATCAATAGAGTTCGTGCTACGGCCTCTGCACTCTAGCCATGAGATATTTCTACAAGCATCAACGCTGATCGAATCGCTCAAATGTATGGGAGTTACAAGACTAATTAACGAGACTTATCATAAGGATTGTCATTTTCATACATTTTATGTTATTTGAGCCATATCTAGCTTGTAGAAATGTCACTTGGCTACAGGAGCTATTTTTTTAAATCTTTGTGTATAAAATATTTTTTTTTATGCACCTAACTACCTAATATACTGTTTTTATATTATATCAAATGTTCTTTCCTTATCTAAGAAAGTTGCTCTTTTATAAGACAGTTCAATGACTATACACCCAAAAAAAAACTAGCGGCTAATTAAACTGTTACAAATTAAGCGGCGCGGTAACAGGTGAACTAATTCCCTAATAACTATGATATTGGCTAATGCGGTATGACATCACAAACGGCAGTGCGACATAAGAATAATATTTGTAAAAGTCTCTGGTTAATTTAGTAATGGTTGAGTACTGGCGCGAACAGAGTTTTAATAATTGTCGAACGTTATTTTATTAAAAAAGAAAAATTTAAAACATTTTTTTGAATTTTGTTCTGACAGATATTATGTGATAAAAATACACCTTTTTGACCTTTTTCGATAAAATCTAATTTATTATTTACAATCTTAATTGTTTCGTATCGTAAGGATTGACATCCGCAAATTTGCAAATTTGACGTTATTCCTGCCTAGTTCTTGGGTTGTCTTCAGAGTCTTTCGCGTAATCAAAATCACATAAATTCACGATCGTCACTTATAAGACACGACAATTACAATTTACATGTAAGCTGTTTATCACCGTACAATGCCCAAGTACAAAATTTTGTTATAATCCAATGAGACATCACGACATGATTGAATAAGGAATCTTGTGAAGCACCGAATAATATTTGGGCCAAGAACTCCACATTAATGATTACACATTACTGTAAAAAGGAACAGACTTCTATGTTTATAAGGGATCACCTCTGGGGTATACCCTACCAATGATGATGAAGAAATCGATGCACGAGTTATGGCGTAACAAACATACAAAAAAAAACAAAGGCACGAATTGAGAAGCTTTAACCTCCTTTCTACTGGGCCTTTTGCCACTACCCCGCAAATAACAATCAATGTCACTTTACTGAATAAATAAAAAATATTTATTTAAAAAAAATACTTTATAAATATGTTTGCTCATTAAAAATATATTAGGAAGATTAGATAATATTCTCATTTCTCTTCTCCAAAATTCTTACTTGCCATGTCACATTATACAAAAACATTTCATAACAATTTTGTCACTGATTATCCTCATGACACGCATTTATTAATCAAATTATGCGTCGGTCGTTCGTGTTATTTTCCATAATATTTGCCTTCACTGTGTACACTGTACTTATAATTATAGAAGAATGATGGTAACATGTAGTTTAGTAATATACTTAATTAAGTACCTACTATTGTTTTTTATGGTTTCATTGGCGTGTCGTGTTTGTTTTATAGCAAGGAACAGTAGACTGTTTTTATATTAGTATTTAATATCTGTTTCGTACCTAAATTTGTACAATGTATTCAACCTATGAGCTCTTAGCCAAATTCAATTTCATTATTTCTTTCTATATGGAAAAAGGAACCGACTTGAATTAAATTTATATGGGACCACCCCTGACGTATGATAACCTAAAGATGACAAAAATATTTTTTTAAATCGATCTACAATTGCCGCATATATCGCGTAACAAATATAAAAATAAATATACACTCGAATTGAGAACATCCTCTTTTCAAAGTTAGTTAGTAAAAAAAAAATGATAATTGGTAAAAGATTAAGTAGCATCGTGTCAAGGCAACAGAGTTTTCATAATTCAAACGGCAATAATGACAAAATAAGAGTACCTAACTATAACACAATGACTTGGCACATACGTCAAAATAAAAATATCTTTTCTGAAAATAAAAGTTAGCTACACATTTTATCGCAATATTTAATAGATAATCCCCTAACACCAGCCGTTCACGCTTCTAAACTGACAATTCTAGCGTGCTAAATTAAATAAATTAATTCTACTGGGATTTTGAAGGTGAAAGGCGGGAACAATAGGGTACTGAAAACTCGACCTAAAATAATATTTAGGTATAATATACTCAAGAGGTTTCTGGGAAGGGCTCGTGATATTCTATTGATATAACCAGTTTGATTGAAATTATTTACAATAATTAAGGATTTTGTTGGACTAAAATACATATAACATGTGTTATGTGTTTTTAAGTGTGAATATTTGAAATATTTTATGAGGTATTTTTGTGGGGTAGGTTATATTATATATATATAGGAATACGCATTAAAATAAATTTACTTTAGTCCCGATAGCATAAACACTCTGATTACATCATAGTTGTTGACGTTAAAATCTGATTGCGCTGGTTTATATCAGAATGTTGTCAAGTTGCACTAATTAATAGTACAAAAGATAGGATAAGCACGTAAGTAAAAGAGATAGCTATCATTGAAAACTCGAGCGATTATTATAAGTATATCTACCTTATTATTATACAAAACTAGCTGGTGCGCGATGCTCTTCGTAGCACCTAAAAAAATTTACGATTTAATCTATGGTTTAAGGGATGAAAATCACTGCCACCAGCGCTACCTATCCGGCACTAACGATGTTCGTCAGAGTTTCATATCAATTAGGCTAATGGTCCTCGAGTATTAAGTGAACATATTATATTAACACATACATTCTCTTTTATTTATAAAGATACATAGATAAATATCATTGTTTATGGGGTGAATATCTGACGACTTGAACCCACGCCGAGGGCACGAAGCGTGACGTGGGGATATGTTGGACTTGTACCGATTAACAACACTCCGGAATCGTCCTTGCCTTTGCCGGAGCTCCGGGTTTACTAAACCTTGCTCTGCGGGGCTCCGGCGAAACTAAGAGATACCCCTAATCTACAGAGTGTTACAGAAAGGGTATATCCATTCAAAAGGACTGAAGAGTAAATGTGATAAAGAGTCAGTTTACACAATTTCAGCAAAATTAATGGATATCCAATTTTTTGCAATTAATCGACACTAAAAATCATTACCAGACCGCTGAAGCGATGTATCTTAACATTTAGCGAGTGACGTAAAAAGATATTGACCCTCGTAGTGCGGCGGCACGTTTTTTATGATTTTTGGTGCGAAAAATTGAATATCAATTATTTAAATAACTCATTTTTATCTGAAATTTTGTAAACTGACTCTGTACCAAATGTACTCTTCACCCGTTTTGGATTGATATACCCTTTTGGTAACACCCTGCATACATGTAGAAGTTATTACTACTTTAGGTTTTATTAAAATATTGCATTATGAACACGCCCTTCAAGCTTACATAGGTTGCAAGTTTAACAAGGTGATACTATCCTTATCTTGCCAGCGATAACATTAACTCCACTACTCTATACGATATTCCGTTCAAATCTCCATATTTTATCGTTCTTGACATTTATAAAGCTCTACAGAACCTTTTTTTATGATAAAAAGTAGAATATACGCAAGGTCAATGAACGGCACATACAATGTTGTGTAGCTATTTAGCAGACTTAAAATTATATTCAAGTTCCTTACTTATTAAAGATAAAAGATAAAGATAAAGAGATAAAGATATTTATTTTGTAAAACATGAGTAATATGTACAAGTACATGGTGGTAAAATATAAACAGTATCTACATGTTTTGCCGTAATGGTGTACAAAAAATTATAAACTATACGTAGTAATATATATCAGTACTATCTGTACTATAGTCCATACTATCTATATTAGTATATTAAATGTGAAAGTTACTCTGTCTGTCTATCTGTTACGCTTTCACAGTTAAACCGCTGAACCGTTTTGGATGATAACTGGTATGGGGTAAGCTTGGATCCTAAGAAAGGAAATAGGCTACTTTTTGCTGCGACAATTGACATCCACGCGGCTGGAGCCGCGGGCATCAACTAGTTATAAAATATGTTCGACAAAAGCCTAAACATTATAAAATACCTAACTATATTTCTTGAAGCGCCTTTAAATAATATTTCGTAAGGCCTACTTATATAATTCTGAGTATCGTTGATTTTACATGAGATGTTGTTATTTAATGAACTCGAAGCTTTGCGAAAATATATCACATTATAAGAAGTTTAGAAAATTTTACAAGGGATCTGAAATCCAACGATCATGAACTCCATGTAAAGGCATCTAAAATTCTTGAAATAAAATCGTTAATGAAAAAACACTGTACTATTATCACTTACTATACTGCTAAAACTATTTTTTAAACCCACTATCTCAGTATATTTTCAAAAACTGTCAAGCATAAATCACTGCACCATTTCACATTTAAAACTGTCCACTAACGTCAATAAAGTAAACAATAAAGTGAGCATTTCTCTCTAATAATTTATTTTTATTAACCGTTGTATGCGACAATCAGAATAAAGGGTTTTACTTGATTAATAGCAGCAATTTGAGAAGACAAATTGTGATATTCAAAGCCACTGCACTGCATATAGTGAATTTGTTGTCTAAAATAAAAAAATACACTAAAAGTCTTTCGCAGAACATAAAAAAATACTATAATTTTAAAATCGGCTGTATTTTGAAGTAATAAAGTTAAAATATAATTAAAAAATAAAATAAAAAAACATATATTACCACTAAAATAAAAAAAAACTCGTTACACAACGATCCTTTCTCATTTTATGACCGGTTCCTATATTTAAAATACGATTCGTTTTGCTTACTGACTGTAGCATTTTCTACGATTTGCTTAGACAGTTGTACCGTCCGTAGGCAAAACGATTCGGTTCTTGAATATAGGAACCCGGCATTAAACGAAACAATCGAGCACGCACCTGAAGAATCTATTTACTTTTATAGCACATTATCGTCATGTGTTTCGAAGGGAATCCGTATTATGGGTAATGTAATATAACCTATCATCCTTGTGTCGTAAACCTGAGTGAGGGCGTGACGAGTTTGAAACAGGAACGATCGTATTTTGTTTTTGTGATGCTTTGAAGTTTTTAAAATGATATTGGGTAAGGCTCGGCGCAAACGGGCCTTTGATATCAGCCACCGATAATCCGTTTGTGCCTAGCCTAAGGAGCATACTACTAAAACAACTACATTTTGAATCTTTTTGTAGAGTTCGATGTTAGCATGAATAAAATCCAAAAAAGTAAGTCTTATTTGTTCCTTTTCTAAACAAATTAAACCTTTAATTGATTTTCACCGTACTGTGCTATTTTTTTTACCTAGCTTTTTTCCAAGCAATATTGGGTTTGGCTTTCTTTCTTTCCGGATTCAGCTGAATACCGTATTTTACCCATAAATAAATATTAAAACGAAAAAAACTACGACTTCTGTAAACCCACGTATAATTATGTGATACACAATTATATCGAAACTATGTATATAATATAAAGATACTATCAACATATATCTACATATTAAACCAGCATAAAACTTTCTAATCATTGATAAAACATCTAAAGTTATAGACAGCACATCTTCCGATAAATCGAACACCTCATTCCATTGTCGCAAACTTACCAGTTTTCAGGACTTGCGATCAATCAATCTCTGAGCCAATTTGCTGTGTCAGCGATACCGAAGCTTCTTACCCAGTGAGTTTTGAACTTATTTTTTAGACGAAAATATCGTCTTGCGTCATCGATGCCGAGGAGAAATGCAATAAACAGAGGAAGCAATATTTGTGGCATATTTTTCGTCGCCATTTTCGCCTTAGGGAACTTTATACGAAAAGGTTTACGTGCCTAAAGAACAAAATAATTATTATATTATATATATTTTCTTTATTATATTATATATTTTTATATTTATTCATTATATATTTTCGGTTTCTTTAAAACAAACGGGCCAGATCAATGGGGGGATTCTGATGGTGGTTTTTTTATGGTGTGGTATTAGTTTTTCGGTTTTTTCGTTAGAAACATATTTATAAATAAATAAATGTGGACAACATCACATACATTGCTCTGAACCCAAAGTAAGTAGCTAAAGCACTTGTGTTATGGAATTCAGAGACAACGAAGGTACCACAAACACCCAGACCCGAGACAATGTAGAAAAGTTGTTTTCTACATTGACCCGGCCGGGGATCGAACCCGGGACCTCAGAGCTGGCGACACCTTGAAACCGGTGTGTACGCCACTCGACCACGGAGGTCGTCAAAAATCTTTTAATATAAAATCTTTTTTCTTTAATATATAAGTATAGATATAAATAACTTATACAAAGTTGGTAGGTATTGTTCAAAGGGACAACTAACTCACTCCACAGTCCACGTGTATATTTCATACGGTGTTTCCACAAGAATATTACCTTATATTACGCTTGGTAACAAGAAGGTTCCAACTTCCAAGCATAATACTCGCACATTATAACAAACTGATCCTTTCTTACACTATCAGAAACACAAACACTGAATGTTATTTAAGCGTGTCTAATATGTTTCAGCAAGGTTTCCATTTGGGTTATATTGTAGGCATAGACTAAGCGTGTCTAACTTTTTGCTTACGACCTTTGTCTGAATAGTGAAGGATATCATTTGATAATGTTACACAATATTAATAGTTACTACCACAAGTACGGGTTAGATCTGATTTATGAAAATAAACCCTACTGTTTTAAAAATAAAGTCGTTGTTAATGTTAATTTGTTACTACTGACGTGATTGATTGCTCGCATTTATTTATTAAAAACGTAATTAAGGCGATACACAATTTTGAAGTGGAAACTTCTTTAGCGGCGTTGTACACTTTTTTTGTAATGGGTAAAAAATGTTAAACTCGCGTCAGGACACGTGACCTGATCGAAAATTCGTAAGACGGATGGAGAGTAGACAGCCGGCGCAGCGTAGGAGAAGAAATATCCCCCTCTCTTTCTACGGCGCAGCGAAAATGTATGCCTGCGCCTGCTGTTACGTTTAGGCGGCGCAGGGCGCTTGCGCGAAAAAATAAACAAAATAAATGAAATAGACATTTAAATAGGTTCGAATCAAAACTGTTCGTTTCTTACTTCAGCTATCATAAACCGATCGTATCAGTTTTAGAGATTGGCGATAATGGTTCTGGTAATAATTATGGTGAAAAAGTCGTCGAAATTATGGATGGAAGTTGATTTTTCTGAGAGATAAATATTTTAATGTAATATAAATTGTCATGTTTGTGTACGATAGCCCAAAAAATAAATATTGTATTCTACCACATAAATTATAGTACTTTTATACTTAGTAATTAAAGCAATTCGTGCAAAATTATTCCCTAACCATTACAAAATATCAAAAATGCACAACGTTAATATTCAAGTTTTCACTTCTGCCGGCACTCCCGGAGTGCAACCGGTCGTTTTTTTTTAGCTATTTTCATTTCGTTTATACTAAGCGACTATAAAAGATATTGACTTGAAATTTGATTCCTAAATAGACGAGGATATGATGAAAATAAGTGTCGATCAGTTACGCGATTAATGAAAATTTACCCAATGGTTTTCTTTTTTTAAATCAGCTGTATAAAAACACTTTTTTTGCTTAATCCACCAAACTATTCAACTTAATAATATTATTTTTAAACTATTTGATGCACAATTATAATACTAGATATTATAATGTATGTCGATTGATTTTTTATTTCATCCGATAGATTTCACTTAATATGTGATTTTTCATTTTGTCGCTTACGTTATTTTTTCTAAGACAATCAAGGTCGCGAAACCTTGACATATGTTTAGCTCTTTTCGTCCCGTAAGTAAGCAGTTAGTATTATCTCTGTCTTGCATTTCCGAAATAAATATTCGTGTCATCAGCCAGCCGCAATCAGAATTATTATGCAATATTTATATTTCAATTGGTTTTATTATTATTTAAAGTCGTCATTTTACTATGCTAAATCTATTTAAATTAATCAACGATGATTAATTAAATACAAATAATAGAAGGAAAAACCTAAACCTCAGGCAGGACTCGAACCTGCGACCACTGGCTTGACGCGCCAGTCGCTTTACCATTACCTATAAGCTACCGAGGTCACTGCCTGGAAGTTCAAAATTTGCCTTCTATTTTATAACTATATGCGACATCTGGTGAACCAATCTTGCGTTTGGCCTTCGCTGACTCTGATTAACAATGTTAATTCAGATGTCCGAGAGATTATGCAGCCCACTACTTATTATTTTAATTATTTGTTACGCATTAAAACATGTGGAGCAAATATTTGTAAGTAGCGGTAGCCTATGTCCTTTTTCAGGCTCTAGACTATCTGTGTTCCAAATTTCATTTAAATCGGTTCTGTAGTTTTGGCGTGAAAGCGCGACAGACAGACAGAGTTACTTTCGTATTTATAATATTAGCAAAGATTACTTTTAGCCATTATTGAGTAAAACTTATTTATTTTAGTGCACTCAACTTAACACTCTTTCTAGCGCAACTTTCGTAACTAAAGCTCTCAAGCCAAGGAGATTCCTATTGTCAATACTAAAGAAATTACGAAGTGACAAGAGAAATTGCTAATACTTTTTTTCTATAACAAAACAGCTGTAGTACTTTCATCAAAATGTACTTACAGTTAATTTTAAATAAGCTCGACAATAACAGCGCAAAGTCCTTTACTGAACAAACTAGAACGTTCTAGAACATTTTCTCATATTTCTACATCAAGTGATGCAATTCACCGCTCTAAGGAAAAATGATATAATTTTATTACCTCAGAATCACAAACAAGAATATACCTTATCTAGAAATGATAGAGTTTACATTACATCGACAAGGTTCTCCAGTTACAGCGTTTTACAAAATCTTCATTTCGATTATCACATCGAAAGGAAACCTTTTGCAGATGAAGCTGACGAGTCAATTTAAAATTTGTACAAAAATGTAATTAAGTTGTTTTTTATATGAATGTCATTTTCCTTAGAGCTGCTTTTCGGGTGCTTTGAAGCAAAAACTCACGTTTGAGTTCTTTAACTTTTATTCGCTCGTACTTTGGACTGTCTGGATTAAGTGTTTTATTGAAATAAAATTATACTTTTTGAACGTATTCTATCCCGTTTTATATAATATGGCGGACTAGTAATACCTTGTTTCAACGCCTTTCCTACAAAAGTTTTGAAACTTCGAGGACACAAATAGAATTATTAATTGCATTTATTGTACCTAATTTATAAATTTATAAAATAGAAACAAATAATACCAGAGTCTTGTTCTGTATAAGATGACAAATAGGTCTAAACCTTGAGGTAAAATAAAGCTGAGCTGAGTTGGCTTAATTTTTAAAATAACGTGTCATAAACCATAAGTACAACAACATTTAGTAAGATGTATGTTTCAAATGAGTAAACAATCATCACATTAAATTTATTTCTCAGCTCTCCAGGAAATAAGTCTTAAACAGAATCTTCACAAACATACGAATCGCCATCGCAATCACAATCAGAAGTATCTAAATAGAACTCAATATCTTCGAACTTGGTTCGACATGATTGCAACTTCGGCAGTTTCCGATTCACTCAGACAGTTGGAGAGGCAAACTTCCTAATATATATGTATGTGCAGCCGTTAGTGGTATCCTTAGTTTTAATACAAAGGGGATCGATGAATTAGAAACTGGTTCTGATTCTGTATAAGCTTGAGGGATTTAGTCCGATTGAGTAACTTAGTACTTAGTTATGTCTTGAAGAACCAAAAAGAAGGCCCATCATTTGGGATGTAAAATTTTTGAATTGGGATGCAGTATTCTCAAAAGTGATAAATGAGGTATCTTTAAGATGACAGTGAATAGGGAACGCGAAAGGTCACTTAAACCATAATGTCGAATGATGGAAGGTGTAGTTGGTAACAAGAAGTATCTTAACGTACTTACTAATTCAACCAATTATCACAATTTAAGACTTACGTGTTTACTTGCGCACATTCTCAGGAACACCCAACTAGATTGACCAGTTCGAAACGCGACACCACCGCGTCAGCTCATGATTGAAGACTCCTATTGGGTCTGATAATAGTCGGCCGATCCCAAGAATGTGCATGAGTAAACCGTTAATATTCCTAAATGACAATTTAAGACATTCCGTTGCTGTCATAATGCCATAAGCCAATCTTATTAGCGTCCAAGAGCTCGTCAAAGGCCCAATAATCCCCAAATTTCTCCTAAATCATCCCTTACTTACACCAGTTCAAACCAATACCGTACTGCCACCGTCCATTTCATCCGTCCCTTGATTAAACATTCACGTCAGTCGGAGATTATTGCCGGTACGATAGGCTTTAACAATGATACGTGTAGGCGTCAAGTGTCGTTGTTTTCGAGATCCAATAAACACAGATTGATGGACCTTCCATTGGTGTTCCAGTATAATTTGGTTCCATCATTATGGAGATTGATTTTGCGTATAATGTGCGAAGCTCAAAGTTAATCATTCTGTTTATTTGATTTACTAGCTGTCCCCCGCGACTTTGTTCGCGTGTTTTAGTTTCAACGGTTTTTCATTTTTGCAACATTTTTCATTTATGCTCCCCTCCTATTGGTCGTAGCGTGATGTTATATAGCCTATAGCCTTCCTCAATAAACGGACTATCCAATACAAAAATAATTTTTCAATTCGAACCAGTAGTTCCTGAGATTAGCGCGTTCAAACAAACAAACAAACAAACAAACAAACAAACAAACTCTTCAGCTTTATAATATTAGTATAGATAAGCAACAATCTATACTAATATTATACATGCGAAAGTAAATGTCTGTCTTTCTGTCTTCTTCACTATCACGGCTAAACCGCTTAACAGATTTCGATGAAACTTGGTATTGGGTAAGGTAACCGTCACCCATGCAGGCGAAACTGCGGGCAACCCGCTTGTGGTCTAAATTTTATACATGATTATTAATTATGTTTGAATAATTTATTATACTAATCGTCATCTTTATAATTCATAGCCTCAGTGACCTTTTCAATCATCACCAGTCATTCTACTGATGGGCCTTGGCCGCAAGCCTTTTACTGAATAATAAATAGCACTATAGAAAGAACAAAACCGTGTTGGAAAATAGTTTGATATAACTTAGTATTCCAAATTTCGAAAGAGTACTGGGCAACCCTTCCAACGAGTTTTCAAATCTATACTATATATTATATTATAATATTATAAAGCTGAAGAGTTTGTTTGTTTGTTTGCTTGTTTGTTTGAACGCGCTAATCTCAGG
Source organism: Diachrysia chrysitis (assembly GCA_932294365.1). Lineage (NCBI taxonomy): Eukaryota > Metazoa > Arthropoda > Insecta > Lepidoptera > Noctuidae > Diachrysia > Diachrysia chrysitis. The sequence continues at coordinate 7,935,818 of OW028659.1, read as the reverse complement.
AACTACTGGTTCGAATTGAAAAATTCTTTTTGTATTAGATAGTCCGTTTATTGAGGAAGGCTATAGGCTATATAACATCACGCTACGACCAATAGGAGCGGAGCATAAATGAAAAATGTTGCAAAAATGAAAAACCGTTGAAACTAAAACACGCGAACAAAGTCGCGGGGAACAGCTAGTTACATATATCCCGTTTTCTGGAACCCTGAAAATCAAAAATGTTCAGAGCTATTTTGATGTTGTCCACATAAAGCCTCACCACAGACTTACAGTCATATTTCTGATGATATTTATGTCAGTAACTCTGAAAAAAGCGAAACTCTTACTACCAACTAACATAAATGTTAAAATATAAAGAACTTTCTGTATTATCGCAGGCCAAACCGAATTTATCCGGTCGCCTCTAAATTATTCATACAAGTAATAGTTTTAGTACGCCAGCGAATTATTTCCGATGTTTTTGGCACAACGTTTTGGCTTGAATTTTTGGTTGACGCGGATAGCAACCGTTTCCACTAGTCATTGAGTTAAATTCACTTGATATTATTGCGTGATTTAATAACTTCTAATAAGTTACATTAAGAAGACTTTTTTCTACGAGACTCATATACTGTAACTAATTGTATACTGTTTTCAAATCCGTAAAGCAAATAGCTATATATTATTATTATTTATAGTATACTAGCTGTTTCCCGCGTCTCCGCCCGCGTAGATGTCGGTTATCGCGGCGAAAAGTAGCCTATGTCTTTTCTCAGGCTCTAGACTATCTGTGTACCAAGTTTCATTTAAATCGATTCAGTAGATTTGGCGTTAAAGCGCGACAGACAGACAGAGTTACTTAATATTAGTAGGGATTGTTATTTTTTTTGCAGTCATGATTAACCCATTGCAGGGTTAAGGCCTTCCTTTCATTCTTATTCCTACTTACATCCAATATAATACAACGAGTAGATCTACAAGTAGATTACTTTTATCTACGCCCTAGATACGTTAGATTTGTTTAGTAGGAAGAACTCTTCTGCCTAGCCTTTTCCCAAGCTTTGTAAGGGTGGGCTGCCAGTATTACCAAATTTAACTGAATACCGTATTTTACATGGAGCGACTTCCTATCTGACCTCCACAACCCATTTGACTAGGTAACACAGTACCCCAAAATATGACTGGTTGTCAGAATTAAGTCGTTTAGTCATTACCACTTCACGACTGTCAACTGCGACGAGCAGCTCAACCTGTATTATCGGTTAAACCGTACGGCTTACACTTAGCTACTCTTTTAGTAGGAAGAACATATTCAGGAAATACCTGCAAATCGAATGATGCTGTTATGATTGCAAAACAAAATACGAAATTTTCTCCAATATTCGAAACATCTGGCTACCATTCGCGATGTACGTATTTTTTGTTGCTTTAATGGACTTTTGGCAGGCTAGGCCGCCGCTGACGGCTTTCAGTCCATTTTGAAGCCTTCTACAGGTATTTGCATGTGGCGTGATAAAATCTAACCTGCACTTTGAATTCTGGTTTGAATTTTATTATTTTGTTTTGTATTTTCTGTTTAAATGTATTCTTTTTACTGTATAACATAGATTGATGGACCTTCCCAATGCAAGTTAGTACTAGAACACCAATGTGTTCCAGTATAATTTGGTTCCGTCATTATGGGAGTTGATTTTGCAAATAATGTGCGAAGCTGAAGTTTATTATTCTGTTTAATTAATCTATGCAACTATAGTCTATTTTACAAACACGTGTTCAATTAATTTTTTAGAAAAACATGTATAATTCTGAAATCAAGGTAAGTAGCTAAAGCACTTGTGTTATGGAATCAGAGACCACGAAGGTACTACAAACACCCAGACCCCAGACAATGTAAAAAAGTGGTTATCTACAGTGACCCGTCCGGTCATCGAACCCGCGAACTCAGAGATAGCGATACTTTGAAAACCAGTCTGTACGCCACTCGACCAAGGAGGTCGTCAATTATTACACTTACGTTATTACACTTAGTGATTATTATTTAATATATTGATCATAATTCATAGTCCCATTCACCGCTTCAATTATACCGTACCCTAGAATAATTCAGAAAATAATAAAGTTCAAAATATATGAATGCTCTTTGACTTGTTATATTAAGCTCTACATGTATTTTTTTTCCCAATACTCTATACGTTTATGTCCTTAATCCAAACACCTTGGCAATTTAACATTTTTTCACCTTTATTTTTTAACCCCATGGAAAAATATGTAGGTACTAATTTATTCTGAAAAAAAAGTTTAATAATGACGTTAAGCCTAATCCACAGGCAAGATATTAAGCAAGGAGGAAACAAGCAATTTGTATTCCTCATTAAATCTCAAAGAACCTTGACTGAGCAACATGAAGGCTTTAAGTCCAAAAATAAACAACATAAGGAAACTTCGATTTAATTAAAAGTTCACAATATGTTGCAAGTTCCTCCCAAAAAGTGTTAGGGCTGTGCCAATTAAGGTACCTTTATTACACCTCGATTTACGGAGCTTTTATGACAGCCCTAATTAAGAAACATCTTTTGGTAAGGCGTAGGACTCATCGAGCATTTAAATTTGTTTATGTTGCTTTATTTTGGTGCTTAATTGGTTTAGGTAATTGGTAGGTTAGGTAATTGGTTGGTATTAATGGTCTTGTTTACAAATCCACTATTTTAGTGCTTAGTATGTTAGGCCACGTAGCCTGTCTGGTCTAAATAATATTTTTCTGACTTATTTGGTTTGATATTGGTTCATGGACCTGATTAAAATGGTGGTTGTATGAATTAAAGTATTGTTGTAATTGACTTTTTTGATCACATGTTTTTTTTTTATCGTGTTAAATGTAGATATTCTAAAAGAAAAACATGAACTTAAATAAAGGATAAACTGTTTGACCTAATTGCCTTTTTTAGGAAATTTGAAACCTATAATATGCACAAAACTTGGTTGATCTGTGGATGGGTAACCATTCCTTAACACACCGAGACCCCGACTGTCATACGTCGATCTATGACAGTTGTTAAGTCATTACAATTCTGACAACCAGTCTTCAATCCAATCTGAATCCGCTGAGACTGGGAGCCGCCCCTAACATAACTTAATAAGGCAAGATAGGCAGAATATAGCACAAAACACTGCCACTCGACTGCCAAAATTTAAAACTAAGATCTAGAGATCAAACTGAAGGTGCATTTAAAATATTATAATCAAATAAAATAAAATAAAATACTTAATATAATAATTTTAAATTGAAAGTGTCTTATAAATTGGCGTCGGCGACCGCCTAATGGGAATCAATGCACTTGTGTGCGTGCGAGTGCCGCAGTATTTATCTGCTAACTGATGATACCTATCTAGATTGATAAACTGAATTGTACATTTGTAGTATCCATACGTTTGCTTTTTAGTGGTGGACATCAACTAAAATATTATTAAAAAAAAACTTTTATTTTTATTTTTCGAAAATTTACGATTTTGGACCATTTCTAAAAATTTGGCTGGTTAAAAACTAACCCTGTATAGTTGTGTTTAATAAGTTGACCGGTTCTCGTAAATACCCACAAGACCCACCAGAGGGATCAGTAACTAATACCATACACAACATTAAAAAACTAACTAATAAACTAGTATAACAATACAATAATGGCGTCGAGCCAAACTAACTCCGTTGTACACCCACCCTTACGTAACTGTCATTACACGACTGTTTGCGCGCCTTTGACTTGACAAAGTTCTTTGTGCCTTTGTAGGAAAAACAATGTGATAGCCACCTTAGAGTATGAATATGACAAACTATAGAATAGGTCACGGAAAATGTGACACATTATGAACCAACAGTGAACGAAAAATTGAGTTTACCACTTACCATTTAGTTTTTTTTTTATATATTCAAAGGAGTACATTAAATTTGTCTGTTGTCCGTAAAAATAATAATGATACCTGTAAGTAAGTACGTCATAGGCGCTACAAATAGCAGGGCGTAGGAATTATGATGCTCGCCAAACGCGTGATTCAGTATTTTTGAAAAAAAAAGGTTTTAATGTTTTTATTCCAAATAGTTCTTTCCAGTTCAACATAATGTTGAAATGAATAGTGTAAAGTTGAAATAAGCAAACCATCTCAATTTTAATGTCAATCGTTCGGAATTTTCATTCAAGAATTACCCCTTTGGTAAAGGAAAATGCCTCTACCTACTAGGTACCGAAGTTGCAAGCCTTGATGCGCCCACAGATTAGACGTAGGTTATCTGTGATCGCGTCGATTGCTTTTTATATCGTTTGAAAGATTTGTGATATTCGTCTAATTCATACTCAAAGCTTGTTTATAAATATGAACAGGCGACAATTGGGTCGATGCGACAATTATTTCTCTTGTTTAACACCAATAAGACGAAGAGGCTCACAAAGCAGTTTTTGCAACGAAATATACTTACTTACAAACGACTGTTATTTCAACAACTTGTATTGTTATACTTATTTGGAGATGGGACCAATTTGTAGGAACTATTACAAAGAAAATCAATTGGTACTTATTGTTACTGTAATATGTGTAAAAAGAATTATTGAAAACTCAAGGTTAAATATGTTCTTAACTGATCGTGTTTTGTTTTTTTATGACAGTATCTTTTTTAATATAATGGTTTTTCCTTTGTTATTTATATAGATTGAAGTCAACTATATAGAGATATGCTACGCTATTTTTTGAGAGATAGCGTAAATCAGTTTTATTTTATAAACAATATATCTATACATAAAAAAGTATGAGTATGTTATCCTCGTAAGGCCCAAAGACCTAATTTAAAGAATACAAAAAGTAGTCATTGCGGCTCCAGAAAGTTATTAAAATTATTAAATACTGTCCCAGCTTATTTGAGTTAAATATACCCACTAATTAAAATCTGCCATCGCAAGTTATTAAACTCAACGTGTTTTTGTCAAGGTTGATTATTATCAATTTGACATTTTAGAACCAATGTATTATACCTATTAGGTATATAATGTTTAATTAATTAAGATGAAAGCATTTTAACTGGACAATTTTTTACTAATTTAGTCCTGGGCCGCAACTACTAGTGCCTATTTTTAGTACATTGGGCCGTTATTTATAGTGTCCTAGATTTAGATTGGGCCTTACGAGGTTATGACACTGGTTAAACAATTACCTAAAGCCTATAGGGGTACAATCATAATTCAAAAATCCTTGTAGAAAATAAAACAAGGCAAGTTTCATGTCATAATTATTTAATTTTACATTACTATTTTAGTTAACTTATTTACATGAATATCATTCTGCTTTTAACAACAATCTCTCAACAAGGCCTTTTACAATAAGCAATATTTAAATAAAGACATACATTTATCGATACTTTGATTCAATGAGTTTATTCAAAATCCGTATTATATTTTCACACAAAGTATTTAAAACGAGTCCCATTAAGCGATAAAAGACTTTCAACTGCGCCAATTATTGAGAACGATTCGCTCATTTAAAATGTAAAACGATGAACGAACGCGCACGAATATCATCCGATATATCCTTTTTATTCCGTTTACAATTTTTAATGTAAGTGTATATTTCTCCTGTATTTCCTGAAAGGTATGCAAGCCATGCAAAGGATGCCATTGACAATTTGATTGATAGTGCAAATTATTAAAATAATTGATTATGAAACATAAGTAGGTGACTTAAAGCTTTTTATCAGTTGGATACAAATTGAAAGAGGTTATTATAAGTGTAATAATAAGCTCATCGTAAGTCATATTTTTGTGACTACTTACTGAAGATGTCTGACTGATTTAATGTTATTAAATTATTATTAAACGATTCATTAAATTATATTAAACGTTAAATGAAAGAATAATTATTAAACGTTAAATGTATTATTAAACGTTTTTCAACCGTATTTTAAAAATACTCACATTTTTTTTTTTAATCACTTATTCATAAATTTGAAAACAGCTCAAATTAACACTAGGGCTGCCATAAAAATCTGCATGTTATGTAAACCCAGTATCTACATAGTCACACGAACAATAGACGTTTGGAAACGCGCCAGATTTTAGGGTTGTCGCGAGTTTGGGGTTTCTATAAACATCTCAATAAGGCACTGCATTGATTGGATGCTACAACATTCCAAAGGCAAAATAAATAGACTTGATTATTGTATAAACAGCCAGCAATCAGCATTTAATTAAGTCTAGAAGACGAGGCTGCCTTTTCTAAAAATAATAAACATCTCTTTCACTGCAATAAGTTCGAAATCATTTGTCTTTTTATCACATTCAATTTTAACGATAAAACTATACAAAAAAAATAATAATCTTCACGAACTTTGGCGTACAAGTGTAATAAACCCCTAACTGTCACCACGGAGGTCTCTAATGTATTCAACAATGCCTTCAGTACTGATTTCAGACTAAACACGTTTTTCCGTTTAGTGAAACGACGCCAGCTGTCTGATGTCTGTTTCTATTTGCTTTTTGCTGGACATATTTCAAACGGGGCCACTAAACTGCTCCATTGCAATATTTGTGCGAGAGTTTGTGTCCATAAATTCGTTAATATTTTTCAAAAAGAGAATAGTATCAAATGCGAATGGAGAGCTCGTGGCTATGTGTACGCCGTACAGTTAGACAAATAATAGAAGTTAATTTGCGCTCGCCGCGGTGGTTCCGTGGATGAGTGACCATTTTGCAAACATACCGAGATCACTCCATGACTCGAAAAAAACATTAATATCTTTTTTTTTTTAATTCACTATCATAATTATGGTGTCCTTGAAGAAAGTTGTTCATTGCTAAAAGCAGAAGCAGTATTTCAAATATAACCAATTACCATAAGTTTTTTTTTTGCTTTTATTGTAATAATTAAAACCAAATTGAAACTACTTTAATTTTTAAGCGTTCACAGCTTAAAAAGGAAATTATTATCAAATATTTATAGGCAGCCACTTCTAGATAAAATTGCTCAGCCCTGAAAACCAGCATCTGTGTCTTGATCATTAAAAAGATTATCTCATAGCAATGCGTCCGTTCTAGAATTGTTATAGTTATCACCGATAGTTCCGTACCCCATCTAATGTTTATTGGATACTATTCGACTATCCCGACAATTGTGAGGAATCCAATAGGTACTAGAAATAGAATTGCTAGAATATCTATAGGATCACCATGTTTGAAGACTTCTAATCTTTTTCAGTTTTCATAGTTATTTTTATGACAAGTTTTATTGGTAAACAATTTCAGATGTCGATGTTATTTTTATTTTATTTATTTTTGCTAAGAAGATCCCAGGTCCAACATATTCTCTAAATAATATCTTTTTAATTTAACATTACTGTTTTCTTTCTAACAATCTTGAAATACACTACAGTTTTCATGTTTTTTTTTTCTTCTATATTTTGCGTTCATTGCCTCTTGACCTTTGGTGTTATTTCTAAGATTATTATGACCTTTGAACTTTTATGACTTATTTCGTTTCTATCTTCTACCGATTATGTCTCATATAACGTCAAAAAATTTGCTGATGTTTACGCAGAACACGACTTAATCACATGACTTATTGAAACGAAATGTCATTTTCATATATTAAACGTCATTTAAACGATTTCTATCATCGTTAACGCATTTCAAAATGCTACTTGTCTAGAAAGGCTAGTTTTTCATCTTTTGACCATTTGTAAATATGTCTATGTATATCAATATCAATGTTAGATATTGTTTCCATTACACAAAGTTAAACATATTAGCGTCATGACAGTACCAAAACAAATTTCCAATGCAGATCGGAGCGGTTGCGGGCGGCTTGTATAAGCCTCGGCTTTTGTTTACTTATGTGCATACAGTGTGCCGAATTTACATAGCCGCTGACTCTCAAACTGGGACTGAGTGTTGTTAGGCTTAATTTGATACTAGATTGAAAGAAATAATTAAGTTTTTCAAAGAGTAACATCATTCTACCACTATGATTTACAACTTAAAAAGGTTGTAAATTAAAGTAAAGGTAAATTTCTTTTTTAAAGAACTTTCATGTTAAATCTAATTTTAGACACTCTGATTTGACTGTGTTACCCAGTAAAATGGGCTGTGGAGGTCAGATAGGCAGTTGCTTCATGTATACTATAGTATTCAGCAAAATCCGGTAAGGCTGGAGCCGATCCCAACATAGCTTGGGAAAAGGGAAGGCAGAAGAATTAGGCACTATGAACCTAGCCGTGATTTAGTGACCGATCGATCAAGAAAATTAAAACTGTCTAGATCACATAAACCACACTTAAGTATAGATAGATACTGGCAACAATTTCTAACTTAAGTCTTCAAAATACTCAGAAAATATAAGAAAACTTAAAACTTTCTGTAAGAACACTTTAATAAAAAAGAAAAACAAAACTTCTGAATCGATTTGATAAAATTTACATGAGACCACCTCTGAGGCACCTATACCCTAGATATCCCATAGATCTCTATAATATTTTTTTAAAATCGATCCCAAATTACTGGTGATATTGCGTAGCAAAAAAAACCGTTAAAAAGAGTGATTAATATAGGTACCATTTTTGTAAGAAGGCTTTTTTTTGGTTTTCCCTCCAATTATACAATAACACGGTATAACCTTTTACCTTTATTCTCTCTTGTGTAAGACAGGAGAGCTAAAAATTGTTTTTTTTTTAAAGAGTTTTATCGCGTTTACCGCATTTAGTTTGAGCGCAGGCTTTGACTACTTTATAGGACTTGTTCGCAGAACCCTGAGGGCCTCCAGCCAGAGCAATAGAAAAACAAACTAAGTTAGTTATCTACCTCTAATTTTTCTATCTTTCCTGTCCATCCGAAGCTTGTCTGGAAGATATCGCTATTATCGATAAGACCTTAATTGTACAATAAAGAATATTCTTTCCTCTATTTATCTACGTTAGCAACGTTCACTAAGGGCACGCCTTGCAGGGTTCAGACATCGACTTAGTGCGGTGCTACACTTAATAAGGAAAAAGCAAGAGAGGTCTGGTTCTAAGTTTCTAAAAAATATTTTAAAAGTTATAAGGGGCAGTTTTGAAAATATAACACTAAAATTGTTCCTGGTGGCTTGCATTGCGTCGGTAACTCTCGGCTTAGAGAGATAAATGGGCGCTTGTCACCCTTTCAAATTACTATGGTAAACACAGTTGCCGTAAGATTTATGTCTTTGTTCGAAACTCCTCATTTTGAATGTTTTATTTGTGTTAGTTTGATATCTTATCATTAAAGTTAAGGTTATAAATGGGTAAGATAAATGTAAGTACAAAAGAAACAGCAATCTCGAATCTTTTTTCGAGATGAAACGAGATCTTTGTTACACGCTTGTTTGTGTTAAACATAAAAGATACACTAATCTTTTGAGTAGGTGTTTATATTTACACAGTAGCACACACCATTTATTAATTAAGGAACGAACTTAACTATACAGCATGCAACAAAAACCCTGTCCGATCCTTATGAGTATTATTCGGCATCGTCCTGCGTCCACATATACGTAACTATTGAATGGATTTGAGATTATTATTTTTTACCGGTGATAATATAATTAAATTACAATATAACTGACCAAAGGCAACACTGATCGCTCGACAAAGTTCACGTGTATTACCTACAGTTTTGTATCAAAGAAGAGAGACATTTTTTTCTAGTACGTATGTTGAACCAGGAATACGCCTTTATCGGATCAGACAGGGTTTTTTTACATACTCTATTAAAAATTTTAACTAATTTTAACTTAACTAATTAAAAATTTCCACACTTCCAGTCGACAGCGATGTGGACGAATTTTTTGATGCTATATTTTAGGTATTAGGTTTTACACAGTTAGAATTATGGTTTATTGTGTATACCTATTCTTTACTTTTGTACCACAGGGATTTTTGCATTAATAACTACATAATAAATTACGAGTTAATCGAATAATATACACAATTGGAATTAAAAATACCACCTCTTTTCATGAAGTCGTTTAATAAAACAGTAAAAAAATAATGCAAATGTAAGCTTCCTTTTACATTTAAAGATTTTCTATCGAATCAAAAGTAAAACGGTTACCGGGCTAAATAAAATGTCAGTAGGGTAATTGTACAGTTGCCGTCCGTAATGACACCGCGAACAATAATATTGTGGCGGCAAATTTCTGCTTTGATAAAACACAATTACATTTTACATCAATTTGCCTTTATTTTTTCCTCGACCCTTTTACAAACAATACGCTTGCGATCTTAATGAAATATTTAATGGGCCAATAAAATTTCGCGCGCCCATAATAGGTTATTTCACCCTACGTAGATTTGAATTAATTGCTTTGTCGCCCAAGAGTTTCGTTTGTTGGTTTTTCTTCTCAAATTTTCGTATATTTTATAAAGATATTTTATTCGTTTTAAATCCTGAAATCTCTATTTCCTTTTAATTTAACTTAATATTATTATTTGTTTATTTGTCGTTGTAAAGGATTGAAGTAAAGTGTTAGTTGTTTGGAACCTACGTATTTATGTTTTTTTTTTAAATTGAACCTGAGAATGTATAATACTAATGATACAGCGTTGATCCTTATTTGTTGTATGGCAATAACTGAATGATTAAATCCTCAACTTTTATTGTGCTCACCAGTTGGCGCCACTGTCGCGTCAACTGTCAAACCACACCAACATACTATGGAATTTGACATTTCGGACATCACGTGCGTCTAGCGCCTCCGGCGGCAAAATTGCTAACGGTTTATGTCATCAATGTGTAAATCCTAACATAAATCTTAGCGTATTTTGTTTCTAACTTATACATATTTAAGGTTCAATCTTACGATTACATAAGTCCAGCTAAATCTCACCAACACTTTATCATAAATTATATCAAAAAAATACAATTTAATGAAATTATGTAAATAACACAACAAAAATTCTTCAACCAAGCTTGATCCACAAAATGTTCATAGTACCTGTGCTCAGTGGCTTTAAACCATCAAAATGTTGATGACACCTGAAGCTAGCGCCTGCGGTTGAGTAATCACCCACATAACTCAAGAGGCTTTTTGAATTCATCCCGCTGTCTATTAGCATAAGAATCTAAGTGCCGCGGAGGCGTAAAGTCGGCTTATATCTACATTAAACAATAATGGGTAACTTGGTTATTTTGAGTATATTTTAGGTCAAAAATACTCAGGTTTTTAATAAAGGTTCGAATAAGGCTTTAATATTGGATTTTAAAAATCTGTCTGGTTTTTTTATATCCCTATTCTACCTCAATCCATATCTCACATACTACATACTCCTGTATCTGACATACTTACTTGAAGAATTGTCGTAATGAAAAAAACTTTAATTATGCTCCACTTATTTTTTGTTAACTTTAGTTGTTTCTTTCATTACCGTCTCTTACTTTAGTATTAACATATATTGTAAATAAATAAGTCATTTAGTGCTAACAAAAAAACTTGGAACCTAAAAAATTAAATAATGATTATTTAAATGAATGAATTATACCTATTACATTACTGGCCTTATTTATAAAAATCATGACGTTATTTAGCAACTGCTTAGCAGATTCTAAATTCAAATTCTGTGTGGAAAACTTGCAGGCCATTTATATATTGTGCAAACATAGTCTGAACGTAGAAAGTGCTAAATATAGAGTAGATAAAACGGGACATACGATATTGACATGAATATAGCTGTAATCACTATCCTCTGCAAACAAATTGACGATCGCAGTTCATGAGTAAAGGCCATCCATCATGTTTTAGTGGTATTTTATGACACTATCTGAGAAATGGGCAGTGATTTTTTTTACTAAAAACTAAATGCGTCATAATCATATGAAACAGTGAAAAAATTTAGCCCAAAACTTCTTTTAGTAGATCCTTATCTTATTTTCATAGAATTTGCGAATAATTGCAAAAATGAGCAAAAAGTTATTGAAGTTTGCACTTAAGTTTAATTCCAAATAAACTTAACTATATATACATATAAAAGGAATAATAAAATAAACTAATCTAATTAAACATAAACCTAAAATATGGCATCATAAAATTCGTCCACATCGCTGTCCACTGGGAGTGTAAGTTTAATAGGTAGGTACAGTCAATTCTGTCACTTCTAAATGTAAGAAAGATATTTTTGATTTAGTGTGAAAAGATACCTTTTCTGAACCTTGAATAAATCCATAACAATATCCATATCTATACTGCATACTTTAATAAATAAATGCGAAAGTAACTCTGTCTATTTGTCTATCTGTTACGCTTCACGTCTAAACCGCCAAACAAATTTTGATAAAACTTGGTACGGGGTAAGCTTAGATCCCAAAAAAGGACATAGGCTACTTTTTGTCGCGATATACGACATCCACGCGGGCAGAGCCGCAGGCAAAGTTACTACAACTAAAAGCAAAAAATGCAAACTAAACTTAAGTATGTATCTAGTTATCGTAGAGTATCTTGAACTCTTGATATATACGAAAACGTCCATCGAAATAAACACCCATTCATAAAGACTGAAACAAACAAAGGATATCCTACACAACTCCTTCACCCTCATTTGACCGCAACTCAAATGACGTCACGCCAATCGCCTGAGAAGATGTCATTACTCACGACCATATACAAAAGCAGTCACTACAACTCTTATGTGGTTGAACATAAAGCTGAGGTTACAATGAACAATGGTAATATTAAATTGGTAAATAAGGTGTCATTGACGAATCTGTGCCATTTCTCATCAAGTGCCATTATGGAATGCCACCATCGGATTTCGTGTGTCATTTGCGATACTACAAACGTATTCAGGTACGTATATTTTAGTCTTTTTTTAAACGATTTATACTATACGATATTATATTTATCATGTGATCACCACCTGTTAATTCACAATTGTAGCATTCGGTACGACTTTTGCTATTAACTGTAGTTATATTTATTTACATTCTTAATTTATTTTGTCAAGAAACTGAAACAGTATTTTTAGGGTTTCGTAACCCAAAAGGACCCTTATAGAATCACTTTGTTGTCTGTCTGTATGTCTGTTTATCTGTCAAGACTTTTTTCCCGTCTTTTGTGGTAGTGTCATGTTAAAACTTATAACAGATACTTAAGTCTAAGAACTGTTGATGCAATAAATAATAATAGCTTCATTTCAATGCACCTAGAGTCATTTAGTTTTGTAACTTTAAAGTTTCTTAAGCGCCTTTTTGAGGTTTATACGAAATACCGCAATCATGAGACTAAAATGGAGCTGGGCAGGACACTTGGCCAGACGAAATGATGGCAGGTGGAGCAAGGCATTGACCGAATGGTGGCCAAGACTAGGCAAAAGAGGCGTCGGTCGTCCGGGAGCAAGATGGGTCGACGACATAACTAAAGTCTCGTTTCGATTCTGAATGAGACTGGCATAGAACCGGAGAGAATAGCACATAAAAAGAGAGGCCTATGCCCAGCAGTGGGATGACAAAGGTTGTGGATGATGATGATGATGAAGAAATAAAAAACTTTTGATTTTTAATTGAATAAAAATATACAGCCATTTATGTTGTTTTTCCCATACATTTTCGAGAAATTCTAAATATATAGAGTATACTCCCAAGTCATTATCTTTTTTCAAACAAACTATGCGTTTAAAATTCCAGTTGATAAAAATACTAAATGAATAAAATACTACCTTTAAAAGGATTACGGGGTAATATTGTTAAAGTCATTGGCATATGACGGTTACTCCTTTCATGATAATGATTTCCATATTGTAATTAGCATTGATCAAATTATTTCGAATCCAATTGACAATTCGTATTTTCGTCGATGCAATTACTATGATTGCCGCTTAAATTATTATTACCTTTATGCTTTCATTTTAAAAACAGCTAAATGCTGTATTTATTATTGTTTTTGAGTTTTAATAGAATTCGCGGTGAGAATATACAAATCTTATCAAAAAGCATTATGTTGAAAATCACTCATTGTTACTCCATAATGATACAAATGCATGATGAAAGTAACTTTGTCTGTTAGTCTGTTACGCTTTCAAGGCTAAACTGCTGAACCGATTTTGAAGAAACTTTGTATAGGGTATCTTTGGATTCCAAGAAAGGATATAGGCTACTTTTTGCCGGAATAACCGACACCCACGCCGGCGGCGGCGGAGCCATGGGCATCATATTGTTAATAATATTTTTTATTGTATTTTCATTATTGTAGTAATATATCGATAATATAACAGACGAGTACATGTTAGGTATTATGTATGTCCTTACTCTTATGTTTATAGTTATGATTAGCTTTTCAATTTTGGTTGGCCTTAGGCATACTTGAAGATGTCATCAATATTATTTTATTACATATTATTAATGTATGTTTAACCTTAGTTAGCTCTAACTAACAAAAAAAAAATCTATTGTATTATTGACTTGTTAACTTCATACAAAAGTTTTAACTATGTATTGTGTAGCAATATAGTCTTATAGTATCATTAACATTTAAGAGGTCATCAAATACGCTACCTAGTAAATATCTATAGTTTGTTAGCTAATTACAACAAACATTTACAAGCTAAAACTGTAAATAGGCCATAAAACAGTCATGAAATTCAAGAAACCATAAAATGAACAACGTGTTAGGAGAAGCACACATTGGAAGGTTAAGCAAATATTTTTAGTTACACCTTGGAAGTAATGGTGTAAGTTTGCCAGTAAAATAATTTAATGGCCATTTACTTTGCCGTCTTTATGACCACTTAACTTTTTAATTTATGGTTCTAGTGCACCGTTTTGAAGTTCTTGTTAGTTGGCGGCAATAATAAGAAAGTACAAAGTTTCATTATTGGTGTTTAATATTTTTGTGTGGCAAAGGTGAAATAAAGCGGCAATAAATGATAACTTTACATGAGCTTTACGGATGATTTATTTGTCAATTAGGTATATATAAAAGTACGCTTACACAGGCAATTAATTGCGCGAGTATTGGCAATTTTGGTTACAACACTTAGATTTACAAAAAATTACAATGTATGGCAAACGAAAAATTTTATAGAAATTTTCAAGAATTACACAATTTTAATAGTAAGTTCCGTGTACGCGCGACATAAGAGTAACTTTATATTGGGACTTAGGTATCATACATTTTTTTTATACGTAAATACATAGGTAAATGGTGATAATAAAACAAATTTGAACTTAAAAATAAGTATAGTTGTTTGTACGAGGTAATAAGAGAGCAATAGTGGCTTAAAACTGCTGTAAATTTTGTGAAATATTAAAAAAAAACATCAGATTGAATTTATATCTTACTTTAGACCCATTAATACACAAACTTAAAACTCAACCAAAGAGTAGCGCTGCAAGACCTCAAGACACTGTGAGCTCATATTGCGTAGGTCGGAATACAAATAATTAATTAAAATATGAAGGTAGAACTAGCAACATCAAGACAAACACCACCTCACTATGTCCGTAACACCTGCAAAGGCGTCGAAACATCGGGAACTAAAATCTAAACACAATCCGCGATAAAATCCGTTCAAAGTAGTTTTATTTCAATAAGTAATAAATAAATAAGTACAACAACAGACAACCATCCTGTCATAATGGACTACAGGCCAAACTTTGCACATGGTAGAGTTTTTTCGACGACCTCCGTGGTCGAGTGGCGTACACACCGGTTTTCGAGGTGTCGCCAGCTCTGAGGTCCCGGGTTCGAACCCCGGCCGGGTCAATGTAGAAAACCCCTTTTCTACATTGTCTCGGGTCTGGGTATTTGTGGTACCTTCGTTGTCTCTGAATTCCATAACACAAGTGCTTTAGCTACTTACTTTGGGTTCAAAGCAATGTATGTGATGTTGTCCACATTTATTTATTTATTCCAATGTGACTATCATCTCATACCTATCTGAAAAAACAAGAAGAAAAATATTAGTCAAGCAAAAAACTCACTAAAAATGCTATAATTTTGTGTAAAGTTCGTCATAACCTAAAGCTACAATTCAGTCTTAGAGTTTCAGTCTAAAAACTTGCCTAATGAATCAGTAGACATAAATTTCCCGCGTAATATTTCAGGCTGTGGCCATTTTTTATGATTTTATATATCTTCAGAAGTTCTGCGCGCTTATTATCAGGACTGTAAGTTGCTGTTGTAAAAGCGAGACGCCGCTACACTCAGTGTAGTGTTGTCTCGCTTTTACGATGGCTACAGTCGTGCTTTAAGAGCTTAGTAAAGGCATTGTACCTTGATTTGATGCCCCAGTTTCAAGTTGGCAGGATTGCCAAATTGGATAACAATGCTAATCGCCCACTAAATAGCGGTTTGATTGAGTGGGAACTTAATTAAAGAATGTGTAATTAATAGAATACGCATGATCCTATTTATTATTTTAATTGCTTCAAAATAGGAGAAGAATAAAGGTGATTACATACCACCACAGTCGTGCGATACTAAGATTTCCTTTATAATTCAAAAATGTTAAGCACAAAATAAAAATAAAAACAGTAGGTACACATTGTTAAGAAAATATTTTTTTTAACAAATGTTTTTGTATAAATACTTATAAACTTCTTTCGTCGCGTCGTAAACAGTGGAACAGACACTATTAAGAAGTTAATTTTGTATGTTTCTGCGATTAACCTGAACAATACACAAAACTGAAACATAATAATTCACAGCAAGTGTCAGGAAATAAGCTAGTTTAATAAACAACAGTGTGTTTGAAGTGACACTTTTAGTGCCACCCACTGAACACTAGCACCAAAGTACACAGATTTATCCTGCGGTTGAATTCGCTGCAACAGAGTTACGTTATAATGCTTTAATGAACTTATGAGAACATTGTGAATATTTTATGAATGACTAGCTGTACCCCGCGACTTTGTTCGCGTGTTTTAGTTTCAACGGTTTTTCATTATTGCAACATTTTTCATTTATGCTCCGCTCCTATTGGTCGTAGCGTGATGTTATAAAGCCTATAGCCTTCCTCAATAAACGGACTATCCAATACAAAAAGAATCTTTCAATTCGAACCAGTAGTTCCTGAGATTAGCGCGTTCAAACAAACAAACAAACAAACAAACAAACTCTTCAGCTTTTTAATATTAGTATAGATTTTGTAAATTATTTTATGAATATTTTATTTTTTTGGTAAAAGTATAAGGTTATTATTCAATGTATTGTTGTCAATTTTCACTCCTAATTTATTATGTCTCTTATCTAGGGCATATCTCTTATCAGGGCGGGGTCCCTAGTATCAAAATAAAACCATTTTATTTATTTAAAACCACAGTCATTACAGAAAGTAAATCCGACATCTTACTCGTCGCTTTATCCCTACCTATGTAGACAACATTAAAAGACTACATCCCGAAAATAATATCTAGATTAAAGAAAACAAAAGCCAACCGCTAAAGATTTATAGCCTCAAGAAAGGCCTTTTGAAATTGACAGATTATTTGGAACCCAAATAAATAAGGACTGGCCCTGAAGTAAGGGCAATTGATCAAAAACGTCACTTAAGGTTTTATATTAGAAATAGCCAAGAGTTATTCTGTATTCGAGGAGCTAGTTTTGTGAAATAACCTTTGTGAACGCATTAATCAATTCAAACAAAAGTGACCTACGGCTGTATAAAAGTTTGGATCTGAGATGTTAATGTTTATTTCTCATACGTCTCTATTTAACATAAAAGCTTTCTATCTTGTTTAAGAAACGACTCCTGCACTAAGTTTTTTTTTACATTTGTGTCACAGGGGGTTTCACAAATATTCAAATCGCATGCACAAAGAACACCCATCTTGGAAAAAAAATGTACTAAAATTTACGTTGTATATAATAGTTAAGAAACACCTTATTTAAATAGGAGTAGGTACATAAATAATACAATCAGCTTTACTGGAAACACTTTTAAATTTAAGCACCTTAATTTCATAGACATAAGGTTTAATTCCGTTAGTTTTAGTCTCCAAGTAGTGACTAGCCTAGATGTACGCGTACCTAAACAATATGTCATCATTGCTTCTTGACAGATTGTTGATAAAATCCCGCAATTCACTTTAATTAACCCTTTGACTGACTGTATTACATCACTTACCTATTTTTATACACGACATGTGCTATGTACACGGCAAACTAGATAGGTTTGCAGGCCACAACATACACAACATTTTCTATCAATCCGCTTATATAAGCGGATTATAATATGTAATAAAAAGGTTAGTGTATAATATTAATAACTAGCTGACCCGTGCCCACTTCGTTGGGCATAATGTTAATACCTAATCCTTTTTTAGTACATAATATGACCTAACGATTTAAATTATTTTATTAATATTAAAAATTAAATTAATTATACTAATATTAAAAAAACTACTTTTTGTAACTTAAATATAGACATATATTATGCTGTCGTTGAATTTTTTGTAGGCATTTTCAAGCTCCACATCTTTTCTCTAGAACTCAAAAATATATCTTTTATAATTAAGGCAGCGTTCGTAAGGAACGCTTTCATTCGACCGTTTTTTCTCCGATTCACTTTGCAAAACGGACTACCACGTAAAAGCCTTTTTATTTTTCGTATTATATAACCTATGACACTCAGCATTTAAGTGGCTTTCTATTGGTGTAAGAATTTTTAAAATCGGCTTAGTAGATCCCTAGATTACCCCTTACAATTTAACAAATATACAAACACACAAACTTTACTTCTTTATAATATTTGTAGGTATAGAGTATAGATTATAATATAAATTGTTAGTGTGGCCTGCAAACCTATTTAGTTGGCTGTGTGTATATTGCGCGAAGTAAACAGGTTAACTACAAATAATTGCGATAGAAAAATAGACAAAGTTTTTTTTTTTTTTTTTTCACAATTTTTTTTACGTTTTAGTATTAGGTATATTAGGCTCAACGAATGCTACTTAAACTTATCTTAGACTCCCACTTTGTTAATTAAAATGCAGTCCGTTTTATCTGATTATAAATATTAATTAAGGTAAATGTACAATCTCGCCCGCGGAACTACAAACTTTTTAATATTCCTTCCCCAAAACAGCTGCGGGCATTTTGCGGCTTCGAGGCCAGTAATATAGTTATTATGTGCAAGATAAATATATTTGTTTTGGAGGGAAATAATCAAGTTCACCTTAAATATAATTCTAGATAATGTAGCTAAAAATATCATAAATGAAAGGTCACTAAATAAAAAAAAATTAAACTACTTGAAAAAAATCATTAATCAGATCTCTACCTAAAACCACAAAAAAAGCGAAAAATAATCAGGATTTATAAATTTACTCAATTGTTTAGTTATCTCACACACACACACTCTCTCACACACACACACACACACATACTCACTATTTTAGAATATATCTTTAAGTTGTTATCTAAGTTCACTATTTTTACCTTTTTATAATTTGTTATTGGAGAGCGGGTCCTCCTAGCACAGGTATTATTGCTTATACTTAAAAGGAGGCCCTATGTAAGATTTAGTGTAAAAATTGAAAGTTTCTGTAATAAAACTTTTTATTTATTTATTTTTATTTATCTGCTGATCCGTTTGAGGTCGGTGCTGCATTTAATTCGGTAGCGAATACCTACCTATGGGCTTGGCAACGACTTAAATGTGAATAGGTTGATGCCGAATAGAAGTCAGTGTTGTAAATTTGAGGAGGGGTTTACTTTTGATAAGTGCATAATATTTGTATACGAAATGACAGCGTGCTGCTGAGGAGTTTGTTGCGCCGTTTCTTCTCCAAAGCCAGAGCACTTAGAAAGCGGTGAAGGGTGGGCGAATCAGGGTGCTGTCCATTGCATTGACGTTCTTAAAGTGCTACTTTGTATCCGTGTTGGAATAAATGAATTTTTGATTTTGATAACATCAACAGTATTTAGTAGCAATAAGAGTTTGTAAAAATAAAATCTCAATCTTTAGCAAGCAAAAAATAAAGTCTTACTACAAGTAACATAGTTTTAGATATATGAAAACGACTGCATACTTGCACCGTCACACACCGCCTTTGTAAACTTAAACAAAGCATTTGATGCTATTAACACGGGCCTTTCACAACATATTGAACAATATTAGATACCCACACTATTCTCTCAGTAAAACCTTTTAGTAAATGCATGGTTATGTCGGCCCGACATCCACTTTTGATGTAGGTAAATTGTGGCCAAGGAAGGATGTTTGTACATAATCTTTGCACCTATTTGAAAACCCTTCTGTCCTATTTGTAAAGGTTTTAATCGGACAGAAGTAATTTTAATCTAAAACCAGTCTGATGTTTCCAAAAAATGCGAAGAAAATGGGTACCGTTGGAATTTAGCTCAGTACCCACTGTTTCTTTAATATTCGTCACCCGGAATAAAAGTTGTAGATTCAGTCCTTATATAGGTCTGGTCTGGGGTCAGGGGGACTGGTCCCCCGGTAGGAGACCAGTCAACTAACGAAATAAATGTACTAAAGCGTAAATAATTATCGCCTGACGAAATACCACTATCACTAAGGCTTATTTTTGTAATAAGGTAACACTGCGTTTCTTCGTCATAAATCCCTTATTAATTCAACAAAATTTGACATGAAAATTTTAAATGAAAGATCAAAAGTATCGAACAATATTTCTTTAATTATTTAAAACAAAACGGTTTACTCACGCATATTTTCGGGATGCCTGACTAGTTTCAGACTCAATACGAGTCGATAATTATGAGCTGACGTGGCGGCAGTGGTGTCGCGAGTCGAACTGGATGATTAGGGACTCCTATTGAGTCTGAAATTAGTCGGGCGATCCCGAAAATATGCGTGAGTAAATCGTTTTGTTTTAAATAATTATGAACTCCTCACGAAAGTTATTATACCAATATTTCTTTATTTGATATACCTACTAAAACAATAAAAACATCAACTATGTAAAACGAAACTTAAAACTTTATCTTGGTAGACGAGACGCAGCCATCTACAGACATTTGTAGAACAAAAGCAATATCTGTTTCAATCTATTTTAAATTTAACTGCGAACAGTACGCGAGCTTCCATTTATAGTGAGACTTTGAAGTATTTTTATAAGGTAAGGCAGACGTCTGGTGACTTATTTAAAATACGAATCAATATGATATTTGCTCTAAAAATATCACTTAAATATTACCTCTTTTTGATGTCGGTTAAACAATACGAAACCAGCTCAGGTCAATTTCTGTCACCTGTTAGCTCTATAAATAAGAAAAAGGTTACATAAAGCAAGTTTCGCTAAGTGTCCCAAATAAGACCAATATTGTAACAAATTGGTACACTGAGATATGTCCAGGGTAATATTATTAGGGGCCAGATTTACGGAACGTTTTCTGTACGTACCGGCGGCCTTATTACGTATCTTGCAAATATAAAGAAGCAGATAGCAAAATTTGCACAATTGGGTATTTGAAAGAGTTTGTTTTTTATTTCATTTTATAAAAATATATTACAAACTATGTCGATTTGTAAAACGACAGATTAATTACTTTCAAATTGAACTAGTTACAAGCATTTTAATATTGCTAATTAGACAGAGAGAGCTATACTATAAGGTGACGTCACCTTGGTAATTCGCCACACTAATCTGGGGCTGCCCCGTACAAGGTGTCTTTAGCAAAAAAGACATAGAACATGCTTCATCTACCAACTTTAAAGGCTTATATCTTTTGTATTCGTGTATATTTTTTGATGTTATTATGCAGTTCTTCTCATTATTAGAAATATTTGTAATAAATAAATAATTCGATAGTGGTCAATATACCCATAATTTATCGCAATATGTACCTAATACGAATTATCAATTTAACAGCTATAAGTTTTTAATTTCGGTGTATCTTTGTATTTGCAAGGTATGTAATAAGGCCGCCGGATCTTTCCAATCACGGTGCCCGGGTGAAATATGTTTTAGGTGAGCGACGGGCGATCGTAAATATGTTGGGTATGATGCTAAAAATAGTTGTACTTTGTAGGTACAAATAAGCCAGAAGTTTTGTGATGTTGTGAGTTGGAAAATAGGGCTACATTTTTTGTCTTTTAGTGATAGGCACTTCTATGTCTAAATACACTTCATTTGTTTTGTAATTTTTGTTATCTATTTTATTTACGCGTTTTTTTTGCTATCCCGATCAGTATTTATCTTCAAATATATGTTGAAGGCCGAGCTCAAATTATTAGCCAAAATTCACTTTCTCTGGACAAGGAATGATGTAAGAAAAAGAGATGTTGTCTATCATTCTTTGTAAATTATTATCTATACTAATATTATAAAGCTGAAGAGTTTGTTTGTTTGTTTGTTTGTTTGAACGCGCTAATCTCAGGAACTACTGGTTCGAATTGAAAAATTCTTTTTGTATTGGATAGTCCGTTTATTGAGGAAGGCTATAGGCTATATAACATCACGCTACGACCAATAGGAGCGGAGCATAAATGAAAAATGTTGCAAATATGAAAATCCGTTGAAACTAAAACACGCGAACAAAGTCGCGAGGGACAGCTAGTTAAACATAAAAAATAATAACACAAATTCTTCTTATATAGAGAAAATTAGACACGTATTTTTTCTTTGCGTAGCCAAAAAATTACGACGTTGCATTGATTCGAAATGCCGAGTGACGTCACGATATCGTACGTTTTGTGTAATATCGTGACGTAATTAGCTACACTAACAACTTTTATTCGCTTTATCTCAATAATATATTATATAGTTATTAAAAATACGAATCTAATATTTTTTTATTATTTATTTTAATTTACGGACTAAATAGATGTTTACTTTTCATACCCAGTTAACATCCCTATTATTCATTGATGCAGTGCGTTTTTTCATGTTGTCCTTTATCATAAATTTGTATTTATTAATAAAAACCACGTCCCTGAAACAGTCTTCTTTAAAATTTTCATCAAAACAAAACCTTATGTAGCTGATAAAAACACCCTGTGTTTAATTCAACACAGCGCAAAAAGATTAATCCAAATTATCACCAGTATTAAGACGTTATAATCCGACCTAATAAAACGTTATCTTCAACAATAACATTGTCCCAGTAAAGCATACTTCTAACCTTGGTTGGGTTATCTACAAATTACCAGCAGGACACTGCAGTACGGATTATCTGGTGTTTTGACGGCCGTTTATCTTATGTTGCGAGGGATTATGATAGATATGACAGGGTTTAGGGAAGCTAGGATAAGAAATATACTCTGTGGACGCGATTATTCAAATCTAGATAGGTACCTAAAAATATATTTATAGGTTTGGGACATAGATCATGGGACACAGATTAAGATATATAAGTATGTTTGTTTACGTATAATTAAATGAAAATCATTATTAAATAATTACGATTGGTAAATGGTTAATAAGACTTGTTTGTTTTATTTGTGTCATAAGTTTTAAGTTTAGTGTAGCTTAAGTTTATTTTTTATGAATAGTTTATAATTATTTGTTTAATTGAATATAATTGAATAAATATTATCTAATTTTGAAAAAAACAAAAAATCGTAATAAAAACTAATCTGAAGTTTATTTTTTACTTTGGGACATGTTTCGTGTAAATCTCTTATTTTTTTAATCTAAGAAAGAATCCGCTGTGATTTGCTTATGACGTCATTTCTTTTACTCAGCTTTTTTTTTTTTTTTTGGAAGAGTTCTACTGCAGTAAGCCTGAGCGCAGGCTTTGACTGCTTCACCGGACTTTTGGCGAGAACCGTAAGGCCTCCAGCCAGAGCAAGTAAAATAAACTAACTACGTCAGCAACGTTCACTAAGGGCACCCCCTGCGGGATTCGGACCTCGACTTAGTGCGTTGCTGACTATCTTAATAAGGCAAAAACAGCAAGGGATGGCTGGATCTGAGTTATTATTATTTAGGGACATATTTTTATTGCTAGTTTGGCCGGCTCGGGCCAGCTTGATCTAGGGACGGGGGGGTAACATTTACGTTACTATTATATTATTTACTAGCTTTTGCCAGCGACTTCGTCCGCGTTTCCGTCGTTTTTGGTAAAAAAGTAGCATATGTTCTTCCTCACTGTTCAGTGGTTTTGATGTAACAGACAGATTAACTTTCGTATTTTAGTAGGGAAATATAATATATCACGTTACACAAAAATAATCCTTATAGCATGATTCAGTATTCACGCGCGACGGCGCGATGGCTTATTATCGTATTTCATGTATAAGTTTGGTGTTTCTATACCGATTTCTATGATTGTTTTTTTATTGAATAGGTAATAATGTAAACTTTTTTTAATTAGGGATGAGTGAGAGTATTATAAACGTAAGAGTAAACAAATATAATCAGAAATCTCCGAACTGCTAAGCTATCGGGAGTTACACGTGTTATTGTGAGTCAACCATAAAAGATAGAAATATGCTGTTGTGGAATATTTTTTAGATAATTTTATGTAAAACATTTCCGTCATACATGATTTCTATGTAGCTTTAACCATTAAGGCTGCATACGCGACGGAAGCTTAAAAAATACCGTTTTCCCAACATTTCACTTCACTGCTCTGCTCCTATTGATTGTAGCGTGATGAAAAGTATACTATAACCTGCCCAGGAGTATGAAGAATAAATGTACCAAGTTTCGTTAAAATCCGTCGAGTAGTTTTCGTTTCTATAAGGAACATACAGACAGACAGACAGACAGACAGACAGACAGACAGACAAAAATTTTACTGATTGCATTTTTGGCATCAGTATCGATCACTAATCACCCCCTGATAGTTATTTTGAAAATATATTTGATGTACAGAATTGACCTCTCTACAGATTTATTATAAGTATAGATAATACGCGACGGGCCTCGCCGGCGAGGACGTAGTATACGGCGGTTGTGTTTTGTATTGCTACTGCTAGCTAAGTCGAATGCTTCTTGTAGAAGCGTTGTCTTATCGTCGGGATAGGAGAGAGTGTGTCTAGGACGTTTTATCTTGGAGATGACTGAAGGTCGGTATCGCGCGGCCGCTACGATTAGCGGGTTACGGTGGGTTTCGGCGGTGTCGAAGAAACGGGTCGCGGCGCGTTTCATGAACTGCTTGATTGTAGGCAGCTTTAAGTCACAGTGCAGCTGCAAGTTACGAACGTAACCTGGAGCGCCCGTGGCTCTACGCATGAAAAGGTTTTGGAGAGTTTGCATTCGTTTGAGTCGATAATCGGGTACGTGAGAGAATACGACGCTGCCGTAAGTCATGATAGGGTTTTACTCAGCTTAAGAATGAATTTAATCTAGGTGCTAACTTAACCTTTCAAAGTAAGTAGGTATTGCATTTTTCTTAAACATAAACTACTAATAACCTACCTACTTAGTGACACATTAATAATTAAGTAATTTTGTTATTAAAGAGAGAAACAGTTTAGAAGAAATGTTACATTTGTTATTTTGTACCAGTTCTCAAGAAAGCTCTCGGCCCTATACATATTCTATGGGATTTATGTCTCTTCTTAGCTTCCAAGGAACATGTGAATAACTTAACACAGTATACACGAATGACTTAACACAGTATATACACATTTTAAATTACACCTCGATGAAATTGTCACACATTTAAAAGCACAAATATTCGAGCTTTTGCCGTTACATAATAAACGTACAAAATTGGCTGTGGCCACAAACATGATTTATCGAAACACGCGCAGTACTATCGTATCGATAACACTCGTAAAATTCGATACCTTTGCAGAAGCACTTTGAAAATATCGAGTAGTTGCATGAACAATATCGTGTAAACTGGAAAAAAAAGAATAAAAACTATTTTACATTGGTTTTCTGGGTATAGGCGCCGTTGATAAACAAATGATTCTATTCGTTACTTACATTTGAAAATCCACCGTTCTTTTTTCGGCTTTTGAATTTTCGAAATGCCTGACTTGTATTTTTTTTCTTTTTTGTTTGCAGTGTATTTTGTCGATTTCTTTTTTATAAACAAAAGAAGTACTTAGTTCCGATTTCCTAATATTCTGTTTTTGAGTTCTAAATTTCAAAACTCGGTAGTTAGAGCGCCAACGCCATAAAAGAAAACTAAATTTTACATAAAGTAGCTCTTACAAGAAGCTATGACCTACTCATCATGATTTATCGAACTATAAACATAAATTATTTTCCTCAATTTTCGAGGCTCGCAATATATTTCCATATTAGTGCGGCAAAGAAAAATTACATTTTAGAGAAAATTTTATATGCACCGGAGATAATGAAGCCCGTAAACAATGCAAGAGCTTCTCGTTGATCGATAACTATTAGCAAATTTAGCTCTCTAACGTTGGAAGGCTTTTATGCAGGTAGGTAATAATAAATTATAGTTTAAGCTTCGTTAAAGTGAAAATTCAAACACTGACGTATACTTACCGAGTCTTTAGTATGTACTGTAGAACTTTGAAGTTGAATAACAATTATGGGGTCATGTTGAATGTAAACTGCGCTGAAACTTGGGAATTGTGGGCTCAGAATGGGTTCAAAATCAGTTTGGTGTACCACAGCGTGTAATTGAGTGTAATAAATAAAATAACGTTCAACTGAAACAAATTATTTTACAAAAGTAACAAAATTGTCTAATTTTGGTTGCTTTTTGTGACAGCCAATAAAAAGGAAAGCCTAGTGAGGTTGTTCTTTTTCTGCCTAGCCTTTTCCCAAGCTATGGTGGGGTCAGCTTTCATCCTCACTGAATTTAGCTGAAATACCGCATTTAACACGGAACGACTGCCTATCTGACCTGCACAATCCATTATACTCGGTATCTATAAACAATTATACATAATATGTATTCTATACCAGAATAAGTAAATAACAGGCGATTAAAGTTTCAGTCATAAAAATTGTATAACTGAGTATCCAATTTGGTATTTTAAAATCATACTCTACTCGGAAACGAAGAAGTAAGTCGGTAAATATTGCATTTTTCTTTCATTTTTATTTTGACGCTGAACTGTCCCACTGCGGGGCAAAGGCCTCCTTTTTCAACATTTCCCCGCATTTCACTTAATCCCTCAAAATATAGGCCCGATATCAATCCCACAATCCGACCAACGGCCTTAATTACTTAAACCAACAACAAAATAAATCCGATCATCCCACATCACTGAATTTATTAAAATTAATAACCTACAATCTTGATTGAAATATTTTCCTAAGTTTTAATAGATGATATTATCAATTTGACAGTTATAATTAAGCTATCTCTAATTTTCTCGTCATTTATGCTCATTAAACATTGATGCCGCTTTCAAAATGTGGGTGATAGATATGTCATGATATGGACAAAATTTTTTAAGGGATTAATGGGGCTTTTGATAACTGTCTGTTTCATCCCGCCAAATACATTAAAAGTCGACAAAACGCATTAGATATGAATAAAAGATTAGGTTAATTAACGAAGTCAAATAAAGATAAATAAAAGATGTATCGTTTATATATAAAAAAAAAAACAATTAAATCTTTTCTTTTTTTCTTTCAATAACCGTCCAAGTGCGAGTCAGACTCGCGCATGAAGAATTCCGTTACTATTTTATGGAGCCCGCTTTAATTTGTA
The DNA here is from genome assembly GCA_932294365.1 of Diachrysia chrysitis. Classification (NCBI taxonomy): domain Eukaryota; kingdom Metazoa; phylum Arthropoda; class Insecta; order Lepidoptera; family Noctuidae; genus Diachrysia; species Diachrysia chrysitis. Next base: position 7,908,287 of record OW028659.1, on the reverse strand, counting down.
ATTTATATTTATTGTTTTTTTTTAAACCGGCGCCAAAAATACACACTTTGTAAAAAAAATCTACTTTCAAGCTATTTCGGTGTATGAGATACACCATGCTGGCAGACGAACGTAGAAACGACAACATAGGCTTCGTAATAGGGTCCTGTTGGCACCCTACGTGCAAGGAACCCGAAAAACTAAAGCCTGTCTACCCAAAAAAGGATCCCTAATCAACCAACATATCGTTTTACCCACAAACAAAGAAACAGTACGTACTAAACCAAAGAGGTAATTGCTTAATGATACTTTGTCCCAAACTCGTAAAGTCTGCCGACAAAATGGCCGCCCTGTTACGTCAGATTGAGCCTTCCACTAATTTTACGACAGAAACTTTGATCAGGCGAGATTCCTGAGAACTTTTAAGATCTTTCTTTGGAACTATAATTTGGACGTGTTGGTCCAAATTAGATATATATTTCTCAGGGGCTAAAATACTTAGCTCAGAATATATAATTATAGTACCGGGTTATAAATGTCCCACTGCTTGGCACAGGCCTCTTCTTATGTAAAGAAGGAACGACGCTTGTTCACTTGCGGATTGGCGATTAGAGATTCCAATTTTTGGAAATCTGGTTTCCATGGATGGTTTTCTTGACCGTCGTCAATGGTGTCTTAAAATAATAAAAAAAATACATGTATTTAAAAAATGTCACATTGGTGGGTTCGAACCTGCAACCTTGTGCATACAAATTCATTCGTTGTACCGCTAGGCCACGAATGAAAATGTAACTAAAAATTTACTTTAAAATGTTTAATCCGTCATTCATTAAAGTAGAAACAAAATCAGTAGAAATAAAGTGTATTTAAAATAATTATTATTTTAAAATGCAGAATCCTTTTAACGAACACATCCATAGCACTGGACGTATATTTAAAATTGCAACACATGAGATTGCCTCAGTAAAAACGAACTGCAAAATTCAAATAGACCATATTTCCTCATAGGTACATTTAAAATTCTATCGACAAGGCTTCTCGATTAAAATCGTTTCCCATTCTGCGTACATATCGATACCGCTATCTTAATAGTTGTATCGAAGTTTATTAATACTGAAATTGAATCATTCCGGTAGTCGTGCTGGATTCGAATCGACCCAGTTATATTTCAACTGATTCAGAAACGGATAACGAATGGATGGGAATTTTAGCTCCGATTTACGTGATCAGTTAATATGGTATTATGCTAGTATTGTAGTTGAAACAATAGAATGTGATTCTTTTTATGTAGAGTTTTCTGCAAAGATTTAGAGTGGTATTGTACGATCATAAGTACTGAGTGTATTGTGAGTATTTAAACATATTTCCTGACATAAGAATCTATCGGTCCAATGCATCGAAACTCGTTATATTTTTTCTAAAGCCATAAAATCCCCTTGTTGGTAATTCTTAGTTCTTAAGTACACAACACTTGGGTTTTAAGACGAATCTAACGATATCTTAACCGTTGAAATCTGTTCGAAAGACACGAGGTAACAAAGAAATTTACCAACATAGAAACAAACAAGATACCCGCGAAAAAACGAAAAAATTAGACTCAAAATATTTTTGTTGACTTTAATTGCGCGGTTCCAAAATGTCACGCTTATTCAGAAGAGCCGGCAATTAAATCAATATATTGACGCCAAAGCTGGTCGCACTTTGTCATGAAATATTCCCGCATGTCTTAGTTTACAAGTGGATCATTTCATGGCATGTACACATAACGGCTGTTACTATCGTTCACTGGCTTGGCAAATAGCCTATGCAGGTGACGTATCTTAAACCCCACTTACGTCTCTCATGTATCGTGTGTAACACTGCAGTTGGTATGTTCCAAGCGTTCTGTAGTGCTGTTCAGTAGTGGTGGTTATACGAGTGTTTAGAAATAAATTGCACGCTTTTGAAGTCGAAAAAAGATTATATGTAGCGAATCAAAAGGCTTGGAACATTGTACATAATTTAATTTAAAATCATTTATTTTATATTTAATTAATTATTATCATGTTTAGATATAAAGTTTTTTTTACGATAAACAAATGAAAACAAAATAATGCGTCTTAAAATTAACTGCCACAAAGAGACACTTTTGTTTTATACCTAGCTTAAATAATTAATTTACAAAATATTAATGAACAAAATATTTGTAAATATATAAGATATATCTCCCTCCTCTACTGTTTTCCCCTAAAACTGTTAACATCTACATAATAAAACTACTGAAATTGTAAAGAAGTACCCTTTATATTATACAAAACCAGAACCCGTCTCTATTCTCGGTTCACCAAAACCCGCTAACAACACGGGAACTTTCCAGAAAATTCACGAGACTTCGACTGCACTTTGAAGTATGAAATCTTTATTCGCCACGAACCACTTTATGCAAGTTCTTGTCATGCAGACATTGTAAATAATGCATGTCATGCTCATCACACAGCATTCTGCTGGATTTTATTTTAAATTCCACGAATTTGTAATGCATTTTTGATGGGTAACATGCTATATTTCACGGGTCGTGAATTTCGAATTATTGAAGAGAAAGTTAAATAAGTTATGCTGTTCATTTTTGTTATAGTGTCAAATACAGTAAACATTTTAATAAGTCAGTGGTCTAAGCTTGTTTTTTTCATAGGTCTGCTTGTAGAAATTGCAAAACAATGCCTGTCTTTGTTTCCTTGAAAGAATACAAACAATTCTACCATTCTACCACTAGGACTTGGTCGTCGATTGTTATTTCAAGCGTATTATGACATCTCATTGGAATACTCATCATAGACCTCATTGGGAGAATTAACTTCTTATGTCAAATGAGGCCTTATTCACAGATCAGAACAAAACATTATTATTGTATGCATTTGTACCTAATTTGTGCGAATTCTAATGCGTATTTGCAAAGACGACCTCCGTGGTCGAATGGCGTACACACCGGTTTTCAAGGTGTCGCTAGCTCTGAGGTCCCGGGTTCGATCCCCGGTCGGGTCAATGCAGAAAACCCCTTTTGTACATTGTCTCGGGTCTGGGTGTTTGTGGTACCTTCGTTGTCTCTGAATTCCATAATACAAGTGCTTTAGCTACTTACTTTAGGTTCTGAGCAAGGTATGTGATGTTGTCCACATTTATTTATTTTATAAGACTGAACTGACAGAAGTACTTAAGTAATAATTAAAAAAACTATTTTACATATTTATCATCTTCATTGGACCCTAAAGTATATACCTTTATAAATATTCAATAAAACGCGTTGGTAAAGTTTAAAGTTTGCCACGCAAACCGCAACGACGAGTTGCAGAATGAAAATGTAATTTATTTTGATTTTCTGCAAGTCGTCCTAAAATGGGCCGAGGGCATAGTTGACGAATCACTCAGACGATTGATACTTAAATATGTTGTGAATTAATAAATGAAATGTATACGTAGAACAATACTTTATACGAATAAAAAGAATATTGCCAGTTTAAAGGATCTGATATGTGTGCCTGCAACACATTTCGACATACACTTTAAAAAAATGTCACATCTATTTTGGAAACCAACATGGACAAACCTCTAACAATTATTTATTAACCTTGTGCCATTCCAAAAATATTATATGCATACTGGTCAAAATGATGGATAACCTATTTTATCTAGCATAATGTATAAGTTTTCTAATATATAAAAATCTTGTATCACAGTGTTTGTTATCGTGCTCCTTGGAAACGGATTGACCGATTTTTATGTTTTTTTTTGGTGTATATTTGGTAGGACTGAGAATAGGTCGTAGGCCTTATTATGGGACCAGGGATTATCTACTTAAGCGGATGAAACCGCGGGGCAACGGTAGTTAGTTTTATAATCTAAAAAAGTTTAGAACTACATTAAAAGGACAACAGAAGAAGTTTGTAGATTTACGTCGTAGTTTTAAAACTCTTAAGTGTCAAATGTAGAGCTGCTTCGCTTAAAAGCTGAACTTACTAGAGTTTTATTTTCTTAACTTGTTACTTGCTAAGTAAAGAGTGGCTTCTTAGATAAATGTGAATGTTTTTTGCTGCAGTTCTTATTTATTTAGTTACCTAACTAGATTTTTCTAGCGGCTACGCTTGCATGGAAGTTATATATAATATTCTCCAAGCTCCTAGCTGTCTCTAAACCATATTTGTCTAATTTTGTTTTAGTGATTTAAGTTATTGTAAGGTAACGAACCCAAATGGCAAAATAACAAAGGCAAATGTACCCAATAATTTAGTAAGTTATTTTAAGGTAACATATTTGAAATAACAGTCGCGTATTATTTTTAATTTAGCTAAAAATACAACATACTTGAAAATTTACAAAACATGAACGTAATAAATATAACATTTTATTAAAATTACGAAGTTACTTTGGCGCACATAAAACTGTTAATTTAAACTTAATTACAAGGTACATAAAGTGCAATTTACTTTGAGGTGTGTACCCTTTAAAATATTTCGCATAGCATAAATTATGTTAACGACATGAAATATTATTTATAACATTGAGAGGTTGTTTTCAAGATTCTTCTAACGTGTTAATAAGGTGCTTTATATTATGTGACCCGAGAGTTCCCAGGTCGCTTCCTAGTAGAGCCAAATATTTGTCAGAACCACAGAAATGTAATGAAATTTTGAAAAAGTTATATTTTATTCTACTGCCAAGGGATTTTTTTGTAATTTTTGTGTTGATACTGGCACCAACATGGTGCAAACTTTGTATTTTATTTTAATTGAACAATTTTAGTAACTGAACATTATTTGAAAAAAAAACGTTCTTATTTAAGTTTAATAGGGTAGAAGTTTAATTAAAAAAAGAATTTTGTTTTATGTCCGTCATATAGACAAATAAAAAATATTAGACACTTAGGTATATTGTTTTTTTAACGCATCTAAAAATTCACGACGAGACATTGAAGTTTGACTGATAGAAATGTCGCATGACGTCACGATTTAGTTCCACTCCTGAACTTTGATTCGCTTTTTCAACTTAGTTTTTTCTTAGTTTGAAAAAGAAAAACATACATGACCAATATTTTTTTTTTGACGGATCAAATTGTGACAGCCCTGTTTGTCTAGTAGTCAGTAACTCTGACTGCTAAACCGGAGGTCGTGGATTTAATTCGCACCCAGGAAAAACCTTTGTGTGATGAGCATGATCAGTTGTTCTGTGTCTGGGTATAATTTATCTATAATATGTAAGTAATTAGAAATATATAAGTATGTTTATTAGTTGTCTGTTTACCATAATTCATGCGCTGCCTAGTTTGAGATTCGATAGCCGTGTGTAAGTAGCTCCTAGCCATATATATATGTAAAAAAAACCCAGTAGGTGATCTATCCTAATTCCTATTGCAGTGCAAACTTCTTATGGACTGTTTTTATTGCAAACTCCGTTTAAGTACACAAAGTCCGCTTTTATAACCAAACAAACAACACTCCTATTATATTTCGCCCTACATTTTATTAGATATCCTTCAAGATAGAACGTCTAATCGCGTCAGCAATCTTGAGATAATCGGAGTTGTATGCAAAACAAAGGGATAAAGGTCGTCCTTGGTACAGACGAGTTTTGTTTGTCTATGGTTCCCGTAATCTTTACGGCGAAGGACAAAGCTTGCAGTCTATCTATACTAATATTATAAAGCTGAAGAGTTTGTTTCTTTGTTTGAACGCGCTAATCTCAGGAACAACTGGTTCGAATTGAAAAATTCTTTTTGTATTGGATAGTCCGTTTATTGAGGAAGGCTATAGGCTATATAACATCACGCTACGACCAATAGGAGCGGAGCATAAATGAAAAATGTTTCAAAAATGAAAAACCGTTGAAAGTAAAACACGCGAACAAAGTCGCGGGGGACAGCTAGTAGGTATATAAAGCTGCAGAACTTGCAATTACGTTGAACTTTCTTTTCAGAAGACAAATTCTTATTATAAAGAAGTTAAGGTTGATTATTAATTAATCGTGTTGCAATTATTATAGACACTAATTTTTATTTCTTTATATGAGGTAGATGTCTGGTGGGGATGAAAAGTCAAAATCTAATTAATCTGCCAGCTAGATATTAAAATAATTTAAGACATGTATTTCTTGCTTGCTTGGGCAAATATTAATTGAAATTCAGTTTTACCAATCAGTTTTAAATCGTCGTTAAGTCTCATGCTATCTCTGTCACTTTAGCCTGTACAGTAGCGATAGATTGACATTTAGGAACGTGTTAAAGTTAAATGGTGTTTCAGTATTCGGGGTAAGACGATAAAGTTCTATTGTATTTTATATTATTTGTTGTAATATTTTATTAGAGCGAGAATCTAAATTAACAAAACTACAGAACTAAATATGTTTTAAAAGACCACGACGCGTAATAGTATTTCAATCAATACGGATTATCATTATTATAATTATTCAAAAATAGTTCAACTTAATATAACATAGTTACATAAATCAGCATTTAATTTACGCACATTCATGTTCAAATATTCCTTGAGTCTCGGAATGCAGCCTTATTGCGTACTTGTTCCGTTTACAAATCGCTTAGGGGGATTTAATATGGGAAAATCTCCATAATATAGCGGACTTTGATTAACTGGTTCTCTTGGTATTTTCCTATGAAGGAGTATGTATGTGTATAGTATATTAATGGCAGTAGAATTGTGTGGGGTAGGCAGAAATATGTGGTTGTTTACTATAAATTTCTACCACACACACGAACGCGTTTACTCTACGTCTAAGAAAATGACATGGGAACAACTCCATGATGCACTTTATTGTTTTTATTTCTTACTAGCTGTCCCCCGCGACTTTGTCCGCGTGTTTTAGTTTCAACGATTTTTCATTTATGCTCCGCTCTTTTTGGTAGCAGCGTATTGTTATATAGCTTATAGCCTTCCTCAATAAATGGGCTATCCAACACTGAAAGAATTTTTCAAATCGGACCAGTAGTTCCTGAGATTAGCGCGTTCAAACAAACATACTCTTCAGCTTTATGTATTAGTATATAGATTAGTGGCAGTAGTATTGTGTTGGGTGGGCAGAGTTTGGTTATTCGAAACAGTTCAAAAGAAATGACATGCTACCTCCATTATGCGCTTTATTGTTTCTATTTCTTACTAGCTGTTTCCCGCAGCTCCGCTCCCGCGGATGTTGGTTATCGCAGCAAAAAGAAGCCTATGTCCTTTCTCAGGCTCTAGACCATCTGTGTACAAATTTCATTTAAATCGGTTCAGAAGCTTTGGCCTGAAAGCGCGACAGACAGACAGACAGACAGAGTTACTTTCGCATTTATAATATTAGTAAGGATTAAATCACTATTTAATTAGGTAATTATAGCGAAAATGTGATGAATTATTTTAATTATGTTTTCCTCAGTACGTGTCACTGTGGGATCCCAACCGAACCAGCGCTGGGTGTTCTACACTCAGCTTATCTTAAATTGACGCCCTTTTTTGCATTTCGTGTGACTATGTTAATGGTTTTTTTTTTTGTTGTTTATTTTATTGTATGTATCTTTCTTTGTGCTGTTTTGTGTGCTGTACAAAATAAATATATTTCCTATTCTATTTCCTAATAATAAAGATTTATCAGTACATACTACAGACCATGAAGTCTCTGTGATAGATACGTACCTCATCACAAACATTGTTGCGTTAAAAAAGAAAATAGATAAAAATACGTAGTCAAAAGTCAAAAGGTCCTATGTACCATCAGCCGTTATTGAAGCTTACTTATGGACTGTATAATAACTTTAGTGAGGAATATACAAAATTATTTAAAAACACAACGGTTTACACACGCAGATTCTCGAGATCGCTCGACTAGTTAGTTATTAGTCGAGTTCGACTCGCGACACCACCGCCGCCGCGTCAGCTCATGATTACGGACTCCTATTGAGTCTAAAACTATTCGGTCGATCCCGTGAATAAGCGTGAGTAAACCGTTGTGTTTTTAAATAAATACTAATGGACTATCAATTTGAAGAACTTTTTTTTTTATCCTACTAGTTCTCCATGAGTGAGTGACTCCATGAGTTAAAACAAACGCTTTTATATTTGTATAGATTTTGAGCTCAGTACCTTTTAAAATTCGCCTATATGGTTTTGGTCCCAAAATGTTAGATAATGCAAAAAGGTTAAGAATTATGGATACACAGCAAATTGTTCTATAATCCACATTAGAGCATTATGTCAGCTAGCTTATAACGACCCGACCTTAAGCTCGGGTTCTAAGCGAGATTTGGGTGTCGTAAGTTAATGAACATATGGTTCACTTTAAATCACAATTTATTGGTTTATGTAATGAACGCTAGCGTCAGCGTTTATCAATAAATCAACAGAAATAAATAATATTTTAAATTTAAGTGTTTGTAATGTGTTAAATGTTCGGTTTTTAACCTCATAAAGTTATTTGCACGTTACCTATCTATCTCTTAAAACTAGTTTTAGTTTTTTTTTTTTCGTTTTGTCAGTCTGTCTGTTTGTATTTTTAGTCCGGCTAATATTCAAAACGACTGTTCAGATTTTGATTAGATTTGGCAGCTGACTTTATTAGGAGTAACTTTGGCAAAACTAAGTTTTCTTGACATTTTAAACTAATTTTTCCTCATTAAAACCTAGCATAATTGCAAAGTATATAACTCAAGTTTGAATCCTCTTACTACAAAATTTACAGCCCATGTTCTTAGTTATAATAACAACCAAACAAATGGCTTATTAATGCCTGGTTCTTATTTATTTGCTAACGGATGGTAGAATTTTCTAAACAAAAGTAAGAAATTTCTACAATCCGTAAGCAAAACGAATCGTTTCTTTTATATAGGAACCGGCCATAAGTTACTCGCGCGGCACTAGCTGTCCCCCGCGACTTTGTTCGCATGTTTTAGTTTCAACGGTTTTTCATTTTTGCAACATTTTTCATTTATGCTCCGCTCCTATTGGTCGTAGCGTGATGTTATATAGCCTATAGCCTTCCTCAATAAACGGACTATCTAATACAAAAATAATTTTTCAATTCGAACCAGTAGTTCCTGAGCTTAGCGCGTTCAAACAAACAAAAAAACTCTTCAGCTTTATAATATTGGAATAGATACCTTAAACATTTTAGCGTTCCTAAAAACTTTCAGATACTAGACGTGTTCAAGAGTAGGTAGGTTCTCATAAAAATCTAATTAATGTAAGAAAATATTTTACGAGTACTTTGCAAGTTAAATTTGACCCTTAAACTGTGTGCATTAAGAACCCATTAAATACATATTTTATCTTGCAAAGTTGAAGGCAGTTCGTCTAAGGACTGAGAATTGTTTTAGGTCCATTGGGTATACTAAATAGTCTGCAGGAACTCATAAAAAACCATTTACTTAAAAATGATCTGGATAATACAAAATGTATTCTAAAAAAAATATAGTTACCAGCAAGCGGCAATAGCCTAATGGCTAGGGTGACGGCCTTGTGATCGAGAGGTCGCAGGTTCGATCCCCACCCATTGTACTATTGACGTGAACCCACTCCAGATTCAAGCATATTTAGCTTAGTTGGAGGGGTTAACAATATTGCTAGAAATGTGGATTCCACCCTCATTGATAGTAAACTTTTATTAAAAAAAAAAATCTTTACCATACATTGATAATGCTTTTGCTAAAAGACTGCCATAATTATCACAAAGAATGCAATATGTTGTTACACACGGCGAACTATATAGGTTTGCAGGACACTCTAACATTATTCATATTTTATACTAGTTGTATACCGCGGCTCCGCCCGTCTGGATGTCGGTTATCGCGGCAAAAAGTAGCCTATGTCGTTTCTCAGGCTCTAGACTATCTGTGTACCAAATTTCATTAAAATCGGTTCAGTAGTTTAAGCGTGAAAGCGCGACAGACAGACAGACAGAGTTACTTTCGCATTTATAATATTAATTAAAGTAAGGATTATACACTCACATTTTTATTACATCTTATAATCGGCTTACTTATGCTGAATATAATATGTAATAAAAATGTTAGTGTCGCCTGCAAACCTATTTAGTTTGCCGTGTGTACTTTAACTTATACTATGTATCATTTCTATGACAAGTAATATGTTTGAGCATTGTTTGTGTTGTTATTGTAATTTTCAATAAACGAATATTAACATAAAAAAAGCTTCAATACTAAATCTTGTAAAAAAACCATCTTAGTATGGCGACGTCTCCATTCAATATTGGAACTAAAACCAACACCTTTAAGTCCATTTCCATTAAACCTCTACAAATTACCTGGTAACAAGAGACACGTGTTTGTTCGTAACAATGTTCCCCATAAACCATTAAACACTCAGTACTTACAATTAAAGTTACATTTGTTTGAGTGGTAAACTTGAACGCAAGTTGTAAAAGCTATTACAGAACCATAACTTACAACAATGTTGTAATATCATTATTAAACTTAGAAAATAACTCTTTTATATTATTTTATATTTTAGAGACAGAAATCTGCTGGGGAGTTTCTTCACCATGATTGACCTTCAAAAAGTGCTACTTAGCAGTCTTTTTACCCAAAACTAACAAATCCTTTAAAACAAATAAAAAGGAAACAGATTTACTGCACGGGTAATAACTTTCAAGAAAGGAGTCATTCTCAGCCAAAGCATAAATTTTAGTACATTAGCGACAGAACAAAAATTGATAAAAAAATAAACACGACCACTTTGACATAAAAACTAAATATCAAAGTGCCCTCTGATGTGTAATACAATATCAGACAAGCATTCTAACATAATGAGGTGTCATATCAGCCTCACTACAAGCAAATACATAACTCCTCTCTCACCGGCCACCACGCGAATTACCACTGTCCACGATGTGTTACGGGTTCGAACCCCGGAAAGGACAAGCATTTGTGTGATCTAAAAAATAATTGTTGTTCTAAATCATTGTGCATGTGATTTGAATGTTTGTGAAACCCCCCGCGATACAAGGATTAAATTCCTTAGTGCGGGAGTCATTTCATAAGAAAAACAGAAAAGAGAATGTATTCTATCCATATGCAACCTTAAAATCCACACTGTCATGTATGTAAGGCTTAGAACTAGATACACCACAGACTCACACATAGATCCGAAATAACCTCCAGTCCTCTACGTTAATGTAATTCAGAAGCCGTCGTTAACTATCTAGACATGAGCATACCCAAGTAATCTCGCGGCCGCCTGGTTAGGTTCGCCGCATTTATGCCGACTTCCAACTGCTCAAAGGCACGTGCAATCTTGGATTTCCGACTCCATTTCATCCAGTGACGTTATTTGAAACGCTTTCGTAGCTCTGAATTACCTACTATTAATTTGAAGGAAGATACTTTGATTTATATTACTGATAATGACGGTACTGATATTTAGATGGTAGATTATTTTGACGTAATTGTTATGTCTACTCAAATGCAATAACTGCACGGATAACCGAGTGTTGTAGTCAACACGCCAATTACCACGTGCTGCGGGTTCGATCCCCGCATGAGACCAGCATTTGTGTGATTAACAAAATAATTAATTGTGCATGTGATTTGAATGTTAGTGAAATCCCCCGCGATACAAAGATTAAATTTCTTAAAGAGTATGTATAAAAATCAATAATAAAACCTAAAACCAGAGCACACATACATTCCATCATACATTTTCTTCACAATCCTATATTAATGATCCTGAATCTCCCATCTTTAAGTGGGTAAGCGCTGTCACTGGCATCGACTTTGATGGATTAAAATGTACGCTCGTTACAGGGACATTATATATGGAACCATTTGCGTTGCATGCGTGTGGCGTTGAATTAATGCGGGTATTATGGAATGTTCCTACTGCTTAGTACCTATTAAATGTTTAGTGAACTATAAAAGACAGTGACATGAGTGAATGGAATTTTTTGTTATATCATTTGGAAGATTTTGACTATAGTTATTATTCTAGATTATAAATAACGGTATATAGTCTGCTCGGCGCCTATAGCGGTATTCAGAAAAAACAAAACTGATATTATTAAATATTAAATTGAAGATAATGTGTTTTTTTTCATGATTTTAGTAAAGATTTTTTTTCTGACATTATAAAGTTTTTTACCGAGAATTCAACTCAGTTCTACCTACCTAACAATTCAAAGAGTTTGAGAAACATTCTTCACCAAATATTCAAACATCAAACCAAACAGTCTTAAAATGTTACATTTATGTAAACAAAGGCACACAGTTTGCCGTGATATCATAGCAAAATAAATAAAACTACCAAATCCCGGTAGATGGCGCTACTGTGCGGTGTATTTGAAACTGCAGTGCAGAGACGTGACACGCTAGAGATGCAACATAATAAAAAATATCGATAACTATTTAATAATATTTTTGTAAGTAAATAAAAAAAATACTTTCATTTTTATATCAAAAATAATCTGATAATGATTTTTACGTTATGTATTAACAAAGGAATAAGAAAGGAAAAAGGTCAAATTTTAAACAATTACTTTTAATAAGGCGCATTTCTTTTTTGTATTTTAAATAAATTTCAAGTAAAAAGTTGTAAAATTTCAGTCAAAGGTCTAAAAAAATTGTATGTGTAAACAAAACTGATAAAGTTCGACCCTGCCAGGATTCGAACCTGGAATCTTCTGATCCGTAGTCAGACGCGTTATCCATTGCGCCACAGGGCCTTATGATTTACCCTCCGTAATAGTACCTAAGTAGACTAAAAACTTACGTTACATTGCATTGTCCTGGAATAGTGCCAAAGCTCTGTTCCGTATCAATTCTCATTCAATATCAAATATGTTTACAAACTTATTTGAAAACTTTAGGTTTATCTCTAGAAAACAGATAAAAGTTAACACAATATTGATAAGTAATTCGCAGTCATTGAATTCATGTCATATTTTTATTTAATTAATAATTATATTTTTATTAGGGCAGCAGTCTCTATGTATCATAATAAAAGCTAAGAAAAACCAATTTATTATATAATTACCTACTTCGAAATATCATTGAAAAGGAGGCTAGAATTTTTAGATATTTTGACGACTTTAACAATTGTTAGATATATGGCCTAGAGTTTACAAGTTGAATTGAATGCATTTCAATAAGTAACTTTACTTTATTTTTATAGACATTGTTAATGAGTAAAAAGTTGATATTGTTTTTTAAATAATAATAATAATATAATATAATATGTTGGGACATCTCACACACGGTCATCTGATCCCAAACTAGGCAGAGCCTGTGCTATGGCAACCAGGCAACTGATAAACATACTTATATATTTCTAAATACATACATATTATAGATAAATTACACCCAGACACAGAACAAATGATCGTGCTCATCAACAAAGATTCGTCCTGGGTGGGAATCGAACCCACGACCTCCGGTTTAGCAGTCAGGGTCACTAACCACTAGACCAACAGGCCCCAAAAATAAACATTAAAAAAAAATTATAGCCATTAAAATAAAATAAACATCAATAATTTATCATCGTAGCAGCACATCACTAACGGCTCGACAGCCGCCGTGTGCAGCGGTGACCTCGCGAGATACCCGGAATTAGATTTGTAAGCTATCACACAGCTCTACCCGGGGCAGGCCGGATATAATGCTCGCTTTAAAACAATGGCCGCGGATAATACTTTACTACATGTCTTTTGGCACGGTACGCTTTGTAGATTAGATATAACAGGATGTCACACAACATATTATTTTGTAGGACATTGTATACTTGCAGGTATTTTATTTTCATCCGACTGACAAGGAAGGGTTATGTTTTTCGATCCTATCTTGCGTATGTTTCTATAATATATTTCTGTTTGTTCCTCATAAGTTCCAAACAATGGAAGGATTTTGACCGGTAAGGTATCGGTAGATGCGTCTAAAAGAACAGGTGTCATTAGATAGGTGTTCTGAAAAAAAAGCATTTAATAGTGTCGCCTTTTTTTTTTTTTTTTCAAATTTGTCGATTTATTTAACATAACAAAGGGTGTTAACATAATAAATGGTTTATGAAAGTATATTCTACTTGTAGGTTTAAATGTAATTTGGAATGAGAAATGCTAAAATAAATACCATTATTAAAAAGCCATGCCTTTTGTACGTTTTTTTGCTAATACAACTTGTTTAAGCTGTGCTTTCTGAAACTTATATTAAGAAGGAGGATTTATTTTCACCTTGACTAGATTATTCTTTTAGGGTTTTTTCTTTTGTTTATATGGTAATCTATTACGCAGCCAACACTTAGTAGCGTAGACAGAGTCTGTATACGCTTAGTAGTTTATTGAAAAAGAAAATATGTTCATAAAAATATTTATCTTTTGTACCTTTCATTTATTTAAACTTGTCTTTGTATATAATCTGGCTTAAAATAGAAAACTTTGAATTGTAGTTTAGGGGTTACATTCAATTGTTAATATTGATTCGTACTGTGTGTTTAAATAAGAATAATGCTACGTTCATTCGTACATTAAAAGCGTCAACTCAATGAAACGTCGGCGATTTATGACAAATCTACATATTAATCCAAATGTAAATATCCCGTCGTATTTAAATTCTATTGTTTGAGTTAAGCTGGCTTCATCAGATTATTTAGATCCGATATTAAATCCGTGTGTAAAATTAAATTTAAAACAATGTTCGCTGACACCGGGATTCTAAATATCAGTTTGTTAAATGTTAATACGGTATAGTGAATGCAGTACATCACTACGTTTTTTAAGGGCCGGCTGATAAAAAAAAAAAAATATTAGACACGTATTTTTTCTTATTTCACATAACCAAAAAGTCACGACGATACTTTGATTTGACATGTCGCATTATGTCCATATTTCCTGCATTTTGTACGCAAGCATGCTGCATTAGCCCCCACATTTTCTTTATCTACTGAATGTTTTTATTTTATTTGCAAGCAAAAAATAAATAATAAATAAATGTTGACAACATCACATGCATTGCTCTGAACCCAAAGTAAGTAGCATTTGTGTTATGGAATTCAGAGACAACGAAGGTACCACAAACACCCAGACCCGAGACAATGTAGAAAAGGGGTTTTCTACATTGACCCGGCCGCGGATCGAACCCGGTACCTCAGAGCTGGCGACACCTTGAAAACCGGTGTGTACGCCAATCGTCGTCAAATACGTGTCTAATATTTTTTTATTATCTAACTCTGACGGACTATTCCAATTTTAACTTTTCATATGTCATCCAACCCTTTATAAATATATTAAATACATTTTAAAATGTATATTATTAAAATTATTTAATATCCGTAATTAACGATTATTATAGTTATTTAATTATTTAATACTAAAAATACTGCCAAAATTCAGCCGTTCACCTTACTAAT
This sequence comes from Diachrysia chrysitis, assembly GCA_932294365.1. Lineage (NCBI taxonomy): Eukaryota > Metazoa > Arthropoda > Insecta > Lepidoptera > Noctuidae > Diachrysia > Diachrysia chrysitis. The sequence continues at coordinate 7,892,943 of OW028659.1, read as the reverse complement.
GTTGAAACTATTAAGTTTGCGAGGATTTACTTATTTATGTTTTTAGATATGTAGGTACTCTTTCACGTTAATTAACTACACAATATTTTGTTATAAAAATTTACGCTATCTTAGCTATAACACATAAGCTATATTTTTTAACTAGCTGTCCCCCGCGACTTAGTTCGCGTGTTTAAGTTTCAACGGTTTTTTATTTTTTCAACATTTTTCATTTATGCTCCGCTCCTATTGGTCGTAGCGTGATGTTATATAGCCTATAGCCTTCTTCAATAAACGGGCTTTCCAATACAAAAAGAATTTTTCAATTCGAACCAGTAGTTCCTGAGATTTGCGCGTTCAAACAAACAAACAAACAAACAAACTCTACAGCTTTATAATATTATATATAAGTATAGATTAGTTATTATTTTAAACACTACCTATTATACGCCTTAAAACTCAATCATTATTTATAAAGATACGCAAACGAAGTCGCCAGTAATTGTTAGTATCAAACAATAATATGGCAATCAAAAACTCATTCTTAAACGCTTGAGTCCGTAAACGGTTTACCACAGACCCTTCAAATTCCACCTTCAAACTTAAACGGAGTTTGATGAAAACCTTTATTCCCCCCTGTCCATATTTTCGGGCCAAGATAAATTTAATGTACAAATTTTACGTTAACGCGAACCTTCGACCAAACTTTTTTAATAATGTTTCCCATTTTTTGAGTGTATCTCACTTTTATTCATCAATTTGTACATCGTGTGTCAAGTTAACCTTTGTCAAAAATGGCGTTTTGTGACTTCGTTTCTTTTGACCTTAGTAGACAGTGACATCATTGATTTCCTGTGTCACTTTAAGTTGTACCTACCTCGGGTAGATTCGGCTATTTTCGGATTTAATCGTGAGCTTTACTTATATGTTGTGATATAATATAATGTCGTTTGTTTGGCATTGTTTCCGGTTGTTCTTGTGCACGATAAGGTACCTAATAATTGTAGATTCTAGTTCTTGAACCGGCTTGGATATTGTGTTCTACAAGATTAATATTTTTTTCACCGAAAAATAAATCTATATTTAATCATAAAACAAAACGAAAATGTTTTAAACAATAAACTTTTATTTATTTTTAAATGTATAATTATATATTTTATTATAGGACGCACTTCAAAACTACTAAACCTGGTGATAAAAAATAATGGTAAAATTAAATATAATGACTAACAAATAGCTAAAATGTTCCTAAGTTATTGAATAGGTGACCATAAAAATTAAACGCGAGCGATGCCGCGGGTAAACCCTAGTCGTATAATATAAACCTTGTTTCCAGAAGTTCCTTTGCCGAGAAAAAAATGAAATGTCGGTTTAAGAAATATAAGACGGTTGATACTTCGGTTGCTAGGAAACCTTTGAGGCAATTTGTGACAAATATGTTTTGAACTTGTGACAAAAGTAGAATCCTCAAAGTTTTTCCTTGTAGCATACATGTGTAAATCTTTTTTTGTATATTCATATTCCATTTGTTTGTTTATCCCCTAATCCTTATATTCAACCTTAGAGTAAATATAGACAAGCATAGAGAGCGCGCATCGCTAGTAGCCCCTTTAGCCGAGCGTAAGCAAATTTTTAAATTTAACTTACTACGTCATTTACTGATTTAAGTGATTCTCTGTGCGACGACAGACGTTTATGCGAAAATATCGATGGTTCCGATATTATTTGGGTAATATAAGTTTTAAGATAGTTTTAATAAACAGGCGAGCTCTGTTTTGACTTAAATTTTACGAATTTACTTGTTCATACTAGTGCCTACAGTTCACACTCAATATGCGCACTCTATAGTTTACTTATTTTTTTCTTCTCTTTTAATGTATCTTCATGAGCTATCAGATACGTAAATTGAAAAAATACGCGACTAATATTTTTTAATAATCTACATGACGCGCAAAAATAAAAAGTATTTATCAATACGTATACCCATTATAAGGTATTGAAGATAGTAAGGATTTGTTAGTACACATATACTGCAAACGCGTTTTAGTACATTTTAAACTACGTAATACTACGTTATTTAGTAAATTAATACATTACACCTAATTTATGTATTCTAATCGTCTTTTGTTTTGTTACAGACCTCAACCACTTCTGTTACTTAGGAATGTTGAAAGTAAACCGGTCATGAACACATGAATGTACGAACGGTCTTCATTTTGTCCCTAAAAATATACGGCCCTGTGGCGCAATGGATAACGCGTCTGACTACGGATCAGAAGATTCCAGGTTCGAATCCTGGCAGGGTCGGAAGCTCGGTTCGTTGATTTTTATTTTGTAACAAAATTACATTAAATTTATATTAAAATATTAATATTTTGGTAAATTAAACCTTATTACACACAAGAGTATTATGTAGTTCATATCAATCAAAATTCCTAAAATACCTAGTATTTTCCTGAAGGTGAATATTCATTACCTTTTGAATCTATTACGACTCAAAATATAGCACAGATATTAGCGTGAACACTGACTGAAACAGGAAACAGATGGAATTTCGGGCATTCGAATAGATATCTTTGGAACTTGTACTTCTCGCTAAATAGACTCTGGCAAATGAGGTGCAGTAAACACGTGCCTAAATAGGGTTGCCACACTGGCCACCAATACGATCACACATATTTGTCTTACAATAATATGGGCCATAGTACCCATTTTTTTCCGTGTGTAAAATATTTGTTGCCTATGCATGGAATCAAGAAAAGTGTATATTAAAAAAATGCATTGTTTCAAAATTTATGCGATGTATTAATTAATATAATTATAATATATATGCTCTTGCAATAAACTTATAAAAAAACCGATAAGTCAAAAAAGCAAAATATATATTTATATAGATGACTCTTTAATTCTTTGACAGTCTTACTCTATTATTTCCTATTATTTTAATTCAATGTCAATTAGATTATGTGGGTCTAAAAGTTTATTACAAATACTTCATTAATAGAAATAGGGATGTTGCCTGGGCATAAAAAGTAAAAATCCATTTAGTCCGTCAATGAGAAATAAAAAATTTTAGACGTTTTATTTACTTTTTCGTAATAACTAAAAATTAAGGAGATAAAGCGAATCAAAGTTCAGGACTTGGGGCGTATGACGTCACGCCGTGGTAAAAATTGTAGCACGGAGTGACGTCACGCGAAATGAAAATTAAAAAAACACGACGTGTCTAATAAAATTCAATAACCCACCAGACAGACAATAAAAAAATTTAATCAACATCCATATTTCCTGGATTATACTTCAAAATTGTTTTGCAACCCTAACCCTCACTTTCCCCTACTGACGTCAAAATGGTTGCTACAAAACAATTCATTGATAATGGTGTATCTGTATACATTTGGTGCAGTGTAAGTGATTGAATTTCTGCGGCAAACGTTGCGATGACGATCCTAGTATGGTACTATAGTGTTTTACCTTTATTGTGATAATTCTAATATACTAAACCCATTATAATAAACCCATTTTTAATAATAATACAAGTTAAGTTTTTAGTTTTATTTTTTAAATATGTTTTTGTACATATTGTTCAGCAAAGTCTATGAAGGATTTGAGTAAATTGTAAGTCATTCATGATTCGCCAGAAGCATATTTAAGTTAAAAGTACATTTGACATTGAAAATGTACACAATATGCTGATACAGCAATGTCCCATGTATGCATCCTTGAAAACAGAGGCCAGGAAAAGGCAACATCGCTGTAAAATGGCGCTCTCCACAAGAACGCATGCCAATTTTGTAGTTTACCATTGACCCAGTGCCAGTGTTATTATGTTTATGTTCGTAGCTACTATTGGATTTTATAAAGATGGTTGAGTCATTTTTTTATTCGTTATTACGCGCCATAAGTGTCCCACTGCAGGGCAAAGGCGGTAGGAATCTAGTTTATTAAAATGTATTTGTCATCTAGAGATTCTTCTAATGTAAAGATAACACTACTAAAAATCTGTAACATTAATTGTTTCGTTTTATGATCATGTATTAAACTATTATATTGTATGAAAAGTAATTACAAAATAAAGCGTAAATGAAGGTAGTTATACCTTAATATGCCTTATAAATACTAAGCGAGCAACTGTAATCAGTCACTTTCCATTGAGACGGCGAGAAGGTCGGTAGTTGCATAAATATTTTTTTATCATATCTATGTTGTGTGATTTGTATAATTGCTATTTCATGTGTCATTGTCAAATATTAATAAATCTGTTTACTGGTACTTGTGTGAGCTCTCCGTATTTTGTGCAACAGTAAAAAATATCTTTATAAATGTTAAAACTAAAGTGGTCTTATTTCCGAAAAAAGAAAATTCTACTTTCAGATTATTTTCATTACTACGTAGTGTCATTATTACTATCATATCAAAGAATTAGCAGTGTTTTATTGATGGTCCTTTTATACAGAAATCGCCTATTCTGCCGACCTGAAACAGATGTATTTAGATGTAGATGTATTTATTATGTCAAATACCTGTTAATTTAACTTAGTGATGTGCGATTACCAATAGCACCCTTATACAGTATTTATAAACCATCAATGAAATCAGTCCATCCAATACGTTTTCACACATATTCGCATGATATTTACGCAATGAATCTCTCAATTATACTAACTTTAGATCACAACGCCAATGATACATCTTCATTCGAAACTGAGATAAAAAACGTAATTACCGTAAACCCACATTACTGCCCAGTACTGGGCTCCCGCAAAAAGTAAGACATGTTATAAGGAAGAGGATGGGCATTGAGCTATAAATCAGCGTCTCAAGCCCAAAGAAATTGTGCTAAAGACATATTGCTTTCTGAGGTTTACGCGAATATTAGACATTGAAATAAAACTAGTTTGAACGGATTCTATCGCGGTTTATTTTAGATTTTTGTTCCCGACGTTTCGACGCCTTTGCAGGTGTCATGGTCACGGGCAGACTGAGGTGGTATTCGTCTTGACAGGTGATGTTGCTCGTTCTACCTTCATATTTTAATTAATTATTTGTATTCCGACCTACGCAATATGAGCTCACTGTGTCTTGAAGTCTTGCAGCGCTGCTCTTGGGTTTGGTTTTAAGTTTGTGTATTATTGGGTCCCAAGTAGGTGATATCTTCCAGCCGTCTTCTCTATTGAAATTAGGATGTTTTTTAATTTCAATAGCCTCACGAAACATCCTAGGTAGGAATTTGTGTTCTTTAGCAAGGATCTGTGGTTTGTCAAATCTAATATAATGACTGGAGCCTTCAGCATGTTCGGCGACTGCAGAAGACGTTAAACACCGCCGCTCAACGAAGTCTGCAGTCGCCGAACATGCTGAAGGCTCCAGTCATTATATTAGATTTGACAAACCACAGATCCTTGCTAAAGAACACAAATTCCTACCTAGGATGTTTCGTGAGGCTATTGAAATTAAAAAACATCCTAATTTCAATAGAGAAGACGGCTGGAAGATATCACCTACTTGGGACCCAATAATACACAAACTTAAAACCAAACCCAAGAGCAGCGCTGCAAGACTTCAAGACACAGTGAGCTCATATTGCGTAGGTCGGAATACAAATAATTAATTAAAATATGAAGGTAGAACGAGCAACATCACCTGTCAAGACGAATACCACCTCAGTCTGCCCGTGACCATGACACCTGCAAAGGCGTCGAAACGTCGGGAACAAAAATCTAAAATAAACCGCGATAGAATCCGTTCAAACTAGTTTTATTTCAATTGTGCTAAAGACCTTTGTTTTTTCGCCCATTCGGATCTTGGAAGACATTTTGATAGCTATCGTAAATTGTGAGATGTTATCAAATGTAGAATCAGGTACTTTGTATAGATAGCGTTGGTTTAGTCGTAAATCGATTGAGATACAGCTTTATCTGTGGCTAGCGTTTACGCGAAATATCTAGCCTGATTTTGAAGTGAGTTACACTAGTTTAGACTGACCTACTACTGACCTAAGGCTTGGTTCAAACGAGCCACGGAACACAGCCACCGGTGTCCAGCAACACACTTTTTTATATAATTAAACACTGTAGCGAGTGGACGCCACTCGCTGCAGCAGTCAAAGGGTGTGCGAGACCCGTTTGCGTTGACCCTAAATGACATGTCGACTAGTAAGTTGGCTGCAATAAAATTAGTTTAATAAAGTATGTAAACAAGTCTTAGTTATGTTGTTTTACTCCGCGTAAACAGTAAACGGTGGTTCTTTCATCGGATTTGCAATCCTAAATACCTCTGTATAGTTGTTGTATTTATTACTTCAAATATTATATACTTACTAGCTGACCCGGTAAACGTTGTTTCGCCCGGACCACCCTTACCACCTAGGGGTATAAAAATAGCCTACGATCTATTCTCAGACTTACCAAAATTATAAGCGTTAACTAACTTTCTTAACGTTTTTTTAGCTTAAGTTCCTTAACAAGTACATTAACGTGATTTTCATGCCTCTGAAAGCACGTTAGGCCGTTGGTCCCGACTTTAATCCTGTCAATCTTAGACAGTCGTGAAGTCAATACAATTCTGACAACCAGTTTTAATATGGAATACTGAGTTACCCAGTAAAATGGTTTGTGGAAGTCAGATAGGCAGTCGCTACGTAAAATACAGTATTCAGCTGAATCCGGTAAGACTGGAAGCCGACCCCAACATAGCTTGGGAAAAGTTACAACATCCTAGATAGAAGAGGTACTCTTTAGATAATATGGGCCAAAAATATCACCCAGAAAATTTTATAGGCAGAATACAGTATTTACCCAAAATAATACAACACAATAAAAGCAGATAACATTATTTACGACAAGAAATATCCTAATCGAACTACTAAAACGTAATATCAGAAGTCAAATGGAGGTCAAAGCCAAAAACCAATAAAGTTGATCTCAATTCATTAATAATGTGTGCGGCGTACCTTACCATCGCAATCTTATGGCTGATCTCATAAATATCTTGGAGAAATCTTTTTTATTTCGTTATTGCCTGTATTGTTCCTTGAATTATTATATTGTACTGTCGCCAGGTGCTCCTGAGATATTTATACTCGTAAATAATAAATTATGGGTTATGACATGTATGAAAACATATTTCTTTTTCTGGCGACTTCCGTTGTCGAGTGGCGTACGCCGGTTTTCGAGCTGTCGCCAGCTCTGAGGTCGCGGGTTCAATCCCTGTATGGGTCAAAGTAGAAAACCATTTTTGTTTTCACTATATTGTCTCGGGACTGGTTGTTTGTGTTGTTTGTGTGTGTACCTTTGTTGACTCTGATTCCATAAAACGAGTGCTAGAGCCAATTACTTTGGGTTCAGAGTGATGTATGTGATGCTGTCCACATTTTTTTATTGGTGACTATACTGTATACAAATTGACTGACAGATAAAGGTAAACGAGTAATTAATCTTCTAATCGATTCTATAATATATATCTGAGCTCATGTGGGGAAAGTTGCCGGCAAGAGCTAGTGTTACATACTAAACACTTAATTCAATAACTTCTGTAATCTAAACAGTATCATAAAAACAAATCAAAACTTTCTAACAATTTCATATCAAAACTGATGTAGTAGTGTAAAAGTTCTACCTATAAATAATATATGTATTTAGTTACAGAACTAAGTGGCATAGTACCTACGTGGCTTTAATAATATAACATTAATCATAGTGTATGCTTTCAGGGGAACTCGAGACAATGTGGAACAGTCATCATAGTTAATGGCGAGGGGAGGTGCGGGTATTGAGAGTCACGATTACATGTAATAAGCAAAAATAATACTTGCTCGGAGATCGTGTTGGTTCAGTTAACTACGTCATTTGTATTAAAATGGTCCACCATTTTTAATGTGCAATTTTACCGACTATTATGTATATGGCTTTGGAACGATAAATGCCAATTAGTCTATATGCAACTTTAAACCCTAAAGTTTTAATCTAATCGGTAAAATGATAGCATAACCATAACACATTTTTTCCTCTATAACTACAACTACAATACATATAATATGATGAACGAAACTCGTTTCATTCCTACTTTTATTACAAATGCGAAAGTGACTCTGTCTGTTTGTCCGTCTGTTATGCTTTCACGGGTAAACCGCTTAACCAATTTGGATACAACTTGATACGGGGTAAGCTTGAATCCCAAGAAAGGAAATACGCTACTTTTTGCCGCGATACCGACACCCACGCGGGCAAAGCCGCAAGCAACAGCTAGTAACCCTATACAGTAAAACTTAGTATCTCTATTTCATCTCGTTTTGTATTAAACAGGTGACAAAATTCACACACCATTATAACAGTTTATTTAATATTCGATACAACCACAGCCGCACTAATCTATGAATTAATCTAACCGCATTATTTAATGCTATTCCGCTATTGTTACGTTTTACCCTATTCTACCAACAATACAAACGTGAAGTAATGGTAAATGGGATTTGATAATGCATTTTGAATTACACGTGGAAGTCACAAATAGGAAATAGTGTTAAGAAATTTCTTTATTATAAACGATTTTGATAGTTTCATTAGTTCATTAGCAGTGTCCCGCGGTTTTTTTTTGTCATTCTCATTTTCGTAGATTTTAATTAAAAATGTTGTCCAAATGACGACCTCCGTGGTCGAGTGGCGTACACACCGGTTTCAAGGTGTCGCCAGCTCTGAGGTCCCGGGTTCGATCCCCGGCCGGGTCAATGTATAAAAACACTTTTCTACATTGTCTCGGGTCTGGGTGTTTGTGGTACCTTCGTTGTCTCTGAATTCCATAACACAAGTGCTTTAGCTACTTACTTTGGGTTCAGAACAATGTATGTGATGTTGTCCACATTTATTTATTTATTATTTATTTATTTATTTAATCCGTAGGATAGTTCTGTTTTAAACATATACAATTTAATTAAATTGTGATGTTTCCTATTGATTTTAGAAGATAAGGGTTTAGAAGCAACTTTCTTGGGTGCAAGTAAGCATCCAATAGGGATGTTCTCTAAATTGTATGTCCTTCTTGTTGATTAATAACACATATTTTTTTCTTTTGGTACGCAACCTCAAACTTAGGATGATACATTGATTTGAAGGGTTCATCATGTCGCACATTCTCACGTTTTGTGCAAAGGTATTATCATTATACCCCACCACTGAACTTTGATTCGCTTTATTCTTTTAATTTTTTGTTGTTTAGAAAAGCAAAAAATGCGTGTCTAATATTTTTTTATTTTCTAACTCACGGACTAAATAGATTTTACTTTTCTAACCAAGTTATTATCCCTATTGTATGCACGGTAAACATTCTGATTATGTACCTAATCATTTTAACTTATCACACGACTCTTACTAGCTTTACAAAACCTTTATTTACTAGGAAATATATCTCTATAATATTATATTGACAAGAAAAAACCACCAATTAGGTAAAATGTCGCTATTTAGACCTTATTCCAACATATACAGTCTGAAACTAGTGGGGCGATCCCGAAAATATACGTGAGCAAACCGTTTTGTTTTAAATAATTATATACAGTCCAGTCAAATTTTTTACAAGTTTTTTACATTTTATTATATCGATTGCAATTGCAACAGCACCACAAGGCTGGCAAACCGTTGCACATAAATGGTTTACTATAATGATGTAAATTATCGTTTTATTATCGTTTAATTACCGTTGGTAGCTCGTTCAGTGTAATTACAGCAGTAGTAAACAAAATGACATGTACGGTTTGTTCGTAGGGGCTATTCTTTGTTCCTGTTACTTGTATTTCTATTTTTGGGTACAATAGTTATTGTTTATATTGATTGATGAAAAAAGGATGTCGTGTTTACTGCTTATTAATCATTTGTCACAAAAATAGGGGAAGTGAGGTCGCTAAGGACCTCGACATATATTATGAGTTTTGTAATAATAGCTTTATAATTGTTGTACAACTATGAGTTTATTTTTGTGCGTGTGTGAGAATATTGTTGCACTGAAATTTTAATGTTTCAGTCAATAATATTTATTTTATCTGTTTATAAATATTATAAAAATAATATTATGCTACTTAAAACGTAAAGCATTTTCTTTGAGTGTAGTTTTATCAAAATGTATGTTTCTATGGATTTCTAAGATATATCACTATGTTTCTACAGATTGTAAGAAAATGGCCTAATATTTAATTCACTTCCCAAAATATGTCATTGAATAAATACACTTTACTTACAAAAATTTACATTACAATATCACCTCCGAATACTCAAAAGCAAAAAACTTTAAGACGTTCTCAAAAATCTATCTGTCACTACATCACCATAAAGAAACGGTATAATACTTAACGGTCACCTAAAATTAAGTTGCGTTTGAGTAGTCAACAGCAAGAGTCCTTTATGGTGAACAGCATGCACTGGAATCAGGTCAGTCATGTTCCATAATGTGGTTTGGCGGGAAAATGAACGTAACGGTAGAAAACAACGGGCTTTATTTAATAATGGTATTATGATATCGTGGTCATTCGTAATTTGCTGGTACTTTGTGAAGTGGTTTGGTGATGGAGGCAAGATAGCTTATTATGTTTTGTATCGAAACAAATATAATTAATACTTTAAACCGCCTTTTAATTACCCATATTGGACTAAAGACTCCAAATTAGATAAAATAATAGTTTTTTGTTTTTTTTTGTTAGAATTAATAGTGATATTATATCAAAGTAATAGCGGCAACAGAGATACTTGTTTTTTTTACTCTCTAGCTATTACGGTTTATAAGATACAGCCCGGTAAAGACCGGACGGAGAACGGACGGACAGCGGAGGCTTAGTAGTATTAGGACGGGCCTGTTGGTCTAGTGCTTAGTGACCCTGACTGCTAAACCGGAGGTCGTGGGTTCGATTCCCACCCAGGACGAATCTTTGTGTGATGAGCACGATCATTTGTTCTGTGTCTGGGTGTAGTTTATCAATAATATATAAGTATGTTTATCAGTTGTCTGGTTGCCATAGCACAGGCTCTGCCTAGTTTGGGATCGGATGACCGTGTGTGAGATGTCCCAAGATATTATTATTATATTATTATTATAAGTACAGTAGTTAGTACCCCTTGAGGTACATACAACAAAAGATCATATGTCTAATTATCCCCAATATACCCTAGAGAAATTAATGCAGCAAACGTTTAAGTATGGTGTAATAATATTTCAAATGTAAATATAGATATACAATATAACATGTATGCATCGTGTACTTTGAAGATCATTGACCTCACTCCTCAGTACAGTAAACATTGTATAATCTAAACACTGTTGAACCAATTTAGCCTTCAGTTCAGTATCCTGACTAGTAATATCCGTGTAGTACTCACTACTACTACTAAATAAACATTCCTGTTTGTGTATATATCAAGCATATAGAGTAATTATGTTATACAGTGTCTATTGAGTGGCAATATCAACAGACGGCACTTATCGAATTTACTACGAGGTACGTTGAAACTGTATACAACATATAGGTAGCTGCTATATATTATTATGTAGTTAGTTTTTTTTGGGACAACTCACACACGGCCCTCTGATCCCAAAAGAGGCAGAGCCTGTATTATAGCAACCAGACAACTGATAAATATACTTATATATTTATAAATAAATACATATTATTTATAAATAACACCCAGAAACAGTACAAACGATCGTGCTCATCACACAAAGATTTGTCTTGGGTGGGAATCGAACCCACGACCTTAGTTCTTAGTTTAGCAGTCAGGGTCATTAACCACTAGACCAACAGGCCCGTCATTTAAATACCTATAGAACTTATGAGCTTTTTGTTGTTTAGAGTTTATATTTACTTAACACATTTTTGAGGTTTTATCTCTAATGAAACTAAGCGAGTAAACGATACGAGCAGATGTTGGGATGGTGGATTAAATCGTTATCATCTGACTCACCAATTTTTTTTTAAACTCCGCCTGGTAGATTAATGAATTTTATTGGACACGTATTTTTTCTTTTTTCCTGCAAACAAAAAATGATCAAAATACAGAGAACGGAAATTTCGCGTGACGTCACTCCTCGCTACAACTTTAACCAAGGCAGTCATAAGCCCCCACTCCGAAACTTTAAAGCGCTGTATCTTTGTAGTTTTTTATTGTTTTGATAAAAGAAAAAGTACTTGTCTAATATTTTTTTATTATCTAACTGACGGACTAAATAGATTTTAACTTTTCATACCCAGTCAACATCCCTATACAAAACTACATTTTTTTTTTAATTTTTGTGCTTTCTCGGCTGCGGCATTTAGGGATTATTTTCAAAAAATATTTTTGTCTTTCTATAAGGTATACCTCAGAGAATATATGACCTCCAGGAATATGTGACCACCATCTGTATTAATTTTTTAAACTCTGTTTTTTTACATTTACGTGTAATCAATTATATCAGTAAAAGAAAGTCTTGAAAAAGACTAAAAAATAAAGTAAAAAAACAAAATTTTCTTGACTTCAAAATTTCTTTCGAAACTCGTTTGTTCACAAATTCTTTAACTTGTTTTAGATTCAGTGTATACATAATTGAGTAAGACATGAAACAAAAGAGGGAATAAGTTTCCATACAATTTTACATAAACCCAATGTTTTTTGGCAGCATCTCCATTTGAGTAGATCACCAGCTTTTTGTTTTATTTCAATAGCTTTGACTTTTTAACTAAGTGCTTATCTTTGCAAGATTGATGTTCAGTTTGAAAAGAATAGGATTTTGCCTATAAATAGGCACTACTTAGGTATTAGGTCATCAAATTTTCCTAGTTTTCTTTATTCTTATCTACTCTCAAAGTACTTAATGTAAATGTTACTTGGCTTATACATAAGTACATGTCATACATATTTTAAAACAAAGTCCTCGGCGCGTCTGTATGAAAGCGATAAACTCAAAAATTACTGAACGAATTTTCATACCAATGGATCGAGTGATTCAAGGGATTTTTTTTTGTGTATATAAATCATTAATTTTTCGTCTACCCGTGCGAATTTGGGACAGTACCTTAAGCATGTAATCTTTTTTGTGTGTAACTATTACAGGAATAATTTTCAGCCAAAACATACATCTACGAAATTTTAACAATTAATAAAAAAAATAAACGCTACCACTTTGACATAACTACTAAATATCAAAGTCTCCTCTGATGTACAATTCAATATCAGCTACTAGCAATCTAACCACCTGATGAGGTAGCATATCAGCCTCACTACAAGCGAATACATAACTCCTCTCTCAAATATCTGACTATAAGAATAGCTGTTTGGTATAGGTCACCACGCCAATTACTATTGTTCGCGACGAGCCGCGGGTTCGATCCCTGGATGGGACTAGTTTTTGTGTGATTTATGAATGTTTGTTCCAAGTCTGTGTGTTTTTTATGTATGTTAATTGTTATAAAAAATTTAAATCCCCCGGGGTAAAGTGATTATACAATGATTAAATTAAATAGTACAGGAGTTGTAAAAACAAAACAAAAATAAAAGAATTCAACCTTCTATTTACTTCTAGAAGTTTGAACTTCTTGTTTGAACAACAAGAACATAACAGAAGTTTCTTCAAAACCTTTCAACCACAGAATATACGCTTCGAGCTTAGCTAATAAATTATAGCTTATCGTGTGTACCATTCAAAAAAGATTCTGTGGGTTGGCCGTAATCCCAGATAATGGCGCCCAACGATTTTTAGACACGGCTGTTTCCATATAAAAAAGTATTTTCTCTTGTTCGCCTCACGATTTTAAGTGAAGTTATTTTAGGGTTTAGTAAAGGGTTCGTAAATATTTTTGTTGACCTTTAGTTGCTTGTGAAGGTTTTAGGGTTGTTTTTGTATAGTTGTAAAGGTTTATTGGAAAAAGGTATTATTATCAACATTATTTTATATTTTGTTGATGTTACAATGTTGTATTAAAATTAAATTATTATTTTTTAAATATAACACGTAAAATAAATCGAAATTTCTAATATGATATTATGATGATGAAATTGTTATGATTGGTTGATTTTAAATATTTGATTCGACTAAATGAAAAATTCGGTTTTTTTTGTTTAAGAAATATACATTTTTCTTTTAGCCATTTCTGTCCCACTACAGAGCAAAGACCTCTCTAGCCTTATTTCATCTCTCTCTCTATCCAGGACTGTAATGTGCCTTGTGTAATATTTGTTATGAAAAAAGCTTTAATGTAAGTACTCCATGTTTTTCCTAGTTCTTGACTTACAATTTCTATATTATAATCAATTTGAATTTTTTATAAGGGTTCCCCCATCATATAGATGTGACCATTTGGTACCCTCGACCGCTGTCAACCCTGTGTCTATCAAAAGGCTTATTCAGAGCTGATTCAAAGAGATTGTGTACGCAGGAGTGTATACATAAATGTATTATGTAGTAAGTATTATTATTTACGATATAATAATAATGCAAATTGTACCGTTTTGAAGTTCAAACCCATTGCATGGCATTGTGTAGTTACTGTTATTTTTTACTTAATTTTAATTAACTTATAAAAATAAAACGTTTGGATGTAATAAATAATCGATGTCATCACGTCAAAAATTGTCTATTAGTATGACAATTTTACGTTTAAATAATAATATCAAAATAAATAATAATAAATGTGGACAACATCACATATATTGCTCTGAACCCAAATTAAGTAGCTAAAGCACTTGTTTTATGGAATTCAGAGACAACGAAGGTATCACAAACACCCAAAAAAGTAGTTTTCTACATTGACCCGGCAATCCCGACGACCGACCCGGGATCGAACCCGGGACCTCAGAGATGGCGACACCTTGAAAACCGGTGTGTACGCCACTCGACCACGGATGTCGTCGAGTTTATGAAAATAAAATAAATATGTTCACGCTAATTCCCGTTACATAATATATTATTTATAAACACGCAGCGCTATAGTTTAAAAGATAGACAATTTATTGACGCCACGCCTTGACGTATATTAGACCTAAAACCATCTTAAAAAAAAAAGTAGGTTCTATGTTCAACTGTTTGTGAGTTTAGTAGACATACGTTTTGTGCAGATTCTAGATAGTGTTAATGAAATAGCTCGATCTCACAGATCTACATTAAATAAACACCCAAATATCTAATCATGATTTAGTGAGAACATGTCTGTTACAAGTAATTAAGTTTCGATGTTAATTTGTGATTACATTCAATGCTCCTGAGATTTGGGCTTAGTTGAGTAAGTTAGTCTGACTTTTGGATCTGTAGAATAAATCTAGCCTAGATCAGATCGGCGATAAACTAGACTTGTTTTGCAAGCAATACTGACTGAATTGAGTTTTCATTAAGGTAAGGTTTATTAAATGTGATTACAAATTAAGTACATAAAAACTAACTGTTACTTTTAAAGTAGCTACGTCTGATTGCTCGCAGAATGTAAAAAGCTAGTATTTTGTACCAATTACAAAAAGGATTATATCTATATAACGAATGTATCGGAGTATCTACGTTTAAAATATATATTTTTTCTTACTTTACTTTACTTTACTTTACTTTACTTTACTTTACTTTACTTTACTTTCTTATACTGCTAATTAGACAGAAAGAGCTATACAATAAGTTGACGTCACCTTGGTAATTTTCCATACTAATCTGGGACTGCCCCGTACAAGTCATCGTTTTGCGAAAAAGAGATATAATTTTTTAATATTATTTTACAGTTCTGCTTCAATTTAATACTATTATTAGAAATATTTGTAATAAATACGAAGGACGAAACCGCAATATTTCTCTAAAGTTCCGTAATAATCAATATGCTAGAATCTTTAGAACGTTTATCAGGTCGGCAACAGTCGTATATTTCCGTCATCTTCGTTTTTTCTTCAAGCCATTATCAATCAGCCAGTACCGTCACTAGATGAATAGCTGTTTATGTTCCCATTTGCATCTCAGTTTCATCTCGCTTTTACGAGTTTTGGCTGCCTCGTTATTTTTTCAGATTCCCTTTGAGTTTTGCGCTTTGCTTTTTGCATTTTAAGTTTGGTTGCCATTTGTTTTTTTTTTTGCTTGCCGTACACTCATTTAATATAAATGGTTTTATTGTGCCTAGGTGTTTGTTTAAGAAAGTGAGGACTTCATAAAAGGAAATTCAAACTTCTAAATTAAAAACGAAGCAATGAAATAAAATTACAGATATTTTTTCTCATAGAAATGTCCTTATTAAATTACGTCTGGCTTATTAATGTAATATTACATTCCAATTACGAACTTTAGTTCTTTGTACAGAATGATACGATATTAAATTTTTATTTTTATATATGATAAGTGTCTTATTTTAGGTTCATTGCAGGTAAAATTAAATTATTTTTGATTGTGACTTTGTCTGCGCGGTCTATAGATTTCCATCTAAGGGGAAATTGGAACTAAGAAAGGTATCGTTACTTGAAAATGCTGCATCTATTTTTTTTTTATTTAGATACCGATGGAGAACTTTTTCTCACCTATTTATTCGTACCCTATTATTCTCCAAAACTTACTCATCGCATAAACATAGCATTATTTATCCGCAACGATACCCTTATCATTCATTCTCTTACAAGCGGGCTTTCAGTCATCGGAGCGTATCACCCATTGATAAGTCGGTCTAACTCGCCTATGACTAGGGTTGTCACCGTGATAATCTGACTGTCAGAAAGTTGTATACGTGAAATATGTTTTCTGTGTACTGCAAATTAAAAAAAAGTTAAGCTTGAATTGTAAACACTCAAATGCAATATGCATTTCTTAATCCTTTGCAAAGGAGACTATTTATATTGGGCCCAAAATCTAAAGTAGCACCGACTTTCGATTTTGGACCAGTAAAAAAAATAAAGTTTTTAATCTGTTTTTGACATCATTTTAAGCATTTGGTACTATGGAACCATTATTGTTGTAGCTATATAAGTTAAACAATCAGGGGTTTTCCTAAATTTTAAATCACATGCACAAAGAACACTTGGACACTCGGAAAAATGCTTGTACAATGCGGGGATCGAACCCGCAGCACTTTACGCATAGTGGTACTTGGCGTGATGACTATACCACTCGGCTATCCGTGCAGTACTTTACTGTACACACAATATTAATCATATCCTGCTAATTCATGTTGTAAAACCAATTTAGACAACCCTACATACACAGTTCTGCCCCTTAGGGCAAAACACAAAAGTTGTAAGGGGCTGAGTGAAATACATGGCCACTGCTATTAAAATATATGGTTCAACTACGGGCTGTGTGATGGTGCTAAACATATTTTATTAGGTACTCGTTTTGTTGTTTATTTATCTATACTAATATTATAATGCTGAAGAGTTTGTTTGTTTGTTTGTTTGTTTGAACGCGCTAATCTCGGGAACTACTGGTTCGAATTGAAAAATTCTTTTTGTATTGGATAGTCCGTTTATTGAGGAAGGCTATAGGCTATATAACATCACGCTACGACCAATAGGAGCGGAGCATAAATGAAAAATGTTGCAAAAATGAAAAACCGTTGAAACTAAAACACGCGGACAAAGTCGCGGGGGACAGCTAGTTTACTCATATCTTGTAAACCGACCTCAAAATGTAGGTCTCAATTCGATTGTATGTTTGTTTTTGTATGTTTGTTACGTGATCTCCAGCATATGTAACTGAACTTTATAAAGTTGCTTTTTCTATAACTCTTGTTTGTTTACGTGTTTGGCATATACATTTCGAGCGCAGTATAATTAATTATGTAAGTGCAAGTTGTTAACACCATATTTTTTATAAAGGTACCTAAAAATTTATTTATTTGTGAAATTCTTTATTCCTATACCAATGTGTTAAACTGGACTACTCATGTCGAAAAACAGGAGAACAGCTTGTAAAATGTCCTTAAGTTCAGAGTATAAGTACATTTTTGAGATTTTTCAATACACACAACCCGCACATTTTCTCTGCTTTACTTGCAGTCAAATAAATACAATTGTCCCATTCTTTTTCCTAACACAACATGAACGGACACTTGGACAGTGTCTGAATTCTGTCACATTTCCTGTCCATTTGGTTAGCCCGCGATATGTAGAAACTTGGAAGGTTGCCAACTATTGCTATTATTTATCTACCACGGGACGCGTTATATACGAGATAAATACTACATTTCCATGCGCTTAAATGTTCACTTTTTTAAACTTGTGTCTTTATTTTTGAGATACAAAATCCAAATAAGATACGAGACCTAATAATTTATTCAGAAAAAAATACAATAACTCTTTAATCTTTAACTAATAAAGAAAACATAAATAATTAATTGTTCACAATAAATAATAAAATTTCAGAATATCACAAAGACATAATTTCAGGGCAAGCTTAGTTCTCTTTTGTTAGTTTTTCAGTATTATTTTTATAATATTGACCAAACGTTGCCCTAAATTTCAACGCAATCCTTAAATTTATGGAAAAAATAAATAAAATACCAGTTTGTTATAGGATTTCCAACATTTAAAATCTTTCATTTCATGTCGTTTTCAATAAAATAATATTGTTGTTTACGGTAAGTATTAGTTTATTGTTTATTTTACGATATGTCTTCTTGGCGATGGTTTAGTGTTTTTTTTATGGCCATAAGATCTGCCTGGAGCCTATCGTATGGGTTTCTTATTTTGACATTCGTAAAAATATTGCGCTGTTAAAATTTCATGTCGTAATTTTATGTTTGAGATGTATTTTTCTACCTTTATTTTATAAGACAGTTAAAAGCGTATAATAAACAAGGAAAAAAATCGTATTTTTTAATCAATGCAATATTCTACACATTTTTCTTCGTTCGTTCAATAATTTTTCCTTATCGTTTTGTTCAATCATCTTTCCAGCCTCTTCTTACTTTTCCAATTTTTTCTTTAACACATTACATTTGGACGAAATTGTCACAAAAATCCATGCCTAATAAAGCTAAATTACATTAAATTAAAAATGATTAAATCAGGCTACATTGTCAGCGCGTCAAAGACATCTGGTATGCGACGTCCATTCCACAATCTCGAATAAAATGTCCCCCGAAATTTTATTTCTGACGAAACTAACTTCATTTTTGAGGCACTCAACCGACAAAAAGGGCGCTCTACCTTTATTTGGGAGGCAAGGAAACACCCCGTGTCGTTATTAGAAATTTTGACAGACTTCTTAGCACGATGCCTACAAGTTTATTGGAAAAAATAAAGTTCCCTTTTTATGGTACCTTTAGAGGTGGTTCAGAAATTCTGAAAACAATTTCTGTCGGCTTTCTCAAGTGATTGCTGCCAAAGAATTCGTAATAGAAAAGGTCTTGTGTTTTACTCGTGTTTGATATGTTGAATAATTTTTTTAGATTGTTTTAGTAATTTTATTCTGCTATTGACGCTAGTTGTGTAGTGGTTTAGGGTATATATAAAACAGTAGTCTCTTTCTGATCGTGTTAACAATAATAACGCCACGAGTAAAAGAATAAATATAGTCTTATAATGATTTAAAAGTAACTAAATACTTATTTACTAATAAATTTATAAATCGTAGTGGACTCGGGGCTCGTAGCTTAGTATGTGCCGTAAGGTTTGACCAATAATATAGGTTAAGCAGCGCTTGCCGCGGTTGTTCCGTGGATGGGTGACCATTTGTAAATATACCGACCGGCTTAACGTGCTTAGCCGTTGGTCTAAACTGTCATACGTTGATCTTTGACAGGCGTTAAAGTCATTACAATTCTGAAATCCAGTCTTACTATGGGATGCTGTGTTTACCAGTAAAATGGGTTGTGGAAGTCAGATAGGTCGCTTCATGTAAAATACGGTATTTAGCTGAATCCTAAGATGGTAAGAGTGGAAGACGACCCCAACATAGCTTGGGAAAAGGCCAGGCGGAGGAAGAATAAATTTATAAATCCATTATTTGCTTTATAACTTATTTACCTACAAAACAACTAAAGCAATAATTATTAAATTATTAGCAATAATTATTAAATTGTATACTAATAATACTAATTTCCATTACAAACTCAAATGGATCTAGGTTAACTAATCAATTATTCTAATTGTCTACAAAACTGTTTTATCGTCTTGTTAGATAGTTACATTCACTGTCGTAAAAATAGTCCAAAAAAATATGTCAGATAAAAATAAATCACAAACAGCAAAAATGGAATTATAACATAAAATATTGAACAACAAAAAATACGCGATTTCTGCAAAATTCCTCAAGGACAACATTCATTTTCATTCGGCCATAGCTTGGGCCGAAACCATTACGTTAAAGCCGAAAATTCCCTATTCGGCACTCGGCTCAAATAAATGGCAGTGCAAATAATTTCGGGGACAAACGCCGGTCTAAATTCTTATAGACGAGTCTCTATCGGTGTAACGTCCGCATAGTAATAGCCTGTTAAAATATAGGTTACTAATTACCATTTTTGTCGACTCTGATAATATAATTCTGTCTAAAAACCTTCGTACACAAGAGATGTCTTTTGGAATATCATCATATCAACCTATAACCATCCATGCTGAAAGTAAAGAGAGAGAGCCCAAAGAGCGCTAATCATCCCTGTCTTGAGCAACCCTCATACATCCACTACCAGCCACCTTCTTCAAATCATCGGTTCATCATGCCGCAGGACGTCCTACACTAACTAAACTAAATTTTACAGCTCTAACTTTCGTCTGTCCTTTTCTAATTGTGTACAAGTGAAAAAGATGCCGATGGCCTAAAATAAATTTAGTGTGCGTTTAACCGAATAGGGGACATAGTGTTATTTTAGTTACAAGAAGAACTTCATAAGATCAGTCCTATACCATTTAAGGTATAGGTACCTACTTTTCATACTTTTCTAAGTCCCTGTGCACTTTCCATGTAACCTTCATTTAATTAAAGTAAAGATTTCAATAGATGACAAGTACTTTCAAGGTTTTAAATAATTATTCGGACTACGGTTATAAACTGATTCTTAGTTCTGTACATGGAAGATATCAGAGCTCCTACATTATTCAAGTAGTGAAGGTAGCTTTTATTGGGCTAGTCCGTTCATAGTTGGAGAGCCTGCATATTTTACCTGGTCGGCGTTGTCAATTTATTTTGTAGTTTCCGACGCCCAAATAAATTACATTCCGCTGACGAGATGGCTCGCATTTTGGTTTGAAATCGCGATCTTGTTTATATAGTGTTTACATTTTACAAGGTTTCGTTTGATCAGATTTGTATTGGAAAACGGCTTACGTGTAGTTAAAATTTATTTAAAAATGTGTTTATTCTGCTATTCGGGGTGAAGAGAAATCAAACAAATTAAAAATCATGAAAATCGATCTACCAGTGCGCGAGTTATGAGTGTTGTAATAAACCTAACTTTGTTTTTATTAAATTCTTGTGTCACGGTGTTTGTAATAAACTCCTCCGAAATGGCTCGACCGATTGTCTTGAAATTTTGTGTGAATATCGGTTAGGTCTGCGAATCTGACAACATCTATTTTTTATACGCCTAACTGATAAGAAATGGCACTCTCCAGTCTTTTTGTCTATAAGTATGGCAAAACAACATTTGCTGGGACACCTAGTATATATATAGATTTGAAACTTTAGGTATTAAGCTTACTACAGGTTTATTTCTAAAATAATTCCTAATTCCTCGTAACCTCTAAAATCTCAATCTTTATCTAATAAATCCTTGGAATAATTCATTATTTAAAATACTTTTCAGTTATTTTTACGAATCCGAGGATAATAGATGAATGGAGTTATCGGAAAGCGTCCAATTATTATATAAGACGGATTAATTCAGTTGAAGTCACAACAAACTTGAATTGATCGTTCATAAGTTTTAATGTTGTTTGTTTCATTTAAATGGAGCCCTTTAGAAATTTTAGGTTTATTATTTTAAATATTCCGTTTCATATTGAAGTTTAGATTATGTTGTTTGGCGCAAAACAATTTAAAACAATTTTCTCTTTGTAGTTCTTCAAGGACACATTTTGTTGAACATAATACCGTCACTAATAAATATTCTACAAGATTAAGGGCATATTTTTCCAAGGCCAGATTTTTTTTTACCGAGAAAAAAATTGACATAGATTTTGTATTTAAAATTATTCCTCGGATAAAATTATCTGCCGTTGGAAAAATCAGTCCTTAAATGAACGATCAGTTCAAAAGCACGTCTATGCCCTCAATGCTCGTGCTCGGAACCTATTTTTTTTCACTGGACAACAATTTATTTGTCAATGCTCATTATCAAGTTATTAAATAAAATATTTACCAATTAGTTTAAGAAGAATACAATTTCAATTCAATTAGAGCCAGACAAAAAATATTGAAAATAAAATTGAAAACTGAAATCTAATTGAAATACAAAAATGTGGTTACAGAATGTTGTTTCATAATGAAATGACATCGAACTAACAATTCAGATGCAAGCTTCTGCCAAAGTACTGAATAATGAATTTGGGACCAACGCTATGAAAATGAGAATCAAGTAACGTTACCAGAAATGGCTAAGACATTTTTTTAATTCAATTTTGTTAAACGTAAATAAAATAACAATTTTTGATGCCTATAGAAGCAGTCATCTACCTAGCATTTCCCAGGCTATGTTGGGGTTGGCTTTCAGTCTTACCAGATTTACATCTATGCGACTGCCTTTTTTTTTTCTTCAGGTGAAACTCATTTAAGAGCCAGCCTTTCATCCCCACGGGGGCGGGGATGTAAGAGTCCGGGCTTCCAGAGCCTGCCTATCTAACCTTTACAACCCATTTTACTGGGTAAGTCTTTGAATTTTCAATTGAAACAAATTAAAAAACAAGCATATCCCTATTTAAGAATTGCATGACCAAAATATAATGAATCCCGGCGCTGCTGCTGGAGCTGCGGAAACCCTAAAACGGCGAAAATATAGTAACCTAATTGGTAATTACATTTTTTGAGCCGTTTGGGGTTGAAACGCTCAGGACATGGGGATCAGGTGCACGAGATGTTTGGACGACTCTACCCGTGACCAGAAGGCTGGCATTTACTTTGCCCAAAGAATATGCATAGCAATTCAACGTGGCAACGTTGGCAGCCTTCTGTGCATTCTGTCATTGACAAAGATGACGATGAATTTTTTGATGCTTGTTAGCCATTACTAAACAATTTTGTTTGGTAATGGGTAATAAGTCTTCTTCTTTTTATTAAGTTACTTACTTAATTTTATTTAATTAAATAAATGTAAATAAATAAATAAATGTGGACAACATCACATACATTGCTCTAAACCCAAAGTAAGTAGCTAAAGCACTTGTGTTATGGAATTCAGAGACAACGAAGGTACCACAAACACCCAGACCCGAGCCAATGTAGAAAAGTGGTTTTCTACATTGACCCGGCCGGGGATCGAACCCGAGACCTCAGAGCTAGCGACACCATAAAACTGGTGTGTACGTCACTCGACCACGGAGGTCGTCAAGAAATTTATATCGACTAAAATAATCCAACCAATGTGAAAATGCTTAGTCGATTTTCTAGAAAGAAAAGTTTTTCTAGTCAGTTTATCACTAATGATAGTGACAGACATCCACTAGGAGCTACATAATAATGTAATTTCCTCAAACGCCTGTCAGATAAAAGGTATCTCGGGAGAACCCGACGAAGGTAAAACGGTTTTTCTTAACATTTTTATAAGAACGCTTCCGTTTAATCCGCGGAAGAATCTCGTCTGACATATTTTGGACAGGAGAAAACGAAAAACTTCGAAAAAAAAAGATAGGCTTAGTTTAATAATTATGTAACAATTTTTTTGGGAAACATTTAATATAAGCCCAAATAATATCATCATTATCTGTGATCAACATTGGTAAGTATCGTAGGTGTATCATTTTGTTCAAAATTGGAATTTTGTTTTAATTATCATTTCGTGTTATCACGAAATTATATTTAGGTAATTCATCGCATCACGTATTAAATTTAAACGTTTGCGCTTGTTGCTTGCTGGTTACAGATTTATTATAAGAAAACATGCAACTAATGTGAAACTTTTGTAAATAAAAATTACATCTCACTGTTTTCGCAACAGTACAATCGGAATTTAGCGCGGTACCCACACGGCACGCGGTACTATGGCCACTCGTCGAAATGTCCAATTTCATCCAACACGCAGCCAAATTGAATTTTTTGTCATTTACGTTAACGCGCATTGGCAGAACGTTCGCACTTTTAGTGGGATCTCACAATTCTGTTTACTTTCAGACAATATCCAAATTAACCTTAATATGTATAAAACTAAATTAAGAAACTGAAAATAGATTAATGATGTTTTTTTTTTTTCGTCGATTATTATTATTCTAGTGGTAAGTTTTTATTATCAAGCCAATAAATATGCAATTAATTTAATTTGAATGATTTTTAAAAACAAAAGTTTGTAATTCTTACTTCACAGTTATAGATTCTTATACCCGAATACTCAAACGCAACTTAACTCTAATACGCTCTTAAATGTCTATCTGTCACTAATTTACACCTTAAAGTGACATAGGCAGCACTAGACTTAACGGCGACTTAAAACTGATTGAAGTATCAGTATTTGGACAATAGTTCACAATATGGGATATATTGTGACCATATATGACATGACCGTGCATTTATATGAAGAAAACAACATTATGTCAAGGGTCTTTCGTACCAACGATCGGCAGCGAGGGGTCAACCCTCACCTCCGAGCCCCGCTAGCTGGCAGAATACAAATAAGCTTGAAATACCCCGATACCTTTGTACGGAAAATATGTTGCTATTTTTATTTACCTAACTGGGAAATTCGTAGCAAATTATTCATGTTAATTTGGTTATTTTGTGAATGTAGTTAAATTAATACAATACATAGAAAACTAATTTCACAATTTGTATAATTCTAATTATACATCAGTGGGTCTTTTATTTGATTGGTAAGAATCTTTTTTAGTTACAAAGAATACCGCCGTATTATTCAATATAAATATTAAAGATTGATCAAAACTTAGAGCAATACAATTACACATGAAAGTGGAAGTCCAATGCCTGACAAAAAACTAAACATATATTATATAATAAGCACATAATAATCAACTAATGATTTTGCAATGGTTGGATATATTCTTTACATAAAAGCCCACGAATCTGAATTTCCAACAAATAATTTTAATTCGCTTCCCTAATCCATTCCAACAAAACCAATTATTTTAAATGCTTAATAACAAACTTAAACAGAAGACGAATACTAGGAAAACAAAGTAGCATTACTTGCTCAATAAAGGCCTTACTTTGACCGTTGACTCGTATCAAATACAATTTGCTTTGTAGAAAATGAGATGCACCGTTGAGCGTAAAACCTCGCGAAATTATTTATAGCGTAAGAGCCAGCAATACCGTCGAACAAATAAGGAAAAATTGCAACCGCTCCTGAAGAAACGCAATGGGAAATATGCACAAATCGCAAAATGTTGATTATAAACATTTACATCAGATGCTATTTCAATTCTAATTCTTTACTTAATAATTAGTATATTACAATTATTCAATAAAATATTAAAAAAAAATACAAAACAAATATACCTACTCGTGATTTATGAATCATCAACATGGAACGCCATTGGTCTGCCTAAATATGACGTGATACTCCTTACTTAAGTACAAGTCGTATTGTTCCCGTTGACAACGACTCTGACGTCATTTTAACCTCATACACCGTAATTAAGATGGCGCCTGTTTCAAAAGCTATAATTCTTATAATTCTAGTGGTGGTTTCTTATCATAATACTTAAAATGTCACATTGTATGTCACATTTTTATTTTGATGTTATATTTTCTAGTGTTAAGACAGGGTAACTGAACAATTAAGCACATAAAAAAATCAAGCATAATATGTAATATGGTACGGCTTATAATACAGTCACAAGAATTTTTATTTATTCAGAAGATAGAGAGTATAAAACGCGAGGTGCATTAGGTAGTATTATTGCTATCATGAACAAGAAATGGTGTTATATTGTGTCTATGTAAGTTAATACCATTTTTGTGTGGCGGCGAGTACCTAATCAATCTGGCCACATTTGGGAATGACCAGTGAATACATAAATCATCTAACGATATGATAAATCAGTATCATATATATCAGTTCCTGGTATTAAGTAGCTTGGTTTTAATATTAACATCATAATACGTTGGCAGGTCTCTTTCCCCCCAATACTGAAACACTATTTAACTTTAAGATGATCTTAAACGTCTAATGTCGCTACTATATACCTTAGAATAATAGAGACAGCATGAGACTTAACTGTGACTAAAAACTGATTGAAGTTTCGGTATTTGAACATTAGTCTTTAATTTATTTATATTAGATGTAAGGACTTCATTCAAATGTGGTATTAATTAATTAAGTTTATCTTAAAGTGTTTAAACCAAACTGTATTATAGTCTTGAGATGTTGAGAAAATAGTAACTACAAGTATACTTGTTTAAATTAGAGACTCTGGAAATATATTTAATTATGTATATACGCTAGATAAAAATATAATCATGTTAAAGTAACGATGAAATAAGTTCAAACCTTAACGTTGTAAATAAATAATTAAACGAATAAAAATAATTAAAAACAAACATTCTAAGAAGCTATGAGAAACGTCAAAGGTTAAAAGAATCACAGCAACAACTTGGAACATAACTTTATTTAATTTGATTTTAACTTATCAATTCATTTTTTGAGTAATTGGTCCTTAACTTTGCTACGTGTATTCAATCTTATAAAAAGCATCAAAATACACAAAAGTGATTGTATAGAAAAAGAATAACATAAAAAAGAAAGAATATTTTACTTATACGGCTGACACTCAAAAATGGATCTTAATTCTAACGCAATTTGGTTTAGATTCCTTTTAAATAAATATACAAAGGCATAATTTAGATATGCTTGTACAAAAGGCTGACGTTTGATCGAGATATGTGTTAAAGCGGTAGGCGTTTGTGAATGTACTCGACGTAAGAAAGGATAATAATTTACCTTATTATAAATCTAATATCAGACAGTGAAAAATCTTTTGTTTTGGGTCGAGGGCGTTTATACCGGGACTGCGGTCCCGGATTCCCCTTTTAAATTTAATGTATTTATTTTTAGTGGTAATTTGGGACCGCAAAAAAATCAAAACAGTTTCTGCATCCCGTGTAATTTAGATATAATTTGACAGCCACTAAAAACTGCAGAATTTAAATCCAACTAATAATATTTTTTAATATTAGGCACTTAAATTATCAGTTACGTTGCAATTTCACTAAATCTTATTTATTCTTCGTGAGGATCAATTCTGATCCCTACTTTTAAAGAGGTGTATTTTTATCGTTCAATGCAATTTTCAGAATTGTCACCAATGCCAAATAAGACTCCAGAACTTATGTTCTAATAAATAAACAAAAAACTTAAATATTTGGAGGAGAGCCAATCTATCCTACGTTCTTGTAAGTTCTATAACTGCTTTTAGGTAAAGAGCCAAAAATGTTAAAGTTTCAATATTGTATGTCGCTTGACTGACTCTGATTTATGTATTGCAGGGATTTGACTACAGAACTTGTTATGTTGATGTATTTTCGCATCTGGTTAGATTTGATTCGAGACAAGTATTGGTGACAGTTTCATATTAAACTAGCTGTGCCTGCGGCTTCACTCCTGTCAACTGATTTACCTTCCTACCTACCCTACCTACTCTACCTAAAATACCTACCCTACGTACCTACCTACCTACCTACCTATTATACATACCACAATATTTTACATTCACTAACCCAATTTTCACATTACGAATTTTAGAAAATTTGTCTAGTTTTTTTTTTAATTTTCTTTCATACTAACCGTGTTCTGATAATAGCAAATACACCATAAAAATCTAATTTGGTGCAGTCGTTCTGAAGTTATGCACGTACATACATTTTGGCGAATTATTTTTATATAATATAGACTACTAAATAATAATAAAGGGACAGAGGTGTTTTTCGAGTCTACTAGATGTTTCGACTTCAAAAATAGTTCCCTACATATTTCATATTGGTATTATAACATTCTGCTGGGAGAGTATAATAATATCGATAATTATCATTAATAATAATCAATATCCATGATATACACTCTTTTATCTGGCGATGATAAAAAATATTCTATAGGTATCTGTAGTCAAACTTGTTTGAACAGACACTTGGTAAATATTGTCATTGTCTCAGAGTTTCTTGTCGAAGTACTCAAAGGAATTAAACCCGGAATTATGTAAAGCCCGACAACCACGGCATATTAATTAAAATCAGAACCTAATGGGTGGACTTACTCGACTCAATTTGCATCTGTTGTTTCAAACGATTCCTTTAAAATTTAATTTCAACAACAATTACTTTGTATAAAAGATTAATTAAAAGATAAAAGCTTAAATAAAAGTATTTTTTCTATCACCAGTACAATAAAACACGACTAAAGTAAAACTACTCTATATACGAAACGTAACTGGCTATGAGAGGAAGAGAGAAAGAAAATGTGTGCTCGCACCTCTCTCTTGCCCCAACAGTAATATAACTGTGAGGTGCGAGCACACATTTTCTTTCTTATATACGAAACGTAATTCTCTCTCTTTCTATCTTCACTAACTTGTATCTCCCTCTCAACTTTTGATCGGTTCGCCCGATCACACTTTCGTAACGCTCTTATCACGTATTCACCAGCTTACACCCCAATTCAAGCGTGCGTAAAGAAGTTTTACTTCAAAAACAATGAAGCTCTCATAGCAGAATTCTGGACAGATACAGAAAAGAAAAAACAAGAAAAATCCACAACTTATTTTAGAAAATAGCTGATAACTTTTCAAATGTTTATCAGAACTTCATAAATTTTAGCTAAGAACCATATCAACCACGACAGTTTTTAAGACAGAAAAACACGTTAGGTTTTTGCGCCGGGTCGCAATACTAGTTACTATTAAATATCTCAAGCATCATCCAAAAAGTTTTTATACCATAAAATTTAATAATTCAGAATCTACTCTGAGATAATTATGTTGTGAAAATTCAATATAACAAGCCGCTATCACTGTGAAACAGCTTCATAAAATTAAGGGTTACTAATAAACTTATTAAAATGTGTACCGACGATTTTAATTAACTGATGTATGGCTCAGTGTTACAATAAAGTGTTAATTTTTAGCCTCTTTATTTGGTTGGAGGATGTCAAAAATTAATACTACCATTTACAATCTGTTACACGATTTTATATATATGATGTACCTATGTATTATGATACATATGTTTAAATAAAATATTTTTTAAGTATAATAAAAACATTGTGTAGTAATTTTGTGTAATTTTTACATCGGCGTTCTTGCACGTTCCAATAGTAAGACTGGTTGTCAGAATTGTAATGACTAAACGACTATCAAAGATCGAAAATAAAGTCAAATAACTCTTTGTAAAATACAGGTAGGTACTAATAACATAACAATATTATATTAGTAGTTTAGATTGCCCGGAGAAGTGCTGTCTGTTAAACCAAAATTGACCTACAAAATGTGATATTTGGTTGCATATTTAAAAAAAAAGGATTTTGCTTTTGCTTTTGTTTGAAAGGATATACCAGAAGATGTTCAAAGAACATAAACAGAACATGTAATAAGTACTAACTCGTATTGATCTTAAATACAACCTACATATAGGCGACAAAGACAATTATATTTCTTACACAATACTTTCAAAAGCAATGTCTAACCTTCGCATTTCATTTTGTTGGTATGTACGGCAGTCTGTAACGACAAAGAAACTTTAAGCTTCTTACATTCTTGAAGACGTGAGGTTTCCTTGGGTTTTCTTCAACAAACGGAGTGCAGGTATTCGTGTTAATTAAAGTGCATGAGGTAAGTTTTGACTTGCTGTGCCAAATGTGCATTTTAATCAAGGAAATGGTTTTGTTTTTGTAACTAAGAAAACTTGTTTTTTATGTAAAGTAAATTTTGAATATTTAATCTTTTGGACCCAACTTCATTATCTATTGTATAGTATAGTGCTGTGTTGATTATTGTGATAGGTTAGCTACATGCGCAACTAGAGTGATTAAACAATTTTGAAAGTTGAAAGTGCCTGAAAAGGCCTACTTAAAATAAAAATAATTTTTTTTTTTTTTATCATTTGACTTTTTTTTAGTAATTTATTTGAAATCCGTACTTTCGTATTTTTTTTTTATTTAAAATCTTATAAATTAAAATCATATTGTTGAGTTTTGACAATGTTAGACATTTACCTGCCGCTCCTATAGCTGATCGGAGCTAACGGGGTCTCTACGTCAGCGAGCCACAATTTATGCAGTCCACTAAATAATTTAATTAAAATTATCTGATCTAAAAACACGCCTGTACCTACAGATATTTTCGTTAATAACACAAGTCCAGCTATTTATTATATCTGGACATAACAGGAAAACTTTTTATATTGTCACATAATAAACCTAAACTTTTCCAATCATTCATTATAAGCTCTATAAATAAGCTACAAAATCCCCAAAAATAGTTGCAACTTATTTTTTTTCCTTAAGGCTTTTCCTGACCCATTTCCCCATCAGTGTCACAACCTGGCAACCCAAATCACGTGCAACTAACCCTGGCAGGTGACTGTGGGTTACATTTACCTGAAAACAATGCAATTTTGTATCGTCTTCATTACTTATTGTAACCCTCTTCTTCTATTTTTACGGCAATTAAGCTGAATAAAGGAGTGGTTTTTCTTTTATTTCGTGAACGCGTAATTCTACCATGCAAGTAAGATTTTATTCTGTATTTATGGTCTATGTAAATTTTATATATAATATTATATATAAATTATATATAAATTTTATATATGATAAAAAATATATATTATAGAATTTTGTTTAATGGGATGAATAATCATTTGTAAACATTTGTGATGATGTTAGTCTTTTGATTATGTATTGATGAATGATAAGGCGTTTTTTTTTTCCCTTGCCATGTTGAATTATATTCTCATGTGTCTTTCAGTTTTAATATTTTTATTTTGTGTTATTGTTGAGTAGTATTATTAGTTTGTACCGTTCTATTCAAATAAATAAAGTAATATTTACAAAGCCACAAAATATAAGGCAAATAAAATGCAAATTGAATAAAAATCAAAGACACCCATTTTTCTTTTTTTTTTTCAGTGTTTAAAGCTGTGTGTATGTATATGTCAGACTTTCGCCGACTAACATCACCCCGGTCCCGTCTCTGCCCTTGGCTGAAGTTGCAGGATTCGCAGGCGAATTCTCTGCTCGACTTCGGCGGGCCACATCCCTCTCTCAGACTATTGTACGAGGTGTGGGTGCAACAGCATGGCCAACACACCCAGAGTTTTGGGAGGCTAAAAAAGATGAATGAATACAGCTATATTTAGTTATTATACGGTATATTTAGTTTATCTAAAGGTTCTACTAACACTTTGGCATCGCAGCAGGCCGACCACAAACGAATTACGCCGACTAAATTTGAAAGAGCCCTAATAATAACCGATATTATGCCGCCTTAACTCAGCATCTATCAAACAGAATTTCTCTAGAAAACCTGTCTTCCATCTTTTTGTTTCACAAATCCATTATTAATATTTTACCATACCGAGGTCCCATGTCGACGTCTAACTTGTTCACATACTCATCAATCATCGGTTTTCATAACCTTATAACCATTATAAAAGTATAATCAACCTTAGCTATATATACATAAGGGTAGTTTTAGTAAGAACGGTACTATATTAACGTATAGTAGCCATTAAAAAAGTAATGTCAACCTTAAGTGCGTAAAAATAAGGGTAGTTTTTGAAGGAACGGAGCTATATTTATTGTATTACAATATTTTATTCTGTAGTAGTTTGTAAAGTGATTACGCAATATATTTTGATTGATAGCGAATAAACAACGAGTATGGGCGCCACTTAATTAGTTGGTAGATTATGGTTAATGATTATGTTAAGCAGTTTTAATAAATTTTTCATAAATTCATATTATATGATTAATAAGATATAATATAAATAAAACACAAAAACTATGCAATATTCGCGCTCAGTCTGCATCGGTTTGACGACCTCCGTGGTCGAGCGGCGTACACACCAGTTTTCAAGGTGTCGCTAGCTCTAAAGTCTAAGGTTCGATCCCCGGCCGGGTCAATGTAGAAAAACACTTTTCTACATTGTCTCTGGCACAGAACAGATCGGGTTTGGGTGTTCGTGGTACCTTCGTTGTTCTCTGAATTCCATAACACAAGTGCTTTAGCTATTTACTTTTGGTTCAGAGCAATGTATGTGATGTTGTCCACATTTACATTATTTTCATTATTTATCGATGCACCTCGCTAGTAGGTTTCTCCAATCTGTAGCGAGCTTTATAAACAAATTATATTTTTAAGTTGTTTTTGGTTTGAAATCATCACTAATAGCCAGTTCCTGTTATTAAAAAAGTAGTCGTTTTGCTTACGTGGGTGGATTTCCCAACAGCAAAATTTACGTGGCACGAGTGAAATCGGTAGTGCAGAAGGTTGTTATACAGTTCTAATATTTTCTTTTAGTTAGAAGAGGTAGTTACCTATTTGAGGCATTGAATATTTTTTCATTAACTAAGGTTAAAATAAAGAAAAACTCAATAACAAAAAAATTCATCCGAAATCACAAAAAAAATGACTTGTTGAAATTCACCCACGGAGGGTAGAATTTTCTTAGATTTCTTAGAAAATTTTACCATCCGTTAGCAAAATAAAACGTTTTTTTGAATATAGGACTCAGGCATAAATAGTGCTTGTGACGTCATTGTAGGTAATAATAGGTAATAAAAAGAAATGACACGATTGGTTTTTATATAAACCATTATATTATTTAATTAAATACAAATAATAGAAGGAAAAATTTAAACCTCAGGCAGGACTCGAACCTGCGACCACTGGCTTGACGCGCCAGTCGCTTTACCAACTAAGCTACCGAGGTCACTGCCTAGATGTTTAATTTATACTTGCGTTATCTAGGTAGGTATATCTATATATGTGGTAATAATGCGAATCATGGCATAATAATTTTGCAGACTGCGAAATATTTTTCATACAAATAATTATGTCTATCGAAAACTTCAAAACTCACACACAGGCAAACACTTTCGCATTACGGCCAGAGATTGCTTTTGTTCCAAGGTTCAATATAAAGTTTATTCGTAGAAGGTGCATTTTAAATTGCCAATGAATCGAAAGTATTTTATGTATCTGCCTAGACAGCTACCATACTATTACATACGAATAAATCGCGTCAAGTTAACTTATCCTCCTTTTAACTTTCAAAATGATAACACTGAATCCCTTGGCTGCCTAATAATATCTACTTCACTATAGCATAATACAAGGCAATATGTGTAGACGGACATGAACAAGTTACGCGTTTTTAAGCCTTAATTATGTTATTTTCAAGATTTTTTTTTTTCAGAATTTTTAATACTTAAATTTTGTTTTTTTTTTTTACTTTTAGTTCTTTTTTATATTGTTCATTTTATTTTGTTCATTTTAGTAACAACTTATAAATCACAATTTATATAAGTTTTTAAAATGTGCTCATCAAGACATTTAATTGATATCCATATTAGAATAAATGAAGCATTGTTTTAGCATTTGAAAATGCCGCCATACGTCCGCCATATTAATATTCATTAACATACTATATATTCGTACTTGCCTTCTAAACACTTTCATTTTGATACCTAAGTACCTAATATTTATGTTTCATTGTATTCAGTTCTAATTTTCCGATAAAAGTTTTTGGTGAAACTTCTGAATATGAATTTCTTATAAAAAAAGTCTTTTGGTATAAAATTGCAAAATCGTTTCAGGTGACTATAAAACACAGAACATTGAGCTAAGTGTTCATAATTCCGAAGAATTCCGCGGAGAGTGCACAGTTTAGATGATATTGAGAATATCAATTTAGTTTGATGGCAAAGTGAGATTTTACGCAAAAATTGATTTCCAATATTGATGCAAAAGATAAGAAAAAAATGGAATGTTTTATCTTATAGATAAAGGATGACTTTTTCTATTAAAATCATGACATTTTAGATTACTTTTTATTTATGTTCTATTTTGTTTTTTGCAGGGTAAGCAAAACTAATTTATTTAGGCAGCAATAGCCTAATAGTTGGGGTGACGGCCTTGTCATCGAGAGGTCTCAGGTTTGAACCCCACCCATTTTTTCTTTCTTTTTTCTTTTTTTAATAAACGACTTCTGCACTAAGCAATTCAATCCTTGTGTCGCAGGGGTTTTACAAACATTCAAATCACATGCACAAGGAACACTCAGACTTGGAACAAGCATATGATGAGCAAATGCTTGTCCCATGCGGGGATCGAACACGCGACACGTCGCGCACAAAGGTAATTGGCGTGGTGACCTATACCACTCGGCTAGGCTAGGCTAGCTACATTACACTATTATCGTAAACCCACTCCAGACACAAGCATATTATATATAGCTCAGTTGGAGGGGTTAACGAGATTGCTAGTATTGTGAATTTCACCAACATTGCAATATTTTTAAAATATTGGTTCATGTACATAATATAGTTATAGGTTATTAAAACCTTTCAGTAAAATCAAGCAGACTGTATATATATAATTTAAATCGTAAATACCTAGGCCTATTCTAATTATCACATTATTCACAATGTTTGATTCGTCTGAAAAAAAATACTTTCTATTTATACCTTACTATGTATTCATAAAATACCTATTCAGTTTAAAAATACTTCGTCAAAATTGTAGACCCAATTTTACTTTACCAATATTACTGACTAGAAATATGTGATGATGTCATAGTTCATGTATTTTTTAATCATACTTAAAATTTACATAAATATAATTGCACTATCCCACCTAATCAATCCATACCAACATTATAAATGCGAAAGTAACTCTGTCTGTCTGTTACGTTTTAATGCCTAAACCGTTAAACAGATATTTATGAAACTTGGTATGAGGTAAGATTGGATCCCAAGATAGGTGTTTACCAAAACTCACGTGGGTGGACCCGCGGGCTACAGCTAGTAACTTATAGAGCTAAATTAGTAAAACGAACTTAGGCAAGTCTATGGTTTTGTCGAAACAAATGAGATATGGCAAGACCTCCTTTAAGCGTCGTCTAGGAAACAAAATCAACTTAACGAGTAACCATAACACCATATAATAAGCTGTAATCAGTTCAATAGACAACATAACCAGATAAGGGTCAAAGCTCACTTATACCTACGACACAACCCCCGCACAGCGAAAAATGAATATTCAAATATAAACCTAAATTTATACACCGTAGAATACAAGTTACAGTGTCACATCAACAACGTGCGTTAAGCCAACCTGACTCAATAAAGACACTACATGTATCTTGCTTACCGCAAGCTTCAAGCTAGGTGTTACTGTAAATTGTATCTACAGGGTATGAGCTTAAAGTCAATTTGTTAATGGCAATTTTGTGGGAATAGCGCGGGTATATGTAAGCGTTAACCCTTAAATATAATACTCGAATTCAAATAGGCAATTAGCATACGGCTAATTAATCATAGACAGTATGCAGTGACAATTCAATTAATAGGTACGTACGGAAACTCAGGTGGTAATGATGATGGCCTGATTATATGTTGGTGTGATTTATCATTGTTCTTTATAATACGTGGCTTATGAATCTTCGCCTGGGTAATAATACAACGTCGCTTAAGGCAGCACGAAAAGGAGTATCAAGATAATTTGTTGAATTAACGTCTCTATCGAAAGGACGAGTTATCAAAGTATTTCGAAGCAATTGGGTATGAAATTCGTCATGGACCAAAACACTACCAAAATATGTAATTTATCCATTTTTAATAGTATTTATTCTGTATCTTATAGGCATTGTGATCACATGGTTTTGTCACATCTCTTTTAATACATTTGATAATTTGTGACCCATTATAAAAATCTCGACGGTGTTTATCAACTGATAGCTGTCCCCCGCGACTTTGTTCGCGTGTTTTAGTTTCAACGGGTTTTCATTTTTGCAACATTTTTCATTTATGTTCCGCTCCTATTGGTCGTAGCGTGATGTTATATAGCCTATAGCCTTCCTCAATAAACGGACTATCCAATACAAAAATATTTTTTCAATTCGAACCAGTAGTTTCTGAGATTAGTGTGTTCAAACAAACAAACAAACTCTTCAGCTTTATAATATTAGTATAGATAAGCAGATTGTTATTTAAAATTTTCTATAGAGAACCTGCTAAAGGAGTTGCTAAACACAGTCGAAATTTTTATAAATAAGGCCATTTTCGTTTCACAGAAATTGATAACAAAACTGAAAACGACATTCTCCTTTACTTGGATGTTCCAATTTACATAATTATTCACTGAACACTGAAATCCTTATTCCGACAAACTCGAACTAAACTACAATTCCTTAATTGCAGTTCACTCTTCATGAAGTTAGAAACTATCGCAATAACGCCTGATTCTGTGCAGATCTGATACGAGTTTAGTTCGAAGATAGTGTGAACTGTTTATTCTCCTAATTGGTCTTCTTGCACGTCTATCAATATTTAATTATCGTCCACAATCTAATATCGGGCGAGTACGTGAGCTGGGTGTTATATTGGTTCTAAGGATTGCTTCATACAGCCATATAGATAAATACATAGATAGGATGTATTTATTGTACACTACTAGTTTTATTGTATATCTTGTTAAATGATAAAAGGGTTTAATGACGATTTTATCATTAATGTATCCTATAGAACTTTGAATAGACATAAGTAAATAATGATATACCTACAGATTCGTACTGTTTAGGGGACCGAACCTCTTCATTTTAATTGACTTGATTAAAACTAATAAAAAAACCAGTTCATAAAATAAAAAGGCTATGTAATCTTTTATTACAGGCAAAAGATAATGGGTACACAATAAAAAACTTTAAAAGCCATTTTTTAACTGTTCCATCAATATTTTTCGTTAATTAATGTAAATGCATTATTCTCGCGTCAATCATCACATGACAAGCGATTTACCGGGTTGAATGCGGAATTTTATATACATATTTTATCCCAAGGTAACTAATATCCAACTGATGAAAATTGGAATGGTTAAATAGAAAAAGGTAATGAAGTAAAATAAATGTTTAAAACTAAAACTATTACAGTTCCTTTGAAAAAGAAATGTCAGTCTCACTGAAAGAAGCATGATTATACAATTATATATTGTTAGAAAGAAGTATAATTATAAGGTTTTATCATTAACAAACTAGTTATAAGAATTTAAATAGTCATGCATACATAATGAATTTTACGGTTTAGAGCGGATGATATTGTAAGAGAAAATATCTTCATAACAAGCGCACTGAATACCATCATAAAACCAAAAACAAATGACAAAAGGAAAACCAATTAAAAACAACAATGACGTCACGTTTCTTCCTGGACGAACACACATTATGTTCACGTTAGTGTTGGCATCGCGGCGTGACAATCGATTCCTGGGCCACCCATGCCTTACCCACAGACCTAATAAAAAAGTTGATGAGTTATAGGCTATAAAGGTTCTGAATGAAGTGAATATTTATGTACAGACTGTATTTTATTTTTATAACTGTAAATAGCAGCGATCGGCTTTATTTTTAACCCCCAACAAATATTAGGGGCGGTATAAGTTTTTCTGTTTCTGTGCAAGTGTATATAATATGTCTGTGGCCATCATAATCTCCTAAAAGTTTGTAAGCTGATGTGATTGAGATAGAATGAAGATAAATAGGTATAACGAAAAAGCGTTTATTCGCGCCAAATGCGACGCATAAAAAATAATAATACAAATAATAGATACTAAAAAGGTTCGGGGAAATATGCGTGACATACGTGTAAAGCGTCCATCGCTTAGCATATTGTGCAGAGATTCGTCCGAGCAGAGCCTCAGCGTTGATTTTCAGCGTTAGCCTTTACGTAGTTTATGCTTCAACTACATGAAAATCAGCACTTTTCCTTTATGTTGTGGATATTTCTTGAATTAGTTCAAGAATTCCGTAAAAAAATGTAACCTCTCTGTATATGGTATCTCCCAGATTTATAGCATAGTAATCAAGGGTTTAAAAAGTTTAGAGATT
Organism: Diachrysia chrysitis; assembly: GCA_932294365.1. Lineage (NCBI taxonomy): Eukaryota > Metazoa > Arthropoda > Insecta > Lepidoptera > Noctuidae > Diachrysia > Diachrysia chrysitis. The sequence goes on along the minus strand of OW028659.1, from coordinate 7,854,798 downwards.
AACTAAGTGGAATGCATATATTATTTTTTAACGACTTCCACACTAATAAATTTAATCCCATTGCTTTCATTTGTGAATCTCACAAAACCTTGTCTCATGCAGGGATCGAACCCGCGGCACGTCGCTCACAGTGGTAATTGACGTAGTGACCTATACCACTCGGCTATCCGTGCAGTCAAATAATAATAATAGTAATGCATGTACCTACCTACATGATTACATTGAAGGGGTGAACGACTTGTATTGCCATGACAAAACGCGTTGATTATAATCTATCTTATGCATGTTGTATGTGGCCTAACCTGACAATAGTGTTGTCCGGTCTCAAGGGTTATCGGGACTCCGGAACATATACGGAATTCGTTATTGCCAGACTTGATTCGTCGATGAATAATTTAAATTTATATTGGTTCCTGAGGATTGTTACACGTGCAAGGATGTAATTTCTGTAAACACTGAATTCAGAACCTAAGATTGGCTAGTCTAGTTTGTAGGGTAAACTTAGGATTAAAATAAAGACAATAGGGAAGCGGACTACATTTTTTTATTTACACGTCACATAGGTATTAAAAAAATATAATACACGTATTTTTTCTTTTTTAATTAAACAAATGATGAGGAAGATACAGTGATTGGAAATGTCGCGTGACGTCACTTGTAGCTACAATTTTTACCCACATGTGAAGACACAAGCACCCACTCCAGAACTTTAAAGCGCTTTAACTTTGTCATTTTTCATTGATTAGATAAAAGAAAAAATTCGATTTTTTTTTTCTTTTTATATATATCTGGTGGACTAAATAGATATTTCCTTGTCATACCCAGTCCGCTCCTCTATTTCAATGCAATTCAGGCAATAGCTAACCTACCATTAGAAAGTTTAGAGATCAATACTCGTTCCTTCTCAAGTTTATTATATGGACACGCTTTTCCGCGCCCAGGAATAGTTACTATCTTGAATCATTATTGAAATTTATTGAATTTAATCAATAGTCATAGCGAAAAAACAAATTAACAATGTCTAATTGCGAAGTAAAATTCTGTATTAAAACATTGTAAAGCGGACTTAAATCCGAACTTCCATATCCAACCTAATATTATAGATGCGAAAGTAACTGTGTCTCTCTTTCTGTATGTCTGTCTGTTACGCTTTACGGCAAAATCACTGAACCTATTTTGATGAAACTTAGTATGTGGTAAGCATGGATCCATTCTTGGGATCCAGGCTATTTTTTGACCAAAGCGGGAGCGGCCACCGGCAACAGCTAGTTTCCAATAAACGAAACTAAAAGTTCACGTAAAACATATTTGCTAATATGTAAAGTTATTATTACTATACTAAGCTTTTAAATTTTCATTCACTCCTTCACTCATTCGGTCTTTTAGGCGTTGAATAAAAGCCAGGACTTAAATATACTTATATTCATTCATCAACTCGTAAAAGACTCGAACCTAATATTCTTTTAAAACTTCCTTCAATTGAAACGTGTCCTATTTTACAGTTGTCACTTCCATTGGACTGAATGAAATTAACGTGTAACCCTCACACAATGGCACAGATGTGTCCCGAATATTAAGCACGTGTATAATTAGATACTGCATTGATTATGAAGGAATACCTACGTAGGAAGAGAACTTGCAAGTAATTGCGAGGTTGCAATTCACAGTCGATTTTAATTACATATTCGTAGATAGTTTTCCTTACTAGAGATAGATACATATTTCTATCTCTAGTAGGGAAAATGATCTACGGATAGGTTGTTAAAATTAGTAGTAAGTCGTCACAAGAGGCTGATGAACTATTGGATTAAGGCAAATTTTATTACATCAAAGGCACAAGTTACAAGGTACTTGATTTAAGTACCACTTACTATTTCTGTATTGTTTTGTGTAGAAAACAAATGCTAATGTTAATTTCTATAAAAACAAAAGGAATTATTTATTCTTTTGCAAAACGATAACTAGAGGTAGTTTTTATAGTGTGTAGCTTTGTAGCCAAACAATCTTTTAGTTTACCAGACGTACAGTCAGCAACAAAAGTTGATGAACACAATCAAGTTTCCATAAATTTACTAATAAGGATTAATCACAGCGTATCTCTTCGTTTTAGGGCTATTTTGTTTTCTAGTTGCAACATCAATTTGTAGACTTAAAATAATTGTGTTTTGTACAACTGATTATGTTCATGAACTTTTTTTATTGATTGTACTTATAAACTTCACAATGAAGCTCTCTAGTTCTTTCTAAAGTAGGTAATAGTAAAGAAATAGCTTATCTACGACTTACACTGGTTTTCACACATAAAATACAAAAGCTAACACAGACCATTGGGAAATCAAAAGTTCAGATTATCTGGTAATGCTTCGCCGTCGTAACAATAGACTATTATAAGCAAGTACACCTATCCCCTCATCAGTGGCAAGAACGGATCAGAAAAATGAACCTTAATGGTTTGAAATAGAGTTTAGTCGGCGAAAAATGTTTTCTTTTATGTGTGGTAGGTTGTATGTAAATAAAGTTGGAGTGCGACGGTGCATGGTGGTCTCTTAGGACATGCAGAGAAGACAACTCGTGTCACAAAGAAAATGTCTGTGTAATAACTTATTTTCCTATGACATTTATTTTAAAAGGCTTCAGCAGTTTTCTTGGGGAATTGAAAAGTTTGCGTTTCAAGGAATACACAATGTGGTTTGAAAATGTGGATTTAAATTTCAAAGGCGTTATGTGGCTTATTCAGATTGGTCAGTGAATCAAGAGAAAAATTCTCACCAAAGCAGGTAGCTAGGTTTAAAAAAATGCTAATATTATTAATACGAAAGTAACTTTGTCTGTCTTTTACACTTACAAGGTAAAACCTACACAACCGATTTTAATAAAATTTGTCACAAAAGTAAGCTTGAAGTCCAGGAAAAGACATAGGCTACTAATTACCAGCTCCACGCGGGTAAAGCCGCTGGCAAACCAAGTACACCATAAAATTGTTTTGCTTTTTTGTGTAATTATTATTGGTTAGTAGGTAGTGTAATTGATTTGTACCGGTCTGTTAAATAAATTAATAAATAATATTGGCAATACACAAAAAGACAGAACTATTGAATGACGTAGTCTTTCCCATCTTTATAAGCTCAAAAATTTTTGAGTACACTAGAATGAGCTGTTTCAATGTATAATGATGCTAAATATGTTTTTTTGTAAAACATTTTTATAAATACACGACCCCAAACACGATGACATTGTGTCGTTTCGTTACAAAGTTCCTATAGCCACCTCCTAGCTCCATCCTCAGATCTGCTTAAAAGTACCATACACATACAAATTGTATTGTCACAGCACTTACATAAGTATAAAAAATTTCATACCCATCAGATTTCGAGAAGTGTTTCCAATTATCTTGCAAGATTTGACCGAAACAAACATACATACAATACAAGTTAAAGAAAAGTTTGTAAAAAATATGGAGAAGTATTTGGACCATGTATAATTTTGGCTTTTACCTACTCGTAAGAGTAACAGGCGAGTTTTTATGTATGTATAGTAAATTTAACTATTTTTCTCGATAGTAACAAAACTGTCGAGACGCCATCGCACGTGCCATAAATCTCGAGCTGGCAGGATGCCGAAACTCATTCGATATTTTAAGACCTTTCACGTCTTCTTAGATATACGTGAACCTAGACACATAAAACTAAGTTAGGATAATGTTGCTTATGTTTTGTAAATTTTAACATTACATTGTGTAACAGGATGATTTTTTTTACATTCTTTTTTTCTTTCTTGATGATGTGTTGTTGGTTGTTCGGGATCCATTTATTATTGTGCACGCCCTTATGAATTTAATTATTTTGCAACAAAAAAACCAGAAGTTAAAACTCAATGTTACAGAAGGTCAAATTGTAATCGAATGGGATACGATATAAGCTTCTAGAAACATAACATAAAATTACAACCACTTGAAATCCACATTCATATTAAGAGAGAAACGTACATATCCCAGAATTAGTTGTAAAGAGAGAAAGTGCTAATGATGGGTATAATGGGACAGGAACTGGATGATTCCACGTGACATGCTTTTAATTCCATCAATCGGTACTTCTGAGAACTTAAACACCTGTGGTTCGAAAAAAAACAAACAATCGCTCAGCACAAACACAATTAATGGGTCACTACATATTTTTCCTTTACGTTACGTACGTTAACGGCTCTTTGAATCTATTTTTTACCCTCCTACATCACTTGAGAAAATTTTCAGCACTTTTCGTACAAAATCAGCATAAGATGTGTAAGAAAAAGCTTATTTACTCGAATAATGTTTACTCTTCTCTATATAAGTAGCTATACATTTAAACCGTAAATGGGAGAGCTTACTTTAATGTGTATCTACATTACTTTATTATGCTAAAACAAAGCATTATGCGGACAATCTAGTTGAGAAATCTACGATCGAAATTGTTTCGGATGAAATTATTTTATAAATTAAAATAAAAGTGTTTAACATTTGAGTATAATTTTCTATAAGCAATTTAAGTAATAGAAAAAGTACTCGTTTTATAAAGCTAGATTGTAGTTTTATGAAGTTACTATATTTTTTTATAGAAACATCATAAGTACTATAAATAAAAAAAAAAAGTATTCATATGGAGAAATAAGTGTACTTACATTCATATTGGCCTGTTACTGTCTTAATATAGTGTTCTTGTTAAAATTCATTTAATACTTTACTAGCTTCTTCCAAACTATGTTGAGATCTGTTCTGCAGTGACACCGGATTCGGATATACTCTTTATTTTACATAGAGCTACTGCTTGTCTGAAGCTCTAATTTACGGTGTGAAAAAATATTCCTAGAAAATAAATGTATTTGTGTTGTTTTTCAAAAAATATAGCGGCATAACACGAATTTAAACACCCTGGCGTTATGTAAAATTAAAAAAGGAAAAAAACAAGCAAGTAAAAAATGTAGAACAATTTTCCTTGTCGTCGAACTTATAAAACAAACAACACACTTTTAAATAATCAAATTCAGGTCAACATTCCGTTCGTATCTCCAAAGTTTTTCATTAAAATTCTTTGAAACGTCTGTAGGAGTATCAAAATGTATAAAAACCACGGAAGTGCCATTAAGATAAAAGTTTACTCGATTTATGAGACATTGGGTGGGTCAAGAGGTTTCGCGAGAAAGGTTTAGGCGAGAAAAGACGATAAAGGCAGCTGTTGTCGGTTTCGGGGGTGGCGTAAAATAAAACTGGCGGGAGGGTTGTGACGTCATCGATAAAAGGATCGGAATGTTAAACCAACTTACTCAGGATACATTAAAAACGTTGACAGTGAAGTAGTGTAGGTTAGAGTTGTTATGAACTTAAAACTATGTGAATGAAATGTAAAAATCTCTTGTCATACAGAAATCGAGCATTAATCGATGTTCTGACTTATGAGGGGTTACTTTTTCTTTACCTCTGAGCTAATTATAAAGAAAATGGAAATATTTTACACATTAGTGAAGAAAATGACCAGTCAACAAGCATGCTATCGAAATTGACATTCCAGACGGAATACTTGCGCCATGACTAAATGATTAACGCTTTGAAAGTGATTAAATCTTCCGACGAAACTCGACGCAAGATAGGCTGATGATGTCATATAAATGACGCGCCAACTATATCTAAATTCTCTTCTACGCTAAGACTACGCTATAATATAGAGCAGTAATATAGCAGATAGCATATCGCAATAATGCTTTTTTCCTTAAACGCTATATTGAACCATAACGTGAACTCTCCTTTACGCGCTCCAGTATTTCATCTAGACTCATTAGTACTTGTAAACTGATACCATATAACTAGCCTAATTACGTGTATGTAATATTATAGGGTTACTCCATTATGCTGTCAAGTATACTTATATCTAACATAATATATGAGCGATAATTACATAGCGCTCTACATTATAAAAGAAATATTTGACAGAGTAATTTGTGCCGTCATTATTAACTTTGAAATAAAATGTAAGTACAGAGTTTCGAGAGAGTTTTTATTTGTATATTTTTTTTAATTCTGCTTCAATTGTACATATAGGTATGTACAATGGTAGGTTAATTTTGAAGTTGCTAATTATTTTCTTTAAGTCATACGTACTTGTATAATTAGGACATTAGAGTTTATTTAAGGCACTATTGTGATATTAATAAATAGGAAAATTTTATATCATTATTAATTTTCCGTGTGTTTCTAAAATATCTTTTTTATTCATTCATAACTTGAATTAGACAGTTTCTTTACACATGTCTTCTTGGATTTGGAGATGCACCTGATACAATCATAACTGCAAATAGTGATAAATGTAATTTAATTTCCCTTTATTTATGTACCAAATAAAAGCTATGTAATAAATAAAATGTATGTTAATATAACTGACATAAAATCACCGCCAAATTCCGCAACTGAAGTTCAATATCCATACATAATGTCACGATAAAGGTGTACGGAGCCACGGATTTGCTTCCTCGATACAATCAGGGTTCAATCCAGCCAAGCCTTGGAATATTGAGGGATAGCGATGCGAAGCCAGCTGCGAGTGGAAATATAAACATTTTTGTAATGGGAAGTATACCAACTTACAGGTAGAGTTGTGTGTTGAATGAATGTTTGTTAAATTTGATAATCTATTTTTATTCCAAATTATTTTTAATTTTCTAGTTCAGTTTTCAGTCAATCTAAACCTTATTTTTTGCAAAAAAATAATATAAATTATACTAAATAGTTTTGTTTATCCGTTCTTATACATATTGTTCACGTACTAAAAATCTTTTAGATATATTTTCCCCTTCATTTACAAGGTAATAAAACATTTCATTATCAGAGAACTACATATATTTGACGGCGGCCATTGTTTGGCCATAATATACCATTATAATATTCCCTTCCAGTATTTTCCTCCCGAATGACTTGTGTAATAAGGTTAGAAAGATGAAGGGGCGGTCTTCGCCTAAGGCCCTGTTTACACAAGGTCTGTAGGTATCTCTCCTTTTGGTAACTAAATGAATGTGTTTGTGTAAAAGGTAAAGTTTTCTGTTAACTGTTGGTTAATTACCAGTTCTTCATGAGGTAGGTTTATTTTCTTATGATAATTTGTTAATGTATAAGCCACAAATTTTATGTATAATAAGCTCTTGTTTACCTTTAACTTAAATTTTGTGAGTTATCAGCAATCACGTTGTCACTTTAGATAGATGGAATACTCTGTGTTATACACCATAAACTTATAACATTTAAAATACGAAGCAATTTATTCCTAACGTTAATTTCATGTTCGGCCAAAGAAAGTTTAAAAGTAAAAAGTTGACCGAAAGCGTTAAATAATGTGACCATGCTACGTTATCTACGAATGCTACGAATTACTACGGTTTTCGTAGACCTTCCGTAGACAGGCAAAATTAACTACAATTATCTACATTGCCAGTTCACTCCTCTACAACTTGTTCTTTCCCGACTTAGGCTTAAAAATTCCTTAAAGCATCCAAACCTCTTCCTTCTTTAATAAAATAAAGTATCTTATAAACATAGTCTAATATACTGTGTACTCGTCTTTAGGTAAATTAATCCTCCGAAATGAATTTGTGCATGATATATTCACTGTTTATCCAGGTTTTATTCGAAGCTACCAAAAATTCCCGTTTATTGCAAACGATTCAGAAATCTTCGGGATTATGTCGACCGATTGATTGATGTTTGTCATTCAGAAGGGATCGTCGCACAAATTGTTTGTTTTGACATATCGTGATACTGCGGATTCAGTTTATGTTAAATGATTTCCGATGTTTTTGCCGTTTGATGTTTGGTTTCAGTTTTATTTTCAGATAGAAAAGTGTTTTTTACGCTGGAATAAAATTCACAGGTTATTTTTGTTTTTATTTTTGAGATTTACTGTGGGATACTGAGTTACCCAGTAAAATAGGTGGTAAAGGTCAGATAGGCAGTCGCTACATAAATACACTGCTGGTCAAATGACAAAAATAATTACATGATAATTAGAATAAAACTTAATGTAAGCTCTTCTTTTAATTACCCGTTAAAACCTTTTTATACATCTTTAATTGGTGTTTTGAAAGGTCCAAACCGCAACAGCCAGTGCTGAAATTTTAATCCGGTTTGTCGTAAAGGTTTTTTTGAGAACATTTTCAAGTAATATTAATGTCATAATAAGATTTTATTTAATGATAATATCAAACTATTTCAATAAGCAAAGTATAAGTCTAAACAAGTTATACACCACCATTAGTTACCACAATCTTATTGTGATTCTAAATTTTCTACAAATTTAACTCGATATTTTCATTTATCGCTGGTAACTGCTCTACTTTTGAAAAGTATCGTAAAAGCCTTAACTCAAAGTATGACGTTTGAAAAGATGAACATCCGATTTATTTTTCATTTAGGTACTAAAGGAGTCTCCAGAACTATCAAATTTGTTATTTGTAACTCTCCTTATTTTCCTGATTTTATTTGTTCTCGTGAAAGACTATCCAATACCCGTCAAATTTCACGACCGCATAAATTGGATAGTAAATTTTTCCTATGTTTACCCAAAATCCCAATACCGACCTAGAATAAAAACTTTTATAGTAAAATATTCACTTCTATATCAAGATAATCCATCAAGTTCCCAATACATTTTCAGAATAGAATTCCACACAAGTTTCTCCGATATTTTTCAATAAAACTTCGTATGACGCGACAAGACATGAATGGTTAGCCGTTCATATATTACAATGTTGTAGAAACTAGATGCGGTGATGTTTATTTGAAGTTATACGAATGTTTTGTTTTAATTGGTCTTCAATTGATGTGTAAATGCTTATGACAAGAGTGCAGTTCAAGTGTTGCAATAATAAAATTTCTCTTTACCGATATGTATCGCAATTTAGTGACAACACTAAATTAGTAGTTAAGTACCTCACTAGCAAGTAATGTTGATTTGGATACTCTGTGGAATCTCTAAAATAAAACTACGTCGTGTTAAATTTACTGTTGTCGTTTTTAATCAATTTCATCATCGAGAGTGTATTTGTTGTGGTTAGATGCCACTGATGTAGCCTAGGCATACGATAGCCTTGACTTTAACTAGAATTAAATCATGTACTTGTATACTTTTTAATTGCTAATACGTTTTTAACACCCGACACAATACACTATAATGTTATAAGTTTGACGTGTCGGTCTTGTATGGCTGTGGGTCGGTCTGTGGCATCGTAGCTCCTGAACGAATGGACCGATTATAATTCGGTTAAATTTCGTTTAGGAGATCGGGGGTTTTTTAAATTTAAATTAATAGCCATACTGTAATATACAGGAAATGTAATATTTTCTCAAACAAAGACAGAATTATGCTATTTTCATGACTTTATTCTTAAAATCAAAAAATGATCAAAAACTTACACTGTAAAATATTTTCTAACTCCACTAACTTGCTTTAAAGAAACACAAAACATAGTATTTTACAGTATTGCGAAATAACAGAAAATAATTTTAAGAAAATTGTAGAGTGCTCGGCAGAGCGTTACATTTAAATACAAAGGATGTACAGACAGACGGACGTACCAAAGGTGTAAAAGGGATCTACAGTGGACAAGGACAAAGCTTTTAAGAAATATTATAACGGTACAAAAGACGGAAGTGTAAATCATTAAAATAATATCGTCTTATCCTTATTGAAGTGCGGAAGCTCTTTTATTTATTTCTTACACTTTGTGAGAAATAAGGACGGATTAAAGGAAATATTGTAAGGTTGATAAAATAAAACATGTAGAGCAAAATATGCAGCCTTAAAAAATTGTACAACTTAAAAAAAAACGTAATATTTTTCTTTCTTTTTAGGGTTCTGTACTCGAGAAGTGCCATCGGGATCTTATTACTAAGCCTCCGCTATCCGATCTTCAGTCTTTCTGTCAGCGGCCTGTATCACAAGAACCGTAATAGCTAGAGAATTTTCACAGAGTGTGTATTCCTCAATGTCATGGTGGCCTAGTGGTTCAATGAACGGATTTGTGCGCACAAGGTTGCAGGTTTGAACCAACTATAGGCAAGTACCAATGTGACTTATTCAAAGTTATAATTATGTACTTTCTTAATTATTCTAAGACATCATTGACAATCGGTGAAGGGAAACATCGTGAGGAAACCTGGATTCCAAAATTTGGAATCTGAAATCGCCAACCCGCACTGAGCAAGCGTGGTGATCACCTTCTCTATATGAGAAGAGGCCTGTGCCCAACAGTGAGACATTTATAGGCTGGTAGGTAGGTGTATTCCTCTTGTCGACAGCAAATAATAAAAGTAAATTAAAAAATAAGGGGCTCTATAAAATGGCACGGAACCCTGTGCAAGTCCGATTGGCACGTGAAGGGGGTTTTTTATTTAATTTTATATTTCTATATTTCGCGGTGATTTTGATTCGTCGCCCAAGTTTTAAATAAAATTAGAAAACCTTTGTCTGTCCAGAAAAAAAATGTTCTTTATTTGTTCTACAATTTAATTTGACAACTAAAAAAAATAAAATTTTCTATCTAGGTTAATAAATACAATGAGTGCAATCCCACTTATATTTATATGTATAAGTTTACATCAGGCAAAATGTAGTTGTAAAATAGTACTAGCTCTACCCATTTGAAAAAGGAATAAAAAAAACGATTGATATTCTATTTCCTGAAAATAATCTCATCCATCTCAAAAGATCTAGTATTTGTAAGAGTATTAATGATTCATGGACGCCAGCGGTGGTGCTATTACTATGAACGTGACAACGCGTAATGTTCATCCAATGCGAATTGAAGGTCACTCTCCCTAGAGGTAATAAACTAGTATCAGAACTTTATAGATGGCTAAGTTGCATGTCAACTACTTCTGCCTAACCTTTTCAAAAGCCACGTAGGAAAGTGGTTTTTACATTGACCCGTCTGAATGTTTACAAATGGTCACCCATCCAAGGAATAGCCGTTGCGACCGTGGCTCAACCTTCGTTATCAATCAAACCGTAAGACTTAGACTTAGCCATGCGCCACTCTCGCTAAGTTGCATGTCAACATTGTAAGAAAAATAGACCACGAAAGTGCATATTGATAACTCTACATCATGTGTTTGCAACTTATTGTAAGTTTGCTTTCGTAAAACTCTTTTTATTTCACTCTTGCAGGTGACAAACACAGCATGAGATTGTTTTCAAGGTACGAAAACCCATTAAAATTCGTTATTACATTAAATGCTCTATAAACCAAGCTATCTTGGTATATTACAGAAAAGAGACCATTCGGTTTTACGTCCCATCAAAAAGTGTCAAAACTTAAGAGGCATATCAATTACTTTTATCTGCCTCTATCCTATTTGATAACACTTACATTTAAGTGCAAAATAACAGAAATGGAAAAGGAACCAAAAATTACCATTCATGAAAAAAAAATATCTCGTAATTTATAAGGCGGTATATACCCAATACCCATCGATCGAGCCTAACCAATAAGTTATGGAAGGTGCCCCACGTATTCTCGTAAGTAGATGCCTATTCATAAAGGATCAGGTAAGGAGGGGGTATGGAGACGTGAGGGTATTCAGAATCATCTCTCAGCTCCCGTCCATCTTATGGTAGCATTTTTCTGAGAATATTACGACATTGAAACGGTACTGTAGTTCATTTGCCACTTCATGGTTGCATAACCAAAATGTGTTCGATGGTCTTTTTGTAATTCATTTAACAGACATTTTAGTGTTGTTTGGTATTTAAGAACATTTCTGATAAGATATCCTGTTTAAAAGATTTTTTAAATTCGCTTCATCCGAGCTAAATTTGTGTTCAAAGATAATTGTCAAGTAAGACTTTGTCATGAACCATAATGGTAACTTGTATAATCATTTAAAACTACAAATATATCTTCAGAATTATTTAAATTAAGCTTATACAATCCCTAAATATAACAAAAATAAATATTGAACTATTACAAAATTTCTAATAGAAATAAATAAAATAATAAATACCAAAGAATCTTCTCAAAAAGTCTTTAACAATCAAGTATATTACTTACTCTAAAAGAATACAATTAAATAAGGTGTGAGAAATAGAATGAAGATAACCAAAGCTAAATGTACGGATAATGTCGAATCGAAAATTCAATTTGAAATGAAAGACTCAATCGGTAATTGGTTTATGAAATAAGAATAAAATAAGACGGGCTTCGAAAAAGCCCTTTGATGTTAAAACAGAATGATATTTAGACAATTTGTGATAAATCTGCCTCCGCTGTAGGCTTTTGTGAGTAGAACATGTAAGAACAGCGTCAGAAATGCCATTTTGTTTTAGATTTTCTTGATAACAGTTAATAGATAACTATAAGGCTAAACTATATAATAAGTTAGTTGCTAACACGAGGTTAAATTGTAAATATTTTATGACAAACTGTCAATTTGCATTTAATTTAACTCTGAGTTAAAAAGATCACAATAAACAGCAGACATAATTTGAATGAAATTTAGTATACCTACTTAGGCTATTTTTAGTATGTTAATTTTTCAACACGCGTGCGCAGCTAGTTTATAATAATGAAACTAATGTAGGTACTAACGTAGGTATTTATAATAATGAAACTAATGTAGGTACCCTAATTAGATAATTATATTAAATTTTGTTAATTATGGCTCCGTCGGGGTGACGAAATTTCTGCCAATGTCAGAGTTTCCCAACTCTAGGACAAGTATTACCGCGGTTGGAAAAAAAATAAATGATATGAACAACACGACTAAGACCCGCTTGCACAAGCCCGGGTTATCTTTTTAACTCAGAGTTATTTGCTAACAACTACCAACTAACAAAATGTTAGCATCTAATTCGATATAAAATAATCTAATCGTGCAAGTAGGCTTTAAATAAGTAATTGATTCCTCGATTATTACACTACCGGAGTTGAGAGATTAATGAATGATTTTGACATTTTCAAAGCCTTTCCATACATTTTTTGTCAGAATGAATACTATTAAAACAAGAAAAAGTGTAGATAAGTATTAAATAAATAGTACCTACTTATAAACAAACTAATAAAAAAACTTTACTTCCAACTAATCCTGTTTTACTATTTCATAATCTACAAACAAAATGGCGGCTTAAACGAATAAGGCTTTAACCTTACAGACTAACAATAGAAAACTTCGTTATACAAGACCGGCAATATTACGCACTGCTTATAAAGCTTATGAAGGAAAAAACGGTTCCCTTTACAAGGTATAAAGTTAATTTTAAAAAGTAATGAAGATTTCCCTTGTACTAAGATATTTTTTCTTCAGTTGCTGTTACAATTTATAATTAACCTTTTCTTTGGGCAACTTACCCTCTGCCGTCTTGTCTCAAACAAGGCAGAACCTGTATAATGGAAACCAGACAACTGATAAACATAGTTATATATTTCTAAATACATACATATTTTATATAAATTACACCCAGACACAGAACAAATAATCGTGGTAACACACAAAGATTTGTCCTGGATGGGAATCGAACCCACGACCTCCGGTTTGGCAGTCAGGGCACTAACCACTAGTCCAACAGGCTAGTCGCAACTCGTACTGCTGTGTACGCTTGCTTTTTTGTTTTGATATTTTATATTGGGTTTATGTTTTCTAACTAGGGCATTACAATAAACGACTGTGCAACAATTTCGCAATTTTAACAGTTATTTTCGAAGTTTTAAATTTCGTATAAAACCAGTTAAGTGCGAGTCAGACTCCACACGAAAGATTCCGTTCCATCGTAGAAGATAATTTAAAAGAGTATGTACTTTGTATTATTTATTTTTCTAGCAACACACTGTAAAAATATCAAGTCTCTACCTATTTATGGTCCATGAGATACAGATACAGCCCGCTTACATACAGACGGACGAGCGGACGGACAGCGGAGGCTCAGTAATAGAGTCCCGTTTGCACCCTTCAAGTAAGGAACCCTAAAAGGGAGAACACAGTTCATATAGTACTGCTCAAGTACATGGTGTTACCGAAAGAATATCTATGAAAGGACCCTCTGTTCACCAAAAATCATAACCAGACCGCTCTGAAGCGATTTATCTTAACTATTATGTATATTAAATTAGCAAGTGATTTAATAATATTTTGATCCTTGTGGTGCATTCATGCGAAAAATTGGATATCATTTTTTTAATTAACTCATTTTGAGCTAAAACTTTGTACATTGACTCTATACCAAATGTACTCTTCACCCCTTTTGGATAGATATAACCTTTCGGTTACTCCCTGTATAAGTAGTTTCAATAAAGTACTCTAAACTCCTATAGTAACCATGGAAACGTCTAACTAATACAATGGTACTACATAGTCTAAAATACTATATTAGTACTAATTTAGAGAACCTAGAGTACTGTTAACTCCCCTAGTAACCATAGCAACGTCTACCTAAATGGTTCAACTTTTTTAATATTCCTTTGTGTATGTAATGAAAAATTAATAAACCAGCAACAATGCTGAATACAGAACTCTATGGTATAAAACTGTCTACAAGAATAAAATCGCTTGCTAGTAAGCAATAAATTTTGTGAACTGTGAGCTGAGCTCGATTTTTCGCTCACTGAACGCTTTCCCTTACAGTCTGATCTATGTATCAATCAGGCTTTATTTCTTCAGACAAAGTTGAAAGCTAAAAATATTGATATCACAATGAGTTTACATCGCTTTTTTTGTGTGAACATGTTCGAATTTTTGGGACGATACCAGAATTCCAAGATGGCTCTATTCGGCCTTTCTTGATGGCAAAGCAACTTAAATATATTATTTATTTTTAATAGAAACTATGACGACATCAATAAACACAGTAGGTAACTAGTCAGTTTTGGAAACCTCAAAGAAATTAATTAGGAAACAAAAAAGATATGAGTATAATCTGACTCTATACGAAGTGAGTTTTTTGTCGTTTTACAAACGAAATCTATGACCTCTATATCGGTAATAAAAACGATTTTTGTCAAAAATTAAACAAAAAAACGAAAAAATATTCTCGAATGTCAGTACTATTACCATAAAACTCTTACGGCTACCAGTGTCTCTACCATGAGTTTTTAACAAACGTACTTGCTAGCGACGGCGTAAACGATTTCTATGGCAAATTTGTACAGCGCCACTAGCGGACACTTCAAGAATTAAAATGAGTAGTATGAGACGATAGGTAAAAAACCTATCGAAATCTAATCGCTAGCGACTAACGTTTTTAGCCATTACATATGAAATTCGGTACCACGAGTCACAAATTTGATAGATGTCATCGAGAAATACCGTATCGACAGTAGTATGTCATGGTACAAGTTATTGAAAACTATTCGATGCTCCTTTAGTCGCTAGCGACTGAAGTAAGTTTTCGATAGCAACTCATGGTAGAGACACAGTATTGAAATTCGTTGAATTTTTTTCATTTGTTGAATTTTTTGTACCAAACGTTTTTGTAACCGATATAGAAGTCATAATTTTCGTTTGAACGACGACTGAAAACTCAACTTGTATAGGTGTTTATTAAAAATGCAATGTTTGATTAAAAATTTAAACTTAAAAGGACTACTACTAGACAGTTAAATGTCAGGTTACTCAGTTATTATCTGCTATCTTATTACTCAGAAACATTTTCTACTTAATCAAGCCAAAAATAAAACACTACTACGCCGTAGACTTTTAGATACAATCTTAACGTCTACGGCGTAGCAAATGAAAACCATTATTTTGTTACAGGGTAATTTATTTCTAGTCAGGCCTACGCATTTTCTGATAACTTGAATATATTACTGTATCTAGACATTGGAACCCTACATATTCTATCTGAATTTTTCATGTACATGTTGGCAAAATTCCAAACTAAGCAATTTAAAACAAACTTTTATTGCGCTCGGTTACAAAATGTTATACCTTATGCTTGGGTAATAAAATACATTTTTGCGTAAACAAATCTTTTATAACTGAACGTGTATGTTTGTCAAGGTGCGTTATAAGTTGTCGAAACTCTGCCTTGATATTTTGCTGGTACACGTAGATGTAAGATTCCCAAGTTTGAATTGAAAAAGAAACTAGTCTATTATCTTTAAAGAAGAGAGAGAGATGTAGCCCTTTTTATCGGGCATTTTATATATATAAAAAGTCTGTCTGTCTGTCTAATTTATTCTTTTTTTTTTATACATAAATCTGTATGAAAGCGATTTAACTCAAAAGTTACCAAGCGGATTTTCAGATGGTTTGTTGCATAGAGCTATTCGAGAGGAATATTTGTGTGTTATAAGTTACATAATTCATTAATGTTTTTGTCTACCCGTGCGAAGGTTGTATATGAAAATATTTTTTTCGTAATCCAAAATTTGATTTATCATTTTTATTAAACAAAAGAAATATAAATAATTTTGTAACTGGGCCACAAAAAACAATCGACAAAATAAATCGCGTTAAACTATCAGCCATATCGATAAAATTTACTTAATCGAATATCAAACTCCAAAACAAAATTAAAACAACAAAACTCATAATGTCGGTAACGATCGCGAACAAATTTAATTTGGTTAAACTAAGTTAATTATTTAGGCCGTATATCGTGGTATCCAAATAACAATGTAATTAAACTTTTGAACCTTTATATTGCTCACCCTTTATGTTAGTTTCCAAATAATATTACTCTCTTATATTATGAAGGTAATATTTAGGTAATTAAATAATAATAAATGTGAACAACACCAGCACTTCGATTCTGTACAATTCAAACAACAATTCGCATCTCACATCGCTATTCACACTCACTTCGCATAAGGTTCTAAATGATCTTGATTTCGATCCGGTTCAAGTGGGAAGTGATTGACGAAGTGACGGGGGAATTACCTTACTAAATCCCACTTCTTAGGACATCTTATATTATAACAGAAAAAATCTCTCAGTCAATTTAGTTCAACTCAATGACACGCTCGCAAGGGTAGCGCTAGTGTAAATTCAAATTATCAAGCGAGTATGTGGAATGCCGATCAAGAAACTCACAGCAGATTCAGATTCGAAGTTTAGAATGACGTCCTACAGAACCACACTGCAGATACATCGCTCTGAACTGAAAGTAAGTAACTATAGCACTTGTGTTATGAAATCAGAGACCACGAAGGTACCACAAACACCCAGACACAAGACAATGTAAAAAAGTGGTTTCCAAAAAGTTGTCCGGGGATCGAACACTGCATTTCAAAGCTGATGGCGACTTGAAAACCGGTGTCTACTCCAGTCGACCAGTAAAGTCGTCAAAAAAAATAATATATTTATTTTTAATTAAATTAACAAAGCAAAAATTCAGTAAAAAAAAAATAAGAGATGAAAAAGATTATTAATGTCTTTTGTTTCTTATCAATACCGTGATCGGTCAAGAGGACATTATTATTTTTTGGATTCTTTGTAATCCGATGAATGTATTTCATAAATACGTAATTTTAAACAAGCATAAAATAATAAAGAATAAGAATACCTCACATCTTTCGGAACAAATTTTATCCAGAACTCACTAATAGATACAATTAAATTAATTAAGCTAAAACAAAGCCCTTCAATTAGTACATTTGTTACTAAAACATTAAGCTTAGTATGTAAATTGGCGTCAGATACCCTACACAATTAGCGTCCCGGCATCAAATTGAAGGACAATACTATCTGATTACTCTCTAAAGGTATTCACGATAGCGCCATTTGGCTGATGTGGCTCCAAACTCTTCAGGCCTACTTGCACGAAAAAAATAACTCAGAGTTGCTAACACGAGACTAAATAGACAATATTGAATGACAAACTCTCAATTCGACCTCGTGTTAGCGTTTGCCTCTAAGTTAAAAGATAACCCTGGCTTCTGCAAGCGGGCCTAAGTCAAATAAGAGAACGCCAAAAAACAGCACATCCAAGATGGCGCTAATTTTCTTTAAATTCTACGTGTTGGTCCATCCTAAGACGTGTTGCCATAAGTTATATAAATCATTTCTTATATATCAAGTCGAAAACAATGTAATTGTATTGGCCCAAAAATTTGCAACAAATACATACATACATACATTATACAGTAAGATTCATTCATTGTGGTCATTATAACATTCGACATCTAAGCGCGGAATAACCTCAAAATGTATGTGGATACGGGTATTTATAAAAAGCATGTCGCGATCTCATGGCAGGATAAAAATCATAGATTTACCACTTTAATTTGAGTTTTCATAACATTTTGGGTTAGAATCACGCCATTTGGCTGGTTAGCATGACCGTGAATGCCTTCGTAACAGTACCTTTTAACTTTGAAGTACTTTAATTCTCTTTGTTAAGCTTATTCCGTAAGTCGGTTTGGTTTTGCTTTTGATCAAATGGAAACAAGATACAAGAGATAATATGATTAAAGTCTTAGATAAATACGTCAAGTTAATACAAAGACTAGGTACTGAGATTTATTTTCAGTTATTTCAATGGATTTTCAAAGAAGGATTTAGAGAATATTTTAATTGTTAATGTTCGCGTGTTTACTTAGAGACTTAGGCACTGTTGAATAGAAAAGGTTGCAAATTTTAACATAATTAATATATAATAAAAAAAAACTGTTTTGATGATCTTTTATTTTTGAATGAAGGAAAGCTCTCAATGAGGTAAGCTAAGTAAAATAATCATGTAAAAAATATATACTTATGTTAGGTAAAATTATGAGCACGATGAAAAGAAATAATACGCTTCTAATAGTTTTTATTCATCTTGCGGACGGACATTAAAAAAAAACATTTTGTGATCGGCGCAATGCGTGTATTGCTTGTATTCATCTCTACTACTCGTTATCTCAGCAATTACTCCTTTCTTTCTCATATCATCTTTCACAGAATCCATCATCTTTTTTCGGTCTTCCTCTGAATGTAAACTCTTTCACTGTCATACACATAACTTGTTTAGTTCTGTGACTTTCATCTCTCTTCATAACATGACAAATTGTCCATACAGGTTACGTATGTATGTATAATATTGTATAACATGTGTTTACATTTGGGCAGGTTGCCAGACAGATATGTAGGCACTTAGGAAGTCTTCAGACGTGTTACACTGATATATTCTGGATATATCAGGCTGACACGTCTTTCAAACTCGAAATAGTGATAAAGTTAGTCAACGAATCGTCTTTTGTAAATTTTGCTTAGTCTTTTCTGTATCACGTTGATAACACAGCTGTTCCTTTAAAAATAATAGTTTCTTTTTTTTAATATTGTAACATAATTACTTTAAATTTAATAAATAAAAATTGTATATGATAATAGAAAATACTGTGTTCTATTTTTATTGATTATTGCAATTATATTTTTTTTAAACTGTGCTATAATATTTTATAGGTATTTTAATATCCGCCAAGCAATTTCAATTTTGAATTTTAATCAACATTATTATTTCTTAAAAATATTTAAGAAATAATAATGTTGATTAAAACTCAACTGTTATTGTTGATACAAAAACAGTTTCAGTAGGTCATTAATAAGTTATTAAGGATCACAATTCTTCATAAAACGCTCGTTAAAATGAAAGGCTTATTTATAAAATACCTGAAAACAATCAAAATGAATTGACATCGAATCGAAATTTAATATCATCGTTTTAATTTAATTGGTTTTTGAAACAAATAATATTCAGTGTACGAATCTCAAGAAACAACTACCATTTTAACAATTTATTATAAAAGTCCGTTTCATCAAATAGTTGTTAGTCCAATATACACTGTGCATACATTTCATATATATAATTACACTTATTACAATCAAGTTACTAAGCAGCAATGCAAAATCTAATATCTAAAAATCCCGTGTCACAGTATTTGTCATCGAACTCCTAAGAAACGGCTTGACTAATTTTTATGATTTTTTTTTGCGTTTATTTAGTAGATCTAGGTGATAAGGTTGACTCCATTTTTTTTTGTACAAATTTATATGGCAATACCACGCTTGCCAGCTAATCAAATTATAAAAACTTGTCCGCAAACAACTAATAATAAAAACTGTGTTTAAGCAAATAAAAGTTTTCAATCTAACAAAGTGAGCAAACCAATGTAAAATAAACCGTCTATCTAGCTAAATTACCAAAAACAAACAAGAAAACTCCTTGGCCCACCCATTTTTAGGGTTCCGCATTCTTTGAGGCAAGTCAGAGAAACAAATGACCGCAATTTGTTCGGTCCCAAGAATCTGCTAAATTAAGTTCAACCGGGCTCCTCTCATACTCCATACAACTACTAATTTTAGTCGAGTGGTATGCCAATGGCTTAGGTAACATCGTTGTTGTTTATTCATGGAGTTAATTAAGTAAATAAATAAGACTAAGAGCTTACGCAGTGGTGCGTACAATTAGAAGTAAGAAATGAGTTGATCTTGGACTGATTACAGATTGAAGTAACTTGGTAGATCGAAACGAAATATATTTTCTTATTCTGGATTAAAATTGCAAATACGTACATAAATGTATGTAGTTTTGAAAGGATGTAAGATATATTTTTAAATATATAAAATTAGACAATGATGTGTCGTAACACTGTCGTTGGTTTAATAAAAACTTTTATTAACAATTTTATTTAAGAATATTTTTCATTATTTATCTAGGTCTAAATTTAATTGGATACAGTTGATGACAATAATTATCAACTATTTATTGTGTATAAACAGTATTCGTAGCGATCCGTTGTCAATAACTAATAATTGGGATTGATATTCGAAGCCAAAGCAGTACGAATAATCCAGGCTACATATCGTTGTAGTTGTATAAAAACAATTGAAAAGGCTAAGAAAATAAACCAGCAACCTCCTTATTTATCCGTTTCAGATCATAATTTAGTCAAGCGAACCAATTTAGCATCCAGTAACAACCAAACACCAATCAAATGGTGCCTTAACAGTTTGACGCGAACCCCACATTTGTATGCATCTGAGGCCAGTTGAACGTGTGACTGATATCAGACACACATACAGACATACACACACACACATTTGTATTCATATGAGGGCAAGTGAACGTGTGACTGGTATGCACACAGGCACGAACCAAACACACAAATGCATGTGACAGCTAAACGTTTGACTGGTATCCTTAGAGGAATAAATAAGTAAACTCTAGATCGCATATATCGAGTATGAACTGTTGGCAATAGTATGAACATGTAAAATCGTAAAATTAGGATCAAAACACAGCGAAATGTTTTATTAAAACTGTGTCAAAACCTAATATGACCCTAATAATATCTGAACCGTCGATATTTTTGCATAAAAGTCTGTCATCGCACGGAAAATCACTTAAATCGGTAAACAAACGTAGTACATTTAGCTAAAAATGTGCTTTTGCTCGGTGTAAGGGATGCTCACGCTCTATGCTTGTTTATGTTTACTCTAAGTTGGTATCTAACTCACACACACAACTCTGAATACAACAGTCCTGTGTCCTGTCGATAGGACGCTACGGATGTTGAATTCCAGATGCTCCTGATACCGAGTTTACCTTTGGTTGTATTACATTCATTGGTTAGAAGCCTGTTTGTGAACTTGTAGCAAGATAGTACAACTGTGTTTTTTGTTATCCGTATAAACTAACAAACAAAAGTTAGCAACAATCGTAGTAATTGATAGTGATGTAACACAGTTGAAATTAAAGATATTTATTATTAACTGAAAATTCTTTGATTCTGTTTAAAAATAACTTCGTTCTTTTTTTTTATGAATATTTATTTTGTTTCAAAGATAGTCACAGTATCGTAAAAATACAAGTAGGTATTAAACTAGTTACGAAACCTGTCCCCATTTTACAGTGATTAATCTTCCTTGAGTATGATTTAATTCTTCTTTATTTAATTGCGAAGAATTACGCATGATTTATGTAAATTTTGGACGTCAAAGTAAAGCAACAGATCAGCAGATAAAGCTCAAAAAAAGAAAATAAAGATTTAATGACATGACCTACAAAAAATATTGGCAGTTATAGGGACTGCCTATAGAAGTGAAAACTTAGAACTTTCAGTATTAAAATTTTCGAAGATTTAAAATAATTTTAAGTCATGGAAAATTTTTAAACGCCAAACAAATACGAGAATTTAAAATATTTTTCTGTTTATTTTTTATCTGAAAAATATTAGTATACTTACTATTGTACCGCACAATAAATTATTCTACAATTAAACAGTCATGAGCACGTCGGTGACTCGAACCATTAAGGTTTTCCCCTACCAAAAAGCGCCCAACGCGGCTAAAGAAGTTTTTACCTCAAAAATCCAAATCGGTCTACGCGTCTACGATGATACAAAAAATGAAAAAGATTCCGATAAATTAACAATCTCCTCCTTTTTGAAGTCGGTAAAAGCACCAAAATCCTAGCAGCCCTTAAAACAATAAGCTCATATTGTCATTATACCTCCTTCAGGCCACAAGGGTGTATTTTATCGTGCAAAATAGGCTATTACTGAAATATTCTGAAACAATATGTTTTTAATCCTCCTAATCCGGTGGGAGGGCTCACCCGGATAAGAGATATTCTTGCAGTAACTTTCGGTCCAACGGCCCCGGATTATCCTGTTAAAATATAACCGGGTGTCTATCGAACCGTGAAATGCGTATCGGATTGAGTTTGCTATGAATTTTATTTCTAAAATAGTTCCACTGCCTTCGTAGAGTAAGATGTAGGTTTACGAATGTACGAAAAATGTTTGTTGACTTTGAATATAATATAAAAGGTTAAGTGAAGGAAAATATTTTTGATGATAATATAACTTCTTACTTGTCGTGCTGATCTGACACGTGGGTAGAGAAAACAGGAAAATGTTCCGGAAATGTATTTCTTTAGTACGTGACTTGATCGCCATAAAGAACCACGATGTGCTCAGTCAAAATGTAATTATTTATTCTTATATTCAGAAAGGTATTTAGTCAATTTATAACGTCATTTTTTGACATACAGGGCTAGTTTTCAATGACCAGCCAAAATTTAAAATTAAAATCTAGAGATCAAACCGAAGGTGCTTTTTAAATATTATTATCGAATTAAGTAAAATAAAACTAACGACATGTCTCAAAAATTTGCGTAGGCGATCGCCTACTGTGAATCATTATATATAGACACAAGGATATTTAGCTTAGTTGGAGAGGTTAACAAGATTGCTATATATTTGATTTCTCAGAATCTGTGCAACGCAAGAATTCTTAGCTCAAAAACAAAGTTTATTTATTGAACAATAGATTATTACAAAACAAAATGGGAAAGTTTCAATCCTACCCTGCCACTTGAGCAAGATACCTACTCCTAAAGTTTGTTCATTAGCGATCTGTTATAAACTAAATAATAGAAATCAGAGTATCGATAGCTTGAGTACGTGATGCTGATTGGAAGGCCCGGGTTATATAGTATTTTGTTTATTTTTTGAGTTATCACCCCTATGTCAAGTCAATTAACATTTGCCAAAAAATAATTCATTAAAATAAATAAATGAAAATTTTGTGTTTATTTTTTTATTATTATTTGGTACCCCCAGTGTCACTCTCAAATTTAAAATAAATCTAACGACACCTCTTATGCTAAAATCCATCTAGCCGTTTAGGCTGTAGAGCATGCAAAAGAAAACAATGCATAGGAGGATACACTCGATAAACATAACCCTACTTCTGGAACAGTCGGGTAAAAAATAACCTCCAGGATGTAAATTACAATAAGAAAAAAAACACTCTAATTATTATTTAAAGCCTGCGCAGATAAAATTAGTCCTTGGAGTACTTTTGTCCCACAAACTAAGATTAGGTGTGACGTTACAACTTCATAGACCCCCATAATATCTTGGCCGCTTTATATCATACGTTAATCTCAGAAACCACTGGACTGAATTTGATGGTGATTTTATCATTCCAGAATTTATTATAATCAGGTTCAAAGCTATAAAAATCACTGTCTTAGGGTTATTACTGACGTAAAGATTTTATGTCTGGGAACTGACATTATAACTTGATAAAAAATTATTTTTGCTCCTGGAATATAAGATAACTGAAACTGTGTACTTAGTAAGTAAAAATAAACCCTAGTATTGTAAGTCAAACATTTTAATGGCAACTTTTTTCAGCGACGATTGTGCAAATACAGATGCAAAGAAATGCAAAAAAAACAAAGCATTTTTTTGTTTTTTAAATGTTCTAGCAACGTGGTTGGAATTCACATTACTAGCAATCTTGTAAACCCCTTTAACTTAGCTAAATATGCTTGTGTATGGAGTGGGTTCACGTCAATAGTGCAATGGATGGGGTTTGAACCTGCGACCTCTCGATCACAAGGCGATCACCCTAACCATTAGGCTATTGCCGCTCTTAAAGGAGAATTTCAAAAAAAACTTTGGCTCTCAATCTGTTTGTACTTTCTTGCGACTGAATTGCTAAACAAATCTTAATAAAAATACGCATAGAGATAACGTACCTAAAGAAAGACATGGGCTACTTTTTATCGCAAAAAACCAACTGCCACATGAGTGGAGCCACGCACAAAGACTCCATTCCTATTATTGAAAGCTATTCAGCCTTTGCCAGTGTATATTATATAGGTATCGTTCCTTATTATTGCCGCTATCTATCAGTACAACAAACGAACTTCACAAAAGGTAAGGTCTCAATGGAAGCCTTATACCGTCACTCTAAAAACACAATTTACACTATTTTAAAGGCGACTGGCGTTGAATGGACTGGCGGATATTGGCCTGCAAGAGCCATGTTGCCAGGAAATTGGTCGTTAGTGATAGCCTGTGTGGACGCGCCCTTTGTAAACTGGTAAAAATAGAATGCATTAGGTGGAACCTATGAGATGTACTTTAGACGAGCGATTCTATTTGCTTTGTCAGTTGAAGATGAGATTTATATTTAAAACACTTAAAAGAGTAAGGTTAAGGGTCGCCTTGGCTTTTTCTAGTAAGGAAGAAGCTCATTTGGGAAGTTCCAAAAAGTTGTCAAAAAGGAGTATTTAGGTTATTTTGGTTGAATGAGTGATATTGCGTATGGAATGAACTTCAAATTACGATTTATAGTCTGACTTAAATAGATATGATTGTAGTACCTACATAATTGATAGAGTATTCGTGTTACAAATTTTATTTTTTAATTTATTGTTACAAACATATTATAAAGGATTTCAATTTCAGCGAACATTATATACGAAAATAAATTAAAAGTGAACCGAAATTAATGAAATAAAAACTTTGTGTAAACTATAAAAGTAGAAAAATAAATAACTATTTTAATTAAATTTATATGTTTTGTGTAACTAAACCTAGTCGGAATTGTAACTAATTGGTAGTATTTATGTTGTCATATTTCCTTAAAAAATGTAGGTTTTAATTTTTTTGTTTAATTTGTGCAAAAATTAAATTAACATTTTTAAGATATTTATTTTCACTTTACAAAAAACATCACAAACTTTAAGAAATAATCCAAAACTGAAATCTGTGTGAAGTTTTTAGGCACATGGAAACGGGTAAAAATGCCTTTATTTATTTTATACTCCTGCCAGTTACAATAAAACGGCAACTGAACGGACCATTGCAATGCCTAGTGGTCAATATTTAGGAGCCTGATATTTATTTCCCAGTTTTAGTGGGTTGTATTTTTTATGCTAACCGCTATCTACTAGTAAATTTTGTATTTGTTTTCGGTGAATATTATAGAGTACCAGTATAAAAATAAAATGTATTTATTTTTTGCAAATACGTCAAAATACAATAATTACATTTGTATACAACAAATAAAAAATTAAATAAAAACAATAAACCAACACAAACAAAAAGTCTACTTACTGCACTGGATCATAGTCAGTCATAGTCCGTTCATAGACGTTTTCCTTGGCTATGGTCAGTATGTCTTTTTCTTATTATAATAATCTACTTATTATGAACGGAATTAGCACAGGGCGGGCATAGTGAACTAATATTTTCTGTTAATAAACTTAATGCTATTAACTAGCACAAACATTTTAGCTAAATTGCTATTATCTAGTCTCCTTTTTAGGGTTTCGTACCTGAAGGGGGCCAACGGGAGCCTAGTACCTCCGCTGTCCGTCCGTCCGTCCAGCGGGCTGTATCCGTATATAGCTAGCTTTATCAGTCAAAATCTCACAATAAATTTAGTACAACTCGTCGACGCGCTCGCAAGGGTAGCGCTAGTGTAAATTCGAATTATCAACCGAGTTTTGGGAATGCCAATCAAGAAACTCTCAGCAGATTCGGAATCGAAGTTTAGAATGGGGTCTTACAGAATCACACTGCAGACTACACAATATATTTCCGAACGCACAAATATCTTTTGACATGCGATGTTCCAGCTGGCGAACAGAGATTGAATTCAGGACGCATTCAAAGATTTACATAGCAAAGAGCTGCAGATCAAACGACATTGTAATATCTTTGATATTATGCATTATGATTCAGTAGATGGAAACTAAATCTATTCATATTATAAAACAAAGTGCCCTACCGCATCTATCTGTCTCAATGCGATAAACTCAAAAATTACGGAACGGATTTTCATATGGTTTTCACCAATGGATAGAGTGATTCAGGAGGGAGGTTTATGTGCATAATTCATTATTATATATATTTAACTCAGAGTATTATTCAATCAATTAGCAGTCATTACAGTTATACTTTTTCGACAAAATAAGAATAAAAAGACCATTTAAAAGATAAAAAAGCTAAACTCCCTCACTTATCCCAAGAAAAGCCAGAACAATGAATCTTCGAAATACAAAGCAAAATACCATGAATTAAATCCGTCGGAACCCTCGAAGGGAATGGAGGTAAAGTCTCCAATTAGTGGCGAAGAGACAATAGCTTTTGATGAAACCTTCAAAGATATGCAACGATATTAAAGGCGGATTACACAGAGGCCTATAACCCCGATCAGCACGTCGATTCTGTAAAATTCAAACAATTCAACAAAAATCAAAATCAAAAACTCATTTATTCCAACTAGGCTACAAAGTAGCACTTTAAGAACGTCAATACAATGGACAGCACCCTGATTCGCCCACCCTTCACAGCTTCCTATGCGCTCCGGCTGTGGAGAAGAAACGGCGCAACAAACTCCCCAGCAGCACGCTGTCATTTCGTATACAATAATAATAGTAATATAATTTACGGACTGCGCAAATAAACAAGTGTTTGAGGTCGATAGGTACTACAATAGGTACTATGAAATTAAAAGTATAATCTAGAACTCGCATCTCACATCGCTATTCACGCTCACTTCGCATAAGGTTTAAAATGACCTTGATTTCGGGTTCGAGTGCGAAGTGAGCGTCAAAGTGACGGGGGAGTTACCTTACTGTATCCCACTTCTTACGTCATCTTATACTATAAGAGACAAAATCTCACGGTCAATTTAGTCAACTCGCTGACACGCTCGCAGGGGTAACGCTAGTGTAAATTCGAATTATTTATCGAGTTTATAGAATGCCAATCAAGAAATTCACAGCGGATTCAGATTTGAAGTTTAAAATTAGGTCTTACAGAATCACACTGCAATTAAGAAAAAAAAATAAGAGTAAAATTTATTGTAATTATTAGGCTATTTTTGTTAACAGTGGTCAGCAAACTAAGCCAGAGCTTGTATCTTGGGGGCCAAAGTGAGATGTAACAAAACATTCATAAGTAAACACAATTGTAGCAGTATATAAGTAAATAATCATTAATAAAAAAGGTTTAATTATATAATAAAAGAAATAAAAATTCTGTAGGTGATCTGTGTGTTTGTATTGTGTGGTGAGTTTGTGTGTATGTATGTAGTGTGTGGTGTGTTTTCGGGTAATATGAAAGTATTTATTCTCTCTTCGTAAGATAATTAGTTAAAACTCAATACGTTTATTGCATTTCATAAGTTACATAGAAACAGGTGGATTTTTTTTTAAACTAGATCACGGAAATCTTTTTTTTTGGAACGCCGGTTTTAATGAAATCGGTGAAATATCGCCCTCAATACGAAGTAGCAAAATGAAAGGAACAAAATAGCGATGAATTGCTTAATGGTATGCGAGAAATTTGGGATGAAAGCCACTTATTAATGTTCAAAAGAAATGTGTTGATTGGAGAGATAAAAGGCTGATTTTATATGGATTAGAATCGTTATTTTTCCAGATATGGTACTTAATGCGTTTGAGTTTCTATAAGTACCAACGTACCCAAATTTAGATATCAGGTTGATAGATAAATATTTATTTCAGCATATTTTCATGAAATACAAAAATAATGAACAATCTACCGTTGTTTACATAAAACTTAATATTTTGAGTACAATTTGATTTTAATTGCAAAATTGTGCTTAAAAAAAAAATAAAACGAGGCGTCGGTCGCAAGAAGTCGGAAGAAGTCTTGGTTGAGGAACCTACGAGAGTGGACTAGAGTCATGAGCGTCGTAGAACTATACCATCAGGCCAAAAAAAAAGGAAGCAGAGCTGACTCCCAACCTTCATCATCAGAAATTATAATTACAAAAATAAAAGAAATAACCCATCCTTATGGTGGGTGGTATATTAATTGAAAAAAAAAGTTTGACTTAGAATTTAACCAACAATGACTCTAAAAATTTTAATAGTCCAGTCATTTAAGCTTAAATTAGGTAAGAATCTCGGAATTCGAGATACCCAGCTTTAAGTTTGTAAATACTTGTATATTGACACCCTAAAAGTTGTCTCAAAACCTACATATGATAGGGTGTGCGCAACTATTGAATTTCAAGGTCAAAGCTCACAAAAATCGTTTTTTTGTAAATATTTCATTTCTTATGGGTTTTTTGCTATTTGTATTTATTATCAATATTGTAGAATACAAAATTCTCTACAAATTTTGTTTAACATTTTTTTTTATACGGTGAACCGTTTTCGAGATAGAGGGCGGAGAGCAATCAACATTTCAAACGTGTATATTATCAAGTTCAAACTTGGTTAGGGCATGATTTGGAACCCAAGGTATGGGGTTGGGCAATGCGAAACGATTTTCTGGAGCCTATTATGACAATTTTACCACCTGCTCCAGAAGATTTGCTAAATACAATTTTCTGCAACTGCAAGATTGGATGTGGTTCGCGATGCGGATGCAGGAAAGCGGACTTGCAATGCTCTTTAGCTTGTCGCCAATCGGTAATCGGCAAGCTTGTCTCAATGCTCTACCATTATCAGAGCGACATTAACGAAGATGGAACCTTTGACCCCGAAATCATGGAAGAACTTGAGACAAATGTGGTTGAAGACGATAATGGAGACCAGTTTGAAATTTACCAGCAGCCGGAAGACGACGATGAAGAGGAAGAAGATGATTAAATTTATAAATTGTAGTTTTTGTACCCTTTATTTCATTTTTTTACTTTTAATAAAAATAAATGTAGTTGTAAAAATAAATGTACCTATTGAATGATATTTTTTAATAAAAATATTTATTCATAATTTATTTGTTTTTTTTTCATCATGTAAGAAGTTATAAATATTAATTAGGTTAAAATTCAAATATAATTCATATATATTCTTTATCAATTCTGCAATTACATGGGCAGGTAAGTGTTGTTAAATAAATTAATATTGAATAAAAAGTGGATAGGTGAGGAAAAAAATTATAAAATATAATATAATAGTTAATAAAAATTGACAAATATTTATAACCATTGATTTATCGATAGTCCATCAACTATTTATATGGCGCATTTTCGACCGGAGGCACCGGTTGATCTGAAGTGATGCTGTGACCGCGCGCTCTCCGCCCTCTATCTCGAAAACGGTTCACCGTATAAAAAAACTTTCTAAACAAAATTTGTAGAGAATTTTTTATTCTACAATATTGATAATAAATACAAATAGCAAAAAACCCATAAGAAATGAGATATTTACAAAAAACCGATTTTTGTGACCTTTGACCTTGAAATTTAATAGTTGCGCACACCCTACCATATGTAGGTTTTGAGACAACTTTTAGGGTGTCAATATACAAGTATTTACAAACTTACAGCTGGGTATCTCGAATTCCGAGGTGAACTTACTATAATGACTGGACTATAAGTTCAGTAAATATAACGTGGAGAACGGTGTTGGTTGCACATTTGTAAAACTTGTATCTATTATTTTTTTGTAATGTTAAATGTGTAATTGTTTGTTTTCCCTAACAAATAAAATAAAAAATAAAACTAAGCACCGAGTTTCGAAGGTGAAGTGAAACGGGGACAACAATCAAACAGGGTATAATATAATTCGTTATTTCAACCATAACATGTGAAACCTTTGAACATAGAATGCTTTTTGACGCATAGGTTTAATTTTGAATAAACAACTCCTTTAACTACTCTTAAACAACACTTATGCGAGTTAATATCAAAGATTTTTATCTATAGAAAGTACCGAATGCAGGAAAAGCGTAATGTAGACGTAGTATTACAAAAAAAATATCAAAAGATTTCTTTTCACACATGCACTAACTTCTACAGCCTACAGAAATTACCCAACATCCTATAAATATTATAAACGCAAAAGTTTGACTTGTGATTTGAATGAAATATAGCAAACAAATTATTTATAACCTGGATTAAGACGATAACTGATAATCCATCGAAACAGAACAGGCTACAACCGCGGGATATACCTTATATGTAACTAAAAAATTAAATTTAACTGAAGACTAAAATAACGGTATATTAAAAAAACAATTTATTTTTGGTTAAATTGAGAATCTACCCGTAATTTTAAAGTGTTTTATATAAATCTGTGATTTTCAACCACAAAGTCCTTTAAAACCAAAAAGCAATGTAAATAGCTAAACGCGAATTAGTGAAAGCGGATTTACTGTATTGTATAGCTACCTACGAAACTCAAGGCTTTGGGCACTTTTGATTTCATCAAGTTGTGAACCTTTCCAAATGAATTATTCAATGGAGACTGTATTCCGAAATAACTCCGGGAACGTAGGTAACACCTTCTTTGAAATTTATTGACTTGTTACAAACTCACGGTCTAAAGTATATTGTTCTGTTTATAGTTTATTATATACAATGTATACTAATATTATAAAGCTGAAGAGTTTGTTTGTTTGTTTGTTTGTTTGAACGCGCTAATCTCAGGAACTACTGGTTCGAATTGAAAAATTCTTTTTGTATTGGATAGTCCGTTTATTGAGGAAGGCTATAAGTTATATAACATTACGCTGCGACCAAAAAAAGTGAAGTGATGAAAAATGTTGCAAAAATGAAAAACCGTTGAAACTAAAACACGCGGACAAAGTCGCGGAAGACAGCTAGTATTGAAATAAAACTACTTTTGAATGGATTTTATCGCGCTTTTAATTTAGATTTTAGTTCCCGACGTTTCGACGCCTTTGCAAGTGTCATGGTCATGGGCAGACTGAGGTGGTATTCGTCTTGACAGTAGATGTTGCTTATATTTTAATTATTTATTTGTATTCCGCAATAAAATCTATTCAAAAGTAGTTTTATTTCAATGTCTTACATTCGCGGAAAACTCAGAAAACAAAATATGTACAATATTTTTGAACTAAAAGATAAATAAAATTAAGTAAATTGAACTGCTACGTGATGAATAATAGTATTTTATGGACTGGCCTGTTGGTCTAGTGGTAAGTGACCCTGACTGCCAAAGCGGAGGTCGTGGGTTCGATTCCCACCCAGGACTAATCTTTGTGTGATGAGCATGATCATTTGTTCTGTGTCTGGGTGTAATTGAAATATATAAGTATGTTTATCAGTGGTCTGGTTACCATAATACAGGCTCTGTCTACTTTGGGATCAGATGGTCGTGTGTGAGTTTTCCCAAGATATTTTTATTACATTTGATAGGTAGTATGCAAAATGGAGTTACAGTAACAAGTAACGTGTTTTTACAAGTACAGTAAAAACATTTTAGTTGTAACATATAATTGTAGAAAGTACTAAAACTGGGTTACTGTAAGAAAAACAAAAGAAAACTCGTATTCTTTCATTCCACGGACCTGCAAAATGAGTTACATTCTAGACTGAACGTAGTAGGTACATATATTTTAATAGAGTAACATTAATATATATAGCCCGCTGTGTCAGTAGGTCTGTGGAGCACAGCGCTCTTTATCTTCCTTAGAGATCCAGTGCACAAAGGAAGAATCCAGGCCATCGGGAAATAGCTAGAATTTTTTATTGGAACGATATCAGGGGTATAACTAAGCGATTATTTACCGCGTTGCTGGCGTCATAATTTTGCGTATGAGGTTATAAAGTAGGAAATATCTTGTCCGGTATTTTAAGAGCCGATTAGGTATAGTTACTTTTAGTACTATTGCACTTAAAGGACCTAGTTTTTAACAATAATACATACTTTTGGCCTTGCAGATTTCTCATACAGAAAAATAATAAACTTACTAAGTCATTAAAATTTTTAACGTGGCAATTAATGCTTTTTTTTACCCACGAAGGAAAGGACAAAGTATATGCGTTAGTTTTAGACACCGGGCTTAGATTTTACAAGTTTTTTTTTTTATATTTGACTTGCACTATTCGTATGTATGTTTACCATTTTTCGACTATTTGTTGGTATCCTGAAAATTTGGGCTGAAATTTTGCATACTTAGTTATATTAATCTGGAGAAAATACAATATTTAGGTACTTTTAATCTGGTCTAATAATGGCCTTATCTCATCGTGTTTGGGATTGTTTGATGTGTCTTCACTATAATATACTATGTTGCTAATAAAATAATTGATTTTAAAGCTTGTATTTAAAAAAACATATCTTATTTATTTTGTTCTTATATGAGAAGAGGTCATTAACCTTAACGTGTTGTGGGATATTCGCCTTTGGAAGTATTATCATTTAAAAATTTATTTCTCACGAACGACTTATTAAAGAAAAAGTTTTCTAATTCAATTGCGTAATGCTTTTCATCCTCGTTATTCCGTTCACTATGAAAAAAGAGTTTCGAATAATTAAATTAAATATTCGGGGGAAGATTTTGATCAAAAATAATTATTTTCGGTAAAATCCAATATTTATTAGGCTTATTACTAGCGGAAGTTTCCATTACTAGACATTTCATTCAAACCAAAATACTGCCTACAGGATTTCATACAATAATTAAAAAATCGTATAGATCAGTTTATGACTATACAATTAAATGTTTTTACATTTTTACTTTTAAAACCAAATACCACAATATTCACTTTTATTACTACTAAAACTATTTACTTTAGAACGGACCAAGAACAACCAAGTAGGTTAGGTATCTCACAAAACTTTTTAAAGACATATTTTATGAGCAATTTTTCATCGAAACGGTCTCTTCAAAGCCTTATTGGTCTAGTTATCGTGGCGACACCATACCTGTAACTTTGTAAATTATCCTCACCAATGGGAGAACGTCTTTTACTTTAAAGTTTGTTTGCAATTTAATTAAACTGTAATTAAATTTGTGTGGTAACTGAAAAATAAAAATGTTTACATTTTTTGTATAGCGTGTATTTGTGTACAGAGAGAAATGATAGGTCCACGAATTATTTATTAAAATTTATTAATTACGAACTGATTACAATAATTACAATATGTGCGTGACTGTAGTGCGATATACTAAGCGACCACGGGACAACCGAGGTTCCCAGCGCACCACAGTACCAATAAATCAAAACATTGCGTCAGCATTCCCGCTACACATTATTTATATAGAAAAATTGAAAATATTTTTATAGAATGGAATTATTAATTTGCTTGAAATATTACAGATGTTATAAATTAGTACAGCTCTTCATATTTAGCTTACTTAGTTCGGCATGCTAATATAATTAAACTAATTATGATAAGAAAAATTAAAAATGATTTTAAGGTAGGTATTTAAGGTTACCACAATCTGTGTATATTCTATTTAAATTTTTGTGCCAATTTATTTAATTTCCACTTAAACGAACATAAAATTTATGCCTGCATAAATAAAGTTCATTTTACACTGCCTAGCACAGTTGAAAAAGTCATAAAGATATAAAATTGTAGCGCAAACTGAACCTTATGTAAAAGCATTACAGTTGCTATTCCTGAAACTTGTGTTTGTTTACATGTTTGGTATATAAATTGCAAACACAGTATAAATCCTTTCTTACTTATTTCATACGTTACATAATCCATCCTGTTTGAAGGTATGATGTACATGTGTATGATGTACATGAATGTGGCATCAGGCAACAGCCTGTCACATTCATGTATTTTTGAACGTGTTTATAATACGTCCTCATAATATATGTAGGCCCCTCAATACCAACAATTCATTTCGGCATTCATCAAATCCTACGGGGGAAACTCTGAAAATTATAGTAAGTGCAATGAACAGATATAAAAATTAAATATATTAACAACAATTAACCAGCTCAAACTTTTATGAGCAATTTTTTTAGAAAGAAAAAATTAAATAAGAAATTTTCAGCATCCAGATATCTTTTAGTTTCGACTGCAAACCATGTTCAATGTTTTAATAATTGTCCTGGCGCGTGGCTGCACTGACCCTAACTGACGGAGTCATTGGAACAGAATCAAACTCAAAATTAAAATACTTTTATTTCAAAATATTTTTCTGGAACTTTCAAAACGTAAAAGAACTCTAGTGGCGCGGATTCAAAATGTCACTCCTTTAGAGAAGAACCGGCAAAAAACTCCATAGGGTCTTTAAAAAAAATATATTGAAGCTATGTTTAATGAATGTCAATATAACGATGACTATTTTTATCCTATACTTGCGATACGCCGCGGTTTCACCAGCTAAAATACCTGGTCCCCGTCATTTTTTTTTGGAATATATCCGATGTTTTTACAGTTATTCTGTAAAGAGGAATCCAACAAATCAATGATCATGAAAATCGGTTCACCAGTTCTATAAATGGTGTAACTAACCCGACTTTGTAAACTAAGTTCCAAATATACTCCGTTTTATTAGGTCAATTTGGACTAGACTTTAAAAGACTTTATAATCATATATCATGTAATGTATATTTGGAAGTAAGTCCATTTATCGGAGTCCAATTCCAAACACAGGACACTAACAATTCTCTAACACAATCCAATAACATTTGTCCTACCTGAAAATCCCGAATTCTTCGCTAGCAAACGAGTATTGTTTTACTCAGAATAAAAAATACAGCTTTACCTCTGATTTAATCAACGCTTCTTTAATTCTTACGCAACATAAAATTCTTGGGACAGTCTTCTTTATAGTGTCAAACGTAGGGTCCAAAGAATTTCAAGTGGCTCAGAATAGAAACGATCCCGTTGTCCCAACAAATCCAACAAATGGTCGGAGGTTTTCACCTGCTTAACTTTATTGCTCCTTTTTTCCACCCACGTATTCCTCTCACCAAGTTATTGACCCTGTTTTTTAATCAAAGTTTAAAGGCAAGACCTTGTTATTCCTTTTCGAATTCAGAATGATGTATTTTTGGAAGGTGATCGAAACTTTTTTCATATAATTACAGGTGTCTGTAAGTGGTATGTCAAGTGCTGTGATTCTGTTTTCGCGTCAACTTTGCCTTTTATTGTGCTTGTAAGTTTAAGATTCATATTTTTTAATGGTATAACGTTTTCAAATTTTGTTAGGTGTTGAAAATTTAGACTTGACTGCTTCAAATCACAAACGATCTACCCCATATCAAGCATTGTGATAATATTGATGAGAAACACGCATTAAAATGACAGAGACGCAGACCAGGAGCGTTACTCTTGAATGAATTTCAATTTTAATACAATGCCAGTGTCAACTTTTTATTCATTTGCGAGACACATGATGCGAGACACCAAAGGCAAGTGGCACAAGGTAGTGACAGAATAGTAGCCCAGGATGAAAAAAGAAATCGGGGAAGGCAGCCTACCCACTGGAAGGGAGAAATATAGCTGACAGCATGTCCAATCTGGATGAGGGTACCTCGCGACAGACGACAGTGGAAATTGTTAGAGGAGGGCTAAGCCACGAGGCACACCAAAATTCAATACATTTTGTGGTTTTCGTTTTAACCATTATTGTAAGTGTAATTCTTCTGTAGTCTGGTTTCGGAATAAAAGGCTTTATTATTATATTATTATTATTCAGGGCACAGGACTTAGAAAACTCATTTCAGAATTTCACATTTTCCTAATTATATAAATGGATAAAGAATATACTCTCACGAGTACCTTCTTACCTTGGAAAGGTCCGATTAACTGTTATCCTTCTCCTAAAGTATTTATAAGATCTCTCTGTATATTGGTTTCCTTTATCGGATTAGGGTCTCGAAAAAGAGCGTCGAGGTAACTAATAAATAAGTTCCAAAGTCAAAAGTTTGCGGCGAAACCTTTGATGTGACCATTGCATCTTATCTTATCCGGATTTGGACGGAACATTTTGGAAGATGTCTCTTCTAA
Source organism: Diachrysia chrysitis (assembly GCA_932294365.1). Lineage (NCBI taxonomy): Eukaryota > Metazoa > Arthropoda > Insecta > Lepidoptera > Noctuidae > Diachrysia > Diachrysia chrysitis. The sequence goes on along the minus strand of OW028659.1, from coordinate 7,818,361 downwards.
GAGAAGATATTTCGTAGTAATAATGCTTTGTAGATATTTGCTTATACCACTGCAAAATAGGAATTAATGTATTACTTTGACCGCAATCTAATAGTAACAAATAATATGAAAATTACTCTTTTAACAACGTAAGTTAAAACGATGTCAATAAAAATGGTAACGATTTCTACTTTTTAGTCTTTTTTGCCACTATGGGGTCGATTTCAGTCTTATGCGACCGTATTAAGCATAAGCGGAACTAAACTGCTGCAACTACAATTTCATATAAGGAATATTTTGTCGCGTAATGTCGCGCAGTTCCGCTGCTGCGGTGCAGATCCGCCTAGTGCGGTTCATAGTGCACCTACAGAATTCAGTGACATTCATGACAACTGTACGTATTTGGTAAAGATATTTCAATGCTATTTTGTTTTCGGAATATTTTAACACCAGAACGGCCGGCAATTGTTTATAACCAAATAATATTTTAGTGTTTTATCCAGTGATATCATAAATACATGGTCACTTTATGTTATAAAGTTTTTAAAGCTCTTTGTCGGTTCCAACTTTCGCTAAATGATTGATTGTAACAGTATCTGAATTATCTTACTTTCTAAGAATAAGAAAAGTTCTATAAACCTTTTGGGTGAGTCTGAAATGGAGTAAGCCTGTTATTAAGCTAATATTAGAGTTATATAAGTACCCTTCACTTTTATAAAATAAAAATGGATTGTAATACTTTTAGTTTATCGCTGTAATGTTTTGTGTTGATATAATATGTTTATTTATTTATTGATCTATGGATCTCCAACGAAGAATACGCAGGATACCTTTTTAGACATAAGTAGAGTGTACATTTGAGTAGTTCTCCTTCAAGTAAAGGAGATCACAGCATTCACATTTGGACATTAAGGTAACCAAACTTACATACTACGTGTTCAACATTATTGTCAGGTTGTATATATTTACAGAGCAAGTATTAAGGTGCATGGTGAACTTAAAGACTTCTATGGCTGCCCGCGGACTGCTTGAAGCTGTTCAACTAATTCGAGCGACCGACAAAACAAAAAGCTGGCGCCGGGAGGCGCACGTGACGCGCGAAAACAATCGACAGCTCGTGCTGTTCGTGTACGGGGCGGCATTCAATTTTGAATCTTATAGTGCAATTATTAGAAGTCAGTTCAATTCATTCGCTGGTCATCTTCTTCTTCTCGTGTCAAATGACCTTTGACTCTTTCCTACCAAAAGGTTGCCTGGTGGATGGCCCCATCGTTGGCCTCCATCACATCCTGGAGAGTGCAGGTGGTAGTGCATTACGGGCAGGACAGAAGATGCGCCACCACATTCACATTGGATATGTGACGGATCGATGATGCCCCACTTGCTCAGGTTTACTTTGCTGGTCATCTAATTCACAAATGAAACATGAATATTCTTAGTACAATAGGTACTACAAAACTATAGCAAACAACAATAACAAATGAACTAGTGGATAATAGCAATAGTGAGTACTGAATAGACTATACTTATTTCGATAGGTAACAAGAACCTATAGTAGCAATCTCTTAGGCCGGGTTACTCAGCACATATTCTCGCTTGTTTTTCTATCTAATCTATATCAAACTACAAATATAAAATAAATAGAGAAAGATAAATATTTTGGTAGTACACCGTTAGTTTACGTTTAAAGTCTTGAACAATGGCCCCGATTCTGTTAAACCCAAACTAAACTTATTTAAGGCTATCGGTATCTTTTTTACTTGTACACAATTAGAAAAGGAAAGACGAAAATTAGAGCTGTGAAATTTAGTTTCGACAAAAATTCTCATACAAATCTATCGACACGCAGAAACGTGTGCACTAAAACGCAGTGATGTTCAAGGCGAAAACTGATTTCACATTTCTATGTTAGTTTTAATAAATAAATAATAAATAAATGTGGACAACATCACATACATTGCTCTGAACCCAAAGTAAGTAGCTAAAGCACTTGTGTTATGGAATTCAGAGACAACGAAGGTACCACAAACACCCAGACCCGAGACAATGTAGAAAAGTGGTTTTGGATTTTGTGGACCTCAGAGCTGGCGACACCTTGAAAACCGGTGTGTACGCCACTCGACCACGGAGGTCGTCATATTAGTAACAGATAGCAATGTTTTTTTTTTATTTAGTAAGCGTACAAGGGAATCGGCGCCAATGTACTACAAACAGTAGTCCTAAATTAAGAAATCAACTATAAAAGTCATGCCTGTACCGTAAGTATTACCGGAGCAATAAATTACTCTTGCCGTTTCTAAATAAAACACATAAAACGGGCATTTTAACGTTCCCAAGCCAAATAAATGGCGCCAAACGTAATTTGTTACGTCTCACTTATACGACGCGAAAATATCACATGGACTCTTCGTCCTACGTAAGATAAGTGATGCGAAGCGAATAGGTGGCCGGTGTTAAAAATCAAATTAATCGAAATCTATCGGATGGAATAAAAACTCAATCAACATAAATCTAGATATTATGATTATTCATCAAGCAGTATGAAAAAATATATATTACGTTAAATAGTTTAGTTGATTAAGCAAAAAAAGTGTTTTTATAGAGCTGATTTCAAAAAATAAAATTATCGAGAAAAGTTTCTTTAATCGTGTAACGGATCGACATCTATTTTTATCATATCCTCTTCTATCTAAGATCCAAATTTCAAGTCAATAACTATAATAGTTGCTAAGTAAACACGATATAAAAATAGCTAAAAAAAATTGTGTATCGCCTTAATTACACACTAGTACGCAGATACAAATGGAACTTCCCTTACATGTTGGCACTCGAAAGAACTACTTAACATTCTTTCCGAGGCAAACGAGTGAAACTCAGCCCCGGACTGTTTAAACAGAGGAACCGAAACAACAATTTATTGCCCCAATGGCAACGTATACAGACCCCGGACGTATATTGTATACATAAAATTATTGAGGCTAATGGAGGCTAACAAAGAGACTGTCCAAATAGCGACTTTCTAGTCGAAGACTATTCAATTTAATATACAATAAAATAAAATTAAATAAAATATTATTGATATTTTTAATTATTATTTATATTTTCAATAGGCATGTTTCCTAATTTTTTTTTAATGTCCGCTTGGTAGATTAATGAATTTTATTGGACACGTATTTTTTCTTTTTTCCTGCAAACAAAAAATGATCAAAATACAGAGAACGCAAATTACGCGTGACGTCACTCCTCGCTACAATTTTTACCAAAGCGTGGCGTCATAAGCCCCCACTCCGAAACTTTAAAGCGCTGTATCTTTGTAATTTTTTATTGTTTTGATAAAAGAAAAAATACGTGTCTAATATTTTTTTATTATCTAACTGACGGACTAAATAGATTTTAACTTTTCATACCCAGGAAACATCCCTATTATGTCATGTAACTATTGACACTCAAAAGCGCGCTTTAGGTGCCTAAACTGAATAAATGAATTTGAATTTGATTGGATTTGATTTGAAAGACCGAAAAGGTCTATCGCATCGCATCGCGTGAACAGGTCTCCTGAGACACTAGGTGTCGCAGGCGACAGGTCCGGGACTATTCGTCTGTATGTCAGTATTAATAATGTGCCTCCGTCTAGCCCCTCTCCATATAATATTTATTCTAATACTATAAATAGGGTAATATGCCATTCTCTGTCTGAGAATGTCGTGATGGTTATGTTTGTGTAGCCTGCATAAAGAATAGTTAAAGACACGGTACATTGAATGGAAAAAAATTGTCTATATTTTGGTTAGAAAAAAAAAAGACTTCTGCACTAAGGAATTTAATCCTTTTGTCACGAGGGGTTTTGCAAACATTCAATTCACATGCACAAAGAAAATCCAAATTGTAACAAGCTTTAATTGTGGACCATACATTTTTTTTGAGCTAAAGACTTATTTATTGTATTTAAATAACTTTGCTCTCTACATTTATGTATGTTTGGTAAAAAAACAACCCATTTAAATTTTAATTCAACTCATTTCTGTTTATTTCCACCATAATAATATGCTCTAATTAAGTTCATGTAAGATGAAACTTTAATATCGAATGTGAAAAAAATATAAAGGTGAAAAAACGAATAAAACTCCGAACAAATTTACAAAAAGATTTACAAAAATATCAACAGTGCCGCGCCGCTCAACTGACTTTCACAACAAAAATTTTCAGTCCACAAAAATGGTCAAAACTAGTGATGGGCCGAGTACGAGATATACCGAGTAACCGAGTATTACTTTTATTAAGTAGATACTCTGCCGAACCGACTGCTGAACCGAGCTATTACTCGGTTAAGTAACAAAAAATATAACAAAACAGTTTTCTACATGCTCGCACCGTTACGTATAATACCTACATTAATTTTTGTAAGTATACTTGTGGTATACCTACTTTGGCTTTATTTAGTAACTGTTGGAAAAATAGTTATTTTACAATTGCTTCGTTCCAAACGATTCCATTTAATTAATCTAAATACTTTAAAATATATTGTATTCACGATATCTTTAACCTAACTTCTATTATCGTACTACTCGTCAGGTGACCCGAGTTATTCGGCTAGTAAAACTACTGAAAAAGACGACGAATATGTAGAGAACCGAGTAATAAACGAGAACTCGGCTCATCTCTAGTCAAAACATTAAGGTCGTTGCATGACGTTGATAAATCGAAACTTCGATTCCAATCCCACTCTAATTTCTGGAATAACTCCGAAACAAAGGACAGTTTTGCCCACTCTAACTCACTGATCCTGTCACCGCGATACCCAGTCGGTTAGAGAAAAATAAACCAATATGTAGCAGCTGTAAATGTCAGCCAAAATAGAAGAACCGTTGGCCTGTATGTAGTCACGAAGTCAGGACCGTATGTGTTAGGCAATTTTCAAAATGAAACGAAATCTTTATGAAGAAAATAGATAAATTCTAGCAGTCTAATTGTTTTTAACCCTAGGCGCAAAAAGAGGGGTGTTATATATATTTGACGTGTTGGTCTGTCAGTCTGTGTGTTTGTCTGTGGCATCGTAGCTCCTAAATGAATGACCCGTTTATGATGCGGTTTTTTTTTGTTTGAAAGTTGACGTTATATGTATGGTTCTTAGCTATAATTTATAAAGATGTTCAGCATTTTGAAAGTTAGCAAGTATCACATCCACAAAACATCTTTTGTTTTTCGGAAGGCGTTTTATTTGTAAAAGTCTAACAGCATCAAAACAGCGGAGAATGTATTCAAATAAAAAAATCGCAAATAGATCTTTTACTTATGATTTTCCATGTTAAAGAATTAATCAAAATAAACGAGCAAGACTCCATTTTGACCATTTCCGTAAATAACCATTAAAATAACCCTTAAAATGCGAAATGAAACCTATTTCGCATGAATTAACCCCCCAGTTCTTTGAAGTAATGTGCGAAACGGTTCGCTGCTAAGATCTTGTAAGATAAGCAGTATTCAAATTGTAGGCACGAAGCCAGTTCGTGTAGTAGACTTTAAAAGATTAGGCAGCGGTTGAACAAGGCTATATATTTTAGAGGTTTTCTTTATTGCAACTACTGTACTAGTTACTTGAAGAAGATCGCAATCAATTTAACAAGACTTTACTAAGTGTAGAGTACTGAAAATAATGCCTTTGTTTACAGAGTGATTAGTAGGGAGATCGACAAAAAATAACTAGAAATAGACCTATATTTTTTTGTGATTGAGGAGACTATTTGCTATTGTTCACCGTTTGATTTAAAGTCCTAAATGTCGTTGTTTCTGAGATATGAGTGGTTTGTCAGTTTGTGAGTTGTTTTTTCATAAATTAGTCGAATTCTCGTATTTAAACTATAAAAACTTTTTTGTTCCTGGTCTGCTATTATGCAATATGCTTATGTTCAAAATCACTTTTATTTTATTTTACAAAAGTTGATTTTGATTTGATGATTATATAATACATTTGGTTCCGAAAAATTTTGGATATAAAACTTCGATTAAATAAATATAGAAGATATTGTGGTCTTAGTTTTTTTTTAAAGTTCTCTAGTTTATACACGTTTACGGTTTTATACCGAGAACTTAGAGACGGACAAGAAACTCTACTTGTAGTATACTACAATTGGTGTTTTTTTGCCTGTCTAAAAGTTCTACAAGTAGTGTTTTTTGTCTGTCTGTCGACCAAACACCCTGTATATCTGCTTCATTTTCGGAGTAAATAAGGTAGCATGAAATATTGAAATAAGAATTATACAAGAAAACTGCATTTCAAAGGTTGTTGTTCTTTTTAACAAAACAAAAACAACATGCAAAGTAAATTCATATTTCAATTTCAAAGTAAAAGCGCGTTAATCGAATCTATTGATACATAAAATAGCTTTAAAATAAAATTGTTCTGGACGAAGTACGTAGGGTTGGCATGTGAAAAGATTTTCTTTAAAATAGCACTCACTTTATATATCTAAGGTCTTCAGCATTGTTCTTTTTTTATTTAAAATAGAACCAAACAGGCAGCTGAATTACGTTGTACTTTCGGTAACACACATACACACATGTATTACAAATAATACACTGTTGCAAGGGTATTATGTGTGTACAATAGGTATATGAAATTTCACTTAAATTTCGACATGTGCATAATCTATAATATAACAATAAATAATACCAGCCTATAAAGAATGCTGTGTACATGCCTCTTCTCATGGAGAGAAGGTACGAGCATTGATCACCACGCTTGCACACTCGCGTGTTGGCGATTTCAGATATAAATTTTATGGAATCCAGGTGTCCTCACGGTGTTTTCCTTCTCCGTTTGCCAATAGTGTCTTTGAATGTTTATGAAAGTACATTCACATTGTTACTTGTCTGTAGTGGGTTCGAACCTGCAACCTGGTGCATACGAAACCGTTCGTTGAAACGCTAGGCCACCTCGACATTTTTGTGAAAAAATTGTGTAACATAAAAAAACTATATAAATAATGATCTATAAATTAATATTTCTCTTTTTAAATGCATTTAACATGTGAAACTTGCCAGTCTTTATATGAACACATTACATGCAGGTGAAGCAACAGGCTTGCTCATATTGCCCTACAAGATTTTATACAGCAGACGGCTATGGGGCGGTTACCATAACTATTACTATAACGGCTACGAACATTCTCATAAAAGCTAGTGTTAGTAGGTACCTACCTACTCTGATAAGTGCTACATGGAATACAATACGGGGACTAGAAAACTGTTGTACAAGCAATGACATAGGCTTTACAAAAAAATATATATATATGAAAGAAATGAAAACATGACCTAAAAATTACATTAAAATTTGTAGGTACTGTTCCTGTGAGGAGAGGAGGATCTTTGTTTCTTAAAACTTTTTTTTGTTAATAACAGATAACCTTGTAAAAATGGATAAAAAGCCTTGTAAAAAGGATATTTTAAAAATGCTATCTGTATATTATATTATGCATGCAACGACATAAATAATACGTGTACAAATAAAAAACATAAGACAAACAAACAAAAAGTCTCAAATAAAACAAAAAAAACATTAATTTTATGTATTTTTTTATAGAAAATCACTAACATTTTTTTTATTAATTTTTTAATGACTAAGTAGAACTTTTTATGACAGCCCTAAAAATAAGGGGAAGCTGACGAGATCAAAGCGATAACTACACGATTATTCGTGACGACATTAAAAAGAACGGATATTACTACCAGCGCGCAGCGTTTCCAATTTCAAATTATACTCATTATTTCTTCTTTGGTTAAAATTTTTTTTACCTTCCATGATATTCATTTAATTTGAAATAGAATTTTAAAACTTGATATTAATGTAGATATGGAACCGCCTATCCATTTAATAAATCTTCGTTATGTGATGGTAGTTTTAACTTTAAAATGCATGTGGTAATAAAATTGAATGGTCTGATGATCTAAGGCGCACACTGCCTGTGTCTGCATGGTGAACTATAAAAATAATAGCCCTCTATGGCCGGACTCTAGAAGGGTCTTCCAGGTGTACGGGTACTTCTCTACACGGACTTGAGCGGATGACAAAACAGAAAGCAAGCGGAAAAAGCAAGCTGACACAGCACAGCCATAGGACACCGTAGATGCGGTGCCCGGTATCGGCAATTGGACACAGCCGCCGTTTGCTCTTACCAACATAACACACCACACGAAACATACGAAAATTTGTTGACGGACCCAACGTCGTAAGGAAAATTGTTTTTGTTGCTTGTGTCTTCCACTGGCGATTTTTAGTTGTCAGTTGCTGACACCGAACACTTTTTTATTGGCAATCGATGCATGACAAGTGGAAGAAACCGTTCACAAATAGTGTCTCCAACTGCGCGGGGAGTGCCTAATTTTGTATAAAAACAAAATATTCAGTGGTGGCTTGTGTCCGACACAATACACACGTATGCGCAGCGCCCAACTTGAACACTACTTACTAGAAGTATAAATTCCCCTAAGAAGGTAAGTTTTATTCAAACATGGACCGAACTAAATAACATAAACTTCAAGTTTCAAAGTTTCAGAATGTTCCGTGATTGGACGACTTAAGTGGCAGTTTCTTGCAGCTGCACTAACCTAACTGTGGGTACTTTTAAATTTCGACTTTCAATTGGTCATTACTGATGTAATGGCGGCCCCGAGGGCTCTTGAGCGTAGGGTTGACAAGATTTTCTTTTTTTAAATTCGATGAATTTCCATGCATGACGGTCCATAAGGGCAATATATTTTATCTTGTTACAAAATTACAAAATTACTGAAGTACATTTGTGTAGTAAATGGTGAACATATGCTTGAAATATTTACTTAGGTATAAATAGTGTAAGACAAATCTTACATGATGCTAATAGCGAAATTTTAAACTATTTCAACGAACATTATTTTTAAATAATACCGGTTTATGAATGTCTCACTACTGGGTACAGGCCTCTTCTGATGTACATAAGGAACGAGCATTAATCACCACGCTTGTCTCCTTGCGGGTTGGGGATATCTCGATTTCAGTTTTCTGGATTCTAGATTTTCTCACGATGTTTTCCTCCACCAATTTTCAATGCTGTCTTAAAATAATTAAAAATAACTTTATAATAAAAAAAAAACTAAAATAATCACACTAGTCAAGAACTATTGTGGTTTCTTTAATGGATTCGAATTTCGAATTCGAATGTATTGAAGCGCTACGCCCACCACTTTTTAATAACAGTTAAAATGTAAAGTATTTTTATGAGACAACCCTACAGCCAAATATTAATTGGAACCGCAACAAGATGCGATATTGGAGTAAACTTAAACGTTTTAATTTATTTGTCGTCGGCTTCTGGTTTATGACGTTTTCACGGGAAATTAATACTTATAACTGACTAAATTTCCTAGGCTTCTTTTATTGTTTTTCATCGCTTCTCATTAAAATACCAAGCAAATGCTATTTAAGTGGTAGTATTGGGTATCTACAAAAAGACGTGATTGTAAGTTTTGCAGGCAGGACTCAAACCTGCGACTACTGGTTCAACGCACCAGTCGCTTTACCAACTAAGCAACAGAGGTAACAGGCTGATGTTTAAATTTCTTCTTCTACTTGTTACGTCTTATGGGCGACGTATGCGACATCTCATCAGTTAATCTTTCGTTTCAAACATACTTTAATGAACTTTTAAGCATTTCCTTCAATTTATGCCTCAAGGAAAATTGGTAACAAAAAAAAACGCGTCGACTTGAGAACCTCTTCCGTTTTTTTTTCGTCGGTTTAAAATACAAAGTTTCTTGATAAATTATGTATAATATTATAACTAATCCTTTTAACCAAACCTTTAATCTGACAATCAAAGTAACGGCAAGTAAACAATGTCTTATAATCCTCACAAAATTGTAATCGTCTGCTTAAGCATTAATCAAAGAGAAAACTTGATAGCATCAGGAATTAACGGCTCATTTTCAAAGTTTCGAATTTCGGATCTACATAATCTGACGTGCCTTTCTGGGAACTCTTTTTGGTTGGCAGATTTTGAGGTACAATGTAGGTTTTATACAGTTTCAAAGTACATAGATTAGTCCGTGTACTTTGAAACTGTATATGTACTGTACTGTATATTTGGAAATATATACAAAAAATAGGTTAGGTATCAAAGTTTTGCTTATCATAACCACCTAGAGTTAAATGTCAGTGAATATTAATAAATGAATCAATAAATAAAATCGTTTCTGCAAAAAGTTCTCTATATCCAAGAAGGTTTGATATTTAATAAAATTATTTTGGCATATTTCTATGAATGAACATTATTTGCGTTAACCATATTAAAAAAAAAACTGAAAAGAACTCAAAACTTTTGACGAATGCATTGTTTTTGTATTTACGTCAAATTGTAATTCCAAAAATCTTTATTACATATAAACACTTTTTTGGAAATCGCCTTTGTACTAGCTGACCCGACAGTCGTTCTCCTTCCTGTCAATCTTTATAAAAAAGATACAGCAAACGTCAATCATTTTTGTTTTTTTTTATGTAAAAATACCATTGTAAATTTGGTAATTTTTTACAAATTTTCGTTCATATAAACTTTGTCCTAACAATTATAAACACAATAAAAAAAACAGCCCAATCGAGTCGAGCCGTATTTTAATAGATGCTCTATCATAATATATGTAGCAATTGATATTTTTTTATACATAGTATTCTAATAATCATCAAAATGAAAAAAAAAGGACTGTATTAGTAACTTTTTCAGTAAGGTGATGACTTTATAACATCACTATTCAGTCCTGAAAACCCGATCAAAAAGGCGTGTGAAATCGCGTGACACATCTAGTATAATGATAATAGCAAAACTTTGTCAACTTCACATTACCACAAGATGATAATTCGAGGTTTTTGCTTCAACGTCTCCTAAACTCCTAAACGTAACAGTTACAACCAGTTACTGTAATGAAAACGCAAATTGTAGATTCGTTTCAGTAATTAAATCGGTGTTGTCGAGTTTCCCTAGTCTCCCTAATTGGTTTGAAGCGATGTACGCATGTTATACATTGTATAAAGGTAATTAGTACGCTACACAGCTAATCTTTTATTAAGAAAGATTTAAATGTAATTGTCGCGTTTGTGTATTCCGTATTATAATTCTCGGTTTGTAATTGTAATATATCTGCGAGTATATATTATAATAATATGTAGTATGCCTTTGGAATTAGAAACGGCTAGTTTTATATAACTTTGTGTATAAACAGTAAACTATAGAGCGTGCATATCCAGTATGAACTGTAGGCATCAGTATGAACAGGTAAAACTTTAAAATTAGTGTCAAAACAGAGCACGCCCTTTTATTAAAATTATCTCAAAACCTAATATTAGGTATCCTAATAATAACTGAACCATCTATATTTACGCATAAACATTTGTCGTTTCCAAATAACTTAAACGAGCGTAGTTTTAGCTATTAAATTGCTTACGCTCGGTTCAAAGCGCTACTAGCGATGCGGGCACACTATGCGTGTCTATGTTTGCTCTAAGCCTATCATATAATTTATATTATATAGGCAAAACAACGTTTGCCGGGGTACCTAGTAAATTAATATATTTATCAAATAAATATTATTTCTATTATCGAACTAAAATAATGTAAACCAAAATATTAAATACTGGCTGTCCCTCGCGACTTTGTTGGCGTGTTTTAGTTTCAACGGTTTTTATTTATGCTCTGCTCCTATTGGTCGTAGCGTGATGTTATATAGCCTATAGCCTTCCTCAATAACCGGACTATCCAATACAAAATGATTTTTTTAATTCGAACCAGTAGTTCCTGAGATTAGCGCGTTCAAACAAACAAACAAACTCTTCAGCTTTATATTATTAGTATAGATTACTATAGTACCATAATAATATTAAAAAAAGTCTCATTACAAGTACACCGTCTTTAAATCCTACGCTATTTTTCTTTGTGTTTTCAATCTGTTGCTAAGTAGGGCTTAAACCTGAAGGGTAATAAGCAATTTCAGAACCCTATTGTTCCTATTACCTGGGCTATCGTTACAAAGTATTATTGGATATGGGAAAGTAACTCAATTCTGTATTGATTTCTTTGCCCTTAAGGAATATAATGGAATGCCATTCTAGAATGTGTTGGCCATTGTAGTGAGAACTGGCACATGCAATTATAAACAGAAATAATTTATAATACTTCGCGATACTGTGGCCTAACATTTGTGCAGTAAGACAATATTGTAATAATGACGTGTATGATTTTTTCATTATTAGCTTTTAATCTCTTTCTCCCGCACTCAGAGACGTTAATGGGAACTTAAGTGATTCCTTAAATCGATATTTCAGTATTTAACCTCGTTGTCTGCTCCTCTAACTAAGTGACATTTCTACAAGCTTTTTTTTGCATTTCCTATCTATCAAAAGATTATTTGGAATATTAAACCAACACAAAAATTTGTACTAAAAAAATATATAGGTACCATACGACCTCTCTATCAAATTCCACTGATTAATATTTTTTTTTTTTTTTTAGTAGAATAAGAATAAATTTATTGTTTCACTTGTTAACAATCGTTTCTTACAGGTATGTTTCGCTTAACTAATTATTATAAATGAATGACGAATTTGAATAACCGATAGTAAATAATATCTAAATCCATAACAAATATAATAGAAACTAATTAGAGATATAATCTTTACCAATTTATCGGATTATTTTCACTTCTAAGTGTGTGAATAGTATTCACGCTTTGTTACTTTAAATTAACGCCTGTTCGCTTGGATATCTTGATTACATCATCCAGATTTGATCGCTAGTTAACGTAGCAATATTTTGTACGGATTTGTCGAAGGGAATGTATGATAAGGTAGTTTGAGGTTTTCGTCCGTGTTAAGCAGTTTATCGTGTTCTATCAGTTAGGTGCTTGGGTTACTATATCGTTAGTGGTATTAATCGTGTTAGATTTGTTAAAAAAATCTTCAATACAGACAATCCATATTAGCCATTCTAATAAAAAGTACTTTCTGTTATAACTTGTAAAAAAAAAAACGAGTGAGCTTTAGCCCACGCAACTGAAGTAAAACTTCTTTATATACGAAACGTAACTGGATATAAGAGAAAGAGAGAAAAAAAATGTGTGCTCGCACCTCTTTCTTTTACTCCTCAAGTAATATACGAAACGTAACTTTCTCTCTTTCTATCTTCACTAACTTATATCTTCCTGTCAACTTCCGTTTGCCTCGCCCGATCACACATTTCGTAACGCTCTCGTCATGCTTTCACCAGCTTACTCCTCAAGTCAACCGTGCGTTAAGAAGTTTTACTTCAAAAAAAACAAGAAACATTTTAGATAAATAATATTCATCTTTCTGAACACATATTTATTGTCTTTTACATACGAATAATAAGATTTAAGATTTTGAACTTAAACATTCATATTTACATGAGTACATAGTCTTCACAATCCAAATATCTGTTCGGCGAAATTCAGTGTTTACTTCGTACAAAATCCCTGATGTAATTTATTCCCCCTTACGCACTTATCTATTGGTATTCGTACATTATGTGGTGTGAGACACCGTTGGGAATGGCTGCTTTAAAGCATTGTATATGTCGCAGGGATATTGTCAAACCAGTGACATTCGAATTTTATATGGAACTAGTTGTTTCCCGCGGTTCCACCCGCGTGGATGTCGATTATCGCGGCAAAAAGTAGCCTATATCCTTTCTCAGGCTGTAGACTATCTGTGTATCAAATTTTGTTTACATCGGTTCGGTAGGTTTGGCTTGAAAGCGCGACAAACAGACAGACAGACAGCGTTTCTTTTGCATTTATAATATTAGTAAAGATTATAATGGGAATTTTACTAGTGAATTATAATGTCGCAGGGATCTTGACCGTCTCACAATATAACGGGCTTGCACGTACAATAAAATTGACAAAATATTACTGCCTTGCAATATCACTGCGTCGATCCCGTGAAATTATAATAACACTGAAATTAAAAATTGAAATACTAAATAATACTAGTAAAAAAAAATACTAGTGAAATTATAATATCACTGGTTTGACAATATCGCTGCGACATTTATAAAAATATACAGGCTTTAAAAAGAAAAAAAGTAATTTAAATAACAATGGGTAATCCTGTATGGTGGTATTATTCCGTTTAGTATTATACCACCAAACCACCATTTGTGATGTTTTACAGAGGTTTCGAATGCTGATGCTTGTTTATAAAAATATATCATTTAAAAATTGACTTATAGTCTCTAACTGTGTTTTTCTATAAAATAAAGTATTTAAAAGATCTTAAGTACTTTTTTGTGAACATTTTATTATAGTAAGACTCTTCAAATACTACACTCACTTCACTTACTTCAAAACTAACATACTTTGCTTTTAAATTGAAATTTAATGTTTTGCTTATTTTATATCAAGGCTAACTGTTGTACCAATTATTGCAAAATTACAATCTGTGTTAATACTCTCGATACATTTCAATAGCCTAAGACATTCTAACCGAAACCCACATAACAATTAACTGGCTGAACTGAACCAATGACCTAAAATTGTAACAGACTGGGCACTAGGCATTTAGCTGTGGTAACCGCAAATATAAGGATGTAACTAGATGGAACGACAATACTAAATACTGGTCTCCAAAATGACATTGAGATTCCATGTATGAAATAATACTTTACTGTATAAATGTTCTAATATTAAAAACTTAAGAGTTTGTTTGTTTTTTATTTAATGTGTTTTTTTTTTTAAACAAACCCGCTCTATGCAATTTAATCCCTGTATCGCGGGGGGTTTCACAAACATTCAAATCACATGCACAAATAACACCGAGACTTGGAACAAACATGTGTGGATCTCAAAAATCCTTGTCGCATGCGGCGATCGACGTCGCTCACAGTAGTAATTGGCGTGGCTATCCGTGCAGTCAATTTAAATGCGCTAATCTCTAAAAATACGAGTCGGAATAAACAAAAACTTTTTGCAATTGAAAGCCGTTTAGTTATATAATATTATAATATTATATTATTTATAAATAATATAATTATAATAATATAATAATTATAAATAATAATTATAAATTATAATAATATAATATATATATTATAAGCCTTGTTGCAACCAAAGTAGGCGAGTGAAACCAAGGCGCAGCTAGTGGTGATTTTAGACGACCTTCGTAGTCACACCGGTTGTCCATCTCTGAGGTCCCGAGTTCAATACCCTAACGGGACAATGTAAAAAAAAAACAGTTTTCTACATCATCATTATTGCAGGTCTGAGTGTTCGTGGTACCTTTGTTTTCTCTGATTCCATAACACTAGTGCTTTAGCTACTTACCTCAAGTACAGAGCAACTTAAAAAACAATCCTCTACGTGACAATGGCTTATCAGACAAAACACGACAAGAAAATAAAAGAATGTTCAATATTTTAAGTAAACATTTCTTTAGATTTTAACATGCAAGGCTCCAGCCTGCGCGCGTCTACACAGAAAATATTTAAACTTTATATAAAAATCCAATTCGTCTTATGTAGGTAGTAATATTTCTTGAATTTGAATAAGAACGCAACACAGAAAGATGCATTGTAAAAATGTTAAGAAAGAACGCTACACGATAGTGTAGGAAGTCCATGAAATGCATCTAGGAAAGGATAAAACTATTGGTCTAGTGGTTAGAGAACCTGACTGCTAAACCGGAGATCGTGGCTTCGATTCCCACCAAGGACAAATCTTTTTGTGATAAGCATGATAATTTGTTTTGTCTGAGTGTAATTTATCTATAATATGTATGTATTTAAAAATATATGTATAAGTATGTTTATCAGTTGTCTGGTTGCTATAATACAGGCTCTGCCTAGATTGAGATCAGATGGCCGTGTGTGTTTTCCCAAGAAATTATATTATATTATTATAAAACTGGATTTCTTAAATAGAAAGACAAACCATGTAAAAACATTTTTATGTATGTGCGTTGCACTGGAGATCAGTTTCTTTAAATATTTGTCTGGCTAATGACATTTATTTCATCAATTTCAATCTAAAAAACATAAACTCTCACATTTTGTGTCCAAAATAACCATTTTTTATTAACCCATTAGTTTATGTCATATCTATTAAGCGACTCAATTGAACGACTTCAAAGGGTATGATATACTTAGGTACTCAATTTTGGAAAAAAAATAAGTGCCTAAAGCCGCTTCGTCCAAGCCCCAAATTGAATGTCTGCGGAATGTTTTTCTAATTAACTTTTTAATTAAAAACGAAGAATTCGTTACCAATGGATTTAAAGAACATTGAGTTAAATAAAAAAAGTTTAATTTTTACGAAATGTAGGTTACTGAAAAGTGAACACGCCCATGTAAATAACTTTATAGACACATAGTTTAAACGTTTTTTGTTTGAAATTTGGTTATTTATTGAAAAGTTGGGGCAATTTGGAAGAGTCCTCTATCCAGCATTGGACCATGATATGCTGAGTTGATTGTTGATTCATTTTATGCAAAGTTTTCTATCGAACGTTTTGTAATAAAATATGACTGTTTATTCTGAAAACCCGCCAAAAACATAATAGAAACCTACAAATAACTGTAAAAATACAAAAGTACTGATAATGAGGTTACTTAATAATGAGAAGACAACAATATCGAAATTATTGCCAATTCCACCTTTTTTTATCGTTTAACATTGTTACCCTACACGAGACAGTGCATACTGCAGTGTGTGATGCGTAAATATTGTTAGCACAGGTATTCCGAGATTCTGCCAGACAATGGACGTAAATTATATCGTGCCTAAACTGTTCACGAATATTTATATTTTATTCCTCTGGCATTTCATATTTTATTTTTTGTGTTGTTTTTTTTTTGTTTTGGGCCAAACTCAACCGAATTTGGATATTGAAATGTGATTGAAAGTGTTTTAAATTTCTGTTATCTTTTTGCACACACGGCCATCTGATCCTAAACTAGGCAGAGCCTGTATTATGGCAACCAGACAACTGATAAACATACTTACATATTATATATAAATACATTCATAATGTTATAAATGAAATTACACCCAGACACAGAACAAATGATCATGGTCATCACACAAAGATTTGCCCTGGGTGGGAATCGAACCCACGACCTAAGGTTTAGCATTCAGGGTCACTAACTACTAGACCAACAGGCCAGTCGTACTCTGTAAGTATTTTAAAGGTGGCGGACTATTTGCAATCTCCAGATGCTTTGTAATTCTATAAATATTTAAAACTACTGAAAACATATGTATCAGCAAAATGCCAATAATTATATTTGTGTAAGTATTATTATATAATTTTTGTGGCACAAAATGTTCAAAGGAAGGTTTCAAATTAAATATAACGAATTTTTTATTCACACTTGAGTTTTTGTATTATTCATATTACGTCACAAAAATTTTTTCTAAAAAGTTTTTATACACCGTAATTAAAAATAATAGTCCTGACCGAAATTATTTTATTATCACGATTGTCTATGATGTTTTGGAAAACAATAATTTTGACATTTTTGATTCCATATTTGTCTAGATTTTTACAAAATATAAAGTATACATCTAATTTCTGATATAATTATTCAATGTTATTATTTATTTCCATTTATTTTCGCATTCTGTAATATACATAACCATGAAGAAACTTTTATGTAAAAGTCACTTTAGTATTTTTTTTCCGCGAAGATACGCTGGCCAGAGTCATTGTTCCCCTTCCCCTGCCAAAGCTCCAAAAAAGTCTGTGGATCCTCGACGGGTGTTCAAAGTATATCGGTTTGGAGGGATATTAACTAAGGAGGTACCAAAAATGCAGACTTACGAAGTCGACGTCAGTAAATGCGGACCGATGGTCCTCGATGCAATGATAAAAATAAAGGATATGGACCCAACGTTCACTTTCCGAAGATCATGCAGAGAAGGTATCTGTGGTTCGTGCGCCGTCTGTCTTCAAGGACACAACTGTCTCGCCTGCATCACCGCCATACCCAACGCCAAGACCATTACACTCCATCCGATACCACACATGTACGTCATCAGGGACTTAGTAGTGGACATGACACACTTCCTCAACCAGTACAGCAGCATCCGGCCGTACCTCATACGGAAGAATGCCTTTCAGATTGGACAGACCCAGTTCGCCCAGAGCATAAACGATATGCATAAAGTTGTGGGCTTGTACGAATGTGTGTTATGTTCATGTTGCGCTACTGCGTGCCCCAGTTACTGGTGGAACGGGCGACGGTTCCTGGGGCCAGCATCGCTTCTACACGCCTACCGGTGGGTGATAGACAGTAGGGACGACGACGCGGAGAAGCGACTGTTCGACCTGCGTGATGACTTCAAAGCGTTCCGATGCCATACTATCATGAACTGCACCCTCGCCTGTCCTAAAGGCCTGAATCCTGGACTGGCCATAGCGAAACTAAAGCGACTTATCTGTGGACTCGACAAAAAACCAGCACCAGAAATCGATCCCCTTAAGTTCGCCGGAGGTAGTTCAGGACTGTCATCGTGCATAAAGAGGCAGAGCAGTAAGAAATGTTAAGGTTAAATATTTTTGCAGACCTATTTTAACATTAAATGAGAATGTGAAGGATTTTTTAACATTTTGTTTAATTTGTACCCAAAGTAGTGATTAAAAACAATCCAAATCTTGTTTACATGTAAAGAAAAATTTTTTTATCGATAGCAGAATCTGCCAATAGTTAATTTATGCTATTTGGTATTTCTTTACATTTGACATTAAAACTAAATATCTGCTATAGAGAATGTTATTGTTATATGTTATTATTTTTTTTTTCAAACAACTACTTTACAAGTACATTATATTTACTTATAAATATTTCTTAATTCCATTAGACTTCTCAGCGGCCTTGTTTTATGCGCGCAACTCTTTAATTCAATCAAACTTTTATCCACAAAATAGCAGAAGCTGAAACACTTACATCTATATCTAAAACTAAACAGCGACAAAACCTATTACACTGTCTCTACGAAACAAACTCAGGAGTGCAAAAACTTAGATTAGGTTAGCCTACCACTGACAGAGGAACATTTATCTCGAAGGATTACGCATGCGTGACTTACTTAAAATAGGTGTACAAAGACCCAGTAGGCTAAGGCTACGTTTTCACCATGGATGTGCGACATAGCTGAGCGATGCAAGTATGCGAAGCTGTTAAACGATGATATATAAAGTACTCTGTGATCGTTTCACAGAGTAGTAAGCGTTTCCACCAGAAATGTGCTAGCCCGCCGACCATGAGTAGCGACGCTTTGAAACTGCGCGCAGATGAGCGTCAACAAACAAACGCCTAGTAACTGCTAGCAGTAGCTCGTTCGCCCCCATCCTTAGCACACATCCCTTCCTTATCACCTATCCCTAGTATTGCTTTGTACGCATAAAAACCTCGCAACGCTTAACGGTTACCACAGGAGCTGTGCTGAGCGAGGCTACCTGCTGCTGGTAAATAAAGCTATTCTATTTATTCATAACAAACACATCCCTAGCTAGGCATCCTTGCATATCCCTGGTGGAACCGCAGCCTAAGTTGTTTGCCTCCCGAGAATTCTCAAACGAGACATTCTTGGCACATTGACATACCAAAACTGTTCTACAGTAAAACCAATCGGAGATGCTGTTTCTAGAAACAAATAAATCTTTCATAAGTTTACGTAAGGGCGGGGGGCCCTTAATTCTCGCACTTTGACTGAACTAGAACAGACGCCCAAAACAAGACCCCTCTTTTTGGAAGTCTTTTAACAAACTTTTTGTGATTCGTTTTGAGTCTAGTTTACCGACTTCTTGTATTTCTTTTAAATTATTTAAACTGAACCCATGAAAACTTATATTCTTACCAAAAATGTATTTTACCAGCCTATTTATGATTTAACTGCCTCTGAAAACGAATACGTCTTTAATGTGTGTAAAAGCTTTGACATATTTTTTTCCTGTACCATAACCTCTTAAAGCAGGACTGTTGCCGTTGAGGAAGCGAGACAGCGCACTACACTGCACTTAGCAGCGTCTAACTTGGACTATCACACGATGGACTAAGTCCCGCTTTAAGAGATTATGGTAAGCACTTATCAATCCGTAATTGATGAAATGTAAAGTATGCTCCAAAAATCCGTCACAATTTTTTTTTTCTTTACCTTCTGCGTCTTATTTTCCGCGCATCCTCTAAACGACAAAGAAAAGCTCTTTTCAGTGATTGATGTGTTCGCCAGCATCCGTCTTCATTGCGGCCGCTGTCGCAGGCGCCAATTATTGGTGCCGTGATATTAATAGCCTCCTATTGGATTACCAGCTGACCAAGTGGCTGTTTCTTTAAGATACTGTACTGACGTTGAGTGGCTATACGTTATGGGCCTAACTATATCTGTAGTTTTGCTGATATTTTGTATTATGGAGATTGTTATTATACCAAGTAGGATTTAGTATCAAAAAGTAGTAAAATTTAATATCACCTTCAACAACATGGTGTATTTTCCGGAGTCTCCGAAACTGACAATGTCATGATGAATGTCTGAAAACTGTCTAAAAATCCTGAGACCTTACTTTTCAATTTAATTTTAATTCTAATACAAAGCCAATAAAAAAAAATATTCATTTAGCAGGCTCACAAACAACACACAGTACAAAAAAATACTCTTAATGTTAAGTCAGTTCCATTGATTGATTTTTTTTAAGAAAACTGAATCTCCTGCCTTATAAACTAATATCAATTTTGCAATTTTGCAGAGTAAGGGCACTGAACCCACTGCTCGAAACGCCAAAAAGGTTTTTAAGAAAAAATAAGGTCTGTTATTATTGGAATCGTTAGATATACCTCTAATAGGAATAGCTAAATATTCCAATGTAATGAGAAATACATATAATGCCGGTCACAAACTACTTGTGCAAGTGTGCCGTCTTAAAAAAGCATTTGACAGCAACAATTATTGCTGTCAAATTACTAATTAAAAAAAAACAAGCAATTTTCCAGCAAAAATTGTTGCTGTCAAATGCTTTTGCAAGATGCGTAACAAGACACACTTACACAAGTATGTCGTTACGTGTGTGGCCAGCTTTATGTAAGTTTTATTTACATCTTCTTACAACACAGCTATCCAAATAAATTAAAAACATTGTAAACCCTAATGGATTAAAAGAACTACACAGGCATAAATATAAATCGCAAGGGTGGCCGGGTGAATGATTTATGAAATCTTGGCGGGACCCTAATTAATCTCCTGTTAACCTGGATGCGAAAGGTGTTCCGTCCGTGAGTAATTACGACACGCCAAGCAAATTAGTAACCTTACCAACCTTTTAAAAGTCTCACTGTATTAAATGGACTTGGGTTCGCAGGAAAACATTATATTTGGATTAAGTTAAGTAAGATCCAACTGTGAGGAGGTACTATTTTGTCTTTTTTGTATGTGTGAATATATAAAGGACAAAATCTTTATAATGTGTGGCAATTTTATGTTCTGAGACCTATAAAAGATACATATAATGATAGAAATTTAGTTGGGCATTTTTGAGATGGAAAAAACAATTGAACTCACAACACTGTTACCGTTTAATACACCTCTGCATATAAGTATGTACAAAGTATTTTGTTAGCACAAGTTTTCACTTCTGCCGGCACTCCCGAAGTGACACTGTTTTTTTAGTGCTATTACATTTACATCATTGGATTTAAAGGAACGAAATATGTACTGCTCACACACAAAAGTAATTAATTGGTACATTTTCTTCAAAAAAGTTCATTGCAGTTGCGTCAACTTAATTTCTGGTTTCAAACTTCGGAACTAAGACGAACCCATCAACTTATACAAAGTTTAATTATAGTTTCCGTGTTTAATAATAATTGTTAGCCGTTATATTGACGGCCCCTTTCAGAAGTTTGATTTGTGTTTAAACTTAATAGCCTCTAGTCAAGTCGGGCATAGTATAACACCAACGCCTCATTTACCAGGAACTGTCTGTTTGCAAATTTTGGAAGCACCGTCCGCTGCAAACTTTCCGGATGTATTAACTTTCGAGTCCCATCTTGCTGTGTCAAAGAAGATGTTCAATTTAACACGGAATCGGATTTGACTAACCTATCTGCTTTCTTAAAGCCTTTGGATTTTTAAAGTATCTAAACTAATTCATGAGTACGACTAGGTTTGAATAGTTATATTTTTTTAAAACGTCACCCGCACTTCAGTGTTCACAAACTTTCAAATCACATGCAAAAATAACAACCAGACTTAGAACAAGAATTTATGAATCACACAAATGTTTGTTCCATGCAAGGATCGAACCCATAGCACGTCGCGCACAGTGGTAGTTAACGTGGTGACTATACCACTCGGCTCCGTGCAGTCCCCAAAATCTGGTAGAAAATCAAGTAAAATGCAACTTCATGTAATGTATTAAGCACTAGATAAATGTATTTTTAAGTTCCCTCTATTTATTTCCAGATTAATTAGTCTCAGTGGGTACTCTGTTTGTTCTATCAATATCGTTAAAGCCGGCTTAAGACTGTTAGTGATGGCGACATTTCAATCGCATCTCCAATACTGTGGCTAAGTGTTTGTTTAAATGCGCTCGTGTTTTGGATTCCAATATTAAACAAATACGTATTTGCTCTAAGTATATTTGTTGTACAAAAATATATCATTTCGTTTAATATATAAATTATATTTTTTATGTATAGAATTATCAATAAGCGTCTTGAAATTTGTCTGTTGCTTGAAAGTTGCTTGTGCATGTGAGCGGTTGAAGTCATGAACTTAAACAAGTTAGACATTAAACAGACATAGTAACTTTATTTATCTGACATACAGGTTGTTACCGAAAGGTCATATCTATCCAAAAGGAGCGAAGAGTACATCGGGTATAGAGTCAGTTTACAAAATTTCAGCTCAAAATGAGTTAATTAAATAATTGATATTCAATTGGTCACATCAATTATTTGACATTAAAAATCATAATCAGAACGCTTACTGTGATTAATCTCAACATTTAGCGAGTGACGTAATAAGATATTGACCCTCGTAGTGAGGTGGCACGATTGTTATGATTTTTGGTGTCAAATAATTGATGCCAGAGATTGTATGTCAATTATTTAACTAACTCAATTTCAGACTCTATACCAGATGTACTCTTCACCCTTTTTGGATAGATAAACCCTTTCGGTAACTCCTGTACAGCTACAATAAAAACTCCTATATTCTGTCAATAAAGATTATTATAATATCTCTAGAAAAGGCCATCTTAAGACTAGACACAAATAACGGAATCTATAAACACCTATATCTCAAATCAATATAACATCATGCAAATGCAATAAATAAAAAACGAAAAAATCTTAAAAAAATACTGCGTCAGACCACACGACTGAAGTAAAACTTCTTTATATTCGAAACTGGCTATGAGAAAAAGAGAGAAAGAAATTGTGTGCTGGCACCTCTCTCTCTTGCCCCTACAGTAATATACGAAACGTAACTCTCTCTTTTTATCTTCACTAACTTATATCTCCGTCTCAACTTCCGTTCGCGTCGCCCGATCACACTTTTCGTAACGCTCTCGTCACGCATTCACCAGCACCCCAATTCAAGCGTGCGTAAAGAAGTTTTACTTCAACATGCATATCACTCAATTTTCTTTATTAAACCACAAAGAATGGCTCTAAACATGTGCCTATGAATAATAAAATCATTTATTCATACATTCGTTTGCGATATTACATATTCTATGCATGTAGTTCAAAAATGCATTATATTAACTGAGAAGTCTCACAAGATCTTGACCTATTTCTCTTTGTTCATTCCGTTCAGATATGCTGAGAATTGGCACAGGTATTCTGTTAGAATTAGAAATATCTAAGAATGCCATTCAAGGCTGGAACTTACGTTACTATTTTATCGTCTTGTGTATTGTGAAACGTCGGACGAACTTTATTTCCTAACTGAAAGGTAAAAGATATTAAAACTGTGAATAAAAAGTAAGGTATCATAATAGTGAAAAATTCTTCACGTTCATTTTAGATTTTATGTTCAAACTTCAACAATTGTATAACTGCGAATGTCTGTCTCTTTCAAGGCTAAACCGCTGAATCAATTTCGATGAAATTTGGTATGGGTTACCCCATTAGATGATAGATGAATAGAGGCTTAGATTCTTTGAAAGCTACATGTTGTCGCGGTAACCGGCATCCATGCGGCAGTGCCGCGGACAACAGCTAGTTGTCTATGTGTTGTAAGTACTATATTTAGCTGATAAGAAATTCGTTAATCTGTGGTTTTGTTCATGACTTTTATACAATGATATGTCATTTTAAATACGGAATCAAACTTTTTGTAGTCTATAGAAGTTAAAATCGTAAAACGAATAACTTAATAAAATAGCCAAATACTTTTTTTTTTCAACCTTACATTTGTTACTTCCGGAAATTTACTTGAATATTAGTATACTTCCGGCAAACTTGCTTAATAATATACTATTTAATAATACCGACGCAAAAATGTTCCACTTCTGGGCACAGGCCACTTCTCATGTAAAGAGAGAACGAGCATTAACTACTACGCTTGTTCATTATTCCAGTTATTGTAATCCAGGTTTCTTCACATTGTTTAAATACACCCATATTTTTTTAACCCACAACTAGCTGAATAAACAAGTAACTATTCTCAGAATTTTCAAGGATCGGACACCCACGGAGTATTTATATGGCAC
The DNA here is from genome assembly GCA_932294365.1 of Diachrysia chrysitis. Lineage (NCBI taxonomy): Eukaryota > Metazoa > Arthropoda > Insecta > Lepidoptera > Noctuidae > Diachrysia > Diachrysia chrysitis. The sequence continues at coordinate 7,793,637 of OW028659.1, read as the reverse complement.
GTGGAACGACCAACAATGAAGGGTACGAGAATCTATTCTGGTACAGCCTACTTTGAAGGTCATATTTTCAGGAACTACAACAGCAAAATATTAAGATGGAGTACACAGCCGTAGATAGAGAGAGAAAGAAAGATATTAGAGAAGGTCTGTTTTGTTAATCTTAAAAGGTAGGCTTAAACTTCCAGAGATTTCAATTTCCAGGCAGAGACCTCAGTCAAAATATTTCTATATCAGAAGTTAGACAACAAGTAGCTTGTCTGTGAATCATCTCAGACTGAAACTGGGTTCTATTTACCGTAAAACGTTATACATTTTCGACTCACGTAGTCGGTAATTTGTAGACAACACAGAGGAGCTCCGAAAGGGTTGGTGGAGGCGGTATCTATACTATACTAATATTATAAAGCTGAAGAGTTTGTTTGTTTGTTTATTTGTTTGTTTGAACGCGCTAATCTCAGGAACTACTGGTTCGATTAAAAAAATCTTTTTGTATTGGATAGTCCGTTTATTGAGAAAGGCTATAGGCTATATAACATCACGCTTCGACCAATAGGAGCGGAGCATAAATGAAAAATGTTGCAAAAATGGAAAACCGTTGAAACTAAAACACGCGAACAAAGTCGCGGGGGACAGCTAGTATTGTATAAACATGGAAACATCTATTATTATTATTAAATTTTCTAAAAGTTCATACCTAATTTTATAAGATTTTAAAAACAAATACGAGGCTTGCTCTACAAACACATCTAACACATCATTTTTAAATGTTTTTTTTTTTCTGTAATATATATATATTTTGATTTTTTTTAAACAAATTTCATTTACTTAATTGACGTTTTCTTTTTTTTCTGTTTATGGTACACGGTTTCACAACAAACATTTTGTGTATTTACTTGTTTCCTAATTTTTATTTAGATTTTTGAACACTTGAACTTCATAGAGTTGATCCACGTATACAGTATTGCATGCAAATCCCAATCCCCATATCAGTTTTCTAAAATGTCTGCAGAGAGTTCGTGCTTCGAAAAATATACGGCTACAGTCAGTGGCGGGGAGTTAAAAATTAAAATGGCTCTAGAGCATATAGCTAGAATACATAACTGCAGTGTGCTGGTATTTATCTGTCTGACACTTACTTTATTTTTATTTATTAAGTATTTTACAATAAGCCTTATACTAATATAATGCCCCACAAAACCGTTTATACAGTTTGACTGTGGGTGTAATGACAATGATGGCAAATTCGACAAAAGCACGTTAATTCTAATGACGTAACTCTTTTCTACAAGCAATCTGAGGTACTGAAAATGTTGGAAAAAAGTATATTTTTTTTTTCCTACAAAATGTTTAGAGTGATACTGGTTTTTTAATTGGATTTTCTGGCTGATATTCTTAGCCTGAGTATGATTAAGGAATAAGATATCCTTGCCTACCCTTTTTTATACATTACTTTACTGTAAGTTTAACAAAATATAAAGAAACGATAAATCAAGACAGCATTAGTCTGAAACTCAGCAAAAAAACATTTTCTTTTTCATTTATTTATTTATTAAGTATTTTACAATAAAGCTTATGTACTAAAACAATGCATCACAAAACCGTTTACACAGTTTGTCTGTGAGTATAAAGACGAAGATGCACAGTAAAACTTAATGAATAAACTTAAAAGTTAGGCACGTGTTAATGTTAATTGCGTAGGTTAGTACAGTACGGAGTATAAACTATGTTCATTATTTAATAAATATAAATTGTATAGGTAGGTTAAGTTACAGGCTCATTAATATTTTTTTCTTTAATAAATTACATTTTATTTTGTCTTATCTGGAGGCAAACTATTATTGAGATAGGGAATTCTCTTTTCAAGTGTTTTGTTCCCATAGTAGCTCCATACATGCATTTTAATCTTACGAATAGCTTTACAGTTAAACTGACAAAAATCCTTTGTTAGTAAACGCTTGCCTTTGTACCTAGGTTGATATACCTTCTCCACACCACACTCTCACATTTCCTACCTCCACAAGTTAACACTAGCGACGCTGAAACATTGTGCTTTTAGTTGATTACGATACCAAAAGTTTTAGGCTCGCCCCTCGTAATGGTTATTTTACAAATAAACTTTAATAGAATCAAAGCCTTGTTTTACATCTGTTTCATTGATATACATGGGTTCCTGAAACGATCAATGATAAACTTTAATTGCGTATTTGACTACTGTCGATTATGCATTTATTACGACCTCCGTGGTCGAGTGGCACACCGGTGTGGTTTTCAAGGTGTCGCCAGCTCTGAGGTCCCGGGTTCCATCCCCGGCCGGGTCAATGTAAAAAAAAAACACTTTTCTATATTGTCTCGGGTCTGTGTGTTCGTGGTACCTTCGTTGTCTCTGAATTCCATGACACAAGTGCTTTAGCAACTTACTTTGGGTTCAGAGCAATGTATGTGATGTTTTATTTTATTTTATTTTATTTTCCACATTTATTTATTATTTCTTTATTACAAATATTTCTAATAATAGTATTAAATTGAAGCAGTTATGCGCAATAACATAAATAAATATACACGAATACAAAAGTTATAAGCTTTTAAAGTTTGTAGATGACGCATGTTCTATCTCTTTTTCGCAAAACGAGTCTTGTACGGAGCAGCCCCAGATTAGTATGGAGAATTACCAAGGTGACGTTACCTGATAATATAGCTCTCTCTGTCTAATTAGCAATATTAAAATGTGTGACGTCATACGACATTTCAAATAATTTTAACGTCGCGAGTGTTTGGTTATGTATAATAAGAAAAAATACGTCACTAATATTTTTAAAAAACCTAACCGAATGACTTAAAAAACATAGACATCTACCCCATTTAAAATGACTACTATGATCAAAGAATCACTACAATTAAATCGCTTCAACAAAAACCACGCCGCGTTAATATAAAAACACGTATACATCTGAAAGGGTGGGTTTACATTGATAAGGGTCGTAGTTTCATGGATCGCCGGTTTGATCCGGATTTATTGATAGCCCGCTGTCAGCCAGGATAAAGTCGGCCTGTTTGTCGATTACTGGATACGATAGCGTTTCTTTGCCTCAGCGTAAGTCACTTAAGCATTATATTATCTTCGATCTATCATTTTCCCTGGGTTGGCGACAGAGTACCTATAATAAAAGACTGTATTTTGGATAAAAAAAAAACTGAAATCAATTTAGTCCAAAAAAATTGAGTCATTTTCCGCAATTTCCTCTCTTAAAACGTTTAGATACAAACGACGCATCATGCTTACATCGCTTTTATTTTCCAGTTTTGATGCTACACAGACACATCCATCCACTAATAGCGAAATGAAAACATTTAAACCCTCCCTCGATCGTTAAATTCGTCTAAAATTGGAATTGATGAAACGTGTACCGCCATTTGGAGACGGGTATTTTAAGCTGTTGGAAACTGGGAGTCGAAAAAAAGAGTGACATAGCGATACTGTATTTAACCCTTAAATGCATCCTGTTGCCAATTGTCTACAAACCACGTTTCACCTTATAGTATTAGACCTATCCAGTGTGTGTTTCCGAACGCAGTTTGACGATCATAAAATAAAAATAAAAATGTATGTATTTAAGGGTTAATGTACATGCGTGAGTGCAGGGTTAAATATTTGCGGCCGTATGGTCTGTTCTGTGGTAATGATACATTTCTGCGTGTAAAAGGGGGGTTAGTTAGATGTGACAATTCCATGGTGAACGTCCATTTGGTTGCTCGTTCGATTGATTTTGTGTTATACTATTTTATATAAAACAGACTATAATTATAGAATTTTAAGGTTTACAGACTATTTTGTTATTATTTAACACGGTAGGTATACCATTGAATTATTTATTGTTATAGTTTATTTATTATTTTACTTATAATACTGCTCCTCGATAAACTAAATTACGTTTAGTTAAGACTAACTAGTTGTCTTTTTAATAGGCAATCTTTATTTAATTTTTATTAAATATAAAACCTTGGGGCTAGTTATTCTCACAAAAGCAACAACAGGAAAAAAACTTCATTACACAATTTTGAACGATGAAAGAGCAACTAATGTACAATCTAAAGTCGGATAAAATCTTGAACAGGTAAAATAACAAAAGTTTTATAGTATACTAACTGTTGTCTGCGGCTACGCCTGCTTGAATGTCGATTATCGCAGCAAAGAGTACCCTATGACCTTTCTTGAGATCCAAGCTTACACCAAACCAAGTTTCATCACAATCGGTTTTGCGATTTACCCGTGAAAGTGTAACAGACAGACATAAAGAGTTACTTTCACATTTATAATATTAGAAGGTATGGATGTATAGATAAAAATCGAATCTACATCTATCAGTTAAGGCGACATCGCAACTAAACAAAATGGCAGGATAAAGTTTTCCCTTCGATCCGTTACAATTTTGTTTCATGTTCCCCGACTGGCTAGCACTATTCATTACCTAACGAAATGGATACAAATGGTACAATGCTTCGATGAAAATTTATTAACAGTGTGTTCTAGCCTAATCAATTGATAGCTTCGCTTATATTTCGACACATTAGGCTTTGGAACGAGTAGAGATATTTTAGGGATTATTAGGTACGATAGGTATATAATTAAAGGGTACGTACAACATAATTTTGGTCGGCAAGGGTAGAATGTAGGTACCTACTTGCATAAATATACCTAATTTCAGCAATCAATCCAAACAAACCAAACAATTATCTAATATCAATTATTAACCAAATAATTTCTCTTATTCAAAATCATTTTTTTTTATTTCGAGTAGGCCTTTTCAAGCACTTCCTAAACGTTAAATGACTCTAGTTGCGCGGTTCCAAAATGTCACTCCTATTAAGATATTCACACTGATAGAATTATTGGAACAGAAAAAAAAACAAACTCGCTACCGATGTCTGTACGCTCAGTGCCTATCCAATTCAATTTTAATTCTAAAATTGTTGTTCATTTAGCAAGCACACAAACAACACACAGTACAAAACAATACCTACTCTCAATGTTTAGCTTCCAGTCAGTTCCTTCCAGGGACACCATTCATTTTATTACGAAAACTGAATATCCTGCCTGCTAAACCAACATCAATGTTGGCATTGTATTAGAATTAAAATTAAATTATAATATTATATATTTTGGGACATCTTACACACGGTCATCTGATCCCAAACTAGGCAGAGCCTGTGCTATGGCAACCAGACAACTGATAAACATACTTATATATTTCTAAATACATACATATTATAGATAAATTACACCCAGACACAGAACAAATGATCGAGCTCATCACACAAAGATTCGTCCTGGGTGGGAATCGAACCCACGACCTCCGGTTTAGCAGTCAGGGTCACTAACCACTAGACCAACAGGCCCGTCAATTAAAAAGTAGGGACACATATTTTTTAAATTGCGCAACGGATTTTAATGCAGTTTTCAGCAATAGATAGATTGATTCAAGGTTTGTATGTACTTATAATTTATTCATGTTTTGTCTACCCGTGCAAAGCCAGGGCGGGTCGCTAGTTAAATAATAAAGTGTACACAAATACCTATCATCATCATCATCAGCCTATCTTCGACCACTGCTGGACATAGGCCTCTCCTATAGGTAATTTAATATATGTTTAATTTTAACACGGTATTTTGAGGTTACTTAATAAACCACAAAAAAGTATCTTCCTAATCCAAACAGATTTTATTCGAGAACGATTTACGGAACATAAACTCTTCACTAAAATGGTCTCGACGTGTCACGCCTTGCATGCTAGTCAGAATCGTGTCCCTAGAGAAATTCCGACTGGAATGTCTCTGCCAGACGTGACTGGACAGTATGTGTACAAAGAAATGTTATTACGTCAGTGTCTGACTAGTACAGAGTGAATACATAATAGTAATGAGCAAATAATAGGCATGTTTCCTAATTTTTTTTTTAATGTCCGCCTGGTATATTTTTGAGTTTTAGTGGACACGTATTTTTTCTTTTTTCCTGCAAACAAAAAATTATCAAAATACAGAGAACGGAAATTTCGCGTGACGTCACTCCTCGCTACAATTTTTACCAAGGCGAGGTGTCATAAGCCCCCACTCCGAAACTTTAAAGCGCTGTATCTTTGTAATTTTTTATTGTTTTGATAAAAGAAAAAATACGTGTCTAATATTTTTTTATTATCTAACTGACGGACTAAATAGATTTTAACTTTTCATACTCAGTCAACATCCCTATTATAGCTGAGAATTTCTGTCAGATACGAAAAAGATCATTTGAAAGGGTGGATAGTGTACTTCCTTTTTTACTATAGATGCCGTTATAAATTACTTAAGATACTTACTTTTAGAACTGTAAAATTACAAGCGTAACTCTAAGGCTAATCTAACCTCGTTGCAAAATTCGTTCATATTTTTGTCTGCTATATCAATTTGCGGCCAAATATATGAAGAATATACAACGACCGTGTCGTTTTGCATTCAATGAGATAACTATGCTAATGATTCTCGACACGAATCAATAATAAAATAAGTAGGTATCTGTTTCCTTTTTTTAATTTTCGGAAATCGACTTGTGTGGGACAAGCATTTCAAAACGCGGCCCGTGTTATTCCGAACTGTAACTGCTCTTTTACACACACACGTGTTCTTTGAAAGTGGTGTATCAGAATACACCACTTTCAATGAACAGAATCACAACTTCAGAAAACGCTGTCAAACTTAAATAACTAATAAAACAAGTATGTATTAATTTTTGAGCAAATATGTATCGTAATTTTATTTGATTAATTATGTCTTTCATAACACCTACCTAAAATTTTATGAGAATGCAAAACGACACGATGTATTATGGATAACATACATTCGTCATTTATTTCTGAACCCAAAACAATAAGCTTAATTTAAAGAAAACAATTGAAACACGTTAGAATATCAACATTCCAAATTCTAATAAAATGTCACACACAATTGAAATTGCTTTCACAAAATATCTACCAATTTCTGTACAGCAATATTTTATGTGGTTTTATTTTGATCTCTTGTTTTATTTATTTACGTTGTGGACAGATTTGCAGACTGTTTATCGAGTGGGATTCGAATTAAGCCGGTATTAAGTTATTAAATTAATCCCAATCGCATGTTCAGAGTTATTAACGAAATAGATGAAAATAAATTATAAATTATTATATTTGTTTCTGAAATATTTAAAACGCTTTTTACTGAATTGACATGATATTATAAAAAAAAATTGGACATAATTAAAGCAATGTAAATCATAATTATTAGGTACTAGGAAGATTATTATTCAACTAAAACATTAATTAGCTACTATTATGTTATGGGGAGCAAAGAAACACATGAATGTCGTGATGGCCTAGTGGTTTAACGAACGAATTTGTGCACAAGGTTGCAGGTTTGAACCCATTACAGGCAAGTTAACAATGTGGCTTTTTCAAAGTTATATGTACTTTCTTCATTATTCTAAGACATCATTGACAGTCGGTGAAGGAAAACATTGCGAGGAAACATGGATTCAAAAAATTGGAATCTGAAATCGTCAACCCGCAATGAGCAAGCGGTGATCAATGCTCGTTCCTTCTCTATATGAAAAAAGGCCCGTGCCCCGCACTGGGACATTTATAGGCTGGTATTATAAAGACACACTGCTCAAAAATCTTATCCAACCATTGTAAAACGATCGATTTTTAAGTGTCAAGGGCCGACCTATTCCAGCTAAGAGGTATATTTACTTGAACATGAACAAAATATTGAAATCAAACCTAATATTTACTGCAAACAAGATTACGTTTATCGTTCGTATCCAAATCTGCTAATACTCTCTCCGATCTTCACGCTGCGTGGGTGGCGTGTGGGTGTTAAGTCAATATTTTTTTAACTGAAAGGTTTGCTTGCCCGCGAATTGGAATTGGGTCAAATGTACTCGTATCGCGTATATCAACGGATAAAATGATAAGTGTATAAGTAAGAGATAATAGGCATTTTATTGGCTCGATATATCAGAGCCTGATTAAGTAGGAGTAAACTACTTACCTATAAGTTAAGTAATAATTAATTAAAGGTTTATTCTGTGCTATAGGTACCTACATAAACAAGGCCCTAAACCACTGGCTTAAATGTCACAGAAACAAATGTTTTTAAATTTATTGTACCTAACTACTAAGGTAGATGGGAAATAACAAGTTTGTTAAATGGTGGTGTATAGTTAGGAATTATTTAAAGATTTAGCATATTTTTTTAAATTTTAAGATGTGCCAAATACTCGTTTGTACTCTGCATATTCAGTGTTTTTTTCACTAGGTATACCTATTCGTAGGTACTCGGCCGAATAACTCGAGTTAGGTTAAATATATAGTGAAAGTAAATATTTAAAGCAAAAATTAAAATTAAAATTAATGATTGTGACAATCATTAATTTTAAAAGTAGCATATTTTTAACTATAAGTTGATTACAAAAAAATATATTTAATGTCCGCCATGCATGAATTTTGGTCGCGCGTCGTTACTGAACCGACTTATTCGGCAGACTACTCGGTTTGATAAAAGTGAAACCGAATAATACTCGGTATTCGATTAGGTAGGTAGGTACCTACTCGGTAAATCTCTAATAGACTAATTTTTATCTCGGAAAAATGTACCATTCTCTTGGGACGGTGAGGTCAAAAACGAATTACTAAATATACGTAACACAGTACTTTTATACATACGTAAAATTTACATTAAGGGTGCGTTTGCAATTTAGGCAAATTTATGCTATTTTTGAGTACGTGTTGTGACTAAACTAGACCAAATCAAATATAAATAATAACTAGCACGCATAAATTGACTCTTTATCTGTAAATTGTTGGGGCATTTATGTTGAAAAATATAGATTTTTATAGTGCAAAAACGATCTTCCGTTGCCATCTTTCACAAAATGTACGTTTTAGGGTTAAGTTTTAGTACCTTTTTTGTCCTATTATCTACATATTTTAAGATTTCTAAAAATAGTGTACGTATGCAGACATATTAAACTTTTATTTCTTGAGAAAAAATTAAAAACCCGTGACCTATATTTTCGCTTATTTTGACATTACGAATGAATCTTAATCAATTGTATTAGGGGTTATTTTATTTTTGGTTGCCATCTTGACTTGTCAGAAACATTTTGAATGAGATCTCAGTCGGCGGCCGGCCGCCTTCGTAAGCGGACACTATATCGCCTTTTTGCAGATTTTTGTTTTGAAAAGATCGCTGTATAAATACAAAATATTCGATAAACCAAATTTGATACTTGATAAGGTTATTTTATATTTACATATTTTTATTATGATATTTTATTTCACTAAAAGTAAGTAGAATTCATAAATGCTTATTAGTCTCGGACTTGATGGAGTAACCTGAGGGTGTACTTCCGAGACTGATACTGAAACTCCTCGACAATTAGAACTAGGTGAGCTGAGTTTGTACACGTTTTCCGTAAAATCAGATAAAGATAAAGATTTGGTATACCTCAGAAGTGGTCCCAATTAATATATTTCCGGATGAAAATTAGAGCTGTCAAATTGAGTTTCGTCGACTATAATTCTCATCATCATCACCACCCTCGAACAAAGAGATAAGTTTATCGCATTGCAACCCTAAATACGAGAACCCTCAGAACACAAGAAAGTTTATTAGAACTAGAAGAATCCTTAGAACGCATTTAATATGACATTCTTGGTATAAGTAAATTGCGCAGATTGGGCGAAAAAATTTAAGACCACTGTAACTAAATATTATACCACAATAAAAAATACACTAAAAAGAGCATACTAGAACTCGTTGGCATTTCGGATAGAATAGCAATTTTGAATATAAAATTTCAGGTTATAAAAAATCTTGGTCCATCATACAAGTGTATGCACCAACTGACCAAGCAGAGACATCAGTACTCGAAGCATTCTACGATGAATTAGTATTGGCTGTGAAAAATAATTTAGAAAAACACATAGTTCTATTGGGCGATTTTAATGCTCAGGTTGGAGAAAGAAAAAACTGGAATGAACATGTTCTTGGAAAGTTTGTATATGGCAAGAGAAGTCGAAACGGACAAAGGTTGTTGAATTTGGATGGAACACAAACTATTCATCATCAACTCAATTTTAAAAAAATATCATTAAAACAAATGGACTTGGATATCCCCGGATGGTACGTATAAAAATGAAATTGACTACATAATAAGCAGCAACCCTAAAGCATTAATTTTTAGATACAACTGTTATTCGTAAACTAAATTTTAATTCAAACCACCGATGTTCCACCAGAAAATTTCAAACAAAACATCCTCATAGTCACATAAAAAACCAATAAATTTGAAAAATAGACAAATAATGATATATATGCAATTGAGAAATATGACATCCTTGAAAATAAATTATACTGCAGCTTTTCTTCAAGAAACAAAAGCAAATATCAAATGAGCGAACATACCATGCAACTAATCAGTGAACGAAAAGAACTAATTAAAAAAGGAACAAAAAAAGTCAATATTAACTTTATTGTAGATGTTAGCAAAAAGATAAGAGAAAGAAAAAATCACAAATGAGCTGTTGAGAGGTGCTATTGAAGATTTGACACCCATGCTTACAAACATTTTCAATGATATACTTACAACTGGTAGCATTCCCAGACAATGGACTGAATCTCATTTTTTTTTATTGCATAAAAAGGAGATAAAGAAAACATAGAAAACTACAGACTTATATGTCTTACATCTAATATATACAAAATATTTTCCAAGGTTATACTATATTTATAGACTACGCCAAGACTTTTGATAGCCTGAGCCATAAGTACATCTGGAAAAGCCTAGAACACCAAGGAATACCAAGCATGTATATCAAAATTATAAAGTGCATATACTCAAATATCAAGGCTAGGATTCAACTAGAGATATTAGGCAAGGAGTTTCATGTACAAAGGGGCGTGAGACAGGGGGACCAACTCTCCCCAAAATTGTTTTCCGCAGTACTAGAAAATGTATTTCGAAAACTTAATTGGGACGATTATGACATAAATATAAACGGTTCAAAAATGTACCATCTGAGATTCCCTGACGACTTGGTGCTGCTTGAAGAAAGTCCAAAAAAGCTAGAGTGTATGATACAAGATATAAGCAAAGAAAGTAGAAAAGTTGGCTTAAAAATGAAAACTTCCAAAACAAAGTTAATGACAAACTTCAAAAAAAGAGACATCAAGAGCAACAACGAACTACTAGAAGGAAATCAACCTCAGAATTGCTTCCGGGGGGAAGAAATATTGGGCACTTAAAGAAATAATGAAATCAAAAGACCTAGCCATGTCACTGAAAATGAAGACTATCAACCCATGCCTGACGTACGGCTGCGAAACGTAGGCCCTCACAAAGGTATTGAGAGAAAAACTAGTTATAGCACAAAGGGTAATGGAAAGAAGTATGCGGATGTAAATGGCAAGATAGAGTCAGAAATATAGTTTTGCGCCTAAGAACTAAACTTACTGACATACTGACTAGAGTCGATCAACAAAAATGGAGATGGGGAGGTCATATCGAGGGTATAGTGTTAAAACCCAATAAGTGCCAAAAAATCAAAAATCGTTTTATTAAAAAATCTTAATGCATTTTTTACGCTCTTTCCAGTGGTATTATCCAATAACTGGAATTCGCAGTAGAAAGAAAAGTACTTGAGGTAATAACCCAATAAAGTGACCGCGTTTAGTCAAAATTTAAAATCTCAAACCCTATAAAGTGTGTTATCTTAATAAATAATATTTTTATTTCACGCTCAAACCATATAAAGCTATTTATTGGTATTGAGTGTTCAATGATTTCAACTAAAATTACTCAACGGCATAAAGGCAATAACCACTATTTGTATTTATCGGGTTTTAGCTTTACATACGTAGGTAAGAAAACAAACAAAACCAAAAGCTAAATCAAAACAAATGTGTTTGTCGGGTTTTATTGTACGATTATATTTCAAAAGAAACAATTTATGTTTAGTTATATGGTATTCGCTCACTTGGTCAACTAACTTTCTTTAAACTTTGTTGGGAGAAGAACCCAATAAATTAATTAGACCTATCAACTTTTTGCGCTACCTGTTGTCAGTTTGCGACGCGCATACTGTTTACGCCAATAGTTTTCGAAATTCTTCTGTTTAGTGTTTGTGTTTGCTACGATGGGTGATCGAGGAAGAAAATTAGTGCAACTAGCTTGCATTAATTTTCATTAATCCGCTGATACCAGGTAAAGTGAGCTAAATCCAAATATTTAATTTGTTTTTCTTTTTCGGCTTTCACGAGGTTCTCGTCATGGGGTATAGTGATATCAACAATTATTGTTTGACGCTCTGATCGGTCTATCACCACTATATCAGGCTTATTGGCTACAATAGTCCTGTCAGTGATGATAGATCGATCCCAGTACAATGTGACACGACCATTTTCGAGAACTGGGTCGGGAACATACCTGTAGTACGGTACCTTTATTTTCACAAGTTGGTATTTCAAAGCAAGCTGCTGGTGGATAATCCTGGCCACTTGGTTATGTCTATGCAAGTATACACCGTTAGTAAGACAAGAACAACCCGAAACTATATGCCTTAAGGATTCATTCGGACAGTGACATGCCCGACAAATGTCAACTGTGCCATCCTTTATGATATACTTCGGTAGTTGTTTGTCATGATAACTTCATCCATAATTGCGCATACAAACCCTTCAGTTTCGCCGAAGAGGTCACCGAAGCGTAGCCAAGCCACGGACGCTAGGAAATCTACGTCGGGCCCATGGAGGGTCCGATAATAGCGTCAGTGTAGCTCCTTGCTTTGCTATACATCCTTGCGGTTCTTGACACTTAGTACGACAGGTTTGCGCCAGTTCTCCTTGCCTAAGGAGAGCGGTGTGAGGCTCTTATCCACTACCACCACATCTCCACGTCAACTTGGAGGAATTACTCCCTGAGGTTACATACCTCGCGATTATGGAGGGTCTTTGCATTCAAAAACCCCGACCCCCGAATTTTCGCGGAATAATAACCTCATTACCGATGACCGTGGGTGGTGCATTCGATTTGCGGTTAGTAGTGTGCGGACTCTCCTATCCAAGGCGTCTAACTCAATCTGAGTCCACTTGAGTGTACCAAAGGAGTACATCAACACTGGCATGACCCAACCATTAAAGGCACGCACCTTGTTACCTCCTGACACAAGACTTTTCAGTACTTTGTTCAGGCTGCCAAAGAAACGTGTCTGTAATGATTGTTTCATGTCAGCAACGTTGATGCCTAACGCCTCTGACATACCCAAGTACTTGTCGGTCTCTGTTGCAGAGAGCGACCTTAGGTTTATAGAATTCGAGAGCTGTATGCCCTGCGATTTCATAATCCCGCCTCGTTTTACATGCATGACTGCACATTTGTCAACACCAAATTCCATTCTAATGGAATTACTGAAGCTTTCAGTGATCTTCAGTAACTTCAATAGTTGGATATTTATAAGAAGCAAATGGTTTAAGGTCGTCCATGTATAACAAGTGGGAGATGACCCGGCCCCCACTCCGCAACGAATAGCGTAGCCCTAAATTATTATTATTTTAAATAGACTTTTTCAGACTGATTTCTAAAATTTTTATAACTGATATTTTATTTGGAAACAAGAGAAGGATGAAAAATGTAAGAAAAGCGTTGTAAAGTTTCTGATGATAAGAAGTTACCTAAAATTTGACCAAATCAAATTAAAATTATATGGATTTAATCTTATATTGCGCTTTGTTTAACCCAAGTCAAATCGCATTAACGAATCAAACACCGTAATGCTCGCATAATACGTTGTTGACAAATTAAGTTAGTCTGAATATAGAAAAAATGTATTAACGAATTAAGCGGAAAAAAGGCCGTTATTGCGAAATCTCGTACTGTACCGTAAAAACTCTTAATAAGTCTAAACTATACACATTTTTATACCTTCAAACTAAAAATTATATTCATAACATAAAAAATCTACACACAGCGGTGATTTTCATTTTGAAAACTTTGAAGCTAAATATCTCAATTTGACCCAGGTGTCGCTTAATCTGATATTCCATAACTACGTCCAATTACATTACGGTCAATTACCAATTAGCATTGCTAAAAAGAAGGATCTACAAAATATGTGCGAAAAACTAATCATATCAGAGGAACTCCACGCATGGATACGTGGTATGAAGACGTACACCAAGCCAACAGCCTTCGAAAGAATAATTTACCATGTTTTCTTTTCTGTTTCTTAAAATAAACCATTTATTAAAGTAATGTTAAATTATAATATGTATAATTTTTTTTGACCTAAAACCCAATAAGTCGGTACCCTTCGCCACTTTACACTTTTTTATGATAAAATGGACCACCTTGGAAACTTAATAATACTGTTATACACTAATTCAATGTATACACTTTTACCACAAATACTCATTATAACGATATTATTTGAATAGAATAGGTATTTTTGTCCTTAAAACTTAAATATTGAATATCTCGAAAGTGACAATTTCATACTTATTGGGTTTGAGCACTATACCCTCGATATGATGTGGGACACAAAAGGAAAATGAAGTAAAGCAGTATCTGAATGGTACCCGCGGGATGGATGCAGAGAGATTTGACACTACTAAGTTAGTTGTTACCTGTTGCCGTCCTTTTGTCACGCTGTAAGTTAGTAAAAAATAGCAATGGTTTAATTTTGATTTAGTTAGCGTACAAGGGAATTGGCGGCATTGTGTACCTTTCATATCTCAATTGGTATTGTAGATGCCGAGATATTGGACATTTAGGAAAACACATTCTTCACATATCCAAACAAATATTCTAAAAATAAAGAATTGATTACGTCTAATTTATTATTCTAACAATCATCGAAGTACCTCTTTCTTCAGGTCACTCCATCAAATACGGAAATAAGGTCTTTTCATAACTAGGAAAACGAGCCCGAACTCGGTACATATGGACTCACCGAGGAGTTCCAGTAGCAGACACCGAAGTACACCCTCATCTTCAGTTTCATTATAAATAACAAAACCAGCCCAAATTCCACACTGCAATCTTTCTACTAATAGAAGGCTTTCAGTCACTGAAGTAGGTATTTTTATAGTAATATTTAGAGAAAATATAGACAGCAATAGGAAAAAAAATAAAAAAATGTCTATACCTATGTACGTATTAAAAATAAATAATAAAAAAACAAAGTATCAAAATTGGTTCACTTGATTATAAAAACCGCAGCAAACCGTGCCTACACTTGTGAGTATGACTCATGTCAATGTAGTAGTGCGATTCTATGCCTGTCAATTTTGAAAATACGTCCTTAACGTCAACAAAAATAACAAAGGCGTAACCATGGTGACAGTTTTGATGGTGGAATGAACCAAAGAGGTTATTATGTTGTTATGGTCATGGTAAGGTATAAGTATGCTTATTGTAGATATATATAGATGTAAGAATAGAGTGCGCCATAGCTAGTAGTCCGTTGTGCCAAACAAAAGCAAATTATTTGCTGTAAGTAGGTACTACTTATGCTCGTTTACTGATTTAAGTGATTTTCCCTGTGACGACAGACGTATGCAAAAATATTTATGGTTCCATATTAGACCTATGTTTTACGAAGACTTAAATTATACTTACAAATAGTCACGGCAATTGGCAGAATTACTTAATTTTGAATCACAAACAAGGAACTAGGCCAGCACCTGCACGCAAGTATGAAGTCCCCAGAGTAAGGAACTACTATGGAGACAGAACACATGGAAAGAGAATTCCTATATCATTAATAGTTTGACTCCAGATAGGTGTAAAAAATATAAATAACAAAAAGAAATTTTCGAAACTATTAAAACAACATTTATTAATGAGCCTGTAACTTTAAACATACCCAGCTAAGTTTTTAGTTACTTAAGTCATTAGAATTGCCGTGCTATTGTAATCTTCGTCTTCACACCCACACTCAAACTGTGTAAACGGTTTTGTGTGGCATTGCATAAGTACATAAGGCTTGTTGTAAAATACTTAATAAATAAATAAAAATAAAATAAATAATACGTTTTTTTTGCTTCAATTACGAATCCCAGTCCTATTTTGTTTTTAGGTTTATAGGTAACTTCTCTATATACGTAAGTAACCTATATTTATTTTTCATAAACTCGGACGAAGTCGTGGGCAGAAGCTAGTTGATACATTAAACAAATATTACGGTTACAAATTGATCTAGACATGTAGGTAGGTAATAATGTATAATGGTACGTACGAGGTCCAGTTGGTCTGGGTGTTAATATGCCTTTGTTGACTTTGATTTCATAAAACAAGAGCTTTAGTTTCTTAGTTTAGGTTCAGAGCAATGTAAGTGATGATATCCACATTAACCTATTATTATTTATTTTCTAAAGAATTATAAAACCTAAACCAACGACAACGTCATCTATGTTGTGTATCGATAACTAAACCCAAATTTAACAAAGCGCCATCTATAAGACTACTGATAAACAATAACAATTGTAACAAAACAGAGACACAATTTAGAACCAGTAACGATATGATCTGATAGAATGAACAATTTTTTTTTTATTTCAGTCAAGCTTTAGTAAATAAGAGTATTATTTTTAAGCATCACTTTTCAAAAAATAAAATTAATCAAGAAGAAAATTATTTTGAACTTGTGTTTATTCGGTTGGTAACATCGTCAGAATCGGAACGTTGGTAGCTTTTCCTTGTGCTGCTCCTGTATCGACTTCAGACTATCGATAAAATAATACTTGAAATCAATCTAATATAATTTAAATTATATTATACAATAAACATATTTCTAAAGTGAGTCTATACAACAGTTTTAGTTCAGTTTAATTTAACTTTCGAGAGAAATGCTCACAAAGGAGCAAAAAAACTTGTAATAAGTACCTACGTATATATAATTTGTTTAAACTGCAAATAGCTGGCTTCTCAGAGATTGCTTTCTGATATGGTTTTAAAATATAAATAAATTTAAAAATAAATAAGATTTAACACTCGATATTTACTTCCTATTCTTAAACTATGAATATTCTTAACCAGGGTGCCAGTGGCCTCATCTCCGGCTCTGTTTAATTTGTGCTTCTCGCGTTAATCGATATATGAATACGACACTAACCCTGCAACTACGACTGCGTAAATCTATTGATCTTAGGTTCCCAATGATTTTCGCAATTGGGCGAGGGCAGCTGCAGCAAAGCTGCAGTTTCACCGGCTTTGTACTTCAGGGCAGACGTGTACATGCAATTTATTAAGAAAATGATAAAACTGTAAGATTATTTTAATTTCAGTTAAATAATAAGTGTATTTCAACGATAATCATTTATTTATTGTGTAGAATTTATACTTATTTATTTCTTTAATTTTTAGAATTTCGGAGAGTCCTGGATTGGAGTTAAGAAGACAACTAGCCACGCCTCAGAGGGGCCCCAAGAACAAACGCAGCGAGGAACTAAAATGGAGAATTTATCAGGGCTCTACTTAAAATTGTCTCAGGTCCCACGAAGGTATGATTCAAATATAAATAAGCGCTGAGCAACCCAACATCTTTTTAAAACTACGCTTGCAAGAAACAGAATTTCAGGTACAGGTTATATTCAGAACCAAAATAAAATATGATATGAATCAATATTTTGATGATTTTGAATTATGTAATCAGTTTGATTACAGAATTGTCAAAAGTACCAAATTTTGATGCATATCAAATTTTATTTTTGTAATGAATATGGCTAGTGGACTAGGCCTACTGGGGAAACCACTATAAAAAAAACGCACCTAGTGTTCTACCTCAGGGGTGGTGTGGAAAAGAACACCACTACATCTAGTAAAAAATAAAACATTTAATAAAGTATCATGTCATATCATACATCAACGCATATTTTTCCATCTCCCTCGTGAGACAAATTTTATAAAATGAAATGAAATTTCATCTACACAGTTAATTTTTATTTTATATGCAAACGTGAGCTGTGAGTCTGCCTCGCGATTAAACGATTAATGCTATCAATTTCTAATTTCGGAACAGACCACGGTACTTTAAACAGACTTAAGTGGTGTTTTTAATTCTACTTTCCTCTATATATACACTAGCTTATGGGCGCCGATCCGTCTGCGTGGATGTTGGCTATCGCAGCAAAAAGTAGGTAATCTATAATTTATTTTTTGGGATCCATTTTTTATTTTTTTCCTACAAAGTTTAATCAAGAAGGTTTAGCCATAAAAGCTAAGCAGACAGACAAAAAGACAGAGTTATTTTGAAATTTATTCATATTATATTGATTTGTATTTTATATTAGCATTGATTATATTGATTCATATTACGGACTTTTGTTCTATACCGGACCTACTGGCAGTCCTAATTTAATTTTAAATATTTCAAATTATTTCGAATTAATAACCTCCAAGCCTCAAAAAGTCAAATCAATCGGGCACAAGTACCAACACAATTCAACATTAACCTATTTTAAGACAAAGAATACGGTACAACATTAAAAGAAAGTTTAAGAGTGTTCTGTGCACATCACTCACGGAGTAGAAAAACTACTTTAACATCACTATATTAAATTAGTCTTTAATCTGCGCATCACCGCATCACTATAACGCCATTTTGACTTAACGTGAGGAATGATTATCAGCTAGAGTATATTAATTTGTTCTGTGATTATTTGTCTGTAATCTGTGGAATGATTCAATGATTCTTTAATCAAATCATTTAAAAATATCACAGATTCAGTTGCTTTTCATTCAGCAGTTCAGCTGCTGTTTCGTGATTGTACTAGCTACTCATATTAATATCATCAACGTCTGTAAGTCTATTTATTTAAATAAATTTAATTTTGGTAAATAATATTTTAATTTGATTTATAACCGACGAAAAAATGGAGGAGGTTCTTAAGTCGACGTATATTTTTTGTCGGAATACTTACTATGTAGGTACCTACTTATTATTTTTAAGGTTATTCAGCAAAAATGGCCTGGGCGGCGTCGATGATTCTAGAAACTTACAACTACGCAGTTATACAAAATCGCAGGAAAGGAGCGGTTACGTAACAATTGGCTGTAAATGATGAGTTGGAACTTGCAAGATTCAAGAATGGAGGTTAAATTACCAGGATAGCCGTGAAAGGTATAATAGCGGCCAGCGGAACGAAGCATAACTGACTCGTTTCAGTTTGGCTTTGTTCACTACCATTATCTATGCAGTCCAATTATCCAGTAAATGTAATTTCATTAAACTTGAAATAATTATGATTAGTTTTTTTTTTAATTGCTTCTTTTACATAATTGAAAAAGAAGACAGGTAAGTATATCTGGGTTTTTGGAGTGCATATTGTGGATTTGAAATCCACTAAGTACATATTATAGAAATAGGGCATTGCATTTTAGGAAGTATCTTTTAAATCAAGTATATTCATTTGATCTTCGTTCCCATCTACTACCTGCAGCTCGTAACTGCAGTTTGAACTAAATTTGAGTGGATTAGGCCTACTGGGGACACCACTATAAAAAAAACGCACCTTGTGCTTTACCCCAAGGGTGGTGTGGAAATGGGCACCAGAATTCTTTACAGATGTACTTAGATTAACAGTACCTTTGATGGGATTGAAGAGAGTTCAGTTGATTTATTAGATATCTGTGAACATGTCGAGATATCGACGCTTACTTCATCAAGACCTATGGTCTAAGGTACTAATGGCCAAACACTAAAACGTCACTTACTCACTAAAACGTCAGTGACACTCTGTTTATAATCGCCGTTGTGTCATACAGTCTCGTTCACATTAGGATGTAAACTAGGGACAGATGGATATTTAAGAAGGCTTTGAAAGACAAAATGGCTTTCGTTTAGTATTACTAAAAATGAAGTTAAATCATTTAACATTAAACTGTATTTAATTTCATATCACCTTAGACCTGATTTGCCCATCACTTATGTAGCTTATGCCACATGAACAGGTTTTCCGCCGAAACTGAATAGCTTGATTAGTATATTCTGTAATACAAGCAATAAAACAAGGAAATATCTAAAATTATTTATTTTCTTGCACTTAATGTGCTTGTGTATTTATATTATAGGTACAAATGTTAGTCGTTAAATTAATTCGCTGGTGTGTTTTTACCAACATTCGTATCTCACAATCTTACTTTTGATAATATAACAACGAAAAATAATACTCGGTTTTGTAATCCAGCACCCAATGCAGATAACGTGATAAATAAAATACCTTATTGTTCCATATCAAACCCTTTTTCTTCTGGGTAGGTACTTAATCATGATTTAAATATTGTATAATAACTTTCGTGAGGAATATTCATAATTATTTTAACAAAACGATTTACTTACGCATATTCTCGGGATCGCCCGACTAGTTTCAGACTGAGTCGAACCTATTCGACTCGCGACACCACCGCCGCCGCGTCAGCTCATGATAAGGGACTCCTATGGAGTCTAAAACTAGTCGGGCGATCCCGAGAATTTGCGTGAGTAAACCGTTTTGTTTTAAATAATGATTTAAATTGTTTTAAGATAAGATATGCACCGAAAAAATTAAATTCACTCCATTGGATACTAATGGGTGATGGTTTGAGTGATTTTTTCTCTCCATGCTGTATAATTATAACCTAGTTTTTACTTATATCTAACAATGTACACTGAGATATTGTTAATACAAAATGATGAGTACAGCAGCCATTAAAAATAAAAAAAATGCCCAAAATGATTTTCTTCTGTATTCTACACCTATTTTTACCCCTCTGAGGAGTACATTTTAATAAGAAGCATGATTATTTTTCACATAGGTACAATCATGTGTAACTACAAAAGCACTTCTAAATCCTTCATTGCATAAACAAGTTTGCTCCCCGACAAAATTATTATATTACAAATTATTCTATGTGACTCAAAGGAAGTGTTTGTAATGGATTTTAATCTATTAATTCGTAACATGCTTAATAATAATGCGAGTTATATTGGTACATGAGTGTATGATTACTAAAATACACGTACTAATATCTGATTTGGACACAATAGTTTAATTATTACTAAGGCCCACTTGCACGAAAACTTCACTCTGAGTAAGTTGCTAACACGAAGTTAAATTGATAATATTCTATGACAAACTATCAATATAAGCTCGTGTTAGCAACTAATTCAGAGTTAAAAAGATATCCTGGGTTTGTGAAAGCGGGCCTAATAGTTTTAAATAGGTAGTTTAGTTAAATTAACTATATTTTATTAATATAAAATTTAAAGATCTATTAAAATCTTGAAAATAAAAAATAATAGGTATATAATTTTTATTCGATTTTAAAATACTTAAAAAAGACGAATCAAAAAGTATATAATAGCTATCGTACGCGTTGATATTTTGCTTTCATATTGTAGCATCTTACAAATTATTTTACAATGGTTGTTTTTTTTTAAATATATCTAAACCTGCCAGTTACATATTGAACTGAATAGTTCTTAAACATTATAAAGCCGACGCATTGGTGTTCCATCTTATTATAAGTGAATCCTAATTTGCACACATGTTGTCCTTATACAATAATTATAAATACAAGATTTCAGATCGATACAAGCTATAATAGGCAGTAAGTAAACTTGCCTTGAATGATTTACTGCAGTTCTCAGAGACAATAATGTTTACTTTTAGTTCTTATTATCGATTTAAGTAAGCTCTCAAAAGACTGAAGTTTGGCATACTTAAATCGATACTAAGAACTCCCTTCAGTAACTATTAAAATCTCTGATGGTATTTATCAGTTACACATACACGGCACAAAACAACAACCTTTTTTTACAAAACCTTCATTACATAATTGCCATATGATATTAGGAAGGTAAGAAACAAAGCGATTAGTATAACTATTAAGCAACGTTTACATTATATCACTTATTGCGGCCGGCTCTTTGGTATGACAAAAAAATTAACCTTCTTTTCTTTCATCCTTCTCTCTAAATATGCTATGTCAGAATTGTTTTCTTATCAGTATTGCATTGCCTTTTATTGGCCTTGGGGACCCCACAGAATATCAAGACCTTGTGGTAGGCCAAAGGAGATGGACAGACGAGCTTGACTCATTCTTAAATTCATGGATGCTAACAGCGCACAACCACACCAAATGGAAGGAGGAAAGGGAGGCCTTTACCCTGCAGAGGCACGATCACTGCTAATAATAATAAGAAAGTATTGCATTGACTTCATAAATTTCTTAACCAGCGACACTTGCTTTGTCTGGATAGTACCTGTGTGTACACATGCAGTTGGTGAGGTACAATAAGTGTATAGTATCGTAGTGTAAACGCAGCATAATAGTATACTAGCCGAATACTTAAACACAATTTATTTTAAGTCACCGTTAACTCCCATGCGACAGATACACATTTAAAACCGTTCTAAAGTTGAGTTGAGGATTTTTGAAATGTGACCAGCCTGCCACACGCCCGTCATTGCATATCCTGTAAGCCAGGATCTACAATGATAAACAATGAATACCACCGAGACATTTACGTTTGATGTGTTCCAAGGAATCGATTATATAAAAAGTAGCGTTTAAGTATCCTGGGATGAACCTCTTACATTTCCAGTATCACATAATATTGCATAATATTCTCATCATTCCTTCATTCGAAAAAACAACTTCATTCCAATATATTTGTCAGTTCATTGTGACCACTTCATTCACAGTTATATTTACAGCGGTATATACTGCCAGTGCCAAGAGTGCTTGGCCTCGGGCTTGTGCCCGTTCAGTGATTCTCAAATATTGTTCATATCGAATAGCACTTGAGAGATCGTTCGCGAAGCTTCTACGCTGCTCAGAGCGATCGTTGCTAGGTGTGCCTCGTATGATCGGAGTTGTCTGTAATGAAAAAAGGTTAACTTATTTATTTTTGTTTACGTTAAAGTTTGCATTGTGCTGACGTATTCTGAAAATAAATGTCGGTAACTTAAATCTATTCGAACACAATCTCATTTTCGTGTGGCTGTAACATTTCCTAATATCATATTACGGAATATTATAAACGGGAGTCATATTAGTAACTAGCTGTCCCCCGCGACTTTGTTCGCGTGTTTTAGATTCAACAGTTTTTCATTTTTGCAACATTTTTCATTTATGCTCAGCTCCTATTGGTAGTAGCGTGATGTTATAGCCTATAGCCTTCCTCAACAAACGGACCATCCAATACAAAAAGAATTTTTCAATTCGAACCAGTAGTTCCTGAGATAAGCGCGTTCAAACAAACAAACTCTTCAGCTTTATAATATTAGTATAGATATGGATCCCGTTTAACATTTTTAAGTATATAAATGTACAAATGAGATTATAGCAAAGGGCTACTGAGTTGATAAGTGCACACAACGAAAGACCAAATGTACACTTGGTGTGCAATAAATATTTAACTTTGAGTCTATTCTTGTAATTGGATACACTAGTTTAGTATAATTATGGTGTATATTATTTAAGTTAAGTAGGTATAATATTAATCGTCAATTCTTACCTTCTCCCAGTATTAGAATAAATAACAATATTCCTCAGAATAAGTGCTGCAGTCAACCGTATGCTCTTAGTCACTGGACCTTCGTTCTCATCCTGTAAAACAAACACTATTGAAATACACGTTTTAACATTTTGATAATAGTTCTCATGACAATGTGTATGTGATTTACTATTAGCATCGAAGCGGAGCAGGATTAACAAATGACATGCATGAATTTGTATGAAACATTGATAAAAAGGACCCATAGATATATGTGTAATGTAGGGACAACAGAGAACTTAATAAACAGAGAATTTTAAAAATTACATATAACATTTGACACAAACAATTATTTATTTAACCCACATGTACCCAAGCGGCGACCGGTCACCGCGCATGACGTTACAGCCAAATCTCAGTCAAACGCCGAGTGCGGCGACCGGTCGCTGCACTACCTCTACTTGATTCGAACCCTTTTTTTTTGTGTATAGAGTCTACATTTGTATGAAGAAGTTTGATGATATACGATCTTTAACCTCTAGTTCAACGAGGTAAAACTCAGAATCAATGGGTTAAAGTATAAAAAAAACTGTTACACAAATATTTAATAAACTGAAAAAAAGTATAGGAAAAATCAAATCGACATCCTACGTGCACAAAAAAACACAATACTACCTATATTAAATAACACACATTGACCAACACAAGCTACACTTAACTAAATGTAAAAGAGTTTTGAGTGCACAATTTTATGTGGACAGTACTCAAATACACATTGACAAAAACATACAGGCAACTGAACACAAACACAATATGTCTGCTTGTTTGTATGCTTGTGTGAAACATATAAACAAACACACACCGATATTAAGCCCTGACATTTATTCTAACGACTTTTACATACACAAACAAATATTAAACTATATACTACATAACTATCCACAAATACATAGACAAACACAGACAATACTTTTATGATAAGTGAATCTTATGGTCCACTTATTTATACTTATTTAATACTTATCCACCATAGTTTACCCAATAGGGATGTTAACTGGATATGAAAGGTAAGAATCGTTTAAGTCCGTCAGTTATATAATAAAAAATAATATTAGACGTGTATTTTTTTCTTTATCAAAACAACAAAAATTTACAGTTTATTTGTTTTTAAAGTTCAGGAGTGCGGGCTTATGACGTTACGCCGGTTTTAAAAATTGTAGCATGAAGTTATAAGTTTCATTCGAATCGGATCAGCGGTATAGCTGTAAATGCGTAACAGAAAGGCTTTCTTTCGCATTTATAATATTAGTATAGAAGTACAATTTCTGTTCTAATACGTCATAATATTATCATTATCTTTACTTATTGAAACATATTTAAATAAACAGACCATAACTTCACAGGGCTAGTTCCAACATAACACACATTAACAACACACAAGCAACAATACGTGTTAGTGAGTCTCACCAGTTGTTCCGGCGTGCGACTGAGTTCGGCCCTGTGCTGCACGTGCACAAACACAGACACGTTAGTGACGTCACACGGTACACGCAGCGTGACACTATTAGTGGTTGTGAGATAGAAACTAACTTGGTACTTATTTGCTTTGAGTTTAGGTGGATATTTGAATAGCACAAGTTAGTTTCGTTATTGTCGATGTACGTGTGTAATGTTCACGATAGTTTAAGATGTGACAAAATGACATGAATTTCTTGATTTAGGAAATGGCATGAATCTTAAAGTTTTAGTTTATTTAGCTATAAGACACACATATATTCATTGAGGACTTATTTATGTCAGTTTTAAAATAATAAGTTATGAGTATGAATCTGACACTGAGATGACAGCGGAGCATAGAAAATCTGTGCCTAGCCCAAATAAAATAGCGCCAAGGGGAATGAGATAATGAAATTGTATATGGCATGACACTGTTATGAATTACAATATAGCTGAAAATACAATTATTTTGATCAAAGAACAAAAAAAGGAGACCGTTTATCTATACTAATATTATAAAGCTGAAGAGTTTGTTTGTTTGAACGCGCTAATCTCAGGAACTATTGGTTCAAATTGAAAAATTATTTTTGTATTGGATGGTCCGTTTATTGAGGAAGGCTATAGGCTACATAACATGACGCTACGACCAATAGGAGCGGAGCATAAATGAAAAATGTTGCAAAATGAAAAACCGTTGAAACTAAAACACGCGAACAAAGTCGCGGGGGACAGCTAGTTAACTAATATATGAAACAATTATTTAAAACAAAACGGTTTTCTCACGCATATTCTCGGGTTCGCCCGACTAGTTTCAGGCTCAATAGGAGTCCCTAATCATGAGCTGACGCGGCGGCGGTGCTGTCGCGAGTCGAACTGAGAATATGCGTGAGTAAACCGTTTTGTTTTAAATAATTATGAATGCTCCTCACGAAAGTTATTATACAAACATATGAAATATTACTTACCATAAGCTCTCTAGGGTTGAACATATCCTGTGCGTGCTTGTTGAGTGCGGCGAGGGCGGCGTTTGGCGGGTAGCCTAGTGTCACTGGCTTACCGTCCGCGCCTTCAGCTGCTGCGTGCCGCCGTGAATTGTATATCGCTTTTAAAGCCTGTAATATATCAAAAATATTACTTGGTCTCAACTCCTTTTAAAAAGTATTTTTTGGAATTATAATCCCATCATCCCCTGATTTTTATCCTCTCGTCCCCGGATTATGTTTTACGTAGATTAAAAGTCATTATTAAAAAATGTCTATGTGTTTATAAGACCTTTTCTATGGACAGCTCAAAGAGTTGTAAAATTAAAATGGCAATGGGCACTTAGGTCAAAAATAATATGGATTTTGGGGTCTAAAATTGCTGGAACAACGACCTCACACCGTATTGAAATAGTCCGAACAACGTGGAGTGGTGACTTAAAAACAAGCACCGGGGAGGCGCGAGACAGTTGTTCCTGGCGATAACTACCTGCAGCAGACCTATGTCTAGCAGCACACATCTTCCGGCGACAGATTACAAGCGCTTTTACAAGGACATATTTTATAAATTAAATAAATAAATGTGGACAACATCACATACATTGCTCTGAACCCAACGTAAGTAGCTAAAGCACTTGCGTAATGGAATTCAGAGACAACGAAGGTACCAACACCCAGACCCGAGACAATGTAGAAAAGTGGTTTTCTACATTGACCCGTCCGGGGATCGAAACCGGGACCTCAGAGCTGGCGACACTTTGAAAACCGGTGTGTACGCCACGTCAAATAATTTATGGCATATATTTGCTATTGCTAGGGTGCAGTACGTACGTGCACGGTGCAGTGCTTGTCGGTGAGGTGGTTGAGCAGCGCGAAGGTCTTGCGCGGCACGCGGTCGCAGTCCAGCCACAGGCACGCCGCCTCGCCGCCCGCCGTGCCCGGGCAGTGCGTGCGCGCCGCGTGGCTGAACACGTCCGACGCACTCGTGAATGTTCT
Organism: Diachrysia chrysitis; assembly: GCA_932294365.1. Classification (NCBI taxonomy): domain Eukaryota; kingdom Metazoa; phylum Arthropoda; class Insecta; order Lepidoptera; family Noctuidae; genus Diachrysia; species Diachrysia chrysitis. The sequence continues at coordinate 7,766,617 of OW028659.1, read as the reverse complement.
GAGGATACCGCATAGTTCATGTACGGTGGAAATCTTACGGCGGCACTATGCGGACTTGCGCGACACTACGCGACAAAATATTCTTATATGAAACTAGCTGTCTCCCGCGACTTTGTCCGCGTGTTTTAGTTTCAACGGTTTTTCATTATGGAACATTTTTTTATTTATGCTCCGCTCCTTTTGTAGCAGCGTAATGTTATACTTAGCTTATAGCCTTCCTCAATAAATGGGCTATCCAACACTGAAATAATTTTTCAAATCGGACCAGTATTTCCTGAGATTAGCGCGTTCAAACAAACGAACAAACTCTTCAGCTTTATATATTAGTATAGATTGTAGTTTTTAGTTTAGTTGCAGTGTAGTTTCACTACCTCTTAGTTTATGTCAGCTCATACAATTTCATATAAAGAATATTTTGTTGCGCAGTTCCGCGTAGTGTGGTCGCACCTTCAGGGCAAGGCGAATCCACTGCGCAGTAAAAAAAAAGTATGCGACAGCGGGAGTGCGGCGCTAGGTACTGCACAGCGTGAAGCGCACAACATAACCGTCTATAAATTGAAATAGGACTATACCATGTATAAGGAAAATTCATTTAAAATAGCATATTACACGTATTAACTTACGAATTAATCAAACGATTTTACAAAAGAACAGAATTCATTTAATTTTGTATTTATGTTCGAGCTTGTATGATACCTAAAGTAGATTTAAGTCAATTACGTACTTGCCACATCCCCGCCAGTGGCATATCCAGGGCGTTTCATCCTGCGATGTGGTTGGTAGTGGTGCTAGCGCCGGTGGTGGGGTAGCCGAAGGTTTCGGGGTGGGCGGTTTCTACAAAATTGTAGATACTTTTTTAATAATAAACAAATAAACGTAGACAACACCACATACATTGCTCTGAACCCAAAGTAAGTAGCTAAAGCACTTATGGAATTCAGTCTTATGGAATTCAGAGACAACGAATGTACCACAAACACCCAGACCCGAGACAATGTAGAAAAGTAGTTTTCTACATTGATCCGTCCGGGGATCGAACCCGGGACTTCAGAGCTGGCGACACGTTGAAAACCGGTGTGTATGCACTCGACCACGGAGATCGTCAGATATAAAAATAGGGATGTTAACTAAAAAAATTTAACTAGAAGTCAAAGTTATAGTTCAGAAACTAAAACTTGTAATTTACAAGGATTCGCATTATTTTACATCATGAGTTTATAACTCGTCAGTTAAAGTAATCAATATATTAATACGAGTAATAAAGTGACAAACACAGCCATAACACATTACCTCAGGCACTGGCTGGTTGACTACGAGCTCTTTATCACCGATCTTGGTGTTGCCCACCATGACGGGTTGACGGGTGATGACTTGCCTCATCACTGGTGGTTGCGTTAATGATGACTTCTGCGAATATTTTTTATAACACTAAAAAAATATAGAAGGCCGAATAGAAAAAATATGAGATCTAATAGCGTAAAACTTCTTCCAATAATATATACAGAAGTTGGTCTGGGTTGCAGTTCAATAAAAAAACTAGTTATAAATCTCTTTCAATTAAACACGTATAATAGTGATACCACCAATTTGTATGCCTTAAAAATAAAAATATAAAATATAATAATTAAAAATATAATTCAAAACCTAAACAAAACACAAGGACACTCCGTCACTAGGCCACAAATAACTTTACTTTTGCAGTAACATGCCAATTTTAATCAAATCAATCAATAATAATCAAATTAGTTTTAGCACCACAATATTCACAATAGTTCTGTAGCTACCTGGGGCCATTCATGTCTGTTCTCCCATAGAGTAGGGGTGAATGGCCCCTGGTAGATGCCCCATCCCATATTAGAGTAAATTTCTCAACAAGCCCGCTGCGTGTTGGACCTGTGTCCCCACGTAAGCCTTTCAAAGGACCGGGTATTCTCGCTACTGAGGATAACTCGCGAAAAATAAGAGATACATAATAATATTATTAATAAAATACCGGCTTATAAATGTCAGATTACATTGTTTTTTTTAATCTAGGTTTCCTCACGTTCTCCGTTTGTCTTAGAATAATTAAGAAAGTACATACTTTGATAAAGTCTCTTTGGTCTTCAAGGCATTAAAATATTAAAAAACAAAAACATATACGCCTCAGGTATTAAGTCCGCCATTATACATTGATGTATATAACGCATTCAATAAATCTTCTTCTTCTTTCTGTCCTTTTCCCAATTCATTTGGGGTCGGCGCACAATGTTTTTTTCTTCCATTGTACTCTATTAGCCATCATACTGTCATTCACAGATTTTTGCCTCATATCATCTCTCACGCAATCGATCCACCTTTTTTTCGGCCTTCCTTTTCCTCTCCAGCCCTCCACATCCAAATTCATCACTCTTTTATTCACATGTGTTTCATCCCTCCTCATTACATGCCCATACCATCCTAAGCGATTTCCTTTCAGTTTTTCTGTAACTGGTGCCACTTTCAAACTTCGTCTAATATACTAATTTCTAACTTTATCCATTTTCGTCACTAAATAAATAATAATAATAATATCTTGGGACATCTCACACACGGTCATCTGATCCCAAACTAGGCAGAGCCTGTGCTATGGCAACCAGACAACTGATAAATATACTTATATATTTCTAAATACATACATATAAAAGATAAATTACACCCAGACACAGAACAAATGATCGTGCTCATCACACAAAGATTCGTCCTGGGTGGGAATCGAACCCACGACCTCCGGTTTAGCAGTCAGGGTCACTAACCTCTAGACCAACAGGCCCGTCCTTGAATTAATTAATTAATATACTTACCGGAGCGCTCTGTATAACACTTGTCTTCGCCTCGCTAACCACAGAAACCTGGTTGCTCTGCACGCTGGTTACCACAGGACTCCTCTGTGGTTGCTGGACAACTCGATGCACATTGCCCTTCATAGTTGTATTCATAATGATCGGCTGGTTGTTCGATACTGCTATTATTTGCTGGCTACCTTGCAGGAGTTGTTGGTTGCCTGTAATTTCGTTGGATTATGACCTTTCGAACTTTAATAGGTCGATGTCTTTACATAAAAGTTTTTTACGATAAGAACTGAAATGAGGGGTGTAAATTTATGTTCTCAACATTTCAATCCTTTTGAGGATGATAAATGATTTATACATGTCAAAATCCTTGAGGAATATTTTTTCCAATAGTCTTGAAAATAAGATGATGATGATGATTTTCTTTGACAATATGGCTCAAATACAGTGTGTATTCTAATAATATTTTTAAAAACATGTCCGTTTTTTACTAGTATTTTGATACAGTAAGTGAAAACAAATAAATGACAACAACTTTAGATACATTGCTCCTAACCCAAAGTGAGTCACTAAAACACTTGTGTTATGGAATCAGAGACAACGAGCGTACCACAAACACCCAGCCCAAAACAATAAAGAAAAGTGGTTTCCTACCTTGGACTGTTGAAGATGGTAATATGTTTTTAATTGATTACAGAAAAGATAGAAAAGATAAGGTTTACGTATTTAATTATGACGACCTCCTGTGTCGAGTGGCGTTTACGCCGGTTTTAAAGGTGTCGCCAGCTCTGAGGTCCCGGGTTCGATCCCCAGCCGGGTCAATGTAGAAAACCACTTTTCTACATTGTCTCGGGTCTGGGTGTTTTTAGTACCTTCGTTGTCTCTGAATTCCATAACACAAGTGCTTTAGCTACTTACTTTGGGTTCAGAGCAATGTATGTGATGTTGTCCACAATTATGTCATTAAAACAATACAAAACAACATTACCTTGAATCAACTGCGCATTCCCGCTCACAATTTGGTTGCCAGTTGCAGTACTTATAAGTGCCGGCGGTTGCTTTGAAGTGACCACTATTTGCTGCGTCTGTTGCGTGTTGACTATCTGAGCTTTATGTGGTTGCGGCTGGTTGGTTATAATGGGCTGCTGGCTGGGAGTTATTTGAGGGGCATTCTGTAAAATTTAGGGTTGATTAGTTTACTGTTATACAATAAAAATAATCCACCAACAACTATAGTTTAACGAAAAACATAAATTACTAAAACATATATACTGTGCATACTTATTTACCACATAAGTACTAAAGATAACGTCTTCATTATATAAAGAAAACAGACAATACATAAAATACGAATGAAAAGCTAAACATGCCTCTGAAAAAAAAAACTTATTCTCTCATACAGCGCGTAGTCCAAAAAACAAACATCAATAAAAAAAGTAAACAAATTATTTTTTTAAATAATATACGTAAATAGCAGACATTGCAATTCCTAACACCAATAATTAAATAAACATAAATTAATTAAATTTAATAACGAATATGCGAGATCTAATATGATCTCTAAATGTATAACTTCAAAGTTCTAAATACAATGCAGCACATCATGCTTTGCAGCTGTATATAGTAGATGCGCAACAAACTAGAGATATAGACCTTATACTTATTACATAAGGTACATTTTTCTACAACAGAACTAAAATAATAATTTACTCTCATACTCAAAGTAATCGTGCACTGCGACATTTGCCACAACCTACAAATGACAAGTTTTAGAAAAAAGGCGGCATAGTTACGTCGACATCAAGTGTGATATGAATTGCTCATTTAGTAATATATATTCAATATAAAAATAATATCAAAAGTAATATATATTCAAGTATATTTATTAACTCATTATTTGATTTATATATATAAACATTTTTTTTTAAAAGTAATTAATAATTTAAAAAAATTAAATCAATTTAATTTGGACATTTTAGGTTTATATTTGAGTATATTTGTCCATTATATTACTTTATATGAATAAGGCATTATTAATAGTTGTCCTAGATACTCACTGCCAAAGACCTCTTACAGACATATCTGGCATTTTTTTAAATAAATCTTCGTTTTAATTCAAGTATATACCTATTACTTACAGTCCAACTTTAAGTACGGACCTTATTCAATAAAATACACTCACAAACATCATTTTTTTACATGAACCGTGACGTCAACGCATCTAAACCACTTCTAAAACCAGTCTACCAAGCTAAAAGCTAGTATTCTGTGCAAGGAACCTGAGCGAGGACATTCTTGACCATCGTGATCGCCTGAGAAGTGCTCACAAGCGTGGGCTGACCCAACACCTGTCGTGTCGACTGTATCACACCCGTGTTCTGCGATAACCAACTTATATATGAAGACGTAGAGTTCAATTATGATTAAACTACTTTTACTATTACACAAAGAAACGTAGAGCGCTTGATAACACTATGGGGCTTTCCTAAACCACTGGCACGACTGCGCCGTGTTAAAAATGCATTACAAAAGCAAACCTTACGCCTAATGCCTGCCTCAGACTATTCCACCCTTATTATCGTGGTTAACAGATTATCAAGCGCTCTGAAAACTTTATTCATGCACAAGTTTATAAGATCAGGAGTGTGTACGACTTTATTCACAAGCCTGTCTGTCCAATTTCAGGTCAAATACACGACAAGATTTTAGTGATAAGTCGCACACATAAACAAAAATAATACTTACAACACACGAAGATATATGAGTCTGTCTAAAATAATAAAATCCGAACGACTGTTGTTCGGGTTAATAATAATAATAATGAATTAATTCTTAGCATGATAACCCAATAGTTAGTAGCGGATGGTAAACGATGATGATTGTAACACGCAAAATATATAATAAATAACTATGAATAACTTAATATTTAATGATCAGGATCTGGATATGATTGGTCGTATTTAAAATATTTCCTACTAATTTAAACAACGCTACAGAACGGTTCTTCTCTAAATTAGTCGCTTAATTTACTATTAGGTATATGTCTGTATTTTTTTTTACTAGACATCTTTAAAATTAACGGTAAATTAAAAATAAAAATAAAGGTATTTACTAAATAATAATTTTTGTATTATTTATTTATCAATATTTTTTGGACAATAATGTAGTATTGTCTCATATATTAATAGACCCGTATGATATGTACAATTTTAATTCTATAAAACAATAGTCCAGTAAAACAATAAAAACCTCCTTCGTTAAAAACTATGGCACATCTCCTAAAATATATATTATATATTAGAATTGTGTAGTGTGTATTTTACTCATATCTAGATCCGTTTAGAAATAAGAAGAAACCTTGCACCTCAAGATTGTTAGACACAAGAAGCTAGTAACAAATGGTAATTTTAATGAAATAAAAACCGAAAGTAGATCTGAGAACAATTAGTCTGAATTCAAGCGAAGAGTATTAGAACAGTGTTAATATCTACTCCATACAGCGGTTGATCGCATAAAAAAGAACTAGAAAAAAATATTTTTTTTATTTATATTTTGTAATGTAAACTCTACACGGTAAGAATATTACTGCTTTAATTAATATTTGTTGCTGATATACTATATTAAATGCGTTAAAGGTACCCGAATTTAATCTACCTACTTAAGATTACATACTCTAACAAATAAAATATATTTTAATATTTGATTTAAAAGGTGTGACAAATGTCTCTGCTTCTTAAAATATAAAATGAATCATCTAATTAGAACCTTAAGTCACTGACACAAGACAGAAAATCTAAACGAATCTTTATGTTTTATTTGTCCCACGTAATATAAGGCAATAAGGGTCATATATTACCAGCAGTTGTATTAAAATAGCACGCGATAACCGACTGTATGGAGTGAGATAGAGATTAACTGTATTAGCTACTTGATTTGATTTTAACCTGTATAATTTGCTGTTGGGTTATCGCCTCTGTTGCCTGCTTAATAAGGCTGTTTAGCGTCGCCTCATCCAGACCGCCTGGGTTGTTTACCTTTTATAACATTTATATTTATAGCCATTGATATGACAAACTTATTATATATACCGAGCCAATTTCTGATACTCCGCAAAAATGGAACAATCAAATATGAATTGCTTTCTGAGGTTTACGCGGATATAAGACATTGAAATAAAACTACTTTGATTTTCGAAACTTCGGGAACTAAAATCTAAATACAAACCGCGATAAAATCCGTTCAAAGTAGTTTTATTTCAAAATCAATTATGAACTTAAACTCGTTCTCTGTAGATACATTTTACCGTGACCATTATTGCGGCAAGCTTTCCCCAGCTCTACTTTATGATTTGTACAAAACACACATCCAGTTATGAACTACGACAACAAATCGTAAAATTACAATCGATATACATATTATTATACTGTATTTTTTTTTTTAAGAAACCTGTAGTCCCAGGTTTAAATGTTTTTTCTAAAGGTTTATTTGAACCTTTGAGCATTTTTGTCATGGTAACCAAATGTAATTTCTATTACCACAAATTTTAAGCACATAAATTGCCCAGTCCCTATATATATATTTGTCGTACAACTCAACTACAAAATAGTTAGTCAAAGAGCTTACCGTTAAAGTGAGAGGACCTCCACCGGTGGGCCCTTGGACTATAATTATAGTTTTTTGCATCATGTTTCCCGGTAGGTTCTGAGCGATGTAGCTTATCCCACCTAAAACAATGTTCATAATTAGATGTCATGTAATTTAATACTAATCTATACTAATGTATAAAGCTGAAGTTTGTTTGTTTGAACCTCAGGAACTACTGGTCCAATTTGAAAAATTCTTTCAGTGTTGGATAGCTCATTTATTGAGGAAGGCTATAAGCTGTATATCATTACGCTGCAACCAAAAGGAGCGGAGCATAAATGAAAAATTTTGCAAAAATAAAAAGCCGTTGAAACTAAAACACGCGGACAAAGTCGCGGGGGGCAGCTAGTTTAAGATACAATTGTAATTAAATAAGAGATTACCTTGAGAATTGCTTGGAGTTGCAATAATTTGCATTGGTTGTTGCATGTACTGTGTTGGTTGAGTTGATAATGTCTTTTCTGTTATACAAAAAAAAACATAATGTACCTAAATTATCATTTTACAAATAAAATAAAAATCCTTTGTTTATCAGATCATGAAGTTTTAACTCCTTAAGAAGTTTCTGTTCTGCTGTAGTGAGAGAGTAATGTCTGCAATATTATAATGGCAACACCTATCTGTATCTGTATGTCTGTATATTACGCTTAAAGGTAAAACCGTTGAACCGATTTTGATTAAACTTGGTATGGGGCAAGCTTGGATCCCAAGAAAAACATAAGCAACTTTTTGCCGCTATAACCGGAACCCACGCGGCCGGAGCCGCGAGCAAAAGCTAGTACTTAATAAACATACGAACCTTGAAGAATGAGTTGCCCGGATTGCGATGTGATTATGTTTTGAACATCCATTGGCTGTACTTGCAACATTGGTTGCTGCATTTGTAGCGCCTGTTGTTGTACCTACGATGCAAAAAAGCAATTCATAAAAGATCTGTGAGCTAGTACACCGATTTTTTTTACTGCAGAATACAATTGAATTTGATGAAGCTTAATAAAAAAAATATATAAATTCAATGTAATTTAAACTTATATTGAAAGCATACTAATACCCTAGTTACCCTACCTAAGCATTAGGAGCAGTGCTTATATATTTGTTTAAATGAATGACGTTGTTTATACAGGGTTGTTTTATTTGGTATTGCTACTGGTATTATTGTTATTGTTTTGTCCAGTGGCAACACAGGCTACGCGCGCCATTAGTCGAGTGTGACGTTTTTGTATTATAACGGTAAAAGTTACTTTGTGATCTGTCTGTCGATATATTGTATATATGTATATCTGGCGATTTTGGTAAAAAAAATCGTATAGAGCTTGGACGCCGTGAATTTAGTACATATTATAGGTTAGTTTTTTACAAATATCGTGCGAAGTCGCAACCAAAGCTATAATATAATTACTATAAGTACCTGTAATGTTGGTGTTTGCACTTGTAGTGTAGGTTGCTGAACTTGCATCGTTGGTTGTTGGACAGACATAGTCGGTTGTTGTACCTAGTAACGAAAAACATTTATTAAATAAATAGTAAACAAAAACATAACTTTATGATTTTTCTCAAGGACTTGTATTTGAATAGGATAAATTAACATATCATGTAGTCTCTGGTTGTGGTAATCGGTCACGGGTGACCGAAGTGCGATAGATATTTGTATATGAAATATGTGAGTTGATAAGTTTACCTGTAGAATAGGTTCCTGAATAATAACAGAAGGATTTTCACTGCCGGCAGTCATTAATACCGAAGGCTGTATCGCATCCGCTGACTCTTGCTTTGGCGGCATCTAAACCCCAATCAAATTAAATTAATATTTTTTGGAAATAAAGGCACATACAGCCATAACCAAACCTCTTCAAATCAAAACCTGTAAAGCTATTTTATCCCCAAAAATATGGTTACTACCTGAAAATAACACCAATAACACTTACGTGACTAAAAATTCAGCAAAATAAATGTTCCATATAATACTACTTCGATTAAAATAACATATTTTCATAATAAGTATCGTGAAAAGATTCACGCGACGATCCGACTAATTATCAGAATTGCTCGCCGAGTTTCAGACCCAAACGAACCCCATAATAACCAGTTCATAACGCGTCGGAAACAGGTTTCGTTGGGACCCGAAACTTGGCGGGCAATTTGAATAACCTTGCGGCAAAATACATTAATAAATAAATAGAAGCATTTAACAAACTCACACTATAAATACATAAGACATGTGAATACATAAATAGAGTACATAATATAAGAGTGAGAGTTAGTAACAAGACCTTTGTTCGTAGTGCACTCATCAGCATTCCGTGGGGACGCTAATGTTCGCCGATATGGATAGACATGAAATGGAGAGGTTTACTCAACTTAATAATAATTAAAAATAATAACAGAAATTAGAAACTCAAGGATATCTTGTCTAAGTACCTGTTTCGGGAACAAAATCACAATTCAAGAATGACAATGTACCATTCCAAGAAAATGCATATTCATTTTTGTATGCAGCTGATCTATAAGTATTTTTATAGGTAATTAGTTAGGTAAATTAGATCTAAGAATTATCTATTTTAGATCAAGAACTTTAGAAACTTTTGCTGTGTTCAGAGAGCGAAATAAAAATACTGGCTGTATTTATGTCATTTGGTAATGTTTGCAAACTCGGAGGATATAATTCTGGTAATACAAGCATAAGTCATAAAAAATCGAGTTTGAAGGGTTAAATAATCTAGATGAGAACTGGCAATCTATACACATAATTTTCTATTTAAATTTCTCTTTAGTAACGGCAGGGTTTCTATTCCGCAGTTTAGGTACGTTCGGCTGGCGTGCCTCCCGGGCAGGCGAATGGCAGTAAGTTGCCGCTGTCCGCGTCGTGCGTAAATTTTGTTTCGTCGAGTCGATCACTTCGCGAAGTGAACCTTCTGTACCTACGTACTATTAATTATTCTGTGGTAGTAGCTTTAAGATTTCGATCATAGCAGTGTAATAATAATATGGCGAAAGAGACGAGACACAGACCATTGGAAATGTAACATTTAAATACCTATTATTTATTTTCGGTCTTAGCATTAGCTTTGCAATTTAGACCATAACAGTGTGGTTATAAGTTCGAAATTGCCTAGACAGTAAAAAAATAGCAAAGCTAGTACATTTACCAAATCTTCTTCATCTTCTAATGCGGAAGCCGCAAGCGCTGCGTACAGGTTCGCTGCAGTTTTTGATACGCTCTCTTGTGGTGCTGCGATCTAAAAGAAAAATATATTACATATACATTTACATACTAATCTGTTATAGACATATGTTACATACATAACTAGACTATAATAAACATATTTGTAATATTGGCTTTACGATTTTATCAAAAATGAAAAATGATGAGAGATTTTCCTTCGGCGAGTAACAGCTAATTTTTTTTTGTTATAAGAACATTTATTAATTTCTTAAAGTATGACTGTTTTCGTGATTATTTTCTATTTGCAGTATTAAGATTTAATATAGAGTTAATGTAAAAATAATAATAAAGGACAACGATATAGTGCTGAATTGAAAAAAAATAGAACTTTAATGTAATTTATTAAGATAATTACCAAATACCTCTACAAATGCGATCTTGACAGCACGCGCGGCATAAACGCTCTTGATAAAGAATTTTTTATAGTACAGAACATGAAATAAAAAAACCCCTTTTATATTTCATATAAGTACACCAATTTATACAAACCTTTTCGTCAACCTTCATTTTCTTTGCCGGCGGTTCCGTATAAGAATGATCAGCACCCACATTCTCAGGTACGTCCTTTTCAGTTTTAATCTGCAACTGACCTTCTGTCTTGACCTGAACCAATTGACCTTGTTCATTCTTATACTGTAGTATAGGCGCTTGTAACTGATCACTCTTCAATTGAATTATTTGACCTTGCTCATTTTTTATCTGAATTAATTGACCCTGCTCGTTCTTTATTTGGAAGTATTGGTTTCCTTGTGTGACTATTCCTGCGTCATTTATTTGTATGACGGGGGTTGATTCTGATTTGACTTGAACGATTTGTCCTGTTTCGGTTATTTGAATGGTTGGCGCGTTGATTTGAGGGCCCATTTGAACAACTTGCAGTGGAGGGTTGGAGTTTTTCTTTAGAAGGTCTGCCAGCATTTTATTTTGGGCTGATTTCTGAAAGAGAACTTTGATACTGTATCTATTCACAATGATTCTTAAAAACGTAAATTTCTGGTATGCAAAAAAAAATTTTCGGGATAGATTTAACGATAATTCATTAAATAATACTTACGATTGTAAGTTGTGCTTGTTCATCGATTTGTATTTGAACTGGCTCTTCCTTTGGTACTGAAAATAGAACATATACTATAAGTTATTTCACGCAAAGAAGAAAAAACATTTTTTTTATTATTTACTTACCCAGATCTTCTTGAGTATTCATTATAACCTGCAAAAGTAAAAATCATTTGAGATTATATTGGAAGATACACCATCGGAACCTTCTCATTTATGAAATAGTAGTAATATCTTGTAACGACTCACACACGGCCGTCTTATTCCAAACTAGACGGACCCTGTATTATGGCAACCAGACAACTGATACACGTAATTATATATTTCAAAATACGTACATAATATTACACATAAATTGTAATTTGTATATATAACATACTGTACCAGACGTACAACAATCATTCTCATCACACAAAGATTAGTCGTGGGTGAGAATCGAACTCACGACCTCCGGTTTACCAGTCGAGTCACTAACTACTAGACCAACAGGCCAGTCAAGGCAAATACACTTTACCATAGCAAGAACTACTTCTAAAAGACTGAAAACCGCTAAGTATTGTCACATACCTTCTCTGTAGGCGTGCTACTGGCAACACCACCAGGTGTTATCGTAGTACACTTGATCAAAGCCTCAGGATCCACATCCATTGCCTGTGAATTTCGAATTATATTTTTACAGCAAAATATATATTTCGATAAGTCCTCAAATATTCTCCATTTAACTATCAGCTTTAACAATATAAACCCTAAAAACCCCAACCTAGAGTACATAATAATATGTTACGGAACGGGAAAACGTATTAATTCATACTTCGTATTAATTCCCGTACATCCATTCTCCAACATTACAAATGCGAATGTCTGTCTGTCTGTCTTACTGTTACGCTTCTACAGCTAAACCACTAAACCGATTTGATGAAACTTGGTATGATGTAACCTTGGATCTCGAAAAACGACACCCACGCGAGCGGAGTCGCGGGCAAGCGTATATTATAAATATGCTACAAGACAGTTTAAAGAAAATATAATATATATTACTTAGTGTACAGGATATTTAGAAACTAAGTTAATTATTTATTAAATTACCTGATTATTTTGCACTAAAACAGTTGTTGGTGTTGCAGGCCCTCTCTGTTGACTTTGCTGTCTTTGCGCCACCTAGACATGAGTATATAATGAATTCAACTGCACATAATAAAGGTATATAAGTTAGAATATACACCATAAAATTTATAAAAGTAATATTGTAATATTGAATATTAATTAAATGAATTTCCTTGTTATAAATAGATAAAAATATAAAAAGATTTATATTTTGAAAACATTTTAATAATATTAAATTAAATTAAAATCTTAAATCACCAATCCAAAAAAATATTCTAAGATTTTTACGAAATAATAGTATTTTTCAATCAACTTTTATTTTAATTAAGTTTTAAATAATTATAAGTAATAATGTACATGTTTTTTATACATTTCTAAGATCATGCTCTCAAATAAGCTAGCGTAATACTCATGCCGTTTCAAACCAGTTATTGTATTAAGTTAGTTAATCAACTAGTATACTTGGCATGCCTTTCTAAACTGCCACTACATAATGTTGCCATATACAACAAAAATATTATTGCCATATATAAAAATATATTTATTTATAAGGCTAAGGTATTTAACCTGAGCCGTTACGTCAACTAAGTGACCAAGCTTTTAGTTTTAAAATACTTATGGTCATGCTCGATTTAATAGTTTTAGAACTACCAAATCTTTGTTATATTATATTGAATTCAAACTACATGCAAATTGTTAATTTTTCAATGAATAGTCGTATTTTATACCTTTGTTTGTGATCAAGACACCTGGTTTATGTCTAGTTGTAAAAGTAAAATGTAATAAATGAAATACAAATTAATAAGAATTAAAAAAATACGTAAATTTGACAAGAAATCATTAAATAAAAAAAATGTATAATTTATACTTTTTCTATAACTCAGTTGTCTCATTTAATGTCGTGGTGGCCTAGCAGTTCAAAAAACGGATTTTTATATATAAGGTTGCAGGTTCAAACCCACTAGAGGCAATTACCTACCAAAGTGAGTTTTTCAAAGTTGTACTAAAGTATTTTCTTATTTATTCTAAGACACCAGTAGCAAACGGTGTAGGAAAAGATCGTGAGAAAACCTTGATTCCAAAAAAATAATTTAAATTCGCCAACCCACACAAGTGAAGAACTTTTAAAAACACTTTAATATATTGCTTTTTAAAAACGAACAAATTTACCAATAAGCTAAAATGAAACTTGAAAAACAAAATAACAAAATTAGCTAATCAATAAAAACGTATAAAATTCACACATAGAATAATAATAAATGTATTCAATAAACAAAACACTATCTTTCGCTTTTACTAATTTGTGACGTATTAAATGTAACGTAACCACAGTATGTCACGTAGGCAGGTTACACACGAACATAATTAAACGAAATTACGTTTCATGTAACATTAATTTGTGACACAATGAGTTCGCAATAATAATAAATATAAGGCCCCGAGACGGTTAAGGACAAAGGATTTGATTTAAACATTTCTAAAAATATACATATTACATATATGTATATTCAATAAAAAAAAACACTATCGCTTCTACTACACGTCAACAACTATCATAGATACTTTACTATCCTACCTACATTAATAAAATTACAACTATACCTATTCTGTTCATACGACTATATAACAGTTAGTTGGGTTAGTACACTTACTTGCGGTTGCTGTGACGCGGGGCTTACTTTGTGCGCTAACAAGTGCTTGATAAGCGTCGTGTTAGACGGACTGGACTCCAGCGCTTGAGAGAGGTGCGGGTGCGACACTGTGGGCTGCGGCTGCGACTGATCAAACATTATTTTATTAAAAAGAAATACTAAGCTGACACCTGATTTTACACCTTATATCAAGTCAATTGCGTAGTATTACGTATAGAAACAATATTATATATATTTTTTTTAGACATTTTAGAAATACGATTTGTGGGCGGAAAAGGTCGCAGTTTAGACTAAGTTGTATATATACGTAAGTTTAAAGAAGGGATAACTTTTTAACTACAAAATACCTGTGCTTGTGCTTGCGATACAACGGGCTTCGCTTCTGCTGCTGCCTTATTCGTCAACTGCGCCTTTAATATCGGTGATGATGGACCTAAATAAACAAATTAAAATAAACTTCTGGTAGTATATAATCCGATTTAAAAATGGCATTCTCTTTTCCAGTTTCTTAAGTGATTATTTCTAATCTTATTGCTATTGGCGAATAGGCTGTAAAATGTAGGTTCGGTTTGAACTGGATCACTTAATTTTATGAACATATTAACTGACCAAGTCCCAACTGAAGTTAGGAAAGTTCGTCAAAAATAAAAGAAGTGAGTTTTAATAAATGACGACAACCTCCGTGGTCGAGTGGCGTACACACCGGTTTCAAGGTCTCCAGATCTGAGGTCACAGGATCGATCCCTTGACGAGGATTTCAATATAGAAAACCACTTTTCTACATTGTCTGGGGTCTGGGTGTTTGTAGTACCTTCGTTGTCTCTGATTCCATAACACAAGTTATTTACCTACTTACATTAGGTTCAGAGCAATGTATATGTGATTTTGTCAACATTTATTATTATTGTTTAATATGTTTTGTAATCTACCTGCTGTAAGATTAGTTCTATTCTGTATGGTCCTTGATCTGATGCCGATGTACACCTGCTGCGTCTCGCCGGTAGACAGTGTCACTGTGTTTGGGCCCACTGTACCTCCGAACACGGTCCTACAGTGAAAAGTTTTTAATGTATGCGCCTTTTTATCCTACATATTTTGCTATAAGCTTACCTTTACCCTTTCGTAAAAATGTCAAAATTGTCAGCAAAACTTGTTGTTAGGCTCTAGATTTGGCCAATATTACGGCAAATTCTCGCAGAATTAAGTAAATATAAATACAATTAGGAAAATCTTAGCTGAGACCAATACGTTTTATTAGGAAAAGCTATTTACCTCTTTCAAATTTTTAAGACATAGAAATTTTATAGATACTAGTCATTAAATTAGTCCCGCACCTAGGAATTTGAACCTTGTGTCGCGGGGATTTCACGAACATTCAAATCACATCCACAAAACACACGGACTAAGAACAAGTATTTGTGGATCACACAAATGTTTGTAGTCCCATGCAGTAATCGAACCCGTGGCACGTCACGCACCGTGGTAATTGGCGTGGTGACCTATACCATTTGCCCATCTGTGCAGACAGTCATCTTCTTGAATAGCGTACCATGGTTGTGTCCCATCCAAAGTGAATGTGGTAGGTGGCAAGGCTACCGATTTATCAAAGAAAAAAAAATTGGCATTTAAAAAAAAAAGTAAAACATACCTGACCAATCTAGGAAAGTGTGTCGGTCCAATAACTCCCTTCCTTGCCAGTTTAGTGCAACACGCAACATATTGTCTATACACTTCATTGGCATCACACGCACTGTTGTCACTAGCTGGCAACACTTCGTAAGCTGAACGGAGCCACGCTTGAGCAAAATGCTCGTTTTCCTACAAAAAAAAATAAAGAAAAAAATAGTATTCTTATAAAATGATGGTATAGTTAGTATTATTAATATATTAGTATGATTAATGTAGAAATTGGTAATGTTAAGGTGAAAATGCATGCATTATTAGTTATTGTTATTATATAATTAGTTTTTAGATTAAACTTTATATAACATGGATGTTATTATAGAATATATTAATTTTGTGTATTTTATTACATTTTTAACACTATTTACATTGTTATAATGTTGCTTTAAATTTAGGTTTTAATTAGTACTAGCTGTTTCCCGCAGCTCCGCCCACGTGGATGTCGGTTATCGCAGCAAAAAGTAGTAGTCTATCTGTGTACCAACTTTCATTTAAATCGGTTCAGTAGTTTTGGATTCAGACAGACCAAACAGTCAGACAGGCGGAGATACTATCGCATTTATAATATTAGTAAGGATTGATTAACCAACAACTACCATCAATAAATATTTAAAGATTAAAATAGTCACGGCGGAAAAATCAGTGTGAGTTTTTCTTAATACATAATATCTAGTATAAAACCCATTATTTTAGTGTTTTAAGAAAATAGGTAAAAAAAAATTGCCTTTGGGTTATTTATTTATTATTTACCCTAAAAATACAAAACTTTTTATCCGTAGCTTAAATAATACACAAATATAATATACCCTACAATAAACTCTATATACAACAACACAGAAAAGACCGAATACTCAAACGCAACTCAATTTTAAATCGCTTTACTCATGCTATCTCTGTCACTCTAAGGCGTAAAGTAGCGACGGTTTTTTTTTTTTTTTTTTTTAATTACTAGCAATGTGGGTGGAATTCACATTACTAGCAATCTTGTAACCCCTCCAACTAACCTAAATATGCTTGTATCTGGAGTGGGTTCACGGCAATACTATACATATAGATACTAGAGCCAAAGAATATTTCAGTTATATTATTTAATTAAGTAACGTTTTTCCCGACTTCATGTTTCATTTTTTACAACTATTTGAGTTTAATACGATAAAAAATGATTTTTTTTTTGTTTTTGCTGTCAAATGCTGTCGTTTACTTTTTGCAAGATACGTAATAAGGCCGCCGGTCTTATCGATTACAGGCAACCGTTGCCTTAACAGATGTCCGCCCGCTCGAAGGTTAAGAGCGTCTCAAAGTTAAGTAGCGTTTGAGTCGGTGTAAATAGAAGTGGATGCTTACGATCGGTCCCTTATCATTCACCTGCACTGTCCGCTGCTGCAAGTGCGACTGTTGTATGGAGGAGACCGGCGCAAGCGCAGGAACCGGTATCGATGTTACCGGTTGCGGTTCCACTTTTACGGTAACTTGAGCCTGTATACACAATGCTAATGATAAAAGGGTTGCGGACATTTTTTTTTTCTTCTATTTTCAATCTCAATGAAGTCGTCTTTCGGCAGTCTTATTTAAGCGTCACTAAGATTATTAAAAAATAATAGACACGTTTTCTTTTTCAAACAATGAGGAAGATACAGTGAATGGAAATGTCGCGTGACGTCACTTGTAGCTACAATTTTTACCCACAAGTCACGTCACAAGCCTCTTCTCCTAAACTTTAAAGTGCTTTAACTTTGACATTTTTTATTGATTTAATAAACGAAAAAGTACGAGTCTTTTTTATGTATGTGGCGGACCCCATGTATATTTTCTTTTCATACCCGCACCCTTATTAAATGATGTATGTATTATGTATGTAATAAACTATTTACGTTCAAAGCATTCAAAGACTTCAGGTTACTTACTATCAATTTTGAATGACTAATTTCTATAGTAAGTATTTCTAGCAATGTGGTAGGAATTCAACTAAGCTAAATATGCTTGTGTCTGAAGTGGGTTACGTCAATAGTGTAATTGGCGGGGTCCGAACCTGCGACTTCTCGATCACACGGTCGTCACCTTAACCATTAGGCTATTGCCGCTTAAATGGTAATGTTAGCTTATTATAATTCAAGTAAATATGCATGACGAAATTTACAAACACTACGATTTGATAGGTAATTAGGTACAAGATATTACGCAGAATAAAGGCACACATGTATACATAATTTAAAAAATAAACAAAGTCCTATATTAAAACGAGCATACCTGTTGTTGCTGCACCTGCCTATCGTGTGCATCTTTCTCAGCTTGCGCGGCCAACGCGCTCGGCCCGCTCACCGTCTCCACCACACGCATCAGAATACATGCACGGGGGCCGTAGCTCTGCGCCTATAAAAAACATACTATTTCAGTGTCATGATTTGCAGTGGCCTGGCCCGGCAGTCTCGACATGGATAGAGATAACGATAGCGATATTCGTAAACTTTTAAAGGCTTACCCTAACGACTGATAAGGTCATATATATCAAACCTATAAAGTGCTCAATCGAGTGCGAACCCAAGTAGGCCGCTTTCTGAGAATTACCGATCTTTTTTATACCAAATGCGAGTGTGGTGCTCCCAATCAGACCATGCCCCACTTGATGAATTGTACAAAGTGTCCGTACTACTGCACTTTAGACGAATTAGCGCCGGCGAAGTCAGGGAGGCGCTCTGACGTACGCTAAATACGCGTTCTATTTGACGAAGTCATTTTAGCACGCTAATGATGACGCTATTAATGTAGCAAAATACTGGGCGAAAGTTTTGTCAATATACCATCAACACTAAAACAAGAAGTGTCATTGTAATGCAGACAGATAAAAAGATCGGTTAAGCAAAGACGAAGAACACGTTGGACGCGACGGGAAAGCTACATTGATTGAAGCGAACAATAGACTTGCCCACGGAAACCAATGGTCAAGAGTTGTCATTTCTGTCCTGCAGTCAAGCAAATAGATCATCATCTGCTCAGCGCTTTACAGGAAATGTAATGCATGTTTATAATTATAAGAATGGCCTGTAATCTTGTAACCCTAAATTTGGGTGGTAGGACTGGAAAAAATAAAAAGTAGGGAATATCATATGTTTGCAACATACCTCAACAGTGACAAGAGAGACTAGGGTGCTGATTAGGCCGGGCACCCTCGCTACTGCCTCGCTGGCGCGGTCGCCCAGTGACGTCAGAGCATACACGCACTCTAACGTGCACACCAGCACCATTATATCGCGGAGAGTCAGTAAGGAGCACACGTCTTGGTAGATCTACAAGAAATTATTAAAAAAAACAGCTAGTAATATAAAAAATAAACAATAAATTTTTCTTCCCTTTTTTTTCAAAAATATTTAGATCGGCTTCTAATCCCACCGAATTCAACTAAATATCGTGTTTTTAACCGACTTGAAAAAAGAAGAAGGTTATATGTTAGACTGTATGTATTTTACATGTTTGCACTTGCAGAACCCATTTTCTGTGAAATACAGTAAGAACTTAACTTTGGCTGTCAAAGATCACAATCATGATCGTCGTGATTACTTAAACTGCTTTACGAGACACAGAAAGTTTTCGGTACGCCAAGTCTCCAAGTCCAAGTCCGTGGTCGGTGGCCAAGTCACCCATCAAAGAACCAGCCGCGCCAAACGCGGTTAAATCTCAATCTGTGTGGTTTTTTCTTAGCGCACCTTTAAATATTATCTCAAAATTTTATACAACATACTGGGCTATTAATTACCTTAGCCTCCAAAGATTTCAGTAGAGCATCTTCATTGGCCTCATTTTGAGCCAGTTTGTTGAGCAGCTCTAACGCAGAGAGTACTCTAGCCCTGTCTTGAGACGCGAGCGCCGCTTGGATGGTAGATATCACGTGACGAGATATGAGACATGTTGCTGGGTCCTGCAGAAGGTATAAAAACATGTATAACAACACCATGTAAGTGGTATTAATAATACGGCCTGTAATCGTCTCACCCACAGTTGGACAAACGATCTGTCTCATACAAGGAAAGAACAAACAGCCACCCTGGCTCTAGTGCGGATAGCTGTTTTAAAATTCCAATTTTTTATGTAGGATATCGCGTAATTTTGTAAGTGGTAGGTATCTAAGACTATTTAGGAATTACTTATAAATTTTAAATAAAATATATTGGCCTGGATTCGTATCTGCAAACTTCCATAAACTTATTTCCGAACTGCTAACTAAGAAATAAGTTTAAGTTTAACTGATAAATAAGATATTATATAAACTTACCTTGATGATAAGCTCAGCGGAAACATTGCCAAGCGTATCGAGGCCGGATTGACGTAGTGTACCCACCCAACTGTTTGCACACAGCAGTAAAAACCTAAAAATAAAACATTATGTTAATCCAATCAAATAAGCTAAAATTATAACCACGTTTTATTGAAAAAAAAACCGGCTAAGTGCGAGTCGGATTTGGCGCATGAAGAATTCCGTACTATTTATTGAGCCCCGTTAAATATGTAATACGTGAACAAATAAATTATTTTCAATATTTGCTTTATATGTAGTGGCAACAGAAATACAAAGTGAGAAAATTTCAACTCTAGCTATAGCGGTTCATGAGACAGACGGACGGACGGACGGACTGACAGCGGAGGCTTAGTAATAGGGTCCCGTCAGAGTCCTTCGGGTACGGAAGCCTAACTAGGGGATTCAATCTTAAAATAGATAAATTTGAACTGCCTACCAGGAATTAAGAGTAAAAGTGAATTTAAAAACATACAGAAAGAAAACATAATTACGTAGGGATGGTTCCGTATAGATCATTTAAGTAAGAAGGAAAAGTATGCCCTACTTTGAATATTGAACAAAAATTTGCATCTAGACCAAAATTAAACCAAAAAATTATTCATTTCTCACCTGATAAGAGTAGTATTCTTAGACAGATACTGGACATTCTCATCGTGGAAAGACAGTGATCTGACGATGGACGCTATTTGTAATACTCGCTGCGTATAAACACATGAAGCGCCGCCGGGTAACTCCGGTGCGAACAGATGGCTTTCCTCAGCCGGCTCTACCATCCATTCATCGAACAAGTCCTGGGAAAGGGTCACACCATAAAAATAATATATGACGACCTCCGTGGTCGAGTGGCGTACACACCGGTTTTCAAGGTGTCGCCAGCTCTGAGGTTCGATCCCCGGCCAGGTCAATTTAGAAAACCACTTTTCTACATTGTCTCGGGTCTGGGTGTTTGTGGTACCTGCGTTGTCTCTGAATTCCATAACACAAATGCTTTACCTACTTACTTTGGGCTTAGAGCAATGTGTGTGATGTTTTCCACATTTATTTAATTATTATTTATGTACTTTGACTGCACCTAAATGCACACCGACGAATGACATAGAGGAGTCAACAAAAAAGCTAACACTGCGCGACATGGTGCGTTGCGGGTTCTGTTTAGATTGGATTTTTTTTAAATCGACTCCTGCTCTAAAGTAATTTATCATTGAATCGCGGGTGGTTTCACAAACATACAAATCTTATATACAAAAAACACCCAGACATAGAACAAGCATTTGTGGATCAAACAAATGTTTGTCTTGTTTTCATCAACCTATTTATTGACCCTTTAAATTTAATTCTATATACTTCTACTTACATCATCAAAGACCTTCTCAGCGGTAACTTCTTCCAGCTCAGCTTCGTTCATCAGACAGTCCGTGAGGGTATTATGTGCGGCCCTTGCCTGCACGATCAGGTCGGGTTGCTCCACCCCTGGCTGCATGAACTTGGTCTCGTCAGCTAATTCCTTGGCCCCGCCGCCGCCCGCACGCATCGCCCAGAAGTCGTCGGGATAGCGGCCTCGGGCTTCGTAGTAGGAGCGACCGATTGTGTCGCGAAGACTTGCTATTAAATTGTAAAAGATATTAAAAATCGACAATACTTACTAATGGACCTGGAATGAATGGATATGATATTTGGCTTAAAAAAAAAAAAAAAAAAAAAATCATGTTCCAGCGAAATACAACACAATCCTGATTAAAATGGATCACATTTTACTAAACGAATATTATTTTTTGAAATATAAAACTATTGAATTTCAGTGTACCTAACAGTAAACTAAACTCTTACAAAAATTACAAGACATACTTACAATGATTATAAACTCCAGCATGAGCCAGTAAAAAGTCCAATATATGCGGCGTAGTACTCAAAGGCAGTCTGTTCGAGTGATCAGCTGCCAGCACGGTACACACGTTGACGGCAAAGTCCTGCTCGTTCGGCATCGGGGATAAGAGCGAGAGAGCCAATCGTTCCGATGCAGCCGCCACCCGGGACCCAGTACGGAGCGCCTCACCTGATGCTTAATGCCGATAAATAATATTGCCAACAACTAGCGAGTTAAGTTAGGCTGAGAAATGTTAAGTAAAAATGGTAATCTACAACAAGATGAAACCAAAGAACAGTTTATTTCCAAAATATATTTGAGAGCTTAGATTATAGATAGACAAGCATAGAGCTTAGCAACGCATCGCTAAATGAGAATTTGACGAATCGAATATATTTTTTTTTAATATTTCTATTAATATTAATAAATTGGAGTTGAACTGCGAAATAACATTAAAAAAAATACACGAAGTTATAAGCTTTTAAAGTTAGTAAGGTGACGCATGTTGTATCTCTTTCTCGTATTTGTTTCTTTTCTCTCAAAACAGTCATTTGTACGGGGCAACCCCAGATTTGTATGGAGAAAACAACAGTAATGTCACATTATGTTATAGATCTCCCTGTCTAATCAGCAATATTAAAATGCTTGCAACTAGTTCAATTTGAAAGTAATTAATCTGCCGTTTTTACAACGCGACATAGTCTGTAATATATATATTTTTTATTTTAGAGTCTCTACAGTCTACACCATGCAATCTAGGTGCTTGATCTAGTCAGTGTGGAAAAAGGAAATTATTCATAAAATCTAGACACGCGGGAGCGTGTCAAGCCTATATTTTACTTTAACTATCTAATATTTTATGATACAATATATTTTTTTATGATGCAAACAATAACTAGAATAAAACTAAAAAGTAAATTTTACTGACATAATGAAAAACAAATAATAAAATTAAATTAGTTGTCCAATTAGCAAAAAAAATAAATGAAGTAAATTTTTGTTTTATTAACTCAAAAAAAATATAAGCCTTGTTTACAATATCTTTTACATACAAAATAAAGTAAAGTAAAGAAAAAGCAGTATATCACGATGTTTCAGTGGAAACATACCTGATATGTACGTACCCCCACCAAATGAGATGCGTGGTATATTGCCACCGCGGCCGCGGCGCGGGTCCTCGTCGATATCGTTGTCGTCATCTCGGCCAGGAGGACCTTTTGCTCTCTCATATCTGATGATAGGAAATGTATTTTTTTTGTCATATATATAAGGCTGTTAGAGATAGTCAGCACCTTGACTGAGGTTTATACTGTTTTACCAGACTATGCACTGTTAAAGATATACTCTTATACTTCATTGTTTAAATATGTCACTTTACATGATCTTTTTCCCCTTAGGAAAATGTAGGAGAAAATCTACTTATTACTCAAAATACAGCCTATGAGAATAGATCTACTTAAAGAAGTGTTGTTCTATACAAAATATTTAAACATGTTTATATCAGACTCTTTTTAAATATATTGTTGTATACACATAATTATGTAGTCTTACAAACTTTTATTACTTATATTATATACTTATTATTTAAAGTAAATCAATTTAATGTAAATCTTACTTTTCTAAATATGTTCCATAAATCCTTCTGAGCAATGTTGATCCATTAATACATGGATGAGGCAGCCGCAGTGGTCGTAAGAATGATTCCCAGGTGTCAGTCTGATTTACCTGTAAAAGTTAATTGAGTAAGAATCAGAAAGAAATCATAAGTAAGCATACAATAAAAAGCCATATCTATCTATCTATATCTATAATTACATTATTATTTAATAAATAAATGAGTTAAGTAGTAACAGATCAGTAATAGAAAAAAGTTTTGTAACATAGCAGATAGATTAACAAGATGAGCCAACTAGAACTCAATCAGAATAAAATTTTAGAGCAACATTTATATTTTTGTTCCTACAAATAAAATTTTCTTATAAGTATTAGTTTATTAAATAAAAATAATTTACTATTTACTACTGAACATTTTATTTTTTTAATATAAAAAATGGCACGCCCTGAAGGAGATGGCAAGACAAGCTTGACTCATTCTTAAGATCTCTCCAAACCATTTGGATAGAGGAAAGGGAGGCCTTTGCCCTGGTGGGCATTATCACAACTAAAAATAATATAAATATTAATATAATATTTTATTTTATTAATAAAACATGCTTACCCTTCCAAGTCCGCCCCTTTGTTGTACTAGTGTGTAGAAGAGGTAAAGATCTATTTCTATGCCATTCACTATTGGCACTTTAGTAGGTAAACTGAAAAACCAAATATTTAATAATTTCAAACAATCATGTTTGACCCTCATTTTAAATGAACTACATGAAGTATATAAGCTAGCTGATGGATGGCTAATGGCCAGTGATGATGATGTAGAAAAAACTATATTATTACTTAAAACAACATAGGTCTTGGCGCGCTTTTAACTAATTGTTTATAACAATCTAAGTTTTAAGGTTATTCTTTATTAGTGATACCATATTTTATTTTAGGATGTTAAGAGTAATGATATTTTGAGAAATATACATAGAGTTATGTGGATATCATACGTATAACCAGCTTTTGTGGTGGAATATAGACATATATAAATAAAGCTTGGTAGACTAAGCACATAGGTGCTTACTTGCCTAGTGTAAGTATATTAAAAACATAATATCGAGAGATGACGTATAAAAATGTATACTTACTTTTTTGATTCGTTGAATTGCTTTAAATCCTTGAGAAAGACTTCCCTATCTTTCGCAAAGTTGCTGGATTTCGTATTTATCTGTTGTTTTGCCATTATAACAGTTCACGCGAACGACATTCAATACGTAGTTATAGCACAAAATACTAGCACGTACGGATATCGTAACGCGATAATAGCGTTTATAGAAGATCACTCATATCACATAAGTAACCAGTAAATCAATGTTATCTCATAATTAATTAAGAAAATATATTTTCAATAATACGAACAGTTTGCTTGATTTTTTTGACATTGACAGCAAGCCGGACGAACGACGCTTTATAGATTTTCGAATTGCCATATAAAAGTTACAAGCTGGCATTCTCGCTACCAGAGATGATCTTATTTTAAAGAATATTATGTAAAACTCACATTCTGAACAGTTTCATGACCTTCCTAAACGTAACATATTTATCACAGGTTTTTATTAAATAAAATATAGGTTAAAAAAGTTTTATATTCATATCATCAATACTAGCAATAGACTTAAAAACATATAATTGTGGATGCCATGTAAAACTAGAATGATAGTCTTTATAATATCTTTTCAGACTTAATAATACGATAATATGGTGTAAATTTAGTAACTTAGGACAAGGACCAGAATATAGAATTACCTGAATGTATCTAAGAATTTACCGGTTTCTTGATTTGCTCTATTTAAAATTTTCAGAGAGAGTTGGAAAGCTCAGAATACATATTGGAAGATTTATGCCCGGGCGGCGCGCTAGCTGACCATACCTAAACTGTGGACGGAGTAAAGCACACCCTGATTTATCAGATGTTTATAAATGCTTTAAGCCACGCTCTAAGCTTAAAGTTAAGTTTGATCATTTATAGATTATTGTTAATTTTTTTTTTCTACCTAGGCAATACTTAGGCATTCTGAATTTACCATTCTACATAACCATCTGACGATGGTGCTTATGAACAAATGCTTGTTAATTTTGCTTTAGAATAAAAACACAGTTTATTATTTTTTTCGAACAAAAATATTTTTTTGTAGCTAAACATTCAACGATGTTCCACATTTTATTTACGTAGTTTCTTTGAGTGTTTAACTCGTACTTTGCAAATGCGTCTTTTACTGACATAGTTAAACACTTTTGACAGCCAGTATCTAACCTGTCAACTGTCAATAAGAACAAAAATATGCCAAAAGCTAGCTCGGCGTGTGTTTAATTATTGTAGGTTAAAAGTGTAATACAACTTCGTTTAAACTTGCATTAATAGAAATAAATTCTCAAAATGGTTAAAAAGAAAATAGATAACCGCATAAGAGTTATGATAGAGAATGGCGTTAAATTGGGACACCGAACTATGATTCTTCTCGTCGGAGACAAAAGTAGAGACCAAGTAAGCTCGACTTATTTACTAAAACATGTAACCGTATTGACTATAGCGTATTTATTGAGTGATAAAATTATCAAAGCTCTAATTTGTATAAGAAATTAGAGTTTAATCACCACATTCGGCAGCATTAAAATTGACCCTTATTTTGAGTTTTGTGTGGTATTTTTATAACAAATACAATTTATTATACTGGATATCTAATGTAGGATACATATAAATTATATACATAGTTAATATAAATCTGTTTAAACGCATAACATTTTTCAGGTACCCATTTTATATGATATGTTAGTAAAGTCTACCGTTAAGGCTAGACCAACTGTTTTATGGTGCTACAAAAACAAAGACGAAGCTATAAGCAAGTAAGTTTAATACTATGTATCATAATTTAAACAATATGAAAAATATACCATTATAATCTGTTAAAATTTTAAAAGTCACTAATAAAAGTTTAGGTATTTACATTTATTTATTAAAAGCATCATTTATGTCAAGCAATCACAATAAATTAAACATAATATTATTTTAGAAAAAGATTTAAAAATTTAAAATACGATGTTAAATATTTGTATGTTATGATTTATTTTAATTCTAGCCATGGCCGTAAAAGAGCTAAGAAGATTGCTGCGGGCAAGTTGGAAGTGTCTGAAGAATCTCTATTTGACTCCTTCAGAGTAGCAACCACTATTCACGGCAGATATTATTCTGAGAGCCACACTATGCTTGGTCAGACTTATGGAATGTGTGTACTACAGGTAATAAATTAGTTTTTGTTTCTTTTTTATGTTAATGTAGGTAATTAGTGCCTTTACTGTAAAACTTACATACATTTTACCTATGCACTTATATAAGCATGCAATGAGGGCTACCATTTTTGCGTTCTCCAGTTGACGCCACTGGCGCGTCAGCAATCAAAGCCCACCAACAAAATATAGAATTTGACATCTGGGACAATGCATGCGACATGCGCCTCTGGCGGCGAAATAGCGGTAGCTCTCATTGCAATTAAATACCTTTTTAAGGGAAACTTAACCAAATTTAAAATTGTCTAAAATATTTATTTTGTGGTATGAAATAGCAGTAGTATGAATATTATTATTGTTTTACTTAGGATTTCGAGGCACTCACACCTAACTTAATGGCGAGAACTGTAGAGACAGTGGAGGGAGGTGGTCTGATTGTGTTCTTGCTAAAATCAATGGATTCGTTAAGACAACTGCATTCTATTACCATGGATGTTCACTCCAGGTAAGTTGTTTGTGCACTTCTTAATACTTGTTACAAGTTAATGAAGTAATTTTTTATTAAAACTTATATGAAACTAAGATTTACGTTGTAAAGTCAAATTGGTCCTAAGCACACCATAAATTTAGCTAAATTTAATATGATCTTATTTTCCATTAGGAGCTCAATGATGTCAATAAACCAATCATAAAAATGTTTTACCTACTAAAATAGTTTTGACTTCTCAAACTCAACATAATAGTGGCAAATGTAAAATATTTATAGAAGTCTTTGGATGACAAATACATGATACGTTCTTCACAGATTCAAGACAGAAGCATATGACACAGTAGTGAATCGCTTCAACGAGAGGTTCCTGCTTTCCCTCGCTGACAACCCTCGTTGTCTGGTCTTGGATGACTCACTTACTGTGTTGCCTATATCTTCCAAGACTGCGCAAGTGGAACCTGTTGATGTGGCAGCTGAGGTAAACCTTTTATTTTGTTACTTATAAAAAAAAGGGTTTTTTATTACTTTTCAGTTGGAGTGTACAGGCAATAGAAAAATCGGGAAGAGTTTGTATTATTAAATGTTTGGGGTCATACCTCAGCTGCAGATATTACGTCCAGATTTCAATTGACTATAGGAGCAGAGCAGTTCGGTGGTGGTTTATGAGTTTAACGACGTCTGTCAAGTATGATTAGACTTGCAAGTCGAGCTATAGCGGTATCCGATGCTTATTCAATTATACACAATATATTTCCAGCGCGTAAACTCGAAGCTCACGGACTTAATATCGTCCCTGTCGGACTCGCCGCCGGCCGGGCCGCTCGTGGCGCTGTGTCGCACGTACGACCAGGCCGCCGCACTCGTCGCGCTCATCAACACACTCGCCGACAAACAGTCTAGGTAACTGACTTGTATACTTTTATTTTTTTTAGTTTCTGTACGTCTTGCTCATGTTATGTTAATTTTGCGTCCCTATGGTGTTTTTAATATCGAAGATTTGTTTATAGGATCTCAAATGTATCTTACAAAAAATATCTCCAGATCACACGTGTTATGTTTGTGTCGTGGCGGGATTAATACTAAAAATACAAACCTAGCTCCGAAAAGAAAAAATATAAAAAATTTATCAACAAAACTTTTACAAGTTTACCTTTTTTGTTGTCTTTCCTAAAAAGACCATTAAATTCATTTTAACACAAAAAGCATACAATCCTGAATTTTGTTTTCGGAACCATAATAGCCGATAAACTACTAAACTAGTATCGTTTTATTGTCAGGCCCCCACACTGCCTCACCGCCGCCCGTGGTCGAGGCAAGTCCGCCTGCCTCGGCCTCTCAATCGCCGCAGCGGTCGCCCTTGGCTACGTCAACATTTACGTCACATCCCCACATCCAGAAAACTTAATCACGCTATTCGAGTTCCTTCTAAAAGGACTGGATGCTTGTCTGTATCAAGAACATATAGATTATAATATAGTGAGGTCCACTAACCCGGATTTCAAGAAGGCTATTGTGAGGGTTAATATCGCGAGGAATTCTAGACAGACTGTGCAGGTAAGAAAAATATTATAAATTATGTTTAAATAGTGTATTACGTGCAATTTTCGTTTTTACATTGTTATTTTTAAGGGATTTTTCTAAATAAATTCTAAAATGAATCTAATCGATAATCTATGAACTCAAACCTATCGCTTTCGATTTCGATTAGATTTGATTTCCGCTTTCTACAAACTTTTTTTTAGGTCTTCGATCCTACGGGTAGGGCGACATTACATTTACCAATTCTATAATGAACCATAAGTTAATACAATCTTCTTATGCCTACATTTTTATATAAATACGTACAGCGCCATCTAGTTAGCAAGTCTAGACAGTTGTTACATTGTAACATGATAAAATGTTATTTCATGTCCTGAAGACCGACGCCGGCTGAGCTTGATCGGTTAAACACTATCACGCCACCTTTAAATAAAAAAAAAAACGTATTTAGGAGCTACCATGCCACAAATAGACACACAGACCGACACCCTTGGGTTTCGTTGGCATCACACAGGTTAACAGATTTCTAAATTTCTCCTTTTCCCTAGATAGATTAAATAGGTTGACCAATGAATGAGTGAATAAGATTTCTGAATGTGTTTTTCACAGTACATAACCCCGGATGACCACTCTCTCCTATCAGCGGCTGACTTGGTTCTAGTAGATGAAGCTGCGGCCATTCCGTTAACGCACGTGTCCGCGGCCGCCCGGAAGGCTCCACTGGCGTTACTGTCGTCCACCGTGTCGGGGTACGAGGGCACGGGGAGGGCGCTCTCGCTGAAGCTGTTCGCGCAGCTACAGACGCAGCACGATGCACCGCCGCCCGTGAGTTATACTATAAACAATCTCAAATCAAAAAGTAATATGCTACTGTTTGTTTTCCCGAAATAAATAAATAAATAAAATTAAAATCTCATTTATTTAAAATAGGCTACAAAGTAACACTTTTCAAATGTCAAAATAATAAAATGGACAGCACTCCGATTTACCAACCCACACATACACCGCTTTCTAGGTACTCTAGCTGTGGAGAAGAAACCGTTTCTTCTCCTGCAGAAAATGTCCATCACAGAAAATCTGCTTGGCGTCCCACTGCTGGGCAACGTTACTGTCCTCCACCGTATGGGGTACGAGGGCACAGGGAGAGCGCTGTCGCTGAAGTTGTCCACGCAGCTACAGACATAACATAATAAATATTTTTCACATTTTACAGATAAAACTAGAAGAGCCAATCCGTTACCGTTCCGGTGACCCGATAGAGGCGTGGCTTAATTCCCTGTTATGTCTCGAAGCCCCGCCCCCAAGTGTGGGCGTGGGCGCTCCGCCCCCCGCCTCCTGTGAACTGTACCGTGTGAACAGAGACGCTCTGTTTTGTTATCACAAGGCTGCTGAAGCTTTCCTGCATAGATTAGTCGCTATTTATGTTGCAAGTCATTATAAGGTGAGGATATATATTTTTAACACAACAAAAACAGGATATATTAATTATCTATAAAACGTTTTTCACAAATATAATTATAAAAATGTTGAAATATGACTAATTAATAAAATAGACGATAAAATTAAGCCTAATCTCGTGATTTCCTTATTTTTTATTGTAAGACTAGCTGTCCCCCGCGACTTTGTTCGCGTGTGCTAGTTACAACGGTTTTTATTTATGCTCCGCTCCTATTGGTCGTAGCGTGATGTTATATAGCCTATAGCCCTCCTCAATTAACGGACTATCCAATACAAAAAGATTTTTTCTATTCGAACCAGTAGTTCCCGAGATTAGCGCGTTCAAACAAACAAACTCTTCAGCTTTATAATAGTATATTAGATTTTTTTTCGCGATTTTTGGCTGTAAGAATGTCAGTGAGTGCCTGTTATATGTATATAGCTCTATAAATTTATACTGTTACATAGTTACATGTTATTTAAATTTCAGAACAGTCCAAACGACATCCAGCTGCTAGCGGATGCGCCGGCGCACTGCCTGTTCGTGCTGCTGGCGCCCACGCCGCCCAACAGTACTTCCATGCCGGAGATACTGTGTGTCATACAAATGTGTCTAGAAGGCAACATATCTGACAAGTAAGTGAAAAGTATAAAATAACGATAGAAGAGAAAAATTATGTGTGTTGTAAGATGTCTATACAGAATGTAACAAAAACCCTGTCCGATCCAATAAAGGCGTATTCCTGGTTCAACATACGTACTAGAAAAAAATGTCTCGGTCAGGCGGCTTCTTTGATACAAAACTGAATGTAGTAGGTACACGTGAACTTTGTCGAGTGATATCAGTGTTGCCTTTGATCAGTTTTATTTTAATTTAATTATATTCACATGGGAAAAATAATAATCTCAAATCCATTCAATAGTTACGTATATGTGTACGCAGTACGATGCCGAATAATACTCATAAGGATCGGTTTTTGGGGGTTTTTGTTGCCTTTATATACTATATAGTTAAGTTCTTTGTTAGATATTTTAAAGTAAAACTCCTTTAGGCGCATTAGGCATTTTTTGATATAGAAAAAAACCATTGAATTCACGACACGGCTGTTACTGTTACTGGCACCGTTACCGACGCTTCTGTAAGTATCTACACATATTGTAATTGTTCAAGTTTCACTTCTGTCTGTCGGTTCATTTTAGGCTCTTGCCAAATGACTAAGTTTCGTAGGATGATTCTGAAGAAACACGCTTAAATAAGCCAATGTATATTAAGGAGGAAATAACCGTTTGAAGCGCTACTTATGAGATCTATTGAATAAATTTGTTTAAATCTACATCCTGCACATATAAAATTATTCCGTACTTTTTTTTATTATATGTTATAAACGTGCTTTTCAATTAAACATGTTCAAAGAATAAAAATAAAAAAGTTTTATTACAGAAACATGTTCAATTTTTACGTCACATCTTACATAGGGTCTTCCTTTTAAGTAAAAGCAATACCTTTGCTAGAAGGACCCGATCTACAATAACAAATTATAATAAGGTAAAAGTGGTGATCTAAAATAACAACTTAAAGATAGAATTGAATAATAATCATTTGTTCACTAAGTTAATACTTAATGTTTATTTACCAGGTCAGTCCGTGACAGTTTGGGCCGCGGCCGCAAGGCAGCCGGCGACCTGATCCCCTGGAACATCTGCGAACAGTTCGGCGACAAGGACT
The DNA here is from genome assembly GCA_932294365.1 of Diachrysia chrysitis. Taxonomy (NCBI): domain Eukaryota; kingdom Metazoa; phylum Arthropoda; class Insecta; order Lepidoptera; family Noctuidae; genus Diachrysia; species Diachrysia chrysitis. The sequence goes on along the minus strand of OW028659.1, from coordinate 7,734,223 downwards.
TCCCCAAGCTCTCCGGCGCCAGGGTCGGGAGGATAGCCACGCATCCGTCTTATCAGAGGGTATGTACATTGTAGTATCTAAATGTATAAATAAATAAATGTGGACAACATCACATACATTGCTCTGAACCCAAAGTAAGTAGCTAACGCACTTGTGTTATGGAATTCAGAGACAACGAAGGTACCACAAACACCCAGACCCGGGACAATGTAGAAAAGTGGTTTTCTACATTGACCCGGCCGGGGATCGAACCCGGGACCTCAGAGCTGGCGACACCTTGAAAACCGGTGCGTACGCCACTCGACCTCGTCAATGTATATTATACTGGTAAAAATATCTACTGTTTTACTCTTTATGTCGTACGGTTTTACCGTTAATACAGGTTAAGCCGCGCTCGCCGCGGTTGGTCCGTGGATGGGTAACCATTTGTAAACATACCAAGACCCCTCTGTGCCTCGGAAAGCACGTTAAACCGTTGGTCCCGACTGTCATACGCTGATCTTTGACAGTCGTTACCGTCTTACTTTGGGATACTGTGTTACCCAGTAAAATGGGTTGGTGGAGGTCAGATAGGTAGTCGCTCCATGTAAAATATGGTATTCAGCAGAATCTGGTAAGTCTGTAAGCCGACCCCAACTTAGCTTAGAAAGCTAGGTTAGCTAGCTAGGCAACAAAATAAAATATAATACAATTATAACAGTATTTATAACCTCCCAACAGATGGGTTACGGCAAGCGCGCTCTGCAGCAGCTAGCGGCGTACTACTCCGGCGACGTGCCGTGTCTGGACGAGGAACATTCTGATGACGACGATGCCAATGCTAACGGGAATGGTACACTACAGACTGAGAATATCGTGCCTAGGTAAGAAGGTTTAAAGACTATAAATACCAGCCTGTGGATCCGGAATGTAGCAATAATCCGTAACGAAACGACGCAAGCTCATCGTGTTTAAACTTGTTTGATTTGTCTTCACTGGGACTGTGATCCTAGCTGATTTAAAAGCTTCTGATTAAAATTAAACTTTTAAGAAAATCTTTTTTGTCTTGGACAATATTTGCTAAACTAAAAAGTAAACATACATAAATAAACTTAATAAAAGTACATTAGATATGCTTACCAAATATCTAAATTTCAATGTCTTATATATAGTTGTCGGTTATCACGGCAAAAAGTAGCCTGTGACCTTTCTCAGCCTGTAGACTATCGGTGTAATTTTTTTTATTTAAATCGGTTCAGTAGTTTTGGCGTGAAAACGCGACAGACAGAGTTACTTTCGCATTTATAATATTAGTAAGGATTATTATCATCTAATTTGATCAAAATTAATTTGTCATTCGTGATACAAAAGATAAATAAATTTATTTGTAAGTCAAATTAGAAACAACACCCTCTGGTGCATTATCTAGCCTTACCTATAATGTGTTTGCAATTTTCTGCAAAACATGAGTTTTGGAAAAACAACTGTAAAGCTTACACATAAGATTCAGTTTACGCTACAACTTTTTTATGATTTTTCGACAATACTAGTCAGTCTAAATGAACTTTATTTCCACTTGCGTAAAGTTGATATTTGCTTAAATGGAAATAACATCAATTAGTACAAGAATTTTAATAGACTATAGTAATAAAATGATCATTGCTTACTAATTTATTAATAACCTTATTTTCTTTCAGAGCGAAACCACCAACTCTCCTTAAGCGGCTCTCAGAAGTGAGAGCGGAACATCTAGACTACTTGGGTACAAGTTTCGGACTCACAGAAGAACTGCTCAAGTTCTGGAAGTCACAGAAATATGTGCCTGTGTATCTTAGGTAGTTACAGTACAACATTAATCTACCGTAAATTGGATCTCACTATAAAAATTGGCTATCTGACAGGTGTAACATGAAATATGTTTTTATATAGTTTATAGACAATTTTTTATGCTATAAAATAAATTGAAATTATTTTACTTTTGAAAAATTCATCCTTGTTGCGGATGACAAGATTAATAAGAACTGAAACGCGGGTGGCCATGATTGAGCATCGGGTGACGTCAGAGTTCAATCAACCTTTCAGGCTATCTTAGGTGGAGGGCCATATCGGCTAAAATCACCAGTTGACCAGACGTGCGGACGAAATTGTTTGCGCAATCCCCGGTCAACGTTAACATCACTATTTTACGTCTTTTTTGTTCCTTGCAGTCAGAAAACCAACGAGCTAACAGGGGAGCACTCTTGCATAATGCTGCGTTCGCTGCGCGGCGGCGCGTGGCTGGCGGCCTACAGCGCGGACTTCCGGCGCCGGCTGGCGCGCCTGCTGGCCCGCGCGCTGCGGGGCCTGCCCGCCGCGCTGGCACTCACCACGCTGGTCAATGACAACGTCAGCGTCAATAAGCCAGGTCACTCACATATTCCCTTTCACATCACATATTCACATATTTGACGACCTCCGTGGTCGAGTGTACACCGGTTTTCAAGGTGTCGCCAACTCTGAGGTCCCGGGTGCGATCCCCGGACGGGTCAATGTAGAAAACCCCTTTTCTACATTGTCTCGGGTCTGGGTGTTTGTGGTAACTTCGTTGTCTCTGAATTCCATAACTCAAGTGCTTTAGCTACTTACTTTGGGTTCAGAGCAATTTATGTGATATTATCCACATTTATAAAAAAAAAAATCTCGCCGGAAACGTGCAGGGAGTGCGCGAGCGATCCCACGCTCCGGTACAGGCAGAGATGGGACCGGGGTGTTTTTAATCGGTGAAAGTCCGACATTCCCCAAGCCGTGCCCTCGGCGAAGTCACTAGCTTTTCACCCAGAAACAAAAAAAAAAGGTCAATGACAATTCGGTGCAATATAAGCTTCTTCTGCCTTCTGCCTAGCCTTTTCCCAAGCTTTGTTGAGGTCGGCTTCCAGTCTTACCGGATTCAGATGAATACCGTATTTTACATGGAACGACTATCTATCTGACCTCCACAATCTATTTAACTGGGTCCCATAGTAAGATTATTTAGATATTTTGTTCTTTTCCCCAGCTCTAACAAAGCAGTTGATAGAGCAGCACCTATCAGGACACGACCTATCTCGTCTGGAAGCGTACTGCCGCCAGCAAGCCGACTATAGGCTCATAACCGACCTACTGGCGCCGCTCGCCAACATCGTGTTCCACGCCAAAACCACCATCAAGTTGGATGCCATACAGCAAGTGAGTAAAGAAGTTCTACTACTTTCCCGAGGCATGGGCAGGCTCGACTGATTTGTCTTGTAATAGTCAGCCATACACACCCACTCAAGTTAATAAAATATCTAATAAAAACTTCTTCTCTTAGGTACTATTCATAGCAATGGGCTTCCAAATGAAAGATGTCGACGACATAGCCAACGAATTAGGTTTACCCGGCTCGCAGATCCTCGCGAAGTTCTACGAAGCCTGCAAAAAGATAAACAACTCTCTCAATGCCGTTCTAGAAGATACTGTGGCTAAAGAAATCGGGATAGAAGATAAAAATACAGAGAATGTGGATATGGGACCGGTAAAGCAGAGCTTGCAAGATGAACTGTCGAAGGCAGCCAAGGTAATGTGTTGTGGAATTATAGTACTCGCTGTAGTGTTTTGGTTTAGAAATAAATGATTAGATTATTGTTTTTGTATTCTTTTTTGTTTTATTTGGTAGTAGTCCGATTTATTACTTCCTGATGTGTCCTGTTCAGTTTTAACAGCTCGATTTAAAATTTCCACTCTCACTCAAATATCAGGAAGATTGTTAATTCAATCCTTGTTATCATTAACCTTTATTTTAAGTGTGAATGTAGAAGCATTGTCCTAGATATTATGCAAAATAACGTCAATAACTATTTACGAAATTACGAAAAATTAAAGTCAATAATTATCATGCTTTATAATAAAACATGTCATAAACATAAGTCAATCTGTCTTAATTACTTTGTAGCGTATCAATCAATACTTACCCATACTATGACATCCAGGAATTGGAGCGCAAACAACGTAAGGAGCTTTCCCGTCTGATGGGCGAAGATCTGGCTCAGTACCGCATCAAAGGCAGCGACCTCGACTGGGGACAGGCCCTCGCCGGCACCAAGCAGAAGCAACTTGTGTCCGTCAAGAGGTATGCTTTTGCAGTGTTGCAGTTATATCTCATACTAGCACTGTGACCTTAAGGAGTCCTGAAGGTGTACTGACCTTTTAAGGTGTCACAGAGCGATTTATTTTGAGGCGAAACTGTCCTACGCTTGGGGAAAATTGTACCTTATTTTTCTATTATTTATTGGTTAATTGAATTCACTCTGCATTAAAGGCGTCTACTCAAGTATAAAATTCTTGCACTTTTTTTTATACATCAAATAAGATAAAAACTTCTATTCTCTTGAATAATCAATGGTCTGTTCGTTTTTTAAACATTTGTTTAGTCCTAAATCAAAGAAGCAGCTGTTTGGATATTTTTGCTGATATTTTATTCTTGCTTTTTTTAAACAGAAAGTCGACTTTTTTTTTGCCATCTCTACATGATAACTGTCTTACCTTTATATTGTATTTTCCTAACATCTTTTACCATTTGTTTTCCAGTGGCGAGAAGCGTCTCGGTGACGACAGCAAGGAGATCGATGACCTCATAGAAGCTCACTCGCAGAAGAAAAAGAAAAAGAAGAAGCATGTGCGGAACCAAGTGTAATAAACTATGTTACGTTCACGTACGTGGTTTTATTTTGTATCTCTCTCTATAAACTAGTAAAGGTGTCCTTTAACTAGGAAAGGATAAATATACTTTAGTTTTCAAACTTAATTAACTGCAAATATTTTAAAAAATTATATATATATAAATTTAGTATTTATGATACAATTCATGGCGTACTGCGTAGATTAGCCTAGTAGAATGTAGGAATTGGATTCGGAAGAAAACAACAGGTTCAATAATAATTTCTATAATTATTGTAATATAAAAAAGTGTTGGTAGTTATTCAACCCTTGGAATAGACAATAGATATTTCCTCTTAAACATAACAAATACGCGCGAGCGGGGCGCGGGGGGAGGGTCGCGGCGCTCGTAAAAAAATATCATTTTTTAATCCGACCGCGCGCCGGCAGCGCACCCGCCGCACCGCCTCGCACATACTTCTATACCATTTTATTACAATATAATGTGATCTAAGAAAAATAATATTTTCGTCTAACGCCCGATACGGGGCGTCTGGTAAACAATTTTATACTATAATTTGTTTGTCCCTTATTTTAATACACGCGTTCTACTCGTTACAAATGTACGTAACATCGGCTCGTGCCGCCATGTGTGGTACAGCGAAGGCCCGACGTCGGTCGGTCGCGGCCGCGGTGCGAGTGGGAGGGACCCACCATGCCGCGGACGGCGACCGGCGACCTCTAGCGGCAAGCTCGTACATCACCACGTCCACAGCATCTACCGCTAGAGGCCGCCTCTTACATTTGCTCTAATATTTGTTAACATACGAAGACCACCTCCGTACTTTACGCTATCATATCGAGAATAAAAACATCCACTACAAAACATAATTTAGAATATAATTAACATTAGCTGCTATTATCGTTAAGTTAAACGTTATTGGATTTCGTTAATTTATACACTATTATTTTCTCACTTTTGACTTGCGGGACACTTTCAATAAATGTAGGAAGTGAGTTAAGGAAGAAACGACACAAACATAACAGAGAAGTTCAACAGTTTGTAGACATGCGATGTTGCTAAAGCTAGGATACTTCAAATATGTCTCTTTATATTATTATTGGTGTTCAATATTAAAAGTATCCCGTAGTAGATAAATGTGGCTAAGCGAAACGACACAGCGGGAACTACCAGACATAAATACATAGGTACAGAGTAATTGAGAAGGAATTGCACTTAGGAAAGGATTCGCGACTCTTGGCACTTTGACTTACGCTAATAATTTGTCTCGGACACGTAGATAACGTAAGAGATAGGAGAGTGAGAGGGAACGTGCGGTGGAAGCGATAGACTCGTGAAGTAGTATGCCGGGCTCGTGCGGCGCGAGGACAACGCGACATCACCAAACACACAACACTACATACATCTCGATTCACTACGTAACTAATTACTTTCACTTGAGATAATATATTATAAAATATAAATATACTTTAAAACGTCAAGAATTTGAACTTATTGTACGTACATGATGGTGTAAGCAGTGTACAGCGTCAGGTCGACTAGTCGGGACTGGGACTCTATACATATACAATTATACATCGTTCATTTATTACTCGAAAGACACAAAAGCAAATGCACTAGACCTTATTGCCACACTTAATGTTATTGCTACGACATATACATACCGCTCTACGTATAATATATAATTGTAAATATAATCAATCACAACATCCAATAAAACGAAAATATTGTTTAAATATTATTGCATTAATTTAGTTTAACTACAACTCAGAAGGGGTTCTCAGTTAAACCACTGTATAATCTCTTTACAATAAGTGCGTTTAGTGTACAGTGCAGTGAATATCAGAAATACTGCGAAGTTAATACTTCAAATCGACACCGATGAAAATAACGTTACACATATCTTAACCCGTCTCAAGTTAGAGAGGTTCCAAACGAAATTGGAGGCTAAACGATTTATCACTAAGGCACAATTTAAATTTCCCATTTGAACTTTATTTAACTCTAAAATAAACGAATTCAATTCCCCTTCTCACATTGAAGGCTGTGCTGACTCTGACTGACGCGCAGACTGGCGTCAAACCCGCGTCAAACCCGCTGCATAGCATCAATGTGCGTGTACGAATTCATTTACTATATACGACATTCACTTTAGAATTGTGTCATTAGTTTAGAACATACGTTATATATTTAAATGGTTCGCTTACTGGTAACTTATAATATAACTACTTGGTGTATAAGTTGCTGGCATTTACTGTTCACCTTACTGTATTAGCATCTATAGGTACAGTCAGCAACAAAAGTTGATTAACACAATCACATTAAACAGAATAAATAAGTTAGCTATTACGGATGTCATACCGTTACCCGTTCATTTCTATTTTGTTTTCTAGTCGCAACAAGATTTTTTGGTATTTTTACTGTGTTCAAGTGTTCTGTAATTCTGATTGTGTTCATTAACTTTTGTTGCTGACGGTATTTCGTAGGTGAAGCAAATGAAATGACATCAAACTTGAATTATGTACCTATAGCAAATATAACAGTTCTATAATGACTTATTAGGCATAACTTTAAATATTTAACTAAGTAACTGAGTAAACGAAGCTCTCCGATATAAGTAGGGTTCATATTATCGAACCTTTAAGTTTTATTTTGATGTTGCTAGTTTAATTACAAAAATATACTTTATTGCAAATCAATTCTGACTTTAATGGATCCTACTATAAAAATGGTAGCAAATGTTTCTTATACCCATATCTATAGTTGTCTGTTATATAATTGTTGACGGGTAAATAGGTGTGGTTACTGTAAAAAATAAGTTTTAGAACTAGCGATACCAAAAATATGAATAATTATTTTTATTCACATCGTCTACATTTACTACGGACATTAACCTGGAGTTTTATCGACTCGTGTTACATAAAACAATTCTTATGATACATCGTAGGAAGACAATATAGCGATTGCCAGTTTGTTGTCACGTGTGAATGCCGCCTTAATAATCCGTAGGCGGTGTGCCCACATAAGTATTTATGGGACGCAATAGAACAAGCAATATTACGCGAATAGCACTTAACACTGGCCATGACTCCACTACTGCTTTTAATGCCCAGTTCCTATATTCAAAAACCGATTCGTTTTGCTCTTTCCTACCGTCCGTAAGCAGAACGAAGCGTTTCTTCAATATAGGAATCGGTCATAAAACCATACTTAAGTGAGCACTACGCCTCAAGCAATGCTATAACTAATCGGTATAACGTCAACTATAAATATAAGTGCAAGTGAATGATCTATGAATATGTATCTAATTTATAGTTATATTAATCGCTGCGTTAACATATTTATAGCAAAACTATTATTATCTATCGTATACAAAAGCGTTGCGTCGGGTGCACACGAGTGCGGCGCCCGCGCAGGAGCTTGCAGCGGTCCGACAATCTAACGACGACACCTACATTACATACGAGCTTTAATTGCTATAAACTTTTCATACTGGTGTTTCATTATACTGTGGATTCAGTACGTAGTAGTCGCAGGCAGTTTAACATAACATTTTGGCAATCCTTTATAACTCCGACCGTGTGAACCACTCCTTACGCTCACTTAGTAACTGATCCGTAACTACTCGTGGAAGCCGCAAGCCGACTGCGTCTGGCGCTTGCAGTTTCTGTCTACAAGTATTATTGCTTTTGTTTTCTGTATCAGTAACTACATACCATTGTACTTTTGTATCTTTAACCTATTCTAACATCGATATATAGAAGACTTATTATTATATTCATACAGACGTTAGTCAGTTATAACGGATGTCTGATCGTTGTATTAATATTAAAATCTCGTGAAAGTTTGAACGGAAATTATTTTTTTGTTATAGATATATTTATCTGTAATAAGTAGATAGGTCTTGTGTGTTATACAGGTACATAGTATTAACGTGTAACCTACTTATTTACAGTTCAAAAAGCTCTATACTACAACTTAACTAATGATTAAGCGTTTCTCCCATCTCTCATAGATTGACTCAAACGAATTACTGTACTGAATCCGCAGTAACTGTATCGTACAGTGCTTTCAAAAATACTCTAAAATCGGCAGCTGAACAAGACACTTGCTATAAGGCATTACTGACGATCACATCTGTGCTGAACCATGGGCTAGATGACTACTTTCTTTTATTAATGTCCTTCAGTTAGATTATTAAAAAATAAACACGTATTTAACCAAAATACGTAATTAAAATCCAATATCAATGTGATGTACCGTACATTGATTCAAAATGTCGTATGACGTCATAATTTCGTGCTTTTTGTGCACAAGCATGACATCATTAGCCCCCACTCCTGAACTTTGATTCACTTTATCTACTCAGTGTTTCCTTATTTAGAAAAAGCACAAAATACTTAACTAACATTTTTTACTATCTAACTGATGGACTAATTAGATTTTGACATATCACACCCAGTCACTACCCTATTATTGCGATAGCTTGCGACCCACAAGCGACTTGTGGAACATGGTGTTAATGACAAAATTGACGAAGGCATTTTGTATTAATCTATCACTTAATTAAAGCGTCCGTATCATATAAACACGCACTCGCACCTCACAAAAGCTTCCTCCCTCCATTATCCCTAATACTTGAATATATGAATTGACTAAGTCTACATGTCTGCTAGCCACACACCTCTCGCGCAAAACAAAAAGGAAAACAAGGTAAAATAAAGAAACAAATATAAATCCATACATAAAAATTAATGTATTCTATTATCAATAACATAAGGTATAGTTACACAAATAATAAAATTAGAGGAAAACAAATTTATACATAATTCTTAACGCGAATAAAAAAAACAAATTATACATGCTATCAACACAAGATGCTATTAAAAAAGAAAACAGTATTTTACAATTTCCTAAAACAATCGTCTAATGCTTTCTACCCAGCGCTCACTTGTTCATCAACTTAGCATAATAATTGTCAATTTGGTTTCAATTTTAGGGCTCATTCATTTGAGATTTTGATTTTACCTCAAGTTGGTCAGAATCTTACTATATGTGCGAGGGAAGAATTAATAATATAATTAAGTAATCATTGACATGGTGCGCAGTACAATTTCAAGTAAAGCGCTATAAATAATAGGGACTAAAATAATTTAAATAGGTAGGTAAGCCAGTCGACTGGTTCATTCTTCTATATTTACCAGCGTAAACGTACATAGGTATAAACTGGAATTATCGTTGACTGAATATTACCTAAGCGATATCACATAGGTGATATGGAGACGCTAAAAATTCCACTGCACCCAAATGATTTTACCCACGTGAACATAGTCGAATAAACCAATGAATAATTCATCTATTGGATAATGTCAACAAAAAAATATATATTTCCAATAAAGTATTTTAAAATTTTCACATTAATTACTCATTTGTGGATTGAAAATCGTAATGTTATCAAAAATATTTCTAATGTCAATGGTAATTTGCGATACTTTTAATAATAAAGCTAAACAAATAGCATAATCACAAAAATAAGCAACAAAACAAAAAATATCATGTCTTATAACTGATTATGAACTAAGCACGAATAACAAAAACCAAGTAGGTACATATACGCGAGTTTTCCAACGAGATGCAATTATTGATCTTTGATTTAAAAATAATAAAATAAAAAATAAGTTCTTCATTTAAAACGGGTCAAAATACATATAATATAAGCCAAATGTTTGCAAGACTCGAAAACCGGCAGATCTTTGATATAATGGCCTCGCAACGACTAAAATTTAAGTAAACTTCGCTTCATGTGCAATAAAATTAAAAGTAATACAATGCCACAATAAATAAAATAATCAACTAAAATTTATACTAAAACATTTGTGCGGGTAGTAAGTACCGATGGTTTGTGATAATGTCAAATGTTGTTGCTAATCATTTTTTAAGACAAACATAATATAACATAATGTTAAATAACAAATCCATACGTTCGGAACTCCATGTTACCTACGAGTCTCCGTATGTGTATTGTGTATCGGTCACACCAGTGTGTGTGTGACAGTACTGTCCGCCTCTATATATCTGTTCCTTTCTTCTTAACATACGTAAGACCACACACAATAATGTCTATGCGATCGTTTTGTATTCACATTATCTATACTCTGACGCATGTGTAAATTAATAACTATACTAATATTTATAACTATCTCTAATTAGAAATATCCCGGCACTATGAATGTGATGTATTTATCTAGTAATATATGACAGTACTGCGGCGACACTCGGCGATCACAAGTTTGTATTATTGCTATATCGATCGCCGTGATACGTGTCGCACATACGACGTGTGTGAGCGGCGCCGAACGTACAGATGTCGTAACAATTAAGTAGAGAAGGCATGCTCACAGCGGGTAACTAGCGTAGGGTAATGTAACGGTACCGCGAGAGATTGCTTCAGGACCGAACGCGTAACACCTAAACTATAACCTAATAACTGAACGCTGCAAGCTCATCTACAAACATTTACAATATCAACTTCATTTAAAAAATAAACAAATCGTGTCTTATTATAAACAGGATCCCGTGAACTCGCACTGTCACGCCAGGCCTCGACACTTACACATCCGAAACACGCACCATTATACAAACATTATTATGTTAATTTCTCCTTGTCCGCTTAGCTATAAATATAGTTTACATAATATAAATTAAAATATAGAGTGAAAACTACACATTTCTTACAATATACTATGTACAAGGCATCTCTTGTCGCTCCTACTAACAAGGGAGCCGCGGCGGCGGCCTGCCCCCCTCACTTATATAAACGTTCATACAAAAACCTATCTGGCACTAACATGTATATTCATTACAAAATGTATAATATAATAATATTATGTATATACAATCACAACATAAATTTGATAAACAACCGAGAGAAATAGATAATATATTGGTGTTACGGACATTTTGTTTCAGAGTCAAATCTGTTCATGTCAAGCATATATTGTACTCTTTAAAAGTATTAATTAAAATATATTTGAACTTTTTTATTATTAAACAAAAGGAATATTTATGTTGATTTGTTCTGAACTTCGTTTCGCGGCGGAAACTTGTGTTTCATGATTTTTATCCTCCATTGTATGTTCGAAGGGCAGTATGGAATTTACATATAAACGAATCTAGCTCCCCTAACAAAGTATTTATTGTCACTCCAATAAATGTCAATATTGCGATAATCAGAGATCAATGACTGTCTTGATCGCGTACTTTTTACCATTTCTAAGCGTACAAAAATTATATAGATCGCCAATGATTACATTCACAATGAAACTACCTGATTTGTCCCCAAATTATTTGATATGTATACGAAATAATGTTTATATAATTAAGACATGACAATAAACAGGGTTTTGCTCAATCATTGTTCTGTAACTATCCAGTTGTCTATGACGTATAGGAACATGTTTCCTGGAGTATATTGTTCGTTTAACGCTGCGTTTGCTGGGGCGTTGAGGCCAGATGTGCGCACTAACTATTACTTAGTATCTTATTCCGAGAGTCTATTATAATTTTCTAATAATTTCTACGCGTTATTATGTATTTGTAATGATGGAGACAGACTGAGCAATCGAACCCTAAGAAAAAAGGTTCATTTGTCTTCGTTGGCGTATTCACCAATACCAATGTGACGTCATGACCAATGTTTGATCAAACCATTTGTAGGTCACAATCTTGAGCAAATTAATTGCTGTTAGTAAGCCCTATCTATGCCCATCATCACGTAAATACATATACACCGCTGGAAGCAAAAATAACCGTCAGTATTCATTTGTCACAGATTTTAAATGTTCACCTACATATTAGGTGATATTTGACCAATATTTGATTCTATCTGAGTCACTGTACGTTTCATTCGTATGGAAGTCTATAAGTGCGGAGGTAATGTTGCGATATCAACTCTATGTTAAGTAGCCCTTAACGTTTCATGAGGTAGACGAAATATCACTTTATTTCATTGTCACAATAAATTTTGATTAAACATATAACGCTGCAAATTCAAAACACAGCAATTCTTAATACAATTTACATTAAAGTAATTCTATTAATCTAAACTATTTGTTGAATGTCTAACTAGTCGTCACATCCTGCCTCTACGCCCCACAATAAAATATTACTTCAATTATGTCAATAAGTTGATGTTAGTTTTTGTATCGCCCCGTTACATCGTCGAGTGATTATTTTGCGTCGCCATTGCACTATAATTATACATCTTAACTAAATTATAAATCAAATTACACGTACTCCACTCGCGTAAATCAACATAGCGAAAGTATAAATCTGTAAATTATTGCGAAGACCTACAAGTGATCCCATACATGTTGAGATATTAATAATATACTCGATTGGCCCACATGCGATCAAAATATTTTTTTGTCGTATAACTCCCATTAGACTAAGAAACGAGCAATTCGTATATGTGTTCCCAACAGTAAAACATTTCCATTGATAGGGAAATAAAACTACAACGAAAAACACTTAAGATATGATTAGTCTATCACTTATATAATACAGAGTCAGTAAACAAATCGGACTCGTCACTCGCCCGTTGCTACGCAACGATGCCTTATTTACAATTTTCTTACAAATTTTTACACTTGCTTTTTGGTCATCGATTTGGGAAGAGAACGAAATGCGAAGACTGTTGAGTTTAGCGATCAGGTTGATACCAACCGGGCTGCCGTATCGTGTGGACCGAATGTGTTGGGCTACTTTAAAATGGAAGCTACCGTCACCACTGACAACTCGTACGATCTTCAGTTTCATGTATTTAGTTATGCATGTCGGTTCTCGGATTGCACCGTTATCGTCATTATTAAATAAGTCACTACTGCACTGCAAGGTAACCAATGCATCTAAACCGATATCATAACAACAGTCCATCTTCGGTATAGTTAAAGTAACGCCGGGGTAACAGTGTTGCCACGCTAAAAACATTAACCAACGACTGTATCAGAAGAAACCATCCTTCAAATCTTCTATTAAATGCGAACACCGAGCAACATTTCATATCCTAGTGATTGGGCCACGCATACTATTTCCATTGAACGATGATGTGATTTCGACATCCCATTCAATGGAATTATAACTACATATTTGCGGGGTCAAATCGTTAGGATACATATGAGTCGAAAGCGGTGTCAAGGAGGTTCCTGTCGGCTGTAGCAACCTTGTAGAGTGGTTTGATTACTCGAGCACCCCGCCTTTACGAGCACGGGCGTGCGCAGTAACCTTGGAGCGTGGTTTGGTTGCTCGGCCACCCCGGACGTGCGCAGTAACGTTGGCGCGTGGTGGCGCTAGTCGCTCACCAGCTGGCGCCGGGCGCGGCGTCACTCGCGCGGCGCGTTCTTCAGCAGCGAGATGGCGTGGCGCACGTACTGCACCAGGTGCCGGAACGTCGACGACAGCGATAGCGGCCCGCATTTACGGTCCACCGCTATGAACAGATCTGTAATACGTTATATAATGTTAGTTATAAGTAAATCAATTAGGAAACATTCGCTTTTACCAGGTTTTATTTAAATACAAGTTTATCGATTGAAGATGTCATCGTTTTACAGAATAGTAACTTTTTAGAACTCTCTTATTGCCACTTAGTACTTTACAATAAAATAATTTGGTAACTATTTCGATCATATCATTATTTCCGGAAAACCTTTTCTTTTCGTTGTGACATAAATTGTCCCACTATTGGGGCTCTTATATCTTGTTAAACGTAGCCTTTTTTTCTAAAAAAAAATCCGTTTAGAATCCAACAATTGCTGGATGCAGTTCAATACCAGTAAAACAAAGTACCCTTTTCATATATTAGGGGGGAAATTATGGTGTTTAAGGTACGATAGAATGTGACTGACCTCTGTTAGCGCGGAGCCTGCAGAGCGAGTCGGCCTGCTCCCACAGGTCGTGCGCAACGTAGAGGAAGGCGTAGTACTTGTTGAGCAGCAACAGTGCCTGGTGCGCGTGCGCCGGCACCGAGTGCGCCAGGCTGCAGTAGCCCGACGACGCCGAACCCGACCCCACCGACCCCACCGAGCCCGCCGGCGACGGCGTAGGCGACAGCGGCGACACCGACTCCGCCAGTGCCGGCTGTGGGACAAAGACCTTATACTCTATGCTCGTATGGACATTATATTATACAAGGTGATTTTGTTATCGTTTTGGGAACGAAAAATATTACTATCTCGGTAAAAAAAAAGTTTGGTATTGAAAATTCAACAAACAAATGAAAAACGATCTCGAATTTCAATAATATACCGTAAAATTAGTTTCCAAAACGGTTTAAAACTCAACCTGTATAGAACTAATGCTAATATACTACTATTTAAAATTAGGGTCTATTAAAAATTCTCTAGTATAAGATAAAAGCTTAATTTGAGTTGGTATTTGTAAAAAAAATCATATGATGTCTGGAAAATGGCACAGAATTTGAAACCGGAAGCATACACAGAGATCGTGAATAAACTGATACATTATTTAAATAATATTCAAAACCGTTCTAAACAAACTTTTGTAACAACTACCAAATGAAGATGTTTTTATTATTTTTTTTTCTAAGGAAAAATATATGTCTAAGAACATCAATCATAATGTAAAAAATAAGTGAGTAAACGACATATTTTACTCAATAAAATCAAACTGTTGTAAAGAAAAGTACAAGTACCAACTTTTATACCAGCTCAAATCGTCGCAAAAAAAGCAAAACTCAGTATTTAAACAACAAAAAAACATCTAACAATAAATAGCAAATAAATAATAATAAAATAAAAGACAATGATACAGACATCAGCGCGTACCTTCTGTTGGTACTCGTGCACGATCTTGTTGTACTCCTTCACCTCGCGGTTGTACATCTTGAACATTCGGAGGTACAGTAGGGCTTGGACGCGGAGGCTGCAAATTAATGGGCATTTTAATTGCTTGGAAATAACAAAAGAAGTATGTACGTCTTAAATACACGCTGTATTTCAGACTAGCTTTTTTGTGTAGGGATATAGAAAATGTTATTTCAATAAATTTATAATTCGTTTTTTTTCATCTTCGTTTGTAACCTAACCTGTCCTAAATGGCTGGACCGATTTGAATAAAATTTTGGCGTAAATTTCAATTAATTCCTGGATGGTTTGAAAATACAATTTGACCCGGTAGGTGGCGCTGCTTTTCCAGGCAGAACGTAGGCCGGGTCGGGTCGGCTAGTACACATATAAATCTTTTGGACACTCTCAGATTAATTAAGAGGGGTGTATATAGACGAAACTATATAAACTCACAGGCAACAGATTACGTAATTTTTTTGCTAAATAATATCTATTACGACCGATATAAATCGAATTAATTAGCCATTTAAAAACAAACATAGACTGTAAAACATGGAGATATGTCCTTTACCGTGACCGATAGTCCTAACGACATCTGCTTAGCTTTCAAATAAATAGAAAAACAATAACAAATATAAAAAAAAAGTTACCTGAGTATATCAAGTTTATTGAAGGTGTCGTGCGGCGAGGCCCTGAACCTCTGCGGCATGGAGTGTATGCTCTTGATGTACTCTATTGTCTCGCGGTAGATGGTGAAGGCGCCCTTCGTGTCCAGCTCGAGCTCGAGCACGCGGCCCGTGAGCACGAAGCAGAGCACCGACTCTAGGTAGAGCATGACCCGCGGTAGAGGCTCTTGCTCGCGCTCTGCCGCGGTCCGAAGCCGCGTGGCCTCCTCTAGGTAGTACCTGTCGAGAGGAACCGTTGCGTTACCACTTGTAACAACATTGGTGCTCATTAGATTGTTGAATATGATTATGTGACCCGTGTGATCTGAGAGATCCGAGCGATGCGATCGATTCAACTGTCGCAGCTTTGTAATATGATATATCAAGATAAATGTATTTTGATTTACATAATTATCCGCAGTAATTATCGATATACATTCGTACATACTTTATACAAAACAATTGGCAAATTTGTAAAGTACAATGCATAGATACAATGACAGTTTTACTGAACTAAACAGTCGCTCCAAAATCAACCCCTTTTCTTGCACTTCTTACGATTGAACGAACGAATGCACAGATTATGAATGACATGAACGATGCTTACTTGTGATCCCGTTCCTCGTCAGACAAGGCATCGGCCGGCAGCCGCTCGAAGTACGAGAAGTATATCGGCGTCTGGCCCGCGTACGGCTCCGTCCGCTCGTGGTTTGTGGCTGCTACTTCACCG
The DNA here is from genome assembly GCA_932294365.1 of Diachrysia chrysitis. Lineage (NCBI taxonomy): Eukaryota > Metazoa > Arthropoda > Insecta > Lepidoptera > Noctuidae > Diachrysia > Diachrysia chrysitis. The sequence continues at coordinate 7,717,309 of OW028659.1, read as the reverse complement.
CCCTGCACAATACACACAATCACATTATAGTTCATAGTTTTGATGATTGCAATACACATAAAACTCTTCTTAAATGGATCTGAAAATTGTATTTTTAAGACATACGAAAAATAATATTTCGTTAGTATAGTATCTAGATATATGTTGCCGATAATATGTGACGGGGTATATCTTTGAATGCTGAATAATGTGTCAATCTCGTGAATGAGCATTCCGATGGTTTTAGCCTTTAAGAGTTTTTACTCTTTCGTCATGTTCAGAACGAAGCAAGTCCATGACGATATCTCCGGATCAAATCGGTACGAGCTCATTCCATCTTCCCCAGCAGGGCTATTCGCTATGGCGGTTGTCAACTAATGCAATAATTGAGTTATAAAAAAACCCCTTGAAATCTAAAAACGCAAAACTTAGTTGGTCACCGACTTTAGCCGATACTAAATTTGCGTTTTGCCGTTATTTTTATCTAGTAAACATCGTTTAGGTTGACAACTGGAAATAGCGAATAGGCCTACAGGCCGGGGGAAGTTTGTAACCATTTCCCAAATGAATGCAAGCTATCTTATGATATAGGTGGTAGCTGACCTGTTCGGGATGCGGCGTGTGGGGCCTCTTGGGCGCGGGTCGGCCGGCCGGGCGCTGCAGCGCGCGCAGCGTGTCGGGGCGCAGGCGCGCCAGCGGCACGCGCACCACCACGCGCGCTCGCCGCCGCTCTACCACTGCGGGGGAAACCACTCAATAAACAAATAATACGGGCCTGTTGCTCTAGTGGTTGGTGACCCTGACTGCTAAACTAGAGGTCGTGGGTTCGATTCTCACGCAGGACAAATCTTTGTGAGGTGAGCACGATCATTTGTTCTGTGTCTGGGTGTAATCTCTATATATATAAAATTCTCGTGTCACGGTGTTCGAACTTGAACTCCTCCGAAACGGCTTGACCGATTTTGATGAAATTTTTTGTGCTTATCCGGTATCTATGAGAATCGCCCAACATCTATTTTTCATCCCCCTAAATGTTAAGGGTAGTCCACCCCTAAATTTTTTTTTTTATTTTTTAGGCAAAATTTTTTGTTTTTATTTTTTTATGACACAGCATACAAAAATACATACAACCCTAAATTTTCATCCCTCTACGATCAACCCTTATATTTTATTTGTTAATTAAAAACTTTAATTTTTTTTGGTAATTTATTTTTTTTATTTTTTGATGACTTAGGGTAGACGTAGGGTAGGGTAGGTAGGGTAGGGTAGGTAGGGTAGGGTAGGTAGGGTAGGGTAGGTAGGGTAGGGTAGGTAGGGTAGGGTAGGTAGGGTAGGGTAGGTAGGGTAGGGTAGGTAGGGTAGGGTAGGTAGGGTAGGGTAGGTAGGGTAGGGTAGGTAGGGTAGGGTAGGTAGGGTAGGGTAGGTAGGGTAGGGTAGGTAGGGTAGGGTAGGTAGGGTAGGGTAGGTAGGGTAGGGTAGGTAGGGTAGGGTAGGTAGGGTAGGGTAGGTAGGGTAGGGTAGGTAGGGTAGGGTAGGTAGGGTAGGTAGGGTAGGTAGGGTAGGTAGGTAGGGTAGGTAGGTAGGGTAGGTAGGTAGGGTAGGTAGGTAGGGTAGGTAGGTAGGGTAGGTAGGTAGGGTAGGTAGGTAGGGTAGGTAGGTAGGGTAGGTAGGTAGGGTAGGGTATGTTGGGTAGGGTAGGTAGGGTAGGGTAGGTAGGGTAGGGTAGGTAAGGTAGGGTAGGTAAGGTAGGGTAGGTAGGGTAGGGTAGGTAGGGTAGGGTAGGTAGGGTAGGGTAGGTAAGGTAGGGTAGGGTAGGTATTTTTAATTTATAGGGCAAAACAACGTTTGCCGGGACAGCTAGTTTATCTATATTATGTATGTATTTAGAAATATATAAGTATGTTTATCGGTTGTCTGGTTGCCATAATACAGGCTCTGCCTAGTGTGGGATCAGATGGCCGTGTGTGAGCTGTCCCAAGATATTATATTATTATATTATATAAATCTCTCTTCAGAAGTAGCTCTAGCATGTGTAAGTGGTAACTAGGACACAAGAATATTAACCATACTGCTTATTGAAAAAAATATTGGAATAATTGTGCTATGAATTGTAAACAGTTTTCCTGTTTTATGATCGACAGTACAAGTTTGCGTAAATGGGTTTTAACATTAACAGATAAGGACTTTACAAGCACATTAATATGCAATGCACCACTGTTTATTACGTTGTATACTTAGATAGCATCCGACGTCGGTATATTCATCATCTACTGTTAAAAAGACTGAGAAAGGAACAGAAAAAGAAAAAAGATTCTCACCATTAGAAGAGGCCTCTTCGAGTCGCTCAGAACCGCGGCCGGATTTCAGTCCTGATCCAACGTCGGCCTCCGCGCGGATATACCGCTCCGTCGGGATCCGATCAAGTGGCTTATCAAGAGACACCTTGCCTTCGAGCCGGTCGATCGACATCTTTCCATCCGACAACCGACCTTTCGTGTCTGGAAGACGATCGTGCGACATTTTCTCTCCCGCTATCCGCTCGTGCGTCCTTTCCCCTGATAATCGGTCGTGGCTCATCCTTTCACCAGATAACCGATCTATTGACACTTTTTCGTTAGGTAAGCGTTCTGACGACCGCCTGTCCGCGAGCCGATCCGACGAGAGTCCGCCCGATAGCCTGTCGTCTGACAAGCGATCGCTCGCCGATGAAGACCGGTCTGACGCGGTCCGGTCTGTCGACGTCCGTTCTGTCGATATTCTATCGACGGGACGTTCGACCTGTATCCGGTCATTGGAGGTGCGTTCGGTAGGTATCCGATCGTTGACGATCCGATCGGAGGGTATTCTCTCGTAGGAGGTTCGTTCTGGTATCCGATCCATCGTTCGGTCGCTGGGTGGCCGTTCAATGGGTATTCGGTCATTGCTGGGCCGGTCGAGGCGCTCGGCGGAGCGGCGCCGGTCGTGCCGCTCGGGGCGCTCGAGGCGGTCCATGCGCTCGGCGCGCTCGGGGCGCTCGGCGCGCTCGGGGCGCTCGGCGGACAGGCGCTCGGGCTCGCGGCGGCGCGGCTCGGGCTCGTGCGGCGGCGACAGGCGCGCGAGGGCCTCCTCGTTGCGGCGCTCCGCCGACCGCTCGCGGTGCCGCCGCTCCTCCTCGTCGGCTTCGGGCGCGGTCACCTCGATGATGGTCACCTGCCCCTTACCCTTGCCACCCTTTCCCTTCCCACCCTTACCTCCCTTGCCACCGCATTCGTCGCTCTTTTTCGGTGTAAAAACCTGAGAAAAAAATAAATACAATAAGTTAAATTCCGCAGAGATTCAATGATCATAAAATTTATATTTACTTATAATTGCTGGATACTGACCTTGCGAAAGATATGCGTCTTGGTGTCTTGCAGAGGGTGATGATGGGTGGGCGGGTCAGGTTCCACATCGCTGTCCGCGGGTGCAGCCGGCTGCATATGTAGGGCAGCGTTGAGCGGCGGCGTGGGCACCCTGGGCTTAGGCGGTCGGCCGCGTCGTTTCTTGACGGGCCGTTCTTCCGATGGTCTCGCTTTTGGCGGCCGACCTCGCTTCACCGCTGCCGTAGGCGCCGACGGTGCAACTCGAGGGGACGTCTGGAGACAAAACACATTATTTTATACATTTGATACAGCTTTGGTAAATACTTCTTACAAATTTAAGTTAAAAGCGATCTTATATGTGAGCTATTAAGGTATCTTACCGTATGCCTCGGCGTATCCTCGTCGCTAGACGCGGCGGACACCCGGTTGGGGATGGAACGCCTTCGCCGCGCCAAGTCGGGTGACGGTGATGACGCGTCCGAATCCGACATATCCGAGATCGGACTCTGTAACAAATTGTGAAATTAGTAAAATACTAAGACTTCATCGTACGTTGATATAGAAAAGCAAATATATTTCGACAACGCGGATTGTAAAACATATAGGTACGAATGTAAAGTTCTATATGATGTGTTTTGTTCGTTCTTCATTCATTGTGGTTGAGCTTTACATATATACCTTGTGTCCTTACGGCCAAAATATATCATATTATAATACTCCAATTAAAAGGACACCTTTCTACAACATTGCTATGATATAGGGTCATTCACCTCCAAGATGGACATTCTAGAGGCAATATTCCCATGTATCGCGCCCACCGCTTGCCACAACACGTCCTTCAGCTTGATGTAGTCATACCAAACCCTCTGCCGCTCTTCATAGGGCATGTAACACATGCTGTTCTCATATATTAACAGTCCACAACGAAGATTGCACTTTAGAATGGCAAGTTTGATCCATTTCTGTTGGACGTCCTCTTCGTGAACGTCAAGTAGACGATGGAATTGATCGACGAATAATTCGAAATACGAGTTCATTTTGCGCGGTCGAAAGTTTTCACTAATACTATTAAATAACCACTGAATGAAATATAATTTCTGGTAGCTTGAAGAGGAAAGAGAGATATATTCTAACCAATATTATTGGAACTGGAAACTAAACCATAACAACAAGGAGATATAATTACAAAACGTCTTAGCTCAAAACACAAGTGGCTAGTTCTTGGTGAAAACGCAGAATCAACCGCGAAGCTCATTCGACGTTAAATTGTAACTGCTTACCAAGTAAGTACTGAGAAATGTATGGGTGCTCCGTTTCTAAGAACTGTTTATCTTTTGGAACACGACACCTGAGAGAGGGCCGCTAAATATAGTAGGGATACAGTTGCATGGAGAGAATAAACACAAAAAATGCTGGATGAGGAGTTATAGGAATGGCTGACAAAGGTTAACTAGTACTTTAGTAGCCGTGAGAGGAATGTTGCATTTCTGAAGAAAAACTTTTTATTGGCCAGCATAATAAATCATTAGAACGAGACGACAGGAAGATACTTAAGTATTTTAACATTATTTTGCTTAAACATTTAATGGTTATATTGTCGTATCCAATAAGATAAGCTGAGCCAACAAACGTTTCCCATTTAGCTGTATAAGCATACCCATACTGAGTATTAGGGTCGGCTTCCAGGCTCATCGAAAAGATCTGAATACATGTGCAACATGTGCAGAAGTACAGAGCTTATGATGAGAAGTGTTGATGGTAATCAAAAGATCTGTCAGCACATCAGGAAGCAATGAACTGAGTACTGAGGATATCATGTTACTGTTCATGCAAAAACTACTAAAATGATTTAGATTAAAAGAAAGACGCGTCAAAGCGACACTAAAACCCTATAACCCTAGTCACACTTCTTTATATCCTGAAGAAGACCAACAATATAACTTGAGATATATATAATTATATATCAATATAAGAGCTACAAGTTAGTTTAAGCGAGATGCCAGTAACATACATGGTGTGTGAGACAGAGACGCCGAGAGACGCAGAAACATATCTTATAGAATATTCTAGACGTGCCAAGTTACATCGGCCTCACTGTATGATGTTTTACTTACCGGTTTCCCTTTAATATCGGCGAGTGCGTGTCTGACATCCTTGCCGGAGTCATAGGTCTGATCGGGCGGTTGAGCTGGCGGCGGCGCGAAGTTCGACAGGCTCCAAGACGAGCGCTGCGCGGGGGGCGGGGCCGCTGCAGGCGCAGCAACTGTAGCAGCAGCAGCAGTGGGTGCAGGCGCCGGCGTTGTCGACTCGGCTGATGAAGACTCGCTTTCCGAGTCCTCGGAGGGAGATGAGCTACCTGAACTTGGGCTGCCTGACCCGATTGGGGATAAAGGCCTGGAAAAGAAAATTTTAGTTAATAAATTGTTATTTTGATATTATTTTTAAAGCTTTTGGATTCAGCTTCCAGTCTTACCGGGTGAGGGCTATATTGCCCATGTATTAAGATTATCACAAATATCCTTAAGGTAACTTTTTTTTTTGGAACAGATTTTTTCAGTTATCTTGAGCACAGGCTTTGACTGTTTAGCCGGACTTTAATAACTATACTATTTATGCTCTTAATGATACAAGGAAAATAAATATGCGCAGATTTATGAGGATAACATAATAGAATAAGGAAAATGTTAATATTTTTCACGATCAAAACTTAAAATGCAATTAAAGTTAGTCGCTTAAATCTAAGTATTCGAACACAAAAGCAGGAAGTTAAAATCCATAAAACTGCAATTTGCTCAAATCAAATAAGTATTTCAAGCAAATAGAACTTTGGCTCTTCGAGTTCTTGAAAATAATTTAATTTGAGCCCGGTTCTTAAAACTTACAATTTGCGACTCGAGATAAAAATCAATTAAAAACTTTGCACTTAAACGAAAGTGCAAACATAATATAATTTTGTTTAACACGGGAATGAACTTACGGTCCTATCACATGTGTGTTGGCGACCTCGTCATCGCTTTCCGACAACCCGAGGTCCTTGTTCACCACATCACTGGAAACAAGAAATAATAAATTAAAATTAAACATTTCAAAGACATAGTAAAAACAAAGTCATTGACGTAAGAACTGGTTATTTAAATAAGACAGAGATGTATATTACGATATTTAATTATTTGATCTCATAAATTATTTAGACAAAACTTTATGTTTGTTCGAATTAGCACAAAAGTATTACATTGAGGATATAATTTAGACTTTGGCAAATTAATGTCAAAAGTTTAATATAATATAACAGTTTTTAAATTGATAATTTTACTGTAGTTGCGATCTAAAGATCCTTTGTCTAAAGTTTATACGTCAATCAACTTTTTGAATCAAGAGTTTGCCCTTTGTAAATTAGAATTTTTAAATGGCAAGTAATGTAAATGTGTAGGTAGGTACTTACGGCGACACTGAACTTCTTGAGTTCGATATCCGATTGTCCAAACCTGTAACAACAAACAAAACATTTATAAAGGTTTCGAACGTCATAAAACGATCGTAAAAAAATCCCAATTATGTAAATTGTCTCCGTATAGTTAACTTAAATATACAATTTAATAATTATGTACCGTTCGAACAAACAATAAATTCTCATTAAAACCGCAATTAATCTTTCGATACGTTTATTGGTTGAAAAATGTATCGTTTCAAATAATATAGTGGTGTAATTAAGGAGGTCGTATTAATTTGTGGCGGGTATCTGTTTGTGTTACAATTTGTCGCCTTACACAGCTACTGGCAGTTACCGAAGGCTGTGATACATTTAAGTACCTAATAAGCGACCGTACGAACCACCTGCTTCCTTCAATTCTTGAAAATATTTGCGAGAGCTTCCAACTCTCAAGTAAGCTGACTGTCCTAAGCAATCTCTTTAATGTGAGAGACTTTTTTATTATTTCCACTAAGCAGATTGCTTGCTAAGTGCCAGATAATGTCGGAATAAAGTTAAATCAATGGAATTACGCTTAGTTGTGTATATCAAGAACAATCCTTATTAATGTGAAGCACTTTTGAATATTTAAGCTGACGTCGTTTGTATTACGCGGAGATATAACACGGAGTACGGACATAGGTGCCACAAATTGTGGTTTAGAATCCACAGTGAGTATTCATTAGCTGCGACAACGCTCACAAATAACCCTATGCATAATAAATGCCGCCGTACAAGTGGCAGACGCGTCGATAACTTAGACATATTCAAAACGGCTGGACTATACATTACCCGACCGCGTCCGTTCACGTATTTTTAACGATGCAATAAGATATTCACTCTAGGTATGTGTTTTATTAAAGCGTTCGTTTTTTATTAAACATAACCGCACCAGCACTGTTGTTTAAATGGTTATTTTTTTACAGAATAGATTGATCTCTCGTAATTCTTGACAGGATAAGTTGAATTCAATTTTGAATACAATAATGTTTAATTGACCGTGAACCAAACGTAATTATTTTATTTAAGAGCCACTCTTTTTTTAACATGTTAAAAAACAGAATAAGCGTAGGTACCTAAACAACTAAAATTATTTATACATAAATAGCTATCATACTTTATAATCTGAAGAAGTCTAGAAGTCTAGTTAAATTTTTAAACAAAACTTGTTATGCATCGTTTACCCTAAATACTGCAGTAAAGTAATTAACTACAGAGTCTAATCGTGAGGTTTGTCCGCAGCACATACCTACATCATGTATAAGTGCATCCCAGCGGAGAGCAAACGATGTTTAGTTAGGCGTAGAGAAATGTAAACACGACGGTAGTAGGTTCGGTGCCATGCCGATACCCTGTCGACTTTAAACAACCTATAAAAGTGCCTTGAACTCCACGGTGCACATAATTATGTTTAGTGTAAACATTACAATTTCTCACAATTCACACGGACGTGTCTAAGTACTTGGAATGATTTGAACTTCGTTTACAACTGCATGTTGAAAAGTGCATGATTTTAGTGTTCGTTAAAAGCAATGTAAAGTATTACAGACCATGTCAAAATACAGAAGTTTTAAAATATATTTAAAATAGTCGAAAGCCTAAGCGAAAACATAAAAACACTTTACATAAAGAACAAAATATTGACATAGACATACTGTATAAAATAAGATTGAAACGACGCATTTATTTTCTACGTAAACACCTGTAAATTCCATCAATAATATCAATCGGTTCCGTCAATCAAACCCGTTCGCTCACTCATTCGCGGCTTATCCCGCCGTTCGAACATAGAGGGAATATCTGTACTTTGTCGAACAATTCTACCCCGAGACGATGACGTAAAGCGAGGACTATGGCTGTCAGTCGAGGGTCAACGACCCGTAGGGTAGCGGTGACTTGTAAGTGTCAGACAAATGACGGCCGATCCTGCAGCCCATTCCACTAAACTATTTAGAATTATATAGGTCGCATATACATTTATGTAGGTGCGACCTTTGAACTCTAGTGAACCCATGAACTTGAAATTACGCAGTTTATCCATTTGTAAATTTTTCAAAGTCTATTGACTTTTAGATATAACAAATCATGTGACTAAACTTATACAAAGGTCAGCAAAACATTCATTGTATTAAATCAAACATCTAACCGTTTAAAATACTAAGACGACATCCCATTCATACATTCCACGCCCTTAAGCAACTAAAAACACACTCATCAAACTTTGTCCTCTATAAATAGGTTAAAACTATGTAGCTTGTAATGTTGTTTGTAACGTGGAGCGCAGCGTTCGTATGACGTCATAAACACACAAATGCATGTACGAAACACAGATTAGAAACAAATGGAAGTATTGTATGGAGGAGGAAATAACAAAATATTTTGCACTACAGGGTAGTATGTAATAAATTTGTAGCCTTAGCTGCGCGCATCCCAAATTCAATGGAGTAATAAGGGTATGAGCACTCCGTTAATTTATGTGTCTGTGGTACGGAAGCATCGGCGCTCCTGGCTGCGACATGCGCTAACTTGCGTAATGACCACCCACGTTACTTAGGCGCGTACACGTGGCTGTGTTGCACGACCCGCACGTGTATAAGCCAAGAGTTGGTAAACATTGCCTGCTGATATTGTTTGGTTTTACGTGAAAAATGCTAAAGGTTACAACGCTTTTATGTTCAACTTTCGTATTTAAATTTTCTTGATTAAATGGTCCTCGATAGTTTCAGGAAGTTGTGTATTATTGGATTCCATTGTACGAAGTTATTTGTAGTTCTTCCACGGATACTAATTACGTAAAGTAATAAAACAGTTTTGTTTATTGCCACGGGGCCAATGGGTGTTACTCCATCGATGGCCTTATTACCCGGGACTATATAAGGCAAGCCGGGAGCCGGGTGCGTGCGTGCGATAGTTTTTCACGTGAGTCATGTGACGTATACAAGTTACCGTTTGCCGTTGCGAATCCATCATGTAAATGGCGAATTGTTTGAGACTTGTTTTGATGCCTCCAAAGAGTGTGTACGAACGTGACGTCATTGCGTAATAAAGGGTTTTCGTTTTGTTAAACAACTTGCGAACTATTTCGGCAGATTGAAACAATTTGGTTCAAATATTGGAACAAATTGGTTAGTACGATACAAAGTAGCACGGATAGAGGCGAACTAAATGGCGCAAGTTTATTTTGCATGTTTGATACATGACTATAATGGCATTTATGGATTAACTCTTATGTAGGGCAACGGAAAATACGAAACCATTTATGTACTTGGTTGGCAAAAACAACTCTAGATTTTGTTATTGAATAAAACATTTTAATAACTATTATAAAAAAATATATTTTCGCCACTCTAATTAAATTGGTAACGTGGAAGCCTTAACAAGGTGTTTTTGGTAAACAATAAAATGTTTACGTGGAGAAACTTTCAGCTACAATTTAGCAGAGATTTAATTGTTTGTTTTTCTATGGCCTTCAGGTCACCTGTTGTTGTAATGACTAGGGAGCTGGCTGACCTTTACGTCCTTCTAAGAACAAGAAAAAGCTTGTCTTCTATATAAGGAGCGTGTAATAGGGATAGACTTGTCACTCATGGCGAAAAATGTAACGACTGGTAATGCATTGTTGCTATGGGAAGTCGGTAGTACTTTGATACTAATACTGAAAAGAAACTACTAACTTGAAATAAATAATATCATCACAAAACCCCATACAGTTTAATTGCTACACTTACTTCTATATAAATATGCTCTATTTTAAGTAGAGTAAGTACGCTAAGTAAAATAACTTTCTCGTGTCAAAGACAGTAAAATATAAGACACAGGATCAAAAAATATTAGAGAGGTATTTTTTGCTTTTTCAAAATACTAAAACACTAATTACTAATGTGATCACGCTTGCGTACAAAATGCACAAAATTGTGACGTCATGCGACATTTCAAATCATTGTATCGTCGTGAGTTTTTTGTTAATTAAATAAATAAGAAAAAATACGTGTCTAATATTTGGTGACGGACATTGAAAAATAATTAGTCATCTGTCCCATTGAAACAAATTAGTAAACATATCAATTTCCTTTGTTATAGTTAGTGTTATGCTGAACTTACGACAACATCCGCTCGGTTGAGCAAGCCACTTAATATTGAGTAGGTTTTAACACTCAAATACATAAAACTCCGACAAATTTATACGCGTATTACTTTTATGTTTTTGAGAATATAATAAAGAGTTAGTTCGTATGGTGGTACCAAGGTTGGTCTTACCTTTCACTCATAAAATTGTTTTCTTAAAATCGTAAGGAAATGGTGTCTACAAAATCTACTTTACGATAAGTGTTGGGTAACTTTGAATGGTACACTAAAACTTAATATAAAAACTGTAGACGTTCCTGAGCGTACTGTTCTAGTGTTTATGTAAGGTCAAAGTTCACACCTCTAAGAATACCATTTAAAGTTGAATCAAATGTTTAAGTTAAGATTACTTTTTTACTTTTCACGCAAGGGCCAATAATGGATTTATGACAACTAAACTACTACCTGGGGGTTTACTCTTAAACAAATTTAAATTTTAATACAATGTCAATGCAAAATTATTATTAACTAGCTGTCCCCCGCGACTTTGTCCGCGTGTTTTAGTTTCAACGGTTTTTCATTCTTGCAACATTTTTTTTTTATACTCCGCTCCTTTTGGTCTCAGCGTTATGTTATATAGTTTATAGCCTTCGTCAATAAATGGGCAATCCAATACTGAATTTTTCAAATCGGACCAGTAGTTCCTGAGATTAGCGCGTTCAAACAAACAAACAAATAAAAAAACAAACATACTCTTCAGCTTTATACATTAGTATAGAAGTATAGATTTAGCAGCCACACCAACTACAGTACATAAAATACTGTCAATATTTAGATTCCAGTTAGCTCCTACAATTGACTGTTATTTTCAAGAAAACTTTATCACGTGTCCGCTAAAGTAATATCAATTTTGCATTGTCATGATATTGGCATTAAAATTAAGTAATGATTAAGGGCACTAAACACTTCACAATATTTAGTTAATAACTGTAAACAATCATCTATGTATGAATGAATTACTTGCTAATGACATGTGTAAATAAAACAAACAAAATACAGGAGAACTCGTAAATACGAGTTCTTCTGTATTTTATTTACTTTTCTAAATCTTATTTTATAACATGGAGTTGAAATATGAAGCCTTTTCTAAATACAGTTCCATAAATAAATCCCGTCAAATAAACGAGTTGCGTACTCTTACATATTTCTTTTATAGAATACATTGTAAAAACCAAAGGTAATTCTTTGTAAATGGATAAATTTAGCAAGGCCGAGTAAATAAGGGTTCAACTTCATTCATGGTTAATTTTAGAATACTGAGATTTGACGTCATTCGGATTGGACCATTAAATCATGTTAAATAGGTTCGTATATATGTTTCTTGCTGTGTTCAGTTTAAGGTATACACTTTAGCGTAGCTAGTCGATAGCTAATTAGTAACTCAGTTTAAGAAGATCAGATCCTTATAAGAAAGCAGAAAAACTATTCCACAATTATTATTGATTTATTTCTACAGCTTTTAAACAAGATAAACTATATTTGAACCGTCTCATTAACACTAGAGGTCCTAATGAAGTCTCACAATAAATAAATGTCTATCGACTTTGGTATCGTTTTCTTTTAGATTCGTCGAACTCTCAGTGAAGAACTTTCACTTTTAGTAAATATTATTTAGAATAACTATATTTTAAATAAACAATAAAGAAAAATAGATTACCTAATCTTATTAACCGTTCATACATCTATCTGCAATCGGTAAATTTAGAATTAATATCGTCTTGATATAAACTCGTTTTATGGTATATCAGTTGTACTCAAATCAACGCCGACACAATGTTGGTTTCTAGCAAGTGACAAGTACAGTAAAGTGGATGTTTAGTTCCTTACTTACTCCCGAACTTATCGCATACTACTACGTAACACGCATATACATAATACGCAACTAAACTTTGACGTTCTTAAAAATTTATCCGTCTCTACTATATACCTAAAAATGACAGACACAGCATGAGAATTAACAGCGACTTAAAATAGAGTTGTGCTCGTATTCGGTCCTTAGAATGTCGATCGCTATGCAGCGTTACGAATCGTACAACCGATACGCTCCACGGCCCAAATCATCTCACCGTCCACAAAATATTTGTTTACAAGTTGTTAATCTTTATAATTTAGTTTAAGAAAACAGAATTGAGAAAACGACCTATTAGCCTAGACCCTATTAGGTATTTCATTTCTATAATGAGATACCTGAACCTTCCCAAGGTCCAATATAATAGCAGGTTTCAAAAGGCATTGAAGTAGTTATGGTTGTTCTATCTTTGTATAAATAGAAGGCTTAGATTAAGATAAAAGGCTGTTATTTTAATATAAGACGCTAAAATATTTAAGTTAAATTTAGCTTTAGAAAAATACTCATACAAAACTCCAGATTGCATTTGCTTGAAGAGCTTATTTGTCCATAAAACACGATCATTGTAATATGTGCCATTCGGTATCAAACTTCTCGCCTCTTAAGTTTATACCTGTTTGAAAGGTAAACGCGGTATATTGTATTTCTGGTTTACAGCACAGTATGGCGTTTTACAGGAAAGCGAAGAAAATGTAAGGGCGTATACATAAATCATTTGCCGGAGACTAGCGGAGAGTGCAGTCGGAGCGACAGGCCGCGAATAAGAACAGCGATAGTGAGACGAATATGCTAAGTATTACAACTGTTGCTGAGTTTTCTCAGTTTCCGCGAACACATTTTAAAGACAATTTATAAACGATAATATTTTCACAGTTAAACGCTGAGAAAGACATCCTTCATTTAAAATAACATTTGGACAAACTACCAGTAATAACAATTAATAGATATAGCTTTTTATTTTGTTAGCATTTATTACGAGAGTGTTTTTAAATTCTTTTATAATTTGTCATATAAAAAGAGTTATCAATATTGTTAATTAGACATATAATAAAATTTGACAACCAGTCTTACTATGGGATACTGTGTAACAAAGTAATGGGTTGTGCAACGTAGCCCGGGAGGCAAAAGACATTAAAAAAGGCATAAAAATATAGTAATTTTTAGAGCTAAATAGAAACATGTATAATTAATAGAGTTGTTAATTTAACCTTGCGAATCGATTAAGTTAATAGGGTCATAGTCATATAACATTAACAACTATGTCATATGTAGTTAATTACTACCTATAAAATTAGTGTTTATTGCAAATGAAAGTTACAATATTAATAAATGTGCGTGTGTGCCTACAAAGGCAATTATTTAACGTAAAAACGTTTTGAAAAATGTCAATATAAAATAGAACTTACTTTATTGTGCACCACTGGCATACTGCTATTTTTAGCGACGTGGGCGTAGGGATGTTAGTGCTCTATAATGAAGTTATCCTACACAATACAAACTCTCAACTGGTTTTGTACGTGCAACGTATTTTCGTTTTAACCTGCCCAAAATTTTCGTCTCTAAAACTCTGTACGAATATGATCTTTTTGAATCTCACTTAATCATTTATACATCTAGTTATTGAGCCACTTAAGTCGGTTAATAACCCGAAGTCAGTCAAATCCCAATTAAGGTCAAACAAAAACCTATAATGTACTGCTTCTAATTGACTAATAATATCAGCTAAATTTAATCGAATGTCAGAACGCCTTTAAATGGAGAACGTTAGGGTGACGTAATTAAGGAGTTGACCTTTTAATTACCGCCAACGAGTTAGAAATGTAATTTAAAGTATATTACGGAAACCTTTTCAATGTCTAGCAAACATCTTGGTAACTTGTTTTGCAGAATAGGTAGCAAATAGTTCTTATCCCTTTTTAATGTTCCATTTATAGATCAGTTACATCTAGGACATATTTATGGCATTAAAAAGAGGCTAGACAAATAAAACAAAAAAATAAAAGCGACTAAACGAGTGTCTTACCCCCAAATAATGAAACGCAACTCAACTCTTAAATGTCATCTGTCGTTACTTAACACTTTAAAGTGATAGAGACAGCGTGAGAATTAACAGTGACTTAAAACTGATTGGCTCAGTCAAACTCACTGGTTTCTGTATTCGGCCAAAAAGTAATTAATACGTTTCGGATAAACAACTTAATGCATTTTAATCTGCATCGCGTAACGGTAATTGAGTTTGTAAGCAAGCAATACTTTAGCAGATATAAAGTACAGCGTACACAATCGGAGCAGTAAATTTCGACAAAAAGAATAATGAAGCCCTAAATAAGCAGCGACAAGTATTCATGAAAACAAAAAGGCGGACGTAAACATTTTATAAATAAAAACACAAGCAAACAGCAGAAGAAATGTGTCGTCCTTAGAAATTGTACTTAGTTGCGCAAAAAAGGGTGAAATATTAACTGGACCAGCCCTTTTCGGTCTCATTGTTTACTGCAACCAATTAGTCACGAAATGCGAGGCTAAAATAATCCCGCCATTTATATTTTTTTTTTTTTTTTCATACTTCACCAAGTTACGCAATGGACATTTTAAAAGGTATACCCTTCTAAGTTGCTTTATGCGCTAAACATTTCGTGGTATTTTTATTTTGGTTTTATTTCTATTTTTATCCAAAAATGGTTTATAAAGTACGTCAATCAAATATAGCAGGATCACCACTAACATTGTTGCTGATAAATGGGTAAACGTCAATCAAAACGGGGTACTAAAGCAAAAAGTTACACTTGCAAACTTCGCGTTACATTGATTTAATTAAAACGTCGTATCCAGTAAAAGCGATACAAAATGTTCGTCGCCTAACAAACCCGTTGACAGTGGTGACAGTTTATTTATTGTATACATTTGAAAACGCTCGCATTGAATTTTATAGCAGAGAGTTATGCTGAAGTGTCGCTTGCTATTAGTGTAGTTATTGCGAGGACGACGGTTGTAACTGTGGTGTCCCCCAAACTATTGATATCCTTCTGTGTTGCCACTGATGCCCAGTTAACGCCACAGCAGAAGACTTAAAAGAGGATAAATGATAATCAATGGCCATGGTTCGGGCTGGTCAGTGTCCTCACTCTTCAATTTAATTTTAATTCTAATACAATGACAATGCAAAGTTGATATTAGTTTAGCAGCGAGGAGATTCAGTGTTCTTAAAAAAAAATGCTGTCAATGGAAGGAACTGACTGGAATCTAAACATTGAGAGCAATTTTTTGAAATTTGTGTTGTTTGTGAATGAATGAATATGAATGACAAAATTGCATTAGCATTGTATTAGAATTCAAATTATAGTGGAGAGTAAGGGCACTTATCTGAAGACAACCATCGACATGAAAGAAGAATAAGTTATTAAATTGTATTATAGTTATTATACTATTTTGCAGTCCAGCAGCATTTAGGTACATAGCATATAGTTATGTGTCGGGTTTGTAATTGAGTACGGACCTAGCCATGGACTTTAAATAAAAGAAAGCGGTATCACTCACAAGGGACGTATTATTAACTTACCCCTAACAGAATGGGTGCTCGACAGGTGTTTCTGTCTTCAAAGTATAAAATACATTAATATTTCAAATTGAGGAAAACAGGTGGTGCGATTGTTTATCGTGAGCCCCTATCGCATCCATGTCAAAAGTATCCAGTACTAAACAATAATAATTATTAAAAGTTACATACATAAAAGGAATAATAATTATAAAAAAAAATACATTTGCAATTTGCATCCACTGACTGTTTAGTATTCATTGCGAGCTGTGACAATATTAATAAATCTCAATTTTCTATTGTATTTACTGTCATTAAGTATAATAATAATACGTCTATGTCTAGTGCGAGTATATTGATTAGTAATAATTCTTTTTTAATTAGTTTGTTTGTAGTATATCATTATTGTTATTGTTGACATAATTATGCAGGTAAGTCGTTATTTCTTACCTACAGCATCACTGAGGAAACAATCATTAAGACAATTAGATTACTCTGTGGTGACACGTGTAGAAAGACATGGGATTTTTCCCATATCGAGTCCCAATTAAAAAATACCTGTACAATGTAGGTACCTATTTTTAAAATTAGTTTTATCTTTAATTGGATTTTCTATACTTAACTGTAATGTGTTAACGCAATTGTTACTTAGTAACAAAAACACATGCGATACTTTAAAAAGTTAGCACACATAAGAATAACAAAAAAAAAATGTTTTACCACTTAAATAAAAATCTAAACAATATAAATTCCGTTTAATAAGATTTATTAAATGATACTTAATTAAAACAGCACGGCAATATGTGAGGACAATGCGACAATAAATAATGAGTTGATACGATCGACGCGTGCGCACGTCAAACGGTGTGCCGATGGCGATGGCGGTGTGGCCAATATCGGCGGCGGTATTACGTATCTTGCAAAAGCAAAGAGATAGCAAAAATAGCTAATTACTCATTAATTGTATTACGTTATGCGATATCGTTATGCAAATTAGCAATTTCATAGCAATATAGGTACAAATTTTGCTGTCAATTGCTGTTGATTAACTTTTGCAAAATACGTAATAAGGCCGCGGTGTTCCACTTCTGACTGTTCTTGGTAATGCACTCGTTTTATTGGCATACAGGAACAAAAGCACTTCGTCCTGCTATCCATTGATTTAGTAGACGGCTACTGTGATTTACAACCAAGGAAATCCGAGTGACTTATAAATGTCACATTAGTGAGAGTTAATTGATCTGTAATATGGCCATACGCTTTAGTTAAACTACAGATTAAAATTAAATTATATTATAAATATACAGATTAAGTAGTTTATTTACTTAAAATATTTTAATTTATGTAAAATAATATGTATATGAATGTATCTTATTATTGTGTAAATTTGATCGTTTTTTTTAAATAATAATATCTTGAGACATCTCACACGCGGTCATCTGATCCCAAACTAGGCAGAGCCTGTGCTATGGCAACCAGGCAACTGATAAACATACTTATATATTTCTAAATATATACATATTATAGATAAATTACACCCAGACACAGAACAAATGATCGTGCTCATCACACAAAGATTCGTCCTGGGTGGGAATCGAACCCACGACCTCTGGTTTAGCAGTCAGGGCCACTAACCACTAGACAAACAGGCCCGTCAAATCTAAATTAATCTATATATAGAGTTATTCTATACACCGTCTACAATATTAATATAATCGTGCAACTACTACGTTTTGTCTCTGCATCACCATAAGGTTGACTGGCAGAGAATGCCTTCAGGCATAGTCCGCCCTTGTGCAACAATGTGCAAAATGTATAAAATAAATTAATAAAGTTTATGATACATTAACGGTAAACGAGGTGCACTTATTGCCATTAGGTAATCCTGTTTAGTTATTTTCTGAAACTTTAATAAATGTCTTAGATTTAATTAGTTATTGCATCACCACCATTGCTTTAATAGTTAAGTGTGCAATGACGCAGTTTCCGCATAACAGATATAAAAACTAGCTGTTTCCCGCGGCTCCGCCTGCTTGGGTAGCGGTTATCGCGGCAAGTAGCCTATTATAAATAGCATGTCCTTTCTTAAGATCCAAGCTTACCCAATACCAAGTTTTATCCAAATTGGTTCGGCGCTTTATCCGTGAAAGCGTAAAACACAGACAGACAGAGTTTTTTTTTATAATGTTTGTATGATTTTCCGTGGTCAAGGTATAACTTCCGAACGATTGCACCAAATCGTATAATTCTTTTTTTATGTTCCTTATTGTAAAGACAAAATTTATTTAAAAAAAAAACGCCTGTAAATGTTTTAAAAATCTCACGCCACCTTACTTAACTTGCATGGGTAACTAATGAAATTGAAGCTATTAACAATGTTAATTAAATAATAAAAGTTTCATACAGCTATTAGATTTGTATCTAAGTTGGACTATATTATTACAAGGCAGTCATTTCACATTTAAACTCATAAATGAGTAACACTTGAATTTTATGAAACGATAAAATGTGTTTGTATAATACATTAATGCATACAGTCGACCGCATGTCTATGGTAATAACAAATTTCAATAATCAACCTTACTACCTTTGAATAAAAGCGAAATAAATTAGGCACTACGAACGCCAGAAACAGCTAAAATTTCCTTAGAAACCGTTGGCAATTTTAACCTTTTAATGATAATATGATAATTTGAATTTAACATAGTTAATTAATGTAATTTTAGACAACTTAAAAAGAAACTGCTAATTGATTGCGACATTTATGATCAACTATTAAGTTAATTCTTTATTACAATAGAGGTGCGGACTATTTTGTTTTATTTATGCGTCACATAGACTATAAAAAAATAATAGACAAGTTTTTTTTTATATTATACAAACAATGAGGAAGATACAGTAAATTGAAATGTCGCGTGACGTCAGTTGCCCACAAGTAACGTCACAAACCCCTTCTCCTGAACTTGGCGCTTTAACTTTGTAATTTCTATGGATTTGATAAAAAAAAAAATACGTGTTTTTTTTATGTATCTAATGCGGACTACCCACTCATACCCAGTCCACATCCCTATTATGTTAAACTAAATAAAACAAATGTTGTTAACAATTAGTTAAAGCAATATCATTGAATTTCTCATCTCTTTTTTTTCTGACACATTTGTTATTATCTTTTGCCTTCTATGTATTTACATATTCAGGGACTACATAGTTACACTAGATGGATAAGTAAACTTAGAACTACCTACTTTGATCTCGAATATTTAATGAATATAACAGTTTATACCAATTCTCTGAAGACATTATTAACATGCATGTCATATAGATAACATCCTTGCCATTTACTAGGAAGTTACAACACCGGCTTGCTTAGCATTTCGCTGTAAAAAAACAACTACTCTACTAGGAAATAAGTAATTAATAAAGTTTTTGTGACATCTTTATAAACCGAGACATTATAGAAATTTAAACTAGATCGGTATCCTTATTCTTTAATTATTTTAATTCCAATAAAAAGCAAATGCTAAATTGAAATTAGTTTAGCGGACACATGATTCAATTTTCTTATTAAAAAAAAATAAAAAATACTGCCAATGGAAGGAACAACTAGAATAATTACTTAATGGAAAATTTGTGCAGGTGTTGTTTGTGTGCCTGCTACATGAATAACACTTTTGTGATGACATTGTAATTAATTCAAGGATAACACCCTAGATAGATTTGAATTTGGGTGAATTCTAATTTAGCCCTAAGACTTTTCTCTGTCCAGCAGTTTTTTTTTAATTAACCTATACTAATCAATTGTCTATGTTTATATCGGATTATAGTAAAAAAAAAAACGCTAAAAAAACATGCGCCATGCTTTGTTTTATTATTACTATATTTTTGATGGCAGACGAATGTGAAATATGTACCAACTTGTATTATTGTATTTCTGATTATTATATTGGCCTATTGCTATATTTAATACAAGGTATCTATTTTTAATAGCTTACGTAACTAGACAGGATTAAATATGTACAAAAGTACTTGTTTTAATCAGTTATTATTGCATGAACAATCTTGATAACACATTAAATAATTGACTATTTCCTTCTACAGCATATTGCATGTCTATAAATTGTACCAAAACACTTAAATTGATAATAATATAATTAATAAAGAATGAGTCACTGGAATCCATATTATGTATCGAACTGCAATGACTAACAGAAATGAGTATAGTAATTATTATATTAGTAATCATGTATCAACCAACCTATTAAGCTATACCTAATTCCGGAAAAAATGAGGTAAAATGTAAACACAACTACCCGCAATTTACTATAATGATTTCAATATTTCTATTGTATTCTGCTTACATAACAACTTTATAGAATTATCAGATATGAGGTATATTTTTGTTTACATTTCGTGAAAAATACTTTGAATAAAGGTATCTAAAAGACCGCACTACCTACAGGTTCTTAAGTAATGCTTAGACAGCACTTTAATTTCCATCTGATCGATAACTAGTATCGCGATGAATCTACTATTTTACTGTATGGTGTTCTTTGATAGTAAAGGCAATATAAAAACGTACCGTAGCCCATTAAAACGTCTCCACAATCGATGAGCTGCTGAAGAAGAGTTAAACGGTTCTTAAAACCGAAATCCGACGATAGCAATCCCAACATTGTATCACATTTTCATAAACACTGAACACTTGAATGATATAACTCTTTCACTCGGAACTGTACGACACACTACATGCCTTATCCACTGTTCATTGTTTTATATGTACAATCACAAACACATGTTGTTTTGGCGCGAAACCAGGACAGATGCGTTCGCGCCGCGCGCCGCTTGCGACTGCGTTGCAACTTGCGTCTTCCGAAAGCTATTACAACGGACAGGTGGTGACAAAGACCCAACTTCCCCTCTATTCAAAATAAGCTCTTCAGCTAGTTGGCCGATTAATCGCTCAACTAGTCAAAGGGATATTTTTACGTACCTATTAATGATTGAACTATTAAGAAAACAATTAAGAAAATAAAAGGCTTGTGTAGGTACAAAATGCAAATAAATGGCTGGGCGTTTACAGATGTTTGTTTTACTTCGATAGCTTTTTAAAAATTGAAATGGAAAAGTGAATTTCGAAATATCTGGATTAGATTTCTGTTCGAAACGTTTGAATGCAGGTTTTAGATTAAGTCCATGACAGAAAAAAAACAACTATTATTAAAAGGTTTTTCTGGCATGAATAAAAAGTAAATAAAGTTAAAATGATGAAAAACAAAAGGCAAAACATAAATATTTTGATGTATGAATTCCAGTAAAGATCAATGGGATACCGAATAACCCAATTGGAATTGAGTAAGTGCATGCATGCACGGTGTACGTGAGCGGGTGCACGCTCCACCCGCGCCCCTTTGCTATTATTACTCGCAGCGTACGAGGGTGGTTGAATCGGGGTTTGATTATTCGCACATCAACATGTTTGCGTTTCATCGATTTCGTCTGAGAACGAGCCGACTGGGCACTTCGATAAAAAATAAATAAGATCGTTAATACTGTTCATTTACTTTTACGACCCGTAATGAACTGGCAATGTTTTGTTATTATAATTGTGGATGCATTTTTGATATTGTTAAGATAAGGCTACCGGTGTATAGTATAGGTGGCGAGCGAAGCACGCGACGCGTTTATTTATTTTTGTCTGCGCGGCACGTGGGTACCGTCGCAATCGGCGCAGCTCGGGCGGGAACGTCGCGACGCACCGACGAGCGCGAGTGTACTGACCGCGCGGGTTTCGGACGCGCGTCATTCGCTGCACTATTATGTGTATTAAAGGCGTTAGATTAGTGAGGACATAGGCCGACAATTATTAATCGGAACAACTTTAAACACCAGGATGCGGCACATTCATTAATTTACTTAATAAATATTAGAACGCATGAAAATTAATTAATTAAAGTTTAAATATTTATTTATTAGAAACAAATTATTACTTATTTAGATGGATACACATTTGATATTTTAATAATTTTCATAAATACAAATTTATCCCATGAAATCGAATAATTGAAGTATTAAATAGAGAGAACACTGTATACTGAATAAAAACAGAATCAAACGTAATATTTCAATAAACACTGATATACGAGCAAAACGGTGTAAATCATTGACATAGGTGGTAATGTGGCGGCGCGCCGCGACGGGCGTTATAAATATTTCATCCGGAGAAAAGGCGTTAAACGCATCGACAGCGTTCACAGCAATGCCTAAACATACCGCGTGTACAGTCGCACATAAACCCCCATCTATTTCCGTAACAGACAAATATTTTAGCTATTCAACTTGCGCTGTAGTCTGTATAGTGCTTTATTCTGTTTCAGTGTTATTAGAAAATTTATTGAATGTTAATCTAAAAGATAGATCTACTTTAGAAGTGTATTTCAAATAACGCAAAAGTTAAGTTTTATTTTATTGACTTTATAGGTACCTGAAAACGTCCTAAATTCAACGTTACAAGACAACCTTTCAAGTATAATGAAACTTCAGTCAAAGTATTCCTTAATCATGAAAAGAACCGTTTTATAATGCCGAAACCTCAGAAAATGTCACAATATAAAATACGAGGACTTACTGCCAAAGAAAGACAAAAGATTCACGAGCCCTTAGGAGCCAAGGCTACGGTCGCTTTTAAATATACATATCCTATTCCTGATTCAGCAAAGTTGTGTAAATTCTACATTTTACCTCATTGGTGTCGCCGCGAAATACCTTATCTTGGGAAAAAAACATCATGCTGACGTAATGTTTAACACATTTTACGTAAATTATTACATTTACCTTAATTCAATACAAATTTTCCTTAACAAGATATTTAGTTGGTACTTTTATCTAGAATTCCATAAAACTTTGAATGTCAAAGGAAATAATAACTGCAAATCTAATATCAAGCGAAGAAAGAGAACGATATGAAAATCTCGCAATCCTGTTGTGAACAAAGTCGAAGTAACGAGAAGGCGGGCAGTTAAAAGGCTTGAAATGCAAATAAATAGGTTTCTAAATACGGAGCACAGTAACGGTTAGTAGGTACGTATACAATTTTACGAAATACCGGGCACGAGGCCGGCCTGGTGAAAACTTTTGTTGCGGGAAAATTACTGCTGCCACTTCTGTATTTGACGCTCAACGTTAAATTCAATGATTAAACGTTTTCATAATTAATTACTTAAGAAAAATTAAGGGCATTTAGTTTATAAGTAATACAAGATCTTACTTCCCCTCGTACTTTGCCATTAGTAAAGATACACGTATTGTTCTAACAGAATAAATGCTGTAGTCAATTATCTTTGGTGGAATATCTTTTTTATTGATCTATGACGTCGGCTTTTATACAGTTCTCTCATCGCATATCGCAAAACCACAAAAGACGCAACACCCAATGCAGTACATTAAAATGGGAAACTTTGTAAACATAAAACAAACACCGCGCCCGAGCTCTCACCTGATAAATTATTACAACAATTTAATAACAAAGTGATCCACATTATCATCAACGCTCATCAACAAGAGGAGGGGTGTTCTCGCATGAATACAGCGGCGAAATCACAACCCTAAAATTAATATCACGCTGGAAAATTAAACGGACCGCTTCTAGCAAGCGTCGGGCTCTAATTCATATGCATATCTAACTTGGCCACATTGGCACTGACCCTCGTACAAACTCTGCAGAATGAGATAAGCGGACTGGACGCCGACCTCGCTACATGTGAGTGGGCTACACAAATCGGTCCGGTTATATCATTCTCCGTCAATAGTTTAATGGGTGTAATTAGGGTTGCCAGATGGCCGGGAAATCCGGGAATGTCCCGGAATTTTTCGTCTGGTCCCGCGTCCAGTAATTAGACCTTATTGTCCCGGATTTCGAAATCCTATCCTATACCTTCTAACAATGAATGATACGGCTGGCCTGCCGTATGAGCGCGTATCGTATCGTATCCATCAACGAGTAAGAAAAGGTTCACAGGTTTTAACGATAAATGGCCTGATTTTAAAGACTGGATTTATTTATTTAGGTTCACCCACAGCAAATATATATCCACAGCACATATAATTACAGGCAAACACAACATTTACAACACAGACGCCAATGGGCATGTTTCCTATTTTTATTAAAAACACTACAAGAGTATTCGACTACGCTTCTCCAATGTGTAGAGAAGCCATGTGTGGATAGAGAAAAAAATGAGTTTACTGCAATTTTCAAAAGTGTAACTCGGATATCGCAATACAATATGAAGTATGTACATAGTACATGATGTATGTTGATTTCCTACCAAAGTTTATCTAATCAACAAACCACAAGAATTTGCGCTTAATTTTTGTTTTAATATAATATTATAACTAGCGTTTATTGCCTCCTTAGTAGTTAAACGTTTACATACTTATATAATAAAAGTATGTACTTATTTGAAAATAAATGTTATTTTTCTTTAAAATACATATTTAATATCCAGTCACGCGGTAGCGTGTCAAAGCCAAGTTCTAGTAACAGCACTGGCGAGCAGCACCGTGTGTAATATTACACGAACCATTCGGAGCCACTTTTGACCCCCTCGTAACTCAAAAACTATTTCACATCAACGTGGCAAATGGCTCATATATTGAGACTTGCGAGATATACTTGTGCTCCAAATTTCATAAACACATCTCAAACGGTTATTTAGATATTAACGTCCAAAAATCGTCATTTTTATCACTGACTGACCTATAGATCAAAATTCTAACCCAGTTTCAGATGACCTAGAAAGTTCAAATTTGGCATGCAGATAGGTAATTATATGAGAACTAGCTAAGTCTAACCTTAGGCTACAATATATTATCCTAAGTTATAACAATAAATTATATTTTATGTGAATATTTATGAATGAACTTGGCACCCATTAGATCTCACTTCTTTTGTCGTTGAAGTCAAAAACCAAGGCATATATCATAATATTGAACTTGGCTCTAATTTTACATTTATGTTTTTGATGGGATCTAAATTAGACAACTACCTATTTATTTTCATATATTTTTTTTATATGGCCGCGGCCCGACCTTTATCCTAGAATTGTCCCGGACGTGATAAGTTTCTATCTGGCAACCCTAGGTGTAATGCGAATGAGTAAAGATGTTAATTGTTTGTACGCTACAACTATGGGTTGCGTCGGACAGTTGGCTTTATTGTGTTACGCGAGCAAATTCACCTTGCGCCCCTCTTCCGGTGTTTAGTAGGGGATGGCACAAGGTCAATATAAACTTCGTCGCTGCCCTAGCTCACCCTAGCGCACATATTACATAATAATTTATAATTGCTTTATATACAGTTTTGAGGGTCAATTTGTGTGGTTATCGTGAGAAAAGAGTATTGATCAGGCGGAAACTTGGAAGATGTGCAGACTCCGAAACTCTAAATTGGAACTTGTAAATTTAAATAAGGCCTCAACCCGAAAATTCCTTTAAAAACTTGAAACAAAGCCTCCGTAGAGGATCCCTAACGCGAATCAAGGGGCAATAAATCACGAGGAGGATCAATACAACGTTTTGATCACTCCGAGGCGGCTTTATTAACAGCGGGCTATGTTTACAAAGTCTCGAACTAACGCTATGATTCAAATGTGAAAATTAAATATGTGCTTGCTCGGTAGTGCCATACATGTACCTATTACATCATGCACTCATCAACAAACAAGCCGGAAAGAATGCTTATATACACAAACAGAATTTAAATTACACACGTGTGCACAAATAAGTATGTAAACAGCATTTTAAAAATTCCATCTACGGAAACTTTGAACCGCAAGCGTTTAAAGACTCAACAAAAATCATCTAAAAAGCGAAGCAGAGACAAACTCGAACAAGAAAAAAAAATTAGCTCTCGACCGGGAAGCGGAAAGTGCGACGCCTCGCCTTCAGCTTTCAGACGCCATTATTTCATCCGGTATTAACTCAGGGAATATTTCGCAGCACCCACCATCTTTTTAATGTGAAACATAACTTGACGACGATACTGTAAAGTTCAATTTTCATTGGGGTCGCATTGTTGTTACATTGGTCTTGTATTTTGTAGCTTGGGAAGTCACTTCTGGTTAAAGACAATAGGGTGTATATTGAT
This sequence comes from Diachrysia chrysitis, assembly GCA_932294365.1. Taxonomy (NCBI): domain Eukaryota; kingdom Metazoa; phylum Arthropoda; class Insecta; order Lepidoptera; family Noctuidae; genus Diachrysia; species Diachrysia chrysitis. The sequence continues at coordinate 7,690,867 of OW028659.1, read as the reverse complement.
TCCTAGACAAGTATGTAGTTGAGACATTTTATTTCGTGGTATATTTTATGTCGAGCGTCCTTGTGGATGCGAAGCGTCTCTCATATTGTGTTTTACTGAGATTGTGCAGAATGCATTGTACTAGATTGGTTATAGTTTTGATTGCAGTGAATTTTCCATGAGCTGACGTTGGTGGGCAACATTGAGCGCAGTAAGCCTCGCTTGCTCCACCAAACGTTTATTGTAGACGCTATTATTTAATGCACGGCAGTGGTTTGTTTTTAAATTTTAATAGACCACTTGAATCAAGAAACAAAAATTCACTTTAGAAATATAAAGACAGAAATTTTACAACTGAATTTAAATGTTCATTAAAACTACGAGGACAGTGGTAATGTATTATGAATGTCGCAACTATAACTTGGAAAGTGCAGTGCAACGGAGCGAGCGACCTCAAATTAGTGCGACTATAAAACAGTGGGTTAAGAAAAATGAGATAGATAACATTTAGTACTGTGTGCGTGGACATTGCGTAACAGAGTGATGGCTCCGCGGCTCCGAGGAAGTGTATGGCTGGGGGCAGGGCATACGCGCGCTGCATTTTAATGCCATGTCCCGTATTCGACCTCAGCTTTACCCCTACGATTGCAATACGATTACACGTACAACTCATATCTCTTAGTTATAAATGTCTTTCTGTTGGAAGAATGTGTGTCAGCTGTTTATCATAAGTTGTTAGGCTAGGCTAGAATACTAACCCGATATGTGGCTGCATACGACAAATTCTGTGTCAATGTTAAGTGAGATTTTTATCGGTAAACAATATTTCATAGTTATTGCGGCGACCCAATTGTCTGGCTTTAAACTTGGTATTCTGCTCAAGTTTGGTTCTCGCTTGGGACTACCTATTTGTATGTGCTACAGGTATTTTGATACTTCCAAGGAAGTGTTGTTCGCAAGAGAGATATCTATGTGGGAAACGGCTACTACCTACAACTAATGACAGCTCTACAAGACAAATTATTTACTGTGTATTATTTACATTAAAATTCTGTAAACTTTAATCCTTACTAATATTATAAATACGAAAGTAAATCTGTGTGAGTCTGTCGCGCTTTCACGCTAAAACTACTGAACCGATTTAAATGAAATTTGGTACACAGATAGTCTGGAGCCTGAGAATGGGCTAGGGCTAGGCTGTAGGCTAAAGGGATAGGCTACTTTTTGCCGCGATAACATCCACGCGGGCGGTGCCGCCGAAAACAACTAGTTTTATATATTTTTAAGTTATTAGCCCGTATTTTATTATCTCTAGTAACTGGGACCTACTCAAAGAGTAGAAAGTGTATAAATAATATAATAAGTATAAGATGTTAAATAAACTTGAGGGGTAACGACCAAGACCGCGCTCGTAACATCAGACTTCCTAATCCAGTTTCGTTCGAATAAAAGTCGACGTCGCTCTACTATATCTGAATGTCTTGACGTGGGCGCGTATTGAACAAGCTTTAACGTCTGCATGTTAATGCATTTCAAGTTTCATCTTTACCAAAAAAATATAAATACAAGAACGTGTTAAAATATCGAGAACTCGTGGTTCGCCACCCACCCACATTACGATAGGCGTTTTATCACCGCGTCACCCGCCTATAAAACATAACATTGTACTGTGGCATACACCTTCCGGAATTCACCTCTTCAATCCCTTTGTTCCCAAGATTCGGTGAAATGACTCACACAAAAGTAGAGCTTTCCTTTCCACCTTATTTATTAAAGAGTTTGTTTGGTACGCGTTAACCGTACTTTATTTTCATAGAACTTCGTCCTCTAATAACGATAAACAAACAGATAAATAGCGATTATAGGACAGACATTACTTATCCGTAATACCCTTTAGGTATCTAATTTATAAACCACTTCAAATAGAATAAAAAACTCTTTGTCGATACTACTGGCGAATTAAATGAGGTCCCGCAGTACAATTAAGCTGTTCATAAACGCTTTTGACAGAAGCAACGATCCAAGTTTGAATCGGTATTGCAAATGATCATTTATCTTGGGAAGGATTAAAGGATATTGTTACAAATCTACCGTTTACACTTCGTTAGAGCTCGGAGCTACACAACTTTGAATGAGAAGGGAGTCGTTAGTGTCGCCGACTCGCCGCCTACTTTAAATATGATTGTCGAGCATCGATTTCCATTGACCGGCGCGGTGGATGCTGTAGCGACCAATATAATCTAAATCGGTGCACATCAATACACTACTGTAGCTATCAGTAGTAAACGAGAGTCTGCTCTCCAAATAGATGTAGCTACGTTCGCGTATAACGTAGTAGCGCGTAGTATGGGCGTCACGGCCGAGGCCGGGGGTGGCCGCCTGCCCCCTACCCTGTCACCGTCACATCCCCTCTCCCCGCGCCACCCGCCCCTTTACCTATGCCGACGATAGATGGCGCCCCGAGATTAAATTGGCATATCGGATACACGATTTATTTCGCTCACCGATCGAAATGAAACATTACTCCTTCGAGTTAAATAAAAAAATATAGTCAACTATAATAGCATACCATCGAGTACTTATCGTTGGGTATTAGATGTTTTTATCGAGATAGTAGTATCCTTCAATTTCCTGTCGGCTCGTCTCAATACGACCGAGTTTGCGGAACGAGTGTATCGGGCTCGACTTCAAACCGTACTTTAACTTCTCAATTCACCGCAGGGTTGTGCGTTTCTAAATATTCCAAACTATTCTAATATATTATTTACTAGAAAGTCACCCTGTATATTTAATTCGCATCTTCTGTGTAACTTTCTTAAGACAGTTAAATTCGCTGCACGTGCGATGTGTATCGCGTCATTCTTTAAGACAAATAGTAATTTTTAAACTATTCAAATATGCAAACAGCGTCGCAGATGTTAATATAAGCCGGCGCAAAGCAAAGTAAGTGAAGGAGTAGAATTTATACTTAATTGCGATCGTTACCATAAGGTCTCAGACTCTCAGTATCAATAATAATTACTTTCGCGATCATAAACTCGGTAGTAAGAACTGCCAACTGCGTCCACGCAAACTGCACGCGTTAATTAAAAGTTAGAGAAGACAACTTTGTTATTGTATAAATAAAGCAGGCATTTAAATGTCTGGGGGAGCGAAGAGCGAACAGATCCAGTCCATGTGGATGGCCGCCTTTTTAGCGGTAAAAGCCCGCCAAATGAAAAGTTCGTTGGTTCGTTCCGTTAACTTCGGCTTAGGCTTTACTCGTTTTCAAACTCATCGCACAGATTAATAACAAAATCCCGCTTTAAAGTAACATTTTATGATCCACTATGTAAACTAAATTAACTGAAGCATATAGTTAAATGATCTACCAACTTATATGATGATACAGTTAAGAATTAAAACTTCTGTTGTATTTATGAATCAGAAATACCTATCGCTTATTCCATAACATAACCCTCTAAATCATCCAGGTGCATTAATTCCACATGCATAGTAGTGGAACAGTGAGTACTGTAGTGATCGTATCTCGTCATATCGCGATGCGGGAACGGAAGCCGACAGCCAAGTGAACCCCCGCCTAGAACCCGCCAGATATTGGCAAGCAGCCGCAAATTAAATCCCACAGGCTACAAGGATCTCTAAACTGTTACAACGCTTGTATAACGATGAATCAGTCAATTTGAACCGTTAACCCAACGATTTTTCAATCCATTATGCTTCTAAAAGATAGCCAACCTTTTTAGTACTCTGAAGTGTTAGTCTACAGCACAGTTAATTGGTTTTATCGATTTAAAGAGAAAGGTAATCGATGAAGTGGTTAGATAGCGAATATGAGGATGATATGGCATAGATTGGAGATATAGGCTATCTATGTGCTTCAAGTGTCACGTTTGCAGTGAGTGTAACCCCGTATCTAACTATCTAAGTCTTAAGTACTAGATAAAATAGTAGGTACTAAGTTATAAATGAACAATGATCATAATAATATATTATAGTTATTAAGATCCATCAATCATTTTACTCGTCATTTTTATAAATTACACACAAACACAAAAAAGTGTTGAATACAATTCCAAGTATAGGAATACATCAATAAAGTTAAAGATTTAGAATACGGAACATGAATGTTTTCATCTTCCTAGTTCAAAGTTATAAAGAAGTCAAGTCTCAGATATTGAAGGCGCGCCGCAGAATTCAATATTCAATCTCACGGAACAATAGTTTGCGAATCAAAAATTCTAAGTTTAAACAGTTATGGGTAAAGTGAGCTCCAGCATTGTTGAGTGGTAACAGGCGATAGTCACGCTATGTCCCTTATACCTCAGATGCATCGTCAACGGGGGGCGTGAACACTTGGCAATGTTCTCAACTTTTGACGACTTCCGTGGTCGAGTGGCGTACACACCGGTTTTCAAGGTGTCGTCAGCTCTGAGGTCCCGGGTTCGATCCCCGGCCGGGTCAATTTAGAAATACCACTTTTCTACATTGTCTCGGGTCTGGGTGTTTGTGGTACCTTCGTTGCCTCTGAATTCCATAACACAAGTGCTTTAGCTACTTACTTTGGGTTCACAGCAATGTATGTGATGTTGTCCACATTTATTCAACTTACAAACAAGCTTAGAATCCATAATTAACGTATGTTTCTTCGCGAGCTTTCCATAGCTTCACCTACTTATAAATTTAAATTTCTCTAAGTACATGTTTGTAAAATATAGGCACACGATACTACGGCCCACTGTAGGTAACAAGACGGTTTTTTTAATAAAATTCATTGAAACCGTGTACCATCGCGTTTTAATATTCAAGTGCAATAAAATATCGACGAAGCGATTGAAAATTGTTAACTTCAACACTTCGCCATGAGCCGAGTCGAGTGCAGTAACTTAAGTTTCAAACTTTACATAATAAAACTTGGGAGCTAAAGCGGTGAACATAATCTAATAGTACTTGATTAGTTGTGGTGTAAAACAAGTCCGGGAAAAACGTAAGAAACTTACAAAGTTACGTCTTTGGACGTTAATGGAAATTTTAAGAACAAAAACTAAACTACGGGTTAAATAAACTAACTGGAACGATATGACGGCTTTATTAATTTTAAGAACTACTTGATGAAATTTCGCTCGATGTTAGGAATCATAAGTTATGCTTGTAAATATCTAACACGTATAAAATTGCATTTCTTACGTAACGTCATATGGGAGCTATGTATAAAAATGAGAAGATATGATTTAGATCAGATTTTAAACGTCGTTTTAAACGTATAATATTATTGATATTAATTTATAAACTTGTTAGCACTTCAAAATTTATTGTACAAATATAAGGCTAGAACTCATCGCAATCGCAAACACGGTAACAGTATCAACCTTTTTAAAAGATGAACAAACAAATGAGCATGTTTCCCTTCTATTGTGGTCCAAGCTAACGGGTCCCGTTTCCGTTGCTATGGTAATCGGCGAGACATCACGAACACTCATGAACACTAATGTAACATAATGGGGGGTGTTAAATTATGCCCGCAACAAACTAGACAAGAATAAATACATTAGGAATAAGATTTGCACGTGGTGCACGTTATGCAATATGTCTTAGGTGATATTAATTCTAATATTGAGGACGATCTGTTTACGACTCAGTCTGTTGGATGACGACGTTTAAGAGGAAAACTATGTTTGCCGGTTTATCTCAGTTTAAAATACAATAGTGCTTCTATACATGATTTATGCTTGTTGAACTAAGATTCTGTCCAAGTTTGGACCGAGGCTTTCATATTCAAATATTCTGTTTTGATCTTACTTGTGGCATATTTATACTGTTCAACAATCAAAGATATAGTATTAGATTAAGTGTTAATCTCTAATGAAAGTTACCTATAAGAGGAAAATAATGCCACAAGAAATTAGAAACTTACAATGCAAAATTTACATTTTAAAAGAATATTGTTTTAAAAGTTGTATGTGCAGTCAATACATTTTATCATACAGGAAACAGTTTTTACCACGTCAGCAATTAATACGTCCAAACTTCGGTAAAAAAACAAATTCAATACGACAGCGATAGTACTCACTAGTCATGCGAATCTAAGCTCAAATTCACCGATTAATTAAAGTGAATTGATTATTCGAAACGTATTACGAGTATCGATTAATATTTAATTACTCGTCTAGTTCATTAATGCTCCGACTAGCTTCGTTCGCGTACGAGTGGAAAACTCTTATTTGTCGAACATATTTAGTAGTTTAGTCTCTCATGTTGAAGAGTCCTTAGTTGGTCCTGCACGGTGGTATTTAACTAAAGTACATTTTTAATGGGAAGATTGATTGCGGTGCTGTTGTGATTTCGAGTAAGATTAAAATTAAATAGAAAAAACTATGAAGTGCGCATAAATTTATATGAGTTTGTCGAAAGAATATTGAGATCAAGCTTTGATAAACATTGAGAACATAAACATCGGTATTTGAAGGCGACAGTATTAGATATTTCAACGTCTTAACAATTCAGAAGTGTCGTCAATTTTTCGTGTTCATTTATTATTCAAGCAGAATTGTACTCGGTCGGTGAGAACAGAGTGACGATATGTACGAATACTTTATTCATTCACGAACACTCATTACATGAAAGAAAAGAATTCTGATATCTGTGTTTAGTGAAAGAGGCGTTACCTTATAAAAATATGAAAGTTGACGAATTCATCAAAGCTTTCTTATCTAATTCTCTGGCATAGTTGTGAGATAACTAAGATATTATCAACGAAATTTGCATAAAAACATCAGAATAACTAAAACTGATAAATTACAACATTCGAACCAATGAAATGAACAAAACAAAAAGTAATTAATACGACGTAACAAGATAATGACCAGCATTGTCATTTTAACGCGAGGCGAATTTAATCACATAATGGTCTGTTATTTATTGCATCGAACACGTATATACATCGTCCAATAAAAGCTACACCTTTTCAATGACCTAAATACTGATTTATTTATCAGCTTCAACCCTCCACATAACTCATAGGGGGTAAGGGAGGAATGCGAAGATGCGAACGGCAACGCTTTTACGATTCGACAATCGTAAAACTTGGAAAACAATTCTGTTGAATATGTTATATTAGAAGGTAAAAGCTATCTATTTTTCTGTGTTCTATGTTTTATTTGAATGTTGGATGATGGAGCTGATTGCAAAGTCAATTATATGAAAACTGCCAAAGTAAGCATTACACTTTACTTATATTTTAATATAACGACACGAATAAAACGTTTGCAAGATTACAATAGACAGATTATTCTTTAAATTAAATTTATAAAAATCTTTACAAATCGCATTTTTTGTTCATTCACCTGTTATAAAAAGGTTGAATGGTCTGAGACGGGCAGCATAAGAAAACTCTTATACATTTTCGACAAAAACCAGTTTGATTTGGCAATTTTCTGTATTACTCAAGCGCTCGTAAGATACGACGGTAGACGTAGAGGAGAAAAACTATTTCTTAAACGAGGGACATCAAAGCTTGGTCCTGAGATAACGGCAGGTTAAGGTAGATCCGTGGATCGGTACTATCCGGGGAAATAAATAACGCGGTGCTCGTAAATGCGTCGTCAACGCTTCATATTCGTTGCACGATACGTATTTCGTAAGGGGCTTCAAAGGAATCTAATGTTTATAAATATAATCTTAATTATACTAACAGTTTGGTACCGACGATTCGCAGTGTTGCCTGCATCGTGGCTTGAAACGAACCCATCCGTAATCGCGGGGGAAATGCCGAGGTGGGCGGACCGTGGACATTTACCTCTGCTTTTATTTTGTTCTCTTAATTACACGAGGTACGCTTTATAGCCGGTTGCATCAGTTATTAAATTGGAATATCTGACAAGCACGAAGATCGACTCGTAAATTGGTGTCTTTTGATTTAATTATAGCATTCATTCCATTCACGTTTCTAAAGATATAGCTCTGATTGTGTTAAGTGCCGATAAACATTTTGTTTTAATTAACGTAATTCGAGGAAATAATTTATTATCTACATATGTGAATTTAGATTGAGTGCAATTCGATTTCAGTGTTCTGAAATGTCAGAAACTCAATTTCTTAACTAAGTAAATCAAGCAATAAACGAATCCGCATCTAACAAGTGTATAACCGACCCAAATATAAAGGAAAAAATTTTAAAAAATAAAACATGTTATCGTCAGCCAGATGTGGCGAGGATATGGGGGAAATTGGCGGAAGGCTCCCGTGGAGATTGAAATACGAACAAAAGGATCCGCCCAACAGATATAACGCCTGTATAGAGCACAGGAAAAGTTATTAGCACACGAGAACTCTAGACGCATATACGGTCAGGTCACGCGTTGTCTTAAATGGTTGCAATGCTAAATAAGGTACTCTAATACCGTTCGGTAAACAAGGATAACGTATGGTCCGTATAAACATTGCGATATTCAAGAGTAAGTGCATCTCTATGGCGACCATTAAGTGTTCCGTTCTCAATTAACTCACTTACGAATGATAAGTTGCCGATACTTTACTTAATATAGATCGGAAATTCTAGTAAGTATAATACAAGAAACGTGTACCCACTATTTACGTTGACACTCTTCGTTTTTCAGACAAACGACCGTACTAAACAAACAGAAGCTCAGTTAGTTCACAGTAATAAAAAAAAACCTTCAATTTCCGAGCGTTTCAATTTACAGACAGAAAAGGAAGGTTTAGCTAGTTTTTATTGAATAAAAAAAAGAATCTAATTCGCGTAACTGACTCCCATGCTCGTGTCACAGGCAGGGACACTGATTCTTGTCCGCTCAAACGATCCAACTATCAATAGACAAGGCCTATGGGACACGAGGAAATTTTGTTAAACGAATTTACTATGCGACTAGACTGTGTCTGACAGACGAATCAATCGATTCCAAATCAAACTGAATTTTAAAATGTTTACCTTCTGTTTTATTTAGGGTTACCGCGCTAAAATGACAATTTGTCTCGTTTGTTCAGTTGATTCTACAACTGTAAAAAGCTTTTGTTTTCCACGTAAAATTTTATGAACTAATCCTATTAAAGTTACCATTACTGTAGCATTGTTCTCGTTTCGCTTTCTGTCGCAAATTGCTTTCGTTATACGCGTAAATGAAAAAAATTGACGTAGTGTATTACATCATTACATGTAAAGGTATGGTTTACAACCATAAACGGCGGTTACGATTAGAGTGTTATACAGTTATACTGTACGCTGTTATCGGAGTTATTTAGAAACCTAAAGCTGTTATTCTATAAACGTACGTTATCGTGGCGCGTACGGCTCCGTACAAGCGGACCTACAAACCGTACGATTTTAATCTGCACTTGGTAGTTTTTATTTTACTTTTCGTCGCTGTATTCGCGAGTCGCGACCGCTCACCGCTGGCAGGTGATGCATACGTACTTTCTGTACGTGCACGAATATAAAATTGCGACGATTTAACGAGACCTCAACTTCAGCCATTATAATAGGAATGCCGACAGTAAAAATGGTATTTCAAGAATACTACACGTTTAGTTAGCGGTTAGCTTAACTTTTTGTTACTTGTTTTGGGTAATAAACGTAGGTAGCCTACGGAATAGAAACAACAACATTCTTTTTTTTTCAGAGAGGATTAATAGTTTACTAGCATTAAAATGAAAGCTTAATTATTTTAAAGAAAGTGCTAAGTAAATTAAATTACTGTTAACACTAAATTACAATTAAAAATAATGATGCGATTATCGTCCATAAGGTGGTAATCATAAAGCCACTAGTTTTGATGTTGGGACATAAAAAATTAATCACATATGTATAATGGCTCAAATGAGTTACATGAAGCAATGGAAATTACATTGAAACGATTCCGGTTACGTCCGGTTCGGTCATATTCATTATTATTCAGTTAGCAAGCGCAAATATTTTCGCTTGCAGTCTTGTTTTATGAGCGTAGGTATGTGTGTGCAAACGCGCCCATGTGTGCAGTTTGCACGTTTACGTTTTGTGCTTTTTTTCAACAATTTATTTATTCGCGTCGCAGACAGGTGGCGCTGCCGGGCGATCAGTGCCCGCGATACGTGTAAACTGGCTCTTAATATTTCATTCCACGTTTTATTTAGGCGCAGTCAACCTTAAAGCGCGCAAACCACCAATGTATTGTTTTGTGGGAAAAAATTATGCATCAGCCGAAAACCGATTGAAAATCGCCGATATCATTCAATGTGTGTTTGGATCAACCACATAAAGGTCTCCTTGTTTTACTAAAATACTGCAAAAGGTGTTTTAAATTCTCTTCCTTGCAACGCAAAAATTAATGGTTGCTTTCACAGCTGAACCATTCGTTCTCAAATGAATAGGAACGTGACAAACTACACTATTCATATATTTTATAGCAACAGCTAAAGTAGCACTCGATCCGAATCTCTTCTTACGCTAGAGTCTTAATTACACAACAAATACCGAAGTGTTTGGAGTTAACTTTTTCCGAGTACACAGCTTTTCATTGGTCGTCGAGTGAGTCGGTGGAGTTATGAGCCAATTAGCGGGCTGCTAGGATAAAATAGGTTTTTTTATCGCTAAGTTTTTGAGCGGCGACATTTTAGGCGAAGCGGTGGGCGGACGTGGATCGAGCCTGCCGAGGTTATCGTCACAATAAATATCTTCACATGGTGCCTTCACACGCCCGTGCCTTCCTTTTACACGAAATAAGGTTTTTCTATAGCTTGCTACGGGTTTTACTCTACTTTACTTATCCGTATCAAGACGGGTCAATATATTTTCTTACATCTTAACCTATGACTTACGATTATGTCAGTTAGATTATTTTATACATCAACACTACCTACCTAAAACGATTATTTACCTAGCAAAAAGGTTACCTATTTACCAACCGTACCTTTTTGATGTTCCAAATGAATGTTATAGGTACCTACCTAGGTATTGTTTACCTGATAGATTGAATAAAGGAAAATAAAATATCGGTGCTAATTAATAAACCACATCCGTTAATATATATGCAAGTTATGGTCAATTAACTGAATTACGTCACAACTTCACATGTACCTACGTAGGTATTAAGTATTTAAGGATGTATTCACTAGTGCTACGTTGTTCGGCGGTACCGGCCGTGTAAGTACGTAATAATTTTTCGGATTTTTTTCTAACTATGTAAGTATAATTCTTTAATTTATAGTTTCCAATTAATAAAAATCGAAAATTAAGCAAGCAATTATTCGTTTTACAATGGTATAACTTATTTGTTCATTACACATATTTAAACTGTCGCTACTACTAAATGTAAAAAGTCTACAATAATCATTATTTTCTGTAAGTTTCCTTTGAATAGTAATTAATCCAAGTTTAGAAGCAGTAATAAGTTCGCAGATAATTAATTAAAGTGTATGCAGGAAAATCCGCGAGTCCGAACGAGAGCGTTGTAAATAACCGATAATACCCGTAATTGACCGCACTAGGGTACCTAGCAGAAACGCATAATGAGGGCTGCATAGGGTTGCCACAGTCTAATATAACCCAGTTTCTTAGCACCAATATGAATGTGCAAGTAACTCTGTATGTATGTCTGTTATGCTTTCACTGCTGAAAGACACAACCGATTTTATTAACAAAAACTTCGAAATGTAGATACTTAGATTGAAGGCCGTGAAAGCCAAGAAAGGATAATTATAGGCTACTTTTATGCCATAATATAAAATATTTGGCATAATAATATGTTTATAATTACACTGATCCATATTAATATTATAAATGCAAAAGTAACTTTGTCTGTCTGACTGTCTGTCTGTCTGTAACGCTTTCCTACTTTTTGCAACACCAACAGCTAGAAAATAACTAGCTATAAATAGCGTTATAAAACCGATATTTATGATGGTATTATTTTAGATTGTGGCAACCCTAATTATCTTATTTTTATTTACTTACCGGGTTTAGGTAGAGGTGTTTTGAGATCGTTGGCGGCCAACTGAGGATTCTCTTGGACCTGAAAAAGTGTTGTATTTTAATTGTGTATATTTTGTACTAGCTGTCCCCCGCGACTTTGTTCGCGTGTTTTAGTTTCAACGGTTTTTCATTTTTGCAACATTTTTCATTTATGCTTCGCTCCTATTGGTCGTAGCGTGATGTTATATAGCCTATAGCCTTCCTCAATAAACGGACTATCCAATACAAAAAGAATTTTTCAATTCGAACCAGTAGTTCCTGAGATTAGCGCGTTCAAACAAACAAACAAACAAACAAACAAACAAACAAACAAACTCTTCAGCTTTATAATATTAGTATAGATTATTAGATCAATAAAGTGCTATTTATTTTAATTAACAACCAACTAAAATTAGTCACGCTTGTAAAGAATTGAGAATAAATAAATAGCTTTCAAAATCTAAGCTATGCATTTCATATTTCGACGTCTGAATATGACGAGCAACACTTAAATATTTTCTATAGCCATGTATTTTTTCCGATGAATAGATTATGTACAAATTAATACCAAGGTTAAGGTTCTACAAAAAATGCATAATTTATGCGTTTTATTTAATAAAATTAGTTGTTTTTAAATGCCTTGATTACAAATACGCAGTAGATATAAGTATTTATGACGTCTTCTACACGTGTATACAAATTTAACTTAATACAACGCAAACAGTATACTGAAAGTGTTATAAAAACAGACTCGATCATATTTCTTTGACAATATGCACGAAAAAATGTTCTACGTCTAATATTCTATCAGCATTTGTTACGTTATATTCGACTCTACAATTTTACAATAAAGGTTATATTCGCTTGTCGGTTGTGTTTGTAAGTTATAGCCCTTCTGAATAAAATTATTATTTTTTATCGCTGTGATGAGGATTACACATACGTTTTGCAAGTATTGCTGTCCGTAATAACCTCAAAGCTTATTTGGGCCATTAATTTTCTCGTTACGACATTTGCGTAAACATAGCATAATATATCTTACATTAACTCTAAACGCTTATTTATGACTTGTAAGTTGTATAAATAAGGTATCCAGTGCGTTATGTATTTAGAAGAATTATGATTATCTTGCGTAGCCACGATAGAGTAAATGGTGACATAGGTACCATAAAAAGGTAATAAATACCTAACTATTTTCAAACAAAATCATAATTTCCACTACGTAATGCTTCTGATCCCTAAATAATAGTTATTCTCTGAATTACTAAATGATTTAATACTTTTTGATGAACATTCTGAATAAAAATATTTAAATCGCGTATCAGTTTCGAGTGCCACTTTACTGTTTGCACTCGTACCGTTGAAATGTGCAAGTCTACAAAAATCTGGCATATATTTATGCAGGAAATACACTCTGATACTGTTTAGTTAAAATAATATACAGAACATTATTACAATAATTGATACATAAAATTATATTAGTATAGGGAAATGTTCACGAATTTAAAATTTATTTGGAATTTGTTCTACATATTTTCCTTTATCAGAATTTAACCAATATCCTTGCCATATTCTGTATTATCATATAAAGTTATCAAACATTGAATTCATCATAATATTTCTAATGAAATAAGTAGGTTGTTACTAAAATAAAATATCAGCCTATAACTGTCCCAAGTCAAAGGCTTCTAATCCCCGAACACTGAAAGGCCATTTAACTGTAACACGTTCTTAAATATATCTGTCGCTACAATGACAGAGACATGAGACTCAATAGCGATTTAAAACTGATTGAAGTTTTAGTATTCGGCCATCAATTTCATACAAAGAAGAAGCAAACGTGATAGAATAGACAAATGAAATAAACAATATATCTATTAAATAAGTATTGGTTATTCACATAGCAACAGTGGAAAATTCGAGAAACATATCCGACGACATATCGTGACATCAATTGTCTTTTGTTTGTCACAATAAATCATGGCGTCCGCGTATTTTTCGCGCATTCGTTGTACGTGACCTTGCCATGTAAGCACGTCTTAACGTAGTCATGAACTTGAAATTTACATTTATAATTACTATATTATTTACTTATTTCCGACTATTGTGCGACCGTGTCGGTTTTTGGAGTTGTTTTTTATGATGTTCACGTAGTTTAGTATCATGTATTTTAAGTATGAATATGTAAAATAAATTTGATCAAAGTCTGAGACTTTGTACATCGCTAACTTAACGATTATTTATGTAAGCATATGCAACAATATTTTATAAACAAAGTTAACCTTGTAGCATTTGTTCACGCTTCTAATTTAGAAAGACACAAGCAAACTGTAGTATTTTCGCTGTAGCTTATTGTTTTATTATTGTAAAATAAGGGATTTTGCAAGTTTTCTGTTCATAGCATCTCGATACTGAGATGTCTCGACCTGTCCAGTATTCCGTAATATTCAGTCTCTGTGTAGGTATGATGATGTAGACAGTGTTTTGTTATCACCTTTTATTTCACGATATAGACTAAAGATAGCACGAGGCAAAGGAACATTAGTTAAAGTAAAACATATATGAATTTCCATTGTCTCTATAAATAATATAAACGTTACTGAAGAAGCGGCAATTAATAGACTTTGCTGAGTACCTGACTTCTGGTACCTTAGTAAATGATTTTTACTGCCTAGCTTTTTGCAAGCTATGTCGAGGTCGGCTTTCAGTGTCTCCAGGTTCAGCTATATACCGTAGGAGCGACTACCCATCCGTCCTCTACAAACCATTTTACAGTCTCCTCCGATTGGCGAGGAAAATACTAAATCAATGTATTGTAAACTTATCTTACCTTATTCGTGTAGGGGTTGAAGATAAACTTATTCTCCAGTTCCTTCCGCGGCGTTGCAGCGATCACTGACAACGGCGTTGGTAACTTCATCTCCTAAAATACAATAACAATTATTAATATTAATTAATTAAATAATAATAGCAATGGATTTGTTAAGAATCATACGCACCTTTAAAATACTTTCTATTGGCGGTTGACTGCTATCGATAGCATTCTGTAAGGAAAACAACAATGTTTATTAATTACCTCAAAATAGTTTTACGTAATTAACTTATTTAATCATATTTGTTTAATATATTTGTATGATATTATACCAGCTACTAATATGCCCATACCATTCAATACAAAATTGTTAACAATCTCTACTACAAACATAATAAATTATGAAAATAACGATTTTATAATTATTTAATAGGTAATATTTCATTATTATTTCCTTATATTCGAAAAAAATAATAAATGGTAGTTAATTTGTTCATTAAAATGTTAGACTGTTTATATTCATTTAAATGTCTAATTTTATTAACATTTGAGCTAGACCGGCCTCGATAAGAATTAATTAAAATGTATATATTAAGTTATAGCATAAAAAGCTATTGCCACAGTAGTTTTGTTTACTTTGTCACATTTTATTAATAGCAACACCGATTGTTATGTGTATTTAAAATGTCCGATACCATTCCGCACTAGTGTTGTCACATACAGACAAAAGACTATTATAATTGCGCTCCGGATTTTGTGCAGCATTTAAATCTGCGGGAAAACCGCATGCCCACGGGGAAAAATGTGTACACGTGGACAGAATATATTGTTGCGTCACAAAACGTCCCTTAACCGTTTACGCTGTTAATTTATCGCTAGCAAAAACAGGGGTAGTTAACACGGTAAAGGTGACGAGAAAATTATGACAATTTAATTCATGTTAGTACGTAATTAAGTAGAGGAATTAAATTTTCAATTGTCGGTTTATTGAAGTATATAATTCTTTTCCAGTTGTCAAACTAATACCTTTCTCAATCGGTACGAGCAGTCGGAAGCCCGAGATATCCGACGAGAGTAACCTTAGTACATCGATATCCCGATTTCCAGATTGCGAATATCAGATGACAGCTGTATAAAATGTTGATGTTCTCCCGTAATTGGTTGCCTAGCAACCGTACTCGACACGTTGAGAAAAACAAAATTAATGATGACTTGTAATGAGATAGCGCTAGCTTCCACCATAAAAGATTGAACAAATTTGCACTGGCAAGAGTAAAACTACTTTTACGAGAATACATTATGCCTCCTTACTGAAGCGAGGCGATTAAATTTAGGGCCCGTTTACGGTCGACTATGCTCGTATGATTTACGACTTTACGGCAATAAAAGTATTGTATTGTTGCTGTTGAAGGAATCTGCCGTGGACCTTAATATTCAATTCGACGAACTTATCCTTTCCAATAAGATACGAGCTTAATCAATTGGAAATGAAGAGTCAGAACATTTATTGGATAGTGTCAATCGATTCTGACAAACGACCGTATTGACTGACATGTTCAGTCTAGGTAAAATATATTTTTTATAAGATATATATATATACGAAATTACTTTCTTATTATTTATGTTGGTATTGTAATACTGTAGAAAAGTTATATAGCAAAACATCTTCTGTTCACTGTGATCACTTATTTTTGAATTGCAAATTATTGTTACAGTTTTATGGATTAACATACGTACAAGCTATGTCCAAATTAATGCTAGGCCCTTATTGAATTGATCCTTTATCGTGAAACCTCCGAGAAACAAAGTAAAACATACCTATAAACTGTTCATACTTGAATCGTTAACTCAATACACGCAGAGCCACTATTTTGTAACCAGCTTAATGACTTTACAAACTAACAATTAAACATAATAAACAAATATTAATAGCAATAAATCAAGTTGTATTAAGTTGTAAAGGCTTACATTTGATACAATAGTGTTTCACCCACTTGTTGACCTATCAAGTATGTGTAGGTACGGGGGGATACGTGGGTGCTAATTTTAAAGTTCACTTTAAATAAATAAATAAAAGACATTTATTGCTACTAAAATAAGATAAAAACACTGTACATTTTATTAAATATCAGTCTGAAGAAGACAGTAGCAAAAGGAGATGGCTCAGCTAATGCTGTACCGGGACGAGCACGACCCGTCACAGCGCTGATTTTCAGACATTCCTACTCCCAAGTTGTAATGCGGAAGTTGATTTAAAATTCGTTTTAAATTATGTGTATACAATTCGGGATACAATACTCTATCTAGTATATAACAGAGTCTATTAAACATTAAATTGTCAAGTTTGTATGAATACGCGTAAAGAATAATATTGGAATAAACGAAAACTACTTTCAAACATGTATTCAACGAACGCCTGTACGTCGAATTAGATAACATTATCAGTGTTCAGCTGCTATTTAATAGGTACACGTGTTAATCGCACACCTTATTTTTAACAAAACTCTTGACATACAGCTGTGAATAAAATTGAATAAATAAAAACTACGATATGCAAAATAACAAGTTTAAAAGACAAAAATGTAAACGATCGTTTAATTATTGACAACATTGAGGTCGCCGGGGGAGCGGGCGGGCACGCGAGGGTCGTTAGTTTGACCCCAGTATTTATCAAACGTTTGCAAACATAAATGGACAGTTTAAAATCAATAAATCGCAATACGATACGAGTTCGAGACTATGTAAGTTTTATTGACTGTTGTGTCGATGTCGTGACCACAATTTCGGTCTAATTGACAGTTTTGTTGACATCAGTCGAGCAAAGCCACGCTTATTACGTGCGGGGACATTAAGTGGACGTTTACCCTGAGGGTTGTATTATGGTATCTTTAAATGAGAGTATTTCTTTTTTGTTTCACTTATCTTTATTGTGATTACTTCTTAGGTATTTTTAGATGTTACTTTCAAATTTTTGTTACAATTAATATTTTATTATAAAGCTATAACTCTACTCTAAAAATGTATAGTAGTATATGTGCCCTTAGAATTCTATGTCTATATAAATATCTACGTTTAGAAGTAGTAATTTCCTGGTTGAGCTGATGATAGTCAAACTGACCTGTGATTGGATGCCGTTGGGTATCCTGATCGGAGGCGGTCTGTGCGGGGCTCCCGTCGAACCGGAACCATCGCTCTGCACCAAAAAATATACATTAATATTCTTCTCGTCTCCCATCTTAATAGAATTACGTTTTGGGATTTCTTAAATAATGTTCCTTAACCTAATTTCTTTTTGGGCCCGGTATCTGTGCTCACCACTCGATTTAATTCGAGTTTATATTTAAGGGATCTAATATGTCTGTATATTCGTATAAAATTTGTAGGTGGAGCCTCAAGTAAAATGGCAGGACAATACATTGCCAGTTTATTGAAGCGCCTGATTTCCTAACTCAGCAAGTTCTCCGTATCAGATGTATTCTGCCATTCATCAACGTATGTACATGTAGCAAGTTTCCCCGAGTGATCGAAGTTGCCGGCGCCGTTTTGGAGTTAACCACATTAAACTTAATTACAATGTACGCCTGATGAATAATTCAAACAGGAATTAACTAGTCCAAGATGTGGCTGTGTTACGGCATGAGAAGTTTCAAATGAGACGTGAAAAGGCCGGTCACGCATCGAATGACCCCCTTAATCAGCTCTGCGACCATAATTATTAATGCGTATCCTAACGCATTTGTGGCTTTTGTTCTAAACAAACGTTCAGATAAACCATATCGCACTAAAACGAGTTTTTAAAGAGTTAAACGAGAAAAAGTTCTGTTGTCGTAAAGCATATTTCTGGAAAGCAAAGCGAGTCAGCACAAAAGATGGTGTAGCCTGAAGCGGCGGAGTTTGGTGGGGAATTTAAAAAGTTTCATGATAACACGACATTTTCCTGGTTGATATTGCTTTGTAAAGCGTACAGCGTAACAATAAACACCATTGTGCACCGATAAGCTCGCAGTTGTAACAAAATTTTTCTCGATTCTCAGAATGAGCGCATTAACGAGAATATCTGGGCTCGTTCTCACGCCAGACACGTGTCGCTTATTATTTATCATAACCGTAGGAGAACATTGGTGTCGTAGGAACCGCGCTTTTCTAACACGTTCGTATACTACACTAAAACTAATGTTTAGAAAGATACAAAGACTACCACTATATCACGCAAATTTAGGGCGTCTTCACAAATAGAAATCTATATTCTGTACAACTTTGAATTGTATCATGTACAGTTCAGAACCAAATTAGAATTAAAATTAAGTTTTCTTTATAAACACTCAATAACACTTTGGGGACAAGCACAACCTAATCTTGGCAAAAAAACTTGTTCGGAATCGTAAAGTTAAGGTAATAAACTGAAGTCGCACATGTTTACAAACATATTGGATCAAATTGATCCCCGTTTTAATGGAGTTTGTTAAATATATGTGTAGTATGTAGTTATGTATGCTTGTTTACCTTGTTGTGTGGGACGTGGGGGCGGTGATGGCGCACGCCGTTCTGCGGCGCGTGTGCCGGCTTCTTGAACTCGCTTTCTCGCCGCGACGGTGGGCCTGTATCATAACATTTACATTATAAATGCACAAAAAATAAACCAAAATATATGTAAAATTTTATCGTTAAACTTTGTGTCTTTGTGTCGGGACAGCGAAGTTGTTAGAGACATTTTATTAATCTGGACATGACCTCATTTCAAAAAGGAGTTAATTCTCAGAAGTATAAAAGCTCGTTTCCTTAATAACATGTCAGCGACACGCACGCCGTAGTTCTTCCTCAAAAACAGTTTTAGCTGCGAAACATCGTATCTAAACAGAGACTAAGTAATTATTGTTCGTGTTTGGTGTCAACGTTTACAACCGTCGAGATTTTTATGGATTAATAAAAGACCGACATCACCTTAGTGCGGAAAGTCTCGAAATCATAAGGCACTTTAACTCCCGTATAACTAAAAGAAGGGGGTGGGTCGGGGTGGCCGCCCCCGGGACTCGTGAGGGGAATCTCGGCTAGGTGTTTAGCTGGTTTATGGAGATTGCGATCAGGACAAAGGAGTCCAAGTTACGACGCCTAGATTGCGCACTGATCCATATAGTCCCCTCTAAATAGATAGCTACCTCACCTTTTTTCTATCAGAAAGTTATAGAATGAGTTTTATAGTGTTTATATTATGTGCGCCTATGAGATGTAATGACAAAGGAATAATGGAGTTCTTTATAATCAACAGTTATTTATCGGATATCACTATCATTATCTTAATCCGGTCTGGTAATCGAAGTCTAGTTCATACATACACAATGTGAGACTGAAATAAATTTACTATTCCTATATTGCTTTAAAAGCTTATAACATTATTACATTATCTACACTATTAAGGGGAAAATAAAACTTGAAATGATCTTCTCCAGCATGGGAAAATATCTCATAGACTTAGCAAGGTAATTGGATTATGATAACGTTCAATAAATAATATTAAATTCTGTAAATCTCTTAGTTGAATGCGCGTCGGTGCAGAATCTCCGTTCAATTACGGGCACGCACGTAATGCTAACACATGATTGGTCAATTTACTATTTTCCATTACCCGCTACCAGTTTACAACCGCTAATGCACATCACTAACAAGATCAGATCATAACATTCATAACTGAATCTCATTTAGCGTAAAACGATAAGTAAGGCGTGTCACACACTGCCGCATAAAACAAGTATATCGATCTCAAGCAGATGTTACTACGTCGTTTCATATACAAATTTTACCAAATCTTTCCACTAACAGGGAATTTAAGTCAGCCTTGATGAAAATATTATTTTTAAGTAATTATTTATTATTCTCTTTTTGTATTTAAAAGTTCAAACGTATTATTTTCTTTCATCATAATAATTATTTATTAAAAATTTTGGGACTTCAGTGTTAACATTAAATTTAAAAAATCTATGAAAATGGGGCAAATAATAATTTAAGTATCACAGGAGCCAACCTACGCACTATGTAATAACTACCAGTCTGTTACATACTTTATGTCAGGGCGTTGGATCAAAAGTCTCAATACCACGTATTTCAATCCGACTACCATATTGGATTAAAGGCAAAAACACCGCACGATAATCTCTCGGCAATAACTCTGATATATTTAGGTAGCTGATATTATAACTGGTATTTATTTTAATGGGATCTGATATCGTGAGAAAGAATGATCTCGTCGCGTCAGCACTGCAAAATATTTTAACGTCTTTTGTGAATGATAAAACTTGTTTAAATAACAACTACAGATGTAAAAAAAGCATTTTATTTGCAATTAATTCTATGCGTCTAGTAGTCTTTGGGTTGGGTCGCCTTTAAATTACCCCGGACATAGTTTAATACTAGTTCATATTTTATATTAAGCCACTTCTTACCTGGCTTTTTGTATGGTATGTCTTAAAATATAATTGAAGCTTTTCGCTCCAATTCTGTATAAACTCAAATATCTAACTCTTAACCCAAATCCCCAATATCCAGGAGAATGGTAACTGAATATTGAGAGGCAGGGTATCGACAAAAGAAGACGGGAACACAATGCAGGCCCGGGGTGAGTTCGACGCCGGCGATCGACGCGTGTCGAATTCACATCGCAAACACACCGTTAGTTTATTGTGGCTTTGTTGATTCATATAGGATACAAAGCCTTATACGATCGTTTGAAATTATCGTTAACTAGGCGTTCTTGGCTTTCAGGGTTAATCGTTTGGTGTAGTTCCCACACACGTTTAAAATATTTTATAGCTTATTTTTTATTTAAGTGCGACATGAAAAATACTTGTTTTAACAACTACTCTGAAAGGAGTTTAAGATAATGCAATTTGTTACTAAGGTATACAGAAAATTGACATGTTTTGTGTTGTTTTGTCACTGTGGCAGGTATACTATTAAAAAGTGATTCGAGGAGCAACTGTCACTTCCAACTGTCATTTTACCGCCTCATCTCACCTATTATTATTTATGCTGTAAGTGGTTGCAAGCAAACACTACATTTGCTAGATATCATCGATATTATTTAACACTTAATAACAATAAAAAAAAGGTTTAAATGAGTACTACAAAAAAAATTTGCATTTTAAAACATTTATTGAGTAATCCGCATTGTCATCCGGCCAAAGGCCTCACACGTTGTTCTTATCATGTGAGTCGTAATTATTGTCTTAATGATCGTATCCGTTCGTTTATTCGCATTCCGGCTTATTAACTGATTATATTTAGTAACGAGCGCTTTTTGCAGTAGATTAGATAACCACGCCTTCTGCATATTCAATGCTAATAAGTTTTTCTACTGCCTTATACTTCATGTTCGCTACACACACACCTGTGTGAATATATAAATAATTTAGCTTTTATATATGGAAGAAACATACATGTATTTGCTTGTACGGGTTCGTAGTTAACAAATAAAAGACACCAGGTGGGTTTAAGTTGATTTCCTGTGCGAAAAAAGCTATTGAACAATGTTAAAGTAAAGAAATAAGGTTAAGAATTTATCAGCTGGCAACCCTGATTGCTAAACGAGTAGGGTAGTTTTATATGAGCGTCCGATTGCGGCGAGAGGGGCGACGCTGAGAACAATGGCCAGCGATGGCCAATGACGCGAGCACCTGCGGCCGTTGACACGTGCGCACGCGCATACATATGCGACTCGCACTGTTTTACTAATAATTACATCAATGATATTTTTTGCAAGAGACTAAATTAGATAAAAAGAAATACCTAAGTTTAGTTTGGATAAAGTTTCTAACAAAATGTTAATATTGTATGATTGAAACCACTTTATCTAGATTCGAACTGAGACTGATAGCATCTTAGTTAATTAGAACGTCACACACAAATTCAGTATTATAATATGAACACAGTCTGAATATTATTCATTGCCGGCATTTTTGGCTTTCCCTCGGGTATTACCCCACTAACTGGGATAACAGATAATGTTTATGACGCGTCGTTCCGCTCTTTGAACGTAA
This sequence comes from Diachrysia chrysitis, assembly GCA_932294365.1. NCBI lineage: Eukaryota > Metazoa > Arthropoda > Insecta > Lepidoptera > Noctuidae > Diachrysia > Diachrysia chrysitis. Next base: position 7,668,105 of record OW028659.1, on the reverse strand, counting down.
TTGAATATTAAAAACGCTAATACAGCGACATAACGTAATTCATAGCTGCAATTTGCATATTCATATTGAGATCGAATACAGCTTTACATACATATTTGTCACCTGAACACGCGAGAATTTAATCTGTTGTAAGTTCTTTATGTTACTTTCTTTATGCATTAGTTTTTTATTAGAAAAGTGACCAAGCACGAGTTGCACTGGTATGGCCATGGAAATGTAAACCTACATAAATTATTCTAAAAAAAAAACACATTAATAAACAAAGAATTCTATTTCATATTTTCCCTAAGAATCATATAAATGCGCAAAACTAATTTGTATTTAATCAATCGTTTATGTAAATTTGATTAATTTTTTGACTTTGGATATGATTATGAAGTTTCTTGCCGGTTCTCCTTCATAGGAGTGACATTTTAAAACCGTGCAACTAATGTCATTTAACGTTTTAAAAGTGCCAGAAAAGGCCAAGTTGAAATAAAAATAATTTGAATTTGATAAAACATCACTAGTGATTTGTTTCTGCTATTGATCTTGGCAAGTGCCAAGGGTTTGGTCATATCGTGCTGAAGGTCCTCAATCACAATGATGAGCAGTATACCGGGCATGCGGCATACGTCTTTGTTTGTCTCGAGGTCGCGATACACCGCAAAACGGAACGTAAGCGGGTCAATGCGATCTGCGACGACACGTCTCGAGGCCTTTCCCTTCGGCATAAGGAAGTTAATTCGATTTATTCATAGCGACAACACGCGTATTAAACACCATTTATTTAAGTGCTAGACACATCGCTCTTTAGGCGCGAGGCAGCGAGCCTGACCTTTGACAACGAAAAACTATTTTATATCGCCACTTTCTAAATTACCAAACACCAAATTCTTGATTGCTGCTTTCCTAAGGAATTTGAGTGACGTTTACGCAGTTTTAAAGGCAAAAATATTTCACTAAACAATAACAAAATCTTTTACCTATTTATAGCCAAACGTTAAACTTGAAGAACAGGTAATATTTACGTACTGATTGACTAGTACTAAAATCTGTCGAGATATTTGCGTTCTCCCTTTACAATAGGTAGGCACAAGAAGCAAATCATTCAAGAACACAAGCAATTTGTTGAACAAGTGGCTTGTAGCTAAGCAGGTATTTTTATAACTTTTGTATGAGAGTAAGTCGGTTATGGCGAGGTGTGCCGTCGTCTACAGTATTTTGTATGCAGACAACCGACTGCATAAACAGAATGAATGCACTCGACAACACACACAATCAACTGTCTACCATAGATAAAAACGGATATATTTATACTGCACATTCACACGCTACTGCGACAGAACTGCATTGAAATATGACAAATAACATCACAAAACAAATAATTGTAAGGTAACAGGAAAAGGTACTAAAATAGTAAAAGTAGGACAAACCTATAATAAAATTATGGACAGCGAAGAAAACAAAGAAATGGCTGATGTAAAGGCACAAAAAACTTAAACCGCCATGGCGCGATAAAACACGAAGTAAAACCAATCATAAGGGGTGATGTAGATATATATATTGCGGCTCGCAAACGGATTAAATGAGTTAGAAAAGAACATTCCGTAGCAACTTGTGTAATCTTGAGGTAATTCGCAATACCTTAGACCGTCCCTGTTTCCCCGTCGATAAATAACTTATTTTCTTTCACGTTGATACAGACGTGTAACAACCCTAACATATTTCATTCTCCATAGCTTTTAGCCACAAAGAAATCTTTCTCACTACTGTCATATAAATGTAACTTCTGTCATTATGATACGGTCAGATACAGCTAGGGTTGTGTGCTAAATGAATATTACGAGGTTATTACGTATAGCTCGGTTGCGAAACAGCCACGATTTAGACTTCCCTTGTGCAATAATCCTGTCCGAGTATAATTTACCATATTACAACAATGGGAGATACGAAGCTCTCTAGGTTAACCTTTATCTCGGCCGGCAGTAGTAAAGTTTTTTAGGTTGGCATTCCAATTATGTAAGCTAACAAATAATCTAAATAAACATTCCTGGTTTCTTGTACGTGGAAGGCTATTTGGTTGAAAGTACTGTACCGTTTCAGAGTGTTTATAGATCTGCATTGTGTGTTGCTTTTGTTACCAAAACGAAACAGTAATTCGTCATAATATTTACTGTATAACAGTCTTAGAAACTTACATAGCTACCTACCTGCTTGCGGTAATAGATTTCGCAGAAGGTCTGACAAGTCATGTTTAAATTTCGTCTCCAATCAACATTTTGTGTCTGAAGGTCACAAACAAACAAATATTGCTAAATAAAACTCGATTCAGTTAGTGTAGAGTACATGAACAAATGAAGCTGCCTTGTTTACATTTGCCAATCGCTTACAAAATATAAATGCGTATTATGTGTGGTAACAGTTGACACTATGATATTCACAAAAGAAATAAATGTATAAGGCTGAGGTTCCCTGTTGCGACGGCGGCGTCGTGCAAGACATGTTACATCAAAAATGGCATCAAGGCACAAAATACGAGTAATTCATGAAATTTACATATAATCAACGTCTATTCGAGGTCTGGCGGAGCACGTTCGACGTCTGCCGACAACACTCAGCCTATTTGTATGCACGACACACACTGGCGGATTTCAAACGCAACTTACTAACAAGCGTCTGTTTATATGTATTACTGCTTATTATATGTAAAAACTACCTCGCAGGTATTGGCGGCATTATATCCGTTTTTTATATAAACAAGGGCTAGACTAGGTGTTTGTTGGCTGTATCGTATCGTACGTACCACGACTTGATTTAAATATAACAGTCACGACACGGAAGTACTTATGTAAACAAGTAAATTGTACATGAATAATTTCGTAATAATTATTGCTTTACGTAGACGTAAACAAAAAGCAATGTTTACCGAAACCTTGTTAATCAAAACCATAAACAAACTGAGTAGAAGAAAATCAAATGTCTCTCTTTGATATTTGTATCAAAGGGTGCGCGAATATTTTACGAATAAGAGACACGTTGAAGATTACAGAAAATTCGCAAACAGAAGCCTCTCACCCCCTGCCGGGTGGTGCGGCGTGCGGCGCCCCCCGAATCCGCACAATGAAAATAGATTATAAGTGGGTAACTGGTGGAGAGAGGAGTAGCAACGCATAACACGCGTCCAGTGTCAAACGGCCATAAATTGTCCGCGCTGGCCGCCGCCCGACCTACACGCTACTTTATGAACGCTACAATTCCTAACCGATATAATACAACATATATATATTTTCTGTGTTGTTCATTTTTCTGGGCTCGCGTCGGAATCAATTCCCAGCTGTCCCCCGGGGGCAATACCTCATATCGGTGTCCTGAGAGTCGTGCCTCATACCAATATAGTATGTAAGTAGACAGTGAGCACACCAACAAACTGGGTCATGTTGTTTGATCACACGATTTAATCGACGAATAATCCTATTACTTTATAGCTGTCTTCATCATGACGACTTTCTCATTTTTTGCCAGCATTAACCTTATTGTGAACCGAGATAAGAATGAGCAGCTAATGAGGGTTAATATTCTAACAAGTAAAATAAGTGTATAATGAAGGGGTTAGAACGGGGAATGACTAACGACAGTAGGCAGTGAAGAATAAACTCTATCGGCGCACATAGCTTCCTGTACATTTATCATATTTTCATGCATACATATTTCAACGCGACCGCACAAAGAGGTGAGCTAAATAAAAGAGTGAACTAACAGAAATAATAAGAGTAATTCAGCATTCACGTCGGCTTTACCACCTCCGAAGAATTACCCTCATAAATCTTTCATTCGCGCGCCAGTTCAGCTCCTCACTTATATTAAAATAATCCTGAACTCTATACGCGACGGTTTACCGTCGTTATTTCGTAAATCCTCGATATTACCCCAAAATCCGTATCCCATTTAAACAATACGTACATTGTAATCTCGATTACAAATGTAAATTATATTTGCGAGGGCCGTGTAATAAGGCTGGGGAGACTGAATGAATGTCAAGGGTGAATACACAACGTTTTATAATAAAACATCCGCATTTATGGATGTGTAAATGATGACTGATAGCCGAGACGGATCAAAGGCCAACGTTTGCCTCATAGAGTTGCTAAATTGTTATGTAATTTGCATACATACATATCTAGGTATGTGGGACCAACAAGCCTCCCGGTAGAGTGCTACAATTAGTAGCGATGATTTCTAATGATAAGTGATCGCTGTGTGTTGCTACAAGCACATAAAAGCCTCAATTAGGACATTCATGGAAGAAATGGGGGACGTATTTGTTGCGTGTTACAGGGGCGAAGGTGTTCTTTAATTAAAATTGCTTGTTGATGTCTAAATTTACTAAACGTATCATTAATTTGCAAGCAAGTACATAAAAGTTAGCAAAATTAGAAGTATTAACCATAATCCTCCCCAAAAAGCCTTGTTCTGCACTCACGATATCATCGTTCTCACTATTCATTCCAATTAAAGTTACAGTAATTACGCCAATGAGTCTGTAAACCACAGAAATATCTTACACAAGAGACTAATATTTATACCAGTGATTTGCATAACATCGCTAAGTAGTTCGCATAATACCATTTCTGTTTATAAACTACTCTATTTGTCCCAACAGTTAAGTAAAGCGTCGGTATTTGGCAACGAGAATTAGTGAAAATATAGTGTGGTTTAAAGTGCATCATATTCAAAAATGGCTGCGAAAAGTTGAGTAATATGCAACGCTGTATATGAAACTAGAGCCTGATATAAAAGGTAGACATAAGACCAGTGGTTTTGGGGAGGCGACGGCGGGTGGGGGGGGGGGGGGGGGGAGTTTTATTTTATTAGGATAAAGAGTAACATTAAGTACAACGGGCACGTCTGTGCGACTTGAAGCATGCAGCAATAACGTTTGAGGTTTAAAGATTCGTCAGCGATACTTTTTTGTTATTCACAGGTAAGTAATAAAGTGGTTAACGAGTATATCCTGTTACATTTGAATTATTTTGCTATATACATGTTAGATACCTTTGCTGTAATATATAAGGAAAACCGACAATGTTTCATCTTGATTTCGATTTTCTTCGGTAATTCAACATCGAAATTAAGAAAGGAAATATTGAAATTAGCATAGCCAATTCCATAAGACACAAACCGGCATGCATTAGTAATAGTCTAAACAATGGCAGATGCCGACATCTGTGTGGCCATGATTGGTAAATTGAACCTTGACTCTGCAACTGGGTCGGACACATCTTGTAATATTCATAGGCACAGCAGAAGGCCTATTTGCAACAGTGGTAACGTACAAATGAACAGTCGCTGTACATATGCGAATACCATCAAGACTCAAAGCAATAAACAGAAGTGTGCAGTTGCTATTCAGAAGACCGTACTATGTAATAGCGGAGAGTCAATTGTTATCGGGCACAGATCTGAATAAATCAGTTTAGTCTTCGAATAATGAATACTTGCTATAGGGCAAGTGAAACAGAATACAGAATGGTATTAAAAATAAATTTTATAAAGCACTTTGACTGCACTCCTAGGGCAATTTATTGTTAATATCATTTAGTTCCGACCTACGACGAACAAGCACAAACGTTTCAATGTTTTACGGATTTAGACCTTCTGCATTTTTTTGTAAGTGTCATAAGTGAGTCTTTTGTTTTTCTAGTAAGAAGCCTCTGAGTCATGTTGGACCTTTACATTTAGTTAGAACAAATGACGTGTCTTAAGTGTTTCTCACGCTTTCACCTTCTGCTAGTCCCGTGCGGTGGAAATGATTTATGCACGGTTTTTCTCCAAGGAATGTCAGCGTACATTTTAAACCTTAATAGCTTTAGTATTTAACGAGAGAAAGTAAAAAGGTGAAGCGATAATTTTATTGTGTTATAGAAATTTCTATATTGGGGAATTCGATTTCTATTTGATTGATTGCTGTATCTTCGTAAACGGACAAGGTAAAGACATAAAAATGTCCGGTATAGCGTTTCGTACATGGGTATTCGGCGATACGTCTGGCCCGCACCACCCACTACGCGTACCCCCCCCCCCCCCCCCCCCAACCCTTAATTCCTCGCGGCCAGGCAGAACACGTTGTACGAGTAAATAAAACAGCTACTGAAATACTCAACTACCTCACTTTTTATTACCAGACTTATTATTGCGTTGCACTACTGTTGAGTTTTAATATACGTTAAGATATTCTTTTTCTACTTATTTTTGCGTTGTTATATACAGAATGCCTCTTTTCATAAATAACTCACCATGAATTATTTTTTCATTTTCGCTATTAACGTAACGTAGTTACACTTGCAAATTACTTTAAGCTTCTGCAAACAGTTGACAGTTTATTAGAAATTTAAGATAGCAATATTTTAAACTTCCATTTCAAAATCAAGTTATTAAGTCTGAGTGCGTCATAGCGAATTCTTCTATAGTATTGATACATCAGTCAATACGAACTATAAACAACAGTTATGATTCCAGAATAAAGTACAGTTATTGTAGTGCGTCATGTAGTGCCGGGGAGCGGGTACTCAATCATTAATACCTTAAGGAAAAATTGCATACTCGTACATGTCATTAAGCAATTTCTCCGTACTGTGTAACAGTAACTTACACTTGTGGAAATTTACTACTACCTACGTTTATTTGCGAGTAACCTTTACTGAATAAAATTCCACGAAGTATCGTCGATAAGTGAAAAGCTTTTGAAAACATTTCTTTCGCAATTTCATTAAAATATTAGAAGGTGAATGAAACAGTCAAGGACATAAAATTCCATCCGATTCGTTTAAATGCCCAAGGGCCTTTGTTAGGAGGTAACTTGTCAAATTCAACATGGTGCCAGATTAAATTTTACCGAGATCTGTGCTTAAAATTAAATTCGTTCATGACGGAAGCGGCATCGTCGTTTCGACACATTGAAACACTGGATTTTAATTGTAAAATGTGCTATTCTACTTGACGGAAAAAAAAAAAGCAAATCTGTTATCCTGTATTCATAAAACATTTCTCAAACTGTTACAATTTATGTTTATTAACGATTATTGAAAGTACATATATTGTCTAAACTTCATAATGGATGACTGCTTTACCACCCTTGGCATTTAGGGGCACATGTTAAATTTGTATACCACGTCGCCCCAAGCGTTATGACGTTACTAAATTAAATTAAACTCACCCTAAAAGCAAATCAACTTTAAACTAAGCTTAACAAATACAAGCAGGACAATTAAGAGAACTTTGATTAAGATATAGAGCTTACTCAATTACAATCGCATTATGTTACACATGAACGTTAAAGTTGACGCAAATGGTCTAAATATAAAGACTTTTATAAAACCCGGTGCCAGCTAGTTTTTATTTACCAGTCCGTCAGTTTTCCTAGCTCGTTTACAAACCTCTTTCACGATAATGCGATCATAACCCAATATTTAGAAGTCTTTTAGCGATGTTTTCGCTGAGATACGAAGAGGCTTTCAACTCTAATAAATTACAGCTTCAAAATGTTCGTGAAATCTGTTGCAATAATTATGAGAACTTTACGTTATTGGATTACCGTTTAAGACTTTATATCCTTTTAAGATAATATTATAAAGATGTACTTATAAATAGGAGTACAGAGGCTAAACAGTATCTGTCAGTAGCGGTTGCTGCGTTGTATAATGTAGTACAACTATTTATATCGCGATAAATAATTGCAGATATTGTTTTGAACTGCACATCGCCAGTATATTTAAATATGAACACTGTTCACGATTATTTGTTTATTGTAAATTGCTATATATTTTCTACTGCAGCTTGGTTGAATACGATAGAACTCTACGATGTAAGAGTGAGTCATACTGTTTGCGTTCAAATAAACAGAGCACGTATATAACACATTCTGGAAAACCGTCTGGCATCGACGTCGAAAATTAGTATTTTAGCGACCATTCGCTCATACATCTACATCTGGACCTGACTAAATTTCCATAAGCTGGTCTCACTGCTGCACAGCAGGACATTTCGGCTACAATAATGCAGTGACAAGTCAATTTGCAGCGTCCGTCAGGGGCGTACCGTCCGCGGTTGTCAACACTGACAGATGCCCATAATTTATCATGGCCGCGCATCAAATCACCATCGGAATGTAATGGACACAGAACATGTTGTGACGAGATAAGTCGTTAACGGAATTAAACCAATGCACGTCCAATCGCACGCTCTTGTTGTCCGCAATGTCAATATAATCACGGATAAATAATGTTCCCAGTAAATTACCCTTACGTGGAATACTGCATTCTGATGAGAACAGCTTTGTATTTCTTCGTAACAATCTTTGTTCCAGTTCTATAAACATCAATTACATATGAACCTATTTTCAGATATATCAGTTCCTATCTTAAAATCCAGACAGATGAAATCAAAACCACCATTTATCTTTGATTACAATCCATTTATAATCCGAAGTATTGCTACTCACCAATTTGAATTAGGATTTTATACTGCGTATTCAATGTAAATCAATTCGACCTCAATAATCTGTGGAATATTCTTAGAATAAGAAATCCAACCGATACACGCCTGCAAGTCAATAACTCACTGTGAAGTCAAGCAATAGCTAACTCGGCGGTTCAGTACGTCGCCGTTCGTAAGTTATGAGACACATGCATCAGTGAAATGTGTTTTCTTACACCGAACAGACTTCTGTGTACTGTACAATGTATTTCGACATCGATATCATGGTTCGGATAAACGAAAACCCTAGTGGTGGATTATTTTACGTCACTAGGTACAAATAAGGCTTGTCGCGTGACAAAGTGTTCAAGCCAATAAACCATCGGTTTACGTGATAAGGCGGCCGGCCGAGTTAGTTACGGTTTGACTGTAGCGTTACAATGGGAATTATGTTTTAACGACTGTGCTCATTGTTCTTCGGACATTAATTGTTTACACACGTATTGCATGCAGAAAGCACAAGTGACGTCATCGATCATATTACTCAACCTAAATAAAAAGGTTTTAATTAAAATTCCTATTCCGACTTCACAGCAATAAAGTGATCCACTCAACTATTTATTTAAAACAAGAATCTTGATAACAATATAATTCAAAGCTAAACATTTCTTCACTTTGTGGCTTATAAGGGCTTCTACCGGCCTATTGTATGTTGTACAGTCAGGTGTAGAAATTAATCTATACTAATATTATAAAGCTGAAGAGTTTGTTTGTTTGTTTGTTTGTTTGTTTGTTTGAACGCGCTAATCTCAGGAACTACTGGTTCGAATTGAAAAATTCTTTTTGTATTGGATAGTCCGTTTATTGAGGAAGGCTATAGGCTATATAACATCACGCTACGACCAATAGGAGCGGAGCATAAATGAAAAATGTTGCAAAAATAAAAAACCGTTGAAACTAAAACACGCGAACAAAGTCGCGGGGGACAGCTAGTTTGAAATATTTTGGTATAGAATGGTTTCCCGTAGTGTGTTCGTTGTCAGTGAAAGGCATTGATGACAAACAACTGTTTTGTTTCAGTCATTAGGTGCGGGGGCGCGGCGCTGTCTCGTCTGCGGGCGACAGCGCGCGCGTCACACGACACGAATGTTTGTCACGCGACACGGGCGTCCGTCGCTCGCGATTTTTGAATCATTTATCAACTGCTTGTTTACTCTGCGGAACGTACACAGACCGGTTTCAACGTCCGCACAAAAACTGGGTCATTCTTCATTACAGTCACAATCGAGACTCAATTCATTGATTTCCATCATAGCTAATACATTTTTACATTGAAGTCGTGCGTGACAGGACACTATTCCATCAAAATTATTGACAAGGGTCAATAAAGATCGGATATTAAATAGATAACCATCGCTTGATATGATGTTATGTTGGTAAGTAATCACATTGCATGAGAGCGTTTAAACTGTCATATAGCTAAAGAGCTAGTGGCAATGGAGAATGACTTTGACAAAGCACTCGTCGCATGCGAGTGACGCAGTAAATGAGTCTAATGTGCATATTTTGTAGAAAGGCATTTCTTGCGTAAATATTAAACATAAGTCGGCAGCAAACACAGGTAATCTTGGCACATATTTATCTCTCTTTTCTCCGCAAGTCCGCTGTGTGTTTTGCATGTATAATTACAATTTATAGGACATCAAAGGTCTGGAATAAGGTTACATTGTTCTAACCGGTTTAATTAAGAGCTACCGAGCGGAGTATCCGAATGATCGTAAAACGAGACTAGTTGGCCCGGCTTTATGCGCTGTCTTACAATTATTTCCTTCTGGCAGAATATCATTATTATATATTACTGCTTTTTATGGCGGTAACGTTTTATAGCGGTTCATTCTTTTGGATAAATCCCGGCGTTTGAATAAAATTGTATATGGAGTGTATAATGAGATTAGTTTACCATATTTATGATGAGGTCAGTCTGAGACTCTTTATAAAATCACATCGGCATATTATTGACCTATAAGAATAGAATCTAATTTTAGGCCATTACCAGAGTAATAATGTAACACTAATTACTCTTTATGTTTGCATTTCGATATCATAAATTAGATTTCACACCAATTTTCACTTAAAATGTTACACAGTGTAACTTTGATCACGATATAATTAAACGTCTCTTGGCAAATCACTCGACTAGCGTCTAACAAGCTTAAGCGTTGACAGCTTTTATCACTCAATAGTCAAAAATGCAGAGTTGGTACATAGACGACGAGTGAACGCATCTGCAACCTTTCGTCTCGTCGCTAAAGCCGTGACGTGCGACGCGTCACTCTGTCACGGCGCCGCTGTGACGTCAACGTGACTAAGTGACTGGCCGGCCGTGATCTCGGCTCCGAAACCGGTGGATACTACTGAATCATTTATTATCAGCTCACAACTGCGAGGCCCGTCGATCACTAGCAAGCCATTATAATACAACACTATTGTGCACTAACAAGTTATTTTACAAATTTCTCGCTTCACCGCGGAACAACATGAATTATGAAATTAATTTTATAATGGATAGTAATTTTCACAATTTATTTAATGGACGTATCAAGGATGTTGTGTCACGCTTGATTTACAAACTCGTGTAAACAAATTGAAAAGTTGTATACTTTGCGAAATATTTTGTTGACAAAATCTGCTAAGAATAATAATGGCACGCGCCGCGCCGCGCCGCTCCTCTTGTTGTTTCTGTTCATTACACGATACAAAGAAAAGTGACGTCATGCTAAATACGACCACAGAAGGTACACAGAACGATATAAATTGTACTAAATAGCTGTTATGCAAATATCAGCTTTCTAAACAAAAAATATCGGATAACCGCTCGGTTCACCTGGTAATGGAAGATTTCGTTAAGTAGGCCGAACGGTATGACCGCGTCTTAAATAACTTCGTCTATCCTCTTTTGTTATGGTAATGTCCACCCCAAAATTATCCCCGCTGTGTATAATCTTGAGAGGAATAAAAACTTTCCGTTGCGTTTATAAGGATTTCGTTTTACTTATTGTTTTGTTAGGCCAATTGACCGGGCCTGATTGAAACAATATTGCTATTTATGTAAATATGATTGCAATTATGTTATACTACGTAATGTTTATATATTTAGCGAGTATTATACAATGTTAAGCAAGGTGTACTCTAGAGCTGTTGTAGTTGGAAATCAAACTAGAACGCGACGTGCTTGCTGTATATGTATATAATGGCTAAGATATAAATCTCTACATACATCCACATTTTTGATAAGTAAACAACAAGGGTAAATAAATAGATAAAGTGAAAATATTAACAACATTGCTCAAATCAAAACAAATCAAAGCACCTAATAGAGACGTGAAAAGTGTGTTATCTAGATGTTGTAAATAGGTTGCTTATAATCTTCTATCTAAGTTAAAACATCCTGTATTAATTTAAGACTTTCCACCCTATTTGGATATTAATTACAAGTCTCAACATGTTATTTAGCTCAAGCTTTCTTTATTCATTAGTAACGGAGCTTAACTCAAGGATAATCATGATATTATACATAAAGGACTTTATAACGTAGAACGCGACTGAATGGGGCCAAGACGAAATTTATATTTGAAATTAAATGGAATTTCCACGCCGATGGCTTCCGGATCCCTGAAGGCTTTTCCGGGGGTACGGCGAACGGCAAATAATCCCAATAGTTTGGTCAAGAGTATGTAGATAAAATATCAGAATCTAATTTTGATTCGAAGACAAATACATTTACTGAAGGGGATGCAAAACTAAACACTAATTGAAAGTAACAAAGGTTAACTTTTGCAAAGAACGATTAATAATTTGTAACAATGAGAATCAAATCCGTTTTCCAGATATGTATACAAAACTCAGTCGCAACCCACTAATGGGGCACTTCATTAAAACTATGTTATACAAAGTGACACTCGTAATGTGAAATCTTTTCAAGTTTTTAAGTAACAAGGAAGTGCTTGAAACTTGAACTGAGTACTATCTTAAAGTAATTTTCAAGTAAGCTAAGCTCTAGAATAACGTCCTACTTAAAATCTACATATTAATGATAAACGAAATACTTTGTATGCATTTATGTTATTACAAATATGCTCCCATAGTTCCACTGAAAGTTTAAATAATGTATGTAACGTACGATAAATTTTATATTCGAAAATATGTTGTTTGTAAATTCTGCGCGATAACGAGCAAAACAAACGATGAATTGTTATTAAATAAAACTGAGGGTTACATATTTACTTTGTGCTATCGTTGGTTACTGATAAAACTATATTTTTATATAGGAACCTTGATAGAACGATGTTTTTATATAGTTCTTTCAAGGTTTCAGTAAAAAAAGAGCAAATACAAGACTGCTTTTGGGAGTAGCAGATAAAGTTCAAATATATTAATAATTTTAACACATGCATAATATACTATTCTTGTCAAATTAGTGGACATGTTCCATAAATACTGTTTCAAGAGACATAATCCGGATTTGGTGACTATATGCTATCGGATTAAAAAAAGTTTTCGATTAATTGGTGTAATATACAGCTCATGGAGCCTACCTGGAAATTCTCGTGTGCTGATAGCACGTTCATGGTTAAACTTTGACATGAATAGTCTTTAATCCAAAGCTGTAAGGTTGAAATTCTGAATGATTGTTGCCACTGAAGCGCGGTCAATCGTACGTAAATATACGTCTTACTTGCACAAACATCGAGGTACGGAACAAATACAGGTACGGTTAGATATGGGTTTATTTCTCAGAGGATATCAATCGCTTACATGAGAAAACAACTCGAATACGATTGTTATTGAGCTAGCGTGTTATAAGGTCTAAGTTACACTGATTTTGTTGTGCCATATTATCATACATCTGTTATGTTTTACAAACTTGAACTAGTTACTATATTCAGTTACTTGTGATATCATTAGTAACTGTTAGTGTAAAACACAGCAATTATATCACAAAGTTTTAAATAATTTTAAGTACAATCAAGGTAAGATGTTTTCATCCCTACCATATAACTCCTTTTTGAAATAAGTACATTTCGAGCTTAAAAAAGAAAGCACCATGTCTTAAAGTCAACGAAACTATCGGACTCTTATTATTTGGACACTCTACAATTCAGATGTGTTTTTGTTTCAGCTTTCTAGTAAATTCCAAAGTTGTTAAAGGGTACTTACATGGTGCAGGGCTGGGCGGTTCAGCGCAGATCCCTATGGACTTGCTGGGGTCGTCGATGAACCACTGCGCGAGGTGGTAGTCGCCAAGCTTCGTCTGAATCTGCTGGCTCACGCGATCCCTGTTGCCTGTCACCTGGAACCAAAGTATACCATCGTTAGTTTACAACATCTTATAATCATGAGTACAAACACCTGTACCATAGTTGATTTGGTTTTGGTTTGGTCACATATTGAGCCTCTCTCTCCTCAAGTACTATAACCTAGTCCTCCTACCATTCGAAAAGAAGAAACATGAACCTTTTGATTAAATGGAGGGCCGTGGGATTTAGGTAGAAGTATATTTAAAACATTAAAGATAAAAGGGTATTAGTAGGTAGGCAGCTAACATTTAGGCTTAATGCATCTATTTTAAGACCTTTAGATCTTGAAAAAAGAATAAAAGTATGAGTATGTCGGAATATAGACTGGTTTTTCAAGTTGTGTTACTAGATATGGTAAATAGAATTAGAAAAGGCTTGTAGATAAAGTTTATGTTTAATACAAAGTATTATCAAGAAGAGGCATTCGTATCAAGTATGTTATATTTTCTGTTTTTACCGAAGCCACACAAGATAAGGTTTCAAGCCAAGTAAAAGCTTAACTATACAAACACTTTATGTAGTCTTAAAGGTTTCAACCTATCTATCCTACATTCAGTAACACGCCAAATTTTTGACCTCGTTCCATAAACCTAGTTTCCTAGCCTTGAAAATATGTCGGCATCTGTCTCTACACTGTCAGATTTGAATACCTAATTTAATGCTTAATTCACTTTCACTTGTTTCAAATGTTTACAAAAAGTTGTTTAAAGCTTTCACAATTATTAATAGGGGAGCGGACTGGGTATGAAAAGGAAATATCTATTTAGTCCAGCAAATAGATAAAAAAAAGAAAAAATCTCGTATTTTTTTTAATTAATAAATTCAATGAATAAAAAAGTTCTAGAGTTGGGGCCGGTGACGTCACTTGTGGGTAAAAATTGTAGCTGCTATAGTGACGTCACGCGACATTTCCATTCACTGTATCTTCCTCATCGTTTGTTTAATTAAAAAAGAAAAAAATACGTGTCTAATATTTTTTTAATATCTACGTGACGAGTAAATAAAATAAATAAATCTCTATCAGCTTTAATCAATGTATCTAACCTAGGATCTAGGGTTTTCAAACTAGAAATAGAATATTAACATATGCGCCAAACAAATTATGGCTAAAACTATTATGGTAATTATATTCTGATTACTTTTGGGCTTAAGAGCAGTAGGTTTAAACATTCATGACATTTAAGATAATATGTGTCAGAAGTGAGAATGCAGTTAAATCAAATATCTCGCTAGGTATGTTAATGACGCATAATGTTTGGTAATTGTAATCTCTTTAAGCAAATCATTTGACACTCTTTTTATGATGTGAATGAACAGAAACCTTCTTGTTTGGTTTGTTATTATAACAAAATAGCTAAGTAGATAAGTAAATAAGTAGATAAGAATATAATATACGGCAGCCACCGTTAAATAATTAATTTGTCTCAAGTAGGTATGTCTATCTCCTCTTAAGTTTCGTCTAGTTAACTTTATTTATCGTTTTAATTTTTAAATTCGTTTAATCATTTGCAATAACAAAACACAACATAATTAATACAATTTCGTTTGTTCCCAACTTTGAACGTTAAACAATCGATTGCGAACCCGCCGCTGTAACTCAAAGTTGACACGTGCCGTTCTCGGCATGAATACCTCCGCTCAAAGACCAGACCGAAAAGAAGCAAAAGCAAACAATTAAAGTGCATCGTATAGAATAAGAAGTGGAAAGCTTATAATGGCAATACAATCGTAAATAGCGTATGTATCATCACGGGGCCGAGGCCGTGCGCGCGTGTCGTCTCGGCCTAAATAAACCGGCTCACTGTCGTCCAACGTGATTCACAACACGCGCTTATTGGGGATACATGCAAATAATACCACTATTTTTACCATAATCTCACGTTATTGACGCTAACGTTTGGCCAGATCATGGTTCTATTATAGGGTTCAGCCCCTGCCAGTTAAGTGCTTTGATGACTTATGGGGTGACGCGTGATGAATTTCGATACTGCTATTATGCATAATATACAAAATGCAAGCCCAGTGTTTCGGATGCCTCTCTTTTATGTTTCCACGAATATTGAATATGAAATTTTGATGCGGATAAATGTCAATGTGTGCAGTTATGTACGATAAAATAATATCAAACCAATTTCGATGTGCTGATTTATTGATTGGAAAATTGATAACGCCAGTTTTGTTACTATAACAAGAATATGACTAATTAAATCGCTCCGCCGAATGGCCCCGTCGGAACCGCTCACAATGATTGTTTTAAGCTTTATTTAATAATCGGACTTTAGACTGTGTTGATTTAAATTTTATTTGAAATTTTGGAATGGAAAGTTTGGTTTTTGTAATCAGAGGGCGGAAAATTTGAATACTCCACGTTCTGACTAATAAGAATATTGATTTCCTTTGATAAAATTTATTTCAAAGCAAGAAAATAAATCACATGTCAAATAATCAAAAAAAATCGATAAATTAAAGATGAAAATTAGTTATTTTGCGTAATTGGTAAAGTTTTGTTCTATGTAGAAGTTAAGTTATGCACCCAAGCGCTTATCAGACTACGCGATATTCAGTGTCAAATAACTAGACTGTCTTACTGACTAACTAAATAAGCTCGCTATTACACCGCGCTGAATATCGCACGCTACTAACTCATTTGGAAGGGCTAAGTTGTAAGACAGTTGGCGCGGCCGAACGCACTATTACTGTCTAATTAGTCTTATATTAGATAGACTGAATATCGCGGGGTCTTAAAGCAATTAACCAAACCACGTACGAACCTAGACTCCTTTTTATTAATCGAACTTCACAAAAGAGCTTATATCAAAGTGAGTGAACATTGACTCCATACAATTTATTGTACACCAATGAAAAAAGAAACAACAGTTCGAAACGTAGTTTTAAACACAATGAAAACAGAGTTGGAATTCGAACATAGTAAAAGAATTTGAATTTACCATTGAATGTACAGAGATTTGATTGAAACGGCAAATCATTTACGAGACCTGTTTCGCCGGGGCATTTTCCGCACGGCTATTTACTAAAGTACCTTTTACGTCCCCTTTATTTATGTATTGTATTCACATAATCCTACAGTGTACCGGCGAAGACTAATCTTTATTTTAGTCTTACGTTTTCCAATTTTATATTTCTTTGTAAGGAATGATTCGATTTCGGATCTAATATAATCTTCGATAAAGGTCTTTGGAATTCAACGAGCGTATGTTACGTTTTCTTCCTAAAGTGACCTTTTCGAGCAGGAATTCTAACGTTCAGGACCCTTGAGGATCACGGCTCCGGGTAAGTGCTTCATATTGCGGATAAAATCGATGATCTTGATATAATTGTTGACAACAACAGCGTGCCCGTTATTAACAGGCATAAAAAGGTCGTTATTTCGCTCTTTTATACACAAGTAGTGTACACATACAGACAGATATCGACACGTATTAACAAATCAAACATTGACAAAGTAAGCATTGATTATTTTGGACTGATTCCCTGTGTTGTCCAAATAAAAATACCCGAAGTTCAAAGGGAGATATGGAATATTAATAAACATTGAACACGTTCACCACCGATACCACGATCGTCAAATATGTATATACAAATAGCTAATAAGTGTAGGTTTAAATTCATAAAACTGTTTGCTCTTTCATTTCATGAGTTGTTTCCAGATGAAGTGAGATCTAGGTCAATATGCACATAAAAACAATCGTTCTGACGACTACAGACTTAGATAGATACACACGTGTAGGTATAGTAAACGAATATATAAACGAATACTAAGAAAAGTATTTTTAAAATTCTGCGAATCGTTATTTTTGCGCTTGCATCAGAAATAACTGGCAAAACAATTGAAAAATGATTTTTACACAATAGGATGTAACAAGAAGTGCGGTCTCAACATTACAGAGCAGAGAGCAACAAGTCGATTCGTCTTAACTCCTCTCGATAGCAAATCATCATGCGAAATTAACAATCCAGCTCTCCGCGGAGCAAACGACATAAATCAGACCATTAAGGTGAACAAGTGAATTTCACCACGTGTTATTTGTATCAGTAAGTATCATAAATCCCGTACGTGCGGCGGTACGGAGGTAGTGTAGGAGTCAACGCCCCGCCCGACTGCTGTGGGGCGCCCGGCGCCGCCCGAGCCCGCCCGGGCGAAAGGACGTACTTCAACGGCCGGTTATATCAAGTAACCACGAGTCTGTGAACCATGACTGGGAATTCGTTTGCCTATCTTATGACAAAATGCAGTTCGATACCGTGGACCATACGAAACCACCTAAAAGATTCCTGATCCTAAATTTAAAAACAAAACTCTATAAAGTTTATATAAAAAAAAAATATATTTTGGACGAATTTTTAATAAATCAAATCTTTTATAGAAAACATAATTAAGAACTTCCCAAAGAAACGCTCTTGATGACGTTCAATATATTAAGCAGTAATAGAACCACGATTCTCAGAAAAAGACACGGAAAGCTCGCAAAAGGAAATTGTCCGAACGTTTATCTGAACATTATTCTGTCAATCTAAAAGGACAAATTTTAATTGCGAAATATTTGATATCGTCGGATATTCGTACTTGACTTCGTATTTTGAATTATTAAAATATGCCAATCTGCAATATATGCAAATATTCGGACTTTAATCTACGGAATTTTTAATCTTACAATTATATAGTATGCATTCTCATACATTTCCTGGGAGTTTACCTTAAATAACTGAACAAACAGTAATATAGTTTCCTCGAGGAAGGATGACACACGCATATATCTTCAATTTGGCATTCGCGGAGAGGAAAATACCAGAAAGAGGTCAATATCTTAGGAAGATATTTTTCGTTTTATTACCATCTTGCTGCTGATCAAGTAAAAACATCAATTTACGAAAACCATATTTATGATTTCGAAGAATTGCCAGTGATCTTAGAACTACATTAGATAAGATTAAAAGTTTTATAATAATTCTAGAGTAATACATTTAGCGTCTAAAACGATTAAAATACCCATAATAAACTACAGAAGTTATTATCTTCTAATACTTAGTAAAGTAAATGCAGTAATTTAAGGTAGCAACAGTTGTAAATACTCAAGAGATTTTACGACACAATAAAGAAAAATTTTGGGGAGTCAACGGCCTAGAGTTCACACGAAGGGTGCAAAATAAGTACAAAAAGGACGCGCTCGGAGGGGTCGTGTTTTATTACTTACATTAGTACAAGATGGGGTATGCATAGGCAATAGACGAAGGAATGAATTCGTTACACCTGGCAAGGAACAGGGTTGAAGTTAATAATATGACAGAACGTGTTACTATGACGAGCCATCGACCCAAATGGAGTCAATGACATTATCTGTTAGGCGCGGCTAATTTATCTCTAACTGTAAGATGATAGGCCTCCCAAAGTAAAAACAATTCTTCTGATCTTGAAACGAGTTTCCATATCGTTCCCACGTTACGCCGAGGATCAACGGCGGAGATAATCTGTTTACCAGATTTATGGATATTGGAGCGTTTGTTAAAAGATAAATGTAAGTTTTATTCGGTGGTGGCTGAGAGTAAATAGTACGTATCTGTGGTATGATTAAAAAGGCATATTTTCATTAGATATTTGTGGGGCGGGCGAGGGTGCGCGCCGGAGATGGGCGGCGGGTAGTAATGAGGCCGTCTAGACGCTCCGCAATACTACATTGTATTTGTACCGAGCTCCTATTGTACTCACTCCACAACATTGTACATTGCCACTTAACTTATCGTTTACATTAATGAATAATGAGAGAACGAATTAAGGTACGGTCTCCGGTGTCATTTTAAGTCTGGTGTGATTTAACACTCAAAATTTTTTACTATAAAAATTATTTACTTTCAGCCGCCGTATTAATGTACAGCTTATTCGAACTATTAATATTAATGATACTTGATTTATCATCGACCCCGAAAGAAGAAGACTGTCGAACTAAATAAAGCCTTTGCGAACTCCACACGACTTTATCAGCCGCTGGTGCATGTATATTAGATTAGCGTTTACAAATCTCTTTTAAAAAGTCTTGATAGTGCTGTCATCGGCAAGTTTACTCCGCTCCTAGTCTATACCGTCTTGTTTTAACAGAGTCAACATTATTTGAATAGAAGGATTATTTATTCATAGGCGAGATGTGTCCGAGCGGTCGTCGACTCCTCATTGAACTGCGGCTCACCAGTGATTAACTACGTTTACATTGTCAACCGAACGCTATTGAAATGAAACAAGTTTATAAAATGATTTATTGTATTATTTAAGGCTGCATTGAGAGCAGTAATACATAATTAATTAAAACTAAACAGGTTTATACTACGTTTTCTATTCAAAGATATTAGGAAGTCTCGCATCTTTAAGTTATTATATATCTGAGTCGCCAATTGTAATGATAAATATTATTCAATAGCTCAATAAAATGAACTTGTATAAATAAATTGAAATAATTTTAATGTTAAATTATTAAAATGAAATAAACACGTATCCAACGTGCCATTCAAATGCATGTGCTGATAATGTATTAGTTTCCACATGTGTGCACTCGCAATGGGGATGTTGACAGGCTGTGTAAACCATCACGTTGGACCTAGCTCGTCGAGCCACGTGAACAAACCACGTACAGAGGCGCAATCGAATTCGAATCTTTAGGAAAATGTGCTTTATCTGTCAATTTAATACTGAATGCCGACGATATTATCTTCATTTACATTATAATGGAATACCTGTGGTATTAGTCATTCTGATGTATTTTAGTTGATTAAGTATAATAAACCATTTGGGTGCTCGTATTTAAATTTAAATGAAAATTACTGTTACAAAGAATGTTTATTTCCCAAGTCCATATGATGTTATATTAAAAAATGCGGCAGATATGTTATTAACGCTTGCATTTAGAAGACTCGAAAACCTAATTAGGAAATTTTCAATGATATCTATCTTAACAACATTTTGACATATACAAGTGGGATCAGATTTTAAACGTCGGTACCTATGAAGGTAACATAATTATCATGTGTAAATATCATTGAAAAGTCTAAAAATAAATCAAAGAATTTTATCATTTAAGCTTACTTGTAATTTAAATTATGAGGCTTATCAAAGAACTTAATATAAGTATAAAACGTTGACTAACTGATAGCAATCTTAATGTAAACAACTCACCGCCATACAAATAAATTACCCACAAAAAGACGGAAAAGAATCGGAAAAAATGAAATGAAAAACGAACAATAGCATATTTCGGCGAAGAGAAACAAATCACATTAACATCCTCAGCGTAATGTTACAAACTTTACACAAAGAATATCCAAGAACGTATAAAAATAAGTATGTACGGAAATAGATATTACTTCAAAAGTAACCTCTATCTTGCACGTTTCTCCGTTGGAGTGAGATGAATTATTGGGCGGTCCAGTGAACGAATATACTATCATACAGTCACGTTCAACACCTCGCACGTTTATATATACATTTACGGCCTTGATAATACGACATATGAAAGTCATTCGAGAAGTTAACCTCTGCATATCAATATACTACTAAAATGTTTATTCCTCAGACAGGTTTATTAAACTTTTTATTTTTCGACCTACATCCGCTTTGCATAGCGGTTAGGATCTGATTTCCGCGCCCTTTAACAAGCGACCACGATCAGTACAGAATCAATCAAATTATTCTCATTAAAAGTTCCCCGATTGACTTTACTACGAGCACCGTAAACACAGCGATAAAAATAATGATGTAAACGGAAAATAAATTGATAAAAGCGATGCTATGAAAGTTAAATTATTTCACGTCGTCAGTTATAATGACGTTGGCATTTAATAAACTATTTATTCCGCAAGTATTATTGTGTGTATGTGATGTACGCACACTGCTGCATTTATGTTTGTGTTGGACTGGACAGATGTAAGTTAGGTTCTATTCTATGTCCAGAGTCACGGTCGCCTGGCGTCGCCCCCCTATCGGCTCCATACTCCAGGGCGCGCGGGAGGCGAGGCAGCTTTAATTACAGTTGTATTTGTATTTATGCACATATGTGCCTCTGTATGTCATAAAGTGGGTCGCGCGAGTGCACCCGGCGCAGATAAGCCGACCGCTTTTAAAAAGTTATTATAACTCTACTTCGTTTTGGCTCTGTTTCGACGAGACTTTACGTCAAACCTCTTTAGTATGATCAAAGTGTTATTGAAGACTGAAAAGTTTGAAATTTGCAAATAATTTACGTTCTGCTACAGAATCGGGGCACAGGTGCGATGGGAAATGATTAAACAGTATCTCGGGCGTCGTTATTAAGTAAAATCAATAACTAAAATTTGAAAAATGTGCCGTGTGAACTAGAAACAAGAGTGCCAGAGTAATGATACTACTAATACTTAAGGAATCGTCATAATTTAAAATTACCTGTACTGCTTTAAAATCATACGTTAAATCAAGATATTAAATATACCATTAAAATATTAATATACTCCATAACAGATAAAATAACTGAATACAATTAATCAAATTCTAGACAAAACTACTTCCCTGTATCTACATAATGGAATACTTCCCTATTCGACTCTACTATGACGTAATATTTACAGTACATCAATTTCAAAGATGAATGAAAATCTAATTGGAAACAATACCTATGCAAAAAGTCAGGAAGTCAAACATTTTAAATTACAGTTTAAGTGAACTTCTTAAAAACTTTACACAAATAAACATAAGTCTCACTCTCGAACAACGGCCATTATCTCAATTTTGTTGTTCCATTTGAGCACTTTAAAATCATTTTGGCTACAATTTACATTGTTTCTAACAGAACGTATCAACGTAATTACCGGATTCGCCACGTAAACAACGGGCGACCTCGAACCCGCTTGACACAAGTCGCGTCCAAACATACTTGATCTCCCTCGACCCGATGACCATTTAACACCACTGATGAGTGACGAAGGGTGTTGTGCCTTATCAGGGACCTAGTTTAATTGGCTCGCTGGTGGCCTATCAGTTTAAGGTAGGCAGTATCTACGGCGACTAGATCCTAACAAGCCACGTGCGGGTGGCAATAAAACCACATACTTCACTTTTACTGCGGCCGATCACGCAATCTGTAAAGACACTCATATCGCAAGCAGTAGATAGGTTTCGTAGAACTGTTATTTGCAACCGCTTTGACTATTTAAAGTTACGTGTCTCAAGTTTGCATGCGTGGCGTGCATTATCTCAATGTACATTTCAGTGATCTAACGCTCAGACGGTAAAACGACAGTAAGTTTAAAGTGAAAACTTTTGTTTGCGGTATCATCGTGACTCGCCGCGTCTGCTCCCATTGCACCCACACTATTGTTCTAATATACCGATGTAGTATAAAAGGAACCACTGTGTGCCCGTCTGAAGGCTCAAACTAGTTTAACAACTGCTCTAGATCTGAGGTTATTTTCACTGTTTGAAAACATTCCCAAGTTTTAATACTATGAAATAAACGTCCAGATTATTTTATCGAGTGTGGGAAGTTTAGTTTTATATTTTGTCTTCTAAAATCGCGTTTGACGTGATGCGATCAAAGACTAAAATAATTAAGAGACGTTAGAATCCATCTCAATAATTAGAAAGCAGTCACTTAAAACAAATGAAAACTTTAGTTTTCTATCCATCACTGTTGAGAATGGAATTTTCGTGCTATGACATTGTAATGTGACACGCGCAAGCACAATATCGACACGTGATTGTGGCGCGCATGCTTCGACGAGAACAAAGGAATGCACTAACCAGACACACTACAGTATACACTTGATAATACCTTAATATATGCACATGCATTTACAATTGGTTTTCACAAAAACTAAATGACACGACAAGGCGACTAAACAAATACATAAGTAGGTATGCCAGTAGGTAGACAGTTTGGTCTTTGGAGTAGTGATAAATACGGTATTTCCTAATATTTAGAATGCTTGCTTAAGACTAAATATTACATACATTATGCCTCTTGTTTTGTATACAAGAACATCGATTCGCAAGTAGACAGTTATATATTCTCAAGCATCCAAACTATAAAGGCCAAAGTGAACTAAATATTAGAAGTCCAGTCACCATGAATATTAAAACTAACCAACCTCTATACTGACACGATCCGTATTGCGTCTGGAATCGATACAGCTGGGATTAAACCGCTTTATATTAAGCAGGAGTTCTTCAAAACCAATTCCAAAATTCATTATTATAATTCAAACATTGTTTTTTCGTTGAGTCCGCTACACGTAGGTACCTATTGCCTATTTCCTGCTCCGTGCTTTACAGATAAAGTATTTCGAAATTTTTTGTCAACACCGTTATGATTATCTCATTTAAAAAAGAAGTCCATATATCGCGTGTAACATTAAAATGCAAACATACTCGTTGAAAATCGCCTTAAAATCAAAGTACAAGACACACAATACAAAAAATACTTCTTCATTCAATAGAAAACATAAACTTTTGGGCGTTTTCAACACTTCATAATAACGTAACTTTTTAAAATTCTAATTTAGACAAGATTGTGTGGGATTAATCGGCGTATTGCGATTTCTATTTGAATTAATGGCATCGCTAAACCCACAAATACATTTTTGGATTTCAGTGAAATTCACAGAGCGCAAAGCAATTCAGATCACTCAATTTAAATGTATTTTTGTATACATTTAAAGGCGTTGCTGAATACTAATGTTGGCAGAATTTCCGCTGTATTCTGTTCAAGGCTGTTATATAAAGTAATTGTCGTTTAATGAATACCCCTAATTAGAATCAGTCTCAATTCGCAAATTGTGTTGTTCCCGCTAAGATTTGTTACGTTTACATCTTAAATTTCTCTTTCAACAACTGAATAAATAGTAGATACGTGTATCTAATGTTCACTTACTTTATTTATCTTATAAATAGAAATGAGAGCTCGATGTAGTGGTAGCATATTAGTTTTAAGTATGTTATAATGCACAAACACTGAAGGTTGTATGGTCTTGTCCTTCGCGCTCGGTTCTAATGCAATTCCTTCGAATGCAGTCTTGAACTAAATAAAGCAACAATACGTGCTTGTTCTTCAAAAAGTTGTTGTTACATTCTAGCACATTCCATGCATAAACATAGATATTTAAGTATACAATATAAATAGTGTATAGATTTATGTACAGCAAGGACTCACTCCCATAGGTATCCGTAAAGCTTTTCAGTGTTACATTGGACGTAAATGGTGCAACTATTTTCTAGCTCCAATAACATTATGGGCCCACAGTGCCATCTAGTGCTAGTGCCTGTTACAAACTACACGACTTTGCTTGCAAAAATGCGCCTGGGAACGTTTTCCTGCACTTTATATGGGATTATGGGTTGCACAGAAAAACGCAAAAGGATTTGTGAAAATGTTCAAAGGGATTTATGTGTGTCTAGCTGTCTATATTCTGATTTTCTTTATTTGCCCTTTACCGAAGATCGAAACCCAGTCGAGAATGCCGTGTCGTGGGTGTCATAGTAAACACTTGACGCTCAACAATATCTGTTGTGCTAACAATCAGTTTTGGAAGCAATATTTGTAGGTTACACAGATTGAGACTTGTTATTGGAAAATATTAACTGAGATGTCGATGTAGTCTTATTTTTGGATATCAGATAGCTTTTATAGAGACAAATTGATTCAAGTATTAAAATAGTTAATGATGCTCTACTTAGAAAATATTTGCAAAAGGAGTGCAGCATATGATGATCAACATTGAAGTAAGATCAATACCTGAACACCTCTGTTACCTTAACTTCTATATACAAAGGAGGAACTAAACAATGCAGTATAAACACTTCCACACGTGTTGCGGTGAATGTTATTGATGGCCGAATATTCAAACGTACCAAAATTTGAAGTCTCACGATGTCTTTTTTTAAATTTTAGGATAAAGTAGCGACAGATAGTTATTTAAGAGATTCTTAATGATGAGTAGTGTTTGAGTATTAGGTGGTATGTGTATGAGTGTACTAACCCTGAACGGCGCCGGGAAGAGCGACGATGCGTCGGGCTCGGCGGCGTGCGCCTGCGACATCTGGTGCGCGCGCGCCTGTCGCTCGCGCTCGCGTTCGCGGTCGCGCTCGCGGTCTCGGCCGGCCCACGCGCCGGTCGTGCCGCCGCCGCTCCCCCCGCCCCTGTCCCGGTCCCACTTGTCGTACCTGAAACAATCAACAAATTACGTAAGACAATGTCACACTTTGCTATACATTACAACATGCTAAATACTGACAATTACCACATTTGTACTAATAAAATAATGTATTTATTTTATTAGTACAAATGTGTGCATTTCAATTAATAACGCGCGCAAAAACAGCACTCGAAATATTTCATTCAATTTGTTTTCAATTAGTTTGGTATCATGGAATCAAATATAACAGTACAAAATAGGTTTTGATTTTGCATGTAATTCAAGAGATAGAGGTTACCAAAACCTATTTCATATAGAGCTTCTATTATGTTATACATCAAAACTGAGTTTAGTGGTACAAACGTAACGGTATTTCCACATAATTTAATTGCTATTGATCTACACGCTAAGAAGAACCTCCGCATAGTTACTAGAGATACCAGCTGCATTAAAATCGAAATCCTGAATGTAAATAACAAAATATAAAACAAACAGTTTAAGCTACACAGGGTTACTACCCTACACCTTACGAACGTTTTACTGAACCTTTTCCTCGGTCGACTTTTACGAGTTGCACAAAAAGATAAACAGCTGACACTCTGTTTTTCTCTTTTTCCCATACGAGTATGAAAACAATAACATTGCATTACGAATAGCCTATTGTGAACATCGAAGACGGTGAATGTACTTCTACTATCGATGAACTTGTGTCCATTATGAATAAGACACTGTTAAATGCTTAGAATATTGTGAAATTTTCCAATCTAAAACAAATAAACAAATTGAAAGTTGAGCATTATTAGTGCCAATGTATAAAGATATTACAGAAAGCTATCTAATGACTCAGTCCATTAAAACACATATACATACTAGGTAACAGAGTGAGTAATAGCAGAGTTGACATTTATAAATTAGTGTCGTCATCCCATGCCCTCATAACGGATAGGTACAATCAAAGGAGTATCAATTTGAGAGAATAATAAACATCTCCGAGAAAATCAGAGATGTAAACGTATTTACGTGTTCACAGAAAATTGGCTACCTTTAGAAAACCTGTTTAGTTTGCTATAATATAGTTTAACAGACCTTACGATCTCTAGTATTATATTTGTCAAGTATAATATATGGCGTATACATTAGTAGATTTCCCATATGACTTTCACAGAAAATTTTACTGATATTAATCATCATCCGCATGTAACCACAAAATGGCTTCATTTCCGAATAAACAATTCCGTAACACACAAAAGAGTACATTATGATTAGAATTTTATTTATCTGTATAATAGGTACACAAATAAGTATATCTATAACAATAACCTACAACACTATTATAATAAATATGAAAGTCATTAAGCGGGCTGAGCGAATCAACATATTTTCCTTGTTTTATCGAACACTTGATATCACAATGGTCAAAGTGAATATTTATAAAACAGCATTTTAGCTAGCGTATTTATGCACAGATATAGGTATGGATGCGGTATCTGTTGCAAGTCGGTGGCACATCGTAAACCCGCAATAATACGATGGTGAGGATTGGTGCACCGATTGCCCAAGTTGCGTTGTGTGGATTGCATTAAGCGTTATTGGATATTGGCGTTTTTTAATATAAAGTGCAATGGACCGGTTTAGCGCGCGGCGTTACTATAAACATACGACAGCAATAAGATCCCGTGGCCATTATAATGGAGCACGGGGCCCTATTATGTATGTGGTCGACTTGTTAGTGCGTATCGCGTCGCGTCCTTGACGGATCCCTATACTATAGAACGAGTTTTCACATCGATTTATTATGACACCGATTGAAGTATTACTGCACGCTGCGCGCTGTATCGAGTGCAATGCGTGCGCGAGCGGCTGCCATTGTTCATATTGTATTTAACATTGTTCACAAACCGGTTGTACGTGTACTGATAAGTGTCCTACACTTACGTAACCGTGATCAATGTATTAAACAAATACGTAAATAGGTCTCAGAATAATAATATTCGAGAAGATAAACACGTCGTTATTATGCAGACACCGAGATTGGCTTCTGTTTTATATCACAAATTATAGTACAGCCACATACATCAGCGCTTGAATTGAATAAGATAGCGCTAATTGCAGAGGTTTCTACGTATAATTATAGACGCACGAAGTTATTAAAACAAAAGAAAAAATGTTAGGTTTTTACGTTCATAGTACGTTTTATAATTTATGAAATAGTAGAGTGAACAATTTCACTTTCGCCGTGTTCCCGGTGTCAGTAGTTAGTTGAAAGATTTATTAGTTGTCGGCCACACTCGATTTAGCTCGCGGCGTCAATTAATATGTTCGCTCGAATGAAAAGAGAATACCTATACGGTTGCTTAGTGTTAATTAAGTGCAAGTATGCAAAGATGACTTTTGCTTATTTAATTTTATGTTTTACTTATTTAAAATTAGGAACATCATTAAACGTGATTAATGATGGACGAGGAATTAGGGATGCTTTTCGGCCGTATCTACTTGACATGTTTATATTAGACTAGCTATCCCCCGCGACTTTGTCCTCTTGTTTTAGTTTTAACGGTTTTTCATTTTTGCAACATTTTTCATATATGCCTCGATCCTTTTGGTCTCAGTGTAATGTTATATAGCTTATAGCCTTCCTCAATATATGGACTATCCAACACTGAAAAAGTTTTTCAAATCGGACCAGTAGTTCCTGAGATTAGCGCGTTCTAACTAACAAACAAACAAACTCTTTAGCTTTATATAATAGTATAGAAGGGTATTCCGTAAAACCGAACTTCAACTCAATAAATGTAGTTCTTAATACATTTTAATTATAAGTTTCACGTTAGTCCACACATGGTAAAAACTTGTTATTCAACTCGAACTTGCTTGTGAATGTCGCATGACTGAAAACTTTGCAGACTAGTCTCTAGTGGTATTTGACTTCGACAACCTTAAATCTCTTTATGTTTAGCAGTAATTAACCAGCACATTCCTTAGAAACAGTCATTACTAGTGAAACAAAAAGTCGTTCTCTGTCCAGCGGTATGGAGGCTATTAAGTTCTTAATTACAAAAGGCAACTAAGAATTTCACTACTTAATTACATATTACATATAAACAATGATGAAACGTACTTTTAAACTATTATTTTCAATAAATCATTGAATAAATATTTAAACTAATATCCTTCTTATCAAGGACCTAACAAATCTGCAGATAATTTCTAAGTACGCCGACATCAATTGTTAAGTAAAGAACAGACTGCAACTTCACGAAATAAGGACTTGAAATACTGGCTTAAAATTAGCAACAGAAACTGATATAACGAACGTTTTCATCACATACAAACTAGCACGGATGATAATGCATTAAACATGATGACACATCGGACGTCCGCGCCGGAAGACAATGAATTATTAAAAAACCCGCATTAAGCTCTTTAAGATACAAAAATATATTAATTTCTGACCTGTTATACTTTCATGTGAAAATTATTGGTCAATTATATGCTCAAACTAAAATCTGTAGCATCGATTGAGGAAATGGTACGGTTGCCTATGAGAGATCGCTATTATCGATAAGACCACCCATTGTGCAAGCTTTTTAATCTTTTTAGGTTGTTATTCAAACAGTTTTCAATAAAGAATATTATTTTTTATGATGGTATGTTCCTTATGGAATATTACATATTGAAATTTATTAAAATACAATACATTAGTCAGTTAACAGTTTTGGATAACCTTCGCAATACAATTAAGTAACGGTTTTCCGTATAGAATTTTATTTTCGAAAATTCGCAATTGGCTCCGCGCGCCAAAAAATGTGCTGAGAGAACCAAAACCTATAAAAATATGCAAACATTTTATAAAAATTGCAACACTGAATGTCGACGTAAAAAACCCCCGTTAAAACTTTGGACTTCTATATGCAACACTGAACTGTACAAACGATTTGTCAGATGGTGCAACACAGCCTTAACCTTTCGCATTTACAATATCAGAGAGTCACATTTTCGATGCAAAGTAATTCTTACTCACGACAAAGGTACAGCTAATTTCTTTAATGACTTGGTAGAATACCAAAAAAATACTGTTATACTTTAAAAGACTCGGCAGAAACGAGCCACCAGTGTGGCAAGTGACTGCTACTTATCACGCTTTTTCATATATTTCTCTGCTGTAGCTAGTAGCCGCCACAGGCAACACGCGTGCGGCGCGTTCATATAAAATGTATGAAAAATAGTGTGAAAAATAAGTCGTTGAGCACTCGACCGCTCACACACTAACAATCAGTCACATAAAGAAATATAAAAGAGTAAAAACTGAGTCGAAAGATGAAGCTGTCCGACCACCCAGTATATTTAGGTAATAAGGTAACCCAACAATGTTCAATACAAACTAACAAACATTTATGCGCACACTCAGCCTGTGGTAAGATTAGACCGAGGTCGCACAGCGAGAAGCGATATTTAATTAATACAATCTCAGTTTATAGCCCCAGCTTGAGATAAATTTATCCTATGAAAATAAAAACTTTATATTTCGTCGATTAGTTACAGATATGTAGGTATAAGTAATGGTCTGTCGATCGTCTTAAGATATCAATAAAACTACATTCAAATACTACTCCCGCTATAAAAATGTCATAAAAATGTATAGTCGATGTTTAAATGTATAGTTTTTTTTATCATAAACCAACTACCAGCAGAAATGTAGCTTCAGCACTTCCCTGTCAGAGTCACATACACACATTTCCATTGTATAACTATGGTGTCTATAGGCGGGACAGCTGACTTTTTCAAATAAAACGATATTCACAAAAATATTAATGAAAAACTTACAACTTTTACAATTCAATAAATACAATTCCATTTACGCTCCAATATATTGTTGAAAGGAATTGCACAAAATTGTAAAAATCGAAAAACTAAATATTTAATTAAAAAAGAAATGTTTTGCGTTTATATTCGCTGTATTTTTTTTATAAAGGTAAATAGGCGATATATATGTTATAATACATGTAATTTTTACGTGTGGGTTGTTTAATTAAAGGTTGGAAGACGTCGTAAGTTGACCATCACTTCAACTGTTTATTACATTATTGTCCTGCCACACCCGAGCATAAAATGGCCTGCTGGCGTCCGATTTTTCTGATAATTCAAGACTGACTAATTAAATTTTGTCCGTGGGTTAACAATGTTTAAGACTTATTTCTTGTCATTATAGTTGAGAATAAATTATTTAAATTTAAATATTTTATATTGTCTTTAGGAAAAGTCAAGTATTATGCATGACCTTTGAAACGAATAGTAACTGTTTATTGAAGTTCTCGCTAAACGCTTACAGTATCAACGTCGCCGCGCCATTCAGTCGCTTTCCAACAAGATAAGAAGAACAAACAGTACATCAGAGCCAGTGCTTTTAACAGCCGACATACTTGCATATGTAATGGGAAAAGTCAACGTTGCACAAGGCTTAAAGATAATTAAGAAATATTTATGTTCATGGATGCTAGTTAAACAACACAAACATAAGCCTTTAGGTCTACATAGAAGGGTTTACCACGCATAAGTATAAATACCATAAAGTAAAAATAGGACATTATTTTCAAATCCTATTACAACTAAATTATTAACTTCCAATTTAGAAGAATTTAAACAAACAACTGTTCTGCGTAACTTTTATTAAGGGCAGCTATTGAAAGTCTAAATAAAACATAACTATTTATACCACGGGGCTTACCGGTTGATAACAAAACTTTGTTTAAGAGTCCCTCGTCATCCGAGGAACAAACTATTTTTGTCCTGACAGGTAGTTCTCTCGGGTTACATAACGAATTATTACTTTCCTTTGTTATCCAATAACTCCCAAGCGAGCAATATTATTTAACAAATCTACTAACGTGAAAAGACATTTAGCAAAACCTGTTTTGTATAATATATAATTATAACATTTTAACGCGGAAATGGTCTACATTAGCAAGTCATTAATTTGATGGCAGACGTAATAAAGATTTACAGTTCATTCTTGTTGAACATAGAAAAGCAACGCTTCGGATTTATAAAAAAATACACCAAAAAATCCTTTCACCTTTTCGGTAATAAATAATTCGATTAGTTATAACAAACCGGGCCGCCACGCCTAAACAAGAGCGACTCTTCGTGTCATAGGTTGCGAGGTTGCTAGGTCGTTGACACATTAATTTTTCAGAGGGCATTTTTATCACTGGCCGATAAGTAGTAGCGCCATTGTTATTTTGATAATACGTCCGTAGGAATGATTTGCTACTAAACACGTAAGTTGTGTGTGACTTAACAAGCTGAGCTTCGCCCACACGGCCGGCTAGCGAGAACTAAAATTCTCACAATAGAAAAATTCTCAATAGGTACATGGTCGTGGGCGTCATGCAGACATTCTAGCGTTACTGAATGGGGATTCCGCCCTTGTACACGCGCAGTCTGTAGTAATTATAAAACCATTTGTATAGACTCGCCGATTAACGTAGAGTGCGCTCGCCTCGCAAAATGAAACGATTTTTTTTTCTGTTATTCTTTTACATGTAGATCCATTTTTAGATGAACCCGCAGTGAATGACTTATAAATAATATCAGATAATTATTTTGTGTTGAAAATAAATAGGTTTTCTATTCATAAGTTCAAATAAATCAGACTTCTCAGAATTCGTTGAGAGTTATACCTAAATATAAAACAGATCGAGCTAGGGTTGCCAGATGGCCGGGAAATCCGGGAATGTCCCGGAATTTTTCGTCTGGTCCCGTGTCCAGTAATTAGACCTTATTGTCCCGGATTCCAAAATCCTACTAGTTATTTATAACAATATACCTTCTAACAACGAATGATACGGCTGGCCTGCCGTATGAGCGCGTATCGTATCGTATCCATCAACGAGTAAGAAAATGTTCACAGGTTTTAATGATAAATGGACCACTGATCCTGATTTGAAAGACTGGATTTATTTATTTATTTAATTAGGTTCACCCACAGCACATATATTTATATTCACAGTAACATACAGGATTTTATGTAATATTCTAATATATATGCCAATTACGGGCAAACACAACATTTACAACACAGACGTCAATTACCGTTTAGCTTACTTGTGTAGAAAACAGAGGTCAATAGCGGCAAACAATTTAGGAATGAAGAACATTGAACATGACAAACATTAAAACATGAGAAACATTAAAACTAGACAAATATTATAACATACAAACAACATTAGAAACATTAAAAAAACTACAGGAGTATTCAACTACGCTTCTCCAATGTGTAGAGAAGCCATGTGTGGATAGAGAACAAAATGAGTTTATTGCAATTTTCAAAAGTGTGTAACTCGGATATCGCAATACAATATGAAGTATATACATAGTACCTACATGATGGATGTTGATTTTCTACCAAAGTTTATCTTATCAACAAACCATAAGAATTTGCGCTTAATTTTTGTTTTAATATAATATTATAACTAGCGTTTATTGCCTCCTTAGTAGGTTAACGTTTTCATACTTATATAATAAAAGTATGTACTTATTTGAAAACTAGCTTTTGCCAGCGACTTCGTCCGCGTTTCCGTCGTTTTTCGTAAAAAAGTAGCATATGTCCTTCCTCACTGTTCAGTGGTTTTGATGTAACAGACAGATTAACTTTCGTATTTTAGTAGGGAAATATAATATATCACGTTACACAAAAATAATCCTTATAGCATGATTCAGTATTCACGCGCGACGGCGCGATGGCTTATTATCGTATTTCATGTATAAGTTTGGTGTTTCTATACCGATTTCTATTATTCTTTTTTTATTGAATAGGTAATAATGTAAACTTTTTTTAATTAGGGATGAGTGAGAGTATTATAAACGTAAGAGTAAACAAATATAATCAGAAATCTCCGAACTGCTAAGCTATCGGGAGTTACACGTGTTATTGTGAGTCAACCATAAAAGATAGACATATGCTGTTGTGGGATATTTTTTAGATAATTTTATGTAGAACATTTCCGTCATACATGATTTCTATAAATTAACCATTAAGGCTGCATACGCGACGGAAGCTTAAAAAATACCGTTTTCCCAACATTTCCCTTCACTGCTCTGCTCCTATTGATTGTAGCGTGATGAAAAGTATACTATAACCTGCCCAGGAGTATGAAGAATAAATGTACCAAGTTTTGTTAAAATCCGTCGAGTAGTTTTCGTTTCTATAAGGAACATACAGACAGACAGACAGACAGACAGACAGACAAAAATTTTACTGATTGCATTTTTGGCATCAGTATCGATCACTAATCACCCCCTGATAGTTATTTTGAAAATATATTTGATGTACAGAATTGACCTCTCTACAGATTTATTATAAGTATAGAAGATAAATGGTATTTTTCTTTAAAATACATATCTAATATCGAAATTAGACAACTAACTATTTATTTTCATTTTTTTTTACTATGGCCGCGGCCGAAGCCTTTATCATAGAATTGTCCCGGACGTGCTAAGTTTCTATCTGGCAACCCTAGATCGAGCCTGCTAACTTTCAGGACTTAATAAGTCATGAAAGTTTAGACGTCAGACATTTGAAACTAAGTAAGTAATACAACTATGTACGGGGAAACCATACGGTGACGTGGATAATCTGATTGTGCAATTAAGTCCACTAGCTAATGAATAATCAATGCATTTGCATGCACCGCATTTTTAAAAACTCGCTAGACATATTCTTTTAATACATGGTCAAATATTATATCACTACCCAAAAATATAAGGAAATAAGAGCCAAAATAAAGTTCTCACAGTCTGAACTGTTACATGATGGAATTACAACATTAAGATTAAAGATAAGACGCATTGAAAGATGGATGTATGAAACCACAATTCGTGGAAGTAACTGGCTATGAATATTTGTGCTGGCCTTTAGATAGCTATGAAAGCACGGGCTGAATGTATGCATCACTTCAACACATATCTGTAGACGGAATGACGGTAAATATCCTTTTCTAAACGCAGGCTTCCCGTTTCACCGCCATCCACCATAAACTGTCATACTATGATACTTATAAACATAGAAACGTTTAAAGCCTGATGATACACCTTACATTTTATGTAATTCCTCTACCTTTAACGACACCCACATCAAGCGACTTAATTGCCTATTATTTACTGAGAAATTTTGTATACAGCTCAAAATAACTCAAAATTAAACTCATAATTTTATTATTTTAGTTTCTTTGAATTCTTGAGTAATGAAAAACTGTCTCGTAAGTCTTGGAGACAATGTAGACGATTCTGAAAATTCAGAACGTCGCGTCGGGACCCCTATCAAGCTACCTGCGAATTCTGAGAGCTCCGTTATCTTTTTTATCCGAAATGACATCGTTAGCGGCCACTACAAATAAAGAAAGAGGGAAATTATGTACTCGTGGCATGTTTTCTTAAGAATTTAGAGTTACATTACATTATTGTTTAATTACTATCTAAGATACTGAATGAAAAAAATACTTAACATTCGCTGCAGTGACAGCGTAAAGAGTATCAAATGCAATAAGAATTTAAAAAAATTGGGATGTGAATTATTACTGCGTAACATCAAAATTATTTGTATAAAAATGTGTGCGCCATTCAATGTATTTTAGTTTAACTGCCAAAGGCATTATGCAAATAAAATAACAACCAAATAATCCTAAGCTTCACTACATCAAAGTGGTATTTCAAAATAAAAAGAATAAGATGAAACAAATTCGTGAAAGCAATTTATAAAACTGTGAATTTCGACGAAGCCACAAAAGTGCCTGCAGGTAAATAGTTAAACACATCGAGCTTAGTTCAAGTTTCCGTCATTTATCAACACAATTCAAATGGGTTCAACGAAAAATGAAAAAGCAAATTGTACTGTCGCTTTTGTTTGCGGTAAACAAGAATAACTGGAACCAACTTTTTATTACTTCGTGATTTGATCAACAGAATAGATCAAATCCCCTTTTTTAATATCAATATTGGTTCTATAATCTTACATATAGTAAAAATTTGTTTATGCAAAAACTATTCTGTTGAATTCGACAATGAAGTTAAAAATACATGCATGAAATTTCCTGATTCGACAGCTGTTTAAACCTTAAACAACTCGCTCGCTTAGTGTCACCGGCTACTTTATTTACGCTCTCGTTTATGTGAATTCGTTAATTAATTCATCTGTTTTCAAAGAATGAATATTAAATGCCTCCAAATAATCTCCATTTTATTGCCCTTTAACATTTAAGTGTAATGCACGGACGGCGCCGTCGTCCATTACAGAAGGTGAACAGAGTATATCGAGAGAGAATCTTTATTGAGAGACACAATTTTATATCTTACGATCGTAAAACTGTCAATTGAAATAGACAATCTCCAGTCGTCAAAAGCCAGCGGGAAGCGGGCATCACAAACATTAGGTAATTTTCATTTAAACAGCGCAAATGTAAAGTAAATGAGCATAGCTACATTTGTCAACAGCACAGTAAGTGTTCCCCGGCAAATAATTAACGGTTGGTAGAAGCGTTGCGTAATAACCTGACAACTAAGTACTCGAGACAGCAGTAAAGCCAACAAGTACCAAATATACGTAAACCGAGTGCGACTACAGGATGCATTAATTGTACTCATTTCGCAATCTGTTTAGCGATTTTATTGGATAAGTTGCTCACGTGTGCGCCTAGGAGCCAACACTCGATACCTTATTATACAGATAACGTGAGTTAATGCCACATTCGGAACGGATAAAACTACGAGAAATAAGATACACGCATTTAAATGTGAATATAGACAGCGAGTGTGCCATTTATTATTCTGACTGAGTATTTTACATTCGAGTTTCATTTTAAATAGTAAAGTTTTTTGAAATATAAAAACAATAAGCTTAATTTAGTACAGTATTATTTACTACAAATGGGCCTTTTGTTCTCGAAGCAGCTTCAACCCTTAATTAATGTACCTAGTGGACAAGGAAGTCGGTCAAGATGAAGAGTCTCAATTAAGGAATGGTTTCTTAATTGCTTCAGTTTCAGAAGTAGTCATACAAACACCCCATTCAAGCGTGTTTGAGTCGAGTTCAAACATACACTTTGTTGCTGTCTCACACTTTGAGAATGATTACGTAAAACATTCATTCAGTGCTGCGAACACAAACATCCGACTTTGAATTCCTCTGCATCGTTGGATATTCGGTAAAAATCGTGTGCAGATAACATAAGTAGATAAAATATGAATGGTACCTTCCTACGAAGATTTGTGTGCGAATAAGTATACTAACTAAACAATGGCGCAGAGATACTCCTCTAAAATTTTGTTCCCACTGAATCAGTTTCCCTTTTTTGTCGTGAATTATGTATTAGTCTTCAAAAATTTATTAAACGAAATGTTTCTCAGTTTCTTTGAACGTAAAATTTAATTTGCCAAGGTAAAGGCACGTTATTGGTCTAAATATTTTGTTGTTTTAAGAAAACGAGTTAAGACAAATAAAAAAATCTAACGAAGATAAGGACTAATGCCAATTTATTTTAATTCGAGGACAGCTGTGAATTATAAACAATCTACAAATAATGTGCAAAACATTCGGAACGTTCATTATTACGTGTCTCACTCACAGATGTATAAAGCATGTCATGTCAAATAATAATTGTTAAAACCAAAAAAAGTTACATATCATAGTTCCGTAATGATCAAAAGCTATTGATATCAATACCCCTAATAGAGATAAATTAATTAACATGCTAACTAGTTTAATTGGCTCTTCTGTATTACGGATGATATTCGCAAAGATTTGCATAAATTAATTCTGCACAATCGATTCTTAATTGCTGCAATTGAGATCTAGCGACAATGGGGACAATACAAAAACCAGATTATCTTAAAAATACTCAACTTTTTACTTTATTATTTATTGATATAGAATCATTAAATAATCCTTTTTAAAAGTATACAATGTAAGTTATTATTTAAATAGTGGGTAGATGGGTGCGTAAGCAGACATATTTCCCAAATATCTATCGTATATAGCCAATCACCCAGACCCAGAACAAACATCTGTAGGCCATACAAATATTTACTCCGCGCTAGAATCGACCCAAAGTGTAGAGCTAGTTTAGTTGGCCTCCACACCAATCGCCTTATCAATGTACAGGTTAGGTAATATAATAAATAACAGAATACAGTTACTGAATTTCGAATAAATTCAATAAATTTTATTTAAAAGGGATAAAAATATTTTTTAAATTTCAGTCAGGAAGAAATGGTGTAAAAAGTAATAAAATATAATAAAATCTGTGATACAATGGAAGAGAGGCCTATTATCCTGCAATGGGACAACAACGGCAAAAAAATGCTTTCTTCTTGTTTGCAACGAATGACTTTGTTAAAGAACAAATAGATTTTAAGTTCTTTTTAAAAGAAATGGAAGCCCTCATATTCACAATAGACTTATTCACAAACGAATAAGACATTGCTATAGTTACTAAGAACAGTAAACGATTTATCGAAGTAGCATTCACTTAAATATCGAAGAGAATACTACCGGCCGTCGCCTTAATGTAATCCCATAGCCAGCGGCGCTGTTTGCAATACTCAGAGGGATCGGACGGCCGATATTGTATAGGAAACCACACGGCACATCTATCTCCTAATAATTACTACAGTACACGTGTATTCGACCCTCGCTTCCCTTTTATGAGTCCCGAGGCACCGTCAGTGATAACATACCATTTCTTTCACACTATGATCCGTGTGGAGTATGTCGAGGCACTAAAATCCTTATAAGGCGTTGCATTCGATTGTGGTATAAAACTATTTCCTATTGTTCTTCGTGTAGCAAACGCATTACTCGCTCAGTCTCACAATTGTTGGTGTTGTGTTCCTAGGATCGAGTTACACAGTATTCATATACTACTAAGAAGGTTAATTCGAGCCACTTCCAATTCAGCTTATTGGATTATCGCGCGCTCACTGCGGCGCATATAGGGTACGGTTGGCAAATAAACCTCGTGTATACGGATATTTGTGCGCTTTATTTCTGCAGATATGGTTGGAACTTCCTAGGAAAACAATACTAAAAAGTATTTTTAATTCTACAATTAAAGTAGAGAGCACATCACATTTTCGTATTTACATCACGTTCAAATGACGCAATATATATATTTTTTTGGAAGACATGAAAACATGAATGAGAATAACACTATTTAAATTTTACTGATTTCTTCAAAGAGTATACAGGATGTTTTGAAAGGAGTGAGTGCTAAGAACATCAGATAGATGGCATTAACGGAAGAAAAATATACATCATGTAAGAAGCGGGGACCACATCCTGATAATGATCTAATGTTTACAGACATAACCGTAACATAAATCAAACCGTTTAGAATTAAACAGACAGACCGTACTTCGTTACAAATGCAAAGCAAACTTCAACTATAATAATCAGTTTGTAATTGATACTCAGCTAGTTAACCTACGTGACAATTCCGTGAAACGTGAATATATGTTGTCAGATATGATATAGCAACTGATAAAATAAATTAAATTTTAGCTTTAAGATATACTAAATGTATAACAAACTTGTATAACAAACTCATTGCTTTCATTGTATCAGTATCAAGAAGGCAGAGATAATATACAGTTCCTTAAAACGAATAAATACCTTCACTGAATCAAATGAAAGCAAAGTAATAATCTACCTAAGTACTAACCATTTAAACGTTTCAGCATCGGCCAAAAGAAACCTCAGCCAGACAAATAGAAGATACTTAGCGTCAAGTAAATAAATAAATGCATCGTAAACTAAGTACCTATGTTAATCAATTTGTCAGTAGCGCGACGTCTGGCTCGCAAATTGTTTGCACAAGTCGCCAATGTTGACAATTTGTGAACACTGAACGTCGTATTATGACTTATGACTAATATTGTGCACGCTAATAACTAGCACAAACGTTGGGCTACGTGACGTAACCAACAACAACATATAAATAATGTACTAGAAGCATCGCTGCACAGTTGCACAAATATTTTAAGATTGTTTTAAAATCGCTAAGCTTTGAGAAAGAAACTATTTGAATTTCTTCAAGTGTCTAAAATGGAATTTATTTATGATTTTTTTATGATGACAGTTATTTTATTCATGTCAGACTTTTCCACGTCACGAATGAATAATGCTTTTCGGGTCAAGCTGCGGTCTTCTATACGCTCTGAAAAATCTAGTATCTTTATGTATTTATTGGTAGCTAATTTGTTGAAAGTGGCCAGAGAACAATGTAAAATATGACGTTAAACACAAAAGCAACCGTGTATCATCTTTCTAAAACAAAATGGCGTAGGAAGTGCTAAACCGGAAATATATGAGAATGCGAATACCTTTTGCCAAAGCAATTACCTACCAAAATATGTAAGATAGACATATGACATCATACGACGTGGTTTGATGGAGGTAAGTCTTTTAAGTCTATTGATGTTAAAAGGATTATTAAAAATAAAGAAATTATATAATATTTCATAAAACAAATCTAAGAGAAATGTAAAAAAAAAATCAATTCCGGAGATAAGTCAAGGTCCATGGAAATAGCAGGTTACGAAATACCTATAGACCTTGTAGTACTTACATTTATTAGAAGAACAAATTCGTAATACATCTATGATAGTTATCTGTGTTTACTTTATAAAATCGATTATTAATTACACCATTAACATTCCAACCTCAAGTTCTTCAAAGCAAAACATCAAAATTCAAATTAATATCCGTCCTCATTGAAGTAAAGGTCAATCGTTACAATATCAACCTTGGTTGACGGTACAAGCAAAAAGTTAGTTGACACCACTTAGAATAAGACAGATACTGATTTATTAAAAAAAAACATTTACAATCAAAATTAATAAGCGAACAATCTCCTTTTTTTACTGGAGATAGAAATTTGACATCATTTGTATGGTCCTTATGTCAAAATTTCGTCTGTCAAAGTCCAAAGATGGCCAAGTTAATTGATTCAGTGGTAATTATCGCATGACACGAGTACATAAAACCGGATAAGTTTAATGTGTTGGGAACATGCATATTGTTACTTCTATCAAACTCGTATATAATATGATAAGTAATCACTTAACGTTTGTACAGTAATGATAAGAATCGTCCTCTTGATAGAAATAACTTGCGGTTTTAATACGTAAAGCAATATTTATGTTACTTGTTTATTTTAGTTACCTCGTCTACTTTACGACATAAAGCTAGTCATAAGTTTAAAAGTAACAGCTAGCATTGTATTAATCTTGTTTTAAATAAAGACAATCTGTCATCCCAAACAAACAATACAGTTACAAAAAGGGTTGGCATGAAAATTTACATTAAAGCCGCCATAAAAGAAAATAAAACCTCAAACTCCGGTTAACTGTCTTTGGTAGCGTATTAATTATATGTGCATACTTTTGTTGTAGAAAACGCTCGTGTTGATACAACCACTAGCTTATTTAAAACCAGCTACGTCAGTTTCATACTTTGGATATATTTATTATTTATATTGCATACACAAATTATTGTTTTTTTTTTATTGTTATATTTTATGTAATTGTTACCTAAAACATTTAAGATACATTAAATATATAAAAGTACTAATCCATGTCCATAGTAATATAAATTATGTCTCTTTCTGTGTGTTACGCGTTCACGGCTAAACCACTGAACCGATTTGGACGAAACTTGGTATGGGGTAGGCTTGGATTCCAAGAAAGGCTACTTTTTACAGCGATAACCGACACCCACGCGGGCTCAACCGTAAGCAACAGCTAGTAATAACATACTTATCTAAATGTTCAATACCACCGACACGTGAGCGAAACCAGGGCGGATCCTTAGCATTTAATAAATAACGACGACACGACGAGTTTGCAGGAAATTAAAAAAAGTACGAAAGGGTCATCCGTCCGTGACCTAGCAAAACGCTGTTCCGTGAATGTTACACTTCGTACGATAGATGTAGCTAAGAAGCCTTGGTAAGAAGCATTTTTATACATGAAGTGTGTCCTATCCAAAGTCGTCTTTGTAAGGTATTCACATACGCATTGTTTGGGTTGCGGCGTTAATACTATAGCTAACATATACTATGAGCGATTTTTTTAATTAGCTTCTGAACCATAAATCCCAAATACACATTGACACGCTACTACCAAACAAAGAGAGTCGGCATTTTATACTTCAATATAGAAGACATTATTCACTCTTAACTCAATGAAAGCTCTCTTTCACAAGAAGAAACCTATTCGCAGCCAAGCGTTGCCTACAGGTAAAATATACCAAGAAGATTCAAACCTCTCTTAGAACTGGCACTAAAATAGTAAAATTGTGTTACTGCGTTGATGTTAGGCCAATAGGCATAAAGGTTAAAGGTAGGTAGTTAGTCACTAAGGCAGGGTGCAAAATATCCAACGAAAACATAGTTTTCTTTGTTACATTTTAATCTTCTTCTGCCTAGCCTTTTTCCAAGCTACGTTGGGGTCGGCTTTCAATCTTACCGGATTGGACTGGATACCGTATTTTACGTGGAGTGACTGCCTATCTGGCTTCCACAACCTATTTTACTGGTAACACAGTATCCCATAGTAGACTGTTAGTCAGAATTGTAATGACAAAACGACTGTGAAAGATCGACGTATGACAGTCGGGACCAACGGCATAGCGTGCTTTTTGAAGCACGGAGGGGTCTCGGTATGTTAACAAATGGTCACCCATCCACATACTATAATAAACACATAAATAAGATAAGTAAATAAATAAATATGTCTTACCCAACGCCTCCGTTCAAGGAGGTGACCAGGCCGGGCCTCTCATAACACAAATGCATGCCAGCAATGTCTGCTGTACACTTATCAATGCTTATTGTAGTTTATATCACTGTTTCACTCTACACAACACAATGTTACCATTTAATCCACTCCACGAACGAACATTTTTGATTGAAAGTTTCATCCATCAATTCACACTGATAGTTAGGCTACTGCGAAACAAAATTATTAGTTGCGCCAAATGTAGATCAGCCCAGCTCTATTGCAATTTAATCGATTCATGTCATGTAACACTCGATTGCCGTAATCGATTAATATAAAATTTACAACAAATTAACAACGGTAGGGAACAAAACGTTTTAAGTGTTGCTGACGTTCCTTTGAACTATTTTATTGAAGTTAATTTCCGATCAAATAATTACCAAAACAAATAAGGACCAAAATCGCTAAAACCAATGTTTTAATCGTCTGCAATTAATTTTAATTGTTTCTTGAGGAAATTGGCGGTCATTAAGTTAAGAAAAACAACAATGTATGTATTGACGCTGACACAATATTTATTTTGACGTATTTTAGCAAGATATATAATTATATTATAATCATGATTTAAATAGCATGCGTGTAACCTTGTCACAGTTGTTACTACTTATCTGACCTTGTAGAAATTGCTAATTAAGGGCATGACTAGATATATGTATATTTTCGCACAAACACCTAATGGAATTTCAGCACAACAGGCAAATGGTTATTATGATAGATAATGAAAAATTGTTAATAGCTTTCAAGGATGTCGGAGTGCCTTTTAATTTACGTAAAGTGAGACAGCTATCGTCTGTCAAAAGTACGATATTAAGCGATAATGGATTACAAATTTTGTGGGAGGTTAGGATAATCTTAATTAACACTAGAGCCGCTTGCGTGTTTTGTGATGGTAAAACAGGTGGTAATTGTGATATATGTATAATGTATTTAGCAATACATTTTGATAACATCACGTTTTTATTCTGTTTAGCATTATAATGTAAAAAACATATGAATAAAGAGCACGCTTGCTATCTAGTGTTAAAGAAACGACGATCGCGGGAGTAGCGAGCCGGTCAGATGATTAATTGGGACGCAGTGTGGCGGATACTTTTTGCCTTATTTAGCGAACATTTGGTAAATAGAATGTGGCGGGTATTTTTTCGCCGAGGGTCATGAGGAGCCATTACGCGGGTGTTTTCTCGTGTGATTGATCTGCGCTACCCGCCGCTCTAAGGGAACACTGGATCTATACCCCTGTTAGAGCCAATGGCGTGTTTATGGATAAAGCT
This sequence comes from Diachrysia chrysitis, assembly GCA_932294365.1. Classification (NCBI taxonomy): domain Eukaryota; kingdom Metazoa; phylum Arthropoda; class Insecta; order Lepidoptera; family Noctuidae; genus Diachrysia; species Diachrysia chrysitis. Next base: position 7,624,028 of record OW028659.1, on the reverse strand, counting down.
ATCCACATCAATATAATCTGTTTCTATACTCTCAACAACTGTGGGAAAATAGTTTATGATAATAAATCGTAGTGTCATTCAAATAGCTTTGACACTATAATCGTAGCCACATTACTATTCGAGAGTCGCAAAATTTACATTTTACTTAATAGATACTTGTTTGAAACGACCCTTCCTCGGACAGGCGTGGGAAACGCTAGTTCGTGTAGCACACTCTATTTAATATAGACACGTTCACGTTGACTTTATTTGAATGACAATAGAACAGATTAGACCATGTATGGACAAATGCTAACAGGTAAAGCCGGTAGCAACATACACTACAATATATTGCATGTATTTTATGAATGTCTGTCAAGGTCGTGACAGCGAATACTTGAGTGTTTAAAAACTAGTTAGTTTTCTTTACGAGCCAAATACTGTGTCCTACATCTGAGAAACATTAACCTAGTTTAAAGTCGAGGTCATAATGTGGTCACTTTGTCACTATGATAGTGGAGAGACAATCTACTGAAGAGACAATGAGTTGACAAATTGTTAGCCCATCAAAACCCCGCCATAAAATTCCTGGAAATCGTTTAAACTTAGTAGGGAGCAAAATATACAACTACTTTATCCGCTGGCCGTAGTGCGGTGAAATAAGCGCCCGAAAGGGATAAATAATGTTGTAGAGCGGACACATTCTGGTGGATAGTTATTCAGCTTTTACAAGACTATTCAAGATAACCCTTGAGACGTTGGAACCCTCTCCGAGTCCCCGTGGGAAGACCTCAGTTTATCTAAAGATAAGTGTCTCGCACACTGACCACCGGTCTCATTTGGATTAGAACCTATTAATATTCAGTCCCTACAACTACAGGATCTTAAATTGTGTTAAAAGCCATGAATAATTTATACAAACAAATTGGCATTCGACGTATCCGTTTTGATTCCGCCAATGAGATGGCCAAAAGTTTCTGAATATGTATTTATGAATAGAATAGAATATGTATATATGTATTTTGGGGAAGTTCCTATGTGTTTAAAACTGAAGCTTGTTGTATAATCAGAAAGCAATAGTTTTTTTTTATCTTTGATATTAGAACATTGTTACCTACCGAATAAATGTAAGGTAAACTAGACGTTATATTAGTATGATTCTTTGCTCGTTTTAATTGTAAATAATAAACATAATCATTATTTATCTACAAATTAAACACAGAAGAAAGTCACAAGATAAAACGTTTATATTATAACCTCAACTTGTTACTTTCTAACTTTGTTTAGAAATCCAACGATTCTTAACACAATAAAAGCACTCAGCTAACAAACAATAATGTACTTAATAATGATTTAAGTTAACAGTGGTCAAGTCTTTGTGAAGAAGAGTAATGGCGTAGAGCGACACTGCGGGCGTGCGAGGAACTAAACTGGATAATAATACTGCCCCGACCACTGAACATAATTGTACCTGAATTAAGTAAAGAGCAAAGGTACTAATTTCATTTCCTAACTTCGTTTTCTTCTTCTTTATCTTTGAAGTGAATAGTCAGTTACTTTGTGTTTTATAGGTTTATATAAAGCACTCTACGAGCATTTTTTTGCAACCCACAATTTTATTCATCTTAGTTATAGTTGAGGTCTTTTCAAGATTCGAAAAATAATAAGTATAATGTGTAAAGTACAGTAGGTAGGTATTTAATTTATTATTAAGACAGTAGATACCTACTTAAATATTTTATTTATTCTGTATTAACCTTGTCAAGTAACTTCAAGATCGCGATTGTAATTAAAATAGTTCCCACTTGTCTTATTTTAGAAGTTATGGCTAAACGAAAAGCATAAACAAAGCGCTTTCCGACATTGTATAGACAACAGTTTTCTAATTTATAATTGGTTACAGTTTTGAATAGGTATCGTAAATCATAAATTCCCAGTTCCAGCAATCAAGTGCGTCATGCATGAGTCAACATCATGGACATAACATCCGTTGGAGCGGTTCGTTCTTACAAAAAAGCTGATGCGGTTGCGTCGTCAGAGTCAATCCTACGATCCAACACTGCAATCCAAGTGATCACTGGTGGTCCTCGCCACAGATTTCACTGTGACGCCGCACAAACACACAGAGAGGGGCAGCGCGCTGACAACACGCACGCATTCCGTGTCCGAATGCAAAGCGCATCACGATCACTGCTCACGTCCGTGCGAAAACCCGCCAAAAGCGAGTTCCCCGAGTACCTTTGTGAGGTGACTGTGGTAGTGGTATGAATACGCCGCGCACCGCGTACACGACCAAACGGCAGGCGAGGACGCGCGCGACTGCCGCTCGACGCGGGGCGGGACCGACCGACGACGCTCGCAGGTTATCGTGAGTCGACTACACAGATAATGATGTCAAAAGTGGATCGGACTAATGCTCTCTATTATGTTGTAAACGTTCCGAATACCCGAACTGGTGCCCCCATGCCCAATGTTGCACACTCAGCCTATGCTCTGATATTCTCATTGATCAATTCAATATTATTTTGTCGACCTGAATTTTTAATGATCTCCACTGGTGCGAACGCTATTGTTATTTAAATGATCGGATCAATTATGTTCACTTCCTTTCAATTAATTAAAATATTTTAACTTAGCTATGTATGTAATAAAGCAGTGTGTACTATACTTGATAAAAGTGTATATTACTTAATAAAAATTGGAAGAGGCTTTGCCGCTTCTTTATTGATTTTTTATTTATTTTCTTTTGATTTATTGTTTGTTCCATAGGATTTTTTTATTAAATTAAGCTTTGTTCTTTAGAGTTATAAAATATTTTATTATCATATTTGATTGAAATTGAAAAATGAGCTTTCCTTACTAGAAGAATCAAAACTATTGCCACGCCTCTGAAAATTGTACCAACAAAGAAGTATTAGCGAAGAATATCACTCATCGAAGTGAGCGCGCGCTCGGCGCAAAACACCGGCCGTAATTTTTATTGTCCCACGCTGGTCGACCCACGTTCTGCGTCAACCTAATCTGATTCTTGTGTCAAAAACAACAAAACAAAAAGTCGCTTAACACCACCGCATGCACGCAAAGTATTAGCCAAATCGAATAATGTTGATATTTTGAGGATCCACCAAATGTGTACCGTACCGTGATTGTATTGGAGTCGTTAACGCATTGCTCACGTTAATATGGATGACACATTTTGTAATACTGGATTTTATCGGTTTACACGGCTTTTAAATCTAGTCGTATTGTTTGTGGTAATAAGGTCGGTTTCAAGTCGCCCAGAAGGTGACCGCCGCCTATTTCCATTAAGCCGCGTGCCTCTTTATTTTGGTCGTATTAAGATGTGAGCTTCGTTTGATGGATGTTTTAGCCAGTTGGGGTTTTTGCATTGGATTTCGTGAAAGAGCCGTGACGTGGAGAATGGAAAAGTGTGTTCTTGGCGCTTATCGAGCGCTGCGATAAACAAACACACTGACGCGCGAGACATTCCAAATGAACATTGTAAACATTATTAAACTTCATTTCGTTCAAATCAACATCAAATCTCGTACCATCAAATATACAACATGTCATTTTTTATGTATAGCTGATCATTATGCAATAGGTATATACAAAAATAAACACTGACACCAATTAGCACAATCATACTAACACGGACTGAAACGAAACTATTTAAACCAACGCAACCAATTAATTATTATTAGTTAAGTACGTTTAAATAACAGGGAACGAGCAATGTAGTAACTGAAAATGGTAGGTAGTATATTGACCATTAAGTGAATTGCACACGAATAACTAATTCGTTGTGACCCAAATTTGGCGTGACAAGCGGAGCGCGCCTGCGACGGCCGTAGCGGAAATAGGCGGATCATCCCAGGGGAGGGGAGAGGAAACTTTAGGGCCACCAAGGGAACATACCCGCGGATCAGCTACCACTTTCTCGTCTAACGTTTCACTAACAAGCATTAGCTATGCCTCAAGCAAAAGACAAGGTTATAAATCAGATCGATTCAGAATAGTCAATTCAGGGGTAATCGACTTAATTAAACATTGAAATCAAAGTGTTGCCCTTTCTTAAGGATCGTTTTCTAATACATACCAGTTCGGTGGCCATGCCAATCAACTTAGCCTATCAAAGTACATGAGAAGCATTAGCGGTCTGAACTTAACCGAACCGAGCTCGTCCCACTTTAAAATTCGAAGTCACAGACTGTATTCTAAAGTGGACGAGAGTAAACCCTTAACCTAAACTCAACACCCAACCCTGGCTACGCCCAGTCACTATACAAAGAGCTTTTCATAGGTCAAATTCGAGATTGTTTCAGAAACTCCGGTATGAAAGCAAAAGGTGGGTTTCACCGGGTATCCCAGTTAAATATGCACGCAAACGACCAACCGCTTTGGAAATTGGCACTCTAGTAAAGAACGATACTGAATGTAGTTCTCCTTAATGTAATTACATCGAGTACAACACGTGGAGCCTTCTATTTACACTGAATACATAAACAACAGCTCGTTGGAAATCAAATGGCGTTAAAGTTAGCCCAAGTAGCAATATAATGTCATATAAATGGTACAATAACGTTTTTTATTTAACTTTCAGTCATATGAAAATGGTTATATTATAGTTTTTTATACGTAAATATAACGCGGGTTTGGGCGCAGATTATATAACATTTATATCGTGTAAGGGTCGTTTTGCAGTCGCGTCCACGACAATTACGTCGAGTAAAAATTACATAGACGTTGTAAGTTTAACCAGAAAGGTTTGTAATAGTTTCTAGTAATACTCTTACAAAACTATATCATCGTATAGACGTATACATTTTATTATGCTTGGTGATCGGTCAGTGGTGCAAGCTAGACAATTTTTGTGACAACTTATTGCGTTGTGATAAAACTTATAAAAAGGTAAGTCAAATATTTTAATACATATTATTATTTAATAATTTAATGTAAAGAAATTTAATTGTAGTGAAAGATAAAAGGCTTGGGAATTAAAAATTTTCGATGAATGTATGGCTATCTCTGTTAATATTTTAATGGGCTTTCGTAATATTGTTGTTACAATATTGTTTATAAAAATAAATAACATTAATTATCATCAATACTTTCCGCCATATTGCCAATGGACATTGAGCGACTGCATTAAGACATGTATATAACTATTGATCATATACATGTTTTTTATACGATTTATGGCGGTCACCATGACGGTTGCAATTAGAGTTCTGTTGGAAAATTGAAAAAACCTTTGTGTATAGTTATTCATAGGAATACTTCTTTTTTATTTACAGGGGCACCATGGTGATATATTTCGACGTTGATAAGTTTTTAACAAAAAAAGACCTAAAGTTGCTCAAACATTTAAAATGGCCATGGGATAGCACGCATTTTCAGTTAACACAGAAGTGCTACGGGCTTGATTCAGGGACAGTCCTAACAGTATACTAGCTACACTGGCAGACAAAATTGATGGGCCGTTTATTAGACACTGGGCAAGTAGACATGTGCGTTTTGATGTCCATGTCAATAATTGATAAATAAATAAATATTAATAACTGTTTTCTACTAACATTAGGATAAGAAATTACTAACACATTTGTATGGAACTCTGGTCTGAAATAAAGAATTTATTATTATTATTATAACAATTTTTTAAGTAATCTTCTCTAAATAAGAGTATTTAATTGTTGCAGTTGAGAAACATTATCATCAACTACATTAACTTTAAGTACTCTTCTTTAATTAAGAATATTTAATTAGAAAAAAGTACTTAAAAAATTACGATATAAGATAAAAAATTAAATAAGATAAGTAAATAAAAACATAAAAGTCTGAATGATGCCAAATAAAAAACCAATTTACGTATCTGTGATTTTTATTTACCTACAATAATAATTAAAGAGTATGTAGTAGGGGTCGATTGATTGATTGTTGTCCTGACTAGATCCAGCATTTACCGCATTAAATGTTGTTGAAGTTGAAAAATGTAAGGAACCACTTTTATTTTTATCACTTTCTTCTTGGCTGGGTACAGTTTCTTCCAGATTAAATGTAGGTACTGTGGCTGTATTCAACAATAATAATTGATAATTTTTATTAACTTTTCTTCTAAAACCACAACTTCGTTTAATTTTTTTCCACTTTTTTAAATCCGTAATATATATTATACTTAATGAAAAATGGCGACTGAGTTGTATAATATATGATAATTTACCGTTTAAATAATCAATTGTCATATATAAGTTATATTAGAATAACGTTTCAAACTAAAAGTTACTTAAAGATGGTAGATATACAACCTAATATGACGATTTTATAACAGTTAACTATAAAATCCTTATATCACAGTTTGTCATTTAAGTGTTGAATAAGAGGTTCTATGACGACCATTTCTGACTGAAACGTTTACTCGACTTTTTATATGACTCGTTATATGACCGTCATATAAATTATTGAGATGACGTTTACCCGACACTTTAATACGACTAAAATAATATACAACGAATGCGTCGTACGGAATACTATTTTACAACTATTTAGTTGCTACAAAACTTTTATAAAGCCCTTTTGTGTCTGTTGGTTGTATAATTCTAATATTATACAACTGTTTTGCTAGTTGGGAGACTAGTGCTACGTGCACTGCAAAAGATTATAAGTCATTTGTAAACAAAACTCCTTGTAATTATGTCCTTAGCGGTCAACAAAAGAAGGAAATTTTTGACTCTAACCATAGCAGGTAAAATATTTGCATCTGAACTTAGGCTACCAATTTCACATACTATATCTATACGACAAGTTAAACGTTGAAAAAATATTGAATTCATATCATTAGGAGATGAATTATGAAGATGCTGGTGAATAAAGGCAAATTTTCCTATAAAAAACTATATTGACTTACTAGTATTTAGCAGTTGTCAGCAATCACTTCTTAGGGCTGTAAAATATGAACCCACTTTAACATTCACAAAGGATTCTGTGGATTGATCGTAGAAAGTCGTTTAATTCCTTATAATTCCAATAAGTTTAAGTAAGAAACTAGTTTAACCGCGTACTTGAAGTCTGAGGAAAATGCAATTCTCTTGTTATAAAGTCCTTGCGCTATATAATGAGAATGAAATCGCTGCTGCTTCATGTGTATCTAGAGACAAACTTACCTACTTAAGAACTAGACGGTTAATTTAAAGAGGTTTCAAAATCAATAATTATCAGAAAGATGTACCTATTTGGTTTTAGCAAAAGATTGAGATTCGCATGAAGGCGGTGACCTAAATAATCTTATAAATCATATCGGAAAAGCAGGCATAGAAGATATTTCAAATATGCTTTTACCTGATTTTGGTTTCAATGGAGTCATATTTACGAACTGCTAGTTAAATAAATTGCACTAAAACGTCATGAATATCTAGGTAAAAGGTTTATATCTTGTTGGTCTCAGTTTCAGATTCAGGGAGTAGGTAACGTAAATACTGCAAGGAGTTAACAAAGAATCCTTTTGCCCGATGAATATATGAAGTTATTAGAATTTGATGACGACTTGATAATGTAAGAAATTTACCCAATCTCAATTTATAATACATACTAAAGTAAACAAAATCCGAAGAAATGATCAAAATAAAATTATTTTAAGTGCCTAAAACGGCCAGTTAAGGGCCAAAAGAAAATACATAATCAATTGTTGGTGTAAAATTCGCAATATCATTAGTGGCTGGCGAGTCCCAAACATTCGTCGGGCCTTATCGCTTCGCTCGTTATCTTTGCCGACATTTAAATGAAACGTTTCCAAATGTATTAACGCGAATTTCAAGGCAATGTCTCGCTGTTTATAAACTTACTTTATTTTAGACTATGTATATTTTTGTTTAAATGGCCGAAGTAGTTTTGTTGATTTGCCAATAAATGTTTGTTATGTTTGTGTTACTCATTCTACGTCGTTCAATAGCTCGGAATATTTTACATACTAAAAATTAAAAAAACAAATTTCTTTATCAATAATAGATACCTATGTACTTTTCACACACAAGTAACATGAGAAAAAATCTGCAGAGCAACAAGTTACTAATAAATGCAGATTAGATCTTTTTAATATTATTTTTGAAACGTCACTAAGGAAATTATTTTTGTGTCGCGGTGATATTTACTAACGTTCAATTCACATGCACAAAGAACACCCAGACTGGGAACAATAATTGTTATGCGGGGATCGAACCCGCAGCACGTCGCGCACAGTGGTAATTGGCGTGGTGACCTATACCACTCGGCTATTTGTGCAGTATAGATCTTATAAAGATATATTTATTATGTATAATCTTTCGTCGCATGATACCACAACAAGAGACCTCCATGCGTTCCTAAAAAAAATGTTGACAGATAGAAAGATGAAGAACAAAGTGATCCTATAAGTGTTCCTTTTTCGTTTTGGGGTACGAAACTCTAAAAAATACTACTTAAGTACAGATATGTACATATGTAATTTCTATGAAGATCTAAACAAATAAATCTACCTACAGCACATCGACATGCTATAAATCTTTGTAGCGTATAGTGATAATACTTTGTCTGTTTTATCGCAGCGATATTGCCAATCTTGTAGATAAGCTTTATTGTTCATGATAAAACTAACTAAGTAACGTAAACGCTATCACTAATTAAATTAATAATAATATACTCAATAATTAAACTTTTATTTCTCATAAAAAAATGTAACATTTTTACTAATTGTACAATAAATAAATAACATAATAGTAAGTTATAGGCTATCATGTATTACGAATATCGTATGTTTAACAAACAAGCCACCAAAACAAATTAAGTTGGTCAGTCAACCGATACAATACGTTATAATACATATATGAAATTGATACCTACTACTGAACCGGTCAATCACTTATTCCACATACTCATGGTCTATGGTTAGCTTGTCGCCACGAGGATTATTCGGTCAGCCACCAACTTCCTTGTTCAATAAAATTTGCACAGTACCTACCTACATCCACCCTAAAGCAACAGACACGTGGATAGGTATCAATGTCATAACGTACCCGCGATATAGCGCAAGAACAAAGACTTGAGAGGGGCTTGCATTTATTGAGAGAGGAGGAGAAAAAATGCTTTTTCAACCCCATCTAGCCAGACGGAAAAATACGTCGTTGCCGATTGTTTTCATGTCCGGAAAGCGAAATGCAAAGTATGAAATAATTATGGCAGTGAGAGTGCGCGACATGTCGCCTCCCCCCTCTCCTTTCCCCCTTTCCATCGGCCGATCGTCCTCGTCTCTAATCTCCGACCCCCTAGACTAGAAGGTGACTGGCGAGGCGTCGACAAAACGTCGCCACAAATGCGGTAAAAAGGGACTTGTTGCTTTATCAGTGTCAGGTTTTCGCGTGAAAATTTGTTGAATAAGTAATGATGTGTGATACGACCTATTTCTACAATGTAGAACAGTTGTCACACTCCTCTAAAGTTTTGCGGGCTACGATCAACGTGAGAGTAAATGATTTACAGACGATCTGAGGAAATAAACCGTGAGTGTTTGTTTTTCTGTTTCCAATACTTTTAGATACCGCGTCGCAGCAATAGTGTAGTGCAAAACGCATTAGTGTGCGCGCACAGAGTCGAGTAGTTTCCGTCGATGCATGACTAGGGTGACAAGGGCGAGATTCGAAATAGGAATGTCCCGCAATCGATTCTTTAGAGCGGGCGGTTGGCATCGCGTCCGACAGAACGCCGGATAATTGAAATACCTGACGGCAGTCACGGGAGACAGGATTGGGTTCGGGTGCACTGCACTGCTATCTAACGTAAACATTTTGATGAAATGTTTGTCATGCTTTAACGGACATTTTAACAACTAGCTTTCCTGTCCAGTGACGTGCGTGACTTTATTTTGTGGCACTAGACATTTAATAGTGTTTATTTTCTCAAATTTAGTGCATATTACTTCCGTTAGTAATTGACATTGGATCACCTTCGTCTTATTTAAAACACGTATTTTTTAAAGTACCTAAAACTTGGGATATAGGTATTTAGACTGTTTTTATTATTTTGTAAAAAAGAACGATGTTTTTTATCTTTTTATTTATTAGCCTAAACAGTCCCACTGCTGTTATTATGAAATTTTATGGGTGTTTTAAACATGTACACAAGTATTTTACAAGTATTTTATATAATTTCTGATTAAATACAATATCTCATTTCTATATTAATTAACAGTTTAATCAAGGCGATAAAGCAACTATAAATAATATTCATATCCAAGTTGATGCACCGACAGCGGTTGCAGTAAACATTACTAAAACCGCATTAATATCGATAATAACCCATACTTAGATACTATAACAACCGCTACGTTCGCATAAAGACGATCGTAATTCGCGTCTTCGGTCTCCGCTCAACCGCCCTTTGTCCGTATTGTGACAGGACCAGAAACGAGATGATATTTCATATGAGACAACTTTTCAAACACTTGTTGTTTTTATTTCCAGTTCTATTCAACGCAGTTCTTAGCCAACGTATTGTACATAATATTGTACTGTAATCCGATATTGCCCCGATGATAATACTCAGTTATTGTGGAGTTATGTTTATACTAAAGAATGTCACGTAATACTGAACGCAGATTCATTCAATTCGGTTAATTGGACGTAAATGACACGCAGTGGGAAATTTCTTCATATACATTATACATCTTTATTAAACACGTTTAAGATTGATTACATTTAGTATTAGTAGAAGTGAAATGAGTTTACCGACATCTGTGTCTATATAAAATTAGATTTCAGTTTACGTTTCGTATCTAAGGACCGAAATCTAAGCAAACATTCTGCAACAGAATTCGAGACATTCCTTTAAAATGTCTATCAAATTCAACTCGGTCTGTAAATAGCAGAATGAAACGAGTCGTTTTAATAACGTTGCATTGAATATAAGTCTAGACATGTAGACACATCTGTACAGCTGTTCAGCTCAATTCAACATAAACATGAGCTATTAGACGGGCAGCGTCTCCATTACACACAACGCTATGTTACAGTAGCGAGCTCTAAATTAATCAACGTACTATCCACAGCATTGCTGACGTACCTTACCAGTATTGGTAACTAGTTGATTCCCTAACTCCGGTGTTATAATAAACAAAGCCGACCCAAACACAATGTAATTGTTAAATATGTAGTAGCCTCTAAAAAAATAAATTTACATCTCCGAACTTTTCGTGGTCTTTTTATAACAGCAGTTAATAGAAGAAAAGTATGAGATAAGCAATCGAAATTTGCTTACTTACTTAACAGCGAAGATAATTAAATAAAACATTAGGCAGAAAACCAAAGCAGAAAATAAATTAATGATCGCATTAACGTAATTGTGAAATTAATTTAAATCAAATAACTTAATTACTTTAAAATGATAGTTTTTTAGATCATACGGTATGGTATGGTCCTAATTAAAACTATTACAGAAATCATAATGGGGTAAATGTTTTTTTTAATACCCAATTTTGTACATTTTGTGAACTTGGCTTTATCTACTTAGTTTTGTCTTATTTTGTAAAAGACAAAAAATACGCGACTAGTATTTTTTGTTATCAACTGACTAAATAGGTTTTTCTTTTATTACCCAGTAATCTACCCTATTATAAACAAATTCCTTACGAAACGTATGAATAGTTTTAAAGTATAGTCTAGAACGTTTAACATTCATGTAAACGCAAGTTAACTTTCAAACTTAATATTCATTACAGAATTAAAATGTTCGTAAACGAATTTCAGGTTCAGCAATAAAAATACAAACGACTGAATTAGCGAAGTTGATAAAAACGAATTCAGAACTGAAAGGGAAAATTCACTATCGACTTGAAATATCTAAAGTGAAATAGAAAGGAGTAAAAGCAGTTTTATTTTAAGGAACCATATTAAAATCTCGTAGCCGGGACTAACAAAACACTGTCTTTAAGCGGGTTACGATAAACGTATACCAAGGCAACGTTATAAATACTGGTATATTTTTCGTTTTTATATCGGTTCACCGAGTCAAAAGGCGGCTAAAGGATTATATCGGGTGGTTTGGCGGCAACATCCATGCGTACTAAAAACGTATTGCGATCACCCATCCTCCTGCTTAAACAAAGATTTGCCACGTTTATGGTTAAATATTGAACAGTTAAAGTTAATCAAACTAAAAGATATAAAAACACGTTTAGTAGAAGCCGCAGTAAAAATCCTAAATAATATCGTTCTAGATTAACAGCTATTCCACAGTTAATTAAATTGTTTATATTATGTGAGGAATTCCACAATCAATTCTGTTGAAGATTTATGTGGTTGGTACAGTTCTGATTTAATATAACATTGTAATTTAAGATGTAAATGGAATTGGAAGCACGCGTTTATTAAACCGTTGAGATTTAAATGGATATGTTAGACTTGTACAGTGTACTTACATTTCTCGAATTGTTATATGTAATAGTTTAACTTCAAGACTTACTATAGAAGGAAGCCGGAAAAACAATAGCATTATTTGCAAATATCTTATTCAAAGGAATACATTTCAGCATGAACTAAACCAATTTTATACAGATATACAATCAACCGAGAATTTAGGTGTACGAAAGATAAACAATGCAGTGATGTACAAGTATGTACGCGTAGCGAGCGAGTTCGGTCCGCGATGCATATTTGATGCGCGATGCCGCCGGACCAACAATATTTACCTTAAGACAACAGAGAGTGACATCATCGCTACTAAACTTACTGGATCATGTTTGTGTTTAAAGCTATCATTTGAATATGCATGTGCATGAGGAGACTGATATAAATAGCAAAATTTAAACATTTCCTTTTCATTTTCTTTTACTTCTTTTAAATGTCTTGTGTATTGTATTACATGTAAACAACCTACTACTTAGCGGAGTGTTAACTTAAACAGCTATTCGAAAAACATAATTTTTATTTTAATTATACCGCACGTTTTTATAGATACAGCTGCCCATAAATCTTCGATTATCAGACTCAGTGAGTCCTTTTCTGTTAAGATCAAGAACAATAATTGCACTTATTAAAATTATCTAACAGATTCTTCTACTGAATTTCTTGGCTTTAATTAAAATACGTATAAAAACGAAATATTTAAAGAACATACGCATCATTGATTAGTATGAATAGATCTAATATTGTGAGTTTTACCTCTTCGTCCTACTATTTCAATGAAAGAAAAGAAAACAAAAAGATATGAAGACGACCAAAACAAAAGATAAGATTTCTTTATACAAAATTAGAACCTAATGTCAACTAATGCACATTCGAGATATTATGACGTTATCTAGGTAGCTAAACTATCTTTGTCTTAACTATATATATACTATTTGAACAATTATCGAATCGGTAGTATTTTTGACAGCGTTCGACACGTTATCTTATAAAGAATCAACTCTGAGCAACATAATAATAGAAAATTTTCAAATGAAGGATTAAAGAAATTACGCATGCCTTGCATTCTAATTTATATGACACTGTTATTACGAGCGACTTCGAATTGCAAAATGATGACGTGTCCAGTCGATCCAGTTTTATAGTCACATATATCCATCCGTGGGCGATAAACCTTAAAGGGTATGCCGCAAGGAAGGCTCTTTGGTCCGGTTACAATAGTAAACAAAATATAATTGTCTTGTAAAAAATTGTGAGAATTATCCTTTTCTGTTGCAAAAAAAGTGTTTATGTATGTTATTATAACGAGACATTACGTTACGTCTGTTCATTGTACTTTGGTATTCAAGGTTAAGTTTATATATTAGGTATTCTGGCAATGAACTTAGTCACTACATACTTAATTAATATTCTACTTCATTAAATACAGAAAACCTCTGCAAATGAGTCCGAATACGTGCAGCTTATCTACAAATGTTCTAGAGGTAGAGAAAATAAGTGGCAAGTTTAAAGTATTCTCCCTAGCTAACTTATTTCAACAAAATTAATAGTATTTGCATAATTTGTGACCGTTAACTTAGTCATACAGGAAACAAAATAACGAGAAGTAATACCTATGTATATTGTTATTTTTTATAATCTTGATGACGAATAAATCAGATTACAGAGGTTCATACATTTTAATCAGATTGGCACGTGTGGCTAGATAAAAAAGTATAGAAAAATAATCAAACTTTTTTTTATACGATTGAAGGTTTTGTAATGTGGGTTGTCTGATTTACATTTTCATTTAAAACAGATAAATTGTTACTAGGTGCATCGCGGGGAACTTAACAATTTATTTGCAATTGTAAATGTGAGCGTCGATACCTGTATTTGTTTTATTTTCTGTTAATTAATTATTTTTCTCTATAGTTTACCGCGCACAATTAAAAAATACAGCAGTTTTTCCCATATATATCCCGAAACACGAAACCTATAGGGTAATTTCCGTCGATACAGAATCGACATGATGCTATATCTAACGTCACAGGTAAAGGAAAAAAATCGAAAAATTATATACTTTTAGTTTTGTAACATACATTTATGCGAGGAAATTTGATAGTATCATGCATTGATGTATAAGAAAGATTTTTTACACCGCATAATGAAGTTGGTTTTTAAAGTTTTAGCCGTGACGATTAGCGAATTTAGACTTAGACTTGTATTTGTGTAGTTTTATTTTAATTTGGTTGAGCATTTAGTCTGCCCATGTATACGGAGTCATATGAATATATTTAGTTACAAATATTGTGCTCTTAGTCAGGGGGACTTCCCAGTTTAACGTAAACTGACTGGCATCTTAGCTCTGCAACCCTTCGGAACCTAAATTCACAGAGACACGCATTTCTACACAGATTTTTTTTTTCTAGGATATCATGACTCAGCAAATTAATCAATGTAATTGTAACGTCTGAAATTAATTTGTCATCGTGTTTTAATAAGCCATGAAACATTCAAACAATAACTAAATACTTATGTCACCACAAAACTTCACGTCACGAATACATTAGTAGGTGAAAGCGATGAAATATTATTAAATTTTTCGTCAACATGGCGTATCTAAACGTCGTCGGCATGCAATGTAAACGTATTAAATCTATTGTTCACGAGAAACAGCTCAATTCAATAGTTGAAAGTCGCTTTGGTTTACTATTGTTTCCACCATGCCTCTCAATCACAACAAAAAATAAATTTGCTTAAGGGTATTGTCTAAACCGATTATGCCCGCAACCCAAATGAATGTTTAAAGAGGTCGGGGTACCGGGGTATTTTTAACGGTTGCGATGTAAGCGCTATCGACGGGACATGATCAATAAACATGATTTAACTAATTAGTTTTATATTTTGAGGATCTCGTTAATTTTCGACTTTGATTTGTATATCTAAATAATGAATCAAACAAAATGTGAAGAGCTTATAGATTTCCTTAACAAGCAGAGTCTTACTAAAAGATATATTGATTACAAACACCTTCACTTAAATTGCTAAAACTTATAGCAGCTTTTTTTACAAAGGCAGACACACGACTTCCCGCGAGGTATAAAAATAGTAGAAAGCATTTCTGTGCTTGGACGCGTCGTGCAATAAAAGGCAATTTAATTAAAGGCGAACAGCATCACAAGGTGTCAACGTTGTTAGACTAGGTACACTTCATGACAGAAAAAGGGTATCGTCGAAGATTTAGAGTGATATACTCAAGCATTTTGGTATTATTTGAAAAAAAAACGAATAAAAATGAAATGTAGATAGATACTCTACGTACGTTTGAGTATCATTTGTGAATGTCTGACATGAGACGACTAACACATGTCGTTCTATTAAAATTATTAACTATGTAGGTCGATCACGATTTCCTTAAAGCATTAACGTACTATTAACTGTGACTCGCGCTTGTCATTTAAATTAGCGCGTAAACATTAATTAACTTTGTCATCATTTAGGTAACCTACAAAGATTTACTAAATTAATTATATGTAACATACATTGATTAACCCAGTAACTTAAATAACAAAATAAAGCAAATTACTCTCTCAATTAGTCTAGTTAAATTGTTGAAAAAAATAATAATATTAGAAAAGTTCAAGAAAATTGCGAATCTAATTTTGTTACATAAAGCTGTCTACATAATAAGAAAAGAGATTATATCGCCAGCTGAGAAGTTAAATAAATAAACCGCACAAAAATTCCTTCTCACGATACAACGGTACCAACGCACGCGCACGTTGCTTAGTTCATTGCGACAAAACTGTCGTCTCTCTCTGTTACTTTAATTTTGATATAAGTGCGAGTGAGAGACAGCAATGCAAATGAGCCGCCGGAAAAAACGACCGTTTGACTCAGTGTGGCGACTCGCAGTGATTGATTAGATGCACCTTCTTCTTCTGGAATCGGCGTTTACGTGGAAACGGACGAGTCTGCTCGCCCCCATTGTTTGTCCGTTTCGACATGGCCTCACATTATTACAATGGTTCTCGTTTTGCTGGACGATGGAGCAATAAATACATCGTAAACTTAGTGCGCGCACATAAATTCTTGTACCGGACTCATAATGTGACTATTTGATGATAGCGCTGTCTTGAATCTACAGCATAATTCCTCAAAGGAAATAACATCTATGAACCAATTTACGATAGCGTCGGTTCAACTAATATAGATCTACCTGAATGTTAATTACTATTATATTGCAAGGAAAAGTTGAAAACTCATTAGCATTAAAATAAACATGTACTCGTAGCTCCATCTATCGCAAAAACAGCGCAACGCGTTGCCAACAGTCGCCTCTTTAGTAATAATTACCATATACGATAGCAATATCAATAGTAGAAATGTACAAATTAAAATGCAACATGTGACTATCGTGTTTAATTACATACTTAAAACAGAAATAAAACATTATTATAGCTGTAAATAAATTAAACTCTATAATGCCCTATGTTCACTTTCACAGTTCACGGCCGCAATTGGGAGCGGTTCTAACTCAATAGCGCCATCTCTTTTCTGCTTCTTAAAACTAGTGCACAAGCTTGTGTTGTGATGTGATGTTTTGTCTCTGTCTAGTGGTGATTTATAGTAACTGAAGCTTTACTTAACCGCGGCGGCTACTTACTACATGTTGTGCTAGTGCCAGTCCGTTTATCATGATTATGACGCTATAAAATAATTATTTTATCTCGTTTGCATACAGCTTATCGTGGAGGAGTTTTTAAACTTTACGTTTCTAACGCCTATTCAGGCGTTAAAGAACATCATTATATCGACTTAATGTAATAGTTTAAATGTAGGGTTTCATTTGTCTTGTTTATTTAAAATTCAATTCTTCAAAAAATCATCTAGTAGAGTGAATGGGAAATATAATGAATTTAAAGTAAATAATAGATCAGGTAACGAGTATTGTACTCTCATTTGACAGACGAGAACGACAGGATGCGAATTTAAGGAAAACAGTGGGTTCTGAGCCATCTAAAACTAGGTTTGTGTCGTGATATGTACTTTAAGGTTATTTTGAAAGACTAAACACACCAAATTCTTCTAAAAAGGTTTTAGAACCGTCGGGAAAAAACCTCGCAGAAGCAAGTAAGCATAAAGTAATCTACTACAACCACGATAATACCATGAATGAAAACGAAGTTATCAATGCAAATAATCTGGTAAAGGTTTTGCACGATCGTACATTGCAATTAAATTAGAAATTAGAAAACGTGCAACTTTCTAGTAATTGATGCTCCTATAGTACGCAGTACGCACCTGTGGCGGTGAGTGAATAAGCGAAACTAATTATGAGCCGACCACCGCACCAGTACAGACAACCCACTAAGAAATCATTGCAACGCATTCAGTTCAACGCTCGATACATAAACAATGTCGACGTCACGATTTACACGATTCAAACAACCGTCCAGACAAGACAAATCGCCTTTCAAGAACTTATTTTCACTTTAAATCCAATAATTTGACGGGTCAACAGCCACAGAATAACGGACAAATGTGCCAATGAAATTTAGTCTGATAATGTAATGCTAATAGATATGAACGATTTACGTTAAACAGATATTTGTGGCGGAGTCGACTTACCGGCTCGACTCGAGCATCATTTTGTGTGGCCTGTAAACAGAAAAATGTATACTTTAACAAAGGGAGACTTGCCGATTCAATTACATACTCTGATAGTTGGTACACATAACAAGTATGCGAATATAAACACATTCATGCGTCACTATTGCAATGCGAGCATGTGTGCGAAAACAATAGATCATTAACAAAAGTAAATCATGTTTTATGAAAATGTAAGTACGACGACCTACAGGCTATAGCCGATCGGTATTAATCTGGAAAAGGTTGTAGACGTTTAACCATCAAGTATTAAGCGATCACCTCAGGGAAAAATATTTATTACATTTTGTATAACCCGAAGTGTATTTTATTGAGGCAACCTTTCAGATGGATTATTTTATGATGGCATTCCTTATTTTGTGTGCGCGTTTCTTTATGTGGTGTTTCAGTTTCTTGGAATACTGTTAAGCAAATCGTATTCGAAGCAGTAAGGTGAACAAGAGTAAATTCCTTGGAACGTAAATTTTGTGGTTTAGTCCAAGGTTGCCGCGGTACGAACTAACCGGAGCGGTATGAAAACCTCGTTTCATCGTCTTCACTAAAGCTGTCGACCTAAATAATACTTTGGCTTGTACTTTTCTAGACTACCAATAAAAATAAACGTACTCCTAAAAAACATTCTATTAGAGATTTGTCCTGATTTTTCTTTTTGTTGATGAATTACCTACCCTTAATAAGTTTATTTATTTTTTCTTATTCCAATGGTTTGTTAAACAGGTTTAAACACCGATAAATTTAATTAAATGCCGAGTATTCTATATCAAATTTACATCTAACAATAAAACTGTTGCTAGCGAAACCCAAATGCTGGTCAAAGAAACTAATTGAAGATACCCCAAAGTAGTTGCAGTAGTATTGGTAGTAGTAGCTAGCTAATAAAACACAATACCAACGTACAACAAAAACTATAATCCATAAAATTCTCAATTAATGGTATCAGAAAGCAATAACAGTACGGAAAGTAACAAGCTTATCTAGCGATCATGTCACGCGAGTGATATTCCACTCACCATAACCTCGAGCAGCCCAAGGTCGCGGGGGTCAATGCTTTGACGCCAACGCACGCTGCCGTAGAGGCGTACACACACGCTTATCTCTTATCAATCCGCGATTATTTTGAGACTTAACTGCAGCAGTCTGATATTATATCATATCGGCGATACTATCAATTTAAGATATCATAGCTTTTCATTTAGGTGCAAACGGTCGCGTTATAAACATTGGAAGAGCATCGTTCATGAACCATCTTTATTTTTATCATTGACTGGACTTACACGTGTCTAGAAAAATAATAAACGATTGTTTCAGAGCGCAAGAAACACTTGTACGATAATAATGATCGTTGCAAGTCTTTGTGCATTCGGATACAAAATCCAACCACAATGCGGCTAATATCCATGACGGGACAGGAACAATTGGGTCCTGGGAAATAGTCACTACCGTCGGCATAGAACCTATCACTTCAGACCACATCCTGTCATCCAGTTGTGCGGTCAAGTCTATGCCACATGATATATTTACCTTCAAACACAAAGTTATACGAACTTCAACGTTTTTAACTGAGTGGTCGCCGTTTACAATAAAACCGCATATGAGCCATAAAATGAAAATAAAACGTACAAATGAAATACAATAGAGCAATTTTTGTTGAAATAAATATATAGTATACGGAACTGTGTTTTGTTTGTTATGGATTTTTTTTGCTTAACAAATATAGTTTTATTTTATATCTAGAAATTAAAAAGAAACAATGCCGTTATATATTTACAATAAATCAAGGCAATAGAGAAAGGAACAACCAAGAGTATCGGGACTATCTGACATGTTGGCAGACCTTTATTTTCCTTTGAGCAGGTAAATTTGCAATTGCCCGAACTTTAGACAACTTGCCCAAAAAAAGGTTCAAACAATTTTGAACCTTCACAGTACCGCCATTACTTAGCATCCCCTATCTAAAACATATGGTAGCCAGGCTAATTTGCACTATATATCCCAAAACGATAAAGACTCTAAACCATTGCTTGCTGTCGGGTTTATAAACGAGGATGTCGGTATTCCACAAAGAACACGAGGGATAAAAACTATTTGAGAAGAAAAATTTGGATACAGCAAAAAATCTGAAAATCATTGAGTAATTATTGTTTTGTTAATGTTGTTTCTAAATCAAACAACTATCAACAACTACTGTTGTTAGGGAAAACTAGCGTCATAAAACGATTCACTGTTTCATTATGTTGTTGAAGAAGGTGCAATTAAATTACCATTTGCGTATGAATTGCAAATTAACGATTTATAACGTACAGACTACAGACATAATACACAATGAATTCAGTCGCTTGGTTTAATTAAATGCAGTGCTGATACGGACAACGGAAACAACAAAGGTATTAAAAAAAATCTGCTCGTGAATTGTTTAAAATTTTGACGTGCTATTTTTGTCAATAATCTCACTCGACAAGAAGCCATAAATACCAAATAATACCAAAATACCTTTAAATCTGCCGTAAAAGCCTATTATTCTAGTGGAGCCTTAGCCGGGTTAATATATATTACATTTACATTGTAGAGATGCATTTCTCTTCGTGATTTTAAAGTTGGTCATTTAAAAACCTTGTATGCCTTTCTTTTGAATCCTCTAAATTCACAATTCCCATTCTACTCAAGTTAAGAACCTTTTTACATCGCCAGTCGGCTCAATGGCCTGTAATTTTGTTTTGATGAATTAGCCAAACGGCGGGATACTAATAATTGAGCATGGACGGACAACGCCGAAACTGTTTGAGCCCTTCAATTTATAGCGGATGTATCGAAAGCTTTTTGCAAATAAAAATATGGAATTTTCGGAAGAGGGAGTTCATCGTTCGCTTGATAGCGTTAACGACCTTGACTTTTGTGATTTCGAAGAATTGTGTGAATAGCAAGTTAGGAACTAAATACTTTCTGGAAAACTTTGTTTGAACCATCGTAAAATCTTTAACGCGTTTTTTTTTCAGAAGTTTTTGTGCGCACAGTAAATATTAATATGGATGGATATAACACAGTAACGAACGCAAAAAAGTTGTGCTAAAAACACATGCTCAAATATTTTTGAAAGCAGTTAAAACTTTTGTTAGACGTTAGTAAGTAAAACTAAAATTGCAATTGAGGTTAATGACAACACAATAAAGTTCTGTCGTAAAAATGATACGCTGACGGGATACTAACCCTGTGAGAGGACAATGGAAAGAATATCTCTAGGGTCTCATTAGCGAAGCGGGCGAGGCATGCTGCGGTTAGAGAGACAGTCGCACCAAACACCACTTCTCTAAGAAGGGCCTTATTAGTAAGCGGATGGTCGTTTCGACTATTCGTTACTGTTGAACTTGTCTAAGCTACAACTTTAGCACAAAACTTTAAGAACTAAATATAAGGTCCTTGTTTTATTAAAGCTGAGATTCTTGGACAAATTCCTATTTCAAAGTAAGAAGCAATAATATCCCACTAATGAAATGAAAGAAGATAGACGAAGTCCTCCCGTAACTATGTAATAAAATCAACGTAGTAAGCAAGTAGCTAAAAGAAGCTAGGCGAACTTTTGAACATGAAGGCATCGTCTTAGAACAAATAGCAGGGGACTGAGCCCGCTGAATTCTGAACGAGTAAGCTTTTTAGATATCATTCAACGAACGCGAAAAGGAAGTTGTGTACAAATAATCATAATTATTTTGTAATTGTGTGTGGCGTTCAGCGTACTGTGTTAAAGCGATGCTTGCACGCATCTAAGGAAGGGGGATGTACTCTGTCGGCACAATTTATGACAAACTTCGGTAATTCCATATCCGTTAGTAGTTTAGTAGTATAATTAGTGTAGGCAACCGATCGGTTTGGAACATAACCCGGCCTTACAGACGCACAGTATTCATGTAAATCAAAGAGCAAACAGTAATGACTTGCTGAGATTACCGGGTTGGATGCGAGCGCTCCGGCTTTAATGTGTGCTAACGTGTGAAGCCGTCCTAGATAACAATATACTTGTCACTACACTAGTGCTCTACACACTCAAACAAGTTTTCAATATACACGAACGATACTATAAAAGAGTTTTATATTTTGTACGGATTTTGAAACATTCTGTAAACAACTGAAAAAAGAATAAAAAAATAATCCTTTTCGTAAAGTCACTAATTTTAAGTTTTACTTTTAAAGTTAATATGTCCCAAATAAGAAACAAGCTAAATAATACAGTGACAATCTATAACCCTGAAATCTTCTTTGACAGTTAACCGTGAGAAGTGATTTCATGCACGCGAAGCATTATATCGATATGAATGAAACTAGATACAATAACTAAATCACAATACAATTTTAATGTTAATTAATCAGTTCAGCGCAGCGGGACGGGCGCGTGTAAGCGTTGGGAATGAAACTGGTAACGCGAGCGACCACCCGGTCCGGCCAGACGAGTTGCCTTCATCGACCTTGCAGCTTTCGATTCTGCACACTATCGATTAACTACCATTATACATTTTGCTACCAATCTACTTTTATACTAAGTCAACTTTCACTGACCATCAGCTGATACACAGCTGATGAATGACGAATACCGTCACTTGTTTCAAACTCTTAAATTCTACTTCAAGAAAGCGTGGGAGTTTATTATTTATTCACAAATCTATATCCGAACATTGACTTCATCAATCCAGTCATTAACCTCAACATTTCTTTGTGTTTGGTATCGAAATTTCCTATATCGTTTACCATTTTAATAATATCATAGTATAATACAATTCTGAGACATCAAACAGCGCAATTACGCTGTGATTGAATTCGATTACGGACGCGATTATGTTTGCAATAACTTAAACCAATGATGATTACATTTGGTATATGAAAATTGTAAGTAATATTAGATTACGAAAATAGTTTTACATTACATAGTTCTATGATGGCAATACAGGATTAAGCACGCAAAGGTTTCGGCCTAAAATTCAACTGTATTCCTAAAATAAATGTTAATATTGGCATACCTGTAGCATGTGCGTAAACAGGTTTCACAATGTATAGTCTCTCTTTTTCGTCAACATTCACGGTTAGTTTCCATCAATGAATTCTTGTTGTCATCAAAGTTGCTTTATTTGCCGAGTTTATTACAGCTGATTTTCCAACGCCTAAGGTCCAGATAACAATTCCAATCAACTTTTAAAGATTGTATAGGAGAAAGATTGTAACTTTATGATCAACTATTTTAAGGCCTGACATATCTTGTCTAAGCCAAAGCGTGTCAC
Organism: Diachrysia chrysitis; assembly: GCA_932294365.1. Classification (NCBI taxonomy): domain Eukaryota; kingdom Metazoa; phylum Arthropoda; class Insecta; order Lepidoptera; family Noctuidae; genus Diachrysia; species Diachrysia chrysitis. The sequence continues at coordinate 7,600,708 of OW028659.1, read as the reverse complement.
CTTTTTTTAAAGTTAATACCTTATTTTAATAATACATTAAACTGGTTTATATGATAATACAAAATTGTTAATTTAGTTTAAGCGCATCCCTGCAGACAGTACAAATAAAAGCAATTCGAGAAATAAGGTCCAATGGATTTACGATCGATTAAAGTGTTCATTTACATAGCTATGGCGTCTCCATTTGTTTTTATCAAGCTAAACTCCTTAAAGTTAAATAAATGTATAATATGTATGTATGTGGGTATATTCGCGACTCGGTGGAGTACTGTTCAGATGTTTTACGAATTAAGGCGTTCTTAGTATTTGTCCTAAACATAGTAATACAGCGTATCGGAGATAGCAGATTTTTTATTTTATTTTATGGAACATATTGTAGAGAACTCCTGAAAAGGAGCTTGATGTCCTGATGCATCTGCAAGTTTTGTTATAAAGCTTTACGCTTCGAACTGCATGGTTATAAAATATATTGCCTTGTAAGACATGTCCAGACACTGGTCGTCTTTAAAATGTAAGTAACACTATCCGCATCTATAATATTTATTCAATACAATATTTATGACTTTTCGGTATGATGATATTGAGATACAGAGATAAGATAACGATAATGTGTGAATAAATTTACTGTTACCATCTGTACACTGACAATATTTTTATTTGATAAATTTTAATGCACATTTATGTATAAAAATAGAATATTACGCTTCTAATGTTTTCCTAACAATTTAGGTCATTTAGAAACCAAAACAATAAGGATAATATTAGGCGGACGAATTCGGTCGCAAGCTAGTCGAAACTTAATTAAGGTCACATGATCGTTGCGATTGTAATATACAACACACACACGAGGAAAAGATAAGGGTTGAGTGTTAAGCGACGCATCACATCATTGTTACGAACATTACACCTTTCGTGCGCAAAGCTATCGATTCCTACTTCGTTACCGTGTCCCAACTGTGAATTAACTTTTCCCCAACCCACCACACGAGCACAATCGAGGAGCAGATTCATAGAATTTCCAATCAAAATGTAAATTTCAACCCAACTATTTTACATTCATCCATTCATTTGTCGGCAGAAACTGGGACCGAGGTGAAACGTATTGTATCGGACTCTTCATTAGGTACAATATTTCTTTACTGTAGGCGGTAATCGCGACGTTACTGTGTATACGAACATTTTTTACTTGGTAAGTAAGTTCTGAAACAGTTATTGCCATAACAGAGGCGATTTGTCAAATTTATTGCGTTTCCGCACTCACAAAAGTAAGTTACTACCTATTTAATAGCCTGTTATATTTTTCGTATGTACATAACCAAATTTAAAGAGTGGAACTGAAGTTTCAAACTTTAACTTATGTTATTATATTTTACTGGCTTTGTAGATACACTGATGGATGTTAGGCAGGTGATAAATTGAAGAAATTATAAAGATGTTCAAGAATTTAGTATTGTATTCTTATGAGATTAAAGTGATATCAATTTAAAGAACATTATCTACATAAACTACTCTATCAACTTCAATCATAAAACAACACGCAATCATAAAGTAAATCTGCGTCCAGTCGACGGCGCGGGCGCAGACGACATGCTCCTTCCTCCATTATCATATAATTTGTGTCCGCCGCCATAAATACCGTACTAACAGAAACGACACAGCCAATAAACACGCATTACATTGACATTTAAGACGCCATTAAAAAAAGGTATAATTAAAGTTTGCTGCAGTCATAGACCATACGATTATTTGCACTGTAGCGGTCATTGAACTATAAGCTTTGCTGTATGTCTTTGAGCAGTGCCAATGTACTTACATACTGTGTTGGCACGACTTGAGGCTCTGATGACATAGTAATAGATAAGAGGATGAGGACTTCTAGTTTTCGGAAACGTTTACTGTGAAAAGTTATTTTCAGTTAAGAATATCATATGTAGGTATGCCTTAATTTGAGCTTACATTATATGTACTTTAATTATGTCGAAATGTCTGATAAGATTTTAAATAAAATTAACTTAATAGATCCAGTGAAATAGATATCACTTTAAAACTTACGTTGCAGGATTGTAATTATTGTAACCCACCCAGTGTTTTTATTTTTCGATATAGGCAAACTAAGGTGTTCTCTACCTACATCGAATATAAATATAAGTACTTTATCATTTTCTTTGAGTGTCTGCCTGTTTGTAAATCAAAGAGAATATCGCGATAGGAGTTGGTTCACAACAATATCAGTTTGAAATCAGGTCAACCGGTCCTAAGATCCACATCAGCTTACGTTTCCAACACTTTAGACTCTTACGAATCTTATACGACAATACAAAATGGCCGTGGACTTTTACAATTAGGTCAGTTAAATCTTGTCCTTATATGACTACATTTATGGAAATTCTTGTGCACACAAGGAAAATAAATATACGTTCATGACTAATAATTTATAATCGACAAAGTTCAAGAGACACTTTTATGACATTAAAAAATCAAGGTTGAGGCCTAGATTCTCTGTTATTGACGCTGCCAATCATTTGTCAAATCTTGTCTCATAACCAAAATAGCAATTATGTAGAGAATATGTAACGATTGGAGCATGTATACCATCAATCATGGCGATCGGCGGCCATGACGATAATGGAGCTTATTAAACATGTAACAAATTCGCAACGCTTTCAAATTTCGTCGAGAACGCGTCTCGTAAGGCCGCGCGGGGCGCCTCTGGACAACAGCCAACAACTCTACCTACTTCAATCTTTAATGCATTTGAAATATTTTATTATAGCAATGTATACAAACAAGAAACATATAGGTACTTATACCTCGATTAAATGAGAGGATAAGATGTCATTTGACGCTACATTATGTTGGCTATAAAACAAGATATTGAGCAAGCCTGTTGCGACGCGTTTACAATTATTACAATTTTAAAAATAATATTTTATGTAGGTACAATGTGTTTTTATGAATAAACAATACTTAATAATACCTACTTGGTATAGAAAGATAAACATGTGTAGGTATTTACCATGGTATGTGTTGTATATTTTGTACAATGGTTAGGTACAATACGCGTATATCGGCAACTAGCGATGATGTCACTCTGATTCTATAGCGAATCAGGCGAACACTATAAAAGCCCGTGTAGCTATAAAACCGGCACAAAGGCGATTGCTAAATATGGTATTTTAATAATTATCATTCTGACTTAAGCTATTATTGTCAGTTTCTACGGTCCGGCTGCGTTCTCACTTAAATGTTACACAAGTACGGCAGTAAAATTACTTACGCGTTTGAGATTGGCAGTATTAATACCCATTCCCTAGTAGGAGTTGAAATTAAAAGATTTATTGTTATAATTAAAATTGGTCATAAAAATGGCGTGGCATTCGTTGATGGTTAAATAAAATTAATGGTTGTAAACGCTAACAATTTTCCACGGGTAGTGCGGCGGTTCTGTCGCGATTCGTGCTGTCAGCGGCGATATTTCAAGATAAGCTACTTGGCCGTACGCTTCGCTCCCGTGTTCCGTTCCCACGCGGCCACGCAACAAATAACAAAACAACATTACCGAATCATTTATAAAATGAGCTACTTCAAATCAGAGGACGTGAGCGTGGAATTTAATGTAAGTACAAGTATCAAACTTCTGCGAAGTAAACATTGTTGTAATAGAGTTACACGTTGAAGCAAAACGCTCGTTCTATTAAAGTTGACCTACAAACATTGATTAAGTGCTTTATCAGTTTGTTTAGCAATAGAACATCGAATGTTCTGTGAAGAACTTTTTTTATCAAAGATTTATTTACTGGCCTTTAGTATCAATGAGAATAAAGGCACCAGGATCATAGTGGTAGTGAGGAGTAACGGAACTCAGTGTGAGTGGCGGACTGGCGGTCCTCGACCCGCGCCAGCTTTGGCGCCGGCTGCGCAAGCCGCCTTGACCTGCGAACTCATGCCGGCTTCCTATTGCCTACCGCAAGCAGAATAATAGAAACCGATTACTAGCTAATAAATCAAATTAAATATAAAGCGTTCGACCTTCTACGAACTCACAATTACCATCTCATATCTTTAGTTTATATAAGTCAATGCAATTCTTTGAAGCATCATAGTCTACCATTGATCAAACTACATCAATGAATCGATCGTATATTTGAGCACTCAATAACTATTGAAACCAAATCGAATTTGCTTGAGTGTTCGCCGATCTGAGCGACGGATACTAAGCATGGTATAATATTAACATTATAATTGATGTTTATTAACGCGATGGTGAATCGTGCGCCACATTTAATGAGCCGATCGATCACTAAGTTACTTGATACATGATTGCGCACGGACATTGCTTGTGAAACAATAGTCATACTACCGCTTTTGAACTACTCGAGTCTCGGCAACGAATGATAAACAGATGTCGAAACAAATTGTAAATTCATGACGGCAGCGGAGGAGACGAATTGTTAACTACGTTTATTTTGTTTCATAATTAAAATATTCTACTTTATGAGGTAAGATTTAAGTTAAAACTAATTATGCATTCGATACAGGAGTTGTTGCATGATTGTTTAATATTATAAAATCGTAAAAAAATATACGTAAGTATAACTGCGGCTTAAACAGAATTATATTTATGTAAATCCCCGGAAAATATACTACATGTAGTAACTTAGTATTACATTTTAAGTAAATAACATAAATATGATTCCAGGCCTAAACATAATCGTAAATACCGCTTACGTGGATAGTAATCAAGAAAGCATTATTTATATTCGATATAACGGCTTGATGACTTTATCTCATAAAATACTGACTTTTTGAACATGCACCTAACACATACGGTCTCCGTCCCTTAATGACAGTACTTCAGGCTAATAGCAGGCAAGCAGTTCCTACCGCCTGAGGTCAATTACAGCAAATAATGTAGGGTTCAAAGACCGCATTAGTACCTAAGTGACGTCATCGGGCTAGTACGACAGATCTATTTTACTAACAGACTTGCAATTTGCGCGGGACGATAATCCACTGATAGGGGACATCCTGCTTTTTTATGTCTTACAATGGCACAATTATATAGTTGTATCAGACAATTAAAGTAATTGGGGGCTTGTTGACTGACCGGTAGGCTTTTCCTAGCAGTAGAATGTCATTGACGAATAAAATCAATATTATATAGATCCTACATGGCGAAAGTGATGTCTATAAAAATATAACGCAATCGATTAGCAAACTGGAAATGTATGATGCAACAGTGAGATCGTAATCAATATATTATAGTGCTTATAAAAGCCTATCTAGCGTGAAATTAAAGAAAAAAGTAAGACTTCTTGTTCACCATATCTGATCATATAATAAAGAATCTATATTCAACAGATATAGTGTAGTGAAATTTCTAGACTACTACAGGAATATGTCCCTCTCTGTTCGAAACAGTGCCCCCTACTCTGCAATTTAATATATGTAAATAATTTAAGGAACTGACTGGAATCTAAACATTGAGAGTATTTTTTTGTACTGTGTGTTGTTTGTGTGCCTGCTAAATGAATAACAATTTTGCGTTGGCATTGTATTAGAATTAAAAAATATTGGAGTGCAAGGGCACAGATCTGGCTGCTAACTATTTAAGCTAAATGAATTAATTATAAATTAATTAGCAGTACCTATAATTTACAGAAATCGAACAGGCATCTCCAAAAAAGTACAACAAAAACAATGAATACTTCACGCACCTACAATTGGTCGGCAATGGTACACTACGTTGCGTACACGCAAGCGCATAACGGTACGCGTGCATCGCCGGATACGGTGCGCGTCATCCGGCCGACGGCCTTATTACGTACCTATCTTGCTAAAGCAAAGCAAGAGCACATAGGCAGTAAAAATTGTACATTTATTATTGTCAAATTGCTAATTTGTATTACGTTTTCGCAATAAATAATACCGGCCTAAATATGTAATATAGCGCTAAAGCCCATAGAGGGACGTATACATAAATGTATACTTAATGCGAAAAAGTAATTTGACAGCAATAATTGTGCAATTATTGCTCATGCTTTGCTTTTACAAGATACGTAATACCGCCGTCGGTCGTACGTCACTACAACATCAATCAACGCGGCCAATTGCGAAGCGTGCCGTACTCTTCCTGTATACTACTGATTTTCTGGCACTAGTTATCTTTAAGTGCCTATTAGTTCCGTCCCTCTTCCGGAGATGCTATCGTTGTACTATTTTTGACGCTTGCCTTTGTATTGTTTTTATAGAAAGTGTTTATGAATGAGCTCGTATGACAGCTGTTCGGCAATACTACAAGAAGTTATCTTTGTTATTACATTAATTCCATATAAAAATATTATTTTGTAAATATCTATTAAGTAACAACATCCTCGCTAAACAAAATAATCAGCGTCGTATCAAATCGAAACCCAGTAAGTCAGTGCAAAAAACCGGCCAAGCGCGAGTCAGACTCGCGCTCAAGGGTTCCGTGCCATCGTACCGCAAAATCGCAAAATTAATATCAAGCAAAAAATTAAAATTCGAAATACCAACACTGTGTAAAAATTTCACCTATCTAGCTATTACGGTTCTTGAGATACAGACTGCTGACAGACGGACGGACGGACAGCGAAGGCTTAGTAATTGTGCCCCGTTGGCAGTAAACACTTTTCGGGTACGGAACCCTAAAAATGCTGACGCTTTGATATTTTCAGATAACATTCTTAATTGATATCATATCAGTGATGTGAGATAACATAATTTTGTTGGAAAACAACACAGGTAATCGGAATGTGGCGACACTTCCTAAATTGTTACATAAATATTCCGATAATACTGCACTAAGGTAAGTGTACTGCCACAGTTGCCACCACATATTCATTTCCGTCTCTAGATTCCTTTAGAAATTGAAATGCAGTAGGTGAATAGCAGGGCAAACTTCGGAACTCTGATAATATTATTTACACTGACCGTCGAGCTTGATCGTTAGGGCATTTAACGACTTAGTGTCTAACTTAGTACGCCTGTTGACGTCTACGCTCACCAACGTCATAAACCACGACGTAAAAACTTGGTTTTATAAAGCACCTACACGCAACTTACATAACATTTCATGCTCAAGGAGTTTGTGTCGGGGAAATATATAGTAAGTACTAAGTCTGGTCGCCCGACACCACATGCTTAGACATTGTGCTAGGATAAAAGGTGCTTTTGAGTACAGACGCTGACCCATATCACAAGTGAGGCAACACACCGATGCGCTCTATTTTTCTTCCATTCTTTTGATTAATATGGACACTGAAGCTAGGTGATTCTTACTAAACCACTACATAAACATACATAATGGCTTAGGTATTCATTTTAAACAGTCTAATCCGTGAAGGAATATGTCGTAAGGAAACCTGGATTCCCAGAAATTGGAATCTGAAATGACCAACCCGCCAAGTGAGCAAGCGGCGATCAATGCTTGTTCCTTCTCTACTTGAGAAGAGGCCTGTGCCCAGCAGTAGGAAATGTATAGTCCGGTATTATTATTATTATTCATTCTAAATATCAGTGGACAATTAGGTCTATTCAGAAATTTTTCCTAGAAATTGTGATAATGATCACAAAATTGGATAGGAAAATAACCTGAATTGGAACGGGAAACCAATGTTATATAATACAAACAACTCTCTCTAGAAATAATCTCGCCGTGATTGTGAACAAAGAACATTACTAGCCTAGTAAAGGTAACTAATAAAAGAAATTATTACTTGCGATGTATAGCCACCAACAGACAAGCTTTTATTGACGCAAGCCCGCCAGACAATGTCTATCTGGCGTATTTACAATTCTTGTCAAGCTTTTTTCAGTCATACGATTTAAAAATACAATTCTTTCACAGTAATGTAAACAAAGGAATTTAAAACTGTGATTTTTCTTCTCTTTAATCCTTTAAAAAGAGTTTAACATTCAGTCGACACATAAGTATTAATTTATCAATCTCAAAGAAACTTGTCGAATAAACATCCGAGTAATCTTCTTTTCATATTTAGTTAACGACCGCTGAGGACCAAAAATTGTGTATAAGAATAAGTTGATACATTAAATAAGACAGACATGCGACACCATCTAACGTATTTCTCAAGAACTAAACAAGTTTCCGAGACGGTGCTCGCGACAAGTCGTGGAATGAAATCCGAGAGAGTACCTCAATAAATGGGCAAACATTTATCTTTGGTTGAGCAGTTAATACTAGACAAGACGTCGCCTACTTATGTATTAGTTATCTGAATATATCCACTAATTACTAGGAAAATAAGAATGCAGTCCTATTTGTTCCAATTCCTTTATCACATATATCGCATTTTATATGACAATTTATATTCGCATGTTGTTTTTTAAATATTATTTCAACATGTAACCTATCTCATTTTGACACAACTATAAAGTAATGATCACGTGTTTCGCCATCGGAAACCGAGTGGACGTAATTTATGTTGTGCCATCCTCAGGTTTGTTCCTAAGAAATTTGTGTAGTTGCGGAAGCAGTAATTTGTTACTACGTCTTGTTCGCAATAGTTGCCGGATCGACTGAGATTTTCTTCCGGCGTGAAAGTTGGAACAGCGAGAACTAATTGTGTACATTCCAGACATCCTTATCGGGCTTAAGGAATAATATAAAGAGACAAACAAGTCGGGTTAGATTATTTGAACGTCGAGTTCTGATCGTGTGAGCGTTGACAACATTTACCCAGAACTCGTAATGTGGACGCGAGCTCAGCCCCAAGCCGAGATCTTGCGATATATCGCCGAGCGAGATTCTAACACAGAAGTTAAGCCTTTCCGAGAAACTTGCCAGACAGTGTAAGCATTCTTTCATTAAACGCATTTTCACATACCGTAATTCTAAACAGTACATAAGCATGCATAAAACGCATTTTTTACGTACATTGCTGTTTAGAATTGTTAAGTGGATATTAATTTTATTTTATGTTAGTAATAAATGACATTTACATTTAGAAATAGAGCTCCGTCGACTTCTTTTATCAGTACCGAATGATTTTTAACACATTTTGAATGTAACAGTAATACAAAGACAATGAATGTTATTTGCCAAACCAAAAAAATATTGTACAAATTTGGACAACGTTTACAGTTAATCTTACATAGGAGGAAAGGAGGTCCTCCTTTTAAGTTAAATCAATACCTGTGGCAGGAAGCCATCTCTTTAATAACAAATAAACAGTGTAAAGAGTGAATAAAAATTAAAAAAATAAATTTTATTTAGTTTAAAGCTAATATAAAATTGAAAGAAATGAAACTAAAACTAGAAAAACAAACTTAAAGATATATTGTAAAACTTATAGTGTCGATGCTTGCAGCCATAATTTAATTCAATAATGAACTAACCAAGGATTCGCGAATGGCAATGATGGTAGGAAAGTTTTTTATAAGTGTATTGCCAGTTGACATCAAATTATTAAGATAAATCATGTTAAGTTTGTGGAACCTACATGACTTAAAGTTGTATTATAAATAATTTGGAAGATGATTTTACACAGGTCCTTTACACAGGTAATAAAAGATAATGATGTCAGTAGGGCCAGTCCCAGCACAAATATCAGACTCATTTCGTGGGCGGCCCGTGGGCGCTCGGTAGCAACTGGTACTGAAACATATCCTATTATTACCTTTAAACAGACTTAATCCATTAAATGACTCTCTTAATATAAAGTTCCAGGATTAATTACTTGTGATTCACTGCAAACAGTGACGTCACATAATTTCTAAGATACTGTATAATAGTTTGCAAGTGGGCTTGGAAATTACGTCACTGGAAAAACGTATTTCTTATACATTTATATTTAGAAACCGTTTCATCAAATTATTGAATTGCTCTCTATTACGTCCAACAAAAAATCAAACTATCAAAGTAAATTGTATAAATGGTCTTGAAAATACCCCTCAATAAATTAGAACAAAACGTTAATTAGAATCTTATGTTTGTATTCGTCATGTGAAACGTCATATTTAATAAAATCAAGTTACTAAACACCTATATCTGCGGGCTTTATTATTTGTAAATCCCCCATCAGAGTTCCAACCGCAAATTCCTCAATGAGCTTAAAATTCCCCGCAGTTTGTGGAATTTCCTACAGAGCGGCTCGCTACTACTGCAACTGAATACTTGGACACCTAACACTTAAATAATGATCAAACAGAATTAAATAGGCTATTTGTTCGTAGACTCGGACCTATGATTTTTGACCCTGTCATTACAGTGAGAAAGCGGCTTGTTTTTGAAATCTGATTGATTTGCACAAAATTTTAATAATTTTATAAAATAGTTTTGTCTGTATTTACTCGGTCAAAGAATTAATCACAAATGTTCATAATAATTTCACGAACACTACACCAAACATTCAATATAAAACGTAGGCAGAAATACAAGAATGCTTTAAGGGTCGCACACACGTGCGACGGGCGAACGTGTCCCGACCTTGTTCCATATACCGTGTTTGTTATTGTAGTCACTAGAAACAATGCACATAGCTAAATCTGCCCACGAGCAATGATAGCAAGATCGCAAGTCGACCGCAAGACGTTTGCATCACCGCAACCATTGTCAGAAATCGATTAATCGATTTAAGTAAGAGACAGGTGTATTATGAGTACTCGATGCTCTTTATGTCGATTATCTAAACTACGACTCTAATGATAGTACATCAAAATAAGGATGATGAAGCTCCCTTACTGTGAAGCAATTCAATAGGCATGTTTCCTAATTTTTTTTTTAATGTCCGTCTTGTAGATTAATGAATTTTATTGGACACGTATTTTTTCTTTTTTCCTGCAAACAAAAAATGATCAAAATACAGAGAACGGAAATTACGCGTGACGTCACTCCTCGCTACGATTTTTAGCGAGGCGTGGCGTCATAAGCCCCCACTCCGAAACTTTAAAGCGGTGTATTTTTGTATTTTTTTATTGTTTTGATAAAAGAAAAAATACGTGTGTAATATTTTTTTATTATCTAACTGACGGACTAAATAGATTTAAACTTTTCATACCCAGGAAACATCCCTATTATGCTAAATAAAAAAATATTCTTCGCGTGTCTTATAACTGCAAGCCATAATTATCAATTTTGGCATAAGAGATAATACGATGACTATAATAATTAATTATACAACAATATATGGTACCTATCCGAAATAGATTAGTTACATGATACGGTATCGTTTAGAACAAACATGGCTTACATAAAACAAGCTTCCTGTGCATGACACATCAAAATTAGCTACAAATACACTACGAGTGCAAAAACAGTTGACACTTTCTATTCCTGTATCGAGAAAGGATTGATCATTTTACCTTATAAAACAAGTGAAAGTATTTATCGATTGTTTTGACTGGGTAACCCAAGTTACCAGGTTAGAGGGTTTTTACGGTAATAGGATATTCAATAACGAGCCTGATTTAAATTAAGTTGTATTATATTGAAATCCAATAACTTTCTCAGAAGACATTCGTATTTATCATAATCTATACTTGAAATTCTGTTGGTCTAGACAAAATAAATTCACACAAACCGTAATACCTTTTTTGCCAATACTTGCGACGTAAAACTTATTTTCTGTGTAAACTTTTGAAATCCGTAAAGTTATATTAAAGTCCACTCAAGTCTCAGACATATTCAATAGGTTTAGCTTTAATCTTGTAAATTGTAAATATGTGCGTATACTAATATAATTTGTGAATATATTTTGACTCTTTCTTTGAAAAGATGACATTTCTTATAGTATTAGTGTAATCCTTACTAATATTATAAATGCGAAAGTAACTTTGTCTGTCGCGCTTTCACGCCACAACTACTGAACCGATTTAAATGAAATTTGGTACACAGGTAGTCTAGAGCCTGAGAAAGGCCATAGGCTACTTTTTGCCGTGATACCGACTTACACTCGGGCGGAGCCGTTGGAAACAGCTAGTTAAAATAAATAGCCACAATTAATATTAGCACAAATAACTTAAATGCTACATAACATATAAATGTCAGTTGAAATATGAAAATCAAAATCAAATGCCATGGTATGCTTTATACAAAGTTTAAAAGTGTATCTTATCGAATCCAAAAGTAAACACGTTCTACTAAGCAGTCGAGGTTTACGAGATAGCGTGATTAAGCTAACAAAGAGCACGGAATTCCAAACAATCCCTTATCTAGTAATCACAGGATAATATTTTACACTAACACGCCTCAGCTGTCGATAGATATATTGTGTGGACACGACGGTTTGGGGGCTTAACGATTATTTCATCTTTATTACTGAAATACTTCTATTTACTTAGATTAACTATGTATTTATTAAAATCAAATAAGCAATATTAACATTCATCTAAATCAAAATGTACAGACACGTTCTACTTAACTACAGTACCACTTGACGACAAAAAGTAGCAATTTTTTGTCGTGCTTTAATACCTGCATACTGATTATTTATCCAACTATGAAAATGCACTTGTGCACGAAACTTGGTCTCGACACAGTATGCATTCTACGATCCAGCCTACACAGGGAGATATTAAAGTGAGGGGGTTGGGATGGGAGCTTGCAATCTGAACACCCTCACCTCCCCACCCGGCGACTAATTTCCGACAGACTAGTATATTCCTTCGGTATATTCTGTTTTACACTATTTCATATTTTATTGGCTACAGAATAACACTACGACACTAACAACTAGCTTAAATACTTCAAACAATAACTACCGCGCGTCCAGTCTGATATTATGTTCATTCTTCCGTTGATATTATTCTGCAAAATCGTTTACATACCTGAAACAAAAATAGAACAAATTAATTATATAATAAAGCAGTTGTCCTAAATGGAAAACCAAATATCTACCACCGCCCGTTTCCAATTTAAAACGGTAATAATTTTAGACCAAAAGCTGACGTTTTATCGCAATTTCATCGTCTTCACTTCGTACCACGCGGCGATAAGTTCCTTTCCAACGGCCTTGCCTGTTTGACCTTTTTGTTTTAACTCAGAATACCTATACATACATTGCACTACTATTACCGATAACTTCATTAAACAGTATTATCATTGGAAGATTGTATGTCGGTCACATATATTTCGGAACGTTTTAAATCTCTTTCAATTAATCAGTATAAGTTATTCATCAAGTATAGTACCTTACTAGTCTGGTCACAAACAAAGCATTATGAATAAGACGTACGTTTTAAGTATTCAGATCGTGACCCAAATAGAGCTTTTCTCTGGGGGAATAAAGTTCAATTTCCTGGAGCAGCCACAGCTTCCCAAGTAATAAATCCATTGGAACTAATATCGACACATAGATGCCAAGCCAGTGCTTGCCAATTCGTCTGCTGTATCTGGTTCCCAAGACAACAACTAGCTGAATAATCGGCAAGTTATAACATTTCCTGGGTATTGTTTCGAGTTTTGGCCTTTTGAATTGCTTGAAGAACTTTAACGGGTATTTTATCAGAGTGACGTGCTTATTGTGTCAGGGGAGATTAATGTGTTTCTGGAAATGTAAGTTGATAACTAAACGTTGGAATGCGATGCCAGTCGTTAAGTTGAAAAAAACCGGACAAGTGCGAGTTTGACTCGCACACCGAGGGTTCAAATTTTACAAATCGCCACGAATAATTCTCCAAAAAAACTTAACTGCGCAGATGAAAAAATGTTTTCTCATAATTCGATGTATGACACTATCAAATTTCCAACTGTAAATATAAGTTACAAATTTCCAATTTGCAGAATTTTTGCTTTACTTGTTAGACCTAGCAACATGTTGAATTTCGTGATATTGGGTTTCGAGGAAGGAAAGTACTTACTATAGCATTTGAGTTTCCCGGAAATGTGTTGGAAAAACAATATAAATGACTGTACTTTTAATTGCCTTGACCTATTTTATTTGATATTAATTTCAACATGATAACACCACGAGTTCCTGAGAAAAAAAATAGACGGACAGACGGACAATTAAGTGGTCCTGTAAGGGTTAATTTTTTCTTGTTAGGTACGAACCCCTAAAAAGGAATAGAATGCGTCATGCGCGAGGTCCTAGCAACACGGAATTATATAGTGCACTATTGCAATGTATTATGTGCTCCAACATTTTCTTGGAGTGCCAACAGGAAATCCTAACTTAACGACTTTATGGAAATATTATTGCTATTCTGCTTGTGTCAATTGCTACCCGCGTTCTGTTCGTCCTTATCACAACTGTTATTGTGCAACTGAGCTTATCCGGTGCGCGCACATTTAAATGCTCGTCGCGTGTTGTTTTCATATTACACATAGCAAACAAAGGTATATTCGACATTTCTTGTGACACAAATGTTGTCTGCAGCGGTAGATAGACACATATTTTTGCAGTTAGAACTGGAAACATACCTAAGTGCTTGTTCAGAGGCGGTGTAGGATCTGTACATACAGATACGCGATACAAAGGTACCGTACAGCAGATTGTAAATTCCTATTGCTAAGCATAATAAAAATGCAATCTCTTTTTATACAAGTCTATTTAATTAAACGTTTAATAAATTTGTACCTTAGGTAGGTACATTATACAGTATATTAAGTTTTAATGTCCTTAACAATGAAAACAATGTAGAAGCAGTAGACAATTTAAACCCGTTGCCAACAAAGTATTAAGTACCCCGACTCAGTTAGGTATCTGTTGACTAACGATTCGGTGAACATTATCACAACAAATGATTAAACAAAGTTCTCGACCTCATGTTTATATTACAACGCTAATCGCATAGAGGATTTTGGTACGAATTTAACCACAACTTCAAATTATTTTCGAGAAAGGTTTTAGTATATTAATTCTTTGCGTGTGAACACTGTCTCGGCCCCTGGTGTACACTAATTTAATCCTGTTTACTTTTTATCAGTCAGTACAAAATTTTGTACTAGCGATTTCTATTATTGACCGTTTCAGGAATTATATTCTTGTGTACTGCAGTAATAGGGGGTGCGGACAATTTTTTACACGTTACATGGTTATAAAAAATTTTAGACACGTATTTTTCTTTTTTTTATTACACAAACAATAAGGAAGTTACGTGGAATGGAAAAGTCGCGTGACGTCACTTGTAGCTACAATCTTTACCCACACGTGACGTCAAAAACCCTCACTCCTGAACTTTAAAGCGCTTAAACTTTGTCCTTTTTCATTTATTTGATAAGAGAAAATTTGATAAAAATACGAGCCTTTTTTTCTTTTTTTATCTATCTGGTGGACTAAATTGATATTTCCTTTTCATGCCAAGTCCGCACCCCTATTGTCAATACATACAGTTTGAAGAGCATGGTAGGTACATGTGTATCAATCAGTACGCAGCAAGCGCACCGATTGGCAAGCGGGCTATCGATTCAGCTAAACTGTTTACTAATGTGATGATTACATAATTACTTACTGATAAATTAATTAAACGCCTCGCGCTAGCCAATCATTGCAATGATAATTTACTAGTTCAATACTTTATTTTCACTGATTATATTGTTTATGATAGTTTACATATTATTTTCGTATCATGTACAATTCTACGATTGCTGGTCCTATAATAAAAATGTTAATCATAAAAAACAATCGGCGCTCTGTCTGTCTGGCTGTGTCTGTATGGTTCCATGCCTGTGTCACTGGAACTATTATGGTTTTGAAATATAATTTTGCCTAAAGGTAAAAGGTAAAACAGGCCTACAGATTCTCTTGCTATGAATGCAATACAAACTAAGTTCTAATTATGATCAAGTGGATTAGTAGTCTCTTAAAGTACCTACACTTAACTCACATACTGAAATAACCAGTTCGCTCGTTTCACATGTTTTTGCATTAAACAAGCATCATGTATTACAAGATTAAAATCCCTACCGGTGAGCCCTAGATTACTTAACCCTAGCTCACTAACCTTATTTTCTAGTAACATTATCACTAACCTTTCGTCTGTCAGACTACGAAATAAAACACAGATATTTATTGTAATCAGCCTCTTTTAATATGTTATACTAACTTAATTAACAGTCTTGGGTATGGGGTAAGGAAAAAATAACATTAGGTTTATAAAAAATAATTAATACAATTATTACACATGGAGACAGTATGTTCCCCACAAATAGCCCTTTTACAGCCCTTACAGAAATATTTCGTCATGCGACGCTTTTTAGCAGGACAATTAGCTGCAAATTTTTCTTGTTCTGGGTGCATCCTGACTGGTACCTTCCTGAGAGTCTTCAATGTGAAGTACTTCGGCAATAATCTGCTTTATATTTCACTGTAAAGTAACTGTATTATAACGTTCTTGCAGCCAAGGTTTCATCAACTCGTCTGCAATTGCCAAGGCAAAAGGTCTTCTTTTCATAGGTTTAGTATTATTCCGAATTGTGTTAGATACGTGTACGATGAAATAAACACATCGGCCATCTATTTGTTTTGCGATTGGTAGACATGATCGAACACATTTGATCTACTGAATCAACAGCGCCTTTTATCACTACATAGTATAAAACAAAGTCGCTTTCTCTGTCCCTATGTCCCTTTGTATGCTTAAATCTTTGAAACTACGCAACGGATTTTGATGCGGTTTTTTTTAATAGATAGAGTGATTCAAGAGGAAGGTTTATATGTATAATAACATCCATTAAATAGTGGAGAAGTACTGTAATTTTTGAGGTTTCTAATGTGATGTCGTAAATAATTACATTTTTTCCGCTTACATTGCAAACGCAGGCTGAACCCTACGAGTTTTATCAAAATAATGTACTAAGTATTGTACACATTGAAAAGGTCTACAGAAAAGTCCGTGATGGTATATGTCTATCTCTTATGGATAACCCACAATAACTTTTTTTTGTCATTTACTTTTTACGACAAATAATGGCTAATTTTCGAAGCGATTTTAACCAATACAGCATTAATCCTTAACCAATTAAATACCTTGAATACATTGTTCATTTAATACAGATCTATATGGCCCTTTACACCGTATGATTTAAGTGAATATTTTCGAAGATATTACAGATTTAAAAATTGCGGGACGTATTATTAATGTTGCGTAGTTTCAAAGATTTAAGCATACAAAGGGACATAGGGACAGAGAAAGCGACTTTAATTTATACTATGTAGTTATTAAAAGAGATTGTTCTTCTCTCATTGTATACTCGGAAAAAGGCGTTAAAACTGTCTTAATGGCCAATGAAAGATCGGCGTAGTCACGATAATTGATACGGTACTTAATATTTGTTAATTAATTTATACGATGTATGACAAAGAATTCTATCTATTTAATAAAAAGTCGTTACCTTGAATGTTGAAAAAAATCTACAAAAAATTATTTTACATTAAAATAAATAAATATCTTAGGACATTTCACACACGGTCATCTAATCCCAAACTAGGCAGAGCCTGTGCTATGGCAACCAGCCAACTGATAAACATACTTATATATTTCTAAATACATACATATTATAGATAATTTAAACGTTTACAGTTTCCGGCAAAGACATCTTTTGCAATGACCATTAATGAATCGCAGGGTCAAACCTTCAACGATGCAGGCTTAGATTTGAGCGTTGACTGTTTTTCACATGGACAACTGTATGTCGCTCTTTCAAGAGTGACCTCCAGAGTAAACATATTTGTATTGTCTAATGACAAGAAAGCTGTGAACGTTGTTTATAAAGACATTCTGTAATATGTTGTAAAAATAAAATACAGAGTTAAAAATGTAAAAAGTAAATAAGTAAAAATGTAGTGTATGAATTTAGATATTCCAAAGATAGCAAGAAATCTTCATGGTATAGGGAAAGGGGGATTGTTTTACTCCAAATTTAACGCTTGCGGGCCACGGGCAGTAATGAATAAATCAAAACTACTGGATCGATTTTAATCACATAGGCTATATATTTTATACCCGTGCGAAGCCGGAGCGGGCCGCTATGTTTTTATATACAACGTTCACAGTTTTTCTGTAGTGTATTTAGTATCAGCATTGCACCCGTGCGAAGCTGGGGCGGGTCGCTAGTTGTGTTATAAAATTCAATGATTTCGGGTTTGTTTGAATCATTGTTGATAATAGGTTGCTCATGGGTCGTAGAAAGAAGGTATACTTCTATCTTCGGTTGTTAGCACGATGACGGGAGACTAATAATTCATCGTCTGAAGAAATGACCTCTTCTTCACTTTCATCAGTATCGATGTGAATCTCAGTTTCCAAGTTATTATCCTCTTCTGAGTCTGATGACTGAATTTGATCGTTCGGTATTGACTCCGTATCCGACTCGGCTAACCATTGTGCAATCTGCTCATTATGTTTCCGCAAATCCATCTAAAAACGAAAATAGATAAAAATTAATTGCAACAAAAATTATATAAAATGTATATAAATATCACTCTTGTATTAAAATATATTATGCACAAATACAAACAGTATTTATTTATTGTAACTACAATCAATAAAATGAATTACAATAGTAAATATTATCAAAAACAGCAATATAAATAATCATAATACTTCGTAAAAAAAGTTACGTAATTACTAACCTTTCGTCCGCCAGACGACGATATCGCATTATACACCAATGTAGTAAACGTCTTCCTGATACAAGTGCACAGGAGTCACTAATAACACAAATAATGAAGGTATTGAAAGCGAGCGGGGTGGCGGGGGACGGGAACTTACCGATACATCAAAAGCGCGGAGTACTAGTAGTCTATTAGACGAATGGTTAGTGATCTAGGGTTAAAAAGGAGTGTCAATTCTTGCACTTGTCATAGAACTGATAAGTAGACATATTTTTACTAACAGCATTCTTATTAGTTTAATAAAATTATATGAACATGTCTTGGAAATTAATGACACATTCATATATTATCATCTTTTGATATTCAACGATCGTTTTATTTTAAGACGTAAGTAATTGTGTGTCAATGTATTTCGTCAAAAAAGTTATAAGGTTAAAAGCTTTTGCCCTTTGAGTGTAAGTACTTATATGTACCTATATCTATACTTAGTGCTTATTTGACTTTATCAGGTAAGTTTCAACCATTTTGTAATCCCGTAGTCGGATTCGTGTCTTGCAACAATTTGACAAAATGGATGCTTGACAACAACGGTCGAGTTTTGTCACAGGAATTAAAACCTTAGTGCCTGATAAATAAATTTAAGCAATCGACTATCATTTTTATATGGAGGGACATGATCATATTTATTCGTCCTATTATATTGGCCTTTTACGTAGGTTTAAGACTACTAGTAGTAAAATTGCTATAGGCAATAAGTTGTGGGTTGGGCGATGCAAAGGCAGACCTTTTCCATTCAGTGGGTGTCGTAAAAGTCAACTAAGAGATCACACACGTGGAATAGGGATCTTTATATTTTCGTGGCCTAATAACACGACAGCTATTACCAATATTTGAGATATGTTGGTTCTAATTTTCCAATATTGACCAACAAAGAATTTTTTGCGGAATAAATGTCGGTCTTTTGAATAAGACAAATAAAGACGTGAAAGATATGAAAGTGAAACCGAACGATCTAGTAGCGCAGGCTGAAGACAAATAGAGAAGGCAAACAAGAAGAATCCTAGATGATGTGGAACGACCAACATACCAACATTAAGTTAGTTAACACAAAAAAAATATAACCAGGTGCAAATACAATGCCTACGGATTCATATGACAAGAGGTGTAAATTATGTTAAGTTACCAACGCCTTAATGGTCTAGTGGTCGCTAGAACGGCTGCGGAGCGTGACGTTGGAATTGTGCCCGAAAGTTTAGAATAATGCCCGAGTAATAGCAATAGTCTCGCCTAGTATAACATGGGATTTTATACTGTCGTTGATATGTGTGCAACATACCGTTAACTACAAGAAAGTTGCTCTTTATATTTATTGCGTGATTTTTAGGTTTTCAATGCGAAGACAAGATAGAAATGAACATATTTGACGTATTTTTTATATTAAATCTATAAAAATGAATCTCTTAAATGCATTACGTACGCTCATGACTTCCGAACGACTATACCAAGTTGGATAATTCTTTTTTTATTGTTTTCGTTATTGTCAACACAAGGTTTGTAAAAAAAAATGAAACGGATTTTTTAATCTTATGATATGAAAAGTGACTGAGTTGATACGAAAATAAGTAGGGTAGGTGGTCAGTTGACGGGAGCAAAGCCGCGGGGACAGCCAATATGTAATAAAAAGTGATAAAGCTCAAGGACCCATTTGGTACAATATCTTTTCATAGGTTCAAGGGTTTTTTAATTTTATTGAAATTGTATTAGTAAAATCAAAACTCAATAAGGTACCTGCAAATAAAACAAAGTGTGATTTCGCTTCGCGCTTAATTTTGGTCAAGATTATTTAAAAAAACTTGCAATAATAAAAGAAATCCGACTTTACTGATCAAACCAACTATAACAAGGACAAAACAATAATTTAAAGTAATAAGTCGAGGCCGTTTTTGTTGACTCACAAGCACAACACTCACAACACGACCTTTTTCCTCCTAAGCAAATAATGTGGGAAAAGAAAATATAAATTTACTTTAAATAAGTGAGTTTTCACCTTTAAAGGGCAAATTCATATCCCGTAGAAGCATGCGTGGGTGTTTAGACTTGGGAGTTCTAAGTAAAGGTTATGTACCGGAGGCACTCGGTCATTTATCTTTTCATTCAGGATTCTAGTAATTCAATCGATATACTCATAGGAACATCCTTACGAATACAATACGATAGACTTTCGATGTCGAAAATTTTGTAAATGTTATCGTAAATATAAATTTGATTGACGTAGAAGATTTGTTCCTATTGTATCTAATACTTAGTTTTAGTTTTAGAAGTAGATAGTAATTATAGTATACTTTACTTAAATTTTTACTACGTTATTCCTTACTAATATTATAAAGGGGAAAGTAACTCTGTCTGTCAAGCTTTCACGCCAAAACAACATACGATACCGATTTTAAAAAATTGGGTAGGTACCTACTCAGATAGTCTAGAGCCTGAGAAAGGATATAGGCTTTTTAGCGATAACCGACAACCACGCGGGCAGAGCCGCGGGAAACCTAGTACTTTATAAAACTGGCCGGTTGTTATGAATAAAACGTTTAATAAAATCAGGATTAAGCCAGATTCGAGTTTTATAGGTTTTAAAGTTTAAATGATGATGATCAATATTTTAATGGTATTTTTAGTTACATTTTAAAACACATACCTAATACCTAGTTACATACTGACTATACTCAAATAAGATATCTGCATACATACACTTTTAAAGATACATAAAAATGTAGGTACCAGAATTCGTTTGTACCAGAGTGACTTGAATAAAAATGAGGTCAAATTGGATCGGAGTGAGATAAAATCTATGTGAGGCGTATGTGGGACCATGGGACTTTGTTTTTGTCGTTCAGTTATAAAAAAGTATCAACGTAATCTAAGCATAGTAATAAAAGTAAACGTAACAATAATTATAATAGCAAAAATTACCAAAGAAAATGCTTATTTACCTAATTATAAAGAAGACCGCTCATTGTAAGTTGTGATTAATATTTTCCCAGGGTAGTTATTTCCTGCCTTACAATCTGTTAAGTATTTGTTTTATTATATGTTTACTCAACAATCAAACACAATCCCACATTTACGTTATATAGGTAGGTAGGTAAATCCAATGTTGAATAAATATATTATCGAGTAGGTATTGAGGCACGTGACTCGTAACTTTTCCCAGTTTAATAGAATTACTTGTTCATCCATCAATCGCCTATCAGCCTATCACGCACACATTCAGATTAAAATTAATCAAATAACGAACAATGTTATCTGAAAGAGCCATCGACATCGTCTAATTAGAAGACCGGCGGCCATTCCACCTATGATTCAAGCCTAAAATAATAGTGCACTAAAATGTCTGTCAGTCTGCGAATCCAAAGTCAAGGCAACAAAAAAATAATCACCGATTCCGAAGTATGGCAGAAATTTGTGCCGACACGCACGCCCAAGTGAGCGGCCCCTTTATTTGACAGCAAATTAATAATCAGACGGGAGACCGGAAAGCCTTAACTGACACCCGCAACGATTCAACATCGACTTTATAATGTAAGCAATAAAGTCTAAGGTAAACATTTAACATCAAATAAATGTTCTTATGCAATTTCAATCCTTACGGTGTGAGACATTAAAGCTTAAATCGAGCACCGGAACGAAGTTAATAGGATGTAATTTATCCGGGTTGAAGCGCGTGGTTGCCGCTCCGGGTGCGGTGCGAGGGAGACGGGCGACACGCGGGACTGCGGCCGGTCGCGGAGCCCGACGAAGACGGAGATGTTTTTGTTGTTGCGCGCAGTAGTCATTAGTCGCCGGGCAGGCAGCTCGCGGCCTCGCCACCGTCGCCGTATTGTGGAAACGAGGTGCGAGAGCACTAAACGTCGTAAGCGGCATTCTCATTAATTTTCAGGAAGACGTGAAATTCTCTCTCATTGCTCTCGCCCTTCGTTAAATAGCTTCCAGCCTGTTTCTTGCTCTTCGAACGCTGCACGTCCAATTCAACGATATTTAATTTGACATTGAACGATTCCTTTATGTCCATTCTCATAGTTCATGTTTTAATTAATTTCAACTAATCACAACAACACTGATAATAGCACTTTGTTTGAATGTAGCTAAATGTAAGTAATTTGGTAATAAGACTTGTTAATTGAATTGTTGAATTGTATAAAGATGGCCTTTGTCCAACAGTGGCTGGATAAGAATAAGATCATGGTGTAGTTTAAACAGTTTGAGTTAAAATAAAACGTTTACCAATACAATTTGTATTAGTAAAATAACAGAAAAAAACCAGACATCCCTGATTTGAAACATTAAGATTTTCTGAGGCTTTATAAAATAATTATTTATTTTTGCATTTCGTACCTATGCCAAATTACATTTAAACTTAGTTGCATATTTTTTTGCAAAATATTTCTAAATCCTTTATTTTGACATCTTAATTAACTGGATTGGTGAAAAAAAAATATTAAATGTTTGCCATTATATTTCTTTTTATTGATCGAATCTAACGATACTGTCGAAACCCATCCAGACGTTTGGAAGATACCTATTTAGGTACGAGATAGTAAAGAAATTTACAAACATACAAACTTACATAAGATACGCGCGAAAAACATAACCCGTCCTTGGTAGTCGGGTAAAAAGTAGTCGATATAAAATAATAAAACAAGCAAAAAGTTGTTAAAAGATCATACTTAACCTACAATTAAAAAGAGAATGAATATTCATAATCAACATACCTATTTGTAAACGCGTAAAAAATGTACTAAATATTTAACGTCAACGAGAGAAAAAAAGGTTGAGGGCATAGGCGATAACCCAAGCCCGGTTTTTGTGGCTCGAGTGATGTCACAGGGAGATTTACATTCAGCCAATACAGACCCGCTCACAATTAATTTATGTTATAACTGATGGGCTGTGACATAGATGTATGTTAGTTATGGATCTGATATTGCCGGCCGTGTCTACTGCGCACCTAATACAAATAATAAACTACAGGTTTATGGGCCCTAAATGTTATTGCAAATTAATTTATTGTTGTGACAAGTTTATTATTGAACATCTGATGTTTTGCAAAAACAACCAACAAATGATACAAAATCAATAGCAATTTTACATCTATACTAATATTATAAAGCTGAAGAGTTTGTTTGTTTGTTTGTTTATTTGTTTGTTTGAACGTGCTAATCTCAGGAACTACTGGTTCCAATTGAAAAATTCTTTTTGTATTGGATAGTCCGTTTATTGAGGAAGGCTATTCGTTTTTATCTAGATTTTTCTATAATGCAGTACATAACTTTGTTTGATATAACAGATAATGCATCATATGAAGGTAGGAAACAATAAGGTAACCTTGCGGGCTCGGCTCATCTGTCCGAGTAATCGTCCGAGACAAGACAACTGTTGCTTAGCAACCACGCTTATCACAATCTAGGTATCTTTATCTACCAATTCTTTCCCACCGTTTGTACCGCAATTCTAACCTTAATCTATCATAAACATATTGAATTAATCTCAGCTAGGATAGGAGTACCTACCTACTTTATACCTACATGGGTTAAGAGTGTTTCACACAAGTCTAACTTTACGAACCTGCTGCAATTAAACTAATCATTGGCATAAAGGCTCCTTGCAGACGCGTGAATTAATATTCTGAATGTGAAGTTAAAGCTTAAATCGAATGAGACTGCGGTAGGTCTGGGTAAATCCAGCCCGAATATCTTCTTGTCATGTCGGTCGAGCGACTGTAGTAGAGGTCGTTGGTACCAGACTAGTGTACCGAATTTAATGTCCATGCAATGAGTTCATAGACCTGAATAGTTTTTCAGACGTTTAACGTATCAATAAATTCAAATTGATTAAAGATCGCGTGTCCTCTCAGAAATAATATCGAGACGATTGAATAACAATCTGTGTAAATATCATACATGTAAATAAAACCTTTCGGTCTGCTCACTCCAGTGCGAAACTTATGGAGGTATAAACATGAAAGCCATAATATACACAGACCGTATATCGTAAAGGTAGAGACACCGAACAAAACTATTTTATTCATAATAGGCGATGAACACGAGATGGTCCACCTCACTTCCGACAGACGAGGTCCTCCGCCCACGCTGTAGTGACGCCAATGCGATATACATGGCGCGTCACACAGAAATTATGTCAAATGCCACGACTTGATAACAGGAAATGTATTTAAATGTATGTGATCTATTCAGGCGCAACCGTTTTATCTTGCGCATGAAGAATAAACAATATATTTTAGATTATCACGTGCGACCAATATATGATTAATATTGTTAATATGTAGATCTTGTAATTTTATATTGGACTTCTTACTTGATTTAGTCATTGACAACAAGAATAGGTTTCCTTCTATTAAAATATGAGAGGGAATCCTTTGCCAGTGAGCAAAGCGATATTTCAATAGGTATATCTATCCAACTGCGTAATTAATAAGTCGTAATGATAACTTTTCGTTTGGATAATAAAAATAAAAGAGATAAGAACACTTTTTTTTACTTACAAGGCCGATAAAAAGAAAATAAATGACAATGAAAAGATGCAGTGGGTAATCTAAGCGCTCGGTCAAGACTGGACTGCGAGAATTGCACTCACTCACTAGTATGGAAGAGAGTTCTTTATAATTTGTATAAAAGCTATTTGTTTTACAAGGACTCTTTAGACAGAAACTAAAGTTTTAAAACACTATACCTGTATTTACAGATATTTCCTGGAATGCCTCGGAAATTGACTAGTTCACGTGTCGAAATGACACACCAGCTGAAGGAGATCATGATTAAGGACCTGGGTCAGGTTCGAAACTATTCGGGCCTACCTGAGTATATTCCATGGAATACTGTGTTACCCAGTCATATGGGTTGTGGAGGTCTGATAGGCAGTCGCTGCATGTAAAATATAGTATTTAGCAGGAATCCGGAAATACTGGAAGCCTACCCCAACATAGCTCGGGAAAAGGCTAGGCGGGCAGGCCGAGTATATTCGGAAGTATACGGGTTGTAGCCACTATGTGCAGGATTAAAAAGAGTTAGACATCAGTTAGTAAGCATTAAAATTGGAACATGACTACAAGCGGCATACAATGAAGATGAAGATATATTCGACGTAGACAGTATAATAAGTCAACATGTTTCTCGATGGTTATTATACAAGAACCAAAGTTTGACATGAAAAATGCAGTATTTAAGCCATCGTCACACGCGACAGTCACGTTTGCATTTCGCATTCACCATAGCGCGTTGAGCGGGATGCGCCCAGTGACTTCCGACAGCGGGGGCCCACGCACTGCCTGATACCAACGCTGTTCCATTCAGAAACTAACATCTAAATCATCACTAACTATAAAAGTAGGCCAAGGATTCCAGGAAAATTAAAACTTTTTTAACAACCGTTTTCTAATCATTTTGAGGAATTTTAGAATGCAAGCGGACTTTGATGAGGGTCGAAGTTGGAACAAGTCTTATCGTCTCTTGAAAATTATGAGTGAAGTAAGGATAATGGGTCATTAATCATTATGGTGGCCGCAGGCGATACACCAGCAATAGGTCATGGCGTTAGGTTCAAACAAAGCCTATGAAATGTCGCAATATTTACAATGTTGCTTAGTTGTACAAGACCCTATGAATAAAGCATAAAACACAACCTTAGTAACAGAATGTGTTTACAACGTTACTCAATCCTTTTATTGCAAGAACAACAAACAAAAGGTAAAGTAAATAAGTAAATATTGCAGATCTTATTGTAGACAGGTCTTTTAATTACAGTAGAGTTTAAGATAAATAATATTTACTTATACAGTAAATGCTGTGAAGGAACAGATATTGGATACTTCTAGGCTAACTACAAGATAAGCACGTAGCCTTTTAAAAACAAAACAACAACAGAGAAACAGCGATCACTTGAACTTTTCTACAGTTGTGTTGTTGTAGAGTAAATTAAACGCCTTTATGATTATACCATACGTAAGTGTAACAATGGAGTAATTATTTAGTTATTATATATGGGAAATGATTGGTTTCACTTATGACTTGTTCTTTGTGAGCGACCGCTTTTGTTCCAAGTTTTATGTAACTGTACCAACAGCACAAGTTAATAGAATTTAATGTTTTAACATCTCGCGAAAGAGGTTTAATATAGACCTGTTTAATTACTTTCAGGAGCTAAATCTGATTTATTAGTATCTAAGAAATTTTAATCAATCACGCACATAAAATAAAAAATCATATGTAAGTATATTAAATGGCGATTTTTTTGGAGCTCAAAAGTAAATTACAAAACCATTGTATGACTCTATCTGTTATTGAAATGATAAACCGAATTTCAAACATATTTCGCAACTTGTACACATAATACTGCGAATACAACACATTTATTTCCGTATAGAGCCACACCATTTGAGTAAATCCGTAGGCGAAATCTAGTTACACAAACACGAAGCCAAATAAAAGGGTCAAAACGTGTGAAAATTTCCCCATGAGTATGCAACCGGTCCAATAATAAGGCGGGTCAACCTTCACAATTATAACGATATACTCATAACTGACCGTATTAAAAGCTTTCTTTTATTAATATTATACAAGGACTCTGCGACGTAAGCAATAATGCTTTTATGTTATGGAAATGCGATACACAGAACTGGTGTAATCACACCATATAAACAATGGGCGCTACATTATCGGGCATGCCTTATGTTCGTAGAAGAGTTGCGAACGTAACATAATTAATAAATAGGTCCGAGTTCTTTTGTAGGTAATGTAGGAGTAGGTACAGCCAGTAATTGTTAGCGTTCCACGTTCATAAGTCATCGTGGGAGAACTTTTAACTACACGTAAGGGAAGCTAGAGCTAGTTTATATTTCAAGGAAACTAATACAATTGATCATATCATTGTTTTTCTAAAATGTTGCTCTAACAAAAAAACAGTACGTACAGAAAGGGATTTCCTCTTTTAAAGTTACAATAATACATAATAAGTAGTAACTCTTATAGAATTCACCCATACCATTGCACTGTAAAACATGAAGAATGAAGCCTTTTAAGTTAAAAAGATTATTAACACTTATTAAAGCTGAGTTGCATCATTTAACGTTAAAGTCAAAGCACAAAGTCGTTCAAAGCCAGGTCGTGCAATTTAGCCTTAATTATTTGTCAGTCTAAAGGACGCGGGCGGTCTCGCTTTTTAAAGCATCAAATCTGCGGTTAAATAACAGGAAAACTTATAATTTTAAAGCATTTTTTTCTTTACCCATGTACACAGAATAGTTCAGAAGAAAAATAAACTTGTAGTTAGGATTTTAATGAGGAAATAGGAATATTATTGTGTACAGTGTAAGTTACACTGTATGCCGGTTATGCCCATTGTTCAAAAGTTCATTCCGGAAAGCCTTTGCACTTCTCTTCTAAGCAGCGAATCAAATAACAAAAGAACTTGCAAGTCACCACAACCAATCTAAACTTAGGATAACTCTATATCTATTATTTACCTTGTAATATGTGACGCAAAAATATACACAATGCAGGTACACGGTTGGACTGAGAGTAATCAAGGTTCGTTTTAAAAATGCGCTGCGAGTGCACGTACATGTATGTATTAAATGAATATCGTCGTCATTAATGTCTACACAATAAGGTACTAATTCGGAAGTGGCAACGTTTAAACACAGTTCATTAACATGGGACTGTAGCACAAGGTCATACAGTACATATAAGCCATGTTATTTGATGTCGCTGTGACGTGCACAATTTGCTAATTGACAATCTTCCTTAAAAGTCTTACACAGTTCGGGCTGAATTCATTTGTTTTCAAAACGTAAAACTGTTGCTCAATTTGTATAAGACACGCGTTTTATGTTTTGTTAGGATTAACGTTGTTTTAATGTAATGGCAGTAAACACTGAACAAGCTTGTTGTACAACAAATGTTTGCTATTATAATTGGTATACTAACCAATCGAAGCCGCGTAAAGTGTCTAACATATTCGAGTCTATAAGATGATTGTTGGAAAATTTCCAAGTTTAATTTTAGGCATTATTCCATGTAAAACGAATGGGGGAATAACCTTTGACTTAGTGAAAACGTTCAAGAAAGTTTAAATAAAAGTGGTTAGACGCCGATGTTGAAATTTTTCATCAATGTTGTGAAGACGAGGAGAGAAGACCATCTGGTGTGTCGTTTACGTGACTTACAGTTTGTTCAACGACAGGTGGTGTCGCTTCGAGACAGAGCTAAAACTACCCAAACATGGCGTTGAATTAAGTTTCGAACCTTGAACAGTTGACTTGATCACTTGACATTCAACTTATTTCTCATTAACATACAATATGAGAGAGCGCTTAGTAACTTTACTAATTAATAGAACACAAAAAATTATTTTGTTATTGCGATAACTATAAAAAAAATAGGTCGCCATAATGTTGATTGCACGTTAATCTACATACAAACGTACGCTACTCAGGCCACAACATCACAATTTTAAATAGCAACACATGATATGATAAGATACGATGAAATAAATACTATGTAGATGGAGGCAAGTATAGCATATGAAATTTGCAATTTTTATTTTATTACCATGATAACGTTATGTCGTTTTATTATCGACCTTGCACTTATGGTTTTAGGTGCAAATTGCTATAGCACGCGAAAGGCGAATCACGACAAGGTCAAATGAATAGGTAATTATCAAATTTTATGATAATTACTTTAGTCTTAACGATCTCTGCTGAACCGCTAGAATTGAATGAAAAATGTTATCATTTTTTGACTTGGATATTTTTAAAACAATATCTTTGATTGAATGTTTATGTTACGTAACAAAAGCAATTTCTGTTTGAATATTAGATTTAGTTAGGTCCAATCTTAAGAGCTGTTTCAATTAGTTTTTTCTTAAAAGTGGCACTTAAAGTAATTTATTAGCCATTTATTCAAACGATATAAGTGAGCAATGAAAAAGACAATTTGAAAAAGTTAATATTCGTTCAGGATTATGTAGCTAAAGTATATCGTATTGTTGTTTATTTCAAGTTAAATTATTAATTTGTTATTTTATAAATCAAAAAGGTATAATAAATTAATAACCATTCAAAATGCAAGTGACTTGTAAATGTGAAAATTAATGTTGAAAACCGACCTCTTTGTTTGAGTAATTTAATAAATTAAAAATAGTAGAAACAAAAAAGTTAAACCTAGGTTGGAGTCCTACCTGAGGTTTAGTTTAAATATAAAATTTTACATTGTAATATTAATGCGTAACAAATAATTAAAATTAACAATTTAATAAAATCGTAGACAAAATTATAGTCATATTTTATAAGTAAGTATACCAAGTGTTGCAATATATATAATATTAATGATGAATCTATGTTCTTGTGTTTTAATAGCTTGCTACCTAGGCTTTAATATGTTTTGTTTTGGAAATAGCAATATTCCTATACAGCTCTAAATCATTGTGTGTCTAAAATAAGGGTCTTAGGTATCAGGTGGCCTGTACTTTGTACCTAACCCTAAACCTAATATATTTAAGGGCTATACTTTGATTACAAACGAAGCTCTTATTTTACTACTTTTGTTTACATTTTGGCCAAAAAAACACACCACAAAGAGTTTAATAAATGCTTTTAAGAAAATTGTGTTTCTTTTACAATTAGTAAATAGACCAATCAACTTACTTTTTTTTTGGGTTTTTGTTACAGCTTACGCAAATAGCTGAGGTTTTTATTTTTATCCAGACATCGAGGCGTCCAAGAGGTAATGAATTTTATACGATGGTAATAAATAAACAAAGAAACTAATACTGTTTATAAAGATAAAGCAAGATTTTAGGTCCCTTTTTCGTTCTTGCATAGTGTTCTAAACAAAAAGGTTTATTATAATGTTCTTTGTACTTCCCGGACTTTTCAGGGGTCGTAAACCTTGTAGGTGAGGCCTAATTAAAACATTGGCATTTTAATGGTTTTTACGGCCTTCTATGAATTTTATGGAAATGATAGGACACTCCTATCAAGCTTATCGCTAATTTATAGGTAATAAAAAATATAATTTGGGTAGATACACCTAGTACACCAGACATAGACTAAAAACGAATCGCGAAAGTCAACCTTATAACTTTGGAAATAAAGGCGATATCGATGTTAGTATTAATATAGGTATAGATAAGAAAATGTATGTGTATGTATGTTCACCTAAAAAACGAGAAACCTAAGTTCAATTGATATGAAACTTTGCATGTACCTAACACATAATAAAGGGCGACATGACCAGTCCGACCAACATAGTTACGTTGGTGAAGGATAGGTGGCGCTGGTGGCAGTGATTTTTATCTTTTGAACCGTAGGTCGAATTATAGATTTTTTAGGTGAAGCGAAGCGCACTGAGCGCCATCTAGTATATATACATATTAAGTATATGCAGATTGTAGATGTATAGTACCTACAAGCAGGTTTATGTAGGTGACGATATTAATCCAAGTCAATCTTATTCATTAAGGTTACGCTGCAATAGTATTAAAATATTGCATAACATCGTCCTAGATGTATTATTAATGGAATAAAAACCGGAGAAGTGCAAGTCTGACTCGCACAGTAAGGGTTTCGTACACATTTTGCTGTTCGTCACGGTAAATTCTACAAAAAATAACTTAACTAATGTATAACTGGCCTCTTGGTCTAGTTAGTGACCCTGATTGCTAAACCGGAGGTCGTGGGTTTGATTCCCATCCAGGATATTTTTTTGTGTGAACATGATCATTTGTTGTTGTTGTGTTTGTTAAAATGTGAAGAATCTTTAAATCGCCAATTATATGCTTTCTAAAAACCGAAAGTATGAAAATTGTCAAAAAAAATCGAGTCAATGCACTCTCAAAACATATAAAAGGAATGTTGAATATATTGTATATTCTAGTATTAATAGTTATATATAATAATTAATATTACTTTAATATTTAATATTTTCTTTAATTATTCAAACCTAATTGAATATTTTAATTTTCATTTGTTAACCTACCCAAAATAAGGGTTCACTAAATACCAAATTGCTAGGTAATTACTAATTACATAATTATGATACAAATTACAATCAACAAAATTTGTTATTCAATTCCGGAGTCTTATCTACTTATAGATAAAATAATGTAGCAATTTATATAATGATTATTATTTACAGTTTAATGATCCACGTCTATATGAGACGAGGCCTCTGTCCTTTATAGCAAGGGTTTTAAACTTTTTAGTCATTTTTATACCTACTATAAATCGGACCAAAATCACAGTGAATACGTGGTATCATATCCCATGGCACATGTTGCAGGATAAAAACTGTCATCGATATAAACAGGGTTAGCAACGTCGTTTTCATCCGAAATGGTTGAGTTGCCAGACGTGACCCACAAAGAGAATGTAATGATTTGGAAATACCTATAATGTCACATAGCGATAAAAACAGTTATTGCAAAAGAAAATATAGGTGTATAACACTTATAATTTTTCCTACCTTACTCCTATTTTCATGAAACCTTGATTACAAATATTTGATGAGTTGATTAAATAATTGGCCAATAGGAAGGCTTGTATTAAAATAAATTAATGGGACGTGGTCTTTATTTATGAATAGCTGTTGATTGCGGCAAAAAGTAGCCTAGGTATGTCCTTTGTTGGGATCCAAGCTTACCCCATACCAAGTATCATCCAAATCGTTTCAGTAGTTTAGCCGTAAAAGCGTAACAGGCACTCAAACGAGAGTTTCTTTCGCATATACAGTAATATTAAGTATGGATTTAATAAGTCATTATAGAATTAGGAATAGGTGCCCAACTAAATAGTACTTATTTAAGAGGCCTAATCAAAACTAAAGCATAGATTCAAATCCGAGTACTTAAAACTACTAATACCAATGAATATTTACCAAATGAATAGTTCGGAACAGTTGGCAACCCTAACTCGAAAACACGTGCGGCTACCGACTACCGCGTACGCATATATTGTGTAGTCAGAAGATTATTTTTCTAATCCAATTACACTTAAGATCTCAAAATAAATGGCAGTAGCAATAAATACGTCATGACCGACAAATAGTGGCCTACATTGCTAGAATAAAACGAGACTGTTTTATTGAATGACTGGTATTGTTGTTTATACTGCGTATATCTATATCATGTATTGGCATAACAAGCTATAGATCTTATTTCGATAATGTTTGGAAAGCCAAAGGGCCATTGAAGAATTAGACTTTAAATACCTATTGTATATGCGATTTTGTGACTAATTAAAGATACCTATAAGTGCTGCTTCGAAAGTGGTAACAACCTTCTGCACATACCGATCCTTTTCACGTAAAGTAACAAAAAAAATGTTACTCCTAAGTTGTTCTATTAATCACGCAAATAAGACAAGAAGAAATAAGTATTCAAAACTTTAAATATAATAAAATACAGCTTAATTTGTCAAGTATGTTATTTAAATTTGTTAATAAACAAGGGTCAATTTCACAACCGTCAGATGACTTTTATAATAACATTGATAAATAATTTAACGTCCTTTAAATCAAAAAACTGCTGAAGTAAAATACTTGTTACCGATTATAAACTAGTCATAAATATCAGTAACCTATACGATAAATAAACGAGTTTAAAACCCTGACTTATAGTGACATACTTTAAGTTTTGTACTTATGTTTTATAATACAAAATGATTGATGTATTAATTGATAAATAATCATTATTATTATCGATCAATATTCTAAGACACCGTTGGTAAAAGGTGAAGGAAAACATAGTGAGAAAACCTGAATTTCAAAAAATCTGAAATCGCCATTCCGCAATTGTGCCAGCGTGGTGATCAATGCCTGTATTATTATTATATTATCGATCATAACTTTTTTAGTAAATTGAAAGGTAAGATCGAAACTGTGAACACAGAGAGCAGAGATAGTTGTATTAAATAGGATATCAATGCATTTCTCATTAGGCGGGTAATCCGCTAACTAGCCAGTTGCAATGGCCATCCATTGTACACAACAAATTCCATTGTTTATCTATTACGATCGCCGACTTGATCAGTTAGCTACACCACAGTGGACGCTTTGTTAATTTTGTACTGCATTATTGGGCCAACTTGAAAGCCAATCCTGCAAATTGCGTTATTATATTATTAAGCAACTCATTGACGCGGTCACTTAGGTATAAACCAGGTCGCAAAATAATAATGTATATATAAATTCCAATCTTTATATCAACTTTCTTCACATATATTATTATACGTATACTTTAAAAGTAGGTTGCCTGGTGACTTCACAAAGCACTAAATAAATAATACATATATCTATCTATAAGTTCAATAAAGCCCCAAGACTTTCTTCTTACTAGCTTTACAAACCCTAAGGTGTCAGAAAAGTTGCACATCGATACAATAAGATATAATATCCCGCAATTCTTCACAACTAAAACTTTTCACTTCAGAAAGTTCAGAATTTTATATAAAAACAATGTTTACAACAAAGTCAAGAAACTGCTTCGCGGTAACGTCACAATAATTTATGAAGAGGTAGGCAAGTTTAATGAGCTCACAGAAAAAGTTAATTCAACCAAGTTTACATCCTAATGTAAATTATATCTAATTTTAACGAAATATTCTTAAATAAATGAACTTTGCACAACAAGTCGAACACTGCTAAAGTATCAAAACCAAAACCAAAAGATGTTTAACAAAGTATGTTAACAGCATATAATCCGACCACATATGAAACCGTAAGACAATCTAATAGCATTCCATATGTGTATAACAACGCAACGCTACTAGGTAATAGTTAATGAATGACACGCACACTATTATACGGAAAAATTAAAACATCGCTTCACTTCGAGTGTATTTATCAATAATAGAATATTCACAAAATGGTCGTATCACATCACGGACGCTGAGGAAGGACCGACCTTTCACTTTCTCTAGAGAAATATGCGACCGCTCAGGTTTTTGCAATGTCAGATAAAAAGTGTAACAACATTTTCGTAAGAAATTATGACACTTCTCCATTGCGATTGTGTTAGATGATACTGGGGACGACAAGCAACAATTATAAATGTCTTTTGGGAGGGCGACTCAATAAAGCAGTTTGGACAGATGTGACTTGTGGGATGACAGTTTCAATTAAACTAACTTGTGATACAATAAAAATCGTTTTTTTATCACTATTTCATAAAAAATCAATGCAACTTATAGAAAGAAACATATTTTCTTAATAAAACGCAAATTCACACAATATAATAAGCAACAATGCCTCCTAAACAATTAGTTTACTTCTCTTCCTGTCGCGCTAATTGACAGGACAAGGCATACAATAAGGAATGTATAATCAACTAGCTGTAAATCCTATTGCGGTGGCATCCTTTATGTTATTTTAAACACGTCATTAAAGCAAGATCGGATCAATGAGTCCAAGAAAGGTCAATTCCAAAACTAGTTTTAAAACACTAAATGCTTGACAAATTATACGGTTCGAGCTTGTTCAGTGTTTGGACCAGAGATAAAAAAGATATCGATTAGGTATACTTTAGCTTAAAGATAAAACGGACACGAATATAATTTCATTTTGTATAACATGTATTTTATGAATACGCAACGTTAATGTCGGTACGGTCTCACAACATATGGAGAGCCGGATTCCTAAGTTTGTTTATTTTAAGACAACTCTTTCACTAAACGCGTGTCAAAGAACGGTCCCTCAGTTCCACGCCTGTCGACATCCTGAAACTATTAATCCAACCTTCCACCGATAAATCAGCCGCGACGAGCGATGAAAATAATTCATTCCAACTAACTAACAATTTATAGGGCGTAAAGTGCTAACAGACCTTTAATAATTCCACATTTCTAGTACGTTCTGTGCTGCCAAGTATCATAATCTAAAATATCTTTTCCGGTATTTATTTACTCAAGAATTAAGATACAACCCTCATCTCAGTTTAAAATAAACTCGGATAAAAAAGTAGGTCAGCGTTTATCACAAAAAATATCAATTTTGTTGTTTACCTTTGGTTCATAATGTTTTGTTGATTTTATTTTGTTGCGAACAGAAGTTTTTCTTACTAATAATCAGTACCTAAGTCGTGATAAGACTTAATTGGAAATCAAGCGCCATAACTAAACATTCAATAGTTTTAGAAGTGTTTTTTATTTTTTCTGTCAGATCGATTTTGTTGTAGCTTGTAGGTCTAATAAATGTCATGTTACCGAAATATGAATGGCACGTTTCATGCACGTAGCGTCAAATATGTAAAAAAATTGCGTTACAATTTTTCGGTGCTTCAGCGTAAAAGTTAAATCATAGATACTGAATAAAAAAAATCATAAATTAGATGTTTATTTTTTAGTCAAACAAAAATAAAAACAAATGAATTATGTCGATTAAAATATTTAATTGCCGGTAGAAAATGGACTGGTTTACCAACAAACCGAACAAAGGTCAGTACATTGTGTTAGACTCAATCTAGAACTAGAAAAACATCAAACCGGACGCACGAGACGACCCGCTCTAAAGCCTAGTACACATTACTCTGTTATTATTCTGAAAGCGACGCCTCCACCGACTAAACCCGTCCAGAGTACATTGTGTCGGAAATACGAAAGAAAATGCATAGAGCTTTCTATTGTTACATCCGACACTTTTAAGGTAGGATCTTATTTCAATTCCAGAAACACGGGACTTCGTATTTCTTAAGCGTCCACTCAACAGCCGTCTTACAAAATAAAATATTTACGGAGAGCATTTCAACACTATCATTCTGAGCTAGGCTTAAATCCATTCGACTCAAAGAATTTACTTTCACTGAGGCGCTACAAGTCGTACCTACCTCGGTCGCGGATCCATATTGCAAGATAACACAAAGCAAAAAGGAACATAATATAGTACTCGGATCGCAGTGCGGGGGCGCCCTACACAAATGGACTAACGAAACCGTTCAAATAACGCGAAAAGAGCATATACTTAAGAAAATCATTAATACATTTGAACCTAAACCTTTTAAACAATTTATGACGGTTTAAATAAGTTTTACTTGTTTAAAATCCTTTTTTTGAGCTGCAAAACTCTTAACAAGACTACATGTACATTAGGCGATCTTTATTCAGTAATGAGGTCAACAAATATGTCCAATACATAAATACCTCATACGTAATGGATACTATAAATATTTTTTTCTGCCAGCATGGGGTATTTTCTCATGCAGTGATGACAACATTGACCAGTTAGCCAAAGTTGCCTTCCGCACGGGGTACGCCCGATGCAGGGAAAATTGCCATTGAGGGTAACATTTTTGCAAACACCTCACCAAATCATTAAATATTTATAAATAAACCCTGAAACACCGTCGTCCTAAATTATAACAGCTTATGTTTATTAAAGGTACTTTTCAGTTAATTATGTAACCTTCAATCTTCAGAATAAATGTCCGAATATAAATTAAATAAATACTACATAGTTTGATTTTATGCAAAACATGATAAGTTCAAGGTTAATTATTTGCAACGTAAAATAAACATACTGTGTACTTGCATTATTAAAAGGTAGGTATGTTTTTGTATTTGATATTATTTTATGATTGAGTGGCAACAAGCAAAAATCACAAGGCATACTCTTTCATTCTATAAAAATTAAGTAACTTAAAGTCGAAACTTTAACAAATCACTCACAAATTAATTTAATTCACAAAAGCATGTAGATTAAATTAATTTTAACATTCAATTCCCGGAAGTTTTACATATAATTTTTATAATGCAGTTAAAATTACCAGTTTAAGGCGAATTATTTATAATTATAATTACGACTGACCAATTACTGAGAAAAGTGTTCAGTTTGAATTAAAGTACGAAAATTCATATTCGTTAACAGTGGCCTTATTAAATTCATTGTAACTCCAAAAATATATTTGCTTTGTAAAATGCTGCTTAAATTTTCTCGGTAATGTATTTAAGATCCCTTTTTATCTTTATTCGGCTTTAACGAGAATAATAGGAGGCATTAGTCGAGTTTAAAGCTCATAAGTGAGATGTTGCTTACAACTGCACTACAATTATATTGTTTAGTAAGACAGAAATAATTGAAGTTCTTTCCAAATGAGCTTTTGTTCCGGGCGCTAACTTACTTAGTTTATTAATTAAGTTGTTCACGATCTGGACTGCTTACTGTACTGTGTAACAAGGAACCCGGTTCGACGCGCCCCATTCTATACAAGCTATAATATCTTTACTTTACCAAGTTTCTAATGTATATGATAATTTTTATTTTCAAGTTACTAAATATAACTATTGGACTTCAATTTTTTGCAGGTACATGTTTAGCGGTACTTATTAGTCCTAATTATTCCCGTTATAAGTACGTTTGTGTATACTCTTAGTCTTATATACATGTAGGTACCACTGCTTTATAACTGATATCGCAAGCACAATAAATATTAATGGACAATATATTTACTTAGTTATTTATGAGAATAATACAAGAGCAGTGATAGCAAAAAAGATATCGTTTTGAAATAGATAAATCTTTACTAGTCTGGTTGTATTAATATCATCGCAATCATCAGTTGCGGTCTGTATAAATGATTGCTGTTGCCGACAAAATATATTTGCCAATAACTGCGCAACTTGTCTAAAACTAACTCGCGGATATGGCGGACACACGACAGCTAACGGTCCATTAAAAACTACATTATTTTCGAACCATAAAAATCCCGTAATAACGTCTTGACACCGACAATATTTCACGTGCGCTTTACTACAATCACATTTCTTTAAATAGACGAGCAAATGTCAACTTTTCAATCACGGGGGTGAGAAATCCGAGGGTTCATCAAACCCCAACACCGCGAGTGAAATGCCTCCATTCAAAAATAACAAATAAAATACAGCGGTAAACAATCGAAAGACTGAAATAGAATGCAATTTCGGCTCTACGACAGATATAAATAGGGTCTAGTAGGTTGCCGAGGGTGAAAATAGCTGCGCTCGTTAGTTAAAAGACTTTAAAAATAAAATCGAGTTAAAAGGAAGAGATAACTTATACGAGCATCTTGTTAGCAAGTAACGTTTTAGGAAATTCGGTGTCTGAAAAAAATAGCTCTACATTTTTTTTTGGCATACCTACCTATCACCGTACCTGTGTTTATCACGTCTTAAAAAATACCTTCCTTACAACTGTGGACGCCTCAGGGTAATCTAAATACAAAAGTATCTTCCAAAAAGTACGAAATATGTTTTATTTTTAATTTATAACAATAATAATATCAAGTTGATGCAACAATGGCCGTTAAGTCACAGGAAACATTAAGAGGGTGACAAACTGGATGGGGACACATGAAAAGATATTGATTAATATCGATATTGTAAAAAATATAACGCCACTTTAGGTTTAAGTAAGTGCATTGGTTTTAAATTGGTTTTAGTTTTATTAGTCGTAAACACGAATAAGTTAATAATTAGTTGAATTGAGTATTAGTAAATTACAAAACGATGTAAATATTTAGCAGAACTGTTAGCACTGGTTCTGTATACGGCTCTTATCTTAGTATAAATTATTATTTTTGATAATTAGTCTTTCTATGAAATACGTCAGTAACCAGACAATTTATTTATTGTTTTGAGCGAGAATGTTAATCAAAAAGCACTAAAGTAAATTAGTAAAATTAAAAAAGCGTGTACTAACTTGGATATTTGTTTAAATACAAATGTTATATTATATTGTTTAAAGTATAACTTAATTACTTAAAATACTGATCAAACATTGATTCCTTGGCTTTATGCAAATTAATACAGTACTTAAGTAATTAGAATGTAAATATTCGACGAAATAAGAAAAAAACAACAAACCGGTTGAATTAACCAGCTTATTATAGCTTTAATCTCACGACAGTGAAATAAAAAATCTATTAATAAAACGAGACGCTACACAAACACGGGGAACTAACAAAAAAGGTTTTTTTATTTATATTTTGTGACAGATTTTGAATAATATGTCCAGTTAAAAACCATACGCCCACATCTCATATATTATGTAGGTGAGTACTTACTTAAGTAATAAGTAAAGGATTTCTCATGTTTTTCAGGAGCGTATGAATAGTATGTAAGTAAATATTTCTCAGAAACTTTCAACAATCTTTTGGATACTTAGCAACAGTAGTAACTAAGCATCAAATCTTTAGACTAGCTTTATTTCGTGGCTTCAAATTATCTCCGCGGAAATTAGCCATTTTTTTCTTAGAGGTAAGCTTCATCATCATCTTCATTATCATCAGCCTATCTTGGTCCACTGCTGGACATAGGCCTCTCTCTTGTAGGTAAGCTAACTCTACCAATTTTTTATCAATATCGCTTAAGTGGTTAAGCCGTAACTGCGTAACAAAAAGACAAATATATTAACAGTTAAATAATAATAAATTCTAGCGCAGTTAGCCTGAGCGCAGGCTTTGACTGCTTCACCGGACTTTAAAATATTGAGTATGTTTTATCATAACTCGACTCCTGTACAAACAAATTGATATCTTACGCAACCAGCTGCCAGTACTAAAAATATACTACCATATGGGTGGAGTTGTGAAGCTAACATTTATTGCAGCTTGTCATACTAATCACAATCGCATGGAAACCCGACGCTTTCTTATAAATCCCTTTTCAGTTTCAGATGTTATACCTTACTGGCATAGATAAATAAACTGTTTAAGTTACGGAATCACTTGATTACAACATTAAGTTGTACATTTACTACGATTAATATTTAATATCTAAGCGGACCACAGAGTAAGATAGATGAAATCCAAATGGCAGTTTATTATAACCTAAGATAATTATAAACTTACAATACTGGCATATAATACCGACTTGTTACTTATCCTATTGAAGGCCTAATACCTCTTCCCACCATTTAAGGAATACAATAATTTACCAATGAAATATTTAAGTTTACATCATTATTTAGAAACCCTATGTAAGTTAATTAGGTAAATGAATTTATTTTACACACTCTCTGCAATGTTTAATAAATAAACATGTTTGATGGAGTATTATTTTTAAAGTTGTTTGTACAGCTACAGCCTATCTGAATACATACTAAAAATAATTATTAAATTAACAGTGAAATATTCAGGCCTAAATACTCGAAATGAGTATCTACATATAAATGACTACCAATAGCTGTCCCTTCCTTTGTTATGAGAATCACCTATTAAATAATTAACATTCTAGCTATTAACATAAGTCACTACTAAAGCGGTATTACGTATTTATATTAATTTATGTCTGTCTACGTAACCAGTTTGGTAAGATGAAGCAAGCTTTGGGTTTTAAATGCACGACATTCGAATTACAAATAACATGAATTACGCACAAATGTTGACGTAGAATGGCAAAACATTGGCGCTAGAAAAATAATTAGTACCTCAGACCTGTATTTTGTATTCTAGGCATAAATACCTTGACGTTTGTTTATATTCAAGTTGAATTTCCTTCGCTATTCAGTCGTATATTTTTGTGAAGGTGAACGCGTGGCATTTTGAGTTTTAAAACTAAACAAATGACCATTAATGACAATGCCAAAGTACTATGATATCAGTAATCTAAAATTACTTATCTTAAAAACATTATAACAGTGATTAATAGCAAATTATTTGTATTAAGTAATTATGCATATTATGTGAAAGAATGAATGCATGCTTGGATTTATCAAGATTAAAATAGGTATTGTATAATGCTATAAACTATAAACACTAAGGTTATTTTCTCGTACTTGACCTTAGGTATTTAAACCATAACTTTACAATAAAATCAGAGTAATCATAATATAAAAAAAATGTTGACAGCATTTTAGGACCAGTGGTTTTCGTAATTTAGGAAATTTCAAAGCGTACCAAGAAACACTACCCCCAAAAGGGAAGGCTCCTATGGCGTGCACCCAGCGAGGGTTAATGAATTGGTATCTCTTTTCTATTATTAGTTTGAGTTCCTCGTTTACTCTTAGACGAGACTAATTTAAGGAAAGTAATGGATGTCGCTGCGGTGTTCATTGACATATCCGCTGTAATCTGTCTGATACTTTCCTTTAAAATTGCTTTTGCTACGAATGCTCGAATCTATGGAAATTAGACACAATACAAACAATTTATTTATTTCGTACAAAATAAATACCGCATCGTTCTAGTTACAAAATGTTTTTTACATATCTGCAAGCGCAGTGATAAAATTTGACATAAAATAACGTGGTGATTAAAATACTTGTTGATAATAATGTATTCAATGCAATTGATAATCTATTATGAAAAAGGTTATCACGTCAGAACCTCCTAAAAACGTACGCGCTTAAAAATTCGAATAACATTTAAATGAGGTAAATATATTTATAGTTAAATTCAAGGTATTCTCAATAATAACAACCCTCGATTAACCCTCAGGGAATACTTTGTATCTTAATCAAAGCTTTTCAGGTAAGCTGCTCGGGCCGGGTAATACGTGGAAACAGTCTCCATTTTATTCGCATTAAATAAATAGTTTGTTCTGAAACGGCTTTAAATCTGTTGAATTTTCGTCAGTGACACTCTTTTTGCGACATTAATTAACTGACGTCGTTTATAAGTAGAGTTAGGCATTAACGACGCTGTGTTGGGCTTCGTGCCAGCAATCTTAGGGTGAAGATCTTACTCCATGTTCGCTATTTATTGCAATTATTCGCGAATCCCTAGAATGCTCCCCTTTCTAAACTTGAATGGACCGTTACAATAATTCTGTCAAAACTACGCTTAGCTGTACGGTAGGATCGTATAGTTGAAACCAAATTATTAAGTGAGATTAGTTCTAATGCGCTGCGACATTACTTAGAACGACTTTAAATTGAGAGCGGCAAATATAGGATTACATTAATTAGAACACTAAACTCGTATATGTACCTATGAAAATAATTATTTGTGTTAATAGATTTAAACCTCATCAAACTATCAACTTCGTGTTTGATTGTAAATTAAATTACATGCTATAATAAGAAGTTCATTTAGTTCTTACTGTCCTAAACTTATTGTGTTAAGCTTTAATTATAGTGCTTACTTTAATAGTTCAAGAACATCATTATTCACGGGAACCTAATTGCTTTTAAAGGTTGTTAGGTACAAGAGAACGGTAGCCATATTTATTAGAGCTCTAATTTGCAACAGGCAGCGAACGTTATGAACTAAGAGGATAAAAATTGCCAACAAAAAATTCAAAAGAGTTCAACGACCCTAAATACACTTAAAAGGTCGACTAAAAAGTATTTCACCCTAGTAAAGTGGATAGATTTAAAGTGTCAGTTCCAACGACCGGCGTACGTGGAGACCTGGCGATGATCGATGCTCCCCCTCGCGGCCGCGATGGCCAAGGGATCGGGAGGGTGCGGCGGATCTTTTTAAAAAGCTAGTTAGATGTAACAAAAACAAACAAAGCCGGGTGGTCCGGTGTCCACCGCCGGATAGCTATACGCTTACGTATGAGTGGACTACTTCCCTTATTGTTCATGACAAACTTTGTGGATAAAGTACTCAATGGTTTAGCTAGT
Source organism: Diachrysia chrysitis (assembly GCA_932294365.1). Taxonomy (NCBI): domain Eukaryota; kingdom Metazoa; phylum Arthropoda; class Insecta; order Lepidoptera; family Noctuidae; genus Diachrysia; species Diachrysia chrysitis. Next base: position 7,557,564 of record OW028659.1, on the reverse strand, counting down.
TCATTATTATCTTTGTGTAAACAACTTAGGTGCTACTAATATTCTAATGTATTATTCAATATAATTAACGATTCAATTTATGTGTTTAATAACGTGTATAATATATTTATGACAATGAAGTCACGTAAATATAACACGGAACGTACGCATAAGTATGTAATTCATAACACAATTTATTGTAACATTTAAACACAATTACATTGCGCAAGAAACCTTTTGCATTGACCTATGAATATGATAGGTATGTACTACAAAATTTTATCTCGAATCGTAGAAACATAAATATACAGAACTACATGTACATTGTTTTTAGGAGTAGGAATTAAGAGTCGACCAATCGTAAAACTCCGATAACGAGGTTGTTACAAGATCGGCGCGTGCGCAACTGCGATTAATATAATTGCCCGCCATTATTGACTATCGACAGAAAATCGTTACTTGATAGTTACCCTGGCTTAAACACATGTTTTACCAATACTAAGAAACTTTCTTATTTACACATTCTGGAAAAATGCTTCTTGATGTTTGAAATGATAAATATTTTGTTATGAGATTGATTGCCTTTGATGTTTAAAAAAAATCTCAAACTTTACAAATGGAACAATAATTATTAAATCAAAGATTAAAAGATATAGAAATACACCTTACTAACATAAATATTTACAATAGCAACAAAGACGGGTTTACCTCACAAAATGATTCTAAAGAACCAGTAATCCATAATAATCCTATACATTAACCGGTTGGCATATACAATAAGACAGGTATGTCCCCTTAAGGAGATGGCCCTTGACACAGTGGCTTATGCAGGGGTCAAGGCAAGCAACTTGTCCAAAAATCCTCATACTGGCTTCTGTGCACTACAAAACCATATGGAACTTCTCAAGTACAAGGAAAATAGTGGAATGTTGTTGTAACAATGAATAATATTGTACTTAAGTATAATAATAACATTGGTGTTTTTTTATTGAGTAATTAAGTTGTACTATGTAGATAGAAACAAAGGTTTTTAAAATATAAGGGTCTGAATATGATAAAGATTGTTTAATCTACATTTTAGTTGCTTAGGAACTATTTAATTGAAGATTAAAAAGTTGGTAATTTCAAGCAGACAAAGTAAAATAAAGTAGAGACTGATTTACTTAAGAAGTATGGGGAAAATTGTTTTCAATAAATTTATTCAACATAGATTTAAGAAATTTGAATAAGTAGGACAGAATATCTATTAAATATTTTTTTTAACTTATTCTATGGTTCTAATAACCAATATTAACCTAACAAATATCCTATATTTTTTTTAATGAATAAATCCTAGCCTTCCTACCCTACTAATAACTAACTTTCCTCAAATTTACTGAAGGTAAGAAAATCATTGATATTTAAATCTTGAGTTCAATTTTTACCTAATTCAAGTGTAAATGATAATCTTACACAAAAACCAAAGGAAGATAGAAACACAACAAGTTGTCAATAAAAAGCATCAGTGTGGAATTGTATTGCAGAGAAACAGGGAGTTAAGAAAATCTTTTGAAGTACTTGTGTTACCATAAACATGGCTCAGAATAGTTTAAATGTTATATTATTAACTTGTGGCAAAAATATTACTTCGAAATGATTTTTTTAAAGATTTCTCTAAATTAAATGTTAAGATATTTACAATTATATATTTATGGTTATTGATGTTATCAAAGTGTGTTTCATAAAAAAAATATTAAACTACCTTATCTGGTAATTGTGCTCCAGAATGATAGATTAATCAAGTAGGCTTTAAATTACGACAAGTTTATAATATACTAGTTTTCGTCTGTGGCTTTGCCTGCGTCGATGCACTGTAGCTTATCTGTTCTTTGGGGTTCAAGCTAATTCCATACCAAATTTTATCGAAATCGTTTGGGTGATTTAGCCAATACATATGTAAGCGTAACAGACAGACAGACAGAGTCAATTTCATTTTACTATATTAGTATGGATTATGTAACAAGAAGTGTTTATAATATAACAAGAAATATTTCGTACAAGTTTCATCAAGCTGTTGTAGTAGTACTTTTGACTTTTGTCTAATTTATTTCTATGTGCACATTTCTATAAGGCACTTAGAAATAATGTAGCTTTCTACTGGTAAGAGGATTTTCAATACAGTTTAGTAGTTCCAGAGATTACTTCCTACAAATAAAAACCAACTTACAAACATTACTATTTGTATAGATAAATTGTCTAATACTATAAAAGTACTATTGACAACTTTTAGCAGTGCAAAGCCATTTACAGATGTTGTTACTAATTTGTACTTAATTATGTAGGTACCAACTTAATATTACATGAGAAGTGAAATATAACTTTTGTATTCACTTTTTTATTGTACAAATTTTGATAAAATTTGCAGTAAGTAAGTAAAGCTTGAAGAAAATGATGAGATCCATGATTGTGGCTTGGAATAGCCATTTTTTATTTATAACTAGTTGTTTCTCATATACCAGGATCCAAGCTTACCTCATACTAAGTTTCATCCAAATAGTTTCAGCCATAAAGTGTATAATATACACAAAGTTGCTGTCACAATTATAATATTAATTTGGATCACTAATTCTAATTCATCTTTCAATTTTAACTATTATGATTTGGAGCCTATTTTCTCAGTTCTAACCCTTCTTTAGACATCCAAGGGGAAAGTCCTGAAGTGGAGAGGAATTAATAACATATATAATATGTCCTATATTAGTGATCAAACTATTGGGATTAATGCTAGTCAATTATATGCAAAATTAAATGAAATGTTCCTACTGAAGCTACCTAGTTTTTTTGTGGATTTTTTCTTTAATTAGATTAACACAATTTTACAGTGTTTATAGATAGAATAAAACAGTATGTACTCTTTTTATTGGTTTATTTAACCTGTTTTCTTGTAGACATAGAGTAAAAAGTACTTGGAAGTTTGAAATTGTGTAATAGTTTAAAAGTAATAAGTCTTGTAATGTTTTTTAGATTTATACTTTAATTTTGTATAGGTAGTTGATTTTCTAGTTACTTGTTCAAGTAGGTTAGTGTCTTGTGTCATACATCATCATCTTAGACTCCATGATTAACATGGAGACTAAGATGACAAAGGCATTTAATTTAAAGCTATGAAGTCAAAGCAAGCAAACATGTAATTAAATATTTAACATTCAGTTATTAAAGAACAATGACTAAGTTACCAGCTTCAGATGTAGTCATCGTTCTGAATTACATTTTGTGCTAATAATATAGCACAATAAAATAAGGATTTATGAATATGTTGCTGTGGTTGCAATAAAAATAACTAAGGTATTTCATATTAGTTACATTATCAGTCAGAATATTTAGGTACTAACTTAAATAAATAATGATGATTTTAATATATTACATATGATATAAATTAGTACTGTAATGATTAGCTTCACACAAATACTTTATCAATGTAACAGTTATCAAGTGTACATTTATAAATAGTAACCAAACCACATTGTACTAATAAACAGAATAAGTTTAAAGTTTCTGTTATTTATATTCATGTTGCCAGGATAAATAATGGCATCCAGTCTCATTTATATTTATAATGAGGCAATTATTTATTCTATAAGTCTTTAAGTACTGTTAATATTAGATTTTATAAATCAACAATTATTTCTATTAATGTATATTATATATCATTTTGTACTATAGTATGCTGGGTGTATATTTAGTAATATTGTATGCTATATGATATACTTAGTAAGATGTTTTAGTGAGTCATACTTATTGCAAGACCTTGTGAAGCAAGAGCTGACTGATTCTTGAAGGACAATCATGCAAAAAATAAACATTAGTGAATTATTTTTATTCTGCAATTGTTTTTATTTTTATTATCATTGATTGTATTCTATAAGAATTATACTTTTAAAGGTAGGTTGGTAAGACTTGTTTATGACTAGAGTTAAATACTATGGGAAATAATCTAGATTATATATTCTATTTAGTTGTTAGGTTTTAAGTGAAAATATGTTTTTTTTTTATATTATTGTTATTTTAAAATCATTATTATTTAAGAAGTCTCTGTTACAGAGAAGTTATATGTACTAAGTAAGTTCTGATATCAGTGAAACTTAGCCATTGGTAATGAGAAATTCTCATTAACATTTAAAACTAACTGTAATAGTTTTATGAGTTACAAATTAGCAAGTTAAATAAATTCAGTTTATGCTAAGACAGGCCAGAGCTTACATACTAATGCAATGAATCTCTACATTCAAATATACATCCAACAACTTAATGTTACAAATTTTCAAAATAAATTAAAAATCAAAAGTAAAGTTTTCATGAAACTATTGGATATCTAAACATGGCCATACAACTTGCTCTGTAGAGCGTCATCTCTGTCACACGCCTCCAGCCGGCCATCTGTCTATCTCCTTCACTCCCTTCACTCCATGGTTAAGAGAAAGTAACAAAAGAAAAATAACACATCCCAGCCTCAATACATAGTAGTAACTGCATCCGCATTTATGGTAAGCGACTTGCATATTAGAAACTATCCCCAAAACAAATTATATAATTAAAGACCTGTGAGTCAACAAACAACTACTGTGCCTTATAACCTATACTCCTCAAATGATACATCCAACTTTCGCAATGATGCCGTAATTATGATATAAATAGCCGTTACAAGTATAATCACAGATATGTACAACATATAAAGTAAACATAAACAGGTAAACTAACCCTTTCTTCATGAGCCACCTCTGTTGGCCCCAGTTGATAAAAGAACGTTCCAATGAAGAAGACACTCATCCATTTTACGGTCACTCATCTATTTACACGATTTATATAATTTATGTTTGCACTACTTGTCACAATCAAACTAAAATTCCACTTTTTGCTGCGCTAAACGCAGACGTCATTGACAAACAACCGAAGTGACGAGTTATTGCACGGGATCACATAGTAGATGAAAACACTGCGTATTTTAAGAGCCATTTCATCGATATATCACAATTCTTATCACTAGAGGTTATTACATTACTAATCACTTCGTCTACATCGGTTATTTATAAAAATAAAAAGGTAAAAAGCAAAAATTACTCGTAGACAGCACTCACGACGTCGCACACTCACATAACGTAACGTGCGATTTCGTTCACACACACACACAACTAAAGTCAAGGTGACAGTTGGGCGCTACTAGCGTCGTCGTAAAAGGCGGTCCGATTCTGACTCTTGTCTATTTAGCTATTGCAACACTGAATTTAGTTCTCAATTTTAAACAAATGAATCTAATCATGAAGCTTTGAGTGTGAATCGGACTGAATTTAATAGTTTCATGTGGAATATTAAAGTAAATTTAACTTTGTTATTTGAAACAAACTTAACAATGTATTCGAGGTATAAGATATTAAAATAAAACGACAGAACTTAATTTTCTTTTTGTCTGTCCCAATAATGCAATGAAATTAAAAATTTAAAAACTTTAGTTTGTTCCGAGATTTGAAACTTACCGAACTTTTTAATTTTAACGAAGATCACTCAGAGGCACCGGTCAGAAGATGGATATGTGATAGCCAGTCTCTGTCATTAAGGCAGTCCATGAAAGAGATATGCACGACGAGAGTCCTTTGTATGATCTTTTTCTTTGGTTGACATAGGATAGGGTTAGTATGAACTTACAGGGGAAAATGATGTACCTACAATCCGTATAGCATAATTATTTATACTATTTATCTACAACTTTCAAAATTTTTTTTTTTTTTTAATTTTTTCAGTTATTTTATTGACAACAGTTTTTTTATTATACACTGTGATTTTTAAATATTTTCATATGTAATTACGTTTTTTTTTCATTTTGTTTTACCTTATACTTACAATAAGGAACATAACAAAACAAGAATGATCTGATAACCGATTTGGTGCAGTCGTTAGGAAGTTATGGCGTGACCAAAGGAATAAGCTTAGTTTTTACGCTAATAGATTTTACTATCCTACTGTCCTACATGACTAAAATTGCGAGGGTGCAGATTAGTTTTTATTTCGTTAAAAAAACAACAGCAACCAACACAGTTGTGATGAGTTGTGCCTTTATTGCGTGACTGCACCATGCTTAAATTCAGTCTAGTTGATTACTCATTCAATATCACGATGGAATATTTTTTCGTTGGGAAGTATTGCTTTCGGGTGTTATGCAGCCATAGGACTTGAACGTTTTTATACAGTATGTATTTTTTTAATGTCACCTGGAGGGAAAGAACTCTAAATAATGGACCTAGCAAATTTTACTGAAATGAACATTATAGTTAAAATAAAACTGCATAAATTTTTGAAAATTCGCTTGAGGTGTATCTAACATATATCACTAACAAATATGGTAAATTAAATTCTAGTCGACTCGTATCGTGAGTAGTATTGTTTGTGCAAGGGAAACAAATAGTTCCAAAATAACAGCACAGAATAGTACATTATTCAAATAAAGTGCTCCAGGATTTCCGAATGCGCGGGACCAAAATTCGCTAGAAACGAAATAATTGTTTCACATACTTTTTTAAACGTATAATAACTTTTTATTTGACCGTATTTAAAAGTTTTTTAATTAAACAATTAAATGTCACATATGTTCCTGATCTATATAATATACATACAAAAGGAATAATAAAATAAACTAATCTAATTAATCATAAACCTAAAATATGGCATCAAAAAATTCGTCCACATCGCTGTCCACTGGGAGTGTTCCCAAAAGGCTGGCGGCATTGCTACGTTGTATGGCAATGCTTATCCTCTGTCTAAGGTAAAAGTCAGCCCTTGGGTCACGCGAAGTGTCAACGAGGCGTTTGGCTAGATCTTTAAAAAGCATGTGCGCACTCGGACCCCACGGACCAAGGGTCTTAACCCCGAACGGCTCGAATATATAACTTCCAACTAGGTTGTTATATTTCCGCCGTTTGAGGTTCTCAGCAGCCGCAGCGGCGGCACCAGTACAGCCCGACGAACTAGGAAGATGGGATGGCGCAAGAGTATCGACATAAGTTGCGTCCCATACTAAAGGCCTACCCAACTTCCATGGGACATGCCGTCCGGTCTCTTGCCATCGTCGCGTGCCAGGCCATTGGGTTCTAGTACAGCCGGAACGCCGACGGCAACAAGAGCTCGTCGGATGATGTCATTAACATTCGCATGCCGCGCTACGGCTACATGAAAGGCCGTGGTGTCCGAGGCTGTTGACAACATGAAGCACCTAGGCGTAGTGCAACAGCGAGGCGGATAGTAGTGTCGTCGAACAAGGTTCCTATGTTCGAAGACGGCAGTGCGTGAAGCACTTAATAACTTGCTAATTTAACAGTTAAATATTCACATAGTAAACTATCATTAGGTTGTAACCAGCTACATTTAATTTTATATTCATAACGCGTCTGTCAACACGCACTGTCCCAAATCGCTATGTGATAGGTCGAGGACGCTAGCCCCGCCCATTTAGGTATGACCTAACGTGCAGACGTAGAGAAAAACGCTATATATCACACTAGATCTGACGTGTGCCCAATAATTTTCTTTGACACACTTGGCACACCATCTGCACTGACTGAACTGTACACAATGCCTATCTTTTATTTGTTATAAAATACCTTCTAGTAGTAGATAGTTTGTATATTTTTATAGGCTAAATATATATTAGCGATAGAAAAGGCAAGCCGAATATATTAGGGAAAATTATACAGATATCTAGATTTTTATAATAAAACAAGTCTACATTAAATACATAGTTTTATTAAAAAATGAAAACAAAATCCCTTACACTACCTAAATAAGGCACGACGTGTTTTAACAATCGTGTGGCCTGCGGACGCTGCACACAGCGCGGCGCCGCCGCCACCGACAGCGGGGAACAGAGATGTAGCACACAATGCACGTAGACTTTTACATAACTCAAACAACCCTGTACATATATAGCTGTTTACAAAATATACAATCATAATGCCACCGAGCAACATTTATTTATTTATTGCGGATTACACAAAACCTCACAATACTGTAATTTGGCCGGAAAACATCGATGCATACAACTTAACATTTCTTTAACAAAATACATACAAAGCTTTTGTAACATGAATGGAACTACGTCGGTTATACACAAGTCTCTTATTCCCGATATGTTATATTTAAATATTAATATGATTGCTATACAAACGGTAGGAAGCAGAGTATTGATAATTTACGAAGCTTTACAAGTAGAGTAACACTGAAATTTACACAATTTACAACTGAATAATTATAATATACTTACATAAAATTTGTGCGTAAAAATGTGTGAGATATAAAATATGCGCTAAATTTTGACAACTTTTTAATGTTTAATATTTTATTAAAAATATGTGTCAAATGTGCCATGTATACTTTTTTAAGCTACAATGAAGTTAGTATACAAAGGAGCGTAATTAATAATTGTTTATAAATTTAAATCTAAAGCGTGATTAAATTACATGTCCCTATATGATTACAATCTCTAAATTGAAACAAAATGCAAAATTCTTACTATGAAATAAATTACTAAACCAACATTTGATACACTAATCACTTAATTTGTAAATAATAATATAGGAATAATATCTTAATTTGTATGTCTTTGTACCAAATCATGATTTAGATAGAATTTTTACAATTTTGAGCTTCATTGACAATGAGATGGTGCGAGAGAGCATTGAGTGATGAGATGCGATACATAACAGTATACAACAGTCAGAGGCTGAAATTTGTATACTTTTCATCTCCTGAAAAGATTATTTCCCACCCCCATTGAAAGACATTAACAAAATTTTTACATGAAAAATTTTGAATGCCGGAAATTTAATACAATGTTTTGATGAATTTAAATGAATCAACCAACACATCCTATTAGCAACACAACATTCAGAAAATGAAATGGATATGGATAACAAGTGAATTAAATTTAATTAGTGAATAATTTACATTATCTCAAATAAAGTCCACGAAAGTTACAAATTTATTGTCTCCTCTCATTAAACCGTGCCAAAACGTCTCATACGTCCAATTGGTCAATACTAAATATTAAGGATATCAGTGTCTAATACTGTCGGTAAAAAATTACCAAAAAACGTTAAAAATTATGTTTAGTAAAAGCCAAAATTGGATTATTTTTGTAGTAGAAAAGTTTGAAAGACACCGTTGATCAGTCGAGTTAATGTTACTTGTTACAATTTAGTGGTCGCTAAAGCCGCCGCGCGATAAGCTCGGCGCAGCAAGCCAAGTGTCAGTAGTGGTCCACGTCCGCCGTCGGCGCCACGGAGTACACTGATGGCGGGCTGTGGAAATGTGAAAAGCTTGTTATATTATGTGTGACGTGTATGCTGAAATGTTGTGATATGCATTAAGAATATTGTAAAGTTATATGCATTATTTAAGTGCTTGTTATTATTGAAATTATATATGTATGCTTTAGTCCGCAACTTCGTCCACGTAGATGTCAAAAATGATTTTTAACATACTCATTTTAAAGAGTTGCATTGCACCAAGGTTTTAATGTGACTTCAACGTTTTTTGAACAAAATCGAATTGAATTTTCAAATATGTGTCAATATAAAAGTAATTTAAATTAAAAGCACTAAGGAGTATTGATATCAATTTGGTCAAATCACCCCTACAATAACTTTTTACCCCTTTTTAACCTAAGTTTAATTGTTAGCATTTAACTCTGAGTTAAAAAGATAACCTATGCTTGTGCAACTTAATAAAAACTTATTTTTCGAAAGTTAATAATTGACCTGTTATTGATTTGCAGTTGTATAAAATGGGCTGATAAAATTCAAGTATACTAAGGGCTAATTTTTCCAACGCCAGATAATATTATTCGAAGAATAATTTTGAATTTTTGACAGTTCTTCCATACAAAATCTGTCAGACGTAAATTTTATTCAACGAATACAAATTATCTAGCAATGGATAAATCATTGAATATTCATCAACATTACTAAAGTAGTCTAGGGACTATAGAATGTAGTAGTCGCTGTAGTTTACCGCAGAGCCCGGCGGGGCGCGGGAAGGCGCGAGGGCCGCGGCAGGGCCGACACCCGCGCGTCGCTGCCCGACGCCGGCCGCGGCTGTTCCACTACTGCCGCTGCTGTAAACAAATCAAATCAATGACTTAAATATGTAGGAAAATCTGGGTTAACACTAAAACATACTAGAAAAAGGAAATAGACGGACCAGGTCTAAAAATAAAGCTAAAAACATAGATTAAAAATTGCGACTGCATTATTTTTTAACGGATTTCCTTATTCTTTTATTTCCGTTCAGCAACTTTACGAAATTCTTCGTTTTTTTTTAGCCAAGGATATTCAGTCAATCTACATAAAATCACTAATATATACATATTAATCTCGATTTTCCCGACCTTAACTTTCTCTTGTAACCACTGAAACGGGCTTAGTCTTGAATTTCTCCTAAGAAAAGTGTAAGCAGTGTCGATTTCAGTGTAATCAATACATAAACAACATAGCAATGTTTAATATAATGCGTTATCTTTTCTATTGGATTACGCTATGTAACCGTTACTTTTAACATCATAATTAGCATTTAAGTAACCTACTATTGGGCTTAAGCCTATCCTTAAACGCCACATAAATCCGTCACAAAATACTCATTTTTTTTTTACAAATATGTACCTTCAAACATAGAAACTGACGTCACTTTTACGCAAATCCGAAACACGCAACACTCAATTATTTGATACACTGAATTTTTCGATAAATTTAAAAAATGTGTGATATACTACTCATATAGATTATAGAGCGTACTTTAATTTCCCTACCTATTAAATTTAGTTAGTAAATCACTACTCACGCGGTGCCTGTTTAGGCACAGGTCCAGACGCCGGCCGCGACACCCGCAGTTGCGACGCGCCCGCCACGGAGTACGGCCGGGTCGTCGGCGGCTGAAACACGTCACACTGACATAACACAACGTTAGAGTGATTGATTGTTACTTGTGTTAGTTACATGCATTATTATACTATTATAAAAAAAGTATACACCAGTAAGTACACTCATAACACCAGCCGAGTATATAAATTAAACCGTAACCACTGATACAAACATACACAAAACTATAAATGAAAATATAAAAAAAAATATTATACAACAAGGAATACTGTTAGAGTAATGGAAATAGATAAGAAATAATTAAATAGAAAATGCGACAACTTTTTGGTAAAGACAAATTATTGGAAATAAATAAGTTACAAAAAAAGACAACAAATAGCACAGAAATGAAAAGGGTACACTATTACCACTAAAGAGAAAGAAAGAATATAAAAAATCAACGAATATAAAGTATTCTACATAAAGCAACTAGTACAAAATTATCTAAATACTAACTAGGTACTACGTATACATCTTAGGGCTGATTTTTCCAACACCAAATAATTTTATTCGAGGAATAATTTTGAATTTTTGACAGTTCCATACAAAATCATGCTGAGGTCAATTTTATTCCACGAACAAAAAATATCTGGCGTTGTAAATCATCCCTAAATCAAATTAATAGCGAATCAACAGACAGAGAATTAAGTCAGATAGGGGCACAATATTATTTACCTATAACAATAATTCAATTCACCACAAACCAAGATCTACATAAAATACATAGGTTATAGAATCTTTTACATAAAGGAAAACCTATATTATACCAGTACATGAAATGGAAGAACTAAGCAGTGCTTTCATGAATAACTATTGTTTTCTAATAGTATTAGTCAAAGCAATAGGTTTAGTACATGAAATGCATTGACATTTAAATACCTCAATAAATAATTTTCTAACTACGACAATAATAATAACCACCTGTATACAGTGGCCCAATTCATCACATATTGAAATTATAATATTCAAACATAATGCCACTCAGTCCAACATTTGATCTAAACATCACACAAGACTGAAGTGTTTTTACTCTAGTCTTAGATGACTTCCATAGAGCCTTAGCGTTTTGTATAGGGTGCCTGAAGACGGACAAAGCCTTTGAGGCCGGCCCGGAAAGAGCCCAGGATAAGAAAGGACTTTGAGGAGGCCTTTCCTCATTTGCCAGTTAAGTAGCATCTTAGCGAAAAAATAAGAAAACTATAGAGTGCGCATATCGAGTATGAACTGTAAGCACTAGTATGAACAAGTAAAATTAATGTCAAAACAGAACGCGTCGTTGTATTAAAACTATTTCAAAACGTAATATTACCCTAATAATATTGGAACCATCGTTATTTTCGCATTAACGTTTGTCGTCGCACGGAAATCCACTTTAAACAAGCGTTGTAGTTACAGCAAAAATTTTGCTTACGCTCGGCACAAGCGATGCGCGCACTCTATGCTTGTCTATGTTTACTCTAAGGGTAGCATAGGCTAAAGAAGAAAAAATGCTATTGGGCCACGTAGGTTATTTTTTTATATTTTTGCGGAAAATTATGGCACTCTCATTCAGAGCGGTAAATTTTCTAAGGCTTTGGGCATTCTGTTCATATAGGCCATTATACACAGGTGCGATATAACAGCAGACACTCACAGGTAAGTGATGGTTGCGCATGGAGACGGGCACGCCGCTGCCGGCGCCCGCGCGGAGCTGCGCCATGTTAGTCACCACGTTAGCGACGTTGGTTAGTACGTTCAATGCGGACCGCGGACAACACGGATTGAGGGTCAAAGTAATGATCAATATTAGTTTGAAAATTGAACTGAAAGTGTGATAGTGGCGATTCATTTAAACACAAACTAAACAGAATATGATTTTGGAAGACACAAACCAGAATATTTTTTTTACAAAATATGGCGGCAAGCAAAGACAAGACTTTTAATAGATTTTCAAGAAATAGTTTGTTATCTATCATCGTCTTTTTCTAAAACAGTAGGTATATTAGTAAATCTATCATTTTAATGGAGCATGAGTTTATGAATAACTGTTTATCTGGTGAATACCAGATAAACTTTTTTTGAGAGCACTTCTACTACTAAGACTTGATGACGCTGACTGAGGCTGAGCAAAAGTGAAAACCCTAACGAATTTAGTTTGTGTAATTGTGTGAAAGCCAATTCCTTTAGTGACAGTCAATTGGAGACAAAAACTTATAGATAAGTAAGAAAAATTAGAAACATACTGAACCTGCAAATTCGTGAGTTTAGTGCACAAATTTTGTAAGGTACTCTGCAGGCGTGATTAAATGAATTCTGAAGTATTATCATACTAGGCACACATTGAACGTAAACCATTGATTAGTACATATTTAAGTAATGTATGAAAAAATACATAAAACAGACACATTTTAGACACAATACATTGATTTGACAACCAATTAGACACAATTTGATTATTTTTAGGACAATAGTATTATTTATGCTATTTTACCAACACCAATAATTAGACATGTAATGAAAAAAGTTGAATGAATTAATTTCTTGTCCACATTGTTTTTTTATTCATGTTATCTTAAATCTAGTTATTTAATTTCATGTGTTTTTTTTATAATATGATATTTTTTTGTTTATAATACAACAGTAGACAAAAAGTGCATTAACTTATTGTCTAAAAGATAAATTACTAAAAATTAAAAAAAACTATTAATATACTTGTATTTTTCTTATCGCTAAAATTAAATACTAGCCTGAGTTAGTTTGAGTATGTGTAAGCAGCTAATATAAGTAGTACTTACATCTCTCGGTGCAACGAGCTGGCTCTGTGGCCTTTCCCGTCGGAGAGTTTCCGTTCCCTGCCGCACGAGCGCTGGCGTCGGCGGGAGGTCGGCTTTAGCTTGTTTGTCGTCTTGTTTCTGAAGATTTTGTATTTGTTTTATGTAGGTTAAAAACATATTATGTGTGATATAATAATCATCATTTAATTAATGCTATTAAGAGTCATTTTTCGGTAGGTAATGTATGAGAAATTCGATACATTTTTGTGAAAGTTCCAGATTACGGATTTTTAGATTACTAAACTAAAAATCATATTATATTTAAAGCAAATTTAAATATTTATCTATTGCAGTTAACTCGCAAACTTTTACTGTAATAAGTCATTTTGTTAAGGGAAGTATTTATAGTAGTTAGTATACCTGATGGCTATGTATGGTGTAGGACTCGGTGACGACGGGCGGCGGATGGCTGGTGGCGGGGTGCGGGGGGTGCGGGAGCGCGGACAGCGGGTGCGGCGGGTGCGGCGCGGTGGGCGACAGCGCGGGGTTGGAGGCGTACACGGCGCGCCGCAGCATGCGCAGCGTGCCGGCCGGCAGCGCGCGACTGACCGGCGCCGCGGGCGCTGCCGCACTGCCTGGAAACACCCACACAGACCGCTTTTATAACTCAAGCGGTGTCATTCATCACTTTTGTGGGATGAACGTACAATTCCATATGAAATGCCCCATCCAGACTCTCCACGAGGCTACACGAGGGAACGCGAGTACGAGAGTGTGGACGGTGCGCTCGTGTCCCCTCGTCTTCCCTCGCCTCGCCTCGCTGTCGCTCCGTTTTGTGTCGGTTTTTCGGACGCGAGTCAAAGAACGCGAGGGGCGAGGCGAGGGAATCAACCACACTCTCGCGCTCGCTCACTTTGTTGTAAACTGCTGCAGAGTAAGGACGCGCGCGTTTTTTTAGAATGACGGAGTGGACCAACGATTTGTGTTGCACTTTTATGGAGTTGTATCAAATGGAACCAATTATTTGGAATCCGAAAAATCCCTATCACAAAGATAAAAATAAAGTGAATGACGCGTGGGATCGAATTAGCAAGGAATTGAATATACCTATACAGGAATTAAAAACTAAAAAAATTGTATAGTATGTATATATAAATATTGTGTATTGACGTCATCCACCACCTTCTCCGTTTTGACTTTCTTTTTTTATTTAGGTCATATAGACGCAAGACATTATAATATTGGTAGGCACATAAAGTTGCTAACGCAGTCACTTCAATCACGTCCACCTTGTAGTAGACGTAGCGGGCAAGTGAATAAATCGAGAGTGTGGATTGCTAGCACTCGTGCAGCCTCCACTCGCCAAGCCTCGTGCCGAGAGCCTCTAGGAGGCGCCTTGCGAGAGTCTGGATGGGGCATTACAGAATTTTGAGGAAAAAATCCCGCGGTACAATTACGCAGTGCAGATTTACCCAAATTCTCGACACTGGACACTGCGGCAATAGTTCCTTAATAAGAACTCAGAGTCTGAAACTAGTCGAGCAATCACAAAAAAAATGCGCGAAAGTAAACTATTGCCACAAATAATTATCATAAATTACAATGATCTTATCGTGTATTGCCATATGTATATTTCCAGTTTTACCCACATGCCTCCCTGGTTGTTACGTCACAAATGCCCTCGACTACAAATGTAGCACTTAATCGTGAATTAACTAAATATATATTCATCTCACTCTAACAACAGGAAAATAATGAAACAGGGATAAAGATGAATTACGCTGTTTTTGACAGCCGTAATTTTCGTGACGAATGACATGTCTATATATAATACGTCATTATTGTAACCCTTCCCGTTAAACGGCAACAAGCATTAGGAAAAAAAGCCTGACACTTCGTGAACCCCACAGTTAAGCATTCGAAAATTCGTCCTTAATAAGTGTTAAACATGAGAAGGCGTCAAAATAAATAATTTAAGAAACATTTAAAAGTCTCTCGTTACTTACCTGGTATCCTGCTTAATTCTCTATGCGAACTGTATTGCCTAAGTTTTGACGATGGCAAACTTGACTTCCTCGGCACCGCTGTCGGTGGGACCATAGAACCGTATGATACTAAAATAAAATAAAAATATGAAGAAAATAAAACAATGATCATGAATTTAAAATGGAAAATTATATTATAACTGATATGATTTTTTGTCATGATTTGTGCATGTCTGATCAAATATGGAACTTTAAAATTGAAGCTATACGAAAACCATGGATGTGTAAAAAATTTCAATAAACTATAATTTTGTGATAACTTTATGATATACTTACTTAAAATAGCATTTTTCCGCAAACAATATTTATTTAACATCAAGTCTCATAACATACTCTTTACGAAAATGTTAAGATAACAAAAAGTGATAGAAATAATTATTAAAATGAATGTTTTTCACAAAAATTACAAAACAAACAGCGGCCGAAAAATACGCTGTCTTTCTATACCATTCGTTAAGTCATTACAATTCTGACAACCAGTCTTACCATGGGTTACTGTGACACCCAGTAAAATGGGTTGTGGAGGTCAGATAGGCAGTCGCTCCATAAAATACAGTATTCAGCTGAATCTGGTAAGACTGGAAGCCGACCAACAAAGCTTGGGAAAAGGCTAGGCAGAAAAAAAATCTATGATTACACTTACCAGCACTGGTAGGAGAAACCCTGCTCAAAGGTGATTTCTGAACGATACTAGGCGCCACCATTTTCCTTTCTGGACTCGCTTTCCCCGCCATGATATCCCTTTTAACCGACGTCTTCTTAACCATAGTCGCACTATTTATAATCGTCGTATTGTGCATATCGTAGGTGCGTTCCAAACCCGATGTGTTCGCACTTGGTACTTTAGTTAAAGTGTAGGATTTGTCATCTACCATATCGTATATTGGCGATATAGTGTTGTGCAGATTTAAAAGTTCGTTTTTCGATCCCTTCCTTAGTGACATTAGCGGTGTTGAGGCTATTTGTGGGCCTGCAATGCGGAATTTTTACCTTATACCAGTGTGAAAAGCTGATGCATCGCTTGATTATATAGTGTAGGTATTTATTTATTAGGCTAATTTTACATGTTAATGACATAAATGACCCACATGGATATATTTTTATTTTATGATTTAAAAATATAAATTGCTATTATTATGATTATTAAGTCTTATGCTTTAGTAAAAAAAACACACTTAGTACCGTGCTTCATACCCAAGTTATATTTTCCAAAAGCAACCGTATACGCGGTGAGGCGTAAGCGACTCGATTAACTGTGATATTGCAAAAGTTCTCCATCCCTTAGTCTTTTTGCCCTCTTCGACCGTCACGCGTGAATGACATTACCTTAAGGTTCAATTTGCCATACCGACTTCGCAGTATAAAACACCAATAACCATAATAATCATGTGCCTTATGACCTTAGCTGAAGGTTCAAATTATAATACCCATTTTGTGGAATGAAACAGGTATATAAATACTTACGTGGGTCATGCACAGGCACATTGTCAGGTACGCTGTCGGGTGGACTGGACGAGCTGAAGGTTCCCGTGTCTGTACTCTCACTCGAACCAACCATAGCTCGCTCTTGAGAACCCCACTCCTGTGGATTTTTGATAATAGAAATTAATACAATGTGCGTTGACGGCCTACGTAAGATATTGTCAGATGTCGTACATTGAAAATATTCAGACTCTGAACTTGCCCTTAATTTCTGTATGGCTGTTCAAATTTATCTTTTAACAAATCAATAAATAAATAATGTCAACTAATATAAGTGGTTGTCTATCTAACTATTTAACAACAACTGGTCTGATGTTTGGCAGATATTTAACCATTTTACAAACTTTACAACCTTTTAGAAACTAAGGGTAATATGCTGATTATCTTCAAGTCAGAATACGTACCCGTACGTCCTGCTGCGTTCTCTCACCCACGTCTATTAGGTTTAGTGTAGCAGAATTAATGTCAATGATTTGGTTATCGTCTGACTTCAGGTACACAACAGTCGTATCCATAGCACTGGCTTTCGGAGATACTTTCTTGAACGTAGCAGACCTTTTGGGAGTGTCTCTAGTTGGTTCTTCCTGTCTGTCGAAGCCATTTGTGTTTACCACTCTTCTTCTCGACAGCAACTCTGAGGCGTTCTCCATACTCTGTCGCGGCACCGTTATCGTTTGGTTCGGTAAGTGAATAGTTTTGATGGGCGAAGTCTCAGCCTGATTAGGCAACGGCTTCTCCGGCTCAGTGGGCAACGCTTTCCTGGCCAGAGACAACTTCTGCCGAGCCTGTATGATCTCATTCAACTCCTGCTTGCCCAAAGTAACGTTCAAACTGTTCCGCGCCGCCAAGTCTTCTGGTCTCTGGAGGCCCATATCCTTGTAGAAAGCATCGTCAGTCTCAAAGTTTTCTTTTTCAGCGTCGTTGTCCCTCCTAAACTTGTTATTTGAGTAGTGTAAGGTTATCGTTTCAGCCATTTCTGGGTTCGGTTTGGGCGCAGTCTTAGGCGAGTCTTTCTTATCAGAATTTTCGTTTAGAATTTTGACGGGGTCAATTTGGCACGCTTCTTCGCGGGATTTTGTGTAACTTTCCGAGTTTCTTATGGCTGAGTCACGTTTTGTAAAGCTGTTGTAGAGTTGGCAACGGGGTCGTGCAGAGAGGAGCTTTTCTGATTGTTCGAGGTGTGTGAAGGTTGCTGAACTGAATATGTTGGAATCTGTGCTGTCTTTTGGTTTTGAAGAGTTGGTAAGGACGTATCCTGAGTTCACGGAGCTGACGAGACTGGATGGCAGGGAGTCGACGATGCTTTCGTTGTCTGGGTAGGTGGTCTGCGACAGGAAGCTTGTGCTCATGTCCTTCTCCTCAAGGATGCTTAGCGTCATGCTAGTCATCAAAGGATCAATGCTATCTCGCCCTGACGTTGGAAGACCTGAAATTATATAGTATATCCTTTAATCTCTTCTTAACATCAACATCTTCTTAACATAATTAAAGTTATAATTGCTATAACCACTAAGCATCTATAGTTTAAAACACCGACAATTTATTTCCTTACTCATACAGGTTATGCTAGTAAGTACTATAGTATTCAGTGAGGCGGTAACACATCGGATGGTTGCGTAAAATTGCCCTGAACGCGTAACATGTAAAATAAACCATAGTTGCAATATCATTACTGCGTAAACTTTGCTAATAAATAAAAGAAATCTTTCGATGAAAGTTGAAAGAAGTTTTTATAATTACCCGAATCCTTATGTGAAGGCAAGGACTTCCGACTGTCAATAGACTCCGCGTTGAAGGTTCCAGAACTTTCCATGAGGAGGGAAGACACGAGACTTGGCGGAGACATACGCATCAGCGACTCTCCACTTTGATACATATTGAGACTCGGACGCTCGTTGAGGATGTTTGATAGACCCCTAGAATTTTAAAACGTTGTACTAATTGAATAACACAGTAAAATGACCCCTGTGATATTACTAACAATATTAGACACAATAAAGGCTTAAGCCGCCTACATTTAAGGTACGATGAGCGCTATAGTTTTGTTATACGATATTTTTATTTCCTCGAAATTTCAATATAGTAAATTAACTTTTTTTTTTAAAGTCCATTACTATCGGCAAACATCTTAAAATTTTACGTCGATTTCAATTTTTTTTTTATGGACAGGGGGATGTGTTTAAAACAAGGAGAGTTAGGTTACGTTAGGCCACGCGATGAGTTTTGCGTTCTTTTTGCCAGTGCCTGAAAACTTGGCCTCAATATCTTGTTTGCCATTAATTATACTACAGTAGCGAAACAATACCAAGCTAGTACACCTCCACCACCAAAGCTTACATACGTCTATTATGAATAACATATCCAAAGACGGTGAAGCCAAAAAGAAATAGAAATGTTTCACAATTTGTATGGTGTTAACATCGAAATTCTATCTCTAGTAACTAAAACCGTCTGTGGATATGTTATTAACAATAGGTCTAAGCAATATGCACGATAACGATGCCCAGACACCAGAACGTAAGCGTTATATAACCTAAAGCAGTGCAGCGCCTGGTTCTGGGGGGAGGTGACACCGTAACACCTCCTTTGATATTGGGCCACATTGAGGTACAAATGGAACATCCACCTGGGTAATATACATGCAGATTTGTCAAACTGTTACATGCAGTTGAGTTATATGCTCAAATTTTAGTAAGTGGCAAGAAGTATTGTAAACCACTGTGGATTTTATTTAAACTACTAAATAATGTTAGAAATTTCTTCTCAATTCCACAGATATATCATAAGGAAAATAAATGATTACAATGTCAAATTCGGCCCTTAAAAAAAACCATCAGCTAAAGCTATATATTTGCGATTAGAATATTTTTTACGTATATTTTTCTTGAAATTACAAGAGTATAAACGATAGGGTATAGTTTCAAATTCAATACGTCAATTTGTATAACACGTTTTTTTTTTATACAAGATTTTGTATATATTTTATATTATATTTATACAAGAGCAATACTTGTGTACACATTGTAGTAAAAGTAACATCTTTTATGTTATCTCTTCGTTGTATAGGAACAAAAAATACTGATCGGCGCTTTCTTTCAATACACCTTCTTACTTTCCCTTTCCTTAATACTCGTCATTGCTTCGTCATGCGCGATAATTAATAACAAGCTTTTGTTTTGAACCTGAAGTAATGGCGATAATATTCTAAAAACGACTGTTTCAAACAAGTTATTGTGTTCATTTGAATCATTATTTGTTATTAAATTAGATGTAGTTTGCTATGAGCAATTTACTACTGTTTTTAGGGTTCCGTACCTCAAAAGGTAAAAACGAAACCCTTATAGGATCACTTTGTTGTCCGTCTGTCTGTCTGTCTGTCTGTCTGTCTGTCTGTCTGTCAAGACCTTTTTTCTCAGGAACGCGTGGAGGTATCAAGCTGAAATTCATATCAAATACTCAAGTCTATGGTCTCTTGGAGCTGTGAAAAAATCAAACTTCTAAGTCAACGCGATCAAAAGATACTCCCGTTTATGCCGCAAAATTCCGCAAATTTTCGAAACTCGCACGGGAATCAAAACCTACAGGGTACTTCCCGTGAACTCAGAATCTTGAAATTTGGTACGAAGTAACGTCTTATAGTACAGATAAAGGAAAAATTGCGAAAACCGTAAATTTTTAGTTACATCATATAAAAAAAAATATTTCTGATTTTTTTTTTTTTTCATTTTGCAATTATCATACCATAACTATGACTCGATCGTAGTGATGGGTGAACTTTTACTTATATACCTACAGGTGTGTACGGAACCCTCGGTGCGCGAGTCCGACTCGCACTTGGCCGGTTTTTTTTTGTTATGTAACTTATACTTGATTGCACATGCTTTAATTATAATGGGTCGTTATAAGTGACTTATTTACATTTCTTTGGGGTACGTGATTCCATACCACTAGAAACGCAATTGTTTCTGCTTGGGTTTGAAAAATACAAGGCAACCGATACCTAAATAAATAGCACTTATATGGCTAAATAAACCACATTTATCACATTTCATTACATAAGATGCTCCGTTAATTCCGTATGTGACGCATAATACAGTTTAAATTCACACGTCAGTGTTACAGACAGTCAATACTGGATACGTTCATATTTCAATATTTGTAGATCATAAACAAGCATCGACTAAAGTAAATGCAGTTGTATCAACTGTGTTTTTAAACAATAGGGATGTTGGTATGAAAGTAAAAATCTATTTAGTCCGTAAATTAAATAATAAAAAAGTACAAGACACGAATTTTTCACGTTTTCAAAGTTTTTTCAAAACTAAGGTGTGATAAACTGATTCAAAGTTCAAGAGTGGGGGCTAATTACGTCACATGTTACACAAAACGTATGACATCGTGACGTCATGCGACATCTCAAATCAATGTTAATCTGCGTAAATTTTTGGGACACGTAAAAAAAGAAAAAATACGTGTTTAATATTTTTATTAATCTACCTGACGGACATAAAAAAACAACCCTATTGATGAAACCGATAGGCGAAAAATTGGGAATGAAAGAAAAACAGGGAAATTATGTAAAATCATACTATTCATATATTTTCGTTAAAGAGTGGAAATGTTTCGCATTAAGTCATAAATCCATCGACCGATCATTTTAGAACCATAAATGAATAGTATTCTATCAAGTTATGTAAGTTTGAATAATTATATTTGTTTGGTTACGCAATTGGTAGAAATTACACCGGCCTATACTGATATCAGCCCTATATTGTTTTTCCCTTTAGGGTAAAACGCCGTTTGATCGCACCGACCCATGTTATTTATATGGGCGCACAATGCACGCGTGAAAGACTTCCCATTCTCATTATTAAGGGCGTAGTGCGACTCGCCCCGATTATACTACACTTAACCCTTAGGCTGCTTTCACATTTCTAACATTATACGCTTAGAATTTTGAAAAATTGTAAGTCAGACCGACAGTCTTACTTTCTTAAATCTTTGACTGGCCTGTTGGTCTAGTGGTTAGTGACCGTAGTGCTAAACCGGAGAGTGTGGGTTTGATTCCCACCCAAGACTAATATTTGTGTGATAACAACGATCATTTGTTCTGTGTCAGGGGGTAATTAATCTATAATATGTATGTTTTTAGAAATATATAAGTAGTTGCCTGCCTAGTTTGGGATCCGAGACGTGTGTGAGTTGTCCCAAGATATTATTATTATTTCCTGGCATTGTACTAGAAAAAAGGTTACGGAATTACGGTAATCCTCGGATCAATGCAAAGATTAACAGTTAAAATGACTGTCAGTATTATAAGGAAGTAACGACGATCAACACATGACAGCTGGGGCTATAGAACTTAACGTGCTTTCCGAGATACGAAGGGGTCTCGGTTTATAAATGGATAGTCATCCATTCATGGACAAACTTTGCCAGGCAAGACTCAGATAAACTCATAATTTAATATTTTAAACTGTGATATTTAAGGGTTATCGAATATCAGATAAACAGACGTCCCATCCATGTTTAGTATTGCGTCTAGACAAACCATGCGTGATGTTCAATTGTTTTTGTGTAATATATAGGTATATTAAATCTTTGGGCTTGACCAGCCTCAATATTTTCATGAGATGGATTCATAATAAGGTAAGTTATAAAACGATTTATTCACGCACATTTTCTCCAAATCGTCAAAGACGGGCGACCTCTATTTGTTCGAGATCACCCGTCGCGTGAGAGAAAACGGTAAAACCTTCAAAAGAGGTATAAAATGTACTTACTTGTTGAATGTGTTGTGTAGATTGTGAGCGGGCTGCGACAAGTCTATGTTGATCGGCTTGGACGGCGTCTGGTCCATCGAGGACCGACCAGACATATCCGGACCGAGGGTCACATCCAAGTCTTCTAGCTGCAAAAACAATAGAATTTTGATTAAAAATAAGAAGGAATTCTAGGACATTATTTACTGGTAGTATTGTAAATTTATAAGAATAAATGTACGTAGCTTTGATACGTATTTGTTAGATATATCTGACTTTTGACCTCATAAATCAATTAAGAAAACGTCGCTTTCTTTGATTGATTAGTAAGGTTAAATTTTCATCAATTTAACATGGCCTACCCATCTAATATGCTTTATTCCTAAACATATTTCTTCAATGCAAATTCTGACAAGAAATTCAAGATATTTGATATTTGTTAGGTGGGCCATAAAATTCCATGTGGTTTAAAATTACATAACTTGAATTTTGCGCCCAACTTCGACAATTGAAGAGCGTGAATCGAATCAATTCTTGTAAAACGATGGGTTATTAAAACTCAATGGTAGTTAAGTAATTGACGAACACGTGCAATATATTGTCCAATTTAATAAGTGTGAATTCGAGGGGAATACAACGTACTATATTTAATCCTGATCATAAAATACGCATCCTGTAATATCATTTGAATACGGAACCCGACAGCTAACTCACAATATCAATAATTGATCACACATAAATGTGAAAGGGAACTAAATTCAATGAAATTTATATGGGAACACCTCTGAGGTATATACAATAGATGAAATAAAAATATCTATCCACAATTGTTGGAGATATCAGAACACACATACAAAAAAACTCCTTCGTATTAAGAACTCCTTTTAAAGTCGGTTTAAAAGTAAGTTTACATTTTTATTATACATTGCTGCAATACTATTGACACAAATTCCTTGACAATATGAGTAAGCGTGAATAGTACTCGCAATAATAAGTTTTATCGTCAATGATGTTCCGTTTACGCTTAGATTACGTAATTTTCTTTCCGCTATAAGATATTTTCGCACGAAACGCTACGTTCCGACGTCATACGATTACGTCATGAGAATGCATTTTATTTTATTGGAATTTCTGCTCTTAGTTATATTTAGATACTTTAGATAAAAAAAAACTGAGACCATTACAGTGATCTACGTTCACGACGAAGCAATTTGATCAAAACTTTTAGACATTACCAGCTTCAATCGGAAAAGTTTTCTTACTATTCATTTATTATTTCCTCACTGACAAAAAATCCTTAAGTAAATCAAATCATTTATTTCTTTGTGAACATGGGTAGATACATAGATGTTTCATTATATTGAAACTCTTCATATTTTATCTTTAATGGGTATACAAATTGTACACAGGTAATACAGAATTGAAATTAAATAAAAAGTAAACAAATTTAATACGTAAACAAATAAAGAAATTCATAAGTTAGCTATGGTAAGTAACATGTAGATCTGATATTAAAAAGTAGGTCATATATCATACGGATATAAAAATAGAAACTTTAACATGTCAGTCACGATGAGGCTTCAGTACCGTTAGAGATTCATCTAACAAGATCCAATCAATTTGATCTGAGCTTCGGTAAATATAGCTCCATTATCGACTGTCACTTTTAGTATAGACTAGCTGTTTCCCGCGGCTCCGCCCGCGTGGATATCGGTTATCGCGGCAAAAAGTAGCCTATGTTCTTTCTCAGGCTTTAGACTATCTTTTTTTTTAATATATGTTTTTTTTTTATATTTTGGGACAGCTCACACACGGCCATCTGATCCCACACTAGGCACAGCCTGTATGATGGCAACTAGACAACTGATTAACATACTTCTATATTTCTAAATACATACCTATTATAGATAAATTACACCCAGACACATAACAAATGATCGTGCTCATCACACAAAGATTTGTCCTGAGTGGGAATCGAACCCACGACCTCTAGTTTAGCAGTCAGGGTCACTAACCACTAGACCAACAGGCCCGTCAAATCTGTGTACCAAATTTCATTTAAATTTGTTCAGTAGTTTTGGCGTGAAAGCGCGACAAACAGACTGATAGACACAGTTACTTTCGTATTTATAATATTAGTAAGGATTTAATGAAGAGTGTACATCTAAACGACGCAAAAAACATGCCTCGTAATTTAACAAGTTCCGTGTAACATGAGAAAACTTTGCTCGGGTATTGAGAAGTCTTAAATCATGTGTTAGACATATGCGCGAAAGTCATATACATAGTTGCCAATCTATGTGACGCTGATAATAACTATAAAGCTAATGCAAACGTATTTTAATGTTATAGTAGTTTATTTTATTGGTTGTAAAAGCTTCATTCGAAACCATAAAATATAAGAAGATACAAAATGTTCATACTTCGAATAATGACGTATTATTGTGCTTGCAAAAAGCTCAAGGATTTTTTAATATCCGTCCGAGAAAGATTATTAAAAAATATTAGACGCATATTTTGTCTTATTTTATGTAACCAAAAAGTCACGACGATAAATTAATTTGAAATGCCGCATGACGTCACAATTTGTTTCGTTTTGTACGCAAGCATGACTTCATTAGCCTCCACTCCTAAACTTTGATTCGCTTTATCTACTTGGTGTTTTCTTATTTTGAAAAAGCAAAACATACGTGTCTAATTATTTTTTACTAGCTGTCGCCCGCGACTCTGTACGCGTGTTTTAGTTTCAAAGGTTTTTCATTTTTGTAACATTTTTCATTTATGCTCCGCTCCTATTGGTCGTAGCGTGATGTTATATAGCCTATAGCCTTCCTCAATAAACGGACTATCCAATACAAAAAGAATTTTTCAATTCAAACCAGCAGTTCCTGAGATTAGCGCGTTCAAACAAACAAACAAACAAACAAACTCTTCAGCTTTATAATATTAGTATAGATTATTTAACTGACGGACTAATTAGATTTTAGATTTTCGTATCCAGTCATTTACACTATTTTATACGAAAAAGAAGCGTAGGAGGACTACATTGTCTAGCAAAAAAATATCACAGTAAAAATCTTATCGCCTTCATACCCTAGTGAATATGACCCTTAGCCCGTATGTAGGCCGCACGGACAAAATCTATCTAGCTTAATTACATAGCGATATCGACCGCAATATGAAAGCCTGTTTTATTAGTACTTGGCTATTATGTTGAAGTGATTTCAGTCATAAACGACAATGTCAATGTATACTTTGTCTTGTAATCACTTTGTGTGTTTAATTTTCTTGTTGTAAGTGTACGTGACTCTATAGTTATATTTATTAATCAGCGGACTGAATCTCTATACACCAAATTCTAACATAACCTAAATATTTTTATTATTATCGTCATGACTAAGCACCCTACCCCACATATGTATCACCAGGAAGATATTGAAGTGTGTGTGTAAACAAATTGAATTAGCAACTCGATAGAAAAGTGACAAAACAATATGATGTGTCTTCGTATATTGGCCTATTATCTTGGCAAGATTTCAGCTCCTAAGAAAGCTATGAAGCAACAGTTTATCAACAATATTAGACATTCAGTCACCGCGCAAGGTCACTTGCTTTTAATGAGCTTTCTTAACAACGCATACATAAACATAGCGTATTATGTATGGTAATTCATGTCGACTGACTTAATACGAGTAAACTAGACTAGTTTATTACCTTCTCCGAATGACATTACCCTCATTACAAATACATTGCAAGACCACATTAATAGGATTTTCCTTTAAATTCTTCAAAGAAATACTATGCACTATTTTTTGCAAAATGTAGTACCTGATTGCAAACAGAACAGACAGAAAAAAGCCTTCTATTTACTACTTAATACGATACAAAATTGCATGTTATGTTTTAAGTGTAACTTTTTATAGCCATATAGATAACTAGCTGTTGCCCGCAGCTCTGACTGTGTGGATGTCGGTTAACGCGGCAAAAAGTAGCCTATGTCCTTTCCTAGGATCCAAGCTCGCCCCATACCAAGTTTCATCTAAAACGGTTAAGCGGTTTAGCCGTGAAAGCGTGACAGACAGACAGAAAGACAGAGTTACTTTCGAATTTATAATATTAGTGAGGATCTCACGATCCCAATTAATTTACCTATATAAATTGTAAGTACGGAACTTGATAATTACATAACCTATGATGTATTGTATTCTGTTCCATAACAGTATTTGTGCAGCTGTGGGCTATTCACACAGTGAGTCAATGTCGCTAGCCGTTTAGTTACAACATCGATTAACTTCAGTAACAAAACGTGTTTGACACTATCGATGTTTTGCAAGCGAAGCTGTGTTAAGTCGTCTGAATCGAGTGCTTATTTTTTAAATAATATTAACTGCAATTTGATAAGGGCACCGGTTATTCTAGACTCTCGCTGTATATGGGTCATGTTTTGATTTATTTATTTGAAAGATTTCTGCTTACATTTTGGACGATACCTAAATATAGAGAAATATTATACTGTACAGATATGTGTAGAAACAGAGGCATTCTCTATTCCCTCAAGCAATTTTCTATTAATCCGATAGTCTGGCATGGCCGGAAATAGATCAGACAGACGGATGACCCTCAGCTTATGTGTTTAAGGCACGGGAGGCTGCGATCTTGGTAACATATTAAAGTATATCACCAATTTTAAATCAATTCTTTGGTATCGCCATACGAAATCACGTTAAACCACGTTGAAAATAGTTACTTTCGCATTTGTTTATTAATATGTATTTAAATATATGCATATTGCATAACTTATGTCATGAAAGTTTTTAGAACGTGACCATACTTATGAAAATGAATTATCAAGCTCTTTATAGACAATAATTAAGCACACTTTGTTGTGTATAACCAACATTACTTGCGTTTAACCCATAATATTTTTTTAATGACGTCTATAAAACCAAACTTGATATTTTGCAAAGATTGAATAAAAACGTAGTAACTATAAATCAGGCATGAAATATGGTGATCGGATTAAAGGCATGAACTTAGATCTAATTAATAGGCGTTTTATATGATGTAGGTAACTCGTGCTGCCAAACTGCCAATGTGACCAATGGCTAGATGTTAAAATATAATAAAGAAGCTCCGGCACTCCTAGTTCTGGCTAGTCAAACCTGGGTCTGACATAAAGTCCTAGCCAAAGTTGCAGCCAATAGCATTGTTTTATCTTTGACCTAAAAAAAAATTTGCCTAATCCTCAGAGATACTATTTATGCGCTGACGTCATCATCTATAAATATAATTTACAAGCCACATGTGGTTTAACGGGTCCAAAAAAAATAACCCTAACCTAACCGACTATTTCGGTTTTGCGTGGATGTCTTTTCTCTTATCCTCTCGAAGACGCTGCATATTGACCTTTGACTATAATATGTGAATCAAAAAGACCACTAAATTTGGGTAGGTTTTAAAGTACTTCTCAGTTAGTTTCCAGACAATTAATGAGTACAGATGGCAAAGTGGGTACACTATGACTACCAGTGCGCGACGTGACTGCGAAATTGATGACCAAAAAAATGTGACTTGCAAAAATTTCTGTCTAGCTGGATGGATCGTTAGAGAAACCTCCTGCGACACAGGCATTATTACCTACTGCGGAATACTCTTTAAAGAAGGTTATAAAAAAATAGTAAGTGTATATATGCAAGTACCAACAGATTCAAATTCAGACTTCCAAATGTATAAACAAAGGATGCCTTAGGGAATAAACAGATTCAGAATTCAAGCGGAAAGCGACCACCTGTCCTTCACAAACGCACATTCATACTTCATTCATACTCAATTTACAAGGACAACTCTAACTTATTCCATGAATACGTACGTTCCACCTGCATTTTAATCTCTCATCGGAATACGCGATGATTTTAAAACCAGCCGTGATCTCATTTATTATGCAAGTTCAGTGTCATGGCCGACATTCGAGGTTGTGAACTAAATGAAGACCAGTTTCGGATAAACGCAAGTATATTGATACATATAATGAGGAATTAGTAAATTAAGTCAGCCGGAAAACAGACAATATTGTTGTTCTAGTGGATGTGTTTTGTTTAGTATAAACGATCTTGGGACTCGATGAAAAATATAAAGCAATTTGATATTTAGAAGTCTATATTAAGATGTTTGATGTATGATTAAAATGAATTTAGAATAAAACATTTTGTATAAGATTTAATCTTCTTAAATTACTCTTGAATCGTAATCTAGTGCGTACTTACTTAATACTCAAAAATTAAAAACTATGTTACTATTAGTACTTAAGCAGAAGTTTTCCTGAATTGCTTGGAAGATTTTGGTATTTCAGAGAACATTAAGAAGTTACAACTATACGAATTTTATGGGTTCTCTTTATTACCTTTTTATTGCTAAAGCACTGAACTTCAGATCTAAGAAAGCCGCAAATTACGCTTTAAAATTTAAAAGGCAAAGTTAACCACAAATTGAGTTTTACTTTTAGCATGAGGTTTTTTCCTTTTTTTTTAAGGTTTT
The DNA here is from genome assembly GCA_932294365.1 of Diachrysia chrysitis. Classification (NCBI taxonomy): domain Eukaryota; kingdom Metazoa; phylum Arthropoda; class Insecta; order Lepidoptera; family Noctuidae; genus Diachrysia; species Diachrysia chrysitis. The sequence continues at coordinate 7,528,072 of OW028659.1, read as the reverse complement.
TAGCTATGTGGGTGGAATTCACATTACTAGCAATCTTGTTAACCCCTCAAAATAAGCTAAATATGCTTGTGTCTGGAGTGGGTTCACGAGTATAGTGCATAGGGTGGTTCGAACCTGCAACCTCTCAATCACAAAGCAGTCACCCTAACCAATAAATAGGCTATTGCCACTTCCATTGAAATCGAATGTAATGGTGCATTTTTTAGACGTGCGTGCTAGATCATCCTAGTTAGACGATAACAATAGTTCCAATAACTGAGACTGATTAAGTATAGTTACGACAGAGATGAAAAAAGAAATAAACTTTAGCATAATCCAAGTAAAGTTGAAACACAATTCGTGAAAAAAAAAACCTGCGTCTTTTATTTATCAGACATTTTTTTTTTTATCATAGATTCATTTTTCCGGCTTTTGAGTATTACGTGCCAAATTAATATAAGTGAATGAAATTTGTAGTCTTCAATTACTGGAGAGAGTGAACTTATAAAATCATTATAATCAAATAGTAAACGTTGTATTGTTGTGTAATAAATTTCTACTCTGAAGCAATTTAAGTGATTTTAGATCTACACATTGAAAGTAGTACAGATTCGCCGTAAATCAAAATTCGTAAACGAACGCCATATTATAAGACACGGATAAATCTATTTTCATACTTATGGGCACAAAAACAGGTAAAACAATGGTAAAAATTTGGAGCAATATCATTTTAACCCTTAATTACATAGGTCTTGAAGAAGAGCTAAAGATTAAAACCTATTTTACTAGCTATTATTCTTGGCATAAAATTATGGCTTAAATGAAGGGATATCGTTGTAAAACCGGTACTCGTTTTATCGCGAAAATAAAAATAAATTCAAACCATAATGCATATTGCACTTAGAATTTTTATAAATTTAACATTAGAGGTTGTCTGTGAGGTGAATATCAGAGATAAGACTGGTCATTGTGCATTATAGTGATCTTAAAATACCTTTGTATTTTTATCTTTTCCTTTATTTGTTCTTTCGACGTAAGATAAAGTTTATGCTGTCGTAGTGGCCGATGCGGCGCGTATCACCGGTGACCGATACGGCGTGCAATGAGTTTAAGACTTACCTGTGGATCGTCATCCTGCACCAAACTCCTTCTCTTCATCGCGTACTCCTTTACCACCGTACTGTTATCAGAATTCGTGTCCACATTAAACGTTTTCAGCCTCAACATCGGACTTATCTGACTTAACGGGTTATTATACTTGTTGTACGTCAGATATTTGTTAGCCGACTGGTTGCCCGACTGGTTGAGGGAGTTGAGCAACAGATTGGAGGTAAGTGAGGAAGGATTTGATGGTACTTCGACTATGTTTTGGATACTCGGCCGCTGCATTCGTTTCTTCGGCTTCACGTAGGTTCGCGAGTCGAACTTGTGTTTATCTGGCATCGAGAGGATTTCATCTGAAACAAAATATTATTTTATTTATATTGCTACAATAGCACTGGTATGTAGGTAAGTACCTATACTCTTTTCTATGTGAGAGTAATATTTCGTATAGGTTTCATAGTTATTGTTACGTTTTAAAGAAAAGTGCGAAGTCTTCTACTAATCATAGATCGTCGTAATTCTGCAGTATTATTTCATACAGTCCATTCATTATAATTAAGTAGCGTAAAACAAAAGGTTACAAAATTGAATACAATGAATGCAAGCTACGAATAATTATTCCCTGCATTCATTCATTCACTTTACAATAGTGTGTTGAATTTATATTGTATTTTTGATAAAGATTATCAACTGTGGCTATAGCCAATTGATGAAGGACTTCTTATAATTAATTCACGATCACCTTTAAATTGATCATTGGAACAAATGAACGCGGAAGAAATCTCAGTGGGAAGTTCAATAAACCCATTAAAAATCGCATCTCATAGCTTAACATTAAAAAGGATTTTACTACCATTCAATTATAAACCTAATTTTATTGATTTAAGGTTTCATTTCGCATGATTTGCATATCACGTTAGGTGGTAACAAAATAAAAGCGTCGAAATTGAGTTCGCAACGCACTAGCGTCATAGAAACGTATTTAATTGGTGGACGATTTGCATTCGGTGTGGAGTGGACGTGGTCAGGAAATAGCAGTGACAGCTGTTACGATGTTATGACAGGAGCGCGTGAGACGAGTACTAAACTTAACACTCCTTATTTTAAGCCGGTTAAGGTAAGGTGGAAGAAAGCTTAGCCGTCACATCCTTTACAGCATGCACGGCAGTAAATAATTAAATATTTCTTTTAAAAAAATGTCTAAATCCACTTTTAAAGAGTTAATATGTTTGTTACGATAAAAGGTAGGTAGGTAATGTAATTGACTGCTAAAGAACTGTAACGAAAACTTCTAGACATAAATCAGTCTTTACAGTTTTGGTGTGTTTGACTTTATGCATCATCATCTTTTTGCCCAGTTCCCAATTAAATTATATGGGGTCGGCGCAACAAGTATTTTGCTTTCATTCCTCTCTACTGCTTGACATCTCAGCATTAGCTCCTTTCTTTCCCATATCATCTGTTAACAATCTATCCATCTCTTTTTTGGTCATTTTCCACCCATTCAAAGTCATACTTATAACTTGTTAAGTTATGTGACTTCTATCCCTCCTCATAACTAGTCCTTATTTTTATTCGCAGGCGCTACTTTCAAGTGCGTGACGAATTGCAATGCATTACCACGCACCAACACGAAACGCGGATGACGTAGCACGGCGGTTCAGGTTTAGTCAGTAAGAGTCTGACACTACCCGTTCGCTCCCCCGAGTGAGCGGGTGTCCATGAGGATTCCCCCGCCCAAACAAAAAAAAAAAAAAAAAAGGCGCTACTTTCAAGCTTCCTCTAATGTATTCATTTCTTATCCTATCTAGCTTCATTACTCCAGCCATCCATCGATTGACTTTTTTATCCCGAGATATTTTATCTTCGAATTCCAGTATTATGGCCCTTAGGTTAGATTTATAACAAGTTTTTATTTAAATTCTTCGTTATGATATTTCCAGACACGTATTCAGCCACACCTGATTATCAACACAAAGCATGCGTGACATAAAAGTTATTCTATACGAAACTAAACAATATATACCACCAAAAACATACACAGACGACATGAGTTAAGTAACACCGTATACAAATAGAACCATTTTCAACGTTGTCAAGAGAGTACTAACATTTCTGTTTCCCAGAAAAATGTATGTGGATGTTGGCACGTGGATGATTCACAGGCAGATCTGTCTTGAATGTTATGTAGGGTACGCACTTCAACAAGAGCATGTTGACAGACAATATTGACAATCAAGAGTTACCAGAAGAGGCGACCGTGTTGAGATCAGACACAACAGATCTGTTTTGACGACATTTTTCTTAAAACTTAACGACAAAGGATTTGTAAACCAAATTCCATACTAATATAAATACAATATACAGAATCCAGAATTAACTGAATGATTGTAATGTTTGGACAGTTTAAAGGTCAAAGTCATTTTGATAACAGTTGGAATGAATATAGCTTTGATTTTTGATGTATGAGACAATGAGACTCCTAATATACCCATGACAGTCAAGTTAAAGTTTGGAAATACGCCTAGATTAAAATACATATTTGCAATTATTTTAGTGCATAAGAATAAGAGGTAAACAAATTAGTATAGCACAATTTACTGTTGTCCTTTATTTTTTAATTTGAGATAAGAATCTATTAATTAACAAGCATAATTTATCTAAACGATCGCTTATCCAATCAATTGCAGCGATTACGACTTAAAGCGGTTGGAAAAAACCACACATTTAGCTTCGTCACACAAAAAAGGTTTTTCCCTTATCAGATAAATTGAAAAATAATATCAAGATAATAAAAGAAAGTCAGAAAAAAAATAAAGCCCAGTACTTTTATATTTTGAGAATTATTTATTTCCTTGAAAAGGTATACAACTATTGTATATGGTCTGTATATTTTCAGAGTTTTCTATAGGCGAAAAAATCGAACACTGCTTATTTGGGTAACATACTTCCAGCACCTCCATAAGGCACTAATGGTTTAATATAACATAATACACCAATTCATCTTTACGCATAGAAAGTGAAACGTTTATCGTACAAGTTTCGAATATTAATTGACGTGTGGGTAGCAATATCGTTACTGTATGGACTGCATTTGTTACGATATTGAGTTCGTGTATGCGAATGTTCCACATAGCGGCAGCTCGAAATTAAATCAAGGATAACATATAATTAAATAAATACATACAAATTATAGAGCTTCTTTTGTTTTTGATCCGATTTCTAAAATAAACTTTTTAGTCTAGAGACTTTTTCCAAGTAAAGCCAAGACATAATATAATCACTGGTTGCGTAACTCAAGCCTAGAGTCAATTTTGTGTGGGAAGTGGAAGATTGCGAACTCGTAAGTAATGACAAGCCAGTTTAGAAAATACGATATTACGGCACCTTATTTAGAAAATAACTCTAGGACAAAATCTCGCCGTAAAGAAAGATCCTTAAATTCATAATTAAATAGAACAGATTACGTTGTTAGACTTGGCAATGAAAAAGAAAGGCCGCATCAAAATGGCGAGTATAATAATACTCAACGACACACAGAACTGACCTACTCGTACACAGCTATCGGCTAGGTAAACACGTCAGTTAATTGCAAAGCCTAGTCCATTTATCTCAGCCTACACGTCACACGAATCACGATAAGGTAAGGTATATGTGAGGACGCATCTATTATGGGAAATCGTTCGAGCAACTGGCTCCTACACGATTACTTCCTGCGGTATCAATTTATCAATTAACTTGGAATCCGAGTTTTTGCTTCGTCTCGACTCTAAATAGGAAACTGGCGGTAGAAATCTTTTTTGTTTCCACTGCAGATTTCTCTGTAGTCTTTACGACATTTAGGTTTCATTTTTTTGTAGAAAGCGAGAAGTTTTACATCGAAAAAACGGATTTAATACCGAAATGACTGTTTTGGAATTCGATTGGGAATGAAGAAATTTCGATACAAACGCGAAATTTGTTGGCACATTACGAATATCACGCCCACTTCCAACTGCATATTTGTCGGTCGTCAAGCGGAGCTTTAGGGCTTATATTTTCAATAAAGTTGCAAATCTTAAAACTTCTCGAAATTTTTAAGTCGCATACGAAACTCAAATTTTGTTGCTCATATAGAGAAGTAACGAGCATTGATCACCACGCTTGCTCAGTGCGGGTTGGCGATTTCAGATTCCAATTTTTGGAATCCAGGTTTCCTCACGATGTTTTCCTTCACCGATTGTCAATGATGTCTTAGAATAATTAAGAAAGTACATATAACTTTAAAAAGTCACATTGGTACTTACCTGTAGTGGGTTTTTTTTTAATTATGATACCATATATGAATTTAAAAAAAAAATTAAGTCGCTGTGGCCGAATACGGTCAGGATATTATTACCGGGGAAAGGACGTTCAGCCTTTTTTTCGATGCAATTACTAGTAACTTTAGAGTCAGTCCAGATTATATTTGTCAACTAGCTATGAGACATCTTTAACCAGAATCCAAAAAGAATAAAAGGCAAGTCCAATTTGACCCGATATTCTTTGTTGATGTCTGTTGTGCCAAGTGTTCCGGGTTCATAGAGTCGTTCATAGACCTTTTCTGGTGGACTGGAAAACTGCCCAATTTCCAAGAGTGCACTGAATCATATTAGCGATTGGAAAGTAGTAAATTTTCGGATAAGCATCTACATTTTAAATTTCATTAGGCATTCGTTGTATCGATTCGCGTCGACTACAATCGCAAACATAGATGAACCTATAAGGTACCTACAAAATATATCTTAGACATATATGTACATAGATCTGTTTTGCGAAGGTGTCAAAGGAAACGTGAATATTTCTGAGTGTTTACATCAAAAATTGTTTTAGACTAAATTGCAAATATGAAAACAAAATAAAATTTATCGACATATTTTTCAATATTACAAGTCATATTTTCTGACAATATTTTTTGTACAACATCGAATTATACGACAAAATATTAAAATGCATGTAAAGCCGAGTACATAAAGTGCATGTTTGAATGGCAGATCTAAAGCAACAAAGTGATCACAATATAATTGGATGATTGTTGTGGTGACATTGAACGAGGCTGGTATTATCTATGTGTGTAAGTGTATCAGTAGAATACGGTATACCAAAAACACAAACAAAATTCTTCACATAGTCAAACTCTTTTACGTGTAGAACCAGCTCCATTTTTTTTGTTTATTTATTTATTAGTAGTAACTAAAGGAAAGTCGTAGGTGCCATATTGCATCTGAATCATACAAATATTTTCGCCGGACAAATTTTAAATTGAAACTAAGACTAACAGACACCATCAGATTGCGAAAACACGAATAAAACTACAAACTCCAAGAAAACGGAGAGAGGGAACCATTTAATATCTTAAGAACATCCGCATATTTGCTACTTGTGTAGACTGGCAGCGACGAGCAATAATATTTATTCATCTATAGACACAAAACAATAAACAAATATTCGATTGAAAGTGATATGGCTGAATCAGAAACTAAATCCAGGTATTTCTTTACATACCTTTAGTATGTTAAGTGGGTCTCAAATCTCTGACGAGGCATTCAATGGAATTGGCACACGCGAAATCCAACGGCGAAATTTGACACCGTATCATTGACTGCGCTGTATTATAAACTTGGTTTTATATTACAGCCATCGGCTTTGAGGGTTTATGCTTACGATTGTACTCCTTGATAGGGTTGTCAAAACTCGTATGGGTGTGGTAAGGTATCATTATAAAACGCTTTTGATACTGGACATTTTTAGAAAAAAAAATCTGGATCGTACCTTGAAATGGATTTAATCTTATTCACAATAACGATATGGACTTAATGCGATTTTGTTTTTTTTTTTAATTTTAGGCTGTTACCCACAATTTCTTGTTTGGGTTTTCTTTTGTATCTAATCTTGTGTAAACTTATTACCATAAGATATAAAGCTCTGAATATATTATACTAACATATTATAATAACATAATCTTCTAATACCAAATTAAAAATCTCGTGTGTTTGTTATCGAACTCATCCGAAACGGATTTATTTTAATATAGGTATTTGTCCTAACGAACGATCTTTGAATGCAATGAAGCGACAAACTTAAAACAAAACAATCGAAATAAAGGAAGGTCTGCTATTAAATTATTTATTTTTAGGGTTCCGTACCTCAAAAGGTAAAAACGGAACCCTTATAGGATCACTTTGTTGTCCGTCTGTCTGTCTGTCTGTCTGTCTGTCTGTCAAGACCTTTTTTCTCAGGAACGCGTGGAGGTATCAAGCTGAAATTCATATCAAATACTCAAGTCTATGGTCTCTTGGAGCTGTGAAAAAATCAAACTTCTAAGTCAACGCGATCAAAAGATACTCCCGTTTATGCCGCAAATTTTCGACACTCGCAAGGGAATCAAAACCTACAGGGTACTTCCCGTGAACTCAGAATCTTGAAATTTGGTACGAAGCAACGTCTTATAACACAGATAAAGGAAAAATTGCGAAAAGCATAAATTTTTAGTTACATCATATAATAAAAATATTTTTTTTTTCGTTGTGCAATTAAAATACCATAACTACGACTATGACTCGATCATCGTGATGGGTGAACTTTTACTTATATACCTACAGGTTTGTACGGAACCCTCGGTGCGCGAGTCCGACTCGCACTTGGCCGGTTTTTTATTATATGATTTCTTGAAGTAACCTTCTTACACGGTATCATGATATTGGATCTTTGTAGAGAGCCTATGAGCCGTGTCGAATGTCATTAGATCAGCTACCAATTGTTTAAGTTTATCCCTTTGTTTTACGAGCGAGCCGATCAAAATGATTCACAGGAATCTTAATTACGATCTATATTTAAAGGATGTTGAATAATAATTAAACTCTTTTACAGACTAATACACTTGAAAGAATACAAATTTAAAAGTAATATTGGTGATGACCCTGCTAAATTTATTGAAATTATGGTTATTTCTTTAAAAAAATCAATTACCAAGTAGGTAAAGTAAATAATTAAGGCCCACTTTCACGAAAAACTTAACTCGTGTTAGCATTTAATTCTGAATTAAAAATATAACCTGGACTTACACAAGCGGTCGTTAGTGGTTTACTGAAAGAATTATATGAAGTTAAATCTTTTGTATTTGAGAATTCTCAACAATCGTTAAATATTGGCGAAGTCGCGCATAACAACTTTCTAAGAACTGTATCTCTTTATAGACAACGACAAACAAAATGATCTATTTATTAAAGGTCCCATTACTGCCCGTTTTAGACACAGAGTTTTAAACAAAAAGCAGGCCGTAGAGAAAAGACTATTTTTATACTATTATGTTTCTTGGTACGTAAGATGCTCGTCTAAAAGCGTGACCAATAAATTATCACGTAGACAATATTTAAAGCTCGGACTCTTATCTGACTCAATATGTTAGATTTATAAATATAAATATGTAAGTACCTACACTTTATTTCCGTACTGTGCCAAGTGCCATTATTGCAAATGTATTGAGAATTGCAGAAAAATTCTTTGTATGTCTACTTTTTGCATTTATAATATAAGGATTATATTTCTAGTATGTTTATAAGTTGTACCAATTTGTTAGGTTTATATAAAGTACTAGCTTTCCCCGCGACTTTGTTCGCGTGTTTTAGTTTCAACGTGTTTTATATTTTTTCAATTCGAACCAATTTCTGAGATTAGCGCGTTCAAACAAACAAACAAATAAACAAACAAACTCTTCAGCTTTATATATATTAGTAGTATAGATTAGTATAGAATTATAGATTATAAAGTCCTAACATAATTTACAACAAAGTGGAACTTAGTTTTGAAATCCGTTGCTGTCACTCTATTTAAAATATAACAAAGCTACATACATACATATATATAAACGTTCATTCGTTTTGTGGCAACACAAACTAAAAAATTGAGCACAAGTCGACGTTAGACCCATACTAATTTCCAAATTAACCTCTCCTAATAAGTAAATAAGGTTGCCACAGCTATACCCACTTGATGAGCAATTTACGAGGTAAAACGACATGACCGTTTAAATTATTGTGAATCGTTTAGTTTGGTATTGAACGAAGGATCAAGTAACGATTTCGAACTGCTTTTTGTGTTACTTAAAAGTAATTTTGTATTGTACTCTTATTCTGTGGGGTGGCTGTGCGATTATGAAGTACCTATGAAAACAGGATAAAACAGATAGGATTTTAATAGATGGAATAAGATCAATACACTAGACCCAATTACTTTTGTAACATAAAAAACAGTTCGGAATCTTTGAAATCATAATAAACTTCAACATAGCAAGAATGTAATGTAGGTATCATACAATACTTATCTGCAGAACGTGAAGCTTTAAAGTTTAGGTTCAAATGATAAACTAATAGGGTTGTTTCCTGGGTATGAAAAGTTAAAATCTATTTAGTCCGTCAGTTACATAATAATAATATTACATAAAATAGTTTTTATCAAACAATAAAAACTTACAAAGATACAGCGCTTTAAAGTTTCGGAGTGGGGGCTTATGACGCCACGCCTTGGTAAAAATTGTAGCGAGGAGTGATGTCACGCGTAATTTGCGTTATCTGTATTTTGATAATTTTTTGTTTGTAGAAAAAAAAGAAAAAATACGTGTCCAATAAAATTCATTAATCTAGCAAGAGGACATTAAAAAAAAATAGGAAACATGCCTATTAGGTACCTACCATACAAACGAAACGGCATAATGTTATCTAATATCAGACAATTAATAAATAAGGCCAGGACATAACTACACCTTTTCCTTATTTATTTTATTGTAATTAATTAGTTTACATTAGCTCATACCAGCTGATACAACCTATTTCCTCTTTAACGGAAGACGCATTGTATGGTGGGTACACGTGATTTGCGAAAATCAACATTAATGTTCTAGCATTAAGGTTCATTGGGCATAGTCAAACATTACTGAGTAGTGCATTACAGGTGCAAGTAGGATTAATGATATGTATAATTGCCAATTGTACTAATTTCAGTAAATTGTCTAAAGCAATTTTATAAATTGATAAACTTGGATAGATGACTCATTTATTTAATCCTATTCATCATTAAAAAATAAATTGTGCAAGCAATTCTACAAATAATAAATGAGCCAGATTCTTACTATTACCATATTTTGATTTTTCTTAATCAACAAAACAAATAAGGCGCTCATCTTATTTTAATTTTTTTAGTATGTAAGATTGTTGGGGCATCCCGAAACATGCTAGATAATTTTATTACTGCTACTAAGTTTATTAACATAGCTTATATAATTTATTTTTTTGCAATACTTGTAATAATTACTGAAACACTAAACATTACTTCATAGTGTTTCATAACTGTTACATTTATATCAGAGAATGCTCTAGCAATGCTACTAATATCTAGACTAGATGCAGTTATATGAAAACACTTTGATCTAGTCTCAAGTGCTCTTATAGATATCTTACTACTTCCCTGGTCTTTTATATTACTGTACCTATAGAGAATAGTATACCTAGATTTTCTCTGAAAGACTTTTTATATAGTATAATTTTTACAACTTCTTTGCCATGATTGAAGAGACATATAGTTTACGTTTTTAGTAAAAATAAAAGGAGGCTTGAGGCTCAAGCTTGAGCAGCAGTGCTGCAAGACCTCAAGACACAAGAGCTCATATTGCGCCGGTCGGAATACAAATATTTAATTAAAATATGAAGGTAAAACGAGCAACATCAACTGTCAAGAAGAATACCATCTGAAGTCTGCCCGTGACCATGACACCTGCAAAGGCGTCGAAACGTCGGGAACTAAATCTAAATACAAACCGCGATAAAATCCGTTTAAATTATTATTTCAATTGTAACAAAAAGTTAGGCGTTTTAACCAACGATCCTGATACACGAACTAGCTAAACGGTGCTACATAAAGTCTTTTAGCAGACTAATGATGATCAACGAACTTTTTAATTGTCATTTAATATGCCTAATAAGGGTCAATGTATATAACGACATATTTACGCACATTAGACGAGCTTTGCACGCAACAAACACGCTCAAATGTAAAACCTACAGAAACTTTTTATCTACAATAGCAGACAATACAGGACATAAAATGTTTATGTAGGTATGCCTTAAAAATCTGAAAACACCGCTCTTCCGGAACTCAGGTGCAACAAAATAATTTGCGTACGTGCATTCACAAAATACGTACGTGATGGCGTATTTAATAAACATGTAAATGATAAGTCCTTATCTAAAAAACAAATTATACTTGTATCAAAGATTAAACTACCGAAATTGTGATAATGTTGTATTACACAACCTTATATAGCAAATAGATTTATGAGAAAATTATCAGACAAGTCTAAATTTACATTTATTAAGTGTATATTATGCAGTAACATGCCTGATACTACATTTTGTTTATGAGTTATTGTATACCATTTTGTTTACTATTGCTTTGTAAATAATCAAGGTCAAAACAATAACTGCTAACCATTAATTGCTCACAAAGTCCTTTAAAAACCTTATGCATGCATTAATAAGTAATTCAAAGGAAAATCTTTAACATAAACCTTCATCTAAAATTAACTCGGACAGTGACTGAACAAGCACTCAGTTTCTCAAGGATATAAGGATATATTTATCTTTAAAGAGATTAAAAATAATTTATTAGCTATTAATAAGAATAATTAAACTCTTACAATAATAATATTAAGTGGGTTTATAAACAAATTTGTGGACAAGTCAAAACATGTTTAAATTCACACATGTCGTGTTCTATATTGGTAAATGTTGAATAACCATTAAGATACATATTAAATATCAATATAACAATCATTTAACATAAGGCACTTACTTTTGAGTATGTTGTCAAGTACTGAGTAGAGTTCTTTCTCCATTTTAAGGTAATCATCGTCCTCATTGATCGGCCAATCACAGGATAAGTTCCAATCCACAACGTCAACAGTCTGGCCCGAGTCGTTAGGGACTGTGCATAACCTGAGAACAAAGGATACAAAACAAAATTAATAAATACAGGAATATAATCCTTACTAATTTCATAAATACGAAAGTCACTCTGTCTGTCTGTCTGTCGCGCTTTAGCGCCAAAACTGCTGAACCTATCTAAATGAAATTTAGTACACAGATAGTCTAGAGCCTGAGTAAGGGTAAAGGCTTTTTGCCGCGATACCGGACATCGACCCGGGCGGAGCCGCTGGATACAGCTAGTCTAAATATAAATTGAAACCTTGAAAGAATCCATAGAAAAGAAAATAATGTTTAGTAGACTATTTTTTCTATGCCTTTGATAGTCTAGTATAGCAGCTTTGACGTCCATCTAGAAAATATTAAATCTAAGGCAGGCAATATTCAATTGGACTTATTTTTGTAGTTGTAAACTGTCCCTGCCTACTGGGCAAAAGTTTCTCTTTGAACTTGGTACCTGACTTTGGAAAATAGTTTTTTTCTTCAATTATTTATATTTATTTTCTTATCATTAACTTTTTATTGATTACAAATCTATTCAAACTCAATTCAAACATTACTATACATATGATTCAGACTCTGATGAATGTGCATATGTTAAGTACCAGTAAGTAATAAAGTATGTTAGTACGATATTAGTTATTCTTCCTGATTAAAGTTCTAAGCACAAATAATGTTCTCATTCATAATATAATGTTCATGATTGTACTTTAAATAAGTGAATACAATAAAATTATCTGCTTCTTATGTGAATGTATACTAGTTTATAATACAAACACATTCATTAACTAGATTCCCAAGAACTGCACTGAATTTACTGTAGCATGCAGTTAGAATATAAATATTGCTAAATGGCTCTGTATATTTATGTAAACATATATACAGGCCCTTTGTTGAACCTCTTTACAATAACTATTTACTAAAGGAATGTCTGCCAGTTGAGACATGCAACATTTTTTCTTTTTACAGCTATAATCTTTTAAAATATAGATAGAAAATACTTTACTGCAAAAGATCAACAGCATTTCAAGATAAAAACAAATATGGGTAATATGGTAAACTGCAACATCTGACAAGAAACCTTAGATAGTTAGGCAAAATCATCAAATAAATTGATAGTGTAATAGACATGTGCAATAAATTAAGAAAATAATCATTAATACTTTGAAAAAACAATGACCCCAGTCAAATTCTTACTTTAAATGGCTCTGCATGTTTGCATTCTATTAAATGTTAGATAAACCATTAACATCTGATTGACCCTCCATTTGGGGCCCAGATTCATGGTGATCGGAAATACTGCAATAGAATATGTATGTTCCAGTGTAATTTATTTTAAATAAGTGTTAACTTATCAGGACACTATTCGTAATCAAATTATACAAGTGCAATTTATGTCACCTGAATCTAGACAATATACATTTATCTTATCAATCTGATAATTTATTGCAGTCAGTTTCAAAGTACTAATTTAATTGAAATATACCAAAATGATTTAGGAGTTAACAATAATGTTTATTTATAAAACTTTTAAAATTTATGAAAGAACAAATGTATTTAATGTAGAATGAAAATAATACTACAAGGTTTATTTTAAATAAAAACTTAATTTATAAACAAGATTTTATGAACTTTTTGAATAGAGGGTAGATTAAATAAATTTTATTTGAACACTGTTTATAAATACAAATATTGAACAATCATAGTATTGTCAAGTTTCTTAGTTAAGTTTTGCGGAAGTTTATATGTCAAAGTATTGCTAATAAAAATAATCAATCTGTCTCTGTGTAGGAGTAAAACACAACTGAGTAGGTAGCAAGACTAATATTAATGTTTCATGCCATGCCTATAACTGTAGTTTGTATTTGGTTAAAGAATACAGCCTAAACCTAAAACCGCATACGCAGTTTTCGTCGCGAGAACATTGATAAACAAAATAAAAACACCTGAGTAAAGGTGAATCATCTAGTTAGCAAAAACATAAGAATTCTCATTGAATTTCCAGATATGTGCAAGGTGTCTATGCAAAAATACTGGTTAAAGTGGTTAGACTGGAAATAAATAAGCCAACGATTAATTGGAACGAGCTAAAAACGAACAACATCGACAGATACACTGACATGTCGACCGGACAAGACATGCATGACCCCGTAAACGGTCGCCACCAATTAACTGTGACAAATTCTCTTACATAAATAAAGCTCAACGGTACTCACCACGTCTGATAATAGGAATAATCCAAAGATTCCACGTCGATCAGATCAGAATCAAACATATCTTTGTTTATATTTTGATCAACCTGATTCATAATACCAATAGTAACGAGACATCAATTTGGCACTTTACATAAATCACATATAAATTTCACACAAGAACTACATTTACTACAAGGAATACCGTAAATATTATAAAGAAAAAAGATATAAGAACCAACATGAATTGTCCCAGACAAGTTTTAGTTTGGAATTTGACATATCACCATAAGCAAAATGCCAAAAAAAGGATGAAGAAAATGAAAGAAGTCAACGGTAAATTTCATAGAGTATAGAATTTAATTTGACTGATAAAATTAAAACATTGATTAGCACTGATAGATCCTTGAATTTTTGAGTAAACACAATAAATCGTATTTTATTCACTTCGCTCTTTTATTTCTAGTTAAGGCAGGCTCATAAATATTTTTTTAACTTTGCATAAATTCTAAGCCTCTTGATAAAAATTTGTACGCTTGAAGTTGTCTTTGGTTTCACGCCAGGGTTACCGAACTAGAAAAACCATACTGAAATGGTAATTATATGGATTAAATTATCATAGCTTTTTTTTACTGTAACATAATGTTTTTAATCAGTGATGCATTTACCGTAGGTATATTTGTGTGACACAAGTTAAGAAAATATTTAAAATACAAACAAATAAATGCATACAATAATAATTGATTCGCTCACAAATAAACGATTGATCAGTTAAAAGCTTGCTGCACAGTAGACATTAACTTTGCTTTAGAAGGTAACAAGTAGATAATTTAAAACCTTTTACTTGGACAATATTTTTATATATAGGATTCTAACAATACTTTTGAGGTATTAAGAAGTTATGGTGTAACAAAGAAACTCACATATATAAGTTTGAGAGTTTCTTTATTTCACCATAAGTCCATAATAACCATACATGGAGTCTTTGAACATAACACTTCTTTTTTTAAACAATCATGTGAAAATTAAGTACTTTATATAGTAGGTACCTACTCTATTTTTTCACGACTGCCCAACATAGTAAAACACACAATGGATCAAAGTATTATTATAATAAATGTGGAAAGCAAGTTGACCAGAAAACGAGTATGAAAGTGTTTTTCTATGAAGAATGAGGATGTGAACGATTGATAAAAGTGAAGATTATCAGATGAAAAAGATATAAACATCAACGTTTTCTTTAGGAACAGTAATTGAATCGTGTTAAAGTTTACTAATTACATTTGGTAATCTAGCACAAAAAAAATATGATTTACAATTATTTATTGTTCTTAACGTCACGGGATGTATAGATTAGTTGTTGTCTGGGTTGTTTTTGTTTGTATTTTCCCTACTAAATTGAGCCGTTGAGGTATATTAAGTGTTAAATAAATACATTGTTAGATTACGTACGTTAAAATGTCCAGTTAAAATAAAAACAGACGATTAAATTACATAATTTACTGTAACTAGTATTGCATAGGCCATAGATAATGAAATAAAAAAGTAGTGGAAATAATGCGGAGAGCATATAGCAATACAATAGTTGACAGCTATTTTTGACATTAAAAAGCCATAGACTAACAACTTCCTTCTTTTTGTCTACGGACACGTTGTGAGCACGTTGTATTTGGTGTAGTTTTCTAGTGTAAAACTACTAAAATGTCGTCCCATCTTAACTGGATGATCATCCGCAACAACAACGCCTTCCTGGTGAAGAAGCGTAACATTAGGAAGCCATTCAGCAAGGAACCTAACAATGTGACTAACCTCAACTCATACAGATACAACGGTCTGATCCAGAAGAAGGCTGTTGGCGTCGTCGAAAACCCCGACAGGAAAGGTTTCACAGTTGTGTACAAGAAGGCTAAGGCAACGAACAAGCCTGTGAAGAACTCCGTACGCCGTACATTCAAAGCCGGCGCAAGGAGATCACTGTACAAGGTGAAGAGGTTGTTGAAAGCCAACCACTACCGCACTGACCTGTCAAAGGCTACCCTTCGTCGCGCTTCAGCCATCCTTCGCTCTCAGAGGCCCATCAAGGCGAAGAAACCCAAAGCCGCGGCTGCTAAGGCCGAATAAATTTTGTATGTAAGATGACAATAAAAAAAATTTAAAACCCTACTGCATCTTATTATTTGAAACTAAATATCTCCAAGTGAAGTAATATTCTATTGCTAAAGTAATGTGTTGTTATATTTAGACCTCAGACATAATTAACTTCTGTAGATCAGTTTTGATATTTCCAAGACTATAAAGTAACTTTCAGATTGGCTAATTTCTGAGGTAACCTTATTGTGCCTTCCAGTCTCCAACATAATTATTAAATTAAACTCGCCTTCTTGAAATCTATAGATTGTTTACAACTGTTGCAGCATCTCCAACACAAGCGGCAGCTCTTAACTTGCAAGACAATGTGAACTGTGACCATTTTTATGGTTTATTTTGATTTAAATCAAATTAATGGTCTATGTATCCCTACAAAACCATCACTTTTAATAAATCTACTTGTCCCAAGTAGTGCACTGCCAGACGAAGTACTCTAACACTTACCAGAAGGTTTAGAAATAAAACTCTTTAATGCACCAATATAATTTATTGATAACAAATCATGATTTCAGTATCACAAACAAGGAATGTTAAATAAATAATTCATCACTGGATAATAATATGTCATGATCTAAGTTACAAACATGATTTTATTCAGGAACCAATAAATCATATCAAAGACAATTTATAAATACTTTTACGGACATCCAATGCACAGTGCCTTACTAGTAAAACATGACAAGTCATTGCCTTAGAAATAATTGTGTTCAATATTAATTCAGTATTATTAACTATTTACAATAGATATCACAAATATTTTTATACATTAATGTAAACATGTTAAATCCACATTGAAAATAATGGATAAGTACATGATTAATTATGGTTCATGTAAAGAGGTCTCAAACTCAAGTTAGTGAGTCTAACAGTATTTTATACAAAGGATTACAGCATTGGGTAATGTTTGGTAATTGATTGTTATTTCAGTAAACGGTTTGCAAGACAACAAAGAATTATATCCTAACATACCACACAATAACTACGGCAAAAAATTTATATAAATTCACGAGTTCAATGGACATTCTCATGAATTTTTACAAAAGATTTCTATAAGTTAGGTACATTTTTACGAAACATTAATTCACTACATCTATACTAGGTCTAAAGACAGCTTTACTTGTAAAAGTTGCCTTAAATAAGTAATCTAAACATCTCCAAGGTGTAAAAAGCGATTTTTCTAATAAAAGGGGGGTAGTTCTGTGCCTACGAAAAGCTTCAGGTACAAAATACGTAGTAAACATGAAAGTAAAAGGCACAAACATTTAACCTATCGTTACCAAAGGCACAATACACCAAAATTCATACTTCAGTATATAAAATTCTACTAAATGGATGTTTTCATAACATGAGGATGCATTAGCAAATCAAAAATGTTATTTTCCAGGCTGCCCTAATAAAAAGCTTTAATTTGACATGTAAATTTTTTTTTAAACCTTACATCGGTAGCGGCAAACATCTTGAACTAAATTCGCCGTACAAATTTAGCAGTAATATTTTGCTACACACTTGCTTATGTTAATTCATACTGACGTCGGCCATACGAAACAACATACCTAACAGCCTTTCTAAGGTTAATCAAAAGTAATACAATTTCTAGGCAAAATTATTATAATGACTACAGGCGATACTAAGGGACGACAATATTTATTATATTATTAATGAGTTCATGAAATTGATGTGAAGATAATACAATTATGAAGTGAAAACTTCTTTAGGCGCATTGGGTACTCGCGACACTGTTACCGTTACCGACACCTCTGTAAAGTATGAACATATATCCAAGTTTTCACTTCTGTCGACACTCATTTCTATGTCCCACTGGCTGAGAATTAATGTTCATTCCTAACACCTAAAAAGAGCCTTTTATGGCTTCTTTAAAATATACGGGACTTGTTTCTAATTATTTTTTTTATGAAGTGAAAGATGACCACTAAGATAATACTCATACATGACACAATAATCTACAAGAAGCTCATCATATTATATTGACGCATTAACATTAATCAGTTTAATTAATTTACAAATTTCATTTTATATTTTTTCGTTTTAACTATCTAAACACGTAACCTATTATAGGCACATTTATTTATTCTAATAGTATTTTAGACATTTGCTTGATATAACAAATGTATATTTAAATTCAAAATTATTAGGTGAAGGCAGTGGATCGAAGAAACAACATTATTGTCAGGTCTATAAATAAATGGTTCAATTAAATTAAAAATAATACTGGTGCGGTATAAACTTAGTAACATGAACCAAACTTAAAAAAAAAATGCTTATAACATAATCTTTTGCCCACTTCAACATTTGAAAAGGGAATGAAATAAACAACAGACTATGTATAAATATTTCTTTAAGTTTGGCCAATTACCAAGAAGGATAAAACAATAAGTTTACACAACTTACAAATATTTTATGACAGTTTTGTTTACATTTAAATGACATCATGCTTTATCAATATATTTAATGTTTAGCGTACTGTAGGCAGTTCCTACGAAACAATAATTTAAACACACCTAATACGAACGATATCTATACAATTAGTTTATGACACCAAATAATTAAAGTACATAAATGCGTAATTCTTAAAATAATTTGTGCAATTTACGTTATATTTAATGTTAAATTATATTTAAAGTAAAACCTATGATGACTAGGATACGAAACTAACGCTATGTGATGCTTAAGAATAGTTTGTACACAGAATTGTCGATCGGTTACAATATGGCATTAGACTCTATATTGGCCATGCGTACATATGACGTCATAATCTCATATGCTTTATATAAAGACAGAACAAGAAGTACCATCGCAAATTTTCAAAAAATGTGTGAATCTGAAATCAATCTAGAGGTAAGGTATTATTAACCTAGACACTCGGACATTGAGTCTATTTTTAATTGTACCTAAAACTGTCGCAGTCAATTTCTGAAAATGATCGATGAAACTTCATGTATTTAACCAGTATTTTTTAAAAGTTTTCACATAAAATACTGAGCATAAAGTGAGCTTAGTTATAATAATAAGTTAAAGCAAGTTCATTATAATATGGTGTCATGATTTGTGAAAAAAAAACTTAATACATTAAGTATAATCGCATGTTACACACTTAAAAATAGTTACTTAGGATTTCATATTTGTGCTATAATTTGCAGTATAAATACTTAAGACTCCCGCGTTCAAGAACGAATACATAGATATATGTTTACAGATATCAGTTTTTAACTGTTCATTATAAGCGTGGACTTTCCCATAGAAAAAACATTTTACATTAAAGAATAGATTTGCTATGAATTTCATTTATAGTACACAAATTCAATATAATATATTATATACATATTACATTTTATACACACAAGATAGCAAAAATCCATTGAGGCAAGTAACTAAATTCATTTTTAGAGCGAAGTGTCCGCAATATTTCTATCTACAGTAAAAGACAGTTATAAAATTAATTCTTGCATTGCATATTTTCTACTTATAACAGACATTGAGATATGAAGTATATTCATATGTGCAATTCCCTTGGACCACGGACAATAATATATTAATGCTTGAGAAATATGCTCAAATTTAAAACTTTATTTTGGTAAATTAAGCTTTTTTAGGCCCACTTACACAAAACTAAGTACTGCGTAGGTGAAGATTGTGCTCACGACACGTGTCGGCAATAGAAATGCAGACAATTTTTTTAACGACGTCAAAAAAGGAGGAGGTTCGCAATTCGACTGTATTTTGTTTATTTATACGTCACATATATTATTAAAAATATTAGACATGTATTTTTCTTTTTTTAACTAAACAAACAATTTGGAATATACAGTGAATGGAAATGTCACGTGACGTCACCACTCCTGAACTTTAAAACGATTTAACTTTGACATTTTTCATTGACTCTATAAAAGAATATTTTTTATCTTTGTGGTGGACTATTATAGATATTTACTTTTCATATCCAGTCCACACACCTGTTGTAATAGAACGGAGAAACTTTAGAAATTTTTGTGATCATTTTATGCTTCACTAAAACTTAGATTATTTTTCAAATATGAGAATATTTCCCAACCATAATCATTCCGAGCTAAAAATGCAACTACACTACAGAATTCGTTCAAACACAGTCGATGAAAGGCGAAACACATAAACACAACCTACATCACAACAAGCACCAACAACTAAATTATGTGCGTTTGGTTTCAATAACAATTTGTTTATTTCATCATGAGGCTACAAATATAGAACTTATTCTAAATTCATTAAAATATATCAATTCCTGGATAGTTCGTATGTGTATGTACGAACAGTAATATGTCTGTAATATATTGTTTCATATAACTCGTATTGATTTATGTACTAACAATAATATATTTGATCTTTATTCCATACTAGCGACCCGCCCCCGCTTTGCACGGGTAGAAAAATATTAACGAATTTTATACAAAACCATTCCTCTTGAATCACTATCTATTGTTGAAAACTGCATTAAAATCCGTTGAGCGAAATTGTTTTATATCATGTAAAATTTGACAGCAAGTATTTATTAAATTCTGTATTTAGAATTTTGTCATACAGTATAAACTTTATGTACTTAGAAGATTTGGTTATCTATGGCATTCAACAAGCATTACAATTAAATGAGTAAAAAAAAAATTTCAATTATTTTAAAAAATAATCTTGTTTTAATCTAATATTCATAGCCTCATGATAAACCCATAAATAAATGCAGCAACGACAACGGAATATAAAACCAAAATGTTTATATGCAAGATCATTCGCAAGCCAGCTTGCTATCAAACGAGCTGAGAGCTATCCCAAACGCTTGTAGGGCGCAGAGCGGGTACCTAAAATCCATGGTGAAGACATCTTCAGATATGCGTCCGAACTGCATCACTACATAATCAGGTTCGGAATCGTGGACAATTTGGAAGTTTTTTACACTTGCCTGTGTTACCCGTCCGTGGAAATTGAGCACGTAGGATTGTGTTTCATCGTTCCATACTGGTGTTTTGTTGTGTAGGACAACTATATCGTCGAGAGTTTGGCTCTTCCATCGCTCGAGCAGTGTCTCGCTGTCGTCTTGAGGGGCGATGGTCACTCGCTGACGGTCGGGCGTCATACCGGGCAGGATTACCGTCATTTTTCGAGGACCCTTGAAGCCTAGGACGTTGGTGTCCTAAAATTAAGTAAAATAAAGACCGGATTAATAAGGAAACATTTAAGATTATGAAGGCGTTCATGGAATTTGAGAAACAAAGACGCACTTCATGAAGCAAGACTATCTCATTAGGGTTTTATAACTTAGATACTATAATTTCATCCGAGGTATAATTATGCTTCCATACAAAATCGGTCACATGTCAATTTTATTCCATGAGTATTCGGTGTAGGAAAAATCAGCCCCAAAATGTTATTAGACCCGGTGGAAGTTGAAACTTGTCAGGCATTGTAGAATTAACTGTGACGGACAGTCGTATCTGATATTCAGCTGGTATTATAAATTTTATAATAGGCCTGTTGCCGGGGTATAAAAAGTAATAATCGTTAAAGTCCTTCATTTAGATAAAAAAAAAATAGACATGTTATTTTCCTTCATCAAAACAATAAAAACAAAGATACAGCGCTTTAAAATTTACGTCTCACCATGGTAATAATTGTAGCACGTGACGTCACGCGAAATTTATATTTACTCTATGTTGATAACTTTTAGTTTGGACGTAAAACCAAAAAATACGTGTCTAAATCTACTTGGCAGACATCCAAAACTTATTAGTCATAATGCCAATTCTCTCAGCATTTACTCTTCCTCTTAGCAAGCCGATATAGGATCACAGTTATTAAAGACTGTAATTTATTTATGTCATCAATAGGTATGACCTTTAAAGAAATGCCAGGTCAAGAGTACATTAAGCTAATGAGCATATAAATGCCATAGTCCTCAAATATACATATCTTCCTACCCTCTGAATGAAGTGACATTTTGTATGTAGAATTTATTTATAGTTTACAATACCTACTATTTTCTCTCGGCCCTTTTCTCTACAAACAAAACCATAAAGGAAGAACAATTTTCTACTATCTCATTTAAACGTCCATCGCTTAGCTTGAAATCGTTATATCGAGGCACGATATACACCACTTATATCGCCCATTTAAATATAAGGGCTACCTTTAAAGGCGGAATATAATGTTAGATTTTAATTGCGTATGTGGGTGGCTTATCGGTCTAAGTACATTCCTAACGTGCTGTGGGTTTTAATTAAGCGGTACGCACGAACTGGCCTACATGTAATATAATCTTAGACTAAGAGCCCTGCCTCATTAGGACGCCGCGACAGCTTGACTGTAAAATTTTAGTACTTTGATTTAAATTTATTAAAATATTCACGAGAAACCTGTAGAAATGTGACGTTGACAGCCCGCGCGGAGTGAACGCTTTTATAATAAATATGGCCGATATATTAATAAACTTGATAGCATTTATTCATCAATCAAATATAAAATATCACATGACGACGAATTTAAAAAACAAATTTATATTATATTTGTTTCCTAACCACATTTTCAATAAACAAAATATAAACTAATACTAACTAGAATAATAAAACAACGTACAATACGTATAAAACATTTTCAATAGGTAATACAATGCCTATTTTTTTTTACTTTTAGTCCACAAATTGATTATGGCCAGTGGATTATTTATTAAAAATAAAAACAAAGAAATGACATCACTGCAATAACGAGGAATCTTTGTGACCGCATTATTGTTGTTGAGAACTTTGACTCTAAACATGTTTTTACCTACTATACTATATTGTACAGTCACCCATTAATAAGAGACGAAGAGAGATAAATACAAATAGTCATGCAATTAATTCATTATTTTGAAAAGACCTCGAATTAACCTCTTTTGTATAACTGCAAAACACTTTTCCCTATTTATACAATTACGTTGGAATTTCCAGCGAATTCTAACAGGAACCCGGTAAAAACAATACTAAAAATGTTGAGTTGGAATTAGTTTAAATAGAGTACTTATCGATATTTACGAGACCTATGAGATATTTTTAACACATGTATCATATTTTTTTCAAGCAGTGGTTCAATGGCACTCTGTGGCTTTCAGGTTATAACTATCTACCGGCAGGATACTTTAACTTAATTTCAATTCCAATACAAGTCCAATATAAAATTTATATTAATTTAGCAGACGTTATTCAGTATTCTTAAAATAAATTGTTGTCAACGTTTTGATCTCAGATAGTTCCTCCCAATGGACACATACCTATTGCAACAATGTGGCGCTAGTGTTAAGATTAAGACAACGAAACATCACAATTCCAAAGTCAATCAGTGGGAATAAATCTTAAGATCAATTTAAATCATCCAGAGACCCACTCAAAAATTTCACTAAAATCGTCCAGCCGTTTCCGCCAGTGACATACACAAATACATTTTTTTTTAAAGACAAAGATCTTTTACTTACATAAACAACAGCTGCGAGCTCATGCCTAGTATGAGCGTGGTCATGCTTCCTCCATGCTTTGCCGTTATCGTAGACAGTGAACGCCGTCCCCAGTAGATTGGAGCGTAGTTTACCGGCGAAGCTGTCTGCCGTGCGGGTGAGCTCGGTCGGATCCGTTGAGATTAAGTAGTTAGACGTCGCTGATTTCTTGCGTTTACGAGCTGAAAGAGTACGTAAACTCCTTACTAATATTATAAATGCGAAAGTAACCCACCCTTTCTGTCTGTCTGTCGCGCTTTCACGCCAAAACTACTGCACCGATTTAACTGAAATTTGGTACACAGATAGTCTAGAGCCTGAGAAAGGACATACGTACTTTTTGCCGCGATAAACGACATACCGGGCGGAGCCGCGGGTAACAGCTAGTGTAATATAAATATAGATTTCGTCTATCGTCTAAAATTTCGGACGTTATAAAATATTAGGAAAGGGGGCGCTGGTGAAGTTTGTTTTACAAAAGAACAAACACAACTTTTGTATTTTATAACACGACCTAAAATATATTCTTCTTATCTTCCAGAACTCTGTCAAGAATGCGATAAAGGTTCAAGTGAAATAGTACATCAAATTATGTACGTATATGAAAATTCAGTCTTTAGGTACATGTTTTTGTAACAGTTAAACCTAATTCGAGATTAATAGTTAACACGGTTAAACGATATTAAAGAACCTTGCTAAATTCGTTTCAGAACTGAACAACAAAACATCAACAGCACTTAAAACAAAATTAAAATCGAATTAACTGTTGATTTAAAAAGTCGATAACTTATTGGCCTTCACGATTACTGTACTTTAACTAAAACACAGGAAGGGTGTTAGGTATCATTAATCAAATGGTTTAACGTCAAACGGGACGTATGCTAACATGACTTGTTTTTTTTTTCTTCAGTAACTCAGTATGACGCAAACCAATCTACGTTGTTCCTACAATTCAAGGGAACTTTTCCTTATTTCCATGATGGTAAAATGTTTGACCTACATTAACTAAGGCTAAGTTAAAATTCATCTGAATTGTTGTTTAGTTCAATTATTGTTTTTAATGTATGTCTTAATCATGATTAGGTACGCAAAAGCCATTTTGTCTACATTTTAAGAGGTCAAGCATTCTTTAATCAACAGTAAATAAATAAAAACAATAATAATATTATAAAGTAGAGTTACTTTCTGTTACACTTTCACGGCCAACCGCTGAACCAATTTTGATGTAACTTGGTATGAGGTGTGCTTGGATCTCAAGAAATAATATGGGCTACTTTATGCCGCATAATACGCAAGTATACGCTACCGAGAGCTAGTAGTTAATAATATTGTTTTGGAACACATTTAAATCATTCGCATTTAACTATAATACATTTCATAATCATCGATTATTATCACACCAATTTACAGGCCATATAGATATTAAATGAGAAATAGATATGAATATTTATATTCCTACCAAAAAAAACTTTTTTTTTGGACTTCTGCTAAGTAGAGTAAATGTCTACATGTTCAAAAGACTTAGGAACGACATCCAATCATTTTAATATGAAAGTATCAGGAATTAAAAAAAGCAACTTACCAGCCAACAAAAATACTTTTTTGCCGTAGTCCTTCTCTAAATGCAGGAAGTAAGTAGGATAGAGTCCTCGGTCCATGCCCTTTCTATCGCGGGCGATGCGACACTTGTATAAAGTGCCGTGCTTAGCTGGAGTCACCACGAACGTTTCTACTGCGCCTTCTACCGACCCTTCGATTTCTGCTGACTGTTTGGAAATAACACAGCTTAAAAATTGTGCTTCAAAAGATGAGTAGATATTATGACAATATTTAAAGAGGCTTAAAAAATGAAACAAACGTAGTTGGAACTCAAGAATATGTTCCATTATCCACCTTTTGCCTTCAACATCAATTAAGTTCGTTACCGATTTCGCCGCCAGAAGCGCTAATCGCACTTGAGGTCCGAAATAGCCAGCCAGCCAGCTAGCCAGTTTTTTTTAATCTACGTTGACGTAGAAGAAAGACATAAGTAGAGATAGATAGCTAACTATTAGAACGCATTCGAATTTATCCAAAATCTCCGCTTGGATCTTTTACATTCTCTTTCAGCACTACGCATCTTTGCAGTCATTCTCATACTACAAGCAGGTTGAATTTGATACACAAAATTTAATTAGAAGGTTACAACCGGGACTAAAAATAAACAGGTTACAAATTATTACTTTGTGGTAGCTTTGGTTTGCCCCGCTGCAATTGTCAACTAGTCAAGTAATTGGTTTCTTGACTACGTGAGCAAATCTTGGCGGCACATCTGCAGTGTCCACGCTCAATTTCTAATATTTTAATCTATACTAATATTATAAAGCTGAAGAGTTTGTTTGTTTGAACGCGCTAATCTCGGGAACTACTGGTTTGAATTGAAAAAATATTTTTGTATTGGATAGTCCGTTTATTGAGGAAGGCTATAGGCTATATAACATCACGCTACGACCAATAGGAGCGGAACATAAATGAAAAATGTTGCAAAAATGAAAAACCGTTGAAACTAAAACACGCGAACAAAGTCGCGGGGGACAGCTAGTACATAATAAAAAGGAGATTTTAAATTACAAAAATACTGGAGATATTTACCTCACTAACCTGACTCGGCGACAGGTCTCTTCTCGGCTTGTCCTGCAGCGGAGCCACCGCGGCGTCCGCGCATACGTCATCAACGCTCGCATCTCGACCGACGCTGCACGGCACGGGCACGCTCTCGTCGTCTTCCTCCCCGCTACCGTCACCCTCGCCTACTGTTAGGACTTCTATCTGATTGCCTAGTTCTGGAAGGTTGGTAATGGTCTGAGATAGTGTGGTATTGTGCAGTCTAGTAATTTTGGTATAGTTTAATTGTTTTTATAGAAAATACGTATCATCAAGATTTGCACCTGAAGAGCTAGAGTATAGTATATAGCAGAGTTAAGAACCCAAATTGTAGTTTAAAATTAGAGTAGATTTCATTGGTAGTGTAACTGTTTTACTTAGATGTCTCAGGTACGTAAATAGTTACATAAGGGGTTTCTTATTTTAGATTTAAGTAAGACAAGTTTCTCAACTCAGAGAGTTGGCTTACTTAAATCGACCCTAAAAAAACCTTTAAAAAAAATATATAAATGTCTCTGAGTGCAGCAGTAAGTCTACTTGAATAATGAAATCGTTAAAATAAACTGGACCCTTAATCCGGGCTAGAAATCAGGGCGATTGCGAAAACATTGTCTAGATATCTGAGAAACCATATAAAAATCCAATCTGTAGTTTTTGAGTTTATCGCGTTCAGACAGACGCAGCGGGAGACTGTTTTATAATATACTAGCTGATGACCGCGGCTTTGCCTGCGTGGATGTCGATTATCGCGACCAAAGGTAATCATGAAATATTCCAGTTCCCGCAACCCATGGGAACCTATTCCAGGGATAAAAAGTAGCCCATGTCTATGTGATAGAGATTATTTGTTTTGAGTTCGAGAAATGTACCTACCTATGTCTTTAAGGCAGTTTATACAAAGTCCCAAATGCATTTATCTCGAGTTATTTATGCTGAAGTGCTTACACAATGCTTGCAGTTACTAATGTAAAGTGTTACAATTTGATAAAAGTATTAAATGCATTAAACTATCAAGTAAGTGATTCCATTTAAGTTATATATAGACCATCTATTGTATCGATTTTAGCTCAATATAAATGTATATTGTATATATATTTTAAATTACTGTTGCATTGTAGGTCCATTTTATATAAACAAAGGTTGTCACATTTAACAACAAACCAACAAATTCTACTTACAATGTTATGTGACTATATTTAAAACCTCAGTTAATAACTATATGTAAATGCTTAAGTAATAAATACACTCAAACTGACATCTAATTCATTACAGTAATTTCGTTCACACGTTCGGGAAGTGTAATTATATATGTAAAGCAGCATAAAATTGGACAATAATTATAAAAAAATATTTTACAAATTTATTAGAGAATAATTGAATCTATTTATTTTGTGCACAATTGCTAAGAAATAAATAATACTTAAGTACTTAGTTGTTCACATTGCATTTAAAAATTAATCAATGACATTAAGAAACAAAATCATTTGTTTTACATTACAGACACGCATTATAGACTCATTATTTCAAGGCTACTTAATATAACTTGTGTTTCCCTGTTCTACATATTCTCATAGTAAAACTAGTTTTGTTTAGTATTAGTAATAGTCATGAATGAATAATATGTTTTTCTGTACACCAATACTTATAACACCTGTTCATTACAATGAACATGATTCACAAGAACAATCCACCGTACCAATGTGACAAGGTTGTAACTCAATAATGTAAAATAGATTCTTTAATTAACATTTACTAAAACCTTCTTGTATTGTCTGAGAATTATGTGAGATATTTTAATTGTAGTGTTTAATTTGAAATGCTGAAATAAGGCCCTAACAAATTTGGTGATAAGTTCTGTAGGACTTGAATAATGTTTGTGGGTTTTTTTTAGAATATTATGTTTTTAATAAATATTATGTTTTTAATGTACATATTGGCTGGTTGGTTTATTAGGTAAACTTCTATTGCTCTACTTACTTTTTTTATATATTTAATTTTGGTAAGTAATAGAAAAATATACATTTATGTTAGTTTTATTATAAAATAATGGAAGTAATAATAATATTTTTTTTCTTAATAAGATAAACACTAGAATTGTTGATCATCCTTATTTCAGAAAATTAAATACAAAGCATAAGTGAGTCATCCTTTATCAAGCTTTATTGAGTCACTTGTTTAACAAACCAACCAATTTGTAAATTAATTGTAAGGGCAGATGAATATGTATAAAGTTCAACAGTGAGTAGACACAATAACACAGTCACCAAATCATGCTAAAACAAAATAATGTTCACAGAAAAGCGAAAGTATGTTTTATAAGAAAAGTAAGCTTAGCGTCTCTACTTACCATCATAGGTTGATATTCTATTTGTTTGGAGGGGTATTACTTGGTCCGGATTGACTGGCGACATAAGAAATTGCATCGGGCCATCATAGCCTGTTATAAAAGGAAAAGAAAATGCGCATAACGAAAATATACATACAAAAACCATGCATGAGTAAACTAACATTGAAAAATTCTGGTTATTGGGTTATTATATGGAAAATAACATACCATGTAGTTCGCGGGAACGGCTGCCTGATATTGGACGTTTTGCTGATCCTACCCTTAAGTCATTTGCTTGGACCATACCAGAATTTTGGCGTTTTTGTTTCATTTTTTGTTCCATTAGTTGGCGCTAAAATTATCACACACATTAACCCAAACACTTAAATCAAACGCACTATTATTTAATGAAATGTACATCAGCTTAATACAAGTTACACTGAAATACAAAAGAAATGTTAATTTCGTAAATTTATTTCAAAACCACTTACTTGCTGTTCGATTTTTTGATCCCGCATTGAAGCCATGGTCGTATATGTAATTAACTCGGTATTAAACTTTAACCACGACGTACTACAGTTTACTTGTAAACCACTTAACTTTTATTTCAAAATTCAATACAATAATTGGCATTTTGTAAGCTCATTTTTTGTTTATAAATCATCTTGCCTACCGTTGCCCAGGAAAATAGTGTTGTCAGCAGTAAGCGACAAAGTGAAGTTAATATAATCATTTTTGACTTCGAAAACTATGTAGGCTTGTTCAACTTATTTTAATATTATAATAATAAAGCAATATTAAATTATGCTGTACTTGTTACGTTTTAATATTTTGGAAAGAAGATATAAAGTTGTATGAATTACATGGATCGATAATAAAATTGGCAAGAAATAATATTTTACTCCCCATTTATTTTATCTGTGAATTTAGGGTTACCAGACTAAAGTAGTTTACCAGATTTTGGAGACAATAATAAATTATTGGTGGATAACGTGTTAGATGAAATTATGCATTTCATTTTATGAAAATAATGTCTGAGGTAGTTGCAGAGCTTCCTCAAAAATAATGATCTCTGCAATTGGTGGTGGGTCGGTTAATTTACTTTTACCTTTTAGGTCAAAATTTGTCACCTAGCAGTTAGTTTTAGGCACCTATCAATATATTTTTGGACAAAAACATGACCCCGCATAAATCCTATACTCACTCCCACTGCCATTTCAGCATCCATCGGTGACAGATTTAAATAAATAGCATTCTATAAAAAAAATAATATGGGAAATAATATTAATGTAAGTGGAAACATTTCTTTATCTTCAGCTGTCATTTATTTTTCAAAATGGCTCCTACCCGGAGTGTTTTAGGATTTTTGAACCCAAAAACTATTAGTACAGTTTTCACTAATAACATTTTAAAAACTCCTTACCGTTATGTGCATGGGTGTAATAATTGTGATATATTTTTAGGCGGTCCTATTATATCTGTTGCCTCATTAGCACGTTCAAATTGTAAGTTTTACATGCTTTCATTACATCATTAGTTTCTATTTAATTCTTACAATTCATATTTAGTTATTAAAATCCATATTTTTGCAAAGACATTGCATTTTTCGCTGTCAACAAATGTTCGAATAAGAATTTTACTTTGACGTTCCATAAAACATAACCTAACTTTCGTGTATCGTCTTTTAGTTAAAGTCGGCGCTAGACACCGGTTTATACACACAACGAACAATTTGAACGCTCGAGCTGATTATTACAAAGTCCTTGGTGTGGCTAAGAATGCTTCGGCTAAAGATATTAAGAAAGCGTACTACCAGCTTGCCAAGAAATACCATCCTGACGCAAACAAGTCTGATCCAGAAGCTTCTAAGAAGTTTCAAGAGGTTTCCGAGGCTTACGAGGTAAGAAACTTATTAAATTAGTTATTAAGTTGACATAATAGAGTAGTTAAAAATATGGTAGCAAATATGATAGCAGTATTTTTGTCATGAAATTTAAGTTTTAATTGTGAAATAAGGCAGATAGGTGTTCCACACCCTATATTATACACATACAGACGAAATGTGTGCTTAACTGACTTGCATAAAATCAATTATAATTTCTATCTAAATCATGGAATTTTTCATTCAATTCAGAAAGATTGTAACCAAACACTTAAAAAAATTTTAGATACTCTCGGATGAGAATAAACGCAAGCAGTATGATACATTTGGAACAACTGCTGACCAAATGGGTATGGGCAGTGGACCTTCAGGAACCGATGGTTTCACCCACCAATGGCAGTACAAGTCCACCATAGACCCTGAGGAGTTGTTCAGGAAGATATTTGGAGATGCTGGCTTCAAGAGTGATGCTTTCAGTGACTTTGCTGAGTCCCAATTTGGGTTTGGTGCCGCTCAAGAGGTATAAACATTTTCTACTGTATACCTATAAATATGTTACATGCTGAAAGAGTATCAAATCTGTGCCTATCTCATTCAGATAAAGGGTACATGCTGAAAAAAATCAAATTGATTAAATCTTTGTTGAAGTTAAATATTAAGCTTTTAGGAATAAACAGGAGTTATGGTACTGATAAATACTTTCCTTGACACAACTTCATTTGAAAACAGTATGCAAAAATATCTATATTTTATATGACCTATTTTTTTTATCATCTTCTCTACTTGAAAACTTATTATTGTAATACTACTGCAACATCATTGACAAGATAAAACTTATTAAAACTTTTATCAACAATTTTAAAAAGTTACACAATAGGTGAAATTAATACTTCTAACTAGTTTTCTTCATTGTTAATCTCTTCATATCACAGTGTGTTCTGTAACATTAATATTGAATTCGACTTCCAGATGGTAGTTAACCTTCGCTTCACGGAAGCAGCCCGTGGTGTGAACAAGGACCTGAGTGTTAATATAGTAGACACATGCACCAAGTGCGGTGGTACCCGCTGTGAGCCTGGCACTAAGGCTATTAAGTGCACCTACTGCAATGGTACCGGCATGGAGACCTTCTCTCGTGGTATGTTATTTATTTCTATTACAGCTATTTTTCTATACACCATTTTTGTTGTTTTTATGCAGAGAACTTAAAATAGCTATAGGTTTGCACACTAAAGGCTGGTTGCTTCAATATACATTGACATGTCTGTTAACGTTAAATATGGCCACTTGTATGAGAATTTCATACTGACTTAACATTGACATATATTATAGAGTTACAATAACAGACGGTTTGAAACAACCCACCCTGTAATGGTTAAGTCTTGATCTTAATTTTTTCCATTGTTTGTATAAGTTTTAATATGTATTAAATTAATAAATATTTTTCTTAGGTCCATTCGTGATGCGTTCGACGTGCCGACACTGCCATGGTACTAGGATGCTTATCAAGTTCCCTTGCGTCGAATGCGAAGGAAAAGGACAGTCGGTATGTGTTATCATAATACCTATATTAATAGTCCTATACTATAGATGTCAATACACTAGGTACCTGTCATAATATCAACAGACAGTAATCATTCTACCAGTGTGGCCTTTATTTATTAACTTAGCAGAAAATAGCCTTTGGCACCGATTCACTTTTACGCTAATTTAATCAAAATTAAACAATTGCTATCTTTTACTAACATACAGCGTGAAAAAAGCACGGCAACAGATAACAACTAACTTAGATATGTCAAACCAGTTTTCGCTTTGAACATTGTATTTTAGTGCACACGTTTCTGTGTGTCGGTAGATTTGTATGACAATTTAAGTCAAAACTAAATTTGATAGCTCTAATTTTCGTCTGTCCTTTTCTAATTGTATACAAGTGAATAAGATACCGATTCTCTAAAATAAAGTTGGTGTGGGTTAAACAGTATCGGCCTTTGTCTTTTCTTGGGCTCCAAAGTTAAGTGCTTAACCGTGACAGCGTAACAGACAGAGAGACGAATAGTTACTTTCGCATTTAAAATATTAGTATGGATTTATATCTGCAATGCATGATTAAACTACTGCTGGGCAGAAACGTTCATTTTCTCTTTTCGTTTTTGTACGATCGTGTGCTATTTATTTATTTTTTTTATATGAGTAACTGTTCTCCCGCCCTTTCCGCGATAGTAATAAATGAATATAGGATCTAAGATCCTCTATGTATATATCTGTACTTATGTGTTTTATAACAAACAGGTGCAACGCAAAAAGGTGACAGTACCAGTACCAGCTGGTGTCGAAGATGGCCAGACAGTGCGCATGGCGGTCGGCAACAACGAGATATTCGTCACCTTTAAAGTGGAGAAATCCAACTACTTCCGCAGAGAGGGGCCAGATGTACACACTGATTGTACTGTAAGTTACATTCTTTTGACCTTACAAGTTTGATGAACTAGTTAGACATAATATTTGTTAAAACTTTGGCCTAAAGGGAACCCGTAATCATGATTGACATCTGTGTCGAGCGACGAACTGCTGTCGCGCACCCACTGTCTTAGCTCTATATTTCGCTCCACACTATATAGACTTTGCCTTCATAATATTTCTTTTTTTCAGATATCTGTGTCTCAAGCCCTATTGGGAGGTACCGTGAGAGTGCAGGGACTATATGAAGACCATACACTCCAGGTTTGTATTATATTCTAATAAACATCAGAGATTAAGCTTACAATTTTTAACAAGTGTGTGTTTTATAATTTCCCTTTTGCCAGATTGCTATAGCAGATGTTGAGATAGGACCACTTTATAAATTACAAAAAGCAATGGAGCTGTTTGCAATATTTCAATAATCATATTCTTTAAACAATATATAATGTTTTCAGATAATGCCTTGCACGTCATCACACAGCACTATCCGTCTGTCACGAAAGGGTATGAAGCGGGTCAGTCAACATGGTTATGGAGATCACTATGTACACATTAAAATACAGGTATGTAGCCATGGCATTTAATGAAATTCATAATATATCAAAAATTCAGATATATAAATTTTTTAATCTATTATTATTACACTCAAGTAATGTTCATTATAGAGTCATGGCCAGACCGAAACTACATACTGAGTATACTTTAATTCATTTTAACATTGTTTAACACATTGCAAAGCTTATTACCCCAGACTGTGGCAAAGCCAAAAAAGTAGGGTTGTGTTTTAAACTTTTTTATGAAGGTCAAAAAAGTTTTTTTTTAGAATTGTGTCTTGTACCTTGTAGTGATAATTTATTTGTAATATTTATAACAGGTACCAAAGTCATTGTCAAGTAAGCAGAAGGCTTTAATGTACGCGTACGCCGAACTGGAAGAGGACACGCCTGGCCAAATACACGGCGTCTCGTTCGACAGAGATGGTAAGAACTTATAAATATATCTTCATACTTCAATAATAAAAATGTTTTCCAAAATAATCAAAAATGTCTACGTAAAAAATACGTTTACTTAACTTAAATGAGGTAGGGATAAATATAGAGTTATAAGTTGGAATTTAACTTTATTTAGGTTCTCAAAATATTCTATGTCATATTCAGAAAATCAGGTACGCGCAACATACAATAGCAATTATATCCTCAGAAATGTATACAGTATTTATTTTACAGACAAACCAAAAACGAGTGATACGGACAATAAATCGAAATCGGGTTCAGGGGATAAAATTCACCACATGAATCGTGATAGCGACGATCCCGACTCTAATAAGACTAAAACGTGGACGTCATTCGAGAGCATTATCGATTCTTATAAAACAAACAAAGTGTATTTCGTGACTGGTTTTGTTATGGCTGTTGTAATTTGTGTGTATGTTATGGTTAATGATCCCGTAGATAGGTATGGGGCAAATAAATTTGTTAATCAAATTCAGGAAATGCCTGGACGAGAAATGGATAAGCCGTTTGGGTATGAGAGGACGCTGAAGCGTGAAAGAGAAAAGAACCCAGAGTTGTATGACGCTTGAATGATTGATGGATGGATTTAGGTAGTTCATGTAGTAATATATATTTTAAAATAGTACACAGAATCAAATATAATGACATCTGCTAAAGAAAAAACCATAAAAATGTGATTTGAGCTTAAGACCAAATATATAAACCTTTACCTTTTTTCTTGACCTACTTGCATACAGTAAAATTACAAGTGCAAGGTACACAGGTTTGTAATAAACAATAACATTTTATTTATATTCCTTAGAATCAAAATTGAATAAAAAATAAAAAAATCTGTTACAGATTCTGCCATTTATAATCCTATGCTTTAAGATTATTATACACCTTATATTATCAGAAATACCTATTAAGTCTATAAAGCTATTCAAATAGAACAAGATAAGATAGTATTACTTTTTAAGTATAAAACCTGGTTTTAAAATAGAAATATTTTAGACTTCACTGGTTGTCTTGTCCGGTATCTAACTTATTCGGATAACTTATACTATTTAGTTTATGTTTACTCTTTCGATGATTTCCATCTTGGAACTATCCCAGTGCAAGGCATGCAGGCACAGTGCTTTTTCTTGCGATTTTTTACCTTAATGACATGATATATCCAACACAGTATATTGCAGACTAGGTTAGCTAAATACAAAATTGTGTTTAAATTATTTAAAAATATAAGCGTATATATAGTTATTATTTTTGAAAGAGCATTTATGAAAGTGTTATGAAAGGCTCAGAGATATTTAGTTATAAAAGGGTTATAGTATGATGGTCATATAGAAGGTCTTAAGAATTGTAAATACTGTAGTCTGTTTCATGAATACACGAAATTTAATTAATATGTTGTTTCATTTTAAACCTTTCGCTACCCTTCACCATCATGCTATAATCCGCAGCTTTACAGTATGATATGCAAACTCGTCATTTTTCAAAAGCAGGTGTTAATCAAATAGCAGTCTTATACGGCTAAGCACTGCAGTGGTTTTTGAGTGAAATAATAACAAACACCCATAGGCTAGATCAGACATCTGTTAAGTTGTTAAAACAATAGAACCTGCATATACTTTTAAGGGCTGATTTTACCAACGCCAGATAATTTTTATCCGTGGAATAAAATGGACGTCTGACAGATTTTGTATAGAAGAACTGTCAAAAATTCAAAATTATTCCTCGAATAACATTATTTGACTTTGGAAAAATCAGCCATAAATGTACCTTACTTCTTGTAGGTAAAACAATATAAAGACTCAGCACTTCTTATATTGTAAGTTGTCCATGGAACTTGTGATCAGAATTGCATTAGTTTTGAGTAAATCCTTTAACTGTAGTCAAATGGGGAAGATGACGGTATAAAAAGTCAAAATCTAACTATTCCGTAAGTTAGATAATAAATAAATATTAGACACGTATTTTTTGCTTTTTCAAAATAACGAAACGCTAAAAAGTGTGTGACTTATGACGTCATGCTTGCGTACGAAATACATTAAATTGTGACGTCATGCGACATTTCAAATGAATGGACTGTTTTGTTTACGTAAAATAATAAAAAATACGTGTCAAATATTATTAATAATCTATCTGAAGGACATTAAAAATAAGATAGTCATCTGCCACATTATAGAACGATTAGATACTACGGAGAATGCAATATTAGTGATTAGAAGCACTAAAGTTTAATGCTAGTAATAAACTTAGGGTTGTCAATGCTTCTCAAAAAAAATATGCGTATTATTATATTATTTTATTATTATATCTAGCCTGTACTGCCCCACTGCTGGGTAAATGCATCCTTCCAATCTTTCATGGGTATTATAGAAATACAAAGAATACTAAGATATTAAGATAAACGTGTACCGGGGCGCCTCATTCGAGGTGGTGCAGGATAGTATATAATTAAATAAAATAAATAAATTAGTGTCGATAATTCTATCCATATCTGTCACAAAAACGATTACGTCATACTTTTATTATTTAAGATTTTTTTTAGTGATATATTTGAGAAATTAATAAAAGGGTAATACTGTTTATAGTTGAAAACCCTAAGTGAACTGAGCGCACCATCCGTCGGCATTCGGCTCGCAAACTCCGCGGTATCTAGTCGAAGCTGAATATCATTTGCTATAAGCAAAGTACGTATCGATAAATGTTGGACCTTGTTAGTTAAATTAGTATTTGTACAGTAACAACTCATATCACATATTAATAAGGCTGTATGAAGCCAACTAGAATTAATAATTCAGTAAAAAGTATTGTTCATTTCTTGTATTGTTTTTAAACTATCGAGTAGGTAATTCACAACTTTTGGTAATCAATTTGTGGACCCATATTTTTGTATTTAACTGCATCTATCCATGATTGTTTTGTACATAAATTTTATAACCGTTTGTTTTTACCAGAATGCAGTTCAAATAATATAAATAGGCGAAGAATTAAATGATTAATGTCTTGGTTTGTTATAATTCTGTCAATGACGCATTAAGCGACAATGTTGCCCTATTGAAATAAGTAATTCAAATGAAGGTATTTATATATCTTTCAACTGCCTGCAACAACCATTTTTACTTGTTTGTATGGTCGCAGTTATTTTGATATCAAGCTCTTCCTAATATTATATATATCTGAATTATTTACACAATTAAAACCATAATATAATACCTATACACAATTTCCAGGTAAGAAAGTGTCAGTATCCGAGCCACATGAAATAGTGGACGCGGTCAAAGAAGCCATAAGAGAAAAGAAATCTATAGAGGGAACAACAGCTGAAGAGGAAGTCCTCGAAGAATCTAAAAGAAGCAAGGGGTAGATAGACAAACTATATAACGTTATTACATAGGTTACAGGTTAAGCGCTTTGTCGATGAGACGAACAGAGATTTTTAGACTGGATTTATGTTACGGAGGAGTGAGCAAACTGAGTGATCATATTTAACGCTTTTGTAGTATCCATACTCTTCAAAAAGAGTTTATTTAACTTTTTTGGCTATTACAATTTTGAATTATTGCTTTTGAGTACTATTCTCAATTGAAGACGAAGAGGCGTTAGAAACTTGTGTAGACTGTAAATTAGACACTGCACAAACGACACAGATGTCGCGTCGATTAATTTGGACATGGTATGCGATGTCCAAATAACTAAAAACATTTGCGTCTTCACATACACCGTTTTTGAGTCATGAAATTATAAAACCAAAACGTTGTTTCTTGTTAGTGACATTCTATTTGCTTATTCATCTGTAATTTTATGTGTTGTGTAGAGTGATTTTCATTGGGTTTCAAGTAAGCGCCTATATGAAATATGAAGTATGAAGTGTGTTGTGTGTTGTTCAAATATGAAGATATAAACGGACCTTGACTTCGTCTAGATGCGAGTCATTTATGAGCACGCAATGAAGGATTCAGGTAGCTTTCAAAATGCAAATCAAAACGAATTAGTTTTGACACTTTAAAAAGTCAAAACTAATTAGTTTGGATTTGCTATTAGGCAATGGAAAAGAAGGATTTGGATTAACGATTATACATGTAATGGCTCCTGTGTTTCGTGTGTGGGTAGTAATGTATTTCGTTTCGTCAACAAAGCGCATTAACTGAATAGAAATTTTCCAAAGTATAAAATGTTTCGAAATTATGAAATGCCCGCTTCTCCCTGTAAACAATATTCTTGTTTTGTTTTTATAATATTTAAATTTACCACGAATAGGTATTCCTCCATTTGTATGATTTACTTTACAATTCTGTGATACATGTAGAATGGTTTTAACATAATTTCGTTTTAGTTTTGCGAATAAAATGTTATAGTTATTTCAATGTCTGAAAATTCAGGTTTTATTGGACATTTTGCTAAATAATTATAATCAAAGAAGCTGTACATAGCCGTTGACTAGTGTGTAGGAAATGGTAGGTAAATAAAAAATTTAAATGAATTTACGGTATTTTATTTTACATGCCCCATATTTTCCAGTACCAGGTAAGGATTGTAGTAAAGGGTAAGTTTAGGGACTTATTGAAACTTAAAGGCTTATAATGCTTAACTAAATAAGAACCACCTACATTTTAATCATCATGTGATCTACCCCACATTGTGTACCTACGATTTAAAAAAAATCCATACTACAACGTTCCTCAATAAGTGTTTAAAAACCCGACAAATATCCTGTCGTTTTGTAGTTACACAACTTATATCGTGTATTTCTTTAATCTCCATTTGTAAATAGGTTATACTTCTCCGTCATACACGTGACTGCGGCGCCACTGTGCCGGCGTAGTGTTGCCAGCCCGCAGGATAATAACATCATAGCGCCTTCCACGTAAAACCCGTAGAAAATACGAACGTGGCCTTTTACCTGCGAATAAAAACAAAATCCGTAAAAAATATATATATATTATTGTCAAATTTCAGAGCAGTGTAATGTCGAAGGTATGTTCCGACGAAATAGAGATTCGCCGAACAAGTGCATGTCTAAGAAGGGTTCTGTCAAAGTAGTGTCTTTCGAAGGTGTGTGTTTTCGAAGTATGTTCTGTCCAACTAATGCTTGTCGAATATATAATATTCTGTCGAAGCAGTGATAAGTCGAACTAAAGTTTTTCGAAATTGAGACCTTGTCGAAATAATTGACTGACGAAATTCAGAATGACGCCCAGTGTGTAATTTCATAATTTGCAATATGAAAAAAAAAGCGATAGAACCTACCTACCTTTTTTTTTTATCAGGGTGAAACTCTAATGATTTCAACCCACACCGAGGGCACGGCGTGATGTCCGTAAGGATTGAGGAGCCACTTTTCGTATCTTAATGAAGTTAATATACTTGTTTAGTAGTAAGTTTAAAAATATTGTAGGATCAATCCTCGAATTTGTAGTATAATAGTTCAATAGTTATATGAACATAAAGGTGGCTCCTCAATCCAAATGTTTGGATTGAGGAGCCACGTCAGAACTAGGAACATCATGGATTAATACTTATTATAATTTGGTATGATTTTGTAGTATTTGAGATTAGTTAATGGACAAAATCTGAGCTCTGTAGTACTAAAATTGAAAAAGTTATCATACAACATTTGTGGCTCCTCAGAGCATACGTAAATGACTCGTCATCTTTCCAAGAAGCAGTAGTTTAGTGAAAGCGCTATTTTATCATCATTTAGTAGTAAGTTTATTAGATTTGTAGGACAAGAGACAGTTATTAAAAATGAGAGAATTGTGATTTATGGAACATTTTAACTGGCTCCTCAATTGAGATGCTTCGGTAAATAGATTTGCCTCTAATCTACTTATACTTGTGACTAAATTAAGAACAAAAAACATATTATTTAGTATAAATTTATACAAATTTTACGTAGAATCCTGCCATAAAAAAAGTAAATATCTTAGAAGTTATCAACTATCCTTTTATTTCCTAACAAATTGTTTTTAGGGTGTCTATGAATCTAAGTAATTGTTACGGACATACATATTTTATTTTACTTATTTGACCTTTTATATAATATGTACATATTATTTATTTTTTATTTTTTTTTGTTACGCATTAACGCATGCGGAGGGAATATTTGCAATTAATTAATTAATTGCTTTTTTATATTTTTATTTCATGTCACCACATTATCTGGAGGTTATTTACCTACCCTCGATAGTATTTATTTGATCACGCTTGGCATCAAGCTCAAGTCGTCGCTGCAATTTAAAATCACCGCCGACTACCTGCGGTGAATCTATAACTTCAACAATGGTGTGCTCACATGCCCGCAATGTGCGAGTATCTTCACAAAAAAGATTGGTTACTTAAGACACATGCTAGCGCGAGCACAAGAACGCACAACAATTACAGCGGAGCTGAAGCAATCACCTTGACCGAACTCGGTCGGATCACATCATCATAATCAGTATTTATTTAGTATCCAGACATTCATATTTAGGTACGTAAAAATATTTTTTTGAAGTGAAACTTCTTTAGGCGCATGAGGGTAAAATTTTTACAGATGAAACGTCAC
This sequence comes from Diachrysia chrysitis, assembly GCA_932294365.1. Classification (NCBI taxonomy): domain Eukaryota; kingdom Metazoa; phylum Arthropoda; class Insecta; order Lepidoptera; family Noctuidae; genus Diachrysia; species Diachrysia chrysitis. Next base: position 7,487,292 of record OW028659.1, on the reverse strand, counting down.
GCCGGTATGCAACGGAAGTCATTTTTTTATGATAATTGGTTTGAAGGTTAGGTAGTTTTAATATTTACAAATAACATGTGGTATTTCAACTTGCCACTCGTCATTTGATAATTTAATAAATCATTTACCATAAAATAAAAATATTTCATAAATTCGCTTTTCTAAATTTTGAATTCAAAAACAAAACTTAATTAATAATTTCTAATATTGACAAAAAACACGTGGCATTTTTATTTACAATTCGTCATTTGAGATTTCAATAAATCATTGTGCATAAAATACTAATAACAATATTTCATAAATTCTTTTGACGAAATTTTAATTTAAAAATTGGAATTTCTAGAGTTATCATTAATTTACAAAAATTTTGTATATATTTAAATTGGATTAGGTATTTTTAATATTTACAAAAAATCACGAGGAATTTTAATTTAATATTCAACATCTGAGATTTGACTATATTATTTTTCAAACAATATAAAATAAATTTATTTTAATAATTCTCTTTAATTATTTTTATTATTAAATATTAATTTCAAATAACTTTTCATTTTCAGATTGCAATGCCAAAAAGAAGTTTCACTTCTGACATACGTGTACTTTGTACGCACGCATGTTTTTTTTTCAATACACTTACCTCGAAAACTGATACTTATATTTTCGAGCGAAAACGCAACGTAACGTTAGATTATGAACTTTATAACGTAGATCATAAAGTTAAAAATAGAAATTCATAGATAAACATGATTATTAATAAATAGAAAATTATTTTTTATGAACAAATTAACATTATAAGTGTTCTAAATTTAAAAATATTAAAATATTATTTTTCATAGTAGGCTTTCAGCGGCTTCTACCTTTGCTTATCCTTCAAGCTGGCGATAGCAAAGCACGAAAAAAATAATAAAAAGAAATATTTGAAAACTAAGTAGGTAGTTGTCCTGGTTTTATTCATATAACATGGTCACCCTTAATAGCGAAATCTTAAGGAATATCGAAAAGCTTTTTGTTTTTCAGATATCGAATACATACAATGTTGATCTGTGCATATATATTTAGTAGACATTTATACTAAATGTTAGTGTCTTTGTCTTTTTTTTATTCCTTTGTGATCTCAGGTAACTCAACTATCTTCTGGATACAGTAACGTCAGGATTGAGGAGCCAAACAAAATGCGATTATTTACTAAATTTACTCATTTTTACTACTTTGTCCATATACTACAAATTCAAACGCACTTACTACTAAATGTTTTTGGAGTGGACTTTAAATTGACCAATTACTTTTATGGAAATTCACGTTCTCATGTTTAGATTGAGGAGCCAAATTAAAAGTATTGTATATTTTTGAATATCAACAGTAGTGGAATCAGATTTTTAGTAGGCATTGTACACAATTACTACTAAATAATACAATATTTTCAAGAATATTCATTATTTACTTTCCGTGTTCCACGTGGCTCCTCAATCCAAACATTTGGATTGAGGAGCCACCTTTATGTTCATATAGCTATTGAACTATTATACTACAAATTCGAGGATTGATCCTACAATTTTTTTAAACTTACTACTAAATAAGTATATTAACTTCATTAAGATACGAAAAGTGGCTCCTCAATCCTTACGGACATACGGCGTGGGGATATGTCGGCTTACACCGACTACAAAACACCCCGGTCTCGTCCTTGCCTTTGCCGGAACCGCGGGATCGCTTACGCAGGCTCTGCGCGGCCTCGGCAGGCTTAATCTTTACTAGACCCCTTCTAGAGGGGAGGGTGTATAGTGCCCACCACGTGCCCACCCCTCGCTCCTTCAGAGGACGGACGCGTGGGACTTCGCGTCCGCATCCTTCGTGGCCTGTCAGCTGATCGGGTGACGGGGTGCCCTCCCAGTCACCCGCAGGCCCGGCCTCAGGGTGGCCTGAGGTCGTAGAACCTACCTACCTAGCTTTAATTATAGAACTACCTACCTAGCTCGAACACAAGTATAAAAAAACTTGGTTTCTTGGGAATTTTTGACAAATAATCACAATTCTATCTACTATTCTTAGAAGAAAGGGAACCCTATGCCCTGAAGGCCTATTCCGTATCAGAAAATTTGAGAAAGGTGTGTCACGTCTATAATAAGTAAATATCATAAGGTTATTTTTTTTTACAATTGTTGGTATAAGGGCTTGACTTTTCAGTATCAGGTACCTATACGGCTCGAACCTTTTTATTATGTCAACACTGGTGAGGAGAAAATGATTTATTGTGATGTAAGTCCGTGAGTTACCGTCGCAGGGTCGTTGTTAAGGATGAGAAAGAAAAATATACAAATTGTAAGTCATTTAAATTTATCTTTATAAAGAAGAATATATGATGGTAAGTATTTAATTTGTACCTAAAAGGTTTATTAACTGGTGATTGCATTTCGTTCCCTGTAGACGTATTGGCTATATAGCGGTTGTCATAAAATAATCGCTTAATAAAAAAACTAAGAACAAATTTCTTATCGTTAAATGTCGACGATCAACTAGATCTACTACAGCGTATTTGGGCACCGAAGTAAGCCGATACAAATTATCGTTTTTACCGTTATTTTTTATCCAGTGAACATAGCTTGGGTTGTCAACTGAATATAGCCAAAAGCCTGCTGGTCCCCGATATAGGGAAAATCTTTCTCCGAGCGGCGAAATTCCACAAGGATTTCCCTTGATCGAATACAAAAAAAATCGGTCAAGTGCGAATCGGGCTCGCGCATGATGGATTCTGTAAACCCATTAACAACACGGCGCTTGTATTTGCACCTATTTAAATGTTTATATAGGCGAATATATAAATATTTCGCGATTTTAAAATACGAACTGCGCTTTTCAAGCAAAAAAAGAATTTCGGTCGAAGACGTTTCTAGTGGGAGCCCCCTTTAATTTTTATTATTTGTTGTTATAGCGGCAAAAGAAGTACCTACACACTAAAAATTTTAACTCTATCTATTTTGGTTTATGAGATACAGCTTGCTGACTAACAGACGGACAACAGAGGCTAAGTAATAGGGCCCCGAAACCACCCTCTGGGTACGGACCCCTTAAAAATAATCCATTACTCAAGTTGACGTAGGTGTCTATCCTATCATAAAAGTAGAAAAGGTAGTAGCAGTATCAGTTTGAGACCTGTACCTAAGTATATAAGTATACTCTTACATAAAAAACAAGGTTGAGACTTACCTGATCTAACCCCCCGCTAGTTGTGAACTCCAGCGGGAACATGATAACGTCTAGAGAGGTATTACCGCGCGCAAAGCCGAACGCGATCGCGCCGCTGAAGTAATACAGTACTGCGGCTAGAGGTACGCTGCGACACGCACCCAATACGCTGATGAAACGCTGGAATAGACATCGTTCAATTAACAATGTAAGTGAATACAGGGTTGTATACCTACTTCTAGGTACTTAGATACATATTCAGCATGTCACCAACATTTCAAATTCGGGATCAATTAGGTCGAGGTTTTGCGAACAGAATATGCATGTAGGTAACATGATACGGAGGCATTTTTTTTAAGATCTAAGTTAGTTCATTCAATAATTAAATAATAGCAAATTATAAACAATTATTTTGTCTATTATATAAATTAGTACCTAGGTACTTATTACCATCAGCATTGTCATCTTATTGCTGGAAAATTTGGCATAGACCACTCTATGTAATAAGTAGCCTTCTCTCCGGTCCTTGTCAAACAATTAGGTATAAGGACCTGATAATGTAAAGTATAAGATAAGGATGTTATTTCCACATAAATAAACATCAACTTTATGCGTTTAGTGTAAATAAAGATTATTTTACACCGACTAGTACTGCTGAGAAAATTATTATAAATATGAAATTGTAGCGCAAACTGAACCTTATAAGTAGACATTACAGTTGTTTTTCTTAAAACTTGTGTTTGTATACATGTTTGGCATCTACATTGCAATCGTAGTATAGATATATCGATGAATATTTAAGTCCTTAACTCCTTAATACCTTACCAAGTCATCAAATAAATCTCTTCACAATTCAGATACGATACAATTAATCAATGTAATCCGTACCATTATTTTTATGGTGATACCGCTTCGGTTTGGTGACTTCGAAACTTCAGAACTTCGGCTACAGTTGGGGCTTTCTGAAACGAAATGTTTATCTTAATGAGTGCAATTTATAAGTTCCAAGTTGCTGTGTTGGGAGTTTTTCTTGATGACCTCTCTATAGGTATATATATATTAGCTATTGATAGATATTGTTTCATTCATATTACCTACTAGCTGTCCCCCGAGACTTACTAATACTTGTAATAATGTATCTACTATTATATGTTGGGACAACTTTCACACGGCCATCTGGTCCCGAACTAGCCAAAACCTATATTATGGCAAACAGTCAACTGAGAAACATACTTATACATTTCTGAATACATATTTTTTCTATATACCGACCTACTTAGGTACCTAACGTTTATGTACTTAGTCTTGTCTGAGGATTAATCGGAGATAATATGAGACTAGTGAGAAGTAAGTAGGCATAAAAAAAGAAAGGTAATTTTTAATGATAAATATATCGTATCAATTCCTTAACTTGGTCAAAAACCTTTTTCGTAGCTAAAAATACTTAAATTTACCCTCCCAGAGATGTTTTAACAAACACATAGATACTAACATTGTAAAGTAGGTACCTACAATAACTCATTCATTATCGGTACCTACAGCATGAGCCAGTAACCGTTAGCCTAACAAAGTACCTACATTAGGCATTGTTGGAACAGGCTGTGAAACAACCTATTATGCTAATTATCGGACGCAGCGACCACAGACTTATAATTTTATACCGTAGAGCGGACACACTAATAATGAGAAGTGACCTACATCGAGGTTTTAATAAATTAGAACCATAATTGTAGTGTTGAAATAAAAATAAAAAATGTGCTTACCCTTGCCATAAGGGGATTCGCACGCTCTATGTTTGTCTATGATTACTCGAAGGTGGATGCAGTACAAGGGAATCTGTCATGTTTTATTTAGAACATATCTAGCGAGTACCTACTTTCAGCAAGAAATTGGTACCCTTATATTGGTAGCCCTATCACAATGAATTTTAAAGCCCACTTTTACATTGCCTTTTCGAGCAGTACGATAATAAAAATAGCAAGTAAGTACCGAGGCAGTTTCCAAGGCTTGTAATTTTCCCACTCTATGTAAAACTGTGGGGTGCGAGGCAGTAGGATTAAACGCTGTTAATTCAGTTAATGCGTTGTTTAATCTGTGCTGGACCATCGCACCCGAAGTTATTGTTAAGGGGAAGAAGTCAAAATTTATACAAATATATTAATTTATTTGTTGAAATTTTGTTGAGAAAAAAATTAGTAATCAGTTATATAGAGGTCGGGACGTCAGAACATGCGATTTTTTATATTCTAAATCATTATATTATCTACAATTAAAACAGAACAGTTACGAGTTATTCGTTCTTCTTTCCATTTGACTGGGTATCGTAAAAGTTTGATACAATTTTTAAAATTGTACTTAAAGTTAACTTACATCTACCACTCTTACTAATCTATCTTTATGTAAATTTTGAATACTTATCCTAACTTTTCACAAGAACTAAAAGCGTCCAGCTGCTAAAATTTATTGTAAGTAGACTATTGATGCAACCTTTATTAAAAGTTTGAACAAATTAAGTAAGACACCATGTAAGAACTTTCCTTAAGTAACAGTAACTACCTACATTACATATTTTTTTTACGATAAAGGTCTCCATCTTTAAACATTTGTAACTGATTGTATATATTTTTTTATTTATGTTCCATAGTCTTAAATACTTCTTTAATATTATCAGAAAATGTATTTTCGCTTAAAATAGCCTTGGACAAGCAGACTTCGCGTTAAGCGATCACCACAGAGTTAGCAAACAACATCGCGGTACATTTGATAAAATATTTACCGATGCCCGACGAACGATACTGGGTATCACATCAACGCGAATACTCAGCAAACACGTTCGCTTTGTAATTATATTACGTATGGACGACTATTGGGTATATCTACAGCTTCAATTCAATTGCGAAACTGAGCAAATAATGCCTTTTGAAGTCTGGATGTTTCATAGAATTGGTTTTTCTTAATGACTCGTTTGGCACCGCGATTCGATCATGTACCTATTTTAATTGTTTTTGAAAAGATATGCATATATTATATTATTAGCCTAAAATTTCCCACTGCCGGGCAAAGGCTTCACCACTCTTCTTCCACTTGTCTCTCTCAAGACCTGCGGTTGACCAGTTCGATAAAAACGAATCGAGTATATATATATATAAATAGTAAAGAAAATGTAGTGAACATGAATACCTTTATATTCTTATCACCGAGTTATATCAAAGCTACATCGATTTTTGGTTGCACCTAAATCTAAGTTAGATTGATTTTTGGCTACAGTATGCAGAAACAAGATATTGAGAAACTATTTTTAGGTTAGGTTACGTACCTACTCAGTTTTTCCTCAATATTTCATTACTAAGTGTTTCTTTCACTAGCTAATGCTTCTTGCTCCCTTAAAATGAAAAAAAGTAATTCCCTTTTTAAAGAAATTTATTGTGTTTTACACTCGTAAAAACATAAGTAACTAACTAACTTTGTCTCTTTTATGGGTCGTTAAAAAAATATTATTTTTTATGGGTTCAAAGTTTTGAACTATTTTAACGAATCTTTGGCGTTCAAAGTACCAACGTACCACATTACAAAAAAAAAAGAAACTTGGAGATTACATTAACAAATTAGCATTTTTCCTTATTGCTAAAGATATCAAAGTACTTTTATATAGTGATGAAATAAGAGCTTAATCATTACCTGATCCATTTTGTGCCGTAGTCCTCTCTAAAACGAAGGGTCGTTTATCCCGTAGTTTGCTTCTCAATCGGTTCATATAACCCTCCACATGCACAACAAAACACATGCTTGCGTTCAACACTAAAACAATATTCTTTGTTTACTGAAAACTCCCTTACACGCTTTCAAGAGCTTCATAAATTGATATGTTGGAAAAATTCAATATGTCCTACTTACGTACAATAACGGTTCAGAAAATGTATGGAATATGGACGGAAAATTGAAAATAGTATGCAAAAATATCATCTAAAATAGGCGTAAGAAATATAAGAATGGCTTTAGTAGACGTTTGTTTATGCTTTACCTACAGTGCACCCATTTTGTTTAGTGTTTATGTATCAGTATCTATCGGTCTTAGTACCTATATTGATAGTATAACTAAAAATCTTTTCAACATCAATCGGCTTGGCCGTTTCGTTACTACAAGAACTATTGTATAACAAAAAAGTAATGAACAGTGAATAAATTTTTCACCTTACGCTCATGTGAATGTAGCAAAATGGCCAAGCCACATATTTTGACTTAGTTAGAGTTTGTAGAGTTAGGGCGTGTAGAGTTAGAAGCTTCGCTCTACATGAGATCGATAGCTTTTTGACAGTGCGAGTCATATGGTCTCGTCTTGGCAACATTTTACATGAAAATGTTTTTGGTGGGAATTGAAATTTTTGCGATCTGTATCTAATGACAAAAACAAAACACAAATAGGCCTCGTGTTTTCAGGAAGAGAAATTCGTGAAATGATACTTAAAATAAACCAGATATTTCTCAGTTGCTTACTTAGATAAATATGTGTGGGTACAGCGAAGATGGCGTATATTAGCGCACAGGATCTCCCCCAGAGCGTTTGCGGCACCGGAGCGCCGAAGCCTGTAAAGTTATTTGCATATTTTATTATATGAATAATCAGAAACGCTTACATTAACGTTGAATTTACTTGGAATCGCTGACTTGGTTTTACATATAGGTACATAATATATTGTGATGCTGGGTGAAGTTTTAAAGCTATATATAGCCCTACATGATTGTGTGTGTTTCATTTACGGTAGTTTAAATTTAATACCGCTACTGAGAAAACTTAGAGAGTATTTAGAAGTCTAGAATTATTACAATGTTATTGTAAAAAATCTTGGTTGCGCATTATATACCTTTAGTACTGAAAACAAGATATGCTTAGAACTGAATAAGTACAGTACAGTTAGTGGATTATAATCATCACTTACCTAAAGCGGTCATGACATACACTATAAAGAGGAAGGTCCCGGACAGGTCCCAGTACTGCCCGGGGTGGACCCGCGCTCCGTGGCTTACAGCCTTCATAGTCAGACGTCTTTCATCTTGTATTCGTCTCTCTATTGCACTTTTCCATTTTGGTGATAGAGGCGTAATCTGGAATGTATAACATGCTTCTAAGACCTATCTTGTCGACATGTACTATTCAATAATGGTTGCTCAAGCTTTAGTTAAACACTAGCCAGTTAGTAAAGGTCTAAGTGTCTAGAAATTATTATTAGCAGTGCGGTTGGTTTATTTCTTTGAGATAAAATGAATTATGTAACTAAAAATCAGAGAATACCATGGGATACGGTGTTACCCAGTAAAATGAGTTGTGGAGGTCAGATAGGCAGTCGCTCCATGTAAAATATGGTATTCAGCTGAATCCGGTAAGACTGGAAGCCGACCTCAACATAGCTTGCGAAAAGGCTACGCAGAAAGCTATAGGACTTCACTGACATAAAACAAGAGTAAGTACCTATTGGTGGCATGTTCGTAGTTAGTTATAATTTAAATACGTTGTATGAATACAATTAATTATTGTTTCATAATGTTGTGTCGTATTAAGGTACAAAAAGTTAAAATACGAAAGTATTTTAAAAAAATCAGACAGCTATAAACATATTAATATTATCCACATTATTATATTTTGCGCATCCAAGAAATATACATTATTAGAAAATCTACCACCTAACGACACAATTGTAACACATGACTAAACTCAATGTGACGGATAACGGATACAACACATAAATCCTATCCGGCCGGGTATAACGGTTCATTCTGATTAATTGCCCGGCTCACCATCTAGTGGCTAACAAATTTAATTGAAGTAAGAGCGGTTTTCTGCGCCATTAGGTGACCTCATTGCCCTATTAGGTAAGTTCGAACGATTTTCTATGAAGCTACGTACCGTATGAGCTACAGTTCAGGACAAAAAAAGGGAGGAAGTAAAAAAATAATTGTTTTTTGCAGACTCTTACGAGACTGTATAAAATCGAGATACCTATTTATTAATTTACTTATTGATGTGCAGGACATACCCAAAACAATAAATATAACAATAAAATATACAAAGTTACTTATAATAGGTTGCCTGAAAGAAATTGCCTTGTGCAATAAGGCCGCCTTTTGTACATATTAGTAACCATACTACTCTAGTTTATGTTTTATTTCATTGTACATTTATATACATAAAAGAATAAATAAATAAATAAATAAGTTATATAATTAATTAATAAATTAAATAGGTATTACCGATTTAATCCAAGATGACACTTAATTGTATAATCTATTGCAAATCGATATCTTTACTCACTTATGACATTTTATATATTTATATAAAAAAATAAATTTTCTCAAGTTCTGCTAACCTTTCGCTATTTATAACACCTTTGTGCCAGAGGAAATAAGTAATCATGTCGGAAAAATAAGGAAAATCTTCAATCAAGAGAGACCTAGGGTGGGTATTCTTAAAATAGAAAATACTAGTTGTTTTTGTATTTCCTGCGAGCACTGTAAGCTCTCATTTTCTTGTGATGTTTTTATAATTGACACAAACAGACACAGCTGGATTTTCTTGTTTTATTCAATTTTATTCCCAAGAAAGCTCGGAAAAAATAAGGCAATTGCAACATCCAATTATGTGCTAATCTGAAACACTTGTAGAATTTTCTTCGACTGCAATTCTATTCTTTTAAATTCTATTCTTCTATTGTTTTATATAAATAGGTAAAGCTGGGCCTACAATGTAGGTATGAATATTTCTTGGGTTATCGAAAGAGAATTCTTTCTGAAGATATAATATATTGTAATGTCGTAGTTATAGTTCCATACGTATAAAGCTGTGCTCAAAATAAAGGAAAGAGCTCTTAGTTATATAAGGACCAATAATAAAACTAGAATGACGAATAAATATGGTAACACTGTTGTAATTAAGTTTTTGTTTTTAGAGGTGTGACAGAAACATTACATTTTTTAATGGAAAATGCGCACAATATACTTGTGTAATTCCTTCAAAACAATACGTTTTGATAATTTGTAAGTAACACAGTTTCAGTTAATACACTTCGAGTGGGAGTCATATTAAATTTAAAACAAAACGTTGACGTTATTTGTTTTTGTTTTACGAACGTGTTGACGCAGACCGATAGCCCGACTAATTGCGTGCTCGGTACTGTTATTAAGATAAAAGTAAATTGTATTAGCTTCCAAGAATTCTTTGATACAACCTTAATAATGTTTTCCTTTGAAATACCGAAGTACTTGGTTAAAGCTTTTTATTTTGCAAGGTTTGAAAAACAAAAAGCTATTTATAAGAATTAAAACGCCACGGGAAAGCTTACAAAAAGTAATTTTACCCACGCAGGAGTATAATTAAGCACGAGAAAAATAAAGTAAAATTACATACTGTTATTATTTGTTCTTGGAAATTGACTTTTTAATAAAAACAAAAGACAAACATATTTTATATTGATGTTACTAAGTTTATAAAAACTTCCACTTAACTCATACAATTTACTGAAACTGTTTTACTCTAACTGATATTTTCATTTTTAATTAAAATGGAAGTAGACAAACAAGAAATATCAATTTATTCAAGACTTATTGAAGTTGTTCTTGGCATTTGTATTCATTTTCTTTAAATTCAATCAGTGAAGGATACTAAATAATTTACATTCATTTAAACTTAAATATTAGGCCATTTGTTTTAGAAGTTAGATTTTCTTAATATGGTAATTTATCTTCAGAAGTTATTATAGTAGATACTTAGCTACCGCGGTAGTTCGCGGTAGCGAACATTTGTTTTTTTAAATAAAGCCTTTCCCGTACGGAGTTTTATACAGTGTTGCGGAAGGATTCTCAAAAATTTAAATCACATGCCTGGTCCTACAACCTGGTTCTTGGTAAGGAAAAAGAAGGGGCATTTTTTAGCGCTGTTATACTGCGTATATGTAGGTAGTGTTGCAATATTAATGCTGATTGAGTGTACAACATGCATTAGATGGCGCAACGAATCCTATAGTTTTTAAGTAACTTTTATTGTATTTTTTTGAATATTTCCCTCCTTGTTGTGCCAAAAACTTGATGAAAATGTCTATTATTTATTTTATAATTATTTGGGTAGTTTAAGCCGGTAATGCCGATTCCCGTTGCGCCAACAATCGGGTTAAAAAAACAACAACAAATACTTCTAAAAATACAAATAAAGTTTTCTAAAATTAAAACTAATTCCTGATGATTTTATTAAATGTTGTGGTTCTTTTTTTTGTCCTGCCGTGTTTAATAGTAGTTCGATTGCCGCGTCATTAGGTGGGTGTTGTCAAGTGCATTGCTAGGCATGGGCTTACATCGTAGTGGTCTTCTAACACTTATGTACGGGTCGCTTAACGACCTCAATCTACATGAATAGTATTAAAATTAAATTCATAGGTAATTACCCTGTAGTAGATTTTTATCTTCTATACAATTTATTTTTTATTTAATTTATTATTATTATTACAACAGTTAACAAATACATATAACTTTAAAACATTTTCCCATAAAACCGGTTTAGCGGTTTAACTGTGGGTGATGAGCCGCATTGCTTTGCATAAATATTTATAAATAGGTTTCTAGATTTGTATTATAACTAATACTAAGAAAGAGAACAGTTAGTTTGTTTGTTTGACCGCGCTAATCTCAGGAACTACTGGTCCGATTTGAAAAATTATTTCAGTGTTGAATAGCCCATTTATTGAGGAAGCTATATAACATAATATTACGACCAAAAAGAGTATAAATGAAAAACCGTTGTAACTAAAACACAAGACAAAGTCGCGGGGGACAGCTAGTGTTAGATATAAAGCTAAGTATTTGTTGTAATGTAGTCGGTGATGCCGTTACTTATTTTAATCTTGCGTAAAATATATGCTTGAGAAAATTGTAATTGGATTAGGTTGTACCTATAGAAACAGAGGACCGGGTGTTGTGGCGCAATTTCGGCCAGGACTTTTGGCCAGTAAGTGGACGGCTTATGGCCGGGACCAATAAACAAAAAAACGAATCGTTTTCTTAACGAACTGTTAAAATATCAACGAGGCGTTAAAAAAAGCTCTTCCTATAAAAAAAATTTAAACTGTTCGTTACCCAAATAACTGACGTCTGGTTACGAACGGATGAGAGACAGCCTAGTGACGGATCGTCACGTTAAAGAATAACGAATCAAAAGATATAGGATCTAGGCGTTAGTCGATGAATTAGTTAGTTGAACCTAACTTTTTCTTATAAGATGTCTAAATTTTTCAAACAATAAAAAAATATTAGTAGTCAGGTATATAAATAATATTTTTAAATTATCATGATTGAAAAATTTAAAATATTCTGTCTATGGGATTGGCACAGAACCAGATTGGACATATGTGTGAATGTGGTGAAAACCAAATACATTTTTATGCAACTTTACATTTATCTTCATAAAAACATTGTCTATAAAACTGCTCGTTTTCTAAAAAAGAACTATCTTTGTCAACAAATATCGTGAGATTCCAAATATGTTTTTGTTATCATATTACGATGTCAACTGTACATTAAACGTAGGGGTGTGCAAACTGATAAGGCCTCTCTCGGCCTTTCAGGGTTGTCACTACTCAAGGCTGACACGTCGATATTGTAGCTCGAGATTGACAAGGGTCGAAAAATTGAGGGCTATGTCGGTCGAAAAGATACTAAACTCATTTATAAGCATCAACTTGACGGAAATTATTTTACACTTTTTTATAATCCTCAAAATTGTTTTTTTTGTTTAAATAGATTAACAATAGAAAATAACCTTGTTTAAAACATAAACGGTTTAGCACAGTCGTTGTCTTTTTATTACAGAGTTGCTGCCTATCGTGTAACTAGGGGCTACAATTGTTATTATACAAAGTCGCGTGGGACAGCTAGTATTATATATTTATTTATTAAGGTCTTCTTATTAAAATGTAAGAATAGCCTAAGGATGAGGCTATGTAATATAGGGAGTAGGACATTTTTTTGATTATTCATCTGATAGATTATTAAATAATGTTAGAGATTTTTATTTAGGTTAATTGTTTTCAAAACGTTAACCAATAAAATACATTTTTTATCAACACGTGACGTCACAAGATCCTGATCTTTAAATTGTTTTACTTCGTAATTCTTAAATGATTTGAATAAAAGAAAAAAAAAAAAAAGAAAAATATGAAGGTAGAACGAGCAACATCACCTGTCAAGACGAATACCACCTCAGTCTGCCCGTGACCATGACACCTGCAAAGGCGTCGAAACGTCGGGAACAAAAATCTAAAATAAACCGCGATAGAATCCGTTCAAACTAGTTTTATTTCAATGTCTAATATTCGCGTAAACCTCAGAAAGCAATAATTTTAAAATGTGTTTATTTTTTTTGTAGAATCTAACTGACACAACATATACACATACACACAAGAAACATAATTCACTTTTCCTTTTCCTACCCACCTATTATTAGGAGTCTATATGTAAGCTGTGACTCAGAAAAAATCCGTTGCGATTCAGCAGATCTATAAATACTGCGTTTCATATTTCCAGATAAAAAAAAGTGTTTTTATGTAACTCAATTTTTATCACATATTTTTGAGAGTATCAAAATTAAATTTATGCGTGAGATTCTACGAAATATTTTCCATTATAATTTGTTATTTATGAAATACCCACTATTTCCTTATTCATTTACATACATAGTGTACCCACATTGCTTAACGAATTCAGTACTTTGCATAATTAACCTTGTCACTCATTGTTGAGTGATGATAAAACTAACGCAGCTTGGAGACGGCTGCCGCACGAAGATAAACTGCTAAGACATTGAACCATTTTATAATAAATTAATTTACATGCTTAATAAAACTTTCAGGTATTTTTTGTTGTAATTATTTGAAAATATATTATTTTATAAAATAACCATCATCCAGCCCACTGTTCTTAACTTCGCTATGATTCGGTTTTTATACTCTAGAATCACCCACAATATTGTGAAAAAATAATAAAATAAATAATAGGCATTAATTATTTTTTTACATTTAATAAACAGTTTGATCTCTCAAGTCAATGAGCCAACTTGTAAGGCCAATCGAAACCACTACACACCTACAAACATGAATTTGAGGTCAAAATTACCTTTGAATGCAAACATCTCAAGAGTAAAATTATGCATGGTTTAATTGCTTTTAACTCGCAAATCCAAATGATTAAATTTATACTTTCGTAACATTAACTATACTACTATTTAGTAATCGCAGCACAAGTAACAAGGGTTCTATTATGACAGTTAAATAGTTCTGTAGATCATTAGGACAGACCCTCATATAAAGAAAACCGCAAGGCACGCGTTGTTGCAAATGAAAGTTGTACCGCCGTAGCTTCGTAGCACCGTAGCACTGTAACGATGTAGCGCGTAGCGTTTGTTTTGTTTTATTTACTTGCTGCTAATTAACTTTTGTATGAAGTAGTGATGCAGCAAATGAGAGTGAGTGGGTTGTCTGTTCTCTGTTTGATAGGGTATAATAAAAAAATACAGAACTTTTTTTCCAACGGGTCTCTGTTTCAGACAGTAGAGTCACAAGACTTTAATATTATTTGAAGATATATCAAACACAATTCGATTGTCCGACTTTTATTAAAACCAGAGTAGACAAGCCTTATTTTTAGTTATTTGGTCCTTTTAATAAACGTGACCTTAGTATACAATAACGTAAAACAAAAAACCTCAATTTCAACTTTCTGGCGAAAAATCTACGAGCTAAAAAACTAGTGTTGCATAAATAACTTCAACACACAGTTGAAGCTTAATATTTATGCGAAATTGTTCGCGTACATTTTTCATTTGAAACTATTTAAATTCAAATTTTGTGAACTGAAAGAGCGTTTCGCTTCAGTTGAACTGTATTTTTAGATTTTATATTTACATGTGAGGAAATTGGATTTTTGCTAATGTCGGTCGCTGGTCTCGCGGGCCTGTCATTCTTCTGTCGTTAAGTGACATCCATTTATTTATTGACGATCAAATTTTAACGAGCTATAAAATCTGGCGTTTGGACGTATATGGAAATGTCAATCGTCATTTGATAAAAGTGTAGCTATTTTTAATTTAGGCAGTTGTTTGATTTTTCTTGAAATAGAGTCATGAAGATGGCGATACAAAATCTTTTCTACTAAAATTATAAAATTTGATCGAAATTTGTATTAGTATTTTGGAACTGATTTCTTCCTAGGCCATGTTTCAGTAACTATACGTTTTAACAAGCAGAAAGTATGCTACCAATAATAACTAATACATAATCTTTTACAGAATACAATTGATTTACTTTTCATCCCAAAACAAAATCCTTAAATAAACAAAACAACAATAAATTCTTAGAATACTGTCTAAGCGACATAAATTATTTAGCCACAGGAATCTTATAAACCGCCCGCAGGTTGCAACCACTGCTTCAGTGTTCTTGAATTCTTAACATAGAATCAAAGGACGGAATTCCTTGAGGATTTCGGAATTTGCGGGAATAACATCGTCGACAACCTTGTCCTGCCGGCTACCGGCCTTTGTCAAACGAGACAACCCTATTTCTAAAAAAATAAGGCGCATATACTTGAAGCACGTTATGCCGTTGGTTCCGACTGTTATACGTTGATTTTAATAGTCGTTAAGTCATTACAATTCTAACAACCAGTCTTATCCTGGAATACTGTGTTAACCAGTAAAATGGGTTGAGGAGGTCAGATAGGCAGTCGCTCTATGTAAAATACGAAAAGGCTAGGCAGAAAGGAAGGCGCATATACTTTGTTTAAAAAAAGTGGGATGTTACAAGTTTAACTTTTTCTGTGGTTGTCTGTCTGTGGCATCAAAGCTTCTATGTAGAGATGGACCGATTATGATGCATTTTTATTTTGTTTTGAAACTGACGAGATCGAAGTTGTTCTAACTTCTTTGCTTTAATTTAAGCATCTGTTAGGTACTAAAAAAATAAATTTGTTTGAAATATTGTCAGTGCTTAAATTTTAAATTAATGTGGGTAGTTGTCGAAATCTTTTTGAGAATAAATTGAGTTCGTTTAGAGAACTTTTGATGATATTTTAAAGCAGTTTTCAACTAAATACATTTGAAATGCGTTCATGAAACTGGATTGTTGAATGTTGTTCATCCGTGTTAATTTCGCTTGCATTAGTTTGAATAAAACTCTGAATTGAATGATATTCAACTGAAATTGTGTGAGAGGACTACAATTTGAATAAATATTGGGAGAAACTATGTTCGTGTGTTATATTTACTTTTTCAGAAGCATTTATAAAACAACAGTGTTGGAATATTTAAAACTGTAAATATTTTCATTTCTTTGAGAGACGAAATAACATTTATTACTGGGAATATTGTTAGCAATGTATTATATTTAAAGAACGCGCTTCGTATTTATTTACAAAGCGTGGGCTATTTAATAATAATTGTACTCGTGTTAATTATTAACGTATAAATATAGTGTTTCATTTCCATTTCCCTGAAATATTAAATATCCCAATAAATGGGATATTTGGGGAACTCTGATAATAGTATTACGCTGAACATATTATGTACCATATTGGTTTTTATAAATGTAAATGGAGTGTTGTTACACGTTTATTTAAACTTTTTGTCTGTTCTGTACACAAATCCGTTCATTGAGCCACTAGGCCACCGACTACGAAATGTATATATAGACAGTACAATTTGTGTAGAGGACGGCGCTTAATAAAAATTCTCCATACCAATTGTGACGTCAACGCCACGAATACTTTTTCGATTATGTTCGTGCTAAGCCCACTGACATCAGTACATGCAACCGTGTTTGATCCTTATGGACATAAGACATTAATCTAAATCGATCAAACTTCGAGACCTTCAACCATCTTAACATCAAATGTCAATACTGTTCCAATACATTTGGTACTACATTACAAATCTCGCGTCCTCGCTCGAGCGCATTGCAATTTATCATGAGTCGGTCTTATTTGCTGGAATGCCGGCAATCTTGCTCTCCCATCGCGCTGTCTTTTTAGGGGAGGCTGAGATTTGGTATCTTTAAATATATGGCTGTTTTAACGTCAGCTTTCACCATGAGCCAAAAAATCGGATAGATTGGTGTTTGTGCGTGTGTATATATCCAAATAATAATTTATTAAGTAACGATTGTAAATTTTTTGTAGCAAGAATTACGGATGGTGGGTCTAGGTGCGTCTGAAGTTATGGTTACCTATAAATACTCGTTAAACTAAAATGTATATTTTTCGTCTGGCCTGTTAGTCTAGTGGTAAGAGACCTTGACTGTTAAACTGGAGGTCTAAATCTAAAATATTTGTGTAATGAGCATGATCACTTACTCCTTGTCTGATTGTAATTTAACTATAACATGAATGTTTTCAGAAATATATAAGTATGTTTATCAGTTGTCTGGTTGCCATAATACAGGATCTACCTAGTTTGGGAGGACCAGATGACCGAGTGTTAGTTATGCCAATATTAATATTAAGTTTTCTATTGTTATCTGTACTCAATACACCTGTCTGTATGTACTACCTAATTTCCATAACGGCTAAATCGATTTTCATTTGTTTTCAGATATAAAGAAGTGATCGTCACTGTTTTAGGTACAAAAGATTTTGTTTCATGCAGTTCTACGCATACGTATTCGTCCAGACAAGTTAGTAAACTTGTGTTTACGTATTAAACTAAAATATGTTTATATTCTGAACTATACTCTGAGGCATAATTGTGTATATTTAGCGGCCACTATTTAGGGAGACGCCGCAGTGTGGTGGCGACAGTTTGTGGTCGTTATGAACATGACGCGATGATATTTGAACCACTATAATATTATGTTGGTGGAAAATATACTGCCGTTGACACTGTATTAATTGGGATTCTAACATGGACTGAACCTGTCATTTTGTATGAATATAATACGGTAATTTATGCGGAGATTAATTAACTGTTGAGATTAAATTAGGTATGTATTGTGATGTAGTATTTAAAAAGAAATGCCATCAGAGAGACTTTTGAAAATTAGGCATTTGGAGATACTATCGCTGTCTCACGGCGTCCGGCCGACTTACCCAAGTGTGACAAGGACAACTGTAGATTCAACTGAATAGCTTTTATAAGTCATAATTTATAATTTTAGATTTGGCTCTCTCCTATTTCCTCCAATATTGAACCGATGGAACCAATTTTAAAGATATTTCATAAACTGAATAGGTTAGAAAGAATATAGACTATGTCTCTATGTTTTTACTTTTTCATTAAAATTTGTACACTAAGCCTATGGAAACAGCGATCGAAATAGGCAACTCTGAGCTTTTTTGTAGGGACATAGAACTAGTTTTTATTTATATTACTGCAAAAAATCGTTGCTTTAAGTTCATAAACAGGAACGCAAAACAGGCAAGAGGGTTTTATCATTATATCTAGGATTTTGGCCAGCAATCTTAAGATTCAAATCGACGTGTGCATATAATTTGAGTTTGAACATGTTATCAGCCATAACATTCAGCGTCCATAACAGCGTTGAATTATCTAAAATGATTTGAATTTTAACAAAGTTTTGAGCGTTAGGTAGCCGATGTTTGACGCTGAATGTGTGACGAATAGAGCTATGAGACAGCAGGAAATATAATTATGTAAGGTATAAAATAACGTAAAGTAGTAAATACTGAAAAAAAATAATATAGGAAAACATTTAATTCCACAATAAGTGGAACTTGTTCGACATAATCTATATTATCATACCAATATATAAAGCTGAAGAGTTTGTTTGTTTATTTATTTGTTTGTTTGTTTGTTTGAACGCGCTAATCTCAGGAACTACTCGTCCGATTTGAAAAATTCTTGCAGTGTTGGATAGCCCATTCATTGAGGAAGGCTATAAGCTATGTAACATTACGCTGCGATCAAAAGGAGCTGAGCGTAAATGAAAAATGTTGCAAAAATGAAAAACCGTTAAAACTATAACACGCGGACGGAGTCGCGGGGAACAGCTAGTATATAAATAAAACCCGATTTCCCTTGGTCATGCCATAATTTCGGAACGATTGCACTAAATCGGATAATTCTTTTTTTGTAACGTTCTTTCCTTTTATTGTAAGGACAAGTTTTTTTATATTTTTTTTATATATGCGAAATCGAGCCGGGCTGTTAGATTTGTATGTGTTAGTGTTACATATGTATTAGAGGACCTACCTACCTACTTATCTCAATATGCAATTGAAGTTATATGGTTCGTTTATATTTTGTAAAATCTATGAACAGCAAAAATACAAGTGCACTTCTACACACTCTTAAGGGATTGTGGGAGTCAGCATAAACGTAAATAGCGGTCTCATATTCAAGCTTTAAATTGCTAAAGGCAGGTTATGTCTCTTGAGTTCATAAATTTTATAGATTCGCTACTCTATGTATTTCTCTAGAGTCTAGAGTATTGCGGTGCATTGTGTTTGCAATATCTACATAATATTAAGATTATGTGAAAAATTTCGTTTTTTTTTATAATATATTACTACTAATATAATACTAATCGTGGTGCTAATTGATTCGTTATATTAAATTACTAGCTGTGTCCCGCAGTTCCGCGTAGATGTCGGTTATCGCGGCCTATGTCCATTCTCAGGCTCCTGGCTATCTGTGTACCAAATTTCATTTAAATCGGTTCAGTAGTTTTGGCGTGACAGCGCGACAGACAGACAGAGTTATTTTCACATTTATAAAATATTAGTAAGAATTAATATTTCGTTTGGTGGTCGTAAGAAAATCTAACTGAGGTAAGCCTCAGTAAGATTTTCTTACGACGTAATTATTTATTATTGTGAACATTTTGTGAATATTATTATGTTATTTTATGTAAAGTTTTTAAACATGTTTCATTTCAAGTTCTCTTTTTAGAATATCAAAATCTTTTATAACTATACATCAAATGTTAAGAAAATATCAGAAAAAATTGCTGTTGGTTTATCGTTGATGAGGCAAAGGAAAATGATCAAAGGAATAACTTAAAATCTGAATATAATCGCAACCTCAGATACCTACCTAGTATTGATTTAATATGTGGTAGAATAAAATTATTTCTGAAATATTCAACCGTTTCACTAGGCAATACTTGGTATTCCAATTCCTTTTTATTGACATTTTAGAGTTTCGTATTCCGTATTTTCTAGACTTTGGGTTAACACCCAAATATATAAGGGATAATAGACCCTTGTGTCTTCCAATCGTAGAGAACTAGGAAAACGATTTTTGTTCTTATTGCGATAAGACAAAGATGATTTCTTGAAAGTCTAAAAATATAGATACAGTTTAGATAAAAATATAATATTTTTTTTAATCATATTTCTTACTTACATACTATATATTTTTCCGTATATATTAAAGTACTCTGTGGATATATTAATTGGTAATTTTTTGAAATCAGACTTATTTTTTCTATGTTTTGAAAGCTGACATGTGTGACACGGAAATTAGTCAGTGAGGTGACTTTTTACAGATACTGTTTTTTTACGTGGATGTCCGTGGTCGTCGGTATTAAAGCGGTTCAACGAATGGATTCCATGCACAAGGTTGCAGGTTCACCCACAATATGCATGTACCAATATGACATTTTCAAAATTATTTGTACATGTACATTCTTTTTTATTTGTCAAATTGTGAGGACATCTATCTTTATTAAATTAATTAACAATTTTAAATATTTACAAACTTAACTATATATACATACTAAAGGAATTATAAAATAAACTAATCTAATATTAAAAATAAACCTAAAATATGGCATCAAAAAATTCCTCCACATCGCTGTCCACTGGGAGTGTTCCCAAAAGGCTGGCGGCATTGCCACGTTGATTGGCAATGCTTATCCTCTGTCCAAGGTAAAAGCCAGCCCTTGGGTCGCGCGAAGTGTCAACGAGGCGTTTAGCTAGATCTTTAAAAAGCATGTGCGCACTCGGACCCCACGGACCAAGGGTCTCAACCCCAAACGGCTCGAATATATAATTTCCAACTAGGTTGTTATATTTCCGCCGTTTGAGGTTCTCAGCAGCCGCAGCGGCGGCACCAGCACAGCCCGACGAACTAGGAAGATGGGATCGCGCAAGAGTATCGACACAAGTTGCGTCCCATACTAAAGGCCTAGCCTGTACATTCTTAATTATTCTAAGACCAATTGGCAAACGTTAAAGGAAAATATGGTAAGGAAACCTGAATTCCAACAATTGTCGTGCCTTCTTTACATGAGAAGAGGCCTCTGCCCAGCAGTGGGAAATTTAAAGGCCGGTGTTATTATTACAGTACATTCCTGTAATATTCACTGAATTATTCTCGCATACCCCGCTGGATTTGGCAATTGTATTAAATAGTTAAGACTGTGGTTTTGTAAACTATTTGAGTAATTCAGTAGCTGTTATACCCTAACAATGTAAGGTATCTTAATTAACGCGAACAGTCGGGTATAGCCGACTGTTTGAGAGGTTATTGACCGAAGCAGACATTGCTATCATCACTAGGATTCCTTTATTGTGGATTGTAGATTGTGATTTGAATACGGGGTTAAAACGAGGATTATTCTGGATTTGGTATGTCCGTTCTTTGGACGCTCGGATGTTGAGATTAGCTGTGACTTTTATTATATATTTTTTAATTATTATGACTGTTTTTGTGTTATTCGTTGGATATCACTAGTAAAGAGTATGATAATTAATGTATATATAATATCACACATACATTAATTATCATTGTTTATGCCTGTGTATGTGTCTGTCTATCTAATGTATGTACACACGGCCAACTAGATAGGTTTGCAGGCCACTACATTTTATATTATATTTTATTCCGCTTCCATAAGCTGAATAATAAATATGTAATAAAAATGTTAGTGTTGCCTGCAAACCTATCTAGTTTGCTGTGTGTAAATACATTAGATATGCAGATAGAAGTATGCTCTGTGGCTCTGACATTCTCATGTTCAAACCTACAACAGGCAATGTGTGAGTAACTACTTCGAAACAGTTCAGAAAAAAGCGCTTAGAATGGTTCGTGTAAAAAATACCAGACGTGTATAAACCATTCATTAACTAAATAAATTGTTAACAATGAGGGCTACCGTTATTGCGCTCACCAGGTGGCGTTACTGGAGCGTCAGCTGTCAAAGCTCAAGAATTTGACATTTCGGACATTGCATGCGGCTAGCGCCTCTGGCGACGAAATTGTTAACGAAAGCCCTCATTCAGCTATAACTCCACTGCTGGGTAAAGCTAAAGGTCCTATCCTCCTTCTACATAAGGTTATGCCAATAAACATTGTGACATATATGAATACCTATACATCCTACCTAACATAGTGCATCTAAAACATGCGAGCTAACCATTAAGGACTTGAATACTAATGACATTTGAAAAGGGTAGCTCCCGTGTCACTGAAGACATTTTAATAGCTTACAGGTGTAACGTTTGCGACCGTGACTCGTTTTTGTTATAACATTTACGGTTTTCTAGCGTTACCAGGGTGAGCAGAAGAAAAAACATATGAAAAAAATATGTTTCTTTATTCTTTGATAATTGTAAATTGTGGTATACCAGTCTATAACTGTCTCTTTCGCCGGAGACTTAAATTAGAGAAACGACATTATTAATTAAGCTTGCGGGTTTCCGGTATCAGATGACATTACAATTTTCTCTATTTTTTTTTCGAATTACAACAAAAATATTTAATGTAACATTATAAATTTAGAAATTACTAGAAATATAGTATTGAAATATTAATTTAGTTCATTTGAAAAAGTCATATTATTAATTTCAAATAACATAGAAAGAAATGAGATTAAAACTTCTTCCCTCTAAGCCTTTTTACTGATTCTCAGTATCAAAGCTTGTAAAATTGTAATTAAATTCTCGGAACAGAAAATGCATGTTCCATTTCTAGAATATCTCTTTCGGCAAATGAACGTGCAGGCGAATAAACTGGTGGACGCGACACGTGTTCTGTATGCACTGGCTGGGCACTGGTGTGCCTTAAAATGTAACCATGTTCTATTTGGAAACGAGCCAGATTAAACTATATGCAGAGCTGAATAATTATTTGTTTGTAGATAAGTTCTGATATGCCATATCATCATAAATCATAAGACTAGCTATTGTCTAAGCGGACGATCACTAATTGATTACGTATAAATGTAAAAAGGAAGCGACTTTAATTAAATATATATGGGACCACCTCTGACATATACCCTATCGATGCCCAAACAATTTTTTTATTGATCCAGAATTACAGGAGATATTGCATAAGTAACAAACATACAAAACAAAACTATCGTCGAATTAAAAATCTCCTAATATTGAAATCCCTTAAATCAGAACCGAATTTCTCCATGCAACTTTATATTTTAACTAGCTATGCGTCGGTTTTACTCACCTTGCTTTTCTTCCAAAGCAAGTAACGTGATGTTAAATAGCCTACAATAATCCTCCAAAAAACAAATGCAAAAAGACTTTTTCAAATCTGATCTGTCAAACTGCCGGACAAAGGTGTGTCATTCCGTTTTTTTAATTCTTGGTAATAGCCTAGTATTATTGGTGCCACTTTATATTTTCATCTAAGTTCGCATTGCAAGATGCAATTTTTTTTCCAAGTATCGACATATTAAATGACGACAATTCTAACATTATTTTGTTCATTAATTTCAACCAAAACATTAAATAACAAACTTTAATCAAAGGCTTATAAACTCCGAAAACATTACCCTTATTCAAACGCAGTCGGCTAAAAACCTTTTACCCTTTGAGTTCTATACGTTCTCTTAAAACTCAAACATTTCATGATGTTTTAGAGATTATGTGCGTCAGTAGTGGCAAGAGTATTATGGTTAATCTCATGGTAATGTTATGTTAATCTCCATCAATGTTTACGTAACGGAGAATTCGCTGTGACATGTGTTTATTTGAGAAGTGAATTAATAGATTGAACATGACAAGTCACATCAAATATAGTTTAAGTAGATTACTGTTAGCTTAATTTTAATATTATTGTAACATAGTTGGCTCCTTTGAAATTAAATTATTTTGAGTTAGAGTTGTAATTACAGTGCTTATATAGTTGAAAATTCCTGTTTAGATAAATGTGTTATTAGTAATTAGTTGGTTTGATAACTCTAGGAGATTTTGAGCTGAGTTTTGTTTACTATTATCGAGGTGTACTGAAATTGTGTCTATGGTTGTATGTGATGTAAGGCTCCTTTAACTCCGTAGTGTCGGTATATGTACGATCTTAGGGTAAACATAGACAAACATAGAGCGTGCGCATCGCTAGTAGTTTCAATTTTATGCCAAGTGACACCATGAAGATGATAGCTAAATGTACTGCGCTCGTTTACTGATTTATGTGATTTACCGTGCCACGACAGACGTATATCCGAATATATCGATGGTTCCGATATTATTAGGGTAATATTAGGTATTGAAATAGTTTAAATAAAATGGTGCGCATGTTTTGACACAAATTTTACGGTACATGTTCATACTAGTGCCAACAGTTCATAATCGATATGCACGCTCAATAGTTAACCTATTTATTCCTCTAAGGGCAGATTTTTCAAACGCCAGATAATTTTTATTCGTTGAATTAATTTGATATCTGACAGATTTTGTAGGGAAGAACTGTCAAAAATTCAAAGTTATTCGTCGGATAATATTATCCGGCGTTGGAAAAATCAGCCCTTAGTGTACGATAAAATGTACCTACCTCTTTTTTAATATAAGTTTATATTTAACTAGCTGTCCCCCGCGAATTTTGTCCGCGTGTTTTAGTTTCAACGGTTTTTTCATTTTTGCAACATTTTTCATTTATGCTTCGCTTCTTTTGGTCGCAGTTATATAGCTTATAGCCTTCCTCAATATATGGGCTATCAAACACTGAAAGTTTTTAAATCAAACCAGTAGTTTCTGAGATTAGCTCATTCAAACAAACAAACTCTTCAGCTTTATATATTAAAAAGTATAGATGCGCAGAAGACATCAGTCCTTTATTGACTTGAAAATTAATAACACTACATAAGATATTGTAAGTTCAACATACAATTTTTGAAATAATTAGAATACCTAGTGTGTTTGATACTGGGTGACATATTTATAAAACCCTCCTCGATACGACGAGAAATATGTAAAAGATTAATTGTACAAATGAATGCTCCATTAATCCCCTCAATCCATCATCAGAACATCTGCTTCCTATTCAAAGAATGTCATTTACATGAATACCCATCAATGTAACTTAATATTTCTTTACTTCAGCAAAAAATCTAATATAATATGTAAATATATTTATATTCCGGCTCAGGATTACATATTAGGGTCCCGGTAAGTAATCTTCGTTCACAGAATATGGAAGCAATTTATGGAATAAGACGTACTGGCACAGAACACGGATAAATGTTTTATGGATGAGTGAATATAATGGCTAATATTAATTTTTTTTTAGACATTTGGAAAATTGGGTTTGACCATATTTTTATTGTGATAAATTTAACTATTGTACAGTAAACGACTGTTAAGTATGATTCGCAATGTAAATGAAAATGCCTGACTAATTTCGCGCCAAATAGAGCCCATAACCATTGAAATGAACTGAAGAACTGTTAGTATTAACTTG
Organism: Diachrysia chrysitis; assembly: GCA_932294365.1. Lineage (NCBI taxonomy): Eukaryota > Metazoa > Arthropoda > Insecta > Lepidoptera > Noctuidae > Diachrysia > Diachrysia chrysitis. The sequence continues at coordinate 7,461,425 of OW028659.1, read as the reverse complement.
TGAGTAACAACTTAACTAACTTATTATATAGTTTATTAACATCAATAGGATAAGCACAAGGAAGATGAAAAAGACAATAAAATATACTAAACAATACACGAGTAAATAAGATAATATTTTACATTTTAGATAGTCAAAACACAAATACTTTTTTATAAGCTAAAAAATTTTATTATAATTTTACTCACCTTCTCTAAACTCAAGCAAGCTAGCAACACACGCACGCCACGCACAATAAAAACTAATTTGCCTGCTCTCAAAACAATCACCACTGCATTTATAAGCAAGCAAATCAATAGTTAAAACTTTTATTTAAAACAAAAACGGTTTACTCACGAACTGAGTGAGTTCGACTAGCGACACCACCGCCGCCGCGTCAGCTCATGAAAGGTCATTGAGTCTGAAACTAGTCGGGCAATACCAAGAATATGCTCGAGTAAACCGTTTTGTTTTAAATAATAATGAAAACTCCTCACGATAGTTATTATACAAATAGCAGTAACTTTTGTTTAAAAAGCCCAAAACAAACTAAACGACTCGCTTCTCACATCGGTATTGTATGTTTAATTTTGCACCTGTCGTATTACAGCGTTGTAAAAATTGCCTCAATCCATCCCTGTTATATATTACTAACGTTAACTTGACGTTGAGAATATGTTCGTCATTTACTCCCAAATGTTTCCCTGTAGCCTCCTTTTCATTAATGACTTCTTTTTTAACACCGTTCATGTTTTAAGGTTTTATTTTTGCTTTTTTATTGTGCCGGTATTTGAGTTAATTTATCAAGATCGCTTCTTTTTCATTACAAACTAGCTGTCCCCCGCGACTTTTTTCGCGTATTAGTTTCAACGGTTTTTCATTTTTGCAACATTTTTCATTTATGCTCTGCTCCTATTGGTCGTAGCGTGATGTTATATAGCCTATAGCCTTCCTCAATAAACGGACTATCTAATACAAAAATAATTTTTCAATTCGAAACAGTAGTTCCTGAGATTAGCGCGTTCAAACAAACAAACAAACAAACAAACAAACAAACAAACTCTTCAGCTTTATAATATTAGTATAGATATAGATATATTCTATAAATATATTCTTTATAGCGTCGCTGTCCTTTAAAAGTATTGCAAATGTAACGTCGAATATAATCTAAGGATAATATACTGTTCAGTTTATAGAATCAATAGTTTCTTTTTAATAGAAGGCAACAAGTTGTCTTACCTTGAAAAGAAACATAATACTTGCGAAACTCAACGAATTATTGATAATTAAAAAATCAGTGCTATAAAATTATAATGACGCGCCATATCCTGTTCATCAACAAATCAAAACCAGCATCACAGTGAATCAAGATTCAGAATGAACGAAATTCGTTCGAGTTATTTTGAGGAACGATTTCGTCTCATGAGTATTTTGACGAATGTATCCAAAATTGCCGACGACTGTCGATAGGATCTCAAAGTATTTGTGACGTAATACTGAACCCCTACTATATGCTGTTATCGCTTCCGTAGCTTTCCCTACTTACATACATAGACAAAAATTCCTAGACGCAGTTCCCTTAGAACAAATATACATAGACAGATTTTATAATGCCACTTTAGTAATATTAGATGAAGTGTCAAAGTGTTAAAGTACACTCGCCACTCCTATTAGGAATGAATTATTAGTTTAATGTTTAAGTAAAGTGCTATTTATGTTGCATTTAGAGGATAAACATTGTCTTACAACGTGTCAATGCCGCTACTCTTTTGGGCACACTTTCAGTCGACTGCGATTTGGAAAAATTTATAGAAGCCATTTTTATTATTATTTATTGGCCTTATTAATAAAAATCGCGACGGAGGTTAACAACGGATTAACTAATTGTAATTTTAAATTCTCCATAGAAAAATTGAATATAGAATCTGCTAAGCTATCGCTAATCGCAGTCGAAATTTTTATTAATAAGGCCATAAGAGTATAGTTTTTTTTTAAGTTTATAATATGTGTTGTTATGTTTGTAAAGATTTAAATTATTTTTCTTTTATTGGAATATATACCCCTATTATGTTGCATTATTATTAATGACATATCTATGTATTTTATTATTAGAAGGAAAGTGCGAAAGAAGACTAAAAAACTTTTAAAAATGTGTGTATGAAGGATTGACGATAAATATATTAAAATTTTTAATTTAGCAGACTGTTAAAATGTAGACATTATAAAAAAAATCTTGGTTACTAACAATGGCGTCGCTATGTGCCATGTAGAAAGCTTTTTCTATAATCGAGTTATGCTTACATTGCGCAGATCTCACGCAAATCCCGATGTAATAGGGTTTGTTCATTCTGTAGGTACACAACTACTATAAGGGATAATCCGGGAAAATAAGACCCGCTATGATGTAAAAAATATATTTGGCAAAGAATTTTAAATACTAAGTAGAATTAGATATTTTCTGAGGTTTTTTTGGACGGGAGCGATCTTTAAAGGCTACACTTGCCATATCTCTATCGTGACTCAAAAAGCACGTTGTTCGGACAATCATACGTGATCTTTGTCGTTAAGTATTTTTTAGTAGGAAATACGCATAAATTACCGATTTGGTTTAGGTTATCAAAAATCTAATTTCAATAATTCAATAGGTATAAAAATAAAAAAAATGGCAGTTACAGGGACTGCCGATAGAAGTGAAAACTTTCACGAGCATGTCGGTGACGCGAACCCATAAGATTCCCCTACCAAAAAGTTCACGACGCGGATAAAGACGGTTTCTCTTCAAAAAACGCCAAATATACGCGGAATTTATGATTTGTCAAAACGCAACGCCGGTTGGTTGGACCGAAAATATGGCGAATGTCTTAAATGTTATAATTCTTATATGAAAACTAATATTTATTTTAACATTGTACATATATTTTTTTATTTGTTTTTATATTTACTAGGGTAAAGACAGTGAATGACAAATCGTTAATATTTGTAATTAAATACAAATAATACAAGGAAAAACTTAAACCTCAGGCAGGACTCGAACCTGCGACCACTGGCTAGACGCGCCAGTCGCTTTACCAACTAAGCTACCGAGGCCACTGCCTGGAAGTTTTAAATTTTGCCTTCTATTTTATTACGTCTTTTAGGGCGACGTATGCGACATCTAGTGAACCAACCTTACGGTTTGGCTTTCACCGACACTGATTAACAATCTGTTAATTCAGATGTCCGAGAGATGATGCAGCCCAATACTTATTATTTTAATTATTTGTTACGCATTAACGCATGCATATTTCCTATTATTAACGACCAGTCTTTCTAAGTATCAGGAGGAGTGTTTTGGTGGGAAAAGGATTGCCAAAAGAAGAGTAGGTATTATATTTTGTGTAACTTTAATTTCTAAATAAAGGACGGTGGCTTTACAAAATGACGTTACTTGGTCCAATAAAGTCGTTTTCGTTAACAGTTGGCCTCAAAACGACAATGCCAGGCCATTTGGAATTAAAGCCTTGATGATAATGGCGTACTGCCAAGAGCACACTAATATAACGTTGTGGTAAATGAAAATTTCGTTTTATTAAAACGTTTATACTTTGCACGCCTGTACTTAGTGTATGTGGTTATATTAAAATGTATGCTTTTGGTAAAAGTAATACTAAGTATTACGAGGTTAGTTAAGTTATACAAAATAGCTGCATGGTAAGGGTTTAAAGCTTCCGTCTAATATTTTAGACCTCCTCTATTAGCCCTGGGAGAGTGTTGAGTGTCCAAGCGGTATACTACTAATAAAATATTTTTTTAATTATTTATTTATTTACTAGCTGTCCCACGCGACTTTGTTCGCGTGTTTTAGGTTCAACGGTTTTTCATTTTTGCAACATTTTTCATTTATGCTCCGCTCCTATTGGTCGTAGCGTGATGTTATATAGCCTATAGCCTTCCTCAATAAACGGACTATCCAATATAAAAAGAATTTTTCAATTCGAACCAGTAGTTCCTGAGATTAGCGCGTTCAAACAAACAAACATACTCTTCAGCTTTATAATATTAGTATAGATTAATCATGGTAGACTTACAGCTAATGTAAACAGAATAAAAAACAATATGTGAGACTGACAGCCAATTAAAAGTCTTCACTTCTAAACAATATTTTTGAATATACAACGTGTCGTTTTGCATTCTCGTCAAATTTCAGAAGGCTGTTATATGACATAATTAATCAAATAAAATTACAATATCTGCTCAATAATTAATACATACTTGTTTTTTTAAGTTATTTAAGTATGACAGTATGTATTTCAGAATACACCACTTTTAAACAACAGAATCACCCCGTTGCGTATGCGGTAGGCAGTGTCTTTATGTGTGTGTGTAAAAGAGCAATTACAGTGTGGTATCACACGGACCGCTAGTAATGTCATGTGGTTGGTTTTAGGTTACCTTTTGATAAAAGCTAATTATATCTATAAATAATAAATGTGGACAACTTATGTGGACAAAATATTATATATAGTACGTCCATATCGCGAGTTAAAAATACGCCAGGGTCTCTAGTATCGAGTGAGGTTTATCTGTAGCTTGTACTCTGTGGCTTGTAGCTTATCTCTTATTGGTGGAGAATGATAGATAGACCGAGAATTTTTGCTCGCTATAGCCAAAATTCCCATTATGGTCGCAAGCTTAGCTCGTGCTTGTAAATAAAAACTATCTACATAAAACCTGAACTTTTTAGAACACTGTATGTCTCTTTTATTCTCAAGATATACGAGCTAGACATAAGTCCCTCTCGGTTCTTTATTAATAAAAAAAATCGCAAAACATAATTTTCTAAGTTCAGTGGTAAGGGCGTCCTTTATTTGGTTTGACATCTGGATTTAGCTCATCAGAAAGTTTTTATTAAACTCAGTGTAAGTTTGATTTATAGCTTCGGACTTCTAACGAGAAAATTTCTTCTTAATTTCCTTCTTATTTAATTAGAATACGGAAGTTGAAGATTTATTGTCGTGATACTAATTGTAGATACAAGAAGTCGGATGTTTTAATTGTGATTTATTATTGTATCGTAAATAATTTTGATTGTTTTATTTGACGACGAGAAGTAATTAATAAAAATTAAAACACACCAAATTTAAGGGTAATTTACAGTTTTAAATGTCCGGAAAAATGGGGTAAGGTAAGACGTTTGCATTTTTATCTTCATAAATAAAGATAACAAAATTTTGCTTTGTTCAAAGTTATGATTTTGCGTAGGTGTTTTAATTATTTTTAGAGGAGACATATTGCATATCCTCTAAAATTTTCTATAATTTGTATATATCTTAGAATGTTTCAATTAATATTACCAGTTTGATATTATATATCCCCTTGTTGGTCCAAGGTGCAATTTCATAATTTAGTATTTGACAAGTTTCTTTTCTATCATTAAAAAAATATATTACAAGCTATGCATTTCAATATTGCTAATTATAATAATTGTAATTCTCCAAACTAATCCGGGACTGCACCGTACCTACAAGTCATCGTTTTGCGAAAAAGTGATAGAACATGCGTCATCTATATGCTTATAACTTTAGTATTTGTGTATATGTTTTTGATGTCATTTCTCAGTTCTGCTTCAATTTAATACTATTATTAGAAATATTTGTAATAAATAAATAGTTCGATAGTAGTTACATCGAAAGCAGCCAACTTCACTATATATTTTTCAAACTGTAACCACAACAATACAGCTAAATAAACTCCAATAGTCCTTTAAACAAAACACACATGAAATGCATTAATACTCTACAAATACATCTCTAACCAATCAATTACGAGGTGCTGACATTCAAACGGTATTGCACGCGAGTCAATATTGGCCTCCTCGAACACAGGTGATTAAACTGTGTATATTGCGGTTTGTAATAAACTCGACTTGTATTTCATTTTATTTGAGTAAATAATCGTTTTTTGTAGATGAAATAATGTTATTTAAGGCATATGATATTTGGTTTAGTATTTTTTAATACAGAAATAAAATTAGAAAAAAAAATAGAAAAGAAAATTCTTGTTTACAAGCATACGAGATAATTTTAATTAATTTAAAATCATTTATGACGACCGCCGTGGTCGAGTGGCGTACACCGGTTTTAAAGGTTTCGCCAGCTTTGAGGTCCCTGGTTCGATACCCGGACGGGTCAATGTAGAAAAACCACTTTTCTATATTGTCTCGGGTCTGGGTGTTTGTGGTACCTTCGTTGTCTCTGATGCCATAACACAAGTGCTTTAGCTACTTACTTTGGGAGCAGAGCAATGTATATGACGTTTTCCAAATTTAAATTAAAAAAAAATGAAGATATTTAATAAGGTTTCTTTGTAAAACATAGTTTATTGTGTACTGTGTATTTTGGGCGTTAAAATTTTGATTCACATGTAAGGCATTTTAAGAAAAAAATTGTGAAACGATTTTACGACATCAAAATGTAAAGTTACTTTTCATATCAGAAACCTCCCAAGAGCATCGTAAAAGACTAATAAGACTATATTCAATACAGATAAAAATGTAATACGGTGCTCAAAAGTCACCCGATACCGGCGAATAACGAGAAATATAAACCATGACGTCATATGCTACATAAAATCGAACTATTTATATAAGTGGGGTGAGTCGCGAGTATTTAGGGCAGGCAATCCCGAGGGCTATCACAGTATTACGCATATATAAGTATACACGAATCTCCTATCCCTACTGACAGTATTCAAATTTCGCTTCCGACGACAAATTGTCGCGTAACATATTTTCCCTGTATTTCCACGACGTTTATTGATATAAATATTATGAAACGTGTTTTAATAAAGCTATAGAATGAATTAAAGATTGGATACCGATTGGACACTACTGGTAATAAAATCGTTCAGAAAATTGTATTTTCTTTTTTAAATAACGACTCCCGCAGTAAAGGATTTAATCCTTGTGTCGCGGGGAGATTTATAAACATTCAAATTACATGCACAAAAAAGCATTTGTGGATCACAAAAATGCTTGTCCCATGCTGGGATCGAACCGCGGCACGTCGCGCGCTGGGTTAATTGGCGTGGTGCAGCGTGGTGCGTGGTGCAATTATGTATATTAAAATCCAAATATCCAATAAAAGATCCTGAGGCAAAAGCCGATTTAAAAGCTACCAATTAATCTCTAACACTTAAGTATGGTTGGAGTTTTCCATGGGCATCGGTGTTTATTTACCATCACATGAGCCTCTTGCCTGTTTATCGGCAATCCAATAAAAGAGATCTTACATAGGCTATAGCTAACGGTTCTTTTATACCGATGCGTGGTACAATACCTGAATGTCAAAAATGTTTGATCCATAAAACACCATTCGTTTTCACCGCATTTTTTCTTTGACGTTTATTGAAATATTTCACAATAGCCATGTGTTTTGGTTCGTTGGGCTTTATATGATTTATATAAATTACCGCTGTTGAATACCATTGTTAGCAAGTTGTGTGATTTTGTTTAGATGAGAAATAAGAGATTATGAAAGAAGATACTGTAGCAATGGCTGTGTTAGGTGTAAAATGTTCATTTAGGTTTGCAACATACGATCAAATTAACATAGAAAACTAAGATACCTACTATGTATGACATTCTGCAAGTTAATTAATCCAGTTGGAGAATTAATTGCCGAATGAGCGAAGTACGAAACCCAGACGGGACAAATAACTGTGTGATAGAAATGCATTAGTTTCAAGTAACTATGTACATAGAAAAGTGAAAGTAACAGATCATACTCGTAAGTACCTACTATAAGTCACAAATCTGCGGAAAAACTTAAAAACCTCTGTGGAAAAAAATAATAAATGAATGATGAATTAAATGAATGAAATGTCGTGTACTTCCATTTGTTGAGCATGTTATCTGGCCTCAAAGAGACAAAGAGTGAACTATTTGAAGCCAAACTATTCAAATTACATTGCCAGGTTAGGTTAGGTTAGTCCTTTTGGTTTCCTCGTCTTTTAGAAGTAAGAGAGATTCCTTATAAGACTTTGTTTTCCAAAGTTAAAGGGACCATTCGAATGTGTTGTTTATTACTTGGTATTGTGATAGTTGTCCGGCTCGGGTAAGTTTTTGATCAGTGGTCTTAAGGACTAGGATAGAAATAAAATTTTATTACTGTTAATTTATTTTAGGTGAGAAATTTGCAAATTCATAAATTATATTGCTGTAGAATATTATCACAATGGATATTACACGTTTTCCAAAAATCTTGAAATGCTTCTCACCTCAAATATGAATGACTAGCTGTCCCCCGCGACTTTGTTCGCGTGTTTTAGTTTCAACGGTTTTTTATTTTTGCAACATTTTTCATTTATGCTCCGCTCCTATTGATCGTAGCATGATGTTATATAGCCTATAGCCTTCCTCAATAAACGGACTATCCAATACAAAAAGAATTTTTCAATTCGAACCAGTAGTTCCTGAGATTAGCGCGTTCAAACAAACAAACAAACAAACAAACAAACTCTTCAGCTTTATAATATTAGTATAGATGATAGAATTTATTAAGAAAAAAATACCAAAGGACGGCGGTCCTTTGGTATTTTTTTCTTAATAAATTCTATCATCATTTTGTCATCCAGGTGGCAACTTTTTGGTCGGAAATAAACCAATGAACCCAAATATACTATTTTCCATTTTCTATTATCTGAAGTTAATTTTATTCTTGCAATTTTCTCATGAAAAGGATCTCTTAAAAGTACAGAAGCTGACATCTTGCTTCGTATTACTTGGAGCTTTGATTACTTTGAGAAAACAGAAAGGAACGAGACTCTGCTCTTTTGTTTTTTCTAAGTCTGAGATTACAGAAGAGAGAATAAATATTGTCTGTGTTGGTATCGTTTACATTATATTTAATTGTCTTAGAAGAATTTTCAACTTTAATGCAAAAAATTTCAGTTAGTATATAGTGTCTTATTAATTTGATCTAAATAAGTGTAGTGATTGTGTCTTTGTTTTCATACCTAATCGTAAACAAGAGGTTATGAATAATATTCCGAATTTGGATGAAAGTAATAATTTAAAAACAATTAAGGGCTGATTTTTCCAACGCCAGATAAATCTATCCAAGATTTTATTTGTCGATTGAAAAATCAGCCATTATACGTATGAAAATAAAAAAAATAAATGATTAAATTACTAGCGAAGACATCGACTTGTCCATTTATTACCTTGAGTACCGCGACAAGAGATTACCGCAAGCTTAAACTATCCTCATAACTAAGATTACTTTTATAGGAGTTACTAGTCAAGCTGTGGGATTACAATTTATGTGAATGATGTCGATTATGATAAACGATTACTTTTTCACATTATTTGATGTCAGAAGTAAATTAATGCAAAAATACAATACCTTTTAAATATGTTACATGAACTTTAGAACAGTTCATCTAAATGAGCATTTTTATGAAACTTTTCTTATCTGGAAGGCAGCGGCTTGGCGTTGCATGAAATTAACCGGCGAACATTCTGAGAATTCTCTCTGCCATAAACTATTTGCATAGACCACTATACGAAATACGGGCAGAAGGTCTACAGGGGAACAAACATTCTATTTTTTTAAGAAACATGCAGATTATATTCCCTGAAATTTATGTATCATGGAATTTGATTTATTATTGTTTTTATCATATTAGCCTTGATAATCTTACTGCAGGGTCGAAATCTAACCCTAGCCTTTTCCCAAACAATTTTGGGGTAGGTTTCCAGTCTTACCAGATTCAGCTGCCTGCATTTTACATGGAGCAACTGCATATCTGACCTCTACAACCCATTTTACCAGCTAACACAGTATCCCATGATAAGACTGGTTGTCAGAATTGTAATAACTTAACGACTGCCAAAGTTCAACTTATAGCAATAGGGATAACGTTCTTTCTGAGGCACGGAAGGGTCTCGGTACGTTACAAATTGTCACTCATCCACGGACTTAATCGTGGCGAGCGTGGCTTAACTTTTATTGTGGGTGAAACCGTAAGGCTTACTCTTAGCCACGACGAAAGCTAATTCCTATATTTTACTTGTTATTTTTATATCTAGAAGGTTGGATAAACTGTTCAACATATTTGATTAGATGTATATTTGTACTGCTTCTTAGACTGTTGTTTAGGTCCACAGTATTAGGAACTACAAAGACGAAGGACAGTGGCGGAAAAAAATCCTCAGCGCGCTCTTATTAGTACTAAAATAAGGTTGCACATTGTCAGCACAATAGATCATGTCGCCTGGTAGTATACAAGGACAAAGTGCACTACCGAGTGCAATAATAAGAACACACACCGCGGACATTTTGTCTGACACTGTTAGGTACTCGTCTGCGCAACTTTTTTTAAATCAATAATTAAGTTGTTATTAATACAGAATGTACCTTTTGTTGTCTACTTTGTTGCGTGTTAAGGTAGCGCATACCTGCCCCGATGATTTAATTTCTAAAAAGAGCATCTAATAGTTTGCATAGCTCTCCTTTGTACAAATTATGTTACTTTGAAGAGTGGGCGGTATTCGCTTTAGCACTTTTTCTCAATAAAAATTTTGTGTGGAAATGTAGTCGGGTTAAAATAGGATGTTGGGTATTAGCCGTGTAGGTTAAAAAATGTAAAATAATTGTTATAGTATCAGTGATTTAGTCTTTGTTAATGTATACCTAAATAAAAGTAATGGGTTGTGATAATATAATAGATATAGATATGGTATAAAATATGTGTTGGTTTACAAATTATGCGTAGGTACAAAAAGTTATGGTTTATTTGGTTATGGGTATTATTATACCCAATTATTAATTAATTATTATTAAAAAAAAAGAATTATTATCGCTGCGACTACTGGCGCGTTAAGCCAGTAGTCGCAGCTTCGAGTCCTGCCTAAGGTTTAAGTTTTTCTTTCTACTATTTGTATTTAATTACAGGGTTTAATAAGCTCAAGGAGGCCAAGTGTCTTGATTGTAATTAATATAAGAGATTATAAGACATTTATTACAACCTTTTTCTTAGCTTGTAATGTATGTATGTTTGTTTAGGTCAAACTTTGCATACTAAATTTTAAACACTTCTTGACATCCAATTTGATTAAAATTTTGCATACTTATATAAATTTGATGACAATACAATATTATGGTACTTTTGAGCTGGTCTGAAGATGGAGTTAGGAGGCGGCCATAGGAACTCAGTAACTAAACCAGGCAATTCCATCGTGTTTGAGATTGTTTGATTTGACTTGACTAGTACTTTGTGCCTAGATGATTTAAAAGCTTGTATTTAAAAATACATTTTTAATAAAAAATATTTTGTCTCTACTTGTTTTTGAATTTAAGTATTATGACAAAGGTAAATTATATAGTAATATAGCAACATACCTGCCTGAGTTCGGTCGCAAGTTCGATGACAAGTTGGTTTTGTTCATTTTCAAATTCTCGAGATACTTTTATCTCGTTTGGACCTACAATATACATATATATTTTTTTAAATAAGCTAATTTGCAATAAAAATATATGTGTGTGTTTGTCTAAAAAAGTCACATGTAACTAAAAAAGCGATACTTCAAATGGATATGCAAAAAAAGAATACATAATCATAAATATGTAAAAAGAAATTTAAATAAATAAATAAAAATTACTTTAAATTTATTACCTTCAAAGGATTGTATCAGGAACAGCCAGACAACAGACCACAACACTAGAACAGTGAACAATCCAAGTTGACAGAGGATGCATCTGAAGAGCACGGAGCGAATGGATTCCGTCGGGAGTTTCGGGAGGGGGTAGAATCGCAGCCATGTATTAACCTAACAAAAGAGGATTTAATTGAGATTGGTTAATTGATAAGGGTTTAACTGTTCTTAGTAGGTAGAATAGAGGACATCAATAAGAAATTGGTTTACGCGGAGTTATAATTTTCGTCAATTAAAAATAATTATTAGGAAAAATAATTCTAATAGAGGAGCGGACTGGGCACCAGATAGATAAAAAAAGAAAAAAAAAACTTCTATTATCAAATCAATGATAATGAAAAGGTTAAAGCGCTTTAAAGTTCTGGAGTGGGGGCTTGTAAAGTCACTTGTGGGTAAAAATTGTAGCCACAAGTGACGTCACGAGATATTTCCATTCACTGTATCTTCCTAATCGAATGTTTAATTAGAAAAAATACATTTCAAATATTTTTTTAATATCTATGTGTCGTGTAATGTGTAAATAATAAAAAAATAGTCCGACACCTTATTGTTGGTGTTTGCAAATATTTGTCAAATGCCTTATAATAATGAGCGATTTTAGTCTCGAATGAACAAAAAAATATGTGTTTTTTTTGTGCTTGATATTTAATGCGCAAAGTACGAAACATTCAACTTATATTACTCTCTCATTCATCATTTACTTTGATAGTTTTACTTACACTCTGAGTAACCACTATCTTATTATCAGCCTGTACTAATTTATTACTTCTATCGTCGATGCCTTCCACTTCACTGTGCTTTTTATTTTCCATACCACTTAGAATTTTATTACTTTTTCTTAATCCATTACTTTTATGTTTATGATTAACCTTTTCATATAAATCGCCTTTATTACATTGATCACGGGAACCACAACGAAATATTCTTTTATCTAAGTAAGTTTTTGGTTTACTTAAAACACTGTTATCCTTCACTAGATTTCTTTTGACAGTTATAGCATGACCATCTAGTTTAAAAGTGCGATCGACTGATATAAGTACTGTTGGCTCAACTTTGTTTCCATCCTTTAATTTTCTGTATAATGGTTTCACCAAAACATTGTTTTTGAATTTCTCTTTAAGTGTGTTCTTCATGTTTCCAGCTACTCAACTGAGCATTAGTACAAGTATTGTTCCAAAAAGTGGTGTAGCGTGCTTCAAACCTTCGAACTGTTAACTTCTCATTAAAAGTTGGATACAATTACAAGGCAAAATTATGCCCAATTTTGCGAGCGATCTTTGTTGAGTGTATAATTAAAATTTATTAGGACCCTCGTTTATTTATTGCGAACTTTTGCAGGATAAATGTATTTTTTCTCTCAAATTATTTATTTTAATTTATGTCAGTGATTTTAATAAAATAAAAGTTAGAAAAATTTCGTTGCAGTTAAAATTTGATTTAATTTGTTGTTTTTTTCTTTATTTCAATCTTGTTTCACCCTTTTTAGATAACAAAGGTATACCAGTAATTAATAAAAAAATCATTAAAGTATTCGTTCAGTTGAAGTTATAAACAAGTTTAGATATGTTTTCCAACATGCCAACAAGCGTATCAAATTTATTGTTTTGGTTATCGATGAATCTCGGTTACAGGTTATATAATATGGATAAGACAATCAAAACATTTTTGTATGCAAATACAAAATGGCTTGATTTTCGGTTATAGACAGAAATTCCAACTATAACGAAGATCCATATTTCCAGTTTCTATTAAACGATCTGAAATGAGCAAGTTATACCTACTCTAGGCTCTATAATGAAATAAAATAAAATTCATTTACTTCAGCAGATAAATCCCATAACCACGCACTATATATATATTACAATGATTCTTCCAAAAGATACTACAAAAAAAATTATCCCACCCCACATACAACATGCATATTGCAACAATGTCGCAGATTGGAGGATATTGCAACAGTTTAGTCTGCTGAGCTGATAATAAAATTTCAAGGATTTCCATCAATGGTTTCAATGATAGTAACTACCCACCGACATTGATATTTCTTTCAACAACATCAAAACATATCCACACTCTCCTATCCTCAAAACACAGAAAGAAACAAAGTTTAAATTGAGTTCGCGTCATGTGGTCTGTCACTCACAGGGAACTGCCGCGTTTACAATTTTTGTTGTTACAACGCTAAATTGGATAAATTTAAGTCCTTTCTTCTTCTAGTAGGCACGACTGTCGAAAGTATAAAGTTAGGTTATTTTTGTACCTTGGGTTACGTGCTTTAAAGTTTGTATGTTATACTAACTGTTGCCTGCGGCTCCGCCCGGCGCGAGTGACTGTTATTGCCGACAAAAGTAGCCCATGTCCTTTCTTGAGATTCAAGCTTCCTTCATACCAATTGTGGTCAAAATCGGTTCAGTTTCGTGAAAGCGTAACAGACAGATAGACAGAGTTACTTTTTCATTTATAATATTAGTATCTAATTTTGATTTTAAAGGAATAGGTTGCGTATCTGACCATCATAGCCAATTTGGTAAAGTAATAGTTTAGGGAATCATTGTATGTCATGAATATACTACCCTTTTTAGCAAAAGGGTCTTTAAAAAACCGCATGGCATATACACGAATTTGTAGTAACTCATTAATTAAAAAAAGATAAATACCACAATTTATCCTCAACCACAATTCTGATAAATTATTAGTTCTCAAGGTATTGAAAGATTGGCATAATACTACTCAAATATGACTTAACGACATACCAAAAAATGTGCTTCATGCGATTTATTTGAACCTAAGCCTGTTTGTTATAGGGTACGCAGTACCCGCTCGTTTCGATGGAAGGGACGGAAAATGTCGTTTTCTATTACAAAACGTTAACGCTTTTGCAAGTCACTACAGAAATTATGTTGATAATAATAATAGCTATAAAATATATTCAAGAATATATATATTTTTTTTACGATACGGATTTAAAAAAAAAATGCGTTCTGATTAAAGGTTTGTAATTGAAAACGAACTGGAGACAAACCATGGCGGTAATATTGATTCTTGAATGCGCAGTTCGCGCACTGTCAGAAACCGGCGCGCGCAGAATCTGTCAAAATACGACGATGTATGGCGATGAAATTAACTCCTAAATTGATGTAAAATTCACTATTTTGATAAACGATCTCAAATTAGACTCATGAGCTAGAAAACCTTGTTAAGTGATTAGTATTGAATCCTCGAAATTCCAGCATGAATAAGTTATTAAGAACAGTTGTTTAAGTGCGGTAAATAGGTTCCGCAGCCTTCGTCTGCTTCGATGTCATTGTGCGTTGTATTGTTTACAAAAATTGTTTGTTCTTTATCATGAATTGAAAAGGTAATCAATTTAGTGTTCGTGTGTGTCTAGTGCGTACAGTGTCACAGGAAGGCAGCATGTATACTAAAAGTGCATAATAAATTAAAACAATGAAAGATAAAAATGTCGAGATGCCTGCGGATATTCGGAGCTTACTCCTTCAGGTTGACAAGGAAACATTCGACTATACTTCTTATAGCTTCCTTCATACTCAGCATTACTGTAGTGTTGCAATTGTACGCATACAAACACCACGACCACTCACATCCAATGCCGAAGCTCGGTGACTTTAACTACAGACCTGGCGCCTTTTTAAAAGGAAAACAGCCTGGAAACTCAAGCTATTGCATGTTTAATTATGGCCTTCCTAACCGACTTAAATGGGGCAGCTTTCCAGTATATCCGTCCCCAGAAACTGGTTCAAGGAGCCACTACAGAGTCATATACAATGCTATACGAGGAGTTGTCTACCTGAATATCAGCAAAATCGAAGCGGTGACGTATGTTACTCAATCGACGCCAGAATTTTTGTACCATATCGTGGAAATAGCAAAATACTGGGATGGCCCCATTAGCCTCGCCATATTCGTACCAAATTATGACCTAGATATAGCCATGCAAATATTGAACCATTTGTGTCATTGCTACCCGATGATGGCTAAAGTGTCGGTCCATTTATTTTATCCGAAACGCTTGGTGCCTAAAATTAGAACGATACGCGAAAGAAGAATATCTGTAACTACCTTAAAGCCTATAACTGTTTCACCAAACGTGACTGTAGATGAATTATTGAGACAGAAATTAGAAAACTATCGGAATTTGAACAACAAAACTAGAGCAGAATATATTCAAAAAGTAAGAAAGAATAAAATTGAACGGATGATGATGAAATTGCCCGATAAAATTTACACCGTGCCTAATTTAAACTTTGAGGACTGTTCCGGTCTACATTCTGACGATATTTATACACACAGAAAATCAACTTTGATGGTGTATCCAATAAACGTTGGTAGGAATGTTGCAAGAAATGCATCAATTACCAATTACTTCTTAGTATCAGATATAGAAATGGTTCCGAGTTCTGGTTTAGCTCCAAAATTCCTCAAGATGGTTAGGAAGCTTATGGGTAATGAAAAGAGGGATGCTGGTTGTGTGTTCGCTAAGACGGTGTTTGTGGTGCCTCTGTTCGAAGTGGAGAGAGGAGAGAAAATCCCGCACGACAAAGCAACGTAAGTTGATAAATTGAGACTGGAGTGGACAATACAATGGGTCAGTAGAAAGCATGCTTATGTACCTTTTGTAGTCATTGTTGCGATACTTGTGTTCGCGTGCAAGAGAACTTACTTATTTAATTTTAAAAGCCCTTTATTCACGTATTACCACTATTGTGGTTTCCTCTTTCATAAATTGATATTTTATCTCTGTATATACATTTTGGTTTTGTGGTCCAGCGTTATATTGGGTTTTGATTGTCGGTCACGTTTTGATCGCGGTCAGGCAGTATTAATTTGATATCAAATAAAAACAGCTAGTATTGATTTGTGACATTTTGCAGTCGAGTCTCTCTATGCTAAAGGATGTCGATTCGTAAAAAAAAAGAAGCAAAGTTTCGAATAGACGGAACAATAAAATTATGAATAAAAAATATCCCCATGAACCTTAAGTTGGAAACTGGATAATACCAGTTATACCTTATATATACCTATCTGTTATAAAGATGTAAGTTTGTGAGTTTGTAAGTTTGTTTGTAGGAAGTAATCTAAGGGCCTACTGAACCGATTTTGAAAATTCTTCCACCAGTAGAAAGTAATTATTCCTGAGTTTCATAGTAAAGTGGTTCGTTACAATAAATTTAGTGGTCGGTAACTATTACAATTTATTTTAATAAAAAAATACATAAATTTTGTCGGTTAAAAGTTGGATGCACGAAAAATATAAAAAATAGTTTTCCACAAAAGACATTTTCTTACAGTCTGGGGTCAATTATCATCAATATATTCAGGGCACACATCACTTAGTTCATTCTTGCGATGTTCCTTTACAATATTGTTATAATACCTAGCTATGATCATTCCTCTTTTCTTATTCGTCTACGTGCCCCGACTAGGAGATTCATCCCTGAGCATTAAACATATATGTACCAAGATAACGTTATATGTATGCGATTACATTGTTCTTCCATTTCGCTATAGATTTTTTATGCTGTTTAAATAGGTGACTTAAAAAATGGATATAATAAACTTTCCGATAACAGTTGACTCGTTAGACCATTCCATCATCTAGGTTAGGTTAGGTTGCCAGGCCATGAATTTAATCATATTTATTTAAATCATACCAGCTGTTTCCCGCAACTCCGCCCGCGTTGATGTCTGTTATCGCGGCAAAAGTACCCTTTGCCTTTCTCAGGCTCTAGACTATCTGTGTATCAAATTTCATTTAAATAGGTTCAGTAGCTTTGGCGTGAAAGCGCGACAGACAGGTAGACAGACAGAGTCACTTTCGCATTTATAATATTAGTAAGGATTATATATCATATTTTGAGTACGTTCTTTTTTTTCGGGTCTTTCATTAAATTTTTCTTTGAAAATGCTGAAATTAGATGAAATACTACTAATGACTAATACCAGCCAGCTTCTTTCTGCCATTTCATGGAAATAATTTAAATACTTTTTCTGACTTTCCCAAACTATGTTCAGTTCGGCTTTCAGTGTCGCTGGATTCAGCTGAATACTGTAAATTACATGTAGCGTATGTAGGCTTCCTATCTGACCTCTACAGTCTATTTACGCTGTGTTCATTTAAGAATACATGTACTATTGTATTTTATTTAGGTTACTATAATATTTGATACTAGTCAGTTTAATATTGAGATTATTTTAGACGACCTCCGTGGTCGAGTGGCGTACGCACCGGTTTTCAAGGTGTCGCCAGCTCTGAGGTCCCGGGTTCGATCCCCGGCCGGGTCAATGTAGACTACTTTTTCTACATTGTCTCGGGTCTGGGTGTTTGTTGTACCTTCGTTGTCTCTGAATGCTATAACACGAGTGCTGTGGGTTTAGCGCAATGTATGTGATGTTGTGTAAATAAAAAATAAAAAAAAAATTAAAAATAAAAGCAAATGTTAATTATTTTGTGATGGATTGGAGTAGTAGTTTAATGGTAAGTGTTATAGATTAAGATAATTTATTATGATAGTACTGGGTTTTATTAAATACGTTGTTTTCATTTCTTTTTTTCAGCATGTTTTGTACCACTTAGATACTTTTACTTACATTAAATTTAATCGCTATATTCGGAAATAAAACGTCAGAAATTTTAAAACGTATATATTTAATACGAATTTCATTGAAAACGATGTAAGCCCTTCGGCATGCAGTTGTAAAATTTATACTACACGCTTAAACGCAGACATTTAAAATTACGTGAGTTGGATGCAGATATGACATATAATAACCTTATATTGGTACAGCGATGCATAAGAGAGATTAAAATGTAATATGGAAATGGTAGTATTCACTGCATTAACAAAGTATATGTTCAGAAAATTTATAGGTAACTGAAGAGAAGATTTGACGATGACTACACTGAAAAAACATCTGAATATTAATAGGAAATAAGTTGTTTTGCGCTTATTGCCTCCTAATTGCCCTCCTAAATTTAGTATCCCTAATCAGTCGTTCTTGGATTTAGGAAGATGTCTTCGTATTCAGTTTTCTTGAATGCAAACAAATCGAAGGCTTTCCAATTTAGAGACTGAATTAGGAAGAAATTTAAGATAGTGTGTTAAGAGCATTATTTGAAAACAATAAGGCTACAACTGGCTTAGTTAGGGTTAGTAAATTGTTTGTCAATTTCGGACCATTTAAGGCGAGGTTTCCAGTTACCGGAATCTAGTCTTGTGTTCTGTAATTACTGTACTGTAATTTTAAGCTGGGAATCTCAAGGTACCTTAGAAGATAGATATTCCGAACATTTAAAGAATTCGCTAACTCCTAACTTTGTAACTTACATTCTTGTATCTACAAAATTGCTGTAGCTATATTGCCTAAAATACGCCTAAAATCACAATTGTTGACGTCTGTAATTACAAATGTTAACTTCACCGTTTTGTATTTACACGAGTTAGTTTAAATTAAGCAAAGCCCCGGTCTTTGAAACAAATTATGCTAAGTACTGTTGAATGGAACAATTCTCCACAAAAGTGTGTTTTGTTTGGCATCTGAGCTTTGCAGTTAATTGAAACAAATACTACACGAAACATTAAATTGTAAGACTTATTTTTAGATGATTCTCTTCCATATAATTTGGGAAATGCCAACATAAAACTGACCGTCTTCAAAGACTTCGTCACATAATGTTTTTTCTTTTCTTTTAAATAAGTTGCACACTGTTGGCTATTATTATCTACTACTTCTCCTTTAGCGGGTCTGATGTAGAGATTTCTTTAGAAATAAGCAGTACCTTTGTACATCTGTTCTATTATGTTGTTTCTTACGATTTTGTGTGTGTACATAAATGATTAAATAAATAAAGACAAGAAAAGAGCTTTGATCACAGTCACGGTTGACCAATGCGAAAATTTCTGATTTCAGATTTAATGAATCCAGTGACCTGATGAAGTTATTTTTCAGTTTAATAGAATAGGCATGACGACAGTATCAAATAATCAAAGATTTAATGATTTTAGGGGAAAATACATATTAAAAGGATTTAAAAGACTGATTTCATTTTATTTAAAAGTCTGAGATTATTTAGATTTTCTATAAAATAAAAGATAAAAATACTGCAATCGGCCATTTTGACTGAAACACGAATCACAGCGCATGACGTCACGGTAAAGTAAACAAACAAATGTCACTGTGTTTTGTTGTGACCGTACTACTGTTTACTCATTTGGATTGATTTTTTAATAATTTACGTGTGTTAATTTACGTGTGTTTCGACTCCACTCGACTCAATAACAATGGAATCAGGCTTTGTTAAGGCAAACAGCTCAAATCTGCCCAGGATTGATTTATTGATGTTTTGCTCGTCTGAGTTTAGAAACGTCAAAACTTCCTTGTAAGTACATTTTTTTTAAGTATAAATTTTTAGCACTAGATACAAACAACATAGTTGATATCAAACTCGTTTTGATCTCTTAATCTCATTTTATATAATTTTCATAGGTTATTTTTACAATGAACTTTTATTGTTTAACTTTAATGATGAGCTTTAACCACTTATCTTTTATTATTTTCTTCTTTGGAACATGTACAAATACCTTGTTGGGTGTTACTAACGATGAGTTTTTACACTGAGGTACTCCACACCACTTATACACTTTAGAATTCATTTTTATTACGGATTTCGTTAACTTTCTTCACTATGCATACACACAATGACTTGTTGTTTACTTTACCGTGACGTCAGAGCGGTCGCCATGACACCTCCGAGCTATTTTCGCGCACTATTTAAAAATATTTGAAAAATGGCTTTAAACTTCGTAAAACTCTAGTTTATTATCGAAATAAAGTTTTTTTCGTAAATAGTAAACGTGTACCCCCACTACGGAAGAGTATTTCAAAATCTTTCGTCATGCCTATTCTAATTGATAATCTTTCTTCAACAGGTTGATTGAGATGATAGCAACCAACCGCGCGATGTATTTCCACCAGAAGGTCTGCTCACACTGCCAGCGGTTTCCTGGTCTCCAGACCTGGCTGATGAGGAAACCTAAAGAAGTTTTAGAGGTAAATACAATGACATCTATATAAATAAAAGAGAATGTGTGTATTTATTTTCACCTAAAACTCGAGAACCGTTAGCCCAATTGATGTGAAACTTTGCGCACATAAATGGCAACATGACCACTCCGACGAATATAGTTACGTTAAGACTGGATAGGTGGCGCTAGTAGCAGTGATTTTTATCTTTTGAACCATAGCTCGACTTGTAGATTTTTTTAGGTGAAGCGAAGCGCATTGGGCAACAGCTGATATATATATAAATGAGGCAGATATGTTATTAACACTCGCATTTTAAGGGACTTGAAAACCTCTTGTGTTTAATATCATTGGTTAAATACAAATAATAAGTGTATACAATACAAATTCTTCTTTTTGATTTCGAATATATCTTAGACTTTGGCTTTATGGCGTACTATTTTAGCGAAGTTGATCTTCCAAGCTGATAAACGTACTTCATATGTTTCGTGTCCACTTCGTGTCCACTTCGTGTACTTAGAAACTTCGTATACCTTCGTAAATCTGCACGAAGACGTTTTCTACTATACAAGGTGTACGTATCATATCATACAAAAATAGAAATGTAATGACGATGATCCTTTTTTTATGTTTTCTTAGTTTCAAATCAAGTATTTCATTTTTCCAGCTGGCTTACTTCTACATTAACCCAGAATAATGTCATACTCGTGTTGTTTCCACGTATTCTCAACAGTTTATAGGCACTTTCTTACATTGACTTTTGTTGGGTTTTCACTTATAAAGCCATGGTACGAGTTGATACGATAGCGGTGTGTTTGCGTCACTCTTGTGACTATGTATCGAAGTGTTTTTTCCTCAGAATTGGGTGGCATTGGAATGTTTATACTTCTTTTTAAAAGTAAGTGTGTTGTCGCTGAAGCAACTTCGAACTTCTCCTTTACAATGGAATGTTTAGAAATTATTATTTAATGTTTCTAGACATATCACGTGATGTGTCGTCAGAACACTTTCAAAGTCTCTGGCTTATCGACTCATCGACTAGTTACAAACGAGCCTACCACGACTAAACGATAAGATATTGTAATCTTATTACTTTCTAGAGGTTTACGCGAATGTTAGACATTGAAATAAAACTACATTTTTAAAACGGATGATATCACGGTTTTTATTTAGATTTTAGTTTCCGACGTTGCGCTGCCTTTGCAGCTGTCATGGTCACGGGCTGACTGACATATGACCCGATACAATATAGAAAAGTAGTTTCCTACATTAATTCGTCCGGGGATCGAACCCGGGACCTTAGAGCTAGCGACACCTGGAGGTTAATCAAAATTACTCTGTCTTGGTAAAAAAAAAGAGCTCTGTGCGACGTCCTTTAGATATATTTGTATAGGTTTTTATAGTTATGAGATATTCTATGAACCGTTATTTCTCGTGACTAGCTTCAAGTCATAGGCCAGGGTTCTTCATAAAGTCATAGGTTTTTAAATTACCTAGTTACCATTTTATTTTAACTACTTGTTCCTG
Organism: Diachrysia chrysitis; assembly: GCA_932294365.1. Taxonomy (NCBI): domain Eukaryota; kingdom Metazoa; phylum Arthropoda; class Insecta; order Lepidoptera; family Noctuidae; genus Diachrysia; species Diachrysia chrysitis. The sequence goes on along the minus strand of OW028659.1, from coordinate 7,439,182 downwards.
TTTTTGTGTAAAAAGTATCGAGATATGTATCTTTGTGTTATGACCTGAATCATTATACAGGGCTGTGTTTTGTTTGACTACGAAAAAAGTCGAGCATCGCCGATTACTTAATTTGATTCCAAAATGCCATTTTTTGTTGTGTCTTTAAACATTGCAGCATTTATAAGATAAGCTAGTTGGTTTATCTTAATTAATGTATCTATAATATATATAGTATAATGAATGTCATTATATTAATTTTGATCTATTCCAATCTATAATTTTATCACTAATGGTAAATATTATAAATGCAAATGTATTTCAATCCTTTCCTAAAACTCTGAACCGATTTGGATGAAACTTTGTATGTGGTAAGCTAGCATCCTAAGACATGACATAGAGTAATTTTTGAAATAACCGACATCCATGCGTGTAAAGCCGCGGGCAAGCGCTAGTGAAGAAATGAAGAAATAAATAGCGGGCCCATTCTGAATATTGTATTAAAATAATATCGATAGGCAGGCGTTTGCTACCTAAAAGGTTATTAAAGAATATGTGTCATTCTGTCAAAATGTTTTTACCTGGCATTGATGAACGACCTGATGGATGTACGAACATTAAGCTGCGTAAAAAATGTTTCTTGGATGACATATTAATGTACCACGAAATAGGCTTATAAATATTTGTGCTTCATCCTGTATATTTATAACGGCCATTTATTTGACAAAGTTCCTTTAAGCGGCACTAAATTGTGAATCTTTTTTACACTGGTCTATGATATTATGCTATCTTTTTATATTGATTTCAATCTCTTTTTATGTTTATTTTGTACACCTTTTCTATTTAAGGGTGTCATCAGGTGTCCCTATCGCTTGAAGTGTGTCAATATTAGCTCACAAAAAAAAAAGTTCATATTTCTCAGAAATCTAAAGGCTAACCTAGGCTAACCCTAATATTACGCATAAATCCTAGGAGTTTTAGGAGACTTTCAGATGTAAGCATAAAATGTTTGTGTATTAAAATAAAATGCTTGATTGAAATAACTTAATTGTCAAGTATGAATTATGCGTTATATTAGCTTTCAACACAGTATACAAGGTGAGTTTTTGGTCCTTGTGCAAACGAAAACTATGACATCTATATTCAAAGTCCGGTGAAGCAGTCAAAGCCTGCGCTCAGGCTAACTGCGTAAATCTCTTCCAAAAAATAAAAGACCTCTATATAAGTAATAAAATACGTCAGGTATAAAAAAGAAACAAACAATAAAAAAATCTCGAATTCCAGTACTATTACCATAAAACTCTTTCGGCTACAGTATTGAAATTCCAGTTTTCTTTTTCATTTGTTCTTTGAGTTTTTTTATACCAAGCGTTTTTGTAACCTATATAAAAGTCATAGTTTTCGTTTGTACAATAAGAAAACTCACCCTGTATATTTTATTTTATTAGGTATAAAAAAAAAAATCTAATATCTTAAACAAGAATGTCAAATACAGAAGAAATTGGGTAAAACCCTCCGCGTGTTCCATAGCCTATTAATTTTCCCAAAAGATAATCGCTTGCATGGATTTGACTTTGATAAACGGCATTTGCCTTCATTGTGCGAACATTTCTCCCGGAAGAAGTGTTATTAAAGACACTTTTAGAAGCTCTACAAATGGAAATCTCATTTATAAGTAAAAGCCATGTGAATAAACAAGACGAAGATCAACATGACGCAGAGGCGTTGTGCATGTGACATTTCTATGGACCTACGTCACAGATATGCCCCATTACAAATGATATGCGGATATGAAAAAACTTTTGCGTTTATCATCTTTTATGGGGTGAAATTCGCATTTTTAATGGTCCTGATAATTTTATTAAACCCTGATGAGTATTCATTAATAGATCTTAGATAAACCAATGTTTGACAAAATATAGTTTATAACTCTTGAGTTTCTACTCTCATTTATCTTCAATATTTTTAGTTGGGGTGTGCATTTTGACTTCTAAACGGGTTTTGCGTATATCGTGTTTTATTTATTACATACTAGCTGTTTCCCGCGGCTCCGCCCGCGTTGATGTCGGTTATCGCAAAAACAACAAAGTTAGCCTATGTCCTTTCTCAGGCTATAGACTATTTGTGTACCAAATTTCATTTGAATCGGTTCTGTAGTTTTGGCGTGAAAGCGTGACAGAGAGACAGACAGACAGAGTTACTTTCGCATTTATAATATTAGTAAGGCTTATTTAGTAGGTATACCAACATTAAAAAATAAACCACAATTTTTATTGAGTTTCTGTTAATGGAAATATCGAATCAAATTAAACGAAAGAATTTCTCTATTTAATTTTAATACCGCTAAACATAAGCAGCTAAACGTATGTTATAAATTGATTACATAATATTATCAAAGTTATACTATAGAACACATTAGTAACTCAATCTCGTCGTAATTTCCATCCGGACGGGAGATTCAAGATCTCAATTCATCTCATGCATACGCAAATCTCAGACCGCAGTCACCAGTCAATCAAATCCCGCTTCCAATGGGATTGCAACTAATTCAACGTCCCAATCTGGTTTAATCATGGCGGTTCAATCTTACCGAGTGGAACCAAATGTCCCCTTCACCCCTCTTGCTGTCACATAGCGCGTCCCGAACTAATTGCCAACTAATTATCGAAGGCTTCGCGTACTAGAGCCACTTTACCTTGTTAAAGCGCTAACAGCCGGTTTATAAGTAGAATTAAATGTATAGGTTATACGAACTCGCGGTATGGATGTTTGAAAGTCGATATAAACTTGCGTTGGACGCTGTCCGGTTGCGTTCGGGATTACTTTTAAATGTGTTTGTGGTCTGTTTAGCTTGTATGTCCTGGAGAATCAAGTAAACTGTATTCTGATACTAGCTGTCCCCCGCGACTTTGTCCGCGTGTTTTACTTTAAACGGTTTTTCATTTCTACAAAATTTTTCATTTATGCTCCGCTCTTTTTGGTCGCAGAGTAATGTTATATAGCTTATAGCCTTTCTCAATAAATGAGCTATCCAACACTGAAAGAATTTTTCAAATCGGACCAGTAGTTCCTGCTTTTATCGCGTTCAAACAAAAAAACAAACTCTTCAGCTTTATTTATTAATAAGTATATAGATTTAGCATGAAGCTTTATGCTGGTCTTAATACGCGACATTGACAATTTTATTTTGACCGTCGTCATTTTTGCTCAGATTTATTCTGTATAAAAAACGCCCAATTAAATAGAATTTTGATTGTCCTTGGCAAAATTGTGAAAAAAAAAAAAAAAAAATTTCCTGAAAACGAAAATCTAATTGAGAATAATATTACGTCATCATTATTCTCAATAACCAGATATCTTTCCACCATGTTACCTGCAGGGTGACAGGGGTAAACAGATACCGTACCAATTTTGCAAATTGCCGACACTCGGAGGTCAGAGAAATCGTTTGCGACACATACCCTTTGGAAACATTCAATAAGTTTCTGTTGAATGTATTCCTTTTGTACCGACCCTCCTCCGCACTCGTTTACAAATATATTTCAAGCAAAGGAATACTTACGTATTTCAATTGTATTTTTGATACGAAAATAGTACTGAACGAAATACAAAAGGCATTGTTTTGGTTTTTGTAAAAAAATAAAGTTTAAATTTAGCAACAATTTTCTACGCATACATCGATTGTGCTAATTAATTATTGACTTAACAATCTTTTGTTTTCCTTATTGAAAGAAAATCTTTTTAATAAAATGTTTTTAAATTTAATCTCTTAAAAGGTAAAAGTTAATATTATTACAACATTACCATTTTCAGGTTTTGTACCCGAAGACTGCCAACTGGACCCTATTACTAAGTCTCTGCTGTCCGTCCGTCCGTCTGACTGTCTGTTAGCGGGCTGTATCTCATAAACCGTAATAGCTAGAGCTGTTGCCACTATAAAAACAAATAATAAAAATTAATTTAAAATTAGGGGCTCCATAAAATCGGGATCCTTCATGCGCGAGTCTCACCCGCACTTGTCTAGGTTTGAATATTATTAAGTAGCTTTTAAATTTCCTGCGTTATTTTGAGACGCACGTAACTTTTACTAACAAGCAAAACCCCAAACTTTAAACATAGGAACAATACTAACTGGTTGAATTTGTAGAAGAGGTAAATATTTATTGTTTAAGTTAGAAAAAAAACGAAGATCTTAGAGTTGTTGCAACTCTTATTCTAAAACCAAGATTTATATTTTCGAACCATCTTACTTTCCTAGAAATTTGTCGGAAAGTGTAATAAATATTGTCGAGTTGCAAATGCATTGAAGTAAAATATGATGTATGTATCGACATCAGTACGGTTTCAGAGAAGCGTGGGCGGTATTGTCAATATATTTCCTTACAATACTACTGCATAATATTGGATGCCTTTGGTCTGTCTTTAATGTAAACTAATAGAGGAATTTATCGATTACGATTGTACTACATACCTCTTTTGTATTCTTATTGGTTCTTTCATTTACTCTCACCATTTTGTATGCAATATTTGATATGTATAAAAATGTTTTCCCCAATTTGGTATAAATAAAAAAATAAATGTGGACAACATCACACTGCTCTGAACCTAAAGTAAGTAGCTAAAGCTCTTGTGTTATGGAACAAACACCCAGACCCGGAACAATGTAGAAAAGTTTTCTACATTGACCCGGCCGGGGATCGAACCCGGGACCGGAGCTGGCGATACCTTGAAAACCGGTGTGTACGCCACTCGACCACGAAGGTCTATTTTATTACTTTATCAAAAACGTGAATATAAATCTGTCTTTTCGTCAAGGGTACAAACTCTCGTGTTTTCTTTGGTGATGTTTTGTTCTAATTAAGGATATTGTTGCAGCCAATGATGATCGCAAAGCGGGAGTACCCGTACCACAGATGGGAGCCTCTTTACTTCGGCACCAATAAGGAGCCATGGTACAGCGAACTGTTGTCCTGGGAAGGACGGCAGGACAAGATGACTCAGGTAGACTTACGTGCATTAACGTCCCTTCATATTAGCACAATACTTATGATAAAGTTTTTAACTAAACTAAACTAAATTTTCTAAATTTTTGATTAAAAAATGTTATTTACTTAATTGTATTATTTCTGATCAGATGTTGGAGATGTGTCTCCAACAATACCGGATGGTGATACTAGACGGAGGATTCCTGTGCCACGCCGCCGTGCCTAGACCAAAGTATCATAGGAAAAGAGCTGAGAACTCGAACACCCAGAAATACTTGAGAATAATTAAGTGGTTCAAGAAGAAGTATGAGGATAGATTTGAGTGTAAACTGCTTTGGGGCTGCCCCTCCCTATTAAAATAGAATGAAAATCTTGAATCTAAGATGCCAATGTTGGATCAAACGTTTGTGCTTTCGTCAGGGGAATATTCGTCCTGTCTAAGTTGACCCACAAATGTTTTGCAATTTTAGGTATTCATTTGTCAAGTAAGAATAAATCTTACTCTCAGCTTCTTAGGTTTCAATTTGGAATGCTACGCATCTCCAAATCATTGCACGGCTACGACAAAGTCTGTCACAGTCATACAAACGCTTTTATTAATTTATTCTTTGTAAGTATCTTTCAAGAGTTTCTAATTTTTGAATGATGGACAGAATTTTTGAAACAAATTAGTTCTTTATTTAGATTTGATCGCTGACATCAGGTCAAGTGAACTCAGATCAATTCTAGTCAAGTCAAGTCAAGTCAGGTCAAGTTAGGTCAAGTCAGTAATAATATAGAAAACACCGAGGATGTTAACTTGGATGTGATTATTGCCAACGATGTAAACGTTCACAATAATATTGATCTATCAAAATATATCTCCATACCAGAATCATAATAATACGAAATAAGTATTTTCATAGACGTGCATCAAAACTAAGAAATGTTCCCTTCAAATAAACTAAATGAGCTTATTACCATCAACGCATTTTGATTTAGAATAACAATGAACTAATTATTTCAAGCCTATTACGATTTTGAGAGCCTCAAATTTTATCAGAATTTAATAGAAATAGTATAAGCATGGAAAGTGTAAATAAAGCATTCAATGAACAATTGACCCTCAACTTTATGTTCCTACAATTAATAATAACAAATGTTTAACATTCGTTTGAACACTTTGAAATATTTATTAGTATTATTATGTAAATTACAGCTTACTTTAGTCGCTAGGAATTAATTAATAGGCTTGTGATAAAGTATTTCAATTTAATGGAACTGTTTTAAATTTTACAGGCTTTTGTATATTTTATTTATGTTCGACAGATTATGATAATTTATACAGTTATTACATTGTATTAATTTGTATATTTTTGAGTGAAACCGAAAAGTTAATTTGATGGACCCCTAGTGTATATATAAAGGTCTTTTTATGTGGAACGTTTCGTCCTAAATAAAGATTTTAAATTGTATTAGATGCATTTCTTGTGTTATTTATATTTACCTTATCCACCACAAACTACAACATAGGTGAAAAAACATAACAAAATACAACATAAGTAAACAAAGGTAATATTCTTTGTTTTAGTATCTTTAACATATTAGGGTATTTGATTATTCTTATTCTATCAACATATATATAAGAAAAAAATCTAATAACAATCTTAAATTTAAGCACAACCACGAAATGACATCAAACAAATATTGATGATGATTAATGATTATAAAAGTAACAGCTTTTAAAATTAGTATATGACGCATGAACTAACTTAAGTAGTATAGTTTTTATAACTCGATATACATCGTGTTTAATAATTTTAATATATTTTTGTAAGTATGCAATGTTTTCAAATCCCAATTCAGTGTGATACAATTTAATATACTTTAGATGCCTGTTTCTTTAAAGAATATATACATAGTATGTAACAAAGTCGCTGCCCGCTGTCTTTACGCATAGATCTTTTAAACTGCGCAACAGATATTAATACAGTTTTCATTAATAGATAGCGTGATTTAAAAGAAAGGTTATAAGTACAATTCATTACTGTTTTATCTACTCGTGCGAAGCGAGGACGGGTCGCTAGTTTATTATAAATAAAACATTCTTTTTGGCAGAGATTTACCGCTGTTATCCAGAGCGCATGCTTTGATTTTATGAAAAATACACTAAACGGCAATTTGAGTGGCACTAAAGTTACATATGTTAGTAATTATGTAATTTATGGAGTAAATCAGACAAAATATACACAGAAAGCGAGTAACGCTTCAAAAATTGTTCTTTCCAATTCTATGAAGCCAGAGTACAAAATTAAAGTGAGTTACAAAGCCAATAGCTCAATACAGAGGCCTCTGCCTAGCAACAAGTTTATCCTCACATTTATTTAGCAAGCATCGAAAGACGTATCTAAACGTTTTATAAGCGAAATACGCACATCAATACCGAAAAAACAGTCTTGATACTATAACTCGAGTCTAAAGAAATAATAGACACTAAATGATCGATGGTTTCTCTTTTATATAGAAGGCTAACGAGCTCCTAACGTTATATAAAATGGCCAAAGAAATAGAACACCCGCATACAGTAGACCACGCATGAAAAACTTTGATAATAAAAGCAACCTAATCTCAAAGAGATAAGGTTCCTTTTTGTAATTCATAATGTTTGTGGTCATTTGTACTGAGCAAACATAATTTTATACACGTAAAGAGTCCTTTGTTTTGTTTCATCTAGTGGACGTGTTTACTCAGTACGTCCAATAACTCGCCACTGTTTGATTTCGACTTTTTGTAGAGTTTTTTATAGGTATTTACTTTGTGCGGCAACTAACAAGATACTGTGAATGACTGGTTTTTGTTGGGACTTTTACGTCAATGTTTTTTGCTTTGGGTAAAAAAAATCCTTTGTACCTAAATGTCACCTTAAAATAAAGGTATAACTTTTGCGATACGATTGAAAAAAAACCATAGATATGTATTGACGCAGGTAGGCGTAATATTTTTTTTTATTATCGGGGAAGGAAAACATCGTGAGGAAACCTGAGTTCCAAAAATTGGAATCTGAAATCGCCAACCCGCACTGAGCAAGCGTGGTGATCAATGCTCGTTCCTTCTCTATATGAGAAGAGGCCTGTGCCCAGCAGTGGGACATTAATAGGCTGGTATTATTATATATTATTTTTATATTGGTGTAATGCAATTAGGAGGTCATTTACTACATAAAAAGACAATAAATCGCGATATCTACATAGGTTTCTGTAAGTGAAGTTTGTTCCGCAATTTGACTTTACAGAATAACTACATTCATCCTTGTTCAGGTAAAAAAATAGCTGAAGAAAATACCTCCTTCGACAAACCTAAAACTCACCAAATTATATTAACATTAATAAAACTTAAATCAAATCTCCATTCAACAAAGGGTCTATTTTAAAAAGTACTCAATCATAATAAACTTTCTTCAATAATACATATTAATAACGCACTTTGTTGAACACAGCTTCCCACGCAAATTCAGACAAAGAATACTACAAGACTGTTTACAATTGCTTTTGTTACGTGGGTGTATAAGTACTGGTAAAACAAGTATATGAGGTAAACATCAAGGTACAACGAGTTTGTACTTAGTTCCAAGTTAAAAGTCTAACAGGGACTGTAAACCTTTTTAGTTATGCATACAATATTTTATTTATAAGCGTTAAAAGGCATGTGGCGAAATACGTTACCATTTTATTTAGTTTTCATGAGTTTGTGCTAATCGTTTGTTTTAAAATGTTTATTTTTGAGAAAGTTGGGTTTTCTTTGGAATTGAATTATTTCTGTTTAGCTTTGTATTACTTTAATTACAATAATTTGTTAAAAGATAAAAAGAAAAACCTTTGACCACTGGCACATGTCCTGCCTAAGGTTTAAATTTTTTCTTTTCACTATTTGTAATCAATTACATTTAAATATTTGTAATTCAAATTACAAATATTTGGTCCACATTCGTTAATGCGTAACAAATAAATAAATAATAATGAAAAGAACATTATAATTAGTAAATAAACATACTTTTTGAAACAATACGCACCCAACAATTACCAACCCTGTCTGTAAAGTTCAAAGTTTCAACATATTTCTTTACAAATCAACTTCCTTTAATGTTTGTACAATTGAAGCAGTTCTTGTGTAACCAAAGATTTTTTAAGTAAAACTTCTCAACTTTGTACGAGTTCCACGTGTTTTCAACCCGTGGACTGCCACGGGTGCAAATAATATTTTTATATCGCTACAAACAAAGTAGGCACATTTTTATGAAAACTATTTTGATAACAATATCTCCTACTGTATAATGCAAGCGTAGTATATTGGTTCCCATTGTGGCCAACAGAAATTTCCCTAGAGACGCAAAATATCTGAGGAAGGGGAGCATTGAGTGGCAAAAAATTAAGAACCGCGACTTGAGGAAAAGTGGAAGATATCTCAATAAGAACGGAATTGCCTCGAGAAAGCCACCGCTGTCAGTATATTGTTTAAGAAAATTAAATTATAGCATATAAATTTGTGAATTTTGTGGCTTTTCTGCGAAGAAGAACCTTTTAGGGTATTATCGCTAAGAATATTCCGCCCACATTCATTAAAGTATGCCGTCACCACTTTCTGTACTATGTTACCAAAATGAACATAGATACGCCTACGAAAATAAGTTTAATCAGTGGAACGTGTATCTGATTTGGACTTTGAAGCACCACAAATTGAACTAAAAATAACGTACACAATATCAGATTTCTCTGTTAACTAATAGGTATACTTATTATATTCATTACCAAAACTCTTATGAATATTCTGTAAAAGTAGTTTTATACATAGCAAAGTGTCTGTTAGCAGGTTACTATAATAGGGATGTTGACTGGGTATGAAAAGTTAAAATCTATTTAGTCCGTCAGTTAGATAATCAAAAAATAATAGACACGTATTTTTTCTTTTATCAAAACAATACAAAATTATAAAGATACAGTGATTTAAAGTTCAGTAGTGGGGGCTTATGACGCCACGCCGCCGTCGTATAAATTGTTGCACGTAGTGACGTCACGCGAAATTTCCATTAACTGTATTTTGCTTATTTTTTATTTGCAGGAAAAAAAGGAAAAATACGTGTCCAATAAAATTCATTAATCTACCAGGCGGTCATGAAAAAAAAATTAGGAAACATGCCCATTGTTGTGTAATTGTCTTGTCACCATCACCGACTGGCCTGTTGGTTTAGTGGTTACTGACCCTAACTGCTAAACCGAAAGTAGTGGGTTCAATTCTCACTCAGGTCAAATCTTTGTGTGATGAGCATGATCATTTGTTCTGTGTCTTGGTGTAATTCATCTAAACTATGTATGTAATTAGAAATATATTTATGTTTATCAGTTGTCTAGTTGCTATGATACTGGCTCTGTCTAGATTGGGATCAGATAGCCATGTGAATTGTCTTAAATATTATTATTATATTATATTTTCAAAGTATAGTTACAATGTTTTTAGTTAGTTAACTACCAAATATTGTATCTCTGTATACGGTGTTGTATTCTAAAACAGCCTTCACATAAATACCTACACATGATTCCATACCGCTGAAACATTTTGCGTACCTAAAAGCTTATTTTGCTTAAACCGCCGTTTTATGTATATTCTATAAACAGAGATTAAAGATTCGATACTTCGATAGTTAAGTTTATCTTCAGACGATTATCCGACAGCACTTCTATATACCTGATATGTTCTACTATAGATCAGTTTTAATCAATATTTATTCGAAGAATAGCGTTAGGTCTGAGTTTCAGTCAGAGTCCAAAGCAATAGCATATTCTATCCTTAAGCAATTTTGTCTGATCCTAGGAGAAACTAATTTGGGGCTGATATCATCATTTGTAGATAGAATTTATACATCACATGTGATTTAAAGGGTCTAATTCGGTATTGCCGTGGATGTCGTTTCTCTTACCCTCTTTGCGAAGTTGGAACGTATTTAGAATAATAAAAATAAGAACCAACAGAGTGTTAAATATATTTTTTTACATCAGTTACAATTTCAAGTGAGAAAAATTAGAAGGATATTCCATGTTTAGTTTCCATGAAAATGAGATATTGACCCATTTCATACCTGTCGTCATACACCGAAGTTCCGTACAGATTCAAAGTTTCGCCATTGTCTTTTTTATCCTGTGTGACTTATTTTCCGATGGAGGTAAGTTTTCGAAGATTTGCAAAGAAACTTGTTTGGAAATTGTGTGTTAGTTTCACTGAGTTTCTAACGATCTTCAAAGTTTTTATAAGTTTTGAAATATTTTTTTTGACAGAGGTCGTTAGTATCGTAGACTGGTTGAAAACTTTTTCCCTGTTATTTTGAAATAATATCATAATATGACAAGTTATAATGACGACCTCCATTGTCGAGTGGCAAACACACCGGTTTTCTAGGTGTCGCCAGCTCTGAGGTCCCGGTTTCGATCCCCGGACTGGTAACCTAGGAAACCACCTTTCTGCATTGTCTCGTGTCTGGGTGTTTGTGGTACCTTCGTTGTCCCTGATTCCATAACACAAGTGCTTCAGCTACTTACTTTAGACTCAGAGCTATAAAGTGATGTAGTCCACATTTATTTATTATGTGTAGGTCCTACACTGTAGATATTCTTATTTTGCTGTCATGTTATTTTTAGTTTGGAACGGGAAGAACGCGGCTGAAACCACGGAGCTCAGATAGTACACAATATATTAGTTCAAATTACGTGTGCAACGGATTGCTTCGGGGAATATGCTACTTGCCAGTACGTAGTGTGGGCGGGCTCCCACGCACTGTGCCCGAATGGCTTTGAGCCGGACACACAAACATAATTATTGTAACCATGTACGGTGAAATGAATTTCATTTTCCTAATATGATTAATATTTTATGTATTTCAGTATTTTTAAATGCAGAAAATGCAAAAACATTTTCTTATATAGCTTTTTATTTTATGGACCATTTTAATGTATGCATAAAATGAAGAGTATAAATTTTTACCGGCCCAAGCTAGGGTTCATTTGTGGCTGTTCTAAGGCAATCAGATATCTTATTTTTAATTTTATTTTATCTTGGAATCATTAAAATGATTGTATCATACCATTGAGATTATTGTTCTAAGTTTATTAGTTTATTTCTATGTTATTGCAAAAACATCAAAGTTTAGCTAAATTATTATTTTTGCGTCATTTTAAGTCATACGAACCGAAAGTAACGTCTGTATAAAAACAACGAACTGCCACACATGTCCAGGTGGCTCCAAAATGTCTATTAGTATATATACGTCATCAACAAACAGAGATATTCGGCTTCTTTGAAGATGGATTAACAGGCATGTCACGAAAGTACCTGCGGGATCCAATCAAGGGTGGATTATTTCATCTCAGAAGGTGTATGAGGTCGGGCCGACTTTGCTTAGATATATATTATTATTTTCGTAAAATATTTGGTGTTGGGAACTGAGGAAGAGTTTTGTTACCCTTTTTTAATGTTCATCCAAATTCTCAATTTTCAGGCAAATTTCAAAATGTATGCAGGCTGAGAAAATTAGTATGTTTTCCAGACAAGTAAATACTTAGGCCCTCATTTTTAGATTTGCATGAAATTAAAGCTCGATCCGTACAGGTAGACAAGATTGTTAATATTTCTGCATAGGTCACAGTGGGGTCAATACCATTGACCCCACTGTGACCTTTACTTGCCCACCGCTACAAACCTTCATACAGATCGCAATAAGGTACTTTTACAGGTGGACTAAAGTGGCCATTTCGTAGGATCACAATATGATCATATTTATCATTTGATTACAATTCAAATCATCTACAGCCTTTGTGATCCCACTGCTGGATAAAAGCCTCATTTTTACTAACCATTTTTTACAATTGATGGTACAATCATAAATTCATTACTTTGATATTTTTATATAGATTTCTTTAGAAGAGTTTTCTTCTTCTAGCCTAGCCTTTCCCAAGCTATGTTGGTCGGCTTTCAATATTATCGGATTAAGCTGAATACTGTAATTTACATGGATCGACTGCCTATCTACTCCACAACAGTTGTAAAAATTGTAAAGACTTAACGACTGCCAAAGAGCAACGTGTGACAGTCGGGACCAACGGTTTAACGTGCTTTTCGAAGCATAGAGGGGTGGCGGTATGTTTACAAATGGTCACCCATCCACGGACCAACCACAGCGAGCACGGCTTAGCCTTTATTATCAGTCAAAGCGTACAGCTTAAACTTAAGTATCCCCTTCTGTGGTATAAAAAATTGGACGAGTAGAAGAAGTCTAAGCAATTCATAATATTATTAAGCAAATCTAACACTTCAGACCTTAACTGTTGCCAGTCCTCTCAACATAACTTTTTTACGTTCAGACTTAAGTCGGTATGAAAGTACGAGGAAAGTTTCTGCAGGATTTTGGCTCATAAAGGGATTTGTATGGAGTCGTAAACTGTACCTATAATGACACTTTTAGTGGCGAAAACGGTTTGTTTGGACCTTATTGGCGAAGGGACTGCATTTATTGAAGAAAATTGGGAATGATTTTACTGTCTGCTGACTTTTGTTTGGTCTCTTATGATTTGGTCTTCTATTAGTAAAATATAAGGATATTTGAAGACGCATATTTAAACAAAATATATATCATAATCATGAGCTAACGCGGCGGCGGATTAGGAGGATTAGGAATATGATTAGGGACTCCTATTGTGTCTGAAACTAGTCAGGCGATCCCGAAAATTGGCGTGAGTAAACCGTTATATTTCTAAATAATTATGAATACTCCTTACGAAAGTTATCATTATCATTTTAAAGCACTAATGGAAGTAGCCGAATGAGTTCCTTCTAAAATAATACTAATAATAAAAATGGGTTATGTAATTTCAAAGTATTGACTTTATACATCGGTTATCAGTTTAGGAAACTCTCTTATAAAGTAACAGTGAAAGAGTAGTAGTATCTTAATCTACAGTATGTATCTAACTACAATATATAAATGAATCCCGATTTCCCTACTTCACGCCATAACTTCCAAGCCACTGCACCAAATCAGATAACTTTTTTTTTGTTATACTTTGAGGACAAGGTTTTCTCAGAACATAAATAGTACAAATAAAATACAAAATAAAGTCTTACAGTGTTTACTTCAGTAATAAAATATAAAATTTATAAAATAACAAGTATTTATAATAAAACTTAAATTAACTTGTTTTTGCTTACCTAATAAGGGCTCGATCTAATTTCTTGAGGCAAACTGTAACAAAAAGAGAAACATTTCAATATTACTGGAAAAATACATAAATCTTCAAAAACAATTCTTGTTTTATTATAAGTGTAGTCAAGCCTAAATGAAACGAGAAAATACGCAAGAATAACAAACAAAAAAAGTTTTTTTTTTAAACAAATATGGCGCGCGTTCTATTTACGTTTAAGAAACATCCCTTCCATCTTTTTATAGTCCATTAGTATTTAAATATATCATCCTTAGATAATATATTTAAATACTATTCTATATAGTTCCATCGTTAAACCAACTGAAATATCTTGCCTTCAGGTCACGGTATCAATATTTCGACAATACTTTTATCGGTTCTCCTAACCTAATCAGGTAAGTAAAATATTCTGAAATCAATCTGCATACTGATTATAGATTCAGAAAGTTTGTAATCAAATTTTCATAACGCTTGAACTGTCGAAAACTTGTTTAATTCAATTTGAAAAGTCCCACAATCTCTGCTTTAGACAGTAAAACTCGGAAAGTTGAGTAAGAAATTCTTGTATTAAAATGTGTGTAATATGCGTTACAATATTTGGAGTTTTGGAAGCCTTGAGGCGTTTTAACGATCGGGTTTGGCGCGAATGAATTTTGGGTACGTCGTGTTTGTACTAAACATGACACATCCATAAACGAGGTTTAGGAAGGCTACTCTACCTCTTGGAATTTGTAAGACTTCTTAAGGTTTCTGTATCAGATGTATGGGAAGCTGGATCCTCCTGTATAGTGATAATATCAAATTGTAAGCATTTGGTCGGCTGTAAGCTGCCCCTATCGTATCAGATAACGACGGTTGTTTATATTGCATACGTCTCTTAGATATTACTTTTGGAGGAGTATATGGATAAAATTTGTATTAAAAGATTTTTTGGAGGAAGAGCTAGACAATGAGACCAAATTATGGTAGTAAATTTTAATTGTGTGGTGAAAATGTAACCTGTATAGTGAATATTGCTTTCTGAGGTTTACGCGAATATTAGACATTGGAATAAAACTAATTTAAACGGATTCTATCGCCGTTTATTTTAAGATTTTTGTTCCCGTTTTGGTCTCGGGCAGACTGTCTGCCCGTGACCATGACACCTGCAAAGGCCTCGAAACGTCGGGAACAAAAATCTAAAAATAAACCGCGATAGAAACCGTTCAAATTAGTTTTATTTCATTGTATAGTGAAGTAAAGAAGGAGGCCTGTAAAACAAAAATTCGTTCACGTTAAATAGAAAAAAATATATAAAAGAAAATACTATATTCTTGCTCCACCTTGAAGAAAGGTAAAGTTATCAGCGAAACGTTTAACCGTGACTTGGCAATCTAAAAATAAAACAAGAACACGTTAATCTAAATCATAAAATTTAAGGTTCTAAAAAAATACATAGGAAAATAAATTACTGGCGCGTTGATCCAGTGGTTCAATCGAGTCCAGTCTCAGGTTAAAAAAAAAACATTCTTCTATTTGTATTTCATTACAAATATTCGCCCTGCATGTGTTAATGCGTTACAAATAATTAAAAATAATAGGAATATAAAAATATTTTGTAACATCGTAAAAGGCAGTTACGACGGCAGTTTCATACTTGTTGACTTTTCCATTATTTAAACTAATCCTATTAGAATTATATTATTCATGGACATCCTGAGAATGTGACCAAGATTTAACTCTCCTAGTAATCTCGTTAAAGCGAAAACATTGGGACTATAATTCCTAGTTCGTAAAATGTGGCCTTTTTATTAAATTTATATTTGAATATTACTCACTTTGGTTGTATTAAATGGAAGGGCATCTTCCTTACGGCTTCCTCCGCTATGTCTAACGGGAACGCGAACTCTATCATGTTCTCGTTTAGACAGTCGTTGTATGTTGACGCTAGTTGACACCGGTCCGACATGCCTTCAATACTGTCGAGGCAAAGCCGGGAGACGGTATTGAGTTTTCTTACCACCCGCGAGTTCTTCCCGTTGACTAAACTCGCTAAGTGGACTAGGAGTTCTCTATTCACCTGGAACGTCAAACGAGTTTTTTGTAGACATGAAAACAAGAAGAAAAAATGTCGGAGAATTTTTTTAGTAAGATTTTTTTGCAAAGCTCAAAATCCCTGTATCCTGGAGTTTTCACAAACATTCAATTTACATTTCGTATTTCTCGTTTTCGGAAAAGAGTACAGCTGAGTAGGATAGGTGGTACTCTCTTATACTCCAAATACAATTTCCTTGTTCTTTCACACAAAAATGCAAACCCATTAAAATATATGAATATTTTAATTAATTAATTTAAAGTAGATAATTAATTCATAAATGCGCCGCGACCAGCTAAGACACTTTTATCATAAAGTCAATTAAGATTACTTCGAAATACTTTCCCATCTTTTTTTATCTTGTGGATTTATTTTATTTTATTCATGCAAAATTTAAAGCCTTTAGAATTAACTATATTATTTTGATTTTCTTCTTTCATGATAAAAAAATATATAGAACATGTTATATTTTTGTCACTAAATGAAGTATTTTTATTACTTGATTACCGTTAGAGAGCAAGCGTGGTGATTAATGCTCGTTCTTCTCTATATCAGAAGAGGCCTGTATTACTTGAACAGAAACTAAATGACATTAAGAGGTCGAAGATTTTAATCACAGAAGCTTAAAATGTAAAAGTTTCGTTGTGAATATTTACATACCTTGCCATGGTTGATGACGTCACTCTGTTCCAGCATGCAGGCAGCAAAGCACTGACCAGATCTTGACACCGGTGAGGAGTTGGTAAAGTATGCTCTCACATCCTTAGGAGTAGCTCTGACTTTGATGACGCACGACTGGGCCATGCGGACTAGAGCGTCTAAATGTCCTTGGACCTAGAATAATACCAATTGAAAATAAACGAGGAATGAAAAACATGAATTGGGTTGAGAAAATCAATGATGCAAAAGAGATTTTGTGTTATGGCGCAACCTGGAAGAACATTATGCCCAGTAGAAGGCCGTGATTATTAGAGAGATGATTTATAATAATAATATAAATATCTTGGGACATCTCACACACGGTCATCTGATCCCAAACTAGGCAGAGCCCGTGCTATGGCAACCAGACAACTGATAAACATACTTATATATTTCTAAATATACATACATATTATAGATAAAATACACCCAGACACAGAACAAATGATCGTGCTCATCACACAAAGATTCGTCCTGGGTAGGAATCGAACCCACGACCTCCGGTTTAGCAGTCAGGGTCACTAACCACTAGACCAACAGGCCCGTCATTGATTGACAGATTGATTGAACTAGAGATATAGTTGAACACTGTTTCTGAACAATGTTATACGGATATATTATTTTAGTAGTTGCTGAGGCTCCGCTCGCGTGGGTTTCGGTTATCGCGGTAAAAAGTAAACTATGTTCTTTCTTGGGGCCCAAGCTTACCCCATACCAAGTGTCATCAGAATCGGTTTTGCAGTTTAGCCATGAAAGTGTAACAGACAGACAGATAGAGTTACTTTTGATATTTTTACTAATGTACCACAACCAGGGCTGTTGGGAGACGAGACGACGAGAGCTTTTCATTAAAAATGCGTACTTCTTAGAAGGAATGTGAACCGAACGAAGCCCGATAATATGACTCTGAAGTATTATAGCTAAATGGATTTTTTTTCTGACTTACAGAATGTTTTAACTAAGACTACTAATTTAATAATGAAAGAGGATTTAAGTGATTTGTATTTTAATTCAAGTTTGAAAGGCAATAGATATTACCTTAGGGTCTGTGAAGTCAACTAATGTGCCTGATGACCGTTGTGTTCGTAATCCCATGACGAAGGGCAGCAGACATCCAACAATTTGAAATAACAACATGGCTCTGAAAAAAAAAATTGGTATACTATAACACAATGAATAAATAATTTGTATGAAATGGTAAATTTGTTTAAATTTAGTTTTAGTCGTAATGGATGCAGTTTATGAAAGTCGCTTTTATTTATTAAACTATTTTTTGTCCCGCGGCTCCATCCGCGTCCGTCTCGGTTATCGCGGCAAAGAATAGCCTTAGTCCTTTCTTAGGATACCTTACACTATAGCAAGTTTCATCGAAATCGGTTCAGCAGTTTAGCTGTGAAAGCGTAACAGTCAGACAGACAGAGTTACTTTTCAAACATACCTTTGAATGTATGTAACAAAAAAAAACCCAGTACGTAACTTAAATTTCGATTAAGATGCTTCACTTATATCAACTATAGTTATACTTATATAGAAAAAATAAACGAATTCAATGCTTCCGATCCATTGGCAAAGGAAACGTTTTCAACGGCACAAATAGGCGGAAGATATAAACATGACTGCGGGCGAACTGTTCAGATGTGCATCCGGAGATGGAAATGTTGATATTGACTTGAATAAGTGTTGACGAGATATAACAACAGTAGGAAGTTGCGGCTGAGAAATATTTTGATTGTTTATTGAAAATAATCTGTAGGTATGATGGGAATATTATTGTCCATACCTGTTTATATACCTATACACTACACAAATCCTAAATGTAGAGGTTGGTTGACATGGTTTAAAGGTAGACAAATACTTTAAAATATTTTCTAGTGAAACACTTAACTTTTTCTGACGAAGCAATAGAATTTTAAACGTACAAATAAAATAACAATTGACCTTATTTCCTATGCACATTATTATCAATCTGGAATCCAGTCTTTAATTCAGGACATAGATAAAATTATTGCATTATTTTAACATTTTGACGAGAGTTTGGCTACGACTAGAGATGTACCGAGTACTCGTTTATTACTCGGTATTCTGAACGGTGACGTTTTTAGTAATCGTAGTCAGCCGAATAACTCGGTTAAAATTACGAGTAGTAACTAATATAGTTAGTTTAGAGACGTGGTAAAAAAAAAACAAAGTAGCATGTAAATGTTGTAATATACAAAAAAAAAAAAAAAAAATACGAAGCCATGTAAGAATTTTGGCCGCGCACTCAAATAGAGAACAAAACTGTTTTCGTGTCGTTACTGAACCGAGTTATTCGGCAGAGTAATACTCGGTATTCGGTTACTCAGTAAAACTCGTACTAGGTCCATCTCAAGCTACGACTGTGCCAGCTGTAACCGTATTTCTTTAATGAAGTTTATAAGGATGAAAAAAAATAAAAAAAAAACCGCCGCGTGGTAGATAGCTGATTAAATACGGGTACTCGGGATTTGGAGGCCTTAATGATACAACCCAGTGAAACGTACAGAGATCAATGGACCGTAAATCTTGGCAAACGTTCATATGATTTGGAGGCCTGAAGGGGCTGCAATCTTTGAACAGCCACTGAACATATTTGTACTTGATTTATTTGATAGAAAATCTATATTTAGGTATGTATACTACATGCTTGGAAAATATCTACCATCTTTAAGTAAGAGTAGATGTTTATCTTGTTCAGCTAACTTGATGGAATTTTAAGAAGGAAAAGCTGAATTATTTTGATTTTTTTCTTCCTTATACTTTGTACCTGCCAAATGCTTTGGAGATGTCAACTAGGGCTTCAAATAATGTTTGGTCTTTGTAAAATGTATCTGAATTTTGGTAGTCATTCTTACTCTAATGATTAAAGTAAAAAAACTAGATACTTACACATCTCAACAACAATTTTATTTGTTGAAGAAGAATTGATATTTTTTTTCTTTACTGATTTTAATCTTGCCAAAATTTAGTATTCCCAATTCCCTACCCAATAAGACGAGATATCGAAAGGCACTTTTCATTAATCCAACGCCTGTCAATAATTCTATCAGACGAAATTCTTTAACTGTTAACAAACCATTTGGTGAGCGATATTGCTTTAAATCGGAGTCAGATATTTAATTCATTCACCTTTTAAATCTACTCAACCAATATATTATTATTATTAACAATGTAAATACTGAAATCCGGAGTCACTTTTAAATTATGTAAAAAAAAATCGTGAAAGTAAAAATTGTGGATTTAAAAAAAATTGTTGGAAATAATTGACACTGTATAAGATAAAATGAAATTATTTACTCACCAAGTATTCTGTTTGCTGGTAGTCAGTCCAATGCATTTTCAAGGAGGCGGCACGTTGAGCTTATAAAACGTTTGAGAAAAAGTCGATTGTGGTAGGATCTGAACAATTCTCATTGTTGCGACACCGATTCAGTATTTTTTCTTTTTCGGCGTTCGCCAGGTGGCCAGGGAATACGTAATACTGGCTGGATTGTGTTGTCATTGCTGAAAACGAGGCAATTGTTTTTATTCGTGTTTCGTTAATAATATTATATTGATATGTTAATAAGTCCAACAAAATAATTGAAATTTATTTTGTTGGACTTATTTTAAGTTATGTAATTTTTTGATTAGTCTCAAGTAGTGTTTATTTGTATTATGTATGTTTAATAAGTTAATTTGCTTTCGTTATATTTGAGTGTCAGTAAGTTAAAAAAAAACATGGTACTTAAAGGTAGTTTCAGCTTGCAGACTGCATAAAGCTACGTCTAATGTTTCTCAGGAACTGTTTAAAATCTTAATTAAGGTATAAATAATAATAATAATATAATAATAATAATAATTTATTTCCAATAAACATTCACAGTGTTACATAAATATAGCAGATTACATAAAATAAATACAAAAATACAGTGGTAGCTTGCCTGAACTAGGTAGTCCTGTGTTTCAGGCGATAAGGGTTCACTTAAATGACATAAAAATAATCATATAACTTAAAAATAAAATTAGGTACAAATGTAAAGTGAAAAACAAAATTCATAATGGATTATTAAACTTAATTATTATAATTATATATATTTATTTTAACACAGTTAGTAATTTCTCTGTATCTTCATAGGACATACTTTGTAGGACCTGTTTGAGAACTATCTTACACTTATTATAAGTCAAAGGGAATATATTTGCGAAGTCATTGATTCTGTTATATAGCAGCGGCCCAAGGAACAAATAAAATTTTGCTACAAAAGCATGCTTTAAGACATTATTTTGCGGACAAACTCTGTCTTTCCGTCTATTATTCAAATATTCAGGGTTGTACGGAAGGCATGTGTGTTGTTTTAATACGATATTCATTATAAATAACTGCCTAACTGTTAATACTTCACACTGTTTATAAAGTAAGTTAGTAGGATAAAGAAAGGGGCGAAAAGTAGATACTTTAAGAACTGCTCGCTGAGCTCTCTCGGTGGTGAGTAAAAGTGTTTTACCCGCTCCGCCCCAAGAAGTAATACAGTATGTTAATACGGATTGACATAGAGCAAAATAAACTTGTCTTATTATTTTTGAATCTGCAATATAACGCAACTTCTTGAAAATAAATATAAGCTTTCGTATTCTATTATTTACAGATTCAATATGTTGTTTGAAGGACATAGTTTCGTCTATTATTACACCTAGGTATTTTATCTTGTTAGTTAATTTTATATTAGGACAAGTACATTTGTTATTAGTAGCGTGTAAGCAATTATGAGCAAATAATGATAAGTTAGTATCTAGTGACGTTAGTTTTCGCATTGAAAATTTTATATACTTTGTCTTATCTGCATTTAATGTTAGTGAATTATGTCGAAGCCAATTATTAACAACATCAAATCCGCGTTGCGCAAGCTTGTACACTTCTTTTTCGGAATCAGCGGAAAATAGCAGGGCAGTGTCGTCAGCATAAGATATAATAGTGGCATGTTCTAACTTTAGATTACAAAGGTCATTTATGTAAATTAGGAACAGTGTAGGTCCTATTATGCTTCCTTGAGGCAATCCAAAAGAAGTGTTATTTTCATCATGGCTGATGACATCGCCAACCTTTACGCATTGCGAGCGGTCTTCTAAATAGCTTTTGAAGAGTTTTAGCTGAGCACCTCTTATGCCTATAGCTTCAAGTTTGCGCAACAAAATAGGAATAGAAATTGTGTCAAAAGCTTTTGCGAGGTCCAGGAAGATTCCTATTGCATGGTTACCTTTGTCAAGTTCTTGTGCTACATAGTCAGTTAAGAGATGAACGGCATCAGCAGTTGATAGCTTTGGCCTAAATCCAAACTGCCTCGCAGACAGTATCGAATGTTTTTCTAAATATTTCAGCAATCTTTTGTTTATAATCTTTTCTAATATTTTTGATATAGTAGGCAATAAGGAAATAGGTCTATAATTTGTCACTTGTTCTTTACTGCCTGACTTATAAACAGGGATTACAACCGCTTTTTTTAGACACTGTGGAAAGTGACCTTTAGAAAAACAAATACGAAAAATGTAAGTCAGAGGAGGAACTAAAATGTGCCTAAATTGTTTAATGATTTTACTAGGTATGTTATCCCATCCTACCGCACAATTATCTTTTAAATTCATAATAATCTGTTCCACCTCGGCCTCGTCAGTGTCCAATAATCCAAAAGATGTAAAAAAATTGTAATTGGTAAAATAATTGCTTGATATGCATTGTGACTGACTCTGAATTTTATCCGCCAAGCACTTACCAACATTAATAAAGTAATTATTTGCCAAGTTAGCAGATTTTAAATGCGACGAATGTAATTTTAATAAACCTGAGGATGATTCATTTTGTGTCGAAGTATATGTTACTTTTTTAATATGATCCCAGATCTGTTTACTATTTGTTCCCGCGTTTTCTAGCACACTTTTATCATATTTACACTTGATTTTTCTCAAAAGGTCATTGCAAAAATTTCTGTATCTTTTGTACGATAATTGCAATATTAAATTTTCAGGATTCGATTTTGCTTTCATATGCATTTTGTCTCTATGCCTCATACAACGAATAAGACCAGGTGTTATCCACGGTTTTAAGTTAACATTTCTGTTAGTCAGCTGATGTTTTGTAGTGTTTTGCTTAATTGCTTGTTGTATTTTTTGTATTAAATATATCATACAAATCTGTGGGTCAGCACATTTGTAAACTGGGTCATAGTCGATGTTTTGTAAATCTTCCTCGAGTTTAATTATATTTAATTTCGTAATTGTCCGAGTATTTTGTTTAAGCATCTTACAATTTAGGGTTAGTAGGGCAGCATGGTGATCAGTTATTGTAGAATTAGTTACCAGAGTTAGTGAGCGCAATTTTGATTTTAGCATTATGTGATCTAAACATGAGCCACTTTGATGTGTAGGAAGCGTGTGTGCGGGGAGCAATCCATGATAAGCACATAGATTAAGATAGTCCTGGGCAGATGAATCAGTATTTTCGGGCAGAATATTAATGTTTATATCACCAATTAAAATAATATTTTTGAAGGATGATAAGCTTTGCAATGTTGTATTTAGAGAATCAATGAAGTTGTTTATGTATCTATAGGAAGGCGGTCGATATAATGCTAGTATTGCAATATCCGATCCGATTTTAACTAACAATCTATTACAGTCGTGCATATTAGGTTCCTCGATAGTCACAATTAGGTGCTTTTTTGCATAAACTATAACTCCCTCGTTTTGACTGTTATTTATATTATTTTTGTACACGTTGTATCCCGGCATTAGTGGTATATCGTAGCTTTTAGCAAGCCAGCATTCGGTTAAAACAATTATGTCACAATTAATATTCAGTCGTTGTTGAAGAGTGTTGAAATTGTCAAAATTCTTAAAAATACTGCGAATATTTTGTGTTAGTATAGTTAACGGGTTAATGTAGGAGGACCAATGGTGTTTGCAATTTTCTATATCACATGACCTAGCGTCCGATACAGAGAAATTGTCTAAGTCATTAATTAAATTATTAATCATGATTTAAGACGGTAACCTAAAAACAATAATAGCAGAAAAGGCCAGAGAATGACTAACTGAGGGCGCTCTTAGGCGCCTGCATAATCAATGGAATTAACGTATCTCCTTTCAGCCATTATTTTTGCCGGGCAGTCAGCGGCACCTGTATTGTGTTGATCTGGTTTTTTGAAATGAAAACAAGTAGCACATTTCGGTTCCTCGCCTTTCTTTGGGCACTCTTTAAATGTGTGTCCTTGTTCCCCACAATGGCCACAGGTATGGGTTAGCTCCCGACAGTATTTGGCCGCATGCCCATACTGCTGACATTTGTAACATCTCGTGACCAAAGTGAAGTCTCTCACGGGACAAGAAGACCAGTTAACAAACACTCGCTCTTTCAATATCAGGGCTTTGCGTATGGCAGGAGATACTTCAATTACGTAATTACAAGTATCCGCATCCTTCTTACCTGACTTGTGGCTTAACTTAGCTGAAGTCAAAAACGTCTCGAGGCTACAATCCTGTAGTTTGTCGGCTATATTTTGGTGGTACAAACAATTAAAAAATTCGCTTTCTTGCATAGCTGAGGACACTCCAATAACTACTACTCGTGGTTTTCTTTTTCGGGGTTCATCAATTGTGAGGCCTGATTTTGTTAGCTGTTCGGACTGTTTTAGTTTTTCAATATCGTCCTTCGTATCAGTGCTGATGATGACACCTCCATTCTTCGTTTTACGTAGGCCCCTCACGTGAAGCTTCATTTGTTCTGGACAGATGATTTTTTGGACAAGTGTTTTAGTCTCCTCACTCGATTTGGATTTATCCGCAGGGTAAATGGCCACAGATTGTACTTTTAATGGTTGAATGTAGTTGTTGGCCCCTTTCTTAACCATGTCAGCGAATGTGGTTCCCGTGGAAGGCTTCATTGTTTGTTGATCAATGCTTTGTTGCAGGTCCTTTAATCGTTTCGACACATCTAATTGGTCTTCTAGGGAATTGATTTTGGTATGGGCTTTAATAACTTTAATTTTAAGGGACTGATACTGGACAGCCAGCTGCGCTGAGCCATGAATAACTTTCCGGCATAAGGAGCTGATCCTTTGCTTTTGGTCCATATTGAGTTTGCCTTCAGATGAAATAGTGCATACCTCATTTAAACACTGCTCAATGGTAATCATCCAATTTTGAATTTCCAGCGTAGGAACTACTTCGAGCAGATCGTCATTTTGGTTCGGCACACTAGTTCTTGTTGCAGGTGTAGTCGGGATGCTCACAGGCCTGGTGGGACTGCTATCCATTGTTGATAAATAGTTTGTTTTATAATTATACACTTAGCATTTTAATTAAAACACTTAACACATAATAACTAGGTTACTATCGACTAAGCGTGAATCGAGGTCACTGATTCAACAAAATGATTATTTGTTTATTGCTGTAATTATTTGGCACGTCTGTTCTTAACGAAAGTTCAAACAAGTCAGAATTATAAAAATAAAAATACTATACTAGTGTTTAAAGCGCAACGATAGACTTCACTAGTAAAGTTATAACATGTAAAAAAAATGTTTTTGATTTGTGTTTTATTAATTTAAATAATAAAATTCAATATTTTACCTAAGTATTTAGTAATCAATAAATATTTATTTAAAACAAAACGGTTTACTCACGGCGGCGGTGGTGTCGCGAATCGAACCGCCACTGCGTCAGCTCATGATTAGGGACTCCTATTGAGTCTGAAACTAGTCGGGCGATCCCGAAAATATATGTGAGTAAACCGTTTTGTTTTAAATAAATATGAATACTCCTGCAGAAAGTTATTATACAATCAATAAATAATGATATATATTTAAAAATATCACTATAGATAAATATAAAAAAACAATAAATAAAAATAGAATATAAAAAATAATTTAGTAATTGATATGGAGCACACCGATTTGGGTTATGCTGTAAAAACAATAGTGTTTTAAATAAAAAATCTTATTGAAGCATCCAAGTACCTAAGTCTATTTTATATGAGACACTAACATAATGCGATTTCATTTCACATTCTACCCCAGTGCGTAGTTTTTGTAGTTCACGTCTCAGTAATAACTTCAATTTCCACCTGACACCGCTGTATGAGACGTGCTTACTTTTTCCCTGCGTAATGATGCGTAACAGCTAGATCTGTGTAATAAATTATCATTTATATTCTATGAAGGGGACAACTTTCTACCAAATAAATTTACTTTTATTGCCAAGTTATGGTAGGGTCGTGAAGCGCTGTGGCAATTCAACGAAATAGGTCTTTCTTAACGAACGTTGTTTCAAATAGTCATTTTAAGGAGTAAGTGGGAAGCCACCTTGAATGACGATACGTATGTCTGGCACACCTAAAAAATTGTAAACCTTTTACTTATTGACCAATGTCATTTAATACATGAAGTGTTGTCTAACTATTTTCTTGACTGCCACGAAAAAGAAGACATTATTGTTGTTTCAAATGCATATTAAAGAATTAAATATTTGCCTGATTACGACGAATGAGACGATGTGAGAAATGTCTTGCGAGTTGCGGTACGTTGCGGGTCCTCGCGGCTATGGTATCATTAGTGACCGATCATAGACGGCAATGTACAACGCAACTCGCACCGTCTAAATAGGTTTAAAAAGCCCGAATTTTCAAACGTCACTCAAGTTCAAGTAATTTCACATATTTCTACCTTTTTAAGTCAACGTAGCGACTTTTAACAACGTCTAAGTTAAATATCATTTGAATACTCAAATCTAGACACGCGGTAGCGTGTCAAAGCCAAGTTCTAGTAATGATATTTAACTAATATCTTGATATGTATCAGTTTTTTTAATAATATAATAATATTTATTTATTTGACATTTACAACTAACACCTGCGATTACGATATTATAAAATAAACAAGGTAAGTTCCTACATTAAATAATATACTATACTAGGCATATATAAACTAAATAAAAAAATAAAATGAAAAAACAAAAAAAAACATTTTAAATATTACTTTCTATATATTTCTGTGCCCTTTCTGTGAATTCAGGAAGGCTAAAAAAATATATGTCAATATTTGCATTATATAACTTATTAATTAAAGTTATTGCTCATGACAAGGGGGAAAAAATAAGTAAGTTCGTCCTTGTGTGTATATAATATGTATAAACCAACTCAATACTCTTAGGCTGTATTTGTACACTGTGTGGAGTAGCCGCAACTCACTACAGCAGACAAATTACATGGAAAAGTGTGTCGCTGGCCACCGGTGTGATCGGAAGCCCGTTTGCGTCGAGCCTTAGATCTAAAACACGGAAAAACAAATAGGTTTCATACGTTCCTTGCGATGAAAAGATACACAAATACCTTGCTTACCTTAGCCTTACAAGCGTCTTGTATAAGAATGTTGGTGTAGATTATAGATACTTTACTCTTAAAATAACTAAAGTATCCACGTGCTGGTCTTTGCATTTTTCCTTTGTTGTTCCGTAGGTGTAGGTTTATATCAAAGAATCGTGGGATTTGCTTTGTCGGATTAGCCTTTATGGCGGACAAAGATAACCTTCTAGAAAAATGTTTCTTTATGATAGTGGAATTCGTGTTTGTGGAAAAATGAAAATATTTTTCTTATTTTTCTTTTTATTTAACTAAAAATATCCAGTGTACGTGTGAACAGGACTGCGATGAATAATGGCATTTCTTTTATTTAGACTTAAACAGAAGTTTCTACTTTAGACATATTGGCCTACTTTATTCGAGGAACATTATACAGGGTTAGTTTTTAATAACCGGCCAAATTTTCAAAGATGGTTCACAAACATCATCACGATAACATTTTTTATATAATAAAAAAAGACGTGTGGCACTCGGAGACTGCAGCGGTAAAGCTATTGCATAGCATTTTTTATCAAATTATGCAATTATAATTATTTATTAAGTTTGAGTTTGGAGCAGATCGTCTCGATCCGTGCGAGCTTCGTGCAGTCTACACGCATACGTCTAGTCGCACGCACACAAACACCGTGCCGGTGGCGGACTCTAATTTTTTAGAAATTTTCGAATGTTTTCTATTATTTTATTTTATTTAATTCGACAACAATATTTTAAATTCACCTTCGCTTTGAACTCTTGATCTTAATTTTAAATTTTGGTTTTTAATTGAATACTAACCCTGTCTAAAAATAATATTATAGAAAAAAAGAAGATATGAAAGGTCTTGTATGGATGTAAACTTGCAACTACAAACACAGTGAGGAATTGAGTCCAGTGTCAATAAGAGCTGGTTATATAGTTTCCTTAATAATTTCTACACCTTCGTTGAAACAATCGCAGATACCTACAACATAACTAATCAGAAGTAGACCCCCTTACCAAGTTAACAACTTCGCAGAGATACAGAATTATAACTTAAGTTAATAAACTCGGAAGCCTTAATCAAAGTGCAATTGCATCATATTATAACTTTGACATTTCCGTTGGAACGCAGGAACTAGGGTCCTTTTGGTTCCCGTTTAATTTATTCCGCCTCTGGTCGCAACATCAAATAGCATTTGCATCTCTCTTAATCAACGTAACTGACTTCTATTGGACTAATCTGAGGTCAAATTTTTCTTAAAGATCGTGGAATAAATGACGAAAATACTAAATGTCAAGTAATTAGGAATTTAAAATGTCTAATAAGTCTTTTATTTTAACTATTTTTATACAGGAATGAAAAACAATAGTAAAAGACTAAGATGTACCTACTAGAACGTTTTCTTGTCACGAAGTGTACTTGTAGCCTAAAATATGGCGAAGATTCATTATATGAAACTGGCAGAAAATTCCATGTTATAATACAGAACTGTCAATTTACGATCGGGCCTTTAGTGGTCGCAAAATGAACGACCAAATGCATTATTTACATTGCGTTGCCCGGATGTTTTGGTTCTGATCACGCACTCGATTACATACTACTAACCATTAGATTACATATTACATATAACTAACTGAAACAAAATTAAATTCGATGCGTCGACAAATGCGACATTAAACTACTTTTGAATCAAAACTTATTCCAGACTACATAATGTTGCAAGTAACTCGCCTTAATGCAACATGCGCTTAACTCTACTAAGGCATCGCAAATTGTTCTTGCCGGCGTTAATTCTCCAGTAAAACAAGACCCGTATACAGTCAGCTACAAAAGTCCATGAACACATATTATACGTTATTGTTGCGACTGCGAAAGAAAATAGTCTTGACGCTAGCACTCTACTGAAAACTCGCTGAAAGTCAGTATTGTAAGAGTCACTGAAAATTTCTGCCGATGTCTAAGTCAGATTTTGTTCTTGACTTTTGCTGCTGATAGTACCTGTCCATTATTCTTAATTTACCCTCACTTTTCAGCGCTGTGAAGGTAATATCGCGGTATTCTTACACTGGTCGTCTTGTAATAGGAGTTTATTAGATTCACTGGTTTAAAGCTTATGACGTGAACAAATTTTTATTAAACCCTCTGGAATTATCACTTTGCGCTTATTTTAAATAAAAAGTAGGAAAAAAGCTGGATGGAGCGTACGAGACGAATATAGTTAAGTCACTCACAGAATATGAACGGAAAAATTAAAATTTATTAGACGAGAATAACTTTCATGCATATTACTCGTAATCTTTTATACTCGTATATCACTGGCAGCCGGGTCCGGCTTCATCTAAGTTCTCCATCTGGGTGAAGCGCGAGGACTATACAGGATGTTACCGAAAGGGTATATATGTTAACATTGACATTTTATTTATTTACTAGCTTTTGCCAGCGACTGCGTCCGCGTTTCCGTCGTTTTTCGTAAAAAAGTAGCATATGTCCTTCCTCACTGTTCAGTGGTTTTGATGTAACAGACAGATTAACTTTCGTATTTTAGTAGGGAAATATAATATATCACGTTACACAAAAATAATCCTTATAGCATGATTCAGTATTCACGCGCGACGGCGCGATGGCTTATTATCGTATTTCATGTATAAGTTTGGTGTTTCTATACCGATTTCTATGATTCTTTTTTTATTGAATAGGTAATAATGTAAACTTTTTTTTAATTAGGGATGAGTGAGAGTATTATAGGGTAAGAGTAAACAAATATAATCAGAAATCTCCGAACTGCTAAGCTATCGGGAGTTACACGTGTTATTGTGAGTCAACCATAAAAGATAGACATATGCTGTTGTGGGATATTTTTTAGATAATTTTATGTAGAACATTTCCGTTTACATGATTTCTATGTAGCTTTAACCATTAAGGCTGCATACGCGACGGAAGCTTAAAAAATACCGTTTTCCCAACATTTCCCTTCACTGCTCTGCTCCTATTGATTGTAGCGTGATGAAAAGTATACCATAACCTGCCCAGTAGTATGAAGAATAAATGTACCAAGTTTCGTTAAAATCCGTCGAGTAGTTTTCGTTTCTATAAGGAACATACAGACAGACAGACAGACAGACAGACAGACAAAATTTTTACTGATTGCATTTTTGGCATCAGTATCGATCACTATTTACCTGATAGTTATTTTGAAAATATATTTGATGTACAGAATTGACCTCTCTACAGATTTATTATAAGTATAGATTAGTTCGGGAAAACAAACAATTACACACTAAAATACACGTGACAGTAGGCAAACATATACATTTATTATAAGTGTGTAACTCACTACGTTATCCACAGTTTACAAATATGTAAAATACAATGTTTTGGTACGTCCACGAGAGAGACACAATTCAAGTTTCTTAATAACTAAAGATACAAGTCTTTGATTTTATTTTATTTTTGATTTTATAAAATCAAAGACTTGTAGTCTGAGATTTTATTGTTTAAAGTATTCCGAAAATTGCAATCTACGTTAGCTAAATCATAGTTGCCCTTGTAAAAGTTTAATTTCTATATTATAAGTTTACCCGAACAGGACCCGTTCCCGTCGATTTATAGGGATTAAAACTATAGTTTTTTTGTTAATCTCAGTTATACTATGGCATTTTATCCAAATTCATTAAGGAGTATTATACAGCAGATTTATATATACCATCTGCTGGTCTAAGTGGTTACAGACTCTGATTGCTAAACCGAAAGTCTTCGTGTTTGATTCCTACCCACGACAAATCTTTGTGGGATGAGCATGATTATTTGATCTGTGTTTGGGTGTAATTATAATATTATGTATATCCATAACGGGTGAAGAGTAGATCTTGTATAGATTCATGTAACGAAATTTAAGTTAAAAATGAGTTAATTAATTAGTGGATATCCAATTTTTTGCATCAATTATTCGGCTCCTAAAATCATAACCAGATCAATAAAACGATCTATCTTAATATTTAGCAAGTGACGTTATAAGATATTGACCCTCGTAGTGCGGTGACAAGTTTATTATGATTTTTGGTGTCGAATAATTGATGCGAAAAATTGGATATCCACTAATTAATTAACCCCACTGGAGTCGCACAGAGAATGCGCTAGCAACCCTGCGTATCCAGCCTAGGCAGAATACGGGGACCGGGGTGTTTTTAGCCAGTGAAAACCCGACATATTTCTACGCCGTGCACTCGGCGTGGGTTGAAGGTAAATCCTTCATTGCTGACTTTTATCCTGAAAATAAAAAAAGATTTTATGTAAGATTGAAAACGATGATTGTTGTTATAAAGATCGTTTCAATTTGAAAATATCTGTCGCAAAATACGAATTGAATTTTGGACCCTTGTAGTACAAGATAAGTGCCAAAATATCTTTCCTTCATCGAAGAAGTTTTCTTCAGAAAAACTTATATATATTTCACTCAAGAATATTTTTGGACAGAACGGTTTCTAGTCTAATTTAGAAATTTTTGGAGCTCTCTAATGATGCCGGTCACTCACATTCGCACGAATACGCAAACCCACAAGTGTAGGAAGACATTTGCAAATGAAAATGATTTCGTGGTTTTCCAAGCTGTCGTTTTTTTTAACGGACATCAAAGCGCGCAAACCTCGATCGAATGTTTGCGCGCATGTGTGTGACCCTGGTGAGACTATGTATTTTTTCTTTTTGCTGGTAACAACTGTTATAAGGCTGTTTTATTTATGCTAACAGTTGTAATTGACGTTCAGCGATCACCACTGAGGAATGAAAAAACAATTGGATTAAAGAAGCGGCGAACAAATTGCTTTTATAGACTTACTTTGAAATGAGGCTTTGATCGTTCTGTGGAAACACGTTTCTTGTTGTTTTTTTATGTTTGTATTATTCCTGTTGTAAGTGCTTAATGTTATTAAATAATTTGTTTTCAGCAACCTGGCGTTTCAAATATAAATTCTATGAGATCTTTCCTTTTTTCATATTGTATAAACTATAAAATAAATGAATAACATTTGATCCAATTATAAAGAGGAGTTAAATAAAACTTTGTAGGTAATTAAGAAACAATGTTTAATAAAACATTTTTTTTTTAATTAAGTACAACAATAATATAATGGGAAAATACGAATGTCACACATTCGACTGTCATTTTTCTGATTGTCAGACATCAAACGAGGATGTCCGATCAATCAAAGACATAAAAACTATAGCGTTATAAATAACTAGCTGTCCCCCGCGACTTTGTTCGCGTGTTTTAGTTTCAACGGTTTTTCATTTTTGCAACTATTTTCATTTATGCTTCGCTCCTATTGGTCGTAGCGTGATGTTATATAGCCTATAGCCTTCCTCAATAAACGGACTATCCAATACAAAAATATTTTTTCAAATCGAACCAGTAGTTCCTAAGATTAGCGCGTTCAAACAAACAAACTCTTCAGCTTTATAATATTAGTATAGATTTGAAGGAATATTCTTTAATCAAGGTATAAAACATATATGTTTATATAATACAATAAATTCAATATCTCAACATAGACTGTTGCGTACAATAAATTCTCAATATCATTATTTACTCCAATATTATCCTATAATAACCTTTGATGTTTATTACTTATTTCTGTGACATTAATGCGAATTAATGTCATGTAATTTATTCACATGGTAATAAATGCGGCTTTGATGTTGTTTGTGAGTGAAAATCTAAAAAAGTAAATATTTTGCGTACAAAACATAACATATCCTCATAACAATAGACATCTTTGAAACTACTGAATTGATGAACTTGCAATGTACTCTTACAATATGAAACAATCTAATTTAAAAAAAGACTAACTTTTTTTTTTGTAATATTTATCCATAAATATAGGTACAAATGTCGGCGTGCCTACCATTGGTAAGATACCGATATACTTAATTTACATACATAGATTGTATACTGTACAATTTTACATGTATATAGTTAGTGCGTATTGACAACTTTCTCATTTTGAGTCTGTACCAAGTGACAAATAATATAGATATTACTTATACTCAGCGATACCTAGCTAAGTGTTACGGAAGACCGTTAGTGATCATAACGAAAATCGTCCTTATGACGTATAAAATAAAGGCGATGTTAAAGTCTAATTGTTAGGTGTGGTAGGTCTTATGTTAATGTAAGTGCGGGCCCAAATATCTGGTAATTCTATGTTAACCTTTATATTTCTATAAATATGACCTTGAAAGTAATAACAGCTTTGCATAATATTATTGAAATGAACCCAATTATTTTAATGTTGGCATTATCGTTCAATGTAATTGTTCTATACAAACGAATCCCATTGGTAAAATTACACTTAGACCATTATTTGTTTGTTCCAAGCGAAAAAGATCGCTATCAAAACAGATAAACATCGTAATTGTACCGAGGTTTAAAAACACCAAAATTTTCGTCTATTTCCATACATATTTACTAGTATTCGCACATGTTATTAAACTAAGAAAATTTTCATACATTTGAAATTTAACCGATCCGTTCTTTGGAGGTTGAATATACGAAATACTTTCTCCAAAATCATGTCTAAAAAGTTAATATTTGTGGTAGTGATATACCTGATGGTGGTTTTAAGTATTGTGGTGTGTGAAGAAGAAGCTACGACCATGGTTCCTACCACTAAAGGCGAAGAAGAAGAGGAAGAAGAGCCAGAGAAGAAGGGCTGTTCCATCTGGTGCTGGATTCAAAAGATAGCCATGTTTATCATCTCCCAACTGCTGAGCGGCACGTAAATGTTTTGGTGTCAATAAATTGTTTAAAGTAGTTGGGTCTTTTATTTTTGTGTATTGAAGAGTAAAAAGAGCAAATTATATTTTCTTACATTTTTGGGAAGATTTTTTGTTTTTTTTTTTAATAAGTAATAATGTTTTTGAACCCTAAATTAGTTGGGTCTTTTATTTTTGTGTAATGAAGAGTATAAAGAGCAAATTATATTTTCTCACATTTTTGGGAAGTTTTTTTTTTTTTAATAAGTAATAATGTTTTTGAACCCTTAAGTAGTTGGGTCTTTTATTTTTGTGTAATGAAGAGTAAAAAGAGTATAATTATAAGCGCAAACTATGTATATTTTCTCACATTTTTGGGGAGGCTAAAATTCGATATGTATCAAGGTATGTGTAACTATTTAAATACGTGTGTTTTTTGTCAGAGACCTATATTATAGTCACTGTTTTAACCAGGAGTGGAATTCAAGAAAGATTTAAAATAAATTAAAATTATTATTAAATTTATTTTGAAGCGCTCTTTATAATCAACGAAATAATTATATGCTAAATATTCTACATGCTTAATATATTGTCAAACGTAAAAAACACCGTTTGAAAGGCAGCAAGCGATATAATTTACAAAATTGTTTCTAGATTGCCTTC
This sequence comes from Diachrysia chrysitis, assembly GCA_932294365.1. Classification (NCBI taxonomy): domain Eukaryota; kingdom Metazoa; phylum Arthropoda; class Insecta; order Lepidoptera; family Noctuidae; genus Diachrysia; species Diachrysia chrysitis. Next base: position 7,404,444 of record OW028659.1, on the reverse strand, counting down.
AAAGGATACCCAATTTGAATTTCAAATAGCTTTTCAGATTTTGTCAAGCTTATTTTTCAGAAGCATTCTATTTTCTGAATCTTTGTATGGAATTTTAGTTTAATCAGAAAGTTTGTTTTTCAGAGATAAACGCAATAAAGCCCATTCACTCGTATTTCAAGATTTATTAAGCCTAATTTCACAAAGTAATTCTTAAAATTGAAAAACGTATTGCTTTTTTTTGTATTGTTTTTTTTTTTTTAACAGGTTTGATATGTATTTATTTTATATAAATACTTTGATCTTAACAATATTAAACATCCAAATCTATCTCGAAATTCGTTGTAATAATAAAATTAAAAACGAATAACGTCGAATACTTTCTATCGCAGAATTAAAGTGTTCCAAGAGTAATTAGATGTCTACAGATATGTAGTATGTACTATGTTTTTTGCAAATAAACATTTTAGTTGTTTTAAACTTGGGTTCCGTTAATTACTACAAATGCAAAAATAATTAATTATCTTTTGTATAGTTAAGAAGTTACTACATGTAACAAGTCATGTGATGCCGCCATCAATTGCGGCTCGTGGCTCCATCTTGCGGGTTAAATCTGCATATCATCACCATACGTTGTCAAGTGTTTGTGGGTATTGCATAAGATTCATCAGTATGAATCTATACTTAAAATATAATAGAGCAGACGAGTTCTTTTGTCTTTTTTAAATTAAACGCGCTTATCTCCTCAAAGGCTGGACCAATATTAATGGGACTACTGGCTGATAGGTACTTTTATTTTAGAAAAAGAATTAGGGTGCTGCGAAAAACACTAAAAACGCCAAAAAAAGTCGCGGTGTCATATAAATGAATCATCAGCTAATATCTTCATCATAGATCTTTTAATCAAACTTCGGAAATGCGAGCCTGCTAGCTTATGTTTTTTTGGTAGGTGAACCTTTTAAGTCATATTGTGTAATGACATTATATGTATTAATTCTGCTTCTTGCAAGAAAGATTAAAAAACTCCACAGTATTTTGATCTATCTAAAATGTACTCCTGTGTATGATCTTACAGAGTCAGATCATATCAACAAACATTTTGTTATATTTAAAAGAATTTTTAACTTTTATTATATAAAATAACAATTAATTTAACAAAATAGTAACTTTGTTTTTCAGTAATCAGGTAAAGTAGAAAGAGAACGAGCTCAGCAAATTGGAACAAACTGCCCAACATAGAATATACTGGCCTATAAATACAAATTCATTAGCCTTACGCATGTCGAGCCTTAAATGGGATCCCTAGCCTATTTAGTTACACGTAATTGAGTCAGATTTATATTACCTGAGACTACTAGATACTTTTAATTCTACCGTAGGTGTTCTTTAAATAAACTTTCCAAGAAATAATAATGAGTACTTTGGAGACAAGTATATAATAATACTAGCTGTCCCCCGTGACTTTGTTCGCGTGTTTTAGTTTCAACGGTTTTTCATTTTTGCAACATTTTTTATTTATGCTCCGCTCCTATTGGTCGTAGCGTGATGTTATATAGCCTATAGCCTTCCTCAATAAACGGACTATCCAACACAAAAAGAATTATTCAATTCGAACCAGTAGTTCCTGAGATTAGCGCGTTCAAACAAACAAACAAACAAACAAACTCTGCAGCTTTATAATATTAGTATAGATTTATGTAACTTTGAGGCCAAATTTTCGGCAATTAACTGAACTAAATAAACAGAGAGACTTGCTCTTTATGGCTAACATACTGTCGTTGGGCTTAAGTTTGTAAAAACATTTATTTTTATGTTTTTTATATTATATTTTGGAATATCACAATAAGTATTTTAAAGCTCATGTTGTATTTAACCTCGGAATCTCAACATCGGCAAGTGTTTTGCGAATTTGAACCGATATATTTGTTGAACCACTATAACTGTAAGATTTTACATTATTTTTTATTTATTGTTACGCATAACGCATGCGGAGCTAATATTTTTAAACCTCAGGCAAGACTCAAACGTACGACTACTCGTGCTTTGAACCATTTATTTATGAACACAAATAGTAAAAAGAAAAAAATGAATCTTATAATAAAAAATAAAAATATTTTTTCTAAAATGTATACGGTAGCTATCAAACAACACCAAAGTCGTACCAGAGTATTTACCGCAAAGGTTTTAATTTAAATTGTTTCATTGGAATTAGCCGTAGATTGGGATTGCTCTTTAGACAGGCCAATGTGAAACCAATCGTGTTCAATTCCGAACCAATTGTTTTGACGTATTCCCCGATTTCGAAAGGTCGCTTGTAACTTGTTATTTATTTCTCACTTTACCTATTCACGAGGAAAAAGGAAACAAATGAAACACAATTTTTCGCCTTTTAGCTGTTTTATATAAAAAATACTTTTATTAGAACAACGATTTCGCAGGAAATGAGAACCAAGATTAATATTTAGCAACCGAAACTTTGGTTGAAGCAAATTGAGGGCAGTAATTTACTACAGTTTTTGCTTGAGGCATCAAAGAAATGACGATGGGCCCAATCTAATTAATTAATGAACACAAACCCTCGGACAAAAATAGTAAATGGCTCGTATTTTCTGAAGAAATGACGGATTAGGAAGACAATAAAATTATGTTACTTTAGTAGGATTCTATATAAATGAGTGCAGTCGTTAAAGACTTTGGCCTTTTTACAGACATCTTGTTTGTGTTGCGTCGCCTCCGCACTTTCCATGCAGGTACCGCCATAGTCGCTAATTGCGTTTCTTTGATCTAGCTGGTGAGCAATTTGAACTCGTTTTCTGAAACAAATGATCGTAGATATATTTCCTTTGGAGAAACATACATTGTTCGCTTGGCTTCTTTTGTAATCTATCTAGATTTCCGCGCAATATCCTTTTCAGATGAGTTTCTGACAGTTGCAAAAAGAAACGATTTATAAAGGCATTGTATTGCATGCGGATCGTGTAGTCACGTATTTCCAACAATAAGCATGTGAAATAGTTTTCAGCAGCAATTGATAAAATGAAAAAACATTTGCTTTTAAAATTAAATTGTACCTAAATATTTAGTTTTTTGTTATTTGATCACGCTATTTATGGATATTATTACGCCTTTTTTTTTTGCTTTACGTAACATGTAACTGTAGGGTTGTCACTTTAACAGCATAAGAGTTTTTTAAAAAAATACCTGTAAACTTCCAAATTAATGACACCATTTCCACTCATGATGCCGAACTTCTTTAGGACACAGAAGATGATGCAGGGCTCATCAGATTCCTGGATCTCAATCCTCTTGTTCTTAGGGTACATTTCGCTGAGGCACTGCTCGGCGATCATATCGCTCAATTTGTCATGAGCGTACATCACCGATATTCGCGCGGAAGCGAAGTAGATCAGGGCAAAAAAGGTGAAGAGCAGTAGTTCTGTAATGAAGAAATTAGTTGAGTATATTTTTTGTAACAATTACTTTAAATGCATTAAGGGTGTTTTACATAAAGTATGTCGTTTTAGAATGGGAAACTAATATGTAATTGTGACCTAAATTCTTCTGGCTCGTTATGTTCGTTCAAGCCCCTTAAAAAAATATGTGACGATATTTGAACCAGACAGTTTTAATGTGTTACCAAAAGATTTAAATATTTACTCTTTCATAAATTAAAAAAAAAAAAAAAACATTTATTTCAAACAAAAAAGTCCATATATAAGTTTTTCGTAAATGGCCAGTTTTATATTTGGTTAAAACGACTAAACTTCAAACCTCTAATTTAGGCAAGGTTGCAAGACGACTTTTACGGAAGGACAAATGAATAACGAAGTGTTCCCAACAGGTTCCTCCGTCAGGATTTTGTAGCTAAACTTGCTTGCGTCCAATTCAGACTTCGCTATGGATGTGAATACATAATTGTACAAGTTGCCACGATCGCGCTGGATTTCCTCCCTTTCAAGTTAACTAAAGTTCTTGTAGTAAGATTTGTTAGGACTTATGTTGCATTGAAGATAGAACAGTTTATGGTAAAGTTTGTCCTCTCTTAGGTGTGAATTATTAATAAGTCAAAGAGGTTCAAGTCGAAGATTTGTAACTCAATTTTTAATTTGTGTCCATATTTATTTATGTTAACCTCAAAAATATATATACTTTTCTGTAAACAACAAAAATATTGTTCTCAAAAAAAATATGTTAGGATACTTAGAATCGTTACAATAACAAAGCCTGATTTCTAGAATTTTAGTCTACGTTTTGTTTTAATTTAAAAGAACAAGCCAAATTACAATAAATAGGCACAGAAGCCAGACTGATGGCTATTTTTTTATTACGACCTCCAACAATATCAGATGTTATCCGAGTAATTTATCATCGTTTTTTGCGATGAAAACGAGTTCAGTACTGAAAACGTAAACTAATTTAAAGGTGAACATCTATTATTTTTATTCTATGCAGCGTTGTATTTGTTCGTGTCATTTCCATTTGTTTAGGTTCTGAATAATTTACATCATTAAATGTAATGATGATTTGCGGTCGTGCCCTTCAATAACTGTTCTTTGTTTCCTTTGATGTATGTATATCTGTGTCTTTGTTTCAAGGTACTCTGTTTCCTTATTAGTCGATTTTAAATATCTTTTTAATAGCAGAAGAGTCCACCCTTAGATTATACATAGACAAGCATAGAGTGCGCGCATCGCTAGTAGTACGGTGTTCCGAGCGTATGCAATTTTTTGCTGTAAGTACTACGCTCGTTTACTGATTTAAGTGATTTTCCGTGCGACGAAGACGCGATGCGAAAATATCGATGGTTCCGATGTTATTAGGTTTTGAGATAGTTTTAATGAAAAGGCCCGTTCTGTTTTACGATATTACTAGTTCATACTCTGTAACTAAGTGTACTAAGGGTCCACCGCAGCTTTTGTTTCACTCAAATATCATGTTACTATAAATTCCTTCACGAAGTAAATATCTAAGAGCAAAAAATATTATAGTAATTATTCACTGCGATGAATAATTAACGTGGCTCATTTTACACTGGCTTTTAATAAATAAAGTAGCTAAGAAGGAAATTAGATTCGAAAATAAAATGAAAATCTGGGCAGCTCGTGTACGATCTAATAAAAACTCCTAAGGCTTTGATATGCAGAGAGAGTACGTTAATATTATGCGGGAATGTAATCAAAAGCCGAGAGTGAAGGCCGAGTCCGAAACGTGAAGATAAAATTATAGATCTATTTATAATGGTTTTACATAGAAGTACAATTTGATTCGTGTGGAAAGCTGAACAATGAAAGCATCGAAGGAGGTTACTGGTTTTATTAATAATTTTATAAATATAAAAAAAAAACAACTACAAGTATTCTAGACTATTTCCACTCGTCAGGGTCTCTGTAAGACACAGCGTACAGTTGCGTACAATCGTTAAACACCTTCGCCTTCTTGCACACGTCGTGGTCCAGGTTCATGCCGTTGATATTTTGTGCGCAAGTTTCCCCAACATCCGAAATTAATATTCTCGGATCGTATCTATGGATTGCTTGCACTCTCCTGTAGTAATTCTTTATGTTTATATAACCATCGTTGGTCATTATACCGAATTTTTTGAGTACACAATGTATTATACAAGGTATATCGTTCCTATCGATACGTAATGGATATTTATACAAGTTTCGAGGATACATTTCTGTTAAACAATCATCTGTTACTTTATCACTTTTCTTGTCACGCGCGTACAGGATCGAAATCGGAGGCTCTGACTCCAAGCTTTGTGAGAAAAACTTTGTTTTGTAGCTGTTCACTACTACAGCTATTGATAGGAAAGTCGTGAAGATGAGTATTTCTGAAAGTATTTCAATATACACGATTACGAAACGATAGCTTGAGGACATGTTTTGAAAGTTTAAAATACTCTTGTGATCGTCGGATATCTAAGAGAAGTTCCACAATGTTTACGGCTGGCAGAATAGAGCATGAAGCAGCACTAAGTATGATATAACTCTACTTAGTCTTGAACAAACTTGCAAGACGCTAGCGAGGTACAAATGAAAATTCTGCAGTTATTAAAACAATTTCTTATTTTCTATCTCAAAAGAATGAATCTAAAGTTTTACTCGTTTGTTACTCAGACATCTTAACCTTTCCCGTTTTATCAAAAATCTTTCCATAAGTCATATCGTTATGCCTTTATGAACATCAGGGCATGAGCGAGATTAAAAAATCGAACCACTGGGTTACAATAGAGAAAGAAATTAGTACTTACTTTCCATCGTAGTATTTTTTTTGAAAATATCACAGTTACGTCACGCGTTGCAACGATCGGACATCATTACCCAAGTCCAACAAAATTACTGAGAGCTGAAACAGAAGAAATCGGATATTTTCCTTTGTTAACGCCAGGAAATGTATTGTTTCTAAAATTCGAAGTTTAATGTTTTATATACTAGTTGAAATTCTGCAAAACAATCGGCTATTGTTCATTTGGCTTCGATAAGAGGGAAAAATGTTCGAAAGACGACGTAACGTAAAAAATAACCTAAGTCACCAGGTGTGGAGTTCGTAAAAAGATGTTTTTTCTTTTATATATCGCTAAGTATCGAATAAAAATTTGAATGTCACAGCTTTGAATGGAATTGCCATGATAGCGTGCATTGTTTTGAGGGCTTCACAACTCAAATTACTTTTGTAAATTGGATTTCTTTTCAAAGCAGACAATTTATGTTTCTATTCAAACTCTGTCTATAACATTCTTGACTATAATATTAGCAGAACATAATAATAATGCTGTTTTATTGTCCATTAAATTAATTGAAACTGACTGAACGAATTTAATGGAATGCAAATTTTTGTAAGATCAATTATTATTATTGAGTTTTCTTTTTAAAATTGGTTGAAAAAAAACGGGATGTTCGGGCAAGGAACTGTATTTTTCCGACCAATTACGATTGGTTAATGATTGAGTGCCTTTAGGGGACAATTAAAATATAAGCTAACTTTTCCCGAGTCCTTGCACATTTAATTCAAATTTTTCCTTATTTCCGTACGTCTGCTGGGAAATAGATTTCCCTGATACTCTATAACTTATTTTCTCATTGCTCAGTTTCATTCATTATTTATAGTTTTTCATTTGATTGTAATTTCACCCTTCATTAATATTGACTCTTAAATTACTGAACGCAATGAGCAATTAAGGCAGAAATTTTGTTACGTAAATATACTGTGTTTCGACGGTGTTTGAGTAACGATAATTATGCAACGCTAATTATACTTTTCTGGGTAGTAAAGTGTAGTACTGAAAATGCGGTTCTGTAGCAACTATAGTCAAGGTTTTTTTTATAAAATATTAATAAGGTCTAGAATAGGATAATTTGATAATTGTATCCTTGTATCGCTGGGGGTCTCACAAACATTCAAATCACAAGCACAAAGAACACCCGGACTTAGAACAAGCATATATGGATCACACAATGCTTGTCCCATGAGGGGATCGAACCCGCAGCACGTCGCGCGCAGTGGTAATTGGGGTGGTGACCTATACCACTCAGCTATCCGTGCAGTCAATTCACACTTCTTGTGTTGAAAATTTAAAAAGGATAAAACATTAACGATATATACCAGAATAATACCTCCATCGACATAAAATAACTCAAAATACTGTATTATTTATAAGTTTTTTAATGTCAAGTATCACGTGTTTACTATGTCCTTACAAACATAAAGGTTTCCTTGTGTTAGTTAATCAATCGATATTGTGAATGTCGAAGGTGAGTCGAGTACATTTGAAAAGGTCAAAGTTAGTGCAAATATTGTGTGGGTGGGATTAAAAAAACATCGAACGTAATTGGTGATTTCGTTTTATGTTTGTTGTACAAATAATTTATTGTATTGTCATACATGTTTGCAATTTAAACATTATATTTAAGCTTCATTTTAGATGATAGATCAGACAGTGTTTTTATGGTTAATAAGCATATTTTCCTGTAACATTTATTTCATGTTCTAAGTATGTTCTTAATTATAAATGTACTTCAAAATAATTTAAATATTAGATATTTTAGGTGTTTATGAGAGGTCCGGACGTACAGTCTGTTATGAAATAATTAACAGCACACTTCTTTTTTAACGTTTTTGAGGTAGATTACTAAAAAAAATAAACACGTATTTTTTCTTATTTTACGCATCCAAAAACTTACGACGATACATTGATTTGAAATATCGCATGACGTCACAATTTCGTGCTGTTTTAACGCAAGCATGTCGTCATTAGCCCCCACTCCTGATCTTTAATTCGCATTATCTACTTAGTGTTTACTTATTTTGAAAAGCAAAATATACGTACCTGATATTTATATATGAACAGAAGAATTTAAAAAAAATGACATTAGATTTTGACTTTTCATTACCAGTCATCTACCATATTAATATTTTAGTAGGAGCTCAATAGTAATCGCTTAATCACCTAATATAATCGCACTAAATAATGCCACACCGGGCCATATTGAGGTTTTGAACATGAATAGTTAACATTGTGTCTCGTTAATATTAATCAATCTATTAGTTAATAGCCAGACTATTGTGAACGGCGGATTATATCGACTTAATATATAATAGCAGCTGCATTAAATAATGAAGGTGAAACTAACTCTCATATTGTGGAGTTGGGTGACTTTATCAAACCAATTTCAACGGTTAAAAAACAATAATGATATAATTAATAAATGTTTTTTTTTTTCTCGGGATTTTCATTCTTTTTTCTGTTTTTGTTTTATTTTGAAGCGACTCCAGCCCCCCTAGACAAGTGTCATTTCGACACGCGATAACGCTGATGGAATCGTTCAAATGTATGCAAGTGACAAGTCCATGTCACGTGACTTATCGAAACAAACTGTCATTCCCATACATTTACTGTCATTTAAGCGATTTCTACAATCGTTAACGCTTGTCAAAATGCCACTTGTCTAGGGGGGCTGCTCTAAATAATTTAAAACTTGTGTCGCGGGGGCTTTCACAAACATACAATTTACATACAAATAATATTTGGACAACCAATTACAAATTGTTGTCCCATGCGGGGATCGAACCCACGGTACGTCAGTTACTTTGGTAATTGGCGTGATGACCTAAACCACTCGGCTATCCGTGCAGTCAAACGTGTCTTATATACCATAATCAAGCGGAAATGGTATTGACAGTACCAAAACTTGGTACAAGCATTTTTCTGGGAAGACCGTCTTGATTCTCCTGGGATATGACCTCTTTTGAGGAAAAACTGTCCGTATTGTACTGATTGTGTTGTTTGCTCTTATGTAGGTATATAAACAGTCTATGTGATAGCTACTTATTGTATGAACAGAACTTGAAGTATGAAAAACAATGGTAGTTATAGTTTTCAAATATCTTTTGCTAAGACTAACTTGTTTAATAACTTTTTTATTCATACATTGTACACCCACCCACCAAATTATTGTTTTTTTTCGGAGAGATATTTATTTATTATCTTTAATTTAATTAAATTTTCGATTCCAGAATTTGTTTGATTTACCTTTAAATTACAACATTAAAGTTTATTAAAATAATGGCATTTAAAACTTTATTATTTCACAGTATAAACGTGCCATTTTCCTATTTACAACAAAGTTAATGGTTATTATAAGCCTGCAGACTTTTCAGAATCGTGAAAGTATTGACATTTCCGTAGCTCCCATAATTGGTTTATTTAAAAATAACTTTTCAACTGAATTGACTAGCTAGGATACATATTTAACATTTCAAATATTATTAAAATGATTTCGTTATAACTTCCAGTTCACTGGCTTAAACAAATTAGTTCAGAGAAAAATATCAAAGGAGGTGTGAAAATTGAAAATGATTTAGACTTACGGAAGAAAAATAAAATTTTGTTCCCGTAATAAGTAAAGTGCTTTTTTCTGTACATAGTGTGTTTATTTTTTTTATTAGCGGTTGAACTGTCTTCGCGCATGGGAATATTGGAAACTTTATGGGAATGTTGACGCGTGGGAGTAGTATTAACTTTTATCTTATTTTATACGTGACTGATTTATTAGTCTAACTTTGTTGTTCGGCGTAGTTTTTGTGTTGATCTGAATGTTAAGTAAGGTGTTTGGTAACATTTTGTATTTATATGCACTTAGTCCTTGATAATAATATGTAATTTGGGCGAGGAACATACTGACAGATACTGGCTAGATCCTGGCCTGTTGTTCTGGTGGTTACTGATCCTGACAGCTAAACTGGAGGTCGTGGGTTCAACTTTTACCCAGGAAAAATCTTTGTGTGATTATCATGATGATTTGTTCTATAATATGTTTATCTGTGGTTTGGTTGCCATAATACATGTTCTGCTTTTTGGAATCATATAGCCGTGTGTGAGTTATCTCAAGATATTATAATTATATTTTATAATTTTATAAATAAGTAATTTGGGGTTCAGAATGTGCATATAAGTTAAACGTTGTTTGTAATTAGTAATTTAAGTAGTTATATTTGTTGTTGGTTAATCGTTGTTATCATCATCCTGCAACCAAATTGTAGCTCATAGTGATTTCATAGAGAAATATCAGATAGTTTTCTTATCGTATTTAGCGATTATTTTTTATGATTACTTTATTTGTCTTTCAGAATATTATTGTTTTTAAAACTGTTTATCAGTTTCAACTTGATATTAAGTAATTTTCGTCTCGTTGACCTTTCTTAAAAATAACTAAAATAAACGACAATAAGGATAATATACTGTTAAAATAAGCAGTTTATATTTTGTTCTATCTTGAAAGATAAGAGGCCTTTAACTAACAAAAATAGTTCAAAGCCGACAAAATTGTTTATTTAACAAACAAAATTTGGTTTTAATTTTCCCTTACTTTTATATTATCATTTTTTTTTTCATATTATCAAATTTTGAATGTAGATTTAACTAAAAACATAACTATTGAATTATTTTAATGTTATTTGCGTTATGAAGTAGCTGAGCATTGTTTAGTTAATATACTTTTTTGTTACATGAAAGTAATCGGTTTTTGCAATAGTTGCTACTTCAGACAATCAGTATCTACTCATTACCTATTATTTATAAACGCATACCTATAAATTGTCCCTTATAATATGTTTATAACAAAAATTGCCAAAGTTAAACGTATACATACGTTTAACTTTGGCAATTTTTTTTTAGGTACATGTACCTAAAAAATTATTCCATTATAATGAAATACGTTTTGATCTTCGAGTATACATAGACAAGCATAGAACGCCCCCGACGACAGACGTTTATGCGAAATTATCGATGGTTCCGAAATGATTAGGGTAATATTAGGTTTTGGGATAGTTTAAAAAAACGGCACGCTTTTTTTTGACACCGATTTTAATCTTACATTTAGATCTTACTAGTTCATACTGATTCTCACAGTCCATACTCTGTTTGATGTATTATATAGTTTACTTATTTTTAATCTAAGGTTTTGATTGGAGAGAAAATTGACAAACTTAATTTCGGCCAGACAGTCCAATTAACAGAAGATTTGCTAGCTTTGCCTAGGATTAGTTTTCGGCAGAATTGGATGGGAGAGTGAAAATTATGTAGATTAACCTAGAATTGAACATGCTCTATTATTTAATATTAAGGTTACAGATAAAATAATTATTATTGAAATAAATTATTTTTTCTGTAACCTTAATATTTTTTTTTGTATTGTACTTAAATCTATAATTACAAGCACTTAAGGATGACAGACAAGTTTATGCTTTTTTTCTAGGTGTTTAGGTAACCTTAGCTGGCCCTTACAGCTATGTGTTGCTATGTCAAAATTTTACCATTCGCCAGGTGATACTATGAGGTACCTAAATTTAGAATCTTTACAATATAAAGTTAAAGTTTTAAATTTGCTACTTACAAGAATTACTGTAAAAATAACTAAACAAAAGTTTTGCACAGATTTTTGGTTTCATAAATTGAATAGTTAACTGTCTCTCTGTTACGCTTTCCCGGCAAAACCGCTAAACCGATTTTGACGATAAATTGGTATAGGGCCAGCTTGGATCCAAAGAAAGCGCGTAGGCTTAATTTTTACCGCGATAACTTATCACACACGCTATCGGAACCGCGGGCAAAAGCTAGTTAAAAATATTTTTCAACAATAAATCAAAATGACCCACCTTTACTCTGTAGCCGCTAAAGTTCGCGTCCAACTAGGTAAGACAGTCTTAATTCCTGAACTTAAAACTGTTTCTTAATCTAACTCCGTTCTTGTTTACCAAGTTGGGTCAAGTGCTGTTCCAAACTTGGACCAACCGTTGCGCGTTGTTGATTTAAGATAATTTGCTTAAGGGTCGTCTCGGTAAATATTTACCTATTAACTTCAACTGTTAACTTCGTCTTTCTTAATATTCGTTGTTATTTCAGTTGAAACTACGATATTTAATATTCAGCAGTTGGTTCTTGGAAATACGGTACTTGTAGTTTGACATAGACATAAATCGTTACAGAATAGATTTCCCAAAGTACCTACTTATTTCGATTGATGTCTTAACTTATAATCAGCTTGTTTTTCATGATCATGATCACTTTTTCGATATCACTGTAAGAATAAATAATTTATTAAGAGCCAGTAGTATTTTGCGAGCCAGGATCACCGAAGACAATACAGAGGAATTCAAGAATGAAGATATTTAACTTTATATGATTGCAAGATCCCAAAATTGTTACCAAAAAGGTTGTAAGCAAATGATTTATAACTTACTGAAGGAATAAACAGAAAAAAAAAAACAGTCAGATACATTTTACACTTGGATTGAAACTCAAATTTAAATTGAAATGACATGAAAGTTTTCAGCTAAGGTAATAAACTGTCTGCCGCACTCAGAAACCTTAACGGATACTTAAGGGATCCTTTATTATTGATCGATTAATTAGGCATCTTCTTAGATTTAAAGTTGACTTACTTAAATCGATGCTAAGAAATCTCTTAAATCAATTTAACTAAGCCAACTCTTATCCCGGTCACTCACATGCGCGCAAACATTCGAACAAGGTTCGCGCGCTTTGAAGTCTGTTAAAACCCGACACAGTTTCGAAATGAAATCATTTGCAAATGTCGTCCAACACTTGTGGGTTTGCGTATTCGTGCGAATGTGAATGACCAGCATTAGAAGTCTGAAAGTTAGCTTAGTTAATGAGAAATCCGTTTAGTAGCCATTAAGGTATTTGAGTACGTCGAAACGTCGGGAACTAAAATCTTAACAAACCGCGATAGAATCCGTTTAACATTCGCGTAAAATTCAGAAAGCTATGTTTTCTTAAAAAATTACTTCAGACGATTAAGCTAAATACGCTCCCGTAAATGTAATTTTAACAACAAAAAGATCGCTAATGCCTTTTGTTAAAACAACAGACGCGCCATCATTATTGTGTTTACTCCCACGCGTTAAGTTCGTTGTAATTTCAGGTAATCTTTATGCTAATCCAATACAAATTTATACCAAATTATATCCAAATACATTCAGAACTGTTTGATAAACAAACATTCAAACTCTCATTAGAATAATAGATATATCAGTTGGTCGTTTGTATGCTATAGTCGAACAAGTAAATTCAATTTGTTATACCACATGGATATTTATGCATGTACAAAAATCATTATAATTACGAACTAACAAACAGGAACGTAAATGTGTGGACTGTCACCAACAAAAAAACTTGATGTAATGTTAATTCCTTTTAAAGTTGATAATTAGGAATGTTGACAAAAAATTTTTTGAATGTCATTTAGATTAATGATTTTTATTGGAAATGTATTTTTTCTTTTTCTTGCAAATAAAAAATATCAAAATACAGTGAATGCAAATTTAGCGTGACGTCACTCCGTGGTTCAATTTTCACCACGGCGTGACGTCATTCATGAACTTTTAATCGCCGTATCTATGTAAATTTGTATTGTTTTAATAATGGAAAAAATACGAGTCTAATATTTTTTTATTATCTAACTGACGGACTTAAACGATTTTTACTTTTCATACCCCGTCAACATCCCTATTCCTTACCAGCTATTAGTTGGTCCACGATATTATGATGTTTTGTTACTATAATGTGCTACGAACATTATGTGGCTATTTATTATAAGAAAGAAGAATGGCAGAATTAGAGTCGCAAAATTTTAAAAGCGTAAATAATAAATAAAATAAAATATATATTACTAGCTGTTCGCCGCGACTTTGTTCGCGTGTTTTAGTTGCAACGGTTTTTCATTTTTGCAACATTTTTCATTTATGCTCCGCTCCTATTGGTCGTAGCGTGATGTTATATAGCCTATAACCTTCCTCAATAAACGGACTATCCAATACAAAAATAATTATTCAATTCGAACCAGTAGTTCCTGAGATTAGCGCGTTCAAACAAACAAACAAACAAACAAACAAACTCTTCAGCTTTATATTATTAGTATAGATAAAATAAATGTTTTGTTCAATCTGAATTATACTTAGAAGTAACTAAACGAAAAAGCAACGTTATAGTATATTATTACCATACTAAAAACCAAAATCATCATTAGTAGAATATCAGTGGCGGATGGTTAAAACATTGTTAGGTATAGCGTCTTGATATTTTTTTCATAATATATTAAAAACTCGATTGAATTCGTCATACTTCACCAAGATGATCCGATAATTGAAGAGTACCTTAACATGAGATTGGATTATTAGAGTCTACTCTTATATTTAAATCCGTAAATAAATTGCTTTACTGATTTATCAATTATTATGGCTACTGGCATTGCTTTCAGAGTAACCTGAGCCGTCTTTTATGTTTAAAAATACATTATCTTCAGTTTTATTTAAAGGCGGATCGGATTATTTCAGGTTAAATGGGTTAAAAAAAACTGAATCTCTTTTCCGATTTAAAAAGATCAAAGTTTATAAGTATAATGATATTATGTCACGGTAATAAATAAAAAATTGCTCAAAAACAATCCAAAACTTAATCAGTAATTTATTTCCAATATTTGCCAGTCCTTTTTAATGGCATTAACTTTGCTTAATTACTAAAAATAACCTCATTGAACACAAAAACAAATGAAGCTAATATTGGGACTAAAAAATGAGTGGGGAAATAAAAAAAATGACGATCGTCAATTTCTAAATCACGTGTTGTCAGCTAACAATTGTTGAACTATAAAGAGACCAACTCTTTGGATCCAACACCATATGTTACACGATCGTCTAGTACTTTTATCTTCAACTGGTTTAATTTCCGGTATTGGTGGCATTGTAGTAAAATTCATTGTTCCATTGTAAACATCAGTATCTTCCATGTCGTAGTAACTAGGATAATGATAGAAGCCCATGTGTTGATTTGGGTAGTAATAGTAACAAGCATTTGTTTTTGTTAGATGGATAAATATGCAGATTGAGTAGATTAATATGATTTTGTTCATCTTTTTGTGTTCTTCTCTTATTGTTTACGTAAACAATTAGTCTTCACTTATTTATAAGTGTCAATTTCTATTCAATTTTATTTCGGTTTAAGACAGCTCATTTTGGAGTTTTCCATCAAAGACTTGTATTGGCAGCTTCTATATTAAAATAGCTATATTTTCTGAAAAAAAATATAGTGATTACTTCATTTTCCCATACGACCAAAATTTGCTTTTGCTGAGAGTTGGATTGAAAGTAGTAGTGCTCATCTAGAGTGAGCGTTCTTGAAAGAGTGTTTATCAAGAGTGAGTGTTCTTGATGAAGAATGTCTCCGAAGGAAAGTGTTCCTGAGAGAGAGAGTTCATCCAGAGAGAGTATTTTAACGAAGATTGTACTGGACAGAGCAGACACCCTGAGAGAGACCGCATTTATCTAAAATCAGTGTTTTTGTAGGAGAGAGTATTTCTAAATTAGTACGTATAAACATTTTAATATATAAACAATACATAGTACCCAAAATACTTCCATTTGATAATTGTACGTCTAAGGCTAGATACATATTCCGAAACTCCACACTCACGTGCCAGTCAAGATAAACATACGATGAAAGGTCAACACGTGATAAATATTTGTGTATTTTCGGGGTATTTTTGTATGTTGCGACATGACATAATCTTATTGTAACTTGTAAATAAATGTTCGTATATAATCACGCTTGCATTTTTATAAGCTGCCCGCCCCGACTTAGAAATTTTCGCGTGAGATTAAAAAAACATACGGTATTTTTTATTTTCTTTTTTAAAAACCTTGTCCTTAAAATAAAAAAAAACAATCAATAAATAAATATCTGATATGGTGCATTCGTTCTCAAATTATGAAGTGACCAAGAGAAATCGGTATTCATTTTTATATAAAAGAAGATAAATTATGGTTAAGCATGTTCTCTACCATGTATGCTGACACTAAATTACATAGTAATTAGGTCACTTTTATTGAATAAATAAGGATACAATATATATTTCACATTTCTAACTTGTATTTATTTTATTTTGTAGAGTATCTATTTTTCTATAAGTTGTTTAAATATTTCAAAGTTTAAATTTAATACGTATTTACAGTGTGCCCACCAAGATATCGAGTTATCCAATATAAATTCTATTGAGTATATTTTGCTTACCTTTGCTTTATATTGAATTTCTTTTCCAACTGGTTTCCAATTTCCTCCGTCAAACGTCTATTGCGTTCCTCAGACTTCACTAGTGCTTCTACTGAAATATATTTTAAAAATAGTTTGTTTGGGAGGTTAAATGTACGTAACATTTGTCAAATTGTTTATATCCTATTTTACGTAATATTGCAATATATTTGTACATTGTTTAGTGGTTTTGATATCAAACCTTGTTGTGTAAGCCAGTTTACATAATAGAGATGTTAGATTATGATTTGATGATTACTTACCCATTATAATTATGTATTTGAGTAGCCATGTGCGCTGTATTTAACCCTAATGATTGGTAAAGCATTGAAATAATTAAGGATTATTTGTTTATTGTTTCACAAAATTTCGTCTTAAGTTAGTACGCCTAGTAGCTTTGATTGGGGAATTCTAAAGTCACAAATTATATTTTTTATAGTCCAGACTCCGAGTATAATATAAAAGATCTTACAAGGCATACTCGACAATATTAAGTATTCTTAAATATCACATGAGATGTGCTTTTACAAATATATATATTACTAGCTGTTTCCCGCGGCTCCGCCCGCGTGGATGTCGGTTATCGCGGCAAAAAGCAGTCCAGTAGTATGTCCTTTCTCAGGCTCTAGACTATCTGTGTACCAAAAATCATTTAAT
Source organism: Diachrysia chrysitis (assembly GCA_932294365.1). Taxonomy (NCBI): domain Eukaryota; kingdom Metazoa; phylum Arthropoda; class Insecta; order Lepidoptera; family Noctuidae; genus Diachrysia; species Diachrysia chrysitis. The sequence continues at coordinate 7,387,199 of OW028659.1, read as the reverse complement.
CGGTTCAGAAGTTTTGGTGTAAAAGCGCAACAGACAGACAGAGTTACTTTCGCATTTATAATATTAGTAAGGATAGTAACGTATCTTAGTAGTGTAGAGGCAACAAGATGAGATAATTCTGTACCCAGCAGCTAACAAAACAATGTAACAATTTGGAGAAATACGTTCATTCCTTGTTTTGCAGTCTTTTGTAATCTTATCTTCAATGAAATATATCTGACTTACACCTTGTTCTTGTAAACGCCAGCTGCTGAATCTAGTTTCTTATAACTTTAGCGTCTTTGGAGCTACAGATAATATTTCTTAGACTTTTAATTGGTTTCATATTTAGTTTATTGCACAGATTGTTTAAACACGATTTCTTATTTCGACAGAAGAGAGATCTTAGGAAAGTTTAGTTACTCAGAATACATTTTAGAAGCATACAAATAAAGTGTAATAATAATTTGGAAAATTTAACAATGTTGTTAATTACACTTAAGTACATTATGTTCGTATATTGGTAGTCACATATCCCTTTTCTCATATCCGGTCGACTATCGACAGTCGATAATGAACTTTCCTATGTCAATAGAGAAATGACAAAGAACGGGTATTCCATTTCGGTCCGGATATAAACGGAACATTTTCCGATTACGATAAAAGGATAAGTTTAAGGCGTTCCTAAAATCAGTACAACACTAAAGCGAAAAGACCACAATTTGGTCCTTAGATCCGGGTCTTGAATGCCTTCCGATTACAAAAGCCTTTCCCAAAGGGTCCATAATTTTAGTCAAGGACCTCCAAGATCCTCTTTAATCTATTGAGTGTCGTCGCAAGGTTTTAAGATAAATAACCATCGGTAGAAGAAACAATTAAAAACTTGTTTCATTTAGTTAATTAAGCTCGTTGAAGGCGGCTTGTAACAGGCTTTCCATACAAATTAGCACGAAGCAGATACGAACTAAGACATATTGCTTTAAGCAAGCTTGCATAATAATGTGTACTTGGCCATAAATAATAGGTGGCCTTTGTTACTTTACAGGTCTTGGTCTTATGGGGCGAGTTTGAGAAAGTTCGAGGAAACAGTAAGTAACCTTTGATGCTTATAAAGAAAAGCTGGAGGTAAAATAAAGTTCTGTGATTGATTGATAACAAAGTGTAATTTATTTATAAATACTAAACATGGTCTATTACATATTACGTAACATAGAATTAACTCATATGTCGGCATTAGGCTCTAAAATTAATTGCCTATAACTTTTACCGTAAATTGACATAAAAATTTTAACAATCGTAATAAAATTATGCATTATCAAACGTCTTTTTAAGTTGCATAAATAATAGCTACTCGTTCGATTACTTTTTCTTTGATTTAAATAAAATATTAGTTGATGCTATAATAGGTATACATACCTACATAGAAAAACGCATATATAGTCTTATACTTCTGAAATTTCAAACAATAGTTTGTAAGTCAGTACCTAAAATTATACAGCAAATCAAATAACGCTTCAGGGAAACACGAGTCGCCCAATTTGAAATCCTATAATTCTATCTCAAATCCATCCATTGGCGAGTAAAATTACAGATACCTGAGGTAAATCCTCAGATCTATGGCTTAATAAATTAAATTTGTTCAATACTCCAATCAAATTTCATTAACATTGGGTCCAAGTTAAGTTGGGTAAGTCAAATCTTGTTCTGAAAGTAATTTCGTCTCAGACCGAAGATATGTGAGAACCTTATTCCCTAGACTATTTGGGCAACGTATCTAGGTCTCGGTTCCAAGGGCAGTCGAAGAAGTAACAGTATTGTAACAATTTGATTAGAATTCGAACTCAGACACATTTGTGTCATGATAAATATTAACTTGGATCACTACAAGCTTTGAAAAAAGGTATTACATTTTCTTTTTCTTAATATAAACTAACAACTAATAAAAACGTAACACTTTTATTTTGTTGTATATTAACTTTTTTTTGTAGTAATAGTCTTTTTAATAAATTTGTATATAAAGCAGAAACTTGTTAAAAAAAAATCATTAAATTCCCTTATTTAGAGTGATAGGCATGTACTGAAATTATCTTTAAAGACAAAATCTCAGTGTACGTAATCTTACACCCCATTTCAAACGTTAAACTCAAACAATTGACTAAAGTAAAGCGTTATTTATTCACTATTTAGAACGTTTAATAACTAACACTGAGATTTCGCTTTAACTGACAGACAAATATGTGTAATATCAAATGTAATGTCTAGCCAGCGTTCTAAGGTGTGATGTGTGGAATTATATAGTACTACATTATATGGTTTTAATATAAGACGTTTTGTTGGAATGTTTAATAAAAGATTTTATTTATTTTTTGTTGTGTGTGGGTTTTACAACCTCTTTTTGGTTCGAAATCTCTTTTTAGAACAACATTGAAGTAATAAAACACCACGCTTGGAAAATAAGGCTAGGCAGCAGAAACTAAAATGTACGTCACTCACCAGTGAATAAACATAAAACGAAGATGAATTTTGGTACCATTTTAACCGACTGCCAAGGAAGGGTTATGTTTTTCACGCTTATCTTGTATGTATGTTTTAAGTTTTTTTATATTTCTTGTAAGTTCTTCACTTAAAACTAATTAAATTTATTTGTAAATGTGAGATTATAAAAAATCTCCATATTACTTACATTAAAAGAACTAAAAGACAGACATGATGTCTGTCCTGATAATTTACTTAACGAAGCACAAACGAGTTATTAAGTCTAAAGTCAGAAAGTAAGTTAGAATTACCTCAAGTTAATACTTGCCTTATTGTATTCCTTCAAGACTTGGTAAAGTCAAGTCTGTACCAAATTTTACCTTCTTTATTAAATTCGGGTTCCAAAGAGGTTTGATTATTCAGAATGAAACCTAACGATTTGCTGTTTAAATTTCCAACAAAATTAGGTTTGAGTTTATATTTTAATTAAGTCCTCGGTGGCTTCATTAACTTTAGGGTGTCGATTGTTTATCCTTGTTTTGTTCAAAAGTTTATCCTAATCGGAATATTTTAGTACAAAATATGCTTAAGTTATTAAATATTTATTAGGCCATTTTTTCCATGTCGGTGTTACGTTTAAGCTATGATATAATGTAAGTGAATTTAAATCTATATCTATACATAATATAAAACAAAGTCTCCAGCAGCGTCTGTCTGTGTGAACGTGATAAACTCAAAACCTACCGACCGGATTTTCATATGGTTTTCACCAATGGATAGAGAGACTCAAGAGGAAGATTTGTGTGTGTAATGAATTAATGTTTTGTATACCTGCACGAAAAAGCAAGCATAAAACATGTCTATCATGTTTCTCGCATTAATTTGTATCAATATTACAATATACGTAACAGTAATGCATAATAATTGAACTGTAATTATCTGTAATGCGGGAATAATTACAATTATGTATTTATACTATTTTCGTTTCAGTTGCTCTAAATAGGTTCAAAGTCAATATAAACGACGAATACCTCTCAAAATACTTATCATAACCCAAACTCACCTTTCGACCTATGGGGTAGTTTATTTATAACGAAAAACCTCGGCTAGTAATGTTAAATTGACAATCTTGTCGTCAGCAAACTCAATCTTGCGGCACGATTGAAGTGTGTACTTTAGATCAAGAGTTCCTCAGGCCTCGGAAGTTCAACAGAGCTGCATAACTTGCTAAACATATTTGCAGTGTGCATATTTAAGTTAGCCTAAAAGCAACGCATATTACCTGCACCATGAACTCTTAAAGCAGTACTGTTGCCGTTGTGAAAGCAAGACGGCGCTCTACACTGCGCGTAGCAGTGTCTCGCTTACACGACGGCAACAGTCCTGCTTTAAGGTGTCATGGTAAGTTTGCTGATGAGTGTGTGTATTGTCAGTTTATATTCATTCTTGGAATATTATAAACTGTTGACAAATTGCGAATTACTACAAAATTAAGGACTTGTTTTGTGTAATTGGGACTCGGTCAGGTTAGGTTTGAAATAAATGTGTTTTCTACATTATTACGACTTTTGTATAAATGTTATTCTGTACCATGATTCGATTAAGTTAGATTTGAATAGCTACCATCATCCCCTTTGTGATTAGTTAGTTTAGACCTTATAGTTGAACTTTAAATTCCGAGAAATATTATATATACACATTTGAATGGATTGTTAATTCTTGAGCGTACTGAGAAGTAGACGCTAGTACTAAAACCAGTGAAAGGGATGCGTTTAGACTTATATCTACTTATAGAATGTATTAAATTTTCAGTTTAAATTTCAAAATAGGGCTCTAGAGATGCTGATTAATAAATAAAGAGTTGTATGTACCTAGTTTTTGCTAAAGTTCTGAATTTTAGCTTCATAATTCAGGCATCAAAAGTAAATAAGTCTATCAAGTATTTAGTCTTTACCCACACAGTAGCTTTATAATGGATTAATACATTCTTCAGACTTAAGTATTCATCTAGGTTTAATATAAAAAATCAATATGGCAGCTGTAAGGCGCCATTTTCAAATGTAAAAAATACAACATAAATATTATGTGTATATTTATGTCGTTTTTCTTGGAACTTCTAAGTCCTCAAAGATAGTTATCGTCGGCAAAGGTATAAACGGAACAGTTCGGTTCTATAGCAACCCAAATCACTTAACAATGTAAGGCTTAGAGCAAATGGTCTTTAAACTAGTTCTACCCTTAGTAAATTCTCAATAGCCTTCCTTTCTCAGTAAGGATTTTTGCTAAACCTTGCTTGCCTCGCTAATTAGCTAGCTCAAATAACGACTTGTCAGCGATTTCGGTGTAACATTTTATACAAAGCCCTCATCATTTTGAAGATGAGGTTGCATTGTAAAATGAATAGGCAATGAGCCAGCACGCGGCTACAAGGAGCTTGTAAGAGGTTTTTAAGTCCAGACGAGTTAAAGTTTGGTTTATGTATATTCATCGTCTGTAGGTAGGCACGTTTGTTGGTCGCGGAAATGAATACTAAAGCAGTCCCGTTACCTCGCGAAGGTAAAAACATCGTGATTTTTTTTCGGAAGGATTTTGAAGGAAACTCTTTTTGATAAAAATAAAGATGGAAAGACATGACCCAGACATAAGAATTGAAAAGTATTATTTTTTTTGTCTTCCTTTAAAATATAATTATTTTTACGTCTATAAATCTATAACATGTCGTTCGTTCCTCCTTCCATTCCCCATTAATTAATTATTAAGCAATTATTTATTTTAGATATTTAATTAATATTGGATAAAGACAAACAAAATCGTAAAGCAAGATTTTCCAATTCCACATTAAATAATATAGATTAGATCTAAATTGCTACTGGGAATTAAGGGGCACAAATTGACTTTAGTTCCATCTGTCCTTCCGAGTGGACCCGTTACCTATCTATGATCTCGAGTTTCGAGATCCACTCCCAAATCAAATACGATGTGATTAGATTATGCCTGAACTAAATTGAGATTGCATTTGACGCAGTATGCTCAGCTGAACTTCAATAGTAGGTATACTGTGTGCATTGCAATCAAGATGGTATTGGTTTGGATGACTTAGAACATCGTCACCAACATATAGCAATAACTTACCTATTTTTTCACATTTTTAAGAATAATAATAATAATTTTAAGAGCAGAGGTGAATGGGCCCTAGTAGATGCCCCATCCCAGTTTAGAGTAAAGTTCTCAACAAGGTCACTGCGTGTTGGACCTGTGTCCCCACGTAAGCCTTTCAAAGGACCGGGTATTCTCAATACTGAGGATAGCCCGTGAAAAAAGAGAGATACAAAATAATAATATTATATTTTGGGACAACTCACACACGGCCATTTGATCCCAAACTAGGCAGAGCCTGTATTATGGCAACCAGATAACTGATAAACATACACATATATTTCGAAATACATACGTATTATACATAAATTACTCCCAGACACAGAACAAATGATCATCATCACACAATTATTTGTCCTGGGTGGAAATCGAACCGACAACCTCCAGTTCAGCAGTCAGGGTCACAAACCACTAGACCAACAGGCCAGTCAAATGAATGTTTCCTAAGTAAAAATACTTCGACTCGCCAACGCCTTACTTACTTACTACGCATGTAGTTGCGTCTGGGCTATCACGGACGAACCGATTCCCACGGTGCGTGGTGCGGGGTGATTCGCGATATTACACACCGTCGGAAGCCGGCTTAAGATACGCTGAGTTTTATGTTTAGTGTCATAAAAGACAGTAAAACTTTCACCAGTTTTGGTGAACAGTGTTTTTTTAACTAGGAAAAAAAATAATTTTACATGGAACGTAAGATAATCGTAGACTTATATAGACTTGTACTATATTGTGTATAATAATCTATATACTAATCTATATATACTAATATATAAAGCTGAAGAGTTTGTTTGTTTGAACGCGCTAATCTCATGAACTACTGGTCCGATTTGAAAAATTCTTTCAGTGTTGGATAGCCCATTTATTGAGGAAGGCTATAAGGTATGTAACATTACGCTGCGATCAAAAAGAGCGGAGCATAAATGAAAAATGTAGCAAAAATGATAAAACCGTTTCAACTAAAACACGCGGACAAAGTCGCGGGGGACAGCTAGTCTTTATATATAACACTCGAATCATCCGAGAAATGACAATAGACTTAATTTTCTTTTGTTTTGTAAGTTTTTAGTGAAGTAATAAAAAATATATAATACTTTTTAGGGTTAAAGGTTGTACACAATATACAAAGCTACTAAAATAGACGAGATAAACATATTAAGTTCACGGTAAAGACATTAAAGTTAAATTCGATGTTGTTTAACGTTTGTAATGAACGTCTGGTGCCAAAAAGCAAGTTTTTGTTTGCTACACAATGCCTGATGAACAATGGCTTGGTACAGTCGCCGACACTCGCTCCAATTGATAAGATTTACAAGGGGTTTTGATGTTACTGACGTTTGTTATTTTTGACAAGCATTGTCAAGCAGTTCGAGATGTTTTTGTCAAGTTTATGTTATTTAAAAAACCATTGCGAGTTGTAATATGACCTAATTCTCTTTAAGGTATAGGCTTGTTTACATTTTTTTTTAAATGCCCGTCATTTAGATTAATGAATTTTATTGCAAACAAAAAGATATCAAAATACAACATATTTTCTCGTGACGTCACTCCGTGCTACAATTACGATGGCATGACGTCATAAGCCCCACTTCTCAACTTTAAAGCTCGGTTTTTTTGTAATTTTTTATTGTTTTGATAAAGGAAAAGATCAGTGTCTAATATTTTTTACTATCTTACTGACGGACTAAATCGATGTTTACTTTTCATAACCAGTCAAACTCCCTACTGTATATCGACTTGTTATACTTTGTCTGTTGTATAAATGATATTATCCATCTTCAAGATGATTGAATAAAAACATAACCTAAAAATATAAATTCAGAATTTCTCCTCTCCAATAAAAGTTCAATAAACACACTCATAAAAAAGATAAAGGGAACAAAAAATATAATACGAAACAAATAAAAAGATTATTACCCGCTTACGGGTTTCCTAAATTAGGTGTGCCGAAGGCCAAATCCCAATGTAAGTAAATAATGACCTAATATTACGTTACGGTTCACTACAAAGCTCAATAACTACTTATAATATGAGGGTAAACATCTTAAAGATATCGATAGATATGGGTAAGTAAAGCCTACAAATATCGATATAATCACGTAACGCTGTGCACGCCTGTACTATTAGGAGCACCCCATTTAATCCTTCTTTGAGGTTTTGGCATCCTTACTGTGTACTGTGCGCGAATGTACATCAAAATTGAATTTCGGCGTAAGTATGGCGTGTGTGTTCAGCAAATAGGGATTTTTAATTGAGCGCTACTCGAGGCAATCTCGACTTAATTGTGTTGTCGTATTCCGTTATGTATTTAGAAATTAATCTGTAATTAAGTGTAGGATTTATTTGTTCTTTTTTATATATTTTTTATCTTTGATAGAATTTATAATTACTACGTGAAAACTTTGTACCCCTTTTTACAATTTTTGCACAGTGTTAGTTTTTATGGTGAAGGTGTTCAGAAAGCTAATATTTAAAAACAACATAACGCACACTATCCTTTTGACACACGTACACACACACATATATGCATTGTACAACTCCTGTTGATTGACACCTTGACACCTGTCACAGTTTTTTTTTCGCTACCATCTGCCACCTGAACCATGAAGTATATTAATTAATCCAGTAATGTTAAATGAATTATGGTCGATTTTCGACCGCTATTGGGCCTTAATTAATTGTGTCAAGTATGTAATATTGAGCCGGCTTCGCCTCTTTAGAAAGATAGATATAATCAATCAAATCTTGGCTAATGAGACACTATTTATTAAATAGATTTCAAATGTCAGTAAATTCTGCCGCAGACTATAATACTTATTTTAATCATATCACATGTATCGTCCCAATTTCTTTAAATAGGAATCTATGATAACTTTTAATTTGGAATTTTACTGTCGTTAGTAGTCAACCACCGTATAAATTATTGGAGTTAGTTGCTAACTTGTTTTTTTATTATTTACTTAAATAATTTTCGATTTCTAAAATTATAATAATGTATTTTTTTGCATAGTATCCGAGAAGCAATGAAATGGATCTATAAAACTCCTGTTATCAGCCAGTTTTATTATTGGGTATAAAATAAAATTCCACGTTTATCGTAGATTTGCCCCTATTTTTATATTCGCTTACATTATATACGGAATAGGCCTTTAATCTCGTTATGAATCTTGTTTCGTATTTGTTCTGGTATTGTATTTGAATATTCCAAGATGAGGAGTTATTTATTTAATGGAAGGGTTCTACATAGCAATTGGATTATTATATTGAAAGGTCAGATAGATAAATAAAAATAAAAGTCGAATTTGATGAAGAAAGGTTTGTATCGACCAAAATAAAAACTCAAATGTTAATGATTGGTATTTATGATTGTTATTTTGTTAGTACGGAGATTATGAATACGAGATTTTAAGATAACCTTAGTTTGTATTATAGTAGTATTGAGAACATATTAAAGGTATTTTCAAACGGCGCTTATAACTCTTGGTTATGAATATTCGTGCCTACCTGCTTAAAAACACTTACTAAACCATTTTAATATTATTCATATAAACATTTTTCAAATAATGGGCATCGGTAGTGGAGAATATTTTTATGTTATACGCATCTGAAGTAGCACGATTATTGATATTGATATTGATAATGTATCTTAGCAACTATAATAATAAAAAAACAAAATACAAATATAATAAAAATTGTTGAGAGTAACGCAAAGTAGTGATTTTACCAAAAACGATTTTGTTTTTCCGAGACCTATGATTAAATGTGTGTGATAGCCTGGCCCATAGGTGGGACGCCCCCCCGCCAGATGGACTGACGACCTGAAGAAGGTCGCTGGAGGGGACTGGATGCGAAAGGCGGAGGACCGGGTGTTGTGGCGCAAATTGGGAGAGGCCTATGTCCAGCAGTGGACTACGAAAGGCTAAATGATGATGATGATGATGATAGCTGAAGTTACCATGTATTGACAGCTTTTCTTTGGAACACTATTTACGATATACCCTATACATAACGTTACAAAACATAAATAAATTTATCACAAATTATTCTTCCGACCTTTACTCAGAATGCCGTTACATAAATAAAGATACTTTCGTGATAAACTCAAATTACTTTACAACACAATAAAAACATAAAACGATCGAAATAAGGGCGCAGCTGTAAAATAAACCACCTATAAACAAAAGACGGCCGGCGAAGTATAATAAAATCAATCGAGAGATTAATCTGTAAACGATACAATAGTTAAACACAGCATTAAGAAGATTCCGTTCACAAGGACAATTAGGTTCATTGTAATAGAGAGAAAGGGGTAATTAATACAACGCAAATCTTACAATTCAATTAACAATTGGAAGGCAAATAAAGGGTGTACGTCACTGCTTTGATTTGATTGCTTTAAACAATGGAAACATCTTCGGAATGGCTTGGTTAATGGTCGTAACTGAAAGAAAGTGTACTGTGTTACAACATTTAGTACTAGCTGTATACCGCGGCTCCGCCCTCGTGGATGTCGGTTATTGCGGCAAAAAGCCTATGTCCTTTCTCAGACTCTAGAATACCTGTGTACCAAATTTCATTTAAATCGGTTCAGTAGTTTTAGCGTGAAAGCGCCACAGACATACAGACAATATAATATTAGTAAGGATAAGGTAAACTTCACGCATATTGTTCTATAGTTTTTTTTTCGTAATTCCAGCCTATTTATGACCCACTGCTGGCACAGGCCTATTACTACACGCTTGCTCACCTGACTTTTCTTTAACCGATTGTCAATGGATAAGAATAAGAAAGTACATAATCATAACTTTGAAAAAAAAAACACATTGGTTTTTAATGGGTTCGAACCTGCAATCTTAATAATTAGTTTTGATAATTGTAGCTCCAATCTCCGGTTTTAAAAAGGCTGATCAATTTAATCTGTTGTCAAATCAACTAATCGCAACTGTGATTGACCAACAGACTAACAAAACATAACAGCGCTTAATAAATGACAGGTGATTAACATTTTTTTGTGTTAATCAGCCTTTCAAATTTATCCTATCAACCTTAATATTTCAACTAGTTGTCAGTTTTCATGAAGTCATGGCTATTTCATTGTATTATTTTGTCAAAGATATTTTCCTCTAATTGTTCTGATTAAAAATAATCAGCCATCATCATAACTTGCAGCTATCATAGTAAGTATAATATAATGTCAATCCACATTTTTCCTATCATCTATAATTATCTACATTTTGTTTTTCTCAGTTTTGTAAAATAAAAGACCTCACATGCAAAGAATGCTTTCACTTAATAGAGATCTTTTTCTAAATCGACCTTTAAAGGGCTAAAAAGACAGAACTAAATTCTTGTGGCCTTTCTAGAAGTCTACATTTCCATTTTACCGCAGGAGCGGAAATACTTGTTCGATTCCAATAGAATTACTTTAACTACCGGTACTGTTAACTAAGAGGTATTTAAATTGCACTTGTTACAGACAAAGATATTGATTTCCGAAGCTGCAGTCAGCAAATAATTGGAATCCAAAAAAAACTATTGATCAGAATGGAATTTTGTAGGAAAGGTTATGTATGGTTGGTATTTAAATGGCGTGGTTATATTCAATAGAGATATTGACTGGGTATGAAAATAAACATTTATGACCTTATTTATAAGAATCTCGACGATGATTAGCAATTAATTAGCAGATTCTTATTTCAATTTTTTTATAGAGAAGAATTTAGAAGTTTCTTAGCAATTGCTTAATAACGTCCAGATTTTTATAAATAAGGCCATTATTGTCCATAAATAAAATAATAAAAATATTAGACACGTATTTTTTACTTTTTCAAAATAACTAAAACCTACATAGATATATAAAAAAAAAAGTTCAGGAGTGGGGCCTAATAGAGAACGTCCGTCTATGAAAAACAATATAAGATCAGTTACAAAGTATATCATATACAGAAAACATATTGACGGTATACAGAAACCTTTATTTTCTACAAACAATTGATATCAAACCCGAGTTCTCAGAAATCAAAAGGCAATTAGCTCTCGTGTGTTAATTAACACGTTCAGTCAGGCGTTATTTTTATTACCTCCATACAAACATCCATGCTGAAGCGTGAACAGAACTTAGTAAAGTCATTGTTATTTATTAAGTTGACTTTATATTATATTTATTAAAACTTTCCGCTGAATCTGGTAAGACTGGAAGCCGATAACAACATAGCTTGGGAAAATGCTAGGCAGATTTATTAAAACCTTCATGGTTTTTAGTAAAAAAAGTATCTATTTTATTATCACGGCTATGACGGCTAAGTATGAAGGATATTTATGAAAGAAATAATACCTTTCCCAATATACACATTAGTTTATGATAATACCGGCCTATAAATTTCCCACTTCTGGGCACAGGCCTCTTCTCATATACAGAAGGAACGAGCATTACACACCACAATTGCTCATTGCGGGTGGGCAGTCAATTTCAGATTCCAATTTTTGGAATCCCGGTTTCATTACGATGTTTTCCTTCACCGATTGTCAATAATGTCTTAGAATAATTTTGAAACAGAACGTGCATATGACTTTGAAAAGTCAAATTGGTACTTACAGGTAATAAGGCTGCATGCCCAGCCCATTACAAAGACAGTTTTTGAAAACAGTGCCTAAATCTTACAAACAATTAAATATGTTCATGTTATGTGACTTACTAGTAGCTCAAAGTAATTAAATAGTAAATGTTAAAATATAAATAGCTAATTGTTAAAATTCAGTTTCAAGCATCGATAGATAGCGGTCCCAGTATTATGATAATATATTAGTATAGAAAGCAATACCTTTAAAAAAATAATAAAAAAATATCCTGGATCAGATTGAATTGAAATGTTTTACTCTCATTAGTTTACAAGTAGTTTGGTTTTCATGTAAATTAAAACGTTTTAAAATCCAAACTCAAGTAACTTTAACCTTACGAGTCTTACGACATAAAAGTTACACAGTCTTCAATAAACTATATCTATTCAAACTAATGACTATCTAGCTACATAAATTATTTAATAATATATGTTACATTAAATCAAAAGTGAGGAATATCTACTAAGGTCATCGCGACACCGAAATCGGTAGATTTCTCATAGAAAGCTTATTCAATCTGTGCTTCAATAATCAAAGGGTCTCTCCTAAGAGGATCCCTTAATTAATTTTCATTAACTTTATCCGATTTAGGTACTTAAAACCAAAAATGTCCACTTAATAGGGTTCGTAATGTAAATTGAATAATTTCCATTGTCAAAATTTGAAGGAGGTTCTTTGTTGAAATTGAGTTTTGAGAGACTATATAATTGGAGGATAGTGTCATTGTGGTCAATAATAGATTTAAGACTATCCAGATTAATCAAATTATACTTATTGTTAATAATATTTTAGTTTGTTTTTACCAATATACTTGTTTCATAAAAGTTCATAGATTTGTTGATGTGCATACGACACAGCGATGTCGTTACATAATTTAAGAACTCTTTAGCACTTGAAAGTAACAAACATAATTGGTGATGATGATGTCGTGGTGGACTACTGGTTAACGGATTTGTCTGCACAAGGTTGCAGGTTCGAACCCATTGTAGGCAAGTACCTACCAATGTGACTTTTTCAATTTTATGTACTTTTTTAATTATTCTAAGATATCATTGACAATCGGTTAAGGACGACATCGTGAGGAAACCTTAATTCCAAAAACTGGAATCTGAAATCGCCCACTGTGAGCCTAATGAGCAAGCGTGGTGATCAATTCCTTCTCTATATAAGAAGAGGCCTGTGTCCAGGAGTGAGACATTTAAAGATTGGTATTATAATATTATAGAACACTACTATATACTTATAACTACAACTAGTAAGTATCTACAAACCACTTTACCTTACGTCAATCAGGTAATACTTATATCAACAAAATATCTGGAAACTCTCACATCTAAGAGGTTCTCTATTATAAACATAGCACTTAATAAAATACACAAGAAAGATGATTTTAAAAAGGCTGCAAACATCTTCTCTTGACTTACAACATGATAACGATGTTTACTTTAAAAGGTAACTCGATAATCGGGGAAAAATCTCGCATAAATTGACCCCCAAAAAGAAACGACGAGAGTACCATTAGGAGCTAAAATTAAAAGGAAAAGATATACAGATATATTAATATATCTTATGAATAATTTGTTTAGATGAAAATGTAGAGAAGTTGGTGAAAATTATGACAACTGTATTGAGATGAGTCTTTGTAAGTGTCTTATGTGTCTCCTGCATAAATTTTAAATGTTTTTACTTATTCAAAATCATACAGTTTGAAAATATAGGAATAAAACTTACGTAATAGAGATTAACATTTTATAATAATTATTATTTAATTTGCATTTGGAATTAGGAGATTATAGCTTAAAAAAACAGTCCGAACACTTATCCCTGGGCTTTGAAAGACAATTAAGCTTTGTCAAAAGAATCACAGCGTTTGACATGAGATTTGACAGGTAATTAACATTTTTTTCTGTTGATATGGCTGTCAGATATCTTTTGTTTGACGTAAAAGTATTGATGTTTGATAACATGCTAGGCAAAATAAATAATATACTAATGTGTCTTTAATAAAACATATGACGGGCTGAGTGTAATGATTTGTAAAAAGTACTATTACCTTCGTATAATAATTTCCTGCTTAGTGAGATATTTATATCATAAAACTAGCTGACCCTTTAAACGTTCTTTAGCCATATAAATTAGTCCAAATTCTGGTGAGACTCCTTTATCACCTAGAGGTATAAAAAAGCTTACGACCTACCAAATATACACAAAAAAAAATCGGACTAGCCATTTCGGAGGACTTCGATAACAAACACTGTGACACGTGATTTTTACATACTAGAAGAAGATTAAAAGGAGAGACCCTTTCTTTTCCAGAATAAAGTTGTTTACGAGTTCTAAAGTATGCTAACAATGAAAAACTGTGTGCTAAGTAAAAGCATTCCGTAGAAGTAGTTCTGTAGAAGTGACCTACTTATAATGATCGAAGAACCACAATTAATGGAGGCAAACTGCCTGGTCATAAAACCGGACATAAATACAGTAGCTTTGGCTATTTACCGGCCTCCTGGTTACAAAAATATTAAAAATTTTATACAATCCTTAAATAATTTATTGTTGAATTACGCTGGACTGCAAAATATTATAGTACTTGGAGACATAAATATTGATATTTGTGAAACAAATAAAGATCCTAATTCATCCCTATATTTAGACATGTTAGCTTACCATGGGATTCTGCCGGCATATACTATTCCTACCCACGGCAAGACGTGTCTTGACCATGTAATGCTGAAGACTAAGTTAACAGCTCGTAGCCTTGTACTTCAAACATCGCTCACAGATCATTACAGTGTTGCCCTCTGCATTGCAACTAGGCACGTACTTAAGCCGCCAAAAGTGTTTAGGCGAATAAACTATTCAAGTTTCTCTCAAGAACTAGCAGTTGTAGATTTCAGTCACCTATACACATTAGAAGACGTCAACGCGGCAGCAAATTACTTTATAGAAACACTTCAAACACTAATAATATCTAATACAAAAGAAATCAGAGTATGTACACGAAAAAGACTATTAAAACCGTGGATAACACCAGGTGTTCTTAAGTGTTTAAAAAATCGAGATAATCTTCATAAAAAGACAAAAAAAGATCCCAAGAATGATACCCTAAAGACTATTTACAAGAGGTACAGAAATTTTTGCTCTTCACTACTAAAAAACCTAAAACGGGACCATGACAGACTACAGTTACAGAGTGCAAATAAAAACAATAAGAAATTATGGAAAGCCATAAAAGAGATTACATATACCGTTAAACCAAAAGATACACCATTTGAACTGATAAATACTAAAGACCCACTAATTTCTATTGACAGTGTCAACAACCACTTTGCCTATGTTGGTAAATTATTGGCTGAAAAGATAAAAAGTACACATGTTAATACACAAACAAAATTAAAATTAAAATCTTGCTCACACTCATTTTTACTATTACCCACTGATGAAAATGAGATTAAAGCAGAAATTAATAATCTTAAAAGCAACAGCGCAACTGGGCTAGACATGATTCCTTCGGAAATTCTTAAAGAAAATAAAAATATTTTAGTTAAACCCATAACCTTCATCTGTAATTTGTCGTTTGCGACTGGAGTTTTCCCTATAGCCCTAAAAAAGTCGAAAATTAGCCCTATTCATAAGAGTGGTGATAGAGACTGTGTCGATAATTACAGACCTATTTCCATACTCCCATCATTATCAAAAATCTTAGAGCGTGTCTTAAATAAAAGGTTAGTTAAATATCTGGAGGACAACAAACTATTATCACCAGCACAATTTGGTTTTAGATCCAAAAAATCTACCTCAGATGCAGTTCAGGAATTATTAAACTTTACGGTAACTAATCTGGACAATAAAAAGAAAACTATTGCTATATTTCTGGACCTCGCTAAAGCATTCGACACAGTCTCTATTTCAATCCTCCTAAAAAAACTCGAGTGTCTCGGAATAAGGGACCTTCAGTTGCAACTTTTTGAAAGTTACCTAACAGAAAGAACACAGTGTGTAGGAATAGAAAATTTGATTAGTAAGGATGTTACAGTTCATTACGGCGTTCCGCAGGGCAGCATCCTGGGACCGACTCTATTCCTTGCCTACATCAATGATCTATGTCAGTTAAACCTCCCCCAGGCCAAAATTGTTACCTTTGCTGATGATACAGCATTGCTTTTCAGCGGGGATTCATGGAATGAGGTATTTTCAAACGCGCAGTTGGGCTTTAATATTGTAACCAAATGGTTAAATGAAAATATTCTTACCCTGAATGTGACAAAGACAAAATACATTACCTTTTCACTGAGAAACGCAGATTCTGACATAACTCAATACAAAATACTTTCTCATAAATGCACCAGTTACGATGTTGATTGTCTGTGTCCTAAAATAGAAAGAACAAATACTATAAAGTATTTGGGTGTTGTGATTGATAGCAGACTAAGCTTCAAGGAACACGTAGATATGATAGCAGCAAGAACTCGAAAACTTATATTTATTTTTAAAAATTTGAGGCATGTGGCTAACAAAGATCTAATTAAATCGGTATACCTTGCACTTGGCCAGTCACAGCTAATTTATGGTATCACTACCTGGGGCGGAGCAGCGAAAACACACCTCTTAAAAGTTGAAAGGGCGCAGAGAGCTGTTTTAAAAGTGAGTCTTTTCTTACCGTTCTTTCACCCTACCGTGGATGTTTACAAACAGAGTAAAGTACTCACGATCCGTCAGCTTTATATATTGTACACTGTCACTAAGCAACATACACTACTATCATACGAGCCTCACTTAATTGGGAAACGACGCAGAGGTGACATTGTATGTACAAAACCTTCTTTTAAAACGTGTTTTGCCCACCGTTTTTTCTGTTACCAGGGTTGCAATCTATACAATAAACTGAACAGGATTCTGTCGGTTTACTCTCTCCCAAAAAACCAAGTTAAGAAAATAGTAAAAGACTGGTTGCAATCTCTGGACTACGCTACTACTGAAAACCTACTTCATTAATTGATACTCAGCAATATAGATGAATAGGTAACATTACAAACTTACACTCATTCGCGCGCACACACACACACACACACACACACACACACACACACACACACACACACACACACAAACACACTCAGACAACACACACACACTGAAATTTGACCGTACCTACATCCTTCCCATATACACTCTCTCACGCTAACTCATATTGTCTCCTTAACAACTAAAACCCTACATACAACTAGAACCTAAGTACACGTGATTATCATTAAGTTCTTTTATGTTAAACCTAAATCCAAGGGTGAGGACCTGGTGATCTGTAATACAGGTTAACACCTACAATGGACACCAGCTTCTCACATACACTTGATGTTTGTTTTCTTACATAAATTTTGATTAACCTAGTTTCATAATTAAGGTCATGTATTTGTGAGGAGAAATAAACGTAAATTATTATTATTATTCCCAACATTTACTGTACCTGACAGACAATTAAGTACCCTTTCTAACTCCATACAGCGTCCAAAGCAAATGCACTTTAGTTATTTTTCAGGTCGCTTTGGTAGGACTCAGGAAAAATGAAACGTACTGGTCAGTTGACATGGCACATACATTGTACGCCTACTCCAAAGTTACTTAAATAAAATACGGAACGTTTTATCGACTAGTACTGTCTTGAATGTTATTTAACAATCGTTGGTAATATACTTAAAAACTATTTTTTTGGAAAAAAATTGTGATCTAAATAAATATATAAATGTGGAAAACATCACATACATTGCTCTGAACCCAAAGTAAGTAGCTAAAGCACTTGTGTTATGGAATTCAGAGGGCAACGAAGACAACGAAGGTACCACAGACACCCAGACCCGAGACAATGTAAAAAAGTGTATTTTTTACTTTGACCCAGCCGGGGATCGAACCCGGGACCTCAGAGCTTAAACAACCGGTGCGTACACCACTTGACCACGGAGGTCGTCACGGAGTCTAACAATATAACTATAATAAAAATTGCAAGTTTGTTTGTCCTAAGCAATAATTTTTAACAGACTACTACTGGTAGATATTTCATGGAGACAAAAAATCAAGAAACAATTATTATTCAACTAAAGTCACAAAAAAATAAATATTGCCTCTCTGATACTAATAGCATAACAATTATATCTATAACTAACCAGACAACATCGACTGTCTCCATAATTTACATGTTATGTGTCTGATAATCTTTTACCGGCAACCAGTTTTTTTTTTATTTATTGACAAAACTGGCACGCCTACCAGTCTTAACGTGAACGCATTGTTCAGTCACATCAATCCATTTCCATACTCCCATAGTAACACTACATAATATTATAAATCCGAAAGTAACTCTGTCTGTCTGTTACGCTTTCACGTTAAACCGCTTAAACGATTTTGATGAATTTTGGTATGGGGTAAGTTTGGATATCAAGAAAGGACATAGGTTACTTTTTGCTGCAGTAACCGACAATCACACGGGTAAAGCCGCGGTCAATAGTTAGTAAGTAATACGTAGCTCTATAATGATTACTTAGCCGGTATTAGGGTCTAATCTAGTAATAGTTGGCGCGATATTGCTATTTGTGCTGTTTTGCATATTCATTTGCATAAACTGTCTAACATTACTTCTGATTATATTATTATTGTGAGACAGATTTTATTTCTATACTGCTTTTACAGTGTCATAGTCAAAATAGTTTCAAGCTTAGATTTGTATTCAGACTTGTGCCGGCAGTGTCTCTTTATGCACGTCTTGCAAATGAAGTCGGAAATATACCAAACGAAGCTATTGTGATTCTTTTACTTTCTATTTTTAAGGTTACTTTCTTCATGAAATAGAATTTTCCAAGAAGTTTCACAGCTCTTGTGATCACGATTTATGACAAAACAAGTAGGATTATATGACTGATAAGATATGGACTAGCTGATGCCAAGGATACCCTTATCACCTAGGGTATAAAAATAGCCTACGACCTATACTCAGACCAAATATACACATTCTTTTTATAAAAATCTGTCGAGCCGTTTCGGAGGAGTTCGATAACAAACACTGTGACACGAGATTATTATATATTAGAAGATTAAGTACTGTTTGTTTGATGTTATTCAACCATGATAGCAGTACAGTTGTGTAAGTAAATCTATTGCCTTCAAGACCTGGCCGCAATAGCTGTCAATCAAACGTTTTTAGCCCCCGCAGAACAGTGACATTTCTACAAGAGTTCTCGATGATATAAATCGCTTAAAATTTAATATCTTTTCTGTAAGTCACGTGACTTAGACTTGCCACTTCCATAGATTTCAGAGATTTGATTAGCTTTAACGCTTGTAGAAACGTCGTCTAGGGAGGTAGGGGGGGGGGGGGGAGATAATGAACAGATAGACATAATATACAATATTTTATGAACTGTTCCTATACCAGATGTGCTTTTCACCCCTTATAAATAGATATACCCTTTCGGTAAACGTAGAAAGAACCAAAGCAAGAAAATATATACACTCTGTATATGCACAGGACATATACAGTGTGTTACCTGTATATATATTTTCTTGCTTTGGTTCTTTCTGTTTGTTCTCCGTTATCAGTCCCGCATTGCCGGTTGTTTTGTCGTAATATACTTACATGTCAGAACAGTAGGTTAAGCTAATATTTGCGCAGTCCCTCACTTTGCAAACTGGGAAGTTATTCCGTTCTTATTTCTTAACGCCCCTATAAATTAATTTACGTAATGGTGTCCATGGTGGACATTATTAAGTTTGTTTACATTAAAAGTTAACGATATCAGGCTCTCCCGCTGTAATAGGTATTATTAGATGTTGACTGGGTATGAAAGTAAAAATCTATTTAGTCCGTAAGTGAAAAGTAAAAATCTATTTAGTCCGTAAGTGAAAAGTAAAAATCTATTTAGTCCGTAAGTTAGACACTAAAAAAATATAAGAAACGTCTTTATTTTTTCCAAATTTGTAAAAAATATGGAGATATAGTGAATGAAAGTTTAAGGGTAGGGCTAATGACGTCACACATTCGCACAAAACGTGGGTAAGTGTAACGCCATGTAACATTTTAAATTAATGTATTGTCGAGATTTTTTTTACGTATACAAAAACACGTGTAATATTTTTTATTAATCTACATGATGGAAATAAAAAACTTTGTAGTCAACCCTATTGTCAGATTAAATAATCCTCATGTTTTGATCTCTATAAATGTTTTTCACATCACAATTCATTTACGTTATAGCAAAATCAATATTTTGAAACTTTACATGTACGTAAATTAGTTCTTAGGTGAGGCTGGTGACCATTTAAAGACCGCAATTGAAGGTGCAGAGAGTAACCATTTACTTTTAAACAGAAACATAAATTCCTACTTTTAAAATATGCTAACAGAAAAATCACTCGTATGAAAAAATATGCGAGAATATATTTTACAGGCGACCGACTAATATGAATATATAGTAGTTTAGTAATAAAACCTGTTGATATAAGATGGAGGAAGTTGGTCTGAAGGTGTTCTAAATGTATTCATGACACCTGACGCTAATGCCGGGATATTGACTTTATAAGTTCAATTACAGTTTGTTGACAAAGTTAATTATTATTGGCAAACCTTTCACGTGCGAGAATAGCCGTGGAAGCGATAGGGTTAGATTAGACTAGTATAAGATTACTAGCTGTCCCGGCAAACGTTGTTTTGCCCTATAAATTAAAAATACCTACCCTACCCTACCTAACCTACCCTACCTACCCTACCCTACCTAACCTACCCTACCTACCCTACCCTACCTACCCTACCCTACCCTACCTACCCTACCCTACCTACCCTACCCTACCTACCCTACCTACCCTACCTACCTTACCCTACCTACCCTACCCTACCTACCCTACCCTACCTACCCTACCCTACCTACCCTACCCTACCTACCCTACCCTACCTACCCTACCCTACCTACCCTACCCTACCTACCCTACCCTACCTACCCTACCCTACCTACCCTACCCTACCTACCCTACCCTACCTACCCTACCCTACCTACCCTACCCTACCTACCCTACCCTACCTACCCTACCCTACCTACCCTACCCTACCCTACCTACCCTATTTTTTATTGTAAGTCATCAAAAAATAAAAAAAATAAATTACCAAAAAAAATTAAAGTTTTTAATTAACAAATAAAATATAAGGGTTGATCGTAAAGGAATGAAAATTTAGGGTTGTATGTATTTTTGTATGTTGTGTCATAAAAAAATAAAAACAAAAAATTTTGCCTAAAAAATAAAAAAAAAAATTTAGGGGTGGACTACCCTTAACATTTAGGGGAATGAAAAATAGATGTTGGCCGATTCTCATAGATACCGGATAAGCACAAAAAAAATCATCAAAATCGGTCAAGCCGTTTTGGAGGAGTTCAAGTTCGAACACCGTGACACGAGAATTTTATATATTAGATTTTTAAAAACAGTCTTCTACATTACAATTTGTTTCATCTTTCTTAGTCATGTGAAAAAAAACAAATGAACAACTCTGTCTTTACTTCAGACTTTGACCTTTGAGACATTTAAAAACACATGTCTCTTGATCTCGTGTACTGTAAAATGTACTTAATACTCAATCGTTTATTGCCATTTCACTATGTATATGCTTAAGTGGTAAGTAAACATTTATAAATGATACAAATATGGACCCTCTCAGACACAGGAAAATAAAATAACAAAGGTTGAATAGGGCGCGTTTCATATACATGTGGAGTGTAAATATATACTTTGTTGTACAATGTACAGTTTAAAAATGTACTTAATATCGGTATCGACAAATAATGCACCGATGTTAAGTTATTTTACCAGTTTAATAGAAATCTAAAAGTATGAACTCATTGTAAGTGTTACAAGCTACTACACTAACGAGATAGAATACACGCCTCAGTAAAATTGAGTAAAACGCTACGTTGATAGTAAATGCGAACAAGCTAAAGTGGCAGCAGCTTATTAAATTTTGATATTATCATATAAAATTAAATAGCAGCCGTTTTAGTTCGAAACTGGTTCATATCTCCGTAAATCTAATATTCAGTCGATATTTACGCTGCCCTACAGGGCTACAGATTACATATCCTCAGATTTTCACTTTATATGATAATTTTCTTCCATTTCTTACCTATTCAGCGATTGTGGGTAACGACACATATTTTGTTGATAATTGTATACATGTAAGGGTGGTTTGCGTTGAAAAATTTGTATTATAATGGTATTTGAGTAGGAGTAAAATAAAACTGTAAATAAACCTTATTTCGTTTTGTCTATGGTAATTTAGCTTTTGAAAAATATGAGAGAAGAAAGGCTACATTTCTTCTCTCATATTTTTCAAAAAGTAGACGTCCTAAGTAATAAATTTTGAATTGTATTCAAAAGCAAATAGTAATAATATCTTGGGACAAATCACAAAACTCACGGTCATCTGATCCCAAATTAGACAGAGCGATAATATACGAAGACTGTGTCAGCAATTCAAAGCATAAAATCGCAATAACGTAATACCAGGAAAAACATACTTAATAAAAGAAAGAAATTACGGTCATAGATTGGACAAGAGCTGTAAGCGCATAAATCGTCGATGTCAAAAATTATATTAATTTTAGTATGGTTATGACATTATACAGTATTTAACACTTAAATTTTTATCTATCTAAACACATAATAAAATAGTAAGTAATATGCAACTTTCTTTTGCCGGTTATCAGATTGTCCGAAGAACCGTAGAGTGCACATAGCTTTTTCACACAATATTACATCCAGGTGGTAAGAAATAGCGCTTTAAATTTGCAAAAAATTAAATTCATTTGCAAACCTAAATTGGGATTTTAAAGCACTGATGTTTAAAAACCAAAATCCAATTATCACTAGTAATGGCAGATAAAACGGTCCTATCCAATTATCTCTGTTTGTGGCAAAGGAAAGGTCCTTCATCATCATTAAGACCCTTTTTAATTCTGACCAATAAAAGTTAGTTCCGTACGAAAATAAGGAAATCTTTCGTCAAATGTTAAATTACTGTTACCATGCACTAGGGAAGACACTTAAATCCAAGAGGAAATTAGTTAAGTACGTTAGGGAATTAATTAGACGAAAGGGAAATTGGGTTGCTCTATGTCAGTGGTAGACAGAGATAGAAAATGTTTATGACGTTTCGTAATTTTGGATTTTCTGATAGTTTTTTTTAAACCCTTTCCATGCATTGTATGTACAAGTGTACATAGCAAAATTGATCAATTATAAAAAGTGCAAC
Source organism: Diachrysia chrysitis (assembly GCA_932294365.1). Lineage (NCBI taxonomy): Eukaryota > Metazoa > Arthropoda > Insecta > Lepidoptera > Noctuidae > Diachrysia > Diachrysia chrysitis. Next base: position 7,363,687 of record OW028659.1, on the reverse strand, counting down.
TTCATTTAGACGTCTGAAATCTGTAATATGTAAATGCGAAAGTAACTCTGTCAATCTGTCTTTCTGTATGTGTGTACGCTTACACAGCTAAACGGGTCAACCGGTTTGGATAAAACTTGGTATGGGGTAAGCTTCAATTCTTTATGTCGCGATATACTTAGCAGTAAAATTTAACGTTTCGAAAAAAAAAAAACATTTTGATAACCGACACCCACGCGGGAGGAGCCGCGGAAATAGCTAGTGTGATATGATTACTATTAGTATGTAGCTCATCAAACTTTATTTATTTATTTATTATTTATTTATTTATTCCCGGTTTGGCAATTAAAGAAAACCCTGTTAAATAGTTTATCACTTTAATTCTTTGTTAGATTTTTTTTATTAAACGTCTCTCGTATTAGAGAATAAAATAACTGAATTGCGGGGGATTCACAAACATTCAACTCATTCAAATATACTCAAATAAAATTCTTTTTATGATTTTACTGGTAACAAGCCTTAAAGATGTGTCCAATTTCCCATTTTTATTCAGTTCAGAGTTAGGTCATACAATGCACGTGCAGGCAAAATGTCACCGTGACTCAATAATCAGGCACCGGTATTGATTTTACAGGCACGGGAGGAAAACGACCCTTGTAAGCAAAAGCTCTCATATTTTTAGTATTATATGTTTCCTACGTTAGGAAAAAACTAGTACCTACTACTATACTATTATGATAGCTAAGGGTACAAAAAGGAAATATCTATTTAGTCCACAAGATAGATAAAAAAAGAAAAATAACTCGTATTTTTTCTTTTATCAAATCAATAAAACATGTCCAAGTTAAAAGCGCTTTAAACTTTAGGAAAGAGGGCTTCTGATGTCACGCGTTGGTAAAAATTTTTGCTATATGTGACGTCACGCGACATTTCCATTCCCTGTATCTTCCCCATTGTTTGTTTAAGTAAAAAAAGAGAAAATACGTGTATATTTTTTTTAATAATCTACGTTATTTTAAATAAAAATAAAATAGTCCGCACCCCTATTTCTTTAGTCCCGAAATAATTATGTACTACTAACGAAAAAATTCTTCTTTGTTGTTCATAAAATGGCCTAATTTTTTTAGGATAACATCTTTATTCTAAAATTCATTTGTCTTCACAATATTTTACTAAAACAAAGACAGTAATAGACTGAACTCACTTTAAAGTCACAAAATATTTTTGAGAATCTGCTTATAATTAAGTAAATGTACCAAAAACGGGTCTTATCTTAATGTTAGCGCTTTCCGTAACAACCTATTTACATATCCCAAACGACTTTTTTGTGTGTAGGTGTCGTAAAATTTATACAAAATTAGACTAAAGCCGGCGATAATCGTTGAACTAAAGTATGATCCCGGTTTTAAAGACAAAAAGAAACTGTTTTTATATTTTTTTAAAGGCCAAAGTTATTTAATTTTGGGCCGCTGCAAAATAAAAGTGCTTTAATGGGTTAAGAAAATGGAGAGTTAAGTAAAATACGAAGATTTGAATTCTTATAATGTGTTTGAGGAAATTAGAATTTCTTACAAAAATACTGGTGTTATGTTACTGCTGTAATTGATGCAAAGGGAGTAGAAATCAAATTATATTTTTAACTAGAATCGGCTAAAGAATTGGCTATTCTTAAAAAACTATCGACGAACTTAAATCGTAATAAAAAGTAAAGGTAAGACTCAGTAAAACCGTCATAGAAATGTTAGATGACCAAGTAATCAACGTAAACTCAGTATAGCTGGGTGTCAGGAAGTTAGTCAGTGTTTATACAACCCCGTGCCGAGGCCGCCGTAACCAAAATTGTTACGGAGGACATCATTATAAAAATTAAAATCAAAATATTTTTATTTTAAGTATGCCTTTTCATGCACTTTCAAAACGTTAATTGACCCTAGTTGCGCAATTCCAAAATGTTATTTCTATGGAGAAGAACCGGCAAGAAACTCCATAAACACCGCTGCTGGGAATGATTACATGATAAAGTTTTCCAAAGGTTATATACCTATAACTATACTAAACCTACCTCAAAAATAAATAAATAAATAGTACCTATATTAAACTACATTCTTTTTCTCCATTATAAGCTCTAACAGAGAGAGAAAGTGCACCTTGAGGCGCATAAACAAGCAGTATTTGACTTGCATCAGAACTACTTCGTGTTTTAAAACGAAGCTTACCAAAGCGGCCTGAAGCACGTTCTTCAAACAAACAGTGGGTATTAATCAACAACTGCTATTTAAAGACGGAATTCTGCTTTATTGCTATGGAATTTTTAGGCATGGGGTATAGATTGCCTATTTATTACTAGCTGTTTTCCGCGGCTCCGCCGTATAAGTACTAGTAAAAGTAGCTTATGTCCTTTCTCAGGCTTTAGACTCTGTGTACAAAATTTCATTTAAATCGGTTCAGTAGTTTTGGCGTGAAAGCGCGCCAGGCAGACAGACAGACAGAGTTATTTTCGCATTTATAATATTAGTAAGTTTTAGGACACTTTTATGAACATAACGTTAAGAAAACTTATTACAGGAATAATATTTAATTTTCATGTCATCCAATATATTACCTACTATTATTATTAAACATACACTTCTTTAAAAGGGCAGTGTCTGCTGGAATAAATTTCTTAAGCTTTGTACTTTGTAATCCTTTATTACACAAATTATAAATAAATAAATAAAGTTAATCAAATTTATTTTAAATAACAATTTAAGACGACGAATATTGAAATGTACAACATTTTCTACCTACGTCTTGGCACTAGAACGAAACATTACCTAATTCGCTGTCTCAGCACTGACAAAGTCCCAACAGACTTTCAAAAAGGAAATTTCTAAAATACCAGAGCATCTAGTTTCCTTAGTTTTAGCAATCTTAGTGATTCTTCCTAGAAATATGTTTAAGTAAGGTCTTAACTTATTTAATTTGTTCAAAAATTTAAGGATAGATTTTTTACCGACTTCAAAGAGGAGGAATTCCTTAATTCGACTGTATTTTTTGTTGTTTGTTTGTTACGCGATATTTTGGGTATCGTGCATAAATAAAAAAATATTGTAATTAATAGGGTATATACCTCAAAAATGGCCTCATACAAATTCATTGAAGGTTACGCTTTGTGTTTATGGTTGAGTTTGTGTTTTTTAATAGTATCACAATTTGCATTTGTTTATATTCAGTTATTATACTCGAATTGGCTAAACATGTTTGTGCAAAAATGATATTGTATAAATTGACTGTGTAGTGCATTGTTCCGCAGTTGACCACAGTAGGTTCATAAAATATGCACAAATAATAAGCACATATTGCGAGGCTGTCGTTGTTGAACTGTCATTTGTTTTCACTGCTTACACTAGTTCCTAACTAGACTTCTATACTAATACTATAATATTATAAAGAAAAAATTGTGTTTTTGTATGTTTGTAAAAAATAACCTCAAAATCTACTGGACCGATTTAAAAAATGTTTTCACCATTAGAATGCTACATTATTCTTGAGTAACATAGGTTTTATTACCGTGCTACCCGTGCGTGTCGCCAGTATGTAACAAAAACCCTGTGCGATTCAATAAAGGCGTATTCCTGGTTCAACATACGTACTAGACAAAAATGTCTCACTCAGGTGACTTCTTTGATAGAAAACTGTAGGTAGTACACGTGAAGTTTGTCGAGCGATTAGTGTTGACTTTAATCAGTTTTATTTTAATTTAATTATATTCACCGGGGAAAAATAATAATATCAAATCCATTCAATAGTTACGTATATGTGTACGCAGTACGATTCCGAATAATACTCATAAGGATCGGACAGGGTTTTGTTGCATCCTGTACATAAAATTATAGCAACATAACTAATATAAGATCGTACAATCAAAATATAGTATCTTTGTGTAAATTTTGTTAGTCCAAAACATTTTGCAGGTAAATATCCAACCGTAAAGCAATTACAAATGCTAAAACGTCGTTGTCAAACATAAATCCTGGGCACCGGTGGAAACTGGAGTAAACCCGTCATTACCACAAATTGTCGAGATATCCGGACGTGTCAACCCTTACACTCAGACATCTGAATATATAATTCACAGCTACTAATTACTTGAATGAAGAAAACAAAGTTTACCTAAAATTTTGGACGTAAATCGAAAGACTTTCAAGGCAAGCTTTCGTTTTCTAGATTTTACAAAGTAGCGTCTAACGGATGACCTAATTTCGGGGCTGAAAACGTGAATTATTCAATAGGCGTTGTACAAAGGTGGAAATTATTGCCATTATCTGGGGATTAGGAATGTTGATTGGATACTTAAAAAGAACAAATAGAAGTTATTTTCAATTAATTAAGATTTTTTTCCTTTTTAAATAACGTCTGCCACACTGATGTATTTAATCCTTGTATTGAGACAGGTTTCAAGAACATTCAATTCACATATATAGGTACAAAGAACACCCAGACTTGGAACAAATATTTGTTTGTCCAATGTTTGTCGAACCCGCAGCACGTCGCGCACAGTAGTAACTGGCGTGGTGACCTATACCACTCGGCTATCCGTGCATTCAAGCTTTTGCACCAATTAATTTCCTTTTCAGCTACTTTTTTTAAATATTATTCACAAAAAGTTATGTATGTACACATGACACACGCGTATGTGTACATAACATAAGCAAACTTGAATTAATATGATGTTTAACGACAGCGTGACAATAAATACCGTGATATTATTTTAATAAAGATGACTTTAATCGTTATGGAATAAAACTATTTGTAAACGAATTCCCCCGCGATTTATAAAGATTTTAATGTATGTTTTTTCCACTCAATTTTTCAACTATTGAGCTAATGATCTTAGGCGATTAACCAAATATAAAATGAAAATGTTTAAAGCTTTAAGTAGGTATATTTTTAGAATTCTTCGAAGTTTATTTATTTCGCCTACAGACTAATTAACCAGCATTTATACGCCTTCTTATAAAAAACTCTAAGTTTATAAAAAGAGTCTGTAAAAGCGCTAGATATTAGCAGTTTTTCTTCTTTAAGCATCTAATTAGAACTGCGTCAACAGAGTTTATTAATAACTGTTCTAAGTTCCAAGTAGGTTGTCCGGGAATAGTTCTACCGATGTGGCTTCGATCAATAGTGAACTAGACGGAATTTTATTTACAGAACTGTGACGTAGTTGAAGAGCGCTATATCTATTAGTTTTGAGGATATTTATGTAATCAATGTTTCTCCGTAGCTTAAAATTAACTATAGAATAGAATTTCTAGGACGGTTCATTAAACTTGGTAAATGTATACTGCAATTGCTCAATAATGCCATTACATTTTTTAATACTTTTAAATGTAGAATGTAGTCAATGTTTATCCATGTGTATTATAGCAAGATTATTTACTGACAAAAAATATTAGTGAGATTTTCAAGCTTTTATATATACATAAGAAAAATGTCTCCATAGTCAAAGACATACGGTGACATAAATATAATAAACATCATTTTCTGTAATTACAGAAATACAAAAATAACCGAATAACGTCATATCTATAAACGTTTAAAAGGTTTCTATTTGATTACGCAACACGTAAAGGTTAAAAGCATTTCATATTGTGTGTAAATATTCTTGAAGTTTGGTAAATACCCAAACCTTGTGAGGAAAATATACGTATTGTTATGTAAGAAACCCAACACGCCCACGATCTGATTACATTTCGGACATACATTATTGTCTGCAATAAAACTTGGTACAGACAATGATGGTAAAAGTTATTGGTATTGGAAAATCGAAAAGGGAAATACTATGATAAAATTTAGTGACAAATTATATACTTTAATTTATTAATATTAAAATATTAATTTACCTCTAACTCAACAATATAGACACAAAACAAACGAAATAAACTAATCTAATCAAAACATATTTATGTGACTAAATATAACATATTATCTAACATGAATACGTTATAGTAAATAAAAAAAATTAATCGGTATAATCTTGAAAATACAAAGACAAACAATATCAAATAAAGCTAAAGCATACACCGTTTGTATACATATTTGAAATATCTGCCTTCTCCTATTCAAATATTCAGTGCCGACAACTCTGATTGATTTATGAACATGAAAGTTTAATATCAAAAAGTAAGCGATCTGCGAAATTTTCCAATAACGAAACCTTATATGCAATGTTGGAACAGTTTATTGAACAGAGTCGACGCTAATATACAATGCAGTCAACCTGGGACACTTTCAAGGGTATGCTACGTCGTAGACGTTACGTAGCACTTTAGTGCTACGTCGTAGCTGATAAAGTATTGAAAGAGGATTCGAAGATTTGTTTCAAAGTTTAAGGGCAATTAACATTGATCTTCTATTAAATAGGTCAATCGCTATTAAGAGTTTTTGTTATTTTAGAAGAAATGCCAAAAATAAATGGAGTATTTATTGGTGAAATAGTAGAAAAACAAAAGGAACCATGTTTGAATGAAACACTTCGGTAAATCTACATAATTATTTTTCACATTAAATATCTGAGAAATTTTTCAGAGGAAGTAACGAGATGAAAGGAATTTCCTTCAATTTCTTTTCAAAATACTTGAAGGAATTACATTTTATTGAGAAAAGATTTTAACGAGTGAGCCTGGCTTATGAAGGGCTATCGAGATAATTGTTTAAAAGCTACATACAAAATCTAAAAATGGTATACAAAATCTACTAATATTTAACTGTTCATAATATACCAACGATAAAATATTATGAACAGTAAAATATTTGCAAAGCTCTGCGATATTTGGAATAAAACATTTATTGGTAGTTTTTTTTTTGTAATATCGTGAAAACATCAATCAGTTTTTAGACTATAACGAAGACTAACTTTTTTTAAGCTTAAATATTAGATAGACACCGCATATAATGTTGTATGTACTTGTCATGTCATTATCATTATTTCATGAGTATGAGTAAATTTCCCGTCGCGGAACCAGTAAATTACTTCGAGCGTCAAGTACTAAGCATCGAGGCGACGGTAAGTGTGTTAGGGATACCACATGCTTTGCAAAACAGTATCATTTATCACTAAAATTTTTGTATGACTTCAATATGTTTTGCAGTAACTATCATTCATCTTTGTGTATTACATTATTAACACTTTCATAATCTACTGTAGTTCTTAAAATATTTTTTTATTTTTTTATTTGACAGAATTGAAATATGGGACGTTGGAAAAAAAGCTGCAAGCTTAAAATGGGATTGGGAGGGTCACGTTAGCCGCATGCATAGTAACAGCTGGGCAAGGGTCTCTCAGGTAGCTGATACAATGGGAGCCAGCAAATGGACGGCGCCACCGAGGCCGACCCAGGAAGAGGTAGCGCGATGACTTAGACGCATACCGTGTAGGCTAGTTTGAGATGGCACGAGATAAACTTTAATTGAAATACATTGAGAAGGCCTTTGCCAAGCAGTCGGACAGTAGGCTACCATAAAGATATAAAGTTAAAAGTTAGTATCATCAATTTCGTAAGTTATTGAAATTTTTTCTTTATTATTATTAGATTGAGGATTGAATAGTAAATGTTGTGTACAGCTGTCATTCAGATTCATATATTGACATAATTTATTAGTAAGATTTAATTAGATATCTGTGTTAGTCCCAATTAGATACAATAAATTAAAAACTAAAAGTTCAAAAAAGTCATAAAGTTCACAAATATTTCCTCTGCAACTCTAAAAATAACAGTTAACTTAAAACCTTTTCTCTATAAATTTCTCTGCCCTAGTTCTCGTAGTAAAAATACCTTACTTTCATAACACTTTTCTAGTTTCCATTTAATTTATTTTACCGCAAAAAGCGTTACAGCCTTGTTAATATGCAAGCGGCAATAAATACGCGTCTGGAGCATCATGAACGTCAAGGCTCTTTGCTTTAGCAATAACTTTATGAACATTATAACGTGCAAGTATTTTTGACGCCGTATGAAAATTACCGTTAACCGTATAGAGAATTAAGGACGCATATAACCTGTAGTCTGTATTCAAAGTATTTATTTTTATTCATGAAATGCAAATCTATAGATAGGTATGAATAAAAATCTAGTGCCACATAACTGTGTGACTTGGTCACAACCGATTTTGCTCATTTCTGTTTAGTTATACTTTATTTAGGCTTAACGTGCTTTGCTTTGCGAGACACAGAGTGGTCTCGGTATGTTTACAAATGGTCACCCATCCACAGACAAACCGCGGAAAGCTCTGCTTAACCTGTATTATCGGTCAAACCATACGGCTTACAATTAGCCACGTTATTACAATTTTTAATAAATGCTACATACAAATAAGAAGCGCTAATAAGAAACTTAATTGTTTAATAAAATTATAAAATATATATTAGTTACAAAATTATATCTAACTTTTCCTTATTTATAAACCGATTTGTAAAACATCAGCGTACGAAACATAAAGTTCGCGAGAAATAAATGGAATAGCAGGAAAATATAATATTCTATAATTAATGTCTCATGAAAACATGGTACTTACCCATCTAATATCAACGTTATGAAAAGTCGCAGCGAAATCAAAATTAATATCTTAATATCTTGAGGCTACTTATACATGGTCATCTGATCCAAACTAAGCAGAGCCTGTATTATGGCAACCAGACGACCGATAAACATACTTACATATTTCGAAAAACATGCAAATTATAGATACAATAAACCCAGACACAGAAAAAATGATCATGCTCATCACACACGATTTGTCCTGGGCGGAAATCGAAACCACGACCTCCGCTTTAGCAGGCAGGTTCACTAACCACTAGACTAATAGGTCAGACCAAAAATTATAACGTCAAACGATACGTGTCTGAAACATGTTTATCATATTACAATGGTTTGCTGTTAATGTTAATGAGCTTTCAAAGTTTTGAATACTTCAATGTTTGTTCACCAATCTCGTTCGTAACTTTTGTGTTTGACTTTAAATTGGTCCCTGGGGAGATATTTCGTCTCGCATTACCGGTTAAAGCTCTTTTTGAAGCTTCATTGAGAGGCTTTGGCTTTTTTTCATTCACCCTTGAGAGGCTTTGTAGAAAAAGGGAAATATCTTTGCCTGGTATATATACAAATCTAGTTTGTAGACGAGACTTAGGATAGATCTACTCATACTACAGCAGAGTCGAAGCGCATCGAAGCGTCATATTTTCCCAAGTTGCCAGAATGCGCGCATATTTGCTCTTCTTTCCTATCTCAGATGAAATATGAGCAGTGCGTTGTTGAATTTAGGATACATTTATTGTGTCAGAAATAAAAAAGAAATGATTATGCATATTTGTTGCTTAAGTTGCTGAGTTAAGGATGAATTTACTATATCAACTCTAGACGGACGCTTCGCTGTTCGGCGTAATATGAATTAAGACTTAAAACTATAAAAAGGATATTTTTTTATTGAATGTATTTATAATGATTTAAGTAACAGGCACTAGATAATTAATTAATAGCAAAATTATTATTACAGTAAACTAACATTAAAAAGATAGTATTTAGTAGCAGAATTTACAAAGAAAACACGTTTTTTTCGATCGTATGTACTCTTAGAAAAGAAAAACTAGGGCATCTAAACACTTACTTCTAAATCATACTCATTTCACGTTACTGTGGGAATATGAACCGCCTTAACCGTTTGCGTAAATAACCCTTGGCTGCAGTTGGCGGAATAAAGACATTACATTGTATGAATAACTGCTTTAAAATGTTTTGTGTGCGGTCCGTAAAAAGGACGCCTGCATCTGAGTGTTTCTCTGGCATATACGAATCCTTTTAGAACGAGTGGGACCTCAAGGGTTACCGTATTTATAAAACGTTCTTATTTTCATGTTACAATATAAAAATAATTATCTAAACCGGACTACTCTATAGAAAGTTACGCGAGGTCATACATAAATAAAAAAAGATTTACGCGTCGACTTGAGAAATTCCTCCGTTTTTTTTCCGTTGGTTGAAAATAGAATGAGTTACTAGTTATTTATGTTATACCACCCATAATATACGATCATTCCGTTGTATTTATGGTTACTTATATTTTTTGTGAACTAAATAAATGGCTTTATAAGCAGACGTGAAGTTCCGTGAGTATTTTAACAACAGATACAAATAGACCTAGATAACGCAAAATCTAGTTTGCCGGCCACTTTTCGTGCCCAGCTTAAGAATAATATGCTTAACGTCGCGCTAAGTTTGCATCGATGCACCGCGTTAGTGGATATTCTGAACTGGGAATTATTGACAATCGAATCGTACCTATATCATATTTTTAAATTGATTCTAGCTTGAAATTATCTATAAATATTGCTTGTGTTGTCAAAGTAGGTAGTCAACAATGGCACGCTTAGTTTTTATACAGATCGTAGTAATTGCGATTTCTAGGTCTATCTACATCTGTGATTTTGACCGATACATAATAATATGTAAAATATCTAATAAACACAAGACTGACGTTAAAAATATACCTCGGTATGCGATGCTTCAATTGTTTTTTCTAGTCACAAGTCCAACAAGACTTATTTGAAGGTACACAACTGAAAATACTCACTAACATGTATGCAGCGAAAGAGAAGCTCGTTTTCTAAACTTTTATTTGAAAGACTTCACGTTTCGCAAACGAAATTTACATACATATATTTACCGTTCCTTACTATGCAGACTTACTCAAGATCTCTTCATCAAGTTTTATAGAATTTAGTTTACATTTTGTGTCATATGCTCGTATTTATGATCATATTTTTTTTTTTTTTTTTTTTACAGGGTGAAAATCTAATGACTTTAAACCACGCTGAGGGCACGTGGAGATATGTCGGACTTGCACCGACTAAAAACACTCCGGTCCCGTCCTTGCCTTTGCGGAGCCGCGAGTTCTCTTAAACTGGCTCGGTGGGGCTCCTGCGGGCCTTAGTCCTTAAAGGACCCGTTCTAGAGGGGTAGGTGTAATGTGCCTACCCCTCACTCCTTCTGAAGACGGACGCGTGCGAATTCGCACCCGTATACTCTGCCCTGCCAAACTACAAGTGCAAGATAGGAACTACACAAATCTATGAAAAAAATATTATTTATATGCAACTTCGGACACACTGATAGAGTTGATTAAAGAAAACCCTTATACAAAAATATCAAAAACAGTGAATGGGAGATTCACTGTTTTAGTATTTTTTTTACGAGTATAATAAATTTAAAATAATACCGGCCTGCAAATGTCCTACTGCTGGTCAGAGACCTTTTTTATCATAAGTAACATCATGGTGACCTAGCGTTCCAGTGACTGGATTGTATGCAAATGGTTGTAGGTTCAAATCCAGGCAATATCAATGTGTTCTTTTTTGCAAGTGTTACAAAAGAGATAAAAATAAACTAGTATTACTTGTATGTACATATTTTGTTTTTTTCCTCGAAATCCAATTTCATTCCGTCGATTGGTGAAACCATTCGTTTCATTTAAAATGAAAGCATTCTGGCAAAGACCAAGACAGTATCTCGTATTGTCTAGATAAATCTTACCCTAATACTCAACCCTACACTGCTACACGTAACCTAAGATCTATAAAATAGATTGAATCGAAAGACTAAACCAATGAATTTTGATGTGTACTGAGTGGCTATGATTCTCTTTAAACTCGATAAGAGAATAGTGAAAATACTCTAAGCACGATTTTATCTTGAGATAAACGATTATCACACGAGATTTGTGACAAACTGTTCAGATAAAATGAAGTTATAACGGCCACAACACGGCGATACAGTAGGTAACATTTAAGGGATTTTTGTTATGGTCGTAAAACACTTTATAATGTGAGATTCATGTCATACTAAATCATACAAGATAAAAACCTCAGTAATAATATATAATATATCTTGGGACCACTCACACACGGTCATCTGATCCCAAACTAGGCAGAGCCTGTATTATGGTGACCAGATAACTGATAAACATACTTATATATTTCTAAATACATACATATATAGATAAATTACACCCAGACACAGAACAAATGATCATGCTCATCATACAAAGATTTGTCCTGGGTGGGAATCGAACCCACGACCTCCAGTTTAGCAGTCAGGGTCACTAACCACTAGACTAACAGGCCAGTCCAGTAGAGCAAGTTGCAAAAACTTAGCGGCAAGTGTCTTACATAGTATTGCAAAAAATATTATTATTTCTTTATTAATTAAATAAATAAATAAATGTGGACAACATCACATACATTGCTCTGAACCCAAAGTAAGTAGCTAAAGCACTTGTGTTATGGAATTCAAAAACAACGAAGGTACCAGAAACACCCAGACCCGAGACAATGTAGAAAAGTGTTTTTCTACATTGACTCGGCACGGACACCTTGAAAACCGGCGTGTATGCCACTCGACCACGGCGGTCGGCAGTAATTAATAGCATTAACGCATAAGTATTGGGCTGCATCATCTTTCGGTGTGACCGAGACGAGTCGGTGAGATCAAACGAACGATTGGTTCATTAGATGTCGCATACGTCGCCCTAAGCCGTAACAAGTAGAAGGCAATATTTAAACTTCACTCAGTGACCTCAGTAGCTTAGTTGGTAAATCAACTGGCGCGTTCAGCCAGTGGTCGAAGGTTCGAGTCATGCCCAAGGTTTAGGTTTTTCGTTTCTACTATTTGTATTTAATTACAAAAAAAACTTTAGTAAAGCGTTACGGCGCTAGTATGCCTGGCTTCCCTTTCTCTCACGCATACGGCAGCCGTAGGCAGTTAGTTAAAGTTATCCCTTCTGTCGGACGTCCCGAGACACTCACGTTTTTTTTTTGAGTTCATACTAATGTATTGCAATATCATTTACACATATAAGAACAATTGAGTCTAACCTTATAAATATCAAGCGCTGTAAACAAACGGTTCCTAAAAGCTTCCTTCGCTTCACTCTTTACTGCTGTAATATTGTTACAAATTCAACATAACATGCCACGTGCGACACAATATTACCATCATAAAAGTGAGCTACAGGTTACTCGCTGCATTCTACTGTATAAGCAACGTTCCGTGTTGTAAAATTAAATATTTAAGTAAATAAGATAAAATAAAAAACAGAGATTGCCTAGAGGGAGAAGCTTTTACTTAAGAAAAAATGTCAGTAAAAATGAAAAAAAAAACATCAGGCAGAATACAGGGTGTTACCCAAAGCTCATAATAATCTAAAAGTGTTGGAGACTACATCTGGTATAGAGTCAGTTTACAAAATTTCAGCTCAAAATGAATCAATTAAATAATTCATATCCAATTTTTCGCATTAATTTTATTTAACCCAAAAAATTATAACCAAACGTTCCACCATTTTATTACGAGGAAAAATATCTTATTACGTCATCAGCTAAATGTCAAGATACACTTTTCTTATATAAACCTAAATGAATATCTGTTACAAAAGTGCCACACTTTTATAATTTACACTAATATAATATAGGTGCACTATATTTTCTGAATTCATTAGATTTAAGTTACAGTATACTGTATAATACAATAATTTCTTCTCTTTATCCGCAAACCAAGCTGGCTTACCAAACAGGTGTTCATCTTTGCCCAAATACACCACGATATTGAACTTTGCCCTTTACCGCGACAATGCGAATATTTCCAACCAACAATAACATACCAACGTTGTGTTCACCTTTGATAGTCGGGTCACGTGGAAAACATTTTTCTTTCCGCGGCGTATCGTTAAGGCGCAATTCATGAATGTGATGCGTAAATGAGTTCTTTTTTTTGAACTCGGTGACTGTTTATCATGAGCAATAATGTATATACTAAATATTTATTTTTGTATATTTAATTTTGCCGAATATTGGGCTTTATTGTATAAAAATATGTTTGTTTCTTATTTAATTACGCTTGATGTTTAATAAATTAGATTCCTTGGAATTTCTACATTGATGTTTAATAAGACAAGAATTTCATTTACGTAATAATAGATATTGTTATTACATACATTATTATAACGATACAACATGAACATAATACGTTTTATAAATATATACGTTTCTGGGAAATGTAAAAACAAAAATAGCAACTGTTTGCCGCAATTTTCTTAATATTATAAAGAAACACTTAGGTTTGAATATTTCTTTCAACGTTTCTACTTGAGGAGAATGATTGAAGTTAGTTACAAGTGACATTTGGTCGATCGAATGATATGCGTAAAAATACATGATTACAACTGGAAAATGCAAATAAATATACACTTACATTGCTGTTACAGTATACAAATGTACCTAAATAATTAAACTTAAGCAGACAAGAAGTCAAATACCAAAGAGTATTTGTTTCGTCTGCCAAAATAGACGAGCGAATATCTTCGCGAAACACTGGCTGGCACGTATTTTAAATTCCTTTATTAGATTCCGAGCGACGTTCCTTGTGTCACTGTGGGATCTATTTACATGTTTTGAATGTTCTTGCATATTCGGGATGTAGGTACTTCTAAACGTTGTGTGTTACCGTATGATTGTGAACATCGTTACTTTATAATATTTCTAGGTATACAAACTGACAAATAGGGATGTTGGACTGGGTATGAAAAGTAAAAATCTATTTACGGCCGGTTTCTATATTCAAGAAACAGATTGTTCTGCTTACGGACGGTAGAATTTTCTTTGTTTTGCTTAGTAAAAGGTAAAGTTCTACCGTCCGTAAGCAAAACGAATCGTTTATTGAATATAGGAACGAGGCATTCGTCCGTAAATTAGACAATCAAAAAATATTAGACGCGTATTTTTGTAATTTTTCAATATAACTAAAAACTAAGGAGATAAAGCGAATCAAAGTTCAGGATTGGGGGCTAATTACGTCACGATTTTACACAAAACGTACGACATCGTGACGTCATGCGACATGTCAAATCAATGTACTGTCTTAAGTAAGAAAAATACGTGTCAAATATTTTTTTAGTAATCCACGTGACGCACATAGAAAAATTTTCGTCAACATCCCTATTGTAAGTTATAATCATTGTAATATCAGCCTGTGAATGCCCAACCTGACAAAGGCTTCTTTTCATATTCAAGGAACGAGAATTGATAACAATTGTGAATTTTATGATGTTTTTAATGAGGTGAAAAGTGACATAACTCCGAAAGGACTCAGTCATCTCCTTCAATCCTAACCTAACTTAAGTAAGGGTTCGGAATCACAAAAATACAGAAAAACGGTTTCTTAATATGTAAGAATTTAGTTCACAATCTATCGACAGTTCATAATAATCCGAGAATGATTATAAACTAACAATTTTCACAATCCTGTGGCATGTGCAAGAATATAGATTATTTTAATTGCTTTTGCAACTCGTGCTGATGTTGGCATGAGATATATTTTCCGACGATTGAATTTAAATGTTTCAGTTTGATTGTTTGTTTCTGAAAAAACTGTTTGCGATTATATATTAAAACTGCGGAACTGATTTCACTTATAGTACTAGCGATCCAACCCCGTTTCTCACGGCTAGACAAAAGAATGAGTTATACTCAAAAACCTTCCTCTTGAATCACTCTATCTATTGCTGAAAACTGCATTAAAATTCGTTGCGTAGTTTGAAAGAACTAAGAGTAAAGACAGCGGAAGCGACTTTGTTTTATACTAAGTAAGTACAGTACATAGGTGTAGTTCAAAGCTTAGGTACCTATTAGGTAATATGAGTCGACTTTTTAGTACGAAATAGTTACGGTGATGTAAAACTTCCAAATTCCGCCGCTGTTCACATAATATGGAGCTCTTAAATTGGTCCAGTCGTTCATATAATTCGTTTATTAAATTGTTATTTGAATATCACTGTATATTGTTTAACCCGTAGCCAATATGACTACGCTTGCTATTCATGGTCGATCTTAATTGAAAATGTAATTGATTAAATTCTGTACAAAATATTTTCAATACAGATAAATATTAATCAACTAATAGAATATGTTCATAATCTCAGACTTTAAAAAAGGAATATGTTTTTTTTTTGTATAAAATTAATATATTATAATTAATTATTGACGTGTCTAATTTGTGACTGTAACATTGAACAAAATTGCCAAAAGAGAAATATGTGAAAATGAGGAAAATGATTAAGAGTTTTATTTTATTTTTACGTTATCTACCAGTTTAACAAAGAAAATACAAAAGAGCTTCCATACCACGTTATTCTTGTTTCTATTTATTTAGAGGACTGTTCAGGTAAGCATTTGAATGCATAAACAGAGTTCATAGATATAAACTGTGGTACTGCACTGAGTGCGATAAAACTTGCTGTTTTCTTGTTTAATTAATTTTGTGTGTTTTAAGAAAACAAAGAACGACGTGAAAAAATGTTATTGTAGTCTCGTGAACAATAAAATGCAATAAGTGCAATAAATCTGTTTTTTGTTTTTATTGGAATATATGTTTAAGTTCTTTTAATTTTATTGATTTTAAATTTATCCCTTCCTATCGCATCACATCAAAATAAAGTATGAGTTGTTAAAAGTTTTTAGTTAATTAGAAGACTAGTAAAATAGTACACTATGCAATTTGTACTAATCCCATCCAAATCCTTTCGATCGTCTACCCCTATCTTACCTAACCCTACCTCGTGTAGTTTATTTACCAAGGTACAAATTTAATCACAAAGAAAGCAAATGAAATCCTTTCAAGTAATGAGAATTTCAATATTCTGGAAGAAAACAACTGAATAGCAAGTCAACGAGGTGAATGTCTGAAAAAGTAATGGAGTTGGGGGTTCGCGTCGAGAACGAACAATTGTAAGAAAACGAGCTACCTGACTGAAGTGACAACGTTTATTATGTACACTGGTACAAATTATGTACATAACATTGACGTCAGCTAACCTTTTTAGGGTTGACATTCAGTTTGAGAAGATAAGCAAAAATTCTATGTTTGACTGTCCTGACTGAGGCAAAAGTTGAGAATAATGTTCTAATTTTTGTTTCATAATTTACAGAACAACGTAACATTTAGATATTTACTAAAAGTAGATGTAACAGCAAAATTTATTAATAAAGGAAGAATGTGGAAAGAGAAAAAACAAAAGGACATAAAATTAACATTTTGGAACCCAGCAACTAAAATCATATTGACATTTATACTCTTATTTTCGTGGTTTGAATTCAGTGAAAGGCACAATAATTATACCTATAAATATATTATTATTTATCATTACTGTTAACACAATACACATAAATGCAAAAAGGAATCTATATGCCAATGAAATTTATATGGGACCAACTCTGAGGTTTTTATCATCTAATTATTTTAAAAAAACTTATGAATTAAAAACCTCCTTTTGAAACTGTTAAAAATAACAAACACCTTATTCATAATATGATATAAACAAACAAAACAATATATTTTGAACAAGTGCAATCTTGTTGATAACAAACGGGCTGCAGTCTATAGTTTTAAATTACATCTCACGGACAGACGTCTTTACTTCACTTGTTTTCACTATAGATGTGTTTATAAGAGCTATAGTTGAATAACACTTGTATTAGACATAGGTATAATATCTTGTATCTAACTTAAAATATAGTTTTTATTTACATAATACAAAAGATAATCCTGGTGCGAAAAAACGTTTGAAATAACTTAAGAGCGTGATATCTAAACTGTTCCATTGCAGGGCAACGTGAGATCTATCAAATAAAAAAGATGTACGACTTAACTCGCAGCTTTCATGTTTAGTTGTGATTGAAGATTTGACTGACACTTGATCGGGGTTCCTTTCACAAATTAAACCGATTATTGGAGTCACTGCTTCCGGCGAAGAAATATAGCGCCAGTATAACGAGTCAAGCGACGCACCGTGGCTCCAGTGCTGCCACCTGCGTCGGACCGGACGTTGGAACGTTGCTGGCGAGTCACTGGCTACCTGCATTGGCTGACATCACTTCGGCGGTTATGATGTTTGGTGTCGAATAATTGATTCGGAAAATTGGATATCAATTATTATTATTAACTCATATTGAATTGAAATTTTGTAAACTGAATCGATAACAGATGTATTCTTCACACCTTTTGGATTGTTATGACCTTTTGGTTACACCCTGTATATATCTACAAAATTTACATACAGTCATAAGCATCGGTGAATCGAATAAATTTACGACATTAGACTCTCCTTCTGCATTCACGACATACCTTACTGCATGTCTAGACATTTTTATAATGTATAATATTTTAACTGTGACGACACGGGCTTGCATATTAACCGGTAATTACAATCCTTTCAATGTAGAGCTCCTCTTTACTATGAGCTTCACTTATAGTCGGCGACGTAAACTTTCCGAGTTTGTGCGGCAAAGTGAAATTTCAACGAGATTGAATGAACTGCACTAATGACAACCTCTTTGGTAGCGGTTGCTTCATGCGCCTTACTCAGAAATGAGTTAAAAATGATTCGTGGAAGTTTTTGTTCCATATATATTTCCACACTAATATTATATAAGTGAAGGGAACTCTGCCTTTCTGTCTGTTACGTTTTCACGGGTAAACTGCTAAACCGGTTTTGATGTAACTTGGTATGAGGTAAGCTTAGATCCCGCAAAAGACATAGGCTACTTTTTGCCGCGATAGCCGACACCCACGTGGGCTTGTTTTTGTTTGTTGCTGGATGTTAAATACTTATTTGCTTGGGATTATGGAAATCTGAAAGTTCTGCAACCAAAGAATTATGCCTTAATGGGGCACGATTAAATTTGTGACACATGGGAATGCAAATTATCGAAAACAAAAAACATTTTTTTTAGATCCACAAATAAGTACATCAATATTAATAAATTTAACTTAAAAAAAGAACATTTCGTGTTTGTTTCTTCAAAACTCATTTTTTTGTAACAATCGTCTCTGCAAATTATCAATCTGTTTCCAGCGTGATCACTTATTTTAACGAAATACAAAAATATACTTTAAGTCAATTACTGATGGTTTCATTTAAGTTGTAATATTTGAGTTAAAACTTGTGTAGCGTATTAATTTATTTAATAAGACCCTAGACTTGCTACGGAGCTTGCATAAATATATTTGTAAAGGGTTCTTGTAATTCACCCTTGACTGCTACGAAGATTACTACTATTAGCCTAAACATTATGCCGAAATATAAAGAGCAAGTAATCTAGATGGGATTATTATGCCTGACCTATCAGACTTAGTCTTTATTTAACAGTAGGCCGCAAAGGGTTAGCTGCTTACTCAAATATTAGTATGTATCTAGACCCAAACGTGAAACAAGCAAAAACCTTATTTGAAATTCTGGCTTTGTAAGCATTATACGTATTTATATATTCTATTTTGTGTAATTCGCATTTATGTGCTACGCAGTCTCAGCGTAGAAGCACAAGAAGTTAGTGTGCTACGACGTTGCGCTACGCAGCCAAAAACGTGTGCAACTGTCTACGCCGTAGCATTCGTAGCTGTTTTATTTTCTGAGAATTTGCCTATATTTGAACTTCCAATCTTGTGAAGATAATTTATAAAGGTCCTTAAATATATAAATACCTAACTTCCAAAAATATTTTCAGCTTATCTACGTTAAAATCTATTCCAGAAATAAACAACCTACTTACTTAATAACCATACTCCAATAATACCATTATACTGTATCTCATATCCTTTTGTATTAAAACGTTCAGTCTTTTCGCTTATTTTGATAACTTAGAGGCGACATAACAAAGTATAATAGAATAACTTTTGTACAACTTCCTCAATATTGAAAGAACCTTATTTAGTAATTTAATGCTAGGTAGGTATTAATCGGAATTGAGCAGTCGCTTGGATAAATGTTATATATTGTTGTAAAACTGATAGAATATTAAAATTTGTATATCAATTTAAAGTGTTTCCTCCAATACCTTTTATAGTAAGAACTTATTATTATGAATTTAATATAAAGCCAGATTATGATGGATTGGAAATCATTAATTTATTTTTAAAATAATTAATATTTTATGACGATTACATGAACTAAACTATTTATTTATAGAATTTATATAGTTCAAAAAATCATGTACCTACGAATCATAGTAAAAACGCTTATCAGGTCCTATTGTTTTTGCTATACTTCTTCAAAAAAAATATTAAGAAATCGTCAATATCTTTCCGTGTTTCTATTAATAGAACACACTATTTACAGCCCTCAATAACCGAGTAAACAGCCAGTAAATATCATTCTACCATTGGTATGAACTCTGAACTTTAAGTACTTACTTCAAGGATAAGCCGGCTATAAATTTGACTCGTTTGACTCGACAAATTGACATCGCCTTGAGGTGTCTAATGGCCAAAGTTGTTTTCAAATGGCCTATATTTTATAGCAGGCAATTCGTTATAAAAAATAAACTTGCCAAAAGTGGTGTGCAAATCAAAATATATAATTAGCGGTCATAGTTTATGTCGAAAAATATTTTTGAAATTTTGCCTTTATTATATTTTATTTTGGATTGAAACTTGCAATTTTTTCTGTCATTCATCTTTCACTTGTGCAAGTATAGAAGTACCGTATTTTAGTAGATGATTACAAATATGCATTTAGAAGAAAAGAGAAGGGTTATTCGACAGTTAGTAGTAAGACAGAAAACTCCGGTAACTTCTATAGTGGACTGTATTAATTGTTACAATAATGACAACGTGATATCTAAATATTGTTTTAAACTTATGCGAATCTACTAAGGTAAGATTATGTGCGTGCTCACAACGACGCGGTGGTAACTGGTTCGTCGTCGGTGTGCGCTCACTGCTCGCTCCCCGCGTCCCGCAAACCCCACCTGGTGGCCCGAACTAGTGATGTCCGAACATACATATAGGCTTTTGCAAGATCATAAATATGGGCCAAATAATAATAATAATTCCAAGTGAGATCAGCCATTAACACAAGAGATATTATAGTGCACAAGTGTGTGCGCAAACATAGGTGCACTCTCTGTTCCTTCACTCTCATAGTCCGGTGGAACGGCAGATTAACGGAGAGAGATAAGGCGCTATACCAACGGGGCTGTAACCACCGTCACACTTCCTGAGTCTAGCTCTGGCTGGCTGGCATGCTCTCTGGCTGTACTGAATATTTCGTAACAGAAACTCCTAGTAACTATTTAGCGATTTGAACCCGAGACCTCTTACACGACTGTCGCGATTGCGACGAACTTGACCAACGAGTCATTTTAGTCCAATTATTTTATTATCACAGCTTATATTGCATGCAATGCTCAAGTTAAATTGTAATTGTATTGCAGAAATAATAGTGTCCTAGCTAATACACTTTATCACAAAGAAAATTTCAATTACAACTCATCGTTGTTTAAAATTACATTGCTTTGTAAAACTTTAGTCGGACGCAGTCACTATTTCAAGCCAATCTAACTTTTAGCTAGCAATTCCGACCGCATTTCACACATGTTCTACAAGCAAATACAAACGCTACAACGTTGGCATCCTTTTAAAAGCTTGCCACTGAAATATCGAAACACTTTAAACCATAGAACTTTAGACTTATTTGAAAAAAATTCTGATATCTTTCTAAATGCTAAAAAGATTACATAAATACAGCTAAAAACTATCTCGATCACGTCAGTTTTCAACAATACAACTTCATAATAATCGGTCCATTCGTTTAGGAACTACCATGCCACAGACAGATATAGATATACAGAAATATACACGACAATCTTAAAACACCCCTCTTTTTGCGTCGGGGTTTAAAAATACTTTTAAGCCTTATTTTACAGACGGACGAACAGTTAATCGGTTTTTCGAATACCTGAGTATTTCTCGGGTATTTTTAGAGATTTTGATGAGCTTAAAAGTACAACATTATTCTCTAATAGCGCTATTTTTTGTCTTAACTTCCAATGTAGCTTATTGACTTAGGTTGATAACAGGATAGAATAATTGAGAAGTTGAGGGATATTTTGATGTGACCTTTGTATGTTTTGATATATTTATCAGTATAAAAACTAAAGCAACGAATCTATTTACATATTTAAAAAGGTTATAAGGGTCGACAGTGTAACCGAATACCGATAACCTTACAAGAGTTTGCCTACAAATCCGCCGTGTGTGTTTCAGTTATCACGTCAAATAGCAGCCATGTCCTTTCTTGAAATCCAAGCTTATCTTATACCAAAGTTCATCAAAATCGGTTAAGTTAAGAGGTTTAGCCGTAAAAGCGTTACAGACAGACAGAGTTACTGTCGTATTTATAATATAAGTACTCCAAAATAAAGTTCATTTGTACAGAAAAAGGCTTTTGTTACGCCCAACCTTTGAATCCACACATAGATGAAACTCTGAGTAAAAAGGTTACTGTTAGTATATATGTACTTGTGTGTAGATTCGTCACAATTGTTTCAATAGCCAGCATACAGTTGCCAAAGTTGTTGTTTGTACAGAATTGTATTGTCAACTAGAACGAGTTTGAACCTAACTTTACTTAGCAATTATTTGTTTAGAATTTATGTTACGAGATATTAATTTAACTTGTAATATTAATTAATGTTGGAAATGTGTTGACGGAATTGTAATTACTTAATATCTGTAATATTTAGCAGTGATCTTTATGTATAATGATAATATTCTTTTTAGAATCCTATTGTACAACTTAGAGTGCGTTGTTTAGAACCATTTGTTATCGTAAGTCCGTATGTCAAGATTAAAAGCTGTTTGCTTCAATATACATTGACGTGTCTTTTAACGTTAAATATGGCTGCTTTTATGAGGATTTCATACTCGTGGGTGTTGGTTATTATGGCAAAAAGTTATGTCCCTTCTTGGGTTCCAAGCTTAATGTATACCAAGTTCAATCCAAATCAATTCAGCGGTTTAGCCGTGAAAACGTAACAGACAGTCAGACAGAAAGACAGACAGTTACTTTTACATTTATAATACTCGCACGGAAATTTAATTTGACAAACAATTGAAAATTTTAAAATAATTATGATAAAAAACTGTCATTGGTACTTACCAATGACAGTTTTTTGTACAAAAATAGAAGGTAACTAATCCTAAAAGGTTAAGTATAAGACAGGTTAACTGTGTAATAGATTGAAAGGTTTCGTAATTCACTGACATGAAAACATTAAAGGGAAGCCTCTGAACATTAATTATAGTATATCAATTACTTTCATACAGTACTTATCTTGTTTCACATCTATATCTCCCGCCACGCCTTTCTGTCTGTGTGAACGCGATATACTCAAAAACTACCGAACTGATTGTCATGTCGTTTTCACCAGTGAATAGAGTGATTCAAGAGGAAGGTTTGCGTGTATAATTCATTAATGTATTATGTACCCGTGCAAAGCCGTAGAGGGGGGGGACTAGTTTATTATAACGTTACCTTATTCATGCAGTAGTAAGGTTTACAGACTTTTTGCCAAAATGTTTAAAGTTCAATCTCTAAACATTGTCTGTGCATTAGGTTCGAAAACACAAATAAGAGGATTAATATTATTACTTATCTATTAAAAATCTTTTTTTTTTCCAAAATTTTATCATAAAATAATATTAATTTAATTCTAAAATTAACTGTATATACACAACAAAAATAACAAAAAAGTATAATTTAGTTAAATTTCTTCTAAAACTATTGTTATTCAAAACTCTATTGTAATTAATAATAATCTATTGTAATTAAAAATATTGTTAGTCGAAACAAAAGATACCATTAATAAGCTCAGTAGTAGCGATTAATATTATATTTTCATTATACCAAGAAAACTCACTCATATAACTACAAAGATAACAATAAACTAATGGAAATGGAACTAAAACAAGTATGTTCTATTGTTTTTAACCTTTACTCACACGGACACACCACAATTACGTCATAACTATAGTCTATTTAAATTCTTGTGCCAATGGTATTTCCATTTAAACAAACATCAAATAAATATAAGCGAATGTAAAGAAAGTTTATTTTAGAGTGACTAGTACTGATGAAAAAGTCATAAAAAACTATGAATTTGTAGCGCAAAATGAACCTTACATATAAGTTTTACAGTTGTAATTCCTAAAACTCGTATTTGTTTACAAGTTTGGCACTTAATTTTGAACGCAGTATACACCATATTTGACAGCAAAATGGTAGAAAAAAGGTTGTTTTACAACATAACTACGTCAACAGTTTGTTAGCACGTTTATAATAAAGTAGTTTTGGAACATAAAGTTTGCATTTCACAATTAACCTTATATTTCGAGCAGCCAAGTTTTAGAGTAATTTATAAGCATTAATATAATAATTGTGCAGCCGCGCGGCAGCCATTGTCAGTTTTCAAAAGTAAATTACGTTATGTATCCGGAGTAGGACATATTTTAATGATATGTTTATGATTTTTGTTCAGCTAAATCCTTTAAAGACTTTATAATGTTGGAGGTTAAGAAGGAAATATTATTTATACGCGGTTTTGATCGCGGAATACCTGTGCCGAGGTTTTTATAGTTATTCTATTATAGAGAAAAATTTAACAAATTAAAGATCATGAAAATCGGGCCACCCGTTATTGAGTTATAAATGGTGTAAATGCAAAAAAAATTTTTCAATTACAAAGTTTTGTTAAAAAAACAACTCTACCTTTATTATATTACTAGCGACCCGCCCTGGCCATGGATCGGTAGACAAAACATTAATGATTAATACATATTAATTAACCCTTTCTCTTGAATCACTCTATCTATTGCTGAAAACTGCATTAAAATACGTTGCGCAGTTTAAAAGATCTAAGCGTACTATAAGGACATGCCTTGCTGATCCCCATTTAAACAGTCGTCGATTTAATTACATGTCACGTTTCACAACCAAAGCATTAATATTCTAGTAACTAAGTAATTTAAGTTAGTCATAATGATTTGTATGTTATAATTGATTATATATAAACGGAACCTTGGAATGAACAGTTGTTTCCATCCGCCACCTATCCTAAAATGTTACATACCAATTGCTATTTTCCATTTTTATATTCCAAACAGCAGGAGCGACTTGGTTTTATGTAGTAGGTATATAAGCATAGATTTACAAATCCTCCAAAAAGTCTAATAGAATTATTTTAATGTATCACTGCTTCTAGCCAGATAAATTAAGAGGCCTTATAACCACTGATTCTGATATTTGAACGATTAGCAGATACCTATTTAGTTTTGTACTTCTACCATCAGTTGATATTGTTTAAAGTCATCACCAAACTACAGAGGGAATATCATTATTAAGGACAAATCCGTCCAACAACAGACCTCCACAAACGCGGATTAACCTCACAGATCAAACAACGCGTTAACTAATTGCAAACGAGCTGCTTTAAAATTCCGTTTATATGTCAAACAATTACAACTCTAAATATTATCCAATCGCGATTCAATATTGCAAGACTCCTCTTGCAAGTTAGCTAACGACGAGAAAAAATAATTATGTTCGTTTAAAAAAATATATTGTAATACATACTTAAACAAGCATTTATTCTAATTCCTATTTTTTTAAATTCGTATCTTTATTTTTATTTGTTTGCGTACTTTCCGTTCCGTTTTTTTTTTTCTCTTTTTTATGCCTTGTGTTAACTGGCTGATAAGAAAACTATATAACTTACCTTCCTTATAGCCGATTTTTCGAACGCCAGATAATTTTATCCGAAGAACAATTTTGAATCTTTGATAGTTCCTTATAAAATCTGTGAGACGTCAATTTTTTTATTCCACGAATAAAAAATATCTGGCGTTTGTAAAATCAGCGCTAATGTATAGTTTTCTAGTCAGCCAGTTAAGAATTTCTTCCAGTTAGACGGCCGCCGCAGATGACGACTAATAATATTTTGTTGACAACCCGCCACCGTGCGACAAGGATGGCACTCTGCCGTATGTTTACAGAGCTGATAATACCTGTTTAGAAATATTTAATTTATATAATTTTGCAATTTTACCGGATATCATTAAATTGGTGAAACTGGTGTAAAGAGGTTCATGGTAGCGGTACGAATTCTGTAGTTTATTGATTTAAAAACTTTTTTTCGCACTTTCAAGGTTTCGATGTAAAACGTGGTAGATATAACTAAAGCTACAGCGATAGTGATGCATTTAACTTACTTAAAGACATGAAACTTATTCAAATTCTTTAAAAATCATCGTTTTTTTAAATGTATACATCGAATTCGTTATATTTTGTGAATTGAAATGTTGGAAGAAAAAAAGAGTCATACTAGAATCGTGAAAAGTTTGACTATAACAGCTCTGTATAGTGCCGCCCACTGCCATCTCGTTTGGGGTTGAGCGCGTCGGTATAAGGGCTGGCGCGGCGCCCCAACGCTCATTCGCGATCCAAGCCGCGACCCGACCAGTCGGGCGCTGTCCGATCTCCAACCAATTCTACGACCGCGCGCGTATGTATCTTCAAAGTTCCTTATTTTAAAATCAACATTTTACCTTCAAAGTTTAATTAAAAAAGTTTGATTTTTTTAAACGTTTAAATTTGTAATTTCCTATTTTTTTGCTTCTTGGAGGTGCGTAAGTGCTCGTGTATTGTGTGTGGCGAATTCGGTGAGTCGAAGTTTGAGTTTCGAATCGGCGGTGAAAATAGGTTTGTTACGTAGAAGGGTTCTTGATGCTTAATTGTTAATTTTCATTAATCCAATGCAAGTCTTTTCGAAATTAATCGGCAATCGAGTCGGCTACAGGTTGTTTTTATTAGGAATCGTTTTTACGCTTAACGATTTAAATCGGCTGCAGAATTGTCAAGCAATCTGTGCTTATAGACCGTTGTTTCAATATTGTCTTTTTATAATTGACATTTTGCGCGTATTTAGTCGAATTTCTTTTAATTTGCATCGTCGGGTGTGATATGTAAATAAAGAAACATTCCAATTTACCATTTAAATAAGAATTCATGCATTTCAATGAGTTTGGACGGTTTTTGGATGTCAAGGGCCTTTCATTATTTTAAAGGGCTGTTAATATTGCTTACGTAGGCTATTAAAATAACACTTACATTATTTTACCTTGTAATTTTATTAAGGGAATGAAGTATGGGTTATTGTAGGGTAGCTTTTATGTCTCCGTGTGACCTTTGTTGGCCCAAATTGTTAACATAATTTTTGTTATTGGACATATAAAAGGAGGCGCGTTTACTTCTAAATAATTGGCTGTAAATTAGATAAAATATGATTTTATAATGCCAGCACCTGTTTAGCGTTACTGTATTTACTACAGATTTACTAAATTGTAGTATTATGTAATGAAATAAATTGATTATTCATTAGTTTTTTGTTTTTAAATGTTTGAGGAATAATAAGGTTCGTAAGTAAACCTCCTTTTGTAAACCTTCGACGTTATTATCAAAATCGAAGGAATAATAAAACAGTTTTCACATAAATCATAGATTAAATTACTTGATAAATGATAACAGATGTTCTTAACGGCTTTTAGTGCTGTTTGTTTAATTAAGAACTTTCTCTAAATTGTAGGCTTTTACTAAATCCATTATTTTCTCATTTGAACAGTATTATACATCATTTAGGAAATATAAATTTAAAACATTATGTTTAGTTAACTAATACGGATCATCGGATATCGGACATAATATAAACGCCTACTGGCGGTATTGTTAGGCGTTTGGTTTTCTTTACAGTACGAATCGGGTTTGATTTACAATCTAGACGTTTTCATGTAGTTCACAGATATTTTATGGCAGTTAAATTCGTTATTACTAAAATGTGCTTAATACCTATATATGTGCAAAATATTATTTGCAATAAAAATGATTATGTTAACTTCATAGTTACCGATGTTTAAAATATAATCGCGCTGGTATTTGTCAAAATGTTGGCAATTTGCACTAATGAATAGTAGAAAAGATAGGATAAGCACGTAAGTAAAAGTGATTGCTATCATTGGAAATTTTAGTTAATAATGCGAGCGCTAATAACATATCTGACTTATATATAGGTTAGTATTTACAGAAAGTTTTTTTTTTTTATTAGATATATTTAATTAAAAATTTTTGTCGAGAAATTATGTCGAATATTTATCTTATAATCTCAAAATCATTATAGTAATCTCAAAAACGTTTACCAGTTTTTTCTGAAATAATTCGTACATTAAAAGACATAACTACTTTTAATTAAGTTGCAAGAAATCAACAGAATCTGGGTAGAAACAAAACTTCTCCTCTGCGTTCAAAGCAATTAATTTTCAAAACATCTCCGGTATTCAAACAGCTTTATTCTCTGAAAGCAAATAAAGGTTGCCGACCGTGATTATAATAATAGATTTTCGTGCCTTCATTGAGTAAATATTAGCGCTTTTCCCTCATTTATCACGCGTAGCGCCAAATTGTCAAAATTATTGTACTGAATGAATCTTTTGATAGACAGCATTTAACAATTATGTTTCGTTAATGCTGTGCCTGCTTTGATTGTAACAATAATTATTGGCAAATTATGGGATGGGAAGACATTAACAGTTTTTCTGAAATAAAATATTATTATTATTATTATTATTTGTTTTTGTGTTATGTGTAAGCAGTATAGATAGGTTCTGGAAGTTAGACAAAGAGGGTTTGCCATGTGTTTAATTTTTATCCAGGTTTTTATCGCAATATTAATCGTATTAACCCGGCTTCCTACGATATCGCTATTCACCCCGCACCAAGAGGTTTGTCCGTGATAGAGCAGACGCGTCTGCTCCCATCCGTCGCATTCCACCGCGAGTCTAACTAACTGTACTCTAAGTCGGATAGAATCAAGTCTCACACGGACCAGAGCGCCCCGTGGAAGAGCTTCGGTGCGCGGTACGTTGTCGTCGGTCGTGCAGGGTAATCCGCGATAACGCGCACCGTGTGAGACCGGCTTATCAGTTGGCTTATTATATTTTTCGGAAACGCTCGACTAGTTTTGTAATCCAGTTAAGTCCAAAAGTAGTCGTAGCAGTTCAGGATATCTAAATAATTATGAACTCTACAAATGTTTTTTTATTTTTATTAGAATTTGAAAAAAATACTCTATTACGAATTTATACAAAATGTTTACATGTAATAGTTTATGAAGTGTATAATTATGATTAAAATAAATATAACAATTAGGTGCCGACTGCCGAGTTTCCTTGTTTACTACTAAAGTAGAAAAAATGCATATCTAATTAAATAAGAGAAATAATAGTTTATTAATAATAAGGAAAACTGATAGAAAAATAATATTATGGTCAAAGTTAAAACAAAAACGTTGATAATTTAATAATTACTTAAATTGCTGTTATTTTCCTAGTCAACAATGATTCTTTCCTAGACTAGGTCCCCGTAGTAAGGTTATTTTAAATTTTAACTGGGTACTGGCCTTTAAATATAAATTGACCGAGATATATTATGGTTGTGAAAATATATCTGAGACAAAATCAGTAGGGGTTTTTACGTCGGGTATATTAAACTTATATTAATGAACTAGCTGTCCCCCGCGACTTTGTTCGCGTGTTTTAGTTTCAACGGTTTTTCATTTTTGCAACATTTTTCATTTATGCTCCGCTCCTATTGGTCGTAGCGTGATGTTATATAGCCTATAGCCTTCCTCAATAAACAGACTATCCAATACAAAGAGAATTTTTCAATTCGAACCAGTAGTTCCTGAGATTAGCGCGTTCAAACAAACAAACAAACAAACTCTTCAGCTTTATAATATTAGTATAGATTTATGTTTGGATACATTTTTATGATCCAAATACTAAAAGCAGAGCACTCGAGCGCGTCTGCTGCAGATATATGGTTGGATAGCAGTGTCAATAATCGTACTAATCCGGTTTAACGCACGCTGTCTATTGGCTACGCCGTCACTAGCCATTGACAGAGCTCTTGTCTATTGAATTAACGGCTTTAAATCAGCTGTAGCTCTTCGTTCTTTATGGTCGTCATAAACAATTACTGAAATAAATGCCGTTTAAATGCCGTTTCGTTAGCACGTCTGAGAGATTATCACGAGATTGTGTAAATTTTTATTGCTTTCGATTACCGTTTCTTAATAGTATAGTTTTAAATTAAAGAGCTGAAACATCGCAACAATTTTAGCCTAAAATATGACACTCATGATTCTAAAGTTACTACTTTAGTACTTTAGAGATTTCTTTGAATGATTTTATGTTTTTTTTTTTTGTTTCGATTTCTAAGTATCTTTTGCATTTTGAGTATAAGCTTCGTGACTTTATTTATGCACAAGTCAATGTTATTTAAGAATCTTGCATATATAATAAAATAAACACAGTTAGTTCTATACAGAGCAAAATCGCTATCCTTCTTATCAACACAAATCAATACCAATATTTGTTTATCATAGCGGTCTTTTCCTGAACAGAATTTAGAGCAGCATTAAAATCAAGTGCAATTCTAAGTTATGTAACTTATAGCACAGATTTTAAGGTTCAAATTTGTGCAACAGGATGTCAACTTGCTGACTCATCGCTTGGGAGAGCCTGAAGAATAACAATAAGAGTAATCCGTTCTCCGCTGTTGACTCTCACGCGGTTTGGACTCGAGCGGCTAGTGCCGGCGGCTTGCTTTAAGCTGACGATTACTTAAGGCCACTTATGTATTCTGCTCAGTTTATTTCTGCAATTTTTACTTAACTAAACCTACTAAATATAGAGTTTAGACGGTTACTAAAATAAGAGAAAATGTCAAGGTTTTTTATTCAATATTATTATTTTCCGGTACACGTTTACAAAACTAAATCTTATATTTATAAAAATCAATTGAACTGTTTTTTTTGGTTTTGTATTTGTAATTGTCAGGACAAGGACTAAATTTTCGAAATTTTGCGTAATATTCGCGGGCTTTTTGGGAAAAATAAATAAATGTGACGTCACAATTTTGCATAGATTTTCTTTTTTTATATTTGCATAGATTTTGATATTAATATAAAAAAATATATAAGAGTAACAAAAAACAATGTGTTTTGTGTGACTGTATGAATAAGTAGGTAGAAGTAACATAATGGAAAACAAATAGAAAAAAGATGTTGCAAACAAAAATATATCAGGTAATGATTGGTAACTATGTATATCAGTTACATTAACCTATATACCCGAACACCTAACACACATTACATTTCTTCGTAATGTTTATAAGATTATTCAAAAGTCGTAAGCCCGGTAAGGCTTAGTACTAAGCTACCGGGCTAAATCGGGAGCCGCACTGCGCCTTTGAAAATCTAACGGATCGCGTAAATAAAGAAGCTAGCACTTTTTTCTTTTATACACAGAAATACTGGAACGCTAAACCAATCGAAACTTTTATCGTATTAATGTTTGGCTCTCGTTTGTGGGATTTAGATTCAAATGGTTCCATTACAAAATTACAACAAAAATACATTTATTTTTATTTAGAGAAATCATTATCAGAATTGTTTGCCAATCTATAACAATAAACTAAAAATTCTTAACTAATAAGAACCATCTCGATTACGCCAGATTAAAAAAAAACTACAATAATTTAATGGAACAATTGGTATATTCGTTTAGGAGCTACGATGCAACAGACAGACGCACAGACAGACAGACCGACACGTCAATCTTATAACACCCTTCTTTGTGCGTCGGGGGTTAAAAAATAACAATTTACACGTAGGTATCTTTTATGGTATAAAAAAAAAGTTAATATAACTTAAAAGATTAACTACCGTACTCAGACTGCCGACTTAAATACTAAGGGATCCCTTAAATAGATTCAAATAATTCTACTCTCAGAAGCCTGAAAGGTTGCGTACTTTAATCGATAATAAGAAATCCCTTCAGTAAATATTAGCGTCTTTTATTTTTATAACAAGTTTTGGATTTAGTATAGTTGTAAATAATAATTAGAAATGAAATAAATGATTTGGAATAATCATAGTAAATTAAAATGCAAACAATATTAACATCTCTGAGTACTACATACAGTAAGATGGAATTTGCTTACGGCTTGGAATAGTCCCGAAACAATTTTAGAGGTCAAGGTATTTCTAGTTCACAAATTGTTCATACTTATTACTGTGAGGAGTTTGAGGCAAATATTCATTACGCGCCTCGACCTTGGGTGGGATACTGACAAACATTGGCACTCGAAACTTGCAGGTTAATACCAAATTATTTAATAATAATAGTAACATACAAAATAATAATAACATACAAAATAATAATAACATACAAAATAATAATAATTTGGGACAACTTACATGCCGGTTGGAGACTGTATTATATATTTTTAAATGTACAATGGTTTTTTTTTTTTGTTTTGCTACAATATATGTTCTGGATTACGCCACAAAACTACATGTTACTTTCCGACTGAGTCATAGACTACTACTAACAACATTTTGGATAACAAAAACCGGCAAAGTGGAGTTGGACTCGATGCCTGAAGGGTTCCGTGCCATTTTGGGGACCCGCATTAATTTTATTATTTTAATAGCGGTAACAGATATAACTACTGTGTAAATTTCAACTCTCTATCTATTACGGTTCATGAGACGCAACCCGCTGACGGACAGACGGATGGTTAGACGGACAGACGGAGAGTGACGGCTTAGTACCTAATAGGGTCTCGTCGGCACACTTCGGGTACTTAACTCTAAAAATCGATTTCTAGTATATATAAATAAAACTGATACAACCCAACCAATCCCCAACTGGGATATAAGCGAACCAACATGTTGGTCAAAGTTTTGCTCTAACTTTTACGAGAAACATCGAGGGCAACTAATTAACATGAAAATGAGCCCGGCTTTGTCCGTAACTCGTTAGAATAACAGAAGCTGAAGCACAAACGCTGTTAAACTGAGAAAACTTTATCTCGCCTTTTAATTTCAATGAGATTTTTTTTAATGAGATTTTTTTAATCCAGTTTAAATTATTTTAATTTATTAAAAAAATCTCATTTAAAAAAATAATTATAAACAAAACTTCTTATATTATTCTTCATGCTAAACTGCAATTTATAAAATTCTTAAATACAAATAAAAATGTAAAAGTTAATAATTATGACGATAAAGCAGCCCCAGCTTTTTATTTATTTTATATATGTACCGTATCGCTTTCGCTGGCCGACAATATCGTTCTTTAAATAGAAATCAAACAAAGTAAACTAAAACGACTACAAAAAACTAAATATACTGCTAAACGAACTGAACTGCTAAGCACGTCACAAAATAAAAAGGTCGGTCTCCTACAAAACCCAACACATGATGATGGCTTCGCCATTTACAATGCAAATTTTATTGTTACCTTTTTAATTAATAGGCGTGACGATTTTATTCGGATTTTATTTTTTATAGGTATATTAAATAATTGATATTGTTTACAATCTGACATATAACATGCTTTTCAATAATAATCTGCTGTTATGGATTTCTTGGTCAGTAGCTAATGGGTGAATAAAAATTACTGGGTATGAAAAATCAATCTAAAGAGATCGTCCGTTAGAGAATAAAAAATGTATTGAACACTATTTTTTGCTTTTTCAAAATAAAAAAACGTTATGGTTGGTTACAAATTGTACGAAATTGTAACGTAAATTAGCGACATTTCATTTATGTATATTCGAGAGGTTTTGGTTACCTACGTAAAAAATACGTGTTTAATAATATAATATTACAAAAAAAAAGTAGTCATCTAACCCATTTGTAGAATTAGACCTTACACAACGAGTCCGATGTGTTTTATTGTGATAATATCATAATTATTTTGTTTAAGGACTTTTTTACTAGTAAATGACAATACAATAATGAACTTTTGCTTATTTAGCTACTTAGCTGTAAAATAATTTCATAAAATTAAAAATAATATAAGTAGATAAATAAATACAACATCGTAATTATATTATTTGAACTTGATATTTTATGATTATTCCTAATGGCTAGTTTTACTTCACTCTCCCTCGAACTACAACTATAAACCTCATTTGATTTATTGCTTTATTATTCACACTCACTTTTGAATTTATCATATGAATGAATTGGCAATACACAGACTTTATCTTCTTGCGTAACTTGAAATGTATGTAAATTCTATTCCTTACTTTCTAAACCATAATACTCAATATTTTATTACTCTCCATTAAATGTAACGAGCTTTTATTACATTAATTACATAACAGGAGAGGTCTAACCTAAAGCTTCCACGAAACTTTTAAGTACTCAAAGTTAGAAACAATTAAACAAATGAGATTTATGAAGAAATAAATTATATTAAGTTGTACCAGTAAATGCATAATGCGCAATAATATAAATGATAAATCGGCATCTCTAATATGTCACTCAATTTTCAACAATATTACATTTATCTTACGGTTCATTTTACTAAGTTTAATCATACTAAGTTATGTTGTTCGGTAAATGCATATACTGGAAACCGCAGCTTTTTGAGCAGTTCTCCCCGGAGACAACAAATGTTTGACAGTTCATCTCGCATGTGTATTTAATGTATATTATATGTTTAGTTTAACAAAGTCTTGACATACCTTATTTGTGTAGTTCCTCTTGCAATTTTGTTGCAAAAACACCAAAATTTTAATTAAAACTTATCTGTTTTTTAGGGTTTGAGATAGCTCTTCAAAATTATGAATACCTAAAGTTTTAAAATGGAGTAAATAAAAATGTAACACTGAAAAAAATCAAGTTTAGACCACACAACTGAAGTAAAGCTTCTTTATATACGAAACGTAACTGGCTAAGAGAGAAAGAAAATGTGTGCTCGCACCTCTTTCTCTTGCCCCTACAGTAATATACGAAACGTAACTCTCACTCTTTCTATCTTCACTAACTTATACCTTCCTCTCAACTTCCATTCGCCTCGCCCAATCACACTTTTCGTAACACTCTCGTTACACATTCACCAGCTTAATCCCCAAGTCAAGCGTGCATAAAGAAGATTTACTACAAAAAATCCACACATACATAAACATTATCTTTATTTCACAAATCTAAACCAAAAAAATCCTCATCAGAATCCTGATCACATCAATGAAAATTCTGGACCTTAAAAGCTGTATCGTAATTTCTATCGAAATATCACGTTTAACCCAATCAATGGAGCATTCGAGCGTCTCTCACGACGCGGTACAGTTGACCTACCACGCTGATACCATTCAGTCCTGACCTATTTCATCCAACTACTGCTAAGCAAAAGGAGAGTTATGATTTGGACCGGTAAATTTATCAGATATGCAGGGTCAGAAATCGTAGAAAATAAAAAGAGGATGCGGGAAATAAAGGAATTTGTCCAACAGTGGGATCTACTAAAAAAATATGTTTGTACGTATGTGTATTCACCTGTTCCCTCATAACTTCTAAACTACTTATCATAATTTGACAAATGAGGTATCGTTAAAGGAGTCTTGATTGTCTGCTGGTTATAAGCTATGTGACGTCATATTAAATGTTTACTACTGTTAGAACTTAGTATTATGTTTGGGTGGTATACCACTCAATTTCAGGTGAGATATATTTTTTTGTTACGTATTATTTAGATCGTGATTTTTCGTGGTCGGGTTTTATCTAGACTTACTTTATTATACACCAGCTGACTTGATGAATTGTGTCGAAGCTTGTGTGGGACATGAACGATGGCGCAATTCATATTTTTACATCCTCTTATTAAATGCGATATCGTCAAGCCAGACGCTATTCAAAACCTGCATCTGCATTAAACTGTCTGGCTTTTAATATTAATATCTTCATTGGCTTTTACTTGTTTGAGAATTCTTTGTATTTGGTTTTAAATTATCTTATTATTTATTTAATACTGAATATTTTTCATAAGTATTTAATAAATAATACTATAATTTAGGATTTAATTAGTATATAGTTACCTTTTTTATGTGTATATTATGTATAGTTAAATTCCAAATAAGATATTTTTTCCTGAATAAATAAAAACTAACAACATACTCGAAGATATAAACCGCGTAATCGTAAAACTTAAAGGTTTTATTTTTCTTGGATGTTTTGTTTAATGTTTAACACCATTCGAATATCTATACTAATATTATAAAGCTGAAGAGTTTGTTTGTTTGTTTGAACGCGCTAATCTCAGGAACTACTGGTTCGAATTGAATAATTATTTTTGTGTTGGATAGTCCGTTTATTGAGGAAGGTTATAGGCTATATAACATCACGCTACGACCAATAGAAGCGGAGCATAAATGAAAAATGTTGCAAAAATGAAAAACCGTTGAAACTAAAACACGCGAACAAAGTCGCGGGGGACAGCTAGTATAAAATATTTTTAATTCACTGAATGAACAATAATAAACATCTATACGTAGAAGCACAAATAGGAGTAATGACATTACATTTTTTTACCAGTCTTTTGTTTTTCATTTTAGTTTGTATTTCCCATCTTTTCTGTAATACTTTCAACGTGTTTCTAAAATATATTTTATCAATATTTTTTCTTTATACTTATTTAATAAACAAAGAAAATAAATTTATATAAAAAATCGAAATAGAATTAAATTTAAGCGATATTTTTCAGAATCCCCACATTATTATGTCGTTAAGTCTCATATCTTTGCAGCAAGAAATTCATCAGAGTAATATAAAATGTAATTCTCTCTTGAGTTTACGATTCTCCTCCGTAATTACGGAACTGATAATTTTTTGTCCTCATTTTCCGGGGTTTGATGTCTTACTTTATGCATCCATGATTAAAAACTTATTGAGGTTTTCTGACAAGAATTTTTAATCACAGTAGTCAAAGTTTGTAAGATTACCGATCGGTATATCCGGTCGTGTTAGACTACCGTCTACCATCTCTTGGGGCTATGTAACAAGGGAATAGAACACCTGTACTTTCAC
This sequence comes from Diachrysia chrysitis, assembly GCA_932294365.1. Classification (NCBI taxonomy): domain Eukaryota; kingdom Metazoa; phylum Arthropoda; class Insecta; order Lepidoptera; family Noctuidae; genus Diachrysia; species Diachrysia chrysitis. Next base: position 7,326,861 of record OW028659.1, on the reverse strand, counting down.
ACACTTGGAAATTTATAGGTTTGGTGCAAACGGGACTCCGAGCTCAGCCGCCAATGGCCAGGGTTTGACAAAGTTTTTCATAGTATTTTGTATAGACGCGCCGCACACGTGTAGCCGGTGGCAGCCACTTGCTACAGCAGATAAATATTTTAAAAAATATGTTAAGTGACAGTGACTTGACAAAGTTTTTCATAGTACTTATTTTGTACACACGTGCCGCACGTGTAGCCTATGTTAGCCACTTGCCACATCAGAAAAATGTGTTAAGTCGCTGTCGCCATCGGCGTTTGTGGTCGGACGCCCGTTTGCGACGAGCCAAAATATATTATACAGTTTGCAATGTGCTTGTTAATAAACCTGAATTATAAAATAATAAAAACTTATCACCTACTGGCATTAAGTCCACCTTGTATACCATTTTGTATATTAAGCTCCAGTCAATGGAAAAAGACTACTGAAATATTGCAAAACTTATTATGTCAATAAAAAAAGTAATTGACATTGTACCACTAACGTAATGAATTAAAACAAACCGACATCAGAAGGGTACTGAAGGTCACTTCAAGGTATAATTAAGTTAATTAATTACAGTTAAGTCAATTAAAGTGTATTCGTGACACACTACACAATACAAGTTTTCACTCATAAATAAAAATACTTCGTAAAAAAAGATCCATACTGTCTATGTCCAATACTGAACAAAAACTGAAGAATTTATTTACAAACTAGCTGGTGCCCAGTGAGCTTCGTGCACCTAAAAAAAATCTACAATTCAACCTGTGGTTCAAAAGATAAAAATCACTAGCGCCACCTATCCGGCACTAACGTATCTATGTTCGTCAGAGTGTTCATGTCGCACCTTGTATGTATGCAATGTTTAATATCAATTTGGCTAACGCTTCTCGAATTTTAGGTGAAGATACAGAACATTTACATTCTCTTTTGTAGTCTAGTGTTTATGTACTACACGCAAAACATGGTAGGACAAAGTTATCAAGGTACAAAGATAAAGGTTTTCATAAATAAATTCATGCTAACATATCTGCGATGGTAGTCTTTTTAAAAGAAACATGGACCAGCAGATGTGGTAAAAACTATAACCACGGCGACGGTTTTGTTATCAGAATAAACCAAAGGGGCTGTGACCATGATTTTATTGGAAAGAAGATCTATTTTGGAAACAGGCTGTCATAATATACAATCTGATGATTTTACGACAAATAAATATGCGTTTTTGTACTTCACGTTCGAATACCAGAAGATAAACTCTTCTTCTAATTTTTTTTTGAGGTGAAAAACTTATTTGTTTTTATTCAATTTTTGTTTTCTTCTAATCGATTTATTCTTTATAAAAAAAACAATTAATAGTATCTCTATGAAGCTAATTTTAAAGTAAACGCTAACGAAGTCGCAGTAAAAAAACTAGTAAGTAAAATAAACAGCTTACACTACTGCATGTCATTTTACATACACACACCAAGAAGGGATCTGAAAACATGTATACATGTTAAAATTTTCCCCTTCAGCGTCGTTTGTGTCGTCACCAGAACATTAAACGGATTGCGTCACTCTATCTCTTCCATTGTTTGTCGAGAAAAGCGCCTAATGGTAATATTATCCTAATGACAGCCACAGAACTGTTATACCAAGAAGCTGACCACAAACTATGGTGTTTTGAATATTCATTAGGATATTGACAGTTGCAATCTGTGTGTGGATATATGAATGGAAAAAATCATGAGAATCGCAATAATACATGGGTACAATACTAACTAATTTACTACAATAGGTAGGTATGTGATTGTCTTTTGTTTTGAAATTATGACATACTGTAAATTGGTATTGGTGATTAGTTGGCTTAGTAATAATATATATATATATATTTCTAGTAATATTTTGGACTTATAGGTTTTGCAAAGGACAAATACTTTTATTTATTTGTTACTTTTTTATGAATGTATTACACATGTTAACCTTTTTCTTGGATCACTATCTATTGCTGCAAACTGCATTAAATCCCGTTGCGTAGTTTAAAACATCTAAGCGTACAAACGGCGGGAGCAACCTTCTTTAATACTTTGTAAAGATGCAGCTAGTCAATCTTTAAATTTAATCTTACTCACTTGACATAATAGTTATGCTGTGTGCGTTTTATCATTTTGCACAAAACATTAACCCCACATTAAATAATTCCAATGTGCAGAATATTAATTTAACGAGCTTGAAAAACTCAACTCATTTATGTATGTACTAGATATATAGATTACAATACTAACACATATCCATCTGATACAATTACGCGAACCAGGAAACTATGCGAGTCACGTAAGGAATCCTTTAATATGGACACAGCACGGCTGTGACGTCACCACACTTAGAGTTATGTGTTTACAGTGCTCAATTGTTTTTAATTAGAGTAATACGATGCTAGGGCTGTTATTATTTATTATTATTATAGATACTGTTCTCTTTGGACCAATTACTATATTAATTGAATCGTTTAACGGAACTTATTATGGTATTTAGTAATTTATATTTAAATATAGTAATTATAACAAAATAAATTAGAATTCAATAATAACGCATGGATTTATTCTAGTGAATAGGATAAGAAAAAACATCCTTAATATAATATTAACAGTAACTCGATATTTTAGAGGTTAATTCTCATACGATTGGGTATTATATTTAATATCACATTGATTATTTATATTTTTAAGTCTTTTTATTATCTCTGATAAAACATCGGCTAAAAATGGACGAATCAATATACTATCCATCCAAATTTCTCAGAATAACATTTGTATGCGAGTACCTAAACCTTTAAAGCTGTAAAGGTAATAGGTACTTCGCAAGGTTGCCTGTTTCCCAAATAAAATCAACCGATAGCTAGGGGCGCGGTTAACATAACATTGAAATCAGAAGATCCTGAAGATCCACGTAAAAGTTATAAAAGAAACACAAAAGGGTTCCGTACCATCAAAGAAGATAACACTATGAACATTCTTAATACGAGAATTTGTTGTTCTAGTGGCAAAAGAAATACACTCTGTATAATTTTTTTTGATATGATATGAAAAAGGCAGACGGAAGGACGGATAGCGGAAGTTGAGTACTTAATAGGGCCACGTTGGCACGCTTCGCAACCAAAATATTTTTAAACAAAATCTTTGAGGGCGAAACAAAAGATTTATTCAAGCATGAACCATAAAAGTTTTGCGAGTATATGATGTAGTAATTTTGAGAGTAGCTTTTATTCTTTGACCGAGTATTTGGGACGAAAAAATAAAGCTCAACGGACAATTTGGTACATTATTTTGAAATAAAGTAAGGGTCGTGAACTCTTTGTTGGAGATGTGAGGTTTTGCGGACTGAGACGTTTTATGGCAGTTTAAGGACTTTAGGGATTATGAAGTCGAGTGCCTGAAATTCAGTTAGCTACGTGAAGCTGAATTTGGAAAATAAACTTTTAAAATATATTTAGAAATATACAACTTGTTATTATTGATAAGCATTTATGACATCGGTATATTAAGCAATCTAAAAACCAACCAACAAAGACATTTATACAAAAAAAGCTTTTTACATGATCCTAAAATGAATAAATTCGCAGATTATGTTGAACAAGCTAGCGACTGTTTAAAAAATAGGTACCTATAGAAAATATTTGTCTAAGGTAACTGGGGATTGTTAACCTCAAATACTTCGATGAACAATTGAACATAGAGTTTAGACAAGCAACAAATACCACAAGAAGTCTAGAAGCGATAGTAGGCCATTCACTTACACACCTTAACACATTCTTTAATCTCTATCTTTCGCCACTATACACCTTATGCCACCCGTACATGGACCGCTCGAGCAGTTGGACAGTGATTAACGCACACGGACTGCGCGAGCTCCCAATTGCTCTCAAGCGTCGTCCAATGTTTTTTGAGAACAGTCTAAACAAAAACAGTCGAACTGCTTCAAACAGTCCGTGTGTGCGTGGCCTTAAACTGACATAGACAGTATCAGACTTAACGGGGACTTAAACCAAATTAATGAGTCACTGAATATAAACAAAAGATAATAACCTAATTGTCACTGAGGTATAGAATGTATGAGAAATTCTTATTTTGTATCTAACGGATCAGAAACTAAATATATCATTCGTATATTGTAGTTGCCATTTATATGGTAAATGTGGATCGTTTATGTCCCACCATTACTCTTGGTTACGTCACTATAACACCGTTTTTTGTCAGCATAAAGTCGACTAGACAAAAAAACGTAAAAATATTCAAAGACAAAACATTTTTATATTTTGTTAGACAGTTTTGTCGTCAAAAAACACTTAGGACCGCTGACAACTTGCAAATCCTTCATACTTTCTACATTACCATCCATGACAGAATTGTCTTAAAATGAAATATTTTCCTTTATTTTCGCCCGTCATTTATCTTTTTACTGACAGCAAGTAGGGGTTGTTAGATGAATATAATGCATTTTAAAGTAGGAGCGCCTGTTTTACGGCTAAAAGACGTGTACCAAGTCTTTCCGTCGGAATTAAACTGAATTATGTAAAATGGTTGGAGTTTGAGATGCAATAGATACACATTTTATGTTTATGTTGGTTCTTATTTTTATTTAACGCCTTATTCCGTATGCATAAACTGTTTATGTTTTTACATAAATGTATGACCGGAGTGCTTTTTGTAATATTTTTTTATTTATTCATTGATTTGTAGATTTAATGTGTTTTTGATATTTATTATGTACTAGCTGCCCGGCTTCGCACGGTTGATGTGAGATTTTCAAAACATTTTTTCTTTCTATATTAAAACCTTCTCCTGTCAATTAGCGAAATTGTTCCATCCGTTTACACATGATGCGATCAAGGGAAATATATAATATATTCATTTTTATAAAAATAGATACGTTTTAATCTTTAATTAAAAGTAGTGAAATATTGTCAAAATCCTTATAATTGGTTTGGATTAGTAGACAAAAACGCGTACCTACCGACTTAGTTAACAAAGCTTGCGAACTGCTGTCAAATAAAACTTCAGATAAAACGGAGAAGTTGTCCAACAATAAAAATCCCGTAAAGTTTTTATACAAGAGTAAAATCAGATGGAAATGAATGCCCACTTTTATTAGACGCTAATATCAAGTGCTAAAATCTTCGCGAGATGTATCACAAAGAAATAGAGGTTCATTAATATTAAACAAAGTCTTTGTTCCTAACTCCAATACCTGTACCATGAACTCTTAAGCAGGATCGCTGCCGCTGAGGAAGAGAGACGGCGCACTACACTGTACGTAGCAGCGTCTCGCTTACACGACGAAATAAGTCCTGCTGTAAAAGCTCATAGTAAGTGCACTGATACTTTTGTACCGTGTTGAATCTGGTATAAATTATGATAATCCGTGAATGCTTCGGTTGCTATTTTCTGTTCTTTTTTGTCAAGATGCGCTTCCTATCAAGATTCTAGCTTACAAAAATAATTTAGACTTCTTTTTCAAACATCTATAAGTAATCTTATCGTTATAGTCGTAAATTGTGTATGACAGTAAAAGTATAGAGTTTTTTAGTTACGGAACATACAGATATTAAAAGAAATAGGTATTTTGTTACAAGAGCTAGCCATATAAAGAGCATTATTATTATATTAGTTATCTTGCTTCATGCACTTTTACCGAAGAATTGTATGGACGAATTGCCTATCTGACCTATTACTTCTGATTTAGTTTAAACTAAAACTAAAAAAATATATCTTTTATAGATTACTAATGGTGCCCGCGGTTTCACCCGCGTGAATAGTCCCCTTTGCCGAAAGACATCAATGTACCTACGTGTAGTTATTCTGCAATTCGGTGTAGAGGCGAAACCAACAAATCAAAGATCATGAAAATCGGGCCATCCGTTCTTGAGTTGTAAATGGTGTAACTAACCCGACTTTGATTTATAAATAAAGATATTTTAAGGTGACGTTAACATGTGTCGCAAAAAGCGCCAAATCCTTCCCCGGTCACTGAAATCTAAGGAAAAATCTGAATATATGAGGATCCTACTTCTGTGGCGAACAAATTGCCCGATAAGCGGAATTCGAAGGGCCAAACGAATGACACGCTTTGGGGCTCGTAAGTTCGCCTCAACGCGCAAACTTGGGTCCTCAATTATTATGTATGAAAGTTGGCTTGACACGGAACCGAAGCGTATTTCTAATAACGACCGATAGGACCCCTGACATCGAGTCTGGTAACGGTAATTTGATTTGTTCAAAAGAAACTTGGTTACGAAGATTTAATTTTACCGTTTGAGTGGGAAATGAAGTATTTTAATATTTTTTAAGTTAGGAAACGAGAAAAAAAATCTAAAGTTAGATTAATTGAATTATGTGCTTCAAATAAAAATGTTGTCTAAACAACTTCCTAATTTTAATATGCGTTTTTTTACAGCAGTAGAACATGAATAAAAAAACAGCAACGTTATAAAAAATATACTTATCTCGTAGCTAAAAATAAGTAGGTATTATAGAAAGATTAGAAGTATAAATTTAGACTTTTATGACCTTATTAATAAAAATCTCGACAACTATTAGCGAAATATTTTTTTTTCTATACACAATTTGTATTTTGTTGAAAACACCGTCGCGATTTTCATTGCCGTCTTATACATATAAATATATCTTACAAAAAGCGGTTTATCTAAAACAGGTTTAAACCTCTATAAAGTCCATAGTATAAAGAGTTTCAAACGTGTTTTTAGAAAAACCGCTTTAGGTAACAAGACCGTGGTTGTTTTTGAACAAATTCTGACCTTTAATACAACTACTAGTAACTAGATACATTTTCAGATAGGACCGACAACCAAACGATTAACTTTGTCTTTATTCATGATAATTCAAAGGTCGTCTGGAAGTCGAATTCGATAGCCTAGCGACCTACAGAATAGTGTTATCTGTTCACTTAATCTTTGGTACAGTAAAAGTAAACATATTCTTAAATTCTGACCATGCACACATACTAGATGTGTGTATGGTCAGAACCTCGATAAAATATGAGAAAGAGGAGAATAACTTTGACTGGTCTGTTGTCTAGTGGTTAGTGACCCTGACTGCTAAACTGTGGGTTCATTTCCCACACAGGACAAACATTTGTGTGATGAGCATAATAATTTGTTCTGTGTCTGGGTATGATTTATCCATAATATGTATGTATTTGGAAATATGTAAGTATGTTTTATAGTTGTCTGGTTTCCATAATACAGGCTCTGTCTAGTTGGGGATCAAATATGAGGGCCGTGTGTGAGTTGTTATATTGTTATTATTATTACCTTATTGGAAAGGTTTTTTATACTCAAATTATGTTGCAACTTATTTGATGGCAGCACTATCGAATCCGGTCCTCCATTGCCTACTCATAAATCAATATTTTGGTGATATTCAAAACAAATGGAGCTTGGCTACGTCATCAAGCCATTACGAACTGCCTCCTATATTCACATCCCGCACTCTAATTTACATTGACACACTTTTTCAAGCCTCGAGTTGACGTTTGAAATAAGTGGGGATGCCTTTGTCAGCGTGTGGGGGGGGGGGGAAGCGTTCCACTTTCCACCTGTCGTATAAGACCAAGCTCGTTGTTTTCTGACCGATTAAATGCGGTTAAACCGTCATGGCAGCCGCTTTACATACACATGCCTGTCATTTAATAAACATCACATACATTGAGCAGTTTTTTTTTTCGTTGATTTGTTTTGTTTGATTTTGGAGTAGGTTATTTTCTATCGGAAGCTTTTGTCTTGAGAAGAACAGTCAATTTCAGAAGCGTATTAGTATTATTAGTTATGCCTTGAGCTTTTACTCCAACTGCTCTATAGCCTTGCTGTGTGTTGATTAATTAGTTTAGTCTTCTTTAAAAGTTGTACATATTTTTTCAAACTTGACTCAAAATTCAATATATTACTTACCGAGTTCAAAAAATAAATAAAACATTACTTACATTAGTCTAAAATAGATTTATTCCCTTACTCAGCTTATTTTATATAACTATTTTAACAAAACAACCACCAAACTTGACGAAACATTGTTAATGTATAATTAACCTCACTTATAAATGTAACCAGGTCTTGTAATACTAAAACTGCATCATTATGCGGATAAAATGGTTTAATAGGGAGAAACTAGTTAAAGTTTACATCTGCGCATCGAGTGAATGGCTTCAGAACGCTACAAGACGCTCGTGATGCATTTAATGAGAACTTAAATGGTTTAAGTTCTCCCTATTAGCCAAATGGAGGAATTAGCTTTTCTTTTAGCTTATAAATTAAAGAAAGTTTTCTCATCCTTATTATTATTATAAATGCGAAAGTAACTCTGTCTGTCGCGCTTTCACGCCAAAACTACTAATCTGATTTAAATGAAATTTGGTACACAGATAGTCTAGAGCCTGAGAAAGGACATAGACTACTTTTTGCCGCGACAACCGACATCCACGCGGGCGGAGCCGCATATAGCCTATGTCCTTTTCAGGCTCTAGACTACCTGTGTACCAAATTTCATTTGAATCGGTTCAGTAGTTTTGGCGTGACAGCGCGACAGACAGAGTTACTTTCACATTTATAATAAAACAAAACGTAAACAAGAGGTTCACGTAACTTGGTAAATTAAGTTACAGAAATGAAACACCATTTGCAATAATTCACCAAATGACGGTGCAATAGTGGGGTAGAGCGCCGTTTACACGTCGCGACTGCGCGGCGCCAGATAAATTACTCGAGTTGTACATCTTAATTATATTTGCTGATAATGAATATCTCTTCTTGGGGTTCGTGATGTGACATGATGTACTACTCCGGTTTATTTTGGTATTTAATATGGAGGATTAGGATTGTAATATTTTGAATACGTGTATTATTTGACTTACTTATTAAATAGATATATTTTCTCATGTAAATAAGGTCAATGAACTTCCAGCATAACACGGCTTTGACTACCTCCAAGGTCGAGTAGAGTACTGGTTTTCAAGGTGTCCTTAGCTCTGAGGTCCCGGGTTCGGTTTCCGGACGGGTCAATGTCGGAAACCATTTTTCTCGATTATTTCGGGTTTGGGTTTTTATAGCACCTTCGTTGTCTCTGATTCCATAAACATCGTCACGTCTTGCTAACTTTTCGTTCTCTGTATTCCGACCATTTTTTGTTTGCTGGAAAAAAGAAAAAATCCGTGCTCAATAAAATAACTAATACACCTAACGGACATAAAAAAATATTTTAGGTAATGCCTATTATGTATTAACCGAAGTCATAATATACATTATATATAATTTTTAATAGGAAAATTTCATTTCTAGCTTCGATCCACTCTTAGGTATGTCAATTTATTAAGACCTAGATTAACATTCTCTGCCAAATAAATTTAAGTTAAATGTTGGCGATGCAATTAGTTAGTGTAACTTTGTAGTTGCGATGCAACGTTTTAACTCAGAGTCAGTTTGTTGTAAGTACGGCGCCAGATAAGTAACAGTTTTTTATTAAAGGGAACATATTAATTGTTATTTACGAGATAGAAATTGTTATGAACGAGTCTTGAATTATGGATATAATTGTTTATTTTCCAAGTTAAATATTTTTTTTATGTAAGACTTTTATTTAATTTGATTTAGTTTTTATTTGTGCGTTTAATGAGAAAATTTACAACTTTTAAAGTGTACTTAAATAAACAAGTATTTCTGTAGCTATACATCTTATTGTAAACTAATATTTAGTCAAGCTCGGTAAGTAATATTTCTACTTTTTTATACTGAAAAAATAAAATAGGTTATTATGCCGAAGGGACTTTGTAAAGGACTTTATATTATACCAGCCTTTAAGTGTCCCACGAGAAGGAAACTTTTTATTGAAAGTTATTTATATTAAAGCTGCATTATCTGTAAAATTGTACAAACTATCAACTTGCAAGAAAGATACTGCAATAATACAACATAGCAATAAACTACAGGTCAAGTAAAATGAATCCTTTTACGTACGAAATAAATGGTGCCATCAAGTTGAGCGGTAGTTGCTGTTCGCAAATCGTGAACATTTTTCTCAGAAACAGCTAAATCAATTTAAATGCAGCTCTGTCCTGTTACTTTAGCACTGCAAGCTGGATTTCGAACCATGAAAGTGGTTTGTGTTTTATTGAATTTAGATTGTCATTTTTCATAGTAAATGCTTTGAAGATGTTATCGCTAACAGTTTTACACATGTAATGTATTTTATTTGTTTTAAAGTTAGATACTTAATTTTGATTAAATTTATTTTAAACATTGTTAAATTTACTTTAAATAATTTATAAAAATATTTTACACATCGCAATTAAAATAACATTAAATGAATTTACATTTTCCCCCACATGAGAGATCTAATTATACCTAAATTATGGATATTGTGATTCAAATCATGTGCCCGGAAAGGTCGGCTTAATCCAAGCAATTGGAGAGCTTTATGATGAACAAGAACCGCTAATTAAGTTTGATTGCGGGCCTGTTATTAGGCTCTCCAGTGAATTTCGGTCATCTGTCTTTAATTTAAATTTAATATTGATTCCATTTAATTATTACAATTAATTTTTAGTAATGTAACTAGGACTTGTTTATTCACGGCAAAAATTTAAACCTTTTGTTATTATTTTTAGGGTTCCGTACCTCAAAAGGTAAAAACGGAACCCTTATAGGATCACTTTGTTGTCCGTCTGTCTGTCTGTCTGTCTGTCTGTCTGTCTGTCAAGACCTTTTTTCTCAGGAACGCGTGGAGGTATCAAGCTGAAATTCATATCAAATACTCAAGTCTATGGTCTCTTGGAGCTGTGAAAAAATCAAACTTCTAAGTCAACGCGATCAAAAGATACTCCCGTTTATGCCGCAAAATTCCGCAAATTTTCGAAACTCGCACGGGAATCAAAACCTACAGGGTACTTCCCGTGAACTCAGAATCTTGAAATTTGGTACGAAGTAACGTCTTATAGTACAGATAAAGGAAAAATTGCGAAAACCGTAAATTTTTAGTTACATCATATAAAAAAAAATATTTCTGATTTTTTTTTTTTTTTCATTTTGCAATTATCATACCATAACTATGACTCGATCGTAGTGATGGGTGAACTTTTACTTATATACCTACAGGTGTGTACGGAACCCTCGGTGCGCGAGTCCGACTCGCACTTGGCCGGTTTTTTTTTATCTTCAATCGTCAATAGTGATAGATTAATAATAGGTAGATTAATAAATTTTATAAGGGACGTTATTTTTCTTCTTTCCTGCAAATAATAAATGATAATAAAAATAAAACAATGGAATGGAAATTTTGCGTGACGTCACTCCGTGCTACAATTTTTACCACAGCGTGACGTCATAAGCCCCCACTCATAAAGTTTAAAGCGCTGTATCTTTGTAATTTTTTATTGAAAAAATCTCTAAAATTTTCTCTAATACCTTCAAAGTCTAATGTTTTTTTATTATCTAACTGACGGTCTTAAACGATTTTTACTTTTCATCCTTATTGACAGTCATTTCTAATATCGGAAGCCATTTTACAAAGTTTCAAGCAACACTGTCTATATTGTCTATTAAAGCCCTATTACTTAGTAAATTAATAGTTTTAGTGAGCACACTGCACACACTATTACGGGAACCGCCGCATTAAGTAATGCAAGACGACAGGGGTCGCTAATGAAACTTAGTCACAACTTAGTTGAACTCGAACTTATGTAAAGTTTTGGAGATTTTAGGAGGTATATTTAAGATGGACCAACTTTTGATCGAAATGAAAATGTACGCAAAATTTTAGATTTTCATTACAGGGTTATGAACTTTTTATCTAAAAAAATTTTTACTTTGGATTTTGATCTTAATAATAAAACCTAAGAAATAAGCATTTTAGGTGACATATAATTTCAATTATTTAAACAATATTCAGCTAAAATATTAAGAACTATTATAAATTATTCATAGTGGTGTGGCTCATTTATCAACACATAATAATAATATCTTTTGACAACTCACACACGGCAATCTGATCCCAAACCTGGAATAGCCCGTATTATGGCACCCAGACATCTCATAAACATATTTATATATTTCTAAATACATACATATTATAGATACATTACACCCAGACACAGAGCAAATGATTATGCTCATCACACAAAGAATTGTCATGGGTGGGAATCGAACACACGACCTCCGGTTTATCGGTCCGGGTCACTTACCACGAGACCAATAAATAAACTCAAACATGTTATCATAGGATTGACAAAAAAATGTAAATATATTTTCTTGTGGCATAGAGCTGTAGTTGTCATTAAAAAAATATTTCTCATTGTACTGCGACACCAAAAGCAAAAAAAAGAAAAGAAAAACGCTTTCCGCTCAAATGTGCTCCAATGTCTACACAATGAAATAGGCTACATAGAACTACCAAGACACATAACAATAGTAAATAGGTACTAACAAAAACAAAATCTGAATAATTAGTATTATCAATGAACAAACAAAAGTTATTTAGGTCACCATTAAAGCATCACGGGTCATTTAAATTACCTAAACAAGATCTTGATACTTTGCCAAGTTTACAAGTTATTCTTGTTTGTAAATAATAAAAGATAAGTTTAAGATAGATATAATAGATGCTGGAAGTTTTATTTAAGTCATGAATTAATTTGTCAATGGTGGTAAATCCATCAAGAATACCTTTGTGTGTGGGTGTTCTTTGTACATGTGATTTCAATGTTTGTGAAACCCCCGCGACACAAGGATTAAATTCCTTAGCGCGGTAGTCGATTTTTTTAAACAGTTTTTTTTTATTAATTAAGTCAATAAATGTCACTGCTATAAATCTAGGTATACGATAAGTATTTATTTATTTATCGGTCTATGTATCATCCAAGCTATATAAGCTGCTAACTAAGCTGGTCATATCAAAGTTCCAAAGTAAAGTGATTTTATTTTTCTCATTCGAAATTAGGTATATTTAAAATATATGTTTACAATTTTCTCGTGTGAGAATTAAATTACACTCACATTAAATCTTACAACTAAACCTAAATTGGTTTTGCTGAACTTTTCGGTCCTTTGCCGCGATTACGTCATAAAACAAAAGGGTATCACTCATGAGCTCGTGTTATAGCCTCCGTTAATCCTTCACTGTCCGTACAAATTCAGTTACTTGTTCCCACGGGTCTCTTTTGGTCTGCTCCAACTTGGTCCTCAGAGACCATGTGTGATGTTTTGCGATTGTCTTTATGGCTTGGTTGAAGCACATGAGTTAATTCCCGCTTAGATGAGAGAAATCTTAGTGTAATGGCTATAAATATCATCATATTTATTCTAAAATGATGGATAAATAATTTATTACGTTTAAAACGAAGTCGGGTTAGTTGCACCATTAACCTTTAACCCCAGAACGGGTGAACCGATTTTCATGATTTTATTTGTTAGATTTGTCTCCACCCCGAATAGCAGAATAACTATAAAAAAATCGGGAACAACTTACACACACACATCTAAAAAAACATAAAAAAATACAAAACGTTTTTTTTTATATATACTTATTATAAACTCTTAGTTGGTAAACCTAAAAACCACTTAGTTTAAATTGTTTATTTTACAAAACTTTATTCCTCTATAACTTGTAATATAATAAAAACATTATACAACTTACATGTGCAGATAGGACCATTGTTAACCACTTACGTGACCCAGCTCACGAAACTTTCCCGTAAATAAGGACCAAAAAAGGCTATTTCACTGTGGAACGGTAACTCGGAGCCCGCAACGAATTTAATTAGAAGAAATGGGGGATGCCTTATATACGTATGTACAACATTCTCAATTTGTTTGTAATTCGTGGGTAGGTACTTGATTTTCAAGGATTCTGAAACATTTGGTTTTAATGTTGGGTTTTAATATATTTTGATTACAGAATCAAATCCACGATTTGATTTTTAAACGACGCAAAAGATGGATGTTTTTATTTTGTCGTGTCTGTCTCTGTGTATCTATGTGTCTGTTTATATCTGTGGTATTGTAGATTCTAAAGGAATGGACCGATTATGTAGCAGTGTTTTTTTTTAATTTACGTTATCGAGATGGTTCTTAGCTATTATTAGTGAAGATCTGTTCAGCATTTTGATTTATAATTATTTTTATTATATTCATTTTGATTTTGGATTTTTATCGTTTAGTTTAATGACAAAACATAAGTAATATATTAAAAAGTTTATTTCGGAATTCTCTGGTTCATGTAAGTCTTTGATAAATAACATGAAAACGTGCTGTCATTAGATAAAACAAATATTTTAATATTTGCCTATAATTTTTAAGCCATGAATATTTATTATAATTTATTCTGTGATACAAGATATTTCGCGAAACGTCTTTAAACATAATTAAAATTTATACAAAGGGCTCTTGAAATAAATAGATCCACCTCTGAACCAAAATTAGTATTCCTAGCACTGTCCTTCTTAGATGACGCTATGAAATTGCCAAGATACCTTTTTCTCTTTTGGTGGAATAAAATCAACACAAACCAGGTATTGTGTATTCTAGGCATTACTTTCTTTGATATAAATATTGTGTAGTTTATGAAGAGAATGAATTCATTTAACCGTGACTTGGTGTCACTAGATAAAGGATCTCGGTTTTTGCTTGGGCAGACTAAACTGTAATATTTTTGATTTTTTTAACCGAAATAACTCAATTATTCATAGTAAAGGACCTTTTTATGTACAATACTTAATAGCACGCATAATATAGTACCAAATATATCATTTTCAATTGTTAAATCAAGGACTTCATGTTTTGTATCTAAGCTTTTAATGTAAAAATCTTTTTAACCGCAGATACTTATTAATCCATATATTTCTATCAGTTATAAAAGAAATGTCGAAAAGATTATCTTTAACTATAAATGTTTTTTTATTGTGAAAAGGGGAAGTCATTATTCATTAATCCAAAATAAAAGACTTGCAAAAATACATCCTCAATTATTACCAACAACAATAATAAAAAAAAAAACATCAGTGAAAACCACGTACAATTACAGCTGGAGCTTAGATCACAACGGACAGAGCACGTTACACACGTAGTCCGTCGGTCACCAAAGTCTAACTAATCTGGGTGACAACAGACAAATTGAACATTGCATTCGCTGCAAATTTTTGCCACCGTCCGCGTCCGGCACAAATCATGGTGATACGTAAACGGCGGCGCCGTTTTGAATACGACCCGTATTCGGCGCCTCCGTTTTAGATCATTTGGCTTTATTTGCTGAAATCAAAATTTAACGTTGTTTCCTATTTGCGATTGCAGCTTAGTTTATTGCTGATAATTAATGTTTGTTTATTCGCTCAATAGTAATAACTAGTTAATTTTGATTGTGATTGTGACGTGTTCTGTGAATAGGCTTTCGTGAATTTAGAAACTAATTTAATTTAGGTGAAATTTAAATTATGGTGACCATAATGTTTATATTTCCTATAAAATTGTGATGATATCGGTTGATCTTGTTTTTAATCGATTTCAAGGTTCTTAATATATTTGTATGTTTGTTACGCAACACCTCCGGCAATTGTGAATCGATTAAAAAAAAAATCTTCACTGTTTGTTTTTATTAATCTTACTGTAGTCGGTTCCTTTTTACATTTATATGTAATTATTTTTTACACTTCACGTAAAACTTCTTTAAGTGTGTCCTAGGGACCTAAATAATTCGCAGAAAAAAAAACACGTCTAAACATTTACAAGAAATTATGTGAGTGGTAGGTACTAGAGACCGATTTGACGATAATACTGGTTAAGTCGCGCTTGCCGCGGTTGTTCCGTGGATGGGTGACCATTTGTAAACATACCGAGACTCCTCCGTGCCTTGGAAAGTACGTTAAGCCGTTAGTCGCGACTGTCATACGTTGATCACTGACAGTCGTTAAGTCATTGCAATTCTGACAACCAGTCGTACTTTGGAGTACTGTGTTACCCAGTAAAATGGGTTGTAGAGGTCGGATAGGCAGTCGCTCCATGTAAAATATGGTATTCAGCGGAACTCCGTAAGACTGGAAGCCGACCCCAACATAGCTTAGGAAAAGGGGAGGCAGAAAAGTAGGTACTAGAGAAATTTAATTAAAATTTGGTCTTTGCCAAACAATATCCTCCCAGATATCAACAAGCTCACAAAATAACTTGGAAAATGTCTAAGTGAAGAGCAATTAAACTTGTAATAAAATGTAATTGAAGCGTCTACAGCAAAAGTCAACACAATCTAACTTGTTTGAGTGTGTTGGACTTGTGATGACGTCATTTAGGCTCGGCAATGCTATTTGCTAGTTGACCTGCTACCCAAACAACTTAAATGAGTTTTAAAGTTATATTTATAAGACTTGTAAGTTGGTTGTCGTTAACGAAAACTGTTGTTCGTCTTTTGTAAATTAGAATCTACTCGAAGGTAGATCAATCAAGTATACTTTCTATAAAAACTGTTTTACAATGACAGCGAAATCGCTGATTTACCTTTTATCTACCACTGGCAGTCCCCCGCGACTTTGTCCGCGTGTTTTAGATTCAACGGTTTTTCATTTCTGCAGCATTTTTCACTTATGCTCCGCTCCTTTTGGTCGCAGCGTAATGTTCTATAGCTTATACCTTTCCTCAAAAAATAGGTTATCCAACACTGAATGAATTTTTCAAATCGGGCCAGTAGTTCCTGACATTAGCGCGTTCAAACAAACAAACAAACTCTTCAGCTTTATGTATATATAGATTTGTTTTTTTTTTTATTTCTTTTTTTCTTACGAATTTTGCTATTTGCATGCTTTATTTACAAGTAGAATAATGAGTGCAAATTGCAAGTCATTTTGTTACTCACTGTATTCATTTTCTATAAACTAACTGAAGCTGCAAAATGCTACATTTTCTTTGCAATTATTGTGAACAATAAAATTATAATGCACATTTTAATAAAATAGAATGCTACGTGCGAATTTTAGTCGTTGCTAATTGGAGAGCAGATTGTGTTAAACGGTACCTATTATTTTAAATGCAACATTAAGTCTAGAACATTTCTCGCTGTTTCACATTACTTAAAATACCGACCTTTAAATGTCCCACTGCTGGGTATAGGCCTCTTCTCATGAAAAGAAGGAACGAGCATTGAACGCTTGCTCATTGCGGGTTGGTTCACATTATTATTTGATATTATTTATTTTACAGTTCGTTTCTTTGAAATACTGTTTATTTAAATGAACTTAAACTTGTCAAGAGTCAATTAACTTAACAAGTATTTGGTTGCTTTATTCAGAACTAGCTGTTTCTCGCGGCTCTGCCTGCGTGGATGTCGGTTATTGCGGCAAAAAGTAGCCTATGTGCTTTCCCAGACTCTAGACTATCTGTGTACCTACCAAATTTTATTTATATCGGTTTAGTAGTTTTAGCGTGAAAGCGCAACAGACAGACAGACAGAGTTACTGTCGCATTTATAATATTAGTAAGGATTAATTCAACCTCGCAAAAGCTAATAAACTGGTTAATAAACTACTACTACCTACCTACTACTCGTAGTTTAAATATTGCATATTGCATTGTTTACACACATTGCTTCCGTGTTTGAAACTTACAGTTAACAGCGAATGTAGTTTTAATACGAAATTTCTTGTGGACAACCCGCTCTCAATATGTAAGGTAAACTTTTAAACTAGCTCGGAAAAATGCACTCCATTCAGTTCTTGTGAACAAAATAAGCTAAGGTACTTTATTTTAGGAGTACAATGTCACAAACTTTTCAACTTAAAAAGACTTGTAAATTTTGTTATATTCTATCGAAAAAACTGGTCAAGTGCAAGTCGGACATGCGCATGAAGGGTTCCGTACTATCGTACAAGATTTATGTCATTAAAATAGAACAAAACACACGTTTGTGGTAGGGGAGCCCTCTTTATTACGTTTAATTAAATTTGTTTTTATAGCGGAAACAGAAAAAAACACACACTGAAAATTTCAACTCTAGCCATTAATGTTCATGAGATACATAACATTCCGATAACAGATAGACGGACGGACGGACCGACAGCGGAGGCATCGTTTGCACCCTTTGGATACGAACCCCTAAAAACGGAATTTTATTGGTCATTCGGATACCGATTTAATTTAATAATTACTGCAAGCAAGTTAATAATATTTTTTTATATATGAATCAGTAATTAAATGTCAAAGCGCATGGTATAATAGTTACATTCCACTGCATATTATTGAACTACAGAACTACGTATTATGATTGAAGGAATTCAATTAATTACAGACAGTTGTGATTTGCTTTAATAATTGTGCAGTATTCGATACAGAGCTTCATTGCCGTGCGACCCAAATATTAATGAATTATACATACAAACATTGAATCACTCTATCTATTGGTGAAAACCATATGAAAATTTGTTCGGTAGTTTTTGAGTTTATCGCGATCTGACAGACAGACGCGGCGGAGGAATTTGTTTTATAATATGTATAGAAGACACGGATCGTATTTATAGTTATCTTGAAATATTGCGTCCGCACGATTTATAAAGCTGATATACTCGTAATATTAGATCGTCCTCAAATTATTTACTGTTTTAAAATATGACCTCACTTAAAAATATGTCTAAGATAAAAAGCTCCTGTATTTGAAAGCATATCTCTTAATGAAAAAAAATACAAGTTATAAACCAATTTTAATTCAATGACTTAAATTCTTTATCTTTTAAAATAATTCTGCCTTTTTTCCATACGCTCATCTTTTTCATTTTACGAGGCATTGACCTTTAAACGTAATATCGCCATTTCATTTGAAGTACGTAAGTAGAAAGAAGTACATAAATAGACGGAATTGTATACTATTCATTTTGATTAAAATTCTCAAGGGTTTTGTGAGGTGAACCCGCACCCACATAAGTCCTTTAAGCTTTCACCTTACTCGAAATATTCTTGATACTGAGACATAAATAAATTGAGTTACAATAGAATAACACTGAACATTAGACTGATGTATTGCTTTACCACTTTTTGATTTATAAAACCTTATATTTAATAGAATAAAAATTATATCTTATTCTGCATGAAAACCGGCAAGTAAGCAAGCATGACAGCAAACTACTACTACATTCTATGGCAGCAATCATTAATTTCTCGTTCTTCGAGACGTTCGCTGACCTAAACTGATCATGGAGTTGAGGTCTGGATGTAGGAAGTTGGAAATGATAATATAAATATAATGTTGGCATTATGTCACAGTAGACAATGTTTGGCACGCCACGCCAAAATGCGGTTGCGGCGCGATCAAAATGAGATAAAGATACAGATGGTTTATTTCTATAAAACTCGAGTATGCAGTACAAAATACAAACAGGTTTGCAAAGCAAGATGATGCAATAAACTTAAAGGAAAAAAAAGGTAAACAATGAAAAAAAAAATACCTTTTAGATTTTATATCTAACTAGCTGTCCCCCGCGACTTTGTCCGCGTGTTTTAGTTTCAACGGTTTTTCATTTTTGCAACTTTCTTCATTTATGCTTTGCTCCTTTTGGTTGCAGCTTAATGTTATATAGCTTATAGCCTTCCTCAATAAATAGGCTATCCAACACTGACAGAATTTTTTAAATCGGACCAGCATTTCCTGAGATTAGCGCGTTCAAACAAACAAACTCTTTAGCTTTTTATATTAAGTATAGATTTAGGAACATTCGGATTAAAATTATAAAAGAATTTTGAAACGATGTGTAAAAAAGAATTATAATTAGCTGAATTATTTTATACAAATGGTCAATAATTTAATCACTACACTTGAAGAAAAAGAGGCATACATACGTACATACAGGTCTAACACATAACCATCCTATTTTGGCTTCGCCGAAGTCAAGTATAGTTAAGTAAAAGTTCATATAAATGTTGTTCATCTAAGAGCTTACATTACAAAACCTAAATACACACAGAGATCACAGTCATAGTAGATAGCATATAACATTACATCCGTCTATTTGATGAGCAAGCTTATTTCCGTGGTACCAAAGGTATTTCACCTTTCGTTTCCAAATGAAAACTCGAGTGGACATAGTAAATTGGCTTAGCTATAGGATTTCCGACACACCGTCAAGTTAGAAGTTATTTTTAGCATTGGCAGTACCTACCCAACGAGTTTGGCATGATGCCATCTATTTAAGGATGGCCTAAATATACTAAAGCCACCGAATTAAATATAAATCGTGAGGGAAATTTTTATGCGGTCTGATAATAGACACGGAATTGTTTAGAAAAAGTTTTCTAATAGAATATTTGGTGAATCGTATAGTTAAGTGACTAAGTAAACAAATATATTATTATGTTTATTTTGTCTGTAAAAAGTTTGGTTAGATATATTATTTTATGTGTAATCATTATTGTTGAGACAGAAATAAACTTGTACTCAAAATAAAGTATTGAAATATTTGATTAGTAACATAATGTGGGTTGGTTTTGGTTATAAACTTTTAAACGTCTGTCGATAAATATACATTTTTTCCCTTTAAACTATTTATTTATTTATTTAATATAAGGCACATGGCAATTTCTATAAAATTACAGACAGTCGACACAAATTTTAGATTTTCAGTAAATAATTATTTTCTGTTGCTATTTAATTAAGTACACAGAATATCACTTAAGATAATTCGTTTAGATAGACGCGGGCATAATTAAATTATATACAAATTGCTTTTAAGGAAAGAAAATGGAAACGCCGAGCGAAATAACTTTATTTCAAACGACATTCAGGCTTTTAGAGAAAAAGTTATGCTCTGTACTTTGATAAACTAGAAAAAATAAATCTGGAAATACGCCTCGATAACTAATGGTTTTTACTGTAAAGAGTCCATAATAAAGGTCGTCACATATACCTTAATACAAAGTCCTATTACCCATTATATGCCTGAACCATTAAAAACCACTCATTTAATTCCTACTTAATTCCACAAAAAATAAGTGCGGTCATCCCTTAATCTGGGTTTACGGCCCCAAACATAAATGCGACATTTTAAAGACAAAAGGAAATAAAATCCCGTTGACATTTTAGCTGAATGACCAATCGTAGAGGTAATAAAAAGGTTTTAAGTAACGAAGGCCATTGATCATCCCAAAAGTTCCGGAAAGTTCTTTCCACAGTTTGTTTTCAATTACACCGAAAGAGAGTCCTTTGAAATTGATAGAGAAAAAGAATTAGTTCATTAACTTACTTGTGTTACGTCATCACAAGCCATTCAGTTAGATTTCTAGTTTTTTTTTTGGTAATGTGAAGGTGATATTGTTATGTAAAACAAAAGAAAATTTTTAGGCTTTGTATTTTTTTATTAAAAGTAAAGTATTACATATTTATGTAAAACTACGAAAAATAAACGAAAATGATTACCACGTAAATTTTCAAAATGCAGTGGTATACGAAACAAATAAAAAAGTCAATTATATTTTTGAATTAATTATTTTTTACATTAGTTGATAATTCCTAACATAATAAAACTCGGGGACTTACTCTTATTAACACAGAGTAAATTGAGAAAATAATAGAAAGAGGGTCTCTTAATTAAATCTCTAGACCTTGGCGAGTTATTTCCAATTAGGTCGGTCAACAGCGATCGATGGACTCTTAAAGCCAGTTACTAAAAGTAACTCAGACTAAGAATAGGAAAAAAAAGGTTAAAAGAAAATATTTCAACTAGCTGTCCTCCGCGACTTTGTCCGCGTGCTTTAGTTTCAACAGTTTTTTATTTTTGCACCGCTCCAGCGCAGCTTTGGTCGCAGCCTAATGTTATATAGCCTATAGCCTTCCTCGGTAAATGGGCTATCCAACACTGAAAGAATTTTTCAAATCGAATTAAAAGTTCCTGAGATTAGCGCGTTCAAACAAACAAACTCTTCAGCTTTATATATTAACTAGCTGTCCCCCGCGACTTTGTTCGCGTGTTTTAGTTTCAACGGTTTTTCATTTTTGCAACATTTTTCATTTATGCTCCGCTTCTATTGGTCGTAGCGTGATGTTATATAGCCTTCCTCAATAAATGGGCTATCCAACACTGAAAAAATTTTTAAATCGGACCAGTAATTCCTGAGTTTAGCGCGTTCAAACAAACAAACAAACAAACAAACAAACTCTTCAGCTTTATAATATTAAATAGTATAGATTAGTATAGATAATGAATTTTCTAGAGAGGGATTATGAATTATCTTCCAAAAATATTTTTAAATGAATTCTAATGTCAATAAATTTAAAATATTATTTAGATTTGTTAGCTTTAAGCTTCATAAAACAATGTTTTTTCTATCTTGTTAGGAAAGTCATTAAGAAAGCAAATTATACTATATATACCTTAAAAAAAATATTTCATTTACCCGACTTAGAATGTATTTTTTCTCTCTACCCTCTATCCGTCTCTCTCTGGTTAGAGCTGTGGTTTGCCAATTTTTATCGAAGGAGTCCAGCTCGTCCTGTGTCTTTCGTCTGGGCCTACCGCGATGTCTCCTGCCGTTCAGAGGGATCCATTGGGTCGTTAGTTTGGCCCATTCGTCGTCTGACATGCGTTAGATGTATCCAGCCCAGTACCATTTCAGTGTGGCAGCTTTCAGAATGAATATTTAAGTAGGTATTATTATGCTTATCTGCTGGCAACCTTATAGGATTATTTAAAGCACATGAATGGGGAATATGTACTGTAAGTCCAAACTTCGCGATCATCTACAACTAACTTAATACGACATAAAATTTAGTGGCAGGTACATACGAAAATGTAATTGGAAGCCAAATTCCACCGTTCCCCTTTAAGGGTAAGAGGAAATTACTGATCGTTGACGTTATACTCGTCTTGCTATTTCCTTACTCATGCATATTTTAATAAATGCGCACTTGCTGGCTACCAACCTGACCTTTTTTGAGAATATCACCAATAAATGACAGTGTGTCCTTAAGGACGCTTCTTGCTTAAATTTTTGGTAGGTTATTAATATTATCTTTAGGTACTTCACTTTGTTAAAAATTATTACGATTGGAAATTAATACGATTTTTTTTCTTTAAGTTAATCGTTAATACTTGTATCTTCAAATAAAAAACAAAGAATATTATATTCAAACCAAGACAATAAAAAAGTAAGTTTTTATAAAGAAATATAAGTAAAAGTTTTTATAAATTGGAGAAGTTTATAATAAGAACCAGAACTGAAACCAACGAATATTATTAGAAAAACAATTTAAATAATAATAATTTAAATAATATTTAATTTAATTTTATAAATAATAAGTAAGTCCGTACGACAACGTTAAGTCACTATGAAATTCTCATAGCAGCGGCCATATTTAACGTTAACATGTCATGTATGTTGAAGCTACCAGCCCTAAGTATTATAGTCAGCTATAGTTTCGTAAAATATTCAAATATACATACCCTTAAACTCACGATCGCTGAAACATCCCACACACTTGCACCGCTTTCATATATTTTTACATCCACAAATCTGTAAATACGGCAACCGTCCGCTATTTCAGTGGACCGTTAATTTCAGACCGTTTTTGTTTACTGGCGGGAGGCAAATATTTTTACAAACGTGGTAACATGTGTGCTTAGGTATCTGAAAGTATTTCTCTTAAAGGTAGACAATATGGTAGCACCACCACATTTCAGTGTTTTTTATAAGCGTACTCCGTCTTAAAATAATGATAGATGACTGAGTACGAAGAGTCAAAATCTTATTAGGCCGTCAGAAACCTAATAAAAAAGAGAGACACGTATTTTTCGCCATTTTCAAAATAAGAAAACAAAGTAGAATAAAGCGAATTAAAGTTAAGGAGTGATGACGTCAAGCAAATGTAAAAAATAATAATAATAATAATGTAAACCCCTCGGGGCAAGCCGTTACCTCATCATGAGAATAACGCAATACCTGAGGGCATATTAACTTGCTTTTTCCAACTTTGAGATATAAATAAAAAATGTATCTTAAGGTCTATGTAGGAGCATACATCCGCAGGGCAGCTTGTGGCGAGCTGTTTGTAAGTAGCGACACAACGGACCTGAGTGCTCCAGGGAGTCACTCCTTAGGAGGGCTCCCAGCTCTTTCTTGCCTTAACTGGCTGGCTAGAGAGGGGTCGCTAGAGCTATATGCTCGGGGGTGGAAGTGTCTAATGGCGTAATAGCGGGGAAACCCGCTCCGGGTCCGCTACTGTGACCCGCGATGGCGAAATCGGGGCCGCACCGCTCGACACCCCTAGCCGCTCGCACTGGTGTTGCCTCCTGCTGCCTATCGTGGCGGTTATGTTGGGGGGCCCATCTGGTGAGCTGGCGAGTCACCACCTGCCTATTTGATTGCATTTATATGTGTTAGAAGGCAGGTGCTATAGTTTTCCGATTTAGCTCTAATAACCAATCCACTAACATTTACCTACACATAGCCTAAATTTTTACTTTCCATTCATAATTTACAATAGCTCTGTATCTACTTTGGACCATTCATGTCTGTTCTTCCATAGAGCAGAGGTGGATGGGCCCTAGTAGATGCCCCATCCCAGTTTAGAGTAAAGTTCTCAACAAGGCCACTGCGTGTTGGACCTGTGTCCCCACGTAAGCCTTTCAAAGGACCGGGTATTCTCAATACTGAGGATAGCCCGTGAAAAAAAGAGATATGTAATGTAAAAAATGTACGAAATTTTGGCTTCATGCGACATTGCAAGTCAATGAAAGTACCCTAATATTTTATTAATATTTAACGACAAAAAAGGTCTTGACATTTAGTTATCGTCTTTGGTTTGACACTTAATTGTATCTTTTCAAACTGATTAACCTAGAAGTTAACAGAATTACAGCGAAACAGTTTCCGAATTCGTCTCGTAACTTCCCACGCGAGCAGTAAAAGCTAATTGGAAAAGACAATCTTAACGATCGTAGGCAGAAAGTAATTTGTTACTAATTACATCTAATCATTATAATTGTTACCTCATTAGCCATAAAAGTGAAGTTTTCAACGTTCCTAAAGTTCAGAATTAATGATCCCATTCTACAGGATTGAAACTATAATTAACTTGGATGGTTTAAATTAAAAGTTTACTTGATCGACGCAAGACTTGAATAAGTGTTTAAATATTTATTTCTTTCTGCGCTACACATGCATTTTATTTATTTATACTTGTAACACCTAGACTTGGAACAGACATTTGTGAATCATACAAATGTTTGTCCAATGTGGGGCGGGGGTCGAACCCGCAGCACGTCGCGCACTGTGGCAGTTGGCGTGGTGACTATACCACTCGGCTATCCGTGCAGTCGAAAGTTGAAATTCAACAATAACTTATTCTGCACTATAAGACCCGCCCTGACTTCGCGCGGATATTTCAGCAATATAGCCTATAATAATAATGGAATAATGTAGCTTACTACTGGTAAGTAGTTACAGAGTTTGCTTTCTGCAAACAAATCATAAACTTTACCTCTTTATAATTTTAGTGTCGACGATTTTGGTACATAAAATAAAAAAAAAATACAAATCGATTTTGATCAAACTGTATCAAAAAAAGTTTAAAAAAAATATATTGCAAATTTACATGTGCCAGTAGTCATTACTACTATGCGACACCTTTGTCGCATTCGACATTTCATAATTACAACATTACGACTCATGAAATTACGGCATTAAGTTAAAATTTATTGTTTAATGGAGTTGTCCACAATTTAATTATAAAATTTAACAATCAAATTGATGGCTTTTAAACATTGTAACATTTTGAGGTCATAATTTATTCGTTGATATTTTCATTAAACATTTATTACTTTAAATTAATTCCATGACTCAATTTTGTCGGATAAATTAAGCGCTTTTCGAAGATTGCTGGGGTACTTATCTAGTAAAAATGTAAAAGTATCACATTGGATTATATTTAAAAAAAAAACCCCAAAAAAAGACTTCTTACAGGAACGAGGAGTACTTATACGGGTGAAACTAGCTAGTTTTATATATTACCTAATAAAAAACAGAACTTGCTTTTGTAACATAATCTTTAGTGTCCTTACCATCTGGAAATATCCCAAGTTACAGACTCTCCTTAACAAGCTAATGATGAACAAACATTATCATAATAAGTCACAACGTGTGTGTGTGTGTATTGTGAACAAAATTGCTAAGCTACCGGTTCCTACCCACTTATTAACGTAACGCAAATATTGACCAACCAGGAATAAACGGAGTAAGAATGATTGACTGGACACGACAAACACTTAGACACGGATAAAGTTGCATAACAACTTTGCCTTGACCGTCTGTGTATGTACTGGATTGCTCGATCGATTTCTATTTTCGTTAGACAACCTTCGCTGGGATAGGACGTCATACTTAAGTCTCTTGAATCTTAAGCCTGCAGCGTTTTTAGATCGTGTCTTGTTTTTATGATAGAAATATTTAATCTGTCTGTATAAGGAACTTACTTTCCATTTATTGTCTATTTAAATTCTTATGCTATTTGATGTTATTTCCACTTAAACATACATCATCTTAATGATAGCATAAATAAAGTTCATTTTAGACTGACTAGCACTGTAGAAAAAGGCACAAAAAATATGAAGTTGTAGCGCAAACCGAACCTTAACATGTAAGCATTACAGTTGTTTTTCATAAAATTTGTGATTTTTTACATATTTGGCATATACATTGCGAAAGCTTTAAGTACATCATTATTCTGAAATTTTGTTACAGTTTCACTAGAAAACTGCTCAATAGATTTGGACAAAAATTGGCACACAAGTAGATTATAACCTGGATTAACACTTAAGATACTTGTTATCTCGATGAGTCCACGAGAACGGAAACTACACGGTAGAAACCGCGAGGCGAAGATAAATGTTTATAAAATATGAACATAGTTAATGCCATTGTGCATCTCTTTTACGATGTTGTGGGCGACATCGTGCAACATTATGTTAGCAGAAATATGAACCTACTACACAGGATATGCTTCAGAAAGTCTGTAATATGCATGTTATTATAAGATACGACACGTTTGTAGTATAATAATAATATCTTGGGATACTCACACACGGCCACCTGATCCCAAACTAGGTAGAGCCTGTATTATGGCAACCGTACAACTGATAAACATACTAATATAATTCTAAATTCAAACATATTATAGACAAATTACATACAGACACAGAACAAATTATCATGTTCATCACACAAAGATTTTTCCTGGGTGAGAATCGAATCCACGACATTTTATTCCAGTTTAGCAGTCAAGGTCACTAACCACTAGACAAACAGGCCCGGCGTGAGTATAAGAAAAATCATTTGATTTCAAAACTAAATTATCAGATTTGACCGAGATTTGATAGAAGACCAAATAAACGAACATCTATAGTTGTCATAATTATATGTATCTATTTTATATAAAGTCAAACGATAATTCACAAATCTATACTTATTACTTATCTATACTAATATTATAAAGCTGAAGAGTTTGTTTGTTTGTTTGTTTGTTTGAACGCGCTAATCTCAGGAACTACTGGTTCGAATTGTAAAATTCTTTTTGTATTGGATAGTCCGTTTATTGAGGAAGGCTATAGGCTATATAACATCACGCTACGACTAATAGGAGCGGAGCATAAATGAAAAATGTTGCAAAAATGAACCGTTGATACTAAAACACGCAAACAAAGTCGCGGGGGACAATTAGTAATATTATATATCTGAAACATACCTTGTAAGCGAAACTGTTCTGAAAAATAGACAAAAACATTAAGAAGTGTTACTATTTGTACCAAACTATGACGTTTTTTACCCACAAAAGTGGTGTCAACCCTAAATTTCTTTGAGGCCGTAACTCAACCCCTCGTTCATATTTATTTACTGAAGCATGTCTTTCATGTAACACTATCCGTTAGAAAGGTCTGGAAGCGTTGATTGCCATTAGACTGCCTTTTGTACATAAGTATCAAAATAAACATCTACTTTGCCCTTTTACTTGGTAGATAGTAATTTATTACTGGTGTTAATTAAAGGAACATAATAATAAAAGTTTCCTTTTATCATCAAAATTTTTATCAGCCGTCAGAAAAATCATTTTAATGCCATCTGAAAGTCCCTCAATTGACTCCGGCCAGGATTTGCTAGAAGTTTAAATAATAAAAAAAATGGGCTTTCGCGAGGACGACGGATGTGACTGTGGTGTCCCCCTAACAATAGACCACCTGCTTTGCAGCCCAGATGCTCAGTTAGCGCCACAGCAGAAGACCTAGAAGAGGATAACCAAAGAGCAATCAATCTGGATAATATGTTTTAGGTTTTTATCTGGTCAGATCTAAAGA
Organism: Diachrysia chrysitis; assembly: GCA_932294365.1. NCBI lineage: Eukaryota > Metazoa > Arthropoda > Insecta > Lepidoptera > Noctuidae > Diachrysia > Diachrysia chrysitis. The sequence continues at coordinate 7,298,508 of OW028659.1, read as the reverse complement.
TAACCAACACGAAAGAAGAAGAAGAATTCCAGGTTATACAAAATTATTTGGGATATCCTTTCATCTTTCAATTTCTGGTGTCGTACATAGGTACTAAATTTTCTCTTAATCTCTTTTGGGTAATTTTAACCACTTTATCGCCTTCTGGGGTAGGCAGACCTGTGGGTCTCCTTACAGAAATTTCTTCTGATGTAGCCAGTCCCTAAACTTTTCGACTATTGTTATTCCTATGATTTTGGATGTACTTATATCATTTGTTTAAGTAATTCCCTAAAAAAATGTCTGTCATCAAAGCCAAACACAGAATTTCCGAAGACTCCAATCAAGACAGCCTGGAACAGGCGTAGCCCAATCAGACGATTGCACGCGGGATCCCCTCGCGCGTTAAATCGCTTGTCTTACTTAATGATTCACCTTTTATTGCGAATCCTGATTGTAAATGTAATGTCTCTCAAGACTTCCACCCGTATTCCCGAATTGTTACCGAATTGTGGAAGCAATAAATGAGATGGTTTAGGCTTTGTGGAAAAATCAATGTGGATAGCTGTTTGTGGAATGATGAAAGTCGTATGAAAAGGTTTTGTGTTTAGATTTTTTTACATACATATAGGTAACATTTATTAGCAGTATTATTTTGTATAACACACTCAATCGACTCGTGACATCGCCGTTTCAGGTCATGAATGACTCTTTGAGTTCGAAACTAGCCAGGCAATATCGAATAAACCGTATTTACTTAGCGTACAAATAATTGTGAATTCATGAATCTCATATTAAAACGCGGATGAAATACAAATACAGATTCTAAGTCACTGTATTTTGTAAGAAACATAAAAACAAGACTTCATAATGGAAATTTTCAAGCTCCCGATGGTTACTTAAAATGATTGGTTGGTAAACAAATGGTACATGGTTTATTAATAGTTCGGAAACGGGGCGTGACATCGGTAACTTTACTATGAGCTGTTAAAGCAGGATTGTCGTCATTGTGGAAGCGAGAAGGCTCACTACACTGTGCGTAGCGACGTCTCGCTTCCACGACGGCTACAGTCCTTACGGCCTTCACAGTAGGCGCGCAGTACGTCATTCCATCGTATTTTTGAAATAGGCCTATTATTACGCCCACTTTAGCAACCCCTAATTATGTACCATAATCATTATTGTATTGGGAATACATTATAATTATCCGGCATCCAACATTAAATAAAAGCTGAAACTCTTCATTAAAATTGAAAACCATTTTAGAATATAATTAGTCACTTAAAATACTATTTTATGCCGTATAATTATAATGTATTCCCATCCTAGACAAACACAAATAAACCTTCTATTTATATTTCTATTATGGAAGCGTATTTAGACGTCTTATTGATATCATACTACACATTGCTTTTTTATTAATCTTTAATTAATTCGGTTTCTAAACTACGAGTAAGAAGCCAAAATGCCATATACCAAATTGTTGTTACAGGGATTCAGGCCAACTTTTTTTTGGAAGGCAATCTAAAAACCTCTGAATGTATACAAATACATCCTAATCCCCGTTTCAGTTTGAGTTTTCTTCGTGCAAAGATACTCAACGCTAACTCATAGCAAACAACTTGAAACTACTTCTTAAGTAGTTGCTTGTATATTTTCAAGTAGCAAAGTAAGAAAAATCGAAAAACTTTCCTACGTACATAACTTAGGTGTTGTTCATTTCGGAAACAAAATTACCATTTTGTTTTTGAAGATGTGAAAGGAAAATGTTTATAAAAGCTTCCTGATAAAGACATTCGTATACATTGGTATATTCTTTAGAAATTATGAGCAAAGTTATTAAGGCATTCCTCATGGAAGCTTAAGTGCCAAAACATCAAAAGATAAGAAAATGTTTTCTTTTTTTTCGCGTGTCAATGATCCAATTAAATTCTATTCCACCTGAAATTTGTTTTTCTGAAAAATATACTCAAATATTTGTAAAAGCTCAATTTTTTCACGTGTACGCGTCAAATTATCACATTTAGATGCCTAAAAAGCGGTACTTGTACACTAAGTAAATTTTGAGGTACTATAAGTACATATTAAGTTTCTTCTACATAAAGGTTACATGTACCTTCTTATCGCAACAATAGAAGAACATGGATGAAGCTAACTAAGTCAAGGATCGAAATACGTGTACTTAGCTACCTTAAGCCGGTTTCCCATGGCGCAATATCGCAGATCAGCCCGCACAGCCTACGACCACGGACCGCGCTCCGAGGCTCTCCCACGGTGCGTTGGAGATTAGTGGTGCGGTTAGTGGTCCGTGTAAGTATTCAGAATCAAACCTAATTTTGACCGAGTTAGGGTATACTTTTACTTGCGGTGGATTGCGATGGATTGATGCAGATGTGTCTGCGCTATCACGGACGGGCCGCATCCCTAGGTGCGCGGTGCGGGGTGATTCGCGATATTGTAAACCGTGGGACGGCGGCTTTATATTTTGAAAGTGATATATGTATATACTTTGGGGATACTTTATTATTTATTAGGAACTATATTTTTCCTGCGATTAGTGCTCCTTGCTCTCCAATGTTGTTTTACTGGACTATCATATCAAAGGCGTGATTATAAAAACTAGGGGCCGAGTAATGGCCAAAAATCGTCCATTATTCGTTCAAATTTCATGTTTCAACATTACTATTATCACTATTGACGTGAACACACTCCAGACACAAGCATATTTAGCTTAGTTGGATGGTTTAACAAGATTGTTAGTAATATGCATTCCACCCACATTGCTAGTAACCTTTTAAAAAAAAAGTGTATGTATGTGCGTCAAATGCATGATAGTGTGTGTATTTTTTAAGCCAATGTGTATTCATGTAATCATCTCTGAAATTAAATGTATGTTAAAATTAGTTTTTCGTATATACTCACAAAATTAATTAAACAAATTCGTATTTTAGAAACACTAACTTTAAAACTAATTTGTATACCTAATTAAATTATTGTTATAACAAAAATTATTATTGTTTCGAACAAGGCTTAGTAATTGCTAACAATGCTAACCCCAAAAGTGTCGAGGCTAATCACAGATTATAATATTTAATTTATTTTGTAGACGGATAAAGCAAAAGTTTTAATCGTATTTTTAGCCTCAAATTGTTATGAATTTGGTTGTTTCATAACCACTGGTATTTAGTTTTACTTCTGAATGGAAAACTAATATTTGGAACAAGGTTTATTTAGATTAGGTGTCTAGACTACTAGGTCATTCAGTGTATATGTTAACATTAACATGTTGTTCAATAATTTATGTGTTTTATTATGTTTTCATAGATTTTTTTTTATTTATCAAATCATACCTACCTTTGCTAAACGGTTTTTATCATGACTGTATTTATTCGGTTTTATTTTACATATACAACATAGTACATATTGGGAGTTATCTATACTAATATTATAAAGCTGAAGAGTTTGTTTGTTTGTTTGTTTGTTTGTTTATTTGTTTGTTTGAACGCGCTAATCTCAGGAACTACTGGTTCGAATTGAAAAATTCTTTTTGTATTGGATAGTCCGTTTATTGAGGAAGGCTATAGGCTATATAACATCACGCTACGACCAATAGGAGCGGAGCATAAATGAAAAATGTAGCAAAAGTGAAAAACCGTTGAAACTAAAACACGCGGACAAAGTCGCGGGGGACAGCTAGTTTATAATAATCTCGACGATGTTTAGTAACTGTTTAGCAGATCCTTAATTTTTTTTTGTGGGAAAAACCTTCTCTAAATGAGAAGAGGTCTGTGTCCAGCAGTTGGACATTTATAGGCTGGTATTACGGTGGAAAGCCAGCTGAAAATTTTTTAACTTCCTCTATCTATGTTTATTACAGAAAAATACATACATAATACATACATAAGTTATCAATTTAAACCCTTAATCGATCCAAATTACGAACTCTTACCCCCGAACACTGAAACACTGAAACGCAACTTAACTTTGAGACGTTGTTAAATGTCTATCTGTCGCTATTTTATACCTTTAATAATAGAGACAGCATGAGACTTAACGGCAACTTAAAACTGAGTGACGTTTCAGTATTCAGCCATATGACATTTAAATCAAGAATTCATTTAACAGAAATAGCTCTTAGGGACTAAGCGAAACGATCGGGCTATATAACGAAGCTTAATACCTACCATATCTTATATATAAAAATGAATTGCTGTTCGTTAGTCTCGCTAAAATTCGACAACGGCTGGGCCGATTTGAATAATCATTTTTTGTTTTGTTCGCTAGAATACAGGGAAGCTTTAAAAACAAAAAAATAGGTAGGGTAGGTAGGGTAGGGTAGGGTAGGTAGGGTAGGTAGTGTAGGTAGAGTAGGTAGGGTAGGGTAGATATGGTAGGGTAGGTAGTCAGTTGACGGGAGCGAAGCCGCAGGCACAGCTAGTAGCTTTATATATATAGCAGTAAGCACTAGCATGTAATTAAATACCCAATTTAAGGCCGATTATCGCTTAATGCTTTGATTAAGGTTACCTGTATTAATTTGTAATTACGTGACTGATACCATTTACGACATTTTGATATTAATAGCAACTGTATTTCGGAGTTGTTAAGGTTGATATTCGCAAATCGTTGCTATTATTAATTAACAGTGGATTTATTGGTAATTCTGTATTACAAAGGTTACATTACGCTTGTGTTTATCGTCGTTTAATAGTAATTAAGCTCTAACTGCTAGATTAGGTAGGAAATCTATGTAGTATAATAAATCTTGTAACAAATTAAAATAGCTACATAATCATGTATTTATATTTAAATGTGCTATAAATTTGAAACTAAATTACTGTTCGATAACTTCTAATTCGCAAAAAAAAGCGAACAAAAAACCTCTCAACTACTAAATCTCGAAAAGTTTATATAATGGCGACTATTATTTACAATATTGGCATCTACAATTTTTTATGACCACTGTATGGTTTAATGTTAGGGCATCTATCACAGTGACATTTATTACGACGATACAGCCCGTTTCGGACGGTAAAAGGCACTTAGTTATATTTTATTTTCTTTAAAATGTTACTTTAGTTTTAATATACAAAAAATATTCATTTTCTCATTCATCACATATATATTAAGTAATTATGCTCTTAGATAGAGACTAGCGTCTGTAATAGGTAAATAAATAAATGTGGACAACATCACATACATTGCTCTAAACCCAAAGTAAGTAGCTAAAGCACTTGTATTATGGAATTCAGAGACAACGAAGGTACCACAAACACCCAGACCCGAGGCAATGTAGAAAAGTGATTTTCTACATTGACTCGGCCGGGGATCGAACCCGGAACCTCAGAGCTGGCGACACCTTGAAAACCGGTGTGTACGCCACTCGACCACGGAGGTCGTCATAGGTAAGAGATGAGTTAAAGCTCACCAGGCAACCCTGTGGGTATTTACTAAGGGAGAATAATTCTAACAACTATTCTCTCTCACTGAACTTGGTTTTGTTAATACTAATAAGCATGGCCGACTATGTCATAACATATATGGTACAAATTTTTTGATTCTATGTGTGATTGACATTAAAAAGTACAAAAAATAAAATACATTATTGCCAGAGCGAGTACGACTTATTAACTAAACATAACATAAAAAAATAACAAGTTCAGCAATAACTTTATTAAAACGTACATTAGTCTTTGCTTTTATTTTAATAGGAAAAGACGTAGAGCAAAGTAAGTGTAAAGTGATTATTATGAGCAGTATAACTATTAAACGGTTTTCTTGCAGATATCTTTTTATACCTGCCCGCCATTTTTAAAACACTTCCAAACGCTTTTTATATTTTCTTTTATAAGAACCTTGTCTTTAAAATAAGGCACGTATCAAAAAAAGAATTCGTATAATAACTTTCGTGAGGAGTATTCATAATTATTTAGGAATATTGACGGGTGATGCCGAACATGTGCGAGAGTAAACCGTCAATATAATATCTTATATATATATAAAAAAAGGAAAAATAGAATTCTTTTTACCAAATTCAAATCTAAATTCATTTTTATTAGATAACCTAGTTTTTTTTAAACGTTTACTTTATCTTTTATATAAAACTAGATTATTCATATGAATCCTCATTAATTCAACGCGAAGCATTTATTAGCGACACTAGTTAGCGCTTTACATTTCATGCAAAGTATATTTATTTACACAAATGAAAATACGTGGCTACATTCGCCATTCGCGTCCGCTGGAATCCCGTCACGTAAGAGTATTACTATAATCCGCTACCCTAATATCGAATACTGCCTGAACAGTAAAGTATTCTAGACTTAATATTATGACTCACTTTACCGAAGAATATCTGTATATTATACTAGCTTTACAAAAAGATGCAATGTAGGTATGAATTTAATGTTTTAACTTTCAAATTCCACAAAACGTTTTAAAATTATTGATGAATTAACATTTGAAGTTCAAGGAAACTGATGTATATTGTATAAACTGCTTAACAGGTACATATTAATAAATTTTTAAACAAAACTACCCTCTCTCTTTTACACACATCAGACTTGAAAGAGAAACCACATCAGAATCGGTCCTTTCGTTTAAGAGCTACTATGCCACAGACAGTTTACATGTCTTTTCGTCAGAGAATGAAAATAAATGACAGCAAGAGTAGGAACTATGACTCGTCCTTTTTTAATTCAATACTTAGGATTTCCAGTAATGGACGAGTCAAACATTTATGATCTTAACTAGTCTGTGGGTCACACCAATATTAACAGTTAACACTGTAGCAGCCAGTGCGCTAATCGGGCCGTAAATATACTGGGCTAAACACAATAAGGGTTAGTTTATTGCGACATATATATCGCGAAGACTTATACTGTCGTTCGTAAGTCAACCGGGATAATAGGGTTATTGAGGTAGTGAACCGAAAACTTCGTAAACATAATGTATATACAAAGTAACAAACAACAATCTTGTACATATATATATAGCTGTTATAATCACCTAAATATTGAAGGGGTAGACAAGAACGCCTGCCACTGCCACATCTTGCTGATGCAGATGGCCTGTAAGACAATCTATATGTATAAAAATGAATCGCCGAAATGTATGTACGCGCATAACTTCCGAACGAAATTTGATAATTCTTTTTTTTTCGTGTTCGTTATTTTTAGGACAAGGTTTGTATAAAAAAGTGAATTTTATCTTCGTAATATGAATAGTGAGTTAGTGAATGAGAAAATAGATAGGTAGCTGGGTAGGTAAGCTAGGTACGATAGGTAGGTAGCGTAGATAGTTAGGCAGTCAGTGGATGGGAGCGTGCACAGCTAGTAATGAATAATTTATAAACAAAAATATTTTAGAATACTGTTGTTCACCGATACTTTGAGCTAATGTATGCTCCAGTTTTTACTTTTGATTACTTGAAACTATTCGGGTATCTAAGATATCATGAGGTTTGTGTATAATATAACAGTTATTATGTCTTGTGTAATAATCTAGTTGTTATAAATAAGTGCTAAACTTCCCCTCATAACGAATTTCATTCGGACGACACCCGTTTTGTCCAGATACAACCGTCTAAATGGAAAACACTTTTAATACTTTATTCTGTAAAAAAGGTAATACAAAAAGGATTTGTCAACTTTCTGGAGAACTAGAATTGTTTGTTTTATTATTAAAACAAAGAAAATTTCTTTAATTTTACTACGAGACTTTATTTTGTACTAACAATAATGTTTATTCTTTTGTTGTGTCAAGAAATACGTTTATAGAATAGTTAAAAAGCAGTAAAAGTTTGTAACGAAGCTTGGTCAGGGCTACTATTAGCGCTGGGCGTAGTGGCCAATCAAGAACCTACCCTTTTTCTTGTTTATTCTCGACAATTTCTTATTTCCTAGATACCTACATAACAATGACGTTTTTTTAAAACCTTAGTGTTGTATTGTTTTTATATTAAACTACAAAACATTTTAATACATAATGTGTAACCGTTTGTTTTCCCTAATAAATTAAAAAAAAAAAAAAAAAACATGAAACACGGCAGAGGTTCTCAGAGTTCTTAATTTTTCTCACCTTTTTTTCTGCCATTTTTAAGCATTTAATGTCATAAAAGAGGGGGAGATGTATTAACAGCTGTAGGTGAATCCGGGTTAAAATGGATGGATGGATTTTCATCATCACTGAAGTACGATTCTAGGTTCGAGTGTTTCATAAATTTGTTTGAAGTGCATACGCCGCGTCCCATTGCACAGAAATTTATTGCTGGTTGAATCTATAACGCCATTCTCTGAGCACATATTTCATCGTTCTTCGTACATTTGGCATTTTTTGAGCACTTTCAGAATATTATATAGAATTCAACAATAAATTCTACATTTATACTTGACTAGCCATGTTATTTAGCTTATAACCTTCTTCAATAAATGGGCTATCCAACAATGAAAGAATTTTTAAAATCGAACCAGTAATTCCTGAGATTAGCGCGTTCAAACAAACAAACAAACTTGTCAGCTTTATAATATTAGCATAGATTATATAGATTTAAATAAATAGATATTCAATGTACAACGACTGGAGGTTTCCACTATTTACTGAAAGTTGTTGTGGTTCACTCTTGTCATATTTACTCATGCCCTGGCTTTCATTAATAATCCTACGTTGTAGACAACTTATTGCTTACTTTACGTTTTCAAAGGGTTTTTAAGTTAGATTACAGCACTTGAGCAGCCTTATTTAAAAAGAGTGAGTTCTGTTTCAATGGCATAGCTGAAGATAATAATAATACTCATAATTGCAGTAATAAACGTCTCGAAAATACGTTGGTGAATTCGAACTATTTTTTGTTTGTACCTTCGAATCACCCAAAAATTCATGGTAAAGCCATCTCGTTTGTATTGAAGGAGTGGTACTTTCCCGAACGTGACGGCTTTTCGACACCGACCTAAGTGCCAAAGCGTACCACCACTACAAACTGTTATCCTTATCTTTTGGAAAGCCACGCTACCTTTTGTAGGTAACTAAACGAACAACATATCCAGGAAATTAATTCCGTAGCGACTACATAAACTTTTAAGGTACAGGGTGTCAATAAACCCGTATTTAATTAACTCGTCAAACAAGAAACCTTACCTGACGTGTAAAGTAACTATTTTATTATTTCGTTTACGTCGACCTAAAACCAGCCTTTGTAAAGTAGGTATTTGCGGCTCATTTTCATTGTAATTGTTACTCTCAGGAGAATGTGACATTTAGATTTTATTGTGGCTTATAAATGTCTCTCATTTACATTTTAATGTGGAATAGTAAAAGGTTAAATATAAATGAGATAAATGTAAGGTATTAAAGTTAAAGTATGGTACCTATAAATAATGTATTCTTTCGCCTAGTTTTTCTAAAGTCAAAGAAAATCCTTACTAATATTATAAATGCAAAAGTAACTCTGTCTGTCTGTCTGTCGCGCTTTCACGCCAAAGCTACGAAACCGATTGAACTGAAATTTGGTACACAGATAGTCTAGAGCCTAAAAAGGACATAGACTTTTTGCCGCGATAACCAACATCCACGCGGGCGGAGCCGCGGTAAACAGCTAATAATGAATTAAAATAATAATAAAAAAGTAATTAATAAGTCTTTCGCCTAGTTTTTCTAAGGTCTTATTACTAATATGTTTTAATAATTCTGTTTCAAATATTCGTGGCAACGTTTATTCAAACACTACACAAAAACAAATTTAACGGTGTTGACCTAATTTAACATTCATTTCAAGACTCTATTACCGCTAACTATAATAACAAAATAGCATACTTCGTAGAAGCCGAGTTATCCTACAAATGTAGTAAATTTATTTATCTAAAACTTCACGTACAAAATGGTACACAAGGTGGACATAACGCCACTAGGCATATTCCGCCAGTCAACCTTTGGGGAAAAAGAAAACCAACATTAAATTGGATACAAAACTTAACGGTAAAATTTAAAAAGTACCAACAAAACTAGAACAAAGATTAGAGAATTAAGATCTATACACATTAATAAAATTGTACACAAAAAATTAAATAGATAAATATAAATACATATAAGTTGAATTTTTTGTCGATGTACAAATAAATCTATATATATATATATATATCTATAATCTATAACATATCGGTTTTAAAAACAATGGGTTCATTATCAAATTCAAACAAAAAAACTCGAATGTTAGTAGTATTACATAAGGGATTAATATATATTATACAATCGACTACGGTTACTCCGAATTATTCAGCAAATTCTGGTAGTCAGTAAATGAGAGTTCTTAGAACTATATGCTATCACTGTATCTAATCAAGCTACAAGAGTTGTATAAAAAAAGTTTGATACTTTCGATTTTATTACATAGGTAAGATTAATATGATTGCAATTAAATACAATCTAATGTTAATGTTTGGTATATATTCAAAACGTATTCAAACGTATTCATTCTCTACTTTCTGGTGTTTTACAAAATTAAGTATAAAGAAATCGTTTTACTTACCTATTTGTTTTAGATAATTATGTACACAATTACATGTAAAGTTACAACAGTAAAAAAATTTTTTTTTTTTGTATTTATTAACTAATTAGGTAGTAGTAGCTAGGTAGAGCCCGCGGCTCCACCCGCGTGGGTGTCAGTTATCGCGGCAAAAAGCAGACTATATCCTTTCTTGGGCTGCAAGTTGCACTCCATACCAAGTTTCATAAAAATCGGTTTAGAGGTTTATACGTTTAAGCGTAAGAGACAGACAGAGTTACTTTTACATTTATAATATTAGTATGTACTAGGTATTATATGTCCGTCTTTTCTATATATTAGAAATTTTAATTGGTAATATATATATGTATTTTTTTTTACTATCGGAAAATTTAATCCTGTACTTTGACGTTAGACCTAGCGTCAGGCCAAATTTCGTAGATTTTTGAGTTTCTCGAAAATGTATTGGAAAAACAACATCAATGGCTGTATTTTTAATTGCATTGTCAAAGAAGCTTATTTTTTTATTGCTTCAAGGGACTGTTAACATAAGTAATTGATATAAATTTCAACACGATACACTAAAAAAAAATATTGAAATTCAACGGTCGACCAAGTGATCCTGTAAGGGTTTCTTTTTCTTTTTGACGTATGGAACCCTAATATATATATTAGTATAAAAAAAATAAACTGCAGAATTTTGAGTACGGGTCGAGGGAGGCTTACCGAGATTTCCTTTTGTTACCAAAAAAATCCAAAACATCGCATCCCATCCTTAACTTTGAGAGGGATTTACTAAACGGGCTGATGTAAGCTCTTTGCTTCAAAAAATATAAAAACAAAAGTTAAAATCACATTAACATTTTTTTACTTTTAATTTTTTTTTATTATATAGGTATAAAACTAACTATCAAACAGATTCTTATTTGTTTTACATAATTTCTTATATCAAATAGTTCTTCTAATTATTTTAACTGAATGAAAGAAACCCACCAACAGTATATATATAAATGTTCACAAACCTGTTTATTTAAGCTAGTTACCGATTTTCATGGAATGGATACCTTACGCAGTCTGTTGTCGATTGTTCGTTACCAGTAGTTTCTAATTAAGAGGAAGTACAACCGACCAAGCAATGTTAACAAATTATCAACCTTACGAGTTTGAGATAAAGGCGAAATTCGCGTCAGTGTGTTCTGTGATCTGTATTTTGTGGTTGAATGTACGCGTTATGAAAGCTTTTGTGGCCGGATTGGATTGAAGAGGCTTGTGACGGCCATATTGAATACTTCCCGAACAATGACTGGAGTGTTGGTATCATAATGAAAGGTTCATGCGGTTTAATTAATAAAATACCTTTTCCTAATATTTGGAAGCTTTTTAGGACTCTTTCGTCATCAGTTTTGGCAGTTATTTAAACTACGTTAGCAAAGTGACAATTCATGGCTTTACGATAAATGATTGATCTATTAAACTTGTATATAGACACTTTAAAATAAATAATATAATCTAATTAGAAATTATAAAAACATAAGAACGATCGGACCTTAAGTATCTTTTTTTTGTAAAAAAAAACTCTTAAAATCCACCTTTGTAACGTATCTTCAAACATAGAATAATAATTTACGCTGAGGCAAACAAACATCGCATTTTCTTTTACAAAAATACATCAAACACAACTTCACATTATGTCAATAAACGTTACATTTGTAATGAACTCGTTACATAAATACATAATATATATATATACCTATTTCACCAAGTTTTCCTACATTGCATTTTAATGGTTCCAATTCACCTGACGTCGACTCGTTAACGCCTGTAGTTGACATTACGTTGATTTCAAAGAAACCCAGTGACCTGTGTTGCAGTCGGTTCGCACCTCCATGCCCTGTGACGTCACAGAATGTAACCGTCCAAATATAATGGCGTGTTCGAAATATGGTTTTTAAAATTGACAAATTTTCTGGGATCGAATTGCGGTTAAGAATATGATTTGTTACTTAAAATTAGGAATTTAAATTCAAATTCCTTTTTATTTCTTTTTATTCAGAGCTATGGCACATCTAAACTACTTTATCGCGCAGTAAAACTTTAATAATTATTAAAAAAAAGTCTTGAATAAAAAAAAAATACGTCAATCAGATCCGTTGGTACAATTTCTAAAAAAAACATCTATAACAAGTTATCTATCTTCTTTCAATAATTCATTTCTATATTGACTTAAAAATTTCTTCTATTACTCAAATTGTATATCTACCTCAAAAACTTTAAGTGTTTTTATTCAAGTGGCTATAAAAGCACTTCGGAATGCTTGAAAGTTAGGGATAATTTTACTTATATAAGTAAGATAAGGTAGGAAACTCGAATTAGTTTGAGTGGGTTAGTTCGAGATTCGTAATGAGGTGGGCGAAACGTCTACAAGAATTTTCCTTTGCTTATAAAATATAAAAAAAAACTTAATGTTGATGTTGTTTGGAACGAGCAAGAAAACATTGCTTTATCAAAACAGTAACTAATAAATCGAATACGCAATAAAAATAAACTTTAAATAATTTAATTTCGTACAAAATAATTACATATATTCAATTCATAATTAATTACATTCAAATAAAAAATCATAAATTATTATCTACTATCAACTAGTGGTAGACCTAACATTTCATGTGATTAAATCTTGCCTAAATCCGAACCCAATTAACTGAACGATCATTATTCTAATTGCGATCTCATAGAGAAAGGACCAAATCTTTGTCGATAAATCTTAAGTGGTTCTTGTAAGGTTATAAGTAATTCTATATAGTGGTAATTAAAAATAGGTCTTATTGGAGGTAAATAAATGTATCGATAATAGTATTAGCTTCCATAAAATATAGTAGTTATTTGTGCTGTGTTTTTTTTTTATTTTATTTATGAGACCATTAGTTAGTCAGTTTTATTGATTAATAAACAATAATTTATTTACTAAAATTAAAAAAATAAAGTATTTGTGTAAAAGTTTATGAAAGGTGAAAAATGTACGATGCATGATAAATTATAATGATTTTCATTTTACCTTAAGATAACCGGAAAAATAACTTGCTTGGCAAGTTTCCAGTCACTTTTTGTAGAAATAACCCAATTTTTGTAGAATATAAACCGAAATTCCAAGGAATCAAAGCCTAAGTTTCGCATGAAACTTATAATAAACAGCGTGAAATATAAACAGCTCGTTTACCGTGTTATAGCAAGATCATAAATTATTTATTAGCTATAACTGGCTTCCAACAATATCTGCTTCCAACGTAATTGAGGACGCCCCTGGTATTATTTCTGATAACAATCTGATAGGTTTAGTAGATAGAATATATAATAGAACCTATAATGTTTATGTTCTTATAATTAAATTGATTAATAAACTTTTTTTTTATGTTTCTTATGTATATAGTATGGATACGACAAATATAAAAAAATAGTAAAAAAATCGTAAAATTTGTGTCAAAAAAGAGCGCGCCATTTTATTAAAATTATCTCATATTACCTAATATTACCCTAATAATATTGGAACCATCGATATTTGCGCATAAACGTCTGTCATCGCACGAAACAGCCAAAAATTTGCTTACGTTCGGCACAACGGGCTACTAGCGATGCGCGCATTCTATGGTTGCTTATTTATACTCTAAGTCTTTACCAGATGTCTTTGTTCCGCAGTATAGGCCGTATACCTATTATTATAAAAAAAAATATGTTCCCCCGCTTTTCTTATTAGTCAAGTTGTTTTGGTAGGTCCATTTAATACTAAAACAAACTTTAGAATCTATCACAAAGTACACCCAACTTATTACCTACATTTAATATCGGTCTGACATTTTTATAATAAAACCATGTTAGTACACACGTAAATTAAACACGTATTTCATTAATTAGTGACCCTTCGCTTTACACATTCAAGAGGGATTGAGGCTCAGGTACCGTAGTTAGGGTCTAACAAATTAACGCCGCTTTGGACTTACGAAATGTAGGGAAAGTGCTTTATGAATGAGTCTAAGACATAACGATATTTCATTTTATTCTAGTCTATATTTTAACAGTTCGATTATTATTATTTTTTTAACATTTATATCCCACTGCAGGGCAAAGGTCTCTATATCCTCCTTCCATCTCTCTCTGGTTAGGGCTGTGCTAAACCAATTTCGATCAAAGGGGTCTAGCTCGTCCCGCCATCTATGTCTGGGATTACCGCGGTGTCTCTTGCCATTTAGAGGGACCCATTGGGTCCATAGTTGGTCTTATTATTTTACTTTGCCGAAATAAGATAATGAACATAATCAACTTAAGGTTTAAAAACATTTTAAAGAAAACGTAAGTAATAGTTTTTGATTAGAAGTTTTAGTTTTAAGGCATCTTAATCAATTTCATGCAATGTGTTCTCTCCATCTCTTAGTTAGTCCAATTCATCGGATCATTGCAATACTTTACACACGAATTATTTGCAACAAAAATAGGTACAATAAATAAAATCCATTAAACAAAATGTAGTGGCAATTAATCATGGTTATCCGCGTTAATAATAAATTTACCATTTGCAGTTTGTACGATAGATATTTCAGAGCACAACTCCACCCGAGCGTTGTTATAGCAATATGATTTATTACGTTATAATTTGATGGTAATAATGAAATATTACTCGGAATTAAATTTAAAGGGATGTGGGATAGACAGATAATTTGTTGAATATTAAAACAAAGGATTATTATTAAGCTGGATGAGAGAATTTGTAATAAATTAAGATACAAAATGATGGAAGGTTTTGTAAGTGAATTACATGTTCGCGTATTTATAATGTTAAGGACACTTATCTGAATCGCAAACGAATACGAAAACGTATCATTATTTTCAATTTTATAGTATTATATTTTCCAAATCCATACTAATATAAAAAATGCCAAAATAAGTCTGCAAAAGTAAGTCTCTCTGTTACGCTTAAACGGCTCAGCAGCTGAACTGATTTGGATTAAAATTAGTATGGTGTAATCTTGTATTCTAAGAAAGGCATAGGCTACTTATGGCCATGATAACCAAAACCCACGCGAGCGGAACCGCGGGCAACAGCTAATCTATACTATATTATATTATAAAGCTGAAGAGTTTGTTTGTTTGTTTGTTTGAACGCGCTAATCTCAGGAACTACTGGTTCGAATTGAAAAATTCTTTTTTATTGGATAGTCCGTTTATTGAGGAAGGCTATAGGCTATATAACATCACGCTACGACCAATAGGAGCGGAGCATAAATGAAATATGTTGCAAAAATGAAAATCCGTTGAAACTAAAACACGCGAACAAAGTCGCGGGGGATAGCTAGTATTAAATAAGGATAAGTTCGAATACCAAAGTTTGGAAGTAAAATATTCCACTAGTAAGGACGCAGAAAATAAAAAGATCATTTTCATCCGATGAATTGACATGAGATAAGGATTTATAGCTCTACCCATATATTATTTTTTGCTTTCTTGTTTCTAGCGGAATGTCAGAAAACTACTAAGATTTATCGGGCATTTGTAGTTGTCAAGTTTTTTATAAATAAGTGTCGTCTATCGTCGGGCTATCGGTCGTGTTTCCCGCGAGAGCTATAACTCACGCTGATAACAAAAGGGTTGTTTGGTTTGGATTGGGGATGTTCTTATATATATCATTACGGCTATCTTATGCAGAGTAACTAAGCAGAGATTGTGATCGAGAATTAACCAAAGTACATATCATATTACGACTTAACTAAGTTGTGTTAAATGTTAAACCAATGTTGTATATTCTTGAACATTAGCTAGTTCTGAGATCCATGGCTATCCACGGTTTTGTAGGACATTTTATATCCATGTTTCTGTATTTTTGTCTACAATAAAGACCATACCATACCATACCAGGCTTTTCTCTCTTATTACAACCTTAAATTTTTCCTTAAATAAAAATATGTAAATTTTAAAATCAATATCCAATTTTTCTGCAAAATATTTTAGTTATTGGTTATAAACTTTAATTAAGAAAGTCATCAGGTAAACTTTGTGCCCGCAAATTAATCCATCCTTCAAACTATTCTCTAGTCGCTCTCACAGTAAATAAACGAGCAATTCCGTCTTAGCGATCAATATATATTATCGATGTTATCCCTGATTTCACGCCTCGATATACACCAATCAAAGGGCGAAGAAGTAATCAAAGTTGTTGGAACTATTCCCTTTGAGGCAAGTGGTTTGGTTATACAAGTTTGATTGTTGTTAGTGACATATTGAAACTGTCTATCCGTTAAAGCTCGATTTCAATCCATTGTGATAAAGATATGACGTATTAGCGGCCCATCTCGGTTTCGATGGCAAGGCAATTGACGACCTCCGTGGACGAATGGCGTACACACCGATTTTCAAGGTGTTAGCAATGAGATCCCGGGTTCGCCCCCCGGACGGATCAATGTAGGAAAGCAGTTTTCTTTATTGTCTCCGGTCTGGATGTTTGTGCTACCTTCGTTGTCTCTGATTCCATAACACAAGTGCTTTAGTTACTTACTTTGGGTTCAGAACAATGTGTATGATATTGTCCACACATATTTATTTAATAATAAAATAAAAAATATTTTAATATGATGATTATTAAATTGTTTTACTATTACAATTTCTGACATAAAAACAAAAATCGTCTTCCTAAATTGTTCTCATACATTTTCCGATTCGTTTCTCCATATATCTACGAAATTGTCTCATGTCTCATAATCTGTGTCATATGACATGATGTAACATATTATGTTATGAATACTTGAACACATTTCAGTCATGTTCGGGACATGTCAACGTGTCGCGCACATGGAATTCTATTATATTTTTCATGGAGATTATTCAGGTTTTTTTTTTTGTAATTTGTTAGGACAGCTTTACAGATTATTTATGTAAATTTTAGTCAGTTTTTATTTAGTCTGTGTTTAATTTGTTTATATGTACGTGGAGAGATAGCGGGGTCTTTTTGCATAATGACGAATAATTTTAATTTTAATTACTTTTACACATTGGTTTTTAGCGTTAAAAGGTATAAGTTTATATGTACCATATAATACCGAAAAAATATATAATGTTTGCCTTGTCCACAAAAAATGTTTTATTCTGTTTTATGATTAGCATTGTTCGATGACGCGCCACGCGTATCTGATTCGTGGAATATATTAATAACTATTAATTAATAATCTGTTGTCTGCTGTAAATCAACACACGGCACTATACACTTAGCAAACGTGTCGTGTATCGTGTTATGGTTGTGAGCAGTTAACACCGCAACAATAGTTAATTAATTTGAGATTATGGTGTTAAGTGAACATTTTCAGATATTTTTTGTTATACATAAGATTTATTATTCGATAAATGACGATGATTTTACTATCATTAAGAATTTGTGGATGATCGCCTTAAGTCAAATTTAAGTTTAAGTCAAGACAGCTGTGTACCAAAATATGCAATCAAAATATTTTTTCGTTCTCTTGCTTACAGAAAATAATATACACAAAATATAAAAAAAAAGATCGCAGTCACTTGGTTGTTATTTATCAAACGGACAACAACAAACCTCTTACAAATGGGCGAGAAAAACACCTTTCGTGAACTCCTCGTGTGTTAAAAGATAAAAGATAATATTCTACACGACACCAGTTCAATGGAAAGCCATCATATAAATACGCTCTGCTCGATACCCAACGATGTTATCAAGTCTTTCTAGTCAATAAAGTCGGACCGCTTGTCTTATGTTACAATAGCTAGTTTAATACAGGCAGGGAAGCGGAAATCCGACCAGCAATGGCGCGAAACGGCACTAATCGGCTCGTAGCCTCGTAGCCGTAGCAGTCTGAAAGCGTAGCGATGTAGCAAGTTGCTACACGATCTTGCGTAGATGATCTATGATCAATTGATTTTGTTCTTTTATGATTGGATTACTTTTATTTATACTATTATACTTAACTGATAATAAAATCTTGATTTCACAATTAAACACGCAATATTCATATCGCAAAATTAAAACATTTTTTTTTGTTAAATGAATTAAACAAAATATTCGGTTATTTCGGATCAAAAGTATTTTGAGCCTCAGGATTGCAGCGATTGTCAAGTACGCTTTGTTCCGTCATCGGCATCGAGTTTTAAAGAATTCAACAGCAGCCAGTATTTGGGCTCAATGAATGGTATATGGTTCTGTTGTTCATTGCATGGGGTATAAATAAATCTCTCGCATTCTTTCGGATGCTCTGTTTGTTCTTTGACTATTTATTGGTGCATTTATTTTTTTTAATCAATGTATTCTACAAATTTCCCGTCTTCATCCTCGTGTTGAATGAGTTGAGGAGTCTTCATATATTATTTATACTCTTATTCTCTCTTAGGTAGAGGGTATATTTATAGCTAGTTCTTATAAAATATATTGTGTCATCTATTTGTTACTAAGTATATCTGGTTTTTAGGGTTCCTACAGTATGCTATCGGGACCCTATAACTATATATTAGGTAGATTCGCCACACACAATTGCCAAAACTTCGCCTATTTCCGTTCGAAAATAAGTTTTTTTAGGTGATTTTGTTTAGTTTCCCTTGTTGAGACGTGGGGACATTATCATTTTTGTTATTATTATTTACAGGCAAGCAGCGGTTGGTGCGCGGGCAGAATGCCGCGCGCCGGCGCCCTGTTGCTGGCAATAGCGGCCGTCCTACTCGCCGCCGAGTGGGCTCATGCTTCCTACATTGATCCTGGTAAAGTATAAAAACAAAAAATTAAATTCAAATATTTGACTGCAAGGCTGCACGGCACAGGTCACCACGTCAACTAGCACTACATGATGTACCTCGAGTTTGATCGCACGTAGCACATAAAGGTAGAAATAAAAATGTTTAGGTTAACATATGAGAAAATTTTAGTATAGAAAAAAAAACCAATAGAGAGACTTAGGATAGCAATAAGCTTTTATTCTATTCAATAATAGTTTACAAGCTAATTACCGAAAGACAATGTATTCTTTTTTTTATTTACCTGATATTACTAAGGTACCTATGTTTAAAAGGATTTTACCGTTTTATAATAAATTCAAGTCCAAAATTATTCGAATATTTCTAATTCCAACACAAAACTCTTTTGTTAAGAAATTTTAATTTAATCTATCCATAAAGATAAAAGAAATTCAGACTCCGTTTGTTACATTCACAACGGAAAACCAAACCGATTTTCCCACGTCTATTTTTCTTAATTTGCCATCCGTGAATAAAGGGAAAATAAAATAAATGATAATCTCTTTGTTCCTTCGTAATATACTTAGGCAAATTAAAGACTCGTAAATGGCCTTCTTTTATATTTGACTAGCTGTCCCCCGCGACTTTGTCCGCGTGTTTTAGTTTAACGGTTATTAATTTTTGCAACATTTTTCATTTATGCTCCGCTCCTATTGGTCGTAGCGTGATGTTATATAGCCTATAGCCTTCCTCAATAAACGGACTATCCATTACAAAAATAATTTTTCAATTCGATCCAGTAGTTCCTGAGATTAGCGTGTTCAAACAAACAAATAAACAAACAAACAAACAAACAAACTCTTCAGCTTTATAATATTAAAGTATAGATAACGTTTAGAACTGATGGAAGGTATTAATGTAAGCTCGCTAACATAAATAAATGCTACACGTGCGGGCTATAATTTTTTTTTAATATTGTTTGTTTTAGCGTTTCATAGACTATTTTGGTTTACTCTACATCATTATGTGACTATCGTATATTCAAACTGTCGTGAACAAAGTTATTATCTGTGTTTAATTAATATTCTAAAGACGTGGGGTGGGTTTTTCGTCTGTTATCGTAAGTCCGTACGTCAACGTTAAGTCAGTATCTAATTGTCATACTAGTGAAAATATTTAACGTTAACATTTCAATGTATGTTGAAGCAACCAGCCCTTAATGTGTTAAATAATTTCTAGTGCTAACTGTACAAATATGAAATAAAACTATTGTTTTTTTTTTTTAATATGTAATAACTGTATTTCTTTACCAGGAGACGACGACGTCGAGGTAAATCTGTCTGATTACGGAGACGATCCGGCCGATTTGCAGCTGCTACAGGATGTTGGAAAGTGAGTTCTAACTCGTTTTTTATTAGGTTTAAAATCAGACAGCAAGAAAATACGAATCTTGGAATGTCGAAAATTTGTCATAAATAAGAAAGATTTGTGTATGTTAATTACTTAAATTAATGTGGGCATTAAAGAGGGGTTATTTGAACAAACGACCCCTTTTATTCACATGAACAATACAATACACAGAAATAAAATTTAGAATTTCGTGAAGTGCTATTATTAAGTGCTAATGCGTAATAATAATAATGCAAAGTTATATTTAAATAAAAATACATTTTGCTTAAGACATCCCTATTGAGTCGAAGTGAAAAAGTGAGATGTCATCTCACGCGCATTGCACAGCATTGGCACGGACACAAACTTAGGCTAGCATTCAATGATGTGGTTTCAGACGTTCGTCGCTGATCTACGTTTTCAGGCGCGCCTGTGTGCGGCGGGGGGGCAACTGCGACCACCGCCCCGGGGACTGCTGCCACTCGTCCTCGTGCAGGTGCAACCTCTGGGGCTCCAACTGTCGCTGCCAGCGCATGGGGCTCTTCCAGAAGTGGGGGTAGGCCCCCCGTGCCCCGACTCCCCTGAAGCGGCGACCAACTCCCACCAGCCGACTTGACCGCCGCTCCATCGGACGACAACCTTCGCATTTTCAAACGGACCCGTTGCGTTCTTCTTCATATTTCATTTCATACGTTCCTTCCTTAGACACTCTACCCTCACTTATTAGAGAGATTCGAATTGAAAACAGGGACCTAGATTTTAGTTCGGAAATATTTTTGGACCTTTTATGATATACAAAATTTAGAAATGGTATTGATTTTCTTAATTACTTCTGTCGGTTGATTTGGCACTTGTTTTTATTTATCTGATTATCCGAGTGTCCGCTTATTGGTTGGGCAATTACCCAGCCTTATTGCCCAATCAGTACGCCTCGACGCTAAAGCTCGGCAGATCAGATCCCGACGACTGATTCTGGCGACGCGCGCTCAGACGTCCTGTTTGGTTCCACGTTTTGGTTAGGACGAGGAGACGCGTTGTCTTGAAGACAGTACGACTATTTCTATTACAATGTATGTATGTAGAGTTAAGTAAGCTAATCGTAGATAAAGCAGTAGCTGCTAATTGATGGTAAACTTATGTCAATAGGAAGTAGCTATCACTACAAAATAGAAAAAAAATATATAAATGTAACTCTTAAAAATAAATGTTTTAGTCTCATAAGGGAGTATCGGTAATGGAAAACTTGGTGAAAGACGCTATAATAAGCCTTTATATATAACAACGCCATTTGTATTTGCGATTGGCATCTTAGATTTTTAAATATCTATTATAAATGTGTCAATACATAATTCATATAATATTAATAAAACGAATCTTTAATGTATTCTATACGCCTCTTGGACAGGAGTATATATGTTATTACAGCCTAGTAGATTCTTCTGTATGTAGCTTCTTATATGTATGTTCCTGATTGTGGAATATGGTAATTGTACTAATACTGATATTGGAATATGGAAAATGAATTATATTAATAAATGTTTATGGACTATATTCGTGTTGTTATTTACATAACCTTATAAATAAGTAAACTTATGGGTAAACCCAATTCAACTGAGAGGGCCTGTCCCATATTAAAATTTATGTTAATTAATGAGCGATAAAGAATTCATGAGTAGGCCTAATAATTGATCGTTCTAATAAATTAGTCAAATAAAATAAAATTACGATCAGTAAAAACAAATATTATGCTTAGGTACCTGAGCACTGAAAATTTTGATTTTTATCTTCTGGAATGTTCTGGAATGACATCGTAATTCTAATATGAAATATAGAAGTGAAGAGAAACCTTTCCCTAGTAATATAAGCTTGGACAGCATCAGTTAATATCATAATAAGATTATCAGGCTGTAATTAAACGATTATGCTGTAATATATTTTTCGTGCCAATTTGGGCGCACTTAAACAAGTTGGTAGGTGAAAATAGGTTCTATTCCTATAAAACTGAATAACTACACTAAAAGAAAAAAGGAGAACACGTCTGTTTGTTTATCACTATCATAAGAAGTAATGGACTTTAATAACAATTGGATGTTCAAGTTATGAAGATAATCTCTCCTCGCAAACTTGATTATATTTTCAGTAGAAGGAAATTGGCGGAGATGTTAGATAAGAACTAAGGGACTCATGGTAATAAACATAATTATATAATTATTGATCCTATGTAGATATAATCGAACTTACAAACAATTTAAGCAATTGATTCTCTTTTGATTAATTTCTAATTCCTATTTTTAGGAATCGATTCGTTATCTTACAGACAGTGGAATTTTCTTCATTTTGTTTAGAAAATTCCGTAAGAAATTGAATCGATTAGAACGAATCGTTTCTTTAATATAGTAATTAAGCATTAGGCATATTACTACATGTCCTATAAATACTATCAATCTATATACTTAAATAAAAATCAATTGACACATGTATGACGGAGCATCACTTAAATATACTCGCGATCTACCGATAACGCTTTTTTTTTGTTGTGTTGGAATATATAGGTTAGGACACGGTTTTTATGAAAAAAACACAGGAAATGTTGAAGACGTTAATTTAAATTTTTGAATAGTTTGACAGGACATTGACTGTCGGATCAGCTAGTAATTAATAAAGATAAATTAGTGGGATGGGCAAAAAATTATTTATTAAGTTCAGTATTAGACTGAATCCAGTAAGACTGGAAGTCTACTCCACCAAAGCTTGAGAAAAGACTAGGTGGAAGGGTAAAGAAAAGTACAAAACAGTAACCGTGCTATACAACGCCTACAATAACAAACAAAACGAATGAAGAATACACAAAACAAAACCTTGTTGGTGACCAACTTCATTATTAGCAAAGTTCGATGAAACTTTTTTATTCACTTCATCAATCACGCCTTAATCCTTCGCCTCGTCCCATTCCGAGACAAAATTAATTATTTCACTTTCAAAATTGTTTTACTGTGTTCGCAAAAATTGACGTTTTCGACATTCCATCCAGCTTCTTTATTATTCACTAACTTATCCGAATTTCGCACAAAACCTTGATGACATGGAATTCGTTTTTGTCCAAAAAGGGACACTGGTATAAGTTGATGAAAGTTACATGATAAACGGATTATCTGCTTCTGAATGGTAAGGAAAAGTAGGGCAAGTACAAAATAAACCTCGTAACGTGGGGATATAATCTATATAAGTTTTTGGATGATCCTTTGGGGCGAGAAAAAGTAACACTACTTTTTCTTTTATTTCTGTGTAACCAGTGACCTACTGCTTATAACAATATCCAGAATATACCCATTACTAAGCAAAAAATGTATTTGCTATATTTTAAACTAAATACAACATACACAAATAAAAAGAAGAAAATTAAACATATTGATTATGTGACGTAACGAATAAATTTGTAGAAAACTTTTAAGATGTTTAGATTTTTTTATTAACGAATAAGCCGATATAATTCTTAGTTTACACAAATTATATATTTTTTTTTGCCTTCAGCTTTAAGTAATAATAAGATCTAACCAGAAAATTCAACGAATTGTAATCGCCACCATAAAAGAAGAAGCAATCTTAAAAAAATGCACTTATCTCCCTTGCCTTTTCCCTGTCCACCCCAAAAGGCTAACATAGCCATAGCTACCTCTTATAACTAACAATAGAAAGGCTCTCATCTTTTGTGCGGTCTAATGTAAAACCTCCACTCAGAAATATTATCAGAAAATATTCTTTTAGTCACGTCTTAGTTAGGAATGGGATCTATATTAATTTTGTACGGCGTCCGCTTGTGTTGGGAACAGAAATCAAAAGGAATAATATCAGGCCAATATTTGGTGCAATGGCTCTCGGTAAGGTAAAGTTTTTCGCAGTGTAAATAATATTTGAACATTGAAGTTTCACCAAACTATATGAATAAAGTAGACGGCCTCCGTGGTCAAGTGGCCCGCACACGTGTTTTCTAAGCATTGACAGCTCTAAAGTCCAGGGTTCGATCCCCGGACGGGTCAATAAGGAAAACGACTTTTCTATATTGTCTCGGGTCTAGAAGTTACCTTCGTTGTCTCTGATTCCATAACACAAATACTTAAGCTGCTTGCTTTGTGTTCAGAGATATTTATTTAAAGTGGTTACAGTAAAAAAGTATTTCAAAGAACACATTAATAGGAAAACGTTTAAAAAAAGTAAGTAAGATTAAGTTAAGATAAAATTTATTCGAACAAACTCACTTACACCAGATTACAATTCCGAATGGTGGGACATAAGCTATTGAGCGCTTGCATAATCCGTGAATGTAATTTCCATGTAATTTAGTTTACTTTGGAAATCGATCTAGTCAATTATTTTCATGGTAGGCAATTAAGTATTTGATTAGGAAGTCATTATTAACAATGCGCGACACAGCAAGTTTTACAATTACCGTGATTAGTCAAATTCAACTTACCTTATGGTTGTTGCCTTGTAGTAAACATAGAGAAGCATAGAGTGCGCGCATCGCTTGTTGCCCCTTGTACGGGGTGTAAGCAAATTTTTAGCTAAAGGTACTACGCTTGTTTACTAATTAAAATGATTTTCCTTGCGACGACAGACGTTTATGCGAAAATATCGATGATTCCGTTATTATTAGGGTAATATTATTTTCAGATAGTTTTAATAAAACGCTCTGTTTTTACACTAATTTTACAATTTTACTTGTTCATAGAAGTGTCTACAGTTCATACTCGCTATGCGCGGTCTATAGTTTACTTATTTTTTTCTCTTGGGTTGCAGCTTTACATTAAAGCTGTAAGATATATTTGCGTAATTTGTTTCTTCTGTGTCGCCCACCACGCAAATGACTCATACAATTATACCCCAAATATCCAATATAGTCTTAGGTACGGTGCATCTCTTTCGTAGTGTAATGGGTATTAAAATTTATCATTTACATTACAAGCGATGAAAGTCGGTGGTGTCTAGGGTCCGAAAGGAAATGCACTAAAAGTACGTCTTTGAACAAAGACTCAGTATTTGAAACAAGAATATTACATGTATTATTATAATTATATAAACTATGAATCAATAATAATTCTGTACATACAAAGACCAAAACAGGTCACATTATGGACAAGAAATAAGTATGTTTTTACTAGGTACTCTAAAAATGGTCGCGTAGGTACTAAAAGAAAATGTGTCACATGGGTAAAGCGACATTAAACGCCACATTTTTCAAGACTTACGCGCTCTAGTGTACATGGAGACACCATACAAGGGTTATACATAAAATGTTACGCTCAAGTACATTTTCTTTATAGTTTTTAAGGTTGGTGAATATCTGAATTTTTGCTATCCTTTACAAAAATCTCGCCGTTCGTATCTTGAAAATGCAAAAGTATTAAAAAGAAACGGTTGTAAAAAAATTAGGAGACCTTTGCCCAGCTGTGGGATAATATAGTTACCCGCGACTTCGCCTAGGAATATACGTTAATAATTATGCATTTAGTAAAAGCTTATCTAATACTAGCCGTTGCCCGCAGCGCCGCTCATGTGGGTGTCGGTTATCGCCGCAAAAAGTACCCTATGTCCTTTGTTGGGATCCAAGCTTATTCCAAACTAAGTTTCATCCAAATCAGTTCAGCGGTTTAGCCGTCAAAGCTTGACCGTCAGACAAAGTTACTTTCCAAATTACAAATTAAGTAAGAATTAATGAATTAAAAAGGAACCCTCCATTTTTAACGATTACATAAGAATGTCATATACATATTTTTTTATCTATCGTGATTGTGTGTACATTATCAGCCAAAAATATCAGTTACTGATCCTAAAAAACTATTTTGAAGTGTCTTACGTATATAGGGAAAATAATCTTGTACACAATGTACTACATTCTTTTATGAAGACACGCAAGGCAGAAATGAAGTCATTTCGACTTGTTGCTGAATAAGCCCCAAAAATACTTTCGACGTTAAGAATCCTTTTTATGACGTCATGTTTTATCGCGTCGCGTGAAGTCTTTGATATCAAGTTGTCTACTGTAAATTATATAACATAATTGGATTTTGAAGGCACACCTTTGGTATATTAAAAGGCAATGTTATATGCAAATTAATTAAAATTAGGTACTGTTATATTTCGGAGTTAATAATTATGTGATATATTTATTAAAGGTATGTAATTTGATTCTGGTGTAGCAGGTTTTCTTTGATCTTTATATATGCAGTGTAATAAATATTAAAATGATAAATATGAGAAAGCGATTTTTAAGAGATATTATATTAATAGCTGCTTTTAAAAATAGAATCTTTATTTTTACCCGATAATTTATATATACAACTTGTATTTTTAAATGAAGCTTAGAATGAGAAATGCTATACTCCTTACTAATATTATAAATGCGAAAGTAACTCTGTTTGTCTGTCTGTCGTGCTTTCATGCCAAAACTACTGAACCGATTTAAATGAAATTTGGTACACAGATAGTTTAGAGCCTGAGAAAGGACATAGGCTTTTTGGAGCGATAACCGACATCCACGCGGGCGGAGCCGCAGGAAACAGCTAGTGAAAAATAACATAATTGGATTTTGAAGCTAAATTGATAAACCGACTATGCTCACCGGTAGATATCGGAGATGCTTTTCTATTTCGTCGCCCGACACCGACGGTTACCTAATGAGGGCTAACGTTATTAATTTCACCGAAAGGGGCGCTAGTCGCACTCGAGGTCATTCCGTAGTTTGTTGGTGGGCTTTGAAAGGTGACGCGCCATTGGCGCCACCTGGTGAGCACAATAACGGAACCCCTATTAGCTTGTGATTAACGCGACGACAGACGTTTATGCGAAAATATCGATGATTCCGTTATTATTAGGGTAACATTATTTTCAGATAGTTTTAATAAAACGCGCTGTTTTTACACTAATTTTACAATTTTACTTGTTCATAGAAGTGTCTACAGTTCATACTCGCTATGCGCGGTCTATAGTTTACTTATTTTTTTCTCTTAGGTTGCGGCTTTACATTAAAGCTGTACGGCGTCTTCCGCTCCGGGACGGAACGGGAGCCGAAAGCATGCTGAGACATGCGTACGGCTCCGTTCAAGAGACGACGTATTCGATCAAATCCCTTCGGCTGTCGTCACGAGCGTAATAGCCAACCATACTATATCAACTTTAACATTTTTTAAAAACAAAAATAAGTCAACCCCTGTTGGTAAGAGATTTCAGACGTCGGTAGCTGTACGGAGCCGTTCGTATGCGCCGACATCCTGCCGGACACGATCAGCTGTCGCCGTATCAGTTCTTATCTTTTACAACATACTACAGGGTCCGCGTTGTCGAACGAACATATCTGAGAAAAAAAAGGGAAATATTAAAAAACGATCCGATGCGATCCGTGCCATTTTGTGGAAATTGTTCATTACAATACAATTTCAATACTATAAGTTAAGGTAAGAGCAAAGTAAACACTCGCTCAGACACCCTATATACGGAAACTCCAGGATAAGCATGTTTAATAGTAACATTTATAGCCTTTTTATAGCCTTATATAGCCTTCATATAGAAAATAAGATAGATAAGAGGCTCCTACTTCTTATCTTACTTATTTCTTTCGAAATTACAGCTAAAAGCGAATGATCTTTTTAATCGCTAGAAATAAGACGCCAGGGGGAAAGTTGAGTCAATATAAAAGATAGTAAAATGTAGTTTCGTATTTGTTTTATATTGAGATACGAAAATAACTTGGGATATAAAGCGGGTTTTCTACGGTGCGCGATATCGTGGACTACCCCGCACCACGCACCTTATCGGCTCGTCCGTGGTAGCGCAGACGCCTCTGCGCCGGTCTGTTGCAGTCTGCCGCGAGTCAAAGTATACACAAGTCGGTTAAAATTGGGTTTGATTCTCAAGACTCGCACGAACCAAGGCGCACCTTGTGTGAAACTCGGTGCTCGGTCCGTGGTCGTCGGCCGCGACAGGTGTCCGTGATATCGCGCACCGTGAGGAGCCGGCTTTACAAAACGGTTCATTATTAAACTACGAGATCGCTATAAGCGATATAGACCGCAATTGCACACTTAAATATGCTGTAATTTTTGTGTTGTAAAATTAAGAACATTTTTTTATATCTACTCAATAATACATTATACAAAAATTAATAAAAATATAATAACATTTCATTTGTCTACATTTGTAACCAAGTATTGTGTAACCGAGTTCAAATTGTTTAATGGTTATATATTTGCCTAGTCTGTTATTGGTGTAATACAAATTGTAGCATTGAACTCATTTAAACGCAAAAACCGAGATTACCTTTAACCGATCGCGTTAATGTTCACCCGTGAAATAGGCTCTTAAACTCAACATGCGTGACTCTTTCCTAGGTTTTAGGAGCTCGCTTACGTAAGGGATAAACTCGTTAGTACTAAAGTTTTACAGACTGCCTACACGAACCTTGTTCTAGATACCTTTTACCTTAGAATTTACAAAGACAAACATATAGTTCGCGCATCACTAGTAGCCCGCTGTGCTGAGCGTACGCAAATTTTTAGCTGTAAGTATTACGTTCGTTTACTGATTTATGTTATTTTCCGTAGGACGTTTATGCAAAATTATCGTTGATTCCGATATTGTTAGGGTAATATTAGATTTTAAAATAGTTTTAATAAAACGGCGCACTCTGTTTTGATACAAATTTTACGATTTTACTTGTTTATACTAGTGCCACACAGTTCATACTAGTGTACAGTTACTATATACTCGATATGCGCACTCTATAGATTACTTATTTTTACTCTAATCCAATAGGAAGACGGGTACCTTTCATTCACAGTTATAATTCATAGTATGTACTATACATAGTACAGTATGCATATAAACATATAGATATGTAGGTAATATATATATAAATTATCTAAATCGACAGATAACATGTGCCAACCAAGAACAATCACAGTCCTGAACATCTACATACATATATAAAACTAAGTCGGCTTAGTAACACCATTTATAACTCAAGAACGGATGAAACGATTTTCATGATCTCTGCCCCGAATATCAGAATAACTATAAAAACATCGGTTAAAGACACAACAAATAAAAGTCACTAACGGAAACGGGGCCGACTTATACGGATGAAACCACGGGGACCGCTAGTCGCCCCATAAAACAGAAAATATAAAGTCTAAAATATCTCAAATATGTACATTTTACATTTCATTTCAGGTTCAAATATTTTGGTCGACGAAAACAAGCGTTGAAACCGCGTGAAACGTAAACAAATGTTAAAAGTTTAAAACATAAAGTTTTCGCTATCAATTTCAATTTACTTTTCACTTAGTATCCCTAGTTGAACTATAGAACACTTGCCTTACTTTACTTAATATTGTACGGGCTACAGTTAATGCCTTATATATCACATTTATTTTTCTAAAATATTTTTTATTTCCCTTAAAAAAAACTTTTAGAAAATAAATGTTTTGGATCTATAAATAAAAGTACATGCATCCAAATTATGACACAGTCACTATTTATATATTTGAGTACAAAGAGTAATAAACGATTTCTGAAACTAATTTTAATCAATGCTAATAAATAGAACCGTTACAGAGAATGTTCAATGTTTGCTGAGATTTAACTAAACATTAGATGTTTTCTATACATGTACCTGTACATGATGTCCTTCGTGTTCGAATGGCGTACAACGCGGTTTTCACGGTATCGCTAACTGTGAGCTCTCGGGTTCGATCCCCGCAAGGGTCAATGCAGAAACCCACATTTCTACATTGTCTCGGGTCTAGGTGTTTGTGGTACCTCCGTTGTCTCTGATTCCATAACACAAGTGCTTTAGCTATTTACTTTGGGTCCGGAGCAATGTATGTGTTGTTGTCCACATTTTAATTACTATAGAATTTATTTATACATAGATACTGTACTTAAAAGTACTCGAAATCAATATTAGCACACTTTCACATCGAGTACTTTATCGCCATTTTCTATTCCCGGGGTGATGTAAATCATATTATTGGAAGGTCGAATGTTCGGACGAGACAAAAAATACACTTCGGGTAACATGTGTTTTGATTTTGTAAAGGGACCCGTGATATGAATTTATAACGCCTTTTTGATAACCGAGTTAGCAACTAGGGGATTTATATTTTGTCTTTACGGCTCTGTTAGCAAAGCGTGAGTTGAATTATAAACATAATAAATCTAATTAGGACTCCAAATTTACATACGATGTACAAATGTTACGCTATAAATATAAACATTTTTACAATTTAAAATATAAATTACGCGAAGGTTCAGTGGTTTTAACCCTTGTACGGTACACGTCATGTTTGTGGTAACAATTAATTAAAATAAAAACACAAACCGAGCTAAAAAAAATCTTGATAAAACACAATTTCTACTTTGGCAACATTCAAAATTCAACCCAATACTTTTAAATACAGAGTGTTATTCCGTGTCATATAAACAGTTTATTTTCTTTTTCGGTGAAAGCCTTAGAACTCGTGGCGTCACTTCCGGTCCGCTGGCCATTAACTAATGAAGACACCGACCATCCTCATATATTTTCACACAGTCTTTTCATCATTCATTAAGTAACGGCAGTAAGATTGGGTACCTGGTAAGGTTTTCCTCATGTTTTCCACGTTTCTTACCATATCGTAGTTTGCTATTAACTCCTCCCAGAAATAATATTTAAAAATTATTGTATACAAATATTACATTTTGGCATTTATGTATAATACCTACCTATTAGGTTGGTATAACTGCTACTCAGTAATAAGTTGCACAAAATTGTATTGTAAGACATTATACACTTCTTCACTTATCAGTTTGATTCGCGACACCGCCGCCGCCTCCTATTGAATCTGAAACCGGTATGGCGATCCGGAGAACGTGTAAACCGCCTTAGTAAACCGTCAATATTCCTAAATAATCATGAATACTCCTCAAGAAAATTATTATACATAATGTACTACACTTGCTTTGGAAACAATCAGAGGGAAAAATCGAATTACAAAAAAAAACTACTTCAGTATTGGCAATTTGCAATCGAAAGATGGTAAACGAAACATATTGAGGTCCCAGCAGAAATTGCCATGACTTGTATTATATTATTGTGCTTAACAAACAATATGACCATACAATAAACAGTATGTTCATAATACTGTTACTATCTCAAATAACTCAATAATTGTGAGTTAGGAATACTACTTGGTAATAGTAAAAAAAATCTTTAACGTTTCAATAAAAAATTGCGATAAAGTGTGGGCGAATCAGAGTGCTGTCCATACTATGGACAAAGTGCTTCTTTGTAGCATATTTTGAATATAAATGTTTTGAATTAGAATCACTGGTACTCTCGTCATACGAAAAGCATGGCGGGACAAAGGCCTACGAACTCCGCTTTACCTCAAAGGTTAGTTAATTGGGTTGCCCGCTGTAAATATTTGTTTTCCCTTACAATGTTGCCATATTGCTCACGACACATGCCGCTTATTGAGCATCAACGAAAGCTTTATTTCTTGTTCGTAATGACATGAAAAAAAACGTTGATTACGACCTTAGAGTAAACATAGACAAATGTAGAGCGTGCGTACTACGCTAGTTTACTGATTTATGTGATTTTCCGTGCGACGACAGACGTTTATGCGAAAATATCAACGGTTCCGATATTATTAGGGTAATATTAGGTTTTGAGATAGTTTCAATAAAACGATGCGCTCTGTTTTGAAACAAATTTTATTATTTTATATGTTCATAGTAGTAGCAACAGTTCAAACTCGATATACGCATTCTATAGTTTAATAAATAAAATAAAAATAAAAAATAAAAATAAAAATAGTTTATTGGTAAAAACATGTTTAGGTACAAACAAAATTTTTGATTGGATCCTCCTTTTAGGCAGATAGTGCCTGTGTTAGGAGAGTCCGCTCTTCCATAGCAAGACGTGTTATACAAAAAGCAAAACGTATAATTTTATCTAAAACTATATAAATTTACATTAACTTAAAATAAACGTGCTGTGAGTGGGTGTACGTATGTGTGTGAGTGTGTGTGTGAGGGAGAATGTTAATGAGTGTGAAGGTGTGTTTATGTTAAGTTTTTAGAAGTGTTTCGATATCATTGTAGGTAAGCGTTTGTATCCATTCCATTATATTTCTTTTACAGTCATAGTAGGTTTTGGGATAAATGTAGATGTATTTATTGATTTTGTTATATAGCGCAGCAGATCGTTTGTTGAATTGCATACTGGCAAACAAAGTCCTTGTCCTAGGGACATTTAATATCATGTCTTTCCTTCTTTTTGTCAGTATGCCAGCATCATAGGAAAGGGACTTATGTTTTTTTAGTATAATTTGTGTAATGTAAAGTTTCCTGACTGTTAGCAATTTACTAAGTCGAAATAGGTCTTCAGTGGGATATCTCTTTTTTTTAAAGTACATGCACTTAATAAGAGCGCGTTGTGCCCTTTCCACAGCTAGAAATTTTGTTTTGGCTGCACCACCCCAAACAGGTATACAATAGGAAAGAACTGACTGGACTAGTGCAACATAAATCATCCTAAGGAAATCTTTTTCATGGCCTGAATGATTGCCGGCAGTCTTGGGAACGACGTATCTAAGAGTCCTGAACATCCAGCTTAATTTCCTGACTCTATTGGCAACCTGCTCAATTTGAGGGTACCATGATAGTCTCTGGTCCACTATAACTCCTAGGTACTTAATAAGCGGCACTTTGTTGATTGTTGAGCAGCCACAACTATTGCGATTACCATTTTTACAGGTATGAATTTTTAAATTAAAATCTTCTTCTGGTTGTGTACGCTGGCAGACACTGAAGCAAATGTAATTGGTTTTTGCGATGTTTAATGTTAGCAAATTATTTGTTAACCACTTGGCGATTTCAGCCAAGCCCATCTCAGTACTATTTTTAACATTTTGCCAAGTATCACCAGTGAAGACTACAGCAGTATCATCCGCATAGGAGAAGACTTGTGAGTTTGCAATGTTAATGTTGCAAAGTTCATTAACGTAAATGAGGAACAATGTAGGCCCCAATACGCTTCCTTGAGGGACGCCGTATGATGTGTTTGCATCTTCACTAGTGTACTGACCCACTCTAACCCTCTGCTTCCTGTTTCTGAGGTAATCCTCCAAAAGGCTAAGAGGCATTCCGCGAACTCCGATACATTCTAGCTTTCTTACAAGGATTGGAACAGAGACAGTGTCAAAGGCTTTTTTTAAATCTAAGAATACAGTTATACATTTTTTACCTTTGTCAAGTTGTTCCGTTATATGATTACTTAGTGCAGTAACTGCATCTTCAGTGGAAATCCCTCGACGAAAGCCAAATTGTGACTCAGATAGTACATTGAAGTCTTTTAGATATGTTGAAAGCCTTATATTGATAAGTTTTTCTATTATTTTAGATATAGAGGGTAATACTGAAATGGGCCTGAAGTTGGAGACATCGTCTCTGTCTCCAGTCTTGTACACTGGCGTAATAATGGCTACCTTTAAGGAAGTCGGGAAGATGCCTGTATCAAAGCAGATATTAGCTAGATGTGTAATTATGGGAACAACCTCCTTTCTTATATATTTTAGGAATGCAGTAGCAACATTATCCCAACCAGGCGCACTGTCTGATTTTAGACTCATTAGAATATGGTTAACTTCAACATCGTCAGTGTCCAATATTACGAACGAGTTGGGTTGACTTCGATGTAAACAGTGCGGGGCATTTTGATCATAGTTTAAAATTGGCTGGATTTTTTGAGCAAGACTCTTACCAATGTTCGCAAAATATTCGTTAATATAATTAACTGATTCTAAAGGAGTCGATTTTATATTAAGTAAGTCTGTATTACAACTGTTAGGTTTATTTGAGAAAGTTATAGTTTTAATGTTCTTCCAAAGAAGTTTATTGTTAGCAAGGGATTTTGTAATTAATTCTCTTTCATATTTTCTTTTCAATTTTTTGATTAGATTGTTGCAGTGATTTCTATATCTAATATATGTTATTTTTAATATGTCGTTGTATGGGTCTCTTTTATTATCTTTTTGTAACTTATTACGATTTTTAATACAACGTAAAATTCCTGGGGTTATCCATGGTTTTATAATGCGCTTACTGTTAGGGATTTTAGTGATAGTAGTATTCTTATTGATGGACTCCGTCAGTTTGTTTACTAGTAGGTTAGTTAAAGTTTCAGGGTCATTACAAAAAAGTAAATCTGCTAGTTTACTTTCTTGCACGTACTTAAGTGCTTGCTCAAAATCGACCGTGGATCTAGTTTTGTTAGTTTCGGGGGTATTTTTAGATTTTGACAGGGAAAGAAGTGTAGTGTAGTGATCTGTAATACTAGTGTGCAAGATTGCAATAGATGCTGAGATCTTTTGTTTGTTTATTTTCAGCATAAAATGGTCTAAACAGTTCTCATTTCTGGTAGGTAGAGTATGCCCAGGTAATATTCCATACAGGGATAGCGTATCAAGGTAAGTAGTTCTGTTTCTGTGTTCATAAGAAGATTCTGTATCTTTGGTTCTAATGTTTATATTAATGTCTCCCGCTATTATAATATTTTTCTGTGCTTGTAGAGTATCTAAATGGGAACTTAAGGAACTGACAAAAGCCTCAGTATTCACGTTTGAAGGGGATCTATAAATGCATAATATAATATTATTCAGTATGTCCAGCTGCAAACAAGATGCCTGAGATAATTTTATTTCCTTAACTTTTGATTTTAGATTATTTTTAATGTAGACAACTACCCCATCGTTTTGGTTTAACTGGTGGGACGTATTATAGGACGAGTAATTATTGAGATGAGGGATAATTTTTCCAGGAGTTAGGCGACATTCAGTTAGTATAACAACATCGGTTTCGAACTTAAAATTCGAAAAAGTAAGCATGAAATCGTCAAAGTTACAAGAAATACTCCTTATATTTTGAGCAACAACGGTAAAGTCATTTCTTTTTATACTCATATGTTTAGCTAACTCCGAACAGTCACATTCAATACTGCGCGCAATTTCAATGCAATCTATATCATTAAGTGTTTGCAGTGAGTCACCCATTAAATAAGTTTATCGATAGAAAGGACGTGCCATCATGTTGTGTTATTATTAACATAAAAGTATTATGGTTCTTCTCGGCTTTATACAGAATTGGATACCATTTTTTTATAGTGTATTTGAGTGTGGAATGAATGTTGTTGGTATGTTTTTGAGTAGGTATAAATAAGTTTATATGTATTGTAGGTGCAGGTGAATAATTATCGTAATGAATAAACACGCAGTAAAAGTTTGCAGTAACGAAAGAACAAACTGAGTAAGCGTATAAGTAATATTTTTGTGAGTTGTTATTGTTTTTATGATATAAAGAGAAAGTGTATATACAAACAAATAGAAAAGTTCGAGAAAAGATTACATGGTAATAAAACAAAGGTGATCTTAGCAAATTATTTAGAGTACGCAAAGGCATAAGAAAGTAGAAAAACAATGACATTATGTCTTCCTGTAGTATCCAACTAAGACTAATTAGGAAATCGACATATCTTAGTCATTTACTAATTTTCAGCTGATGTATCTGTTGCTCATTTCTAACAGTTATCGTCGGCGAATGTTCGTCTTTCTTTAATAAAACCTTACCATAAGCCGTCCAGCAAAATTTAAATTCGCCAGATTTGGTTAAATCCCGAGCAAGGAAATGCAAACGGGAACCCTTTGGAGTTAGATGGTCAGTGAGGAAGATAGGAGTATCTTCCTGCGATTTAAAGCCCAGAAGCTTGCAGCATAACTTTGATTTAGATTTAATAATAAATGCCTTACCCATTTTTATAATTTCTGACTTGATAAGGGTGGAGCCGGTTTCAACAATTATTGGCGTGTTAATTATCTCACTGTTTTTCGCACGAGTTCTATATATGTCTTTTATGTCGTGTTTAGTGAAAGTGCAGTCTAGATTTTTAGCGAGAGATATAGCCATTTCAATCAGGTCTTCTCTAGTTTCGTTTGCTCTTTTAGGTACATTTTTTATTACAAAATTGGTCTTCTGATTGCTGGTTTGCATCATTTCAAGTTTATCCTCTAGAATTTTGATGCAATGTTTGTCCTCTTTAGCCTGATTTTCTAGTTGCTCAATTTTCCTTCTTAAATCTTCATTTTGGGTAGTAAGATAAGCAATTGAGCTCTCTATTTTGCTATTAGATATCTGGATTTCATTTAAAGTAGTAGTAATGCGCTGAGTCTCTTGTTCATGTTTTTGTGAGAAGAGACCCAGCATCTTTCTAATCTCTTCCTTGAACTCCCCTAACTGCTTTTCAAGGGAGTCATCCATGTCATCTCGGCTTCTCTTCATCCGCTGGAACACATAGTTTGGGGGTGTATTTAGCTCCGACTGGTTAACGTCCGTTTCCGATAACGACTTGTTCATTGTTTATTTCACAAGTACTAGGACACCACGAACTTAAAGATGTAATTTGCGCTGCTTAATGACTGCTTAATGAGTGGGCGGGATAGGCGCAGTGCGTCGTCCAGTGGCGTAATATATGGGTGTGGCAGGTGCTCTAACCAAGATGGCGAACGTGCGTTAGCGCACAGGGGCGGGATCAGCTACGGTGAGTCATGTACCAGGCGCACACGTACAACGCTATCGTGCGTATCGTTTAACAACGTAGTACCGATACCTCCTCAGTTTTATGCACTCCTATTTTTATAACTGAATTTAAATAGTAAACTTTTAAATAAAATTTATAAATAATAGCGACAGTACTGTGGATGCGTTAGCACCTTACGGCGGTCCGGGGGGAAGAGGAGAGTTTACTTATTTATTTCTCTAAGATTACGACCTTCTTGCTTAACTTTTAATCATGTTGACATTTACTCTTATAAGCCAAAAAATTGTTTCGTGATGAAGATTGCGAGTTTTCTCTTTAATTTGGTAGTTCAAACACAGCTGTTAAATTGCTTATACATATAAGTTTAAAAGTGTAACCCATCAAAATTTGTTGGTACTTTATCACAGCTCACAACTGTCACCGCTAATGCACTTTCCATCGTTCGCAGCTAGATTTAACAGAACGTGACTTTGAACGGTGCCAACATATGAAGTAGAGTTTATCGATTGAGTTTCATCCCATATGGGAAAAGACAACGACTACAGCCATTTTCAATAAAGCTTGTCGATTTAAGGAATATTTCAATTTTTAAACCGTTTATTTTTTTATTGTTTTGAATGAAATTTTATTATTATTATTTAACTGGCATATTTTCTTCGATCATACTAGATTGTATGACCTTATTTTTATTTTCGGGTTCCGTACCTTAAAAAGTACAAACGAAACCCGTATAGGATCACTCTTGTATCTGTACATCCGTCTGTATCAGTCAATTAGCTCCGAAACTATAGGACCGATTGAGTTTAAATTGGTACAGATTATGTGCCTATACGCAAATAAATGAATTTTAAACATACGAATTGATGATGAGGACCAATTATGGAGGGGGGAATAAGAAAACTAAAATAAAACTATATATTTCTTAAGTATATTGTGTGACTTAACAAGTAATTTTTTTAAATTGATGAAGATGGACTATCCCCTCTCCTCCTTTTATTAAAATTGCAGGGTCTACATTTTTTTAATGCAGTAAATTTATGTCTGATTTTGGTTTTTAAAGAACTGGCTGTTATTAATTCTTAAGTAAGGTAACTTTACACATCTTCAAAATTATACTTTTCTTCGTGAGTCTTTAAGATTATGAAAAAAAATGAAAATATACGTATTTTATGATATTATAAGACATTCTACATATATGTATATACAACTAAATATAAAAAATTACAAACTTACAAGTATCCAACAGCAAACCGATGTAAACTGAATTGACAATTAAAAACATCATAATAAATGTAGACAACGCTTATAATAATCGATCATTGTCGAATTATATTGGATAGGAATTAGGTATGTTGCGAACTGTATTATCATTTCTCAAACAAAATTAGTTCTTATGTAACATAGCATAGGCTTCACGTGAGCTCATTTCAAGGAAACTGATACTAAATAAAGGTACACCCTTGGGACTCTAATCAACTGTGCCAAAAGGACGCTCACGACGAAAACCGATTTATTGTTATCTATTTATCTGTTAACCCCCAATAAGGGTGAACTTTATTGCGATTGGGGTCAACGTGACCGCTCGGACGAAATAAGGCTTAAGTTTTTGCAAGTAAGCATTGTTCAAGGCAAGATTAGGTTAGTCTTAACAAAGCCACTATTTACGTTTAATCATATACCTATCATAGAATTAACAATACAAAGTATTTAAGTTGATTATGAGTTAGGTACTAGGCAATAATGAAACAACTGATTTAAAAACTAATATAAACTAACTAAATTAATGTCATTAATGTCTAACTTTAAACGGAATTTTTAGGGCTCCTCCGAAGGGTGCCGATGTGACTCGTCCGTCCGTCTGTCAGTGGGCTATATCTCATGAACTGTAGTAGCTAAAGAGTTGAAATTGATGTGTCTATTTGGGGCTCCATAAAACAGTGCCCTTCATGCGCAAGTACGCCTCGCAATTTCCCGATTTTTTTTTTAATGTTGGTGTTTAAAACCTATTTAATACGAACGTTTTCAAAACAGTGTCCAAGGCGTATTTGTTTCCCTCCAGTAACACATACAAATCATTACAGACACAAATGAAAATTATAAAAAAAAGAAACCACATATTTTAACATATACAACAAATATCTTTATCTCATTTCCAAACCGCACTAGAACCGTAATTTTGTAAACATTCGGTCGAAATGCCTTTCTGTAAAACTTCGTGTTCGACCCCACTTAAGTTCTGAGTACATCCTAAAAGCACCTATCGACAAGAATAAATAACGAGAGTACAGTTGAAAAGCCGGGATTACCCGGAGACACGGTTGGCAGCTCGTAAAATTGCGTTGACAGTCTCCGTCGTAACCTACAGATTTCAAACTTCAGTTCTTGATCATATTTTAGTGAAAAGTGGTTTTAGAACTTTAAATTTGGTACAATATTTACATTTATTTCTTTCTAATCTTTATTAATAAATAAAATGGGTAACATACCAATAAAGATAGGTACTAATATAAAAAAAAACGAGCGTGCTTTAGAAAAAACGACTAAAGTAAAACTGCTTTATATATGACACGTAACTGACTATGAGAGAAACAGAGAAAGAAAATGTGTGCTCGTACCTCTCTCTTTCTTGCCTTTACAGTAATATACGAAACGTGACTCTCTCTCTTTTTTATCTACACTAACTTATATCTCCCTCTC
Organism: Diachrysia chrysitis; assembly: GCA_932294365.1. Lineage (NCBI taxonomy): Eukaryota > Metazoa > Arthropoda > Insecta > Lepidoptera > Noctuidae > Diachrysia > Diachrysia chrysitis. Next base: position 7,258,585 of record OW028659.1, on the reverse strand, counting down.
AACTTTCGTTCGCCCCGCCCGATCACACTTTTCGTAACGCTGTCGTCAAGTGTGCGTAAAGAAGTTTTACTTCAAAAAGTTGTAGAGTTTGTTAGTTTGTTTAAATGCGCTTACGAAACTTTTAATAGGATTTGAAAAAATCTTTTTGTACTTAATATTGATGGCCCAATGCTTTGAGGAAGGTTATGGGCCAAATAATATTATGACGAATAAAACCGCGACGCATAGCTGGTATGATAGAGAGTTAGATTATTAGAGAAAAAAATAAGTAAACTATATAGAGCGCATATCTATACTATATAATATTATAAAGCTGAAGAGTTTGTTTGTTTGTTTGTTTGAACGCGCTAATCTCAGGAACTACTGGTTCGAATTAAAAAAATCTTTTTGTATTGGATAGTCCGTTTATTGAGGAAGGCTATAGGCTATATAACATCACGCTACGACCAATAGGAGCGGAGCATAAATGAAAAATGTTGCAAAAATGAAAAACCGTTGAAACTAAAACACGCGAACAAAGTCGCGGGGGACAGCTAGTCGATTATAAACTGGAGGCACTAGTATAAACAAATAAAATCGTAAAATTTGTGACAAAACAGAGCGCGTCGTTTTATTAACACTATCTCAAATCCTAATAATAATTATCGGAAACGTCGCCATATTTTCGCATAAACGTCTGTCTATTTCTCGAAAAAGAGTAAATTTTTGTTTTTGCAAAAAATTTGCTAGCGCTCGGCACAAGGGGCTACTACCGATGCGCTCTATGCTTGTCCATTTTACTCTAAGGTTAGACTGCGACTGAGATGTAAATAAATCAAACTGAAGATGTAACTGGACCTACAAGGCTTATTTATAGCAACGACGCAGTAAAGTTTTTATATATTTTTTTAAATCGTAGTCGTTAGAACTCAGTGTCGCCGCATAAATTACTGTATTTTACAACGATTAAACCCAATCTATACTTTAATATATAAAGCTGAAGAGTTTGTTTGTTTGAACGCGCTAATCACAAGAACTACTGGTCCGATTTGAAAAATTCTTTCAGTGTTGGATAGCCCATTTATTGAGAAAGGCTATAAGCTATATAACATTACGCTGCGACTAAAAGGAGCGGAGCATAAATGAAAAGATTTGCAAAAATGAAAAACTGTTAAAACTAAAACATGCGGACAAAGTCGCGGGGTCAGCTAGTTTATTTATAAAGGCGTATTTTTTTAATAAAATAAGTACTTTCTGTACTTTAACCTGTATTTACATATCCTACGTATAATTATGTCAAAAACTACCTGTATGCCTAACATGAAAATCTGTTCAATAGTTTTTGCCTGTCGCAAAATTAAATATTAAAATAAAAAATATTTTTGGATAAAAAGATTCTAGTCTTTCTATTCTATTATAAATGGAGCTCTTCTTACAATCGTTTACAATTCTAAGAAAAATATACAGACGATATTATTGCTTAGGCACTAAAGGGAATTCTGTTTCCGTTTTTACCATATTTTTAATGAAGAATCTTATTTTTATGTTATAAATAATTCATCAAAAGTTAATGGCTTTGGATGAATTATTTAAAAATAATTACAATAAATATTTTGTAATACTTAGTTGTGTAGTGCGTAATATCGAAAAATGCCTTACGTTTGAACCTAACTGAAATAATAAAACTATACCGTAAAATAAAAATAAGCACCTACCAGATACACTTTAAAAACACAATATTTGGGAAAATATTTTCATTACCTAATTCGTATATTTATTTGAAGGCTAAACTCTTCCACTGGTAAGTATATAGCCTATAGAATATAAAAGTATCCCCACATAGCGCTAAAATCCCGTCCTTTTGACACCACAAAAATTTTCCTTAAACCAAATACCATGTTCTGAAGCACCCAGGCTTTTACCAGGAAATATAAATATACGCAGAAAAGGAACCTTCAAACTATCCTGATAAATAAGTTAGCAGTAAGTTTACGAGGGTCCGTACAAGGCAAACAAGATGGCTCGCAAACAGCATTACGGAGTCCGCAACTAACTAAATAAGTGCAATTCGATGCTTGCCCACGCATTGTTAGACGTGTTTTAACAGACCATTAGGGCCCCAACTTCCAAGTCTGTTAATTTAAAAGAATTTCAATAGTTTTTTTTTTATATTTTTACTTAACTTTTATAAAATTAAAGCTTTTGTTATTTACTGGTAAACTTTACACACTGCGGACATACTAACCTAACCCTAGATACTTTATAAAAAGTAAAACCACAACAGAATTCTAAACCATAAAATATTTTATATTGCAAAATACCTATACCTACAGATGATAATCGATAAAGTATACTAATATTAGTACATCTACATCACTAGCAGGACGTTCCTCGGGGATTTGCTTGAGCAAACTAAGAACGAGGCCACCCGAAACCGTCGTCATGTGCCGAAAAGCGTTTGAAATTGGAATAAGAATTTTCAAAAATTGAATTTCACACTCTCACTCCGGTAATTCTCGGTCTCTTGTAGGAATATTGCGTTCGGATACTCGATCTTTATTGGATTCGTAGAATAAGCCCACAGACTAACGGGTGTATTGAAAAAGTTCCGATACTTGTAGGCACTTGGATTAGATTCTTTGCGGTGCTATATGAAATTTCTATAACGTAACATCTACTGCACAATTGTTGAAGAGAACAGTTTTTTTAATCTTGTGCTAAAAACAAAGTGTCTCTATTAGGCATTTTTAAATATAATTAAACTTTATTTGTTCAGAATCCTTGCCAAGTCAGACTCTAAAGGATTGCTAAGAATATATTGGAAGCTGGAAACAAACTGACGGACCAACCGCTGGCTCCCTGCGCAACCCGACACCTTACTCTGGCGACCATGCCAGCGGCTAGTTTGCACAGCAAGGCGGCTCAAATGCCCACCAGCAAAACCACCGAGCTTTTTGACGGCATACCGGTGGCCAAGTCGCCGACGTAGAGTGTTAATAATCAGAACCTTTAGGAAGACTGTACATAAATTCGTACTGATGCGTGAACTAGTGGTGAATAAAAAAAACAACGAACGGTATGAACGTAAAGGTGTTTTACATTCAGTGGGAGTGTCTTAAATCCGCGATGACGCTATTGTTTTAAATAAAGTAATTTAATAATTTAGTACACCTACATCACTAGCAGGTATATACAAGAATGTATATATGTATCAAAATGAAATTATAGGTAGTGTTAGACGGAAACGTGCATCTTACTAAATAACCCAACACTAGCGACTATATCGACGTCACTAATGCGCGGCAAAAGAGGCGGTAATCGAAGGTCGTCGAAAAAGTATGGCGGCGCGCGCGTCTTTAGTTGTAAAGTCTCGTAAAATAATAATCTTTATGGCGTCGCTGGCCTTTTAAAAGTATTGCAAATGTAATGTTATGATATGAATAATAAATTGTTCAGTTTATAGAATCAATCGTCTCCTGTCATCACTCGACATTATTATTATTATTGTACCTACCATAAAATCTTATTATTTAAGGATGAAATGAAACCCATAAGTAAACACTTTGCTTTATACTCTCCATGCCTTACAATAGAAATATCTTTATAATCACCATTAAAACACCCCGTTAACACGTATTTTTCCACATCATAAAACTAAAAGCCTACTTCTGCCCTTTTGGGGGCGTAAAAAGTAAATAAAATGAAGCACTCGCACTAAAGTGGTTACGTGTAGTGTATCATAAAAATCAAAGATATTTATAGAAACCAGAGGCCCAGTAGAAGTCGATCTACCATAATGGTTAAAATTTAAAGTTTCAACGTTAGGAACTAATATACAGGTGGAAAAGGCCTAAATTGAGTCAACTAGATTTGCTAGACTCGGTGTCACCTACGTCACTGTCATTTCAACCTCTAGGTCTCAGGAGGTAACCGCTAGCTTACGATAATATTTTATTATGCCCGTTTGTGTTGTCATTTATATTTTCTTTTTTTTAGGACTGTAAGAGACCAGACACAGAGAATCCTAGTTTAGGATCTAGGGATTCCTTAAAATATGTTTTTTTTTTTACAGTATTTATTTAATTTTATATTGTGTCGTAATTATATAGAAAAACTTTACAATAACTCATAATTTTTTATCGGTAACTTATTATATTTAGCTAAAGACAGCTAAAAAAAATACGATAATTTATTCCGATATTTCGTAAGACAGACAATATTAATAATACATCTATAGATGATTTTGCATAAGCATTCCATCTCATATTTAGCATAGAAAACCATCATGGATAAGTAATTCAGTTAGTGCATTGGTCGCTAGAAATAAATTGAAGTCCTCGCAAAATAAAGGTAATTATTTTCCCTAAAAAGCTATCTGGGATATCCAAAGATTACTTCTTACGGTTGAATACTCGAAAATGTTTACGTCGTCATATCCAACCAATGGGCAGTCTCGATAGTTAATCAAAACATCTGAAGGCTTACATTTGTACAAAACTCAGTGTCTCGGAAATTGGGTTTTGAGAACGATTGATATTGCTATACGAAATGGTTATGTTTAAAAAGTTTGCAATGCTTGTTGTGTAAGGCGGTTCAAATTCAAAATCAAAATTTATAAGCATTCTATGCGTGCGCCTCTGCAATCCGTCGGGAGCGATAGATGGATATTTATATACTACTATATATTTTATAAATGTGATGTCCGCCAAACGCCTGACACAATAACTATCGCAACCCGCAGTCAAGTGAGTCAAAAGACGAAGACACAGCAGGCTTCGTATCATATGTTTTCGGTAACATAAAAAGTGATCTGGCACTTATTAATCAATATCAATAACTAAAACATATTTGATTTTGACCCGTACCAACATAATTTTTTTTTTGTTGTCTTTTAAATATGAAAGGTCTTTTTCAGAAACGCATTTTAGTTATAAGTACTTAGATAGACCGTTATTCAGTAACAGTTTTCATTTAAACGAAGATGAGATTAATAAAACAGTTGCAGGGTTAATTGATACATAGATACCACAGCATTTTCATTAACTGCAATACAATACCAACGACAACCGCAGAGTTGTTACAAAATATGCCATTAATTATGAGACACATTTAATAAGGGGCCAAGATACTTTGGGATTAGAAATTAGGTATTTTTCTTTTAAATGAGCATATATTGGCGTTCGTAGCTCGTAGTTCGGAGTTCGTAGGAAAATGGTAATTTTACTATATAAGAACGCTTGCACAAGCCCCGGTTTTCTTTTTAACTCAGTTAAATGCTAAGACGAGGTTAATTTGACAGTTATACAATATTGTCAATTTCACCTCATGTTAGCAAAACTAACTCTGAGTTTGGTTTTTCGTGCAAGTGGGCCTTAGTGGCCTGTATAAATTATATTGATACTTATGAATTGCGCAAAGGTTATATTTATTGTGTCTACAATACAATGATATAAAGAATTCTAAGATGCGCAAGCGCGGGTATATGGGATGTCGCCATGACGCGTTGTCGCGTTGACGGGGTCGCAGACTTATAAACTCCGTTAGCCCCGATCAGTTGTAGAATCCAGAACGTACAGAACTCGACAAAAAAAAATGATTTCTTTTATATTAAACAATGTTGTTTGGCGTCTTATGTCGGGTATATTCATTGTCTCCATGTAGTATGGCGACAGAAAATCATCACTCATCAAAAGGTAAAATTAAACCAATCCGATAAAATTAAAATTTATTGACATAAAAGTTACATTTTTATAGCTTTAAACCAAACTGACAGAACTTCTTAATTAAAATTAAACTTATATTTATTGAACCAAACCCTACAGGCGTGGAACAACAACCTTATTAACGTAACTAATTGAAAAAATTACAACATTAAACATAAATTATTACATACGTAGGGTATGTGACACTAACTTGGCCTATCGGGCACATTTTTGTACTCAAGAACAAAAAATATATATATTTTTATTGTGGATAGACAGCCTGCGCCAAATCCCGCAATCGCAAAAAATGGGTTTAAATTCGTTAAAATTTGTTTACCCATTTTCTCTATCAGTTTAAAAACGGACTGAAAATCTTAAAAAACTGTCAACATGAAAGAGCTGCATAATAATAATAAAAATCTTTCTTATATTTTTCATTTTTTGGGTTTTATACCCTTCCTGGTGGGGCTGGTGGTGCTTCAGTGGTAGTCGTGGGAACAGCACCCATTCCTTGTACATCCAGAGAAATAATCCCATCGTCATTAGGGTCAAATAAGTATGGCGCATAGTTTATTAACGCTAGCCATAAGATAATAAGACATATCCAAACACTTACGAATGAATATTTGATCTGAAAAATAACGATTATCTTAATATAAAAACCTATTAAGTTAAGACATCTTATATAATATAATATAACTTGTAACATCTCATAAAATATTATAGGTAAAAAAACATAAAATGCAAAATTTTTAAGGTGTCAAAAACATCACCAATTTTTTTTTATAAGCTTGCCGCTGCCGCTTTTGTCTTTTAGTTGTAAAAGACATTATCTGGCAACACTGCAAAATGAAACTCGAAATATATAAATTAAAGTCAGCGCAAGCGCTGAGTTCGTCTATATTATGCTTACCATTTTTTTTATAGGTACTTTTCCAGTGTTATGGCAGAAATAAGCCGGAGTGTACATAAATGGAAAGCAAAATCCAAACGAAGCTCCTATTCCGACAGCCAATGCGCCAATGTACGACTTACTTGGCCAGGGCAACTGCGCGTCAGGTGCCTGGAAATAACATAATTCATTAGACTTACAAATCGTAAGAATGAAAAATAAATTTGAATAAAAATTATAAACCCAAACCGAATACTCAAAGGCAATTTAACTTTAAGACGAGTTTTCAAGGAATCAAGCAGTTTAAAAAAATATTTGCTTACTGGTTTCAGAATTTTCATTTTATCGTAATCTGTCTAGAAAATTAATGTTTATATGTTCGTCTTATAAAAAACCATTGATCAATTGTGAAGGGTCCAGAGCCTGCGACGTTTTGACCTTCAACATCTAATACTATAACGAAAGTATATGCTAAATTTCTTATGGTTTGGGGCGTCTGCCAAGGAGAAAGAACCGAACTAGGCATCTGCAAACTTGAAGATGTGACTTCTACGTACTATGCCAAATAAACTGTATCTAAACTGACCTTTAAAAAATTACGAAAGTAAGGACCAATTTTGTTGCCCCTTAACTGTTAACGCCACCATGATCCAAACTTCATATTAGGGGATCGTTCTTACCTATATCGGGACTATACACAGAGAAAGTTTAGCCTTTATAAAATGAAGAAGGTCAGAACATCGCAGCTTCTCGTGCCATGATTAAACTTTGGTCTACTAACGACGTTCGAGAATGTTACTGATCCAATAAAAAATTGAAAAAAAATATTAAAAACAACTCAATCAAACGATCTGTTTGAAGTACCGTATTGAAATCAGTAGCGAATATCGATGGGCTTAGAAACGACTTAAATGTGAATAGCTTTGTGCCAAATTGAACTCGGTGTACTTACTTTGGATTGGCACCGATTTCAAAAAGATAGATAAGTTAACAATTAAGACATTTTTTTAAAGTTAAACTTACTTTACTGACATTTATATTTGTTTCGGTACATTTTACTAAAAATTTCAGGATTCGTCCTGCGGAACGCTATAAATTCTAAGCTATAGCAGCAATAATTATATTAAATTACTTTTAATAATTATATTTTACTACTTAGGTAATTACACACACATCAATTATTCCACTTACCATACACATAATTAATGGTAGGAATATTGTAACGGTCGGCACAGATGGCATCATGTTGCATAGTAGCGAAGTTATAAAAACCACTAAAAATATAGATGTATTCCAAGTGTGTCCAGTGATACTAGTGCCAAAGTTTTCTGCTATAATATTAGACAGACCAGTATCTCGGGCCGCGTTTAGTATCGAAATTCCAGCCCCTGTAAAATGTATTCAGTTTCGTTATTCAAACCTTGATACACAAGCACATAATATAAAAAAATAAAATCCATAAAGTCCGTTACACTGGGTAGATTAAACAGATTTTAGCAATACAGTTTTAAAATTTTGTAATATTTTATATATATGTTAGTTTGTAAGGTATTTATCTATGGGCCATAGCGGCCTGAAAATAAATGATTTTATTATTATTATTTATTATTATTACAAAACCAGGGGAAATCCTTAAAGAAAAAAATATAATTGAAACAAACAAACGTTACTGCACATATATATTAACATACACAATAATTACGTATTGCTACATGATACATTCAATACAAAAACAACATTTTAAAATTTAAATAACAATTTGTTGACATCACTAGGCAACTCCTATAGTCGTCCATGGCGTTAGTACTGTGCCTTTTATGAACGTATGTATGGAATAGATAGTGTTGTACAAGAGTTGTTCAACATTTATACTAGTAGTTGCCCGCTGCTTCTCTAGCAGAGAATCTATAAAATATACAACCTTATTTTTACTTTTTACGAAACCTGACAATAGTTTGTTCAGAATCAGTAACCGAATCGATTGCAATAGGGTTGCGGACTGGGTATGTATGTATATAAAAGGAAATATCTATTTAGTCCACCAGATAGATAAAAAACTTGTATTTTTTTAAATGTCAAAAATGTCTAAGTTAAAGAGCTTTAAAGTTCAGGAGGGCCTTGTGACGTCAAGTGTTGGTAAAAATTGTAGCTACAAGTGACGTCACGCAATATTTTCGTTCACTGTATATTCCTCATCGTTTGTTTAAGCATAAAAAGAAAAAATACGTGTCTAATATTTTTTAATAATGTATGTGAAGTGTAAATAAAAAAAATTGTCCGTAACCCTATTATTTTTACACCATGTTGTTTTTGTCGAAATGTACTGCAAGCGCCGTGAACATGATTTTTCGCAAAGAACGAGGTAAAAAAAACAAGCTTGTATCTTTGTAGACATTATTGACAATAAAATAGTTGACATGTGTATCGGTTTTAGTATGTAGAAAAAATAAGGTTGGATATCTAACGATAATTGATGACCACCTTATAGCTGCAGGCAGTGGTCCGTTCTATTTCGGTTTGTTGAAGATAAGTAACACTGACTTCTTAAACAAAATTTTAATTAAATATAAAAATAAGTGCCCTAGCACACATGTATCTAGTGCTGGTTTGTTTCCTACGGCGAAGATTCTTTTGATTTGGAATATAAGATAGCATAATTATGACAAGCTGCGTTGCCAGTTAAAATTCGCGTAGGCTGTTCTAAGGCTCGATATGTAGAAGTTAATGTTCAATGAATTGATTGCTCACCATATTTTTAAACAATTTGTTCTATTAAAGAATCTTGTGACTTGTTTTGGGGGCGCCAAGTTGTTCGGACAAGACTTATTAAGGTCAAAGCACACTTATAAGACACCGCTCCCGCACAGTAAATGAATGGATATTCAAACACAAGTTTAAATTTGTTATTATTGTTATTGTTATTGTTATTATCAGCCCATGTTGTCCCACATCCCATCCTTTCCATCCTCACATATGGTGCACAGATCTGGTCTTCGACTAAATATCAAAAGTCCACGCTCGCGGTTTGCCAGCGAAGCATGGAGCGCGATATACTGGTCAAAAAAACTACCACTACAAAACTACAACTACAAAAGTCAAAATCACGGACCGCATTCGACATACTATACTGCGCACCCAGACGCAAATTACCAACGTAGATAGAAAAGCAATGCTGATGTGGGACTGGGCAGGACATGTTTGCCGAATGTCGACTGACCTTTGGGCCATAATAGCATCAGAATGGATACCACAAAACCGCAGATGGCGACGGGGTAGGCCCAAGCGGAGAGTGCGAGATGAGCTCGATTCCTATCTGAAGGACTGGTCCACGTTTGCTCTTCATAGAGAAGAATGGACGGAAGGAGGGAGGGCTTTTGCCCAGCAGTCGCACAAGTTTTAAGTAAAAGTATAAGTTCGACTGGCCTGTTGGTCTATTGGTTAGTGACCCCGACTGCTAAATCCGAACCCGTGTTCTGTATCTAGGTGTAATTTACCTATAATACATGAATTTAGAAGTATATAAGTATGTTTATCAGTTGTCTGGTTGCCATAATACAGGCTCTGCCTAGGTTGGGATAAAATGGCCGCGTACGAGGTGTCTAAGATATTATATCATAAAGTCGTGTCATTTAGGTAGTATCATTGTAAAAGATACCTAAATATTTGAATCAATTGCAAGCGATCTTACCGCCATCGTACCACCTTTTCTGATTAAAGCGGTGTGGGAGCGGGCTCGCGTAAGTGAGCCACGACCTAAGTGTTAACCTTTACTTTACCAGTTTTTTGTTCCTAACTTCATAGCCAAACAAAAATGTAAGGCGAGCATATTATTCCCTAGCTAACACACTACTCTTAGTTTACGTTAGGAATATAATATTGAATACTTACCAATTAAAAAGAAGTAACCATAATTAGTATTTCTATTAACAAACTGCCACCAAAGGATAGCAGATTCCGCTTTTAAAGGCGGCAGTTGGCTTTTCTCTAAAATAAAATAATTTTTGTTGAATTAAAATAGTGATTAGAATTAGGTAAGTCGTGTTACTGTCAAAGTATAAAAATATACTACTCGAAACATTTCAACGAAAATGAGATTTATTTTGATAAAATTTTAATAGATGAAAAAAAAATATATAAAAAAAAACACAAAAGTCTTACAATAATTGATAACTCATAAATGTAAAAAGAAACCGACTCAATTAAATTTATATGGGTTCACTTCTGAGGTAATACCTCTCGAAGAATTTTTGAAATCGATCTACATTTGCCAGTGATATCGCATAACATACATACAAACAAAATTCGTATTGAGAACCTACTCCAATTGAAATCTGTTTAAAAAAAAATAGAAAAGAGAAACTAATGTTGCTCACGAAAGTTACTTTAAAAAAATCATTACTAAAACAACATAAAAAATGGTCCTTAAATGTATTATTGTTTGAATCTAGTAAATGTTTATTTTATTTTTTTATTTTTTTTTGTAGGTGAAATCTCTTACAAAACAACTTACTTTCAGCATCAAAAAACGACAAGAACCCGTACCCTTTCGGTACTACGTGTAACAAAATCACGAATATTGCAGCTACCGTTGCATCTTTAATTCTGCAACAAGAATAATCACATCATTATAAATACATTGTTTTCATTAAATACCTGTCAAACAGAAATATACAAAACTTTAAAATAAATAATTTATATACAGTATGTCCGGCAAACGACTGTACAAACTTTAAAGGAGTGTTGTAAGTTCAGTTCTAAGATTAAAACTGTTTCATCTTATTATTCCGTTATAAACCAATAACGGCTGCCATTCTGCGGGGGTTCGGCTTAGATCCCTAATCAGGTGGAACAGTTGTATTATTATAATAACTGAACAAACAACACTCCCTTAAAGTTTGTATAGTCGTTCTCCCGACATACTGTGCGTATATGTCGAGGGGTTCAAAAAAATTACAGAGATAGTCCTAATCAACTCAGCCTATCGCGATCCACTGTTGGGCATAGGCCTCTCCTAAGTTGTGCCACAAAACACAGTCCTCTTTCGGTCCTAAGACAATATATTTTTTAATATGTACAACATTGCCTGGACGCTTTAGATGTTCTACACATTAAAAAGGAGACCGAATTTAAGAGAGAAATGGAAAGCCCTTCAGAATAGATACAGTTAAGGCTTACTTAATAATAGTTCATACTTTTTACCGTGCGAAGGCAGGCTGGGTCGTTAGTTAGGGATAAAATGCGTTACCTCGGTATTTCAGGCGAGACTTCATCCACCCTAAACTCGGACCATCCATCGATCCACTTGTTCCATCGAAAGAAGAACATTAACATGTGGATTATCAAAAATAAAAACGACAGCTGAAACCAAACGTGTTCTTAAAGTGAAAATATAATCGCACCCCGGATTCGAAAAATATAGATATAATATTCTATTCATTTTGAGGAGACATAAATACGACATCTAATCAATTATTCGTAATTAGGGAAATTATAAAATTATTATTAATTAACATTGATATTTTGATTTAAACATTCTAAAAAAAAGACACGTTTGACACCCTACTTTACAGACTATTGTGCATAAACTGCAGATAAAGTTGGACATTCGTCAAAAAAAATTTACTCTATTAACTTGATAGGAACTACTTCCCACCAAAGTTCTCCGGATCCCGTACTATGCTGAAATAATGACTAATATATTTCTGTGCCAGTACGTCAAGGCCTTTTAGCAGAAATGTTGCCATTGTGGAAGCGAAGCGGTGCAATACACTGAGAATAGCGGCGTCTCGCCTCCACAACGGCAACAGTCCTGCTTTAATAGCTCATAGTACGTAAGCGCGCTGCATTGCATTGCATTTAAGTCCATAGAAAATACATCAAATAACCTTTTCGTGCAGAGTGCATCTACGGGGCATCTCAGACTTAAGCTTCAAAAACATTTTTCTCAACTCCACCATGCTAGCAGTCGTCATTGATTTCCCCAGAACCCTTTAAAAATAAAAATCCGTTTCAAGATTAACAATTAAACAAAAAGCGGCTGGACTGACTGAAGTCCTAGTTTCGTGTACAAAATTCTACCGTTTTTTTTTAATAATTAACTTAATTTTAAAACTTCAAAACATCCAAAGAATGCCAGAGAAATTGGACCAAGCGTGGCCCAGAACACTACATATTATACCAAATCGCACCAAAATCAATACCAGGAGTCATGATAAAAAAAGGTTTTTCACGAGTTCGTGACATATGAACTAATCAATTGAACTCAGCAATAATAAAGTAAGTACTTAATAAAAAATACACTAGTGATTTTTATAATTGAGTAAAATAATACATTATTTTTTATCATCAAATATATACATTTAGATTAGATACCACAACAAAATTAGTTTGTTTTTTTTTTTTTTTTTCAAGTTGATCGTCATCATCTACATAATCTACAAACCCTGGAATAAAGCAATATCTAGGAGCTTGGCAGAGATCAACAAACATACCAAGTTCAATCAAACGAAGATTTTATCATATAATTTGTTCGAAAATTTAACATAAATAAATAAATGTGGACAACATCACATACATTGCTCTGAACCCAAATAAAAGAAACTAAAGCACTTGTGTTATGGAATTCAGAGACAACGAAGGTACCACAAACACCCAGACCCGACACAATGTAGAAAAGGGGTTTTCTACATTGACCCGGCCGGGGATCGAACCCGGGTCCTCAGAGCTGAGGACACCTTGAAAACCGGTGTGTACGCCACTCGATCACGGGGGTCGTCATAACAACATCTTACCATACATACATCATATAACATCCCTGGGACCGATTTTTTAAATATTTTATTTCATTATTATTTGACCCCAGGAATACGCTTGAGGTTTTTTCATTTCTGGGCAGCACTTGGTGCAAAAGCTGTAATTCTTTAAAATATTATACATCATTAGTGAATAAGTCAAAGAATAGTACTTACGAGTTAGCAAGCATCATGTGGTACCCCATATTTAAAAGAAACATTACTAATGCAACGGGAAAAGCAAACGCCGAGTATTGTAGATAGTTAAATATGTCGGGATATTCTTGTGTCCTAGGTGGAGCCCTTTAAGAGAAAAATAATAATTTTCTTTTATTAATACCTAACTCATTCATAATGTTGCATATTTTTAATCTATGGGACAAATGAATCGAACCTCAAAATCGTCTTCAAATCGAACCTATTGAGTAATAACATAATACAATTGCCTTCTTAACGGTTTGGGATAAAGTTACAATGGCATGAACAAATAAAGTAAAGAAAACCAAACTTACTCATCAAAAATAGCACGGAAACACAACGTAGCGTAAGACGCATGCATTATTGCAGTACTTCCTTAAACAAAATATTGTTTGTGTCATTAAACGATCTCCGTTATGTGTACCTACGAGATTTTCCTTTAATAACCCAGAAAAATTTCAATGGCTTTCAAGCCCTGGCGGAATCAAATACTCTCCCCGGACAAAAATATTGTAAGACTTTTCGCTATGGCGGTTGGTAACTTCGATGACAAATTAAATCTACTACTACTTAGTTGGTTACCGACGATAACCGATACTGAATAAGCATTTTTATACTTATTTTTATCCAGTAAACATCGGTTAGGTGGCGACTGGAGATAACGAATAGGCCTACAGGGACCAGGTAGGAACACATTCGCACCGATTTATTTTTTGTCTATGACACGCTTTTGTTCTATAAAAAAATAACGAAGTTTTGAATGACGCACCAATTCCAGAAGCTGTTTGGATAGCATTATTGATTAAATATCGCATTTCATCGAAATCAGGTTCACCCTTTCCTGCAGACGCCTGAAAAATATTACGATAAATATTATTATTTTGCCAGCACAGTGGAACATATCGCAATTTACTACCAACGACTTCCTATGTGGGAAGTTTAGGCAAGTTGATTTGAATAATACGCGATTCGGGGAAAAAATATTGATCGGGATGAAGTTTCTTGATAATATTTAACTTTATTAAAATATTTTTCACAATCAGTTACAAAACCGACTCCAATGTTTAACATTTAAAAAAAAAACATATAAACAACTAGACCCACGTTCTTGTTGTGTACTTACTTTCATCGCCATCAGTGTTGGTGTCACAAACTGAGTGAGGGTAGATGCCACTATCAATCGGCTACTGAACATCGAAAGGAAGAACGCTGCCGTACTGGCTTTAAAAATTAACCTGTAATATTAAAAACAAAAAACAATTCGTGTATATCAATCTACTGTTGGATAGCCTTTGCCGCCAAGTTGTGCCATAATAAAAGTAAAAAAGAAACTTTGTGTAGACTTAGAATTCTACGCAAGTTAGCTAAGAGGTAATTGGCATCTGTGTTGTAAATGTTGTGTTTGCCCGTAATTGGCATATATATTAGAATAATACATAAAATCCTGTATGTGACTATGAATATATACAGGGTGTTCGGGAATAAAGTGCATTCCTTGCAGGGGGTTAAAGTAGAGCTTATTTGCAGCCAATTTTGTCATGTGATGCCATGTCCGAAACCTAGTAATTACTGAGATAATCGAGATTTAAGAGTTTTTATAAAAAAACCCGATTTTCAGGTTAAAACGTATGGTGACAGTAGGGAATGTGCAAGTGCAAGTCGGCGTCATCAACCAAACAAAAAACCACACACTTGCGCGGTAATAGGTACAATGGAGAGCGATTCTCGGAAACGGATTGATTACTTTTTAAGGTGATTGTAAATCGGTCTCATAGGATTTTGTTGTGTTTTATACTTTTTTAGATAGCTAATGAATTAAGGAAGTAAATTAAATAATTTGTACGCAACACTACATACATTTTTTTTTAGTAACACACGATTGATTTTCCTAGAACATGATTATTTTCGTGAAACGACGCTTGATTTTATGCTTTATCTCAATAAGACGTCGTGTTTTCTTGCTAATGTTGATTTTTTATGGTTTTCTGGTTATTTTTTTATCAGAAAAGAACAAAATAATAAGCAAAACGCTGAATAATTCACCACAAGGATACTTTTTAACTTGAAAATCGGGTTTTTTTATAAAAACTCTTAAATCTCGATTATCTCAGTAATTACTAGGTTTCGGACATGGCATCACATGACAAAATTGGCTGCAAATAAGCTCTACTTTAACCCCCTGCAAGGAATACACTTTATTTCCGAACACCCTGTACGTGCTGTGGGTGAACCTAAATAAATAAAATAAATACCATTAATTGTTGATCTCACAAATTCGAGGCTCAAGCTGTATGTCGCTTAGCGAAAAGATGAGGAAGTTAATTTTTTCGCTTTTTATTGACTTCGCCATTCGTGCGTTACTAACAGTTTTATGTCATGTAGCTAACATAATAATATAATTACACATTAAAATAGGCGATACCAAGCATGGGTATCATAAAGATAGAAGCGGAAGCCATAAAAAATAAAATAGATATTTTTCTATAACAATTAATACTAAAATGACATACCTCTTTGCAGAAAACTGGCACGAGTCTCCTGAACATAAAAACCACAATCCTAGGCGTCTGTCAAATCCTGAGTTGTTCAGAAGTAGCAAGAGCATACTGCCTAATAGGAAAAGAATTATGTTCTCCTAAAAAAAAACAAGATTTCTGTCTTTAGCAAACTGTTTTATGGATAGGTATGTGTTGAATCACGACAAGATGTAACCCATAGATTATTCAAGTCTCGACAGTCAAGCAGTTTCAAATCATAGGAACTGCCACCGTGCAGGAGAAAATCTTAAACGTCGATGTAAAGGTCAAGGTGCGAAACATGACAAACATAATTATTTTATTTAAAACGTGGACCCCTGAAAAAATACGCCATGTCTTGATAATAACAACGGCTTCCGCATTAGGTTATTTAATCCCTGATCAAAACTAAGAACAGAGAATCGAAAATCGAATGAGGGATCGAACCCACAGCAAATCGCACAGTATTAGCACAGTCTTTAAAACCATACAGTCGTCCGACGAAGACATCCAGACAGGGCAATCGTTTGAAGGGTGAGGGAAGAGACGCGGGAAGAGCAAGCTCTAACTGGTATAGCCACTGCATTAGTAGTTGGGGACACAACTTTCAGGGCTAACGTGTGTTCGCGGTGTATTGGGGTAAGAATTACGAAATTCACATTCATTTTCTCTTCTCCTATATATGTCTTCTCTCAGATCGAATCGATTAGTTTTAGGGGTCAATAACTTACATTCATGTAACACTGACAAGTCAACGTAGTACCCATTGACCCAGACATTGGCAGGAAAAACACTGGAATTAATCCTACAACCGGAATGGCAACCGGTTGGAATAGGAAAAACCAAAACATCCACAGCCACATCACTTCTACCTTCTTGCTAGGCTGCAGACAAAAAAAAAATTAGTAAAGAATTTGTAAACTTCAATGAAACCCGTAATTTTCCAAGAAATATTTATAAAAAGACATTGTTTGTGTTTGAATCTTCTTTGAATATCTACATATAATCTTAAACAACAGTAAAATGAACACATCAGTAGTAAATAAAGAATGTGAAAAAGCCCGCGCGGCATGCGTCACGTGCTTCTCAGAATACGTTTATGGCCAGTTCCTATATTCAAAAACCGATTCGTTTTTCTAACGGACGGTAGAATATTCTTCGTTTTGCTTAGAAAATTCTACCGTTCGATAGCAAAACGAATCGTTTTTTGAATATAGGAATCGGGCATTAGCCTTATTCTTAAATCTTTTAAAAGGTAAATGCGACGCAGTTCCTTCTTTAACTACCTACTATATTTAAAGTTTTTCTTATAGTTACACATTAAATAATGATTATTGGCTTGGCTTGCTATTAGTTAAAACTTTAGGAATTGATGTAAATTGTCTAAAAACCTAATCAAACTTACATTATATCTCTCAGCTTGCCATGATAACAACGCCACAGGTACAATAACTCCGATAAGTCCTCTAAAGTTGTTAAAAAGTAAATTCTTTATCCTTGGCGCTACTCCCTTAATAGGCTGCTTTGGAGGTTCCCTTTTCCTATAAAATTAAAATCGTTTAGTTTAGATTTTTTATAACCTGATGATATTTTAACATCTGAAGAAGCTGTTTTATATTATGTATCAATGTAACATTCATTTTGTACTATAGATACTTACCCTAAATACCCCGAAAAGTACCTGCGAACAAAATAAAAAATTACTTATGAGACAATAAAAAAACTAAATTAAACCGATTTCATCACACAATCTCTTAATCACAAATCAAAGAAAAACCACGACATCAACTATAGATCTATACCTACTTATAGGTACTACTACTACTACACTACCTATTTATAAGATAAATAAGTAACTCAATTAAAATCAATATAACCTATTTGGTGTTTTCTTAGTTTCAGAAAAATACGTGGAGATACAAGCACTCAAGACATTATGCCTACTTTACCATGCCAGGATTTATAATATACAAGCGGCAAAAATTAAAATTTGAAAAATTTCGTCCATTCCCTGTGCTGAAAATTACAAACACAACAAAAAAAAAAACCC
Organism: Diachrysia chrysitis; assembly: GCA_932294365.1. NCBI lineage: Eukaryota > Metazoa > Arthropoda > Insecta > Lepidoptera > Noctuidae > Diachrysia > Diachrysia chrysitis. The sequence goes on along the minus strand of OW028659.1, from coordinate 7,240,457 downwards.
AAATCGGTCGGGCCGTCCTTAGCTGATGCTCTGTCATGCACGTGGCAATTTTTTTTTTTTATATATTTCAAATTTCCATTATGTACGAGTAGTTGTAGGCAAAGTTTGATGAAGATTGATCTTACGGAGCCCTTACGCCAAATACATTATGCTTAATTACAACTTAAGGTGCACGGGGTTCATTAGAATTCAGCAGATAAATAATTAATCAATATTTTATTGTTTTTTACATTGAATGTTCAAATAATTAAACACAATATTATTCAGTTCCGTTTTTGTTTTGAATGGCTCCGTCGTCGGGATGACAACGATTTTGCCAATGTCAGAGTTGGGCAAAAAAAAGTGTTTACCGCGGATAATAAAAATTAACAACAAAACTAAAAATTATAAAGGAAAAAAAATACCTTTGAACACCTTCCTTTTTATAAATTAACGAATTCTATTAAATATGAAAGTTTTATTGTTTATTACATTGAATCTTTAGCCTTTGCAAACTGAAAGTTGTAATTGTCACTCATAATAACATCGGTCATAATTTACCTATTTTTGTTGTTTAGATTCATGTATACAGGTAAGATAAATGAATTTTATATGAGACCACCTCTGAGGTACCTATAACCTATGATCACAAAAATATTTTCGGAAATCGATCCGTTATTGCCGGAGATATCGCGTAACAATTAATAATCCGTCATCCGTCCGTCCGTCAATTAATATCGCGTGCCAATTAAAAAAGTAATCCTATTGGCGGCAGGAACATCTCGAACCTGCGTTATGCGGACGACACTACCCTACTCGCAACAAGTGAAACTAAGATAGGAGAATTGCTAAACTGCATCGAAACCGTTTGTCTCGACTTTGGACTGAAGCTCAATAGAACCAAGACCAAAATAATGATTGTGGACCGTGGTCGCAACAATGCTCCGGGAATTACTGAGATTGCGAATTGCCAAATAGTCCAATCATACGTCTACCTGGGCTCTTTGATTTCAAATAGTGGAGGTTCGGAAGACGAAATCAAGTGGCGCATGGTCATCACCCGCAGTGCCATGGACAGGCTTTCGAAAGTATGGCGAGACCGGAACATAACCAAGACCACCAAGACCTGTCTCGTAAGAGCGCTTGTATTCCCGATTTTCCTGTACGGGGCCGAGACATGGACGGTGAAGGAAAAAGAGCGGCAGCATATTGACGCCTTGGAAATGTGGTGTTGGAGGAGACTGCTTAATGTCTCCTGGACACAGCACCGCACCAATGTCTCCATCTTGAAGGAGCTTAACATCGGCGAGAGACTGTCAACGGTGAGCACTCCCGAATACTCCAGTTCTTTGGACATGTGACACAACGCGAGGGGGACTTCGTGTAGCGGCTCGTTGTGCAGGGCCGGGTAAATGGCAACAGATCGCGAGGGCGTTCGCCTCTGCGATGGACGGACCAAATCAAGTCGATGACACACACATCCCTAAACGCGCAAGACAGGCTTCAGCTAGGGACAATTGGCGCGCGGTGGTGTATCGCTGCCAGGCGTCTTGCGTGACCACGACTGCTCTGTCAAGAGTATCCGACTGAGAATATCGCGTAACAAACATACAGTCGAATTGAGTACCTCCTTCGGTCAGTTAAAAATACCATACATATTTAATCAAATAACTCAGTAATTTTACGGGACACCGAAACAAAATGTACGAACTGTGAAAACATGAAAATACTTATTGAATTAAGAAAGCCAATGGCTACTTACCCTCCCATGTTGACTTTTTAAAATAACTTATTTATTAATAATAATATTATTTCATTATTTTATGTGTACTAATGACATGTCAAGAAATTAAAATGAATCACTTGTCAATATTCAAATGTACATTTTTTAAATATGGATTTTTGTCACAACAAGCCTTCTTAGAGGTGCCTTTGAAAAGAAACAAAACAACAAATCGACTAAAATCGACGAATGATTTCTATTTACAAATGATATATTTTAGAGACTTGAAATTAGGCTATGTCCTTTCTTGGAATCCAAGCTTACCCCATACCAAGTTTCAAAATCGTTTCATCAGTTTCGTCGTGAAATCGTAACAGACAGACGGACAGAATTACTTTTACATTTACTATATTAGTATGGATTTAACTTATTGTAATTTGAGTGTGAAGCGCTGTCGTCTAATGTAGGTTATTTAATCTGTTATTGTTGTAGGAACGGAGATCATAATTATAACATTCATTTGAACAATGATATTATACACAAGACATGTTTCCTTCATAGTTACTGATGTTTAAAATCTGATCGCGCTGGTATATGTCAAAATGTTGTCTAGTTTCACTAATCAATAGTAGGTACAAAACAAAAGATAGAATAAACACGAAGAGATAGCTTTCATTGAAAATTTCTTAATTAGGTCTCGTAATTCAAGTCCTCAAATTGTGAGCGATGCTTCATTTTTATATATAATTAGCTGCGCCCAGCGGTCTCACCCACGTGTTAAATAATGGTATTAATGTTGATGAAAAACAGCCTATGTGCTATCACAGTTCATAAACTATCTATATTTACCAAATTTCATTGAAATCTACTCAGCCGTTTTATCGTGATTGAGTAACAAAAATGCATCCATCAATCCATCCAAACTTACGCATTTATAATATTAGTAAGATATCATTGCCTTTAACCAATATTACCTACTCAAAGAAATCTTAAAAGTTGTAATATAAAATTTAGTTACAATATCTTATACCGAACTGTCAAAATTTCGTGAAATTAAAAATTTATTTTATTATTCAAATACGTGTCGTACACACTTTGAAATTAGGAAAAGCGATATTTTTAGATTTATTACTTTACGTTACTTGAATTTTAAGTACGCCAAAGTTACGGACTTCTTTTTGTTCAAGTCGTTCTAACTTATTAAAGTTACACGTAAACGTGAGTTTATTTTTATACTGTTTTTTGTACCATAAGGAAAGGTTAATAAAAAAAATAGCGGAAGAGGCATAACACACTATTCTTTAACAAGTTAACTATCCCCCTAGTAGACACAATAGTTAAACAAATGAAACCGAGGAACACAGGGTATGTATGCTATGTTTACAAATAGTCACCCATCCACGACGGCCACGGCTTTATCTTTATCACCAGTCAATCCTTATGTCTTATTTTTAGCCACAAGCTTAACAAAACAACCCACAAAAAGAAATGACGAATTGGGTATTGAACAAGAGTTTTTTTATTTAATTATAAAAAATATATTCCAAACTATGTTGAGTTGTAAAAACGGCAGATTCAATAAAATTCATATTGAACTAGTTACAAGCATTTTAATATTGCTAATTAGACAGAGAAAGGTATAATATAATGTGACGTCACTAGTGTTTTTTCCATAGTAATCTGGGCGCCAAAAAGAGATAGATCATGCGTCACGTACCAACTTTAAAAGCTTATAACTTTTGTATTCGTGTATATTTTTTTGATGTTATTTCGCAGTTCTGCTTCAATTTAATACTACTAACAGAATTATTTGTAATAATTAAATATTTCGATAGTAGTAAAATACCTAAATCACAATATCGTGGTTTAGAAAGTCACAGGTTTACGTAGAATACACAAGTTAATTTGGAAGTCGGTAACGGCACGTACCAAACTGTTCTGGCAGCGTCCACGAAAATAAGAAACTTAGTTTAAATGTACTTCACATTTACTTGAGACTGATTGTATTATAGATGAGGCAACTCAGCTGCACGGAGAGAACTTTAGAACCAAAATAAATAGCGATTTATTTTGGAAATTAAACTTAGAGCTGTTTTAGAATCGTAGAAGTTCTGAAGTTAGTATTTTTTTGTGACTTAACTACGAAAACGGGAGTACCGACTGAAAACTTAAAAACAAAAGTGAAAACTTATACAATTACAATAAGTGTACATACTTATATACAGAGGTGTCGGTAACGGTAACAGTGTCGCGAGTTTAATTGTTTTTGCCATCTCAAAAAATGACCAATGCGCCTAAATAAATTTTCACTTCATGTTTGAGTGTCAAGCTCCAAGATCGTTGGTATTCCGGTCGGTGAACACTTCAATATTTAGGCTAGAATAGACAAAATATTGTGGTGTATTAAAGCAACCATGAAATCATGATATTAGTAAGATGGTGAGACTAGGTTTATGCGGAGGGCAAGAGGAGCGGTAAGGACAGAGGAGGGTAAGACCGGGTGTTATCGCGTAAAAGGGAGAGGTTATATAGGCTGACTGGATTGTTTGATTAATGTAGATATTAAGTCATAATTTATATACCTAACAGGGTATTTGACTACTATCGAATTATTTATTAATTACAAATATTTCTAATAAGTAATAGTAATAAATTGATGCAGAACTGGGGAATAAAATCAAAAAAATATACACAAATACATAAGTTATAAGCTTTTAAAGTTAGTAGACGACTCATGTTTTATCTCTTTTTCGCAAAACTACGACTTGTTCGGAGCAGCCCTAGATTAGTATGAAAAATTATGAAGGTGACGTCACTTGATTGTATAGCTCTCTCTGTCTAATTAGCATTATTAAAATGCTTGTAATCAATAAGAAAGTAATTAATCTGCCGTCTTTACTACTCGACATAGTTTGCAATATATTTTTTTTATAAAATGAAAAAAATGCTGACTGATACACCATTATCATATTAGCAATATTAACAAAGTTCTTAATATTGTTTTTACCACCAAAAATTTCATTTATAAAATTAAATTTAAATAGTTCAATAGGTATATTATAGTAAACTATAGACACGTTTCAATACGAAATAAAATGTTCGAAATGCAACGAAAATGTGCACTAAAATTGAGGCTTTTTACTACCAACAGAGCTAGACATGCTTTGAATCTACATCAAACATTCCAAGTCTCTAACTTACTCGCACAGGTCCTACTTAGGTACTTCGGTACTACCAGAGCTCTTTACCTTGCACTTATGTCTTTGCTATTACTTAAAAATTATTTATACCTTCCGATCCTACTTATCGGAAGTGTTGGACAGTCGGTATAACTGTATTAAGACCTTTGTATTAAGATATTTTAACTGTCGGATCTACTATCTACAATTCGACCTATCTATGGTTCAAAAGATAAATATCACTGCCACCAGCGCCACCTATCTGGCACTTACATAACTATGTTCGTCGGAGCGGTCATGTTGCCCTTTATATGTGTGCTATTTCATACCAATGGGGCTAACGGTTCTCACGTTTCAGGTTAACATACATACACAATACATTCTCTTATATAAATATAGATGAATAGATAGATGACCGTCCAATAATTTATCTGATTTCCTCCGATTTAGAATCGGAAGATCGGAAGGTGTAGATTATGTTTTCGGCACAGTCTTGAGATGTCGTCTTCATTTATCTCAAAAATAGTTTCCCAAGAGACGTTAGTCAGACACGTTAGCAAGTATCGGAGTGCTTACTTTCTGATGTTGAAATATGTTCAAGAGATTCAATGAACAACTTCGCTGAGATAAATTATAAGGTACAATCTTTTACCTGCAACTTTGAAAACAAAGTAAGAGTTTTCATGAAAGTCGTAGCTATAGCGTATGTAATTTAAACTTTTATTAAAGTAACAATAAAGTATAAATATTAAAGATGAATGATGTTATTTTCAAGTGTTTATGTTTTAATCTCGATTTACATTTATTATTAAATTTAAATTAAATAAACTCGTTTGAAACATTTTTGCATTCATAACTAAAAAATTAAACGTTATAAACATCTCACCATAATTGTATGCCTTTGACTTTCAATAATATTAAGCCATATTGAACTTTCGAACACAATCAATGATAAAACGCAAACAAATTCTAGTTTAGAGTTATATAAAAAAAAAACTAATAAGTAACTTGTTACAAAATATTAGTTTTAGAAGGAATAGAGGAATCCAATTGAAAGAATCATGAAACCTGTAGGTACATTAAAAAATAATTTATGGCTTGGGTAGATAGCTATTAAGAAGTTCTTTAAACAACATTTTCTTTTTCGGGATTTCAAACATACTTACCATGTTAGCGAAACAGATTTTCACTGTCACATACATTACCTAAAAAACTGTAAAACATTCGCCAGTGTAAAAACTTACATAGACACACTCTAAAATAAAAGCTACTTTTCAAAAGGTCATGTTGTTTTTACATAAAATGTTTGCTGCTTCGTCGCACTCAAGCGAAAAAGCGAGAGACAAAACTTGAATAATACTCCTATTGTTACTCAATTGTCCTTAGCTGCAATTTTCCATTTCTTTGAACTAGAAATTAACCTTAACAAATTTATGTTTGAACTACTTTACAATTGTAAATAGTCACATATAGGTCACATTTAGACGAGATCGAAGTACTAGTAAATAGGAATGCTATTTACCTAAGTTAGGTATATTAATTTAAGGAATATTGATTGCAAATAATATATATCTGCCTAGCCTTTTCCCAAACTATGTTGGGTCGGCTTCAAATTTTACCGGATTCAGTAGAATACCATATTTTACATGTAGTGCCTGCTTATCTGACCTCCACAAACCATTACTAGGTAACACAGTATCCCATAATAGGGATGTTGACTGGGTATGAAAAGTTAAAATCTATTTAGTCCGTCAGTTAGATAATAAAAAAAAATTACACACGTATTTTTTCTTTTATCAAAACAATAAAAAATTACAAATATACATCGCTTTAAAGTTTCGGAGTGGGGGCTTATGACGCCACGCCTCGGTAAAAATCGTAGCGAGGAGTGACGTCACGCGTAATTTCCGTTCTCTGTATTTTGCACAATTTTTTGTTTGCAGGAAAAAGAAAAAATACGTGTCCAATAAAATTCATTAACCTACCAGGCGGACATTAAAAAAAAATTAGGAAACATGCCTATTGTGATGACTTAATGACTGTCAAAAGTCACAGTCAGACAGACAGTCGGGACCCGAGGCACGGAGAGGTCTCGGCGTGTTGACAAATGGTCACCTATCCACGGACCAATGAGCCTACACAAATAACCAGAAAATAATTGTTTTACACTTCAGTCGAAATAAGATTGGTCGTTATTAAATAGTTAAAAAAAATACAAATCGTCAGTGTTTAGTATACACGTGTCTTCGTAGAACTACGTGTATTATTAAAGCCCGGTTTCTATATTCATGATACAATTCGATTTGCTTACGAACGGTAGAACTTTGAAAGAAAGAAAGAGAAAGAAAATATATTTATTTTTAAACACTAAGGAGACACACAACACTACAACAAAAAAACAATATAAAATAAAAAAAATACAAACAAGATAAAAAAGAACACTAATAATAATAACAGAAATAACAAAAACAAAAGAAGAAAAAAGAACAAAAAAATAAAAAATAATAAAAATTACTGCGGTTTCTACACACTGGCAACACTCCCAACTCCCAGTTCCCAACACCGCTAGTGGCCACACTGAATCACCGGACGGCGGATCGGATTTTCTAAGCAAAACGAAGAAAAATCTACCACCCGTAAGTACAACAATTCGTATCTTGTATATAGGAACCTGGCATAACTAATCAATGGTAGAACTAGAAAATGTTAGATAGAAACCAGATATTTAATTACAAATCTTGAACGAAATGCCAAGGACGGGCGCGACATTGAATTATTGTTTAGTTGTTCAAATTCTCTCTGAAATTCAACTTGTGCAGGAACCGAGCATTGTATTCAGAACAAGTGTTTTGTCCAGAGGGAGTTCAAACAACACTTCATCGGGAGTGACGTCAAGGGCCTTCATTAGTTTATTTTCTCATTTGCGAATGCTGAACAAAGTCGTATCGTTCGCAACTGTATTTTGCCAGTATTTTTCTTGTTCATGACCCTATTTTTGAAGTGTGTACGAATTCAGGCCTTATCTTTCCCTGACTTATGTGACAATAATGAAAAGAATAACTTAAATAATTATTGCTTAACAGCATTCATCAGCGTGGATGTCTTATTCTTGGATTTCAAGCTAAACCCATCCCAAATTTATCAATATCGGTCTGGCAGTTCAGCTTTGAAAACGTAACACACTGACAAACGAAAAGACTCACAGTGTTACTATCGCATTTAAAACATTAGTATGCTTAATCTATACTATATATTATTTATACTTATTACTTATTACTTATATTATAATATTATAAAGCTGAAGAGTTTGTTTGTTTGTTTGTTTGTTTGAACGCGCTAATCTCAGGAACTACTGGTTCGAATTGAAAAATTATTTTTGTATTGGATAGTCCGTTTATTGAGGAAAGCTATAGGCTATATAACATCACGCTACGACCAATAGGAGCGGAGCATAAATGAAAAATGTTGCAAAAATAAAAAACCGTTGAAACTAAAACACACGAACAAAGTCGCAGGGGACAGCTAGTTAAATATAATTTGAAGGACTGGTCCACGTTTGCTGTTCATAGATAAAAAATAAAGGAAGAGAGGGAGGCCCTTGCCCAGCAGTGGGACAACATTGGCTGAAAATAATAATAAAGTAAACTTCACAACAAGGCTATTGCGTGTTGGACCTGTGTCCCCTCGTAAGTCTTTCATAGGACCGATTATTCTCGCTACTGAGGATAGCCCGTGAAAAATTAGAGATACAAGATAATAATAATTAAATAATATAAATATCTCGACTGACCCATAAAAGCCAACGAAGTATTTCACGCATCATTTCAGGCCAGTATTGTTTTTGTTTTAAATGCACCGATTTCAACGTTTATATAGCACTTGAAAGGCAAGTGACAAAATTAACTGCTCACAAAGGATCTCTCCCTGCCGGCGACATTTTTGAAGCGGAGCGGCGTGAACTTCGCGCCATAATAGCTCATTGTACGACGAAATGTTGATAAAATTGAAGACAGGGCTGGCACAAAATATTTTTTAAACGTTTTAAAACAATATTAATTTCAGTATTAGTGATCTCCACTTCTGACTCGTTTTCCTTAAATAACAACAAATGACATAATATTTACCAATCCTTTTTACCAATAAAGTACAAATTTAAATGAAATAATATTTATAATTACAAAGAAACACGAATTTTTACTTCAATATTTTTAATATCGGATCATACGCCATTGTGTCGCTATCTAAATTTCACAAGATCTCTCATACAATGGCCACCCACTATAAATAATCCTCTTACCTACATATTCCACTTTTGTGTGACGTTGAATCTCGTTCGGTATCGTCAACAAGGAAAATATCAAACAAGTCTCCCATACCTTTTTTATGCTTTCATTTTACGAGACAAATATTTACGATATTACGAATTTGTTCCAATTTAAATAATGTTGTGTACATGTTTACTTAATAATATTAGTTTTCTTTTTCCGATAACATCCTCATCTCCCTGCCCTGTAGGCCTATTCGCTATCTCCAGTTGCCAACCCAACCGATGTTTACCGGATAAAAATGCTTATTCAGTATAGGCTAACGTCGGTAACCAACTAAGTAGTAGTAGATCTAGTTTGTCATCGAAGTTACATGATAAGAAACTTGTGTTTTCACTGTCTTTTTTATAAAGCAACAATCGCTTTTGTTGACAACCGCCATAGCAAATAACCCTGCTTTTTCCAATTATTTGGGGTCAGCGCAATGAGTATTTTGCTTTAATTCATCTCTAATACTCGTCATCTCAACACTCCTTTCATTTTCATATATTTTACACAATCCATCCATCTCTTTTTCGATCTTCGTCACAATATGTTCATTGTTTTTCCGATATATATTTGCATTATTGCATTATTTCTGCTGTAGTGTGATTTTAGAATAGTCATTGTTGTTTTAAGTCGTAGCAATTAGATAGTGGCTCAAAAAGTATGTAGTTGATTGCAAATGCGTTCCCGCTTGGTTGCCGTTGCCGATATAGTTAATAGGAAAGCACCCTAGTCATTTAAGCAGGTAAGAGTCTGACACACTCTTCCTATCTTGCCCAGGGCACGTACAAGCACATAATATATTTCGCTGGTTGAAAAAATAAAGGTAGTATGAGTATCTTGATAGGTGATGATACCTACCGATGCATATGGGTTAGTCTGTTGACTAACCCATATGCATCGGACGAACATCATTAGATTACTGAGCAATGAGGCATAATATGAAAAAAAAGGATAAATAAATATTGATTAGGTAGGTTCCTAAATAACCGAATGATTCAAAATACTACATACACATAAAATACATACACATAAAAGAAAAACTAAATCTAATCTTTTAAGATTAGATTTAGTATTTCTTTCATGTGTTTGGTAAAGTCTTACTTAGGTTCGGAATAGTAAATGAGTTTTGTCATGTTTGTGTTGTATGTGTTGTAAACTCAACACATATAGTACAACACAAACTTATTATTTGTACAATGTGTTCTATTTAAGAGCCAGGATTTATAAAATTTTCAAAATGAAATATTGTATAAAATAGATCATGGAAATGGAAATTCTTATTTTTCTTTAGGTATGTAGTTATTGTTTAGAGATTATTTTACACTTTTAATATCTGTGTTTGGCGGCCCTAATATACACAGTTGATTTAATACAAAGCACTAACCTTATAAAAATAATGCTATCTTTTAATTTTTAGTGAAGACTGACATTCGCAATTTGAGATAAAATCATGTTTATAGCAAAATACAGGGACCAAATCTATGTAATCTATCTAACTTTATACGTTGCTTACGTATTTGCAGATTGGTAGATAATCCTAGGAACTAATTCCCGCTTTTCCGGCGCCATACAATAGAGCCATGTCAAGTAATTGTTCGTGAATATTCGATCTCGTTATCGTAGCATCTGCATTGTAAAGCTTGGCGTTAATGGAGAAGCTGACAGATCTGCGAGGGTTTGAGACCAGAATGACCGGTTTTCTATGGAAGATATATGTAAAGATAGATTAATCAGAATGAAAATGTCATGTATTAATTCAGCCTAGTTTCCGTGCGCCAAATTTTGTTTAAATCATTCAGTAGCACTAGACTGTTGCATATGACGTCGCCTATGGCATGTCTCTAGTTAAGAACTTTGTGTAACAAAAATAGGTAATTTTCGTGGACTTCCTTTTCCATTGGAAACAAGAGCCTACATATTTATTGTACGTAAATTATTATTATTGTATTTTTATTTTATTTCGTGGATTTGTGTTGTATTTTGCATGAGACCATTTGTAAATGTGTCGACAATGTAAATTTAAGCAAACTGTACGATTTCATATTTTAAAGATATTACCTTTTTTAGTAAGTATATACACTTAAAGAGTAACCTATGGAGTTTCTTACCGGTTCTTCTCGACAGGAATGACATTTTAGAACCGCACAACTAGAGTCACTTAACGTTTTTAAAGTGCCTGAAAAGGCCTACTTGAAATAAAAATATATTTATTTTAGAAGGTTCTTAGCGGCTAAAACCACCGCAGTGAGAATTCTTTTAACCGAGAACCAGGCGGAAACATACTTATTTGCGATCTACAACAGACCCGTAACATGCCGCGCCATGCCGGCAAACATTTCAACCGCAAAAGAACTTCCAGTTCCCACAAAAATACATAACCCTTTTGGTATTTGAATAAATGTGTCTTGATAACCCTAAAAAAGGTTCGAAGGCGGGTGCCCCGTCGCGTTCGTTGCTTCAACTCTTGCTTCAAATCCTGAATTTGAATTTTAAAAGTGTATGTTCAATTTTAAATTTAAATTTCAAAGCGACCGCAGGACCGTTATAATTCCTTCGCGGAAAAAAAAGTTATAATTAAGGTTGTATTAACTTTGTTGTCGCAGAATTTCATTGGCCTTGAGAGTGATGGTGTATGGAGGATCGTAAAACTGTTGTATGTGAAGGGGAGGCTATTAACTGCAGGTCCACAAGGGAAACAAAAAACAGACTTGTTGAGATGTAAAAAAACATTTGTCGATAACAGGCGGGAAGTTGCTCAACGGATCATATTGATTTTATACTACTACTATACTGGGTTTATAACTTAACAATTAAACATTATTATACCGAAAACTCTGAAATTACTGTCAATGCTGCCGTGCATAGTGAGGCTCAAGGAAGACCCTTTTTATAATTTTCCCAGGCGTTGCAGGGGGGCTTTTGGTTTGGTTTTTAAGCTCCATGCAACAGGAAGCCCCTCTTCATGTGCTGATGGTGACCAACGGGGTGTTTTTAGTGATATACTCCCCGGTCTTATAAATCCCCATAAACAACAAAAAAAAGTACCAAGAACATATTAAAAAATATTATTATAATTACCACATCGGTGTCTGCTTTTAATAATATATTACTATGATAATATATAATAATGCTATAATAATAATATTTTTTCATGTCTAAAATCCATTCAAATAAAATTCTTTAGATAATAAATGACACTATTTGCCTTTAAAGATAAAAGCTTGAAACCCATACAGCAATCAACTTAAGCACTAACTAGCAAATCATAGCAATCTCCATCAGTTAATTAATTGCAGTAGTTTTGCGTTTGAGCGCGGAACAGTTTCATCTCGTCATCCGTTTTGTTTAACTTCAAAATTTCAAGCTAAATTTATTTGAACTACCAATTAAACTAATTGAAAATGCATTATGTATTATTAAATCATTCAGATAACTTGAGATGCTTACTTCATTCTTGATCTATTAGACCAATACTTTTGGAGTGATTACTTCTTTAGGCGCGTCGGGCATTTTGTTGAGATGGGAAAAAACAATTCTATTCGCAACATTGTTACCGTTACCAACACCGCTGTATATAAGTGTCTATATATATTGTATTGTTCAAGTTTCACTTCTGTCAGCACTCCCGGAGTGCTACTGTTTTTTTTAACTTCCTAATACATAAAACTAATAAGATGTGATCCGATACACGGTATCAGGTAATGAAAGTACCTAAATCCAAACTAATATTATAAATGTGAAAGTAACTCTGTCTGTCTTTTACGGTTAAGGTATGATTCCGAACAAGGCAACAAGCAGCAGTGCTGCCACTAAGGTGCTGCCCAGCAGTGCTGCCTGCCGCGCTGATTCCGAGCAAGGCAGCAGTGTCGCTCTGTTTCTTGGTGATGCTTTATTGTTGTGTATTCGTTAGTTTACTTTGCCTTTGGCAGACGCGTTACTACTGGTCTGTCGCGGCGGTAGGGCAACACTGACGCGCAGCAGTGCTGCCGCTGCATTGCTGCCGCGACATTGCTGCCTAGCTCGGAATGTAATCTCATATTTGTATGAGGACCTGTAGTGTCGCGGCAGCACTGCTGCGGCAGCATTGCTGCGTGCAGCGTGGTTCGGAATCATACCTTTAAACCGATTTTGATAAAACTTGGTATGGGGTGAGATGGGATCCCAAGAAAGGACATAGGCTACTTTTTGCCGCGATAACCGATACAAACACGGTCGGAGTCGCGGGCAACAGCTAGTCTTCAACAAAAGTGTAAGTACTAGCTTTAAAACAAAAGTTGTAATCCTAAACGGGCACCGCAGTGCGGCACCTACTAAAATAATGACCTCCTAGCTATGATACTGTTGTACAACTAGAACTATTGATCTGGACCTTATACTGTAGTTTTATGTAACACTAGATTATCTCCACGGTTTCCTCCAAGTAAAAAAAAAAGACTTACGATATTTTGCAAGCAACACTATCCTATTGCTGTTTTATTTTTGTCATTAAAAACAAGAACGCATCAATAAACAATTTGTTATAACGAAAAAATTCGATTTGAGATTCGATTTTGTTTAAATGTGTTTAATTGTAAATAAATAAATAAATAAATACGAACATTAAAATGAGTCAGTTATGTGACAGTGCAAATAGAACTGAATGTTTAAAATAATATAGTATTTTTTAGTTTAAATACTCGATCATCACAACTGCTCACTGAAAAATATAAATGATACGAATTTTACAAAATATTTTCCTTCCATTTTTGCACCAACAATGTATTAAAAACCCAAAGCAAAAAAAGATAAAGGAAATCAATTAACTAATTGTTTCGCGTTAATAGCCTGACGTTTTAAATTCCGAGTTCAAGCTTTTAACTTATTAACGGGAAGTATAATTAATTTTATTAATTAGCCTATCGACGACCACGGATAAACGAGGGTTGAAAGTTACAGAAAATTTTAAATTAAATCAATAAACATGAAACAATGAACAAAATGAAGTATATTGGATCATAAAGGCCTTTTTGGTACGTCAGCACTTAAGCTAATTAATAAATGAAAATACATATTATTTTTAGTTTAAAACAGTTCGCTTTTAACTCTTCCACTAGACTGTTGGCAAGCCCAGGTGGGTCTTTAGCTAAGACAAGGGATTTCATATACATACCATACAATAGGGTACCGAAACAGGAATTCCGAGGGCAAAGATGAACACATTTGGAAAATATATTTTCTACCTTTTCTCGTATAAAATGAGCTTTTTTTTACATAAAAATTAAAACAAAATAATTACTCCAGAATATCGTTTTACCCCCATTTCTTAAAACAATAGCAGAGCTTAGCACTAGTGAGAAGTTCTTCGAAACCTACACACGAGACGTGTTGAGGCGCAATAGGGATGTTTCCTGGGTATGAAAAGTTAAAATCTATTTAGTCCGTCAGTTAGATAATAAAAAAATATTAGACACGTGTTTTTTCTTTTATCAAAACAATAAAAAAATACAAAGATACACCGCTTTAAAGTTTCGGAGTGGGGGCTTATGACGCCACGCCTCGCTAAAAATCGTAGCGAGGAGTGACGTCACGCGTAATTTCTGTTCTCTGTATTTAGATCATTTTTTGTTTGCAGGAAAAAAGAAAAAAATACGTGTCCAATAATATTCTTTAATCTACAAGACGGACATTAAAAAAAAATAGGAAACATGCCTATTGTACATATCTAGCTAGCCGCTAGACCAATAAATAGATTTTATTATTGGAGTTAGCTTGTGGCCGCTGCCGCGCTGGCAGCGCAGACCTATAAAACCAAAAACTAATAACTTAACCCCTTTAAAGAGATTAAAATAACGTAGCTTATTTTACTGATAGGTATCACTACTATTATTTTAAGATTACATGAGTACTTTTGAACTATAGAGTAACCACAAACAAGCATAAAGCGAGCGCATCGGTAGTAGCCCCTTTTGCCAAGCGTAAGCACATTTTTAAATGTACTACGCTCGTTTACTGATTTATGTGATTTTCCGTGCGACGACAAATGTTTATGCGAAAATATCGACGGTTCCGATATTATTAGGGTAATATTAGGTTTTGAGATAGTTTAAATAAAACGGTGCGCTCTGTTTTGATACTAATTTTACGATTATACATGTTCATACTAGTGCAAACAGTTCATACTCGATATGCGCATTTTATAGTTTACTTATTTATTCCTCTAAATTTCGGACATTAATTTTTTTTACTTTTTATAAAAAAAATATGTAGATACAAGTGAGTGAACACCAACATGAAGTTAATCTGAGTAAATTGAATATTATACAATTTCTAATTATGTTCAAATAATTCTTAAAATTTTTTTGAACGTTTTTTTTTTCAAGAACGTACACCTACACAGACTGCCCGAGCAGTTAGCCAGTGATCAACATGTATGTACGGCTCGAATAGTCGATCGCTCTCGCGACTCATGTGCGCTTCCCGGCCGCTATATTTTTGTTTTACTGAAGCTCGAAGCAAGTCGAAGTCCTTCAAACAGTCCGTCTATGTGTGTACATACAAGTCTACAGTTTACCATGCGCTTGCAAATTAAAGTAGTCGATACCGACTGTTACAAGCGGTCCGTGCGCGCAAACCAAACAGCACTGTTACAAAATGGGCCATTACTCTATATACCCCATAAATTATAGTTATTTTCTCCTGTTGGTCAAAGGGTTGAATTAATAAATAAAAGCTCTGATACAATCAGACCTAGTTTTGTCATTTGTTTTATTACAAATACGTGGAAGTGTTACGCATGGCTACAAAAATAGCATTGTTTCAATGAAAACATTTACATTCATAGTACAGTCACGCTAGTAAATGCAATGTTTAATTGATTATATTTTATATGGAACTACCTGATTGGCAAACGTCATTTTGGTAAATATATAAATAATAAAATAAAATATAGTATAAAAAGAGTTTACGACCAATCTCTTTAAGACCGAATATACACGAAAAGTTTCATAAAAATCGGTCAGCCGTTTCGAAAGAGTTTGGTTACCAACACTGTGACACGAGAATTTTATATATAGGTACAGATATTATTTTAAGATACATTTAATTCCAGAATTCCAGCCTCTGTATATTTAATGTGTTTGAAATGAAGTGAAAATGTTTTATATGCAAAAATTACATCTAATCTAGAAACAAGTGCAGAACGTGGGTCAGTACGAGTTAACGTGTTAACCTAAACAACGGCTTTCCATGCATATTTCACACAAAGGAAACAATAACCAATGAAATGTATAAAATCGTGTACATTGCATGTGACTGTTCAAGCACTTACTACATTGCGCGTGGGATGTGCATACGAACGGTATTGTTTCAAAAATATACACGTGTACTATTGCACGTGACCGCGCAAGCAATCCGCATAAAGGTAGGCATTCACGACGGCGCGTTTTGGCGTGATTCTAAACGAATTCAGTCAAATGGAGCGGTGCCAAACAGTACATAGATCACGATCAAGCCAAATTTCTTTTAATTGTACGTACCTATGCCCCTTGCGACGTCCAGTCCGTTCGTAATAGACACGTCTCACCGCGAAATAAACTCAATTGGTTGTGGATTTGCGCTTTCAGGGGAAGCTTGGCGCGATGGAATGACCTGATAGCTTGGCGGTATAAAATTTAGACTTTTAAGATTTGGAATTGGGGTTTCACATTCGCGAAACAAGTTTAGCTTGGACCACGCTTTTCGCGGGATGGCATGACCGTGAATGCGTTTCTACATTCCGCTTTAAGCTTCGTGTACGAATACTATTGTAAAGCTATTGTAAACCGGTGTATTCACTGTGTTAGGTGCACAGTTCGCTGGCGTCATTCGATAGTGTATTGAGCATCACTTGTTTTGATTGTCTTGATTTGAAACTAAAATTCTGCGTGAAAAAATGTTTCTGCATTCCTTTTATATCTTTTTATGCTAGTGTGAGCTTTTCGTGTTCGATTTCGGCAGATTTTATTTACAATAGAAAAAAAAAACTAACAACAAAAATGGACTACAAAGGCACTGCTTATTTAATAAAGAAATCACTTTCATCATACGAAAAGAAATTAATCAGAAATGACGAGAATAAATTCAATAAGATAAAAAATAATTAGAAATGCCATAGGTAGGAAAGTGCTGAATATATCATGGTAGGTACATAATGTAAAAATAGCTCTTGTAGTCAGTCAAATTGAGTAACAATAGGCATGTTTCCTAATTTTTTTTTAATGTCCACCTGGTCGATAAATGAATTTTATAGGACACGTATTTTTTTCTTTTTTCCTGCAAACAAAAAATTATCAAAATACAGAGAACGGAAATTTCGCGTTACGTCACTCCTCGCTACAATTTTTACCAAGGCGAGGTGTCATAAGCCCCCACTCCGAAACTTTAAAGCGCTGTATCTTTGTAATTTTTTATTGTTTTGATAAAAGCAAAAATAAGTGTCTAATATTTTTTTATTATCTAACTGACGGACTAAATAGATTTTAACTTTTCATACCCAGTTAACATCCATATTCAATATTTTCATAGGAACTTTTAGATTTGCCTACACTAATTATAGTAAAACTTTCCCTATATACCTATTTATTAAGCTTCGACTCTAGAATATAGCAATGTCATGCGTTGTCGCATCCATGCATTATTTTAGGTACATATTATCAGGCTGCAACCACGACCTAAACTCAATGAAAACAAAACACGTGGTGTTTGCAATTAATAAGCCAGGTTGAGAGATAGTGCAGGAGCTGGAGACAACAGAGTGACAAAAATCCGAAGAATGCATTCCGTCATCTTCTTTGACCCCAATGGAGTTCGAGAGTCACATTGATTTCAATGCATCAACACAAATACTAAACCATATTGATATATTACATACAAGGCAACACAGACATGTAGTTGTTATTATTAAGAATATGAAAATATATTTTAAATAAGTTTACATAAAAAAAACTTTATTCAAAATAAATAGGTACCTTATACTGAACCAAAGCACATAAATTGTTTAACTAAAACAGAGTTGTTTACTTTTTGGTCATACTGCAACTACATAGGAGGGTGAAAAAGGGGTTTATAGAAAATCCTCCATCGTCAGAGTGCCATTTTCTTTTTTTAATTTTCATAACCTGCCTATGGAGTTACATAATCGATTTTTTCAATTATAATAATCGATTATGTAATGTCTTAGGGTTCTAAACGTCACTAAGATAGACGGTTATCAATTCGATTAGATTTTGATCACTATATTAAATTCAGCGCCCGCTCTAGACGTATCTAGATGCACATAGTTGTGTGGATATCTCTAGGGTAAAAGACAAGAGATCTATCCGCCAGGCGACTGAGCTTGACACAGGTCGGGATGCATTCTCTACGTGTTATTCGGTTATACTACTGGAGAATTTTATACGTAGCTGAAGTTCGACTCTGAATGTAAAATGTTGTTTTTGTTAATTAAACTTATGTTCGTTAGGTAAAAAGTCCAACGAGTGAATCGACATCGTAGCTCCAACATAGATGATCCTTTTTTTTTGTATGGGTATTTGATTTATAGTGTTTTTAGATATATACTAGCGATCCGCTCCGCTGACTTATACACACATACCTTCTTTCTGAATCCCTCTATCCATAGGGGAAAACCATATTAAATCCGTTCAGTAGTTTTTGAGTTTCAGCGCGTTTTCGCGTTCAGACAGACAGATAGTCGCGGCAGCGAACTTTGTTTTATAGTATGCATATATATATTTTGGCATTTTCACAAGCTATGACCACCAGATTCAAAAGGTATTCAACCTACACCTATGTTACACAGATTGACTGCTTATCTGCTCTATATTGAAATTACTTTTTATCTAATTTCAATCTAAAAAATATGTCTTGACTCAAATAAGTGAAACATGACATTAAATCGAGAACACTGCGAGAACCCATGGTATATTTTATCGAACGTCGTTTGTTTTCTTTTTCAGAGCCGTGAGCGTGGCTTTGTTTCCGATTACACAGTTCGATTATTCGCAACCAACCGGCGACGTACGAAAACAAACTGTGTACTGTATTTACGCACCCTGTAGCTTTTCACTTGATTAAATATGATATTAAAAGTAAATCGGATTCTTTTACTTCAGTCTAGCATGAGTTTTATTCTTTCAAGCGTACTAATCAATAAATTGCTTATTTATGGATGGCGAATGAAAACATTGTGATGGTATAACTACCTGATTTTCTGTATGAGAAGGCTTTTGCCTTGTCCTATAGGATAGTTATAGGCTGGGGTAATGTAAAAAAAAATCTCGACAGATCTTGGGAAATTTTGGGAGATTATAGTAATATGTGAAGATAGGTATTTGCGTAGTTTTGATTCGAGCCGGTATCTGGATGTTTCATTTATAACACTCATTTATTAGATATATAGTATGTATATGTACAAGCACTAATAATTAATTAGGCATATACAGTATGTATATGCCTAATTAATTATTGTAAATATTATTGTAAAGTATTGTAAGGACAAAAGAAAAAATGATGCAAAATGTATTTATTCAATTAACAGAATAAAATTTTAAAATACCAGCTAATTTTAAATAAATTGTAATACTCTTCTCTATTGTATATCTCTTATGCCACGTTCATTAATTTTATGGAGATTTTATTTACATATAAAAATAAAAATAAAATAAACGAAGATAAAATACTAAAAATAGGTGTATTATAACTATTGTGATCTCCCTTGAATGGCTTACAAGTGGGTGTGGCTTGGCATTCTATTGTTAGGCAAAATAACTACAGCCATTTTGTATGGCACGAGGATTATAGAATGTGGGAGTATTTCATTAGGACAGTTACCAGATTGGTAAGGGATTTATTTTTAATTTAATATAGGAGCGAAAGAATTCAAAGGTACGTAAACAAATGTATTTATTATAACTAAATAAATTTTAATATAAGAATAATACAAAATATATTATAAAACAAATTCCTTCGGCATCTCTTTTCAATGCACTAGCTATACCAATAACATTGATGTAAAATGTTATTTTGATTAATATATATTTAATTTAAGTACCTACGTTTATCATTTTTTGTACGCTATTAAGGCAAAACATGTAGATACTTGGTTATATTTTACCACCATGTACTTGTATATATTACTCATGTTTTACGAAATAAATATCTTTATCTTTATTGTTGTAAGTAAACCATGTATTGTTCTTCTTTTTGAAGAAAACTGTCGTGTAGAATCAGTTCATAACGTAGTATAGATTGGTCAGTCAATAAGGATGATAGTTTGGTCGACTGCACAAAATGTACATCGTGCTCACGTGCGAGTATTGTCTAACGAGGTAACTGTTGAACCGTAGAAATGGACAGTACATTTAACTTACTTAGGTATAGATATAGAATAGGAGATAACGAGCAAACCGCTTACTGGGTGGTTGTGAACACCCACTCTGCTCATGGATATCTGTAAAAGTCATCAACAGGCCCCAATAATATCCCTTAAAATAGGCCAGAGTGACGAGTAAAATTCGTGCAAACCTTAGAAAAAAAATGCTTTTGTATGTTGTAAAATCTGACAATGCTACAAAAATAGGTAAATATTTATGAAGGTAGTGTAAAGGATCGGGGTACGCGACATCTTGTGAGATGCTAATGCTTAAGGGCTGAATCCAAAACTAAACGGCCACATCCGATACACTAACAACTTTTACGGACTTTATATTTAAATATGTGATCATAAAAAAAAACGTGTTTGCTTTAGACCACACGACTGAAGTAAAACTTCTTTATATACATATCGTAACTAGCTAGAGAGAAAGAGAGAAAGAAAATGTGTGATTGCACCTCTTTCTTTTGCCCCTACAGTAATATAAGAAACGTAGCTCTCTCTCTCTCTCTCTCTCTTTCTATCTATCTTCACTAACTTATATCTCCCTCTCACTTATATCGCCCGATCACACTTTTCGTAACGCTCCCGTCACGCATTCAGCAGCTTACTCCCAAGTCAAGCGTGCGTAAAGAAGTTTCACTTCAAAAATACAGTTTCTTCAGGTTTCATTATATTATTAGACAAATTAATTAAATTATAAATTATTTAAATTTTTCATTATTTATTTAAACTTAATGCGCAATAAAAGGTACAACGGCAGACTTAATGCGTTAGAATCTCTACCAGTCAACTAAACCTTGGCTGACTGGTAAAAATCCTAAGGTGTAGAGTGTATGGCGGTTGCAGTAACATTGGCATTGGCAAGTTGCTATTATAACTTATTTAGGTTCTATGAACACATTGATGTTATATGAACAAACTAAATCATGTTTATAACACAAAAGGACAACACATCTCTGCAACTTCAACAATAAAAATGATTTTCTCGAAGACATTTATAGCCTAAGTTGACCTCTTACAATATTCTTCAAAACTTTCAAGGTATCGCACGAAAATGGTTTCTCAATACATAAGATAATAGAAAACTTTACAATGGGCCATTCTGGTTAGTAATTCTTTATTGCAATAACGGGACTATGCGATGTAGTTGGGACAAAGTTGTAAAACTTGTGCCACTTTGTACAGTCGCGAGTCGCCTCGCCTAAGTTTAAAAGTAGTTAGGTAATGTAAGAATGATTAATTTATGTATTGTTCTTATTACTTTGTAGATTACTGTTTTCAGTTGATTTTATCTTTACATAAAAACATGTGTATCGTCTACCGGTTTGAAGTTGTGAAGGTATTTAACAACCCCTCCCCCCCCCCCCCCCATGAAAACGATTCTATGAAAGGATGACCAAAATTGATCCCATCGATATAATTTAAGGTTTTAAATCGGACCTGGGCATTACTGGCAAAAGCCCTGAGAGAAGATCACATACAAAAGAAGCCTATAGCAGTGGATGAGAACGTCTGTGGATGATGATGATAATAAATATTGATGATATAATATTGAAGAAACCGTGTTAAAAAGTTAAGTCGCCCGTAAGACGTGTAACATATAGAAGGAGTGATTTGGACATCAATCAATGACCTCTGTAGATTAGTAAATCGCAACTGGTGCATCTAACCAGTAGTCGCGGTTTCGAGTCCTGCCTGAGGTTTAAATTTTTCCTTTCTAATATTTTTATGTAATTAACAGTAATTCCATCGTACACTTTTTTTTAACCAAAATTGCTTAAAATGTGCCATTCGTTTCTTGTTTTGGATGATTTAATTAATATGTTTATGTATATGACCAAAAAATAAACCAAATAATTTCTCATGCGGCGCCGATTGATTAAAACGTGATTAAACAATATTGTATTGAAATTTAAATCACGTACTAAATTAACATTTGTTGATGGAAAACCACGGCGTGAAATTACTAAGCGTAAATCTTAACCAGAGTTCGTGGTTGAAGTAATGAATACGCCTACAATAGGGAAGGTGACTGGGTACCGAAAAACATAAACCTATTTAAACAATAAAAAAATATTTTTGCTTTTTCAAAATAAAAAAATAAGTAGATAAAGCCAATGATAGTTTAGGAGGGGGGGGGAGCTAATGACGACATTTTTTCGCACAAAATGTACAAATCGTAACGTTATGCGATATCAAAAATCAATTTGTCTAATATTTTGTTTGTAGTCAATTTTTTTATTTTCAACTGCAAATATAAGTTTGTAATAGCAAATATTGAGAAATTTTCTGTTACTTTAATTGCCACAAAACAGAGTAAAGAACTATAATCAGATTTTTTTATCAAATTTTAACCCTTGTAGTTGCGGAGATTAGGGAGATTTTCATACATGCACTTCCACACTTCCTTACATGTGATATGTCAAACAATATACATAACTGCAATTTTATTTTTTCTAATTTACAAAAAGTTGTTCACATTGTTTAAAATTTATTTATTTACGTTACACTCGGTCCACTACCGGTTTGGAGCAATTGCAATTGGCTGTCACACACAGACGGACAGACACACGAATGATCCTAAAAGGGTTCCGTTTGTACGTTTTTGAGGTACGGAACTAAAAAACTATCAATTTACTAAAATTATGGATCCTTACCATACCATTTCGGTTGAATTTCTTTGAAATATTAATTTATGTATTGTTCTTATTACTTTGTAGATTACTGTTTTCAGTTGATTTTATCTTTACATAAAAACATGTGTATCGTCTACCGGTTTGAAGTTGTGAAGGTATTTAACAACCCCTCCCCCCCCCCCCCCCCCATGAAAACGATTCTATGAAAGGATGACCAAAATTGATCCCATCGATATAATTTAAGGTTTTAAATCGGACCTGGGCATTACTGGCAAAAGCCCTGAGAGAAGATCACATACAAAAGAAGCCTATAGCAGTGGATGAGAACGTCTGTGGATGATGATGATAATAAATATTGATGATATAATATTGAAGAAACCGTGTTAAAAAGTTAAGTCGCCCGTAAGACGTGTAACATATAGAAGGAGTGATTTGGACATCAATCAATGACCTCTGTAGATTAGTAAATCGCAACTGGTGCATCTAACCAGTAGTCGCGGTTTCGAGTCCTGCCTGAGGTTTAAATTTTTCCTTTCTAATATTTTTATGTAATTAACAGTAATTCCATCGTACACTTTTTTTTAACCAAAATTGCTTAAAATGTGCCATTCGTTTCTTGTTTTGGATGATTTAATTAATATGTTTATGTATATGACCAAAAAATAAACCAAATAATTTCTCATGCGGCGCCGATTGATTAAAACGTGATTAAACAATATTGTATTGAAATTTAAATCACGTACTAAATTAACATTTGTTGATGGAAAACCACGGCGTGAAATTACTAAGCGTAAATCTTAACCAGAGTTCGTGGTTGAAGTAATGAATACGCCTACAATAGGGAAGGTGACTGGGTACCGAAAAACATAAACCTATTTAAACAATAAAAAAATATTTTTGCTTTTTCAAAATAAAAAAATAAGTAGATAAAGCCAATGATAGTTTAGGAGGGGGGGGGAGCTAATGACGACATTTTTTCGCACAAAATGTACAAATCGTAACGTTATGCGATATCAAAAATCAATTTGTCTAATATTTTGTTTGTAGTCAATTTTTTTATTTTCAACTGCAAATATAAGTTTGTAATAGCAAATATTGAGAAATTTTCTGTTACTTTAATTGCCACAAAACAGAGTAAAGAACTATAATCAGATTTTTTTATCAAATTTTAACCCTTGTAGTTGCGGAGATTAGGGAGATTTTCATACATGCACTTCCACACTTCCTTACATGTGATATGTCAAACAATATACATAACTGCAATTTTATTTTTTCTAATTTACAAAAAGTTGTTCACATTGTTTAAAATTTATTTATTTACGTTACACTCGGTCCACTACCGGTTTGGAGCAATTGCAATTGGCTGTCACACACAGACGGACAGACACACGAATGATCCTAAAAGGGTTCCGTTTGTACGTTTTTGAGGTACGGAACTAAAAAACTATCAATTTACTAAAATTATGGATCCTTACCATACCATTTCGGTTGAATTTCTTTTGGAATCTAACTCGGCTAATTTCAATATAGCCGCTTTAACTTCTTTTGCAACGACCTCTATCTGTTTTTGTTTTTCAAGATTGTTAGCATCCGTTCCTCTAGCCTCTATCAGGTATGAATGTTTCACTTCTTTTATATGGTACATCCATAGTATTGAATTGCCTGTACAAAACTCGAACCCTTCCTCAATATGGCCGTCTCTACATTGGATATTTGATACGTTACTCTTAGCCTGAAATTATAAACGATCTTAAATATAACAGCCTAATTTTACTAACAGTCCAGAAAGTTAAGACATTGGAACCATGATGAGCCTAGCTGTGGGAATGTTAATACATTTTAAATACTTCTATTTGAAATGTAAATTGGTGGTGTATGGGAAGAACTAATGTTTTCGAAGCACAACTGTCTAGTAGCATGGAATTTGTGTTTGAGTCTGACTAGTGTCTCCCCATGATTCAGACACAAACCTTAATTCGATACAGCCGCAAGGATTTTGGAAACTTTTGAACTGATTGATGCATAATCAGTTTAAAATTTAAGAGAGATTAATGATCAATCATTGATTGAGTATTCTAGTACCCACTGAAAGTTACACGATAAGACGTTTAATACAAAAAAACATATCTCCGTCGTAACTCGTTTGATTGACATTATTAAAGTTTGGGGTCAAATCTGAATGAGACTGGGACAGGACCGGAGAGAATGGAACGTGAAAGGTGAAGCCTATGCCCAACAGTGGAATGACAAAGGCTGTGGATGATGATGATGATGAACTCGTTTGATCAATAAAGCGATAATAGTTTTCTCATTGTTCTTCGAGTAGTGGACTTACCCGAGCCATTTTCTTTGCAAACTGAATGATTTCTTGGTTATCTGATTGAGGTTTTCCTTTATTCTGTGGATTCAAAATCTGACTCCCAGCAGAATGAATAGAAAAATATGCCTTGAATTGTACTCGGTCTGTTAAATTCTGAAATATAAAAAATCTATACTAATATTATAAATGCGAAGGCAACTGTCCGTCTATCTGTTATGATTTTAAGGCAAAACCGCTGAACTGATTATGATGAAACTTGGTGTAGGGTAAGCTTAGATTTCAAAAATGGACATAGGCTTATTTTTAGCGCGATAACCGATACCCAAGCGGGCGGGTCCGCGGAAACTAACAAAAAAAAAGTAGGTAATAATTTCGATTTTTAATTGTTGTTATAAAATAAGGGGAAGATCTCACCTTTAAAGCCTTCGTTTCTTCTTCAGAAAAAGAATTCGGTCCAGAGTAAAAACTGTCGCATTTATCTTGAACTATACCAGTCAGTGTCCAGTTGTAACTAGGAACATGAAATAATTGTGTTTAAAATCGTATCGGCATTATACAAGATGACAATCTTGTTTTTAAAAACCTAGACTTTTGGATACAAATAAATAAGAGATGCAGAAGAAAAAAACCTGAGTATAAAATGAAGTGTATACCTATATATAAAAAATATAGTCAGATATGAAATAACATCATTGATTATTTTTAATAAAATTTTATCGAAACATTGTAGTCGATGTTTAAATATGTCAATTAGACAACTACATGTCTGATTCTCATTTTTTTAAATAGACTCTTTTTTTTTGTTCTATACTCAGCCGTTTTTTTGTTTTACTAATTCTGCCAGTGTGTATATTTTGATGGATGATGAACAAGCTGCTTCTCATTTAACATTATAAACTTAATTAAAAGCTTATAATGAACTCTACATAGAAGTCTGAAGACTCAACAATAACATAGAGGCACATATTTCTAACAAGATTAACAACATCAGAATCTGCTCCAGCCCATACATAAATCAAATATGTTGTTGTTGTTGTCCTAAGGCACCCCGCTGGTGCAGAGGGCCCCAACAAGTTTTCTCCAAGCCGGCCGGTCCCGCGCGATTCTTCGAGCGTCTTCCCATCTGAGTTCTTCCTTCCTGAGCTCCTTGTCCACTGATCTCCTCCACGTGTGTACTGGCCGTCCGCGTCTTCGCCTACCCTCCGGTTGCCACTCAAAGGCGATTTCAGCAGCATTACCATCTTCCCTACGGAGAGTGTGGCCAATCCACTTCCATTTCCGCTGGGCAATTTCTTGCAAAATTGGAGTTTGATGGCATATAGACCACAACTCTTTATTCGAGATGGTTTTAGGCCAGAAGATACGAAGGATGGATCGAAGTGACTTATTCACGAAGACCTGAAGCTTATTCGTTAAGCCTTTCGTAACTCTCCAGGTTTCACAGCCATAGAGAAGCACCGACTTTACGATGGACTCGAAAAGGGAGAGTTTAATGCGCCTGGTGAGAACATTGGATTGCCACACTGGTCTAAGTTGGGCATACGCTGATTTGGCTTTTTTAATCCGAGTTTCAATGTCCTCATCTGAGCCTCCTGTGCTTGTTATGATACTTCCGAGGTAAGTGAAATTGGTGACAGTGGTCAAAGGCTGGTCGTCCAACTTCAAATGGGGTCGTGTTGTCACTAGGGAGTATCCGCATATCAATCGTTTTACGAGTGTTGACTCGAAGCCCACGCTTAAAAGCAGCCTTCTTAAGTTCTTCAAGCTTGCTTTGGAGTTGAGGTAGCGACGGCGAGATCAACACTATGTCGTCAGCATAATCCAAGTCCTCAAGTGTACCACTTCCCCACTGAAGGCCGTTTTGTGTCTGTGTGACTTCCCTCATTATATCGTCGATCAAGATGACAAACAGAAGTGGTGACAGGAGACAGCCCTGTTTCACACCGGCTGAGATTTTTATTGGGTCACTTAGTGCTTGTTCGTGAACCACTCTACAGGTACTCTGCTGATAAAAAGATCTAATTATATTAACCAGCCTGGAAGGAACGCCCCTATTTAACAGACACTTCCACAGTGCGCCCCAGTTCACGGTGTCGAAGGCCTTCTCAAAGTCGACGAAGCCTAAATACACTTCGGACTGCCATTCAACACACTGTTCTATAAGGATGCGCAAAGTATTGATGTGGTCGGTGCAAGAGCGCCCTGGACGGAAACCTGCCTGTTCTTCGCGCAGTGTTTTTTCTATTTCATGCGACATACGGTTTAGCAGGATCTTAGCTAAGACTTTAGCAGCAGAAGGCAGGAGGGTAATGCCACGCCAGTTGTCGCAAGAAGATAGATTGCCTTTCTTCGGTACTTTAATTAACAATCCTTCTTTCCATTCCTGGGGGACCGATTCTGTTTCCCAAATTCGCACAAGTAGGGGGTGCAACAACTCTGCTGTTACCACCGCATCGGCTTTCAGCAACTCTACGCTAACACTGTCTATACCTGGCGCTTTCCCAGGCTTCAGTTGCTTAATTGCTTTAACAACTTCGTGTATTGTAGGTGGTGTTGTAGATATTTCAAGGGTATTGACAGGTGTATTCACATTGGAGTTGTCGACATTGGTGCTGTGCGCGCTTTGGCATCTTGTTAACAGCTCGTTGAAGTGTTCATGCCATCTGTGGAGTTGTTCGTCTGAAGTGAGCTGCCCATCTTTGCTATGGAGTGGCTTTCTGATGGTCTTGCCACGCTTCCCACTAAGAGTTTTAGTAGCATCGTAGAGTCCCCGCATGTCCTTACGACGGGCAGCTACGTTCGCTTGTTCTGCTACTTCATCTGCGGCGCGGCGAAGGTCACGTCTGGAAAGACTTTTTATTTGTGCTCTGAGATCAGCGTATTGTGCGTTCAAGGTATCAGTAACAGGATCGTTACTGGACACAGAAGCCATTTGGATCTTGATCTGCTGTCTTTTTTCAATTGTGGCCCAGAGCTCGGACGACATCCAAGCCTTCCTTGAGTTGCGACTGTAACCCAGGGCTGTTTCTCCTGCCTTTACAAACGCTGTGCGTATACGTGTCCAGTGCTCATCCATTTGTTCATCTTCCAATTCTTCAAGCGACTCAAAATGGTTTTTCAAGCTAACAACGAACTCTTCGCGAATATCTGGGTCTTTCAGCTTAGCTACATTGAGTTTCTTGGAAACTTTACTTGATTTTTTATGAATGGCAGCCATTTTAAGACGCATTTCTGCCACTACTAAGTAGTGGTCCGAATCAACGTCAGCGCCGCGCTTGTTACGCACGTCCAGTAGGGATGACCTCCATGTCTTGCTAATAGCGACGTGGTCAATTTGGTTGAGGGTAACACGATCTGGAGATTTCCACGTCACCTTGTGGCATTCCTTGTGGCTGAAGAGAGTACCTCCAATTACAAGATCGTTTGTAGAGCAGAAGTCACCGAAGAGTTCTCCGTTCTCGTTTGCTTCTCCAATGGCTCCATGTTTGCCCATATAATGCTCCCGAAGATATATAATCAAATATAGATTACTTAAAAAACAAACAACGTATAACAATGACCAGAGTAAGCACCACATGACAAAGGCATCAAAATAAATTATCATACCCGAAACCAAGTCACGACGGAATGTAATTCCATATCTTGACAAAGAAAATTCCTTCCTTTATGAATATTTTATTGCATTTTTTCTATATTTTGCGAACTTCAGCTGTATAGATTGGAATCTTATATATAGAAGCAATGTATCATTGAAAACGAAGATATTCCTATCCATGGATCACATTTTCCGTAAAATAACTGGGATTAAGAATGATAAATTGGTCATATTATGATTAAAAGTAAAATTTTATGATTTTTTGGAAAATTGAGATGTGGAGGATAATGTTCGGAATTCAATCACGCTGCAAATGACGAATACAGAATTTTATGCAGATGTACTCCAGTTCGTTATCGCAATTGAAATTGAACAATACTTCATTGCAGCTTTAATTTTTGTGGACATTAATTTGTTTGTTGTAGTCTTAACATCCCTCCTCCTCCCCCCCCCCATTCGTTTATAATATTATATTGTTTGTTGATGAATCATTACATCGCAAAGTAAGTCTATAAATATATACAAGTATGGCACAACCAAACGGAAATACCTAACTATAACTAGGCGATGGCGAAATCAATAAACGGGCTGATGATGATACGTAGGTTATTCAAAATGAGATCAAATAATTATAATTATAATATTCTTAAGCAAATATTTTTCTCATAACCACCTCAAATTGCGAATTTTGTTACATGTTACGGGAATGAGGCAACACTATGTGATCCTATATTCTGCTCTCCAAATATAGCAATAGCTTCAAGGCTTTATGTTACTGGGAAGGCATTAAATGTCGGAAATGCATTAGCGACTGCTGTTTTGTGGGAGATATTCATGGACGGTGGTCATTATTTACCATTAATCGAATATTATGCCTTCGGACTCGGAGTGTTGTCACTTTCTCACCCAGGAATATATTTGGAAATATTTTGACCTTTACGTAGGTATTAGGTTACCACTTGACAAGAGAGGAGTATGCCCAGCAGTGGGATCACAAAGGCTGTGGATGATGTTAATCACGTAGGTATCAACTATCCTAAATATGTCATGTTTCGATTACAACTCATTGCATCAGTTTCATTCTAGAAATGGCTATAACTTCGAAACGTAGAAGACAGTTAGTTATTCTATTATTTGTAAGACCCAATACATATTTATCATTAGCTATTTATGTAAGAAGCAGCAAATATTGATTGGTAAAAATATTCCCGATATATTTTAATTCTGAAAATATGAAACTGTCTCTACTAACCTAACTTATTTCTCAGGGATGGCTGTGCTGCAATTTTAGGGATGTAACACTAAAATTAAGCTGAGAACATAACTCTTAACTCGACCCTCCTTGTTTAGGGGAGAAGCGTTATATAACAAGTTATAATAACATCGTAAGTCAAACTGCGAAATGTACAAACGGGATAATAGGCTTGTGTCAACTAACAATGAAACCAATGGATGAATGTTTCTAGGCGTAAATTGTAATATTTAATCAAGGAAAACCGAAATAATTCCTCATAAAAAAATAAGATTATTGTTATTTTTACAAATTAAAATCAAAAAAATACCCCCCTGGCCCCTCCGCCGTGAACGCCAATTAGAACGTATTACGTCACATGGTGATATGCGACATTGTTGTTGTTGACGTTTGGTTATGATTTTCATACAACAGCACAAGTCACTTCGTTTTTTTTCTATTATTATCATTTTTCGACAAGTTGAGAGTGTTATTTCCACCCATATCGGCTAATACTAGCATAAACTGCCATGGAACCTGGATTTATCAAAGCGAACAGCAATAATTTACCCAAAATTGACGCTGTTATGCTAGGCCGATTTTTCGCGTCGAACACTGACTTTTGTTCATCGGAATTTCGTAATGTTAAAACTTCTATGTAAGTATAAACAGTACTAAAATACTGCTTATTATCATTTTCACGTATATTTCACTTTAGCACGCAGTCAATTATTATTTGAAGGAATGTATACCAATTGGAAATTAATTGATTTTGAGGTTAGAATTACAATGTAAATATAGAGAGATGATATTGTAAAGACACTACTTTGTCTTAGTGTCTTAAGCCCTATCGCAAGTTTGTGGAATAGTGGGTTTTTAATTGCCTATTTCGAAAGTAAGAATTAGAAAATAATTGTTTGTTTGCTCCCAGGGCAACAAATTAAAAATATTAAGTAAATAGCTAATAACAAATTATATTTCAGGTCTTCACGAGCTTCGTACGGTGACGAAGTACTTCCTACTTGCCAGTTTTAACACTTACTTCGCTTTTTTTCCTTGACCGGAACACGTATGAATAATTTAGTCGGAGTTTTTATACTTGTATTTATACACTGGGGCACTATACAGTTTTTAAAATACGAAGTTTCCATTTTTATTTAAACAAAACAAACTTTCGCCGTAAGTGAACACAATCGCTTGCAACTATGTGATGTCATTCACGACGCCATGACACTTTCTTGTGTTTTTACGTCAGTTTAAAAATATTCTTTTCAAACTTAAAATATGTGTTTTAAATATAATTTTTATCATGAAATATTATTTTTTTGGGGTAATACAGGTACTAAACTATCGAAATAAGCCATTTTTGAAATTTACGACACAGGCCTATTGCTCTGCAGAAGTTTGCAGATCTTATCAAATTTTGGGTAAGATCGCTTAGCGTTTACAGGGGCGCAGTCTCGGAAATCCATAGTTGGATATGAGGTATCACTCAAAATGACTTTCTACTTCCCCATTCATAAGCTTAACGATTAAGGGTCTCTTTTACCATGCTCAAGTAAAGTTTCGAGTAAGCTAATCACCAGTTAAAGCCATCCGTATGTTCGAGTAGCATTTATCACCACATAATGCATTATATGATCAGTTTTACTTGCCATGCAGTCTGCCAAGAAACTGTATTTACTTCACGATTAAATTAAATGTTGCTTTGCTGTTGCCTGTGCCCAGCTGTGGGACATTTATAGGCTGGTATTATTATGTATCTCTTTTTTTTCACGGGTTATCCTCAGTATCG
The DNA here is from genome assembly GCA_932294365.1 of Diachrysia chrysitis. NCBI lineage: Eukaryota > Metazoa > Arthropoda > Insecta > Lepidoptera > Noctuidae > Diachrysia > Diachrysia chrysitis. Next base: position 7,208,294 of record OW028659.1, on the reverse strand, counting down.
AGAATACCCGGTCCTTTGAAAGGCTTACGTGGGGACACAAGTCCAACACGCAGTGGCCTTGTTGAGAACTTTACTCTAAACTGGGATGGGGCATCTACTAGGGCCCATCCACATCTGCTCTATGGAAGAACAGATATGAACGGTCCAAAGTAGATACAAAGCTATTGTAAATTATGAATGGAAAATAAAAATTTTGGCTATGTGTAGGTAAATGTTAGTGGATTGGTTATTAGAACTAAATCGAAAAACTATGGCACCTGCCTTCTAACACATCTTAATGCAATCAAATAGACAGGTCACCAGCTCTCGCCAGCTCACCAGATGGGCCTCCCAACATAACTGCCACGATAGGCAGCAGGAGGCAACACCTAACTTTTATTTTTTTTATTATTATTATATTGTTGCGGTTGTCAACAGTGTCATACAACCATAATGAGGTTTGACGAAGTGATATTTGATAGATTTGAATGATTATTCTGTGGGATTTGATAAGTTATTGACTGGAGAGGTACGTGAAACTGGTAAAGATATTTTTTTTTTCTTATCTTTACTAATCAACGTCTTAATCGAGGGTAGTAAACAAGGCCCTAAAACTCATTATACATTATGTTCATACCCACGTATTTAGAATTTAAAAAGGTAAAACTTCACAAACAGCGGAGCAACGAGCAGTGATCTGAAAAATTAACGCCAAAGGCGAAAAAAAAACAAAAGAACATCAGTGGCTTTTAAACCATAATCAACTGGGTCAAGAACGTAAAATAAGTATGAAAAATGGAGAAGATAAAAAATAATTAAAATTCTTAACAAAGCAGCTCAAAGGGACATAGCCTTACATTTAATGAGAGTGCAACCGCGCCCTTTTCATCCAATCCCACAATTGGTACTTTGAGCACTTAAAAGCAAGGCAATTGTTTCCCTGCATTTAAATTTTCCTTAACTTTTGTTTCGCGCGGACTATTTATGTTGTACACCTTCTATTGCTTTATATTTTTGAGGGAGTTGTAGAGGAGTTGCAGAAACGTCTTCTTAACGCAGACACAGAATATAAATCAATAAAATCTAGTCATACATTAATTTACTCTGACAATATTTCCTCAGTTTTTAATCAGTCCGATAGGGTGTTCTTTTTTTACATTTATAAATATTTCTAAAAATAAAACACTGTACAGTACTTACTCAAAATTTCGATTTAGGTCGACCCCTACACAATCATCACTGAATTTATGCCTGTTTTTCCTCCAAAATGGGTCAAAGTCCAAACTGAACTCATAGCCATCTGGATTTAGAACTGGTATTATATACCTGAAACATTCGTTACAAAGTTAAACAAATATTCTCTACCACCATAACACTTAACACGTTAACAGTGTAAAAAAACAACAACTTGCACATTTAAAGTTTAGGATTGTGTCAAATTTGTATGGACTTGTGGCTCATATGTGGGGCACACACGTCTCAAAAGAATCCCATGTGGTGCACACTGTGATCGTGTTAAGAAACAGCATTTTTTGACACTGATACATGCAATTACATGTTGTTTTGATTCCCTTTAGATACCTACATAAAAAGTTATAATAAGATAAAAAAAGATCAAGTTTTCATACCAGTCCCTGTTCTTAATAAATTCTGGTTGGTTTTCAAAGTCTTTCACAAGGGAGTCTATAAAATATAAAGTGGATATAATTGCGGTCCGTTCTAGCCCATGTATTCCGCCATCCATCAAGATTGCATAGTTACCCGGATTGCCGTTCGATATCTTCAACATCTAAAACGTGTCAATGTAACATTTTTCCGCTTTTATATGACCTTGTAGATACGTCACACGGGCTGTAGACTAAATATTAGCCAGCTAGCAACGATTCCAGGTATTAAAAAATACTAAATTTGTTCCCTATAAATTTTATAGACATTTTATATTTGTACCTTATAAGTGCATGCATTATAATTGTATTACACAATTATAATGCATGCACTTATAGGGTAAAAATATAAAATGTTTTTATTGATAAGTCAAAGAGAACATAGGACCTATATTGGTTAACTAAGTCTTAATTTTGTTCTTCAAGCTTTAAAAGCATGTCCGAGTGCGCACATACTTTTTAGCCAATTGCCTTATTGACACCTAAGGGCTGGCTTTTATCTTGGGCAGAGGATAAGTCGCCAGCCTTTTGGGAACACTCCCAGTGGACAGCGGACGAATTTTTCGATGAAGCTTATTTTAGGTTTTATGTTTTAATTAGATAAATTTTGTCGCACACGCACACGCATATGCACACGCACACATTTTTTTATTTTTTATTAACTGTTTGTAACGATTTATGAAACAAATAAAAATGTATTGTAATATAATTAAAACCTTATATAAGAAGATTAAAACAAGCCTTAATTTAAAAATCCTGATAATTATCTAGACATTGTTATCACAAGTAAAAAGTCACTTATGTATGGAAGCATACTCTATACTCAATAAACTGGGAAAATAAGTTTAACCAACAATTTTAGCATAATGGTTACCATTACAATGGTTAGGCCCAACTTAAAATGAGAGCCTTGTCAAGGAGAACCGTTTTCTGTATCAGACCCTTGACCCAGTTGCCTAACGAGATCCCCTTGAGTACTCCAGCACCATAGATAAGAATCACTATTATTGTATAAACATTCTATTAATTATCGATCGTGTCACATATAGAACCAGTTTCTGCCCTCGACTTCGTCTATTTTACTTTAAAATTGTATGTAGAGAGTATGTAAAGAATTTATTGATGACAATAAAACAAATACATAATGACTTCAAAAGATGTAAAAACCTTAAAAGAAGAAATAAAAGTACAAGTATCAAATGCATGTAGATTGCAATTGATAGCTTCGTAAGATCACCAGGTTGTATAATATGGTGGATTTGTTCCAAAAATAGATGAATAACTAACATCAAAAATGTCACCAAAGTAATCTCGTATTTTTATATATTTTATATGTTAAGTGTTGAATTAAACATTATTTAACGCTACTAGATAGATATTGTCATATTTTTAACACATCTTATGTTGTGATCTCTTTTTCGCATGCCGCATAAGGCTAAATGTATTTAACCTAAATTTGACTGTAACTATCTGTCTGTACCCATTTTTAAAGCTAAATAAACGGTTTGATTTTGGATTGATTTATTTACATTTTTTTAATAGTTATATCTTGGGACAACACACACACGGCCATCTGATCCTAAACTAGGCAGAGCCTATATTATGGCAACCAAACGACTAATAAACATACGTAAATATTTCTATACACATACATATTATAGATAATTTACACCCATACATAGAACAAATGATCATGCTCATCACACAAAGATTTGTCATGGGTGGGAATCGAAGCCACGACTTCCGGTTTAGCACTTAGGGTCACTAACCACTAAATCAACAGGCCAGTCAAATTTCGTTAATGACATGATAGTCCAATGGGAGTCATACTTGTTTCGGGGATAAAAAGACCTATACGCTGTTTCTGGTTTTAAAAGCATCTTTTAAAATATTATTTTATTTTTATATTATATTATTTTATATTATTTAGTAAAGATTAATAATACAAACATCTTACGGTAATAGGATTGTTTTTGAAGGTCCATCCGATAGATGTCACGGTAGCGAACGTGTAAGTAGAAGCCACTTTCACCAAATATCGGTTGATATCGTTCAGGTACGGGTATGCGAGCCAAGTAAATGAGTCCTTATCAACAGCATCTTAAAGTGAAACTTCTATTAGTTTAACACCTAACTTAATTTTTTTTTTAATACTGAAGGAACATGACATATTTTTTTTAATCAAAACGGTTTACTCACGCATATTCTCGGGATCGCCCGACTAGTTCGACTCGCTACACCAGCGACGCCGCGTCAGCTCATGATTAGGGACTCCTACTGAGTCTGAAACTAGTCGGGCGATCCCGAGAATATGCGTGAGTAATCCGTTTTGTTTTAAATAATTATGATTACTCCTCACGAAAGGTATTAGACAAGATATTATTTTAAAACAATCTTGATACACATTTGACAGACTATATCTTAAAAATTACTGAACAGATTTTTATAGAACTTTACTGTTCCCTAATTTTAAGTAAAGTTTAAAAAAAGCATGTCTAAAATCCAATTAGTAGTTTATAGATACATACATACATACATACAAACATATTATGTACCTACTTTTACCATCAACTAAAATACGTGTAAACACAAACATTTCAAAAAAAATTATAGGTCTTTGTTAATGTTGTACATTAAAAACATTGATGTCAATTCATTACTATAATACTTAATATTATTAAGAAATGTAATTCGATTTTTTAACACTTGTGTATTATTTATTTTCATAGCAATCATCATAAAACTTCTGTAATCTTATTATAGTGGTTCGGGTTTACGAATCGTTATTTATGAGCTGTTGGATGCTATTATCGGAATCATATTCGGCTGATGTAATTTTTAACAATATTTTTTGTTCACAGTTATGTTACACATTCAAAGTTAAGGTTCTTAAAACCAGTTGTTCTTTTGTTTCTAATTAAAAAAATAAAACAATAAACAAAACACAATTTACAAAAAATAAGCCTTTATTAAATACAATCATACATAATATAATTGAAATAGTAGTAGTAATGCAATACATGTATCAAAAACCTAATAGTATTGACCTCAGAGTATATATAAGCAAGCTTAGAGAGCGTGCATCGTTGTGCCGATAGTAAGATTTTTTTTACCTGTAAGTAGTACGCTCGTTAATTGATTTAAGTAATTTTCCGTGCATTAATCCGTTCCGTGGTTCAAATATTATAAGGAAATATAAGGTTTTGAGATAATATTAATAAAACGGCGCGCTCTGTTTCGAAACTAATTTTACGACGACATTTGTTTATACTAGTGGTCACAGTTCATATTCAGCACGCATTCTATAGTTTACTTATTTATACTCTTAATAAGGTATTGACACACCTGCCCATCGCTATCTGAAAACCATGACATTGAAACTTGGTACATAGGCCGCTTGAACATTATGCTTATATTAAATGTGCTCATAAAACTAATTTATAAGTATAGAGCGAAAGAAAAAGTGTCTAAATCAAAAACAATTAAGGTTAATTTCAGCTTTTAAATGTGTACAGTCAAAGTATACACAAGAACTTTTTAATAAGCATGTATGTCAATACCTTTATTTTCAAAGCTTAAGGCACAGAACACAAAGTTTGACCAAAACATTATACGATAACTTAAGGAAAGAGACCAAAATCAAATAATAAAGGCAAAGACATATTAAATGTTCTTCTTATTGGTATCTTCTGAATTACAGAGTCTTCAACCTTTTCTATAACATTCTCGATAAGTACCTTATGTTTGACCTTGTGTTTATTTAAAAAATCCTTTAAAAACTTTGTTTCATTTTCGTGTATTAAGAAATCAATTGTGTTATAGTTTCTCATCCAAATGTCTTCAGTCATACGTGCTGCAAATAATAAACTCATCAATATAAATGTGAAAGTAACTGTCTGTCTGTTCCGCTTCCACCCCTAAACCGATGTACAGATTTTCATGGATCTTGGTATGGAGAAGGCTTGAACTCCTAGAAGGGACATAGGGTACATAGCTACCGGAATAAACGACGTCCACGCGGGTACAATCTAGTAATATAATATCTATATATATAAAATGAATCTCTATCTCCCTCGGTCATCGCATCACGCGTGAACGGGTGAAACAATTTCGCTACCACTTTTTTTTAAAGGTTTTTTTTTATTAAATAAAGAAAAAATCATTGATAATGTCACATCACCCTTGTAAAGCCGGGGCAGGCATCTAGTAATATAAAAATATCAATAAAAAGAAAACAAATACTTATATTGTAAGTAGCACCGGTTCAATAAACAGTTGAATCACATATTATATTGTCTCATACGCCATTGAGTTTCGGGGTTAGTCCTTTTGTGGGTCCCTTACCATTACGCAAACACATTAGTAAGCTTATAGTGTGCTTTGGACGATAGAATGATTACTGGTAAATGGCCCGGAAGGAATCCTATACTTTGATACAAAGTTAAATTATTTAAGACCACGTTATGTCTTTGTTCAAATTTTGTTTTATTTTTTGGAAACGTCACTTTCATTGCTCTGAAGCACTGGTGTTATGGAATCAGAGACAACGAAGTTACAATAAACACCCAGATACGAGACAATGTAAAAAATTGGTTTCTGAATTAACCCATCCGGGGATCGAACCCGGAACCTCAGAGGTTGTGTGTTATCAATTGTATAGGTACTTGTATTGTACAAGTAATCCCTATTTAAATTAAAATATCAATTTTAAAAAACATTAGGTATATCATTTGAGCACCAAGTATGGGTGTTTCTTGTGCATGTGATTTGAATGTGTGTAAAACCCCCCGCGATACAAAAAATAAAATATATTGAACGGCAACGGTTTAAAAAAAATTGAGATTGTGCAGTACATACACTCCTATCATCTAACATGGTGTAAAAATCATTGCAATCGATACAATTACTGATACTGAACAGGTTGTTCACGTTTCATATAACGTAAAAATAAGGTTGTATAGTTCTCAAAGGAAAAAAGCCTTATGTGCACGAAGGCCTACGAAGTAAATTTACAATTCGATTTTTTTACTAATACCTCTTTCATAAAATTCATCTATAACTTCTTCGTCCAAGTCTCCCTGCACCCTCCAAAGTTGAACTCCTGTGTGAAAAGTCGTATCGTTTTCGTCAGCCACAGTGCCTAAAATAAATCCATAATTAGTTTAATACACTGAAAAAATCCGTTTTCTTCAATAGTAAATTTCTACCTTTTAAAATTAAATACATAAAAATGCTGAACAAAATCATAGTTATCGTAAAATTCTCGTTAGGTTGTTTCAATAAGAAATGTTACAAAACAATGCAAGGTTTACAAAGAAAATTAATTGAACCCGTATTGTTTTTCAAACACTAGAACGCTTCGTAGAATAAACAAGATCTGAAGCAGTTCGTATTGAAAAAGGTATTCTAGATTCGAGAGAATTGTAACAAAAATAATAGAACTAAAAACATACTTTGTTTGTAAAATTGAAAAAAGTTTCGATTCGGTTTTCTTTTTAATAACATTGTCTTACATTTATTTATTTATAATGACTGGCCTGTTGGTGTAGTGGTTAGTGACCCTGACCTGAGATCGTGGGTTCGATACCCACCCAAGACAAATCTTTGTGTGATGAGTATAATTATTTATTCTTTGTCTGTAATTTATCTATAATATATATGTATTTTTTTTTTTCTTAAAAAAAACGACTCACGCACTAAGGAATTTAATCCTTGTGTCGCGGGGGGTTTCCCAAACATTCAAATCACATGCACAAAGAACACCCAGACGTGGAACAAGCATTTGTGGGTCACACAAATGCTTGTCCCATGCGGGGATCGAACCCGCGGCATGTCGCGCACAGAGGTAATTGGCTTGGTGACCTATACCACTCGGCTATCCGTGCAGTCCTATATATTGCTATCCGTGCAGCAGTATATTTAGAAATAGATAAGTATGATAATCAGTTGTCTGGTTCCCATAATACAAGTTATGCCAAGTTTGGGATCTGAGGCCATGTGTGAGTTGTCCCAAGATATTATTATTAATAATTTAATTATGCAAAGCAACTAAATACAAACGAATACAGTATATATATATTTTATATATTTTTATTTTTGTAATTTTTTTTTATGTTCTGTTTAGTTAATAAATCGTTGACAATAGGGATGTTTCCTGGCTATGAAAAGTTAAAATCTATTTAGTCCGTCAGTTAGATAATAAAAAAATATTAGACACGTATTTTTTCTTTTATCAAAACAATAAAAAAATACAAAGATACACCGCTTTAAAGTTTCGGAGTGGGGGCTTATGACGCTACGCCTCGCTAAAAATCGTAGCGAGGAGTGACGTCACGCGTAACTTCAGTTCTTTGTATTTTGATCATTTTTTGTTTGCAGGAAAAAAGAAAAAATACGTGTCCAATAAAATTCATTAATCTACAAGACGGACATTAAAAAAAAAATAGGAAACAGGCCCATTAACGTCTTTTCTTTTTTCAATTTTTCTATATTTTTTACAAATCCAATAGCATTGCATGCATCTAAATTAAAGGTAAACACTTAATTAGGATAGAAAAAATAACTATTCATACTTTGTATTTAGATGAATAGGTTTTCAGTAAAGTAACTTTCATGAGGGTGTGGTATTTTTTTTTGCGTGCTTGTCTTACTTGTGATCGCTTGACTAGTTTCAGTCAACCAGTCTTTGGCCTTGTGTCGTAAGTAAAGCATTTTTTTTACATGACCTATTATTGATATATTATAATCTTTGAAAAATTACACATGTATAATATAAATATATTTTTTTCTGTTCAATCTACTTGTTAAGTAGGTATACCTCAATGAATGGTATACCTGAACGAAATGGTCTACTAATAGGAAGTTCGCAGCCACAAAGCCTAAGCATTGCAAATTGAATGGCAATTCCAACAGTCAAACAAGCTGGACTAAGCTTCTTCAACTATACAATGACAGTGAATAGACTTTAAGTCAACCTGAATGACTCAAAGTATTCAGCTAGTGGAAACTTTCACCTAAGTGGTTGTGCCTTTATAGTCAAACAAGTAACTCAATTATTTATTCGTTTATTGAGTTTATTCGTTTACCTTGGGATTAGATAAATACAAAAAGATATGCAATTAAATTAAAATATATTTTGAAACAATATTACAGCCTGAATTTATTAATCGAAACAATATAAAAAATATAAATATTAATTTCAAGTGCCTTTTCAGGCACTTTTAAAACGTTAAATTTAAAAATCACACAAAAGAACGTATAGATAGGCGTGTTTCATTCATCTTTATCCCAAAATTATACTTTTAAATTTAAATGTATATTTAAAATAGCAAAAGGAAAACGACGCGCCGTAAAATCTCCAACAAAACCGACAAGTCCTTAGTGTGACATTCTAAATGGGCCGAAACGACTCCGGATGTCAATTTTCCGAGCTCTACAATACAGGTTTAAGTTCCGTCGGGAAATCCGTAGCCAAGGACTTTCCGGATCAGAATGGTTTGTGGCCTAAATGTTTGCTTGTAATTAAGTTTGGAGGGTCGACACACGGAATCTTAGAGTTAGACTAAACCGTTTGTTGTGGGCCTGCATTCGATCGTCGTTAACAGGCACCTTTGATTAGCGTATGAGCGTCTCAAATAAACGAAGGTAGGTAGATTGGAGTTCAAAATATAAATTTTTTTGACATACACCTACTTCATTTTTATTCCCCACACTTCAACTCAATCACACTTAACAAAAATCTGAAAATTTTTAGTCAGCTATCGAGTCTTATAAAACTTATTTTACGGACAGATTGGTATTTTACCACATTAGTATTATATAATATTATAGCAGATCCGTTCTAAGTAGATACCAATATGGAATAAGCCGCCTTCACAAGCTATTGCTTTATACATATTAAACACAATAATTATTTACCTAACAATCGCTAGTTTCAACAAAACTACACAACTATACATATGTATAAAATGTTGTTTAATATACATATATACTTTTATACATAGAGTTCATTCTCATCAAGAATCCCTTGTCAAAGCCTTGGGCCATAAGATCTATTGAATTGTTCAGATGCAACCTACCGCTTTGTACAAAACAAATTAAATAAGTTTGAGATATTTATAGCCCTTTCAAACTTCCATCTTTATTTATTTCCCAAAGTTTTATTGTTTCTAGCTACTAGATTTATATCTCTTATCTTTTCTTAAAACATCAATAGTATAATACCAGCCTGTATTGGTCAGAATCCGAGGGTAAAGGTGGTTTAACATAGGCGTGAATTGAAATTAGTATGGCAAAATTGTTATCTACGCCCTGCCCATCTTTGGAGTTAAAGGTCTGGCGCGAAGTCTGGTGAGAATTAAAATATTTTTTAGTACAATATTGAAACTTATTGCTTTAAGAATAGGGTATTTATGTAATGTGTAAAACCGATGTGCAAATCTCGCATTGGCCATTAAGAACCCGCACAATTTCTCACAATCAAGCGATGCCTCGGAAGTTTCGCGCTGTCACTGATATTGACATTATGCATTATGCTCCCTATGTATTCAATCAATCAACTCAGCCTATCGCGGTCCACTGCTGGAGATAGGCCTCTCCTAAGATGCGCCACAACACCTGGTCTTCCGCCTTCCGCAGCCAGTCCGACTCAGCTACCTCATTCAGGTCATGCGTTTGGGTTTTGTCTGATTTTAGTCAGGATTGGGATAAAAAGAGATTTATTCACATTGTTACTGACTTTCGCTCGAACCTGTTATCTTGTGCTAACAATTCATATTTTAAATTGACAAAATCGCAATAATAATATATTTAAATTAAAATTTAATGCTGTAGCTTGGATTTCTTCTGGCTATCAGGAAAAACATAAAATGTATATTGTATTTTATTTGGCGAACATATAATTTGAAAGGCGCTACCCACACATTATTTCTTAGAACACATCTGTTTTTTTCCTTTCTAATCAACGTTATACTTTGTGCTTTGACAGTATGTCACCTGTGTTCTATTCATATTCGATACAAAGCAACAAATTCATGTTAACAATTTCCAAGAATCTCTCATAAATCTGTATTACACAGAATTCGAATCCTGGACATTGTAATCGTTTATTTTTATACATAATATAGAAATATATTTATAGGTATTTTGTATTATCAATGTATCTATTAGGTAGGTTAAGTGTATTTTTTTTTTCATTTTCCCGACTAGAATGGGAACATAACAAATACGATTTGTATTCTTTCTTTTTAGTTCGTTTTTAAAGTAGAGTAGAATTCATATATGTTTCTGTAGGTATAATCGCGATTTAATAAAAAACATAAGTAAAGAGAGACTATTTTTTTATTATTAAGAGCTTTTATATAATTATGTTACCTATGTTTAAACAAATAAATTTATTCTATTCTATTCTATTCTATTCTAAACTTTAAATAATTTAACCTTTTAAACGTACTTTTTTTTAAGTATTTCCAAGACTTCTTGTCTTAAAGAAGTTCGTGGTCTGGTATCAAATTTTGATATTATTCGCTTACGTTCAAGTTAAGTACTTGACCATTTATCGGTTTCATAATAAAAAAAAAGTACTTATGTGTGGTAAGTTTGAACATAATCTCGAATGTAATTAAGTTTTGTTTTTGTCGAAACTGCTTATCCTGATCCTAAACTAGGCCAATCCATTTCTATTTGATTGCCTATAAACGGAGTAATCCTAAACCTACTTACATATTCCTATAAAAGACGCTAATACATCCAAACATGTATCCATAGAAAATCGTAAAACTGCGGTCAAAGTCGTAACTTTGTAAATAACCAAGGGATGGCATAATCAGAATTAGCCTAGTTTGAGACTTTTTTAATCCAGCAAAAAAAAAACATTTTCATAAATTTTATACGTTCTTTAAGAAAAATGGACATACTTGCCTTTCCAACATTGAGGCATGAACATGATGGTTAATAACCTGTGTTAGTTTTGATATTTTGATATAGATTAACATTTGTTAGGAATGGTTTAAATGCTTAGACTGAAACTGACTGACTGAAATAGTTAAAATGTCTATTAAAAAATGCGACGATGCATTGATTTGAAATGTCGTCACGATGTCGTACGTTTTATGTAACATAGTGAAGAAATTTCAAATCAATGCATCGTCGTATGTTATTGGTAAAAAGTAAAAAAAAGTGTGATTAGTGCCTACTCCTGAATTAGGATTAGCTTTATCTATAATTTTTAGTTATTATTTACAATGTATAATGTTTAAAATATTTTCTTTATTGACGAGTGTGTCAGTAGGTTTAGAATTCATGCGAGCCAAGCCGCACGCAAAAGTTATCAAAATATATTTACAAATTACATAGTTATAAGTCAAGCAATATTTCAGAAACCATTTACTATTTTAAACATAAATCCTTTTAATACACTGTTACTGGTAATCACAAAAAGGGTTATAATTACGAATCGTGAGAAAACACGTAGTAAAATAATATTTAGAGCAAATGAATTAATCTCCTTTTAAGGTTGGATATGAAGGTTTAATTAATCCAGGCTCAGCGCCATTTTCTCACCTTCGTCACAGTCAACTTGGGTACTTTATAATTTAATCTAAGTACATCTTTAAACTATATTACTCTCCGACTTAAATTAAGCTACTAGGCTATTATACAGTATCACATGGAATAATAATATTTCTAGTATAGTTAAGGCTATCCTGTTATAAGACCAGTAGGGTAACTGTAATACGATGAGGATGATATTTATAATACTGAAAGGGCATTTAAGACATTTATGAAATATAATAATTATGATTTTAGACAAAATTGAAAACTTCAAAAATTGTGGTATGATTTGCATTGTATATAATCCCAACCTGGGGGTTACTCTTAAATGAATTTCAATTATAATTCAATGCTAATGCAAAATTGTTATTCATTTAGCATAAACATATGTTGTTTACCAACACAAAATACTCTCAATGTTTAGATTTCAGTTAGTTCCTTTCATTGACATCATTATTTTTTTCAAGAGAACTGGAGCACGTGTCTGCTAAACTAACATCAAATATCTTTGGCATTGTATTGGAATAAAATTAATTGAAGAGTACGAACACTAGTCGGCTTGCGACAAGACCTTTTTTAACCGACTGGCTACTACAATTTTATTTATCACTAGCTGTCCCCCGCGACTTTGTCCGCGTGTTTAAGTTTTAACGGTTTTTCATTTTTGCAACATTTTTCATTTATGCTCCGCTCCTATTGGTCGTAGCGTGATGTTATATAGCCTATAGCCTTCCTCAATAAATGAGCTATCCAACACTGAAAGAATTTTTCAAATCGGACCAGTAGTTCCTGAGATTAGCGCGTTCAAACAAACAAACAAACAAACAAACAAACAAACAAACTCTTCAGCTTTATAATATTAGTATAGATTTAATTGAAATTTACTTTACTCTATAAATATACTTTGTAGCTTGACCATAACTACGTATTATATTATACTTATGTCTTTATAAGGGTTCAATTTCGATTCACCATATCATATTGCCATATATCCCAATCATGGTCACTGTAACAATGCATGAAATCCTTCGAAGGGTTTGTTCCGAGACATGGGTCTAACATGCAAACGCCCTTTAGGGAATTTTAATCTAAAATAGAAAGGGACGCTGCCCAGCACCAATATTAAATCATTATGCAGTATTACTTACAAGAATGGGACTATTCTATCCCTTTTGATATGTAAAAGCATGTACGTATAGTATTCACGGATTTGTGCAAAAAAATAAGCACAATTATTATTTTAAACTTAGATGGCCTTATTAATAAAAGTCTCGATGGAGCTTAACAACGGATTAACAGATTCTAATTTTAAATTCTCCATAGAAAAATTGAATATAGAATCTGCTAAGCTATCGCTAATCGCAGTCGAGATTTTTATTAATAAGGCCACTAAATTTTAGTCCAGTTTTGGAGGAAGAAATAGCGAAATACAAAACGTCTATAGGTCAACGATTTTGTAAGTAAGTAAGGTAAAGTTTTTAGTTTGTATTTAGTTACAAATCTTCGCTCCGCATGCGTTAATGCGTAACAAATAATTAAAATAATAAGTAAGGTAAAGCTGGCACTATGGCAATTGCACTGTGGATGGGTGACTTTTTCTCCGTGCCTCAGAAAGCATTTAGTTCCGTTGGCTCACGTATATTCCCACTTGCTTGAAGCGCTTTAGATTATATTATTAATAATACACCAAATGTCAGCAATTGGTAAACATACTTCGTAAAAATCGAAACTATTAGAAATAAAGTAGCCAATAATACCTTTTATTAGCATATAAATCCAGCTATAAAGTATAACCGTAAACAGGTCACAGGTGTATATCTTTGACTTCAGTAAATTGATGCTCACTAATTAAAGTCAGTAAAGTTTAATTCGGATGTTACGATCGCAATCAAACTTAGTCCTTTTATGTCAACGTAAACTCCAACTAACTGAATATTGAGGATTGATCTTTGAAAACAAAGAATTGCTTTTTGTTAATTAACCTACTAACTAACCTACTTGGTGAAAAGTATTTGAGCGTTTAATTTACTTCAAAAAACTCCTATTTTTTATTTAAGCATACAACTACATATTATTTACTATTTACTAGCGATCCGCCCCGGCTTTGCATAGGTAGCGCAGTATATATAGCGCAGTATATAGCCTATGTTACTCAGGGATAATGTAGCATTCTAACGTTGAAATAATTTATGAAATCAGTCCAGTAGTTTTTGAGTTTATACGTGACAAACATACAACAATACAAATCTTTCATTTTTAATCTATTATATAAGCATAGATATAGATTTCTACTAAAAATGTCCATACATAGACAAATCACACTAAGACCTTTTCGACATCTTTTCACGTCGTGAAAACCGATGAAATGATAAAACCTACACACGCAACTTATTGAGATGTAGTGTCTTTACACGTTTTACCCGACTGCGCCGGCTTTTTTTCGAGTGTATGTGTGTATATTTCTTTGACGTGCTCTATAGCCTAAACGGTTTGATGGATTTTAGGTTGAGAATGACACGGAATCGTTAGAGTGACACGGAATATTATTATTAAATAATTAATAATTTTTTGGCGCCATATTAGATGTACCTACCTATTAAAATATTTTTTTCCCTTAAAACCGTGGAGTGGGGTATAAAAAGAAAAGGTTTTACAAATGTGTACAACTTGTGTATTTAAATGTTAAGTTTGAAAGTTTAAATAATAATTATAGCAGGGTTAGTCGGGTATTTTTTTTTTTATTTATACAGCTTCTTCGAAAGTCCTGTTTTCAATTTATTCTTCTTAATTTCTTATCCTTTTGGCCGAATACTGTCAATCAGTTTTAAGTCACCGTTAAGTCTCACGCTGTCTCTGTCACTTTAAGTTTAAAAGTAGCTACAGAAAGACATTTTAGGACGCCTTAAAGTAAAGTTGCGTTCCAGTATTTGGGGGTTAGAACGTTATTTTGATTATTTTTTTAGGCAGGACACGCGTCTTCATTCAGTACATTCCTCAAAAATAATTACATTCTTTTTTCTTACATAAAATAGTTATTTATAAATAACACTACAACAAAAACAACATCTAAAATAGACGTCATGTTATCACGCAAGGGGCCCTCAATTTGCTCGTCACGGACCAATTGGTCCCAAAATGTCAGTTTGGTCCCATTGCGTCTGTGTCCACCATTTTCTGGCAACATTGCACGCGATAAGAATTTATTGTAGGGCAAAACAACGGTTCGTAAGCAATACCGACATAAAACATCAACGAAATTTTCTCAAGTAACAAATTGTACGTAATAATTCTGGTTACTGCGTAGAATTTACCCAACGTAAAAGATAAGGTCCAATTCTATAGTAAGGCATTTGTATGGCTGTCAACAGTAAGGCCTAAGGCAGTATTTTTAGTTAGAATTAGAAGGAACTTTTACATCTACGGAATCAAAGTTTATTAAACGCGATAAAACCTGTTTGAAATAGTACAACAATATAATATCTTGGGATCACTCATACACAGCCATCTGATCCCAAACTAGGCAGAACCTGTATTATGGCAACCAGACACCTGATAAACATACTTATATATTTCGAAATACATACATAATAGAGATAAATTACACCAAGACACAAAGAATCCATACATAAATAATGATATCAAAGAAAACCATAACGTAAATAAACCAAGATTATACTAATATCTGGAACGATTAATAAAAAATGTTCGCTATTGGTCGTTATTATACAATATCTAACTCTGTTTTATTCAGCGAATACTTATGATAATTGGCTAGATATAGACGATGTTACCACAAAAATAATAGCTTCCATTAGAAGATATTAATGTCAGCATAACGCCCAGTTATAATAACTTTGAGACAATTCTATTGCGTAATATTATCCATTATCTTGAGAATATCATATCATAGTTTCTGTTTGAAATAAATATTATAATATACATAATAGATATAATAATACCAGCCTATGAATGTTCCACTGCTGGGCACAGAGGTGTCGGTCGCGGTAACGGTAACAGTAACAGTGTCGCGAATTCAATGTTTTTTTCCCATCTCAAAAAATGACCAACGCGCCTAAAGAAGTTTTCACTTCAAAAATTGCACTACAGAGTTACACAGAATATTTCAGACTAAAAGCTCTACGCTTTTATAATGAACTAGGTAAGGGTTATCACCCAGAATAGTACTTACAGAAGTAGGGTGCTTAAAACGCGAATTTAAATATGAATTTAGTTGAGCATTTGTTTTAAAATATGGCAACATTATGAGGCACATGTTTCGTGAAAATTTATAAACTTAGAGTCTCCAGCTTTGTATTAAATGCGCTTATATGTTTTGTATATAACCATTTTAGATTGTATATTTTATATTTATATTTTTTATTGTATATTTAATATTTATATTATTAAACATAGCAGTAGCGGCCCGTCTCGGGTGGACATTGTTTTTTAAACACTTTGGGATAAAAAATGCAGCCTATGTTACGCAGAGATAATGTAGTATTTTTATTGGTGAAAGAATTGTTGAAATAGGTCCAGCAGTTTTTTGAGTTTATTCGTCACAGACGTACAAAAATACAAATGTAGATTTCTCTTTATGATATTAGTGTAAATGTTATAGATACATTAAGCACATGATATTTTATGGCCATTTTTATCTAATGTTATAAATGAATAGTCTAATTCAATATTGTTATACTTTGTCCAACAAACCAAGGATCATAAGTTTAAAAATATACAGTTAACTCATCGCAGTAAAAGGTTTTATTCCACCATTGCTACATAGTAAATAACCAAAAAATACATTCTGTTGTCAGATTAGAAACATACACCAAAAATACGTATTTTTACAAGCAAAAATAAATAAAAGCCGGCAAAAAATAGTTTAGACTTGATTGGAAAAAGCAATCAGCGTAGATCTAGGTAGGTTGAAGTTACTATTTCAGTTCTAGACAGATATTTTTGCTAGAGAGCCAGCCAGGTTTAAAATAAATGGCATTTGGAATGACCTAATATTAAAATACAACTATAATTGTGAAAGTGGACCGGTTATTTAAAGTGGTCAATAAATTGGAAGCCGAAGTAGAAGCAAGCCTATGGATTGATTTAGAAATACCTGCATTCTAGGAATAAACTCAGCTCACTAATACCTTTTCAATTTAGGGTCATATAAAATGTAACTTAAATTAACTCCTTGTAAAACGGCATATTATTGTAACAAAACCTTTTATTTATCTTCTTCTTCTTCTTAATTTTTCTCTTCGACTAGCGAATGTTTGGCAGTCAGCTCCGCATATCTTGCCCTATCTCCTGCTTGACTAAATTCGGCAGCCCTCACAACTCTAGTCCATTCCCAGATACACATAATACATCAATTAAATTTTCCACGAAAAACCAATTAAACACAAAACACATATTTCAATTCATTTATTTAAAACTGGTCTCATGTTTACAATTTTCTTGTTCATCGCGCATAAAACATCCTTGTTTGGTTTACACGCTTGCAATAAAATGGACGAGTTTATTCGAGGCTGAGCCAAAACAAATAGCATTCAGTGATAAAGTGAGGTCCATTATATACCTAATATGTTAATCATAAGCTCATTGTGAAGGGTAAATGTTGAAATAATAGCTTTGTTCCCAGTTGTCTTGTTTTCGAACTTGTTTTAAAACCACTGACCGCGTAAAGGTCAATTATGAACAATGTGGAGTTTCTTGACAGTTCTCTATTTCAATGGCTTTTGAAAGTCTGCCCCAAACCGAAAGTTATGAATAAAGTTTACAGTAACAAACCTTTTTGCTTTATAATTAATTCTTGCTGTTTAAGCGTACAGTTTATGTAGCAGCGAAAAAGTTTTTCATAAACTATGAATATTTACTTGACTTTAGTTACATCATAAAGCTTACTTATATTGATAATGTCTAATTACCGAAACCCGCTGGTTAGGCATGATGCCATGATGGTAAAGTATGGAAACGACCAATACGTATGAGTTGTATGTTGATATTTATCTATTTAAAAGTATGACACAAATCCTTATCTATAAAATATTGTTGTTTCCCTTCGGAATATCTAGCCTTGCCTTAGGCAAAGTGATATTTTCCAAGCTGTTTTTTCTTATTTAAGGAACACGAAAATGATAAGACGGATACTAAATGGTGCATATAGGAGTAATAAAACTAATCGGATCTTCGATGAGACTGCAATAGTAGTATTTTTAACAGAAATAAAATAGATGTTCTCTGATTAAAGGAATGCATGACTTTCAAAACATTGAAATATCTAAATTAAGATCAATTGATTACATCAATAAATTGTAGGGGTTCGTGGTTAAGGGTAAGCCGCACGGTTTGACGTACAACAAAGGTTAAGCCGCGCTCGCCGCGGTTGGTCCGTGGATGGGTGGCCATTTATAAAACATTCCGAGACCCTTCCGTGCCTCGGAAAGCAAGATAAGCCGTTGGTCTCGACTGCCATACGTTGATCTTTGACAGTCGTTAAGTCATTGAAATTCTGACAGCCAGTCTTACTATGGGATACTGTTACCCAGTAAAATGGGTTGTGGAGATCAGAGAGATAGTCACTTCACGTAAAATAAGGTATTCAGCTAAATCTAATAAGACTGGAAGCCGACCTCAACATAGCTTGGGAAAAGGCTAGGCAGATTACAAAAAACATAAAAACCTTCCAGTAATACATACAGTCATGCAGGGTACATAATATTAAGCTTCTTTTTCATATAAATAGATCAGAAATAGAGAATACATTCCCGTTAAAAAAACTGATCACAACAGTGGATGCGCATAAAGGAATCCGGAAAAATGGCGTCGTGAAAAAAGATTAACGATCTCTTTTCGGGTTTCGGTGACTCGACAACAAAAGGCCGAATGCTAAAATAAAGCGAACATTCAATAAGTAATAGCTGTAAGGCTGTTTTATGAAGAAGAAAAGGTAGAAACTGAGGAGGGGTTGGAAAGAAAACATGTATAAACAAATTATTTGTCAATTTTTCTGTCGAAATAAGAGTAATAAGAAAAATATATATTCTGATAATAATTATCATAATTTTTTAACTGTTTCTGGAGTCTAAGAAACTCCTGCTATGCAATTCCACAAGTCATGTTCTTTAAGGACAGTGTTATTCTTATTTATTTATTTTATACTAGCTGTCCCCCGCGACTTTGTGCGCGTGTCTTAGTTTCAACGGTTTTTCATTTTTGCAACATTTTTCATTTATGCTCCGCTCCTATTGGTCGTAGCGTGATGTTATATAGCCTATAGCCTTCCTCAATAAACGGACTATCCAATACAAAAAGAATTTTTCAATTCGAACCAGTAGTTCCTGAGATTAGCGCGTTCAAACAAACAAACGAACAAACAAACAAACAAACAAACAAACTCTTCAGCTTTATAATATTAAGTATAGATACAGAGTTGATACGAACTATGAGATTTGCTTTACACTCTCAAAAAAAAGAACACGCAAAATACGAAATTATACAATTTTCAAAAGAATTAAAAATCTTAAAATCAAAGTAAAGATAATAATAAAATAAGATTATTTAGACACAGCAATAGAAATCAATTAAAATTTCCAGTTTCAAGTTTCATTATTGTAAATGTGTATAATTATATTTATTCTTATTTTTGTACATAAAAACATATATGCGACAAAAAAAAAACATTTGATATATATTTGTGTTATTTTAATAATATATTCGTACATACGCAGATCAATTTATTTGTGTCATAAAAAAATATATAAAATAACAATGATTTTGTATACATTTTTTTTATCAGAGAAAGGGCTCAGTCATGACAATATATCCATCGATAACTTACAAGTGATGCTCAGCACATTTTATGTTTATGTTTTCTCATTTCCAGATCAACATAAAAATAGCGATTGCTTTGGTTTAAGATATACGACCGCATCCACCTTTTTCGGCTTACTTTTATGACAAACTAGCTGCGTCCCGAGGATTCACCCTCGTGTTGATGAAAAATGGTGATAATGATGATCTTGAAAAGTAGTCTATGCGCTATTCCAGGTAATAAACTATCTATGTACCGAATTTCGTTTAAATCCAATCAGCCGTTTAATCGTGATTGAGTAACAAACATCCATCCATCCAAAATTTCGCATTTATAATATTAGTAACATGATATACGTACTCTAAAAAACTTCACTTGTTTTTCGCCTTCTTTGTTCAGTTCATATTCCATATCAGAAAAACGCACCCACGCTATCGAAAATATCCTAGTTGCCTCCGTGAATGATAACAAAAAATAAATTTCATCAGAGTACACAGCACAAAGAGCAATGGACGTAAGCAAAATGAATAAAACAAAATTCAGGCTCACAGAGTTTCCTCTATAAAGGAATTCCAGTATAAAATCAGCCTCACTGTTGACAATACACGTTATGCACGATGAAAACAAAATGAATAGGTCCAATTTGTATGCATTGGGACTCGCTGCCACTGCTTCATCCCACGTTTTCTAATTTTGGGTTCAAAACTCATTTTCTACATTCAGCCATCATTGGTGTTCATTTTCGCCAGACTTTTGTTCTATTTTAGGTATCCACGCTACGTGCATCTTTGGTGTTTAGATAGTATGCAATTTTTGTACATATTTTCAACAGCTTGTGCAATTTTAATCCTTACTAATATTATAAATGCGAAGAAATTGGTTCAAAACTACTGAACCGATTTAAATGAAATTTGGTACACAGATATTCTAGAGCCTGAGAAAGGACATGGGCTACTTTTTGCCGCGATAACCGACATCCACGCAGGTGGAGCCGCAGGAAACAGCTAGTATAGTAATATACCTTTTTTTTTTATAAATCATATTATGATTTATAAAAAAGTGGTGCCACCCTTTTTAAGTGAATGTAACAAGCTAATTGGAGGTTTTCTATCGTGGCTGCTCAGAAGGATATTATATACAAGCACCTTATTATATATCATTATAATTATTTATCATACCTTTTGATCCCGACTGTTATACGTCGATCTTTGGCAGTCATAGTTGTTACAATTCTCACAACCAGTCTTACTATGGGATACTGAGTTAACCGTGGAGTGTGGAGGTCAGATAGGCAGTCGCCCATATAAAATATGATATTCAGCTGAATCCAGTAAGACTGGAAGACAAACCAAACGTAGCTTGGAAAAAGGCAAAGGCATCTCTCTCTCTCTGCAGTCGGTCCCTCATGTCTGAGGATCGTGGTCAGCATTGGGTTCAAATCTTGATCGGATGATCTGCCTCCATCGGTTTCTATCGAGTGCGTCTATTACCACTGTGTAAAACGTGGACGATGAGTCTTTCACTTGATCGGTCCATCTTGTTGGTGAACGACCGCGTGATCGTTTACCTTCGGTGTTTCCAACCACAATCAGTTTTTCCAGACTTTTACCGCCTCTGTGCAATAACATCTCAAAAAAAACTAATAATGTTACCTTTCATCCATCTGTTTCATTTGGAACTTTCTTTACACATTTGGCATGCTCAAAAAACATTGCATTATTCACTAGCAGTCAAACTTAATTTGATTGCAAACTACAGGATTCGCCAGCACTCCAAAATTACTAATAAACAAGGACGCGGGGTATAATAGGTTTGCGTCGGGTATTATTTGCATCTCTCCTGTCATCCGAATAAATTGAATTCAGACTTCGAGAGGGATCCGACCCTATAGTGCCGTGATCTTTAATCCTGTGCCTGCAGATATATGACTAACTACTGTTGACAGGTAAGGTAAGTACTTTTTAAAAAAGCCTTTAAAAGAATTGAAATTCTCCCTCAGCCTAAAATACCACTTTGCCTTTTTTAAGCTAAAATCGGACAAGTGTGAGTCTGACTCGCGCACCGAGGGCTTTGTACAAATTTTGCTGATCGTCACTTTTAATTCTACAAAACAAACTTAACTGTACGGTTAAAAAAATGCTGTCTCATTAATTATTTCGCTACGATATTAAAAAAGTTCCAACTGTAAACATGAATTTGTAATTTAATAAAAACGTATTTTTTTATTGTTACCAAACTACAATGTGCTATTTTCGTGAATTGAATTTTGTGATTCTGGGTCGAAACGAAGTACCTATAGGAAAAACAACATAAACGGATGTATTTTTTAATTGCTTCGACATAGTTGCTTGAATTATTTATTGCATCAAGAATTCGTAAGGATTGAGTATTTGATATTAATTTTAACACAATACTACAACGCGATCCTGAAAAAAAGCTTACATATAGACAGGCGGACAAGAATCTGAACTGAAACTTGAAAAAAAAAACCTTTATTTATGAATTAAAGAATAATTTTGTATAAATAAATATATATACATATATATATACTTTTATTATAATACATAATATAATTTAACATCATAAGGGATAAATATATCAAAAGACAACGGTTATCCTTTATTAAACATAAAAAAAGTGTAATTATTATCAAATCATTTATTTTCTGTAACATAAAATGTACTGCAAATGTTACGTAACGCAGTTTGCAGGAGTCTGTATGGGCCCCTGCAATGCGTAATCGGGTCGCAGGTGTCTTTGTCTTCGAATGACATGAAGACTTAATCCACTTGAGCTATCGTGTGCTATCATGTGTTCAAGACGGATGAATATGATGGAAAAGACTAATATAAGAGCTAAAGATAAATAAATATAATAAGTAAAAGTGGATAACATCACTTATATTGCCCTGAACCTAAAATAAGTACCTAAAGCACTTGTGTTATGGAATCAAAGACAACGAAGTTACCGCAAACACCCAGACCCGAGACGGTGAGTGGTTTGTCTACATTTACCCGTCCCGGGATCGTACCTGGGACATCAGAGCTAGCGACACCTTGCAAACCGGTGTGAACGCCACTCGACCACGGAGGTCTTCAAAAGATAAGTTTATGGAATATGATGGTATGTTTGTTATAGCAAATAGAAACTCTTATTATATATCACTTGAGAAAGCGAGTTTGTTACACTTTTAAGGCTAAAAAACTTGTCATGTTTTGATATAAAAGGTACGGAGTAAGCTTTAACCAGCTTAAACCCCAAAACAGGACATAAGTTACTTTATATCGAGACCATAGACATAGAACCACGAGCGAGAGTCATTTGTTATAAATAAATTATGTTATGAAATCCAAAATTTTGGCTTCAGGCGACTTTAGGTCTGCCGCCTCATACAAAAAAAAGGATAAATCTTACCCTTATCTGTGGTTTTCCGATAGACTTCATAGATGATTTTATTTTCATATAAATTACGAGACCTATTTTTGTAAAAGTTATGTTACCGTAAATCACATGATTATTAGAACTCGATGTTATAACAAAATAATCAATTTGATACAAACATTATTTTGTTAGGAAATAGTTTATATAAATAAAAGACCAGATAAAAAAAAAAGAAAAAAATGAGTAACTGAAAATAAGGAAATAATATTTGCGAGAGATTGTTACAATCTAGTCCATCCCATTACCGGACAAACATACATAAACAAATTGCTTATTTATATGTGAATATAATTTAGTTCCAATAATAGTACATAAATTTTATGTACATACGTATTGAATTACGCAGCTAATTTTTTTTAAGTCGCTTAATAAAATAAAAACTATTACGTAGCGCAAGAATAAAAGAAAATATACATCATCAATCATCATGGTTTTAAATCGTTTAATATTTTTATCGTGTCGCTTTTAATTTTGATCTAAAGTGTGTATTAAAAAAGTACCACACTATATCAAAATAACTAAAATATTTATAAAAGTAAAAAAAAAAGTGTTCATAAAACGATATCTTAGTACTAAGGTGTTATCTAAACTTATCAACGTTCTCTGAGGAGCGATAAATAAAGTTTTCAAGAAACTAAATAGCTAATCTTTGCTGTGGCTTCATGTCTCGTAAAAGTCAACTGTAGATAAGCGATAAGTTTTATTATTTTGTACTAGTCTTGAAAACAAGAGTATATTAAAGGTCTGCACAAATAGCCGTGTGATGTAGAAGCTAAGAGGAAACATACAGAAGTATAGAGTGCGCACATCACTATTAGCCTCTTGTGCCAACCGTAAGCAAATTTTAAGCTAAGTACTACGCTGATTTACAGATGTTTTTGTTTAATTATTTTCTGATTGACGTTTATGCGAAAATATCGATGGTTCCGATATTGTTAGGGTAATATTAGGTTTTGAGATAGTTTTAATATAACGGCGCGCCCTGTTTTGACACTACTTTTTGTCACTAGTTGCGCGGCTCCATAATGTCATTTCTACGAAAAAGAACCAGTGAAAAACTTCATGGAATACTCTTTAAAAAAAGTTAATAAGTTAGTTCCTACATATACAACGTTTAAAAAATACATTAATTTAAAAATATGCAAAAACAATTAAAGAAAGAGAACACTAATAAATACATAATACAGACTGAATTCATTAATCCTCCTTTTGATTGTCGTAATCAGATAAAAAGAGGAAAAATACTAAAATTACCCATTATTTTCTTATTTCACCTTAGCGAAACCTTTCAAAATTTCTGATGAACAAATTAATCTAACAAAAGATTCTATAGAATACCCATTTTTCATGAATGGCTTCATTAAGTAAAAATGTGTTACCCAATGATTGATGAAGTTCACTGAGTTAGCTATCGGCGTCCTGATTGATCAGGCCCTAATTTTTTTTTATATATTTCTCCTAATTAACGTGAGATCCTCTTTGGTTTACGTTTGAGTGTTTCTTGATGGAGGTGTCTTTTTTGGTGATTAATAACATTTTTGTTGTATACGCTGTGAACGTATTGAACGAAGTATACGTTACATACAATTAATTATGTCTATAAGTACCTAGAACTATCTTAATGATAAGCTTGTCTTTTTAACTACTGCTACACACAATTTATATTATTTTAGGTTCTCCAACATTGCCCAAATGCACGGATAGCCGAGTGGTATAAGTCACCACACCAATTACCACAGTTGCGATGCGCTGCGGGTTCGATTGTGAGGAAAGGTGTGATCTACAAATCTTAGTTCCTAGTCTGCGTGTTCTTTGTGCATGTGATTTGAATGTTAGTAAAGCCCTCCGGGACATAAGGAATAAAATTCATAGTGCAGAAGTTATTTATAAAAAAAGATAAAAAATAACATTTTACAGTGATGATAGGAACAAAAAAAATAATTTCACAATAGTATAGTCACGACTTTTCCGGAAAACACTTGACGCATTGTAATCTTATTCTCATAAATACTAATAATTTTACTTCCAACCCAGTCTCACAAGAGTAATAAAAAAAACAATAATGTTATCTACCGTAAGTATCACATAACTTTTCATTACATTGACGACGTGGACATAAGACCGTCAGTGCAAAACCACCTCATAATTAAAAAATATGACGTCACTCATAAAAATCCAAAAAGCTATATAATTATTTCTGCGGCAAAATAAACCGCATAGCTTTTAATAGCCGGACATTGCAATATTCAGAACTAATCGTCAATAAAATCTAATAAAATACAGAAGCGGCAAGTTTTATGCCAAGAAATAAGAGCACTCCGCTTGGCGTTCACAATTTATCAGTTTTGCTTTTCTCTGATTGGATTAATATTCCATCGGAGTACTGCAACGGATATAAATGAAGAATATATTTAGCGGTCTGTTTATAAAAGATCGATATTATTTAAATATCTAATTCTATTTTACTTTGTATAAAATGATGGAGGCATGACTGGTAGGTATTTTTATCGTATGATTTTGAACTTTGTTTCTTTATAATAATTTTTAAGATATTATTAAATTTGTGTATTTCATTTGAAAGATATTATTAAATTTGTGTATTTCATTTGAATTCGTCTTTGTTTAAAGTATTTTACCTTTAATCGCGTGTAGTACTACACCGTCAAGTTTAAGGACCAATTACCAGGTGTTGTTATTTTATTATCTGCTAGTCTTTGGTACGAGAAAGAGGAGGTACGTAATATAAGCACACATTTGCCTCATAATCAGATTTACGTATATTACAGATAGGGTTGCCAGATCTTGAAACCGAGCCAGTTTTGCCGGACATTAAACAAAACGACGATATCTTTTTTTTTAATTTGACGAAACAACCACAATTTATCAAAAAAAAGCCGGACATTCTGTTAGTTGCTGTCTAATTTGGCCGGACACGCAACCAAAAAGCCTAACTATGTCCGGCGTTATTCGGACGTCTGGCCACCCTAATTACAGAAAATATACAATGTTTGCAATTTGCTTGACAATTGTCATGTGAGGAACGTGCATTTTTAGAGGATCAACTGCCGGTTTATATAGCTTATGTATCAGTTGCAAATTATATCAAACCTTTGCGATAATCAACCTACATTTTTATTTATTTAGGAATCTGACCCTTCCAAATAGTCTTACATTCTGCGCAGACAATTTAGGTCAGTACAAAAGGTTTGTATGAAAATAAAAAAAGCCGAAAGAATAGAATAGCTCAGAGTTTTATTGACTTTCCAATTTTAACAACAGTTCGATAACTGAGAAACAGAATATGTTATTTTCCTTAAAATGCAAAGGATGCTGTAAGACTTGTACCTTCTTTGTTAGTTTTTTTAACGGAGGGTTTTAAATATTTAAGTAGCTGGTTTCTTGGAAAGGTACTTTTTACATTTTGAATTAGAAATGTAAAAGTCTACAAAACTTAGGCTTCAATTATAGGTATTTGTTAAATAATTTTGTTTTATTATTATTTTATAAGAATATAGTATAATCTATTTAGACCTTGTTTTTTGTACTTTGAGTCGGTCTTAAACATCGATCTGGAACTACATTACACTTTAAAGTGACAGACGTATTATGACGGCAACACTTAGTTATATTAAGGATTGAATATTTAGTGTATAAAATGTTAAAAGATATCAAAAAGCTTGTTGTAAAAAACATTCGGTATTTTAGCTTTACATTAGGTTATTTATAAACAAAAAAATACCTGATTTAATATTTAATATATCCTTCACACAATATGTTTAATATTATGGCCAAGCATCTCATCTCCTGGAACCTCTACAAAGGACGGATTACCTTAAGTATACGTTATCTACCGACTTCAGGCGTCTTCTCTAGATACACGTTTATATGCACTTGCACACACTACTATGTAAATCATTTAGTCTTCGTACGTCGCAAACTCACTTTGGTACATAGTACATAGACCATGTTATGTAAAATATATTTTTATAGCTTTCTTTTTTATATTTATGTATATGTTTATTTAGGTTAAATCTTGCAAACTAAATTAAAAGCACTTCTGGAAATTTGATTGAAATAAAATTCTACATAGGTACTTGTCTAAGTTCGTTGGCAACACGATATTCTGGTACTGGAAGTGGTCTGATGGCGAAGCTAGACGGTGGCCATATAGATCGGTAACAAAACAATGCAATTCTTTTTAGCTGAATTAGAAGATAGTTTAAAAAACAAAAAAATTGTGTGTAAAATAAAATAATCGAGATGAAACAGACAAACAATAAGTTGACGTTTGCATGACTACGTAAAAAGTCGAACTACCTACACTGTCACATGTGAAAATTATATAGATACCCTCATGCTTACAGGATATGCCAGAATTTTAATGAATATAAATCACGATCGTTATATTCGTGATTAATACATATTTAATTTACGTTCGTTGTATAAAATAATAGACGTGTTTTATACTAAATAACAATACCAATTCTGATAGCGGCTTAACAAAGTTACGAGTTATAGGTTATAAGTAAGCTTCATAGGTTATAGGTACTAACAAAAGCTCTTAATTTATGTAAGGTCAAACTTAGATTTTGGTTTGTGGATATCAGCGTAAAATAACCAAGACTCAAGTTTAAGTTGGCTTAAACATTTAATCCTTACAGTTGCTTGTACTTTGGCTACTGCGACGAACAACATAGCATTACGACCCGACGGAACCCATTAAACTTTGCTAAGTTATAACAAAGTCGGGTATTAGGTTCCTGCACTGATCTAAGGCTAACGAGATGCATGCATTGTACAATGTTTATGAAGTTTGGAAGGAATCTATTAGTAAATACAGGAGAGGGGTAGAAGAGCGACATATTTAAATCTCTTTTTATACGACTGCCCAAAGAAAGGAGTTTTAAGTATAGGGTACATGACTGGGTATGAAAATTAATTACAAATAATAGAAAGAAAAACTTAAACCTCATGCAGGACTCGAACCTGCGACCACTGGCTTAACGCGCCAGTCGCTTTACCAACTAAGCAATCGAGGTGCTATTGCCTGGAAGTCTAAATTTTCCCTTCTATTTATTACGTCTTTAGGGCGACGTATGCGACATGTAGTGAACCAATCTTGCGTTTGAGTTTGCGTCTAATTCGTTCGTCAGTTGGATAATAAAAAATTATTAGACACGTATTTGTTGCTTTTCAAATAAGTAAACACTAACTAGATAAAGCGAATCAAAGTTCGGGAGTAGGGGCTGATGACGTCATGCTAGCGTACAAAAAGCACTAAATTGTGACGTCATACGACAAGCGTCAAATCCACGTATCCTCGTGATTTATTTATTTTTATCTATATCTATACTTATATATCTATACTTAATATTATAAAGCTGAAGAGTTTGTTTGTTTGTTTGTTTGTTTGAACGCGCTAATCTCAGGAACTACTGGTTCGAATTGAAAAATTCTTTTTGTATTGGATAGTCCGTTCATTAAGGAAGGCTATAGGCTATATAACATCACACTGCGATCAAAAGGAGCGGAGCATAAATGAAAAATGTTGCAAAAATGAAAAACCTTTGAAACTAAACCACGCGAACAAAGTTGCGGGGAACAGCTAGTAATCCATATAACGGACATAAACTTTTTTGTCATCTACAACATTAATGTATTTATGTAAGTCATAACTTAATTTCCCGAACAGATTTAGAAGTTTGTATTTATGTTTGTTTTTTTTTTTTTGCTTTTTGCTTCATTTTACATTGGTCCATACACACCACAAATAACAAATGAACTAAACTATTGTCTCACTAGGAGAGACTTTGTTCTTTTTGTAAGGATTAAGTGGACAGTCCCGTTTTCATAGGCTTCCACGTATTCTGCTGTGCTTTTAAGCCAGACAGCGTCAAAACCGTTTGTGTGGGCATCAGCGAACACACAAGGCGAACATTCTTGATGCACTACAGAATCTCGGAAGCCGCAATAGCGCCCTGAATGTACTGTTGTATTGGATCCGCAGAGCATTGTACGCCCTTCGAGTGGGTATAGTTAAACCACAGAGCCTTCGTATAAATTGACGTACAGTATGCTTTAAATGAACTATTATATTCGACGATTTAACGATTCCTACGGAAGGTTAAAATTTGTTTTTATTTATACAAAATCTAAAGCAAATAAAATGTAAATTCTAGCTATAAAAAATACAGTCTATGCTAGATAAGTACAAATGCTATAGGTTAAAAGGGTATAGGTATTGTTTTTAATATAATGAAGGTTTCCTTAAGTGAGGAAATAATAACTTCAAAAAAGAGAAATGTAGTTAAAAAAACCATCCAATAATTCAAAGCCGACCTTGTTTAATGCATAATTAATTCCCAGCGGTCGCTCAGTTTACGCGGTTAACCTAACCCCCCGATGCTACTTAGCTGCAAATTAATTGCTACAGAGTAACCAGATCCTGATTTATACCTGTAATTAAAAGGTTGTTATGTTCATATGATAATGTACACATTTTAAACAATATCCGAAATATGTTTTGTTTTATTACTTACGAACTGCAGTGATTAAAATAAAGTGCTTTTACACTTTAAACAAAAGCAGGTGCTTTAAAAAATAATATGATAGCACTATTTTATATATATATATATATATATATATATATATACTCTAGATGATAATGCAAACACACCATTATCATTTACTTTACATTATTTTTTTATAAACAGTTTTACCTCAAAACAGAAAGTATAAGGGGTTTCTTCTAGAAATTAGAGTAAAATTTTACATTTTTTTTATAATTTAAAACATATTTAGGTACTATTATATAAATATTGATGATAATTATCAATATTTTTAATATTAATAAATAAATAATAATTAAATGAAATCACAATAGATATTAGACAAATTGTGTTTACTATATTAATTTTCAATCTCAATATTGAAACTACATTAGTCATTTTTGTTTTTATTTATTAAGTCAATACACAGTGTTGATATTTACGTTTAATTTGATTACATAAAATTAAACTCCGAGCATCAGCGTAAATAATCCAGTTTTCAACCAACAGCCGCGTCAAACAAAAACTCAAAATGGAAATAGTTTTGTATCATTTTTACGTTTACTCAACTTTTGCATACAGCCCAAATTTTCGGCGGTTTCGCATTCGCAGAAATTTGAATGGACTCATATGTTACTATTGTAGGTATTTGACGTTAAATTATTCAAATACTAAGTACTTACCTGTGAATAAGGATGGAAAATTCCTTAAATAGATAATGTTCTAATCTTTTTAGAATATTTTATAGCTTAAGTTTTCTTGTGAGAGGTAAAATTTAAGACAAGAAAATGTGATGAAACCTTCACAAATGAGACACTGCACAAAAAGATATAGGTACCTAATAGTTGATATGGATAGACAGTGTATAAACTCTCCCCTGGCCACAGTGCCATGGCCGACGTGACTTTGAATTGACTCCGAACCCAAGTCGGCCGGTGTAATGAAAATATGTAATATCACACCTGAGCCATGTGAGGCGATGCATCTTTCCTCAAACGATGGCCCACATAATGAACTGCCCACCTGCACACGCGAGCACCTGTAAAAGGCCACGGATAATGCTGTTTGCATAGCTGAGTACAGGTCTGAGTAAACTGGCATTGATCGACACGCTAAGAATGAATAGAATTTAACTTAACTGTCAAAGAATTTGAAATAAAAACGATTTACGAAATAAATCATTAACCAATTACTAACGCAACAGAACATTATTGTGTAATAAAAAAAAAACATTTTTCAGCTGAAAATAAATTTCATTTCGAATAACATATCTGTAAATACAAACGCAACGATGGGAAATGTTTTTATTAAACTCCAAAAATACACACAGTCCATCAGAAAAAGGAAAAACAAATTGTTGCAAAGATAATCACGACTCCCATTCAACTGTGGTTTCGGGAAACCAGAAATGATACCTTTTCCTCAATCAATCCCTTCCCGGATCCCTTTTAAACCGTGTTCATTTTGTAACTGTATATTTTATGGTTTATCACATGTTGACGTGATTTATAAGGGTTGCCCAACATGTCACGTGATTAGGATATTTTATATGTAATAAAATATTTAAACGGATAAAATAATTAATTTGTGTCGAAAAATTCTGTAAATTATAGACTTAAATATGATTTAACTATGTTTTATGTGATTGTCAAATCTTGTTTGTTTTTTTGGCTAACTAAAATCCCTGGAAGTACTTGTATCCGATAATGTCCTAACTCTGTCTGGGTTTGTCATTCGTTGCTAGGTATTCAGATACCGATGTAACATTAGTTTAGTCCAAATAATAAACGCTCTTTATACAATTTAAAACCAAATAATCCCTGAATTTGCCTTTTAAATATCAGAATTATAACTTGTAAATACCTTATGAATATACATATAAAATAAATGAATAGTATTATAATATTATGCTAACTTAGGACTTCATTTTGTATAGCCAGCATGAAGATTAAAATTGTTTTGGAAATTAAATCTGCGCAATAGGATAGATGACCAATTTTTTGTTTAAGTCCGTCAGATTGATAAATAAAAAAAAATAGACACATATTTTTTTCTTATTTTACGTAACCAAAAACTCAGGATGATACATTGATTTGAAATGTCGCATGACGTCACAATTTCGTGCATTTTATGCACAAATACGACGTTATTAGCTGCCATTCTGAACTTTAATTCGCTTTATCTGCTACTACTTGTTTGCGCTTGCGGCTCCGCCCGCGTGGATGTCGGTTATCGTGTAAAAAGTAGCCTATATCCTGTCTAAGACTCTAGACTAGCTGTGTACTAAATTTCATTGAAATTGGTTCAATAGTTTTGGCGTGAAAGAGCGACAGACAGACGGAGTTACTTTCGCATTTATAATATTAGTAAGGATATTAATAAGTGTTTTATTAATTTGGAAAAACCCAAAAAACAATTGTTCATATCTTTTTATTATCTAACTGACGGACTAAATAGATTTTGTCTTTTCATACCATCCAGTCTACCCTATTATGCCGGTTCTCTACTCAGGCTAAAAAGTAGTCATAAATATAAAAGCTTCTTTTCAAACTTATGTGTCCGTGTAAATCAATTTGTAGTGAATTCATTTAATTTTCAATGGCCAGTGATTTGCTTGCCAAATTGATTTTACACTTTCCCAAACAAGCAAATATTTGTTCGTTACGTAATGCGCAGTAATACTATTATCGGACCAATGAATATTAAACATGTTCTCTACAAATCTAAATGTGTTTAGTCTGCTATGTTTATCCGCAAGCACTACTACTGGATTTTGAAGGAAAAATATTAGTGTTTTTACTTGTATATTAACTTGTTAGTCCGGAAACATAATCCTTACTTATATTATAAATGCGAAAGTAACTCTGTCTGTCTGTCTGTCGCGCTTTCATGTCAATGAAATTTGGTACACAGATAGTCTACAGCCTGAGAAAGGACATAGGCTACACAGACATAGATTCGCCGCGATAACCGATATGACATCCAAGCGGGCGGAGCCGCGGGAAACAGCTAGTTATGTTATAAAACGTGAACACCAAAAAGAATACCTACCAGGTACAGCCGAAAGTAGATATTTGGTATATATTTAGCAACCCTAGTTCTGTTGGTTACAGGAAAATTTAGTTATATCGCCTAATAAATAAACTCATAATAAAGGTAGGTAAGGTATTATAATGGTCTTATTGGAATACCGTTGGTATTCGTCTTTATTTATTAACAAAAATATTTTTTGTGTAATTGTTATCATGATTTCTTTAAACATGAGAGAATATTGCTCACAACTTCCTGTTAAAACTCATATCTAAATACGTTAAACAGTTCAATCTAAATTTAACCTTAAAAACATGGTTTATACAGCATGATATTTAACGCAGCTGACTCAAAAACACGTTTCCACAATAACAAACAAGGTAACAAGTTAGACGCCACGTGTATACTCGTCGTCGATACGATAGCAATCAGGAGCAATCATATCGAGAGATCGTCGGTTACTGCGACACAAGAACAAGTAAATACAGAAAATACAATCTGCTCGATATTGAATAAAGACTTGTTTCATACACGTTACGTCCTTGTTATTGCGTAGGCACACACGGCAAACTAGATAGGTTTGCAAGCCACACGAACACTTTATATTAAATTATACACTAACATTTTTAATGCATATTATATTTAGCTCTTCAACCATTTTCTATCTAGTTTGCCGTGTGTAGTTTGTAGTGAGCAACAAAACCTTATAAAAAAAACAGTTTTACAAAACACCGACAACACAATTTAAAGTCCATTGTCCGTTATTATGTTGCAACTAGGAAACATAATAGCCTTATCACGAAGGAATACGCTATGATAATCTTTATTGCTTAATTTATAGAATTTTATTGCATTCTAGCTGTTTTGTAAAACTGATTGTATTCATCAACTTTTGTTGCTAAATCTACATCTGCATCTTCTATGCTGGAATTGAATAACATTCGGTATATGTTAACATTAGGTTTATTCTCAAATTTGGCGCACTACACAAATTATGAGTGTCATTCTGTATTTCGACACGGTCCCAATTTCGGCATTCGGGTATTTTCAAAAGCATAGTCATTGCTTCAACAGAACATTATGACATATTTCTATATGTAGAAGGGAAAATCACCTATGGATTAGTTACTTCCGTTATTGTAATGGGTTTATTGTACAGGTATTTCGGACTTGGTTAAAGAACCTGTCTTTACTATTTCTATTTTACTATTAACTAGAAACTCTTCGGCGACAGTTAAGTTGTAATATTCGTTCAGATAGTTATACCTTATTCATGTTTCTTTACCTTCTTCCAAATTTTTTGCATGCTGATCTTATCTTTGATATGGAAATTTCTCATGTCTATGCAGAGGTGTAAACGCAGGCCAGTCAGGTGGAAATCATAACATGCCTGGTTGCTCCGGATGCGTTAGACATGAAATAAGGTTCTGAAGTTTTAGAAAACGCTTTAATAAATTTCTCCCAAGATTTAATAAAAAAAATAAAATAAATATATGTACCTCTCATATTATAATCCTGATTTTTTTTCTGGACTCAGGACTTTTGTTGTCCTGGGAAAGACAAGGGGTCTAGTCTTACTGGCTTAAATCTTTGCGATGCTTTTTTTTACAGGGGAGCGAAAGCTCACTTGCAAGCTACCGTAGTAAAAAAAATACATTTGCCGGTTTTATTACTACATTATTATTTAATTTAATTGTAAAGCAATCAAAGTAATGTATGAAATATGCCTTCTGTGTTCCTTATGCAGTAACACAGTACAATCGTAGCTTTACTTTGATTGGGGACCGTTTCTTCGATAATTTGAGACAATCGTTTTGGGAAACTCAGTTGTGATCTACAATAAGTGATAAAAGAATGATTTTTACCCTGAATTTCAAAGCTACATGTTTTCTTCAAACACAATGTCGAAAGGTCATTTTTAGGGTTCCGTACCTCAAAAGGTAAAAACGGAACCCTTATAGGATCACTTTGTTGTCCGTCTGTCTGTCTGTCTGTCTGTCTGTCTGTCTGTCTGTCAAGACCTTTTTTCTCAGGAACGCGTGGAGGTATCAAGCTGAAATTCATATCAAATACTCAAGTCTATGGTCTCTTGGAGCTGTGAAAAAATCAAACTTCTAAGTCAACGCGATCAAAAGATACTCCCGTTTATGCCGCAAAATTCCGCAAATTTTCGAAACTCGCACGGGAATCAAAACCTACAGGGTACTTCCCGTGAACTCAGAATCTTGAAATTTGGTACGAAGTAACGTCTTATAGTACAGATAAAGGAAAAATTGCGAAAACCGTAAATTTTTAGTTACATCATATAAAAAAAAATATTTCAGATTTTTTTTTTTTTTCATTTTGCAATTATCATACCATAACTATGACTCGATCGTAGTGATGGGTGAACTTTTACTTATATACCTACAGGTGTGTACGGAACCCTCGGTGCGCGAGTCCGACTCGCACTTGGCCGGTTTTTTAACTTGCTCGTGATTTGTAAGATGATTTCTACAAAAATCAAATATGTATTTATTTATTTTTGACTTCAAAAATTACTCTTATTTACTAAATTGTCAGACATTGTTTCGACTCTTACCCTAATGGGGCGAAATACATAAATACACGGTATGACTGTGTTATGGGTCATTCAAAATTTATGCCGAGCCTTAATGTTATGGGATCACTACCAATATGAGGTTTTTATGGCTTTTGGTGTAGTACGTGATCAAGAGGGGCGGGCAGATCCGGGTGTGTTTGTATGATAAGAGTGTTTGACTTTTTGAGGTTCGATCTCGGTTGTGAACTTTGACCCATTAAACTGTTGATGGAGGATTCTGTTATTCTGAAACTTTTATAAAAAGGAGAGTTACGTTTTTGAACCAAAATTTTTTAACTTTTTTGTAATAGATAAAATCTAACAAATAGCAACATATTTTTATCACAAATAAACTTAAACATTCCTCGCAGGGTCTTACTGCTGTTCTCACAAAACAGAACATCGTATATCTTGAAAATAAAAAAAACATAACATTCCAGGAAGAAACCCATGCATCATATGTTTACGAGCGTCCGACTCGCATAACACATTTACATTTCCTGCTTCGTTCCATACTAGGCTCGTAAACTCTAAGGTAAACACGCAATGTTTACGACTGAGTTGCAAAACATAGCTAGCAGCTCAACAACCTACCTAGAGGCAGATCCAGGGTTAACGGGCATAAGCCCCCCGCAAAAGCATCTGAGAATTTCCAATGCCTTAAAATGAACTTTACACAACCTAAGATACAAAAATAACTGCGTGTTAACTGTATTTGTATAATAACTTTCGTGAGGAGTAAGTATTCATAATTATTTAAAACAAAACTGTTTATTCAAAAACACTACCGCCGCGTCAGCTCATGATTAGGGACTCCTATTGAGTCTGAAACTAGTCGGGTGATCCCGAGAATATGCGTGAGTAAACCGTTTTGTTTTAAATAATTATGTGTGTTAACTGTCCTATAACCTTCCTGCAGCAGGGTCAACCCCTCCAAATGACAATCCTGGATCGGCGACTGAACCTACCCTTATTTATATGTTTGAGTAGGCATCCCAAAATGAGATTTATCGAACAGCCCTGAATTCCAACGAAAGTTTGTTTTTCTGATAAAGCTATGAATAGATGGGTTAACGAACGTGCTTCTGCATACGAACTTAGTACTTTCAGGGATAATGGCACTTAAAAGCTCTTTTCGTTATATTGAATCAATCTAGACAAAAGAGGGCGCTGGATAAAAGATGTTTGGTTCTCATAGATTTTTACGGATTTTCGTATAATGTGTTTTTTAAGACAGACGATGTAGTTTTAAAACAAGAATTTCCGTTCAATATCCTTTATTTTACATATTTTCTTTGTTTGGCGAATTGGACAAAAATGTGGAAAGCACACTCACATTTTATTGTACAGCCTTAGTCACAGATGATGCACTGCATTGAACAGTCAGAACAACAATGTTGTGATAAACAGAACTAGTTATCTTTCGACAATCCAATGGCGTGTTGATGGGATTCAAGTTTGCGTTAAAAACTCCGCATTTAAAACCGCATATCCACTATACCGGCTTCTAAGTTGGATCCTCTAAGCTCACCTTATAGAAAGCTCAAGATATCGAAATTTTTAGCTTACGGAACACATTTTCGGTCCAACGTCTAGGAAAGCATCCTGGTCGATGACCATAAATACATAATGTGTTTGTATTATTTCCTAATGAAATCTGAGCTAACATGGCAATTGAATATTGGATCCTGAATCTGCTGCTATGCGGACCTTCGGAGACGTACTGCGTTGCACTGTGTCTAATTCGCGGGTAGGAAATTCGAAAATTTGTTATAGGTAAGTGTCAAAATTGAAGTATTTATAATTATTAAATCAAATCCTGATTGTTTATATAAGAGTCACAAACACATATTTTATCTCCAGCACGTGGTTTCTCTAATTGCTTCAGCCAAAACTCATTGCTTCCCGTTAACCTCGGCCGTTACGACCCAAAGTAAATCTTTCTCTATAAAACTCCAAAGGATTGTTGATTATGTCGCTTAACCTAACATTTTATTGCCATTTACTCCATAAAGGATAAAGGTTAGCAGCGACTGAATTGCCCCCTTAACTATCAAGCTGTTATTAACAGGTGATGGCGACATCAAATCTTGTATACCTACTATTATATTGTAGGTTAAGCAAGCTATTAATACCCCATTCTTTTCTTTCAGTTTTTGCCACATCTGACAAAAAGCACATTAGTACACACCTTAGAGAAAATAATAAGCAAACTAAGAGAGTGTGCATATCGCGTATGAACTGTAGGCACTAGTACGAATAAGAAAAATCGAAAAATTATTATCAAAACAGAGCGCGCTGTTTTATTAAAACTATCTCAAAACCTAATATTACCCTAATAATATCGGAACCGTCGATAATTTCGCATAAACGTCTGACGTCGCACGGCAAAACACTGAAATCGATAAACAAAGGGTTTTATAAATGGGTAACAAAAATTTAAACAACTTGTATGGTTAAATGCAAAGTACATAAAGTTTCTTAGAAAGAAATACGTAACAAACGTACATAAATAATAGAACAATATACAATATGTATACAATTATGGTACGAACAAAAAAAGTTCTCCTAAACAGCCAAATGGTTGGGGCCTGACAAAACTAAAATCGAAAAACTCTAATATCTTAGCTGTGAAGTCGGGTTTTTATGTATATAATAAAAATACTGTATTATATTTTTCATATTCGTTATACACCACAAAGGATACAGAATTTTAGGGTTAAAAAGCGAAATTACAATGGCGGTCGTATCAGTAATAGCGATATCTTCCAGACAACCTTTAGATGGACAGGAAAGACTAAAAAACGAATAGATGAACTATCCAAAAAACATTAATGGCAGTAATATAAACAATATACATAGTTACAATAACTTGTGAAAAACATAATCCTTCCTTAGTAGACGAGTAAAAAATCTATCATCACTAGAGCTTTGATTCAAGGGCCCTTAGCTATACTTTAATAACACAATGTCACATGTGTATAAACCAATTAAGTAATTAATTAATAACGTATGTGCTTATGTATAGACATTAGATGGACAGGGATCAACCCACTGTGCAGTAAGCCGTGAATGCCGTGATAATCTTACGGTCAAGCGTGAACTCCCAAAACCCATTAATTAGGACAACGTTTCTCAACCTAGGAGTCTATGGGCATGTAATTCAAAAAGTAAGGAATTACACGAAACTTTTGAAAAAAGTTAATTATGTAGAAACATAGTAGCCTGAATAAATATAATATGAAAACAAACTAAATATTTACAGCAAACTCTTGGTTTGTTTTTTTTTTATTATATGTTTATAACATAAACCAACAGAAAAACTAAAACGAAATACGTATACGAAAATAATAACCATGATAAAAATTACATGCTACACTACTTTTTATTTATTCGTCACATAGATATTAAAAATGTATTAGACACGATTTTTTTTTTAATTAATCGAAGGATGTGGTAGATACAGTAAATGGAAATGTCGCGTAACGTCACTTGTGGCTACAATTTATGCCCACAAGTGACGTCACAAGCGTTAAAGCGCTTTATTGTAATTTTTCATTAATTTGATAAAAGAAAAAATACGAGTTTTTTTTATCTTTTTTTATCTATATTGTGGACTAAATAGATATTTCATTTTCATACCCAGTGCGATCCCCAATTGTAATTAATTAAGTCCAAAAAGGTTGAGAACTATATCTAGGGAATGGCTACGCTCGATGTTAGTATATTTGCGGCCAAGCTTACCTACAATTTAGACACAACATTACGATTAAGATTCATGATCCGTTTTCCAAATAGGCAAACGCGGTTTATACAATTTGGGTTACCAAGTAGTGCTCAAAGAACAGAGATTTAACAAACTTTACCATTTCTTAGAACTAAAATAGGTGGAAGCCAAAGTTTGCCTAGAAGATATCGCTAGATACCTACCTATTAGCAATAAGTTTTAAGGAATATTACACTGTTTCTTCCCTATTGCCATTACCGAATATTTTATATCTAAATACTGTTACCATTACGATGCAGGTACAAAAAAAAGTATATGCTATTTATTTAAATCGTCTATCGACAAAATTTATAAATTTTTCAAATAATGGCTCCGATTTTAATAACTCAATTTTCATGGTTCTCGTTAGTGTCAGACATGATTTTATCGGTTTTATGTGAGTTGCTGTCTTTTATGACGAAGTAATAAATATTTATTAGAGATTCTGACATACCAAGTGTAAGAGGTTCACTCCCCCATTGACATAATCGTCAAGGTAAAAATCCAATAAATTATGCAAATTTAATATATGATGGGTGCCAAAAGGTGTACAGATACAAAAAAGTAAAAAGTCAGAAGGATAAAAAGGATAAATCCAATCAGTACACAAATAACCTAAGGTGAAGTTCCTTGTATGCACAGCTACTAAAAATTAAGTAAACTATAGAGTGCGCATATCGAGTATGAACTGTAGGCACTAGTATGAACAAGTAAAATCGTAAAATTTATGTCAAAAAAGAGCGCGCCGTTTTATTAAAACTATCTAAAAACCTAATATTACCCTAATCATATCGGAACCATCGATATTTTCGCGTAAATGTCTGTCGTCGCACGTAATATCACTTAAATCAGTACTTACAGCTTAAATTTGCTTAAGCTGGACACAACGGGCTACTAGCGTTGACCGCACTGTATACTTGTCAATGTATACTCTGGTGGCCTTATTAAAAAAAAGTCGCGATGGGGCTTAACAACGGATAAACAGATTCTAATTTTAAATTCTCCATAGAAAAATTGAACATGGAATCTGCTAAGCTATAATATAAGCTATCGCAGTCGAGATTTTTATTAATAAGGCCATAAGGTCTGAAGTCTTTGCTACAGAAAATGCTTTATTAGATACAAAATAATAGCTGCAAATGTATATTTATTTAAAAAGAATACTGCCTAACCTCAATCGCTTTCGAACAGATAAAAAAAACGTCACAGCCAAAAGTAAATTCTAAAGTTCGTTGTTACCCCGCAATTATACTATTATTGACTACATACTTTATCACATACAGGATATGTATCTTATCATTAAAATAGCTTGGATTTTCTCTGTATTTTTTATGCGGCTAAAGAGATATTTCGCTCTGTCGCAAATACAGTGTGAAATACTGACTTCTTTTAAACTCAATAACGTTAAGAGGATTGCTTCTTTCACATTTTAATCGCGATCAATTTACTTTTAATGGGTTTTGGAGGGCATTGACTGTACTCAATAAAAAGTGAAACGACAAATAAAATTGGTTTAAAAGGATTCTGTGAAAGCTCTTTACTAAAATGTTACCTATTTTTTACGTGTCGATTAATGACTAAACAATTATTTTTTTCCAGATCTGTACTCGGCCAAGTGGACAGCATTATAAGAGGCATTGCTCAAATGTTCTGTAACTGTGTGTGTGTGTGTGTGTGTGTGTTTTTTTTAACAACTCCCGCACTAAGAAATTTATCAATGTGTCGCGGGGGTCAATTCACATGCACAAAGAACACTCTGAGTTGGAACAAGCATTTGTTGATCACACAAATGCAGTCAAGTAAGTGCAGTGCAAATGCAGTGCAGTCAAACATTGTCTTTACATAAGTTGAAATTCTACTGTATTAAAATCGTAGTGCCTGTCTGCTTGTCTGCTCAAGCTAACAAAATAGTAGAACATTCTCGAAATTTGCAAAGTTTATCCGATAAACTCGATGTTTTCAGGATTGATATAGACATATTTTCATTGTTTTAAAACATATGTTTAAGATATAGGCGGACAAAGTCACGGGTGCGTATGTAAGATTATTCAGAATGTTAAGATATTGAATAACTTTTAATTAGAACCTTATAAAGTTTCTTGTTGGGTGTTAAATAAAACCTGGTAAACCAGTTTGTTTTAGTTCAGGTTTTGAGCAAGTTCCTGAAATTAATAAGATATGTTAATCATTTCTACGAATACCTACTGTTAGATCAAGTTTGCTAACTTAATCTAACAGTACCTGTTTGCAGAAATTTCGTACTAGGTACATATACTTAAGTTTATTCTGCACGGTAACCACGTCGGAATTTTTCTAGATAAAGTTCAACTGAACGAGCTAAAAAGCCAAAAAATAAACTTACTGAAAAAGGTTTGACATGATGAGTATTATGGTAATAAGTTTAATGACTTAAAAATAATAAAAATATAACAGTAAATTTTACATAGCTTGGTTACGTT
The DNA here is from genome assembly GCA_932294365.1 of Diachrysia chrysitis. NCBI lineage: Eukaryota > Metazoa > Arthropoda > Insecta > Lepidoptera > Noctuidae > Diachrysia > Diachrysia chrysitis. The sequence goes on along the minus strand of OW028659.1, from coordinate 7,166,462 downwards.
AAAAATTTTAAATCACACTTTCATTTGTCTTAAATTCTTTTATAACTTAACATTTCATTGCAAAAACCAAATAAAAAGAAATCACTAATCTAAATTTACGACAACATCACCTAAAACATATTAAACATAGTACATTTTCAGAAGAATAATAAGATATTATCCTGATTCTACTAGAAACGACTTGCAAGGAAGCAAACATCACATTATTACTGACGTTACCCGTATATATACTCCACTATAATCCAATCATTTGTGAGCACAAATTACTTATTGGATTATCATAAAAAAGTTTTACTATTCCATCTTATAAGATCCGGCAACGAAATCCGCTTTACGAAGATAATGTCTTATCTCTTCCTTATTACATTTCCAATTGATATAGAAATATGTATTCAAGGAAAATTCTATTTGCCTATAACCCTGATCTTTGACTTATAAGGTGATTAAGGATTCGTCATTATCTTCTTCCTCTGCCTAAGTTATGTTGGGGCCGGCTTCCCGTCTTACGGATTACGGATTCACCTGAATACTGTATTTTGCATGGAGCTACTGCCTATCTGACCTCCACAACCCATTTTACTGGGTAACACAGTATCCCAAAGTAAGACTGGTTGTCAGAATTGTAATGACTTAACGACTATCAAAGACCAACATATGACAGTCGGAACTAACGGCTTAACGTGCTTTCCGAGCTCATAATTATTGTTGTTTAGTATATTTAGTTTGAAAAAAAAAATATATATACGAAACACATCTTTAATACGTTTATTCTGAGGCACGGAAGCGTATAAAAAACATATAATCACAGGAAAAGTATAAGATATCCATATACCTAGATTAAAAAAAAACGCATTTGGGAAAAGGATTTAAAAATATTCAGACTCATCCATCTGGTTCTAAAACCAAATTGGAGTTACACAAAGCCTTTCAAATAAAAATTGAACCTTTCAATTATCCTGTACTAGAATGCATTGCAGCTCGCAAATCCGGTTGCAATCAATTTCATTTTATACCAATGTACAATTGGATGAGTCCAATATGAAGATACAAATCTGAGATAGAGTGATGCAACGATGCAATCGAACGAGATTTTGTGTACTAACATATGTGTAAAATGTATACACAAATGTTTTACTACTATGAAAACCTTTTTTCGTGTTTATTACACTATCCTAAAGTTAGGATACTAAATGAAATCGTTCCTGAATTTAAGAAACTGTAATCGTATTCAGTCTTCCTAAACAACAACCAAAATAATCTTTGACATTATTTTTTTCTTTTAATTTTTCTATTTTTAATTCTACCATCCGTTAGCAAAACGAATAGTGTGATTATGAACTTCATATTATATTTTGGCATCTTACATTACTTTGTGTTTAGTAATTACACATATTTTACAAATAAAATATATTATATCTTTCCAGCTTCATTATTCAGTGACTGAACTAGAAAGAAATTTAAGACAGTGTATTAAGCGCATTATCCAACAGACGCTGACTGTGTTGAAATGGAAATATCAATTATCGTTGATAGATGAATGGATCGATGATTATAATACACTTTGTAATAGAAAACCCTCTTATATGTACGAAGAAGCACAGGCACTTTTTAAAACACGTAACACTTATAACACAGTACATTAAAACAGAAAGGATCATTTACACTGCATATAGTTTCTCCAATACAGAGCTACTACATACTATCATTATCGAGCATAATGTTCAGTAGCAACATTTACATATGAACGCCACGCGAATACTGCATTATGGAAATGCGTTCACCAAGTTAAATGCAATTAACACAAGAATGGACACATTGACTTCGTATATGTAAATTGTTTTGCAAAGGAAATATACATATAAGAAGTGAAATGCTTTTTTTTGCAAGTTAAGTAAATAAAAACCCTTCAAGTTACCTTATTTAACGTAAATTCTTGGATCGGTTACCTCCCATGATACTAAATATCATTAGCCCTCTTTAATTCTACTTAATTTTATTATAATTCTATTTTATTTTAAGGGGCTCTTGGTTAAGAGTACGCCGGTTTGACCGATAATACAGGTTAAGCTGCGCTTGCCGTGGTTGGTCCGTGGATGGGTGTAAATTTGTTAACATACCGAAACCCCTCTGCGCCTCGGAAAGCACGTTAAGCCGTTGGTCCCAACTGTCACACGTTCATCTTTGACAGACATTAAGGCATTACAATTCTGACAACCAGTCTTACTTTGGGATACTATGTTACCCAGTAAAATGGGTTGTGGTGGTCCGATAGGCAGTCGCTTAAAAAGCTTTGAAAATTTTAAAACGTAAATGGAAATTTTTAAAAATTAACAAAGCTCTCGGTAAAGCTTGGTAAATGCTAGGCAGAAGAAGAATTCTACTTAATTTTACTAAAAATACTACTACAAGATATTAGAAACATCCCATCGCGACTATTGTGTATATTATAAAACTCTTGTCCGCGGTTTCGTCCGCCCGGGTGTCGGTTTTCGCGGCAAAAAGTAGCCATGTCCTTACATGAGATCCAAGCTTGCCCCATACCAAGGTACATCAAAAATGGTTCATATGTTTAGCCGTAAAAGCGAAACAGACAGAGTTACTTTCGCATTTATAATTTTAGTAAGGATACCTGCACAACTAACCATAAGTAACTTAGAACTGCAAACCGAATATCAACTTATCTACTCCGTAGGCACTTCGTCACTATTCAGGTCTTAATATCACGCATTTCCATTACCTACATATCTAGTACATTCGATAGCTACTTCAGACAGTTTGCCGAAGAGGCAAAGTCTTAAGTAAACTTGGTGTCAGTAACTTATCGAGCGGCCGACATGTCCTAGAAGGCTAGAACTAACATCTGGTTTCCAACTGATACGAAATATGAAAGGAAGGTCGGGAACTTGGCTGTTTCTTAGAATTTACGTAAATGTAGGTATAATGAAGTGATTATAAACTGGTTTTTATAGTTTTTAGGTTTCCATGCCCAAAGGGTAAAACGAGACCCTATTACTTAGACTTCGCTGTCCGTCCGTTTGCCCCTCTATCATCAGGCTGTATCTCGTAAACCATGATAGTTAGACAGTTGAAATTTTCACTGATGATGTATTTCTGTTGCCGCTATAACAAAAAAAAAACAGAATAAAAAAATATTAAGGTAAGGGGGCTCCAGGTAGACACTTCAAATTCTGACAGAATATTTAGTAACATATTCACTTTGAAAATAAAGGAGTCTTCTAAACGATCCAAATGCTTTCTAAGCAGTAAACAAGTTTTGTTTAAAGTAATTATGTTTCATATTTCTGTATGCAATTTGTTTGTGTCGGAGTTAATAATAATTTCTAAAGAGGGTACGCGACTGGGTCTTTCTCCATATAATCGTATTCCATTGATTTTTTCGTGGAAAATGCTTCTAGAGTATTGACTTTTGCCCAAAAGATCTAGGCTTATTTAATGCATACCCTTTTATTTCGTTTTTTCCAAAGCATAAACACTTAAAGAAATATGACCCTCCAAAAAGCGTTTTTATTACCGTGTTCTGACGAGTATCAGACAAATTTGATAAGATTTTAACAAAAAAGAAGCACGGATGCTTTTTCAACCTTTCCTTTAAATTTTGATGCAAAATTTATTTGGATCAGTCTAGTCTTGGAGAAGAAAACAGCGGAATAAGAAACGTCTTTTGGTCAACGATTTTGTAGGTATACTCAGCCTGGACTGCAGTTGTCCTTTACGCACTTTTCGGGGGTAAGTCGGAGGTGTGCGACGACGATGTTTTCTTGAAATACCTATTTTGCAAATTCCTCTCAAACTCTTAAGTCACTTTCACGGCTAAACATTGCCCAGATATACTAAATATTTTCACCAAACTCAACAGAATTAATATTAATATTGTTTATAAACTTTTGACCTTTACTAGACAGAGAAAGTAACTGAACACCTTTGCGAAACGAGAGTAATATCTCGCTAAATTATAATAAATATGAAAACAAGTCAAAACAAATTGTATTCAATGAATTTTGTGAATGTTATACTTTTTGACTGTTGCTATGTTATTTAGTCTTTTTTTACAAGTTAGAATAATAATATATTCATTAACAAGAAATGTAAAGAATCTTCATTTTTTTTCAATGAAGATTTTTAAAATAATTTTATGACATTTTTTACCACCAAATGGCAATTATTTTTAATGTCCGTCAGATATATTATAAAAATATATCAAATACATTTTTTTATTTTACGTACCCAAAAAAATATTGCGAAATTGATTTGAAATGTCACATGATGTCACAATTTCGTAATTAGCCCCCACTTCTGAAATTTAATTTGCTTTATACTTGATGTTTTCTTATTTTGAACAACCAAAAAATATGTGTCTAATACCTATATTTTTATTATCTAACTGACCTTCTGAACCCTACCCCGTCATTTACCCCATTCACGACGATTTTATTCAAATTCACCAACATAGCAACTGATTTTATTTTCTATGATGAAATCTATCCCAGATTTTAAGTATTTCAATTACAAGTTGTATTCATATTACAGTTCACCCTATTTGAGCACAAATATCCGATTTATTCAGCTTTGTATTTAGGTTTGAGTTTGTAATATGAGAGCTCTTAGTATTTGTTTAATATTTTGTCTAGGAGGCTAGGTACAAAATCGTGTTGTTAAACAAATAAAACATTAAAGTTATTTCTGAAGCGCTTTGGATAATTAAATTTGCTAACTGTTGGTATTTCATACAAAATTGTAATAAGCATTAAGTACATAATGTTTAAGTTTGGAACCGCTTTTCGTATTTGTGTATAATTATAATCATTAATATTATGACGCATTTATTGTAATTATTCCCTTTACAGGTATTATTTAATTTCAGAAAAAGTTATTATGGATATTAAAATGCCCTAAAATTAATATTAAAGGATGTTTTTGTAACTGTCGTTTTTAAATGTCAATCGAACTGGTATAAGTGATGTACTCCTCCTTGATTAAAAATATTCTATTTTTGAAAGATCTAACCGACCTATTTATAGACGTTTTAGACATAAAAGCTCTTTTATCTAGTATGCTCAAAGCTGATAGTATTAAATATATAAGAGGTGATCTTTATATAAATAGTGAACTAAATTATAAAGGATTTGTAACATATATTACGACGAGCTTCTCCTTAATATATTATCGATAACCCTGAATATAGGGTTGTCAATGTTTTAAAATGTTTCCCCCTACAAAGCAAAACCTAGACTTTTTATTTTCTGAGCGAATGCAAATACGCTAAATTGTGCGGTTATACAAAATATTATTGTCGTTAGTTATATAAAGTTTATTTTTATCTACTTCAAATTAAGTTTGATAAGCTAACTCGACCTTTTCGCAATGAAAAGCATCGTCATAATTTCAAAACTTTGTAAATACCTAAAATCAACTTTTAGATAATACCGAGACGTAGGCGTAGGTTAATTGTTTTAGCTAATGTGATTCGGGCCCATACCGTGTCAAACTTCCACTACTTGCGTGACAACCCTATCGGCAGGGATGTCTCATAAATCATTTATTTACTTATTTTACTTATTCAATTAATCATCTTATTGACAGCATTGACGTCGTTCGTTGAACAATATTTAATAAGAGCTATCACATGTGTTATACCCCAACTAAGTTAAATTATTACAGATCATGATACAGCAGCTTTCATCCAAACAATATGGGACTTTGGAATAACGTAATTAACGTTAGTAGGGTTTAATTAAATTCCGAAATAAATATATCTAGTGTTAATTCTATGAATAAAGTTATTGTTAAAGCAGATGCCAGCCAAAATATAAAACAAAAATCAAATACTTGAGTTTTTTTTATAAATAAGTTCAGTAAAGTATGGCTACGCTCTGTGTAGCTTAGATATATAGGGTGTCTCGAAAAGCATGAACGATCGAGTAGCTAGGCAGAGGACACTTAAAGGTATCCGAATCTGTCCCATGTATGTTTATTTGTATTTTTCGAGTTATAAGTAGTAGTAATAGTATTTTCGTGATTTTAACTACGTTCCCACCTTCATCATACTTCTGTTCACAATGCCGGGGTGAGTAGCAATACATAGACCACACTTTTAGTAGCTAAATAGTGTGTACAATGTTTGTAATTTTGTTACGTAAAACATTGTGAAAATCCAACAAAACGTATGATCATTCATATTATGAATTAATGAATATTACCTACACCGTCGTAGAACATTTCAAAAAATCAGCAGAGCATTGCGTATTCTATAGTTGTACTCATTACTGTACCTACTTTAAAATTAAGCTATAACTTATTTACAAAAGAAAGTACAACTAACAAAGGTAAATTTGATTAACAAAGGAAATACATTGTTCTCAACAAAAGCGACGAAGTCGTAGAACAAACTTGAACATTATACTTTCCATGCATAGAACTAAGCTCTTATGTAAATCGTATGACATTGCATCTCTATCGAATCTATATAAATTTATACTGAATCGCTTCCCCAGTTCGCTTTAGGTCGAGTAATAAGATTATAGAGAAAACTAGAATTTTATGCTTTGTTACCAGGACAACGGACATAATGCGTATTTGTTAAAGAATAAGAAATTTGCTATAGAATCTATGTGCTTATCAGGTTTAAATTAACTTAGGTACTGTTTTAATTAAAACAATTTACAAGACATCTTTATTCAAACAGTGTTTTCTTTTTATTTCATTGTAATGCACACCAAAAAAGTACCAATAAATTCCCCAGCTGTGACGTCATTTATTACTAGAACCAAATTAAATCAAACCTAAAATTATGTCAAAGAATTGTAACCAATAGCTGATAATGTAGGAGTAGTTAAACCATGCAAGTCTTTTGCCTTTGTAACAGCGATCACGTAATAAACATTTATTTACATATTTCGCCCTTCGTTGGACGCGTGGACTGTGACGTCATTATCCAATCCCAACGGGTCTGCCACCGGAACATATTAGAGTTGCTAATTCACATTGCGTCACATGACGACGAACAGTTGTAGCCAGTATTCTAGCTTTCAGTAGGCTTTTTAAATAGAAAAAAGGATGGTTTTTGTAGTTTGATGTGTTGACCAGGAATATTTTTTTACAAAATAAAACTGTAACTTCTTGTTTTTGTAAACGGATTTTTAAACAGATTTTATAACTGATTTTGTTTACTGATTTTACCATTGTAAATAATAGACTTACTATTGAGAATGAAAGTCCAATTTTCCGAAGTATCATCATCATATCAGCCGAAAGACGTCACATGCTGAACATAGGCCTTCCACAAGGATCGCCACGACTCCGATGTATAGACATGGGAAAATTACAGTTTTATAATAATACTAGCGACACGCTCCAGCTTTGCACGGGTAGAAAAAAACATTAATTAATTATACATATAAACCTTACTCCTGAATCAATTTATCTATAGCTAAAAACTGCATTTAAATCCGTTGCGTAGTTTAAAAGATCTAAGCGTAAAAACAGCGACAGCAACTTTGTTTATACTATGTAATAAAGATATTCTGTGCCGATTCTCAAACTACAGAACGACTGGGTAATTAACTATTTACAAACAAAATGTAATTAAAGCCGGTTACTTTGATAGAGTGAATCAAACATCCCGCTTATCCGAACCATTTACACGAACGAACCTAATGGTTTCTGAATATGATTCTGATTCAAAGTGAATCAACATATGGATACATCAGTATTCGATGTACAGAATCTCAAAGGCCCCTGACCAACTGGGGCGTAACGTCCCCTTAATGGGCGTTGAAACACATTTCGACGTGGGTGGATGTATCAAGGAACATTCTAAACTTCGAATAGAAACAAACACAACTGCTATTATATTAGTAGGGGACTGCTTTGTCCGTGAATTCTACAAAGGCTCTTTCAATTGTTGTGATGAAGGGATGCCATTCGTAATGTATGTAAAACAAAGTTTAAACATCACGCGTCCGAGTCGTCACCCGTCCACATTCTGATTCGATTTTAAAACTATTTATTTATTTTTATTTATTTACAAATTTTTTACTATGTGAGAACTATTCGAGAAAATTTTACAGAATTGTCTATGAAAATTGTTAATTGAAATTATTTTTAATTTTTTATTGAATTTTTCCATGATGTTCTTATACAATATCTATATAAAGCTGAAGAGTTTGTTTGTTTGTTTGAACGCGCAAATATCAGAAACTACTGGTCCGATTTAAAAAAATCTTTCAGTGTTGGATAGCCCATTTATTGAAGGAAAGCTAAAAGCTATATAACATTACGCTGCGAACAATAGGAGCGGAGCATAATTAAAAAATGTTGCAAAAATGAAAAACCATTGAAACTAAAAAATTAAAAAAGAAAAATAAAAGAGCGCACACCTCGCATAACAACGTATTTAAACATAAATATCACTAGGAAATCATTGTAATCCTAGCTTACTTATAAAAACCTCTCATGGTTGACACTGCCCGCTTTGTCATTCAAATCGTGACCCATACCTGGATATAACATTATCAATATCGAGCCGACTAAAATGGCGGTTATTGGATGTAATGACAAACGGATCATCGGTTTCATAGTGTGAATTTTAAAAGGATTTTTTCTGCTCTTTTTATAACTAACATGAAACAAGATGTGTCCATCGAAGATGAGAATTAGCTTTAATACCATTGCTTTGTCAATTAAACTTGTGAACCAATTCCACTAGACAAGCTTTAAAAAAAATATTTAAGTTTCGCTTAGTTTTAAGAAGGAAATTGTACATCCGAGCGTCGTTTTGTTTCCTTTCGCTATTATATTTTGTGTATTCAATGTTTAACAATATTGTTTAATAGGTATATATATTTTTTTTTTAATTGATACGTACTTAGTTTTTTAATTAAGAGAGATGGTAATGTACTCATATTACCATCATATTAACACAGATGGTTATCTACATTAATATTATAAAGAGAAAAGATTTGTATTTTTGTACTTTTGTGCCGAATAAACTCATAAACGACTGTCTCGATTTTAGAAATAATTTTACCATTAGAATGCTACATTATCCCTGAGTAACATACATAGGCTATACTTATTACCGCTAGTGTTAGTAATTCTCAAAAATCTGTGGACCTACTCCTTACTGATAGATTCATAAATTTTAAAGATTTGTGAGCAAAGAGGAAATGGGAAATGCATCTCTGCACGCCAATTTCATGTCTTTAAAGTATCTTGTTCTCCGTTGAGAGGTGTAGACGTGACCAAAATTAGGTCACAAGGATATTTCCTACAGATCTTTGTTAACAATCAACGCTAGAGGATAGCAAATCTTAACGTTAACAGAATGAACAAAATTTTGCCATCTTAATATATTCAACGTACAAAGACTCCGGTGAATGTGATATTTTCAATATAATATTATTCTTTGAAGGCATTATGATTCGATTTGCGGAACAGTATTCTTATATTTTATCCTTCTTGTTATTCTGAGGATTCGTGCACATTATTACAAAGTAGCGGCTGCTGCGGATCGTCGGTGTATTCACATTTATCTGTTATGGTAAGAATATGTAATAAGTAATGTAAATGTGATACAATCTCTTTAGTTTTGTTTTTTGTAAAACCACAATTTTCACACGATTAGTCTACCCGTACCCAAAATCCCCGTAAAGGAAGATTTGTTTCGGAAAATGTTATCTTACAGTGACCCATCGTAATATTTAGTTATGCAGAGCAGTTTGTCGGTGATTAATGCACATGGACTGCGCGAGTTGCCCGCCTAGACAAGTGACATTTCGACAAGCGATAACGCTGATCGAATCGTAAATGTATGGAAGAGAGTACTCCAAATCACGTCTCTTATCGAAACGAAATGACATTTCTATGCATTTAATGCGATTTATATCATCGTTAATGCTTGTGGAAATGCCACTTGTCCAGGGGCTGTACCTTCATTTTTGAAAATAGTCGAAACAAAAGCTGTCGAACTGCTACAAGCATTCCGTTGGTTCGACAGTAGTACCTATATCTTTATTTATGTTTAATTTCTATCAAAGTAAAAGCACTACTTAAGGAATCGAATTTATTAGATATCTAGGTACTAAGTACCAAAATCTAGTTGGCCTGTTTGTGATGTCCCAGTTCCAACAGAACCTAATTTGATTATGTTTTGTCCTCGCTTTGCTTGTTTCATGGTAATTTGTAGTTATTAGTATTCTAAACAGTAACTTGAGTTTTTAGCGGGAAGTAATGGTGAAGAGATGGTAAATATTGTGAGCTTATTAAAAAAGTCGCATCAATACCCCTAGGACTTTTTTCGCATCGTATAACGATACGATTTGACAGCGAAAATTTTACAATTTGTGCTGTCAAATTTGTAATTTGTATGACGTTATGGGGATAGATAGTATTTTATTTGTACATAAATTACAGTCCTACCTTCAATTAATATAAACTCTCTTAATCTTTATTCTTTATTGCATACACAATCAATTTCCTTGATGTGCCTACATATGGAAATTTTACAATAAAATACATAATAAACTTAATTGGTCATTCAAACTATTTAATAACACATTTATAGGATCAGTTGAGGGATACTTCTATATGAATAGTGGTCACATGACGGAAGCAAAGTAGAACAAACTTTGACGACCATTGCGCATTGTCTTACTAGTTAACTGTTACAAATCGAACAAAAGGATCAATGTAACTAGTATTAGCTTTTATATACAAAACAGTAAAAAGTATTACAAAGTTTATAGTTATGAAAAATATTTTTAATTTCGGTTTGCATCGTTTAAATGAAATACTGAAACGTGAATCAGTTTTAGTCTAACACTTTAAGGTGTAAAATAGCGACAGGTAGAAATTTCAACAGGTTTTGAAGTTACTATGCGTTTCGGAAGGCAAGAATTTGGCTCTTAAAAAAACAAACCAATATGGCCTTAATATGGCATTAAAAATAATAGTTGAGTGTTGTAGTATTTTTTAATCTCACGTGAAATATTGAATTATTAATTTTTGATTCAAATGGAACATAACGAAATGTTTTTCTTTTCTTCACACAGGTATCTACTAAAACATACCTTATACTATAACTTAAATTTACATTATGTACCTACAGATTAATCGTTACTCCAAGTATACTATTAGGTTCAAGACGTGCACTTTTCATACTACTAAGTGTTTTTTTTTAGATAAGTCAACGGTCCCCTTACTTTACGAAGTGCCGCTGTAAAATAGCCTTTGTCCACTTTAAATAGCTTTTATAGAAGTGTCCAGAGTCCATTACGGGATGCACTTCAAACAGCTGATTTTCCTTCGAATACTTTATTGCGTTTTTTTTGTGAATTACCTCTCTAGTAAATTTACTGAATCGGCAACATCAATTTTAACAATAGGGTGTCACAGATAACCTTATTCATAATAGGTATAGTAAATACTATTGGAATTAAATAAAGAATGTCTTAATTTACAGACTAGTACTTAAGTAAAAGTAAATATTAACACACGTATTTCTATGGAAACGTTTTAGGGCCAAAATATATGGTTAATGTTAGCATATATTTAAACGTCTCATAATATATAATACTGACTTACAAGTAAGACATCTTCAACCATATTTCACTTAAGTCTAATAATACCTACCTAGTAGATAATTTGTGAAAATAGGCCAGAACTAATTACACTTCAGCGTGAGATCTAGCGGCGTTAGAAGTCAAGAACAATGGAGACACTATATAAGAACTTTCAGAAGGTTCATTAAATAATTATAATTCATTAATTAAAGTATCTTTTACAAACAGAAAATGAAACATAATGGACAACATAAATATACAAGGTGAGTTTTTATTCGTTGCAAAAACAAAAACTTTGACCTATATGGCCGTTATAAAAACAATTGGTATTAAAAATTAAACAAAAAAATAAAAATGAAAATTCGAACCTCAGTACTGTTACCGTTAAACTGTTACGGATACTGTATTGAAAATTGAGTTTTTTTTTTTTGAGTTTCTTATACCAAGCGTTTTTGTAACCGATGTAAGTCATAGCTTTCGTTTGTATAGCGACAAAAAACTCACTTGTATATAAGGACAATGAAAATTTCATACTAATATTAAAAATGCGAACTCTTTCTGTCTGTTTTTCTTCTCTGTCTACCTGTCTTTCTTCTCTGTCTATCTGTTACGCTTTCACGTCTAAACCACTGAACCGATTTTGATGAAACTTGGTATGAAATAAGATTGGTTTCCAAGAAAGCACATAGGCTACTTTTTGTCGCAATAACCGTAATCCGCGCGGGCGGAGACAAGGTCAAAAGCTAGCTACTTTATAAATTAAATTCCGATTTAGGTTTCCTTGTCTAAAATATCGCAAACAAACCTACCAACTACCTTCATTTTCCCCAGACCTTTCGTATTGTGAACCAATACCATAGAATATACCATATTGGTCTGTACCTGACTTACTGTATAAACCTTGACACAACATGATGGGTAGCACAGTCTTAGAGGAACAAACGAGTATTTCTACCATTCTACTATTCTTTGCGTCCGCAATCACGCCTCTCTTGGCACCGACTGAAATAAAACACTCACCACCCTTTGAGCTGGTCAGATTATACCGTTGTTGTTATTGCTCTAGACTTATGACTGGCAGAATAGTTGTAGTCTAAAATATAGACTGAAAATAAAAAGCAGATATACGGAAACAAAAGCAACGAATGACGAGAAATTGATAACAGTATTAAACACGAAAAAGACTCGTATTTTTTTATCTATCCTGTGCCGTCTAGCTTGCTGGGCAAAGGGCATTTTTGGACTGTATTGCCTTCTAAAAAAATGAAAGACGAAGAAAAAACGCAACTGCGCCCTATTTTAATAAGGGATCGGACTATTTTTTATATTTACTAGTCACATAGATATTAAAAAAATATTAGACACGTATTTTTTTCTTTTTTTAATTAAACAAACGATGTGGAAGATGCAGTGAATGGAAATGTCGCGTAACGTCACTTGTGGCTACAATTTTTACCCACAAGTGACGTCACAAGCCCCCATTCCAGAACTTTAAAGCGTTTTAACGTTGTAATTTTTCATTGATTTGATAAAGGAAAACATACGAATTTTATTTTTCTTTTTTCATCTATCTGGTGGACTAAATAGATATTTTCTTTTCATACCCAGTCCGATCCCTTATTCCGGTACAGTCGTTTTGGCTGCAGCAGCTCCGTCTACATAAGTTGTGTTACACGCAGAAAGCACCTAGACAAAGAAAGTTTAAAAGTGTAAACAGTCAAGAAAGTATCCGATATTCTGTGTCTTAGATTAGCAAAGGCCACAAAAAAACGTAGTACCTAACACTAAAATTAAGATCATACAAACTCGTGTCAAACAGAGTTCACGATATTAAATAAACAAGGTAGTAGTGTCTCAAACAATAATCAAAATAATTGGAACTTAGAGAAACTCGAAGCTCGTTTAAAGCGAGTTAATAAACAAAGTTGTTATAACGTAGTCTCCGAGTTCGACTACAGTCGGGATTAATTTTATCAATTGTCTGAGAATAGTTTGAATAACAGGGACATATTAGTTTAGTCATATTAGCTATATTGGATGAAACAATGTGATATCATCGAAGCGACGAGGGATGTGAGTCCTACTTGAATTTGAAATAAAAAATATTTATTCTCTTGAATTTTTATTTTTGTATGCTGGGTCAAAGTTCATACTAGATGCGGAAGATCGAGTCAAATCAAAAAGAAGCTTTTGTCCAACAGTAGACCAATGTAAGCTAAGTCGAATGTTTTTTTTTATTACTAGCTGTTTCCCACAGCTCCGCCCGCGTGGATTTCGGTTATCGCGGCAAAAAGTAGCCCATGTCCTTTCTCAGACTTTAGACTATTTGTGTATCAAACTTCATTTAAATCGGTTCAGTAGTTTTGGCGTGAAAGCGCGACAAACAAACAGACAGACAGAGTTACTTTCGCATTTATAATATTAGTAAGGATTTATCCCGGTTTACTTTTTTTTGTTATTATTTTTTACCTTGCTTAAATCCTAATTGTCCCTTAATCCCTCGACTTATTAGACCATAGAGTTATAATGCCCTAGCATATTGTGGACTCTTAAAGAAACACTGAAGAATAAAATCATTAGATAGTGCTGTATGTTTCCATGTATAAAGGACAAGAAAAATGTAATCAGTATTCCGTCTCAAGAGACAGTTGATTCATTAAGTATCATTAATCAGTCTGTCTGCTTTTGATCTACCCGCAAGTATGCCGAAGCAATTAAAACTATTGATGACTGTGCTAATGACCTCGGTTAAACATATTTTCCTTCTCTGAATAAATTACAGGGCGCTAAGGGTCTTGCCAAAGGGGTTGGTTTCTCACACAGTCTGTAGGGAAGTACAATTAATCCGCAATCTCTCTGTGTTTTATTTTATTTTTGTTCTAATAGAAAAGATTTAAACATAGGTTCATGTTAATGAAAGATACTGTAGAAAAAAAAATATGTTTGTTTATTTACTTTTTAAGTGACCAAGCGTGATCAATGTCTTATCTAGGTATATGTTAAGAGGCATTTGCTTACCAGTGGGACTTTTGCTTGCCCTTAATATAATACCGGCCTAAAAATGTCCCACTGCTGGGCACAGGCCTCTTCTCTTGTAGAGAAGGAACGACCATTGATCATCACGCATCCTCATTGCGTAATGGCGATTTCAGATTATTTATTTTTTTCGAACCTGCTTTCCTCGCGCTATTTTCCTTCATCGATTGTCAATGATGTGTTAGAATAATTAAGAAAGTACCCACTTTCTTAATTAATATTAATACATATAACTTTTAAAAAAGTCACATTGGTAGTTGCCTGTAATGGTTTCAAACCTGCAACCTTGTGCACACAAATCCGTTCATTGGACCGTTAGGCAACCACGACATTTTGTTTTCTCTTTAGCTCACCATTACTGCCCTTTAAACAAATTGTATGTTCTGTGACTTTAAAATAGACACCGAGTATCCTTAACATTTCTAAAATTGACACAGAAAACTCATTCGTGAAACAAACCTTTTTAGAAGTTTCCTTGTTAGAATGACGCCCACATGGTCTGAAAGCATCGCCGTCTGTCCCGGTTCCTGTCACTCGGGCTAATTGAAAGTCGGTGAAAAGGGCCGCGTGACGTCATTACTTAATGAAAGTTCACAATGGAGTGACGAAGGGCGACGAGACTGACACTTGGACGCATTCGTTATACACCTGAGCTAATGTTGTGATAGACGGCTATTATTCTGAGCAAAGAATATACATGTACATATCAACGGTTGGTTTGAAACACTGTTACTTTATAGCTCTTGGAATATTAGGTGTAAATAATTTTGGTGACGGTGGTTTTTGTCAAAGATTTGCCAGCTGCATGGAAAGTATTTTAGTGCACCAGTGTGAACACGAGCAGTTGCACTCTCATAATCTGATGACATGGCAAACCGGTATGCAACAGACGGCAACCGGTCTAAAGAGACCAATATTGGTCCAAAGTGTCTCAAAAGAAAAAGAACCTAGACAAAGCGAGTCGAGGTTTACGCAATGACAAATATACAGAAAACTAGTTCGTCCACACATTAATCCATAATATTTTGAAAATGATTATATACTTACAAAATTTGCAATCATCCGGTGACATACATCTTTATCATTACTATTATTATAAATGCGAAAGTAACTCTGTCTGTCTGTCTGTCGCGCTTTCACGCCAAAGCTACTGAACCGATATAAATGAAATTGGTAAAATGGTAAGGAAATGGTACACAGATGGAAATGAAATGGTATACATACTCTAGACCATGAGAAATGACAAAGGCTACTTTTTGCCGCGATACCCAACATCCACGCGGGCCGCGGAAAACAGCCAGTATGGTATAAAACAAAGTCGCTCCAGCTGTTTCTACGATTAGATCATTTAAACTACGTAACGGATTTAAATGCAATATCAGCAATCAATTGCAAAAATGTATGACGTATTGTCACATAATAACAGCTCAAGCGGTTCGGTTTTTTCCGTGGTATTTATAATAGGGGAGCAGACTACTTTTTTTATTTACTCGTGTCATAGATATTAAAAAAATACTAGACACGTATTTTTTCTTTTTTTAATGATGAGGAACATACAGGGAATGGAAATGGCGCGTGACGTCACACTCCAGAACTTTAAACACTTTAACTTTGTTATTTTTCATTGATTTGATAAAAGAAAAAATACGTGTTTTTTTTTTCTTTATCTATCTGGTGGACTAAATACATTCGTTCGTTTTCATACCCAGTCCGATCCCCTATTGTTAGGACAAGGTTAGATTGAATGAAAATTTGCCAAAAGCGGGTAATGTAGACAATTCTGTCGGATCAGCTAGTTTACAATAAAGTTAAGTAAAACATAAAAGTTCTTATAAATTAGTTTGTTACACAACACTTAAAAGGTTTATAAAAACCTTTTTCTGGATATAATTTCAACCTTTTTCGGAATTTACTACGAAACACGTGTGCGTGTAGTGTACGGAAATAAAATAGTTTTATGGCTCTACATTTTCTAGCATCTAGGTCTGACTACCTTGCTTTATCAGAACGAAAGTACAAAATAAATTCAGAATACAATGGGACCGGCATACATTTTTTTTCAGTGACCTACCCTTAAATCCGTATTTGTGTTATTTACCTAAACCTTGGCCTTAACTATCAATTTATTCTGTCTCGCAAAAGGACCTAAAATATTACATGAACTGATATAAATAATATTTATAACACAAACCTAATAGGTAATGCGGCAAATATAGCACTGCGCACTGTTGAAAAAAATAAGTCAAAATTTAAACAGAGTGCGATCTCTTAGGTATACTATATTTGTAATAATATATATATTCGGTTTTTTTAATGCCTATCTACCCGCCCGGCATCGCACGGGTGGTGTCATTTTTTTTTAATATATCCGTACGGCTTTTTATTTTCTTTTCTAACTTACGTTAATTAGCTTTTTATTACTTAAACTAATAAATAAAAAAAGTGTGTGTGTACTTATGTACGCACGTAAGAAGTTATACTTTTTTGGCGGAACAAGATAAAATTCTTTCTCATAAACTGGTATAAAAAGCTCTAAACTCTATAACTGGCATCGGACATCTTGACATATGACATTTTTAACATTATATAGTTTGGAAAAACTAAAATGTTGACTATCTAGCTAACTCCAGGGTGTAGGTTTTCCGTGACGGTGTGCGTGCGCATCGTTTTCGAGAATTAATGAGCGGTTTTGCGGAAATTATAAAATTTCACTTTCATAATCTTTTCATAACGCGCCTAAAGAAGTACATATAACTTCAATAAAAGTATTTTAATTTATATCAATAAATAATACATACGGATAGTTAACCTCAATTATATTGGAGCACTTGAAAAAGTATATAAGCACAATTTTTTTCACTAATATTCACAAATAGTTAGTAATATCAATCAAAATATTCAATTTTTTTCACTAATATTCACAAATAGTAATATCAATCAAAATATTTAAGTTAATTTTGTGTCACAGATGCGCGCGCATCTTAAAATTTCACTCTCATCATTTTTTCATAACGCGCCTAAAGAAGTATAACTTCAATAAAATAAACGTTTCATATTCTCCTTGCAACAACCTCCTTCAATCCGTTTCAATAGCCATTAAAAAAAAATTAAAAAATAAACGTTTCATATTCTACTTGCGTTTATGATATCCTAGTACTGGAAAACTGCAACATACTGTTAATTTTGTGTCACAGATCGCGCATCTTAAAATTTCACTCTCATTATTTTTTTATAACGCGCCTAAAGAAGTATAACTTCAAAAAAAATGATTTTATTACTTTACGTTATTTATTACATAAACTTGTCCTTACATTACAAAAAAACAAGTTATCCGATTTAGTGCAGTCGCTCGGACTCGCGTATATGTTTTATTTTTAGACAATATTGATTCAATGAACACTTATGTCCTTACGCTCCCTTTTTCTGATCTGTCGTCCTTAGCAAGGGGCTTTAGAATTATGTAATAAATGTTCTTGCTGTATGACGTCATAAATATATGTACATATATTGTAATAATAATTATACATATATTGCGTGGTTCGTATAGTATAGACCTTAATTGTATGGAAGTTATCCTAAATACCAGCATGCAAACGATCACAAATATCCCATGTGGTTCGATTGAAGCGACCATTGTTCAGACTTGCGCGTTACCACTGTTACCAGAGTGATGTATGCTGAGCGTTTGAAATAGTCTGAAGAGCGCACTAGAGATGCCATTTACTCGATACTATTTATTTATTTATTTTATTTTAAATTGGCCAAAGCCATTACACTATTTAATATAATTTAACTTAAAAGTATAAATGATTCAACTCAGTCATGCATTCTTCTCACAAAACTTCAGACATTCCGATAGTATCATCTTCCATTCATCCGCAAACATATCAAGATCTGTGTTTGAGTTCAGGAGAACGTTGATAGCCTGTAATGTCCGAGGAATGGGTGACTTGGAGTGCGCAATTGTGCGGCAAATGGAACAGCCAGTAAGCGGTGTTTCCTGCCGCGACAGTAATTGTCCGGGACAAATAGATTGCAGACTTCATTATGCAGATCAGGGTCATCGATAATCCCCCTAAAAGCTTTAAATATTAGTGAATATTTAAACTATATATAGTGCGGTGTGTGGTGACGGAGCAGAATACAATATGTCACCCCTCCTTCTCGTCCGCGGAGAGACCGCGGACAGTGGAGACCGCGTCCCAGCAAACGTAGTGTAGGACGACCGGGGGTTAGATGAAAAAATCAGGACAAAAAAGCGTATTAATTTAACACAATTTTCAGTGATCTTCACCGATAACGGCTTGTAATATCTGTCGGTCATAAATTAGGTACTACCCACTATGACAGGACGACCTAATCTCATACATGCAATAATTCATCGAATATCCGCCATGCAATCTAAATACGAAGCAATCTATCAATAAAACTAATAACAGCGTCTCATCTGACACTGAAATTGATTGGACTTTAACAAATTGCTGAAGGTTTGATTAGACACCTACGTATATTCAAATTTTAATTTTAACCAAATTTTAGTTAAGAATTTTTAGCGTAGGTTTAATTGGATATGCTACGAGGAGATAAGTATCAATCTCTATCCTTATGTAACCAGCAACACTAGCCATTTTTAATCTTAAAAAAAACAGTTGAAACAATTGTTTTTCACATGCGGTTTTACAAACATTCAATTTACATACACAAAGAACACCCAGCCTTGGAACAAGCAAATGTGAATCACATAAATGCTTGTACTATGCGGGGATCGAAGACGCGGCCCGTTGCGCACAGTGGTAACTAGCGTGGTGACCATACCACTCAGTTATCCGTGAAGTCAAATCATTTATAATAATTTCACAGACACACAATTTTATAACCCTAAATATGTATCTACAAGCTTTTAGTCTATTTTTTCTAGTCGTGTTTAAGATTTATCGTGAAAATCGCTATCACACTGCATCTGATAAATATCTCTACAAAACAGTATTTACGTACGATAAGTAATATTATCATAGTAGTTATTATTGTAGTGTTTCTAAAGAGACTCAAGGCAGATAAAAGATGTTTACGACTACGAAATACAGGACAACAGTCTAATTTCTTTTCCTCAGTTGTTGAATAACATTTTTATAGATAGCACACTCTTTATACACAATATATTAATTACTTATTTAACACAGATCGAGATAAGCCACTGTTTCTGAATCAGCAGACCTTAAACCTTACAACATTTGATCGCAATCAGTAATTGTATCCTCAATGTGGTTAGGCCAAGAGTTGGGCCCTTATATAATGCTGCGAACACACGGGCCCAACGAACGTCAGCTATTAAGCGCCCAATAGATTTCGCTGGTCTTTGATTGTTTAGTTTTTTTTGACTATAGAAGCAACCGATTGGCCGATTTTTTTTCTTTTTTATTTTTTTGCAATACCTTGCGGATCGCCGGCACACGCCAACAAACGATTAACGACCGGCGAAACCAAATCGTTGGCGTTCGTTGGGCTGTGTGCACGCAGCATAATGCTAATTAGTGGGCCTTAATTATATTAGGGGACGAATGAACTACCAACCGCAATCCTTAAGTATATGAGTTGACGAATTCTTTATAGTTGTTAGGAACAACTGTGTAAGAAAGAAAATCGAATATTTATTATTATTAACCTGGGACGCTGAAGTATAATGTAATACCAATCTATTTTATTAACATCATCTTCAGGTATAAACTTTTTCATACAAATGACAATATATGCTTGCGTTGTTTCCAGCCAAATTGTACTTTATCTGTACTAATATTATAAAGAGGAAAGATTTGATTGTTTGCATTGAATAGGCTCCGAAACTACTGAGCCGATTTGAAAAATTATTTCACTGCTGGGAAGCTACACTATCCTCAGATGACATAGGTTATATTATAATTTTTAATTTTGAAATTTTTGTTAAATACTTGAGCGAAGCCGGGCGGGCTGCTTTTTGAAAAATAAACAGATAACCAAAAAGACTTATAAATAATCAACAGAAAACCAATGGTAAAGTTTGCCGTAAAATTATTTTCTCACTTGTTCTTTCTTACGACACCTACCATATTATTTTTCAGGATAGAATGACATTTGCATTATTATAATGAGTCATTTACATTTTTCTTATATCTTCAGACGCAAACATAACAGGAAACTTATAAAGTGGGGCATCCATCGTACTAATGGCCAATTTATGTAAACGCCACTCGGAAAATGTCAACCGAAAATAAAGGGATGCTTTAAAGATAAATTGAATAACACCAGAAAATCGAGGGGTGAAAGTTAAAACGTTTTATTTTCATTTTTGAAAAAACGAAGCTTCGATGTGAAATAGTCGTTCAATACAAAGAAGTATCGCTGTCCGCGTTAAATCGAACGCGCTGATAAAAAACGGACATTAAAAAATAAAAGAACGATCGTCTTTCGTTTATATTTCAATTTAACGCTACATAGTCCATTGAAATGT
Source organism: Diachrysia chrysitis (assembly GCA_932294365.1). NCBI lineage: Eukaryota > Metazoa > Arthropoda > Insecta > Lepidoptera > Noctuidae > Diachrysia > Diachrysia chrysitis. The sequence goes on along the minus strand of OW028659.1, from coordinate 7,145,363 downwards.
TACATTTTTTTGGGCTAACCTTGCGTTTTTTTGAGGACGCAATTTTATTGTTGGGATGTGTGGGGGAGGTCAGTAGGAGCTTAACTCCAAATTTGTGGGGTTGCAACCCTTGTCCCGCGGCCGCCATATTAGAAAAAGGGGTGCAAACGACTTTTTCACTATATCTCCCGAACTATGCATACCACAAAAATTTTGTCAAGACATAATTTGTAGCAAATTGCTTTGCCTACAATTTTGCTTATGTAACTTTTTTCAATAAAATGACAAATAACAAGTTATTACCAAAAATATGAGAAAATTTCCCAACAAATTTTCTTTTTTGTTACTATTTTGTTTATAACTTCTTTATTTTTCATTTTACAACCAAATGACTTCTGACCAATCTTGTAGAACATTTTCCAACCAACATTTTGACCTATATTTTTTTTGGATTTGAGTAATTTATGGGCATTCTAGAGCGTTTCAAAGTCGACCAGGTTCATACAGACTACTCGCAATAATCCGGTAACTAAACGTTTGCCTTTAATTTTTTATTTTCATAAATCGTTTATTATATTTTTCTTCACATTACTACATTATTAATTATCTAAAAATGCCCTATTTCCTTACTATACAACTTAAAATATTCTTGTTTTTTACAATATATACCATAATATGTTTTTTACCATTAACGCGACGGTACATTTTAAAAAATCCTAAGCAGGTAGAAAAGGTCCAAGTTACCGTAAAACACTGTAATCCTGAAGATTGGGGTTGGAAAAAGCATGAAAACATTTGGATACCAATCCAAACTTTGAAGCCTCCAGCACCCCCCTATCTAATGAAATTAATTTTCTGCAGATGCAAAGGGAATTGTGGAAGCATTGTGGTTGCAGAAAAGCAGGTCTAAAATGCTCTGCAGTGTGCCTCAATTGTTCTGGAGAAACCTGTACCAACATCATGGAGCTATCGAAATTAATGGAGGAAAATGAATTCGAAGATGAATTACCAACAATGACTCCGATTTTAACTCCTGTTATTCCCCAAACCTTTACTTTCGACACTGAATTAGATCCTGAACAGCAGCCTGGACCATCCAAAAAGAGTAGAAAAGAATAGCTGTAAATAATAGTTAAAATATATAATTATCTCCAAGATTATCGCACCTGAAAGTTATCCGTGTATAAGGCCTACTGGGGATACCACATAAAAAAAAACACGCCTACAGGATCCACCTCATAGGTGGTGGGGAAAAGTAATTTTTTTTAGATAGTCAATAAGGTAGTAATGTGAAGAAAAATATTATAAACGATTTTTGAAATTAAAAAGTAAAGGCAGACGTTTCATAGTTAGCAAATTATTGCGAGTAGTATGAACCTGGTCGACTTTGAAGCGCTCTAGAATGCCCAAAAATTCCTCAAATCCAAAAAAATTATAAGTCAAAATGTTGGTTGGAAAATGTTCTACAAGATTGGACGGAGGTCATTTAGTCGTGAAATGAAAAATAAAGAAGTTATGTAACAAAAAAGAAAATTTGTTGGGAAATTTTCTCATATTTTTGTTAATAACTTTGTTATTTGTCATTTTATTGAAAAAAGTTACATAAGCAAAATTGTAGGCAAAGCAATTTGCTACAAATTATGTCTTGACAAATTTTTTGTGGTATGCATAGTTCGGGAGATATAGCGAAAAAGGCGTTTGCACCCTTTTTTCTAATATGGCGGCCGCGGGACAAGGGTTGCAACCCCACAAATTTGGAGTTAAGCTCCTACTGACCTCCCCCACACATCCCAACAATAAAATTGCGTCCTCTAAAAAACGCAAGGTTCAATGTAACTTTTCAATGGACTAACAGGGCGTTACAGATTTTTAAACAGAGTCAATATACGTTGTTAATTTGCATGCTACTAATACGCACTGGCTTCAATTTAACTAATCGATATAGGTTCATAAGTAAAAAGATTTTTATCAATACAAATATTTATGGGTTTTCTTAGTTATTCAGTCGCTTCTAAACACGCTCAAGAGATTTTTATGACTACTTGGTCTGGTGCGTAGAACCAGTAGTTGCAGGTTCGAGTCCTGCCTGAGATTTATTTTTTTTTCTTTCTACTATTCGTATTCGTATTTAATTACTTGGTATGCGTTTTTTAACGCTCATGTATTTATTTTATTCTGGTCATAACACGAAAAATTTGGCTATCGCTATATAATCTAAACAGAGAAGTAGGACTGATTTTACTGCATAAAACGAAGCCCAGTATTTCAAAAGGCATCATTTTAATTTTGTTCAAAAAATCGGATTTAAAAAATGTTTCTAAAGATATTTTTATATCAATATGCAGGTAGCTCGGTTGGCTTCGTACAGTGACAGTTGATTGGAAGACCAATGAAAACGGCGGACGAACGAAACGGAAATTGGAAATCTCATGGCGTAATAGAAATTTCACTGTTCGTATGCAGTATGCAGCTTTTTGATTCGGTATTCGTCCATGCACTGACACGTAGGTAATACGTATCTTTGTTGCGGTATTTCTCTGTTCCCTCGTTTTCGAATGTTCGATATTCAAAAAGAATTGTATGACATTCGATTACCTGAAATTTTTCCTTTTTTAACAGACTCTTAAAGTGAATAATGTCAGCCGGTACGTTTTACCAATTAATTAATTAATTGACATTTACAGATTGCAAAATAGAATGTAAGTATGTGTTAATTAGTTATATCTACTGACAAGGATTTTTCTAAATAAAAGCAAGTTTTTTTTTATTTCAAATCAGAAATCTGAAATCACTAGGATTTTAGAAATTCAAAATATGTCAATCTTCAAAAATCTCTTAAGCAGTATAGTGCAGCGCTTCTGTTGAATTTAAACTAACTTCTATTTAAGATGGTACATGCCTTCAACTTAAAGAATTGCAGCAAATGTGCGTGTTAATTTATATTTCTAATCTAAAGAATTGTCAATATCTACTGCGATACATAGAAAAGTAGTGATTAACCTATAACAATCACGAGTTATAAAAAGAATGTACTTAGATACCTACATAAATAAACGCTAAAAGGTTATGGAGTTGCTGGAAATAAATATAAGGAAAAACATTTAGCAGTTAATAAATTCAATTTATGTTTCGTTTTATTTGAATTCAAAATTGGAACTTTCCACTTGCCAGTGACATTAAAGGTCGACACGGAAGAGGTTCGAGTAGTTGATAAAATCAGTGTAGCAAATATTTTTTTTGTTGGCAACCGTACTTACCTACCTACTTGTTTACAGTTCGCAATGTTTACACAAAATAAAGCAGATTTGTTATTAGTATCACGTACTTAAACCTCAGGATTATTCGCATCACGCCTTAGGATAGCTTTATCACTGTTATCGTGTTGACGCAGCCTAGCTACCCTCTCTATTTGTCCCAGCCACTCACTTCGAAATTAAGTTTAATAGAAGTACTTAGGTTAGGTACCTAATACTGACGTTGGTAAAATAATAGCTTATTAGTAATCCTTGAATATCAAAACAATTTTATGGTAATTGTTTACATGCGCGACGTATTTTCTATCTTAGGTACTTTATACACTCGCTAGGACTCAAATAAAGACGTGTCTTAGCCACGTAAATACTGTTTTTTTTAGGATAAATCTTATCAGATATGAGCTACCGTATGTTTCCTAACATAAAAGATTAGGACTCAATTGAGAACTCTAAATACTTAGGTGGGTAGATACTACTATGTATTACAAATTGGGCTTTAAGTTTTTTAGGTAGTAGGTACTCACCGATTTATTAAGAAAATACAAACATAAAATGTGTACCAACAAAGTTATGAAACAAGACGAAAACGTTAATGCACATAAAATTGCAGACCCTTAATCTCGAGACAGACGTGACTTGAACAGTTGAATTATATATACAATGGTAATAAAAGATATTGTAGGCTTCTAGGAACGGAAATAAGCTGATGACCACGAAGCACGATGAAATGAGGGAGTAAACACTGTCTCCTAACATTTTATTCTTCGGTCGTCTTCTTCTTCCTTCCATTTTCCCATTTTTTTTTTATTTATTCGGGTTTGGCGCACTAGGTTTTCTCCTTCCATTCCACTCTATTAGCCGTCTTACTGTCTTATGGATTTAAAGTCGACTTTATTCCGATATCGAAAAAAATATACCTAAACAAAAAGTAACAGATATACTTTTCTATCCAGCTCTTCGCACTATATAGGTATCTACACCGTGCACATCATTATACTGAACAAAAGAGTATTTGACAGGTTCTTAAAAACTGCTCTACGTTAATCACTGATCTCTAAGGACTCTAAGTATAGAAAATCAATATTTTACGTTTTATCATGTCATTGTGTGCAAGAAAAAACGAAAACAAAATGCTTTTCCTGACAATATGGCGCCTCATATCATCGTGACGTCACCTGCTTGTAAACTTTGGTTGTCCACTACTGTTGAGACGCAACTGTTTACAAGTAGTTGATGTCATCAACCATTCGGCTAATCACAGCCGTTTACGATCACGTGACTAAAGTAGACAAAAAAAAAAATTTTCTTTGTCGATTTTCTCTTAAAATACCTCGTACTTCTCCTAACTGACTAAATAGTTGGTTTCCAAAATTCATATTCAATACGGATGGCATCAATAGATCCTATATTTTACATGCCGTCAAATAGATACCCTATTATGACGATCGAATGTCTTTTATCGGCATTCCTCGTACTTCTCCTAAGCTGACTAAATGGTTGGTTTCCAAAATTCATATTCAATACAGATGTCATCAATAGATCCTATATTTTACATGCTACAATACCCCATTATGACAATTGAATGTCTTAAAACGGACTTGGACAAAGGGTTCATACCAGCAATCTTGTGCACCATGTACCAATTAATTAGTAGTCATAAGAATGGACAATGACAATAGATAATTCAAAAATCTATAACTGCAAAAAACTAATAAATTGCGGTTTGGCGCAAACGGACCGACAACAGCTCTTGGTAGAGAGAATCTCCTATATTCTTTGGACCACAGCCACCGGTGGCAAGCGACACCGACATATCAACTTTTTCATATTATATTTGTTTGCTGTAGCGAGTGGCCGCCACCAGCTACACGTGTGTGGTGCGTCTATAATCCTTACTAATATTATAAATGCGAAAGTAACTCTGTCTGTCTGTCGCGTTTTTACGCCAAAACTACTGAAACGATTTAAATGAAATTTGGTACACAGATAGTCTAGAGCGTGAGAAAGGAGATAGGCTACTTTATGCTGCGATAACCGACATCCACGCGGACAGAGCCGCGGTAAACAGCTAGTTATAAAATATATGACAGTGTGTTTAGTCGCTTCCATTGACCACAGTTGGCCCGTTTGCTGAGCCTTATAGCCGTGATATAGAACTTATTTAAAAAATATAGCTAGTGTCACTTGGGTTGGTGTAAGAATTTTAACGACCTCCCATACATCTAAATCAAGGCATTTGAAAGTAACGCTGCAATCAAGAAAAAAAAAATATCAGCAATTTTAGTGCCAAAAAACCAGTCTGTTTATAACCATTTATTTCTCTGAAATATAAATAAAATAATCACACAGTATTTTAGTTGGCTTGTATATATCAGTCGATAAACATAATAGTAAATACACGTAAGTAAAATGAACAACATATTTTAGACTGCTGAAAAAAGCCGATCTTTGATCTAGGTACCTAATTTCAAGATTTATATAATCAATTTCATCTAATTGTGCGCTACACTTTAGCAGAGTAAACCTACTTACTAGCAATGAAATAGTATATTTATAAATACCTATACATAGTTTTAGATTTTAATATATTACTAAGATGTATAAACACTCTCACTAATTTTAAGTTTTAGAATTTTAAAAACAATTTTAATATACCTAAATAAAGAATTCAAATGAGAGATCCATAAAAAAGGATCATAGATAATAAACCATAATACTATACTTAAAAAACTAGTTAAAATCACAGCAATTAATGCAGATAGCCAATAAAGCTAAAAAAAACATGTCTATTGCGTACACATGGGCAACAAGGCTTAGTCAATAAATTCATTAGAATAAAAGTTGACATTACAATAGAAATGTTAATAATTAATGTTAAATATTAGAATAATAAATCCTCTTCCAATATATATTTAATTGTTAAATGAATGGACATTGTTTAAACTAAAAGTAAAATCCATATTAAATAGAGAGCTCAAAGTTATTGTTGTGTCCCAGTGATTTTTTTGCCATCCCTCCAAACATAGATTATAATAATATCAAGGCAAATATAAATAAGTAAAATATAAAATTATATTGATATCGGCCTAAAAATTAAAATTAAAAGCACAATATAAGGCGGGTTACATCACGCTATCTTTGTCCTAAATAGTATCGACTAAATTTACTTCGTATAATTTTTAGATCTAGATTTCAATTCACGTGCTTTATTTTAGGCACTACAAGACCATTTGTATTCACTACTCGATTATTTGGCAACATAGAAGCACATAAAAGAAAGTCCGATATAAAGCAGTCAAAACCTGAGGTAAACATATTAAAAAAAAATACATAAATACTTACCTTCATACCTACCTACCTACGTACCTTCGATTAAAAACAAAATACAGTCGCCACATATTTATTTTTTTAAATTAATAGGTAGGTACTTTGTTTAAGTTGTCTGTCGATTGCCAGTAACTATGTCGTCCCTACGAAAATTTATCTATCTTGGTGATATACCTACTTCAAAAACTGTAAAGTATCAAATGCTAGGTGTTTTGTTTTTTTTGAAGATGTCTACTGTAGTTTGCCTGAGCGCAGGCTTTAAAGGCTTCACCGCACTTTTGTATATGTTTTGTGGCAAAATGTGAGGTCAGCAACAATGTTGCAACCAGTGAAAAACTGTATGACACTTAGCATAAAAAGTTACTAATTTTAAATCTTTATAATATTAGTGAAAATATAATGTAACATATTATTAAAGCCCATAATAAATCGAATAGTCAATACACAGACACAGATTTATATTCATGCATACAAACATGCCACAAATGTGCGCAACTTTTCTCTTAAATATGACCTTTAACTTTTCTACAATTATTTATATCAATAATTTAAGTACCATCCAATATGCATGAATTTAAAAATGTATCACACTATACTTATTAAACAGTATTCCTTAATGATAGTCTTTAAAACTAATTAGTATCTTATTTAGAATTTTTTGAATACTTTTTGTTTTAGTAAATGCCAAATATCATCTAAGTAATTCTAATTATACTATCAAAATTGAACACTGGAAAGCTAATAGGCAAAATATTTTATCTCAACACCTATTTAAAAAAGATTGTTTGTATAAAGAAAAATACATAAGTGCATCTTAAAATATTACTAACTATTACAAAGTTTTTAATTTTACTTTGTTATAAAAAGTTCAATATAATCATTACACTGACAAGGACTTAGGTAATTAATTAAAGTTAGGAACTTTAGGGCAGTAAATAGAATGTATACCTAAAAATATGTCAATTGTCATATTAATGTCTGATTTAGACGATGCGGCAACTGTCGTGCGTGTTTGCGGTACATTGCGGGCCCGCGCGGCTATGGTCTCATAACTGATCGATCATAGACAGTAATGTAGCGCAACTCGCACGAGAAATCTCGCACCTACTAATTAAGCTTTAATAATGATTTTAAAGAATGATTACTTAATGACTGAATTCTCACAAGAACAGTACACATGTATATACAATAAACTCAAATCTTAATTACGATATTGCACTGTCAAACAGTCTGGGGCCGTATTATGATGTCTTTATGTCAACTGACTGATTTGAACGAAAGAAGGAAGTTATATTAGACGATCGATAATCGACGACCTCCGTGGTCGAATAGCGTACACACCCGTTTTCAAGGTGTCACCAGCACTGAGGTCCCGGGTTGGATCCCCGGCCGGGTCAATGAAGAAACAAACATTTTTCTACATTGTCTCGGATCTAGGTGTTTGTGGTACCTTCGTTGTCTCTGAATTCCATAACACAAGTGCTTTAGCTACTTACTTTGGGTTCAGAACAATGTAAGTGATGTTGTCCACTTTTATTTATTTATAGACAAATTCACAGATGCATCATCATAGTAAAAGAGATGTCTTTTACTCAATCAAACTATGATGACACTAAGTTTCATAATACACCCCCTGTTTTATAAATCACTATTATTTCATAAGAAAAAAATAAATATAAGAAACTATCTAAGGCTTTCCATTACATATATATAAAAATTCTAGTATTATTCAAAATACAATTATCACTGTAAATATATTTTTTGGCATGTTACTTAGTTCAGAATCTTCCTAATATACTAAGGACTACTCCTACTTAAGGAATGCCTCATTGGTCTAGAGGTCGTAAGCGCGACTGCCGCACACGATGTTCCGGGTTTGAATCCCAGGTCGGCCAAAAATAGTTACCGAGTTTAGAAATACTCAGTACAGCTTGGAGTCGCGAAGTTAGGCGGTGTATACATCCCCATGCCTCGGAAAGTACGCACAGTAGCTGGTCTTTCTATGTCGGATCGCCGTTGCATCAGACTATGAGAGTGAAAGAATAGTAAATAGGAGTGCACCTGTGCACACTCTTGCACTTAAATATCTTCCACACAGATGGCTAATATCTGTTGAGAGAAGCTGCCGTGACCAAAATTTGGTCAGGAGGAAATTATTCTAATTATAATATATAAGACATAGTTCAAAACCTGATTCATTCAATAATTTGAAAATATACCAGTATCTTTGACAGCAATGAAGAAATTTTACTTATGTCTAAATTATACTTATTCAATTGTTTAGAAATCACTGACGCATTCTTAACAATTCCTACATTATAAAATGCACAAACAGCAACAAATGTGGTACAGATATAACAAATAACAATATAGGATAATACTGGTCAAGACTTTGTGAAAACATCAGAATTAAATAATATTAAATTTCATATAAGCAGACTGGTCCAAAAACCAGACCGGAGACCATAGCATGAACACTATATAATTATGTATTATTTTCAGAAATTTGAGACTTAGTCCATACTAATTATGTTTTTAACAGTAAACTGTTACGAATACTTTTTCGATAGTGTCCATGCAAAGGCCTCTGCTTTAGATCATACTTATTTCAGATATACCTATAGAACTATGGCAACATCTGGTATCATTATGGTACAGTTTTCATTGGCATGGGGAGACAGGCATGGCTTATATTTCGGTTCCAATTTGTCCATGTCCACTTTGATGCCTTTCTTTTTAGCCGTTTCCACTATATATGCCTTTAGCTTCAAATCACTGTAATAATAGATTAGGTTGATTAAAAAAAAGTTTTTACACATGTTTTTCAACTTCATGTTTGAAAATAACTTGTTTCTGACATAACATGATTAAGAATATTCACAGAGCAAATACAAACCAGCACAATTGAAGCATACTAAGACCTCTTACTAATCATGCAATATACACAATTACACAAATTACAATCACAGGAAACTCTCAATTGAGGACCTCAAGATGTGACTATACAGATTGATTCAAGCACATACCTATACTGCCACATTTGACATCCGATACACAAAACTAAGTAATGATCTCAAGAAACATGATAATTTTATAAATATTACTATTCTAGCCAGGATTTGGGAATCTATGTTTGGGTGCACCATTTTTAAGCAATATTGTAGTACTTGTTGTATTACTTTATGAAGTGTAATTTGTTCAGATACTGACCAGTTAGATCTCTAACCATGTAAACAGCACTTTACTCACCTTAATTTCATACAAAGACAGCATAAACAGCTCAGCATGGCCATACTTATTAACACACCCAAAGTAGTTATCACCATCTCCATAAGACTTCCTTCACTCATGTTCACTTTAATGCTGTTTTAATCCCTGAAATTGAGACCATAATGCAAGTTAATATCTCAAAACAACAGCGAATTCAATAATGTAAAATGGGAAATGTCACACATAGCCTTAATTAAAGAATTTAACCAATTGAAAGACTAATTAAAATTCAAAACAAATGAAATCTACGTAAACAAAAACACAATATTTTAAGACTTACCTACTAACAGATTAATTATACATTAAATACCTACCTAACTAGAGTTTTAGGATCTTCTTTACATTCTATTTAGATTATTATTATGCTTCTTTTGATTTTAATAACATCGAACCATCAAGTTTTAACAAAAATACATTTAAATTAAAGCAAACACTTGGTTATAAACTCAACTGATATCGATAAACATAATATTTTATTTTAATGTCAGGTCTCAGGACTCTCAGGTCACGTCTTACGTCAAACTGTGTCAACCAATCAAACGACGCTATTTTAACGAGGGAAACCTATTAGACCAATAGGACATTATTTTTAAGATTCAGATGTTTCGTTCAAAAATAAAAACTTTTAGCTAGACTAATATCGTATGCCGCTGCCTACTGGTTATTTTGAGATTTTTGAGATATCATAGTGTTTATTATAACATTATGTGCACGGATTTGGAAAAATTGCTGATTTATTTTTATTTAAGTAAGTCAAATCACTTCGCCAAGTTTCCCAAAAACTTATAAATATTTATATATCAGAAGCAACTGTAATTGAATGAAATATACTTCACCAAGGTTTTGCAATTTACTGGTTATGTTTAATAATAGTATGATACTCAACACAGACTATTGACCAATTTGTGCACAATATCGCACTGCTTTAAACAAATTACGAAATAATGCTAAGGTGTTTTCCACGAGACGTAATGCTTTGAGAGACAATTTATATTAAACATACGCGGTATTTCCTAACTGGTCTTAGGGGGTGTCAAAGCATTAAAATAATTGTGTTATTTCCAAGGTTTCAGTTTATAAACAGTTCTATCAAATCCTTCTCATATGTCGGGTTGGTCCTACTGCAATGATCGTTTTCGTAAGGCAGGTACATAGAGCAATAATCATTGTCAAGGTTCCCTATTTTTAAGCATAAAATTTTATGTCATAATTTAACATGGCATAATTTGATTTATCCTAATAATAGTTACGCACAATATCACTTTGTCATAACTTTATAGGCATAATTTTTAAGGCATACTTACTTTAAGCATAACAATGTTAAGCATAATATTCTAAAGCCTAAATATCCTTACGCATAATGATATTTAAGCATAACTTTTATCTAACATAGTTTTCAAAACTTTGCTATGAAATCATACTAGGCGCTTACTACGTGGTAAGGGTAAGGGTCACAAAAAAAATACCTACCAACCTAAACAAATGTGTTGGGGTTGGCAAAGTCGTTTCTAGGGGTCACGAAAAAGAATACCTACCAACCTAAACAAGTGTTTTGCTTATAAATCAGGAATAAATACGTGTGATTAACTAAAGTATGTATTCATTACACCTTTTGATCTTTATGCCTAATATGTAACTATTAGACGAATAAACAATATGCCTAACAACTTAATGCAAATCGAAATTAGGACAAAAAACAATAGCCTAAACTATAAATATGCTTACTGAAATAGTATGCCAAACAACAATTATGTCAAAATATTGTTATGCCAAATACCAATATGCCTAACTCGTTATGCCAAATTAAAATAGGACTAACAAAATTAGGCGAAAAAAAGGGATCCCCATTGTCAATGCTCTTATTAACAGTTTGTAGGAACAATACAGTAAAGTTCCGTTGAGTGGTGGTTCCTACGTAGTACGTACCCACATCGAGATACCTAGGTAGATATTTTAAGAAAAAAGAAAAGTAATGATAATTTATTTTATTTCGAAAACATAACAGATAATGTTTTTAAAGGACACGCATAAATCTAAACAACAAAAATTCCTGCGGGCTCAACAACGACACTACAGCTTTCTGCTTCAGGTGGTGCAGGCATACGCTTCTTAGATATCTTCTTGGATTTGTAATTCCATTTTAGTTTAGTTGCCAAAGCCTTCAAATCGTTTTTCAATCTGCGATCGCTGTAATAGATTTAATATACCTACTTAATCCTTTATTTGGTTGGCTTTCAGTACCCGGTGAGAAGTCAATGGTAGTAAGAAAACAGTGAACAGCTCCAAAACCAAAGATCTCTTTGAAATGGTACGTCAGTCTTTAAAGTGGGTTATATACTTAGGTATATAAAACAAAAGAAAAAAGTGGAAAAATACTAACGTGTATTTAATACGACAGCAGTACACACAGGCAGTTGTTATACAAAGTCCTGCGCACACTATAAACAGAATAACTGCGATCATGATACCTCTGAATATCTCTTCACCTTCAATAAAAATTTGTTCTGTAAACACAAAATGTGCACATTGAAATTAATTTCGATCTGTTGATTAATTAGATGAGATTAGTCACTCCTATTCTCGTAATGGAGTGTTCTAAACATTTTAGATTCTAACTTATTTATTCAATAATTTTTGCACATTGCAGCACAAAGGCGGACTCAATGCCTGAAGGCATTTTCTGTCCGTCAACCAGAAGGTAATTGATACGAGAATTCGATTTCGCAACAATAACCACCAACAATAGAAAAAAACTGAAACTCAATGCCAAATCAACGAACAAAAATTAAATGCTTAATTTAACACATAAGTAATTAAATCATTCGTGTTATGTAGTTTCAGTTTCAGTTTTCTGAAAGAAAAGGATAACATCGGAATCCTGGATTAGTAGTAGTGGTTATCAATGTTCGTTGTTAATCTGAATTCTTTTTATTTACTGGTGTATTTTATATTCATTTAAGCGTAATTAGAAAGAAACCATTTTAATAGTATCCAACGTTTTACTTTAGGAAAGTTATTTAGCGCATTGTTTTGTTATCGCTATTGAATGCGAGCATGTTAAAGATGTTCGCACGTCACATAAAAACTTACGAGCCATGGAGTCGTCAGGCAAGTCATCAACATCTGTAAAATCAGGACCAATAAATAACAAAGTGATTTTTTATTTGCATCACCACAAATCTGAATAAAACAGAAAATAAGGGGTAAGTATGTACATTTTTAACGATAAATAAACTAAAAAATAAATTATTAACATAGAATAAAATTAAATTGCAATCGAACTCACGATGCTTTGGGTATGGGATTTCAACTCTTTTTATCACCATTTTGAAATTTATAAGACACCTATCACCAATGGGGTCGTAAATGTAGATTCTGAAATCAAGGAAATTTACATTTTAATATACAAAAAATACATTTAAATATTAATCAAGAAACCGAAATAAGAATAAAATATAGTTTTAAGACCTAATCTCTAAGGTAATACTGACTTGTTGCATCCACATTTTGACTCGCATATCTGAGTGTCCTGTAAAAAATAGGACATTTTTTAGATTACGTCAGCTATAAAAGTTTCAATGAGATAACTAGATAGGTAAACAGATAGATTATGTCTGTTATTATGGTCACTGTTGGCAAATAGCGTTACTTGGTACAGGGGCCAAACGAAGACCACCAATAAATTAATAAGACCCACCCACAGTATCAAAGATAAATGATAATCCACTTGTTTTGAGGCAGGCATTAATAAAATAATATTTTCCTTACATCACTATTGGTTTCCAACTCCTCTGCAACTGTTGAATGTGTAAAGTTCATTTTAATATAAATACGTTTTATACACAAATATAGCTATACTTATTTGAGGTTTTATGTAACACGACACAGGATCATACCTACCGTGATAATCAATTTTGTTGAATGATTGCCGGCAATCCGGCAATCATTCAACAAAAAAGATGGCCAAAAAAAAATGTATAAAACGAAAGAATACAATATTTACCCGTAATGTTGCTCAAAAGCAGAATAAAAAGCGGTGTCACATAAAACATTTTCTGTTTTATTTGCGTCTGTACTTGCGGCATAATTACATGGAAAATCCTTTTGTTCACATCACAAACTCAGACACGTCTTGAGACCACTTAAAGTAATTGATTATTACTAACTGCACTTAATTTCCTCAGCAGTTGCTATTTAAATCTGTATACCATCTAATAGTAATATTACGGTATGTTTGCAACTTTCGGTCGACGTATGAACCTCTTTTAAAGCGAGGATACCAAAATAGATTCCTGACCTCGCGGGCATTCGGCAATAGAATTATTATTTAATCTTCACTGTACATTACCTTAGCATTCTTTGTACTAACGAAAAATAAATTTTATTAAAATTATTTTTAATATATTGCTTAAAACTAACTAATTAAACTTATTTTTGTAGCGAATAGTGGCCCTTCATGTTTAGTAAAGATTTAGTTTATAAACTATCTGTTATGTTATAAAAGTTTCTGCATGTTAAGGAGGATTGAAAATAAATATTTGCTTATTAATCATAATTCTTTCTATATAACCTACTATCTATCAATACGTATAGGTACCTTCTCAACTATGGTTAATAGCCAGGATTGACTGCTGCCCTGCGCCTGAGGACTGTAATTTAACACAAACCTATATAACTTTCTAAAACCGTGTGTTCCAAACCTACGGTAGTTAATAATATGCAAGAAGCAAGCTTTAAAATGTATATAATTCTGTTTGTCTTTGTTAAATTTAATCATGATAAAAACAGTATGTTTTGCTGCGTGACGAGAAACGTAAGTGTCAGTTACGTTCAGAAACGTGTCCTAGTATGTATAATTATTTGTTTTTAATTTGATGTAATTTTTATTTGAAATAAATAGATAAGGTGATATTTGCGGGTACAAACCATTTAAGTTCGAAATACCTAGATATTTAAATTCATTTAAGAAAGTTACCGTCAACTGGATTTTCAAAGTGCAACAAAGCTAATAAATTAGAAGAAAGAAACATACTTCGATCCCCTTTTAAGCTGCATCATCTTATTGAAATGCGAGTAAGAGTGAGCAAGAAAGCAATACATTCCATTTTCTGTTCAAATCTAGGAGTGCAACGTCGTCCGCTTTACTCAAGTCAAATTGAAATCAAAAAACCAGTTTATTTACCGACCACATCTACGACGCGCGCGTTCTACGTTTCGTACTTGTCCGTGTTTTCTCACAGATTACAGATCTCTTTATATTCGAATATTTAGCTATTTTAATTGTTTTTTTCGTTTCTTTCGAAAGATATAGTGACATCAAAGTGTTTTACTTTTATTCGATTTTCGAAAGTCCATAATAAAGTACCTATTCGGAGTGCTAAAAAGGTGTGTCGTGGTTCGAATTTTGAACCGTGAATAAACTTTTGTGCATTCACGTGAAAAATACAAGTGAATTGTTTCAAAGGGTTTTGTGTGAAAAAGAGATGTTAATATTTGGCAAAAAGTGTTTAATCACAATTGATTGTCAGTTATACAGTTCAGTGATCTTCGTGTGATTTCTATAACAAGACGAGTTCGCAAGGTAAACGTGAGTAAAAGTTACGCTAAAATAACTGTTTCTAGCCTTTAGATACTAGCTGTACAACTGTATGGTTCAATTAACACGAGGAAAGTTCCCACTGGGGATTTCTAGTTAGATTTTAATTGGAATTATGCATTCCAATAGGAATGATAAAAATTTAGTTCCAAATGTTTTGATTTAACATTCCTTTGTGCGTTAGTGTTACTATCGGACGGAGACCGGTTTACGAACTGAAATTACACAATAAAGTTTTTAATGCAGTCAAATGCTAGTTGCATGTTGTCATGTTTTCGCAACTAACACTTATATTATTCAATTTTTAGCCTTTAGATTACACTTTCGATTACCAAACATTCCTTAAAAGAGAGTGGTGTTTATTCATATTATGTGAAAGCACTGTTTTAAATGTGCCATTTCTAGCCATAATTAAGAAATAAATCCTCAATAAATGCTGTATTGGCTGGCTGGCTTTATAATTTCTTCAATCATTGTACTTACCACCTGACAAAAATAAAATGAGATTCTGTTACTATCAAGTAGGTAATAACTAGAAATAGAACTTAGTTACATAATATATGATTGTTTATCACAGATGTGTGAATCAAGAATCCTGTCACATCGAACAATCACCTGCCAGCCCTGATGCAGTCCGGAACATTCCATGAAGTTGGCTGAGTCATGCAGCCATGGCCAGTGGCAAGGCTCTGTATTCAATAGCGGTGGTTGCATTGGGCTTCATTTGCTTCGTAGTTGGTGCCATCGCTGTTGGACTACCTACTTGGGGGAAATTTTATAGCTGTAAGTAAAATTAACACAACTCTATAAAGCCAAGTAGGGTACTAAATGGTTACAAAATCTACCCCGTCACTAACTATTTATTATATTACATTTTAAAACAATAACTATTGCAAATGAGGACATTTTTTTTACTTTTCAGCCTTAAACACTTTTTTAGAGTCTAATACATTGATTGAAGTTAAAAGTTTTTGTTGTAGTTACCTTATTAAGTATTGTTGATACATAATTACACGATATCTGCAAATAAATACAGCTTTGTTTAGAAATCATCTGTTATGAATTATGTTTCAGCTATGCTATTCAGCATGACCATCAATATACTAACAATAGAATTTCAGACATTAAAATTAATGTCTGTTTAACTGCAAAATAGTTATGATACTTTACTATTTTTCTTAGCTAAACACTCTTGGCAGGATAGCTTCGGTAAGGATTGACACTTATTATAGTTAACAAGCAAACTTAAGTTTTTTTTTTCTTTTTAATAAACACAAAATTTTTTGGAGCTTTGCATGTATGATCTTCACAACATTCATATATTAGTTGCTAATTTTGTACCATAAAAAAAAACAACTACATTTTTTTAATATTAAAAAAGAAGTAAGTATGAAAGTAAAATAATACTTTAATAAATTATCAAAAAACTTAAATAGGTCAATCAACTTTTCTAGTTTAAATGGTTTAAATTATTTGTTATCAAAATGTAGAGCATTGTCATGATTACTGCAAAAACTATATCAACGTAATGCACTACTGATTTACTAAGCATGTTATATTCCATCGATCAATTAATTCTAATTATTTCACAGTCTACTTGTTCTTGTTATTTGCACATCTTATGCTTTCGTCTTATTACTTTAAAATATTAGAGATAATATTTCGTTTCTAAAATCTATTACTAGAAATTAGTAAATTACCTTTATTAAAATGTATGTATTTTCTGTAGTTAGCTTACTAATTATTAATTGACAACGGTCATGTAATCATACTGTAGTTCTGAAAATTATCTAGTTTAAATATGTACATGAGTAACTTAAATACCTACTTAAAAATGAGTAGATTATTAAAAGAGAGTAAACTGGGATATCAGTCTTTTTATAGTCGTAAACTATATAGAAAATAATCTGCAAATGGGAATACAAAAAATCATAATATTATGCTTATAAATTGAAAAAAAACTTTGTGGTTAGTAGCAGGAGAGACATCATGTATAATACCATATAAAGCTATACAACCTTATAAAATTCCTATGTAAATATAATTATCCATCATTTTAATTAAATGTCCATCATTTTCCCTTTTCCATATTAATTAGACAGACTATACCTATTGACATGTTTTGTATCTGTAATACAGGAAAAAAGATTACAAATGCTTTGTTTCCTCTTTAAATTTGAGGATATAATAAAACCAACTTGATGTAGGTATATTGTATATAATGTAGATAAATATGATTCATCATTTAAATATGTGTTCAAACTAAAACAAAACTTGTATTAAAATTTTAACTTCACAATCAACATTCAATGTTTATTCTGTGAATAGTTTCATATTAATGGAAACATTTAGCATTAAATTTAATGTTCACAGCTATTAAAACAGCAATTTAATTTGTAATTAGTAGAATTAGTGTTAAAAGGCACTGTAATGTCACATATTTGCACCTAGATTACAACTAAACAAATTCTTACAGATGACTCTGATATTCAGCTGTCGGTCCCTGGGTACTATTGTAAGTATAATAAACGAATATTCGGTGGTGGTTACTTAATAAGCCAACTGGTATTGTGCTGGCTAAGGATTAGCCATGGTCAAATTTTGTCTCTAACATTACGTTATTTACTAGTATGCAGCCGCTTAGACGTTGGACGACCTTGTTAAAAAGGAATTATTTGGGTTTGACAAAAGTCATCCTAAGGTCTATTCCTGGTTTCACAGTAGGTACCTAACTTTTAGGAATATTTAAAATGGCGTAGATTAATGCCCGTCAACTAAATTATTCAAAAATATTAGACAATTATTTTGTCATATTTACGTAACCAAAAACTCACACGATAAATTGATTTGAAATGTCGCATGACATCACAATTTCGTGTATTTTGTACGCAAGCACGTCATTAACTGAAACTTGATTCGCAGCTTTATCTTCTTAGTGTTTTCTTATTTTGAAAACGCAAAAACACGTGTCTAATATGTTTTTATTACCTAACTACAGACTAATCAGATTTTGACTTTTTATACCCAGTCATCTATTATCACCCTATTATTTGAACAGGCAAAAGTTATCCCAAGGTCTATTACTGGTTTTCACAGTACCTAACTTTAAAGAATATTTAAAAGTAGCTGTCCCCCGCGACTTTGTTCGCGTGTTTTAGTTACAACGGTTTTTAATTTTTGCAACATTTTTCATTTATGCTCCGCCCCTATTGGTCGTAGCGTGATGTTATATAGCCTATAGCCTTCCTCAATAAACGGACTATCCAATACAAAAATAATTTTTCAATTCGAACCAGTGGTCCTGAGATTAGCGCGTTCAAACAAACAAACTCTTCAGCTTTATAATATTAGTATAGATTATGTCGGTATCGTTTTTTTTAACCATTATGTTGTTAGTTTGTAAGAACATATTTATGGTTTTGTATTTGTTCGTCGTAGCAAAAGATACCCGCTAGATTACGGTTACCTTTGCAATTATATCTTGGAAGAACATTAATTTTCGAGCACATTAACATTGTAATGTCATAGTACAGACGCGTGTCAAAAGACGTGTGTTAACTGTTAATTTAATGTACTTACGTAGTAAGGCACCGATAGTCTTCAAATACGGCCTGTCTGGGTATATTAAAGGCATAACTCACCGGTATATTTTAGTCGGGAGGAGTTAGCTAATCATTTTACCTTTTCCAGGAAAAATAAAATGTAGTAAATTAACTTATGACCTGCCCTTTAGATACCTTAAAAACTATTTGCACTTTGTTTTCTAGACAGGAACCTATACTAGCTTGAAGTACATAAACCAATAATAGAGACATAAATGTTTTCAGTAAATCTACCTTTATAATATCTGTATCGGTACATACGTATGTAAAAAAACCGGAATTAAAGCTTATCAGAGGCGTTAGTCAGTAATAGATGCAAAATGCAACACATACACATAAACTCAATACATGAATACATTGTATTATTCTTAGGGAGGTAGGTATATCTATGTTAGTACTAGGTATGCTAGACATGTAACACGACATCCAAGCGAGTATAGCGTCGGGTATCATTTTGCTAAACAGGTGTTTTTCAAATGATTGTGTACTCGAATGTTTCAAGACTAAAAACTTTTTGGTTGGAACCTTCCCCTTTATTTAACTATGTACACAAAGTATCTATGTGTGTATCTGTGTCTCTTTTATCTACGAGTACACAACGGAAGTGCAGGCCCAAGCCCCAGTGCGCGAAGTGGGCCAAACCACGCTCCTACCTTCGTCTACTGTTACCTTTGATACCTTCGCCTTTCTAACGTACCTTAGTTATTTATAAGATAACATCAATGATTGCCTGTCGATTCTTTTTAGAAATTGGACTCGTGGGGAAAATTTCTAAAAAACTACTGCAGATTGTAGCACACAATTCCCACTGCCTACCTACCTAGATTTAAACTGTACCGATTTGGCCCGATTTTGGATTCTAACCGCACTGCTTCCTAAATTGTGTACCATTTAGGTTTCCTACAATTTGAACAGTGTAATACCTACCTAAGTGCTTCAATAATACCTAATAAAATAACCTTCTATATATTTTAATCTATACTAATATTATAAAGCTGAAGAGTTTGTTTGTTTGTTTGTTTGTTTGTTTATTTGTTTGTTTGAACGCGCTAATCTCAGGAACTACTGGTTCGAATTGAAAAATTCTTTTTGTATTGGATAGTCCGTTTATTGAGGAAGGCTATAGGCTATATAACATCACGCTACGACCAATAGGAGCGGAGCATAAATGAAAAATGTTGCAAAAATGAAAAACCGTTGAAACTAAAACACGCGAACAAAGTCGCGGGGGACAGCTAGTTACCTATAATACTGATGAGCATATTAACAGTTTATGCGTTAGGAACCCGGCATAGATATCTGTTCAAGAGCAAGTAATTTATAATGGTAAGAAATTTTCGAACTACAACTATAAAAACATAATAACTATCTACATATAAATTACCTTGTAGGCCGTTCACGATGTTTACTCGAGCTGTATCTACACTGCATTTAAAAAATGTGGCACGCCCGCCAAACGGGTTATTGACCCACGAGACCTTTGTGACAAAACTTGTGGGAGATGTGCCACCGGTCGCAGTTATAGAGTGTATTTTTTTAATTTCAACAGACATCGTACATTCAACCTCCTTTAAGAATACTAAACTTTGAATTTCGTACAATATGATACGACTTTATAAACATTTTTTATTCGTTTCATACTGGCTGATGAACCTCGTTTTGAATTTCGATTAAGATTCAAATCAGTATTTAAAGACGGTTCTTATTTTTCGAAACGTGAGTTTGAAATCTAGATTGAAAATCTATGTTTCTTTGCTATGCTGTATAAATAATACGCTGACTCAGGAGTGTATAAGACATCAAAAGGCTTTATAATATAACGTCGCTTAAGCAAATTAACCACAAGCTTCCTCTGCGCGATCCCCTGACAAAACAGGTCTCAGATTCCCATCCCTGAGAAATTTGACCTTTCACGGTCATATTACGTATGGGTTCACAACAGACATTGACTTCAACAAGTTTTATAATTTTTGTTTGCTGATTTTAAAAAGATGTTAATTCTTATTTTTAGCATACGATTTCCATACTAAGTAATAATACTTAAATGCGAAAGTCGTTGCTTGGGATGACTACGCCTTAACACCAAAAAGATTCTAACAATATTTTTTAAATAGGTTTATTATTTCTTCGGATACTCCCATTGCCAACAATAAATTAAACGTAGCATTGAAAACTTGCATCGTGTAAATAATGGTCTAAAAAGTTAACAAGCGATCTGTATAATAACACCATTAGATTGCTTCACACCGGACAGGCTATATTTCACTCCCACAGTAATAACGGTATCATCTTAAATAGAAAAATGATGATGACTTAAATAAAGAAATCAATAGCTTACCAGAAAAACAATAGAAAGAAGGCAGTTGTTAGCCATTACTTACAAAACTCCTAATATTAATAATGTAAAGACAATTACACTTCAAGGTTACATTTTAATTAGGTAGTCATAACGGTTTGTCAAGACTTGTTCCATTTCCCACACACTATATTTTAACTGACAAAAGTATTCGCATACAACAAAACATTTTTGAAGCGTAGTTTCTCCGACTAAAAAACAGAACAAAACGCGCAAAATCTGGTCCAATCCGAGCTCTAAAATAACTTTAAAGAATGTATAGTACAATAGTGTTGCTGTATTGAGATCTGCTCGTATCAAGCCATCAATGGTCAGCATGACAACACCGTTTTTTTTTTGACTGACAGGCAACGACCTCGGTCTTTGAACGCAAGCACGATACGCAAAGGTCCTGAGAAAGAATCTTTTTTTGTCCAGTGTTTTGTTTAGTAATTAGTCTTCGTATCTTCGTTGTCCATGACATTAATGCTAAATGAAGTGTCAAGTATAGCTTTGTAATAGTTATTTTAACAGACTATTATGCATTTCTTTTTACAAGCATAGCGTGAGTTGTATTTACTGTATCGACCAGGAATTTTAAGAACGACTGTATCTCTAATTATGTTTAAAATAGGTATTAATTATTTTTTCATTAGTATTTAAAAGGCCTTTCTTTTTTTACATTGGTTAGAAACTGTAGTTCCAAAATAATGATGTAACTTATTTATAGCAATTTATTACACTTTATAAAAGCCTCCTTTGTGATGTCGTGACGTTCTGAAATTGATATTTTGTTCCACTCTTCGTGTTCAGCCCGTGCAATATTGTTGGAACATTATCTTTAAACGATATTGTTTTTATAGCTATTAATACTTTTGGTTTCATTGGTCTTTTTATAACGTTTCTAGGCACTTAGAAATGCTCCTTAATCTAGGCTATCGGTTTACCAGGACTCGGCTGGATCGTAAAATTTATCGTTGCAGTTTATGACTTATTGTTCTGCAAAGTTCTTTCACGTTCACAGTTAGATTCTGCCCCGCCGCTGTAAATTACAATTGTAGTCACGAATGCCTTAAACACTACTGTGTAGATTCGTTGTCTTACGACAAACTAGAACTCAGACACAACACGTATATTATAAATAGATACTATATAAATTGTAGACGTAAAGACATATTTATTTTAGATACTAAAACTATGTGTAGAGCTATAGTTGGTACTTTTTATATTTAAATTTTGTCACGCCGGGCGTTAAAAACTTTCACAATATCGTATCTTAGCAAAAATTACAATCGTTTTTACTGTAATTCGTTCCTTACTGCTTTACCGAGAACCGTTCTTTATTGATTGGCTTCTGAGTGTATAAATATTAAATTGAAGCGTTCACAGAATATCGTATCGCTTCGATGCGCCATTTGAATTTCTTCGACCCCCGTAAACGACCCATGTCCAATCTAAAATGACCGATATCTGTCTCGTGTAAGCTTGATTTAAAGTTCGCAATACATTTGCATTGCAAAAACGGTTGTAATTAATTTTATTGCGTAAATATCTAAAATGTCAATGAAACTGAAATTATAGATTTCGAAATAACGTTTAAAAATCATTATACATAGATATTATAATCGTTATATATTATCATTTTACGCTATTTAGTCACGAATTTCAGTGTTATATTAATGTAAAATCAATGACGTATTATAACGTACTATATCGTTTGCGTAAAATTTATTTAGTGGGACAAAGAGGTGGGAGAGCAACCCAGTCATTGTAGAGCATAATTTTTATATTTTACGTCACACCATTGCATAAACTCAATGACTCAAAGTTGAGGATCATTAATTTTCATAGTAATTTTCTGAATTGTATTGTTGACCTGCACATTGTATAGGTGAATGTCGGTTACCTCGTAATCAATTGACATGTGACTTATGACTCACGACATCATTAAATTAATTAATGAAGGGCATAATTACGTAATTTCTTCCTGTCATGCTTAACTTTAATTAGTTTTAATACGATTTATTAAGACGACGATTTGGACGTCATTTGTTAAATCAATCGTCAATTGTTTTATTGTTTTAATACACATTTTGTTCTGGGTGTGGGCAACTTAGAACCTATCTTTTAGATTTAAACGTCTCATTACGGTAAAAATACGAAGGCACCTTTTAAGATGGCATAGGTACGATACTAATACCGTTTCTGAAACAGTGGTCGCGGGCGTCTATCATTCATAGTTTGTTCGTTATTTGTCTAATCGGTTGTAAATTCCATTCTATTTCTTAAACTTAGAAATTGCTGGTACAAATTACAATAATTTGCAAATTGTATGTAAATTGTTATAATCTCATGACTAGCTGCAATTATTGAGTTTTCTAGAAACGGCTAATGACAAATCTAATAGGTACCTAAATGGCATTAGAAACTTATCAATTAGCAACATTTAATGAGCTATTAATCCGTATGTTAATTGAAAAACATACTTAAATATAATATTATTCATCTTCCTTATCTTTACATATTATAAAACAAAGTCGTTTCCGTTGTCTGTACGATGAGATCTTTAAAACTTCGCAACGGATTTTAATGCAGTTTTCAGCAATAGATAAAGTCATTCAAGAGGATGGTTTATATGTATAATACAAATGCATATTGCACATATGCGAAGCCTGTGTGTCGCTATTTATCACTACATATTATAAAACAAAGTCCTCAGCCGCGTCAGTCTGTCTGTTCGCGATAAACTCAAAGTACCGCAGCGATTTTCCTGCTGTTTTCACCAATAGATATAGTTGTTCTCGAAGAAGGTTTTAGTATAAATTCGCAATCAAAATTTCATGTTTACTTTTGGTCGCGAAAACCGACATCCACGCGGACATCAGCTAGTATAGTATAAAACAAAGGCGCTCCCGCTGTCTGCACGCTTAGATTTTTTAACTGCTCAACGGATTTTAATGTAGTTTGCTGCAATCGATAGATGATTTAAGAGGAAGGTTTATATGTATAATATACATTATTCATGTGCGGAGCCGGAGCGAGTCGATAGTTACAAAAAATAAAACTTAAGCCATTTCATATCGCAACTACGTTTCTGTAAAGATCTTGTTCGGCAAGACAGAAAGGAGGAGGAAGACCTAAGTTGTTAGACAATAAGCAAGGTCCAATTCGCAACACACTACGAATTGAATTAGTATGTAGGAAATCGTGACGGGGCCCTCTGTACAACTCTTAGCGTGTCGCTAACCTTCAGTTTTACAAACCTTCAATGAGTTCTGCTCACCCGAAAGGCTGATTGTCACAAAGTACCAATCCTTCATGCCTTCGAATGGCCTCGAATCAAATTATTAGATGCGTTACAACAGTTCGGACTCTCATCGTATATCGAATGTTCGACACATCAAATCAACAACACCATGTGATCTTACAAGGTCTTTCACACAAATATCTCATTCATTCTTCTATCTATTAACTAATAGTAGTGTCAAGATTTCAATAGCCAACTTGTCCAGTAGCTTTTTGAGTTAGCGTACTTTAGTTGTTTGCTTTAATAAGGTATTGTTATGACAAAATCTGTTAAAGTTATGTATGTGTAGGTGGCTTTAAGGTCGTGAATGATGTGTGTTTGGTGCCAGATAAATACTTTACGTTACATCACATGTTGCTATGTCTATTGACGATATATTTTCGATTATTTCCTTGACCTCCTTCATGAATAATATTTGTTCTACTCCTCTATGCGTATAGAAATTCACTCGTCGGTAAAAAAATAATGAATTGTAGTTTGGTCTACATTCGCATTTCGCAATACTTAGAGATGTTTAAAATATTTGAATACTATCTACCGTCTAGGTCCTCTAGGTGACTAAGATTTATGTTCAAAGGAAATTGGAAATCCCGTACAAGATAGCAAAATGTTTATCAACATAATTTTACAGCTTTCCAACAATGTTCCAATAAGTACCGGAGGCTACTTTCCTACGTTTATCAGTTCTTGCTTTTAGTTAAACATGTTATTATATCCGTTACATAATTGAGTGGCTTTGGGTGACAGATCATTTGCAGTTTGCAATATTTGTTTTACATGTTAAATGGGTTATGGTATGGAGCCTGCTAATTAACAGCGCACGATGGACATATCTATATGTGAAAATGATTTATGCAACTAACATTGTAAATACTACGTAATAAAAAGTTACTACAAAATTTAATGCATGTTATTATAAATTATTAGATAGTATCTGTAACACGATTTTTCTTCTGTTTGCAGTAGAGAACCCGAACTTCGACCAAGGCTATTTTGGACCATGGCGCGTCTGCAAAAAGCTACTCTACAACAGAGAGAAATGCGGCTCGGATGTATCCAAGTTCCATCCGTCAAGTAAGTTGCTTATTATCATATATTTACGGATAGATGCACACACGTTGTTTGAAAGCCGAAGATGACCAGATAAACCTCTATAATATTCTATTATTAGTTTTACACCAGTTTTATAACGGCGACTTTGTTCACAGTCTTGTATTACAACTCGGATTTCGAATACACTGTGTTACTACGCGGTACATACGTGTATACATATACAATTTCATTCAACTCCGTCCGACTGTAACAGTTGATTGTGTAACCAACGTGAATACAAACTTTTTATTTTTATGAATAGGCTTATTCAGGTCGCCTTTGAGTCGTCCATTAGACTTCAGAATCTTATCCTGGTATTACAAGTGTATATTTTAACCAATGATATAGTATACTACATCTATAAATATTTATATACGATACTGTTTTGTATCGTGTCATGTTCCCGAGACATTAATTTTCTTCCGTGGAGTTGTGGCTTGGCTGACCTATTTTCGGTTGAAACGCCCTTAAATTTTATTCTTTGTTGTCGTTTAATGCATATTTACTAATGGAATTTTATTATAAATGTGCGTTAATTTTAATTTGGTATATTTAGGTCAGGTTATATTATTGATCACTCCATAACGTGACGCGTGCGTGTATGCAAGAAGCAGAAAGTAGAGTAATATTTAGCAATAATAAAAAGATGTTTGATCTAAATAATTAAAGGGCTCTTTGTTTATAAAAATAAATTCGTACTTTTAGCCATCTGGCTCTTCAAAACGGGTGGTTTTATAATGCTTCAAATTCATTAAACGTAACTTAATATTGTGCGTCAAAGGGGAAAGTCGTTCAAAAGGAAACATGCGTCGGCGTGTCGTTGAAAAGGGAAGTCAGGGAAACGGCTGCGTTACCATAATGCTTTTGCCTTTATTGATTTTTTTTTTCGGATGCAGTATAGGCACGCCCTATTCGTAGTGCCTACTTGTAAAAGGACCCTTTATTCAACTAGAATATGTTCACTCGTAGGTAAAGGTATTTAATTTAATTTACATTAATAAAAGTATTTATATATTATTAAAATTATATACCTATGTATTAGGTATTACTTTTTTATCGAACCTCTCCTCGTAAATTACGTAATTTTGGTTTCGTTAAAAAAGTAGGTACCAAATATAACAACATTAGTATTTATTATACTATATAATACATAGGTATTATTTGTATGTCTATGTACATAAATCTTGAGCTAGAGTCAATAAAGACAAGCAGTATATTACACGTGAAAGTTTCGATAAAATAGCTCTAACGACAATTACTTTAGAAATATGGCCGACTGGAAAGATATGTGTATCGTAAACTTTTCGGATCACTTAAGAAATTAGATCGATTACTACATTCTCTAATTGAATTGTTTCGACGCGCCTTTGTTTATGGAAAAGAAAAGTACTTTAATTAATTGTTTTACTAAACAAGTTATGAACAACAGAGATGTTGACAAAAGTTTTCTTAATGTCCGTCAGGTAGATTAGTAAAAAATAATATAGTGACTTAGGTAGGTACCTATATTTTCTTTTTTTTACGTATTCAAAAACTTAGGAGAATACATTGATTTGAACATCACGATGTCATACGTTTTGTGTAATATCGCGACAAAATTAGTCCCCATTTATCTCCTTAGTTTTTAGTTATTTTGAAAAAGTAAAAAATACGTGTCTAATATTAAACTACAAAAGTAACTCTGCCTATATGTTACGATTTCACGGCAAAACGCTTAAGGGATTTTAATAAAACTTAGGGGATTTAATGCGATAAGCTTGGAGTCCAAGATAATGCATAGGCTACTTTTGCCGCGATAACTGATACCCAAGCGGGCGGAACCGCGGGCAACAGCTAGTAAATAATAATCTTCATAAAATTATCTTCGTTCAATAATTAACGTGGTCTGCTCAATTAATTTTCGCTTAATGCATCTAAATGTTTCCTAATAAATGTTAATTGAATGTTGTTTTTATTGAACATGCTTCAATTGTTTGCCCGTCCAATTATTTTAAACGGTTGAGACTCTACCAGGTTCGCACACCCTAAATATTGCGTAATTGTAGAAATTCATATCATAGATGTAGGATATATTCATACATCTATGGTTCATATACATTGCAAAGTTATAGCATCATGTCAGACAGAGGTAACGAGTACGACTCGGGAATATTATTCATAATAGATGACCCACTTTATTACCTTTTAATGTTTTATGACATTTAGGTGTGCTGACATTTCACATGTCACACAGTAATCTAATTTCGTAGTTACTGTTAAGGCAATGTTTCATTAGCACCTACTGCACGAACAAATATTGTCGGTCCTAAACTAACAAACGATTGCGGACGTGAGAGACATGACTAGGAAAAGATTATGAACTATTCACAGGAATGTTTAGTAAGTTAAAAAGGGCGAGGATTAGAAATTCATTTAATTCTAATCTTTAATAGTATCGCATGTTTACAGAGGTTTTGTATTAAAAATCTGCTCTTTCGTGTATTTACTGAGTTCATATTTCCTGCTTTCTGTTTAATTTTTTGATATTATATAAAGCCCACAGCAGCTTTTACGAAACGATTTGTTTGAAATACCATTTTTTCTCTTGTATACGTTAACGTAAGTTAACTTTGAGATTTGTATAATAACTTTCGTGAGGAGTATTAATAATTATTTAAAAAAACAAAACGGTCTACTCACGCATATTGACGCCGCCGCGTCAGCTCATGATTAAGGACTATTGAGTCTGAAACTAGTCGGGCGATCCCGAGAATATGCGTGAGTAAACCGTTTTGGTTTTTTTAAATAATAACTTTGAGATGTTCTTAAAGCCTAAAAATGAATGAAGGGGAAGGTTTTAATTGCACAGGATTTCTTATTATTACTCCGCCGAGTGTCGTTTGATTATTAGGCCAATTTACTTATTTAATGACCTGTCTAATAATAAAATTTACTAGAAAACCTTAGCGATGAAGACCTTCCCCTTAAAATAACGCCAGTTCGTTGGGTCGACCCGTCTGCTTTCTCAGTTCAATGAACACGAGCGATAGTTAAACATGTTAAGTAATTAACTGCTACTTAAGATTAATACCTGTTGCTTGGTATGTAATCGTCATAGCTATTAAGTGTGGAAGTTTACCAGGTTATGACGGAACTCTTTAGGGTAATTTTTGGCTTTATTGTTTTTTTTTTTTTTTTTTTTTTTGTAGTAGATGGTTTTTAATTATAAATACCTAATAATAGCTCTTATTTATAAATATCATCGCTCGATGCAAATAATTTTACATCTGTTGTTTCGCTTGGTGCCGTTTAGCTAGGCTATATTTGGCGTCCCTTATGTAGGTAGAACCTCGAAACATCTAATTATATTAAAGTTAACAATTTTAAATTAAAGTTTAAATAAGTAATCAAAATCTCTTAAGTATGTTTCAAATGTTATATTTTTACGAAATATTATAAAAATAAGTACTTACTAAGTTTTTAATACAGCAAGCATAAGGGTTTAATTAAATAAACAACGATTAAAAAAGGTTAGACTATTTCCTTAATAACGCCGAAGAATGAGATTAATTAACTCAGACACTTTCATTGTGAATTGATTTATAGAGTATTGTGAAGTTCGTGTGACTTGAAAGTATCTTCCAGTGTGTGACTTCTACTGCGTATGTCACACGTGCCACTTAAACGGTCATAATTAAAACTTTTCGTATATATTAGCATCAGCCAAGGGGAAAATATACGCTAACTTTATTGTCTTACTTTCACTGGCCTAGAGATAGATTACTTTTTTTGTTATTAAAAATTTTCGAACAAAAATATTATTTAATTTCATTTTCAGTTAACCTATAAGAGGTTGAAATTATATTAGTTATATACACGAAAACTAAAAAAGAGAATGTTAGTTTAACCTAAGTTTGTTTGGACATTTCTTTTCAGGGTAGTTAGGAAATGTCGACTCCAGTGAGCTCAAAAAAGTGACGTGTAAAAGTAATTGTTTATCCTAATTGCATAATAAACGATTTCTTTTCATTTAAATTAGTTATTCTATACAAACTCTAAATTCGGTAGTTTATTTAAATTTATAGGTATTATGTGTATTTAGTTTAATAAGGGAATTCTAAGAACATAGTTTTGCAGTATGCCTACGGCACAGTTGTACTTATACAACACTTAATTATAAGTTATCGCATTCGTAATAAGTGAGCAACCCAGTTCCCTAGTTCGCCCTACATATCGTGATAAGCAGCTTAGCTTATTGCTTTCCTGTATTACATTTCTTGCATCTTAAGGAAACTAATTGACTTGAATTGTTATAAAAAGAAATCATTTTAAACCCGTCACGACTTATTGCGGCATTTGGAGCAGGCTGTGCTGCATAATCGAACAATTACTTTGCTAAGTCGTAGATATTAAGATAAAACATTTTTGAATGTCCTTTTTTGACGGAATCTAAACATCATAATCGTTAAAATTTGCAATTCTGTCTTTAATAATAAATATAAATAAGATAAAAAAAAATAAGAGAAAAAATAAGGTTCTAGTTTACAAGTTAACCTAACTCAGAAGCAAAAGAAACTGATGTACACCACCATAAAAAAAACAGTGGCACGGGAGTGCCGACAGAAGTGAAAACTTGAACAATTACAATATATGTGCATACATATATATAGGTACAGGGGTGTCGGTAACGGTAACAATGTCGTGAATTCGATGGTTTTTTCACTTTTTTCCCATCACAAAAATTGCCCAATGCGCCTAAGATTTTTCTCTTTAAAAAAGGACAAACTACACTGAAAGACGTTGTTTAGTCTAGGTGCATTATCAAACCCGTTTAACACACCGGGGAATACAGGTCTAATGTTATATGCCTACAGATATGTTTAATTTATTCCACACAGTTCAGTCTGTGCTCAATGTCCACGTAATGCTAAAACAATGTCATTGTGCAGTTGATGTGCGCTTGTGTAATGCTTTCATTGTTTCCGACGCATCCTTCATTTAATGTTCGAGGTAAATGCCGTCGATAAATTGGTCGTTTGTCAATGCAGTTTTTACCTTGACCTTATGTAGATAAAGGATGTTTTAGAATGCTTTGCTCCGTAGATCCTGATTGATTTATTCTGTGCCTTCTCGATCAGTAGGTATAATCAGACTGTTCTTATACCAGTGCCCTCACCCTCCAATTTAATTTTATTTCTAATACAATGCCAATGAAAAATTGATATTAGTTTAACAGGCAGGAGATTTAGTTTTCTTAAAAAAAATGTTGTCAATGGAAGGAACTGACTGAAATCTAAACATTTAGACTTTAGAGTATTTTTTTGTATTGTGTGTGTGTCTACCTGCTAAACGAATAACAATTTTCCATTAGCATTGTACCTATTAGAATTAAATGAAATTGGAGAGTAAGGGCACAGTATAGTCCAGGAAATGGTCGGGTTAATTATGGAACGTTGAACGGAATTTCTAAACTTTATTTTGACTCTTAAAGCACGTCACTGGGGCAATAGTGAAGTGACCTATACAAAAAAAAAATACATTTGTTGAATAACATTTAAATCTGATATTAAGTATATATACTGTAAATATGTAGCTATAATAGATGGTTTTGAAGGCTAGTCTCCATTTTTTAAGTCTTTTGAAAATCCAAAATTCTTCATAACTGATTGGAATTACCTTCACGCATGATTCGTGTGCCGTTTAGCTTAAATAGAGGTCTTAATTGACGGTTCTTGAATACTAATTCCATTGTGAGGACAGCAGACACAGGTGTTCAATGGTGCATCGCGTTAGGATGCACCACGAACAACGATAACCATATTTGTCAATTGAGATCTTGGTCGTAGCTACACTGGGATATATGGCGGTAGCCATTGTAGTAACTGTCTAATTTGTAAAAAAAAACTTAGGGCCGATTTTACCAACACCAGATAACTGTATAGAAAGAATAATTTTGAATTTTTAACCTTTCTTCTCATATTAAATCTGACAAGACGTCAATTTATTCCACAAATAAAAAATATATTTTTAAAGACTGTGTTCTCGTTCCTATTTATATCATATTAATTTTCATAACAAGAACATACTAAATACCTACCTAACTTATATTAAAATTCATGATTATGACATGTTTTTTAAACCACTCATAGTCTTTAGAACATGGGCCTTACGCCTCTAGGTTTATGAGGTTTATGATGATTCGTAAACACTACCTTTTTCCCTCTTTAGTAACTAGTTTGCCCGTCTCCGTAACCTTGACATAAACATTTGTGCTAGACACGATAATGTCTGCAAATTTAAACCTAATCAAACTGACATTGCACACTATTTCTTTACACTTGTTTGCGAGTCATATAAGGAAGGTGTCTATACATATAAATGTTAGAGCTGCAACATAAAACCTATAGTGACTCATTGTACTTAACACGATTGCATGTATTCGCTTACAGTATCTTTTACGTTATAATACTTTAAGCTTTTGTTTTATAATAATAATAATTTTAAACGCACCTTGGACCCATGTTTTATGAGCCAGCTTCTGCAGAATGCCTGTTTAAATTTTTCTTAGAATCTTTATATTCCATTTTTGTGCTATCAAAAAATATAAGTTAGCTTTTAGAAAATAGTGGATGTCGCGGTAGTGTGCAAGTGCGTTTCCGCCCGGTAAAAAAGGGACTAAACTCGTGGTGTCTTTAGCTACTAAAAAATCTGGTATTTCCGCCTTTTATAGAGCGGAGGAGTTCGTAACAGAAAAATGGCGATATAGGTAGTAGAATTTCTTACAAAAATCATCCTCTCTACGATAAAATTTCAAGCGTTGTCGAAGTGATACCTCTGACGTCATATCGCATCATTATTTATCTGATTTAACTTAATTAAAATAATCAGAAATTCTGTAAACAAGTTGTTGTAAAAGCAAGTAAATTAACATAGGTAGGTCACACAATCCTCGCAATCAATAGTTCGCGTGACGATGAAGCCATCAATGATTTAAAACCTAATGGAAAGTTTTATAACCAGTATCTGATTATAAAATACTTGTTTAAATTCAACAGTTCTTATAACAAGACACTTTTAATTACGATAGTTATAACTTAATCACCCACACAGCTTACTATTCTATTGAGCCATGGCAATATAACCATTAATTTAATCATTTAAAATACATAATTGCTTGAATATGGTGAGAAGAATAATTCTGCAGTGGGCGGCATAAATAGCCACCATTATGTGCTACGATGAGTCTTGTTGAATAATATTTGTACAATTTTAGTCGCAAACGGGGTCCATGGACACCTCCAAAACCATGGGTCTTAGAGACACTACCACCATATTTGAGCCTCGTTGTTTACTATTATTGCTCTAGCACTATTTTGTGGAAAAAACCTATAGCATTTAGGCACCTATATCCTTATTTTTTACACATAATATGCCTGCAACCTCACCACCTTTTTACACGTCCTGAGAACTAGGGACCACGGAACCAAGCCTGTGCTTGCGTAAACGGGTAACCGGCACTTATTGGTTTTGACGTATGCTTTAATAATAATTACAGTTTTGATTATCAATAATTTTTATTCTTTTAATTCCTATTAAAATAGGCATTGACGATAGCAGTGCATATAGGAACGTCAAACAAGAAAAAAACACTCAAATTGTGTTTTTGTACCGTAAATGCTCTATATATTTATAAAAATACAAGTATCCTCGCCCGGATCTAGCTAGTTACGTAGTAAATAATTCTATTACGTCCTAGGTACTGTACAATAATTGTACACATAGCATGATCGTAATAATTGTAATATTATGCTTGATTATACCTATATTGCGGCCTTGCAGTGTCATGAGCGTCGTCCATTATAGTCTTTATTAAATTATTTCGTTATTTTAATTCTGTAGGGTTTCAAAAAAGTGTTTGAACTGCATATTTATTTTAAAGCGCTGTATTTCTCGAACATTTATTATTATTTATTTAAATCCATCACTTCACGAATGCTCTATCGAATACCCGTTAGATTGGTCTGGCACGAATGACTGACTGGAAACGTAAAACCAGTTTGGATTTCATTCCTAGGTCAAGTAATCAAGGGTTTCTGATAGGGAACTATATTTTCTATCACCAAAATTTATATTTGTCATCAAGTTGTATCACCTAATAAATAGATCTATCGCCACGAAATATTTTCGTTCTCAGATAAACAAAAATTGTTCCCAGGTATGAATTATCAAATTAATGTTAATATATGTGTAAAATAAGAGATCGATAACCAATAAAATTATATTGCATTACATGAATATAAACTTCGTTCTTATAATAACAGTTTTGTTACTTAAATCATAGCTCTGTGCTCAGAATGGTAGATCTGTCACCAAATAAATCGATTATCGATCCCTGACTGCGACTCCTTTTTATTTGATATTTTGTCACCAATACAGTAGTAACATTTTATTTCGTTCAGATATTAAATTAATAGTATTCGTTACCAATTTAATACATCAATTTATAATTTTAATGAAAAAATGATCAAAGGGGCGGAGACAAATTGGCGCGCTTTAAAAATTGACCAATCCGGCCCCAACGATGGGTTGTAGGTAACTAGGTTCGATCACACGATGCGCGACGCGGGCGGGTGCGCCAAAGTTCACCTAAAATTTCAACTCCGATAATTGGAAATCCGAAAATGTTCTTCCTAACATTTTTCATCCTAACAATCACAATTCCTAACTACTCTGTCTCTAATGTTCATAATTCCGAAGCATTTAACTTCATAATGTCAGTAGCAATAAACATCTATTATACTTTTATTTGTTTTCCTACATTTTCTCAACATAACCATCTTTTACACTATTATTCAAAGTCATATCTTTTTTGTTTAGATTTCTTTTTATTCATAATAATCAGTAGCTTAGAATCGACTTTGCCAACCCCGACACATTTGGTTAGGTTGGTAGGTATTTTTTTTTTCTGACCCTTAGAACTGACTTTGCCAACCCCGACACATTTGGTTAGGTTAGTAGGTATTTTTTTTCTGACCCTTAGTACCGACTTTGCCAACCCCGACACATTTGGTTAGGTTGGTAGGTATTTTTTTTTCTGACCCTTAGTACCGACTTTGCCAACCCCGACACATTTGGTTAGGTTGGTAGGTATTTTTTTTTTCTGACCCTTAGTACCGACTTTGCCAACATGCAATGCAATTTTCTAGTAACATAATATGATTTATTGGTGATCTCTTTAAATTAGTTTGCTTAAATACTTATTAGGACACACCTATTATAATACATACAAAAACATTTATTTGGCACTAGACCTTATATCTCAGGATTTTAGGTGATTTATTGTGGAACTGATTTTGCATTGTTTGGTGACTACATTTTGGTGACAGATCTACTATTTTGAGACAAAAACATTTATTTGGTACTAGACCTTATATCTCAGGATTTTAGGTGATTTATTGTGGAACTGATTTTGCATTGTTTGGTGACTACATTTTGGTGACAGATCTACTATTTTGAGGACAAACCCTATTATTTAAGAAACACAAAACTAATTAAATTGGTGATAGCTTAAATGATACCCTTTCTGATATTAATAGCCTGGTATCTGAGATTAGTTTATTTTGATAAAGAAAATAGAGAAATAATTGGATGATAATTATTCGATCGCAGGCATATTTAGTCCAGACATAAATTTTGCAGGTACCTACCAATTTTAAGAAAAAAAAAATACCTGGTGTGTTGGTAACTAAAACTTCCCCACTAGATTCTTTCTATGGAAAGGATGTCTTTAAAAAATCTGTAAAATTAAGCAATTTCATAGTAAGTGCTACATTAGTAACTCTAGCATTATTAGGTACCTTGGATTTATAATTTATCCGTCTAAAATGTGGATACAAATAAATTGTCTTTCATTCTAAACGTGCCTTGTTGACGACATATCGCGTTTGGGGGAGCGTGACTCACAACTCTATCAAACGTGCAAAAATGTCGCCTGTCTCTTTGATGCATTTAAAACTAACAAAACAAACTTTAAAACAAGAGGTTATTGATTTGTCGCGTATGTTTTTGTACCTAGAACTTTTGAATACAGCCAGTCTTAAACTCTCAATAGGTGGGGCTCGATTTCTTTAACAATGTTTCGCATATTAGCTGCAGTCACGGCGTTGTTTTGCCCATAATAATATCACTTTCAAAAAATTTACAATAGATGTAAATTATATTTAGATTGAAGCTCTGTTAATCGTACAAAATTAAACGACTTGATATCGTTTCGTTTTTCGTATTAAACGTATTTAAATATTTTAAATTAAAGAAATCATGTGGCAAATTTTACCTCAGTGACATATACACAAAGAAACAATAAATTAAAATTGTTTGCTCAAATGGATGACATATTTATAATGTTTCAAATTTAAACTTACCATGCCTAAAGATATAATAACATTTAAAGTTGTTGCATGTTAGCCTAATAAAAAAATATGCAAATAATATGTCTCCACTTAATCTGGACTCTGTGGCGATGGAGTTTAATATTAAGTTGATAATAACCGGTCCAAATGCCGATGCTCTCCAAAACATGCGTATGACGTCAGCTTAACAGCAACTTGGCTGGAATGCGTTCATTGCCACACCTGTGTAACAATATAAACATAACCCCTTCAAATTTTCAGTATTTTTTTTTTAATTCTTTTGCATAGAAATTATTTCGAAACGCGAGTATGAGCGTTTCATAATTGTCATGCTTAAGTAGGTACGCATCTGTGACGCAAATAATACCTATATATTCTTAAAAGAAACTTAACTTTAATCCGAAGTTTCTTAAAGGCTGGTCAATTTAATCTGTTGTCAAATCTACAAGTTACAAGACTAACAACCAGTAACAGCGCTTGACATGTGGTTTGACAGGTGAAAAACTTATTTTTTGCTGATCAGCCTATCAGTCATGCCATAAGGTACACTGCAAAGATAAGTGTAATGTAGCAATGACCATGACACATAGCGAAGCCTAAAAATTAATTTGCGTTTGCATTCGGCGATTAGTTTACTTTTTTTTTATACCTACATTAAGGGTAGTAGCTACGTAGGTACGTTCTCTGATAATAGCTTATTGAGCGAGCATGGTGATTATGGCAATTTCCCCAGTGACCATTTACTGTAGCGGTCCATTGAGGTCGCGCCGTGAGAGCTCTATCTTTCTCGCGATCGAGGGACTACTTCGAAAATGATTTATGACTAAACCTGATGTAAGTTCAGAAACTGTACAACAGGAGCTTTTTTGCTAATACTTTTAGAAATGTTTCGGTAATACTTTTTTTTATTATTTTAAAGAAAAAAAATCTTATAATACGAATCCATCAGCCGTTCAGGCTACAGAGCCTGCCAAAGAAATATACATACATACCTACATACATACACTCGGAAAAAAGTCGACTTTTTTTGTTTTACGCATAAAAAAAATACAAACGAACTACCTATACGGATTGTATGAGCCATGCTAGTATAAAACTGCCACAGGTTAATTTATTTCAGAAATACCTGTAGAATATTGGACATCCTACTATTTCGCAATTATTATCTACAGCTAATCCTAGTTAAGAAATCATGATGCAAACCTACTTAAATCATATTCTAGTAGGTGTATGGTCTAACGCCTAAATAATGACTGGGAATAAAAACATTAGCTTTTGTGGTTTACATCCAAAGTGGCATAGGGGACAATTTATTCTACTGAACTATCATGTACCTCCATATGTAGTAAACATTAAAGATGATGTATTTTCCGGCTATTTAATTTAATACCTTCGTCAGTTATCTAGTAAATCTATAATAAAACGACGTTCCTAATAACATAATTCCGTCGTTGCTTCTTGCAGTTTGAAGACAATCATTCTCGTGTCGCTGCATTTTCAATGTCACGCCATTGTCTCGTGACAATCGTTTTTATATAGGTACCTAACCTTTATATAATGCTTACCTAGATACACCATAGAATATAGTAGGTAAGTACCTATATGAACCTACAATTCTACATATCAACATGACAATCAAATACCTTCCAAATAAATTTAATTTAGTTAAAAGTAAACGACACAAAAATAAATTAGAGCTCCCAGGCCCCAGAATAGAAATGTGTAGAAATAGCCCACACTATCGAGCTATTCAAATTTATAACAAACTGGCTGTTTCCCGCGGCTCCGCCCGCGTGGATGTCGGTTATCGCGGCAAAAAGTTGCCTATGTCCTTTCTCAGGCTCTTAGACTATCTACATACCAAAATCATTTAAATCGGTTCAGTAGTTTTGGCGTGAAAGCGCGACTGACAGACAGATAGACAGAGTTACTTTCGCATTTATAATATTAGTAAGGATTACCTGTAATATCAGACTCATGAACAATAAGCATATTTAAAGTTAATCCTGTTGGAGAAATGTTACTATACTATTAAAGAATATATGGAAGATACATTTAAACGATATTACTACCTTATAATATGTGTATTAGTTTTTAAGGGGAACTATATTTTCTATCACCAAAATTTATATTTGTCATCAAGTTGTATCACCTAATAAATAGATCTATCGCCACGAAATATTTTCGTTCTCAGATAAACAAAAATTGTTCCCAGGTATGAATTATCAAATTAATGTTAATATATGTGTAAAATAAGAGATCGATAACCAATAAAATTATATTGCATTACATGAATATAAACTTCGTTCTTATAATAACAGTTTTGTTACTTAAATCATAGCTCTGTGCTCAGAATGGTAGATCTGTCACCAAATAAATCGATTATCGATCCCTGACTGCGACTCCTTTTTATTTGATATTTTGTCACCAATACAGTAGTAACATTTTATTTCGTTCAGATATTAAATTAATAGTATTCGTTACCAATTTAATACATCAATTTATAATTTTAATGAAAAAATGATCAAAGGGGCGGAGACAAATTGGCGCGCTTTAAAAATTGACCAATCCGGCCCCAACGATGGGTTGTAGGTAACTAGGTTCGATCACACGATGCGCGACGCGGGCGGGTGCGCCAAAGTTCACCTAAAATTTCAACTCCGATAATTGGAAATCCGAAAATGTTCTTCCTAACATTTTTCATCCTAACAATCACAATTCCTAACTACTCTGTCTCTAATGTTCATAATTCCGAAGCATTTAACTTCATAATGTCAGTAGCAATAAACATCTATTATACTTTTATTTGTTTTCCTACATTTTCTCAACATAACCATCTTTTACACTATTATTCAAAGTCATATCTTTTTTGTTTAGATTTCTTTTTATTCATAATAATCAGTAGCTTAGAATCGACTTTGCCAACCCCGACACATTTGGTTAGGTTGGTAGGTATTTTTTTTTTCTGACCCTTAGAACTGACTTTGCCAACCCCGACACATTTGGTTAGGTTAGTAGGTATTTTTTTTCTGACCCTTAGTACCGACTTTGCCAACCCCGACACATTTGGTTAGGTTGGTAGGTATTTTTTTTTCTGACCCTTAGTACCGACTTTGCCAACCCCGACACATTTGGTTAGGTTGGTAGGTATTTTTTTTTTCTGACCCTTAGTACCGACTTTGCCAACATGCAATGCAATTTTCTAGTAACATAATATGATTTATTGGTGATCTCTTTAAATTAGTTTGCTTAAATACTTATAAGGACACACCTATTATAATACATACAAAAACATTTATTTGGTACTAGACCTTATATCTCAGGATTTTAGGTGATTTATTGTGGAACTGATTTTGCATTGTTTGGTGACTACATTTTGGTGACAGATCTACTATTTTGAGACAAAAACATTTATTTGGTACTAGACCTTATATCTCAGGATTTTAGGTGATTTATTGTGGAACTGATTTTGCATTGTTTGGTGACTACATTTTGGTGACAGATCTACTATTTTGAGGACAAACCCTATTATTTAAGAAACACAAAACTAATTAAATTGGTGATAGCTTAAATGATACCCGTTTTTAAGTGTGTAATTTTGCTTATATTGTTATTTTTTACCGAAATTTGTAAATTACTACTTATACTTACATTGTGTGCAATAAATAAATAAATACCTAATAAGTAAATTAAATACCTCTGATAGCACATAACCCGAATATAAATATAACTTTTAAATCAATTATATCACATTAAAAAAAAAAGAACGACTACCGCATTAGTGAATTAAATCACTGTATCGCGGGGGATTTCACAAACATTCAATTCGACACCCTAACTTCGAACAAGCAAATTATGGATCACACAAATGCTTGTCTGATATGGGGATCGAACTTCTTCGAACTCGCGGCTTATAATTCGTTAGTTTCGTGTACTTACATCTAAGAAACTTAATACATAGTTTGTTCAATGTATTCGCCTAACGTTTGCGTAGATTACGTCTCAGGAGCCGCTACACCAAGATAACTGGCCTACACTCATCTCATTACAATATTACGGTACAAACTAAACATTTATATCTACCATCACATATAGGGTTGCTGTAGACTGTGTCGGGATAAAGCCGGTCACAGTCAGGCTTTTTGGATGCGTGTCCGGCCAAATTAGACTTTTTAAATTTGATTAAGTATTTGTTGTTGTATCCTCAACATTTTATAGTAAATGATGGATAATAAGGATTGTTTAACTTAAAAAAATGGTCGTTTTATGTAACTACTACGAGAAAAAGTCGGCGAGTCCGGCCTTTTCACCCAAACGTTCGGCAAAACTTTACATAAAAATATATTAAATTATACCTGCAAAACTGGACACTTTCCAGTGTTACCCTTGCTTCCGTTTTGGTAAGCAACAATTGTGTTACATTTGATAAGAATAAAAGAGAAATAAGATAACAAAATCAAATAGGTAGTAGTTATAGTACCTATAGTGTAACTATCTAATAAGTTATACTGAAATAACTCTACTTTTGCTAAAGGTATTCTGAGTTTAGAGATAAACCGATCATATGTTATTAAGTAGATACGTCCCATAAAATAACAGTAGGTGCACATTACGAAGAGGAACTATAAACAATGTGTATAGTATTGTTTTGCAGCGCACGGCCGCCAGTTGCAATTGTTGATACTTAATGGGACGGACGGATGTCGCACCTGTGGGCAAGCTTCATATAACATTAACGTTCAGTAGCACAATCTTATATTACTTAAAAATATCTATCAATTAAGGAGAAACAGTTTTATACACTTGTTTCGTGACAACGTTCTAAATTGCTTGTACAAACATGACGTGTACTATGTAAGATATGAATCGTGTTATGCAAACTAAACTAATAGGTAGATACTCCCTAAAACATGTCTCATTACATGTTTAACAAAAACGTATTTACATAACGTGGTTACTAATCTGTAAATTAAACTACAAAACATAGTTAAAGAGGCTTCCATTAGCTTAAAAACTGACCTGAAACGTGTCACTATGGTCAGCCTTGAAGCTCGACCCAAATATGCAAAACACATAGGCAACACATTATTTTACTAATTACATGAACTCGCAAACTGCGAACTTCAGACAAAATGTATTGTCCTATATTGGATCTCCTATATTTAGGATAAGAAAAATAATAACAGATAAAAATGTTTTGTAAATGCCACTGTAGCCTCCAGAAGCGTTGACCCGAACTATATGCAAAACGTAGTATATCAAGACAGTTCAGCTCACCAACAGTGTCGTGTAGAGCCGTTTCCTGAAAAATATCAGTCATACAGAATCTCTTACTTTTCAAACTTTCGATATGTAACGATTTTTAGTTAGGTGCTAGAAGCACACAAGTTTGAAATTAGGACACATTAAACAAACTGTCGTGTATTAGGTCGTCGTTCGAAGTTTATAAGGTTACCAGTTTTGTGAAATAAAATGAGTAAGAGGAAAGCAGTGTTCGCGTGAGTCAGGACCGAACGGCCTTTATGTCAGTCACTTGTCTAGTTTAGACCCGTCCCTTGGCGCTAATTTAAGTGAAAAATTTATTTCCTATGTGATGATAATTGGTTTTAAAAATTAGTTCGCCGAATTATTTCGGTTCAGCGCCATGTCTGTGAAAGCTCTTGTAATTAAACTTTAATACAGTTATATATTTGAAATTAAAAGTGTTTTTTTATAACAAATTACAAAATAACTGTAAATATTTAGTGCGCGGTTCGAATATTATCCAGTGTGCCAATGTCGTGTTAAAAGGTTCAAATCGTGTAAGGAGCTTTACGTTGACATTTCCAATCAGTTAAGCTGTTATCCCTGGCCTGGTGCCTAAAATAGTAAACGTTAGACCTTTTTCCGTGCTATTTTTACTTCTAACATCGATAGACTTCGTTCATATAATTTGTCTGTTGTTTTCTACCTTTGCGTACCGATTTTGTCATGTAAAGCAATAATTTTAACAGTTCACCCGCTCACTAAAACACGGCATTCTTCAAACCAATGTCTGTGTCTTGCTACCCGGGAAGGAAGGCTTAATATAATAATACTTTTGCATGGTTGAATATAAGGCCGATTAATGTTTTGCAATTGGCAAACCCACTAAAAAAATCTTATTATTCTTTGAGGCTTTTCCCTACGACCCCAGTTCCTCAGTCCTCTATATACCTTTTTCGGAACTTAATATGTTTAATTGTTTATTTCAGCGGCGGTGTACATAGCCGGCGTAGTCGCGTCAGTGGGCGTGACAGTGCTCGGCGTGTTCTGCGTACTGTCCGTGTTGCAGCTCGCCATGATTTCCTCCAAAGAACGCGTCGCCCTCAAGTACACGCATCTCGTCATGTTGAAGTTAGCGCTGGCGCTTTTAGCCAGTAAGTATAGTTAATTTCAAGTCAGAATAATCCAAACATTTATTATGAATGCGAAAGTAACTATCGTCTGTCTGTGTGCTACGCCATCACGATTTTGATATAGCTTTGTATGAAAATAGTTGGAAGTTACTTCTTTTGAGTTAACCGGCATCCATTCGATGCGAAACTGCGGTCGAAAGCTATTATGTAGTTAGTAATAGATATTAAGTTAAGAAAACACAAGAACTTACCTACAAAAGTCTCATCCGTTCGTTGAGACTTTCGTAGAAAAGTACCGTAGTTTTCTTGCTGAGATATGATGGTCAAAAGTAGGCAGAGTGGTAACCGCGACAAAGAACGAACCTTCCCGGCAGTTCACTAGCAGAGCGGATGTCATTACGAAGGCAGTAGGCAAGGTGGTAGATAGGATTTACATTGGCCGTAATAATTTCAGTCCTTCAAATAACAGTTAAAAATGTTCTGGTTTCAGTGCAGCACTGACTTCTTAAAGTAATAAGAACTAACAGTAGATGTGTGAGCTGGATGACAAATGATGATTGTAGACATCGGTATACATATGTACTTTAAATTGGTGTAA
The DNA here is from genome assembly GCA_932294365.1 of Diachrysia chrysitis. Lineage (NCBI taxonomy): Eukaryota > Metazoa > Arthropoda > Insecta > Lepidoptera > Noctuidae > Diachrysia > Diachrysia chrysitis. Next base: position 7,102,238 of record OW028659.1, on the reverse strand, counting down.
ACTAATTCAAGTGTTTTATGTTTTTAGCATTGCTGTCAATAGTAGCAGCAAGCCTGTTCGCCGTTCAAGGCGATGACAGGGGTTTCTACGTGACGCAGGGCGAAGCGTTCTATGTTCAGGTATAAACAACATAATATTTCATACTAGAATACATATAATACAATCGCAAGGGTCGAAAACTCGGAATATTGAAATTCGAATCTTACGAATGCTAAAAACCGGCATTACTAATAATAAAGTTTTAGCCAATCCAATCTATATTTATTACGATTAATCAGTGTCAATTTCTTTTTATTAGTCAGTGTTGTCCTACTGCAGGGCGAAGGCCTCCCCCCATTTTTCCACTCCAAACGTTCTATTGTCTTATCAATCCAGGTTTACCATAAAAATAACAAAAATTCTTGTCTTACAGATAGTGAGTATAGTTATAAACTCGATCCTGTTCATAATGTCGGTGTACGACGCGTTGTTCGCGCGGCGCGTGGGCGGCGACCCGACCGACCCGCTCGGCGAGCCCGACAGCACCACTATCAACAACCCCGGATTCAAAGATTCAAGAGGTAAATAAATCTCTTCTCTTCTGCCTACCCTGTTCGCAATCATTTGGAGTCAGCTCAATATGTGTTCTTTCATTTATCCATACTACTCGTCATCTCACTATTCACCCCTTTCTTTCTCATATCGTATCTTACACATGAAATAGAATGGAGAAAATTGGAGGAAGAATGCAATAACAAAAATGTTTAATGGCTTAAAACTAAAAATAATAATTGATGAAATTCCAGGTATATCAATGACAGACGCATCAGGGAAGCCTTACAGTACGAACGGTCACGGGAGCGTGGCGTCCATGAACACTACGGCCACGACGCTGACTGGCATGTCTGGCATGTCGGACGCCAGCACCATCACGCGGTCGCCGCTACGGTCCTCGCTCAAGAAGCCACGGCCACGGGAGGGCGAGCCTGGCGGCCTGGGCATCCAAAACCCGGGTTACTCCGGCCACTCACCCCCCCTCAACAGAAACGGCAGCCAGAAGAAAGTGCGCATCCAAACTCACAGTACTGAAGTGTGAATCAGTGGAAAAATCTAAAAAAGTTTGAATAAACATGCAGCAACATTAATCTCAATAATTTTTTTAAGGGATTTTGATTTGCCTTCAGGCAAAATCGTTGTGACTTTATGATGGTGAAAACAAAATGAAATATTTATATGAACGAAGTGTATGCTGTGCATGAGATTTTTATGGACAAGTATTTTGAGGAATCCTTTTAGGAAACAGTCAAAGATTTAGAACTGTGTTTTATGAGAGATAGATAAGAGTTGTATGCTGTACTAATCTACAACTACATAGCATACAGGCACAATGTTGCACATATTATAGTCTAAGCATAAACAGTTGGCTGATAAAATATTCAGTCCAAGAATGTCATTTGACCTACTGATGTGTGTTGTCAAATTTTCGTTCATAAACCTTCGTTTAAAAACCTTTTCCTGTCAATTGCAAACACAACAAAGTAAAAGCCAAATAGGTCAAGCCGCTCTTATGTAATGCTCCGTCATACATGTTTGCAATGCAATTGTTTTTTTTTATTTATGAAGATACATGTGTACTTACGATCTATTGTACCTACACAAGAACTGCTTATTGTAATCGAGAAATTAAGTATATAAGAAATATAATGACATAAAGTAATGTAACAACAATTTTGTTAGATGGTGCAAGTGGCTTATTTATTTAACGGATTAGTAACAGGGTGTGGAATCGTCTAAGCGTTAACTGGCATTTTCGTAGTAAATATTAATCATATGTAACACTGGTATACCCCCAGTTTCTGAAAGACTGGTCAACTTAATCTGTTGTCAAATCTACTGATCATGACTGTGATTGGTTGACCAAAAGACTAAAAACCAATTACAGCACTTAACATGAGGTTTGACAGGTGATTAAAAACAAATCTTGTGTTGACCACCCTTTCAGAAAATGGGGGATAGTGTTTTAAAAGGACTTTTATATATTATTATATATTACGTAAAAACAAACCATGTAGGTATACCTTTTTACTGTTTTTCATAACTTGTATATTTTCACTAAATCAATAGTATAGTTATAATAGAAGTTGATGCACTGTTGCAATACTTGCAATATACACATATCGCAACTCGATATATCTACGTACTTTGTTGATAAGTGTATTTTATATTTACTGTTAAAAATCATTGCAATCGTCTGTATATTTTGTTTGAACAAAGTTCTTAATTGAATACATTATTGTGTATAAAGTGCATATTTGTACATAAATCAGCACAAAGTGTTGTAAGATAAAATAAACTTAAAAAATTTGTTAAATTATACAGCTTTGTATTGTAGCTTGTATAATAACATGCAATTTAAATATGTTATCATAAATATTTAAGAATTTAATTTTGTTTTAAATGTACGAATAATGTTATATTTAGATAAGAGTGTAAATACACATAAACCCACCAGTCTTTTTGCAGATCATCACATTGTAGGAACCTATTGAGTTGGCCTTAAAATCTGCCTTTGGAAATTCGATTATAAAAATCGTGCCTTATTCTTAAAATCCATAATTGTGCCTTATCCATCCTAAAAGCCATATTTTATTAAACTACTGAATTTAGACATGTAAATCAGTAAAAGCACAAACATTACCGAGTGTTCAACTTGCGATTTAAACATTTTGTATTGATTCATAGGCTGTAAATTTACCCGTATCTTGTGTAAGTTTTATTATTTTACCAGACATTATGTTTAATTAATATGGTAAAATGTAGTTAATATTATTATTTTCTCTCCGTCCAAATTCTGGTCTTAACTTTAGTGTTGACATAACTACTTAATATTGGGTAGTATAACTATCAAAAAGACACAAGGATGTAATCAAATTATTATTGTTAATTTTGTATTGTTTAATATTTTAGGTGTATTCCATGCGTAGGGACAGTCGTTATGTGTAGTTTACTTACGTTGACAAGTTCTTGTATAAAGAAAGTGCAATTCAAATTAATTACACACTCATTATTTAAATTATTATACATACAAAACAGATTTTTGATTTATATTTATACGGTATTATACAATTCCGTCCAAAATATCCCATTATGTTAATGATCTGATATTAAGTTATACATTTATTCTTTAGTAGTATTATGCTGAATAAAAAAAGCAATTTGTTTTACAACCAACTTCTATTGTTTCATTTTTGGATTTTTGATCATGGATTAGTATTGTTTTTAAAGTTTACAAAGGGGTAAGCAGTTCACTTGTAAGAACCTCACTTGTGAGAAGTAAGTACCTCTTATAATGGTGTGGTGATATCTTTAATTAACATTCATACGTTTTTAGCAACACTATTAGTTCCGGTTAATAAGTTTTCAGGTTGACTCTTGACTTGTGTTTTAATAAAAATTACGTTTTTCGGATCAACAAAGCAGTGACTTTCATCGGCAGGACGTTTTTTGCTAGATACTCCTTTTTTATTCTGGAAAATTTAAAAACATCTTTTTAAAATCAGAATGATGGCTTGAAGTCCTGCATCATTACTTCCAAGTAAACCTTTCTCAGTATTCGATGAAGTGGTTACTTGTTCATTTTCAAAGGTAATAAGCTGCCATGAGTCCTCAGTGTCTAGTTTACCTTTAGGTTGCTTGTCGTCATTTTCTACCAAAGTGAATGTTAAATTATCAATATCTATATTATTCAAGTCAAAAGGTTCATCAATATTATTCACTCCCTCAAATAAATCCGATGAGAAATTTAAAGGAGATTTAATTTGTCACTTGTTTGGGTCCATCATCCAGACTTTGCTCAGTTCCTACTTCGTCATTCCCTTTAACGTTTTGGGGTATTTCTTCAACACATGCCGTTGAATTTTCTGAAGGTGAGGGGCTAATTTCGGACTACTTATATATTTTACCCGAACTGATAACAACAGAATGTAACTTTGGTGAAAAACAAGCTCAGTGACCTCTTAGGTCACCGCCAAAGCAGCCGATATCTCTATATTTTATAATGAACAATTCGTCACTTTGGCTGGTAGTAATTTGGTGTATTTGCATTGTTCCTTTCAGCACCGGTATTTTATTCGGTAACACTTTGGACACATTTTCAATTGCGCAACTGTCAATCAGGAATACTTTAGTCACTTTCAACCATCGTGTTAATAAGTTAAACGCATCTTTTGCGTCAACAACATCGTTACCAATACACACTTTTCTATCAAGAGTGCGTTTGATGCTTCCTCCTATTCCATCTGCCACGTTTTTGCCGTGGCCTGGCTCATAAAACGACCAAGTGGTATATTGCAGCAGATACTTTTATGTGAAGTGAACCAGCAAATAAAAGATTTTTTTTCTGACTATATTGTGCCGAGAGTCCATCCGAGAAGAAGTGTATTATCGCCGTTTCATGGGTCTTTTGCTTTATCATTTCAATAACGGAAGTCAGGTGTGCCCAGATTGCTGCTGGTTAATGACTTGTATTGTCTGACAATGTGCAAAAAGATTGAGTGCAATTTTTTCAAAATACCATTCCAGTATGGAGGCATATCTGAAGGTTTGATGCCCCGTAATGCATAGACTGTATCTCCTCAGCAAGTTTGGCTTGGTATTTTTCAGAGAAGTTGCATACTATCACGGCTTCTTTTTCTTTTAGTTCATTCACTGCCTTTTTATATTGGTTTTGCTGTAGTGTCATATTAAAAGAAATGTTATTTTATTTTTAAATTAAGTCATTTTCAAAATCTTTTTTCAAGTCATTGAGAGTTCCTTTTTTTGTAACTCAAGCTGTTTTCTTAGTTGTTATTTCCTTCATCTCTTGGTCTTCCATTTTCTGGTACGTATTATCTTGTCTTTCCCAACGAGACCATTCAACATTTTGCTTTAATTTCCCGGCACTAATTTGTTGATAGTGAAAGATCGGCTATTTATTTCCAATTTTATTTTATTGAATGAGATGAATGAAGCTATCCTTTTATACACCTTAATGCTATTAGTATGAAGTAAGGAAGTAATTGAAGTAGAAAAAGGAATATCAAGCGACACAAGACTATTTATAAAGGAACTATGATCATACATAGGACAAGAGAAAACAATATGATTGAGGTCGCCAACATCCGTGCCACACGCACAAACGGGGTCGTTAATAATCTTAATTTGGGCATGATGGGCTGGAGAACAAACATGCCCCTGTCTCATTCTTACCAAAATCGATGTCTCCTTCTTATTAAACTTTGCTCTGAAAAGCCAGGGTTTTACAGGGTTTTCTGGTTGAATAGTTGCATAATGTTTTCCCTTAGTTTTACTGCTAGAGTACCACTGCTCCTTTCAGGAGTTTTGGAGGACTTTGGCAAAGCTATAAGGTCTCGAAAATAGTTCTTATATGGAAACAAGTCACCACATTGTACCGCATCAGTCGCCAGTTTATCAGCAATTTCGTTACCTTGGATTCCAGTGCGAGCTGGTATCCATGCAAATTGCAAAATATAACCCTCAGAGTAAAGTCTAAATGCTAATTCCTTTATGTCAAAAATTAACTCTAACTGTGTTTTTTGTTTAAATGGATATTTCTGAATCGCTTGAAGAGCACTTAAAGCATCTGTAAGAATTATAACTTTTTTTAATTTAAATATCCGAACGTATCCATCAGCTTTGAGTATACCAAAACATTCATCTGTAAAAACAGATGATTCCGGAGGAAGTTTAATTTTCTGAACAATTTTGTATTGTGAATGGTATAACTCCTATACCAACACAATCGGTTGGAGAGGGTTTAGAAACATCAGTGTACATTTGATGAAAGCCTTCAAAATGATCAGATATAACATTTTTAATTTTTGATTGGGCACTGGGATCTAATTTTTTCATGAAATGATCTTTTATTATAGGATCGAAGTGTAAACTGTCATAACTGGCGCTAAATAAAGGGAGATTATTTGAACGATGTGTACGGGAACAAAGGGAAATAAATTTCTGATAACTAACAACTAAGCAGGGTGGAGTTTTGTTGGATCAATAATTAGATGAATAAATTTGAGACATTAACAGAACCAGTTTAGGGATGAGAGGATGAGTTGAGAACTGAAAAATTCTGAAAAAATATTTATCAGATCGAAATTATCTCTTAAGAGGAAACGGGGCTTCCCCGCACTTTAATTGAAGAGCATAATCTATACTAATATTATAAAGCTGAAGAGTTTGTTTGTTTGTTTGTTCTAACGCGCTAATCTCAGGAACTACTGGTTCGATTTTAAAAAATCTTTTTGTATTGGATAGTCCGTTTATTGAGGAAGGCTATAGGCTATATAACATCACGCTACGACCAATAGGAGCGGAGCATAAATGAAAAATGTTGCAAAAATGGAAAACCGTTGAAACTAAACCACGCGAACAAAGTCGCGGGGGACAGCTAGTCTATACTAATATTATAAAGCTGAAGAGTTTGTTTGTTTGTTTGAACGCGCTAATCTCAGGAACTACTCGTTCGAATTGAAAAATTATTTTTGTATTGGATAGTCCGTTTATTGAGGAAGGCTATATAGCATCACGCTACGACGAATAAGAGCGGAGCATAAATGAAAAATGTTGCAAAAATGAAAAACCGTTGAAACTAAAATACGCGAACTAAGTTGCGGGGGACAGCTAGTTGCATTATAAATTAACTTTTAAGAAAATGGATGTGCGATGAACAGGCACCTGAGCATGTTTTAATGTTTTTCACATTTACTAGAGTCTGGCAAACGAAAGTTGATCCTGAAAAAGAGCGGCAAATGTAAAAAATGGTCGTGGTTTTGGGTGAAGAGCGTGGTTTCATATAAACAGTTTTTTTGTAACTAGTTGTATTATTAGAAGTTCTATTGGCCATAGCGGTAACTGCTGGTTTTTTGGAAAAGTTTCTAGAAGGGGAAGAGAGAAGGGTTTCAGCGTAAAACCTGCTAACAGGGGTATGAACTTTCATAGCTTCCGCATATGAAACAGAATTTTGTGCCATGTATGTCTTAATTTGATTTTGTCTAAAAAATTTAGGGCAAGATTTATTAGTAGCATAATGAAATCCTGAACACATGCAACAGGATGCAGATTCTTTACCCTTGTCACAACTATCTCCTGTGGTTTTGGCCACACTTGAAGCATCTGGGTTTCGATCTGCATTGAAGCTTTGTGTGACCAAAGCGACAGCAGTTGAAACACTGTATAGTAGGGAATATATATAAATCGACAGGTAGGGCATTATAACATATAAATGCGCTTTTTGAAAGAACCTGGCCATCAAACGTTATTACTATTGACTGTGTTGGTTTCCACATTACAGAACCATCTATAAAAGTCTTGAAATTTAATCTTCTTACCTTAAGAATGGGGCCACAACCGATAGGCACTGAAATATTTTCCATGATTTCCTCTAGAGATCATTCTGCACCCTCGGACTAAACCCATCCTTGTTACATTAAATGAATGCTTTGAGGTGATGCGCTTCAAGGCTTTTGTTGATAATAAAAGAATTAGCTTCAGAATAAGATGAAAAAGCCATGGAAATTTTATTACGTCCTATGCGTTTAACGCTGCCGTTAATAAGATTTGAGACTGAATTTTGTTTCAAATTTTTTCCAAAAGTTATGGGGTGCAAGGTGGTGCTATCTTTGGTGATAATGTAATTTTCTGAACATGTACAATATATGGTGCACTATCTGTCTTGTCATATTTTTTTCTTCCAACAGGGGTATTCTGGGAGGAAATAGGCGTCTGTTTATTAGTGACGGAATTACTTATTTTTTCGGTTAATATCTTGTTGTGAAAGAGGTTGAGCGTCCGGACAACGACAACCACCCGAGTCAGACCTTTGATGTCTACGGCGACGTTTGTTACAGGCGCCTTCTTTTTAAAGACCGGGTGGAAAGTAGACCCATCAGTGTCCATGCCAGACTCATTGGACTGGATTGTAACAAAATGACCTACCGAGGGGACAAAGCCCCCCGGATCAGGCGGTTCTTTCATACCGCTTGAACTAATTAATTAAATTGTAACTTACCAAGAAAATGTAGAAAAAAACAAATTAACACTAATGGAAAGAAAGAATATTTTACACTAATCTACGTCTATTGATATTATTTTACACTAATATAATAATAAATTTAAATTAATTAAATTTTAGGCAAAATCAAAACAACCCGCCAAGTTTGAACGTTTCTCGCACTTTTTTCTTATCTATACTTGGCAAAAGATCAAAACAAATATTTATGGCGTATTTGTGTGACCTATTCAGAATTGTAGTTCAATTTTCATTCAGTGAACGATAGAATTTAATTGTAATGTTTCGAAAGCGATTTAATGGTTTGACTATTAACTTAATAATTTTATTATTATGGTCATGTTAAGATTTAGTTTCGAGTAAAATCAGTTTGTAATTTCTTATACTAATAAGTCACAACCAAAACCTAAATTGTATTGTCATATGAATTCACAAAAGTCAATGTTCATTTCAATCATATTTCTCGTAGTATACTGCTGCGTCATATAATAGCTATTTTTTTTATATTTATTTTATAATTAATTTCGACAAAACTGTTCAATCGTAGTTTTATTCACTTAAATACCCATCGGCCATCTCTACAACCAAATGTCACATTGACCATGTCGTAATTTTAATCTGTGGTCCGAAGCTTAGTAGTCGGAATTACGGTCTTTGTCAATTATTGTTACTTTTAAAGTGATTTCAAAATGATTCAAAGTGGAAATCATAAATCAATATGTTAGTGTTTGGACTAGTATCTACAACTAGCTGTGGTAACACAGACACACTAAATTTTTGAGAAATGACGTGGTTTGTAATCGACGTCGGTTTGTTAACTAATTTTGCTAAGTATAGATGAATAACCTACATATTCAGGCATAGTTAATGTGTTCTGTGATTTATATTCTCTTTTGAATACGATGACTTCGAGGTTGGGCAAAGCATCCTTTGGACGTACCTATGCACAGACTACTTAGATGGTACTACGTATCTTTGATGATCTGAATCCTGGAGGCAGACTGGATCTGTACGATCAGATGCGCAGCATCTCTGCTTTGATTAGTCTGTGCATCTCTGAGTAGTGGGTAGGTATATGCTATATTGGTCTGACTTCTGTGAGTGAAGGTCTGGTCATGCTGCTCATCGGCTGGTATTTTTGACGGCTTTTGGCTTTAGGAAAAAGTTTAGATATGGTAAACTTGATTTTAAAACGGGTCGTGTTGTTGTTGTTTGTTACTTTTGCTTCTTTTTGTACAGAAAAGTTTCATAAATCTCTACCAATGTGTCGATCTGTTATATGGTACAAGTGCGTAAGGTACATTTTGTTATTTGTCTTAGTTACATTTTGAGTAAAGAGTGTAATATATTCGAAACTTAATTAGAAATGGAAACCATTATCTTTCAGCCTCGAAAAACCCACTTCTAGTTACTTTGGTAAAAAACTAAAATGGGTCACCTCGTTTTTGGGTAAGGCCGTTACATTGGCCTCATGTAACATAAAAGTGTAAGTTACCATGTAACTAAAAAGTAACATAAATTTTTCTAAGGGCATATCTACAATGTAAGAAAAAATTTGTTTTTAGAAAGTTAATTTGTTCTATTTTTTGCTACTGGGTTTTTGTATGGATCAACATTCTCTGTTCTTATTGTGACATCGTCTTATGATTTTTTGGCAGAAAAAAGATCAAAATTCGGATTTATTTTATGAAATTGTTGTCTTTGTTTTAACCTCCTGCGTCCAAGGGTATGATATTGTGGTTTAATGCCATGATTTTTGCAACATCACATGTTTTCGTGACACAGATACAAGAAAAAATAAAATAAAAAATTGTATCACTTGGACATAGTTAAGCGAAAACGTTCCATTCCACAATAACTTCAATTTGAGATAAATGCAATTATCTGTTTTAGTGGTACACTTTTTATTTTAACATGTACAAAATGAATGCTATTGGATTTATCGTAGAAATATATAAAATAAAATATATAATTTAACGTAAGTAATAAAGAAAATTGGTATTGGAACATTTTAGTAAAATTGTTATTTTGTATAAAGGAGCATTCCAAATAATTTTGCATAAACGTTCCAATCCCTATCCTATCCTATAAATAATTAAATCTAAAATACAAATTTTCTACAAATCTGAAATTATAAAATTGAAAGGCATGTAGCATGTATGTTTTGTATTTAGTAAAAAACGGAAATTACAAATTTTAGTAAAAAACATCTTGAAGCAAAATCTATTCGTTAACATTATCATCTTGTATGTCGAAGTCAGGCTCTCTGCCAAACCCATCAATATCATCAATAATTGCATCTGAACTTTTTAAAGTACGATTAAATTGAAGACAATCCTCTGGTATATACTGATACATAGATTGCAAATCCTGTACGTCGTTTATTGAATAGACACGATAGAATTGCCTTGGCTTTTTTTTGTCAGCAGGTACATTAGTCATTGTGTAACTTCGTTTTTTAATGTGTTCATACAATAACTGAGCATTGTAGGACCCAGCTTAACAAATTTTTCGAATTCCTGTTTTCTTTTGTCAGTTGAAATCAAATTAGCGCAATTTTTTAAACATGTACATCGGTAGTCAATAAAAACCTTAGGCTTTACTTTTTTATTTTTAGTCGTAGTATATTCCAGATAATTATATTTATTATGTTTTCTCTCAGATCTAAGCTGAGGATTTAATCGCTTACGTCCTTTTTTCGGTCTACTGGTTCTACATGATCTATATTTTCTCTATTTGCGTTTGACTCTTCGTTTTCTGTTATTAGTTGTAATGGTCTTGTTAAAACTTCAGTAGTTGGTGTTGGTCTTAAAATTGGCTTTAATGTTACTCCATCATTATTATGGCGTTCCTCAATTATTATAAAATTATTTTTGCTTGTCTCATCAAATTCAAAAGATGAACAAGAGGTTGTTGACTCTTCTATAATTTATTTTTTATGTATGCTATAATTCGGATTCTTAACACTGTCATCGCTATCGCAATAATCAACAATATCTTTTGAAATATTCTTATTTTCAATCATGTATTTATCTTCATTTAACATATTAAAGAGCTGTTGAGTTTTCGGTGTCATTGGCCGAAGAGGTGATGAAGACGGTGCCGTAAAACGTTCCTACTTTGCACCAATTTTGGCACCACTTTCAGAAATTGTATTGTAAATTGAGAAAGGCGTATTTTATATTTCTGCTTGGTTTGACCGATCAGAAGCACATTTAGGCTATAGCAAAACAAGAAAGTTTTTGAAGTTTAACCGTTTGTTTTGATTTTTTAAAACTTTGTTTTTGGAGCAAAGTCTGTAGTTCTTTGACATCAGGTAACTTTGCTCCAACATGTTTTTCCTTAAATTTTACGTATATTTATGCTTTGGTGCAATGTAATACGTTCATTTTTTTACTTTGCGCTATCGGAAGTTTACCCAGCATTGAGAAAAATGTAACTATGAATGAAAATCACATATATTTTTTAAGAGATCCATCAAATTAACATTGGTTCATAGTAAAAAATGCTTAATTAAACTTAAAATTAACTCACAATTAAATTTTTAACAGAGCAAGACATGGTACTTTGGTAAACAAATAAAAAACAATAAAATTTCAAAAAAAAATACATTTAGCACTACAAATTTATGAATTAAACTCCCCATAAGTGGTTTAACTTGGGTACAGAGTAAAATTCGCGTCTTCCCACTTTTTTTGGTGGGTAAATGCTTCCCAGTACGTCACTCCATTTATATTATATAATTTCGTCTTTAGGTTTTGGCCACTTATAATTTTTTAATGAACGTGTCATTGCCGAAATAGTGGGCCCATTCTCATTGATTTTTATTATTACACCTGGAAACATTTCTTCTTCGTATAAAAAAATGACATATCGTCCCACTTCTCTCACTAACGGTTTCAAATCTAGTTGAGTTTGGCCTTCGAAGGCATTTGGGGGCTCATTTTCTAAATCATAAAGTGGTCCTTCAGACGAATCTTTCAATGAAATTTGATCACTAGCCTCTCTACAGCTATCATTGCTCCGAGTTTTTCTTGAACTCGTGCTGGGCATGATGTTTACCATTTCCCCTGTCGTTTCCGATAAAATCTGTTGCATAACATTTTCTTCTGGTTCTGTTAATAATTGCTCTGCAACGCTCATTCCTGGCACTTTAGCTTTTTACGTACTTTCTGGCTGATGCCTTTAGTCCATTCGACTGTTTTGTTTTGAAGGTTCTCTAAAAAAAGAACTGTTTATGGCCTCTCTATCTATAGGACCAGCACAGGGAAGTCGATCTAACAGAGGTTGCATATTTGGGGGATAAATTCCACTTTTTTTAAATCCAGCTTTAATATTGTTAGCGCTGTTGGGTGTTATTACTTCCATTAAGCGGCTCAGCATTCTCGAAAACAGACCCTTTGGTAAAGTGGTATCTTTATGGCCAATATCACTAGCTTTCCAGTCGCTGAGAACAGATCTCCAACCAACTTTTAATGGACAGAAATAAGCAACATCTAGAGGTTGCGTTAGATGTGTACTATTTGGCGGTAGACAGAGATATTCGATATTATTTTGCTGGCATATCTTAAGAACGTCAATAGATATGTGCGAGGACAAATTGTCGCCTATTATCACTTTTTTCCCTGGTTGGCTTTTTAATTTTGGAAGGAGTAATTTTTAGAACCAATCCGTGAAAATGTTCATGTCGAACCACCCACTAGGACTACAATTATATCGGGTACCAGGTGGCCCACCTTCAGTCCAAGTAGTCCATAGACAAGTAGACTTATAGACGACGTATATGGGCAGCATTTCGCCTTCCGCATTGCCACAAAACATCAGGGAAATTGCGCGAATTTCGTATAAGTTCAGGATATTTAGTACCTCTTTTGATGATTATTTTTTTATTACCAGGATCATCAGTGACATTTGTTTTATCGAAATTCCATATGTTGGCTGGCGGTACTCCTTCAATTGCTACATTATCAATAAATTGCTTTAAAGTTTCACAATTAACAGCAGCTCTTGATCTTTAATTTTTGCCGCAAATCTTTTAGACAAGTTTTTATGACGGCGTAGAAATGATGCCACCCATTCTGAACCTGGTAAATTATTTTTAAAGACCTTGACAGTTCGACCGATTTTGTCCAGGTAGGCTTTAATAATAATGCGCAAATCGAATTCCGATAGAGAAAAGCCATATTGTCCAATTGATTCTATGCATTCCGAAAACTGCGATTCTTCTTCCTCGTTAAATACAGCTGGAAATCCAGGTGGACGCACTTGTGTACATGACCTTTTAGCTTTTAATCTGTTAATAATTGTTCTTCTTGGTATTCTATACACTTCTGACGCCTTTCTTTGGGTCAAGACTTTATTTTCTATAGCCAACAGACATTCTTGTAATTTATCTTCACTATAGTCTTTATAATGTCGTGCATCGACTCTTCTTACGTATGATCTGGGCATGATTAATCTAAAACAAAATAGTATTTCAAATAATTTCCGTTACGGGGGATACATTGCTCCAGGAGCATTGTATCCCCAAAAGTATGTGCAAAGAATACCTAATGTCGAAAATATCCTATTATTTCAAAAATATCACACTAAATTAAAAAATATCTTCTCTGCAATTAGTTAACGAAATTCCGTATACAATGACATAACTGTATTCGTCCAAAAAACTCTCAGACGTGAATGGATTTTGACGGGAATGAAAACCACACCAAGTACACACTCGGATTGGTTATGAGAATGTCAAAATAAGTTCGACTTCCGGTAATCAGTTAAATTAGTGTTGCTAGAGGAAGAATAATATATACCAATAATATTTTTCAAATTACTAAAATTCGCATGTGCTTCCATCTAGAAAAATTCAAATCTTTTTTTTTTATTGGAGCAAAGTTACCTCGTAGGAACGTTCTACGGTGGCGTTTTTTTGTTCATCGGTCTTGAGCATAGTGGTCGATAAATATCACTTACTATTTGTAATAGAGAAGTGCCAGACTCAGATTGACCTGAAACAAAATAATTATCTTAGGGGAAGGAGGGGCAAGATGGGGTCCTTAACGTTCGCGGAATAATAAAACTGACAATATTTTCGTCATGAGATCTGGTTTATTTTAATAATCTTTCTTGGTAATCAGTCTTTCGTATTTAAGTATTTTTAGAAACTTATGTATTATAATAAAGAAATAAAAAATCAATAAGTAAAAAAAGCCGTATCACCGCATCTTGCCCCCTAGGGGGCAAGATGGATTATGCTAAAATTAACCCATTATTGCTCACAAAATTCGCACGTAATGTTTGAATCTTCATCCTCATCCTCTACTCCAGCGCTGCTGCAATGAGCCCATTTGCCGCAAGCTGCACAAGCAGCCCAACCTTCGTTTGACTTCAAGTAACGACCACTGCAGAACAGACAAGGAGTATTTTCAACATCACTGTCGCTGTTCTCTCTTGCCGATGTGGTCTTGTCTTGGTTCTTTTAATTGCTGTTTTCAAAGTTTTCTTTAGATCCCTCATCTCTTTCCCTTTCTTTTTATTTTCTTCATTAAGCTTTTTTCTTTTTATAGTCTCTTCCAGTTCATTTTTAAAGGGAGATGAAGTAATGATAGCAGTTTTTCCACGTTTTCTTGTTGTGCGAGAAGTTTTCCGTGTTGCTGGAGGGGGCATTAATTATTTGGGGCTGATAACAGAAAATACCGATTGTTGTGGAGTACATGGCCGTTTGTCTATTTCTGTATTTACCGGCCAAGAAGAACATCCGGGTGTGGCGTCTGGTATTTGTGGCACGGTAGATGAAGTGACAGTCATGGTTGTTCTTGATAATGTTTGAACCTCCGTTTCTGAAGCTACTACCATAGTTGAAACTTCTGATATAATATCAGCCATTGGTTTATCCGTCTGTTCTTTTTCAAGCTCACAAAATGATGACTGTGCTTGCAATATTGACGGTGATGTTGCAGTAATGGTTTCTAAATTGATAACTTCAGAAATACTTGGTGCAGATTGACTAAATTGTTCTGATTCTATAGTCGTTGCCACTGCCACACTAGCCGATACCCTAGTCGGGGTTGAATTGGCTGCAGTTAGTGCTTCAGTGGCCGGTATTCTTTCGGCTTGTGGATTATCCGTTATCAACGACGTAGTTGTCACAGTAGCCGATACACTAGTCGGAGCTGTAGTGGCTGCAGTTGGTGCTACAGTGACCGGCAATCTTTCAGCTTGCGGAATATCTGTCATAAGCGACGCTGCAAAATCAATTTCAGAAAAGACCGTTGGATCATACGGCCAAATACCACATTTTTCGAAGCCGTTTACAGCCGTTGACATTGTAGATGCCTGTATGAAAGCTTTGCCAAAAATTCAGCCACTTGTCGGATTCTTACAACCATTCCTGGATTGCTACGAAGCCAGGCTGTGATTTGTTGGTCGTAGTACGTACTTAATGGTCGCATGTAGGCAACGTCAGCGACTTGAAGACGGTGAGTGGCATGTGGGGGAAAACATAAAATAATAACTCCGTGGGCTCGAGCTTCATTTATAAGTTCAAAAAGTATAAAGCTCAATTTTTATTATATTTTATTAGGGATAACTTTAGAAATCTCGTCATCCATTGCCAGACACTTATGAAAGTTGCTACCCCCTGCCAGACACCCCTAAACTTTAATAAATTATAATTATACTTTCGTTAGAATATAAATGCAAAATTTTATATATGTTACTTGGGGACCTATGAAAAAATGTTACCTCAAAAGCCGGACAGTTTTAATGGTTTTTACACCTTGCCAGACACATTGAAAGTCCGCTGTAGGTCTGAGCGCGAGCGCTTAGTCGATTGCGATCTTTAAAGATATTTTTTATTTTTATTACGTTCATAGCCATGTTATATATAAAGTAAAAAATGTAATTTTATTATTATAAAAAAAAAAAAAAAAAATATTCGTTGTCGTCGATATTTTCATTTTCTTCGTCACTACTCGTCCAGTCGATGTCATGGTCGTCTTCAATATCGCCTTCTTCGTCAGTTTCTGATAAAAAATAAACAATTTTATACAATTATGAATAATTAAAAAATTATGTACAATAATTTGTCATAATAATAACATACCTGATTGAGTTTTGAGCGAATCACTAACATGTTGGTAGTTGATCTCCTAAAAACCATTTGAATTGGTATTTGCCATTTTTCTTTACCCAGCCGTTATTGTCTGGTTGATATCGCACGCTTAATAAAAAAAAGAAAAAAAGTTCCTAGTCATTTCACTTTATGATTAAAATTTACGTGTCTATATTAAATGTTACTAGAAATAAACCATAATATTATATCTCTTTATTTGTAAAAAGTTGTTGAGCTATTTAATTTAAGTAAGGCTTACTTCAATTTTTAATTAATAAATATAATTTGTTTACAAAAATTCGATATAATTTATTTTTCTTACAACGTGACGGAAAAATGTCAATAAATATTGTAGTAATGAAACGCATATAATTAGTAATATTCTTTTATTTTAAAGAACGAAAGTAGTTTAATTCAAGACATTTAATGACTTAGCTAACTAAATTAAGGTAGGTAGGTACCTACTTACAAAGTTATTGCCACGGATTCCCAATGGATCCGGCTGGGACTAACAGTAAAAAAATAATGAATACACTTGGAATCATTAACAATTATCACAAACTTGAGATCCATAAAATATGTAATATTAGTTATGTTGTACATAAGTTATGTACAACATAACTAACTACACTAAGTTAGTGTAGTTAGTTACTAACTACACTAACACGCGGTAGCGTGTCAAGCCAAGTAATATTACACGAACCATTTGGAGCCACTTTTGACCCCCTCGTAACTAAAAAACTATTTCACCTAAACGTGTCAAATTTGGCTACTGACGAGATACATTTATGCTCCAAATTTCATAAACACATCTTAAACGGTTATTTAGATATTAACGTCCAAAAATTTTAATTTTTATCACTGACTGACCTATAGATCCAAATAGGCTATTTGACTATTTTTAAGAATCGTTTTAATTTATTCTTGATATTTCCGGGAAATCTTCTGTATTATGAGTAAAAATCAATATTGAAGTTTAAATTTCCAGAACCGCGGCAAAAACGCTTTTTCTGTAATGGCGCCGGTCTCGTGACATGCGTGACGTCACATGCAAGTAAACAGAGTTAATGAAGTTTGTAAAATAGTGTATTTCATCGACTTTCTTCAAATTTATTGAATACAATGGTCTATAAGTGGTGTGTAGTGCCACAATGTACAAATACTTCTATAAAAAGTCCACAGAAACTGTTTATTTCTGTACCAACGAATCGCAAAAGGCGAAAAATGTGGCTACAGTTAGCTCGAAGAGATCCAAATGCCATTTAATCACATTCAAATGTCTTTATGTGCGAAGATCACTTTGATGTAAGTATCACTTAACTTTATACATACCAGATAGTAGATAGAAAAATATCGGTAATGGATAAAACAAAATAACATCTTTAATGAAAATGAAACCCTACTTTAGGCAAAGTAGATTTCTTCCAATAGCACTCTACAGAAGTGTATGAAGGATCCTCAGAGCGACGATGCGCCCACATTAAAAAAGCAACAGCATGCTTGCATCCTCCAGCTGAAGCAGCACAGTCATGGCACTGACAGCTAATAATTTCGCAGTCACGTTCATTTACAATCATAGTAACATTGTATCCTTTGGCTCGTACTTTGTGCTCAGCTCAGGGCACATCTTACACTTAACTGTGCAAATTCCACGCTCCCGGTGTAGCTGAACATAACCAATCGCTTCGTCGCCATATGATTGTCGTGCAGACCTGTGAAACAAAAGCAAAAGTCATGACAAAAGGAATTTTCATCAACATAACCTAAAATTTGCTCTTATAAAACTTCCAAACTTATTATACTTAATACATTTATATACAAAATAAATAATTTCTATGGGGTACTTACACTACTGTTTTTACATTTTTAAGTTCCGCAGCATAGTAATCTGCATTATTCTTGAAGAAAAGTGCTACCATAAATGCATCTATCTTAGGTAGGTTGGTGCTGTCAGCTCGCACAAAATTTGCCTCCATTTTGAGATTCAATACGAATATTTATGCCAGCAGTTATAAGATTTATCAAACATTCCTTCAGAAATCAGTCAAAAATCGAATATAACACCGATAAAACACAAAACACGAACTAGACTCAGTCAAGGAAGCAATTTTTACTTGCGTGTGACGTCACAAGAATCTTAACCAACCCAGGGCGTTGACCGTCACAGATAAAGTTTCAAAAAATATTATATTTTGTTTCGTGTAATCTGCAAGAAATATACATTTTTTTGTCTAAAATTACTACTAATAATTTATGTACAAAAAGTAATGATATCCCATCAAAAACATAAATGTAAAATGAGAGCCAACTTCAATATTATGATATATGCCTTGGTCAGTGGCGTGCATACCATATAGGCAATTAGGCAGTGCCTACCTCCTAAGATCCAACTAACTATCCTTAATTATTACGATATAAATATAATAAATCAGTCAACACCCATCATACTCATTAATTAAATTACAAATAATAAAACTTATAACCAAACATTGACGGGCCTGTTGGTCTAGTGGTTAGTGACCCTGACTGCTAAACCGGAGGTCGTGGGTTCGATTCCCACCCAGGACGAATCTTTGTGTGATGAGCACGATCATTTGTTCTGTGTCTGGGTGTAATTTATCTATAATATGTATGTAAAGGGTGTCCAGTGCAAAATTTTCAAGTTTAATATTAATTTAAAAAAAAACTACAATGTTATTCTCATGTTTTATTTATACTAAATAAAGTTTGACGATGCGGATTTCATGTCTTGAAAATAATGTCGTCTAAATGCCGTCCATTCCTGTTTAGACACTCTTGCAATCGGACTCTTAAATTTGCGAACACGCGAGAGCAAATCGTGGGTTCAATGGCAGCAACTTCACGACGAATATTTTCTTGTAATGCTTGAATAGTTCGAGGGTTGTTGTTGTAAACTCTTGATTTGAGATACCCCCACAAGAAAAAGTCGCACGGTGTGAGATCTGGTGACCTAGGTGGCCAAATTATGTCTCCGAACTTGCTGATTAATTTATTGGGAAAGATTGACTTCAGCTTCCCAATTGAAACTCTAGCTGTGTGTGGAGTGGCCCCGTCTTGCTGAAATTGTGTTCTGTTATTGAACCCGGGAAACAGCTGCAGTTGCGGTACCAAAAACTCGTCGTTCATTCGGCAATAAGTGTTAGCAGTGACTGTTTCTCGCTGATTAAAAAAATAAGGGCCAATTATCCCTTTGGCAGAAATTGTACACCACACCGTCGTCTTTGGACAATGTAAACGTTTTTCCAAGCGTACGTGCTGTTCGAAAACGTCCTTACATCGTCCTCGCTAAGGTTTCTCGTAAAGAATAGTCGTTTTCGTTGAGATACTGAATAATCTGCATCTTGTATGGGTGAAATTTTAATTTCTTCTTTAAAATAACATGCACTGTTGATTTTTTTATTCCAGTGCAGGCTGCAATCTTCCTTATCGATTTACGCGGATTGCGCATAATTTCACGTCGGACTTGAGTCACATGTTCTGATGTCGCTGCTGACGTTGATGGTCCCGGCGGAGTTTGGTTAACCACTGTCCCTTCTTGTCTGAACTTTTGAACCCACGACCAGATAAGTTGCGTACTCGGCCCATCATTTATTCGTCGAATATTGAAGTGCGTACAAAAAGCGCGACGCGCACGTACCAGTGAATCGCCGCACTTTAAGTACTGCTCAACCGCGAACGCGCGGTGCGTTCCCGACCAGTGACTCATCCTGACTGACAAATCCGCAAATCACGCGCATCGAACGGTACCCTCCCCACTTACCTCACCCCGCTAGTTTACGAGCAATGACAATTTAAACTTGAAAATTTTCCGCTGGACACCCTTTATTTAGAAATATATAAGTATGTTTATCAGTTGCTGGTTGCCATAGCACAGGCTCTGCCTAGTTTGGGATCAGATGACGGTGTGTGAGACGTCCCAAGATATTATATGATTGAATTTCATCCTGCGAAACACAGGTATAATTTTCTGCAAAATCCACTTGCAGAAGCGCAAAGTTGCTATCTGGGCTCATACAATCAATGCGATCCTGATTGTAACGCTGTGCTTGTTCCCTTTTTATGTAACTGAGTCCCTTAAACTGTGGAGTCATTTTCGAAATATGTTCACAAAGCATCGACACTGTTCCTTTTAGTAAAACCTTTCTTAGCCGTCCATTTTCCTCTTTCCATTCATACCAGCTAATTTCCCTATCTTTAATTAAACAATTAGTTTTTTTTAATTCAGACTGCATCATAGTTTTACATTTTCTACATTTATCATACCAACAGGATGTTGTTGGTGCTTCACAAAGAGCAGTTTTTGTCAAAAAGTTCATTTCGTAACCAGGGATGTCATTGCAATGTTTGGACAGCGCGTTTACAGCTAATAATATTAGCTAAAAAAATAAATAAATTACATATTAAGTAAATTTCATGATATGATGCAAAGGCAAACATTTTCAGGTGTTTGGCAGCTCAGGATCATGTACTTATACAGATCATTTACTTTTGCTTATAATCGTTCCGAATTCATCACAAAACATAGCATAATTATGTTTCGAGAAAATTGCTGAACAAATGCCTGTTTTGCATTTTTTTTTTTCATCTTCGAGACGGACATATTGTTGTGTCTTTAATGCCAGGATTTTGGCGACTAATATCATCACGGACATGAAATTTTTGACTTTTTCAACTGTGTCAGCACAGATTGTTTTCTTCGGTTTTTTGTGTTTATAAAATAATAAATAAAAATAGCTTTATTGATTTTTGTGTTTAGGCGTCATTATTTCAGGAGTTATTTGCTCGGCTAATGTATGCACAACTGCTCTACATTTCGAATGACTGAATGGCAGATTCCGTTTGACTTTTGCGACCGCTTTTCTATGTGAGCTTTTAGAGGCAAATGCTTCAGAAGGAGTCTCATCTTTGGCAGGTGTATCAGTGGATTTTAACATTAGTTTTCTTTCTTTAATCTTACTTCTGTACCTTCTCATCTCTTCTGTTTTTTTTTTCACGTAAGGCTTTAAGAAGTCAAGAAAAAGGCTTAACAAACAGCATCGATTGAAAATCATTGTTGTTTGTTTTTCACTACTTCTGCATAATGTAGCTTTCTAGCGGTGTAAGAATAATTATAATCGGTTTAGTAGATTCAAAAACAAAAAAAATCGTCTTTATAATATTGGTATAGATTACAAATAAAACAGTTTTGGCATATAAAAGTTTATTGTAATAATGAGGTGCAATTACTGAAAAAGATAAATTGACAAAGTTTAAGGAATTTTAATAAAACATTAGAGACATAAAAAAGGTTCATTAGGACAGGTTTTGCAAAAAGTAGTGACTTTTTTTGTTTTATTCCTAGATACTAAACGTCCCAGGGTGACTACGTTCTGCTTATAACATTGTTGGCATTGATGTCGAACGACTTTAGATGATCCTTCTTTTTTCGCTAGTTCAAGTTTTTGCTCTCTTCGGTCTCGATGAAAGAGGTTCGGCCGTTGTGCCTTTTTGGAAATTGGTCATCACTTCTTTTCTAAAATCTACAATAGGAATGTTCTTCTTTGTTACACTTTTGTAGAGAGTGAGTGCGTTTACAACAGCTACATTCAAGATTAAGTCCATGGCCACTTTGTTGTACCACTTAACACTTTTCCTTAGTGGTGTTTGGTACGCTGACATTTGATCCGACAAATCAACCGCACCTTTAGCTTTATTATAGTCGACAACGATTGCAGGTTTTGAGATTACTTTGTTATGTTTTACCACTCTCACAAAACGCGTCGAGTGTTTTGTGGATAAAACTAACACATCTCGTTTATCCTTCCATCCGCACTTTCTTTAGCAATAAATTGCCCCTTTTTCAACTTTGTAGAAACTACTGTTTTAGGGAAATGTCTTCTATTTTTCCTCAATGTTCCAACAAGATGCGGCTCTCTATTTAACAGTTTTCTTGCCAATTCAACATTTGTGTACCAATTACTGTGAACAGAGTGTGTCCTTTGTCGAACAAGTCATTACACAGTTCCAGAACTACGTTTGTAGGTGTAGTGTTAATTTCGTCATTCTGTTTGCCAGCATAAATGTTAATTTTATAGCTGTAACCTGGTAATGTACATAATTTAAATAGTTTTACTCCATATTTATGACGCTTTTGTTTGTTTTACTGACGAAAGATTACACAAGTCAACACGAATTTAGTGCCTGAGTTCTGATTACCCGATTTTGATTTCTTATACTTTTTTAATAAAATAAATATTATTTTATCTTGTTAAGTTTGCTTTTGTGGCTATCAGAAAGAAATTTCTAATTTTGAATAAAATCGCTACCTTTTGTTCTTTCAGTTAAATAAAAAAAACATTCATTGATTTATTTATTTACATCACTTTTATTTACAGTTAAAAAAAATACAAAAAAGTAATTAACTTTTAAAAATGGATATTTTTAGTATTTCTTTTGTGCGCAGATGAACTTCCCCGAATCAACCTCCAAATGTAATCTCCCATCATGTTTTCATTGTATTGTCCTTGATATCGTTGCTCGAAACCCATCACATCTTGATGGAAGCGCTCCCCTTGCTCGTCTGAAAATGCTCCCAGGTTATCTTTAAATTGATCTAAGTGAGCATGTCACACTATCGAAAAAGGAAGCAACTTTTGGATAGTTTTAGAGACGATAGAACATCTTCAGTGATGTACAGTTGTTGCTCATTTTTTATTAAACGAAACAAGAATTCTTCTAGTTCTTTTACAGTTAACGAGGCATTCTTTTCTGAACGTGTACCGTTGAAAGCCTTTGTAGCACGCAAATACCAAGCCAAAGTGCGTTACACACGAGATAAAGAAGAATATTTGTTTAAAAGTTGTGATATGATGCCCGAATCTATCAGTGGCGTTACAGATTGAGCTGTATGAATATTGGTACGTAACTCAGACACATACTCTGAGGGGTTCAAAGAGAATTTTACTGGCCAAAGGGATGATTCTTTCGATAGCCATTCTGGACCTGACCACCAAGCAGAACAATTTGCTAATTCGGAAGAACTTAAACCGCGGCCGCAATGGTCGGCAGGATTATCTTGTGTGTTGGGAGATCCCACCGCTGGGCATCACACAATTGCCGCCATCCGATCTGTCTCCTGGGACTGGCTGGAACGGCGGCAATGAGACCTCACGATCCGACTGACGCAGGTGCTTACCGGACATGACTGTTTCGGGACGTACCTGAGCCGGATCGGACGTGAACAGTCAAAGGCGTGCCACCACTGCACTGCCCCGGAAGACAGCGCCGCACACACTCTGCAGGACTGCCCAGCGTGGAAAGAGGAGAGGCGCGTTTTGGTCGCCGAAATTGGGAAGACGGAGCTCTCACTCCCGACTGTGATCACAGCCATGGTCCGGAGCGAGAGCGCTTGGCGGGCGATGGTCGCATTCTGCGACCATGTGATGGCAGACAAGAGGGCTGCCGGATACTGGGGAAATAGATGTAGGAAATTCCCCACTGAGGGGAACGAAGGGAAGGGCTATTTTATTTAGGAATGATGGAGCTAGGTCATATGAGATAGAGGGTGAATTTTGGTCTGAGAAGCCGCGACTATATCCTTTAATAAAAAAAAAAAAACGGAAAAACAGAATTTCTTTCCAATCTTCAAATTTCTTTTTCGGGAAGAAACGCCTAGATTTAGCAAGAATTCGGTTATATTGCATTAGGTTTGCCACAGACATAACGCTAACATACCTCAGCTCAGCCTCTTTCCCGGATTTGATCATATCAGAATTCTTAAGTGGGATAGAGCTATCAGCTGCCGATAAAATAGCACCGAGAAACTGCTCCATACAGGCGTCTAGATTGTCAGGGGATATAATAGGCAGAGCAGAAACTTTGTTATCCAGAGTTTGTGAATACAAGTCCCATTTTGCATCTGAGATCCTGTATTTTAAAAGCGGAGGTTTGTCCCTTTGCGGAAGTGTTCTATTACTTAGAGTGGAACAGATTGGGTAATGGTAACGCCCATTAAAAACCAATCGAGCATTCGAAATAAATGCCATTTCTCCACCTGCATTAACAATAATCCATCGCGTTCCAGCAGAATCACTTGTTAGTACTCCGTCCTCGTCATCGTTTTGCCAACATTTTTTCACTGCATTAGATGCGTGAATGAATGTTTCATCTAAGAAAACTATTGGCCGATCTTCTACACGATTTTGCCTCATAGTATCGATATTCTTGCGTCTCCATGCAATTATGTCGTGTCTTTCCATTAAAATTTTCCGCTTCGAACCACACTTTTTGTACTGAAATCCAATTCGTTTTAAATTAATTTTCCACAAAGTTGTACGACCTCCACCAAAGTTTATGTCATTCTTTAGTTCTACAAGTAATTTATTTAAGGTAGGAATAACTTTTTTACAGCATACATTTCATGGATTTTGTTTCTTAATGCGCATAAATCGAAATCATCAAGATCCGCTGTTTTACGTTTTTGTCGATGTCTTCCAGGAGACTTGAGTTTTTGAGAGGTAGAGGCAGCAACTTGACCTTCTTTAGATATTCTACGCACGGTTTTCTCCGGCATGCCTGAAATTGACACAACGTTTGTATCCTTTTATAAAATAAATATTTATATTAAAACAAGTAAGGACAACCTCAAAACGCGATAAATTATATTCACTGATATATATACTTTTTTATTATTTTTATATCAGTAAATTCTTATTATCCATACTAAAGGCATTTTGTCTGAAGCTAGTATCCCTATCTTACTAATGGGGGGTTTACACGGGTCGATTTTCGCCGTTCGGCGAGTCGCTTCACTAATTGCCTCACCAAGCTGCATCGCTAGCTCATTTACACTGGTTACTAAAATCGCATGCGGCTCTGTCATTTCCATCGAAAATGTTGAGCAGAATAGCCGTTTGTGCCGGAATTGAAATAATTAATTATTCAATTATTCAACAATTGCTTAAATAACAAAGGGTGAAGAAAAAACAAAAGGAAAGAAGAAAACGTAATGTTTGGGTACGTGGATGGATTTCTCGACGTAAGGACTTGGGTGCTTCGGATACTTTATTGGTTGAGTGGAGTTTAGAAGATCCTGATTATTTTAAAAAACGATTAAGAATGACTACTGATCAGTTTAATACTTTACTACATAAGGTTACTCCGCTTATACAAAAATGCGATACCAATATGCGAGTAGCACTTTCTCCGAAAATTAAATTAGAAATAACCCTGAAGTTCTTGGTTACCGGTGATAACTATTTAAGTCTTGCAGAGTCATTTAGAGTTCCAGAATGCACAATTTCCTTGTTTTTGAAGGATGTTTTGGATGCTATATACAAGGTTTTACAGGAGTTCATTATGGTAAGTGAAACTAGTAATTAATTATAAACGATTTATTTATAAATTTTCCATTGTGTTTTCATCTAAGCATGTTTGCCAATCGTGGCAAGGGTATAATTGAGACTCAGATGTTCGTAATAGTCTAATATAATTGAATACAATTAAACCTTATATACTAATGTGGTACGTGCGTATTACTATCTAAACTTATCTTATAATTTATCCTAAAGTGTGCTTATCTGACTACGTGCAAATATGTAGGGGCTACATATACACCCCCCTTTATATAAAAAATAAAAATTACATATTACTTTAAGATAACTTATAAATAAATCTATATTTAAACGTATGACTAATTAATTCATGGAAACCTTGCTGGCTCAGTCAGTATAACCCAACTGCTGACGCGTAAGTATTGTGCAGACTGCTGACGCTTGTTGTGACGGCGTGCTCCCAGGTTCAAGGCCTCGATGTTAACGGGTGAATGTTTTGTTTTACCCATTGCATTTATGTTGATTATTTTTCGTAAGTATTTTCATTCTTCTGTCTATGGCCTTGAGTATACCGTAGATGAGAAAAATTCCGAATGTGATGCTTAATTGACCAATCGCGATGTTCCTGGTCCACCTTAATTCTTCCAAAATGAGGCTTCTTAATTGGTCAGCTTCATTTTGATTCAGGCAGCTGTCCGCGTTGTAGGTTATCTGGTCTTTAGAGCTTTGGTTGCCCATTTTTTTCTTCTTGTTTGAGTTACTAATGACGAATGATGATATTTCTCGTAATACCCCGAGTATTTAAATAGACAGATTACCTGTGTCAGCGAATATTGAACCGAACAACGGGTTTGACTACCCGTCCGGATTTTGTGATGTACGTGTTTGAATTATTGTTGTGGTTATTTTCCGATTGTAACACGTTCGTAGTTTCACTGTTTATCACAAAAGCAGGTTTTAATCTGTCTATAGATATTAATGTTTCCTTATCTCTTATTTTAACTAAATATGACTTATCCATTCTTTTTAACACTGGGAATGGTCCTTCATAGGGTGGTGTCAGACTTTTTCTGAGTCTGTCGCACCTCACAAACACGTGTGAGCATTCCTTAAGCTCTGGGTGTACGAAAACTGCTTTGTTGTGTTTTTTTCGTTTTGGTACTGACGTCATCTGCGTAATATCTCTTTGAATTTTTGTCACAAATTCTTCGTATGTAGAAGGTGGATGTGGTGATTCAAAAAATTCTCCTGGAAGACGAATAGGTGTGCCATATATCATTTCTGCTGCGCTAAATCCCGTATCCTCGCGTAAACAACTTCGCAAACCAAGTAGAACAGAGGGTATTTCCTTCATCCAATTGCCGTTAGACTCCCTTGTCATTAATGCTGCTTTTAATGTTCTATGAAATCTCTCTATCATGCCATTTGATTGGGGATGATAAGGTGTTGTTCTAATTTTGTGTATGCCTAAAAATTGTGAAAGTGATTCAAAAATTCTTGATTCGAATTGTCGACCTTGATCTGTAGTAATTCGTAACGGGCATCCAAATCGTGTTATCCATCCTTCATATAGGGTACTAGCCACTGTTTCAGCAGTGATATCTTCCACAGGAAATACTTCGGGCCATGAGGTACAACGGTCTATGATGGTAATTAAATATCTTTTTCCTTGAGAAATAGGTAAGGGACCAACTATATCGATATGTAAGTGTTCGAAACGTTGGGCAGGCATAAAATTGCCAACAGGTGATATTATATGACGTTGTACTTTTGACTTTTGGCAGGCTATGCATGTTTTACACCAATCATTAATATCCTTGTTCATACCAGACCATAAATATCTTGGAGTTATCATTTTTCTGGTAGTTTTCTTCCCCGGATGACTCAGTCCATGCATAACGTCGAAAATTTGTCTTCGAAACTTTTCTGGTAAATAAGGACGATATTTTCCCGTTGATATGTCGCAGCTGATGCTCTTTGTAGAACCCGGAAGTATTATGTTTTTCAATTTTAATTTCTTATTGGTACGAAGTTTTATCAATTCTTGATCATTAGATTGGCATCTTGCTAAATCAGCATAATCAATCGGCGACGGCATGTTAATTTGTTCAATACGTGATAATGTATCTGCAGTAATATTGTCACGTCCATTTATGTGTTGAATAATAGTGCAATATTGCGAAATGAAATCCAATTGACGTATTCGCCGTGGCGTGTCATTAGATGATGGTTTTTGAGTAAATGCGTAAGTCAAAGGTTTATGATCTGTGAATATTGTAAATTCTCTTCCTTCGATTAACCTTTGAAAGTGCTTGACAGCCATGTATACTCCGAGCAACTCTCTATCGAAAGTGGAGTATTTTTGTTGAGTTTCCGTTAATTTCCTTGAGAAAAATCCTAATGGCTCCCAATTAGGTCCGGATTTCTGTTGTAGAACCGCGCCAACACATGTAGCACTGGCATCCGTCATAAGTGCCAGCGGTGAGGTACTTGAGGGATGTACCGTTAATATTGCGTTCATAATGCTTTCCTTGCATTTTTCAAAAGCTTGTTCCGCCTCTATTGTCCAAGAAATAGGTGTTTTATCGTTCTTTTTTGAGTCACGCAAATAATTATTTAAAATCAATTGATGTTTGGCCGCGTTTGGAAGGTTACTTCTGTAAAAATTAATCATGCCTAAAAATCTTCTAAGATCTTTGATTGTTATTGGTTTGGGGAATTCTGCGATTGCCTTATAATTTTCCTCCGTTGGGCGTATTCCTTGGCTCGTTACATGATAACCTAAGAAATCTATTTCGCTTTTGACGAAGTCGCATTTTTCGAGGTTGACCGTTATTCCATTTTCTTGTAAACGCTTGAATACTGTCTCTAAGTGCTTATAATGGCTCGCCTCATCTACGCTACTTATTAAGCAATCATCGACAAAGACATAAACAAAGTCTAAGTCTCTAAATATAGAGTCCATGAATCGTTGGAATGTTTGTGCTGCGTTGCGTAGTCCGAAAGGCATTCTTAAGTATTCAAAAAGTCCAAAAGGAGTTATAATGGCGGTTTTCTCTACATCTTTGACTGGGATACAATGGTAGGCTTTTCTGATATCAATTTTGCTGAATACGTATTTTTTTTCCAATATATACGTGAAATCGGTTAAACGTGGAAGTGGATATTTATCCGGTAATGTTGCGCTGTTGAGCATTCGATAATCGCCGCATGGTCTCCATTCACCGTTTTTTTTTCTTAACCATGTGTAAAGGGCTAGCCCATGGGCTATCTGATGGGCGACAAATGCCCAACTCTATCATATTTTGAAATTCCTTCTTTGCAATATGATATTTATCTGGAGGTAAAGGTCTTGCACGTGCTGATACGGGCGGTCCTTTGGTAATAATATGATGCTCAATTTTGTGTTTTGGAGCTGCGCGCAGTGAAGAGGGTTTCGTGATATCTTCATATTTGTTCAGGAGTTGCGTAATGTGTGGGTTTGTTCCCACGTCAATGGTACGAATTGTTTGCTGTGTCGATTTGATAAGGGTTGCGGGCGTTGTAAGCTCCGTAACTCTATCAATAAGTTTCCGACCAGCTATGTCGACCAATAGCTTATAATATTCTAAAAAATCCGCTCCAATAATTGGTTGCGTCACGTCTGCTATGACGAAATTCCATGTAAAACATCTCCGCAATCCCAAGTTTAAAGTGAAAGTTTTTTCACCATAAGTTTTAATTTTTGTGCCATTCGCGGCGTAAAGTGTATAGTGCTCACTTTGTGCACCTAAATATTTTTGAGGCTTATTAATTACTGAAATATTTGCTCCCGTGTCTATTAAAAATCTCATACCACTTTTTGAGTCGGTAATAGTGAGGCGTTTTGACGGGTGAATAGCGCAGAGATCCGCCGTAATCTGCGCTTTTATTAGTTTCCCTGGTCCTGTGTAGTAAACTTCTGTTTCCAATCACATGGTTTAATGCATCTCTTTGAATTTATTCCATATTTGTTGTGGTAGAAACAAAAGTATTTTCCTTCCCGACTGCTTGCTCTTGAACTTGACCTCGATGAGAAATGTTGACGATTATAATGACTTTGAGTGCTGCGTCGATGATTTCTGCGATCGTCTTGAATTGCACTTAATTCCAATTGTATTTTCGCTAACTGTGCTAATATGCATGTCATTGCACTTTCGTCCGCTTTGTTTATATTTACAGCTGATACTTCCGTACTTTTGGAATTATTTATTATTTTGTCTGCGATTTGGCTCATCTTGTCCATGTCCATGTCTTCCGTGACTGCTAAAACCGTAGTAATAGATGATGGTAAAAGCCTCAGCCACAGAAGTTTGATTGTTTCGTCTCCAATTTTTCCTCTTCCGAGAACTTGCATTTTTCTTAGGAGTTGGGATGGTTTTTGATCGCCGAGGTCCATTTCCGACAATAATTTTTGAAATTGACGTTGTTCTGATTCCTCATAGCAATTGATTAAGCGTTCCTTGAGGGCCTTATATTTTTCTGTGGTCGGCGGAGAAGTAATGATGTCACTAACCTGTAATATTTCTTCCTTTGAAAGCTTTGCTATAACAGTGAAGTATTTGTAATCATCACCTTGTTTTTGCGGTGCTAATATTGCTTCCAATTGGTTAAACCATAGGCTTGGTTGGTCTCTCCAAAACTCCGGAATGCGCGATAAAATGGAGGTGCCGGCCGCAACTTCCAAAGTTTCTTGTTGGCTGCAGCTAGGTTTGCAAGTTGATTGATTCATGTTTTCTTGTTTCTGTTGCGAGGTCCACTTGTAGAGCGAGAGTCGTAGTGTAGTCGAGGGTCACCAATTTGCCAATCGTGGCAAGGGTATAATTGAGACTCAGATGTTCGTAATAGTCTAATATAATTGAATACAATTAAACCTTATATACTAATGTGGTACGTGCGTATTACTATCTAAACTTATCTTATAATTTATCCTAAAGTGTGCTTATCTGACTACGTGCAAATATGTAGGGGCTACACATGACCTAACAGCTTGAGATAGAATATCGTCGTTCACTCCGTATTGTTGCCCAGTATTTTCTTGTGTAAGTAAACAGTTGGCAAAATAGTCTTCTTCATAATCGAGGTGCCTTCTAGAAGTGGAAGCTTCGGGAGTCGAAGTTTCACGCTGGTTTTGAAAAGCTTGGTTTCGGGAAGCGTGTATACTCTGAGAGTGAACTCGTTGGTCTAGCAATTGGAAAATGTTGTGTATTTAAGGTTTTCAGTCTTTTTTGTGACAAATAATTATTGATGCAATTTTGACAAACAATAGCATTTCTTAATGGCAAACTACGTAATTGGCTTGCCACATGTACTCCGAATGTATCAAATTCATCTTGACGGATAGTTTGAGCCAAAGTTTCTAATCTATTGACTGCTTGTAAAACAGGTGGGTCCATTTTAGGTGCGTCCATTAGAACACGCCCCGCCTTTTTCTTTGGAGACAATTTTTTTTTCTTTTGTAAGGGCGCAATATTGTCTTCTTGTTCCAATTCATCAAAATATGAAGACGCGTCGCTGTTTGTGTTCACCGCTGAATCTTTTCCCTGTAACCATACACACACCATACCATACATACATCGTTTACACGGTCGATTTTAGTCACCAGTCGCATGCGGCCGGTTGCCGCGCGGCCAAAGTCGGATGCTACCCAACTTTGGGGCTTGCGGCTTTAGTCACTTACAACTTAGCCGAATTGCCATTTAGATGGTCGATTTACGCCGCGCGGCAAAAATCGTGCGGCTTTAGTCACCCGTGTAAACCCCCCATAACCTGTCATGGCAGCGATGCGAGATCGCACTTGATTGAGTGGAATTAAAGGGTCTTGGTTTGCCTTTTCTTTCTCACAAAAAGCACTCACCTTCAACACAATCTCTCTTGCTCTGCTTTTAAATGGCTTTATCATTATTAATTCGAAAAATATTAAATAATAACAAAAAAACGAGCGAAACTCTTGACACTAAGGCAATCTGACAACAACAGATTGACAAGCAATCGTTCCAACATTACGGCAGGGGACTTCTTACGGTGAACGGTCTGTAGGGTCAACTTGTCGTTGTTTTTTTTTAATTGTAATTATTAAAAATAGTTGGTGCCCATATGTGCCTAAGGATTTAATTTGGGCCAAAATTCTTAAAGGTATGGTAATTCTCAAAAATATCATAAATTGTCTGTGCACTCTAAGTCAGACCAGTCTGCTGGAACCCCCTTGACAACACCCATTCGTGTTATATTAAATGTTAGAATAACTGTAGTGTATCCTTTTTCCTTCATAACGGAATTATTCAAGAATGCATTGGCATCCTGAGGACCCTTGAACTCAACTGATATTTGGTTTCTACCAATTTTTTTAATACCGTCCTGCTTTATATTTTTTATATTAAGTTTCATCATCAACTGGCCAAACTTCACAGGATGAATTGATGTACCTACCCTTAGGGTCCACCTCTACCAATAATACAAAGACAATAAAAGGAGCAACAACAGTATTGGAGTACTAAGATCTTGCAATAAGCGACGATGCTGATGACCTGTCACGTTTGCCAGATGAAGACCCTTCATCTATGGTATTTTCGTCTGTAATAACATTATCTATGCCGTTTGCGTTTTACAAGAAGTTGGGATTCAATAGCCTCGAAAGAGGCCGATGGTACAGTCAGCATCAAAAGTCGACGACCACATTTAGATTTTCAAAATCGCTGTACACCGTATTATACCTAAATCGCTCAACATGACAAGCGCTAGAAATGAATGAATGTTACAAATGCAGTTCATATCGTCAAAGCCATATGTTTACTACACAATATTATAAGGGATCTTGAATCAATAAATGAGAATGACTTAATGTCTTTCCGAAAAACATATCAAAATATGTCACAAGCCCAAAGACATAATTCTCAAAGAAGATACAATGCTACATCACGAGCAGCCGCACAGGCAAGTGAAAACTTTAAACTGTATTTTGAGCAACATCCTTTGCCAAGAATGTAATAATAATAAAGAAATATGTTGTACTTACTTGAAGTCCCAATTATTTTAGCCACAGCCTCCCATTCGCGGTGCGATAATAACCGGTTGATAACTTTTATTCCTTTTGTCCTATAATGTAGGACGTTCTTGGATAGCATTAATAAGAAGTTCTACTTGCGACATTAAAATTTTTGCTTGAAAAAAATATGGCCGACGCGTCCACTTCGCGAGAACAAATCAAGTCAACTGATCGCGTTCGCTTCGTCTCGCGCCGCACCCTACGTGCGTTTGGTCACGTAGGCCACTTCAATAGGTTAAATACTGTTTATTGTTTTCGCGCCGCACCGCGCTCATCGCGTTCGCATCCAGATCGATCGCGATTGTGCACTACAAGGAATTTTACTGTCCGAACATCCGATTTTTTACGGTCCGAAGTGGCATAAAAAAAACGGATGATTGGCTTGTGCACTTGTCCGTCTTAACTCGGATGATACGCCTCAGTTTAGGGTAGCTCTGTCTTTGAAACTACATGCCACGCACGCGAAATTACTCTGAACGATGAGTTTCTTGGAACGTCGGCAGTTGCTTGCTTTATTACTCTACGTGCGAAGGCGTAGAAGACAGAAAGAATTCTGGGTTCATCCCCTTATAAGTGAAAGGTACCTGACAGGGTCATTTTACGTAAACCACAATAAATTGAGACAGGAGTTAGGTAGTGGGCGAAGGCAAAAGGGTTTTTAAAAACAAGATGTATGAGTGTTCTGCTTGAAGAGTAGAGCAAGACTCATCTTTATTTGTCATTAAACTTACATAAAGACTTATCTTCTATACTTAGATAAACAAAGGGTTATAATCTTAATCATAATGGCTTCCTGTGACAAGTACCAGGCAGTCATGTGTAAAGTAATCTTATTACCTAATTATTCTACGTAACATAGGTGGTCCTTGTGTAGTTACCTTGTTACGAGGACATAACTCCTCCCCCCTTAAGATGGAGGCGCAATGACGGCTGCGACCGAAGCTGGACTTCTTCAGGTTCAGGTTGGTGTTGAGCTGTGATTTGCGCCGATCTTGGTTTCCACCAGAGCTTGTAAACTGCTACTCCGACTCCAGTGAAAAATACTAGGATGTACATCGTTATAGATGGCCAGCTAGGTGTTGACGGAATGGTTATTGTGTCTTCTTCAGGGATATCGATCTATCGTAAAGTTGCTGAAGTGAGCTTTCAATTTGATTGAATATGGTTACTGTTAAGAAATTGGTTTCGAATTCCGTCCTTTGTGCAGAGTATATATCTATCGTCCTGTAGATTTTCTTTTGGTTACTTTTAATTATGTTTAAATTATTTTCGTAATCTCTCATGAAATTCTGCATTATGTTTATGCTTTTACGTTGGTTTACCCTATTGTTATTCATTGATGGTTTTATTAATCTTATTTCGTTATCGAGTTTGATAGCATCTTCTTGGTCGAGGTTTCCTGTGATAGATTTTATTACTGAACCTAAGTCGTTTATTAAGCCACGTCTCTGGCGGTAACTTGTCTTAAAACCTAAGGTAATAAATCCTAAATAAAGTAACTTACTTTCTATGTTATCTATGAGGTAGTCTATTTGCTTAAAGGTGTTGCTTAAGTCTGCTGAAATGTTTTGTTTCAACTTTAGTGTATAATAATTGCTACATATCTCTACGTATATATCTCTTATTTTTGTTGTATTATAGATAACCGCTAAGTGATA
Source organism: Diachrysia chrysitis (assembly GCA_932294365.1). Classification (NCBI taxonomy): domain Eukaryota; kingdom Metazoa; phylum Arthropoda; class Insecta; order Lepidoptera; family Noctuidae; genus Diachrysia; species Diachrysia chrysitis. The sequence goes on along the minus strand of OW028659.1, from coordinate 7,068,031 downwards.
AGTGTCGATCTGATATTGAGCTTTTGCTTCGGTTAATACCAGAATACCATTATGGTTATCTATTGGCTGTATGGTCGCCGTTGTTGCGGCGAGCTGGAGCACTGCGAGGCAGGCGATGGCGTTCCTGAAACATTTTCCGGGCGCCTTAATAAGCGGAAGTGGACTCTAATCGTTTTAGCGTTTATATGTTTTCCTACGATTTCCGCAATTTGTTCTGGGTGTATGCGTACAATCGTATAGGGTCCTAGGTACTTTGGTTCGAGTTTGTTATTTCTAGCCGTTTTTGTTACTTGTTTATATACTATGTCGCCTACTTTAAATTGTGCTGTCTCTTTATTTAAAACTTTATTTAAACGTAAAATATGATTTTGCAACAGACATTATCAAAGCATGCTGTGTATTGCACAATTTTGTTGTATCGCGAGATGGAAGTAAAATGTCCGACGAACTGTATATTGATGACTCCCTTTTGGACTTGCACTTGCAAAAAACTATAGATGACGTTTCTTTATCATATTCAGACAATATAAGAAACGAATTTTCTAAATATTTTAATAGCGATGTCGGCGCGCTTAGTTGGCAATTAAGCAAAATATAGCTCGAGACCAGTCACTAAAAAATATTGTCTACCTGGCTTCTATTATAAAGACTGTATTCCTGTGTTAAAGAGATGACGTCAATATAAACATGTTAATGTGTGCGACAGAGACAAGTAAACACGGGCTTTACACGACATGGTTCTCTTTGTTCCGCGTCTACTTAACGCTCGATCCTAAATTGTAATAATATTGACCATTGATTTTCTTAAACCTCTTAGCGTTATATTTAAATTACATTAAAACATTACCATGAAAACATTAAACATAAATAAATATTAGTACTCACCCAGTTTAGTTTATTCTTTATTGTCCTTGTCATCAAATGATTCGAAAATGTTACGGCAAACATCTTTCCACGCTTCTGTTTTTAGAAGTTTGTCTTTATAATTGTCATTTGTTTTATCCCAGAGCACTGGACGTGCCTCCACTAACGAAATAAAGAAGTCAAGATCGATATTTTCCACCATTTTGTTTTACACACATGCACTCACGCCAACAGCGTAATATCGACTGAATAGGGGCGCGCGGCACACCGTTCGCGGCACCGTGACACGGCGCGGCGCCGTGTCGTGTCACGGCGGCGGCGTCGTGACGTTGCACGGTGACGCGCCGTGTATGATGGGGACGAGCCCTTAATCTAAGACACAGGGGTGAGGTGTAACCATAACTATGTTCATAATCATAATATTTTGACTGCGCAATTTGCAAGTAATATTGCCGAATTTCCCGATTGCCATACCTACACCGCTCTAACTACTGTTAACCTATATCGCTCGCACGGTCGCCGCGCGCCGTCGTGGCGTCGGGCCGAACCGCCCCGAAGTCTACCGAAGCCGATGCGGAGCGACATCGGGTAATATCGGATATCAGCGCGAGCGGCCGACTGCCGAGCGGTACGCTAGATTTTGTAATACATATAACATAGATAATAAGATTTTCGAACGTGCCCGCTGTTTTTGTACCGCGATGCGATATCGGATACTATTTGGAGAAGCGGAGCGAGAGGTACCTCAATATATCGTTGCTTCAATTCAAAACAACCACAAATCAAAATTATATTTTATTAAAAGAGAGCTAATGAAAAAAAAAACTACTTCTTTTGCCTATTATTTTCTTTTTTCAAATCAAATTTATACATATTATACTTCGTTAAAAGCGTATTTGTAAGCCGCGTCTAATGTTTTAAGTAGTTTTATAATAAACTAAATGCCAGAGGAGTTATAAGCAGATAAGTTACATTTGAATAAAACAATATGTTTCAAATATATTAAATATGGAATAAAACAGCCATATAAAAAAAAAATGTGTTAACCCTGTTTTACTATGAAACTTTTAGAAAACATAATAAAAATCGTCAATTACAATTTAATAAAATAACTGAAATTGTAACGTTGGCGATTTGCCAGGGGATGGTAATGGGGTATAGGGTGGTGTACAGTAAAACAAACAACAAACCTTATGGTACAGAATATATTATTACCTTAAATGAAAATACATAGGTACACTAAACCAAAAGGTGCCACGCTAGCTCAGCCCGTGGGTTGCTGAGGTTCACAGAAACAGTATGTATCACAGTTTTAGCCTAACTGCATAATGAGAGACCAATGAGACCACACCACATAAATAAGGTCTTTTGCCGAAAAGATAAGATAAGAATAAGGATGCACGGGTACCTGTGGTTCAGCGCACTGGGGCGCTGCTACCCACTATCGGAAGTACTGCTACTGCTCGCAGGTAACGGTAACGGAATTGCATTTCTGCTTTGATTTCTAAATCTTAATTTAATTTCTATTTTTACTTTTACTTCTACTTCCCTCCCTTGACACCAGTCAAGACACCCAACCCAAACAAATCAGTGGGCCATGCCACGATGCAATCAAAACACGAGGTTGAATGACCTCTTCAAAACGCCCGTGCCAGATAAGTACTGTCACCGAAAAATGAGCCACTTTAAGGCTCAAAGACCAAAAAAATATCAATTTAAATAATTGCTCTAAGACTTCTCACATGTCTCCACGAGCACCAGAATCCGGAAATGACAATGACCTTTTCTACCCGATCAGTGTTCCCACACCTTATGCCAAATCACGAACTTGTCAAATTGACAGACCGAAAAAATATAATATTTATAAGTTTAATTTAATTTAACTTTATTATTCTATCTTATCTATAGTATAATAAATTATACTATAGATATAATATAATTTATTTATTTTAAGCTTTATTAGAATATATTTAGCAAATTACTAAATAAAGTTAAATACTGAACCCACGAAACATGTAAGAGCGACATCTAGCGACATCAAGCGACAATTTATACAGTAATCATCGATCCGTATTCCTGGCGACCTTGTAACTCTTTGCATTGTCAAATAGATGGCGCTGACCGTCTTTCTGTATCAATCAAACGCACTATACTCAAAAAACCCTGTTACAAAATGATATCTAAAACTTAAAACCAATCAAAGTTTTCCTCAAAAGAACAAAATATATAAATCTTCCGAACTGTTGTTAAAACAATCACAATTATTTTTAACTTCTGAATCAAAATATATTATAATAGTAATAAAATTGACAATACAAAAATAATAAAATTTAAGCTAATTAGCAAAACTAACCTAAGTTTTCAAAACTAATAATAAAGACTTTATAAACTAAAAGAGAACATACAAAACTTTTGGAAAATAATCTATACTTATAATAAATCTGTACCTGTAGAGAGGTCAATTCTGTACATCAAATATATTTTCAAAATAACTATCAGGGGGTGATTAGTGATCGATACTGATGCCAAAAATGCAATCAGTAAAATTTTTGTCTGTCTGTCTGTCTGTCTGTCTGTCTGTCTGTCTGTCTGTATGTTCCTTATAGAAACGAAAACTACTCGACGGATTTTAATGAAATTTGGTACATTTATTCTTCATACTCCTGGGCAGGTTATAGTATACTTTTCATCACGCTACAATCAATAGGAGCAGAGCAGTGAAGAGAAATGTTGGGAAAACGGTATTTTTTAAGCTTCCGTCGCGTATGCAGCCTTAATGGTTAAAGCTACATAGAAATTATGTATGACGGAAATGTTCTACATAAAATTATCTAAAAAATATCCCACAACAGCATATGTCTATCTTTTATGGTTGACTCACAATAACACGTGCAACTCCCGATAGCTTAGCAGTTCGGAGATTTCTGATTATAGTTGTGTAGTTACTCTTACGTTTATAATACTCTCACTCATCCACACAAATGCAATACATTATGTAACAGTACAGTACTTATCAGTCATTAAAGTAAAAAACCATAATAGAATACAAAGATATCTAGTATATTATTTAATTTAGCCATCCATAGACATTATCATAAATGTATAAACCCTTCAAAGTACCTAACTGTTAAAAATCTATAATTTCTGAAGCCTGTCATTGAGGATATCTTCTCTAAATAATCTGTTTCAGAAGTCGACACTTTATTTTTTTTTCGAGAGTTTTTAATTTCTTTACGGCGTCCATAATTTTAAGTTTTGTCACCTCGTTGTTAATTAGCAAGTATGAGGAGGGTTCAAGGAAAAAAAATACAGATGAATTAAGAAACTCATCCTTTTTTGAAGTCGGTTAAAAATAAAACAGATTTTATAAATAATATATAAAGATATTATTTTTATTTTAAGTTAAGGGCTGTATCCCTTCCATAAAAACGTCTTTGCTTGTGGAAGGAGCTTCCATGGAAACACCACTTCCTTCGTCTTCGCTGGAATCTGATTCCTTCTCAGACTCGGTATCTGATTCATCGTCAATCTATCAATGAAAACGTCACTCTTTTTGTACTCTTCCTCTATTTTGATCACTTTTTGGCACAAAACATTTATTTTCCTCCTTTTCGTTAACTTTTTGCTGGACCAATTCCATGACTGAATTTACGTTCCAGTTAACGTTTTTTTTGCGACGTATTGTTTTATTGCTGCCCATGCCATCTCGATGGGGTTTAAATCGGGGTGGTAAGGGGAGAGGAGGCGTAAAACTGAGTGGTTATTCTCTTTCAATATTTTATCAATGTTAAATTTTTTTAAGCGTTCTTTATTCTTCGCAATTAACTTGTATAGCTGTGGCTTCAGCATTGTTTCCTCAAATTCAATATTTTTTTCACGAAGCCAAGATTGCAGTCTGCTTTTCTTGAGTTTGAGGTAGGTGCAGGATCTTCTTGTTTGTTGTGATAAGAAGCATTATCTACAACAACGAATGAATTTGCTGGCAAATTTGGCACGAGTTGATTCTTGATCCATTTTTCATAATTTTGAAAATTCCTGTTATCATGATAGTCGCCGGTTTTTGTACCCGCCTTAAACATTAAAAGTGCGTTGGGTACAAAACCGGCTTCAGAACCCGCGTGCACTATTACTACTCTTTGACCCTTCGAAATTTTATTTTTAACTCCCATTTGTGACCCATCTCCCCAAGCCTTCGACATGCTGTGGGAAGAATCGACATAAGAATCGTCGGTATATATAATGGGTCTGCCTTCCAAGCGATATTTTGTAATACTATGCAGATATTCAATACGCTGTAACCGAATATTTGTCTGTTCTATTAATACTTTTCTCTCATTTTGGGTGTTCTTCCATTGAAACCCTAATTGTTTCACTATTCGGCCTAAGCTGGTTACAGAACCGTTGAAATTTATGTCGTCTTTTAATTAATTTTCTTAGTAATTGTTTAAGTCTTGGCATTTATTTTTCAGTTACGTGAAAGTTGTGCACGCACCTTTGAATCGTACTGTACTACCAGTGGATGCACCATTTATAACAGAAATGAGCAGTTGGTCGCCGTTGCGTCATTAACAAATGGCGTTTACAAGTTGAGAACCCCTTAGATCAAACTGGCTACAACGTTTATATCTGTAGATTACACAACACTTCCGAATTATAAGGCCAAAGTAGAGAACCAGTTGAACAGGAAAATTAAAACACTTCGCACTGACAATGGGAAGGAATTTTGTAACAAAAGTTTTGATGATTATTTGAAGAAATTTTGCACCAGAAGTCGAAACCTTACACGCCGGAGCAAAATGGCCTGGCAAAGCGGTTTAATCGCACAATCATTGAGAAGGCAAAGTGTTTACTATTTGATGCCAAGCTAGGGAAAGAATTTGGGGCTGAGGCATCAAATAAAGCTGTCTACCTGCATAACCGTACTGTCCTTCCAGTGTTGAATTATAAAACAAGTTTGGACAGGATGTAAGCCAGACGTAAGTAATTTGCAAATTTTTGGCAGCCGTGTCATGGTGCATGTGGCAAAAGAAAAGCGCCAGAAATGGGACAAGAAGTCAGAGGAGCAGATACTTGTGGGCTATCCAGAAGACATAAAAGGATATAGAGTTTATTGTCTCACCACTAAGAAGCTAAGTCAGCACCAGTAGAGATGTTATTATAATGGAAGAAGTGTCTATGCCTGTGACAGAAAGCAAAAAATGCAGTGAAGAGAGTCTAGGTTCAGTGGGGGACATATCTTCAGGTGACTTAGGGCGCTTTCAATTTAGACGGTTGGTGCCGGACTGCTGCCGCACGGTTGTTACGACCATGAGCCGTACTGCTGCCGGACGACAGCAGTACGACGTAAATCGTCTTATTTGAAGAGATACGCGGCTGCAGTCCGATCGAATTTTAGTGATTTCCATCGAAACCCAACTTTAGTCGGTGCCATGGACTCTGACGAGGAAGTGTTATTGTTAGTTCTCTTGCTTCGGCAGAAACATAAACGACGCCGTACTAGGGCGTCGCCAATGTTTTCTTTAAAATATAAAACTGGTGATTTTTATACACTTTACCCTAGATTAAAAGAAAGCTCAGCTGATTTTTTGAACTATTTTAGAATGTCTAGAGAATGTTTCTATGAATTATATCACTTTGTTAAAAATGGAATACAACGTCAAGAAACTAAAATCAAAAATACTATATCCGCCGCAGAGAGACTTGTGATAACGATAAGGTAAGTAATATAAACACATTTAGTATTTTAATAAGTATTTATTGCTACTCTTAAACAGATCCGACAGAGATTTTGATGATTAATGTTTTTTTTTTTGTTGATACGCACGCATTTATACTGTGTCACCATCGCTAAAAAGATCTTCATATAAAGTAAAATCAGAATTCGTTGATGTATTAGACATAGGTGATTGTTGTTGTAACTTAGTAGACGGAGCATGAGCCTGACTACGATATTCGGAAGATTGACCTGTGTAGTAACCCTGTTGTTCATAATAATCAGCGGCATATGAACTTGACCCGACGTATTTTCTTATGATTCCAATTATCTCGTATTTAGCATCCATTTTGCGATGTTCCGGATTTTTTTTTAAATAATTTAATAATGACAACAAGAAATATCTATCGCCGTCTTCAAAATTGTCTGCATTTGCATTGTTTTTGTTTTGCATTCTTTCAGCAAGAAGTTTTAAAATCTTATTAGTCTCATCGTTGCTCGAAGATGCTTTTTTAATTTTTGATGGCGATGCTATTACAGATGAATCGGTTTCAGGAGAATCACATTGCTCGTTGGTACCAGAGTTGGAACGTTTTGATTCATAAAGATTAGACAGAAACTGAAGCCGATCAAAATATACGTACTTCCGATGATTTTTTCCAACAGATCCACTTTTTAATTGTCGTTGCTTATTCAACTCTCGTGAATAGGAATCCCTAATATTTCTCAATTTTTTTTGGAGTAACAAGGCTGAAATAAAATTTTCTGTTATTATTTTCAGATATTTATCAACTGGCTGTACTATGACTGATCTGCATCACTCTTACCAACATGGCGTCTCAACAATTAGTGGAATTATTAAAGTTACATGTCAAGAGATATACAAAGTTTTGAAAGATATCTGTATACCTGATCTTAAAAAGGAGGATTGGTTACAAATAGCTCAAGGGTTTGAAACAAAAGCAAATTTTCCTAATTGCTTGGGAGCTATAGACGGCAAACATGTGAGAATAATAAAACCGACAAGAAGTGGATCGTTGTATTACAACTATAAGCATTTCTTTTCTATTGTGTTGTTGGCTATTTGCGATTCTAATTATAAATTTATTTATATTGATGTCGGTTCCTATGGGAACAATATAATATGGCTTCAGATTCACAAATATTTCGGAGCAGTAGTTTTTTTAACAAGCTTCAAAACAATAATTTAGATATACCAAGTCCTGCACCAATACAAGACAATGGGCCACCACTACCTTTTATTTTTGTTGGCGACGAAGCATTTGCTGTCAGCAATTTCATACAACGGCCATTTAGTGGAAACTTTTTGGAGGGGAAAAAAAGAATTTTTAACTACCGCCTGTCACGTGCACGCCGGTACATTGAGTGTACATTTGGTATTATGACAAATAAATGGCGAATATTACATCGGCCATTAAATGTGGAAATATCGTTTGCAACAGATATTGTTAAGGCTATTTGTGTTTTACATAACTTTGTTCAACGCGAAAATACCACTATGCATGGTCAACCAATTCGAGTTAGGCCAGTTCAGCCACAAAGTTATCAGAATTTGTCAGCCACAACAGTCCGCGATATATTTACGGACTATTTTGTTAGCCCAAGAGGACAAGTATCGTGGCAAAACAGTAAAATATAAATAATACTAATTGATTACATTATAATATAATAAACTGTTTTACCTGCAGTATTCTTTTCAGCTGCTTTTTTAGTTTTAAAATCGGTAATAAATTTTTCACATAAAACATCCCAAGCCTTTTTTTTCACCAAGCGATTTGAATACTTGTCACATTTAGAATCCCAAACGGCGGGCTGCAACTCTATTTAATTTATAAAATCTTCTGTATTTAAATCATCCATAATTAGGTAGGTATGCACGAAAACGTCTAAGAAACACGATGCGTTCACAGCACTAGCGAACAACGACTGAGACAGGTTGTTGCCGTTCCGCTAACGGACGTGCGCCGCACTGCTGTCGCACGACTTTGCGTCGAGACATTTTGTATGAAAAATCATAACCGCCCGTGCGCAGTACGATACCCGGACTGCAGCAGTCCGGCACCAATTGTCTAAATTGAAAGCGCCCTTAGAAGATACTATGAATCAGAGTTATGTTGACAAGTCTGATGTGACATATATGCCTTATTATTTAGACTATAAGCAAATTATTGTAAAAAACATAGTGGTACACACTATGTTTTTTACAATAATTACTTATCTACTGATTTAAATAAATGATTATTATATATTAAATGATTATTATATTATATATATATTATATTCCGAGTGAGTATGAAAATGCTGAATCGACTGAATCAGGTGAATCGGCAGGCTGTCCCATAGCAGACAAGATGTAAGACAGTTTATTAGATAGATAGATAGGTGAATCGAAGCATGATAAAAAAACTGTCAGGTTTCGGAAGAACCAGAGCGGTTTGGATATTCGAACATGTGTGCTGATTCTACTGTGGAAGCGTGGGACGATGCCTATGATCTGACTCTGCAGGAAGCATTGGCAGGGCCAGAGAAGGAGCAGTGGTTAAGTGCAATTAGGGAAGAACTGGACTGTTTTAATGAAAATGATGCATGGGAGTTGGTAGATGTTCCAAGTGCAGGCACGGTAGTGAAGTGCAAATGGGTTCTCAAAAAAAATATTGTAACAAACAAGTGAGATATCGTGCACGGTTAGTTGCGAAGGGATTTACGCAAAGACCCGGTGTGGACTATGATGAGACATTCTCTCCTGTTATAAGACATTTAACTTTGCGTTATCTATTTGCATTGAGTGTACAGCTAAATATGGGCATTACTCATCTGGATGTCGTTACAGCGTTTCTCAATGGTCATTTAAAAGAAACTATATTTATGCAGTTACCTAAACAGTATCTAGGCATGAAAGTTAATGTTGATAGGAAAAACTGTGTTGTAACCCTTGATCTGGAGCATTATACACGTGGGTCTCCAATCATGATAGTGTGCTGCTGGCCCCTATTGGCCAGCGGACCCCGCGGTTGGTGCGTGACGAATTGCTATGCATTACCACGCACCAACACGAAACGCGTATGACGTAGCACGGCGGTTCAGGTTTAGTCAGTAAGAGTCTGACACTACCTGTTCGCTCCCCCGAGTGAGCGGGTGGGTGTCCATGAGGATTCCTCCGTGTAAACAAAAAAAAAAAGGCCAGATATAGCATACTCAGTCAGTTATTTATCACAGTTCAATCATTCCTGTTCAGATGTTCATTATATTATGTTGTTTTCTAAAAAGTGGGTCTACTGTTTCTTGGGAAAGCAGAAAACAACGCACAGTGGCATTGAGTAGCTATGAAGCGGAATATGGCTTTATCGGAAGCGTGTCGAGAGGCTATATATTTGCGTAGATTGGCAAGAGAAATAGTTGGGTTTTGTAATAAAATAATTTTATTTAATGATAGCCAGAGTGTGTTAAAACTTGCCAATAGTCATTAGTCACACAAGAGGTCCAAACATATAGATGTGCGATACAATTTTATAAAGGAAGTTATTGATGATGAGATTGTTGAAGCTAAATATGTTGGGACTTCTCAGATGCCTGCTGATTTATTGAAAAAAGGTTTATCCAGGGCAAAACATTATAAATTCATCGAGACTTTGGGACTCGTTAAAGTTTAATTTTGTTTTATATAAAACCCCTCGGTGCAAGCCGTTAACTCATCATGAGAATAACGCAATACCTGAGGGCATATATTTTATAACTTGCTTTTTCCAACTTTGAGATATAAATACAAAATGTATCTGAAGGTCTATGTAGGAGCATACATCCGCAGGGCAGCTTGTGGCGAGCTGTTTGTGAGTAGCGACACAACGGACCTGAGTGCCCCAGGGAGTCACTCCTTAGGAGGGCTCCCAGCTCTTGCCTTAACTGGCTGGCTAGGGAGGGGTCGCTAGAGCTATATGCGCGGAGGTGGAAGTGTCTAATGGCGTAATAGCGAGGAAACCCACTCCGGGTCCGCTACTGTGACCCGCGATGGCGATATCGGGGCCACACTGCTCGACACCCCTAGCCGCTCGCACTGGTGTTGCCTGCTGCTGCCTATCGTGGCGGTTATGTTGGGGGGCCCATCTGGTGAGCTGGCGAGTCACCACCTGCCTATTTGATTGCATTAAAATGTGTTAGAAGGCAGGTGCCATGATTTTCCGATTTAGTTCTAATAACCAATCCACTAATAAGATGTATGCTTCCCCTAGAACAACACGCGTTAGTAATTATAAACGCCTATACTTACAAGTTTCATAAAAAAATATTTAAAAAACAAAACTTTAAAGTGGTCGGGACCCATTATTTTTATTACATATCCATTAATGATCACGTGTTTTTGTTTAGCCGAGAAACAACCTACCTAAAAACCGCCCAAGTGCGAGTCGGACTCGCGCAGGAAGGGTTCCGTACCATTATCTATAAAAACGGCAAAAAAAACACGTTTGTTGTATGGGAGCCCCGTTGGGTTGAGGTTTTCAAATCTGCTAGGAATAAAAGAGGTAAAAAAATGAGCAATGATAAATATAAAGTACATGTTTTAACTTACAAAGATTTTTATAACCTACCTTACTATTTTACTAATTGGCTGCATCTACAATTAATTTTAGCTTTCAATTACAGCTATTAATAAAGTTATGTAAAAAATAAGAATATGCCACCAATACCCCAATAAGCCGAATAAATTGTAAGGGTCGCGTAAAAGCGACCGCCGCATACATAAGCACAACCATTTTAAATAAACGGGATAATATGGATGTTTTTTTAGTACAGTTGCATACAAAAAATTTCTAGTCGGGTTAGTAAAAATAATAAAATGGTTATGATTCAACATAGTTTGGGAAAAGGCGAGGCGGAATGAGATTCAATATTTTTATTTTTAAAATAGACTCCAACAAATTATATTATAATTAACATTTTCAGGGAAAAATCAAAGATAACTAAAGCTGAGTACAACTTCCTGTACATGTTATGACGTTATTTTTAAGTTCGGTAGGCACGTAATTGTTTTTAAAAGAAAACGTGCAGTCTAAATCAGTTTTAAAAAATATATGGTCTTGCATTTCGTTTGTCCACTTATTTTGAGCGAGATTATGGGATTTAATTGGCGCTATGTTATCGAATTCATTTTGGTTAATTTCAAAAGAAACTGTTAAATCAGAAGAAGCTTCCACAACTGCTTCTACAATTTCTTGTCTCTGATTGTTTTTACATTCTCCAAGATAATTGAAAATAAAACTTTATTTCTCTTTGCACATATTTGCAGGGCTGCTTTTCTGAGTTCGTGATTAAACTGAAGACGCAATTCTTGTTGTATACGGTCATAAACTTCATTTGAGTTCGGGGGAATGCAAACGTTAAATACTTCTTTATATTTGGCGAACACAACTCTTAGGTCCTGAAGGGGCACTTTACCTTTTCGGCCTGCCATTTTATTGTACCGGCTGGTACATCACTGGTATGAAATGAAATGAATATAAAATGAACTACCTAACATAAACAACGGGGTGAACACATGCTGCTCCCGAAGCCATGAAGTGCATCTATCTGCAAAAAAAGCAAAGCACAATAATCAAACAAAGACGTCGTCGCACATAAACCACAAGCAAGCACTTCTCTTCAAAATACCTAAGGTTTACGAATGATTTCGGTCGGATGACCCAGCGGCAGCAGCAAAGAGCAGGCGACACAATAATTTGTATTAATTATACGCTTAAATGTGGACGACCTCCGTGGTCGAGTGGCGTACACACCGGTTTTTAAGGTGTCGTCAGCTCTGAGGTCCCGGGTTCGATTCCCGGCCGGGTCAATGTAGAAATACCACTTTTCTACATTGTCTCGGGTCTGGGTGTTTGTGGTACCTTCGTTGCCTATGAATTCCAAAACAGCACGGCTGCGCTCTTGGTGGGGTTAACTTCGATTCTCCATTTCGTGAACCATTGCCCGAGGGCCGTGACCGCGGACTGGAGATGTCGACCTATCGCTACAGGGCTAATGCCAGAATAATAAATGGCCGTGTCGTCGGCATAAAGAGCTACTTGGGGCTTGCCACCGCGTGGAATGTCGCTGGAATACAGCGAGAAGAGGAGCGGAGAGAGGACGGAGCCTTGCGGGATTCCGGCGAGGATCGGGTGAGGGGAAGAGAGTGTGCCTTCAACGCGATAGCGAAAGGAGCGATTCGACAAGAAGTCACGGATGATGTGCACGAGACGATCCGGCACTTTGAGTTGGTACAGCTTGTAGATCAAGCCGTTGTGCCAGACCTTGTCGAAGGCCTTCGCTATATCGAAAAAGAGCACACCGGTGAGCCGTCCACGCTAAAAACCAGCGCTTATATGCTCGACTATGCGGTGGACTTGTTGGACGCACGAGTGTTCGGTTCTAAAACCAAACTGCTCGTCGGGTATGAGACTCCTGGACTCGGCATAATCCATTAAACGGGAGTAGATGATTCGCTCGTATAGCTTCCCAAGGACCTTGAGTAAGCTGATAGGGCGATAACTAGTTGGCTCAGACTTCGGTTTACCGGGTTTGTGGATGCCGATGACTTTCGCCTCTATCCACTGCTGTGGAAAAAGATTGTTGCCTAATGCTGCATTGAAGATGCCTGTCAAGAGGATAACTAATGCTGGAGGGAAGAGTTTAATCACCTTATTGTTGACTCCGTCTGAACCGGGCGTTTTACGAGGGTGTAGGTCCTTGATAAGAGAACGTACTTCGTCTACTGTTACCGGCGCGAGAGGACGCGAGAGGGTCCTCTGAAGAAGGAATCGAGGCCTTACGTTCGACTTCGACGTCAACTCTGGCGAGGTGGGCCGGGTCGACCGGAAGGTTACTGGGCGTACATTGAGCCTCCAGGCTGTCGGCCAGGCATTCCGCTTTCTCGTCGTCTTCAAAGGCGAGGCTCTGATTCGGACGATTCAACGGGGGCATGACCGCTTCGTCGCAACTACGTAATCTACGTTGAAGGTTCCAAAACGCGTGATGGTTAGGTTCTAATTGGTCGAGAAACCTATCCTACCGATCCTCACGCAGAGCCCTTATGCGTTTCTTAACAGCGCGCTGTAGAGAACGCACACGGGCGCGATTGAAGTCGCTGGGATAAGTGTCGTAGGCGCGTATAGCCGCGTTCTTCTCCGTCAATAGGGCACGGGCATCGTCCGGAAGGAGCCTTCTGTCACCGGTACCGACCGCGAACACTCGTTAACCAGGGACTGCACGTGCTCAGTGAGGGAGTCGATCGCTCCTATTGCGTCTGACGCGGATTCTACATTGTCCGGTATCGAGTCTAGGTGCGCGGATTGGACTGACTTAAGGCGAGTCCCAAGCTTCGTCCAGTTCGTAACTATCTTAGTGGGGATGGGTTGACCAGCCTCTGGAGGACCTACTCGCGGACTAAAGGTCATGATCACTGGTCGGTGGTCAGAGTCTAATTCATGAATAACTTCAATGGACCGAAGCGCTAGGTTGACGTTTTTGAGTAAGGCTATATCTAGAATGTCGGGGCGGTGGTTGACGTTCGCGGGAAAGTGAGTGGGATTCATCGGAGCGATGATATCGAAGTTTAATTCGGAGCTAAGAAGATCAAGATGTCTACCTCGGTTGTTTTGAGTGTGGCAATTCCACGCCTCGTTTCGCGTTTAGGTCGCCCGCCATAAGGACGGAGTCGCCTAGAGCCAGAAGAGCTTGCAGGTCATGTCGTAAGTCGACCCTCTCTGTTGACGGAGGAATATATATTGAAACTAAATACAAAGGTCGATGCCCGGTCATGCCAAGACGACAGATGGAGGCCTCGATGTGCGACAGCGATGGTGGACCCATCGGTGGATCAGTGCCGCCGCCTGCGGCTCTGGTACGATCGTTACGGACTAAGTTGTAATTCGCGATTCGCGGGTTTTTATGAGACTGTTTAAGAAAGGTCTCCTGTACAAGAAAAACGTCGAGTTGATGATCACGGAGAAAAGTAGCAATTTCGTCGCGTTTTTTATTAATGCTTTGCGCGTTAAAGTATCCTAGTTTAAGCGATCGGGGTTTGAATTTACCGGTGTTAGTAGCCATTAGAACGCGGCGGCTTTGTATGCGGCGAACACATCGCTGAACTGCTCCCTAATGAAAGGGGCGTGCAGAGGTTGGGGTTGGCTCTAATCGCCTCTGCCATAAGACGGATGCGATTAAAGTCAAACGACTCATACACATCTATGTAATTCTTGACCGACGCTGTGATATCAGCCGGAAGCGTCGGGGCCAGAGGGGCCGCGGCCGATGGTGACGCGAGCGAGGGTCTTGGTAGAAGCGCGGGTTTAAATGCGGTAAGTGGGATGCGAGTGACAGCGGGTCCCTGTAAAGCGGGGAGAGACGCGACCCCTTTAGGAGGAGAAGCGAGGGCCGGGAACGCGCGCGCGTGCGTTTCCATGTTCCAGCAGGCCCCGGTTGGGCGTTGCGGGCTGAGACGCGGCGGAGCGGACGCGGGGTTTTGCGCGGAGGCCGGCGCACGGGCGACGGGCCGTTTCGCGACGGTTTTCGTTTTGGGGGCCTTCGGACAGCCGCGATAGTTGGCTGGGTGACCCTGTTCGCCGCAGAGAACGCAGCTAGGGGGCTCAGCGCACTGGGTGCGGTCCTTGGGCCGTGGGCAATCGGGCGTTCCGTGCTCGCCGAGGCACTTCACGCAGCGAGGGCGCGCGAAACAATTACGTTGCGAGTGGCCGTACAATTGACACCGATGGCATTGGCCAACGTTGGCGCGCTTGTACGGCGCCTCAACTTATATGCCAGAGAGTTGGCATACGGTTTTGATATTAAATATGGACTTGCCGTCCGCTGATCTCTCAGCAACGACAAGTACCATTTCGTAGGGTGACTTACCCCGCCCGCGGTACATACGGTGTACCTCTAGGGCAGGGATACCCTGCGCTCGGAGGTCGTCTAGGATCTTCCTAGAGCCTATATCCGCAGGGACAGACTTAATGATGACCCGGAGGACCCGCTCCTCCGGGAGGGTAAACGTATGATAAGGCAGGGCTCTCTCCTGCTTGAAAACATATGGTGTAATCTTCCCCTTTCTTCGCATAAGCTGTAGCAGTGCTTGATGAGATCCGTATGTGAGAGGCAAAGTTACTTGTGGAATTGCTTTGACCTCCTCTGCTCATAGTTGGACACGGGAGCCTATGTGTTAGGGATCCTGAGTAGACGTGAGACGTTCTTCTATCCACCTCCTCACTCGATGCATCAGTCTTCTCTCGGATGATGGTGTCTAATAGTTGGGTGAGTCCGGCATCCCCTTTGACCCATGACCTAAGCTGTAGAGCCTGGGATAGTGCTTGTGTGAAGCTATATGACTCCATCTCCTGGAGGGGCTGCCTCTTGGCCCTCACTCTTGTGGGAGCCCCTATGTAAGGTGGAACACCCCCTCTTGATAGATGCCAGTTGGTCGTCCTGTCACCCTCAACAGCGAGAGATATTGCCTTGTCATAGTGGGGAACAGGCACACTGCTCCACTCGCATACCTGCGCTTGCTCCTGCTGTGCTAGCATGGTGACTCTCCCTCAAGAGGCATGCCCCATCCCTTCTCTCTTAGCTCTTGTGCGAATTGGGTCAGACATAGCGTCGTAGGTATTGTGGCTAGCAGAGAGTCTGGGTATCGTTGGAAAATATGGTCCATCATCGTATCCTTCATGGCTCGTATATCTCTCAGTACCTCGATCTCCGAACTCCATTCTCTGCATGCGACAGCTTGGATAGAACGAGTACTGGAGAACTTACTCACCAGTGCCTCCTGTTTTCCGATATTAGACAATGTCATTATCTTTGAGATTAGCTTCGGATTGCAAGGCACTATAGCCATTAGGTCATCAATCAACTGCTTCTTCTTCTCCTTAACTGAAGGCTCGAATAATGGTTTTAGCTCTTGTTGTTGATGATGGCAGGAAGACCTTCTGCTACTTGTTGAAGTGAAACTTCTTTAGGCGCATGAGGGTAAAATTTTTACAGATGAAACGTCACGCCGGTTTGCAACGGAAGTCAATTTTTTATGATAATTGGTTTGAAGGTTAGGTAGTTTTAATATTTACAAATAACATGTGGTATTTCAACTTGCCACTCGTCATTTGATAATTTAATAAATCATTTACCATAAAATAAAAATATTTCATAAATTCGCTTTTCTAAATTTTGAATTCAAAAACAAAACTTAATTAATAATTTCTAATATTGACAAAAAACACGTGGCATTTTTATTTACAATTCGTCATTTGAGATTTCAATAAATCATTGTGCATAAAATACTAATAACAATATTTCATAAATTCTTTTGACGAAATTTTAATTTAAAAATTGGAATTTCTAGAGTTATCATTAATTTACAAAAATTTTGTATATATTTAAATTGGATTAGGTATTTTTAATATTTACAAAAAATCACGAGGAATTTTAATTTAATATTAAATATAATTTCAAAATACTTCAACTGCCAGGCAAGAAATCAGTCAAGGTATGATCTATAACATGATTTACTTACTTACTATGAATAAACTATACCAATGTAATTTGAGAGGCAATTATAGGTTATACATTAGATAAGCATTTATTTCTTAGTATTTATATGGCACATTGAAGTCTTACATTAGAATAAACAGTGATTCAAATATATACCTATTACCATAGCTGCTGAAGAAATATTGAATAAACTATACATGCAAATGATAAGAACATTCAAAATTAAATTATATACTTAGATAAATAATTTAGTTTAACACATTTATGGATATAGATTCAAATATACAATGAATATGCATTTAATATAGGTTTGGATTAGTTAGTTTTAAGTGTAAATATAGTAAAGTTTGTTATTTAAAGATATTTACAACACAATATAAAGAATAAAATATATGAATAATAGTTGGTATTTAATATTAACAGTGTATTTTATATTCTTAATGTATACATTTGTTTTACAAGTTTAAAAAAATGTATAATAATAATATTATTCTAACCATAATATTTCTACACCGGATAGGGTAGTATATGTGAACCATTATATAATTATTGTAACATCTGCAATTATCATGAACTAAGAAATAAATAATATTCTATTCTATAATAGTAAAATATAATATAGACCTATAAATGTACCACTACTGGGCACTGGCCTCTCCTAAGGTTGAAAAGGAATGAGCATTGATTACCACTCAGCAACTGAATTAATTACAATATAAAAAAGTGTCCATATTAATAATTCTTACCTTATAGGATTGATTAATTATCAAATACTTTTTTTATTTTACAGATATGTGATGACCAATATAGAATGAAATATTTAAACCCTTTGGAGGTGCAAATTATGGTTCATTTATATGGGAAAAAGTGACAAACCAAAAATAGAAAGATAGTAGTAAACACGATGCAAGCAAATTACAACAATAAGCATTGTTCTTCATTTTACCACCTTTATATTGTAAACATTTGTAACATTAATAAAATTTATATTCCATTTTACTGTTAATTTGTTATAATGAGTGATTTCTGTCATTTATTTTCATTGAATAAATTAAGTCTATTAGTATATTAACTGCACTATATATATATATATATATCTAATTGCAAAGCACATTAATTGTGTGAGTAGGTACCTACTATGTTTGTTTGTACTAGGAAGTTACAATTTCTAGATGTTATTATGTATCTTGCCGATGGTGACTTTATTTTATAAATTAGAATTCTATTTATAGCATTGTAATAAGTGACTTATTGGTCTAGAATAAAATTATATTTGTCAACAACATTATTATGTTTTCCTAACCTAAAGACTTACCCAACTTTGTAGCATTACCAATAGGTACTAGGTAGTATATTACTTTGCCAGTGTAACATTTCATAATAGCTAATTGTTGCTATTAAAATAATTAATAATCATAATACCTAGTAAGTTCATAATAAGAAGTGTTAAGTTACTATAATATATTATATTAGAGGAATAGTACGGATAGTACCTAGTATTAAAAGTCCAAATACCAAGATTGCAATACTTTTATTTTTAATATAATAGGTACAGTAAATCTCTGCCAGGGAAGACAATGTATATAATATATCCTATAATTATGACGAATCTTAACAATATTAATAGAAGGTAAATGGTCGACTGTGGCTGTCTTTACTCTGCATGTTTCTGTGACGGGGCCGTGGAATGTGGACATCCGAGGGCCGAAGCGGGATTCGAGGCGACCGTCAACGGCGCCCGAGCTGTTGGCGCGAAATATACGCGCACCCAACGAAGGCGCGTAGCCATAGCGGGCATAGCCAATCAAATTCTAATGCACTGCGGTCGAATACGATGCACGACACTCAAAGTCAAAGATTTATTGCACTTGAAGCCTTTCATAACAATTCTGTGGAACTTCATAACTTAGTAGGTAGCCTTATGTACGCATAACAATACTCATATTAATAATATTGTTGTACAAACATCCAACTTTCACATGTAGTATTTTCCTAATCAATGCATAAAGAGTTTGGTATATTGTGTGCATGCATGATACATTTAGCTCGCGTTAAGGTTATTGGTCCTCGGTTTACTAAACATCTTAGAAGTTTTATATAATAAATCACATTATCACAATGTAAACAAACTTCTAAACAAAATAAACTTTTCTTTCAAACTTGAAGTATAACCACCACTATTTAAATAGGCAGCCGCTCACATTAAGTACGATAGATACAAATTTCAATCTATTTTGGTCGGTTTATCAACATTTGCTCGTCCGTTCCACAGATTACATATAGTAGAGTCTAGTCCGTGCGTTTCGTTCGTTCTCATTCCTCACGTCTTACGGTGAGCAAACGCACACTTTATAGTTAGAGTAAGAACAACTTGCACTCGCAAGTTTACTGTCGTCGATGCGTTAGACGTAAACTCGATTTACGTGATAGTAAAGTATTTCAATTGACAGTTGGTGACTCGCACTAAGCATACAGATGTTGAATATCCTTCCTCTTAATCTTGGAAATTTAAAGTTTTAGATTTGTATAAATATAAACAAGATTTATAAATTAGTTCGCCAAAGAAGTTTCACTTCTGACATGTGTACTTTGTACGCACGCATGTTTTTTTTTAAGATAATTTTCTGGTTGACGCGGTATTACAAGAGGGAGGATCTTTGATCAGCATAGTAGGGTCCGAGTTTTTCATACGGGTTGTAGCAATCCTGATGATGTGCCTTGTTGACTTCATCAAAGTCTTCACAACATGCAGAGCACATGTGAGAGGGTCTTGCACAGCCCTAGTGCAAAAGTTTGGAAACAATGTAATCGGCCATCCCCCCAATGAGCGAGGGACTGATAGAAGACCTACCACGTACTCCACGGGATACCGCCTCAGCTCCGGGAATCTATCATGCGCCATTATTGAGGCCTCTATTATAGTACACCAATATGATGGGATAGGTAGGTGGTCCTTCTGTGCAGCTCCCATTCCCGCTGAGAAGACACCAGCAATGTCGCCATTGAATGTAGAAATTGTTTGGTTCGCCTCACTTGCCATTCGGGACACCCTTTTTAGGGCAGAGCTCACTTGTGCTCCTTTAAAAAAGAACTCACGCCCATATTCTAAGAGAGATGTGGATACCCATGTCTCCTCCAGCTTGAGAGTTATTAGCCTTGGTGCAAAGCTCCAGAAGAGTCTCTTGGAACCAAGTAACATATTGATGTCTTGGCATACTTAGCCCTTCCAAAGTGGCACTGTTGGGTAATCTCAAATATATTACCTGGTTATCACCCTGTCCAGTAAGAGTAGCTATTGTTCCGCATTTCCATGATGCAACAAGGATCAAAAGAATAGTTGCCAGGGTCCATCCTTTCTGTCTCAACCCTTCCATCCAGGCTTCTGGTCCATGTATACATCATGGACCACTAACTGGCAGCCCATCATCACCTTGCCTGGGGGGACAAAACCTATCTTGGAAGAGTAGTATGGATTCAAATGGAAATTTTTGAGTGTATGCCATGACATTCTCCACACCAAGCAGCCTGTCCAATTCCTCGAACAATGGTGTAACTCCCTCGTATCTGAAGCTGGTGTACCAACTTGAAAAGTTCATAGACATGAACACTGCGCCTCCATCCTCAGTGGAGGATGTTTCTGATATTTTAAGAAGGTGTTTGAAGAGATCCTCTTCTGACTTAGTCATTGTTAGGTGTGGTATAAACTTGAAAACGTGTTTGATGTTATTTTCTGTCGCAACTTAAAAGAGGCGCATCTCCAGGACAAGCTTACCAAAGAATCGTGCCTTTCTTTTCTTCATTTCTCTTTCTTTAGCCACCCCGACTATAACTTTCCATTCTTGAGGTACTTCGCCCTTGGACACCGTCTCTATAATATCCCTAACATTAACTTCATCGCGTGATATGTACTGCATTATGACATTGTTACTCTGGCGGGGTGGGGCAGTCGGGAATCTCCCATGGATGGTTCTGTGCGCCTGGCTGTCATACTCTCTTGGCCAGTGTGATAGTCCGGGAATAATTTCCTTATCGGCTAGTAGGTCGGCTGTATGTATCTGATGGTCGAACTCCATTGTCTTGGCAAACACTATGTCTCCAAACATGTGGGTAGTCCACGGCTCATTGGGTTTCTCTCACCAGTAGCCCCCATCATAGCACTGCTTTATGTAGGGGTCATGACCGTCCCTAAACGCCAGGTTGGGCCACTTTCTCCTTTGCTTATAGTAGTTTCGAGAAAATTCCAGAACAAAAGCACGTCTTATTTCTTCTGCAACCTGTTCAAGGCTCGGTTTCAGCACTGTTCCTTTCTCAACCCAGGCAGATACGCTCTCACCCATCACAATTTCTGGATGTCCGAAGCATTTTGTTAAGCCTGTCAATTCAAGGGCTACATGGACATCATTGGATGTTGTTATGCGTCTTGTGGCTATCTTGACAAGCATGGAATCCGGGAACCTTCTAATCGTGTCCGCTAATGAGGTTAAGAAGCTAGGGTCTCCTTCCAGGTCCTTCAATATGGTTTCTATTACTAGTGGTTGCCAACTTTTCAGGATATCATAGGCGTCGTCTTTATAGAGGCTTATATCATGCAACACAGAGTAGATAATATTTGCAACCTCATTGTATAGGTTATAAAGAGGATATTTACGTGAGGCTATGAGTCCATAGGTCAGAGCGGAAAACCAAGAATTTATGCAGTCCCTTACAGCCAGGAAGTGACTGTGGGTTATTATATATGCGAATGAGTCAGAAGGCCAAACTACATGGAGATTACCATAGCACTTACTTTTACAGCCAAAGAAGTCATAAGAATCAGTGTATCTTTCACTAAACATTATAGAATGAGTGATAGTTGTAAACCGCTTCTTTATGCAATGTTTGCCTCAGAAGAGGAGGAGGTCTAAGAGGAGGGCCATACACTGTACACTGTACAACTATTTTAATCATACCCATACACTGTACAACTATTTTAATGCCGTCCTTGACAAAGCGGGCATGGGAGTAATTGACTTGGTGCTGCGTGCACCACTTGGAGACCTCGGTCCACTTTCCTTTCTCCTGAAAGAAGATTGGAGGAGGGACCGAGCCGCCCTTCTTAGGGGCTGACGAATCTTGGGGCATGGTGTTGGACACCTGTGGGGTGGTATGAGTTGAGATTTAGTCCTACGGGTGCGCTTCTTACCCTTACCAACAACTTCAGTGAAGCCGTAGGGGGAGCTGGATGAGTCCGATGCTGTTAGAGCATCACCGGAATCATCTGAGATGACTTTCATTTCTATGTCTACCGGGGACGGTGAGACCGAGCAAGGGCGGGAGGAGGGGGCCGGGGATGCGTCACGCGCAGGTGTGAGGCTCGGTGAAGCGGTTTGCGCTTTGGTAAGCGGCTTAGAGGCCAGAACAGTAGCCGGGAAAACAATGACTTTCGACGAAGCCGTCGAAACAATCTCTTCAAACAATCAATCCTCTGTCGGCAATCCTCTCCATCAAGCCTTGAATAGGTCTTGGATGACACGAGAGTCCCTCATCTCCTCGATAAAACGGGGCCAAAGGGCGTCCATTCTTCTCGAGTAAACGAGAGACACTTTTGTTGTATGTTGTTGGCTGCTGCGAGCCTTTTTATAGACGGTTGAGGCCGCGGCGGGGACGACGTGAGCGGGGAGGCGGCGATTCGGTGGGTTGTTTGAGCTGCGCGGGAGGGGCGATGATTCGTTGCGTTACAAGTTGTATAAATATTATAAAATACTTAATTAAGTTAATTTAACTTTAACAATATGTTAGATAACATGTTATTCTTTAAATTAATACATCTGAGTATATTTCATAATTAATAGTTTAAACAATATTTATAATTGCCTTTTTTTGGAGCAAATATTGGAGTAAAGTAGGACCATTCTACCCGTAAAATGTTCCTACTTTGCTCCTATAGGGTAGAGTATTATGCTCCAATACTCTTAAATGTTTTATCGCTTAATATGTCCAAATCGGTGCAACATTTAATTTAATTGTGAACGCATCTGAAACATTTTACTTATAAGTGGCAACACTGAACTGGCAAATTGTTCATCCGCCTGCCGCCATTTTTTTTTTCTTATGTCAGGTGCAGTAGGCTTGTTCTTGCTCGGACACTGAACGGATCGCTCCGTACTAGTAAAATCGTTCAAATGTACTAGTTCAAATAGTTCGGTCTTCTAGTACTATTAGTACCTCAGATAGTTCGGTCTTCTAGTACTATTAGTACCTCAGATTTGTATAGTAGGACACTGAATGACTGATGAATTTTATTCTGATTTTCCTTCATACTTTGCAGGCTAAGGAATGTCATTCTAAACAAAACCCAGTGTTATATCTATAGCTATGTGATCACGAAACTGTTAATTAGCATGTGCAAGTCCCACCACAAGTAGTCGCAATTAAACCATCTTGAAGCAAACACGTATTTTAACTTACCAAATTCCTGCTAAAGAAATATAAACCTTAACCTAAAGTACACCCAGTTCTTTCACACATGAAGTTATCAATATTGATCATGACCTTCAAGTTTTTTAAATGTTTTTTTAATCACTTTACAATAATTATAACTATTTTTTTTTTTTTTTTTTTTTAGTAGTTGCATGATTATTTTTTAGTTTCTTATTCACAAATTCGCATGCAAAAATATTAACTGTGAAACTTTATTGGGCTCTAAAAGGCTTCTGCGTTGATTGAGTACTTGGCCTGCATTAGAAAACACCCGCTCACAGGACACTGAAGTCGCCTGGATGCACAATCTCTTCAGCAAACACTGATATAGATGTGGATATATCAGTTTCCTGTTTTGCCACCACATTAAGGGGTCTTCCTTTCTGTGTACGTACATTAATATATTTATCAAATTGCCGAATTCCCGCGGCTGTCGGATTGTTGGGCCTCGTAATCGATGACGTTTCAGAGTCAGATTTATTCCAAACACTTTTCTTGGAAGAAATAGCCGGGGTTGCACAGGGTACTGTGTTTGTTTTAACAACTTGAGAGTTATTTACTTCGTCCGGCAACCTTATTTCGCATATACAACGTTTCAATATGTTGCATGCTTTATTAAAAGCTTCTGGCGTTCGGAAGCCTCTTCTTTTAAATCTCTGATCTAAAATAGTACTTTCCGAGTAAAGGGGATGCCTTTCGAGATCGGAGAAAGCCTTTCGAGGTTGTAATTATATTAAGGTGACTTTAATTTTTAAAATTCTGTCCAACATATCGAAGCAGGAGTTCCACCTTGTTGGACATTCTTGCTTTAATTTAAGTGGCGGTAACCCCATCTAATTTTGAATATCTTGAAGTTTATTTAGACCTGCCGAACTCTTTTTAAAATACTCCACAATGCTTTTCACTTAATTGATAGGCCTAATAGTATCAATCGCTTGTTGTACTGCCAGGTTCAATGAATGAGCAAAGCAACCGATGGAAAGCCACTCTCCCATTCTGACGGCTCCTAAAATATTTGCGGCGTTGTCGCTGACAATGCAAACGATCAAAATCGAAATAATCGCAGATCATTTGCTTCAAGAAAGCAAATAAGTTTGAACTGGTGTGCCGCTCATTATAATTGATTTAACCCAAGAGTACAGTAATTCAGTTCAGTCCTGGTGTCTATAAAATGCGCCGTAACCGAAATATAACTTTTATTGGTTATTGACGTCCACCCGTCAGTACAGAGACAAACATTGTTCGGTCATTCGATTTAGTATCTGTAGTATGCTTCACTGGCCGGACCAATGGGCGTCGGCGATGCGTTTGGCGCGCGACAAGTGCTGCCGCCTACCGAAATTAAAGACGAAGTATAATTTTGACCGCGAGAGCGGGTACAGAAGTTTTTTGGGAACTGCGCATAACTGACGTTAATTTTGTGTTGAACTCTTGGTACTTTGTGCTGGTGTGAAGGGGAACTTAAAGCATCAACACCTCAACCACCGTGTGGTAGGCAGCAACTCCGCAAGGATCTCGCAGCCGCTGGACGTTCCAGACGAAAGGTTAGTGGGGTTTATTGCGGGTACTGAGTTTTGAATGACTGAGCGCGGGGGACGTTCTCCCTAGGTAGGAACCGATTTTCTACCTAAGATTCCAAGAACTGACTCATCTCCTTGATCTTTCAAACAAGAAATACAGTCCACTGAATAGTGCAAAAGCACGGCGTCGTACGCCACATTTTTGGTCCATCGAGCCTGATTTGGCTCAATTCCGTATCTAAATTCATCTACTTCGTAATAGTAAGTCGTACTTGCTATAATTACCTATTTTTCTTCGATATTTTAGTTAGAGACCGTTACAAAAGGGCACTTGGGCAATACCATTTTCAATTATAAAATGGCGACCAAATCCGAGTTAGAAATAAAACAAAAAACATTAATTTTTCAAAAACAATATTTGTATTCTAAATTACAAAAGGTTTACGATTTTTCACAATCATTGTCTGAAAAGAATTTAATAGAATACTTAGCGCAGTTTGACGAGTTAGATAAAATAAGATCACGTTTCGAAGAAACCGTTTTACAATTAATGCAAATTGAAATGCAATTAAAACCGGACGCTAAGTTTTCGACAAAAGAATTGGATTCATTTGATACATTGTACTCAGCGTGTAGATCAGTAAAATTAAAATATAAGTCCGACAATTACACTACGAAAAAGTCAGTCGGCGGTCAGGTTAGGCCTTCATTACCTAAACTACAATTGTTTGAGTTTGACGGTCAGTTCGAAAACTGGACTACCTTTTATGACACATTCGTATCGTTAGTAAATCTGCTGGCCGGAAACGGTGTCGCGCTGCTCTGGAACGCCACGGCCCGCAGCTGTGGATGGCATACCTCTGCGCGGAGCTCTGCCACGACTGTGGCCGTAGCCCCTGAAATTATTGTTGTAGGCGTTATCGCGGTTTAAATACATGACATCGCCTGAAGTAGATGGGGAACTTATCTCTTCGTCTACAGCTGCTTGTACAGCATCCTTTAGTGACGTATAATTCCGTGCAGATATTAAAGTACTCAATCTCCGGTTTCTCAACCCTTCTGCAAAGCTTTTGATAGCTTGTTTTTCGTTAATTGGTTTCAAAATTTTAAATACGTCTTCTTTGCCCTCCGACTGTGTGATTGTTAAATCTACAAATAATTCAGTGATCTGTCTACCAAACTCATCGATAGATAATTCATTTTGTTTGGAATTATATAATTTACGTTGAATGGAACTTGTAGACTTTTTTGGTAATAACTGGTTTTTCATGTCACAAAGAAGAGCGCTAACGCTGTCATAAGTAGAGCATAATTTTAACTTAGCGGCTTGTGATAACCTATTTTTTAAAACAAAATTCACTAACCTTCTTTGAGACTCGTCGTCCAACTCGGAGCTGTAGTAGTCGATCCCATCTATAAGCTTTTTAATGCTATCTTCATCATCAGATGAAACAGGCAATAAATTAATTGCTACCTTTAAATCAAACTTCGCCATAGTTGAAAGTTGTTTAGTCTGCACAGAACATAAATTTAAAAATTTTTTTGTGTATAGTATCAAATTGCTCACACGTTTTCTTTATAAACAAATACTCATCTTCCTTAATATTACCTTTAATATCCTCAATTTTCTCTAAGATTCTGCTATATTGAGTACATAAACTATCAACCTCTTGTAATTTGACTTGGATTATATTACCCGTACGTCTACTGGGTCCTATCTTTATCAGATATTTTCTTACGTCCTTTAAGCTTACAATTAAATCTGATAACTCTTGAGCCATGGAATAACCTGTATATTATATTATTTTGTACCTATTACATAAAGGCTCAATTAATATTTTAAATACTTACAGTTTCATAATGTGCCAATATAATAAATTTATGTTAGATGTACTACTGTACTAATATAGGATTTATGCATATCACTAAAATGTCTCAAGTTCAAAGTTGTTGCACTTGACACGCTATACACGGTACGCAGCTCATGGATTTAACACAACTTGAAATTAATACGACACTGCATTTTATTATTACACTATCAATTTTCTCACATTCATCACAACACTAATGATATTTTAAGGGCGCACCGCAGTCGATATCCGTATGTTATTCTTTGTTGAAAAGTATGAAATTATATATTCGTCGTAATCATCACAGTGTCACACCTCCTCTGCTTTTGGAAATGGTCCTCGCCTTAGGTATGTTATAGATCTCCTTAGAGCATGCCGATTTATTTCATTCGCAATCCACTTCGTATGGCAGTTTTTATATGTTCTATATATAAGGTATAAGAAGCCCAGAGACATCAGGCAAAGAATAATAGCCAAAATTATATTTGTCGTACTAACGTGGAACTTCATCTGCTCGATTCCTGCATTGTTGTTGCCTCCAGAAGCGGTTTGTGCGAGTATGACTTCCTCTTTGCTTTGGTTATATCCCATCTTGTAGAGTTAATAGAGAATTACAGCACAAAAACACAGCCAAAGTTTGATTCGCTAAGTTCGAGACGAAACTAATATACTTTAGATGCATTGTGACTGTACGGTTTACGTATATGGAAATGGAATTTTAAACAAAACTCGCTGTCACGGTCGCCATGTAGGGATGGCGTTGAAATGAGAACGACACGGCTGTTGAGTAAATACTGATTTATTATCATTAGAGTACACATTTATATATTGTTGTACAGTCATAGCTCAAAATAGTAAAGTATACAATATATGCACCACATGATCGGGAGTTTGAAGACATCGATAAATTTCACTACTTGTTATCATGTGTAAAAGGTCCGGCGCTAAATATAGTGAAAAAACTACCTATAACCGCTAAAAACTACCCACTTGTTTGGCAAAGTTTAGTCGACAAGTATCAAGATACTCGGGCGTTAGTAGGTAGGTACCTAAATAAGATATTGTACTTCACGCCGCTGACAAAAAATACCGCCGATAATTTAAACCAATTCATCGAAACCTTTGATCATTCATGGAAGGCAATTGAAGCCCTAAATGTTGACAACTTGGGAGACTACCTAATCTGTCATTTAGCATTACGCGCATTGGATACTACGACTCGGAAATTATTTGAAGAAAGTTGCAATCAAGGTTCGTTACCTACTTTTACAGAATTAATAGATTTCGTTAACAATCAAATAAAAGTACTTGAACACACGTTTCCGAGTAATCCTAGTACATCAGCTGTTTCGGTATCGACGGAACGTAAACAAAATACGCTCAACAAAAATGCGTCTTACAATAATAATAATTACAAATCTCGCGCGGCAATCGCTAAAGGAGTTTTTGCAGCATCGACCGTGTCGAATTACAATAATAATTTTAAACAAAATAAGTTCGTTTGTGCTCATTGTGACAAAAATCATATGATTTATAGGTGTGATCTGTTTCGCAACTTGTCGACTGCAGCCAGAATTGACCGTGTCAATTTCTTAAAGTTATGTACTAATTGTCTTAAGGCAAATCACGATATTTCCTCATGTAAAAGTACTATGAACTGTGGTGTTTGTGCTAGACAGCACCACTATTTACTACACAGAGAGCCTGGCGCGGCGACCGTGTCGCCCGCGCAAGATCGGCCATCTCTCTCGCACGCGCAGCAAACGCGCTCTCTCGGTCGTACCGCAGAGCATAGCACCGAGACACAACTTGCCTTACACAGTGTAGGTGGAACACAGTTGAGCGGGGTAGTATTAGGTACCGCGCGCTTGAATGTTACGGATTTTAATATGCAAAGTCAAGACTGCCGTGCAGTACTGGACTCAGGCGCGCAGTGTTCATTCATTACGACGGACTGTGCTCAACGTTTGGGTTTACCGCGTAAACAATGTCCTTATACTATTTTCGGTCTTGGTGGCGAACCAGTAAAAAATCACGGGATGATAACATGTACGATTAAACCATGCAAATTAAATTCACCGCATTACAACGTTGATATGGTAGTTGTTAGTAAGGTATCGCCTGAGATGCCTAACGTATCTTTTCCGTCAACAGTTATTGACGAATATAAACAATTTAAGTTAGCCGATCCGTGTTATTATAAACGTTCACGCGTGGATATTTTATTAGGTAACGACATCGTATCCGAGTTAATAAAGGATAAACCTTTATCGATTAGACCCGACATTCCACAAGTGTTCGAGACAGTTTTCGGTTTTGTAGTAAGTGGAAAGTTAGTATCTTCGGTGACTAATAAAATTAAAAGTACTCATTTATCCTTTTCGATTCAAGAGGAAGATACACTAGATAAAACTTTACGTAAATTTTGGGAAATAGAGGAAGTACCGTGTAAGTCGCCTACGAATCCTCTCGACAACATTGCCGAGGAGATATTCGTTAATTACCACCGTCGCGAACCTGATGGTCGATACGTAGTGCCGTTGCCGTTTAAACCGCAACACCCACTCTTAGGGGACTCGTCAGTGATGGCTGAGCGACGCTTACGATATACCGAACGTAAACTATTAAAATCTCCGTCACTACTCGATGCTTATGCCTATTTTATGCGTGAATACGAGACGCTCGGCCACATGGAGCTTTATCGTGGTACTGAGACGAGTAAATATGTTATTCCGCACCACAGTATATTACGTCCGGGTAGTACATCGACTCCGTTGAGAGTAGTGTTTGATGCGTCGGCGAAGACGAGTAACAATATATCCCTGAACGATATCTTATTGACGGGTCCGAAACTATACCGTGATATAGTTGGAATAATATTAAATTTTAGACTTTTCGAATTTTGTCTAGTGAGTAACATATGCAAAATGTACCGCGCTATAAATTTAAGAGAATCTGATCGTAGTTTTCAACATATTTTATACCGTAACTCTCCGTCTGAACCGATACAGACATACGAACTAAAAACTGTAACATATGGTCTTAGTTGCTCACCGTTCCTTGCAATCCGGACATTACTGCAATTGGCTGATGATGAGGGTGAACATTTCAAAATGGCGAGTCAGGTATTGCGGGAAGGTGTTTACATGGACGACATTTTATACTCATACCCTACATTCCACTCTGCCTGTACGTTACAGGACGAATTAATTGGGTTATTACAACGCGGTGGTTTTCAACTTAAGAAATGGGCGAGTAATAGCACGGAGTTATTACAGCGAATACCGACCGAACATAGAGAGTGTCCGATTAATTTTATGAAAGATGATAATGAGTATTCGATAAAAGTATTGGGGCTACGGTGGATACCGCTATCGGATAGCTTTTGTTTTCAAGTAAATGCTACAGACCATGTTAATACCAAACGCTCGGTGTTAAAATTACTAGCGTCGATATATGATCCCGTGGGTTTTATATCACCGTGTTTATTCGTAGCGAAAGAAATTATGCAGGATCTGTGGAAGTTAAAAGTTGGTTGGGATGAACCGCTGCCACAATGTATAGTTAAGCGATGGTCACAATTCGTCACGGAGTTACCATGCTTGTCGCATATTAATATCGAGAGACACCTATTGTTACCGGGTCAAACAGAATGCGAATTGGTCGGTTTTTGTGACGCGTCATCTCGCGGGTACGCGGCTTGTATTTATGTCATCAGTCGTGATGATAAGGGACATACCAAAGTACGCTTAATGACGGCTAAGTCAAAGGTGGCACCTATAAAACCTCTAACTATTCCCCGACTGGAACTAATGGCAGCTTTACTTCTAAGTAAATTAATTAAATATGTATGTAATAATTTAGGTCGCTTAAAAATTAATAAAATTACGGCACTCACTGACTCGACAATCGTATTGTCTTGGCTTCAAATTGAAGCATATAAATTAAAAACATTTGTGTGTAACCGTGTTACACAGATCACCGAAGTTTTATCGACACCCCAGTGGAAACACGTAAACAGTGAAAACAACATGGCGGATATCGGTTCTCGTGGTGCTAATCCTGCACAGCTAGTCGCTTGTAGCTCGAAATGGCTGTCCGGACCTGAATGGCTTAGCGAGAGTCATGATCAGTGGCCAGTAACCACATTCATCAATAGCGACGCTTCTAATGTTGATGAACTAAAATCCGATTATAAAATGATGGCGCTAGTGAGCACTAGTTCCACGCAATTTGGTGAATCGAAAGTAGAATTTTGTGAACGTATATTTGATCAGTTCTCGTCGTACTTTAAATTACAACGTTGCTTTGCGAGAATTTTAAGACTAAAGTATAAATTAACCGATGTATCCGGCGTTTCGACACTGACGACAGTTGAATTGACTCGCGCACAAGACGTTCTTGTGAAATTAGTACAATCGGCGTATTTTCAAATAGAAATTGATAAATTATCCAAGGGTCAAGAGTATATCCCTTCAATGAAAAAATTATCACCGTTTTTAGACGAGCAAGGATTCCTCAGGGTGGGGGGTAGACTATCTCGGTCGGAGCTACTCTACAATAGCAAACATCCTCGACTCTTACCAAAAACTAGCCGGTTCACTATATTGCTCATTAAATATTTTCATGTTAAATATCTGCATGCAGGGCCGCGTACTTTACAAAACATACTAACGCAAAATTTTTGGATATTAGCTGCTCGACCAACGATTCGTTCGGTATTGTCGAAATGTAAAATTTGTCATCGGTGCAGACCGAGCCTTGTACAACCAAAGATGGCTTCATTACCTGCCACTAGGTTACTCCCTAATAAAGTCTTCGATAATGTAGGCGTGGATTTAGGCGGACCCTTCTTTATAAAAGATAGTTTACGACGCAATGCTAAGGTAAGCCGTGCTTACCTAGCGTTATTTATATGCTTTTCCACCAAAGCCGTACATTTAGAAATTCTGTCAGCGTTATCGGCAGAATGTTTTTTAGCAGGATTAGACCGTTTTGTTTCTCGTAGAGGTCTGTGTTCGTTTATCTATTCAGACTGTGGTACCAACTTTATCGCTAGTAACAAACATTTAACCGAAGTCCACAAATTTCTAACTGATCGACTAACTAAAGAAGCAATTGTTGAGGGTTGTACGAGTAGGCAAATAATTTGGAAATTTAACCCGCCTAGCGCGCCACATATGGGTGGTCTCTGGGAAGCGGGCATCAAATCCGTTAAGTACCATTTAGTGCGAGCGGTAGGAGAGAAGTCCTTAACGTTTGAGGAGCTCACTACTGTTAGTTGTAAGATAGAAGCTATATTAAACTCTCGTCCACTGTGCCCTCTTCCAGCCAGTGATGATCCCGGTGATTGTAATGTCCTAACCGCAGGTCATTTTTTGATAGGCCAGAGTTTAGTATCCGTCCCTGAGTACAATGTTGAAAATGAGCCTATAAATAGATTGTCACGTTGGCAATATTTACAAAAGTGTTCTCAAATATTCTGGCGTAGATGGAAGGGAGAATACCTAAATACGTTACAGCAACGCGCAAAATGGTTTACATCGAACGCTAAAATTAATGTGGGGGATATTGTTTTAGTAAAAACAGATAACGCGCCCTCTTGTAACTGGCCTCTGGCTCGTATTGAAGAGGTTCATCCTGGTGACGATGGTATTGTTCGGTGCGTGACTATACGCACACAAAAGAATCTTCTTAAAAGACCAGTTAATAAACTGAGTCCTTTACCCTATCTTAACTAAATAATATAAAATTCTTATCTCGTAGTTAGATTTCAGTATAGTTAATTTAATTTTAATTACCTACTTTGGATTTTAAATATCCCCTAATTCTTATTTATTTTATCCCTGCTTCAGTTTAGGTAGGGAAACCATTGCTGGTTTCGGTGGGGGGTGTTCGGTCATTCGATTTAGTATCTGTAGTATGCTTCACTGGCCGGACCAATGGGCGTCGGCGATGCGTATGGCGCGCGACAAGTGCTGCCGCCTACCGAAATTAAAGACGAACTATAATTTTGACCGCGAGAGCGGGTACAGAAGTTTTTTGGGAACTGCGCATAACTGACGTTAATTTTGTGTTGAACTCTTGGTACTTTGTGCTGGTGTGAAGGGGAACTTAAAGCATCAACACCTCAACCACCGTGTGGTAGGCAGCAACTCCGCAAGGATCTCGCAGCCGCTGGACGTTCCAGACGAAAGGTTAGTGGGGTTTATTGCGGGTACTGAGTTTTGAATGACTGAGCGCGGGGGACGTTCTCCCTAGGTAGGAACCGATTTTCTACCTAAGATTCCAAGAACTGACTCATCTCCTTGATCTTTCAAACAAGAAATACAGTCCACTGAATAGTGCAAAAGCACGGCGTCGTACGCCACAAACATATTGTACCCCTAATATATTATTCTGGATAGAATCGAATGTTTTAACATAGTTTCTGGGCACCAAAGTTGTTGATAGAGTTTTTCTGGTGGGAAGTTGGTAACCTGGACAGTTAGACACTAATTCGACTAATTTCTTAAACTCAGGTTCCTCCACCATGCACAGTGCGTGGTGACTTTTAACCGCCATTCTAACAACTTGGTTATCAATTTGATCGACTTTACGTAATGATGGTGGTCTTCTTATATAGTTGGTGATACTATTTAGTTCTGTAGAGCCGTAGTTAGGCACCGGGAGATTCGGAGCACTGTCTTGTATAACTGAATTTGTGGATGGTAAGTTATTGTTAGAAAGTGGAATTATTGTAGGTTGTCTATGACATTTCAAAGATATCGTAGGATGTTTATTTTTCATATGACGATTCTAGTTTCCTAAAGAGCCACTTTTTATACTAAGGTAAAGGGAGCAATAGTTACATTTTGCTCGACATTCATTTGTGTCCTCCGTAAAGTAAAACCAGATGTTACTTCTCTTAGCTCTTGCCGCCATTTAAAAGTTTTACAACTCAAGAGAAAATTATCAAAAATAGGTTATTTTCGACGCCACAAGCACAATAAAATGTTAGTTGGTAATTTTAAATATTGTCACCACAAACGACACTTAATTTTAGAAACATCAAGCAAGCAAAGCAAACACCATAAACCAATAAGTCCTCAACAAGATTACGTACCGACCAACACAACTAGTAGGTACACACGCAGAAGAATTTTAAATGGAATGACTGACTAACATTTTTAATAAAATTAAATGAATTTCCTAAAAAAAGTAAAATTTTTAGTTGCAAAAGTAAAAACAAAAATGATCACTACCCTTATTGTTATAGCTGAATAATAACATGCATCTCAATCATACTATTTTAATAAACACGTAACCTGGTTAAAACTTCAAGCATAAAGGTATTTATAAACATGCAGCGTGATAGTTTAAAAGTTAATAATGCATCTCAATCTTTCGTGCATTGATTCTTAGTTCCCGCCCGCTCGTTCAGTTCAGTTCAGTCGCGTTACGTTACGTGTTAAGTTAAGCTAAAGACGAAGAATAAATCGCGAACGAAGAAGTACTAAAGGAATGTTGTACTAGAAAGGATAGGGAATAGTTCGTTCATATCAGCGTCGGGAACTAATTCCTAATAGTACTTAGTACATGTACTACACAAGCCTACCACATAGAAGCTCTTACTAAAAAATTAAGTAGCGCAGCCTACGCTTTAAAACAACTTGCAGCTGTTCTCAATAAAGATTCACTAATTACTGCTTACTATGGATTGGCTGAATCCATTCTTAGGCCTGTATTAATAAACCGATATCAGCGTAAGACTACGATCTTAAGAGCTAGTTTGAGATCCCGGCGATATTAGTAAACAAAACTTAAGATGCGGTTTAAGACTCTGTCATCACCTGAGATCGTATTGTTTAATAAACAGTACTCGAGTTTAAAGAGCGGTATTAAGATGATTATCAAGATCATAGGGGTGAGGCCAAACGAGCGTAATTTTGTGAGTCGTGAGTCGCAGAAATTCTGTTGGGATGCCAGACGAGCGCATTTTATTCAGTTAGGTACTTCATTCACCAATACAAGTTAACCCTGATTTTGCCATTGAAATTGTTAAAGCTACATGCATTTTGCACAATTTCTTGCGAAGAAGAGTTGGAGCTAACTTTGACGACGAGTGTCTACAGTGTCAACTACGATCTACTCGACCAATTCCAACTAGAACAAGGCCATCAAATCCTGCGCTAGCCATCAGAGATTTTTTTTAAATTACTTTGTCGGTGAAGTAGGAGCGTTACCCTGGCAAGAGAGAATGAATTCAGTGTTCTGATATTTATCTATAAAGGACGCGTTCTCAAAATAATTAAAATAAAATTTAATGTCAGTATCAATTTCGTATCAATAAAAATATGGTAATAAATAAGTACTTACTTTTATTATTTCTGTCTTCGTTGCTCAAATTATTCCAATCATCGAAACAATCTTCGTCGACCTCTTGCCATGCTCTCTGTTTTATAACCTTATCACTAAACGCCTTTTCCGATAAGTTCCATAGACATGGCCGTTGTTTAATTTCAATTATCATTTTTTCTGTGTCCAGCATTTTGTGAGTAAAAATACGTGTTGACTCTCACGCAAAATGTACCTGACTGACGCTTTGCTCGGCCCGCGTCGACCCCCTCGCCCACCGCAAACTCTATTCGGTCCGAATAATGCGTATGAGTCGCCAGACAACTCATGATGAAACAGGACTTTTTTATGAAACCGAATGCAGCAGAAATTACGTGACCGAAATTACGCAACTCACAACTCAAAAATTTATACTCAGTTGGCTTTAGCCTTTTAAAAGTGACAAGTTTTTCTTGAAAATTTTCTTGCGAAGGACCAATTTCTTGAGGAGTGTGGACTGTATTATTAAAATGAATCATGCGCTGGTTAAATTCAAGGCTTTATTGCCAATTGTACAATGTTAAAATTCTTGTTGGCGCGTACAATAATTCAGCGATAGTGTGTCTTCGTGCCCGCCGTGGAATGTGTTCTGACGCTTGATGTTGCTGTCAACCGGCGCGAGCGCCTCTCGCCCCGCGTCCCGCTTTTCTCCGCTAGTGCTGGGATTATTACTAATTCGAACACTCCCAATTGCTTAGCTTTACGCCATAAACTGCGAATGTCGTGAAAATAGCATCCGACTATTTCGACTTCTGGAAATAAATCTTTGATTGCTGATATCGCAGTCATTTCAAAGTCCATTGAAATATGTGTAGGCGCCCATTCTTTTACTTGACTTTTTATCATTTGAAATAAAATGTCATATGTGGCTCTTTTCTTATCGGGAAGCAATGCATACAGCACAGGAACCACATTGACGTATTCATCATTGCTGCCTACATCAGCGTGAATAGTGTATACTTGATAGAAACACTTCGGGCAAATTTTGAATGTGCCGTCGATAAGAAATCGTGTACATTTTTTTTAAATATTTAATAATTTCTTAGTTAGCAAAAATAAGGAAGCGCTTGTTTTTGTTTTGAATGCGGCAAACAAGAAATTTTCAAATTTTTTTGGTACTTCGATGTCACGGGCTTTTCGGAAGTTTAGTTTTTTAGCACCCAGAGATGAATTTCTTTGTCTGTACAGTTTGTTCTTGATATTTTTAAATTTTGGTAATGGATTTACCAAATTTACTCCTTGGTCGGATAGATTTTGTATGGTATCGCGGAAAATTTGCGTTACTAGTTTATTAATATTCTTTTTGACTTTTTCAGTACATAAATAAATCTGTTTCTCTATTTCAATCTCTGCTTCTTCCCTTGGTGTATGGTTATGGGCAGTCTCATGAAGTATTGAAAGTGGATTTTGTTTGACTTTTATTGTTGCGTTGCACTTACTAGAATCTTTGTTGGTGCACCTCCATAATTCAGAGCCGTCTTTGTTCGTTCGCTTTAACACATAAAAACTTATAATAGACATATAAAAAAAAAACACATTTACCTACAGTCATTTATCTCTAAAATCACAGCTCTCATTTGTACGATGATTAGTTATTTGAATCACAGTTTTGTTATTTAAAGACAGTATTTTCATTACAAGACTCAACACTAGGTATATCAAATACCTAGTGTTAAGTACTATACCCATACATGTGGGATTTACTCAAAGCGGGGCCAATGAAAACAACAGATTGTATCAATAATCTTGGAAATTTAATATAAACTTTTTAACAACGTCTTCCTCGTCTTATCGTTCTACCACGTTCTCCCCGCTCCTCTTCCTACATCCTTTACATTTATCCACTGTCCCTTTCGCACCTAGTCTACTTCATACTGTCATCTCTTTCACTCCCTCATGCTTCACACCTGCCATTCGTCTTTACGTTTCATTCCACTCATCTAATAACGTTTCGTTCCTACATACATATATGATTCATTAGAAGGGTACATGCTTTCATTTACACTTAACTCATCTAGAAGAGCTTGATAAATTTTTTGTCTTACTCTTAACTTTTGTACTGGCGTGAATTTTTCCATTTGTAGAACCAAACTCATAAAAAAGTAGTAGTCTTCTGACTTATTCTCATGTCTAGTTGACTCGTTTCTACTTTGATTTGATAAATCATTTTCCAGCAGTCTTATCCTTTTCCTTTCCAATTCAAAAAATAAAAAGGCGTAGAAGTTTCTTGCGATGATGTAGAAGCTTCTTGAGAAGAAACAGGAGCCTCTTGTGAGGATGTAGAAGTTTGTTGTGGATAAATAGAAGATTCTTCATCATGACCCGTTTTATTTTATTGAGAGTTTTCTTCAGAGATGTCTTCTATCTCAAAAGAATAATTTCTTGAGATGTCTTCTATCTCAAAAGAATCATTTCTTATCTGATTACTTACTTCAGTACTGCTTAAATTACCCTCAGTAACATTTGGTACAACTTCATCACGCAAAAACCTCAATTGAGAAAAATATTGCCAATTCGAGGGTTGATAAACATTTCCGGCATCTCCTGATCTAGGAGTAGGTTTTTTTTTAATTCCTTTCTATAGTGATCTTTTATAATTTTCCATTCTTTCTTTAAATCGGTCACTGAAACAAAACAATAAACAGACTATTTATTACATAAATAACTTTAACATACCTATGCTTTAATTTTCAGGTTTTTGGCGAGTGGGCAGCCTTTCAAAAGACTGTCGTTGTCATTCAGAATGGGAAAAACAACGGTGGCCAACATAGTTTATGGCACTTGTAGAGCTATATGGAAAAATTTGGTACATTTACATATGCCAAAACCGACAGAAGAATTATTGAAAAAAATAACAGAAAAATACTATGAAAAATGGCTATTTCCTAATTGCATCGGAGCTATAGATGGCAAACATTGTCGAATAAAAAATCCTAAGTTGGATCATCGCATTATAATTATAAACTTTTCTTTTCGATGCACTTGCAAGCGGTCGCGGATGCTGACAAAAGATTCATTTGTATAGAAGTTGGAGGAAGAGGAAAACAAAGCGATGCAGTGACATTCCATTACTCTAATTTGAACCATTTATTTCAAAGTAATAACTTCAATATACCCCGTCCACTATCTGATCTGGGTAGATATTACCCAGATCAGATATCATTCTACCAATGGTTTTTATTGGAGATGAAGGATATCCACTCAAAACCTATTTGATGCGACCTTATCCTCAAAGCGTACTTAATACACAAAATGAGTTATTTAATAAGCGATTATCGCGGGCTCGAAAGACTATTGAGTGTGCTTTCGGAATTTTAAGATCCAAGTGGCATATTTTCAGATCACCCATAGGCAGCCATTACACGCTCAATCTAGATTGTGATCCAATCAAGGTGACGGATTGTAGTAGATTGATGAATGTTGGTGTGGCTCGTCGCGACATTAGACGGTCAATCCAGATCATATCAGTCCACTGTTCGATACCGTCAAAAGCACACGCGTTCATAACCACTAAATGGATCTGAATAAGAAAAATGCTTGTGCAGCAATAATTATTGCTTGTTCTCTGAATTGTTCTCTTATATTTTATTCTTATGTATAAG
Organism: Diachrysia chrysitis; assembly: GCA_932294365.1. Taxonomy (NCBI): domain Eukaryota; kingdom Metazoa; phylum Arthropoda; class Insecta; order Lepidoptera; family Noctuidae; genus Diachrysia; species Diachrysia chrysitis. The sequence goes on along the minus strand of OW028659.1, from coordinate 7,029,120 downwards.
TATCGGTATTTTCCCCGAGATGTTAAAAATTTCAATAATAAAACCGCTTCATAAAAAAGATGCCAAAGAATTAATGAAAAATTATAGACCCATAGCACTAATATCTATCATATCAAAAATATTTGAAAAATACATAAATAACCAAATATATCAATATTTAGAAAAAAATTAAATACTATGCAACGAACAAAAAGGTTTTAGACAAAATATGAGCATAAATCTAGCAATCTATGATTTTTTAAGAAATATAATGTTAAGAGTCGATAAATGTACGCCTGTATGCTCAGTTCAGGCTTTTGATTATGTTGATCATAAAATATTAATAGGCAAATTGGAACGCTACGGTCTAAGAGGAAACATCTTAAAACTCATAAATTCTTACCTATCTAATAGAAAACAAGTTACTGCAATCACAAAATTAGATACAAATACAAAAAACCAAAGAGTCTATCTGTCTCACGAATGTAGTGTTGCATTTGGAGTTCCCCAAGGTAGCGTTTTGGGACCACTATTATTCATCCATCTCGTCTGTAATACTCTGGCTAACAAATAATAATTTAAAAATAAATTTATCTAAAACTAACGTAATACATTATAGTCAACGCAAAGAAACTTCACATATGAACATAAGTTATAACAATCAGATAATACAAGAAGTGGATAATACTAGATTTCTCGGGCTGACAATAGATAAAAAACTCAATTGGAAAGCACACATTGAGAACATCTGCAAAAAAGTAAGTCAATCATCCTACGCACTGTATAAACTCGCACCAACAGTAAATACAGATACCCTAATAATTGCCTACCACGGTTTGGTTGCGTCTGTACTACGATATGGAATTATTTTCTGGGGGAACTCGGTAGACAAAGTGTTTGCTTTTAAGATACAAAAGCGATGTATCCGTGCTATGTTTGGTCTACAAGTCACAGATAGCTGCAAACCGCTCTTTATAAAACATTATATCCTAACATTACCATCTTTGTATATTTTAGAAATTTGTCTGTTTGTCAAAAAGAATCCGCAATTGTTTCCTCTTCAGTCAAGTGTATCTCAACGTAACAGACGTAATAATGGGTGTGTTCCGAAATATAACCCAGTATACTGGCCAGTGCTCATGACGTCATGAATCCGACGCCATATTGTACTGGTGTGCCGCCATATTGTACTGGTGAGACAAGTGTGACGTGTATTAGTAGTAGATCATCAAACGGGCGTGTGTGCATCAAACTTGGAGGAATTTTTTATCGTATATTATTTTACAAATTTGCAATAATGACATCCGAACAAAGTCATCAATTATTTTTGGTGGACGAAGCAAATAAGAAGTCCTATACATTAACTGTATCTCTAGAGGAATATGAAAAAGCAAGCATAGGTATGTTTTTGATTGTACTTAGTTGACTAACCTAAAATGTAATGGTTTTAATTCCAATATTTTACAGACCCAGATTACGGTGGAATTTTACTCGTAGAGCACTTAAAAGCAGGTAAATTATTACAAAATACATCTATGTTACAACTTTTATTCACAGTTTACATAATATTTACATTAATTACAAAATGAATTTATTGACTACTTAGTATTATTATAAACAGGTCGTGCTATTAGAATGGAAGACATACAAATTCAAGATAATTGTATTGGTGAATCGTGTAATGATGAAAATGTGCCAGCCAACCATCAAAGTGATCAACCTTTTAGAGCTGAAAATGTAGGAGTTGAAGACGAGCCTCTTGATGTATCATGCCACAAAAACAGACTAGACACCCACCAAAAAGATCAAGAGTGTAAGTAGATTATTATTGTTTTTAATGGAAGATCAATGTCCATAGTCCAATCATCATTAAATCATAGTTTTCAATGTAATTATTTGATTTCTGTAGCCATTTTATGACGAATTGTACTAATTCCAGCTACCGCATATAATTGGAAAGAAGATGAAACCTTTCTTTTGATTGAGTGCTACCGAAAAGAAGGTATTCATCTACTGGTGCGAAAACCAGATATTTCAGCTGCTCTACAAAAATGTGTCTCCACTTTTAATTCTATTTTACTAGAGAAAAAAGGTAAAACGGTACCTTTCTCTAAATGTTCTTCTAAAATCGACAGCTTAAAGCGAATTTATCGTGAAAAGCTGGATTTGAAAAATAAATCGGGTGGAGCATCAATTACTTGGACTTATTTTGAGGTAAGGAACTGACACACTCTCTTGCCGTATTTCATTAATTCGATGGTACAATCTTACATTGTTTTTCGACAGGTTTTGCATGAGTTATTTCATAAGGAGAACTGGGTGAAGCCGCTGTCTGTTGCCGGAAGTAATGTCCCAGCAAACCTAGGTAATTTCTGTTTGGCATTTCAAATTGGAAATCAAATTACATTTTTTTTTTCATTGAAGTAGACGTCCCAGTTATAGAACCACGACCCAAGAAAGCGACACCTTTACAAACATTGTTCGAAGAAATAAAAGTTGATAGACATGTCAAACAACAGTCTGATGTTCTAAAACATAAGGAGAAGATGAGCAGGTTGGATCGTTTCAATGACTGTATGGAGTCAATGGCAGAAAGCTTCTCCATGATTGCAGCTGCGAAGAAGGCCAAACTAGAGCGTGATACTTCTTAGGCTTTATAATTAGATAAATCACTATTTTCATTTTTATTAGGTTTTTAACTATCAAAGTTAATTAATACCTGTAGAAAAGCCGATTTAATTAGATCTTATAAGATCTTAGCGTTGTTCGTATCTGATTATACCTGATCTGGGTAATATGCACAGATCCAATTAGATTTGCACAAATCTAGTTTGATTTAATTATGTACTAGGATCAGATCTGTATAGATTACCCAGATCAGGTATAATTAGATCTAAACAAAACGAAGTTTTAATAAGATCTGGTTTTTTTCCCAAGTAGATATAAGTTATGTTATTAACATGGAAAACTGTTTAATATTAGAGATAATTGTTGTCAGTATTCGAAATTTCAACTTATCAATCTGGTCAAGTTGAAAAATAACGCTGAGTCAAGAGACTGTCCTTGAATGGCGGAAAAATGTCATGTTATTGTTGTTTAAGATATCTATAAGATTGTTGTGTTCGCCTCAGATAATTATTATACTGATTAGACTTATTTCATACAAATAATTCTATTAAATAATTAAACAATAACCATAAATAAGATGTTAAATGCAGGTTAGAACTTTTTAATTGGAGTTACTTATAATAAATGAATGTTTTTATGTTTTAGTGAGTTCACTATATTACATTTAGAAACTTTAATTATATTTGGATGTTGACAAGTTCATTTAATTTATTTCAGTTCGGAACTAATTAGTGCTCTTTTTTTTTTGTTATGCAATAATAGTTTTTTTTCTCGTTTTCTCAAATATCCAATAATAATATCACGTTTAGTCCGAATAATTACATTAACATTAAATAAAGAAAAAACTTTTCTAAGTACAATGTTATCTCATTTGTAAGTTTTGATAATACAAAACAAGACCAGGAAGCTTGAAAATATTTGTAACTTAGTTTTACGCCAAAGAATAGACTGTGCTCAAGTTTTTACTTTAATAAAGTTCCATTTTCTATGAATATGTATCATTTTTATTTCATTTAAATATTTTACACAGTTATGGTGAATAAAGTAAACACAGAGTATAGAAAATTGTTGTTTTATTATTTCATTAAATGTGGAATGCTTAAAAATTTTGATAAAACTAATTTTTATTTTTAAAATTACATTTTGTAAAACAATATGTAAGTACTGAAAATAGTACTTATTGAGCTTCTGTTAGTTAATCTGCTGCAGTATTCGATGGTGCGTATACTAAAACTGGACCAACATTTTACTTCACTTATCGATAGACGATTGTAGCACTTGTAACAGTTTTATCAACTCCAGGAAGTCTTTCTTTCCAGTCCTTCTTTCCAAGATGACAGTAAAATGATACTTTTTCAACTCCGTGACCCAGTAGACAATGGTTGAAATAAGCTGATGCTGATGTATCATCAACAACGAATTTTCTCAAGTATTAATTGCATACAGTCGAAATTGGAAACTTTATTATACATCTATGTCATCTTTTATACGATCTCTCTTGTCGACACCTCTTATCCGCAGGGCATTGTTTATTATCTGAGGTACATGGCGTGGATTTCCAAAGTTGTTATTAATGATTATTGGAATGTCAACTAAATCATCTTGCAAAATGCAAATATTATGCAAAATGCAGCATGCAACAATATAGTATGGTATTAAATCCGTTCGTTTAACAGGCAGTTTATCCAACAGACTCCGAAATCGTCCTTTCAATAATCCAATTGATCGTTCAACCATCATGCGTGCTGATGAATGAACTCTATTATAATGAAGTTCAGCATTATCCAAGTGTCGATTATTTTTGTACGGCACCATTACACACGGTTGCAATATGTACGCTTGATCACCTAGCAAATGAGTGTCTTGTGGAAAATTAGCAGGAGTACATAGATCCTGTAATCCCGACAGTCGAAACACTCTTGAATCGTGAACAGATCCCACTTCGCCGGCATAAACGTGAATAAATTTCAAGGTATGATCGCAAACAACCTAAACAAACGTAATTTTTGTATGAGTTATTCTGTATGAGAACTGATAAAAAAATGCGTTGATAATTACTTGAGTCTGTATAGAATGCCTTCCTTTCCTATTAATATAATTGTGTGCATTTACATGTGGTGCTGCAATAGCTACATGGGTTCCATCAACTGCCCCTATTACTCCTGGAAATCCGAATCTTCTTTGAACATAGGTTGAAGTTACCAGAGCTTCTTGATCACTAGGCCACTTGATGAAGGTTGGCAAATACTTATATAAAGCTCCTACAAATCTCCAAACGGTTCTCCAACCAGTTGCTTTACCAATATTAAAACGCTCGCAAACAGATCTGTAAGTGCGAACAATCAATATTTTTGTATATAAAATATATGTTATTTACATAAATTAAGTTTTTTTGTTGACCTGTAAGAATCTGGTGTGGCCATCATCCAAAGACCCATAAGAATCTGTGTGTAAATAGGGATAGGACATCTACCAACGCTGCCAATCACTGTAGATAAATCTAGTCCCAGTAAATCCATCAAATAATCTGCAGTGCTCCTTTCAACTCTGGAATAAATGACATTGACATTCGGAAAAATATATAATAACATATATTCAACAACAATATAACAAAGTACCTAAAATGACTCTTAAATGTCTTATCTGACATTCGGAGAACAGTATGTGCAATGTAATTCTGGATTTTCGGAATTTCTTCTTCTCTTTCATGTTCACTACAAAGAGCAAGCATCATCTCATCATCATCAGAATCACTATCAGATGAGTCAAATTGTGTTTCAACAACAACACGACATATTGTCACAACTGCTGGTATCTCCATCCTTGGGAAATAGATGATAATCGAAATTTTATAATATAGAAACTTTAATAACTTTTGGAGCAAAATTGTTTTAGTAAACGAGCACAAACACTATTCTCAATATGGCGTCAATTTATGACGTCAATGCACTGGCCAGTATATTTCGGAACGAATCAACAGTATGGCGTCGATTCATGACGTCATGAGCACTGGCCAGTATACTGGGTTATATTTCGGAACACACACAATAATAGACTTTGTTTGCACAGCGCCAAAACTACCTTCATGTGGAGAAGTTTATTCTGTATGGCTCCCAAAATCTATAATGAAGTACCAGATGCATACAAAACATTAAATATTAATTTAAAAAGAAATTTAAAGAACTTCTATGTAAAAGAGCTTACTATAAGGTAGACGATTTCTTAGAAGATAATATTTAAAATTGTAACTCTATTCCACATATTTTGCTATTTGTTTAGATTAAGTATCCGAATGTAGATTTTAAGTCTAATAAATGTATGTTTGTACGCCTGATATGGCCAAACATATTGAAACTGTAAATAATATTGTACCACCTTATATAACATATGTTTTTAACAAATAAATTTATCTTTATCTTTCATAAAATCAACAAACAATCAACTGTTTTAAACTATAAGTACTCAAAACAAAAAAATACTAAAGATTTAGTACTCAATAATCAGTATTCTTACTTCAGTAATAAAATTTATCTAAGATTCGGTATAACCCAGATGGGCTTATCAAAAGTATACTTAGAGCTGCCACGCTTGACCCATATCTTTGGGTTTGGCAATTTGGTTTTGATGTCTTTCAATGGGACACTTGATATATCTTCAATCTCTGGATACATAAATGTATTTCGTATCTTACTCATACGCATAAATTTAATAGTTGCCATCGAGTGACGAATTTCTTCAATTTGGCCAACATAGTGATAGACAGTTTTCTTAGTGTCAAATTTCACTAGCACATAATCTTTGACCTTAAAATTTCTATCTAATACAACCACATCAGCTTCATCAAACGAATTTTCTTCCTCCAAACATTCATTTTCTATATCCTCGTCACTGCTTTTTTCCTTTGTTTCTTCTGTTTCGATGTTAAAGATTTATCAAGTTTAGGTATTGCTTTCTTCCCTGTATTTTCATTTTTTTTGTCTTTTTTTTCTTTGTTCTTTTTTTGTCGTTTCTGTTCTGCTATTTCTATTAATCTCTTCTCGGGCGTGTCTGTTAATATTCTTGTTTTTCCTGTCTTTCTCTTCATGCCAACCAGTTTCCTGGGGCCAGCTTTCGGATATGGTCTCACGGAATCGGGAGTTATTACCATAGCTTCATTAGTCACGCTCTGAATCGTTGTCTTAGATCGTGAAGGCCCGGGAACTGCCATTTCGTTCGTGAGATCCACTTAATTTTGATTTATCAAAGGTGCTGCGCGGACTCTGTCTGGTTTCGTTTGTTTTGCAGGGTCTTGGTTTGGTGTTGGTTGCTCTGCGGGGCCTTGGTTAGCTGTTGGTTGTTCTGTGGGGACTTGGTTTGGTGTTGGTTGGTCTACGGGGACTTCGTTTGCTGTTGGTTGTTCTGCAGGAACGTTGTCTGTATCGGTTAAACAGCGATCAGTGACAGAAGAACAAAGGAAATCTTCATCTGTGAAAATGTTGGAGTTAAAAGGCCATATGCCAGGTTTTTCGAATCCCTTTTGAATATTTTGTTGCTTGAATGCAAGCGGAATAGCCACAGCAGCGAGCTTGGGGATTTCATAAATTGAAACCGTTTTGCCTGGACTGCATACCAACCAGTCTGTTATAGCCGTATTATAATAATTTTTCAACGGCCCATAGACAGTCAAGTCAAGGGGTTGCAGCTTATGGCTGCAGTGTGGAGGAAATGTTAGTAAAACTATACCAGATTCTTTACAGAAATCGAGAACTGGCACAGAAATATGGCTTTCGTGATTATCCAGCAGCAGAAGAACTGGCGAGGTAGGTGTAGGCTTGGCGTGTTTTGCAAAATGGTGCATAAACTTTAAAAAGTTTGTTGCTGTCATCCATCCTGAAGTGTGTGCTGATCCATCTGATCCAATAGGAGCATCGTGAAGCATAAATGGTTTGAAGTGCACCCGTGGAAATATGAAGAAGGGCGGTATAGAGTTTCCTATAGCATTTATTCCACAGCAAACCGTGAAAGCGTCCCTCTTTCAGCAGAAGTTGCTTGTCCAACTTGTTTGGTTCCTTTAGAAGCGACAACTTTTTGAGTTCGCTGAACAGTGGATAGTCCTGTTTTGTCTATATTGTAAATAGGTTCTGGCCCAAAGTGATAACGCTCATACACGGATCTGAGATTTTTGAAGAAATCTCCAACATTTTTTCTTTCAACAGAAAAAATGTTGGAGATTTCTGCATTTTGATCACTGATTTTCTGTTGCAGGTGGCTCTTGAGAGACTGGTAGCTTCCGGTGTCCGTACTGATAGCCGTGGGTGTCGTTTAAGAAACTCTCTTATCCAATCTTTTGATGCTATTTTATTTTTAATCCAATTTTTTGGTATTTTTTTATTTATTGCACATGCATAGTCATAAGCCAACTGACGCGTTTGCACTTTTGAAAGTCCATAATTTAATTTAGAAGATGTTATGAGGTACTCTGACAGTTTTGCTTCTTCATCTTCACCGAATATTTGGCAAGATATGAATTTAGAAGAAACATCTTTTACAGTGCCTTGTTTTAAATATGTTCCCTTTTTTACTTCTTAATTCGGAAACTAATTGACGTATCAAAGTTATTCTTTAACTAGTATTTTTTATTTTTGACAGAGAATGAGTGCTAATAATCAAAATTAGTTAACATTCTTCATTTGGTTTAGGCATGTCCCTTTCGTGGGTATATTTATGAAGTTCAACTTGGCATTCATCTTGATGGGTTATTAAGGAAACAGCTAATATTAGTGTATACTTTTATTATATTTAAAATAGACAGAGCTAGACGTGTTCGTTCAATGTCACGGAGTAGAATGAGAACAAACGTCATAGAAAAGACTGAGGCACAAAATTTAAAATTTAAAATTGGAAGTTCTGCGACAATGCTTAGGAATGACAGTTGTATAACATCATTCCAAGTTTAGATCTTAATAATTGAAATTTATCTTTTGACAATGGTTTTGTAAGTATATCTGCATTCTGACAATCACTACTTACATACTTTAATACAATTATCTTTTGATGATACTTTTCTTTTATAAAGTGATATTTAATTTCAATATGCTTACACCGTTTATGAAAATTCATGTTTTTAATGACACTAATTGCACTTTGATTATCCAAATGAAGACACGTTGAGTCTTGCTTATACTCATCAATATCACTTGAAATTGTTTGATCCACATTGTCTCTTTAGTAGCTTCACAGGCAGCCATAAATTCTGCCTCTGTTGTGGATAAAGCCACTGTTTGCTGTCTTTGGCTGGACCAGGTTACAGCTGCTCCGTTCTTAATGAACACATACCCAGTGACTGATCGACGCGTGTCCTGGTCATTTGCGTAGTCTGCATCACAAAAACCTGTCACTTCTGAGGTTTCTGAAGTTTGTGTGTAGCACAGTCCGTAGTCTTTGGTATCTTTCAAATATTTGAAGATCCTTTTTACTGCGCTCCAATGGGTTTGATTGTAACAATTAAGAAAACGACTCACCAGACTAACAGCAAACATTATATCTGGTCGACTGACAATGGCCAGATGAATCAGAGAGCCCACTGCTTCTCTGTATGGTATGTCCTTCTCAGCCTCTCCATCTTCTTTGTGCAGCTTTACGTGAGGGTCAGCTGGAACACTATTTGAGTGAGCATTATTCATCTTAAATTTGATCAACATTTGTTCTACATATTTAGTCTGATGTATAAATATACAATTACTAAATTGTTCAATTTGCATTCCCACAAAATTGCCAGGTTTGGGTAACACTTTGATTTCAAAAATTGTTTTTAACTCTTTTGTCACTTCTTCTAGTGCTAATTCATCAGTTGAAAACAATAATCCATCATCAACATATAAGCATAAATAACATTTCTTGTCCTTTACTTGCCCAACATAAACACATTGGTCTGCTTTGGTGTTCACAAAGCCAAATTTCTTAAGAACTGTGTCAAATTTGCTATTCCAAACCCTGGGAGCCTGTTTAAGTCCATAAAGCGATTTATTAAGTTTACATACCATATTGTCTTCATGGTGCAGGCCTTCTGGTGGTGTCATGAATATAGTCTCTTCAAGTTGTCCATACAAGAACGCTGTCTTAACATCTAATTGAATAATTTTAAGATTGTTCTGTGCTGCAACAGAAAGTAGCAAGCGTATAGAATCATACCTGACTGTTGGAGCATAGGTTTCATTGTAGTCAATTCCCTTGGTTTGTGCATATCCTTTCGCACATAGTCTTGACTTATACCTTGGACCTGATGGTTCCTCCTTAATTCGAAATACCCATTTACACTGTATCACTTTGACATTCTGAGGTTTCTGAACCAATGTCCAGGTATTATTTTTCTGATGAGCACCTAGTTCCTCACTGATGGATTCAATCCATTTATCTTTGTTAACCGAGTTCACTGCTTCTTTATAAGTTGCTGGAACATTTAACAGGATCTCTTCATACTGACCCAGGTATGCATTTTCTTTAGTATCATGAACTCTTTTATTTCTAGGTCTAAAGGTTATGTTGCTAACTGGTGGAGAATCAAAACTGATGTCAGGTACATACTCACTGTCTGAAGATGATTTATTTTCACATATGGTGTCATATGAACTTGTCGAAATTGAATCTTCATTTATGTCAGTGATATTGTTTTCTTCATTAACATCATTTTCTATTGCAGGATTCTTCTCTGACAGTTGTACAGGAACATAATCTCTATTGACGGTAGATTCAAGAAATGTAGCATCCCTGCTTTTAATCACTTTTCTGGAGTGTGGTATTATGAATCTATATCCCTTGCTGTGATCACAATAACCAATGAAGATCATCTTCTGTGCTTTGGGGTCCCACTTTTTACGTTTTTCTTGAGGTAGATGTACCATGGCTTCACAACCAAATATGCGCAGATGTTTCACATTTGGTTTATGACCAGACCACATTTCTTCAGGTGTTTTGAACGACAAGGACTTGGTCGGAGAACGATTTATGACATAAGCAGCTGTATGCACTGCATCAGCCCAAAATTGCTTGGGTAAGTTGGCATTTAGGAGCATACATTTAGCTCTTTCAACTAGACTTCTGTTCATGCGTTCTGCAGTCCCGTTTTGCTCAGGTGTGTATGGTGTGGTTGTCTGGTGTATGATACCATTACTTTTCAGATAATCAGAGAAACTCTTGTTTACATATTCTAAGCCATTATCTGTTCTGAGAATTTTAATATGAGCATCAAGTTGATTTTCTGCTTCATGCTTAAATTCTTTGAATTTCTCAAGAGCTTCAGACTTATTCCGAAGAAAGTATGTATATACCTTTTTTGAATAGTCATCAATAAACGTCAGAAAGTATTTGGCACCTCCTAATGTTTGAGTTTCCATTGGCCCACATATATCTGAGTGAACCAACTGAAGCGGACTCTTTGCCGCTCTGAGGCTCAAATTCAGGGAGAGTAATGAATGTAACTTCCAATTTTAAATTTTAAATTTTGTGCCTCAGTCTTTTCTATGACGTTTGTTCTCATTCTACTCCGTGACATTGAACGAATACGTCTAGCTCTGTCTATTTTAAATATAATAAAAGTATACACTAATATTAGCTGTTTCCTTAATAACCCATCACATCTAAGCTTTCTTTATTATTATTATTGCTATGAATATCTGCGGTATGAGTGATTTCTAAGACATGGGGCTCAAAATCTTGGGAATCGATGTCTTGTACGGGATGTCGCGGTAAAACAATGGTAAAGTCATCAGCAATCATCACATTCATATTTTCTATATTAAAATGTTCAAAATTTGTATTTGTTGGATTTTGCTGTGTATCATCAGTAATAGAGTCGTTTGATTCTTTCTGTAAATATTGATTTCCTGTAAGAAAATGGTAGACCTTTCCCGAGTGAGCGGGTGGGGGTGTCCATGAGGATTCCCCCGCCCAAACAAAAAAAAAAAAAAAAGGTAAATCATCATTTATTCCACCTTCGAATCGCATGTTTGGAACTTTCTTTTTGCCTAAGCATTAAGTGTACAGTCCGTTCACAGTTATTTTACCTCTGACAGTTCTTATTATATATTTTCTGTATGTTGGCATTACTGTCGAGTAGTCGTGAACAGCTCCTGGTGTTTTTCTATAGTATTTGTGTTTATTTCATCTGATACCATGCCGAAAAGGATTCAAAGTAGTGGAAGAAATATTGTACTATCAGTGCGTACTTTTTGTGAGAGAGAAAAATAAATTAATGGTCCTCTAATTCAATACGAAATTCAAGCTTATCATCTGCTCTTATTTGTTTGATCGACGGTAACATAGATTGTAAAAACGCCATATCGTCATCATTTTGAATGGATTCTAATTGATTTATAGTTCCACATGTTTGAATTGCACGTAAAATTTCAAAATCAACTGGATTCATCCTTTTTTTATTTCGTGTTGGCAATGAATTAGCAGTACTTGTTGATGGTGTAGGGCAGACAGATTCGTTTGAGAAAATTTAAGTACTAGTTGATGGTGTAGGGCAGTTAGATTCGTTTGTGGAAATTTGAGTACTACTATCTTGAGTGCTGTCAGAGCTATAGTTATCAGCTGTATCTTGTGGCTGGAACACTTTTAATAGAAACTGTATGATGAAGATTTCTTGAAGGTGTCCCGAATATTGTTCCACTTTTTTATGAACAATTTTACTGAAACAAAAGAATTAATCATAATTTTTTTTACAGGTACTTTGCCAGCGGAAATACTTTCAGAGATATGTATTACAGTTACAAATTAGGAGTTTCGACACTAGCCGAAATAGTGAACGCAGTGTGTTGCAGTATATGGGAAATCTTCAGACTACAATTCCTTGCACCACCCACTGAGGAAAAATGGAAAGCAATCGCTAATGAATTCAAGAAAAGAGTTCACTTCCCAAATTGTTTAGGCGCAGGTGGACGGCAAGCATAGACGTATTGAAAAATTCCCCAACTCCGGGTCTTTAGTTTTTATAATCAAATCATCTATAAGTGGGAATGGTTGAGCTTGTGGAACAACAATTTTGTTTAGCTCTCTAAAATCTATACATAAGAGGGATTTTCTATTTTCACCTTTTTTAAATGCCAATGTCACCGGAGCAGCGAACGGACTGTAGGATTCTTCTATTAATTCATTCTTCAGTAACATGGATATTTGCTCTTCAATTTCTAGTTTATCCTCTATTGTACATCTGTATGGTCTTTTACTACAGTATCTATTTACTTGTAAATCTATGTGAGCTTCATAATCTTTAACTGATCCTATATCATACTTGTCCTTAGCGAAAATTGTCTTATATTCCTCTATAATCTTTTCTATCTGAGTTTTCTTATTAATATCTAGATGTTCTGTCATACTTTCAAATTCTTCTGTTTCTATGTGTTCGTTAAAATTTATTGCAAATGTATTTATATTCTGTTCTCCATTTCTGTTTTCTTTAGACCTTTCATCTATTTTATTTGTTATTTTCTTTTGTTTTATCTGTGTGTCATTTTGGGTTAGTTTGAATTTCTTTAACATATCCAATCCGATAATAAAATCATCAAAATCTTCATTTTCTACTATATAAACATCCACATCTTCTTCTAAATCAAATATTTTTATTTTTATTGTTATTAAGCCATCTGTTTTTTTCACACCATTAACCGTTTTCATATATGCTATATTTACATTGTTCTTCTTTTCTTTTACTTAAATAAGTCTTGAATTTATCAAAGAGATCTGTGAGCCTGAATCATAAATGCCGCTCACTTCTAGTTTATTTTCTAATAAAAGCTTGATTTTGATTAATGGTGTACTTACTCGTTTTTTTTTTTCTGTATTTATATCTACTTCAATAATGGAGTTGTTATTTACATTTCTGGGTTTAAAAATCTTTTCAGATTCATTTTTATTTTTCTTGAACCAACATGACTCCTCCGGGTGATATCTAATTCCTTTTTCCAAAGATTCACACGTCTTACATGGCTTCTTCTCATTAGTTTTATTTTTATAAACAAATGTACCACTTCTTACTGCAGTTATTGAGTTTTTCTTGTACATCATACCTTCATATTTTCTTATCTCATTGAACAAATCAGTGGTGTCATTGAGTTCATCCCTGTTTAACTTATTTAAGATAAACCCAGGTAAGCCCATTGCAATAAGATCTATCATTGTTTTGGAGTCTATTGATTTGTTTATATCTAGTACAAGCCTTTCTTTTTTTATAGCATAATCAATTAGTAGTCCTTCTTTATACCTGAATGCAAAAGCATATGTGACAACGTCCCATCCTCGGTTCTTAAAAGTTTCTAAAAATTTGTTTTTCCATTCATTCCATTCAGCCTTTATTGTAAGTTTTATGGTCATCGAGCTATACCAATCCAAACAAGATTTTTCTAAAAATAATCTCAATATATCTATTTCGTCTTTTGATATATTAAAGCGCTCACATTCTTTTTCAAAATTCTCAATCCATTGCATTGCATTAGGGTTCTTGCTTGTGAATTTTTCAATCATAAATTTCTCTGAAATATGTTTTAGGTTATGTTGATTTTCTTTCTTTGTAGTAGTTTCTATTAATTTTTCCAAGATATGTTGCAAGTTTTCGTTTTTGTCTATTGGTTTTTGGCTTATTATTGTTATTTCTTCTAAGTATTGATCTAAAAACTGCATATTACCTTCATCGTCTACATATGTGTTTTTAAGATCTTCATCCAATTTTATCCATATTTTTCTACTTTGATGCCTTTTCTTGATGCTATTTTTTATTTTTGAGAAAGTGTTCGTCTTGACAATATGTTTATGGTGAATCACCGGTTTCAGCTCATCAGGTAACTCATAACATTTTCCTTCTTCTGTAGATATTGAGGTTATGGCTAACACATTAGATTTGCCATCAGTTGAGGCTATCACCGCAAACTCAAATTGCAGCCGTTCCATCTTCTTTAAGTAACGAAAATGTCGTTTTATAAGATATGTTATTGAGGATTTTCAAAATAAACCACAAATTGTTTCTCTGAAAATACAAAGCTTTGTTTTATTTAACACGCCTTTACAAGGTATTATAACAATCACCATTTAATTAAGACAATTATACTTTCATCTTACCTGAAAATACAAAGAAACGACATTTAAAGTTCACTAATATCGCCTCCTCAAATATATCCCTACAAAGGCTATTTCTCCATCGTGCTTTTGGCAGTAGTGGACGCAGACTATAAATTCAAATTCGTTAACATTGGTTCATATGGGAAAGACTGCGATTCGGCCATCTTTCAGCGTACTAATTTTTACCAACAACTTACTGATGGAAGAATACCCATACCTACGCCAACTCCTCTACACTCAAGCCTAAACAAAAAAACACCACATGTTTTTGTTGGTGACGAAGCATTCCCACTAGGCCCAAATCTATTACGACCATACGGAGGCTTAAACCTCAATGTAGAACAACGCATATTCAATTATAGACTATGTCGAGCAAGGCAGTATGTGGAATGTGCTTTCGGCATATTAGCAAACAAATGGCGAATTTTTCACCGTCCCTTGAACTTGTCTGTAGGTGCATCCCAAAATGTAGTGAAAGCATGTGTTGTTCTACATAATATTGTTCGAGAACGAGACGGATATAGATCTACAGATATGTACATGCCTGTCAATAATGATTGTTTCCAAGAACTAGCTCGAAATAATGTTCCAGCTGGTAGGACAGTAAATGAAATTAGAACTGATTTTGCTAATTATTTTAGGAGCCCATATGGAACCTTGGCAAGTGTCTAAAATATAATGATTGAACTAGTTAGCTAGCTAGTTATAAAACTATACGTCATATTAAAATTGGTACTAAATATAAATATCTATTTAACTTACTTGTCTCAGTTTTCTTTTTATCCTCGAACGTATCAAACGAAGGCTCAAAGAACTTGCATATTTCAATCCATGCATTCCTTGTTACTATTGTATTTTTGTAATCGTGTGTGTGTGAGTCGACGCATTTTAAATCCTACAGCCAGAGTTGATGTATTGACACAAAATATTGCCAGTTACGTAGATCCGTCGTTGTACATGGGCTACGCTTTTGAGATAAAATAAGGGAGTATAATTTAGCACAAGAAGGACGCAAAACCTTTAAACAGAGATGCATAAATTTTACCCTCAAACTTGTAACGGAATTACAATCGAGATTGCCTACGAACTTTGCAGTTCTACGAAAAATTTTAATGTTTTCAGTGCAGGAAACGCTAAAAATTGTCAAACAACCAATCGTTGAAATAGCGCAAGAATTTAATACAGATGCAACAGGAATTGATAAGCTAATATCACAATGGCAAAACATTGTTTTTAAACAATGGCAGTGTACTTCCTCTACTGTTAAATTTTGGTGTGAAGTCTCGGACTACAAGGACGCTGCTGAAAATAATCCCTTCAAGAAACTGGCAGCATTTGCAACAACGTTATTAACATTACCTCATTCGAATGCAGACGTAGAGCGTGTATTTAGCCAAGTTAATTTGGTAAAAACTAAACTCAGGAACAGTTTATCAATTTCAACCTTAAATGCAATCTTATACGTAAGATTCGGATTAAGAAGGGTTAACAAATGCTGTCACTCCTACGAGGGTCCTGACCCAACCATGCGAAAAATAGAGACAAATGAGGCCTATAAATCTACATCTTCCGCTCCAGCTGCATCTATTGAAGGGGATACAGACGAAGGTCTTATATACAGGGTGTAACGGAAAAGCTAATACTATCCAAATGGGGTGAAGAGTACATCTGGTACTGAGTCAGTTTACAAAATTCCAGCTTAATATGAATTAGTTAAATAATTATAGCAAATTTTTAAATAATTTCGTCGAATCGATATAAAAAATCGACATACGTGTCACCTCATTATGAAAGTCCTTAACCTATTACGTCACCCGCTAAATCTTATTAATCGTTAAGATCTATTGCTTCAGCAGTCTGTGAGCCTAGTACTTTTTGTAGATAATGTGCCGGCCGGCAGCAACGCCGCTTTATCGCCGGGCGTTCACAGAAACAGTGGCGCCGATATCGTCATCCTACAAAAGAAGTAAACAGATCGACTTATAACTGTGCAGGTACCACCTACTCAAATGTTGCGTAATTAAATTTATTTACTTACATTTTAAAGATGTTTACGATGTGCTGGTTGTGGTACTTATTGTATGTACAATGCGGCTCTTGAACAGCAGATATCCGTTCAAAGAAACTTTAACGTTATGCACCACATAAGCAGTTTTAACAGTCCATAATCCGCACTTTCTTTAATTGTGTATTACTGTATCATAGATTATTTACACTGCACTGCGTACACAATGGTCTTAACGCACATCCACTAAAAATAACCTAATGGAATCAGGTCTGGGTTTCGTGGACACCAAATCAAAATCCTGCTCCCGCGCCAGATTTACTGTCGAAACCCCGCGCATCATCGTTCGTTATGATAGTGTTAGTGAGGCGAACACACCTAACACTACTTGTTCTTCGTACTTCCTGGTCCGAAAAAAATAATCATTGTTATTAAATACACAATAAACATTCATCTAATAGTTCCCGTCAAAACACCTGATGACACACTGTTTCCTTCTCTTTTGGCTGGCCGAACACCAAAAAGTATGCTTACTTTAAAATAAGGTTGTAATAATTTAAGGTTGGTCAAGGTTGGTTCAGTTAACATAAACACTACATAACACTAAAAATATCACTCGTATTATAACAAAATCAATTAATAAGACATATTTAATAGATTCTCGAAGTACATTAGACATTACAGATCGTATTATTATAGTTAAGTTGCGTTTCAGTTTTTGTGAGTGTATTAAATTAGATGTCTTAAGGTGTTTAACTCATTAAATTATTACAACCTTTTTTAAAGTAAGCGTACTTTATGGTGCCGCTAGCTAAAAGAGAAGGAAAAAGCATGACAGGTGTCTTGACGGAAACTATCAGATTAATGTTGATGAATGCGTATTTAATAATTCAGTGGATTTTTTTCGTACCAGGAGATAAGAAGAAGCTAGTAGCGTTTCATATGTTCGCCTCACTCACACTATCATAACGAATGATGATGCGCGCGGTTTCGACAGTAGATTGGGCGCAAAAGCAGGATTAAGTTTTGTGTTTGTGTCCACGAACCCAAGACCTGATACCATCAGGTTATGGAGGTGCGAACGACGTTGTGTACATAGTGCAATGTGAATTATGTGTAATATAATTAAAGAAAGTGCGGATTGTGGACTGTTAAAACTGCATATGTGGTGCATAACGTTTACAGTTTCTTTGAACGGATATCTGCTGTTCAAGAGCCGCATTGTACAATAAGTACCAAAACCAGCACATCGTAAACATTTAAAATGTAAGTAAATAAATTTAATTACGCAACATTTGAGTAGGTGGTACCTGCACAGTTTTAAGTCGATCTGTTTACTTCTCTTGTAGGATGACGATATCGGCGCCACTGTTTCTGTGAACGCCCGGCGATAAAGCGGCGTTGCTGCCGGCCGGCACATTATCTACAAAAAGTACTAGGCTCACAGACTGCTGAAGCAATAGATCTTAACGATAAATCAGATTTAGCGAGTGACGTAATAGGTTAAGGACTTTCGTAATGAGGTGACACGTATGTCGATTTTTTATATCGATTCGATAAATTAATTATTAAAAAATTTGCTATCAATTATTTAATTAACTCATATTAAGCTGGAATTTTGTAAACTGACTCTGTACTAGATATACTCTTCACACCTTTTGGATAGTATTAGCTTTTACGTTACACCCTGTATATGTTATATATATGTTATTTGTGTCACAAAAGTTCTAGTTTTTTTTTAATAAATGCTCTCAATTTCTGTGTTGGCATTTTTTTTTAGCATTATCCTAAAATTTTAGCATGTTTTTGGCATTTTCTGAATGTAGATTTAGCAGAAAATATTTTTTAGAGTTGGCAGCACTGACGCCTGCGTTTGCGCGTCACAGCATTATAATCTGTGGTTGTACAAGTGTTAATGTGTGTTTGATGTTTGTTTACGTATTATTAATATCGGAACAAAATATTTGAATACATAAAATGGAATCAAAAAAACATGTATTTAGTCCGACTAAGAGTTTTTTTTTTTTAGATATGTTAATAATAAATATAATAAACAAATAACAATAGGGCAAACCGTTACCTCACCATGAGAATAACGCAATACCTGAGGGCATATTAACTTGCTTTTTTCAACTTTGAGATATAAATAAAAAATGTATCTTAAGGTCTATGTAGGAGCATACATCCGCAGGGCAGCTTGTGGCGAGCTGTTTGTGAGTAGCGACACAACGGACCTGAGTGCTCCAGGGAGTCACTCCTTAGGAGGGCTCCCAGCTCTTTCTTGCCTTAACTGGCTGACTAGAGAGGGGTCGCTAGAGCTATATGCTCGGGGGTGGAAGTGTCTAATGGCGTAATAGCGAGGAAACCCGCTCCGGGTCCGCTACTGTGACCCGCGATGGTGAAATCGGGGCCGCACCGCTCGACACCCCTAGCCGCTCGCACTGGTGTTGCCTCCTGCTGCCTACCGTGGCGGTTATGTTGGGGGGCCCATCTGGTGAGCTGGCGAGTCACCACCTGCCTATTTGATTGCATTAACATGTATTAGAAGGCAGGTGCCATAGTTTTCCGATTTAGTTCTTATAACCAATCCACAACATTTACCTACACATAGCCTAAATTTTTATTTTTCATTCATAATTTACAATAGCTTTGTATCTACTTTGGACCGTTCATATCTGTTCTTCCATAGAGCAGAGGTGGATGGGCCCTAGTAGGTGCCCCATCCCAGTTTAGAGTAAAGTTCTCAACAAGGCCACTGCGTGTTGGACCTGTGTCCCCACGTAAGCCTTTCAAAGGACCGGGTATTCTCGATACTGAGGGTAACCCGTGAAAAAAGAGAGATACAGATAATATAATAAAACCCCTCGGGGCAAACCGTTACCTCATCATGAGAATAACGCAATACCTGAGGGCATATTAACTTGCTTTTTTCAACTTTGAGATATAAATAAAAAATGCAGCTTGTGGCGAGCTGTTTGTGAGTAGCGACACAACGGACCTGAGTGCTCCAGGGAGTCACTCCTTAGGAGGGCTCCCAGCTCTTTCTTGCCTTAACTGGCTGGCTAGAGAGGGGTCGCTAGAGCTATATGCTCGGGGGTGGAAGTGTCTAATGGCGTAATAGCGAGGAAACCCGCTCCGGGTCCGCTACTGTGACCCGCGATGGCGAAATCGGGGCCGCACCGCTCGACACCCCTAGCCGCTCGCACTGGTGTTGCCTCCTGCTGCCTATCGTGGCGGTTATGTTGGGGGACCCATCTGGTGAGCTGGCGAGTCACCACCTGCCTATTTGATTGCATTAACATGTATTAGAAGGCAGGTGTCATAATTTTCCGATTTAATTCTTATAACCAATCCACTAACATTTACCTACACATAGCCTTATTTTTTTTTTTTTTATTCATAATTTACAATAGCTTTGCATCTACTTTAGACCGTTCATATCTGTTCTTCCATAGAGCAGAGGTGGATGGGCCCTAATAGATGTCCCATCCCAGTTTAGAGTAAAGTTCTCAACAAGGCCACTGCGTGTTGGACCTGTGTCCCCACGTAAGCCTTTCAAAGGACCGGGTATTCTCGATATTGAGGGTAACCCGTGAAAAAAGAGAAATATAATAATAATAAATCATTTATTTCAGGCAATATAAAACAATGCTAAACAAAGCTTACAGAGGCCCATATTATATATACCTTACAGACTAACATACATACAAAAATATAAACTTATAACTAAGTCACGTTTTCGCGACGTGTGACGCACGTTCTGACAACACCACCGGTTGACAACTCGGAGGACGCCGGCGGCCGCGGAATTTCCTAAATAGGACCCCTTTCGGCCACAGCTCCTCTTTCAGAATCGCCGATAGTCGATCGGTCGGGACGCGTACAACAAACGAGTTGAAGTTAACTGTGTTGCGCGATTCCAACTTCTCGACTACAAAACGGGTCCTCATTTTCTTCTCCAAGTACTCCATCACGTCGAAGGCCTTCGTGGTGAAGTGGAGACGAAACACATACACATGCGCCACAGGAACAGCGGGGCGCAGGACATGTTCTGTCGGTGCGGTGCCACACAGGTTGTGAGGAAGAGGCCTTTTCTTCTTTCTCTCGACCTTAGTAAAGCCCTCTTTACCTGGCTGACGTGGTAGCGCCGCACTAGGAAGGCGATCGTTGCGGGTGCTCCCGGTAGCCTTCTCGGTCCTTAATACATTGCTCGCTTTGGGTGGCTGGCGGGCAGCAGCAGCGGCGTAGTGACGTTGAGGCGTTGACGTCACGACGACAGGCGACACCTCCGCGGGGGGAGGCGCGGGGCGGGGCGCAGGCGACGACTGTGTCTCAGGTGTCGCGCTCATAAAACTTGCTGACACAACTTTGCATGCGCCGAGTCGCGTGTTGATGTTATTGACCTCCGGTGAACTACTTACGGCCAGCGAATTGCGCAAAGATGCTACTTCGGCACGTACCTCACTGATGGTGTCTTGCGAAGCCTCTAACTTCAACACTACCTCCGCCAGGCTGGCTTTCAGGGTTGTGATGTCCTTGAGCAACCTGGTTACATCTACGTGGTCGAATGTCACTGGCGGCAACTTGTTTAAGTTTTTCGCCACAAATGACGGCACGTCATCAGGATCCGTTGTCTTCAGGAGATTAATGATGTCCTGAAGACTCTTCTCTCCCTTGTCGTGCTTACGGCGGGATGGCATTCTGTCGATCTGTCCGACAGACTTATAAAGCAGAGTTTTCGCAGTTGTTATCTCCTCTGCTTTAAAATAAAAAAACTTAATAATCACATAACCTTTCCGTGAATTTAACAAAATGTTCTTAAGACCAAATAAAAATACAACAAAAATATTTCTTAAAATTAACACAATTATTTTACTTATTATATAAAACTAGATATATTTGGCTTTATCAAAATAATCACAATTAGCACTTTATGGCTATATTATCGAGATCATTCGTTATCTAAATCAGTACAATTTTGACACATCAAATTCGCATGTTCCTTATATATCGCGGCATTACATTTGAAACAACCGTTCTGAGTCTTCCTATCTTTGTTTCTTGGACAGAAAGAACATCTCTGAGACCTTCTTGGTTGCTTTTGTGGTGGTCCTGGAATTTCTTCATGCAACATTTCATGCACGCGTCTTCTTATATCTCGTGGTATATGTGGATTGTCTTTTCTTTTCCTAATGTGGTCTTCGAGCAAAGAAAGTCCCAATTGCTTGATGAAGTTCTTCCTAAGATTAGTTTTCTTCCTTTCAATGCTGTTATTCAACATATGCACAATAAAAGCATTTATACCAGCATGGTTCAACATGGAAAAAAATACGGTAAGAGGCCAGCGTTTGCAGTTGCGGGTAACATCGTATGTTCTTGCAAGTTTATCGACAACATCAACTCCGCTCTTTGTCGAGTTGTAAAACGTTATAATAGACGGCTTTCTTTTGTCTCCGCTTTCTGGATCCACCTCATCGTCATGATGTAATGAGGACATCATGTGTACACATGTAGTGGTATAAGTACCTATTACTGTACTGTATTCATGTAAGTGTGTTTGTAGCCTTAATTATATTACTATCATAATAAACTCAGTTATGTACCATATCTCGTGTGTTTAACTCGTCTCCCTAACACTCGCCGTACATGGCGACCCTGCCATCGAAATCCGACACGCGTTAACCGATTATGATACGCGTTACCATTTTTGGTATGGAACTTTTGCTCTGAATAAATCACATGTTCCAAGTGGATTAGCAAAATGAGTGCGATAATACTACATAGAAAGTTAGACGTGTGTACTGTGAATAAAGGTTACGAAACTATACACGATGGGTAAGCAGCAATCTAAAGAAGAAACAATAATTGTCCAGAACGCTGCGGCTGGTGATAACCAGTCTACTGTGGAGGAATTTCGATTCCATCTTTCGACTACAAACATTTTGCTGTCCATCATTGTGCTCGTCATTCTCCTAGGGATTTTACACTTTTTATATCGAGGATACAAGAGATGTCATGTGCGATGGATGACCACTGAAATTAATCGCATTTCTCTAAGGAGATCGCTGTTTCGGAGAGAGCTGCCGTCAACTGTCAATGCTGAGGGTCAACCAAAGGTGCATAGCAGCAACTGCAGTGCCTAGCGAGTACCAAAGTGCGTAAAATCAGTGAAATGTAATCAGTGAAATCAGTGTGTACAAAGTGTATTTCGTAATCTACAGGCGCGACGTATAATATATTGCAACTTATGTAACTTACAATTTACTCGGCGAAGAATGCATAGACTTACCATAGTGGGATAATTTATTATGATTGGACTTTGGACTTATTAGAAAGAATTTTATTGAGTGTCTCTGTTCGATAATGAATATTAACAGGTACTGGATTGCTAATCTACGTTTGGTGATAAGGTATGGATTTTATTCTGGAACAATTGTATGATGATTTAAAGGCAGTTAGAACATATTTAATTAAGATTGGACCAAAGCGACGTCAAGGACCGGTTTTGCAAAATAAGTTACGTGAAGTTGAAAATATATTTCAACAATATTCTAGTTGGTTAATTGATTTAGATAAAGAGATTAAGAAAGAAAAAATTAAAGATTTTGACATTCAATTAATTAAAAAATCTTGTAAAAATTTTGAGTCATTGCATAAGGAAGTTTTAGCGTTGTGTCAACCGGTTGAAAGTGTAATAGAAAACAACATGGATACTTTTAATTTAAAAACGGCTTTGTCTTTGATGCCGGTTATGTCCAATGACGAGGCCAGTGTCAAACAACTTATCGATAATATTCAATACTATGACTCCCTACTCCAGAAAGCAGAATGTAAACAACATTTAATCAATTTTGTGTTAAAAAGCAGATTATCTCAGGTCGCTAAATTAAAATTGAAATCAGAATATGCTAGTGTATGTGATTTAATAGCTGATATGAGAAGTGAACTTTTGCCGAAAAAGGCTCCAGCTGCAATTCAAAATAAATTATTTAATATTAAACAGGAGGAGTTGTCGATTTCGGAATACGGAAAGGAAGTCACCGAATTATTTGTAGACCTTACAATTTCACAAGCCAACGGAAATACTGAGTCTTATAATATTTTGAAACCTCTGAACGAAAAATATGCAATTAAGCAGTTTTCGGATGGCTTGCGAAATAAGCGTCTGAGTACCATAATCGCGGCTAGGAACTATACGTCGCTTAAAGATGCAATACAGGCCGCCCAAGATGAGGAGGGCCCTGTAGCATCGACGTCAGGAGAAATAATGGGTCTGACGAATAATCAAACATATAATTCCAGGTATTTCCGTAATAATTACAGAGGTTCACGTGGAAGATATAACAAGAGATGGACGACAGATGGTAATAGAAACACTAATTATTCTGAATATCAACAACAAGGATGGGTGGACCAGTCCGGGTACCGGGGCCAAAGATCTCGCGGACGGCAGAACAAAGGTAGGTTTTTTTATAGAAATCGCGGAAACCAAGGGATAAGTGAACATAACATCAATGCCATAAATGAACATCAAAATTCTAATTCTGAGTCGGAAGAAAAGTTAGACACATTTTTTCGTGACTAATTATAAGGAAAATTCAATTTTAGCAAGCCATAACAGTAATTGTTTTATTAATTTAGTTATATCGTCAAGCAACAAATGTTTTACTTTTCTTGTAGATTCGGGGGCCTCTCTGTCAGCCGTAAATTATAAACACGTTGTCGGTTTACAAATTCCTTTCCATAAGGAGACAGTAATTATAAACGGGCTCGGAGGCAAAGTCCAAACCTCCGGATATGTTTACTTGCCTTTAACATTAGGGGATGATGTCATCAGTCACAAGTTTTATGTTTTTGATACCTTACCAATTATGGCGAACGGAATTCTGGGACGTGATTTTCTTAATAAATTTGGAGTAATATTAGACTTTAATAATAGTATTTTAACACTGAAAACCATGGCAAATAAACAAGTTTGTTTGCCCATTACTGATAATTATCATCTTATTGACATTCCACCACGATGCGAATCTATTCATTATATCCAAACAGATCTTCAAGAAGATTGTGTCGTGTGTTCAGCCGAAATACAAAATGGTTTATTTTTAGCAAGTTCTATAGCGACGCCTATAAAAGGAATGATACCAATAAAAATATTAAACGTCACGGAGCAGAATATTGCGCTACCCAATTTTAAACCGACTATTAATAAACTACGTGATTTTAGTGTTTGCGTTTTTGACAAAACTATTAAAAATTCAGATAGAGTAAAGCAATTATTTTCTTTATTACAACTGGATCCGTTAAATGATGAGGAAAAATTAAGTATAAAAAAAGTCTGTGCTAAATACGCCGACATTTTTTATTTACCTGGGGATAGTCTAAGCACTACAGATATTTATACTCACAATATTACCTTGAAGGCTAATACGAGCCCGGTGTTTTCAAAACAGTACAGATTACCTTACAGTCAGAAACCTATAATTAAACAGCAAATAGATAAAATGTTAAAAGAAGGCATTGTAGAACCATGCAAAAGCGACTGGTCAAGTCCTATATTATTAGTCCCAAAAAAGAGTGACGGAGAGAAAAAATGGCGATTAGTGGTAGATTACCGCAAATTAAACAATTGTATTGAGGATGACAAATATCCTCTTCCTGACATAACTGAAATTTTAGAGTCTTTATCGGGTAGCATCTATTTTACCCACCTAGATTTACACCAAGGTTATTATAATGTAAACTTAGATAAAACAAGTAGGAAATTCACTGCATTCTGTTCAGGTCAATTTCAAATGACCAGAATGCCGATGGGGCTTAAAACAAGCCCCAGCTCATTCTCACGTATGATGAATTTAGCAATGTCAGGATTAAATACGGAGAAATGTTTAATATACCTTGATGATTTAATTGTGTTTGGACATAATTTAGAGACGCATAATAAAAATTTACTAAATGTATTTGAAAGACTAAAAAATGTTAATTTAAAATTAAACCCTTCTAAGTGTAGTTTCTTAAAAAAAGAAATATTATACTTGGGGCATTTAATTTCCAGTGAGGGAATTTTACCTGACCCCGAAAAAATTAATACTGTAAAAAACTACCCTTGTCCAGAAAACGTAGATGAAGTGAAAAGGTTTGTTGCTTTTACAAATTATTACCGAAAATTCATACCAAAATTTGCAGAAATAGCTCAACCATTAAACCATCTGTGCAAAAAGAACATATCTTTCCTCTGGACCCCACAATGTCAAGAATCATTTGAGTTTCTTAAAAAGTGTATGATTTCGCCCCCTATTTTGCAATATCCCGATTTTTCTCCACAAAACTATTTTATACTGCAGACCGATGCATCAAATAAAGCCGTAGGAGCAATATTATCTAATAAAAACGGTAGACCAGTGGCTTTTGCCAGTAGAACTCTAAATAAAGCCGAATCAAACTACCCTGTTATTGAGAAAGAATTATTAGCAATCGTTTGGGCGGTAAAACATTTTCGTCCATATCTATATGGCCAACATTTCAAAATTAAAACTGATCACAAACCTCTGATATATCTGTTTAGTATGAAAGACCCATCTAGTAGGCTTATGAAATTTAGACTTTTGTTAGAAGAATACAGTTTTGATGTAGAATATGTTAAAGGTTCAGACAACGTCGCTGCGGATGCACTGTCACGAATCTGTATAAGCTCTGCAGAATTAAAAAACATGCATGAAAATTGTATTAACGTAATAACACGGGCTCAAATAAGAAAATTAAATAATAATGATCCTTTGACAACAACTACTATGGACACAGAATCTTTCGTACTACCAAAAGTAGTGAGTACACAGATTAAACCGTCAAAATCTGTTGAATTACAAATGATAAATGCAAAAAATCTAAGTAAGATGAGAAAAAATTGCGAAATAGAAAGAGAAAGTAAAACTTTGTGTTATGTTCCTAGTAAAAATACTATTTTTATTAAGTATCTGGACTCTGAATCGCAAGTAACGCGACGCGAATTTGTGACGGAGCTGGATAAGTTATGTGAATGTATAAATGTGCAAGAAGTATGTATAGTTAAAAGAAATGATAATAAAATGTTCATTAAAAAATTAATTGAAGAGGTAAAAAATAACATTAATAGATCAGGACCACGAATATGTGTGCTAAGTAATGTAGAAACGATAGCTAATAACGATGATAAAAAAGTGATTTTAAATGATTTCCACCTTCTGCCTAGCAGTGGTCATGCAGGCATGAGAAGAATGTATCACAATATCAAAAAATATTATTACTGGCCAGGATTGGACAATGATGTCAGAGAATTTGTTAGGCGTTGTGATAAGTGCCAACGGCAAAAACATTCGACACCGGTAAAACAACCAATGATTATTACAACTACGGCAAGTACTGCATTTGAAAAAGTTTTTCTAGACCTAGTAGGGCCACTAGATACAGATAATAACAACTATTCATACATTTTAACTTTGCAATGCGAACTAACCAAGTACGTACAAGCTTATCCCTTAGTTTCTAAAAAGGCGCAAGAAGTAGCAAAAACTTTTGTTACTAATTTTATTCTAGCATATGGGGTACCAAAGGAGATCGCCACTGACCAAGGAAAAGAGTTCATGGCGGCAACATTCCAAGAGGTATGTAAATTATTACAAATTAAACAGCTTAACTCTACCGCCTACCATCACCAGTCCATAGGCGCGCTGGAAGTAACTCATAAGCATTTAAAGTCGTTTCTTCGCATTCAAACCGACAACCACCCTGAGACCTGGAGTAGTTGGCTTCCTTTCTGGTCTTTTTCATTTAATACGACAGTTCACTCAGAAACTCAATTTACTCCATATGAGCTAGTATTTGGCAAAACATGTTCACTTCCAAGCAATTTGACTAAGGATGTAGAGCCCCTTTATAACTATGATTATTATCCATCTGAGCTCAAATATCGTTTACAGTTAGCACATAAAACGGCTAGAGATAATCTGTTACAAGCTAAGAAAAAGAGAAAAGTTAAATATGACTCCTACATAAATCCTGTTAGTTATAAACCAAATGACTTAGTTTTAGTAAAAAGCGAAGTAGGTAATAAGTTGGATCCCATATTTTTAGGTCCATACAAAGTTATTAGGGATATATCGCCAAACGTAGAGGTTAATAAAAATGGTAAAAATGTGTTAATCCATAAAAACCGCACGAAATTATATTACAAATAATAAAAAAAAAAAAAAAAAAAAAAAAAAAAAAAAAAAAAAAAACATTAAAGTTGTGCGTCATTATTTTATATTTCTCAATGTCTCGTATGAATTACGCATTACAGTAATATTATTAATTGTGTTAAGGTAATCATGTAATCTAAATATACTGTAAAAGTGTAATCGTAATGTAATCAATCATTTATCGTTAAATAAAAAAAAATTTACAGTGTTATTTTTTTTTTTTCCTTTGGTGGGAAGGTGTAGTGGTATAAGTACCTATTACTGTACTGTATTCATGTAAGTGTGTTTGTAGCCTTAATTATATTACTATCATAATAAACTCAGTTATGTACCATATCTCGTGTGTTTAACTCGTCTCCCTAACACTCGCCGTACACACATTTTCGTGGCTTTGGTATGTAAGATACAATAGTTATGTCTTTTTGGAATCCAAACACAGATGATTTTTCTTCACGTCTAGCCTTGAACTGAGGTGGAAGGCATGTCTTGTTCGACCTTAGTGTACCAAGGGCAGTCAATTTGTGGTTTTTGAAAATTTTCAGAAATTTTCAGCAGTTTCATAGCTCATAAAAAAATTATCCATGGTGATGTTTCTTCCTGATCCAGTCACGCATCTCACCAAACGATCAACAACATCAAACGGCTTATTACTCATTGTATAAGGACTGTTGTCAGGCTGTTTTCCACAGTAAATTTCCAAGTTCATTGTGTAAAATGTTTTAGCATCCACTAGAGCGTAAATTTTCAACCCATACTTAGCCGGTTTCGAGGGTATGTATTGACGAAAGGCACATCTTCCTCTAAATGCCACGAGTTCTTCGTCTATGGTCAAGTATTCATGCGGCGTATAGGCATTCTGACAGTTTTTGACGAATATGTCAAAAACATCTCGAATTGGAGCCAAACGATCAATAGATGCTCTTTCTGTACGAGTTGACGAATCATCAAATCTCAAGTTATTTATCAAAAATGAAAATCTCTGTCTCGACATAGTATTTCTAAACAGTTCCTGTTCCTGTGCCGTCATTACTCCATAAGTCTATAAGACTTTGCCGGCCAGATCTAAACAAACCTGCCAAGAACAACAACCCAAACAGAGCTTTCATCTCAGTTTTATTAGACTCCCTATAGGATGGATTAGATGTAGAGTTTTCTATTCTCAAAGAAATTTTCTGGTTTGTATACATCAAAACCATGTCAACAATTTCGTCAGTGAAGAAGGTCTCGAAACATTCCAAGTGAGTTTTTTTATGTCGAGCTGCATCTTTACACCCAGGCAAATGCGTTATTAGGTTTTCGGCCCTAGTCCGAACATTGGTTCGCGGTGGCAATTTAAACCACTTTGTTCTTCCATCTTTTCCGAGATAAAATGGTTGAGGTGTGTCATCTGAATATGGTTCAATGTTTATTTCAGCATCTTCTACGTCTGTATCACTTCGAACTTCAGAAGCCTCGCTGATATGATCTGCTTCGTCGTCACTACTAGGAAGAAAGTTTTCATCGTCCGACGAAGTATCATTTTCTTCCAATAAGGCCGCCGCAATACTATCATCCTGAAGGTTGTTAGACATATTAACTATCTCTACCTATAATAAAAATAAAAAAGTATTAAAAAAACACTAATTGTAGGTGTAAATAACGAAAAAACACAGAAGTAGGCACAAACTTTTTTTACGACGTCCCATACAACGTGGGGTCAAAAACGCCCGGGAACCACTTTGCGTGCGTGCACACACGACGCCGGCGCGCGCAGTACTGATTCAACGCTGTGATTCGACGCGGCAATATTTAAACTCCAGCTACTGTGAAAATCAAGTTATTTGGTTGCCTTTAAATATACAATCAACGCAATTTAAAAGTGCTGGGGTTAAAATAACCCCACCTTGTATGCCGAAGGTTAATATTATTGGTAAACCGCAATACGTACGCATATGTTTTTATTAATCTCATATAATTTGAGTACCTTTCAAATTTTACAAATGAAATATTATTAGTAGTGGCAGTGAGTAAGGCTTTTACCTCTGGTAGGATTTTAGGTATATAAATATGAGACTGAGAAGGCCATTTAGCTTTTTCCTCTTTTAAGAAGAAGGGACCTTCCCACCATAAGGTGGTAGAAGGTAAACATTGTGGATCAATGCCCCTTGATGCCAAATCAGCTGGGTTTAATTTCGTTGGAATGGGATACCACTTAAAATGTTGCGTGATCTCATTGATTTTATTAATGCGGTTGCGTACGAATGTTTGTAATGTTTTATTCTGAGTTCGAAGCCAACCAAGAACGACTGTGGAATCAGTCCATATGTATATTTTTGTGATGGTGTATGGTAATAAATAAAATAAAATAAAATAAAATAAAATAAAATAAAACAAAATAAAATAAAAAAAATAAAAGTAATGACTTTAAAACTTTATCACATAATTGAGCACCTTTCAAGGCAGCACTCAGCTCTAAACGAGGAATTGTGAGGACCTTAATCGGCGATACTTTAGTTTTAGCACATAATAACCTCACTGTAATATTCTGGTTACTATCCTGAGTACGCAAATAAACACACGATCCGTATGCCTGCTGAGATGCGTCTACAAAGCAGTGTAACTCAGCAGATTTAGTTTCTACACTATTGCCTAACACATAACGAGGTAAAATAATATTTGAAATACAATGCAAGTTTTCAATAAATTTAAACCAGCTTTTAGCATAAGGTTCAGGTACTGGGTCATCCCAATCTAGTTTTGCAGTCCATAACTGCTGCAATAAAATCTTTGTCTTTATTATGCAACAACTTACTGTGTCAAATAGTTGTGTGTCAAACCCCAGTGGGTCAAATAATTTACAAGTAGTAGAAATAATAATGCGCTTAATAACCTTAGTACTATATTCAACGCCATTAGGAAAATGCAAATTATCGGTCGTCGGTGACCATTTTAAACCTAAGACATTAGCTTCATCATAAAAATCAATACATTTATCTGATTGAGATGAAGTATCAAGAATTTGAGGACAATTTGTGCGATATTTACGCAATGGAAAACAAGCAGAGTTCAAAACTTTAGTAACATAAATGTGTCTTAATTCCTCTATGCTTGAGGCGCCTGTGTTTAAATCATCCATATAAAAGTCGTTTTTTATAACATTTGCAATTAATTTATCCTGACATTCATTAGCCAACTCTAATAGGCACCTAGTAGCTAAAAATGGAGCAGAAGCCATTCCGTAAGTTAATGTATTGAGCTTTAGTATTTTAACTAGTTGACCAGCATTATCCCTCCACAACACAAGCTGAGGGTGTCTCTGTGATTCATCTAATGCGATTTGTCTATACATTTTTTCGACATCTGCTATTAACACAAACTTATGTACTCTAAAACGAATAAGAATGGAAAATAAGTCACTTTGCACGATGGGACCAACAGCTTGGATGTCGTTCAGGGACTAAAAGACTACTCTTAATTTCGTAGAATCATGGTTCTCACGAATAACACAGTGATGTGGTAAATAGCAACCAAATCTTGGTTTTGCAATTTCACACAAATGTCCTAACTTATCATATTCATTTATAAATTCAATATATTGGCTTTTAACACTTTCTAAACATAAAAAACGCTTATTAGCAATGGGAAAAGATTTGCCAAGTGCCTGCTCCGGCTCTTCCGTCAGAGGCATCATGACTGAAAAACGTCCGTCAGGTTAACGAAGGGTATTTTTAATAAAATGAGATTCACAAAATTGCTCATCAATCGAAAAATGGTTAGTGTCTGTAGGTAATTCTTCTACCTCCCAAAACCTTTTTATAGAACTATGAATATCTTGAAGTGATATATCCTTTTCATTATTTACTAAGTTACAATTTAAATAATAATAAATAAATAATATCTTGGGACATCTCACACACGGTCATCTGATCCCAAACTAGGCAGAGCCTGTGCTATGGCAACCAGACAACTGATAAACATACTTATATATTTCTAAATACATACATATATAGATAATTTCACCCAGACACAGAACAAATGATCGTGCTCATCACACAAAGATTCGTCCTGGGTGGGAATCGAACCCACGACCTCCGGTTTAGCAGTCAGGGTCACTAACCACTAGACCAACAGGCCCGTCAATTTATCCTAGTATAATCTATATGACTAAAAAACATATTTCCTACCGGTCCAGCAACTAGCCACCTCAGTTGACTGGCCAATAATGTAAGCTTATGACTGCCTAAATCTATTTTATCACTACAAATAATATTGAAAAATTGATCCGCACCCAGCAGAATATCTATCTCAGCTGGTACATAAAATAAAGGATCTGCTAACACAATCCCTCAGGTAAGCTTAACCCTCAGGTAAGCTTAACCGTCCAGCATTTACTTGGATGGCAGGTAAATTACCTGTAATTTTAGGGATAACTAGGCAATCAATAGTTCTTTTAAAAGCACTATTTTTAGACCTTAACAATATACTACAACGCTCTTTAATTTCACAAGAAACATTATTTATGCCCGTTACATTAAATTTATTTATTGACATTGGCTTAAGTCCTAGTTTACTTTTAAGGTTTTCTGTTATAAAAGAAGACTGGCTACCTGTGTCCAACAATGCACGAGCAAGGTAAGTACTATTGTTACATGTATTTATTATTTCTACTTGCGCAGTACATAGTAGCACCTGGCCTGATGAGCGAGCTGAGAGACTAACTGGTAGGTCACTAGATGTAGTAGGCTGTACTATGTCCTGTACCAAATGCTTTATTAACCTTTTGAACGCCAATCACTTGTATACAACTTCGAGATTTTCGTGCCCTCAGCGCCACTACTTGATTAGAAGTAATAATAGTATAAAATAAATTTACGACTTTTACAAGACCTTTTATTATGTTTTTATGGAAAATTGCCCTGTTATAAGCCATATTTTTAACTTTTTCACACATAATAAGTTCTTGTTTGTTTTATATTCAATAGAAACAAAAACGCCAGAAAATATTTTAATGCCCCCAACGCCAAGTACTTGATATAAAGTAAGCCAGTGATGGGACACGATGAAGACTTCGCTATATTTCATCTCGTCGAAACGATCATAAATACTCATCAAACGATCATAATGATTGCAAGAAAATGACGTGAATAAATAATATTTTATAAATAAATATTGTAAACTATAAACTACGTTTTATTCACCTTAATCAAGAATAAATAGGTTTTCTAATCATTGTCGATACTGAAACACCGTTTGAAAAACCCATCCTTACAAAGTGGCTAGTTGTCAGTGCGCACAACGCCACGAACTTGAATAGAAGTAAATCTGTGACGTCATAAGCGGACGGGTTTCAAGGTCATAGTGACTATGTGCATTTTACTGTAGTACAATGTACCACTTTCCTTAAATTTTGTTTCTTTTTGAGTATATTCATCATAAGAAAAAGTTTGTGAATAATCAGAATTTTGAAATAGTTCGTCGTCTTGACATTCCGTTAAGTCGTCAACTTCCGTTTCAGGAATGTACTTCCGTTTTCTATTAGTTTCTAAAAACAAGAAAAATCATTGCTAGTATTTTGCGACACCTATACCTACCATTAAAAAAAAATATCTGTAACATCTGCGTAAAACAGTCACTTACCCTCCATTTTAATTAAAAAAAAACACGTGGAAAACCACATATCTTCAATTGATTGTATTTGGTTCTATTTTAGAGATGCGCCCCTCACTCACGAGTTGCCTCATTTGAGGGCCTCACATTTCAACATTGAACCACCACATCACCTCATTCGTTCACTCGTTCACTCGTCTTCATTGACATTTAATTTTGCTTGAGTGAGTTTTGATTTGACTAAATTGTGAAATCGTACCGCGACTCGAATAATCACGAACTCGCGAGCTGTTGATTGAAAGGAGCGAGTGAGCGACTGAATTGTTTGAAAGTTTTTATAGCCTGTAGTAGTAAATGAAGTGAGGATTGTTTATGTTTTGTGTGATTTTATGAGTTTTTACCTATGGCTATCTAATAAAATAAGTAATGATAATAAAATAGTTGTATTGTGTGTGATAGGTATATTTGTTAAAATGAAATGATGTATATGAAAATGCGTGAAAGGAACACACAGGGTAAGTAAAACACGAAAAGCAAGTAAAAATAAATTCGAATGTTTTAATTGAGATAAGAAAGAGTTATGAAAAAAGAACAAAAAAAAACAATAGAAAGTAAATCAATGTTTTTCGAAATTTTACGCTCTACTTATTAGCATGTAAAAATAAAATCAGGCGCACTTTTTGCCCATCTAAGCGGTTGCACCTGTCAGTGACGACATGTCCAGCTTTGTAAAAAACTCTTTCAGAAGGAGTTGAAGTTGCCGGTATACAGAAATGTTTTTTTACTACGTCATAAAGACGTGGATACGTGAACCTTTTCGTGTACCACCATGATACAGGATCGTTGGACTTTCTGTTGATGAGAGGCTCATCGAAATATTTATCAACTTCTATGACGGCGGCTGAAGTAGGGTTTTGTTTTTTAATCGCATCTGCAACCTTTAAATCAAAATCATCCCATATAGAAGGTTTTTCTATGTTTTCCATTGCTATATCACTTTGTGTATTGTCGCTTTCTGGATCATCCATTGATAATATAACCGATTTAGCCGCAATATTTGACAAATATTTTTTTGCGTTGTCTACACTTTTGAAAATAAAAGAACTATCTTTTATTTTCAGGAAAATCGTGGATCATTACAGTTTGCGGAATATTTTCTTGAGTGGTGAACTCCTCACACTTTTTTCTGAGTAAATTAGCTAAAACTATGATTTGCGATACAGTCACGTGTTTATCTGCACTCATAATTTCAGTGATTTAAAATGTCTTAGTAAATCACATTTGAACAAAATATGTATGTCATCGGTGGTCTTTTTTTTTTCTTTGGCAACACTGACGACCGGTTGTGTCAAAATCCGTGTCTCGTAAATTTTGTAAATTAAAATTAATTATTATCAATTATTTTAAGTTAACCATAGTTTTAATAATTAGTAACATATACTACTGTTATAGAATTGTGCTAGTAAACGTTCTTCTTGTATATAATACTAGTAAATCATTGACAACTTCTACCGGCTGTCATCGCAACGGATTGGATTTGAAATCTTCATTTAAACCAGATGAGTATATTGTTTTATTTAAATACTAACAATCCAATACTTAACAATCCAAAATAGCTAAACTTAGTAACTATTGTGTTAATTAAGTAAATTCATCTTGTTTTCATTTTTCAATGATAATGCAAATGACCTTTTGACAGACCGCCGCCTTAGTGCTTGAATGGCCAATCGACCAGTGAGCAAATTTTACAGGAGACACTTTTTTTAAGTTACTAACGAATTTAATTAGAAGTTTATTAAAATCTTTCATACATTAGAAACATGTAGTATTACTTTATATATATTTAAATAATAATTGAAAATAATAAACAATACACTGATTATTTTTAATTTTAATTATGGAGGTTGGCCAAAATGGTTGTAAAAAAAAATTGTTTATGGATTTAGAGCACAATGACATGGAGATAGTGTTCTAAAATGACGTGCAAGTTTAGTGCTTGTTTGTCCAAACTACCACCGTAAACGCTATAGTACGAGAGCCACACGACCAAAACCATGTCTCATAGCAATACGGCAAAAACCATATAAAATCGTTAGATTGTATGATTCTGAACCCGACTAGGTGTGTAGTAACGGTCGAAAGTGTAGCAACTGCGTGGGAGGCCATTTCTGCTGTGTCAAAAAAAAAAGACAGTCGGTATTATAGCAATACGTCTGATAGTGAAAATGTACATAGATTTTATAATTGTATTACGAAAAAGTTTGTTTTCAGACATTTTGCGCGTAGCATATAGCCTGAGCGCATTTTTAAAAATGTCAACAAATTTAGCCGACCTGTATCATAGCAATACGGATAATTTTTTTTTTCAACTTTTCGTATTGCTGCCATGATTACCAAAAACCTGTTTTCAGACACTTTAAGTGTAGCATATACTCCCAAAAACGAAAATAACGTTTCGGAGTCGTCTGGCCGACGCCTCTGTTAAATGTTTTTTTAAATTTACAGCCTTCATAGATATTCAAGAATCTCCCTTGTCTATTATATGTACTTTGACAGATGACAGATGTCATTACTTATTTCTTTTGTAAAAGTTACTCAAGTGTGCTTTAAACTCAGATAAAGAATAGTACCTAGATAAAACACATTTAAGTTGAATATAGTAGCCTATCTTGGACTCATCACTTTTAATGAAAACAACTCATGTGACAAAAAGAGATAGCAATAGCCTTTTCGACCGCCTTGAAACGCCGCGCGCCACTTGCCGAGAATCGCCATATTGGGTGTTACACAGCTGGTTAACACCTCTTTCTGTCGATTTCATCAAAAATACTAAGTTATTGAGAATATTATTGTGTTTGGAGTGCGTTTTTCGTTCTACCAAGAACAATGGCGTGTACTGTGCCCGGTTGCTCTAATAGAGTTGGTGTTTTGAAAGAAAATAATGCAAAAGTTTCTTTTCATCGGTAAGTCAACCCAATCATTCACTTTAATAAAAAGCATTTTAAGCAGGAAGTGTCAATGAAATTAGTTCTCCATACATAAACAGAAAAAGATAACTGCCTAAAGAATATGTGTTAGTTTCCAATTTAGAAATAAAAAGAAAAACAAAAATGTATGGATATGTTTTGACGTATTATGTACTTCATAGGGATGTGCCCCAACATGTTAGATCGATAGAGTAAAAGTATAATTACATAGGTACATGTTCTAGGGCGTTTATGATACGTTTAATGAAATAAAAACAATGTAAGTCAGATTTTAGAAAATAAATCTGTGTTCACAAATTTTTCGTACTGATTGGGTCATGCGGAACTTTGTAATTGAACTCTGTTTAGGTCTTAGTAATTATGGATTACAGAATATCATGCGAAAAGAAGGAATTTATGAATAATCCTATTTTCCCAAATTAATATTGCATTATTTGTCAGTGAACTTTTTCTTTTCAATTTATTATATGTAAGGTTTATTATTTTTTGTTTATAGGTTTCCTACAGATATTGAACTAAGAAATAAATGGATAAAAAATGTGAGAAAAGATGATAATTGGAGGCCTTAAACAATATACTAGGATATGTTCTGAACATTTTGAAGAATCATGTTTTCGTGAAGGATTCGAACGTAGAGTATTGCACTCACACGCCAACAATATTTACCAAAACAGCCAGCATCTTGCCAACCAGTAAGTATATAAATAACTAACATATTTTAAGATTATGACTTAATAATTTAGATTAGATTATGACATTATCAAAAAAATATTTATTATTAGTTTGTGAAAATGTTTTATATAAAATAATGATAAAAGGATATTGTTTGTATGTTATAAGTTAAAGATAGGCTAAAATTATACTTATAGCATCTTCAAACCTAACCTGTCTTCCATTTTTTTTTTTCAGAAATTACCTTTAAAGAGGAAGCTGGTAGCTAAGTGCGTTCCATCAAATCAAATCAAAGCAGTTGTAGACTTCTATCTCAAAATTCGGATCCATCACGAATGCAAAAAAGCTTCTGCACCGCACGGTGAAATTGTGAGAAATTACTATAACAAACTTGTTCTGTTTAAGGGCCAATAAAAAAGTGATTAAAATATGATTGTGATTTAAATTGTAGATGATAGGATTATTGTAAGAAATTAAACGACTAAATCTATAGGTTGTTTTAATTAGTTACTTAATATCATTATTTAATTGGGTAGGTACTTCGTTTTATACAAATAAATATTATTAACAAAAAAAAAATAAACAGATAAAGCAAAACACTACAAAGTGAAAAATTACTTTTATTTACATTATGTTTTTAGTTAAAATAATTTGATTTCTCTCTTTTTACTTTGAGTAGGGGCCTCAAATTACAATGAAAATCATTTAATGACAAAGTACATGTCACGACGATTCCAATAAGCCCAAACATGATTAGGAAACATTGTTTTATTTCGGAGTTCCAGTGCCTAACTTCCGGCTTCATCATTAGTTCAGTTCGATGTACCAATTATTTACAAGAATTTGCTTCATCACAGTCGGTTAACTATTCGAGATATCTTATACCCGGGACATACTTATCACTGAGAAGTTCCAGTGGCACTCTGTAGTCTTCTTCATCATTTCCACTTTACCAAATGATACTTTCTGAGTGCAAATGCATGCATTGTTGATGGAAATACCAAAGTCGCTGTAACCTATGCCTATAATATTTGAGGAGTTCCGTCGATTTCTCCAGGATCCCATCATCAGATCCTGACCTGATGATGATGATCACCAGATCCATTTAAATTAAAAGACAATCTTTCAAATCGGTCCAGGCGTCTTATTCGGGTAACATACATAAAAAAGATCCCGGTTAATTGAGAACCTCTCCTTTTTTTGAATCCGGTTAAAAAATAAACTGCGGATTCGATTTCTTATAAAAAAACTATGGTTTTTTAAACAATAAAAAGTAATGTAAAACTTACTAGTTGCCTACTTATTATTAGAAACTTGCTGCTCCTGCAGATCGCGTTCAACTATACATCTAAACCATAGAGGAACCCATTGATTGATTTGCCCTAGTTCCATTTTTTACCATGTACCTCAAGCTCCGGCCCAAGGCTCAAGACTCCGGTCACATTACCAATAAGGCAATAATAGTCATATCCGATTTATTGTTCATGTTTTTATTATTACCAATTATGTAACTTATTATTTGTAATATTTTGTAGAACGTTACTTTTAAAACTCATGAAGACAACTTTTACCTCTATATAGATTTTGATATTACCAATCATATTATAATGGAATAAATTACAGTACATGGCACTCACTCAGTGATTTATTTTTTATCGATAATCCACACAAAAAATACTTACATTCACTATGCAGTGATATATCAATAGGTAAAATTGTATAGTTGAAGTGGCGACATTCTATAGTTTTTGACCCACTATAGACAATATATCTATCTCTTTCAAGCAGATGACATGATGCATTTGTAAAAGGGAGAAGAAACGTGTTCGAATGTTTCGGTTAAATGTCATCCATCTAGGTATATTCTTCATCTTTGGCTTTAAATAAAACCAAAACTATCAAATCAATCAGTATTTAATTTCAACAGCCTCAGCGCTTGTTACGCTCCTGCCCCTTTCTTACTATTATACAGCTCACTCGCCAGCTGCTCCAAACGTTGGAACGACGCTCACTTAGTTGTCATACGAGATGTCGAGAGTGATTTCGAAGACGACGATTCCGAATCCGACAGCGATTGAATACGAGAATATTTTGTAACTTTGAATAAACCGTTTTTTTTTCAACTTCATCCCAGTTTCCTTTTGTGCGATTTATTTCAGTCCTTCAACTTCAATGTTACGGTTTCGGGTAAATTCTTTGTTAATTATCATCTAATAAATTCAGGGTCGCAACGTATTCATTGGTTTGTAACAGAAAATTCAAGATGCCTCAATACGATTTTTAAATGATATCTGAGTATCGAAAAGTTGTCTGATAGAGAAGGTGCTACACTTAATTTGTCTGATATAAATTTTTTGCACATGTGGACAACTTATTTTATCATGTCCAACAATTTTCAGACATATTGCTATGATACCGATCGGTAAAATTTGTTAACATTTTCAAAACGGTCTCAAAATTTAATGCGTTCACATTTCCGTCTGAAAATTGTTTTGTTCGCATCAAATAACCAAAATTTACTAATAAAAAAGATTTTCAGACGTATTGCTATCAGACATTTTTTTTGTCTCATTTTTAATTTTTTCAAGTGATTTTACGGGTTTGCGCTACACCACTAACGTCTGAAAAATATGTTTCCGGTATCTCAGAACTATCATTCAACTACAGTCTGCAAATCAGACATATTGCTATGATGCAGTTCGGTAAAATTCTTTGACAATTTTGAAAATTCGGTCAGATCAAATGCTACGCGGAAAATGTCTGATATTGGTATTTTCGAGTTCAGGATAATCGTATCTATCGATTTGATGCGGTTTTGGCCGTATTGCTATGAGACAAAAATTTTGGTCGTGGGCTCTCGTACTACTATACAGTATGTTCAATTTTACACAAGGTTTTCTGTGCGTTCGAATACAACTTGACTTCAAAATGTGTTAGGAGAGTAAGGCTTTAGATAATCAAATAAAAATACTAATAATAATAAAATGTTTTGTTGAATAAATGTTTATACAAAAGCTAGTAC
Source organism: Diachrysia chrysitis (assembly GCA_932294365.1). Taxonomy (NCBI): domain Eukaryota; kingdom Metazoa; phylum Arthropoda; class Insecta; order Lepidoptera; family Noctuidae; genus Diachrysia; species Diachrysia chrysitis. Next base: position 6,988,932 of record OW028659.1, on the reverse strand, counting down.
CTATCTACAAAAAATTACAAAATTATTCTACTAGTTTACTGCATTATGAGTATCAAATTAAAGGGCTCATCGTCAGGATTTCAAAAATGGTATATCATGACTTTGTTTGAAATGGAAAAAAAGAAAAGTGTAAAATACAAAAATAAATATTAAAAAAAACTCGACGGCGTAAAAAATAGTTTAAATAAAAATCAAAAGAAACAAAAAAAACAAGTTCAGTCCAGAAGTGTAGAAAATAAATACCTATATGAATGCAACAGTCGGGAGGGACCCATTAAATAAAATCTAGATTAAAATCATTCTATCTAATAGGGGTCCCGACTGTACCAGTCATTTATTCATTTTTTACACTTCTGGTCTGAGCTTGTTTTTTTTACTTTTGAGTTTTTATTTAAAGTATTTTTTTACGCAGTCGGGTTTTTTTTTGTTTTTTAAATTTATTTTTTCTTTCTGTTTTTACGTTTTTTGGCTTTAATTGTAGTATTTTTATTGTGTTTTGATTTGGTTTTTTGTTTCGCTGTTCTTGTTTGTTCCGGTTTTCCTGTATTTATATTTTTGCTCGTGGTTGGTATATCTTCGGCATCTTTATGGGCTTCAACCTTTTTTATCAATGCTTCCATGTACTTTTTGTCTTCTAGAGGCATGTATTTGTAAACTGACCTGATATCTTAAATTTTTTTGTCAGCTAAACAGTTTTTTGGTTTTTTAATCACTATTTCATTTAAAATTATTATATTTTGTTTTTTTATGTCTTTTGTATGGCACTGGCCGTGAAACTGGTTCTGTATTCTATTATATTCCAATTTGGTTTCTTGTATTTTATTGATTTTATTTTTTTGTAAGGAATTTGACCAAATCCAAGTTTTATAGCCTCGTCATGAAAAGAGTAAAAGTCTGTGTCTAGCATTTGCAGAAAATAAAGCTTAATTTTCGATTGTATTTTTAATAATTCTCGCATTAATCCAAGAGGGCTATAAATTTCCTTGTGCCTTAAGTTTCGTTCTATAACGCTGTGTACACAATCTACTTCTTGAACATTTCCATGGCCAGGTTCTGAAAATTTTTGCTCAATTTCCGTAATGTTTTTCGCTTTATCCGACTGCAAAAAATTTAACAACGCCATGCTCATGTGTGAGTTTTTGTTTTGTGGTACACAAGAGTCAGACCAAAGAATAAGTTTGGTTATATTGCTTGGCAAATTTTCGACAATGCGCACTAAAATTTTGATCAGCGCGCTGGCTATATCATCTCCAGCTCGTCCAGTCTTTGTTTCATCCCAGATAGCGTTAGTGGCGGAATTTTCTATATTACAGCGTCCCGTCAAGTTATAAACTGTGAGTTTACTAGTATAGTAAAAACAAGAGATGTTCGCTTTGGGCAAACTAAAAATATTTTCCAGATCAAAGGTTACAATAGCTACATTTGTGTTTTTTGAATTCATTTGTCTGTCTCTTGCCCTTTCTTTATCACCTTCATCTTTACGTATAATATGTTCATTATATTTCAGTTGTTGATTCTCATCGGGACTTATGATTGCTTTGTATTCACAACATAAATCGCAGGTATCTTTTTTTGGTCAATGAAAACTTAAATTAAAGTTTTCATTGAAAACTTTTCTATAGATATTTTCTTTAACCGGATCCTTATAAAGCAACGTGTAAAGCGAATACATCTTTAAGATGCTTAAATCTGATTGTAGGTATTGACGCTTTGTGGTAGCTCTACAATAATGTGACTCCTGTACTGGAAATGATTGTATATGTTTTTTGACTTCTTCAATCTTTTTGGGATCAGTTTGTTATTTAACAAACTTAACTTTTTGGGGAGTAGGCGTTATATTAGCATTATTAGCGTACTTTTTTTTGTAGAAATGGTATACCCTTTTAACAGAAATGTCCAAGGTAGAACAAAATAATTTTTTGCATACTCTCTCCTTGGTTTTCCCATTTGGAAAATAATACATAAAACTATATTTCCTTCTACTGGTTTCTTTTTCTTTCTGTTTGTTTTCTCTCAGTGTATTCATTGTAGTATTTATATTTTTGGTCATCATTCAGGCTATAGAACTGAGCTTTTATTTCTTCTCTTTTATTATTTGAAAATCTTGTTGAACAGTTATAGTTACAAGTTGCTTCACATCCAGTTTGGACAACCTTTTTCCGTTTAGATTCTCCTTTCATATTTAAATATTCTTCGCCTGCTTCTCTTTTCTTTTTCATTATATTTCTTTTCCATTTATCTGGTTGTCTTTTTCTTGTAATAAGATCAATTGTGTTTTGTTCGTTTCCTTCAAAGCTAACATCATTTTGGCCAACTTCTTGGCTAACTGCTTTAATTTTCAATTCAACTTTCTTTCCTTTTCCTTTGCATGTCATCAAAATGTTGTACACTTTTTCTTCTTGTTCATTCTTTTTGCACGTATTTGTAATAATGTCCTCATTTTCATCAGAAAATAACTGTTTCTTTACTGAATGAAGTCTGAAATTAAAATAAGGTTATTGTTTTTTAATAAAGCACAAAGTATTGGAACGAAGTTCCTTATCGCGCGTTGCGAAAGGGAGCTAGACGGAAAAAATTAAGACCAAAAGATGTCACGACACTTTTTACCCGACTGCGCGACGTAAAGGGGGGTAATGTGTTTATTACCATGGAATGGAATGGACGACAAAAAAAACAGGTTCAAGCGCTTTTCGACCTTATTGACATTTAAAATTTAGTTTGTTTTTTCTCACATTCTCGTTAGCTAACATTGCTCCTTCATTAAAATCCAGTGTTTGCATAAATGTCGAAATAAGGTCGAAAATCGCTTGAAGGTCGGAAAATATTTGCTTAACGATAGCAAGTTAAATTCGTTACATCCGGGTGTCCCTTGACACCTCTCAAGTTTTTAAATTAAAGATGTTAAAAGCTTGATGTTTAACTGTCATAAAATAAAAATTGACAAAAATAAACTGATCTCAAAAGGGTTGAAGACATCGAATAACTTATGAAGTAATTTTTAGTACAGGAGTCACAGTACAAAAACTGTTAAATAAAAACAAAAAAACTTTTTGAGGTGAAAAATCATTAAATAACTTCTCTCGTTCTGGGTGGAGGGAGTGGTCAAAATGAAAATCAAAGATGGCGCCAAAGACAATCATTTTGACTCCATTTTCGTAATCAGCGACGCTGAAAACCATGAAAACGACACCCATGAAGGAAAATCCGATAATATTCCTCGACGCCATCTTTTTTTCTATTTTTTTTAGCGTGGTAAAATCATCAAAATAATGAGTCCTCCCACCCAGGGCAGAGCGGGAGGGGCTGTCAGACTCGTACTGACTAAAATCCACGGTGTCCTTCAATAGCCCTATACGTTCCGGGGTCACGGTATTCGCGAGTCCCGCGATCCCGGCAGGCTTTAGCCCTCTAAAGGGTCATAATGCTGACACTCTTTGAGGCGCGATCTTGGATTTTCATTTCATTGTTCGCGTAAAAGTCCATGCGCGCCTTTTGTCCTTGATCCAACCAAATCGGGAGAAGCTATTAGAAAAAAAAAAACCGTCCACAATTGCCCGAAAAATCGGTGAACATCATAAAAAACAAACAGCCCAACACAGAACCTCTTACTTTTTTAAGTCGGTTAAAAAGTAGCACGTGAAGTAGAATCATCCTATATGTAACACACAAGTAACAACGACCACTAAAACAAAAGATTATCAATAAAATCTCAACGTACCTTTCTAAATCCAATTCGCCTAATTTATAATCGTTTTTCTTCGTTGTTACTGACATTTTAAAACACTTGGAACTGTTCAGAAACAATTTAAATCATTAAAATTCTCGACAATAATGCCGCTAACACGAAAACGAAGCAAACAATAAACAAACAAAATGGCGTTGCGTGGGTTCGAAATGCTTCATTGTGATTGGTCAGTCGATGGAGATTGGACAAACAAGAACGGAGACTGATATTTAGATGCGTTCATTTGAGCTAAATATGGAGTTAGAGTACTTAAGCACTTAAAACAGTTTTTTATATGGGAGATTGGAATATTTTATTTTTGTTATAGTGCAAGTTTCATTAAAACAAAAAGAATAAAATAGTTATTGTAAAGTCCGTAATCAGGGTTGCTATACTTTTAAATAAAAAAGTCTGTTTTGCTAGAATTGGTCGGTTGGCCATTCAAGCACTAGGGCAACGAGACTGAACAAAGTATAATATTACTTTCACTAACTTAATTTCGAAACACATTAATTTTAATTGTTTTATTGTTATTCCTCATGGTAGTCCAATATTAATACTCTGTTAAAGTAAGAAAACAAAGAATATAGAGTATTATACCTAGTTCATTGACATACCCTCTTAGTATTAATTATAATAGTTAAGTGTAATTTCTTAGTTTTATAAGTATCTATTTCTTCTTTAATTCCTATTAAACATTTTAATTAGTAAATTATTTCATCTTAATTACATATCTACATTAATTTTGTTTTTTTTTTTTACTAAATATAACTGTCACTCCCTCATCTCAAGTGCTTTTCTTACACTTAACTGCCTTTTAATACCTTCCAAAAGCATCTGAGGCCTGATTGTGAATATGCAGACCCGCAGAACTGCATCCATGGAGGAGAAATTAAGGGCTACACTAAAGGAGTTAGAGTCAGCCAAGAGCCCATGTGATGAGCTGCTAAGGGAAAGAGACGATAATGAAATAGAAGTTAAGAAAATTATTGATAAAAACACTAGTTTAAAGAATGAGTTATCAGAATTACACATTTGCCACACAGAAATCCTTGAAGAACATCGGAACCTCCGTCAAATAGTTTCAGAGTCTTGAATCATATATCACAACTTGAAATTGAATTAAGAGAGGTCCATAAGACCATTACCTCGCTAGAATTAGTTAAAGTTCAGGAACAGGCTGCTACCACCTGTAGTCCTTATAATGAGTTGGTAGATAGTGGTTCTGCGCTTATTTGTGATAGGAATACTGTAACTATTGACTTGACGGGAGATGATTCCACAACTGAATATTCTATTTTTAAGAGCCATAATAAGCTTAAGAAATATATTAAACTAAATAAAATTATAAAAGAGTATAAGAAATGCCTACACTTTCAAAATGTTAATAAGATAAATAATTCACTTAGGAAAAGACATGTACATTTCAAAAGTCAACTACAGAACTTAAATATTGAATTAGATCAGAGTAGGTTAAGGTATGATCAGGATACAGTTTTCTTCCAGGAGCAGCTTGAGGCGAAGGAACACACTCTGAACGATATTTTCAACAAATATGAAGCGTCTCAAAAAGAACTGAGTGAACGCATGGTGGAGGCTGGTGAGTTGGTTGACTTAGTAAAGTACAATGCTGAAAGATATGAGTCCTTGACCAACAATCTGTGTTGTACCTGTTCCTGCTCTCCACCTCCTGCCAATACTCAGAGAGGTGAACCTTCGCCAGTGCTCGCTGAACCACTTATGGAAACTGTTTATATGCATAGTTCAAATGCACATATAGTTAAAATATTAATACTTATATTTATTCTGATAAATTAGGTAAAGGTTTTAGCAGCATTATTGGTTCTTATTCCCAGCAGTGTGTATTAAATACTTGTTTGCCCGGTGCCAGCCTCATTAAGATTACAAGTCAAATTGCATTGTCTGAGCTTAACTCAGGTTCCACTGGCATATTATTATATGGTGATGGTCTGGCTGTGAGTAGAACAGAGATTATTGATTTTGTAGATTTAATGTTACGTTTAAGTGAAAAAAATAATTGTAAATTCATTTTCTGTGCCTTACCTTACTCTAATAGCTTAACATATGAACAGAATAGGCACATTTATAATCTAAATATGTTAATTTATAATATTACACATCGGCAAAATAAAAACCGTTCCTGCTCATGTTAGTAAAACAAAACAAGCTGCCATCTATGAAATAGACGAGCTTCTAAGTAAGCATGGTCACACAGTGGTAAGGCTACCACCTTATCACTGTGACCTTAACCCAATTGAACTGATTTGGGGCATTGCGAAATATAAAATGGCCTCACATAATGTAGGATCAGTTGACATCAAGGTATCTATTGTAAAATACACACATATATTATTTATTTCTGAAAATCAAGTAATTGCAATGTTTTTATTTTATTATTAAGTATTACAAAGATTGAATTTTATTATAGTGGATTTAAAATTTTAACATTTAGTTCCATTAGGATCCAGAGTCAGAAAATAGAGGAAGCACTATGATGATTAAGAGCAGTGAAGCCACAATCAGTGAAACGTTAGCGGGGAGCTCAAAAACAGTTAAATCTGTAAGTATATAGGATTAATATTTTAACAGCTTAAACGAGCAGAAAGTTGTATGCACATAATGTTATTTAAATAATAAGTGCTTAATATACTAACATTTTCCTTATTTATTTTAGTATTCGTCACCTGAGTTTACACCCAGAACATTGAAACGGAAATTGCAGAATTGCAGAAGGAGCAAGAAATCTCAAAACAACGTTTGAAAAAGCTAAAAGCACTTCGAGAAAAATCTAAGAGGTTAACCAAAAAGGTGGCAGATGTACCTAGAAAATGTTCTTACAGAATTAAAATCGAAACTGCTAGTTGGTGAAACAGATTGTGAGCTATTATCATCGATTGAAATGTTAACAAAGATTTTCTGAAAAAAAATGTAAATCCGTCTACTAACTGAAAATATTCTCCATCCCTCCGAAAGTTTGCGTTATGCTTACATTTCATAAGTCCTCGTGCATACAATTTCGTAAGGAAAACTTTTAACTCTTGTCTGCCACATCCATCCACCTTACGTTCGTGGTATAAAAGCGTCGTTGACGGTACTCCTGGATTCACTAAAGAATCTTTAGAATGTGTAAAGCTCTTAGTAAATCGTGCTCATGCGCAGAGTAAAACTTTGTTTTGCGCACTTAGTATAGACGAGTGGCGATACGTAAGCATGTCCAATAATTTCGGGGAACCATTAGAAAGTGACAGTGTGGCTGTTGCTAGAGAAGCGCTAGTATTTATGCTTACGGCAATTAATGATTCTTGGAAAATTCCCGTGGGTTATTTTTTTGTAGATGGTTGTAATGGCGGACAAAAAGCAAATTTAGTAACACAGTGTTTGGAGTTGCTAAACTCTTGTGGTGTTAAGACTATTTCATTAACTTTTGATGGTTGTCCCGCAAATTTTACTATGGCCAAAAGTCTAGGATTAGTGATATTTGAGGGCTCTAAGAGACACTCTTAGAGCCCTCAAATATCACTAATCTTAAAACTTCATTCAAAGTAGGTGATCAAGAAATTATGATTATGCCGGATCCTGTTCATATGCTCAAGCTAGTTAGAAACACACTTGGTGAAAAAGGAGAACTCTTTGATATAAGTGGCCAAAAAATTGCTTGGAATTACATAATCAGACTTCACGAACTACAGCAAAATGAAGGACTTAATTTAGCCAATAAGCTGCGCAACCAGCATATCAATTTTGCAAAGCAAATAATGAAAGTAAAGCTTGCAGCGCAAACTTTCAGCAATTCTGTGGCTGAAGCCATTGAATTTTGCAATAAAGAGCTTTGTTTGTCTGAATTTGCTGGATCGGATGCAACCGTATATTTTATAAAAAAAATGAATACTTTGTTTGATGTGTTAAATAGCCGGAATTTCAATACATATGGTTTTAAAAAAACCAATTTATAAAAATTATATCAAAGTAGAAACTTTTCTAAATGAGATGTAAACTTATTTAATCGGCCTTAAATTAGACAAGCAAAACATTTTATTATCAAGTAGAAAAGTCGGCTTTTTCGGGTTTCTTATTTGCATAAAAAGTGTCAAAAAATTATATGATCAATATATACATCCTGGGGCAATGAAGTTCTTACCCATGTATAAATTAAGTCAGGATCATTTAGAATTTTTTTTTTAGTTCTGTATGCTGAGTGCGAGATTTTTTTACTTTACTATCGCGTTGGCGTAAACGCCAATTTGTATGGAGCTTGGTGAGCGCCATCTAGCGCCTTACTTCTAAACTAAAATTCGAGAGTGTAAGTTGTTAAATTTTTACGGCAACGTGACGTAAATAGTAAACGCAAACGCAAGTGAGTGCGTTAGAACCAAATGTATGGAAAACAGCGAGTGCGAGTTACAATTTAAACGGTTTTGACGTTTGAAAAGTTAACGCACTCACTAGTGAGCGCGTAAAAGTGTCTCTTGAGATTTTCTAGTGAAACCGTTGTGATAGTGGTTAAATAACTTACATGATTTCAATTCTATTAATTTTGTGAACAATTATTACAAAGGCATCTCGTATATATTTCTCTTGGAAGAGTTTTGAGACCGTGCCATCGCAAGATGAGCGTAATATAAAGCGTCCCGTGGTCGTACAAGAGCACGAAACTCAAGCAATCCGCTGATGGACCCGCGGAGGGCAAGTTCATGAGAAAATTTCGGTTTTCCAAGACAGTTTTTTTGTGTCAAAACCTAAGACAATCACTGGTTCTCATCTTCAAAGATTGGAAGATAAGGTAGTGTATCACAGTACTTAAAACACACTTTTTTTAACGTTCCGTCTGGCACACTGTCTTTACTATTTATAAATTTTACTATTTTAGGTGGTCACAGCCCTTGTATGCCACTGTGTCTTACCAGCGTCCAGTGGGAGTTGCTAAAAAATGTGCAGTGTCTACATGAAAGAAGTTATCAGGCTTTGAGACATAAAAACATACTGAGGAAATATAATTTCAAAATACTTCAACTGCCAGGCAAGAAATCAGTCAAGGTATGATCTATAACATGATTTACTTACTTACTACGAATAAACTATACCAATGTAATTTGAGAGGCAACTATAGGTTATACATTAGATAAGCATTTATTTCTTAGTATTTATATGGCACATTGAGGTCTTACATTAGAATAAACAGTGATTCAAATATATACCTATTACCATAGCTGCTGAAGAAATATTGAATAAACTATACATGCAAATGATAAGAACATTCAAAATTAAATTATATACTTAGATAAATAGTTTAGTTTAACACATTTACGGATATAGATTCAAATATACAATGAATATGCATTTAATATAGGTTTGGATTAGTTAAAATTTTAAGTGTAAATATAGTAGTTTGTTATAAGATATTTACAACACAATATAAAGATAAAAATGTATGAATAATAGTTGGTATTTAATATTAACAGTGTATTTTTTATTCTTAATGTATACATTTGCTTTAACAAGTTTAAAAAAATGTATAATAGTAATATTATTATAACTGTAATATTTCTACACCGGATAGGGTAGTATATGTGAACCATTTTATAATTATTGTAACATATGCAATTATCATGAACTAAGAAATAAATAATATTCTATTCTATAATAGTAAGATATAATATTGACCTATAAATGTACCACTGCTGGGCACTGGCCTCTCCTAAGGTTGAAAAGGAATGAGCATTGATTACCACTCAGCAACTGAATTAATTACAATATAAAAAGTGTACATATTAATAATTCTTACCTTCTTATAGGATTGATTAATTATCAAATACTTTTTTTATTTTACAGATATGTGATGACCAATATAGAATTAAATATTTAAAACCTTTGGAGGTTCAAATTATGGTTCATTTATATGGGAAAAAGTGACAAACCAATATAATTAGAATTACACAGTCATTGCTCCAAAATAGGAAGATAGTAGTAAACACCATGCAAGCAAATTACAACAATAAGCATAGTTCTTCATTTCACCACCTTTATATTGTAAACATTTGTAACATTAATAAAATTTATATTCTATTTTACTGTTAATTTGTTATAATGAGTGATTTCTGTCATTTATTTTCATTGAATAAATTAAGTCTATTAGTATATTAACTGCACTATATATATATATATCTAATTGCAAAGCACATTAACTGTGTGAGTAGGTACCTACTATGTTTGTTTGTACTAGGAAGTTACAATTTCTAGATGTAATTATGTATCTTGCCGATGGTGACTTTGTTTTATAAATTAGAATTCTATTTATAGCATTGTAATAAGTGACTTATTGGTCTAGAATAAAATTATATTTGTCAACAACATTATTATGTTTTCCTAACCTAAAGACTTACCCAACTTTGTAGCATTACCAATAGGTAGTATATTACTTTGCCAGTGTAACATTTCATAATAGCTAATTGTTCCTATTAAAATAATTAATAATCATAATACCTAGTAAGTTCATAATAAGAAGTGTTAAGCTACTATAATATATTATATTAGAGCAATATAGTACCTAGTATTAAAAGTCCAAATACCAAGATTGCAATACTTTTATTTTTAATATAATAGGTACAGTAAATCTCTGCCAGGGAAGGGAAGACAATGTATATAATATAACCTATAATTATGACGAATCTTAACAATATTAATAGAAGGTAAATGGTCGACTGTGGCTGTCTTTACTCTGCATGTTTCTGTGACGGGGCCGTGGAATGTGGACATCCGAGGGCCGAAGCGGGATTCGAGGCGACCGTCAACGGCGCCCGAGCTGTTGGCGCGAAATATACGCGCACCCAACGAAGGCGCGTAGCCATAGCGGGCATAGCCAATCAAATTCTAATGCACTGCGGTCGAATACGATGCACGACACTCAAAGTCAAAGATTTATTGCACTTGAAGCCTTTCATAACAATTCTGTGGAACTTCATAACTTAGTAGGTAGCCTTATGTACGCATAACAATACTCATATTAATAATTGTTGTACAAACATCCAAGTTTCACATGTAGTATGTTCCTAATCAATGCATAAAGAGTTTGGTATATTGTGTGCATGCATGATACATTGAGCTCGCGTTAAGGTTATTGGTCCTCGGTTTACTAAACATCTTAGAAGTTTTATCTAAATTACATTATCACAATGTAAACAAACTTCTAAACAAAATAAACTTTTCTTTCAAACTTGAAGTATAACCATCACTATTTAAATAGGCAGTCGCTCACATTAAGTACGATAGATACAAATTTCTATCTATTTTGGTCGGTTTAGTTTATCAACATTTGCTCATCCTTTCCACAGATTACACATAGGTAGTAGAGTCTAGTCCGTTCGTTTCGTTCGTTCTCATTCCTCACGGTGAGTAAACGCACACTTTATAGTTAGAGTAAGAACAACTGGCACTCGCAAGTTTACTGTCGTCGATGCGTTAGACGTAAACTCGATTTACGTGATAGTAAAGTATTTCAATTGACAGTTGGTGACTCGCTCTAAGCATACTGTTCGCGCTAGCGGTGGGTTTAATAATAATCCAACCGCAATTCAATTACTTACAAACGCCTGGTTTTTCAAGGTGAAATTAAGCACATAACAAATTGTATTCCACTCGAAGACATTAAAATTTTTACTTTTAGTGAAATCCGCTATAAAAAAAAAATCAATCTATTTACTAAATTGTCTTCTGAACCTATTACTGACACAAATTAATCTTTTGTATGTGATCCTATAATGAACATAGATCATGATTATTTAACAGATCCTTCTAGGCTTACTCTTTATTCTAAAGAAATAATAACCTATATTGCTGGATTTATTGCAAGATAGTTGGGGAAAGTTATTAAATGTGAGGATTGTTTTTTGGCTTTGATCACAGAAAAGTATTACGGAATCATTGCCAGGAGAGACAAAGGAGGCCTTATTTATCCTTCTACTGACTTAAATAAAGTCTGCCAATTGGCAGAAAGGATATTTCGAGCGCGTTCACACAAAGGTATTTTATTTTATAATGAGAAAAATTTGATGCCAAAACTTATACTATCGTGTTTCAAGGAATGCACACGTACCAATATTAATATATTTACCAATGACCATTTTGACATTCAGCCTTTTATAGGAAATCATAGAACTCTTCTCATTAAATCAATTTCAATGCATTACTTCGAAACACTTATCCACCATTGCTCACGTTTTTTTTATTTCTCATCATAGAAACCTGAAATACAAACCTATAACAAGCCGTCTAACAAGCGCACGCGCAGCGGCCCAGAGCTGCAGCGCTGGACGTGCCAGTGGGTGCGGCCGATGCCTATAAAACACGGCCGCGCGGCCATTCGCATGCCGAGTGTTCACTGCGCTCTCGGACTGCTTCAGCCTCTCTGGCCGGACAGCTCTAGGAACCAGTGAACTTATATACGCACGCGGAGTCGCCCCGTACCTACATTATTATTATATCGCATATGTTGTTGAGTGCAATAAATAAGTCGCTGTATTCGTGTTTAACTTATCTACACGATCCTCGCCCGTTATAAATCTGGCGCACAACGTCGGGCCGTATCCACGGATCAAACCTGAATATTTGCGACCGCTTCCACATCGTCTGTACAAGATGGCGATGTCAAATGAACAGTTCCAGAAGTTCCTGGAAACCATCATGGCGAGCAAACGAGGAACCTTTGCGTCCTGTAGCTTCACTTACGACGGCAAAAAGGATTCGGATGCAGTTGAAGCCTTCGTAGCCGCAGCAACGGTTTTTAAGGATGCAGAGAAAATGAGTGACGCCGACGCACTTCAAGGTCTCCCGTTACTCCTTCGGGATGAAGCAGCAGTCTGGTGGCAGGGAGTAAAGCAAGATGTATCGCGCTGGGAAGGTTTCTGCAACAAGCTCCGTCACACGCTCGCACCCAAGAAACCAGCTTTCAACATATATCACCAGATCACACATGACGTACAGGATCCCACTACCACCACGGAAGCATTTGTCTCCAGGAAGAGGGCATTGTTTTCGCTACTTCCTCCACCGGTACTCACCGAGACACAGCAGATTGACATGATCTTTGCGCTCATACGCTTGGACATAAGAAATCGCATGCCGCGAGACTCCGTGCCAACGTTTGAGAAACTTCTTGAAGTTGCACGCGGAATCGAACAAACCTTGCACGAATACGCACAGAGCTCACAACCAGAGCCCAGTACGCCTGCAACTCAAGGGCGAAAAGGCAAACAGAGATGTAGTTTTTGCAAGAACCTTGGACATACTGTGGATATGTGTCGAAAGAAGAAACGGGCTGAAGGATCATTTACTGTTCAGGCGAAAGATGTTTCCGAAACACATACACAGGCACCGTCTCCGTTTCGCTCGGAGGGAGCAGACGACTGCGTGCCACCAGTGTGGTGACGGTGATGACACCGCACTGCACACTATGGCCGCATGTCCTGCGTTTGCCGCGCCTCGCGCCGTTCTCCAGGCGGCGCTGGGAGGCGTAGACATCTCCGCGCTGTCGGCTGTTGTCGCTGCTGCGCTCAGCAGTCGCACAGCGTGGAATGCGCTGTCCTCCTTCTGCGAGACCGTCATGTCCCAGAAGGAGGCGGCGGAGCGCGCTCGGGAGGACGACCCCGACGCGCCCCAAATACGCCGACGTCGAGTGGGGCGGCGCAGGGCCGCGTATGAGCGCGCCCTCCCGCCCTAACTAGGGTCCTGGGCGATGGACACGGGGGTGTCTGTCGTCCGACTATAGGACCCACGACGGGGGGCCGCATTCCGTGCTACGGGTGTGGCTCCAGTATGAGGCGGAGAGGCCGACGCTCTTTACACGTCGGTCTCCAAACCATCACGATAGTGATCCGCTGGCCCCTATTGGCCGGCGGACCCGCGGTTGGTGCGTGATGAATTGCTATGCATTGCCACGCACCAACACAACACGCGGATGACGTAGCACGGCGGTTCAGGTTTAGTCAGTAAGAGTCTGACACTACCCGTTCGCTCCCCCGAGTGAGCGGGTGTCCATGAGGATTCCCCCGCCCAAACAAAAAAAAAAAAAAAAAAGGCACCGTCTCCGTCTCAGCCAAAGTTCTCTTGTAATGGTTGTGGCGCACCTGGTGTGTTTAGAAGTAACTGCACTACATGCAAAAAACCGCCGCCAGTGAAGAACGAAGATCTCGGATTTTGCGCTGTAAATATTCGACCTGATGCACGTTCTCGCCCTGTTGTGTTTGTGGAAATCGAAGGCATCAAAGGTACTGCATATATTGACACTTGTGCTAAGATGAGTGTTGCATCTCACTCACTTTACGTGACGCTACAAAAGTGCGAGTACAGATTCCAAGAGCAAGCAGTGGACATAACATTGGCCGATGGTGTAACAAAGAGACAAAATGTGTTGGTTAGTAAGGCCATGGTAGATTTGATTGGACGAAAGTTTCCCACGACGTTCATCGTTTTACCGGAAGCGGAACAAAACCGTACTCTCCTGGGCGTCGGTTTCCTTCAAGATGCGGGTATAGTTATTAACTTACCCCAGTATACGTGGAATTTCATTGATGAACCTGATGTTCAGTATGAGCTGTTTTCCGAAGAGTTTGCTATCTTTGAAGCTACAGCTATCAAAGAAATGTTGGAGTTGCCTAGTCCTCTTAGTGCTTTTACTAAGGACAGGGAGGATAATACGAGTATTTCCACAATTATAAACACTCCTCCATCATCACCTCCACCAGCCATCATACCTGCCGATACATCAGCATCAACACCTAAGCCAATAGAGTACAAATTAGCTCCAATTGATATGTGCACGCCTCCTAAGAAAAGGAAGGCTCAGTTGTTTGATGGTTACTCTCCTAGTTTTATAGATTTTATGATGCGCGATGCTCAGATGAATGTTCACCGGGAAGATGTCGAGCTGTCTCCACAGAGAGCCAGCCTTTTTGATGCGAACAGTTGGGACATACGCATTGACTCAATCGATGTTGTGGTTTCAATAACAGCTGATCAGAAACAACCCTACGTGATTAAAGGTGACGCAACGTCATATGCTATCGGAGCAGTATTGGTCCAGGGGGAGGGAGAAGATGAACACCCCGTTGAGTTTGCCAGCCGACTTCTAACACCAGCTGTGAGAAACTATTCCACAACAGAAAGAGAAGCACTTGCGGTAGTCTGGGCCGTATCAAAGAAACGCAGAAGACCTACGAAGCTACCAACTGCTGGATCATCGTCGGGACGACTTCAGATCCAGAGGGGGAGACTATAACAAGCCGTCCGGCAGCCCCATACGCGGTCGCCCCACTGCGGCCGATGCCTATAAAACACGGCCGCGCGGCCATTCGCATGCCGAGTGTTCACTGCGCTCTCGGACTGCTTCAGCCTCTCTGGCCGGACAGCTCTAGGAACCAGTGAACTTATATACGCACGCGGAGTCGCCCCGTACCTACATTATTATTATATCGCATTTGTTGTTGAGTGTAATAAATAGATAAGTCGCTGAATTCGTGTTTAACTTACACGATCCTCGCCCGTTATAAACCTAATTTAAAAAAAAAATGTGAAGAATTCTGGGTAAAATATATATCACCTGGTAACCCTAAACAACAGATTATACTTTTTTCTGTCCCTTTCGATGACACATTTTACGAGTCTATAGTTCACTCTGTCTACGGCTCAACATATGCCGCCATATTGAAATCCTACTTTAAAGTAAGCCCGACATCTGAAAGGCTACACTTGAAGCATTTAATCGGCTATAGTATCCCTCCATCATGCACTACCTTGGTGACTTTATGTTATCAAATACAACCAGGTGATCATATATAAATAATATATAATAATAATACCAGCCTATAAATGTCCCACTGCTGGGCACAGGCCTCTTCTCATATAGAGAAGGAACGAGCATTGATCACCACGCTTGCTCAGTGCGGGTTGGCGATTTCAGATTCCAATTTTTGGAATCCAGGTTTCCTCACGATGTTTTCCTTCACCGATTGTCAATGATGTCTTAGAATAATTAAGAAAGTACATATAACTTTGAAAAAGTCACATTGGTACTTGCCTGTAGTGGGTTCGAACCTGCAATCTTGTGCACATAAATCCGTTCATTGTACCACTAGGCCACCACGACATGATCGAGGTGATCATAGTCATCATATATTTTACCCTGTGATGAGCGTATTGGCCTGTATTGCCTATTGATAGGAGGTGGCCCGTTTTCAGAATCGAAGTCTACGTCGTCGCAGCGGTTAAATTGCCTCAGCAAACCTAAAACGAAAGTCCAGTAGTGTCAGACTGTCTATTTTTGAGTAATCATTTTCCACTCAATCATTTTTGTATAATCGCCAAGAATTAAGCAACGGCAACTCCAAAAAGTGGATAATGACTTACAAATCCCTTTTTTTGTCTTGATGAAGGTACGATAATACTGCATTTGCTGGTCGAGAATGTGTTGATTGTACATTTTGTAATTTTAGGAGCCGGTTAATCAATGTAGCCTCTATGTTTTTATCCCACCGTTTGTAGTACCAGACGAAGATCTTGTACAGTTAGATGCCATGATCACGGACTTGTTGTCCTTCCATTTGACGATAACAGTCTAATGGAATAATATCCTGGTAAGTCCTGGTGTGGCGAAGAAATTCAGAACTCAGGCGCATTAATTTGGTGGCTCTCGTAATCAAGTCACTGTCCTGTCCACACAGATGTGGTTTACGTATGATAAAGAAAAAAATATGAAGCTTTATCGTTTTGTACTATTTCTCCATGCAATATTCATCAACCAGCTGCAATATGGGCCCTTTTGCATCCCATTTTGATAAAGATAATTAAAAATTACCCTGGAATTGACACTATTCATTATTTCTCCGATGGCCCATTTTCGCAATATCGTCAAAAAACAAATTTTTATTTGCCCTGCAAGAAAAAAATTAGCTAAAGCTTTCAAGCTTTTAGCTGGTCATTCTTTGGAGCCGGGCATGGCAAAAGCCCTGCAGACGGTATTAGGAGATACTTAAAAAAAGCAGCTGATAACAAAGTGGCAACAGGAACGGACGTAAGTGATGCTCTTCAATTTTATCAAGTTCTCAAAGAGTCGAGTAAAATTCAGTTATTTTATTTACCAAAAGATCGACGCGATTCAGAGGGACATACCAAAGAATCTTTTGCCTTTGCCCGGTACTAGAGGTGCACCAAATATTTTCAAGGAGCCACGGCCAACTAATGTCCAGAAAAGGAGTGCACTAACCTCCAAGAATTTTCTCATCTCAAAACCTGTTCGGTCATAGAGTTACTGCATGAATCGAAGAATATTGAAACTGGAAAGAAAAGCATGAAAGCTCCGCCCTTTTTCTCCTTTAACGCCTCTACTAACTACAAAACGAGTTGTTGCTGGTCCTAACATGAGTCCCGCTATAGTTTCCTCTGGTGATGGTCTTAAAATCAATGACGCTGTAGCTACTTCCTCTGGTGATGGCCTTAAAATCAATGAAGCTGTAGCTACTTCCACTGGGGATGGTCTTAATGTTAATGATGCTATGCTTGCCTGCGATAATAATTATTCAGCTTTTGGAGCTTCATCACCTCTTCCGCCGATGTCACCTCAGACTGCTAAATTATTTAAAACTCTAAAATATGGTAATGGTGATCTTGAGTATGACAGTGATAACTCAGTTGGTGATCCAAACTACACGGCTATTAATGATAGTTCTAGCCCAGCTCACGTGTCTCAACGAATAATCTAATTAGGGAACCAAGAAACAACATAGAAATTACTCCAAATCAGAACGATCCCAACAAAAATCGCCGAAGTGGTGAGTATTAATGACATTACTTTTACTAGAACTGATAATCACATAGATGTACAAACAAATGAAAACTTAGAAGGAAGGCAGCGAAAGGGTATGAAAAGAAAATATTGAGGGCTTTTAAGAAAAGAACGAACAGAAAAGAAGTACAAAAATCTTGCTTATGTAAATTGTAAGAATATGCTTATTGAACCTAATTTTTTTCTAGATTATGACTGTTTGTTGTATAAAAAAATGTAAGGAATTGGTTCCAGTTGAAAAAAGGCTGAGAAAGTTTCAGAAATTTTATGAATTAGGTTCCTATAACGCCCAAAATATGTACCTAGTTGCCTGTGTGAAAGAGCAACCAGTGAAACTTTTTTACGTCTCAACAAATACTTTGAAAATATCCAAAGAGAAAAATTATTCACGTCTATATTTTTTTTTTGTAAGGTATTCAAGTTTGTAGAGACATGTTTATCAAAACTCTCCAGACAACTCCTAAACGTGTGAATACGTCACTGTAAAATAAGATGTGATGTTGGTATTGTAGACAGACGTGGAACTCAAGGCGGCCATAATAAAATCTCTCCTGATGTAGAATAGGGATGTTTCCTGGGTATGAAAAGTTAAAATCTATTTAGTCCGTCAGTTAGATAATAAAAAAATATTAGACACGTATTTTTTCTTTTATTAAAACAATAAAAAATTACAAAGATACAGCGCTTTAAAGTTTCGGAGTGGGGAAGGACTTATGACGCCACGCCTTGGTAAAAATTGTAGCGAGGAGTGACGTCACGCGTAATTTCCGTTCTCTGTATTTTGATCAGTTTTTGTTTGCAGGAAAAAAGATAAAATACGTGTCCAATATAATTCATTAATCCACCAGGCGGACATTTTTTGATTAATATCATAAAGAAACTACCTACATACGTGTCACATTATCGTCGAAATGAGTATGGTGATGCAAAATTCCTAAAACCGGATGTGACTTTTCCGAAAGTATATAAACTGTATTGTGAAGAAACACAGGCAGCCGGAATACCTTCTGTCTCGCATGATAAAGCCAAACAAGTTTTTTTAACCAAGTTCAATTTAAGAACATATATCCAGGGTCTTAAGGCGATACACGAATTTTTTTGCTATTTTCGTTTCGTTTTTACTTAGCAACTATAAAAGATATGAAATAATTTTTTATTAAATATTATTTACAATTTTAAATATATACAAACTTAACTATATATACACTTAAAACAAAACTAAACTCTTAACTAATAAAAAAAAATCTAAAAAATAGCGTCAAAAAATTCATCCGCATCGCTGTCGACTGGAAGTGTACCCAAAAGACTGGCGGCATTGCCACGTTGAATGGCAATGCTTATTCTCTGTCCAAGGTAAAAGCCAGCCCTTGGGTCACGCGAGGAGTCAACAAGGCGTTTCGCCAGATCTTTATATAATATGTGTGCACTCGGACCCCACGGTCCAAGTGTCCTCAAATTTTTAGTTTTCTTTGGCAATGTTATAGACAACCATCTAAATTACTTTATCGGGACAACCTTTTGGAATCCGCAGTTGGCTGCCAGCAAGGTGATCCCCTCGGGCCAGTAATCTTCAGTTTAGCAATTCACCCAATTATTCGGCAGCTAAATTCTAAATTTAACGTGTGGTACCTCGATGATGGAACCCTTGGAGGCGATGTAGACACGGTAATTAACGATCTCGTATTTTTAAAAAATAATTTTCATTCCATAGGACTTGAACTTAACTTATCAAAATGCGAATTATTCTTTTCGGACAGCACTGACAAACAAATGGCAATTTCAAAATTTAACACAATAGCCCCTGAAATCAAAATCATAGACAAAAGCTCTCTTCGTCTCCTTGGATCTCCAATCTTTGACGATTCCTTTCCAAATTTTATTAATGAAAAAATTCAAAATTTCAATGACGTTCCGGAAAGACTATTACAAATTAACATGCATTCGGCCATTACCCTAATTCGTTTTTGCTGTTTTGGCCCTAAATTAATCTATTTTCTCCGAGCTTCCCATTTATGGAAGCACCCCCAACTTTTAGAAAAAATGGACAAAATTATAAAACATACTCTTACCTTGATTTTAAATGTGGCCATGGACGACCGAGCTTGGGCTCAAGCCTCACTTCCCATCCGTATGGGAGGGCTCGGCGTCCGAAAAATTACAAGTATAAGTTTACCAGCCTTTATATCCTCGGTACAAGGCACTGAAAAATTAATCAGGAATATCTTAGCTTCTACACTGGTTAATTTTGATGTGCCGTGCTTTTCCGAGGCTGTGGATGCCTGGAGACTCGCCTGCCCAAATTTAAATCCTCCTGACTTCCCGTCATCCCAGAGACGGTGGGATGAGCCGCTCTGCAGAGTAGTTCAGCAGAACCTAATTTCCACGTCTGCTAGTACTGCAGAACGCGCGCGCCTGCTGGCTGTGGGTGAGTGGGAGTCAGGACTTTGGCTTCATGCACTACAGTCGTCAAACATAGGCACCTTGTTTGACGATACTACTTTCCGCCTCGCCGCTTCCTTACGCTTAGGCGCTGCGTGTTGTTCCCCGCATCGCTGCCACTGTGGCGAGCTTGTCAACAGCCTCGGACACCACGGGCTGTCATGTAGCCGTAGCGCAGGTCGCTTGGCGCGGCACGCGAATATCAACGACATCATCCGACGAGCTCTTGTTGCCGTCGGCGTTCCGGCTGTACTAGAACCTAATGGCCTGGCACGCGACGACGGCAAGAGACCGGACGGCATGTCTTTGTTCCCTTGGAAGATGGGTAGGCCGCTTTAGTGTGGGACGCTACTTGTGTCGATACTCTTGCGCCATCTCATATTCCTAGTTCATCGTGCTGTGCTGGCGCTGCTGCTGCGGCTGCTGAGAACCTCAAACGGCGGAAATATAACAACCTTATTGGAAGTTATACATTCCAGCCGTTTGGGGTTGAAACACTTGGACCGTGGGGTCCGAGTGCACACATATTATATAAAGATCTGGCGAAACGCCTTGTTGACTCCTCGCGTGACCCAAGGGCTGGCTTTTACCTTGGACAGAGAATAAGCATTGCCATTCAACGTGGCAATGCCGCCAGTCTTTTGGGTACACTTCCAGTCGACAGCGATGCGGATGAATTTTTTGACGCTATTTTTTAGATTTTTTTTATTAGTTAAGAGTTTAGTTTTGTTTTAAAAGATATTGACTTGAAATTTGGGTTCTGCATAGAAGAGGATATGCTAATGAAACTTTCCTCGATAGTTTTATTTTTTGAAATGAGGTCTATTAAAACACTTTTTTGGTCACTTTTTTCATCAAAGTTAATAAAAAAACTTAATAAAAAAAATCCGCACTATTTGATGCATAATCTTAGCATCTAGATTAATGTCGATTGATTTTTTATTCCATGCAATAATTTCGATTTATTTGAGATTTTCTATATTGCCGCTTACGTTATTTTTACTAAGACACTCTTTCGTGGATTTGACATTATATGTCTAACTCCTTCTGTCGCGTAAGCAAGCAATTAGTAATATCTCTGTCTTGCATTTCCTATTGCTCCGCCCAGTCGGCTGCGGCCTTTTCTGACGGGAGGACGTACGCTCGCGCTTACTCGAAAATTACGTAAATATTAATCATTGCGTAAATTTATTTTTTATTTAATTAAATATTAACTATTAAGCTGGGTATCCATTTGAGGCAGCCTCGGGCCGAGCGGCAGCCTCGACACGAGGCAGATCTAGTGGAGACCGTGCCGCGAGTCGAGGCTTGCCGCGACTTGAAACAAACGAGGCGGCCGCGCAGCGAGCCAAATCGTGTCGGTAAATGGTCAGTGTGAGGCGTGCGTTCAGTGGAGACGGACGTACGTGCACGCATGCGGCAAAATGGATAATGAGAAATGTATCGAATTAATTAAGTTATATGAAAACCACCGACATTTGTGGGATCCAACTTCACCGCATCATTATAATAAACAATTGAAAGAAGATTCTTGGAAAATAATAAGCAAGGAAATGAAACTACCCATTTCCGAAGTAAAAAAAAAATTACTTCGCTTTGTGGATCTTTTCGTAGGGAAAAATGTCGGCATAAAAAAGTCTCGTCACGGGATCAGGTAAAAATTCATTGGTTTTTGAAAATTTGCTGTATATTTCTTGTCATTTATTTTATACTCATTTTACTCACGTGTGTAGTGTACCTCTAAAAATGATTTTTATTCTAGGTCGTAATGAGGTGTATATATCGAAATGGTTCGCTTATGAGCACTTTTACTTTTTGGCTGACAAGTTCTCTCCCCGTGAGACTCAAAACTCAATGTCTATCGACACATCGTCGCCTTCTGCAGCAAGAGACACAACAAATTCAGAACCATCGCCTTCTGTAAGTATCTGGGGTCAGTAAGCTTTGGGCTAAAGGCGGAAACATATTTACGTGTCGTGGCGTGTCGTGGTGCTTACTGTCGTGACGGTGAGTGTGCACACTATGTGTCGTGTCGTGGCGTGCTCTGGCGTTATTTATTTCATTTCTGAACAGAACCTCGCAGTGTATAAACGTACATAATGTTTTCTTCTGATTCGGATAGTGATTAGTGCTAATTATATTTTATATTTAATATCTATGTTGCCATGTTATTTGTCCATTTGTAACGAAGTGTGTAGCCAAGTGTGACCGAATTGCTTTTGAGTCATTTGCAGACCTTCGAGGAATTGCACGTAAAGGCACAAAAAAAGTCGAATCTGGTTCATTCCTCCACGACCCTTGTACGAAATTTCCATCGATTTCAGAGTCCAAAATTCCTGGTGGTGTATAAATGTTTGCCCTTGTTTTTCGTAAAAAGTTATGCAAATATACAGTAGCCAGTACCACTTTCATAGCAATTTCTGGTTCCAATAACATTGGTTTTCTTAACACTCTAAATACAGAACTCATGATGCCAAAAGCATTTTCTACTACCCTTTGTGCTCTAGATAGACGGTAATTGAATATTCTTTCCGGAGAACCATTGTCTGGGGTTCCTTCAAACGGCTTCATAGTATAATTGTTTAAAGCAAATGCCTTGTCAGCTAATATAACATAGGACACTTTAATCAAATATGGTGTCTGTAATATACAGGGTGCTGGTAACTTTAATTCATTATTTTCCAATGATTTGTACAATGCACTGTTTTCAAAGACTCCACCATCGGATATGCGTCCTTGACATCCAACGCAGTGGTGTGCATTGGTTTTCCGACCAGGTAGGCAGATATTAGGCAAATCAAGCAAAAAAAAAAATACCTACTACTATAAATAACGAAACAAATGTAAAAAACTATTTTCTACTCACTTTTTTAAAGTTTCGTATTTCTTATTCTGTGGTTCGGGTGTTATCCTACAAAACTACTACTTCATTTAATTGTTTTGTCAACAAATGAAAACTTATTAAACTTTTGAAGGGGTTTGCACGTAATTTATCCATACAGATTGTATTTTCGAAACATAAACAAACTACGCACTGTAACTTTGCCATATTTATACAGACACAACAATTTCTGTTTATAACACTACAGTAACTTCACAAAACCACAATAAGTCAATAACTCACAAAACAAATAATTACGAAAATAATGCAAACTACAACAAATAAACAAACTACAACAGATTAAAAATATCAAAAAGACAAGCAAGTTGCAACAGATAAAGAAAACAAAAATCATATATTGCAACTAAAACATGTTTACATTATTAATTACGTAGTTGTTAACTTTAAAAAAAATCCTATATTCAATTTACAAGTTATTAGTATTTTATAATATTAGTTAGATATATTAAAAATATAGTAATAACTAGAATTTATATATTTTTAGGCAAGCCTACTATTAGTCTGGGAAATTGCGAAGGTCAATGTCAGGGCGCTGTGCATGTCCAACCGATATTTTTTGCTTTCACCGTATTATAAATTTGAGAAAAAAGTAGCTTATTATGAAGTGTGCGTGCGTATATGAATACGCCAAAATGGTTTGAGTGTGTGAGTGTAAAGCAGGCACTGGCGCGAGTGCCTACTTCGCGACGTATTGTGAAGTTGTATTGAATGTGACGTCATTTTTTGTTTTGTAATGAAATGTTTGGTTATAAGTTTTATTATTTGTAATTTAATTAATGAGTATGATGGGTGTTGTCTGATTTATTATGTTTATATCGTAATAATTAAGGATAGTTAGTTGGATCTTAGGAGGTAGGCACTGCCTAATTGCCTATATGGTATGCACGCCACTGATCCAACGTCTACTACATACATAAAATTATAATTAGCATCCACCAAGCCAAGCAATACGATGCTGGGATTTTTTTTTATAATTTATGTATTCTCCGTGACTATTAATTGGTGATTGAAGAATAATATGATTGCCATCGAGGGCCACACAATGAGGAATGCCACTGGTTTTCAAAATCTTGTGCCACTTTTAACCATTCTTCTTCTAATGATGGTATCTGAAAATTATGTCACATATTTTACTATTAGGCTATCGTACTGCTAAAATATTATTTGATAATTTTATTTATTTTAATTTACAGAATGAAGAATTATTCGAAGAAAATGAATCGATGCGTGAAACTTCTTCTTCCGAGCGATCATCTTTGCCCCGCGATGATCAACAACAGACGCAGCCCGAAACTTCAAGATCAAATAAAAGAAAAATGACTGATGCTTGTGAAGATAATATAGATCTAGATAAAGCTATGGAAGTGTTAAATTATACAGATGATGTTATGATAAGTTTGGTAAACATATTACTGCACAACTTAGAAAATATGATCCAATTACTTTAGCACACGTTAAAAAAGCTATAATGGATATCTTATTTCAAGCTGATACCGGGATGTTACCAGGTACACGACAACAAGGATACTTCACGCAACAATACGGCCAAACTTCTGCGAACGTACAAAATTCCCAACAATATGGACAAACTTCTGTGAACTCACAAGATTCTACTGGAAATACTGAACAATTTACTACACTGTCATTATTGTAACTTTGTACTTTACTAAAATTTTGATTAATAAAGCATTTTTAACATACCTGAACATATTCTTTGAGCACTTTTACCAAGGCATCACATGTTTCGCGACCAATTTTTGAAATAGATTGCTTTGACACTCTAAAAAGGTATTGCAAACTAACAAACGAATCACCAATTGCTAAAAACCTCAAGGTAATGGCCAGTCGTTTTTTTGTTGTGATTACTTTGCGAAACGATGTATCTTTTTTTCCAATTATTGGTTCAAGCTTTGACAACAATTGTTTTGCATGAACATTTCGCTGACAATATATTTCCTTAATCCACCATCGATGTTTCCGTTTCTTATGTTGCTTCCTTTTGTAGTGAGTAATTACTAATGCTGCAGCGACTTTACGTGCGTCAACCATGGTGGTTAATGAGGAATTGAGAAAATCGTGGCTCGGGTTGAGGCTTGCCGCTCGATACGATATTATGTGTGCTCAAGTGGGGACGCATGTACTTTCCGCAGCCCGCGGCACGCTCAGGATGAGGCAGCTCGCCACGAGGCTGCGCAAATGGATTTGAAATGAGCTTTAGAAAAGTGGTACGTGGACTTCTTTTGGTTGTATTTTTGTGCTAAAGCTGTTGAGATGGGTAACAAATCACGATATAAGAAATGTAAGAGAGCAGACACCAGGAAAATGCAACTCACAAAAATAAATAAAATTGCAAAATCTCGACAGTACCAATAATAATGTTGGTACCTACTTTTTCAATGTTACCAACATTTCCCGACTTTCCACTATAATTGAGGGCTGATTTTTCCAACGCCTGATTATTTTGTTGCTGGAATATACATTGACATAATTGAATAAATATTTATATTGAAATCTGTCAGAAATGCATGGAAGAATTGTCAAAAATTCTAAATTACTCCTCGGGTAAAATTATTTGGCGTTGGAAAAATCAGCCCTGAATATTTTATCCATATCAAACCTTAGTTCACACAAAGTTTAGTCAAATCGCCTTTTTAGCTTTTTAGACAAACTAATTTCTTTATTCATTTCATTAAGTTACATTTTCCAGAAAGCAGTTGGTAGTTGCATCAGAATCACCTGGAACACCAACTAAATCTTATTCACATTTCGATGTTCCCGCTCAAATTGTGAAACAAAATTCTATGGACCCGTCTTTAATAAAAATAAATGAGAGTGACAGGTTCGTTTTTTTATCATTACTACCGAAGTCTTTAAATTAGTTCTTCGGAAGGTACAATGATTATTTAGTTATCTGTAATAATATTTTAGTGACGGAATTTAGTTTTTTTTTTTAATATTATTATTTTCAATAACGATTCCCGAATTGAAATCCAATGGAATACTACCTTCATCAATTTCGAACCTCAATTTACTGTCCAAAGTGGAGTCCATTTATCGGAGTCGTCGTTAACACAATATCATTATAGATATAAATCAATTTATTTTTCAGTTTATTTATGTATCTGTGCCCTACCCTAGATTTTTCCTCATTCACTAACTTACTTTTCATACTAATACGAGCTTTAATTTTCTTTCTTCTTTTTAAATACAAACTTTGACCAGACAACGTAGAGAACAAAAAAAATATCCAATTTAGTGCAGTCTTTACAAGTTACGCGCGTACATACATTTCAGCGATTCATTTTACATAATTGATTATATATAATACTAGCTGTCCCCCGCGACTTTGTCCGCGTGTTTTAGTTTGAACGGTTTTTCATTTTTGCATCATTTTTTATTTATGCTCCGCTAATGCTAATATATTAAAAATAGTATAGATGATATTATAAGTAATACATAATTTTTAGTAATTATTGTATGTGCTATCCCATAACCACCCATAACAGCCGAGAATACTGCATCCCCCAGATGCAGTATTCTCGGCTGTTTTCTCAGTTATGGTGTAATTCGCTCATATTTTTGGTCCGATTTAGGGACGTAATAAAACATAATAAAAACGTATGTGATAGCAACACTGTAATTTTATGTTGCTGTTTCAGTAGAGGCCACGCGGTAGCTACTTCTATAGGTACTTGATCTAAGAGGCAGGCAAATCCTGAATAGAGTAGCAAGCGTCAACACTGTCAGCAGGCTGTAGGCTTATTTGATATCTCCAGTTGCCACCCCAACCGAAGTTTACTGGATAAAAATAGCGGTAAAAATGCTAATTCAGAATCGGCTAACATCGGTGACCAACTACGTCGTAGTAGATCTAGTTGGTCATAGAAGTTAGACGATACGATATTGTGTTTTCAGTGTTTTTTATAAACCAATAATCGCTTTAGTTGACAACCGCAATAGCGAATAACCTACCTGGTGACGGTCGCCGAACTAGAAGAACGCATGTGTAAAAAGTGTTTTGTAAAATAAGTCTTGTGGTGGTTACTTGTTACGTAGTACGTGCTCAAAAAAGGATGGTCCAGTACGGCTCTGCAACCCCCTTCTGATTAGAAGAAAAAATTAGAAGCTATAAGTTTTGCTTTATTTATTTACAGAAATATTTATGTATCAATTTGTAATTTATAAGATATTCAAATATATTATATAATGAGATATATATTTCTGTATCTATTGTTTATTTTTAGATTTTACATTTAAAAATAATGTAAAACTATGAAATTACATCTAATTTGATTTCAAATTTAAACACTATATTTATTAAATTTAAATAAATGCTCCCATGTTTCTTTTACTTATTTGTGTATCTGGGGGCACGGAAGTGCCCCAGCCAAGTCTCGAGCAAAACGGGCACGGCCGTACCATCCTTTTCTAGAAGCGTTTCGCGGCTATTTCACCCCCCCCTGTATCATCAATACGGACAAAGCTAGGGGTTTAGGTTTTCGATGAACTAGAGTAAGTATTAAAACAAGCTCAGCCTCAAAATTACATGACATTTGAATAGTTTACGAGTTATGAGCGATCAAAGTTACACCATTTTGTCACTCACTGACTCACTCACTGACCGATCATCAAAAATCTAAGGTACTTCTAGCAAACTTAGAACCTTCAAATTTGGCACCAAGATAGGTTTTTAGCTACATGTATAGGAAAAATTATAAAAACGGTAATAATATATATATCCCTTAGTAAATAATAGGAAACAAATTTATATTTGCGGTTTTACAAGAACATGGTGTATGAATTTTGACTGCATTGTTAATTTTGTTCTTTGTTTATGTACAAAAAGTAAAACAAATCGATTTATATTATTAATAAATTGTAATAATGTATTGAATATGCATATTAATAAACAAAGGTAGGTTAAATAAAAAAAGGTAGTTAAATAAAATGAATAAAGCTAACATCTTTCATACATATCAATGCAATGCGATAAATACTCAATGCTCGCTCGATAGATGGCGTTGTACTTGGTCTAAATCGCGCTATGGTTTCGTTACATAGCGTTGTATTAGTATACTCTAAAATATTTCACATAGGAGCCAAGTCCTGTTCAACTTAAATTGTAATAATAAATCCATCTAACTGAAGCACAAGAAATAATAAAATCACCTAAAAAGAAAAGAAAGAGACCTACAAAAAATAAATAAGATCCCACCAAAAACATAAATAAATAAGGTCACTGTTATTGTAATGTAAACAAAACTAATATAGTCACAAAATATTGATTTATTATTACAAATTAAGTTGAACAGGACTTGGCTCCTATGCGATCTCAAAACTTTTTACGATGGAAGAATTGCGTAGAGAGACTTGGCTCTTTTTACATTGAATGTTTTTGGTGGGATTTACATTTTTCCCCAACTACTAACATAACAATTATCTTGACAAAATAACTTGTTTCGACTCCATGCATTCTTTGCTCCGAGTCCAGTCACCGATAGAGCGAGAGGTGTGATAAGGCCGGCTAGCGCGCAACGACGCACGATCTCATGATCTTTGCTAGACTCCGCCTACTCACAAACGAAAAATAATTCGTGTAGCGCCTTAAGCAAAAATTGTTGACAAATTTTAATATTTTGACTATTAAAGTTTAAATAATAATTATATGATATTTTGCGATGATTACTAATAGCTCGTTTTCTTCTAATAGGCTTAGATACAAAACAAGAAAGCAAAAAATCTTTTTGCCTCTTATCACTTCCCAGCCCCCAATAGTTTTCGAAAATAGTATTCCGATCCTTTACCCGTAAATTTTTCAGTACAAGATTTGCCGCATTTTTTGTTCATACATGGATTTGGCTTAACACATTTTCCAGTAGCAGATTGAAGATTTTTCTGAATTAATAGCCTCTTTGGTAAAGGTCTTCATCTTCTGTGTCCTCTTTTCCCAAAAGTTGTTTCTTCTTCAATTTGTTGAGGTGTGCCTTCTAAATCACTAGAGTCACTCACTACACTCGCTCCGTGAGTAATTATTGCAGACGACTTTGATGATTTGGTGGCTTCCATGAATCTTCGCTATCTGTACGACGGCGACGACGGACCTATGACGTTTTTTTCAGATCAGTGCAATTAGATTTTCGCAATTTTAATTATTGTTTATACTATAGTAAAAGTTATCAGTGTTGAATATGTATATATAGTTTTTTTTTGGGATTGAACAGAACCTAAAACGTTTAATTTTTATTTTCGTTGCGAGTTTTTAATTACTTTAATAAATAAAAATTGGCAAAAATATCAAACCAAAACGAAATAAAGTACAACATTTGAATTATCCGAGGGTGAAGGCTCAGAAGATGAGAGAGAGTAAAAAGGAAGTACATAGTTAAAATATTTTTTATTTTCTTGAATATATAAACCTATTTAAAGTAAAAACTATTATAGTATATAGTTTATTTAGACAAAACGTGCAAAACTAGAATCTTAAAGAGAAATACTTATTTTACAGAAAATCAGTATCAATAGCTGCTAGTAATAGCGAATCGGAGTCGGCACCGTCGCTCATAAATTTGGATAATTATAATCAGCGACAACCTACCGCCTCGCAAAGTAATAATGGGTAAGCATTCTATTAGCTAGAACAAAATATCATTTTTATTTTAGTTCGTTACCTATAATCGTTTATCTAAAGAAAAACGCTAATATGTACCGTAAAACGGGGTGAATAGGAATCGTAGGGTGAATAGGGACAAAATCAGTAATGAAATTAACACGCGATTTTCACAAAATTAAAAACTTCCCAATTGGTAGAAATCGTTGTGTCGTGCAGCAGAATGTTAAATCTTTTGAATGGCAACACCAAACCAGAGTGAAGTTTGCAACAAATTGTCGTAACGAACATTTAAAAAAGTGATCATAGAACTGTTGTGTTTATCGCTCCCAAAAGTTTGCCCATATTTAAAAAACTTGTGGTGTTCTGTTTCAAGTGATTTATAATTGATACTTATTTATAATTGAAGCGCGCTACAAAAAGGTAAGCCTTAATATAATGTATTTTTAGTTAAATGCTAGAATAACTGAAACCATAATATTTTGGTTTTGTTACGAGGTTAAAAGATACAGTACAGGGGTGAATAGGAACGCCTTGAGTTTCAATAGGAACGCAATTATATTAAATAGGAACATATAAGGGTTTAATTGGAACAGTAAAGTTTAAAAAGGGACAGGGTTGTCACTTTCTAAAATATCATTATAATCTGCCCACTAAACTAAATACCAACTACCTACATTTTCTAAAACACACTGAAAACTTATTTTATTCCAGATAATTATGCCACGTACATATAATCCACGGATGAGACAATACAAAAAATATGATGAAGAAGCTATACGCACAGCGCTTCGTGAATACGAAACCTCCAACTGCTCGTTAGCAGATATTAGTGGAAAACATAATATCTCGAAATCGGTTTTACATAGGCACAATACCAGGTACATGAAGAAACAGGGTGGTCAAACCGTATTAACAGCGGAAGAAGAGGCATATATTATTACGAATATAAATTATTGCTCAGAGTGGGGATATCCCCTAGATACCTATGATTTGCGAATGTTAGTTAAAGGTTATTTAGATAGACTTGGTCTTAAAGTCAAAAAGTTTAAGGACAATCTACCAGGTCCTGACTATGTTAAAAGCTTTTTAAAAAGAAACCGAGATAAAGTTTCCTCGAGAATAAGTCAGAACATTAAACGATCACGGGCGGCAGTTTCTCGCGAAGTTATAGAACAGTATTTTTTTTAATCTAGAAGAATCAATAGCAGGAGTCCCATTATGTAACATAATTAATTATGAAGAAACAAACCTTTCCGATGATCCTGGGAGAAGAAAAGTGTTAACAAAAAGAGGTGCTAAATACCCCGAGAGGGTCATGAACCATAGTAAGGCCTCATCATCGTTGATGATGGCAGCATCCGCAGATGGTGTACTTCTGCCTTGCTATGTGGTGTATAAAGCTAAAAATTTATACGAGTCTTGGGTAGAGCAGGGGCCGAAGGGGTGTCGATACAATTGTACATCGTCTGGGTGGTTTGACAGTAACACCTTCGAAGACTGGGTGCGTACTATCGCATTGCCGTATTTTAAGGGCAGGATGGAAAAAAGGTTCTCATTGGAGATAATCTTTCTTCGCATTTATCTTTAGATTTGATTAGAGAATGCAAGGAAAAAGACGTGCATTTCATTTTCCTGCCTCCAAATTCAACCCACCTTACGCAACCATTAGATGTTGCATTTTTTAGACCCACTAAAGAAGCCTGGAGAAATATTTTATATTTATGGAAGAAAACAGACGGCCGTACGTTGCCTACTATTCCTAAGAGCATTAATAAGAGCACAAAAAAGAATAGAGTCGCACTTGGATTGCGAAAAAAGGTGAGTTCGATATATATTTTTTGAGGTTTGGATTATTGTTGAATTTGATTATGCTAGCTCGACTTGAATGTTGATGAACGGAACGAAAATTCCAGAGCTAAGCAACAACATGACGGTAACGAAGATAAGGAAGAACAATAACTGCCATACAAAATCGAACTTGAAGCCCGCTCTACACTTAGCCCGCGGATCGCGCGCGATGGCCGCGAAATGGCGCGAACGCTAAGTGTGGAGCCCTTTCGCATATTCTTCGCGGGTTCGCGCTTTGTTCCCCAATTTTGGTCGGTTTTTGTTCCGTGTCAAAGGGAGCGCGAAGCGCAAACACGACGCGAACGTGCATGACTCCACACTCGCAGTCCGCGACGGTCAGGGTATTTCTCATTTTCAGTAAAATTATCTGTGACACAGATTTTTCTCTTTAATAAAAAAGGGCACGTGGACATGATATATTTATTAAGGTAGTGCTACCATGTCTGGTGTAGACTACATGAAAATAAAAAAAAATGATTAATCACTTTTTTTTAAATATAAAAAAAAAATTGTGAAAATGTCTTTTCCGTGGATGTGACTGAAGCAAATTTACAGATATAACAATTTTTTACCAGTCTTTAGTATGATACAAAATGAGTATCGTCTGGAGCAATGAATTAGAACTATCGTTAATAGGATGTTATCGTGCTGAGCCGACCCCTTTCAAACCTTACTTAAACAAGCGTGCGCATACGCGTAATTTTTTTTTTATGTACTAAATTTCTGTTTTGCGAGACGAAACCTACACCGAACGCTCGTGCGTGTTGTGTTCGTTGTAATAAAAATTAGTAGGCATCGAACGAACGGTCAGTCGCGCCGACGGTGACGAGAAAGATGGCTGCGTTTTTTGGCCCTCGCGACTCGGCAGGTATGTAAACATAAACTTTGTTTATTTATCATTATTGTTGTTTTATCACTACTATTAAAATGTTAATATTGTAATCTAAGTAATTAAATAATTAGTATCTAGTTAAAAGAAGATTTTTACCTGATTCTGAGGAGTTAAAAACAATACGCACGATCGTAGCAGTTCGGTTTTTAGTCATGTTTTAATATTCAAAAATGCACGGTTGTGCGTATTATAATGCTATTGTTTTTTATGATAATATGGTACCTAAGTACAATGTAATAACTGTTTATTTTAATAACAGGAGCTCGTCTACCGGATGACGCTATATTGTCTATATTAGGAGATTGGAATGAGTCTCATATTGAGGATTTTATCAACGAACAATTTGAAAATGATTTATTTGAAGATATGGATATAGATGAGTTAGGCGAACAGCTTAGTGAACCTGAACCAGGACCGAGTATCGCTAGTCCAGTATCAACAGTTCCACAAGTAAGTGCTCCACTTATTAGACCAAGCCGAAGGGGCCAAAACAGGGGAAGAATCTGGAGACAAACAGAGTACCCTGACAAAGCACATGACTGCCCACACCTATCACTTCACAATGTTAGGACTCCTATGGAATATTTTGAAGACTACTTCGATACTGCTTTTTATCAACTCGGTGCGGACTGTAGTAACAATTACCATATGAGAAAGACGGGACATGTGTTGAATGCTACTGCAGATGAAATTAAAAGGCTATTTGGGATTCACATGTACATGGGAGTTTTCGGTTTTCTTCGAATGTATCTGTACTGGCGACAAAGTACTAGGTTGGCCGTCATAGCTGACGTCATGACACGGGATCGTTTCGTAAAATTAAGAAGCTCTCTACATTTTGTACAAGAGGATCATCCCAGTGATGCTGAGGCTAGACTTAATCCGCTATGGAATGTGCAGCCTTTGATAAATCGAGTCAAAGAAACCTGTCGCAAATTAGAGAGAGTCCCAGGCAAGTACTCGATTGATGAACAAATGATACCATTTACTGGAAGATGCAGCTTACGTCAAGTAGTAAGGAATAAACCGAGACCTGTCGGGCTAAAAAATTTTGTAATTACCACTAGTGAAGGGCTAATGATAGACTTCGAAATCTATCTGGGAGCTAGAACAGCATTTACTGAGCGGGAGCTGGGTGTGGGTGCATCAGTCATCTTGCATTTAGCTCAAGCTGTGCCACCTGGAAGTTGTTTATATTTTGACAGATTTTTTACTAGTGTTCCCCTTTTGGAAAGATTAACACAGTTAGGTTTACACGGCACAGGTACAATAATGTTAAATCGAATTAGCGAACGTAAAAACTTAGCATTCAAAAATGATAATAAAATGAGTCGAGGAGAATCACAGCAATTTGTTTGTGACGATCTGGCCCTTGTTAAATGGAAGGACAATAAGTCTGTAATTATGATTTCGAACTGCACAGGGGCTGATCATACGACATTAGTAAAACGATGGGATAAAACCAGGAAAGTGTATGTTGATGTATCATGTCCAAATGTTATATCAAATTACAATAAGTTTATGGGAGGAGTAGATGTATTGGATCAGCAAATTGAATATTATCGTGCTTTTATTAAAACTAGAAAATGGACCTTGAAGGTCATAATTCATTTCATTGATCTAGCTGTGGTTAATTCTTGGCGACTTTATCGTAATGATTGTATAGCAAATAATACACCCCAAAATAAAATCATGGACTTGATGCATTTTCGTTTGGAAGTAGCTGATGGCTTAACTCAAACCCCTACTAAAAGAAACCTAGAGACTAATGATAGCGACACAGGGGATGAAATATCATTACCACCACAGCCCAAAAAGTTTAAACAACCCACACCCTCAATATCTAAACGCAATGATGGTTACAATCACTTCCCTGTTTTTGATGACGATATTACATCTCCAAGAGTATGTAAACTAGAGACCTGCTCTAGTAAATCGAAGGTAAAATGTGCCAAATGTAATGTATACTTGTGTTGTGCCTTTCTAGAGGTAAAAACTGTTTTGCTGATTATCATAGTGTAAGTCAAAAGTGATTATAGTTCCTAATAATTTATATCTAAGATTAATAATTTGGTTAAAGACTGGCGGAAATTGATCTCATTTAAGTTTTAAAGAAAGTTATAACAAAGAGGCTAAGACTGATTGTTTTTATGTTTATATGATTAAAGTTTATAAGAAAATATATATTTTACTTTCATTTATGACCGGTCTCTCTGAAAAAGCACAAGCGTGCGTATTGAGTACTTATGCCGAGAGCGCACGTTCGTGCGGGTACCGTTACAAAAAATCTAGGATACCTAGATTTTTTTATTTTATTTTTTGTTGGTCGTCTAGCATCCATTTAACATGCTGAAATAAAAAAAAAACACAAAAATGCAGCAAAAATATCTTCGGTCTGAAAGGGATTAATTTGGGACATTAATTTGAAAGACTATAAAAATAAATTAAAAACCCACGATGCTTGGAAGCGGATAAGTACGGTGATGGAAATACAAATTGATGATTTGAAAAAGAAAAAAGATTCTCTTATGTCAAGCTATAGGAGCTACAAGGGAAATGTTAAGAAGTCCGTTCAATCGGGAGCTGGTGCCTATTTGGTTCGCTTACGAAGCAATGGATGCTTTTTGGGAGATACTCTAAAGTGTAAAATAATTAGGAATACGGTAAGTAGGTAACTTTATTTTTTATTAGTTAGGTACTTAAATATTTCTTAAATATTTTGTGAATTCGTTTCGTTTCTTTGGCGTTATTTGCTGATCGCCGAGGTACTCTTCTCAGTTACGAAAAGCGGATGTATTTTCTTGATCTGTCCTCCATGATCCAGGTTGTATAAGTACTCCATCATCATCAAACATATCAATAGATCCGGGTGGTGTATAGATATGTAAAGAAGTAGAACTTCGTCTCAAGAAGTTATGTAGTAGTATACAAGTATGTTATAAGGCTAGCCTTTTGTGGTTGTAATGGGATTGGTTTTCTAAACAATCTGGCCGCCAATATACCAAAAGTATTTTCTACCACTACCCGAGCTGAAGATAATCTTTTGTTGAATTCACGTTTTGCAAGAAGAGGCAACTTATTTTTATTAGTTTTTGGAAAATGGGCGATTTAGATAAGCTACGTCAATTTATCAATTAACATGTAACTGCAATTAAACCGAAGTACAGATATATTCGCGAAGGAAGTACAAGAAAAGATTATAACCATACATTTAATTTTGAAGTTGACAGAAAGATAATTCGCGTGTATATATGGGTATATCCGACAGACCGATAAGGACAGTAATTTCAATGCAAAACACTATAGTTGGGGATTTTCTGAAAGATGACAAAAGAAGGAAGCATGGTAAACACAATAAGCTTTATACTGCAATTATTGATGGGATTCATGAACATATCAATTCTATAGCAAGAATTGATAGCCATTACTGTCGAGCTAGTACGAGCCGGGAATACATTGTAGGAGGTCTCTCTATTGCACAATTACATAGAGACTATGTTACAAAATGTCGTACAGAAAATGTTCCTCATGCTGATTATCAAATATACTACAACATATTTACCAAAGAGTTCAATATTTCATTTTGGTCTCCAAAAAAGGATCAATGTGATTGGATTGCGCAGCTTATAATAATGCAGAAGATAAAGAGCCGTTGAAAACCAATTACGATTCTCATCTAGAAGAAAAAGATTTAGTAAGAAAAGAAAAAGACTTGGATAAAGAAAATACGAATGGGAAATGCATAACTGCCGTCTATGATTTGCAAGCCGTGATGTTTCAAATTTTTATTATACACTTCTCATCAAAAAAATCGAAACACTACTGCAAGTTTATTCAGGCGGCATTTAAATAAAAAAAAAGGTTTAATTATATCATAAAAAAATACTCCAATATAGCTGGCAGTTTAGTCTACACAATGGTGTACCATAATTCCAAATTTGAATTTGAATTTTCGAATTTTCATCCAATAAATGAATGTGGAGCTAAATGTGGAGATTGTTTTCAATGTGTATTCCGTTGCAATCTCTGCATTTACACATTTTTTTGGCATAAATATAGTTTTTTTTAATCGTGACTGTTATCAAAGCTTTGTGATCTTCTACCAAAGAGATTTTTTCCGTATTAAATATGGCTACCTCGCCCACAGAAGCCGCTCAAGTTGTGGCCATGCTGAATTCAGGGCTTAGTCAACGAGTTGTGGCTGCACAGTTGCATCTTAGCCTCTCTGCTGTCAATAGAGTGTATCAACGTTATCGGGAGACTGGTATGTTTACTCGCCGTCCAGGATCTGGTAGATATCGAGTCACGTCTGAACGAGATGACCGGTATATTGCATCACTTTCTCTAAGAAATCGTCAATTTACCTCTATACAACTGCAGCAGCGGCTCCGTGAGGTTCGAGGATTGACTGTGAGCGATTCTACCATTAGAAGAAGATTGACGGAGCGTGGCTTAAAACCTCATAAACCAGCTAATGGCCCAAAATTGACGGTAGACCACCGAAGAGCGCGCCTTAACTTTGCACGTGAGCACTTAAATTGGTCATACCTTCAATGGAGCAATATTCTCTTTTCTGACGAATGTAAAATCATGCTGTATGGTAACGACGGAAGAAAGAAGGTGTATCGAAGAAAGGGAGAGCGTTTTGCACAGTGCTGCATTGAAGAAAGAGTTAGTTACGGTGGCGGTTCGTGGACGGTTTGGGGAGGCATAAGCGCCGATGGAAAAACCGAACTTGCTTTTGTATCTGGACCTGGGTTACCGTCATTAAATGCATCACGTTACATCGAAGAGTGTCTGGAGCCTCATGTGGTACCCTACACAAATTTTATTGGCGAAGAGTTCATTTTTATGCAGGACAATGCCAGGGCTCATACCGCAGGCATTGTAAATGAACACCT
Organism: Diachrysia chrysitis; assembly: GCA_932294365.1. Classification (NCBI taxonomy): domain Eukaryota; kingdom Metazoa; phylum Arthropoda; class Insecta; order Lepidoptera; family Noctuidae; genus Diachrysia; species Diachrysia chrysitis. Next base: position 6,951,764 of record OW028659.1, on the reverse strand, counting down.
GAGCGAAGTCGGTATTACGGTTATGGGCTGGCCAGCAAGAAGCCCGGATATGAATCCCATAGAACACCTATGGGATGAGTTGAAGAGACGAGTAAGAGCGAGAGATCCTGCTCCGGAGACGCTTGGCCAGCTTAAAACAGCTATACAAGAAGAATGATTTTGACGAATGAATTTGACGGGCCTGTTGGTCTAGTGGTTAGTGACCCTGACTGCTAAACCGGAGGTCGTGGGTTCGATTCCCACCCAGGGCGAATCTTTGTGTGATGAGCACGATCATTTGTTCTGTGTCTGGGTGTAATTTATCTATAATATGTATGTATTTAGAAATATATAAGTATGTTTATCAGTTGTCTGGTTGCCATAGCACAGGCTCTGCCTAGTTTGGGATCAGATGACCGTGTGTGACATGTCTCAAGATATTATTATTATTATTATTATTATAATGGGATAACATCCCACAACACAAGATTGTGACTCTCATCCGTTCCATGAGGAACCGCATGGAAGCGGTCATTAGAGCCCGGGGAGGAAATACGAGATACTGAATAAACTTTTTTTTAACATTTTTTTGTTTTACGTCTTTGTTTCTCACATTTTACAAATTTTTCTCACAGGGTAGAAACATACCCGTTGAACAAAACACGCTAGCTATGAATTTTAATTTTAATTTTAAACATCTATGTTTGTTAATCGATACCTTATAATATCCGCAATTAACTGGCACTATTTCTTTTTTTTGTTTAAGGGTAAAAAAAAACATTAGACTCATTCAAAACCAAACTTCAGGGGTGTTTCGATTTTTTTGATGAGAAGTGTATTTCAAAACTAAATGTTCTGAACTTTACTATTTACGAACTTGGATCCAAAGACGTAAACTGTTATTTGTATTTTACTAGAAAGATAGTTACTGAAGTATGTAATAGATTTTGTGTATAGTTTTATAGTTACTTATACTTTTCGGAAATTGTAGTACGCATTGATAGTACATCAAGGTTGTTAAGAATTTATTACACAATTTTTACTGAGCCTGTTTTGAAGATATTTTTGGAAAATAATTTTAATATTTTGAAAGTCAATGAACCTAAATGTTTTTTTTTATTTACCTTTTATTAAACTGTTTTTTGTGTCACAAATATTACAAGACGATTTTGAACCAGAACTCATAATAATTGGAATAGGATCAAATTTTATAGACCCGATGACAATTCACATTGAGCTGATATGATCAAAGAAACTCAGCAATGGCATATAATAAACCTTTCTAGTTTGTGCTCATTTTACTCTTCTACGAGCATTTTAGTTACAACTTAAAACTCTTTCACTTTATGTAACCTATGATGACGAATAAACGATTTGATTCCATTATATTCTATTGTATGCTATTCTATTCTTACTGCAATTCTGTACGTTATTTAACACTTCAGATTTCTGATTAAAATGGTTCTTGTTTCAGGTATTCAGCTCCTGGATTACCGAAAATACCCTCCTGCGGTCACAATACAAAATCGCTCAAATGTCAAACACTTAAAAGCAACGAATTTTTTTCATTTTATCAAAACTTCTATAAATATAAAGAGAAAATAAATCAAGATAATATGATCCTACAACACGTTGATACTGAGGCTGTTAAACGGCGACGTGCAAGAACAGGCACGAAGTGTCGAAATTATACGACAAAATATTATATTTCAGACAGTGTGAACGACCGTCATAAATTATATGTTAACTTAATATAAATAGATTTAAGAATAATTTTGTAACATAGATGATAAGCTTTAATAATAAAAACTATTTCCGAACGATGGCTGAGCGTGTCACCGGCGGGAGCGCGGCCGACCGCCCCGCCCCGACCCCCGCACGTAATTCGCAAGCCGCATCGAATCGCGCCGACGATCGTCTCGTTCACTTCGCCGAGGAACAGCAACACGGACAGACTGCACGCCGCACTCGCGCCCTCCCACGCTCCGCCATCGCATGGGCTTTCGCTTCGAAAACGCTTGTTTTATTGAAAATAGCCAAGTACACCCTGCCGAATACCACACACACAACAAGTTAGGCACACCCAGCGCAGCATCGTCCACATTTTTGGTCCATCGAACCGGATTGTGCTTAACTACGCTTCGCTTCGAACGCCGCTGCCGCCATTACATGAATATAAATCGTTTCGTATAAAAGTGTATTGGTGATAGTGTGTTAATGGTGAATAGTGTGTTATTTGCTAACCTATATTCTAGTGTTCGTGTCGATAATCTAGTGTTCGTCTCGATTACTTAGTGTTTGCATCGTGGGCTTATTTAGCTAATTGTTAATTAATTAAGTTTATTGCAACTACGTACCGAGTGTTGCTTGTCGAGTGTCTAGTGTTTCTATTGAATATCTAGTGCGTATATATTGACTAGTATTTGTACCGTGAGCTATATAATATAAAATTAATATAAATCAACGTGACTACGTACCTAACCTAGTGTTCTTTGTTGAGTAGGTACCTAGTGTGTATCGATTACCTCGTGTGTGCAGAATACTTAGTACGCGTCGATTACCTCGTGTGTGCAGAATACTTAGTACGCGTCGATTACCTCGTGTGTGTAGAATACTTAGTACGCGTCGATTACCTCGTGTGTGTAGAATACTTAGTACGCGTCGATTACCTAGCGTCTGTCGATTACTTTGTGTATAGAAGTAGCATCGTTTCAAAATGGTGATCACGCGATCTGTAGCATCGAAACGGCTAGCTATGAAAATCGAGTCGGAGCCGGGCCGGTACCCGCATGCAGCTAGTGAACCAGGTCCAGCGCCAGTACAGTTGGTAGTGACGCCCGCCGCCAGCGTTAAATGCAAAGAGGGAGGCGTGCGAGCGAAGAATCGGTCAGTGAGGTCGACAAGCTCAAAGAAAAGCGTCATGTATGCCGAAGCCCTGGAACGCCTTGCCAAGGCCAAGTTAGAGGAAGCACAGGCTGCTACAGCCCTCGCGAAAGCTGAGGTTGATAGAATTGACGCCGAACTAGTAGCTGGGTCAGACGAAGAGAGTGAAGTCAGCGTGGAACACAATAAATCTGCGCGTGTAAAAAGTTGGCTGGATTCACAAGAGAAGAGGCGCATCCCCATCAACGATAACGTTGCGCCGCTCGAGCCTGAGCAGCCTACGGCTGCATACACGGCTGCGGACCCCCTGGGCGCACCACAGATGATCGACGTATCAGCGCTCGCAGCGGCCTTGTCTGAGGCCACGCGGGCCACGACATCACACGCACCGCTCAAATATATTTATGAGTTACCATCTTTCAGTGGCTCCAGCAATGAATGGCTGGCTTTCAAAGCCGCCTACCGTGACACCCACCGCCGCTTCACCAAGGTGGAGAACCTGTTGAGGTTGAGAAGATGCTTGCGAGGCGAAAAGATGGCGAAAGAGGCTGCGATATCGCTGTTTGTAGCTGAGTCGGAGCCTGAGGAGGTAATGCGACTGCTGGAGGTGAGATTCGGACGCCCAGATGCCTTGGTCATGGCAGAGATTGAGAAGGTAAAGTCACTCCCTAAATTAACTAAGAGCCCGAGAGACTTGTGCATTTTTGCCAGCCGTATACAGAATATCGTAGCTGTGGTGCGTGCATTAAAAAAGAATTATTATTTACACAACCCCGAGGCAGTAAGATCTGTAGTATCAAAGATGACAGCAACTATGAGATTCCGGTGGTATGACTATGCTGCGGAGAGGTCTGAAGATGAGCCTGACCTAATAAAATTGTCATGTTTTCTTGCCAGACAAGCAGAGCTATGTAGCCGATATGCAGAAGCAGAGACTACACGGGACTGCACACCTCCACCGCAAAAGAAGCCTCAGCATGCCTATGCCACAACGCCAGCAGATGCAACCGAGCGCACGCATACAGTGCCGGTTAAGCACACGTCCGCCCGCAAGCAAACAAGTATAATGCAATGTCCGGTATGTAATGATGAACATGTGATTCAACGATGCTCACGCTTTAAAGAATTAAGTGTCAATGATAGGTGGGAAAAGGCAAAAGAGATAAATGCTTGTTTTCGTTGCCTCGGTAAGAGGTCTTTCCATCATCGCTGCAGTTACAAACCTTGTGGAATTAATGACTGCAAAGGCTCACATCATTCCCTCCTGCATACTGAGAAAGAGACTTCTGGAAAAGTAGAGCCCGACACTGCTGTTGTTACTTCAGCACGACCCAGGACATTTGAACGGGCATTTTTAAAGGTCATTCCAGTAAAAGTAAGTGGCTCTCAAGCAACCGTGGAGACCTTTGCACTTCTAGATGAAGGCTCCACTATCACACTAATAGAGGAAGATATAGCTCAAGTTGTTGGTGTTACAGGACCGATAGAGCCTCTACACATCGAGGGTGTTGCAGGTGCACGAGTCAGCGCAAGATCGTCAATGTGTGTATCGCTGAACATTAAGGGAAGAAATGCAGCCACCGAGCACATATTCACTGCACGGCCAATAGAACGATTGCATCTCGCATCCCAGACCATAGATGAACCTACATTAAGTGAATGCTCACATCTGCAAGAAATCAGCCAGGACCTCATATATCATCGTGGCACGCCGACCATATTGATTGGCCAGGATAACTGGAATCTTATCGTTTCGAGGTCAGTAAGGAGCGGCGCGCGAGGCCAACCAGTGGCATCACTAACCGAGCTTGGCTGGGTATTGCATGGCCCAAGTAAACACAAAACTCATCACGTACATATAGTTTCGAAATTGAATACAGTCCACGACGATGAAGAAGAGCGAATGGAAGCGATCATGAAGAGGTTTTTCGATCTCGACGCGATAGGAATCGAACCTAAGCGCCCTAAGAATGACCCACACGACCGAGCCTTGGCATTGCTTGACACAAGGAGTCGCCGTCTACCTGATGGCCGTTTTGAAACTGGGCTGCTTTGGCGTCACGACGAGGTCGTACTCCCTGACAATAGAGAAGCAGCAATGAGACGTCTCGAGGGAATCGAAAGAAAGCTGGATATGAACGAAGATCTCAAACGACAATACAACGAACAGATGTCACGACTGTTAGAAAATGGCTACGCAGAGGTGGCAACTACAACGCCGCGAGCAGGCCACACATGGTACCTGCCACATTTCGCCGTGGTGAATCCATCGAAACCGAAACCTAGAATCGTGCTAGACGCTGCAGCCCGCACTCATGGAATTTGTCTAAATGATGTGCTGCTAACTGGTCCCGATCTTTTACAGTCTCTTCCTGGAGTATTGATGCGCTTTCGCCAGAGATGTGTCGCCGTGACCAGTGACATCCGGGACATGTTTCTTAGAATTTCTGTACGCGAGGAGGACAGAGATGCGCTGCGTTTCTTGTGGAGAGAAGGCCGGCGCGAGGGACCGCCTACAGAGTACCGCATGCGTAGCGTCATCTTCGGCGCTGCTTCATCACCGTGCACTGCCATATATATTAAAAACAGAAATGCAGAAGAACATCGTCAAGCATATCCTGAGGCTGCTGATGCAATAAATTATAATCACTATATGGATGACTATCTACAGTCTTTCGACTCTCCACAACAGGCTATTCGTATCGCATCAAGTGTAGATCATGTTCATCGTCAAGCACTGTTCCAACTACAAAAATGGGCATCAAATCATCCAGAGGTACTCGAAGCTTTAGCCCCAACACAAGAGAATCGAGGTGATGAGGTGAATCTACAGGCAAGCTCTGATGAGAAAACACTGGGGCTCGTTTGGAAGCCGACTGAAGATCTACTGGCCTTCAATCTAGATCTCAAGAGAGTCCAGCCTGAGATAGCTGAAGGAACAAAACGACCGACCAAACGAGAAGCGCTTCGAACTATAATGTCTTTGTTTGATCCTTTAGGTCTAGTCACCCCTGTAACCATGCCAGCGAAACGCCTGCTACAAGACGCCTGGCGCTTAGGCGTCGGCTGGGACGACGAGCTACCTGACGAATTGCACCAGGCGTGGCTCGTGTGGTTGAGTCACATGCGCCAGCTGCGACACCTCAGCATCGCACGGTGCTATCCGCGCTATGCCACCGCAGTGCATCTAGAGATGCACACCTTCGTGGACGCGAGCGAAACCGCTTGCGTCGCCGCCGTTTACTGGCGCGCTGTCACCCAGTGCGCCACCGCCCACTTGTCCCTGGCTATGGCCAAGGGAAAGGTGGCCCCGCTAAAGACGACATCGATACCGCGCCTGGAGCTCCAGGCGGCCGTGCTGGGCTGCCGCCTAGCCCGCACGGTTGAGGCCGAGCACGACTTGAAGCCAGCGCGCCGGGTCTTTTGGACAGACTCGCGCACTGTGCTCGCCTGGCTGAGAGCCGGGCCACGCAGCTACAAACCTTTTGTCGCCCACCGGGTGGCGGAGGTAGAAGACGAGACCAAGGTCAGCGAGTGGCGATGGGTGCCCACAGCACTCAACGTCGCCGATGATGCCACTCGCGGCACGCCGAGCGGCTTTTGCCGCGAACACCGCTGGTTCCGCGGGCCAGAGTTCCTCTACCAACCAGAATCGTCCTGGCCGCCGGAGCCAGAACTCACGCAGTCCCCGCCCACCGGGGAGGAGCGTGTGGCCTTAACCACACGCGGTTCACCACATCTCATCGATGCGCTGCCCGATGTCACGAGGTTCTCTTCCTGGTTGCGCCTGGTCAGAGCGACGGGCAGAGTGCTGCAGTTCATCGAACGGTGCCGCGCTGGGCGAGCCACCATCACTGCGAGCACCACGAAACGAACGCCTCGAGTCGATGGAGATAACCTATGGAAGCAGATGACATCACGACGACCAGTGGCGAAACCGCGCGCGCGGCCGCCATCGCTTGCAACGGCATCGAGCTACGTGCCCCTTGAAAGCCACCATCTACAGACAGCCGAGAAACTTTGGTGGAGAGCTACCCAAGCAGAGAGCTTCAGTGATGACCTGCACCTGCTGCGCAAAGAATTACCAATACATAGAGATAGTCAACTACGAGCGCTCAGCGTAACATTAGACGATGAGGGCATCATGAGGTTAAGGTCACGAATAGACTCGGCCACACAGCTTCCCGAAGAGCGACGCAGCCCACCGATCTTAGATGGAGGTAACGCCTACACACGATTGTACATTACCTGGGTGCACAAGCAAAACCACCACGCCGGTACAGAGACTGTTGTCAACGAGGTGCGCGCGCGCCTGTGGGTGTTGCGCCTGAGACCGATTGCACGAAGCATTGTAAAGAGCTGCATTAAATGTCGTCGTCTGCGAGCGAAACCAGCTTCACCTTCGACCGGCGATCACCCTGGTACGAGATTAGCTCACCATCAGCGTCCATTCACTTTCGTGGGTCTAGATTATTTCGGCCCATGCAGTGTCACTGTGGGGCGAAGACATGAAAAGCGTTACGTCGCGCTATTTACCTGCCTGACGACAAGAGCAGTTCATCTAGAGGTAGCAGGGTCCCTGAGTTCGGACAGCGCGATCATGGCTTTGCGACGAATGATGGCTCGACGAGGATGCCCGACCGAGATAACTAGCGACAACGGGACCAACATGCGCGGAGCCGACGCCGAGCTCAGAAGAGCTGCCCACCAAGCAACGAAGAACGAGGCCACATCGCATACCATACGCTGGCGTTACATTCCACCGGGCTCCCCTTTTATGGGCGGTGCATGGGAGAGGCTAGTGCAGTCGGTGAAACGAGCCCTGGCTGCGACCCTCAATGAAAGACACCCGACTGAGGAGGTGTTTACAACTCTTCTACTAGAAGCTGAATATACTGTTAACAATCGCCCACTCACGCCAGTTTCGACCTCTGCCGACGACCCGGAATCGCTGACGCCGCTGCACTTCATCCTTGGTGGCCCAGCCAGAGTACCACAGCCTGGCAGCTTCACTGAACGTGATTTTAATCTGAAAACGAGGTGGCGACACAGTCAACGTCTGGCGGACATCTTTTGGCGTCGTTGGATCCGAGAGTATGTGCCGCTGCTTCAACACCGGCGGGAGCCACGCAGTCGAGGTCGGGTTCCGGAAGAAGGAGACGTTGTCCTGCTGGTCGACGAAAACCTGCCACGCAACTCCTGGCCCCTGGGACAAATCACAGCGCTGTTTCCAGCCAAAGACGGAATAGTTCGAGTCGTCGAAGTCAGGACCAAAGCAGGAAAGCTCAAGAGAGCAGTAAAGAAGGTGGTCGTCCTCACGAATGAAGATGCACGAAATGCACGGCGGGAGAATGTGAACGACCGTCATAAATTATATGTTAACTTAATATAAATAGATTTAATAATAATTTTGTAACATAGATGATAAGCTTTAATAATAAAAACTATTTCCGAACGATGGCTGAGCGTGTCACCGGCGGGAGCGCGGCCGACCGCCCCGCCCCGACCCCCGCACGTAATTCGCAAGCCGCATCGAATCGCGCCGACGATCGTCTCGTTCACTTCGCCGAGGAACAGCAACACGGACAGACTGCACGCCGCACTCGCGCCCTCCCACGCTCCGCCATCGCATGGGCTTTCGCTTCGAAAACGCTTGTTTTATTGAAAATAGCCAAGTACACCCTGCCGAATACCACACACACAACAAGTTAGGCACACCCAGCGCAGCATCGTCCACAGACAGAAAAGGGAGAAAAGTGCCTGTTTGCAGCAAAACTTTTGCAAGTGTTATAAGATTAAAAGACTCGCGTATTGAAGGTGTTGCAAAAAGGCACTTTCACTCTGGCTCAGTTGCCAGAGAAAATAGAGGAGGAGATAGGAAGCGATTTATGTTTGCTTCTCGCAAAGAGGCAGTACAGAACTTCATCCGTAAATTTCAGCCTCTGGAATCTCATTATTCACGAGGTTTTATCAAACACCGTGTTTATTTACAATCCGATCTAAACATAAAAAAATGCATCGGATGTACAACGACGAAGCTTTACCGGATTTCGAAGTTAAAATAGGGTTTTTCCGCAATGTTTTTAACTTATCCTTTAATATAGGTTTCGGATCCCCTCGAACAGACGTATGCTCTACATGCCTCGAATTACTTGAACGCCTTAAAATTACCGCTAACGAAAACCTGAAACAAAACCTTCGGACTCAATATCGAATTCACAAATTGAGGGCAAAAGCCTTTTTTTCTTTTTTACGAGACGACAACCCAGAAGTTCAAATTATTTCACTTGATTGCCAAAAGAATCTACCGCTACCCAAGATCCCGGATCAATCGGCCTATTATTCGCGGCAACTATATATTTATAATTTTACAGTAGTGGTTGGAACTTCACACGATCCACTCACCCCAAAAAACGTACACGCATACATATGGACTGAGGATCAATCCAGCAAAGGCTCGAACGAAATATGCACAGCTGTGTACCACTGTCTAAACTCCTTGAATCTAGAAGGAAAAAAAGTTGTTCGAATGGTTGCCGATGGCTGTTGTGGTCAGAATAAAAACTCAATGATCGTAGCAATGGCGATGAAATGGTTACAACAGTCAGATCCGTCGGTATCAGAAGTGCAATTAATATTTCCCGTGACAGGCCATTCATTTATACCGCCGGATCGCTTCTTTGCATTGACTGAGAAAAAAATACGGGAGAAGGAATGTATCATTCGACCCGATGAATATTGTGAAATAATATCGGAACATGCAACGATGCACTATCTCGTCAAAGATATACAAGTACTTGATTGGAAATCGGCAACCAAAGAAAACCTTAAGGGTACTCAGTCTTGGCACTTTCATCGGAGCAAATGCAAGCGAATTATTATAAAACGTTCTCCCCGCAGCATTACCGTACGAGGTGAAATATCCTACAGAAATGACGTCGGTACTCACAAGGGTGTAATAAAAAAAAAAAAACTATTTTATCATTACAACCAGAACCAGCAAGCAACAGAGTTCAAGTAAAGAGAGAAAAATTTAAAGACGTAGATTCATTATTAAAGAAACATTATGGTGAAAGCTGGAGAGATATGGACTCCTTAGACTACTATAAGAATGTTTTATCAGATGAAGGTGACGTTATTGCCGAAGTGCAGGAAGACGAAAATGACATTCTAAATAATAATACCGAAGAATACATGATGGATGAGGTGTTAGATTTTGTGTAATTGAATTATGTATGGAATAAATATTTTTTCTATTTTATGTTTATTTTGATTTATTTTATGAACATTGAGATATCCATGTACCCTACTATGCTAAATTAAATAAGCTAACTATGCTATTCCCTGAGTTCGGCCCATAGTCTACAACGGAGGATGGTATTTTTCAAAAAACTATAAGTCCATATTATTCATATCAATATTTATCAATCTATACTAATCTATACTAATATTATAAAGCTGAAGAGTTTGTTTGTTTGTTTGAACGCGCTAATCTCAGGAACTACTGGTTCGAATTGAAAAAATCTTTTTGTATTGGATAGTCCGTTTATTGAGGAAGGCTATAGGCTATATAACATCACGCAACGATGAATAGGAGCGGAGCATAAATGAAAAATGTTGCAAAAATGAAAAACCGTTGAAACTAAAATACGCGAACGAAGTCGCGGGGGACAGCTATATAACATAAGTTCTGTATGGGCATATCAATTAGCAATAATTCCAAACTATTTTTCATTTATGCTCCGCTTCTTTTGGTCGCAGCGTAATGTTATATAGCTTATAGCCTTTCTCAATAAATGGGCTATCCAACACTGAAAGAATTTAACAAATCGGATCAGTAGTTCCTGAGATTAGCGCGTTCAAACAAATAAACAAACAAACAAACTAACAAACAAGCTATTTTGAATTATTGTAAACGGTTGAGTCACATTCCTTGCCATATGCTCCAATATCAACATATATAAATCTGTATTTAGAATCTACGAGAGCCAACAACAATACAGAATGATAATTTTTGTAATTATAAAAAAGCGATCCGTCATGTTTGGGACTCCAAATACGAACATGTTTCCCGTCAAGTGCGCCTATGCAATTAGGAAAGGTGGCACTCTTGGCAAACTTCTCAGCAATTTTTGTTAGCCGCTCAGTAGTTATTTTCGGTATATTTTCGATCAAAAGATGCTTCTATATAGCTCCACAGACTATTTTTACAGTTTTAGCAATAGTAGACGCTCCACGATAGCAGTTTAAATGCATGTCTTGAATGGTGTTTCCTAATGCCAAAAATCTGAAATAAAATAAAGAAATAAATAAATGAAATAATTTGTAGTATAGGCATAGCCCACACTACAAATTAAAAGTGTATACATAAATAAATAATCTATGTGAAGGTATGCATGTGTATATGTGTATCAGTGTGGTGCGTGTGTGTGCGTGTGTTGGTGGGATGGGCGAGTGAATGTATTATTTATTAATTTATGCGTGTCTAAACATAAAATACTATTGTTTCAGGTAATGCTGTGTTAAAGAAATGGACTAGTATTAAAGATAACAATGCCAAGTACGTAAAAAAACTTAAAGAAATAAATAAATCTGGAGCAGGCGCTAGCAAACTTAAAGAATATCGTTTATATAAACAGCTCCTTTTTTTTAAAAGAAATGATCAAAACGAAACCGATGATAGTATAATAGATCTAGAAACAAACAATCAGAACACACAAAAGGAAAGACCAAAAAGAAAATTTAAAAGTCCATCTCTGCCCCAGCCATCACGAAAAAGGAGAAATGTCGATACATTTGAAGAAGAGATTATGGCAAAATTAGAAGAGCCCGAAAACAGACATTTATCTTTTTTTAAAGCGATATTGCCATCTTTAAATAAACTAAATGATCATCAAACGTTAATTTTCCAAAGTCGGGTCTTAAATGTTTTAACGGATCTATACGAACAATCACAGCAACATACTTTACATTTACTTTTTGAAATGGTCAGCAAATACATTATGTAAGCCATTATTTAAAATTTTCAATCAATGTATTTGCAATGGTTCGTTTCCTGCTGTCTGGAAAACGGCTAATATAGTTCCTGTCCTTAAAGGCGGTTCCAGACAAAACATTGAGAACTACCGGCCTATTTCTCTACTTTGTGCATTGGCTAAACTATTTGAAAAGCTTGTTCACCAGGAGATATATCCATTTGTTCAACATTGCATAATTCCGGAGCAACATGGCTTTGTGAAACGAAAGAGTACCGTTACCAACTTCATGATTTTTACTACCTATTTGTTTAATAATATGGAAATCAGAGCCCAAACTGATACGATCTAAACTGATTTCAAAAAAGCTTTCGATTGAGTTGACCATAAAATACTTTTAAACAAAATCTCATTTAATTGTATCAGAGGCAATCTACTGCGCTGGTTTCAGTCATATATTAGTAATCGTAACCAAACTTTAGTAAGTAACGGGTACCATTCTGACACATTTCTGGCAACATCTGGAGTTCCGCTGGGGTCAAATTTGGGCCCTTTATTGTTTATAATTTATATTAATGATATCAGTAGTTGCTTCCAAAATAGTAAATTCTTGTTATACGCCGACAACCTTAAAATTTTTAAAACAATTACATCTATCAACGACTGTTACCTCCTTCAAGACTATTTAAATAGTTTATCTGATTATTGTCTAAAAAATAAACTAAAATTAAGTAATTTAATTTCACTAAAAACAAAAAAATAATTTATTGTAATTATTGTCTCTGCGATGAACTCTTTCTTAATGAAACAGAAATATGTGATCCGGGTGTTTTTTTGGATTCCAAACTGCACCTTAATCTACATATTGAAAAAATAATAGCAAAGGCTTTCCAAATGTACAATCTTGTCATAAGATCATCGACCAACTTTAAACGCCCAGTCACATATCTATATCTATTCAATTTCTTAGTACGAGCACAAGTAGAATATGCGTGTATGATATGGGACCCTTACTATGCAAAATATAACCAAGCATTAGAAAGAATACAGCGTAAGTTTCTGAAAACATTGCAGTTTAAGTGTTATTTAGCGCGTCTGCCTTATGATGAGTCATTGCGGAAATTTAAATTGCAAACATTACACTCTAGGCGTTTGATACTCTAAGCCATGATGCTCCGTGGATTGATACACAATAAGTTTGATTGCCCTGAACTTGTGAATAATATATTTTATATCGTAGCCAGAACTGTGTTAAGACGAGACGCGCGCGCTTACCCACTTTTAGCCACGACCACTAGTCCAACAAATGCGGGCGAGCGGGCGCCTCTCCACAGATTAGTTAAAACATATAACCAATATTTTGTTAAGATACACATATTAGCCCTATTTATTTATTTATTTATTATGCTAAAACGGTTTACAAACCAATTACATTAACATAGGTAACATACCTATCTCATAATGTATTTAAAAAGGAATTGGTTAATGCACTCAAGACCGAATAGCCGCGTCCAGACCGCCTGAGCGCCGCTCGCGAGCCGCGCTCAGACTTCCTGCTCGCGAGCCGTGGCACCCGAGCTAATTGTAAAAAGTTCCGAGCCGGGCTCGCAAGCCAAGGTGAGCCGGTTTGAGCATTCAGTTTCTCTCCGTGTAACTATGGAAAACCACGTATTATTAGGTGCTACGGCGCTTATGTTGTCTGGATATATAATAAAAAAAAGAAAAGAGAAACGAAAAGTCTGGATTAAAAAATTATACCAAAACCGAAACCAATACGGCAACAGTTTGTTAAAGGAACTAACAATCGACCATTCAGTCTCAAATTTTACACGCATGTCTGCGGGAGACATTGAATATTTGTGCTCCTTAGTGGCTGTGAAAATACAAAAATGTGACACTAACTACAGAAAAGCAATAACTGTATCCGAAAGAGTGCTGATAACATTGAGATATTTGGCAACAGGAGACTCCTATAGCAGTCTTCAATATCTTTTTAGAGTATCGAAACAATCTATATCAACTATAGTTCCAGAAACGTGTGATGCAATTATAGACGCCCTCAGTGATTACGTTAAGGTAAATAAATAGTAATCAAATCAATCAAATTATTTATTTATCAAATTATTTAAGCAATCAAATTATTTATTTATCTGCCTCATATTTAAATGACGGAGCTGTCACCAAAATTAAAGTCTGATGTTTCTGTAGTAGTAGCAGGACTAAATTGTGTGTTCTGCAGATCTTCAGCGGAAGTTATGGTTGACGTGGTAGTGGGTGGCTGTGTGTAATATCGTGTGTTCTGCAGATCTTCAGCGGAAGTTATGGTTGACGTGGTAGTGGGTGGCTGTGTGTAATATCCTGGTCTATACATCTGATATTTTCCCATGTCCGCTTCGTGGATAATAGTATTAATAGCATTTTTTACACATGATTGAGTGTAAGGATCATATTTTCTGAGTTCATGTGCAATATGATTACCGAATGCTACACATGGATCATTTATGGAAGTTGAACTTTTCTCAAGTATGGCAAAAGTGTCCTTCAATATATTGTCCATAGAATCATTTTGTGCATTCGTATTCAGCCGTCTTTTCTTTCGCGATGGTTGAGGCGATGGTGATGGTTGTTGTGACGATAGCAACGGTTGTTGTGGCGATGGCGATGGTTCTTGTAGCGTTGGCGTGGGTTCTTGTGGGGATGGCTCGGGTTGTTGTGGCGATGGCTCGGGTTGTTGTGGCGATGGCTCGGGTTGTTGTGTCGATGGCTCGGGTTGTTGTGGCGATGGCGATGGTTCTTGTAGCGTTGGCGTGGGTTCTTGTGGGGATGGCTCGGGTTGTTGTGGCGATGGCTCGGGTTGTTGTGGCGATGGCTCGGGTTGTTGTGTCGATGGCTCGGGTTGTTGTGGCGATGGTGTAGACTGTTGTGATGGTTCTGGTTTTTGAGAAGGATTGCTCTGTAAAAATAATGTTTATTTTGTTATTTGCAGACACCGTCCACAGAAGAAGAATGGCTAGCAGTATCAAATGAATTTGAAATAAAATGGAACTTCCCACATGTTATAGGGGCTATGGACGGGAAACACGTAACTCTTCAAAGACCCATCAATATAAGTACTGATTATGACAACTACAAGAATTTTCCTAGTATAGTGCTCTTCGCTCTCGTGGATGCTAATTACAAATTCTTGTTTGTTAATGTCGGAAGTAAAGGGCGTATTTCCGACGGCGGAGTTTTTAAAAATACTATTTTATATCGAAAATTAGAAAACTGTCAACTGAACATTCCTGAAGCGCAGATACTACAAATACCGTACATAATGAAAATACCATATTTCATATTGGGCGACAAAGCTTTTATGCTTAACAAATATACTATGAAACCATTTGAAGGTAATCCAGAGGCGGGTTCCAAAGAAAGAGTGTTTAATTACAGACTTAGCAGAGCTCGCAGAGTCGTTGAAAATGCCTTTGGTATTTTAAGTTCAGTCTACAGAGTCCTTAGGAAACCTATCCTCCTAGAGCCGGAAAAAGCTACAAAAGTTGTCTTAGCAACAGTGTATTTATATAATTACTTACGAAGAAATAACTATTCTATTCCACCAGAATATTATGATAGAGAAGTGGATGGTTCATTTATTCCTGGTCAATGGAGAAACAATTTTCCATCTACAGCACTATTACCTCTAACGGCCATTCCGCGCAGAGGTTCTGTTAGTGCTAAAGATATTCGTCTACATTTAGCAACACATTTTGTAACAAACGGAATAATTCCATGGCAGCATCAATATTAATGTTCAACTAATTTTGAAAATAAACATAAATAAAGGACTTACGTTATCTATTCCGCCTTCTTTTGTAATTCCTGTGTCATCTTTATTTGACATAAAGTCAAAATATTTGAAACCAAACCACTTCGATATATAAATTTCGTCAGCGCCTGTAACAAATATGTAGACGTTATAGGTATTTTTCGTTTCCTATGGTGTGTCCTATAGTAAATGTTGTTCATATGGATATTTGACAATGAGATTAACTAATCTAACATTCAAGATAATGTTAGATAGACAAAAAACCATTGATATTTTTATTATCAATTGTTTTTTTTTATCCTGTGTACATAAATTGTTAAATAAAATAAATAAATAATAGAATAAAATAAAAGAATCTTTACCTGAACCAGTGATATAACTTTTTCTCTGCTTTGACTTTTCGCGTCGGTATGAACCTGTCAATGAGTCAAGTTTCTTTTTCAACTCGGGTACAGGTAACTTCATTTCCTTAGAGATCTTCCTCCAGCAATCTTCTCGCTTACATTTATTTAAATGATCTGGATCTTTCGAATCCCATAACATTTTGAAGCTTCCGTAAAGTTGTATTAAGCGAATACTGTCTTCTTTGTCCATTTTTAATTCAACTGGCTCGCGAGTGTCGTTACGTCCGTCTACACCGGGCGAGCAGCTCAGACTGAGCCGCCTTTGAGCATCGTTAAAAACCGACAACGCATGGCTCGGGGCCGAGCGGCGCTCGGGCGAGCCAACGTGCGCCCGAGGAAGCCCGAGCGCCGTCCACACCGGCCGAACTATTGGCTCGCGAGTTTCGCTCGCGAGCGGCGCTCAGGCGGTCTGGACGCGGCTAATGATTTAGTATAAGATTAGAATTAGCCCTACCTCTCATCCATACTGTATTTAAGTAAAAAATAATAATAATAGTAATATGTGGAAACGTTGTTGATTGTACGTTAACCTACTTTATTGTATTAGTACTTAGATGTAAGACAAAATGTACAATTGTTTGTTTTCCCAAATAAAATAAAATAAAATAAACATACCACTATACAAAGAGGATACGACAGAGGGGCTTTTCTTTAAACTGCCCATACTAGATACCATTTTCAAGCTCTGTACCAAAAATCAATTAAATAGGAGCAGTAGTTTAGTCGCAAATGATTTTTTAAGATTTTGCACCGTTTCAACACGATGTATTTTTCCTAACAGCTGATTATGTCTAAGCATAGACCATGCACCTTACAACGATAAAACTACGATGCGTACGTTGCCGCTCTGATGCATGTCACAAGTAAAAAAAAATATTTGACTAAAAAGTTCGCAATGCAAACACGGAAGCAATAAATACACACACACTTGCACTTTCACTACGAGAGTGACAAACATAGCAAAACATCCCGCGCGTAAAAGAGATAAAAATAGGTAAAATAGGTCCTTGCGATCGGTAATTGGCCTCTCTAAAAAACTGTTTTGTCAGTACGCCGACGCTGACCTTCCAGAACGTACGATTGTCGAATTTGCGCGCGGACAATTGTGATTTTGTTTTGTTATGTTATAGGACACTAAATAAGTTTAAGACAGTTTTTCTTTCTTTTGTTGTGACAGAACACGTAACTTGGTATTATTATTATTTAGTATAAGTGTTTTTTTTGTGATTGACTGTTATTTATGGTGATAGGACACGTAATTAAACTTCGGTTGTGTGTGTAATTAAAGTGTTCTACAATGCCTCGTGTAACTTACACGGCGCTCTGCGAACGTACAGAGAAAGGTATGGTGACAGTCGCAAATGCCCTAGGAACGCTCGCACCATACAATTGGCAGTACAAAGATTACGGGACAATGAACGTATAGTTCCACAACAGGAGGGAGGGCCACCGCGGCCAATAGTCGCTGCTTTGGAAGAACGAATTTTAGACCATTTTTCCCGCAACCGGAGCCGGCCGGCAGTTTAGATGTTGCCATAGAACCATCCACAAGGTTCTGAAACGTAACAAACGCAAACCTTATAAATATCGGAAGGTGCAAGCTTTGTTATCGAGAGACTTGCCGGTCAGGAACAGTTACTGCCAATGGCTACTAAATAAAACAACCGAAGACCGTCATTTTTTAAATAATGTCATATGGGCCGATGAGAGTACTTTTACTCGGAACGAATCTGAAATCGACAAAACCTCCGGTACTGGAGTTTCGAAAATCCACACGTGTTTCGAGAATCTGAACACCAGTACAGATTTTCTCTCAATGTGTGGGCTGGTATTCATAATAATAATATTAACAGCCCTGTTTTGATTGATGGCACCCTTACAGCGGCGAAATTTCTAGATTTATTAAGTGGTCCTGTGGCCGAAAACACTGATCGACTGCCTTTAGCCGTTTATCGCAAGTTGTGGTACCAGCTGGACGGTGCGCCTCCACATTCTGTGATGGCTTCCAGAGAGCGGCTCACAGAAATGTTTGGGCAGCAATAGATCGGTCGATTGGGACCTGTTCGGTGGCCACCACGATCTCCGGACCTCACTCCCATGGATTTCTTTTTGTGGGGCTACATTAAGGGTGAAGTGTATGCTTCAGAGGTAAATACAATTGATAAACTAAAAACTAGAATTATTTTAGCATTTCACAAATTAAAGTGCTTAGCGACGCACCGTGATTTAATTAGAAAAATAAATAACAATATTCTCCGTCGGTAATTTGTGCATTAATGTTAATGGAGGACAAATCGAGAATTTAAAAATTTAGTGTGTTTGTTTTTGTGCGCGTATTTCAAAACCTTAAACCTAAACATAAAAGCCAGCGCGAGCGGATGCCTAAGCCGCCGCCCGCTCCACCACCCTGGCCGCCCGCCTCGACACAAGATAAAACACACCGAGCTCCGGTGCGCGTGCGACGTTGCCACTCTGTTACCTAGGTATCTAAGGTCAGTCAAATTTATTTACACAGGGTGGTTGCGTTTTATTCTAATTTGTGTATTCCAACGGTGGTTACCAGACAGCCGGAAGTTGGACACAGTCTACCCGAGAAGCAGCACTGTCACCAGCTGCCCAGCAAGGCCAAAGCGATGAGAGCGTATCTAATGATTATTCGAATACATCACGTGAACTAATAGCATCACCCCTATCGCTTTACGTCTTTTCTTAAAAAAAAGGAATCCAAAGGTATAAATGTTGATTTAAAATTATGTTTAAGTTGATTTAATATCTGTTAATTTGAGGTGAAGCTTTCTTTATTAACAACTTAATTTTCAAAAATTGTTGTTTAGTGTCATTGATTTGTGAAATGAAAAAATATGAGAAAATTGTTGTTTCATTTACCTTACAGTTAATCCCAGCATCTCGAGAGGTTCGATGGGTGGTCTGCCTCTGCTATATGTAGCGTTATTCGATTAGGTAACTCTTCGAAACTTGATACACTCATTCTAAAGTAATCAAAAAAACTTGTTGTGGTCTATTTTTAAGGCATTGAACTTCTTTATAAAGTGACTCCCGTTATTCATGTATGAAAGAAATGGGTGGATCCAATATCTTCTGAGTATCTGTCTTTTCTTTCTTCATCTTCTTATTAACAGCAGAAGCAGAATGCGTCTAGTGCGGTCCATTTTTCGGAATGAACTAACCCCTTACTGTATCGACGGCATCGTGCCGTGTATCGTGCGTGGCACGTTACGTTACGATGTCGTGTTTTTTACGATGCTCATCGTAGATTTCCACGACACGATGTCGTATCGTGAAACGACACCGCATCGTTGTATGACGCGACGTCGTATCGTGTTTATGTGTGGGAGCCCTAGATGCCTGTTATACTAGAAGACGATTTTCTTGTAACAGAAGAAATTACAATCCATCGAGAAAAAAAACTTTTTTTAAATAAGAGGCAGGAAGAAGAACTAATAATAAAACACTGCGATGAAACGTTTGTAACTGATAACAATATTCTTATCTGTTTAGATCTCGAAGATTGCTCCTACCAAAAAGTGCTTAACTTTTATTATCTGGCGTTTAAGAATGGAGTGTACTTACTTGTTAATAATTTTTTGTATCTGTGGTTTTTTTTCTATTTCGGAATACACATATTTTTAACAGTTCCTGGTTTTGAATCATTTTTCACTGCCTAAACCTCAAATTACTTACATAATTTGGTCCTTCGAGCCGGATATAAGATCCACAATTGAGGATTATTAATGGGAAAGGATATATGCCGATTAAACATTGTGAGTTGCTGGCAAAGGTCAAAAGGGCACATCGTCATCACTTCAGGAAAAGGATATTTTGAAGATATTTGGCCAGTGCATTGTCCATTATTGTGTTTAATTGTTTATTTCAGAACCCATTACTCAAATTCAGGTAGTGTTTAACATATTTTAAGGAATTGTTGAGGTTAGTATCAAGTTGTATCTTTCTTTGTTCTTTTGCACATGTATGATTTCTATTCAAATCGTCAAGTTATTGTTATAATTTGCAGTAAATCTATTACATTAAAGATAATTAAGCAGCAAACTAGGTTTACATCAATTGTTAACCATTATTTTAAGCAGTTTCCTTGTTATCTTACAATAGATATCAAAAGAAATCATACAGCACGTGCGTATTCTTTGTCCAAATTACAAATGAATGTTACATTTTCAAGTCAATCTAATGTTGTTAAGGTAATTGAGTGACAAATTAGGTTACAGTGATTGTAAACCATTATTTTAAGCAATTTGTTCCATTATTTTGCAATAATAAATAAGTTTTTTAAAACATAGTGATTGAAGCATTGTTACAGTTATATATATAGTAGGTATATATATAATACGCTTTTTTATAGGTGTCCTGTTGTAATAAGCAATAGTTTAAGAGTTAGTTATTAAACATTATAATTGTAACATTCCAGTTGGTTCCTGCTTCCCAAAGAATGACTGATAAGGAGGAAAAGGATCTCATTAAGCGCAGAGCAAGTTATAAAGGCCGATTAACGGTATTTTCAAATTATTTATCAGAATTAAAAGAGCCTTTAAAGCAAGCCCAGTACAACGAACTACAGCTAAGACTCGGTAAGATTGAACACGTTTATAATCAGTATGACGAGATTCAGTTAAAGTTGGAATGTATGGCGGAGGATGTAAGTACTCAGTTAACAGAACGTACTGAGTTTGAATCCGCGTACTTTAAACTTGTCGCAAGGGCACAAGACATTCTCTCTAAACAAAATGAGGTGGTTAATAGTGATAAGTGTTCTCGTGTCAGTAATAACCAACTGGTTAAGTTGCCTACGATTCAATTGCCCAAGTTCAATGGTAAATATGACAAGTGGTTAGAGTTTCGCGACACGTTTTCAAGTTTAATACATTCGAATGACAACATGGATGAAATTAATAAGTTTCATTATCTGCGTGCATGCTTGGAAGGCACAGCTGCCGTCGTCATACAGTCTATCGAGTTCTCTGCTTCTAATTATTCTATTGCTTGGAATGTATTGTGTGAAAGGTTTGATAACACGCGGCTCCTTATTCATAATCATGTAGCAGCACTTTTTAACATGGAAACATGTAGTAAAGAATCCTCAGATAATTTAAAACACATTATTGATACTGTCAATAAAAACCTGCGTACTTTAGAGTCTTTAGGTGAACCAGTTTCATACTGGGATACATTGTTACTATATTTAATCACTACTTATAAATTTGATCCACGCACCTATCGACAGTGGGAAGAGGAAAAAGGACGAATAGATAAAAGTAAATCAATTAAATTAGAGAATTTACTTGACTTCTTGAAAAATCGTGCTGACTTCCTTGAAACAATAGAATCTGGTCGCTCTCAGTCAAACAATAATTCTTCCAAATCTAAACATGACATGACATCTAATAAACATAAAACATTGGTGTCTGTGAACAGTGAACCATCAGCACAACAAAGTAAAAACAAAAATAGTAATTCACAGGTATCATGCCCGCAGTGTAAAGATACACATAATTTATTCAATTGTCCACAGTTTCTTGGTTTCAGTAACGAGAAACGGCTTACATTACTGCCTGAGTACAAGGTATGCTTCAACTGCTTCCGGTCCGGTCATTACGCTAATCATTGTAAGGCTACTGGTTGCAAAATATGTAAGCGTAGACACAATACCATGGTCCATGTGGCAAGCGCTCCACAAAGAGCTGCTTCCAGTGCATCTACCTCCCAAACTAACAGCACTGCTACTGCAGAGTCAGTGCATGTCAGTGCATCTGGAAACATACCTAGCCCAAATGTTACGTTAGCTGCACTGGCTCCATCTCACTTTCGCAATAAAAGTCAAGTACTCTTAGCTACTGCAATATTAAAAGTTTATGATAAGAATAATCGTGAACATCTCGCGAGAGCTATTCTGGATACCGGCAGTACGACTTGTATAATGACAGATAAGTTATGTAATCAACTGAATTTATCTACCGTTCAAGTAAATGAAGCGGTACAAGGCATTAACAATTCTAAATCACAAATTAGCAAAATGTGTAGTGTTTCTATAACATCTATGAGTGAAAACTTTTCTAC
Source organism: Diachrysia chrysitis (assembly GCA_932294365.1). Classification (NCBI taxonomy): domain Eukaryota; kingdom Metazoa; phylum Arthropoda; class Insecta; order Lepidoptera; family Noctuidae; genus Diachrysia; species Diachrysia chrysitis. The sequence goes on along the minus strand of OW028659.1, from coordinate 6,929,625 downwards.
CAATCTTTATTGTTTTATTTTACCATGCATCACAGATGAAGTACCATGTCAAAATATATCTATCAACAATTTACATATACCAAGTGATATTTGTTTAGCCGATCCTTATTTCTATAAACCAGCATCCGTGGATTTAATAATAGGCGCAGATGTTTTCTGGGATATATTGGGACGGCAAAAGATTAATTTAGGTAAAGGTAAACCGATACTATTTGAGTCTCGTCTAGGGTGGCTAGTCTCAGGTCCTTTGATAAATAGTGTCCAAGTATCGCGTTCACCATCAACTCATAAAGTTAACTTTGCACAAGTTACAGAACGAACTTCTTCTGAAGAAGACATACAAACCCTTTTATCGCGGTTTTGGGAACTGGAGGAAGTATCCCATCAGTCATCTTCATATTCGAATGAAGAAGCCAAATGTGAAGAACATTTTGTAAACAACACAACTCGGTTAGCAGATGGCAGGTTTTGTGTTCGAATACCACTCAAACAATCACCCAATGTTCTAGGTGACTCACTGTCTCGAGCAAAACATTGTCTCTTAGCCATTGAACGTAGGTTTAAAAGTCAGCCTAATTTAAAACCACTTTATTGTGATTTTATGAAAGAATATATTTCATTACAACATATGACTGAATGTTCAATTGATTCAAAACTGGCATATTTTATTCCACACCATGGTGTGCTACGTGAAGCAAGTATAACTACAAAATTAAGAGTAGTTTTCAATGCCAGCAGTGTTACAACTTCGGGTATTTCATCTAACAACCTTCAAATGGTAGGCCCAGTTGTTCAAGATGACTTAATGTCTATACTTTTAAGATTCAGGAAACATCAATACATTCTTTCTGCTGACGTAGAAAAAATGTATCGGCAAGTGATTGTTCATCCCGATGATAGATACTTACAAAGAATATTATGGCGTAAAAACACATCTGATCCCATAAAACCATATGAACTAAATACTGTGACATATGGAACAGCAAGTGCACCCTTTTTGGCAACTCGGTGTTTAAAGCAAATCGGTCTAGAGTGTAGGGATGAAACTATCGCTAATATCATAATCCATGATTTCTATGTCGATGATTTGCTCACAGGTGGGGATTCAATAGATGACGTCATAGATATTCGCCAAAAAATTACTGCTGAGCTGGCTTCCGCGCAAATGCCATTACGGAAATGGAAGTCCAACAATAAACAGATTATATCTGATCAAGCCACTAGCTTATCAGTGAATTTGAATATTGGAGGTACTGAACCAAGCAAAACATTGGGTCTTAACTGGCTTACAGACTCAGATGAGCTCTGTTTTTCCATAAATAGTACATCAATTTCAAATAATGTAACTAAACGTGAAGTTTTGTCAATAACATCCCAGATATTTGACCCTTTAGGTATATTAGCTCCATGTGTCATACCAATGAAAGTAATAATGCAGAAACTTTGGTTGCATAAATTATCTTGGGATGATTGTTTACCTGCAGATGTCGCCAAGACATGGAAAGATATCGTTGAACGATTGTTTATTTTAAATAGTCTTGGCTACACTCATATTTTTGGGTGAATCCAGTTTGGTAATCAATTCCACAGGAGATTATCCGATAATACCTGCCCAAGTATGGCCATCAGATCTGCCGGTCAACTTGTCGACGCTAAGTTGTGGCATAAACAGCTTGATGTCCCATTCTCAGTATATTGATCTGGAAATACTTCTCCCCTATTCCAACAGAAGAAAGGCCGGAGGATATTTATGTAAGAGGTTCAATCACAAGATGACCTGTACAGCAGGATGGAGTGGATTCACTTATTCTAATACAATCATACCTTTACCCATCACCAAAGAAGAATGCTCTGAAGCTATGTCAGGCTATACAAGTGGCAGACTTCAGCGGAGTCCATTAGAATTTCCCAAATGTGAATCTCTATCAGAGAGATCTGTCGACAATCCAAGAATAGATGTTGAATACTTGATTGTAGATATGGATAAATTGAATTTGTCTTATGTTCATCATTTCTTCCAATTAGGTAGATGTCCAAATGTCTACTGTAAAACAGTACATCCCAATATGTTTTGGATTGCAGAAGACTTGTCTCCACCCACCTGTGGAAACCTGAAAAAGGGAAGAGCCAGCATCTTGTTGGATGAATATTGCCAGTTTTCTTATTCAATAATCAGCACGGATTACACTCCTCCTCTCCCTCTGATGACTGGATGTAAAGAGGCTACTTATTGTGGACATGAAGGAATTAGATTGAAGACTGGCTTCTTACTCATCCCTGCATCAGAAGAATCCTCAAAGGAATTAAAAAGAGTCACTGTTAATTTGACATCTTGTAGTGGTTCTGAACCTATCAAGGAATTATCTGAGTATGAGTTACTGATAACAAGATCTCTGCAAGACATGCTGTCATTCCATCGGTCTCAATGCGAAAGAGTTCTGCATGCGGCTTCTACACAGAAAAACATCAAATCAGTAAAATATCATTTAAAAAGAGTAATGGGAAATTGTCACCTAACATTCGAAGAGTTATACACAGCACTGGTTCAAATTGAGGCTCTCCTCAACTCGCGCCCGCTTACGCCGTTGTCGTCGGACCCTAATGACCTTTTGCCGCTAACTCCAGGACATTTCCTGATAGGACGCACGCTCACATCATTACCTGGACCTTCCTATGAAGAAGCTTCTCTAACTCACTTAAAGCGATATGAGAGGATAGAGGCGTTACGTCAACATTTTTGGTCACGGTGGAACAAGGAATATATCTCGGAGCTACAGCAGCGTACTAAATGGAGATCTTCAAAGGCTGCCTTGGAAATAGATCGCATGGTTGTAATAAAGGAAGATAATCTACCACCACTAAAATGGCGATTAGGTCGAATCTCATCAGTCTTTCCAGGACCCGATGGAATTCAGTCGTGTTGCGGATATACGCACCACCACTGGAGTAATTCGACGTGCATTTAGCAAGATTTGTCCGCTGCCATTAAATGAAGTTTCTGGTTGAAAGATGACCTTTCAACGCCCGGGGGCATGTTTAGATCTCGAAGATTGCTCCTACCAAAAAGTGCTTAACTTTTATTATCTGGCGTTTAAGAATGGAGTGTACTTACTTGTTAATAATTTTTTGTATCTGTGGTTTTTTTTCTATTTCGGAATACACATATTTTTAACAGTTCCTGGTTTTGAATCATTTTTCACTGCCTAAACCTCAAATTACTTACATTATCACTGAAAGATGCACTTCAGATGAAAAAAGTTTAGAACTTACTGATATAAACTTAAAATAAGTGATACAATTTGATGTTCACAAAGCACTAACCAAGAAAAAAAATGCTGAAGGAAAAAATAATACTTACTTTGTCTGATGAAAAAATTATATATAAGAGTAATATGAAAAAACCTTAAAAATTTACACCTAGTACTGGTCGGCCCAGAACAGCCAGAGGTTACGAAAATAACGACTCTTCACAATCAAAGCCTTTGGTTGTTCAATTGGGCTTAGAAGACCCAGTTATTATAAAAATGATACAGAAATTTTTCGAGATTTGATGGGTTCTGAAGATAGCGATTAACCGGTTTTTTTTTCAAGAGTTTATTTTTTATAGTTATAGTACCTATATATCAGTGGCATTTGATTATTACAATCAAGGACTGCCAGCCCTAACAAATTTCTCTATTGACACTACTTTCGTCCCCATTCACCCCAATTTCCGGGTGAATAGGGATAGCATATAATATTATAGCTTTTTTTGCTTAAACTGAAATGCTAATTGCATAGTTTTAAATTAGATAGCAAAGATACCACCAAGACTCAATCATGTTGATCCTGTTAAAGCAATATATCCATCAACAACTACCGTAAAACAGGCTGAATAGAGTTCACGGGGTGAATAGAAATATTCTTGAGAAAAAGTCTAAAAGCCTGTGATTCGAAAACTACTTTCAAAATCGCAATAGTGTTTTTTTTTACAATTGCAACATTTTTTCTTTTGTTAGACAAAATTTGAATAGTTTGAAGTTAGCAATTTATGTGAAAAAAGTGAGATTAAAGTAGGTACAACGGTTGTGTGTATGTCTTTTGCGCTCTTATTAACTTGTATCTAGTTATTATTTAAATTGTGTTTTTGATAGTAAAATAAGTAAATTCGACGGTGAAGTCTATCCGGAATAAATTGAAAGGGTAAGTTTTTCTGATTAGATCGATTTTTATTGTTCAAATAGTAAAAATAGTTACTATCACAAAGTGCCAACAGTACTATGGAAAAAAAAGTTTTTTAATTATAATACAAAGATCCAGAATCATTAGGTTTTGTAAACCTTATATGCTTGCCATCTATGGCGCCAATGCAATTGGGGGAATTTGCATATTTTTCAAAATCTGTAGCTATTTTCTTCCATATATCTTCGCTGGGTTCAGGCATGACATTTTTTACGACTTTTTCCCACAGAGCTTCACATATTTCACGGACAATTTCTGTAATTGTAGATTTGCCTAGACGAAAGTTGTAATGCAGTTCTCCAAAGGAACAACCAGTACCCAGATATCTGAAACAATATAATCTTGATCTGTATCGTTTTGTTAAAAAAGTTGTAAAGCTTTCATTTATACATTATAAGTCGCGGGCACCTATAGCTAGTTTAAAATAATGAGTGTCAATGATTTTTTTTTTTTTTTAATTATTTTTTTAATGAGTGTCTTCTATTATGTGACCGCTCTTGTATTTATAAGTCTAAAATTTTGTAAAAGATAGTGATTTCTGTTCCAGGTGTAACATTACAAAAAAAGTGGAAGAACATACGGGATGCTTATAGGTATAGGTTTGCCCCGTTTTTGTAGCGCGTCAGGTATGTTTAATGTCCTCCTGACCGAATTTCGGCCACGGCGGCTTCTCTCAACAGAGATTAGCCATCTGCGCGGGAGATATTTCAGTGCACGAGTGTATGCGCGAACACAGTTGCACTCTCTATTCCTTCACTCTCATAGTCCGATGGGACGAGAATCCGACACGACCGGAGAGAGATCAGGCGCAGGACCAACGGCTTTACGTGCTTTCCGAGGCACGGGGGTGTAAACACCACCTAACTTCCTGACTCCGAGCTGAGCTGTACTGAGTATATCTAAACGAAAAACCCAGTAACTATTTTTTTTTGGCTCGACCCGGTATTCGAACCCGAGATCTCGGGCACGGCAGTCGCGCTTGCGACCACTAGGCCAACGAGGCAGTCAAAGTCAGGTATGTTTACTGAGGCAAAAACAGATTGCTTTATAACTATCTTACGCAAAAGAGTAGCCTCCCTGATGCGTCGCATTCGGGACAGCACCAGCAGCATCCTAAATACTATTTTAAGTAGGGTTGACTGTCCTATTGTGCGGTACGGGAACACCCTACATATGGGTTCCAGACCGGTTCTGTTTAATATAAGATAATACTAACATAGTCTTAAGTTTTTTACTAACATTCATATGGATTTACATGTACAAACTTGTGTGTGTATTATCTGAAATAAAAATCTATTATTATTATAATAAGGAATTCAAGAAAGGCAAATCAATTCAATTGTAAAGGTTTAAAATACATGTATTTTGACCAGCTTTCTTTTCTTCAGAAGACGGTAGAAAACAAAGAAACGACCTCAAATACACATGAAGCCAAAAATGAAGGAATTCAAAACATTGACCAAAACCAAGATAATTTTGTTAATGCACGTGAAATATAATCAGTACCCAATAAAAGGAAGAAGACTAAAATTACTTCAGAAGAGCGATTGGCTGACATATTAGAAAATAGCATTGAATCAAGGGATAAAATACAGAGACAATTACAAGAAAGTATGTCAAAGCAAGATGATGATGATAAGCTTTTTTGTATGTCATTGTATAAAGAGTTAAAAAAAGTCCCAGAAAATAAGCGTTTGGCTACTAAAATTGAATTACCTGGAGTAATACAGAAAGGGCAGAAATTACCAGCGCCTATTCATATCACGAGCTAGCAGAACACGCCTAATGCAGTATTTTGGCAAAACCAACAATATTCAAACCCACAAGGATATTTTACTGGATATTCTACAATCGTACCAGGAGAGTCTCCATCGCCTTTATCATGCAATAGCACTGACGACTCACAGTCTTCTATAGCACAAAATATATATTCTGATGTATAGAAAAAATATCTTACCTTAATGTAATCACGAGTTTTTCTTCTGGGGCCACGCTTGACCTCATATGGGTATCATTAGATGCAATTTGTTCACTGATCATTTCTAATAATTCATCAAATGAATTTATCGACATTCTCAAATAATTAAAGAATTTTAGTTCAAAACTTCTTAATTTTGGATATAAAGTCTGAAACTGACCATGGGTGAGCCGATCACGTAATATTGGATGCACCCAATACTGCCGTTTCTTCTTTCTTTTTTTTTACGGAGCAACAAGTATACACATATTGCTTCTTCGACTTCCATGATTGGACTAGAACGACTGTCACTCTATGCGGATTACGGCACTCCGCATTTACATCCGCGCCTGTCTGAACACTTGCGTTTAGAACCGCGCGATTTGCATCCGCACGGATTCCGCCATGTCTGAACGAGCTCAAAAAATTAAGACTCCCACAATGAAAGTTTTTGATGAAAGTTTCAGCTTTATTGCTCGAAACTTAGAATTTATATTATAAAAGTCAGTTTGAAAGTCCAGATTGTTTCTATTAACCCCGTTATACGGTACGTGTTTAATTAGTCAGGGACGGATTAGGCAGAAACGACGAAGTTTTGAGTAAATTGCATTTGCTGAATGAAAAATATTTATTTCCATTGAATTATCAAATAAAGCCTCAGCTTAATGTATGATTAAAACTATTTTAATAAATTATAAAATCAATATTATGTTACTCACTGTCTGTGTTATGGAGAACATGATTATAGGCATATGTGTATATAAATAGTATAGGCTATACTCGCATAAGCATAAAATTTCATTCAGCAGGCAATAATAGAGCATACTAATATTTTTTTCCAGGTTTCCAAAGGATGAAAGTTTACGGAAGGGGAAGGACAGTTTGAAAATTTTAAATCATATTTTAATAATTTTTATTCATTTTTTATTGCTTTGGGCTGGATTTACAGTGCTCAAAACTCAAGCTATAATTTAGTTAGTTCACTGGTAAATTATTGTGTTAAGTATCCATGAGCAGCAGCCTTGCTTATTGAAGTTCAACTCTATAATTATTATATTCATGTGCTTTAAATTAAAATGTTCTCCCTAATATCTAATATTCAGTGTAGATAAAATTGTAAAGTTCAAGTGCTGGAATGCACAAGCTCAACTTATAATGGTTAATAACTTTTCACTTGTAAGTTTTGAAATACACATACATGAAAGTAAAAGCAAGTAAAAAAAAACTGAAATCAGGTTCAGGTGCTAAAACAAGCAAGGAATAAATTTATCTTGAAATGTTAACCTTATTAGATTCGAACTCAAGTAATGAAGCAGATGAATCTATAGAAAATCAGAGTGATGATCAAGACTCATCAACAAATGCAAATAATAACATCTTAGCACCCAGCACCAGTACCGGAAATTTAAATCTTGAACGTACATATAATAATACAGAGCCAGAATCATCACGAAAACGTAGACGCCAATCATCACCAACTCCTTTTGAAAAATAATTGTTGCACTATGTAATACAAAACAATGTTGATACTGATGACGAAGGCATGATTTTTTTAAACTTTAAACTTTAAATTCCAACAGTCAAAAAATTGAATACATTTAAAAAAATATAATTTCGAACCAAAGTGTTAGAAGCTTTGATTGACATCGAAAAAGAAACAGTTATTACTCTGGATGATTTACCATCAATAGGTTTATCAGATTCGCAAAATACAATTAGCACGATTGATTTAAGATCACTTAATATCAGAACAGAAACTCAAAACACAGATACAATTCAAGATTAATTAGAATTATATGAGAATGAGGACTTCGAGAATATTATTAAGACAGCTCTAGACTGCTTTAGTAAGTACTGATATTAATTATAAATAATACCTTTAAAGAATGTCTCATTGATAGTGGGTAATGTTAGTCGAAACTGGATACTTTTTGAGACAAACACATTTTTTGTCTAAATTTTATGATACTTTATAAAATGTGTTTGCCACATTGAAAGTATCGACTTAATCTGAAGAAAATTATCCTCTTTCAATGGGACACCCTGAATAAGTAAAAAGAACGTATGTTATTACATTGTGATTCGGTATACACTATCTGTATAGAAAAAATGATATTAAATTGTACAAAAAATATGTTATTCAAAAGCAAATAAATAATGTTAACCTTTTAACCGCTTGTGTCGCATATATGCGACACATGTTTCCGTGTCCCTACCGCTCGTGTCGTATTTCTGCGACAGAGATCATGCATGATTTTTTCGTTCCATTTTCGTCCTATTAACTACGAGGTACAACTAAAACTATTATTTAATAGAGCTATTATTCATAACAATTACTTAAAATTATTTTTCATAGCTCTAAGCATTGAAAAAACTTAATAAAAAATAAGTAATTGGCAGCTCGGACTTTTCTTCGGTGTCTATCGCGCGCGTCGCATATATACGACCATATGGATGAGATACAATGCAAAGCGCATTAAAACGAAAACAGTTAAATAATCAGGTATAATGCATCATTGAGGATAAAATAAACAGTGTCATACGAAATACAGTTAAAATTAACATAATTATTGCCTTGTGTATTAATTATTTTCCTTATTATTCAAAAGAAAAATATTCCTCAGGATCTTTGTATAATACTAATATTTCGTTAATTGACGTTAGTTCCCATCCCTAGACGCCTATGCTTGCAATATATTTCTCTAGTTAGTCTAGCGCGGCTGTCGCATTAATACGACGACTGCCTACGTCACGAGCGGATGAAACGAGTGGAAATTTCCATTAAAGTTGTTCGTGGGTATTTGTTTCATTGTCGATAAAATGACGACTACTGAGGAATTAATCAGAATATTAGAAGGTGACGACGAAGATGAATTATTATTAGAAACTACAGAAGAATTTAGAAGTGATGGAGAGGTAAGTACCTATTTCAATTTCTTATGTTAGTTGCATATTATTCAGTAGGTGTAGGTATAATTAAGACTTCCGTTGGGTTTAGGTAACTCCTTGATGAATCGAAATAGTATTTTAAATATTGTGATGTAATTCTGTTATTAAATTACGTACTTACCTATATCCTATTGATTGTTCAAATTTGGAACCGTGTTGTATGTTGTCCTTACCATTAATAAGGTACTGTGACAGTACCTACCAAGTCGGACAGGCGCTCGCACTCGTACTGGCACTCGCGTTTGTCTCTTTTTAACGAACGGAGTTCCGCATGGGGTTGTCTCTTATGCCGGTCCAGACGAGTGTATCATAACATAAGTAATGTAACACGAATTCTACGTGTGGACGGCACTACGGGCGTTACTTGTAATGCTCCTAGTGCCGTCCTCGGTGGTTTACATACACGTTACACTCGTCTGGACCCGGCGTTGCCGCTCAGCGCGACACGTTTTAGTTATGATGACGCTGCGCACCGGGGCTCGGTTAGATAAACTGAAGTCTGTCAGACACTCGCGTAGGAATTATTCCTAGAGCAGGAATTAAAACTATCTTTGAAAAAAAAGATAACTTTAACTGAGTTGTTTTTTGTTAAAGTTTTATAGGTACCTACCTACCTACCTATCATTTGTTTGTTTTATTTTTTAACGCACCGCACTAAGGAAATTAATGTTGATTGTCTACCATAGTGATTGTCTGCCATATCCGGTTGTACTTGCATAGGTCCTTGAAAAATGCGAAACCTTGCTCTTAAAATTCCGAAAGCATTTTCCACAGTTCTTCGAGCACGTGATAAACGGTAATTAAAGACTTTATTAGAATCATTGTTTACAAGCTTTGCTTTACTGTAGGGCTTTAAAAGGTACGTTTTTAAAGGAAATGCTGCATCAGCCACAATAGTATACGGCATAGGTTCAGAATTTTGATGTATTGGAGTATTCTGTGGAACATTCAGTTGGTTCCGTTCGAACATTTTCCCCATCACGGAATTTTCGTATACACCACCATCACTGTTACGGCCATACGCCCCTACATCTATCATAACAAATTTATATTGAGCATCAACTAAAGCAAGCAATACGATTGAATGATCCAGCATTTATTGGGCATATTATGTTTACATGCTTGCCATCCAATGCGCCAAGACAATTAGGAAAATGCCAATATGTTTGGAAATCTTTTGCTATCTCTTTCCATCTCTCTTCTGTAAAGTCAAGTACCTAATATTAAAGTTAACACAATAATAACACTATCAGCTCTTAAAGTAACGATTTTTGTTTCAGTTGAAAAATGCAAAGATAATTGGTCTAAATTACGCAACGCATACTGTAGTGCACTAAAACGACGAAAAACTAAATCTGGGCAAGCGGCAACGCAAGGGACTCCATGGAAATACGAAGATCAAATGGGTTTTTTACGTCCATACATGGAAATGAGAAACACTAAGACTAATTTGATACCGCCGTCATCTCCGTCGACATCTGCAGAGACCATCACATCGGAATTGCCTGCAGAAAGTCCTGAAGTTCCTGAAAGTCCGCCTGATTTCAGAAGTGAGTCACAACAAAGCAACTTAAGTTCATATTCTCAAAGGAGCTCATCTTCGAAGAGAAAACCTGATTGAGCAGACATTTACGATATGATGAAGACACAGCATAGTCTGAAGCAAACAAAAAACAACAGTCAAAACTGGACTTGAATGAAACAGACATGTTTTTCTTTAGTATGAGCAAAGTAGTCAAAAACCTACGGAAATTAGAAATTAAACCAAACAAAAATTAAATTAGATTTACATATGGCTATTTCTCAGGCTGAAATTCGTAACATTGAAATGGAACGTGTAGTAAAGACACCGCTTAGAATAGTTTCTCAAACGGTAGTTCCGCCAAGTAACCAGCCTCTCCCAGAGCCATCCAGAGTCGACTATCATAATTCACCTACAGAAATAAATGAGTTTTCACCTGCATCCCAGTCCATACTCGAACCTTGTCCACTTATTACAGCGGTGTAACTTTTGATTGAGCACTGTACTTGAATGATTAATATAATAGTTTCGTACTTGTTAAAATTAAAATTGTTGATTTTTAATACAAAATAAAAATTACCTCAAACAAACTGCTAGCCTTTCTTTTGTTTCAATGGGTCGGCGATATCTGTATGAATCTTTTTAATATCTTGTTCAATTAAAGAATGTATGTAATTGAATTGTTGTTTTTTCATCCTGAAGTACTGTTGAAATTTAATTTCATCGCTTTTTAGTTCATGCACCAACAAATGATATTCACTTCGGCTTCCTCTTGAAGTATTTATTGGATGTACCCAATATCTCCTTTTCTTTCTTTCCTTTTTGAGTAGGCTTAACATGAGCAGGTATGCTACATTTTCTTCAAAATCCGTATCCGAGTCTGAAGAAAACATTGTAGATGTTTACTCGAGGCCTCCACTGTACTGACTGAAATTTTCGTCAGGGCGCGCGGCGACACGACACGCAAATGTAATAACCCGCCGTTGCGTCAGGCAGCGTGGCGACACGCGGCGTGGGTTAAATATAATTGCGGCTTAAGCCAAGTCTTTGGTTTGGTATTACGAGTTATTGACATTCTTGGTGAAAAAAAATGATGTGAAAAGAAAGGGAATCGATTCACTCATGAGTGACGACGAAGACGTAAGTTGCATTTGTATATTATGTTACCTCTATAATTCAGTAGGTAGGTATCACCTATTCTATATAATAAATAAATATTCTTGGACGAATTACACAACGCCTCTCTTAGTCCTTAACTAAACTTATTAACTAGTAAAAAAAGTATTTGTGTACTTATATTTATCAGTTATCCTGATAAATATAAGTACACAAATACTTTTTTTGTAAATGAATACATGTTATACATAGAAAACACCCAGACCAAAACAGACAGACACGTTCATGCACACAAATGATGTCTTGTGTGGGAATCGAACCCACGACCTTCGAGATAAAGTAGCCATTGCTAGCCACTCGACTCGATCACTGTCCACCACGGGAACAGTACCTATAGAATACCAAAAACGTTTAGGTAATGTACAGTAGCGGTCATAAGTGCAGTAGAAGTTTCACAAATCTATCGCATTAAAACAAGTCGCACTTACGACCTTTTTCTATAACAAACATTTTGCACACATACACGGTCTCGCACTCTTTCATCATTATCTAGTCAGAAAGAGTGCGATATAATGATAATTTGCTTTAGTGACAAAACTGTTATGTCGCGAAGCTGATGGGCGTGTTAAGATATTGGTATTTAATTTCAATATTGTGGATATATGTCTATCTGGCTTAGCAGATAACGCTTTGGTTAAGATAATACGCACGTTGTGACCTGCGATCGAACCCCACTGAGAAATACACTTTTTGTGTTTTAATTATGAATTTAGAATGTCTACACTAATTCTACAGTTAGTTATATGCGATGAAATGTGTTTCGAACTTATTATTTACAAAAAAGAAAAAAGATGAGGGTGAATGTAAAAAAAATGTTAACTAAAATTAGTTACGACGTTGTTTGTTCCGAGCGTTTTTGTTATTATTGCGATTAGTGTGTTGTTTGATTATCTTTATTCAAGATGTAAGCAAATATTACTATTGATGCCAGGGCAAATATTGTCGCTTTGCGTCAAAATGGGTTGAATATTTCTCAAATTTCAAATTAAACCGGCTTATGTGTAAATATATTTTTTTTTAAATTGTAATTATGATTGTTGTGGTCTATAATTTTTTATTTAATCTCTAGTTGCAAGTTTATTATAAAATTTTCGTTTTTAGAGAAATACTGTGAGCCGTGGGGTAAAGAGGTTCGAGGAAGAAGGTAGTCTGAAGAGTCGTGTAAGAAGTGGAAGGCCACCTCTTATTAACCCGACTCAGCGACGTGTCATGGTGGAAGAATATGAAACAAATGGTTTCATTCCAACTAAAATATTTGCTGATCAATTTGATACATCACGTCATTACGAACTGTTCGCCGTGCACTCCATACTGAAGGTTTACATCATCGGAAACCAGCTAAAAACCGTTTTTGACACAAAAACACAAGGAGGAACGACTACGTTTTGCTCGAGAATATTTAGATTTTAACTGGGATACAACCATATTTACTGATGAGAAGACTTTCAAATCTTGCCAGAAAGGAAGAATTCATTTATGGCGAAAAGACAATACTCGCTGGTCTGAGAAAAACATTATTCCGAATACAGAATCAGGTAGAATAAGTGTGAACATGTGGGGGTGGATTAGTGCTCAAGGGCCGGGTGAATTGGAATTTATACCTACGCGTGCGAACAGCTCTAATTACGTCGAAGTGACATAATGCTACCTACTGTGCGTAATGTTTACCCCATAGAAGACTAGTGAACAAAATTTTGTTCAAGATAATTGTCCGACACATCGTGCCAGTGTTGTAAAAGAGTGGTTTTTAGCAAGCATATTGACATTAAAGTTATTCCGTGGCCAGCACGTTCCCCTGATCTAAACCCCATTAAAAATATATGGGGTTTGCCATCGATAGCACCTAGAAGATTAGGAAAATTTGTGGTACTGTTAAAGCCTTTCGCAATTTTCAACCATTCTTCTTCTGATTTTGGTGGCATGCATAAAAACTTCAAAGAATTCCATATTGTTGAACAAGTTTCCCGGACAATGCTTGATACCGTAGAAATCCCACATTTGTATGAATAATGCAGCTCGGTAAATGTGCATCCTGATGCTAGAAACCTGCAACAACTTATATGTTATTTTTAATTTATACATTTATTTAAATACATGTTTCAGGCACTACCATTCAGAAAAAATTGGAAGCAGCAGAGAACTGAAGAAGAATTATTCAAAAAGCGGGTCAGGAGCCAAAAACTCAACGCCTATTTCAATAATCTATTGTTTTTGAAACCACTGTATAAAACAAAACCAAAAAAAGACGAACATGAAAATACAGACGTTAACGAAATTGTAAACATTGAAGATGGCATTAATGATAACGATGATAGTAATGATGCTTCAGATATTACTGTTGAAACAACTAGGTCTAGCTATAATTTATTCAAAATCTTAGCAGATAATATTATAAATAAAAAGAAAAATGGAAACGGATGACAATGATGATCCGGATAAACAATTTTTGTTCTCATTATTGCCAGATTTAAAAAATATGGATCCGAGTATTAAATTTGATTTAAAATATGATATAATGAGTGTTATGAAGAGATATAAAGATTACAATAAGTCATATTCAGAATACGGTTATCGAACAGGCGCTACTTCCATGAATAGTCAGTATTCAAATTCATCATCAAACGCAAGCCCCCCACCAGTTTCGTCTACTCCATTGTCATCTACTACTACTTCTAACATTCATACAAATTTAGAGCACCAGAACACACAGTATGGTGAAGAAATTTATTAAGATTTGTTCATAAATGATAACAATTCCTAGAAATAAATTTTGTATACGTAAAAATTTGACTTTTACTAAAACCATTTAAACCATTTATACTACTCACCTTATTGTGATCGCAAGCCTCTTTTCAGCAGATATGCTTTTCCTTAACACAGTATCCTTATGCTCTAACTGTGATTTTAACATATTTAACAATACATCAAAAGTGCTCAAAGACATTCTAAAGTAATTTTTAAATCGTTAAGAATCACTTCGTAAAGGTTATTAAAGTGACCGGTTATCAGTCTTGATGCAACTATCGGTGACAGCACTTTTTTCGTCGTCTCAGTCGACGGCGAATAAGTAACGCAAATAGTAATGTTTCTTCGTCAGAATCCATGTTGATACTGACACGATCCCACCGGTTCGAGCGAACACGCCGAAATATGCGCGTTTACGCCAGTCCGGTTTTTTGAAGCGCGTAATGTAGCGCGCGTGTAAGCGCGTATACTGAAACGACCGTATACGCGCTAAAAAATACGCTAGTCTGAAATCACTCTTATTCTTCGGGAAAATTATGGCATCTTTGCTCTAGGTACTATCCGAGGTAATCGCCTACGAGGAGCAGAAACGGTTTTACCTACTGAAAAGGTTATGAAAAAGAAACCTAGAGGACATTTTGCACGGGCTGTTTGTGACCGAAACCGCTTAGCAATAGTTCGTTGGAATGACAACAAAGCTGTTACAATAATAAGTTCTTTTGTGGCAAGTGAACCTGTAGAAACAATCGCAGATATTCCAAGGAACAAAAGGAAAAGGTCGACGTCCAATGTCCACAGATAGTGCGCCAATATAATAAACATATGGGGGGTGTTGATCTTGCTGATATGCTAATTGCCCTTTATAAAACACCATTCAAAAGCAGGAGATGGTATTTAGCTATATTTGCACAGATGATCGATGTATGTATAAATAATGCTTGGCTACTGTATCGTCGTAAAGATTCAAGTAACACGAAAGCTAAAATACCTCTAAAAGCATTTAGATACGATGTCTATGAAACATTGTTGAAGGCAAATAGATTTTCTAAAAGAAATAAAACTAAGGTCGCAAAGGTAACTAAACCGCATGTAGCTCGCCCATCGAGCCCTGTCAAATATGACAATATAGGTCATTTTCCATCAACAATTGAAGAAGGTCGTTGCAGATATTGCCTAAAGAAAACCGTGTTTTGTAACTGGTAAAAATCCGAGAAACTGTTTTTTTAATTTTCATACTAAATAATTATATGTTTTCAATTTAATTTCTTTCTTTTTATATATTTTTTAATAAAATTTACGTAAAAGTGCCGTTTTTTATTCTATCCTCTAATTTGGTAACGTCCGCTGTGGCGGACATACAATTCTGCCAGCTATTTATTAAGTTATCGGTAACGTCCGCTGTGGCGGATACGAGTTATCCCAGCAGTGGGCAACTCGGGATTTTTTTTTACATTTTTAAAGGCTCTTTACTAATACCCCTGGAGTCCTTCAATTATTAAAATTATATTTTTCGATCTCTTTTTTCGTTGCCAAATTAAGGGTTAACAAAAAAAAAACATGGAAGCTCGTAACAAACAATACGAATGATAAGGAAAGAATATGGTTAACGATTGCTATCCTTTTTATTCCTAACCCTAAAATCTGCAGAAATCTCCTTAAATGATTTAGTACGATCTCGTCACTCGTGCGTCGTATGCGTTTCGTTGTATTCTGCCTGTGTTTTTCTCTGCTGTTTGTTTACCCCTGACCCTGCCCCTGACTGTGGACTCTGTTTAATTTGCCTACTGATTGGATTTGTTGTTTTGGTGATCCCTACGATTTTGGCTACGTGTAGTGAAGATTCTGGCTTGCTCAACGATTTGGACAAACGTGCAGTGCAGTGACGAATAAAAATGTCTCGATACATACCACGTGAATATGCTGACATGCATTTTGTTTATGGTGAATGCAGAGGTGTTGGCAGAGAAGCAACTCGACTCTATCGGGAGAGTTATCCCGATCGAAGACATCCGGACCATAGAGTTTTTGGGAGAGTGCATAACGCATACACTGAGGGGAGGATACCAGACACAGGTGTAGGAGGTGCAAGTGAAGGACGACCGCAAGTGCACAACGATGAATAAATATTGAATTTAGTTCATGAAGATCCTTCCACATCGGTCCGTGTCTTAAGTCGGAGAACTGGCATATCGACTAGAACCATACACAGAATGTTGAAAAGACATGAACTGTACCCATACCACTATCAAAGGGTACAGTCATTGCTGCCACGTGATAATCCCTTGAGAGTGACATTTTGTAGAGAAATGCTACGCAGGGTACGGGAAGACCCGCAATTTTTAAATAAAATATTATGGAGCGACGAATCATCCTGCAAAAAAAATGGTTATTTAAATTTGCACAACCTGCATAGCTGGCAACTCGAAAACCCGCATCTAATAAGACAAGATAGATCACAGTATCAATTGAAAAGAAATCTATGGACCGGAATCATTAACGGACAGATAATTGGTCCACACGAGCTGCCAGAAAATTTAAATGCTGAGAGGTATTTAAGTTTTTTGCAAAATGACTTGCCGTCGCTTGTGGAAAATGTCGCTCCTGAAGTCCAAGAAGACATGTGGCTGCAAAATGATGGCTGTCCCACTCACTATGCTCTCAGAGTACGAGAATACTTGAATACGGCGTTTCCAAATAGGTGGATAGGGCGCTTAGGTCCAATATTGTGGCCACCGCGCTCGCCAGACCTAAATCCCCTGGATTACTTTTATTGGGGTTGCCTAAAGGAAAAAGTATACAAAGAACCAGTTACGAGCATTGAGCAATTGAGGACTAGAATCCAGACAGCAGCTAGAGAAATCAGCGCGAGCGGGTATGCTCGAACGATAAAACGAACATTTATTCGACGTTGCAGAGCGTGTTGTAACAGGGTTTTTTGATTATAGTACGTTTAATTGATACAGAAAGACGGTCAGCGTCATCTATTTGACAATTCAAAGAGTTACAAGGTTGTCAGGAACACGGATCGATGATTACTAGATTGTCGCTAGATGTCGCTATTATATGTTTCGTGGGTTCAGTATTTAACTTTATTTAGTAATTTGCTAAATATATTCTAATAAAGCTTAAAATAAATAAATTATATTATATCATATAAAGATTAACCTAAATGAAGATAAATTAAATTAAATTTATACATATAATTTTTTTTTGGTCTGTCAATTTGACAAGTTCGTGATTTGGCATAAGGTGTAGGAACACTGATTGGGTAGAAAAGGTCATTGTCATTTCCGGATTCTGGTGCTCGTGGAGACATGTTAAAAGTTTTAGAGCAATTCTTTAAGTCAATATTTTTTGGTCTTCGAGCCCTAAAGTTGCTCATATTTCGGTGACAGTCCTTATCTTGCTCGGGTTTTTTGAAGAGGTCATTCAACCTCGTGTTTTGATTACATCGTGGCATGGCCCACTGATTTGTTTGGGTTGGGTGTCTTGACTGGTGTCAAGGGAGGGCGATAACGATAACAGATAGCAATAGCAATAGCGATTGCGATAGCAATTCCGATGGTTGGTTGCCGCGCCCCAGTGCGCTAAGCTGACAGGTACCCGTGCATCCAATGTATTATATTACTTTCCGGCAAAAGACCTTATTTATGTGGTGTGGTCTCTCTCTCTTTATCTAGATAGGATAAAACATAATTATATTCTGAGAACCTCAGCAACCCACGCGCTGAGCTGGCTTGACACTTTCTGTTGTGTACGTATTTTTATTAAGGGTAATATATATATTTCTGTACCATAAGGTTGTTTTTTTGTTTTACTTTAACACACCACTCCTACTCGATTACCATCCCTGGCAAACCACCACGTTACAGTGTATCGCTGCAAATGGCGGCCATTTTGAACATTTAGTGTAATTTTAATAATGTTTAATAACCATGTCAAAGATGTTAATAAATGATGACTAGTATGAATTGTTTTATTATGCGCTGACCAAAACAGTTAGGTGTATTGTATCACTTTGAAACAATAGTGACAAAAAATGTTATTGGCATTGCAGTTTAGTATTTTTTTTATAAAATTCGTAGGTAATAACTTAACTAAAACTTAAAATGTATTTTAATGAAAATCTTCCTTTCTTAGATTAAAATTGAATATCTTTCTGTTAAACAATAGGATCTGCTATTATGATACCTTTTTGGAATCGGTATTTTAGTCATGTTTTGTTATTTTAGTCGTATTTTAGTTGTGTTGAGTTTGGAACCGAAAGCACCGGTTCTAAAATAGGGCCGGTTCTCGATGCCCTAGTTGTTACATGATGTCCACAAAGTAATCTCTCGTTATTAAAGGGGGGTGTCATCCAATATTGACGCCGGTTTCGTTGCTTACGCTTTGGCTGCTTACGTAAAAGCAGCACTAAAGACAACGTGTTTGCATCGCGACTGAATCTGAGTCCGTGAGCGAGGGCACACAGCTAGCGACCGTATAGATGCTAAATCGCGACAGCATCGCTATAAAAAGTAGCTCGTGGGCGAGCGGCCTTAAGTGATGAGTGCGATTTTTTTATAATTTATTTTAATTTTCTTTATAAAACTAAATCACGCACAATAGAAATGATTGAAAAAGATGCAACTTCTTATAAAATTAATATGTAACGATTTCTTGTGTGATGGGATAGTATCTACGTACCCAGTTTCTACGTTAGTATTTAGAAAACATCCTGGAGGTAAAAATTGATACCTATTTTTTTTTTATAGATTGAAAAGATTTATCAAAAGATTTAAATTCTAACAATTATCCACCATATCAAGAAAATCTTCTTATTACAGCACTCATGGTAGAAAATTCTCCTAGTGGAAGAATACAAGTGCTGTCGGATGACAGAGTTATTTTGAAAAGGACAAAATCAGGAAGGTTATTGCCATTTAAATTACCAGATGGAGCTTCAGCATTCTCTCTTTACGTTCACGTTAAGAAGACCTATTGGAGAATGCTTATGGCTTACCTAGATCTTCTGTTGTATGTATTAGAATTCGATACATGTATTAGTAATAACAAGAATCTCGACAATTTGTTATATTTCTTTTTCTTTTCAGGATGATGCTCAGGGCAACATTTATATTCCACCTTAAATGATTGAGCATGAAATAGTCCATTAGCCCAGTCTAAGTATTGATGAAGATAATTCTATATTAGAATCTGCTCCACCTAGCTCGTCTGTAGGTTTCACTAATATACTGGTAAACATATTGTATTTTGCCTACATTATTATTTATAATGTACTTATTTATATTTTTAGGCTAATAACGTCTCTTTCGCTGATATATTTTACCCGCGGATCTTGCTGAGGCATTGGCTATTGATTCGGGTAGCAGGGAGAGCAACGACAAAGAGTACTCTGAAAAGAGTACTCTGAAGAGACTATTCGTCAAATTTTGGAGTCAAATGACGATGACATTCAAGAAGAAGAAGTTCCTCCAGCATTGGCAGATGGTGTCAGTTGGTCATGTGATTTTTAAACTTTTATAGGTGTCCAAGAAATTTACACCGAGCAACCAGGACCAACAATAATGATAACTGATCCTTTTGAACTTTTCTCTTTTACTACCATATACTTATATTACCAACATATTATGGAATTAATTGTACGCGACACCAACGAGTACGCGTGGCAGACAATTGTGCAACTTAGTTAAGTTGGGATAAAACCAGAATCAAGATTGAACGACTAGGTAGAAGTAACCGTGGAGGAGCTCTACAAATTTTTCTCCATTTTAATTTACATACTTGCTTGTGTCAGAGAGGACGAATACGTTAGAAATGCCTCAATTTCGCCAGATTATTGATTAATTATAATTTAGATTTCAACTTACATGGACATGATCGTAAAACATCTAAAATAGCTTCTATTCTCGACCATTGCAACCGCAAATTTAAGGAGATGTATGTTCCTGAGCAGCACTTAAGTCTTGATGAATCGCTGCTGCTTTGGAAAGGGAGGCTAAGCTGGATTCAATGTATTCGTTCCAAAGCAGCACGATTTGGCATCAAGAGCTTTTAGCTCTGTGAAGCTAGAACAGGATATTTATTGACAATGGCCATTAACACGTTCAACGCCATGTCGGACATTGCTGGGCGACACTTAACTTTCCCTTAAGCTTTGGTTTCCTAGGATAGCGGTGCCGTCATATAGCGGCCGTAATATTACGGACGCAAAAAGACGGCCGTCTTTACGGTGACGACATGTGGAAAGTTCCACGGCCGTTTTAACACACCGTCAGTCATTTTTTTAAAACAAACGTCAAACGAAAAGCATCCAAGATAGAAAATGGACGACCTTGATTTAGCTTTAGTAATTTACTTGGAGGATGAACTATCATCAGAAGAGGAAAATAGTCGTATGGCGGAAGACGATTTATTCAAATCTCGTGGTACTGAAGGTGCATTTGAGATTTTAGTACGTCGTCGTTTACTGAGCAATGAAGAGAAATTCAGAGAATACTTTCGCCTTACACCACAGTTATTTGATTACGTACTTAACCACATAAGACATGATTTGAGTTACAAACCATACAATAGACACACAAAACCAATAATCCCAGAACAAAAACTGTGTATACTTCTTAGGTAAGTCAATAAAAGAACATTTTAATTGGTCCTGTATTTATTTAATATTATCAGTTTTGCGAAACTAAATATATTTGTCCTTGTTCATCTACTCTAATTAAACGAGTGCCTGGCTGTTCATCGACTGTAATCAGTGAAGTGTCTTGCGGAGAAGGAGCTACAATTAGTGAAGCACTAGTACTACTAGTAGTTGTGGTAGACATTGGCGAAGGAACAATATCTGCATAATAATCACTATTGCTAGTATTGGGTCTTGGAGATAAGGCACAGACTTGAGGTGAATTGTTTGAAATTTGGCGTAATTCAGCATTACCAACTAATGATCCTATTTGCAACCTTAATTGTACTTGCTCGTAAGGTGGCAGCTTCTTTACTATTTTTGCCATTGAACCAAAAAAGAGATCATTTTCATCTAAACCACTTTGAGTAGAATTCCGATCAGCAATTTTCTTAAGTAGGTTTAGACGTTCTTGACTGTGTGCATTATGTTTCCGTTTCTTATCGCTGCTCTTAGCTTTATTTTCTTTTTTGTGATTATCTTCTGTTTCCTGAGTGTTTGATTGTGTTTCTTCGTTGTTGTGAGTATTTTCCATTATCATAGCCCCGTCTTCCGAGGTTTGTATTCTTTCGCTGATATCATGAGTGTTTTCCATTATCACACTATTATCTCCTGAGTTTTCATCTACAACATTCGTAATACTGCTTCTTTGGGATGAAGGAAGGCTGTCCAAGAATGACAGGAGATCAGATCTTTTCTTTGCTGCTTCTCCGCTTGAACCAGTACCTGGTTTTCCTCTACGTCGAATATAATAGTCTCGTATGTAACACCATCTCTTGGAGCAATCGGAATCTGTAAAAAGTTTATTTAATTTGTAACTATAGCAAAGAATATATAGAGTCATACCCTCAAACAATCTTTCAGTAATATATTATGTAATAGGTAACAAATCCATACTAAGATTAATTACATTCATTATTTATTTCAGGCACTTGGCCACAGGAGAGTCTTATCGCTCGCTTGCCTTTCAGTATCGAGTAAGCCATAGCTGGATAAGCGCTATAATAAAAGAAGTTAGTACTACCATAGTCAAAACCATGCTCCAATTAGTTATACCATTGCCAAAAGATCATCAACTCAAAAGAATCAGTGACCAGTATTTATTAAAGTGGAATTTTCCAAACTGCGTGGGAGCAATTGATGGAAAACACATAAGAATGAAGGCTCCCATCAATAGTGGATCATTATATTACAACTACAAGGAGTATTATTCAATGGTATTGCTAGCAGTCGTCGATGCGGATTGTAAATTTATTGCCATTGATGTTGGTTCTTATGGGAGAGAAGGAGATGCTGGTATTTACTTAAAAAGTAAAATAGGGCAAAATATAAGAAATCAAACATTCAATATACCAGAATCTAAGGCCCTACCTGGAACAAATGATGTGATACCACATGTTTTAGTGGGAGATGAAGCTTTTGCTCTCCACGAAAACTTGATGAAACCCTATCCAAGACAGCAATCAATCCATGATTTATCAAAAGCCGTATATAATTACCGATTATCACGAGCTCGAAGAACTACAGAAAATACATTTGGAATTTTATGTGGTTACTTCAGATTATTTTTCGTACCTATTGCTACTGCCCCAGCTGTGACAGACAAACTAGTAGTGAGCGCTTGTATTTTATATAACATATTACGGGAAGCAAAAGTACTGGCACCTGGTCAAAAACATGTTGATGACCCTCTTTCATTACCTACTGAAAATTTAATACCTCTGGCAAATCGCAATGTTCGAGCCCAAACGAATCCTATTCAAATACGAGAAACATTGAAAAATTACTTCAATGGACCAGGGGCTATTGAGTGGCAACATAATTATGCGACACAACATTAGGCTGTTCTTATATAAGATAAATGTAGCTAATTAAGTACTGTAATGTGAAATGAAAATAGATAATTATAAACTTTTTTTTAAATTGTATATACTTACTAACCTGTTTTTTTTAATATTTCTCCAATTTCACGCCACAAATTCTGTTTCAATTGACTTTTTCTGTATTCTTTACTTTTTATATTATAAATAGCTTCATGGTTACGTACGAAATCTATTAAAATTTCGTCGTCCTCGCTGCTCCAAGAGTTGGAACTCATTTTATAAGTTGTTCCGGTAAAAAAAAACACAAGTACGTATTAAAAAAAGCTTCACCGCTATCAATAAAACGTTCACGAAACCATCTGACACCGACAAGACGGCCGTCATGCAAATGGCGGCACCGCTTTTTGACGTTACGGTGTCAGTTACCGCTCTCTAGGAAACCGCGCCATTTTGTTTACATAGACAACGTTCTAGTGACGTCTTTCACCGCTGCATTACGGCCGCTTTAAGACGGCACCGCTATCCTAGGAAACCAAAGCTTTAACGACACACAAAAAAAAAATTAAATTGTCAAAAAAAATCGAATTTTGTAACGCCATGAATCATCGCCCCTCCCGCGCAGCTCAAACTAGCCACCGAATCGCCGCCTCCCCGCTCACGTCGTCCCCGCCGCGGCCTTAACCGTCTATAAAAAGCCTGCGCTCAGGCTAACTGCAGTAGAGCACTTCCAAAAAAAAAAAAAAAAATAACAACGACAGTTCGGGTTCGGCACGCTCCGAGTATACTCCTTGCATCGACCTAGGTCGGTCACGAGTACCTCGCCCCTTGCTGGACTTGAGCTAGCGGCGTGTATTGCTGCATTGGTTGTGCTATCACCGTTAGCGGTCCACACACCACTCAGGCAATACACAACGCACGTAGGGCTTCTAGATTAGCTACTCTGTTAATAGGTTACCGTCCTTAGTATTTTTATTTCCAAACATTGTTAGAGTTATTTAAATAAATATTAGTTGTTGTATGTAATGTGGGTTTCCTTCATCTCCATACACATATCCCCCCTTACAATTTGGCATCCCAACGTAGTGGCCTTCTCTAGTTTAGATTATTTAGATAATTTAGATTCATACCCAAGTAATTTTTAGTTGTTTGTTTTGCATTAGTTTTAACTACCTACCCACTTTTTTTTATATTTTTATTTATGGGTTTGAATAGTTACGTTTAGTACCTACTTATTTTATTAAGCGTCTTCACGCTAGCTCCCTTAGGCAGTATTTTACTCAGTAGGGAAAAATAGATTGTCAACAATATTGACCCATATAAAATATTACCTAGGCGTAGCCGTAGGAAGTTAGGCAGCAAAATGTCAAACGTCAGCTTCTCTGATGACCAGTTCCGCGACCTTTTAGGGGTCCTAGCTAGTCGAAATGATTAGGTCCCACAGAAATCTGGTAGCTTTGCGTCATGTACTGCTCGCTTCAACGGATCTCGAAATACTGCAGTGGTTAAGGCATTCTTATCAACCATCAGTACATATAAGAAGATAGAAGCAATAAGCAATGACAACGCCATTGAAGGTCTCACATTGCTACTGACTGATGAGGCATCTATCTGGTGGCTAGGAGTAAAAGAAACCATCTCGAACTGGCAAGAAGCTGTGTCCCTGATGAGGATGACGTTTGCACCGAAGAGACCAGCTTATCTGGTATATGATGAAATTGTTTGCGATAAGCAGAAGAGTCCTGTGGGCACGGAATTATTTGTTGCCAAGAAACGAGCCCTTATAGCGGAGTTGCCCAAACCATCGCTCACCCCATCCCAGGGCTTGGATCTCCTGTATACTTCCCTGCATATCAGTATAAGAGACAGAATACCAAGAGATTCCATTGCAACTTTTGAAGAGTTCTTGTCGAAGGTACGTCAAATCGAAGAGATAGTCGCTGCACGAACAGGACCCAACTCAAACAACATTTCTGCCACGCCATTAGGCAAACGACCTAGGTGTACCTTTTGCCGTGCTTTTGGCCATCACGAACAGGAATGTCGCAAGAGAACCGGCAAAGACAAGACTCCAGCGGCAGACGCTACGGCAGTACCAGCTGTCCCCAAGCTGAAACATGGTCACACAATTACCTGTTACGGTTGCGGTGAGCCTGGCGTAGTGAGGAGTAAATGCCCGAAGTGCAACAGGAACAAGGTTGGCGCAGTTGACGTTGGATTTTATTCCTTCAATTGCAACCGGCATCTGCAGCACGACTTAGACCAACTGTCAAAATTTCTATTGCTGGCGTCAAAGGACAAGCTCACATCGACTCTGGTGCCAAGCTAAGCGTCGCATCTACGTCATTGCACGACATGCTAAACCAAAAAGGAGAAAAATTCAGGACTGAAAAGGCAACGGTTACTCTTGCTGATGGCTTACGACGCAGACAGTCTGTCAAGACAGCTACCGTACCGGTAACGTTATGTGGTCGGACGATCCCCACAAATTTTATCGTGTTGCCTGAAACACACGATAACCGAACACTCCTAGGAGTAGATTTTACTCAGGATGCAAGGATTGTGCTCAACTTACCGCAGCTATTATTCCATTTCCTGGATGAGCCCGCCAAAAAGTACGATCTCTACAACGAGGAAGCAGTTGATGTATCGGTGTCTACGGTGCAAACGGCACCCCTGGAAGCCGAGTCAGTGATCTCAAGGTTAGCCAAAATCACGTCTCTGGAACCGATGCTCGGCCCGTTGCCTGTGACCCCGTCCCCATCTACATATGTTCCTGAGGAATGTAGCATGGCAGATTCGTACGGGCCGCCTCCATTGATTGAGTTCTGTACGCCGCAATCGCCCTCAAGACCAGAGCCCACGGTATCTGGCTACTCACCAAGATTTGTCGGGGCATTGTTCCGGGATGCGCAATCTAATATAAATGGCGCTGAAATAACACTCTCTCCACACAGTCAGAAACTGTTCGGTACTGGCATCGATGTTCCTATGGTCGCAGTGTCTGTTTCCGGAGACACGGCCGCTGAAGGGAGTGCCCAGCTGAATGCTGTGTTGGAGCGGTATTCTACCATATTTTCTGTTAACCAACTTAAACGATGCCTACCCAGTGCGCCAATCTTACGTCAAGCAGATTTGAGTAAGCCGTAAATTATCAAAACTGACACCAGTGATTACGCCATCGGTGCTGTTTTAGTGCAGGGGGAGGGCTCAACTGAGCACCCCGTAGAATATGCCAGTCGGTTGTTACCAAAGGCAGAAAGACCTTTGCGCAGACGAGGCAGACCCAGGAAGCAGCAGACAGCTACGGAAGCAACACCTGGTCTCCTCGCCGGGACGACTTTGGGACCAGAGGGGGAGACTGTATTGCTGCATTGGTTGTGCTATCACCGTTAGCGGTCCACACACCACTCAGGCAATACACAACGCACGTAGGGCTTCTAGATTAGCTACTCTGTTAATAGGTTACCGTCCTTAGTATTTTTATTTCCAAACATTGTTAGAGTTATTTAAATAAATATTAGTTGTTGTATGTAATGTGGGTTTCCTTCATCTCCATACACATATCCCCCCTTACAATTTTTGTTTTTTTTTTTTTAATAATATTATTAAAAAAACGCATTTTTAACTTAGAAAACATTGATATAACCGCGAAAATCTTTAGAAATGTGAAGATAACTCATGTCGCCCAACATTGTCCCCCATGGCCTGCTACGTATGATTATATAAACTTTCTTCCGTTGAAGCCGCGCGGGTCAAAGTGTCGCCCGCTTCCGAGTATCCCGTCCGCGCGCCCCCACTCTAGCGCGTTGTAGCTATCTGTGTTCGTGCGCAATTCGCAGTGCCCCGCAGGACAATATCGAGGACGCCAGTGGTCGCGTAATTTTTTTTTTCCCGTCGTATGAACACGCTTCGACAACAGACTAGACTAGCTTCTGCCTGCGATTTATTTATTTTTAATACTCAAAATGTGTGACTTTGATGATGCTTTTGAAATAACAGAGGAAGATCTGACACAGCTTCAAAATATTGAAATATCGCTGCTGAACAGTAGTTTTCACATTATTTCAGAAGAAGAAGAAGAGCAAATAGCGCCTATTAGGCAAAAACGACAACGCGTCATCAGATCGGATAGTGAAGACAGCAATTCAGGATTAGAGGTCAGTACGCAAGAAACTTCAAGCGTTACACCTACCACGAGTTCTTGGAGTGAGCCTACAGGTAATCAACGCCAAATAATGCCTTTTACCGAGGTTTCGGGTGTTCCGCTGCATGTCAGATTTATCTATGACTAAAAAATCTCCCGTCGATTTTTATTCACTTTTTATGACTGATGACGTGTTTCAACAAATAGTGCATAACACAAATCGATATGCTATTCATAACATTACTAATACGGCTGAAGCTACAAGAGGTGCACGTATTAATCAGTGGAGTCCGACTAATATAGACGAAATAAAAAAAGTTTTTGGCCTAATTTTATTCATGGGCTTGGTGAAATTACCTAGATTGGCACACTATTGGTCTAAAGTCAAAATGATCGGGCATCCCTTTCCGAGAACGGTGATGTCCCGAAACCGATTTGAATTGGTATTGAAAATGTTAAATTTTTCTGATAAAAATCATGAAAACAGAAAAGACCGACTACATCGAGTACGTCAACTGGTGGACGATTTAAATGAGAACTTCAAAAACAACTATACCCCTGGTGAAGATATTTGTATTGACGAGAGCATGGTTCCATTCCGTGGCAGAATAATATTTAGGCAGTATAATAAACAAAAAAGACAAGTATGGAATAAAAGAGTTAAAACTATTCACGATACCTGGGTATACGTATAAGATTAGCATTTACGCGGGAAAAAACGACGATACAAATACAACGCCCACAAACGTAGTCATGTCTTTATGCGAAGATTTGCTCAACAAAGGACACACATTGTATACTATCGGTATACAACGTGTGTCCTTTGTACACATTGGTACACAAGTCTAGATTTGGCACGGAAACTAGTAGACAAAGAAACTAATTTAATAGGTACCATTCGTAAAAATAGAAGACAGCTTCCCAAACATGCTACTTGTTAAACGCTAATGTTACTGCTAAGCTCAAAAAAGGCCAGTTTGCTGCAGCCGAAAGCACCGACGGAATAACCATGATGAAATGGAAGGACAAGCGCGATGTGTATGTTCTGTCCACGAAGCATTCGGTAGGATTCCATCATATAAATAAACGAGGAAATGTGGTATCAAAGCCAAAGATTGTTGTAGACTACAATAAAGTCAAAGGTGCCGTTGATTTGGCTGATCAATTAGCTGCTTACTCTACACCAGCGGTCGGCAACCTTTTGGCAGGCAAGGGCCACAAGGTGGCTAACTAAACTAAACGCGGGCCGCACTTGTGATATAAACCTATATAATATTTTTCTAGAAGCCTAGCTATATAATATTTTTTTTCTAAATAGAAGAGGTATAGGTATATATTCTATAAATACCTATTTGAGGTATTACATATTTCTTCCTTAAGGTGACAGTTGATTACGGAAAAAATAACTGGTAAGTTTAAATACTCTGTCCCAGTAAAACCTTGCAACTTTCGGTGGCTAAATTTACGCCAATATTTTTTCTTAGAATCTTTCTAGCTCGCCTTTCGTGCGCTTTGAAGGTACGCACCAGTGCCACCTTTTTTTTTTTACGCAGTTATCCTGAGCGAAGGCTTTGACTGCTTCACCGGACTTCAGTTCTTCCAAAAAAATAAAAAAACTTGTAAACAATTTCGGTGTAAACACAGGCCAGTTGGAGATTTTTTCCCTGGTGGAAATTTATATGGGCTTCCACCCTGAGGAAGGCAGGGGCATGGTTCTTATCGGCTAAAACCACCGAAGTACTTGTCTCTACACTTTACCAGGCGGTTAGTTTAGTTGCTAACTACGGGCGGCGGAACTGAACTGAAGGAGAAAATACAGTTTACCCCCATTCGGTTCATTAAAAAGGCCCACAAAGGCACTAAAGCAAGTTTCTAGCGCTGCATCGCCCAAGGACCACATTTAGTTACGCTTGGACTAGTTAATCCCAGAGCAACAGTGGATTAGTTAAGTCATAACTCTAGTATTAATAAACACGGATTAACCTCGGACTAACAATACATTCCTTACACCATGATTAATGCGCTCCTTATAGCAACCCGCATGTTTTAAAAGTAAAAAGAATGAATCAGTGAATGAACTTATGATGAAATAATGACAGTAACTGACACTATTTTGATTGTCAATGGCAACATAAAACAAGAATTTCCTATTTTAATCAATTTTATTATACTTAATATCCTTTAAATGTGAACAAAAAACGTATTCGCTCTCTTAACTGGGATGAGGAAGAAAAGGTAAATCATTTCGATAGTATGGTATTTTATATTGCTGCCGAGGTGTATAATTATAATAATGTTCTTTATTGTTACAGCAATTATTTCACTCAGTATTAAAAGAATATGCGCAAGTTATTGAGAATAAATCCCTAGATACGAATACAACCAAAGTCAAAAATAAAGCCTGGGAGGAAGTTCATAAAAAGTATGATTTTTGGTTTTCTGTATATTTTATGATCTACCCAGGTTTTCCCACGATAAAATTCGTAATGGTCTTGTATTTGTTTACAGAAATTGATTTATATTTCTGCCAAATTAGATCAAAATTTGTTTGGTATATATTTTAAGCTTAATAATTAATTACACATTAAAGACAGTAAGAATGTATGTGGGTATTTCTCATCAAATTTCGAAATTTGATTCCCGAGCCATTAGTGCCGAGTCATATGCATTAACTACATAACTCTTTTTTTTATTTGAATGTACGCTGTCTATACCGCTATTGTTTAAAAAGAAAACGTATTACCTCTGAAGAAAAAAAAGATATGGCTACTTTGTTACCGTGAAAATCATTCCCTCACCTTGTCCCTTAGTTCAAAAATATTACTAAAATGCCTATTTATCTGAAATATATCAATATTCTTAATAATAAAATTATGCAAATATATAAGAAAGATGTTTGTTATTGTCTATAAAAGCTTCCATCTTACAACAACGAATTTATAAAAACAATAATTCGATTTTAAATATGTCCCGCCAAATAAAATCATTCCCTCATCCTATTACGGATATTTGATTTCTGAACGTGTCAAACGATATTTAGGATCGCAACCTTAAGTTTTTAGTGCCTCGCAACATTCTCAAATGATTCAAGATGGTGATTTCTTCTCAACCGTAGGTGAGTTCGTGTGAAAAAATATTTTGCGAAAAATTGTTAAAAGTTAAATTTATGACGATCATTACCTCACGTTACATGAATGTATTAAGCATTTTAATATCTATCATTAAAATTTGTTGGTTCTATGCGTTTTTGGGAGTAAAATACATATTCGCAATGTAACAAGCAAATTGAGGTTATGTGTCGGTGTTTTTGTAGCTTAAGTTAAAATTCGTCATTCCCTCACAGTCATTCCCTTACTGCATTTAGGAGTGAGGGAATGACGGCCGTGTGAGGGAATGATTTATCCAGTATTCTGCGGTTTTCTTAGATTTTTTATTTATTTCTTGCAACTTGTATTTCATGGTATTTAATTTAAAACAGGTGCGTGTATGTGGAAACAAAATGGCACGACAAAAGAAGTTGAGTGATGCAGAAAAAAAATTAAAAAAGAAAGAGTATGATAGAAAAAGGCGAGAAAAAATGAAAAATAATACTGAATCTTTGGAAAAACTGCGGGAAAAAGAAAGATTAAAATATTTAAAGAAAAAAGAGAAAGGTCAAGTAAAACCAGTTATTCATATGAATGCTAGAAAACTTAGACAAAAGCGAAAACAATGGAAAGAAAATAGTAAAGTGTATAGGAATAAAAAAGCTATAGCACACCAAAATTTACAAAGAATAATTGATGATACACCTCCACCAAGTCCAGTATCAGTTGTGCAGCAAATTAGAGAAGATGTAGTTGCTCGAAATAGACGACAGATGCGAAGGCGACGAGCTATTTTGTATACAAAGATTGCAAATTTGGAAAAAAAATTGAAGAATACAGTGAAGTTAAGCGAAAAATATAAGAAGAGATATTTGAGAATGAAAACAAAAAAAACTGACCCAGAATCGCCTGGAACTAAAGTAGATGCGCTTCTAAAGAATGTAAACGTTCCTGAGAGTGTGAAGAAGAAATTACTTTTTGGAGAAGCGTTAACAAGAGATCTAGAGACTAGTTACAAAGATCTTGGAAAGAAACATGAAAAAAAGAAAAAATATTACGAAATGTTGAAATTAAAATCATTGCAGAAATATAAGTTACTTCATGCATCGAAACCTTTTTTTAAACATGATACTTTCAAAAGACAAAAGCCTCGAAAAATAAGCGATAAAATGATGAAGGTAAAGGACGATGTAATTAAATTTTTGGAGAAAGATGAAAACTCAAGGATGTGCCCGGGGAAAAAAGACTATCTTAAATCCAAAAATGGTAAAACTAAACAAAAGCGTGTTTTATATGATACACTTCATAATTTACATAAAAAGTTTTTAAGCACGGTCAATTATAAGATAAGCTTATCAACCTTTTGCAGATTCAGACCCTTTTGGGTTACTTGGCAAAACGTAAATACCCGAAATACTTGTCAATGCATACAGCATGCCAATATTCAATTGATGATATCTAAATTGCATGAAGTCAAAGCATTGAAATTTCGTAACGTGACTTCAATTTTAGCGACAATAACCTGCGATGTGCATTCCACAAAATGTCTATTCAGGGAATGTTCAACCTGCAAGGAACGCTCTTTGGAATACTATTTACCAATGCCTTATCAGTTTGTGACTTATCAACAATGGATTTATGAAGTCAGTTCATTTGAAAAGGATGGGAAAAAAAAGACAGTTCGTAAACCCGTGAAGAAAGAGTATAGGGTTAAATTGAAATTGCTCGTTCAAAGTCTGGAAGCAGCATTACCACTTTTTTTTTCACATATTGGCACTATAGCACATCAATATCAGGCCATTCAAAATATAAAGAAAAATTTAACAATAAACGACATTTTAATTCATGTAGATTACAGTGAAAACTATTGCTGTAAGTATAACGAGGAAATACAAGCTGTCCACTTTGGTGGAGGAAGGAAGCAGATAACAATGCATACAGGAGTACTTTACTTGCGCAAGGATAATGCAATCAAACCTGTATCCTTTTGTTCTCTCTCTAGCGACAATAGACATGACACAATGGCTGTTTGGGCTCACTTGAAACCCATATTTGAGTGGATAAAAACACAACATTTACCTATTTCCCGATTAAATATGTTGAGTGATGGGCCTGTTAATCAATACAAAAATAAATTTATGTTCGAAATGGTGTGTCGCCATCTAAAAGATCTCTATCCAGAAATCACATACTTTTCATGGCATTATTCTGAACCCGGGCACGGTAAGGGAGCGCCTGACGGTGTAGGTGGAACCCTGAAACGGACAGCTGATAAAGTCGTGGCAGAAGGCCATGATATCGTAGACCTGAATTCATTGAAACCTATCCTTCAATCCAGGTGTCCTTCTATTTTATTGTTTGAAGTTACCACAGCAGATATTTCGCTGATGGATGATCTCATAAAACAGTCCAAAACTATTCCTACTTTCCGGGGAACACAAAAAATACGCCAGTTCGTATTTTTTCACAACACCTTACAGTGCAGAAGACTTTCATGCATAGATTGCGAAGAAGTTTGTACCCACTATCATTTGGGGTATTTTCAACAACACCGCAGTAATCGATTTACTAAGAGGCGTAGCAAATCCCCTCAAAAGTCAATGGAATTGGATATAATGAAGCATAATTACCAACTGTCTCCAGCGTCGTCTTCGCGCATTCAAGATCATACTGAAATGTTAAAAGAAAATGATACAATTGATTTAGAAAATGAGGGATCTACTGTTGTCTCCGACAGTGATAAGAATGTTACCATTGGAGATCATGTCCTGGTTAAATGGGGCACGTCAAAGTATCCCGGAGAAGTTCTATCTGTTTTTGAAGATGGTTTGATGGTTAGGTGCATGAAGCAAGGTGTGAAGTTTTGGAGATGGCCTAATATTAAAGATGAGCAATTATATAAATGGGAAGATGTGATACAGAAAATAAAGCCGCCAAAGTTAGTTAAAAGGGGGAATTACGTTATTACAGAGTTAGATGACTCTACAAGTGATGTTAAAATTAAGATTGAATAACTCATTGATCTCAAAGACCAAAAAACTCCAAGAAAAGACTAATTTAGGTTAATATTAATAATAATTAATGCTTAATAAATAAATATGAAGATGTTTTAATTTAAGTTTTGGAGAAGTGCTAAGTACAAAGTTTAAAAATAAATAGTAATAAGTATAAAGATAAAAACATTTGTTACCTCTATAGTAGTATATTTGTTATTTTTTTGGGTTTATATATATTTATGTTGGTCATTTTCTATAAGTACAAAAGATTGTTTATGTTCTATAAGTACAAAGTTTTGAGTTGATTTTCTTCAGAATATGATATTTCATTGTTTGATATATATTAATAAAAAATATATAATTTCTTTCATTTGTACATGTTGTTTTTTACTATAATATAATAATAAATCATTCCCTCACTCCGTTAATCATTCCCTCATTTATTTATTTTTTAAAACCTCATTTTTCATAGGTTATATACAAAAATATGGAAGACCAATACCCCTGGACAGATCTCTAAAAGCAACTTTTCTGATCTCTGCAAAAAAATATCTAAGTTTATAAAAAAAAAAAGAAATTTCAATAATATCTCAAATTTTGAGATTTCATAAGAAATACCCATGTATTTCCTAACATAATTCAACTTTTTGTACTAGGTTTAATGAGTTGAATAGCCGACAACGAGAACTAAGCCTGCTCAAAATCCAATGGAAAACGATGAAGATGAATGCTCGGAAAACATACAGCACCTTCAAAAAAGAGACAAATAAAACAGGCGGTGGAGGAAGACCAACAACTCCCAATGATACAATAATTGATATCAGAGACCTATTGAATCCTGCAGAGCTATTGAGAGATGAAAATATTTATGATTCGGATGGTATTGTGAGTATATTTTCTAATTCTTTGATTTTCATACCAAATGTACCTACTATTATTTAGCACATAACATTTTAAAAGAAAAATCCTTCGACTATTGCTGTTCTGTTTAATTACTTAAGCATTTATTAATCTGTTTTTGTCAATAGATCCCAAGTACTTTAGGAACTTCTAGCGAAACATGTGCTATCATATTACAGGTCAGTTGGTTAACTGTATGATAATAATGAATGATATAAAAATTTATATTAGTGTATGTGCCTTACTTTTTATTATTTTCCCTTTTTATTACAGGATACATGCATAAATAATATTGTTTGCATAGATAAAATCAGCAGAAAGAAGTAAGTATCTTTCAAAATTTCTAATTTATAGCAAAAAGCAAGGGCTTTAGATTTGCTACGATCTTGCTATACTTGTACCTAACTCTTCCAATTGATTTATTATTACAACTTCTTCGTGCATGCTCACCAGTTTAAGGTATTCTTGACCTGACTTTTCACCAGAACGTCTTTAATTCATTCTCAGAATGTTCTGAACTAAACCCAACTATCTCAACAATATTATTATAATCTATACTTTTTTTGTTATAATATTACAGATTTCTCAAGATAATGCTGACTGAAACTGTGGACATTTCAATGAAAACAAACATGGGCACAATTCAACCAAAGGTAAATAATGTACTTCTTGGTATTATTCATATGGTATGTCTTTGGAATATATAGTAACTAAACTTCAAATTTTAACAATATATCTTTATAGATTTCTCAAGATAATGCAACTGTGGACATTTCAATGAAAACAAACATGGGCACAATTCAACCAAAGGTAAATAGTGTACTTCTTGGTATTATTCATATGGTATGTCTTTGGAATATATAGTAACTAAACTTAAAATTTTAACAATATATCTTACAGATCTCACATGAAAATACCATCATGGATACTCCAACAAATAAAAATATGGGCACAGATCTAGCAAAGAATGTATGTAAATAATAAATTTTATTTTGTTGCTAGTGCTAAATCTTGTAAAAACTTTTTATTAACCTACTTAATTGTATTCATTTGCAGGTTGCCCAAACGAAATAAAATCCCACCAGAGAATAGTTTAAAATCGAGAAAGGTAATTTTTATACGCACTGCTAATTATGTTGAAGTTGCTTTGTTTATCAATCAACCATTAGTATTATTTATTTAACTGTGTTATTTACAGGACCATGATGAGTATGTCAACAGCATGCTAAACCATAGCAAAATGTTAAAAGATCAAGAACACTTGAGACGTATGGAAATGGTTGAAGAAGAGCATGCAATAAAAATGGCAATACATAAAGAAAAACTAAGATCTGCCATATTAGAAAGGGAAATTTTGGAACTTAGAAAAGTGTCTGAAGAAATGAAACACACCGTTTATGATTCCTAGCTATTATACAAAAATAAAAATTTAATTATCTCTTTACCCATATTTTTTTATTTACCCAAATAATGATAAAGTCGTCCAGTAAACGTAGTATGCCTTTTAGATTCCACATTACCAGATACCTACAGTAGTCATGAAATCACTAGTCAATGCTTTGACCTCCTGAGACCTGATGAGTCATATATGGTACATCTAAAAAAAAAAAAAAATGTGCGGATCGTCCTTGTTTAAATTAAAATAACCGCACGTTAAACGAAACGTTAACTCATTGACAACATAATAAATAAAACAGTTGACAATTCCTGTCATTCGGCGTTCGTCAATATGGCGGATAAGAGCAGACCTGCGCGGACGCCAGGTAACAGACGTAAGTAATCTGTAAATATCACATTAATCTGCAATGTTATAAAAAATCCTGATTACGTATTTGAATAATTATTTGATAATCTAATAATAATCATATTACAATCAATTCAAAAGCAAAAAATGATAATGTGTTTCTCCGATTTGCTTTAATGTTCCGCCCGTGGAACATTTGGTCCTAATTCATATAATCGATGGTCCATATTTGGTTCATTCGTTTTGTATTATCGTATGACGTTTTTTTGCAGTTTTGGAAGAAAATGACATTTTTCAAGTTTTGAATGATTCGGATGGAGATTTCAGTGCAGATTCGGATAATGATCAATCATATTACCCAGAAGCAGGGAGAAATCGACCAAATAGGGTAATCTCTAGTAGTTCTGAGTCAGACGATGAGATATCACCTAGTAATTTTGACTATTCACCATTTCTATCTATAGATGATAATTCTATAGTGTTAAGAAGGGTGACAAGAGGTCGTGCTCGTAACAGCAGAAGAGGGAGAGGCAGAGTGGCAAGTGGTAGGGTAGAAGAAAGAAGAGGCGAAACGTCTATTCCTAAAACAAATGCCAGTGATTTTATTCCATCTGTGACACAATTGCAAAGTCCTAATTATATATTTTTTTTATAATTTGCATCACAAATTGCTAGTAAGACTGATGAGAAGTATGTTTTATAAATGCAAAAAATGGTTGTATTAGCTCCTTCTTTCAACTTTTCTGTTGTTATTTCAGGCATAAATGTAAACTTCAATTTGCTCCATAGTACATAGACAATTATCATATTATTTTTATCTTCTCCCTTTATAAATTTATTTTACCTTTATAAATTAATTTATGTTACCGTCCATTTACGTATTTCTACACGAAACAATGTAAGTCATTATAAAAACAGCTCTAATAATTTATAAAATGAATTATTTCATATTTATACTTCTTACTCATTTAAAATTTTGCTATCCGATATTTATGATGACATATGTCACTTCATATAACGAAGGAAAATAATATGACTGAAGATAAATAATCTAAAATGTTGACGAGAAGCAGACGAAAGTTAATTGCTCGCCCACCATCCCCGGACTCGTCGCCGAGCTCTGCCTCACAGTTGCCGCCTGACCCAGTACCAGCGCCGGCACCTGCAGTTGCGTCGAGCTCCAGCGACGAGTACTTCTCTCCGCCGACGTCGCCTACACCTGTACGTCGGCAGGGGAGACGCCGGCCACCGAAGATCTTGGAATCAAGAGGCCAACCGGCCTTGAATAGGGTTCCCGATTCCGGTGGTAATGTGCCGCGCATGAGATGGACTCCAGTGATGAACGAGAACGCCATGCGCGCGTACGCATGAGGGTCTACAGAGGGGGGAACTAACCTCACTGCGTACCGTGCGAGAATGCTCTCTGTTTCAGGTCCTTGAACCAAATGTCAACGTGTCTAGTCATCGATTGTCGGATCAGGTGCGGATCATCTTGCGTAACCACATGCTGGATGACGCTACACTTGATCGGTTGCGCTCTGAGCTGCAGGCTAGCCGTGCCGCCAGAACACCGTCACCAGTGATAGTGCCAGTTTTTGGTACATCGCCTACCATCCCTGTTGACGGGGAAGAGGAAGACAGGGCTATAACTGTAAGTACCCAGTGCAATGACATTATAAGGAGTACTTTGGAGGATGTAATTCGGGAATACCGGACCACACCGCACGACCTTAGGCCTCGTTTACCTCGCTCACCCATGCACAAACGGAATAAGGATTTAATGGGTTTCCTAGATTCACTGCTCCCTAACTATATAGAGAGCAGTGTAGACCTTAGGGACACGCACTCGATTTTGTACTGTGCTGCTGTTGCGGCATGTCGTGTAGCAGGTGTGAAAATTTGCAATAATAACTCAGCTACACGACCTAAACAAGCTGTACCGGCTTGGCAGTGCAGGATCGAGCAGCGTGTTACTGAGGCTAGGACGGCGGCGTCGTGTTTCGCTGACTGATGTCATGTAGCTGGCCACGAAATTGGAGATATACAACACCCTTCGGCCAAAACTCTTCTTTGAGGAACTTTTCGAGATGTTGTGTCGGAACACGCACCACGAACGACTTGAAATTAGTGCTGCGACGCGGCTCCAACTTCTCGACCCTCAAAATCCAGTTGGTCTTCACACGCAGGTACTCCACGATCTCCTCAACCTTCGTGGAGTGGTGTAGTCTGGACACGTATAGCTGCGTCGTAGGGATTGCTGGACGAAGCAGCGTATTGGGTCCTACCAGCGCGTTACCGCACTGGTTCCGACAAGGAGGCTTCTTCTTCTCCACCTTAATGAAGCCATCCTTGTCGCACGTGTCCTTCTCTGGACCCGGCCTTTTCAAGACCTTGTTAGGTTTCGACCGGCTCTATTTACCCCCTTTTGTAGTTAGCGCTTGCTTTGCCTGCGACTTTTGCGACTCAGCAGGCTTGCTAGCGGCTACTATCGCTGCGTAGGCTCGTTTGGGGGTCGATGAACCTACACAAGGCATTGTCTCTAGTGGTGTCGAGGCAGGGACGGCGGCGGCATGCGTTGCAACGCATGCATTTTCGGCAGTCGGTGACGCAGTTGAGCTCGCTGACTCAAAACTGCAGATGGAGGCGTTTTTTGACCTACTTGCAGAAATTGCATTGCGCAACAACAATACTTCGGCGCGCAGATCACTTTAGAAACAGCTTCAGTATGAGGTAAACATCCAATTAGGTGTTGATGGAATGCCTGAAGAAGCAAGCTGTGAATGTGCTGCAGGAGAAGGAAAAGAAGCCCATTGTAAACATGTAGCTGTTGTACTTCTCGCTGCTGAAAATATTATCCGGGAAAAAATTATACTCCTACATGAAGTTTCTACCTCACAACTACAGACATTCCATAAGCCATCCAAGAAATATTATGCCACACCATTACGAGCCACATTGCCATCCAAAAGAGATGTGCATAATACTGTTTACTCTCCATACTTAAAACAAAACCCTAGGTTTGATAAGAATGCTTTCAATTGCAGGTTCCAATCTTTTATTTTAAATTACCCGCACTCATCAATGCCTCTAAAACAATTATATCCTGCCGCTAACCAACGAGTTTAGACCATGAATATATGGAAAAAGAGGCGGTGGATGTTTTCTTGGAATCCATTAATGTTTTAAATGTTTCGGAAACAAGAATTATGGAAACAAAAAAAAAATATTCCTGTCTCAGGAAAGGCTTTATTTAGGAGCATCTCCTGATGGTTTACGGGGATGAGAAACCATAATTGAAGTGAAATGTCCGTATGCTTCAAGAAACCAAAAAATCAGTCCTGTATCAATCCTGTGTACAGTACCATATCTTCAATACGATGAAAATGAACAATTGGTTTAAAAAAAAAACAATATTTATTACTACCAAATACAAGGGCAGTTATATTTAACGAAAGATTATTTTGTAATTTAGTCATTTTTACATATAAAAGTTTAAGTGTAATATATATTGAACGTGATGAACAATTTATTCAAGATATGTTGGATAAACTTGATTATTTTTATCACAACTTTTTTTAAAATGCAGTGATTAAAAAATATTTCTTTAAAGAATAAGATTTTATAATAAAACTAATTAATTAATATATAAAAGCTTTTATTTCATAATATTCTCTCTAACATTACAGAGCATAGCACAAACAAATAGAATTCTAGATGCTAGTGTTACATGATATGGATTTAATTCACTTTTTAAAATCTTGAATGTTTTAGCTAGACCTATAATACGTTCTATATGAACTCGTTTGCTTGCTAGTTTTCGATCCTGTACTATTCTAACACCTGGTATTTTAGTCCATTGAAATGTTACATTTTTTTGGCCTAACCTTGCGTTTTTTAGAGGACGCAATTTTATTGTTTGGATGTGTGGGGGAGGTGAGTAGGAGCTTAACTCCAAGTTTGTGGGGTTGCAATCCTTGTCCCACGGCCGCCATATTAGAAAAAGGGGTGGAAACGCCTTTTTCGCTATGTCTCCCGAACTATGCATACCACAAAAATTTTATCAAGACATAATTTATAGCAAATCGCCTTGCCTACAATTTTGTCTATGTAACTTTTTCTATAAAATGACAAATAACAAAGTTATTAACAAAAATATGAGAAAATTTCCCAACAAATTTTCTTTTTTGTTACATAACTTCTTTATTTTTCATTTCACGACGAAATGACCTCAGACCAATCTTGTAAAGCATATTCCAACCAACATTTTGACCTATATTTTTTTTGGATTTAAGGAATTTATGGGCATTCTAGAGCGCTTTAAAGTCGACCAAGTTCATACTACTCGCAATAATCCGGTAACTATGAAACTTCTGCCTTTAATTTTTTTATTTTCATAAATCGTTTATTATATTTTTCTTCACATTACTACATTATTAATTATCTAAAAATGCCCTTTTTCCTTACTATACAACTTAAAATATGCTTGTTTTTTACAATATATACCATATGTTTTTTACTATTAACGCGACGGTACATTTACAAAAATCTTAAGCAGGTAGAAAAGGTCCATGTTACCGTAAAACACTGTAATCCTGAAGATTGGGGTTGGAAAAAGCATGAAAACATTTGGATACCAATCCAAACTTTAAAGCCTCCAGCAACCCCCGATCTAATGAAATTAATTTTCTGCAGATGCAAAAGGAATTGTGGAAGCATTGTGGTTGCAGAAAAGCAGGTCTGAAATGCTCTGCAGTGTGCCTCAATTTTTCTGGAGAAAC
The DNA here is from genome assembly GCA_932294365.1 of Diachrysia chrysitis. Taxonomy (NCBI): domain Eukaryota; kingdom Metazoa; phylum Arthropoda; class Insecta; order Lepidoptera; family Noctuidae; genus Diachrysia; species Diachrysia chrysitis. Next base: position 6,888,902 of record OW028659.1, on the reverse strand, counting down.
CTGTACCAACATCATGGAGTTATCGAAATTAATGGAGGAAAATGAATTCGAAGATGAATTACCAACAATGACTCCGATTTTAACTCCTGTCATTCCCCAAACCTTTACTTTCGACACTGAATTAGATCCTGAATAGCAGCCTGGACCATCCAAAAAGAGTAGAAAAGAATAGCTGTAAATAATAGTTAAAATATATAATCATCTCCAAGATTATCTCACCTGAAAGTTATCCGTGGATTAGCCCTACTGGGGATACCACATAAAAAAACGCAGCTACAGGATCTACCTCATAGGTGGTGGGGAAAAGTCATTTTTAGATAATTAATAAGGTAGTAATGTAAAGAAAAATATTATAAACGATTTTTGAAAATAAAAAATGAAAGGCAGACGTTTCATAGTTACCGGATTATTGCGAGTAGTATGAACCTGGTCGACTTTGAAGTGCTTCAGAATGCCCATAAATCCCTTAAATCCAAAAAAAATATAGGTCAAAATGTTGGTTGGGAAATGCTCTACAAGATTGGTCTGAGTTCATTTGGTCGTGAAATGAAAAATAAAGAAGTTATGTAACAAAAAAGAAAATTTGTTGGGAAATTTTCTCATATTTTTGTTAATAACTTTGTAATTTGTCATTTTATAGAAAAAGTTACATAGACAAAATTGTAGGCAAGGCGATTTGCTACAAATTATGTCTTGACAATTTTTTTGTGGTATGCATAGTTCGGGAGATATAGCGAAAAAAGCGTTTGCACCCCTTTTTCTAATATGGCGGCCGCGGGACAAGGGTTGCAACCCCACAAATTTGGAGTTAAGCTCCTACTGACCTCCCCCATACATCCCAACAATAAAATTGCGTCCTCTAAAAAACGCAAGGTTCAATGTAACTTTTCAATGGACTATTTGTGTCTTTCCTATTAAGAACATTGGAATGTTAACTGCTATGTCTTTTGGAGCAAAAATGTCCTCCACATTAAAACCTCTGCCTGCCATAATAGAATCACCACTGTCACACATATTTTGAAGATTGGATCTTTCTATAATCTGTCTATCACTGACTGAACCTCCATAACATTCTGATACATATGATATTAGGCCACCAGGTGTAGCTCCAATCATAGCCTTTACAGTGTTTTTCTGTTTGTAGCTGCTGAATGTCGCCTGCTGTGCTACAGGATTCCCAGGCTATGTGATGGGTATTTCTGTTGTGTCCACTAATAATTCTTGTACTTGCAAAACCACTTCTAAATGACTCGGGCATAAAGTATTGCACCAATTCTTTACTGGGCCAAATACTAATTAAAGACCATATTTTATACATGAAATTGATCCATGTTATAAAAATGTTACCAACACCATGGGAAATACCAAATAAAAATGCCAACTCAAAATCTGGTAAATACCTTCTTAGCTTGATCAGTGTTATTAAAAGTTGATCACCAACAGACACACTGATTACTTTACTTCTCGTGTAATATAAATTATTACACATGGGACTTAATGTGTCTAACACAAGCATGAATTTTTCATAGTTTTCTAGCCCAGTATAAAAATGAATAGCTTCCTTATTGGTCCTCATAGCCTCTAGTGATATGATTCCCAAAGAACTACCACATTGAATGCTAACAGATACTGTTCTTGGAATAATATCATCTGAGCTGTCAGTAGATATTTCTATTTCAGTGCTTATAGACGGTACTGGAATACTTTCATCCACATCTGGCTGTATAAAACATTGAGTTATAATGTACTACGTACTAGAGAAGACGCCTCAAGTCGATTGTTTGTAACACTAGTTAGAGCGTGCGCACTCCAACTCACTTAGTCTGTGCCGAGCGCTTGCTACAACGTGACACGTTTGAGTGAAGTTTTGTTTGTTAAATTATGCCTTCGTGTGCATTGAGATACTGTTCAAACAACTCCAAAAACATAAGTAAAAGTCAAGGAGTGACTCATCACCAGTAAGTTAATTTATTATCTTTAAAACAAGCTTAATTTAAATATAATTTTTCAATTGCATCGCGTCACCGCGGCGGCGATTATTCATGCATAATATGTTCCGTACATTTCCAAGAAAACGACAAATACACCACAAAGACAGGAAGAGTGTACTTAAGGAAATCTGCAGTACCATGCGATAACGTAATTATATTTTGAATAATCTCGCTGGGATTTTTGTGATTAGAAATACTTACTTTTTGTGATGTCCCGTAAGTATACTGAACTATGCTTACGGGACTTATGAGAGGCGTAACTAGTATATTGACAAAATATTTATTTCAAGCAAAAATGTGCTTCTTACAAAACAATTGTACAAAATTTGAAAAAGAAATTCGGTCTCAATTTAAATGCTGAAATTGATTTAATGGCTAAAGCAGAAGTTGTCGAATTACATAAATCTTTAATGAAGAAAAAGAATCAACAGAGCAGACATCATTTATTATACACTGCGCCCTTACGTAAATTCGCATTGACTTTACACTACTATTCTCCAGCTGCATATAAATACGTTAGGGAATGCTACAGTAAAGCTCTTCCACATCCTAGGACAATTTGCAGATAGTATTCATCGGTTAATGCAGAACCCGGTTTCACAACAGAAGCATTTGCAGCCTTAAGAAAGAAATCCCAATCCAACGCAAATTCAAATAAACCTGTACTCTGCTCATTAGTCTTTGACGAAATAGCTATCAGGAGACAGAAGCTTTTTCACAACAATCAAAAATTGGGTGCAGTTAATTTCGGAGCAGGTCCTATGCAAGGTGAAGAAGACGAGACTGTGGCAACGCAAGCTTTAGTATTTATGCTGGTTGCCCAAACGAAAATTGGAAATTACCTGTGGGTTACTTTTTGATAGCCGTCGGTGTGAATGCTGAAACAATGACAAATTTGATAAAAATATGCTTGCAGAAGTGCCATGAAGTTGGCGTAAAAGTTTTAAGTTTTACATTTGATGGTTGTTCTGCAAACTTCGGTGCGGCTGAAATTTTTGGCTATAAAAAAAGCGCACAGATCTTCATTAGAAAGATCATACTCCCCAGAGTTGAGGTCTTTTGCACTTCAACTACATTTCTATTTTCCGAGGGCATACAGTTTTGTACGCAACACTTTTAATACAGTACTGCCTCATCCAGCCACATTGTCACGCTGGAATAAAAAAGTTGATGCAGAGCCAGGATTTACATCTGAAAAGCTTTGAAACGTTAGAAGCATTGGCAAAAAATAGAGAACATAAAATATTTGTTAATTTAAGTATTGACGAAATGGCTATAAGAAAAGGGTTAATCTGGGATGGAAGTACAAATAAATATAAAGGGCATGTTAATAATATGGGTACGGATATTTCAGATGTCAGCCTTCCTTTGGCAACACAAGCTTTGGTCCTGATAGTTACGGCACTAAATATGAATTGTTCTTTGCCTATCGCATATTTTTTATAACATCAATGACTGGAGAGCAACGGGCTAGTATTGTCAAAATGGCAATAGAAATGCTCTATAAAATCAAAGTATATGTTTGCGGACTGACTTTGGATGGCGCTGCATCAAATATAAGTATGGCGTCATATTTGGGATGCAACCTCTCTATAAATAATTTGAAACCATATTTTATATTAAATAACATAAGGGTTAATGTATTTTATGACCCGTGCCATATGATAAAACTCGTACGAAATACATTAGGTGATTTTGAGACATTAATAGATAAACATAATAATATAATAAAATTTAAGTTCCTCAGTTTATTGCTTGATTTGCAAACGGAAAAAGGCTTACCTTGCAAATAAACTCAAACAAGCCCATATTATCTTTTCTATACAGAAAATGAAAGTGCGTTTGGCGACACAGCTGTTTAGTAAGTCAGTTGCTGATGCGTTATTGTTCTGTAAGGATAATGTAGATGATTTTAAAGACTGTGCAGCTACAGCAAAATTTATAAACATCATCAATGATATATTTGACATACTGAATAGCCGTTCTACGTTAGCACCGGGTTATAAAAAAGCATTATGTGCTGCTAATGTTCATAAAGTTACAGAAATGTTTGAAATCAGTAAAGATTATATTATGAATTTAAAACTATCTAATGGGAATTTAGTAGTAACTTCGACCCGCAAAACAGGTTTTATTGGATTTATAATAGGCTTACAAAGCGCACTCAACATGTTTGAGGATTTAATTGGCAAAAAAAAGTTCAGATTTGTGTGTCTGTATAAAATTAGCCAAGACTTTCTTGGAATATTTTTTGGAAAAATTAGAGCGAGCGATGGTTACAATGATAACCCTAATGTAGTTGAATTTAAATCAGCTTATAAGAAAAATCTTATAAGTTAAAAAATTAAATAACAAAATGAAGGCTTTTCCATACCTAATCAGATACTGACAGTAAGTTCAACAAAAGAAACTATTGAAACTGTCAATGTAACCACCCCGAGTTTCGAAAGAAATGTCATGGAGCTATGCCTTATTAATGAAGATGATGTTGACTGTTTTTTAAGTAATATACTTTCTTCTCCATTGGATGATTACACATATCACGTAACAGTGTAACATATACGTAACACGTATATTGCAGGATTTATAGCAAGGAAAGTGATTTAAGTAATAAATTGTTCAATTTGTCAATCATTAATGATAGGCGAAAAAGATTTTTTTTTGTGTTCATTAATAAACAAAAAGGATAGAGGAGGTTTGATTTACCCATCAGATGTCTGATTAAAATTATTCAATCATGTGAGAAGGTGTCGAAGATGATTAAAGGCAAAAATATTAGTTAAAATTCTATGATGACATATGGCGCTGAATATTTAAATTATGACACATTTGATTCGCAAAATAAAGATCATAATTATAATCACTTGCATTAATGAAAAATATTAACAAAAATATTAAAAAATAAATTAAGAATGATAACAAACGCACCTTAGTATGTCTCAAATAACAGACTCCATCACGACCTCTGCATCAAAACTGTAATGGAAGAAATTTCAAAAAAGACTAAGCGTACAAAGATCGATTCTTGAACCATCCTAACCAGCTCGCAGTAAATCTGATGAACACCCAAACACACCCAGTCACTAGAAGATTAAAGAGAAAGATACCTCAAGACCTAATCTAGGAGGTTACAAGAATAATCGGGGCAGTCACTGGACAGTTTCCGTACAAAACCGTATTAATATCAAACATATTGCTGAATATTTTGAATGATAGATTGGAATAATATACAGGGTGACGCAGAACACGTATGTTATCCCGGGAACCCCATATTCTTTTGCACATTATTAAGCGTTAGGTGAAATCCCAACAATATTCTTTAAGGATTTTTAATTATTTCGAGATGCCACATGTTTGATGGCATCAACCTTAAAATTCTTTGAACTCTGTTGAACTTCTTTGATATAGTGATGAATTCGACAGATACGACACATGACACATCATAGTTAAAGGCCTATAATTTCCTTGCATCAGAGAGGCAAGTTGTGGATATTTTATTAAAATCAAATTTGGCGTTAAATTCCTCTACGGGTATGGTATGCGAAATGCCTATGCAGAGTAGAAGTATGTACGCAAGTATGTACATACATCTGCATAAAACTCTAGTTAAAACATAACCTTAGTAGGTTTTTACATAACTACTAATGCTTTAAAGTTAAAAAAAAAATATTGTAGCTCGCTACGAAAATAAATTAAAAAGCTATTAGTAACTTTTATTAATAAACTAATTTCATTATTTTGTTTAATAGGTACCAGTCTTTTATAACTGTTTCGTTACTCTTTGGTGAAGTACATTTACACATTACTGATTGGTTAAAAAGCAACCAATGTAAAACGATTACCTACACTACACTATCACGCCCATTTTTTCCGGCTTTCTTATTGGATCCATAATCCGAAAGAATTTTTAAAGCATAAAATACAAAATTCTTTGCTACATGCCGCCTCTTTTGTACTCGCCGGTAAATATCGTAGGCACAAGCCTTTGAGTTTGCCGCTTGTCGCCGACTTCGATATCGCTGTAGTTAAAAAGATTCCGTACAATTTATTGTTTTAAATTAATTTATGATCTACAACCTGAACATTTTTAGATTTTATTTCAAGGCCAGTTATTCTTTTTGAGCTTTTCTGAAACTGTATTCAATCATACCTAATTCGACCTGTTTCAATTTCTTTTCATCTCTTTTTCATTTAAAAATTACAGAAAATAAGGAAAATAGCATTCGGTAAGCACTAAAAGTAATTAATATTACAAGTTTACCTAGATATTACAAGTTTGACTCGCCCCTCATCACATCATGGGACAAAAATACCATAAGCAAAATGTAGGTAGTGTAGGTAACTTAGTGTGCCTGCACCTAGGAGCCCGTCTTTCGATGCTACAGTGACAGCGGCAATGTAACCATGTGTCGTGATGTGTATGTTTTATCCAAAGTGATAAGAACGCCATGTTTAAAAAATAGTATTTACCTATCGGAATTCTCTAATTACATAACGATCCCTAAAACTGTGTAGGTACGCTGTAGGCTAATATGGATAATGGAAGTAATTTTGCTAGTTCACTTTATGCTTTAGAACTGAATGCGTGTCATCTAATTTCGCGTTGGACTGCAGTGAATTTAGTGCGGAATGTCTGAATTTGCGAATAACGAATATTATGATATGATAATGTGTGTAGGTTCGAGTGACAATAACAATCTCGCAGCAGCCAGACAATGTGGTGCCGCAGTCACTTTAGGTGTGACCCAGACTAGTGCCTGGCGTGCTTTAAAGAGAGACAGACAACACCCATACCCCACTACCAACGGACCTAGGAACTGATTGAGGCGGATTACAGACCACGCATCGATTTTTGCTAGTGGTACCAAGACCGAATCCGTGCTGACCCAAACTTCGGTAGGCTTATTTTGTGGAGTGATGAGGCCAGTTTCACTAGGCATATCGAACCATTATAGTAAAGACTTAAGTTCTGTGTATGTGTTGTGTTTGTTATCGCTATTGTGAATACTTTCATGTACTAAAACTATGAGTGACGCGACCTTTTGTTAACTCTTAATAAAACTGCGCAGGAGACGAAAAGGAAAATGGTATGTAGAAACCTACAAACTTAATAATTACTGATACTTTAACTCGTGCGTTAATTAGCCATGGTATACTTATGTTTGGTTTAAAGCAACGAGGCAACAGCTGGCGAGGTTCAAGGACGCGCCAATACCTACATACCTACGGTGTTTTTTGGCTCCGCCCTATCGATAGGGTTGCAGCGGCATAGTAAAATTAAAATATTATTTGTATTTTGTGAGACAAAAACAAAATTGTTTAAAACTGGAAAATTACCATGGCGACCTTCCAAAATACTTTATAGTGTATCAAACAATATAGGGTTTCTCGCATAACATACATGTTTTGCGTCACCCGGTATATAAAAAAAAAAAATCTCCATACTTATAAATTATGTTCCGTCTTTTATTTTATAATTGATAAGTACTGAATACGGCCCATGCATTGTTGATGTGTGTGTAGTTGCCTGTGTTGTACAGTTGCCACGCTTTTGTAGCTAATATTTTGTAGTCGTGTTCGGTCTGCTTCCTCTTATATGTCTGTGAGATAAACAAATAGTCGAAATTTTACAGAAAAGTTTAAATGCTAGGGAACAAAATTAAATGGGGTGACTAACTAAAGAAGACGACGATAAACTATTCTGTTTATCATTGTACAGTGAATTAAAAAATGTGCCCGAAAATCGACGCTTAACTACAAAGATTGAATTACTCAATGTCACCCTTAATAAGGCAACAGGAACATTATTCCCACATTGAATTTCACATTCTAAAAGGTCAATTGGACATATTTTCCCATGAGCTGTCACTTTCATTTCGTAGTTGAATATATTATCTATGGTTTATAGGCCTATGATCGCGTTTACGAACGAAAAAAAAAAACAAAAAGAGATTTCAATGTCACTGTCACAATAATCATTCAACGGTTTACGCATTTTTGTTATTGAAATACTTATTATGTCGAAAAAAATCCGGTAAGTGTTCATTTTTGGTTATTTTCCATAGATGTAATGTTTATTCAGTTATGTATGTGTTTTATTTTTCAAAATAACAAAAAATTACTTGGTTTGATTGATTCAAAGTGTGTGGGAAATATTTGCTTGTTGCCCATTTGGGTTTCCAATGTAATAATCTATGTGGGAAAACTGTTTCAGTAGGAAGCATGGAAGATTTCTATCTGTTTCATAAGCACTGTTTTCCGTTTCAGAAACCACTTCGCGATTCGGATATTGAAATCCAGCTGTCACAGCTTTTTTGTTCATCGGAAGAAGAAGACCTTGATGATGAAGCAGATGATTCTTTTACCACCAGTAGTTACAATATCGATTTAGACAAGCGTTTGGATGAGATTCAAGGTATTTCTGTCGAAGAATTACATTCTTTATTGGAGGGAGAATCAGGTTTGCTTCTTATCCAAGATGAAACTCTTTTGAATACACCAGTTCAACAGGTTTCTCAGACAATTCTTCCTCAAGTAGCTTCAACTTCACAAGATGCAATCGCTGAAGTCCATGCAGGCCCTTCTCATGTGATTACGGAAAGTCCTATGCTACATGATCAAAATCGTGCTGAAACAACCTCACTTGTTGCTCTAGCTGATGTCCAAGCAGACCATTCTTCCCCAGTATCAGTGTTGGCAGAGCCTGATGGAAGCTCAAATGCAGAACCAACATCTTTCTCTAGGGATAAATTCTTTCAATTACAAAATAAATCAAGAGATTGGTCTTTTGCAACTGATAATATTACTTGGCCTATTTTTGAGAAGAAAATGCTTGTAAAAAAACATTATACTAACAGAAGTCAACCACTTGATTATTTTCTTCACTTTTTTCCTGATGAGTTACTGAATATTATTGTTGAAAATACAAATATTTATGCAAGACACACACATTCAAAAGGTTGGACAGAAGTTACAAAAGTAGAAATAAAAGCGTACTTTGGAGTGATTATACTAATGAGCATAAATCCATTATCAGATATAAATAATTATTGGTCAACTGATGAGTTTTTTTAGAAATCCTGTTATTTGCAAAGTAATGCCCTTAAAAAGATTTAAAAAAATTACACAAAATCTCCATATATCAAATATTTCAACAGAAGCTCCACGAAACTCACCAGATTACGATAAATTGGGTAAAATTAGACCTGCCATTTCAATCCTAAACAAAGTTTTTCAAGACAATGTTCAAGTGTCAGAATTTAATTCAATAGATGAAAGTATGATCAGGTTCAAGGGTCGTAGTCACATGAAGTAGTATATGCCCAAAAAACCTATAAAACGTGGGTACAAGTGTTGGGCAAGAGCAGATTCTCGTACAGGGTATTTATATGAATTTCAATTTTATACTGGTAAAGTTGATACTGGAACTGAAGAGAATTTAGGGGCCAGAGTCATACTGGATTTGTGTGAATCTTTGCCAAGCCATACATTAGTGGCTTTTGATAATTTTTTCACCGGTCTTCCACTGATGGAATTTCTTACCAGATTTGATAACAGAAAAAAAATTAACCCGCGAAGAAAAGAAAGAAACAGCTTTGAGAACGGGTGAGTTTCTGTACCAGTATAATACACCTATAGGAGTATTGAAATGGAAAGATTCCAAGGATGTTTTTCTTGGAACTACTGCGTTTGATCCTCGAGCAGTTGAATTGATTGAGAGGAAACAGAAAGATGGTAGCAAGAAGAAAATATATTGTCCACTTTCGATTAAAAAATATACAGAGTTCATGGGTGGTGTTGATCATTTCGATCACTTCAGAGCATCATACCCGCTAGGACGTAAGTCGCGGAAGAATTGGCACAGACTTTTTTGGTTCTTGTTGGAGGCAGCCGTCATTAATTCCTATATTGTTTATATGACGTCACATTCGGAAAGGAGAAACTCCCATAAAGAATTCCGGTTACGATTGGGCAGAGGACTCATCAACAATTTTTCGTCAAGTAAAATCCTCGCGCCCGTGTTCAAAAACAATAAAGGAGGTATCATTTCAGTACCGGAAGAGATTCGAAAATCGGATGTAGGATCCCACATGCCTGAATTGACCAAATTCCGAAGATGCAGAATGTGTAGTACACGTGAAAAAGAACAACGCAGCAAATACATGTGTAAAGTTTGCAAGGTATCTTTATGTGCTGCCCCTTGTTTCGAAATGTTTCACAAGTAAAATGAAATAGTATTATCTTTCAATTTAGTATTTTTATTTACTTCAATTATCTCTGTCTACTCATTCATCTAAGTCTGACTAACAGTTCCTTATGTGTTACGTTTGTATGAAATATATTTCCCACTAGGTGGGAAATAATTTCCCAGGAATCACCAAAGGTTTCAATGTAATTGGCCAACAGGAATTATTTTCCCACATGGTTTCCTGAAAAACTGAAAACACATAAAAAAATACTTATATGAAATCTAACATCTTTATGTACCACTAATTACATATTAGCTTTGAAACTTTTGCAAACATCCACAGTTTAGCCATGCCCTATTAAGGGTTAAAGAAGCACAGAATTATCATCAATCATTACCACTACAAACTAGTCAACACCAATACACATATTCTACACCGACATATTCTGGGTATACTACTGCTAGGCTTTCAACAACACAACAGTGGTCTACCAAGCCACCACCACCGCCATCATCGTGGTCACCGTCACCTTCAGCCTCCAGCCATGATTCAGGCAACTTAGATTAATTTGAATAAATAAATATACTTTACCTTAACGTTATCGCGAGTTTTTCTTCTGCGGAAATCGAATCTCTCAAAATTGTTGAATCACCAGTAATATCTACTTTAATAACATGGAGTAAGTCATGCTCCTTTGAATATTGTCATGAGACACAAGAATATAACTATCGAACAAAAATTTTTAGAGGTGGGTCACACCTAAATGGAGGCCGATCCAATGCATTCCACTATAGAACGTCACTTAAAGAACAAAGTCATAAATGTGCCAGCTGAATACATATCTATTACTAAGAATGCTCGTAAATGCCCCGTACCATACTCTGTAAAATATTTGGACCACACTTACTTTGAAAAATTCGACAAAATTCAGTTTTATAAAAGTATTCGCCCAGGAAGATCCAAAGGGGATCTTAAGGTGACTGATATTCGTGCACTACGTTACGAAAGTAATGGATCAATTCTTTACAAAACTTGCTTTAGGGATGAATGGCAAAGTTTACTACAAAGGCGATCTCTGCAATGTAATCCTTGCGAGATTACTGAACTATCTCAGTTACCTACACAAGAACCGACGTAAAATTACTGCACGAAAATTAAGACTTGCAGCAAATAAAAAAGACTCTTCCTTCTGACTATCATAAATATTATGACGAGTTACCTCATGATTAGAATAAGAAGAAACAATAAGTAGAAATTAAGTTTAAGTACAAATTTACAATCTACCAAAGGATTAGATTGATTTTTAAATTTTAAAAAAATTAATATTTTTGGAAAATTATTTCTTTATTTTATTGTTAATAATAATTAATTGATTGTGATACAGTAGCAGTAGTAAAACAATATTTAATAGCTGTCATTAATTAATAATAATAAAATACTTAGGAGTACCTACAACACGTAATACCACAAGACCAACACATAATAATGTATGTTTAAACTATTACAGATTGTTTATGAAGAGTTTGGCTTAGATATTTTAACCCTGTTTCCTATTAAAGAAGACTGATTGTTAAATTTTAATTAATAAATATATTGATTATTGATTGAATTCGTTTTACTTCACAACTAATTAATCTATACACCATACTAAATTTAACCTTTTCGCCGCCAACAACTTCTATAGAAGTTCAGGATTTTCGTGCCGTCCACGCCACTACTTCTATAGAAGTTCATTGTATCTACCTACTATAAAAAATACATTTACGATACATAAAACATTTGTTTCTTTGTAATTTTGTAATATGGACACGACGAACTATTTCTTCTCATGCAAAACAGACTATTTTCTGTTTTAAAAAGGTAAAACATAAAAGGTTTCAAATAATTTTATATCCCGCACGCCAACGACTTCATATCAAGTAGGCCAGTGATGTGACGCGAAAGTTGCATTCATTAGAATCTTTATTTACTATAATATTTGTTTTCTTTTCCATCCAATAGTTTTTTGAATTCTATGAATAAAAAGAAATTCCGGTCAGTAAATAACGTATTACAATGCGTTTCAAAATTAATGTACATCTACCTATCAAATCATTTCATTAAAATTAATTATTATGTACTGAGGGTTTTCGATATTGCTAGACCCATCTCTACGTAATGGCAAGATGTCGAGTGACACTAGCGCCGTCAACTTCAATAGAAGTAAACCTGTGACGTCTTAAGCGCTTAGACGTCAAGGTCATTGTGTCATAGTGCCGGGCGACGCGTGCACGCACATTTTTCTTTCCCAGTGCAGTGCAAAATGACCGAATATGATTCGGATGAGTTGTTGCGGCTGTTACAAGGTGTGGAACCTGATTCCGACTTTGATGTTGAATGGGAAAGCACATCAGAAGAGGACGATAATGAGGTAAGTTTATGTGCTTCATTTACCTATGAATGTCTTATACAGCTTAGAAAAATTGTAATAAAAAGTAGGTAATGTATCAGACAGAGAGGCCAAGGAAAAGTTAATTATTTTATGTACCTCGGGTGAAACAAGATAGGCAAATTTTTGGTTCATTAAGTTCATTTCAGTTCATTGGGCAATAAGTATTCACTTGCTTAGTCTTCTTTCTAGCATTATTTCTGTCTATTGTTTCAACAGTACTTTCTAGATTTTTTTACAGGTCCTTCTTTCTTATTTAGCTCATGTTTTACCTCCTATTTATTGTCAATGGCGTGTTAGGATTATTACAGTTTTTTAGCACGAACTGGACACGTTGCTACCTGCAAGGAATTACGACGCGCGTAGGTACTTTTGTTCAAACGGCCGAGCGCCGCACCAAGTGATTTCCCGCGCAAGTAAATTGGTGGTCGGCAGACGGTAGCCTGACAAAATGCTTGACATAGCGAATACCTACAGTTGTATGCAATACTAGAATATTATTGCTTTAGCTTATTACTGGATAATTCTGGAATGCGCTGTTTGGTAACGAAGTATTTATTACAAGTTTATTCGTGTATATACTTAGCTGTTGTTTGAATTCTGCCGAATAAAAATATTTTTCAATAACATGACAACCAATAATAAGATTAATAGATATGAATAAAAACAGGAGGTGTATCTAAGTTCGTAGATTTGATATACGTATTAAAAACTGTATTTTTTTTTAAGATGACTTTAGTATTATATTCGGTGGGGGCGTCGCTATGTTTTATTTCGTTTGGGCCTCGTCAGGCACATATATGCACATATTATTATTTATTTATACAGTTGATAAACATACTTATATATGTGGAAATACATACCTACATATTATAGATAAATTACACCCAGACACAGAACAAATATTCAAGCTCATCACACAAATATTTGTCCTGGGTGGGAATCGAACCCACGACCTCACGCTTCGCTGTCGGCTCATCACCCACTATATATATGTGTCACCGTACCCATCCTATGTGAAATAGACTATACGCAACGGAGGCAGTCAATAATAGGATGTAATTCATTTTTATTTCCAGGCACAATCTAACAACGCTTCGACATTGCAACAAGCTATAGCAACAAGTCCAATAACCGTGCAGCAGGAACAATGGTCTTCAACTCCATATAACCCAAAAATAGAACCATTCGATGATTTCGCGTCTGGGCTCAACATACATTTTAATAATGGAAATTTTATACAATTAGACATATTTCAACAATTTTTAGATAATGAACTAGTCACGCAAATTATTACCTGTATAAATCAATATCATAATTATTTTTTGCTAAATGTGCCTTTGTCTGCCCACTCTAGATTGCACAGATGGCACGACATAACCGTTCCTGAGTTTTACATTTTTATTTCAATAGTGATGTTGATGTCGCGAAACAAACATTTGACCATCGAAGAGCACTGGTCTACAGATCCATTATTATTGTCACCAATATTTGGCAGCCTCATGCCAAGAAATCGATTTGTTAATATTTTAGGTATGTTATATTTTTGTAATCCTTTTCAAAAAAATCCAAATTTAAAATTGCAGAAAATAGATCTAGTGATTAATCATGCCCGCCAAAAATATAAACAATTATTAACACCCTACAAAAATGTGTGTGTAGACGAGAGCATAGTCCCATTTAAAGGGAGACTTTCAATGAAACAATATCTCCCGAAAAAACGAAACCGATTCGGCATTAAATTATTTGTCCTGTGCGACGTGACCACTGGCATAATTTTAGATTTTATTGTGTATTGTGGTGCTACAACCGCTATCGTGGACCCGGCTAATTTGGGTGTTGGTGGTGCAGTGGTTGTTACACTGATTCAAGACTTTTTTGGGTCATATAGACATTTGTACATAGATAATTGGTACACGAGTCCTAAATTATTGCGATATTTGCATGAAAATAATATTTATGCATGTGGTACTGTGAAGAAAAATAGAGCGGGAATGCCATCAATGACTCAAAAATTAAAAAGAGGAGAAATTATTTCGAAGTCTCTTCCACCGTTAACGGCTATCAAGTGGCACGATAAAAAAGATATACATTTATTAACTACTATTCATGACAAAACAATGCACCCGTCTTTGAAAGAGGACCGCAGTACTGGTTTGCCAGTTATGAAACCAAAAGCCGTTCTAGACTATAGCAGCAATATGGGGAGTGTTGATACAGCTGATATGATGTTAAGTTCTGTGCAGTGTATTAGAAAATCTTTGAAATGGTACAAAAAGCTATTCTTTCACATTGTAGACATGCATTTACTAAATTCTTTTAACACATATAAAGTAATAAAAAATGATAAGAAAGCGGCAATAGCAGATTTTCAATTAAATATTATTCGACAAATAATTCAAAAGTACAACCCACTGGCTCTGATACACCCACAAATACCGCGGAGTAATGTAAATAACCCATTAAGAATACTGCCCGGTAACACGGTAGAACATATGCCCGAAATTAAACCCCAATACCGAAACTGTAAAGAATGTGCCAAACAAAAGGTTAGAAAACAAACTCGATTCATGTGTCGTATTTGCAACGTCTACTTGTGTGCTGCCCCATGTTTTCATAACTATCACTTGATGTAAGAATAATTTTTAAAAGGTAAATTACCTAGTACCTATTAATGAAACCAATCTGTGATTTCAGAATATTGTTTTGATACGAATCAATCTGTGATTTTAGAATAATGTTTTCAAATGAGTCAATCTTTGTTAAAAAAATATGTGGTAGGTACTATAAAAAAAGTGATTTATATTGTACCTACTTATTTATTATATAAGCTAAAGCAATATATACATTTATTATTAAGTTGAGATTATGTTTTACTACCTATTGAAAAGTTGATTTTATTTTGTCAAAAATAAAAGAGTAAGTTCAGTTTTAAAACCTGTATTTATTTAACTCTTCTCACTTCTCTACCTAAGTTGTATTTGGCATTTCTAAAGTATTATTTTTATTAAGTAAATCTAATATTTTCTGCATATATATATTTCTGTAACTATTTGTGCACTTACAAATTAACTTAATTAGAATAATCACAGTTCAATCAAATATTCGCTTAATTGGAATAATCACAGTTTAATCATTTTTCAGTTTTCATTTTTCTTTATGGAAAACCTCTAAAATTTTCTGCATAATTTCATATCTTTTTTTTGTGTCAAATCTTAGTAACTCATTTGACACCAATTTGCCGAAATACTGACTCCCATGCAAATCTACGACGCTAAGTGTAGATAGGCTGTTCTTTTCTGTGTAAGTACTGCTGTCCTTATTTTTATTTTCATCTTCTTGTTGGTCATCCAAGGGTTGTGAATACATTTTGGAATCGAAAATATCATTGTCGTCCGAACATTGGGTCCGGTCTTCATCAAAATCGGCCGTCTCCGGAACATACTTTCGTTTTTTATTTGAATCTAAAATAAGAAAAACGTGCCTATAGAGCGCGCCAAAGATAAAGTCGCGGCGTTGCCGTGTGCAGTGATCGAGAATGGTATAGGTCGCGCGACGAGTCACGAGCGACGAGCCCTCGCTGATGAACTAAATTGTAGAGGGGGTATGCGCAGTAGCGATTCTTAGTATAAAATCGCTACTGCGCATCCCCCTCTACTTTCGTCCAGCGCTCATAATTAATCGCGCGGCCTATACCTATATTTATTTTCATGATTATGAAATATCCAAATGATTGAGTCATTTTGATTCGATTACAAACTGTTTGGGTCGCGAAAAATTTGTGATCGACTCAGGTCTATATTTGTTCGCCGACACAGCTAAAAGTTTGCGAAACCGAGAGCCGCAACGAATAGGTATTTTATGACTACCTAATATCCATCAAACGTGCCAGTTTTTCATTTGCATTAAATGAAAAATAAGCTATTAAAGTTTAGTACATCTGTATTAAAATAGTTACTTACCATCCATTTCCAAAACTACACATATGTTGCCACTTTTAATCACTACAAACAATGTTCCTGATCGTGACCTGACGTTAGATTTTAAATGTAAACTAAAACCAAAAGCAAACCAAACTCTATAGAAAGAAAGAAAAGCATAGACAACTCTATTCCTTACGAAATGTATCGTGCTATGAACGCCAATGACTTGATATGAAGTAAACAGACTACGTTATGAAATGAATAGTGAAGTGGCTAATGTTACGAATTATTATTATTATCTCTAGCAACTCTATGCATGTATCTTCATCTCCGATAACGGATACCCATTTTTCTTAGTATAAATGTTCATAAAATAAAACAAATTACCATTATAATTTAACAGTTTGTATTTTTAATTGTAAATTTGAGTACCAATTTAAATTTACACATATTTTTTTTCATTATCGACATGATGTTACCGCCATCCCTACTTTCGTACTATACATTTATTATACATTTATACGTTGGCGTACGGCGACACATCGTGTTTAGTATAGCTGGGCGGCGAAAAGGTTAAGCGTCAATTCACACGTACCACAACCACACCACAGCCACAACCACACCACAACGACGCCATGTGGTCGGGCGTATATTTTGTATTGAAAATGAATATTACAATTTACACGTACCACATTTTGACGTTGTTATCGACCACCTGTAATACAAACACATCGCAATCACATCGCGACGGCAACGCCGCCACGCGGCGGCGGCACCGCGTCCACATCGCCACGACATGACGTCATCAACAGCGCGCGCCCAGCTGGCGCCTGCGCTCCCCTCTTTCATTCTGCGTTGTACTGAGTTGCCGCGTGGTTGTGCGAAAAATTAAAATGTCCGACTCCGAAACTTTTGACACGGATATGTTTATTGAGGAGATTCGCAATTCGCCATGCCTTTGGGATCAAAGGACAGAGGAGTATTCCAATCGCATTTTAAAAAACAAAGCATAGGAAAGCATTTGCATGAAGTTTTATATAGTAAGGAAACAAAAGAAAAAAACAAGTGTGGTAAGTTTATTAATTAAGTACTATTTATTTATTAAACCGAGTATAATACCTAACAACACCATTCACGCTTTATTGTACTGCCACGATAATTCACCTTCAGGGCTCACAAAATAGTCGGCAAATTCATTTCTAACAGAATCTGCTCGAATGCCGTCATGATTTTGATCAAAGGAATGCATTCGTAACAAATTTAAAGTTATCGATAAAGTGTCATCGAATTTATAGCCATCTCGCTTGCGTACTATATTATGTAATACGACACATGCTTTCACTATGTCTGTTGCAAATTCAACTGACACGTTAATTGGCCTATGCAATATTCGCCATTTGTTTGTCAAAATTCCAAAGGAACATTCTACATATCTTCGTGCTCGTGATAATCTATAGTTAAAAATACGTTTTTTCATTGTTAATTGCTTGCCGCTAAAGGCTTCAGCGCTAATGAATACCATAGGCAAGGGCCTACCTACAGGGGTAATTGCTTGCGGTCCAGGTAGATCTAAATCATTTCTTTCCATTGCATCATATAAACTGCAGTCCCTCCCAATAGTTGAATCAGAAGTTTTACCGTAGGCTCCTATATCAACATACACGAATAAATAATCGGCGTCACATACGGCCATTAAAACAATAGAAAAGAAATGTTTATAATTAAAGAATAATGAACCACTGCGTGGTGGATGAATAATTCTAATATGTTTCCCATCTACAGCCCCTAAGCAGTTTGGAAAATTTGCTTTCTTTTTAAATTTGTTCGCAATATCAAGCCATATTGTTTTATTACATGGTGGTAAATAATTAGGCTGTAATTTATCCCAAATCAGACGGCACACGTCGTGGACAATTTTGCTAGCAGTTGAAGTACCACATTTAAAAAAATCGGCGAGGTCTTCAAACGAACATCCCGTTGCCAAATATCTGTAACAAAAAAAAAATAAAAACAAATAATAATGAAATGGTGTTACAGGGTGATACAGGGTGTTAGTTACAAAAGGTTGAAATAAATAACACTGAATGGAAAAATCTGCTGTTTCATACATTTAGGTCATGTAAGTATCTTTTCTACAAATTTTAATTTAACTATTATTTTTTCAGCTGCCAACTTACAAAGAAAATGGAAAAGCTTAAGAGACTCTTTCAACAGAGACCTTAAAAAACAAAATTCACAAAGAAGCGGTTCAGCAGGTAGTACGAAGAGATACTACTACTTTAGTCCTTCAAAAATTGTGCTCTTGTAAATTTAATATTGAAAATTAGTTTAAATTAGTTTAATGCCTATAATATTAATATAACTGTAATCAGTTGTCCATAGTTAAGTTAATAAGTTAAGTATCTAGTGTTTTTGCTGTGTTTTGGTAATAGTTGTCGTAAAAGTTGAACAAGGTGAATCAGCTGTCAACGGTCATCGAACAAATTTCAAAAATTGAAATAACCAGGGAGTATCGCATCGTATCACACCGTATTTATGGTTTAACAACACCCTACACACCATTTTACACAACATCCATTAATACGGCTCATTTTAGATGAGCAACGTCCATTACTCACTGGCTTATTTTATGTCTCCTTTTGTTTGACAATTGGTGGAAGCAAAATCGACGACGTAAACATTGCCTCAGACACCAAAAATTACATAAATTAAGTGACAAACACCTTGTTTACAAGGCTACAATAATTCAATTTATTGCCTATTGTTTATTTTAAGTAATAAATAAAGTTCTTCCATCTTCCAACCTACCTACCTTCTACTTTTAATAATAATTTTCTGTAATCTTTAGTTATGTTTAAAATCAATAATTAATAATACTTTGCTTATTTTAGATTCTAACCCTTTTATTAAATATATTGTTGCATCCCCTGTAAAGTTTAACTAATTAACTTCTTAGTTCTTTTATTTAATTAACTTCTTACTTTTAATCTTAACTTCACTATTTTCATTGTTTAGTTTTAATATCCCTATTTATAACAGTTATTTTTCAGAATTGTCTAGGTATTTAGCTTTACTTTTTTCAAGTTTCAGATAACTGAAGGAAGCAAATTTCAACTATGTTGACACGCAGAGCAATGGCAAAAGACTTGGAAGACAAGCTTAGAGTGACCCTAAAGGAGCTGGAGTCATCCAAAACCCTTTGTAGACAGCTACTACAGGAAAGAGATGATAGCGAGGTTGAAGTTAAGAACATAGTTGACAAGAACACCACTCTCAAGAACGAACTGGCTGAACTTCATATTGAACATGTGGACCTACTCGACCGGCACCAGCACCTGCAAGAAGTACTATCTTCTTTTCAACAATGCAGTGAAACACATGAAATAGCTTTGAGTCGTATATCTGAACTCGAACATGAACTAAGTAAAGCCCACAGCTCAATATCTTTATTAGAGTCAGTTAAAACCAGTGAACAGGCCTTGAACACCCAGAGCCTGTTCAATGAGTTGGTAGGTTGCTCAGCCTCAGCTATTTGTCAGCCTGTAGTAACTATAGACCTTACCGGTGAAGATGTCATTACACAGGGTCCTTTATTAATGAGCCATAACAAGATTAAAAGATACATTAAATGTAGTAAATTAATTAAAAAGGCCCGTATTGCTTTAAGAAACATTAAGAATACTAAAGTAAATAATATTAATTATCATAAAAAACACATCCATTTGGTGACACAATTAAAAGCATACACCAGTAAATTGGATCAATGTAGGGCAATATATGATAAAGACACTCAATTATTACATAATGAGTTGTTACTTAAAGAGGAAATGCTTAATGATATTTTTGCCAAATATGTATCTAGTCAGGAACAACTTAGTCAGCGTATGGTAGAGGCAAGTGAACTGATGGACCTGGTCAAGTGCAACGCAGAGAGATATGATTCACTGACAAACAATCTCTCTTGCAACTGTAATATCTCTGTTGTAGCTTCGGATCCTCTGCAGGTTCCAGCCGTTCCTACAGTTACTCAGCAGTCAGATGACAGTGACTTTTACTCTAACCAGTGTATTGTAGTTTCTGACAAAATAGGAGCAGGTTTTGGAACATTGTTACATAATAATAACACTCACAATGTTACAAATTACTGCTATCATAACACCCATTTCAGCAATCTTGTAAGTAAAATAAAAAATATGAAACTAAATAAAAACACAAACATTGTTTTATTAGTTGGAAATAGTTTAGGGATAGAGAGAAATGACCTTGTTGATGGCATTGACACCTTAGTAGGATTAGATATAGGTAAAATTATGTTGTGTGCTTTGCCTTATGCAAACACTTTAAGTTCTGCTCACAATAATTATGTTCATTACTTGAACAGTACATTGTACTCGTTGACTTGTCATAGTGACAAATTATTGTTTTTTGATACAAATAAGTTTATTAGTGGGTTTCAATTAACCCAAGAAACTATGTATCTTCCTAGAAGATATAGATTTTTAGTTGCTAGTTTAATAGCTTATAATATTAACTCAGTTATAGGAGATATAACGCAGAATAGGTTAAGTTCAGAGTCATTGTTATGTGATAGTTCTAACAAGTTAGATTGTTTAAACTATCAACGCAGACAATAGGGAAGCTTTCTGATAGCATTTTACTTTACCATCAGAATGCTGAGTGCGAGATTTTTGACGTGACAACGTCTTATAAATTGGTTTGCCGGGTGACACTTCAAGAAACTGGGTAACGCTCCGCTCACGTTATGCGCTCACAATGAGAGCGAGTGAGAGGCACGCGTCCCTTCCACTCGGGCATGGTTAGCCCGCCTAAGAGCGAGAGAGACAGACATTGACATTGACAGTCGTTGTCACGTAAAACTTTCGCCCGTATACCGACTTTAAACCAACGATTTTTTTTTACTTTACTATCGCGTTGGCGTAAACGCCAATTTCTATGGAGCTCGGTGAGCGCCATCTAGCGCCTTACTTCAAAACTAAAATTCGCGAGTGTAAGTTGTTAAATTTTTACGGCAACGTGACGTAAATAGTAAACGCGAACGCAAGTGAGTGCGTTAGAACCAAATGTATGGAAAACAGCGAGTGCGAGTTACAATTTAAACGGTTTTGACATTTGAAAAGTTAACGCACTCACTAGTGAGCGCGTAAATTTGTCACTTGATATTTTCTATAATAGTGAAACCGTTGTGATAGTGGTTAAATAACTTACATGATTTCATTTCTATTAATTTTGTGAACAATTATTACAAAGGCATCTCGTATATATTTCTCTTGGAAGAGTTTTGAGACCGTGCCATCGCAAGATGAGCGTAATATAAAGCGTCCCGTGGTCGTACAAGAGCACGAAACTCAAGCAATCCGCTGATGGACCCGCGGAGGGCAAGTTCATGAGAAAATTTCGGTTTTCCAAGACAGTTTTTTTGTGTCAAAACCTAAGGCAATCACTGGTTCTCCATCTTCAAAGATTGGAAGATAAGGTAGTGTATCACTGTACTTAAAACACACTTTTTTTATCGTTCCGTCTGGCACACTGTCTTTACTATTTATAAATTTTACTATTTTAGGTGGTCACAGCCCTTGTATGCCACTGTGTCTTACCAGCGTCCAGTGGGAGTTGCTAAAAAATGTGCAGTGTCTACATGAAAGAAGTTATCAGGCTTTGAGACATAAAAACATACTGAGGAAATATAATTTCAAAATACTTCAACTGCCAGGCAAGAAATCAGTCAAGGTATGATCTATAACATGATTTACTTACTTACTATGAATAAACTATACCAATGTAGGTAATTTGAGAGGCAACTATAGGTTATACATTAGATAAGCATTTATTTCTTAGTATTTATATGGCACATTGAGGTCTTACATTAGAATAAACAGTGATTCAAATATATACCTATTACCATAGCTGCTGAAGAAATATTGAATAAACTATACATGCAAATGATAAGAACATTCAAAATTAAATTATATACTTAGATAAATAATTTAGTTTAACACATTTATGGATATAGATTTAAATATACAATGAATATGCATTTAATATAGGTTTGGATTAGTTAAAGTTTTAAGTGTAAATATAGTAAAGTTTTTTATTTAAAGATATTTACAACACAATATAAAGATTAAAATGTATGAATAATAGTTGGTATTTAATATTAACAGTGTATTTTATATTCTTAATGTATACATTTGTTTTACAAGTTTAAAAAAAAATATAATAATAATATTATTCTAACCGTAATATTTCTACACCGGATAGGGTAGTATATGTGAACCATTTTATAATTATTGTAACATCTGCAATTATCATGAACTAAGAAATAAATAATAGTATATGTGAACCATTTTATAATTATTGTAACATCTGCAATTATCATGAACTAAGAAATAAATAATATTCTATTCTATAATAGTAAGGTATAATATTGACCTATAAATGTACCACTGCTGGGCACTGGCCTCTCCTTAGGTTGAAAAGGAATGAGCATTGATTACCACTCAGCAACTGAATTAATTACAATATAAAAAGTGTACATATTAATAATTCTTACCTTCTTATAGGATTGATTAATTATTAAATACTTTTTTTATTTTACAGATATGTGATGACCAATATAGAATTAAATATTTAAAACCTTTGGAGGTGCAAATTATGGTTCATTTATAAAAGGCACCTAAAGGAAAGAAAATTAAAAAGACAACCGTTGACAGCGACGAAGATGAAAAAGGGGATGAAGACTTTTGTTTGATCTGCTTGTCTTCTACTAGCAAGTCTAGAGAAATTTGGCTTCAGTGCTAGGATTGTAAGCTATGGGCTCACAAAGAATGCACGCCTGGACTACCAAATTATGTATGCCACAATTGTGATTCGGAATATTCAGACAAATTTTTGAGACTGACTAAATATATTTTAGTAAAGTTAAGTATATTGCGTCCAAAGAGTTGATTAAGTATGTTACATTTTTTGATTTTTATTGAGTTTGCTAAGTTCGTAGGCTAAAATGATTGTTATTAGCTTAAAGCTAAAATTATTTTTGTTTTAGTAAACATTTTGTGTTTCTTTTATTGATAATAATTAGTGAAGAAGTAGTGATTTGATTGTTTCAATTATTAAAAACATTCATGCCATTCAAATAAGTGTTTCTAGTTTTTAATCCTACCTCAATTTACTATGGGACTTCCTACCCCTATCACTGTGACAACCAATCCTGATGCGGGGTCAAAAGTCACACTTTTATTTTTCAACAAAAAATCAAATAAGTCCTTAATAAATAAATTTTAGAAAAAAAGCATAAGTTAATCATAAAGGGGAATAAATATACTATACTTTAATATACAATTGTCATTGCTGAACTAAAAACAAGACCACTAAAAATCCAAAAGAAAAAAAATGTGACTTCCATACCCGGTCTCCCCTACTCCCGCACAGAGCGGCGTCATTCTCGGTTCAACGCTGCGGTGTGCGGTGTGCGTCACGGATCAATATGGAATTTTTCGAAGACAATTTAATAGAATTAGTTCGCAACTATCCTTCTTTATATAAAAATAAAGACAAAAAACATTAAAGTTTGATAGTTAACACGTTAAGAGCGTTACCGGACGCATTTTTATTTTATTTTATTTTATTTATTTATTTAGAATAGAACGGTACAAACACCAATTACACTACTCATAAAACAAAGAGCAAAAATAACATAAGTTTACATTAAAACTATTGCATATAACACACAAAAAATTAAAATTAGTAAGCTTTACAGCAAATTTTTAGCATATAGCCGGTAATGTACCCTCCCGCGGTGCGAGCGCCAAAAACTAGTTTTTCTCGCTCGTACGTCGTCATTTTAGGTATGATGTTCTGTGAGTTAAAAAGGGACAAATAAACATCATTGCTTCTTACTTACATATGGTCTTATTACAATAGAAAAAAGGTACATAGCATATTTGCCCTGTACGCACAGAACGATAAAACATTGCATTCCATGCGTTACCGGACAAATACGACTTGTATGTGCAAGTCCGGTATCGCACTGTTGGCGAGGGCGTATGCATTAGTGAGAAACTGATCTTATTAGCGTTCAGACGTTTGTCGACATATGTTATATTTTCCCGCCCTTTATTTACGTAATAGTTACGACATCAAATTTGCAATGAAGCGCTCCCGAAAAATATTAGCTCGTATTTTCGAAGAAAAAGAAGAAAGTTTTGATATTGCATCCAACGGCACAAGCAAAAATCAAAAGATTTTCCCTCCTGGTAAGAAAATCAAAGTTTTAGAAGATATAAAGATTCCATCGCGTTCAGTTAAAACTAAACCACCTGGATCACATACTTTAATTTGCCATTCAACTACAAGCAAAATAATTAATCCAGGAAAGAATACACATAAAAGTCCTTCTACTAGCAACAAATATGCAATATTACAGAATGCCTCTTTTCCTGGGAGTTCGAGTGAAGCTGGCTCACTTAGTGACTTATCGTATAATAATTTATTAAAAATTGATTGCAACCTGACACCGGAATCTATAAAAGAATTATTGTCTACACTAAAGTCAAATAAACAGCAAACTTTAGGCACCCATCATAAAAATAGTGACCCTAAACAACAAAACCTGGAGGACAGTAAGATTAAGATATGCACAATAACTTCCGAAGACATGATTCAAGATAATAGTTATGCAGTTAATACTTCACAAGCAATAGACTTATCATTACCAGCTACTAGTTCAAATCATTCCGCAACGGATGATATATCTCACCACCTAGAACCCAATCAGCATGTAAACGAAGACCCACATAATTTTAGCGATATAAGTACAGACAGTGACAGCAATTATGTACCATCTAGTTCAGAAAGTTCTTCAAGTGATACGGAGACGGTATCAACGGCTGATGATGAAAATACTGCAGATATTCAAAGTCCGTTGATTACACCACAAGATAGCGAATGGGTAGATATCACTTCTTCTATGCCAAATATTGGTAATTTTAAAAATGATACTGTAATAAACATTCCTCCCGATGTAACATCGCCATTTCATATTTATAAGTTATTTGTTACTGATGACATCATACATAAAATGGTAGCAGAGACAAATAATTACGCAAATAATTGCCGTTTTAATGAAACTGTCAAAAATAAGTCTAGGTTGAAAAAGTGGCAGGACACCAATTTCGAGGAAATGTGCACTTTTATGGGTATCTTGATGACAATGGGAGTTGTCAAACTACCAAGCTTGAGTCACTATTGGTCGAAAAAGACATGTTATAAAAACATATACATTCAATCATTAATGACGCGAGATAGATTCTTATTGCTATTAAAATGTTGGCATTTCAGTAATGATACAATTGATCCAACAGACAAATTAGGCAAAGTTCGTGATGTTCTAAGTATGATTTTGAGCAAATTTAGCGAAATTTTAATACCCGGTCAGTATTTGGTTATTGACGAATCTATGATTCCGTGGCGAGGACGATTGAAATTTCGACAATATATAAAAAACAAAAGCCATAAATACGGAATAAAACTATATAAATTATGTACACCTGAAGGGTATACATGGTCCGTAATCGTTTATACAGGTAAAAGTGACAGACCGGGAAACCAGCTACATGGCCATGATATCGTCGTAAAATTAATAAAAGACTTAGGTGGAAGTGGTAGAACAGTTATAGCCGATAATTTTTATACCTCTGTGGGTTTAGCAGAAGATTTATTAAAGCAAAAAACTGAACTGTGCGGAACAATAAGAACAAATAGAAGAGGCCTACCTAAAAATGTTATATCTACTAAGCTGAAAAGAGGAATGTGTATTGGTAAAATGAATGAAAATGGAGTTAAAATAATTAAATGGCATGATAAACGGGCTGTCACAATGATAACAACATGAAAAAATCACGTTGCAGCTGTTAAAGACATCGGCAAAAAAACACGAAATGGTGAGATAATTTACAAGCCAGAATGTGTGTCTTTATATAATTTAAATAAGAAAGGCGTTGATTATAGCGACCAAATGACGGCATATTATTCATCTTTGAGAAGAGGAATCAAATGGTACCGAAAACTTATGATGAGTTTTCTTTTTGGTACCTGTGTTGTTAATGCGTGCATCATTCATAATAATATAACTAACAAAAAAATTGATCGATTTTGTTGAATCTGTTATACAAAACTTTACTGGTCTAACATTTTGCGATGATAGGGCATGATAGGGACGCGAGGTAAGACGGGGTCACGCACACATACAAGAAACTAGACTCTTGCGAACAGAAAGCAATAAGCCAATAGGAAGCCATACTCGATCAACAGTCAGCGCGACAGAAACAGTGAGTGGGAGTGCACGCGTTTTTTGTTTACAAACGAAAATCACGTTGAGTGTCTCGTCGATCTAA
Organism: Diachrysia chrysitis; assembly: GCA_932294365.1. Classification (NCBI taxonomy): domain Eukaryota; kingdom Metazoa; phylum Arthropoda; class Insecta; order Lepidoptera; family Noctuidae; genus Diachrysia; species Diachrysia chrysitis. Next base: position 6,861,959 of record OW028659.1, on the reverse strand, counting down.
TTTTACGCAGTTAAAAACGTCTTTACTGTAAGGTAATTATGACTACCCAATTTATGTCTTTTCTCGTATATGGTTGTTAGTGTTGTTTACTTTGTTGTGGTATGGTTGGACAAAAGTTCAGTTAATATTTATTTTTTGAGAAATTATTTTTTTCTAAATCAGCCTTTGGGGTAAGACGGGGTATTGGGTATGGGGTAAGATGGGGTATAGGGGCAACATGGGGAAGTGGGTCTTCGTTTAGGTAATTATCTATGTTAATAAATAGGTACGTGCCTAATACGATTTTACTTTTCAGGTATAACAATGGTACGTTCATACAAGAAAAAAACTAAAAGAGGAGAGTGGTCAACAAATTCTATGAAAACAGCTATAGATAAAGTATTAAGTAAAGAAATGGGCTACAGAAAAGCCGCTTCTGAATACGGATTGCCTCAGACTACTTTGGAGCGATATGTTAAGAAAATGAAAGAAGGTGGTGAAGTTACAATTGGTGTACCTTTGGGCCCTAAAAAGCCTATATTTACAACAAAAGAAGAAGAAGAGATTGTGGCATATCTAAAACATATGGAAGAACGTCTTTTTGGGCTGACAACTCTCGATCTGAGACGCCTAGCATATCAACTGGCTGTGAGAAATGGTAAGGCGCACAATTTTAATACTGACAAGCAGATGGCAGGGGTTGATTGGCTCAAAGGTTTCTTAAGGCGTCATCCAGATTTATCCATTCGTAAGCCCGAAGCTACTTCAGCAGCTAGAGCAATGGGTTTTAATAAAGTGGCCGTTAGTAAATTCTACCAGTTGCTTGGAGAGATTTATGACAAGCATAAATTAACTCCTGACAAAATATATAATTGTGACGAAACTGGTATCTCCGTTGTATCTAAACCCAAGAGCAAAATATTGGCCATGAAAGGACGAAAACAAGTAGGCTCATTATCATCTGCAGAACGCGGCCAGACTATTACAGTAGAAATATGTTTTAACGCTGCTGGAACCTACATGCCTCCACTGATGATTTTTCCGAGACAACGAATGAAACCAGAATTGTTAGATCACGCCCCACCAGGTACTGAAGGTGTTTGCAATGCTCGAGGCTGGATAACTACTGAAATATTTTTGACTTGGTTCAAAAAGTTCATCAGATTCTCCGGAGCTACTCCTACTAATCATGTGTTGCTGCTTCTAGATGGCCATGTAAGTCACACTCAAAATTTGGAAGTATCTGGCACGTAAAAATGGAGTTATTATACTTTGCTTTCCACCTCACTGCACACATAAAATGCAGCCAGCAGACGTTGCATTTATGAGGCCACTCAGTACATATTATGACCATGCTGTTTCGGCCTGGTTGAGATCACATCCAGGGCGTGTGGCAACTGTATTTCAGATAAGTGAAATATTTGGAAATGCATATATTCAGGCAGCTACAATGTCGACAGCAATCAACGCATTCAGAAAGTGTGGCATATGGCCGTTTAATGAAAATAATTTTACGGATGCCAATTTCATATGTGCTGCAACTACTGATATACAAAATATTGAAAACTCGTCGAGTGTAGAGCAACAGAGAGTTACAGAAGCTGAAGGGCCTCAATATGAGGTAGTTCCATCTGTGCCCTCAACCACAGTAGTCACTACTGTATCTTCAACGGCCACAACATCCCATCCTGGAGCAGTTACAACAAGACCTGAAGTTACAACAGAATCATGCACTCCAGTAAGAATAGATTTTATCACCGAATTTACAGAGCAAGTCACACCTGATGTGACTAAAAAACCTGCTCTCGAACCTGAACCTGGATGTTCCTTTGCTTCTAAATCTCCCATCCGTGCGGTGTGCCGCGATCTTACATCTAGCTTTGAAAATGCATCCCCTGGTGATATTTTGCCAATCCCTTTGGTCCAACAAACTGAAAAGAGGAAGCAATACCGGCGAGGAAAAACAGCCGTCATTACTTCAACTCCTTATAAAAATGAGCTGGAGAATTTGAAAAAACTGAGGAAAGTATCCAATCCTAATGATCCTCGGCTCAAAAAAAATGCTAAGAAGAAACAAAAGACTACAGTTGCAGCCAAGACGAAAAATGACGATGATGAAGATACAATTTGTCTCTATTGTAATGATGAAAATCATAGTTTTCTGAAATCAGCCGAAGGTTGGGTAGGCTGCCAGCTTTGTGGACGTTGGGCTCACAATGGTTGTGCTGGTGTGGATGATGAAAACACCGAAGAAATTCATATTTGTATTTATTGTGATAATAATTAGCTTGCCCCATCTTGCCCCATTTTCATTACCCCATCTTACCCCATGGTAAGGGGCAAGATGGTTTTTCGAAAGTTCCTATCAAATCATTTATTTTAAAAAAATGCTATGAGTTCATCTTCCAAAGACTATGCCAAATTGTAGTTAGATTAATAAGGCATTGTGCCATAAATAAATAAGCATAATAAACGCAATGATTATACTGTATTTTTGGTATTTTCCTTAGATACCCCATCATGCCCCCCCTTCCCCTATAAAGTCCTCAGAAAAGAAGAAGTACCATACCTTAGAAAAAGCTACAAAAAGAAAACAATGTACACTTTGCTATCAAGAATTACGAAAAACAATGAATAGCCGGGAAGCTGATAAAAAGGTGCCAAAAGTTAAATTGATGTGTTTTGAATGTAAGAAAGTTTTTTGTCTTCCTTGTTTCAATAAAGCTCATGAAAATAATGCTTAATTTCTTAATAAATAAAAATTTTATCGATAAATATTTGTTTTCTTATTTAACATCACTACTGTTTATCGACTATTTGAACATTTTCACCACTTCTTGTGCGCCACATGACATATAAGTCCGGTTAGACTTTTATACCTATAAGTAAAAAAATACTTGTCCAATTCTGGAACCAAGATAAATGTATATAGTTCAAGGTTTTTAGATATTGATCAAAGTTAAAAAAATGCTAGAAAGTAAAAAACAATATGAGAAATACAAGTTTTAAAAAGAGTTGAGTACCGGTCTTATTTGTCTTGTTTCGCACTAGAAAAATTAACAGTACATGGCAATATTGTCCTGTACCGCACCATAGTGGAATATTATATTTTTGAGCTCCGCAGAATATTATATTTTTGAGCTCCGCAGTAAACGTGTTAAAGAAAATTGCTGGAGGGAGATAGCTGAGAAGTTGAATAAAACACGTGAGTATTTCTAATTGTTTATTCAACAGCGGTAGGTACCTAAGTTTACATAAAAAAATGGCAAACATTACTAGTGACACATGAAACATTTTGATGATTCTGAGGTTGGAAACTTGATGAACAATTTAATTTAAATTTAATGAACAATTTAACTTGGTGGTGTTTATTTAGTGTTATAGAAAATAAGCAATAAGTTTTGAATTACTCACTTAACTTGTCCTATCTACTTCACTGTCTTGCCAAGGTACACTACCATGATCACTGTTGAAATACTGCTTGAATAAGTCACGAGTCACCGAACCATTTATATTATAACTTCTTCCCGGTATACGCGCCATAGGAATTACATTTTCAGAAGGCATTTCAAGAGTATTTCTGTCTGAATCGTGTATGATCAAAGACCTCATCATATTATGGATGATACAAGCTGACATAACCAACTTGTCTACGACACGAGGGTTTACTGCAATAGGTGAAAAAAATATTCGAAATCGAATCGAATATGCCAAAAGCATTTTCAGATGTTCTTCTTGCTCTACTAAGGCGGTAGTTGAAAATTCGTTTTCACCTATCTTGAGACGCTATTTTTTTGAGTATGGTTTCATCATATAGTTGGTGAGACTAAATGCATCATCACCTACGAAAACATAAGGCATTTCTATGTCAGCTTCCGGCAATTTTGTTGGCGGGGGAATCTTTAGCTGCCCATTTTGAATTTTCTGAAATAAATCAGATTTCATAAATATGCCTGCGTCACCTTCTTTGCCATAAAAACCAACATCTATTGTTATAAATTTTCGATTCGCATCCACCACGGCAAAGAAATTTTGGATTCAGTGAGAAAAACTGAGGATCAAGAACAAGGTGATGAAGAAGATGAGACGGATGAGCCTGAGCCTCCGCCGAGCATTAAAGAAGCTCTGGAAGCAGCAAAATTATTGGAAAAATATTTCCTTTATAACCAAGATGCCTCAGTATTGCTAGATATTAATAAAATAACTAAAAAAATACAACAAAATTACTGGTGCAGCAAAAGACGTCAGACAAAAATAACAGACTATACTCAATAGCGTTCAAATAACATTCTTTTTTATGCACATAACTACTAACAATAGTCAGAAATAAACTTTTTCTTTTTCTAATTCTGATGTTTCTTCTCTCCATTTAACGACAACTCTCTATAACGCCATAAAATGCACAGTCCCTTCAGTGTCGCTATATAGAGTTTACACTGTAATTGAAAAAAACTGCTTATAATTAAAAAATAAGGACCCGCTGTTACTTGGGCACACGATGCGTATGTGTTTACCATCTATTGCCCCGATACAATTAGGAAAATTCCATAAAAACCAATATTCTTCGGCCATTCTTTTAAAATTTTCCTTGGTGGGTTCAGGTAGTGCAACGTTTAAAAGTCTCAAGCATATACTTTGTAAGACTTTAGGCACAATTCTGCATATCCAATTATGGCTAATTCGAAATTGAAAACTTAAAGATCTATAGCTTTCTCCAGACGCCAAAACCTGTAAAAAAAAAGTAGGTACTTAATTAATGGGTCAAACATCGGTGCAAAGGTAGTCCGTTTCAGTTCAGTGGTCCGTGTAGGTAAACAGAATAGTGAATTATCAATTATGAATCCATCTAACTAAATCTTATTTCTCCATTAAGAAAAATACTTTATTTATTCGGATTATCTCGTTTAAAATCACTACTCATGTTTACCTCCACAGAACATCGAACTAAAACAGACTATAAGTAGATCTAAATTAACTAACAATGTTATTGTTTCAGCTGAAGAATGTAAGAATAAATGGCGTAATTTACGCGACCATTATAGAAAAAATCAGAATAAGAAGAAAACCGGAAGTGCTTCTTCCGTTTCAAAGTATGACGACGAAAGACTTAAATTCATAAATGACAGCTTTGAAGAAAGGGAGTCTATTTCTAATTTAAATTCCAGGAAATGTTCTTGAGGTTGATGAAGAAAACAATTTGCCAGTAAAGATATGTTCAGGACCAACTTCTTCAACGCCGAGTTCAACGCCGTATTCACCATGTGAATCTATTTCACAACAACCATCGCAAGAAGGACATTCAATAACACTAAACAAAACTCAAGGTACATCACAAGTGAAAAAGAAAAAAAAAAAAACAGCCTTGTCGGAGAGTTTAGAAAGAATAGAGAAGAGAGAACAAACATGTTGAGACAAATTACAGAAAAAGGCAATACTCCAGTTCACATATTCTTTAGGAGTATGGCCGACGTAGTTTGTCAATTTCCTCCGGACAAAATAGCTCTAATCAGAGCACAATTTTGTAACATCGTTACTGAAATGGAATTATTGGTCTTGGCGCAACGAGAGACACCATCCCCACAGCAATCATTCAACACACTACAGCAACCAATCCACGCATACAACTCTCAACGAGAGACACCATCCCCACAGCAATCATTCAACACACCACAGCATCCAATCCACGCATACAACTCGCAACGAGAGGCACCATCCCCACAGCAATCATTCAACATACTTTGATGTTATACCGAGTTACTGTTTTCGATTCATAAAAATAATATGATTATGAATTGTTTTATTTAATTACCGAAATAAATTAATTTAACTTACCTTACCGTTAGGAATAGTTTTTCTTGTGCCGTAATAGCAAAATTCCGTTTTCTGGTTCTAGGCTGTGTGTCACTAATATCATCTTTTATGGCTATTAAAATCTTGTTATAGATCTCCCTTGAAACCCGAAAGTAACCCATGAATTTTTCTTCACAATCAATTAAATGCCTTTTTATTAAGGTTTCGTAACAACCTTCACTCCTCCGTTGTAAAAACATGTTCCTCGGAGATTTTCTTTGTCTATTCAGAAGCAGTAACAATTCTTCTTCTTCCTCCTCTTCAAGCAAAGCACAAATTACAGAAAAATTGTTCATGTTCACGTCTACCTTGGTAGCTGCGGCAAAATCAACTGACCACCTCTCCGCAGGGACGCTAAATGCTGCGTCGGGACGCTGCGTTGCGGCGCATACCGCAGCGTTGTGCGTCATGATCACCAGACCAAAGCTTTAGTCAGCACCAACGAGCCGCGAGTAAAACCGACGTTCTTTAAAACCGCGGTATAGGCTCGTGCGTCGATCACCCACTTAAAAGTTCGTCAAATGTAATCTCCGGCATTCGCAAATACATATTTATAAAATTATTAGAGTACAGTGCGAAATATTCACTTTCTTATGATCGATCGGACCATAAAGGGGTTTCCCAAAATTGTCGATGACATTTTCTTTTTCTCTTACGTAATTTTCGTCGAAGTAGTAAAGCCAACAGTAGTGTTTCCTCGTCGGAATCCATTATGTTTCTGATTGTACGCCTCAATCATTTCTATTAGATTCTATGATATGTTGTAAATATGTAATTGTTTTGTTTTAATTATAGCCATGTAGAAAGAGCGGCTCACCCTTCAACAGCCCAAATTCACGAACTGTAGGTAAATATTTTTGGAGAAGAATCCAAGCCTTGCGAAAGGTTTTTCAAAAGTTCCTAGTGCAAGGGACACAGCCCGTAAAAACTGGGAGAAACTGGCGCTTCAACTGAATAGTTTAGGGGGCTGTGTTAAAACATGGAAACAATGGACTAAAGTTTGTAATTTTGCTAACAATTACTTTTACGCATATTAAGTATAAATAGTAACTTATATTTTTATGTATGAAACCATTTTAGTATTGGGCTGATAAAAAAGTGCTGTTAAGAAGAAAGGTGTGTTGCGGTTTAAAACTAGAAATAAGACTGGTGGTGGTAAAGAGGTGGTGGAGCTCTCTGAGATTGAGGAGAGAATCGACCTTAATGGAAGGTGAAAGCTTTGGCACTGGTGACAGGCATTTAGAAATTAGTCCATTTTTTGAAGTAAGTTACATTGTTTACTATAATAATATTTTTTATAAATTGAGATAGATTTAATTTATTTACTTACCTTCAAGTTCCTTTTTAAATTTTAAGCCCCAAACCAGACAGAGCTCTGAAAATAGTCTTTGCTGGCTTCTAACCAGTTAATCGACCTAAATCCAATACCATTATTACCAATGGTAAGTTGTTTTATCTAACACTAATGATTCAATTATCATAACTTCTATGGTTACCATTCAAAACCAATTAGTTACAGTAGGTATTATAATTATGTTATCAATGACTGTCTGAATAAAAGTAATTTAATATGTAAATTAGTTAAAAATTTTAAACAAAACGAGTATGTTTTAAACTTTTAAATGTGTGATTCAAGTTTTCAATTTGAGAAAACCTAATGTATCATGTTGGATATAGACAATTGTATAATATTAATTATTGGGGTTGATTGTATAACTAAAGTATAACACAAGCCAAAAAGTAATTAAGTATTTAGTTTAAATTAAATACTTGAATATTGTGTTATTTTTGTCTACATACAATATTGTATAATATTATTTATTTAAGTTCCTATATGGTTAGGCTGTAGAATGTATGTTATTTTACTGTAGTATCTAGAGCTAATAAAATTGATTCTATGTATATGTACATATTACTTTAATACACTTTAGTCAATTTAATTTTTTCAGGCAACACAACAGCACATATCTGAAAGGCATTCTATTTTATGCCTAACTGGAACATCCGGGCCATCTTCTAGGCCAAGCAACTGATATCCTAATTAAAAATTATTGACCACACAATTTTAACACTTATTGTCATAATTTTAGGTATCAATCAGCCCTTTGCCGATGGTCCCATCTCCACCCTGCACACTACCCACAGTTGGAGGTCCTGCAAGTCCTCCTTTTACTCCTTCGGGTTCAGGCAGCCACCCACACCAACGGCTAAGACATGCACGCCGCCAGTTGATTGGATCTCCTGTGCATAATCATCCACGGCCCAATACCAGTAATTATATTTCATTTTATTCCACTTAACTAATATTAAAGGACTCATCCCAAAAATATGTAATAATATATACAAAAAAGGTCTAAGGTATATTAGCTAATTTTGTAATAGGAGCGAAATTAGTTAAGTGAATCAGGGGTTGGCCTTTCGTAAGTAAGCTCTTATGATAGACCCACTTAGGAGTGAGTCTATTCATTTTAAGATATTTTTTATTGTTATTTCATACATTAAGAATTATTACTTATTAGGAATAATTATATATTATTTACTGTACCATTTCTTATTGTTCTAGCAACAACAAAACGTCGTCATAGTCGTGCGTCACCTCCATCACAACGGCGATCGCGATTCACAAGTTTTTCGAAGCGATTTTTGGCGATTGAAGAACAAAAACTCGAAATAAATCACCGAAATGCAGAGCTTTTCGAAAGGCTTGTGAATGAAAAAGTGAAGAAACTCAGAGAAGGGTTACAATTATTATCCGAAACATTGAAAAAATAACAAAATTAAGATTTATATTATTTATTTTTGTATTATAATGTTTAATAATTAATATTAGAGATTTTTAATCTAATGCACGTAATCGTACTGTCCTATTACAGCCTCTGGCGATACAGTTTCATTCTAGCCCCAGCTTGTGTTTGGACGACTGTGTGGAAACGTAACTCCTCTTGATTGTCGTAGTCGTGCAAGGTAGGAGCCGATAGCCCTGCGCGATTACAAATGTTGTGTAACACATGCCACAACAATTTTTGCAACCACATTAGGGTGGTAATGTAGTACTCTGTGTACCAAAAGACATCTAAACCTCCCCTTTAGCCTGCCTATAGCTCTCTCTCTACGGTATTACGCGCTGCGGCATAGAGTTTGATTTTTCATAAAACATTCTTCAGAAAAACGATAATTTTCAACAAAGCCTATTAACTATTTGAAATTTGCGAATTTCACCAGCTTGACGACGACTATCATATATATATATATGGAATGTGCTTCTGCTAATAAACTCTAAAAAAAACCAACGAGCCATAATTATCGAATTATAATTTTTAATACTATAACCGTTAAACCGAGTTAATATGAACTCGCATCCAATCTCGATCGCCTCCTAGACCACTTTAAAAATGACAAATGAATTTGTTGTTCGCAGTGTCGAGTTTTGATGAGTGAAGCGGTAAATCTCCTTACAGAATACCAAACTCATACTAATAATGTCAACAATCTCACGCAACACGGTTCGTCTCGTCGCCACACTCGCAAGTGTGGCGCCACCGGCACTGTCGAGATTAAGAGAATACGAATTTGATATCTCACCGTGGATTCCGCTGTCGAGACACGAAAATGTTGTTACAGAATAGCATTACAGATTTATTTATAGATGAAATCCAAAAGCGTCCAGCTATACGGGGCATGCAAAGTCCAGATTATAAAAATAAAATATTAAAAAAACGCAATTGGAAGGAAATGGTAGAATTTTTTAGTGACTGTGAAGACAATTTGGAAAAGAAAAAACTGTTGGGTGAGTATAATTATTTATTGATGTCTTCTATAATTATATCATGTTGTTTTGCCAATGTAATTTACCCTCGTTCACAAAATAATTAGCAAATTTTTCTCTTGCTCTTCTAGCACAAAAGCTGCTTCGTGGTAAATTGTCTAAATGTATAGATTGTAGAGGTGAAACATAAAGTGAATATTCATATCTGTAACCATCGCGTATTCGAACGTAATTGTGTAGTACTGTGCAAGCTTTGATAATACTCTCCGCAAAATCTATGTTTACATCTATCGGTCTATGAAATATTCGCCATTTGTTGCTCATTATTCCGAAAGTACATTCAATATAGCGCATTGCTCTCGATAATCAGTAAAAAACTTGAAACTTCTGTTAAAAGCTTTTTTTGTCTGTGTGAGTTGTGTTCCTCCATACGGCCGCATCACATTCGACATAATTCCAAATGCTTCATCGCCGACGAATACGTGAGGCAGTGGTGTTCTATCGATATTTGGCTTGGGGTTAGGAATATGTAACTTATTATATACAATCTTTAAAAATAAAGAATTTTTAAAAATAGCAGAATTACTGGTTTTGCCATAGGATCCGACATCAACGTATACAAAACAATAATTTGCAAAACAAACTGCTAGTAAGACTGATGAGAAGTATGTTTTATAATTGTAAAAAAGCGACCCAATATGTTCTGGTTGTATTAGCTCCTTCTTTTCACGTTTCTGTTGTCATTTCAGGCATTGATGTAAACTTCAATTTGCTCCATAATACTTTACAAACTTGTTCCACTATCTTTATAATTGTCGATTTTCCAAGACGGTATCCATAATGCAAATCAGCGAAAGGGCAGCTTGCGGCCAAGTATCTGTCAAAATAAAAATGGTGATTATTTATTTTCAGGTGGTACACTTATGAAAAAATGGAAAAGAATTCGGGACAATTATCATAGGGAGTCTACTAAGAGGCAAAAAAGCTTCTATCTGGATCTGCCTCTTCCAAACATACGCCGTATGTGTATTACAGGAAATTTCAATTTCTTGCGAATTCTACAGCATATAACGACACAGAGAGCAATTACCTATCCTATCTTCTGGCACAACTGGTTCAGATGTAGATAATATAGACAACGCAGACTTGATGCCACCTCTTAAAGATCAAATTGAAGGCCCAAGGAAAAGAGAGAAAATAAATGCTGTAGATAAACAAATAGTCGACATTTTACAGAAAAGTTTAAATGCAAGGGAACAAAATGAAATGGGGCGACTAACAAAAGAACACGACGATAAACTATTCTGTTTATCATTGTACAGTGAATTAAAAAATGTGCCCGAAAATCGACGCTTAACCACTTCCAAGAAAGTGTGGTTTACCGTACACACTGCAAGCCTTTACCCATACCATTACACGCCGGTACATGCCATCGAAGAAGGAAACCCTGCGAGAAGATTAGATCAGATTCATGCTCAGTACGGATTTGGAAGACCCGACATTCCTAAAAAATATCTTGTGGACAGATGAGTCCAAATTCGATAAAGATGGCATTACCAATTACCACAATGCTCATTACTGGGCCCCAAAAGAACTAAGAAATCCGAATAAGAAGAGGGTAAAGGGGACCCAGCGAAGATTTAGCGTAAACGTGTGGAGGGGCATCATTTCCAATCATTTGATTGGACCTCACTTTTTACCCGATAATTTAAATGGAGAGCACTACGAAAACTTCCTGAGAGGAGACCTCAACGATTTGATGGATGATTTGCCACTAAACCTAATTAGGGACATGTGGTTCCAGCATGATGGCTGCCCTGCACATTTCCGAAGAAGTGTCCGAGAATAGCTGGACACAAATTATCCCCGTAAATGGATAGGATGAGGTGGGCCTTTACCCTGGCCAGCCAGAAGTCCGGACTTAACCCCCATGGATTTCTATGTGTGAAGGCACATGAAGAGCCTCATCTACAACGAGCCCAACCCAATTGCGTCTGTCGAAGAATTAAAAGACAGGATAATTAATGCGGCAAACGAAATAAGAAGAACTTTGACTACTGGTGTTGTAAAATCTGGGCTTTGCAGAAGAATGCGAAGATGTGTACAAAACAGGAGATCTACTCTTTTTCTCCGAAGCGAAATTTCGCAAACGAACGAAATTTAAACGAAGTTTCGTTAGTGAACCTACTCTATTTCATTTTCGGACGCACACAAGGAGTTCGGATTCATAGACAATTTTCGTGAACGAATGGAATCCATAATATTGTGTGGGTCCTTTTTAATGTCATTTAAAGTTAATTACGGTTTTTACTTTAACTTAAAATTAATAAACTCTTTTGCTTTATTTTTACATTTTACATTAAAAATGTGATTGATTAAATGAGGGGTATAGTTTCACGCAAAGTCTATTTTTTACACGTAGCAATATTTTTATGTCTCTAGCAACTCCATCTTTTTACGCACATTTTAGATTTATCAGATCTTACCATAAACAGCTATGTCCAATAGAAAATTCACTATAAAGTAGGCTGTAAGCTTCAAACACTGCCAAGTCCATCATAGTTTAATTCAATAACCGCAAAGTCCAAACTAGCCAATAGCGAGCCACCATTTTGTTCACGTGATATACACAACTGTTATGGCGGCCAGCTTAGTTTTTGTTGTTTTTTTCGTGAAAAAGTTCAATTTTTATTAGATACTGTATTATTTTCGAGTGTGATACGTGACTTAGAAAAGTGTAACACCGAATAACACATCCCCGTAAGTTTACGAATACGAAACACTTAACAACGAATGCACGCTACCACGAAAAACTTAACGCCGTAGCAATGCGATCTCGAATAACTAAATCTCTAATATTCACTTTTTCGAAACACTTGAAAAGGAATGCACGCTACCACTAAAAACTGAACACCGTAGCAATGTGATCTCGAATAACTAAACCTCTAAAAGACATCGTAAAAAGGCTTTATTCATATAACAATCAACTAAATAGAGAAAAAAAATGGAATAATTATGTTTACAAAAACATACAGAATTAATAGTTGAAAAATTAAATTCACACTCTTAAGAAACCAAAAGAGCAAAGAAAAAAGAAAATAGGGAAGAAAAAATTAATAAACATTTGGAAAAAAAGGAAACAATGGACTAAATCACATTTTTAGATGGTCTTGCATACTTGTGCTATTTTATAGTGTGAATTTAATTTTTCAACTATTAATTCTGTATGTTTTTGTAAACATAATTATTCCATTTTTTTTCTCTATTTAGTTGATTGTTATATGAATAAAGCCTTTTTACGATGTCTTTTAGAGGTTTAGTTATTCGAGATCACATTGCTACGGTGTTCAGTTTTTAGTGGTAGCGTGCATTCGTTTTCAAGTGTTTCGAAAAAGTGAATATTAGAGATTTAGTTATTCGAGATCGCATTGCTACGGCGTTAAGTTTTTCGTGGTAGCGTGCATTCGTTGTTAAGTGTTTCGTATTCGTAAACTTACGGGGATGTGTTATTCGAAGTTAAAGTGCCTTAACTACGAAGATGAATACAACCCCGATCGTTGTAGATAAAAGTAAAGCTCGGAAACGGCAGAGAAAATCAGAACAATGGAAGAGAAACCTGCAGAAATTAGAGAGGTAAGTAGTTACTAGTAACAAGTAGTTTTGATCATTGATTTCAAATATTTATTTTTTTTAAGTTGAAACTTTTGTTTCTTTGTATTTTTTTTATTCGATTGTTGGTACTCGTAAATTCGAAATGCCCATATTTATGTGAGCCGATTCCCAAATTTCGAGGAGATTTTTTTGTACCTACGGATGCGAATTGGTTCATGTACGATTTTCTTTTCAGATATTCGGCAAAAAAATTACCAGTAAAACCTACATGTACACATAAAAAAAAATATCAGTGCACCTCTCTCACAATGAGCGATTTGAATGCCTTTCATTCTCGTTATTATAAGAATAAAGATAAAAGATCACAGGATGCTTTTATATTGAAACACATTAAAGGATCATATACTTCCAGACGCCGCCCGAGACAGGGTAATCGCAAAGGAAAAGAGTTAACCACAAAATATTACGTTTACAGCCGTTCGTCGAAGAAAATGATTAGAGTTTGTCAAAAAACATTCATTAATATACTTGATATCAAAAGGTACCGAGTTGAAAGAATTTCTAAAAAAATTTTTAAAGAAGGACTTATGCCAGAAGATGACCTAGGCGGAGACCGTAAATCTCACAAATATTTAGGATAGAAAACAGCAATAATAATTGAATTCATAAAAAAACTGAAATGTTCTGAGCCACATTACTGTCGAGGTAGTAGCGCAAGGCTTTACCTAGCTGCTGAATTGAGTATCAACATGTTATTTACATTTTACAATGACCAAGCAGAAGAGCAACTAAGAGTTAAAAGAAGTTACTTCAGGACTGTTTTCAACACTAATTTTAACTTGGGATTCGGCACGCCTCCGACAGACGTATGCTCAGTTTGCTTACAATATACAGAGAAGATCAAGGTAGCTGATAATGAGAGACTTAAAAACGACTTAATTATCCAACAGTGTGTCCATAAAAAACGTGCAAAAGCATTTTTCAGTTATTTAAAAGATGAATCTCCAAATGTTTACATATTTTCATTCGACTGTCAAAAGAACATGCCACTCCCTAAAATTCCCGATCAAAGCACATACTATTCGAGGCAGTTCTATCTTTAGAATTTCACAGTAGTAGCAGGCTCTTCAAAATCACAATTAAATAAAGAAAACACTTTTGCTTACGTTTGGACAGAAGACCAATTTCCGAAAGACACTAACTTGATAGCCTCAGCCATATACCATCGTTTAAATTCAACATCGTTTCCGGATGAAATTGATACTGTACGATTAATGTCTGATGGCTGCGCTGGTCAAAATAAAAATACCACCGTAGTAGGAATGTGCCTTAAGTGGCTGTCAGAAGCCCCACAGTATATTAAGAACATTGAAATTATATTTCCCGTTGTAGGCCACTCTTTTCTTCCGCAGATCGCGTTTTTGGAAGAATTGAAAAGGAGTTTCTATTTATTTATTTATTGATAAGGCAAACCAACGACATATTTACAATTAGGATTTGTGACATCATTTCCATAATTTATGTACAGTGTAAATACGTCACTTACAGGTATGCACACCATTTACAGTATACATACAATCATGCTACAAAACAGATATTAAATATATAGTTAATAGGAGGATTTATTAAATAACAATTATATAGAAATATTGAAATAACAAAATTAAGTTAGCTTGATACAGTTAATATATTAACATAGAAATTGTTGAAAAAATAAGAAATTATAATATGATTAAAATTGTCATTTGTATTAAGTAAAATTAACAAAAATTAAGCGAAATTTACCAAAATTAAATAAATAACCGAAATTAAAATAAATAATAATAAAAATTAATCCCAAAATCCAATTAAATATAATTTAAAATTTAAGTTTTAGAGTAAGGCAGCCAACTACAAAGTAATATTCAAATTCAGGATCTTAGATTTAAATTGCGGCATTGTGTTGAAAAATATGTCGATATCGCTGCTGTCTGAGCAAGCCCTGTTATACAGGGACATCATTCTGTTTAGTGGTGCGTGTTGACCTAGATTTTTTCGACTAGATTTGGTTGCAAACGTTCTAGTGGTACAGGCCCGGCGGTGCCGATGTCGAGGAACGTCGACATTAACTTTCTGGAGGAGGTCAGGGGTGGATGATATACCATTTACAATTTTATAAAGAGCTGAGAGGTCATGAAATGTTCTTCTGAAATGAGTTTCGCAAAAGAGACACAATATTAGAGCCAAATGGTTACTCGAATATTATAAGAGAATACTCAAGTCTTATTTCAGTGGGAGAAGAGTGTCCAGTAAAAGATTGGAAGGAAGCCGTTGAAAATATTATAAAACCCGTTAGCACTTGGCATGTGCCTTTTTCGAAGTGCAAGTGTTTTATATTGAAGCGGTCAACACGCAAAACTGGCAATACTTTAGTAAAAGGTGAATTGCATTATGTTGCAAATTTAGGCATTTATAAAAATGTTTGCAAAAGTGGCAAAATAGCAAACATGATCTTTCCGAAAGATATCCAGTCCTCAGCGGGAACATTAAAACCGTCTAAAATCAAAGATGTCGATAAGCTATTGACTTTACATTTTGATGTCAACTGAAGAAGTTACTCTGTTCTGTCATTTTATGATAAATTAATACCAAAGACGGCTCTCGATATAGATTTGCGCAACGCGGATGATGAAAATGAACACTTTTGTGAAGAACAAGAAAGTGTACCTGACCTAATTGTTTAATTTTTTTAATAGTCTATTTTATGTCCCACTGTTGGACAAAGGCCTCCCTATTTTCCTTGCCTTGTGCGATGTTTAATCACATCAGATTTAGTAAATAAAAATACTTAATACTTAAAAAAATACTACTTAATAGATTTATTAAATGTGTTTTTCATTTCTATACCTTTTCAACATGACAACGCTGTTATCACATACGATAAAAGTATCAAATATTTTAAGTCGCTGTATACATATCATTAGTCGTAGCAAATACAGCAATGTCCACGTATGTCAGATTCAAAACTAACTATGTCCGAACTTCAGTTTCAAATTCAGCTATGTCCATTGTAGCCCCTACATATTTGCACGTAGTCAGATAAAGCACACTTTAGGATAAATTATAAGATAAGTTTAGATAGTAATACGCACGTACCACATTAGTATATAAGGTTTAATTGTATTCAATTATATTAGACTATTACGAACAACTGAGTCTCAATTATACCCTTGCCACGATTGGCAAATTGGTGACCCTCGACTACACTACGACTCTCGCTCTACAAGTGGACCTCGCAACAGAAACAAGAAAACATGAATCAATCAACTTGCAAACCTAGCTGCAGCCAACAAGAAACTTTGGAAGTTGCGGCCGGCACCTCCATTTTATCGCGCATTCCGGAGTTTTGGAGAGACCAACCAAGCCTATGGTTTAACCAATTGGAAGCAATATTAGCACCGCAAAAACAAGGTGATGATTACAAATACTTCACTGTTATAGCAAAGCTTTCAAAGGAAGAAATATTACAGGTTAGTGACATCATTACTTCTCCGCCGACCACAGAAAAATATAAGGCCCTCAAGGAACGCTTAATCAATTGCTATGAGGAATCAGAACAACGTCAATTTCAAAAATTATTGTCGGAAATGGACCTCGGCGATCAAAAACCATCCCAACTCCTAAGAAAAATGCAAGTTCTCGGAAGAGGAAAAATTGGAGACGAAACAATCAAACTTCTGTGGCTGAGGCTTTTACCATCATCTATTACTACGGTTTTAGCAGTCACGGAAGACATGGACATGGACAAGATGAGCCAAATCGCAGACAAAATAATAAATAATTCCAAAAGTACGGAAGTATCAGCTGTAAATATAAACAAAGCGGACGAAAGTGCAATGACATGCATATTAGCACAGTTAGCGAAAATACAATTGGAATTAAGTGCAATTCAAGACGATCGCAGAAATCATCGACGCAGCACTCAAAGTCATTATAATCGTCAACATTTCTCATCGAGGTCAAGTTCAAGAGCAAGCAGTCGGGAAGGAAAATACTTTTGTTTCTACCACAACAAATATGGAATAAATTCAAAGAGATGTATTAAACCATGTGATTGGAAACAGAAGTTTACTACACAGGACCAGGGAAACTAATAAAAGCGCAGATTACGGCGGATCTCTGCGCTATTCACCCGTCAAAACGCCTCACTATTACCGACTCAAAAAGTGGTATGAGATTTTTAATAGACACGGGAGCAAATATTTCAGTAATTAATAAGCCTCAAAAATATTTAGGTGCACAAAGTGAGCACTATACACTTTACGCCGCGAATGGCACAAAAATTAAAACTTATGGTGAAAAAACTTTCACTTTAAACTTGGGATTGCGGAGATGTTTTACATGGAATTTCGTCATAGCAGACGTGACGCAACCAATTATTGGAGCGGATTTTTTAGAATATTATAAGCTATTGGTCGACATAGCTGGTCGGAAACTTATTGATAGAGTTACGGAGCTTACAACGCCCGCAACCCTTATCAAATCGACACAGCAAACAATTCGTACCATTGACGTGGGAACAAACCCACACATTACGCAACTCCTGAACAAATATGAAGATATCACGAAACCCTCTTCACTGCGCGCAGCTCCAAAACATAATACTTCCGGGTTCTACAAAGAGCATCAGCTGCGACATATCAACGGGAAAATATCGTCCTTATTTACCAGAAAAGTTTCGAAGACAAATTTTCGACGTTATGCATGGACTGAGTCATCCGGGGAAGGAAACTACCAGAAAAATGATAACTCCAAGATATTTATGGTCTGGTATGAACAAGGATATTAATGATTGGTGTAAAACATGCATAGCCTGCCAAAAGTCAAAAGTACAACGTCATATAATATCACCTGTTGGCAATTTTATGCCTGCCCAACGTTTCGAACACTTACATATCGATATAGTTGGTCCCTTACCTATTTCTCAAGGAAAAAGATATTTAATTACCATCATAGACCGTTGTACCTCATGGCCCGAAGTATTTCCTGTGGAAGATATCACTGCTGAAACAGTGGCTAGTACCCTATATGAAGGATGGATAACACGATTTGGATGCCCGTTACGAATTACTACAGATCAAGGTCGACAATTCGAATCAAGAATTTTTGAATCACTTTCACAATTTTTAGGCATACACAAAATTAGAACAACACCTTATCATCCCCAATCAAATGGCATGATAGAGAGATTTCATAGAACATTAAAAGCAGCATTAATGACAAGGGAGTCTAACGGCAATTGGATGAAGGAAATACCCTCTGTTCTACTTGGTTTGCGAAGTTGTTTACGCGAGGATACGGGATTTAGCGCAGCAGAAATGATATATGGCACACCTATTCGTCTTCCAGGAGAATTTTTTGAATCACCACATCCACCTTCTACATACGAAGAATTTGTGACAAAAATTCAAAGAGATATTACGCAGATGACGTCAGTACCAAAACGAAAAAAACACAACAAAGCAGTTTTCGTACACCCAGAGCTTAAGGAATGCTCACACGTGTTTGTGAGGTGCGACAGACTCAGAAAAAGTCTGACACCACCCTATGAAGGACCATTCCCAGTGTTAAAAAGAATGGATAAGTCATATTTAGTTAAAATAAGAGATAAGGAAACATTAATATCTATAGACAGATTAAAACCTGCTTTTGTGATAAACAGTGAAACTACGAACGTGTTACAATCGGAAAATAACCACAACAATAATTCAAACACGTACATCACAAAATCCGGACGGGTAGTCAAACCCGTCGTTCGGTTCAATATTCGCTGACACAGGTAATCTGTCTATTTAAATACTCGGGGTATTACGAGAAATATCATCATTCGTCATTAGTAACTCAAACAAGAAGAAAAAAATGGGCAACCAAAGCTCTAAAGACCAGATAACCTACAACGCGGACAGCTGCCTGAATCAAAATGAAGCTGACCAATTAAGAAGCCTTATTTTGGAAGAATTAAGGTGGACCAGGAACATCGCGATTGGTCAATTAAGCATCACATTCGGAATTTTTCTCATCTACGGTATACTCAAGGCCATAGACAGAAGAATGAAAATACTTACGAAAAATAATCAACATAAATGCAATGGGTAAAACAAAACATTCACCCGTTAACATCGAGGCCTTGAACCTGGGAGCACGCCGTCACAACAAGCGTCAGCAGTCTGCACAATACTTACGCGTCAGCAGTTGGGTTATACTGACTGAGCCAGCAAGGTTTCCATGAATTAATTAGTCATACGTTTAAATATAGATTTATTTATAAGTTATCTTAAAGTAATATGTAATTTTTATTTTTTATATAAAGGGGGGTGTATATGTAGCCCCTACATATTTGCACGTAGTCAGATAAAGCACACTTTAGGATAAATTATAAGATAAGTTTAGATAGTAATACGCACGTACCACATTAGTATATAAGGTTTAATTGTATTCAATTATATTAGACTATTACGAACATCTGAGTCTCAATTATACCCTTGCCACGATTGGCAAATCCATCATTGTTTTGCTTTTTATGCGTTTGTAAAACATGATAATTTAATGAATTAGTTACAAAACGTAGGTGAAGCGACCAATTTTTCAAATGGCACAGAAACATAATTAATTAAATAAAAACAAGAATTTATCACAAATTTTCTATTTCTTGATTTTGAACGTCTCTGGACTTAGCGGGCTTTGAAACTATACCCCTCAAATACTTCTTTGATTATTCAGGCAGAAAATATAAATATATTGATAAAAAATATATTTTCGATGACATTTACCACGACACTATAAAACACTCTTTACTGTCAATGATAACCGACTAATTTGAAGAGTACTATTTCATGCCAACAATGGGTAGGCACGTATGACCACCAAAAATATCCGTATAACCACAATCTAATGATAACATGTCAACTTACGATTGTTTATTTATATTACTTGAAAAGTTTTCTAAAGTTTGTTTTTCAAGTTCTGTGTTAAATAAATCATGTTTCCAAGTGCGTTTTTACGTACTACACATTCCTCAAGAAAGTTTCAAGTCGTACTTTACGACAGTACGGCTTGTACGTTCGGCGTCTGCTGAATTTTGGATCTCCACAAGTTTTGTTTAGGATTTAGATACTTGGTAAGTAGATATCATATTTATACACACATAATATTTGATTTTTCACTAACACAAAGTATCGCCTCTTCTAATAGTAACCATTAATACATATTTTCAGTTTAAAATGGCTCCACACACGGGTTCAGCTACTCCCGAACAAATCGAAACCCTTCTCAATTTCTTGGACGAGCATAGGGATCTAGCTCGCGGGAGATTGAGGGGTGGCGACGGAAGTGCCCACGCAAAGAGGCTGTGGGAAGAATTGTGCAAAATGCTCAATTCAATGGGTGGTTGTACTAAATCTGTTCAACAGTGGCAAAAGGTACCTAGTGTTTTGTTAATTATAACAAAATAATAAAGTGACATAAATATCTCATGCTTTTATAATTTGCAGGTTTGGTTTGATAGAAAACATTTAGCCAAGAAAGCTGCTGCTGATGCTCGGAGGTCGGCTTCTGCGACTGGAGGTGGTCCATCGATGGCACCCCAACTCTCCCAATGGCAGTTAAAGATACTGTCAATAATGGGAGTTGGGTTTGGTGATCGCCAAACAGGTACCAGAGTTCCAGCCTTCGGAGAGGTAGACATTCTTTGAATTATCAATTAATCATAATCTTAATTATGTCCAGATCTTTTTTTATAGTACGAGAATTTAAAGTCTATTTTAATTAAATTTCATCAAAACTAATTCTTCTTCTGTAATTTAATATAATATTTCTTGATTCCATTACTTAATTAAATCTGGTTTATTTTTAGACCATGGAACCAATACCATCAACCTCCAGTCAAACAAGCCAACCACTGACCTTCTCACAGCCTATAAGTTTAGATTTGCACGAGGAAGTTGTTGCAGAGTTTGTTGTACCCAGCCAGGAAGAGCTCATGCAACCTGCGAGTCAACCACTGGTGTCACAATGTCCGACTTCCACACTTTGTAAGTATTAGTATTTACTGTGGTATTTTGAGTAACGCTATCATAATAATGTAGAACTCCAATTATCCGAACTCCGACTATCCGAATCGCCGATTATCCGAATCACAAAAAAAAATCCAAAAAAAGTCTAAGTGCGCTATTATTCTTCCCCCCGCGAAGCCAGTGTTTGCGCGTCAAGTCTTGACTTGACTTGTCTTAACTTGCCGTTGTGCCTACACTCCCCCCGCGAAGTCAGTGTAGGCACAACGGCAAGTTAAGACAAGTTCCGGCGCATTGCAGTCACGGCGCACCTGTCATTGTTTGTTTTGATTAGCCAGTGTGCTATTGACCTTGCTCGAGGACGCTACTCTTTCGCTACGGCTTACTTTTGTTTGTGCGTGTACAATACTGTATTGTTTTTATACCATGGCTTCGAAAAGAAAACGTGTTGTGCTATCGTTAGCGGACAAACTGAAAATTATAGAGCAACTCGATAAAGGTGTAACGGGTAAGAAGTTGTCTGAGATTTATGGTGTTGGACAAGCAACAATTTCTGACATTAAAAACAGTAAGTCAACACTTTTAAACTTTGTTTCGGTGCTTGAAAATGAAGATGGAAGTTCCTCCAGGAAAACAATGAAGACAGCAACCAACAAAAATTTGGAAGATGCCGTGTTTAAATGGTTTTTGCAGCAACGTTCTATGGGAAATCCGATTTCAGGTCCAATCCTTTGTGAAAAAGCCAAAATCTTAGCAGAAAAGCTTGGTTATTCATCTTTTAAGGCTAGTAACGGCTGGCTAAGGAATTTTAAATTCAGGCATGGTGTACGCGAGTTAGATTTGGCTGGTGAGAAGCTTTCAGCAGACTCTGCAGCTGCTGAAAATTTTATTGAAAAATTTAAAACTGCATCAGAATCCTATGATCCGGAGTTTGTTTATAATGCCGATGAAACTGGCCTTGTTTGGAAAGCATTACCAAAAACCACTTTGGCTTCTAAAAGGGAATCTAGTGCCCCTGGACATAAGGTCAGTAAAGAACGTGTTACAGTGCTTAACTGTGCCAACTCCACTGGAAATCATAAACTGCCACTTCTTTTGATAGGAAAATAAAGAAATCCAAGAGCATTTAAAAACGTAAAAAAACTTCCACTCTTCTACAAAAGTCAACCCAAGGCCTGGATGACTGCAGCTTTGTTTACCGAATGGTATGATGAAGTGTTTATTCCTGAAGTGAAAAAGCACCAAAAATCGGTGGGACAAGAAGGCAGTAAGGTGCTTTTAATTGTTGATAACGCACCCACTCATCCTACAGCAGAACTGTTGGAAAGAGAGAATGGGCAGTTAAAAACGACGTTTTTGCCTCCCAATGTTACAAGTTTGCTGCAACCCATGGACCAGTCTGTTATTGAAACAATGAAGCGCCATTACAGAAGGCAACTGCTGAGAAAACTGCTGATCGAAGGTGCTGAAGATGAAGAATTGGTTTTGGCAAATCATAGCAAAATAAATTTAAAGGACTGCTGTTACATGGTAGCGGAAGCTTGGAGTTTGGTTACGGCAGTGACGCTAAGACATGCGTGGAATAAACTGAAAGGCCTACCGTCTGAGAAGAACAAAAAAAAAGAATCTGAAGAAAATGAGAAACAAGAATATGGAGAGGATGATGATGATGAAGATGCGTTGTCACTAGAGGAAATAAGAAAAATGATTGTAAAAATTCCTGGTTGTACAGAAGTAAGTGCTGAAGATGTAGGAGAGTGGATGGCTTGTGACACGTCTGACCCTGGTTTTCAAAGTCTCAATGACGATGAAATTGTTGTAAGTGTGAGAGAAGATGTTGAAGTGGAAGTGGAAGAAGAACTTTCTGCTGATGTTGAAGTAGACGCTGGACCATCAGCTAGTGAAGCATTTGCCGGCCTCGAGACTGCTTTGAAGTGGATGGAGCGTCAGCCCGAGTGTGACCACTTGCAACTGCTCACCGTCAAGCGAATGCGTGACCTGGCTGCCCGAATACGGTTGAAGACCGCAAAACAGCTTACATTAACGGAGATGTTTAAAAAACAATGATTTTTATTTCTAAACTTGTACATAAGTACATTTTATTTATATTTAAAACATGTGAAAATTTCATGTTTCTTTCATTTAATTCAATAAAAAAATAGTGCAATATGTGACAATGTAGAAAAGTTGTTTTCTACATTGACCCGGCCGGGGATCGA
This sequence comes from Diachrysia chrysitis, assembly GCA_932294365.1. NCBI lineage: Eukaryota > Metazoa > Arthropoda > Insecta > Lepidoptera > Noctuidae > Diachrysia > Diachrysia chrysitis. The sequence continues at coordinate 6,838,485 of OW028659.1, read as the reverse complement.
ACCCGGGACCTCAGAGCTGGCGACACCTTGAAACCGGTGTGTACGCCACTCGACCACGGAGGTCGTCATATATGCCTTTACTGATATATTTTTGTATTTACTTTGACACAGACAATTGTGTCCATTTAGATAACAAAATTCACTAAACTCATTCAAGTGTCTTGGGCATTTTTTGTTGAGGTAAGCTATTTAAATTGGAATGTTGTTTTACAGCCTCACAACCAACACGTCCCAGAAGGAGACAATCTGCTGCTGGCTTTGATGTCAGAAGCAGATTGTATCAATATGAAGAGGGGCGTGCACAGAGGGAAGTAGTGAGGAACACCGAGCTCGCAGGCCTTAGGACTGAGGTGGCAGGCCTTAGGACTGAGGTGGCAGGCCTTAGGACTGAGGTGGCAGGCCTTAGGATTGAGGTGGCAGGCATCAATGCTACCCTTCTGCAGCTGGTGGCACTTGTTAGACTACATTTAGATAAGAATTAAGTTTCTTTGTTACTGTTTTGTATTTTGACTTTCTTAGTTATATTTGTATTTGGATAGGGTTAAAGTGAATAAAAGTTTGTTATAAGTATAATTTTAATTCTGTTATAGGAATTAAGTTTTTTTTTTTTCAAGTTTTGTATTATGACTTTCTTGGTTATATTTGTGTTTGGATAGGGTTAAAGTAAATAAAAGTTTGTTACAAGTATAATTTTAATTCTTTTATTGAAGTCGAAAAGGAAAGAAATAATGTCAAGTCATACTCCTTTAAGTTCTCAAAGGTAAATGTCTCCATCACTCTATGGAGAGGAGACATTCCAAAGAGCATGAGGGTGTATCAGAGATGGGTGTTTTATGAGGAGACCTCAAGGACTGTTTTTGATTCTTCCTTCAAGATTAAAGAAAGTCCTAGTGAGAGAAGCCAATCAGAGATAACCCCGTTCCAATGTCTTGGACTATTAGACACTATATTCCGATCCGAGCACGCAGCTTATATGGTCGTGGGTACAAAGATTCCAACAAGAAGGGATAGTGGTTAATAGGCCACCAGGACCGTCTACCTCAGCAGCAACGCCAGAACGTGTGGCAAAGGTGCGACAAGAAATCATCCGAAATCCGAGAAAATCGGTGAGAATGATTGCGGCCTCTACCGGCATTAAGAAGTCAACTGTGCATGTGATTTTGAAAAAAAAAAAAAAACTTTGTCCCTATAAAATACAAATCGTCTAAAAACTAAATGACAGCGATTATGTTTTAAGAGAAACGTATGCTCGAACGATGTTGGAACGTTTTCGGACCCCCCTAACACTTGGAAACATATTGTTTGGCGATGAAGCTCATTTCCACATCGGGGGCTATGTGAATAAACAAAATATGCGTTACTGGAACCCCAACAATCCAAGAGAACGGCATCAAAAAAGATTACACTGCCCTAAAACGACAGTATGGTGCGCGATTTCTGCTAATGGAATAATCGGTCCATATTTTTTTAATGAGAGAGAAACTGTCACTTCTTCGGTATACTGCCGTATGATTGATGAGTTTTTGTTACCGCAATTGCAAGTGTTTCACGGACGCAACAATAGAACTCATTTTCAACAAGATGGGGCAACTCCACACACTGCCAGGGTCTCAATGTTGAGGTTAAGGGAAATTATCCCTGGAAAATTAATAAGCAAATACGAAGACATACCCTTGACACCTCGATCGCCGGATTTGACGCCGTGTGATTTTTTTCTTGTGGCGTTACCTTAAGTCTAAAGTGTACTGCAATAATCCCCGTACCATAACTGCCGTAAAAGAAAATATACGGCGTGAAATCGCTGCCATCCTAGGCTTGGGTAAAAAAAATCGATATATTTTTCAAAAAATAATCGATATATATCGGCGATTTTATTTTTTTCGATATATCGATTTTCGATATTTATTTCCTGATATCAGAACCGATATTTTTTCAACAGCTCTAATCAAGCTTCGCGTCATGTATCTATCTAACGAAAAGGCTTGGTAGACTTTATGAGTCTCAATCGCCTGGACTCGACATAAATAAAAAAAAATATCTATAATCTATGACTGTTTGTGCAGTGCAACCAACCTGAGGAGCCAACTTGAACTAGGACAACCAATGAGGACAACACTGACTGACAATCAGTTGGTTTGGTTGGTGTCACTGTGTATCCTTATTGTGTCTAATAACAGGTGGTTTAGTCTAGGAATGACTGATTCGCGAAATGACTACATGGTCTATAATTGACCAATTCTTGAAATGTACAATTCTTTAAATGACTGATTCTACAAATGACTGATTCTATAAAAGACCGATTCTTTTAAAGACCGATTCTATAAATGACCGATTCTTCAAATGACTGATTTTTCAATTCTATGAATGTGTGTGAATATCGTAAATAAAATGCTATGTAAGGGTTAGCAATGCATTGAGCCATTGTGCCAAACACTGTGATATAAGGTTAAGGGATAGGTACTCTTTTCCAGGTTTCACGAAAAAATCACCGAAACCGTTATATTTTATTTGATAAAAAGTACAAAAAAGTATTAAAAATACTTAAAATAGGGAAATATCAGTAGTCTTTTTTTTTTAAATGATTCATATTCAACTACATATTCCTAAGTGATTTATTTCTTAATTTTTTTGATAATTGATTTTATGACTACATGATAACTTGATTTTTTTAAAAGAAAAAGTATAAATGTTTACTTTTGACATTATACAAGTTATTGTTTGAAACTAGTTGAAATATATGATTTGCCAACCCTTACATAGCATTTTATTTACGATATTCACACACATTCATAGAATTGAAAAATCAGTCATTTGAAGAATCGGTCATTTATAGAATCGGTCTTTAAAAGAATTGGTCTTTTATAGAATCAGTCATTTGTAGAATCAGTCATTTAAAGAATTGTACATTTCAAGAATTGGTCAATTATAGACCATGTAGTCATTTCGCGAATCGGTCATTCCTAGACTAAACCTAACAGGTGTTTGATTGGTTATTGGTGCGCTTGCATTTCGATTGCGTGTGTGTTTCATTTTCTAATCTATTTAAAAAAACCAAACCGCCATTTTTCGGGCAGTGAGCGGCATAGCAGCGTGTTAATTGTCAGTTTTTGTGTGATTTTTATTGTCATGTCTTCTGTTTGGATTTTTTTTACAAAAAAAGGAAACAACGAACCTGTTTCCTGCAACTTATGCGGAAAGACGTATAAAACATGTGGTAACACCACAAATTTAGCTACGCACTTGAAAACCAAGCATCACCATGCATACTTGCAGTTCGTCAACATGCATGAGAAACCATCAAAATCAAATAAATCTGGTAATGCAAAAGTGTCGACAGGCGCAGACATCAGTACTGACGATGTACTCGATGTAAGTATCAAATCTAAGAAGAATCACTAAAATTACAGTAGGTAGGTAGTCCACCAATAGGTTATGAATTTAACTTGTTTTATGTTTTGCTAGGTTAATTTGCCAAGTACAAGTAATCAGCAAGTACAAGAAGAGTCTTCTTCCGATACACAATTCTTCAATCAAGCTGTTAAAAAGAGAAAGCAAGTAATACAACCCACACTAGCAAGTTGTTTAGAGAGAAGTTCAAGCTTTGAAGGTAAGTTGGGGGAAAAAAATAGCATTATACAGCAAGTGTTAGAAATAAAAAATAAAAATTGACGAAATTACATAGGAATGTAGTCGATGTCGATTAATTAAATGGTTTATGTTAAGATTTTCCGTATTTCTGAGACTCCGACGTCTGTCCGTCTGCCTGTCTGTCTGTCGTGAACACACTTATGTAAAATGTAAGTTAGGTATTGGTGTTCATGAATTTACGAAAACTAAGTTTATTTTAGGCATCAGATATTTAATCCATCTGACTTTTAAGTAAAAGTATTTTAATCAGTAAAAAGTATAGTAATAGCATTATTTATGTACTTATGGTAATTTTTATATTTCAGAAGGCGGACAGAAACATAGTGAAGTGACACAGAAATTAATTTATATGATATGCACGGACAATTTACCACTATCATGTGTAGAAAAAAAGGGCCTGCAAAAATTTGTTCGCACAATTTGCCCTCTCTATAAACTGCCGTCCAGAAAAAAGGTTGTGTATTTATTATTTATATTAAAAATATAATTTTATATTTTTCAATTCATAGTGAGATAACCAACTTGTTAATGATTTCAGATAACGCACTTGGTACAAAACAGATACAATACAATAAAGGAGATTGTTATTAAAACCTTAGATGAGAAAGTTTTCGTATGTTTCACAAGTGACATACTTACTATCACCAATTCAACAAGGAGTTTTTTAGTATTGACGGTTCACTTTATTGACACCATAAATGGATCGCCTGTTCTTCAGAGCTTGAACCTATGTGCGCAGAAACTTTCCCATGTACATTTGAAGTACTGTATAATATAATATAAGATCAACATAATCCAACAGTTTTAAATTGTATTATTACTATTCAAACAGTGTATTTTCCTACATAATTTTTTCAGGGTCACACAGGACAGTACATCCTAGAATGTTGGAAAGAAATATGTGAAGAGTTTAAGGTTGACAAAAATAAAATTGTATCTATTACCACTGACGGTGGTGCAAATATAGTGTCAGCAGTACGATTATTCTTAGGTGAAGGTCAGAGGATTCCCTGCATGGCTCACTGCTTAAACCTTGTAGTTGATGGGGTACTGAGAGAAATTAATGCATTTTCAGCGCTTTGCGATCACGTCAAAACCATTGTGACGTTTTTTAAGCAGTCTGTTAATGCCATGGACCAATTAAGAGCTGAACAAGAATCATCTGGAATAAAAGAAGGCGAGGTATTGACATTGATCCGAGCTGTCAGCACTCGATGGAACTCTTGCTTGGATATGTTAGAAAGATTCGTCAAACTGTCTGCACTAGTAGCTAAAATTTTAGCTATCAAAAGCCAAACAAATAAGAATACTCCAGACATGGTTTTAACTTTGCAACTTAATATAATACGCGACCTTATTGTTCTTCTTGGCCCTTTCAAAGAAGCAACTGAAGAAATAAGTGGTGAAAATTATGTGACGGCAAGTTTAGCCATTCCTATATTAAATTTAGTTCGCCAAGTAACCGATCAAGCAGTTCCATCGACCACTGTAGGGATAAATGTAAAACAGGCTTTACTAAACAAAATTGAAGAGAAACTAAGTCCTTTAGAAATGAATACTTTTCTCTCAATAGCTACGATTTTGGACCCTCGTTTTAAGCGTATCCACTTCAATTCTCCAATTGCCGTATCAAATGCTATATCGAAACTGTAACGATATTCGCTCAGAACACAGGCGTAGAGGACAACGTTCTCCAGATGTAAGGTCTAACACAGTAGAATCCGAACAAGCAAATCAATCTTCTATCTGGTGCAGACATGAAAAATTATTAAATCTTAGCACAGCTACACAAGAGGTCCCAAGCTCTGGCTCTGTCCCCAATGAGCTTAAGCAGTAACTAGACCAACCACTTCTAGAGAGGAAGTCAGATCCAATAAAATTTTGGGTAAATTGCCGACATTTCACGCCGGTTCTTTCAGAAATTGCTCTGAAATATTTGATATGTCAAGCTTCATCAGTATCATCCGAAAGGGTTGCTTCGGTTGTTAAATTAACAGTGCCGGACAACAGAAGCAGACTAACTGGGGAGCACATTAAACAAAGAGTGCTGCTGATGTCGATTTCAGATAAATACTGGTTCGAATAAATAACTTGTTCATATATATTTTTTTTAATAAATAATAAATATGGCAGATTGTGCATTTAATTTATTTAATATCAAATTTTCCACAGTGTTATAAGTAACCGCTTCGGGAAAAATATCGATATATCGAAATATCGATATTTTTTGTAAATTTATATCGATATATTTGAGAAATATCTATACGATATATATCGATATTTTTTATCCCTTTGCCATCCCCCCAGAGCTTTGTTCCCGCGTACTTGCCAATGTGAGGGTTCGCTTACAAGAGTGTATTGCAAGAAACGGACGTCACTTGGAAGACATTATTTTTAAGAAGTGAAATCCGCAGACCCTTGTTACATTTTAATAATAAAATAATATCTAAACTTATTCGTTTATTTGTTATTTAATTTTGAAAAAGTAAAATTCCCGCTGGACACCCTTTAGTAAATTCTACGAATGAATGCGCGAATTTTAAGTTATATATTAATCTTTTCCATGTAGGCCACGTGAAAGTTAACAGGTATTCGGATTACTGGAGAAAACATTATCTTTTTAATTTATTGAGTAAATTTATGTCAAGGAATGCGTTTTTATTAATATTAGGTGACTACGGTTTGGCTGGCATAATTTAGATAGCTTAGTTGATTATTTTAATATTAAAATAGCGGAATTATATAACCCCGGCGAGGAATTGTCTATAGACGAATCCAACATTTTAAGCCAGGGTCGTAGCGGAACCCACCAATATATTAAAGGCAAGCGCCATAAATATGGTATAAATTTATATATGCTGGTTTCACCGAGTACCCTCTCCCTCAAAATTCATGTTTATAAAGGAAAGCGAGACCAAGAGGTAAGAGAGAAAGGCCACACAGACAAGGTGGTGGCAAAACATGCTCGAGATCCAGAACGCTTAGTAATTCCGAGAACAGCTAGGACTACTCTATACCAAAAGAATTGTTATTACATGTGTATTAAAATCTATAATAAATTACCAAGAGCTATTAAAAACACCACTAATCGTGTCTTTTTTAACAGTTTAAAAACGTGGCTAATAAGCAAAGCATTTTACTCAGTTACTGAACTCTTTAATTAATATCTACTATTTTTACTTATCCTGTTAATTTAAAAACTGTACTTATACTTGTTACTTAATATAATTCTAAGATTGTAGAGCTTTTAAATATAAGAATTACTTATAAAATGTATGTTGCAAATTTTTCTGTACTTGAAATGTGTAGAAACATAATTTAAATGTAAATATTTGCATGTTAGATAATCTCTAACTAAGTGTTTAGAACGTAAGATTTTTTGTTTTTAACACCTTCATTGTACAACACTTATGGCGAATAAATGATTATTATTATTATTATTATAAAACTATTAAGCAACTATTTAGGCACAAGGCGCCATGTTTACATGGACAATTTTTATAATAGTGTTGGGCTCTATGAGTTCCATTTGCGGAATGGTATTAATGTAACTGGGACTGTGAGACCCAACCGCAAAGAATTAATTAATAAATTAATAGATTTTGTGGAGAGTAATGACAAAACTACCGACCAAATCACAAAGGTACTTTGTGAAACATTGGATAAACATAGCTTAAAATTATCGCATATAGTAAATTCTACGAATGAATGCGCGAATTTTGAGGTGGAAACCACTAACTGTTGAAAAGTTATTCATATTTTTAGGAATTCTTTTCCATGTAGGCCACGTGAAAGTTAACAGGTATTCGGATTACTGGAGAAAACATTGTCTTTTTAATTTATTTCCGAGTAAATTTATGTCAAGGAATGCGTTTTTATTAATATTTAGGTGTCTACGGTTTGGCCAGCATAATTTAGACAGCTTAGTTGATTATTTTAATATTAAAATATATATATAACCCCGGCGAGGAATTGACATTTGCCACGCAGACAAGGTGGTGGCAAAACTATTAAGCAACTATTTTCTGACTCTGAGAGCAAAGGAATCCCAGCAGTGATTAAAAACAAACTGCAAAAAGGTGGAATCATTATTAGATATAACCACAGAGGGATTTGTTTGCAAGTGGCGTGACCAACGTAATGTCATTCAGTTATTAACAAAAGAGGCCAACAAATTTTGAATAATGGAACAAATTTTGGTAATAGTAAGGATTATTTTTAAAAGTTATTACCTCTCATGTACGCCGATCCTAAGATAGCTAAGAATGTTAAATGTGGTAGGACAAAGAGTGAAGCAATAGTTTGTGAAGTATTGGCAAAAGAAGCTTTGAAGGACGTAATTCAAAATTTAAAATAAGATTAATTTTTTGATTTCTACGGTAGCCAGCAATTAAAAAAACCAGAAAATGTTTCCAATATGTGTGCGATATTTCAGTTTAGACAAAGGAATACGAAACAAATTAATAGATTTTGTGGAGAGTAATGACAAAACTGCAGACCAAATCACAAAGGTACTTTGTGAAACATTGGATAAACATAGCTTAAAATTATCGCATATAGTAAATTCTACGAATGAATGCGCGAATTTTGAGGTGGAAACCACTAACTGTTGAAAAGTTATTCATATTTTTGGGAATGCTTTTCCATATGGGCCACGTGAAAGTTTACAGGTATTCGGATTACTGGAGAAAACATTGTCTTTTTAATTTATTTCCGAGTAAATTTATGTCAAGGAATGCGTTTTTATTAATATTTAGGTGTCTACGGGTTGGCCAGCATAATTTAGACAGCTTAGTTGATTACTTTAATATTAAAATGCATGTTTAGTGTTCTTTAGTGACTCGCTTCCTGCCTGTTACTACGCACGTGTTCTTTTTCTCGGTTTTACGAAGACTTGTGATCAGTTTCTTTCCTTTGACCTACGCTTTGTTTTTCGGACTTGTGATAGATTGCCTACCTGTGACCAGTGCTTTGTAAATCGGACTAGATTCGGAATCGGACGGATTGGCTACAAAAGTGGACAGATGGCTGCTGCGAGGAGAGAATACACTGTAACAGGGTTTTTTGATTATAGTACGTTTAATTGATACAGAAAGACGGTCAGCGCCATCTATTTGACAATTCGAAGAGTTAAAAGGTCGTCAGGAATACGGATCGATGATTACTCGACAAATTGTCGCTTGATGTCGCTAGATGTCGCTATTATATGTTTCGTGGGTTCAGTATTTAACTTTATTTAGTAATTTGCTAAATATATTCTAATAAAGCTTAAAATAAATAAATAAATTATATTATATCATATAAATATTGACCTTAATAAAGTTAAATTAAATTAAACTTATAAATATTATTTTTTTTTTTTGGTCTGTCAATTTGACAAGTTCGTGATTTGGCATAAGGTGTGGGAACACTGATCGGGTAGAAAAGTTCATTGTCATTTCCGGATTCTGGTGCTCGTGGAGACATGTGAAAAGACTTAGAGCAATTATTTAAGTCGATATTTTTTTGGTCTTCGAGCCCTAAAGTGGCTCATATTTCGGTGACAGTCCTTATCTGGCACGGGTGAGTGTTATTATTCTTTTGGTTGCAAGAGTTACGATAAAATACAATACTCGACAAAAATCGTGATGTCGTTCTGTTATACAATTGTTACAGGTGTTTTGAAGAGGTCATTCAACCTCGTGTTTTGATTTCATCGTGGCATGGCCCACTGATTTGTTTGGGTTGGGTGTCTTGACTGGTGAGTTAAAATATTTTATTTCGATGCAGCCATTTTGTCAAGGTTAGAGTAGGTCACACATTTTAACCCACGTGTTTGCATTCCCTTTACAGGTGTCAAGGGAGGGAAATAGCGATAGCGATAACAAATAGAAATAGCAATAGCGATTGCGATTCCGATTCTACGTATACTACGTAAATTATACGTATTGTTTTCCGTGAACCTCAGCAACCCACGGGCTGAGCTAGCGTGGCACTTTCTGTTTTAGTGTATCTATTTTTATTTAAGAGTAATATATTTCTGTACCATAAGGTTTGTTGTTTGCTTGTTACACCAATCCTACCCCATTACCATCCCCTGGCAAACCACCACGTTACAACACCCAACGGGAGTATGCAGAAATGCATTACCTGTATGGCTTTTGCGACGGTAATGCCCGGGCTGCTGCCAGGGAATATCGTCAACGCTACCCTAACCGTCACCGTTTTCCGGACTACAGAGTCTTTATGCGCGTACATAATTCCTACATGGAGGGAGTCTTACCCGGTCTGCATGCTCCGAGAGCAGGTAGACCAGTGGTGCGATTTGAAAATGAAGATGAAGTGCTGAGAGAATTAAGGTTGGATCATGGTATAAGTTCAACGCCAAATATCCCGTAATCTCGGGATTCCAAGTTCGACGGTGCAACATATTATTAAAAGAAACAATTATCACGCCTACCACGTGCAAAGGGTGCAAGCTTTGCTGCCCGGTGACTAAGAACCTAGAGTGCGGTTTTGCAGAGAGAGATACCACAGACAGGATCCGCAGTTCAAAGAGGATAAAATTTTAGAAGAATGGTACTCCCATTCTTCTAAAATTTCAAATTTCAATATCCACAACCTACATTTTTACTCCAGAGTGAACCCCCATATCATAAGAGTGATCGATTTCAGCATCTGTTTGGTATTAACATGAGGGCTGGTATAATTGGCCAGCAGTTGGTGGTGCACGAAATGCCAGCAAGGCTGAATGGTGTTCAGTATTTAAATTTTTTACAAAATAATTTAAACCAAATTCTGAAAGAAGCTGAAGTTGCAGAAGACAGAATAGCAGAAATGTGGCTGCAACACGACGGCGCCCCGCCTCACTACGCTCGAGCAGTTAGAGATCACTTGAACGAGTGCTTCAACAACCGGTGGATTGGTCGAGGCGGACCGATTGCGTGGCCACCCCGGTCGCCCGATTTAAATCCGTCAGTTTTTTTTCTTTGAGGCTATTTTAAAGAAATAGTTTACCAAGGAGAGAACAATAGCGAACAGGAACTACGACAAAAGCTCGAATTTGCTAGTGTACAAATTGCTAACAACAGAGGTGCATTTCGTAGGTTACGTAGGAATTTTATTAGACGATGCAGATTATGTATTATGGTCAGAGGCAGGAATTTTGAGCATTTATTGTAAAATGTTTTGCTTTAATAAAACAATTATTTCACAGTCGTTGTTTTATTTTTTTCGTCATAGAAAGATATTAGAGCCACTCATGGCCATGTGTAATACCTTTTCAGAATCCCTATTAAATGCGCCAAAACTTGTAATAAAGGGTAATTTTTCGGTAGAGTATTTTATTTTCACAGTGGGGTCCGAAGTAAATAAAAAGTTATGATTTGAGAAAAAAAAATATCGTAAAACTTAATATTATCTTCAACACACCCAATAAACAACCATAAATAGGATGTCTAACGCAAGGACTCATCAGTACTAATCTAGGGATTTTTTTTTTTTTCGATTTTTTATTAGATTTAGTTAAAAAAAGTCAATTTTCTGGGGCTTGACCTCCTTAAGGACCTCCCGTAGAACAACTTTTTGCAGCTGATGACCCCATCTAACCCCTGGTTGCGTTTGATCCACGACTTTTTTGCCACCCTGTATAGCCCTCACAGGTCATTATTTAACAGATAATTTAGAATTTAAAACTGTATTACTAGGATGTTGTAATTTTCCGGACACCATACATATGAAAATATCGCTACAGAAATCAGGACACTGGTAGAAAAATTTGAATTGAAGGAAAAAGTAAATTTTATGGTTACTGATAATGCCTCAAACATAGTCAGAGCCGTAAAAGACATTTTGAACTGGAAGAATTTTGGTTGTTCCGCACACACACTGAATTTAATTGTTGAAAATGCTCTAAAACTTGTCGAAGATGATATCGCCAAAGTAAAAAGGATTGTGGCACATGTTAAAAAAAGTACGCTTTCATCAGAGAGGTTGCAGAAATATTAAATTCAACAAGGAAATGAACCAAAATGTCTTAGGCGATTAACACACGGCACCGCGCACCGCCGCGGTTGGCGGTGAAGCGGATCTCATGTCGCATTGATCTCTATTAAATCCGTCGATGCCTAACACACGTACACCGCCTGACCGCGCGTTCGAGCGGTGCTCTCACCGCCACCGCCCCTCCGCGCGGCCGGCCGCGCTGAGGGGCGGTGCATCACACACGAGGCGCCGCATAACAGCGCGAATCATCGTGTGTGCAGGATTTGTTGCAATTTAAAAATGGATTTTGATATTGAAAAGTTTATTTCGGAGATTGAAAGTCGCTCTGCTATATGGGACATGAAAAGCACACAATATAGTGATAGACTCCTTAAAATGAAACAATGGGAAGAAATTGTTACCTTATATTTGGAGCCAGGAGAAACTTCTGATAAAGATAAAAAAGAACTCGGTAAGTTTAAAAAATATATTTATTTTTAATTTAAGCATATTTACCTTGCCATGGTAGTGTGTTCTCATTTACAAAATAATCAGCTAAATTATTACGGATCACTGCAGCGCTTGTACTTCCTCTGCAATTATTGTCTATAGGTATATTAACTATTCCCTCTGACTCATTGTTCGTATATAAAATATCTTTAAAATCAACGCCATGTCTTTCCCTAACCAAATTATGAAGAATACAGCATGCTTTAATAATTTTTATCGATAAATTTCTGTTTACGTTCAAAGGGCGTTGAAATATACGCCATTTATGTGTTAATATACCGAATGCACACTCAATATACCTACGTGCCCTGCTCAAGCGATAATTGAAAACTCTTTTAGTGTAATTTAAGTGATGTCCTGCATAGGGTCGTTGAACTTTGTCTGAGATATTGAAAGCTTCATCTCCGATAAAAAAATATGGCACGGGATTGGTGATACCAGTAATTGCAGAGGAATTTGGTATATTAAGAGTTCCATCTTGAAGTTTTTGATAAAAAATAGAATCACGGAAAACTGTAGAATCACTACATTTCCCATAAGCACCGATGTCAATATATATAAATTTGTAATTAGAATCACATATAGCCAGAAGTAAGATGGAAAAATAATGCTTATAATTGTAGTACAGGGATCCAGTTAGAGACGGTTTGATAACACGCACATGTTTACCGTCTAAGGCACCTAAAACATGAGGAAAATTAGCTCTTGACTTAAATCCTTCAGTTATATTTAGCCACATTTCAGTTGTAGGTTCGGGAAAACACTCCATTTTCATTACATCCCATAATGCATCACATACTTTTTCTACAATACTTCGTATGGTTGATATCCCAAGTCGATAATTGTAATGAAGATCGGTAAAGGAACACCCCGTGGCCAGGTATCTGAAATATATATATTTTTTTATTACAGGGCGCTCGCTGCAAATAAAATGGAAAAACCTTCGAGACCCCTTCATGAAGGAGTGCCGAAGGCAAAAAAACATTAAGAGCGGAGCGGGAGCTAAGAAAAATAATCAATATCGATTTTATAATCAATTGTTATTTTTAAAACCTTACGCTGGAATAAATAAAACTGAGAATAGTTTGTCTGCTGCAGACGATCAATCAGTTGGGGAAGGTAAGGAATCGGTTGGAGGACCATATAAAGACAGTCCAAAAAGAAAGAAATCTGATCATTCTGAAGAGATGACTCGAGAATTAATCGATACTCTGAAATCTTCAATGAGCAAAAAAGTAAACGAAGGAGATCCTGACCGACAGTTTATGCTCTCTTTGGTGCATGATTTCAAGAAAGTCCCCGATCGATTGAAGTCAATCGTGAAAATAAATATGATTAAATGCATATCACAAGCTCAAGATGAAATGTACAATTATAAAGAACCCAGTCGCTATGAAGTAATGCAGTATAACCATCAAAATGACCAAGGGACCTCTGCTGCCGGAATTACAGATAATATTACAGAAGCAATACCGGCAACACCTGCCACAGTTCATTCAAACATTACTGATGAATCAGAGATTTTATCACTGTTTTAAAAACATAGTGTAGTGTATACCATATTGTACGGAAGATAGAAAACTGTGATTATGTAAATTAGTTTTAGGTAGATATAAATACGTGATTTAACCTGTGATTAAGAAAAACATACTGTGATTTGATTAATAAGATATTAAAATTACTAATTATAATTAGATGTAAGTACCTACAAAAAATTTAAAAATGTTCCTTTTTAGGCTATGAGGGAACAAAACAAAAGTACTTAGTAAATAATCATTATAAAGACAGGTAGATTCAATCGACAGAATGATTGACTGGCTGATTTTATTTAAAATAATAAAAATAAACTAATGGAAAAAATTAAAGGATCAAAAAAAAATTCTAAATTTTTAGGCGATTTTCAACAGGCTCTAACTTTGAGAGAAATGGTCGTACAAGAAAAAAAAAAAAAGGAAATTGTAGCTCTAAGTGTCTACTTTTTGGAAGAGAACTTTAAAATTTTTTAGCGTCAGCAGTTTTTGAGTAATCTTGAAAAAACCAGTGACAAAAAAATTTTCAAAGTTTTTAAAACCTGTTGGATTTAACGCGGATTTGACATCCGCGTTAAATCCAACCGCGCGGACAGGCGCGTAAACCGCCTTACCGCGCGGGGTACCGCTACGAAATCCGCTTTACCGCCACCGCCCTCGTCGGCGGCGGCGCGCGGTGCCGTGTGATAATCGCCTTAGCCAAGCCGTAGATACAAGATGGAATTCAACATATTATATGCTAAAAAGATTTGTTGAGCTTGAAGAAGCTATTCGTGCTACCTTAGCTTTCACAGATAGTCGTTTACCCATAATCACTACCGAAGATTGGCCATTATACTCACAATTGTGTCAAATATTAAGACCATTTGAAGAAATCACCAAATCTATGAGCGGGGAGAAACATGTATCTGGAAGTTCCGTAATCGTTGTCACACGATGCTTTAAAGAAGCATGTGAAAAAATTACATGCAGGGCGGATTTACTATCTGCCGTTACAGACGTTGGCTTGGCATTAATATACCCTTTCGGAATAATTGAACAAAGTGGCACCTTTTCATTGTGCATTTTCATTTCGGTTTTCGTTTCGGTTTCAAAGAAACCGTTTCGGGTATCTAGTGATGAATACTTTTGAAATTTTGAACAAAATTCAGACCGACCGCAAAAACAACTTTGTAATGCCATACATTTGCGATATATTCATATGGAAAACCAAGTTACTAATGTTGCTGCTCAAAAATTGTACCTATATGTAATTTCGATTTGTTCAGCGCTGTGTCAGAAAATGACTACGGAACCCTACTTTATGCGTGGTCCGACACGCACCTAGCCGGTTTTTTTGAGTGTTCGCATCATCGGAAACGAGCATACCGTCGTAGAAATCTTTTTTCGCCGTCGCTTTGCCGTCTTTCACTCACCAACAAATGCATACCTACTCGCTTGAAAACCGTTGAAAACGCGGGGGGAAAGATGTGCGAGGGGTAAGCCCGTCACAGACTTAGCTATAATATATATTAATATTTTTATAGCTAGGCATATTACTATATATTTTCTATACTAATTTTCGCGTGACCGCACACTCAGCTATAATATATATTTCTGTGACGTCACCAAGCGATACCGTAATATACATTATTGCATATTACTATATATTATGGTATAGCAAGACATATTCCGATCCCCGCACACCTTTCCCCTTTGCCTCACGCGCCCGCGCCTCGCTGCCCCTCCTCCGCCTGCAGTTTCTTTTCATTCACCAAAGAACGTGCACGTCACTTTAATTATAATGGAGCATTGGATTGAAAGTGTACGAAAACGTCCCTGTTTATGGCAACTTGATTTGAAAGAGTATAAGGACAACAACGAATTAAAAGAAGCAGCGTGGGAAGAAGTATTTAATGAGTGTGATTTTCCAAGTGGTAAGTAAAGTAAAACATTTTTTTTCTTACACATTACGTTCTAATTACGCCTGATTTGATTTAGCCTCTCCGTAATTCGTGTTGACTGCCATGGGACTGCTCCCACTGTATTAAAATACTTACAAAATTCTTCTCGAATAAAGAAACAGTCGTTTGCAAAACTGGCATTTTGCGTATCTGACATTGAGCGTGTAACGTTATTTAAATTGTCAGGTAAGCTGAGCAACTGATGCTCGCTGTCAATTCGGACACTGCGATGATTTTGAATGTTGAAATAATCAATGGTATTGTCTATACAATAGTTGTGTAAAACACAAGTGGCCTTATTTTGTCTACAAGATCAATTTTGCATTCAAATGGTCTCTTAAAGACTCTCCAACGAGCAGATAATATACCAAATGCATTTTCCACGACTCTGCGCGCTCTACTGAGTCTATAATTATAAATTTTACGACTTTTAGTTAAGTGACCCTTTGGATATGCTCTCATTAAATTTGTCATCAGCGCAAAAGCTTCATCGCCCACAAAAACGTATGGCATATTTATACCGCTCGAAGTTAAGGGTTCTTCATCAGGAAATTGTAATTCATTAGTTAACATTTTCCTTCCCAAGACACTGTCTGCAAATATTCCACCATCACTAAATCGTCCTTTTGAGCCAACATCTATTATCCTGAACTTACGGGTTGCGTCAGCTACCGCTAGCAACACAATAGAAAATGTGTTTTTGTAATTATAATAATCAGACCCTGAATTAGATGGCGCTCTAATAATAACGTGTTTGCCATCTATAGCACCGCAGCAGTGGTCAAACTGGCACGTTTCTTTAAAAACTGAAGCAACATCCTTCCATTCTTCTTTTGTAGGTTCTGCGAGAACTTTAGGCTGAAGGTGCTTCCACAAAAAATCACACACTTCTTCCACTATACTGGACACAGTAGATTCTCCAATTCTATAACTGAAGCCTATGGTTCTAAATGAATCCCCAGTTGAAAGATACCTGAAATTTCATTTATTATCAATTATTTTGTTTGTTTCAGTGGCAGAAATAAAAAAATTATGGAAGAAACTAAGAGACGGGCACCGTCAAGCGTTAAATGCTAAAAAAAAACTACGGGACAAGCAGCGGATTCTAAACCAAAATGGAAATACGAACATTTGATGGAGTTTTTAATTCCACACATGAAAAATAGACATCAACATACAAACGTAGGAACTAGTTCCAGAAACACGACAGATACCCTGAACGATGATAGCTTAACAGGCGATGAGTCCATGGATTCTTTGAAGGAATTTAGAATTAAAAAACACAAAACGATCCATTCTATGCTCGAAGATGAACAGAAAAGAAGGGAGAAAAGAACTGCCGAGAGAGACCACCTAAGAAGACAGTTAATGGAGAATGCTTCTAACCAGTCAAAAAATGAAACTAGTGCTATGGAAAAGTTTTTCTTGAGTATGTGCGATACCACATGCCATTTGCCGGAATATTTACAAATGAGAATACAGCGCCAAATATTTAACATTGTAATGGAAGCCAAAGAGCAACATTTAATGAGATCAAACTACTCAGACAATTCTCCAGGTTGTTCAGTTTATAATTTCACCGGTGGTACTCCTTTCAAACTACAAAACAGGAATCTACCTACTCTACGAACAGTTTCCGCACAATCATCTTACACCTCACCAACACCTGAAGTGTACAATATCCCTGAAGCAATGCAAAGTCAAAATACAGATTCGGCAGAACAATCTCTGAATACACTCACATCAGAAACTGATTATCCTATTCAACAACCTTCTTTGTGACCAGATTCTGCAGTCATCTCACACCTCACCAACAGTTGAAGTGTACAATAGCCCTGACACAATGCAAAGTCAAAATACTGATACGGCAGAACAATCTCTGAATATTCGTAATTACCTCCAGGATTTCAATTATTAAAATGATTTTGTTTTCTTAACTTTAAAAGTAAAATTAGTTTTGATTAGAAAATAAAAGATTTATACCTACTGTGTTGTAATAATTTTCTTCTTACCTTAAACACACAGCCAGACGTTCTTCAGAACTAATACTTTTGCGCAAAATCGTATTTTTCTTTTTTATATCATTTTTTATCAATTCATGTAGCTCTAGAAATGACGATCTTGAACTTCTAAAATATTGAACAAATTGTTTTGAGGATAACTCGCGATACAAATTAAATTCGCTACGAGTTTGTTTATTTCTTATATGTGATTCGATCCATTTGGTTCTAGTTTTTGTGCCTGACCGGGCAACTAACATATCGAAAGCAGCGGCGGAATCGTCTTCTGAAGAACTATCTATTAAGTCCATTAACAATGTACTTGTTGAATTCATGTTAGTATTTTGAAATAAGAACACCCTTAATTACAAAATACGTGCGAACACTAGGACGACCATCAATTAATGTAGGCAAAATATATATTTCTCAGTGTGTGGTAGCTTGCTATAATATATATTATAGTACGGTATATTAATATATATTATAGCTAAGTCTGTGACGGGCTGTATGGTAAGCGGGAAAAGGCGTGGGAGGGGCCCACGCCTTTCCCCGCTTGCGCTCGCTTACTCGCATCGCAATCACGTTTATTGCCCGTTTATTTAACTACAAGTGTGCCGCGCGACCGCGACGGACGTTTTTTGTTTGTTGTTGTTTTGTTTCGCTTTATTTTTCTTCAAAATGGACAGATTTTTATTAAATAAACAAATTGGTAGTTCAAATGATAGTGATAAAGTATCTACTAGTGGCGGTGGGAAAGCAAAGAAGAGGAAATATCGTAAATACGATGATAGCTATTTGAACCTCATACTATTGCAGAAGATCTTATTTTACCGGCTGCTCGCAACATGGTAAATATTATGATGGGAGAATCCGATGAAAAATTAATTTCCAAGATACCCTTATCTAACAATACTATCAGTCGAAGAATTCATGACATTGCTGAGGATCTCAATCACCAATTAATAGAACAAATGAAAAGCAAGAAATTTCGTTTACAACTTGACGAGGCTACTGACACTAATGATGATGCACATCTTATTTGCTACGTACGCTTTCTGGCTGACAATATCATTGTCGAAGACCTTTTATTCTGCAAAAACATTACCGGAAGTGCGAAAGCCCAAGACTTGTATGAAATTTTAGACAAGTTTTTCACAGAAAATTGTTTGGATTGGAAAAAGTTTATCGGTGTATGTACTGATGGTGCTCGATCGATGTCTGGCAAGTATGGGGGATTACGAGCACTTATTCGCAAAAAAGCACCAAATGCTATGTGGACCCATTGCATCATCCATAGGGAAGCTCTGGCATCAAAATCAACGAGCTCTGAACTGAACCAAGTACTGGAATGTGTAATTAGTGCGGTAAACTACATAAAAACTAGGCCTCTAAAGGCCAGACTTTTTAAAAAACTATGCATAGATATGGGACCTGAACATACAGCCCTGCTGTACTACTGTAATTCACGATGGCTTTCACGTGGAAATGTTTTATTTCGTGTGTTTGAATTACACGAAGAAATTTGCACTTTTTTACAGCAAGAACGTCAAGAAAATGCCAAATATTTTACTGAAACTGATTTTTTGCTAAAGCTAGCATATTTATGCGATGTGTTTGAGAAATTAAACAATTTAAATCTGTCTTTGCAAGGCAACAACACGCACATTCTGAAACTTTCGGAGAAGATTGCGGCGTTTGGAAAGAAACTGCAGTTGTGGATAACAAAGTTGAAAGAAGGAGGCGGTCAAGATTGCCTCCCGCGATTGTATAATTATGTGGCATCAAATGAACTGGTTTTTTCACATGACCTGATCATCCTTTTCACGGAACACCTAGCGAAGCTCTCCGAATTGTTTTCAAAATATTTTGCCAATGATGATGTTGAAAAATTTGCGTGGATCCAAGCCCTTTCCATGCACAAAGTCCACAAGGATTTACATTACAAGATAAAGAGAGTCTCATTGAACTTTCTTGCGACAGCAGCCTTAAAACAAGATTCGCGAGTGTCGATTTGGTGGAGTTTTGGTTATCGATCCAAAATGAATATCCAAACTTCCAAAGCATTAAAAATTTTCATTCCGTTTGCAACATCTTATCTATGTGAAGAAGGGTTTTCAGCTGTAGCTGTGATAAAGAACAAATATCGCTCAAAGATCAATGTTGAGCACGAAATGAGAGTAGCAGTGTCAAGTCTTTGAAAAACTGTGCGGAGATCACCAAGCTCACCCTTCACATTGATTTGCCTGAGTAAATATCGTATTTAATTTTTCTTTTTTCTGAAGTCTTTCTTGTTGTTATCCGTTCAAATTCTTTTATAATAAAAAAAATCTACTTTATATTGTGGTGTTAATGTGGTGTTTTTATTTTCGTTACGATCAACCTAACTTAACTACTATAATTGTAGGTACTTATTTCTTTCGATTATTTTCCTCAAATAGTTAACTAGGACAGGGCGCCGTGAAAAAATATTAAACTTGTAACAGCGCCACGGGTTACAAAAGATTGGGAACCCCTGGTATAGACAAAAGAGAAACGAAATGGAAGACAAGAAAAAGAAAGGATCGTGGAAGCCACAGAGCTTGCAAACAGCTATTGATAAGGTTTTGTTCAAGGAAATGAGTGTAAGACAAGCCGCAATGGTTTATCAAGCTCCTCAAAGCACTTCACATGACAAGATAAAAGCGTTAAAACGTGGAGACAAAGTGTCGATGAAGCCAAAGTTAGGTAGGTTCACTCACACCTTCTCAGAACAGTATGAACAAGTCTTGGTAGAACACGTCAAAGATTTATCTAGCAGATGTATGCCGCTCATGAAAAAAGAGATAGTAACGAGTTTACAGTTGACCTTCTTCGCCTTTAGACACAGAAACACACCCACACATTCAGACTTAAACTTGATAGACCATGTCGCTTCAATATTCCATTTTTTCCTATGGATTGTAGGGTAAACCAGAGAGTAATTGCCCACAGGCAGTGATTGCCCGTTTTTAGAAAAAAAAACTGAATCAAAGGTTGTGTTCTCACTTGTTTCGAATATAATTTACTAGGTTACTCTATGGTCAATTTATAGTAGATTTTAAAATTGACAAGTGGCAACACTGAAGAAAAAAAACAGTAATGGCGGATTTTGTCAAGACGGGTGAACGTGTTACTCAACAGGTAAGCATTTTAGCAATTTTCTTAAGGAATTACTTGCTTAGAGGTTCATTTTATTTGATATTTCATTATTGGTGTATGGTTATGACGAAATCATAAGTGTTATGTTATGTTTTTAATGAAAATATTTGAAATCAGATTAGATTCAACGGTTTTTTAACGGTGGGCAATCGCTGTACGTATTTCGGCATATTTTTAGTTATTGCCCACCATAATTTTAGTGATTGCCATGGTTAATATCTATAGTTATTGCCCAGGGCAATCATTATCGGCAATTTTTTGATTAAGTAAGTACCGTAAAACTGGGTGAATAGGGACGTGGGTGTAAATAGGGACGAAACAGAGAAAAAGATTTTAAAGAAGACCTTACACTTATGCAATAAAGTTTGAATTATTGTATCATTTTAAAGTTTAGTAGAATTATTTTTTTGTTTCTTGGCAACACTTAATCGCTGTGAAGTTGGCTAAAAGTCGTCGAAACGTCAGTTCAAAAAGTGTCTTCAACGAACTATGTTTTTATGTCTCTTGAATCTTGCCAAATTAATTAGTATATTTGATTGTTTTTCATTGCGGAAGTGGGTGCCAGTGTAAAATAACTACCCAACAATACATGAGCATCAAGTAAGTATTTATTTTTTACTTATTTTAATTAGAAAACACATATTTTTGGAAGTCCTACATATTTATCTCGAATCGTAGAAAATGGGGATGAGAATTGGGTGAATAGGGATTAGTAATAGGGCTGGATGGGGACGCCGTATTTTAATAATAGAGACGAGGAATGGATCTATATAGACGACAACAGTGTGAAATGAAACAATCTCGCTAGGGCTGTCACAAAGATATTCGTACTTACCTACCTTCGTTTTTTTATGAAATAAAATTAAGTGCCTACCTATTTCTTTAAATAGTTTAATACTTTGTAGTATGTAAGAAATTAATTTCATAAGTAAATTAAAATAACACTCAATAAAGAAATGGTTTAGCCCTTTTTTATACATTCCAGGCATGTATAGGAAAGGGTTAAACCAAGTAAATAAATAATAAATATAGATTTATTAACTAAATCGTTTCTACATATTTTTCAAAATGTTATGTAGGTAACTATGTAGGTAATTTTTAATTACATGCGGTCATGGATTATTGGTTTATTTGTGATATATTTGTATTTATTGCTTTATTATTATTTCAGATATGTCACGCAATCCCATATTAAAACGCAAGAAACCCTATAAAAAATATGAAACAGATGTTATAGAAGCTGCCCTTAAAGAATATGAGGAAAGCAAAAAATCATATAAAATTATCGCAGATAAACACAACATACCTAAATCAGTGTTACATAGACATTATACAAGATTTATGAAAAAACAAGGTGGACAAACTGCGCTTAACCTGGAAACAGAAAAGTATATCGTTACATACTTGAATATTTGCTCCGAATGGGGATACCCATTGGACACCTACGATTTACGCCTTTTAGTAAAAGGCTATTTAGACAGAGAAGGAGTTATAATAAAAAAATTCAAAGATAATATGCCCGGACCAGATTTTATCAGAAGTTTTCTGTCAAGACATAAACAGGATATATCTCTTCGGATGAGTCAAAATATTAAGCGTGTAAGAGCAGCAGTATCCCCTGAAAAAATTAATCAATATTTCGACGAATTGGAATTATCTGTGGAGGGTGTTCCATTGTGCAACGTAGTAAACTACGATGAGACAAATTTATGTGACGACCCTGGCAAAAGGAAAATTATCTGCAAAAGAGGGGCAAAATACCCAGAGAGAATCATGAATACAAGTAAGGCATCTACTTCATTAATGATGGCAGCATCTGCCGATGGGACGCTACTTCCACCTTATGTAGTTTATAAATCGCAGCATCTATATGATACGTGGACCACTGGTGGCCCTAAAGGTTGTAAATACAACAGGACCTCCTCAGGGTGGTTTGATGGACACACTTTTGAAGAATGGGTAAGATCAGCAATATACAGTTATTTTAAAGATAAACCAGGAAAAAAAGTGTTAATTGGTGACAATCTATCATCACATTTATCCATTGAGCTTATTCGAGAGTGTAAGGAAAGAGATATACACTTTGTGTTTCTCCCAGCTAATTCAACACACATCACACAGCCTTTAGATGTGGCCTTTTTTAGGCCAATGAAGATAGCTTGGAGAGATATCCTATTTCATTGGAAAAAAACAGATGGGCGATTACAGGCCACAGTTCCAAAAGCTTGTTTTCCGCAACTTTTGAAAAAATTACTCCAGCGGCTAGATGACAACGCAAAACAAAATATATTATCTGGATTTTCAAAAGCTGGCATAAGCCCATTGGACCGAAAAAAAGTCTTAGATAGACTACCAAACAATTATGAAAGGGATGATTCGATCTTCAGTAAAGTATGTGTCGATGAGACGGTACTAAATATGCTGAAGAAAATGCGTTATGGCACAGGAACAGGTAAAGTTTGTAATAAGAGAAAGAAACTCAATGTACTTCCGGGCAAGACCGTCGGGTCAGAAACTGATTGTGTTTCTACAGATTCTTCGGATTCTCACAGTGAAATCCCTTCTACAAGCTGTAAAGAAGATACCTTATCCGATAAAATAACTAGGAAGAAAAAAATTACAGCAAGCACAAAAGATAAAGATAAGGAAGTCACTAATTCAAAAGGACTATGTACAATTAAGAAAACAAAGAAGAGTTCAAAGGATGACTATGTAAAAGAAATTTAAAATATCGAAGATGACTGTAATGCAACCGAATATAAAAATAGGGTCAATGGAAAGGGTATAGGAAAGAAGATTGTAAAAGATCGTAAAGAACAGAAGGAAAATGACATAAAGATAGTATTAAATAGTAAGTCTGATGATTTAACTGCAATTAAAGATATTAAGAGTATCAAAGGAAAGGGTAAAGGAAAGAAGAGTGTAAAAGATCATAAAGAACAGAAGGAAAATGACATAAACATAGTATTAAATTGTAAGTCTGATGATTTGACTGCAATTAAAGAAATTAAGAGTATCAAAGAAAAGGGTATAGGGAATGAAAGTGTAAAAGAGCTTGAAGAACGGAAAGAAAATGACATGAATGTTAAAAATTATATAAAAGATGACTGTACTGCAGCTGAAGACGGTAAAACTGTTGAAAGAAAGAAAACAAGAGAGGAAAGTACAACAAAGTGTGAAGAACAGGAAGAACATAACGCAAATAATTATAATTACACGAAAGCAGTAGTATTTAATGAAAATGAAAAACAATCACAATGTTGTTTTAATGAAAACACATTGCAGTTAAGTGAAGATTTAGACATTGAGCATATGCCCGTATTTTTCGACGACGGCATACAATTGTCTGAAGTACTAATTATTGATGAGTTGGAAACTGAAAATAAAAATCTAGGCTCCAAGGTCAAAATCATATCCGATGAAAAAGTTTCGCATTTGCATTTCAGTAAAGAGCACTTAAAACTAAAAAAAAGTATCTTTGACTGATCCAATGAAGAGCAGTTGTTCACTCAACAATAAAAGAAAAAGTTACCATTACAAAAATGATGAAGATATTTTACGTGATTTAATGGAAGACTGATTAATCTACCTAACTACGTTGATTTGATTTAATTAGATTTTTCATATTTTATTCTTAGTATTATTCCATGTTTTTAGAAGTTTTTTGAGTTTATTCAATTTCTGATTTAAGTTGATTTTTGATATTTTATTTTCGTTAGGATTCCTTGTTTTAAAAAGTTTAATTTTTAGTTCATATAAGTAATTTTAATATTTTGTTTGAAAAAGTATAATTAGTATGTACCTACCAAATAAATGTACCTAACTGATAAGTGTAACTTACTTACCTTTTGATAAAAAAGATATTGATTATTTTTTTGTTTATTGTGATAACCCTGACAGTTTTCCCTAATAACCACTCTACCGTCCCTATTGACACGCACTTAAAGTTTGAATAGGGACGACCTTTTTTAACGAAAATTATCAAGAACAACACCTAATAGACAACTTTTTACGATCATAAAACATAGATTATAGAGTCAATTCAAAGTTATGATCGGTGCACTATGGCTAGACTTTTTAAATGACAAGTAATTCTATTACAAAGTTAAAACTCGTCCCTATTCACCCAGTTTTAGGCTAACCGCACACACAAAATAATATTGACAATAAAGTACGTATTGTCAATAATATTCTGTGTGTGCGGCCTGTATTGCGGTATTGTTCAATATTATTGCAGATTATCCAGAAAATCTGATTTTGTCACGTCGATATCGGGGGGAGGCAGGGATATTGTCAATCATATTGACGTGTGCGGGCGCGCGGCAATATTTTAGTTGAGGAAAAGATTTCACGGCAGGCGGACGTTCGTGTTATTTGTTTAAAATGGAAGCCGAAAACAGTATCCAAAGCGAAAATAGTGTTGATACTGTTGATGGTAGTACTCTCACCGAAAAACACTATTTGTCAGTCTTTATTAAAACATGGGAAAGTTATCCAGAATTATGGAATACCTCCTGTAAAGCATATCGCGATACAGTTAAGAAAAATAATGCGCTTGATATGTTGCTCGATATTTATAAAAAAATTAAACCAAATAGTACAAGAGAAGACGTAAAGAAAAAAATTAATTCCCTACGAACAAATTTTCGGAAAGAATTAAAGAAGATTCACAAATCGAAATCATCGGGAAAGGGAACCGATGAGGTTTACGTCCCGTCTGCCTGGACGTATTATGAATTGCTGTTTTTATCAAATGATGAACAACCAGTAAAACAACCAGAAAAGAAAACAATAGAGGTTTGTATTTTATTTTAATAAGTTTATTAATAATACTATCCGTAGGTTAGTACAAAAAACTTATATTAGGTATTTAAACTGCAAAAGTACTGACAATAATTGTCTCTTATTATTTTAGCATTTATAGTTGCATTTCTATTTTGAGTAGACTGTAGATTTGTTATACTGACTGATGGTGATTCCTTTTCTTGGTTTAAATAAACGAAAGCATTTTCTTTAATTAAAAAGTTGTGTAAGTAACAGCAGGTTAAAGTCAGTATCGTTGCTTTGTCTGGTTCTAGATTTATAGCCTTTTGAAAAATACCAAAACGTTTAGCCAAGATACCAAACGCACATTCAACCGTTGATCGAGCCCTTGATAGTTTTTGATTGAATAGCAGCTCATTAGAGCTGAAGTTTTTCTGTGAGTACGGTTTCATCAAATTTGGGCCCAAAGCGAACGCTTCATCAGCCACAAATACGTAAGGGAATAAGTGTGTCATGTTTGAAAGATTAATTGGGTTAGGCAAGTTAAGTAGACCTTGTTCGTAAGACTGCCAAAATTTTGAATAGAACAGGACTCCACCATCAGATATCCGACCGTTGATACCAACATCAACCATCATAAATTCTTTACGAGCATTTACTAAAGCCAATAAAATAATACTATGGAATCCTTTATAATTAAAGTAACGTGAGCCTGCATTTTTGGGCATAATAATCCCAATGTGCTTGCCGTCTAACGAGCCTAAGCATGTAGGGAATCCATGAATGCGTCCAAAATCATCGGCCACTTCTCTCCACTCTTGCTGGGTTGAAGGAGTCTAAAACAATACAAGAAAATAAACATTACACATATAATAATTTGATTTTTTTTTAATTTTTTTTCAACATTATCATTCTGTTTACTTTTCTTTTATAATATATTACAGGAAGACAAAGAAAATGATAGAGATAAATATTCGATTAGCTCAATGGATCCACCCCCAAGTCCAGTATCGGTGAATAAGAAGAAACGAAAAATGGTTAATGACCAGCAAAACCTTTTGCACAGAACATTATCATTTTTGGAGAAGGATTCTTCTGAGAATCAAGAAGAATATCATCTTGCCAAAGTCTGGGCCAGTAAAATGACAAAACTGGAGGCTACTCAAAAACTTTTAGCGGAAAAGGCAATTAACGATATTTTATTTGAAGCACAACTTGGAAAATTAAACAAAAACTCCGTCAAAATTAATGAGCATGTACCATATACTTCATCGCCTTTGCCACCTAGACAGTCACTAGATCATTCCAGAGTAAACTATATTCCATCACCTAATCAATCACCAAGCACACAAGATTCAATTTTGAGATACAGTTTAACTCCTTCACCACATTCCATATATACCAATGAACATAATACTGATAATACTATTAATACGACACCTCCAAAGATTATGTCTAAGTCTCTAATTCACCGTCAACCAATTGTGACCTCCGGTATTCCATCTCAAATAATTTTAAGGCCTCCACTGACACAATTGCAACAGTTTGAGTATGGTCCACAAGACACAATATTTTATGAAAATAACCAAAATAATAATAATGTAACTTCTAATGTTGTAACAACTGAAGCCGACGTGCATGCCGAGTATACTCCAAAAGAAGATTTTTCAATTTTTTTTCAGTCTTTCAGGTAGTTGTGAATAAACTAAAGTCAAGACTACAATTTATTACCACTTGTATTAATAAAAATGATTATAATATTTTATTCGTTTTACTTCAAATCAAAATCAAAGTGGATTTATATTACAAAAACAAACAGCAAAAAAATACACATACATAGTAATGGTATCTAATATAAGTATTATCTAAGTATTTAGTGATACCAAATACTATAAGGTATATGTTTAAATATAGGTAATTACTACTTACTTTTATACAATCTTGCAAGACGTAAATTAACGTGTTACAAGTGTCCAGAACTGCTTCGCTTATAGCCCTTGGTGATATTAAAGTGGAATACTTCAAGTCTTCAAAACTTCTGCCAGTTGCTAAAAAGCGTAAAGTAACTGCCAATTTCTCCTCAGGCGTTAGCGATTTTCGCATGAGTGTATCTTTTTTCTTCAAGTAAGGTGAAACTAAAGATAATAGTTTTTGAAAGCTGCTATCTTTCATTCTCATGTAATTTTTAAAATCATTTTCTTCTGTAACTCGTAGTTCATTTATTAGATTAAAGTGATTTAACTCAGCTTTTTTTCTCATCCAGTCCTTAATCCATCGTTTCTTTCTTGATTGCCTTTTTTTAGTTTGTAAAATTAATGCAATACTCAATGCAACGACTTTTTTCTTTCTTTCCATTATGTTAAACGTGCGCACATGAATCTAGCTGCGGAGCGACTGAGTCAGATTGTACCATGGAAAATTGTCAATAGTATTGCGTAGTGTGCGGGGATCATTTTATTGATGAAGATTTTGACAATCTTGCATTGACAATATTATTTTGTGTGTGCGGCTAGCCTTAGGCGGCCTCTAAACGGTCAATTATATTGCACAATATTGCGAATTGTGCAATTTAATTGACCGTTTAGGGTTAATATTGAAGATTGCACAATGATTGGCCGAAAGTTTGAGCGAGTTTAATTTTTATTGCACCATGTTTTTTCATTGCATCGTGTAGGGTCAGTATTGCGCAATATTTTTCAGTCTGTGGTTCGTCGTCACGAGGAGTACACGCGCGCATGCAAAATGGCGGAAAAAGAGAATCCAAAAGTTAAGGAAAGGGAGTTTATCTGCGAATGTATCCAATTGTACAGAGAATTGCCGTCTCTGTGGAATGTCAAGTGCAAAGAATATCATGACCGTGATAAAAAAAACAATGCTTACGAAACATTGTTGTCTAAATACAAAGAGATGTTTTCACAGGCAAGCAAAGATGATGTGAAGAAAAAATTCAATTCTTTAAGAACTAACTACCGGAAGGAGCTCAAGAAACACCTCCAGTCGATGAAATCCGGATCTAGTACAGACGACATTTACGAACCTACTTTATGGTATTTTAAAGAAATGTTATTTTTAAAAGATCTGGAATCCGCATCGGATTCACAGTCTAGTATGGATACTCAGTCTACTATAGGTAGTCCGGGAGGAGAGAGTGAACCTTCTGCTTTGGACAATACTAACACACAGGTAAATTTTAATTTATTTAATTTAAATGAATACAAAATTGTGTTTTACGAGACCATTTTATTTTGCCAGGGAACTGCACCTTCGTTGTTACAAAATCCACTGTATTCGTCCCGTGCTTGCTTCGCGACATTCAGCGAATTTTTCTTATTGATATTTTCCAATGTTGTCAACTGGAATACTTCCTGAGATGGCGGGTGTATTATTCCTGATTCGTTATCTTCACGAAACATGAATGATGGAGATAAATACGAACGCGATTTTCTCAGAAAATTGTGTAGATAACAACAAGTCAAAACAATTTTCCTTACTTTTATTGGATCAAAAGGAAATGCCCTTTGAAATACTCCAAAACGAGTAGCTAGTATACCAAAAACACTTTCAACCATTCTTCTAGCTCGCGATATTCGATAGTTGCATATTCTTTTCTCTTTTGTTAATCCAGTTTGGCTATATGGTTTCATTAAATTTTGAGACATTGGAAAAGCATCGTCCCCAACAAAAAAGTATGGGAGTTTTCGGGAACTTCCTGGCAACAATGCAGGTGGTGGGATATTTAAAGCATTATTTTTTAATTGCTGTCCAAATGCTGTATTCTGCAGCACACCTCCATCTGATACACGACCATTAGTCCCAACATCAACCATAATGAACTCGTAGTTTGCATTTACAACCGCCATCAACACAATACTGAATGTTTTTTTGTAGTTGTAGTAGTATGATCCAGAACCAGGAGGTTTCTTTATTTCCACGTGTTTGCCATCTATAGCACCGATTACATGAGGGGCATTCCACTGGCTCTCAAAATCTTTGACAACTTGTTGCCATTCCTGGGCTGTTTGCGGTAACTGAAAATAAAATAAAAACAAATTATTTATCTTTTTAGGAAGATACTACAACTGTTGGAGCGAATCAAGCATCATCATATGCAGTTCCGAAGACTAAAGCTAAAAAAATAAAGAGAAAACTTGATGATGACCTTATGGAATTGGCAGCTAACCGTCTTAGAGAGAAACCAGACGAATATCAAAATTGGGCTTTGTCTTGTGCTGCAGATTTAAAGAAAATGGAACCAATGCAACAAATCTTTGCTAAAAATGCTATTGCTGCCATTATCATGGAAGGACAATTAGGGCTTTTACACCGCAATTCGGTAAAAATAAATACTCCAACAGTTACGATAACTCCATCTCCGACATATACCAGATCCACGCCAACTCCAACAGGTTACAGCGGCACGCCATCGCCTCGATATTTTATAAACTATTCTCAACAGCAAAATTCTGAACTTCCATCTGAGCAGCTGCCACATAACCAGCAGTACTTCCAAGAGAATAATCAACAGAACATGAACAATTTTCAACAGGAAAATGATGCTGATGACGCGAACGAAGATACATTTTCTCAATATATACAGTTTAATAAATAAATGAAAAGATTATAATCTTTATTTACCTTGATAAATTCCTTCAAAACATGTATTATCGCATCGCATGTTTCCATAATTATTAAGGAAAGACTTTGTGGAGAAATAGCACTGTGAAGCTTTAAATCTTCCAGAGTATTTCCAGTCGCTAGATACCGTAATGTTATTGAAAGCCGTTGAAAAGGTGGTATTGCTTCCCTCATGTTTGTATTTTTTTTCTCAATCAATGGCGTGACCAATCCTAGTAGCTTTTGAAACTGTTCAGAGCTCAGTCGTACAAAATTGTTGAAGTCTGCTTCCTCAGTTAACATCAAGTCTTTTAAAAGATTTTCGTGAGTATATTTCTGCCTTTTCTTGTACCAATCTTTCGACCAGCGACGTGTTCGTTTACGTTTAGCCACAAGCAACAACACTACAGCTGCAGCTAAATCTTGTTCGGACATGTTGCTTCGCACGGTGCACACGGGATCAATACTATTCTCCGACTGAACGCGAAAACATTGTGCTGTTCGTATTATTGTGCAATATAATTGCTCGTTTGGATTCAGAGCTCCTTTCAATCTTATTGTACAATAAAAGTATTGTACAATGTTATTGTAGGTCTAGAGGCCGCCTTACGGTAATGTTGCCGTCACATTTATTAGCTTAATGGCTTGCACACGCGCAATAATATTGTGACAATAATATTGTCAATATGTAATATTGTCAATATTTTTGCCACACACACGCAATAATATTGGCAATGTAGCAAATATTGTTAACATTATTGCGTGGGTGCGGGTAGCCAAATGCTATGCACAACATCTTATTGGTTGTTATTGTTTTATTTACAGTATGCCAAAGACACCAAAAGTGCAATAACGCAAAGAAAATTTACAGAAAGCTATCGAGGTTGTTCAAGATGCTTCTAACAATTTGTCTACAAGGCAAATTGCTGAAAAATACGGTGTTCCGAGGTCCAGTCTCCGCTACTATATTAAAAATCCGGGACATAAAACCAGTTTAGGACCATCAGTATCTGAAGAAAGTCGTTTGGAGGATTGGATAATAATATCGGCTAGAAAAGGATTTCCTCGAAATAAAGAAGACATTTTAGACTCCGTGCAAAAGTTTTTGGAAGAAAACCCGCGCCCTAATTCGTTTTTAAAAAATAGGCCAGGTGATGGTTGGTGGAAGGCACTTTTGAAGAGGCATCCGAAGTTGGCTATTAGAACAACAGAAGGAGTGACAAAAGCAAGTTCTTGTGTTGCAGAAAAAGATAGAAAGAGGCTGGTTTACTGAAATTCAAAATTATATTGCCGAAAAAGACTTGACTTCCATTTTAAGTTCACCAGATCGTATATTTAATGCGGATGAAACAAATTTTCAAATTTGCGTTAAAAGTGGCCAAGTGTTAGCAGAAAAAGGTGCAAGAAATGTCTATAATGTTGAACAATCTCAAGCAAAAGAGTCTATTACAGTTTTGTTCACCTTTTCGGCTGCTGGAAATGTCTGCTGTCCATTTATTGTCTATCCGTATCAAAGGTTACCAGAAAAAATATCTGATTCTGTACCTGATGGTTGGGGTATTGGAAAGTCCGACACTGGTTGGATGACTACAGAAGTTTTCTACGAATTTATTGCCAATGTATTTCACCCCTATCTCCTCAGCAACAACATTGAACTGCCAGTGATACTCTATGTGGACGGTCACAAAACTCATTTGAATTTTCACTTGAGCCAGCTTTGTACTCATCTTCAAATTGAATTAATAGCTCTGTATCCTAATGCGACACGTATCCTCCAGCCTGCGGACGTAGCTGCATTCCGACCTCTCAAAGTAGGATGGCGAAAAACTTTAAGAAAATGGCAAAATGATCATAATAATCAAGGTGTCACCAAATTGAATTTTGCTCCTGTTCTTAATGAAGCTGTTATGATGAGTCTAAAACCTGAAATATTGGTCACCGGCTTCAAAGCCTGTGGCCTATATCCATTCAACCCGGATGCGATTAATTATGAAAAATGCCTTGGTGCTACGAGCCTTAATACTGCTACAAAGAACAAAATACCAGTTTCTGATTCAACAACTATAAATTACTCAACCTTTAAAAACATCATTGGACCATCTATTAAGGATGATTTCGAAAACCGTCATCGAAATATGCCCCACCAAGAAGTTACGGAACACTTGGATATATTATATCAAGTGTGGAAAGCATTTCATGACGCTGATACCACAAATAATGACGCTGACACCACAAATAATACTAATCATCATGAAGTAAGTTTACCAGTCGTTACACCACAAAAACAGAATGATGATTTAAATGAATTAGATGATCTACGTTCTTCACAGGCAGAAAAGACATTTGAGGGTGCGTCACTTGATTTCACGTCATCCATGCCTGAAGTTTATTTATCTGAAGATGTCCCAATATCTTCAACTTCATTAGTTAGGAGTGCTTCTTCTTCACTTCAGCTGCCAAGTCCAATAATTGTTAAAAAGAAATGTTCTTTGGGAGAATACTTAGCTTACCCAGAAACGCCAATAAGAAAAGGAAAAAGGAAAATCGAACGACAGCCTTATGCTATTAGCTCCAAAAATTTCAAAGCAGCATTACATATGAAGCAAAAAGAAAAAGAAAATCTGTTGAAAGTAAAAGAAGAGAAAAAGTTGATCAAAGAAAAGAAAAAGACTGAAAATGCAAACAAAAAGTCTAAAAAAAAAGTTAGTGAGACTGTTAAATCTAAGGAAATAGATACGAGTTTAGAGGATAATAGCCAACAACTGATTGAACCTTTTGAGCAACAACTGATTGAACCTTTTGAGCAACAACTGATTGAACCTTTTGAGCAACAACTCACCAAAGAAGATAAAAAAAGAAATAGGCATAAAAAGTAAAGAAATGTCAGCAAATAAAAAGATAACTATTTTAAGTACTCCTAAAGAGCCCTCAAATTTAAGGCTTCCATGTGACCACTACACCAAAGCATACAGGTGCACTTCATTGAGTCATGCTGATATAATAGCATTTAATAAAGCTTTCTACAAAAAACCGGACAAAATTTACCAGGATAATTTTATAATTAGTCATACGAGTGTTACTACTACTCAGCGACATGGGCCAGTAAATCAACGTGGGAATAAAAAGAAATGGCGGTAACGTACTTTGCACGACGACGACACAATGTCCTGATTCCAATTTGCAAACGCACATTTCTCTCTATTTTTTTACATAGGTATCTCTATTTAGCTTTAAAGAAAGGAAGAGTTACAGGTGTAATTAATCGACATTTCAAAGCCATGGGTGAATCTGCACAAGAAAATAGAGGAAGACGGCGTAAAACTCAAAAATATGCACCTAAGAGGAAAGCTGTCAAAAACTTTATCAAAAAGCTTGAGCCCTTAGAAATACATTATTTTAGAAGCAAAATAAAAAGTATTGTCATCGGAGCTCAGCATTAGTAAACTTTACAAAATGTTTAACGAAGAAACCACGGATGAACATAAAGACATTAAGGCATTCAGAGAAATTTTCAAAACCGAATTTAACATAGGTTTTGGATCCCCTCGCACAGACATGTGCTCCACTTGCATAGTATTACAAGAACGACTTAAACATGAAAAAACCAATGAGGTTAAAAATCAATTGAGATTTTTGAGATTGAATGAGAGTAGAATCCACAAATTGAGAGCCAAAGCGTTTTATGGTTTATTAAAAGACAGCACTGAAAATATTTTAATTCTAAGTTTTGACTGCCAAAAGAACCAACCATGTCAAAGTTCCCGATCAAAGTGCATATTACTCGACGCAGTTGTATGTGTACAATTTTACGGTGGTAATCGGAAATTCAAAATCACCATTAACTATTAACAATACTTTCATCTACACCTGGACTGAAGATATTTTGCCGAAAGCATCGAATGAAATTGCTAGCGCTGTTTTTCATTGCTTGAACACCATTTTTCTGAGTCCCGGATTAGAGCATATCACACAGGTTCGTTTAAAGGCAGATGGGTGCAGCGGCCAAAATAAAAACCTATCTATTCTTGGTATGGCAGCTAAATGGTTACAAGACTATGCACCTGTAAACATTATGGGCCTAGAAATTCTGTTTCCAGTTAATGGCCAATCATTTTTACCACCTGACAGAGTTTTTGCAAAAATTTAAAAAGAGATTAAAAACCGAGAGGTAATAACTAGCCCTAATGATTATTTCGAAATTTTCACCCGACATGGAACCGTGTATTACTTAGGAATTGATATAAAAGTTTACGACTGGAAAAGATCAGAGTCTGAAGTCTTAAAAACTACAACCAATATGCACTTTTCAATAAAAAAATCCAAAATATTTTTTCCTAAAAGTACTCGTGACAAAAAAAATGTGTATATTCGAGCGGAAGTCTTACCAAAATACTTTAAATAAGTACCAAAATATCTGCAAAGGAAAAAAGAAGGTTTCTGCTATAAACCTGGATGTGATAAAATTATACGTTGACGTTAAACAAGAAAAGTTAAATGATGTGAAGAAGTTATTAATCACATTTTGGAGAAAATTGGAATGAAATCTTAGATTTAAATTATTATAAACAAGTCCTGTCACGACCTAAATCATCTACTAGTCATGAACAAGTTGTTGAAGACTGTGATTTCTCTGAAGAACTACCAGCTATAGTTGTATAAGAAATTTCAAAATATAATAGCTCTGATTAATTATAATATACTTGTATAGTGATGATGAATGAAGGTTCTTCAAATAAAGCAAGATTGATTTCAAAGTACTAATTGTTTATATTTATTTTTACTACCCTACCAACCCAAAATGTTGAGAAGATTACCCTTGACATGATATTGTTTTAATATCAAAATCAGTCATATCAATGGTACTAAGAATCAAAGATGACCAAATCCAACTACATCAATAACAAAACTAGTCAAATCCATAGCTTGGTTTCGAAATAGGTCAAATCCAAAATAATATCCTAATTATTAATTTTTTTAGGTTTGAGGTCATGATTTTTTTTTTAAATCAGAAATACTTACCTAAGTGATTCCATATAGATGCAAACTCTATACACAGTTTGTGCAGGGCGCTCAGAACGAAAAACCGTTGATTCCCATAAATACTCCCGAATGGATTTGACCACTTTTGTTTCTAAACGACACACTTGAGAAAATATATCAATGATTTTGATATTCATGAGACAGCAGACAAAGAAAAATTTACTGAAGAATTTATTTCTGCGATTGATTCTTTAATCAAGGAATTTTCAGAGAAATTTTCTCAGTTTAAAGAATTGTCGGAAATACTCAAGTTTATTATGTACCCAGATGTGACGTTATTTCATAAACGGAACTTCTCTCAATTCGATTAGTTGGAAATTTAAGAATTTGAAATGCAGCTGATTGATTTCCAATCTAGTTCAATATGGATTCAAAAATTTGTTGAAACAAGGAAAGAGTTGGAATTAATTGAAACTGAAAGATTGACAAGTAATTTAAGTAAAAATTCTAATAACAAAATTCTGGAAACATGGAATGCGTTACCAGACACATTTACCTGTTTGAAGAAGCTGGCTCATGCTAAAAACATTCCAAAATGTACTTTTGTTTACTTTATTTAATAAAGAGTTTTGATAGTATTTATTATTATTATTTTTCAAATAATCAGAATGTCAATATTATTTAATGGCACGTCAATGACCCCATTAAACATTCTTTAAAATAGATGGCATGTTGATGCATAAAGGTTCGCCTACTCTGATATACACCATACAAAATACCTTATTACATAGTATAATGTAGGAAAAGAAATAAATTATAAATATTTTTATAGTGCCGTCCTGCCTAATATCAGATGACCTCTTAACATATACGTAGAATAACCCATATACATACCAGACCAATATGTTACTGTAATAAGAACTGCACGAAAGAAAAGCAACTTAATAGATATAAAAAATCTCATAGAGGTTGGCAGCAGGCGATTTTAAAAACAGGAGTCAGGCGAAGCAGTCAAATTAAGTGACATTAAGATAATTAAAATTTAAAGCATCAAGATTCAGAGCATTTTTCCAGACACCAGAAGTTTCAGAACCAATTAGGTATATATTTATTGCTTTTAATTTTAATAGTGTAAACAAAAATGAAACCTAATCAAAGCCCATCTATTTTTAATTTTGACTTTTATAACGTTAAAACCAATGACATATGATGATGATGATGACCCAATCAAGACCACCCACTAGTGGTAAACCAATATTTTTAAAACAACATAGAAAGAACACACAGTGTAATTATTCGACATGACCAACCGACATGAAAACTCATACCAAATTTGTGAGATGACAAAATTTAATTGCCATGAACTCGATAAGAACAGCAACATTTTTTTTTTTTTTAATAATTTTACACACTTTAACATACAAACTTTTAAACTAATCTGTTTCACGCGGCCCCCGCGTAGATGTCAGTTATCGCCGCAAAAAGTGGCTCATTTCCTTTCTCAGCCTCTAGGCTATCCGAGTACCAAATTTCATTTAGATTGGTTACAGAACCAATCTAAATGAAATTTGTTTTGGCGTGAAAGCGCGACAGAGAAACAGACAGAGTTACTTTTGCATTTATAATATTAGTAAGGATTATGAGAGCCCCGTAACAGAAAAATTACACTGTAGAGATTATTAAACTAAGTTTAAAGGAGGACTATCTTAAGAACAATTCAATTAGATGGGATTATAATTTAAGTGTAAAAAATCATATGTCTAAAGTAAGTATTGTATACAAAATTCAATGCCTACTAATTTATTTAACTGAATGAATAGCATACAAAATTTATTAATTTTGTTGATAGAAATGTCTCAGTATCTCCTAAATTGTTTCTTGAACTTTTCATAATGGTAATCATCTGTAGCCCTTTCTCCTTTTGCCTTTTTTACTATTTTATCAACACTATCATCTATTGCACTATTTTCAGTTTTGACAACTTCAGGTTTTTCTGCTTTTCTTTTCTTGGCTGTATCACTGTCCATGTTAAAGCGGTTATGTTGCACAAAATTAACGGCCATGTTAGTGGGAACAAACTGAGAAGGGCAGTCTTTTTTATTATGTCGTTCCCACAACAGTTTCATTTTAGCTTCTTCTGTTGCTTCAATATTTTTAATCTTAGCATCAATACCTAAATCAACTTCAGGAATACCACTAAGCATTTGATTGGACAACATCTCCTCAGATCTGTGTGTTGATGAAACCCGAAGATGTTCTGGCAGTGACAACAAAGCAGCTTCTTCAGGTGACAAATATTTTAATGTGTCATTATGTTCAGATTCTTTCACATCTTGGTGATGTCCTTCTGCAAAAAATAAAGGAAGCACACTTAAATTTACATGAAGATATTTAAAAAATACACACATTGTTTTGTATTAAAATTAAAAATACTCGTAAATGCTAAAATAAAATTATTATTTTCTTTTTATACTTAAGCTTGTAGGGAGGGAGCTGTGATTGTTTTATCATGATATTAGCACAGAAGGAATAAAGATAAAATAATTTTGTTTTAAAATAGTATAATTATTTAACCACTCAGCTACGGCTGGTACATGGTGGTACCAATAAACTCTTAATACCATCAACTCCAACTGGGTTCATATGGTAATAGCAAACTGCAGATAATAGCAAACTGCAGACCTATAAAATATGTTTACCACTATGTAATATCACAAAGAAAATATGATATGATCTAAATTGTATCTAAACATACCTTTTCGCTTTGCCAATTGTTCCTCAATATATTTCATCATTTCTTCATCTTCATCACGTTTGTTAGTCTCTGCGGAAAACTGTGTCCCAATGCCGGTATCGTATGCGTCATCAACTTGTTTAACTTTGCCACTTTTTAGTGCTTGCATATTAACCATACCACCACTTTTAACCTTAAACGGGTCTTTACACGTAATTTCTTCTTCTAAAGTGGTTTTTTGTCCAGTCGCTAAAGCAACAACACTAACACCATTTGGCCTTTCACGAAGCTTCTGCAATACTTTCGTTTCTTCCAATTTTGATAAGATGTATTGTTCGTCTTCCGAATCGTCATCTTGCTTAATACGTTGACGAATGTTTTTCCTTTTTTTCGGTTGAAACTTGACTTCTTCTTTCGGTTGTTCACCGTTTAAATCAGCCGACTCATCCATATTCGTACGCTACACACTACACTGAATTTAAATAGTATCTGTATAAAACTTTTACTTTGAATTTGAATATTTTTTTACGCAATGAAGGATACCCACATTTAAAAATTAACACATGGTTTGAAAATCAAGATTTAAAATATCAACCAAATAAATATCACAAAAAAGTCGATCAAGATCACATTCACCGGATAAGATCAGCGTGTCACAGAACAACTAATGATGTACTCTAGCGACAGTAACTACTGTGCTGCTTCACGAAAAAAAGCGTTTCACTGTACCTACTCTGACTGTGAGAGGAAAGTGTGACTGTGAACGTGAAGTAGTGGTTGTATTCTCTTCGATGAAGTAGTGCAAATTACCGATTACTGAGAAATGAATAATACAACATACACGCACGGCAGAGAACGGAGACCAAAGCATAGACCATAAAGTATATAGATGATATATATAGAGATAGACCATAGGTGAAAAAGCATATACGTCACCACAGGTTATAGCAGCTATGCAGCATAAACTATGTTTATTAAAATGGAGATGATTTTGAACTTTAATAATGTTAAAAAACATAAAATTAGGGTTGTGGCCTAAATGTTTTGCCGAATAAAATCAGTTTAAGATGCTATTTTTTTTTAAATGTGTTTTGTAAAAACTAGTGCTGCAGACATGGTAAATTATAATCATATATGAAGAATGTACAATTTATTAAAGAACGAAATTATTAAACTGGAGTCAAAAAAATATGTTCCGCTTAAAGTTAAAATATATTTTATCTGTAAAACATTATGATTTATTTAAAACATGAGGGTAGAGCCAGCCTTTGTAAATAATTGCTCAGTAGGCGTATTTGCTATTTCCAGTCGACAACCCAAGCGATGTTAATCACAGACTAAAGACTAATAATGTTCACTGAATTAAAATAACGGTAATAACATTAACACAAAAGTATCAGATAACGTCGTTTACCAACTACCAAACTACCAATAGTAATACATCTATTTTTCATCGACTATGGACTTAGACGACGCGAAATTTGTGTTTTCGCAGTATTTTTTGTAAAGGTATCGCTTTAGTTGAAAATAGCTATAGCAAATGAGCCTGCAGATTATTATTATAGATGGCGTTGATTTAATGATTTCGCAATGGTGCGAAAATATCTCAGTGCAACTTTAGTTGTTGTCTGATCTTGGTTGCGTTTATATTTTTTTATAAAACATTCATAGATGACAGTTTTCGACGGTCGTGAGGTCGTGTCATGAGATCGTTACCTTCCCTAAATTTCGGTCTTTTATTCGTGACATCCTTCGATGTTACAATATTTTACCGAATTCAGAGACATCGAAAATCGAACGATGATTGTCGAAGATCCATCAGATAATTTCTAAGTCCAAATCTATTGCCGAAAATATAAACAATTTATGACTTGGAAAACATAAATTTGGGTTATAGAGCTAGCGTGTTAACAGGTAAACGTTTAGACCGCACCTTTAATTTATGTTTTCTAACATATATTATCTTATGTTTTTATGCTTTCAATATTTGCGTTGTAATGCGGCCCGCCTCAATATGCATTAGGTCATACTAATTTAATTTTCGAAAGTCAAATAGTAAATTATAAACATTTTTGTTTTGCGTTGTAGAGCGGTGCGGCCCGCTGACATGTGCGCTAGTCTTTACAGTTATGATAAAAGTACTCTGTGCAGTTATGTAAATAAAGTGACAGTAGAACTAGAGTGTGTATTCTGTGATCTAGTAAGACCTTTGTCTATGACTTTATCTGCCTTATTTTATTCTTATTCTGTGCGCTGTGCTGTGGGTGGGGGAGGGGTGGGGAGACGAGACGACATAAACATAATCAAACAAAACTACTTGTTGACTTGATAAGAAATTTGATAAGGCAATTAGACAAATACCGAGTTGGTTGACGGTACATAATATGTGGGAACGGGATCAGTCGTATCGTTTGAATTCTGTAGACAGCATCGTCGCGTATCATAAATACGTAGTTTGGTAGTTTCATTATATATAATAAAAATGAGCAAAGTTATATTTTTACAATCGGCGCCGCCAAAATTTGAAGATATCCAGAAATCAATATTTAACGATGGGACTATAGATTTTTTATATCGACTGCATAACGAGTTCGATGTGAAGATAGAGAAGCTATTTAGAGATAGGTTACATCGAACTGTATCGATACAGGCACTTTCGACTTTGGACTTCAAACAGTCTTCGGAAAGGAGCGATAAGACATGGAAAATAGCGTCCTTGCCATCAAGATTACAGTAAGTCTCATAAATATGTGAAATAATGTTTTGAATTATCTTATTATACTCTAATCCGTCTAATCTATATCAGCTTTATTGCAATATGTTAAGTAGTCAAAGTAATTTAAAGTATATAATAGTTATTATTTATTTTGGATGTACTTACTCAATAAGACAGTAAAGTATTGATCAGACAAGCAAATTTATAAATAACAATGCTTCATTGATTAGTACTTATTAAAATATAGGTGTTAGTTTGTGAAGTTCTTAAGGAAAGAACCCGTACATGATTATATTAATAAATAATCGTATATTTATAATTAGACTGTATAACACTCTGTTTCTTGATTGAAGTCTATAAAAACACTTTTACTTACAAACAACAGTATTGAAGTTATTACTTTTTAAATTATTAACCACATTAATAAGTAGTTGAAATAATAAACAAACAATATTCAATGTGCATTAACAGCTGTTAGTAGGCTAGTAACAGTTATCATCTAATATTATTACTGTAATTATAATATTATAGAAACCGCCACTTAGACCTAGGAGATGTTTCTGCATCAAACACAGCTCACTTTGTGTCTTCTCTGAATGAGGATGTCCAAGGCATACAAGTGGACTTTGATGATGGCCACTGTCCCACTTGGAAGAATCAGCTGCAAGCTTACCATAACATACAACTAGCTGTCAATGGTAAACTCCCCGGGACTCCTCTCACAATCACAACTTGTCCAGTACTGATGTTGAGACCACGAGCCTGGAATATGATAGAACACAACATTTTGGTAAGCCATCAATAAAATATTTTCTAATACAATACAGAATGAATTAGCTTGACTAATGTCTAAAAGATACATTTAAAGAGCAATTAATGGTATACATTACATAATGCTTATAATTTATTAATTTATCAACTAGAAAAATTTTGTTACAATATTTTTGTTTAAAACAAAACAAAAATATACATCAAACAATTTTAAAACTTAACTAAAAGCAATAAAAGAAAATTATCTATATCTTAGAGTATAAATAAGTAAACTATAATATGTATACTCTAAGCATAGCTAACTAATAATTGCTAATTATAATGTTTCATGAGTAATTCCAACTACTTCTTGTTATTTGTCTCTCTTTTAAAAGCATTAGATTTTTTAAAATGATTTTCTTATGAAGCAATGTAAGAAATGTTTAAATTTACTTTATTTTTAGATTAATGGTAAAGAAGCAATTGGTCCATTAGTGGATTTCTCAGTGTTAATGTACCACAATGCAAAAAAACTTTATGAAGCCAACAGTGGTCCTTATTTCTACTTGTCAAAAATAGAAGGAGCATCTGAAGCGCGATTGTGGAATGAGATCTTTATTTGGGCACAAAATGCACTTGGTCTACCACAGGGAACAATAAAAGCATGTGTATTAATTGAGAATATAGTTTCTAGTTTTGAACTTGAGGAAATTTTGTATGCACTAAAAGATCACTCTTTAGGCCTTAACTGTGGAATATGGGATTACTGCGCTTCAATCATTTCTAAATTTGGTAAATATAATATATATTTTATTTTTTTTGTTAATTTTATTCACAAGCATCTAATAATATAATAATATTAATATTGGGATACAAACAACAATTACTTAAAATTACGTCTCATAGCTCTAAGTATTTAACAAATTCAACAGAAATAATAGGATTTTATCGATTTGTAAGCAAGCAAGCGCTTAACAGCTTACAATGACCATACTTCCTAATCACTATTTTTTATAAGTTAAAAAAAAACGAAACAAGTGAAGACTATTTCTTTTTTACTTGTTATTGTTAAAACTGTTACCTACCTATGTACCTCTTTTATTTTGTTAATTGTATTTTACAATTTCTTAGGTGATCGTGAAGAGTTTCTGCTACCAGATAGGAATAAGTATGTGAATATGGATCGACCTTTCCTAAACAATTACCTACGGCTTGTTGTTAGCACGTGTCATGCCAGAGGCGCTCCAGCTACCGGGGGCATGGCGGCTTCCATGCTCAAACCTGGCTCCGATGGTACTGATAAGGAGTAAGCTTTTATAAATTATTTAAAAAACAAAAGATTTCGTAGTCAATTTTTCTCTGTATGAAATAAAAGGTCTTAGTCCACTTGGACAGTTTCCGGCCGGTATTGTAGTAATGAATAAAAAAAAACACGTTAGAGTTAGACCTATCTTTTAGCCTTTTAGACTTTAGTCAATATTTATTTCAGCTATGATAGTCCAAAGGCATGTACTATTTATTTATTTATTTATTTATTTAATTACAACGGCTTTAACCAATTACAGTAACTAAAACTACAAAAACGTCACAAATTATTATAACAAATATTTAAATATACGAAAAAACAAAAACAAAGTAAAGTAAAAATTTAAAGATAAAACAAATAAAACACAGTTAAAATCTTTCATAAGTTCCTCTCACAGTACTTCTGACATTCCAATAAAATCATCGTCCATCCATCCGCAAATAAATCGGTTGTTGGATTGGAATCCAAGAGATCATTCAGCGCTGCCAGAGTGCGAGGAATTGGCGACTGAGCACGTGCAACAGTACGACATGGAGGCACAGCAAACAGCCTGTGCTTTCTTCCCCGGCAGTAGTTGTCTGGGACAAAGAAGCGCGCCAGCGCATCTAGTAAATCAGGAGCGTCAATAGCGCCACGGAGCGTCTTACAGGCTATCGTGAGCTGATCGCGGGCTCTCCTTATTATTCGTTCCCTTACTATTCCTTCTCCTTATATTATTATTATCTACT
Organism: Diachrysia chrysitis; assembly: GCA_932294365.1. Lineage (NCBI taxonomy): Eukaryota > Metazoa > Arthropoda > Insecta > Lepidoptera > Noctuidae > Diachrysia > Diachrysia chrysitis. The sequence continues at coordinate 6,795,124 of OW028659.1, read as the reverse complement.
TATTATGTACATATGCATATGACTGTTTATTGTGAACCTGTGAAGTGACCATTAAATTTAACAATACAATAAACTTAATAATATATTAAACTATATAATATGTGAACCTAAAGGTTCATTTTTACTTACTATATTGTACAAGAAAATACAAGGAAGGTGTTGCGAGCCTTTAATTAAGGGATTCTGAACGCTAGTGTAACATCAATACAATAATAATTTGCATATTTTCAGATCTAAAGTAATTATAACGAAGATTCTAACAGCGAAATTAAAAGAGATAGACCATGGCGTGGATGGATTTATGGTATATGATTCAAGAGTAGTACCACATGTTAACGAGGTTTGTACAATATCTACTTTATCTACTTACTGGGTTTTGTAGTTTTAAGGATTTACAGCCATTTTATTCAACCGAATGGTGTGGTATCAAGCCGCATTTTCAAGTCCCGTCATGTGACTGAAGGCTGAAGACTGAAGCCATTTGATGGTCGTACTAAACGGCGCTATAAACCTTTAGTGTGTCGATGTGGTTATTTCGATACATGGAGGCTAGCACGCCCAAGAACGAACCACCGTCTCACTTAATACCGACGCAAAGTATAAAGATTAGCAATGCATATTTATTTATTAAATACTTCATGCTCGAAGTAGTACCTACATAGGCATTTTCTACCAGACTACCAGAAGGCTCGGCGCAAAAGGGCCACCGCAACCACCGGGTGAAGCAGATACAGCAAAGTGGTAGATGTACGTAGCATAAGTGTGATAGTTTGAATATATCATACTAGCTGTTTTCCGCGGCTCCGCCCTCTCGGATGTCGGTTATCGCGGCAAAAAGTAGCCTATATCCTTTCTCAGGCTCTTAACTATTTTTGTACCAAATTTCATTTAAATCGGTTCAGTAGTTTTGGCGTGAAAACGCGACAGACAGACAGAGTTACTTTCGCATTTATAATATTGGTAAGGATTAAACATATATAACAAATCATTATACAAACCATAACATACATGCGTATCCAAAACTTCTGGTATCGGTTATGTCCTCAGGCAGCACTTACGATTTAGTATAAAATACATTAAAATAAATCAATGTATTATATTATACTAAAAAGATTTTTGTTTGCAAGTTACAGCTTAAGGGTACAGAGTTTTCAGTGCATCTTTTGCCATGCTAAGAAAAACATCTCGTTTTTTACAACTTGACAGTATAGTCAGACCTTCGAGATTCAGAGCTTAGCTAAGAATTAATTAAATATACAAAAAAATAATGTAAATACGTTTTATGCAAACCGTGACAATTACTCGGTTCACGGAAACTGTCGGTAAATTGGATATTTATTTGCTGCGAGATTAATGGAAGTTTTTACGTTTTTATTTGAAGTAGTTACCTACTTATATTGTACTTTACTTAAGATACATTTGAGATAAAGAAATATTATCAATATTATTTTGTTGAACTTTGAAAAGATAATTATGTTGAGCTATATACTTTTTTAACATATACTTACTTGTTGGTCAGAATAATAAACAAGCATAGATTAAGAAAAAAAAATGATAAGAGATTCCAAAAAGTTTTCATTTAAAAAGGGTTTATATATTCATCATTTTTTTTTAGCTCTGGAAGAAAAGCGGCTCTACTCCAAATCAGATATCCAGAAAATTCGATGTGAACATAACAGCACAGGACTTGTTGTGTATCCCGCGCGATGGAGTCACTGTACAAGGGCTTAAACACAACGTGGCGATATCCATTCTATTCATTTACTACTGGCTAGCTGGCATCGGGCATTTCTTCTACAGCGGCAATGTTGAAGACTCCGCGACTGCAGAGATATCCAGATATCAGATCTGGCAGTGGATTCGTTTTTCTGTAAGTTTAAATATGACGTAATAATATTGCATCTTTTTTAACCAATAGCTTCTGTAAATACTAAATACTTTCATTTTAACCTACATAGGTATATTCGTATTGCATTTAACTCAAAGCGATTTCGATTAGATATTTCTTTAAGTAAACTGCTCTTTAAAAATATATAGGTAACTTCATTCATAAAAATGCCCTGTCTAATGGTGCGTTTACACGAACTTTTATCTTAGCGTCAACCACCATCTTGTTATTTTAATAACTCCACTTTAAATTGCTCCGTATTGCCGCTGACTACTGACTGACCGCTGACAATTTAGTTGAATTGCTGGAGGCTTTAGATTGCTGGGTATTGCTGTAAATTGTTTGATTTGCTGACATCACAACCCTGTTTTTTTATATTTTATGTAGAGCAGTTTTTATGCCCATGTAAACATTGAGTGTTGTCTCTAAAGTTGAAAAATATATTTCCAGCCGCCTCTAGAAGATGATCCTAAGCAACACGTAACACAGAAGCTTGTTGAGAAGGCTGCATCGAGTTTCGCTGCGCATGCGCACAAAAACCTTTGTCGTTCGAACGCAGAGCGCAAACGACTGACAGCTGCGAGGTATATGAGTATGGAACTGTTCTTAACCAGGAACCCACCAGAATTCATCACAAGCTTTCTGAATGATAATCATAAATTCAGAACTCTACATAATAAAGCGCTGCTCAGTAATTTATAAATTGAATAAATACTTCCGAACACCAAATTGATGGCCCAATACTCAAACGCAACTCATATTTTAGACGCCGTTATGTCTCTGCTCATGCTGTCGCTGTCACTTTACGGTGTAAAGTAGCAACAGATAGATATAGGTATAAGAACGTCTTAAAGTTACGTTGGTGTGAGTATTCGGGGTCGAGCCACTCAAACATTTTTGTTATGATCCTCTAGAACATTTTTGTCTTATTTCTGTTATTTGAAAGAATGACAATTATATAAGAATTCGTATCTGTCACTACCACTAATTAGGCAATTTTAAGCAAGCTAACTTTATACAAAAATGCGGTGTGACTCGATATAAGCGTCCAGAAGTGCATTTTAAATTTTTATACACATTACGGTTGATATTATTACACCAAAGGATTATTGAAGTAAAACTTCTTTAGGCGCGACTAGGGAGTAACTCAGATTTTTTTTCTGACGGAAGTAACGCTTACTATAGTCTGTGTAGTTTCCGCCATTTAAAAATAATAATTCTGATTGGTTGTAAGTATATGTCATATACTACACGCTTCTTGACTTATACGCCAGCTAGTGGCAAATATCATAATCAATTAGGATTATTTATTTTCAAATTGTCAAACGGATCAATTGTGAATAGCAAAGTGAATGAAAAATTCAACAGTTTTAAAAACATTATTTTAAATTGCAAATTTTTTTGAAAATCTCTAAATATACTTGTTTATTTATTACTTTTAAAATAAGTAAATTAAAAATAAATTTTCTGACAATTGCGACATTTTATAATATTCAATAACAAGGTTATAAAGTTTTACTTCAATCGCGCGTAAAGGTTACACGCACACACTTTTTTTTTTCTTATTATTATAAACCTCTCTATTATCCTTCTATATCTGTAGTTAGTTTCACATAATTATATTATTTTTATTTAATTTATCATTACTTACATTGTAGATATTTTTATGCTTATCTAAATGGGTCTTTATTATGTTATTATCTTAGGTCATTATTCATCTAAAACGAATAGTAACCATAGCACATGGTGTTTATCTTATCATGGTTTTATTTATCTTTCCTATAAAATCGTTCTCCTGAAAGACAGTAAATGAAGAATGGATGATGTGAAACGTTTTGTTGCCTAATTTTAGGTCTTTCACCGTCAAACCTACCGAATGGCTTGGTACGATGCCGAAAATCGCGGATATTCTATTTGTTTGTACCTATCGTGAATGTCCACCTCTATATGATAAATTTGTCGGTCTTTAAGTGCAATACTTTTATTTAATGATGAATTTTATTAACCCATTACATAATTTAAGTACCGACTTAACTACAAAGAGGGCTTACAGACATATTTTTAAACAGTTTTTAAGTTTTGTGAATTACAGAGATAGGAAGTTGATGCAATCTGCAATTAGGTACTTAATCAGCCAAGCATGACCGGTATCTTGTTATTACGATTTCGTTTCCCTTTCCTATAAAATCGTTCTCCTAGACCGATGTTAAAGAAATATTAGTAATCATTAGATTTCTTTGAGAAACTTATACCAAAGCATTTACGTAACATACCATTGGTTCAACTATAAATAAAGTTATTTATATAATAAACCTATTCATTAATAACATAACGTTTTTAAATCACGGACTAATTTTAATAAGGGACTACTATAAATAATAATATTAATAACTAATAAAGCTTTGAGGGATAATTTTTTAAATATTTTTGTTTTAAGGTATTACCTAAATTGTCAATTAATTGGTACTCATAACTTCCTGTATTCTGTGATAAATCTAACTGTTATATTTTTATAACGAAGTGTTAATGGTTATATTAATAAAAATGTTTATTTTTCTATTAAATGGTTTTCTTCTTTCATCTCCTTCTGAAAAACTCGTTTTATACCTATATATTTTTAAGTAATCACTTCAAATTCCCTAGGCGGCAATGGCCTAATGGTTAGGGTGACGGCCTTGTGATCGAGAGGTCACAGGTTCGATCCCCACATGCCGAGACCGCGCAGAGCTTGCGTAAGCGATCCCGCGGCTCCGGCAAAGGAGAGGACGGGACCGGGGTGTTTTTAGTCGGTGTAAATCTGACATATCCTCACGCCGTGGGTTGAAGTCATTAGAGTTTCACCCCGACAAAATATATATATACATTATACAATTAGAACTGGATTCCTACGTCAATTATACTTAGCTACCTTTAAAAACAAAAGTGTGGGCGGGCTATTTTAACTACCATGTTACCTATTTATAAATTACTCACAAATCAAATAAAAACCAAGCCAGATGTTTGTATATCATTTATTTACTTAACATTTATCTCAAAAATATTGAATATATTAAACTTAATATTCGACTTAATAGTAGCTGAACACTGTACAAGCAAATAGATGTATATGTTACATTTATTGATATTTTTAGTACTTGTGTGCGTCTAACAAATTGAACTTCAAAAATAAACAAATTAACATGGTTTTTTACAAAATATAATAGTTAAACATCTGAAAAAACAAAGTCTGCAGTGATTGGTTGTTTGTCTTTTGGTGAACTATTTATAGTAGTTGACATTCGATTTGACAAAAAAGTAATTAAATCAGGCAACCTTTACTAATCAGAAATGGTTAAGAAAAAAAAATAAACTGTTAAGATTTGAGTGCAGAAACAATTTAGTATATCGTAATATATCTAGTTTTCCAAAATTGGTTCCCTTATTTAGAAGGTACAATACCATATAAAAACATATATCACCGACTTTATAGTAAGGAATTAAAAAGGGCCCATGACACCGTTTTGTGGTAACACTAGATATGTATATTTCTTCGTATATTGAGTGTCTATTTATGTTTATTTTACAAAAGATACTCGTAAGTACGTCAGTCTAGGAAAGTTAAGATTAAAATCTATTTTAGATAACTTCAGATACATAGCAATAAATGTACTTGGGAATTTTAGGATACAAGTTACTACTACACAAAAATTTGAAGCTATAAAGTCATAAAATGTCTTTTATTGGTGCTTTGATAAACATTTAAAATTATCAGTGAGAAAACACCAAGTGTAATTTTAATTATAAGTGTGTGATATATGATTGATTGGATCCTTTTTAACAATATCAAAATTCTATCTCATGCGGAAAAACCTTTTTAGTACGTTTTACACTTTTGGTATGTTTTTTTAATACACCCACCTAATGAGTGATGAACGAAAAAGTCGATAACAATCCCAATAACCTTAATATAAACTACATAAAATGGATCCAAGGGCCTTATTATAAAATGATATTACTGTGAACAAAAAGAAAGAAAGAAAATGTATTTCTTCTTTTTTACTACCATAAATATTATTTTTAAATCTTTTATTGAACGTGTTTTCGCATACCAAAAATAAATAAACGGACAGGCTTTAACCAGGACACAGTTATCAATGTTTATAAATAACCGCAACTTAGTTCGCGTGTTTTAGTTTCAACGGTTTTTCATTTTAGCAACATTTTTAATTTATGCTCCTATTGGTCGTAGCGTGATGTTATATAGCCTATAGCCTTCCTCAATAAACGGACTATCCAATACAAAAAGAATTTTTCAATTCGAACCAGTAGTTCCTGAGATTAGCGCGTTCAAACAAACTCTTCAGCTTCATAATATTAGTATAGATTAATAAACATTTATTATATGAGATATGTTTACAATAATCTTATGCAAAACAGCATTTAATATATTTTTACATTTTAATAAATCCGTGTTAAACGCATTACATGTAACTGATTACTTTACAAATGCTATAACAATAATTAGTCTCATTATTTTTATCTCATTATTTTCTTATATATTTAAAATCTTCAGCAAAGTGAAATTATATTTATGATTTTCCAATATACAGTCACATAAACTATAGCATGAATACAGTCTCAAATGAATATATAACTTTTTAAACAGATTTATAAGGGCACTTGACACTTTTATTGTACACTTTCTAATTACGTTATTGTGATGCATTAAAATATTTGTTTATAAAATAACCAAACTCGCAAGACCCTAGATTCCTAGAAAATCATAACTTAGATGAATTGTTTTTAATAACATGTACATAGAACTGCATATGTAAAACAAGTGTCCATCCATGTTTAAAAATACAGTACATAATAAAATATTGCGATTATTTTATCTGTGTAGCATTTATTTGTTTTTATATATTTATTTTTAGTTATCGGGCGAGTACGAAAATATAATTAAATCATGGTGAAGTAGGAGAATTGAATAATAGGTGTAATAATGAAACAAATATTGACATATAACTTCAGGATGTAATAAATGATTCGTCAATATATTACTGCGCAATATCACGCTTGATTTCTTTCCAGTTACTATAATGGACCGTGTTATATGGATCTTAGTTAATTGCAAACTTAATTAACTTAGGTCAGAGCAATTTAAAACTCAATCTGTCAAAAGGTAACAATCATCAGACATACAAATATATATCTTAGTTTTTTATCAGTCCAACACCTCCTTTCCAATGCGGTCATTGAAAATATTAACATTGAACAGAATTTGCAGCATTTTAGGGTACTAATGAGGTATGTATTGTATTAGACACATAAATTTAGTAGCTGCGTTATGTACTGACGCTGTCCACCGATAGGCGTAAGCCTAAGTAAGAATAACCCTATTTGTGGTGTTTTGCGGTGTCGTGTGTCAAGCTAAGTAATAATAAGAAGTCACTCTCCTTGCTAAGATAACGAACATCTGGAGTTCTGTTCCCCGCCAACTCGTTGCCGCGAGAGTGCGCGCGCGAATGGGTTATCCCGCGAAGTATTATGTAGGCCGCCATTTGGGTCTTGTAGAGAAAGCGCCAGCGCATGCGCGAGAGCTTCGTCTTCAGTCTACATTAAAAAAAATATATATATTACAATCTTATGTAATCATGGCAGGCATAGAAAATATAAAAATATGTAAAAACCAAATGTTATGAGGAGGGATAAAAGCTCGATAGCTAAATAACGAATATAACGGCAAATGGATGTATGTGTATACCATTTGCATTAATTTACATAGATACTATGTAAAGAGACAGACACACACTACTGGGCGCGCGTTGGATTAAGATCTCTAGGCAAAAGTAAAAGAGGTATGCGCAGTAGTTATTTCGTAGGTCAATTTGGCGGTACAGAGAAGTAAGGGGCGGGTGCGCGCCGGCAAACGATTAGTTTTTGGTAGATCAGTTGCTCTTTATCTCTCGCGATACCTTCACGCGTCTTGTGTCTCCTGGGTACAGGTGCGCGATAGTACAATGCGTCAATTACCCCCACCAGTTTTTCCGAGAGATCTTAAACCACCAGATGTCTAAAGCATGCAGTAATACAGAGTAGAAAAATAAAATTGAATTTAATATTACGCACCATGTTCCCTTGTACTTCTGAGAACGTAGACACAGGTGCCGCAACTGAAGTACGGTTTTGATTCGCTCTACTCTCAGCTGCTTTTAGTCGCAACATTGCTGCATTTCTGTAAAAAAAATATACCTATGCTCTAATAAACATTGTTACAACACTTGCTATAAATTTACGGAGAGGATTACTTAATTATAATTATGATAAATTATATGTCCAAAGAAACATGCACATAAGTGTAGTGCCTAAAAATAAAAATGTAACTTTGGAGATTTTAATTAGATAAGAATTTTTTAGATCCAATGCAGACCAAGTACATATCAGGACATTTCCTGTTTGATGACCACATTAACTTAGGTATTGTCATTAGGGGAAGTCTAAGCTGATGTATTTCAATACATACGCTGCTGCCCGTTTTTTCGCGGCCAGTTTTCCATCACATGCATGGTCGCTGGCGTGCCGATGTCTGAGACAGAAATTCAGTGCACACTCGCCGCAAACTAGAGGTACCATTTCTTTCGTTTTACATCCTTTGAAGGAACATCGGTTTGTAAACACCTGAAACAAATAACTAATCATAATAACTTTTATATACAAATTTAATTTGCCAGCCAGTTGCGGTCCAGCACATAAGAATATGATAATCATAGATCATGAAGACACTGTATTTATTAACACAATATTTTTAATTACAATGATTGTCTGGACTTTAAAAGAGGCTGACCCCTGAGTTTGTTTCGACATTTCTTCTCAGGGTAGCCAGTTAGGAAATGTACAATCCAGCAAACTCAGAAAAAAAAAAGCTTTATGTGACTTGTAAAAGTGACGATTTTTTATCCTAGTTACAAAAATAAATGATTTGATTTTAATTTGATTTGATTCAAATAGTATTCCCACAATAAAAATGTTTATAGAGTAGTAAACGATTTAATCATAGATGAGAGGGTCTTCATGTGCCGTGCCCTTGCTCATAAAGTAAGTATAAGGCTGCATTTCTGCCAGAGATGTGTGAGGATGCGTAGCGAGGGATGTGTTTATTAAGAACCAATAACATTATCAACAGTTATTTTACATAATTTATTACAGACAAAGTCAAGCAACATAATAATGTACATATTTCCCACCAATACCTGACATACCAACAATATTTGAATTTGTAAGCATCTTACCTTTTTCCGTCTTTCCCTAGCTGGGTCTGAGGTACACTGGTTATCAATGTGGGCACCAACCGCCACATCGGGGGGCTCTCCGCGACGTCCTGGGACCGGCTTTCCACACAGTGGACAGTCAGGCACCTGCACGTCATGTGTGTTGGGCTCTGGACACTCATGCTTTGCATATGCAAAGTGGTCAGAACTGGAATACAAAATAAGACTCCATTAACATTAGTAATGTTCATAAGTTTGATAGGAAAGTAAACGCTCAAGATGTCACCAAATTGAAATTTTTAAGTTTTTTTTTAAGTTTACTAGAAATGTGAGTGGAATTCACATTACTAGCAATCTTGATAACCCCTCGCAACTAGTCTAAATATGCTTGTGTCTAAAGTGGGTTCACATTAATAGTGCAATGGGTGGGGTTTGAACCTGTAACCTCTTAATCACAAAGCCAGCACCCTAACCATTAGGCTATTGCTGCTTAAAAATACATTGTTTGGGTGTATTGTTGCAATAATTATTTCTTTAACTTTCATTACATAACATGTAGGTAGGTACATATAATACTATCCATATTTATATTATACAGAATAATAAAGGTTGCTTGTTTGTTTGATTGTAAAAGATGAGAGAGATTAATGAAGCATTTTTTTTAATCTTTTCATTGATAGATAGCTATTCCGTAGTTGAGTGTGAAAAATTAAAATGAATATTGGAAGTAAATGTCCATGCAGGAAAAAATGTTGGCAAAGGATAATAAATAGAAAAAAAATCTATATTCTTACTACACATATAAATATTCAGTAAGAATTGTAAAAAGTAATTTATACAAGGCTGCATAGCAAAATTGCTAAGATAAGTAAAAACATAAAATTTGACCTCAAAATCACTCACCAGAACACATCTTTACAAGCTCCACATTTGTAGGGCAGGAAGTCTGAAAAAAGATAGCATTAGATTTATTAGTATTATGACTCAACATTAGCATAAATACCTTTGCCTTATTACACAAAATGACAGGAAAAATGAAAAATAAACAATACTTGATATAAATGTGCAAACAATTTATTTCAATTTGTAATTACTTATACTGATAAAATTAATTAATTTCTCGTTTAATTATTATAAGCAATAGGAAGTAAGTAGGTACTTGAATCAAATTTGGAAATGATTTCTACGGTACTATGAATAATTAATTCTTTCTGAAACTGATAAAACATTACTTTGATTAAAAATGCATACTTATTTACCACTTACCTAGTTTATTACAGAATTTATAGGAACAATTCTTTCCAATGTGTGGAAACTCCATCGTACTCGTTAGTGCTATTTAAATAAAATGAGTATGTGGTCTACCTCCAGCGTAATAGAATAGTGATGACGACAAGAATACTTTTATATACTTCGTTATTGCAAAATAATTACGTTGCTGTCTTTGTTTATTCGTCATCGACTGCGATGAATCTGCTTTGTCAAAGAAATGATGAAACGACATTTTTTATTTGATAACGAGCATTTACAACTATGCTTCTATACTACATTCGATAATTTTCTAGTACTTTCTTAACCATTCAATTATTTTGTTGTTGCTAAATCTTAGTTAATAACAACTAATATTTTTTATAGTTTGCTAAATGTTGAAGTGATTTCGCTGTTTTATTAATTTTTATCATAACAATAACAGTTAATTGACTCATGATATAAGTCATAGGGACAAGACTCAATTTTTTAATTACATCCCGTCGAACTTCGTAAACGCTTAAGTTATGTCAACACGTCAACTGGCTAAAATTCTTTACGTTCCATTACACACATAGATACAGCCGGTACGTGCCGCAAAAACTGGCACAATCCGCAAATGCAAAGCATCATTCTTTGTAATGATGCACACTGCTCGAGCAACCCTCATGCCACATACTGGCTATATAGTTTGCGCAGCACTAATACCCACCGACAAAGGCCAAAAAAGATTAGTTAATTCATGATAAAAGATACTTTATTCGTAATCACGCTTAAATCTTTAGCTGATATGTTGAAACTTATTTACCACGAATCTAGTGTTTTACAAAAATGAAGTTCAAATCAGCAGGATACTGCTGAGGAATTTTCAACCCTTTGGCATTTCAATGCAATGACAAAGCCAACACGTGATAAAAGAAAAACGTAAAAGTCAAATTGTCAATGTCAATAACGTCATCTTCGACCTGTGCGACGTCGGGACAGCCCGTATTTTTTACTTTATTCCGATACTAAATTAGCAATAAGTGATCCTTAACAAGGATCACCAAATAAACTGGGCTTTATTGAAGAAATAATAACGAAAATGAGTAAAATCATTCCATCTGCCGCTAAACTTTTAGCCGGTAACGCGGTTACGGTAGGTCCTTTTTACTTATTTAATTTCAGTATTGATATTATTACTTATTAATTAAATGATAAGGTATGAAAGTATAAATACTGTTTAAATTTTCATTTTAGAAAGTGGGCGCCCCTGTTGCTACGACGTCTAACGTTAAATACAGTACGAAAAGCGAAGCTTCTTTTGAAATCAAGGTAAATTAATTTGATACAAAAGTTTATTTTAATAGGTGCTACGTATTTTTAATGCTGTTTAAATGGTTAATAAATAAACGCTGTTTATGTTTTTTAAAGGAATAGATTTATCATATCGTTTGTATAATTATGTAACCTAACCTTCATATTATGTCAAGTGTACCAGTGTTTTGTTGTCAGTAATTTGACGTATGCTACCTGATGCTATAATAACAGATTGGATAGTATAAACTATACAGGCTATTAATAACAAGCTATAATTCTTGATGCTATTATTATGGTGAAGCACTCATTAATCTTTGGAAATATTATTTTCCAATTATTGACAATGGTGATCAATAATTTCCATTTAATTAAATAAATTTTGTTAAGACCTAGTATTAAAAAAGGTTTGTATATTTTTCTGTAGTGTTAGTGCTTATAGTATTGCATTTAAATTGTGAAAAAAAAAAATCAGTAAAAGGATTTTTTTTTTCAGTGATCAGTTTTTCCTCATTGCTTCTTTCATTTGTTAAACAAGTACTTGATTTACTATCAAAATTATATTTCCTTCTCAACTGAGTTTATTTTAGTATTATACATAAAAAAACAAACTCATGGTGTATCATAGCAATTAAAAAACATAGACAGGCCCATATCGCTAGAAATCCAAGCAATATTCCTCAAAATAAATTCTTAGCATTTAATAAATAATTTTTTATTTATTTATTTATATTAACTAATAATTATATTTCACCAATAGCCTTACAAACTCCACAAATTGGATAAAGGTCCCGCAACATCAGCAACACTCACAAGTGAAGATGCACTCAGACTGTACGAACAGTTAGCGACTCTCCGACGAATTGAAACTGCTTCCGGTAACTTGTACAAGGAGAAGATCATCCGTGGTTTCTGTCATTTATATTCAGGTGAGTTACGTATATATTTAATCATTAATGCTCTCACACAAAATATCTATGCTAATCTATGAAGCTGAAGAGTTTGTTTGTTTGTTTGAACGGGCTAATCTCAGGAACTACTGGTCCGATTTGAAAAATTCTTTTAATGTTGGATAGCCCATTTATTGAGGAAGGCTATAAGCTATATAACATTATGCTGCGACTAAAAGGGTCGGAGCATAAATGAAAAATGTTGCAAAAATGAAAAACTGTTAAAACTAAAACACAAAGACAAAGTCGCAGGGGACAGCTAGTATTAAATATAAAATACTACAAGAATACTAAAAATCTTATAAAGGTGTGAAGGTGGCTGGGTGATTGTAACTCTTCCTGACCAGTCCAGTAATTACCCTGCATTTGTTTACACAATATTACTTCTGAATATTGTCTGGACTTTAAAAGAGTCTGTGACCCCTGATTTCGACATTTATTCTTAGGGTATTCAGTTAGGAAATGTTGACTCCAGTGAGCTCAAAAAAAATGAGATTGTATATCCTAACTGCATAATAAACATTTTCATTTTATTTTTTCCTTCATAACTACAGTGAATTACTTTTTATTCTGATCAGTCTATGGAAATGGTAATTTTATGATTTGTTATAGATTGGTTCAGCTAGCAAACTAATGATACTATTATAATATCAACCTTCAATTGTTTCACTGCTGAGCAAAAGCGTTTTCCCATATAGGTAAGGAAAAAGCATTGATGAATCACTCTTGCAAGCAAGGTGGTCTATTTTCAGTTTCAAATTTTTTGTATCCACATTTGCTTAGTATAATATCGGCCTGCAATAGGCATGTGTCCTAATTTTTTTTTAATGTCCGCCTGGTAGATTAGTGAATTTTATTGGACACGTATTTTTTCATTTTTCCTGCAAACAAAAAATGATCCAAATACAGAAAACGGAAATTTTGCGTGACGTCACTACTCGCTACAATTTTTTCCAAGGCGAGGTGTCATAAGCCCCCACTCCGAAACTTTAAAGCGCTGTATCTTTGTAATTTTTTCCAATATCCAAATCCAACTGACGGACTAAATAGATTTTAACTTCATAACCAGTCAACATCCCTATTGTGCCACTGCCAGCCATAGTGGCCTCATGTAGAGAAAAAAAAATATTTTCTAATTCTAATTTAATTGATATAGGCCAAGAAGCAGTAGCTGTTGGTATGCGGGCGGCTATGCGTGACGTGGACTCCGTAATCACGGCGTACCGCTGCCACGGCTGGACGCATCTCATGGGAGTCAGTGTGTTGGGTGTGCTCTCTGAACTGACTGGCCGCAGGACCGGCTGCTCCCGTGGAAAGGGAGGCTCCATGCATCTGTACGGTCGCAACTTTTATGGCGGCAACGGTATTGTCGGTGCTCAGGTCAGTAACCTAGGTAGTTTATTTTAATTTATTAGGGGCTTGGAACTGATTGTTGTCAGCTAAAAAACACCCTGATAAATTTCATATTGAAATAGCTGCACATTAAAATAGAAATTTTCTATTTGCATTGGGGTTTAAAATAGTGCAGAATATAATAACCGTATTTCTCATGTTTAATAATTTTAAACAAACACCAGAGATACCTTTGTACTCAAAACTAAACAACTGATTGCATATAAAATAATAATTAATAATTGCATATAATCACGTACAATGACCCAATCAAGAGGCTAAGTGCGGGAAACAGTAAAACCAGTTGCGTAAAAAATGTTTATGTTTAAGAAAAACTTGTGCACATGACCCTAAAATCATATAACACGCACTATGTATAATAATACTAAATGTAAACAGACAATACAAAGGGAACTTGTTTGAATAAGATGTGATTTTATAGGTCCCATTGGGCGCTGGCATTGGATTCGCTCACAAATACAAGGGTGACGGTGGCGTAAACTTTGCGCTGTACGGCGACGGAGCCGCCAACCAAGGTCAGCTGTACGAAGCCTACAATATGGCCAAGCTGTGGGACTTGCCTTGCGTATTCGTCTGCGAGAACAATGGATATGGTAAGAACTTATTTATTACTAGCTGTTTACCGCGGCTACGCCCGCGTGTGTGTCGGTTATCGCGGCAAATAGTAGCCTATGTCCTTTCTCAGGCTCTAGACTATCTGTGTACTAAATTTAATTTAAATTGGTTCAGTAGTTTTGGCGTGAAAGCGCGTCAGACAGACAGACCTATCAATTGATGTCGATCGCTCGTAGCAGTCCTTGTGTCCGCGGCTTTAGACGCCATGATCGACGTGGAAGTCAATAATTAGACTCGGGTCTTAAGGCGATCACCTATTACTCATTCACTAAGTCGCCCAACACATCTTACTTTGTGCACCTGCGACAACCTCTACGATGGCACTGACAATGGTGTTATCGTGACTGAATACTGGTCTGAGAAAAATTAGTCATGATCGACACGCTAAGAAGAACATCAAGTATTTTAAATGTTATTCAAAGCCCTGCAATGACGATAAACAATCATCTCAATAATTGATTACACTAAAATGTAAAAACGTAGCTCAAACCACTTAATCTATATATAAAAAATACTTTGTCCTGAATGACTGACAGATCAACGCACAGCTTAAACAGCTGATCGTAGAGACCTGAAACTTGAAAGGCGAGTTCCTTGTATGACGTAGGCATGCGATAAGAAAGGATTTTCCGAAATTCCTTCCCTAAGGGGGTGAAAAACGGGACCAAAGTTTTTATGGGACAGTGCCTTGATCCAATCTACTTTAAATTTTGCATAATCATTCTTTAACAGAATTAATAGAAATCGTGTTTCGTATTTTATTGAAACTCATCGGCTAACGGGGTTAAAAAAAGGGGGGGTTAGAAAGTTATTTTGGGGGTGATTTGCATCGAAGTGGATATCAATACTACTTAGTGCTTTTGATTTAAAGTTCTTTTTATTTTGACACATGTTTGAAAACTCAATTCGGTTTTATTTAAAAAAACTTTGAAGTAACATAAAACCTTGGTGCAATGCAACTCTTTAAAACTCTTTAAAGTTAGAATGCCAAAAATCAGATTCGCGGGCTAAAGCTAATAAAATAAAAAAAATATGATTCTAATGTTTATTCGTAGTACGAGTGTTTGCGCTAGAACAAAAAGAAAATATTGAGTCAAACAGTACATACTGCTCGTAACAATTGTGACCAATTAAAATAAATAGGATTCAGTTAACTGTTGAATCGTCATACTTACCTTAGGCCACAGCCTTGTAGAATTAATTTACCCCAATTATGAAGTGGTTATAAAAGTGAATTTCTATTAGATCAAGTTTTAATTAATTCATCAAATAATTATTGTTTATTTTTATTCAGGTACCTTTAAACCTATATAATAAACCTGTATAAAGATTTTTTTGTTAATATGCAACAGTCACATAAAATCAAAATCCAAGAAACTATGACATTTAACTAACCTCTGTTTGACCTTCATAATATGTTACTAGTTCTTTAAGATAAGCGTTTGCTTATATTTTGCTCTGTGATTTGAAATCATGACGATTGTCAGGAAGCAAAGAATGTTTATAACCGACTTACAAAAGAGGGTTATTATTTAGAAATATATATGTTACATTTAGATGTGATACTCTATTATCCCTTCCAAACAATTACATACCTATACATAATTTTACAGCTGTATGTATACGCGTTTCTTCGAAAATATTTCATTATAATATGTTCAGCAGTTTTTAAGATACGGACAAAATATGAGTAATAATAAGGGAGGAAATCTGTTTAATGAGGTAGATGACAATTCTTTTTTAATTTCGATGAAAATATTACTACGATGCATGTATTTGAAACGTCGCATGACGTCACAATTTCGTGCCTTTAGTATTGCGTACAAAATGCACGAAGTTGTGACGTCATGATGTAATTAGTCCCCATTCCTAAACTTAATTTCCCTTTATCTACTTAGTGTTTACTTATTTTGAAAAAGCAAAAAATTCGTGTCTTATATTTTTTTATTATCTGACGGACTATTTAGATTTTGACTTTTCATACACAGTTTACATTTGGTTTATAATTATTGTCTTATGCAGTACTTTGAACACCGTAGTAATTTTATCTCATTTTTTTTTATTATCAGTACTTGTTTGTCTAGACTTATTATCTCAACTTCAGTGTAGCAATCTAGCAACATCATTTTTGTATGATAATTAGTATAATTACTCGTATTGCTGTGTCGCGAATTCTTCTCTTAATGATAGTGATATGTGATAAACAGATTTGTTATGATACTGCGATAATCTGTACGCATGTTTTAATATTTTCTAAGCAAATAGAGTCAGTGTAACGAAAGACCTACTTCTAACAAAATTAGAATGTAACTTTTAGGGCGATTTTATATACCTCTACGGCTACCTATAAGGCTGCACGTACACGGAATGCTCGAGCAGTTAGTAAGTGATCAAGTCAGTCAACAGCGACAGCGTCAAGTGCGCCTTCCGCCCCTTGCTTTTAAAACAAAAGCCGTCGAACTGCTCCAAACAGACCGTGTCTGCGCGGCTTAAGCATTTACTTTAAATAATTCAAAAACAAAATATTTTCATTTCGAGTAGGCATTTTCAGGCACTTTCAAAACGTTAAATGACTCTAGT
Organism: Diachrysia chrysitis; assembly: GCA_932294365.1. Lineage (NCBI taxonomy): Eukaryota > Metazoa > Arthropoda > Insecta > Lepidoptera > Noctuidae > Diachrysia > Diachrysia chrysitis. Next base: position 6,777,887 of record OW028659.1, on the reverse strand, counting down.
TGCACGTTTCCAAAAAGGTCACGTCTATGGAGACGAACCGACAAGAAACTCCATAGGTTACCTTTAAAAAAAAAGGTAATATGTTGGTACATACAAATTATGAATTTAAATAATTAAAGTTACAACAAGGTTCTAAATTTTGTCATAAGGTATGGGAACGAGTGTGGACCGTGCATCAGCCAGCACTGAATACTACACCCGCGGCGACTATGTCCCCGGCATCTGGGTCGACGGTATGGATGTACTGGCCACCAGGGAAGCCACCCGGTACGCGATCGATTACTGCACGAGCGGAAAAGGTACGAACCCTAACTATTCTATAACTAATTTACCACAAATTATTTATAAAGTGCTTTTTTATTCCGAAAGCGTCTTTTTAGTTTTGAGTAGTATAAACACCATTACTGAATTGGGTAACTATAATAGCCAAAAATCTCAAAATCTGTCCTATATAAAATCTTCGCGCATTTTCCTTTTCGCAGAAGTATCTTTTCGCGCAAGTAACTATTGAAAAAAAACCCACTAATCAAGAAAAAACTTTTTGCGATTTCGATGTTTATTTATTTATATTGGTCGCATATTAAATATTTCTCATACTGTAAAGGGCTGATTTTTCCAAAGCCAGATAATTTTTATTCAGTAAATAAAATTGACGTTTGCATGGAAGAACTGTCAAAAAATCAAAATTATTCCTCGGATAAGACAATCTGGCGTTTGAAAAAAGTTTTTGTTACATTCTACAAAAATAAATGTAGGTATAAGTATAGTATTAAAGTACTTAATTATTTAATTTTATGCCCAGGCCCTCTAGTAATGGAGATGGAGACATACCGTTACTCCGGCCACTCGATGTCGGACCCCGGCACGTCGTACCGCACGCGCGACGAGGTCCAGGAGGTGCGCCAGACCCGGGACCCCATCACCTCCTTCAAGGAGAAGATACTGAGCAACGAGCTCGCCACTCCCGATCAACTTAAGGTGAGACTATTTATTAAAAAAAATTGAAAAAAAGGTACCCTTTTTTATTTCGATTTCTTGGTTGGTCCGTCTGACTCTCTGTCGTCAATATATTTTTTTATTTGGTTCACAAAATGGGCACAACTTGTTTCATTAGTCAGTAGGTACATTACATACCTATTTTACATTATGCTGTGTCTAACTATATAAATGAAGTTAAAAAGATTTAGGCTCGGTGGCATGGTTATATAAACGGGATTAGCTACCAAAATAATCTCTTTTTCTTTATTTTTTTTTAATTTGGTTATTGTTTTGCTTTTAGGAAATCGATGTGAAAGTACGCCAAGTGGTTGACGAGGCCACTAAGCAGGCGAAAGCTGAGCCCGAAATCGGTGTTGAGGAGCTCTCAGCTGACATCTACGGCAACTGCGTCGAGCCACAGATCCGTGGCATTCACCCCAACGCACCGCTACAGCATATCTCAGTCGCACAGCGCAATTAGAACTTAATACCAAGGAAATTAGGTCTGTTATCCCATAAACATGTTCCACATACAAGTGAGATTTAAATGTAAGATTTTTTCAGCAATTTCTATTTATTTATTTTTTGTATAATTTATTTACAATGCGCGTTATTAATCAAAATCACGTAATCATGAACAAAACGATCGGCTTTTACCTTTTAATCTGCTTAGATCTTTTTTATATATTTTTATTAGATTATTATAAGTTTAATTAAAATGGAACATTTTTATGGGATGAGGCTACTTTAAAGAAATGAATACTTTGAATGAAAATGGACACAGCATTGGAAGAGCTTACCACTGATTTTAATGTGTTAGCGTGTTTATTCGACTGGGGTCTTTATTTTTATCTATGCGTATCATTGGCTAGTGGTGCTATATTATTGTTAATATTTTAAAGCTATTCGACCTCTATACTACATCAGCAATTCATGGCCCAGTAGTGTCCCATACAATTTTCATCAAACTATTTCTAAAGGCCTCTTGATAGTGAAAAAAATGTATAATTTATTAGAAATATTTTCTGTAATGGATATTATAAAGATTGGTATATATGTATCATATGTGAAGACATTAAAAATTAATTATACAAACAATTGTTTATAAAATCATATTTTAAGGTGCTTTTCGGTTTCACCTCAGTATGAAACTTTTATATTGTTATTTTTTATGTTTCACAATATGTAGTGTAAGGGAAAGTGATACTGCCGAAAATATACCACTTTGTATTATTTTAAATTTTCATTTTGTTTATTTATTTGTAAGGGCAGATGATTATTAAAGATATAAATTATATTTGTTGTTTTAAACTCTTTATTTATTTATATTATTTTAGGTACTAAATAATTTGTCAGTTTATTGAAGTAAAACTTCTTTACGCATGTTTGACTTGGGGAGTAAGCTAGTGAATGTGTGACGAGAGCGTTACAAAAAGTGTGATCGGGCGAGGCGAACGGAAGTTGGGAGGGAGATATATGTTAGTGAAGATAGAAAGAGAGAGTTACGTTTCGTATATGTGGCAAGAGATAGAGGCACGAGCACGCATTTTCATTCTTTCTCTCATAGCCAGTTACGTTTAGTATATACAGAAGTTCTACTTTAGTCGTGTGATATAAAGCACACTCGTTATTTTAGATTTTGGTTTAGACGGTTTCGGCCTTATTACAAAAAAGTTTTATCTAAAATCAGGTTAAAAACCTTTTTGAACTCCATAGTATAAAAAAGGTTTTAACCTTTTTTTTAGATAAACTTCTTTTTGTAATAAGACCGTTTATTATTGATATTGAAACTAAGTCTAACATTGGCAGCCGTTTGCAGTAACACTAATATCTAGTTTCTGTTTAATTAAAATTAAACAACTGAAAATTACCTACAAGAGAGCCACTTAATTATTACTAACTATGGATGTTATGCAGTATGCATTAGCCAGCGAAGTAGATTATATCGATTTTACCGTCTCAACAACGATAGAGAACTGTTATGGAGATCCAGGATTTTTACAGACCTAGTGTGACACGAACAGCTCTGACGTAATGGTAAAGCTACAGGAAGAAGTAAAAAACAAAATCAAGTCCACATTTTATTTAAATGTTAATCTGTACAACTAAATAATACATATACTTTATTTAGCAAAACACCAATAATATTACAAATCGTAACATGGTATAAAAATATCATTTTGATCACACAAAGTTACATCTACCTACACTTGAGCACAATTTATTTGATGATTTTATACAGTTTCCTACTCTAGAAATGCTAATTTAAAGATGCTTTACAATACTGAAGCAATAATTAGTAATGTTTATAATATTATTAATTAGTATAAAGACTGATTATAAAATTAAAAATCTTTGGTTAATATACAGCCATTTAGCCGTTATAAATATACGGTATCTAATTCATTTGAAGGCACCGTAAAAGGCAAAGCTTGGGTGATTTGAATTACTTAAATAAGTTTAAGTACATATACGCACATCTTATAGATGTGACATTAATAATATAACAATAATTTACTTTTTAAGTACATTTCTGATCAGATTACTTAAATATATTATATTGATAATAAATTCTGAAACAATAGGATTATGAGATGCTAAAGCTTGACTTCAAATCGACAATGATTGACGGATATTTTAGTAGATATCTAAATTATTAGAAGTACCTAGAGGATAGATTGTCTTTTTATGAAGGGAATGTACGGGGAATGGGCAGGGCCACGGACGTAGGAATGTAGGTTAGGTATACCAGCAAAATGGCGCCGATTCTCTTGTACGCTAACTAAACTAAACCATTGCTATCTTATACTAATATACAGCGTGAGAAAAGGACGGTAACAGATAATAACTAACTTAGAAATGTCAAACTAATTTTCGCCTTGAACATCACTTTGTTTTAATACACGTGTCTGTGTGTCGGTAGATTTGTATGAGTAATTTTAATCGAAACTAAATTTGACAGCTCTAATTTTCGTCTGTCCTTTTCTTATTGCGTACAAGTGAAAAAGATAGCGATGGTTTAAAATAGGTTTAGTGTGGGTTTAACAGAATCGGGGCCGATATAGGATTTTATAAACATTTTACTCTTAGTTTAAATTTCCAAACAGAGTATAACACTTTGTATTTATTTAAGAAGGTAAGCAGATCATACACTTTAATATAAATTCATAAATATGCAAAAGTGTATGGGAAGCCTTAGGCTTAGATGATAGTGTACAAAATAATTTATAATTTACCTATCTAGTGATAAATTATGATTGGTCCAAATGCTGTGTTATATGGGATTCAGGAGAAAGCTATTTAAGGCTGAAAAACTTTATAGGAAAATGTGTCTTATTTAAACTTAGGGGACAAAGCAATGCGCCTACTCTCCGTTAAAGAAGAAGTACCAACACGTTTACAACAGTCATAGAGCTGTTAGTTTCACGGTTGACAGGGGTTTCTACGCCTGCTACTACTGCAGGCTTATCACTTGCCTAAGTATTCTACAATCGCATTGTTTACGCAGTCGCAGCACCAGGGTTCTCGTCACTTTCTTCTGCAAAACCGCACTGTAACTCATACAGCCTCGCGTAAATACCTCTTAAAGCAATGAGCTCTTTGTGTGTCCCCATTTCGGCGACCACGCCTTTGTTGATAACGACGATCATATCAGCGGTTTGTATCGTGGCCAGACGATGTGCTATGATCAAACTTGTGCGACCTTCACTAGCTCTGTCCAACGCTTCTTGCACCACCTGTTAAATAATTAATAAAGAATGTCAAGTAAGGCCGTATTTTCATCTTTCCCCGTATTTAAAATCAAGTTTGTAAGATATAATTACAGTCAGATTCATGCCCGGTGTTTTGTCAGTCTGGTATAATTACCTAAGTTTACTGAACGCCAGTAAGTTAAGTACTTAAAGCAAGTTTTTTTTTTGATTTTCTTGTAAAAATGGACAAAGGCGTCCATAAAGTCAAAACCTGTTCAGCTGTGATTTTTTGAAACCCGGCTTCCAAAAGACCGCTGTAAAATTTTTCCTAATTACTACAACTTCAAACCTAACAGGACTTCATGTGAGGTTTAAATGAGGACTTAATTTTTTTTGTTGATCGACCTTTCATATACCGTTTGTTTTTAGGGTTGTCTAAGGTGTTTAAACTATATTACCTTTTCGCTGTGCGTATCAAGAGCGGAGGTGGCTTCATCTAGCAAGAGAACACGCGGGTTTCTGACCAGTGCTCGCGCAATAGCTATCCGCTGCTTCTGACCTCCGGACAACTGGGATGCGCGAGCGCCAATACGAGTTTCATACGCCTGTAAAAACCAACATCATTTATATAATATAATTATATATAGCCTTAAAATTGATGGTCAATTACCTCTCCCCATATAGAGAAAGAACGAGCACCACACTTGCTCACTTCCGGGATAGCGATTTCTTCTTTGAAATAAGAAGAAGAATGAAAAGACATTTATTGGTAATTTGGTAATTTCGAAACTTCTTCCTCTATATCAGCCTTTCCCAAAGTGGGCGATAACGCCCTCTTGTGGGCGCTGCAGGCCTAAAGGGGGGCGCTAAGAGACCCAGAAATAAAATCGAATCTCCGCTAATATAGCTAACAATAATAAATTTAATTTGAAGTTATAGTGGTTTTTAAGTAGGTGAAAAAATGTGGACGCTAAAATATAATTTATTCTCAAAGTGGGCAGTAGACAAAATAAGTTTGGGAACCCCTGCTCACTTCAGGAACCAGACAACTGATAAACATACTTATGTATTTCTAAATACATACCTACATATTATAGATAAATTACACCCAGACACAGAACAAATGATCGTGCTCATCACACAAAGATTCGTCCTGGGTGGGAATCGAACCCACGACCTCCGGTTTAGCAGTCAGGGTCACTAACCACTAGACCAACAGGCCCGTCATATGAGAAGAGGCCTGTGCCCAGCAGTAGGACATTTATAGGATGTATTGTAATTTAGAAACAATTAAATAAGAGAGCATTTCTAATGCCCTTTGTCCTTGTAAATGATCGATAAAAATCTTAAATTAACGCATGAGAAATGTTTGATAATGTTTGTAAAACTTCTAGAGATTTTGAAACACAGGACACAACAATCGCTAGTAAAAGATTAGATTTAATAAGAAAATGCTTACATTAGGCAAAGCAGCAATAAACGAATGAACATTGGCTTGCTTTGCCGCGGAGACGATCTCCTCGATGGTGACGGTGCGCGTATTGTCTCCATACGCGATGTTCTCAGCAATAGTGCGGTCGAAAAGGACCGGTTCTTGTGACACGATGCCCATGTTGTTGCGCAGAGTAGTCAGACGCATGTCAGACACGATGTTGAAGTCGTCCATATACTATAATAAATGATTTGAAGCAATGATAGTATAGAATATACCCACTGAAGAAAAACTCTTTTAAATGATACCTACCTATTTAGAAACGTTGGAGTTAGGTTTTAAGAACCGTGCCTAATCAATAAACTAGCCATCTATCAACTATATATCCATAATTATTTAAAACAAAATGGTTTACTCACGCGCATTCTCGGGATCGCCCGACTAGTTTCAGACTCAATAGGAGTCCCTAACCATGAGCTGACGCGGCAGTGGTAAGCCGAAACTAGTCGGGCGATCCCGAGAATATACGTGAGTAAACCGTTTTGTTTTAAATAATTATGAATACACCTCACGAAAGTTATTATACAACTATATATCCTCCAGCAATTAAACTAAATAGCTTTTTAATTTCTGAAATTATTTTACTGAATAAGTTTAGATTAGATTTAAATGTGGCTATATGTAAAAATGTATTAATATCCATCTCAATATAAAGTCTATTTAAGTTCTAGTGACAATTGATGCTACTGCTACCGAAAAAAACTTTATGCCAGAGTAAATAAAGTTTATTGTAAACTGACTAGTACCTACAGTTGAAAAGTTATTAAAAATATAAAGATGTAGGCTGCAACTTTATATTAAAGGTTTAGTCAAACTGAAGTTATATGTAAGCATCACAGGTGTATTTGTAGTGTTGTTCCTAAAACTCGTGAATTACATGTTTAGCATATAAATTGCGAACGCAGTATACCTAACCAGATAATTGAAACAATAAATTTATTTTTGGCGCCCAACGAGGGGCCATACATTTCGTAAAAAGTAGGTTCACAGCTGAAATTTACAGCATCTTTATTTCGAAGCAGTAAAGTTGATTTTCAAAAATCCTCTATCCGTCCTATCGAAATCGCAGAGTAAGGAATAGTTTATAAACACTCACCACGGACCCGTCATCAGGGTCATAAAGTCTTTGCAACAGTTGTATGAGTGTGGACTTGCCGCAGCCGCTGGGTCCAACGAAGGCGATGCGCTTGCCCGCCGGGATCATCAGCGAGAGACCACGAAGAACTTCCACTTCACGACGAGTCGGGTAGCGGAACTTTACATTCTTGTATTGTATTTTGCCCTTTGCGATCTGCAATGACGAAATCATAAGGGGTTCATAATCATAAGGGGAGGGGGGGGGGACATTGTTTCTCTGTCGAGAGACGCCTCATCTCAGCAGTAGGCGAAGTCAGGCTGTAAATTTATAATTACAGAAGCAGGTCGGGAAAGGAATATGTATTCCAATATCGGTAAGGGCAAATTTTTGTTTTTAACCCCAGCCGCAAATAAAGCGTGTATAAGTTTAAAAATATTTTAAATCAAGTACAAGGATACCTAAATATTATATCAGTGCGTGTGTCTGTAGCTAAGAAAAAAAATAAGAGAATTTAATTCAAGTAAACTTTTTTAGCCCTTTGAACTCACTTTTCAACTCTTTCAAAGTTTTTCATTGTATAGAAATGTTTTTTTTTTATGAACACTTACGTAACCCTCAGGTACGGCAGGCGCATGCGTGTTAACGACACGTGGTTTCCTTTCCAGCAGGGTCATGACGCGGCCAGCGGCGCTCACTGCCGCACCAAAGTTGGGGGCGAACGCTAGCGCCTGCCCCATCATCCACGCGCCGAAGATCAGGGCTTCTGACACTCTGTCCAAAGAAACATGATCAGTGATTAAAACTCTCTTGACATACTACACGCATGTAACCTACATGCTAAGTCCCAAAAAAAGTGCAGGTGGACCAGTGACCTCTTAAAATTAAGCCATGACGGCGGTATTGAAATTCCAATAAGGTACTGCTTGAGTTTTTAAATATATCCACTTATTTAGAAATTGGGTTAGCTTTTTGAGTACGTGCCTAAGTACCTAACGTTAAAACTACTAAAGTATTTAAAAAAACACTGATAGCTACCTAACGTCATTTCACACTTTTTTTCACGTTAATCAGGTAGTAGCTCTCTTCTTGTTTTGGTCTACACGATGCTATCGATATAAATTTTGCATAACCTTTTTTTTTTAAGAAATCTTTTCTTTGAACTTACTTGATAACGCTCTTATAAGGTATTTCCTGGTTGGCGACGAGCACGCCACCGTACCAGAGCGAGAGTGCGTACCCGGCGACAGGTGCGGTCTGTCCGAAGGAAAACACGACGCCGCGCCAGCGCAAGCTCTTGCGCGCCGCCACGCGACCGTTCACGAACGCTTCGTGGTAGCGACGCATTACAGCCTCCTCACCGCCTAAAATATATAACCAGAAGTATGAAAAACCCCTATTAAGTATCTATATGAAGGTTGGTTCACTAGATGTCGCATACGTCGCCCTAAAAGACGTAATAAAATAGAAGGCAAATTTAAACTTCCAGACAGTGACCTCGATAGCTTAGTTGGTAAAGCGACTGGCGCGTCAAACCAGTGGTCGCAGGTTCGAGTCTTGCCAGAGGTTTTAGTTTTTCCTTCTATTATTTGTATTTAATTACATATATACATGTTGTTTTCATTGTTGACTAAACAACTAAACCGACTTAGTTTTTTCAAGGTTTATATAAAGTGATCGCAGTGAACACCGTTTTTTATGACTTACTGGCTCGGTCGACCACAAGTCTGTTTTTAATTTTATTTTATAATTAGGTAAGTATATCAAGAGCATCAGCCTTCAATCTGGTTTTGTGCTATAGGGATTTTGCAAATATTTTTTTCTGATGTTCGTGAGGTAGGCAAAAATATTAAATACATATTTTTTACTATGCGTATGCAATATAATTTTCATCTATACTAATATTATAAAGCTGAAGAGTTTGTTTGTTTGTTTGTTTGTTTGAACGCGCTAATTTCAGGAACTACTGGTCCGATTTGAAAAATTCTTTCAGTGTTGGATGGCCCATTTATTGAGGAAGGCTATAAGCTATGTAACATCACGCTACGACGTATAGGAGCGGAGCATAAATGAAAAAAATGTTGCAAAAATGAAAAACCGTTGGAACTAAGACACGCGAACAAAGTCGCGGCCTCGCGGGGGACAGCTAGTATTAGTATAAGATTTTATTTTATGGTTCAATAGAATAATTAATAACAAAAACGTATCTATGACATTTAGCCAATATGTACAGTACATAATATGTTCTAACAAACTTAGAAACTTAAAATATGGCGTTAAAAAATTCATTTATTTATTTATTTAGAATAGAACGGTACAAACACCAATTACACTACTCATAAAACAAAGAAACTATTGCATACAACACACAAAAATTAAAATTAGTAAGCTTTACAGCAAGTTTTCTTTTTTTTTTTTTTCTTTATAAACACCATTACTCGGCTCCCTCACAGAACTTCAAACATTCCGACAAAAATAATCCTCTGCCACTCGCAAACACGTCACACTCGGGTCTTGAATCCAGGAATCGGTTCAGCAATTTTAGCGTACTACATTTATTTTTCTTTAGTTCATCCACATTGCTGTCGACTGGAAGTGTGCCCAAAGGCTTGCGGCATTGCCACATTGTATGACAATGCAGCTGCAGTTGTTAGAGCTCAGCCTTTAGATCATGTGAGCTCGTATATAGTTAGTACTAAGAAATACCGTTTCGTTAATAAAATCGAGTTTTTTGCCGTCAACCATGAGATTTAAATCTGATTGAGACCGAATATGCGAAAATATATGACATTTGTTTTCGTCGCATTTTAAAGCAGGTTATTGGTCGAAAACCAATCTAACAGTTTATTAAGGCCACTATTTAAATTACAAAGGTCTTGTGCTTTCCTATTCATTTTAAAAATTAGGGAGGTTATCGTCAGCGAATAAGATGATGTCAGTTAAAGTCAGGGAAGATCATAAATATATGCTAAGAATAGAAAGGGGCCTAGAATTTTACCCTGAAGCACACCCATTCTGACTAAGGATCCCGACGAACTTACTCTGTTTACGCCTACCTTTTGCTGTCTAGTTGATAAATATGACAATACAAGTTCTAAGGATTGATCTCGTAAACCGTAATTTTTTAATTTTAGGGATTAGAGTAAATATGATGATTAGAGGAATTAAGTCAATTGTAATACAAGCTATTAAACTAGATTGCATCAAATCTTATTATTATATCTACACTTTTGCTTGCGAGTTCGTCCGCTTTTACTTTAAAGTTGGACCCAGAGATAAACTTTAGCTTATTTGTAAAGAATAAATTGATAACTTTTATTTTACGAAGTGAGTTGGTACCTCTTTGGTTAATTTTTACATGAAACCCATCGCTATGATTACCATATTGTTAAAATTCCGTCATGTAAATTTTACTTCTTTAGCTAGCTTTTAAAAATCCCTTCGGGAACCGTACACAGCCTAAAAAATAAATAATTTGCCACACATTATATATATATTATTATTATCTGCAGGTAATAAAATTTCATCCCAATAATTTTAACAGTTCTGGCGTACTGAAACATCCACCTATTCATCCAAACATTTTAATATTAAATTATATAATTATAATATGTAATAATAATATGGTTACTGGTAATAGATACAACTGTCAAACTAAATAAAGTCGGTTAACAAAACGACACTTGATAAATCGCTCGACTAGTTCGGCAACCGATCCTTAAACCAAGTCATGGTCTTCCCTCAATAGATGGCGTTGTGCGTCGTTCCTGAATCGCGCTATGGTTTCGTTACGCGGACTTACTTAAGACACAGATGAAACACCACTCTACATTTAATCAGCCCTGAGTACTAAAGAGCAATTTAAATTTTTGAAAAAATCTCGCTTTCGAGATTTTGTTATCGTTTAATTCGCTGGATTGTTGTTCTACTTTGAACAGTACCTAAATGTTTAGATTCCAGTCAGTTCCTTCCATTGACAGGATTTTATAAGAAAACTTAGTCACCAGCCTTCTAAACTAATATCAATTTTATATTATAATTGTGTTAAAATTAAAATTAAATTGGAGAGTACCTAAGGGCACTGTTCCTATGAAATAGAATAAATTCACAAATTGAAGTATTGCATTGAAACGAAAATATTTTGATGTTTTGTTTGGTTAAAATAATTATCTATCTAGACAAAAATAAATGATTGTGTATAACATTTTGGAGATTGATTTTCTACATAGCTAGCTGTCTTCGTCTAGCATTTCTATTAAAAACTACTTGTGGTATGAATGTGAATCAACAAACTGAGTACTTAGTTTTTCTTACAGTATAGGTATCAGGTACATACAGCAAACTAGATAGCTCTGCAGGTCACACTAACATAATTATATTATATTTATGTTATACACTAACATTTCTATTACATAGTATATTCCGCTTACATAAGCTAGAATATACAGTAATAAAATTAAATAAGCGGAATAAATGTACCTAATAAAAATGTTAGTGTATTTAATATAAAATGTTACTGTGGCCTGCAAACCTATCTAGTTTGCTGCGTGTACTATTTCATCTGTAAAAAGAATTTACTAAATCACAATCAAACGTCCTATGTACGCGTACCACATGCTAGAGTTAATACCTATATCATACCTACACCCGCAACTCGCTATGGTAAAGTGTGATATGAATTGAATGAAAAACGAAACACTGGTATTATTTTGAACATGAATAGAATCTGAAAAACAGTTCAAAAATGTTGATGCAATTTATTTTAAATCCATACGGCATTCCGAGGCTGTTACCAATAACCATAACTCTGAATTCGAATATTATAATCTATATATACTAAGATATAAAGCTGAAGAGTTTGTTTGTTTGTTTGAACGCGCTAATCTAAGGAACTAAGTACTGGTTTGATTTGAAAAATTCTTTCAGTGTTAGATAGCCCATTTATTGAGGAAGGCTATAAGCTATATAAAATTACGCTGCGACCAAAAGAAGCAAAGCATTCATGAAAAAATTGGCAAAAAAAAAACCGTTAAAAGTAAAACACGCGGGCAAAGTCGCGCGAGACAGCTAGTTATTTAATATACGGACTAAATAAATTTTTATTTTTCCCTGTCAACATCCCTATTACTATTGTAAGGCTAGTGACAAATTTTTATTTTTAAATTGTTTCGTTTAACTTTTGTGCATGAGAAGAAGAGTCCTTTGCCCCGTATTGTCAGTGTCAGTGACAGTGTTAGTTGCTGGTGTGTTTGAATGAATTAGTACTTAGGTAGGTAATATTTAAATGTCCTTACATTCCTTATACGTAAAGTTACTTACAGAAAGCGCAAACAGTTTTGATATTAGTGATGGCCTCTGTCGCGATGGTGGTAGCTTTATACGAGGCCTCTCTCACGAGGGCCAGACCAGCAGACAACACCCTGCCCTCTAATACTACGGCCCCGATGACCATGGGCACCGACACTAAGGAAACCAGCGTCATCTTCCAAGTGAAGTACATGGATAGACAAATGCCGATAACGATTGTTGCCGATGCTTGCATCAAAGCGCCGATACGCGTTCCTGTAGCCTGCAAACAAAAAACACTAAGTTCTAAAATTAGGACGGACATTTATGGGCCAAACCAACGACCCAATGGGAAACCTCCCTTAAATGGAAAGAGAATTTGCGCTACGTCCCAACGGAGATGGCGGGATAAGCTCAACAACTTCAACAAAAACTGACTCACCGCAGCCATAGATAGAAGGAGGGAAGAGATTTGCTCTGGAGTGGTTCAGAAAGCGCTAGTAAAAATATAATATGACGGAGCATCACTTGAGAACTGTCCGACCAATTTTGCTGATTTCTTGTCGGTTGGGTTCGTATTTGTCAGGACAAAGGGTGAAAGGTATTTTGTTTGATCTACTGAAAATGTCGAAAATTTTGATGGTGATCGTGTATGAAAAAAATATATATTCAGTCAATGCGCGAACAGTTCATTTGCAACAAAAAACTTAATAAAAAAGTCTGGTCCGCTACATTGCGATATTGTCGATGATACGCTAGTTTCGTAAATATTTGATAACATTATACTCACTCCCTGAACCGCAGCGGCATCAGCAGCCAGCCGAGCTGATAAAGCACCTACTCCGTTTTGGGGATCATCAAACCAACCGATTTCTTGATATAACATAGTTCTGAATGCTGCTACTCTGCAAAGAAAATAAAATAAAAAAACGTCTCGTTAAAGTTATTCATACGAAGTAGCCTGGAGAGGTATAATAAGGATTCTTATTTTTTGCAGTGGCCTAGGTTATCAGATTCGATTTGTGTGCAGAAATTCTAGCTGGTTCAAAATATCTTCAAACATAAATTTCTAACCCGCAAGTGAGCAAGAGTAATTTTAGTTCTTTCTTTCTTCTTGCTTTAAATAAGCGACAGAATAATGGCACCCATCCGCTTGATCCTGTAGTTTTTTAATTAGGATAGGTACCTACAACTATTTATTACCAATCTCATCGTTATATACTTTGTACAAAATTACCTTAGTCTAGCCGTTAATCGAACGCCAGTCAAGTTGAAAATAAATATTTGGAAGAAGATGCCAAACCCGGTGTATACGCCCACAAGAAGAAACAGTACCGCAATAACATTCGTCTGGCCACGTACCCAGTCCGAGTCTGGACTTTCCAAGAACTATAACAAAAAGAAAAAATATTGTGAATACTATATAGGTGTAACACCCATACAGTTTTCGCAATGTAGGCAATTACAGAATTACCGACAACGGTAGCATACCCCATAGGTTTCTCCAAAGAGAATTGCAAACGTAGGGAAGGATGAACCGACAGCTACTGCAGCAAATACTCCTGCAACCATCAGCCATTTCTCAGGGGCACACAGCTTCATGATCTGCCATGTCGTTGGATGGAATTCCTCTTCATCTTTTTCTTCGTCCAAATCAGAAGACTCTGTAGATGCTGAGTCTACCGATGTAGTACTCTTCGCGGATTCAACTGATTTTAATTTGCTTAAACGCGGTCTCCGCAATTTAGCACCTTAAAAAATTAAAGTATTTTACTTTATACATAAACATATTGAAAGAGGTTCAAACACGAATCTCGCTGCTCAATAAAACGCAGGTTACTAAAAAAAAGTTGTGTGATTTTAAAATTTCAGTATTAATTAATTATTATAGACTTTTATTAATATTACTGAAGCAGCAAACAAGCATGTGGCCGGCCTGATAGGAAGCGATCACCGCAACCTATAGACGCAACACCAGAGGTGTCACTCGCGAATTGTCGACTCTGTCCTTGATTGGTCTCTGCCAACCTAGCTCCAGGAACTCATGACACGGAGGTGATATTTGGTTGCAGACTTCTGCTAGGTGGTGGTAGTTCCGCAGTCGGGCAGTTGATTTTAGAGCGGGTATCCGCTTTGCTTTACCTTTCTGATAACGAATAGGAAAAAGGAACGGAAAGGGGTTAGAGGATGCTACCGTTACGGGAATACAATTAACGTGGCTGCTACAGCAGCCTGGGTTCGGAAGGTTTAGTGGATCTAGCCAGCCAGATATCGGACAAATAACCCTGAAGCAATTACGAAGGGAAAATTAATGTTATCTATTTGAAATTAATGGTCTGAATGGATCCCTCATAGGAATTTTATTGCGAGCGTTTAAATATCTTACGTTTTTCCGTTGAAGGAGTATTGGTATCACTTTGGACCTCGTTTTCCAACACAAGCTGATAGTAGCGACCTTTCTTGGCGATCAGTTCTTCATGAGTTCCTTCTTCTATCACCTCGCCTTTATCCATAAACACTATACGGTTTGCATTGAGTACTGTTGACAACCTTTTGCGATACACAATTTATATTAATGCAGAATTCAATCTCTGTAAAAATTGTCATTTGTAAAAAGTTTCGCGGTATATACTTAATTTTTTACATGTTTAATTCAAAAAACAAGTCTCGCATATTTTCAACCATTAATCAAAAATCTGCTAAGGATTAAAAAAAAAGCCTTGGACAATGGAGAGTAGAAAAATTTTGCCTTTTGACTATCTTTTAGTTTTATATGTACCTGTGGCTCACCATCACGGTGGTTCTTCCTGCCGCGGCTGCGTCCAAAGCTCTTTGCACCTTATCTTCGCTACTGGAGTCAAGAGCTGACGTGGCCTCGTCAAGAAGCAGAATCTTAGGTTTCCTTACCAACGCTCGAGCTATAGCAATGCGTTGCTTTTGACCTCCAGATAGCTGCGCCCCCCTCTCGCCAATCATGGTGTTGTAAGCCTGTGTCAGAGGCATCAAAACTATACATAGTTTTGTGGATGATCAAGGAAATAACGATCAAACTGAACAGGGAAAATATGTTTTTGATTCATAAAAGCATTTCGAAAAGATAAAAAACAAAGTATTAACAGAGTGATACGTACGTCGGGAAGTTTTTTGATGAAATCGTGACAGTGAGCTGCTTTTGCTGCAGCATAAACTTCTTCATCCGAAGCTGACGTGTTACTCATTCTAGAAACAGATTTTGTAATTATTTGAAAGGTATGGCAGTAGTTAAAGTTAAATTAGATAACGTGCGTTTACATTTTGTTACTAACAATTAATTAGAATTAACATAGCCCCTAAGTTATAATAACATCTCGGGGTAAGTCGTTACCTCATCATGAGAATAAGGCAATATCTAAGGGTTCAATAAAATAAAATAAGATATAAATAAAACATGTGTCTGATCTATATAGGAGGATACATGTAAGTAGCGAAACAAAGCACCTGAGAGCCCCAGGAAAGCACTCACTATGAGAATTCTCAGGTCTTTTTTGCCTTAACTGGCTGGCTAGAGAGGGGTCGCTTGACACACAAATTAAATATTTGGATTTAAAGCACGAGGTTGTCGACATGTAGGCTAAGCAATCATTCTGCCGATAGTCGTGACAGCCAACGGCTTAATAGTCAAGAGCCTCGACAAACACCTTAAGGCGTTCTCGTTAGGCGGCTGGAAAGCGGCACAGCGCGTATCATGAGGAGGTTCCTCTCCCTGGAGCCCTAACCGCCGGCAGCTTAGACCCTGTTCCAGATGCCGTTGGAAACCATATTTTTTATTTTTAAAAGTATATTTTTTATTTAGGATATTTTTAAAAATGTATTTTATACGTATATTGAAATAAAGGAAATAATTATAATAATATAAATTACCAGAAAATTGCTATTTGAAATACATGCCAAATCGTGAATGATTTCTTGTCATTAGAAAATAATAAAATTACAGATTTTCTACACCACACGCTGCCCGTAAACGTGGTTTAAACCAGCCAACGGGCTGAGAGCGAAATGATAAAATAATACCAGCTAATTTATTTGTGTAATGATGAATGAAAAAGAGATCTCTGTTAAATATTTCATTATATCATTATTGATAATGCTTTGTATTATGATGATAATTCTATCGGTTTAGAAATTAAAACCAGCCAATAAATGTCCCACTAAGTACTTGACACAGATCTCTTCTCATGTAATCACGAGCATTAATCATTTAATCATTAATTTACCTAATATTCTCCTTGATAGTACCAGCAAACAGAACAGGCTCTTGTCCAACCACGGCGATGTGATTTCTATAGTGCCTTACGTTGATTTCCCTCAAGTCAAAATCTGATGCAGTCACTATCCCCATGTCAGGGTCGTACATCCTCTGGATGAGTTGCAAGACTGTGGACTTGCCGCAACCACTTGGACCCACTAATGCTATGGTCTCGTTATAAGGTATCTTCAAATTAACTCCGTTTAAAACCTGACCAAAGATATAAAACGTTTTTTAATTTCCATACAAAGTGGTAACGGTTCATTGAATAGCCAAGAAATTTTAATACAATACTAATTTAATACATCATAATTTTTTATGTATAAATAGCCTTTTTTAAATATAGTCATAGTCATACCTGTACATCTTTTCTTGCTGGATATTTGAAGTACACGTCTTTGAACTCGATGTCTCCATTCAACTGCGGCGTGGAACCTTCTTGAGAAAATACGTCTATTGGTGGCTTGCGGTCTATTACAGCGTATACTGATGCTGCAGATGCTCGTGCTGTCGATATGGCCTCCATATGGGGGGCCGTAAGACCCACGTTTTGAGCACCTTGAAGCACACTGAAAAATACCTGAAAATATGGTTTAAATTTAATATCTCACTAACCCTCGGTTTCCGAAAGGATTCTAATAATCTAGATTAAAAAAAGTCTTATTTTTGTTTTAAATCAATTCGTTGTCAGATATAATGACAACGAATGCAATTAGATAGCTGAAAATTAAAATTTCATTGCTTTAAATCGTTTCTTTACTACTTTATTTTACTACTTATATCTTTTATTTCTCTTTGAGTTCAGTCAATTGTTATTTAAAATTTACAATCCTAAACTTAGATACATCACCTACTCATATGAGGCTTGTGCTTGGTCTATTGTCACAGTTACTTACAATCATAAGGACAGCCGCCGTATAAACAGGTTTTTCCTCGTGCCTACTGTCCAGGATTAGACCGACGCCGTACCAGAAAGCCAACGCGTACGTAGCGTATATTATAAACCACATGACCCCACTGCCCAACCCAGAGAAAATCCCTTTCCTCGTCCCCATCTTTTTAGCGGGCTCTAAGCGACGGGCATACCTATAAGATAATTAAATAATGTTAGTAGGTAATAAGAAATGCTAAGTTCCACTTCCATACGAAATAATTCATTTCTCAATATAAGGCCGGCAGGAAGTCAGCGGTAGTAGGAAATGGAAACATTAGTTTTCCCGTTTTAAATAAACCCAGCTTAAGCAGTTTAGCGATCATTAAGGCAAAAACGATAATAAATAGAGGCACTTTATGACTTCTACCTCATGGTAGGTCATCAAGACTGTTTGTCTAATTAAGTTTAAGATTTTTTGTGTGTATTTTACTTATACCTATCTATTTCCTTTTTTTCTCCACCAAATGCAATCACGGTTCGTATCGCTGAAAGCACTTCTTCAGCAACCACGCCTGCCACACTGTACGCTCTTAGCTCTTGAGATGTTAGTGATGATTGAATCTGTAACAAACAAAAACTTATAAGTATGATGTGATAAGATAGATTTGCCCCGCTGTTTCACTCGCTTAGTAGTTCCCAAACCCATGAGACATGAATTACTTTTTTTTTTTCATGATTTTTCTTAGAATATTTTGATAGTTATTCTGCTTTTTGGAATGGAGGATAATTCAACAAACCAAAGATGTCAAAAATCGGTCCACCCATTCTCGACTTCTATCTACTTATATCCGTAAACGCAATAACAAAATAGTTTAAAATTACCAATTGCAATTGTTAAAACAGAAAGTTTGATCTCTGTGTACCTACCTTCGCAACAACAGCAGTGGTAGCAATAACAACAGGTGCGCACGACAGGATCACAAGTGTGAGCTCCCAGCCGTACCAGAAGGAGATGATCACCGACGTGACGAATGACATCACCAGATAGATGAAGATCGGCACTTTCTCAGCAATCCCTTCTCGAAACTTCTCGATGTCACTATGAAACAATTAACAAGCCATTGACATATGATTAGATTTCAATTGTTGTGCCAATTGTTGTTATTTCCTCTTAAACAAACATCAACTTTATGTGCGGGTAAATCAAGTACATTTTAGACTGACTAGTTCTGTTGATAAAGTCATAAAAAATATGAAGTTGTAGCGGAACCTGAACCTTACAAATAAGGATTACAGTTGTTTATCCTAAAACTCGTGTTTGGCACAAGAGTTGAAATCTGACTATTAAATTTAAATTAAATATTGTATTACAATTTGGAAGAGATAAAAATTCTCCTCCTTAGAAGTTAGGACATTTTGGAACAATAAAGATTCGTAGTCTATACGTTAACCAATAGGGATTTTACAGCCTAAAATGGCAGTTGTTTTTAAAGCCTTTAAATGTATTCAATTAAAGGATCGGGTCTTCTTTTTTTTTTCTTTAAATAGGTAAGAGCTTATTTAAAAAAAGCAAGTTCTGTGTTTCCTCTTTTGCTAAGTAATTTTTAGCCCAATGTTAAGCACTGATTGATTGATTGCCATTTGTATAAACAATAACTAATAAAACCTAAGTTTTAGGAAATACAATAATATAAGTACTAAAGGCTTACTCGGACACTTTGGTGGCGAAGTTCATCGTTGTATTCAAGTCGTACCAAGAGATGTCCTGACGAAGCACTGCTCTTAAAAACATTTCCTTTAACCGATCAACCTGGAAACATATCAATGCAATAAATTATCATAATAATAAAAAGATACCCTCTTAACCAAGTGATATTTCTACGATATCATCAATTCATACTACGACACAACAAAATTCGACTCCTGTTATCCAAAAAAGGCTACATCCAAGTTACAAAAAAAGTAAAATTAATTATTAATTTAAGTTAGACCACAGAAATGTTATTTGTTTATATTTTAGCGTTTTCTTCTTCTTCGATCTGGTACCTACTAACACTGTTCGGAGTTTATTTTAAAACATCATATTACCTGTCTGAGAGCCATGTAATTAAAAATGTCAACACTGATCACGCCAACAATAAACTGGCCTATGGAGAAAGCAGTGCAGCCGATGCCAAACGCCTGCGAGTCTTCTATGAGAGCTTCCCTGTTTTCTGCTCTTGACGCATTCGTACTGTAAAGACCAATAGATAAACGAATTTAATAATAATTACGTAGCCTGACTGCTGATTAAAAATTCAATAAATCTTAAATAATTACCGACAAATTAAAGATCTAAAATTTTGAAAAAAAAAAAATGTTGTGTGTAATACACATTAACTGGCAAAGTAAATACATTTCAAGTGCTAAAGCAAATTGCTTATTCTTTTTCTCATAACAAATTTAGTGGTTGCGTGAATGCTACAATCTATAATATTTTCGGCCATACATTGTAATTTAATATGATACCTTATTTATTATTCTAATTCAATAAATAGATACTTAATTACATAAGGCCGTGCTGGACTGCTCGTTGTAAGTATTAACAATATTTGCTTTAATCTATTGTAATTTCTGACTATGATGTACTCACAGTATTCGACCTCCACCGAACAAAGAGATGGTCAAAGTCTCAGTCGAAGTCCCAGTCATGATCGTGCGGTCGATAAGTAGTGCTGTGAACTCGCCGTAGATGATGACGCCGACCGGCACGAACAAGCCATTGACGCAGGACAGCAGGACCGCAAACAACAGCACAAGGATCTCCATGGGTTTTGCATACCTGTACTGTAAGAGTTTCAATCACGATATTACACTTGAGCACAAACTCTTATAAAATTCACGAAAATTTGCATGTGATATTTGCCATATTTTAATCGTAAACCTAGCTTATATTGACACCGCTTGTAAACGGACGCATCTCGCAAAAAGTTCGCATAATCATTTATAAATGATGTCCCATATTTGTGGGTTTGCGTATTGGTGCGAAATTGAGTGATCAGCATTGGTTCCTCTCAATCCTATGTAGGTATACCTCCCACGACTTGACCTCGGAAGGTCATTGGGTTAGGGTTTGATGGCGGAAAATGGGTCGAAAAGGGTTTTCGACCTATTTCCTGTCCAAATTCGGATACCTGGCTGTAAATTACTGTAGAGTCCTTAACGTTAGCATTTGATTTTGGTAAAGAAAATATTTATATGGATCAAGGATCACATCAAGGTTTCAACATCAGCTCGATATTTACCTATAGGAATAACAATATCCTGACTTAATCTATACTATAATATTATAAAGCTGAAGAGTTTGTTTGTTTGTTTGTTTGTTTGTTTATTTGTTTGTTTGAACGCGCTAATCTCAGGAACTACTGGTTCGAATTGAAAAATTCTTTTTGTATTGGATAGTCCGTTTATTGAGGAAGGCTATAGGCTATATAACATCACGCTACGACCAATAGGAGCGGAGCATAAATGAAAAATGTTGCAAAATGAAAAACCGTTGAAACTAAAACACGCGAACAAAGTCGCGGGGGACAGCTAGTATAATATATTAACGAAGACCTGTTTAAATCGATGGCTTTGATTTCGGGTAAAGTCAATTGTACCGGATAGATAGATACGTTATACCCACGGATATGTTTTACCTAAGTACTTACTAATTGAAACCATGATACTGGTATAGCACCACGCCTTTCTTCTTCTTCTCTAAAACAAAAAGGAAATTACATTTAAAATAACGAATAAACTACGAGTACGACCGAACAAAAATATTCTGCCTAGCTTTTTCTCAAAAGCTATTTGTTTATAAACATATTCTGACAAATAAAAAAATGTACTATTTATAGGTACATATTATAGGCTTTCCTCTTTTTCGGAATTTTAAAATTGACTCGGAAATTGTTAAACGACAATTCAAGGAATAGAAATTGCTAAATAGCGAGTAAAAGAACTAAAATTCACACCTATGTAAACTAATGAGTAGGTATTTAATCTAATTTGAGAAGATGAAATGATTTTCTTTGTATGGAGCCAAACAGGCGAGTAAACGACGATAGCGCTTAATGTGTCTTTGAAAACAGTGAAAAGACAATTTAGACGTAAGCGCTTAAAAAATAATTGTTTAATACGTACTGTTCTGCCCTTAATATTTTGTCAGCAAGGTAAGCAGAGTTCTGCGCGAGTGTGTTTATAGTCAGGGAGTTCTGACGCCAACCATGGACATTGTAGCTCATAGACAGCCCGCCGCTAGTGCTCATGCGACGTAGTCTTGTAAAACTTTTATTCGATTCATTGCGCCTCATATTTGGGTTTGAATCTCTGAAAAATAAAGAAAACATTCTCGTTAAGAAATACATTGATAAAAAGGAAAACGCGTAGATCTATGACACAATCTGATTTCCCAATGTTAACTGACTATAGTATCGTATAATCATTAATTAACATATAACTGGATATGGAAACGTGTTTTAAGATCTGGTCGGTACTTAGAAGTTATTGTCAATTTGTGGAAACTACAGCTATATTATTAATATTGTTAGGTAAACTGAACTTAGTAACTTAGTTCTTTCGGTCAATAGTCTGCATATTAGAATTATTGGGGCATTAGTCGGGACTGTCGCTAAGCGCTGTAATGGTTTCACCAATAACAGTCCATTCAGGGTTTTCTTGTAAACAATAAAACAAAACCTACCCTAAAAGGAGCGACGAAAAAGCTCTATAATTTAGATCTTATTTTCAGTATTAAAATGCATCTAGATTCCCAAAAAACGAGCATTTACGGATGGGTCTTTTAACTCATTCATTACATAAAAAATCTTTAAAACAAGGATAGATTCTGATGTACAATGTATAACTACATAATTTCAATAACATTGTAATATACTGTGGTATTGTGATTTTGACTTGGCGGAGTCACTCTGACGTTCTTAATTTTTTAACAAATAAATACTTTTTGGCATAATCTTCTTGGTTGGCTGATCTAGAGTTTGAACTACTTATAATAATCCCTTTGCGTCATAAAACAATATGCATGTTTCCTATTTTTTTTAATGTCCGCCTGGTAGATTATTGAATTTTATTGGACACGTATTTTTTCTTTTTTCTCGCAAACAAAAAATGGTTAAAATACAGACAACGGAAATTACGCGTGACGACACTCCTCGCTACGATTTTTACCAAGGCGTGGCGTCATAAGCGCCCACTCCGAAACTTTAAAGCGCTGTATCTTTGTAATTTTTTATTGTTTTAATAAAAGAAAAAATACGTGTCTAATATTTTTTTATTATCTAACTGACGGACTAAATAAATTTTAACTTTTCATACCCAGTCAACATCTCTATTCTATGTTATGTACAGACTTTGTTTCTCTTGTATATCTATTTAACTGACTCTTCATTACCTGAGACCAGTAAGCTTATTTGCTATCTCCAGTTGCTAACCTAAGCGATGTTTACTGGATAAAAAACAGCAGTAAAAACGCTAATTCAGTTTCGGCTAACGTCGGTGATCAACTACGTCGTAGTAGATCTAGTTGGTTATCCAAGTTAGATGATACGAAATTTGTATTTTCAGTGTTTTTTATAAAGCAATTATGGCCTTAGTGGACAACCGCCGTAGCGAATAACCCTGCTGAGGCTGTGCTAATCCTTATGGTTGGTGGTAGAAAACTAAAAATATTTTCATATAATTTTTCCTCTTTTTCATTAGGTAGGAACAAATTTTTCCTACACCATTTTCAATTAATTCTGAAGTCTTTAGGTACTGGTTACCTTCTTGATAAAGCGCAGTTGATTGCGGAACAGCCATCGATTGATTATGTCTACCGCATTGCGGCCTATGAGCTTATGATCAATGAAGACCAAAACTTCATAAAATTTTATATCAATTCATGGAATATCACTTATTTATTATTTAAGATATCTAGTGATATTTGACACTGTGAACTTGTGAATTAAGCATTTTTAAACAATTATTCTTTTCGAATTGGGGTACTTAATTTGCGATACTCACCGCCCTAGAATAAATTATTGTAAGTAGTGTATAAAAGCGTTTCTAATGACGTATTGCTTAACCTTAGTGCTAATTAGGCCAAATCGCCGGTCCTCCTTTTATTTTGAACGCGTTTGATAATAATTTCTTTATATTTAAATTATATAGAGCTTATTCAAGATTTTTTTTACTATACAATACCTAAGATCAAGTTTAAATGTTACAAACGGCTAACAATTACGTACTTACTGTCTTTAATGGAAAATAAGTATCATCCTGATAAGAGTCTAAGTACGTATTGAGACCTAAACAAATTGATTTATAGCAAATATTAGCTTTTATTAATACGACGTATTGATTCAATTGATTGTTCATGTTATCTGTCAAACGATAATCCTGAGTAAACATACATGAGATGTTGATTCTAGGATTTCTCTGGTTTCTTAAACGGTCGTTAGACAATTATTATTTAGACTTGCCTGTTAGTCTAGTGGTTAGTAACCCTGACTGCTAAAGTGGAGGTCGTGGGTTCGACTCCCACCCAGGACAACTTTATGTGTGAAGAGCATGGTCATTTGTTCTGTGTCTGGGTGTAATTTGTCTATAATAGGTAGGTATGTATTTAGAAATATATAAGTATGTTTATCAGTTGTCTGGTTGCCATAATACAGGCCCTGCCTAGTTTGAGATCAGATGGACGTGTGTGAGTTGTCCCAAGATATTATTATTATAAATTACGAAAATGTGGGATACACAGTGATTTAAAGATGTGGAGAAATGTGGAGAATATCATAATAATAAAAATAAAACTGTTCGGTAACAATATTATAGTTAGTTGTACCGAAAATAAATGGTATCTTCGCACGCCCAATACATTGATTAATTATCGTGGTGTGCTAATATTAGTTTTGTAAGATCGAAATGGGTGCGACAAAACCACAATATTACAATTTAGAATCTATAGAACTGTGACAAAGAGGGCTTAATTGGCCTTATTAAATAACAAATAACTATTTACATATTATGTTTGGGTCAGTAATCTGAATGGGGCTAGTTACTTGTTTATTAGACTTTTTCTTTTGAAGAAGAAAAGCTCTAGATCTCTAGTGATAATTTTTAACACGGCTGGGTACTTAGTATGTCCGTATACTAATACTTGTACGACTCGGAAATCGAACCCGTCAGAACATGGAATCAGAGTTTAAGAATTTGAATGTAGATAGGTACTTTGTATATGTTACTTGAATGTTAAAAAGCCCTAAAATACAGAGTTTTTGTGAACATTCGGCCCACCGAGGCAAGGACGGGACTCCTTCGGTCTTGCATCAGACTTGCACCGACTAAAAACACCGTGGGTTGGTTTAGTCAGTGCAAGTCCGAAATATTCCCACGTCGAGCCCTCGGCTTGTCCTCGGCGTGGTGAAAATCTAATGACTTCTCATTATATTTACACAGCAAAAACAAAAAAAAAATCTTCAAAATAAATATTTTTAATCATTGCTAAAGTAATGCTGGCTCCAAGTAAAGCTTTACTGAAACTTAGAAAGCGTATTCATTTAACTAATACGATTGCTAAATGCTCGCGTTATTTATTCAATAAACAATACATCACATCAGACAGTTTTCGACCTGAAAGCAGACTAGACATGCGATTAGCTAACTCGAATTAGATCAAGGGCCAGCCACTATAGTTAAATTAGAATATTGTCACAAGCCAAGTACACCTGGCAGTAACACTACTCTATTATTATAAAACATATTTCGTTACAGAAATATGAACCTTGTTTCATAAGATTAAGCGTGAAGACGCGACATGATTATCAAATAAAATTCATTCAGTCACAGTCTAGAGCGTTTTTAATTGCAACGCGATACAAAACGTGTTACGTAAGTGGCTTTGACGCGCGTGTTACGTAACGGCTTGTTGATGTTGTGACGTCAATGTTTAGATTGCTACGCTTCATTCTTTTGTTTCAGCTTTCACGGCATTCACGTAGTAACTTTAAAACGTGTACCGGGTACCCATTTTAATCTTGTAAGAAGGTTGCAATGTTGTGAAGTTTGTTTAACACACGTGCTATTTTTCTTGCGAAGCGGATTTTAAGACCTTCAAAAGGTTTTGATGTTGTTTATTTTGGTGGGTTATTTACATAAATCGTTAATGCTAATTTTTCATTCCGGTATCTAATTAAATCTTTTGAACTGATCTGGTTTTATGGACATGTTGGTAGTAGGTCAATGGGTCTTCAAGTTTTTTATTGGGTTTTATAAATTTCAATAGCAAAAGTTACTTTGACGGGCACGACAAAGAAGAGGTAGATTTTAGGTTTTTATTTTTTGCTTAACTACTTATTTTACTAGGAAAATCCATTTAAAAAGGTATAGGATTTTTTAAAAATTAGAAGATATTTTAAGTTCTCGTTGCTTTGAAAAAAAAACATGCGTTTAAAAAAAATCCCACTGCCATGACCCAATTCTCAGTGACAGTTCAGCGTTGATATTCTGTATTAATGGCGTTATGTTTGAACTTGGCAACAATAGCGCAGTAATCCTGCTGGCTCCTGCCTTTCGGGAACGAATTAAGTTTAAAAAGATTAGTTATCTACTAACTTCAATAATAAGGAATCAAAAAGGACTTTATATGGTTTATTTGTATGAAGTATGGAAGAAAAGAAAAATAAAAATACTGCTGAAAGTAGTAGTTAAAAGTTCTATTTCAATTAAATTTCTCTGTCGCACGTATTGCTTAAAGGTGAAAAAAGAACAAAAAATACAAATCAGTCCGAATAAAAACGCTTGACGATTGCTATGTACGCCCTGCGTCCGGATAAGTGTCTAGCCACACGGTTATTGAACGTGCGGGAAATAAAAAGTATCTCCCGACGTTGACTGAGTAATATATAGTATGATTTTCTTTAGCAGTATCGTAACAACCGAGTATCCCAAAATAATAACTGTCCAGCGCTGTAACCTTGCACCCTTATCATCATAAAGCGTGATTTTTAACCACTAGCCATTTAATAGATAGTCATCATCCCTTACGTATGAGACACGTTTCCTGTTGACTAATATCTAGACGACTAAATATAGCTCTCGTCACGTTAAGGGCTTTGCATCTGCTGGCAGTCACGTGCAGCAGACATATCTACTGCATTCTCAGACAGGCACGCTTTTATGTGTTATTGCAATTATTACTAGCATGGAAAAAGTATTTAGGATTTTATTTATTTATTAATACTTTATGCAAGTTGTGCACAGCCAGCCTTAACGCCTTATACCTATGGTACCTTTCAGTGTATGGACGTTTAATGTATAAATTTGAGGTACTTTTATATACTTAATTTAACTGAATACCGATATATTTGTTTTTTTTATGCGAAGATAGATTAGGGATTAGTTAACCTTGCAGTAGACACAATGGTCAATGGTAACGTTATCAACTCGTTGGCTACAGTTAGCTAAAAGACATTTCTACAATCGTAAACAATGATAGAAATCGCTTAAATTACATTAAATGCGTGGAAATGACATTTTATTTCGGTAAGTCACGTGACGTAAACTTGTCACTTCCATACATTTGAGCGATTCGATCAGCGTTAACGCTTGTAGAAATGTCACATAACTAGGGAGAGAACTTATATATTCTTTTCCTAAATTTTTTTGTTATTCTAAGTTACTAAGTTAATAAAATATAGCGCTTTTTTTGAACCGATATATGTTTTTGCGGATTTCCTTCGCCCGGAGAAAGGAGGCGGCGTGGAGTACCCAAGTCTCACTCAAGTACATTGTTTGTCATGTGTTTAGGTATATGTATAACCGTAGGTTGACCGTAATTAAAATGGATTTGCGTATTACGTGACTTACCCAAAGAATAATAAGTTCAGTAAATCTTTAATTTTTTTAAACTATAAGGTTAAAACTTACCTGACTACCTACCTAATGAATAAATATTAATAAGCTTTTATGATATGTACGGTTAACTATGAAACATACTCTATTGAAACAGGTGGTTTAATTTATAAGATTGATATTCAGATTAAGTAATTTAAATATTTATTTTTAATTTTTTTTTTATTTATATCTTTACAATAGCCTTGGATATTATATCGTTTGTGAAACAGGATCTCGAAGTAGGCCCTATTTTCTGTTTTGGCTTTGATAAGAAACAATCGTGTTTACTTTGAGTGTTTATGATGTTTTAATATTGGTTACGACTAGTGCCAAAGCTGTAGTTGTGACTACATTTGGCACATATATCGCGGATCAGTATCAACATATCATGACAGTCTGTCGAGTAACAATGACGATAGTTGTAACAGATACAATCTGAGAGTAAAGAATGGATTGAAACAGCTGAGCCTAGATTAAGTTACTGTTATTTATAAGTTTTTAAAGTTCCAGAGGACGTTTATAATATTGTAGAACCAAGATTATTACAGCGAAATAAATTGTGAAACCGCCTCACAGATTAGATTATGGCAACCATATCTTTTTGCAACGGAAACCCTAGATTAAGGAACACTATATTTTTGCAACGTTAAACGGTTTTTTGGCGATTCTATGGAAATCATGAAATGATAGTCTAAACCCAAGGAAGGCTGAAGGGGTATGTATATATATAAAAGTACTCTGTGGGGTATGTCAAACTTAAGTTCCATAGATAACGGGATTTTTCCGTTTCGTTTTTAAATCTTGTCTGTATAGATATTTCAAGTCATAAAGCTTATTTACTTCCAAGAAAACATAAGATTTTACACCAACTGCGGAACGAAAACTATAAAATTTAGGATCCTGACGATATCTAGAATACCTACCTACATTGAAAACTGAAATTGTTAACCTACAAAAGAGCAAACGTGCTGAGCAATACTCCTTCTCTATTCAAAGTTTTATGAAAACACGTGCTCATATCTGAAATTAGCTAGTGCCAATAGAAATAAACAACTTTCTTTGAAGACAAAATAGACAATTTCCATCAAAAAAAAATAACATCAGCTGATCGAATTAGTATGGGAGGTCCAGAACTTTTTTCAGTATAGACTACTTATTATTTTCTTGGAAAAAGTTTTTTATTTATATGGGAAATAGCAGTATTTCAAATACGACCACGCATTTCCGTAGTATCTTGTATAATAAAAAGAAGCAGGAGCGATGCATCTTATAACACAGTGGAACAATAGGGATGTTTCCTGGGTATGAAAAGTTAAAATCTATTTAGTCCGTCAGTTAGATAATAAAAAAATATTAGACACGTATTTTTTCTTTTATCAAAACAATAAAAAAATACAAAGATACACCGCTTTAAAGTTTCGGAGTGGGGGCTTATGACGCCACGCCTCGCTAAAAATCGTAGCGAGGAGTGATGTCACGCGTAATTTCCGTTCTCTGTATTTTGATCATTTTTTGTTTGCAGGAAAAAAGAAAAAGTATTAATCTACAAGACGGACATTAAAAAAAAAATAGGAAACATGCCTATTAGAGTCAAATACTATTTTTGCAAAAAGGACTAAGTAAGTACCTAAGTTCTGATTTTGTAGAACCTACAATGTATATGTCACATAAGATATGGGTTGATAGTTAGGCCACTTCCGTCTGGTGTAAGTTACTAACATTTCTTTTGGCGCCACGTATCCTATGCCCCTACAATTGACACAAACGTATCTATCTTGCTTCTCTACACATCTGCTTTAATTACTATGAGGATACTACTACACATACGGTTTCATTATTCATTATTTATTTAAATATAACAACAAATTTCCATACTAGGTCTATAAATTATATAGATAAAGCGTATGTAATGTGTACATGTAATAAATAAAAAAAACTAGAAAATTTTAAGGCAATTTGTGAATGAGATAGTTAAAAGGGGAAACCTGGGCGAAATGATATGACCTAATTGTATGTTCTGGTGAAAGGCCAAGTCAACTGACTAGCACGTGTGGTGAGAGTGAATGAAATGAATTATGTATTTTACCTATTTATATATCGAGAGTGTAGGGAATGAGGACTCGCGTATCAGTAAAATGAAGAAGATAAACTCTGTGATCGGATGCGGAAGGCAAGGGATTAAAACTTGGATAACGATTTAAAAAGGTAGGCCAGAGGTTGACGACCCTCTGCGCGCCATCGTACTTTACCTACGTGTCTTCTCTTCTGAAGGCTCCATTCTCGTACCTAAAAGCAGAAAAAGTCTACTATTATGTATGTATGTAAATAAATATTAAAAAAATATACGTTACTATTATCCATAGTTTTTAAACCAAATTGATCATTTGGACAAGCAGTTAAGATCCCTACTAATATTATAAATGTGAAAGTAACTGTTTCTGTCTATCTGTCGCGCTTTCACGCCAAAACTACTAAAGCGATTTAAATGAAATTTGGTACACAGATAGTCTAAAGCCTGAGAAAGGACATAGGCTACTTTTTGCCGCGATAACCGGCATCGACGCGGTCGGAACCGCGAGAATCAGTGCTAGTGTGGCTATAAAAATAAGGATTAACTAATGGTCTCCTCCAAAAAAACTAAATATGTAAGTAATGACGACCTCCGTGGTCGAGTGGCGTACACACCGGTTTTCAAGGTGTCGCCAGCTCTCAGGTCCCGGGTTCGATCCCCGGTCGGGTCAATGTAGGAAACCCCTTTTCTACATTGTCTCGGGTCTTGGTGTTTGTGGTACCTTCGTTGTCTTTGAATTCCATAACACAAGTGCTTTAGCTACTTACTTTGGGTTCAGAGCAATGAATAAAAAAAGTAACCCAACAACACGACAACGTCCTACTCAAGTTCATTAAAAATTAACAGTGGCTCATAAATCCTATGAAGTATGTATAAATCAGTCTTAACACAAGAATAATTTGATCGTAAACTGGGTAATGCGTCGCGCCTTCTTGTCGCCTGTCGGGAAACTTAACATCTTATAACAAGGACTTTACCCTTTGACCCGTGTAGGTAATGGATATTAATATGCGCTTATTGATTTTCTGCTGCCTACAATGAAATCAATAAAAAAACTTGCTAATTACTGCAAAGGGTTTTATCAGGTTTCGAATTATTTACCGGTGGTCTTTCCAGCCCCATGCCCCAAAAATTTTGCGTCAATATCGGGTCAACATTTTTTTTAATTTGTTCGATAATTTTGAACTACATAACATTGAATTACTTCGTCAACCCCCACAAACGAAACTGAGATAGGTTCCTAACTCTGTTTAAGTTTCGTTTGAGTATCTTAAAAGCCTATAAAAAAGCAACAATATTAAGTGTCTTTTTGCATTCACGGTGGGGCAACGGTAACTTCAACATTTAAAGTTTAGCTTTGGAAAATAAAATTAATTAATATTGTGTTGCCAATAATTAAAAAACATAAAGGGTATGTGTACTCTAATAGGAAAGTTGAGGTCATTGCTCCCAACACAAGACATAATACATTCAAAACACTGACAGGCTATTAAAAACTTGCTGTACTTATGTTTCTTCCTTTATTATCAAATGGCTGTAATTTTTTTAGTTGCTTTATAAAAAGCAAAAAAGTACCTATGTTGTTAAGAATTATTAAAAATATATTTGAGTTCATTGCCTCGATAAACTATTGCGTATATTTTATTTACGCATGAGGGACAATTATATAAATAACGAGGTTAAACTAAATCATATTATAATAATTATAATATTCGTCAAAGTTATTTTCCGAGTCTAAATAGAATATTAAACTTATACCGCTATTCGTTCTACCAATCAGTGATGCCGATGTATTTTTTTTTTATAATCTTGCTGTACTTATACACAATTCTTCTTCAATTATACACAATATAGCTAATATATAAGATGACTATGATACATATAATATATACATATTTAAATAATAAATACTAAAGTAGATCCTAGTAGAGAAATACGAGTTATGAACTTCTTACGATTTTACCAATGTTTCCTGATAAAAGTGATCCTTAATTTAATCAAATTTCGTTTTTTTATCATCCTGATTTCAAAGGGTGCAATTTGAATTTGATATTATTATTATAATTGTCTGAAGCTAATTCAAATGTCGTTGAAGGTAAATCAAAATCGTTATAATTCTAATATTTGTTCTGCCTTAAAAATTATATTTTAAATGTTTATTTTTGTTTTATTTTATGAAAATTAAATTTCCTAAATTTAATACCTACCCTGCCTAAGTAAGTCATATGACTTGTATTGGTGACCTCGGTGCAACAATAACGTAAATAAAATTTACTAAATGTCAGGATCATCTGTCTCTCACTGAAAAGTTATTACACCCTGAAACGTAGACGCAAGGTGGGCGACATTGGCAGTGGGCCAACTTAATGTAACTTGCTTAGCTACAAGAAAAAAAAAGCATCGAAAACTACCCAACTACCAAGACAAGTATACTTAAAATATGTTCAAGTTACTAACTTAAGTAAAGTTAAAAGTAGGTAAAAAAGGGAATAAAACTTATAAAAAGACATTATGTAAGTATAGATAGATAGGTACTTACTTATATTCTGTAGAAATTATTGTCCTTAAAGCAGGTTAAAGTTGTTACGAAGTCCAAGGGAAAACTCGTGAAATTTTCTTTCTTCATAGGGACACGTGAGCGTTTGGACGTTTTACGCCAAGGGGCGATATTTGTCCAATATGGTTCGTTGTGTTATGGCGCGGTCCGTCAACCCTCCGCGGCGGTTGGCATCACACTGGGTGGTTTTTTGGCACTATACCGACTTATCAAGCCATCGTGGAGTTTTGCAGTTATATTATATCGGCATTGTGATCATATTTGTCAATAGAATTTCTATATTGAGAGTGCGTGATACAGAAAATAGGAAAAGTGCCACTGTTGGCCTTTGTTCCATTGACGTACAAGATATAACTGATAATTCGCACCTGACTGAAGTAGGTAGGATCTTCGTATATGTACTTTTTTTTAGGGATAAATAAGCGCATCTGTCTGTTAAACACTTAACATAGGCATAGTATCGTAAAAAAAAGAAATAAACGTGGCAGTGTCAGCTGGTAATTCTTCCCACGCCGATCACAAGGGATAAATGAAGTACCTTTGTGAATCAACACGCTTTTATAAGCTTGGCTTGCATAATCATTTATTTAGTGCTTCTTAAAATGAGCTGTTTTCTGATGATTAGGCTAGGTAATGCTTTAGGTACTTTACACATTATTAATATACGCATTTGAGATTTGAAACCGCAGCACGTCGCGCAGTCGGAGTTTGCGTGTGGACCCATATAAGTACCTATCGCTCAGTTATGCGTGCAGTCAAGAAACTACTGAAATACCGAAAAACAAGGATAGTTAAGCGGTAAGAAGTACCTATACATTAGCACGCGACGTGCTGCGGGTTAAATCCCCGCGTGGCACAAACATTTGTGTGATCCACTAATATGCTTTCATAAAGTCGAAACCTAGAGTCGACTTTATGAAAGCATGGCAATTGGAAGGGTTGAGCCACTTTCAATTTACCTATACTAGCAAAACTATGTATCTACTTGCAAGTATACCTACTTAAATAAACAACATGAAACTGTCTAACTCTACCTTACCTGTGTCTGTATTTTAAAATTAAGTGAAGATAGACTATTTGGCTATCAGAGTG
Organism: Diachrysia chrysitis; assembly: GCA_932294365.1. Classification (NCBI taxonomy): domain Eukaryota; kingdom Metazoa; phylum Arthropoda; class Insecta; order Lepidoptera; family Noctuidae; genus Diachrysia; species Diachrysia chrysitis. Next base: position 6,744,570 of record OW028659.1, on the reverse strand, counting down.
CTATAGGTAGGTACCTGAGAATTTAGCTGATTAGCAGTGGGCTGGTCATGTCCTGAATGAACCTTGAGTAAATCCTCATGTCAATTGTCGTGGTAGCCTAGTGAATCATCGAACGGATTTGTATGCACAAGGTTGCAGGTTCGAACCCACTATGGGCAACTACCAATTTAACTTTTTCAAAGTTACATGTACTTTCTTAATTATTCTAAGACACTAATGGCAAACGGTGAAGGAACACATCGTGAGGAAACCTGGATTACTAAAATTGGAATCTGAAATCGCCAACCCGCAAGTAAGCAAGCGTGGTGATGCTCGTTCCTCTCAACATGCAAAGAGGCCAGTGCCCAGCAGTGGGACATCTAATAATAATAATAATAAACCCCTCGGGGCAAGCCGTTACCTCATCATGAGAATAACGCAATACCTGAGGGCATATTAACTTGCTTTTTCCAACTTTGAGATACAAATAAAAAATGTATCTTAAGGTCTATGTAGGAGCATACATCCGCAGGGCAGCTTGTGGCGAGCTGTTTGTGAGTAGCGACACAACGGACCTGAGTGCTCCAGGGAGTCACTCCTTAGGAGGGCTCCCAGCTCTTTCTTGCCTTAACTGGCTGGCTAGAGAGGGGTCGCTAGAGCTATATGCTCGGGGGTGGAAGTGTCTAATGGCGTAATAGCGAGGAAACCCGCTCCGGGTCCGCTACTGTGACCCGCGATGGCGAAATCGGGGCCGCACCGCTCGACACCCCTAGCCGCTCGCACTGGTGTTGCCTCCTGCTGCCTGTAGTGGCGGTTATGTTGGGGGGCACATCTGGTGAGCTGGCGAGTAACCACCTGCCTATTTGATTGCATTTATATGTGTTAGAAGGCAGGTGCTATAGTTTTCCGATTTAGCTCTAATAACCAATCCACTAACATTTACCTACACATAGCCTAAATTTTACTTTCCATTCATAATTTACAATAGCTCTGTATCTACTTTGGACCATTCATGTCTGTTCTTCCATAGAGCAGAGGTGGATGGGCCCTCGTAGATGCCCCATCCCAGTTTAGAGTAAAGTTCTCAACAAGGCCACTGCGTGTTGGACCTGTGTCCCCACGTAAGCCTTTCAAAGGACCGGGTATTCTCAATACTGAGGATAGCCCGTGAAAAAAAGAGAGATACAAAATAATAATAATAATAATAATAAAAACGTTTATTTTCTCACCACAATATTTTTACATGTTACAAGTAATTATGCTGTCGGTATCGATACAATTACAATATTGTGGGAGACTGGAGCCTAAGCTAGACCAGAGGCCTGTGTTTCAGGACTCCAGGTCTCCCCTAGTAACAAAGTCGGGGCGTACTAGCACAATACACCGTAAACATAAGGCGAATGCAGTAAACAAAGTTATACTTTAACTTTTAACAGTAAAATGTAGTGAAGTATGTAGTATGTGAGTGTGTTGTGTAGGTGAAGGTGTGTAATTGTGTGTTTGTAGTGATTAATTTGATATTTTTGCAAGAATAAGTTCGGTGGAATCATACGACAACTTTTGCAGAAAACTGGTAAGGGCACTTATTAGTTTTTGTTTGCTCAAACTATATACACCAAGAAGGCGGTTGATTCTATTATAAATTCGAATACTAAGAACATCAAAATGGCGGCTTGCAAATGTGGTACGACACTGAAGAGGATTGCAAATCGGAAGACCTTTGCGTCTTTTTAAAACTTTATCGTCGAGAGGAAGCAAAGAGTGACGACGCAAAACAGCGCGTAGAATGAAGAGTTGACGGACGGTGAGAACACTGGATTCGGAGTATAGCAAGGCAGTGGGGTAATCTCTACGCTTGAACTGCATAACTTTCAGGATAGCTCTTTGAGCTCGTTCAACGTGTATAAGGTAGGTTTTACAGGTACCTCCCCAGGCAGAAATACAGTAAGTAAGAACAGATACACACAGACTTTGATAGACAAGGAATATAGTTTCACGATCAGCGGAGTGTCTCAGTTCTTTGAATATATATATTAATTTCCTAATTCGTGCACAAAGTGCTTCTGTGTGGGGGCGCCAGCTGAGATGCTCATCAATAAGCACTCCAAGATATCTTGCACTTGGGACTAGGGAGAGAGAAAGGCAGTTGCATCCATCCGGTCTCTGATCCAGAAAATTTTGACAAGTATGGGCTTTTATAATGTTAGATGTCATCGGGGGTCGGCCAGAATGGGGGAGACAAAAGCGAACAATGTTAGTCTTACCAATATTCAGTGTTAACAAGTTATCCGAGAGCCAAGTCATTACGCACTGAAGAGATTGCTCTGCCCTAAGTCTCGCGGTATCCCAGCTAGTATCATAAACGATCAGCGCCGTATCATCAGCATAGGTGAATATATCGCAATTAGGTAGTGAAAGACGGCACAGATCGTCCATGTAGAGTAAAAATAGCGTGGGACCCAGAATACTACCCTGTGGGACACCATATTCAATGTTTCTTTCATCACTGTAAGTGGAATCTATTTTAACACATTGCAAACGATTGGATAAATAGTCTGCGAAGATCTTGAGCGCCATTCCCCGTATTCCAACTCTTTCCATCTTCGATAGAAGAGTCGTTACAGAGACTGAATCAAACGCCTTGGTTATGTCAAGAAAGACGCCGAAACACTTGAGCCCATCGTCCAACCTGGAAACTACAGAACCGGCAAGGCCTAACACCGCATCTTCGGTGGAGATACCCTGTCTAAAGCCGTACTGGTTGTCTGCCAGTAATTTATATTTGGCAAGGTCTATCTATAGTCCGGTATTTTAATTTATTCACAAGTGTTTGTTAAATGCGGGGATCGAACCAGCAGCACGTATCAGTAACTTGGTGACCTATACCGGCTGGCTACTGTGCAGTCTAGAAATTAAAAGACAGTTAAAATAAAGCGGTTCATTAGGTAATAGGTTAATAAAACTAACAAATAATTATAACGTATTTATTACCACTAGAAACTCTGAACTAGACATTATTGCACTAAAACATTATATTAAAATAAAGTTATCTAATCACAAAACTCCCATTGACAATGATTTTTGGTGCGAAGTAATAGAATATACTCACGAACATTAAAGTTTTACATGTATGTGTGTGTGTTCTTATATTAAGATGTTATTTGAGGAAGTTAAAACAAGCCTAATGCATATCGTGATGACAATACCTAGGATATTACAAAGAAATGTACAATTTACCGACCCAAGTAGATTGAAACTATTTTTTTTATATTTAAAGCTAAGTGCAAGTATGCTAAACAAAGATATAAAGATACCTAGATAACGCAAGTATCCAAGCATGTCACTATTTGACTACCTACTTCATAGTGAGTAGTGACGTCATCGTCACAAGGCCTATTTAGTTATGATTTCAAACGAGAATACACTTAAAAATATGATGTAGGTATGATTTATTTGTCAATAATGCCCGGTACAGATTGGTGAAACCCACTAGCGCGGAGCACCGATGCAGACTGAGTGCGACAGTTGCCTCGTTAAGCATATTATGCTTAAGCAGCGCACGAAGTAGATGCTATTGCGTTATCTAGGTTTATCTATATTGATTCTAAACAATTTAAAATTGATAAATTATTTAACAACACCATACCTATCATTAATAGGTAGAAAGAAAAAAAATAATTAGTTCGAATTCAATACTCTTAGGGTATTCGGTGCTATAAAGTTTTAATGTCGTCATTTATTTTAATTTCGATTGAGTAAAAGAGATGGCGATATCTGTCTTTCTCTCACTGGAATTAATATACTTTTAATACGTCATTATATTGGGAATTATTAGAATCATTCTTATTAAATTATGTTCTGTTGTATTATTTAAATATTGCTATTGAGTTGGTGATTATACTCATTTCATGTAACATTAGTGCAAGAGAGAGACAGAGAGATCGCATCATCTTTTTTTTCATAAGTAACAAAAAATTCTAAATCATCTTTATATGTTGTCGGTACATTAATATTTGTTTTTGCATATTTCCCTACTTTAAAGTATAATTGGCATCAGTAAATAGTACTTACAAATTGAAATTAAGAACAGACTAGTTATTTCAATATCTCGGCCTTATAAGTCACGATTAAGATTTTAACCTATAGGCACATGGTCGTTGATCGAGATCAAGCTTTATGTCAAAGAATTAAGGTTTATTTTCATGTTGAGTTGTTACAACTGACGTAATTACTGTATTCATAAGTACCAGAGTTTAACGTTTACCCCAGTGACAGAAATTATTGATATGTCACAATATTCTTTATAAATACTAAAACGTTTGATAGGTACTTATTGCGTCATGAATGACTCAGTTTTTTTTTTTTATATCTTTAGTACTGTCAGCAAAAAAAACAATATCGAAACGAAAATGCATATTATAAGGGTTTGTTTCCCAATTAATCTACAGTTGATAGTTACATTATTATTTCGGTTTTCAATTCTCTATTAGATATTGACATTTTCGATCAACGACCACGTGGCTTCTAGCTTAGAAACATAACATTATTTTATTTTTATGCTTAATTAATGCCACTTCACGTGCCCACGGAATGATACACCATCGAATAATTCGAGTTTATATTTAATATTAAACTTAAAACAAAAATTGTCCAATTAAAACACCTCACATTACCCAATAGTGCTATGTTACAAAATAAGTACCCGATAATTAATATTACCAAATCGTAAATTTCACATCGGTGAGATATTTCATATAATTCATGATCAAACTTGCGCATATAAAAATATCTGCTCAAATATAACGCTAAAGCTGAGCTACTTATAATAAATTAAAATATACCTAATAAAATATTGGCTTTCATGTCTTTAAAACACAACTCTCGGATGCGTACATTTGTACGGAACGTCGTTGACTGCAATAACTATTATTATTTGTGTGATAACACGTATTTAGAACTAAACTATCTCGATATTATGTGAGATGTAGACAAACACACGCTACCGATACCTTAAATATCAAAATCGTGATCGTTACGATCAACAATTATACATAGAAATGGACAGTTGGCCCAAGTTCGCAAAATCGGAGTCGAGGAGATGTCATTAGACGATTGACAGTTGTCAAACAATCTTCCATAGACATACATTCGACTCTCTATAGAAGCAAACTCGGGCCCTGACAGAAAGTCCCGAGCGTAAAAGACTCGACACACGATTCTAATGCGACACAGATTACAACAACTGCATGACATCCTCCTAAAGTATTTCATAAGTGAGATGGTATTGTGTAGAGCCCTTTAGTTTTAATATATTACCAGCTACACGCACAAACATATATCCATCCTTGTCGCACAACCATGTTGATGACGTGGTACGCAGGTGTGAGTGAAACAAAAAGCTGGTGCTTGATTAGTAAAAGAATAGGAGTCGCTCTTGAGCCGTGCCGGAGAGGAGGCGCCAGCCGCGCTTAATGTTCAGGTACTGGATAATAGCACGCACGCAGATTAAGATACCTGAAAAAAGAAAATTATAATCATTTTTCAAGAAAATAAAATACATTAATATGAAACGTCACGTCACGATAGATTAAATTTCAAGGTTCAATATATGCATTGTACCATACATTGCACCATGGATCAGCGATTTGTTCTATGAAATAGTATTTAGGGGCTTTTGAAAATTAGGTTTTTAAAGAAACTATCGCCACGCTCTATGCATGTGTGACAATGAAAACTGCAGATCCGACAGAATAGCCTTAGTAAAAAGTTACAATTCAAGGTTTAGTTCTCGCCTATTTACTCCTCTAACAATGGACCAATTTAAAAGATATTTCATAAACTGAATGAGAGGAATATAGACTATGCCCCTGAAATAGACAATTTTAAACATTATCGGAAGGTCAAAGGGCTTTTAAAAAAAAGGAATACATACAACTAATCAATTTTTATATGACTGTTAAGAAAATTATTGCTTTGGTCTTAAACCAGCACGAAAACTACGAGAGCGTTTGTATGGAGAAAAGAACTACCTCTCTTTCTCTTAAATGACCTATGAAAGTGGGATTATAATAGGATTATAGTGGACATAATCGCCGGTAGGCAGGAAAGGGAAAGCAAAGGGTGGGAGTTAAATCTTAAATGTACTTAAGTACCCGAGGATTTCTACTGGCTCAAAAACAGGACTATATTGTTTAATGTTTATATTTATGACGTCGTCGAATTAGACGCATCATTCCTTTCTAGCCCCTCTTGAAGCCAGCGATCTCCCGCTCTTAAGGTGGAAGGACGACTTAACAAATCTATACTGATATTATAAAGCTGAAGAGTTTGTTTGTTTGTTTGTTTGTTTGTTTGAACGCGCTAATCTCAGGAACTACTGGTTCGAATTGAAAAATTCTTTTTGTATTGGATAGTCCGTTTATTGAGGAAGGCTATAGGCTATATAACATCACGCTACGACCAATAGGAGCGGAGCATAAATGAGAAATGTTGCAAAAATGAAAAACCGTTGAAACTGAAACACGCGAACAAAGTCGCGGGGGACAGCTAGTACATATATATATGTTCTCGTATATAAATATTACTAACAAGTACGGAGCTACTTTACTCATATACGTAGGTAGATAAGTGAACTATTACGGTTGCGATACAATAGTATCTAATAAGGTACCTTCATGGCTGTTGGGAGCCATTGTATAATTTCTATTGTACGTTCGATCGGACGTCAATGGCGGTAGTTTGACTTCGACATTACCCTTATGTTAAACCAATAAGGTCGAATCTCGTATATCGTTGTCAAAGATACGTAGATACTACGAAATAATACAGATTAATAGCCCTAAAGTATTTATTTCGTTCCATATAATGTTATCTTTATAACATGTTATAGACGAAAACGTTATCAGTAGTTATATAATTATTATGCTAACATTATATAACCTTTCGTTTTGATCTAGACTAACCCCCGATTACTTAAGAGTCAATGGACATAAAAATTAGATAATCAACTGTAAAATCAAGTCAAGTCTTATAACTGGTTGTCTTTTGGTCAACCAATCACATTCTAAAAATAAATAATTCATAATTTTTCAGACACAGGGGGTCGAAAATTTACCCCAAGTTTAGGTTTAATCTACAAAAAAAAAACACTAAAAACTTATTAAAACTAACTTAAAATCTATTTTATTAATTTACATACTCGTGGCTAGTGTAAGCCCGCAAGTGCGGTTTGACCGATAATACAAGTTAAGCCGCGCTCGACGCGGTTTATCCGTGGATGGGTGACCATTTGTAAACATACCAAGACCCCTCCGTGCCTCGGAAAGCACGTTAAGCCGTTGGTCCCGACTGTCATACGTTGATCTTTGACAGTCGTAAAGTCATTACATTTCTGACAACCAGTCATACTTTAGGATACTGTGTTACCTAGTGAAATAGGTTGTGGAAGTTAGATAGGCATCGCTCCATGTAAAATACGGTATTCTGCTGAATCCGGTAAGACAGGAAGCCGACCCCAACATGGCTTGGGAAGGGGCTAGGCAGAATATTACATACTATAAAGCCTCGGATAATATGTTGAATTAATTATACAAACATCTAGCTGTAGAAAGATCCAGTGTAGACATCTGTGTCACCGTATGATGACATTGTTCGTAAATTTACGCAAAACTACGAAATAACATCAAAATATATACACGTCTATAAAAGTTATAAGCCTTTTTCAAGTATATTACACATGTTTTAACTTCTTTTTTCTCGGCTTGTGACAGGTTTTAAAACAAAAAAAAAAACAAATATCTAACTCTCGCAATCTTCAACAATGTAAACAGGACAAAAATGTGAATCAGAAAACTTTATTTCAATGAAGTCATAAGGAAAAAACACGAAAGGGATGTCGGGCGCTTTATTTGATCACTCTCCACCGTCATCACTAGTGAACATAACCTGACTGAGTCAGGGGCAATCACAATAACACCTACAGACAAATTAGTCTGTAATAATGAACTATTTCACAATTTGTCGACAGTTTTATAATAATAATAAAAAAATCTTAGGACAACTTACACACGGTCATCTGATCCCAGGCAGAGCCTGTATTATGGCAACCAGACAACTGATAAACATACTTATATATTTCTAAAAACATACATATTATAGATAAATTACACACAGACACAGAACAAATGATCATGCTCGTCACACAAAGATTTGTCCTGGGTGGGAATCGAACCCACGACCTCCGGTTTAGCAGTCAAGGTCACTAACCACGAGACCAACAGGCCAGTCGATATATATATAATATACCGTGAATTATTATAACCTAGCAATTTTTACAATCATCCCGTGTTATCTTTTAGACAAATTATTGCGCCAAAACATTCGATTGCGGAATGGCATTCATTTTATCTTCAATAATTCATATAGCTTATTCGTATTAATCTTTAATTATTCATAGATAGTTAATAATGTTGACATTATAGTATGTAGGTAAATTAAGTACCGACGGTACCTACGGAAGGAAAAAGATATCTTCATGTTTATAATCACTTGATTATAAAAATTAAGATATGTTTTTCCTTTTTTATGTTTTGATTATTGAAATGGCTATTCAATTTATTGGCAAGAATATATTAAACACTGATACGATAAAAGAGAGAGAATGATAATATTTAAATTTTGTTTACACGTTACAATGCTTAATTATTTACTACTAGCTTCTGCCGACGGCTTTTGCTGCTTGGACTTCAACAATAAATATAGATCGAAGTCCAAACAGTGGCTTCGAAAATTACCTTTTACAAATAAACGAACGAATTCATTTTTTAATTATTTTAGTATACAAAAATACCGTGTGGCTATCCCTCTAACTAAGGAATATATATAGAAAAATAGCTGACTCGACAGTCGTTGTCCTGGCAAAATTTATATTTCACAAAAAAAAATACCATATAAATTCTCGACATTTCCCGCGGATTCTCGCAAATTTTCGTTCATACAAACCTTGTCCTAACAGTTACAAACAAAAGAAAAACAGCCAAATCAGTCGAGCCGTTTTTAATGAAAGTCTGTGTCATACATGTGGCAATTGATTTTTATTAACATAGATTAATAGATAAATGAAATTGCGATTTAAACCAGTTACAAAAATATTCCTAGCTATAAATTCATTATCTACGACATTGTGAGTCAATTGTTTTTTTCTGAAGCATGCGTCCAATGAGGCGTACGATTATTATGAAACGTGTGCGAGACACAAAACAGGCGCTCCGGAGTAATAATTTCGTAATTATTGCATGCAATGCAATGTTCAATGTGTGACCGATGATCACCCATGTGTCATAAACTATGAATATATTCTTTTTAAATTTATAGTAGTGTAGGACCTGAGTACTATTCTTACTGAGAATATTTAAAGCTAAGCGTTCGATAGTTACTTTTACAGTCCATGACAATCTGCACTACCTACACTCTTCCAAAATCTATACTATTCCTTACAAATATTATAAAAGCGAAAGTAACTCTGTCTGTCGCGCTTTCACGCCAAAACTACAGAACCGAATTAAATGAAATTTGTTGCACAGATAGTCTAGAGCCTGAGAAAGGACATAGGCTACTTTTTGCCGCGATAACCGACCTCCACGCGGGCGGAGCCTCGGGAAACAGCTAGTATATTATATTTCCGAAAACAAAACCATCTTTTTACAAAGGAATCATGATACCTTTAGTACTACACAAGTTTACAATACGGCCCCCCAGTGCAATGAACCGAGTCTGTTGCCTTATCTCAATAAGCGTTGCAGCGATGTAGCCACAAATGTATGCAAACATCTATTGTCCGAACGACGAATTTTGGATCAGCAATACTTTGTAAGCTGATCGCACATTCGACTTTCAATTGTTTTTAAGGTTGATTATGAGAACATTTCATATTGAAACAAATGAATTAATTCGTGTTTTGTTTATATAATATACTTTTTTAATTATTTACTTTAAATATATTTACGGGATTACGGTCTCCAGTTTAAATACTCTAAATCGTGAGGCACAACATCTTAAGCTTGTAATTAAGACATAGGATTATTTTGACATTTATTATTGTGACGTATACACCGAGTAAAATTGTCTATCTGTGACGTGGCTGGGATAAAAATAGAAGATATTTTAAGCATACGCACTCCAATCAAAGCAAACAACAGACCAACGACAGATAAACAACACGACATAAACATAAGTCGCATTATATTTATCACTGATTCTATGATAGAAATAAAAATGTATTATTAATCCCTATCACATATACATTGTGACGCTTCAGAAATAACATTTGAATGCGCATATTTTGATATTTTCACACCTACATATTGCCGTCATGCTGCATTTACCTTTTCAATAAAACAAACAATCTTTCGACTTTTGTTTAACTTTTCATGAAATGGAACGATTGATAAAAGGTTGAGAATATAATTATTTACAGATGTTTTTCTCTGTATAGATTCTTTAGACACACTAAGTTGGTTGTCTGTAGGAAAAACACATTTACGTCAAACGGTGAAAACGTGACGGTACTACGTAAATTATTTTTATATTTACACTAGCGATCCGCCTCGGCTTTGCACGTGTAGACAAAACACTAACGTGTATCTAATGAATTATACACAAAAACTTTCCTAATGAATTACTCTATCCATTGGTAAAAACCATTTGAAAATCCGTTCGGTAGTTTTTAAGTTCATCGCGTCCAGACAGAGAGACAGACGCGGCGGGGGACTTGGTTTTACAATACGTATAGATTTTCCTGTCTGTGAAGAGGAAGACTGTTACCAAGCAGTGGGATAATAGCAGGCTGGTTTTCATGACGCAATTGTATTAGCGGGGATATGAATATTTTATAAGCGTTCGTCGATACTAACAAAATATACACTACTATATCCTGACAGACGCACACCAATCTGATTACGACACACATACAAAAATTACGCACACTATTATAAATTTTCTTGTAATCTATATACACATACTACTAATATATAAAGCAGAAGAGTTTGTTTGTTTGTTTGAACGCGCTAATCTCAGGAACTACTGGTCCGATTTGAAAAATTCTTTTAGTGTTGGATAGCCCATTTATTGAGGAAGGCTATAAGCTATATAACATTACGCTGCGACCAAAAGAAGCGGAGTATAAATAAAAAATGTTACAAAAATGAAAAACCGTTGAAACTAAAACACGCGGACAAAGTCGCGGGAGCCAGCTAGTAACATTATATACCTTACGTCAGTATTTACCAAAGGCTACGGTAGATTCTACCGTACGGCCGGTATGTATTTTGGGCGAACGGGAACGTAAGCATATGCTCTAAGGGTTCAAAACATATTTTTCACACTTCAGAAAACTTCACAAGTCTCATCTCCAAAACGAATGACGGGAATAAACCTTCGGAGGATATATTTGAGTTGTGTAAACAATTTGTTGATAAAATTTATATAGGACCAATTCATGAAAAAAAAAAAAACTTTTTTTGTTATTATTTGTGCGATATGAATGGACAACATCCTATTTCCTAATTAATGTTTGAAATGACAGTGTCGTGAGGATGTTTTCTTTCTTTCACGAAATCTACCAAACGGATCGTCTTACTATACAGTACTATAGTTTATGCCTTGCCTAAGACTTTTCCTCAGCTATTTTGGGGCCGGCTTCTAGTCTTACCGGATTCAGTTAAATACCGATTTTTACATGGAGCGGCTGCCTGTTTGACTTTCACAACCCATTTACTGGTTAACAGAATAATTCAATATCAAGACTGGTTGTCAGAATTGTAATGACTTAACGTCTGTTAAAGACCAAAGTATGACGGACGGGACCGACGGTTTAACGTGCTTTTCGAGGCACGAAGGGGTCTCGGTGTATAAATAGCCACCCATCCGCCGTGGCTAGCGCGGCATTACCTTTTTAAGATAAGAAGTACAAAAACGCAAGACTGCTGATATCTGCTAGCCTGTGTAGTGCCTCCATGTCGTACTGTTGCACGTGTTCCTCGCACCCTGGCAGCGCTTAATGATTTCTTGGATTATAATCCAACAACCGATTTATTTAAAGATGGATGGACGAAGATTTTATGGGTATGTCAGAAGTACCGTGAAAGGAACTTATGAAAGTGATCTTAACTGTATTTAATTTTATGATTGAACTTAAAATTTTACTTTACTTTGTTTATTTCGTATATTTTAGAATAATATTATACTGTAACTGGTTGTGATAAAGCCGTTGGAATTAAATAAAAAACAAAAAAAATTATAAATATAGCACGTCACTAGTAACAAACAACCAATTATGAAATTCAACCTTACAGTTTTGACATAAGGGCGACGTCAAATGTCAAAGTCGAGTGATCTAATAGGTATTTGTGCAGGTGTAAAAGGCCAACTGTGAACTCTCAAAGTGAAGGAGAGGTAGAGGTAGAGTTAGAAGTGGAGGTAGACTTACTATCGTCATATTACGTATGTATGTCCTTTGTTGGAGATCCTTCACAACTTCTTTACTTGTAAAGGTACCGTAAATTACAATAAGTACGTAATTATATGGTAATAGACGATTTCTGAGATTGGCATAACCATGTGGATAAAAAGCTAAAAACCCGATTTCTTGATTCTCGATATTAAGTATAGTTTTAAAATGTAATTTAATTTGATTAATGATGAAAATATCATTGCCTAATAAATCAAATTGCTATTGTCATTAATGACAAACAATTAAATAGTTGATTACTTTTACTATTACTATATTTACTCTAGAATCCTTACTAATAATATAAATTCGAAAGTAACTCTGTCTGTCTGTCTGTCGCGCTTTTACGCCAAAACTACTGAACCGATTTAAATGGTATTTAGTACACATATAGTTTAGAGCCTGATAAAAGGACATAGGCTACTTTTCGCCGCGATAACCGATATCCACGTGGGCGGAGCCGCGGAAAACAGCTAGTTATATATATATATATGGTAGGTAAAACACGATACTCTTTAGTTAGTACTAACTATTTCTGGTAACGTGGAATGTATAGTAGGTGTTATTATTATATTATCTGAATAGCACCGTCGTTGACCGGACGTCGACACAGATTCTTAAAATTAAAGCAACATTGTTTAAATGAAGCACGTCCCGCTATTCCTTTGTGAGGTCCATGACCTTACTATTTCTATTATAATCACATCAATGCAATATTGAAAACTATATAAATTTTCAATACTAGATATATATAATCTATTTCAAATCGTTCAGTTACAAATAAAATAGACATGGCAGATATTATGTTATTGAATAGGAATTGTTATGTAATAACATCTTTATTGCATAACAATTCCTATATTTACTCATTGACTGATGGCAACGGCCGTATTACGTAATGAACGCTAACAGACATACTAATCCAGCATTAAATTATGTCATTTTGGATGCTATTTTTTAAACCCCCAACGCAAAAAGAGAAGTGTTATATGTTTGACGTATCTGTCTGTGGAATTGTAGCTCGTAAACGAATGGACCGATTATGGTGCGGTTTCTTTTTTGTAAGAAAGCTGACGTGATCGTACGATTCTTAGCTACAATTTATGAACATCTAAGGCATCTGAAACTACGTAAGTAAAACTGCGAGATGCTGCTAGTCACTAATGAATAAAGTAGAAAACTTACCAAAAGCCATGATAAGCCACCAAAGCCAGGAGTTCTCGTGGGACGCGAGCTCCGTGGAATGTTTGACGATGAGCGTCCACTTGGCTAGAGACAGCCCGAACCCAGCCAGAGCACCGTAGCGGCTGGCCACCGTGTGGCAGAAGCACATCAGAAGCAGGAACCCGATCCAGTTGAATAGGAACGCCACTGGAAGTCAAAGAAAGCTAGTCTATTCTTTATTGTACACACAAAGTTACAGTATTTCATAAAACAAATACCAATAGGGTATCGGACTATTTTCTTTTATGTACACCTCACCCAAATATTAAAAACATTTTGAACACGTATTTTTTCTTTTTTTAATTAAACAAACGATGAGGAAGATACAGTGAATGGAAATGTCGCCTGACGTCACTTGTGGCTAAAAGTTTTACTTACAAGTGACGTCACAAGCCCCCACTCCAGAACTTTCAAGCGCTTTAACTTTGTAATTTTATTATTTGATTTAATTAAAGAAAAAAACAAGTTTTTTTTTCTTTTTTTATCTATCTGGTGGACTAAATAGATATTTCCTTTTCAAACCCAGTCCTCTCCCCTATTCTCTAGACTTAAAAAGAGATAATGAACCCTGAGGTTCTTTAGACACTTTTTCTCAGTGTATCATTATATTCCTGCCCCTTTTACTAACCGTCATTTCAGCATTCACTCCTTTCTTTCTTATCTTTCACACTATCCATCCATCTCATTTTTGGGTCTTCCTCTACATGTATACCCATTCGTTTTACTGTTGTATTTTTTCCCAGTGTAGTCAGATAGGAAGTGTCGACTCCACCGTATCGTCATCGACATCATCGTATCCACGTATAAAAGTGAAATATGTCCTACTTACAGAATTAATAATTTCATTACATTTCAATACAATGATATAAGGGTACAATGGCGGTTATAACGGTACTGTAAGACAAGGTAAGGCCGCGCAAACACGGACTGGTTCAAGCTATAACTGCATGGTGAACTATACACTTCTTTGTCCGCAAATGGACTGCTTGAAGGCGTTCAACTGCTTTTGTTTCGATGGTTTTTTAAATGCTAGGGGCGGAAGGCACACGTGACGCGCGAGAGCAGTTGGCAGCTCGCGCGGTCCGTGTGCGTTAATCACTAACTCGTCGATTCGTTCGTATATGGGCGGCCTTAGATAATCTATACATAATTAAGCGGGCCACTTATATTCGCACGAATACGCGAACCTACGTGAGTCTACGTAATTGTAAACTGTACGAAAGTTTGCGTGAAAAGTGACAGGAGTTACAGTTAGTAACTTTATTAAGTTCTTTCTCATTCTAAATATCATTTATACGTTTTATTTTCATTCTTATACGTTTTATATCTAAAACACCATCTGATAAACATCTGCAATACATAATACAAAATTAAAACTGATTGCTCATTGCTTACCAAAAAATGACGTTAGGAACATGATATCAGTTCCTAGCAAGCTGTTCTCTGGATCCAGTTGTTCTGCTGATCCTTCCGTGGGCTCCACCGTTACGAAGGCAGCAAACGTCGGCTGATGGGGAGGGGGACCCTGCATCTGTTTTAATATTTAAATATTAAAATGGCGAATGACGAACAATATAAAAGGAAATAGTGTAACCTTATCACTTCTAATCTAACCTCACTGCAGGGTTAAGGCTAAAGAAAAGGGACTAAAATCTAGTTGAAGGAGCCTTCCTTTCAAAGGCTTCCTATTTCTATGAGTGGGATCTACAATGACAACACGAAACTATTGAGGTGGAAAAAAAATCGTTATAGCTTTTATTTTATTTTTGTTAATCATGCAAAACATGTTCAAACTACATGAGTATGATTAAAGATAATCCAAGAGACATATCCAGTATTGAAGTATTTTTAAATTGAGATATTAATTTAGTACCACAGTAGTTACAGTTAACCATGATTAATGCGTGTCAAGTAACACAAATGTTATTATTTAATTACCGTGAACAATGAACCTTATATTATTAAATCAATCTACTACAGTTAGTCATACTCAAGTAGTAACTACGTTCTATATTATTAAACTGGTGTTATTTACTTAACTGGTGTTAATTATTTAATTTTCAATAATATTAAATTTGATGCAATCAACTACTTATTGGTTGCCAATAATAAAATAAAAAGACTCCCCAACTCCTAACTCCTTTATAGTAAATGCTCTATCATTAAGGGATTAAAATATTTAAAAAAGAATAAACTCAATGATCACTTCAAAAAGATTAAATCTATACTAATATTAAAAAACTGAAGAGTTTGTTTGTTTGACGCGCTAATCTCAGGAACTACTGGTTCGAATTGAAAAATTCTTTTTGTATTAGATAGTCCGTTTATTGAGGAAGGCTATAGGCTATATAACATCACGCTACGAGCAATAGGAGCGGAGCATAAGTGTTGCAAAAATTAAAAACCGTTGAAACTAAAACACGCGAACAAAGTCGCGGGGGACAGCTAGTTTAGAGAATAAAAAGGTAATATTTAAAAAGAATTAACTTAATGGTACACTTAAACAAAATTAAATTAAGAGAAAAATCCTTATTAGTTTGAAATTATGATGTTAAGCAAATTGTATTTTTTACAACTCAGATGTCACCTGTCTTTATATTTGTGGATTTCAATAATACAGGGATCAAAGTCGCAGAATGTCAAAGAATAGTGATTCTGACTACCACTGTGACATAGTGCCGAGCAAATTGCCAAGCTGTATAGTTAGTTTAACTGGGCTGGTACCTGTACTAAGCCTCTTGATTGGGCCATTGTATGTGACTAGGTTTTCTTCTTTACTACAGCCTTCCCAGGTTAGCAATCTTTTCAGGCTGTTACAGGCTTCAAGTGTAAATGCCAAGCTGTATAGGACCCTTCCTATACTCTTGCCAACCCATGCAATGTATGAGCTATCAATTGTTACAATTCTATGAGTACCTGAGGTAGATCTTCCCCTTCCATCTGCTTCTCTCTCTGCACCTCCTCATATGTGGGTAGTTTGGAATTAACATTGCTGACTGAATCATAAGGTGGTGGCGCTGAGAAGTCTGCCTGCGGCGGTGGTATGTCTTGAAGATGATCTAAAAATAAACATGTTTTTAATATCACATACAATGCACAAACAAGTGGTATGATAAGATTGCAATGTGCCTTTTTTATAACATACTGGTTGTTAATTTTGGTCTATAATAAAGAGTATTCTTATGTGCAATCATTCAATTCTTTTTTTGGTTGACAATGGTTCATTGTACTTAACATAGAACCCTAAGAATTAGTGACAAATAAATTTAAAAATTAAATTGTTCTTTATAACAAAATGATTAAGATTGTAGTTGTATAGTTTACAAGATTTCAATGTTTTAATGAAATTACATTTAATGATCCCTTGCATTCATCTTTTGACTGACCATACTAAGTTATTGTATACATTGAGATCTACTCAAGAATGTTTGCAAGCAAAAAATGATGTATTGATTGAACCAATGTGATTGTTTATGTAAATTATCAGAGATTAAATCACTTTTCACATCACTTTCCTGTCATTGTTACAACTCATAATATTAATGTAACAACTCCATTGTTTAGGTAATTAGATAATCATTTACAACAGAACTGATGATGTAAATAATATAATTAATGTTGTGGTATTGACATTTTTGAGATTGTGACTAACTTTTTTATATTCTTATTTTCATATGAAAACCATATTGTTTATTATTATGATAACAATATTATTTATTGTTTTTTTGTTACCTTTATCCTTAAAGTGGAATTTCTTAATCTATGTACCTATTTATCGAAAATAGTAAAACTTTGGCATGAGTCACAATCACTGCAGATAAATCTTGGAGTATAACTCATATGTAATCGTGTACAATATGTAAATTGATATATAATAGATCGTGTCGTTATATTTACTTACTGATATCGAGAAATTGAGGAGGCAAATTAGAATCGACAGATGTAGGCAACATCACTCTTAAATGCGCCGTCGCACATATGTTATCACTTCGAGGGTGGCTCTGCAACAATACATCGACTTTCACATATCACAGATTCAACGCAAGCAGTTACATAAATAAACAATTGAAAAAAAACATTCTTGTCACCAATCCTTACCATGGTCACTATGTTAAAGGACCACACGATTTAACAAGCCCACTGTTATACCAAAACACAATTTAGCAACAATTTTATTATTCAGACACGATTTAGTAATGATCCTCGCATCGTTCAAGGTTTTGCCAACGATTTATTACAGTAGGTAAGCAAGTAGGCGCACCTCTTGATACACTGGAATGACGTTTGCTTATCACAGACGAAGTTCAAATATCACATTAGGTATAAAATCTATTTTATGACATAAGTGGTATTGATTTCATATCATAATAAAATTATATATATAAAATATAGTTTTAATTGTAAATAGTTTTAATTAAATAATACATACTGAACTGCAAAAGATTTAATTTAAAATTACAATTAAAGTTTTGTCTCAAATGAAAGTGAGGTAGGCCAGTATAATTTTATTCATAACTTCAGAACGTATCATCTAAAAGAAGGTCAATATCACGAAAGTGTTGCCACCATTGCATCTCATTATGGGTTCTACCAAAATACTTGAAATAATCATGAGCATAGTCTGACTACAATAGTTATAATTTATAATTAAACATTACGCTCACGCTTATGTTTTCACATATTTACGTTTATTAAATAAGACCGGAACCGAAAGAAATGCGATCCGAAAAATGATGAACTTGAATGAATTCACCAAGGCCGCTTGTTATATTATGTGTATGAATGTTTAGATTTAAGGTTTTATTTTATTTTACTACACTATTGCATTAGGTTGTAACCTGTAATGATAGATGTATATGTGAAAGATAATAATAAATAATGATTCAATGGTTTATATATTGAAAAGCTTTTTTTACAAACGTTTATGTTACCTGTGGTAAGAGTGAAAAACAGATTAAGTATTTATTTGAGTTGACATTGGCAATTGATTTTATTCTGACAAGACAAGACAAGTGACATTTGTTTTCAGAAATTGGAATTAAGGAACCGTGGACGAAACTTCATGGTTGAACACCGATAAAATCAAGTAATACAACATGAAAACAGCTTTGATGGTGGCTGAAAAGCCATCGCTAGCACAGAATCTGGCTAGTTTACTAAGCAATGGCAAATGTAGCACCACCAAAGGTTTGTATCATTTACAAGACAACGGACCTTTTACGGATCCAATATTTTATTGTATTTACTTGATATTTATTAATTTGATTTCTTTTTCTCATATTTGCAGCTATGAATAACGCATGTTCTGTACATGAATGGAACGGGACGTTTCGGAATGAGCCCGTTCGTTTTAAAATGACTTCCGTTTGCGGTCACGTTATGAGTTTAGATTTCACCGGTAAATACAATAACTGGGACAAAGTGGACCCTGTAGAGTTGTTCAGCTGTCCCACGGAGAAGAAGGAGGCTATGTGTCGACTTAGGATACCTGCTTTGTTGGCACAAGAGTCGCATGGTTGTGATTACCTTATATTGTGGCTTGATTGTGATAAAGAAGGAGAGAATATTTGTTTTGAGGTAAGAGTCACATCTTAGGGTAAAAATTAGTTCCTCTGATATGTTTAGTTCCAATAGATAAATAAAAACCAGTGAAACATAATTTTGTAATTTTCTAAATGCTACATTTTGTGTAAAAAGTAAAATCTTATTATTTATATTTCGTGTCTCTTTTCAGGTAATGAGTTGTGTAGCTCCCTACATGAAGGGTGATGTATCTTCACCATTAGTTACATTCCGTGCCAAATTCTCTTCTATCACGGAAAAAGACATCAAAGCAGCCATGTTGAATCTCATTCGACCTAACGAGAATGAGTCCAGGAGTGTGGATGCCAGGCAAGAACTTGACCTGCGTATTGGCTGTGCATTTACTCGGTTTCAGACAAAATATTTTCAAGGTGTGTATTGTGTTTAAAATTATTTATTAAGTAATGGGATATATCAAAGAACCTTTGTTAATGACTATTAAAACTAAATTTCCAGGAAGGTACGGAGATTTGGATGCCTCACTCATATCATACGGGCCATGCCAGACTCCAACCCTAGGTTTCTGTGTTCAACGTCACGACGAAATCCAGACATTCAAACCAGAGACATATTGGGTACTACGGGTAACTGCCAGTACTTCTGAAGGCAGAGAACTTCCGTTGGAGTGGAAAAGAGTCAGAAGTTTTGAGAAAGAAATAGCTCATATGTTCCTTGCTGGGATTAAAGAGATTAAGGAAGCTACGTAAGTTGAAAAATACTATTAAATGTTACAATAAATGACTAGAAGACACAGTCAACAAAAAAATGTCTTAGAAGTACATTGTTTATTCCAACTTGATACTTTATACCCAGTGCTAACCAATATCTAACAAAAATAACTACCTAATAAATAACAATTTTTATTTCTTGTATACTTAAGCTATGAAACAAATTATGGACCCTGATGTGCACGACAATATACCTTTAATTTACTAACAATATTCTAATAACATCAATCTGAAACGAAATAATATATTTTGCGTTGACTAAATTATTTTTGCTTTTTTTATATTCCAGAGTAGTTAATATCCAAGCTAAAGAGAAAATAAAAGCTCGACCTGTTGCCCTGAACACTGTTGAATTAATGAGAGTGGCTAGTGCAGGGCTTGGAATGGGACCACATCATGCTATGCAGGTGAGTTTGATAGTTTATTTTTTTAGAAATAGGTTAACAATCTGATTTAGTGGGTTTTTAATATTATAATAATTATGCTTGGGGGTCCCCTAGTCACTAACTAGATGTGTAGACTTTTACTCTTAAGATACATATCATATACAAGACTGAAAGATCTTATAAAATTTGTTTGAAATTCATAATTCATGTAAAGTTCTAAAAATAACAGATTTTATTAAGTAACCTCTTTTGAGAGATAAAAGTATGCCTAAACAAAACCTTTTTGATAGGTTAAAACTTATTTTTTTTGATAACTTTATTAATATATTTTGATCAATTTTATGCTGACATTAGTTTCTTTTTGATATAAATTCTTGTAATTTAATGTAAATTCTTTCATATAATTTGTTATTGTTTGCAGGTGGCAGAACGTTTGTACACTCAAGGTTATATTTCATACCCGCGTACTGAAACAACTAGCTATCCAGAGAATTATGACTTGATGTGAGTTGAAATTAAATATATTATCAATAGACCTTTTTGGTCACCTAACCCATATGTATGTAGTTGACCATGTTAACACTTGGGCATATTATGTATATTTCACATTACTTGGAGCTGGCGTAGAAGTTTAACCTTTGTGGTTACAGCACACAGGTATGAGGAGTCTATATATTATATATTAAAAAGAACGCCGATTTTCCTTGGTCAAGCCATAACTTCCGAACGACTGCGCCAAATCGACTAATTCCTTTTTTGTCATGTTATTTATATCGTAAAAAAAAAATATTAAAATGTTTAGAAAATAGTACACCACTTGTGAGAAGCCAGGGTGGGCAGCTAGTCAACGATAATAAGAAATGATATCTGCTATCAGTATAGATCATGCTAATACTGGATTGTAAATTTTTTCAATAAATGTGCAACCTTATTGAACAATTTATTATTATTTTGTGGCATTAATCTATATATATAAGAATTAATCTCTATTTCCCTTGGTCATCGCATCACGCGTCATCGGATGGAACAATTTCATTTTTCTTTTTTTGTTGTTATAAAAGAAAAAAAATATTATGTTTTGGAAATCTCACATCACCCGTGCGAAACCGGGGCGGGCAGCTAGTTTTTAATATAGTATTCCTATGTACTGATGTTTTATTTTGTATTTCTTTTATAGGGGTACTCTTCGTCAGCAACAGAATGCCAGCAAATGGGGGGCTGAAGTCCGTGCGATCATAGCGAACGGCATCAATCGACCGAAGAAAGGCCACGACGCCGGCGACCATCCCCCAATCACACCTATGCGTCTAGCTAGTAAGTAACCACTTACATAAATATTTAATTTTTCGATATAAATTTTTTTAATAAACACAAAAAAGTTTGGTTAAGATTTTTAAATACGCTATAAAAAAATATTTTTTATTTTTTATGTGTATTCAGGTGACAATACGGTTCACCAATATATATGGTTGCTACTGAGTTGAATTGACCTAAAAATCGAGATGTATCAAAAAAAAATCTTTGTATCCACCTCCAAAGCGATCCGCAAAAAAAAGACTCGCTACATTTAATACACTAGTCTTTGTGCAATATTGTGTGTTTTCTGACCCCCTAGACAAGTGACATTTCGACAAGCGATAACGCTGATGGAATCGTTTAAATGTAGAGAAGTGACAAGTCACGTGACTTATCGAAACGAAATGTCATTTCCATACATTTAATGTCATTTAAACGATCGAGCGCTTGTCGAAATGTCACTTGTCTAGGGCGGCTGTACTATACTACATTTTCATATACTATGCAGAAGTTACATGGTTCCAAATAGTTATTCTCATCAAGAATCAACGAGAAATCATCTGCATATCTATGAATTTATTTTATTATGTTACTTTTGTCTACAATTTTATGAATGTAACTATATATTTTGAGCAGCTGAAGCAGAATTGGATGTCGACGCTTGGCGCATTTACGACTACGTTACCCGACACTTCATAGCGACGCTGTCCCGCGACTGCAAGTATCTGTCTACCATCATCACCTTCCAAATTGGTTCAGAAACGTTCAAGTACACGGGAAACACACTCGTAGATGCTGGGTACACTGAAATTATGCATTGGCAGGTATGTAGATTATATATATAATATATATATATATTTTGTTATACTACCTTTTACTCGCGGTTTCACCCGAGATCTGTATCTTTGCCTAATAATCAGGCCATCTCTTTTTGAGAAAATTAAAGATCTGTTTAGTTGTGCAATGGACATAACAAGTTGGTATGGACGTAACCGTTTTAAAACCATGCTAATTCCAGTAACGGAAAGTGTTGAATTCATAAAGCATACATAGATAAGCAAGCATCAGTGCGCGCATCGCTAGTAGCCCGTTGTGCAAAAATATCGATGGTTCCGATATTATTAGGGTAATATTAGGTTTTGAGATAGTGTCTACAGTCCATTCTCGATATGCGTGCTCTATAGTTTACATATTTTTTTCTAAGTTTGAAATTATATAAATAAAAATGTCTCTCTTTCACTTGTTCTAAATACATATTATGATGGGAATAATACTGAGAAATACACGTCTGGAAATAAAAGTACATAGAAATCAATCAATAGGGAATATATTTATGATCCTCTCTAATATTATAATTGCGAAAGTAACTCTGTCTGTCTATCGCGCTTTCACGCCAAAAGTACTGCCCCCTAGACAAGTGGCATTTCGACAAGCGTAAACGATGATAGAAATCGCTCAAATGACATTAAATGTATGGAAATGACATTTCGTTTCGATAAGTCACGTGACTTAGAATTGTCATTGTCATACATTTGAGCGATTCGATCAGCGTTATCGCTTGTCGCATTGTCACTTGTCTAGAGGCCTGGAACCGATTTAAATGAAACTTGGTACACAGATAGTTTAGAGCCTAAGAAAGCTTTACCGCGATAACCGACATCCACGCGGGCGGAGCCGCGGGAAACGGCTAGTTTTATCATATAAAGCAAAATTTAGTTTTGCTTACTCTTGTGTTCTGACAAAAAACCGTAACTAGCTTTTGTTTTTAGGCATTTGGTAAGGACGAGTTTGTTCCGTTATTGAATGTTGATGACGTACTGCGCGCTCACGACCATCGCCTCGTGGAGTGCCAAACATCGCCACCGGACTACCTTACGGAATCTGAGGTGAGAGAAATATGCACTGAATATAATATAGCTCTAAATTGTTTAATATCACTATCTTTAACCCCCTTCTTTGAGAATTACGTAACTACTGGCTGAATACTTAAACTCATTTTTAAGTAGCTGTTAAGTTACATGCTGACTTTGTGACGTAATGTTGATAAATAGCAACAAATAAACATTTTAAGTAGGTCTTAAAGTCCCTAATCAGTAGCTGAAGCGGCGGCGGTGGTGTCGCGAGTCGAACTAGTGAACAGTATGCGCGTTTTGTTTTAAATAATTATGAATACTCCTCACGAAAGTTATTATACAAATGTCTTAAAGTGCAGTGGATTTAAAGTAAATCTCAATATTAACTTCACTTAAAGATATACTTAAATGTCTATCTGTCGCATTGCTTGCAATTAACTTTAGTGATCGAACCAAATTGCAATATTCATTGTTAAACTTATTACAAATCAATTTAAACTCCTTTTGAATTACTCGTATTTTGATATTGTAATTTATTACATACATGCATTTATCATTTGACCCAGGTGATCACCTTAATGGAGAAACACGGCATCGGCACTGACGCGTCGATACCCGTTCATATCAACAACATATGTCAAAGGAACTATGTCACAGTCGGCAGCGGAAGACGACTTGTACCCACCAATCTCGGCATCGTACTGGTGCATGGATATCAAAAGGTAAAGTTAGATGTAACATAAAACATCTGAAGAAGAAGAACCTAAATAAGAATTAATATATTTAGTTGTATTTAACAAAATAATTAATTAGGCTGTACTCGTTGCGCCACCTAGTATATATTGTAATAAGTTTAGTATTGTCCTAAACTTGAATGCTTGCAACAAACACATGAGGTATTCGTGTCAACTTGACATTTAAGAATCATGAAACTGATGTAAACATTGTGGAATCCACAAATATATAATTGTTGTTAGTTTGCTTGTTGTTTGTGTATGGGATTTTAAACAAGGTAATTACACAGTACCAGTAGTCGGAAGTCGAGTCCTGCTTCAGGTTTTAATTTTTCCTTCCTACTATTTGCATTTAATTACAAATATTCGCTTCGCATGCGTTAATGCGATGTAATCTAATAAATATTAAAAAAATAAGTGCTTATTAAGCTAAAAATATGCTGGTTCGTTTTTTTTTAAATAGTTTTTATTCCTTAGATTGATCCCGAACTCGTGTTACCAACAATGCGATCGGCCGTAGAAGAGCAGCTTAGTCTTATAGCTCTCGGTCGAGCAGACTTCAACGCGGTCTTGGCTCATACTACGGAGATATTCAGACGCAAGTTCCAGTACTTCGTGAGGTCGATAGAGGCCATGGATCAGCTGTTCGAGGTCAGCTTCTCGTCGTTGAAGACTAGTGGGAAGGCTTTGTCGAGGTGCGGGAAATGTAGGCGTTATATGAGATATATACAGGTAAGAATATTATGTTTATTTATATAATTTATTTTTTCCCTGTGCCGAATTTGAGGTTTTCTTTGTCAAAAAACACTATTTATTGAATTTTGTTTTCCATGCTCTGGTTGATGATGACGTGCAACTTTTTTTTTCATTTCCGCGTTGACTACTGTGTCATACAAATTAAAAATTTCGTATGTTTTTTTTGTTTAGAAAGTATCTTGAATCTAAAGCTATTTAGTGCCTTGGACTTTATAGGTATTAAGGGCTTAAGAAAATGATCATTATTGCTTTAACTTAAAGGCGATAGCAAAGTTTACATACAATGAGTTAAGACCTCACACTCAATTTAGTACACGAAAATGTTCCAAAATCCGTTTACCCCAATGCCATTTAGAAATTTTCATGTTGGGTACTATCGGATTACTTTACAAGTTAAATATTGCATTTCCAGTATCCTGTTTAGCTTCCCCAAACGCCAATCACATTGTTCAAGTTACAAACGCCATTTTTATTTCCAATACCTTAATGCAGGCGAAACCAGCGCGTCTCCACTGTTCCCACTGCGACGACACGTACGGTCTGCCGCAGAACGGTACGGTCCGCATCTACCGCGAGCTCAAGTGCCCGCTCGATGACTTCGAGCTGCTGTCCTGGTCGTCGGGCAATAAGGGGAAGAGCTTCCCGCTCTGCCCGTACTGTTACAACCATCCGCCGTTCAGGTAAGAAGCTAGTTTGAGTTTGAAATCCCGCATACTATTTTGGGTTATAAATTCAGATAACAATTCAAATAATAAGAAAGAAACGAAAATAATTTAATTTATTTAATACTAGCTGTCCCCCGCGACTTTGTTCGCGTGTTTTAGTTTCAACGGTTTTTCATTTTTGCAACATTTTTCATTTATGCTCCGCTCCTATTGGTCGTAGCGTGATGTTATGTAGCCTATAGCCTTCCTCAAAAAACGGACTATCCAACACAAAAATATTTTTTCAATTCGAACCAGTAGTTCCTGAGATTAGCGCGTTCAAACAAACAAACAAACAAACAAACTCTTCAGCTTTATAATATTAGTATAGATTAGTATAGATAAATATATTTTTTACAATCTTTTATTTAGTTTCACCTATCCCGATGTTTGTCATCAAATCTTGCGAATTAAATTTTATCCACTTCCTGGTTACCGATTGAGACCGATTTTTAGTATACTCTGATATGTTAGACTCTGGCACAAGTTTTGGTTGACTAAACCATATTTCGACCAATATACAAGTTTATACGTCAACTTGTCTGTATAGATAAATGGTATAATTTTATAACTTCTGTCAATATATTTTTTGGCGTAACGGTCTTTTAATCACTTCTTTACATTTCCAGGCAGTTTAGAAATTAAAGTAATATCATTTGTGTATTAACAGGGACATGAAGAAAGGTTTCGGGTGCAACTCGTGCACGCACCCGACGTGTCCGTACGGCGTGAACTCGACTGGCGTGTCGGGCTGCGTCGAGTGCGAGTCGGGAGTGCTCGTGTTGGATCCCTCCGCGCCCAAGTGGAAGCTGGCCTGCAACCGGTATGTTATTATTACCTATGTAGGTATCATCGAGAAGATGATATGGGAAAGTGACAGAAAAAGTGACAGTGTAAAAAACTATTTAGTCCGTAAGTTAGTTAATAAAAATATATTAGGCACGTATTTTTTGCTTTTTCAAAGTAAGTAAAAACTAAGGAGATAAAGCAAATTAGGTTTAGGAGTGGGAACTAATGACGTAACGATCTTGCACAAAGTGTACTATATAGTGACGTCACGTGACAGGGCAGAAAGAAAAAAATATTATCTATGTAGTAAAAAATCAATATTAACATGTAATTCATAAAAAATTAAATATAGTTCGAGCTAAAATTAGAGACGACTGTCATCTTAGTATACCCGCGCCCATGATCCCTGCAATGGAAGTGAAATGATTAGACCGCGATATAATCTTATTAAAATAGCTATTGTAACCTTCGCGTACACCTCAGAACCTATTATAATGTAACTAGCAGTGCCCCGCGAATTCATCCGCGTAAGTAGTCCCTGTTTTTTATAGTAAATCTGCTATTCGGGTGGAGAAGAATCCATCAAATCAAAGTTCCTTAAATTTGGTTTACCCGTTCTTCAGTTATAAATGGTGTAACTAACCTATATAGATATAATGATTATTTGAAATATAATATAGCAATTTGGTGTGTGTATGGCAGGTGCGACGTGATCATCAACATCTTCGAGGAGGCCACGCGCGTGTCGGTGTGCGACGCGGCGTGCCCGCTGTGCGGCGCGCAGACCGTCACGGTGGAGTACCGCGCCGAGCGCACGCGCCTGCCCGCCGCCATCACCGAGATGACGGCCTGCCTCTACTGCGAGCCCACCTTCAGCGCATTGGTGAATACTATACTTTACTTTACTAGCTAAACATTCATCAATTACACACCATTTATTTCTGAAAATTGCATTATAATTAGTTTAGTTAGGTTAGTTAGTAGGCAGCGGAAGCGACTTAGTTTTATACTTGGCCAGAGAGCTGAATGTAAATTTCATGTCTCTATGATTGTCGTTTAGGCTCTTGTTTAATTTTTTGATATTCAGTCAGATTTACATAGACATTTACAAGTTTTCCCAGAGCTTATTAAAAATACAAAACATACATTTCTGGTCCAGACCACTTACAAACAAACACAGTCGAAAATCAAAATAGATCGTTAAAAAAAATATCGATAAGGCGTAAAAAGGTATGTGGCACAGCCCGGCGCAGGTTCTTTTTAAAATATAATACAAAAAATATTTCGATCGATACTGTTATTAACTATCAAGTTTCATACACACTACAAATGATCTAGTATAGAGAGTAAGTCAGTACATAGTAGGAACACTATAAACAAATAAATATTTGTATTAGGTGGAGAAACACCGTGCAGTAGCGTCTCGCGCGCCGGTGTCCCGCGGCCGCGGAGCGCGCACGCGCGGCAACAAGCACCGCAACAAGCAGCCCAAGGACAAAATGGCGCAGCTAGCCGCGTACTTCGTTTAACAATAATTGAGCTTTTTTGTTTATATTTTTTTTGTACACCGTACTTCAGTGGTAATTTCGTTTTTTTTGTAGACCATCAATTACTATGTCTTGTGTAAAACGACCTTAATTATTATAACTAATCGTTATGCGTGTGTTTATCTGCGGTTTATGCGCTTGAGATCGCTTGTCTAATTTCGTACCCAATAGGAGTGCTTTATCATGAGAAGTCGCAAGCGCGACTGCCATGCATGAAGTCTCAGATACCAATCCGCGGTCGGGCCAGAAAAAGCTTCACTGCAGCTAAAAGAAAGTCAGCGGTATTTACACCCCCGTGCCTTGGAAAGCACGTAAATCCATTAGTCTTGCGCATGATCTCTCTCCGGTCGTGTCGGCCTGCCGGCCCATCGGACTATGAGAGCGAATGTACTAAAATATCTCCCGCGTAGATGGCTTATCTCTATTGAGAGAGTCCGACTTGACCGAAATTCGGTCAGGACGACATAAGTAATTGTAAAACCATTAAATTTTATTAATCACCGTAGATTTCAAACATTTTTGACGTAAAACAGCGTTTATTTCAAAGCAGTAAGCTTGGTTTTTGAAATTCGTTACCATTGATGTGCGGTTATAAAATTATTATATTGCTAATATATTATAAGGGTTTTTATACTTAGTCTAATAACCTAACCTTATATGAATTTATGAAACAAAACAGAATCGATTAATCTTTGGTAAGACTTATTTTAACTTGTTCTTTAACGACGTTCTTACCTCGCTTCATTAAGCTCGGAAATGAGCAGCGGAATTATTCCATCGCCTTGTCTCGAAAAAAAAAACTAATACATTATTAGATTGGTTATGTTATTTATTTTTATGCTTATTACATTAAGCATTCTTTTAGTTTTCATTCGTTACATAGATACCGAAATAGCAAGATGGCTTGCTATTTATTTATGATATCATGGCGCGGAACTTGGCGTACTTGTTCCCATATGTTATATAACTAAAACCGGGTCTGCTGCGCCATTGTAAGAAAACATTAATTCGGGGTGTGACCTCAAAGGTTTTGCCGAATAAAAGCAGTCGCACATATTAGGCCACACCACTAAATTATTTTATTTAAAAATGGTCTGTAAAAAAAATTTGCGCAGCAGACACGGCTTAACCTAATACAAAATACACCTTATGTATGTGCATGTAAAGTTCATTTTCTGAAAATTTCATCATTTACAATGATGAAATTAGCTTGCTACACACGCGGGGCGTGTTAGAGTGGAGTAAATGCCTTTGCTTTTGTCTTTTCCATTTGATTTTGTGTGTATGGAAAAGAATTTATTTAATCAAGGAAATAATATCTATTTTATTATAGTATATTATACAGAATACTACACATAAAAGTCAGACTGCTAATTCAATGAAATGATTTCTGTCAATGTGATTTGAGAGTATTGTTGGAACTTAAAACCTGATTTTGATAGATAATATTAGTAGCTCAGTGTTTTTAAACGAGATAGAGTAAATATAAGTTGCATATTTTTTCTATAAGAATATAATAATAGTATTATTGTAATACTTTCCTATTTTCCTCTATTGATCTGAGTAGCATTTCTCTCTGTCTAGGTTGAATAAGAGGTATGTTTGTAATAATTACTAAATAATAATTAATATAGGATAAACTTATATTAAAAATGTATGTAGTCAAGGTGTAACATTAGTAATTTGGCTTAGATGTGTTCTTTCTCTGTCTCGCACTTGTAGATTGATAATAGTGCGAGAGGGATAAGAATATGTAATTTATAACCTAGGCTGATTAGCTTTATATTTGATAAACTAATAAAATCGTGTGTTTTACGCTAGATTTTAATACTAGATGATAATAGAAATAACATAATTATGATTATGTTTTATATATTTTCATGAATTACGTTTCGCTTTTCCAAACTGCACAGTTTTTTTATTAAATATATTGTCACAAGGGCCTTATTTACGTTTTAAATAATTGATACATTTAAAATGGCCCCTGCAATATATATTTAATTTGCTTGTATACATAGCCTAAAATGTTAGTAGAGTATATTTATTTGTAACATAAGTTAAATAAATCAATTGTAACCAAGTCAAGGCATTTTTTGTTCTTTTATCTATCTCTTTTAGGCACAGACTTGCCTGTAATTTAGTTTGTTACGGTAAGGTAGGAATAAGCCGCTGAGCCCACGTTTCTGGTCACGCGAAATCGCACGGTTTCAGAATCGCGTGGGAACCGCACGGGTCTTACTTATATAAGTATTGAAGTATTCGTTTAAGCAGAAATAACCACGCGCGGTTAGTCAATAGATTTTCTAAATCGCACGATTCGCACTCGTGTGGTTCCCGCGTTTTTCACCTACTTCAAAACCACTATAACTTCAAATTAAATTAATTTTTGTGAGCTATATTAGCGGAGATTCGTTTTTTTTCTGGGTCTTTTACCGCCGCCCTATAGGCTTGCAGCGCCCACAAGGGGGCGTTATCGCCCACTTTGGGAAAGGCTGCCCTAGAGTGTTCATTCGTGTAAAAAAAAA
This sequence comes from Diachrysia chrysitis, assembly GCA_932294365.1. Classification (NCBI taxonomy): domain Eukaryota; kingdom Metazoa; phylum Arthropoda; class Insecta; order Lepidoptera; family Noctuidae; genus Diachrysia; species Diachrysia chrysitis. Next base: position 6,713,961 of record OW028659.1, on the reverse strand, counting down.
TGCAGTATAGTAACAGGTTGTAAGCAACAACTTTTGCTAGTGAAAACTAGGACTATATAGAGGGGTACAAAACTACGATGAAACGCTTGAAGAAAAGGTTTTTCGCTGTCTTGTCTTACCGTGCCCACAGATATTCTTACCTATTTTGTCGCAGTGGATATTTTAGACATCTAATGAATGTTTGCGTAATCGGTAAATATCCATAAATCATTATTGTTCACTTGTATTACTTTAGACATAGTGCTGGCTTGTCAAGGCGCGTTATATATACGAGCGCCCTTGACGCTATGTCGAATCGCGCCGAGCCTTGCCTTGTCACGGCGCGACTCGCGATGAGAGATCGAATGCATCATATCTAAGGAATAAAACAAACAAAATATTGAAGTCTTCATTTTATTGTGAAGGTTGTCACCTAGTATAATGTATAGGTACAGTACGACGTAAGCTTACAATGTATTACTGTATTTTTCATTACATTTAATTTTATACCCCTGTTCGTATTTGTAGAAGGGCTAACAGTAGTCAATGATTTGTATTAAAAACTGGGACTTAACTGGCTAGGTCTTATATAGTTGGAGCTTCGAGGCAAGCAAATCATTTATTTAAATAGATATGTGTTTGGTAAAGCAGTCTTTAATATATAATATTTCGCTAAAAAAACAATGTATTTTAAATATATAGTTTAAATAAGACGGTATTTTAAATAAAACCGAAAGTGGCAGTAAGGTTGTGTTGCCGCGGCAAATAAATTTTATGGAAAATATGTCTTCTAAGCATATAAAAATGACCTGATTGTCCTTGGTCGTGCCATTACTTCTGAACGACTGCACCAAATCAGATAATTCTTCTTTTGTTATATTTCTTATTGTAAGGACAAGGTTTTTATTAAAAAGTATGAAAATGTTTTGAAACTCTCATACCATCCATGCGCAACTTTGGCGGGAAGCTAGTAGTAGTAGTAGTAACATAAAGTGTCCTTTATCTTAATATCTAGCTTCCTGGTAACATTACACACAGTCTTTTGTTTTAGTGTCACGTTGAAAACAGTTTAACACCATTGACGCCTTTTAAAATGATTGATTTGTTTCCTGCAACACAGTGAAACGGTTTTTGCCTGGATCCATTTTCAGAAACGATTCGTTATGCTAACGGACAGTAATGATCTAAGCAAAACGAAAAAAATTTTACCGGCTAGTCTGAATGAATGAATGAATCGATTTTTTGAATATAGGAACTGGCCATTTATAACTGAAATGTTTTCTTTTAAGTTACCTACTTGCTTATTCCGAAGCTTCAACTAAAGTCAGTACATGATTGATATGAGGATATCAGTATGAGCATTATACTATTGTAATACTTTACGAGTGCAGCGTAGCGAGGTATGATTAAAAAAAATCCGTAAACCATACAACTGTTCTATGTGCTATCCATATACATAATTTGAATATTTATATATTATCATATGCGTTGTTTACTTTGTATTATAGTTAACACTTGCTAAAGATAAAAAACAGACAAATATTTCTCTACCAAATATCAAGCGGTCATAAAATTAATATCACATACAACGGTATAAATGAAACTTCAAAAATAAACAGCAAAATATGTATCCTTAGGTATTACGTGGACTTTTCCTCGTTTTGTAAAATAATGCGGGTTTGTGCCAATTTTTCTATTATATATCACAGATTAAGCCAATACGAAATACATTTTATATGAATAAGTATGTACACAAGATATTAAAATTCGGAATATAACGAATGGAAAGGAATAGTAGGTACATACACTTATAGTTACTAAGTTATGCGGAATTTTATAATTGTATTGTTGCTGTACAAAGAAACAATTGAAATTGGTTAAAAATAACTAAACGAAATTGGTTTAGTCTCAGTTTTGGTCACATGGAGAATAAAGTACCTACAATAATCTATTTATTCATTCTACGTGCAACTGCAATAAAACAAACCAATCCATAGTTATCCTACCCTCTCAAAAGTGGCACCCTGCATAAATAACAAAAAAAAAAAAAATAAGCATTTTAATTTACAAAAATAGGAAAAATTATACATTTCTTATACATTTAAAGAGCTTTGATATGATCCAGAAACTTCACAACTTCGAATAAAATCAAGTTAATGTCCATTAGACTATTTATTACACGAAATTATTTTAATTAATAAAACTTGTATTTTAATAATTGAATGCTTTACATGGAATGTGCTTAATCGTTTTATGTAGTGACAAATACAGTTAAGTAAAAAAAACATTTAATTCGACTCAAAATATCAAAGGCATATCTAAAAAAGAACTACGGTTTGTACTTGACAATTGATTAGTGTATCATTTTTTGTTTTGTACATTTTAACCCATTTGCAAATTTTTGATTATTATTTACAAAAAAAATAAGGTTATTAAATTAAATAGCTTATAAACGTGATATAAAAGCTATAAGAATGCCCGCTATATTTATTTATCTTTTTTTACTAAACTGTATGTCACTCTCTGCCACTGACTTATAATGAAGACTTACATAAAGATATTAAATTAATAGGTATAGTAATGGTTGTGCATTTTAATATATAGGTATATCGTCTCCTAACCGCTACGGTCCAGTATTTTACTAATCGCATACATTTCTAGTGACAATACGCCGCAGAAGTATGTACATTGTACGCATTTCCTGTACATTTAATATTTTCCCTAAAATTATGTTTGAGATTCATTTTCTTTGTAGAAAATATTAAATACTCAGCCGTGTATTCATTGTTTATTTACTATAACTATAATATTAATTTTAATCTCACTGATTTTTTGATAACATAATTAGTTTCTAATAGCATTATATACTTATAGCGATTATTTACAGTACAATACCGCATACTTTTTCCAACTTTAATATTATCATGTAAGCAATGTTGTCATATTTGTTTTTTTAATAATTTTTCTGTTTTATACAGTGAAAGGAACTGGCTGGTTCCGTAGCCGTTTCTGTTCGGACCTTCTTGATAATATCATAGACATGTTTTTCTTTTTTTAAATATATCTGGTATTTTAAAGAATAATCTTCTTTTGTTTTGGTAGAAACACATGACTATAATATTAAATTACATTCTGATAACAAAATACGAGAAACAGATAAGAAGGAAGATTATATTGTAGGTACCTACACCAGTTAAGAATTATGATGATGGATGGTTACCTGTTGCTGCGCGATGTAATACGTATTTAATTAACAGACCTTATCTACGCAAATACTTACAAACTAATACGTTGATATAAATAAAATTTAAAATTCGTTAATTCCACTTATAGTAAATTTTATTATGGATGAAAGGAATTTAGTAGGAATCTAAAATTGGCATGTTAATATTTTTTGAACATGGCAATATAATTTGGGTCACTTTAGCCGGGATAGGTAGGTAGGTAGGTACTTTGTAAACGCTTTAGCATAAGATTACGCGAAAACTGCCTTTGAAATTCAAAATATATATAGTAAGTTGATTAGTTTACTATACCAATTAAAACTTCTATTAGAGTTTGAGTTCATTAATTTATAGAGCCAAACATAGGTATATTAAATTAGTAAAATCAAAATCAAAGTTTGAATACTTATACAATCGTAAGGCGTACACTTTGAAAAGAAGAGAGACTTAGGTACAGTAGGTAAGGTGAGTATTGAACAAATTATTTTATGTATTTGTACTCTCAAGTATTATACAAATAGGCAAGGGAGATTTCCATTATGCCACTACCACGACTAAAACCTCTAACTTTACTAAATGGTCCAAATAGAGTATGAAATGTTTATATAACGCTGCGATATTACGTGGCAACGGTACGGTGGACCCATACACGATTTATACAATCTGTCCGAGAGGCCAGCTCGTCATTATTAATACTGGAAACAAATGTGTAAAACCAGAATAAAATACGACAAATAAACTTGTATGTAAACCATAATCCAAAACCAATATAATAAGTAGTACCTACGTCATTAAATATTTGTCTGTCGGTAAATGAAAATAAACTAGTATGGCAACATTACTAGAGCTCTGTTATTGTCATTTATAATTAACAATGTGACTAAGGCTCTATACAGAAGGACTGCATTTCAACTGCAATCCAACTGAACATTTGCAATTTGAATGCAGTTCAACCGAACACGCAGTTCGATTGCAGTCGGTGTGCAGATGGCGTGCCGATCCAAAGACTGCACGCTGGAACTGCACACCACATACAAAGGGCGCAGTCGGCTTGCAGTTAAAATGCAATCCGTTTATCTAGAGCCTCACTATATTACACCTTACTATTTTGGTCTTGGTATATGGTTTAATTAATTATACCTATAAGTATGTGAGAATAACGTTACAATTTTCGGTAGGTATACATGAACGGTAGAGTAAATAAGCTATGAATAGCTTATATAATATTGAGCCACTGAAGTATATAATATATTATATTTAATTTTTACTATTTAAAGCTCTTAGTTTTCATTCATGCGATTCTATTACCGCATCGAATACTAATGCCTGTTGTGTGAAACGCAGTCTTTACAAGGAGTTACTTACTGCTACCTCAGAATACACTATACATTATAGCAAGATATTACCTATAATATAGGTAAACAAAAGTTTACCTATATTATTTCAGCTCCTCCATATGTGGCAGTTACTAAACTGATGCATTAAATAACCGTTGTCGAACTACGTTTCACGATAGGCAACAAAATTATTAAGATTATAGTAGAGATAACAACTAGTAAACTTTTATAGAGTGACTAGAATATATTATTAAAAAACAAAAGCTTTGCTTTTGGCATTTTCGCATAGGGTTACCTTTATATGATCCGTAGTTCACGTATGTCCTTAACACTCACTTACGAGTTTGTTACAAAGGTCACTTGGATGTAAACACTGCACTTATTAGTGTCCTATGTTCAATATTTAATGTTTATAATCTTCACTATTTCATAAGTTTATAGAATATGAACCAGAATAATTATTATATTATCATCAGCCCCTAAATATACCAGCAACGAAACCTTGTATCAGCCATTAGACAAAGAGTGAGTACACAATACGTCCATTAAATGGTCCACACTTGAACTTTTTCAGCGATAACACACCAGCTGGCCTGGTCGTAGTACGAGGATACCACGTGGAGACTCTCGACGTACTTCTCGATCAGCTGATCGAGCTCCCCTCGCTTGAACACGTGGTAATAGCGGTGGTAGGTGACCGCCCCGCCTTCCGATGGCAAGCTGTCCGACCCATCACTCAGCGAAGGCAGCAGCGGGGCGTGCGGGAACGCACGGAGCGGCGGCGCTACTGGCACGGGGGCTGTGTCTTCAGACGAAGATCGCGTCTCCAAGAGTTTCCTATCTTTGGAACATTCGCTACATGACGGCAACGATGCTAGACTCGCGCAACCTAACGACGCTGTGCTTCCCGTCTTGTCGCGCCGGCTCCAATCACTGCCAGCTGATGTATCGCTGGATTCGATTGAGAAACCAGACTTTAACGGAGCCGTGCTAGCACTAGAACGAGATGTGACAGACTCGGGACTAATTTCCATTTTATCTAAATCACTGGAATCAGTCGACTGTCCGACTTTTAATGATGATCTTTTGTCGGTACTAGTGCATAATGAATCCACACTAATTTCGGATTCTAAAGAGTAGCCAGTTTCCAGTGACTGGCTAATGTCGTAAGCACCAGAGTCGATAGTAATTTCGGGATTGCCGTTAGTTGATGATATTGCACTATCTTCATCTGGGTTTTTGGTATCAATGTCGGGTAACTTTTCGGTTACAGTTGGTTTTGCTGTGTATTGGATGTTGGCACAATTATTGAGGTAAATGTCCTCTTCACTGGAAACTTTCATAGATTTCTTTAATTCTCTATATTTGTTTATAATTGGATCGACATCTTTTGATCTCTTCTTACTTTTCGTCTTTGACATACATTTAGGGAATAACTTGCTAATATCAGTTTCATGTACATCATTTAAAGATGCTATGTACTTGTTTCTTTCTTGGATTTCTGCACTTAGCTTATTGAGCCCTTGCATTTCCGTGCTAATTTTATGAATATACGGATCTTCTAAATGTTGTAAGCTGTCTGATAGTTCGTCTAAAATTTTCTGTGTGTTTCTGTCTTCTTCTTCTCGCTTTAGTCTTAAAGAAATACTTTTTTCGCTACTGCTACTACTAGGCAAGTCAAAGTCTTCTTCATTGATTCGTTTTGAGTATTGATCAATTTCTTGTAATAATTTTTCGCTTAGTTTTTCGGCAAATTCGTTTAAGTGTTGACCGCGGTCCTGGTCCGTCCATTCCTCTTCTGTAGCTATCATATCAGATTTACAGGTCACAAGAGGCTCGTTAGCTTGCATTCTATTAAAGCTTTCTGATTTTGAAATAGATTTATCTGAATCCGTACTGGATATTGAAACTGAATCATACGGTAACCTAGTAGGGCTTCGGTGTGTTTTACTGAGATTTTCATCTAATGATCGGCCTTCAGGTCTGTTAGGAGATAACCTGTTTAAACTCCAAGTAGAATTACTGGTACTTCCTAATTTTGGAGATCGGTCTTTCGATTTCCTTCCAGGAGAAAGTCGTTCTAGGCTGGAAGAGCTTCCACTCGAACTGGTGTGTGACTGGGATCTAGATCTATCTTCTAATATCCGTAAATCTCCAGGCGATAGTTTATTGAGGCTCCAGTTACTACTACTGCTGCTGCTTGAAGTACCTTGTACAATGGCCATGGCTTCAGCACTTTCGAGTTTCTCCAGGTGTTTTCTTTTGCATCGAGGGCTGCTTTGAATTATAGTTTCACAAGTTTCATCTAAAGATTGTGCGACTTCAATTGCAGCCTCAATTAAACTCTGTGGACCTGACGAGGGCTGTATAGGAGACTTCTCTATCGTTGGATCTTCCTTCTTTGCCTCTAATGTTGACGGGTTTGTTAGATCTGTAAATACAAAACAAACAACTATTACTTATTTTGAAAGAATACAGCTGTAGTACCTTAAAAGTATGATTTGTATCCACCTAGATCGCCGAAGTTAAGTTTCATTAAGAATAACAACTTAAACTGTCAATTTTCATTTAAGTTAAGAAAACTGAAAATGTAATTAGGATATAAATTCAAACATACCTTTCTCTGCAGCAGTTTTTCTTAATTCATCTGGCACGACGCTAATGACGCTATCTACGGAATCAGGCGATGAAACTCCGCTTGAATCACTGTCCATATCATCAGTTGCTGGATTGAATAACTCTAGAGACATAAGGGTGGGTCGGCTTTTCACAATGGGTTCTGCATTTCTTGAACCACGTACTATAGGGAACGGAGGTCTTCTACTTATACTGCCTGATGGAATGCCCTTGTTAAGCATTTCTTTAATTTGTCGTATTCTTTCTTTGCGCTTCCTTTCTGCCGACCTTGAATCTAAAGTATCTGTTACAGGTTTACTTGGCTCCTTGGGCTTGAACTGCGGTATTTCGGGAAGCTCAGCAACAGTTTGTAGTGTAATCTTCGGGTATGGCTTAACGTCTTGCAGTACGACACGAGGTTTGAATTGATTTGTTTCAGCTGTTAATTTATGTATTTCTTCTATGTCTTTATTTATTTCTGCAAGTAATTCTTTGGTAACTTCGCTTGTAGGTGTTTCTTCTTCTTCTTCTTCTTCTTTTATAGATGGAATCGGATCAATCTCTTCGAAAACATCAATAGATATATTATTATCAATGATTGGCAGAGGTTCTGGTTTGGCAACTGAGTCATCAGATTCTGATTTTGGTGGCGAGTTAGGTTGACTCTTTGATTGCGGTTTTAGTGCAACTGCGGATACAGAGCTGGTTGTTGAGTAGTTCTTTAAACTATACTGAGTTACTAAAATTTTGTTAACTGTATTTGGCGCTTGAACAGAATTTGGTGACGCTGGTGGACGTATCAGAGGGAAAGCTTGCTTAATTCGTGGTGATGGTAAACCTGGTGAACTTTTCATTCTAGGCGAAGTAGGTACGGAAGACACTTTTAGTCTAGGTGACGTAGGGCCAGGAGATAAAGGCGTAGGTGATAATGGATCGCTCGAGCCGTCAGCTTTAGGGACGTATATCACGGATGCAAAACTGTCTTCGGAATCAACACTAGTATCACTTTGAAGACTACTATCTTTAGAAGAATCTGATCCGTCTTCCTTTGAATGGCGTCTTTCAGGGAAAGGTTTTTCACTTGGTGGGTTATTGTCGCTTGGTGTAGGAACTTCTGGTGCCGGTCCGTGACTTTTCCACCCTTGGAGCATTCTTACGAACACGGTTACTTTATCTATATTCGTTGTAGACGTTTTGAACTTACTAGTGAGGCCGTTTTTAAGTGATTGGAACTTCTTGCCGGTGGTTGCAGAAGTCGAGAATATTGAATCGCGAATAGAATCCAGAACTCCCGGTCTACGATACAGGTATTCTTCATTGAGTGATGCTTGTTTTTGTATATTTTTTCTTAATCGTTCCTTTTCCCTTAACCGTTCAACAGACATCAGTTCTTCGTTGAGTGACGTTTGCTTAAAAACGCCTGGCTTTTTAGACTGTAATCTATGGGTATGTATCTTGAAATTAGGCATTTCTTCTACCATGCTTTTCATATCTGTAGGTTTATCGAGGTCCTCTTCTGCGTCGTCCTCGTTAATTGATTTCTTTTGTTTCACAAGTCGAGGTTTCTTTCGAGGCTCATTAACTTCTAATGTTGGGACTACCGGTGGCGGTGGTTCTGACTCTTCACCACCTAAACTGGGTAGACTAGATCGTGATCGAACAAGTGCTCGTTTTTCAATGTCCGCGATGTCAGTTAAACTTCTTGACTTAATGGTTGAAGCGTCAGAGGCTTGTGCTATTAATCTTGGAGGTAACGCTTCGTCTAATCGGCGAAGTTCAATAGGTAAGTCAGCGGCGGGAGGCTCAGGGCGTAAACATGGTCGTGGTGGTACCCGTGCCCCGATACTCCATGATGGGAGAAAGGACCGTCGACCTGCCAGTCGCTGGAGTGCTCTTCTCACGAATGAGTAGCAAGTTTCATTGGGCGATGATAGCGATGATGAGCCTGGTGAACCGTCTCGACTTTTCCATGGTTCTGCGTAACTGTAAAAAAGAAAATCAATGAGCAATAGCTACACATAATTAATAGAAAAAAAATCCATGACTTCGTGATACTTACTGCTCATGGTCAACTGAAAGGAATCTTGGAGCCGGTGTCGGCGGGCAAAGTGTTGCAGGTCGATGCCAAGGTATAAGGACATCCTGAAATTATCAAAGAATCTTATCAATTATCAAAAAGTAGGGCATTATTAAAGTATAAAATGTCTTTTTCTTTTTGAAAATTGATTCCCTCTTCAGGAAATTGAATCCGTGTCGTAGGGATTTCACACAGAGACTTACAACTAACAGTTGTGGAGGACATAAATGTTTGGCCCAAGCAGGAATCGAACGTGCAGCACGTCGTTGTAAATTATGGTCTGACTGTGATCTAAACATGCAAAATATGTGTTCAGGACACATATTTTGCATGTTTAGGTCTTATGTACCTGTGAATGAAAGTTCCGGCCTTCGTGTTCCATAGCCCATACGGTAAGTAACAGTCGTCCGCCTATCCTGGTGACGCGAGCCAGTTCCCGCAGTGCCATCGCGCGCCGCTCCACCGTGGCGAAGTGGTGCACCACCGCAATGGACAGCACAGCATCGAACGACTCGTCACGGTATGGCAGGCACAAGTTGTCGCATGCGACCACCTGTGACATTAAGAAGTTATTATTTGCGCTGGGACTTACAAGGACATTATTGAACTGGATAGATTACTTCACCAACAAGCGCCTGGTTTTTCTGAGATGAGAAATATATTTATGTGTGTAAGTACCTTATACCTATTATAATTAATTGTTTTTTAGTATGTAGATAAATACTAAGATGCACTTAGCGAAACCTATCTAATATAGATGATGATCAGGGATACGAAAGATGATAGATAGATGATCAGGACACTATAAATTAAATAGGGTTTTAAGAGCCGTTGGGTAAAGATTGAAACCACAAAAGCCAGGAGTAAGTAGATAGCCAACCTCGCTCCTATCCTAGTTTATCAATCTCTACACCACGGTTAGAGTTTAAAGATTATTTTATTATCTGGAAGAAAAGGAGCAAAGTGTTTTTCCCAAGGTGTTCCTGTTGAACTGACCTCATTGTTGTGATGCCGCGCCTGCGCTGTGAGCCGGGTGCAGCGGTCACCTCCCACGGTGTAGATGGACGGATTGACGCCAAGATATTTGCCATTGCCGCAACCTGTAACATAGACAATTATTTACTTAGAACAAACTTCAGTACTATTTATTACCAACGCAAAAGTGTTTACATGTAGGTAAAACCGAACAGTGAAATCATAAAGCAATGTTTTCTTGTATTAGTTTTAACGTGTTATTATAAGCCCATAAATGTATGTATTTATCTAAATGTCAGTATGGAGGTTTAAAAATAAGACCAAAAATACAATATCGTTTTACAGTTTTTTTCGAAATACAGAAGAAATGTCGTTCGTTATTAAAAATGAACCTTTACTTTATACTTTTTCAATGGCCCTAATTTAAAATTAATTCATATAGTCAAGTCAATATTTATAATATCACAAATAGTCAAGTGTAGGATTATTACATTAGAATTGTAGGATATAGCTAAAGTGGCTTTATATTTAGTACCTAAGTTAGTCAAAATAGCCGGTACACGCGTAGGGTTTAGGTAAACATATCTCCTACCCACTGAGCATAATAATTTAACTCTTGACATTATATTCACAATTTACACTTAAAATAAATTTAATATCTACTAAGAATATTTACCTTATTACCTACATGCATATTCAGTTAACTGAGTAACAACTTAGTTCTAATACGTGGAGTATAGTTATAGTCATAAATACATTACATAATATACAGGGTTGATACGACCTAGGAGATTCGCTTTAGGTGCTCCACATATTCTCGGTACCATTTTTAGGCTTTATACAAAAAAAAAAAAAACAAAATTGAAGCAGAAGGTAAGTCTCCAGGCAGTTTTTGTAATTTTTGCTCCGTTTGAACACTTTGAACACACTGTATCTGAGGAACTAAAGTCTATCGTTGTGCCCATCTTATATGTAATTATTAATATTATTATCCCTAAACACTGCTGACGCGGGACGTTGCCGCTTTGCTGTGCTTGCATTTTACTTCGATTTTGGGCTAAGTATTTCAATGATGAAAATTGTATTGTTGTAACGTGTAACCCAAAACGATTCAGTGAAATAAGTCTGATTATATGTATATGTAAGGGGTAAGTGTTAAAATTTATTTAAATAGAAATAAGTTTAGCCGTAGAAAATACCAAGTATTGAATTCTTTCTGTACCTATAGTTTAAGTAGTTGATATAAACGGGGCTTTTTGAGTAACAACGACGATTAGAAATAAGAGACCGTTCGGTCTATCATCTTACAAAGCCTGAATGCTCTGATTTCTCTATCATCACCATCCAAAACCTCAACATGTTTAGTGTTATTTGCCTTTTGCTTTACTTGTAGAGAATCCAGGATGTGCATTGTACTTCAAAAATATATAAGTCAGTAAGATCAACCTAACACATTGACAGAGCTACAAACAGTTACAAAAATAGGCACTAATTTCTTGTTATTTCGATCGTAAACTACTTTAAAACGTGTGCCGGTCTTATATAGAACGTAGCTACGAAAACAGCCTTGGTATGTGTTGTAAATGAAACTACCTCAAAAACAATCAATTGTCTAAATCAAATTCTTATTGTCTTTAAGGAAAGTCACGAAGCGATTAATAAGTATGTAATTTCTGGCATAAATATCTATATTTGCATGTACACTTTTTATAAAGATATTTCATAAAATAAAATACAAAATATGTAAGAGCTATATTTATGCTTGTAGATTGGAAACTTAAGCCTGTGTGGGTTGAATCTAAGCTTAAAAATATCTTAACGATGAGTTCTATTAGAATAATTATTAAATTTAAAAATATATCGCTCTTTATGCAATCAAAGTACTGTCAGTATTGTGGGCGTTTAGGAGAAAATACACCTACGGATTTTTCCATGGGATTACAGCATATTTTGGATTAATTTTTTGAATTGAATACCTACCGCTATTTACTTATATCTGTTCATTTTATCTTTGGTATTCATGGTTTTGTTTTTACAATAAATTGATCAGAATATTGTCAAACAACGGAAACTATTCGAAGAGCAAGCCCATTACATAAACAACCTCAGGCTTTTGTTTATTTAAACAGTTTAAAGATTAAGAAATTTATAAAATCTCATGCGTTGTCCGCCAGACCAAAGATATTAAGTAGGAAATTATTTTCCCGTTTACCTTAACTTGATTTAAAATCACAATATTTTGCTTATATTACCTTGTGACAGACTTTTAATAATGCCTAAATAATGTCTAAAATTATAAATTAAGTTAGGATCAAATCGCTTGAATTGTTTAATGATGTCCGGTGTCCCAACTGGGCCATGCTCTTTATTAGGTAATTAGAAATGTGTGAATTTAGTGATACATCGAAAACATAATATATATTGTGTTCTATACTGTCTCAACAATAGCGCGTTAAAGATGGTACTGGACTTTGGTACATTGGAATTTGAGCCTAGTTTATATTGCAATATGGGTAAAAACTGACCGACATCACAGACGAGGCTGCCGGGCTCTAGTTCGGAGAGAAAGGCCTGTACGCCGGGCGCCGGAGCTCGTGAATTCTCGTCGCCGTCGTCGCCTGCTTGCTCGTAGACGTCGTGGACGTAGGCGCGCTCGAGCGCAGCGCCCCGCGCCGCGGACTCGCCCGCCCCTTCCGCGTCCGCAGCCGCGCATGCGCCCCCATCCGCCATCACCGGACCGCCATTGCACCGCGCTGGAATAGTAGAATAAATAAATTAAAAACTAAAAAAAAAATATCAAAATATTTAGATATTTATATTATTGGGTTCATATTCTTTAGAGATGAAAGTAATTACATCTCTCATCGTCATTAGTCGTCTCGGTCTCTTCATTGCACAACCTATTAGACCTGTCTGCGAAAATTGCCTCTAAACCTTTACATACCTTGGTGTATTTGTGTATTTATAAAAATCTGTTGTCTGCGATGGTAACATTTTTCGGTCACGATAATGTAACTACATATATAAGCCCTATTCCGACGTACTTATTGCACAATTGTAAATCTCAAAATGATTATAAGAGATTTTTATTTTCAGAGGGGACGCGACTATCTTTCTCCATACAAAAGTATTCCGCTGTTTTCTTTGTGGAAAATGCTTCTAGAGTAATGACTTTTTTCCAAAGATCTAGGTTCATGTGTGCCCCTATTATTTAGTTTTTTTCAAAAATATAATCACAAGAAATAGGATTTTCCGAGGACTATCAGACTTTTGTTAAAGAAAATGATATAAGCGTAGATATACCTTTCTGCTAAGTTTAATAATAAAAAATATATATATTATTTGGATCAGTCCAGTTTTGGAAAAACAAGAAAACAGCGGAAACGTCTTTTGGTCAACGATTCTGTAAGTATAATCGGCCTGTGCCCTTACTCTCCAATTTAATTATAATTCTGCTAAATGAATAACAATTTTACATTGACATTGTGTTAGAATTAAAATTAAATTGGAGAGTAAGGGCACTGAGCTGCAGTTGTCCCTGACGCACTTTACGGGGGTAGGTTTGAGGAGTTCGACGGATAAATATTCTTTAAATAGAAACTTATTTTTAAAACTCCTCGGGCGTAGTGTCCCGGGACTCTTAAGATAAAAAAAAATGCAGGACCTACATTCAAAAACAGCAGGTTATTTTCAACAATATTTAAATCCTACTCTATTTAAACAAAGTAAACAAAATAAGGTAATTCGCGTCGTTCACAACAAAATACTATACACACAAATAAGACATAGTAGCATGTACCTACGTTAAATTTTTAATAGAATCAATATTTGTGTTGCAATGGCCTTTGAATACAGCCATGAGTTTTCCACAAATGCATACTTTAATAGAAATAATGACATAATTGGCCCAACTATAGACCACAGACGTCACAACTGACGTAGGTAGTCTGCCATCAAAGAGTATATAATCTATTGCCGTTACGTATTTTGCAGTTGGTATCTAGTTTTATTTCTAGATATAATTGGACCTATTATCTATATCGATCGCTTTGATTGTAAAAGTATCTTTGTTTCTTTAGATATATTAAGTTCTGGGTAAAATTACATTATAAATCATGGTGTAAGTTAGGGAAATGTCCCTTGCTTGAGTATTGATTTAAGTATGTCATGTCCGTACGACAAAACATCGCGTACTTTTTGTTTTTTTGGAGACCTTATTTTGTTATACCTGTGTTTAACAAATAAATTTATTTGATGGGATACGTATGTAATGTCTTAATTATTTTATACCTAAATTTAATTTATACCTAATTAATAACTTAATACAAATTTGCAAAAAAAAATAAGAAAATTTATTAAACTTATTACTAATGTTATAAATGCGAAAGTAACTCTATCTGTCTGTCGGTGTGTCTGTCTGTCGCGCTTTCACTTCAAAACTACTGAACCGATTTAAATGAAATTTGTTACACAGATAGTGTAAAGCCTGAGAAAGCACATAGGCTACTACTTTATGCCACGATAACCGACATCCACGCGGGCGGAACCGCGGGAAACAGCTTGTTTACAATAAATGTGGAAGAAAAATTCTGATAAACTGCGTCTTTTCAAGGGGTTTATGAGACTAAAGCATTTTAATTTGTTTGGTCCGTTCTAAATGTATTTCTCGGAAACGAGTCTATGCAGAAAGTAAAGGGCTCGGTTACGATACGGGGCCAATATTTAACAAGATAAGCGTAAGCCGTTTATAATAATTATGTCAGGGCTCGATCCGGTAATCCAAACTAATATTACGAATGCTGTACAGTTCTATAGAAGCAAACGAAATAAGAATAAATTTAGAAGAAATTTCACTTTAAAAAGTAATGGCTAATTTTAAAATCGAAGTCTAGAAAATAATTTTTTTGTGAGCGGAAAATGTACATTGCAAACAAAAAAGTTTCAATAGAAAAATACATAAATGGATTTTAATAAATTCAGTCTTCGCACACTACACTACATCTAGGTTTCTCCATGAATGCCAACATTTCAACCACTTTGATTATGATTAATCTATGACCTGATCCGTAAATATCTGGTCTGATCCACAACTCTATTGTTTATTTATCGTTCAATGTTTTACCAAAAAATAAGGAGACAGTATGTTCTGGCAACCCTCGTTTGAACTTGCTCGAATACCTATCACTTTTAAAGCTATAAATCCTAACAGCTCACAGACGTGACTTTACTACTTCCGTGTTCCCCTAAATTGAACTTCGCCACTTTTTGCTTGAAACAAAGATTTGCACCGAATTCCCCGAGAATTTCCCAGTGGCAATTTCTGTGTCCAATGTTGCCGTTCTATAAATGGCTATTACCCAATGCAGACGTTTAATGTTTGATTTTTTTACAGTTATTTATTATCACTGTACATTTTCTTGGAATTTTAATGTAATTCGTTTATGTAGATTGCATTGTTTGTTGTTGTATGGCGTACTGTTATTTTGTACCTTATTTTAAAAGGCTGTGTTTATTAAACCATCACGATTGGTTTTCTATGTTATTATGGCGATATAATACGAGTTCAACCTATCATATACAATGCAATATAAAATGCTGGATAATGGTGTAGATACATAATGTGCTTATGAATGGGGTTCCTTACTCTCTGACATCCTTTCAAAACCCACCAAGCAATTACATTAACTTTGGAAATGATCTTTAATGTCTTGACATTTTTTGCCAAAAACCATAACTAAAGGATCCTATAACAGAACGCCAACAGTCCAGAACACACAATATCATTTGTGATACGTATTTTATTGTTCGTAACATCGGATGTGGTCGTTAGTAAACAAAGAATCAAATAAAACGTATGACGCATATGTGGCCCTGCGGTTGCTTGCCCAAACATTTTATTAACAAAGTTTGGAATCAGCTAAATGTTTCCTGCGTATCCTTCTTGTGGTATTGGCCTTTAAAATACCCTGTCTCTTTTGTTTTCCTGTTTCTATTTTTAGAATTATGGTGGAAGGAGATTTAAGTAGACACCTAATGTTCTTTTATGTTAATTTGATTTTTACATTTATTTTTTTGTCTTTGATTAGACAAAGACATAATTTCTTGAAGCACGAAAAAAAAATAGAAATATCAGATGATCATTTAAGTAGGTATATCCTATGTGAGTTATGTGATGATTAGTTATAAATTTTGTCGTGTTACTTATTGATTGATTCTTAATTTAATTATTATAAAATTGTATTATTATATTAGGCAAGGATTTGTATAATCATTTTATACCAACAAAGAAGAAGGCAGATTTAAACAGTTTTCTGCTAACACCGTTAATGTTTAATCTTAGAATTTTCTCCCAGAAGCAGCAGTATGCAGTATTAAGTGCATATTTCGTTTAAATTGGGTCAAACCGACAACGCTTACCCTAATTCAAAGACAACAATGAAGATAGTGCCGAAAATTGTCAAAACAATATATTTTAGATTCTGATACTAATTAACAGGATTGTTTTAGAATCGAAGTAACATTGATCATTAGAAGAATGAGGTACAGCAAGCGAGGCAGTAGACAGAAGAAGCGAGAATTATTATTATTATATAAAATGTATGGTGTTTTATAAATAGGGTTATTTGGTTCTGTGGAACCTACACAGTGTTATGGATGTGTAAAATTTCAGTCAGAAATTGATAAAAGAAACAGCCCAACATACATAGCCTTTTCAGTATTATTCGCACATAAACACATTATTATTCTATGACTATTTGCGTTGATTTCTATTTAACCCTAAGTATATGAAGTACCTACTTCCTAGACTAAATAACTCAATATGTATTTAACCGTAACAAAACCAATCACTAATCCAATTTAAAACAAATGTAAGTCTCGCAGGACTAATTTGCCGTAGTTTTCTATCATAATACGTTTATAAAGTAATCGAACGGCCGGCGCGTGCCCGTTGCCTGGCAACGCATCTGGGACATGAACCAGGTCGCTTCGGAACCTTCACCTCTTTCCCAGGGGTGGTTGCCTGAATGCACTGATACTATATACTGTACTATCGACCTACTACTTAAAATTATGTAGGTACTTCCGAATACGTAATTCGAGCTACCCCATTTTTAACGTACAATTTTGATAATAAACATAAATGCCCGATAAGTCCTTGCTATATAGCCCCATATAACATTCAAATGTTATATAGCCCCATATAAAATTTGAGAGGAAAGTAACATTTTTTTGAGTGTATACCAAAATGCAACATTTTCATGACTCGTAAGATGTGGACTTAGATATACTGTGAAAATATCTGCTGCGCTTTTCAATCTGAGAAATACGATGCTAAGATAGATGTTGCGACTATCCATCAGATATCCGTAATCCCTAAGACTCAAGAATCTTCTTGTAGGGGACGAAACCAACTGGAAATATGACACGAATAAAGTCCTGGTGCGCACATGCATTTTATTTCTTTTTCGAATAGTTTAAGGTATGAAAACGGATTTGGATGTTCAATTTTCAACAGTCACTTTAGAATATAATTATAAATAATCGTCAAACCAAAATCTGGATAATTTGACTTTATTAATTTGTTGCTGCTTATAAACAAAAAAAATATATAAAAGTAGATAATTTGATAAATTACAGCTTATTATTTTGTATCGTGGAGCATAAACAAGTGTTGTAGGTACCTAGGAAATCCAGGTTGGTGTTAAAGTACATTTATCCTGTTGACATAGAATTTACCACTTTTGTCACGTTCAGAGCAAAATGTTTCGTCGCTCAATTGTTCCATAGCTGTTACAAAAGCTTTATCAACTATTTGAATAAAACATAGTTATACTTATAGTTGTATATAGTCTGGGTGTTAGGGGGTCGCCGCCAGCTTCCTATCGGCTATCTATTTGACCCTCCCTTCCATCAACATCATTCGAATCGGATTAGTCTTTTAAAGCATTTTTTGATTTATATTCCGTTCTCGACGAGTATTAATCGATTGACAGTTCTTGTAACCAATAGGCTTTGTTGGATTACAGTGACAGATTTAGTGTAGTCCATTTTTTAAATGGAGTAGATTGAATTGTTTTTTGAGTTGTTGAATAGTTTTTGTTTTTAGTGGATTACATTGCTATTGGTTTTCAGTAGTTTAAGAAATTCGTAATCGAATTAATTTCTAGTACATTAAAATTTGTTCTGTTCTAAAATAAATACTTAAGTATCGGGTATTCATAATAAAGTCAGTCCTTTTTCCAAGCTATGCTGGGTCGGCTTCCAGCCTTACCGGATTCAGCTGAATACCGTTTTTTTTATGTGGAGCGGCTCCCTATCTGACCCCTACAACCCATTTTACTGGGCAACACAGTATCCCATAGTAAGACTGATTGTTAGAAGAAGGTACAAAACTGTCCACAAAAGCTGCTTACCTTCGCTTAACCAAACAGTTTGACATTTAACAATAATGAATGTATTGTACGATGGGTAATTGATCCTTTGCTGACGTATCCACGGCACACAATACTTATTACGCTGTTCGATTGATTCGTGGCATGACTCTTATTCGACATATTTGATTTGCATCGCAAGCGAGGCGACACTGAATCCAATTGTATTTTCGTTGCACGCACACAGTACCGAGTTTCAATTGGATCTCCGACTTAAATAACGGATAATATGGGAAAATTTGGAGCTTTATCTTTGCTGGCTTTTAGGTTACTTATTTGAAAGGTGACGAAATATTTTGACTTTTATATTAATTTATCTTTCTTTTTCACTTTTCAGGGTACCGTTCCTCGAAAGGAAAAAAGGAATTTATTTTTCAAGAATGCGTGGTGTTTCTCTACAACGATCTCTTGATGCACTAAATAATACAAGCTACTATGTCAACGCAATTAAAAAATACAGCCATTTATGTCGTTTATCCGATACAGTTCGAAAAAAACGCGTCACTTATACATACTTCCTGTAGATCTAGAATCACGAAATTTGGTATGATGCTAGGCCTAATAACGAATAAAGAGAAAAAAATCATTTTTTATTTTTATTTTAATAGTTTTGTTACATAAAAGATTCTTACTTTCGTCTCTACTGTTTTATATGTGTTTTTTTGATGGGCTAAATATATCCCGGATTTAGGTCTTCTTTTGGATAGTTTACCTTAGATGCCTTTATATTTCTTAAAATGTTTTTTATTATATTCAGTTTGTAACTTTATTACGTAAAGACGTAGCAAGATCATGTTACCAGGCGCCCACGAAACAGTAGGAGATATATAATAAAATGTTAAATTAAAACTTGGTTTGTGCATCGTTCGGGGGGGTCGTCGTCCGCGCGACCTACTTGCAGCCGAAGCCGCGTGTTGCAGACATACACCATGAAATATGGACGGATTCTGATACTGTTACAACGTTCCCATTTGAATAATATGGAAATAGTTTTCCCATTCCTTTTGGGTTAAGTTTGGAAGTGTAATGTTTAAATTTAAATTTGGAAATTTAAATCCATGACCACGTTGGTCATGGATTTAAAAACAAAAGTTAGTCTAGTTTACTTAAGCTCGTCCAGATTTCGATTATTTTTCATAACAACGATACTTAGTGATTTCTTGAGAAGCTAGTGAGGAATTCCACTTAAATAAATTCATAATACTGTTCAGTTCTTCTGATTCTCGTATTCAGAATCATAGGCTCATGTCTAAAGGGATTTGACCATAACTATTAACTACTTGATAAATTTCATCTAGAAAATCCTATAAAAAAATATAACAAAGTTTATTCCTCATCAAAGAAATACAACGCGACTAAACACAGTCCCAGCACACATTACTCCAGAATTCCCCTCGAAACGCCTTCATAAGGATGCAATTAAACACACATTTTACGTGTGGCTCTGTAAAGTCATTTAAACTTCGCCATAGTGTATTCCTGCAGGCTTAATGCTAATATTACTTGAATAGTATGAGAGTTGCATCGCGAAATTGGTATTTATATCCTTAGGTTATTAAAATGGTTAATCTTAGGTGTCTTCAATGCTCAGCGTCTCTTAGATTCATTCGTTATCATGTGAATTTAAATTTAAGGGACTGACCCCCGAATACTGAAACCCAACTTAACTTTAAGACGTTCTTAAATGTGTATCCGTCGCTATTTTACACCTTAAAGTGCGGGAGACAGCATGAGACTTAACGGCGACTTAAAACTGATTGACGTTTCAGTATTTAGCCATAAACAGTATATATTGGTGCTAATGGCAAGGCAAAGGCGACTCTTAACTTATATGGTTACACCATAAACCTATCATGGAAATATCTGTACGGATTTTTTTTGGGGTATTGAACCCACATTCCGAGGAGGATCAATCAGTTACCCTCTGTGACATTGGGATCTTCGAAACAGTAAGTTTATATGTATCTAAAAAGCAAACAGTAGGTACAAAGAGTGTGCAAATATCGATTATTGATAAAGGCACCCCTCTTCGGTATGCAGGCATTTCAAAAGAATACCATTACGTATGTATACATACAGCATGTAATAACATTTCGCTTCAAAGAGTGCAATTGTTATCATATTTTTATATCGGCCATATTTCAAAACACGAACACGATAGAAATGAATCCAATCATTTGCTAACCCTATCTAGTCTTTGAAAATATTTTACACAAAGCGAAACCCCTCAAATCGATACAGTAAAAATAGTCGTCGATTCCCAGAAGTGGTATCGAAGCAATGTCGTTTAGTTTGTATTAGTAATGTGGTATTTAAAGAATTCAAAATAATTACACTTAGTTGGTAATTGGCGTATTTTAAGGCTATTATACTAAATTTGTTTCTCCACGCTATAAATTTACAAAGACCTGTAAATTATTCGAAGGTGGTAAACGTCGCTATTACGGTAAAAACTTTATAAGTTTACCACTAATTCATCACAGTGTAAGTGCACAGTAATTTTATAATGTTACTTAAATGCTATGAAAGAGGGTAGCTATAGCAGTACGTGTTGGCGCACAACGTGGGACCTCTTTACGGCGTAAAAATTAGAAAATTGTGTACTTAAAAATAGAATTGGATTTACTGAGCGAACTAAAAACAAAAGAAACTCGATATTTAGATACACGCTGAAGGTTTTATACGATTCCAATACTTACGAGCAACATGGTACCATTGCAAAAACTAAACAATAAAATGATTTTTCTTGGCAACTTCTGCAGCGTTTTGCAGATTCAAAGTTGAACGAACTGAGCTTGTCCCGGCCGACCAATAGGGCGTCCGTACGCGCAATGCGACGACCTCATTGGACGGCGGTGCATTCAAAAGAGCTGCACATGTAACGTTTTTGGTACAACACCACATTATTTATTGTCTCACGTGTTTTGAATGCCTTTTAATGCTTTAAGAAAAATTTATGGTTTGGAAAAAAGCGTTGTCATGTGACCGTGCAACCTTTATTGCTGCGAAGGTTATGATTAGCAAAACTACTCTTGGAACACATTTACTTAACGCTTTATGGAGTCATTTGCAGATTATGTCCGGAAAATCATATACAATGTAATGTAATGAAGTTGGTAGGTAACAGAAAGATGCAGTAAGTTTAAATGCAGTTAAAGTTAAGTTATAGTTAAGTGTTTGCCTCTTAATAACCTAGCAAACGTGAACCTAGTAGATTATCATTAAACATTTGTTTTGCAGTACATGTAAATCACTTGGCGTCGCCTATTTGGAAGCGACCCAGAAATCTGAATAGTTTAAGTCTATGCAAGCCATACCTTACCATATTTGGGTCAATTTCACTTTATATTGCTTATGCATAAGATTATCTTGTTCGTATACTGAAAATAGGTTAAATATTTTCATATCTCCGTTACTTAAATTATTAGTATACTTACGGAGTTATTTATAACATTGTATTCTTTTGCAGGAGTAGTCCACTTACATCATAAATAACAACTTTTGTAAAGAACTTGTAGATATTATGTTTACAACACAATATGTACTAAAAATAGTTTTTTAAGATCTTTTCAGATTTGTACTGTATAGCGAACTAGCTGCTGCCCGTGCCTCCGCCCGCGTGGGCGTAGGTTATCACGGCAAAAAGTAGCCTATGTCCTTCTTTCTTTTGTCTTATCTTAAAGATAATTGTCTATGATAATTACGTTTTAGTTTTTTTTATACAAGCACTTTTTTTATTGAAATAAAAAACCTATGCAAAAGTCTGAAAGTCGATAAACTCTGCACTTATATTTTAATGAATCTAGAAGTATTGAGTACTTACA
This sequence comes from Diachrysia chrysitis, assembly GCA_932294365.1. Classification (NCBI taxonomy): domain Eukaryota; kingdom Metazoa; phylum Arthropoda; class Insecta; order Lepidoptera; family Noctuidae; genus Diachrysia; species Diachrysia chrysitis. The sequence goes on along the minus strand of OW028659.1, from coordinate 6,691,497 downwards.
AGTGATAATAAATGTAATAAAACAGTTTTGGATAATTTGTAACAAGATGGCAGACACAAAATGAAATATCTAATAGATGATAAAAATAAATACTTAATTATCTACAAGGTATATTTCTGACTGTTTGACAACAAATAAGTACAATTTGTCTTAAAGATGACAAATTGTACTATGACCTAGGACAGAAGCATAAATGCTGAACCCTAGAAGACGTTCAATCCGTTTAGCCACTGATAAGATTAGCATCACACACCCCGACTTAGCCCTACTCATGATGACTCGCTTAGAAGCATAAGTTGATTGATTTAGATATTCAGGGCGAGGTATCAAATGATTTGGCTGAATATTTGTTTTTAAAATCTAAGGTTGATTTTATTTCCACTAGATGATATTATTAGACATTTTGAGTGGGTGCTATTGACTCGGCGATACACGAACGAGGACACTTTTTGTTGACGCGCCACACCACAGGACACCGTAGTTGCAGGGTCCGGTGTCGGCAAACTCAGTTGTCGGTTGCCTGTTCACGGACTGTGTACGGACACCGAAAGTAAGGAAATTAAATTTTGGTGCTGGTTTCTTCCACTGACGACTTTTAGTTGCTAGTTGCTGACACCGAACACGTTTTATTTGGCGATCGGTGTATGACAAGTGGAAGCAGCCGGAAACGAAAAGTGTCTTCGTCTGCGGGGAGTGGTTGATTTCGTATTGATTATATGAAAACAAAATATTCAGTGGTGGCTGGTGTCCGCCACAAGTCACACGTTTGCGCATCGACTTATTCTCGTTTTTCTGAATGATTATTTTACTAGCTGTTTCCCGCGGCTCCGCCCGCGTCGATGTCGGTTATCGCGGCAAAACGCAACCAATGTTCTTTGCTCTAGACTATTTGTGTACCAAATTTCATTTAAATCGTTTCAGTAGTTTTGGTTTGAAAGCGCGACAGACAGACAGACATTTATAATATTAGTAAGGATTTGACAAATCTTATTTTAGCGAATGTGTTTGACCAAAAGACTAACGAATCATAACTTTGTTAGATCATTGAATAGTATAATAATAATGATAGGTAATTATCAAAATAGTTACAGTCATATATATATGTATATATAAACTGACTGTCTGTCTGTCGTATATATATATATATGCACCTAAATTTAACTCTCACAATAAATAATTTTGTATTGGAGCGTAATATTTCTTTTTAATGGAAAGCCATTACATTCCGAGTATTTAAAATATTTTTATTTATAGCTATATCACGCAACATTATGATTTATTGAGAGCAAGTTACTTTATTAACTTCTCTTCATTGAAATACAAAACTTAACGTAGCAGTTATTTTATAGTTAAATATAAAACCGGATTCCAACGGGTCTCGTGGGTAACGGCTCGTCCGCGATAGCACAGACGCGTCTGCGTCGGTCCGTCGCAATCCACGCTTGTCCAAGTATACCTTAATTCAGTTAAAATTGGGTTTGATTCTCAAGAATCACACGGATCAGCACTTGGGAGAGTAGTTTGAAAACCTAAAAGAGGTTATTTTTTATGGTTCAATAAATATCTTAACTATGTTGCAAGAGAAGTGATCAGTTTATAAAACAAACAGTACTTAAATTTTTTGGTTCTGTTTTGTTTTACATTATTTCAACTCGATATTTATAAATTGTGGCAATTTAAGATTTCTAAGTGCCCCATGTTGGGCGCCAATAGTCTTGAGAGAGAGAAATATCAGTAAAGTAAGAGGGACAATTAGATACAAGTGTTAAAACCATATATTTATTGATGACCACGTAAAATCGTATAGGATTTTATCGAAAACATAAGAAACAAAACGAATGTATCACAAAGCAATTCAATTTCATCGGTCATTTACTAGTGGCGGGTTATGAGAGGCGCTTGTCAGAGTTCCAACTAGGGCCGGAACTGGGACGCATTTGGCAACTAGACCGCGAAACTTCGGCGCGAAATCGAAATAATATCTCGTATCCGTTAATTATATTTAATTGTACTAGGTTTTTGTTAAACCTTTCCAGATTTAAATCTTATACGCTCGTCATTTGTTTACGGTGAATCTGTTTATGTGTTTGTTTAGTTGTATGTGTGGTGGGTGTTAGTGTGATGGATGCTGGTTTCTTTGTAATAACGAAAATTGTGACCTCTGTATCGGTTATAAAAACGATTGGTAAACGGTATCAAAAAATAAGTACTACTTATTACTGTAAAACTCTTACGGCTACTGTATTGAAATTCGAGTATTTTTTTCATTTGCTTTCAGAGTTTTTTATACCAAGCGTTTTTGTAACCGATATAGAAGTCATAGCTTTTGTTTGTATAACGACAAAAAACTCACCCTGTATAAGTATGTACACCATGAGAATTTAGAGTTACTGGATTGTGATATTATAAATAACGGTGTAATGTATTTATTGCAGCAATATACTTAGTACTAAAAGGCATTCAGGTATATGTATAATGAAATTGAATCATTGTGTAAATTAGGTTGTAGAAGGACGGTTATGTTTTTCAGGTGTATGTTTGTATGTGTATGTATATTTCTTTAGCACGCTCTAGCCTAAACGGATTGATGGCTTTTAGCTTGAGAGATATCGTAATGTCATTTGATTTCTCTTAACTGTAATAGTGACTCTGGGTATATTAACTTTTTAAGCATGAAAGTTTTTAATTCATATTTTTTTGCAGTCTAGTTTTATATATATAATATACTTGTTTAGGGCACTTGTTGTTGTTGGCTTTATTGCTGTTACTTCTTTGTATATTTATACAGTTTAGTTTAAATTTAAATTAGGGACTGCAGCATATTTCTGACGATTTAATAGGTATCAATTACGGGTAGCTAATTTGTACTTACTAAGTATGTTAGTATGCACTTGTACATACAATATTTACAAGAGCGGGGGACCGCAGCTGGTCTGGAAGCGCGGTTGGCCATTCGCCCAACGATTGCCGACCCAATTACTATGTCGAGTTACGAGCTCCTACTTATGGCCAAAAACTTTGGCACGGTACGATGCCGTGACGTGGCACGATACGATATCGTGTCGTGGAATACACCTGATCTATACCTATACTATAAAATAAGAATATGCATAGCAATTCAACGTGGCAACGTGGCCAACCGTCTGGGCACGTTTCCCGTCATTGACAACAATGAATTTTTTGATACTTGTTAGTTATTTAGTTACTTATTTTATATACGTTATAAGTTTTAATTTTTATATACTTAGTTTAAGTTTTTGTGTTTGTATAAATTTTTAGTATTTCTGTTTACCAAAAAAGTTAGTATTTCTGTTTAAAAAAAAAATACTATAAAAACTAATATCAAAATACTAATCTATATTAATATTATAAAGAAGAATGATTTGTATTTTTGTAACGAATACACTCAAATACTGCAAGACTGATTATAAAAATTCTGTCACCATTAGACTGCTATATTATTCCTGAGTAACAGACTATATTGATAGTCTATTCTGTGCGAAGCCGTGGTGGATCGCTAGTGTAATACACAAGGTGAGCTTTTTGTCGTTGTACAAACAAATGCTATGACAAAAGCGATTGGTATAAAAAACTCAAAAAACAAATGAGAGAATAAATGGAATTTCAATACAGTTTTACGGTAATAGGACTGGCATTCGAGATTTGTTTTATTTTTGACATCAATCGTTTTTATAACCGATATAGAGGTCATAGTTTTCGTTTGTACATCGATAAAAACTCAACATGTATAGTTCGGATAAAACAAGAAGAAAACACCAAATTGATCCGGTGTCTAAAGTGTTAGCTACAACAAAACGTGTCGGATCGCACCATGTCGAAGAATAATAACACGACACGTTATTTATGCACTACAGAATAGGTATGTTTTGTGAGAATTACCTTACTATGTACTGACTGTATGACGACCTCCGTGGTCGAGTGGCGTACACACCGGTTTTCAAGGTGTCGCCAGCTTTGAGGTCCCGGGTTCGATCCCCGGACAATGTAGAAAATCCACTTTTCTACATTGTCTCGGGTCTGGGTGTTTGTGGTACCTTCGTTGTCTCTGAATTCCATAACACAAGTGCTTTAGCTACTTACTTTGGGTTCTGAGCAATGTATGTGATTTTGTCCACATTTATTTATTTATGTACTGCTATTGATATTTGTGGCTTAATTTTGTTTACGCACTTCATATTTCACTGCAAGTATCAAGATTTATTACGCCATTATTTTTTTTTGTTTCGTATGACTCTTTCGATATTGTGAACCTAGATATTAACTTTCAACTGTTTTTTTTAATGTCACTACATTTACCTAATAATATATTTTTGTTCAGCATCTATCACTAAATGACGACAGTTTGTATGTGAAAGCAAGTAAATATCTATTTATCCACAACCCATTTTTCTGAATAATACAGTATACAATAATCCCAAAGTAGGACCGGTTGTCAGAATTATTATACCTTATGATTCAATGCTCAAAATATTATGGAAATTCATAAAGTTTTCGTTCATATTAAAACATACAATTGAGTCTCAATGTCAATACATTGCGACTTGTCAATACATACTATTGAATAACATTTAGTTCAGTCGGTCCACAGACAGAATAATTAGCAGCCGATGCCTCCATTGAGGGCTGTCATCATGCGATGACGTCACTCACCCCTCTCCATACATAAAGGTCAAATATCGTAGGTAAAGCGTTTCAGCACAACATTTTTAATAGATATAGGTAATTATAGAATTTTCATATAAACGGCAGCTATTTTTAGTTAGGTATCACAAATAATTTTATAATTGAAATTAATTATTCGTTTGTATTGTATAATGTAAATGAATGAAGAGTAGGAAGGGCTTTGCCCAGCAGTGGGTCATTGCAGTACGTATATAAAATATAATTTTACGACACATACACAACCGTCAGAAGGAAGACATGTCGATCACACAAACATCAATAAAACGTTTAGCAATTTACGTAACCCATATAATAATACCTCTGCGTCAATCCGATCACTTTAAAACTCTATTTCATCAAATCGTTTAATTTCCTACACCGAAGCCCCACGTTGGGCGCCAAACATTTTATAAAAATTGTTTGGAAGTCGGCAGTACGCCAATCAATTTCGATTCCGTAGTCAATATAAGTATAGAATAGGTAAATTGTTGAGACGTTGAATGTGGCGAGCCGGCGACATCGCGTATCACGATGAATAACTGCAGGAATGAGCCAAGGTCATCTAAATAAGGCTTTATTACTAAATCTACACAACTATTTTCGGTGTTTCTATTCAAATTCAACGGTAAATTGGATATCAGCAGGTGACTTCTATTCGTTTTGGTACTTGTTTACAAAATATTTTTGTATTACACAGGTACATAACATTAATAAATAAATACACCCGCGGATTTTATAAAAGTTTAATAGGGATATTGACTGGGTATAAAAAGTAATAATCTAATTAGTCCGTATGTTTGATAATATAAAACGTGTCGTTTTGCATTCTCGTCAAAATTCAGGAGGTTGTTATGAAAATTATAATTAATCAAATAAAATTACGTAATCTGCTCAATAATTTATACACACTTGTTTGTTTACTTAAATTTGACAGTATTTCAGAATACACCACTGTCAAAGAACAGAATCGCCCTGTTGCGTAAAACAACAGTTAGAGAGCGGTATCACACGGGCCGCGTTTTGAAATGTTTGTCCCATACATACCGATTTTGCGAAAATTAGAAATAATAGTAAAAATACCTACTTATTTCATTATTGATTCATGTAATCATTAGCATAGTTACCTCCTTGAATATGACGAGAATGGAAAACGGAACGTCGTATATATATTTTTAATGACGGTCAGGTATATTAGTAAGAAATATTAGACTTGTTATTTTAGTTTAGTTTCTGATAATTTTAATTGGATTTTACTATTAAATTGAACTATTTCTTCTGCGTAGCCTTTTTCCAAGCTATGATGGGGTCGGCTTCCAGTCTTACCGGATTTGCTAAATACCATATTTTACATGGAGCGACTGCCTATCTGACCTATTATTATATCATAACCCATTTACTGGGTAATTCAGTATCATTTTGTAAGACTGGTTGTCAGAATATTAAAGAGTTTTCAACTGTCAAAGATCATAAAGGTTCTATATTATGTTGCTATCAAACCAAATGTTGACAGGTCAGTTAATGATAACAATATTAATTCTTCGTGGATGATATGTTAGTTTAATAAAATAATCTGTTCAGTCATTAATCAAAGAGATCCAGGGAAGGGGTCCATTCACAAGTGTTGGAGTTGGCACTCCTCCCAGACGAAATGTCTGCCTCCAACTTTCCTCATTTACACACTATACAGATAGGATACATCAGGAACTGGAGTTTTGGCATCCACTTGGAAGCTGTTCTGAATTTGGTGTTGTATTATGAGATACAATTTGGATAAATAACACAATGCCTATACGATACAGGTTAGTAATAATATTTAAAAACGAAATTTTTAATAAAATCTTAATAATATTTTTTGGTTTTAATTCATTTAGAAAATACGTAAAATTTTTGTCATAACAGAGCGCGCCGTCTTGTTAAAACTATATAAAAACCTAACATTACCCTAATAATATCGAAACCTTCGATATTTTCGCATAAAAGTCTGTCGTCTCTAGCTGTTACGGTTTATGGGAAACAGCTCACTGACAAACAGACGGATGATATTACAGCTAGCTAACTGCAGATTTTCCAAAGCACTAGTACATGTAAGCTATATCAACTTGATTGTAAACATATGATAATACTATTGTATAATAACTATCTATGTAGGTCAATAAGACCTGATAATAATGTTATCATTAACATTATGCACTTGTTTTTAACAGCGAATTCGACCGCCTATACGGTTCAAATCTTTGAATAATACAAAGTCACAATAGGGTAGCAGTATAAGTATGAAGAGTCATAATAAATAATAATCTAATAACTTTATACATTACAGATTTTATTAGTTAAGTTTAGTTTTGTTTTAAGTGTATATATAGTTAAGTTTGTAAATATTTTAAATTGTTAATCTACTAATATTATAGCTGAAGAGTTCGTTTGTTTGTTTGTACGCGCTAATCTCAGGAACTGCTGGTTCAAATTGAAAAATTATTTTTGTATTGGATAGTCCGTTTATTGAGAAAGGCTATAGGCTATATAACATCACGCTACGACCAATAGGAGCGGAGCATAAATGAAAAATGTTGCAAAAATAAAAAAGCGTTGAAACTAAAACACGCGAACAAAGTCGCGGGGGACAGCTAGTTTGGTAATAAAGTACATAGATACTTTATATATAATTTAAATTAACTATCTAATTAGCAGTCCGGCATTTAGATAATAAAAAAATATTAGACACATCTTTACATATGCGTAGCATGTAGTACGCTTAGATTTTTAAAACTACGCAACGGATTTTAATGCTGTATTGAGTAATAGATAGAGTGGTACAAGAGGAAGGTTTTTGTGTATAATTCATTAATGTCTTGACTACCAGTGCGACAAGGACTTGTTTAGTATTGTGATAACATCTTTACTAATATTACAAATGCGAAAGTAACTCTGTCTGTCTGTCACGTCAAAACTATAGAACCGATTTAAATAAAATTTGGTACACAGATAGTCTACAGCCTGACAAAGAACATAGGCTTTTGCCCGCGATAAGCGACATCCACGGCGAGGCAGGGCGGAGCTGCGGGAAACAGCTAGTTAAATTATAATTTCCTATTTTCGTAACTGGCCAGGCCAATATGTATACAATCTGAACATTTTACACAGACTTTCAAGTTACAAATAGCTTCTTTGTTTTTAGACTAAAATAGTTTCTATACATAACTTAATATATTATGTACCTAACAATATATCACAAGTATATCAAATTTATTTATTATTTTTATTTTTTATAATAATCAAATTTATCACAAGCCTATGGTGTTTATATTAACATGGGACAGACAAAGTTATATGATTAGACCCATAAATAAAAATCAAAGTTTTTGTAACTAAATGCAGAATAAGTTACTATAACTTGAGTTAATTATTATTTGCAATATTGTAGTAGCATTGAATACGCGGTACGAAAATAGCTGGATAGGTTATATTATTCAACATATATTTTTATTTTCTGCCTAGTAGAATTTTTTACATAGTGCATGTTTCTGTTGCAAAAATAAAAAAAAATAAATTCATCAATCCATAATTTGGTACGAACTCTTAATACGCAAAGTCAGACTCGCACTTGACCAGTTTTAAGCTTAAATATTATTGTAATTGATTCTTCCTTCCAATAATAGCTTATCTGAGAAAAAGTGATTAAAAGACAAACAATGAATTATAAATATAAAATGAATACGAAGAGTGGGCAGGGAGGCGACGCGCAGTCTGTGATTACAAAAAACTGCGATTCCCCATCCGTCTACAAGAGTTAGAACAGTTTAGTGATGCAAAATATACTTTATTAGCTAGGACATAAAGTATATATTACAAGATTTTTAAGAATGTCATGAATTAAATGTTATGCATTGTTTAGATACCAATTTGTTATTTTTATCCTTCAATAATATAGATTTTTCTAGGTCTTAGCTAATTTTATAAATGTATTGTATTTTTTTATACGGTAGATAATACCATTTGCTGTACCTATCGCCCTTACTTTGCTACTGTATACTATCTTCATTAGTCCAGTATCGATACTCTAACCGTATATATCTGTTTATTATAAACTAGTTGACCTGAAAGTCGTTTTTTTTGACACTCACGCCAAAACTACTGAACTGATTTAAATTTAATTTGGCACACAGATAGTCTAGAGCCCGAGAAAGGACATAGACTACTTTTTGCTGCGATAACCGACATCAAAACAGCTAGTAAATTAATAAATAGATTAAGAATGATTTCGGAGACACGATAATGCAAGGGGTAATTTCTGGAAGTAAAAATCATTATTATATTTATTTACACTTACCTTTATCATATTGTGTTAACAGCTTGCAAGTTTTTTGTCGATCCAGTCATAGCTGTCGGCGCGCGCGTCCCGATATTACATTCATTTTGAAAATAACAGGATTGGCTGATTTGAATTTCGAACACTACTATAACTGTATTCTAAATTTGATTTTCATTGAAACGGCAGACTTTTCAATTAAGAATATTTTTGAATATGATTTTCACTGATAATGTTCTCACTTTAAAAATTGGATCAACTAAAGTTCGTTAGATTTTGCATGTTCGTTTAAGGTGTACCTGTAACAAACATAAATAAGGATTAGACAGTTGAAATTAAAGCGGTATTTTTGTTGTTGTATGATAAGTACACCTGGATGAGGCCAATAGAAAAGTAAAATATTTTATTTAAACTGGAAATAGGTAGGTATATGAATTCTACTACGTATAGGAGGAACATATAACATACAAACTAACACACATCACTCATCACAACATTATATACTACATTGCTTACTAAAGTAGCGATTTAAATTGTTATTACCTATACAAAATAACCAATTTCAAAGAAGAAATTGCCATTGTGCAATCCCGCATTATTTTTTTTATGACACAACACTTTGTAACATATTAAAAATAATTTTTTGTTTAATTTTAGTTAAAATATCTATAAATAAATAATAAAATTAACTTAAAATATATAATTGTCATGTAAAAAAATGAAAAATATTGCTCAATATTTTTTATAAAAATGTATTTGTTATTGTTTACTAAATAAATTATTTAGTGCAAACACCAAAGTAGGTACAATGATAAATCTTAGATAAAAGTCCAGCAATGTACCTATATCTACCAATTTATTGAAACCTTGTAGCTTATTGAACCATTTGGCTTTAAAGGGTCACTATAAATTTTCGGGATTTGTATAAGAATCACAACCCTATAACCTAAATGCATAATTCGCCATTGCGATACCTTTACAAGTAATTTCGCACAAGGTTGCAATATCGATTGAAGAATGGTTTGTTAGCTGTTCCCAGCTCCATTAACACAACCTCTAACTCACACTGTACTATTTGCAACCGAACAAAATATTGCACTGTTCAATCGATCTCGCGAACCCACTCTTAAAATAGCTTCATTCAACAATCGATAACTAAAAATACAATCCCAACCTCTTCCGTGTTTGTTGGTCTTAAGACGAATGTTTTACGCAAACTTTAATAATTAAATGAAAAAAAACTCCTTTTATGTATTTAAGTAAATATTGAATTTTCAATACTGGCTCAGTCAGATCTAAAAATAATAGTTGACAAGGAGCGGGCTGCGCTGTTATTGGATAGTTAGTCGTGTAGAGCGTTATCAAACAGACATTAGCCGCGGTCCACCCACGTCATCGTCATTCATCCGCTTCGATCGCACGCACACACGCACACACGCACACAGCCCACGCGGCCACCACACCCGCCAGCCGCACCGTCCGCTGCACCACCAGCCACCACCATTCTTCACCACAGAAACGTGCACGACGTCGCCCTACACTCTCGTATAGTCGTCCACCATCTTAAATTCATTCACAAAAATCGCTATGCCACAGCGCCTATTTGTTTACCGTTTTACGCCTCTCTGAGCACACTCTCGCACTAAAATTGAACACGGCTACCTTCTCCGGGCTAGGATGTTTAGTTTCACACTCGTTTTCTTGTTGTGAATGCGTTTTTAGCTCGTTTTTTGTTGGCAATACGGTCGTTTGGATGTGCACGGGCTTGTTACGTGGGTACTTCGCGACGGACAGTGTGCAACTGAAGAATGGTGGCAGGACTGCGGACGGCCGCGGGACGCGCCTGCGCTCTACTACCCGCCAAAATACACCTACGCGCATGTATGGGTTATGTAGGCTGTGGTTCTCTTTCAAAAGTTGCATAGATAACATTCGCCATTAATTGTCATACAACATGGCATTTTAATAATAGCATGTGGAACTCCTGTGAGCAATTGGCTACGCGATGAGATTTATTGTCGACGTAGCATAGTTACGTCTTTGCGCTACGGACGGCTACGGCGTAGGGTTAATACAAAGCTTTCATTATTTCCCAGTATTATCGTAGTCTTTAAAATGTTTCCGGTTTGAATGTATATTTTTTGCACATTCAAAGTTGTTCATGTATAAATAATAAAGAAATGTCTGTCTCATAACAAAATATATATACTTGTGTTATAACTAGCATAGCTTAAAAGCAACTGAATAACGAAAATAAACACTTTTATACAAAATACTTTATCTTAACCAACAACAAAAGCAAGTTATAACTTAAAGTGTTCGGACACAGACTGTACATACCTGTTCAGTTCAGTATGGGCATGTAAACAGAACGGGTACCGACACAATGCTTTGAGCTCTATTTTTAGATCACTCACGGATACTCTTTGTACCAACGGTATCAAAAATATGTCTGCGAAATAGAGTTCTTGAATATCACTGTACAATTAAAGTAAATTATATGAGATATTTTGGTACGATAAAAATTGTATAAAATAATAATTAAAATTTATTAAAGATAATTTATAAATAAGATATTTTTTTTTGGTTGAAAGGTATGTGATTTTTATTGATAATTTTATTATAAGTTTATTACAATTTATTCACCTCACTAAGCTTCAACATTGAACTTTTGCAGTTGTAATCACAGTTTTTTTTTGTATTCAGTTTAACCGGTGGTAAGCCGTAAACCAATCTTGTGTATTAGATTGAGTTAAAAGGTTTTATTCAGTTTGTTGGCAAAACATTGAAAGCGCTACTATTAGCGCCATCTGTGATTCGCAGATTAAAACTACAAACGTTATACGGAGAACTTTGCTATAATATAGAGTACATAATGGTAGCCTTATATTATTATAGTACTTATTGCAATAAGCAACGTTATTATCTATGAATGTTCGTATGTAAGTCCTCTATGCGATTCTTTAGTCTCCTGTTGTATAAGTATTTACGTTCCAAATTAAAAATGTTCTTCTCAGTTTTCTTAAACTATGCTCTCATTCTAAACTACGTTATTGTATTTAAAATATAATATAAAATAAATGTGGACAACATCACATACATTGCTCTGAACCCAGAGTAAGTAGCAAAAGCACTTGCGTTATAGAATCAGAGACAACAAAGGTACCACAAATACCCAGACCCGAGACGAAAGACGAAAAGCATTTTCAACATTGACCATTCCGGGTATCGAAACCGGGACCTCAGAGCTGGCGACAACTTGAAAACTGTTGTGTACGGACTCCACGGAGGTCAACACCACATTGTTCATGTATGTGTGTTGTGTATTTAAACAAAGAGCTTATTTATTATGATTTAACTATTCTTGATGAAGATAATAATTGGTACCAAGGTAATTGGTACCAATTGTTATTTCTACGTATAGCTTGACCTACTAAATTCCAAATTGAAGTAATTTAATTGGCGGTTTTATTTTAGCTTCCGTTAAGCCTCTAATGCCAAATCTCTGTTCTGACCTTTCGGTATTTATAAAGGGTTGCCTTTATAGAACTGCCATTCGGGTCAACTTAGCGCCAAAATAACAGTTCAATTTATTTGTGCTATTATGCTATTTACTTACTATATTTTACATATTAACTAGCTGCCCGCAGCGGCTTTGCACGGGTGATGTGAGATTTTTTAAACCTTTTTTTTTTCTTTTATAATAACTTTCTCCTGACAATAATATCCTGGGACTACTCACACACGGCCATATGATCCCAAACTAGGCAGAGCCTGTATTTATGGCAACCAGACCACTGATTAACATATATTTCTAAATGCATATATATTGTAGACAAATTACACCCCGACACAGAACTAATGATCATGCTCATCACACAAAGATTTGCCAGGACAAATCCTGGGTTGGAATCGAAACTACGACCTCTGGTTTAGCAGTCAGGGTCACTGACCACTGGACTAACAGGCAAGTCGTAATTAACACAACAAAAAATTTATCAGCGAAATTGTTACATAAATGCACGCGTGATGCGATGACCAAGGGAAATAGATTAATTTTTTATTTACCATATAATTTTATCTTGGCCGAACAAATACTATGTAGTAAGTATATAGATTTAGTCCAGTTTTTATACTCAGTAAACGGAGTAAACAACTGGACTACGCAAAAAAGGAGAAAGGAGTGCTTGAATATAATAAAGTAGTAATAATTTACTACTTTATATATTTAAGCGGTCTTTAAAAATCAAATAACTATCCAGTTACAATATACCTATATCGTTTTGTAGCTTTACAATAAGTAAGCACTAAGCGACGTCGGCGCTGTAAACAAAGCGCTTTATCCGCTGCACGAGCCCCGGGCTAAGGAATATAGCCTGCACTCTCAAATATAGACGGAATGTGACGTAAAGCTCTGTTGAAGCAAGGAAGAGTGACGTAGGAAAAGAATTTCATGAAAATTGTGAATCTTGACCTTATATTTCTGAAATCGTTTTGTGTCATTGAATTTTAGTTTTTATGTTAAAGGTCGAAGGTTTAAAATCAAGTTAGTATTTGCATATTTACTTACTTATAATTTTTACTTATTTGTAGCCATAATCATAAATAGTCGCAATACAGTGTAACCTGTAATATAATGGTATGATATGAAAACTTCCAAACAAAATTATTCCTAGTTTAGATGTCAATTACGTAGACGTAATCTTGCCTATTCAATTATAACTCTTGCTTTGGACCCGAAATTTATAGAGACATTTATATACACCAAAGACAATTTACAGCATGACATCAGGAATGAGTTTCGATTACATCCGAAACCAGAGACAAATACGCCAAGGAGGGAGTTAGTCAATACAATGTCGTGAATGCAACGCCGCGCCGCCCACGCGTCTCGCGTTCTCAATGGAAGGCTTCGTGCATTCTACGTAGCGTATGTATTGATGAAATCTTAACTTGAGCTTGAGCTGTATGTAATGCAGGATAGATTTGAATAACAAATAAATTTAGGATAATTTAATACTGACCTTTTATTGTCACAGTACAGGGCAAATATCATATTAGAGTATATTGAAAAAATATGTTTTTTAAGAATTAATTTATACTTACAAATATATGGCCTCATTTATAGAAATCTCGTTGATTAGCAATTACTAAGCAGATTCTTAATTCAAGTTTTTCATAAAGAATTTGAATTTAGAATCTGCTAAGCAGTTACTTAACACTGTCAAGAGTTTTATAAATAAATCCAATAATAATATTAGCTTATTTAAAAAAAAAAAAAACTTAAATTTTATATTTAGAACAAATTTAAATTTCTTTCTCTTTCTAAAAATATATCAAATTGTTAATAAAATTTATTGATGTTACATAATTTAGACTTCATTCTTTTCGCTTTTCTTACATGAAAAGACAGTTATTTAGGTACAGAAAGAGACAAAAATACTAAAAAAGTATTATAGGTACCTACTATTTATGATATTGATCTCAAAAGTTCTCTCAATGACTCAGCCTGCCCATTCATTCCTTACTGCAGGATATTTCGGTTCTGACGTTAGAATGACGCACAAACATCTCTGCAGACTCTAGACCGAGACACTCCGGCGCCGGTCTGGCTAGACCGAGGTCAGACAGGTTTCAAGCCAAAAAATAAATAGCCCTCGACATTCATTTATCTTTCTTTCAATAAAAATATTGCGTAATTTGTATTCGTTGCCAAATGTTAGGCTGAAGCCTGTATTACTTTCGCTTCATGGGCATGTTTCTATGGTGTTTTCTTTTATGTAATTTAGATAGATAAGTAATACATAGAATAAAAATAAATAAGTAGAGCCTATATGAAGACGGGTCAAAGCTTCCTTGGTACTAAAGTACGTATTTTAAAGTAAGTATTGGTAAGTAATTTGTTTAAACTTACGTGTAACATACCGACTACAATCAAAATATCTGCTCGTCACACGTCCGAATACTCAAACGCCACTTAACTTTAAGACGTTCTTAAATGTTTATTTGTCGCTACTTTACGCCTTAAAGTGACAGCATAAGTTTTTTTTTTATATCATAAATAGTTAACGGCGACTTAAATTTGATTGACGCTTCAGGCAATTTCGCGCGGTAGAAATTCTATTTAAGTATAATCTAAATTATATTACCGTAAGGTCGTATTCTGGTAACGCGTGTGAAAATATGTTACATATTATGTTACTTAAATTGACAGAGGAAGAAGAAGAGAAATTAATTACCTATTTACTTCATAATACTTTAGAACGTACCCGTTAGGTGTAGGAGTGTGTGTGATCCTACATGAATTCTAAAACAAATACCTACTGTTTCGAACACAAATGTTTTAAATCGTTAGTGTCTAATGGAAGAGTATTTATGGACCAAACGCTAAATTGATTCCTGGAATAAAGTAAACAACTGATTCTTTATAATGCTTTGTTGTATCTACTTATACATCAAAATTACTGCCGGCAATCTAAAATTAACGTGAAGCTTTATTTTTTAAACGTACAAGACATAAATAGACATTTCTAAGTATACATGACAAAATGTTAAAGCGAAAAGTTCAAGGGAAATCAAATGGTTCGTGGATACTTAATTAATATGGCTTGAAAAGTCTAGGTCTTGTCTAAATTTGGTTCGTGTCTATAAATAGTCTAGTCCATGTAATATTTAGCCTTAGCCATAAAATGTTCTATTTCTTATGTGACATTTTCTTCAGGACAGTTATTTACCAACAAAACAAAACTCTAAAATAAACCAATATCGTAAATATCTGTCGCACTACCTCGCGCTCGCCACAGAAGCCGGCTACGCACGATCCGCCTACGGTTTTGAATTTCGAAGCATTCATACTTGCGAGAACGAGACAGGATAATAAAGTCTCCAAATATTATCTACTGGAGTGAGTGGGACAAAGATAGTTATCGATCGGCTTGCGTCACACAGAAAGCGTGGGTGAGATGACGTCACGCCGCACCCGCCAATCACCACTTAAGGAAAAGGCGCCACGAATTAGCGAGAGTTGGAAAATATTCATGAAGAATTTTTTCTTAGTCTAGCTCTAGCCCCAGTCAGTATTCTTGTCTTATCAAATCTTTTATCGCTTTTGACGTATCAATGTAAAGAAGCTTACTTACATAAAGTATTACTAAGCACAAACATTTTACAAAAACAAAAGTACTAAAAACATATTGGACGAGTATTCGCACCAAGATATTACGTATATGTCGTTTAAAACGCTATTTTTAGATCAGTAGACAGCCTATTGTTTTAGTGCATTTTTTATGGATTGCAAGCATTCGGTGACTTTAGATAATAATAACTTAGTAAGTCATTTTTTTAATGAATTATACAAAAAAAATATCATAGCAATTAACTACACCCTTACTGTAAAAAATATATTTTCTAAAAGTGTTTTGTGAATCACGTGTAACATGTTTTTCTAAATCCTTAAATAAACCTTTGTTGGCAACAGTACCTAAAGGTTTTATAGCCATGAATGGATAAACTGGGTACAACTAGTACACGTCATCTATCGGTTATTTATATGCATTTACAAAACCGGCCATGTTGTAGTACCAACAAAAATAACTAGATGGCGCTGTCCGCATATAACATTAGCGACATCTATTAGTACTAACATAAAGAGATTTTCATAGTACTTAAAATCAAAGCTAGATGGCAGTGTGCATGGCTATAAATTCAGCAGTTACTTATAAAGGTGTCATAATTAGGTATCTAATTGTGTTTAGTATAGCTTAATGTTTTTTGCTCAAGAATAGATGTTTTCTTAAAAAACAGGTCCTAAAAACGAGGTCCTGAAAAGAAGAAACTGATCAATAATAATGGATCATTTATGGTCAATGACCTGGATCAGTGGTCATTGTTTAAAGGTCAAATATTGATGTTTGAGACGTTAGCAGGTAAATCACCCGCAAAGGAAATAATAATATTGTGGTGAGTGATTTGAGAGCTTGTGGTTTTTATGAAAAAACAAATCAATAGAAATATAACATACCTACATTCAAAACATTTAAGTAAGTACATACCTACCTACCTAACTACCTACTAAAAAAGGAGTGTCACAGTTTCATTGTTAATCGTTCCCGTGGACTTATCAGCATAAAAAGTCCTATGTAATTTAGATTAAATACTATCTCCATACCTACCACCCAAATCCATTCAGTAGTTTTTAAGTGATCAGAGTAACAACAGAATAAATAATATTACTGATGTAGTAACAGCGATCAACCATCTATACTCACAAACGAATCGTAACTCATAATATGAGTAGGAAGTAGGATTTGTATTGATGACCTGACTTTTTCAATTTATTAACACGGAATTACTTCTGCGAAATAAATGTAAGTAGAGCAACATTGGTACTGATCGGCAGAAATTGAACAATCTGCATTTTTAAGTTAATTCAACGAACAAATATTTGCGAATACAAGAATTCTTTTTCATCAAACATTTATATGTTCCACGTGATTGTATGAAAAATTTAAGATTTAAATTACCCGTTTCGCAAAATAACCAGATTTGAATGTTAATCAACGTTTACAAAATATTAAGACATTTCCTCCATTTAAATATATCAAAATTAGATTAATTTATTCAATCCTCTTTTATGCCTACTTAATACACTTAATATGGTCACATTAGTAGGTATGTAAATTTTATTTATGAGGTATGAATTATAGAGGATGTATATCGCACATTCCTTAACAATGCAATTTACAATTTAATGAGGTATTAAAACTAAGATACGTAAAAAGTTTTTATTATCTATTGACCATAAGGATGTCTTATTGTTGGATAACACATCCTTAAGTATGGTCAAAACGATTTATATCATTAACTCAAAAAACAATAAAGCTAAGACGTTTGTTTGAACGAGCTAAGTATTTCTAGAAATACGCAAGAAGGATTCGAAAATATTTTTGCATTAAAATTTGATAGTTCAACTCTTGTAGAAGATTGTTCTATAGTGATAATAAAGTAAATATTGTGGTAATAAAGGTAATTTTTACATCACATTAGGTTCTTAAAAAGTTATGCAAAATAGTAAGGCTATCTTTTAAGATGTATGGATCGTTTAGATCATTCGTTGCTAACGATTTGTTAAAACTGACATTCATTCAACTATCAAAGAAGCCGCAACTTTAACCGCAGTAAAATATTACTATTCATACAAGGAAACTAATTAGCTGCCTACATCCTACATGAAGACTGTAATTAGTATTTTTTTATATAATTGATTAGTTCTACTTACGGAACCACGGATTACGTAACATTCGTGACGGGACCCCTAATTTTAAGCGTGAACTGACATGCACTTAGCTTTGTTTTTTATTGTACCTATAGAATGATGGTTGAAGTTTTTATTATGTCAGACATAGCTTTTTATGTTAAACTTATTGCTTTTTATGCCAATGACCCCATTCGTTATGAATAATTGTTTTTAACACCTTTTTTATATGTAGGTACTCCACCTGGGGTTTTTCATAGAATGTAAATGATAAAAACTTAAGGTCATAATTACGTTTAAGTTAAAACCATTGTTTATGTTTTGTTTTTAACATTAAAAAATGTGGACAACATTACATGTATTGTTTTGAACCCATAGTAAGTAGCTAAAGCACTTGTGTTATGGAATCAGAGACAACGAAGGAACCACAAACACCCAGACATTTCATTTTCTACATTGACCCGTCCGAGGATCGAACCCGGGATCTTAGAGACACCTGGAAAACCGGAGTGTAAGCTCACTCGACCATGGAGGTCGTCAACAACTATATATGGTTATCAAATTCTTAGTGATAATTAAAAAAAAATAATAATAATGTACCTATATTGCGTTGCGCCATCGCTTACTTAAAACCAATTGCAGATAAAGAGCTGTCTAATACCTATGTAAGCTTAAAAAGGAATATTTAAAACTTGATTATAATTGGTACTAAACACGGTTTCAAAATTCCCTGAATAGAAAATGATTGCAACGTGTTGTTAATTTGATTAACGTTTTTGTATCGCGATTTCAGACATCTAATTAGCGTTGAAGATTCGTAACTATGTAGTTTGGCTAAACATAAACATGTTTTTTTATAACTTCACGGGAATTTACCGTCAAACTATGGGTATCAATTAGTGACCATATTCCTTAAGCCTTAGAGCAGGGGTTCCCAAACTTATTTTGTTTACCGCCCACTTTGAGAATAAATTATTTTTAATAATAATAATAATAATAAAACTTTATTTCAGGCACTGTGGGCCCATAAAAATAAAATACATAAATGAAAACAAATCTAATAAACTAATACATATTATATTAACTTAAACCTATGTCACACGAGGTTTCGGCGTCGTGTTGCGCTGCGAGGTGTCGCGTATCCTCCCTCGGAAACGTCGATATACGACACCTTTCGGCCAGAACTCTTCCTTGAGAAGGGTCTCCGCGTAAACAGATGGAACTCGCACCATAAACGATCTGAAATTCGTGTTATGGCGCGGTTCCAACCTCTCTACCCTCAAGGTAAGGTTGGTCTTCCACCGAATATATTCCACGACCTGCTCAACCGTCATGGAATGGTGTAATCGGGACACGTACAGCTGCGTAGTTGGTACTGCGGCACGCAGCAGGAAGTCAGAATTAACTGGTCCGCTACCGATCTGGTTCCTACAAGGAGGCTTCCTTCTCTTCTTCTTCTCAACCTTGGTGAAGCCATCCTTGTCGCACGTGTCCTTCTGCGGACCACACAGTGGCTGTGACTCGCCACGGGTTTGTTTTCCCCCTTTCGCTTTGCGACGCGATGTTTGCGCCACAGCGGGCTTGTTGGTGGCTGCAACTGCTGCGTAGGCGCGTTTGGGGGTCGATGTACCTACGCATGGCGTTGCCTCGGCCGCAGGTGTCAACACAGCGGCGGCGGCAGGACGTTCAGCTCCGTCAGCATTATTGGCGGCCGGTGACGCACTCGAGCTCGCCGACTCAAAACTGATGACGGACGCATTTTGCGCCCCGCGACGCGTGTTCACGTTGGTAGCGTCCGGTGTTCTATTTACCGAAACAGCATTGCGTAACAACGCTACTTCGGATCGTAGATCATTGATGGTCGAATCTGACGCCTCCAATTTGGACTGCAGTACAGCCAGGTTAGCCTTCAGTGACGTTATGTCCTTCAGCAACCTGGTGACGTCGACGTGGTCGAATGTGACAGGAGGCAGCTTGTGCAGGTCCTTCGCCACAAAATCAGGAACGTCGTCTGGATCGGTCCTCTTTAGCAGGGAGATGATGTCCTGCAGGCTCTTCTCGCCACCGTCCCTTCGGCGGGATGGCATCTGCTCGACTTGACCGAGCGACTGGAACAGCAGCAACTTGGCACTGCAAACCTCCTCTTCCTTGTAGGCTGATTTGCAGATCTGCAAGATGCTGACCTCGTCCATGTAATCGATGGCATGGTTGATAAATGCCAAAACCTCGTTGGCTATGAGTTTTTTAGAACTCATCGCGACTAAAACGGGCAGCGGCTATTGCCGCGCAAATCGCGAATTAAACAATTCGTGGTGTACAGCGCAAACGCGTCCGTTCTCAAGCGCGCAACGCACTGCACTGAGCATTTTAAGCACCCCCATATTGTCACTTACTTACCCCTACCTCTACACCACCTTTGGTTGACTGGTAGAGAATACCTATGGCATTAAGTCCGCCTTTGTAACAATTTTGTGCAAAAAGTTTAAATAAATAAAAACCACTATAACTTCAAATTAAATTAATTATTGTGAGCTATATTAGCAGAGATTAAACATTCATTCTGGGTGTGTTACTGCCCCCCTTAAGGCCTGCATCGCCCACGAGGGGGCGTTATCGCCCACTTTGGGAAAGGCTGCCTTAGAGTATATCTACATAGACAATCATAGAATGCGCGCATCGGTATTAAGCCTGTTGTGCCGAGCGTAATTTTTTTTTTGCTGTAAATACGTCTCATATCTGTATGTCGTCACAAGGAAAATCATAGGTATTGATTTTCCTTGTGACGACAGACGTTTATGTGAAAATATCGATGGTACCGATATTATTAGGTTTGGAGATAGTTTTAATAAAACGGCGCGCTCTGTTTGGACACAAATTTTACGAATTTACTGGTTCATATTAGTGTTTACAGTTCATACTTGTTAGGCGCATTCTATAGTTTAAGTACTTATTTTTATTTTAAGCAATAAGCACTCCTCTCAATTACAACTGCACAATTACAATGCAGACGGTTTTATGACCATGTATAAGGGTACAGTAAAGAGGGTAATGTCGATACCACAGTGTTATTTGGAACGAAAAATAGCGTCTACTTTTTTTACTACTACGGTTATATATATTTATATCCTAACAAAAACAAAATTCATAACTGCAAAATCCCTGGAGATACTACATACTTTTAATAAATTTAGTAATAGGAGATTCGCGTGATATATTTTCGCATTTTTTTAATATGTCTACTGAACTAGTAAGAAATATAGAAGCAATAAAGAAATACAGGACAAATTAGTAAGGCGATCTACAATAACAGTATTTCTATACTTGGACAAGACAATAGACAAATGGCTTATAACATTTCCCATAGATATTAAATTAAATAATTTTGCAATCTATTGTTTGACAGAATAATCTTATTGAAAAAGTACTTCGGTCGACAAAGATATTCGCAAGGTCAAACAGATATACGTATCGCAATCTGGACATCTATTAAAGTAATTTTGAAATTCTTAAATTACTTTTAATGGCGTTTTTGCACAATGGCTTAGATCTTGTATTTCATAACTTGATTGGTCTCGTATCTATCTACTACTATAAGCTACTATAAGCTACTATAAGCTACTACTACTTTTTTATAGCATGGCTGTCAAAATGCCATACATCATCTGATGGCACGTGAACACTGCTGCCCATAACCAATCACTAGCAGAAGGTTTGGAGATGAGCTTTCCGTCTTTAAATTGATTAAGACTTTATCTTCTTTTTGAAGCACTGATTTTGTAAAGGAGAAGAATCCACCTCCTTCTTGGCAGAGGAAACCCATGAGGATTTATTTTTGAAAAAAGTTTGTCTCCTTTATTAAGCCATAGGCAAGTCATATCTATACTAATATTATAAAGCTGAAGAGTTTGTTTGTTTGTTTGTTTGTTTGAACGCGCTAATCTCAGGAACTACTGGTCCGATTTGAAAAATTCTTTCAGTGTTGGATAGCTCATTTATTGAGGAAGGCTATAGGCTATATAACATCACGCTACGACCAATAGGAGCGGAGCATAAATGAAAAATGTTGCAAAAATGAAAAACCGTTAAAACTTAAACACGCGGACAAAGTCGCGGGGGACAGCTAGTAATAATAATAATTTGACGATTCCTGTGCCGGTTTGGAGACTACATTGTATGTTTTTAAATGTATATTGTTTATTTTTATGAACAAAATGAAATTAAGGACGTAATACTTGGGATAAATCACACCCTGCAATCCGATCCCAAACTAGGTAGAGCCTGTATTATGGCAACCAGACAACAGATAAACATACTTATATTTTTACTCAATATATACATTATTAAAGATAAATTAAACACTAACATTGAACAAATGATCGTGCTCATTACACTAGGATTTGTCCTGGGTATCTAACACACGACCTCCGGTGTAGCAGTCAGGCTCACTAACCACTAGACCAACACGTCAGTCAACACGGCAACACGGCAGTAGATCTTGACATCTGTACAGGGTATTATTACTTTGATGTCCATCTGCAATGTACAGTGCATTAAGTTTGCTTTAATCTTCTCATGAAATAATTATTTTACTTACGTCATACGTTATTAATAACTGTCGTTTAGACCTTGATATTGACATACATTACGTGTAACGAGTTCTGCTAACTTTTCAAGGGAGTACATTGAAGGCTAACATCCAAATTGCAAACATAACAGTCAACTTTCCATTAATTATTGCAATGCACTTGCTTTTACAACGAACAAGACTATAATACAGTATACATACTTTTGACAAGAGATTAATATGTAGGTACCTACCAGCTACAAAGATAATCCTATCTTCATTAGTTGGTTTACTGTAAGACGAAGAAAAGATTAGGCAACATAATGTATGGGATACCATATAGTCCTTTTGAATTGTAAATATAAATAAGTACCAGCAGAGAAGTATTTGTAACCACGGGGTTTTTGGAATACAGTCAATTTCTTATAAAGGCAATATTTTATTAAGTATCAAAAATGTGTTCCTAATTTTAGGTCATATTTCAATGTACATATTATTTGAGTAGGTAGTATAATAGCAATTTTACAGCAGAAAGATAAAAAAAAAGATTTTGGTAGCTGAAAAACCTCTAAATTTTCGTATTTATTCTATTTGGTCCATAACTAAAGAATGAGTTGGTGTTACACGAAAAGTTACTCATTACTTTTCTATTTATTTTTTATTTCTCAATTTAGGCTCAACCACAGCTCTGTAATCTTAATATTCTAGAGTTATTTAAGTATTTCGTATTTTACTACTCTGTTAATTAGTGCTAGTAATTTAACACAACGTCATTAGTTACAAAATTAAAGGACCTTGACATGACTTTTTCGACCAGTTATTGTTAAGGATTTCCTACACCCTGGTGAAGACAGAGGGGAAGACTGGACTCCGACCTGCTATAACCATTGACTGCTTCTTTCCCTTCAATCAGGGACCAGGCAACCAGGAACGCATGCAGAGTACCGCGATCAAAGGTTGCCTATTGCAAGACATGTAATACAATCAAGATTTACCGGACTCAGTAGGAAGTGAACGGTACTTTGTATCGATAACGATATAACATAATTGGTCTGTCTGTCCCAGTTTCGTGCCCTACGTAAAGGTGAAGGCAACGCAAATGTTAACATGTTTTAACAATAACCTTTGCACTACATACTTGGGAAGCAGAAAAAGGCGTGCCTTTTCCTAAATTGTTCTTTGTCCGTGTAATGACGGTAAATGATTTTTGATTGGGATTATGAATGGCTTGACAAGAAACAGAGGTCATACGTCAGTGTTAGGTGTAATAAGTTTTGAAGAATTGTAATTAAATGTTCGTTTGTAATTAATTAATTTAATTATAGGTTGTTATATTTTGTGATTGATAGTTTCTAGTCATAAGTATATATATTTCTATCCATAGTAAGATTTTCAAGAGGAAAGATTTATGTCTTTGTATGTTTGTAACGAATAAACTTAAAAACTATAATAAACCGATTTAAAAAAATTACGTTAGTACTTATGCTACATTTTCTCTGAGTAATATAGGCTATATTACTAGAGCGAAACCGGGATGGGTCGCTAGTCTTTAATATTGTAATAGATCAATTATTATGAATGTAAATTGATATCACTTTTTAGGTCCGTCCGGTTTTTATCTCTAAAATATTTATTGAATCCAATTATTGTCTGATTTTAGACTTGTTTTTTAAATGTTAAAAGTCATCAACCGAATAAAACCTGCTATGGTATAGGTACTAAAGCTGATTCTAATGAATTAAACATAGCCATATCATTTAATTCGTAATTTATCGAGGCAATTTAAAGTTTGGTTCTAGATCAGAAATAAATATTATTTTATATATAACGCAAGAAAATCGATTTTAGGTATTGTCATTTCAATATATCTTTTTAAACGCGCACACCACGTTTTTTAAACGCGCCGTCGACGCGCGTTTTATAAACGAGCACCGACCGCGACGAGGCGACTTCGCGCTTTATCCAGAGCAGTTTGTTGTCGTTTGTCGATACAAACGACAACAAACTGCTCTACACACGCTCGTTAGCATCGCGTTTGGATCACTACAAACGCGCTTCGATGGCGCGCTTAAAAAACGTGGTGTGCCCAGGCCAGATGGCCGAGAAAGGTACGGAATAAAAAAATACCGTTGATCGACACGTTACGATAGAGAAAGACCTTTTTAGATGTATGTATTGTCAACTCGGATCAGCTCAGCAATTTAAATTAACCCTCTTTACCCATTTGGGAGCCACACACGTCATAGGTACGATACACTGGTAAAAAACACGCCAAACTTTTAACCAATTTTTATTCAATGAAAATTATATTTTTTACCCGAGTACCAATAGGATCCTTTTATTAAGCATTCAGTCCGTCGGTCTGTCTGGCTGTATCTCATAATACGCAATAGATAAAGAGTTAAAATTTTCACTGAGTGTGTTTGCATTGCTGCTACCCATTTGGATGAAACTTAGTACGGTGTAACCTTGGATCTTAAGCAAGGACATAGGCTAGTTTTTGCCGCGATATCCGACACCCATGTGGGCAAAGTCGCGTGCAACAGCTAGTATGCATATATTTTACTAGCTGTCCCCCTCGACTTTGTCCGCGTGTTTTAGTTTCAACGGTTTTTCATGTTTGCAACATTTTTCATTTATGCTTCGTTCCTTTTGGTAGCAGCGTAATGTTATATAGCTTATGGTCTTTTTAAATAAATGGGCTATCCAACACGGAAAGAATTTTCAAATCGGACCAGCAGTTCCTGAGATTAGCGTGTTCAAACAAACAAACAAACAAACTCTTCAGATTTATATATTAGTATAAAATATAGATTCTAGTCTTTGCATTAGACCATCCTTTACTCTACCGTACTTATACTTAGTCCTGATTGCGGTGGTCATGTTTAATGGTAAATTCCAATAGCATATTTGTAGATGGTTTTCCTACTAGAGACATAATTTGTATGGCGCTTTAGTCAAATTTCTATCGCTAGTAGGGAAAATGATCCACGGATATGTTATTGAAATTGGTGGTAAGTAAAGTGGAGATAGTGAGTAAAGTACCGCGACAAAGAATTCATTATTACATAAGGTACTCTAGCTTTCTAAACATTAGTGATCTGAGTCACTTCAAGTATTGGGCCTTGTTTCAAACTAAATGAAAGTGTTACGTACACTCGACACTTAATACAATTAAGTAGCTTTCTAACAAGGAAATATTTTTTTAATCGGATCAGTGGTTTCAGAGATAACAAGGCAACAAATAGGTTTATCTTTTTTCATTATATCGTTCACTTTTAGTAGGAAAAATATTTTTAACTTAATTTTTAACCTAAAAGTTCCTATTTTTATTTCTGATGATTTGTTCTGAAAAAATCAAATCTTTTTCTAGCAAAACACAGGATTTATTATGTAATACTTAATAACAAACTTCACATAATTAATCATCTATAAATAAATTATGACGAAAGATTTAATCAGTGAAGCATTAAGTACAATAAATTATTATGACCTTTATAGATATTCTTATGTAATTATTTAAACAAGCGAACTCTAAAAACATAAGTTAATCATAATTAAGTTTAGACCTAACTTAAAACAATGTTCGTGGCGTACAAATTTTTGCCTTTAAAATGTTTTTCTCGAAGATAGACGATGAAATAGACGGCTTATTTTTTTTTGGAAGAGGTTTATGCTGTTGGCCTGAGCGCAGGCTTTGACTGCTTCACCGGACTTTTGGCGAGAACCTTAAGGACCTCCAGCCAGAGCAATAGAAAAAGTAACTACGTCAGCAACGTTCACTAAGGGCACCCCCTGTGGGGTTCGGACCCCGACTTAGTGCGTTGCTAACACTCTTAAAAAGGCAAAAACAGCAAGGGAGGGCTGGATCTAAGTTTTTATTATTTAAGGACATATTATTATTGTTAGTTTGGCCGGGCCAGCTTGACGTAGGGACAGGGGGAGGGAAGGGAATAGAGGGCGTGACAACTGGTTCGACTACCCTACGTTACTTTTCATGTTGTTGCTATTCACACGACATTTATAAATAAGTAGCCGTTTGGGGTTGAAACACTTGGACTTTGGGGTCCGAGTGCACACCTTTTATTTAAAGATCTGGAAAAAAGTCTTCTTGACTCCTCGCGTGACTCAAAGGCTGGCTTTTACCTTGGACAAAGAATAAGCATTGCCATACAACGTGGCAATGTCGCCAGTCTTTTGAGTACACTTCTAGTCGACAGCAATGTGGATGAATTTTTTGACGCTATTTTTTAGAGATTTTACTAGTCAAGAGTTTGGGTTTGTTTTAAGTGTATAATGATAAAGATAAGCTTGTAAATTTTTAAAATTGTTAATTGTTAATAAGTAGGTTACATTTAAAGTTGTTTTCGCATAAATTATTTTGCAAATGAGTTTAAAATTTAATTGGAGTTTTAATTGGCATTTATCTAGGTATAATGATATTGCCAAACAACATCATAAATAGACTAGTTTTTATGAAATCGTCTTCAGAACTCTTATACTTACCTAATTTATTTTGTTTAGTGTCGTAAATCAATCTCTATGTTACTATAGTTAATTACTAGCATTTCTACAAAGTTGTGGAACTTAATTAAAACGCGTATTATGTTGCATATTTTTCGCTATTTTTTTTTCTTTTGTTTCTTCTCTGTTTATTTCATTGTAATAAATGAAAGCAAAAAAAAAAAGAAAAGCTTTTACAAAATTTTAAATGAATTGTGTTTTATGCGTTGTCTTTAGAATTTTTAAACGAGGTTACCGTTTTGAGTTATTTCTTAAGGATATTGACAAGTTATTATGTCTATGTTGTGTCCTTAATGGTTCGAATACAGTCGTGAAATGTCAACTGGACTGTTGTCGTGTACCGCCCTTGATACATTAAATTACATTTGAAACCCATTGTCTGATTATTTCAGTAAACTACATATTTATCAAATAAATTCATTACTGATTATTATAGAAAAATGTCAAAAAGATGTCTTGAAATTAAGAAATATGTCTATTGTTATGTATTTACACATAATGAAAACGATTTTGTACCTACTTTTATATCAATATAGTAGTAAAATAGTGGAATTAGTAATTTCAACCGAAGGAGCATCTGCCTCCGTGGCGCAATTGGCTAGCGCGTTCGGCTGTTAACCGAAAGGTTGGTGGTTCGAGCCCACCCGGGGGCGACTCTTTTTGCGTTTTGTTTTGTATTTTTTTTGTATTTGCTTGTTTTATCTAAAATATATTTACATATTATTTATACTTGTTTTCTAATTTGAATTTTCGTTTTCCCAGGTTTTTTTTTTATATAACTTCAAATAAGTATAAGATAAATGTAACTGTATTAGGAATAATATGCAATACTTATTAATAATTTTATGTGCTAAAAATTGTACGAACATCAAAATTAATGAAAATTAAATGGAATTTGTTGCTAGTGGGCATTATTAGCATTTACACATCTCTGCAATACCCCTTAGGTTAAGATGGTGTGATAAGGCATAACAGAATGTATAAATATATCAAATACAGTTAAGAATAAATAATGTTTTCGGTAAACGGGTTTGACTATTTCGCGATTTTCCGTAAGCCTTCGATAGCTCAGTTGGTAGAGCGGTGGACTGTAGAGGAAATCATTGCTGGCATCCATAGGTCGCTGGTTCAAATCCGGCTCGAAGGAATCTTTTTGTTAACAGTATTTGAAGAGTTTTTTATTGTTTTTGTTGGTATAAATATCATTATTAATATTAAAGTTTATTTATTTTTATTTTTACCCGACTGCGCCACAAGGAGTGTTTTGTTTTTTGAGTGAATTAAACGTATGGCAGCTTTAAAGGTGTCGCTAAATTCGTAACATAATTCATCAAAATTGCCATTATATGTCTTAATTAGGGTTCCGTACCTCAAAAGGTAAAAACGGAACCCTTATAGGATCACTTTGTTGTCCGTCTGTCTGTCTGTCTGTCTGTCTGTCTGTCTGTCTGTCTGTCTGTCTGTCTGTCAAGACCTTTTTTCTCAGGAACGCGTGGAGGTATCAAGCTGAAATTCATATCAAATACTCAAGTCTATGGTCTCTTGGAGCTGTGAAAAAATCAAACTTCTAAGTCAACGCGATCAAAAGATACTCCCGTTTATGCCGCAAAATTCCGCAAATTTTCGAAACTCGCACGGGAATCAAAACCTACAGGGTACTTCCCGTGAACTCAGAATCTTGAAATTTGGTACGAAGTAACGTCTTATAGTACAGATAAAGGAAAAATTGCGAAAACCGTAAATTTTTAGTTACATCATATAAAAAAAAATATTTCTGATTTTTTTTTTTTTTCATTTTGCAATTATCATACCATAACTATGACTCGATCGTAGTGATGGGTGAACTTTTACTTATATACCTACAGGTGTGTACGGAACCCTCGGTGCGCGAGTCCGACTCGCACTTGGCCGGTTTTTTTTTTTTTATTCTGCCTTTGTGGTGTTTACAACTTGTATATTTAAATGTAATGGAAGAATGAGATATAAAAATGATTTATTACTAAGGGATTTAATTGTTACAACTTATGGGTTTTTGGTCTAACATTATCGAGATAAATCTATTGTACACCAAGATACTTAACAAAATTACAAAGATCTGTTATTTTTTTTGCGTAATTTTATTTTAGCTCTTTTTCATGTTCTATTTATTAATTATTGGTTTGTCCATTCATCAGGACAATATTTATGACAACCTTGTTTTTAACAAAAATAATGCAAGTCTTGCTTAAGGTCTTGCTATATAAGGCTAGACTACATTGTTCACTTCCTACCAGATCTTAAGATACCTACTTAAGTAGTTACCTTCGGCGCAAACCGATATCCGACTGATTAAAATTATCTTGACTCAAAAATATTGACCTAATTTTTTTCATTGTGTTTTTATATTGTTGATTATCATTAATTTTTTTTAAATAGGTACATAGACTTATACAAGAAATGGTAAACAAAGCACAAAAAAAAGAATACGATTTTTTATTGACCTATGTGTAAAAATTAAAATAAAACAAAAATCACTTAAAAATAATATAGATCGACCACGCAACTGCGCCCGAAGGACGGTTTTTGAACTTGGAATTCTCACAAAAGAGACTTGTTCTGTAGGAATTCTTTATCCCGGCTTCTTTTTTTAGAGCGGGCCTCCTTCATCGTCCACTTATTTTTACCTGATTAGGGCAAAGCCGAACAGGAAGGTTAATGATTTTAGCGGGCTATTTTGTCTTTGATGGAATAAAGTCAATAACTCTTTAGTGGATGTTTTAACAATAGTAGTTACTTGAATAATTAGATTTTTTGAAAGCGAAGAGATTAACAACTTAGCTGTCCCACCAGTAGACACAATAGTTAACAATAAAAAATGTTCATATGTGACTCACGGGACAGGGAAAAGTTAACCTCTTGAGTTGACGTGTTTGAATACTTTAGGAAGATATACCACTATTACTAGGTAAAGCATTATAAGAGCCAATACGAACGATTGACAAACCACAAGACGGCCATTCATTTTGTGTATTGATTTCGCAACTTGCTTCAGATTCAAAACCTAACACCAACTAAACATTCGGACTAGTGAACCACCTTGAATATAATCCTACTCCTTTCTAAATATACTTTGCATGCGCGTGAGAAAAATATGAGATATAACAATATTATGTTTCATATCGTAGAGATAATAATCTGACAATATTTTCATTAGCGCCCGGATGTCCAGATTTTATACGCAATTTTTGTTTTGTCTGACTGTTCTGACCTTGATGATTAAGCGGTATTTACTTCTTACATGAAAGACATGAAGGTTGAATATGGTTCACAAGTTGGGTTCTTGATTCAAAGATGTGTAAGTGTGCAATGTAATAGATGAAATGGAAAAGAAAATAAAAGTTGTATTGTTTTTCTTGTGTTTACTTTGTGGCTACAGGGAATAGACGCCCTGGGTAAAAGTTGTAATTTTGCGAACGCAAAATGTAAGTTAATTTAATAATAATAAGTATATTTTAAGAAAAAATAACATAATAGAAAACGGTTTACGTTGCAGATACTTATTTTAATTAACATTTCAATATTTTTTGCGTGATAACTTTAAAAAAAGAGGCAACTCTTATATATAAAAGAGGCCTCTGCCCAGTGCCCTTACCCTTTAATGTAATTTTGATTCTAATACAACGCAAATCTACAATTATTGATATGAGTATAGCAGGTAGGAGATTCTGTTTTTTTTTTTTTAAATGCTGTCAATGGAAGGAACTTACTGGAATCTAAACATTGAGAGTATTTTTAATACCGTGTTTTGTTTTTGTGCCTGCTAAATGAATAACAATTTTGCATTGGTATTTTATTAAATTTAATTGGCTATAAAGAGTACAGAAGTGGGACAGCTACAGGCCATGTATATTTTGTTCCATACATATTGTTCTTCTAAACAGCGTGCCGGCAGGCCTTGATAGGTTCCTGAGTCTCGCTACTTAATTAATTTTATCATGATTTATTTGTCTGACACATTGGCACATAATTATTTATTTCAGTGCATCAGACAAGGTCTTTTTTCGCATAACATGAGTCATAATTTTGTAGCTCTGTTTAAGACATGTCGTCAATCACAGCTATTCTTAGCCTTTAAAATTGAAACGAGATCTTTATTACGTAATTGTAATTAGTCTGTCTTGAAGGATAAAGAAGGACAATAAAGGTCTCATAAACCGAAATATGGTTGCTTTTATTTCGTAAAATGAGAAGTAATTTAAAGGTTTATGTGCGTAATATTATATGCCTAGGTATAGAGCGAAAGCCACAGGTTTAGCCTAGTTATGAGACACGATAAGAAACTTCATCTGCTTCGTTGACTTTCAAAAACCTGTAAAAACCTAATGCTACGATATGATGACACTCAAAAGTTCAATGTAATTTAAACTACTTATATCCATAAATCATTATTAAATATCACAATTATAAAAACATTTATGGATGAATGAAATTCTGAAATTAATTCCAATAAAAAAAAATCCAAATCCCAATCAAATGTCATCAAGTCCCTGTTTTTTTGTAGCTTAATAATAATGGAATGCATTTTGATTTTATTTTGACATTAATAAATAAAAAATGGAAGGAGAAAAAGAACCAAACCTTTGTATAAATTACATTTTTTTTTTATTAATTGAGTTTTGTAATATTTTGATTCAAATTATTATTTATCTAAATTTCATTGATGTTTTTTTGTTTTGATAATAAATGCCATTACTAAACTATATTGTCATTTTGATTTATGTGCTTTACTTGCGATAAACATTGGTGAACTCGTAATTAAGAAAAATTATTAGAGTAGATCTTTCGCAAATGAAATTCTCTTTGAAATAAACGGATGAAAATTTACGTCTGCTTCTTATGAAACATAGTTTTTATTTCAGCACGTGTCTGAGAAATATCAACTCAATTGTCGTAACAACCCGTATGATAATATTTAAGCATTTGATAACCTAAACAATGGTAGTACTGAAATTCTAATGAAGATTTTTTTAAGATAAACAATTATTGGAATCAATTCATGCATTATCGGAATCACTCTAAGGCGACATGATAATTGAGACAAATAGCACCATTTCTCAAACTATGTAATTGTGTAAATAGGTATGTATAAAAATATAACTAAAATTTAGTAAACCAAACAACGTAAATAGACTGTAATGTGTAATATCGTTGACACTTCGCGCGACCCAAGGGCTGGCTTTTACCTTGGACAGAGGATAAGCATTGCCATACAACGTAGCAATGCCGCCAGCCTTTTGGGAACACTCTCAGTGGACAGCGATGTGGACGAATTTTTTGATGCCATATTGTTTAATTAGATTAGTTTATTTTATAATTCCTTTTGTATGTTTATATAGTTTGTAAATATTTAAAATAGAATAAATAAATAAATAAAATAAAAATATGAATGTATTTAAAAATATATAAGTATGTTTATCAGTTGTCTGGTTGCCATAGTACAGGCTCTGCCTAGATTGCCGTGTGTGAGTTGTCCCGAGATATATATATAAAAAAAAAAGACTTTAATCATTTATTTAACAAAAATAATGGCAGAAGGTATATCCGAATAATAAACATACCAAGAGCGATCAAGAGCGCTGTGCCTCAGAAAGCACATAAAGCCGTTGGTCCCGAATGTCATACGGTGATCTTTGACAGTCGTTAAGTAATAACAACTCCGTTAACAAGTCTTACTACAGAATACGATTAATATGAATTACTCGGTGAAATGGGTTGTGGAGGTCAGATAAGCAGTAGCTCCACGCAAAATACGGTATTCAGCTGAATTTGGTAGCACTGAAGGCCGACCCCAACTATAGCTTGAGAAAAGGTTAGGTAGGCAGATCCGAATAATAAATAAAGTCATATCAAGGTTTTAATTTCTCTTGTTTGTATCTAAATAGTAGTAGTTACTTTTATATCTTGATTCTCGTCTAAAGGTTTTGGAGAGATGTGATTAATTTTTAGAATAAAGTTTCTAGACATTTTTACACGTCATCTAAACTAGAAGGTAAGGTAAATCTCACATACCTTAAGGATTGAAATACTAAGGTCTTGCTCTGGTATTCGTCGAAACAAATACCAACATATTACCGTTTATCGCAACAATCTATATATCAAGGACGAATTGGAAGCGTCCGGTATGATTCGCATATTTTATTGGCAATACATATTAATTTAAAATTTAATTACTCATTAACAGCCTAAAATAACCATTTAAATAATTAATGGAACTAATAACCTTTTAAAATAGAAGTGATATATTTTATTATTTGTTACGCATTAACGCATGCGGAGCGAATATTTATTTAATTATAAATAGTAGAATATATTTTATCAGCAATAAAATGTAACTTCATAAGTACTTAAAAGTGTTAGAGTGTTTTTCTTAATTGATTCCTTAAACTTATTAGTTTTCTTTACCTTAATTCAAAAGTATTCTAGTCTCAACTAAGGATACTGTATTACCCAGTAAATGGGCTAAGGAGGGCAGAAAGGCAGTCCTTCTATTTATTTATTTTTCAACTGAATCTGGTAAGCTAGGAAGACATCTACAATATTGGTTGAAAAGACTGGACAGAAGAAGACCAAACAAAGGTAAAATAAAGTAAATATTATAAAATCCTTTGGCGTAAGTAACGTTGTGTATTTCATATTATTTTATTTATTTATTACATCCTCTTTACGACTATTATTACAGGTTTTTCCTTATAACCTAATGCTATAGAGAGGACGAGATTTATTCTCAGGTATGGATGGGAAGCTGTGTCTCTTACCTCAGCTCCCATATCTGATATCATCTATATGAGAATTATCACTTCATGAATATTTATATATAATAGACGAGATATTCAATTAAGAAAAAAATACCTTCAATTTGAAAAAAACATTTCAAACTGTCAAACAAAGAATGTAGAGTCGTAAAATATTATTCACTTTATTAAACGTGTCTGATATAAAAGTTTTGCGTATTTTAATTCTAGACAGACTGACATTTGGAAATATGAATAAAATTAAACGCGAAAAGAATACTACTCCTACCAGGCTGGTAGAAAAAACGCGCCGATACCATTACACGTAAATAAATAAAAAAAAAATGTTTAAAACAGAATAGGAAAGAAAGCAATTTATTTATATAAAAACAATAATAATGAGTATATTACTAATAGATATAATATAATACAGCAAACAACGTATAGTTTTATAGCTACAAACTGCTTTGAAGTATATAAAAAGTCAAAAATATATTGATTTAAATAAAAAGTTTAAAAACACTGAATATTTCATTTAATTATTTTGTAATAATTTTCAAGATAAAACCGAATATTTTTTAGCAAACGGATTCGGTACGGTATAAATAGTGTATAGCGTTGTATCTATTAAACAGTATGTGCATTGAAGATCTATTTCAGTTTCATAACATACGCGGTCAGTTATAACTGACCTTGTCTATAAATTGCGTAACAAACATTTACAAGCGTATGTTATAAGTACATTTAGTATTATTTATATGATTGCAGCTTAATTTTATTAATACTTACTTTTCAAGCAACTTCGTTACTTACTTTTTGATTTAATTTACCGGACGTTCTAAAGAATACTTATATCAAAACAAAAAAAAATGGTAAGAAGAAGAGAGAGATGGAAGGTAGAGAAACCTTTACCCAGCAGTGGGACAGAAATGGTTAAAGAAAACAAAATCTGAAGAGATAATTATCGCAATCCGTAAATGTTCTCAAGAATTGATTTTGGCATCATCTTGTGCAAAAGATAAAGTAGTTTTATTTAATTAGATAGGTACACTATTTTATTGTAACTGTTTTCTCGCGTCTCAGTAATTAAAAATACGGGTGCGGAAGTCGAGTTGAGGAAAAAGATGACTAAATTTGAGCATCTCTGACTTAGACAGTAACCTAAGCAGCTTAGATGGTAAAGCGATTTTGCGGGTTCGATTCCTACCTGGGGTTTAATTTTTTTTCTTTCTACTAAGTATTCGTATTTTATTACAAGTAATCGCTTCTAGGATAACATTATTATTTGTTTGTATGTGTTTAAACTTTCTCATGCAAGTAAATTCTAGCAAATTCTTAAAATAAATTAAGATATCTCAAACCTTAATATGTACAGTAATGAAAGTATTTCAGTTGTATCTTGGACTAAAACAATAAAAAGGTCAATTGTCAATTAGACCATGAACACAGTTATATTCTTCGATTAAAAAAAAACCGGTCAAGTGGGAGTCGGACTCGCGCGTTAATTTTGTTCCGTACCGTCCTACAAGATTTATGAAGTTAAGCTCCAAAAAACGTCTCTTGTATGAGACCCCATGAAAATTTAGTTAAATAAAAAATTAAACAATTTTTTAACTAAATTTTTTTTTTGTTGTTCGAGTGACAATTGAAATGCTCTGTTTAAAAATTACAACTCTCCAGCTATTACGGTTCATGAGATACCACTGACAGACAGACGGATGGACGGACAGCGAGGCTCAGTAATAGGGTCCCGTTGTCAACCATGAGGCAAGGAACTCTAAAAACCAACCCTTTTTTAAATTAGCAATTACTCTTTCTGCTCTATCGAACATCGATATAGTCTAAACGAAAGACTGATATTGAGGTCATTGATCGTATTAATGAGCTTTCTTCTGGGGTTTCCTGCAAGTGTTATAGGTTCAGTCTTCGCAGGAATAATACCTTTAGGTATATTGGCGATAACTCACTGTTTTTGAAATTTAGGCACGGCGCAAACAGGCCTTTTTCTACAGCCAACGGTGGCCAGCGACAGTGACTTAACACACTTTTTCATATATATTTGTCTGCTGTAGCGAGTGGCGGCCACCAGCTGCACGTGTGCGGCGCGTCTATACAAAATATTGCTGTTGCTGGCGCTGCCCACCGGTAGCTGTGACGTATGTCGGTGTGGAAAAAAAACCTAGTATTAGTAGTAGAAGTTCCTACTAGTATTTAAACTTAGGCGGCCATTAGCCGATCAATATTGCATCAGTTCAGTCTATGACCTTGTTTAGATTGATGTCAGATTGATCGTGTAAGGTGTTGATTGATGTTAGATTGAAAAGGATCACGAATCATCCAGATATTTTGATTTTTGACATCAATCTTGATCACAAATTGAACTAATGCCAGATTGATCGTGTAATGGCTGCCTTAGATATAAAGTACATAATAAATTTTCCGCATTCAGAAGTTATATTAATACAGTCCAGTCGACATAACTTGACCTCTCTGAAGGCAGCCGTTTTTTAAAGCGAGCGAGATATGAATACACATAATGTGAATATGAATAACAGGTCAGAAAGGGACCGCAACATGTTGCAACGAACTTCAGAGACATTAAGTTACATTGGCTATTTATAACTGAGTAACTAGACTGGAATCGGATGTAGTTAATTAGCTTCGAGTTTTGCGAAACTTAGTAGAAATCCTGATTGCAATTGCTTCTAGTTTGCAACTAGTTTCAAGTAATATGATGGTATGAGAGTTGTCGTAATTTACCTAATACATAAATAAATTATATTCTAAGAGATCATATTGAAACCAAATAATTTATCCTGTTTAAAGTTATTATCGGTTTCACAAGTCGTTTGATGGAGTCGTCATTTCCTAACTGGCCGAAAAAAGAATATATTCAATTCCTAAGGGTAATCTCTCGACTAAAAAAAAAGGTGCGCTCACATGGGCAACTAAAATTGTGCAATTCTTGGCTATTTTCGATACAGCTTTTGTATTGATATAAAGCGCGATTAATAAAATTACTACTTATGTATAAACGCAGGGTTCTTACCTGGCCTTTTAATAAAATAATCATCATAACCTAAGCAAGCCTTTTTTACCCGGAAAATCCTGATTGACTCCCACTGCCCTGATGGAGGCGGAGTGGTATGCCGAACTCCATGTGGCTAAAACCGCAGTTCGGAGCGATAGCTAGTTGTTATTGTTTATATTTCAACCGAGAGAAATTCTAAGATACCGCAATTTTGAATACAATATAATGAAACCTCATTTCGTTCAAATAAGCGAAATTGTCGTAATCCCAATGTTGGCGTGTTCTAAAAATTTTAAATGAATGATGTTACGCAATCATGCGCAGTCAGTGTAGGCGCCTAGTGCAGATATTGCGGCAATTAAAAGTTAATAGCGACTTTATTTCAATAAATATAAGGTTCTTTTTCGTTCTTTGTTGTTGACGTTCGATCACAGAATCGTGCGCATACCCTCACGACAATCTATTACAAGGGATTACATTGTGTTACATAGATTTTCGTTTTTAACTTAAATGGCGTTACTGTGTAAGAGTTTACCAATGACGATGAAAGTTGCGTTAGGTGACAGATTGTAAAAACACTACCAGAAAAAGTGGTATTTACTTTTACATTATTGCCCAAAAATAGATCACATGTGTAAGTAAATATTTATTTTTCGTGTGTACAATAAAGAATAAGAATAAAATATTGTTGTGTTTTCAACTTTTCAGATTTCATGTATGTAAGTGTGTGTTATTCCCCAATAATTTCAAAATGCCTAAAGAGATTTAGATGCATGGCGTATCGTTACAATCCTTACGACATCCAGTGTCACGGGCTATATTTTAATTCTGCAACTCGTCTCATGTGCTTTTTGTGTAGAACTTCAAATGTTTTTTGTGTGGAGCAGAATGAAAATATTATTTATTTTGATTTTCTGCAAGTCGTCCTAAATGGGCCGTAGGCATGTAGGACGATTTAACAAATTACTCGTTTATACAATTTATTGTTTTTCGTTAGTATTTCTATTCTTCATAGTAATATAAAGTACAAACACATTTTAAAATGCAACGTCCGTATAACATAGGAGTTATGATTATATTGCAAGCCAGCGAGAGTGGTAATGCTGGCGAAGGTAATGGCTAAAGCCCTGGTTATCAGCTAGTTTTGATCCAAAAGTCGCGGTAATGAATAGCCTACAACACCAGCCCATGGTTTTCAAATGCCAGGAACACATTCACCTCAATCAGTACTATATAATTTTTACTTATACCTATATAATCTAGCTACAGTTAGCTTTCTCAGTTGAAATTGTTATTATTATTTTTTACTTCATCTATAGCGATACCCACACCCATAGCAATTGATATATTATAGATAGATTACAATTAATAAGTTATGGATACCTTGCAAGGAACAATTAATTACTAGTAATAAGGAACTTAACTCTATAAAAATACATAAAATATATAAGTAGGCACTAGGCACACAGTAAAAAAATATTTAAAAAATAGTTTTCCTTATTCTTAACTATTTTTAACTTGTTATGTTTTATTTAAATGAACTGATACTGTAACGAGCATTACGTTAAATTCACTAGCATTTGTTTCCCTGAAATTTTGCATTTACCGTGTGTTCACTGTACGTTAATCGGCTGCAACTACATTACAATACGATAATAAAAGTAAGCTTCAAATCCATTGCATGTTAAGTAAGAAATTTAAAAATAAACTTCGTGGTATAGCAAGCAATGTATAGTGTACATGTGGATAGAGTACTAAAGCTTGCGATACAGTTTTCGACCTGCGTTGACCGATGCGCGGGGGAACGAACGCGCAACTTCGTTCGCAGAAGTCAGTCATCGTCTCGAACGGACCGAAGCCACTCGTCCGTTCAAACCGCACGGTGTTTTCAAATTTCGAACTGTCATTCGAATGCAGAACGCGTGCGGACTTTTGCCGAGAAAGTGACTCGTGAAAAAAAAACCGGTGTTGCTATTATAAAAAAATTCGAAAGTTGAAAAGGATATTTTTTTGGTCAGTTTTGTGATACATTTCGTCGTCTCCCTTACGGTGAGTCTCAAAATAAATAATTTAATATTTTTTGCTTATAAACAAAGAAATTAATTAATTATAAAATAAATTAATTCTTAACATATCACGTGATGGCGTGCTATTAACTAATGATACTGAAGTAGTTTCATTTTCTTTTGCTTGTGAAGTTACAATGACATTTAAAATTACAAATCTTGAGCGAGTTGCTACGTTGACGTGAGAATAACGTCCACGTAATTATCTATAATCACGTTAGGTACGAAAATAGGCTTTATAAAAAAATCTTTATCGAATTCTGTAAAAAAACACGTGTAATTTAAGAGCGAATAAAGAAAAAGTATTAAAACATTATAGATAAAACTCCAAAGCTGTGTTTTTCATAATATTTAGACGCATATAGAGTCGAAAGAGGTTTAATAACTTTAAAATTATAAACACAAGGGTAATAAATACTATGTACTTTTACTTATCATAGTTTTAGCTTAAATATTCGTAAAGGTTGTACTTGTTTTATAACTTCTCATTCTTGCTTCCGAACTTAAAACTCTTGTGCAGATTTGTTCGCTCTTAGCAAAAGACATCAACGAACGGCTAATATTTTAATCCGTCGCGTCGAACGACCACAAAAATGATTATATGCACTTACTGAAACTCAAAACATGTAATATTTTCCTACGAACTTAATTTTAAACAATAAAATTGTATTTTAAAGCGTATGTTATTCATTCCTGAC
This sequence comes from Diachrysia chrysitis, assembly GCA_932294365.1. Classification (NCBI taxonomy): domain Eukaryota; kingdom Metazoa; phylum Arthropoda; class Insecta; order Lepidoptera; family Noctuidae; genus Diachrysia; species Diachrysia chrysitis. Next base: position 6,651,602 of record OW028659.1, on the reverse strand, counting down.
TTCAAATAAAAATATTATATAATTTTTTTTAACCATTCTCGTCTCCCTGAGAGATATTTTCGGATGAAATTTGAAATACTGTTTTTTTTACATAATTTCAGCTCAGAGATTATACAACGTAATTATTTAATTAAACAGCTTTGTAAGCAGATTTCAATTAGAATGTTACGCCGTGTTATTATACCAGTTGTCAGAACTAGTGGGTAATAAAGCAATGTCTTGATTATACATTATAGTTACGTTAGCTGAATGCTAATTATAATAGTTGGGTGCATTCATAACGTATGTCTTTATATAAACACACGAGGAAATTATTTTGCATTGCATTTTAAATATTAACTTTACACGCACTGACGCTGTGGTAATTTTAAGTATTAACTTTACACGCACTGACGCTGTGGTAATTTTAAAAATTAACTCTACACGCACTGACGCTGTGGTAATTTGTCTGTGTGTTTAGTTTCTGGATGGGCAGAGTTACTGCAGATTAAATTTACAATAATTACCTACGTTATATGTTTAAAATTTTTGTTTATTCCTTCCTTTAAATAAGACTCAATGCAGTCGCGAAATGTTTTACTGTAGACATGTTTACAGAGTTTTATTTTTATTTAAAATCATTTAATAAAACAAGGTTTAATGATTATGTAATCGATACTAATGTTATAAATACGAAAGAACTCGCGATCTGTCTGTCTTTCTGTCTGTTTGTCTTTTACGCATTAACCGCAAAACGCGGCTTAACCGCAAAACCGATTTGAATGAAACTTGGTATGGGGTAAGCTTGGATGCTAAAAAAGGACAGCAACAGCTAGTGGTACATTACTATTTTTTGGTTTTATTGGTGCATTTGGTCACACTGATTTTGAGTTAACATATATTTTAATTTTGTTTTTATTTTGATATGCATAAATGCATCTAAAAGCTATAATATTATAGCTTTCACAATTCTGTGTTATTGCATTAAATAATCAATTAAGTAACAAAAACATAGACGACTTTAGTAAAATAATCAGAGAACCTTTTCACATTTCAGAATGTATGTACGTTTATTTATATGTAGTACTAGCTGTTGCACGCGCTTCCGTCCGCGTGTGTGTATCAAATAATTGTTTTCTATTATTTGAAAAGGGTGCAATAAATAATGAATTATTAATTTAGTATTATATAAAATACGTAATATTATATTCCAGATTATTTTTAGGTCATTTTAATTGATAAAGAAATGTACTAATTATATACATTACAATAGTGCGGTAAATTTCAAAACGAACGTTGTTTTATAATCTCTAAAATACACTCACTCCATCACCTGGTTTTAGAAAAAACACATCTAACAAACTATTGTTCAACTTAGTAAAGATTGAACACAATTATTTTCTATGACTTGTTAATAATAATAAATTAATAGATAACACCTTCTGACATATTAATTAGGTGCATATTTGCATGACGATATTTTTTGCATTATGATTGTTAATTTATTTGTTCTACAATCAAAGGAAATGACTGTTGAGTATAGACACGCAAGGATCTTATTAACCGAACTATTTAAAGAGTATATTACTATTTCAAGAAATGTAACGTATTAAAATAGGGGATCGGACTGGGTATGAAAAGGAAATATCTATTTAGTCCACCAGACAGATAAAGAAGAAAAAAAAACTCGTATTTTTTCTTTTATAAAATTAATGAAAAATTACAAAGTTTTCGCTTTAAATATCTGGAGTGGGGACTTGTGACGTCACTTGTGGGTAGGAATTGTAGCCACAAGTGGCATTTCGCGACATTTCCACTCACTGTATCTTCCTAGTAGTTTGTTTTATTAAAAAAAGAAAAAATCTATACTAATATTATAAAGCTGAAGAGTTTGTTTGTTTGTTTGTTTGAACGCGCTAATCTCAGGAACCTCTGGTTCGAATTGAAAATTTATTTTTGTATTGGATAGTCCATTTATTGAGGAAGGTTATAGGCTATATAACATCACGCTACGACCAATGGGAGCGGAGCATAAATGAAAAATGTTGCAAAAATTAACAACCGTTGAAACTAAAACACGCGAACAAAGTCGCGGGGGACAGCTATATATAATACGTGTCTAATATTTTTTTAATATCTAGGAGACGAGTAAATAAAAAAAATAATCCGATCCCCTATTATGATTTTAGTGAAAGAATATTTTAATAATATGTATGCATAATTCGTGAAGCGAGATGGCGCACTACTCGGCGCATAGCGGCGTCTCGCTTCCACGACGGCAACAGTCCTGCTTTAAGAACTCATAGTACACGCACAGATCACACTTGGCACTTTTTGTATTTCTATCCGTACATGGAAATAAATTTTCATAAACAAACCATTGACTTTTTGATGTATAGTTTATTAATGCTAAACAGGCATTGAAGTGCTAATGTGGACCAAAGCATTCCGCACGCGATATCCATAAAACACAACTGGTACACAGCCCACGTAAATTTGTATTGTTTGCAAACCAACGTTGAGTTAGTACCGGGCGCTTTGAAGGTGCCCATAATTACACGTAAATGTATAGCGAACAATTTTCGTGTGTTGTTATAAATATTTTATGTGGTAGCTTTCGAAAGGAGTGTGGTTACGGAAGCGATTGCCCGGAATGGCTCGTATCGGACGTAATGTTGTGTATAAATGAATAATAAAGTGTTCAAGTTCGAACGTTGGCTGCTCGATCAAGTTTTCTGTAATTGTGGTTAAAATTGTTGGATAATGGGTCCATAGAGAGGTCTAGAATAAATACAGATAAGACTTTGCCCAGCAATGGGGCAACATGAGCTAAATAATATATATTTTTATGTTTTTAAAGCGACTCCTGCAATACAGAATTTAATCACTGTATCGCTGGAGGTTTCATAAATATTCAAATCACATACACGAAGAATACCCAGACTTGGATCAAGCATTTTAGGATCACACATATGTTGGTCCCATTCAGGTATCGAACCGGTACATCCCGCACAATAGTAGTTGGCGTGCTGACCTATACACCAATCAGATACCCGTGCAGCAAAGTGATTAAACCGATCTAGGGAAAAGTTTTTTTATATTTGGGAGTCTGAAAATGGCACAAAATCTTCCATCGGCATCAATATCGTCTGTTAATCATCATCAAGCCATCAAATGTTTTAATTTGAGATAAAAAGCTTCCATGTGCATTTGAAACGTTAGAAATGGCTCTAGTTGCAAAACACTTAATAGAATTAGCGATCTCAGGAACAGCTTGTATGCTTGTAGCTTTCATTAACTAGTTTTACTGCATATCCATAATAAGAAAGAAGTAGTATCTTCAAACACCCTGTTTACAAGCAATTAATATACCTGTTGAATTGAATGTATTTAAACATGCTTTAATCGGTCCAATTATGAGAATATTACTTCCAAAATTATTTTATGGCAATCCTAGTAAGCTTGGATGGTTATGTATTCCTAGTACTAACTGCTTTTCTTGGCTTGGTGTGAGATTTTTAAATCATTTCCATAGGATTTTTTTTCTATCTTCTTTTATAAAAATCTTATCATTACAATAAGGAAAATAAAAAAATATCCCATTTGGTACAGTCGTTCAGAAGTTATAGCAAGACCAAGGGAAAACATTAAAAAAAGACATTAAAAATGCGAAAGTAATTCTATCTGTGTGTCTGTGCGCTTTTACGGCAAAACTTACTGAACCGAATTAAATTAAATTTGGTACACATATAGTCTAGAGCCTGAGAAAGGACGTAGGCTACTTTTTGCCGCGATAAGCGACATCCAAGGGGGCGGAGCCGCGGGAAACAGCTAGTAGAATATAACATAATAGTTACGGGCCGAGTATTGAGATAGAGAGATTACCGATATAGAGTTCTAATATATTCTGAATTTAAGGTACGATCTAAATTGTTTACTAACTTAAGTTCAGTATGTGATCTTCGTCCCACAGAAGTTATACGAGCCTTGTAAGTGGGTTTCTGTAACTATTCCATTAGTGATGTAGGTTATATAGTACACCATGTCTAACATAAGCCTATGAACCCTGACCAAGCACGTTGAGATATCAGATATGGGTATTCGCCTAATTGGGTACTACGATGCTATGATTATTTTTATTTAGATAGTATATTGTAAAATTTTGACATAATTGCAATTATTTTGTTCTTATGAAACAAACGAAAGTCAGTCACGTTCATCAGTTATTATGTACTAACCTGATTTATTGTCTGCCAATTAATATGAAATCGTCTAAAATGCAAGATATATATCATTTTAAATTACTATAATAAAGGTTTTTTTACTACGGTTTATATAGTCTGAGCTAGTTTTTTTTTTTTTATTTGGACGTTATCACCTACATTGCTTCAAACCCAAAAAGTAGCTATTGCATTTGTGTTATAGAATTACAGACAACAAAGGTATCACAATCATCCAGACCCGAGATTATGTAGAAAAGTGGTTTTTCTACATTGACCTGGCCGGGGATCGAACCCGGGACCTCAGAGCTGGAACACCTTGAAAACTAGTGTGTATCCCAAGAGTGTAAATTACGGACTTATTAGTCCCTACAACCTTTACCGAGATTACAGTATTTTCGTGATTTGTGCAGTTTACTATATTTTTAAGCTGAGTTATTTATGTTATCTTGTGCAAAACCTAATTATAACACTACCTCTCTATAATTTGACTTCGTTTTTCATGTAACCTAAACCACTTTAGTCATATCTCTCTCAAGAAATCTAAAATTTTGCAATAATTAGGTGACTATTGAATAAAAGATTAGGTGTAACCTTGACTTTTGCTTCCATCATTACGTTACTATAATAAGGATGTAGATAATGCTTTAAATTAACTCAAATTGTAGGACTTTTTGTTGATAATCATAGAGTATGATCAAGATAAATTGTTGCTCAAAAAATATTTTGCAATGGTTTTTTTATTTGAGGTTACTTAAATATATGATAAGTTCTTAAAGACAATATAATATAAAAAAATGGTTTATTTTATTAGTGTAGAAGGTTGGCTTCTAGCTAATTTTGCTTTGTAAGATATTGGACTGTGACTATTGGATGAAGGAAAAAGAGGCCATTGCCCTCAATTTTGACGATCATGGGTGAGGTGAAACAAATAAAAGTTAATATTTTTGTAGAAAGATAGCCAAAAATTATATTCTATATAAAGGCGTAATCTTAATAATTATTTGTTATAGCTTAGAATCTTATCATTTTATTAATCTATAAAACAATTATGAAGACGGCATCTGAAAACACAAATATCCAGATGTTACACTCGCAAGATAGTGACGCAATACTGTTTTTAACATAACAAATACGGTAATTAAACACAGCAGCGCCCTCAATCCCAAGTCGGTTCTCTTTCCGCACAGTTGCTAATGCTATTAGTAATATCTAGGTACTATTTATCTGAATAAATGGGACACTAACTGTTATAATTTTCACAATTAAGAAAATCGGTATGTACGTACTAATAATAATAATATCAGCCTATGAATGTCCCAATGTGTGTGTGTCGTCCGTGTGGTGACGGACATTAAGAATACAAATGTCACCACCCCATATCATCCCGTGGGTGTCGTAGAAGGCGACAGTGGGAACTTTTTTCAGCAGAGCTAAACCACTGCTTAGAGAAGGAAAACTCGATACCAAACCCTATGCCAACCCGTCTGGCCAGCGTGGCATTAGTAGGCCAAAACCTTTCATGGAGCCACACCACACAAAACGGCCCCCAGTTCCCGGCAGTCCCGCTATTCCCGGCCAAGGTAGCGGTCGTGGTAACGGCGGGACAGGGGGTGCTAGGAATCACCGGGTTACGGTAGGCTACCACCACCTCAAAAAATTGACCCTGGCGACGTACAACGGACGAAGTCTACGGCTGGACCAACACCTCACCGAACTCGAGGTAGAGTTGGGTCGCATAAACTGGCATATTTTGGGGTTATCTGAAGTCCGAAGACAGGGGGAGGACACGATAACCCTTGAGTCAGGCGACCTATTCTATTTCCGAGAAGGTGATAGGCCCTCCCAGGGCGGTGTCGGTTTCTTAGTCAACAAGTGTCTCTCTGGCAGCGTTGTGGAAATCAGCAGTGTGTCGACAAGGGTAGCGTACCTCGTACTAAAAATCACTGACAGGAAATTCCTGAAAGTGATACAGGTATATGCGCCGACCTCGACATACCCTGATGAGATTGCCGAAACCATGTACGAGGACATAGCTAAGGCACTACATGGTACCAGGAAGGCTCACTACAACGTTGTTATGGGGGACTTCAATGCCAAGGTGGGAGTACAAGAACGCGGCGAAACGAAAATCGGACCTAACGGTGTGGGGCGCCGAAATCACAGGGGCCAAATGCTAGTCAACTTTCTAGAGTCCCAGGGGCTCTTCTTAATGAACTCCTTCTTTAAGAAGAAGCCCCACAGAAAGTGGACATGTGCGGAGCCCCGATAATGTGACGAGGAACGAGATAGATTTCATCATCACGGACAAGCGGCACATATGTAGAGATGTCTCGGTGATCAATAGGTTTAATACCGGTAGCGATCACAGACTCGTCCGAGGCTCTCTAAATATCAACCTCAAAGCCGAAAGAGTTAGGATGATGAGACCTACTCTCCGACCCACGCTGCCCCAAATAGCCTTAGGTTCCGAGAAGTTCCAGTTGGAACTCGAAAACCGTTTCGCACTGCTGGAAACCACCGACAATGTTGACGAGAAAACCGACACAGTGGTCACAACGCTACAGAACGTATCTCGAACAGGGAGTCTAAACTCTCACTCGAGACTCTCGAACTTATGAAGGAAAGACGAGAAACGCCAGACGCTCAGATGTCTTCGTCAGATAGGAGGGCCTTAAACCTGAAGATCAGGAAGCTGACGCGACGTGACCTCCGATGCTACAGCACTCGCAACATCGAGGCTGCTATTGAGCAAAATCGAGGCACCAAAGTCTTCGCTCAGCAACTAGGCAGAAGGCTACTCAGTTTCGTCAGACCCCATCTGACGAAACTGAGTACTGGGGATGGCAGGACCGTTACCTCTAAGTTCGAGATACTCGAGGAAATTGAGAGTTTCTATAGACACCTGTACGCATCACGGATGAATAAACCAACGAGACCTAGCGACGATGACCACAGAGCCCCACTCACGCGCCACTACACCGAGGACATCCCGGATGTCGACCCGGGCGAGGTCGAGGCAGCTCTCAGGCAACTACAGAACAACAAAGCGCCGGGTGATGACGGAATTACAACAGAGCTTCTTAAGGCCGGTGGGACCCCTGTCCTGAAAGAGCTAGTGAGTCTCTTCAATTCCGTCATTCACCAAGGCTTGACACCACAGGCGTGGAGCGGGAGTGCGGTGGTTCTGTTCTTCAAAAAAGGTGATAAAACCTTACTGAAGAATTACAGACCTATCTCACTCCTGAGCCACATCTACAAGTTGTTCTCGAGAGTGGTCACGAACCGCCTCGCCAGGAAACTTGACGAGTTCCAGCCACCAGAGCAAGCCGGGTTTCGAAAAGGCTTTAGTACCGTGGACCACATCCATACTGTTCGGCAGATTGTACAGAAAACTGAAGAGTACAATCAGCCGCTGTGTCTGGCTTTTGTGGACTACGAGAAAGCCTTCGACTCCATCGAAACTTGGGCGGTTCTGGATGCTCTGCAACGATGTCGTATTGACTGGCGATACATCGAGGTGCTGAGATGTCTGTATGAGACCGCCACCATGACCGTCCAGATCCAGGACCATAAGACAAACCAAATAGAGCTGCGTCGGGGGGTGAGACAGGGGGATGTTATATCCCCAAAGCTGTTCACCAACGCTCTCGAGGATGTCTTCAAGACTCTGGACTGGACTGGACGGGGTATAAACGTGAACGGTGAGTACATCTCGCACCTTCGGTTTGCCGATGACATCGTCATAGTAGCGGAGTCGCTGGAACAGCTGAGCGGAATGCTGCACAGCCTAGATGGAGCCTCACGGCGTGTTGGTCTCGGCATGAATTTGGATAAAACCAAAATCATGTTCAATGAGCATGTCGTGCCGAGACCGATATTTGTCGACAGATCGATGCTCGAAGTTGTTCAAGAATATATCTACCTAGGGCAGGTAATTAAGCTTGGTAGAAACAACTTCGAGCGAGAAGTCGATAGAAGAATCCAGCTGGGTTGGGCAGCATTTAGCAAACTTCGTCGAGTCTTCTCTTCGCCTTTACCGCAATGCCTGAAGACGAAAGTCTACAACCAGTGCGTCCTACCTGTTATGACCTACGGTGCCGAGACGTGGACATTAACGGTTGCACTAGTCCACAAATTTAAAGTCGCGCAGCGGGCTATGGAGCGAGCTATGCTCGGAGTTTCTTTGAAGGATAAAATTCGTAACGAGGTCATCCGACAAAGAACCAAAGTGACCGACATAGCTCGCAAAATAAGCTCGCTGAAGTGGCAATGGGCTGGCCACGTCTGCCGAAGGACCGACAGCCGTTGGAGCAAACGAGTCCTGGAATGGAGACCGCGTCTCGGAAACCGTAAGGTGGGACGCCCCCCCGCCAGATGGACTGACGACCTGAAGAAGGTCGCTGGAGGGGACTGGATGCGAAAGGCGGAGGACCGGGTGTTGTGGCGCAAATTGGGAGAGGCCTATGTCCAGCAGTGGACTACGAAAGGCTAAATGATGAATGTCCCAATGGTGGGCACAGGCTTCTTATAGAGAGAAGGAACGAGCATTGATAATTGCGGGTTTAGTGAATTCAGATTCCAATTTTTGGAATCCTTAAATTTTTCTTAAAATTTTTTTCTTCAACAATGATGTCTTAGAATAATTAAGAAGGTACATATAACTTTGAAAGAGTCACATTAGTACTTCCCTGTAACGGTTTCGAACCTGCAATCTCGGGCACATAAATCCGTTTATTTAACCACTAGGCCGCCCCGACTGTATGTATGTACTTGTTCAGTATTTAGGTTGTGTAGTTACATTTCTACCTACACTTTTGTGTATAAATCGTTATGTTATGACTACGGTACTATTATCGGCTGTCATGGGGCACGCATCGATTAATATAACCGAATAGAAAATATCTTTATCTAGAACAATGTAATCTCATGTAAACTACGATTTATATTGTTTGTGCAATCATCAAACAAATGTTCCAAGTTAATATTGTTTGAAGCGTGAAGTTATTTTATTCTTAATCGCGAAGGCACATACTAAACCCAATAACTCGAGATTTAACAATATTTTCGTCAACTAATACTTATAATATGTAACGGAATAGACAATGTGGATAATTGGAAACGACAATGAAAAGATGATGGCAGCATTTCAATTTATATTTATAGTTAGAAGTCATCTTGTAACCGCAAACAAAAATTGAAATTGTACAAATAAGTCAAAATGAACTTTAAAATATATTGAAAAATAAAGAGAATAGTTTAAAACGTATCTTTTTAATATTTTTAGATACAATATAAATTTAAAAAAATATATGGTTTTAATTTTAGTTAGTATAGTGCAATTTACAGTTTACTTTTTTTTTTAATTATCTTTGTCTACTTATAATATTGCTCTACCCATAAGTTGTGATTGTAACAATAAATCCGCTGTGCTGACCTTACATTCAAGACATTTAAACGAAATAATGGATTGATACAATATTACCTATATTACGTAATTTGCTTTTGTACGCATTTTTTATTTATTTTTTAATAGACTACATTATTTGCACCTAGCAATAAGGAAGTACATTTCATATAATTGATTACCTTTATATGACATTTTTTATTTTCTATATTAAAAACATTAATTCATACCAGAGTGTGAACGTAAGGTTCGTCACTTAAAAATATATTCTGTCGCTTCACCAAATAAAAAGTCTTCGTCAGACCAATATGTATAAAAAAAAGTACTACATTTAGCTAAATAAATCTCATAATATCTATACTAATATTATAAAGCTGAAGAGTTTGTTTGTTTGTTTGTTTGAACGCGTTAATCTCAGGAACTACTGGTTCGAATTGAAAAATTCTTTTTGTATTGGATAGTCCGTTTATTGAGGAAGGCTATGTGCTATATAATATCACGCTACGACCAATAGGAGCGGAGCATAAACGAAAAATGTTGCAAAAATGAAAAACCGTTGAAACTAAAACACGCGAACAAAGTCGCGGGGGACAGCTAGTCTACGAATAAATCAAGTGAAAGATATCAACTGAGTATTCATTTTCAGAATGATAGGTGTTATCAATCAGCTTCCTAGAAATTGACATTCCTAATTAAAGGCATAAAAACCGGTCAATCTAGGAACGGCGAGAAACTACCGTTTATTAGGAGAATAATGATCAGTTGCGTAGGAAGTTTAGTGTCTACGTTAATTATAACATATTTATCGCGTACAGCTCGGTTGCGTGGTTACAGCTCGGTTTACCACCACATTGTTTAATGAGTGATTTATAGTTTCCTCGTAAGTAGGTACAAGAGTCGATTACCAGAAAAAAAAAATTTTCATAAAAAATCTTAATGTTTACTTTTGCACTTTAATCTTTATGGACTTTTAGCTTTAAGAAAGCGGAAGGGTACGCCAGACTAGTGGGCAGGCGTCTTTACCAAAGACGACGCGGGAACGTAGTCAACAAATGTACAAACGATTTAATCTTGACAAAAAAACAACAATTATAGAGGAAAACGTTTAGTATTGTTGAATGTTATTCAATACTAAAACTTTTCGTTTGTCAAAAACAAAAAATACAACATAAATAAAATAACATCTGCTTGCTCTCTTGTCTGTATAAAATTGTTGGGTAATATAATGTGGATACATTTTAAAGTACTTTCACTAATGTTAGGTATTTCTTGTAGCAGCATGACCAATTGTCATTTGATCGGGTTTTTTACTAATTTTATTAGGTACCTTTCAATAGGATTTAAATTGAATCACGTGGTATTTGCCATACGATACTCTTTTACAATGATGAACTCATAAAATTTTAAAGATAAGATAAAAATTAATTATTTTTGAGAATAGAATAAGGAAATAAAACTTAAAAGTGTCCATTAATTTATTTGTAGTATAGCGATAAAATGAAACGGATGCAACGTTCAAAATAGTAGTAATAAAAAAATTAATAGTCATTTATTTATAGCTACTTTATGTTCTTAAATTTACTTTAAAACCTCTTTTGCTTAATTGAGTTCCTTATATACCTGCTTATTATATTCTTATAATAAAGTACGATGAAAAAGTCAAAGCTCGCGCTCAGGATAATTATAGTAGACAACTTAAAAAAAAATGTTTAAAACTTGCAATAAGTTTTTTCATCTACTTTTTAATAGGATCTGTGTAAATTAAATTTGATGTACCTAAGTAGTGTATTTTAATTTTACATTATGTAACTAAAAAAATGGCTTTTGCCCTGCAATGGGACAGTTAAAGTTTAAAATAATAATACTTAATAACAAAAAATTGGGTTTATTTCTTACAATGTGTCTGCAAAGTGTTACAATACAGATTTCTAACCTATAACTGACAACATCTCCCTTCAACATCATTATAAGTGTTTAACGTCAGTCATCTTTATCAGTAGCCCGATATGCTAATTGGGATGTTTTGAAAGGCTTGCACCGGCCAGTGGTCGAGAACCACTCCTATATAACCGGGTTGCTGTTAGGGCTACCACACTATCTTTGTACATTAGAACTTCGTACTTTAAACCAATCCTTATAAGGAGTTATTTGCACGGAAAAATTTGCAGCTATTTTTTGGTGTTCAGTTCTTTCAATACGAAACACTTGGGGGTTTTAATATATTTAGATATACTTATTAATATAAATAAATAAGTAATTCTTGTAGTATAAGAACAGGATTAAATAAATTTAATTTGTGATTTAAAGTAATGTAATTTTTATTGGAATAAACTTCTATATTTATATTCTACTTTTGAAAAACATTGGTTTAAATTGAAGGCGATATCGACATCTTATGTCAAACTCTTTACGTGTAGGTAGCCAGTAACAAAATGATAAAAACATTACCTTGTATATTGAGTTGCTGATGTCTAATAAAAATATAAGTGTTGCTTAAGTAAACATTCTACAAATGAATTAACACGGATTAAAACCGCAGTGCTGCGGTTTTGCCGTCTTCTCTCTGCTAACAGTTTCCGCATTCTTTATAATGTTCGTTTATTTTGTTTGTGTTTGCTATAGTGTGATTTTTATCGTCCCTGCAATTTTGTACTAATCCCAATCCAGTACTATGACTGAATTGGTAAGCAAAAAGTTACAGGTTCTATATCCGATTAGCTTAAATGACACATTTTGTGGTGTACACTATTGGCCCATAACAGTTATTTTCCTGGGCATTACTCCTCTTAAATTTTATTATATTATTTTGTCGCAATTTTTTCCCCTTGATCCCTAGATCAAGCCGGCCTGAGCCGGCTAAACTAGCAATAAAAATATGTTCTTAAATAATAAAAAGTTAGATCCAGCCCATTCTTGCTGTTTTTGCCTTATTAAGATTGTTAGCAACGCACTAAGTCGAGGTCCGAACCCCACAGGGGGTACCCTTACCCCCCGTTCACACTAGTCGTAAGTCGCATACGACTAAAAGTCGAATGCTCTGGTCACCATACACTTTATATGGAGCTGTTCACATTGGATGAGACGCGACTTACATATAAAATCAGACTTTCGACTTTTAGTCGTATGCGACTTACGACTAGTGTGAACGGGGGGTTAGTGAACGTTGCTGACGTAGTTAGTTTTTCTATTGCTCTGGCTGGCCCTTAAGTTTCTTGCCAAATGTCCGGTGAAGCAGTCAAAAGCCAAAAGCCTGCGCTCAGACTAACTGCGTAAATCTCTTCCAAAAAAAAACAATTTCTTCATTAACTTGTTTTATCTTTGTGACAGCCCTACAACATGCACGATATTGCTAACGTCCGCAGCACGCATCATTGCGCCGTCTAATGAAAGTCGTTGCGCCGGATTCCAAACTCGCCACTCTTTTGGATGTAATATCGACTGCACTTCTAACTCCAGGCTTCTCCTGAAACGCATTTAAATTTATTTTGTACAAGTAACTCAGAAATCACTTTCAGTTAAAAAGATATCTTAGACTTTTCAAATGTAGCAGAGTATTTCAGAACTAAAATGTGTATTAAAATATAATTTATAATTTGAATGGGATATTCAAATTTAATTAATATTTATTTCAGTCTTCCTTTATCAATGATCATCATTAATTTGGCAAAATATAGGGCCCACTGTAATATCATCTACTCAAAAAGAAGAATGTCAGTCAATGTTTAAATTACATTAAATTTTGGTTGACTGTACTGTACTGAGACTCATCTGAACCTTGGGTTTACCTCAAGGGCGGTCAAAGCTCCGTGCCTTCCGGAAACAGGCTTCGACAGGTTAACTTTGCCATTGACAGCTCAGGTAAAACATGTGGTTATAATTGGGGACAAGAAGTTTAATTTATATTCTGGTCACATTTTTTTTAACGTGTTTTAATTCTTATAGTGTCAGTTTTAAAAAGGTTAACTGAATATGGTTTTAAATTAAAAATACCAATGTCTAATGGACTGAATATTGCTCTAGAAAATCTCTAATGAAACTTGTCGATTAATACTTATTCAATAAAACAATATCTCTATTAAACTAACATTATTTTGGTAATATCGGTTTACACTAGTTTACAGTACAGTGTTTATAATTGCTATTTCCTCCCATAGTTAAAAAGCGTGACGTTTGATGATCATGATATTGCCGCGCGATCGTTAAGATTGACAGCTGTTAGTTTGACATCTGTCATGTTTGATAGATGTAAACCATATACGTCCTTGTTTAATAGACCACAGACTATAAATCATATAAATACTTTTGAAATACCGTAAAAGAATATAATTCATTTAAGAAATCAAACCCTGAACTGTTTTGCTATCGCCCGATTGGGTAAAAAGGCAACACACTTTTGATTGCACGGATAGCCGAGTGGTATGTGTCACCTTGCCAATTACCGCTGTAAGCGACGTGCTGCGAGTTCGATCTCTGCGTGGGACAAGCATTTGTGTGATCCACTAATGTTTGTTCTATGTCTGGGTGTCCATGTGATTTGAATGTTTGTAAAACCCCCGCGACACAAGGGGAGTCGTGTTTAATTATAAAAAAAACGGTAAAACTACATTGTCCTACTTTAAATATATTTTTGTTTTTGTATAAATAAATGAACAGTATTAATAACATGTGTTATTTTAACTGGTATTCGAATATCAGCGCATTATTTGTCAAGTTTATATCTACCTTGGGTAATAGTATGCATTACATAACTGCAATAGATACTGTCAACACGTTATATTTATTAATAACATCTGTGACACACATTCGTTGACCTTCAAACAAAAGCCTTTCCATAACCTAATAATTAACATTAGACATAACTATTGCAGCATAATATGTAGACTAATATTATGTTTAAAAACTTTAATACAGTAGTTATTATAAAAACAAATAAAATATATAAATGTGGACAACATCACATACATTTCTCTGAATCCAAAGTAAGGTGCTATATCACTTGTGCTATTGAATCAGACACAACGAAGGTTCCACATACACCCAGACCCGAGACAATGTAGAAAAGTGGTCTACGTCTTTGACCCGTCTGGAGTTCGAACCCGGTACCTTATAGCTAGCGTCACCTTGAAAACCGGTGTGAACACCGAGCACGGATTCTTGAAATATTCTATAAGAACATCGACAATTAAGTGGGCCTACTCTCCAATAATTCCGACTTATAAAAGTTGCTTGAAATTTTAAGACAGCTTTGTCCCTATCAGCCCAAAAACCGATCAGTAATGACTGTTAATAACATGATTTTAGTTATTTTGTTAAACCTTTTTTTTTTTGGCCAATTTCTTTCATCTTTTATTTTTTCCATCATCTGCACAGGTGTTAGTATCTTTGGCTTTCAAGTTCACTTTGTTCCGTTTACCTACACTTCATACATACACAATTTTCCACGACTCTTAATGCCCTCAAAGTCACATCACTTGATACGCATGCAAATCCATTGCATCTCGTTAAGATCAAGATCAGGGATCAGCGTATTTCCTGGTTGGGGTCAATTGGTATACACGGACTAAGACATTGCGTTAGGTCGAATCAATAATGCGAAGGGAAAAACACTTGTGTCGTGCTACTGCGTGTTTTCTTAATTTTAATTTATTGGTCTAAGTAACTCATACAATAACAATTTTATCCTTTTTAATATTATAAATGCGAAAGTAGCTCTGTCTGTATGTCTGTCGCGCTTTTCCGCCAAAACTACTAAACCGATTTAAATTAAATTTAGTACACATATAGTCTAAAGCCTGAGAAAGAACATAGGCTACTTTTTGCAGCGATAACCGACAACCACGCCGGCAGAGCCGAGCAAAACAGCTAGTACAAAATAAATATTTCTTTTTCTTATAATGCATTTGGCAGTTGTTTTACACTCGGCTTGTCTGACGATCTCTGAGGAATTCATGAATCGACTCTCTTTGAGGAATTCCTTCTTGGTTAGTACAAAGTATATTTTTGAGTCTTCCCTACTACTTCCCACTTGAGCCTAATGCCTGCTACTTACCGGATGATATTACAATATTTATTCAAAACCTTACATTTAACACTCGTATGCTTTGTAAAGCAAACAACACGATTGAAAAAACATAAATAAAATAACTGCGGAAATACATTTTTAACCAGATTCCTTAAACGTAAGAATGCTTATAAAAATGCGTTATTAAGATAAATAATTACGTAGCAAAGATAATTATAACATACAGTCAACTGCACATGAATGATAACTATTTATGATAAAAAGTATCTTTATTTTAAGGCGGTAAGGTGTTTTTCAGATTTTCTGGTTACTAAATGTGTGCGTTTGATGTTACTGTGGCAATATACTGTTTAAAAGTTCATTTTGCGCGCTGGTAATTATTCAGATCTGAGATTATCCCATTGTGGCAATGTGATTGTTTTAAAGCTATTTAGGGTCCTATAAAACCTTACTTAACCTTGTAAGCGTCGGTTCATCATCATAATGAGTATGCCTTTGTCCTTCACGATCGCCTGTATTTACCCTCCTTACAAAATACCTTTTATTGAAATGAGTTCATTTATGTAACGTAAATTAATACATATAACTTAGAAGACGAAGGACCTCTTTTGCATATTTAACACAATGTACTAATTACTAATAATTTATCAAAATTGACAAATTTTGATGAACAAACAACCCTGATGAACAAAAGAATTTATATGCGGTAAAAAATCTCGAGACTTATTCGACCCCAATGGGGTTATGTTTTTCGCGCGTATCTTGTATGGCTCTATGTTTTTATATTCTATGTTCCTATGTATCTATAACTATTCGTACCTATCTTCCAAACGGCTAGATGGATTTCGACAGTTGGTATCGTTAGATTCATTTTAAAACCCCAAGGGTCCTTAGCTTGGTCCTTAATATAAAAAATAACCAATCTTCTCGACTAGCGTATCAAAATAAAAGGTTTACAAAAAATATGACGTGCAACTTTTATGTTTAAGTGTAATTTAGAATAAGAAATGCTAAAATAAATAATAATGTTTAGTACCAGCCCCAGTTCAGTATTTTTTATGTTTTTTACTGATACAATTTGTTTTACAATACAATTATATTTTATTTACATAATATTCGCGATAAAGACATTAAAAATAATAATAAGTGACCTTTTATATCTAAGATAACGATGGGCGTGCCTAGTGAACCGTGTTTACCAAGGCTGCGCAGGTATAGACCAGATGTCGACCTTTAAACTATAATGTCGTAGTATGACCTGAAATATTTAGGGCAGAAAGTTGAAATAACAACCAATAGGAGAATTTAACTTTTTTCCTGAATTTTATTTGGTGGATCCTTTGCGAACAATAAATACTTTTAAGTTATAATTAAATAAAAATATAGTAAATGAATGTGGACAACATTACATACATTGTTCTGAACCCAAAGTAAGTAGCTAAGGCACTTGTGTTATGGAATCAGAGACAACGAAGGTTCAATAAACGCCCAGACCCGAGACAACGTAGAAAAGTAGTTTCCTACATTGTCCAGGAATCGAACCCGGGACCTCGAAAACTGGTGTGTACGCCACTCCACAGACGACTGTGGTCGTCCCGTCCATCGTCGACGGAGTCTACACAGCTTCATCGCTCTAAATCACAATACGCCCGCGCCCTCCATATAAAATACTTAAGTCTTATTCTCAGATGTAATTAGACACGCCTGCATACTCGTCCCCAATCTTTTTTATTAAGCCTTTCTGTAATGTGTTATCTAATACTTACTGTTAAATAAGTAGACTGTGACTTTCATAAAAACATGTGTAGATATATATATTAATTAAATTGCAAATTAGAACGTTTGAAACTAAAAATTAACGGAAATACCTGTTAACCACAAAGTTGCGTTATTTTACCTAGAGACGACTGCGTTTATTAATCTGAGAGGAAAACCTTGAAACGATATAGAGCGCTCGATTTACATTAGGTACGTTACAAGTGGCAGCGCAGATATACACCAAATGGCAAATAAATACAAGTGAAATTAAACACTATGTACTTGTTATAGCGAAGATATTGTCATTAAGAGTCGCGTGAAGTTTTTAACATGTTGTAAAGCGATTTATAGTCCCAAATTGGATAGTAGTTAATATTGCAATATGTAATAAGGTAGCACGAGTTAAAATCGTTTAATAATGAGTTTAGTGGTTAGCTTTAAGATTATGTTTAACCTTAATGTCAATCTATACTAATCTATACTTCCATACTTAATATTATAAATAGATTTGTACTTACGAATAAACTCAAAAACTACGGGACCGATTTTAAAATTTCTTTCTCTAGGTATTAGAACATTATCCCTGAGTAACATAGGCTTTATTACTGTGCTACCCATGCGAAGTCGGGGCGGGTCGCTAGTGAATAGTATTAGTAAGTAGTATTAGTTAGTGAGTATTATTATCCAAAAAATAATGTGCAACTTGGCTCTTGGTTATTGTAATATAGCGCTATTACACTAAGTTTTGAGCTTTTACTTACTACAATGTAAATAAACTAATATTTTTTACTTGAAAGTCGAGTGGAATAAATATATTAACAGGTCAACTACGACTAACCGACGACGTGCTGCGGGTTGGATCCCTGCTAGACAAACATATTTTGTTTTTGTCAAATTATCTGCATCGCCAATAGACATATTAACCTATCAACAAAGCGTTAGGAATGCTTTGATAAAGATCTAAAACAAGGCAGAGTTTAAAGACGCTGACAGAATCGTAATTTAATTTAAGACATACATGCGAGAGTTTTTGTAGAATAAATTTAAATAGATTAATACGATCGCATGAAAGTGGAGGAAGTCAAAGAACTGTGTTACATTTGCCGTCTACATCTGTTAGAGAGAGAAATGTATAGAAAACCCCGTAAAGGATTACTTAAAACATTTGCAAATTATACAAAAAAAAATGAAGTGGATTTGACAATATTAAAATGTATAATTGCACCACTTTTAATAACATTACTTATAACTTTCATGAGGAGTAGATATTCATAATTATTTAAACCATAGCAGACGTGGTGTCGCCACCCCCGCCGCTGCGTCAGTTCATGATTAGGGATTTCTATTGAGACTGAAACTAGTCGGGCGATCCCGAGAATGTGCGTGAGTAAATCGATAAAGTGGAAATCAATAAATATAAAATACATGTTATATATATATATATCACCGTTAGGATTTCGGTCTCTAAATATACAACTGAATAAAAGTTCAGTTGAATGTTAAGAGTTGTAAAACCGAAATCCGAAACCAATACAATTTGGGGAAATTATATTTAAATCTTTTCATCGTATTCTTAAGTTGGTAACATAGATTTGTCCTAATATCAACATTATCAACATATTAAGCGTTATTTACCTTGAAACTAAAGGATATCCCGTGTTAATTATTTTACAGATTCTAAATGAGTAATTTTATTAGAAAAATGCTTCATTAAGTATTATTTAACACGTAGATCGTAAACGACAATTGAGGCAAGGGCTAAAGTGAATGGCTGACATATTGTATTAAGTTTTAATAAATAGTTTTATTAAATTTAAATTTTAGTCATAATTTACCTCGATTTAACTATTCATAATGCACTTGGTTGTACATAAATTGTTTGAATGCTCATAAACATTAATTAGTTTTTAAAATATGTATGTGAAGGAATAGTAACGGTTTACTCACGCACATTCTCGGGCCTTCGAATCGCGACACCACCGCCGCCGCGTCAGCTCATGATTAGAGACTCTCCTATTGAGTCTGAAACTAGTCGGGCGATCCCAAGAATGTGCGTGAGTAAACCGTTAATATTCATAAATAATTTACCTATATATATATAATTTACCTATATAACTAGCGGTCCCCCGCGACTTTGACCGCGTGTTTTAGTTTCAACGGTTTTTCATTATTCTAACATTTTTCATTTATGCTCTGCCATGCCTTTTGGTCGCAGCGTAATGTTATATAACTTATAGCCTTCCTCAATTAATGGGCTATCCAACAATGAAAGAATTTTTCAAATCGGACAAGTAGTTCCTGAGATAGCGCGTTCAAACAAACAAACAAACAAATTCTGTAGCTTTATATATTAAAGTATAGATTATTTAAACCGAATAATGTACCTATGTAAAGAGCCATAAATCAAGGAAAAACATTTCTATAGCCTGACTTCTCTGCTTATATTACACAAAAAGTCGCGTGAAGTTGCACTTTATATAACAATGATGTAACTTTCACACTATAGTGCATACTACGCCATTCACGATTGCACTCAAACGGTATGCAAATAGCAAAAAGTATAGAAAGAGACGTGGGAACAAAAAGTATGGATGATACATCATACTTGCCTTCTAATGATACAAATAACTACTGATTTACGTAACTGACTGATTAGTATATAGTGCAGAGTATAATGAGTTTTAGACAGAGCTGATCTACATAGACTTTTTTATTTAAAACACGATTAAAAAATATGCGAAATTATACTGCGCTTCGTACTTTTTGTTTT
This sequence comes from Diachrysia chrysitis, assembly GCA_932294365.1. Lineage (NCBI taxonomy): Eukaryota > Metazoa > Arthropoda > Insecta > Lepidoptera > Noctuidae > Diachrysia > Diachrysia chrysitis. The sequence goes on along the minus strand of OW028659.1, from coordinate 6,631,446 downwards.
GTAATTAAATTAATATCTAATATATGAAAATCTCGTGTCACAGTGTTTCTTATCGAACTCCTCCGAAAAGGTTTCACCGATTTTTAGGAAAATTTTGTGTTTATGTATTTTTTGGTAGCTCTGAGAATAGGTCGTAAGCTATTTTTTATACACCTAGGTGTTAATGGTGGCCCTGGCAAAACATCGTTGCCGGGTCAGCTAGTAATCCTATTATAATAATGAAGTCGTTTGGTTTTAGCCAAATAGTTTTAGGCTGAAATGCGTGTGTCTATTTAAGCTAAGCAAGCTGAGTGAGTAGGTATAGATCGCTATGCCAATTACCACTGCGCGCGACGTGCCGCAAAAGAAAAGCATTTGTGTGATCCACAAATCCTTGTTATAAGTCTGAGTGTTCTTTGTGCATGTGATTTGAATGTTTTTAAAACCCTTCGCGATAAAAGGATTAAATTCCTTCCAGCGAGAACCGTTTTTTAAAAGTAACAATAAAAAATTGTAATCGAAATGCATAAAATGTAAAAAGGTATTTGATTACCCAAAGAAATGATCAAGCTATTTTTCGTTTCAAACAAAGGCTTAAAATTATTTAGATTTATAAATGATGAAATGGTCAAGTTTTGCACTGTATAATAAGGCAACTCCTTAAAGTATGTGTAAATATTTTAATTAAAGTTAAATTTAACCGAAGTAAAAAAAAGGTGTGGCTATAATAATATGCTAAACTACTTTCAATAAAACTAAGTCAAGTTCAACTGTGACCCTGAATAAACTTAAGTTTTATTAATTGTAAAGTGAAAGTTAGACATTAAAATAATTTGCAAATTAAATTAATTAACTTGGAAAATAACTTTATTTTATTGTTCCATCCAAAATAGTTTATGTTTAAAACTATTAATTAATATAAGATAGGAAATATAAAAACATGCCTGCAAACTTTTGAAATATCGAAAAATTTAAAAAATAATTAAATATTTATATAAAACTCAAAGATTTTTTAAGATTTTGCTGTTCGAATAATATTACCTACATAAATACATACCTAAATGGTAACATCAACTTTTAAAACCGTAAACAAAATACGAGTTTTACATAATTACATAAAAATAAAATATGAAAGTTATTAAGCTGTCGCAGTGCAGCCGACCGAATATGAAAATACCTGAAACACTGCAATGCTCGTAAAATGTTACTTAAACTTGTATTTTTAAAGCTTTTACAATCTGTTCGGATTGAGGAATATTCCACAAAAAAAGAAATTTAAATATTTGATGCTTAAATATTTTAGCCAATTTTATTTTCTTCAGAACTTTGTATGAGATGAAATTAGGGGTTTTGTCCTGGCCGTGGCAGAGTTACAGAATGTTACAGCATTACTTTGTTTGGTTAATAACCTATGTTCTTTGTTCAAAATTGTACCTAAATAGGTACTCTTTGTTGTCATTTTAATCGGTTAGGTACACATAAATGTAAAAAAAACAAAGATTTTAATAAAAAAAAAAATCTACTAAATTTAAACAAAAAAATCTTTTTTTTAACCGATTCGCGATTCCCGAAAATATCGTGTTACGAACATACAAAAAAGATACCATCGAATTAAAAACATACCGTCGTCCTTTTAAATTCGGTTAAAAATGCAATGAGAATGACAATTTAATGTTCTTCATACATCGTGTAACGTAAAGCTACTTTTACAAAATTAATAATAATGATACAGATCATACTACCAAAATATTTCTGAAACCATTACTTAATTCATCTCTAATTTGGCTTACGAAAAACAAAAGAATGTGTTTATAGTAGGGACTACGCACACGTCGTGTTTCAACGCGCCGACGACGCGTAAATAAAGTCCGCTAACGCGCTTCAGACGCTGACAGTAATGCTTTTGCACACGTTTATTTTGTATCGAAACAAACGCGCTGATAAAAGCGATAGGTACGCGCTGCAGTCGCTTTTTCACCAGACTCATTCATAAACAAACAAGCATTGTAGCGTTGTATATGTACTACCGTCTCTAGATCAAGCTGGCCCGAGCCGGCCAAACTAGCAATAAAAACATGTCCTTAAATAATAAAAACTTAGATCAAGCCATTCCTTGCTGTTTTTGCCTCGTTTAGATTTTTAGCAACGCACTAAGTCGACATCCGAATTCCACTGGGGGTGCTCTTAGTAAACGTTGCTGACGTAGTTAGGTTTCTATTAAATGGCTGGAGGCCCTTAAGGTTCTCGCCAAAAGACCGGTGAAGCAGTCAACGCCTGCGCTCATGATAACTGCGTAAATCTCTTCCAAAAACAAGCGCTGTGTACGTGCGTTTAAATCGATACAAATGCGACAATATGCTTTTGGGCTCCTACAGCGCCGCCAGCGCGCGTTCCTAAAACGTGCGTCGTCGGTGCGTAAAAAGTACGCAGTGTGCAAAGCCTCTTATATGTGACAATTCTTCTTACAATAGACGTAAATTTTGTAATGGTTATCATGACTTAAATAATTAACTAGGCGTGAGGTCTCTCGCAATTATTTACGCTTAGTTTCACGCCATTAATGTTGACGACATGAGTATTATAAAATATGTTTAATTTTGTGACCTTGCTATGTTATAAACTAAATTACTGACTGTTTGGTTAGTTTCTAGTTTAATGTAGTTGGTTGTGCACTGGATTTATGACTGCCGAGTTGTATAGTATAAGTCACTACGCCAATTACCACTGTGCGCGACGTGTTGTGTTCGATCCCCGCATGGGACAAGCATATTTAGTGTGATCCACAAATGCTTGTACCAAGTCTAGGTGTTCTTTGTGCATGTAACTTGTTTATAAAACTCCCCGCGATACAAGGATTAAAATCATAAGAGATCCTTTAAAAAAAAAGATTTCACGTTAAGTACGTGAAATCTTTTTTTAGGGTTCCGTACCTCAAAAGATAAAAACGGAACCCTTATAGGATCACTTTGTTGTCCGTCTGTCTGTCTGTCTGTCTGTCTGTCTGTCTGTCTGTCAAGACCTTTTTTCTCAGGAACGCGTGGAGGTATCAAGCTGAAATTCATATCAAATACTCAAGTCTATGGTCTCTTGGAGCTGTGAAAAAATCAAACTTCTAAGTCAACGCGATCAAAAGATACTCCCGTTTATGCCGCAAAATTCCGCAAATTTTCGAAACTCGCACGGGAATCAAAACCTACAGGGTACTTCCCGTGAACTCAGAATCTTGAAATTTGGTACGAAGTAACGTCTTATAGTACAGATAAAGGAAAAATTGCGAAAACCGTAAATTTTTAGTTACATCATATAAAAAAAAAAAAATCTGATTTTTTTTTTTTTCGTTTTGCAATTATCATACCATAACTATGACTCGATCGTAGTGATGGGTGAACTTTTACTTATATACCTACAGGTGTGTACGGAACCCTCGGTGCGCGAGTCCGACTCGCACTTGGCCGGTTTTTTTAAAGGACGAACCTAAAAAAGGGTTAGTATTCTTATGTAATTAATTAGAAGCTTCCAAATATCACAGAAAGTTATTATTTTAATTATTTGTTACGCATTAACGCATGCGGAGCGAATATTTGTAATTAAATACAAATAATAGAAGGAAAAACTTAAACCTCAGGCAGGACTCGAACCTGCGACCACTGGCTTGACGCGCCAGTCGCTTTACCAACTAAGCTACCGAGGTCACTACCTGGAAGTTTAAATTTTCTTATTTCATAATCAACAAGGAAGTAATGTAGTGATACAACATAAACAAAAAATTTATAAAGTAAATGTTCTTGTAATTTGCGTATCCATCCGGTGCCTATAAAAATGCATTGTGCATATAATAATTATGCATAACCGTTTATTTATGACTATGTAGTAGCAATAACGCGTGACTGTTTTATGTGTTAATATCGTAATAACCTTTACTTATTTAATAAAAGCTTAATGCCCGCGAATTTATACGAGTTGCGACGCAGAGAAGAGCTGGACACTAAGCGAGATGAGCTCAAGGCTCGACCACCTGCAGCCTACGCTTATAATTATGTCGGAGGGGTGCTGACTTGAATGTAGTCGTACGTTCCAAGCAAAAATGGGTTATATCATATCACCTGAGAGCACATATCTGAAGCCCGAATTAAATAAAAAAAATTATAAGTCGCTGTGGCCGAATACGGTTAGGATATATATTATGCCCGCAGTTCCTTTCGCGTGGGTGTCGGTTTTCGCGGCAAAAAGTTGCCTATGTCCTTTCTTGGGATCCAAGCTTACCACAGGTTTTGTCAAAATCGGTTTAGCGGTTTAGCCGTAAGCTTAAGAGTTACTATCACATTTATAATCATTAGTCCCTTATACAATTCGTTGGTAAATTATTTTTAAACCGATTTCCGATATTTTTTTTTTCTTTGTTAAAAAACAAAATATTGAACGATATATAATTTAATACCGAATACTGAACGTCAATCAGTTTTAAGTCGCCGTTAACTCTCTTGCTGTCTCTGTCACTTTAAGGTGACAGATAGATATTTAAGTAAGTCTTAAAGTTAAGTTGCGTTTCAGTATTCGGGGGTAAGTCTTTCAATCATTGAAGGTTAGAATACGCCCGATAGTTTTATGTGATTATCGTTTTTGAGCCGCATTATACATTATTTCAATTTACACAAAAAACTACACTACAAACAACATCGTAATTTTTTCACATATATCCTATTTTTTATTTCTTTTTTAAATCGTTAAAATCACTTTAAAATCGTCAAAGCCGTATCTACGTTCGGAATAATAGGTACTTTTATAATACGTTGCATATCAATTTAAAAAATAGTAAGATAATCTTTTGTGCCCAAAATCAAGCGAACCGAATCCAATCTATCAAATCTTAAGCCGATTGGTTAATGTGTGTCATAAATCCTGACGCAAATCTCGTGTGTATCGCTTCACCTTCCAATATCGTAACCTGATGCTTTTGAAATCGTCAGATAATTGCTACGTGTATGTCGTTAACGATTGTAGGTCGATTGCAGATGATATCGTTTTGAAAGGTTACTAGTTATGATACAAATATTGACAGATCATGTTAGATCGGCATATTTTTTGTGTGATTTCGATTTGCTAATAGGCGGAACAGAGTGAATTTGTAGATTGTTTGTGGTTGACCATTTTTGTTGCAAATAACTCTAATACTTGCCTGTGAAGCTGTCTGGTCTTTAAATATATTTTTGATATTTTTTCTTATTTGCTGTAGCGGCATATACCATATAATAAAGGTTTATAATGTTCTTTTGGCTCAAAGGATTTTATCCGAAAGACTGCACGGAAAGCCGAGTGGTATAGGTCACCATGCCAATTACCACTGTGCGCGATGTGCTGCGCGTTCGATCCCCGCATGGGACAAGTATTTTGTGTGATGTTCAAATGCTTGTTCTAAGTCTTGGTGTTCTTTGTGCATGTGTATTTCTCAGCGGTTTACCTACTAGAAATAAAAAAATAATAATTTTTGATTTTGATTGCAAATAAAAATAAAAACATACAATTTAAAGAGTGTTATGATAAATTACCATATCTTGCTATATACCATAGCATTGAATTTGAATTACTGAGTCTTTCCGTGACATCAAAATTTCGTGCATCGATCAAATATATTATTATATTTCATGCTTTCTAAGGCATGAATGATGAATGTAGGTATGTGTGTATCATTAGTAAATACATTCTCATTACTAACAATAAATTATATTGGATGACAGTAGCTACGTAAGTAAATATTTCCCACACACAACATCTCTTTGTTACACGAACCAGATTATACTTAGAAGGCTTATTCTGTAATCTAAAGCAAAAACTAACTCTCCCTAAGTTAATAAAGAAATGCTATACTAAAATTAACCGCAAAAATTTACCATCGCGAATTTAATTGTTGTGATAATTACTTTAGAATGTTCTCAACAAAGTAGTTCTGTAACTTAATCATGTTATTTATATTTTCAAAATAAAATAGGAAAAAATATTAAGAATTAAGGAAAAAAATACTTTTTACTTTAAACTTTAATCTTTATTATTGAAGTTACTTAATTAACTATTTAAGATAGGTTAATTTGTCTCTGTAAGTACTTAAAAGAAAAATACTATGTAAAATCTATAACCAAAAGCATTATCTATGTGCGATTTAACAGAATAAAGACACTAACTAATGTTATTCAATAAACTTTATAATTTATTTTCATGATCCCTCGCGTTGGATAAAACATACATACACCATACTATTCGTAATATACCATCAACTTTCTTCCATTACACTGACCTACGAATTACACTAACACACGTTACAGAATAAGCAAGTGGAGCAGAGCGGTTACGTCAACGTTTTGTTTTCTCCGCACTTTCGATTTTATTCGCGGCGCCCGCATGACATCTGCCAAAGAACAGACAGCTGCAGAAGGCGTAAGAAAAAAGTTAAGACTCTTTAATATCAATGGTAGCAACATAGTAAAATCCATATTTTTTTTATATTCTTATCATATTTAATCAGGCAAGTCGCCGCATACCTAATTTGGCTAACCCAAAAAGAACGAGGATAGATTTTTGTTTAGTCAAACGCAAGAGCTTATAAAAAAATATTAATAACATGAGTCGAACTTCAAAATCTTTAGAGATGAAAGTTTAAGATTCAAAGATACATACGGGACACTTATGATTTTAATTTGCTATTTAGCCAAGGATTTTTTGTTGAGATATCAGTCAGTTTTTTTCCTTACTGTCTGACAAATCTATATACAATATGTTCCAAGTTACTTTATCAGATTGGAGCAAAAGTACATTTCAGAACTTCTTTCTTCTTTAATAATTTCATGAAAATTACTTTTAATCACATTTTCTATAATATTTAAAAGTAATATCAAATCAAATCAAATCAAATCATTTATTTCTTTGCAAACATAAATGTGTACATAAAATAATGTTCTCGATATTTTGCCGTCAATGGGCATGCAAATAAAAATACACCAAACCAATAGTCTTTACAATAAGAATACTTCTGAAGGCATTTGTTAACATCATTTTCAAGTTATTACTAAGGATTAGTTTTGATAAAATTTCTGAGTTTCATCAACGCATTGCAGTTATTTCTGCATTAAATCTTTTGCGATGCGCGTGTTGCTTATATTGTAGCTATCTCAGATCGGTCGGCATCTGGTGGAAATAAATGCTCTTACAACAGATAATGTGGCGTTAATCATGTCATTGAACCGTTAGACTGTGGACACAATACAATAGAACGTATTTAATTAGAAAGTTGATCGAGATACGGTTAGTTAAAAACAGAACTGGAATTAGATATATCAAAGTAATGTGAAACACGTTTTTTTTATATTTCTGCTGCGATGTGTCGAATGTGTGATGTGCCATGTAATTACTATAGGTACTGGACCCTTTTCTGAAGGTTAAAAAGAAAGTTGACCATACATTTTCTGTGAACAACTCTATAGTCAATGTCATGGTAAAAATTTGTTATGCCTTTGTTATATATCTATACTACTAATATTATAAAGCTGAAGTTTGTTTTTATGTTTGGTTGAACGCGCTAATCTCAGGAACTACTAGTCCGATTTGAAAAAAAAGTGTTGGATAGCCTATTTATTGAGAAAGGCTATAAGCTGTATAACATTACGCTGCGACCAAAAGAGCGCAGCATAAATAAAACATGTTGCAAAAATGAAAAACCGTTGAAACTAAAACACGCGGACAAAGTCGCGGGGGACAGATAGTGTTATATATATCTGCGTTATCTTTACATGATTAATTTTGTACAAAGTAAAATACAAGGTATTTAATAAAAAGGTTTTGTTGTAACTTTGACTGAATTTTATACATACAGATACCGAAATGCTATCCAAAAAGGGGCAAAGAGTACATTTGAAATGGAGTCAGTTTACAAAATTTCAGCTCAAAATGAGTTAATGAAATAATCGACTTTCCAATTTTTCGAATCAATTATTCGACACCCAAACTTAATATCAAAAATTACAACACAATGTTTATTATAATATAATATACATATGTGTATTATAATATACATAGGTGTACGTTAATTATAGCTATCAACAATGTGAACCTAATAAGTAAGCAAGGATTTCCTGAGTATAAAAAGATAATACCTACACAGACTTGATACAAAAATATTGGCTTCTTAAAATTAACGTGTAAAGTATCTACAGATTAATGAGTCTCATCCTTCCTAGTTTCCTTTAGATATCTAGATTTCTCTCTTAAACACGCAGACAGATACATCAATGACCTTCAGTATTGCATCATTAGCTAATTAATAGCTTATTAAATATGTAGCGTATGGCCTAGGCAAAGTTGCAAAATAGACTAAACATTCTCAAATCGAAAGTAAAATAATGACTAGAATATTTGTTATATTTGTATTTATTAAATAATTAGGTAAATTAAGTAAAATATTTGATAGAATTTTATAAATAACTAGCTGTCCCCCGCGATTTTGTCCGCGTGTTTAAGTTTCAACGGTTTTTCATTTATGCAACATTTTTCATTTATGCTCCACTCCTTTTGGTCGCAGCGTGATGTTATATAGCCTATAGCCTTCCTCAATAAATGAGCTATCCAACACTGAAAGAATTTTTCAAATCGGACCAGTAGTTTCTGAGATTAGCGCGTTCAAACAAACAAACAAACTCTTCAGCTTTATTATATTAATATTTAGTATAGATATAAAGTACTTTTGGTCCATTTTTAGTCCAAATTGTTTGTTTTTATTAACTTGCGGTCAAAATCACGTACATTACTTTAAACCCAAAGTAAGTGGCTATAACACTTGTCTTATGGAACCAGAGACAACTAAGGTACAACAAACCCAAACCCGAGACACTGGTAGAAAAGTGGTTTTCTACATTGACCCCTCCGGGGATACAATCTGGGTCCTTAGAGATGTCGACTACTGAAAAACCGGTGTGTACACCACTCGACTACGGCGGGTGTCAAAATCCAATATTATAATGTGATCCCATAAAGTAGATATATATTAGGCCAATACACCGGACTATTATTTCTCAAAAGTATTTTAATTTAATTTATTTCTCAAAATTTATTTTATCTGTAATTAAATACAAATACATAATGGAAAAAATATCAGGCAGGATTCGAACCTGCGACTACTGGCTTGACGCGTCAAGCGCTCCGCATGCGTTAATGCGTGACAAATAATTAAAATAATAAGTATTTTATCTGTCTAGCTTTTTTAATTCAATGTGTCGTGATAATTAATATATTCGTGATACAGCCTCACTGACAACCAACCTTTATATGTATCATATTTTATCTAATAATAAACTTACGAGTATATTCACGGCTAAGACAATTCAATAAGTTCTAAGTACGATATAACATTGCGAAAACTACATCATAAATGGTAATCAGCTGTTTCTATGTATAAAACTACTATTTGTATATTTAGGCCGTTTATTTTAATATTCATTCCACTTAGAATCTAAGGTCAGAGATACAAGTGCGTTTGTGCAATGATTAAATTAAATTAATAAAGACTTTTATTTCAAATTCTGTTATAATGCAATTTATATTTTACGCAAAAATATTTTACTCAGCTGAATTTGAAGCCGACCCCAACGGCCAACATAACTTGGGAATAGGCAGAAGAATTAACTTTTTGAGAAACTACTAATAACTTACAATGTAGATAAGTTAGATATAATAATTCCTACGTTATAACCGTAAGAATAGGGATGTTGACTGGGTATGAAAAGTTAAAATCTATTTAGTCCGTCAGTTAGATAATAAAAAAATATTAGACACGTATTTTTTCTTTTATCAAAACAATAAAAAATTACAAAGATACAGCGCTTTAAATTTTCGGAGTGGGGGCTTATGACGCCACGCCTTGCTAAAAATTGTAGCGAGGAGTGACGTCACGCGTAATTTCCGTTCTCTGTATTTTGATCATTATTTGTTTGCAGGAAAAAATAAAAAATACGTGTCCAATAAAATTCATTAAACTACCAGGCGGACATTAAAAAAAAAATTTGGAAACATGCCTATTGTGACTATTTTTTATTTATTAATGTCTGTCAGACAGATTAGTAAAAAAAAGGAAACACGTATTTTTCTTATTTTACGTAACAAAAAACGACGATACATTGTTTTAAATGGTCGCAGGACGTCACAATTTCGTGCATTTTGTACGCAAGCATGACGTCACTAGTCCCCACTCCTGAACTTTGATTCGCTTTATCTAATTAATCTATATACTAATATATAAAGCTGAAGAGTTTGTTTGTTTGTTTATTTGTTTGTTTGTTTGAACGCGCTAATCTCAGGAACTAAAGGTCCGATTTGAAAAATTCTCTCAGTGTTGGATAGCCCATTTATTGAGGAAGGTTATAAGCTATTAGCATTACGCTGCCACCAAAAGGAGCGCAGCATAAATAAAACATGTTGCAAAAATGAAAAACCGTTGAAACTAAAACACGCGGTCAAAGTCGCGGGGGACAGCTAGTGTTTACATAAAATAAAAAGAAAAATAAACATGTCTTATTTGTTTTTATTATCTTACTGACGGACTAAAAAGATTTTAATATTCCCAGTTATCTACCCCATTTTATCCTTAGTTACATACAAAGATATAACTGTCAATAGCAATTACATCTAATCAGTGGCGTCTTAATGAGTAAGTTAAAGTGGTCGCGTGTCAAACTCTCATAACAATAAAAGTGTTTCGCAGCATCTGATAGCGCAGTTATCTTTGTTTCATGTCCAGAGCAACATTAGATAAGATTTATAGAATTCAAGATGTGTGTACGATTTCCAGTGAAAGTGGATTATCATGATCTATTTGTGGTATAAGAGGTGTACCTAAGTAAAGAGTCAATACATACCCCTTAATGAGTTGATTACCTCCGTGGTCGAGAGGTGTAGTCATCGATGTTCAAGGTGTCGCTAGCCCTGAGGTCTCGGGTTTGACCCCCGGACTGGTCAATGTAGAAAAAACACTTTTTTACATTGTCTCGGGTCTGAGTGTTTGTGGTCTCTTCGTTGTCTCTGATTTCATAAGACAAGTGCTTTAGCTATTTACTTTGGATTTAGAGCAATGTATGATGCTGTCCACATTTATTAATTTATACTCTTGAATACTGTAATGAAACTTAACTTGAAGATGCTCTTAAAACTCTATGTGTTACTACTATGTACGTTAAAGTGACAGAGACATCATGACACTTAACGGCGACTTAACAGTGACGTTTGAGAACTCGAAAATGTGTCCGGCACACCCCAGGCATTATGGATTGCTTTTGAATTATCAAAATACCTGGTTAGTTCAACACCTTTTTTTGTTGGGTGATATGCTAATGACTTCAACCCACGTTGAAGGCACAGCATGGGGACTAAAAACAACCCGGTCCTGTCCTTGCCTTTGCCGGACCCGCGGGGTCCCTTACGCAAGCTCTCTACGGCTTCTGCAGTTAATTACCTACTTGCGTTGTTCAAGTGGGTAGGTACATCTGCTGACCGTCGTTAACCCTCTTAATCTGTCTCTCTGACTAATACTTGTTTACATAGAACTTGTAGTAACCAATACTCAACAAACATAATTAGATTCATGACATCTCAGCTATGTAACCTTTACCTACCCTGTACCTAACAAATAGACTCACCTTTATAACCTCTAGTGCTCAATAGGCGTAGTTTGATTTCATAATCAAAATAAACTTACCGTTATAACATTACGATACTGTAAGCAAGACCGGTTCGCGTTGACCCATTTAACAATATCAAGAAACCAGCTCAAACTTAAACGCCAGCAGTTATAAACTTAGACGAAAAGTACAACCGAACAAACAAATGCTATAACTATGTAATTAAAAATAATAAATAAAATCAACTGTTTTAATTAAAATATTTAATACCCAAATAAAAAATACCATTTGTTTCCGTTCGATAATAATTCAAAATTCGAACGGAATTTCAGAGAAATGTCAACATGACAGGTAACGATGTGATGACAGGTGTTTGACGTTAATTAACTGTCAACGATATTTTGCGATGCTTTAATTTAACTTAGCTTTTCCCTTTTAATTTTTATTTTGTACAAATATTTTACAGGTTGGTACAAACTTCTAAGTCTCATCTTCTAAAAAATAAGACCTGTCACGGTCAACAACTACTCTGCACAAAAATTTCATTTTAACAAAATCTTTATGACTTCAGCAATAATTAACTTGAATGAAGTGTAATTAAGTATATTTCAAGAGATATAGGTAATTGAAAATGATTTACAAGTCAGATCGTGTGTTGGATAATCAAATGTGAGCGGATTTGTGAATGTCGTGCGGAAGTCGAGATCCTTGCGTCCACGTCCGTCCGTATTGCGTCGGCAACTTGGCATGCACACTGCATTTAATTTAAATGTAATATACCAATGTATAGGAAGTAACCAGCTTTTGGACTAAGATCAAAGGTGAAGTGTGTAAAATTTGTTCGATAGTTGAAACAATTCGTCGCGTTCGTGGAAAATAAATAAAAACATTTTTTTTTAGTTTTACGAAATTTTAATAACTTTTTTTTAAAATTCAAAACAAATTAAAACTTAATAAAAAATGGATATTTTTTCAGTTTTAGGCATAGCTTGTAATTTTACGGCTATCGAAACATAAATGCTGGCCATATTGTTTAGATTACATTTTTCATTTTCATTACAAGAACTTTAAAGATTTACTAGATATTGCGAAACGTTGTCTCAATTTTATTGAGTTTAAGTCAAACATGTTTTGTACACAACAAAGAATGTATAGCTTTAACAAAATCAACAAAAAACAAACAAAAGACGTTTCGGGTACAGTTAAGATGAAAAGCTAATCTTTCTTTATAATCGCACGTTACAGACAAATACTAAAATGTGTTTTGAATTATGGTGTTATTTATTTTGAATTATATTTGTATGTCCGGCGCACCCTGGTTATTCAGTAAAAACTAGCAATTTTTTACAGCTTATGCAAATGGCACCTTGTATTACGAGAAAAAGTAGAATTCCACCTATACTTATATTCTTACGTCATATTTTGATATAATGTTCTTTATGTGACAAGGTTATTATAAAGCTATTATATTTTACATTTACGTACGTATATCTTGTATGTAACATGCCATTTACCCGCGGAGTATTTTATTATTAATTTTACTGGCCATTTTATTTAATCGCAGAGTAAATAAGATAAAAATATGATATAATTTTTAAAAAAAATTTGATTTATTTAGAACGGCATTACCTGTAGCCAGCGAGCGTTTTAGATAATAATAATATTTCATAAGTTTAGGTCTTTTTATTTTAAATTATTTAAAGGTATTGCTAATTATATTATTTAAAAATAATAAAACTTATATTAATTTAATTGTATATATTACTTGTATCATCGTCTGTACTTACTAATAAGTTAGGCGACGTAACAACGGTCCGTGTTACACTTCGGTCCGGTTTCTTACATAAAAATTACGTAAAGCGTGGACACACGACCGGACGCGCTTGCGCACGTTTTTCATTCATCTATGAATACACGTGACCATGTCTTAGACAATCTATAAATAATGTTCATAGATTGTCGAATCATTTTTGAATTAATTAAGTTGTACTTAACTAAAATATCGTTGTTAAACCTTGTTTATTATTGTAAATTATTGCATGGACACTTAACTTACGGTTTTTATATTTAATCTTTTACTCGGGGGTCGGCTAAAACGATTCCTAGACTGTAGAAAATGTAAGTTTGTTGTGATTTCGAAACGTGGATTTGTCGATTTTATAGATTGTGAAATTCGTTTCGTAGACAAAAAAAAACATATTTAACCCATTGATTATAAGGTGACCCGTATATGGGTCAAGGTCAGTGTGTTATATTGAAGATAGTTCTCACATAATCACCAAGAAAAAACAAAAATTACCATAGCTACAGTTAACATATGAACGTAATATGATTCTGTAATCACGTTAATCAGGTAATAATTTATTTTCTTCACGTACAAAAACCAACAGAGCACCAAGAAGGTTTTATAATTAGATTTCTTAGACCCAGAAGAATGACGCTGATTTTATCATTTTACATTACTCTTTCTCAAAATGAATAAGGAAGGCCGTTTAGTAACAAGATTGATCCAGTAATAGAGAGGGATAGAGCTATATAGATTACTAGGACCCTCTCATTCACACAGGAACTCCATATTTATAAGGATTGCGACTTCGTAATAAATGTTAAATTTTTAATTTAATTTTAATGCTTTATGCACGAAACAGTACATGGGCGGGCCTTTTTTTTAGTTTATTGTCGATACATTTTGATTTAACGTCTATCTTCAGGAAGATAGCGCCATATATCTAATTATTATAGAAAATTATGTTTATAAAAACATCGCAATGAAACGCGTCTGTCCTTTATTTTGATAAGACGGCACAAGCCTACGCGCACAAAGTTAAAGGAATGTAAAACTTTATAAAACATGATTTTCTTCAGTATAATCTATACGAATGTAGTTTAAAAACCTTATTCCGTAATGCGTCAATGTTGATGAAATGAATTCCTTGCTTGAAGGTAATTGTAATATAGTGTGACCTAGAATGCTAGAATGTCCAGTAATCGCTTGCAACAGTACGGAGCTATGAAATTGCTATTGTGCCTTAATCACTTGTAATGCAACTGTTAGAAATTAATTGTGAATTTCTGCTCATTTTCCATTATGATACTATTATTGTTGGTCATGGAAATGGCCAATTGGTCACATTACTCATTCATGGGCCTACCGTGATTAACTTAATGTTGTCTACAAATCATTTTGAATAATTCAACTGATTTACGTGTATAACGTATTTCCTGGGTTGGCAAATCCATACCTATATACCATGATTGGCCGCGCTAGATTGTAGCAAATTACTGAACTAGTTAGTATAAGAAAACCCGACAAATTTTAGAAAATAGCTGATAACTTAAAAAATGCTGAACAGATCTTCAAAAATATAGCTAAGAACCATCAAAAACCATCTAAAAAAAAACAAAGCGGTCTCTATTCGCTTAGGAGCTACGATGCCACAGACAGAAAAACACAAACAGACTGACACGTCAAACTTATGCCCAACAACCCTCATTTTGTGTCCCCCGACTTAAAAACAAAAGGCGCTCCGGTGAGACCCAGTAGTCGTTAAGAATCCGATATAGCTCCGTCTTTCCTAGGCCAGATAACGTCCAAAGTGATATTCCATAAACTACTTTATATCGTACTTGTCGTATGTGTCGTTTTAACATTTCTCTATGGCTCAAAGATATTGCTCTTAAAAATTCATTGTTGAGTTATAAATAAATTAGAATTGGTATATGTTATATTATAAGTATGTAGAATGTAGAAAAGTTTGAGTGTTTAATCCTCAATCAAAAAACTTTCTGATCGTAAAGATATAACATTTTTTTTGTCATGCAATTAAGAATTATACCTAAATGTATTTTATACTACTTTAAAAGCTTTACGACCCATTATTCCATATACCCATATCCCAAAAAGAGTCGTAACTGTAGTATTGTTAAGTATTTCTCCCACTCTCTTGCATTTACTAAATAATTGTAATCATTTACATGTCATCGTGGTTCTAGTATAATTTCATAATGAATACCTGTCGGCAGTGTTGCTAAATATAAAATAAAGATGTCTCTGACCTCCTTAGCGGATGATAGACCTGTATCTTTCATCATACGTCTTTATGATTTTCTTTTATACCGTTTGCAAGGTGTTAGTATTTTCTGGTTGATAGATAAATATTATTAGAAATAGATAAACTGACTTAGAAAAACTAGTAAGTAGTCTTAGCTCCGACTACTAGGTGTTTTAATAATTTTCATTCTAATACAATTCCAATGCAAAATTGTTATTCATTTAGCAGGCACACAAACAACACTAAGTGCAAAAAAATACGCTTAATGTTTAGATTCCAGTCAGGTCCTTCCATTGACAGCATTAATTTTAAGAAAACCGAATCTCCTGCCTACTAAACTAATATCAATTTTGCATTGGCATTATATTAGAATTTAAATTAAATTGAAGAGTAAGGGCACTGATCAGTGCAGTCGGCTACCCTACAAGTATATGGACTCAAATTCATTAATTTCGGCGTAAGTACTCCAAGATAGTTTTACCGATAACCGAGTCTGGTGGATTTAGGATCCTTTTGACTTTCCCAGAGCAGACGGGTCCATGATATTTTCCCAGGTTAAAAAAAAGTAACGGTATGAAATTATTTTGAAATATTTACAAGTTTTATAATATTATTACATATGGAAGGTAAACTTTTTTCTGGCTAAAATCATAGGAGTTCTCCTCCTATCTATTTCCGAGGCCCAAGCGGGAATGCAATACGAACTACCGCGGTTTACGGCAGCGACAACAATAACCAAGAAAAACCTGTCTGGAATACGACAAACAATAAAAAGAAGACAGAGTGACAGTAATCTGTCTATACATTGTATTAGTATTTAGTATGCAGCTAGCATGTCGAACAGTCGGAAGCTCGGTTAAAAGCAACCATTAAAGGTGTCGCAACGACGCCCCTGCGACTGCAGCTGCAATTACTCTGCAACTGTTGCAAGTTCGTTGCACACTGCGAAATGGAGCAATTATCTGTGCGATCACTTGCTACATTCATACAAAATTGTTAAAGTAATAAATAACGTATGTGTTTTTATTGGGAAAGATAAATAAAAAAAACAATAAAAGATATTATGTATTATTTAGTTTATAAAATGACATAACTATTGGATCTTTTTAATAAAATTGGCAATAAAAATTTAAATCTACTGTTTTTTATATCATTGGTTTTAGTTAAGATATTACTGCAAAAATTATCTACATTTAGTTGCTGTCTATTAAAACAAAACCAGTAAATACATAATTAACCATTTAATTAAATTATTCTTCATACCTAGACGTTACACTGTGTTGTAGTGCCTATTTATCACATATTTATTACAAAGTACAAGATAAAATCTTAACTTTAAGTACCTTTCTCAACAAGCCGATATTATGTATAATAGGCTTAATAATGTTAATTGTGTAAGATTATGAAAGACAAAGTCTGAACAATGGGCTAGTTAATGTATTAGCGTAAAACACAATAGAACAGTTTTAACGACGCCAGGTTGAACGAACCATTTAAAAAGATAGATTGAGTATAGCGAGAGTTACTCAAGAGAAGATATTATAATTAAATGTAAATATATTATCACAAAAATTTTTGATAAGTTAAATACAAATAATGGAAAGAAAAACATAAATATTCGCTCCGTGTGCGTTAATGAGTATCAAATAATAAATTATTTTTAGATCAATTACTCCGGCATTATGGAATTTAATCCTTGTGTCGCGGTTTTACAAACATTTAAATCACGTACACAAAAAACACCCAGACTTGGAACAAGCATCTTGTGTACCATGCTTGGTAATTGGCGTGGTGACCTATACCACTCGGCTATCCGTGCAGTCAAAATTAATATATATAAGTTTTCAAAACACACAAATGAACGAACACAACTGATGAACAACATTAAAAGGTTATAATTTTGGGTTTAGTTATAAATTAATGAGTTAACTTAAAAGTTAATGTAGCGGAAATATACAACAAATTCCTAATTTCATAGTCTAAAATTATAGCTTAGCAAATTCGGAAACAAATTATAATTTTGCAATTGATTATTTCAATCAGCACAGAAAAAATCATCGTGACGATCTATTAAATATTAGCTTGAATAATTTGACTAATTAGTATAAAAATTAAAACAATGAAATGCTTCAATTTAATCATTGGGGAGGAGCTGCTTAGTAAAAAAAATAAAAACCTTTTCTTAGGCAAATGGTTGAGTGCAAGAAATTGCCATGTGCAATAAGGCCGCCTTTTGTATATCAATATTAGGTAATTATCAATTACTATCTTATATTTTATTATATTATTGTGTGCAATAAAGAATAAATAAATAAACCAAAAATATTTACTAGATACCTTTTCATTTTTGTAGATTATAAAAAAAAAACAAGATAATTTTCTCTATTTTTAATTGCCCTTTGTTAAGGTTGACGAAAAGTCTTCTTAAAGAGTACCTAACAAAAAAAAATACAAGTACTTCCGTACCTATATGTATAATGAACTATGACAAGTTAGTTTCCACTAAGACACACACATACAAAAAAAACATGCTTCGAAATAATTCCCTGTTAATCATATTAATAGATAGTATAATTGCTTATTAAGTGGCCACAAAGGTTATAACATATTTTATTGTCGTATAAATCGCATGTTGGCCCTAGATAATTATCGTTAATTTGTTCTGATTATTCTTTTATATTTGTCACAGTTTTTGCAGCAATTTTCTCATATTTTTTCTTATCCTGCCGTCTGAGTCACGAGGGAACTTGATTTATATTCTTTTCTTTACTTCTATTTTCATAAACATGACGTGACGTTAATACTTTTATAGCTTCCGTCTGAGTATTTCCAGCCACCACCGTCACGTCACCACTTAATTAAATTAATATTATGTATCTGAGTATGATTTATGAGATGCTACATATATTGATTATTAATTAGATATACATATTTATTCTCAAAGCGATAATTATAAAGTAGAATTTATGGAGAAAAATATGGCAATTATATATTTTTTTTGTTTAATTAATAACTAAAACACTATTTATGTAAATACTATTTGCCGATTTGCAGCTTTCAAAATCTTGATATTATTACGTTAGGTACATAAATAGGTGTTGACGTTATAATAGTGTGTTATGTGTTTGTGGGTAAAATCAAAATAATACATAAGTATAAAAGTAGCATTTATAAACTACAAATTTAATAAGTGACCGTTAGCAATTTGGTTGCAGTCTTAAAGGGTTAGAGTTCATTTTACAGTCCACACGTTATTAAAATAAATAACATGGAAGCATGTTTTAAATTAATAAAATTATAATTATTTAATTTTATTATTTTATTAAAATTATAATAATTTTAAAATAATAACAATGTGATAATCGAAACACGACACACATTTTTTTATAATCTGCAAAATAAATTAATATTAATATTTTTGTATAAAAAAAACCTTATTGCTATAATATAACAATGCCGTTTTTTTTTCATTTTGACACCTAAATGTTATGGCTATAGAAAAATAAAAGAATCATTGACACGATAGTCAATAAACGTAATTTAAAAGGTTTTTTAAGGTCAAAGCGCTATGCTAAAACGTTTTTTGTTCAATATCTTATTTTTCAACCGTTTTGGCATTGATTACGTCATGTTATTATTTAATTAGCAATTCACTTTGATCGTTAACTAACGGTATTTTGTAGTTCAAAAACCTTATTTATATTTTTGATGAATATACATTTCATAATCCAGTTTTATACGAAGAAATTCTTTTGATTTTTAACTAGTTTTGGTAATACTTTGACCTTAAAAGCGATAATGTAATGGATTTGACTAAAAAGGTAGCAGTCTAGTTTGTGAATGCGTTGTGTTAACACCTATTCAGGGGTATGTATGTAGATTTACATATTAAGTTTATAATTTAAAAAAGAGGTTCAATTATTTTGTATTCCTACGTATGTTATTAAGTTTTTACAGAAGACAGCTAAAGTTCACATAAATAAGTATTAAATGTGGACTTACTTTAATTTAATGAATAATTAAATAAAGTTAAGTGTTTTATTTTATTATATAGGTATATTTAGTGAATTTGACAATAAGTTTATTTAAAAAACAATAGTTAATTAATTAATCATATAACAAAGTTTCCTAAGGCAGTTTGTACATAAACTGCGCGAGCAGTAAGTCAGTGATCAACGTACACGGACTCCGCGATCTGTTGCTTGCTTTTTGTTTTGTGGACTGCTTAAAGCAGTTGAACTGCTTTAAGACCGTGTGTGCGCGGCCTTATTGTTCATAAATATGCAGTTTTGTTTATTGGTAGGCCAGTTTAATTTATTTTTAACGAATCTGCAATCGTGTGACCCAATTACATAGCAGTAAAATCTCTATCAACTCATATTATATATATTCCACAAACAATTTCATGGTATTATGAATTCGACTTTAACTACTTTAGACCTCACATAAGTGATTCATACTACTGTGACATTAAAATAATGTTACCTACATTCTTTTATATAAATGTTATTTGATGTCTGCACTAGAACAGATTATAATTATTCTGTTTTATTCGCATTATTTTTAAGATAGAACCTGATTAAGCATAAAACATTTCGCCTCAAATGTTTAGAATAAAATATATATTTTTAAATAACGTAGGCTTTTTATTGAAATGTTTCTTTAAAGATATAATTACGTAAATAACGTTTTTTTAATTATCGCAATTATATCACTTTATTCTTGCGTTTAAATGTATAATCGACTACCAATTGTTCATGACCCGTATGTAACTTGATAATGACAGATCTGTGGCGACCTCTAGATGTAAGATATGATATAATTACATATATCTGATAACGGCTCACATCTTGTTGTTACTGAGATCTGAGGAGTTATTATCTCTGAGTGTGTAATTTGTTGACCCATAACTGGGTCGTGTGTGGTATTATAATAGTTGTCTTCTATAGGCTAATATTTTTATATTTATTACTGGAATAAGTCTGTATTAAAATTATTTTATTAAAATTAATGCAGTTGGAAAAGTTTTATTTATTTGTCGAAATAATAATAATAGAAAATTAAAACTACTTTGAACGGATTTTATTGCGGTTTGTATTTAGATTTTAGTTCCTGATGTTTCGACGCCTTTGCAGGTTTCATGGACACGGGCAGACTGACTGATAAAATCCTTTGAAAGTAGTTTTATTTCAAAGCAATATAAAAAAAGATTATTTGTCATCTTTTTTTTTTAAAATAGCAGAATTATTTAGCTATACGGTTCGCATTATCATACACAGATTTATATAAATCCTATCAACTATAAACACGATTATAAAACCTCTTTTGTTTTGTTACAGATACACTACGGAAGACCACCTCCACTGCGCCGACCTCCTTACTGTGATAACCTAAAGCAATGTCATTATCAATCTGACATCAAAACCTAACACTCGCATCACCGTTTAGTTCGTACAAAATCGGACAGTGAAATATGCGGATAAGTTCCGAAAGTAGATAGTATTTGTTTTAATTTGGTTACTTTTTTCTGGTGTAATGGCGTCGTGGAAGTCTGTGGGTTTGTGGACAGTGTGTGTGGTGTTATGCCTGCTTGGAAAGATATCTGGGCTGGACAATGGTTTGGCGTTGACGCCACCCATGGGGTGGCTCGCGTGGGAGCGGTTTAGATGCAACACCGATTGTAAAAATGATCCTGATAATTGTATAAGGTGAGATTTACCAAAAATTTATATTCGAAATAGGTTATGATATAATTTTAATGTGATATACATATTTCATATGGTATATACATTTTATACATGACCTTTTATATCGTCAGGAACGAAATTATGTATATAATTAGCTATGTATCTTAAAAAGCTCCTTAAAGTTTGTTCGAAATATTTTCTTCTAATTATTATGTTTATCTTTTTTATATAATATGTATCTATTTTTTTTCTAATTTCTAATTTATATTAGTTTATCTATGAATGTTATTATTCCTTCTGGCTAATACTAGGTATAAAATAGATTAAAAACAATTCTAAGTCGTTAAAGAATAGTTCATTAAAGTTATCATCGTAGGAAAAACCTTGGAATACCGGAAATAATATCCGATGTCGAGAATAATAACATAATAAATGGCAACTATAAATAAACATGTTATCAATAAATTATAAAATAAAATATATTATTATTTCGAAGTATTTCAATGCATTAATTTTCCATCAAGAAATAAATTATGAATTAATCATTCCATAACATCATTCTTAGTAGCCTATGTCCTTTTTTGGGATCCATGCAAATCCTATAGATACAAAGTTTCATCAAAATCGGTTTAGCGGTTTAGCTGTGAAAGCGGAACAAAGAAACAGACAGATTTATTTTTGTATTAATAATATGTCTTATTAAACAGTTCTTTATTTACCTAACAAGTTAATGAAAAACTACATAAAGATTTTTTTAGAGTTACGACACCTTAGGCAATAAATCTGAATATCGTAATCGTATATCACCTAATAAATACACGCGATGATATAAATAAAAAATAATATATCGCCTTTTCTAGCTGTTAAATTACTAGAATACTTATATAATTTCCTTTTAAACAGCAATCGGATGCAACAATAAGTAATGTTTTCCCGTAAGCCGTTTGTTGTAACACTTTCTTGTTTAGAAAGCTGTACCAAAAGTGAGCACTGCTCATGAATGTTTATAAACCTCTTGTACCTTAAATGGCTATGAATTTGTTATGTCTATTTATTTCTTACAATGCACATAAATCTTGATTCTAAATAGCAATGCAAAAAATTCCATCTACACGTCTTTTGCGAGACTTTTGCATTTCTTCTCTCATCACAAACACATCAAAGCATTAATAACCCAAACTTAGTTATAGTTTTAAGTTATAAAACATTGGCTTTATGAATAAAAATCTCGACTGCGATTAGCGATAGCTTAACAGATTTTTCTATGGGGAATTTAAAATTAGAATCTGTTAATCCGTTTTCAAGATCCATCGCGACTTTTATTAATAAGACCATTTATGTTTTTCTATTTCTTTTTCTTCATTTTACTGCTTGAGAATAAGGAAGTTCACGATTTAAAATGGTGTCTGTCACATTCCACCAATCACGAGCCAGTAGCTTGTCTCTTATTGGTGGAAATTGACAGATGTGAAACACCACATCACAGGTGTTACACATGAAAAAATAGCGGACCTTCCGGATTGTTAAATCGCGGACACCCTCATTGAGTGTTGACAAGAAAGGAAGAAACAAAAAACAAAATTAACATATCACATTTCAACTTAACACTAAATCCCGGGTTTTATAATGGCCGAATACTGAAACGTCATCAGTTTTAAGTCTCATGCTGTCTCCCTTCACTTTAAGGTGTAAAGTATCGACAAGGTATCGACAGATAGCCACTTAAGGACGTCTAAAAGTTAAGTTGAGTTTCAGTACCGGGGGGTAATGCTTATAAACCGTCACACAATCAATAAATCGATTCTTCCTTTTAACTCCTTCTGCCTTCCTTCTTTGTCATGTTCAGATGACAAATAGATGGCAATACTTATACATAAAGGTAGAAACAACTCCTAAATTGCACCACAATATTCTAAAATCTGTAGTAACAGTCTTCTTTCATCCGCAGCGACCGTCTCTTCCGTACGATGACGGATATCCTGGTGTCGGAGGGGTATGCGGCCGCCGGATATGAATACATCAATGTGGACGACTGCTGGCCGGAAAGGGAGCGCGACGCCCGCGGCCGGCTCGTGCCCGACCGGGAACGGTTCCCGTACGGCATGAAGAGCTTGGCTGATTATGTAAGTCTTTTACTTTTTTATTATTGGTAAAGTTTTTTCGATAACTTGATGAAACTAAAGGGTGCGGATATTACTAAAAAAAAATTGAAGTGGATCTTTCATAGTTTGATTATTCTTTTTTTAGACATGAAAGAACGTTGTATAATTTTATAGATATTTCAGTCGATAAGCTATTTCTGCGTTATTTCTAATATAAAAGCAGGTAATATCAATAAAAACGCTTTAAACACAGGTAGAATACGCATTTAAGCTTTAAAAAAAAAAAAATCGGTTAAGTTGGGATTGCGATGGCACTAAAAATATATAGGATTTTCCTAAGTTGTTAGTTTTATTTTTTAATTAATATAGACAATAGTCATAGTGCAACTTCGTCGTTATCACAACCAGAGCAAAATACAATAATAAATTTCATTATAATAATTGTTTTATCTAAATTATGACAGACATTGGTATTTCCCGTCCGTTGCTCGGAATAATACCTACTCAAATGAGAAAGTCTTGCAAGATGTATTTATTGTCTTAAGAAAGTTGCTAAGTTTATTGTAAATTATTTTCCAATGCATTTGTTATTTTGCTGTCTAGAGAGGTCAAGTTAAATAAAATATGCGTGCGAACGCTGTTAAATTAATGACTGTTATGTTTTTGTGTTGTCGTAATAGAAAAGACGATCAGAATGAAAAAGGAGAACCATAAAGTCGTTTTAATTTTTAAATTAGGTGTTTGATCTATTATGAGCCCAAAACAGTTATACTGCAGTGCCCTTACTCCTCAATTTGATTTTAATTCTAATACAATGCCAATGCAAAATTGATATTAGTTTAAGAGGCAGGAGATTCAGTTTTCTTAAAAAAATGCTGTCAATGGAAGGAACTGACTGGATTCATAAACATTGAGAGCATTTTTTGTACTGTGTGTTGTTTGTGTGCCTGCTAAATAAATAACACTTTATTATTGGCATTGTATTAGAATTAAAATTAAATTGGAGAGTAAGGGCTTTATCCGCCGGAGTCGAGTAGAGAATGCGCTTGCGATCCCGCGACTCCAGCCAAGGGCAGAGACGGGACCGGGGTGTTCTTAGTCTGTAAAAGTCTGACATATCATATCCCGCCGTGCCATCGCCGTGGATTGAATACACACCCGAAAAAAAAGCGTCAAAGGCTTATTGAAGTTATACTTCTGTAGGCGCGTTATGAAAAAATTATGAGAGTGAAATTTTAAGATGCGCGCGCACACCGTCACGGAAAACCTACACCCTGAAGTTAGCTAGTCAACATTTTAGTTTTTCCAAACTACATACCTAATGTAAAAAATGACAAATGTCAAGATGGTTAAAATACCAATCTGTCAATCACAAGTTTATGAGAAAGAATTTTATCTTGTTTCGCCAAAAAAGTGTAACTTCTTACGTGCGTACATAAGTACACACACACTTTTTTTCTATTTTTGTTTGGCTTAAATAATTCAATAACTAATTAAAGCCACTCCTTACCACTGACTTACAGTTGTCCATTTTAAATATACTTTTGAATCAGAAAACATAAATCTTATAACATATATCTTAATGTAAGTTGGTTATAAATAATATAGGCATTTATTATGTCGTCTGTTATCTTAATCAGAACTTGATTAGCAACTTTAGGCATCAAAAACAACATTCATAAGAATCTACATCATTCATATATTTTCGTATTCGTATAATATTTAAATCTTCACCATAAGATATTTGGCATGTCTATAAATTACTAATTAAAATAATATTATCAACGCAATCAGTAAGGAAACTTGGATTAGCATTTAAAGTGTAATAAAAATTAGGGAGGCTGTTGTAAACGGAATAATTTCATGTTCGCCACAAGACTTATTTCACACTGGTTTTCAAGGTGTCGCTAGGTCTGAGATCCCGTGTTCGATCGCCAAACGCTTCAATGTAAAAAAGCTTTTCTAGGTACATTCTCTCGGGTCTGGGTGTTTCCGGTACCTTCGTTGTCTTTGATTCGATGACACAAGTGTAGTAACTACTTACTTTGGGTTCAGAGCAATGGATGTGAGTCCACATTTATTTATTATTACTTATTATGGACAATAGATTGACCGGGTCGATATTTTAGTTAGAGTAGTTATGTGTTATGATGCATATAATCATGGTATGGTTACCTACTCAAAATTTATCGTGATTCATCTTGTTTATTAACCATATAGTACATTTTTGTTTTGCATAACCTGCCTTTCAACTAAATAACAGTTTTGTGTTAGGTGCTGTTAATAACATTACGATTTTTATTATCTCTCAAATATTAGGTTTTTAAGCGATGGAAAAAACTAATTCTTTTTTTAGACAGGTTTATTGGTTGAAATACTCGAGAACGCTTATATCCGGCTTACTGGTATCCCATTTACCTTATAAAATACCACATAAGAATTTAATTATGTTCCTAGCATTTTCATAACATACAAATTGTGAAGTTTAAGTAGAAATTACTATTTCATATGATTTTATATTCATGGCGTATTATTTCTATCTAGGTACTTTATCAACATATTTATTTTTGGATATTTAAGAATTAAGTTGAGGTATTCTTAACTACTGATGTATAAACGACAAATTATATTCTGCTACACTTATGAAAGAATTGGAGATAACTTATGTGCTAAAATTTCTTACACAAAGAAAACATTAATACGAATAAATTATAATTTTTCTTGTTTTGATAGTAACAACGAACGATTATTTTCATTCATTTATTCATCTTTATACGTTAGTGATCAAAAATCGATAGTTAATCGATATCGAACCGTAATAATCGTATAATATCGAGTAACGAGAACATCGAGTGGGCAATGAGCAATTTTTCCTAGAAGTATGGACTGCATATTTTTTATTATGTTCTGCACATTGGCGTGCACATGACGCGCGCCAATGAGGTGCAGAAAATAATTGAACCGTTGCGATTACTCAACTCGCTTGTTATATTCATAAATGATTTATCGTCTTGTTTAGAATGGCTGTTTTTTACGATTGTAGCTAAATTTGTTTGTATTTTATACAATCAATCGTATTTTGTGCAAATCATAAGTACACACGCACCTACTATGAAACAAATTGTAATTCAATACGGTAATTTACTCACATTATGAATACAAATTGAAAAGGTTTTATTATAACCTTTTATCTTTATCTCCCTGTTAGTCGATATATCAAAAAGTTTTGAAATTGTGGTACTTTTTTCTATAAAACTTGTAACATTTTTCTAATACAGTAAGGTGTTTTCCAATAATTATTTAATCTCGATCAATCCTCCCGATAATCGTTGATCTTTAGTTTCTATGACACCCGTGAGATTGTCCAAACAATAAACAAAAGATAAATGAAAAGTTCGCAGTGTACACAATAGTCTTTACAACGTAAAAACAACGCGAGTACTATAAGTTGTTAAAATTGAGTAACGCTTTTGTTTGACTGACGAAATACGAGCGAACATTTTGTGTTACTATCTATGTAGGGAGAACACATTACTGTTATAATTAGTGTACTATTCACTTTTTGTAATACTAATTATATTTGCCTTATTTTTTTTTCTTGGAGGTTTTATTTATTTAATCAATTAACAATTTTAAATATTTACAAACTTAACTATACATACATACAAAAGGAATTATAAAATAAACTAATCTAATTAAACAAACCTAAAATATGGCATCAAAAAATTAGATTAGTTTATTTTATAATTCCTTTTGTATGTAAGTTAAGTTTGCCTTTTTCAATTTGTTGGATGCTTTATCGGTTGCACTTATTTAGACACAAATGTAGATAGATCTAGATTACGCTAGTATCACGATCTGTATAAAAACCAAGCGTGCCATATTTTGACACCTACCTACGTCACAAGTACTATTTAGAGATGATTTGAATCTAGATTTAATAGGTACGATTCGTTTATCATAGATCAAAATTAAGTTATCAATAAATACTACCAACGTTACGTACTTTTATTTAACAAAGTAGGTAACTACACTACAACTTACTTCAATATATAGAGCAATTTCATAATAGATCATTAGGTACTTACACACGTTATACCAAAACAAACACTTCATACGTTAAAAGTTTTTAGAAATCACATGTCATTTGTAACACTGCATTAAATTCCCATATAAGTATTATGCAGAACTAAATAACACAAATAGGTATCCACTCATAACCCCGTCACTTAAATACGTACAAACCTTCGTACGCTTTACGAATGTTTGCACGCATGTGCAACCACCTTATTGATACCCAAACTCAGCGTATGTGACCGACACCGTTTGAAAAAGGCCAAATACCGCGAACACTTTAACTTGCAAATGTCGCGTATTCGCGCGAATGTGCGCGACTTTATCAACAATAGGGTAAGCCATTAAGACTTCTTCAACGATTGTATCATAGCGATTAAAGCCAGGCACATGCGTTATTGATACGTAGCTTAAAATCAAAGTCTTTAGAGATTATGTCAAAGTCACGAGAAACGTATTAATGGTATCAATCGTGAGCCTAAGTACTATTGTTAACATTCTTTGTTATAAAGCAAATATTGAAGACTACAAGAATTCTAATGGCAAAGATAATAGGAAAGAATTAGGTAAGTAATATGAATTTGACTGTACGAATAGCCGAGTGGTATAGATGAACACGCTAATTACCACTGTGCGCGACCTGTTGCGGGTTCGATCCCCGCATGGGACCAGCATATGGAATATGTGTGAACCAATTCAAAGTCTGGGTGTTCTTTGTGTATTTAAATTGAATGTGTGTGAAACCCCCCAACATACAGGGATCAAATTCCCTAGTACGGGAGCCGTATTTTTTTAAAATGCCAAACAATTGATTTGCTAAAGCTAATCCAAAATTCTTTTCTTTTTTTGGTTTTAAGTTAGCCTCGTGAGACGCCTACTATGTTATTAGATTAATTAAAATGTATGTAGGCACCACAAAGAGCTATTCCTAAAAGGAAACCATTACTTAAGACCAAGTGGTTTCAGTCCTTGACATTAAAACTTACCTATGAGCGCAGTGTTTATTTTAGAGTAGATTTGTACAAATGCACAAACTTTTTTAAAGTTGTGTATTGTTCCTGATTAGCACTTACCTACATTTGTAAATAATTATAATTAACAGATATGGAAGAGCGAATACTCCTAATACAGGCATTGTTTGCTTAAAAGTACATCTTAATCACTAATTTCCTGTAAAGACATGATGATGAAAATTAAAACTATTTGTATTTGTAACGGCAAATTAAAAAACATGACAAGAAAGCAAACTAATTGAAAAATGTAATCTCAAATCGCCAACACGCACGTGAGCAATCACTGCAATCTCCATTCGTTCCTTGTCTGTATAAGATGAGACTTGTACCATAGAGTAAAGTATAAATATAATTTAAATATGTTAAAGTTATATAAATAAATATTCTGAACTATAGTAGACACATTACTAGTATACATGTAGTATGTATATTATTTAAAAACAGTTAGTGTATTCTAATTTTTATTGATTTTTTTTTTCAAATTAATGTTGCCAAATTGCATGTAGGCACAATTTTAGAACAAACAATTTATGACTGATTAACATCTAAGATTATAATTAATCATATAGTCTAATAGGCGTTCTCATGGGAACTATAATAGTTCCCAAGACCTTCGTTCTCGCCCACTTTTGAATATATTATTCTTACTCGTGATTACACGCATTATTATATTATGATCAGGTGTTTGAATAAATATTATGTATTACTAAGTCAGCTTCATTATTATTACCCGTGTAATTGTTTGAAACCATGCCAACAATCTTATGCTATCTTCTAGTCTAGGATATATTTTATCTCTGTGCTAAATTTTATCTTCCTATGGTCAACCATTACATTATTGTTGAGTAACAAATGAATACGCAGAAACTTCCGCCATTATTATGTAGTTAGATGACGTTTGTAAAAAGTTAGTAATGGGGCGTTGAGCAAATAGTCAGATAGAATTTACAACTGTATTAAAAGAGGTCATTTGGTCATTGGTACTGGTAATTTATATCATAATGCTAAATCATATCGCACCAAAAATTCATTTTCTAGTTCTCAATGGTTCCATTCGACTATCACAGTATTTGCAGGATATTAAATTTATTAACTGTTGTAGACATTAACACTTCTGTGAAATAACATAATCATTTAGATAATTAATTAAATAAACTCCGTCGTCTCTAATTTATTTAAGAGTTTAAACTTACTAAACAGTTGTTAAGCTTAATGTTTTCTGTAACACTTATCGCGTTTAGAATTGCGCAAGAATGACATTGTTTGACCGTTTCCAACAAATGCTCTTTCCCGGTGGTCGTAAAAACTGAGTAGGCACTCAATTGGACACCTGATCACTTCCCGTGTGTCGTAATAGCTTAGTAAGGTAATAGGAACTGCAAATGTATGACACATAACATCATATGCAATGAAGGAATGGCCCGAAAATCATTCCTTGGGGCATTCCAGGATTCCAACTTTAAAGAATGGTTAGGGATTATTCTATGGTATTTTTCGTAGTGCGATATGATGTTATACGACAATATTAAATATTTTGGTAATATTTACTAGCTTAAATTCACCTAACATGTCTTAAAGTACGTTGGCTTCTACATGTGGTTAATAAAACGTCTTCTATAAGAATAAAACTGTTGTAATTAAAAGCTATTATTTTATCTATGATGATGAATCTAATGTCACAACCGTTATCATCATATAATCTTTATTTGAGACTACCAGGAAGTCATGATTCTGAGGGATTATCTCGGCTTAAATTATTATCTAGTAGTAATGTTTTGGTAAATTGATTTTTACCGCAGTTTACCCGCGGTATGCCAACGCGTGCCGAGAAAGTAATGGCAGATCAATTACATGACATAATGGACATTCATGAAGTTATATTGTAGTTATATGCCTAGCTAGTATTTACGGAATTATTACGTATCCCATAGAAATTAAAACTCGTCTTGAAGCTGTAAAAATTAAGATCCTTACAACATTTTCCTTGCATCCTTACGCCAGTGATAATTTATTTCAAAAAAATGTTTAATTAATTTGAGTATACATTTTGGTATTTTTATTTAAAATCTAATAATCTGTTTTTTTATAATAATAAACTTCTTGTGTAACTTTCGTGTACTTGGAAATAAATACTTATCTTGAATTATTAATAAAAGAAGAATTATAAAAAATAACACGCATGCGTGTCGTGCTTAGTCAAAATTTAAATCTCTGCGATCGTTGGACAAATATGTATAACGGCTTGCATTCAGACAAGTAACTGCCAATTAATAGAACAAATGCTAGAAAGTAATGTTTGTTTTCATAAAAGCCA
Source organism: Diachrysia chrysitis (assembly GCA_932294365.1). Taxonomy (NCBI): domain Eukaryota; kingdom Metazoa; phylum Arthropoda; class Insecta; order Lepidoptera; family Noctuidae; genus Diachrysia; species Diachrysia chrysitis. The sequence goes on along the minus strand of OW028659.1, from coordinate 6,600,571 downwards.
TGATGGATTGCTAGCAGTATCACAGCTAATTCAATGAAATCAACACCTCGTGTGTCTTTGTCCAGTTAATCAAATAGATGCCTGAAGATAAGTGCTTAAATTGAGATGTGTTTATACGGAGAATTTATATTTACTTCGCGTTTTAGAACGTCAGCCATATCTATTCCACTCGTACTTATGCCTCTAATAACAAGTATTACTAGATACTAGATTTTATTGCTATCTCAAAAATAATTGAACATATATAATGTACGATTTATTAATTAACGTTTTCCACACTTAATTTCTATTTTATGGGTGACACAGACACTTAAATTCGGAATAAATATTTCTAGTGCTATTTAAATATTTGTCTTGTGAGAATTCAATGACCCATTACTAATCAGGTCGTTGCCATTCATAACTTGTTGATATTTGTTTAGTTACCATTTCATTAGTGTTTGCCGTTTTTTTTATCGTAACTTTAACTTGCTTATTTCATTGGGTAGCTTAGGCAGTAATATCTAAACATGAAACAGTCTGGCTATACCACATTCGAAATCTTAATTTCGTATTTTTTTTGTTAGACTTTTTAAATTTTATAAACCTTATTTTCCAACTGACCTAACTGGAGTAAGAAAAATCATCAGTACAAAATAAATCTCCTTTTTTCTACATTAATTTAAATATGAATTATCACCTCTATTTGAGTAGTGTGTTAAACACGTGAATTTAAGAGTCAGTTAACTTCACATAAACTCTGTAAAGAAGTATAATTTAGTTGGTCATAGTGACGCTAATTGTCCGTAATAAGAATACATAAATCACACCTCGCGTAGTATTACGTACACAGTATCACGATTCAATGAATAATACTTAAAGTGATTCTTTTTAATTAGCTCTTTATAAAGTTATGTATGGGTAATGTATTGTAGTGTTCACTCGCGTCAAATTCGAAGTGTAGTCAAAGCTGGAACACGAATCATTATTCATCTTTCACATAGAAAAAACAAAATGTAACTATTAATATTAGAATTAAGTATTCGACAAACAAATTGAAATGAGCACATCGTACCTATAAATAACAAAGCATGGTTATATTAATTCTTAAGTGAAAGTGTATTCGTACAAACTTCACAGAACTCCAAACCATTTACTGCATTTAATTCAATTTATTCCATTTCTTTCTTTTTCACGTTGCAGACTTTCAGTAAGTCGCTCATTGTTGATTTTAATCGAATCTTAATCCGCCGTGCATTATCAAAATTAGAGAAAGTCACAGATATTGGAAAGAGGACCAATAGCAATAATATTATGACCGACCTTTTCGTTTCTCGTATTGACGTTTTTAGTCTTGGAGATATTAATTACTTTCTATATTTCAACCATTTAACCTCAGCTATAAATATCTCTATTTGATTTCGCGGATGGTAGATTGTTATAAGCGGCTTCCTCGCCAACAGCTACTGTGCAAAATACTGCAGATTCGATCACTGCATGGAAAAGAAACTTTAAATCCCGATGTAAGACTACTTCATGTACAGCATTATTCCTATAGCCAAGTCTATTTAAGAAGAAATATAGGTGGTATTTTCTCAATACAAACGCTCTCGCCTGTTTTTTCGCCGATTTACGATCTTTATTAGTGCAATGCCCAATTAATTTGTTATTATTGAGCTTATCGACGAGTTAAACGAAAACGAGTTTGATAAATCGTACGACATCTTACAATGCAAACCTCAGATAAATCATCGTTAATAGTTCTTCTCGTACCATCTTTGAAATTCTATCAGCGACAGTTATTGTACCTACTATAGACGAAACATTCGAATCTTTAATACGATAGCAATGATATAAACACTAATAATAGCAGTCGTAAAAACGATCTCTAGGTTGGTATTAAAGACTGATAAGTTTTTCTTCTTCTATAACCACGATCACGATCTTACTTAAATAGACAAGGTTAATGAACTTAACTCGCTTCTCTAACACAGCAGAGTAAACATAAAAGGTATTATGTTTATAAACGCCTATTTAATAGCTTCTAAGCACATTATGTGTGGTGCAGTGACCGATATTAAAATTTACGAGGCATAAATCACTGTGTGTAGATATAATATTATATATAAATGTATGTATCCGTGTATAAAACGTATTATGGTTTTGAACTTAAGTAGTAAACTTGTTATATATTATTATTTACTACAATGTAATGCATATTAGAACACTGCTTAGACAAAAGTTGTATTATTAGATTTTAATCATTTTAACCGACAGAAAGAAGTGGGCCCATGTTTGAACCTTAAAGTATCCCTAATGATTTTTAAGGCCATTAGTATGCATTACGCCTTATTATGTATTGTTTTTTTTTTATGAAGGCCTTACTTTAATATTTAGTATTAAGAGTGCATCGTTTTCCGTAATTAACACTTTATAGCTGAACAATTTCCTCATTTTGGTACATTTTCTTCAACTTCCTCGTCACAAGCGTTCGACAGACAACAGCAGTTAACGTTAAAATATGTGCGCGTTCATTGAATTCTGTCACGTCGGTTCCCATACTTTTAGCCATACAATTTGGTACCTTATTCACGAACGTGAAAAATGTATTTTTCTATCGTAAAGGCTTCTATGAATTTATTATGGTCACGTTTTGACTTACTTGATTCTCGGAATGCCTCTGTGGCTTTGTATCTCTATAATTTAATTTTAGAAACATCTGTAGCAATAACAGAACTTTCATTCACCCACCGATCATGCTGCTTGTGTTTTTATTTTTAGACAGAAATTCATATATACGTAGTTCTAAGTGCGTGTGTTACATAAGAATATAGTTAGCATTCGTCGGCATTTATCAATGATTTTTATGATACTGAAGACTCTCGTTACATAAAACTTAATTATTATTTAACATAAGATGCGTAACAATGTAACGATACCGAACTTTCTCTTAACATTTTGCTTTTCCCGAATATAAAATTAATGTCTTCCTTGAATGCTTTCACCGTCGACAAATTCGTTTGTCGTATGAACTAACAGAATACACGCGATTATCTTACTTTATGCTATAAAAATACAGCTTAAAATGGTATGTACCATTTAATATACAATCATCAAATCTAAATTGTCTTATATACAAGAATGAGATCTGGACCTAATAACCCACTTTCCTTCAACCAAATCGTCCGTGTTGGTACCATTTTCTAGACATCTCAGCTTAGGTTCAGTTACGGATGGCGTACTACAAATTGCGTTCTGTGGTTCCGACTTTCCTCAAGATTTTCCCGAACTGGGTTAGGTTTCTTCACAAAATTAAAATGGCTTGAGGAGTTGATAACCAGGAAATTGAATTACCTATGGCAAGTGGTCAGTCACCAATTTGCATTGATAAGTGATGCTAGCTGAATTCATCAAAACCATAATTATTACATATTTGTGCTCAACTAAATTACTCTTGAATTATAATAAAAGTGATTTACATTATTTTACGATATGTAACTTACGGATTTCTTTAAATAAAATTTTATAACGAGTCACGGAAAGAAGTGATGAATCATATGACAGATATCTTTAATACCTTCCTCCATAAATTTTGGTTAAAAATAATTAAACTCTGTATATGTCAGAGCTATTAAATGTTGTACGTAGGCATTAATTACACTTAAAAATTATTACTTAATTTATTGTTTACAATTAAATAAGCTGCAAAATCCTTATGTTAAATACAATTTATGTTGCTATATTTATTCAAAATATGTCGTTAGTCTTTACATATGTTAAGTACCGGCTACTGGGCATTAGCTCCTCTCCCAAATAACGATTAGATCTCTGTTGGGTCTTTTTCATCCATTTTGATATGGTAAGCAACAATGCCGTCAGTCCACATGGCTAATACGATATACGAATAAGACTTTGATACTTTTCTATTTGTTTTAATTCATCTTACAAATCAATATGTAACGTTGAAATTTTGATAATGTATGCATGATTACTATAACCGCAAATCTCTCATAACCTTGCTCCGGTTCACCGAATTTAAGTGCTGATCGCATTGATCACGGTCAGCCACCAAAAATAGTTCTACCTTGAGTAGCCCGAAATAGGTTTAAATTACACAAGTGGTAACCAAAATAGGCGAATATGTAGATGCAAATACTAATTGTAGTACAGTAGTTATTTTCTATCTTTCATTAAAAAAACATTTACATTATATATTATTTTAGATATATTAAGTATAGGTACTATTTTACAATATTTTTAGTATGTGTGCCTATTTTATTTAAAAAAAAAATAGACGTTTATGGAGAGAACTCAAAAAGTCTAGTATCCATGCAAGGTCGGATCTGACTCACGAATGTAGTCACCAGACATAGGAAGTCGCTAATGACACGGTAACCCTGACATTTGCAATAAGAATTAACTCCACGAAAACAACATAAACGCAACCTCATTTTGTAATCTCATGTGCGAAACGTTACAATATCGGTTCAAAGTCATCGCATCGTCTACCGTGAGAACAGACACCGAATGCCTGATCTTGCCCTGAAGGTCGCGGTAAAAGTGTAAAAAACGGCCGACGCCCAACTTCCGAATAAGTGGGCCAAGTGCACGCCATTTCGACCAATTCCACGGTGTGCGTGAACACGGAAACAGACTCGCTTTTGCACAGTTTTTTGCTGTTGCGGAATCTTCACGCTTTCATTTGATGGGAAATTGTTCGATTTGGATGAAAGACGATGTTCGATTAAAAAGGTTGTTTTATTACTTTCACGGCTGCTTCATGTCTTTATTACACTTTTTGTTGTTAATGCCATTAACCTTAAGCTAGAGGTTTCAATTAAGAATAAAATAGTCTTAGAATAAATAAATAAATGTAGACAACATCATATAAATTACTTTAAACCCAAAGTAAGTAGCTAAAGCACTTGTGTTATGGAATCAGAGGCAACGAAGGTACCACAAACACCTAGTCTCGGGACTATGTAGAATAGTAGTTTTCTACATTGGCCCGTCCGGGATCGAACCCGGAGCCTCAGAGCTACCGACACCTCGAAAACTGATATCTACACCACTCGACCACGGAGGTCGTCAGAAATACCCAATAAGTTCGCTTGTCTATTACATACGCACCTAGAGCAATTTAGATTTGTAACCTTAAAAAATATAATAAATAAAAACTATTTGTTGTCTATGATTTTGATCATACTTGCTTTAAAATCTTCTGCTTTTAGTTACTGTGTTTCTAATTACAATAAACCTCCTAGTTGTATTTCAAATGTTAAGTGGTTCCAAAGCTGAATTATCAGTATTTGAACGGTTATGATAAATATAAAAACCTTTTTGACCTGCTGTTATAAACGTTCAAGAGAGCGGAGTTTTCATTCATGTTCGACTTCTTTGTTTATAAAAACAAACCTTCAAACTTCAACACTCATATGTAACAGAACTACAAATTATTGCTAAATCAATTAACGTCCAAATGATTAATAGAATGTCCTACATGTTTCTAACAAAGCCTCAATTTTGTTGAAACACATTAGTCTTTGCCGAAACTAATTCATTCTCTTCACTATTATTTTGTTTGCAATCGTTTGTGTCATGGATCCCACACATTTGTTCTGGTTATTCAACATTATGTATTAAGGACATAACTATGTGACCTGTAATGGCTTGGTAGCGTATGGAGTCACTTACCAAAAAGCTAAGATAAAAAAATGGAAAAGGTGGCCTTTCTCCTTCAAGTTCGAGTAGTGTATTGCAAGCTTAGAAAAATTTGGCTTTTTTTTTAAGATTTTTTATAAAACTCCTTATAAATAAACCTACTTAGCCAGATAAATCAATCTTATTTACCAATTGTTTTGTCCTGAATATAAGAAATGCATTGTTGCTGTTCCATTCATATTACATTACATTGTTCTGTCACAATACGAGGATCCGCCATTTTTACGTAACCTTGACCCTGTGACAAATACAAGTGCATCCAACTGACAGTCACGACTGACAGCTGTCATTTTGAAAGAATGTTTTGAATGAAATGTATAAATGTGATTAAATTTGGCCTCTTTCGTGTTTTATGAATGGAGAGTTGGAGAGTGATTTGATGCGTAAAGTTATTAATTGGCTAAGGTCATATATTATATTCTATATCACACTATACTTGTTACTTCAGAGATAATTGCATGCCGTTCAGTATTAAATAGTTAACAAAACTATTGGTACCTAAGCTAACCGACAATGATCAAACACGTGCGTGGAAATTTAAATTCAGTACTGTAGAAGGTATTGTTTGTTGCATATATTTTTGAAACAAAAGAAAAACGTTGATCTCTTTCTCCTACGAGTAGATTTATTTCAAACTAGTCTTCAATTATAAAGTGCTTAAATCTTAAGTGCTTTTGTAGAACGAGTAGGTATTGTGATCTTGAACTTTTCGTAGCTTAGATCACTTGTAGTTAATCCCTTTTTGGTCACGTATGATCGCATAAAATAGGTAAAAAAAGTAACTCAACAACTTTAGACACCCACGTTATATTATGTACTTACAGTGAACATGTAATGTAACAATTCAACCTTTTCGATCTAAGTCAATTACTTTTTAATGCCACATAGTGAGGCCACTGCAATTTTCTTGAACAAACAATTAATACTACATAACATGTAATTTAACTGCCCACGTAAGGTTGATTAAATGCGTTGTTAGATTTTAGTGTTACCGAATTTGAGGTAAGATTTCATAACAATTGTTTATCGTGATAAATTTGTTTATTTATTATGGCAAAATATGGAAAAGTAATTTTTTTCAGTGTTTTTAATCAATTGAGCGTATATTTATTATTTAGATTAATTTATGTGCACTCTACGTTTACGATTCAGTTGTTTATTATTTTACTTGTATTATTATGTTTATTTTTTACCTTTAGACCGTTTCGCTCCAAGCTCTTCTGTTTTAAGCCGCTACCCACCAATCCTGAAAGTTTCAATTGGCGTCATCTCGCGAGCGTCTTTTTGGCTTACCCCGTTTTCGAGTTCCGGCTCTAGGTACCCAGTTGCATTTATCCGGACCCATGCGGCTAATACATATAACAAACCCAACTATACTTTAACATAATAAGTTATTGGTTTTCTCGAACTTAATTCGTCTTAGGAAAATAGATACAAGAAATAATTTTTGTATCTATTTATTTAGTACTCATTTGAAATATCAACATTCCTGTTTAGTCACAGAAAACCATTGATCTCTACCGTTGCGTAGGTACCTACGTTACATAAATGTTACAGTGTTCCAAAAATGGGCTCCATTTCAGTAACATATTGCCATCGCTTCCTCAATAGCAGACCATCACATATTTGGTCACACAGATACCATCAGACTACTTAACAAAACAGAGCACACACAAAAGGTCAACCGCAACAATATAACTTAACATTTCGTTTGAAACTTTTTAGTGGAAACGCAATCTCATTACATACAATAGTGTTGTAAGAAAAGTCCCTTATATTTATGTGAACGGACCAACAATACATTTATAACAATAAGTGACACGATACATACCTGCGTACTTATCTTAAGACTTATCTTGAGACCTTGGCTGTAGGATCAGATGTTTCTCACGCCTTCCCTGTGTCGGATCTAAAACAAAAGCATTCGTACCAAGACAATGCTGCGACCTTTTTAAATTGGATTAAAAGTTGTAAGACGGATTCCTTTGGAATGAACGTTGATTTGTTTATAGATGTTGTAGAGTGTGAAATGACCGGATGCTTGTAATGCTGAACATTGCTGAGCAATAAACATATCCTGTGCTTTCATGTTTTTAGTTGGGGTATTCAAATTTTTGTATGATCGTAATTTTATATGAGCTTGCGGTGGCGCCAAAGTCGTGTTGTTGGGCAACAAATGTGCCTTACCCAACCCGGTAAAGCTTTTTTTTTTATTTCACACAGTTGTGGGTTAATCTGAATTGTTAATAAAAAGATCAAAATAATTTGTATTGAAAATAAAGTAAAGATGACAAATTATGGTCTGTTATCCATCCTCCCTATGTATAAGTACCAATTAATTATAATCTTAATTGAGCGTCTTTGGCGTAGTAACTTTATATAGAACACAGATTTAAATAGTTCAATATTTACAACAAAAATATACCAAGCTTTAAGATAAAGTCATAATATGTTAACAAGCAAACACTTGCCCTACTTAAGTAGATCGCCGGAGGTGTTGCAAGCGTACAAGTTGCTGAGAGGAAGCTATAAATAATGTTAGCGATTATCCGAGAGCGGCGAGTAACGAGCAAAGGTTCGAAGCCTACAACCTGCCCTAATCCCCACTTCTTTTTACACCTTAACTACGAGAACTCGATAAGACACGATCGAGTAATCCATTTCGATATATCGATTTGTTTGCTCCTTATTCTAATCGATTTCACGTCAGAATTTAGTAGGTAATATTATGATTATGAAATGTCTATTACAGTAATTATGATTAGGTGTATGCGTTTCGAGATTAATGATTGCTATAAGACCACCCAATAGTTGTTTTGTTTTCTTACTCCAAGCTTTGTATAGGTGGTCTATCATCTTTATCTATGGATATAAAGTGTCTTAACCTTATTTGATTTATGACCTTTGATCAATAGATACTTCAGTCGTTGTGCATCTGTTTGTTTATAAAGCAACTTAATTAGCAATTTCTATCTTACCACTTAAGTCTTACGTGATATAATGGTATAACACTTTTCCAGTAAGGGACCTATGCCTAGTTCCTATATATTCAAAAAACGATTTGTTTTGCTAACGGATGGTAGAATTTTCTGAGCAAAACGACGCAATTTTTTTTATTATAGGAACAGTAAACTTACTCTTCAATTTAATTTTCATTCTAATACAATGCCAATAAAGAAATGTTATTAGTTTAGCAGGCAGGAGATTTAGCTTTTTAAAAATTTAATTCTTTCAATGGAAGGAACTGACTGGAATCTAAACATTGAGAGTATTTTTTACTGTGTGTTGTTTTTGTGCCTGCTAAATGTATAACTGTTTTGAATGGGCATTGTATTAACATTAAAATTAAATTGGAGAGAAAGTTAAATTAAATTTCGAACAAAAGTTGAATGATGTTCTTGTTTATACGATATTTCGAGTTCTTATAGTAAAGTCTAGATATAAAACCTAGGTGGGGAAGATAAAGGAAGCTATTACAGTCTTTACAGTGGCACATCGTTTCGAAACGGAGTCAGTCGGGTGTTTTCCCACGAGTTCGCGCAATACAAGCACGACTCAAACCTCTGCCTAACTGCCGTACATGTCACCTTTGTTTTACAAATGGATGTGTAGGATGGTATCTCACAGAGTGAGAATATTTTTGTATGTCTATTGATGTAATTTTTTGTAATGTCTGTCTATTTGAGTTTTATTATACCTACTTAACACTAGTTTAGCAAATATAGGCAAGTACATTTAAAACATAGTAATTAGTCGGTTCTAACGGTTGTTAGAGTTGTTGTTGTTAATGATGGTCAAGATGGTCGTCTGGGAGCAAGATGGGTCGACGACATTACAAAAGTTTCGGTTCGAATCTTGATGAGACTAGCACAGGACCGGAGAGAATGGCTCGTGAACGGAGAGGCCTATGCCCAGCAGTGGTAAGACAAAGGCTGTGGATAATAATGATGATATGAAAAGTTGTTAAACTTCAATCTTTAGAAAAAGGGTAACTAAAATTATTACCTTTAGTAAAACACGAATTGGTTTGTGATGTTGTACTGCTATTAAATACGTACGTATTGAATTGAAAAACTACTTTTTAAACTCGCTTAAATAGAAGTGGCGACAATATTAATCGTTACGTTATAAGCTCTTCTAGTTGCACAGATTTAAATTACATTTGTTCATTTTAGGTAGATCTATTTTACTTTTTTTATGTTACTATACATTTGTCATACTTTCTTAAGCTTACCACCTTATTTAGTTTGACATACTTTCAGTCATGTCTAAGGTATGATTGATGGCATCGCGACATCATACTTTATGCAGGGAAAGGTCTCGTAGCAAATTTATTTAGGCATATAAGGGGTGAATACTATAATAACATAATATGTAGTCCGTGTAGATTGTCAAAGAAGTAAAATACTATATTACATTGGACATTTATTTATTTTTGTCATCCTTAAACAGAAATGATAAATTATACCTATGCATACTATATACTATAGAAAACCTTTTATTGGTACACAACAAGACTACAGTTTACGCAACTAAAGAATGTGCAAACATTAACATTTTAACCCTACATTGGCGCCGATTCTTTTGTCCGCTAACTAAATTAAAATTAAACCATTGCTATCTTTTTACTAACAAATAGCGTGAGAAAAAGACGGTAACATAAACAATTAACTTAGAAATGTCAAACCAGTTTTCGCCTTAAACATCACTGTGTTTCTGCGTGTCGGTAGATTTGTATGAGAATTTTAGTCTAAACTAAATTTTACAGTCTGTCCTTTTTTAATTGTGTACAAGTGAGAAAAGTTACCGATTGCCTAAAATAAATTTAGAGTGGGTTTAACAGAACCGGTGCCATTATTAGCTATACCTCAGAACATAAGATTAAATTTATATCAATCTCTTACATTATTAACACGAAATATAATTTATATCGTTATAGCATTCCAACCTTGTATTTCTAGAGTGAATGACACCTTACATGCGAACCCACGAACAGTTTTTACTAAGCCCAAACAACAATAAGAAACATTATCTAACAATAAACGCATTAAGGTCTAGTCTCTTTGATATTGCTTAAGTTTTTTCTTGTAAACAAAAACTTAAGGTTGCAATAAAGTCACCTTTTTGCTGTGAAATAAGTCTTGTTTGAAATAAGTCGACCGTTAATAAGAAACAATAGCTGATTTATGGACCTATTAAAAGCTGATGGTAAAGATTTCCGCATGAATAAAATAAAAGAATTTGGACGCAAGGTTGTGATTCCTTGAATTTTTGTTGTCTTTTTTGTTTGAACGAACGCGACGAACTGGAGTTATGATCGCTTAACTAAAATTTTAGCAAGACCCTAAAATGAAATACTTATATCCTATAAATAATCTCAGGGTCAAGATACAAAAAATATTAATATTGATTTCAAATTAGCATAATATTGGAATATTTTAATAAATTATTTCTCGCAATTCCAAAGAGATTTAAGGCTTTATTTTCCACTGCCAAATGTCTGTTTAGACTTCAATTTTAATTATAAGCGACTTTTTTCCGTGAATTTAATCCCTGTATTGTGTCAGGTTATACATACACAAAGGTCATTCATACACAAAGGTCATCTAACTGTTGAACATTATACTTACGTCCTTGTAATTATGTTTCGTTGTTAACAGGTACACAGCAAAGGACTTAAATTCGGCATCTACGAAGACTACGGGAACTTCACATGTGCAGGATACCCGGGAGTCGTCGGCCATCTTGCCGGAGGTTTGCACATTCCATTTAATAAATGTACTAGCTGTTTCCCGCGTCTACGCTCGCGTAAATGTCGGTTATCGCGGCAAAAAGTAGCCTATGTCCTTTCGCAGGCTCTAAACTATGTGTGTACCATATTTCATTTAAATCAGTTCATTAGTTTTGGCGTGAAAGCGCGACAGACAGACAGACAGCCAAAGTTACTTTTGCATTTCTAATACATATTAGTAAGGATTAAAATAATATTAAATTAATAATAACTTTGATAGCAGAAGATTGATTATAAATTACGTTTTCCACTGCTCAAGGTGTAAATAGCAAAAAACGCAAGCTCTTAAATCGTAAAGTAAAGACAAATCACACAAACCTTAACTCAATAGGATTGTGTCGTTTTTTTACAGAATTTCTAGATAGATTCCAGAGAACTGGTTTTAATTTAGCTTGCAAGATTTTACCTAAACATGCATAGGTACATATATTATTACAAGTTAAAGAAAAGCTTATAAACACGTCGATAGGATTCTTTTTTGCGTGTCATGTAGATTATTGTTGTCACAACTTACGTGTATCTTCTGTTTTTTATGTTTCAATAATTATAACTTGTAATCTTTATCATATTCCATTTATTTTGCAGTCAGTTAGCCAATAGCTTTGATTGAGTAAACTTAGATGTGCGAACCAAATAAAACTGATTTCCATATTCCTATGATTTCACAGTATCTGCCCATATTAACAACTTTAAATGCCAAGAGATTGCTGCTATGAAATACCTAATCAAAACGCATTTATTGAGACACAACTTATTTATGTCGTTCTATATGCAACTGATGGCAAAGTTTTTGATGACAACAAATCTGTTACTATGATTAACAAAAAGCAACTTTACTGCTTTAAAATAAAGGCTATAAAACTAAGTTGATGTATTGCCAGTCTTACGTGCGTGATGCACTGCTTTTGTAATTGTCTACTTAAAAATACTTATAGGTACTGTATGTTACACTAACACCACAACAATAGAATGTCGAAATTTCACCTACATATCGATATTAGCGATTCGATGTACCAAACGAACGGTAGGCAATGACCTAATACATCTATTAATACCGATATATATTCATACAGTACCTAGTATTTCTTTGATGTTATTTTTATGATAGGCATTGCGTAATGCTTGGTATGGTGTTTATTGCAAACCTTCTTGGCACGTCCTTAGTACACGGGTCTTGGCGACGGCTATGCAAAATAGTGTACACAGAACAGTGTTTAAGGGTTACTTGCACAAAGATTTAGTGGACAAAAATGTAGTTTTTTATTTTTCTGGTAATTAATACTCAATACTCAATACTCAATCATTTATTGCCATTCCACAATGTATTTGCTTAGGTGTTACGAATTTCATCTCTGTGTGAAGATTTTGCGTGCTTTGTGAACTAATTATAGAAATTGTTGCCGTATATGAATTAATCAAATAATAGATAGTGTTATTAAATTTTTGTGAGATCTTCATTCATAGACATAAATTATGGGACGATATCAAGCTTTTTAATTCCTTACGATTTACTCCAAGCAAGAATCCTTTACATACAAATTCTTTGCGAAAACTATGAAGGTATCAATTATGAAATGAATGCCAACAAACAAAACATTCATACAATAACTCAATCGTAGACGTATCATTAAAACGCCACACGCACACGAAAGTAACGCATGATCAAATTTCAAATGACGCTGATGTTACGTTATTCCTGTCAGATTTATTTCTATTCGTAACTGACTACATAACTAGAATATATACAGGCACACAATACTCGAATATCTAAAGAAGCTTGCATTATAATGAACGATCGCCGTTGAATTCAATCGCAGTATCTATGATAGGATTTGTACTAGGTTGTCTGTTCGAAACCTGGCTTGTAAAAATGTGCTCTTACAGTAAATATGTGCCCTCGTGCGTGTCGGTTATCGCGGCAAAAAGTAGCCTATATCCTTTCTTGGGATCCAAGCTTAAACCTATACCAAGTATCATCAAAATCGGTAATGTGGTTAAGCCGCGAAAGCATAACACACATTCAGAGTTACTTTCGAATTTATAATATTAAGTATGGAAGGAATGGATTAAGTAGCTTTTCTGAGACAAAACTGGCTAACGGTGAAGAAAAACATTGTCGGAAAACCTGGATTTCAAATTGGAATCTTAAATCGCCAAGACGCAAGAGATCAACGCTTGTTTGTATCCCTGATCAACATGAGAGTCATGCTTTCCATCCTTTCTTCCTTTCTTAGGTTGATTATGGTTATTCATTTAGTTTTTATGCTCGTTTACTCTTATAAGCAGTTCAAGAATATCATTTCGTCTGATAAGCGAAAACAACGCCAACTGTTCATCCGAATTTCACGCTACAAATAAATGAAATGTGAATGTATCGTTCGAATTTTATTGGTGGGTATTCAGTTTCTTGAACCCGGATGCAATGAAATACGTAAACAAATTCAGCGTCCTTGATTAAGGGGAAAACAGGATCATGCTTGTTTATTTTTAAATCATTATTTTACTGTTTTTTTTTATTTTTAATTAAGTAACAAGAACTTCTTTACTGTCAATGGAATATTGTAAAGCGAAAGTTAAATATTTGTTACATGATTATATTATTTGTCTAATTCCTGATCCTTTCTCTTTATGCTAAAGAGAATCATAAGAATTTTCCATTGCGGAATTTAATTCAATAAGCTCTTCACGAGAAATGAATGTGTTTCGTCAAGAGCGCATGATTATGCATCCCGTTCGGATCCGAAACTATTAAGTTTCTTCGATTGTTTCTTAAGCGATGCCTAATTTGTTAAACTTAAGAATTACTGTTGCTTAAACCCTTTTCCCTTTCCCTTTGCAAAAAAAACTACTTTTTTGACGATATAGTTACTTATTATATGATTTATTTTTAACTTCTACTTCCTAAGCTTGTCGCAAGCAATGATTTGGGTCGACTTCGATTCTCACTGAATTAAGCTGAATAACATATTTTATACAGCGACTATCTGACCTCCACAACCTATAACTCTGTAATTCATTAGCCCTTGGTAAGATTTATCTTAACTAATTAAATTAATATTGTTCTCCAGACGCAGCGACGTTCGCCGCATGGGGCGTGGACTACGTAAAGCTGGATGGATGCTACGCCCTCCCCGCTGATATGGACTATGGGTACCCTGAGTTTGGACACCAGCTCAACCTCACCAATAGACAGATGGTCTACTCCTGCAGTTGGCCAGTCTACCAGATATATGCTGGAATCCAGGTTAGTTTATAAGACCCGCGTATAAATATAAACTTGTTAAGAATATTTTATTTGGTTTGGGGTTGCGCGGGATGGAGATTCATGGAAAGTTTAGGGGATAGCATTTACCCAATAGTGGGTCAGGGTAGGCTAATTCACACAGGACACTTTATAAGGGTTCTAGAATCTATCCTTACAATAAAACACATTTCTACTTGAATAATTACAATTAAGGTGATAATTAAATTAAATTACTTAGGTAAGCAGACTTTTTAAAACCCGTTGAAGATTAAGTTTTGTGATGTGTTTTTCAGTAATCTTTCATCATCCAATACATAATTAAACCGAAACAAGGTCCAAATATACATTAATTAGTTCCACTCACCATATACACATTCTAGCACCAAATGCAAATGAGAAATTGTTTAAAAACGCAAAATTGCCTATACCGAACATAAAGGCGCCTGTAGCTAAACTCAAGGCTGGTCAAGGCAATGTTGATAACGCTAATAATATGCGTGAAGAACGTACAAAGTGCCCCTGTATTACACGCACGCGTACTTGTCTATTGAGTCACTGATACCATAGCTAAAGCAGAATTTTTATAAGTTGAAAATTAGTTAGCTACTATGTTTTTTTTTCTATTTTCAATAATAAAGTAAGTGCGAACTCAAAACTACTACTTTTTAAGATAAAGCGAGATGTCATCATCATTATCACCATCCTCAGACCCTTGTCATTTTACTGTTAGGCACATGACTCTGTTTTTACGATTCTTTCCATCCGATCCTGTGTCAATCTAAGCTGGAAGTATCTATTTCGTTTAGGTATTACATTTTTATTGCCGGTGTACAATCATCAAAATGTCAGTAGGTATTATCATAATAATATATTATTATCAAGTCTCTCGTTTAACTAACCTTGCAATACTTTAACGTTTCCAGCCGAACTTCTCCTCGATCATCGAGAATTGCAACCTCTGGCGTAACTTCGATGACATACAAGACTCGTGGGCCTCCGTCGAGTCTATCATAGACTACTACGGAAACCACCAGGACGTTATCGTACCCAACGCCGGACCAGGGCACTGGAATGATCCCGATATGGTTAGAGCAATTACACTTAACATAAACTATATAGAATCGAACATTTCTAAATGATAAAAACATAACTATAACAGTAAATCGCATAAGCTATGCTATATTACCTAACTATATAATCTAAGTTTCGAATTTACTTCATTTTATTTAAAAAAAACAGGAGCATTCTATTTTTGTTATTTGCGAAGTAGTTAATTCCCGTAAAAATGCTTTCTTGAAATTTTCTGTACTCAAAATCTCAACCAACATTTTTGTACATTTCCAGCTGATTATCGGTAACTTCGGCTTATCATACGAACAAAGTAAGACGCAGTTCGCGATATGGGCCATCCTGGCTGCGCCGCTCCTCATGAGCGTGGACTTAAGAACTATACGGCCCGAGTACAAGGCAATCCTGCAGAACAGAAAGATTATTGACGTCGATCAGGACCCACTAGGAATTCAGGGCAGGAGGATATACAAGGTAAATTATCTTCTGTACAGTTTATAGGTAACATTAAACGGCTGAAACTCACGAAAGGTCTATTGATTGAAGATGGCCAACTAGTTTCAAACCCAACTTGGATCACGACACATCGTTATCGCATCAAACTAATCCATTCATATCAACTAGAGAATCTGAGTATTCCTACGTTACAGGTTCTACATATTATAATATGGATATAGAAATAAGTTATATGTTACAAATTTCGGGAACGTCTTCAATTACCGAATTGATTCTGAATATTTTTGTATAAACTGTAAGTATCCACAATTAGTTGCAAATAGCAGGTCCCTCTTCTTGCGCATCCAGTCTTTTACCTTTTAGACAGGTTAGTTTTAGGCCGTTGATCTACCGGGCTAGGGCTACTTACATAGGCAAACAAGATTTGAAACCGACTTATAAAAAGAAGATTCTCAATTCGACTACCGATATTATATTTAAATATATTTTGTTTTTGTTCTCCAGCACCGCGGCATCGAGATCTGGTCACGTCCGATCCTGCCGATCCAGAGCCAGTACTACTCGTACGCGGTGGCCTTCGTCAACCGGCGCACGGACGGTACGCCCTCCGATGTCGCCGTCACGCTGCGCGAGCTCGGACTTAACAACCCTGCTGGATACAGGGTTGAGGTACGAAACTTTAGATAAAGAACTTTATTAGTTTGTAAACAAACCGTAAAAGGGTGTAAAAACCTTATCAGTAGGAAAGAAGTATGTAAAAGTACTGTAAATTCAGAACAATGAGGCCAAAATAAATGGACTTTATGTACCAAGTGTTTTAACTTGGTAAAGTTCCTGCTTCTTCATAGCACTTAAACAGCGCTGGGCTGGAACATTTGCTTAGTTATTATTATTTCAAAATTCTTTCATATTATCCTACATAAGCTAGAATAAGTAATTTTTTTTAGGGAAATCCCTACCCCATTTTTAATTAATAATATCATTTCTACTCCTATATATTGTCAAGACAACGAAGTTCTTAATTCTCAGATGTACCTTAACTAACTGATTTGTATGTTTCAAACAGGATTTGTACGAGGACGTCGACTATGGCGTGCTGTCGCCACAAACCAAGATCAAAGTGAAAGTGAACCCCTCAGGTAGAAAGTGTCGCACTTGTTCGCTTCGCAAGGGCTCGGTATCACGCTAACGCTTACGCTACACATGGTAATGTATACATGACGTCCGATTGAAATTAACATTGTGAACCCATTGGCTTAGAAAACATTTCGATCAGAAACTACTCGTCATACTATGAATAAAAAGATTCAGAAAATTATTCTTTTTGAAAAGGATTCTTCTGATTAAAAAAAGAACTTGGCTTAACAAATTAAAGTAAACTTCAAGTGATTTGTTTAGTATTTAATGTCTTCTGATCACAAAACATCGGGTTTCTTACCTTAACGATAAAATGGACATGAGGCGGAGATTTTTCTACCTATCGATGGCAAAAGTGGGATCCCCAATATAATTTAAAATCAACATCATAATTATCAAGCTCATGTTGTCTGATAAAGGCCTCCCTCTAGTTTCCAAAATATCAATCATTGTAAAGCAGATCCGTATAAAGGACTCCAGCCCATCTAGCCATGTCCACATGGGCCTATCACTTGTTTGTGGTTCTATGACATCCATTTTTGTATTATTACGGCCGAACATGTCAGCAATTGCCAAATTTACTGGTCTTGATCAAATGTATATTTTCAATCGGACTATATGATACACAGCACGAAGACAGACTCCATCAGTCTCTTCAAGACCGAATTAACATCACGAGTCGTTTTATAAAAAAACCATTAAATCACCTTCACGTTGTTTTAGTGTAAATACACAAGATGAATTAGTTCATACATTAGAATCTACACGAGTGTTATTTCTGCGTTCAAGAGTTTCATTGCTTTGAGTAATTAATAAGTAATAAACAATTATAAATTTTAATTGCCAACAACTACAATGTGTGTAGAAAAAAAGTTGTTATTATCCTGTATTTATGTTTCTAGTAAACATAATTATATTTCCTCTAGTTCATGTCTTATCTATCATCAAAGGTTGATTTTGATCGATGTCATTAGCGACTAATTGGTTTTCCATTGAGTTATCTTGTCATCATTGATTCATCAAATCGCTCGCAACATTGTATATTTCTTTTGTAGGTAATCTTTTAAATATGACAACGGATTGCAGTATTAGTAATGTTGTAATGTATTATCAGTTTGTTTTAATCTAGCTATAGAGAGAAAGACAAAAACACTTTTGTGAAAGCGCTCACACACACAAAAACATGGCTTCTCCATATCTTTTTCACTTTTAGGCGTTATTAAATGGCGCAAATACAGCACAAAAGAGATTTTCTTATCCTAAACATAATATAGGATCATTCCTAACAGAAAATTTCTTTTTTGTTTTTTTCCAACCTATGTTAGGGTCGGCTTCCAGTCTTAACGGAATCAACTAAATACTGCTACTTATTTTCTTGGAGCGACGAATAGTCGGTATCAATTAGATAATTTGCTTATACATAGGTGTAAAGTAGGTACATTCATAGCCTTTTGGGCACAATTCCAGTCAACAGCGATGGGACGAATTTTTTGATGTTAGGTACCTATATGTTAGGTACTAGGTATTAATTAGTTAATAATTTGCTTTGTTTTTTATGTGTTTATATATATAGTTAAGTTTGCTACAAGATATTTTTTGCTTAATAAATTGTATAAGCATGTATTAATATATATTTTATGACACAACAAATTCTACATTGTCATTAAAACTGTATCCTAAATTATATTTTTCTGTACAGGTGTTGTGATACTCCGAGCTGACGCCCAGCCCTCGTTCGCATTCAACTCGATACCCACGCGGACGCCATACTCCCCACTCAACGACGTCTTCAGACTCACCAAGAAATAGCGCCATCTAACGGCAAACCCAACGAACTTGAAGTCAGACTCGACACGATCTACAAGTACAATAAATAAATGATTTTATCTATCCTTCTTAATAAGTCGTTTACTCGCTACGGATTTAAGATTTTGTTTTGAATGCTCGCTTTACATAAATTAGTTAGGTTAGTTATAGATTGTATTCAAAACGTGCGACTGTTTGCCTGATTTCTGATTCTGTGTCTTGATTAATTTGTTGTTAGTTTGTTGTAGAATCTAGTATAGATTTCTCGGGTGTTTATTGCCTGCGCCTTCAGTGATTAAGCGAGTGCGTGAATCGTAGCGTGTAAACGATTGCAATCTGTATGTGTACATGTATTAACTTTGGTGTGAAAGATAGTTACCAGCCGGTATGTCTCTGTCTTGCCTTAGGTTACATTTTATTTATGTTTCATTCTCGTTAGTGTGATGATTGAGATGTTATTGTGTAACATAAACACGTGGAGAATTGATTATTTGCCATTACGTTGTACCTAGGATAAGGATGTACATTTTAGGTGCCTATAAATGTAAGTTTTTTCGTAGTGAACGTCAAATAAATAATTATACTTGTATTTAGAGAGTTTTATTATATCAGTCTTATCATCTACCTAATTTAGAACACATAAACTTAACATTATTGATTTTAAAAGCCTGAAGTTCATTCCATTTCAAATTTTAATTTATTCCAATAAAAATTGTTCATAATTTCCGTGTTATTCAGTTGTTCACGAATTAATATTTCTGAATTTCGAATCATTATCGTCCAGTTTTGAGTCTCGCCAAGTGTATTTAAACCAAGACATTGTTGTGCCAAGATTTTCTTCTTCAATCACGTTATCACCCCTGAAATAATATAAGAGAATTCAAGCCTCCTATTACAGTTGCCTGGTACTGCAGCAGCAGTGGTGTGAAACAAGCCGATGCGTGGACTTAATAAGTGCAATTTATCCTCGGGTAGCAGGTCTTGCCACCAGTTACGTGGTTTTTCGGAAGGTGTAAAAAAGTCGAGGTTGCATTAGAGTTGTTCTTGCACTAGAGAATTTTGATTCCATAAATTCCACTTTAATTGAAAAGTGAAAACATGTGACAAAATGTGAATGTTTGAGTATCTTAGTTAAAGTACGTAACATTCACATAAACATAGATAGGAATCTAATTATTATGTTAAAAGATCCACACATTAACGTGTGCTACTAGTATTGTCAACTTCAACTCAAAAACCTGACCATTTTCACTTTTATATCGGTTGTGCTTTTTATTTTTTGACCCTTTGGTCTCTGAGGAAGTCCTACATCGGAAGGTAGAGAGACTCCTATCAGCAAAACAACCAGAATGTTTCTACTGCGTTTCTAGGGTCCAGGCAAGCACGCATTTGCAATCTAACGCTATACAGGGATAGATCTCCCTTAAATCTTAAACTCGGGGTACTTTAATTAGGACATACCAGCAATGGCGCAGGAAGTACCACTCTCATTACCATCATCCTGAAAAAGCTCTACTTTTTATTATTTGCTTTTTAATCAAATACCTATCTTACCTTTTTAATCGAAAGACCGTAGATTCTTCAGGAACTGGGAAATGTTTTTTGAGCTGTTGTGGTGTACGAACGTCTTCTGGTTTTTTTATTTCATAATTTTCGACCTTTTTAGAGTCAAGAAAATGCATCAAATCAAGACTCTGTTTTATACTCCCACCACGACTCTCCTCGAAGACTGACGTTAGGACTACGCAGAGTATAACCTATTAAATTATTAAAATATGATTAATAAAATATGTAAGTGTGATGAATTATTAAGAAAATCGACAATTAAAATAATTCAGTAAACAAAGTATGGGGTACGAAATTTAATTTATAGCATAAATTAATTCTAGTAAATAGATACCTAATAGACGTTTACTTGATCATGTTTGCACTAGCGCTTTCTAATAACTCAATTATTATTTGATTTATTACTTACCAATATAAACTGCATTTTATCCAAACAATATACTGTCGTTAACTACACTGGATCACACAAAGGACTATCAAGGACTGGTCAGTGATCAATTGTTTATATTTAAACTTTATGTAAACAAGGAGACATCAGTTGCGAAGAAATATATTCTACTAAAGCTACCTACCTACTTATACTACTTATTATTAGTTTTAATTACGGTGATAATTTGGTCCTATAACTTGTCAAATCAAAGTGAGCCCATAATTGTCATTCAAATTTGTATATTTTTTGTGACGGTATGGAGCCCTTTCATTTTAACCTACTTCAAAAAGACGAGGTTATCAATTCAACGGCATATATCTATCTACTATAACGGGATAGATTTTTTGAAATCGGGTTACAATTAAAAGATATATCTTTTAATTGTAACCCGATTTCAAAAAATCTTTTTGTCATCGACAGTATATCAGAGGTTGTCCAATATAAATTTCATTGAAGTCGGTTCATTATTACATTTATGTGTAATGAATTATTTAACTTTTCTTTTTACTCGAATGATAAACAGTTAAACAAAACAATTTGAACCGACAACAACTTTTGAAAATAAACAGTTCCACTGCTGGAGAAAATATGTCTCCATTATATTCAATTAAAATAATAAATATTAAGAGTTTCGTGTAAAATATCATGTTGCTATAAAATAGTAGTAGGTATAGGACCAATTCGATCGATTTATAATTACGTGCTGTGATGCGGGACGCCTTGGGGTCAATACTGTGCCCAGTCGAAACTGATAAAATGTTCCTACAACATTATCAGATTCATACAAAGGCCAATAGCCCCTGATGGCACAATTATAAAAATTACTGGTAAAAATTTATTTAAATTTTCATTTGGCCCATAATAATAATTATGATTATAATTATATACAATTTATATCAAAGTTTTCGAATAAATAATGTATAATTTTTTATTTCGTTTCGACAATTTACTACTAGGATATGAACCACTGCAAAATGTGCGAAAGTTAAAGCGGTAACTAATTAAAAAACAAAAGAAGAAAGACTCGCTCCACTTACGGGTAACTAGCTTCCCAATTATAATAAAATAAAACAAAGTTATGATATCGATGTAAGTATTAATTATATTCATATAATTGCAAATTCAACAACACGACTGTTTCACAAAATACTTAAGAACTAAACATCAATTTTACACGGCCACGAAATTTAAACCTAAATTCAAAGGAAACATTACATTACGTTATGAATAATTTATTTAGGACTTAAATATACTGGATAAACAAGAAACGCATACATGTTACTTTCACGTCAAAAGACAATCAACTTGCAGTGAGGGTAAATGTGGAACTGTCGCTCTAAAATCTTGGATCGTGCAACAGAAAGTGTAACCCTCACTAGGATTATCAGGGTGCCAAGACAGCCACGAGAAATTATTGTTATGTCTACACAAGTCCTCACAAAAGAACCTTTGTTGGGCTTCAATCTGCGTGTAGTAAGGATTGTTAATGCCAACAAACGCTATCCCACATTTCCGTGAAGGCTCATAAACGACCTTATAAAAATACTCAGGAACTGGTATCACAGGGTTATTGTTGTCATCAGTATGAAGATATATTTCCACTCTTCGTCCATTAACGTTATGAAGCTGTGTGACTCCAAATGTTCCTGTGTATATTATAGTGTTGTACCCAGCTGTGTGTATGTGATTCCTTAGATCCACCTCCAAGGTATTCCAGTTACCACCGTTGAAACCTGTCCATTGAGGAGCACAGTTAACGTAGTGGAAAGTCGCGCGTTCACCGAATGCAAACACAAAGTCAGTTTTAGCAGCCAAGTGTCCCCTTGACAGAAATTCTGTCTTCGTAATATAGTTGTCTATCATAGGTCCAACTAGCTGCGCTACTGCCGCTTTTTGACCTCTCGGCGAAAACAAGGAATCGACAGGAATGTAGCCATAATGATCATTAGAAATAAAGAAGGGACGGACAACTTTTGTTTGATATAAAGAGTTGTAAGGTTTCTGTGTGTACTTGGAGTAAATAACATTCAGACCAGCTTCATTGAAACACGACTCATAAAGGGGATAGAATACGTTTTGGACAGTATAACCAACTTCTACGATATGGTTGCCTTCATAGCATAGTCGGTCGGTTCGTTTGCTGCTATAGTTTGGAGGAAATTTACATTTGAAAAGAGGAAACGGCGCTGGAGAATTTAGCCACTCCTCGTTTTTGAAGGTGTCTCCTCCGTCACATTTTATAGTAGCAGTTGAAAGTTCACGACGTGCATTAGGGTGATCTATGTTCCCCATGCCTTCACAGCTCAATACGAGTGCTTCGCCGTAATTCATATCGACATTACCAAAGTTATCACTCGGTTCTAGAAGCCGTCCATCCCTTATTATAATCGGTAATGGCTCTGAAAAGTGCGTCCGAGAATTGAGCCTACATTTCCGCCCTTGTTGTATGTTTAAAGCGCAAAGAAGTAGCATTAGAGCCCGTTGTAACATATTCATTTAATAACTCACAATTTAAACAGTCCTCTGCATTAAAAAAATATATATTTTTAACTTTAAAATAATAATTTATACTAAATAAACACGGTAATTTTGACTGATAAATGATTCATGACAATTAAGTGTCAGTAACATGTAGACTAGCAAAAATACAGCTTACAAATATTTCATTCAAAATAAGGACAATAAGTAACCCTATATTACTCTTTGATAAGTAATAATAATTTTGTGGTTAGGAAAATTTCGCATCAGTATATAATCTATTATCCTGGTAGGAGTTCCTAAGCTGCAAGGAAAAAACCATTACCGCTATAGGAGAATTAGCCGTCTTCTGCTTCTTCTTCTGCCTAACCTTTTCCCAAGCTTTGTTATGGTCGGCTTCCAGTACCGAATTCAGCTGAATACCGTATTTTACATGGAGCGAATGCCCATCTGACCTCCTTAACCCATTTTACTGGGTAACACAATATTATCGCAAAGTAAGACTGGTTGTCAGAATTGTAATGACTTAACGACTGGCAAAGATCAACGTATGTCAGTCGGGACCAACGGTTTATCGTGCTTTCCGAGGCACTGAGGAGTTTCGGTATGTTTACAAATGGTCACCCATCCACGGGCCAACCGCGGTGAGCCCGGCTTAACCTATATTATCTGTCAAACCGCACAGTATACATTAAGCCACGAGCCCCTCCGCTTAGCCGTCTTCTGATTATGCTTATAAAAAAGCATAACCGACTTTGCTATTGTAATGGATAAGACAGAACTGAACCCTGTAAAAACACGAAGAAACATAAGTATATGTATAAATAACTCTCCTAAATAAATTAACCATTTGTCTCAAGTATTATAGGTACATTTTTACCTGGTGGAAATCGTCTTGGACTTCTTGCCTCCTGTGGAAAACTATGCCGGACTCGTACCGGCTAAGGCGGTTGAAGTTAAGTGGGTGGATCGTCCTGCAATTTTAAAATCTGCGGTAAACCACCACTGGAATTGAACAACCACACTGTTTTATTTATCAGGAACCAGACGGGAACGCATTTGCAAGCTACCGTGATCTCTGACTGGTTGCTTCGTCACCGAAAACTAGTATATTAAAATTTCAAAAGCAAACGATAGTTATGAATCGCGAAGAAATGTCAACAAACTGTAAAACAAGATTTGCAGTTAAATAAACAAGTTGTTTGTATTAATACCCGCAGACTATTTGCATCTCGGTTAATTCAAATGGCCGTCTGAGGTCGCAAAAAATCACACCCGAGTTCAACGACCCCGTGTTCATGATCCGACAAAAAGATCATTCATCACTAAACATACAATCATTAGTAGTTATAGCGTTTTTGTGATATTATAATAATATCACAAACTTAGATATGTAATAAGCTGATTGTCAGAGATACACGTCGTAAAAAAATTACAAGTCATTATTGTTTCTAGGCAAACTTAATTTATATTTATTACAGACTAGCTATGGCCCGCGCTTCCAACCATCCATTACATCCATATAACCCATCCTCTTGAAACTGTCTATTTATTGCTCAAAACTCCATTAAAATCCGTTGTGTAGTTTAAAAGATCTAAGCGTGCAGACAGCGGTCGCGACTTTGTTATATACTATGTAAAAGTTGTATAATAACTATTGTATATATGTAATTAACATAGTGTAGGACGACCGGGGGCTAGATGGAGCGACGACATCCGCAAAGTGGCTGGCAGTGGTTTGAGACGAAGAGCTGAAGATCGAGCTCAGTGGCGTGCCATAGGAATTGGACTATGTCCAGCAGCGAAGGAAGATAGGCTGATGATGATGATATGTAATTAGGCTGTAGAGGTTAGATCTGTAGTCGGTCTATGTCACTTATTAAATCCGTTTAGTCTGGAAGCCGACCCCAACATAGCTTGGAAAAAGGGAACGCAAAACACAGATTTAAAATTATTTTATAACTTCTTTGGAAATAAAGTAAGAAAACATAATTAGTTCGCCAATTTAGAAGATTCTCCGTTTACGTAAACAAAGTCATATGTAAGTATATAAGTTATTCCACAAAGTTTAAGTAGTGACCTGGGTTAGTTTGTAGCCGTATGAGACACAGTTTTTTGACAAAACCTTTTGTATTGTGGATATACAATGGCTGTTCAAGCAAAAACTGTATTCAATACAGCTTAGTTCCAAATATTGTACAGTGTACCACACAAATGCGTGTAAATGCTGCATATACGATAAGACATTTTAGGTACACCATACACTGATCAGTGTACCATACCAATGGTCTTATTTATAAAAAACTCGAAGGTGTTCAGCAACTGGTTAGCAGATTCTTAATTAAAGTTTTCTATAGTGAATTTTTATTTACAATCTATACTTATAATAAATCTGTAGAGAGATAAATTCTGTACATCAAATATATTTTCAAAATAACTATCAGGGGGTGATTAGTGATCGATACTGATGCCAAAAATGCAATCAGTAAAATTTTTGTCTGTCTGTCTGTCTGTCTGTCTGTCTGTATGTTCCTTATAGAAACGAAAACTACTTGACGGATTTTAACGAAACTTGGTACAATTATTCTTCATACTCCTAGGCAGGTTATTGTATACTTTTTATCACGCTACAATCTATAGGAGCAGAGCAGTGAAGGGAAATGTTGGGAAAACCAGAGAAGTTACTCCATTTTTTAAGCTTCCGTCGCGTATGCAGCCTTAATGGTTAAAGCTACATAGAAATCAAGTATGACGGAAATGTTCTACATAAAATTATCTAAAAAATATCCGACAACAGCATATGTCTATCTTTTATGGTTGACTCACAATAACACGTGTAACTCCCGATAGCTTAGCAGTTCGGAGATTTCTGATTATATTTGTTTACTCTTACGTTTATAATACTCTCACTCATCGCTAATTAAAAAAAGTTAACATTATTACCTATTCAATAAAAAAAGAATCTTAGAAATCGGTATAGAAACACCAAACTTATACATGAAATACGATAATAAGCCATCGCGCCGTCGCGCGTGAATACTGAATCATGCTTTAAGGATTATTTTTGTGTAACGTGACATATTATATTTCCCTACTAAAATACGAAAGTTAATCTGTCTGTTACATCAAAACCACTGAATAGTGAGGAAGGACATATGCTACTTTTTTACGAAAACGACGGAAACGCGGACGAAGTCGCTGGCAAAAGCTAGTTTGAAATATTTACAAACTTAACTATATATACACTTAAAACAAAACTAAACTCTTTGGTATAGAGAATTTTAATTTGGAATCTTCTAAACAGTTGCTATAAACACCGTCGAGTTTTTTATAAATAAGGCCACAAGTGTCCCTACGTCTTTTCTTCTGTTCGGTTTACTTAAATACGACGCGCACAGTAATTGGTTACATTTACCGCGGCGTCATTATCATCATCATCATATCACCCAATTGCCGTCCACTGCTGAACGTAAGCCTCCCCTAAAGAACGCCAACCATCCCGGTCCTGAGCAGTCCGCATCCATCCGCTGCCAGCCACTTCTTCAAATCATCGACCCATCGTGCCGCAGGGCGTCCTACACTACATTTGCCCATACGCGGTCTCCACTCTAACACATGTCTGCTCTATCGACCGTCTGTCCGTCTACAGACATGGCCGGCCCACTTCCACTTTAGAATGCTGATTCTACGCGCAATGACGGTGACTTTAGTTCTCTGGCGAATGACTTCGTTCCGAATTCTATCCACCAGAGAAAGAGCATTGCTCTCTCCATAGCACGCTGAGCGACCTTGAATTTGTGGACCAGGCCTACGGTAAGTGTCCACGCGGCGTCATTAGCTAGGATTAAATCCTGCAATTTTTGGGCACTTTGGGCATCCAACAAGTTCTACATTGTCTGGTCGGGAAAACCACACTCGCTCAAAGTATTGGAAGGGTCTACGATCCTATTACTTTCATTTATTACCTATTGCTCCCACGTAGGTCTATGCTATTAACCACCTGGTTTTGCAGTCGGTTGAGTGCTTTCCCCGTTGGCCACTGTAGATTACCTCAGGGTGGTGGTGGGTGAGTGTGAAACATTAATTTATTGATAAATTTCCGTTATTTGTGTCGTAGTGTAAACATAGCTTAACACTTTGATATAGATAACAACTTTATTTCCAACCAATAAGGTTAAATAACCTAATTCGTTACTACTGGTCCACAGTCCAACGTACGCACTTATATCGCAAATTGGTACAGAAACTCATAGCGCATTTGACCTTTCTTATCTCTACGCATATTCGACGGACAGGAAAAGATAAGGCACAGTTAAATAATGAGTACAATTATCATTAAAAAAACACCCACGTTGAGGCATTTCTAAGCGCTCTTTAATAGTTACTAATATTAGCTGAATTTAAAATACTAATAATACTTACGATATGGTATGAAATGAGATTTATGTACATATCTAAATTGATTTGCGATTAGAAGCTATGGACAGAAACATAATAAAAATTGGTTGTCTTGTCTGTAAAGTCAGTTAACGTACGATAATTTTACGTGATAACGTCACAAGCCGAACGCTTAGGCCGATCGTGCCTCTCTATCGCTTGTTCCGCGCTCTCGCTTGCACGCTCGCCTCAGGCGGAACGTGACACTTTTTCGTGCGTGCAGCCAACGTTCATCGATTTATTAGACGTTATGACGTCAAAAACAATGTTATTCATAGGGACACTAATTACTATGCAAAAACACGTTTGCTAACTTCCACGTGTTAGGTATGGCGCATGAAGATGATGTACCTACATACTTAATATACATATAGGTAGGTACAACAAATAATTAAGTTAACTTCAATATAAACTATCACACAAACGACAATATCGAAATAAACAATTCTTTCAATATCATTAAAAAAAGCCAACCAATTAATTTATTATTCCATTCCAAGCTATGTAAAAATATCAAAAACTAAGGATAAAAATTAATATTAACAATAACATACATTAGTTTCTAAGTTACAGTAATAAAATAAATGAGTTATCAATTTTATTGACTGACGTATAGCACGCGTGTCTGCTGAACTATGCACCAGCGCAATGCTGGCACGTGTTCTCATGTACAGTTTAATCTGTAATGACATTGCCCTTACTCTTCAATTCAATTTTAACTCTAATACAATGCCCATGCATAATTATTATTCATTTAGCAGGCACACAAACAACGCGCAGTTCAAAAAAATACTCTCAATGTTTAGATTCCAGTCAGTTCCTTCCATTGACATTTTTTTAAGAAAACTGAATCTCCTGCCTGCTAAACTGTTATCAATTTTGCATTGGCATTTTACTTATTAGAATTAAAATTAAATTGGAGAGTAAGGGCGGAAAACATGTAATACGTATATTTAAAATGTGTAGACGATCTTCTTCTGCAGGCTTAGTTTGTTATAACGGTTGTCAACTAAAGCGATAATCGCTTTAAATAAACAGTAAAAATAAAAACACAAATTTCGTATCATCTAACGTCGATGACCAACTAGATCTACTACAACATAATTTGTCACATATCTTAGCCAATTCGAATTTGCGTTTTTAGGTATCGTTATTTTTATCCAGTGAACGTCGCTTGGGCTGTCAACTGGAGATAAATAAGTCTACTGATTAGCATTTAACCCCTCGCGCAAAAGATGAGTGTTAACATTATACATCTATCTGTGTAGCTATGGGTCCTAAACGAATGAACCAATTTTGATGCGGTTTCTTGTTTGAAAGCTGATGTGATCGAGACAATTCCTAGCTATATTATTGCGATTAGAATAGTTATGTTACGGCCGCGCGTGGCAAGTTGGTGACCCCTGTCAAGAAGAATGTCACATTGAACTCATTTGTGTTTTATTTATTAGTATTTCAACTAAGACGGCTATTTTTTACAAGCATTTTTGATTATCACCGGTCCGTAGAAATTCATATTTACACGCTTCAAATTCTTCAATCTTACGTTTGCATTAATCAACACGTTTATTATGTTATGCTTATTACATTCATTAAACGACTAAGCTATAATCCTCAGAATACCTTTTTTGTTACCGATTCATTTATTTTGTCAACATGCAGTCTGTTACTTTAATTTCCAATATCATATATAAATAGATCTACCTACGTTCTGAAAGTATTATAAGCGAAAAAACCGGCCGAGTGCGAGTCGAACTCGCGCATGGAGGGCCCCGTACCATCGTACCTATAAGATTTATTATTTATATATTTAAGGACCTTATTTAATGTCTTATTTATTTTTATAACAGAGATACATACAACGGAAATTTCCTAGCTATTACGGTTCATAAGATGAAGCCCGCTGACAGACAGACGGACGGACGGACAGTGTATGAATAGTAATAGGGTCCTGTTGGAACCCTTTGGGTACGAAACCCTACAAAGTAAAATTATTCATTATTTCAGGATATCCGTACACTCTATGACAAACAATAAACTAACTTAAAAGATACGCAATATTATCCGATTAATACATCACCGTATAAAATAAACATATCAATCATTGCTGTTTAGTTATTTACGCAATACAACAACAAAACAATAACAATATTAAAATTTTCCGTATGAAACATTTAATTACAATATGCAATCACATGTGTAACACGCGAGTTATTTTAATCCAACAGATTAATTTCGCGCCTTTTCTCATTCATAAAAAAATCAAGTTGGTCTGAACAAATGTAAAAAATTGAAATTGGAACGCACATTCTCGCAGCTTTGTCGCGTGATTGTAAAAAAAACAAAATGTCATTTGTATTTAGGACAATGAATCCTCATTATTCCTCATTCCTGTATCAGACAGCTGCGTGGACAGACGTGTGTATTATTTGTTGAAATAAACATCGCTATTGTTGTGTGTAAATAAACAAATTATTCAATGTGTCATGTGATGATGGAAGTACACTAAGAATCAAACGGATGCTTTTACTCGCTACAATGAATCGGACATCGGTGAGTTTAATTATTTCATTGTAATAATAATTAATTAAACCAATAATTACCTATTAATTTCGTCATTAACTAGAACTATTAACATTATAAATATTGTTGTCATACGAATATGATAACGTAATTCTGAGTCAGCTCAAATATTAAACAATAATGAGTTCATTTAGTTTTGAGTTATGGAATGTACAATCTATCTATACTGTTTGGTATATAATATTTAATCAAAGTGTACACCACGCTTCATCTAAAAATAAATGTTATTTATAAACAAATTTAACAAATGAAATATTTTTTAATCCTGCCTACTTAATATAAATTATTTAATAAAATGTATTTTATATAAAAAAAATACTTATTTTCACAGTTAGACTTAGGTTATGCGGGTAATTATCCTCGTAATTTTAGGTAATGGCAGTATTTAAGCATCATGCAACGAGGTAAAACCTATTAGGCTCTTTAAAACACTGGCTGCAATCAATATTTCTAAAAAGAAACCTAGCATTTAGTAGAAAAATAACATTTAATGAAATGTATAATTCTCTAAAACTTATTACCCGTGTTAGCCACTCACGCTATATTTTTTTAATTTAGAACGTTCTAAATTTAAATCATATGAAGTTAGTGCTAAAATATTTGTCCTTGTTAAGGGTTCCTAAATCTACGAACTACGTACCTATTTTAGCTGTATTATGACACGTCTACTTAAAAAAAAACATTGATTTTCAATCTATAAAAGATATTTGACAGCATACCACCTACGTGTATTTTTAAAGTAGTTGTCTGTCGCCTGTTTTATGAGCACATAGTACAGTAATAAACATACATACATTTGAGATTCATTCTTAAGTCCCGACCACAGATTAAACATAGACAATCATAGAGCGTGCGCATCGCTAGTAGCGCCCCTTAAGTCAAGCGTAAGCACATTTTTAGCTAAATGTACTGCGGCTGTTTACTGATTTATGTGATTTTCCGTACGACGACAGATATTTATGCAAAAATATAAACGGTTCCGATATTATTAGGGTAATATTAGGTTTATTAAAAGTTTTAATAAAACGGTGCGCTCTGTTTTGACACAAATTTTACGATTTTACATGTTCATACTGGTGCCGACAGTTCATACTCGATATGCGCACTCTATAGTTTACTTATTTATTCGTCTAAGGTCCCGACTAATAACGTTAACAAGGTCTAATGTCCGTTAGTCATCTATTTAAACAATTACTGGTGGCCAGTCATTTTAGATCGGCTGTTATGTTTTATTGTGGAAAGTTTTATTGGTCTGGTAGTGGACGAGCTAATTACTTATATAATGTGTTCATCGGAAATAGAGAGCTTATTCTGTTGGGAAATTTCCAGTGGCAGATTGATATTTACCCGATTTATAGTAATTAGTGGGTCGTTCTATTGTTTTTAAAGAAGATGGGTAGGGTTTAGGTTCATATCTAGGAAATAGCTTCATTCTATTGACACGAAGACGAAAGGTCAATGACCATTTTTATAATTAGGTACGTACCTACTCTGCCACAGAAATAGAATTGTTAGAAGCGTGTTGGTGGTTCGAGTTTTTTTCCAACATAAGTAATAGATCTGCTGATACATTACATTATGAACATAGCATTATTAAAAAAAAATGTTATCACCTACCGTAACTATACATAATATGTAAAGTAGTGTTACGTAACACAATGACTTAACGTTTGTCTTTTTATCAATGAGTGCGGGTTCAATTCCCGCTTCAATTGTTTTATGTTATTTGCAGATATATATTTTTAGAAGTATTCTAGACTTAATAAAAGTAAAAACTATTCATACTTATTAACAAAGCTGAAATGCAAGGGAATTTGTAAAAGGATATCATTTTTTTTTGTTTTTATACTTAGTATTTAGCATAACGTTTTAGATAATAAGAATGTTAGTCTGTAGCTGTAAACTATACTTATATTCTTATACTTATTCCGTCCAATGGTTGCCTGGAAGAAATTGCCGTGCGCAATAAGGCCGCCCTTTGTCCCACTGTTATGTATATTTTTTTCATGTTTATTTTTGTTTACGGTGTACAATAAAGAATAAATAAATAAATAAAAGCAAGTCAATACTGGGTTTAAAATTTTTATTAAGCATGTTATATGCTTCACACAATGTATACCCTAGGTCTACAATAAATAAAATACTTTACTTAACAATGAAGTTTGAAATAAACAAAAAAAAATTATGTCAATATTATATTGACATAATATTATGACAATTTAAAAAAACTTTATATTTTAGTTTGTAACCCAATGTTAGTCAGACACAGAGATATCTATCTATTTATAGAATATACTATCAAATAAATATTTCCATAGCGCATAAACCAGTATCAGATGACGGTCACTGGCCGTTTTAATTATATTTAAATAAACTAATTATTTATAATGATAATAATGTACTTTATTTGCTGAAAATATGGTACATAAGGTGTAACTAAACTAAAATTTGATCACATCATATTTTACCTTATCAAGGTGTACAAATCTATACTAATATTATAAAGCTGAAAAGTCTGTTTGTTTGATTATTTGAACGCGCTAATCTCAGCAACTACGGGTCCGATTTGAAAAAATATTTCAGTGTTGGATGGCCCATTTATTGAGGAAGGCTATAAGCTGCGACCAAAAGGAGCGGAGCATAAATTAAAATGATGCAAAAATTAAAAACCATTGAAACTAAAACACGCGGACAAAGTCGCAGGGGACAGCTAGTTAACAATAAAATTTTGTTCTAGTTAACATTTTGAATTATATTATTACTTACTATCTATATGCTTACAGCTATTTTGTAAACCACTTTACACCGACTATAGTGAAAATGAGATCATCATTAACACAAGGAAAAATAAAATGCTAACTTAAAAATACCAGCACGATATTATTTAACCCTAAAGGAAAGTAGTGTGTTTATCTAATATAGGTACTTATATATTACATATATAGGCAAATACAGTGGACACACATCAGTGATAGCCATTAATGAAGAAAGATTTATTTTTGTTTTTATTAATTTTTATTGCCCCAATGTAGCAGTCTATCGATACAGGCTGTACTCAATCTTGCTAAAGTCAAGGGGACTCTGTTATAAAAAAAGGCAACCTCATCTGAGTTTGGGCTCTATTGTTACTGATGGGTTATTAAGGAAACAGCTATTAATTATTAGTGGATACTTTTATTATATTTAAAATAGACAGCTAAACGTATTCGTTCAATGTCACGGAGTAGAGAAAGAACAAACGTCATAGACAAGACTGAGGCGCAAAATTTAAAATTAGAAGTAACAATAGATACTTATAGTCCTAGACGATTTTATATAAAAAAATATGTTTGTAATTCTTTGAGACGCCTGATGTCGTCTGAAGTACAGTTCTCCAAACCTACTATAGATATTTGTACTTATATACCTACAAATATGGTACAGGAATAATCGTTTGTTATCAAAAGTACTTCTGGTATTCATGATCAGACCAACACGCCCACGGGAATACAGGGCCTCCATAGTTGAATTGTCAATCAAGCGGTACTTTTTACATTGTATCAACAATCGCATTATATTGTTAACACATGTACCTACGGACTATTTGTATTTTGTATTACTATTTGTACCCTCGACTCTAGAATTCTCGACAATATGAATAAACATTCTGCAACTAACTCCCCAGTAGTAAGCTAACTTAGTGTTCACACGAAATTATGTAAAGATTGGGGACAATGCAAAATTATGGTTAATTGTAAATAATTACAGCCCGGTTATCGCACCAAAAAGTAGCATATGTCCTTTCTCAGGGTCTAGACTATCTGTGTATCAAAATTCATTTAAATCGGTTCAGTAGTTTTGGCGTGAAAGAGCGACCGACAGACAGACAGACGGAGTAACTTTAATATTTATAATATTTGTAAGGATTGTGCATAGCTGTATTAAGACATATCCATTACTTAGACAAAGTTAAAAGAAAACAAACATACGGAATTGTAAATGTCACATTGAGACATCCCAGACACGGTAATAATAATATTACATGTCCCAGACTTTAAACCTTTATCTACCTAAGTGCTTAGAAAACCGGTTTGTAAAATACCATGACTTGTTGGTTTATTTATAGATAATCATATTGCTCGTTCTATATTCTATACCTTCCACAGTTCATACCTACACCGTTTATACAATAAACTGCTCGTCACTTAAAGAATTAAATATTAAAAATATCGGACAAGTGCAAAACTGAATTGCGCACCAATAGTTTTGTAGTTTGCTGATCGTCAGTGTCGATTAATTCTCCAAATATAAATCCGTAATCAAATTTTTTTTTTTTTTAATGACGTGTAAGATGTAGCATCATGCCAAATTTCGTGATACAGGGTCGACAGAAAGTACACTATAGGTTTTACTTGCTTCAAGGAACTGTAGACTTGAGTATTTGATATTAATTACAATAGGTTCCTGAGAAAAAATCTTGACAGACAGTCGGACAACCTAGAGATCCTACAAGGGTTATTTTCCCTTTTCAGGTACAGACCTAGAGAATAAAGATGCTAGCATTTTATTTTTATTTATTATTTTATCTTTATATCACAAATGTTAAAGCGGTACTACATGTGAGATCGATTGTACATAAATTGCTCATTTTAGTTCCAAATAATCTATATATATAAAAGAAAGTCGTGTTAGTTACACTATTTATAACTCAAGAACGGCTGAAGTGATTTGGCTGAAAATTGGTGGGGAGGTAGCTCAGAACCAGGAGAAGGACATAGGTAGGGTAGGGTAGGTAGGTAGGTGGGGTAGGGTAGGGTAGGGTAGGGTAGGTATGTAGGGTAGGTAGGGTAGGTAGGTAGGTAGGTAGGGTAGGTAGGGTAGGTAGGTAGGTAGGTATTATTATTATTATTATTAGTTAACGGGAGCGATGCCGCGGGCACAGCTAGTAATATATAATCGGTATAATTAGGTAGTAAGTTAGAAACTAAGGTCATTCAAATTTATTGAGCTCATCCACAGTCGTTGTGCTAAAAAGGAAAACATGCTTAATTCATATAAATAATTAAAACGGATAGAAAATATTTTCAACGAGCGTGTTAAACCTAATTTTAACTTGTGGTTAAAATCGACGAACATTTCAAATACAATGAGAGTAAATGAGGAATAACTGGTACTTATGACAGGGTCGTAGCACGCGGGATGTTCATGAAAACCACTCGGGAAAATAGCAATACACGTGAAACGCATGGTACCTATCCAGTGTAGGCAGACAGTCTAAATTTCGAAGAAATGCAGGAAGACAATTCAAGCAATAAAAACCTAAATTAGTTCATAAGAAATTTATCCTAATTAAGTGTGTTTTAATTTCAGGTACTCATATTGGTGCTGTGTGCATTTATATTAGTAAATGACGTCACAAGCTCCATACTACCCTCATTAAGGGGTAATCAGATCACAAACACACAAAACGCAGAGAAAAACACATCCACAAACGAAATGTCAGAAGACTATAGAAAATACAGCTATCTTATAACCACCTACTTATAGTATTTATAGAAATTTAGTTATGATATAATTTCTAATACAAAGTATTTAATAGTTTCTACCAAATTATATTATGACAATAATACAATGTTACCTATATTTGTATATGGATGTATGTATGGAGACAACATGTGTATTATATTAAAAAGAATTTATTTTTATATATACAAGTACCTATATAAATACTGTGACGCTGTTTTTTTTCAAGGATTTTTGTATTTAAATGTTTTGACGCAGGCAAAACAAGGCACATTTTTTTTTAATTTAAAATTTTTAAAATAATGTATTTTTTTGATTATTTTTTTGTACCCGGATAACGTTGTATTTAAAATTAAACCTCTAGTTACCAAAGTATATCTACCTACTTATACGAAATACCTATTTTATTATAATACTGAAGAAATGCTAGACGCAAATAAATAGAACAAGAAATTCTAGCAAACAAAATATAATTAAATATTTTACCGTGAAATTTGTGTTTTATTTACTCCTATAAAGAAACATCTTTACAGTTTTGGCAACCAGAAATCAATAAATCGTACAAACTACAAAGCGTGTAATTGAAGATGTTTTTGGGCGATTGCGATTATCTTTGCTATTTCTGAGAGTCCATACTAAGTTTTTCTTAAAAGGCTTAACACGGTGTGCGATATCGCGGGTCGCCCCGCACCGCTGACTGTAGAAAGATACTTGTCCCTGATAGTGCAGACGCGTCTACCCGGTCTGTCGCAATCCAGCGCGAGTCGAAGTATACCTACTCTAAGGGTGGGTTGTTCCAAACCGTCTGTTATCGTAAGGCCACGACAAGGTAACGTCAACGTTAAGTCACTATGGAATTCTGATAAAAACGGCCATATTTAATCTTAACACACATTATTTAATCACAATTAAGTCCCTAATCATGAGCTGACGTGACGGCGATGGTGTCGCGAGTCGAACGCCTCCTATTGAGTCTGAAATTAGCCGGGCGAACCCGAGAATATACGTGAGTAAACCGTTTTGTTTTAAATAATTATGAATACTCCTCACGAAAGTTATTATACAAAATTAACAGACATGTCAATGAATGTTGAAGCAACCAGCTCTTAGTCAGACAAATTTGACCGACTCAGGGTCTAGGTTTGATTCTCAACACTCACAGCGAGGTCGTGCAAGTCCGTGGTCGTCGGCTGAAAGGGTGGAAGATATAAGGTAATAAAGAAATTTACAAACATAGTAATATAGAAACATACAAGATACGCGCAAAAAACATAACCCTTTCTTGGCTGTCGGGTAAATACAGAAGACCTACTCATAAATTGTCATCTACTACCAAACGTATGTGAGTCAAACCAATAGGAAGGTGGAGGTCGAGATTATCATATTTATTGATAAGCATATCATCATCATCCACAATTTAAGAGCTCTTGTCGGTGCAGCTCCTTCCATTTTTTTATGCCTTGTGCCAGCTCTTGGAGCTCTTCATACTTCAAGACTTTAACATAATAATACTTTTTAAATATCTACTGTCGTCAGCTTTGGATGTAATAAATATTCCTCATATATTTTTAAAAAATTTAAATATAAAATAACTTTAAACATAATTATAACTTTGTTCAATGATTTATGTTCTTATCTAAAGACATTAGTACAATTTGACTTCGGAAATATGATAGGAAGACATAAACTATCAATCAACCTAATTGACTTATCACGACCCAATCGTACGACAGAAATGTTCGCAAAAACGTAGAACTATAATGTTTTTATCGCCCGACGCACAATATAAGTTTGACTGTATGTCGGTGCCATCGTAGCTCCTAAGTGAATGGACCGATTATAATGTGGCTTTTGTGTTATTAAGCTGGATCGAGTTAGTTCCTAGCTATAATTTATGAAGGTCTGTATAGAATTTTGAAAAGTATCAGCAAAATTCTAAAATTTCTGGGTTTTTCATTTTTTTTTTTTAGATTTACACTTTGTTAGACAGTTGCATTAAATGTAGGTACTTTGGTACACCATTCTACCATGTGGTACAGGAAAGTGATAAATAATACTTACGTACATTATAATAAAACGTATTTAAATATATTTAAATACGATTAGAATAGCAATATGCATATCATGCGATCATGACATAGTAATAACTATTTATATTTTTCCTTTATGATAGTCACGACGCATCGATGATGGGACCGCTTTACTTAATTCTCCATTACTTGCATGACATTACCCAGCAGAATCGAGAATAAAAGAAAAACTCTGAAGAATAAAATATGCTATAAGTCCGCGTCAAACATTGAAACAAAGAGCTGCTTGCTAACCGACAAAGTAATATCATAACTGCATTCATCTATAAAGAGTTATATATTATAAGAGCTATTCATAGTTGGCATATGAGAATATTAATCTATACTAATATTATAAAGAAGTAAAGTTTGTGTATTTGATATTTGTTAAATTGTAAGGGGTAATCTCGGGATCTACTGAACCGATTTTAAAATTCTTTCACCAATAGAAAGCCACATTATTGCTGAGTGTCATAGGTTATATAAAAAACCGAAAAATAAAAAGGCATTTACGTGGTAGTCCGTTTTGCAAAGTGAATCGGAGAAAAAACGGTCGAATGAAAGCGTTTCTTACGAACGCTGCCTTAACTATGAAAGATATATTTTTGAGTTCTAGAGAAAAGATGTGGAGCTTGAAAATGCCTACAAAAAAGTCAACAACAGCATATGTCTAACTTTTATATTTAAGTTATAAAAAGTAGTTTTTTCATTATTAGTATAGATAATTTAATTTTTAATATTAATAAAATAATTTAAATCGTTAGGTCATGTGTACTAAAAAAGGATTATTAACATTATGCCCAACGAAGTGGGCACGGGTCAGCTAGTCCATCATAAACTTAGTTCCATGAACGTCTTGCTTAGTTCCTTAGACTGGTCTAAGTACAAAGAAATCACTTTAATACACATTACTTTGTATTATTTGCTTACTTAACTATTTACACACAACTATTACACATGCAGTCTTTCTTGTTGACGAGTTGATAAGGTCAAGTAGTCAAGTAGTCAAGCTACTTAGAGTTAAACATTTTAAACCCTGATGAACCCAATGAAAAATTTAGGCATGTCAATATCAGACGCACACTAGTTACTTGTAGTTGTAGGAATGTTGTGCATTATGTACATGCTTATTTGGAGAAATCAACACTAAATACTATGAAAATAGGGGTCGTGGTGGCCTAGTGGTTCAATGAATGGATTTGTTTGCAAGGTGGCAGGTTCGAACCCATTACAGGCCAATCAATGTGACTTTGACAATCTGTGAAGGATAACATCGTGAGGAAACCTGGATTCCAACCATTGGAATCTGAAATCGCCAACCCGCAATGAGCAAGCGTGGTGATCAACACTTGTTCCTTCTCTACATGAAAAGAGGCCTGTGCCAGCAGTGGGACATTTATTGGCTGGTATTATAAATAGGGGTCTCGTGCGCCAATGGAATACATAGGTACAGCTACATACAATGGGTATTCTAATAAAACAACAGACTATCTTCCCTTATTTTATTTATGATCTGTACATGAAACGGAAAATAACGAATCACTACCAAACAAATATCCACGATAACTATACGCAAGTGTCGTCTGCCCGACGCCTGGTCGAAGGCATCGGTTCCTTGTACCGTTGCATGGAGCGCCAGCAGGCCTTCGCAGAAGCACTGTAAGTGTCCATATACTCCGACCTGCCGGGATAAGCTGTGAACCAGGTCTGAACAGCCTGTGGGGCCACTCCCGTATGGACTGGCCCCGGAGGATTGATCGTCGGTCGAACTGTAGGAGACTTGTCTGTAAAGTTGGTCGGATCTTTGTAACAGCGCAACATCCCAAGACGATTGCTTTCCATCGGTACTGGAGCGGTCGATTGAGCTGCTGCTATTATTGTTCTGTAGTCCGACGTTGGAAATGCTGTAAGAAAAATTAGGATACCTTATATTCACCAGCTATAAGGTATGATTGTATAAAAATAAATAAAATAGCTGATAAAGATGAATTATAGAAAAAACCAGTGCCGATTTCTTTAAAAGAATAGAGGCAAGTAAATGACTTGTGTTTCATTTACACTTTTAACTATCTAAGGGCTGAATTTTCCAACGCTAGATAATTGTTATCCGTGGAATAAAATAAACGTCTAACAGATTTTGTATGGAAGAACTGTAAAAATTATTCGTCGGATAAAATGATCTGGTGTTGGAAAAATCAGCGCTAAAATGTACTCAAATATCTGTCTACTTATTTATACTAACATCTCTTCTTGAACGTAGCTTGATACATTGTTATCATTTTGCTGTCAAGATCATCGCAGGGGTGATCTAGGATGTCATTTGTGACATCCACCATCTACAAAATATAATACTCAGTTATGTTTTCAATTTGCATTGTGGTGCAATTCGTGAGGAACGAAGGAAGGTGAGGTGATTAAGGTAACCCGTTTTACTTGATAGAATTCTATTAAAAAAATGCGTGAATGGGACCTGCATGGATTAGGTATACTTCTAAGGCGATTCATCTTCTTCAAGCTGACACCTCAAACTAGACAAAATTATCAAATTCTTTGTAAATTCATCAAGATAACTGCAGTTAGTAACAATAGGATCTGCCTACCTGTTTCCTAAGTTGTTCATAGTCCTGACAGAGCTTCTGCTCCTTTTCAAGAAGTTGTTTGTACTGTTCCACTCTTGGTGAGTACGAGTGTGCATCGCAGTGGCAGTACGGCGCCACCGGAGCGGGCCGGATGATCGGCGCCGCGTCCGGGCTTGGTGGCTCGCATGGCCTGATGAGAAGGAGAAATGCTGGTAGTAAAACTTAACTAGTAGGTATTCAAAGTTTTATTTAAGGAGCGGTAGGCCCACATTCAAACAAAAAAACCGGCCAAGTGCGAGTCAGACTCGCGCACCGAGGGTTCCGTACAAACCTGTAGGTATATAAGTAAAAGTTATGGTATTTTTATTGCTAAATGAAATCCATAACATAACAATGTGGAAAGCTGACGGTACCTTGTCAATACATATATGAAAACATTATGTATGTTCGGAAAAATCTTCATCTCTTTAAGAAGAGAAGTGATAGACATAATTTTAATACTAGAAATAGGCACAATTTGGATCAATCTCGGTTTAGATTGGCTAAGGTACGAAATTCTTTTATGGGGAATTGTGTAAAATTTTATAATAAAATACCACTGCGGATTCTACAACTGAACGAGACAAAATTTAAAACATGCATAAAACGCACACTATGTAGACAAGCATATTATAAATTAGAGGATTATATCCTTGATAAAAAAGCTTGGCTTAATGCTGGTCCTGCTCCACAGTCACAGCCACTTGGGTCCACTGTGCGGATCGCCCAGAGGACACGGTGGAGCATACGGTGGAGGTCTGCCCCGCTTGGGCGGAGCATCGCCGTGTCCTCGTGGAGGCGATCGGCGGCAGCGACCTCTCGTAGGGCCGGGCCCCTGGTTCAGACCATGGTGTGGAGCGAGAGGGAATGGGAAGCAAAATTCTCGTGTCGCGGTGTTTGTTTCCAAACTCCTCCGAAATGGCTGAACCAATTTGCATGAAATTTTGTGTGCATATCGGGTAGGTCTGAGAATCGGCCAAAATCTATTTTTTTATTTTTTTTTGTTAATCGCATAACAACGTTTGCTGGGTCAGCAAGTCTAATATATAAAATTCTCGTGTTGCGGTGTTTGTTTCCAAACTCCTCCGAAACGGCTGAACCGATTTGCATGAAATTTTGTGTGCATATCGGGTAGGTCTGAGAATCGGCCAACATCTGTTTTTTTTTTAATCGCTGAACAACGTTTGCTGGGTCAGCTAGTAAGTTTATGATTATTAAAAAAAATATACTATGTGATGTAACTAAAAATTTAAGATTTTCGGAATTTTTCCTATATGTGTACTTTATAACGTTGCTTCATGCCAAATTTCAAGATTCCAGGTCGTCTGGAAGTATCCTTTAGGTTTTGATTCCCTTGCGAGTAGTTGCGAGTTTCAAAATATGCGGCTTTAATTGCTGTATCTTTTGATTGCGTTGACGTAGAAGTTTGATTTTGTTACAGCTTAAAGATATTATAGACTTGAGTATTTGTTAAGAATTTCAATATAATACCACTACGCGTTCATGAGTAAAGGGGTAATAAGTTTAAAATTATTAAAAATATTTTTATTATATGATGTAACTAAAAATTTATGCTTTTCGCAATTTTTCCTTTATCTGTGTTATAAGACGTTGCTTCGTACCAAATTTCAAGATTCTGAGTTCACGGGAAGTACCCTGTAGGTTTTGATTCCCTTGCGAGTGTCGAAAATTTGCGGCATAAACGGGAGTATCTTTTGATCGCGTTGACTTAGAAGTTTGATTTTTTCACAGCTCCAAGAGACCATAGACTTGAGTATTTGATATGAATTTCAGCTTGATACCTCCACGCGTTCCTGAGAAAAAAGGTCTTGACAGACAGACAGACGGACAACAAAGTGATCCTATAAGGGTTCCGTTTTTACCTTTTGAGGTACGGAACCCTAAAAAGTGGTAAAAATTATCTTTCGAGGACAACTCCAGAAGCCTGTAAAAACGTAACGAAGCAATATATAGCAAGGCCATGAATTGTCATGGCCTCAGTGTCTACTTTACCTAGACACTTAGAGCTGAGGTGGGTTAGATTTAGGTCCCACTTAGAATATTCGCATTGGATGATCGTATATAAACTCTTGAAAAGAGTTTGTTTTTTTCAAAAGTATAGAGGTGTTATTTGTTCTGCCACAAAAAAAATTTTTGTACTATTTTATTATGTTGCACTTTATCGTAGATGATGTAAAGATTAAATACACGAACGGGCAAATTGCTTGTCCCAATGCGTAAATGGCCCAATGTAGAAGGCCAGTTATAATAGAGTAATTGGCAGGTAAAATTACTGTAATTGGCTTTAATAGAGGAGGCAAAAAGAGACGCACACAAACACATGTCATAATGATGCGTAACTAAATTTTACAGTACCTAATTCAGACTTCGGACGTAACGTTCATTTCCCACGATTCTCATTTAAGTATCTAGGTAGGTATATCATAAAATTTATAAACCAATATTGGTGCAACATTACTCCTAAAGTATCGAATCAAATATATCCAAACAATTTATCTATCCGAAGATCCTATCATAGCTGAGTAGACCATTAATAAGACCATTTTGTTTGCTGCCTAATAAGTCTTTTAAATGAATTCGCTTGAGAAAAGTTTAAGATCCAGGCACATGAATTGAGGACACATTCAAACTACCTAGATAGGTTGGTATATTCCATGATTGTTTTCACCTCCGCTCTGAGATATAAAATCTGTGTCGTAAGACTTTTTGCCAAAAATAAAGCTTGAATTTTAACATTAGGTAAATATCAAATTTTTAATATTTTTTAAGTGCTTTATTTAGATTTCGATACTGGTTAGTAATAATAAGATTAAACCATGCAGACTGTTTCTATATCAATATTATTATACCAGATTTGATGACAATATTGTCTTCCAATTACCCACAAACTCAATGCGGTTTGATTGCGGCGCAACAAGGCCGCTCAGGACAGACGAAGCCACATAATATTGAACATTGTTTTAGAATTTACAAGTCTACGAGTATGTATGTATATACCTACTTACACGATATGTTCAACAGTTAGGTGTATGAATATGGTCCTTAGACCGCTTTTATTATCTTAGCAAAACAAAGACATCCTTCCCATTTTCGCTTAGGTACATAGGTAACTTCCCAATAAATATATTGTGTTAGCTGCAGTCATAATGTACTGTATACCTACTAGCAATTTGGTACACAATAGAATGTCAATTATTACCAAAAAAAATAATAAATTTATCTACATAATTTTAGAAATGAAACAAAGAGCGCATTTTTACACCTTTGCTCTTTTTTTTCTATCAGGCTCTTGGTTAATTGAAAATATAATATATTATGCAACATTCAACAAAATGTCTGTGTACGTACTTTCCAATCACGGGTTTTGAAAATGGCCATTGAAAATCGTTTGTTGTTGTTGTCTTGAAATCCATGTTTCATCCAGTTTTTCTAGAAGTAAATTATTTTTTTATATTTTTAAACACATTTTTATTACGTCAATTAT
Organism: Diachrysia chrysitis; assembly: GCA_932294365.1. Classification (NCBI taxonomy): domain Eukaryota; kingdom Metazoa; phylum Arthropoda; class Insecta; order Lepidoptera; family Noctuidae; genus Diachrysia; species Diachrysia chrysitis. The sequence goes on along the minus strand of OW028659.1, from coordinate 6,556,181 downwards.
ATGTCATAGTAATGGTTACTTACCTCAAATTATAACGTTAATATTTTTGAGATTTATAATAACTACTTTAGCTAATTGACACCCTACATAATTTAAAAGTGCTTTTGAGGCCAAAAATTTGATCTGTAAGAAAATTTCTTCAATGAGGGAAGATAAAAACATTTTTGAAGTTTTGCGTTTTTTTTTCTTCTTTTGATCGCCATAACAAGTAGACAGTATTTAATTTATCAGTGATTGCTTACAAGAAGTTACCATAATTTACAGTGGAATTAAAATAATTACAAATTCAACCTGGTTTTTTAACTGCCAACATTCGACAAAATAATTCTCGTAGATTTGCTTAATAATTTTCTATGAATTGCTTTGTTTTTTATTAAATTAAATAAAATATTCAATGATGATAAATCTTTTAGCAATAAGTTGTCAACCATCAAATAAATTAGCGTTGATTAAAATCCATGGATAGAAAGAAGTTGTTAAATTATAGGTAGGGTTGCATGTCTAATATCTCCCTTTTTTGATTTGATGATTGTATTTAATTGATTTAGTAATGCTCTAAATTTGAAATAAAGTACTTTAAATTTCTACGGTAGTTTCTCTTTACTTGTTGGCAATATTATTACAAACTTCAATTTTTTTCAACTGTCAACATCGTTGTTTTCCTGTCATCCGTCATCAAATCAGCTGTGTATCACACACAGAGAACATGTAACATAATAAATGTGCGTATTAAAATTATTGGTGTGAAAATGTCCACTGAGACATCTGATAAAAAATCAACTCAATGTTTATGATAAATTCACGGTGGAAGAGACATGGCGCGCCGGAGGAGCAGCGGCATCACGAGCCTGGGGTTTAACCAGGATCAAGGTTTGTGTTACTTCCTAGTTCGTCAACCTGAGTTCTTTGTTCTCAGGTGGTGTTAGTATTATTCATATTTCAGATGAGCTGAGTGTGTTAGAACGTAAGTTTTGATGGAGTAGCGTCCGCGTGGTGCGAGCTGCGTCGCAGGCAGAGCGCAGAGCTTCCCTCGCCACGCTTCTCGCGTAGCTCTACGCTCCACGTGTTGTTTATATTTTTAGTTGCGCGCCCACGCGCAATTTCCATTCTTCGCGAGTTCGTTCGCTATTGTTTGGGCGTTGGTTTTGTTTGCCCTCATACTTGCGTATGTACATGGAATTTAAAACGCAATTTTAATCAGTTTTCATACTCACGTCTGAATCTTGAATCTCCTATTGTTTTGATAAACAGCTGTTATTTGTTTTGTATATGGTTATGATACATGGTTGTTTATAATAGTAATTGCCGTCCAGTGCAGTTAAATGTGTAGTATCTAACAACATTATTGAGTATGAATAAATTTGCATAGTGTTTTGCTTAATGCAAAGTGTTTATTGTTGTAGAAAGAAATCTGTAATTACATTTATCATTGCACAATAGCTTACTCATTGTAATTATTGTAATTCAAAAGTCTTATTAGATAAAGTGATTCTTTGTTTTTATCCTGAGTAAGTTTGTTACAAAGTAGAGTATGTATTAATGCGTTTGTTGCATTGCAGGCTGCTTCACGTGCTGCCTAAAAACCGGCCTGCGCGTCTACAATGTGGAACCACTTGTCGAGAAAGCGCACTACAGTAAGTGTTATATTGATATATATACTCCTTATAAATTAATACATAGCTGTACAATTCTGTTTAACACAATCATGTTAATATATCTAATACTTACATGGTAATAGGTTAGTAAATCAACTGATAGATTACCTGTTAGTTAAGATTTATTTATTTATATATTGAACTTTTTGCACAAAATTGGTACAAAGGCTGACTTGATGCCTTAGGCATTCTCTACCAGTCAACCAAAGGTGGTGTAGATATTTACTGTGGAAAGACAAACAATAAGAATTATATTTTTTGGCTAGTAGCTAATAAATTATCCTCGAGTAACAGTCTATGTTGCTGTGCTACCCGTGCAAAGCTAGGACTGGTTGCTAGTGTGAGATAAACTGACCCTTAATTATTAGAGCTTAAAACACAAAACTGAAAATGTTTTGGTGAGAGGTTTGGTTGGATACTGTCAACATACTTATGGCTGGCCTGTTGGTCTAGTGGGTGGCCCTGACTGCTAAACCAGAGGTTGTGGATTTGATTCCTACCCAGGATAAATCTTTGTGTGATGAGCATGATCATTTGTTCTGTGTCTGGGTGTAATTTATCTATATGTATGTATTTAGAAATATATAAGTATGTTTATCAATGGTCTGGCTGCCATAATAGCTCTGCTTAGTTTGGGATCAGATCAGGCCTTGTGTAAGCTGTCCATACATAAATTATTTAACTGCAATAAAGCTTGTATTATTCAACAAACAATTGACCTTACAACATTGATAAAAGAAAATTAATACAAGCTTTTGTGCACTCTGTTTAATTGATGTCTTACTAATCAACTTAATACTGTATTGCATAAAGTAACTTTATACTACAAACAATTATTAAAATTAAAATTTCATTTTTAAAATGATGATTATTTGCTGTTTTCCATGTTTTCTATTGTGCCTACCTACAAAAATTTTAGGAAAGCTTAATAGTAACCAAATATGTCTTACTTTAATAATTAGATATTGTATTATAAATGATGGAACTACACTAGACTATCAATGCAACATCATCATTAATACAAATAAATGAAATTCAAGTGGCTGTTTGTAATGTCAAAATAAGTATTAGTTTTTTTTAAGATCGTACGGTCATTTGTGCGAAACCTATGCCTGAAAACAGGCTTTTTAAATTTTCGTATGCCTGTCAGTCTGTCTGTCTATTTGTTCCGGCTAATCTTCGAAACAGCTAGACTGATTTTGATAAATAATTACTGGCAGGTAGCTGACTATATTGTAAGGAGTATCTTGGCAAATTTTCTTACCAAAAATATTTAGGGTTTCAAGAAAAAAAAACTCGATAAAATTAGGGATTCCGATTTTGATGGAATTATACCTTACGGGAACGAGAAGAACGCTGGCGAAACCGCAGGGCTCACCTAGTAAACAATAAACAAGTGTAACATTTACAATAATTAATTAAATAAATAAACATAATTAATTAAATTAACAAATGTCATGTGTTATTCATGAAATTGCTATGACTAAGTTAATTGAAATGGCACATAATATAATACAGTTAGGTACACATAGCTGACAGAGCCCATTCTTTCTGAACAATACTAAATTAACATTTTAAAATCGCGTGATTATACGTCGCACATGATTTAATTATATCTATTGACTTTTGTTACTTTTAATTTATTTAACTAAGGCGAAAAAAATAGACAAAACCTATTTATATTGTTTACATTCTAGTCAACTGGGATTACTTTAACTATGGCCTACATTAACTTATACACATAGTAATGGTCTAATGATACCTACCCAAGTAAGGTAAATGTCCCTAGTTTCTGACTAATATTATGTTGTTTTTTTTCTAGTACAATGAAATCAATTACCTATTTTACATAAACAATAATACCTAGGTACTGTTTGTTACCCTAAAGTTGGTATTGTTAAAGTACTAATATTTTATAATAGCAACACTGTGACCCTATTTGAGGCTTTTTGCGCGATTAACCCTTAAATATCTCCAAGGGCCTCAAAAGTCAGAGTGGATGATTTATGGGAGCTCAGAATTAAATGCTGAAGCACCATCCACTGATGCCATGCTCCACAAATTACAGCTGGCCGATGACATGTTCGCTGAAAACAATCATTTTAAATCACGATTAGTTGGTAGTTACCCACTTATGGTCGATTTGACGATGGCTGACCTACAGTAATCTAGAAATTGCCCATATGAGTTAGGTATACCTCAGTCGCCGCCCAGTCGCAGTTCGGAGTGCAATATCTCGAACACTATTAAACCCACAGAGCTGTGGTGAAGCTTAAATTGTAGTAAACAACTTCGTAAAAAAAATTCACCAGTTATTTATACTTTAACAAGACCAAAAATTTTGAGGTACGTATAGGTGATGGACCTATCGGCTGTAGGTACATAATATTAAGAGATCCCTTCTAACCCCTAAAAATTTAAAAACCTTATTAAACCTGGATGTAACAAAGAGTTATTCTGAACTAAGGGAGTACTTGCCTACCTACCTAACTTGAATGTCGACATTGACCGTCACAAACTGCATGCTATGATATCTGTGATTCTATAGTAAATACTCGTCATTACACGTCAAAAAATCAATAAAATCATAAACGCAGATATAGGTATACCGCAATGAGCGTGACTCAGCGTCAGGGAAAATTACGGCAGCGGTTAGTGCTTTCTGCATAAAGGAATCAGGTCTAGCCTTTACACGTTAGAATACGTATAGTCATCATTAAGTCGGCATTAAGTTGACTTGTTTCATAGGTATAGAGTTAAATAAACCTCGTTATAGATGAAATAATAGTGTAGCAACAGTTATGTATAGAAGATAATATGAAAGACTTTGATCCATAAATAATTAGAGAACGGAAATATTCATCATATATGGCCGGTTGCTATGTTCAAGACGCGAATCGTTTTGCTTACGGACGTAGACTTTACTTCGTTTTTGCTTAGAAAATTATAACGTCCGTAAAAAAACGAAACATTTCTTGTATAAAGTAACCAGGCAAAAGTAAAGTATTTACATTTACATGTGTATTTACATGGTACACTATTGTACAGTACACAACACAGTACTAAAATTATAATGAACGCTAGAAAATGCACCTGTTTTATACGCACATACAATAAAATTACTCATTAATCATCTATCTGTAATACATGTAAGAGCCAATGTAGATAATAGAATTTTAGATTATAGTAAAGTCGTAAAGGCCTGCTCTCATACATCATACATAAATAGACATATTTTTGAGGTAGTTAACCTCAAAAATATGTCGATTTTAATATAGCATGAAGACATAGGGATAAATGTACCAATAACCTCTTACAATATCAATTAAAGTCTATGTGATTAATCTTGAATTAATTTCAATTGTAATACAAAGTTCATAGAAAATTGTTATTCATGCAGGCACAAAAACAACACACAGTATAAAAAAGTCCATGCTTAGATTCCAGTTAGTTCCTTCCACTGAAAGTATTTTTATTTTCAAGAAAATTGTATCACGTGTCCGCTAAATTAATATCAATTTTGCATTGGCATTGTATTAGACTTAATATTAATTGAAGAGTACTTGAGAGCACTGATCTTGAAATCTATTGGAAAATGAACTTTAACCGTCTAACGACTAAGATTTGACTTTTCTACGTGTCAATGTATCCGTTTGCCATTCGAACTCAGGAGTACGTAGTGCGAGTGAATGAACTGCTATATTTAGAACGTTCTGGCAATCTTTGATTGAAATCTCATATCTGAACACAGTCCAAAAGTTTACGAATGATTTATCGCTTTTAAATGACAATGCACTTTATGAGTTGTAAAATTGTTTATCTACTATAAATGAGGCAACAATTTGCATATTTATTTCAACAATACATAACAGAACATAAATAAACAACCGAACTTATATTTTAGGTACCATTTTCGCTTTTGTTTATGAAGAATATTGTACAGACTTTCAGTCTAACCTTATAAATTGTAAAAACAAAAGTAGCAACAAAACCAAAGTTAATACAGTGTTATATCGACCCTACAGACACCAAATAATAACCTAGGTATTATATAAAGCTATTATTATGGAAAGCTAGGGCTGGGTTTTGCGCCAATCAAATCATTAAGTAAGTAAATGTACCTAGAACCTACCTATTAAAAGATAAACGTGGAGTTTCACATCTGTTCGCTCTATTAATGTTTCCGTTCTTTATTTTTATAAATTGTATGCACACAAAGGTACCTACATAAAGATCAAAGTATCTAAGCACAAAGGTTTAACAACAAATCTTTGTTAAGTAAGTATGAGTCACTAAGGAAACCGGTTGTGTGCGCTACATGTCGAAACTTGTGCATTTCTTTACAAAAACAAGGTATTTTAACATTTATGTATTCAGATCACGGGAAACCTATGTCAAAGTCAGGGGTAACATAGAATAACAATCTACCTTATAAATAAAGGCTTTGTCAATGTCAAAGGGTTCAACTATAGACAATAGATACATGGAGTCACTTTAAAATTATCTTGACTTAGTAGTCACCTTTCTAACACCTTTGTGAGACAACGATAGAGCCATTACCTATTGAACTGTGAGCAAATCGATTTACCATTCGAGCTCTGAGTGTTAAGGTTGTGTAATAGAATCCCGAGTACGTACATTACGGGCAATTTGACTTGGCACGTCTGAAAAATAAGATATCGCTGAATTTGCATCCATATAGCTAAAACTATGAAGTTCCGAACTTCAAAGCCGGCTAGTTAAAAAGAAAATCACTTTTTTTTCGTTATTGGCGTCCAAATCATGGCCCAAGTAAAGGGTAATTTGATCTCCATTAAATTTCGAACCCTCTGCCATCAAATGGGTATGAACTATACATACTTCAGCTATCTCTCAGAAATGTCTATCAATCTGCTGCGTAGTTTTACTTCATTAATTTAATAAATGATACTGAATTAGATTAGGTTGTTGATATTAGAATTAGATTAATGTATAATTATAAGCCCGCTTTCTCTCATTTTTAATTTTGCGTGCCCGACAGGGTCCACGATGATCTCATAGTTTTAAGTTACCACCTAAGGTTCGCATTGTGTAATGCAAATAAATATTGAAATTGGAATGTTGTAAAAAGTAGTTTCGATACAGAAAGATTTAATATAGAAGTTCAAAACTGTCCTTGTATATGGGATAGTTCATCAAATGATTATTCTGACCATAGGTTAAAAATTAAATGTTGAGACGAAATAGTTAAAATATGTATTTAAAGAAAAAAAAAAAAAAAAAAATATCAGTGAGAAAGACAAAGGAGTGCTATTTCTTCTACGTCCATTCCTGACGACGTATACAAAACGACTGTCGAGACGCCATGGCCACTCGATTAGGCGTATGCGTCGTCGGCGGTGTCGCCATGGCATCCAACTGAAGCAGAGCTTACTAATATTCACAAATACCAAATACGAGTTTAATTTACCCAAATCTACACTTCCTTGTAGACTTGTGACGATAAAATATTAATGAGACGAGCAGCTATCCATACTAATTGGAATGCCAACTTTTGTTAGGAATCGCATGAGTAACGTACTACGCATTATTATTGCGATGTAGTTTACAAACCGAATTTTAAGGTCACGGTTTTAGGAAGGACGGTTTTAGGAAGGAACTAAACACAACAGCTAATTGTATTGCTCTGTTTTAGTCAGGTAACATCACGTAGGTATACTTATTTATAAACCTTAAAATTTAATTTCATATTGGCCGAATACTAACGCGTAAATTAGTTTTAAGTCTCCGTTAAGTACCATGCAGTCTCTGACACTTTAAAGTGTTAAGTAGCAACATATAGACATTTAATAACGTCTTAAAGTTGAGTGGCATTTCAGTATGCGGAGGTATGATACTTCAATGAGTTTCTGCTGGCACCATATCTTTGAAAGGGTAAAAGAGAGACAGGTTAACAAAAAACTAGCGTAAGCGTTTATTGGTAGTACTACATTAAGCGTGGCCGTCAGATTTCAACCGTATGGCACACGCAAAGGGGAAGTACCTATCTATCACCCCACCTAATGATAACGACTTAATGTTGTGGTCCTGCTTGTACGTCATTTGAGTACATGGAACTAACTAAACTCTTTTAAAAATCCAGCAATGCTTCGGCAAGATTTCTGACATGGGAGATGTTCCGTTACCTGGTAACACTGTTAGTATTCTGACCGTGAGAACTATAACAATAACATATTGATAAATTACAACAACATGTTTACTTTAGTAAATTCGTGACAATAATAAAACGTTTTTATTGTTTCCGCCTGTTATTCGAGATTATTGATGACGCAGAAAGTTCAAGTATTGAACAAAACAACACTATAATTCATTTCAAATGACGTTTTAAAGTAATCCATAATTAATCGAAAACTATTCACCTATAAATTTGCTTAAGAACAAAAATATTTATAACCATTTTGACCTTATAAATAAAACATGCAACCAGTTTGATGTTACATTAAGAATTTCATCGGTAGTGCCAATATTACCACAGATAATTATACGAGAACAATGTAAGGCAACGTTTGGTTGACCTTTTGTTCTAAGTGACTAGGCAGTAGTCATTTTCAGATGACCTGTCCCGTTAGACGTCATGTATGAATCACTCAATGCTTTAAACAGAAATAATGTGCGATAACGTATTTAAGAATTCTTAACGAGCGGTGTATCATTACTGTAATTATTGGGGTTTTTGTAGTCGGGATATGTGCGGTCCTTCACTATTAGACCGGCCTGATATAATGTAAAGAAATATTTACTAGTAAAGCTGTCTACAGTACAGTCTACATAGAAATTTCTTAGGAAGAGCACATTGTTTTAAAATAATTATGATAATAATAATAATATAATCATGAGCTAGTACACACGAAACTAAATTGAGAGAGCTCATGGTACAGGGCCAGAACTACATAATGAATATCAATATTTATAATGCTAGTACTCTTGCTATGGTAAATTGAAAGCCGATACCAGAAAATTTAAACTAATCCCTCACTAATTAAAATTTATTTTCCTTGTGTCGCGGGGAATATCACAAACATTCAAGTCACAAATAACACCCAGATTTAAAACAAGGATTTGTGGATCACACAAATATTTTTCCTATGCGGGAATCAAACCCGCAGCACGTCGGGCACAGTGGTAGTTAGAATGATGACCATATACCATACCTCTCGGCTATACGTGCAATTAAATTAGAATGTCACAAGAAAAGAGGAGATTAGAGGTTTATTAAGTATCGCTATTTGTATCTTCAGGCAAGGAGGAGCTGGGCGAGGTGTCGCTATGCGAGATGGTGTTCCGTACCAACTGGCTGCTGGTGGTGAAGGCGCGGCGGCCCTGCAGCCTCATGCTGCTCGACGACCAGCAGCGCGCCTTCCGAGCTGAGGTGCTCTTCAAGTCGCCGATCAGAGCGCTGAGGGCAAGGAAGGATAAGTAAGTGATAACATGTAAAAGTGGCCAAGCCACGAGTATTTAAACACCGCCAAACTCCCTGATTCCGATTTGTAAACGGTAAATACCCAAATCTTATTTTAAAAAAAGTAACCTATGGAGTTTCTTGTCGGTTCTTCTCCATAAGAAGGATATTTTGGAATCGCGCACCTAGAGTCATTTAGTTCTGTAAGTTTAACGTTTCTTAAGCGCCGTTTTAAGGTCTATAAGAAATAAAAAGTTTTTGATTTGATTTGATTTGGCCCAATAACAATTTTTGGCCCTACCCGGGATTCGAACCCAAAACCTCGTGCTCGACAGTCGCAAGCGCGACTACTAGACCAACGAGGTAGTCTTCTAGTCAGGATAGAATATATTATATCATCTAATGACGTATTTAATGCATGTAAATGCTCTACAAAAGTGACCAGCACAGCTGGGCTAGACATTAATAAACGTAGTAACATATCGACTTTAAAACGATAAGATAAGGCCAACCTTCACCGAATAACCCAGTAAATTGTATGATCGAACCTATTGTATCTTTGTAATAAATATCCCATTAGGAAAATGTTCCGATTGAATTATTGGTTTTTGTATTATTGATAATATTTTGTATCAACGGAAATTGAAATTAAATAGACGGATGGTTGGTCCAAAATAGAGTGAAACTAATAATCCTACAGGCAAAATCCTAAGGCGCCCATTAGACTATCAATCTATGATTGATATTGATGACAAAAATCAAAATATCTGGATAATTCGTGATCCTTTTTAATCTCACATCAATCAACATCTTACGCGATCAATCTGAAATCAATCTAACAAAGGTTACTGAATGAACAGATGCCAGTCTAATGCCCGCCTTAGAGTCTACTTTCTATTAATCGGAAAAGATTACAATAAGTTAGTAACCTAAACGGAACTAATTGCGCGTAACCTAATAAATGCGCAGGGATTTTTATGATATTGCTTATCTGTATTTCATATAATCTTTATTACCTAATATCCATTTTTTATTTACTATATCTATACTAAAATATAAAGCTGAAGAGTTTGTTTATTTGCTTGAACGCGTTAATCTTAAAAGTACTAGAAATTATCTTTGTTTATTTACTGCAACGACTTCCGTCGTCGAGTGCTTTTAAGGTGTCGCCAGTTATGAAGTCCCCGGTTCGATCCCTGAACGGATCAATGTAGAAAACTACTTTTCTACATTGTCTAGGGTCTGGATGTTTTTGGTACCTTCGTTGTCTCTGAATTCCATAACACAAGTGCTTTAGATACTTACTTTGGGTTCAGAACAATGTATGTGATATGTCCACATTTAATTATTGTAATTTGTATTTGTTTTTTTTTTGTGTTAACGTCTCAATTTGACCCATCGGAGCTATTCCAAAAGGGAGTGTCATAAATAATCCTTTACCATCAAAAACAAAAAAAAAAATCTTCTTTTCCATCCAGGGTAGCAGTGGTACTATCGTCCAGCATCCAAGTGCTATCCCTACCGTCGCTGTCCCGCGTGGCGCTGGTTCGCACGCGGCTGGGCGCGCGGCCGCTGTGCGCGCTGGCCAGCGAGCCCTCCGCACCGCACCTGCTCGCCGCGCCCGCGCATCGCAAGGGATCGTTGCAGCTACTCGTATGTATACTGTGTAGACTAGGAGATAGAATTTTCAAGGTGTGCAACAAATGGTAGAATTGTCGTTACCTGAAGAATATTTAAAGAGCCATCAGCTGAAACTGATCGACAATTACTGGTTAGGATACAAGACATACAGATAATTTTTAGTTTCATCCTACCAAAAGACGTATCTGCTATATATAGTCGAAGATGAACTGATGCTTTTCAGCATCCATCTGCGTAACCTTTTCCCTAGATATGTAGGGGCTGGCTTCCATTTTCACAGTATGCAGCTGAATGCAAGCATTTTACATAGCGAGCCTGCCTATCAGAGCTCCACAAAACAAACTAACTAAAAATGTATCCCTTGGTCATCATTTATTACTTCTTACTTACGTTCATCCTTAAAATATGGTTGTCTTGTTCAAAAGTAGGACTTTCAAGAGGAGATCTAAGGTGTGAACAAAGTTTAAAAGTCCAATTTTTCATCTATATTCGTCATGTTCCAGGACGTGACCCGAGCAGTGAAAGGCGCCCATTCATCATCCCCAGCGGTGATGGGTTGCCATCAGACCGAGCTGGTCTGCCTCAGTCTGTCCGCCAATGGCGCTCGCCTAGCAACCGCGTCTGAACGAGGCACCATCATCCGCGTGTGGGACACCGCGAATAAACACATGCTGCACGAACTAAGGCGCGGTTCGGATTACGCTGATGTGTATTGGTGAGAAATATTAAACTATTAGTTTTTTAGCTATTTCGGGGTCCCCGAGACTACACGCGATTAGTTTGTTAGTCGATTGTGGTCTTCTATTGGACTCTCCTGTACACTTTAGAGCAATTTGTGCCGAAAGTGTACATTCGTGAAATTGCCCCACTTCTACCCATCTGTGCTCACGACTCGTGCCGCTGTCTGTAGGTATATGTTTAAATTCATTCAGCTGTCTTGAAATCCTCCATCTTGATATTTTTATAACATGTACCTATCTTTTTAAATTTTTTATCGGCTACTTCTGACCGGTTAATGCTATGGTTTAAGAGATTTTTAAAGGTAGATAGGATTGATCGACAGCTGAGTAGGTAACAATAGCGACCCAATTTCAAAAAGCGGATTTTCTGAACAGCAATTTGCCATTTGTGGCGTAGATATTTTGAGTACCTAGATGTTGTGATATACGTATTGATTATTCGATATTAGTTACGAAATATTGTAAATGGGTTTGTTTCCAGTATAAAGTTCAACGGGTCGGGCTCGCTGGTGTGCTGCGTGTCGGACAAGGGCACGTTGCACGTGTGGGCGGCGCGCGGCAGCTGGGCGCACCTCGCCGCCGCGCACGCGCACCCCGACACGCGCGCGCTCTGCGCCTTCTCCGACGACAACACCGCCGTCGGTGAGTTATGTCACGTTGTATGCACAAGGTAACAGTATGGAGTGCTACGGGTCGTGCTCGCCGCCGCGCACGCGCACCCCGACACGCGCGCGCTCTGCGCCTTCTCCGACGACAACACCGCCGTCGGTGAGTTATGTCACGTTGTATGCACAAGGTAACAGTATGGAGTGCTACGGGTCGGGCTCGCCGCCGCGCACGCGCACCCCGACACGCGCGCGCTCTGCGCCTTCACCGACGACAACACCGCCGTCGGTGAGTTATGTCACGTTGTATGCACAAGGTAACAGTATGGAGTGCTACGGGTCGTGCTCGCCGCCGCGCACGCGCACCCCGACACGCGCGCGCTCTGCGCCTTCTCCGACGACAACACCGCCGTCGGTGAGTTATGTCACGTTGTATGCACAAGGTAACAGTATGGAGTGCTACGGGTCGGGCTCGCCGCCGCGCACGCGCACCCCGACACGCGCGCGCTCTGCGCCTTCACCGACGACAACACCGCCGTCGGTGAGTTATGTCACGTTGTATGCACAAGGTAACAGTATGGAGTGCTACGGGTCGTGCTCGCCGCCGCGCACGCGCACCCCGACACGCGCGCGCTCTGCGCCTTCACCGACGACAACACCGCCGTCGGTGAGTTATGTCACGTTGTATGCACAAGGTAATAGTATGGAGTGCTACGGGTCGGGCTCGCCACCGTGCACGCGCACCCCGGCACGCGCGCGCTCTGCGCTTTCACCGACGACAACACCGCCGTTCGTGAGTTATGTCACGTTGTATGCACAAAGTAACAGTATGGAGTGCTACGGGTCGGGCTCGCCGCCGCGCACGCGCACCCCGACACGCGCGCGCTCTGCGCTTTCACCGACGACAACACCGCCGTCGGTGAGTTATGTCACGTTGTACGCACAAGGTAACAGTATGGAGTGCTACGGGTCGGGCTCGCCACCGCGCACGCGCACCCCGGCACGCGCGCGCTCTGCGCTTTCACCGACGACAACACCGCCGTTCGTGAGTTATGTCACGTTGTATGCACAAGGTAACAGTATGGAGTGCTACGGGTCGGGCTCGCCGCCGCGCACGCGCACCCCGACACGCGCGCGCTCTGCGCTTTCACCGACGATAACACCGCCGTCGGTGAGTTATGTCACGTTGTACGCACAAGGTAACAGTGTGGAGTTCAACGGGTCGGGCTAGCTGCGTTGCTGCGCGTCGGACAAGGGAACCCGCGTCACTAAGACATGTCATACTATGATGTTGAAAGGAAAAATATGATATAGGACCATCATTCACTAAGTAATAACTGAGATTTATAACCACACATTTTCAACTTTATAGTTATGACCAAATACCATTTATCTCAATTTTCAAATGTTACCTAAGACAATTTATCATTTATTTAAATAATCATATTTCGAGTAAAGTACGAGTATGTAAGATAAATAGCAACATAACACTAAACACCAGCATTGCAAAATTATTTTCTTATTTACATACAAATATATTATACTAGCTGTCCCCCGCGACTTTGTTCGCGTGTTTTAGTTTCAACGGTTTTTAATTTTTGCAACATTTTTCATTTATGCTGCGCTCCTATTGGTCGTAGCGTGATGTTATATAGCCTATAGCCTTTCTCAATAAACGGACTATCCAATACAAAAAGAATTTTTCAATTCGAACCAGTAATTCCTGAGATTAGGGCGTTCAAACAAACAAACAAACAAACAAACTCTTCAGCTTTATAATATTAGTATAGATGTAAATAAGTACATGTATAAAAATGAGGCAGATATATTATTAGCGCTCGCATTTTTTGAGAACTCAAAAACCTCTTAATTAGGAAGTTTTCAATGATAGCTATCTCTTTTACTTAAGTCCTCACCCTATCTTTTGTACTATTCATTAGGGCAACTTGACAGCACTTTAACATATATACCAGCGCGATCAGATTTTAAACGTCCGTAACTATGGAGGTAACATATCTTGTGTACAATATATAATATATATAATATAATAATTTGGGAACAGCTCACACACGGCCATTTGATCCCACACTAGGCAGAGCCTGTATTATGGACACCAGATAACTAATAAACATACTTATATATTTCTAAATACATACATGTTATAGATAAATTACACCCAAACACAGAACAAATATAAATATAATAAATAAATAAATAAACATAAGCACTTGTGTTATGGAATTCAGAGACAACGAAGGTACCACAAACACCCAGACCCGAGACAATGTAGAAAAGTTGTTTTTTACATTGACCCGGCCGGGGATCGAACCCGGGACCTCAGAGCTGGCGACACCTTGAAACCGGTGTGTACGCCACTCGACCACGGAGGTCGTAAATGATCGTGCTCATCACACAAAGATTTGTCCTGCGTGGGAATCGAACCCACGACCCCTAGTTTAGCAGTCAGGATCACTAACCACTAGACCAACAGGCCCGTCGACTATCATTGTTTACGTAGTAAAATGTTTTCGCTTTTATACACACAGCATAAAGTATCTGCGAAGGTCGTATGTCACGCATCGTATGACAAGTAAAAGTGTATCACATAAATACATAATAATCGCGTGACATGGCGTGCTTTATATGTATGTATTTATGTACTTACGTGACACATCGTTTTCACAAGCTAAATATGTATAATAAAAAAATTTGTTTTATACTAGTTTAACACGCGACTATGCTTTTTTACTTTTGGTAGTATGTTACTGGTCAAAAGTAGTTGTCCAAATTGTAACAGTGTGCATTTGATCTAATACAAATAAATTAATTGAAGACTTAATGAATATCAATTTAAAATGTATTTCATTTGCTTTCAATGTTCTGATAGTTTTTAATACATAACAAGTACCACCAATTCCTGCGTCTGATAAGTGCTAAATCCAAAACCGAGTTGTTTTTTTTACACAAAATTAATTAAGTCAAATTAAGTCATATATAATTATATCACTGCTAAATCTGCGCGATGACAAAGTATTTTTTAAAGCCCGAAAAGTAAATTATTAAAAAAGTATGTAATGTATTTTTTCTACTCACGTCGATACATTGATTTGAAATGTCGCATGACGTCACATTAACAAGAACCATTGACACACTTACTCAATATTTTTTTTAAACTGTGACCTAACTTAATTTGCAGTGATATGTGAAGACGGCACTTTCCACAAGTTCACGTTCGCAGCCGAGGGCAACTGTCATCGCAGCGACTTTGAATACTTCTTACAGGTATAATATTATTCTATAATATTTTTTATTAATTGTAGAATACAACTAGTAAAGTTAAAAAATATATATATACGGGATTTAAAGGTTATTTGAAAATAATCTCGCAGAACAAAGTATAAGTATTGGCGCAAGATGAACCAAAAGGCATAACTTTCTTTTGTCGTAGCCATTTAGATTTTAGGGCATTCTCGATCTAACTTCGTTGCGAGACTTGGCAACAAAACTTTTGTTTTATGACTTTTCTCAAAGACAAAAGAGAATTATTAAAAAAATACAATATAATTCTTTTTCGATCTGTATTTTTTGGTCCATTTTTTGCAAGTAAACGTGTACCTCTACCTCTACGTTGGTGAGAACTAATATCGTCTACAAACTTGCTCTGTTACTTATCTACTTGTTTGTTTCTTTCTTTTTAGGTGGGCGACGACGACGAATTTCTGCAATGATGTTTTTTTAATATTAAATTGACTATGGGAGATATAGTTTATGCCTATAATAAGTGATAACACAGTGAAAAGTGATGTTATATATAGTAATATAATTATAAATAACATTTTAACGTTACAACGCTTAATTTGAAATTTCGTGATAATTTCAGTAACTATAATAAATAATATATAAAAGTTATTTTTGAAATGTGTGAAGAAGCACGAACTCGGCTTATATTAGTTCTTTAAAGATATTTTTTTTCATAAATTTTATGTAAATAAAAGTACTCCGGTTTCATTACTAACAAATATAGTTACAAAATTCAATAGATCGTGTTTCTTTATCGATGCAAAAGTAGCTCTACTTTATGATGAAAAATTCGAATTTTTACTCGCATATTTTTTATGAATAATTTATTCATCAGTTAAATTTTCGTACACTAAATAACAATGTATACTTTAAAGTTTTCATAACAGACTATAACTTAGCCTAAGTGCAATATATGTTGACTAGATTGGTTAGTAGTGAAATCGGTCTAGATATTGTATTAAATCCTCCTGTAATATTTGTTTTACTTAAGGGGGCGCCACTTATCTATGTTCTGGCACATAATATATTTAATTTTGTTATTAGGATACTGTTACAAGGTCAACGAAATATAATACATTTGAAGTTCGTGAATTAATTTAAGGTACGAACTTGTTATTACTATTGTAATTTAGGAGAATTAGAAGCTACAAATATTCTGCTGATTTATTGAGGGTGTTCGCGATTTAAAAATACGCCAGTTCTCGCATGTGGCCTTCTCTGGCCACCTGTCAATTTCCACCAATGAGAGAGAAGCTACTGGCTCGTGATCAACCGTTATTTGCATGTCAATTCACGAACTTTAAATTTAGATTAAAATAATATTAAAGATAGTTTATCAGGGCTTTCATTCGTTAAATTTAGGATAATTGAATCATTACCGGAAAAGACAGAGAGCACTAAATTGCATTTTTTTATTTTTAGAATCCAAATGATGGAGTTTTATGATTTTGTTGTACGTACATACCTATTCGGAATAATGTTATACACTCAAGCCTTTCTGTAAACCATGTTGCACCATACATTCATTGTTTTAGGCCGCTTATACACGGACTGCGTGAGCTATCTACTGCACTAGCACGTAACGTTTGCCACCCGCGAATTCAATTTTGTAAACAGTCTAAACAAAAGCAGTCAAACTGTTTTAAGCAATCCATGTGCCATCGAAGTCTATATAGTATATAGTACACCATGCAGTCGCAGATTATATCGAATGCTTCAAACAGTCCGTGTGTACGCGGCTTTAATGATTTAAGTCATTCCAATTCACATTCACCATTTAGTTTACATGATTTTTTTTTATTATCTAAATTGCATGGGATTTTGTACAATTCGTTCAGTAGGTTACAGTGAATATTTTAACCGTCCTTTGGCTAAAAGGTCTCTCCCAAGTTGTTGCCCCATAATACTCGCATGGGAAACTGAATTCCTATTCTATCTACTTAGTAGATTTGGTTTTGGAAACAAGATAATGTAATCAAGCTTTTAGTTCGTAAATACTTCGATGAGGTTATTTGAATGAGGCTTGTATACTATACGTACATTTATGTTGTATGGAACGACTGACTCGCGCGATGTCTAATAATAATAAAAAAAACAATAAAAATGTAAGCAATATAGCAAGTAGTAGGAGGCAAATGAAATTTGACATTCAGCTTTGCAGGCAGGTCCTATCGCTCGATATATATACAAGCGCGACTGATCACGAAACTGACCCGGATGTTTCGAGAGGACAATCGGTTTGACCAATTTTTTTTTTAATTTAAAAGCCGTTGGTCGTTTTTCCTCTGCCTCCCGGTAAAGGACTATCTGACGGGTATATTTTATTGGACCTATTAAAGAACTGCGTCAGCCAATCAGCAGGCTGTATTTAAAACAGGGGTAATTCAAAATAGGGGTAAAACTGGGTTGTTCTAGAACATTCCCGCCAGAAAGTAAACGTTAGATTATGAAGTCTTGCAATATCTGGAAAGAACTTAAATGTTTGTGATGTGTTCTTATTATTGTAATGCAATTAAAATGTTGTTAATCAATAGCCATAGTTATAATAGTTACATATTATACAAGCAATAATCTTTGTGTTATATAGGTACATTCGAGGTTAGGTGATGTACACAGGGTTTCTTGATTATAAAATATTCGTTTTATCAACGTGGAATAATTTTCCACAATAGCTTAAATATACTGGTCTGATGATTTGTGTTCAGTTTTCTAGGAGAGTCTGTTATTAACTGAATTTGTAATACATGTTTATTTGCATCATATTTTATATTCCTATCATTAATCGTTGTTATATAAAATCATTTTTTATCATAACTTTATTTACTCAGTTCGTATTTTATTCTGTTATAGCTCAATTTTAAATTGTACCTTTTGCATTTGCTCATAATATTAGTGGAGTGGTCAGATAAATTCGTTATAATTATCTTATTACCTACAGCCATTAAAAATTGTCATCATTATTTATATTTTTAAATAGTTATATTTGAACTGAGAGAATATTATAAGAGTTGAAATATTAATTAGATGCTTGTATTAAGTACATAATATACGCGAGCCCTTGTGTAAAATTATAATGTAAAGATATAATATCTATAATTATGTAAATATTTTTAAATAAATAGTCACACACTAGTTTTTGTACTTGACATTAGCAAAATAATAATTATATGTACTTGTCTCAGCTTAAAACTTATTTAATCTCTTTAGTAATAAATATTTAGGGTGACAAAACAAGCACATTAATTGGACACTGTAAATACGGAGTTTCGGATGATTTATTTTTTTATAAAATTGTAAAAACGACAGGGACTCCACTGTTTTGTATAAAAGCTTTAGGGTATAGTTGTGTACCCGAATAGGGTTATTTGGAATTTTAACATTAAAATTTTCTTTTATATATATAATCTTGTTTTTTATTTTTGTTGTGCTCCTATTAACCTAAAACCTCTGACTAAGAAGACAAAAGTATGATTATAAAACAAAATTAACAAATCAATAACTTTATTCTACGATAAATAAATTATTATTTACACTACATAATTAAATTATTCCCTCTCTGGCTTCTTTCTGTCAAATGGATCCGTCCATACCTTCATATCTGAAAAAGAAAGGTCATATTATTATTTTAATAAAAGCATATGAGTTATGTGTAATGCAGGATATTCATAAACATGCTATTGGAAGCATAGCGTTTGTAAATACTGCTTTTTTTTTCTTTTCTTCTATCTAGAGTAGTAAATTTCCAGACTATACATATTATCATATATGCATTAAAATAGGACAGCTTTCTTTCACATTGACCATAGCCACAAGATACTGTAGAGTTAATGTATAAGCATCAACTAGGTAACACCTTCATGGGGGTGTGCATGAAAATATTAGACACCATTTTTATTGTGCCTCAGAATTCACTGTAGGTACCTACACTGTTTTTAGCAAGGTTTTACTTAAGTATCTAGACTGCTGGGCTGCATTTCAAATGCACTCTGACTGTAAATTTAATGAGACTCAGACCAACCATGATTGCAATTGCACGCTGGAACTGCACCCCATTTGGTACATTTTCAGATATTTTGCAGTCATACTACATATTTAAACTGCAAATTTGTAGTCGGAGTGTTAGTAATCTCTCTAGAGCCTTAAAGATATTAAGGTCCAGTCTTGGTCACGGCGTATTATATACTCTTTGGTCTCAACTACACAATGTATAACCACAAACTATTTAAATAATAATAATTAACTTACTTCCAGGTTGAATGTCTTCCTGTCTTATATTCTTCCTAGCTTCCTTTTGTATCTCTTCTAAAATACAAATAGATAACATTAATCACAAATTGTAAACTAAAAGAAAATCCTTTTGTTTTGGTTATTTTATTTACTTACTGTATTTAGAAACGTCTATCATAGGACTAATAGCAATGGGATAAAGAGCTAGTCCGATCATTCCAACAAATCCAGAAATAAAAGCGGCGTAACGCCATCCTCTAAAGAAAGCCATGTTTATGTAATATTTATGAAATGTATAAGGAATTTTATTTCATCAACATTTCACTTCTTGCCATGGCGTTTTCATCAGTTTTCATTGACAATACAATTGACATTGACACTGACATAGTGACTAGCATAGAGATATCATAGTTTACTCCATATTCCTACATCTATGGTTTACTCACAAACACAATGTGAAAAAATTATTTCACAAAATAATAAAAATGCCAGCCTTTAAATCTCCAATGTGTCTTAGAATAAGTAATAAAGTACATGTAACTTTGAAAAAGTAACATATAGGTACTACCCTGTGATGGGTTGAAACTTGCAAACTTGTGCACAAAAGACAATAATAATATTATAAGGCAGTGGACATACCAGCGCGAGGCGCGAGTAGCGGCTCAAATGCCCGCTGGCATAGTGTGTAAGAGCCTCAACAAGCGCGGTTTACAAAAGTAGAAAGAATCACCTAAATGTCTTAAAGTAATATAGGCTGTTTTTACGTAATGACTACCTAATAACGACAGACTAATAGGTCAGTACTTCAATATTATGACTAAAATATTTTTATCCACAACTGAGTAGGTAGGTTAGGTATATAACTAGGTAGGTACTTATCTAATGTTTTAAGTAGGTACCTACTTAGTATTGATACTACGACTACTTATTGCCACTGGATAACGGATTAATTACTACAACTATTTCCCTTATCCTCACAGACAAAGTACAAAAACAATTTAGTAGACACGAATGACCTTAAGGAGTCGCCACAAAAGTATTTCGTGTGAGAATGTTTATGAATGCCATTGATCCACATTTTTCAAAGATAAAGGTTTATTGTGTATGTACTTAAGTCTAATTTGGTAAGATTTATTGCGTTATTAATGATGTAAATAAAGATAGACATTGATATGAATATTTTTAGGTATTTTATCAGCAGACAAAAAATATTGAAGTAATCGTTATTCAGTGAATAAATGGTCGTCCTTATCCTCCCAATTTTTAATACCGTATTATGAAGGCAAGCTAAGTATTTTAATGTCTGATCTTCTATGCTAAATCTGAAAGGTAACCTGCTATTAAATAAGATTCTTCTTACTACCTAAGTAGCAGCCTTAAAATTTCCCACTGCTGGGCGCAGCGCCTCTTCTCATGAAGAGAAGGCACGAGCATTGGTCACTACGCTTGCTTATTGCGGGTTAGCGATTTCGAATTCTAAAATTTGGAAACCAGGTTTCTTGACGATGTTTTCCTTTACCGATTGTCAGCGGTGTCTTAGAATAATCAAGAAAGTACATATTATATAACTTTGAAAAGTCACATTGGTACTTGCCTTTAATGGGTTCGAACCTGCAACCTTGTGCATACAAATCCGTTCATTGAACCACTAGGCCACCACGACAGTACTAAAAGAAGCAATCCAGTATCGATGACATTTAAGATAGTAGTCAATACTACAACTGCACTACACTACCTAAGTACTTATAGAAAAAAATGTTTAAACACTATCAGTGCCACATACCTACAAAAAAAAAACAACAAAAAAGTTTGTGTTTTCAAAGAGTTCACAGGGGTCGACCACTGACCTCATTGCAATCTAGTATCGATGACGCATTTATGATAGTAGTCAATACAGTAATTGTTTATCAAAGTTTACAGTACAGTATTGTTTTCATTGTGACACAGATTTGACCATTGTACTCTGATGTTGACCAATAAGCATATTTTGTTACGTTTTTTTGTTATATCAATTTACATACGTAACTAAATGTAGTAGCTGGGAAACTGGAGCTAATAAAATGATGACTAGCGTTTTTTTTTTTGTTTCATACCAACCATCACCGCGTAATCCAGGTTGGTGTCTTAGGGCACAACAATATTCGGAGAAGAGGGTTATCATTAAAAATGACATCTTTATTTGTACAGCCTACCTATTTACCTACTGGCTTGCCCTAGAAACCTATATCATATCGTAGCTCACGGTGTCAAACCCTATAATAATAGATTCTTAATTAGTAAGATCCCACAAACTTAGTTCGAGCATGTCTCTATTCCATACATTCCATACCCTATTCCGTACATTCCATAGGTATCTAGGACTTAGGTACCTCATCTCAATTACAATAAATTGTACATGACCAATGCAGACTGCCAACGAAGAGAGTCGAGACAAAACACAAACAGAAATAATATAAACATCTACCTAAAACATTGTCAGTGAGTAGTAACAAAAAAGTAAAGAGAATCGGCGCTGTGAACCCGACACGCCATTGAACTGAGAATCGTGTTACAAAAACATACAAACATAATTATGTTTTGTAATCCTTTATTGTCCAGAGGAAAAACAAAAGCAATTCCACATACATAATTGTGATAAAATAACATAATAATAATAAAATGTTTTAGCAAACTGGTTAGTTAATTGCAATTAAAGAAATCCATATAAATATTTATTCAAAATAAGGAAATAAGAATAGCTATTATAAACTTAAATAGCATTATACAATAACAAGTTTCTGTCTCTGGTTAATTAATTGCAATTACTGAAAAGTATATATTTTTTTCAATAGGGAAATATAATTAGATTAAAATAAGATTAAGAATATAAGATTAAGAGCATGAGCATTAGGTACATATAACTACAATAAACATATTCTGTCTTTATATTAATAAACATACCTACGTCGTCTTATTTTACCGCGATGTTTTTGTAAATTTGAGATAAGAATTAGTAGGTATCTATCGATTATACCTACGGTATACCTATCTTTACATAGTACAAAGTCACATCCGCTGTCTGTACTCTTAGATCTTTTAAACTACGCTGCGGATTTTAATGCAGTTTTCAGCAATAGATAGTGATTCAATAAGAAGGTGTTTATTTACATAATTAATTAATGTCTGGGAAGCGAAGGCAGGTTTCTAGTAGGTATATTAAATAATATTTGACATTATTTCATAAATTTGCAAAAAATAGTAGCTTAATTTAGGTACGACGTATGGTGGAATGGACACGGGAAATATCTAATATTATAACATAAACATTTGGCCATATTACACTACACAACATCTATTATAAATCCTCAATAATTAAACTTACTTAACATGGAATTTAGATATAACCTATTAAAGATTCACACCAAAAAAGACTTAATAACCAAGCTATTTTCGGTTGTAGGTAATTATAATTAGGATACTACAAATTCTAGGAATTGTACATTATGACACTTGTGCTGCCCTATTCAGCCCATATCATGGCGTGCAATAGGTAAATTGTTTGCTAATAAATCCCTTTCTCAACATATTTGTTTATTTATTCACGTATTTTTAAAAGTTAGTACCTACCACGGAATAGTCCGTGGTACCTACCTAACATAATTCTAAACACATAGGTACATAGGTACCTACTAAACTACTAAGTAGGTTAGTTTTGTAAAGTCAGCAAGTAGCACATAAAATACTTGATTCGCTGTGCATATTTTAGCAATTTCACCTTATTTATTTTGTTGTCTTTAAAATAAATATTTGTAATAGTAGGTAATAGGTACCTACTTAATTCCTTAGTTGAACCACAGAATAAAAACCCAAAAATTAAAAAAAAAACTTTCCGACCTCCACAAGACACAAATTATTTAAATAAAGAGGTTTTATATTTCAAACTGTTTAAAAAGTAAAATGACAATATTAACAAACCGTAGTACCTATCTTATCTAAGTATTTGTGCACGTAGGTATGATTCATGTCTCAACTCAAAACAATTTACTAATGACGGAGGAGCATCTAGTCAATAAATCTTGAAACTCAAAACATCTTTCTTATCACTGTACCTACCTAGTAGAGGTCAACTTTATCAAAACTCAAAACGAGAAACAAGTCAAACGAAACGCTTTAAAGCATTACATAACAAAAAAGTTAATAACAAAGCAATGCTATTATAAAGATTTAGGTAACTAGTTTTTTGTTTTCCAGTTATAGCAATTCTGCAAAGTCACCGCTCACAAAAACAAATCTAAGGTAATCAAAAGCGTATGATTTAAATAAAATCACGTAAACAACTTGAAAAGCTTATCTATTTATTTAGAATCTCTGGCATAACTAATCATCTAACAAATTCGTGTCTAAAATATCCACATCGGCATAGGGTTTGCTCACACCCTCCTCGATTAACTGTAACAACTTTGCGTAAACCAGTGTGGGTGCGTCTATCGCCCACAAAAAGTCTATATGGTTAAATTCTTTCAATGGCACTATGTAGTGGTCTATGGGGTTCACTAATTGTACATACAAGTTCGTGACATCCACATCGCTTGACAACCAATCGTTCTCAGCACTGAACAGAGCTATGGGCAAAGTAATTTTATGTATCGGATATTCTGGGGGAGTTATCGTCCCGTATTCCTTGAAATTCCCCTCGAGTCCGTAGTCAAAGAGCTGGAATCTGCCGTCCTTTTTAATTTCTTGTGCGTAATGAACTAGAGTCTTAGTAGATGCACCCGCAGGTACGTGACCTAATATTAATGGCAACAATGTTTTGTTGAATTGTCTCTCATCGTGTCCACATAAAACAAACATTGAATTTTCACATATAACTTCCTCATAATGATTTATCTCACACGCATGTTTTGATAACCATCTCAGTACTGCGTTTTGCGGAAGGAACTCATTAGCACCGAGTAGTTTCATTAGGTATTCAATGTTTTCACTGAACTTTGCTAATAGACTTATCGGGCTTTTTATATCACTCATATAGGCTACAGGGGCTAAAGCGAAACCAGCCCTTAAAATCTTATTATAATGTGTTTTAGTAGACAACAAAGCAAACAGTACCGTAGTTCCCATAGAATGGCCGATGTAGTTTATCTTCACATCCCACCCTTTTACCTCCATTATGTAATCGATAACCGCCGGGAGGTCGTGTTGGCTGACCTCGTGGAAGGTGAAGTTCCAGAACTCAAACGAGTCAATACTTTTTGTAACATGAGCTCGGGAGTAAGTGTTGCCGCGGACGTTAGCTAACCACACATCATAACCGGCTTCAGATAGAATATAAGCTAGGCCCTTATTGGGGCCCGGTATTACCCAATCTGCGGAGCTTCCGAGCAATCCGTGGTGCATCAACACTGTTTTCCGAGGGCTAACTTTAGACGATGCTTTTTTAGAATAAGGAATCCTATGAACAGTCAATATGTATCCGTCATCTGTGATAATAGTGTGGGCCTCCGCCGGGTAGCCATGGATAGCGATGAGTTGTGGCGTGCTCATGTGAACTATGGGGTCTTCATCCTTACACTTGTATTCCATTTCATTCGGTGCGATGGTATCAAAAACTTTGTTTTCACTAGCATCAGCTTCTTCGACGAAATCCCTGAATTTTCTCTTGATTCTCGATTGTTTATCTCCATATTCATCCGAATAATCCGTATTTGTTGAGGAGTTAAAGTTGAAATACGATGTGAATTTATTTCGTACATTTTCAACGTAATAGTTTTTCAAGCGTCGTCCTCTTTCGCGCACGTAGTTTGTGAGTTGTGAAGTTCTGTTGGTGAAGGTATCAAATATGCTTGGGAACCAAGACGAAGTGTGTCGGCACTCACTGCATCCTAATATTAATATGAACGTAAATACAACTAGTAGTGGTAGCTTCATGTTTGTACGAGCGGCTCGGGCGCGGACGCGACGACCGATGCTCCAACGACTGAACTCAATAATGGAGCACTAATGTAATTTATTCCCGCGCGGGAGGTCAAGGGGAAACATGAGTAACTCATAACAGTGCAGTGTAGGTACAAATATTCAACAAACATAACTAAAACCACTGATAAACAAAGTTCAATATTTCTGAATCATCTGTTATCTGCCGGTTGAAGGAATTGTCTAATAACGGTATAATTGATCAATAACACACATATTTGTTTATAATTTGTTATTGTGACTCATTTCATTATTAAATATGTAGAACTTAGACATAACAGTGTAAATTACTATTGTTAGGTACCTATACATATTATTGTTTAGTAATCAAATCATAAAAGGTGAATCACATAAGTAAATAACAATAAAATCATAAACCTACCTACTTAAAGACATATAATTTAGCCTACAGTTTTTATACAACTTGACAGTACAAGAACTCTACTTTTCCTAAGAACTGAGCTATATCAGCTATCAGTGTCAAATTCTATCAATATCGGTTTACTTAATGGTTCTTTGTCTAAACGATACAAACAGGCAAAGTTGATTTAATTTTCCATGGATGGTGAACTTCTTTAAGGTACCTATAGACGTACCCCATAAAGTTCAATCTTCTTCATTTATTTATTGCCATTACCGCCGACTGCATTGCGTTGTTGACGCATATCTTTATCTAATAATGTACCTACATTGAATGTATTAAACTTATTTTTAAAAGAGTAACCTATAGAGTAACCGCGCACCTAGAGTCATTTAGATTTGTAACTTTAACGTTTCTTAAGCGCTTTTATGAGGTTTATAAGAAACTAGCTGACCCGTGCCCACTTCGTTGGGCATAATGTTAATAATCCTTTTTTAGCACATATGACCTAACGTTTTAAATTATTTTATAAATATTAAAAATTAAATTATCTATACCAGCGGTCGGCAACCCGCGGCCCGCGGGCCGCTTGCGGCCCGCGGGCGTCTTACTTGCGGCCCTTGTAAGTTTTGTAAATCAATACTAATCCTTTATTATATACGCGAAAGTTAGTAAGGATATATGGATGATTGTTACTCTTTTACACAAAAGCTACTGTAGTCGAGTTTTTCTTCATTTTGAATTCAGAAACTATAGTTAAGTTTCTTATTTTACTTGATATCCTTAATGTGAGAATTTCTAGGCGTTAAGGTATTTTAATAAACGTATGAGATATACGTGTTTAAAATTTGATTCCACCGAAATGAATCAGTCGGACACCGAAATCAAATAACTTACTTTGAAAGTTTGAACCTATTCACTGAAATTAAAATCTACGGAAAATGTATGTACTTATACATAGGTATTCGTACATACATTTTCATTTCATTTATGTTTTATAACAGACAGGCTTACCTAAATAAATATATAAAATTGAATAACTGTTTGTAGTAAAAAAAAAAAAAATGTGGTGCTTGGGCAATGCAGCGCTAGAAACTTGCTTTAGTGCCTCTGTGGGCCTCTAATGAACCAAATGGGTGTAAACTGTATTTTCTCCCTCACTTCAAAGAAATGAGACCGCCGTAGTTAGCAACTAAACTAACCGCCTGGTAAAAAGTAGAGACAAGTACTCCGGTGGTTTTAGCCGGTAAGAACAATGCCCCCTGCCTTCCCCAGGGTGGAAAGCCCATACAAATTCTCACCAGAAAAAAAATCTCCAGCTGGCCTGTATTTACACCGAAATGAAACAATTACCAACCGAAATTATATAATTATGCACCGAAATAGGATTTTTTGTCACTCCGGTGGACTTTTTATCATTTCGGTGGACAAAAATGTCCACCAAGTCAACGAAATATCACAGAAATGAAAAAACAACATTAATTAGAATTACAAAAAAAACATTTATAATAGGGTGTAATGAATACTACACAAATAAACATAGTATTAGTAGGCACGCGTTCACGAGTATTTTGTAATTTTATTTACAACCACTTATTGGCAACCAAGTTATATCTATAAATGGAAAAGAGAAATATGTTGTTCCATGACACCGAACTGATAAAATTAAATTGTTGGCGGGAACACGCAGGCAGCTGCGCACTTCATTCTACGACGAACACTTAGGTGGCACTGGTGCGTACCTTCAAAGCGCACGAAAGGCGAGCTAGAGAGGTTCTATGAAAAAATATTGGCGTTAAACATTTAGCCACCGAAAGTCGCAAAGTTTTTCTGGGACAGATGTATTTAAAACTTGCCAGTTATTTACCTGGGTAGATAAAAATATATAATTACTTCATGATAATACTATCACTATTCAGGGTTTAAATAAAAGTTACTATTTAGCTACACTAACAATAGTTATTTTTGTACGAGGCAGTTCACATTGACAAGTAATTAGGACAGCCACCGAAATTAAAAAAAAGTGCTTTAACGTTTTTTTTCCGTAATCAACTGTCACCTTAATGAAGAAATATTTAATGCGTCAAATAGGTAACTACCTCTCCTAACTAGAAAAAAAATATTGTATAGCTTAGTTTCGAGGGTTTATATCACAAGTGCGGCCCGCATTTGGTTTAGTTAGCCACTTTGTGGCCCTTGCCTGCCAAAAGGTTGCCGACCGCTGATCTATACTAATATTAAAAACACTACTTTTTGTAACTTAAATATAAAAGTTAGACATAATATGCTGTCGTTGACTTTTTTGTAGGCATTTTCAAGCTCCACATCTTTTCTCTAAAACTCAAAAATATATCTTTCATAGTTAAGGCAGCGTTCGTAAGAAACGCTTTCATTCGACCGTTTTTTCTCCGATTCACTTTGCATAACGGACTACCACGTAAAAGCCTTTTTATTTTTCGGTTTTTTAGATAACCTATGACTCAGCAATAAAGTGGCTTTCTATTGGTAAAAGAATTTTTAAAATCGGTTCAGTAGATCCCGAGATTACCCCTTACAATTTAACAAATATACAAACACACAAACTTTACTTCTTTATAATATTAGTATATATATAGATATAAAACTTTTGATTTGAATCCTACATTGATGATTAACTAATATCGATAATCGATTAAGTACTTACCTAAGTATAAATTAATTATGCGAAGTATGCATTGAATGTATATTATTATGATAAGAATATTACGTCCACGTGATTGATTTGCTAACTAGTAATCTGAACATTACGTTATTACAATTTACTGAGAAACAATTACAGATGAGACTTCTATCTATACGTTTATAAGAAGTCCGCCATTATTCGAAGAAAACATGTATGAGAAAAACATACGACATTATTCTTTGCAGTTCGTATCTTAAAATTAGTATAGGTCTCAATGGTCCTTCCTGTCCCTTCTATTTTTTAATTAATAGTAGGTACCTATTTCTAGTAAAACATGAATTTGCTATTAGTAGTTGGCCACGCCACATTAACAGAATCCTGTGATCGCCAGGAGTTGTCGTTAAAAAATAAGCTTAAAATTATGTATCACAAGGCCGTGAAATGCGGGCCATCAATTGAATAAGCCATTTTGTTTTTTTAGTATTTTATGTACGTATGTGTCACTTGCGCTATCAAGACCTTATCAAGACGCATCTTTGATTAAAATCGATTGAGTCTTTGAGTAGCTACGAGCGGACAAAGAAACGGACATACGTATACACCAGGGATGTTGTGCATGCATATTTTTTCACATTCGCGGATGCGGATGCGGAGGCGGATATTTGAAGGCTAACAGCCGCTGATGCGGATCTTAGGGTATGTTTTAAGAACTAGCATCTGCCCGCCACTTTGCTCACGCAAACGATCCCACAGAAACCTGTGCCCTTAATCTGTATTATCTATTGTGTCAGAATGGTTTCACAATGTCTTGATTTTGACAGTTGTGTTATTATCAAACTGTCAAAATCAAGCAATTGTGAGACCATTGTGACACAATTGAAATAGCAGACTAATACCTAATACACACGTGATAGCGCTCGCGGACGTCGCCGGCTCCGCCTATTTTCTTTTTTGTCGCGACATGTGGTACATCTGCATCTGCATGAATCCGCATCGATTATTGCGGATGCGGATGCAGATGCAGCTGTTCAAATCGTTGCGAAAGTTCCACAATTGCGGATGCGGATGCGAATATTCGAAACATCCGTAATATAAACAATAAGTATGTATATACATATAAACATACAGGTCAAACATATTACATATCCGTTCTTTTTTGTAATATTTTTTTAATAATCTATTTGAAGGACATTAAAAATGTTTACTCAACTGACGACGTCCCAATTTAATCCTTAATCATATTTATGTACGTAAGTAAACATTATTTATCGCTCTTGGACTTATTAGTCATAATTATAACCTACTTTATCAATCGGTCCTAAGAATAACTACACCTAAATATGACTATCATAATTATGTTTGTTATATGAGTTCATCACAATTTTATTATAAGATCAAAGGGCAATAGACCATTGCTCATGAAATATGACTCACCTAAAGCTCTAAACATACGATATGTTAAAATAATAATCAAAGATCGTATATTAATACGACATTCCAAATATTTAAACTGTACTTAACGTAGGTAACGTTAACATAGGTACATACGTTAATTTTATCCTATTATTATCTTGTTCAGTGCCCTTATCCTCCAATTTAATTTTAATACAATGCCAATGTAATTATTGATTTAGCAGGCAAACAAACAACACACAGCACAAAAAAAAAATCTCAATGTTTAGATTCCAGTTACCTAGTTCCTTTCATTTGCAGCACTTTTTTTAAGAAACTTAATCTCCTTCCTTCTTTAATACTAATATCAATTTTGCATTGGCATTGAATTAGAACAAAGACTATTAGAATTAAAATCAAATTAGAGAGAATTAGAGTAAGGCCAAAGTTCAAAGCCACAATTTTGCAACCAAAGAACTTCCTAACTAATCAGAACTATTTATGGTAATTCATAAAAGCTAGACCTATTATGTAAAAAGAATAGGTAGGTAAGTATCTCACAACATCAAATATTAACATCTAAAGCTCTTTGTTCGTAATTTTAACATATTGATCTACACATTTCCACCCACTTGGTAGAGTATATTTGTTCTGTGATTCTGTGTTTCCCCCCATCGCACAGACATAAATTCTATCAAATCTGTGTATTGAAATATGGGCGTTATCTGATTACATCCCTTTTCTACTGGCAGCATCATTACAACAGTAATTGATTGCTGACGTAGCGGTCTAGGATTCGTCGCCAATAATAGGGTTTGACTATCCCGTTGGTAGCAGAGACCCTGTGAGTAACAGTTCCAAATAAATATTAGGTAGCGGCGCCTAAGAGTTATCTTTTTGGAATATTTTAGATATAGGTACATACCTATATGTGAGTTGGAAAAGTATTGGTCTTTTCTTGGAGCATTTTAATTTACTCATGTCCGAATACTCAACAAACTTTTAAACTGCCGTCAAGTGTCGTGCACAAATGAAATTAGCATTATATCTAAAAGAAAAAAGTAAGAAGAATTATTATTATTTTATACTAGCTGTTGCCCGCGACTTTGTTCGCGTATTTTAGTTAAAACGGTTTTTCATTTCTGCAACATTTTTCATGTATGTTATATAGCTTTTAGCCTTCCTCAATAAATGGGCTATCCAACACTGAAAGAATTTTTCAAATCGGACCAGTAGTTCCTGAGATTAGCGCGTTCAAACAAACAAACAAACTCTTCATATCTTTATAATATTAGTATAGATTTCGACAGAAAATTTTTCGAGGGACCATTTTAGATTATTTAACTAAAGGAGACCATTCATATTGGGCCCAAAATCCAAAGTGCCGGCCACTAAAAAAAAATGTTTTTAATCTGTTCGGGACATCATTTTAAGCATTCGGTACTATGGCACCAACACCATGGCACCATTATTTTAGCGGCTATATAAGTTTAAAAATCTCATTTTTCGTACATTTGAAAAAGCTATTAATCTATTTAGGACATCATTTTAAGCATTTGGTGCTATGGCACCAAAACTATGGCACCATTATTGTAGCGGCTATATAAGTTTAAAAATCAGATTTCTCGTACATTTGACTTTAAGCCGGCCAGTACATAACAAAAGGTTTTTAATCTGTTTGATACCTCATTTTAAACATTTGGTACTATGGCACCAAAACTATGACACCATTATTTTAGCGGCTATATAAGTTCAAAAATCAGATTTCTCGTACATTTGACTTTAAGCCGGCCAGTACATAAAAAAAGGTTTTCAATCTGTTTAGGACATCATTTTAAGCATTTGGTACTATGGCACCAAAACTATGGCACCATTATTGTAGCGGCTATATAAGTTTTAAAATCAGATTTCTCGTACATTTGACTTTAAGCCGACCAGTACACAACAAAAGGTTTTTAATCTGTTTGATACATCATTTTAAACATTTGGTACTATGGCACCAAAACTATGACACCATTATTTTAGCGGCTATATAAGTTCAAACATCAGATTTCTCGTACATTTGACTTTAAGCCGGCCAGTACATAAAAAAAGGTTTTTAATCGGTTTAGGACATCATTTTAAGCATTTGGTACTATGGCACGAAAACTATGGCACCATAATTTTAGCCGTTTACAGTACAATCACAGTATAGTCCGTTTAACTGATTTTAACTTCTATTTCGTTGGTGACTTGATAAATGGCAGCTGTAGTAACAGTTGGTATTGTAACCACATTTTTGCTTATGATCCGATCCATATGCCTATGAAAAAGTAGTCAAAATCGGTGGAACAGACTGTAAAAAGGTTTGTTTAAATATTTTATCTTATTTCCAATAGACTTATTTAATTGGTCATTCTCAATGTCAATTTTTCTTGATTTTTTGCCAAAATTGTGTGACTATACTATTAAAAAGATACCTTAAGTTTGACTGACTAGACATAACCACGTATGTAATCAAAAATATATTTAAACCTAAGTAGTTTAAGGTAAAAGACTTGCTAGACTTAACCAGGTATGTACTTAAATAATATATTTACTCTTAAGGTCAAATGTACGACAAATCTGTTTTATAAACTTATATAGCCGCTACAATAATGGAGCCATAGTACCAAATGCTTAAAATGATGTATCAAACAGATTAAAAACCTTTTTTTATGTACTGGCCGGCTTAAAGTCAAATGTACGAGAAATCTGATTTTTGAACTTATATAGCCGCGAAAATAATGGTGCCATAGTTTTGGTGCCATAGTACCAAATGCTTAAAATGATGTCCTAAACAGATTAATAGCTTTTTCAAATGTACGAAAAATGAGATTTTTAAACTTATATAGCCGCTAAAATAATGGTGCCATAGTGTTGGTGCCATAGTACTGAATGCTTAAAATGATGTCCCGAACAGATTAAAAACATTTTTTTTTAATGGCCGGCACTTTCGATTTTGGGCCCAACTTTGTATGAAACCTGAATGATCTCCTTTATTTATCACTATGACTGTGCCTGTTTTTTGTTACCTTATTAAGTAAATAAACTTAGTAAGGCAATTAATATTAGGATTACTACGAAGCCTGTATTGCGGTAGTTGTTAAACAATACTCACTGATTACAATGCTCAGAAAATTCTTATTGGCGCCCAACTGTGGCTACAGGCTTTTGTGCTAACATTGTTCTAAGTTAGTGTATTATTTTTGTTTTTTGTATTAAAGTAACCATCATACTTATTAGTCTAAAATACAGCAAAGTAAGTTGATATAAGTCAGAAAAACTAATTTTAGGTCTAACTACTTTATGTGAAAATACAAATTTGATAACAGTTACTTTTATTAGTTATCAACAAACATCCCTACAGTATCATAGGTACTAGTCTTAGAAGAATAAATAAACTATAGAGCGCGCATATCGAGTATGAATTGTTGGCACTAGTATGAACATGTAAATTCGTAAAATTAGTATATTTGTTCTGATACTAATTTTACGATTTTACATCGCACCGATCGCGATTTTATATCGCGCATCGTTTTATTAAAACTACTTATCTCAATCTCAAAACCTAATATTTCTCTAATAATATCGGAACCGTCGATATTTTTGCATTAAATCACTTAAATCGGTAAACGAGCTTGGTACATTTAGCTAAAAATGTGCTTTTAACGGCATAAGGGACTACTAGCGATGATATCGCTCTATGCTTGTCTGTGTTTCCTCTAAGGTACTAGTGTTATTGCAAATAGGGATCTAAAACGATACCTCTATGGTATTGATACTTTTACTTGTTACTGGCGTCGAATGTAAATATCGATTCCTACTTGGTATCGATATAAAAGTATCGATACTTACTAGTTCCTCGTATCAATTAAGTAACATATGAACGAACATATAGAGTACTAGAGTTACTATAGTATAATGATCTTAAGTACATTTAAAACAAAGCAAGTTAAGTAAATAACTTTCATTTGAAAATACTTATCAAATCAATTAATCACTTAAAAAAAACGGGTTTTCAAGAAACGATTCCTTGCATTAATAAGAGGTACGGAGTTAGCAAAAATGTATTAAAAAGAAACCTCGTGTTTATATATTAATAGAAACAAGGGTTTTAAATCTACCATGGGTTAGATTTTAATTAACTGACTAGATTTGCCAAATCAGCTGCTATAGGTAGCCGTCTTAGCACTACTGTTACGGACCAAGAATGTACCGATACCTACTATCGGTTAAAAGTACTTTTAACCGATAGTAGGTATCGGTTAAAAGTACAGTAACTACATACTAGCGCATTAAGGACAAAATGGCCGCAAAAGATATTCAGTTGGTTTTGGACGACAGCACAAGTCGTACTGCACGATTTAATATAAAACCATTTAGTGTGTAGCTGAAGACAACACAGTAAAGTTTGTCGTTTGTAAACATCGTGACGATGTTACATAGAACGTACGACATCGTGACGTCATGCATTTTAAATCAATGTATCGTCGTGTTTTCGGTTTCCTGACCAGCGACGTAGGCAGTATTTTCAGAGACAGGATTGTACAGGTCGTCGCGTGTACAAGTGGTGGGACAAGCTGGGCAGTTCGTTAAATGATGTCCCTGATGTCGGGTCCCTGGGTCGCCTTTTGTAGCTTTTGTTTAAGCCTCAACAAAAGGCATTTGATTTGGCACTGAAAAGGGTCGGAAACAATGGTGGGTTGCTCATTTCATGCACCCTAATCTAAAATTACAGTTTTAGTACTGGGTCTACAGTAATACTACTGCAACTATCTAATCTAATAAAAATACTATACACAGTTTCCCAATTATTTAATGTACTAAATATATTGATTAATAGCTGTTATATACAAACTAGTAAAAATTGTACTAAAAAATTGCAATATGCAATAATATAAATACCGAATATAAATATAAATGCATATATAAATATTATTATTCGGTAAAGAAAAAATTATATTTAAAATTGTTATAAAATGTTTAATCTCCTCACATAATTGGGTGAAATTGTCGATATTCCACTTCAAAAGTTCTTTTTTCAGATCTTCAGATTGTAATCTGTTGAAATCTTCAGCATCTGAAATGAAACAAAGAATATATATATATATATGATTGTTATCATTCTTTCAAAAATCTAATCTTAGTCATTTAAATGTTATCAAATAATAAGGTCAAAAGAAGTACATAAATCAATTTGTAAACTTTATCCTTCCTTGAGGTCTTCGATCTAGATTGAAAAGTGTAAATGCCGAGCTTACTTGAAGTAATAATATGAAATTGTGGACAACATCACATACATTGCTCTGAACCCAAAGTAAGTAGCTAAAGCACTTGTGTTATGGAATTCAGAGACAACGAAGGTACCACAAACACCCAGACCCGAGACAATGTAGAAAAGTGGTTTTCTACATTGACCCGGCCAGGGATCGAACCCGGGACCTCAGAGTTGGCGACACCTTGAAAACCGGTGTGTACGCCACTCGACCACGGAGGTCGTTAAAGTCAGTGTAAAATCAAATCACAAGTTTTTATTTCTCATAAACCTTAAAAAGGCTTAAAAAACATTAAATTTACAAAACTAAATGAGTCTAGGTGCGCGGTTCCAAAATGTTCTTCATATGGAGAAGAACCGGCAAGAAATTCCATAGGTTAGGAACTCTTTTAAAAATAAGATTTGTGTACAAGACATGAAATCTACTTACTGTAAATTGTAAACCATCCACATAACTCCAGAGCGGCTACATTGAACGCTCCCAATGGCTTTGCACCTGCAGTACTTTTCCTTGGCCATATAATAACACATACAGCATCTTCACTTCCTCCTATCCTTTGCCTTTTTGTTATTAATATATTGTGAGCAATAGATTTCTTTAGAAGATATTCTAGAACTTTCCAAATTTCTTTCAATACAGATGAGTTATGTTTTTCTACTTCAAAACATATAGCAGGCACTGGATAAGAGTTATCTAAGCGATAAATGCATCCTTTGATTTGTATCCATTCCTGAAAATATAAACACATATTCACTTGTTTTTCAATAATACATATGTTAATTTGTTCTAGTACCTTCAATTATTAGTAGCAAAACACATTAAGTAAATTCAAGCATATCAAGGCTTGAATATAATGCACAATAATGGTGCTCAGTGCGCTTACTATGAGCACTTAAAGCAGGACTGTTGCCGTCGTAGAAATGAGACGCCGCTACGCGCGGAGTATTGCTCTGTCTCGCTCCCACGATGGTACTGCTTTAAGAACACATAATACAGTCACAGAGCAGAATATTAAAAAAAAATGTTTGCATCATGCTATAGGCGATGTTCTATTTCTGAGTTTTAATTCATATAAATATTAACTTATTCTCAAATAAGATAAGTAGTTCATACAACTTTTGTTCAAATACTTACAACTTTTTCAACATAAAGAGTGCTTTTTTCTTCAAGTAGATGATAGTGCAAATGGTTCACTGATGCATAGCCACACATGCTGTTGAACACAATCCGCATATCACTGCAAAGATGTTTATTTATTAAAATAACATTACAAGTCTATGTCACCCAAGGGGTGAGATAATACCGAATTTGGACAGCACAACACGTGATAGTAACAAGACCAATTGCCATAATAGGAAGATGATCTAATGCGAAAGTAACTGTCTGTCATCTGTTACGCTTTCATGGCTAAACTGCTGAACCGATTTTGATGAAACTTCATATGCGATAAGCTTGGATCCTAAGAAAGGATATATGCAACTCTCTGCCGCGATAA
Organism: Diachrysia chrysitis; assembly: GCA_932294365.1. Taxonomy (NCBI): domain Eukaryota; kingdom Metazoa; phylum Arthropoda; class Insecta; order Lepidoptera; family Noctuidae; genus Diachrysia; species Diachrysia chrysitis. The sequence continues at coordinate 6,519,416 of OW028659.1, read as the reverse complement.
CCTAAACCCACGCGGGCAGGGCCGCGGCCAACAGCTAGTGATCAATAATTTAGGCTAAGGACTCTTATAATTAGTTTTTTTGAAGTAAGTAATATATATGAAGCCTTTTACTTAAAGAAATATGTACAGTCATCATCAGCCATTAGTACAGTAGCACCTCAATATTCATAGTTGCAGTTGCAATGCTCTGCACAAATTTATATGCAAATAATAACAGTTGTACTGTAAAACAATATAATTCTGAGAAACTGATGTTATTGTTGATGCCTTGCATGTGTATATGCACAAGGCGTCAACAGTTATAGATGTACTTGTATGCATTTTTAGCCCTTGTCTGTTTAAAATATAGCAACTTAAACCATACTATTATAAATACTTGCCTACACTCACCGATCCTGTATAATAAACAAGATTTGAACAGCCAATTCTAAACTCTCTGGAGTTACTACCTGCGGCAGACATTTCTTTAATGAAGGACACAATAATGAGTGGTATCTGGATATTGGACTGTCGTTTACTAACACTGAATGTACATCTGAATCTGTGAAAGACAAAGAAGTAATAATTAACTAATTTGTAAATGATATGTTACTATTTGTGATTTATAACCAAAAGAAACTTAAAGTATTGTCTGAATTAATACATTTTTTATTATTCAGAATCAAAAAGTTGTAAATTTGAAGTAAGCCTTTTTAGGCACTTTTGAATCATAATGACTAGTTGTCTGCGGCGCAGAGCTAGATTGAAAAAAAACTAATCTACCTTATATTCCACTTACCTGTTTTATCTGTTATGTGTACAATAAAGAATTAAATTAAATTACCTTTGCCTTCAATTGAAAACAATATTTCCTTAGGTGAAACTTTTGTGAAATTAAACTTATTTTCATCAAATGGCTCGCAAATATCATTCATAGCTTCTGGTACTCTCCTTTTACTGCGACGATCTGGGTTTAACTGAAAATAGAAACAAATGACAACCAATTATTAAAAAGAAAAAATTATCAACTTAAAAAAGTAATTTACTTTTAATTACATACCAGAAGTAGATATTTTCCATCTACTATTATTCTCTGTAGATTATCGATTTTATAACGAAATATATTCGTATCATTGTGCAACTCATCCCATTTTGTTTTTAATAAACTTGAAAACGTTGTATTGCTATCAGAGTGAATTTTTTCCAATTTGTACATGTTTATTAAGATTTAAAGAACGTTTAAAAGTGACTTTTATTGGTAGTTTAACTCTAAAAATAATGATTTGAATAAACTATTTAGTTTTTAATGAACCAGTCTTTGCGTTTTAACGCCTTTGATTTTTACTTCATAGCACTTACAAATAGCCTAGATATGAAAATCTAGTGTTTAATTTTCAGTGTTTACGTCTGTAATGAAGCTCAATCAATTATTATACATTTACTTCCAGTACTTTAGCTATTTTACTCAGTCAGTTTGTTTCGTCGCTTTTGACGTCCCACGTCTGCTGTCATTTTGACAGATCGTCACAATTCATGAAATAAATATTTTTTATGCGCTTACGCCTGGAAAGGCCTTTTTTGCTCGGTGAAAAGGAAATCCTCACGTACAGTACTGTCAGTCACATAGGTACCTACTTTCTTTGCCAGCTTGTGTATTTTATTCTTATTTTTGCAATTTGTGTAGAATTTAATTTTACTCCGTTTCCGACTCCTTAGATTAATTTTTTAATTACCTGACTCCCAAAATGTTACATTACACAAATAAATTTGTGTTTAAAAATAGAGCATAAAATATAATCTTGAATTATGAGGCTGTCCATTAAGGATATATTACATTAATTTTACGAGGATTAACATTAAAAAATCGGTGGTGACACACAGACAGACAGATGGACAAGAGAGATCTTATAAGAGTTCCTTTTTTACCTTTCAGGGTACGGTATCCTAAGAAGAATTGAAATAAAAGCAGTGATATTATTTTGTGAAATATGTATTTTTTATATTTAAGAACATTATCACAATTTATTATGCTTATGTAAATTAATGTCACACTAGCTTAAGAGATCTGATACCTAATTATATTTTAGTAAAGTAAATAGCAATACATTAACTTTATGACTCTGCCTTTATGTTATTTGGATTCATAGGACTATCTTCATTATGCATGAGTAATATCCCCAATATTTTATAAGACATTTGAGCTGCATCAAAGGAACTAATATGTGAAAGTTTACTAGTCACTAATCTACCTAATTGACCATATTTAGTATCATCCACATTAAATACATCATGTTGGACCCCTCGCAATGCATTCAGTATACCGTTGGCTACATTTTGACATGAAGCATCAACATTATTGGATGATTTTTCAGAATCATTTTCACTTTGCACATCATCTGCATCTTCTAATAGATCTTCCTGTAACAGAAAAGTTTTTTTTTTTTAAATAAGGCAAACTTCTTAAGGTGATACACAAGTTTTTTAGGAATTTTTATATAGTGTTTATTTAGCAACTATTAAAGTTATTGATTTGAAATTTGGTTCCTAGATAGAAGAGGATATGATGAAAATAAATGTCAATCAGTTACACGATTAAATAAACTTTCCTCGATAGTTTTATTTTTTGAAATCACCTCTATAAAAACCTTTTTTTTACTTTATCCACCAAACTATTAAACTTATTAATGTTTTTGTACACTATTTGATGCATAAAAATAACATCTAGATTAATGTCGATTGATTTTTTATTCCAATCAATAGATTTTGATTAATATGAGATTTTCCATTATGTCGCTTACATTATTATTTCTAAGACAATATTTCGCGACCTTGTCATATGTTTAGCTCTATTTTTCCCATAAGCAAGCAGCTAGTATTATCTCTGTCTTACATTTCTTGATTGGCTCTTCAGTCCGCAATCGAAATAATTATTCTTGTAGCACCTTAAGAACATAATGACCTTTTTACATGCAAGCTGTTATATTTTCTAAGTTATTTAGCCACAAAAATAGTGTCAAGTCTAGTTATGCACTGAATCAAAAGAATTTGTGTAAGTGATCAATTATTTAGATTATAAATAGTATTTACACAATGAACATAGGTTCAGTTGAATAGCCTTATTATACTTACATTAAATCTTAAATGCCTTGATGCATTTCCATTTGTTGTGCTGTTCTTATCTAGTGTGAGTAGAAACCTACATGCTTCCCACAAGTGCCATGTAATTTTATAGGCCTGTAACAGAAACCACAACAAATAATAATATGAAATATCTATCTGGTATATATATATATATACCATGTAGGTAGTTTTATAAAAAAAATGTCTGAATAAATTACAATATTCGCCTGTATCTCCCATGGCAGAATAATAAGATACACAAGTCTTAGAAAACCTTATTTCAGTTTTTAATTTTATTGCAAACTGAAGTGTACTGTGTGAACTTGAAATGTAAGCTTTATAATGACTACTTGAAACAAGTGTTACTGTAAGTTTTTTTAAGAGTTGATCTTTATGAATATAAAAAAGCTAAAGGGCATTCTTTTGCTTTTCTAGCTCAGATTTTTTTTCATAAATATCTACTATTTAACATCACATTATTTTCATTATTTGCCTTGGGAGAAAAGCTAGGCGACTGAAACCGAGGGGCACAGCTAGTATATTATATTCATTAAGTATGTAGGTACCTTTCCATCTCCTTTAGATTGACTTGCTTTTAGTTTCCTTAAGTGATTGGCAAATGTAGACCTGATATTCGTCCATCGATCTTTTACAGCGTGACCTGTAAATTCGTTGCCATATTTTGAAGCAAATTCCGCATAAGTTTGATCTCGATGCTCCATAGATGTGTATTTTGGATGTTTTGGATTCCAAATATTAGGTTTACTTTCCATAAATTTCACTAGTTTCAAATTCATTTTTCTTGTCCAAAAAACTTTCTCTTTTGCAAAATCCAACGCCATTGTAACGATGTTTTACAATTAAAATAGAGAAAAGTACAAAAGAGATTATTAGATTATTAATATTAAAGCATTAAAGTTCGTTTACATACAAAAGTTGCTTGACAGAAATATATAAAAGTACTCTGTGACAGAAATTATAGTTCCACAGAGTACATACAGATCTTATTCCACGGTGACAGTTGGTGTTAAGTTGCGTCTACCACGCCAAAATTTAAACATTTTGTTCACATTGTTAAACTAATATTTCCCGTTCGCTGCGACTTTCAATGCTTAATGTAATTTTCAGTGAATAATGTGACGTTGGAAAATACTGGCACAGTAGACACGAATTCACACTAGTACAATACACTACACTAGTCACTCTAGTACTTACTCATCTTACTCTTTGTACCCTATTCGTAATAAATAGTGTACTTTTTTAGCAATTTTTCGAATTTTTTGCAACTCCTGTTCGTCGGAGCACCACGGGAGTGGTGTCGTTAGATAGGGCTCGACGATTGCTACCCAACGATGTATAAAGCTGTGTATGCCCAGGAACAAAAATCCGGGGAAAACCGGGAAAAACGCCAAAAATTTTTGAAAAAGTTAAGTAATTTGAAAAAAAATACTTAACTTTTTCAAACGTAATAGTTGACAGGAAAATTTATAGACAAAAACGTTTATTGGGAATAAACAGACGGCAGGCACGTGTGCAACTGATGATATTAAATTGGGTGTTATTAAATATGTTTTAATAAAGAAGAAAAACTAAAAACCCTGTCCGATACTTATGAGTATTATTGAATATTGGGCATCGAACTGCGTACACATATAATTACGTAACTATTAAATGGTACGTAAATATTCATTAAATTAAAATGAAACTGATCAAAGGCAACACTGATCGTTCGACAAAGTTCACGATTACTACTACTACAGTTTTGTATCAAAGAAGCCGCCTTAACGAGACATTTTTTTCTAGTACGTATGTTGAACCAGGAATACGCCTTAATTGGATCAGACAGGGTTTTTGTTTCATACTGTAGATATTTTAGACTGCATTTTATAATAGGTATTCTGCCTTAACATCACACCCATAGAGTCCTACTCCACCTACTTACGGTCATAATACCTAATATACTAGAGCTCACGTATGCCTTATACCAGTAATAATAATTTTAAAATGAATCATGTTTGCGTGATCGCTACAACTAAATAGTATCTACTTTACACATAGTCATAGTATACAAACATGCAAGATATAAAATAGGATACGATTTCGCTGCACTAAAAAGACCCTCTTAGTTGTCTAGTTATTTTTTTTTAATCCTTGTACTTCTACACTAATATTAATATTTTTTTCTGTCTGTTACGTTTGTTACGTAAGTCTGTTAGGTTTTCACACCTAAACTGCTTAACCGATTATTATGAAACTTGGTTAACTTGGATTCCAAGACATAGGCTACTTTTTGCCGCAATAAGCGACACAATCGCGGGCTGAGACGCGGGCAACAGCTAGCTAGTGTGAAATAAATGCGAAATGCATTTTTAACCTATATATACCCATATATAACCTACATACATCCATGGACGACAACCGTAAATCACATTGAAAAGCAAAAACTACGTACTTAAATCCATATTTACAATAAAAATATATAATGAACTAGTGACTCAAATGAAAGGACGAAAATTCACATAACCACAAGCAAATATCTTACAAACAATCCTTACTAATATTATAAATGCGAAAGTAACTCTGTCTGTCTGTCTGTCGCGCTTTCATGCCAAAACTACTGAACCGATTTAAATGAAATTTGGTACACAGATAGTCTAGCCGCGATAACTGACATTCACGCGGTCGGAGCCGCGGGAAACAGCTAGTTTATAATAAGTAGTGAACAACGATCAATTATATTCACAGTACCGAACTAGGTCGTCGTGTACCGAGAAGACCTAGGTAGTTTATCTAAGTATATTTTAATCAATAGAGTTTTATTTAACTAAAGCATATACATGTACCAACAGAATAAAAAAAACACGAGAATTGATCAACAGGCTTACTGAATTCGAAATGAGTTTGAACCTACAATCTCCATATGAATCCGGTCATTATACCAACAGGACACCCATAACAATTTTCTAACGGACTTCTAAAAAGTAAAATTTTCTTTGTTCTACTGTAAGTATAGTTTAAAAAGAAAAATGTATCTACATCTACACATATTTATACAATTTATTTCAATATTATTATTGCGTTATATGGGTTTAAAAAGGAAGTTAGTGTACTTATATTTATTTATCTCATACCTACATTATATCTAGCTCTGGATTTGGTACTCACTAATATTGTCTACTAAATAGCAATAAATACATTTTTTATGTATTTTTTGTTTAATGACTGATAATAAAAGTACATGATCTGATTACATTCCAGTTACATCATTTCATATTATTGCACTGTTCAATAGTGTTCATAATTGCTTACAAAGAGAACGGCAGTAAATCATCGCTTATGTGCTGCACTGTCAGTAATGTTGTGATTGTGACTCCCGCGCAACGGTACACCCTGGGATCTCGATCGAACTCGCGCAGTCGTTGTTGCGGCCTTAACCGCCATGGGTCGTTCTCTCCGTACATTCGCGGCATATACGCAACCATTCGTTGTAAAAAACGCGCGATACTCCAGCACTGGGTGTCCATTCTCAAAACGTCAACAATCCCAAATTGCTCCAACCGCGGAGTTGAATGAGGAAATTTTCTCAAATGCGAAACCGTATTCTGAGGTTCCTGGACCAAAACCGATCCCGATTTTGGGGAATACGTGGCGTATGGTGCCCATTATTGGACAGTTCGATATATCTGAGTTCGCTAAAGTGACACAACATTTTTTGGACAGATATGGTAGGATTGTGCGTTTAGGTGGGCTTATAGGAAGACCGGATTTGTTGTTTGTTTACGACGCGGATGAGATTGAGCGGATGTATAGGCGGGAAGGTCCGACACCGTTCCGGCCAGCTATGCCCTGCCTCGTCAAATATAAGTCCGAAGTCAGGAAGGATTTCTTTGGTGAACTGCCTGGTGTGGTTGGAGTGTAAGTACTATAAATTATATTATTTGTATTTTAAATTGATCGCATTCTCGTCATTTGACCTCAAATTTTTTGGCGCTTTTTAAATACAGTAAGTACCTAGTAGGTAAATTGCTTCGATTACTACAATTACTTACTGGATCAAAATAGATTTTACTTCAAACTTTTGAAACTTAAGAAGTTTAAGATTTTAGGCGCCATTCTTCGCCAAACTATTTTGAATTAAGAAAACGAGACGTCGAGTGCCGTTATCGAACGGAATGTCAAAACTTTCACTCCTCAAAAAGCTGACATAAAAAACCAATGAAGTTGTTTAATTTATCGTTACTGGAGATATATATATTTTTTTAATATATACTTTTTTAGTATTTTCTGCTTTAATTAGATGTGTAGCAATAAATAAGTTTTGAAAGAATGACCAAGGCTGACGTGGTATTTCCATTCAAGGTAGAAAATTATTTTGCAACCAATCATTAGAAGTCTTTTGTAATGTTATGTTTTGTATAATAAACTTATGCTCTATAGTTTATTTGTTTTAGAGAGTTTTTCCTTTAAGAAGAGTGAGAAGATTGGTTTTATAAACTTTAATCTTTTTCTTATAAAGCTTTTATCTATCTTACCTTTTTTAATTAAGAATTAAAAAAGACAAAAATGTAAATTTCATCATATTTATTTATGGTTTAGTATCGGCACTTATTATTTTAATTTGTTATTTTACAAAATCTTTAAGTAACCTACTTCTTAAGTATAGAAGACCAAGACCTAAAGTACCTATATTTTTTTTCAAAAAAAAAATATCTACCACTCTCAAAGACTACTCAGAGTCGTTATAATGGTTACACCGGTCGATTATGATTCAAGTAAGCTAACTTTCGGACTCCTGAGAGTTGGGTTACTTAAATCGATAGTAAGAAATCCATTAACGTCTCTGAGTGTGGCAGTAGGTAATTGTCTACGTTGGATTACGTTTCGCTTTCACTACAAGAGGAAATTGGAATCGAACCCAAGACAAATAGACAGTTACAACCGTTAGAATTTCTAAGTAATAATTATAACCCTAACCTATTGTAAGCGTGTCTATACAGTTAACCTAACCTTCATTATGCCTTCACACATAACCCTTTTGAAATGAAAATTACTTGTGCATCTGCAGAAGCAGTATTTATGTACATGCATAAAATACAGCCGACCACACGATAGTACTCAAAACGGTTAACAAAAAACAATCTAAATGCATTGGAATAAAAGCTGTTTTAATATCAAAATGTTACAACTTATAGGAGTGGATTGTACCTACATACCGATGTTCATCTTGCATAAGTTAAACTTCATGATGAGCAATTATTATAAATCCTTGTAACAGTTTGAGCAAAGATTAAAATAATGAAGTCACGAGAGCATTAACTGGCCATATCAAGAAAAAAAAACTTAAGCATCCGAAACTTATTTGAATTTATAATTTGATTAACTTTTTATCCGAGCTCTACTTTTTTTTTTTTTTTGAAAATCGATACTGTTTTGTTTTTGTTGACTGTTCCGAGATTTATTCAAACGATTTTATTTTATTTTAAATATTACGCTGCGTTGTATTTTTAAGATATTATAAGTAGGTATACCTTTAAATAATAATGATAGGACTAAGCTAATTAGATGATTTTAATTACATAATTGAATTATTAGCTAATGAAGCTGTCAGTCTTATTGCGTTTAAATTACGATTAATATGACTAAAATATTTATGTATTACACAAGTAATTTGTAAGCCTCGGAGACAACACATAAATCAGACATTTTAGACACAATCGTGATTATCAAGAACAGTAGGGTGTAGGTACCTATGATTTAATTATTTAATTTACAGAAAGGCGTCGAATGTGACGCCCTTTGAGTGAGCAACTACTAAAGTGTTAATGAAGTCAAGGTTTTAGTGGTAAGCGATATACTTGACAACCTTAAATTAGACCGGCCTTTATTTTTCGCTAAGAGACTAGATCTAAGTACTGCTTAAAATATTCAACAAAGATATAGATATAGATAGAACAGAGATATAGATAATCGTGTAAGAAACGTTTTTAGAAAGACGTTTACGTTTTAATTTCGATTATTTTTGTTTTATATTCACCGTAGTAATAAATGTCGGTTAGTATCAGTTTTAATTCTTTTAGTTTATACAAATATCGTTTCTTACCACTCTTTCTCATGCCTAGGTATAATTGTATCGGCCTATAAATGTCCCACTGTTGGGCACAGGCCTATTCTCACGTAGAGAAGGAACCAGCATTGATCACCACGCTTGCTCATTGCAGGCATTTCAGATTTTATACCTCAAACTTTGTGCACACTAATCCGTTTATTGAACCGCTAGACCAACACATTTTTGGTATATAGGTAACTTATTAAATGTAATATATACAAACGTACACATTTCGGAATTTTAAAAAAGCAAAAATTTGGTTTGCAATTTTGATCGCTGTTTATTGGTTTTGACATTGAATCATACAAGCATTTTTTGTCTCGTCATTATTATTCGTTTGAATTTTCATTTGTTTTGTTGAAAAAATTACTGTTTTTTTTACAACTTACTACCGGCATGAGATTTATTAACAATATTAATCAAATTGAATAATCAGTTTTCAAATATTTTCAAGTAAACTGTAAACAGTGTTTCTATTTAAGAAAATAATGGAAATAACCAATGTCATACAATTCCAAAAATATCGAGTGTTTATTTCTTTTTTGTGGTTTTCCCTATTTATAAAGTTTATTAGCAATATAATAACAAAAGAATGCCTTAAAGAGCTGACATTGAAAATCGTTTGTTTTACTGCAATAATGCATAATACTATTTCTAGATGATTATCACATGGTATAGTGCTAAAATTGTTAACAGTACTTATTTAGCACTGTCACAGAGACTTGTTCAGTGTTTAACACATTCATATGAAGGTCAGGGCGTTGTATAATATATTTTATGCCTTGTCATTCTGAAATGATAGAAATTTTAGTATTCTAAGTGCTAGGCCTCAATCCTAACCTTTGTTGGAGCCTTTAATTTTGGACTTTAATTAAATCTTACAATATATTGCTATCAGCTGTCCAAAACCCAGATTGGTACGCTTCAGATTTCTCTTGTGTATCCTCACTAATATTATAAATGCGAAAGTAACTGTGCCTGTCTATTAGTCGCGCTTTCACGCCAAAACTATTGAACTCAAATTAAATTTGGTTCACAGATAGTCTAGAGCCTGAGAAAGGACATAGGCTACTTTTTGCTGCGATAACCGACTTTCTCGCGGGCGGAGCCGCGGGTAACAGCCAGTATTACATAGGTACAAGGTCTCCCAGAAAGATTGGACGATCGGGTGTCTAGAGGACACTGTGGTATCCGCCCCATATGTTGTGCGATTTTTTGTAGTTTTCGAATCAACATACAGGGGGTTGATTCGTATACCTCTAAGTGTTCTCTACCACTGGACTCCCGATCGTCAATGCTTTCTGAGACACCGTGTATATCGCGGGGGTTTCACAGATATTCTATTAACATTTTTGAGTGAGGTATTTGATCCATGCAGTCAATCTAAGATCAACTGGAAAATGGATTGTTGATTTTAGTTATATAGTTCTTGGAGTTTCAGGTGACTTCAAATCTAAATAACATTCAAGGCATTTAAAGGTTTAAACCATCACATGCACAGACGTAGAGTACCTACAACCTTTTAGTTGTGCTAAAAAGTTGCATCGACCGGTTTTTGTCTTGGACATACGAAAGCTGTCTTGCCATGAACCCTTGGTAAATAGTTTTAAGAAATTACCCGGTAGAGGCACTTCCGCTTGACTTTATCATTCTTGATGATCTTGAATATGACCTTTGTGTTATTTTTTAATTTCTTTTTTAAAATGACTCCCGCTCTAAGGACTTTAATCCTTGTGTCGCGGGGGTTTTTACAAACATTAAAATCACATGCACAAAGAACACCCAGACTTAGAACAAGCATTTGTGGATCACACAAATGCTTGTCCAATGCGGGGATCGAACCAGCAGCATATCGCGCACAGAGGTAATTGGCGTGGTGACCTATGCCACTCGGCTATCCGTGCAGTCAAATATTTTGATCTGCAGAGTTGCAAAATACGTGTCATATAAGCTAAAACACATCATCTTAAGTGTCTTCTTTGTATTTCTAGTTTTGACAGTTCTACTCCTAGTACAAAAATATGGTAGAATGGATTTTTCTTTTTTAAATGAGAAAAAATTCTAGCTCAAAAAAACGTGAGTAGGTTTTCAACAACACATTTTAAACCTCAATAGTCCGTTCGCATGTATTACACTTGTCTCATCATGTCACACCATGTTGGTCGAGAAAGCGTGGGATATTTTTTGTTGTACGATTTTATATTCATGTGCTAATCTGCTGCTAGTATATACGTTGACACACATATTCTATTGTAGATGTATTTACAAAATACCTATGATTATGTATGTATACGTCATTTCATGTCAAGCCTCCGATATTTGCCGTTCAATTAATGTTTAGCGCTAATAATGATTTTGCACAACGTTATTTATATTGAATGAATCAGTGATTTTTGTTGTGGAAAACTGAGTTTCGGGAAAAAAGGTTTTCAAATTATGAAATTGACATTGCGGTAGACAAAATTGTCAAGAATCGCACTTATTTATGTTATTTTACTGAATTTACTGATTTATTTTTGTTTTTGTTGGTGTCTTCCGCACTACACTAGGTATTCTCTATGACTTTACTTGTCCAACTGCTAGCTTAAATCCACTAAAAAAGGATTTTTGAAAGGTAGTAAAACGTTTAAATTTTGCTATACCATTATTGTTAACGAGCCTGCTTTTCAAATCCTTACTAATATTATAAATGCGAAAGTAACTCTGTCTATCTGTCTGTCTGTCGCGCTTTCACGCCAAAACTACTGACCCGATTTAAACATAACTTTGGTACACACTCACAGATAGTCGAGAGCCTGATTAAGGACATAGGCTAATTAATATCTTTTTGCCGCGATAACCGACATCCACGCGGGAAACAGCTAGTATATTCATAAATCCATTCAATAGGTGAACAGAAGCATAACAGTCATGATCAGTGGTCGGGCACTGGGCAGTGATACTTGGCCCACTTGGGAAGCGGGGCGAGGCGAAAGCCGCCTGCGCACCGTAACGTGATACGCACGGTAATGACACATGCCCAAAACAGTAGTTGGATGTCATCTAAACAGGCGGTTGTGAAACAAGTGCATGTTGCGTAGAAAAAGCCATTAAACACAAAAAAAAACAAATTACGAAATAACGTCGTAATATTTTAGAATAATAGAATAAATTTATTTGTTCCATAAATCTGTTAATACTAGTATTACATGCAACTTAAAAAAAATGTTATGGTGCCCCACTAAAACGAAACTTAGTTAAGTCTCATGCTATCTCTTTCACTTTCAGGTGTCTAATAGCTACAATAAGTCATTTAAGACCATCTTAAAGTTAAATTCATTTAGATGGGGTTAAGTCTGAGGTAATAAATGTATTAGTTGTCAGTAATAAATGTTAAAGTGCGTCATGTAGTGTGAACTTTATAATGTTGCAGAAGTGAAGATATTTCTCGTGCAATATGATATGATTGAAAAATATAAACTTGAACTCTATTTTTTGTATAGATCCACCATTTCGAAATAAAATAAAAACACTTATTAAAAATAAAAATCTAAATAAACAAAGCTTGTTTTTATAACATGGTGTTAATAAGAACTTATATACACTAAATCATTACAATAAAATCCTTTATTACTGTATTTAATTATTGCAATGTCTAAGAAACCAGTATTATATTATGTCGAAATAGTTCTTGCACCGTCTGATCGTTGCCAGAGATGCGTCTAATAATTGTCCGGATATAATTTAACTTACAGAGATTATTGCGGCCTCACGTAATTTGTAGTTTTTGTAAGTTAAGTAATAAAACTTTTTAATGTACTCAAAACTCAATCATTTATTAAGGTGGTAAGTAAACATTTATAAAAGTACCAATCATAGACACTATTGGGCACAGCAAAATAAAATAACAAACGTTGAAGATTGCTAAGTTTAGGTACTAATACACCACAAACAATTTACACAAACACAAAACCTTAATCTATATTAAAATAAAAACTTATAACGTTTATAAAATTAAGTAAATAAATATCTAACAAGCATCAAAAAATGCATCATCATCTTTGTCAATGACGGGAAACGTGCCCAGAAGGCTGGCAACGTTGCCACGTTGAATTGCTATGCATATTCTTTGGGCAAAGTAAATGCCAGCCTTCTGGGTAGCGTAAAACAAACGTTTTGCGAGTTCCTTAAAAAGAATTCCGTTCGGTATTAATTATCTTGCATAATCTAAATATAGTGCAAAAGGGTTTCATATATATACCACATTTAAGAAATATTTTTTCTTTTACCTAAAACTATTACTAAGTAGCAACTAAGTAATGGAGATAGCAAATAAGCCTATTAGACAGGCTTAAAATCACATAGTGAATGGTGACTCAAACCACAAGACAGTATTTGGTCTTAGATCTATTTATAGCAAAATGTATCAGCCCGGGAAAATACTAGGATAAGTACTAGAGTAAGTAGGATAAGTAAGTAGTACTAGTAGTTTACGCATGCGCTGTGTGTAGCCAGCTATTGAGATAGCGTGCTTACTGGAACGTTTACAGCGACTTATGCATATTTAGTAGGACCTTAGAACCTTGGAGTTCTTAGTACAGAGACTGCAAACAACGTGATTATGACTGAGATATACAGAATTGTTTAGATTTAATTGTATTTTATGTGATATATTATATATTTAAGGATTGACATTAAAGTTGTCGCATAGCTCGATAGATGGCGTTAAGATCGAGTTAGATCGCGCAATCGTTTGATGCAGTGTGTTCTTTATAAGGTGTGAACATTAATTTGAAAGTTGCGATTCTTTGGGAGCAATATAACTATTGTAAATCGTCAGACCTCTTGTGATAAATATAAGCAGTAAAGTGTATCTGTTTATTTTTATTTAAACTCCCGCTCCTTGAACCCTGGGGTTATGTTCATGGTCCTTCGAGCTGGATGGAGTATTTTTGGGTAGTCTTCGGTGGTGATCTTGGATCACCCAACGTGTTAGTACTGGATAGCGGATTGTTATCCAGAGCATTACCCCCTTCAGTCGAGGGCATACAAGTGTGTGTGTGTGCCTGAGAAGGGTGGTACCAGAAGCTGTCAGCGGTCGACGAGTGCTGGAGTCATCTGGAGGAACACGGGAGACGCTAAGCAGGTTCGGGAGTTCGTGGCGAAGATGCACAGGGGTCGCCACTGGTGAAGGTTGAAATTTGGTTGTGTAGTGAGGCAAGTGTTGGTGTAAAACTGTGAGTACATTTTCAACCTTATATGAAAGAAGATTTTAACTTAGAAATTTCAAGAAATTTGTTTAGAATTAAGTAGTTTAGGACTTGTGTTAGTTTTAAGTGAATACTGCTTCAGACGGGGAACCTATGCCCGATTTTGGTCCCAGCAGTGTTGTTATAAAACACTTAGAAAAAATTCATTGATTTGTTTGGGACTTAGAAAAATTTTATTGAATTATTTTGGGACTTAGAGAAAATTATTTGATTTGTTTTGGGACTTGAAATATTAATTTAGTGTTGTGTGTTGGTTGTTTAAAGTTGTTAGATACGTGTTATAATTTAATATTGTTATCTAAAATTTTAAAATGGAGTCCTATTACAATATACAAAATGATTTAAAGGAGAAAATTATAAAAGCTAGATCTAACTTTAAAAAATCGCCTAAGGAACGTTTAACCGTTACCCATATAGAAACAAGATTAGAAACGTTAGACAATGGTCATTATTCTGTACAAATGACAATAACATTGTAAGTAATGTGAAGACAGCAGAACTATTTAGTTCTGACTATCATAAGAATTGTTTGTACGATTTTGTAGAAGACCTTTATATTGAGTTTAGAAGTGAGTTGAAAGAAAAACTACGGCAGGTTAAAGGTAACTCTACTGAATCAAAAGTTGAAGGTGGCAATTCTAGCTGCTGTCATGAAGGAAAGGTAGTTAGTAGAGTGAAATTACCAGAGATAAAAATAGCATCCTTTTCAGGCAAATATTCAGAATGGAATACCTTTAGGGACTTATTTATAGGTTTAGTACATAATAACAAACAGTTAGAAGACTCACAAAAATTTTACTATTTAAAGGGACACTTGACAGGAGAAGCTGAATTATTGTTGAGAAACATTCCTGTAACTTCTGAGAATTATAAGATAGCCTGGGAGAAATTAGATCATACTTATAACAACAAAAGGTTTCTTGCAAACAATACAATAAAAACTTTGTTAAGTCAAAAAAGCATGTTGTTCGAGTCAGCTTCTGATCTCAAGTCAATTTTGAATACGACATCAGAATGTTTAGAATGCGTAAAAAACTTAGGCGTAGATATAACTACATGGGATATCTTGATTATATATTTAATAAGCGAAAAATTAGATAAAACGACAAGGAAGGCATGGGAATTAAAAATATCTAGCGATAGCTCCTGTGATTTACCTACCTTTGCGCAATTTTCGGAGTTCCTTCATAGTCGTTATCGAGCGTTAGAAAGTTTAGAAGGTAATCAAGATGTCCGTAGGAGGGATAAAAATTATAAGGGCACGCAATCCTTTCATGTAGTAAAAAACAATGAAAATGTTAAATGTGCATATTGCTTAGGCGATCACAAAATAACAGCATGTAAGCATTTTAGTAAGCAGTCTAACGACAAGCGACGTGAGTTCGTTCAGGAAAATCGTTTATGTTTTGTATGTTTGTACAATAACCACTCTGCCAGGTTTTGCAGGGCCTCGTTACGATGTCACATATGTAAGCGTCGGCACCATACATTGTTGCATCCTACGGGTGGTTCCGAGTCTGAAGAGGACATTAAGTCAACTAGCGATGACGCCTCCTCTTCGAAAAGGAAGGAGGAAGTTGGTTCAAGTGCGGCCGCGCAAGCGGAGGGATCTAGCAAACCATTGATATCCTGTCTTTCCACAGGCAATGGTAGGAAAACGGTTCTGTTGACAACGGCGGTAGTACAAGCAGAATCTAGAAATGGGACATACCATATAATAAGGGCGTTGCTAGATCAAGGGTCTCAAGGCTCATTTATTACCGAAGCTACAGTACAGCATTTGGGTCTCAATAAGATTGCTACAAATAACACCGTGTTGGGTGTAGGAGGAGACAAGAGCGTTATTTCGAAATATACTGTGGTCGTAAATGTGAGGTCTAGAAAGGATCCTAACGTACAAATAAGAGTAAACGCTTTTGTTCTTAAGTCATTAACTGCTCTTTTGCCAGTTACCAAGGTATCAAGGATAGAGTGGGTAGATTTGGCTGATGAGGAGTTGGCTGATCCGGAGTACTATACGCCTAACAAAATTGATATTTTGTTAGGCGCCGAAGTGTATAGCCGAGTCATCCAATCTGGCATAAAAAGGTATTTAAACGGCAGTCTATTAGCTCAGGATACTAGTCTGGGGTGGATATTGTCGGGTGTATCAGAAGTGGATGATACTCAAATGTATTCTCACATCACTGTAATGCATTCTTCTCTAGAGGCGGACGACCTACTAAAAAGGTTTTGGGAAGTGGAAAATGAGCCATCTGATATAAAGAAAATCCTCACCGAGGAGGAACAAAGATGTGAAGAATTATTTTCAGAAACCACGGGACGTGATGATAGTGGTAGATATGTAGTACGTCTACCATTTCGTGATTCTGATTTGATAAAGAAGTATGGGGAATCTAAGTCTATAGCTACCAGAAGACTGAATAGTTTGGAAGTTAAATTAAGCAAGAATATTAAATTGAAAAATGATTACGCTAAAGTTTTACAAGAATATATAGACTTAAACCACATGGAGAAGGTACCAGTAAACAAGAAAAGTGATATAGCTGCTATATACTTACCTCACCATGCTGTCGTCCGGGAGGATAAGGTTACCACTAAAGTGCGAGTCGTTTTCGATGCTTCCTGTAAAGGGTCTAACGGAAAGTCATTAAATGATTGCCTTTTAGTCGGATCAAGGCTGCAGGCTGAACTGCGACATATTATAATGCGTTGGAAGCGACATCCAATATGTTTGGTCGCGGACATTGAAAAAATGTATTGCCAGGTATTGGTAGACAGAAAGGATACAATGGTTCAACGGATTCTCTGGAGAGAAGATCCTGAAAAAGAAATTGAGGAATATGAATTAATCACAGTGACGTACGGCCTCGGCACCCTACCTAGCGGTACGTGCTCTTCATCAGGTTTCCTATGATGAGTGCCAAGAGGATTCTGAAATAGCAAATTTTATATTAAATGATGTTTACGTGGATGACATGATGTCTGGAGCTGAAAATGTTCAAAAGGGTTTTACTATTTATACAAAAATTAATACTGTCCTAGCGAAGAGTGGTTTTAAATTACAAAAATGGATATGTAATAATAAACAATTGTTGGATACTATAACGAAGATACTGGGACTTACCTGGAACTCCAGCGATGACTTCTTCCAGTATTCAGTTAAACTCGCGCCGATTACTGCACCTGTAACAAAAAGAAAGGTATTATCCGATATTGCTAGACTGTTTGATCTACTGGGGTGGTTAACACCAAGCATTGTCTTAGCAAAGGTATTTATTAAAAAAATATGGTTAGCGGGCTTAATGTGGGATCAAGATATTTCATCAAATTTAAGTAATGAATGGGGTACTTACCATATCAACTTGAATTTATTAACAAGTTTAAAGATCCCTCGATGGTTGCACACTTGTTCAGATAATGTGAAGGTTGAGTTATACGTATTTTCGTATGCCTCGAAGGTGACATTTGGAGCAGTTGTCTACATGAGAGTTATAGACAGTACAGGTAATATCCATGTATTGTTAGTAACAACAAAAACAAAGGTTGCTAATATCAAGCAAGTGTCTATCTCACGTTTAGGGCTTTGTGGTGCAGTACTTTTAACCAATTTGATTGTTGAAGTTGGCCAAGTTATGAATGTACCGAAGGTGTACTGGCATATGTGGAGAGATAGTGAGGTGTTTTTGGCTTGGTACAATAGCCACCCGAGCCGCTGGAAAACGTTTATAGGTAATTTTAATCTATTTCTACAGCGGTATAAATGGACGGATATAGTTTTGGTTAAGGAGGACAATTTACCGCCCGGCAGGTGGTTGTTGGGTAAAATCGAGGAAAAACATCCCGGTCCTGATGATATCACTCGTGTCGTTACTCTGCGTACACAGGATGCAGTTATTAAAAGGCAAACTTCTAAACTTTGTGTCTTACCTGTCACAAAATAAATTATTGAGGCTTTATATAAGTTAAGTTTGTATCCTTAGTTATATATATATGTTTTATGTGTATGTTTATAGGTAAGCAATGAGATTGTTTTTAATTTACTGTTAACGTAATACCACTGAGGACATATGTGGAAACCAGTTCTTTTAACAGTGTTATTGTTAAAGTGTGTTGATATTTGCATGGTGGGCGGTACCTATGTAAAGGACATTTTTTCAGGATGTCCTTGGTGGGCGGTATGTTTAGATTTAATTGTATTTTATGTGATATATTATATATTTAAGGATTGACATTAAAGTTGTCGCATAGCTCGATAGATGGCGTTAAGATCGAGTTAGATCGCGCAATCGTTTGATGCAGTGTGTTCTTTATAAGGTGTGAACATTAATTTGAAAGTTGCGATTCTTTGGGAGCAATATAACTATTGTAAATCGTCAGACCTCTTGTGATAAATATAAGCAGTAAAGTGTATCTGTTTATTTTTATTTAAACTCCCGCTCCTTGAACCCTGGGGTTATGTTCAGAATTCTAGCCTTTGTTATCTTTAGTCAAGAGTACTTAAATAATACACGATGACATTAAATTATCTAAAATTTAAAGATGAGTAAGACTTCTGTACTTCGCCTTTTAATATTGGTCGACTCGATGTATCTGTCCGGTTTACTAAGTAACACGAAACTACTCAAACTCAAAAACACACACACGTAAAAAAAGCACACAATATTTGCTCTCATATTAAAATTTTGATTTCTACTACTTTTAGGTTCAATTGTTTTTACGTTATGTTTTTTTTATTTTGTTTCTAATACTTATTTTTAGAGCAGTATTTTTACTATTTATGATGTAGCAATGCGGTGGCCTCCTAGCCCGGGTATTTCTCATACTTAAAAGGAAGTCCCTACATAAGATAAACTGTTATAGTTGTAAAAGTTGACTAAATAAACATTTTTGATTTATTGATTTTTTTATTACAAAGTGGTGTAAGTATAGAGCCGTCTTGAGATCATACCGATGCACTTTGACCAGTTAACTTCGCTACCATCTTGTTAAAAAATCTTTATAATATGGGATAGTTTTTTGTGCTCTAAATTTGCTTTTGCCGAGATGAAGCAGAAGAAGGATTTACCATTATGAAGTAATGTATCATAAGAAACGAGTTCTAAAAAGAGATTTTCCAAAGTTCCAAGTATATAAAAATGTAGTCACGAGATAAAGAGAGTCTTTATTTTGATCGTAATAAATACCACAAAAAATCCAGTGCAAGTAACGACACCTTACATTCATAACTTTAAGTTGGTATGCTTGATGACGAGATTTAATCGCCTCTATCTACTTTATCCGCCGTTTGCGAAACAACTTGTGGAACTAAATATGTCGGTTAGTCGGAGAGCTAGACCGGTTGCGAAATTTATAACTGTTTGTAGACACACTTTACTTCAGAGAAACGCCAGATCATGTAAACATAAACATATTGGTGCTGGCTAGATGACGAACCATCATTTTGGAAGATTCAAGGTGGCCACTGCTAGAGCAGGACATAAGCAATTTATATCAAAGAAATGTCTGGTTTTAATGGTGGTACAAAGCTTGGAATTGAAAAAAAAGCATATACGATCAAGATCCACTTTCTTTTCCCTTATTAAGTAATGTTTTTTTTATTTAGAACATATACAATGTATAAGTAAACACGGTTAACCTTGTTGGTAAAAAGCAATGACTTGGGGTAAAGTACGCCAGTAGATTGTAAGAATGATTTTCATCTTTGGCCTTAAACGACTTGCGAGGCGATAGTTGCTCCGGTGTGCAAACATACAAACATCCTTAGTATAATGATGAGTAAACACTAAACACTCTATGTCTCACATCCAAGAGTGTTTGTTTTATATCAGAACACGTTTTTGGTTCAATATGTGGTATTACGGAAACATAATAATTTGGAGGTCCCAGTACTACGCGTCCGAGAATTATTCTTAGAATCTCAACGTCAAAATTAATTTTGTCATTTTCAGTCTACATGCATCACTCCGCGCTTGAGTGAAGTCATTATGATAATTATATTGCAAGAACCAAGGTTATAATGATGTATTTTACCATCACATAAAATATTTTCAATCCAATTGTAAAAGTATGAAGATGTAAACCTTGTATGTAGAAGATAATGTTCTAAGCTAAAAAAACTTTCAATACCAGATGTGAAAATAAGTTTTGTGTTGAAGAAAGACAGACAGAAGTTATTGATACTTATAGTAAGAAATAATTTATTTACCCCTATGCTTGATCATTGATGCGGATCAGACAGCAGAAGTCAATGAACTCGGAAATGTTTTGCGAAGATATTCTGTTACATTAGTGCCAGCATAGAAACACTTAATGGTGGACTCAATAAGAGCCGCAAATTAGAAAGTTAAAAATTTACCGTTTAGATACAGATTAATCTAGGTGGCCTTGATAAACTTGTGTGTGGCAAAGGTGTTTTATTAAGAAATGTGGTGTGATTACAACAGTATGAAAAAAACATAATCTAATGCAGACGGAGATAGACAACGGGACAGGTGACGCCAAAGAACTTGTAAGAGAGTACCTGCCATTAAACATGGCACATCTTATCCATATTAGGGCTGATTTGTGCAAAGCCAGATAATTGTTATTCGTCGAATAAAATTGACGTTTAACAGATTTTGTATGGAAGAACTGTCAAGAATTCGAAATAATTCCCCGTAAAAAAATATTTGACGTTGAAAAAATCACCCCAATATTTTGGAGTGAGCGAGTTTTGTGTCTAAACATTACAGGTATATTGCCAGTGGTGTTAAAAATCTTGGGTATGATAAACGTCATTAAGATAAGACGTTTATATTGCCAACAGGCTTTGAACCAGATCACAAGCATATTGTCAACGCTGAAAATAACAGGATAATAGATTATATGCTTCAAAAGTAATTTACACACCTTGCTTTCGTTTTAAGCTTTTCATATCATTAGTAACCAATATAACCAATGTACTTTTCCTCTTATATCTCTAAAACACGACGCTGGCAATAAAGCAATATCCACTGATGGCTAACTATAAACTTGTATGGGAACCGGCCAAACAATTAAAGCGTTGGGCATCATCCATATGCCAATACTGTTTAGAACCAATGTATCGTGTTAATATTCTTCACATACTCTCACGAAGGAATCTCCGATCGCGTTGTAGAGCGGACATTTTTATTCCATAGGCGATTTCTTCACAGCTATGCTGTCATATTGAAATCATCGCAATCGTCATTTGTGAAGAATTATAAGTTTATTACTTTTTACTTAGTTTACACTGTATGGAACATTAGCAAAAAGATTAAAAAAAAAACCCAGAAAAATTAGGGTTATGGTTTTTTTTTGAGGCATAAGTATTTATAGTCTGACGTTTACAAAAAATACTTTGCTACTTATTTTAAATTGTTTTCCCTTATTTGTCAAGATAAATAATAAAATTTTAATATGACCTGGATGAGACTGGCATAAGATCGGAGAGAATGGCACGTACAAAGAGAGAGACTTCAGCCCAGCAGTGAGATGACCACTATGAGCAGATGCCCTAGAAGAGTGACATTTCTACAAGCGTTAACGATAATAAAATCGCTTATAAAAATGACATTTAATGTATCAAAATGACATTTAGTTTCGATAAGTCACGTGACTTGGACTTGTTACTTCCATACATTTGAGCGATTCGATCAGCGTTCACGCCTGTCAAAATGCCACTTGTCTAGGGAGGCTGAGCTGTGGATGATGATGATCCTTAGTTAAAATCTCTGGTTAAAATATACAATGTTTGCAGTTACTTTACAGTTTATATTTAAATCTTTACATAGGATGTTTATTTTGTGAGGTAACTGGTATCGTTTGCGCATGTATTATCTTTGTACAGGTAATTAGCCATCATTTACGCCAATCAAAATCACGCCAACATATTTTACTCAAATAATTTAATTTAACTCTAGCTTCAATATTACTGTTCGACGTTTTATATAAAATAGCACGAAAAGTATCGATACAAAGAGCATGTATTTTTAATTTTGAAACTACTGATAAAATAAAAAATGGTTTATTGGTCATTGGTGACTGACACGTCGATGTACCATCAATACCTAACCTATAATTATAGATATGTCTTTCTATCTGGTAATATGTTTGTTAATGTTTACGTATGTGAAAGAAGTAGCACATATTTATATATTAAAAAAAACCGACTCCCGGAATTTAATCCTTGTTTCGCGGGGGGTTTTACAAACATTCAAATCACATGCACAAAGAACACCCAGACTTAGAAAAAGCATTTGTGGATCACACAATTGCTTGTCCCATGCGGGGATCGAATCCGCAGCACGTCGCGCACAGAGGTAATTGCCGTGGTGACCTATACCACTCGGCTATCCGTGCAGTCATAAATAGTTACAAGTAGTTAGTTCATCAGTCATTAGCAATTTAATTCTACTCATACAGCACATATGGGTGTGCTCTAGACGAGGATTAAGTATTACGTAGTTTGCTTATGTAAGCAAAGGTTTTACGAGGAGATCTTGTCGATATTCGCAGATTGCGTATTACAAACGAGAATACCATTATAATGATGGCATTAGTACTAAAATTCTTAGGCTCGGCGCAACTGGGCCACCGACCTCTATCACCGATGGCCAGCTATAGCGAAATATAAAAATTGATGGAAAAGTGTGTTAAGTCGCTTTCGCTGGGTACAGGAGGGTGTGATAGGTGGCTAAGCCTTAAGTTATATGTAACCACTTTAGTATCATGATTATTTGACTCCCAACTTGTAATTTATTACTAAAACAAAAGCCTAATTAGACGAAAAATTTTCAGTACCTCAATCATTTGTATTCAACATTTTATAATGCAACATATCAAGATTATTAGAGAGAATATTAAAAATAAAAATATTAATAAAAAAACGTAGTAGTAATTTATTATTGCAAAAACATTGATGTCGCAATTTGGTGTTGACGTACATAAAAAATACTATAAGTATCTAATTACTGATAATGTATCTGAATTAATTAGCAGAGTGGAAGTTAATGGAAACATCCAAAAAGAAACTTGACTTAAAAGTATTTCTCTTTCTTTGCAGGCACGGGGAACAATGGCGTCGGTTTCGTTCAAAGGTCCAGAGGCCGATCTTGCAGCCTCAGACAGTGAAGAAGTACGTGGCTCCAATAGAAATGGTCACAGAAGACTTTATAAAGTACATGGAGGAAGCGCGAGATGAACACGGAGATCTGCCTCATGAGTTCGATAATGATATTCATAGGTGGTCACTTGAGTGTAAGGAGTTTTGATATTTACTTGTGACCTAAGCGTATAGTTTATTTATTTTTGGCCTGAACTTGTCTTGGCCTGGGTTTTGTATGTTTAATGTTAAATAATTCAACTATTTACAAGAGTTGAAATGACATTGAACCAAGTTATTTCGTCTCGACTATGAAGACTATGTTTCACTGTTGGATAAATTTTAATCTAGATTTCTACACCTCTATAATAGCCATTGCATGCTATGATCTAGATTCTAACAACTGTAAAACTAACTAATGAGGTAGTAATAAAAACTTCATTACTTCTTCAAAAAATATTCCATAAAAATGCTAGATAATTTTTAACACCCATGTATTTTTTATCAATATTTTTTGTTATATTACAGCAGCTCCATTTGTCCTGTCATGGAACATATTAACAACGCCATCTTTTATCACTTTCAGGCATCGGCCGCGTGGCTCTCGACGTAAGGCTGGGTTGTTTGTCATCAGATCTGAACAGTAATTCGGAGCCGCAACGCATCATCGATGCAGCGAAGTTTGCGCTTAGAAATGTTGCTGTACTGGAACTTAAGGCACCGTATTGGAGATATGTGCCAACTCCTCTTTGGACCAAATACGTTAACAATATGAACTTCTTTGTCGAGTAAGTTAAGGCTCAGAACAATTTCGTTATTAAAGATTACGAGAAAAAATGCAAAAATACCACTTTACTTCTAAAATTTTTAGAAAATTGCTTAAAAGATTATTAGGTATCTAATAATTTTGTATCTATTTGTAAATTTGCTCAAATATTTTTACATTTATTAAACCTACTTAAAAATCATAGTTTTTTTAAGGTCAAGTTATGAACAATTTTTTTATCTGATGGTCTTTCTATATCTTATGACCGTTGTCTACAGGCTTTGCAGTCGCTACATAAACGAGGCTTTAGAGAGATTAAAGACTAAGAAGGTGACCTCTGAGAACGACCTTTCCCTTTTGGAGCGAGTCCTCAGGAGTGAGGGTGATCCGAAAATTGCTACCATTATGGCGCTCGACCTTATTCTAGTTGGAATTGATACGGTAAGTTGTTCAAAAATGTTATTTTATTAAATGTACAGAACCCTTCTAATTAAAAAACGCATTTTTAATTCCATCATTTACTTTTTTATTAGAGCCAAAGTTATTCTAACAAATATTTTTTGTCGTTGAAATTTCTGACAGATTTAAATAAAATCACCAATAAAATTAATTCCATATTATAAATATTTATTAACGTTAGTTTTAACTTTTGTAACTAAAAAATGAATTTTTGCCATTCATTTATTCGTTAGAATATTTTTTAGACTTTTTAATGTATGTAGTCTAAGAGCCATCACTGTCAAATCCAAGGTACTAAAACGATATCAATTAATTATTTTATTTTTATTTTCTCAGATATCAATGGCGGTATGTTCGATCCTGTACCAGACTGCAACGAGGCTGAAACAGCAGGAGAAAATGGCAGAAGAGATCAGAAGGGTTCTACCTGATCCAAGCAAACCGCTGACTTATTCCGATTTGGACAAACTGCACTATACAAAGGCATTCGTTAGAGAAGTATTTAGGTAAATAATTTTAAAAATTACTATTATTGAGATTAGGCCATTCAAAGGAGAACTATAGACTTTGGACCAAGTGCTGCCCTGACATGAAACGATCTACAATATGTTGCTGGTCATGTCTCCTAGGATAGTTTTTGTTGCGCTTTGGTATATTTACTAGTGCTAGCCTAAGGAGCTTTATGCAAAATACATATTTTCATTCTGGGCCACACTTGGTCCAATTTCCATAGACCAACTGGCATACACCTTTCCAAAAAAAATCGCTTATTCAAAACATCTTTTGTAGTGAATTTTTATCCACACCGCACGGAGAAGGTAAACATGGATGAAAATTTGTTATAAAATAGGGAAACCAGTATACTGATTTTCAAATAAGTATTTTAATTTTTTCGGAAAACATTAAAGCTAATTTTCTAGTTGATTTTGTTGTTTTTTGTTTTATTTATGAACTAGCTTTTGCCAGCGACTTCGTCCGCGTTTCCGTCGTTTTTCGTAAAAAAGTAGCATATGTCCTTCCTCACTGTTCAGTGGTTTTGATGTAACAGACAGATTAACTTTCGTATTTTAGTAGGGAAATTAATATGTCACGTTACACAAAAATAATCCTTATAGCATGATTCAGTATTCACGCGCGACGGCGCGGCGCGATGGCTTATTATCGTATTTCATGTATAAGTTTGGTGTTTCTATACCGATTTCTATGATTCTTTTTTTATTGAATAGGTAATAATGTTAGCTTTTTTTTAATTAGGGATGAGTGAGAGTATTATAAACGTAAGAGTAAACAAATATAATCAGAAAGCTCCGAACTGCTAAGCTATCGGGAGTTACACGTGTTATTGTGAGTCAACCATAAAAGATAGACATATGCTGTTATGGGATATTTTTTAGATAATTTAATGTAGAACATTTCCGTCATACATGATTTCTATGTAGCTTTAACCATTAAGGCTGCATACGCGACGGAAGCTTAAAAAATGGAGTAACTTCTCCCGTTTTCCCAACATTTCCCTTCACTGCTCTGCTCCTATTGATTGTAGCGTGATGAAAAGTATACTATAACCTGCCCAGGAGTATGAAGAATAATTGTACTAAGTTTCGTTAAAATCCGTCAAGTAGTTTTTGTTTCTATAAGGAACATACAGACAGACAGACAGACAGACAGACAGACAAAAATTTTACTGATTGCATTTTTGGCATCAGTATCGATCACTAATCACCCCCTGATAGTTATTTTGAAAATATATTTGATGTACAGAATTAACCTCTCTACAGATTTATTATAAGTATAGATTTAATGTGTGACTTAAATAGAAGCAATACTAATTCGTTTTAATTCTGCTTATTTTTTTCTTTGTTACAGAATGTATTCTACTGTTATCGGTAACGGTAGAACGCTTCAAGAAGATGACGTCATCTGTGGCTATCACATTCCCAAGGGTGTAAGTGCTAACGAGTCTTAGTTCTTTGTCACCTGAATTATGCTTAGCGTCCGTCCGTAGATTACTTTCTCATTAAAATGTTTTATCTTGCCTAGCCTTTTCCCAAGCAATGTTAAGGTCGGTTTCCAGTCTTCCGGAAACTGCTAAATACTGTATTTTACTTGGGGCGACTGCCTATCTAACCTCCATAAACCATCATGGATTGGTTGTCAGAATTGTAATGATTTAATTTCATAAGGTGGGCAATCCTATAGGTTAAAAATAGATAATTATTTTATTCCTGATTTAAAAAGCTCCGAGTCAATTTAATTCATGCTCGGTTTTAAAATGTCATTCCTTTAGAGAAAAACCAACCACCAACTTTATTTCATATCTGAAACAACTTCCTATATACCATTTTCAAAACTTATATCTCCAGGTTCAAGTGGTATTCCCCACTATTGTGACCGGCAACATGGCGCAGTTCGTCTCCGACCCTGAGGAGTTCAAGCCGGAGCGGTGGTTGGAGAGCGATGGACGCCTGCATCCCTTCGCCTCACTACCCTATGGCTTTGGAGCCAGGATATGTTTAGGTCGAAGATTTGCTGACCTAGAAATACAAATTCTTTTAGCTAAGGTATAAAACCTTTTTTTATCTATTTATTTTATTAAACATGGAAAGAAGGAATGGTGTTCTTTGCCCTGAAGAAGACCAGTTATGACTGAGATGATTAAATAAAATGAGTCTTAGTCTTGTTTAGACCTCGGTTTTGAAATTTCTGGTCAAATTCTGATTCTGATCAGAAAAATCTCATAAAAAGTATTTTTTTACTTTATAATGTCTGTAACACCATTTTATGGCTGTCAAAACATCAACTATGAATGCTCATTTAGAACATGGTACGTGTATAAGGTTCTTGTAAAGTTTAACTATATTTATGTAAATACAGTACATAGGTAGGACACGTAGCTGAGTACCTAGGTACAGCATAATTATATTATAGCTAAGTATATAGTACAGCTCATAGCCAGTACTTAGATGCAGCGTATATCTTAGTACATAAGATCACTACTTAGCCGAGTACATTTAGTTAGTAGTTAGTTAGCCACCTTACTCAAAGACTAAAGATACAAAATGTTGTTCTATCTCTAAACGTAAAACATCAATGTTTCTATTAAATGTTTTTTTTTCAGTTAATCCGCCGATATCGTTTGGAATACCACCACGAGCCACTCGATTATGCCGTCACATTCATGTACGCGCCTGACGGCCCTCTGCGCTTGCGCATGATTGAGCGATAAATTACAATTTGACATTTAAGATTTATCCAAGATATTTTATCGTAAATGTGGAGAGGTAAATAGGTATATACCTAATTGTTTCTTAAAGGTGTTTTTGGTACATGATAATTAGGTATTATATTTTATGATATTGTTATTTAAGATGTAAATAAACAATATACTTAATTTTACCATGTTTTTTTATTGACTTTCTGAAATTTGTGTGTCTAAGACTCGTTTTTCTTTGTGCTGTGATTTACCTTTGGCTGGGTAATAGTGTGTAGGAAATAGAATAGACAGCGTATTATTTTAATTCAGATTCAGGGTATTTCATAGTATAATATTTTTCATTTTATGTTTTTAAATTATCTAGCTGACCTGAAAGTAGTTTTCGTGTCAATATATTCAAAAATTTCATTAATATATTTTTACTAAAAAGCTAGCTAAGCTTTTGATTTCCTTTCTTTTTTGTTATGAAAGCATGTGACAACAAAAGTCACAAAAAATCACCCAGGACATGCATGTGGCAATTGTTTTTTTTTTCTATATTTTTTTTATTCTAGATGACAGCAAGTCCTTCGCTTAGAACTGTCTGATTATTCTTAAACAAACTTGGCTGACAACAATGTGTGTTAGATAACGCAAATGCATGTCTGGAAAAAAGGGTATTCTCGTCAAAAGACGACCTACAACCTACTTGCCAGTGTTCT
The DNA here is from genome assembly GCA_932294365.1 of Diachrysia chrysitis. Classification (NCBI taxonomy): domain Eukaryota; kingdom Metazoa; phylum Arthropoda; class Insecta; order Lepidoptera; family Noctuidae; genus Diachrysia; species Diachrysia chrysitis. Next base: position 6,490,716 of record OW028659.1, on the reverse strand, counting down.
CGATATAATCACTGACTGCAAGAAACTTTCTCATAAGACAATCTGGTTATTGTATTAGTAACTGCAGAAAGTGATGTGGTTTTCTCACCGCAGTTTTCACGTTTCTCTGTTGTTATTTGTTCTGTTTCCTATTTATTGTTTGGTAAGCCACCGGTAAACAATGGTTACTTTACACGTAATGCAGGCGTAGTATTTGCAGTAAACGCTGATAGCATTTTCTCTAACTTGCGTTAGTATTTTCTATAGCAGTAGTTTTGTTGCAGGTACATATTATATAAAACAATAGCTGTTTTGCATCGCGACAAAAATTTGCCTATGTCCTTTCTCAGGAATATCTGTGTACCAAATTTCATTTAATTCTGTTCAGTAGTATAGGGGTTAAAGCGCGCCAGACAGACAGAGTTAATTTCGCTTTTTTTTTAAAGGTTGCTAGTAATGTGGATGGAATTCACATTACTAGCAATCTTGTTAACTCCTCCAACTAAGCTAAATATGCTTGTGTCTGGAGTGGATTCACGTCAATAGTGCAATGGGTGGGGTTCGACCTGCGACCTCTCGATCACAAGGCGGTTACCCTAACCATTAGGCTATTGCATTTACAATATGAAGGATTGAACCAAAATTATTTAGATATTTTTAGACACAAATTCCTTATACTACATAACAGACATTTAAGTTTTAATTGTAATTTCGAAGATATATTCTGATCTTAAACTTTGAGTTTATTTATTTTTAACTTCTACAGGACCGCCTATTTTATGTAAGAATTTTACCCACGGAAAAAGCTGTAATTTTTAATATCATATAGGTATGTATAAACATACATAGGTGTAGATGTGATAATCGTACTCAATATCTAGGAAATACTTTAAATATGAGGCAAGATTTATTACAAAATACAAAGTTAAATATTTCTTCCGTCATGACGATTATCTTATAATGATGTGAAAGGTATTTAATTATTAGTCTCAGTTACTAAGACACGCTAGATTACATGTTATTAAGGTTTATACCTTAGAGTAAACATAGACAAACATAGAGCGTGCGCAACGCTCCTTAAGCCTAAGCACATTGTTAGTTAAATGTACTAAGTACGTTCATTTACCGATGTAAGTGATTTTCCTTGTGACGACAGACGTTAATGCGAAAATATCGACGGTTCCGATATTATTAGGGTAATATTAGGTTTTAAGATAGTTTTAATAAAACACACAAATTTTTACATGTTCATACTAGTGCCAACAGTTCATACTCGATATGCACGCTCTATAGTTTACTTATTTATTCATCTAAGGTTTATACACACGCTAGTCAAGTATTTCGCGCCAACGCCTTATTAGCTTATGTAAATGTGCTTATATACTGTGTTGCTATGTTTAAATAGCAAGTGGCAAGTTTGTAATAAAACGATTTGTGGACGAGGAAAGGAGACGTGTTTGTTTATAAGCTTGGTGTGTTTAGGATCTTTTATGATGTGTGTGACATCATGGTAGCGACAGTGGTTGGTCATTTAGAAGAATCGTACTAGGAATTGGTTCTCTGAATTGTCGGGTAATTTCATAGTTAACTTAACCGTTTATACATACCTACTACCGCTGGATATTCCTTTTTTACCTGTGTATGTAATTATTGCCTAGACAGCAAGATAAATAGTTTTTTTTTAATTAGACTTGGACTTTTATTCAATGCGTTAAAAAAATTCAAACTCACCAAAGGTTTAAATAGTAAAATTTTTGAATAAAAAAATAAAATCCCTAAATATACGCAAACAAAAACATTATAATAAGAATAAACAGCATAAGTTTTCTTTTTTTTTGGACGAGTTCTATGCAGTTAGCCTGAGCGCAGGCTTTAACTGCTTCACCAGACTTTAACATAAGGTTTTATATACGAAAATATAAGGTACCTTTTGTCCTTCAAAAATAAATCTATGGTCACGTACTATTGGTACATGGACCGGAGCTTGTTTTAGGTGTATATGTACCATTATTTACATCCACACCCATAAACGTTTTAAGCCAAACCAAGTTATGTAACATTTGTAGGTAATGATAAGCAAATACTCATTAAGACCGGATGGTGAGGTGTATTGTTAGTTTAATTTCGTAATTTTTGTCAAGTTTTGCTTTTTGTATATGGTCGTAGTGAGTTCTGAACAAATACATGAATCCGGTCTCTAATCACGTAAAGGAGCGCCGTTGGCAACGGCTCTCACGTCCTCTATATATATAAAATGCTTTGTTCTGAATGACTGACTGAAGGATCAACGTACAGCCTAACCCGCTGATCGTAGAGACCTTAAACTTAGGGTGTGTTCTTTGTATGACGTAGGCATGCGATATTTTTTTTTCCGAAATTCTGCATCTAAGGGGGTGAAAAACGGGGCAAAAACGTTAAAGTTACATAAAACCTTGGTGCCATGCAATAGGTACTCTTTAAAATTTAATGTCAAAAGTTTTTTTTGCTTTATATTGACTAGCTGTTTCCTGCGGCTGGATCTAAGTTTTTATTATTTTAGGACATATTTTTATTGCTAGTTTGGCCGGGTCGGGCCAGCTTGATCTAGGGACGAGGGGGTAACATTTACGTTACAATTATTTATACGCGACGGGCTTACATGCGTTATTGTAAATTACACAGTAAAACAAATTAGCCGTATAACAAGGTTTGGTACGGTGAATGACCAACTAAAAAACTTTCGAAGTTTTCAGCCTATTGTTAGCTTAAACAGCGATTTACCGATCTACTTACTTGATGGTTATATACAATGGGCTTTGTTAAAAATTGAGGTTAACAAGGCCTCTAGTGAAAATAATGGCCTGATCACATTGATGCCTGTTAGGAAGATGACGCTCGGGTTCAAGACGAGTGCAGTTTGGTTGGGCAGTTAAAGGCAACCTACTAATGTACCTAGTAGAACTACATTGGTGCTCGCGTTTGATCATTGGTTTGTAAGGATGAAGCGCTTTAGTGGTTTCGTCGGGAAGAGACCGGACTTTCCAAAAGGCGTTAGTCCATTAGGATTTTTAAAGGGTGAGAAAATGAAGGTAGTTTTTAAACTTTAATATTTTTTGACGGACATAACTTTTACCTTAAAGCATCGTTACATTGATGGTTTTAGGTCGTGAAACCGTTATTTATTTTTTTACTTCTTAGACGTGTTGTAAGAATTATGGCAGACAATAATCTTAATCTATAAAAATGTACAAGCTTACTTAAATAATTAAAAGGTGTCAGAATTAAAAGCAGACAGAGCTAGAGATAGCCGAGTGGTAAAGGTCACCACGCTGATTATCACTGTGCGCGACGTGCTGCGAGTTCGGTCCACGGATGGGTCACGCATTTGTGTGATCTATAAATGCTTTTTCCAAGTCCGGGTGTTCTTTGTGCATGTGATTTGAATGTTTGTACAACCCACGACACAAGGATTAAACTCCTTAGTGAAAGAAGTTGGATAAAAAAAATGTAGTGACCGACTGAACTGGATTTTTAGAATTATATTGAACAAAACGGTTTACTCACGCATGTTCTCGGGACCGCCCGACTAGTTCCAATAAGAGGTCCTAATCATGAGCTGACGCGGCGGCGGTGGTATCGCGATTCGAACTACTACTGGATTTTTAGATCTTAAAATACTATTACTCTGTGTGTTCCACTAGACCACTTTAACGTAATATTTATCTATACTAATCCAATTATCTTAGAAAAACTTTTTTGTTTGTTTATTAAAGCTAACATCTGAAACTGTAAATACGATTAGAAATAAACCTGCATTGACAGATAGATAGATACTTTAGTGACATAACCTAGTAAAAGCATGTAGTAAGAAACATCTAAATAAAATTTCATGTAACCCTGAGTAGTTAATGAGGCAGCTAGTACAACATCGTATCAAGGATGATACAATGTCAATATATGCCTGTGATTTCTTATGATTTTGGCCAGATGTGAACGTCATCATTAGTCCATATCACATGCAAAATTAATGAGAACCTGATTTGTTAATTTTCGCCTGCTATATTTAAATGAATTTTGCATATTATGTTAATCTGGAGCCTGAAGGCTAAATTTAGTGTCGATGTCATTTATTAATAGACGATGTTTTAATTTGAATTTGTTTTTTGAATTCTCCCTGTTAATAAAATATGGCTATAAATATTTAGATATTTTGCCGCCAAATTAACTTAACATACGCACATTTAACGTAGCAGAATACAATTAGATATTAAAAGTTTTATGTAGGTACATAGACGAGCTTAAAAAAGTTTTTGAGGATGAGAAGAAATGTACAATCACAAATAATATAACTACAACTTTTTTTTTGGCTTCGCCGCAGTCTGGTAAAACTACACATTTTAATAACATACATATATATAAATATACATACACTAACTCATTCAGAAAGGAAATGTTCTCTGATTCTTTCCCTGTAGACGTTCAACGAGGGGCTACCCCGCAAGGCATGTGGAATTGAGTTCCATAGCTGTACGGCACGAATAATTAATGATTTATCATAGCGATTAGTGGAGTACCTACGTATGTGTAGGGAGTGTTTTAATTATAGATACGACGAAGAATAAAATAAAATAAAAAAATACTAATTTATTATTTTTGATAATTCACGGTGTGAATATTTTTTCTCGATTTTTGCAACGATTTATGCAAAACGGTAAATCTAACATGTTTCTTGAATATTTTGGTTGTCAACTCCATTACTAATAGCCCTAGTATATTTCACAAGTGACATATTTATGCATTTTTTTTATTAAAATGCAAATGTATAATTGTGATGTAAACAATTTTTTTGAATACCGTTACTAATTTATTAATAAAAATTTAAAATATATACCTACAAACTTAACTATATTATGCCTACACTAGAAACAAAACTTAACTCTTAACTAATAAAAATATTAAAAAAATAGCTAATTAAATATTTATTTTAAGTTTCGTTTAATTTGAATTTCAAGTAAAATTATTAGGACATTACGATGTCACTGGAGCTTTAAATGAACTACTTTTTGACAAATTCGTGCGTACCGTTTAAGAGTCTTTTAGACAAGGCCTTACTGGCCATAATAAGTTCGTTCACACTTTCCCATTCATTACTCGTAGTCGGCCGTTGAAAGAAATAGAAAGTGCAATGAACACGCAGACTGCTTACTCTTACTTAGATGATAACACTCAAATGATACGTTGTCTATTTTTTTGGTTACTATAATCGATTTACGGAGTGATATCGATGTTTTGTGGATTAGACGTTTTTTTCGTCTAATATCGTGGAATAGATTCTTCATGTATGACTTAGATTTTTTTCTGGAACGCTCGATTAAGAATCGAACGGAGATTTGAATTATGAGCTCGTCATCAGTTTTGATGCCGAATGATGCCACCTGAGAGTAAAAATAAGTAAACTATATAATGCGCCTAACAGAAGTTCAATCGTAAAAAAAATGTTATAACAGAGCGCATCGTTTTATTAAAACTATCTCAAAACCTAATATATATTACCCTAATAATATCTGAAACATCGATATTTTTGCATAAACGTCTTTTGTCGCACGGAAAATCTGTAAACGAGCGTAGTATTTAGAGTTAACAATTAGCTTATGCTCGTCACGAAGGGCTACTAGCGATGCGCACTCTATCCTTGTCTATGTATACTCTAAGAAAACAAATGACTGCGGATAAAGTAATTATGCTTTGTTATTAGGTACTATATCCCTACATGAGTAAAATGTTTATTATTTATGTTGAGACTAAACTCTGCAGCTTCTTTTACAATATAACGATGATGGCTTCAACATTTCATCATACGGCCAATGGGTTATGACACAATAATGACAATACTAGTAAGCACAAAGTGTTTTATTAGGTTAATTATAATTAACGTTATGTGTTTATGTCAATAATATTGCCTGGCATATTATCGTTGTCAACTCATAAACTTACGCGTGTTTTAAAACAATATTAGTTTTACTTTCGTATTATTTAAATCAAGCCTATTTAGGCATTGTTTTATTGTTTTAAAATGCTAATAGATACAAATAAATGACTTTATAGTACAGTATACGTAAACGTACCTAATAATAAATACAATAAAATTTTTGTATTCTTTTTTGTTTTTCTGGCAATCTGTTGTTATTTACAGGAATTTCTTCCGGTGTCGTGTCAAATTGAATGTAATGGCCGCATTATTTTGCCTGACAGATGTCAATTTTGGAAGGATACATGGGTTTGATTATATTATGAATAAACTAGATTCAAGATCTTTGGGTAGAAAGTACAAGTTTTAAATATAAATAAATAAAACTAAAGAGTATGCAATCTGATATTTTTCTGGCGCACTGTCCTGATTACACCCACCTTAAACTTTAAAATCTGCATTAAATCATCCCACATTTTTTTGGTTCTGCCCACACCTGAATGTTTATATCGCGTGAAAGTTTGTAAGTACTTGTAGTAGCGTCAATAAAACGCATCCACGATACACAAAATTAATATGGAGAACAGTAAAACTTACTCTGAAACCAGTACATTAGGGTAGGGTCAATAATAATTATTTTAGTTTTATCATAGCTTTGAAATTTAAAAAAGCTGTGTTCGGCGCTAAATTAAAAAAAAATGTTCTCCACTGCCTTCTGCTTTTTATTCTGCGTTTCGTGGCTGACCCTTATAACGCTAAAATTTACATTTCAAACTATTTAAACTCACTGCAGGACATAGCGTGCTACTGTTGACCAATGGTACCTACGATGGCAACAACGAATTATGAAAGTCATCATGACTTTGGCATAATGGTGGTGTCATTGTCAGAGTGTTACTTCGTTGATGTCACTACATGGGTTGTGGAGGTCAGATCGGCAGTAGCTCCATGTAAATAAGGTAGACAGCTGAATCCGGTAGGGCTGGGTGCCGACCCCAACATAGCATTGGAAAAGGCTAGGTAGAATAAAAAAACTAGTTGGTGGTTTTGTCTAAGAATACCCAAAAAAAGTAAAGGATATTTAAACAAAGGAACTTATGTTTTTATCTTTCTGAATACGAAACCCGAAAATTAAATAATTAGAACTTACTTCTTGTTTTTAAATCCGTAGGTACTACACATTCAACTACATTTGCAACTAGTAGGTAATGCACAATAAGTGCATACATGCATGTGGTTACGTATAAGAGCAGCGATGCAAAACGTATTTCCGTTCTTTGATTAAAAAAAAGGTTAAGAATGCAACTTTCGAATCGAAACTTGAAAAATGCAGGTTCGCCATCTCTGCAAGACTGGTTACATTGACCCAAATTTGTATTTTTGGGCGTGTAATAATATAATGTTACCATAAGGACTTTCATATCGAAGTGTTGAAAACGGTTTTAAATTGCTGCACCTGATTTTAAATAAGTTTGTAATTGAAAGTTTTTTTAATTATAATAATAATACCAGCTTATAAATGTCCCACTGCTGGGCACAGACCTCTCCTCATATAGAGAAGGACTGAGCCTCGACCACCAGGCTTGCTCATTACGGGTTATTTAATTAATAGTGTCTATGTATTTAAAATACTTGTCTTTTTAATTCAGTTAGCTGAATTAAAAAGACAGATATTGTTTTCAGAAAAATAAATCAGGTACCTGTTTCAAAAAATTACGTTAGTTAAGTATTTATGAAAAACACTTTTTTCTTTCTACTGTTTTCAACTAGTTATATATATAAGAATTTAAAAAAAAATTGTTGTTTCATTCAACCTCTGATTCTTTTCGATAAGTCACGTGACTTAGACCAGTAATTTTCATACATTTCAGCGATTCGATCATCGTTAACTATTGTAGATGTCACATGTCTAGGGGCAGGCTCTTTTACAGTTCACTTACTATTAAAAATATGAGCAGCTATCATCATTGCTAAGGCATTAACAATAAAACACAAGTAGCCATATTATTTTGAGTAGTCTATAAGCTTTCCTCGCGACTGAACTCGTGGGAAAAGATAGTTACTGACAAGAGATAAGGAACTGATCGACAGATACCTACTGTCGATCTTAATTAATGTTAGCATTCTCGTGCATGCGCGGTGTCGTGTGCTCGTTACAATACGATCGTTCGACGATACTTTTTTATTTGAATGGACGGCTTAGTATACCAAAGGTTTTGTCGACTTAAAAGTTATGTCTTCATAAAACGTAGATACACAATATCTAAATAGAATATTTAAAAAAATATCATTCCTTCAATATATAAGAAAAAGCCTTTGCCCATTGGAATACTTACAACAATAAGTTATTATTGTGATAAAACACAGTAAATTACGTTATTAAATGGTCCCAGAATATAAAAATTTCAGATAAACAAAGTGTACAGATAATTTATTTGTTAATAAATTTATGAATTAAAAACGTTAATATTAAGTTGATTACTTTATATTTTTAATAAGAATTACATTATAAATGAATAAAAAAAACACAATAAAATTATAATATACTCTTGCACCAGCAGAAAGTGTATCGTTAGAACTTTTAATACTTACATCTGTTACGATATTTCATCATTATTTTATATACAATCACAACAAGGCAAGGAAATTAAAAATAAGACAGCGTTTAACATGACGTCGTGCAGTGGAAACAGACACAGAAAGCGAGCAACTTACTCACGCAAAGGAAGTTCAGTCGAGGTCCGACTTGCTAGGGGTCCACACCCAAAGGCACAGCAACTCATGACACAAGTTTACGTAAACTAGTGTATATAGAATTTAATAGAATATTTCTTAATTGTGTACCAGAGTATATAAATGTATAGTGTAGTGTGAATCAAAAGTGTTAAAAAAAGATAATAAAGTTAGGTTTTTTTTTAGTGTGTCTGGGATATTTATAGTGTAATTTTTTAAGGATATTTTGAAAGGTAGGCCCTGATTTTTTTAGGAATTTATTTAGTTATCTAAGTTTACATGTAAATATTTTAGAGATATAGTTGTTTGTGTAATTGGCAATCTCTGGAACTGCTGAACCAATTAGCGATTTTCAGTAGGTATCTATAAAATGTGACATTATTGCAAGCTGTCATAAGTATTGTTTTTTTTCTTATACAATAACTTAATACGCAGAGGAAAGAGCATTATCACTACAGCGAACCCACAATTCCATTGAAGCAACAAGAAAAGATAAAAAAAAAAAAACCGGCCAAGTGCGAGTCGGACTCGCGCACCGAGGGTTCCGTACACACCTGTAGGTATATAAGTAAAAGTTCACCCATCACTACGATCGAGTCATAGTTATGGTATGATAATTGCAAAATGAAAAAAAAAAAAAATCAGAAATATTTTTTTTTATATGATGTAACTAAAAATTTACGGTTTTCGCAATTTTTCCTTTATCTGTACTATAAGACGTTACTTCGTACCAAATTTCAAGATTCTGAGTTCACGGGAAGTACCCTGTAGGTTTTGATTCCCGTGCGAGTTTCGAAAATTTGCGGAATTTTGCGGCATAAACGGGAGTATCTTTTGATCGCGTTGACTTAAAAGTTTGATTTTTTCACAGCTCCAAGAGACCATAGACTTGAGTATTTGATATAAATTTCAGCTTGATACCTCCACGCGTTCCTGAGAAAAAAGGTCTTGACAGACAGACAGACAGACAGACGGACAACAAAGTGATCCTATAAGGGTTCCGTTTTTACCTTTTGAGGTACGGAACCCTAATAAGACTTGATCAACTTTAAAACCAGTATTTTGACAATTCCGTCTGTTTTGTAATATAATAATACATTATTAAAATACAAAAGTGTAGTATTATGTGTACTACAATTTGTGCCAAATGTTTAAAAAGTTAACGTCTTTACTTTACATCAGAGAGGTTGTATGAATTAATTTTGCATTCTACTTTAAAAAAGATTTATGTACATTTTGAGAATATAAAATGTATAATTAATTATTTTAATTATCATGAAAATAATATAATTATTATTATATACAGCGTTTCAAGAAATAATACATTGTGATGTATAATACTTAAAATGTATAAATTATTATAATATATACGTTGTGTTGACATAAATAAAAGTCATTATATTAGATAGCTTTGTCTTATATAGAATGCAAAAAATATTCTTATTATAGAGTAAAAATAAAAATATACTCGTACTTACATGAACTGATTATAATAGTTATCTTATATTTCTTGTCTGCTTATGACTACACAGTTAAGCTAGATGTTAACAGAAACTATAGTATGGTTGTAAAATATTTGACTGTAAAATTCTAAATAAATAAAAATAATATTACCTACTAGCACATAAAGGCTTACTTACATACATGGAACAAATACGATCAAAATGAACAAAATAAAATCAATTGTTTTGATTTACATGTAACTAGCAGTTTCCCGCGACTCCGCCCGCGTGAATATCGGTTATCGCAGCAAAAAGAAGCCTATGTCCTTCCTCAGGCTCTAGACTATCTGTGTATCAAATTTCATTTAAATCGGTTCTGTAGTTTTCGCGTGAAAGCGCGATAGACAGACATAGTTACTTTCGCATTTATAATATTAGTAAGGATTCCATTATGCCAGTCAGACAGTACTAATCTATTGCTAAACGTCGGGCCAAGTTGAACATAAAACATAACTAGGTATATCACAAAATTAAATGAAAGTAAAAATTACATTTTTTACTTTATTAAGATGCAGTCAATGCTGTTTGCAAATCTAAGACTCTTTATACTGCATCTTACCCAAAGTTATAACCTTAATTAACTTACGGTTATCTTCAGTCAAAACTCAAAATTATATTAAACTATAAATAAGTTTTGATAGCAACATAATCAAAGTTTATTCGCTAAGTCTTTTTTAACATTTCAATGTTTAATTAAAGGTTCATTAATTTTATAAATGCAGTTAAGTGCTTTTTAAAAGCACATGCCAAAAAGTTAAGGTCAAAAGATCGAAGTTATACTTGACCAGTTAACCTCGCAAAATAAAAGGTTAAAATTCACAATACATTATGTCTGCAAAATTTTAAGATTGGAAATAATGAAGTAGTTAGAGTAAGAGATATATCCCTACATTCAAAGAATGATAGAATCTAATCATAATAATTTTATATGTTTAGAATTTAGATGATTTTAGCTACATTATTTCTAAACGTCAAAACAATGGCTGAAGTACCGAAAATATACTATAGATGATAAGATTCTTTATAAAAAACTAGCTGTCCCCCGCGACTTTGTTCGCGTGTTTAGTTTCAACGATTTTTCATTTATGCTCCACTCCTATTGGTCGTAGCGCGATGTTATATAGTTATAGCCTATAGCCTTCCTCAATAAACGGACTATTCAATACAAAAATAATTTTTCAATTCGAATTAGTAGTTCCTGAGATAAGCGCGTTCAAACAAACAAACTAACTCTTCAGCTTTATAATATTAGTATAGATTGTATACAAATTTGGGGGGCTACTCTAGAATGAATTTTAATTCTAATACAATGCCAATGCGAAATTTATATTAGATAGAGGACACGCGATAGAAATTTCTTTAAAAAAAATATTGCCAATTGAAGGAACTAACTTGAATATACACATTGACAGTATTCTTTTGCACTTTGTGTTGTTTGTTTGTCTTCTATATGAATAACAATTTGGCATTGGCATTGTATTAGAATTAAAGTTCATTCAATAGTTACCCCCAAGAGCAGATCTATAGGCACAAATCGAGCACATTTTCATATAAGAGGCTGTTTTGATGATTATCTAAACGAACGAAGCATAATAACCCTACACTAGTACAACATAAGTCGGTAAATTCAGACAATTAGTTCAGATTTCATCATAATGACAATGTTTTCACATACGGTTCTCTGTTAGTCCTTGGTTAAATTATCTAAACACCACATAAGTGCCCACATAAATGACATAAAAAAATACATTTACAAAACACATCAGAGGTACCACATTATTGGGTAAATGAGATACATTAACTGACTGATTTCGGGCTGGTTTATTGGTCTAGTGGTTAGTGACGAGGTCGTGAATTCGATTCCCACCCTTGACATATCTTTGTGTGATGAGCATGATCCTTTGTTCTGTGTCTGAGTGTAATTTATCTATTATAATATGTATGTCTTTAGAAATATATAAGTATGTTTATCAGTTGTTTGGTTGCCATAATACAGGCTCTGCCTAGCTTGGGATCAGATGGCCGTGTGTGAGTTGTCCCAAGATATTATTATTAAGTAAAGAATCCATTTTGAAACTTGAGTTTGCAAACCATATTTACCCTTCAAAAGATAAAAATAATTGCACAAAACCACTAACGAAGATAAAAAATCCTCAATTAATATTGCAATGAAAAGAAATAACAATAAAATGTAAAAATAATTACCAACATTAAGATCTGAAGTTGCTAAGATCAGTTGGTTTGCGATATCATCTTCGAAACTAGGAAGGCCGCGAGATTAATGTGTTGTCTCAATCCTGACTTCTTGAAGATAATAATTACAAAATGCCATTAAGAAATAATTTGCTATATAAAAAAGTATTAAAATACTTGCGAAGATTAATCCCAAAGACAAAGATGCTTTTATATAAGATTTTTGTCTGAATAATCAGTGTTGTAAGCATAAAGTAGTAGTGCAGTTTTAGAGTTGCTACTACATATTATTTTCGGGCATTGGTGGTAGGAGCTTTATATCTATATATATATAAAAGAAAGTCGTGTTAGTTACACTATTTATAACTCAAGAACGGCTGAACCGATTTTGCTGAAAATTGGTAGGGAGGTAGCTAAGAACAAGGAGAAGGACATAGGTAGGGTAGGGTAGGTAGGTAGGTAGGGTAGGTAGGTAGGGTAGGGTAGGTAGGTAGGGTAGGGTAGGTAGGTAGGGTAGGATAGGTAGGTAGGGTAGGGTAGGGTAGGGTAGGTAGGTAGGTAGGGTAGGTAGGGTAGGTAGGTAGCGTAAGTAGGGTAGGAAGAGTAGGTAGGGTAGGTTGGTAGGGTAGGTAGGGTAAGTGTTCAGTTAACGGGAGCGAAGCCGCGGGCACAGCTAGTTGATCATAAATATGATAAAATATTGAAGAATTTGTATAAAAACTTTTTATATACTTAAATTCTTTTTCTCGCATCTTTAAGTATGTGAGCACTTTTTTTTTGTTACGGTGTGAAAATCGAATGACTGCAACCCACGCCGAGGGCACGACGTTGGGATATGTCGGACTTGCACCGACTAAAAACACCCCGGTCCCGTCCTTGCCTTTGCCGGAGTCCCGGGTTCGCTAACGCATGCTCGGCGGGGCTCCGGTGAAGTATGTGAGCTCTTGAAATTTCAGTCAACTTGAATCCAGAGAAAACACCCAACAATACTATTTTGGTAAAATTTGATTTTCTGTTTTAACTACACTCAGGGACTTCTATACCTTAAAAAATTTTCTTTTTTTTTCAGGAAGTAACTATTTACAATGAGAAGTCGTGTGAGCGTAGTAAAATGGCCGCTAAGGAACATTTCAGCTCGGCATTTATGTACGTCGGCCAGTCGGTGCCAGACATCCGATGGTGGATTAGAAATCGGTAAGTATTAATGATTTCCTTTACACGATTAATGTAGGGAACATTAGAAGATGTCGGATGATAACCTTCTCAATGTACCTTAAGATATTTAACTAACACGTAATGGGAATTTATAGACATATGATTAAAAATCATAGAGACTAAACATAGAGACTATCATAGACACTAAATAAATATATTTGATTTTAAAAAAAAATTGATTTGAGACTTTTTATTTTAAATTGTTTATAACAAAATCAATTGTTATAAATAATAAACTTTGTTAACAATGCATTGTTATCTAAACTAAACGTGTATGCAAAATTTTTGCTTTGTCGGAATCCAGAGAAGCTAATAAAACTGTGTTAAAAACATAAATTGAAATTTCAGTTTGGGTACTATTACGCTAATACTTTCATACTAGGATTGAAATTATTATATCTGCATGATATTCCATTAAACTTTTTGGTTATTTTAAAACTAGTACAACTATTTGTACTAGTTTATAAATCTTTACTGAAACAGTTTCAATTTTATTGTAGAAAAACACAAGTTTCTTTTAGTAGCAATACTTATATGCCTACTATACTTAGGGCTGGTTTTTCTAACGCCAAATAGTAATTTTGAATTTTTGACAGTTCTTCCATACAAAATCTGTCCTACGTCAATTTAAAAATCAGCCCTTACACGAATACGCTGTTTGTGTTAAAAGATATGCGAACTGCGAAACAATTTACGTTTCACACAAAATAAACTTATCATCTCAACACTTTAGTGTCAGTTGTACCTACATTAAATTAAATAACTGCATATATTATTTGCGAATATCTTCTATAAAAAAATTCCCCAGCCGCGTCTGCCTGAACCCCATAAATTAAATTAAAAACTACGAACGAAGTACAGTAAAAAATACATACTTTTTCATTAAGATTTTTGTGTATATTATTATTGTTTTATTCTACCCGTGCAAAGCTAAGGCGGGGAAATTTTAATGAACCACTGACATTATGTGCGAGTATAATTGCTAATTTTGAATTATTGCTGGTTGTGTCATATAGGAAGGAGAGTTGCGCAGTTGATCGCGTCTAATTGATGTACAAAGTATTTATCTTTATCAAAGAAAGAGTCGAATGCTTCGTCAAATTCATGTAGAAGATATTTGTATTAAATATACCTATTGCCTTATAGTCTGTCTAGTGCGACAGTAGTTTATAGAGCAAGAAAGAAATAGTTTATAATAATAAAGAAAGGTGTACCCACAACAAACTAGATAGGTTTGCAGGCCACACTTAATGAAATGAAAAATGTTGCAAAAAAGGAAAAACCGTTAAAAATAAAACACGCGGACGAAGTCGCGGAGGAGAGCTAGTATAATATAAAATGTTAGTGTGGCCTGCAAACCTATCTAGTTTGCAGTGTGTACCTATAACTCACTGAAGTAATAATGTTTCGAGTTTTCGACTTCCTGTCTGGCAATATGATGTTTATACGTTTGTTGCTTTAAGTCAATGTGTACAAGGTCATTTATCATCTTGCACTTATGGGTAGTTTTTATCTTGTAACATTTTGAGGTTACATTTTAAATACATAATTAGCTAGTTTTTTTTGTTGTTTCACTCCAGCAGCAGCATAGTATATGTCTTTGTTGTGTATCAGTCGTTTCAGGTTACTTCAATACTCTATTTTCCATGTAGGTGCATATTATGCAAGTGTTCACGGTATCTGAGCATTGCATGCACAATATCCTCGTACCTATCCATGTCTAGATGTTAAGTGCAGCATATAGGGCTAAAAAAGACATTAATATATTTTAACACTATTTAATACCGCTTGTTTATATAAAAAAGGAAATATTACTAAATGGTAATGTTTCCAATATTAATAGATAATTATATATTTTAGAAAGTTTGTACACTCAACGATACAAATTGCCGTATTTGCCGAAGGGAGATTTCTAATTAATATTTGTGATTAGGTTATACTAGATAGTTTATATATAGTTACTAGCTGTCCCCCGCGACTTTGTCCGCGTGTTTTAGTTTCAACGCTTTTTCATTTTTGCAACATTTTTCATTTATGCTTCGCTCCTTTCGGTCGCAGCGTAATGTTATATAGCTTATAACATTCCTCAATAAATGGGTTATCCAACACTGAAATAATTTTTCAAATTGGACTAGTAGTTCTTGAGATTAGCGCGTTCAAACAAACAAACAAACTCTATATATATACACCTATATGTATAGATAAAATATAAAAAGATGAAAGTGTTTTTTTATGGTATAATCTAAAAGGTGCAAGTCATGGTTTTAATCAAAGTATTAATTGATCTCGATGTTATAATTTAGTTCTAGTACATAAACTGGATATAAGAACTGTCTTTTTTTCATCCATATTGTAAATTCTTGTACAAAAATTTATTAAACATATATTGAGACAAATGTGACAAATTCTCTACAAAATAAATAAAAACACCAATATTATCAACAAGCAGGACACTCCACGATAACCTTTTAAAACCCTTTATTTTTGCAGGTACAAAACCGATGAAATCTTGTCCTGTACAAGGCTATCGTGCGAGATCGACCCACGCAGCTTTAGACACATCGGTATTTGACATGTCTCCGTCTGTTAAATCCTGGGAGCAAGTGCCAGGACCCAGACCTCTACCGTTTTTGGGCAATACTTGGAGGTTCACCCCTTATGTCGGTAAGTAATTGACGTTTACCATAGATACGTAAACTTGAGAGCTGACCCCGAGAAATTCAAGATCGGTCATAGATAAAAGAGGAGAATTATTTTTATTGGACAATAGTTGTTAATTAAATATTAAAAACATTTCTCATGAATAGTAATGTTTTTAGATAAATAATTTTGAATTTACAAATACGAGGTAAACTTTTCCATTTTGTAAAATTAAATTAGCGTTTTGCGTATTCTCAATGTCGACAGTTGCTTACGAAAAATATAAATAAACCATAAAATCGAATATATAAATAAACAATAAAATCGAATATATAAATATAAATAAAATCGAATATATAAATAAAGAATAAAATCGAATATATAAATAAAGAATAAAATCGAATATATAAATAAAGAATAAAATCGAATATATAAATAAAGAATAAAATCGAATATATAAATAGATAATATGTAACTAAAATAAATTATCGTTAATGTAGATACTACACATATGAAATACGACTGATGATGACAAATGATCTTGCAAATATTGCAATTGCAGAATATTTATTAAAATAAAACTTTTAAGTTGATTTAAACACATTACATGATTATTTTTTTACAAAGTTAATGTGTATAAGCTTTAACAGATTTCTAGTGAATATGATACATTTGTTGCTAACTAGTTACATTGCATTGATTTGTTTTAGAACGTACAATACTTCAGTATCTATCACATAAATATGTAATGCTTCATAATCAGGAGAAAACCGATACATAAAATCCACATATAAAAACCTAAAAATTAATGCTGCGGAAATTGACTGACGCAAATGAAATTTTAATCTCAAGGATTTTGAATACAAGTGGTAAATTTAAGAGTGGAGGAATAATTTTAACCTGTTTTGAAGCCTTCAGCATTAAGCAGCATTTACAAAAAACATACTTACAAGGTAAAGTTTGTAAATGTCAGAAATAAAAACCGGAGAAATACGCGTGTAGTAAGCATTAAAATAGGCCTTGGATCTACAATACACACTATGGGTGTTTATTTTTATAAAATTCGACATGAACTATGCATTAATTTCAACATCACTTATTTACCAAGTAATTATATATTAGAGCTATGTAAACATACAGTTTATTTTCACAATGCGTACAACAATTTTATGTCAACGGTTTAAAAAAATTAATTCCTGTGTTTTTAAATATGTGTATTATCATAAAAATGTTTACAAAATTTGGAACTGTTACAAGAAGTATAGGTAGACATTTTATAAAAATATATCTCATCTATTGGCCTAATTGGTCTCACGTGGTTGAACGTTTTAAAATTCCTACAATGTACAATATTTATCTTACAGACCCACATGTTTAAGTTAAATATCTCATTTACAACCAGAACACAGAGACATGAGTAACAGTTTACCGAAATTAGTGCACTAAAAGAACTGTTACTATTAAGCACTGTACGAATGTATGTAAGTTCTTGGGTCAATGAACTACCGTATAAAAATGAACAAATGAATATTACTAAAAACAAAAAAAAAAACTAAATGAATTTGAAATATTTTTTGATAGAAATATCATTGTCAGTCTTTTAATGTATATTGCCATCTATTTTGTATAAATATAATCTAAAACCAAAAAAGTTTTAAAGAATAAAAGCTAGCAAAATAACATTTTTTGAAGACAATGGGGACATGACTAAATTTTTTAATGTTTGTCTGATAGATTATTAAAAAATATTAAACACGTATTTTTCTCCAAAAATTCACGACATTGATTTGAAATGTCGCATGACGTCATAACTTTGTGCATTTTGTACGCAAGCATTACGTCCCATATCTTAACTTTGATTCGCTTTATCTAGTTAGTGTTTTGTTATTTTGAAAAAACAAAATATTAAAAGTAAATAAATAATAATAAATGTGGACAACATCACAAACATTGCTCTGAACCCAAAGTAAGTTGCTAAAGCACTTGTGTTATGGAATCAGAGACAACGAAGGTACCACAAACACCCAGACCCGAGAAAATGTAGAAAACTGGTTTTCTACATTTACCCGTCCGGGGATCGAGCACGGGACCTCAGAGCTGGCGACATCTTGAAAACCGGTGTGTACGCCACTCGACCACGGAGGTCGTCAAAAAATGCATGTATATATATATATATATACATATATATACGTGTTTAATTTTTTTTATAATCTAACTAACGGAATAATTTGATTTTTATATCCAGTCATTTACCCCAATTAAACGGTACTAGAGAATATCACAAAACGCCCTTAAGTTCACACTTTCACAGCCAAAAAATATGAACACACACTATTACAAAAGAATCCCTGCATCTTTTATTATGAAGTAATATATATCTACTATTAACACCCACACGAGCAAAACTTTTCAATAGATTTAGAGGCTTATGCAAACTAATTAACATATTACATAAACAAACGCGACTTTTGAGTTGACATTGAATGCGAACCGCGTATTATGGCCGTGAACTAATAAACTTGGACATCTATTCGTATCTAGTTCATCTTTGACTCATCTCATTTCTCGTTTCGCTTTGTTAGTTAATATTTCGAGTTTATTTCACACGCTCATTTCTCGCTTTGTTTACTTTATATTTGGGTATAAAACTAGAATAGAATCTATACTAATATTATAAAGCTGAAGAGTTTGTTTGTTTGTTTGTTTGTTTGTTTGTTTGTTTGAACGCGCTAATCTCAGGAACTACTGGTTCGAATTCAAAAATTCTTTTTGTATTGGATAGTCCGTTTATTGAGGAAGGTTATAGGCTATATAACATCACGCTACAACCAATAGGAGCGGAGCATAAATGAAAAATGTTGCAAAAATGAAAAACCGTTGAAACTAAAACACGCGAACAAAGTCGCGGGGGACAGCTATTATGTATATGATTAAAATATAGTCAATTACAGATTTTATAAATTAGTACAGTCCTTTCGTTTCGTCTACTAAGTTATAGTTTGTAGACATAATTTAATGGAGATGCTATAATTATAATCAATTAAATTATGCTCATAAACAAAATAATTATAAATTATAGTCAAGTTACTTACCGATATTAAATAGGTATATTGCTTATATGTAAAGGATATCATAGTACCTTATGATTACCTTATGCTTAAGTACTACTAAGTAGTAGTACCTATTTTCACCAAACCAATATAAACGACTTGTGTGTCACCAACCACGCATCTTCTTTGTGACACAAGTATTCACATCATTAAAAAGTACTTAATTATTTTTCATTTATATAAAGTACCAATTTATGTAAATAATCCAAGAATGTGGGCGATGTCTCCACAAAGCCCTTGTAATGAGACACCAAAACCATTTTAGTTAAGAAATAATTAATAAGTTGTAAAATTTATTTCTTAACTAAAAACGGATTAATTTATAGCTAACATAGCTTTGTGAAGTTGTGTAAATATTTTATGGTTATACACATCATTGTATAACGTCGTGGATTTGAGAATAGAGATGTGTAATAATTTAGGCAACCATGCAAATACGTACAAATTAAAAAAAAATATTAAGAGTAAAAAAAATTTTCAAGACCAAGTCGAACTCCTTAAAGGATTTTATGTATTTTCGCGTTAATTCCCGACATTTAATTTAATTATATTCAAAATCAGTAACTCTAACGGTAGAAAAAACTTTACAAACTACTACTTTATTAATAAAGATGTATAATGTATGTATGATATGTACCTAATTGCCTACTAGCAGGTGCATGTTATTTGTCAAGGGCTTTTAAGAACATAATCTCCTTTGCTTTAAGAAGGTGTCATAAAAGGCGACAGACTCAGTATAGGTTCGAAGCCAGCTCTGAGGTCACATGTTCGATCCCCGGACGGGTTAATGTAGATAAACCACTTAATTCGACATTTTCTCGGGTCTGGGTGTTTATGGTACCTTCATCCTCCCTGATTCCATAAGACGAGTGCTACTAAGCTACTAATTATGGGTTCAGAGCAATGTATGTGTTATTATCCACAATTATTTATAACTATTTGTCCCCCGCGACTTTCAACGGTTTTTCATTTTTGCAACGTTTCTTTTGCTCGCAGCGTATTGTTATAAATCTAATAGCCTTCCTCAATAAATAGGCTATCTAA
Source organism: Diachrysia chrysitis (assembly GCA_932294365.1). Taxonomy (NCBI): domain Eukaryota; kingdom Metazoa; phylum Arthropoda; class Insecta; order Lepidoptera; family Noctuidae; genus Diachrysia; species Diachrysia chrysitis. The sequence continues at coordinate 6,470,353 of OW028659.1, read as the reverse complement.
CACTGAAAGAATTATTCAAATCAGACCAGGAATTCCTGAGATTAGCGCGTTTAAACAAACTCTTCAGCTTCATATATAATTATATAGATTTATTTATCTATTTTAGCTCATTTTTTTTACTATATGAAACTGAATTTAAAGCTGAATACAAATAGAACTAGTGAATGAAAAACTGCCTACCCGTGCTTCAATTACAAGCATGATTATTTATATGTATGTGTACCATAAAGGCAGTCGATTACACCGTATAAAACATTCACACCATTGTTTTTCATTTCGTAACTGTTCGTAGCGACACAAATTGCATACTGATTTTCTTTCGTTACGATTGTCGTAAATATGTAGTACAAGGTCGCCATTTTGATTTTTATACCAGTTTACAATGTATTTTTGCCATAATTTTATTTCAAACTATAACATTTTCGATATTAATAACATTATGACCAGTTCGTTTTGCCTATGGACGGTAGAATTTTCGTGGTGCTTTTCTATCGTCCTGCTTTTCTATCGTCTAACGTCGTTTTTTTAATACCATAACCAGGCGTTAGTAACTAACAATTACCAATCGAATATTTTTAAAATAGTACTTAAATATTTGCAAGTGTATTTTTTATTTAGGTAGGTATTTATTTATTGCAAAATTATGCTTAATTGACAAATTATTAATTTGTTTTTTGTTTCTAAAAGTAATAGGTAACTATTTTTAAACACAATTTTTATATTATTTATTGATGTTATTTTTCACAATTTAATAATAATAAATTATACTTGATTTATTTCGTTGTTGTTGAGTAATAATATTTAATCGCACTTAAACGATTATTATATTTAATTTTCGCGAATATTTTCACGGTATCTTAATGTGGCAATTTAGAAATATATATAATTTCCCCACCCTAGCTGCAACTTTTAATAATACATACGTAATTATGTTTCCAATGAAGGCTATTTTAATACTTAGTGACAAACTTTAGCAGAGTACAATATAGAAAGGGATCTTTTTACAAGAACATAATTTTTTGTTTTTTTTTTCGTTAGTTTTTTAAATATTATCTTTATGTAGTTACACGTAATCTTGTATTAAAGTGAGGTGCGGAACCACGCAGCACGCAATCTATTTCCTTTTTAGGGTTCCGTACCTCAAAAGGTAAAAACGGAACCCTTATAGGATCACTTTGTTGTCCGTCTGTCTGTCTGTCTGTCTGTCTGTCTGTCTGTCAAGACCTTTTTTCTCAGGAACGCGTGGAGGTATCAAGCTGAAATTCATATCAAATACTCAAGTCTATGGTCTCTTGGAGCTGTGAAAAAATCAAACTTCTAAGTCAACGCGATCAAAAGATACTCCCGTTTATGCCGCAAATTTTCGACACTCGCAAGGGAATCAAAACCTACAGGGTACTTCCCGTGAACTTAGAATCTTGAAATTTGGTACGAAGCAACGTCTTATAACACAGATAAAGGAAAAATTGCGAAAAGCATAAATTTTTAGTTACATCATATAATAAAAATATTTTTAATAATTTTAAACTTATTACCCCTTTACTCATGAACGCGTAGTGGTATTATATTGAAATTCTTAACAAATACTCAAGTCTATAATATCTTTAAGCTGTAACAAAATCAAACTTCTACGTCAACGCAATCAAAAGATACAGCAATTAAAGCCGCATATTTTGAAACTCGCAACTACTCGCAAGGGAATCAAAACCTAAAGGATACTTCCAGACGACCTGGAATCTTGAAATTTGGCATGAAGCAACGTTATAAAGTACACATATAGGAAAAATTCCGAAAATCTTAAATTTTTAGTTACATCACATAGTATATTTTTTTTAATAATCATAAACTTACTAGCTGACCCAGCAAACGTTGTTCAGCGATTAAAAAAAAAAAACAGATGTTGGCCGATTCTCAGACCTACCCGATATGCACACAAAATTTCATGCAAATCGGTTCAGCCGTTTCGGAGGAGTTTGGAAACAAACACCGCAACACGAGAATTTTATATATTAGACTTGCTGACCCAGCAAACGTTGTTATGCGATTAACAAAAAAAAATAAAAAAATAGATTTTGGCTTTTGAATTGTCAATAAGTCGGTCAGTCAGAAAAAGGAAGCTAGTTGCACATTCCAAGGAGTAGATCTCGATGGAGAAGAACGTGCAAGAAACTCCATGGACACTCTTTTAAACCATGATTATGTATTACAGAAATTCTGGTTACATGTCTTATTACTTCTAATATATGAGAACAATGCTAATTAAAAATTACATTAACAATAAAATTAAAATAAGCTAGTGGCAGTTGAGAGATGACCAGTCTCAACTAATGGCGCCCGTTCACGAACATGACGCGTGGATCAGCACTACTCAGCTCAACCATATTGAAGGGAACCGAATGACCCAACACACGTGCCACCATCAGCGAGACATTTGAGTGAGCATGACAAACTCTCAATTGCCATGCTCGTTCATGTCAAAAAAAAAAAAAACAAAAACAGTTACATTATATTACACGTGGTACTCATATTTACAAAATAAATAAAAAATGCTTCGAAGTTATACAATACTATAACTTTTCAAAAGTTAAAAATAAAAAGATTAAAAATTTACTCCAAAAAAAAAATACGATTTAAAAAAAAAAAAAAAAAAACCATGTTTATAAAAATAAAAGGGAGAGCATCTCTTCCAAATATAAAATAAAAGAAAACTAATTAGTGGACCCAAGTGGCTGTGACTGTGGAGCAGGACCAGCATTAAGCCAAGCTTTTTTATCAAGGATATAATCCTCTAATTTATAATATGCTTGTCTACATAGTGTGCGTTTTATGCATGTTTTAAATTTTGTCTCGTTCAGTTGTAGAATCCGCAGTGGTATTTTATTATAAAATTTTACACAATTCCCCATAAAAGAATTTCGTACCTTAGCCAATCTAAACCGAGATTGATCCAAATTGTGCCTATTTCTAGTATTAAAATTATGTCTATCACTTCTCTTCTTAAAGAGATGAAGATTTTTCCGAACATACATAATGTTTTCATATATGTATTGACAAGGTACCGTCAGCTTTCCACATTGTTATGTTATGGATTTCATTTAGCAATAAAAATACCATAACTTTTACTTATATACCTACAGGTTTGTACGGAACCCTCGGTGCGCGAGTCTGACTCGCACTTGGCCGGTTTTTTTTTGTGTAACAGTTGCGTGGTTGACGAAGCACGGTGACAATCAATCAATCTAAAAATAGGACATTTTCCTAGGAAAAGGATGCCGAACGTTGTTTTTTAACCCTCGATGCAAAAAGGGTGTTTTAAATTTGACGTGTCTCTCTGTGTATCTGTGTGTCTATCTGTGACATCGTAGCTCCTGAACGAATTAACTGATTATGATGTGGTGTTTTTGTTTGAAAGTTGATGTGATGGAGATGGTTCTTAGCTATAATTTATGAAGGTCTCCGAGGACATAAAATTAATAAAATACTTTCAAAAAACAAGTCGGGGTATTTTTTATTTTGATTTTATAGTTATTAAAAATATCACAAACTGGGGGGCTTTATATGGCTACAAAAAATACGTTTTGCCTTTTCTATTAGTTGTTTGTTTTTGGATGTGATGTGAAATGAGTTAATATGAGCTTTTAGTGAATCCTTGTTACGTGTAAGCCTGTAAAGTAATAGCTACGAGTAGGAAAATTAAACGTTAATATTTGGTAATAGATGCGTGGTCGAGTATAGCATTAGATAAATGCATCAAATGGCAAGGAAAACTAATTAGAAAGTAGACTAGAATCCATTCTAGGGTAGGGTTGCTATTCTCAACCATGAATTAGAAAACGTTAAAACAGCGAGATTTCAAAACAGGTCGGGAATCAAGTTTTATGGGCATCGGCTAGTGCTTATTAATTACTAGTACCCAAGTCAACAAAAACAACTTACTTATGTACAAGTACGTAAAGAAAAGTAGGAAAATACATAGCTGACTGCACGATTTGTCGAGTGGTATAGGTCACCACGCCAATTGCCACTGAGCGCGACGTGCTGCGGGTTCGATCCCCGCTTGGGACAAGTATTTGTACGATCCATAAATTTTAATGCTTATTCCAAGTCTGGGTGTTCTTTGTGTATGTGATTTGAATTTTTGTAAAACTCTCGCGATACAAGGATTAAATTCCTAAGCAAAAGACAATTTATGAAAAAAATTACAAATGAAAATAAAAAAACATGTTCTTTACAACTAAATAAAAAAAAAACTACACGCCCGCAGGTGCGGCAATGAGGTTCGCACTCAGCTTGATGCTGGTTGTGACGTATACCACAATAGCCAAAACAAGAAACGAGTTGCATGTGTATTGCAATGAAACATTTAAAATTAATAAAAAATTAATACTAATATAATATTATACATTAAAATAGTACTAGATACTATCCCAATTTACTAGAACAATCTCTTTACCGCGGCATGAAGTATTTCCATTTGAAAAAAAAATACCTTCCCTGGAACGACACAGCACAGACGCCCTTGCACACACAAAAAAAACGAGCGTTGAACTTAATACGATAACTATTTAATATAAGTTAGTAAAGGTACTAGTTAGTTATTATCCCATGACATGTATGATGTAACTGTATTGAAGTACTGTTGAGTATTTTATTGTGCAATAAAATACAAAAATGATGCTTCAGGGTTGTCCCACTGCAGTTGCAACAATGGTCACATTAGCCGTAATTACTGTTCATTTGAGGCGTACCGGCTACCGACATTTGCCAACGGATAAATACACTGTTTGTTATCTAATTCTGACAATTGCTGGTTTCCTAAAAGTTGGGTAACAAAATTATATTTAATGGGAAATAAATGATATATAAATGCTGAATTTGTAGATTTATTTATTTTGGTTAGTTTCGCTCTGCATACATGGAAATGTAAGTTATTTTTGTGTAAAGAAAAAGAGGGTTAAAGTATGTTTAAGTGTTGAAATATAGTCTTCAATGCCATCCGAATGAAATCACTTGAGAGTTAAGTTAACCTCGTTAATTGCACTTTTTAAAAGTGAAAGTTAATGACGATACTGCACTCGGTGTATGTTTAAAAATACATTCATGTTTTTATGTGCATTATATTACATGCATACAGGTTTCGATGGCTTTATATGAATAAGAAAGTTTGAATTGTCATTGTTCAACTTGCTCTGAATTTTATGCATGTATGATGAACAATATTTTTATGTTATGTGTATTGTTTATTAAATTGGACTGACCATTACTGCTGTCAAATAGATATAGAATATAGAACACATCAACAGAGATTCCATTAAAAAAAATATGTTAGGCTTTTCGTAAGTTGATAACGATCGATATTAGTAAATCTATAAAAATAAGTATTAACTAAAGTATATTAATTTGAGGGAACAAATACTTTTTTGGAAAGTTTATTAGTTGCGGGCATTTTAATATAGCACTCGCCAATAATACGAGTTAGTACATACCTAATATTAGAGCTGAAGTTTCTAAGGACAGATATAAGTACCCTTGTATATTTTTATATAGATTTTGTGGATAACTGATATAATCAGGTTAAGAGATACGATACTACTCGTTATGGTAGAGTCACTAACTTAAGTTGCTAAATCTTGTTACGACAAACTTTTAATTAGATATAGGTAATTAGTCTTAACATGGTTAACTAGACTTTAAACCAGTTTGGTACATAGAAACTTTATTTCCACAGTTGAATGAACTGCATATATAGCGAAGTATCTAACTTAAGATAAGGCTATAGGGCATTTAGTTAGACGAACACTTTTCTACGGCATTTGGTATATTACATTTATCTACACTAAAGAGGAAAGATTTGTGTCTCTGCGTGCTTGTAATAAATTAAAAAAAAACTACTGAGCCGATTTCAAAATTTCTTCCAAAAGATTTACATACCTTATTTACCCCGTAAAGCACTGGCACTCCAGGAGTGCCAACAGAATGAAAAATTTAACAATTATAATATATGTAGATATTTATATACAAAGGTGTCGGTAACGGTAACAATTTTGCAATTATATATTTTTTTCCTATGTTAAAAAAGCCCAAAGCGCCAAAAGAAGTTTTTACTTTAAAAAAAAAACATAAGTATACATCAAACTTACTTCAGAAACTTAGTTGAAAATGGGATCAAGTCTAAACTTTTCTACAGCCACCGTATACCTAAAGATCTCAAAACGCAATAACCATTGATTGTAATCATGGATAAATTCAATTATAACAATCGATGTGTAACGGTATCAAGACTATCCAGTTAAGAGAAACAATGTAATTGATCACTGACTCTCGCTTTCTTGGAGGCTGTAAACTAACCGCAGATTCGAAAGTGAATTGCAGGGAACAGGAATACGTACGAAGTTGTTGTACAGGGTAGAAGCATTTAGAGAAGAGATATTATTACATACAAATTTAAATTTAAATTCGAATTCCTTATTTGTTAAATTCAGGTTATAAATTATGGTACATAAATCAAAATAGTACATTTTATTTTACAATAACTGGCATGCAAATGTTATACAGTAAATTACTTGATACATTACGTATAAAATGTGTCTTCACAGTATTTATTAAGTCCATTTAGTGACTTAAATAATTGCCAATATAAGCTAGTGTACATTGAATCAGTTAATACCTGAATACTTAAACGCCACTCAATTTCAAGTTACCGTTATGCCTCATAACGTCACTGTCTTTTAAAGAGGGGACACAACGCCCGAGGAATTCGAAAAATAAGTATTTAAAGAATATACTGCCGTCGCACACCTCCGACCTAAAGTGCATTAGAGACAACAGCAGCTTAGGCACAAAATCGTTGACCAAAAGGCGTTTTGTATGCCGCTATTATCTTATCCGAAACTGGACTTCATCTATGCATCAAAATTTATAGCAAAAGTTGTGTTTTAGCCTTAACTCTATTAAATATAATATATAGTATATATATCTTGGGACAACTTACACACGGTCATCTGATTCGAAACTAGGCAGAGCCTGTATTATGGCCAGTCGACAACTGATAAACATACTTATATATTTCTAAATACATACATATTTTAGATAAATTACAGCCAGACACAGAACAAATGATCATGCTCATCACACAAAGATTTGTCCTGGGTGGGAATCGAACCCACGACCTCCGGTTTAGCAGTCAGGGTCACTAACCACTAGACCAACCGGTCAGTCAGGCACCAAATGTTCATGGTTAAGATCCCATGTTACCATGTATCCCTTAAGAACAATCGTGTAGTGTTTTGTTTTTCCTTAAAGTTTTTAAAACCATTTTTCTAAATATGTTATTGTAGTAGATATAACATATTATATTAGTGTTATTTATATTAAACTTGCTTCTATCTTGTATTTCAGGTGGCTATTCAGTGGAACATATCGACAAAGTATGTTTATCATTACGCGCGAACTATGGCGACTGTGTCAAGGTGACTGGTCTCTTAGGCCGGCCTGATATGCTGTTCGTCTTCGATGCTGGTGAAGTGGAACGGGTGTTCAGAGGTGAAGATGCTGCACCACACAGGTATAACCACATCATCGTCGTCATTCTAGCCAGATATTGCCTACTTTTGTGCTTAGCTTGCATGTATTTTTAACATTTTCAAAACGAATCTGAGATGATAATGAAATCATTTTCATTTATTAAAAATGTCATAAATCCTCTTATATTCTTTATTATATTTTACAGACCTTCGATGCCGTCCTTAAACTATTACAAGCACACACTTAGAAAAGATTTCTTTGGCGCCGAAGAAAATTGTGCCGGTGTGATTGCAGTGTAAGGATCCCCATGTTATAGTTCCCAATTTTTACTTTTCCGTGAGCATTCCTTAATATTAGACGATGATTCTAATTAGAACAACAAGATTCTTGCAGACAATTTAACAAAATCTGAGAGCAACGCATAAAATCAATACATTTTCATAAAAGAGAGTATTCTATGTTTTGGGATAAAAACATCCAATTAACGTATCTATACAAACTTTTTCTGCTATACGCCCACTACAGGCACTACAGACAGAGGATACAGTATTAGTACATCATGATATGGATGATTTAAGCACTGGATATTGTTGTACATACCTACTGTTATCCAGTAAATATTTACGTATGTTCCAGGCACGGTGAATCCTGGTCAGCATTCAGAACGAAAGTGTCTCGAGTAGCGCTCAGTGCTGGCGCCGCCGCACAATACACTGTTCCTGTTGCTGAAGTCGCTGATGCTTTTGTGCAAAGGTAATCGAAAACCATACTCTCTCTTTACTAAATATTATGTAGACCATTACACTCGATACAAATCAACCGTTAATTTCTGAAACAGAGAACTACTACAGCCAATTACAATAAAAAACTGAAATGTGGGTAACTTATTTTTAATCGGATGAGTTGAAATTCGAACCAGGAGCTACCGTTATTGGCTTGCAAGTCATATTGTTTAATTATTAACAAAGAAAAATAAATATATACTCTGAAATGTCATGTTTTCAGGGTGCGTGACATCAGAGATGAAAACTCAGAAACACCGGAAGACTTTTTAAACGAAGTACACAAGTGGTCTCTGGAGTGTAAGTATATCCTCCATTTGAAACCCATCTCACAGTAGATAAAGTTTAAAACAAAAAAAAAAAAAACAATAGTAGCAAATTATTTATGTTCACTGTAATTAATTATATTAATTTTCGTTGAGTCGTCCTCGGCATAAGAAAAAGTTCTTGCTCTAGAGTTCGCCATTTATAGGCTGGTATTATTATAAAAACTCGCTAAAATACTGGTTATTAAAGCTAACCCTATAAATACTTTATTTCTTTCAGCGCTAGGACTAATAGCATTAGACACTCGCTTAAACTGTTTCGATGCCCCCGAGGACTCGGAAAGCATGCGGTTAATTCACGCCGTGCAGACTTTCTTCCTCAGTGTGGGTGAGCTGGAACTGCGCGCCCCCTGGTGGCGGCTGTACCCAACCAAAATGTTCAGGCAGTACGTCGCTGCCTTAGATACTATCCTTAGGTAAGTTCCAACAGAAAACAATATCAGAAAACATACTACTGGGCTACAGAGCTATAGAAATCAAACAGATGCCATCGTTTTCTACGTCAAATGTTTACTCGCCTAAATATATATACCTACACTCTTATTTCAGCGTAACTCTCAGACATGTAGAGAAGGCGTTAAAGGAATGCGAGGCTAATAACGCCAGCAAGTCCCTGCTGCAGGATCTGGTCACTGCGGCTGGGCCCAGAGTAGCTGCTGTTGCAGCTTTGGACCTGTTCTTAGTAGGAATTGATACGGTAAGGACAGAAATACTAGAATTTAGAATACCCTTACGACTTTGAATGGCCATAACTTAAACAAAGGATATTGCCATATTCCTTTGTTAAAAAAAAAAACAGTAATTCGTTAATTATTTTTTTACAAACAGTAATTCGTTATTAAGTAATTAAATAGAAAGTATGGTACAAGCCTTTTTTTAACTAAAACAAAATATTCAATTCAAAGCGCCTGGCAGTTAATACGTAGCAATAAAGTGCAGAAAAAAAACAACCGCATAATACAATTCTAATATACCTACTATTATTTAGCTGAATGAATGATTCCAATATTTTCAGACGTCGAATGCAGTGGCTTCCATTTTGTACCAGTTATCACAAAGGCCAGAAGTGCAGGAGCGATTGTACGAGGAAATTAATAAAGTTTTGCAAGGCAGACCAATGAAGCCAGGAGATGTCAACCAGATGCCGTATTTAAAGGCTTGTGTTAAGGAAGTTATGAGGTTAGTCTTAGGTCATGCCATCAAGGAAATATCAGATCACGTTTCAATAAGGCCTTGTATTAATTTATGTAAAGATTATTTTATACCTTAGCTGTAAACATTTAAAGCTCTTATTCACATTTCCAGAATGTACCCAGTTGTTATTGGTAATGGCCGTCAGCTCACGAAAGACACAATAATATGTGGCTACAACATTCCTAAAGGAGTAAGTATTTATTTTTATCCCTATAAGTAAACTTTCAGTGTGTAGCTCTCCGCCAATACAGAGAAGTTAAAAAAACATCTAACTATTGGTAACTATTGATAACTATTGGTCTTGATATTTATCCTTAACAGTTGTGCAACTTACATCTATTATAAAAACTTTACTTTACTAGATTTCCCTGAAAAAATACGATTATTCATAAGGCTCATATTCCAAAATTCTATATCTAGTAGGGTAAGCCATGGTAAGTAATCTATTGATATCTAATGGCCGAATACTAAAACGTCAATCAGTTTTAAGTCACCGTTAAGTCTCATGCCGTCTCTGTCAGTTAAAGGTATAAAGTGGCGACAGATTACATTCAAGGACGTCTTAAAGTTAAGTTGCGTGTTAGTATTATGGGGTAAGAATGTTCGCAAAATCTACAGCGCCTTACCAAAACGTCACATGAGAATGATCAACCTTCCATCGTTGCATCTATCATATTTTTTTTTACATTAATTTTTATTTCAGACTCAAGTTATATTCCAACACTACGTAATGGGTAACAGTGACAATTACTTTTCAAACGCATCAGAGTTCAAGCCTGAGAGGTGGATGAGCAGATCACCGTCACAGAAACATCACGTCTTTGCCTCGTTACCCTTTGGCTACGGAAAAAGAATGTGTTTAGGAAGGAGATTTGCTGAACTGGAAATTCATACTGTTATTTGCAAGGTATCGTATCTTTTTTATCATATTTTTTTATTCTAGATATCGACACTATTGTTGCCAAAAGTATCCTAGGAACCTTTTTGGAGTTAAAGCGAATTCCAAGCCTTTTATAAAAATCGGTCTTGTGGTTCAGTTGTGAAAGTTTAACAGAGAGAAAGACAGACACAGTTACACTATTAGTAGATAATGATGGACATTATACTATATATACTAATATTATAAAAGGAAAATATTAGTTTGTTTGTTTGTTTGCATTAAATAGGCTCTGAAACTACTGAACCCATTTGAAAAATTATTTCACTGTTGGGAAGCTGCACTATCCCCGGGTGATATAGGCTATGTTATTTATTTTTAATTTTGTTTTTTTTTTTAATACCCCTTTGAAGCCGGGGCGGGCTGCTAGTATAATGCATATTTTTAAAGCCGTATCAGATTATTTTGCCAACACATATGATATATAACACTTCTAAAAGCATTCTAGAGAAGATGATGATAAAAAAAATAAGCATGTTTAAATGGTGCCGTACTGAACAACTCTATTGGTTTTTTCGCAGGTAGAGTTACAGTATTAGAAGATAATTATGGATATTATAATGCATATTTTTAAAAGTCGTATCGGATAATTTTGCTTCGATATTTTACATAAAATATTTCTAAGAGCAATGAAGATGATGATAAAAAAAAACAATTAAGTATGTCTAAATGGTTCTTTCGCAGATGGTGCAAGCCTTCAAAATGGAATACCACCACGAGCCAATGGACTATCACATCCACCCAATGTACACACCGAACGGACCTATAAGATTGAAGCTTATGGATCGCTAAATTGACTCACCAAGCAGTTGCTTAAATATGGGATCAAAATTATAATAAGACTGGGGGTGATGATACTTTATAAGTTAGAAATTTTCGCTTCTATTTTTAATTCTTCTTCTGACTTTGTACAAAATTGTGTCTAAATGATAAATATAAAATTTTGCTTCTTGTAAATAAATAGTGTACGTATATTTTACTGTTTCTTTTGATATGATACATTAATCCAAATGCTAGTTATATAAAATCTACAATATTTTACCTACATAGTGGATAGTGTGCGCTATTTATAGATAGTACCTATAAGATACAGTGATATTTATTGTACATGGTGTAAATTTTCCTATAATATATGTACTTGTTAGGTGATTTGAGTTACCATTTTAACGAATTATTTTATTGATAATTTTAATTAAACGGTTTCTATTTTAATTGTAACGATGTTATAGCGTAGGTAAAAAAGAATAAACAAAACAAAATAATATTTATTCGTTTTCTTCCAACCATTTAATGTATTTTATGAAAGAAGAAATAATAGAGGCGATTAGAGAACAACGAGAGCTGAGTTTTAAAGTTACTAAAGAAAATTAAAGAAGGACTCGTGGCTAAGTGTAAGCCCTACGGTTTGACAAATAATACAGGTTAAGCCACGCTCGCCGCTGTTGGTCTGTGGATGGATGACCATTTTACAACCCATTTTACAGAGTAACACAGTATGAATTACCCATTTTGGGTTGCAGAGGTCAGATAGGCAATCGCTCCATGGAAAATACGGTATTTGGCTGACTCCGGTAAGACTGGAAGCCGACCCCAACATAGCTTGGAAAAGGCTACGCAGATTTTTTCACGATAGATAGATTCTTAAATTATAATGGAATTGATGAAATCACTTAGAAAATAAAATAAAACAATATTTCGACATTCATAGAATGTTTTACTTCGATTGACTCGAAAAGCAATCTTACTAACAATACAAAATCATTGAAAAATAAATTTGATGACGTTAGGTATACTCTGCATAAAACTTGTATAAAGATACATACAATATTTTTTATCAATGCACTTTTTCCCCTGTTTAACAAAAGGCCTTGGCCCTATGCTGGGACTCTTACAGGCTAGTTTTATTTAAATATTTATCAGATTTATGTGTATCAGAGTGTACCCAAGGTAGTCATCAAACTTTTACATTATTAATACGTTCACTATACATTCAATGGCCACATCAGCTGGTAAATATATTTACACAAAAATATCACAAATGAGTATATTTAAACAATGAGTAAGTAATATTTGCTTTTATACATTATGAATTCAGAATATAATTATATACATAAGTAGTATTGACTAGGGATAAAATATACATTATAAATTCTGAGGATGCATCGAAGGAGATACAGTATTGTTATATTATGGCACTATTTTATATAGTGATAAAATAGGCATGCAGCGCCCGAAATAATAAAGCTAGAAAGGCAGTGAAAATACTTAAAATAATAAACAATCCATGAAACGCAGCCATTAAGGTTATATGAAATTGGTAATTGGAATGTATAAAGTATTATTAATCGAATACAATATCACAAAATTTCATTATTATCTTTGTTAACCACATATCAAGGCCTCTGCGTTCAAACGTTCGATTGCTCAATAACATTTTTGTTTTTTAATGTTCTGTTGTTTTTGTACAAGTAAATGGCAAGTGTGACTGACAGAAGCATTAATATTGCTGAGCCCATTGCTACGTATACAGTGGCAGCTCCGTTGCTTACTAATGCGGCAGCCGAGTTGAAACCGCTTACATCACGAACTTTTCTTGACCTCGGTTTTGTCCTAGTAGACTCAAATGAATCTGTAGATAAGAAAACTTATTTTAGCAATGAATTAAAATCTAACAATCTGTTTCTCAGAACCTTTGATGGGAAAATACTCGTATTTGTTTTGATTATGCTATACATGAAAAATAGTACAATTTTGATGAAAAAAATCTTGGTGTATCTCGAAAATAGATTGGTTAAAAATTATAATACGTCACTTAGTATTACTATCAAGAGTTGAGTCCTAAAAAAATATTGCTTACCTATGTCTGATTGCGAATCATCGTATGACTTTTCATCATCAAAATCTTTGTGGGCTAATCTGCTGACCCTCAGTGATTGGACCTCGTTCTCTTCGGGGAATGGAGGTAAATATGTGGACGGCGGATTTGTACTGCTAGGGGCAAATGGTTGGGGACATTTGGGATCCTTAGATCCTGGATAACATGAACTTGGCGTTGAGGGTTTGAATGTGGTTGGCTTGGGACAACGTGGATCCGTACTACCCGGGTAGCAACGGAGAGGTTCAGGTGTTGGTTTGGGGCATCTTGGATCGTTGGAGCCTGGGTAACATTTAGGTGCTGGTGAACTAGGCGGTAAATATGTTGGCGGATTTAATGTGGTAGGTCTAGGTGGCTGGGGGCACTTAGGGTCAGGAGAACCTGGATAACATTGGGGTGTCGTTGGTTTAGGGCATCTAGGATCAGTGCTGCCAGGGAAGCATTTAGGAGGCTCTGGGGTGGTGGGCCTGGGGCATCTAGGATCAGTGCTACCAGGGAAGCACCGAGGAGCCTCTGGGGTTGTTGGCCTTGGGCATCTAGGATCAGTGCTACCGGGGAAGCATCGAGGAGGCTCTGGGGTTGTTGGCCTTGGACATCTAGGATCAGTGCTACCAGGGAAGCACCGAGGTGGCTCTGGGGTGGTTGGTCTTGGGCATCTAGGATCAGTGCTACCAGGGAAGCACCGAGGAGGCTCTGGGGTTGTTGGTCTTGGGCATCTAGGATCAGTGTTGCCAGGGAAGCATTTAGGAGGCTCTGGGGTTGTTGGCCTTGGGCATCTAGGATCAGTGCTACCAGGGAAGCACCGAGGTGGCTCTGGGGTGGTTGGTCTTGGGCATCTAGGATCAGTGTTGCCAGGGAAGCATTTAGGAGGCTCTGGGGTTGTTGGTCTTGGGCATCTAGGATCAGTGCTACCAGGGAAGCACCGAGGTGGCTCTGGGGTGGTTGGTCTAGGGCATCTAGAATCAGTGCTACCAGGGAAGCACCGAGGTGGCTCTGGGGTGGTTGGCCTAGGGCATCTAGAATCAGTGCTACCAGGGAAGCATCGAGGAGGCTCTGGGGTTGTTGGCTTTGGGCATCTAAGATCAGTGCTGCCAGGGAAGCACTTTGGAGGAGTTGATGTTACTGGTGGCAAGTACGTAGGAGGATTTAATGTCGTCGGTCTTGTTGGTTGTGGACATTTAGGATCTGGTGAACCGGGATAACACACTGGTGTTGTTGGCTTGGGACAACGAGGGTCTAAGCTACCTGGGAAGCATCGAGGAGGCTCTGGAGTTGTTGGCCTTGGGCATCTAGGATCAGTGTTGCCAGGGAAGCATTTAGGAGGCTCTGGGGTTGTTGGCCTTGGGCATCTAGGATCAGTGCTACCAGGGAAGCACCGAGGTGGCTCTGGGGTGGTTGGTCTTGGGCATCTAGGATCAGTATTGCCAGGGAAGCATTTAGGAGGCTCTGGGGTTGTTGGCCTTGGGCATCTAGGATCAGTGCTACCAGGGAAGCACCGAGGTGGCTCTGGGGTGGTTGGCCTAGGGCATCTAGAATCAGTGCTACCAGGGAAGCACCGAGGTGGCTCTGGGGTGGTTGGCTTTGGGCATCTAAGATCAGTGCTGCCAGGGAAGCACTTTGGAGGAGTTGATGTTACTGGAGGCAAGTATGTAGGAGGATTTAATGTCGTCGGCCTTGTTGGTTGTGGACATTTAGGATCTGGTGAACCAGGATAACACACTGGTGTTGTTGGCTTGGGACAACGAGGGTCTGAGCTACCTGGGAAGCATCGAGGAGGCTCTGCAGTTGTTGGCCTTGGGCATCTAGTGTCAGTGCTGCCAGGGAAGCATTTAGGATGCTCTGGGGTTGTTGGCCTTGGACATCTAGGATCAGTGCTACCAGGGAAGCACCGAGGTGGCTCTGGGGTGGTTGGTCTAGGGCATCTAGGATCAGTGTTGCCAGGGAAGCATTTAGGAGGCTCTAGGGTGGTTGGCCTTGGGCATCTAGAATCAGTGCTACCAGGGAAGCACCGAGGAGGCTCTGGGGTTGTTGGCCTTGGGCATCTAGGATCAGTACTACCAGGGAAGCACCGAGGAGGCTCTGGGGTTGTTGGCCTTGGGCATCTAGGATCAGTGCTACCAGGGAAGCACCGAGGTGGCTCTGGGGTGGTTGGCCTTGGGCATCTAGAATCAGTGCTACCAGGGAAGCACCGAGGAGGCTCAGGGGTTGTTGGCCTTGGGCATCTAGAATCAGTGCTACCAGGGAAGCACCGAGGAGGCTCTGGGGTTGTTGGTTTTGGGCATCTAAGATCAGTGCTGCCAGGGAAGCACTTTGGAGGAGTTGATGTTACTGGAGGCAAGTACGTAGGAGGATTTAATGTCGTCGGTCTTGTTGGTTGTGGACATTTAGGATCTGGTGAACCAGGATAACACACTGGTGTTGTTGGCTTGGGACAACGAGGGTCTGAACTACCTGGGAAGCATCGAGGAGGCTCTGGAGTTGTTGGCCTTGGGCATCTAGTGTCAGTGCTGCCAGGGAAGCACCGAGGTGGCTCTGGGGTTGTTGGCCTTGGACATCTAGGATCAGTGCTACCAGGGAAGCACCGAGGTGGCTCTGGGGTGGTTGGCCTTGGGCATCTAGAATCAGTGCTACCAGGGAAGCACCGAGGAGGCTCTGGGGTGGTTGGCCTTGGGCATCTAGGATCAGTGCTACCAGGGAAGCACCGAGGTGGCTCTGGGGTGGTTGGTCTTGGGCATCTAGAATCAGTGCTACCAGGGAAACAACGAGGTGGCTCTGGAGTTGTCGGCCTTGGGCACCTAGTGTCAGTGCTGCCAGGGAAGCATCGAGGAGGCTCTGGGGTGGTTGGCCTTGGGCATCTAGGATCAGTGCTACCAGGGAAGCACCGAGGTGGCTCTGGGGTGGTTGGTCTTGGGCATCTAGAATCAGTGCTACCAGGGAAACAACGAGGTGGCTCTGGAGTTGTCGGCCTTGGGCATCTAGGATCAGTGCTGCCAGGGAAGCATTTAGGAGGAATAGATGTTACTGGAGGCAAGTAAGTAGGAGGATTTAATGTCGTCGGTCTTGTTGGTTGTGGACACTTAGGATCTGGTGAACCAGGATAACATACCGGTGTTGTGGGCTTGGGACAACGAACATCTGAGCTACCTGGGTAGCATCGAGGTGGCTCTGGAGTCGTGGGCTTTGGACAACGAGGGTCAGTGCTACCGGGGAAGCACTTTGGTGGTGCCGGCGTTGTGGGCCTTGGGCACCTTGGATCAGTATTTCCGGGATAACAGTTTGGAGGTGCAGGTGTTGTTGGTTTGGGACAACGAGGGTCAGTGTTGCCTGGGAAGCAACGAGGAGGTTCCGGCGTTGTTGGCTTTGGACATCTCGGGTCTTGGCTTCCTGGGAAGCATTTAGGAGGAGTAGGTGTTGTAGGTTTAGGACAGCGAGGGTCAGTGTTTCCAGGGTAACAATTTGGAGGTGTAGGAGTTGTTGGTTTAGGACATCTAGAGTCTGTTGACCCTGGATAGCATTTAGGTGCTGGAGTAACTGGCGGCAAATATGTGGGTGGGGTTAATGTGGTCGGCCGTGTTGGTTGCGGGCACTTAGGGTCAGGTGATCCAGGGTAGCAAACCGGTGTAGTAGGCTTGGGACATCGAGGGTCAGTGCTGCCTGGGAAACACTTAGGAGGCGCAAGGGTCGTTGGTTTAGGGCATCTAGGATCTGAGCTACCTGGGAAGCATCGAGGTGGCACTGGTGTCGTTGGCCTTGGACATCTGGGGTCTTGACTTCCTGGGAAACATCTTGGTGGTTCTGGCGTGGTTGGCCTTGGGCACCTAAGATCCGTGTTTCCAGGGTAACAATTTGGAGGTGCAGGGGTAGTTGGTTTAGGACATCTCGGATCCTGGCTTCCTGGGAAGCATTTAGGTGGCGCAGGCGTTGTCGGTTGAGGACAACGAGGGTCTGTGCTACCTGGGAAACACCTTAGAGGGGCAGGTGTTGTTGGTTTAGGACATCTAGAATCTGTGGAACCTGGGAAGCATTTAGGTGCTGGAGTTACTGGCGGCAAATATGTGGGTGGGGTTAATGTGGTCGGCCGTGTTGGTTGCGGGCACTTAGGGTCAGGCGATCCAGGGTAGCAAACTGGTGGAGTAGGCTTGGGGCATCTAGAGTCAGTGCTGCCTGGGAAACATTTTGGAGGAGCAGGTGTCGTTGGCTTGGGGCAACGCGGGTCTGAGCTGCCTGGGAAGCATCGAGGTGGTTCAGGCGTGGTGGGTCTTGGGCACCTAAGATCAGTGTTACCGGGATAGCAATTTGGAGGCGCAGGCGTTGTTGGTTGAGGGCATCTACGGTCTGTGCTACCTGGGAAGCATCGAGGTGGTTCCGGAGTTGTTGGTTTCGGACAACGAGGGTCAGTGCTGCCTGGGAAGCAACGAGGAGGTGCAGGTGTTGTTGGTTTAGGACACCTAGAATCTGTTGAACCTGGGAAGCATTTTGGTGCTGAAGTTACTGGTGGCAAATATGTGGGTGGGGTTAATGTGGTCGGCCGTGTTGGTTGCGGGCACTTAGGGTCAGGTGATCCAGGGTAGCACACCGGTGTACTAGGCTTAGGGCATCGAGGGTCAGTGCTGCCTGGGAAACACTTAGGAGGTGCAGGTGTTGTAGGTTGGGGGCACCTAGAATCCGTGTTGCCAGGGTAACAATTTGGAGAAGCAGGGGTAGTTGGTTTGGGGCACCTGGGATCCTGACTGCCTGGGAAGCATTTAGGTGGCGCAGGCGTTGTTGGCTGAGGACAACGAGGGTCTGTGCTGCCTGGGTAGCATCGAGGTGGTTCAGGCGTGGTGGGTTTTGGGCACCTTGGGTCTGTGTTTCCGGGGTAACAATTTGGAGGTGCAGGAGTTGTTGGTTTAGGACATCTGGGGTCTTGACTTCCTGGGAAGCATCTTGGTGGTTCTGGCGTTGTTGGCCTTGGGCACCTAGAATCTGTGTTTCCAGGGTAACAATTTGGCGGGGCAGGGGTAGTTGGTTTAGGGCACCTAGGATCCTGACTGCCTGGGAAGCATTTAGGTGGCGCAGGCGTTGTCGGTTGAGGACAACGAGGGTCTGTGCTACCTGGGAAACATCTTGGAGGGGCAGGTGTTGTTGGTTTAGGACATCTAGAATCAGTGGAACCTGGGAAGCATTTAGGTGCTGGAGTTACTGGTGGCAAATATGTGGGTGGGGTTAATGTGGTCGGCCGTGTTGGTTGCGGGCACTTAGGGTCAGGTGATCCAGGGTAGCAAACCGGTGGAGTAGGCTTGGGGCATCTAGGGTCAGTGCTGCCTGGGAAACATTTTGGAGGAGCAGGAGTCGTAGGCTTAGGGCAACGAGGGTCTGAGCTGCCTGGAAAGCATCGAGGTGGCTCAGGTGTAGTCGGCTTAGGACATCTGGGGTCTTGACTTCCTGGGAAGCATCTTGGTGGTTCTGGTGTAGTTGGCTTAGGACATCTGGGGTCTTGACTTCCTGGGAAACATCTTGGTGGTTCTGGCGTAGTTGGCCTTGGGCACCTAGGATCCGTGTTTCCAAGGTAACAATTTGGAGGTACAGGCGTAGTTGGTTTAGGACATCTCGGATCCTGGCTACCAGGGAAGCATTTAGGTGGTGCAGGCGTTGTTGGTTGAGGACAACGTGGATCTGTGCTACCTGGGAAACACCTTGGAGGTGCAGGTGTTGTAGGTTTTGGACATCTAGAGTCTGTTGAACCTGGGAAGCATTTAGGTGCAGTAGTTACTGGTGGCAAATATGTGGGTGGGGTTAATGTGGTCGGCCGTGTTGGTTGCGGGCACTTAGGGTTAGGTGATCCAGGGTAGCAAACCGGTGTAGTAGGCTTGGGGCATCGAGGGTCAGTGCTGCCTGGGAAACATTTAGGAGGTGCAGGTGTTGTAGGTTTGGGACAACGAGGGTCTGTGGCTCCGAGGTAACAATTCGGAGGCGCAAGGGTCGTTGGTTTCGGGCATCTAGGATCTGAGCTACCTGGGAAGCATTGAGGTGGCTCTGGTGTCGTTGGCTTTGGACATCTGGGGTCTTGACTTCCTGGGAAACATCTTGGTGGTTCTGGCGTGGTTGGCCTTGGGCACCTAAGATCCGTGTTTCCAGGGTAACAATTTGGAGGTGCAGGGGTAGTTGGTTTAGGACATCTCGGATCCTGGCTTCCTGGGAAGCATTTAGGTGGCGCAGGCGTTGTCGGTTGAGGACAACGAGGGTCTGTGCTACCTGGGAAACACCTTGGAGGGGCAGGTGTTGTTGGTTTAGGACATCTAGAATCAGTGGAACCTGGGAAGCATTTAGGTGCAGGAGTGTCTGGTGGCAAATATGTGGGTGGGGTTAATGTGGTCGGCCGTGTTGGTTGCGGGCACTTAGGGTCAGGTGATCCAGGGTAGCAAACCGGTGGAGTAGGCTTGGGGCATCGAGGGTCAGTGCTGCCTGGGAAACACTTAGGAGGTGCAGGTGTTGTAGGTCGGGGGCACCTAGAATCTGTGTTGCCAGGGTAACAATTTGGAGGTACAGGCGTAGTTGGTTTGGGGCACCTGGGATCCTGACTGCCTGGGAAGCAATTTGGTGGTGAAGGCGTTGTTGGCTGAGGGCAACGTGAGTCTGTGCTTCCTGGGAAACACTTTGGAGGTGCAGGTGTTGTTGGTTTAGGACAACGAGGGTCTGAGCTGCCTGGGAAGCATCGAGGTGGTTCAGGCGTGGTGGGTTTTGGGCACCTAGGATCGGTGTTACCGGGATAACAATTTGGAGGCGCAGGAGTAGTTGGCTTCGGGCATCTTGGGTCATTGCTGCCTGGGAAGCAATTAGGTGGTGCAGGTGTTGTTGGCTGAGGACAACGTGGGTCAGTGTTGCCAGGGTAACAATTTGGAGGCGCAGGAGTAGTTAGTTTAGGGCATCTAGAGTCTGTTGACCCTGGATAGCATTTAGGTGCTGGAGTTACTGGCGGCAAATATGTGGGTGGTGTTAATGTGGTCGGCCGTGTTGGTTGTGGGCACTTAGGGTCAGGTGATCCAGGATAGCACACTGGCGTCGTTGGCTTGGGGCATCTGGGGTCTGTACTTCCTGGAAAGCATCGAGGCGGCTCAGGAGTGGTTGGTTTAGGACATCTAGGATCAGTGCTGCCTGGGAAACACCTGGGAGGAGCAGGTGTTGATGGTTTCGGACAACGTGAATCTAAGCTGCCGGGGAAGCATCGAGGCGGTTCAGGTGTCGTTGGTTTGGGGCAACGAGGATCAGTGTTACCAGGGTAACAGTTTGGAGGAGCAGGGGTAGTTGGCTTGGGGCAACGGGGATCTGTGCTGCCTGGGAAGCATCGAGGTGGTTCAGGTGTTGTCGGTCTGGGGCATCTAGGGTCAGTGCTACCTGGGAAGCATCGAGGAGGTTCCGGCGTAGTTGGCCTTGGACATCTAGTATCCTGGCTTCCTGGGAAGCATTTCGGTGGAGAAGGTGTTGTAGGCTGTGGACACCTGGGATCTGTCGAGCCGGGGTAACACTTAGGGCCTGGTGTTACTGGTGGTAAATATGTAGGTGGATTTAAAGTGGTCGGTCTTGTTGCTTGGGGGCACTTAGGATCAGGTGAGCCAGGGTAACATTCGGGTGTCGTGGGTTTCGGACAGCGAGGATCTGAGCTGCCTGGGAAGCATCTAGGTGGCTCAGGTGTTGTGGGTTTGGGGCAACGAGGATCTGTGTTGCCAGGGTAGCAATTTAGAGGAGCAGGAGTAGTGGGCTTGGGGCAACGAGGATCTGAACTACCCGGGTAGCATCGTGGAGGCTCAGGAGTCGTGGGCTTGGGGCAACGAGGATCTGTGTTGCCAGGGTAGCAATTTGGAGGAGCAGGAGTAGTTGGCTTGGGGCAACGAGGGTCCGTGCTTCCTGGAAAGCATTGTAGTGGCTCGGGCGTAGTTGGCTTGGGGCAACGAGGGTCAGAGCTGCCTGGGAAGCACCGAGGGCCTTCAGTTGACGGAGGTAAGTACGTGGGCGGATTCAAAGTAGTAGATTGTGGGCATCTTGGGTCCGGTGAACCTGGATAACACCTGATTTGTGGCTGTACAGTTATACTTTGACAACCTGGATCCCTGGATCCTGGGTAACATTGCGCAGGTCTTATTGTTGAGGTGATTTCGTTGATAAACCCGTCACAGTTTGAATCACAATTGTTTGTGCAAAGCTGAAATTAAATAGAGAAAATTAACACGTTTTAATTTTCCTCCAATGCCAGTCTTCATTAGATTTTGTATTACGCAAAATACATTACCTCTACATTGCATGTGAGGTAGACTTGATCCGTTTCTGGAAATCGGAAAGCGCTTACTTTGCTGTGAGCTATTAAAGTGGCTCCGCTTTTGCCTGTGTTGGTCGTTTTTTGCCAATATTCAATCAGTTTCTTCTTCCTAAAAGAAAAATGGATTTTAATTGTAATTATCGAGGCATTTAATCATTTTGTAGCGCTACAACAGTGCCTATAGAAATCATCTTTAAAAATAATTATTTATTTATTACAAATATTTAATATGTATTAAATTGAAGAAGAACTGCAAAAAAACATAAAAAACGACGACTTGTACGGGGCAGCACCAGATTAGTATGGAGAATTACTAAGGTGACGTCACGTGTTGGTATAGCTCTCTCTGTCTAATTAATAGTTCAATATGAAAGTAATTAATCTGCCGTTTTTACAACTCGACTTAGTTTGTAATATATTTTAATAAAATGAAATAAAAAAGAATTTGTCAAATACCCTATTGTTGCTGTATTGCTTTTGCTAACCAAAAAGTTAGTCTGGTCGGTCGAAACACGTCTTTGTTACTATAAAGAGTAACTTTGCCAAAGCAACGGTTTAGCGTACAATGCGACTGGAAGCCCTATTACGAAGATTTGGAACCTAGATGTTTGATGATGTGGGCTCTCCATGATAGGGAAGCTGAATTTAGACCACTTGAACTTATTTATATATACTGTGGTAAGTGGGGATTAGGTTATCACATTAACGTAAACGCATAATTCTACTTATCAATTCCAACAACTTTTACTATGGAGACACGTACGAAATCGTGAAAAAAACATCTGCTGTTCCATACATTTATTTATACTTCTCTCATTTTTCACGGGCTATCCTCAGTATCGAGAATACCCGGTCCTTTGATAGGCTTACGTGGGGACACAGGTCCAACACGCAGTGGCCTTATTGAGAACTTTACTCTAAACTGCCCATCCACCTCTGCTTTCTTTGTTTTTCTATGGAAAAACAGATATGAACGGTCCAATGTAGATACAAAGCTATTGTAAATTATGAATGGAAAATTAAAATTTAGGCTATGTGTAGGTAAATGTTAGTGGATTGGTTATTAGAACTAAATCGGAAAACTATGGCAGCTGCCTTCTAACATATTTTAATGCAATCGCGGGTCACTGTAGCGGACCCGGAGCGGGTTTCCTCGCTATTACGCCATTAGACACTTCCACCCCCAAGCATATAGCTCTAGCGACCCCTCTCTAGCCAGCCAGTTAAGGCAAGAAAGAGCTGGGAGCCCTCCTAAAGAGTGTCTCCCTGGAGCACTGAGGTCCGTATTGATAAGTAAAATAATGCGTCTACGTT
Source organism: Diachrysia chrysitis (assembly GCA_932294365.1). NCBI lineage: Eukaryota > Metazoa > Arthropoda > Insecta > Lepidoptera > Noctuidae > Diachrysia > Diachrysia chrysitis. The sequence goes on along the minus strand of OW028659.1, from coordinate 6,447,108 downwards.
AATGTGATAACCTCATCGCAACTCTGTATAAAATTTAATCCCGATTTCCCTTGGTCATCCTATACCCGAACTTCTTGTCATGCCCCTTAATTCTAAGCACAAGGTTCTTATTACAGAATTTAAAAAAATGGACGGAAATGCTTCTCCACCAGCCGTGCGAAGTCGAGGTGGGCAGCTAGTTGAAAAGTTCAATTACTTAGGGCAGCCTTCTTTGTCGGTGAGCTGAATCTTATTAGTCTTCGGACTGTCGTAACTGTCGCTGTCATAGGCCCAGCAGTCGTGGATCTTGAGGTTAAACTGGTTCTTGTAGTCCTTAAGGTAGACCAGGATAGTCAAATATTCTCCGATTTTGATCGAGTCTTGCAGCGGGGTAGTCTGTGAATATTCATCGTGTTAAAATTAAATCACACATTCTTTTTGCTGTGTTTAATGTGACATAACGTATAACATGTTCGTATATTATTTTCATTCATCTATTTAATTTGAAAAATATTTTAATTCAAGGTAATCGCCAAAACAACCAAAGACAAAATTTTAAATTTGGAGCTCATAGCTCCGTGCTAAGTAATTCCAATGTCTCTGCTATGTAATGCTATTTTATAAATGCTAAAGACCGCGAAAAGTACCTCTATACTAATGTAGATAACTTACATTAGGAAAAACTCCCTTCTGGATGTCCATCCAACATTCGACACCACCAGCGGGTCCTTCAACAGCCACGACGTCTAACATATCGACCATGAATGGTTTGAGCTTCAGGGTATGCTCTTCCTTCGTAGACCCGACGCCAGTCGACACTTCATACGAAGTGCGCGCACATGACACCTGGAAAATGGGAATAGATACATTTTATATATATAGATACATATTATTGGTAAATCTACAGGTAAGTCACCGTCCGAGTTGTGGCAGTCCTTGGGGGAGCCCTATGTTCAGCAGTGGAAGTCTTTCGGCTGATATGATGATGATGATGGGTAAGTAATTGAAAGTTGTATACCCAGGAGTAAAAAATTTTTTTTTTGTTTCACAATAAATAAAGTCATTTTTCAGAAGTAAATATAATAAAAAAATCGTAATTAATGATTAGATTAATGTTAATATTTACACGTCTAAATACAATATCACAAATAGTGACATAAATAAAAATTTGCGTTTGTGCCTGTCGTTCAATAAAACTTATTATTAAACGACAGGCACAAACGCAAATTTATTTTATGTTTTTATGCCTTAAATAGGCATAAAAACAAAACTAGTTTCTTATGTTCCTAATTTGATTCAGAAAAAAAATGTTTTTATGCAAAAAGACTGCGCAAAATAATGTTACTAAAAATTAGATTTTCATTTACAGATTGACGCAGTCCTCCGCCCGGTTCAATAGATAGATCTATAACATAAAGCAATTTGATTATAATAGTCCCATACCTTACGAGCGAAGTCCTGCGTGCCTTGCAGAAGGTCATCAGCTTGGAAGACCAGCACATTGTCGATGGTACCGCACGCGTTGCAGAGGGGTCGGGAGCCGCAGCCATTCAGGGGCACTCGGAAAGAGTACCGCGATTGGCTTCCTCCCAATGATACATATCTAAAATTTAATGACATATATTGAGTGTTTGTAGGGATTTGAAAGTGTAATATAAGTAGTATTTCCACAGAGTTATTTATCAAAATTAGTTTTTTTTGTAACTTTCTATAATTAGCACATTTAGTAAGAATTTATCGAAATGAATTACTTCATAATGATCCATAAAAACTGACAAATAAATGGAGTCCTAAATGTTTATCGCTGTAGTATTATATTACCTATACCATAGTCAAGCATTAAAAAAGAAAGTAGTTAAAAAATAGTAAATATTGTTTCTTATAAACTATTAACGTTACGAAGGAAAAGTTAATGTAATAAATAATATTATTATATTGTTAAAGATCATATTTCAAGAAAAAAGATTGTGATGCGCTTATAATATAATTTAACCTTTTAGAAATTATTTCAGAACTAAATATTAAAAGGTATTTTAATGCCTATGAAGTAGCAATATGTCACTGAGTAGCATCATATAATATAAATATCATCATACTATCATCATTCAGTAAAATCCGTTGTCACTTGAAGCTGATTTTGTCATAGTTTAGAAAAAGGCATAAGGTATTTTTGTAAAGTAATTTCTCACTCACTTGCAATTCGGATCATTTAGAAATCCTTTACTGTATATGATACCATCGAAAACGTCGGCGAACTCTACGGTGACATCGATGAAGTCACCAGAGCATTGCACGTCGATGTCAGGGGACAAAGGTGAGTCTGCGGCTCTCGACCCTCTTATGAAGTGGACCCCAGTCTCCTCGCCGCTCTCGTAGAACGGTGAGAGCGCATTGTCGCCGGCTAGAGCGCGGTTTAGTTCGACCGCGGTTAACGTTTGGATGTCATCTGAAACAGCTGTAGCGAGCGACAGCTACAAAACAAAATTACAATTAAAAACATTTTTTGGGAAGGAATATATTATAATTTTTTAAATCTCGAAAAATATCTAAAAGTATTCTAAAAATCTTTTGAAAATGTCCATCTACTAGCTGAGTACGCAATTTTAAAAACATTTGTTTTATTGTATGTATTTTATCTGAATGCAATTTGAATTTTATAAAATATATTTTCATAGTACCGGACGGTGGACCATACAGCAGCCAATAGTAACAATAAATAATCATTTTACTAACTTGAAGCAAAGGTAATTTTACAAATTGGCAGACTCAAATAGTGCGATGTAATTTAGATTACCTCGAAGTAATCTCAAACAATAGTTCCTTCTTTATATAAGGTGAGACCTTTGTCCTGCAGGTGTTATAGGGTAGTATTATTATAATATTATAATAATAATAAATAAATGTGGACAACATCACATACATTGCTCTGAACACGAAGTAAGTAGCTAAAGCACTTGTGTTATGGAATTCACAGACAACGAAGGTACCACAAACACCCAGACCCGAGATAATGTGTGAAACGGGATTTTCTACATTGACCCAGTCGAGGATCGAACTCGGGACCTCAGAGCTGGCGACACATTGAAAACCGGTGCCACTCGACCACGGAGGTCGTCATATTGAACACTTAAAACACCTTAAAGTAAGCGTGTAACCCTTCAAATTATCTGTGTGAGTTGTCAGCAGTTATCGTTGCATCTGTAATTTATTGTTAGTTAAAACAATGTAAACTCACTCTCACGTACTTAATTTAGTGTCACAAACCACTGCGCGTTATGAAAACTAAAACACGCTTTAGAATACAAAATTTTACATAATTTACGTCATTTTTTAGAATTTTAAGTTTATCTTATGCGGTGTGACGACCTCCGTGGTCGAGTGGCGTACACACCGGATTTCAAGGTGTCCACAGGTCTGAGGTCCCGGGTTCGATCCCCGGTCTATGTAGAAAACCAGTTTTCTACATAGTCACGGGTCTGGGATGTTTGAGTCACATTTATTTAATACAAGCAGACAAAAATTCCAAAAAAAATTTAAATGATTTCTATTAATACCCGTTTATGCACCTACAACTACAACTTTTTGTGAAAATAACTTCAATGTACGGAATCGTCTCGTCTACAGATTTATTATATGTATAGATTTATTGTCAGTGCTTCCATTATTTTGGCTCGATGTATTTATCGGAACGCTTACCAAATATTTTTTTTGTTTCTTCTTTTGTTATTGATTTATTTATACAAAATCAAGAACTTGGAAATACAATAATTATGTTAGCTACTGCTTAATATGTTGACAGAACTAATCGATTTATTTGTTAACTTGTGGAGCTTACTGACACAGATAATCGTGGATATACAATCAAACGTGTTTTTTGTAGTGCTAAGGGATTATTACAAAATTATTTAGATAAGATTAGATAATGTTGTGAACCTTTGACCTTAAGGTTTGTAAAGGGTCAGCGTAGCGTTGTGACAAACTACATTAATTAACCTAATTCATTATGTAACGCAGGTTTGTAATGTGACAAAATTTTAAAAACGTTACACCAACTTGAAATATGTTAGTTAACAATCAAAGTTTTGGTGATTGAATGGTTGTCTTAATTGATGTAAACCCAAGCCGGGTTTTGTAAATCTATATTTAAGTTCACCAACGTAACTCTTTGGATGTAAATATGACTAGTATATATAGTCTAGATATAATCCTTACTAATATTATAAATGCGAAAGTAACTCTGTCTGTCTGTCGCGCTTCCACGCCAAAACTACTGCCGATTTAAATGAAATTTGGTACACAGATAGTCTGGAGCCTGAGCAAAGAAGGAAAACTTTTTGCCTCGATAACAGAAATCCACACTGGCGGAGACGCGGAAAACAGCTAGTAGGTACTAAATAGTATATTAGTTTTACAAAGTATATAGTAGGCAATCACCATAAAACCAGTTATAGTGTACATCTTTCGATGAAGATTAGATTGCAACAAAAAACCTTTCAGCTAACGTGAACTTTATAAGAATTTATAATTAATTCTTGTTAATTTCAACAATTAAGGAGGATCTTTAACATACCTGCACGAGTGCAATCAGTGTCGCTATGCGCATGACAGCCGCTTCATGGGGCTCTGAAATTAAGAAAAAATATTTAAAATAAATAACGGAAAACTTAGAAAGTATATTAGAATATAAATAACATGATATAATGTCCCTAATACTGTCTAAAATTACAAGACACATTTACCAATTGTAAATTCTGCATTTACTGGAAAATTACAAGACACATTTACCAATTGTAAATTCTGCATTTACTGGAAAATTATAAGACACATTTACCAATTGTAAATTCTGCATTTACTGGAAATAATAAAATTTCTTTTATAATTTTTTGACCCCATAACCATCATGGACTTGGTCAGCCCCGGGGAAGGCGAACCTAACCCTTATTTAAAGGAAAATAAGACGTCTTTCAACACATTGTTTTTGCACAGCTCATGAGTCTAAAGCCTTTAAAAGTTTCAGATTAAATCATCCCATTGATGTAAGATTCTAATTTATTATTGACTACATATTGTATTGTTTAACTATATTCTCTTGATTTGTACATTTATAATAGTGTATTGCTCAATTCATTGTATTTTCTATGTTCTTATGGCATTAGAATATTATTTTGTATATTTTGAGATCAGATGGCCGTGTGCGAGTTGTCCCAAGATATTATTATAATTTAAACACAATGTAAAAATTATTCATGAATAAAATTGAATTTGAAAGAGAGGGATAGAGAGTTTTTTTTTTATAACAGCTTGTAGTCTAAGGAAAGGAATGTACTATATAGTTGTTATTATAGAGATTTGATACCGTGACCTCGTGACTCAGGGTACTTTGCTAAATATAACGACATTCAAGAGATTTGCAATATTTTACACGATAGTGTAAAGTAGCACTTAGATTTGGTGCCGATGTATTACAAAATAAAACAACATTGAGAATTAGTACTATTAGAACGTTTTTGACCTTAATTGATTAGATCTTCTTTCTTAAGTACTTATTTATTTTCAGCCATGATCGTCCCACTGCAGTGCACTGCAATGGCCTCCCTTTCCTTCTTCCAACAGGGATGTTGTATATTTTTTTTAAATCCTTATCGAAAAAATATAATTCCCTTATCAAAACAATAAAAAATATCAAAAATAAAGTTAAAGGGAAAAAAATATCACTTTAAAGTCAAAGGGGGGCAGTGAAGTCACACGAAGTTTCCAATCACTGTATCTTTGTATTTTTTTATTTACGAGACAAAAGTATTCTTTTAGATAATGATAAAATATTAGACACTTATTAGTGTCTAATATTTTATCTGTGATAATGATAAAATATTAGACACTTATTAGTGTCTAATATTTTATCATTATCAAAAAGACAGATTTTAGGTTAAAAAAAAACATCCCTATTGTCAAGATTTTGGGCTATCCATAATATCGAAAAGGGTTTATGTTTTTCACGCAATTTTCTTCTGGGGCGGCCACGATGTATTTTGATGTTTTTTGGAATATAAATTATTGCCACTTTTACCCAACAGTTGCCACGCATACGACAAGTAATTTAAATACCCATTTACTTCATGAAAACATTGCATATTATTTTTTGTTTTCAGTGCGAATCAAATTAACAATAAATTATTACTGTCACGATTATTTTTATTGTCTATATACATATAAATTGACGAACATAATAAATGTTTATGATATAATAAATGATGTTGACTAGTTATTGTTGATTTTATCATTCGATTTAATGTCGCAACATGAGTAAAGACAAAATATTTACGACAAACATTTTAATAGTGAGGTATTAAAGATATAAAATAATATATTATTGTTAGATCTTTGTAAGACATAATATTATGGGACTTGTCTTTTATAAATTGATTAATTATAAATATCTTTTGTACCTGTAATATTTAATTAAGATTCGTCGTAAGCTGGTAAGTTTTAAAGGTTAGCCTGATCATAACTAATTGTTTATTAAATTAAGATTCATAATAATATTAGTTATTTCATATTTCTAATAATTCTAAAGCGAAGTTTTCGAAACTCATAAAAGTATACATCTATCTTTAAATTCCATGTTAAACATAACTGTACTTACAATTAATACAGCAAACTTAATTCACTCTTAATTTGTTAAATTATTAATTACATTGAATTGTTCCTTGATAATGTTTGTTAAACATACAGTAATTTCTGTCAGTCATCTAATTGATAATATAATCGAGAAGAGAAGCCAAACAATTGATAATTCAATCGATTGATTCGCGTAATAAAATAGTCATAATTAGACAATAATTTAATAACGTCCAATTAGATTCCTTTTGAATAACATTCTCTTTCGCAAACTATTATAATATTGTTAATAGCTGAAGTGACAGGTCACGGAAAGCACTTTAATTGTAAGGTTGCCTCTTATTCGTGAGGTCAGTCGCGTGAACTCTTAGTTTCCGCGTCGCATTTCGTCATAGGGATCTTCAATTATATGACGGAACAATGCAGTTGCATTTCTAGTGCCAACTTCATAGAAATAAACTTTGGGTTTTGGTAGCATATGAGAATTTCATACGTTAAGTATTGAACTAAATTGGTAACTTATTTGTTGCATTTGAAAGCAGCTTAATTTCATATTTATTTCCGTTTTATATTTGTTGGCATTAACTTCGAAACATGAACACTATGCTGATTAGCTTCTCTTTTTATCATGGCATTACTTATTTTTTTTTAGCTCACTATAATGAAAAAAAAGAACATAACCAAAGGTGGACAACATTACGTACATTACTCTGAACCCAAAGTGAGTAGCTAATGCATATGCATTATGGAATCAAAGACAACGAAGGTATCACAAACACTCAGACCTGAGGAAGTGTAAAAAAAGGTGGTTTTCTTCCCGGGGCCTCAGAGCTAGTGAAAACCTGTGCGTCTTAAATGATCTTAGAAGGCTCTGATAAGGTGTATGTAAGAGCAAACCTGTGATGACTTCACTTTTAAGTAAGTCAGTGTGTCAGTCTGAATGTATGGATGTATACTGTTACAACCATACATTCAGAAAAACACACATAAGAAGTACAAATTGAATCGTAAAAATAGTCTGTACTTCATTCAATAGCAAGTAGATACCTAGATGCATCTGCACGAGGCTGATGCAATGCTAAATCGTCGGCATTTGTCAACATAAGTAGGTGTAACTTAATGTTTCGAGTTTCGACAAAGATTCTACACATATCGTAGCTCACCGAAACGTGTTGCGTACAAAAATACCTATAGGTTTTATCTTAGTAATTAATACCAATCGGCCTAAACAATAGTAGCTTCTAGTGTTTCCCAAGTTTTTACGTTTCCAACTAATTTGTATTGTTCCCTGCATCGGTGATCGATTACGCAGCAATCAATTCTTAAGTAACCTATCTTCTGATTAATGATAAATCGTTAGTGTTAATTAATTAGTCGAGATATTGAGATATTAGTTTTGTAAGCCTATGAGAATATTAAACTTTAATATTTTTTCATTTACTATTTTAAGTACTTATTATTAAAATGTATTCAAAAGATGATGTCAAAAATGTTAATAAAATTTGATTGTATGAGGCATAAAGGTCAACAGTCGCTGAGAGGTAATTTATAAGAAGTGAATTAGTTTGAATAAGTAAAAAAATAATTATATTTAGAATTTATATAATTTATTTTAAGTATCCTTCATAAAAGATAAAGGGTTATATACAAAACTAAGTGGATTACTTATTTGTAATAATAATTTACAATAATATGCTAAATTGATGTTGAAATAAGGGTCAACTCATACTATAGCAGAGTCGAAGCGCATTGAAGCGTCGCTAATAATAATAATAAATATAATAATATCTTGGGACATCTCACACACGGTCATCTGATCCCAAACTAGGCAGAGCCTGTGCTATGGCAACCAGACAACTGATAAACATACTTATAAATTACACCCAGACACAGAACAAATGATCGTGCTCATCACACAAAGATTCGTCCTGGGTGGGAATCGAACCCACGACCTCCGGTTTAGCAGTCAGGGTCACTAACCACTAGAACAACAGGCCCGTCAAAATCTCAGATAACAATTATTTTAACTGAGATAAAAACAGACGCGCGAAATCGAGCGAGTTCGCGGGTTCGCGTGCATTCTACGCAATTACCTTTTTTTTTTATTACAGACGAAATATGAGGATAATTATAAAAAATATATATTATTATTATATACTATGTTTAGTCGTTATGTAGTAGAAAAAGTTAATAACTATACAAATATAATGATGTCTAAGTAATTATACAATAATTTAAACGATTAACTAAGGTACCAAATTTAAACTTTAACCTTAATAACAACTAATCAACGTTTGAATTCGGTAGAGTTCATGAGGTCACTATAATTAAGTAATCCATGTTTTTGTGGTAATTATTTAAAGTACCTTCTGGTATTCATGTTTCTAACCTTTTAAGGTAAACGATTTATGTTTGCGTTAGGACAAAACATGGGCTGAGTATGCTCATTGTTCTGTCAAACTATACTTATTTCTAATTAGTTGATATTATGATGTTGTAGCTCTTGGATTGTTATTATAAAATATAAAAGATTTTTTTTTTTTTTTGTATATACAAAGTCGTTTATTTTAGACAATTTTTGTAATTTATTTTAGTCAACATTGTGCGACTTACGTACATAGGTTTACTCATTTTACGTCTACGTTCTTTTATACCTAACTAGCTGCCCCCGGGACTTTGTCCGTGTGTTTTAGTTTCGACGGTTTTTAATTTTATGCTCCGCTCTTTTAGCCTTCCTCAATAAATAGGCTATCCAAAACAGAAAGAATTTTTCAAATCGGACTATTAGTTCCTGAGATTAGCGCGTTCAAACAAACAAACAAACTCTTCAACTTTATATATTAGTATAGATAGATTAGTACACAATATTAAGGAATAATCAACATAGATCTTGTATATTTCACTATTTTATTAACCCCAGGTCGACGAGAAAACTGTAAGTCTGATGAAAATAATAATGCACTTACTGCACATGCATAATTACTGCATAAGGAAGGTATTTTCTGTTTCTGTTCAGTAATAAAATTATATTAATGTTGTCTATAAAACATGTTGATGTTGATACTTAAACATTATAGATGATACCATAAAAATATTTCTTAATTATAAGCGTGGATAGTCTCTATGCTAGAAAAAAGTATTTATTGAAAAAAGCTTTCTTTATTTAAGCAAGATATCAATACTTTGCGCTTTATAGGGTTTTTACACGTTTGAAAAATACTATAAATCTCAATAAATTCTATGTAGTTATACTTCACATCGTCGATGTTCATTGTTTTGTGAAAACCTCGGTTTTGACGCGTCCTTAAATATATTACATGTTGATTCAGCGTACCATCGATAAAATTAGATTTTTACGTCCATATACTACTTGCCATCGAATTATTTAACGGTGTCACGGCCGTAGTGACTTCATCGTATCGTAAACCCTCTGCCCTAGACCGGTTCGACTGGTTGATGCATCGCGAGATATCGGTGATCCGCCCAGAATTAAACAGGCAATATCTTAGTCAAAATAAACTCATTGACATTGAATATGATTTTGTTTTTAATTAATTAAATAGTAGGTATGTGTTGTTTGAATGAACGTAACAATTTAGTAAAATTTGTGATTAGCTACACGAATACTTTGTTGATTATTTTATATGCTAGGGCCTCAAATAAACATAACGAAAAAGAGAGGCCCAAACACAATACATACAAGTAAATAAAAGGAAGAAATATAGGTTGTAAGAAGAAATTGTAGTTTAGAAAAAAGGATAACCGGATGTAGCCAAATGGTTATATAATTTGAAAAAGAGAGGCCCAAACATAATACATACAAGTAAATAAAAGGAAGAAATATAGGTTGTAAGAAGAAATTGTAGTTTAGAAAAAAGGATAACCGGATGTAGCCTGTAGATGTAGGTTATATAATTTGATTCGTATTTTTATACACAAGGTTTCGGGTTATCAGCCAAGGAACGACTGCAAGGTGGTGTCATTTCATTTCTGTATGCCATAAGGTTCAGTTTTTCAACAGTACTTAGAGTATACGAGCATAGAGAGCGCGCATCGCTGGTAGCCCGTCGTACTGAGCGTAAGCAAATTTTTATCTTTGAGTACTGCGCTTCGTTTACTTATTTAAGTAATTTTTCATGCGATGACAGATGTTTATGCGAAAACATCGATGTTTCCGATATTATGTTTTGAGATAGTTTAAAAAAAAACACGGCGCGCTGTGTTTGTCACACATTTTACGATTTTACTTTTTCAGACTGGTGCTTACAGTTCATACTATGTTAGGCACACTATAGAGAGTATGAAATAAAGCAAACTCTAGTGATCTATAGAGTTTACTTATTTTTTACTCTAAGACCTAGCTTGTAATTGTGTTACTTAAACAAAGGTGCTTTTCGAATCTCATTGTACCCATTACTTCAGTCGAAAGTCCGATATTATTTGTATCGTTTAACAAGGGCCGTAGCCTCAGGGTTCGATTGGTATCGGTACCGTAAAAGTAAAGTTGATGCAAACTTCGATTTACACTTTTATGGATGTCTTACATATTCGTGTTAACAATAGCGTCACGCAATCCTTTGAAGATTGCGATAAGATACTCTGGCCGAGGTAATACTTAGCATTTGCTATGAGTAACCATTAGTCCTGTTAATGTCGCAGAGATGTCAAATTAAATGATAAAGTCGGAACAGTGATATTATTCAAAATACGTTCTATAAAGCGTATATTTATTGACGCCTTTATTTATTAACATTTAATAACAATGACTCATTTGTTAGCATACTTTTATGATATAGGTAGGCTGTGGAAAATTTTAAGTTATAGTTCGCGCACCTTTTTTCAAGTGTTTGGTCAACTCTAAAACAAATGCTAATTTAAGTATTTGTCATTCCTTATAGACAAGATTTGGAACGATTTATCTACTTAAAATTCGCCCTCCATTTAATTTTAATTCTAATACAATGCCAATGCGAAATTGTTATTCATTTAGCAGGCACACAAACAACACACAGTACATAAAAATACGCTCATGGCCTTATTAATAAAAATCTCGACTGCGATTAGCGATTGCTTAGCAGATACTATATTCAATTTTTCTATGGAGAATTTAAAATTAGAATCTGCTAATCCGTTGTTAAGCTCAATCGCGACTTTTATTAATGAGGCCATCAATGTTTAGATTCCAGTCAATTCCTTCTATTGACAGCATTTTTTTTAAGAAACCTGATCTCCTGCCTGCTAAACTAATATCAATCTTCTAAAATTAAATTGGAGAGTAAGGGCACTGTATACGACCTTCACGTTTTTGGTTTAGGTTCATCATTAAAATATTGTGTAAGGGATCCGCGATGTCTCATGCAGATAAATTTATTCCTATCGTCACGAGGTGTGTAGTCTTAAAACTTTAATGTCAACTTGTGAAGGGCCTGATATTTGGCATTCCTGTGTCTAATGGTGTCATTGATTTCATGCTCTTCAATATTGTAAAAAGATAAAAATAGCTATGGTAAATATCTAAATTTATAAAATTACTAGCTGACCCGGTAACGGTAACATTGTTATGCCTTATAAATTAAACAATTGGGTTTGGTGGTGGAAGGGTGAAAATTAACAGTTAGGTACATGTATTTTATAAAGAACAGTCCAAAAAAAATTTTTTTTGCCGGTGTCAACCCTTATCACTTAGGGCTACCAAAAGTAGTTAACGACCTATTCTTAGGCCTACCGAATATACACAAAAAATTTCATAAAAATCGATCAACTCGTTTTGAAGGAGTTTGGTTATAAACACTGTGACACGAAAATTTTATATACATAGATAATAGATATTGGTGATAATTAAATAATTATTTAAAGCCTTGTACTTATAATCACATATTAATTAGTTTTATTTGTGTTGTGCAAGTTATAATGATTTTTATAGTAGCCTAAGTTATCGCTAAAGCTATGTATAAAAATACAGAGATTAATTAATTTTAATTGCGTTTGTATTTAATCATAATGTATGTATTTAATAAATTAATTTCATAATTGTTTTTCTAAAAGCCGCAAATATGACATAGCCGTGATTAATAATCAATTATTTACACATCTTTAAATTAATTTAACGAAGATCCAATATCAATTTTCAAGGCAAACTTTGTCAACATCAACATATCAAGTCGAAATGACTAAGTATTAAACAGTTTTCCTTATTTTACAGTTCATTTCAAAAAGATTATGTAATAGTCCAAGGTGGACATGCAATGAATCTTCGATGTACCTCCCTTAATTACACCTTGGGTTTAAACCTTAATTCGAGTCGGCAATTTGTGTTTCAACATTTCACGGGCAATGATGTAGCATCTTATAATTTCGTGGTTGACAAGGAAACTCTCATGAGAATCTTTTTTAATCGATAATCGAGTACACTCAATCTTACATTACTGGTAACATGTTAACATTGACACCGCTTTTATTTCGAAGCAGTTAAGTTGGATTTCGTAAGGCGTTACAATAATGGAGCTTACATAATTATTCAACCGCAGAGTGCAAGGTGCAAGTTATCGATTTGCGAAAATCGATTATTGAATCGATCGTTAAAATCGAGAAATAGCATTAACAAACCAAACAATAAACTACGTGTTCCTTTAACGTCTTGGCAAAGTAAATTAACACATAGTGACCGACTCATGAACTTTTGACCGGTACTTATAAGACGATTTGAGTAATGTTGCGTGTTCGGAATTTTACACAATATTCGTGGTTATTAAGTAAGTATTTTAAGTGGAATTTAAACATGAACTATGACATTATTTATATAAAGAAAAAATGTTTTCGATGACTTGTTGCGCTTTTTAAAACAAATTGTTTTTTACATAGTTGAGAAATAGAGATCTTCGTAATATCGCGCTAGACATTATTTCTTTACTAATACTGTATGTGAATACATTAATGTCATGAGTTTTGGGTTTTGGCCATTCAATAAAATCGTTTAGTTATACTTTGGATTTGAATATTATTTTGATTTTTTAAAACTAGTGTATTATCAAAGAATTATGGGGATGATTTTCATTTCATATAACTTATAACAAAATAGTTTATACATTACCGATTAAACACACAAACTTTTATAGTATCAGCAACGATGAATAAATTCAAGAATAGAAACTGGGAACATACCTGAAAAGAAAAAAAAAAACATTCGTTAATATTTATAAAGTTGAACAACAATAAAAAATTAAAATCAATAAAACAAATGAATACAGTCATCGAAATCCATTTAAAGGTTAGAGAAGGGACAACACAGTCACGTACGTCGGTAGTTATAGATGATAGCATCTCACGATATTCATAATAATATATTATTTAAAACAATCGCAATGGATTCAATTTTAAACGTGGAATAATAAAGAACTCAAGATCGACCAATACAAGTACACTAGAATAATAGAAAATAAATAATAAATGAATAATAATAAATGTAGACAACATCACATACATTGCTCTGAACCCCTAAAGCACTTGTGTTATGGAATTCAGAGACAACGAAGGTACCACAAACACCCAGACCCGACAATGTAGAAAAGTGGTTGTCTACATTGACCCAGCAGGGGATCGAACCCGGGACATCAGAGCTGGCGACACCTTGAAAACCGGTGTGTACGCCGTTAATATAAGTACAATACATAATTATTCGGTCTAAATTCAAATTGCAAACAATAATACAAGACTAATTGTAAATGTATAATCGCAGTATAAAGTTGGTTGATAAGAACGCGTGAGATTTATCGATTCAACGCATGCGCAGTGTGATGGTCAGGTTGGGTCAATCAATTCATCATGGATTCGTTTCAGTATAATTTTTTAATGAAATTTATACACGATTTTCACATGGTATTGAGAAATATGAGAACACATTATTAAATATGAAGAGATGCTTTATTTAAATGTTGAAGTAAAAATATATTACACACTTGATTACTGAAATGTGAGTCTTGAGACCTGTCAGTTGTAACTTGACAGTCTTGAGACCTGTCAAAGATTTTAATGTTTTTTTTTTTTTTTTGTATTGGGTATACGAAAAAAAATTATATATTTATTAATTCCATTTAAAAAAAAACATTATTTTCTGCGAGCGGACAACAATTACAGAAATTTTAAATTTGACCTGTGTGTTATATTATTTAGTTTTTTTTTATTGTGCTTTTAGCTGACACCACCTAAGGTTATTAAAGGCGTAGGTACAAACAGTTTAGAATGGTCGATGTAACCTTTCCGGCGTGTCAGGTCAGACATGACGGCGCGGGCGCACCTGGTAAAGATCATCCAATAAATACGTACGTTCACCGTGTGAATGTGTTTCAAACATGTTAATTATTCGTAAATCATTATGTACGAATTTTATGAGAAAATTATTGTTGGAAGATAATTCATGGTCCCCTGCGAATATATTGATGCGATCATAGAAAAATACTTTAATATTGAGATTAGTTACAAATAGGATTTTATGGACAATGGCTACCCCATTGTGATGACTGAGTATGAAAAGTCATAATCTAATTTGTCCATCAGTTAGATAATAAAAAATATTAGACACATATTTTTAGCTTTTTAAATATAAAAAAACATTAAGTAGATAAAGCTAAACAAAGTTCAGGAGTGGGGGCTAATGGCGTCATGTTTGCGTACAAGATGCACGAAATTGTGACGTCGTGCGATATTTCAAATCAATGTGTCGTCGTGGCTTTTTAAGTCCAGACTTATGTTTATATTTTTGGGAGCAAGTTCCAATTTTAGTGAAGTATATACATTAGTTAAGTAATTTTACTACAGTATCAATTTCAAATGCATCTAGCATTTAGCTACTCTCAAGAAGATAGGGATGCTTTAAAATATTTGAGACCTTTTGTCGCAACGTTAGCTATATCCAATCCATACGATCTGCACAAACGATGCCACTTGCCCAAGACGCTCTCACGATCACGGTAATTAACTCCATATATGTGTAAATAGAATATTGTTAAACCTTCTGTATTTAAAGGATAGATAAATTATCTACGTAATTATAATATCGGCCTATAATTTCCTACCGCTGGGTACAGTCCTCTTCTTATGTAGAGAAGGCACGCATTATCATCACTTGCTCACTTGCGAGTTGTCTTTTTATTCATATACAGACACAACCACACACAGATGATCATAAAGTCTCGCTTGTTTCTCATTGACTTAGTTCTAATGACCTTAAGTTCATAGGTATGATCAGGACATATTTCTTTTACATACGCACTCATCATTATTATATGAGGTATAGCAATCGAAAACAAAAACAATGTGTTTAAATCAATCCGCAATAACAGGAGACATCGCGTAAGAAACATACAAAAAAATAAATAGAAACCGACGAATTGAGAACCTCCTCCTTTTCAAGTCGGTTAAAAAACTACTACTAAGCATTAAATAATTTCTGAGTACCATAACGAAGCATGAAAATATGAAGCAATCTAATTACTTAGGGTAAAGGCGGGATAGAAGCCCCAGTGGGATAGTTGCCTCATTTTCAAAAAACCTAAGTTCCCAAACTCGCGACAAAAAAATAATAGTTTAACTAAGAGCCGCAGACACCCTGCACCTAATTTAGCCACGGGTCGTCGTGCTTTGAGGACTTGTTTCGCTTGTATGTGCATTCATCTCCGCGGCGAACTTAACAAACACGTAAAAGATTTAAAGGTTAGTATTTGCTGTTGTATAACTTTATAAGTAGTCATTAATTCCGTTATATTATTTATTATGTCAATAAACTGATTCATGAAGTATGCATCTAGATGTAAATAGTTTCCTTTTTCTTTATTATTTATTTAAAAAATACTTAAGCATCGATCCCTATCAAAAAGGATAGTTGCCCTGATTTTTCGAGGTATAGATGCCCCTAAGGGCATCTATATCCCTCCATACACCATGTATATCCATATGTGGTTTTAGGGTATATTTTGACTATATTTTTGTGTTCTGTTATATTTTTTATGTGATTACATATATATGTATGTACACAGAAACGGCGAATTATTTACAGTTCAAACAGTGAAGATGAAGACAATTCACCTCACTATAAAATTAAGGGAAAGAAAACTAAAGGTTTGCCGGTAAAGAGCACTAAGAGAGATGGATAGGATAAGTCTAAAGATACAAATAAAGATAACTACATAGAATGTTTTGAAAACTATAAACAAACAGAGTCTATATTCGTCTGGATTCAAAGTATCAGAACTGGCTACATGAAACCTGTACACTTTTCAAAAATTATTGCTCAAGATTTGGAAAGCTGAAAGCACTATCCGACTAAGCATCATTTAAGTTGGATTACAAAATGAAGATCTTTATTGTTTTTTTTTTTTTATAATAATGACTTTTATGATGATGCATGTTGAAACTTATAGGTAAACCGCTGCATTGACACAGTTCCTCCTTATGATAAATGATTTGCCAAGTGTAGTCACTAACGCACAATGTTTAATGTTTGCAGATGACTTAAAGTTGTTTCTTGCTGTTAGTAATAAAGAGGACTGTGTAGCATTACAAAATGACATCAATGCAGTGTTGAATTGGAGTGTTAAAAATAAACTGTATTTCAACGTTGCAAAATGTCAAACAATTACTTTTTCCTGGGCTCGGTCTCCAATCGTAAATAATTATATGTTGGCTAGTGAATCCCTGCAATGTGTATCCACGGTTCGTGACTTGGGGTTAACGCTAGACAAAAAATTAACATTTCACGAACACATATTAGGGATATGTAAAGACGCTAACAGGTCCCTTGGCTTTATAATTAGAACCTCTTTTCAATTTAAGAACCCAGTATTAATATTACTTTATAATTCGTACGTGCGCAGTAAACTAGAATATAACGTCATAGTCTGGAAGCCTCATGAAAAATTATATTCACTCATGGTTGAAAGAGTTCAGCGTAAATTTGCAAGATATATCTACAAGCGCCAATATGGATACTATCCGTTTTTATATCCATCTTTATTTGTGTCCGGAATGGTCGGTTTGGATACCTTACAACTTCGGAGGGATTATGTACATTTAATTCATTACTACCTTATGCTAGTTAATAAAGTGGACAATCCATCGGTACGTGAAACAATGTTCTTTTATGTGCCCGACCGCTACACACGGGGCAGTGGTCGGCGCCAGCACAGACTCTTCTGTTATCCCCCTGCCCGGCACTCTCCTCGCGCTAATTATTGCCCAACCGCCAAAGCAATCACATTATTTAATGATTTATTAAACGCCAGACCGGATGTTGACATATTTTTTGATTCGCTGCTTGTTTTTGCTAAAAGTGTTAAGTTATTTTTAGATAAAAGATAGTTATAGGTTAAATTGGTTTGTATTCATAACTTATTTTCTTAGACATGTAAGCGTTTTGGTGTAAACTGTAAGCTTATATTGTTCTTCTTCTTAAATAAATAAATAAATAAATTGAGACTTCGCCTGCGGGTTCACGGGGGAGCGGTCTACCTATAATATTTAATATTTTATAAGAAGAATTTATCATTTTTATTTTTGTTCAACAAATGTTTGTAGAATTTAAGTATGGTTATTTTATTTGATCTCAAATTATGTTGAATTATATGCTAACGATGACGATTAAAACAAAAATAAAAACTGCAAAATGCTTTCATTATTAGGCCCATGTTTGTTGGAAACAATTTCTGTTTTAGGAGTAGCCTTCTACTGCTAAAACACCAATTGTCCTCAAACTCTTGTTTGATTGAATTTTTCGTTTATAAAGTATAAAGGGCATCTATCCCGCACGGCAGGCATCTATCCTTCTTAGTATTTTCATGGTGGGGCAACTATCCCTACGTGTAGGCATCTATCCCAAAAAAGGTGTTCCACAAAAACCAAAAATTTGCAAAATCTGTGATATGTAGGGCCAAAAATAGAAATCACAGTTAAACATAAAGGATTAAACTACCTAAATTCATAGACATAATTTATATAAAATTGTAATTTTTTAAATTAGGAGGATATTTCAAAAAGTGGGGCGTCTATCCCGCCTTTACCCTACATCGTTACCCTTTGTAAATAATAATATGAGGTGTATCGGATGAGCAATAAAGTTCTCGACGTCTATCAACTAAAGGTCACTTTGTACATGTATTATTAGTGTATATACAATACTACATCGTGGTAAAATTGATGTTTTATGTACACAAGAGACGAAGTTGAAAGGTCTAATATGTAATACTGTAGAACTAAGCTTTTACAGTGAATTAGACGATAGGTCATAAAACAAACATAATTAATGTCAGTTTTTATAACTATTGTGCAAATTAATGTAAGCGACGAATTGCATAACATTTAATTAGTTTTATAAAAATGAATAAGTATGATTCAATTGTTTTTATATAAAGAACGGTTGAGAGTGTTTTACCTAAACAATGGAACAAATATTGTAAAAATACAGTCATTTTAATGTTCATAAGAGTAAATTCATACTAGCACAAAATCGGAGCGTCAAATATTTCAGACGCGTTTTTTTTTCTGAATTATAAACATTTTCCGCGTTGTTGAGTTAAGGGTTAATTTACTACATCTTTTAGAAAAACGCTTCTATGCGCTTCTACTCTGCGCCGTTTCTTTATGGGTTTTTTACAAGATATTTATTTTCATAAAAATATATATATTTTTTAAATTGTGCACTCATTAAAAACAATTTGTAACTGAACCGACTAAGATATCCTACATACACAACCTTCGTTTTGTAGTAACACAAATTCCCACAGTATTGATGCTTACCAAAATATCGCTCGATTTTAATTACAATGTATTTATATTTTCAAGGGCGTGTCTATTTATTGCCGTGTACATTTAAAACAATAGAGGCGTTAGTTGAGCAATGCGGCGGGTGTCATTTCATAAAGCCTTGGACAATAGGTGCTACCAGTTTCTCACAGAACCGCTAAAAAGTAAAAACGCAAATCTTTGAGTTACGAAATATGGTCAAACGGATGCGGTTTACATTTCGTAAATAAATTGTTTTGATCGACAACGATTAAATGTTACATTGAATATAAACTTTAATTGATAGTCTATTTTTTGCATAATAGCGACCTTTAGTTAGTAACTGAAACCAAGTAGCAATAAATTAATGTTATGTTGACCAGTAAATAGAATTAAGTAAGTTTTTATGAGGTTCTTTATCTAATAAAAACCTTTAGACAACCTAGCAAATTAACAGAGGCATATCAAAAGCATAACCCGTTTCTATATTGATCTAGGAATACATATGAAAACTTATACCTACTGACCCCGTTTTTCTGTACTACTGGCTATTATGAAATTCTATAAAACAAAACACCAAAGTACATAATAATATGGTCTCTTATATCTGAGCTGTCATATATAAAAAAAAAAGTTTTATTACAGAAACGTTTAATTTTTACATTAAATCTTACATAGGGTCCTCCTTTTAAGTATAAGCAATACTTGTGCTAGGAGGACTCGCTCTCCAATAACAAATTATAGAAAGTTAAAAGTAGTGAACTAAAAAAGAAAACTTAAAGATATATTTTAAAATAGAGTGTGTGTATATATATTTTAAATCAACTTTTGCCACGCTATGTTGGGGTCATAGGGTCATATTACAGTCACCGGATTCAGATGAATATACCTATATTTCATTTAATAATGTTTATACTTAAGCATAATAAAGTTAAGTACCTATATTTGCAATTTAAATGTTTTGAATTGTGTTAATCATGTATAGAAAAGGATCTAAATGACTGTGTAGAAATACATTTAAATTTAATTCAGAACTGAAGTAATATAAGTATTTGTATATAACGATCAAAGAGGTTTTGCATACACATAAATGATAGCATTAATTTAATGTTGTATACCAATCATTTAAGCATGATAATTTCAAAACTTTGCCTTTAATCATCCGTGCATAATAATAATTATCGTTTCGATAATCACAGAAATACTGACGTGTTAAATTATTATTAACTATTGACGAAAATATATTTAGCCTTGACATTTAGCTTGAAAAAAATAATTTGAATTAGGTAATTTTATCTAAATTTAGACTATTTAACAGGCGTGATAGGTCCGGGGCGAATGGCATCTTTAATATTAAATTTATTAGCTTTTTCGCAATTATAGAACATGTTTTAGCTAGATTATGAGAGTTGTTTGGACTTTCGTTCTGTTTCAAGGTTGAAATTTCGGTTGCTATGGTAATTCATACTGTTTATTATACAGCGATTATAATAGAGATTACGTAAAAATAGATAATATTAAAATGAGCTCACGTGACAATTTTATTTTTACATCATAAATAATTATGTAGATTTCTTTCTTATTTAGCATATTGCCTATATTGCTTCGTTGTTAGAATCATATTATGTCATAAAGATATGCAAAATTCATTTAAAAAAAATATACAACTAATTAAGTATTTTTTTCATGTTGCGGCATCTTTTTATTTTGTGAATTATGTGCTATATCCTAACAGGCATTTTTTTTATTATGTTAATAGCAATCGACACCCAAATACCTATATTTTTTTTTTAGAAATTAATTTAATTATCAATTAAAAAGCTTTATTTACAAATTGAAAAAATAAAACATATTCTACTTAGACAGACGAAAGTTTTGCGAGTACTGCCCTACGTGTAAAGATATCTAGTTAGTAAATTATAAATGTACACAAATATACAAAAATTCACTATCAATCGTTGGCATACTAAACTAAACACAATTCCCACACTATACTCAAATTATAGACATTACCACACAGACAATTACGAAGTCAAATGTTAGTTATTTAACCTTTTTTATTCTCCAATAAAACTGTTGGAAATTGTTTTATCAGTATGAGGTCGAAATGAATCACGATGAAGATTAAAGTCGGTTCACGATTTCATTAACAGTATTTGAGTGTAATATTTCGTTAATGTTTTCGATCTTATTGTTTCCGCTATACTGTGTCGTAGTTACAAATATAATCCTTACTAATATTATAAATACGAAAGTAACTCTGTCTGTCGGTCTGTCTGTTGGTCTGTCTGTCTGTTGCGCTTTCACGCCCAAATTACTGAACCGATTTTAATTAAATTTGGTACACAGAAAGACAGAGCCTGAGAAAGGACATAGGCTACTTTTTGCCGTGATAACCGATATCCTAAAAAATTAGTAGTAAATAAATAATAAAAAATAACAGTCTCTATTTTTTATTTTTCTAGTCATTCATAAAATTTTAAACCTAAAACATACCGTATTTGGAAAAAAAATCTACAATTATCTTTATTAATATATTATTAAAGAATTTAAAATCATATTATTAAATAAAAATAATTTTTATATTTTTTTTCTTCATTGAATATTCGTTTAGCTAATTGACCATGATTGTCAATTATTATATCTACATTATGGTAGTATTAACACTTTTCAGACAGTATTTACACAATACATTAATATTTTAACACATTTACAATGTCGGCTTATGCAAACACTATTAGTATCAATAATAAAAACGTGTATTAACATCTCATCAAGTGATAATTAATC
The DNA here is from genome assembly GCA_932294365.1 of Diachrysia chrysitis. Lineage (NCBI taxonomy): Eukaryota > Metazoa > Arthropoda > Insecta > Lepidoptera > Noctuidae > Diachrysia > Diachrysia chrysitis. Next base: position 6,424,950 of record OW028659.1, on the reverse strand, counting down.
ACTAGGATTTTTGGTATGTTTTCCTAATCTAAAATTAATTTTATTTTGACATTATTAATGCTATGTCGAGAGTTCGATTTTAAACTTCAGTACTGGGGTTTCATAAACTTCAAATATACATAATAAATGCAGACTTGGAACAAATATTTGTGGATTACACAGAGCTTTGTTCCTTGTCCAGTGGCAAAGGGCGTTGTGACCTTTAGGCTACCCGCACATGTACCACTTAAAGCAGTTCGACTATTCCCCCGTTCCTAGATATAGCTGGTCCGAGCATGCCAAACTAGCAATAAAAATATGTCCTTTAATAACAAAAACTTAGATTCAGCCTTCTCTTGCTGTTTTTGCCTTATAAAGATTCTTAGCAACGCACTAATTCGAGGTCCAAACCTCACAGGGGGTGCCCTTAAGGAACGTTGCTGACGTAGTTATCTTTTCTATTGGTCTAGCTGGAGGCCCTTAAGGTTCTCGCCAAAAGTCCGGTGAAGCAGTCAAAGCCTGTGCTCAAGCTAACTACGCAAATCTCTACCAAAAAAAAAAGAAATAAAAAAAAAACATTTCGACTGGTTCCATCGGTAGAAATAACTAAAAGCTTTTAATTGGGAGGAGCACGTGACGCGCGGGAGCAGTCGGCTGCCCAATCAATCCGTACGTATGTACGGGTAGCCTTATACCAATAGGCCATAGTAGGCAATACCTAGTTACATTACATAAAGTAAGCTCATTTATATTATAATAAATCAATAATGCGAAAAACAATTTGTCTACAGCTGTCAATTTAGCGGACATTTTGAGTGTGCCATATTAAAACAATAGAAGATCGGCATACTTACTTCTTTTATTTCATCAATCATTAAAGCACATCAGACACTGTTGCGTATTTTATCAAAATGGAAAGAAAGCTCGTGCTTATATGACAAGAGAATTTATATTTTATATTGTCCCATCGATAGGAGTTATATTGGTTTGATCATCGATCGTTATGTAATTTCTTTGTAAGCGCGTGTTGATTATACCACACTATGGGACATCTCTATTTATTTGAAGATAGGATCATTGACTTAATGTTAGTGTTACGTAGTTTTGCCGTCAACGTATTGTATGTTTATCGATGAATCGACAATCGATTTTATTTTGGCATTTAATTATAAGGTTGGTACCTAATTAGTATCCATTGCATCGTTTCCTATTGAATCATGACTTACTACAAAAGCCTATAATAATATTTATTTTACTATAAATAATAATTAATAGTCTGCTATCACCGATATTTAGCACGAAACTGATTAAATATTACAGCAGCTGCTAGAAATTTCATTGACACTAAACTAAAATATGTCTATTTTATGATAAAATCGGCAAATACGCGCATCACCATGGATTATTTTGTAACAGCTTTTGCGTAACGCATAGAAAAGGTATTCACATTCATAATTATAATGTTTCATAATATCTGTATATCACATATCGTGTTTAGGAGGGTATTAGATAATAAGGATATTACCTTAGAAGAAGAGTGCTGGGTCATCGCTTGTACAGATCACTCACAACACTGATAATTACAAAATGTTGACCGCTATGTAGGTACCTACAGTTTATGTGGTTAACTATATTTGTTCTAGATCTAGGAATAGTATTACTAACAGCTATTGAAAATAAATTGGTAGAGACCTTATAGCCAAGAACCATATCGATCACGTCAGCTTTCAAACAAAAAAACGTATCATTATCGATACATTCGAGAATAGGCAGACAGACTCGTCTAACTTAAAATACTCCTCTTTTTGCGTCGAAGATAAAAAAATGTTTTGTTTAGCTGTAAGATAAATAAAAAAATAAAATAAAAAAAAACAGCATGTACGTACTATTTAACTTTGTACATACATCATCTAAAATCGAATTTTTTGTAATTTCATAACGAAACATACGTTTTTTTGACAATCCATCAAAAGATTTCATCAGAATTCAGAGCTGATTATTCTCACGTTAAGTGTAACCCACCATAAATTTCGATTTCTGCATGCAAATGAATTACAACAAAATTAACTGACATTATGTGGGAATACACGCAAATCAGATGATGTGTGAACTCGATTCTATTACTCGTATCTGGGGCTTGATTTATGCTATATTCAGTTGAACTTAAAGAAACGATTGGAAACGCAATCGTTCGAGTGCTTAAAAGAGATTCGCCATTGGTCACTGCAGAATGTAATTTAATGTAACATTTAGAAATTTTGATAAAATAAAGAAACAATTACACAGTATAAATTCTTAACCCAAATCTTAGGCTTACTTCATACAGGTAAGTAGTATTTTTTATCACTGCTCATAGCGAAAACCAAATTGGATTTAGGACTATTAAAAAAAAACGATTTGTGCGTATCGGGCCTCGCGCAAGAAGGGTTTCGTACATCGTACGTAAGAGTAGCCCTAAAAAGCAAAAAAAAAAAACATAAAATACGTCTATTGTAGACCCCCCATTATTTTATTATTAATTTGTTGTTATAATGGCAATAAAAATACACACTCTGTATATATATAAAATTTAAACTCTCTAGCTATTACGGACGGACGGACAGCAGACGCTTAGTAATAGGGTAGCGTTGGCACCCTGAAACTCTAAAACGAAACAGCACAAATCAGGACGCAATATTCCTTAATCACGCAACGATAACCGTTACTCATATCTACAAAGATGACTAAATAATCTAAACCAATAAATATATTAGCAATTTCATAATTGTAAGACAATGGAAACATCGCTCCTATTTCCCACAGACTCAAAACTTTCTCTGTCATTCGTGATCGACTGTTTTAGACCTATACATTGTGACTTGGTGCCGAGGAGTTCCAATAGTCTCTGTATTGTTTCCGCTATGATTTCACTTTTTATCCTAAGTAGATGTTTCTAGCCGTGCGTGGTTACAGCTCGAGGCGACGACAGCTCTCTCTCAAAGTTACAAGGAAACTTTACTTTTTTCTTATTCTTACTAATATTATAAATGCGAAAGTAAGTCTCTGTTCTGTGTCTATCTGTCGCGCTGTCACGACAAAACTACAGAACCGATTAAAATAAAATTTGGTACACAGGTAGTCTAGAGCCTGAGAAAGTACATAGGCTACTTTTTGCTGCAATAACCGATATCCACGCGGTTGGCGCCGCGGGAAACAGCTAGTAATTCATAAAAGCTTTGACTTGAATTAACCTTTGACATGCGATTAAATAATGTTTTTAGGCCTATCTTGACATAAACCGGAAGCGAATAATATTTATCGTAGCGATTACTATAAGAAATATAACTCTGCATATTCATGTAATTAGGATTACCCTCCTAAAAATATAAACACCTACTTACATACATAATACAATACGGTTACATAAGTAAAATTAGGCCCGAAAGAATGAATGACTGTATTTTAATTTTGTCAACATAATGTCGATAGGCGTGGCTCAATCAAAACCCCATTATCGGAATTGACGTAACAATTATGCAAATATTATGTTTTCAACTCTAACATCTTGTACCCATTTTTCGGAGAGTTATTTCATCAGATGAGCGAATCGAACGTTGAAGTTAAATGAACAATACTAAAATAGTCGGAAAGTTTATATCTTATGCCGAGTAAAAAAAAAAAAAATTGATCATCCCGACGGCCAATGGATATAATTATTGTTCGATATTTCGCAGTACCAATAAATTATCGGATCTGACATTTTTATCGTACTTCTTTTATGAAAATCACATGTCAAGGTTCTCTGTTAAAAGTGAATTTATTTTGAGATCTGTGAGAAATATAAATAAATTAAAACATCGTTAAGTCTTGTCAAACACTGTCTCTACGTATTATATTTGATTGATTAAATTTTAATAGCTTCATAGGTAAATAACTACATACATGGACATTACTGCATTTAGTAATCGCATCATTATTTGCATAAACGTTGACCGTGATGAACGATTATTCATTTTTTTGGCAATCGAACTGGCGCATGTGTGGAGTTACATGTGTCAAACATTTCATTAAGTAGCGTCATTTGTATTAGGAAATTATTTGCATATGTATTTGGAAACATAGGTAATAGGATAACACTACAACATTATCAAGTTTCTTTAAGTATCTATTCTTTAAATGAGAAATGGGGTAAATAGAAATGCAGGGGTGAATAAAGAAATGTATTTTTTTACATTTTATTTATTTATTTATTTATTTTATGGATCACCAACAAAGAATACACCTTACATGCTATACAAGAAGAAAAAAAGTTACAGGGTTCTTGTGCTTCCTTAATTACAGGTAACCACATCATGCAAATAAGCCTTGTGAGCTTTAAAAAATAACGTGGTAACACATACAAAAGATAAAAACTAAAATTGAAAAATAAAATAAAAATTTAAAAAATGCAGTTTTACAGATTAAAGGTATTAATGATGAGAACTTTCAACTATAAACGAATTAAATAAAAGCTGTTTTTATGTTAAATTATATGCATGCGAAACAATAAAAAGTCGAAATCCTTTTTTAAGTTTTGTCTATTCACTTCAGTCATATTTATTCACCACATTTTACGGTAAGTAAAAACACATTTGTAAACTAAATGGTGTACAGTTTTAAGTAATTATGTAATACTGTTTTTATAGGGGATTTACCCACGTTTGCCTTATTTAAATTCATTGAAGCTATTTTAAGAAATCTATCAATCAATTTTAGTTCGTATAGCAACATCGACAAGATACTACTAAGAGATGGGTGCGAAAACTGGTTCAATAAACTACAAAAAATATTGTGATGTTTCACATATATTTTTTAAACTTACGACCTATAATATAATCTTGTTAATAGGCGATTGAAGGTATCAGATTGTTTTCTTAAATCAATAGGTATACGGCCTTGACAAACGGATCTTCTTGGCCCTGGAAACTTATTATTTTAGTGCAACTTAGCACTTCAATTAAGAATCTACTCATCTATTACTCCATGTATTTTTTTTCTTATCTGTACCGCAATTTCCGGATTATTCTAAAGGTCAGTCAAACTGTTGACATGATATTTTGAGTAATTATTAATTCTTTGATGGCACGCGATCGTAAATATTTATTTTTATTTGTATTTTATGACTTTAGGCGCTAAAATCTAGCCTTCTGATATTTTCAACGGATCGGATTTCTTCGGATCGTAAATATGAATGTATACTTAGTTTTTACATATATTTTTCTTATGCATATGTTTACTTATGTCAAATGACCTACTAAATCAAATCGACGCTAAGAAACAGTGATTTTATGTTTTTTACTAAATAATTAGTTTGCTCACAAATATCGTATTGCCAATAATCATACGTGAGTAAATAAGCTTCTGCATTGTGGTATCTTCCTAATGGTTTGACAATCGGGCTCGGTAGCTGATTGCTTGTATGTAAGTGTTTACATGTGTTATTTGCTATCGCTCAGCATCACAGATGAATTTTGTAATAGTCTCTACATGTCTAGTGTGCTCTTGCAAAGTGACCCATTGGTGCGCTAAACAAATTAATTTAAGTAAATATTGTGTAAAATGTCATAAGTTGACAAATGTAATTCTAGGCGCATATAACATATTGGTGTTTTATGATAATTATACAACACAATACATAATTTTTATGTTTCTCGCCGCTTAGATCTATAAAAAGAACCGACAATTTGAATAAATTAAGTTGAAATATTAGAATTTGAGGTGATACTAAAATTTAGTTATTACTTAAACCTTTTTCTTTAAAATGTTAAGCAATACTTTAGAAATGAGTTGGCGTACGTGCCTGAGAAAGATTATTAAGATATTTTATGTGTGTACTAAAATAATGGATATTTTCATTTCAAATGCTTGCACAATATTTAAGCAATAGATACTGTTTTTAATGGAGAGGTACATCACAGCAAGTCGCATTCCCTCCACAAGTTACGACAATAGATTTCATACGTTTTTTTATATTAGTTTATTCCAGCCAGTGTAATAGGTGTTCTAGACTTAGATTCAGACTCCTATTATAATCTAAATGTCTTTTAGCATTGTTAGCACAGATCGTGCTCTATCAGTTATCTACCCACATATTACGGAATATTTAAAGTTCAAAAGACACTTTGAACCCATTGAACAAATGGTCGCAGACGATGCGTGGCTGTTTCTAAAGCAACACAATGTTCCACTATTTGTTACTAGGTCTAGTCTTTCACAATATTAAGTTGTGTAGCTTATGAGGTTAAAACTATGGTCTATTGGTACAATAACTTTCGTGAGTATTCATAATTATTTAGAACAAAATAGTTTACTCAAGCATATTCTCGGGATCGCCGGACTAGTTTCAGACTCAATAGGAGTCCCTAATGATGTCCCATGTCTTATGAGCTGACGCGATGGTGTCGCGAGTCGAACTTAGGGACTCCTATTGAGTCTAAATCAAGTCGGGCGATCCCGAGAATATGCGTGAGTAAACCATTTTGTATTTGATGGGGTAGATGACAGTATGAATCAACAAAATTTAATTAGTCCGCCAGTTAATTAAAAAATTATTAGACACGTATTTTTTCCTTTTAAAATAAGAAAAATATAAGTAGATGAAGCGTATCAAAGTTCAGGAGTTGTGGGAATGACGTCAATCTTGCCTTCAAACAAAATGCAAATATATTAAAAAATCATATAGGTACTCAACTCCTGTAATAACAAAAATGAACAAGTCCATAGGAACACAGGACAAGGTTTACAAACTTTTTTAAGTGTAGTCTTCCCAAATGATCACACGTAGTACGAAGACATTAACCAAAATACCTATCTATTGTAATTTCTTAATTTCTTTTTTTGTTTCTTTATTTAATACATAATCTGTTTCTTCAACATGGGAGTGTCTTATGGTGTAAGTTTGAATATCAATTAGAATGCGTTACGTCTTTTGTTTCTTAAAGCATCGTTGTGTGTCATATGTTAATTATTATGTTATTAACCTGTTTTAAAACCAGTTTATTCAGAAGACTTTTATAAAATATTTTGGGGTCAATAAAACGCATATTTATTTTTGATTTATGATGTGTTATGTGACAAAAAGTTTTAACAAGATTTTGCAAAATGTTGCTCAAAAAATTTATTGTTGCGCAAATAACAGTAAAAAGATATTTAATTAATATACCTACATTATTATTAGGCAATTATTTATTATTGGGGAGATAGCTGGTGAATGAGTGAATAGAGCGTTAAGAAAAGTGTGATCGGGCGAGTCGAACGGAAATTGAGAGGGAGATATAAGTTAGTGAAGATAGAAAGAGAGAGAGTTACGTTTATTACTATATTACTGTACAGAGAGTAAATTCATATAAATCAAGAGATAAGTATATTACTCAAGAGAGTGAGGTGCGAGCACACATGTTCTTTCTCTCTTTCTCTCATAGCCAGTTACGTCTCATATATAAAGATTTTACTTCAGTCGTGTGGTCTAAAGCACACTCGTTATTTTTTAATATTTCCATTAATATTAGAAACGCTTTTACTTAATTTATGTAATTGAACTTTTATTTACCTATATCTATTAACCATTATTTATATTTTAGGTCCAAATCAGACATTAATTTTAAATTATTTATCAATTCAACCTTAGAGTAGATGCAGATGTGATACCAGATACATTTCGATCAATATCAAGTAATCTTGATCTCATGCTAATTTTAAGACTAAGTTAAAGTAAATTAAAGGTTAATAAGACACCCTGTATTAAGCTATTAGTTGATTAGCATTGATGTCCATCAGTTTTGAAATATTTAAACGAGCAATAATTGTTGTAGGCTTACCCAAACTATTCTGCGGTCGGATTAAAGAATAATGAGATGCAAAGTAGATAATGATCAGTTTCAGCAAGTTTAAATGTCAACCAAAATTATCATCCTGTGTAGAACTTTTTGACGGGCCTGTTGGTCTAGTGGTTAGTGACCCTGACTGCTAAACCGGAGGTCGTGGGTTCGATTCCCACCCAGGACGAATCTTTGTGTGATGAGCACGATCATTTGTTCTGTCTGGGTGTAATTTATCTATAATATGTATGTATTTAGAAATATATAAGTATGTTTATCAGTTGTCTGGTTGTCATAGCACTGGCTCTGCCTAGTTTGGGATCAGATGACCGTGTGTGAGATGTCAAAAAAAAAATAAAAAAAATAAACGTATTATAAATTTGATTGTTCATTTAGTTATCTTTGTAGCATTTTGTATGTGGATGATAAGAGACCACTTGAATCAAAAGTCGCATTTGATGACTTGGGTTAAATTTTGACTGCTCAACTCACTTGGGAGAAATGTTTCTGATGTGAAATGAGGAAACAAAAAAAAAACACTTTGTTCACCTGGGTGATATCTTTCAGGTAAGCGATCTGTATATTAGTTTGAAGTTGTCTGTCAAATTTACAGTAATATTGTATGGTAAATTACAATTTATTGTAGCTTGAATACCTCCAAGTGTATGGCATAAATAGTAAGTTGAAGGTTAACCACAAGAAAATATAAGTCTGAAGTTGTAACCGCGTAAAGAAAATTTCATGAATTGTTGGGGTTGGGAAATTTCGACTATTTTGCGGTAATTTTAGTGTTTGGTATACACGCTGATACCTATGCCAAAATAAATATTATGTTCCCGGTAGAGTGCGCTTCTCTCAATTTAATTTTAATTCTAATACAATGCCAATGCAAAATTGATATTAGTTGGCCTATATGTGTTTGTTGGTGACCCGGGTACCAAGGCTGCAGACCCGGCTCGAGACTTCGCCCCGGGAGAAGAAACTAAAAGAGGTTGCTAAGCTTATCAGCCAGGTATTATAATTTCTAGTCTACTTATATTTTACAGGGATTTATCCAAAGTTAAGGGCAAATAGGTGTTGCTTCAGACTCTTTGGTTGTCCTTTTGCGGTGACAGCAAAATAGTAATTGTAAAATAAAAGAGATATAATAGATAGAAAAATTGCAGAGAGATGATTTTACTTACTGCTTTAGCAGTGTGACACGATAGCAGATAGGCTAGTACGAAACTACATCCAAACCAAAAAATCCAAAGATATTTATTTGCAAATAAATATCTTTTATCTTTTATCTTTAAACAGTTACTCTCTGTGTTCCTGGTACGCACCTCTCATTGCGCAAACTTCTATGTTCGTCAACTTATTGTTAATAACAATGTACATTGTGACCGCACGCCGCGGTAATTCGCAATGCTTGAAATAACTGTTTTTAGCGTAGACCAAGCTCAATGAACATTGGTGGTCTATAACTAATAATAGTATTGTATGGACTTTATTGCTTTAAGACACGGCTTTAATACATGGTGATTATATTAATGTATGCTTTGATTTGTGTCGCGAGAATCTTTGTCAATAGCTTGTATCTTACTATGGCGTAAAGACAGAATACATAATAGCACGAGATCAAGAATTACTTTAAAGATTTATTTATTTATAATGTATATTCGTTTTTTTTGTTATTAAAATAAGATATTTGTAAAGTATGAATTTACCATTTCTTCTTCCAGTGTCGATGGTTAATATATTATAATACAGTACAGTATATTCCGATATAAATTGGTACTATTCGATTTATTTTTCATCGATCAATTGATATTAATCGTGCTTTCGTCTAAGTGCTGTACGGAGATTTTGGGCAACTACAAATGGGGCATGTTTTTAATAATAAATATATAATAAAATATCGTTGAATCATAACGTGTACCTATACATATAGATGTAGTTACAAAAAAATATGAAGAGATACCTAAGAGATACCTATATCAAAATCATATACAAAACCTATAATACCTTAGCTATTATGGGTCTTTATTTCCTGCCTCATCCAACTCTTAACAAACTCTTCCATCCATCGCAAAATATTTTGAAAACGAGTCTAGTATTAATATAATTAAACAAAGATTATTCTACTTGAGCCAACATGTTTACATTTTTTTTCTCTACGATAAGAACGTGTAACGAATGCTTGCAAAAACAAAAAACATTGTTAAACATCTTAAGCATGGCGTTACAAAATATTACGACATTCCTACATGAAACCGTGATTCTTGTGTGAAAATAAGTTAAGTTCACATCGAAATATATCTCAAACAGTTAAAAGTGAACCGTCGTTATAACTGCGGGTTCTTAACATAATAAGAGCAATTAAAATCGATTGTCTTGAAGTTTTTTCAGTATTACGATGAAATTAATTACTTATGAAGGTTTTTAATTATTGTTTTTACGGACCCCTAATAACACCTTTATTAATAGGAACTTTAGACAAGATCTTGATTAATTTGTGTGAGACTTCGTCTTATTAATTAACTTAACACAATTCTTACATTAATATTAAATGATAAGAACGTTACAACATGTCTTAATCTTTCATAATGTATAAAAAAACAGATAATCTCGTAAAAATAGGTTATAACTACTAATTTAGATTATTATTTATACATAATATTTGTTTTTATAAATAAATAAATTAGACAATAGCTGATTAAATATTATTCATATTTTGGAATAAAAAACGTAGACATTCTTCCGGTTTCTGAAAGGCTGATCAATACAAAAATTAGTTAATACTCTGTCAAATTTCATGTTAAGCGCTCTGATTGGTTGTTAGTATTTTGGTCACCCAATCACAGTCGTGATCAGTTCATTTGACAACAGATAAAATTGATCAGCCTTTCAGAAATCGGGGAATTACATTCTTAATAATTCTTTTTACTTTTTATGGGTAGGCAATATGACTCAACTATCAGTCAAACGTTTGAGAATAGTGTGACATTCCCAAAGGCAGACGTTTTACTTTCGCTTTCCGACTGTGTCGAATGTGTTTACACACGAGTTTGTATTAGCAGCTCATAGCGAACTGATCTTTGCATAGTTCCCATATAATTGCACTTTCGTTGACCTAACATAATGAATAAATCGCTATGCAAATGCGTAGAGATTTAATTTAAAATTATGTTAGGTACATGTTTTAATGTTATGATGTTTATTTTTGCAAATTGTTTATTTAGACTCTGTTTTTTCATCGTTTTTACAATTACATGGGATAAAAAAATAAAAATAAAAAGACATTTATGCTTCTAAAATAAAAAAAAAATTTGGTACATATTATTAAAATATCAGTCTGAAGAAGACAGTAGCAAAAGGAGATGGCTCAGCTAATGCTATACCGGGACGAGCACGACCCGTACTAGCAATGATTTTCAGCCATTCCTACTCCCTAAGTTGTAATGCGGAAGTTGCAGGACGAGCTGGCTACACCACTCACCAGTCGCAAGATAACTTCTTCATGATTACAATAAGGTATTGGAGTATTCGTTAATTTAATATCATCAAGCTATCGAATTAGTTATAAATAGGCCATTGCCATGTATTGTATTATTGCAAAGGAATAATCAATGAATAATATTAATGATTTTAATAAATTCATGCTTATGATAAACAAGATAGATACCTACTACAAACAAAAGTCTAGCGATTCTTGTACGTGTCGGTGTAAAATATAAAATTAATGGCATATGACATGATTATACGATTAATTTTGTAGATATACAATTTAAACTAAGAAATAAAATAGTGTCTAGTATGTGGGAGTATTTTATGAGGTTATTTATAACTTGATACTGGTATATAGTAGATTAGTTATCTAAAATAATTGTATGCTATTTGTTGGTCTGAACGTTTTGACCTTTTTGGGCAATTTTTTGCTGTCTTTGAATAAATGAACGATATAGTTCTAAGCTAGTTTATAAAATAAAGAACAAAACAGATCCTGCCTCAACAATAAAACCTTTAAATAAATAGGCGTCTATAACTATTATGTCAGATTAACAATAGGTACATTATTTTATATAGTCTTAACGAATCTAAGATAAAGTTACTCACTCACAAATATATAATTATGATCAACGCTACTAATGACATAGCCAGCGGTTATATGACGAACAAATTGGCCACCGATAGAAGCTTGCCCATGTTAGCATAATTATATAAATACGCACACATGGCCACTGTGACAGCGTCTATTTATTTAGCTTACTTAGGCGCGTCTGTATTAATCTTTGTTTAGGAAGCTTTCGTCACATATTACATGTCAATAGAGGCTTAAAGTTATGAAGAAGGATGTTAATAATTCTATTTCCTGTAAGTCCGTTTTAATTATGTCTTCTAAGAACTTTGACTATTTTATTTTGTAAATGAGAGAGATGGATATATACAGATAGATATCAGTGTCTCTTTTTTTCAACAAGCTCAATCATTAAACGGTTTTGGTAATTTTTATATATACTCAGATAGATTATATCGAAATGTTTAAAGATTTTAAAGTAATTCTTACGTAGAAGTAAATGAAGATAGTGATTTATAGTAACGTTTCCGGTTTGTGAGATACCTTTTATGTAAAAGAGAATGTTTCGATTTCTAGACTGACGATCCCATTGACCTAGTAGATAAACGTTTGACTTTCTGCAAAAGGTCGTGAGTTAGTACTCGTACAGGGCAATTATTTCTATGACCACTTATGCCAAAAAACCTTGATCTCAGAAAATATTTTTTAAGACGGTAAATCTATTTTTATGTGTGTTATATTTTTTTAAGCTAAGCTACTTAGTGCTGTGTTATAGTATTTTGTGGCCAGAGGACCTACCACGAAAATTATCGACAAACTAATCGTACAGGTACCTACAACGTGAAGTTTACATGGCCTCTGGTAATTTAGTACAACCTGAATAGGTTATACCTAGTTTACATAGATGCTATCTCTGTTTATACTAAGCGGTCGGTTAAGCATCTATTTACATACGCCTATTCTCAGAATCTATTCTATATTATTTTAATTTTGTTATTAACTAGCTACAAGCTTCGCACGGGAGTTGAGAGATTTTTAGAATTTTAACTTAAAATTTTATAAGGAAATAAAAAAAATAACCTAAATCGGATTTTTTTAAATATTTTCCTTATAAATTTTAAGTGAAGTCTTTCGGAAGTTGTGGCGTGACCAAGGGAAATTATTTGTTATATAATATAGATACAATACATGCATTGAATGATTCATATCCAAAACGGATCCTTTATAACTGCTCGTCAGGTGACCTACTTAACTTTACCGACAGTATTTACCTACTACTTAGATACGTACCTACTATTGTTTGGCACCACAATTGCAATATATTTGGCATATTGCCTCGGACTGATTGTTTCTAGGAATGTATGTTACAACTTGTGGGACAAAGGATGTGGGTATACCAGCGATTATTTTTATAGAAACTTTACTATATAACCGCAATTGGTTTGGTGGTCCCTAAATTTTTAATATTACACCATTGGAACCTTCTATTGTTTTTTTTCCATATTACGACACCATACTGAATAACAAATTAATTGAAAACTCTCATTAAAGAGGATTAAAATATTTCTAACAGAAATTCACAGTAAATGTGATGGTTTTAAAAAGAATTTAATAACAATTATATCTAGTCTACCAAGTCCACCTTACTTACACAGGAATACCTATTCAAAAATCTATTGATAATTACAATTAATATTGAATAAGATTTGTGCGAAAACCTATCTGTTTAAAGAAAATTATATCTAGACGATTTTTTTTCGACGAAAGTCATAGAAACTTTTAGTATAATTCTAATATCCCGGTTATCTACAAATTCAAAGCCTATGACTAAACCTATTCGGTCACAGGTTTCAATTTCTTAGAAGATGAGTAATTTCTAGTTATGTATTTATCACGTAATAATAGTTTAAGCGTCGTGTTTCAGTTACTGTTATATCATGGACAAACAGTCGGACGTGTGACGCTAACCATTTTATGTGGGTCTTACTTACGGAAGTAAATGTTTCCCTATTATTTACTTAATTTTTATTGCTGAATACCTAAATGGTGATACACGAAGGCTAGGAGTTTTTTTAAAGATCAGGAGAATCAGTACAACGTCCAAAAAGTATCTACTTATAGGTATAGACACCTTCAAGAGCGAGTTACAAACAGGTTTTGGAAATATGATTTATATTCTTGTAATGTTGGATCTTATGTTATGTCCTAGTAAACCTGTAGCATAAAAATAAGCTTTTTTACCCCATAGCACTAATGTAGAAGAATAATACAGTTTAGCATCTTGTTCATCTCCTGCACGAATAGCCGAGTGGTGGAGTGGAGGTCACCACGCCAATTACCACAGTGAGCGACGTGCTGCGGGTTCGATCCCCACGTGGGACAAGCATTTGTGTAATTCACAAAGGCTTGTTCTAAGTGTGGGTGTTCTTGGTGCATGTGATTTAAATGTCTGTGAAACCCCCCGCGTCACAAGGATTGAATTCCTCAGTGTGGAAGCCGTTTTTTAAAACTCCGTAAAGCTTGGCATTTTCGCCCGCTAAATATTCTGATAGTTTATACTATAAGTATTTAAGCTACAAAACCTTTTTGTGAAGAGAAATAGATATATATTATTATAGGGATATTGACTGTATTTTTTCCTTTATCAGATCAATAAAATATTATAAAAATACAGTGCTTTAAAGCTCAGGAGAAAAGGCTTATGACGCCACGCCGTTGTTAAAATTATTGCACGTAGTGACGTCACGCGAAATTTCCATTTACTCTATTTTGATCATTTTTTGTTTGCAGGAAAAAAGAAAGAATATTGTTCAATAAAATTCATTAACCTACCTGACAAGCATTCAAAAAATGTTTAGGACATATGCCTATTATCATTTCGTAAGCCCACCTCTTGACCTACGCGTAGTAAAACAACCAAACTAAAAGTAATTAACATAACTCTTATGTTTTATGATAAACTGTTTTGGTAATTTGTGCAAAACGCAACATAACTGTGAGTTATTAATTTAGGCATAAGTTACGCAACGAAATATTTTTGAGGATCAATAACAAGCCGTATTATGCATATGTAAGTCGTTATAATTAAAGTTTTTAATGTATAGCTATTACATAAAACTTAATTGATGTATTAGGAAAAATACCAAAGATTTTTTTATAGGTAGGTATGTTGTTTAGAACATCTTTATATGTAAAACAAAGTCGGGTTAGTTACAACATTTATAACTCATAAAAGGATGGACCGATTTTTATGATTTTCGATTTGTTAGTATTGTTTCCGTCCCGAATAGCAGAATAACTTTCAAAAGATTTAAAAACTTAAAAAGAAAAGTAGGTACAGGAACGGGCACTACTTACGCGGGTGCAACCACGGAGCACAGCTAGTCTTTGGATAATTTGAATGGCCTATAATATCTGTCTGAGAAGGTAAAGCAACAATACTTGCTAATTCTGTTTTCTAAGAGAACTTTAGTACAATAATGTAAAAAAAATATATAATTTTTTTATATATTTATTTTAGAAATTTAAAAAGTTTATATAGATGGTTTATATTTTTGAGCGTATCATTTATTTATTTTTCCACAGGAGTCTAAAATCTCGGGATTTTGGGGAAAAAAGTACCAATGTTTGTATTTACCAATCCATTCGAGTAGGATCAAAATAAATGGTTAAAAATATATGCAACTTGTATGTTTGAATGTAATAAATTTTGAATGAGAAACGCAAAAATAAATAATTATTATAAAAAGCTTTAGCAGATCTTAATGTTTTTTCAGCAGCAGTTGGGTTTTTTACACCTTTTTCGTGGCCGTAATCACATTTTACCTTTTAATAGTATTTGAAGTTTCTATTAAAAATCTAAAAAGCGAATTAGGAAACATTTGTTAAAAACCAGGCATAAATTAATAATGTCATAAATCCTTCACAAAAAATCACATTAATTAAAAACGATTTTGTAGCACTCGCATAAATAATAGATTACTAAAGTCAAGGTGCAATGCAAAATACAATATTTCTCACGATTCATCTCGACTTTTGATGATTTCGTGAACAGAATACATGATTTCATAATGGATTTAAAAACGGATGATTAACAAATTGCTGCTTAAATATTTGTTTTGATAGTTTGTCGATCTGTGACTATTACGAGTAAATTAATACATTGATTATTGTTTTTTAGTACATAAGCTAATGATTATGCCTTTAACATAGAGTAAACATTGACAAGCATAGAGCGTGCGCATCGTTAGAAATCAATGCACATTGTAATCACATTTTTAGCTAAATATACTACGCTCGTTTACTGATTTATGTGATTTTCCGTGAGACGACGAGGTTAATGCGAAAATATCGACGGTTCCAATATTATCAGGGTAATATTAAGTTTTGAGATAGTTTTAATAAAACGGTGCGCTCTATTTTGACACAAATTTTACGATTTTACATGTTCATACAAGTGCCAACAGTTCATACTCGATATGCGCACTCTATAGTTTACTTATCTATTCCTTTTAGGCCTTCACATTCAGTAATCATTATTACTTAGAATTTTGTGTCAACATTCCACTCATCAAATTTATTATCGTGAGCAAAACTTACTTATTTATAATCATTATGTTTTTGAGGCAGCAATTACTGTTAGTTTGTCTAAAACATTTAGACATTACACAACTATAGTAAAAATAACACTTTTTAAGTGCCATCGTGTAATGTAGATCGCAGCACAGAAAAGTGACAGTAGTTTAAAGTAACGATTCATGCATTAGGGAATTTAATCCTTGTATCGCGAAGGGTTTTACAAACATTCAATTTTAATTCACAAATATCACCCAGAATTGGAACAAGCATTTATGTGTGATCCACAAATGCTTGTCCCATGCGGGGATTGAACCCGCGGCACGTCGCGCACTGTGGTAATTGGCGTGGTGATCTGTTCCACTCGGCTATCCGTGCAATCAAAATTGTTTCAAATGAGAAAAAAAAGTGCACTCAATAATGCACGTTTCTATTCAGTGTAAATACATACTTAGAAGTGGTTTTATTATTTATAATTAAATTAATGATTTTGTTTACTTGTGTGCTCTCAACCTTAGATGACTACCCATTCTGAAATAACGAACAAATTAAGAAGTATGGGAAAACGTATTGATGGTCTAAATGATAGGTGAATTTTTACAATAGCTCATTAACTATAATTATAGTTGTATATTATGTTTAAGAATATAGGTTTTTAATTTAGAAGCTAAGTAGTGTGAAACAACAGTTAATTAGGTAATAAATATTAATCTAGCTGAAATGACCTCTCTTTAAGAAATATGCTGAAAGAATAATAGAACTCAATGATTTTATAACACAATGTTTATTTAATATTTTCTTTCTTTATTTATTTATTAACTCAGTGAGAGACTTACATACTTATAATAGTGCAGTATTATAATCTACTCAATATAGGCAGATAGTCTCTACCGATCACATTATACACAAGATAATAACCTTCATAGTTACCGACGATTCAAATCAGACCGCGCTGGTATATGTAAAAATGTTGTCAAGTTACACTAATGAATAGTACAAAAGATAGGATACGAACGTAAGTAAAAGAGATAGCTATCATTAAAAATGTCCTAAATATGGTGGTTTTCGAGTCCTAAAAATGCGAGCGCTAATAACATAATATCTGTCTCATTTTTATATATAACTAGCTGTGCTCGTGACTTCGTCCGTTTGGAATTAATCAAAAAAGTTATTTAGTTTTTTTTCGTTTTCGTCGTAGCCTAAGTTACTCTTTATTATATCAGCTGTCTGCCAATGAAAGCCCCGTTAAAATCGGTCCAGCCGTTCCAGAGATTTGCCGTAACAGACAGACAGACAAAAATTAAAAAAAAAAAATATTGGTATATAATATGTACCGTACGTATATATCTATATGCATATAAACAAAAGCGGTTATTTTAATATTACAAAAAACACTTAAATTTTATTTGTTCGTGTAACTAAATATCATTGGTCTCTACACATAGGTATTCTTATGTATATACTAAAAACAATCTTTGATATTTTTAAACGTAACTCTATGCTTTCTAAATACGATTTCTTTCGCTTAATTTGAATTTTTCGCTATTTAGAACAAGTAACGGTCAATTAAAATCATAATATAGTAATAAGAACTACTATGTTATTAAATTCTGAGTGAAATGTGGTAGGAAGTAACACTTCATGGTTTTTAAAGTTTACTAGTATGTAGCAAAGAATGTCTAAATCCAGTATTTATGCTCTACAACTTAAATTTACTAGTAGTACATATTAGTTAATAATATACTATACTAGACAACAGATTAATAAAAATATAGTTATAGTAAATTTTAATAGTTATTTTTAGCAACTAAAATATTAGGTCATTAATAATTTTTGACGCAAATAAATCATAAACTATTTGGACGTTGTCAATGATTCTATCAAGGTTGTAATAATGACACTAAAATAAAAAAAAAACAAAAGTTATTCAAAGTTATTCAAAAATCTCGTCAAATCTATAATTAACCGTAAAATTTATATCTAGTTTTACAAATTGGCAATAACTCTTGGTTTTGTTATAAATTCTAACGTTTATGTTGATTTAAACGGCATTAATTTAGGCATTTATTGTAAATCCGCATTTTAATGCTTATTTTTTTTTGAATTTGCATAAAAATGCTAAAAAAAATTGAACATAATTTTAGAGAATAATTCTTATTCTTATTCTTTACTAGACCGGCTTTGCATGGGTAGACAAAACATTAGTGAATTATACACAAAAACCTTCCTCTTGAATCCTTCTATCCATTAGTGAAAACAATTACAAAATCCGTTGTGTAGTTTTTGAGTTGATTGCGTTCACGCAGACAGACAGACGCGGCGGAGGAATTTGTTTTAATAATATGTATAGATTGTACACGATAAAATTTTAAAATACTATAATTTCACATTTAATGCTTGTTAATGAAATCATTTGATTTCAAAGTTTAAACTTTTTGTATTTCTAGAGGCACTAGTAGAAAACTATTGACAGTTTAAGGTGACGTCACAGTTAATAATAGGCCTCTGTAAACCTATTACATAAGAGAGATTGTCATAAAGTTGTTGCACGGTCTAAAACATAACCATGCCTTTGACAGAAAAACTGGCCAGAAATTCCATAGGTCACCGTTTCAATATAAAAGTACCAATATTTCAAAAACTATTGATTAGATATAAATAAAAAAACCGACCTCTGAGGTATATCCTGTCAATCACAAAATAATTTTTGAAATCGATCCTCAATTTCCGGAGATATTGCGTAAAAAATATCGAGAAATTTCCTCATTTTAAAGTCGGTTAAAAAACCATTTTTATTAATTACAGTAGTAGATATATATTTGTAAGCATTTGTAGAGACCAAGGTAATTTGCCGGCTAGCGTGGGAGCAGTGCGGTCTTTAATAATGACCGTTACTTCATCTCTTTAGTTATTTAAAGTAAAAAAAATATATTTTTTCGTAACTACTTACTTTGACATAATATAATTAGGCAGTGTCAATCGGTGGCTTATGGTCGTAACACTCAAATTAATATCCGTTACAATGGATGACCTCCAAAAGTGAATGAATAATAATACGCTTATTCAGAGCTCATTGCATATTCATTTAACGACTTGTCTTTTTACGGTATTGGCTAACTGGAGTAGACATTCTGTATTTTTGGTCTAATAAGGTATGAATACTTTTGGATTTATTAACTGTCAGAAAGAAGGTCAAGTTTAAAATCAACGACACGTAGTTATCCTAAATTAGTTAGTTGTCCTAATACTTCTAAAAATAAAGCTATAAAAACAGTTTTTTATGACAATTTATATTACAGGCAAGTACCAATGTATCTTTTTCAAAGTTATATGAACTTTCTTAATTATTCTAAGACATTGACAATCGGTGAAGGAAATGTAGATTCCAAAAAATTGGAATCTGAAATCGCCAACCTGCAATGAGCGAGCGTGGTGACCAATGCTCGCTCCTTCTCTATATAAGGCCTGTATGGATGAATGAAAGTACTCCGATTAAATTATTTATGCACTTACTGATAAGCTTCGCCTTATCTTGTGTAAATTGTAGATTTTTTGTTTAAATAGTTCTTTTTGAATACTTTTTCCTGTATATTAACGTTACTTTACCGCTATTACTAGTATTTTTCTTCTAATTAATTAGGATTCTTATAGCAGGTCATTATGTAGTTTAACCTTTTTCTAGATGACCTTGTGCAAATTGATTTACATTAATTTTAGTATCCTTTCCGGGTAGATTTTAGCAAATTAATGGCCTTATTTATAAAATAATTCTTCTTAAACCGTGTTTTATGTATAGAATTTCCTTAGCAGTTGCTAAATACCGTTGAGATTTTTATAATTAAGGCCACAAACGTTTCTGAATAATGTTTATTTTTCCTGCTTTAAACTTTAAACTAGAATAATTGATTTTACAGATATAATAGTGTACCTATAAAAATTTAAATTCGTTTTGTGTAACCAAACATTATAACTGCTTACCTAAATAGTTTATTCTTAAACACGCCTCTCCTAAACCTCCATCCCTATAGGTAGCGTAAGACACAATCGAAGAAACACTTCTTAAAAATAGCACACGGACAAAATCGCTTGCTTTAGCTAGCTACATAAAAACTATGACATCACACATAGGTGTCAGCCGAAAAATACACAGAAACTAAATCTTGGACACACAAGAAAGTGAAATCTTTGGACGGATGATGTAAAGTTACTTATTACAAAATATATGACTATTGAGTTTTGTTGACTATGAATCGTAATTCATTAGCAGTTTCTTTGTGAACGCTAAACTTTTGTTTTTACGTCTACTACATTATTTATGAAGAAATTATTGGCTTATGATTGTATTGCTTCTTGATACATAAATAATAAATGAATTTCAATTAAATTTACTTAGAACATCGTATAATTTTGATTTTGTTTGAAGTTACTGGCACTTTTAAATATTTTTTGGCTGTCTTTTATACCATTGACTGCACTGCAGTGCACTTATAGGTCATCTCGCCAATTACCATTGTATGCGACGTGCTTCGGGTTCGATCATTTGATGGCATGGGACAAGCATTTGTGTCATCCACAAATCCTTATTCAAGTCTGGGTATTCTTTGTGCATTTTATTTAAATATTTGTAAAATCTACAAGGAATTGAAGTCTATTGTGAAGGATTCGTTTAAAAAATTATATTAATAGAATTAAAAAAATTAATAAACACAACATAAACAACCCTTAATTTTTTTAATATATACAAGGTTTAAATTCCGGAGCGCGGGAGTCGATAAATATAAATTAACAACAATCTTCCTAGGTTTGTTTAAAAAACATCTATAGCCTTCTTTCTCAGCAGTTTTTATTGATGTTGGTCTATATTTTATTATTTGACTCTATTTACAGGAAGTTTGACTCACATTTTACTGCGAATATTTCTTTTACCTAATTAGTAGTTCTTGTTCCAACGTAACAAACAGGTGTAAGAGGCACCGAGTAATAAATAGGTCGTTGTATCTCGAACATCATTTGTTTGCATTTAATTACTTATTTAAGTTCACAATCAACTGATTTACCTACAATTGGCCGAATTTATTTGCCTTTGTTCTGCGAGTTCTTCTCACGGAAACGTTCGCATCTCGTCACACTTACCCACATTTAGAAGTTACGTAGGGAATGTAGTAAAATGTATTGTGCTTGTCTTATTTATAGAATTTACAATGAAGAACAATGTATGTTTACAGAAGCTTATTCTAAACATTGTGCCATACCTACACAAAATTATATGGAAAATCTACTAAGGAAATACAGGATGCGCATTTAACATAACTAGATCTAAGTTTAACAAATAAATAATTCCAAGGTATTCTATTTTGGTATCTAGCTCATAAATTTATAGGCCAGGCACGTCTTTGAATGCTTTAGTCTCGCGACAATTCCTAAAAAAACTACGAAAACAAACCAAGATGAAGTGTTATTTAAAGTTATTCAGATAAGTACACGATTTTTTACAATAAGTATCAACTTCCGCACTAAGTAATTTAATCCTGGTTTAGCGGGGGTTACACAAAGACTAAATTCACATACACAATAAACACCCAGACTTGGACAAACATTATGTGGAACACGCAACAAATGTTTCTCCAATGCGAGGATCGAACCCGCAGCGCGTCGCACACAGTGGTAATTGGCGTGGTGACCTACCACTCGACTATCCGTGCAGTTAAGTACAGTTTGAATTGTATCTAACCTTTTTGTTACTAACCCACGCGCTAGACAGATTAGCACTTGATATTATCCTTTTACTTTCATTGCATTCTATAAACAAGTTTTTCGATTTGGTTACATGAATTCTTCTTTCTTATTTAGGGGTTAAAGAACTCGCTGAAGAGCCACAACCGCAGGGATTTCTATTGTTACCGTTACTGACTGAAGAATGAAGCCGAAATTAGCTGTGTCAACATAATATATGACAATAATAGTCCGAAAAGTAATAGTATTAAATTCCACAATTATGAATCATTGTTTTTAATAATACCCAAACATTATAAACCAACAAAAAATAAACGGTTTTATAAAATATTACGAGATGTCTACCTAATAATAAAATACCAAAATATTTAGGCAAAGAAGTTACTCAAATAATAAATTACATATTCATTATTAATATTGATCTCAATTCAAAAACCCTTTAATCATAACATAAATTCCAGTTCGTTTATAAATTTGTATGTTAATATGATAATTTATTGTTTTTAGGGTTCCGTACCTCAAAAGGTAAAAACGGAACCCTTATAGGATCACTTTGTTGTCCGTCTGTCTGTCTGTCTGTCAAGACCTTTTTTCTCAGGAACGCGTGGAGGTATCAAGCTGAAATTCATATCAAATACTCAAGTCTATGGTCTCTTGGAGCTGTGAAAAAATCAAACTTCTAAGTCAACGCGATCAAAAGATACTCCCGTTTATGCCGCAAAATTCCGCAAATTTTCGAAACTCGCACGGGAATCAAAACCTACAGGGTACTTCCCGTGAACTCAGAATCTTGAAATATGGTACGAAGTAACGTCTTATAGTACAGATAAAGGAAAAATTGCGAAAACCGTAAATTTTTAGTTACATCATATAAAAAAAAATATTTCTGATTTTTTTTTTTTTCATTTTGCAATTATCATACCATAACTATGACTCGATCGTAGTGATGGGTGAACTTTTACTTATATACCTACAGGTGTGTACGGAACCCTCGGTGCGCGAGTCCGACTCGCACTTGGCCGGTTTTTTTAACTGGTATCACAGCTTAACCTATAAAGTCGAAATGTTTTGACCTCGATTGTCTTTAGACAATTATTTCTGATGTTTACTCTCATCTAAAGGTTAAAAAAAAATGTTTTTTAGTCGTTGTTATGGCAACAACAAAGACGTGTTTGATTTGTATTTCTTTTGTATATAATTTTCATAGGTGTCTGCTAAGTTTTAAATATTTCAAGCGTCATAAAGCATCATAATGCAAATACCACAATACATTTAAAAAATGTGTAGGTACATTTTTTTTTTTTTTATTTTTCCACAAAAAAACCACAAAAATTAATAATAATAAATGTGAACAACATCACATACATTACTCTGAACCCAAAGTAAGTAGCTAAAGCACTTGTGTTATGGAATCAGAGAAAACGAAGGTACCACAAACACCCAGACCCGAGACAATTTCGAACAGTGGTTTTCTACATTGACCCGTCCGGGGATCGAACCCGGGACCTCAGATCTAGTGACACCTTGAATACCCGTGTGTAAGCCACTCGACCACGGAGGTCGTCAAAATTTCAAAAACAATGTTAAACTAAAAATACCGTATTTGAATATTGGCTCTCTTTTAGGCTCTACGAGCTCTTAACGCAATTTTCGTCTTTGCATTTTTCACTAAAACCAATGAAGATTATGTAGAGGTAGGTCCCATCATAATCTTCAGGTCTTTCAACTTTGGCATAGCGTTAGTAGTATTTTCTATTACCCGGCAACGTCTATCGCTTGTAATCAATGTACCACCGTGTCAGTATGCTGTACCATTGCATAACAGACACGTAACATCTTCGCTTTCGCTGCAACCTTTGACATTATCAGACGACTGGTCCGTTTAGAGCGGTTTTTTTACGTGATTTATGATATGACAGACTGAATTAGGTCACGGTTTTATGATTAATACTTCAAATGACTTAAAAAAGTACTTTAAAGTGATAAATTAATTGATTTCCAACCGTATTTGGTGGTTTATTGTTAAATTGTTTCGACATCTTTGCAAGAATCATGGTCAAGTAATCCACAGAATTAATTATTAATTATGTTTTTATGTCATCGTCATCATTTGACAATTTCTTGCGTGTTTTCGGCGATTCTCAGTTGAAATTAATTCCTCAATAAGAAACGACCTTAACTGAGCCGTAGGTAGCGGTTGTGACAACGTTAATATTAGATATGTGTTAAATATGACTGTTTACATAGTTAAGTACTTTTTTGTAATAATATTGTCTGGTACGCTTTAACGGCTAAACCGCTGAACCGATTTAGATAGAAATTGGTGTGGGATAAGCTTAGATTCTCAGGAAAGACATAGGCTACTTTTAGAGCGAAAACCGACACCCACGCGGGCGGTATCGCGTGCAACAGCTAGGTAGTATATTATTATCATAGTCACACGATTAACAAAATAGTTTTTTAAACTAAAAATGGCTATGTATAAACACTCATTTGTTTGGAGTTTTCACAGACTCAATCACATTAGACGCCTTGAGAGTTATCTAAGATCACAGTTATTCTATGTCCAAGAGGTGAATGAATAGGAAGTCACAATGTTAAGCACAATACAAAAATGACGCATAATATTAACATTTAATAAGATGTATTCTGTGTCTATTATAAAAGGAAATAATTAGTTCCGAGTTATGTTGCTTTACCATGGATAACCATTGAGTATATAATTGTATACATAATAATATAACTTACTAAACATTTTTATTTGACTGATAGCCGAGTGGGTATAGGTCAGCCCGTCAATTACTGCGGGTTCGATCCCCGGATCAAACAATTTTTTCATTCATAAATCCTTGTTTCAAGTCTGGGTGTTCTTTGTGCATGTGAATTGAATGTTTGTAAAACCCCCCGCGACACAAAGATTGTGTTTTGTCTAAAAGTCGTTTAAAAAAAAACATAAACCGGAAGATGTTAATTTAACTCGTATTTATGTTATACATGCAATGTATGTATTTAAGAAGATAATGCAGATTGTCTTCTAAAACCAAGTCGCTAACAACAGCCAGATAAAGTTTTTACTTATTTTTTATAATGGGCTCATGACTATAATTCCTAGATGTTTATATATACAAAGTTTGTAATACTAAAATTTGAAAATATATATTACCGTAACTATAGGCACTTATCTAGTTTTATAATTGATACCACGTATTATTTTGCTATGCCCTTACCAGGTTTCATGTGTGAATTTATTTTATTTTATAACAACACAAATGAACGCAATAATGGATTTGAATTTGTCTCGTTATCACAACCGATCATGGCTTTAACTTAACACTTTATTATACGACTACAGTTGCATGTAAATAATTAAGATTTATGCAAGTATTCGTTACACGTTTATATGTCAACGCATCAAGTCGGTGGCTCGATCTTCGATATACCTCCTTTAATTTATCTAATAACTGTACTTGTACAAACTAATAGATATGCTATCTGTTAGGTCAAGTTGAATACACTAGTCACTACGTATCGAATAATTTGTTTAATTGTTTGTATTTATTTAATCTCACTTTAATACACCGGTATAAAATCAAATCTCATTGTCATAATGTCCTCCTGACCGAATTTCGGCCACGGCGGCTTCTCTCAACAGAGATTAGCCATCTGCGCGGGAGATATTTCAGTGCACGAGTGTATGCGCGAACACAGTTGTACTCTCTATTCCTTCGCTCTCATAGTCCGATGGGACGGCAATCCGACACGACCAGAGAGAGATCAGGCGCAGGACCAACGGCTTTACGTGCTTTGTTAATGTCCCATTGTTAATGACTAACAGAATCCAGCGGTTTTACCCGCCGATGAATTTGAACGTATTGTACGTAGATAGAGGTCAAATTGACAACCTCCTTTTTAGGGTTCCGTATCAAAAGGGTGCCAATGACCCCCTGTTAAGCCTCCACTGTCCGACCGTCCGTCTGTCTGTCAGCTGTATCTTATAAACCGTAATAGCTAGAGAGTTGAAATTTTCACAAGATTGTAATTTTGTTGACGCTATAACAAAAAAAAAACAAATGCTCCCATACAAGGGACGTATTTTTCTTTACGAACGGACCGCATAATATCTATACTATAATATTATAAAGCTGAAGAGTTTGTTTGTTTGTTTGTTTGAACGCGCTAATCTCAGGAACTACTGGTTCGAATTGAAAAAATATTTTTGTATTGGATAGTCCGTTTATTGAGGAAAGCTATAGGCTATATAACATCACGCTACGACCAATAGGAGCGGAGCATAAATGAAAAATGTTGCAAAAATGAAAAACCGTTGAAACTAAAACACGCGAACAAAGTCGCGGGGGACAGCTAGTATCTTATAAGATGATACATAACCCTTTATGCGCGTACTTGACTAACACTTGACCTGTTTTTTATTTCAATTAAAAACATAATGATGATTCTAATTACTTAGGTCCGGGTTGCTATGACCGTTTGTTAAAAAGTAACAAATTCTAGAATACATCTTTAAGTGTCTAACCCTGTTTATTGTGCAATATATGAAAGGTCGTTCTACCCAGTCTGGGTCATGTGAAAATTAGTTTGTTATCGCGTGTACCCAGTTTATTTTTATTGTGTAAGTCTGCCACGTAACTCAGTTTTGAGTATAGTTGAAATATATATTTAAATACCAGAAAATGTAGGTAAATCAAATGATGATATCACTTACACTTAGCACAGTAGGTAAGGCCCTTTTGTATAAGCCCGGGTTATCTTTTTAACTCAGAGTTAAATGCTAACACGAGGTTAAATTGACAGTTCGTCATAAAATATTGTTAATTTAACCCCCTTTTAGCAACTAACTCTGAGTTAGGTTTTTCGTGCAAGTGAGCCTAAAAGAATTTTATGTAGAGTAGTAGTAGTACTGTAGTTGCCTAGTCGACTTACTTAAAAGCAATTTCTATAACCTATCCGTAGATCGTTTTCCCTACTAGAGATAGAAATATGACTTAAGCGACTTACAAATTATGTCATATTCCTATCTCTAGCAGGGAAAACTATCTTCGGATATGTTATTGAAATTGACCGTTAGTCATCATTTATCTGCTAAAGATTAGTTTGAACTCCATAACTTAACTAACCATACAACTTTAATACAAAATAAAATAACTTTCCTTCTAACATGATAATGATTGTTACATTTCATATCATCATCGTCATCTTTATCATCAGCTTATATTCGTCCACTTCTGGACATAGGCCTCTCTTATCGCACGCATTTTATATACACAAAAATATTTATAAATCGATTAATGATTGACACACCTCAATGTAAAAATAACTATGTAAATATAATTCAGAAGCTTCCGTTGCTACTCATAATAATATATTACATCACACTAAACTATGAGAGCCATGAAAACTAAAGTTAAGAAGTTATTTAACAGAGTATAAGAATTTAACAATGATAGTTTAGGGTATAAATAAGTAAACTATAGAGCACGCCTAACACAGTATGAACTGTAAGCACCAGTCGTAAGCGTCGTCGTAAAATTTATGTAAAAATAAGCACGCCGTTTTATTATTATTATCACATAACCTAATATATTAATATCGGGAGTATCGATATTTTTGCATAAACGTCTATCATCGCACGGAAAATCACATAAACCAATAAACTTAGTACTTACAGCTAAAACAATTCTTACGATGCGCGCGCTCTATGCTTGTTATTTATACTCTAAGGACTGTTGATTTTGCGTGACTGCGACATCGCAAGTGGTTTGGAGAATGAAAGTATTTACTTACACCTACCTAATTCCTTAAAATACTACAGTTTTATTGTTCAATGGTTATATTATTAATTTCTACCTAAGTATTAATAAATATTAAGTACTATCCCGTGGAATCAAATCATATTTTCCATTAGTTTTGACAGCGATTTCGTCCGCGCTATATTAGGTAACTCTAAATCATCAAGGGATAGAAAATATCCCTTATGATGATTATTTTGGCTAAAAACTATCTTGTGTGCCATATTTTTGTCTTGTTGACAGTTTTATTTAAACAGGTTACAAACATACTTACAATCTTTACATTAACATTTTGGTATTGTTAATAGACTGATATTAGTTATTATAATTATTAATTTCTTTGAAATCCATATTATAAATGCAAAACTCTGTCTGTCTGTCTGTTACGCTTTCACGGCTAAACTGATGAACCGATTTTCATGAAACTTGCTATGGGTTAAGCTTGGACCCTAAGAAAGGACATAAGCTCCTTTTTACCGTGATCCGACAATCACGCGGGCGGAACCGCGGTCAACAGCTAGTTGTTTTATAAAAATGTTTTTAATTACGCCTAGATTGTTGAAGCTTCCTATATAGATCTAGATTAAAGGAAACTAGAAGTCATTCTTATGTTTAAGAATGTTTTTACTGGGTAGCAGTGTCAGTGTACATTTTAACTGATTGTATCTGGACCGACAATTCTGTTACATATGAGTACGTAAGACTTGCTAGCATTTGGTATGAAGGAAAACAGTGAAAGCTATAGAAATGTAGAATTCCTATTAATGATTAATTTTAATCCACGTACTTAATGGGAAACGTTTTATCTTCAAGTAAAAGTAACGCAAAGTCAATTAATATAAATGAATATTTCATATAGGTTTATACGCTACTGTTCTAAAAAATAAATTATTAATTTAGGTTTATATAAGAGATATGTCTGAGAAAATTGTAAAAAGTGGATTTCAGAATTTTTTAACGTGTTCCTAACAGCAGTCTCGTAAAATGAAAAAGTGAATGAAATAGTGGGAATGTTGACTTTATTATTTTCATTTCCGTTTTTTAAATAATAAAAAAATATTAGACACGTATTATTTCTTTTGTCTCGAGCACAAAAAAAAAACGAAAATAGAGTCACGTCACTGTTACACTACAATTTTAGCCAAATATTGACGTCAGAAGCCCCATTCACTCGTGACATTCAGTCTTTTACCTTTATAATTTTTTATTGTTTTGATAAGGAAATACGTGTCAAACATTTCTTCATTATCTAAAAATCGGTCTTAAAAAAAAAATTACAATATTCCTATTATTTTATCTTTCTCGTTGGTGTAAAACCAACGAGAAAGATAATATATCCAATAAAACTACACTGTCTATAACTTTAAATTATATGACACTGACATATTGCATCAACTTATTTCTATTCAACATAACCTTATCCATTGAAAGTACAAAGAACAGAGTAACAAATCATATTCAAATAGTCTCGACAAATGGGCTACTGTAATGTCATCATTATTTGAGCGCCGGCGGCCTATGCGTTATAGATTGTAGGATGTAACACTTTGATCTATTGTTATCGACCGCTGTATGGGATCGGCCGGTTATAAAGGCCAATAAATAAGCAGTTTGTCAGTATTGAGTACATATTGGGAAAAGCTTTTATGAGTTTATATTCTTTAAAATATTTAGAAAATTCTTAATACCTACTTAATATTGCATAAACAGAGCTCATTAAAAGTTGCAAAAAAACGCCATCATTAATTTATGAATTTCGCAAATGAATAGCTAATCTAGGATACTTACAGACTAAATATTAACATTGTTATACCTGATTTTGCGATATTAAACAATTACATCTTGACTAGCTCCCGCCCTGGCTTCACGCGGGTGGTGTGAGATTGTCAAAACATTTTATTTCTTTTATAAAAACCTTCTCCTGATAATAATTAACACAACAAAAAAAAATCGCGAAATTATTCCATCCGTTTACGCGTGATGCCATAATCAAGGGAAATAGGGTTACTTTTAATACTTACATATATATAGATAACCAATAAGTGTTACTATTTATAATCGGTTTAAAATTCAAGTCTAAAACCCCAAAAGTTTAAGTTAAAAAAGTTTCTTACACCTTCCCATGGTAGCAAATGATGTACACTACTACCGGTGGGTTCAAACGCAATCCATTGTTGCGTAACTTGAAGCATATCTCGAATCTTTAACGTTTAATGAAGTCCGCCATACGAATAGTTAACAAGCTAGAAAATTTAGGTCACCAGTGCCATCAGATTGAAGATTCTAACTATTTTAGAATCGTTCTTGGCCTGTATAGTC
Source organism: Diachrysia chrysitis (assembly GCA_932294365.1). Lineage (NCBI taxonomy): Eukaryota > Metazoa > Arthropoda > Insecta > Lepidoptera > Noctuidae > Diachrysia > Diachrysia chrysitis. The sequence goes on along the minus strand of OW028659.1, from coordinate 6,394,642 downwards.
CAAAATAAGAATGTGTGTTAAAAATTCTAGATTGCTTCCAGATGTACTTAATTGTTTAACCTTTCGTCTTATCTTTCTTGATTGTGATTTGACGTAATATACTGTCTAATCGAGCGTTTAGTCTTATAGTTATTTATTTACAGCTATTTTTATTCTACAAGCTTATCGAGCACTTATTTAAAGTGTTTTTCATTTCAGTAAAGTCATTAGCAAAAGATCATATTTCTATCGCTATTCCTATTCATATTATTGTAAAAATATAAAAATACATTTATGTTGTGTATAAATATTATATGCGTATTTATATTATAGAGACGACTTTATGGTATTCTAGGACCTCAGGATTTTCCATTACATGGCTCGAGATGTTTACATATTACAACATTATAAATGGAAACGTATGAATGTGTAACTTATTGCATTTGCTGAAACACTTTAGTTAAGTGACAAGAAACTTGATAAATGGTGAGTGCCGCAAACGAACCTATGATTAATTGTTATTTTTAACAAAGTTCTACCAGTTGCCTTAATAGACGCGATAGTTAACAGAAAGTAGAAACTAGTTGGCGCATCTTAAACTGGCTCTCCAGCGGTTAAAGGTTTAAGCTAAGCTTAACCTTGAAAACTTTCATTTATACATATTTATGAAACAAAGCCCCTGCCTGTCTGAAAGCGATAAACTCAAAAACTACCTAACACATTTTCATATGGATTACAATAATGGATAGAGTGATTCTAGAGGAAGTTTTGTGTGTATATTTCTTTCAATATTTTTTTTACCCGTGTGATGCCGGGGCGGGTCGCTTGTTTAATAGTAAGCTGGATACATAGATATGCTATCTAAAGAAATGTATCTAGTGTTGCAACGAGTTTTTGAAATTACTGTAATTTATATTTCAGTTCTTACAAGGGTGGTTTTACATCTGCGAAAAGTTGCCAACAGTTAAACACGAAAGCAGACTATCTGGTTATTAAAACATATCTTTATAATTTAAGTACTGTTGTATTCGATATGTGCCCACTTCATATCTTCATGGCAGTTCTTATATCTGTTATTAAGTTGTTGAAATGCTACATAATGTGCATTATACAAGCATGTTTTACCTTCCAATCTGTGTGTGGTCCATACGATACGTTCAAGAACGACATTAATCTTTACAACGTAGTAATTAAGATAGCTTTTTGTATGGCAGTACTAATGTATTTTAAAGTCGATTAGACTAATCGTAAATATGAGTATTTTGCAAACAAATTAGATATTAGCTATTTGATAAATTATGAAATTTACGTTTCGTTACTTCGTGTCACAAAATAATTTAATCAGATAAAAATTAACTAAACATTTTTTTAGATTGTCCTCCATATGCAGATTTATTTATTTTTATTATTAAATTATATTTTATACTCATTTAATTATTTATCAACAGTTTACATTTCAATTTATTTTTAGTATCGAGTTGAATCGATAAACTAACAACACTATGAACGCACTACACATACATTGGTTAGATTTTCTTGGTCATAATATTGAATGCATATTGCGTTGACATTTTAAGGTTTAATATGAGCCTATATTGAAATGCTAGGTGGGCGTACACGATGAAGGACGCCATAATAAATTGTTTAATAACTATTCACAAACGAACACAAAATACTTAATGCAATTTTGATGCGAAACGTTCACGAGCAAATATTTAATAGTATTTTCGTAATAAGCTTTTAGTCTGTATCTGATTAAGATAAATATTCATCATGGGGTACATCTTCGATACCTTTAAAGGTCGGATGCGCCGGCGCATTAAACAATGTGGGCGAATATATTCACGTGCACGAATTGAAATTCGATAAAGCTGAGTGTCTTCTATAACTGGTATTTAAGAAGTTGCGAAATAGTAGGAATGCCTTTAAGTAGACTACTCAATCTCAATGTCTGTTTCAAATAGGACAACTAGAAATAAAAAAGAAATTATGTGACAGTGTATGAACAATTATTTGTTTCTACACTTGACATACCAAAACTTATATTACACCTATTAAAAAAAAACACTGCTTTGCAAAATTACCAACATTTACGATACCATTATTTTATTAAATAAATACAATTACAAACATATAATAATTTCCAACTTACAAAATTTCGTACCTAATAAAAAAAATACATAAATTATTTATAATAAATAAAAATTTATATCATAAATAACAAAAAGCACATGTGTTCTTTATTTTATTATCTGTTCTATAAATACTTGAAATCCCACGGCAATTACTGTAATCGATAGCATGTAACGACTTTATTCACGCGAGTGTAATGAGAACACTTAATTAACCTACATTTACGCGTTAACTGATTCCCGCGATTAAGGGTTGTGGAAAAGGGGAAAAATATGGTAAAATTTTGACCTTAGTGCGAAGGTCATAAGTGACCTATTTTCCTGGGCTGTGATAAAAGGTTTTTTTAAGTAAGTAAGCCAATATTCAAAAATATTGGCAACTTGGACTTGGCACGGGTAGACAAAACCTTAATGCATTATACACTCAAAACTTGTACTTGTAAAAAATCCGTTCAATAGTTTTTGGGATATCGCGTAGTATACAGACAGACAGACGCGAGGGACTTTGTTTTATAATATGTAATAATGTATAGATAGATATAAAATGTCAGGATTAAAGGTTTCAACACCGTTTTAAGTTCAACATCCGTTTTAAGTTCACATTTTTTTTTTTTTTAATTTTAGTACGATTTATGGCCAAATTTTTTAACGTGTGTTAAGAAATGTACGTTATTTGGATTTTCTTATCTCTCTTTTTTATAATGATGATCTACAAGATCAAGATCTGTATTGTGAAGAATTAAAATTTAATTTAATATTTTGTTTTCATCTCTTATCTTTTTTTTAACCATTACTTTTAGCTGTTATTTTAATCAACAAATTAAAATAAGTGATTTATGAAGTGATTATAAATATTTTATATATTGTGAAAAATATTATTCAATAGTTATCTTAGCCGCATGTAAACAGGAACTAAACATACTGTTCGTATTTATAGTTCCGTTCTCTACAAGCGGCCAGAATGGTCCGTCGTAACTCAATGCGGCGATTGTTCGTTGATGTCTTTTTGATGCGCGTTCGTTTATCGCTCGTGACTTACGAATTTATACATGTTTATTTATTTTTGACATAATTATATAATTATTGATTATTTATTTCAATTTTTAGGTCAAATTTATTTTTTTAATAGGTAAATACGAAAAAATCCCGATAGTAAAAATAGTTAAATTGCGGTTTTTTATGTTAATATTAAATATATGAATGGTACAATACAATATGCGTTTTTGTTAAATATTTTTCTAATCTACAAAATGTTTGTTAAAACAGAATAGAATATAATTTATTTCTTACTAAATAGTAGGTAATTAAAGATGTTACAATGATCGTTGACACATATTTTTATCTAAACAAATAGGTAATCCACCTAAAAATAAAACAATAAATTTAAAAAAAGAACTCACCTTGCACACAAAAAATCACGACACTTCGTCACACACACCAAAATTCAAAATTCGAATGTAAGTCCGTTTGGCGCGCTTACCGGGGTCAGAGTGCGCATGCGTGTATCGGCGGTGTCATCCCGCGACTCACGCGCAGCCGCAGTGAAAGTGCTTATATAGGCTTTTAGCTGCAAACGTGCACGTCGTGACGTCACACCGACTGCAATGGATTTATGGCCAGCCGAAACAATGAGATGAACTTTGGCGAAGCTTCGATTTTTTTTAATTACAAAAATTTGGCAATGACATATTTATATTACAACATAACGATCTTTACCATGGGGTAGTATCGAATACCAACAGATATAGAATAATATATTATTATCAAAATTAATTAAATAATTTATTTTTCTTTAACTTTGTATTAAAAACTGAAGATTTCTTTAACATTAACATTTGTTTCAGTAGTTATTATGCTTATTAGTTTATGTGGGCGGTACTCCCACGCAAAAACGTATTTTATGACATCGACATCGAAAAGGTTTTAATAAACGAGTTTTAACGAACAAAATTATCATTTAATCTTTTTAACTTAATTGTTATGATAGCTAAATGTAAGGCAGAACGGGAAGGTAATTTTTCCTCAATATTTTCCCCATTTGAGATTGAGCCATTATGAAATCATTATCTAGTCCACAAAGATGTAAAGCTTTGTTGTATGCTATATGCTATGTTATAGCTATTTTTTATATTTATATGTATATAAAACAGGGTTAGTTACACTATTCAGAACTCAAGAACGGGATGACCGATTTTCATGATGTCTGATTTGTTAGATTTGTCTCCATCCCGACTAGCTGAATAACTATAAAAACCATTGGAAAAGTCACGAAAAAAATGCCTTTCGGAAACTAGTATATAATAATCTATACTAATATTATAAAGCTGAAGAGTTTGTTTGTTTGTTTGAACGCGCTAATCTCAGGAACTACTGGTTCGAATTGAAAAATTCTTTTTGTATTGGATAGTCCGTTTATTGAGGAAGGCTATAGGCTATATAACATCACGCTACGACCAATAGGAGCGAAGCATAAATGAAAAATGTTGCAACGCGAACAAAGTCGCGGGGGACAGCTAGTTATATAGGTTAAAAATAGAATGAATAGTCATGTTTCCTATTTTTTTTTAATGTCCGTCTTGTAGATTAATGAATTTTATTGGACACGTATTTTTTCTTTTTTCCTGCAAACCAAAAATGATCAAAATACAGAGAACGGAAATTACGCGTGACGTCACTCCTCGCTACGATTATTAGCGAGGCGTGGCGTCATAAGCCCCCACTCCGAAACTTTAAAGCGGTATTTTTTTATTGTTTTGATAAAAGAAAAAATACGTGTCTAATATTTTTTTATTATCTAACTGACGGACTAAATAGATTTTAACTTTTCATACCCAGGAAACATCCCTATTCGCGCTACTGTTACTAAACAAAAAATAAAAAAGTACAAGTTTTACATGAATAAATTTTATATCAATTAATTTTATTGCCTTGATTTATCAACAAGAGGGATAAAATTTTAATAGATGCATATAAATAATCAGTTTATTAATTTAATTTTATATCAATTTAATGGTTGAACATTTGATTTATACTAGCTATTGTACCTATATTTTTTGCTGCGCTTAGAACAAATAAATATTTTATTACATTATAATAAAATTTATATTTTTAGCATACGGACTCTAGTTGTTACATAATATTTATATTATATATAATCTTTTTTGTACACCCCAAAAGATACAGCATTATATGATTTAACGTTATTAAGGGTACCTACAATAACGATCTTATGGCTATTAGCGATATCTTCCAGATAACATAAGCGATCTGTAGTGTTATAATGTTTACTGATCTATAATATATACACTTCAACAAAACTAAACTCTTAACTAACAAAATCTCTAAAAAATTGCGTCAAAAAATTCATCCACATCGCTGTCGACTGGAAGAGTACCCAAAACGCTGGCGACATTGCCACGTTGTATGGCAATGCTTATTCTTTGTCCAAGGTAAAAGCCAGCCCTTGGGTCACGCGAGGAGTCAACGAGACGTTTTTCCAGATCTTTGAATAAAAGGTGTGCACTCGGAACCCACGTTCCAAGTGTTTCAACCCCAAAAGTCTGGAATATATAACTTCCAATAAGGTTGTTATATTTCCGCCGTTGAGGTTTACTGATTGTTTTATGTACTCAGCTTCAGTAGCTCGTAGCTTCAGTAGTCGGTCAGCTTATAATATTAATTCCTTGAAGCAGACCCGCCAAATATTTAAAATTCAATCAACATCGAACATAAAATGGGCTTTATTGTAGTAAAAAGGCACAATGGTGGTTTGAATATCATATTGATTGATGAAGCGTAGGGATACATAATATCTAAAGCCCAGATGGAGACTGATAACAATCGTATCAAGTGCGTATTTTGTAAGACATTACAGCCGCCATGATTTATCACCGTATTGTGCTCCCTGACACACAAACAGTTGTTGTTGTATAATAAATTTGTATGTAATATCATGGACAATAGCCAAAAGTGTTGCGTGGTCATCGGTCTCAAGTATCTGGTAGTAAGGTCACGCAACTATAATTTGTTTTGATTAAAACAATCAAAATGTGTGAAATTATTATCGTTATGTGAAATTTATCGATTGATAGTTTAATCAGTGTGTGTATATGTTTATGGTTGGTGGAATAAAAATGCTGAATGGCATAAAGTTGTGGTTAGTGGTCAATAAAAAACATTATTAAACTCCTCGAATTTACTTCCTAGAAATTAAACTAATAAAGGCGCAAAAAAGCTGCATAATTGTTTGTTTTTAAAAATAATTTTGCCGATGGTTTTTAATAATAACCAAATAAGTGAATCTTTTTCATAACTTTTTTTAAAAATAGTATAGTAGAGTAACTTTAATCCTCCATATCTAGTAAATGGCTGCATCGATTTTGATAAATCATATCTAAGAACCATTGCCAAAAAAATAGCGTTCATATAAAAAAAACTGCTTTCAATTCAGTTCACTCGTTTAAGAGTTACGGTGCAAGAGACAGACACACATAGCAGCTAAACTTACACTTTTTGCGTGGGTGGTTTACTAAAAACAATTACAGACTTTTGATGTATTACAAAACCAGAAACAAATCCATATAAATATTAATTTTAGGCTCACACCATAATTGTTACACCATAATTTTCATAATTTTTCATGGCGATAGCATTCGACCTTATGCGGCAAGCCGCATTTCTGCACAAAATTAATGCACGAATCCACAGCCTTCAAACTTGAGAAGATGATCGTAAAAATTTACTGAATGTACGTAATTTTATAGGTGTTGCAATTAAGCAATTTAATGACGTGGTCTTAAATTTTTAGGGAGATAATGTAAATACTTATAAATATATTGTGCATTAATGAGGCCAAATGGGAATGTCAGGACCTAGAAATCTACATAACAACTACATATGAAAAAGAAGCATATTTTTTTATCTAAGTTTATAGAGAACTTGATAGTCAATATTAACTTATCCCTTATATTACCCTATCTATTGGTTATGTTATACCTACCAGAAATTCAACAAACGCCATACAAATTAAGTCAAATTTTGTTTAGCTCCTCTAGCCAAGTGACATTTCAATAAGCGTTAACGATGAAATGACATTAAATGTATGACAATGACATTTCATTTCGATAAGTTACTTGACTTAGACTTGTCACTTCCATGCATTTTAGCGATTTGATCAGCGTTAACGCTTATAGAACTCAGCAGGAAAAACTATATGAAGTTAGATTATTTAATTGGCATTTAACAAATGATATCTTAATTGTCGGAGTCGTGTTGTTATGAGCTAATTGTTACATGGCAACATTGTCATGTTCCGAGATCGGTTAGATTAGTCATTCAACAAAAATGGTAGCGAAGTTGACCGCCCAGGGTGCGCCAGACATATTAATGTATCGTCACTCAAAGAACCTTTCTACTTGCCTTAATCATGGATGCTTATAATGATACTTAAATTACCTAAATTATTTATTTATTTTAATATGTCTATTTTAAAAATAATTAAATTGACCTCCACTATTTTTGTTTTGGTAACTTGTAATTTAATTATAATTGTTTTTTGTAAAAAGTATTTAAGTCAAACGTTTACTTAAAAGATTGAGTAAAATTATCAGAAAGTAATTAAAATAATGCAATGTACGATTACTGTTATTTGATAAAATATACAAATAGAGATTACAAGGTAACTATTAATTATTGTTAATGTGCAAGAGCCATAAAAACACTGTCTTAATTTCGTTAATCGCATGCTAAGCTTTGCCAAATCATTGTCAGACCATTAAAGATTCACGATTTCGATCAATAAGCAAAATGTTAATGTTTGCCAAACTGTTCTTCAAGTATCGAGTCGATTCATAATCGATTCTGTACAATATCTTATCGATATTTTAATTCGTTTCGTTCTGTTAAACAATAATACGAAAAATGGTTTTACCAGATGCATGTAGGTATGCCATATAAGGTTTTGAACCTTTTATGTTGTATGCAGTTGGTAATTTTGGTAAAATTATAAATATATAGTAATAATTGTATTAAAAAAAAAAAAAAAAACTCTTTAGAAAACTGTAGCTAGAAATTAAACAGTAGCTACGAAAATAATATTAATTATTATTATCTCGTTATAACCATTACAAGAAACAATAAAAATATTTATAAAATTTGTATCCTGTATAGACATACCTACAGAAAAGGTTAATAACCAGATAATATACTTGAAAATACAAGTTTTTCTTTAAAAGATTCTGATGTAAACCTTATTTAATATTCTGATATAATATTAATTAGCATTCCACGCCCATTTCTCTGTATCTTGCGTGTCTGAGAAAGAACTACGTAATGACCAATATAAATAATATAACAAAACGAATAGATAATATTACTAAAACCGACTTATTCAATACAAGCTATTCCCGCAGCTTCGTCCCGTCAACTGACTATCTACCTATTTTATTTAATTCCCATTCCCGACAAAAAAAATACAAATTGTATGACAATATTTTTTCAGTAATTTATTTTTCTCTTATAATTAAAACTTTGAAGCAATAAATAAAGTAATTTTCATTTGACCAAGTTAATTAAATTATTTGTAAGTATTTCTTTGGTTATGCGTAGCGCAAGATGCTATTTCGAAGTGGCACATGATTGAGATTAATGAAAGCTTGACGACCTCCATGGTCGAGTGGCATACACACTGGTTTTCAAGGAGTCTTCTCTGAGGTCCCGGGTTCTATCCCCGGACGGGTCAATGTAGAACATAACTTTTCTACATTGTCTCGGGTCTGGGTGTTTGTAGTACCTTCGTTGTCTCCAATACCGTGACACAAGTGCTTTAGCTACTTACTTTGGGTGCACAGCAATGTATGTGATGTTGTCCACATTTATATAATATCATTTACTATATGAAAGTTCCATAAAGCTGAGGGTAAAAAAAGGCTAAGAAAAATAAATATTGTAATAATATTAACTTAATATTTATAATACTTTTTTCTACGATCGTTAAGATGGTAGTGGAAGCCTGTTTAGGACAGGCTTCTGCTTTTATTTTCCACTGTTGTGATAGAAATTCATCGACATTGAGTTTATTCCTAATATTGTATCATTAACATAAAAACTCGAGAGTTATTTTGATTATTCGATCAAAGGTACTTTAATAAACAAAATCATCTTTGCCGAAACTGGATTTAAAGAGACAAATAAGCCGCTTAGTAACAAAATACAGGCACAATAAATTATTATTACAAAGATCACATTAGCAACGTTGATCAATGTCCGATATTTATGAATGACTGTGACATTTAAACACCTACATAACATGGGTGGAGTCTTAAGGTGAGATTTAACACGTTTTACAATACTTTAACGCACGCATCAATGATGAAATCGACATCCTTTACGCTATTCGTATTATAACGAGGTTACACATGTCTTGTAAACCATTTTAATATCTATACAGTGGAAACCTACATAGCTGCTATTTAATTTTAAACGATTGCGAAAATAGCATTTCATGTTAATTGTTGTGATTTATTGATTGGATTTGATTATGATATATTTAGATGATCGTTTTAAATATTTTAGTATTAACAATTTATTTGGAAGCTAATGTGATCCTAACTCTGTCGCAGAGCAGGACAATTGACTGTCAAGTTGAAATAATTTAACAATTATACACTTTAAATATAGAATCGATTTATTCCCGTTTTAATCTTCACACAGTATAAAACAAAGTCTCTCCCGCTGCCTATGCTTAGATCTTTTAAACTCCGCAACGGATTTTAATGAATTCAGCAATAGAAAGAGTGATTAAAGGAAGGTTTTTGTGAAATTAATTAATATTTTGTCTACTGATGCGAAGCTGCGTCGGGTCGCTAGTACAATATAAAGGCCTTTTCTAAATGAAGAGACTAATAAACAAGATTGTTTTTTTGTCTGGCTGTTAAGTTTCTTTATTTCGGCATGAGCTGTCCACGGAATTCGAAGAAAAAAGTGATAAGTGTTGTTAACTCGAATAATTATTTTTAGCTAAGTTTTTCTACAAATAATATAATATCACAAACATGTGTAAAATTCCACCGATTAACATACCAGAAAAGTGGGAAAAGGCTTGCCCTATCACATGGAAGATATTCAGTTTTAACTATCTCACTGTGTGGTTAGATGTTATTTTTACTTTTATAATAAGTATTATTTATAAGAATATATATTATTAGTTATAAGAATTAATTATATAACTAATCCAATTTTATTATGGAATGAGCTCAATCTTTTGTTTTTTTATTGTTTTGACAAGTCTTGTGCATAATATTAGAGAGAGATAGAAAATACTGAATAAGGAACTTGCAAGAAGATAACGTAAATTATGTATCAATTTAATTAAAGAGGAAACATCACATACCTTGCTCCAAACCCTAAGTCAGTAGCTAAAGCACTTGTTTTATAAAAATCAGAGACAACAAAAGTACCACAAACACCCACCAGCCATCAGACATTGACTTGTCCGGGGATCGAACTCGGGACCTTCTCAGAGCTAGCGACACCTTCAAAACCGGTGTGTAGGTACACCACTCGACCACGAAGGTCGTCCAATTAATTATATATATTTACACAAAATAAAACATTAAACAAATTCGTTTAATGTGATTAGGTATAATAATATTTAAAACACAAGAACGTTATTATTACCTAAGTTTTATAGATACATGCCTGAATTTAATTGTGGGCTGATAAATTACAAGGCCGAGATTATATCTCAATAAAATAATAAAATAAACCAGGGCAATAATAAATGAAGTGACTGTTATAGATTTGAATATTTAAAAGTATATGTATTTGATATAAAAACAAATTGTATTAATAAAAACAAAACACGACTGCTACTAAGGCAGGCTTTTTTTATAATTATTTAGTTTAGCATGTATCATTCCAAATAACATTTAACATCCAAGTTAAAATTGTTATATATTTTTTGTTATTTACCTTACTCGATAGGTTTAGTTAAAAAATATATTAACGACTTACAACTTACGAATTACGTTTCTTACGACTCTTTTGTGGCAGTCGGGTAATAGTTTTAATGTCAATCATAATATATCATATCTATTTTAAACGGACGGATGTTTAGATTCCTTTGCAGTTTACATGAATCTTCATCGTGGCTAGACTGGAGAAGATTCCTGTAAAGGAAAATATAGCGGTAGAAACCGTGCAAATTATTGATACATTATAAATTATAATAATACCTGCCTATAAATGTCCCACTGCTGGGCACTGGCCTCATCTTATGTGCAGAAGGAACGACCATTGATCACACTTAAGAAAGTACATATAACTTTAAGAAAGTCACATTGTCACTTGTCTGTAGTTAAAGTCCGGTGAAGCAGTCAAAGCCTGGGCTCAGGCTAACTGCGTAAATCTCTTACAAAAAAAAAAAAAAAACTTGTCTGTAGTGGGTTCGAACCTGCAACTTTCGGCGCACTAAACCGTTTTTTGGGCCGCTAGGCCACCACGACATTCGTATATATTAATTTATAAGTTATATATTAATGATAAGTTTTATATTAATAGTTAACATTCGCGTAAACATCAAAAATCATTAAGTACATGTAATATGTTGTATTGCAACCTTAACAATTTGGCCTCACCTCACTCTTCAGTAAAGATGTCTTCATCTTAACCATAAATGAAAACTTAAATATCCAATAAAATACGGCACTTGACGTTATTACTTTGAAATTTTAATAAATGTGTGTATTCTTTGTTATGTGTCACCAGTTAAGCACAAGTTAAATATTAACTTGCATATCAAAACCGACATACAAACCTACATACAGAATTAGATAGTTTCGATTTTCATTTTCGGGTTTTAGCTTTTTACCTGCGTTTGCAAGGCGAAGGGCCAAAGTCATACTTATTATTCTTCAAATTGAATAAGTCATTAAAATCCTACTTAAGCCGTTAAAAAGATTTAAACGAAAAAAAATGTACTTATAAGTCGATTTTAATGGTTGCTATATAGTGAGAAACTTATTGTAAACTCGATCGGCATTTAAGATTTGTTAACCAAAGGCCTTGTGTTTATCTTATGAAGATGATTCCAAAACATTGCATTAAAAATGTCAGACAATTACATAGTACACGAGTGTATAACTTGCTAAGTATAGTGTTAAATATCAAAGTCCGAATGATATTTTGTATAGCGAACGCTCATTACTATACTTGTGATCCAATAATCACTATGTTGCTTAATGGTTCTATTATAAGCGTATAATGTTTTGAGACCGATTACAGGGTTCGTTGGCTCACCTTGCAAAACAAATAAATATACCATGTAGTTGATGTTACTTTATATTGATTTGTTCATCATTTATATGTGTTGTCTGTAATAATTTTGTTTATTTCGTAAGAAAATTTCGTAAATGAATTTACCTAATGAGATTAAATATTTTTTCGTTTCTTTTCTGTACAAGACTTTATATTTGTGCTGCGAAAGGATAATAACTGGCTGTTAAGATTATTATTACGAACCGTTTTGGTTTTCGTCTCAGAATATTTTCAGGAGTTAGGTATTAAAAGATATTGCTACTGGTAGTCCAAAATGAATGAATAAGAAATTTACTACGTACGTGATATTAAACATATTTTCCTCAGCTACACCTTTGATCTGACCTGTTAAACACATATGCAATGCAATAAAGAATTGAATTGAATTGAATTGAATTGACATACATTAATTTTAATGCGCCATCAAACTTTACAATCTGCGGTTAATTTGATTCCCTAGTCAGCATGACATACGAAGTATTTAAATCTGTAGCGAAGTAAAACTTTATAGGTATTTGTAGTTATGTGCCGTGATAAATGATTTTCAAACAATTGCTCGCAGTTATAGTAATCAATCAAGACACGCTTCTGTATGCATGCTTGTAGGTATATCGGAACATCTCTCACGCGTCCGGAACTACATAAATGCATTCTGTGATTGATACAAGATGACGTAACGCGTACGCAGATACAAAATTATATGAGATAAAGTTAAAGAGGGTACAATGATTTGACGACAACGGTTTATGATTAAAGATCTGTATTCGAGCTTCGTTCATAGCATGAAGTAAGGAGGTATAGTTTGATCTTATACTACTTGGTTGATTGATAGTATTTTTTCTTTTACCATTAAGGTAGTCGCAGTATTCGCTATGTGTGACCTCGGCTTTAGGTTTTGGCATATTAATACGTTACCTAGTCGTTACGTCAAATTGGATAGTCCATTTTGAAGTAAATCTTTTTTACTCACGCTTGAATTGGGGAGTAAGCTGATAAATGCGTGACGAAAGCGTTACGAAAAGTGTGATCGAGCGAGGCGAACGGAAATTGAGAGGGAGATATAAGTTAGTGAAGAAAGAAAGAGAGAGAGTTACGGTTCGTATATAATTGTAGGGGCAAGAGAGAGAGGTGCGAGCATACATTTTTTTCTTTATCTCTTTCTCTCATAGCCAGTTACGTTTCATATAATAATATAAAGAAGTTTTATTTCAGTCGTGTTTTAAGCAATCTCGTTTTTGTATCTCGGGGTTTTCACAAACATTCAATTCACATTCACAAAATAACACTCAGACTTGGAGCAGACATTTGTGGATCACACAAATATTTATCCCAAGCGGGGATCGAACCCGCAGCACGTCGCGCATAGTGGTAATTGGCGTGGTGACCTACCACTCGACCGTCCATACAGTCTTAATTATTCCTATCGTATGGTATTCCCAAAAGCCTTAAAAGTACATAAATAACATGTAAATAAAATATAATAAGCTGTTGGTCAAGAAGGTTTACTAAAGCTCTTGACATTTGAAGTTTTTACGCACGGAGTTTGTTTATAGTTGCGCATATTATGAATGTATAAACGTGATTATAATATATACATATTAAACATAATTATGTATGTATATCGCCGCATCAGGAAAGGATGATATAATCGCATAACTTAAAAATATAAAGTTTGAGCGATGCTGTTTTCAGCAGATATATTTTAGAACTAGGCACAAGTCGGATTTAAAGACATTTTGTATTTACTAGACCAATACTTAAATAGTGTAAGGTATTTAATACAACACTACGGAATTGCAAAGGCAAAGAGCTTAGTAAAAGGTATGAATATTATTAAAGTCTTTTTCTCTGTCTATTAAAACAACTTATAAAAGTTATCTATCGCACGCGGCTCCGCCCGCGGGGCGCAGCCTATGTCCTTTCTTAGGATCCAAGCTTTTATTTATTTATTTATTGATAGGTATACCAACAGCATTACATATTTCAATAGGCTAAATTCATTCACTATAATATTTCTAATATGTATGCCTATTTTAGGGATACACAGCATTCACAATATCGGAGTAGGTACTAATATAAAGTGTAACAAAAAAATAATAATAAATAACTAAATTAAATAGTTTTACCTCTCCTCTCTCTAAATTATAAGAAAAAAATTAACATTAAATTTACAAATAAATATATTTTAATATAAAGACATTTTGTTGTTTGCAGCCGTAATGTCACCTATCTATTGTAATTTGGTCACTAAAACTTTTTAATGAATCAGCGTGTATGTCTATCGTAGGCGAATTGTGGCAAAGGGTGTTGTAAGTCCTAAAAATTCGAATAAGTGGAGCGTTTAAACCTGAATTGGTATTTCGCTTACCCCATACCAAGTTTCATCTACATCGGTACAGCGGTTTAGCCGTAAAAGCATAACATACAGAAATACAGACAGTTACTTTCGCATTTATAAAATTAGTATGAAAAATATCCGAGATTTGAGTTATGCTTTTTTTACTATAAGAGGTTACGATGTATCGTGTTGCTTTAATTGCTGCCCAAGGCAACTATGATTTGCTTTTGTTTTTGATTGTACTCATCTACCTATTCACGCATAAGGTGGATGCCATATAGAATAATTATAAGAATTTCTTGATGTATATGACATGAAACGTATTAATTATATAATTACTGTCGCATATGTTCTCCGTGAGTTGTCTACATTCCCTTCACAGGGTGTTCTATAGCTGGGTCGTTAATTATTTTAATTATTTTCGAACAAATAAGGCTATATGGACATAACATTATTATTAATCCTTTTACAAGGTAATGTTGTCTTCTTGCTTGTTTTGTTTGACATATTTGTTGTATTAGAATAAAGTAACATATTTTTAATAAAGAATTACTTTTTTTTTTCAATTTTTTAATTAATTTAAGGCTCTTATTATTTCTGTAGAAAATAGTAAGAAATTAAGTTGACTCTACTTATTTTCTAAGTAAGATATATCTTAGATTTAACGCATTAATATTACAACTCGCAAAAAATATTTTTTGTCTTTTCTCATTGCAAGAACTAATTATAGAAATAACTTGTTTATAACAAGATCCTGCCACTTGCATAATGAGCTCTTTAATACTTGCAACTTAGACATGTTTTTACCTTTCTTTGCTTAAATTAAAAAAATCTTTTCGCGACTGTTTGGTTCCTCTTAGCTCCTAGTAATTAATAATAAGTTATTGAGTGGCAGTAATTTTATTTTTGTTAATTATTTTTATTTTTATTCTCATTTAGTTTAGGTTCCGATTTGGCGCAAATGTTTAGATTTATTGTGGAAACTGTTTTAGATTATGTATCGTTTACTCTGTATGTATTATATTTTCAATGGTATATGTTTGTTTCCAAAATAAAAATAAGAGTTATAAAAATAAAACCAGCAAATTCATTATTAGACTTGTACAGTCGCCAGGGAATGGCATTATTTTGGTATCTCCTGTCTCTGGCCAGTCGCCTTAATAATGGTTGACTATAATATCCCATTCAATACAGTTATTATAAAAAATATGTGCGTTACTTCCAATCTCTCCAAAACTTCCTCGTAATAGAGCTATTTATAGAAAAACAACAGGTTACCGACAATAGGATCAGAACAAACAATAAAATTACACTTAGATAAGGTAAGTTATACAAGTTGGGCAACACGCAATATGATAACATCTGTTAATAGGGTTGACAAAATTGTAAACAATACCCATTATGTTTCTTCAATTTTGCTTTACAAAGTTTGCACAAAAAGTTTAGATTATTTACTTTACGAAAATGTCTTGTAATAACATTTTTAAAACGTCACTTTGTAAAGTGATAATGACTACGCGGATAGCCGAGTGGTTATAGGTCACCACGACAATAACCACTGTGCGCGACGTGTCGCGGGTTCGATCTCCGCATGGGACAAGCATTTGTGTCATCGACAAATGCTTGTTCTAAGCTCGGATGTTCTTTGTGCATGTGATTTGAATGTTTGTATAACCTTCCAAGATACAAGGATTAAAATACTTAGTGCGAGAGTCGAATATAAAAAAAGGGGGGTAATAAAGAAAACTTTACTATCACTATCAAAAATACTTAATAATAATCAATAATCCAGCCTATGGTATGCCTGTTAAGTATCTTTTTTAGCTGATGAAACGTGATTGTTTAACAAATATTCAAACTAAACGTATACATTAATAGGTTTCGGAAAGTTAAAAAAAAACTTTAGCGTGACAACCCTATATGTACCTAGCCTGCCAAGTCAATGCGATTACAATTATCGCCCGCCCGCTAACATCTGTGGTTGATTTCTAAACAATACTAGAGAATGGATTTGACGCTTTCAACATGTCTGTAAAACTACCTACTTCGAAGTACCTATATCTTTCGTATTGACTTTTGACATTTGTACAGATACGATTTAATCTTGTAAATAAAATCATACCAAGTTCGTGTTGGACTTAGCGTGAAGAGTTCCGTAAGCAAAATTAAGATCACTATGTTATGTAGGTACCTTTGAAGCGGCAATAGCCTAATGGTTAGGGTGACGGCCTTGTGATCGAAAGGTCTCAGGTCCGGTCCCCACCCATTTCACTATTGACGTGAACCCACTCCAGATACAAGCATATTTAGCTTAGTTGGAGGGCTTAACAAGATTGCTAGTAATGTGAATTTCACCCACATTGCTAGTAACCTTTTTTTAAAAGAAAATAAAACTATGTAATAAAAATAAAACCTATTATATTTTGTACATCAAAATTTATTTTATTAGTTCTGATTTATGACGTGATATTTAGGATATTTTGTTATTTGCAGCATGAAACTGTTTTAATATATAATATATAATAGGGTAATTTAATATATAATAGGGTAGGTAAGATAATAAAAAAATATGAGACATGTTTCCTTGCATTTTCGAAAATAAAAAATCACTCAGTTGATAAAGTGAGTCAAAGTTTAATAGTCAGTTAGGGCTTTTGACGCCAATCTTTCTTACGAAAGGCATGAAATTGTGACGTCATCCATGTATCTTCGTGAGCGTTTAGCTACGAAATAATACGTGTCTTATAGGTAGATTATTTTTTAATAATCTACCTAAAGTAAATAAAAAAAAAGTCATCTGCCCCATTCTGATGATATTAAAACTCTCAGACACAGCAATAGAATTAAAAGACCATGTCTCATAAAATATTAATTTATAGTCTGTTTTTAGATCTGTTCATAAATTTACAGAACTCTACTTTTTTGCAAAGAATATTTATACAATTTATATTCCTATTTGACGTTACGATTTGTTAATATGTTTAAGAGATCATTTCTCTTACTCTCAAATTTAAATTCTAATACAATGCCAATGCAAAATTGTTATTCATTTTGCAGGCACACAAGCAACACACAGTACCAAGAAATAGCCTCAATGTTTAGATTCCAGTCAGTTCTTTCCATTGACAGCATTTTTTTTTAAGAAAACTTTTCTCCTGTCTGCTAAACTAATGTCAATTATGCATACGCATTGTTAATTAAAATTAATAATGATTTAATTTTTTTTTATTTTTATTAAATTGAATTAAAATTAAATTGAAGAGTATGGGCACTGGGATATTCTTTGATTTTTTGTTATTTCTATTTAAAATATTGCTCTGTTTTAACATAATTCTGATAAACATGAATTAATTATTAATGAGTTAAAAATAGATATAAATTTGCAATTCAACACGATCTCATTCTTAGAACGTATAGTTTTATGTTTTATAATTTTATATGTAAAAACAACTAAAAAAATTGTGCAGTTTTAAAATTAGATCGAGTCTCGTTCAGACCATTACACGTTTACCTGCTCATTTTGTTATTTTATATCTTTTTGGGTTATATTATACATCAATATAATCATACAAGAATAATGAGCATTTATGTAGCAAAACCAAACTAGTTAACTATAAATAAACAAATAAAATTAAATACAAATCCTGTCAAACATTTTTTAAAGTACCTACGTAAACAAAAAAGAAACATGTTTTTTTAAATTTCTTTCTCGTTCCGCCAATATTTATTTTGTATCTTTTTTAGTTATACATAAATATAATTATACAAGAAAAATTAACATTAATGTAGCGAAACTAGTTATAAGTAAACAAATAAAATGAAATAAAAATCCTGTCAAATATTTTTAAAATACCTAAACAAAAAAGTAACATGTTTTTTTAAATTTCTTTCTCGTTCCACCAGTTATTATTGTACCTATGTTATTAATAAAAACTTGTTCAATAAACCCGTAACTAATATTTTAAAATAAAACTATTTCCGATACATAAATCTATTTAAATTAAATCTAGTTTTATTTCACACTAGCTGTTCCCTGAGACTTCGCCCGCGTGTTTTAGTTTCAACGGTTTTTCATTTTTGCAACATTTTTCATTTATGCTCCGCTCCTTTTGGTCGTAGCGTAATGTTATATAGCTTATTGCCTTCCTCAATAAATGGGCTATCCAACACTTAAAGATTTTTTCAAATCGGACCAGTAGTTCCTGAGATGAGCACGTTCAAACAAACAAACAAACTCTTCAGCTTTATATATTAAAGTATAGATATTGTCCCCTTGATATTAACATCGTGTGTGCATGCAAAAAGGTATCGTCACACTCTGTTTCGTTTAAAACCTGTTTGACTTAGAAAAATGGGATTCCGAGTGTCGATACCATCTAATTATGCTTTTGTAAGCAAAACAAAGGTGCATTCCACTACATAGGATGTGAACTATAGATAGTACTTTGTATGTGAATACACAAAAGTTAAGAACTTAAGTTAAAATAATATTACCTTTATTTTCCTTGGTGAAAAGTTGCCTACAACTCTCACCGAGGGCACGGCGAAGGCATATGTCGGAACCAGTCGGAACGATTGAAAACATCCCGGTCCCATCTCTGCCTTGGCCGGACTTGCGGGGTCGATCGAGCATTCTCTGCTCGACTCTAGCAGCTAATAATAATACATTCCACTATGAATAAATAAGGTAATTTACTTAAACCTTTATTTTCGTTCATTTAGTTTCTTTTTATTATTTTTTCTAAACTAGCAACTGAATGTTGTATTCTCAGATTTTCTGATTATTCAAGATCAAGGTTAAGGTTTTGGTTTTCTTTGTTGTTTTTACAGTGGTTGTTGATAATGTCCAAACATACTAATGGCATGTATCCAGTATGAATGCCAAAAAAGCCACTAGGGTTGGCACCCAGTCTCACTTGATATACACATACAGTATCAAATACAAAATAATTCCTTCTATTATTTGTATTAAATATCAAATCGCTCCGCATGCGATAATGCGTAACAAATAATTAAAATAATACAATATCAATACGAGTAGGTATGTTTTTAACAAAGAGCTGATCCTTAAAATTCGTTCTTAACCTGAGAGGAATAAATAAGTAACATACAGAGCGCGCATATCGAATGAACTGTTGGCTTTAGTATGAACATATCAAAACAGAGCGCACCGTTTTATTAAAACTATCTCAAAACCTAATATTACCTTAATAATATCGGAACCGTCGATATTTTCGCATAAACGTCTGTCGTCGCACGGAAAATCACATTAATCAGTAAACGAGCGTAGTGCATTTAGCTAAAAATGTGCTTACGCTCGGCATAAGGGTTACTAGCGATGCGCACACACGCATGCTTGTCTATGATTACTCTAATTTGTAAACAATACAACGAAGATCCCTATAAAAAATATATCCAACTCTAATCTTATGACCTTAACTGACTAATTAATTAGCCAATAATAGCTGACGGATCAGAAAACGATACTTCTTTTTTGTACATTACGTATAATTGAAATCAAATAGAAAAACATAAGCATGATATCATTAACACTACCTATACCATGCTCGATGATCTAACTACTTAACGGATACACAACAAGGAACTGATGATACGCACAGAAAACTACGGTATCGTCCAGTGCAAAAGTCATTGAATTTTACAATAACGTAATTACGTTATTGTTAAAAATCCCGACTTCTTAATATAATTAAATTGGGGGGTATTCGCAACAACTCGACGGGGTTATTTGAAATCCAGAATATTATTTTTTATTTTACTTTAGTTTTTCATATTCTTAAATTAAATAATAATAAATATTATATATATTTTTTTCATTTTGTGTAATATTTTAATGCTTTGGTATTAACCATATAAATAAATCAAAATAATATCGGCTTATAAATGACTCACTGCTAGGCACAGGCCTCATCCCATATTTATCTTGCTCATTTTCCATTATTTACCATAAGATACTTGTATATTAATATCTTTATCTATAAATATAAAAACTAGATGTTGCCCATGGAATTCTCCTTTCTCGGGATCCAAGCTTAACCCATTACAAGTTTCATCAAAATCGGTTCAGCGGTTTAGCCGTAAAAGTGTAACAGACATACAAGAGTTATTTTAGCATTTATAATATTAGTATGGAATAATGGATGAATCCCGATTTCCCTTGTACACGCTATAACTTCCAAACGACTGTACCAAAATTGATTATTTCTTATTGTAAGGACAAACGTTTTATAAAATAGAATAAAACGTATAGAACTGTTGTAACATCTTACACCATCCGTGTGAAGCCGGGGCGGACAGCTAGTTTATTATGTACTTAAAAAAGTCGACACTTTCTTTCCAAATAACTCAATGGAACTATTTTTTGCATACTCGCCTTTTGATGATGTCGGTTATAATCTATACTAATATTATAGAGCTGAAGAGTTTGTTTGTTTGTTTGGACGCACTAATCTCAGGAACTACTGGTTCGAATTGAAAAAATATTTTTGTATTGGATAGTCCGTTTATTGAGGAAGGCTATAGGCTATATAACATTACGCTACGACCAATAGGAGCGGAGCATAAATAAAAATGTTGCAAAAATGAAAAACCGTTGAAACTAAAACACGCGAACAAAGTCGCTGGGGACAGCTAGTATATAATATAATACCAGCCTATAAATGTCCCACTGCTGGGCACAGGCCTCTTCTCATATCGGTTATCGTGGCAAATAAGATAATTACTCTCTAGGTAAGTTACAAGTCGTATAACTTGTTCCAGTTCTAGCCGACACGGCTCTTCAATAAAATAAAAGAGATATCGTAACAAAATAAAAAAAATAATATATGTAAATAGGAAATTAGAATATCTGAAGAAACACATGATTTTTTGACTAATACTAGGATTGCCTAAAATTATTCAAAACTGATTTATGATTTAATACAATTAATTTTTACAATATCTAATAAGTCTAATTTATAAAACACTTTTGTATAAACAAGTACACCTCATGTTCTTATTGATTGATACCATGCATTATATGAATTCGTGATATTTTATTTCTTAGCTGTGTTTTTTCTCTCTAATTAATTATAACCTCAGATTTTAACATATTATAAATGAGTGCTATTATTGAACAGAATCCTTATTATTTAACTAATAATGTAAAAGTCTTTGAACTTATAATACTTTTGTTTCAACCTGTTTAAGATAGTGCTTATAAAAAACGAAACATTATTTTAATCACTATTTTTAAAACCTGTTTCCCGGAAATGTATTTCATATATCAATTAAAAACTGGTTATTAAGTATTAAAATAAATATTTTACTAAAAATAATCCTGTCATCACACGATATTTATACACAGATAGTGTTGTTTTTTATACTTACAGGAATAAATAAGTAAACTATAGAGCGCATATCGAGTATGAACTGTTGGGACTTGTATGAACATGTAAAATCGTAAAATTATTGTCAAAACAGAGCGCACCGTTTTATTAAAAACTATCTGAAAACATAATATTATCCTAATACCGATATTATTAGGATAATATTATGTTTTGAGATAGTCGAAAACCGTCGATATTTTCGCATAAACGTCTGTCGTCGCACGGAAAATCACTTAACACTACAGCATACGCTTGGCATAATTGGATACTAGCGATGCGCGCGCTCTATGCTTGTCTATCTTTACTCTAAGTTTTTATATAATAAAACTAAATAAATATATTTTCTAAATATAAATCGTTTATTTTTAATAAAATGAAATTTAAAATAGTGATATTTATTACAATACGTGTATAAAAAAATTGGTTAGTAATTGATTTTACATACTTCGGGCACAATAATGAATATTGTATTTCTTCTTGTGCTTCGGGTCAGCAGTTTAAATTGGTATTGTATGAATACAGTAATGGCATATAAAATATATTCGGAGTTAATTTAAATAATAGCCGTTCTGCTTATAATACTCGATATCAATTAAATTTGCTCTATGCGTCACTATTTAAGGTCTTAAGGCCATTGAATCAGTACAGCAGTATAAAATTAATTCTAATTAATTCATCAATCAGTTGATCTTTGATACAAGTCATAAAGTTAATAAATCTGTATCATCCGTTTATTAACATTTAAAAATTAAGAAAATGCATGCAAATATCTCATTAACGCGAAACGACTGTCACTTTTGTGGTTTTTAATCGATTGACATTGCTATTTTGTCTACTTAATCATTTGAGACCATATATCACGAATTAATATAATACAGATTAGTAGACAGAACCTAGTGCATCAATTAATTTAATTTACTATTTAAATTTGCTGTTATTTCATAGCTTTTAGAGCAATTATCTCAAGGTTAAATTATTTTTAGCATTTAGGTCACGTTTTATTAATTTGATTGCAATCTGAAATGTTACACAAAACTGAGAGGGGTGTATAGGTTAGTCAATAATAACAATATTTATTATAATTATATATAACGCATTAACGCATGCGCAGCCAATACCTCTAATAAAATTATAGAATTATGTTAATTAGATAATTATGAATACTCCTCACGAAAGTTATTATACAAAAACTTCGTCATCTTATTTACTTTCCAAGATTTCATAATTAAATACAAATAGTAGAAAGATAAACTTAAACCTCAGGCAGGACTCGAACCTGCGAATACTGACATAATGCGCCAGTCGCTAATTACAAATATTCGCCCCGCATGCGTTAATGCGTAAAAAATAATTAAAAATAATAAGTATTGGACTCCATCATCTACTTTCAGGCAGTGACCTCTGTAGATTAGTCGATAAAGCGACTGGCTAGTTAAGCCAGTAGTCGCAGCTTCGAGTCCTGCCTGAGGTTTAAGATTTTCTTTCTACTATTTGTATTTAATTACAAATCTTCGCTCCGCATGCGTTAGTGCGTAAAAAAAATAAAAAATCCAAGATTTCATGTCAAATTAATCTGATAGTTTTATGAGTCGTTTTGATATAATGTTTAAGTAATGTCAGTGTAGCGCCTTGAATGGTCGTGTGTGTACTGACACATCTGCCTCGCTCCGTTGAAAGGGCACGACTGGTGAAGGTCGCACTCAAGCATCTGACCACATCCGTAAGGCTAGTGCCACGAAACTCATTTTATGAGGTTATTTATCACTTTTAAATTAAGTTTGTGTGGTAATGTATTCGTAAAATGAACGGAGTTTTATGAAAAAAAATGTTTCAACTTTTTACGTAAAATGTTGATAAAGTTGCTTATTTAGTACATACAACAATTAATAGTTTTAAAAAACATATTTATTTTTACCTACCGTCGATGTATTGTCTCAAAATATGACGATTAGTTTATAATGTCGCCGTCTGCTGCTTAGTAACTACTTACATTACGCTAAATTATTGTACCATGATAATAAATATAGTGACGCAATATTAAAATAATTCTTAGAAACTTAAATTTAAATACACAAAAGACATAACGAAATAAACTAATCTAATTAAAAAATAAAATCTAAAATATGGCATCAAAAAATTAGTCCACATCGCTGTCTATTGGGAGTGTTCCCAAAAGGCTGGCGGCATTGCCACGTTATATGGCAATGCTTATCCTCTAAGGTATAAGTTAAGTTGCGCGAAGGATCAACAACGCATACTTAACTATTTTTCTTTGCGCTAGATATAGTCAACATCAATATAACAATCATATTCGCTCTTAAAATGAACAAACAACAGTGAAGAATCTTTAATATTTTTTTAATAATAATATTGACATCTTCATTGAATTCAATAACATAAAAACATGACTCAAATAAGCTATGATTTGATATTAGAATGTGCGTTACAAGATTAATGTTGCGATAATAAGTTGAATGCCAAAGATACACAACAGAATAATAAAATAAATTTGTAATAACAAAAGTACAAAGTGCCATGGACAAGAGGATCGAGACAAATTAGATATTGGTGGGCTTAATAATGAATCAATTTATGTGATTATATATCGCATTCGTCGATTGTAGCATGTTATAATCCGTCAATTCAGTATGCGCCTTGGAGGACAGAAGTAACACATTGGAAATATGCACAAATCACCGAGTGTTTAAACTTTTACATCTGATGCTATTTCAGATCTAATCCATAACGAATTGATTAGTTATTTATTTCAATCCTTACTAATGTTATAAATGCGAAAGTTACTCTATCTGTATGTCTGTTGCGCTTTCACGCCAAAACTACTGAACCGATTTAAATGAAATTTGGTACACGGATAGTCTAGAGACATTGGCATACTTTTAGCCGCGATAACGTACATCTACAAGGGCGGAGCTGCGGGAAACAGCTAGTAATTTAATAAATACAAAAAAATAAAAGTAGATCACAAAAACGCGGTATTTATGACAGATCAAAATGCACGCCATTGGTCGATGCAAATATGACGTCACGGTACGCGCTGCATTATTATTATTGTTCTCGTTTACAACAACTCTAACATTATTTTGACGTCAACATGCACACTGAGAGGCAGAGAAGATGGCGCCTGTATCAAATGCTATAAGTTATATGCGAGATATAATGGTTATTTTGATATATGGTAAATCACATTTTAATTATGATGTCATGTTTTTTAGTGTTAGGACGCCGTAATTGAATAATTAAGCACATAAAAAAAATTGTGCATATTTCTCAGTGTCTAAATGACCTTGGTGGAGTCACGATAATAAACCTATGAAAAATACGTCCTGTTGTGGCATCGAAGCTACTTTCCCAGAGAAGCTGATATTTTTGACCTTTGACCTCTTTTTCCTTTTTATTCTATTCTTATTTTTGTTTCTACATTGACATGCATGTTTCATTTAATATTTTGATTTATTGGTGAAACAAAAGAATAATCAATATGTATTATCTCATTAGAATGCACCTTTTGACCTCAGTTAAAATGAGGAAATCCTACTAGAGTTCGATCATATCGTTATCATAAAAAGTGATGATATTGACCTCTTGAAGTCAGGGATATGCCGCTTGATTAGACCTAAAGGTCTTTTGGCCACAAAACGTTGTTGAAGTTTTGAATGTCAGGTAAGGGACTATAGTTGTTACCTTTTTATCTCTTCTGGAATGAACGGGATAGATGACTATTTTTTTTTTAATTACCATCGTTGTTTTTCGTAACCAAAAACTTACGACGACATGAATTCTTGATTTTGTGTATCTTGTGCGAAATTGTGACGTCATTAGCTCCCCACTCCTGAACTTTGATTCTATCTATCTATTTAGTATTTATTATATTTAAAAACCAAAAAATACGTGTCTAATATTTTTTTTATTATCTAACTGACGGACTGAATAGATTTTATCTTTTCATACCCAGACATCGACTCTATTGCGTGATTCTATGAATTTATTAAGTCATGTTCATTCCGATTTAATTATAAATATTTTCTGCCAATCCAAGCCCTTTCCAAACTGTCGGGAAATTTTTCCTGTCTTACATTATTCAGATTAATGCGAGTATTTTACAAGAAGCGACTTCTAATCCCTGCACTGGATAAGACAGAATTTTAGCGATCATATATCTAAGTAGGGCTACCAGCTTAGCCAGATTTATTTACTATGACAATCGGTATCAACATCAAATATTTTCCTAATTGTTCTTAGATTTATTTTAGGAATACATTAAAATGGCAAGCATTGTATATTCAAAAGGTTTTTAGGCATAAAAGTTCAAGTATATCGTATTCTTATTGATTATTCATAGAACTAATAAAATGTCAATACAAAAATTTTGGCGGTTCCTATCAGCGATCAAGGACAATGGTTAAGGACAACTATTGATAATTTTTTTAATAAATACAAATCTCGTGTCACAGTGTTTGTTATCGAACTTCTCCGAAACGGCTTTACCGATTTTTATATTTGTTTTTGTATATTTGGTTGATCTGATAATAGGTCGTAGGCTATTTTTTATACCACTGGATGATAAGGGTGGCCATGGCAAAACAAAGTTTTCTGGGACAGCTAGTAATTAATAATTCATCGTTTGATGAATTATTAATTATCCTTAACATTATTTTATTATTTCATCATCATCAGCCTATTTTCGTCCACTGCTGGACATAGGCCTCTCCTATGGCACGCCACTGAGCTCGATCTTCAGCTCTTCGTCTCAAACCACTGCCAGCCACTTTGCGGATGTCGTCGCTCCATCTAGCCCCCGGTCGCCCTACACTACGTTTGCCGACGACCGACATTATTTATTGTATCAATAATATTTTTAACCGTATCTTTTTTCATTGTTATTAAAGTTAAATAAAGCTTTCTCTCCTTTTTAATTGACATCTAAAATATGACAAAACAATTAATTACTCAAGGAATTATGTTTTGTGAAATTACATACAAGTTCGGTCACCTATAAGTTACTTCAATTCACGTTAATTATTGGTATTGGATACAGCGGTGTCAAGTGATTGATGAATTATTATACAAAAAAAGTTGCCATCTAATTGCAAACCAATTAAAATTACCATTGAAGTATTTTTGAAGTGACCACTTTAGGCGCATTGGGCATTTTTTGAGATGGGAAAAAAAACCATTGAACTCGCAACACTGTTACCGTTACCGACACCTGTTGACACCTGTATATTATACATTGTAATTGTTCAAGATTTCACTTCTGTCGGCACTCCCGGAGTGCCACTGGTTTTTTTTCTTTTATAGCTACTCGTATTGGCGATTGCCAATGAAACATGATTATGTTAAGCAAAATACTGATATCTACTTACTAAAAGACTTTAAAGCCACAGTTGGGCAATATGCAAACTTATCAAATGTTGCTTTGTTCGCCTGTCTGTCAACAGTTTTTTTTTAAGCAAAGCTAGGCGCGTTTGCGAAGTGTAAGTATAGAGTTTCTAATTCAAAGTATATGCGTAGTTATACAGGAAAGTAGTTAAAGGAAAAGAAAAAGAAAAAAAAAAAAATTGTGAACAACACAAAACATTGCCATACGAGATTATTGTAATTTGGGCCCGCTTCGAGATAAAGACATTAGTAGTCCTGACAGTTTAAGGAAAATTTTAATTAAAAGTTGTGTTCTTTACAAGTGACAAAATATTATAAAATCACAAAAAATATATTTAATAGCTAAGCAACAATGTAAAAAAGAAATCCGCGATGCTCTACGCTCCTACTATTAATTTATGTAAAAAAAACATGCCTCTTCCTATCTAATAAAATTGATAATGTCACCTAGGCAGACACGTGTCGCATAACATTTGTTTAACTCGTTCTAAACCCAACTCGTACAAGGCCACATGACGAACAAATCTAGTCTGCAAACCCTAAATTCGCACGTGAGTAATGTATTTTCATTTTAAACTATATATTGTTAGACGGAAACGTGCATCTTACTAAATAACCCCTCACTAGCGACTATATCGACATCACTTATGCGCGGCAAAAGAGGTGGCAGTCTATGGTCTAGAAAAAAAACATGGCGGTC
This sequence comes from Diachrysia chrysitis, assembly GCA_932294365.1. NCBI lineage: Eukaryota > Metazoa > Arthropoda > Insecta > Lepidoptera > Noctuidae > Diachrysia > Diachrysia chrysitis. The sequence continues at coordinate 6,366,391 of OW028659.1, read as the reverse complement.
TAGATAAAATAGTGAGCGGATGAAAAAGTAGAATTTATTTAATAAAAAAGTGAGATAAACACTGTTTAATTTTATAAAATATATGTACGGTGTCTAGTTCGAGTGTTATCTTTATTTTTCATAGAATCTTATCAACTTCAGAAGTGGAAAGTGAACACTATGCGTGGGAAGCCGTTCGTTCTAAGTTGTTAGTAAAACTTAAACAAAAGTTTTTCGCGCATAGACTCATATACTGGGGACAAGTAGAAAGGACTACTAGTAATTTAGTGATTAAGTGGTGATATAATAGATTCAGTGTGGTGACTATAAATACCTGAAAACTATGGGTGAGCTTGTTCTGATTATATTGAATATGGTAGCCGGACTTTTATGAACATTTTATTTACATACATAACTGCATTAAATTTGAAATACAGTATGCAGCATAGTCAGTGATTGGGTGTGACTATTGACAGGACTTTATATTTTGTTTAAAAGACTGGTATATAGACTTTTCTAACTGCTGATATAACTTATTAATTGCTTAATAATTGTAATTAATGTGCTCATCGTTGTAACTATGGGACGTCATACAAATAGGCGTGATTTGGAACGTGATTCCATAAGAGAACACGAGAAGAGGAGACATTCTAAAAGAAAGAGTTACTCTAAAGAAATGGAAGTAAAATAACGTAGAATAACAGCTTCAGAGGGGTTAATTAAGGAACTGAGAGAAGCAAAGAGCCAGGTTAACCCAGGGTGTTCATCAGCTTTGTTAGCTGAATCAAGTACACCAAGTTTAACTCCGAGGGAACTTTGAGGGAGGAAAACAGACTTTGTAATTTGCCTACCAGTGCTACTTCTTCTACACCTACAATTCGTTATGTGGGTCGTAATGACGTCTTATCAGAATTTGACCCTCAGACAACTTCAATATCAATAGAACATTAGATAAGAAATTCTGAGAGTATTGCAAACATGTACGGCTGGGATAAGCGAACACTTATCTGTAACTGCACATCTAAATTGCGAGGTTATGCAAAAGGGTGGTATGAAAGACAAGTTTCATATGATGTGAGCTGGGAAGAGTGAAAAACACGTTTAATAAAAGCATTTCCATTTACTAAGAACAAATTATTTCAAATTAGAGAGCTTGTAAAGCCGCCGATGAGGGGGTGAAAAACGAAGGCAAAGTTTGTATCTATGAGATAACGTGATTCTTTGGTCCAATCTACTTCAAATTTCGCATAAACCTTTTTGTACCGAATTGTTAAAAGACGTATTTCGTATTTTATTGAAACTCATCGCCTAACGGTTAAAAAGGAGTAAAAAAATAATTTTGGGGGTAATTTGTATCGAAGTTAATATCAATACTCCTTAGTGCTTTCGATTGAAATTACTTTTTATTTTGGCACATGTTTGAAAGCTCAATTCGATTATATTCAAAAAAAAAATTTTGAAGTCACTTAAAACCTTGGTGCAATGCAACACTCTTTAAAATTGGAATGTCAAAAACCATTTTCGACGCGGACGAAGTCGCGGGCTAAAGCTAGTTAGGCACTACAATGACTCATAATAGTTAATATTTTCGGAAAATACGAACGAAATTAAAAAGAACTTCAGGTTGTATATATGATTTTAAATATGAGAATAATCTTTATATTTTCTTAACTGTAGCTTGCCAATAGAAAGTATCTACCATTACGAATTTAGGAGAAGTACCTACAATTTCAAGACTACACTACAAAACTACAAGAGATTTTAATTGTTTAAATCCTTTAAAGATACTTAGTTATAATTATTTTGATTTCGTAGTCTTCCATACGTGACTGTACATAATACGGTACCTATAGATTGCGTATAAATATGACAGCTAGGTGGCCAGGTCAAAGTTAAAATGATCGAAGTGATTATTAATTAAGTTAAGTAATCTTAATTTTACATTACATTGTCATGAAGATGACCTATTGTCGCGTTTATTCATAGCTACGTGTTTTATGATAGGAGGTCAATAGTTCAATAATTATCAGTACCCAATGTGTCGTGATTCTAGCTTATTGATTATCACGAACCAACGTTTAGATGTGGTTTCACAACTATAGCCTGCGCATTGTTTTTTGGACTCCCTCTTAGGTTTTGCAGATTCAGGGTTGCTTTGTTAAAAGATCATACAAACTTAGTGGTTCACATGTACGTATTTAGATTATAAATAATTATTGTTTTTATTATGCAAATTGTACTATAAATAAATATACTAATACTAATATATTTTAATCTTTTAAATAAACGACTCCCACACTAAGGAATTTAATCCTTGTGTCGCAGGGGGTTTCACAAACATTCAAATCACATGCACAAAGAACACCCATATAAAGCTGAAGAGTTTGTTTGTTTGGATACGAGTGGATGACTACGAGTCCGATTTAAAAAAATCTTTCAGTATTGGATAGCCCATTTATTGATGAAGGCAATAAGCTATATAACATTATGCTGCGACCAAAAGGAGCGAAGCATAAATGAAAATGTTGCAAAATTGAAAAACCGTTGAAACTAAAACACGCGGACAAAGTCGCGGGAGACAGCTAGTAATAAATAAATGTATACAACATCACATACATTTCTCTGAACCCCAAAGTAAGTAGCTAAAGAACTTATGTTATGGAATTCAAAGACAACGAACGTACCACAAACACCCAGACCCGAGACAATGTGGAAAAGGGGTTTTCTACATTGACCCGGCCAGGGATCGAACCCGGGACCTCAGAGCTGGCGACGCCTTATAACCGGTGTGTACCCCACTCGACCACTGAGGTCGTCATACTATATTCGTACTATGTTGTCACAACTGTGTACGATGCTTTCACCACAAAATGGAAAATTTTAATAGGTACTTACTATTATTTATTTATTGGAATCGTATGAAATAAGACAATATTGACGCTGAATTGGTTTAAATATTAAATTAACATCTTAATTACATTGGAAAAATAACCATCACCTTTGGCATTCTAGTATACTATTTTATTTTATTAACCTTTGAATTGTAATTATAAACGATCTAGATTTGGAAAAACATATCCACCGGTTTCTATAACGGTGATCAAAACAAAAATTAGTTAATCAACTATCAAACCTCATGTTAAGCGCTGTGATTGGTTGTTAGTCTCTTGTTCAACCAATCACAGTCGTGATCAGTAGATTTGACAACAGATTCAATTGATCAGCCTTTCCGAAACCAGGCGTTAGTTACTGACTATGATTGTTTTGCTTTCATGGCCTCAATGATAGACACAAGATCAACGACTTTTTTATTTTTAGGAATTACTAATAAACGTACATAAAACTCAAAAAATTAAATTATGATTAAATCTACGAAATAAATTAAATTTATCAATGTTCTGAGAAAACAAAATTTTGACAACAAGCCGCTATAAAAATTATATAAAAAACTGGCGCGTCAAGCCGGTGGTCGCAGGTTCGAGTCCTGCCTGAGGTTTAAGTTTTTCCTTCTATTATTTGTATTTAATTACAAAGATAAAAAAAAAAGTATTATGAAATACAAAAAACACCGATACTGCAAATTTTAACGACTTAGTTTATAACATCAATGTATTATAATTTTACTGCGTTATCTGAATTCTATGAATTAGATTCATTGATATTCTTCTGAGTATTGTGTTATCACGCTGACCGATGACCTTTTGAGTGGATCCTAGCTGAACTATTCTCTTAAGTAGGTATAAATAAAAACCATTTGGCACATGCATGACGGAGCTTTACGGCATGAATGTGTTTTTTATTGTTTGTCATTGTCAAGAAACAAAAAAAAATATATATAATACCAGCCTATTAATGTCCCACTGCTGGGCACAGACCTCTTCTCATGTAGAGAAGGCACGAGCATTGATCACCACGCTTGCCCACTTGCGGGTTGGCGATTTCAGATTACAATTTTTGGAATCTAGGTTTCCTCACGATGTGTTTCTTCACCGTTTTCCAATGGTGTCCCAGAATAATTAAGATATAATAATTAGTATTTTTAGAAAAAAAAAAATTGATTGACGTTTTCTTCATTTGTTTTTGGATAGATTGACAGGACAACGCAGCGAGGCAAGCTAGTATGAAACACAATTATCATTTATATGCGAAGGCGAATATCACTGCAGTCAATTGTTTTCTAGTTCCGCAGTTTATTATAATAAGACGTGTCCTTGACTTTATATAATACGTAAGTTCAAATATAATAGGCGCATATAAGATGCACAATCTCTTACTGAAATATCAAGTTGCCATTATTTTACGCACATTAAGCTAATTCAACACCATTCAATAAAAGTAAGCGAAATTTGTACACGTAAAATCTTTGTATAAGGAACTATATTCTATTTATGACCAACAAGCTGTTGCCCGCGGCTGAGCCCACGAAAGAGTAGGCTATGTCCTTTCTCGGGATCCAAGCTTATCTTATACCAAGTTGCATCAAAATTGGTTCAGTGGTTAAGCGATGAAAGCGTAACAAACAAAAAGACAGACAGACTATGGAATGAAACAACAAAAAACATCTGTTTAAAATATTACGTGTGGATGGACCAGTTTTGATTACAATTGGCATATTGATATACCTAGTGTTGTCAAAACGATATCGACGATTTCAATTACAAACATCAATCAACTTGACAGCGAACTTAAAACTAATTTTATTTGTTGAATTCCGGCGTTTTATTATTTAAGAATTATATTACACGTATTTCGACACGCATTATTTTTATGCGTAGGAGACAAGCAATGCCTTCGTATATAATGTACATACAGTGCCTACATTTAATAAGTGATGAAAGATTCATTCTACAACAGAAAATCAATTTCTACACCTAACTGCTGTTCATCAATAGTAAGACTGTCTTACTGTACTATCTGGCTTAAAAAAACTATCCATTAGTTCGAATGACTACGGCTAACGGCGATCTAACACTCATAATAAATCTATACTAACAGCCTATAATCATATTTTTGGCTGTAATTATTTCATGAACAATCGCTTAATAATTGTTCTAAGTTGTTGAAGCACCTAATGTCAGATGGTGAAGGATCGTAATGTCATTGCCACAGCCTTCACGTCTTCCATTGAAAGTCAATTGTTGGCTAATTCGTGTGGTTTGCTCTAAGTTTTCCTAACTAAATGTAGCGACAATGCTTAATTTATACTATATACTATATCTTCGTCGTGTCTGTTGTTAAAAATAAAAAATAAAAATGTGAACAACATCACATACACTGCTCTGAACCCAAAGTAGCTGTAGCACTTGAAAACCGTTGTGTACGCCAATCGACCACAAAGTTCGTCATGTCGCCAGTTTATAGCCCAAAATTTAAATTACCTAATTGCCAATTTCTAGGTTCCAGTAGTTAGTTAATTAAAGCGTCATTTTGATGTACTATAGATCCATGGTAAATTAAGTATAGGTACCGTAGCTCTAGACAGGGAGAGTTGGAAGGAGGCTGGAAGGAAGAGATTCTTGCCTGTTGTCGGGGTCAGGGTCATTTCCCTGCAGTGGGACGGACACGGCTAGAAAAAAATACCATGGACTTTTTACATTGGTTGGTACTATGTAAAAAGAAGTAGGTGTAATAATAATAATAATCCTTTTTGCTATCAGAACACCACTAGCGTATTTATTTTCTAGTATCATGCGACTTAATTAAAATAATTAACACGTCATCAACAAGTCATAATTATTTTAATTAGATTAGTACGGCTTACACAAGCCACTTACACTAATTAAATACATGTTTAAATACTAAAAAGCCCTAAGACATTAATTACAATAACAAACATAAAATACACATTAGAACAATGGAAAACATACACGATATCGGCTAGAATTTAGTAACATATAATATAATATTAACTATTTGTTTAATAACCTTTAATTAAAATTAAAGAGTAGATAGAGTACTTAAAATCAGCTTTGTTAAAATCAAAACATTTTATTTCGTAACTCAAAGAACTTGTACCTAAATTCAGCTTCTTACAGATGATAATTATACAATATACATATATTTGTACCTAATTGGTAAAATATTTTTGTCTTAATAAACAAGTTAAAGAAAATATGACTAATTATTTCAATACTTAACCCCACGTGGCATCGCAAGTATCAACTTCGTGTACGTAGGGCCTTAGGAATACGTACATAAAAAATATTACAAAATCAGTTTTGGTCTTTTATTCACCAAAATATAAGTACCCCTAATTTCTAAAAGACAATTTTAGTACAAATATCATACATAACAAAAATATTTGAAAGCAATCAAGTCTGACTATTGGAAAGAATTTTTATTTAACTAATGATCTCACAGGAAAAACTATTCCAACAAGTTCGAAGCGATAAATTTTTCATTTTCAATTGATTTGGTGGTAAACGTTTAATATTAAATGGTCATATTATTTTTGGGAAGTAGTACCTCAAGCATCAAAAAGAATATTTTTTATACCGGGACTGAACATCCCATGAAAGCCAAATGCTTTCTCAAAAGTACTAATAGTACAACAAAACGTAAAACCGTCATCGACGTTGGACCAATTTTCGTTTTGCATCCATTTAGTGAGATAGCAGATGTCCTGGCATAGAGCATGTCGCGAAGCTTCGTTTCTTGATAACCCAGGAATGTTAACTTGGATTATCGCGAGAGATGTCGAGAAATGTGGGTCTTGGACAATCTGAAAGTTTAAATTATAACGAATTAAAAGACACAGATAAATAACCTCCACCAAAAATATGGTATTTCAGCATACAAATAACGCTAAAGTAGATTCAAACTCTAAGGACAAACGGCACAAAGATGGTTGCTAGCTCGAATTGGATACAGGACGCAGAAGAACGAGAATTATAGCCAACTTAGGATAACCTTAAGCTCAGTAAGTCCTTTTTTTTTTTTTTGGAAATCCTCATGGACTGCCTCCGCCTGGGGAGAGGCGGAGGGGCGTGCCGGACTCTTACCGGCTAGAAAAACCCCGGTGTCTCCTCGCACGTGCGCGCGGGGCCGCGGGAATCCAAATTCTTCCGCAGCCCCGCACTGGTGCCGGCCCGGTCTGTCCGGGCCTCGTCTCCTGCACGGGGTAGTGAGGTGTTAACTACCCCGTGCATCGCCTTAGAGGCGCGCGCCGACACCCGCCTCGGGTCCATCGAGTAGGGGGCGGGGACTTCCCCAAGTCCCTCGCCCCTGGACCCATTCAGGGGGGGGCGGAAAAGGGCGTTGTCCGCCCTTCTCCTGCGCCCGGTGCGCCTTCTGCGGCCCGGGAAGGGAGTCGAGATCTCCCTCTCCCGTTCCGCAGTTTCCTTCTGCGACATCACGTCCTCGCAGAAGGACACCACCGCATCCCACGACTCTGCGCTGCCGACCATCCTCCGCACTACGGCCGGCAGCGACAGATCGCCTCCTACTTCGTTTGTGAGGACACGGCGCTGCTCCTCCCAAGCCACACACTCAGAGAGCGTGTGTTGCGCCGTGTCCTCCCCGCAATGGACGCAGTGGTGGCACCGAGCGTCCGGCTCCCTATCTATGCGACACAGGTACTTGCCGAAGCAGCCGTGCCCCGACAGCACCTGCGTCACCCTGAATGACAGGGAGCCGTGCCTTCTCCCGAGCCAGACGTCGAGTACTGGCCAAGCTCAGTAAGTCCTGCCTGAACTAATCAAGTTTTCGATTTTTATTCCATTATTGGTAAAATATATAATATATGTAGCAAAATACTTTTATATGATAGAGTGATTTACCTTCCATAAATACTCTGCGACTGGTTGTTTTCCTCCACGACCATCGTGGAGGGTGACATTTGGTAATGTACTTCTTGGTTTTCCAAAAGGTTTAGCAGTTCCTGTCCACACAAGAAGATCACGACCGGCTGATTTGGCTAATTTTCTTACTCTGTGTTCCACATCATCCCAATTCTACAGAGAAAAACATATGTTACAGCATTAATTTGAGAAAATCTTTAAATATTAAATGTTTTACGATTGTGATAGTCCCTGAAATTCAATTTAAGCTCTGAACGTCTACAAAAATAATGAAAAATAAAATATTTCAGAAACCAAATCATTATTTTCCTGGTAGTAGGTTTTTTTTTAAACTAAGGTAATTTTTACCTATCTGTTGTAGAGGTACAAATTATCTTAGTTTTTGCAAAAAAATGCTAGGTGATAGACTTACTTTAGAGTTACAGGTACTCCATTGAGGAATCACATTCAAATAACTAAATGCAGCCGTAACTGGGACGCCTGGTGGTAAATCATGCGAATTCACAAGTTGTCTTTTACCGTAGCAGCAAGAAGAATGTGAGGTAACATCTCTTCCAAAAATTGAACAAATATCAAACGTTTGATGTCTACAATCATACATTCTATCAAAGTCTAAGGGTAACAATTCGCTGTTCAACCATTTTGTTTCTTGCGATGAATCCGCGAGATCCGACTGCAACATTTGTTTAGTGAAAACTGGCACATTTTTAACTTTGTCCAGGCAAACTTGGTATACTTCGTAAAAAAATCCATAAAGTTTAAATCCTATTTTGACATTTTCCGTGTAACCAGGCAAACAAGCAGTACCAGTTCTTAATTCTTCCGGTTTTACTTCTGCCCTGCACTGTATGTCTCTAAAGGTGTACGTTTTACCATTAATTTTCACTTTTGATTCACCTTCGCAAAATGCCGTTGCGATGGATTTTGAAGCAAAATTAGCGAACTTTGAAGGACAATATAGACTAAAATATTGGCTATTCGGTATTTTCATGTACCCGTTTACAATTTTAAACGGTGTTCGTTTCAATAAATGACTCATCATAGGATGGTTACCGGTAAAATCTTTTTTAATGTCCAGGATGCAATCTAGAACAACAATTAAATATTATTGAATATAATGCGAAAAATCTAAACTAAATTATAATTTAGTATAAAAATATACTACATTATTTATATAATTTTGAGATATACGAGTGTGCATCATCTTATAGAATACATTTTTACTGTACCTTTAGATTGAATTCTAAACAAGCGGTTTATAGTTCCAAAATCATTTGATACTTCGCACTCGAAAATTCCTCTATCGGCTATAGTCATATTCATAGCATATACCATCTGTGATTTATTAAGGTTTTTGCCGTTGTGTTTCCATGAAACCTGCGTTTAAAACCAAAGTTATTTTAGATAATGTTTGTAATGGAGTTGATCTAGAAGTAAGATATACTAAACTTTAAAACCTATTTTTATCAAGTTCTGATCACAATACCTTCGGTGTCGGGTGTCCTGTAGCTTCGCAAATAAGAAGCACGTACGATCCTTCTGAGAATTCAATTTCCTCTTTTTTAGTCGAAATAAACGTTGGTTTTTCTCCTATTTGGACTTTGGTGTGCACAGAACGTGACCTTGAGAAGTCGCTCACTCGGCAAGTATACAACCCATCGTCTCCTAGTTTTGCATTCTCCAGTCGCAGTTCTCCTGTAGCTTTTAATACACCATCCTACAAAAATAGTTTAAAAACAGATACAGTCGTCAACAAAAATCTTGTTCCTTGGAAATGACCGATTTTATTTATTAGCTGAGGTTCCTACTAATATATATTATATATACCATGTTACGAGTGATCACCTGTCGTTATCAAGATTGCTACATGCTACATGGTAAGGTATGTTACCTTTATTTATTCTTTCGAAATACGATTATAAATCTACAAGCATCAATTTCATACCTTGTACCATCGAAGTAAGTCCGTTTTTCTATGTGGTATATCACATTTGAGATCTGTCGACTCGCCAACATTCAAAGATATCGTAGATATAGACGTAGGGTATTTCAGTTTTGGATTTTCTAAAATAATAAAAATAAACATTCAGATAAAATAGACAATCACATTCAAAATTTATTAAAGTCGGTTCCAAGTATAAAAGTGATCTGTATAATGATTTTATTTACATGATAACATAGTTATACTTACTGTCAACCACAACTTCGAACATCTCTGTATCTTTACCAAGCGTATTTTGAGCCAAACATTCGTATGATCCACGAGACTTATCATCGATATTTTTGATTATCAAAGTTCCATCTTCCATATCATACCACTCAGGACCTAAAAAAATAGTTCACTGAGACGTTTTTCGACATTAAATAATTTCGGTGTTTTTTTATTTACAGGTATGAAGACCATAAAATTTGCAATTAGACAGAAGACAAAATAGACAGACTAAGAAAGTTGAACATTACCAAAAGCAATATTAAGACCATTTTTCTTCCAAGTAATGGTAGGCTTAGGACTGCCAGTAGCTTTGCATTGGATTCTTAATACTAAATCACCCTCAACCACCTCAAAAGTTTTATCCATGTAGACATTTTCGATGATAGGTGGAGCTGAAACGTAATACGAGTAATAATTTAATTTTATACGTATGTAAACAGTGTTTATAGAAAAAAAAAGAGAAAATATTATTAATGAAAAATAACCCTCCAGGAAAAGAAATGGAAATAAGAAAATAATACCTACGTACCTTTAACTATAACTTCATAAAAAATACTAGCTGGTTTACCGACATTATTACTTGCAACACAGATATAAATGCCTTGTTCATATAACTGAATACTTCGCAACTGTAAATCGGATCTTGATTCATCAACAGGTCTGGAAAAGTAATACCATCAATTAATTATAAAGTCAAGCTAAACGATGGTCATCATACCCCATTTTGACACCAGGTTGGCAACTAACCAAACGATAAATGCTTAATACTTTGGCATCAGATCTATGATTCAACTGAATCAGAGCTTGAAAATTGACTTATTTGGATTTTTTGTCGTTTTTAGCGGTCGGGTTTTTTGACTTTTCTTTTTTTATTTCTTACATGTTAGTGATTTCCATTGTGTCTGCTCGTGACCTTTATTTTGATAGCCTACTTGATAGGTTTTGAGCAAAAAACATTTTTGAAGACATGATATGGCGTGAAAAATCGGTCACTTTATTTATTTAATTTACCCAGTATCACTCTTAACAATTATGACGAATCTAACGACACCACTCATGCTAAAATCCATCAAGCCGTTTAGACTACAGACCGTGCCAAAGAAATACCATGCCATACATACATCATATACGTAGGTACACTTGAAAAACATAAACCTCCTTTTGGCGTAGCCGGGTGAAAGTAAAACATTTTTTTTTAAATGCTTTATCTCACATTAATACGTATAATATTTACTTGAAATTAAACACAATCATGGTAATTGTGATACTTACATTACATTTTTTGGTGGTATTTTAATATCTGATCTATAAAAATCCCATGTTATTCGGGGCCTAGGAAACCCATCTGCTCGGCAAGGCAGTACAACAGTTTTTCCAACCATAGTTTCGATCTTGCTGACTTTAGGAACGTCTATGGTCACTGGTGCTATAATAAATTTATTTAAATTAAAAACAACAAGGTTACTTCTCCATCCTTTGCAAGCGGAATAAATGAAGAGAGCAAAAGTGGGTATGAGATCTTTACCAAAGAAGGACACCTCGACTTCCAAAGCACATAAAACATTTAATAGCTTGCTTACCCAAAACATTTACTGAAACAGTTTTATTTGCAGTCCCTAATTTACTATTTGCTTTGCAAGTATAATACCCAGAGTCAGCTAGAGTTGCTCGAAATCTGAAAAATTACAATTTTAACATCGTTTATTACACCTTCTGGTCATATATAGTAATTAACATTATGTCATTTCTTTCATAATAAATATTTGTTTGATAATATTTGTTTACAATAAACTTTTAAAACGAAAAAACAACCATGCCTAAATGAATACATACCTTAGACCGTATGTACTGGCGGGATCTCTTTTGCTCATGAATTGAACGCCATTTCTATACCACGTGACCTCGGGTTTTGGTGTCCCATCGGCGTCACACGGAATAATGATTTCATCACCATCTAAAGCCCTTATTGCTTTTACGTTATCGTTTATTATTGGCGGAACTAAAAATATATAAACACTCGTAGATTTAGTTTGTATGCAACGATGATAATTTCCTAAAAATCATAAGAAATCGTTGGGAACCTAAAAATTCAAAAAGACACCTGAAACTAGTTAAGGTTTCCTTTTGATAATTTCTGTTGTTAATCGGTATTAATTTTAAAAATAATGTCTAAGGGGAATTAACATACACATGTGGCGATTCGAAATTATTAAGACAACGCCAGGAAGAAGATTTGAAACAGATGCAAAAGTCTATCAGGCGCAGTGTCGGATCGGTCGAGCTAACTTAGTGAGCCATATTTAAGGCTAAAAGCTTTTAATAAATATTAAAAAAGAAGTTGTACATACATAAAACCATTATATATGTCTTCCTACGGGCTGACCCTGCCACGTTGGTTGCGACACAATCGTAATCGCCTCCTTGTTTCTTAGAGATATTCTTAAATTGAATTTCTTCACTAGACACATGAATATCAGAAAATTTGTAGTCACCGACATAATCAGAGGCGAATAGCCAGCGTATGGTCGGCTTTGGTTTTCCTCCGATTACCCTAGAAAATTAAGTATTTAAATTCAGTTGTTTTTCGATCATGCTAAAAATAATAAGATTCTTTTAATGGCTCATTTATAGTTCCAGAATACATAACAAAGGTAACTTTAAAATAATGATAGCAAAAAACGTCAAAATGTTAATAAGCTTTTTTTTTTTATTATTATTATTTTTTTTTTAAAAAGGTTGCTAGCAATGTGGTTAGAATTCACATTACTAGCAATCTTGTTAACCCCTCCAACTAAGCTAAATATGCTTGTATCTGGAGTGGGTTCACGTCAATAGTGTAATGGGTGGGGATCGAACCTGCGACCTCTCGATCACAAGGCGGTCACCCTGACCATTAGGCTATTGCCGCTTCTTTTTACCGCATACCACAGCCGAATAGGAAGGGTAATTAAAATGTTATATTATTAGACTGCAATTTAATGTTATTTTACATATTCCCATTTTTCCTCCTTATATTCTGATACTCTAAGTATACTTTTACTTACTTACAAAGTAGTTTTACATTGTCACCTTCATTGACCTCTATAAGCCCCTCGTAATCTTCATCAAGCATGGGCTTTTCTGCAAAAGACAAATTTTGTATTAAATTGTATTTTTCTTAGGCACTACCTGTATTATTTTAATAGAAATACTTATCCCAATTATGGACATTTAAATAGCCAGTTATACTAGAGAAGCACTTAACTTTTTCAAGAATACGAAAAATCTTTACTTACCCAATCCTGATACATTAACGTTTGATATAAATACTTCTTTGTTTTTACTATTTCTCGCTTCACAAACAAAAGTACCCGCTGTGTCAGGTTGCATGTGTTTTATGGTCAAAGTAGAATTATCACTAGACATTGCAATATTTTCGTCGGGCGTAATCACATTTTTATCCTTAAACCAAGTTATAGTAGCTGGAGGATAGGCGTCTACCTTGCATACAATACTGCCTTCTTCATTGTATGTTACGTTTATATCTAGAATAAGATGAAAAATACAATTCATGTTATATAGCGTCTTTTAAAAGACGCGCCTTTGCCTTCTAGTATAGCAAAGTTGTGGCTACTGATTTGTGCGTCTATTTAAAGTTTAATAATATGTCAGAGTGAGCTGAAACCTTGCTATTTAAATCTTTACTGATTATTATTTTTTTGTAAGAAGTAATAATGCCCAGAAGCGAAAACCTTCAGAAATTTATTTGATACAACTGCTCAGTGTTTGGCTAATCTATCTTTTGCAAAATACATACATTTATTAGAATTATATACTTATTTACCTGGCTTTGGAGCCTCAATAATACTAAAGTAAGCTGTCCTTTCTGTTTTAACTTCTATAAAGTCACTATTTAATCCAAAGCTGTTGCTTCCTTTACATTGATAGGTTTTATTTTCTGCTTTTTCGATTCTCAAAATACTAATATAATCATAAGGTTCTTCCAACAAGGATACCTGAAAAAATATAAATGAAGCATTAAGACTGAGAGATGGAAGGCGATCTGAGAGGCTTTAGGTTTGCAGTAGGAGGAAACGACTGGTCTCTTAATTAATACGTGAAGCAAATCTTTGTACCCGTTTTTACGAATTCTACGCGGACCGATGAGTATGCAATTCGGACGATTAAAGTTTATTATGAAGAAGGACGGACCAAAGTTTATATTTTTTTTTATAATATTTTTTAGAAATACAATAAATTAATAAAAAACAGCGCCACGTACACTATCATGCGTTTAAGACACACACACCCACACATGTATATATTATACAGTTCTAGTCAATTGACACGTTGAAACCAGTCTCAGTCTTTTGTCACTACCACTACCGCCAGGCCTCCGTAACTCGCCAATACCTACGCGATAAGCACCTACAGCGCGCGCCAACTTGAAGTTGCAAATCAGTCGAGGCTGGCGCGGGCCGCCCCGCGCTTACGAGTACTTATGAGTATACGAATAATTCGGTCCATCTATCATCGTCGCAACGCATGGTTTTTTGTGGTATAAATGTAATTATTTCGCTGTACACTTCCTTAATAACGGAGAATCGTAATACAAATAATTGATGCGTGGACGGCTGTCGCAATAAACAGAAGGATTCAAAGTTTTCTTTTGTTGCTTTACCGAAAGATTCTGCAAAGTTAGAAATATAAGTATTTTGTTTATTTTATTCGTAATATATTTATTTTTGAGAAGTCAGTGGAATTACTTAGGTAGTAGAAAGGCGTGTAGATATACTCAAATTCAGAGGCGAATCATAACTAATATTTTTTGTATAATTTCCTTTTTCTCGTTCATTCTTTTTTTGAACGGATTACATACACCTTCTTACTCAAAGTCAATAATATAGGTACTTTGGAGACGGTAAAAAATATATAAAACACTACATTAAGGTGTAAATACAATAAATGACTTTTAAATGTATGTTGTTATTTATTTTACTTTTCTTGTACAACTCTTTTTTTTTTTTTTTTTTTTTATCGGGGTGAAACTCTAATGATTTCAACCCACACCAAGGGCACGGCGTAGGGATATGTCGGACTTACACCGACTAAAAACACCCCGGTCCTCTCCTTGCCTTTGCCAGAGCCGCGGGATCGCTTACGCAAGCTCTGCGCGGCCTCGGCAGGCTTCAGTCTTTACTAGACCCCTTCTAGAGGGGAGGGTGTATAGAGCCCACCCCTCGCTCCTTCAGAGCGATGGACGCGTGGGACTTCGCGTCCGCATCCTTCGTGGCCTGTCAGCTGGTCGGGTGACGGGGTGCCCTCCCAGTCACCCGCAGGCCCGGCCTCAAGTTGGCCTGAGGTCGTTGCGCACCACGTTGCGTGCCATGGTGTTACGGCGCCCTTGGCGCCTGCGGCGAGAAGGGAGCTGGCTTGTGGACTCCCTTACTCGTTCTGCTGCCTCCTTGGAGGACATGACTGCGTCGCAGAAAGCGACTACGGCCTGCCAGGCGCTCTCACTCCGAACCATGGATGATAGCACAGCCGGAAGCGAAAGCGCCCGCAGCCCTCCCATATGCGCGACCAGTTCGCGCCTCGCCGAATCCCAAGCTGGGCAAGTCTGCATAGTATGCAGTGCATTGTCCTCTGGGGCTGTGCAATGCCTTCGTCATCTCACGCCCGATCTCCCCGATCGTACCTGTGCCGATCCGGCACAGGTACGTCCCGAAACAGCCATGACCGGTAGGCACCTGCGTCAGTCGGTACGTGAGGTCTCCGTGCCGCCTCTCTAGCCAGTCCCAGAAGACAGGCCGGATTGCGGTTATGATGTCCTGCCCAGCAGTGGGATTCAGCAGCTGCACGAGCCACTCCTCCTTAGCTGCTATTTGCAGCTGCTTCCTCTTATCGCTTAGCGATAGAGCGCTGCCCTGTATTTGTGCCTGGTTGCGCCAGATGTACAAAAGCGCCAGGACTTTGGCTTCAAATTTCCACGGCAGCGTCTGTGTGAGTAACGTCGCCGCTTCACCGGAGATCGTGCGATATCCCCTTATGACTCTGAAGGCTATTGCGCGTTGCGGTTTAATGAGCAGTGCAGCTTTACGAGCCATCAGGTTATTCCCCCATATTGGGGCACCATACAGGGCCATAGATCGCACAATCCCGGTGTAGAGCCGCCTGCAAGCGGAATTAGGGCCTCCGAGGTTGGGGAGCAGTGATGAAAGAGCCCCCGCAGTCCTCATCAGTTTGGGCGTCAACTGTTGGAGGTAAGATCCAAAGTCCCATCGGCTGTCCAAGACCAACCCCGATCCCTGTGGAACACCGCGCGCCACTTCGTGTCTTCCTAGGCCGCCTTGACCAGGGAACATGACAACCCTATCTGACAAATAGTCGCCCAATATTCGCCTGAGGTACCCTGGCACCTCATGGTGTACGAGTGCCTCCCGAATACAGGCCCAGGGAATGGTGTTAAAGGCGTTGGCTATGTCTAGAGACACCGCCAGCACCACTTCCCCACGAGCTACGGTCTCCCGGGCTAGGCCCCTCAGCTGCGATATCGCGTCGATAGTGGAACGACCCGCCGAAAACCGTATTGGTTTGCCGCAAGATCCGGCCCCACGTGCCTCAGATGGTGGACGAGGCGGTCTGCAATGATTTTCTCGAAGATTTTGCCCACCTCATCCAGTAACACGATAGGGCGGTAGGCCGATGGAGAGTCAGCAGGGCGCCTTTCTGAGCAGGACCATTTTTCCCGACTTCCAGATTTTTGGGAAGCGGCCCTGCCACAAACACGCGCTGAGGAGCCTTAACAGTCGTGGGCCCATTAATTTCAGGGCCAGAATGAGTACCCTACCCGGGACGCTTCTTGTACAACCCTGACGTTGGAGCTGTGTTGTAGGTAAATTCTGAACACAAAGGAATTGCGCTCTTGTGAGCGTACACGTAAAGTGCGATTTCAAATGCACTTGGTGCGTTGTAAATTTTGCAGGCTATTATAATGGCGGCTTTCTCCGAGATCAAAGGAGTGCAAGTTCTGTACGTCAGTACTATTATATATTCTGTGCTACCGCTCGAACAAGTGTAGGTATGTAATTAAATACAAATAATACAAGGAAAAACTTAAACCATCTATAATTTGTATTTAATTACAAATATTCGCTCCGCATGCGTTAATGCGTAATAATAAGTGTAGGTATATATGAGTACTGTCGAAGCATTAACACAAGGAAATTATAATAAAATTTTAACCTAAATGGATTAGGTCAGCTGCAGATAAGGTGATAAAATAAAAGTAAAATATACCGGAGCTGGTAAACTGATTCCAGTGCCTTTTTCTTCCCAAATGATATCAGGTTTTGGATATGCATGTACTTTACAAGATATCTCGACCGGTTTACCAAATTGAGTAGTAATTGTTGGTGTTCCTTCAATAGTTACTCGCGGTGAGACATTTGTAGTCTTTTCTGTAATTGCAAATTAATTAAACTCTAGCATATCAATTTCGAGTAAAAAGTTTGTCTATCTTTTAATTAGTGATGAATACAAAACTGCCCTTAAGAAAAAGGGACTGCTTTAAAAACTCACTTTTACAAAACATAACATAACACAAAATAAAAAGGTCACTGTTATATACGAGCAATGAAGCAAAATGCATTTTGATTTTAATATAATATAGTCAATTAAAATCGTTCCTATCAAATTCAGAACTTAAATTTCTTCGCTTCGTGTTTGGCTAATCTATCTTTTGCAAAGTACATACTTTTTTTTTCTTTTTTTTTTTAAACGTTACTAGGAATGTGGGTTGAATTCACATTACTAGCAATCTTGTTAACCCCTCCAACTAAGCTAAATATGCTTGTATCTGAAGTGGGTTCACGTCAATAGTGCAATGGGTGGGGATCGAACCTGCGACCTCTCGATCACAAGGCCGTCACCCTAGCCATTAGGCTATTGCCGCTTGCAACATTTATTAGAATTATATACTTATTTACCTGGCTTTGGAGCTTCAATGTAAGCTGTCCTTTCTGTTTTAACTTCTATAAAGTCACTTTTAAATCCAAGTCTGTTGCTTCCTTTACATTGATAGGTTTTATTTTCTGCTTTTTCGATTCTCAAAATACTAATATAATCATAAGGTTCTTCTAACAAGGATACCTGAAAAAATATAAATGAGGCATTAAGACTGAGAGATGGAAGGCGATCTGAGAGGCTTTAGGTTTGCAGTAGGACAGAAACGGCTGGTCTCTTAATTAATACGTGAAGCAAATCTTTGTACCCGTTTTTACGAATTAATTCTAAGCGGACCGATGAGAATAAGTCGGTCCATCTATCATCGTCGCAACGCATGGTTTTTTGTGGTACAAATGTAATGATTTCGCTGTACACTTCTTTAATAACGGAGAATCGTAATACAAATAATTGCTGCGTGGACGGCTGTCGCAATAAACAGAAGGATTCAAAGTCTTCTTTTATTGCTTTACCGAAAGATTCTGCAAAGTTAGAAATATAAGTATTTTGTTTATTTTATTCGTAATATATTTATTTTTGAGAAGTCAGTGGAATTACTTAGGTAGTAGAAAGGCGTGTAGATATACTCAAATTCAGAGGCGAGTCATAACTATTTCTTTTTGTATAATTTCCTTTTTCTCGTTCATTCTTTTTTTACACCTTTTTACTCAAAGTCAATAATAGGTACTTTGGAGACGGTAAAAAATATATAAAACACTACATTAAGGTGTAAATACAATAAATTACTTTTAATTTTATGTTGTTATTTATTTTACTTTTCTTGTACAACCCTAACGTTGTAGCTGTGGTGTAGGTAAATTCTGAACACAAAGGAATTGCGCTCTTGTGAGCGTACACGTAAAGTGCGATTTCAAATGCACTAGGTGCGTTGTAAATTTTGCAGGCTATTAAAATGGCGGCTTTCTCCGAGATCAAAGGAGTGCAAGTTCTGTACGTCAGTACTATTATATATTCTGTGCTACCGCTCGAACAAGTGTAGGTATGTAATTAAATACAAATAATAGAAGGAAAAACTTAAACCATCTATAATTTGTATTTAATTACAAATATTCGCTCCACATGCGTTAATGCGTAATAATAAGTGTAGGTATACATGAGTACTGTCGAAGCATTAACACAAGGAAATTATAATAAAATTTTAACCTAAATGGATTAGGTCAGCTGCAGATAAGGTGATAAAATAAAAGTAAAATATACCGGAGCTGGTAAACTGATTCCAGTGCCTTTTTCTTCCCAAATGATATCAGGTTTTGGATATGCATGTACTTTACAAGATATCTCGACCGGTTTACCAAATTGAGTAGTAATTGTTGGTGTTCCTTCAATAGTTACTCGCGGTGAGACATTTGTAGTCTTTTCTGTAATTGCAAATTAATTAAACTCTAGCATATCAATTTCGAGTAAAAAGTTTGTCTATCTTTTAATTAGTGATGAATACAAAACTGCCCTTAAGAAAAAGGGACTGCTTTAAAAACTCACTTTTACAAAAAATAACATAACACAAAATAAAAAGGTCACTGTTATATACGAGCAATGAAGCAAAATGCATTTTGATTTTAATATAATATAGTCAATTAAAATCGTTCCTATCAAATTCAGAACTTAAATTTCTTCGCTTTGTGTTTGGCTAATCTATCTTTTGCAAAGTACATACCTTTTCTTTTTTTTTAAACGTTACTAGGAATGTGGGTTGAATTCACATTACTAGCAATCTTGTTAACCCCTCCAACTAAGCTAAATATGCTTGTATCTGGAGTGGGTTCACGTCAATAGTGCAATGGGTGGGGATCGAACCTGCGACCTCTCGATCACAAGGCCGTCACCCTAGCCATTAGGCTATTGCCGCTTGCAACATTTATTAGAATTATATACTTATTTACCTGGCTTTGGAGCTTCAATGTAAGCTGTCCTTTCTGTTTTAACTTCTATAAAGTCACTTTTAAATCCAAGTCTGTTGCTTCCTTTACATTGATAGGTTTTATTTTCTGCTTTTTCGATTCTCAAAATACTAATATAATCATAAGGTTCTTCTAATAAGGATACCTGAAAAAATATAAATGAGGCATTAAGACTGAGAGATGGAAGGCGATCTGAGAGGCTTTAGGTTTGCAGTAGGACAGAAACGGCTGGTCTCTTAATTAATACGTGAAGCAAATCTTTGTACCCGTTTTTACGAATTCTAAGCGGACCGATGAGAATAAGTCGGTCCATCTATCATCGTCGCAACGCATGGTTTTTTGTGGTACAAATGTAATTATTTCGCTGTACACTTCTTTAATAACGGAGAATCGTAATACAAATAATTGCTGCGTAGACGGCTGTCGCAATAAACAGAAGGATTCAAAGTCTTCTTTTATTGCTTTACCGAAAGATTCTGCAAAGTTAGAAATATAAGTATTTTGTTTATTTTATTCGTAATATATTTATTTTTGAGAAGTCAGTGGAATTACTTAGGTAGTAGAAAGGCGTGTAGATATACTCAAATTCAGAGGCGAGTCATAACTATTTCTTTTTGTATAATTTCCTTTTTCTCGTTCATTCTTTTTTTGAACGAATTACATACACCTTTTTACTCAAAGTCAATAATAGGTACTTTGGAGACGGTAAAAAATATATAAAACACTACATTAAGGTGTAAATACAATAAATTACTTTTAAATTTATGTTGTTATTTATTTTACTTTTCTTGTACAACCCTAACGTTGTAGCTGTGGTGTAGGTAAATTCTGAACACAAAGGAATTGCGCTCTTGTGAGCGTACACGTAAAGTGCGATTTCAAATGCACTAGTTGCGTTGTAAATTTTGCAGGCTATTAAAATGGCGGCTTTCTCCGAGATCAAAGGAGTGCAAGTTCTGTACGTCAGTACTATTATATATTCTGTGCTACCGCTCGAACAAGTGTAGGTATGTAATTAAATACAAATAATACAAGGAAAAACTTAAACCATCTATAATTTGTATTTAATTACAAATATTCGCTCCGCATGCGTTAATGCGTAATAATAAGTGTAGGTATATATGAGTACTGTCGAAGCATTAACACAAGGAAATTATAATAAAATTTTAACCTAAATGGATTAGGTCAGCTGCAGATAAGGTGATAAAATAAAAGTAAAATATACCGGAGCTGGTAAACTGATTCCAGTGCCTTTTTCTTCCCAAATGATATCAGGTTTTGGATATGCATGTACTTTACAAGATATCTCGACCGGTTTACCAAATTGAGTAGTAATTGTTGGTGTTCCTTCAATAGTTACTCGCGGTGAGACATTTGTAGTCTTTTCTGTAATTGCAAATTAATTAAACTCTAGCATATCAATTTCGAGTAAAAAGTTTGTCTATCTTTTAATTAGTGATGAATACAAAACTGCCCTTAAGAAAAAGGGACTGCTTTAAAAACTCACTTTTACAAAAAATAACATAACACAAAATAAAAAGGTCACTGTTATATACGAGCAATGAAGCAAAATGCATTTTGATTTTAATATAATATAGTCAATTAAAATCGTTCCTATCAAATTCAGAACTTAAATTTCTTCGCTTTGTGTTTGGCTAATCTATCTTTTGCAAAGTACATACCTTTTCTTTTTTTTTAAACGTTACTAGGAATGTGGGTTGAATTCACATTACTAGCAATCTTGTTAACCCCTCCAACTAAGCTAAATATGCTTGTATCTGGAGTGGGTTCACGTCAATAGTGCAATGGGTGGGGATCGAACCTGCGACCTCTCGATCACAAGGCCGTCACCCTAGCCATTAGGCTATTGCCGCTTGCAACATTTATTAGAATTATATACTTATTTACCTGGCTTTGGAGCTTCAATGTAAGCTGTCCTTTCTGTTTTAACTTCTATAAAGTCACTTTTAAATCCAAGGCTGTTGCTTCCTTTACATTGATAGGTTTTATTTTCTGCTTTTTCGATTCTCAAAATACTAATATAATCATAAGGTTCTTCTAACAAGGATACCTGAAAAAATATAAATGAAGCATTAAGACTGAGAGATGGAAGGCGATCTGAGAGGCTTTAGGCTTGCAGTAGGACAGAAACGGCTGGTCTCTTAATTAATACGTGAAGCAAATCTTTGTACCCGTTTTTACGAATTCTAAGCGGACCGATGAGAATAAGTCGGTCCATCTATCATCGTCGCAACGCATGGTTTTTTGTGGTACAAATGTAATTATTTCGCTGTACACTTCTTTAATAACGGAGAATCGTAATACAAATAATTGCTGCGTAGACGGCTGTCGCAATAAACAGAAGGATTCAAAGTTTTCTTTTATTGCTTTACCGAAAGATTCTGCAAAGTTAGAAATATAAGTATTGTGTTTATTTTATTCGTAATATATTTATTTTTGAGAAGTCAGTGGAATTACTTAGGTAGTAGAAAGGCGTGTAGATATACTCAAATTCAGAGGCGACTGAAAACTATTTTTTTTTTGTATAATTTCCTTTTTCTCGTTCATTCTTTTTTTGAACGAATTACATACACCTACTTACTCAAAGTCAATAATAGGTACTTTGGAGACGGTAAAAAATATATAAAACACTACATTAAGGTGTAAATACAATAAATGACTTTTAAATTTATGTTGTTATTTATTTTACTTTTCTTGTACAACCCTAACGTTGGAGCTGTGGTGTAGGTAAATTCTGAACACAAAGGAACTGCGCTCTTGTGAGCGTACACGTAAAGTGCGATTTCAAATGCACTAGGTGCGTTGTAAATTTTGCAGGCTATTAAAATGGCGGCTTTCTCCGAGATCAAAGGAGTGCAAGTTCTGTACGTCAGTACTATTATATATTCTGTGCTACCGCTCGAACAAGTGTAGGTATGTAATTAAATACAAATAATAGAAGGAAAAACTTAAACCATCTATAATTTGTATTTAATTACAAATATTCGCTCCACATGCGTTAATGCGTAATAATAAGTGTAGGTATACATGAGTACTGTCGAAGCATTAACACAAGGAAATTATAATAAAATTTTAACCTAAATGGATTAGGTCAGCTGCAGATAAGGTGATAAAATAAAAGTAAAATATACCGGAGCTGGTAAACTGATTCCAGTGCCTTTTTCTTCCCAAATGATATCAGGTTTTGGATATGCATGTACTTTACAAGATATCTCGACCGGTTTACCAAATTGAGTAGTAATTGTTGGTGTTCCTTCAATAGTTACTCGCGGTGAGACATTTGTAGTCTTTTCTGTAATTGCAAATTAATTAAACTCTAGCATATCAATTTCAAGTAAAAAGTTTGTCTATCTTTTAATTAGTGATGAATACAAAACTGCCCTTAAGAAAAAGGGACTGCTTTAAAAACTCACTTTTACAAAAAATAACATAACACAAAATAAAAAGGTCACTGTTATATACGAGCAATGAAGCAAAATGCATTTTGATTTTAATATAATATAGTCAATTAAAATCGTTCCTATCAAATTCAGAACTTAAATTTCTTCGCTTTGTGTTTGGCTAATCTATCTTTTGCAAAGTACATACCTTTTCTTTTTTTTTAAACGTTACTAGGAATGTGGGTTGAATTCACATTACTAGCAATCTTGTTAACCCCTCCAACTAAGCTAAATATGCTTGTATCTGGAGTGGGTTCACGTCAATAGTGCAATGGGTGGGGATCGAACCTGCGACCTCTCGATCACAAGGCCGTCACCCTAGCCATTAGGCTATTGCCGCTTGCAACATTTATTAGAATTATATACTTATTTACCTGGCTTTGGAGCTTCAATGTAAGCTGTCCTTTCTGTTTTAACTTCTATAAAGTCACTTTTAAATCCAAGGCTGTTGCTTCCTTTACATTGATAGGTTTTATTTTCTGCTTTTTCGATTCTCAAAATACTAATATAATCATAAGGTTCTTCTAACAAGGATACCTGAAAAAATATAAATGAAGCATTAAGACTGAGAGATGGAAGGCGATCTGAGAGGCTTTAGGCTTGCAGTAGGACAGAAACGGCTGGTCTCTTAATTAATACGTGAAGCAAATCTTTGTACCCGTTTTTACGAATTCTAAGCGGACCGATGAGAATAAGTCGGTCCATCTATCATCGTCGCAACGCATGGTTTTTTGTGGTACAAATGTAATTATTTCGCTGTACACTTCTTTAATAACGGAGAATCGTAATACAAATAATTGCTGCGTAGACGGCTGTCGCAATAAACAGAAGGATTCAAAGTTTTCTTTTATTGCTTTACCGAAAGATTCTGCAAAGTTAGAAATATAAGTATTGTGTTTATTTTATTCGTAATATATTTATTTTTGAGAAGTCAGTGGAATTACTTAGGTAGTAGAAAGGCGTGTAGATATACTCAAATTCAGAGGCGACTGAAAACTATTTTTTTTTTTGTATAATTTCCTTTTTCTCGTTCATTCTTTTTTTGAACGAATTACATACACCTACTTACTCAAAGTCAATAATAGGTACTTTGGAGACGGTAAAAAATATATAAAACACTACATTAAGGTGTAAATACAATAAATGACTTTTAAATTTATGTTGTTATTTATTTTACTTTTCTTGTACAACCCTAACGTTGGAGCTGTGGTGTAGGTAAATTCTGAACACAAAGGAACTGCGCTCTTGTGAGCGTACACGTAAAGTGCGATTTCAAATGCACTAGGTGCGTTGTAAATTTTGCAGGCTATTAAAATGGCGGCTTTCTCCGAGATCAAAGGAGTGCAAGTTCTGTACGTCAGTACTATTATATATTCTGTGCTACCGCTCGAACAAGTGTAGGTATGTAATTAAATACAAATAATAGAAGGAAAAACTTAAACCATCTATAATTTGTATTTAATTACAAATATTCGCTCCACATGCGTTAATGCGTAATAATAAGTGTAGGTATACATGAGTACTGTCGAAGCATTAAAACAAGGAAATTATAATAAAATTTTAACCTAAATGGATTAGGTCAGCTGCAGATAAGGTGATAAAATAAAAGTAAAATATACCGGAGCTGGTAAACTGATTCCAGTGTCTTTTTCTTCCCAAATGATATCAGGTTTTGGATATGCATGTACTTTACAAGATATCTCGACCGGTTTACCAAATTGAGTAGTAATTGTTGGTGTTCCTTCAATAGTTACTCGCGGTGAGACATTTGTAGTCTTTTCTGTAATTGCAAATTAATTAAACTCTAGCGTATCAATTTCGAGTAAAAAGTTTGTCTATCTTTTAATTAGTGATGAATACAAAACTGCCCTTAAGAAAAAGGGACTGCTTTAAAAACTCACTTTTACAAAACATAACATAACACAAAATAAAAAGGTCACTGTTATATACGAGCAATGAAGCAAAATGCATTTTGATTTTAATATAATATAGTCAATTAAAATCGTTCCTATCGAATTCAGAACTTAAATTTCTTCGCTTTGTGTTTGGCTAATCTATCTTTTGCAAAGTACATACTTTTTCTTTTTTTTTAAACGTTACTAGGAATGTGGGTTGAATTCACATTACTAGCAATCTTGTTAACCCCTCCAACTAAGCTAAATATGCTTGTATCTGGAGTGGGTTCACGTCAATAGTGCAATGGGTGGGGATCGAACCTGCGACCTCTCGATCACAAGGCCGTCACCCTAGCCATTAGGCTATTGCCGCTTGCAACATTTATTAGAATTATATACTTATTTACCTGGCTTTGGAGCTTCAATGTAAGCTGTCCTTTCTGTTTTAACTTCTATAAAGTCACTTTTAAATCCAAGGCTGTTGCTTCCTTTACATTGATAGGTTTTATTTTCTGCTTTTTCGATTCTCAAAATACTAATATAATCATAAGGTTCTTCTAACAAGGATACCTGAAAAAATATAAATGAAGCATTAAGACTGAGAGATGGAAGGCGATCTGAGAGGCTTTAGGCTTGCAGTAGGACAGAAACGGCTGGTCTCTTAATTAATACGTGAAGCAAATCTTTGTACCCGTTTTTACGAATTCTAAGCGGACCGATGAGAATAAGTCGGTCCATCTATCATCGTCGCAACGCATGGTTTTTTGTGGTACAAATGTAATTATTTCGCTGTACACTTCTTTAATAACGGAGAATCGTAATACAAATAATTGCTGCGTAGACGGCTGTCGCAATAAACAGAAGGATTCAAAGTTTTCTTTTATTGCTTTACCGAAAGATTCTGCAAAGTTAGAAATATAAGTATTGTGTTTATTTTATTCGTAATATATTTATTTTTGAGAAGTCAGTGGAATTACTTAGGTAGTAGAAAGGCGTGTAGATATACTCAAATTCAGAGGCGACTGAAAACTATATTTTTTTTGTATAATTTCCTTTTTCTCGTTCATTCTTTTTTTGAACGAATTACATACACCTACTTACTCAAAGTCAATAATAGGTACTTTGGAGACGGTAAAAAATATATAAAACACTACATTAAGGTGTAAATACAATAAATGACTTTTAAATTTATGTTGTTATTTATTTTACTTTTCTTGTACAACCCTAACGTTGGAGCTGTGGTGTA
The DNA here is from genome assembly GCA_932294365.1 of Diachrysia chrysitis. Lineage (NCBI taxonomy): Eukaryota > Metazoa > Arthropoda > Insecta > Lepidoptera > Noctuidae > Diachrysia > Diachrysia chrysitis. The sequence goes on along the minus strand of OW028659.1, from coordinate 6,339,897 downwards.
GGTAAATTCTGAACACAAAGGAACTGCGCTCTTGTGAGCGTACACGTAAAGTGCGATTTCAAATGCACTAGGTGCGTTGTAAATTTTGCAGGCTATTAAAATGGCGGCTTTCTCCGAGATCAAAGGAGTGCAAGTTCTGTACGTCAGTACTATTATATATTCTGTGCTACCGCTCGAACAAGTGTAGGTATGTAATTAAATACAAATAATAGAAGGAAAAACTTAAACCATCTATAATTTGTATTTAATTACAAATATTCGCTCCACATGCGTTAATGCGTAATAATAAGTGTAGGTATACATGAGTACTGTCGAAGCATTAAAACAAGGAAATTATAATAAAATTTTAACCTAAATGGATTAGGTCAGCTGCAGATAAGGTGATAAAATAAAAGTAAAATATACCGGAGCTGGTAAACTGATTCCAGTGTCTTTTTCTTCCCAAATGATATCAGGTTTTGGATATGCATGTACTTTACAAGATATCTCGACCGGTTTACCAAATTGAGTAGTAATTGTTGGTGTTCCTTCAATAGTTACTCGCGGTGAGACATTTGTAGTCTTTTCTGTAATTGCAAATTAATTAAACTCTAGCATATCAATTTCGAGTAAAAAGTTTGTCTATCTTTTAATTAGTGATGAATACAAAACTGCCCTTAAGAAAAAGGGACTGCTTTAAAAACTCACTTTTACAAAACATAACATAACACAAAATAAAAAGGTCACTGTTATATACGAGCAATGAAGCAAAATGCATTTTGATTTTAATATAATATAGTCAATTAAAATCGTTCCTATCAAATTCAGAACTTAAATTTCTTCGCTTCGTGTTTCGTGTTTTAAACGTTACTAGGAATGTGGGTTGAATTCACATTACTAGCAATCTTGTTAACCCCTCCAACTAAGCTAAATATGCTTGTATCTGGAGTGGGTTCACGTCAATAGTGCAATGGGTGGGGATCGAACCTGCGACCTCTCGATCACAAGGCCGTCACCCTAGCCATTAGGCTATTGCCGCTTGCAACATTTATTAGAATTATATACTTATTTACCTGGCTTTGGAGCTTCAATGTAAGCTGTCCTTTCTGTTTTAACTTCTATAAAGTCACTATTTAATCCAAAGCTGTTGCTTCCTTTACATTGATAGGTTTTATTTTCTGCTTTTTCGATTCTCAAAATACTAATATAATCATAAGGTTCTTCTAACAAGGATACCTGAAAAAATTTAAATGAAGCATTAAGACTGAGAGATGGAAGGCGATCTGAGAGGCTTTAGGTTTGCAGTAGGACAGAAACGGCTGGTCTCTTAATTAATACGTGAAGCAAATATTTGTACCCGTTTTTACGAATTCTACGCGGACCGATGAGTATGCAATTCAGACGATTAAAGTTTATTATGAAGAAGGACGGACCAAAGTTTATATACTTTTTTTATAATATTTTTTAGAAATACAATAAATTAATAAAAAACAGCGCCACGTACACTATCATGCGTTTAAGACACACACACCCACACATGTATATTTTATACAGTTCTAGTCAATTGACACGTTGAAACCAGTCTCAGTCTTTTGTCACTACCACTACCGCCAGGCCTCCGTAACTCGCCAATACCTACGCGATAAGCACCTACAGCGCGCGCCAACTTGAAGTTGCAAATCAGTCGAGGCCGGCGCGGGCCGCCCCGCGCTTACGAGTACTTATGAGTATACGAATAATTCGGTCCATCTATCATCGTCGCAACGCATGGATTTTTGTGGTACAAATGTAATTATTTCGCTGTACACTTCTTTAATAACGGAGAATCGTCATACAAATAATTGATGCGTGGACGGCTGTCGCAATAAACAGAAGGATTCAAAGTTTTCTTTTGTTGCTTTACCGAAAGATTCTGCAAAGTTAGAAATATAAGTATTTTGTTTATTTTATTCGTAATATATTTATTTTTGAGAAGTCAGTGGAATTACTTAGGTAGTAGAAAGGCGTGTAGATATACTCTAATTCAGAGGCGAGTCATAACTATTTTTTTTTGTATAAATTCCTTTTTCTCGTTTATTCTTTTTTTGAACGAATTACATACACCTTCTTACTCAAAGTCAATAATAGGTACTTTGGAGACGGTAAAAAATATATAAAACACTACATTAAGGTGTAAATACAATAAATGACTTTTAAATTTATGTTGTTATTAAGCTATTGCATAGCTTTTATCGCGGGCCTTGAGCGTGGGGACCGAATCCAGAAATTCCGTAACGAAAAAAACCTAACACCCCCCACTCCGACGTTGACAGCCGTGCATCGTCTAACGTCGTTTCAGTTCGGCAGACTTCGGCACGGTGTTTGTGCGGTGCGGTGTTGACAGCCGCGCATCGTCTAACGTCGTGTCAGTTCGGCAGACTTCGGCACGGTGTTTGTGTGCGTGCGACTAGACGTATGCGTGTAGACTGTACGAAGCTCGCACGGATCGAGACGATCTGCTCCAAACTCAAACTTATGTTTCTTATTTCAGTTACCATAAACCTATAGTTTCAATGATAAAAATTCCTGAGTACCCTACATGTATTGTAAGATAATAAAAATATTTTATACAATATTAACTTCTCATTTATTCAATAAAAGAAAAAAAATATGTTTTCTCATCGGTCCCCACGCTCAATAAGTGTAACTTGAATGAATATCAAAGAAAAAACTTGAATTAATATCAAAGAAAAAAAAATATTGCATAATATTATAATTGCATAAGTTGACAAAAATGCCATGCAATAGCTTTACCGCGGCAGTCCCCGAGTGCCACACGTATTTTTTTTATTTTACTTTTCTTGTACAACCCTGACGTTGAAGCTGTGGTGTAGGTAAATTCTGAACACTAAGGAATTGCGCTCTTGTGAGCGTACACGTAAAGTGCGATTTCAAATGCACTAGGTGCGTTGTAAATTTTGCAGGCTATTATAATGGCGGCTTTCTCCGAGATCAAAGGAGTGCAAGTTCTGTACGTCAGTACTATTATATATTCTGTGCTACCGCTCGAACAAGTGTAGGTATGTAATTAAATACAAATAATAGAAGGAAAAACTTAAACCATCTATAATTTGTATTTAATTACAAATATTCGCTCCGCATGCGTTAATGCGTAATAATAAGTGTAGGTATATATGAGTACTGTCGAAGCATTAACACAAGGAAATTATAATAAAATTTTAACCTAAATGGATTAGGTCAGCTGCAGATAAGGTGATAAAATAAAAGTAAAATATACCGGAGCTGGTAAACTGATTCCAGTGTCTTTTTCTTCCCAAATGATATCAGGTTTTGGATATGCATGTACTTTACAAGATATCTCGACCGGTTTACCAAATTGAGTAGTAATTGTTGGTGTTCCTTCAATAGTTACTCGCGGTGAGACATTTGTAGTCTTTTCTGTAATTGCAAATTAATTACACTCTAGCATATCAATTTCGAGTAAAAAGTTTGTCTATCTTTTAATTAGTGATGAATACAAAACTGCCCTTAAGAAAAAGGGACTGCTTTAAAAACTCACTTTTACAAAACATAACATAACACAAAATAAAAAGGTCACTGTTATATACGAGCAATGAAGCAAAATGCATTTTGATTTTAATATAATATAGTCAATTAAAATCGTTCCTATCAAATTCAGAACTTAAATTTCTTCGCTTCGTGTTTGGCTAATCTATCTTTTGCAAAGTACATACTTTTTCTTTTTCTTTTTTTTTAAACGTTACTAGGAATGTGGGTTGAATTCACATTACTAGCAATCTTGTTAACCCCTCCAACTAAGCTAAATATGCTTGTATCTGGAGTGGCTTCACGTCAATAGTGCAATGGGTGGGGATCGAACCTGCGACCTCTCGATCACAAGGCCGTCACCCTAGCCATTAGGCTATTGCCGCTTGCAACATTTATTAGAATTAATTATACTTATTTACCTGGCTTTGGAGCTTTAATGTAAGCTGTCCTTTCTGTTTTAACTTCTATAAAGTTCCACAGTAAAGTAGTACTTTTAACAAACAGTAGCATATGTAAAAGATCATATTTTGCTTAGAAGAAGTTATAAATATTGCCAGATTTATGTATTAATTCATTGGCTCGACTATGCATGCCTCTTAGTCTCTGCCAATATTTATAATATTCGTACCTGGTGGAAGTTTTGACACGGTATCACTGATAGATGTAGGTTTAAGCACAGAGAACCAGAGTTGGAAATTGATACTGGTTTTTGCGGTGATGACTGCGTATGTCTCAGATTTGCTCCCAACTTTTACCGAATACATACCAGCTTTTGATCCTGTTGCTTTAACAATCTGACAAGATATTCATATTATATTAGGTAAGCAGCTGAAGACTTAGTTTTAAACGTAAGTTCGGAAGATATATAGGAAAAAATATTTGCTGTGGTTAGTGTAAATATAACATGATAGGAAAATAAGAAGCTTTTCACTGCAAATAGAACCACTAATGAGAGTCGTGGTAAAACATGTCAAGAGGCATAGGAAAAGGATGGTCTGGACGCAGAAGGTCACGTTTGCAGAACTACAAGGCAAAAAATTTGGCGCAACGTCACTTTTGCCAAAAGTCACATTCGCACACCGCCTAATTCTCAAAAGTCACTTTCATGCTTTCCACTGAAGATTGATTTTCCGAAAACACGTTGAAAGAAAAAAGGAAGTAAATTTAACTTACTGCTGTTTGATCTTTGTCCATGATAGTTTCAATTGCAGGTTTGCTTCCCTCAGGACCAGTTACGGTCCCGATCTTGGGTTTATCTCCAGTAACAAGAATGAGAATATCCTTAGTATCGCCATCGACATTATACTGTAAAATGGAAATAGTTAACACATCTTAGTCTGGCTTACAACTTTAAAAATACTCTCTCCATTAGTCTGGATACATTAAAACTGTTTTAACACATAATTCCAATGCGAATTCGAACAATAAGTTCAATACTTACCTCCATTGTATTATTATATCCGGGCGGAAAATGCTTAGAACCGACAACTGTTTCCCTGCTTTTAATAACTCCTTGTACGTAACCTGATACCTGCAACATTAAATATTGGTAATTAGATCAAATGTAGAATATCTACATTTCATTTAAAATACGTGTTCTCAACAGGTGAGCACATCTGTAATGGATTATAAGAAAACATGCTATCATTGTGTCTGTAATTTCTTACATCTTTAATTTCATGTTTATCAGTATGAAAAACTTGTCCATTTATTGCGTTGGCTATTTTGTGGTTAATTATATCGTCCGCATCTCTTCTCGTACCGCATATCCCACTTAAAACAAAAAAGACCTGAAACATAGTAACATCTTTTAATTTTATCTGCTCAGGTGTCTTCTGTCTAAAGGTCATAAAATCTTATCAAGACCCATATTTTGCATGCCCATGCCAAGTCGGATGACAACTAAGGTGGCCATATTAGTTTCGTCACATAACGACAAAACCCATGTAGCGACTCTTTCTACTTATTGAAGTGATAACTTGTTATGGGGGTAAACCGTATCGTTACGTAACTCGTTACGGCGAAAAACTATAATTGTCAATATACTGTTTTTAACGGGCCTGTTGGTGTAGTGGTTAGTGAAGGTTGTGGGTTCGATTCCCACCCAGGACAAATCTTTGTGTGAGGAATGGGATTGGGAAAAATGATGAGCACGATCATTTGTTCTGTGTCTGGGTGTAATTTATCTATAATATGTATGTAGTTAGAAACATAATATAAGTATGTTTATCAGTTGTCTGGTTGCCATAATACAGCCTCTGCCTAGTTTGGGATCAGATGGCCGTGTGTGAGTTGTCCCAAGACATATAATATAGATATATATATGTATATATTATTATATACTGTTGACAATGATAGTTTAAGTTATCACTTCTGTCGGGCGTCCCGAGACGCACACATTTTTTTTTTAATGAAACTTCTTTCAATGGCGTTTTATATCATTATTTTCTCTAAAGCTTCCGGAGTATGTAGGCCTACACTTAAAATAAAATAACAATAATACCTGACTTTGTTTCTTCTGCCAAATACTTTTAATCTTTTCAAACTTGTCGTGATCTTTTGCCGATGCATCAGTAAACAAATAAGAGAGTGGTAGGCAGTCTGCAAAGGCTTCTTCAACTCCTGTCATCGCATATTCTGGACAATCTCCGCCACCATGTACACTAATGTCTTCTAAAGCTCTTTTAAAAGCATTTTTGTCTTTGGTAACGACACGTAATCGGATATCTAGAATGTTGAAGTTATTGTAAACAAAATTTAATTAATTGAATATGTTTTTATTTATTTATTTATTTATTGATAGGTACACACAGCATTCACAATATCAGAGTACTAATATAAAGTGTAACAAAAAAACTCCTCTCTCTAAATTATAAGAAAAACGTTAACATTAAGAACAAATTTACAAATAAAGATATTTTAATATAAAGATTTTTTTTTGTCCTATATATGTTATCAGCAAGTGAAGTCATAATTAAAATTAAAATTCGTGTGAGATATAAATGAATGTGGGCAACATCACATACATTGCTCTGAACCCAAAGTAAGTAGCTACAGCACTTGTGTTATGGAATTCAGAGACAACGAAGGTACCACAAACACCCAGACCCGAGACAATGTAAAAAAGGGTTTTTTCAACGTTGACCCGGCCGGGGATCGAACCCGGGACCTCGGAGCTGGCGACACCTTGAAAACCGGTGTGTACGCCACTCGACCGCGGAAGTCGGTCGAGATGATAAAATTGTTTTCATTATTTAGATACCGTTTAGTTAAACACAAATGATATCTTAACGGGAATGATAAGACATCGTAGAACAAGTTAAACTAAAGTCACTTATAGGTTTTATTTCATTTACCTATGCAGGGTGTAACCAAAAGGGTATATCTCGCACCCTCAGTGGAAAAAAGGCATTTCCATAAAACTGGTTTTATGGAAATATTTACTTCGTCTTTGGTCGCAGAGGAAAGATTCTTATATCAAACAAAAGAGAAAAAAATATTACTCTGCGTGTTGTTTTTAAATTAGTGCTAATGATTCTAGTTTATTAGGAATTATAGAAATAAATTATTATGCTATTTTCCGTAATTTAAAAACATGGTATTTTGAAAATATATATATATTTATATATATAATATATATTGTGAAATTAAATATATTTTAAAAAGTATGTTCAATTAAAGGAATTATGAACTTGTAACACTGTCAATTATTGCTAGTATAAGTAAGATTACTGCATTTTTTCTTTTATTGAATTTATTGTTTATATTAAGTATCCAACACTTACCCCTTTTTTCAATTTAAAGGCTTGTTGAGAGACCTTAAGTAAACAATAATAATTATTTATTCCATTATCTGTTATAGAAATTTTACATGCATATTGACTAATATTACCTGAGGCTAAATATTTAAGACTAAAGGAAAAAAAACAAATTCATATTTTGTTTTAAATAATTTTTATTATATCCAAAATAATCAGCATAGCTTTGGATACAATAGGCATGTTTCCTATTTTTTTTTTTAATGTCCGTCTTTTAGATTAATGAATTTTATTGTCTTTATGCATCGCATTGATTGTCAAATCATTGGGTAAGTATAAGCGATTTGGGGCGTGTTCACGCCTATAATGAGATATGCTAGGCTCGAAGCCCATTATATGTTCCTGAATAGGATTTGAGTCAATTTTATTGTGAGGAGTAGCTCTCAGTCTCCTGTCTACTGGCGGTGCAACTGTCTCCTTGGAATTGGACAATTAATTCTGTAAAGGTTTATCATTAGATGGTTTGTAGCCAAAAGTTGTCAAAAAGAAAGTTTTGCATACCGTCTTTAAGAGAATAACTGTAGCTTACTTTTTTCCTGTAGTCCTCTGATTCAGGTCTTGTTACTGTTCTTTCTTTCACAGATTTTGCTGAAGTGTGATGCAGCATAAACGCCTTCCTCTCTTTGTCACTTAAATTCCAGAAGCTTTCATTTATAATTTTTCGCTGGTCATCTGATATATTCTGGATACATATCTCTTTGCAGGAAGCTGGACAGGGTGGGTGCAAGCCATGTTTCTCTCTTATCTCTTTTTTTTCGCTTCTTTTCTAACATTGAGTGGTTGGTTGTATTTTTTTCTTTTTCTAATTGCTTACGTATAAGTTGAAAGATCATGTGTATTATCGTAAGTTATTTCATTCTGTGCCAGATTTTCGGTGTCCCTTAGATTAGCGTTACTTATAACTTTGTTTCCACGGGATGAATCCTCAACAGATTTTTCATGTTCAGCACGTGACACACTTAAATTATTTGTTAGAGTGTCTGAAGTATAATTCGTATTTTCGGAAACAGTTATAATTATTTGATCTACTTATATCAACATGAGAAATACAAGATCTTTGTTGATCATTTGCAGTCTGTGTGATCAGAGTTCCTGTACTAGCGCTATCTAAATTAAAACCATTGTTTTTATCAGAACAAAATACTGTCGATGATATATATCATTTAAATTATTATGTTCAATAATAGGCACAGTTGTTAATAAAGAGTTCATGGAAATGTTTTTGTTCCCGGTTTCTGTGTTCTGATGGTGTTGATGCTGATTGAAATAGTCGGCTTTTGGTGTAAATGGGCCCGATAAAAAGTTTAAATCTACAGAGTCTTAATAATTTGACGCATGATTAATCGGAGCCAGTGATTGATTTGCACTGTCGTATCTTAAAAATGGATTTTCTTATTTCTTTGTGACATGGTTTATCTGAAACAATATTCGTTTATTTTAATTAGGTTACTTTATTAATTAAAAGTTTTACGCAGTTACCATAAAATAGGTAAATGCTAAATCCAAATACAAAATATTTGGTACTATTATTCAAATTATCATCATCGGCACGACAGCAACCATTTGCTATTAAATTGTAGAATTGAGTCACATAAATTTGTTGTGGCCTAGCAAATAAAGTTCAATTTCGCTATGTAGGTAATACGAAGGCGCGTATGGTAAGGCGCCGGCCGCAAGAAAGTAATGAAGAAATTGAACATAAATTTCTTTTTTGAGTATGATTATGATTATATTTTACTAAAATTATACTTAACAGGACTTACCCGACTGTCACAAAACCAAATTACATCACTGAACACATTAATTCGAGATTTTTAACAATTTAACACAGTAGTTACAAGATTATGACCTCTTAAACACTCATATCGCTGCTTTATTTTTATCAAAATATTTTTTTTAGTAAGTATGTGCATTTATAATATAATGTTACAAAATGAATAAAACAAAAAAAGACGTTTTCGTGAATACAATCCGTTTCTTTTTTTTTCGCTGGGATGTAAAAAAAAGAAACGGATTTAAATCATAATATTTGTTACTGTTTATTTTGATCATTAAAATTTAACGATAAACGTCATAAAATGTAATACTTCCTATTATTCAACACATTTTTTGCGTTAAAGCGTTTATTCTATTTATTTTATCCGTAAGAAAAAAGTATTCAAAATTCATAAAACAAGATTTTTTGCATAAATTCCTCAAATTAATCAAGAAAAATATGAAAAAAATCTTAACTAAAACTTTTAACGTACTTTTCAAATATGTTAAAATCGACAATTCAACGTAAAATGACTTATGCTTTTTTTCCACTGGGGGTACGATCTATCCAAAAGGGGCAAAGAGTATCTCTGGTATACAGTCAATTTACAAAATTACAGCTTAAAATGAGTTAATTAATATCCAATTTTTTCCCTTTTGGATAGATATACCCTTTCGGTAACACCCTGTATATGACTAGCGCCCGGCTTCTCACCGGTAGCACAAGATTAAATGCCTATTTTTTTCAGAAGTAGTGTCGTAAGTATAATGTTCTGATTTGTTGAATTTCTGTACTCATGTAACAAATCAATACATTACACATAATAGGAATTTAGTTTTACAGCAGTATGTCAGGCTAAGTGATGGGAGTTGATTGATATTATTATATTTTATTTAATTAACTGCTGCACTCAGAGACCTTAATGGATACTTAAGGGATTATTTATTATTGATTTAACACGTTAAAAATTTTAGTACAAAAATTTGTATGGAGTCATGAGTCATATCAGTCGTGGGGCACGCACGTCTAAAATTATCATTGAAATTCGCATGTGGCGCAAATTGTAGACGTGTTAATAAAGCAATAACGTGTTACTAAATGACTTCTAAGACATGACATACTTAAACTTAAATCGAGACTTAGTTGGCTTACCTAAATATAATAAGGAAACCCTTATTGCCCAATTTAAAACCCTTAAACATTTTGAATTCATCTCTTGGGTACTTACCCGGATTATTAAACGTAACAAGGATAAAATTTTCGATCTGTGATGCATTCGATTTCAATACAGTCTCAAATATTTCATTAGCTTCTTGTTTGACTTGATCAATTTCATCCCACATTAATCCCGTATCGTCAATAACAAATGTCAAACTACTTTTAACAATAACAAATCCATAACTTGTATAGAAATTTGTAACTAGATACAAAAATATAAAATGCAACCTGCCAGTCATAGCTAACACTAAGTTATCAACTGAAGCGCGCAAGACATCTATAACTGACTACTGAGTTATATGAAACCTAGTCATGTAATAATATAGTAAATATGATTCGAGTGACCCAGTGATATCAAAGTTCACGTTTTATTATAATAATCTTCAGGAAGCGTATAATTAGGTATTTTTATGAACTATAATTAGGTCAATAACACATTTCTTTATTTAATAATATAATATGTTTTTAAATAAAAAGAAAAAAACTGTTGTTTTCCAGTTTAATAATAAACGGTAATAATAATAGTAAGCTCGGGGCAAGCCGTTACCTCATCATGAGAATAACGCAATTCCTGAGGGCTTATTAACTTGCTTTTTCTAACTTTGAGATATAAATAAAAAATGTATCTTTAGGTCTATGTAGGAGCATACATCCGCAGGGCAGCTTGTGGCGAGCTGTTTGTGAGTAGCGACACAACGGACCTGAGTTCCCCAGGGAGTCACTTCTTAGGAGGGCTCCCAGCTCTTTCTTGCCTTAACTGGCTGGCTAGAGAGGGGTCGCTAGAGCTATATGCTCGGGGGTGGAAGTGTCTAATGGCGTAATAGCGAGGAAACCCGCTCCGGGTCTGCTACTGTGACCCGCGATGGTGAAATCGGGGCCGCACCGCTCGACACCCCTAGCCGCTCGCACTGGTGTTGCCTCCTGCTGCCTATCGTGGCGGTTATGTTGGGGGGCCCATCCGGTGAGTTGTCGAGTCACCACCTGCCTATTTGATTGCATTAACATGTGTTAGAAGGCAGGTGCCATAGTTTTCCGATTTAGTTCTAATAACCAATCCACTAACATTTACCTACACATAGCCTAAATTTTTACTTTCCATTCATAATTTACAATAGCTCTGTATCTACTGTGGACCATTCATACCTGTTCTTCCATAGAGCAGTGGTGGATGGGCCCTAGTAGATGCCCCATCCTAGTTTAGAGTAAAGTTCTCAACAAGGCCACTGCGTGTTGGACCTGTGTCCCCACGTAAGCCTTTCAAAGGACCGGGTATTCTCAATGCTGAGGATAGCCCGTAAAAAAAGAGAGATAGTAAATTCTACGGTTTAATAATAATAGTAAATTCTACAAACACAATACGCATTACAATTTAAATACATACATTTTATGTGGTTTTCCTGAGATCTGACTATTTATTTGATATGATAGCAATTATTTTTAGTAGTGTTTTGTATTTTTTTGCCTTAAATACAAAACCAATAGAGCAAAGTGTCCTGTGCGGTGCAGGTTAAATTTAATGACAAAACCATTAAAAATTATTACACCATTAAATTGTAGTCGTCTTAAAAATATATGTTTATTAATTCTGACGACCAAAACAAGATAGCGCCAAGTATGTTGATATTTTTAGACGCAGTAGCTGATATATGCGTAAAATTTTGTTACTTATTCTTTAGACAGAAGTTTATCTTGTGATAAACAAATTGCAAGGCTGCTGATTAAGGCAGTAGTAACATTGACCGACATATATTTAAAAAAAGGGCTAATTTGCTTTGCATTAAGCACGACATGATAATATTTTTATGTAGTTTGAGCACTAGAAATATACATGAGCTTGCTATTCCTAGTGTTAGGCTACACAAGGTTCGTAATTCATTCATTGGACTATACATTAAAATCTATACTAATATTATGAAGCTGAAGAGTTTGTTTGTTTGAACACGCTAATCTCAGGAACTACTGTTTCGAATTTAAAAAATCTTTTTGTATTTAACACGCGAACAAAGTCGCGGGGGACAGCTAGTTCGTAAATAAAACTTTATTAAAAGCTAAACCTGACTTCTTGAAAAATAAAGTAAACTCGTCGACCAAAAGGCGCTGAGAGATAATCCAGTTCTAGCCTATTCAAGTGTTAAGGCCGGTGTTGACTACTGGTACCATAGCTATACCTATTTGCCATCCTTAATACAGTCGTCCCAATTTACCAATATTAAATTGCTTAAAACCGTTCTCTTACTTTCAGTGGGCTTTTTTGACGTCCAGCTTAAGTCGATACGAACTTCAAGCACTATACGTATGGTTTTTCCTCTAAGCCTTTATGGATGAATCGAAAGAGAGATAAATTTGATTTTGGTTCGTTATTTTAAATAGTTCAGCTTCGTTCCACGTGAAGTTTTTCTGATGTCTTGATAAATATTCAGACTTGTCTTGATACTTAGGCTAGAATTTGCCTCTGTTCTCAGTTAGTGAGATAGCAATCGCACCCTCGCGTTGGAGCAAAACTCTGCCCACAAAATTCCGAGCATCTTCCTACAGAAACTCCAAAGCATACATCTCCCCCGTTTCTAACACGCGCACTGTCTAAGTCTCTGCTATCGTCTCTATCTTAATAAACGTTATTCTTCTGTGCGTGTGTTTGTAACTTAACTTCTCCTAAACGGCTAGGCCGATTTGGATTAAATTGTGTGTATATATTTTAATGGGTTCCTTCAATGTTGTATTCACATAATTACCCGATGATTACACGGACCGAAATTTATTCTTAATCAATTAGCCTATGACTAAAGAGTGGAAAGAGGAAAGTAACGGCCTTGCCTTCTTTGGGACAGCTGCTTAGTTACTATCTATATAGAGTTTGAATTACTATATAAACTATCATCATACCAGCCTATAAATGTCCCACTACTGGGCACAGGCCTCTTCTCATATAGAGAAGGAACGAGCATTGATCACCACGCTTGCTCATTGCGGGTTGGCGATTTCAAATTCCAATTGTTGGAATCCAGGTTTCCTCACGATGTTATCCTTCACCGTTTGTCAATGATGTCTTAGAATAATTAAGAAAGTACATATAACTTTGAAAAAGTCACATTGGTACTTGCCTGTAGTGGGTTCGAACCTGCAACCTTGTGCACACAAATCCGTTCATTGAACCACTAGGCCACCACGACACAATATAAACTATATATATAGAGTTAAATATACTTTTTATTTCGTCGTGAAAGCGAGACGCTACACGACGGCAAAAGTCCCGCTTAAATATTTCATGATCTTTATGAGCTGAAAAATATCTAGTACATAACATCTGTATTTATTAAAAGGAAAAGGAAAAAGTGATTTATAAAAAAAGTTGAAACGACCAAATAACACAAAGTTATGTGTCGAAAGAAACTAAAAGAACTGCTATTAATGTTTTTTTTGTAAAAAAAGATGACGCTGTTGTAAGAATAACCTTATAGTTTATTTTTTATAAAAGTAAGATCTATCAGTCAGTTACCACCGTCCACCTCTCTTTTTGTTCCTCCTGTCCTCATCCCATTTATTTAGGGTCGACGAAAAAACTACCTATTGGTTAAAATTGATAATAGATGGCCTTGTTGTATTAAGTCTTACTTTTTACCGACCTACATTCGTTTATAAGTATCTTAGACTAAAATTCAATCCGTATGATCATCGCGTAACTTTAAAATGCATATTTCTTTGGATTTATTCAACCGATTGCGATGAAACAAAGACTAAAAGGAAAATAAACCTAGTACCAACTTCGAACCTAAATCACGAGTAGGAGTTGACATAGAGGTAGAAAATAATGAAACAGGACAATGCTTAAGACGGAGTATTGTATAATTGAAAAGAGAAGAAGGAGAGAGGAAATTTGTGGATGAAGAAGAGAAGCAGGTAACGATAGAGGGAGAGAAGGAATAGATATATATGCAATAGAATAATAGGAAGTTGTACAAGCAAAATAGTAATTAGTTATAGTTGGCAAAAGGAATGAAGTTAATGGGAAGGAAGGAAGCTTGATAATGTAGTTTGTTAATTTGGGAAGCGAAGGAAGTACTGAAATAATTAAAATAAGAATTAATTGTAGAAGAAGTGGTATTTAATTATTAAGGCATATAGAGGAATTGGGGCTATATATATGTACGTATATATGTACGTATATATGTACGTATGTATGTATGTATGTATATATATAAGAATAATGGGAGTTGTAGAAGCAAAATAGGTAGTTATTAGTAATCGTTGGCAAAACGAATGAAGTTAATTGGAAGGAAGGAAGCTCGATGATGTAGGATTGGACATAATTATATGTTAATTAGGAAGCAAAGGACGTAGTTATAGAGAAGTGGTAAAATATGATTAAACCTGTTGTTTGTTATTGAAAGCTCGATGATGGAGGTTATACTGTAGATGTATATTCGGGAAGCGAAAGAAGTACGGAAATAAATAATAAGAGAACTAGCTGTAGAAGATGAGTAAACCTGTTGTGTGTTATTAGGACTGAAATAAGTAATTAATGTGAAAAGTCAAATTGAATATAATATGCTAGGTAGTGATTATTCAAAGTGATTATTTAAATGAAGGATAAATTGTTTTATTTCATTAAAATAAGGAAGAGATGTAGTGTATGCGAATACAAGTAAAGGTTCTGTCGTCTCATGCCTACCGTCCGCAGGCGGTGGTAGCGGGAGACGGGGCGCGTCGCCCGTCTCCCGACAGTCGTTATATGTGAGCGAGACGGTTGCGCGTGCGGTGCGGTAAGCAGTGAGTCGGTATTTTATAATATTACTAGAGTGAAGTGAGTAAGTAACAAACAGTACAGTAATTATAAAATAAGGTTTCGTTTATTCAAATAAAGAATACACTTGACATTACATCCAATTAAAACTCATACGTAAATTTTACGCATGATTATCTTTTAGGTACATCACAATAATGATTATCTTTCTAGGGTTAAAAATATGAAATTAAATTTATTTACAATTATTTGAAAAGAAAAAAAGTTCTAATTACACAAATAAGAATAAAGTTCTTTTACATACCTAAATCACACCTGATTTGTTTATCACTAGGGGTCACTTCACGTCGTTTTTTAAAATTACAATTATGTGTCTGCCACGTTTTATAACATCGAACGCGTTCACTTTCACACTTTTCATTTGATTACGAGTTTGATGCTCGTTTTCTGTACACCAATTGCATCACCTGCACCTCGCTTAACAAATACAAGTCCAGCGGGGTCAGGACCGGGCTTCTTGCTGGCCATGAAACTGAACCCCCTGTCTAATCCAGTGAACTTCAAACACAGAATTGAGGGGATTACGTACATTACGTTCGTAATGTGCTGGACAACATGATGGCATGTTGATAGTAGGTATAAATGATTTAAATACGCCAGTGGTATGTATTCCTTACGCTTTGCAGCATGTTTAGGTACAAAGATTGCAAGTGGTCTAGTTCGCTTCAGAGAAGACGAGCCGCTTGCGCGTCGAATACTCGCGATCGCGTAAAATTGCACCATGGCAACAAACTCCAGGGTGGAGTACCTACACGTAATTACGAGACGTCATTACTTTCTCGCGACAAGGATAATCGTAAACAATGACACACCGATGACCTCCTACGAGAAACTGATTTTTGATTTTTGTTTTACATGACGTGGTCATGCGCAGCGGTAAGCGTGCGGAGTGCGCGGGGCGCGCGCTTTTTACATAGCCAATCAAATAGGGTTTGGGGGCGGGGTATGGTCTAAGATTGGCCAATTTTTGTGAGTCCACGTTGACTGCTGTTACGCAACATTGTTGTTAGTATCGAATAGTGCCTATTAATGGTTCGCATGAAATATTTTGAATTTAAAAGAAAATGTACTTTATTTTTTTATTTTAACTTTACAAATCGATTGTGTTTCATGCACCGGATCGAGTCTCCACGGGATTAAAACGATCAAAATTTAACCGTGTACATATATTATCTAATGATAAACCTATGTCAATATTTCTCTTCTTGTCATTTTCAAGGAGAAAAATATAGATAGAAGTAACCAATTAACTTGAACTTAAGCAATGTATGTTTCTTTTTTCATGATTTATCTGACAACCCCCCGAATACTGAAACGCCATTTAACTTTAACGCCGTCTTAAATGTCTATCTGTCGCTACTTTATACCTTTAAGTGACAGAGACGGCACGAGACTTAATGGCGACTTAAAACTGATTGACAAGATAAGATAAGATAAAGATACGTTTATTTGTCGACGTTATGTGTGACGTTCCAGTATTCGGCCACCAGTCTATAATACGTCTTAAATGAATTAAAAATGTTGTATGTTTTAGGTAGAGTACCTAAACTATATCCTCATCGACAATTCTCATAGTCAAATGAAACTTGAAAAACTAGAAGTACAGTATTCTAACGAACAAGGTATGAAAACGTTAGATATGAGAGAAACAGGTTCCGATGGCTTTTACTGGACTGAAATCTTTGTTGATTGATGAACCTTTATTATTATTATTATCAGCCAATACTGTCCCACTGCTGGGCAAAAGCCTCTCTTCGTTCCTTCCATTCTTCTCTACCAGGACCAGTCCTTCATATAGGAATGGAGAACATCTCGACATTAATTTTAATTAATATTTATTTTCAGCCAGTATTGCACCACTCGGCTGTTACCCCACTGCCAGGCAAAAGCTTCCTCTTATTATTCCCTGGACACTTTGATACTACCATGGAGTGTCAAAAAGAAAGTGTAGTTGATGTGATCAACTTGTGTTTTACTTTATAGCTGGTGGCACTGCGTGGTAGTATATGATTTTTAGGGTTCCGTACCTCAAAAGTAAAAAAGGAACCCTTATAAGTACTGGAGCATTTGTGTTATGGAATCAGAGACAACGAAGGTACCACAAACACACAGACCCGAGACAATGACTGCACGGGTAGCCGAGTGGTGTAGGTCACCACGCCAATTACCTCTGTGCGCGACGTGCCGCGGGTTCGATCCCCGCATGGGACAAGCACTTGTGTGACCCACAAATGCTTGTTTCAAGTCTGGGTGTTCTTTGTGCGTGTGATTTGCATGTTTGTGAAACCCCCCGCGACACAAGGATTAAATTCCTTAGTGCGGGAGTCGTTTTTTTTAAAAAACAAAAACAATTTAGGATCGAACCCGGGACCTCAGAGCTGACAAAACCTTGAAAACCGGTGTGTACGCCAATCGACCACAAAGTTCCTCATGTCGTCAGTTTATAGCCCAAAATTTAAATTACCTAATTGCCAATTTCTAGGTTCCATGTAGTTAGTTAATTAAAGCGTCATTTTGATGTACTAAAGATCCATGGTAAATTAAGTATACCGTAGTTCTAGACAGGGAGAGTTGGAAGGAGGCTGGAGGGAAGAGATTCTTGCCTCTGTTGTCGGGGTCAGGGTCATTTCCCTGCAGTGGGACGGACACGGCTAGAAAAAAATACCATGGACTTTTTACATTGGTTGGTACTATATAAAAAGAAGTAGGTGTAATAATAATAATAATCCTTTTTGCTATTAGAACACCACTAGCGTATTTATTTTCTAGTATCATGCGACTTAATTAAAATAATTAACACGTCATCAACAAGTCATAATTATTTTAATTAGATTAGTACGGCTCACACAAGCCACTTACACTCATTAAATACATGTTTAAATACTAAAAGGCACTAAGACACCAATTACAATAACAAACATAAAATACACATTAGAACAATGGAAAACATACACGATATCGGCTATAATTTAGTGAAATATAATATAATATTAACTATAGTAACCTTTAATTAAACTTAAAGACTAAAGTAGTACTTAAACTCAGCTTTGTTAAATATAAAAACATTTTATTTCGTAACTCAAAGAACTTGTACTTACATCTAGCTTCTTACAGGATGATAATTATTATATATTTGTACTTAATTGGTAAACTTTTTTTTTTTTTATTTAACTAATGATCTACGTCTAGGTGCTTCATGTTGCTCTCCACAACGCTGCCACTGCAGAGAAGTTGTCAACAGCCTTGGACACCACGGCCTCTTGTTGCCGTCGGCGTTCCGGCTGTACTAGAACCCAATGGCCTGGCACGCCACGATGGCAAGAGACCGGACGGCATGTCTTTGTTCCCATGGAAGTTGGGTTGGCCTTTAGTATGGGACGCAACTTGTGTCGATACTCTTGCACCATCCCATCTTCCTAGTTCGTCGGGCTGCGCTGGTGCCACCGCTGCGGCTGCTGAGAACCTTAAACGGCGGAAATATAACAACCTAGTTGGAAGTTATATATTCGAGCCGTTTGGGGTTGAGACCCTTGGTCCGTGGGGTCCAAGTGCGCACATGATTTTTAAAGATCTAGCCGAGCACCTCGTTGACACTTCGCGCGACCCAAGGGCTGGCTTTTACCTTGGACAGAGGATAAGCATTGCCATACAACGTGGCAATGCCGCCAGCCTTTTGGGAACACTCCCAGTGGACAGCGATGTTGACGAATTTTTGATGCCATATTTTAGGTTTATGTTTAATTAGATTAGTTAATTTTATTATTCCTGTTGTATGTATGATAGTTTACTAATGATCTCAAGATAAAAACCAGTCCAACGAGTTCAATGCGATACATTTTTCATTTACAATTGATTTTGTGGTAAACGTTTAATATTAAATGGTCATATAATTTTCAGGAAGTAGTAAAGCATCATAAAGAACTTTTTTCATACCGGGACTGAACATCCGCTGAAAGCCAAATGCTTTCTCAAAAGTACTAATAGTACAACAATACGTAAAACCGTCATCGACGTTGGACCAATTTTCGTTTTGCATCCATTCAGTGAGATAGCAGATGTCCTGGCATAGAGCATGCCGCGAAGCTTCGTTTCTTGATAACCCAGGAATGTTAACTTGGATTATCGCGAGAGATGTCGAGGAATGTGGGTCTTGGACAATCTGAAAATTTAAATAATAACAAATTAGAAGACACAGATAAATAACCTCCACCAAAAATATGTTATTTCAGCATACAAATAACGATTAAGTAGATTCAAACTCTAAGGACAAACGGCACAAAGATGGTTGCTGGCTCGAATTGGATACAGGACGCAGAAGAACGAGAATTTTAGCCAACTTAGGATAACCTTATGCTCAGTAAATCGTGCCTAAACTAATCAAGTCTTCGATTTTTATTCCATTATTGGTATAATATGTAATATTTGTATTAAAATTCTTTTACATGATAGAGTGATTTTACCTTCCATAAATACTCTGCGACTGGTTGTTTTCCTCCGCGACCATCGTGGAGGGTGACATTTGGTAATGTACTTCTTGGTTTTCCAAAAGGTTTAGCAGTTCCTGTCCATACAAGAAGATCACGACCGGCTGATTTGGCTAATTTTCTTACTCTGTGTTCCACATCATCCCAATTCTACAGAGAAAAACATATGTTACAGCATTAATTTGAGAAAATCTTTAAATATTAAATGTTTTACGATTGTGATAGTCCCTGAAATTCAATTTAAGCTCTGAACGTCTACAAAAATAATGAAAAATAAAATATTTCAGAAACCAAATCATTATTTTCCTGGTAGTGGGTTTTTTTTTTAACTAAGGTAATTTTTACCTATCCGTTGTAGAGGTACAAATTATCTTAGTTTTTGCAAAGAAATGCTAGGTGATAGACTTACTCTAGAGTTACAGGTACTCCATTGAGGAATCACATTCAAATAACTAAATGCAGCCGTAACTGGGACGCCTGGTGGTAAATCATGCGAATTCACAAGTTGTCTTTTACCGTAGCAGCAAGAAGAATGTGAGGTAACATCTCTTCCAAAAGTTGAAACAATATCCAACGTTTGATGTCTACAATCATACATTCTATCAAAGTCTAAGGGTAACAAATCGCTGTTCAACCATTTTGTTTCTTGCGATGAATCCGCGAGATCCGACTGCAACATTTGTTTAGTGAAAACTGGCACATTTTTAACTTTGTCCAGGCAAACTTGGTATACTTCGTAAAAAAATCCATAAAGTTTAAATCCTATTTTGACATTTTCCGTGTAACCAGGCAAACAAGCAGTACCAGTTCTTAATTCTTCCGGTTTTACTTCCTCCCTGCACTGTATGTCTCTAAAGGTGTACGTTTTACCATTAATTTTCACTTTTGATTCACCTTCGCAATATGCCGTTGCGATGGATTTTGACGCAAAATTAGCGAACTGTGCAGGACAATATAGAATAAAATATTGGTTATTCGGTATTTTCATGTACCCGTTAACAATTTCGAACGGTGTTCGTTTTAATAATCGGGATAGCATCATGGGATGGTTACCGGTAAAATCTTTTTTAATGTCCAGGATGCAATCTAGAACAACAATTAAATATTATTGAATATGTTGCGAAAAATCTTAACTAAATTATAATTTAGTATAAAAATATGCTACATCATGTATATAATTTTGAGATATACGAGTGTGCATCATCTTAAAGAATACATTTTTACTGTACCTTTAGATTGAATTCTAAACGAGCGATTTATAGTTCCAAAATCATTTGATACTTCGCACTCGAAAATTCCTATATCGGCTATAGTCATTTCCATAGCATATACCATCTGTGATTCATTAAGGTTTTTGCCGTTGTGTTTCCATGAAACCTGCATTTGAAACCAAAGTTACTGTTATTGTAGATAATGTTCATAATGGAGTTCATCTAGAAGTAAGATATACTAAACTTAAAAACCTAGTTTTATCAAGTTCTGATCACAATACCTTCGGTGTCGGGTGTCCTGTAGCTTCGCAAAAAAGAAACACATACGATCCTTCTGAGAATTCAATTTCCTCTTTTTCAGTCGAAATAAACGTTGGTTTTTCTCCTATTTGTACTTTGGTGTGCACAGAACGTGACCTTAAGAAGTCGCTCACTCGGCAAGTATACAACCCATCGTCTCCTAGTTTTGCATTCTCCAGTCGCAGTTCTCCTGTAGCTTTTAATACACCATCCTACAAAAATAGTTTAAAAACAGATTCAGTCGTCAACAAAAATCTTGGTCCTTTGAAATTACCGATTTTATTTATTAGCTGAGGCTTCTACAAATATATATTATGTCATGTTACGAGTGTTCACCTGTCCTTATCAAGATCGCTACATAATACATGGTACAGTGTGATTTTTTTTTTTTCTTTTTTGTTTTTTCACGGTTTGTGTTAGCCAATGACAGTAGGAAAGGTAGGGAAACGAATTTTAAGTGAAAAGGAACGTAAAATTTTGATAGGAACCTACAAAATAGGATCAGTATTTCTAAGAGCTAAAAATTAAAATCTATATGAATTAAAAAAGATGAGTGAAAGATCGGGAATTTATTTACAATTTTATTTTATTTAATGAAATGAATGAAGCTATACTTGTAAGGTATGTTACCTTAATTTATTCTTTCGAAACACGATTATAAATCTACAAGCATCAATTTCATACCTTGTACCATCGAAGTAAGTCCGTTTTTGTATGTGGTATATCACATTTGAGATCTGTCGACTCGCCAACATTCAAAGATATCGTAGATGTAGGCCTTTTCAGTTTTGGATTTTCTAAAATAATAAAAAAACATTCAGAGAAAATAGACAATCACACTCAAAATTTATTAAAGTCGGTTCCAAGTATAAAAGTGATCTGTACAATGATTTTATTTACATGATAACATAGTTATACTTACTGTCAACCACAACTTCGAACATCTCTGTATCTTTACCATACGCATTTTGAGCCAAACATTCGTATGATCCACGAGACTTATCATCGATATTTTTGATTATCAAAGTTCCGTCTTCTTCCATATCATACCACTCAGGACCTAAAAAAAATATTTCATTAAGACATCTTTCGACATTAAATAATTTCGGTGTTTTTTTATTTACAGGTATGAAGACCATGAAATTAGCAATTCTGTAGTAGACAGACTATTAAAGTTGAACATTACCAAAAGCAATGTTAAGACCATTTTTCTTCCAAATAATGGTAGGCTTAGGGCTGCCAGTAGCTTTGCATTGGATTCTTAATACTAAATCACCCTCAACCACCTTAAAAGTTTTATCCATGTAGACATTTTCGATGATAGGTGGAGCTGAAACGTAATGCGAATAATAATTTAATTTAATTTATACGTATGTAAACAGTGTTTATAGTAAAAAAAAAGAGAAAATATTATTAATGAAAACAAAACCGTCCAAGAAAAGAAAAGGAAGTAAGAAAATAATACCTACGTACCATTAACTATAACTTCATAAAAAATACTAGCTGGTTCACCGACATTATTACTTGCAACACAGGTATAAATACCTTGTTGTTTTAACTGAATATTTCGCAACTGTAAATCGGTGCTTGATTCATCAACAGGTCTGGAAAAGTAATACCATCAATTAATTATAAAGTCAAGCTAAGAGTCTTCGGTCATTATAGCCATTTTGACACCAGGTTGGCAACTAACCAAACGATAAATGCTTAATACTTTGGCACCAGATCTATGATTAAACTGAATCAGAGCTTGAAAATTGACTTATTTGGATTTTTTGTCGTTTTTAGCAGTCGGGTTTTTTGACTTTTCTTTTTTTATTTCTTACATGTTAGTGATTTCCATTGTGTCTGCTCGTGACCTTTATTTTGATAGCCTACTTGATAGGTTTTGAGCAAAAAACATTTTTGAAGACATGATATGGCGTGAAAAATCGGTCACTTTATTTATTTAATTTACCCAGTATCACTCTAACAATTATGACGAATCTAACGACACCACTCATGCTAAAATCCATCAAGCCATTTAGGCTACAGACCATGCCAAAGAAATACCATGCCATACATACATCATATACGTACACTCGAAAAACATAAACCTCCTTTTGGCGTAGCCGGGTGAAAGTAAAACATTTTTTTTTGGAATGCTTTATCTCACAGTAATACGTATAATATTTACTTGAAATTAAACGCCAGATCATAGTAATTTTGATACTTACATTACATTTTTTGGTGGTATTTTAATATCTGAGCTATAAAAATCCCATGTTATTCGGGGCCTAGGAAACCCATCTGCTCGGCAAGGCAGTATAACAGTTTTTCCAACCATAGTTTCGATCTTGCTGACTTTAGGAACGTCTATGGTCACTGGTGCTATAATAAATTTATTTAAATTAAAAACAACAAGGTTACTTCTCCATCCTTTGCAAGCGGAAAAAATTAAGAGAGCAAAATTGGGTATGAGATCTTTACCAAAGAAGGACACCTCGACTTCCAAAACACATAAAACATTTAATAGCTTGCTTACCCAAAATAATTACTGAAACAGTTTTATTTGCAGTCCCTAATGTACTATTTGCTTTGCAAGTATAATACCCAGAGTCAGCTAGAGTTGCTCGAAATCTGAAAAATTACAATTTTAACATCGTTTATTACACCTTTTGGTCATAATATAGTAATTAACATTATGTCATTTCTTTCATAATAAATATTTGTTTGATAATATTTGTTTACAATAAACTTTTAAAACGAAAAAACAACCGTGCCTAAATGAATACATACCTTAGACCGTATGTACTGGCGGGATCTCTTTTGCTCATGAATTGAACGCCATTTCTATACCACGTGACCTCGGGTTTTGGTGTCCCATCGGCGTCACACGGAATAATGACTTCATCACCATCTAAAGCCCTTATTGCTTTTACGTTATCGTTTATTATTGGCGGAACTAAAAATATATAAACATTTAGTTTGTATGCAACGATGATAATTTCCTAAAAATCATAAGAAATCGTTGGGTACTTAAAAATTCAAAAAGACACCTGAAACTAGTTAAGGTTTCCTTTTGATAATTTCTGTTGTTAATCGGTATTAATTTTAAAAATGATGTCTAAGGGGAATTAACATACACATGTGGCGATTCGAAGTTATTAAGACAACGGCAGGAAGGAGATTTGAAACAGATGCAAAAGTCTAACAGGTGCAGTATCGGATCGGTCGAGCTGAACCATACTTAAGGCTTTTAATAAATATTGAAAAAGAAGTCATACATACATAAAACCATTATATATGTATTCCTACGGGCTGACCCTGCCACGTTGGTTGCAACACAATCGTAATCGCCTCCTTGTTTCTTAGAGATATTCTTAAAGTGAAGTTCTTCACTAGACACATGAATATCAGAAAATTCGTAGTCACCGACATAATCAGAGGCGAATAGCCAGCGTATGGTCGGCTTTGGTTTTCCTCCGATTACCCTAGAAAATTAAGTATTTAAATTCAGTTGTTTTTCAATCATGCTAAAAATAATAAGATTCTTTTAATGGCTCATTTATAGTTCCAGAATTCATAACAAAGGTAACTTTAAAATAATGATAGCAAGAAACGTCAAAATGTTAATAAGCTTTTTTACCGCGTACCACAGCCGAATAGGAAGGGTAATTAAAATGTTATATTATTAGACTGCAATTTAATGTTATTTTACATATTCGCATTTTTCCTCCTTATATTCTGATACTCTAAGTATACTTTTACTTACTTACAAAATAGTTGTACATTGTCACCTTCATTGACCTCTATAAGCCCCTCGTAATCTTCATCAAGCATGGGCTTTTCTGCAAAAAACATATTTTGTATTAAATAGTATTTTTCTTAGGCACTACCTGTATTTTTTTAATAGAAATACTTATCTCAATTATGGACATTTAAATAGCCAGTTATACTAGAGAAGCACTTAACTTTTTCAAGAATACGAAAAATCTTTACTCACCCAATCCTGATACATTAACGTTTGATATAAATACTTCTTTGTTTTTACTATTTCTCGCTTCACAAACAAAAGTACCCGCAGTGTCAGGTTGCATGTGTTTTATGGTCAAAGTAGAATTATCACTAGACATTGCAATATTTTCGTCAGGCGTAATCACATTTTTATCCTTAAACCAAGTTATAGTAGCTGGAGGATAGGCGTCTACCTTGCATACAATACTGCCTTCTTCATTGTATGTTACGTTTATATCTAGAATAAGATGAAAAATACAATTCATGTTATATAGCGTCTTTTAAAAGACGCGCCTTTGCCTTCTAGTATAGCAAAGTTGTGGCTACTGATTTGTGCGTCTATTTAAAGTTTAATAATATGTCAGAGTGAGCTGAAACCTTGCTATTTAAATCTTTACTGATTATTATTTTTTTGTAAGAAGTAATAATGCCCAGAAGCGAAAACCTTCAGAAATTTATTTGATACAACTGCTTAGTGTTTGGCTAATCTATCTTTTGCAAAATACATACATTTATTAGAATTATATACGTATTTACCTGGCTTTGGAGCCTCAATAATACTAAAGTAAGCTGTCCTTTTTGTTTTAACTTCTATAAAGTCACTTTTAAATCCAAGGCTGTTGCTTCCTTTACATTGATAGGTTTTATTTTCTGCTTTTTCGATTCTCAAAATACTAATATAATCATAAGGTACTTCTAACAAGGATACCTGAAAAAATATAAATGAAGCATTAAGACTGAGAGATGGAAGGCCATCTGAGAGGCTTTAGGATTGCAGTAGGACAGAAACGGCTGATCTCTTAATTAATACGTGAAGCAAATCTTTGTACCCGTTCTTACGAATTCTACGCGGACCGATTAGTATGCAATTCGGACGATTAAAGTTTATATAAAGAAGGACGGAACAAAGTTTATCTTTTTTTTAATTATTTTTTAGAAATACAATAAATTAATAAAAAACAGCACCACGTACACTATCATGCGTTTAATACATACACCCACACATGTTTACATTATACAGTTCTAGTCAATTGACACGTTGAAACACGTCGCAGTCTTTTTGTCGCTACCACTACCACCCGAACAAGTGTAGGTATGTAATTAAATACAAATAATAGAAGGAAAAACTTAAGACATCAATAATTTGTATTTAATTACAAATATTCGCTCCGCATGCGTTAGTGCGTAACAAATAATTAAAATAATAAGTGTAGGTATATATGAGTACTGTCGAAGCATTAACACAAGGAAATTATAATAAAATTTTAACCTAAATGGATTAGGTCAGCTGCAGATGAGGTGATAAAATAAAAGTAAAATATACCGGAGCTGGTAAACTGATTCCAGTGTCTTTTTCTTCCCAAATGATATCAGGTTTTGGATATGCATGTACTTTACAAGATATCTCGACCGGTTTACCAAATTCAGTAGTAATTGTTGGTGTTCCTTCAATAGTTACTCGCGGTGAGACATTTGTAGTCTTTTCTGTAATTGCAAATTAATTAAACTCTAGCATATCAATTTCGAGTAAAAAGTTTGTCTATCTTTTAATTAGTGATGAATACAAAACTGCCCTTAAGAAAAAGGGACTGCTTTAAAAACTCACTTTTACAAAACATAACATAACACAAAATAAAAAGGTCACTGTTATATACGAGCAATGAAGCAAAATGCATTTTGATTTTAATATAATATAGTCAATTAAAATCGTTCCTATCAAATTCAGTCTTTATTTTATTTTTTTCTGTGTTAATGAAGATTAAGTTTTTTTTTACCTGTTTTGATGTTTTGCCGTTCTATTGTAGTTGGACTGGTTCGAGTTATCGCACTTTTACTTTTCTCGTCATAACCGGACACCTATTTAGATACACGTATTTTAAAAAGGATGCACGCATTTTCCAGCTCATGGCTTTCGGAATAAAAGCCATAAAATAGATTTTCTTTGATCCTCTCTGAGGAGGCATGCACAAATAATAATATTTAGAATATTTTATAACTTACAGATATACGGAACATAGTATATGGCGGGTTAAAGAATGCAGTCAGATACAATTTTTCTTTGGTATCTATAAGTTCTAAAGGCAACTCTGCAATTACGTTATCGCTCATATCAAGTATTTTTGCGGTATTTAGAACAGCTTGTTCTCCAAGTAGCTTGATTGATAAAAATGCCTTTCCATCTGAAAAATAAATAACATATTATTTGTATAGCATAAATAGGCATTCAGACCACATTAATTGAATCCACTGGACACAAATCCAATATCCATTCAAGTCAACAATTTCTCAAAAATATCGTCTATAGCGAATCACTGCAAGAGCTATAGCCGAGACAATGTTTTTTTTTAAGTTCTTAAGAATAGCACTTAAAATATTGCTGTTTTTAGGGTTCCGTACCTCAAAAGGTAAAAACGGAACCCTTATAGGATCACTTTGTTGTCCGTCTGTCTGTCTGTCTGTCTGTCTGTCTGTCTGTCAAGACCTTTTTTCTCAGGAACGCGTGGAGGTATCAAGCTGAAATTCATATCAAATACTCAAGTCTATGGTCTCTTGGAGCTGTGAAAAAATCAAACTTCTAAGTCAACGCGATCAAAAGATACTCCCGTTTATGCCGCAAATTTTCGACACTCGCAAGGGAATCAAAACCTACAGGGTACTTCCCGTGAACTCAGAATCTTGAAATTTGGTACGAAGCAACGTCTTATAACACAGATAAAGGAAAAATTGCGAAAAGCATAAATTTTTAGTTACATCATATAATAAAAATATTTTTAATAATTTTAAACTTATTACCCCTTTACTCATGAACGCGTAGTGGTATTATATTGAAATTCTTAACAAATACTCAAGTCTATAATATCTTTAAGCTGTAACAAAATCAAACTTCTACGTCAACGCAATCAAAAGATACAGCAATTAAAGCCGCATATTTTGAAACTCGCAACTACTCGCAAGGGAATCAAAACCTAAAGGATACTTCCAGACGACCTGGAATCTTGAAATTTGGCATGAAGCAACGTTATAAAGTACACATATAGGAAAAATTCCGAAAATCTTAAATTTTTAGTTACATCACATAGTATATTTTTTTTAATAATCATAAACTTACTAGCTGACCCAGCAAACGTTGTTCAGCGATTAAAAAAAAAAACAGATGTTGGCCGATTCTCAGACCTACCCGATATGCACACAAAATTTCATGCAAATCGGTTCAGCCGTTTCGGAGGAGTTTGGAAACAAACACCGCAACACGAGAATTTTATATATTAGACTTGCTGACCCAGCAAACGTTGTTATGCGATTAACAAAAAAAAATAAGCAATAAAAATACCATAACTTTTACTTATATACCTACAGGTTTGTACGGAACCCTCGGTGCGCGAGTCTGACTCGCACTTGGCCGGTTTTTTTTCGAATGATGCGGACAAAAACAATATTTATGTAGTGCGAGATCAAAGGAAAGAAGATCTCTTTTATGAAGGTATCAATTGTATTCTCACAATGTTTGATGTTAAAACTTTAAAAAAGTGAATGAACCTAATATATAAGTTTTATAGCATTAGCTTCAAAGGACAAACGCGCGCAACTAAATTCACTTACTCCGACTGAATATGCAGCAAAACAACATATTAAAAGTGTAAAGTTACGTGTCAGCAATGAAAAATAATTCTGCCATACCTCCTGAAGAGACTCGTTGGAAAAAAAGATAATTATTAAAAACCAATCAATATGACACAACCTAGCATATGTAAAAGATCATATTTAGCTTAGAAGAAGTTGTAAATATTGCCAGATTTATGTATTAATTCATTGACTCGACTATGCATGCCTCTTAGTCTTTGCCAATATTTATACTATTAGTACCTGGTGGAGGTTTTGACACGGTATCACTGATAGATGTGGGTTTAAGCACAGAGAACCCGAGTTGGAAATTGATACTGGTTTTTGCGGTGATGACTGCGTGTGTCTCAGATTTGCTTCCAACTTTTACTGAATGCATACCAGCTTTTGATCCTGTTGCTTTAATAATCTGACAAGATATTCACATTATATTAGGTTAGCAGCTGAAGACTTAGTTTTAAACATAAATTCAAAAGATATATAGGAAAAAATGATTGTTTGGGTTAGAGTATAATATGATAGGAAAATAAGATTTCACTACAAATAGAACTAATAATTAAAGTTTTGGTAAAAATTTTCAAAACTACATGGCAAAAAGTTTGGTACAATACAACGTCAATTTAGCCACAAGTCACATTCGCACACCGCCAAATTCTCAAAAAGTCACTTTCATGTTTTCCACTGGAGATTGATTTCTCGAAAACACATTAAAAGAAAAAAGGAAGTAAATTTAACTTACTGCTGTTTGATCTTTGTCCATAATAGTTTCAATTTTTGGTTTGCTTCCCTTAGGACCAGTTACGGTCCCGATCTTGGGTTTATCTCCAGTAACAACAATGAGAATATCCTTAGTATCGCCATCGACATTATACTGTAAAATGGAAATAGTTAACACATCTTAGTCTGGCTTACAACTTTAAAAATACTCTCTCCATTAGTCTGGATACATCAAAACTGTTTTAACACATAATTCCAATGCGAATTCGAACAATAAGTTCAATACTTACCTCCATTGTATTATTATATCCGGGCGGAAAATGCTTAGAACCGACAACTGTTCCCCTGCTTTTAATAACTTCTTTTACGTAAGCTAATACCTGCAACAGTCAATAATGGTAATTAGATCAAATGAAGAATAATATCTAGTTCCATTTAAAATACGTGTTCTCAACAGGTGAGCACATCTGTAATGGATTATAAGAAAACATGCTATCATTGTGTCTGTAATTTCTTACATCTTTAACTTCATGTTTATCAGTATGAAAAACTTGTCCATTCGTTGCGTTGGCTATTTTGTGGTAAACTTTATAGTCCTCATCTCTCTTCGTACCGCATATCCCAGTTAAAACAAAAAAGACCTGAAATATAGTAACATCTATTAATTTTATCTGCTCAGGCTGTCTTCTGTCTAAAGGTCATAAAATCTTATCAACCCATATTTTGCATGCCCATGCCAAGTTAATGAAACTTCTTTCAATGTCGTTTTATATAATTATTTTCTCTAAAGCCTCCGGAGTATGTAGGCCTACACTTAAAACAAAATAACAATAATACCTGACTTTGTTTCTTCTGGCAAATACTTTTAATCTTTTCAAACTTGTTGTGATCTTTTGCCGATGCATCAGTAAAAACAAACAAATAAGAAAGTGGTAGGCTGTTTGCAAGGGCTTCTTCAACTCCTGCCATAGCATATTCTGGGCAATCTTCGCCACCATCTACACTAATGTCTTCTAAAGCTCTTTTAAATGCATTTCTGTCTTTAGTAACGACACGTAATTGGGCATCTAGAATGTTAATATTATTGTAAAAAATTCTACATCATATGTTTTTAATGTTTAGATACCGTTTAGTCAAAAACAAATTATATCTTAACGGGAGTGATAAGACATCGTAGAAAAAGTTAAACTAAAGTTACTTATAGGTATTATTTCATATACAGGGTGTAACCGAAATGGTATATCTATCCAAAAGGGGCAAGGAGTATCCAGTCATCATACAGTCAATGTACAAAATTACAGCTCAAAATGAGTTAATTAATTAATGGATGTCCAATTTTTCGCATCAATTAATCGACACCAAAAATTATAATCAGACAGATATATCCTAACACTTAGCGATTGCCGTAGCAAGACACAGTCACAGAGGGACACCTATGTTATGATATTTAGTGGCGATTTGGCGAATAATTAATGCGAAAAATTGGATATTAATTTTGGATAGATATACCCTTTCAGTAAAACCCTGTATATGACTAGCGCCCCGGCTTTGCACTGATAGCACAACATTAAATGTTTATATTTTTCAGAAAAAGTTTCGTAGGTATAATGTACTTATTTGTTGTATTTCTATACCCATGTAACAAATCAATACATTACACATAATAGGAATTTAATTTTACAGCAGCATGTCAGGGTCTTTGATGGGAGTTATTTGATGTTATTATATTTTATTTATTTAACTGCTGCACTCAGAGACTTTAATGGTTACTTAAGTTACTTAAGGGATTCCTTATTATTGATTTAACACGTTAAAAATGTTAGTACCAAAATTTGGATGTCATGCGTCACAATATGTGGGGCACGCACGTCTCAAAATGATCATTGAATTTCGAATGTGGCGCACAAACTGTAGACGTGTTAATAAAGCAATACAGACTTCTAAGACATGACATACTTAAATCGAGACTTAGTTGGCTTACCTAAATATAATAAGGAAACCCTTATTGCCCAATTTAAAACCCTTAAACATTTTGAATTCATCTCTTACGTACTTACCCGGATCATTAAACGTAACAAGGATAAAATTTTCGATCTGTGATGCATTCGATTTCAATACAGTCTCAAATATTTCATTGGCTTCTTGTTTCACTTGATCAATTTCATCCCACATTGATCCCGTATCGTCAATAACAAATGTCAAACTACTTTTAACAATATCAAATCCATAACTTGTATAGAAATTTGTAACTAGATACAAAAATATAAAATGCAACCTGCCAGCCATAGCTAACACTAAGTTATCAACTGAAGCGCGCAAGACATCTACAGACTACTGAGTTATATGAAACCTAGTCATGTAATATTATACTAAATATGATTCGAGGGACCCAGTGATATCAAAGTTCACACTTTTGTTTTATTATGGAATCCCCTCCATTAAGATATTGATAATTAAAAGATGTACCGTATAATTAGGTATTTTCATGAACTATAATTAAGTAAATAACACATTTATTTATTTAATAACATAATATGATTTTTAAAATAAAAGGAAATAAAAATAAATTGTTTTCCTGTTTACCTAATAATTTACGGTGCGACGATAGTAAATTCTGCAAACAATACGCATTAGAATTTAAATGCATACATTTTATGTGGTTTTCCTGAGATATATTTGATGTAGTAGCAATTATTTTTGGTAGTGTTTTGTATTTTGCCTTAAATACAAAACCAATAGAGCAAAGTGTCCTGTGCGGTGCAGGTTAAATTTAATAACAAACCATTAAAAATTATTACACCATTAATTGTAGTCGTCTTAAAAATATATGTTTGTTAAATCTGTCAACCAAAACAAGATAGCGCTAAGTATTTTGAGACGCAGTAGCTGAGATATGCGTAAAATTCTGTCACTTATTCTGTAGACAGAAGTTTATTTTGTGGTAAACAAATTGCAAGGCTGCTGATTAAGGCAGTAGTAACATTGACCGACATGTATTTAAAAAAAGGGGCAAATTTGCTTTGCATTAAGCATGACATGATAATATTTTTATGTAGTTTGAGCACTAGAAATATACACGAGCTTGCTATTCCTAGTGTTATATATATATCATAATCTATACTAATATTATAAAGCTGAAGAGTTTGTTTGTTTGTTTGTTTGAACGCGCTAATCTCAGGAACTACTGGTTCGAATTGTAAAATTCTTTTTGTATTGGATAGTTTATTGAGGAAGGCTGTAGGCTATATAACATCACGCTACGACCAATAGGAGCGGAGCATAAATGAAAAATGTTGCAAAAATGAAAAACCGTTGAAACTAAAACACGCGAACAAAGTCGCGGGGGACAGCTAGTGATATATAATTGGCAAAAAAACATGTTATTTATTTTTAAAACTACATTGATTAATGAGCCTGTAAGTAAACACACTTATTGCTTTCTGGAATTTACGCGAATGTTATCTAGACATTGAAACAACAAAACAACTCTTTGAACGAATTTTATTGCGTTTATATTTACATACCTACCTAAGTGTATAGTTTAGTTATTTATGTTTACTGTGCATCTTCATCTTCATCTTCATTCCCACAGAAAAACTGTATAAACGGTTATGATGAGCATTTTTTTAGTACATTTGGCTTATTGCAAAATACTAAAAAAAATAATAATAATACAAGTATGTAACTTTATCTTTTAGTAAAACCTTGTCATATTTATTTTTACATCACATTCTACGAATATCTTATTTTGTAACATAGACGTTTATTGTGAGCGAGTCATACCTACATGATAAGAGCGACAAGAGTGTGTAGGAGAATGCCCTACAAAATAGTCATCTAATATTGTAGGGTTAAATGTTATCGAGTGCAACATTGCAGTTATATTGCAATGTTAAGGCCTAGCCATATAAAATGTTTGCCAGATTTATATTACTTGTGCTTTTTTTACTTCATCATCATCATTATTTCAGCCGAAAGACGTCCACTGCTTTACATAGGCTTCCCCTAAGAATCGCCACAACTCACGGTCCTTTTTTTTTTGTTGGGGTGAAATCTAATGGCTTCAACCTACGCCGAGGGCACGACGTGGGGATATGTCGGACTTGCACCGACTAAAAACACCCGGTCCAGTCCTTGCCTTTGCCGGAATCCCGTATTCGCTAACGGATGCTCGGCCTGGCTCCGGTGGGCCTCGGTCCTTGTAGGTCCCCTACTAGAGGGGTAGGTGTATAATGTCTACCCCTCACTCCTTTCGAAGACATTGTGTCCGTATTCTCCAGGGCCTGTCGTCTGATAACAACTCACGGTCCTGCGCCGTCCGCATCCATCGGTTTCCGGCGACCTTCACTAGGTCGTCGGTCCATCTTGTGGAAGGCCTACCTGCGCTGCGTCTTCCGGTACGTGTTCTTCATTCGAGAACCCTTCGGCCCCAACGGACATCGGTTCTCCGAGCCCTGCCCCACTTAAGTCTAGCAATTTTAAGGGCTATATCGGTGAATTTGGTTCTTTTGCGGATCTCCTCATTTTTGATTCGATGTCGCAAAGAAACTCCGAGCATAGCCCTCTCCATTGCCCTTTAGATGACTTTGAGCTTTTTTATGAGGCCTATTGTAAAGGACCACGTCTCAGTGCCGTAAGTCATTACTGGAAACGCACACTGGTCAAAGACTTTCGTCTTAAGACACTGCGGTATTTGGGACATGCTTTTTTTACTTAAACTGACATATTTCTTAAAGAAAATAAATTAACACATATTTTTTTGAAATAATACAAACCAAGTAATAAGTTTAATAAAGAAATGAATGGATTGTGTGGAAGATGGAGTTAAGTCTTAAAAACTGTTGACAGCTGTAAATATTTTACATCAAAATTTTTGTTATTTTTTTAACCTTAATCAAGAAGAGCTGAACACTCACCGCTAAGCTTGCTCTATTGGTCTTTTGGATATTTTTTGACGTAGCGTTGAAACTAATACCAAACAATCTTATCACGCGTTTTAGCCCGCTGCCTAAGTATAAAGACAGAAATGGGGTTCAGCGTATTCGCAGAATCTAATATGAGCATTGTAGCTGCCCTTAACTATCAACAAAGTATGACAACTTTTTGCCTTTAGCACTTCTATGTTCAGCAGTCTATCGCCACCAAACAACAAATCACCATGTTGTACCAGTGCACTCTGATTTATCTCTTAATACTTGGACTCGTGAACTGTGATAGGAGTTTTACTCTGGTTCTAGACACTACATGGTCTATGCAAGAGGACCTCGCTATCATAAAGGCGAATCTTCCATCGGTCCTTAATTCCTTAGAAAAAACAGACATAGGAAACTACATAATAGTCCCTTTTAATGATCCGGGTGAGTTTGTATTTATCAACTTAGATAAGAAATTATTAATTTCTTTTTATATTAACCTATTTATTATTCCGGGCAATTTAATATATTTATATTTAACCTATTTATTATTATGCTGGGCAAAGGTCTCCGCCAGGTCTCTCCATTTTAATATTTGACTAAACATTTCTAGGAAAGCAAGTAATTTTAGAAAACCTTAAAAACCGTAAAGAAATTTTGACATTACATTATTTTTAGACAAAACGTGCATAGCTATTTTGGGGCTTAGCAGTGTTGCCTAAAACTTAATTTCATACAATTTGAAAAGGCTCGTTAACGTGGCAGATGAACAAGGATTACCCAACGATTTAATTGTGGGTATAGGTTGAAAATTGCAAAAAAATAATAATGTTGAACGTTAGCTTGCGCAACATAAAAATAAAAGCTTAAAAAAATCTAATCAACAGAGCGAAGAATTATTGAGCATACGCCTTTTGATGTTAAACAGCAAGATATTCTAAAATATATGGAAACTAGCTCCCAGCCCCTGCTTTGCACGGGTGTTGAGAGATTTTAAAAACATTTCCATTCGGTTTTTTTTTATTTTCTTTTCTACAAACCTTGTCCTTACAATGAATTAAATAACAAAAAAAAACAGGTTGTAACCGAAAGGTTATATCTATCCTTAAGGTCTGAAGATTACATCTGGTATAGAGTCAGTTTACAAAATATTAGCTCAAAATGAGTAAATTAAATAGTTGAGATACAATTATTTTGAATTATTCGATAGTATAAATTATAACCAAACCGTTGAAAATATTTATCTTAACATTTAGCGAGTAACGTGATATGACATTGACCCTCGTATTCCGGTGTCACGTTTGTTATGATTATTGGTGACGCAAAAAGTTGGATAACAATTGTTTAATTTACTCATTTTGAGCAAAAATTTTGTAAACTGACTCTACACCAGATGGACTCTTTACTCCTTTTGGATAGATATAGAGTTTTGGTACCTCCCTGTATATAGAAGATAGATTATTAGGAATTAAAAAATTATATTAGTTCATAATAGGGATATCTCTGCTTACCGCCAGATTGAGGGTAAAAAGGTACACACGTGTCACAGTTATGTACGCGGCCAAAGCTGTTATTAATCTAATAGCAGATAACTTAATCGTCTTCGTGAACGTATACTTTGTATCATCTTAGGTATTTATCATTTTACATGATGTTTTACTTGTCACCGCGATAACATTCGAGCGAAATTTTAGTTTCTATGTGTATTGTCACAGGCGTTGGAGAGCCTATTATTAAAACAACACCTCAAAATCTACTTAATGCACTAAATGGCTTGACAGCAGCTGGTGGTACTACGTGTCCAGAAAATTCTCTTACTGGAATAGAAAGAGCACTTCAAATAAGCAAAGATCGATCAAATATATTCGTTTTTACCGACGCATTTTCAAAAGATGCCAACAAATTTGATTCCATTCAAAACTTGTGTAGAAGCACCAAAAGTAAGGTAAATTAATTTTAAATTTGTTCATAATATGTTTACTCCTTTAAGTATGATAATTAGGATCTCAAATACAACTAATAATATTCTGGGCACGTTTCCCGTTATTGACAAAGATGACGATGAATTTTTTAATGCTTGTTAGCCATTACTAAACAATTTTGCTCGGTAATGGTTAATAAGTCTTCCTCTTTTTATTTAGTTATTTAGTTTTATTAATGTTATAATTTTCTATATTAATATAGCTTAAGTTTTTGTTTTTGTATAAATTGTTTGTAGTACTAATAATTTACCTTAGCAATTTTAACTTTGTAACTGAAATATTATAACTAACCGTCATGCGCAAGTGGCTTGTATGATATGTAGTGAATAAAAAAAGCGTTTATTTTGAGCGGGTTGGCAACGTCGCATTTCTAGAGGTTTTTCTTGATCAATCAATCAATTTAAATCGAAGGACAATTTATTTTTCAGCCAATTACTATACTCTATCCGTTTTAGCAAAAAAATAAACATAAACAAAGCCACCAAAAGGTTTTTTGATGTCGTGTTTATATGATAAACATTAGCAACATTATCATTGCAAAATTTCATTTTTTTACAACATATAATCCCCTGTATTCTTTAAAAAACATTAACAGCCTTTGTATTTATTATTGTAATTGTTACAAATATTAATACACATAAACATCATATAAAAAAAAAAAAAACAAACTCAACTTCATTATAAATAGACTAAAATGGCGATCGATTAACCGATCTTAAAGAGCACAGTTACAGACTATTAATTTGACATTAGAACAACAAGTATTTTTGAGTTCCGGTAAAATTAAACCTGGCATGTTGTTTTTGACATTTATTTGTGTATAGGTATTTAATTATTTGCTAAAAATTTCTTTGGTTGATCTTTCTTTGGTATTTTATAATTTGTTTTTATAATAAATAAAAAAAGAATTGACCAATTACCAAGTTTTATGAGTAAATATCAAAATAACCTTCAAAAAATATATACTATTTTTTGACAGTTATTTAACATACATAAAATTACCAAGGATCTAGCGCTAAGCTGAAAAAAAAATGTCCTTTGATTAATATTTATTTTAATAATCACAAAAATCTTCTAGTAATATGACGTTGACAGACAGCGCGGGATGAACGTTATGAACAAGGTATGTGTAATGAAAAACTTAACAATAAAATGAAAAATTATTTCAGGTCATCATAGTTTTGAGCGGATTTTGCACATCATCTAACGTTGACATTTACTTCGAAGTCGCCAAAGTTTGTTCTGGAGCTGTTCTACGATTTGATGAGACTTCTTTGAGACAGGTTTGAAATAAAAACATGTGGGTATAAAGAAATTGCAATGCGGAGCTGTTGAGCCTTTTTTATCCGGGGATCCTTATGGGCTTTCTCGGCCCCGGGTATCGACTCTAACCGGCTAAAGCAACCGAAGGACTCATCCATACTCTTTTATGGGTGACCTACTATAATATAAATTTTCATTTAATATTATAAAATTAAAGATTTATAAAATTATTCAAATTAATCTATAAAGCTGAAGAGTCGGTTTATTTGCTTGAACGCGCTAATATATTTATCGAGGATGTCTATAAGCTATATATCATCACGCCAAGACCTATAGGAACGGAGCATAAATAAAAAATGTTGCAAAAACCGAAAAAAATATGCCTTTTTGAGAGCTTCCGTTGCGTGCGCTGCGTAAACGGTTTAAGTTACGCAAATATCATGTAAAAGGGGGGAATTGTTCCACTTCAATAGTTCTAAAAAAGTCCGCAATAGCATATTTCTATCTTTTAAGGTTAACTCACTATAACCTTTTTAATGGTTATAAGATTTGTTCTAATATAATGCAATAATTGCGAAAGTGTTTTTACAAACATGATGGACGAGTTCATTTGTTATGTAACAAGATTATTGTAATATTTTCAGGTTTTTCTATACATGAAAGAAGTCATTAACGTGCAGTGGACTGAAATAACAACGACGGAAACTTTTAATGTATTTGGACAATTGTCTGTAAGTATAGATATTAGTCGACTAAATAAAAGTAATTACTTATTCTTTCCTTAGCCTACCTAAGACGCCAAAGTGTTTAGAATCTACTATAACAAACCACTTCACTGTCGTAACAGCAATATCGAAAAACATATTATTACTATCAACTCAACAAAATGTTAGTACCTACATGGTATACTTCTTTGAAATTATGTTTTTGATAATTGGGGTAAATATTAGTTTCCAGTGGACGCATTCACGAAAACTGCTTTAATAGTGGCCGCAGGAGTGAATCCAATCGTCGAAATACAAACACCACAGGGTTCTAGCACTTCAATAGACAAAATTGTGGACTCGGAAAATACTCAGGCAAGCCATTGAATACCGTATTTTTTATAATTTTTTTGTAGGCTACGATCCCACCATAAAACATACACACTGCCCTGCAATTGATAAAAAAAAAAAAAAAAAAAAAAAAACAAGACTTAGGAAATAGAGTATAGCTCGTAGGTAGTAGTCAGGTCAGCGATATGTTTAGTAAGCATTTACGTATGAAACCCAACATAAGGGACTGATCACGGTGCCAACTGAAAAAAATAAAGTTTGGTAGCGGAAACGTGTGGGAATGCGCGAGTGATCCCACGTTTCCGGCGAAGGCAGAGAAGGGACCGGGAAGTTTTTAGTCGGAAAAGTCCGACATATCCCCACGCAGTACCCTTGGCGTGGGTCGAAGTAAGTAGCTATCGAAAACGAAAAAAAGGGGGTAAATTATTTACTAAACTCTTGGAGAAAATGCGAAATAATCAAGAACAAAGCTCACTATAGATAATATATAGATAAAGGCCGCGTTAAAAAGGACTTTGGAAATAGTGAAGTTTCCATTTATAATAGCAGTGCCGACTGTCAAAAGCTAGTTCATCTAGGACAGATAAATGAATAGGGTCGATTGATAATTTAATACTCGTTATTTTAAAACGAATAATTATAATAAGACATCCCACAAAACTTTTCATCACAATCAATCAAATCATTTTTAAACCATAATGTACAATAGTTCTGCATCTACTTTAGGCCGTTCATGTCTGTTCTTCTACAGAGCAGGGGTGAATGCTCCCTGATAGATTTCCCATATTAGAGTATACTTCTCAACAAGGCTGCTGCGTGTTGGACCTGTGTCTCCAAGCAAGCCTTTCAAAGGACCAAAGTATTCTATTCGACCGGGTATTCTCAACTAAAATCGCTAAAGATAACTCGTATAAATAAGAGATAAATATAAAATATTTTAATTCTGTTCATCAGCATTTGTGTAAACCACAATAGCTTATTCGGAGTCTGGGTGTTATTTGTGTATGTGAACTGAATATTTGTAAAACCTCTTGCGATTCTGCCACTATATTCAATCACCTTTGTCTCAACGTTTTACATGTACCTATTTTTATAATCCATGCAGGTCTTCAGATTAAAAGAAACTAAGGCCGGTAATTACACGGCTAGAATCAGATGTACAGGAAAAACAGCTGTCACTTTATATAAGAGGTATGAGTTACCCTTGCAGTTTGGATTTTCAACCAGAATGCCAAGAAAGATGAACGAGACCAGTCAAAGACCAATGCCAGGTAATAGAATTTTAATACACTAACCCCCGAATCTTGAAACGCAACTTAAAATTAATACGTTTTTAAATTTATATCTGTCATCTTACCATAAAGTGACACAGAGACAGCATGAGATTTAACGGCGACTTTAAACTGATTAAAGTTTAAGTATTCGGCCATTACTGTTGTAATGGTGCAAGTAAGTCTCAAGAATCGTGTTAGGTTAATAATAATAATCAATGTAATAGTTCGCAAATAAAAAACGTCTTAATATATTATCTAATGATAAACCTATGACAATATTTATCTTCCTGTTGTTTTCAAGAAGACAGATATAGATAGAAGTAACGAAGTAACTTGAAATGAAGAAATGTATGTTTCTAACTTCATGACTTATCTGACCCAGCCTACAATACGTCTTAGGGCTTTTTCCAACGCCATATAATATTATCCGACGAATAACTTAGAATTTTTGACAGTTCTTCCATACAAAATCTGTCAGACGTCAATTTTATTCAACGAATAAAAATTATCTGGCGTTTGAAAAATCAGCCCTTATATAAATAAAAAAATCTTGTTGTTTGTTTTAGGTCGAGTAAACTATATCCTCATCGACAATTCTCATAGTCAAATGCAACTTGAAAAACTAGAAGTACAGTATTCTAACGAACAAGGTATGAAAACGTTGGATATGAGAGACGCAGGTTCCGATGGCTTTTACTGGACCGAAATCTTTGTTGACCCCGACACTACATTCCGTATTTGGGTAAAATCTTTGTTATTTATTAGCCCATACTGTCCCACTGCTGGGCAAAGGCCTTCCTTCGTTCCTTCCATTCTTCTCTATCAGGACCAGTTCTTCATATAGGAAGGGAGCCCATCGGCTCGGTATTGTCCCACTCGGCTGTTACCCCACTGCCAGGCAAAAGCTTCCTCTTATTATTCCCTGGACACTTTGATACTACCATGGAGTGTCAAAAAGAAAGTGTAGTTGATGTGATCAACTTGTGGTTTACTTTATAGCTGGTGGCACTGCGTGGTAGTATATGATTTTTAGGGTCCCGTACCACAAATTAAAAAAGGAACCCTTATAGTATCTCTTAGTTGTCCGTCAGTCTGTCTGACAATATTCTTTATCATGTTGAAATTAATGTCAAATACTCAGGTCTACGGACTCTTGATGCATTAAAGTCCAAGCTTATATGTTGTTAAAAAATACAGCCTTTTATGTTGTTTTTTCCATTTTTCCGAAAAACTCAAAACTTATAGGGTAATTTCCTTAGACCCAGAATCACGAAATTCGGCATTTTGCTAAGTCACTTGTAACAAAAATATCCGTAATATAGTTGTTTTTAACATAAAAAATACGTTTTTGCGATTACAAAATTATATTTACAGTTGGAAATTTGATAGTGTCATACATCGATGTATGAGTTTCAACCGCACGGTTTATTTAAAAAAAAAATAACTGTGACGATCAGCAAAATTAGTACGGAAGCATCGGTGCGCGAGTCAGACTCGCACTCGCACACAGACACGGACAGTTTTTTTTACATTTTCACGTAACGTAAAAATGCAAGTGAAATAAAATAATTGTTAATAAGAATACTATATTTCCTGATTTCAGATTAAGGGGTACGATACTTCAACTCACCTAGAGATTAAAGGTTCTACCGAAATATTTACTCCTCAACCAATAGGTAAGACCTTAGCTTCTTCCACAATAAACTTTCCACTTAGACGATCTCCGTGGTCGAGTGGCGTACACACCGGTTTTCAAGGTGTCGCCAGCTCTGAGGTCCCGGGTTCGATCCCCGGCCGGGTCAATGTAGAAAATCCCTTTTCTACATTGTCTCGGGTCAGGGTGTTTGTGGTACGTTCGTTGTCTCTGAATGCCATAACACAAGTGCTTTAGCTACTTACTTTGGGTTCAGAGCAATGTATGTGATGTTGTCCACATTTATTATTTATTTATTCTCTAGAAAAATAAATAATTAGCTGCTATAAATAATTCATCAAACTTCCTCTAATATTAGTCTTCTTTACAGAAAAATCGTAAAACTAAGATTTTTATTTATTTAATAGACTTTGTAATTATTATTTTCTTACTAGGTAATGTGACGGGTTCAACAAGGATACCGCCGAAATGTGAAATATTAGAAAGAGATCCAATAACAGTGGATTTTGGTACCAACGCGACAGTTGCCTGCAAGGTTTCCGGATACCCAACTCCTAGTATATCGTGGGAAGATGATAACAGCATGAGCCTGCCATCTGAGGTATAAATAGTACTATTTAATTTTAAATATTTTCCTATCAACATTAAGGATAGCTGATAATATTCACCGACAAATTTTTCGATCAGTTCGTTTTCGGGCGGCCGTATCACCAATCCACTGGAAAATAATTGGCATTTGTTGGGCTAGTAGACCCGATTGTGAGTTGTAAGCTTTACTCTTTGTTTCAGAGTTTGCTTTTGGAGGTACCAGCATTGTACATCAGTTATGTCAATATAGAAAATGCTAGAACGAACACTACTATATATTGCAAACCTAAGAGTATAGAGGGCGAAGACTCTTGCAGTTTAGGTGTTTACGTATACAGACCTTATACTTTTGACGTTGTTCAGACTCCTACAGGTAAATTTCGAAGAAGATTGGTAGATGTTTCTTCTTTTAGTTGGCCTTCCTTCATTTGGACGATTAAATTACATAAGTCATCGGTTATCCATGTGTTGAGACATATCATGCATGCAAAGGGTTTAAAGCTTCTTTCGGAAAACTTTTCCGGCGATGCCAGAGATATATCTTTATATACTATATTAAAAAAAGTCGGGCTACTTACTCTATTTATAACTAAAGAATGGATGGACCGATTTTCATGATTTTTGATTTGTTAGATTTTTCTCCGTCCCGAATAGCAGAATAACTATGATAACCTTGGAAACTTTACACGAAAAAAATTACACAGTTCGGATGTCACCTTTTTTGGCATTGTTGGGGTTTTTCACGGCAACTGCTTATCAACCTCCCTTGCTAAACCAGATTTTGCAGTTTTGCAGCATTATTTGAAGCCTCGCGTTTTCATGTACCTTTATATAAAGAAATAATTAGAAACTTATAAACACTGTGATATTGTTGATATAATAAAAAGACTTTATAACATTTATTTACAGATCAGAGTATAGAATACGGCAGTGGAGGTAAACTGTATTGTGAAATTTCGGCATACCCAGAAGCAGCGATCAAATGGTACCACAATGATACTGCAGTTACTGATAGTGATGGAATACAAGTAATAAATGAGGAAAAGGCATTGTGGATAAAATATATGAGTATAAACACCATTGGTGATTACAAATGCGAGGTCACAAACGAAGCTAACTTCAAATCATACAATGCTTTTGTCAGTATATCTGGAATAGGTACGTAGCACAAAATACTACATTATTGTAAAATAAATTGACCTAAGATTTAATTATAAATTGTGCAAATGATGCTCACAGAAAATGTATAGTTAATCTTTAATTACTGTATTATGTTTTGACCGATTTAAA
The DNA here is from genome assembly GCA_932294365.1 of Diachrysia chrysitis. Taxonomy (NCBI): domain Eukaryota; kingdom Metazoa; phylum Arthropoda; class Insecta; order Lepidoptera; family Noctuidae; genus Diachrysia; species Diachrysia chrysitis. Next base: position 6,296,428 of record OW028659.1, on the reverse strand, counting down.
TAAGGTAACAACAATTTTAATACCGCAAGGGCAGAAAACCTTTTACCTTGGAGACTCACAAGGGAGATGGGGGGACGATCTTTGCATCCACAATTATTTATTGCCTGGACTATTTTGCTTTAAATAATATTAAATAATAAAACTAACTATAAACTCAATATGATTATTTGTAGACCCACCGGAAATAATAGTAGAGAAAGAAAACATTGTGTTAAAGCCAGGAGACTGGAGCACTCTTGATTGCAGGTAAAATAAAACGTTTAACGTCATAATCATATGTATGCATATATAGTCTATAAATATATATTATTTAACCCACTTCAAGAAGTAGTAGCTAGGTACCCATATTCTTCAAGAATACCTGTATCTGCAGAATTCAAATAATTATACATATTTGCACACTTCTTGGTAGAATTACATTTTTTTTTTTCGTATGGACTTGAAAGCTTATCCAGTTCCTGCATGAAAATGACTTTGAATAATTTCAGTATAATCAAAGGCAAGCCTTCACCTACTATAACATGGGAATACAAGTCGGAAGACTCTTTCGATTTTGGGTCTTTGCCTGACGGAGTAGTTGCTGACGATGGCAGGTTGAAGATAGCATCGGCACAAAGCGATCATAAGGGCATCTATCGATGCAACGCTGAAAATATAGCTGGCCATTCTACTGCAGATGTTACCGTACAGCTTAAATGTAAGTATGATACTTACACACTACTTAGACTTGAGTTAGAATATGATAATGAAAGGCGTCGTCAAAACTTAAAACGATGTAGGTAGAGACCCAAAAATGTTTAAGGTTAGACCAATCGACCATAAACGTAGCCAATATAATATTAACACTGTTGACGATGCTTTCATTAAAATTATAGATCCTCCTTCAATATCGATGGGCGACACCAAAACCCTGATAGTAAAGGAAGAAGATGAGGTGTCGCTGTTGTGCGAGGTTACTGGCTCGCCCAAACCGCACGTGCGGTGGGAAATGACACAAGATGACGTTATGATTACACTGGACGAGAGGCACAATACAGACTCTCAAAACACACACAGGTAACTATGCCATCCAACATCCAATGCTTCGAATAACTTGAACATAATATAATAGCTTTCACCTGCGTGTATGTTGGTTGTCGCGAGTAGACAAGTAGCTTATTTTAATTTCATGGAAGTCAAGCTTATTGCATTTAAAATTTCATTAAAATCGTTTGCATTGTTTAGCTGTGAAAGCGTAACAGACAGACAAACGAATATACTTTCAGAGTAATAATACTAATATGGAAGTATAGATAGTGTGATGAGGATCCGAAAAGACACAATAGTAACAGTTAATAAAATAAATCATTTACTACTAACTCTCTTTAATGAATTTTTGGTTTTTGATGCAATCGGTGATATTTTCGTTTTTAATATGTTCTTCTCTCCTATAGTTACACTTATCTATAGCGAGAATAAAATATGTATTTAGCTTGTTTTTACAAATCGAAACTATGATGCAGATTTAAGGCGTTGTCGAAAGACTCCGGCAACTATCACTGTATAGCCGAAAACGATGTCGGCAGCGTAGAAGCAACAAGAATAGTTGACGTTCAAGGTAAGTACATACGTAAAATGTTTGCAAAAATCTTCAGAGCTTTCAAACAGCTAATGAATACTGGTCCTAATTGAGAGGCAACGTTGAAATAGTTTCAACAAAATATTGCGTATAATAAATTAAAACAAATATGAGAGATGCCTGAGGTCGAAATTTATCTGACGATTCCTGGGTAGTAAGCAACTTCACCCATCTTTTTTGCTGGCGAGTCTCCATACTACAAGAGCCATATATTTTACTTTTTTTTTAAAGTAATTTCTTGTCCATAATAGCATTAACATAATAATTAGCAGGGCATAACAATAACCATATCTAAAATTTATTTACAGTGGCGCCTTATATAGAACCTCCCTCGTCAAAAATTCTGAGTGTGAGGTCAGGCGATAGTGTAGTTCTGCCGTGCAACGTCAAATATGGCAACCCTGTACCAACAACAAAGTGGACATTCATAGCGATCGATTCAACTGCTAAGGTTTTATCACGGTAAATGATTTTAAATCGACTATAATTATAATAGGGTATTTGACTACTATCGTATTATTTATTTATTACCAATAATTCTAATAATAGTATTAAATTGAAGCAAAACTGCGAAATAACATCAAAAAAATATACACGAATACAAAAGTTGTAAGCTTTTAAAGTTAGTAGATGGGCTATCCAAAACTGAAAGAATTTTTCAAATCGGACCAGAAGTTCCTGAGATTAACGGGTTCAAACAATCAAACAAACTCTTCAGCTTTATATATTAGTATAGATTTTTTAAGAAGTTTTTCGTGGCTTTTGATAACTATCATGATAATTAAGTAATATTTGTTCTTTAATGTTTTCAGGCATAACGCGGCACGACCACTCTATTTAAAAAATGTGAATTATGCTAATGAAGGAACATATTTATGCATTGCAGACAATAATGTCGGGACTGATAGTATCCAAATATACGTTAAGATACAATAAATTTACTATAGTTATAATTAACAGATTTTACAATATTATATCGTTAATTGTAGTACATATTAGAATTAAGAGCAATACTATACAATTAAGTAGAAATACTAAATGGATTCCAAAGAATAGGAATATTAAATTAATTAGTTAAGATCAAGATACAGGTAACTACGTACAATTAAAACCTTGTAGAAATAATGCGAAGCATTTATTATTTTCATATTTAGGTAGAGCAAATAAAAAATTGATAGTAATATCAATCATATGAAACTTAACATACAATATATAATGTTAAAGAATAATTTTGGTGTGCAATTAAAAATATTAATAATACTCTGCTTCACAAAAAAAGATGTAATTTTTTTATTTAGAGATTAAAGTATACTAAGTACTAACGCTGAAGTTTCATTTGTGTATTTAACTACAGTAAGACCATGACAATTATGGCTTTAACGTGAGGTGACGAAAACTGGTAATATTTAATGACGTGACTTGGATGTGTCATTGTGTCAGTTGATGAAATGGAAAATTAAAATACGTCATGTATTTGAATTATCAGTTAACATTCCATTAACTAATATGTCATATAATTAACCCATTTGTCATCGGTGGCTCAAAACTAGAAGATTAATGTTTTATTATAAAAGTAGCAGGTACGCGTCCAGTTACCTACAGTTTTAACTGCCAAGACAATTTACTAATAACCCAGTGTAATGAATACCCTTGATATATAACTCGCGTATTTATTTACGAAGGCAGGGTTAAAATAGAAAATAAAATAATATTCCAGATTGACAGTCTGTGTCCCCCTGTGCATCTGTTTGGCCTTAAATCTCTGACATTAAGCAACATTTAAAGGCAGGTTTCTTTTTTCTTTCAAAATACTGAAAAGTATTGTGTCAGGTGTGCCTTTAATGGTTTGGTCATGCTAGCTTTGATGTACTCTTTATAGCAAGTACTTTTTCTCTTACTCGTTTACCCAAATAGCAGTCAGGCTGAATTAGACGCCTTGGATAGGACAGTTAATACAGTGCTTACCGCAAATGTAATGCACCACTCACGATCTTTAGTAATGAGGTTATATATCAGGCGAAAATGTGGGGGTCGAGGCTTTTTGAACGCTAAGACCCTCAATAATCATGAAGTATGTAACCACAGGGAGTTCTTCAAGTTTATGTGGGGATGCAACCAGATGTGGTGGTAGTGGACAAAGGCCTTACACCGCTCTCCTTAGTTAAAGAGAACTGGCAGGCACCTGTCGTACTAGGCGACCACAAGGATGTATGGTAAATCAAGGAAATACGCGGGCAGTAATTATCGGAACCTGGATTAGCCCGACCTAGATTTTCCAGCGTCCGTAGCCTGGCTACACTTCGGTTATCTCTTTAAAGAAAACGAAGGGTTTGTATGAGCAATTATGGATGGAGTTATCATTAGGTATAAAACTGGAAATATATCTTAAAAGTGACATGGTTTGGGTGAGTCTTTAAGGCATATTATTATAGTTTTGGGTTGTTCTCGTCTTGTTAATCTTATATCCACCAGCAACTTGCTATGAAATACAAATAGTTGTGGAATCCGAGGTGCCGTACTACAGGTAGATAGGTCCACAACCCAGTTCTTATAAATGGGCTTATTATATTGTTCTGGGATCAATCAATTCAATGAATGACAGGATTATTGTTTCCAATAAACCTAACAGTGGTGATAGATCGATGAGGAGCGTTGAACAATGATTGTTGATTTCACTATGCCCCATGACGATAAGGGGAACCGAAAAAATATAATTAAAATATTTGAAATTAACACACATGACATGTGAGAGGTGTACTCTGCAATCGTTGTCCTAATAGTCGTGATAGCCAACGGCCTAATTGCCAAGAGCCTCGACCTTAAGAGGCTCTCATTAAGCATCTGGGCCAGGGTCCATATTGGCTCACCTAAAGTTCTTTACCCGAAATTGTTCTTCCTAACGATTTGTAATCCGAATGATCACTCTTCCTAAAATTTTTCATCCTAAAGTTTTCATTAATACTATTTGTAGTGCTAACGGCTATGTTCATAAAACTCATGTTTCCGAAAATTTTAACTAATAATTTCATTAATGTAAATATATTTAAACTCCTACTGTTTTTTATCATAACGCTTTTATCCCTAAACATAATTACCATAATATTTTCACTTATACTCAGAAAGAAACATTATACCAAGTGTAAATGTTTCTTTTTGAATATTTTTGAAAACAACTTTTCAAAAATACCTACCAACCTGCCTAAGGGTCAGAAAAAAAATACCTACCAACCTAACCAAACATGTCGGGGTAGGCAAAGTCGGTACTAAGGGTCAGAAAAAAAAATACCTACCAACCTAACCAAATGTGTCGGGGTTGGCAAAGTCAGTTCTAAGGGTCATAAAAAAAAATACCTACCAACCTAACCAAATGTGTCGGGGTTTGGCAAAGTCGGTACTAAGGGTCAGAAAAAAAAATACCTACCAACCTAACCAAATGTGTCGGGGTTTGGCAAAGTCGGTACTAAGGGTCAGAAAAAAAATACCTACCAACCTAACCAAATGTGTCGGGGTTTGGCAAAGTCGGTACTAAGGGTCAGAAAAAAAATACCTACCAACCTAACCAAATGTGTCTGGGTTGGCAAAGTCGGTACTAAGGGTCAGAAAAAAAATACCTACCAACCTAACCAAATGTGTCGGGGTTTGGCAAAGTCGGTACTAAGGGTCAGAAAAAAAAATACCTACCAACCTAACCAAATGTGTCGGGGTTGGCAAAGTCGATTCTAAGCTACTGATTATTATGAATAAAAATAAATCTAAACAAAAAAGATATGACTTTGAATAATAGTGTAAAAGATGGTTATGTTGAGAAAATGTAGGAAAACAAATAAAAGTATAATAGATGTTTATTGCTACTGACATTATGAAGTTAAATGCTTCGGAATTATGAACATTAGAGACAGAGTAGTTAGGCATTGTGATTGTTAGGATGAAAAATGTTAGGAAAAACATTTTCGGATTTCCAATTATCGGAGTTGAAATTTTAGGTGAACTTTGGCGCACCCTCTGGGCCAAGAGCAAGTTTCAGAAAGCGATACTTCTCGAAACGGCGCAAATCGCGAGGAGCTCTCCGGAGCCCTAACCACTGGCAGGCTTGGACTCTGTTTCCGAAGGCAGTTGGAGACTATATTTTATATTTTTAAATTTACATTATACATACGGTTTTAGTGAATATTTAAAAATGTATTTATTGTGTAGTAATTTAAATTAAGGAAATTAAATAATTTATATGACTTACATATTCATGTAGGTACTATTTTGCATATCACTCTTTTGTATTATTCCATTGTTATGTTACAAATTAAGTTTATTTATGTATTATACATTTACTAGAGACCCGCCCCGGCCTCGCACGTTTTAGTTTTTAACATTAAAAATCTTTAAATTTCTCGACTTTTCTGTAATATGCATGAATAAATACATATAACCCTTTCCCTTATATCACTAAATACCTATTGCTATTTATTGCTAAATACTGCATTATCCATCGCCTAGTTTAAAAGATCTAAACGTACTAACAGCGTGAGCGACTTTGTTTTATCTATACTAATATTATAAAGCTGAAGAGTTTGTTTGTTTGTTTGTTTGTTTGTTTGTTTGAACGCGCTAATCTCGAGAACTACTGGTTCGAATTGAAAACTCTTTTTGTATTGGATAGTCCGTTTATTGAGGAAGGCTATAGGCTATATAACATCACGCTACGACCAATAGGAGCGGAGCATAATGAAAAATATTGCAAAAATGAAAAACCGTTGAAACTAAAACACGCGGACAAAGTCGCGGGGGACAGCTAGTACTATATAAAGATAAACAATTATTATGAAACACAAATAAATTTAAACTGAATTATAATAATAGAAGATATATCAATAAAAGGTGCTGTTCATGTCGTAAGGGTTGGATATTGTCACGTATTATTATTGCGTGGGAATGACGTTATTATTAACACCAAGCTTTATTAAAAATTGAATGCTTAATAATGTAATGCTATTTTATTAATTCAGACATATGGGCAGTCAAGCCCACAAGAGACTACATTTCAGAAACAGTTCTAATAAAAAAAGAAAGAAAAAATGAAACTTCTTGCCTTAAACACCATTGCAACTGTCAGTGTTGCAAAATTGCAAAGAAGTACGAAGAATGATTCACGCTACACCGCGTCGTGACACGTTGAAATGTCGGTGGGTATTGTGTCTCGGCTCCGGCACGGTCCGGCCCCTTACAACACTTATCACACACACAGGGCAGAGGCACGGCCGAGCCACGATTAGGCATGAATTTCTTCTGCCGGAGCTGCGCAGAGAATGCACAAGCGATCCCGCGGCCCTCGCTAAGGCAAGGACGGGACCGGGGTGTTTTTAGGGCACGCTGTGCCCTCGGCGTGGGTCGAAGTCATTAGCTTTTCACCCATTAATAAAAAAAAAAAGTCATGAATTACTTCATACAAAAACTATACCATAATGTTTGACCGTGCCCCGGCAGGGTAGGCACGGCCCGGTCGCGACACGGTGTAGCGTGAATCATTCTTTACAACACTTATCACACACACGGCCGTGCAAAGTATACACGCAAATAGCCCGGTGTAGCATGAATGACTGACCCGGCAAGCGCACGGTGGATGTGCTACCGGGTGGAGCCCGGTCCGGTCGCGACACGGTGTAGCCTGAATCATCCTTAATGCGAAAAGCTAACGTTGCTAGGCACCATGCCATGACCATAATATCTTTGTATAAACATTAAACAGTATATTTTCCTTCCCGATTTATTTTATAATATTAATTGGGTTTTTCATATCTATACCTACTTATAATAAATCCGTAGAGAGGTCAATTCTCTACATGAAATATATTTTTAAAATAACTATCAGGGGGTGATTAGTGATCGATACTGATGCCAAAAATGCAATTAGTAAAATTTTTGTCTGTCTGTCTGTCTGTCTGTATGTTCCTTATAGAAACAAAAACGATTTTAACGAAACTTGGTACAATTATTCTTCATACTCCTGGGCAGGTTATAGTATACTTTTCATCACGCTACAATCAATAGGAGCAGAGCAGTGAAGGGAAATGTTTGAAAAACGGGAGAAGTTACTCCATTTTTTAAGCTTCCGTCGCGTATGCAGCCCTAATGGTTAAAGCTACGTAGAAATCATGTATGACGGAAAAGTTCTACATAAAATTATCTAAAAAATATCCCGCAACAGCATATATCTATCATGTGTGTCTTATGGTTGACTCACAATAACACGTGTAACTCCCGATAGCTTAGCAGTTCGAAGCTTTCTGATTATCTGGGGGCACGGCAGTGCCCCAGCCAAGTCTCGAGCAAAACGGGCACGGCCGTACCATCCTTTTCTCGAAGCGTTTCGCGGCTATTTCACCCCTCCTGTATCATCAATACGGACAAAGCTAGGGGTTTAGGTTTTCGATGACCTAGAGTAGTATTAAAAAAAGCTCAGCCTCAAAATTACATGACATTTGAACCAATAGTTTACGAGTTATGAGCGATCAAAGTTACACCATTTTGTCACTCACTGACCGATCATCAAAAATCTAAGGTACTTCTAGCAAACTTAGAACCTTCAAATTTGGCACCAAGATAGGTTTTTAGCTACATGTATAGGAAAAAATTATAAAAACGGTAATAATTTATATACCTTAGTAAATAATAGGAAACAAATTTATATTTGCGGTTTTACAAGAACATGGTGTATGAATTTTGACTGCATCGTTAATTTTGTTCTTTGTTTATGTACAAAAAGTAAAACAAAACGATTTATATTATTAACTAGCTGTCCCCCGCGACTTTGTTCGCGTGTTTTAGTTTCAACGGTTTTTCATTTTTGCAACATTTTTCGTTTATGTTCCGCTCCTATTGGTCGTAACGTGATGTTATATAGCCTATAGCCTTCTTCAATAAACGGACTATCCAATACAAAAAGAATTTTTCAATTCGAACCAGTAGTTCCTGAGATTAGCGCGTTCAAACAAACAAACAAACAAACAAACTCTTCAGCTTTATAATATTAGTATAGATTATGATATATAGTGCAATCAATGAAATACGAAATAACAATGTATTGAATATGCATATTAATAAACAAAGCTAGGTTAAAATGAAATAAATAAAGCTAAAATCTTTCATACATATCAATGCAATGCGATAAATACTCTATGCTCGCTCGATAGATGGCGTTGTACTTGGTCTAAATCGCGCTATGGTTTTGTTACATAGCGTTGTATTAGTATACTTTAAAATATTCCGAATAATTTCATCTGATAGCGCCATCTATCTATGAAATAACCACTGTGAATCTAAAAAAATATTAACGATATTATTCAACGAATAAATACGTATTTAAGTTAGTACTGTTAGTATTTAAGTTAGTACGTATTAGCTTGATATTGTTAGTGATTTATCTGAAAGAAAGTAGTTTTACGTCAACATAGCAGAAATATTTACCGCCCAGACTTGTGTACCTTAGAAATTACGAAACATCACAGAAAAGGCAAAAGAGTAAGAGATAGGGAATGGGCTCTAAGCAAAGCAGCAGCTGAAGCACAAGAAATAATAAAATCACCTAAAAAGAAAAGAAAGAGACTAACAAAAAATAAATGAGATCCCACCAAAAACATTCAATATAAAAAGAGCCAAGTCTCTCTACGCAATTCTTCCATCGTAAAAAGTTTTGAGATCGCATAGGAGCCAAGTACTGTTCAACTTAATTTGTAATAATAAATCAATATTTTGTGAGTATATTAGTTTTGTTTACATTACAATAACAGTGACCTGGCCATGAGCACAATAAGATACAAATATAAAACTGCATATTTGAAAGAGTGCAAAGTAAATAATAAATAAATAATATCAGGACACCTTAACCGACGTCGGTATCATCCAACTGTGAACTGCAAATGCACTATGGCGTATGTTTAGTCCATGGTGATCTCAAATTCCAATCAGTTACAAAATCATGTCCATAATAATAACTTTTTACGATGGAAGAATTGCGTAGAGAGACTTGGCTCTTTTTACATTGAATGTTTTTGGTGGGATACATATCTCTACTCGCTTACACACACATTTCCTTATGTACCTACTACATTTGATTCCAGCAAACAATGCCTATAAAAAGACAGGCAATATCCTTTTCTTATCTCTTTAGGTACGCATTTACAATTTATTTATTTATGGACTAGCTTTTGCCCGCGACTTTGTCCGCGTTTCCGTCGTTTTTCGTAAAAAAGTAGCATATGTCCTTTCTCACGCTTCAGTGGTTTTGATGTAACAGACAGATTAACTTTCGTATTTTAATAGGGAAATATATATGTCAATCCACAATACTGTTGAAAAATATCGCAATAAGGAACCGCAGAATATTATTATCCCACCAAAAACATTCAAAGTAAAAACTTTTGAGATCGCATAGGAGCCAAGTCCTGTTCAACTTAATTTGTAATAATAAATCAATATTTTGTGAGTATATTAGTTTTATTTTACATTACAATAACAGTGACTTGGCCATGAGCACAAGTTAAAGGTCGTTTGCTCCTTGTCATTACGTGCAAATACCGTTAAATTGATATATTATTATGGACATGACATATTGTAACTGATTGGAATTTGAGATCACCATGGACTAAACATACGCCATAGTGCATGTGCAGTTCACAGTTGGATGATACCGACGTCGGTTAAGGTGTCCTGATATTATTTATTTATTATTTACTTTGAACTCATGTCATGTAATTTTGAGGCTGAGCTTGTTTTAATACTTACTCTAGGTCATCGAAAACCTAAACCCCTAGCTTTGTCCGTATTGATAATACAGGAGGGGTGAAATAGCCGCGAAACGCTTCGAGAAAACGTACGGTCGTGCCCGTTTTGCTCGAGACTTGGCTGGGGCACTGCCGTGCCCGCAGATTAATAGTTTGTAATCAACCCACATGGGCGGGTTTGTTTATATATTTAACGGACAACGGCTTGGATGGATGACTGGGGCATTGGAGTTACAGCATCGTAGGTTGAAAGACAATAAAAAAGCAACCGCAAATTTAAAATCAGACAGTTTTAAACAACTATTTATTTTTGGTTAACCTAAGCGCGAGAGAAGCCGCGGGAAAAAGCTAGTTTGTAATAAATACTTGTACTCACATCCGCACTGGAGAGTAGAATGACCGTTGTTTGGTCTCTCGTCGAGTATTAACTTTGAAAGCTCTTGTCGCCGCGAGAAACAAATGCAGAATGAGTTCTCTGACAATGTGAACACTCACTCATTCACTGATGATCATCAAAACTGTTAGGGTACTTCCTAAAGTCATAGAAAGCTAAAATTTGGTGTGAAAGCTAAGATTAGCACATAAACAACATGAAAATTAGGAAATCTGTACATTTTGCACCCCATCCCTTAAAATAGGGGGATAAAAGTTGGTATGGAACTTTTGACAATTTTCAAGCTGGAAGCACGAAAACTGGCATTTAGAATACTTTACAATTAAAAATTGTATCTTTTAAAAAATCACCAAATAGCTGGTTATTAATAAATATAGGATTAATAGCTGTCCCCCGCGACTTTGTTCGCGTGTTTTAGTTTCAACGGTTTTTCATTTTTGTAACATTTTTCATTTATGCTCCGCTCCTATTGGTCGTAGCGTGGTGTTATATAGCCTATAGCCTTCCTCAATAAACGGACTATCCAATGCAAAAAGATTTTTTTAATTCGAACCAGTAGTTCCTAAGATTAGCGCGTTCAAACAAACAAACAAACAAACTCTTCAGCTTTATAATATTAGTATAGATTTATTTTGTGACGCCTGAATGCATGTATGGACCGCGCCCCATACGATATTGCACACGCACAAAATAAATATAATAGTAATAACGTAAGACACGTGTTGAAATCAACCATAAAAAAAATTAATGGAAAATAAAGCTAAACCAATAAATATACGAAATAATAGAATAATAACATTTTGCATGGCGTTTAGTCCTAAAAATGTTTTTTTTTACCTTAATGCTGATAAATGATGACCACACAAATGAGTATAAATTGGCGGTAAATACTTGTACTTTCCCAGTCAGTCCTAGTAACTATTGGATATTAGACAATAAATAAATAAAACAAATAGTTTTGTTAAATTATATTAAAATGTGGGGCCGAAAATGTCCCTATGGGATATTGTTGATATTCGCACATATCTTCAAGGCGTCATGCATGGGCACCAGCAGCTTAACCTTTGTTATTGACGTCACAGGCACAATGGCAGATGATATTTATGAGTTTAAAAGAAGTGCAAATTGGTTATTGGATAAAATGCAACAAAAAATTCATGCAAAATCAAGTGTGATTGATAATATGGTATTAGTGTCAATTAACGATCCACGTAAGTATTCACACATTTGCTTTTTTTAAAAATAATTTACATTGCATTTCACATTAGCCAAACTTTGACTCAAACTTATGGTTGTGCAGAAAAGCCAAAAAAATTGCAGCTTGTGGTCAAATGCTCCCATCGTAGGCGATCAATTGGGATCAGGGAATAGAGACACTTGTGTCGACTAAGGAAGATACCATTGAATACCCACCTATTTGATCTGTATCAAGAATCACAAAACGAAAAGAATACCACGTAGACTACAATGCTTATGTTTATAACAATCCTTATTCTGTTTTTAGATTCTACAGTGAGGGCAAACACCAAAAACCAGAGCATATTCGGACAAGAATTAGATGCTTTACAAGCCCATAATATCATAAATCCTGTTTGCCCAGAACCATCCATGAAAGGAGTGCTTCTGGCTCTAAACGAGAGTCACCCCAATTCTTTTATTTACGTATTCACTGACGCGGCGGCCAAAGATTCTCATTTAAGTGAGCAAGTCAAGGAAATGTGTCAAAGGAAACAAAGTCAGGTATGTTATAATATCTATAATAATATCTTGGTACAACTCACACACGGCTAACTGATCCAAATCTAGGCAGAACCTGTATTATGGCAACCAGACAACTGATACATACTTATATTTATTTCTAAATACATACATATTATAGATAAATTACACCCAAACACAACAATTTATCATGCTCATCACACAAATATTTGTTTTGGGTTGGAAACGACCTCCGGTTTAGCAGTTAGGGACACTAACCACTAGACCAACAGGCCAGTCAAATAGCAATGAATATATGTGATGATGAATGATAATAAATGAAATAAATGAAATAAATAAATGAAATCCAAAAATAAATAAATGAAATCCAAAAAAATGGTTCCTAAACCTGACTTATGAAGAAACAGAGAATATTTTGCAAGCTTAAATTATTCACACACACACACCTTTCCTACACCGAGACTCGCGCGCAACCACACCCTTCCTCTAACACTCCTACACTCCACACACACTCACTATACACTCACAGTCACACACACCCACATATACTACTACATCAAATATTTACAAATGTCTAATTTTAAGTTTTATTATTACTAAAATGTAAATGTCTAGTTTTCTACCTTACCGTGTAACCAAAATTGTTGTTATGGAACTCAGTTGCCCTTAGCTCCTGGGGTGGGCGCTAATAACTGCGACACAGTTACTAAACTAACGCAGATTACGTACTAAAAATCATTATTGAAAATCGTGATAGTCATTACAATGATTTCAATTCAAATGCCAATACAGATGCCAATTTAATTATAAATTGTCTATCGCGCTTTCACGCCAAAACTACTGAACTGATTTAAATGAAATTTGGTATAGAGATAGTCTAGAGATTGATAAAGGACAAAAGCTACTTTTTGCCGCGATAACCGACAACCACCATATAAATATGATTTGGATCTATGAGACACAAATATTTTTAAACTACAGAGTAGTAGCTAATGTTTTCTTTTTTATTTGAAGATTTTGGTTTGTTTCTTTCAGATTTTTTTTGTATTAACTGGTAATTGTAGTTCACGAAAAGAACTAAACCTCTACCACGATTTAGCAGCAGCATGCTCTGGGTTTGCACTTCACTTTAGAAACAAAACGCTCTATCCTGTAAATATTTTTTATTATTATATTTCTTTTATTATGTTACACCTAAGTAAAAAAAATGAATATTAAAACGTATAATCATGTTGCAGGTGTTCAAAACAATTGCAGAATTCATAAATGGCAACAAGTCTGTGATGGTCACTAAGAAACTCCCACCCAAAGTTGATAATAAAATTCCAGTAAGTAAAAACATTATAAACACTTATAAAAAAAAAATGGTTTCAAAAAAATATAAGCTTTGTGCACGATTGCTTGGACTCGAATAAAAACAAAGTTCTGAGACAGGTTCAAGTAAATAAATAATAAATTATCTACTAATTAATCCGTTTTTATTTTTAGTTTATTATTGACGATTGTACTGAGTATGCAATCGTGTCTGTGTCTGGTTATAAATTGTCACTCAATATATCTGGACCTACACACACCATACATAAATTAATATGGAATTCAAAGGGAAGGGTAAGTTACTTTCACAGACAATAAGACAGCTGATGAGACTCAAGGAACTGTAAATATTTTAAATAATTATGGTTATAAAAAATAAACGAACTTTAAATAAAGAAAGTAGGTACTACTTTTTTTCTCGTTTATAGGTTTTTTTTTTTAATTTTCATTTCTTTGTCACTCAGCCTTTAGTTATTCTGTGCTCGTATATACCGACCTATGGACCTATGGACCTACGAAGTAAATTTAAATTCTAGAAATTATAATCCCTCTATCGTGAGTTGTAAAAAAAGTGTTTTGTAAATTTTATCGTGGATAATAAATAAAACGAGATACTTGTTTTAAAATTTTTATAGGTGGTAAAATTAACTAACGCAACTGCCGGAGAATATATTGCAGTGGTGAGGGGTAATGCCTATGTATCTGTCGTCATTGTTGGCAGAACCGACTTTCTCTTTACACATGGCTTCTCAGAATTGGTGCCCAAGACAATGGCGGATACTACACCTCAGCCAATTGCCAGTAAGTTCATAATGTAGTGTCATTTAAAATTTTATTGTCAGAGAATTTTTATAATCTCTTATAAGTCCCTATTACATTGTCAAATACCCAATTTCTTAAGAGACATTATACCAGCGATCAAAAAGACAAACACTTATATATTACTAGCTGTCCCCCGCGACTTTGTTCGCGTGTTTTAGTTTCAGCGGTTTTTCATTTTTGCAATATTTTTCATTTATGCTCCGCTCCTATTGGTCGTAGCGTGATGTTAGCCTTTCTCAATAAACGGACTATCCAATAAAAAAATAAATTTTCAAATCGAACCAGTAGTTTCTGAGATTAGCGCGTTCAAACAAACAAACAAACTCTACAGCTTTATAATATTAGTATAGATAGGTAACTAACTACATTATATGAAGTATATATATATTCTATCTATCTATCCTAAAATTGCTCATTTCTAAATGTACCGTTACTGTCTCTGATATACGAAATATGCTTCCACATTGATTTTACTTTCAGATGAAAATGTTTACCTTTCAATATCTATTAATGATCCGAAACGTTTAGTAAATATAAAATCGGTTCATATCTTGGGAATGGATGAGAAAAAGATCAAAACTCTACAATTGAACGAAACGTCTACAGATTTCTATATAACAAAACCGTTTGTGGCGCCTTCGCAAAAATTCCGAATTGAGGCAAGTAAATATTACTTTCCCATAGTTACGTATCTACCGCAATATTATATCCATAAACATTAATAGTAAATATTCTTTTACATTATTGTAGGTGGAGGGAATAATAGTTTCTACAGGCAACACTATTAAAAGAATTTCCAAAATGCCTACCACGCCCCAAAAGCCGATAATAGGTGAGTATGTTTCGATAGAGTATCATAAAACATAATACAAAATTTGTCACAACATGTATTGCTTAACCACTTTCAACTTGCCTGTTGGATATTTGCAAACCTTTCATAAGTTGAAAATAAACGTTTCTTTTTACTAAAACCAGAAGGAATGGAGCCCGTTACTACTATAGTGGAAGGTCAGAGGACGGAAGTAGAATATGATAGCACGCTAAACTTAACTTGCAAGGTGTCTGCCTACCCAGAACCTAAAATCAGTTGGAAGGATAGTAAGGGAACAACAGTTAAATCTTTGGTAAGTAGCAAATTAAGAGATGTTTCCTTTTTTTTTGCAAGCATTAATCACAGTCAATTAATTATCTTTAACCATTTCAGAGTTCGATCCTTCAAGTTCCATACGACTACATAAGTTATGTAACAATTTCAAACATTACGGAAGTTGACCAATATGCATGTTATGCCGAGAACAAAATCGGAAGAGATTTTAAAAGCATTAAAGTCGTTGTTAAAGATGCTTTTGTTGTGAAATCAGTCCCCAAAGGTATTTTGAAAATTTGTTTGTCTAATAAATACCTCCTTTCACATTTGAAACCATAACTTAAATTCATTCCTATAATTAGTACAGGACACGAAGTATTATTATAAAACAGGTATTTTAGAACCGAACCCCGGAAACTTTATATATATTTTATGTTATGTCAATATTCAGGTATAACTGGAGTGCTTTACGGTTCAGAAGGCACCATTACATGTGATATTACATCAGCACATCAGATGAATATCCGATGGTACTACGCAGACGAAATTATAGGAGATACAAACGGCAAGATCTTCTCTTCAGATAAGTACTGGATATCTGCAGATGGAAAACAACTGAAAATTAAAGAAATGAATTTGAATTTGGCTTTAAGATATACCTGCAAGGCTACTTTAAAGAACTACAAAGATGTACAGAAATCTTTTAGCACTACAGTATCAGCAGAGGGTGTCGGTATGTGTATTATCTAAAATCTGGGTTAAAATTTCACATAAAAAAAAATATCATTCATTTATAACTAGCTGTTTCCCACGGATTTCCGCGTGGATGTCGGTTATCGCGGTCTAAAGTAGCCTAAATCTTTTCTCAGGCTCTAGACTTTCTGTGTAACAAATTTAATTTAAATCGGTTTTGTAGTTTTGGCGTGAAAACATGACAGACAGACAGACAGAATTACTTTCGCATTTATAATATTAGTAATTAAGCAGGACATATTAGTAAGGATCATTATTTTAAAGGATTTTTTTCGAAAGGTAAACGAATCGAAACATCTGGAATATACTATTATATTATTTTTCAATTGCTTTGTCATTTTCCTGCCCACATATTATATATATCTATGAATAAATTTATAATTAACTTTATATGTTAATACAAATAATAACCTTTATGCAATTTATTTTATTTCAGAAGCTCCGAAGGTATCAGGAGTTGCTGAAAAGAAAGTAAGGTCGGGAACATCAGACACTATTAAGTGCACGTAAGTAAAAAAAACAGACATGCATATTGTAGGAACTAAATTGTAGATAATCTATGTGAAAGTTGATTGTTTAGAGGCATTTTCATATTTCAGGGTTGTCAAAGGAGTACCAATACCAAAAATAGCTTGGCAATTCAAGAGAGAATCCGCTACAAAATACGAACCATTGATAGAATCAAATGAAATTAAAATAGACTCGAGACTTGCATCCGTCAACGTGTTGAAAATATTGAATCTAGCAGACAAACACGCAGGAAGCTACAAGTGCGTAGCAGTGAATGACCTTGGAACCAATGAGCACGTTACTACTCTTATAGTTGAGTGTAAGTAAAACAATAAGATTTTTTAATTTAAAATTTTTAATCATGAGACTAAAATGGAGCTGGGCAGGACACTTGGCCAGACGAAATGATGGTAGGTGGAGCAAGGCATTGACCGAATGGTGGCCAAGGCTAGACAAAAGAAGCGTCGGTCGTCCGGGAGCAAGATGGGTCGACGACATAACTAAAGTCTCGGGTCGATTCTGGATGAGACGCACAGGACCGGAGAGAATAGCACATAAAAAGAGAGGCCTATGCCCAGCAGTGGGATGACAAAGGCTGGATGATGATGATGATGAGTGTTACTATTGGTCACCGAGGCTTTGCAAAACAAGACACCTAATTTTAACATTTATATTTTGCTTACAGAATGACTGGTTGCCGCCTAAAACAAGCAATGAAGAACGAAAAATATATCTAAGCCCACTATGATTTAACAGAAAATTATGGATGTATAAATATGTATTGGTATTTTAGTTTTTGGAAATAAATAATTATATATTGTTACTTTTATTTTTAATTGTCCCCCGCGGGTTTCTTTTTAACAAATAACTAAAAATTTGTGCAGAAGGAAAGCAATTATCTATGTCAAATCCGCACCGCATTGTACAGTACAATACAAGTACAATTTGTACTACTTTTAACCAAAAATTCGGACTTATTTCATAAAAAACACTGAAGAATTCCTAGTAAAAGCAGACTTAACTTTATTATGACGAGAGCGATTGACAGAATATCAAAAACTTATACTTACTTAGAAGATGAATTTTTCGCAGCCCTCATCAGACACATCGAATATAAAATATAATGAAACAATTCAAAAGTGTTTTTACTTCGCATTCAGGCATTTTTGTCCTTCGACGCACCGTGTCCTATCCACACGGGTTGTGTCTTCCAAGTAAAAAGTATCCGTTTTATTCATAAAAACGTTATCGAACATCTATATACTTTAAGAAAAGTCGTAGGTATACATAAAAGCATTTTTAGCACTAAAATGTGATGCCTTAGAGATAGTACCTACTTAAGCCTAATACAACATAGATAAAGTTTAAAATGGCCAAATCTTTACAGCTGATTGGTACTCTTTGACAGAATTAAAACAAACTGAAGTGTCAATCAGTTTCGTAAGCAACTATTAACATTGTAGTTCTATAATTTCACCACATTTTTAATATTTATCCATGTCTTCCGCAACAATGTCCGCGTGTTTTAGTTTCAACGGCCTTGCTTTGCTCGGAACCCTAAAATTAAAAGTAGGTACCTATGTGTAATATTACCTCATTACATAACCTCAGCAATCTGCCAGTAAAATGAGTCTTTTAGTTCCAGAGACTAGCGCGTTTAAGTTGTAGGTGATCAAGTGATCATTATTTTGTTGCGAAATTTTTTTAATCCTTCGATTGCTTCTATAAAGCCTAAGCTTTGTAAAGCTTATCTTTCTCTAACCAATTATTACTTCCCCCTCTTCTTCGCATACATTTTTTTTCTTTTAAATTAAAGAAGAATATGTTTACAAAAGTATCCTTTCAAGTTCGCGCTTTTTACAATGACGATGACATGATGTAATCAGTAATAACGTCAGCGAGTTGTAGACAATATTGTTTTATTCTTATTATTGCCCCCCCCCGCTTGGACACCGTAGCGTACAGACGTGTTTCTCGAGCTCCCGTGATTTTTATCCGTAAAAAATAGTTTAAATCTAGTTTAATAGTTCAAAAGTGCCACAACCAAGTGAATAACAGGACAACAAACAAAACAGTGAAACAAACATAGCAGTGCATAAACAATTACCTCAGTTTCAAACAATTCAAAAAACACAAAGTAAACGTTAAATTCTTTGTCTCAGTGTCAACGTTTATGAACTTTGGACTCTCAACATAACGGGTTTATGACCCCACTCCGACTATACTAACAACATATCGCTAATTTAGCTAATTGCCTGTAACTCCAGTTAGTCTCGGGGTATTGATGCTCGCTTCTAACTGTGCCTGCACGACGTGTCGGGCGCTCGAACCTCAAGTCAAGCTTCATCTTTTTGCATTTTTATTCGCTGTTTTTTGCGAATTTTGCTGATTATTTGCACAATTTCTTTTATTTTTTTTATTTTTATAAAATCAAATCATATTATTATTGATCTACTACGCCACGCAATCCGTCTAAGAACGCGTCGTAATAATGCCTAAAGTAAATCGCACGCCACCTTCAACTCCAAAGATAGAAGTGCAGAGGGCACTTTCTAACCCTAACATCATTAGTACTCCAACGGATCCCGAATTTATTAATATAACTCAAAGATCAAAGCGACCTCGCTCGGAATGCAGCCCCACCAATGAACTCATAGAATTTAAAGAAGAAATACGCGCAATGCTCACAAAGTGGAATGAGGGCCAGGAAGTCACATTACAAAATTTTATGTTAAAAATTACCTCAGAGTTAAGTGAGCTAAAGCTACAGAACGATAAATTACAAAGCATTAAGTCAGAAATCGAATTGTCTGCAAGTCTTATTAACGAAAAGTATGAAGAAATTAAGGCAAAAATCGAAAAATTGGAGAATGAGCGTGCCGAACAACGTAAGCACATAAGTATATTGGAGAAACGATGTCAGGATTTGCAGGAAGGTCGTCGTTCTGCTGTTATTGAATTAAGAAATATTCCCCCAAAGGAAAAAGAAAATGACTCCGACCTAATAAAATTATTAGTGGACACTTGTAAACCCCTAGAAGTAAATATTCAATCATCGGAAATAAGAGACATATACAGAGTGCAAAATAAGCAGGGTCCGTCAAAATTAATTGTTGCGGAACTTCACTCAGTAACAAAGAAAAATTTGATTCTCAAAGCCTTAAGTGTTTTTAATAAAGGGAAAACCACATTCGAGAAACTTAACAGTGAACACGTAGGCTTGGAAGGTGAGCGCATTCCTATCTATATCGCTGATCGACTGTCTTCATGTGCAAGGCAACTTTATTACGAAGCGCGAAAATTCGCAAAAACTAATGAGTTTCAATACTGCTGGTCGTCCAACGGAAAAATTTTTCTTAGGAAAAAAGAAGGAGAAAAGCCTATTCTTATCAAATCTGAGAAGTGCTTTCATAACATCTTGCATGTATCAGAATAATTATTTTTCCGGACGATTGTTTCTTCATGTAGTCTTAGCTCAATTTGATACATATAATTTTTGCTTTGTTTTCTTTAGAATTTGTAATAATTGCTGTTGTTATTATTTACTTATAGTTACAAAGGTATGCAGCATGCTTAATTTGAACTATTTTATTAATCTTAATCACTTGATGTTACAATTTTTGGGTTTATATAAAACACTTATTTACATACACACTTTCAAACAATCACACTGTCACAATAATACACACCATCTTACATCGTACGCTCACAACATTTTTGCAAAATTTGCAAATTTACTATCAAGTCGTCAGATAGTTGATTCTGGAGTTGGATTTAAGTTTTTCTTAAGGTACTTGCGTGATTCACTTGTTATTGCTAAATTTATACTATTAATAATTCTATACTATGTCCTCTTAGTTTTTAAACCGTACCATTCGATAATTCAAATAATGTAAATTATCTGATAGATAACTTGGATAACGTTACTTTTTCAAATGCAATATCATGTGACCCTGATGATTGTACCAAGCACTTGCCCTCTAACACATGTTTGACGATTTTATCTCAAAACATCCGCAGTATAAATGCTAATTATACAGGGCTTTTAACTCTATTACAAAGAATTATGGTACCCAGTGACGTCATTATTCTATCAGAATGTTGGCTCTCTCGCAACCCGGTCATTCCGATTCTAGAGGGATATATATCCCACAAGTCATCAAAAACCTTTAATCAGAATGACGGAGTAATCGTATATGTCAATAGTTTGTTAGCTAATGTGAAAGTTCAAGAAGCCGTCGTATCGGAAGCAAACTGTTTGACAGTCACGGTTGGTACTGATGTGGCCATACTTGCTGTGTATAGGCCCTATGCATTTAAGGATCCCTCAAAATATATACAATCTATGGACAGTATTTTATGTGACCTTAAATCATTTAGGAACATCGTAATTATGGGAGACATAAATATTGATATTTCTCGTAAAAGTAAAGATGCATACTCGCTTGACTATTTGGATTTACTGGCTCACCACGGACTTTTTCCAGGACATGCGTTGGTAACACATGGATCTACATGTCTTGATCACGCTAATATAAAGACTTCTTTCTCTAGTACCGTCATGGTGCTAGAATCCACTGTCACAGACCACTTTGCAGTTTTACTCTCTTTGTCTTCAACTAGAATCAAAACTCTAAACTCACGCCAAATCACAAAAATAAATGAGGATGACCTTACTAATGATATTAGCAACATAAGTTTCGATGCCGTCTATGCTGCGAAAGACCCCAATTTGGCTACTAAATGTTTAATGGAACCACTTCTTAAAGCTTTATCTAAAAACACTAAAACTATTTTAACTTCGCGTAGACGCCGGCCGATTAAACCCTGGATTACTATAGGATTATTAAAATGTATACGCCACAGGGACAATTTGTATAAAAAGCTTAGAACTGATCCTTCAAATGAAGTCCTAGTGGTGTCCTACAAAAGGTATCGTAATTTTTGCACAAATCTACTGCGAAAAGCAAAAAGTGATTATGAGAAACTAGAATTTGAAAAAGCAGGTAGAAATTCCAAGCAGCTATGGCGTGTAATAAAAAATGTTACAAACATAGGTCGACTAAAGTCTTCAGCCCATGATCTCATAGCGAATAATCACGATAAGCAGGACACCATAAATCAAATTAATGACTATTTTGCAAATGTAGGGAGACGTCTAGCTGACAAAATACATAGAAACCCTCGATCTACTTCACTACCTGACCCCCAGAAGGAATCCTTTGTTTTGCTTAAGACAAATGAGCAAGAGGTGGAACGCTTAATCCTTTCACTTAAAAGTGATTGTGCAGTCGGCTGGGACGGTATTTCTTCTAGTTTTCTAAAACGAAATAAAAATGTTATTGTACCTCCGCTGACATATATTTGCAACCTGTGCCTCGACTCTGGTGTCTTTCCAGACTGGTTCAAAAAGGCAATTCTTCACCCCATTTTTAAATCTGGAGATCATGACCGGGTCGAAAACTATAGGCCCATATCCGTTCTACCTGCAATGTCCAAAATATTGGAGAAGATTATAAATACAAGGCTGGTCGCATATTTAGAGTCACGCAATCTTTTGTCAATTAACCAATTTGGCTTTCGAAAAAACCTGTCGACTGCTGATGCCGTTCACAAACTGGTTAATCACATAGCTCAGGAACTTGACAACGGTAAGAAATGTGCAGCGTTGTTCCTGGATCTCGCAAAGGCATTCGACACGGTCTCGATTCCCATCTTAATATCTAAGCTCGAAAGCATGGGTATACGAGGTACCCAGCTATCCCTGTTTCAGAGCTATCTTACAAATAGAAAACAGAGTGCCAAGATTGGAACCTACTCTAGCTCCGACTTAAATGTAGTTTTTGGTGTGCCACAGGGCAGCATTCTTGGCCCCAGTTTGTTCCTGATCTACATGAATGATCTGTGTACCCTTAGCCTAGAAAGCGGTACAATATTTTCCTATGCGGACGACACAGCACTTGTATTTTCATCGGAAAACTGGGAAGAGGCATATCGCCTTGCTCAAAAGGGTTTTGATATGGTCAGTGAATGGCTTAAGAACAATTTGCTCACCCTAAACATATCGAAAACGAAAATAATAAATTTCTCTATTCGAAATATCAATTTGTCAGTTACAAGCTCACTAAACGTTGCTGCCAAATTGTCACAGTCAAGTGAAGGCAGTGGCACCCATCATCTCTGTAACATTGAACGAGTCACAACGATAAAGTATCTTGGCATAGTGATTGACTGCAACCTTACATTTAAAGAGTACATAATACACCTATCAAATAGAGTGCGCAAACTAATGTACATTTTTAAACAACTACGTAACTCAGCAGATGCCAGTGTCATGAAAATGACTTATCTGGCACTGTGTCAATCAATCCTGGTTTATTGCATCTCGTCCTGGGGCGGTGCAAGCAAATCTCACTTTATTCAGATCGAACGCGCGCAGAGAGCGGTTCTTAAGGTGTGCTGTTTCAAGCCAAGACTTTATCCCACCGTCAAGCTTTATGAATATTGTCAAGTCCTTACGGTTAGACAATTGTTTGTTCTGGCCACTGCTATTAAACAACACGCTATTTCCAATTATTCTCAGCAAACCAATCGCCGAAATCATATAGTTGCCTTAGCTCCTTCTCTTAAAACTTCTTTTAGTCATAGATTCTTTATTTTCCTTGGACCCTATCTCTATAATAAATTAAACCGAATTCTTTCCCTGCACTCATTAAACAAGCATAATATTAAAATCGCTCTTCAAGAATGGCTACGAAGCCTAAATTATACAACTACTGAAGCTCTCTTCGATGTACTAGTCTAACCAGACTCATCCACTTACACTCTCTCCAACACACACTCGCTCACTCTCTCTCACACACACACACACACACACACACACACACCCTCACAGAGAGAGACCCAGACTCACACTCATAAAAATACACTAACTTACATTCATAAAACATCCGGTCAGAGTTATCTTAAAATCGATTTATTTATTTTACAGTGTTACTCAAATTGTGATTCCTTTTCTTAACAAGCTCACTCATTGTCTAAACTCATTTCTGTGATACTAAATGTAAGCTATTAAACATGTAACTTGAACAGATGGGGACCTGGTGACCTGTATGACAGGTGTTACTACCTACCACAGGCACCAGCGATCCACAACCAAAAATTGTTAGCTATTTCTCGTGTGTAAAATTATTGTTTGTATGTTTTGGCTTGTGGTGAGAAATAAACTTTTTATTATTATTATTATTATTGTCTATAGCCACACTTATTCCGTTCCTCGGTAGATTTCTCTAGTAAGTACTAGGTACTTAAATTTGATTTGGACTAAGCATTATGACACACAAAATTTGTGTGTCATAATTTTATTTAATAATCACTAGCTGATGCCCGCGGCTTCGCCCGCGTGGATATCGGGTGTCGCGACCAAAGTTAATCATGATATTTTGATCCTATTTCCGCAACCCAAGTATAACTATTCCAGAGATAAAACGCCTTTGTCTTATTCCAGTTTATAATCTACATCAAAGTACCAAATTTTAGCCTACGATTACATTGATACTTAGATTGATATAATTTGGTCACTTCACTTTGACTTGTGTCAACTTACATAACTTTACGTGCGTTTACGTAGGCAGATCCGTTCATCCGTTAGAGCCTGTTGCATCAAGCGAAGCGAGGCGCTTGAATTTTATTCTCGTGTCCGTAATTTTTTTGCGAGTGCAAAATAATGTAATATGAAATGCTAACTTATTTAAAATTATAAGGATTAATACCGTATTTGTGTAAATAGCTTCTTAATTCCCGCTTTATAATTGTTCATTTTTTAAAGTATAAGAATGGATATAGTATGTTATCCTTAAGACATAGACATATACCATCGCGGACTTTTTTGTAGACCTTTTTAAGGTGTACAATACTGTAGTACATTATTTTGATCTATCTCGTAGGGTTCAGCCAGCGTTTGCAATGTAAGCGCAAAAAAATATGTTTATTTACGACTTCCATTAAAAACCTCTAAAATTATCAGTGTTTCTCTACTATATTATGCATGTATTATACATATAAACCTTCCTCTTAAATCACTCTATCTATTAAAAAAAACTGCATCAAAATCCGTTGCGTAGTTTTGAAGATCTAAGCATACATAGGGACAGACAGACAGACAGACAGCGGGAAGCGACTTTGTTTTATACATAACAAGTCCGAAACAACAACCAAAAACAATGTTTATGAACAATTTTATTTTAAAAGTTTGGGCAGTAGACGTGGATTGAAAGTAAGTTTTGACTGGAGTATTGAAAACGATAATTAATTTAGAACTAAAAACGAATATCGCTAAAAAATAAGAGCTCCATCGTTGTCAGGGTGGCAACGATTCTGCCAGTGTCAGAGTTGGGAGAACGAGTGCTTACCGTGGAAAATAAAATGTACAACAAGACCTCTGAGAACAAGACTAAAACATCTAAAGCAAAAAAAGGCAAAAATATTCTTTCTAGTGTCTATGGTTCTGTCAGGTTTTTTTTTTCTTCTCTCCCATTGGACTTTGACACTGTTTCTGTCCGCACACTCCTACACAGACTTGAAGCCATCGGCATAAGGGGAGTCCCTCTAGACATATTTAACTCTTACCTAAGGTATAGAAAACAAACAGTTAAAATAGGGAAACACTTTAGTTTAGAAGAAACTGTAACTTACGGCGTCGGTCAAGGGAGCGTCCTCGGACCGACGCTATTTCTTATCTATATAAACAGCTTGTGTGGTATGAGAATCGATGGGGGACAAATATTCTCATACGCCGACGACACTGCCATAGTCTTTAGCGGCGAGACATGGGCTGAGGTAAGGGGGACTGCTGAAAATGGGCTTGCCAGAATAGCTAACTGGCTGAATCGTAGTCTCCTCACACTCAACGCCTCTAAATCTAACTACATCTGTTTCACAAAGTATAATCGCACACAACCTTTCAATGACTTTCAAATTAAAATCCACAACTGCTCTGACCTTTCAAACACCCACTGTCAATGCGTAAAAATAGACAAGCTTCAGCACACTAAATACTTAGGCGTTATGATAGACCAGCGACTATCCTGGCACATGCACACTGAACTGATCATGAAAAGGGTCAGAAGAATGATCTGGACCTTTAAAAGTCTCCGGCACGTAGCCTCAATCAAATTACTGCGGCAGGTCTACATAAGCTTGGCTCAATCAATCCTCACTTATTGTTTGCCTTGCTGGGGCTGGACCACTAAAACAAAAATCTTAGAGCTGGAGACAGCTCAGAGGTCTTTACTTAAGGTTATGCATTTTAAGCCTTATAGATTCCCTGCACATAACCTATATTTAACAGGTGATGTTCTTTCAGTAAGAAAACTTTACCTCCTTCACCTAATTTTGAAAAAACATGTTTCTCTCCGGTATGATCCTAATAAACATAGGGGCAGAAGAAATTATGCAGTCGCTCCTACCGTCGCAGTTAGATCTACATTCGCTAAAAGGCAGTTTGCGCGGCAATCTTCTCGTCTGTACAACTATGTAAATAAAGAAATAAGTATTTACTCTCTGAAGCTTCGAGACTGTAAAAAACTTGTGACGGAATGGGTAAAGACTAAATCCTACGATGAAATTGAGACTTTAGTAGCGTCGAATCAATAGCCATTTTAGTGAACCATAGAGAAAAATCTCACACGCTGTACCACACAACCCACACACTTGACACACAGAACCCACACACCACACCAGACACACACAACCATTCTCACTCATCACACAAAAGTGCGCCGTTACGTTACGTTTTTATATTTTTAAATAAGGTTATTCTTGTACCTACCTACTTATCACATATTAGTGGATATATTAAGTGGAAGAGCGGAGTCTCCTAACACAAGCAACTCCTTGCTTAAAAGGAGATCTCCATTCTAAAATTGTCTCTGTAATATGTGTATGAAAATAAACACCATTTTTTTTTTTTTTTATTATTTTTTTTTTTCCATTGGGGATGGGAGTCTTTTGGATCCTGTCAAGTTCTGTCTGACTGATTGACATGCATGACATCAGCTTGTAATGTACTCTGTGCATAGAGGAAACAATAAGTAAACTATAGAGTGAGCGTAACAAAGTATGATCCGAAAGCACATGTATGATCAAGCGTCGATTTCAAGGTCACGTCCAATTAGTGTAAAAACAGAGCTCATCGTGTTTGTATCACCGAGCAAACATTACTTATATTTATGTAATAATGGAAAAATACTTAGTACTGCTACTGAGTTGTAAAAGCGATTCACGGAAGCAAAACAAAAATAATAGTGACATTTCTTTTCATCCGTGAATAGTATTGTTATAGAAATTTTGAATCATCCTTAATGCGAAAAGCTAACGTTGCTAGGCACCATGCCATGACCATAATATCTATGTATAAACAATAAACTGTATCAAAATATATATATATTATAATGTATATAAAAATCTCAGAACAATTACATAATAAAAGCTGCAGAAAATAAAACTAAAGCCACGTGGAAATTAATTAATAGACATAAAATGAACTTTGCTGAAGTCCTAACTCAATTAAAAATAGATGGCCAATTAATTAACGATCCTAAACATATTGCAACAGCATTCAATGATTACTTTATAGATTCAGTTCATTTAACAATTACCCCAAACCATAATAATAAAATTTCGTCTATTAATCATCATCATAAAAGCTTATTTATGGTACCAACAGACTCTATAGAAATATTTAAAATTATATGTAGCCTTAAGAACACAAATAGTGCAGGCTATGATGAAATTACTACAAAGATTATAAAATTAGTATCGCATATAATTGCACCAGTACTGAGCTTCATAATTAATTTATGCATAGAACACGGCCATTATCCAAACTTACTAAAAACTACTGTCATAAAACCCCTTCATAAGAAAGGTGATAAAATGACAATCTCAAATTATCGACCTATAGCTCTTATACCAGTTTTGTCTAAAGTTTTTGAAAAAGTTATTTATTCATCTTTGAATACATTTTTTGAAGTAAACAAAATATTTGCCAAAGAACAATACGGCTTTCGCAAAAATAAAAATATAAACAAAGCTGTTTACGAACTGTTCACTGAAATAATTAATAATGTTGACAAAAAAAATCCTGTAGCAGCAATACTAATGGATATGTCTAAAGCATTCGATCATGTAGATCATGAAATATTACTTAGTAAGTTAGAACGATATGGCGTCCGTGGCAACATTTTAAACTTAATAAAGAACTATCTAAAAGACAGAAAACAGGTTACAGTTTTAAATAGAATTAACTCATCATCCCTCATAGAAACTGCACATCATTCTTCAATTCGTCATACGACCTGCGGAGTAACCCAAGGCAGTGTTCTTGGGCCCTTACTCTTCCTTATCTACATCAATGATTTACCAAAATGTACAGAATATAAAACCGTTTTGTTCGCTGACGATAGTACACTCATTATCCCATGTAAAAAAGTTGAAACCTTTGAAAATGAAATAAATGATTCTATTAATTGTATAATTAACTGGTTACTTAGAAATAAACTGAAAATTAATATTGAAAAAACACAGATAATGATGTTTCAACAAAAAACAAAAAAACTTAAATTAAACATTAACTATAGCGATCAAAAAATAGCGGAAACTAATTTTGCCAGATTTCTAGGACTTCACTTGGATAGTCAACTTAACTGGAAATTACATGTAGAAACTGTTTGTAAAAAATTAAGCAAATATTCATATGCGCTATACAACTTAGCAAAAATAGTTAATGATTCCGTGGTGTTAATTGCCTATAAAGCTTATATTAATTCTACATTACGTTTTGGTATACAATATTGGGAAAATTCTACTGATGCATTATTGGCTTTTAAATGCCAAAAGAAATGTATCCGTGCTATCTTCAAACTTAAACAAACAGATAGTTGCGTACCTTTTTTTAAAAAATATAACCTTTTGACATTCCCCTGTATGTATATATTTGAAACTGCTCTCTTTGTCAAACAAAACCTGCACTTGTTTGAAAACTTAAAATCTAAACGACGAGACAAAGAGATATGCGTTATACCACACAATACTGCCCTCTTTTCGAAAAACCTATTAGGTATGGCACCAAGAATATATAACAAGATACCTAAACCTATAAAAGAAATTGAGAACATCCGTAACTTCAAGCAAGATTTACTTAAATTTTTGTACACAAAGACATATTATACAGTCAATGAATATTTAGAAGATAAATTGTAAATTACTCAATGGGCAGTGTAAATGATTTTTAAGGTTTGTTATGTTTTTACGTGTCTTTACTTCTTGTTGTAGTTTTTTTTTAAAGTTTGTTAAATAATTATATACCTACTAGTTTTAATTATAATATATTCTAGTTGATTAAATCTCATTCTTTGTTATATATAGACAGTAAACACCTACTCTAATTAGTCTTAACTAATATTTTGTACGCCTTTATCGGCAGGACATAGCGCTCAATTTTAATGTAACATCTATGTACACCTATGATCCACAAATAAAATATTTGAATTTGAATTTGAATTTGTATCTTTTCCTTCCCGATTTATTTTATAACATTAATTGATTTTTTCATTACCATAAATAAATTGTAAATGCCTACCTAAATAGATAAGAAAAGGATATTGCCTGTCTTTTTATAGGCATTATTTGCTGGAATCAAATGTAGTACATAAGGAAATATGTGTATAAGCGAGTAGAGATATGTACTAGAAACGAGTTGATAAGCGGCGACAAGTGAGTGTGTTCCGGTAGTTTTGTCGCTGGGCTTCAAGCGAGCTTATAATAGCGATATAGTTAATTCAGAATTTCCGTTGCCACAGTACCATCAAACACAACACTCGTTATTTACTGATATAGACAACAATAGTTTGTTATAAATCCATATAATATATATATAAATCCATATAATCTATACTTAATATTATAAAGCTGAAGATTTTGCTTGTATGTTTGTTTGTTTGTTTGAACGCGCTAATCTCAGGAACTACTGGTTCGAATTGAAAAATTCTTTTTGTATTGGATAGTCCGTTTATTGAGGAAGGCTATAGGCTATATAACATCACGCTACGACCAATAGGAGCGGAGCATAAATGAAAATGTTGCAAAAATGAAAAACCGTTGAAACTAAAACACGCGAACAAAGTCGCGGGGGACAGCTAGTATATATATAAAATGCTCTGTCCTGAATGTCTGACGGATAAACGCACAGCCTAAACCGTTAATCCCAGAGACCTGAAACTTGGAGGGTGTGTTTTTTATATGACCTAGGCATCCAATAAGAAAGGATCTTTTGAAATTCCTTAAAGGGGTGAAAAAGGGTTTTCAAGTTTATATGGAAATCCGTCATTTTCAAAATTAGGGGCATGAAATTTCGTATACAAACTTCTGGTTAGAAATAAATAAACACGTATTTCAGCGTTATTTTTTAAATCTACCCTCTAAAAACGTAAATAGGGGATAAAAGATTATCTACATAAAGTTTTTGGAAATAACACCCCTTAGCCGAGAATTCGGGCGGCTTTTTTAATATTTTTTTATTGAATGGCTAGTAGGTATGTAAAAACACATTCACAAGAAAAAACACTCACATACCTACATCTAGATACATATAATGAAATGCAAAATACACAGCAAACACTTAGGTATATGTTACTTAATGTGAAAATTAAGAAGAAAAATGTCAATTAATAGTTTATAATCAATCCACATGGGCGGGTTTGTTAATATATTTAACGGACAATGGCTTGGATGGATGACTGGGGCATTGAAGTTACAGCATCGTAGGTTGAAAGACAATAAAAAAGCAACCGCAAATTTAAAATCAAACAGTTTTAAACAACTATTTATTTTTGGTTAACCTAAGCGCGAGAGAAGCCGCGGGAAAAAGCTAGTTTGTAATAAATACTTGTACTCACATCAGCACTGGAGAGTAGAATGACCGTTGTTTGGTCTCTCGTCGAGTATTAACTTTGAAAGCTCTTGTCGCCGCGAGAAACAAATGCAGAAAGAGTTCTCTGACAATGTGAACACTCACTCACTCACTGACGATCATCAAAACTGTTAGGGCACTTCCTAAAGTCATAGAAAGCTAAAATTTGGTGTGAAAGCTAAGATTAGCACATAAACAACATGAAAATTAGGAAATCTGTACATTTTGCACCCCATCCCTTAAAATAGGGGGATAAAAGTTAGTATGGAACTTTTGACAATTTTCAAGCTGGAAGCACGAAAACCGGCATTTAGAATATTTTACAATTAAAAAATTGAAACATTTAAAAAATCACCAAATAGCTGGTTATTAATAAATATAGGATTACTAGCTGTCCCCCGCGACTTTGCTCGCGTGTTTTAGATTCAACGGTTTTTCATTTTTGCAACATTTTTCATTTATGCTGCGCTCCCATTGGTCGTAGCGTGATGTTATATAGCCTATAGCCTTCCTTAATAAACGGACTATCCAATACAAAAAGATTTTTTCAATTCGAACCAGTAGTTCCTGAGATTAGCGCGTTCAAACAAACAAACAAACAAACTCTTCAGCTTTATAATATTAGTATAGATAATAGCATATAGTATAGATTATTATTTTGTAACGCGCTGAATGCATGTATGGACCGCGCCCCATACGATATTGCACACGCACAAAATAAATATAATAGTAATAACTAAGACACGTGTTGAAATCAACCATAAAAACAATTAAAGGAAAATAAAGCTAAACCAATAAATATACGAAATAATAGAATAATAACATTTTCCATGGCGTTTAGTTCTAAAAATGTTCTTTTTTCCTTAATGCTGATAAATGATGACTACACAAATGAGTATAAATTGGCGGTAAATACTTGTACTTTCCCAGTCAGTCCTAGTAACTATTGGATATTAGACAATAAATAAATAAAACAAATAGTTTTCCTGTTAAATTATATTAAAATGTGGGGCCGAAAATGTCCCTATGGGATATTGTTGATATTCGCACATATCTTCAAGGCGTCATGCATGGGTACCAGCAGCTTAACCTTTGTTATTGACGACACAGGCTCAATGGCAGATGATATTTATGAGGTTAAAAGAAGTGCAAATAGGTTATTGGATATAGTGTTTCATGCAAAATCTAGTGTGATTGATAATATGGTATTAGTGTCAATTAACGATCCACGTAAGTATTCACACATTTCCTTTTAAAAAATAATTTACATTGCATTTCACATTAGCCAAACTTTGACTCAAACTTATGGTTGTGCAGAAATAGCCAAAAAAATTGCAGCTTGTGGTCAAATGCTCCCATCGTAGGCGATCAATTGGGATCAGGGAATAGAGACACTTGTGTCTGACTAAGGAAGATACCATTGAATACCCACCTATTTGATCTGTATCAAGAATCACAAAACAAAAAGAATACCACGTAGACTACAATGCTTATGTTTGTAACAATCCTTATTCTGTTTTTAGATTCTACAGTGAGGGCAAACACCAAAAACCAGAGAATATTCCGACACGAATTAGATGCTTTACGAGCGCATAATTTCATAAATTTTGATTGTCCAGAACCATCCATGAAAGGAGTGCTTCTGGCTCTAGACGAGAGTCACCCCAATTCTTATATTTTCGTATTCACTGACGCGTCGGCCAAAGATTCTTATTTAAGTGAGCAAGTCAAGGAAATGTGTCAAAGGAAACAAAGTCAGGTATGTAATAATATCTATAACTAGCTGTCCCCCGCGACTTTGTTCGCGTGTTTTAGTTTCAACGATTTTTAATTTAAGCAACATTTTTCATTTATGCTACGTTCCTATTGGTAGCGTAATGTTATATAGCCTATAGCCTTCCTCAATAAACGGACTATCCCATACAAAAAGATTTTTTCAATTCGAACCAGTAGTTCCTGAGATTAGCGCGTTCAAACAAACAAACTCTTCAGCTTTATAATATTAGTATAGATAATATCTTGGGACAACTCACACACGGCTAACTGATCCAAATCTAGGCAGAACATGTATTATGGCAACCAGACAACTGATACATACTTATATTTATTTCTAAATACATACATATTATAGATAAATTACACACAAACACAACAATTTATCTTGCTCATCACACAAATATTTGTTTTGGGTTGGAAACGACCTCCGGTTTAGCAGTTAGGGACACTAACCACTAGACCAACAGGCCAGTCAAATAGCAATGAATACATCTGAATTTATTACTTAACTAGCTGTTTCCCGTGGCTTTGCTCGCGCTACTAAATACCAAAGAATTATAGTTTATTAGAAGTTTGTGATTTTCAAATTTTGCATGAAATTTTATTACGCTTAGGAAAAGATACGGTGTTTCAATGATTTATTGTTTAATTTTAATCCAATTTTGATGAGTTTTTACTGTATAATATCTGATGATGATGGAGATTGTTTTTAGCCATAATTGTTCTTTTATAAAATTTATCAAGGATTGTTAAATTTGAAAATGACGGACTTCTCCTACAAACTTCCAACCCGTATTTTACCCTTTTGGATTTTCTATGCATCCTATAATCTACCATGGAGAAAAAAAAACCCCGATATACGTGACTATTTATTTCCAATCGACAGCTTGTATATGACATTGCATGCCTCTAACTTTGAAAATGACTATAAAACCCTTTTTTACCCCTTGAAGGGCTGAATTTCAAAAAATCCTTTTTATACCTAGTCCACGTATTAAAAACAAAACCTTTTAAAAATATAATATAATATACAACTTTTCAGGCAGGTCGAAGACAATTCTCCTTTTATATATATGTATAGAAGATAATAAATGAAATCATTACGTACTAAAAATCATTATTGAAAATCGTGATATAGTCCATTGAAATGTTACATTTTTTTTGGCTAACCTTGCGTTTTTTAGAGGACGCAATTTTATTATTGGGATGTGTGGGGGAGGTCAGTAGGAGCTTAACTCCAAGTTTGTGGGGTTGCAACCCTTGTCCCACGGCCGCCATGTTAGAAAAAGGGGTGGAAACGCCTTTTTCACTATATCTCCCGAACTATGCATACCACAAAAATATTGTCAAGACATAATTTGTAGAAAATTGCCTTGCCTACAATTTTGTCTATGTAACTTTTTCTATAAAATGACAAATAACAAAGTTATTAACAAAAATATGAGAAAATTTCCCAACAAATTTTCTTTTTTGTTACATAACTTCTTTATTTTTCATTTCACGACGAAATGACCTCAGACTAATCTTGTAGAGCATTTTTCAACCAACATTTTGACCCATATTTTTTTTGGATTTGAGGAATTTATGGGTATTCTAGAGCGCTTTAAAGTCGACCAAGTTCATACTACTCGCAATAATTCGGTAACTATGAAACTTCTGCCTTTAATTTATTATTTTCATAAATCGTTTATTATATTTTTCTTCACATTGTCACATCATGTCCGCAAGGTTCAATGTAACTTTTCAATGGACTAATAGTCATTACAATGATTTCAATTCAAATGCCAATTTAATTATACATGTGTCTATCGCGCTTTCACGCCAAAACTACTGAACCGATTTAAATGAAATTTAGTACAGAGATAGTCTAGAGCCTGAGAAAGGACAAAGGCTACTTTTTGCCGCGATAACCGACAACCACGAGGGCAGAGCCGGGGAAAACAGCTAGTATTAACAAATAAATATGATTTGGATCTCTGAGACACAAATATTTTTAAACTACAGAGTAGTACCTAATGTTTTCTTTTTTATTTGAAGATTTTGGTTTGTTCCTTTCAGATTTTTTTTGTAATAACTAATTTTTGTTATTCACTAAAAGAACTTAACATCTACTACGATATAGCAGCAGCATGCTCTGGGTTTGCAGTCCGCGCTGAAAAGAAATCGCTCGAACCTGTAAATAAATTTTATTATTATATTTCTTTTATTATGTTACACCGAAGTAAAAAGTAAATAATATTAAAACGTATAATCATGTTTCAGGTGATCAAAACAATTGCAGAATTCATAAATGGCAACAAATCTGTGATGGTCACAAAGAAACTCCCACCCAGAGTTTATAATAAAATTCCAGTAAGTAAAAACATTATAAACACCTATAAAAAAAAAATGGTTTCAAAAAAATATAAGCTTTGTGCACGATTGCTTGGACTCGAATAAAAGCAAAGTTCTGAGATAGGATCAAGTAAATAAATAATAAATTATCTACTAATTAATCCGTTATTTTTTTTAGTTTATTATTGACGATTGTACTGAGTATGCAATCGTGTCTGTGTCTGGTAATTCACTGTCACTCATAATATGGGGACCTACACACACCATACATAAATTAATATGGAATGAAAATGGAAAGGTAAGTTACTTTCACAGACAATAAGACAGCTGATGAGACTCAAGGAACTGTAAATATTTAAAATAATTATGGTTATAAAAAATAAACTAACTTTAAATAAAGAAAGTAGGTACTACTTTTTTTCTCGTTTATAGGTTTTTTTTTTAATTTTCATTTCTTTGTCACTCAGCCTTTAGTTATTCTGTGCTCGTATATACCGACCTAAGGACCTATGGACCTACGAAGTAAATTTAAATTCTTGTTGAGTTGTAAAAAAAGTGTTTTGTAAATTTTATCGTGGATAATAAATAAAACGAGATACTTGTTTTAAACTTTTTATAGGTGGTAAAATTAACTAACGCAACTGCCGGAGAATATATTGCAGTGGTGAGGGGTACAGCCTATGTATCTGTCGTCATTGTT
The DNA here is from genome assembly GCA_932294365.1 of Diachrysia chrysitis. Taxonomy (NCBI): domain Eukaryota; kingdom Metazoa; phylum Arthropoda; class Insecta; order Lepidoptera; family Noctuidae; genus Diachrysia; species Diachrysia chrysitis. Next base: position 6,260,658 of record OW028659.1, on the reverse strand, counting down.
GGCAGAACCGACTTTCTCTTTACACATGGCTTCTCAGAATTGGTGCCCAAGACAATGGCGGATACTACACCTCAGCCAATTGCCAGTAAGTTCATAACGTAGTGTCATTTAAAATTTTATTGTCAGAGAATTTTTATAATCTCTTATAAGTCCCTATTACATTGTCAAATACCCAATTCTTAAGAGACATTATACCAGCGATCAAAAAGGCAAACACTTATATATTATAGGTAACTAACTACATTATATGAAGTTAAATTATAAACAAAAAAATTGTCTATCGGAGACAGTACCGGAACATCTCCAAAATTTGATGTTTTGAGTTAATTATAGGATTCCACGTTAAAGTGAATTATCTATCTGATACGCTATTGGAAACGCTATTGGAACAAGTCCGATTACTATTCTATCCATCTTTATATATATTCATCTATATATATATATATATATTCTATCTATCTATCCTAAAATTGCTCATTTCTAAATGTACCGGTACTGTCTCTGATATACGAAATATGCTTCCACATTTATTTTACTTTCAGATGAAGATGTTTACCTTTCAATATCTATTAATGATCCGAAACATTTAGTAAATATAAAATCGGTTCATATCTTGGGAATGGATGAGAAAAAGATCAAAACTCTACAATTGAAAGAAATGTCTACAGATTTCTATATAACAAAACCGTTTGTGGCGCCTTCGCAAAAATTCCGAATTGAGGCAAGTAAATATTACTTTCCCATAGTTACGCATCTACCTCAATATTATATCCATAAACATTAATAGTAAACATTCTTCTACATTATTGTAGGTGGAGGGAATAATAATTTCTACAGGCAACACTATTAAAAGAATTTCCAAAATCCCTACCACGCCCCAAAAGCGGATAATAGGTGAGTATGTTTCGATAGAGTATCATAAAACATAATACAAAATTTGTCACAACATGTATTGCTTAACCACTTTCAACTTGCCTGTTGGATATTTGCAAACCTTTCATAAGTTGAAAATAAACGTTTCTTTTTAGTAAAACCAAAAGGAATGAAGCCCGTTACTACTATAGTGGAAGGTCAGAAGACAGAAGTAGAATATGATAGCACGCTAAAGTTGACTTGCAAGGTGTCTGCCTACCCAGAACCTAAAATCAGTTGGAAGGATAGTAAGGGAACAACAGTTAAATCTTTGGTAAGTAGGAAATTAAGAGATGTTTCCTTTTTTTTGCAAGCATTGGTCACAGTCAATTAATTATCTTTAACCATTTCAGAGTTCGATCCTTCAAGTTCCATACGACTACATAAGTTATGTAACAATTTCAAACATTACGGAAGTTGACCAATATGCATGTTATGCCGAGAACAAAATCGGAAGAGATTTTAAAAGCATTAAAGTCGTGGTTAAAGATGCTTTTGTTGTGAAATCAGTCCCCAAAGGTACTTTGAAAATTTGTTTGTCTAAAAAATACCTCCTTTCACATTTGAAACCATAACTTAAATTCATTCCTATAATTAGTACAGGACACGAAGTATTATTATAAAACAGGTATTTAAGAACCGAACCCCGGAAATTTTATATATATTTTATGTTACGTCAATATTCAGGTATAACTGGAGTGCTTTACGGTTCAGAAGTCACCATTACATGTGATATTACATCAGCACATCAGATGAATATCCGATGGTACTACGCAGACGAAATTATAGGAGATACAAACGGCAAGATCTTCTCTTCAGATAAGTACTGGATATCTGCAGATGGAAAACAACTGAAAATTAAAGAAATGAAATTGAATTTGGCTGGAAGATATACCTGCAAGGCTACTTTAAAGAACTACAAAGATGTACAGAAATCTTTTAGCACTACAGTATCAGCAGAGGGTGTCGGTATGTGTATTATCTAAATTCTGGGTTAACATTTCACAAAAAAAAATATCATTCATTGATAACTAGCTGTTACCCACGGCTCCGCCCGCGTGGATGTCGGTTATCGCGGTCAAAAGTAACCTAAGTCCTTTCTCAGGCTCTAGACTATCTGTGTACCAAATTTAATTTAAATCGGTTCTGTAGTTTTGGCGTGAAAGCGCGACAGACAGACAGACTTTGCATTTATAATATTAGTAAGGATCAATCATTTTCTACCTTCAGTGGCCCCTGTAGCGTCGGGAGAAAAAACTCAGAATACTAAGAAAGGATCCACTGCTGTTATCAATTGCAAGTAAGTTTTGACAAAATAAATTGTATTAAACTATAACTACATACCTACGATGTTTCTTTTAATGTTATGTCAACTTTATTTTATTAAATAATTATAATATTATAACAACGTATCTCTTTCAGCGTCAAAGGACATCCAAAACCAAAAATATCTTGGCAGTTTAAAGGAAAAACGTATTCTAAATTTGTACCTTTGCCTGGTGATAACAGCGTGTTGCGTATCCCTGGTGTAGATGAGAAACACGCGGGTAACTACAAGTGTGTAGCAGTAAACGTCATCGGTACAAATGAACACATTACTACACTTGTTGTTCAAGGTGAAACCACATTTTATCCAAAGGCATTTTAAAATCTATTTCGCGGGTAGATTACCCAACAGCATGATCGCCAAAAAGCCATTAATATTTTTCTTTCGAAAAATAATATTTTTAATGAAATTATTTTGTTGTTTGTTGTTTCCAAAACGCTTTAGAATAAATATCATTTTCAAATAAACTTATTATTTTACAGTTCCACCAACAATAATGACAAGACACTCAGCAATTTATAAAAGCAATGAAGGCGACGCTCTTTTAAAAATGCCATGTGACGCAACCGGCATTCCCAAGCCAGCCATCATTTGGAAGATGAATGGTGCAACCATCACTCCAAGTAAGATTAAGAAACCAAAATACACATCAAGCGGAAGATAACTAAATGTGTGGGATTCATATATTTGAACCACACACTCTTTACATGGGGTTCAGTCTCTCTATCTACATGTATAAAGAAAGCGAAGTTATTTATCACACTATTTGTTCCTTTCTTGTTTGACAGTATTTAATCTATTTGATTAACCAACATTATGTACGTTTGCAGATTGCTTTGGAATGATGCAAATAACCTATTAAATTTCTGATGTTTTTTAGACTCGAAGTATTCAATAGAAGCAGGAGCGCTTATCATAAAAGATATTAAAGTTAGAGACACTAATTCGTACACTTGTGAAGCTAAGAATGCAGTGGGTACAACTAGCGCAACGTTCAAGACAAATATTCTTCGTAAGTAAATTAACCAATAACTACTAGATACTACATGGGTACACTATTTAATGTGCTTGCTTCATAATTTTAATAACTTTATTTATCCTTGTTTTGGCCACATTAAATATGTAAACTAACTATGTTCTTGCATGATGATTTAACATTATCTTCAATTGTATGGTAACTTCCTGCTCAGTAAGTGTAAGTGTATTTTTATTTTTGTGATTAATACAAGCATTCACTGCAATAGCAGTTACAATAATATTATTTTAAAGGATTTTTTCGAAAGGTCAGGACCTAGTAAACGAATCGAAATATCTGGAATATACTACTATATTATTTTTCAATTGCTTTGTCATTTTCCTGCCCACATATTATATATATATCTATGAATAAATTTATTATAAACTTAATATGTTAATACAAATAATAACCCTTATGCAATTTATTTTATTTCAGAAGCTCCGAAGGTATCAGGAGTTGCTGAAAAGAAAGTAAGGTCTGGAACATCAGACACTATTAAGTGCACGTAAGTAAAAAAACAGACATGCATATTGTAGGAACTAAATTGTAGATAATCTATGTGAAAGTTGATTGTTTAGAGGCATTTTCATATTTCAGGGTTGTCAAAGGAGTACCAATACCAAAAATAGCTTGGCAATTCATGAAAGAATCCGCTACAAAATACGAACCATTGATAGAATCAAATGAAATTAAAATAGACTCGAGACTTGCATCCGTCAACGTGTTGAAAATATTGAATCTAGCAGACAAACACGCAGGAAGCTACAAGTGCGTAGCAGTGAATGACCTTGGAACCAATGAGCACGTTACTACTCTTATAGTTGAGTGTAAGTAAAACAATAAGATTTTTTAATTTACAATAGGTACATACACTTTTTATTATAAATTAGATGTGTGAAGAAACCGGGTGCGCTGAGATGAGTAACAGTTGGCATGAATGAAAGAACAAACAACATCGTAAGGTCTCAAAGACATTGAGACAGTATAATGATGATGGTGAAAATCTGAAATCAAATATTTTTGCATCAGCAACTGATAAAAATTATAATCTCTAATTTACCTATCACTGTGTACAATATTGCACATGACTATACCTAAAAACGCCTCAAGTATTGAACCCTTTTTTTAACAGCACCACCTAAAATAATTTCAAAAACTTCACTGTACAACGGTGTTGAAGGTGACCTCGCCTTAAGGATTCCATGTACCACCACTGGCATTCCAAAACCAACTATAACTTGGAAGGTCGACGGAGCTGTTATTACACCAAGTAAGTTATTTACATAAGTAGCTATTACAGCATTTTCCGTAAAACCCTGGATATATCTGAGTGCATCTTTACAACCTCTATAACCGAGAAAAAGAAACGAATCTTTAAAAAAAAAGCTTTTAAATCAAATCAAGAACGATTTCAGAACTTACTACAAGTTTTTTTCTACTTAAGTTTACTCAATGAAGAGAAAAAAAAAGCATCAATCCATGAAACTACACATACGATGAAATATTTATACCATCTTACCTCAATTATTCCAGATGATAAATATGCCATTGAAGACGAAGCACTTATAATTTATAGTCCGAATCGAAAAGACAGTAAATCGTATGCGTGTGAAGCTAAAAACTATCTTGGTTCAGATAGTGCCGTTTTCCCAGCACAAATTGATGGTAAGATTTTCTCATATTATGTTATATACAATACTAGTCTATAGAATTTAGAAATATTTTAGAAACCGATTTTTGATTAAACCTTGTTTTATTTACTTTAGAATTTATCAGTTTCGGTGCAAAGGAAATAGTACACATAAAGGAAGGCGAAAATAGAAAACTTGAATGTGAAGGGTATAACTCTAAATCGCAGTTGGTTACATGGGTAAAAGTAAGTTGTGCTTGTAATTATGGATTTTCTTAATTTTATTCTATCCACCGTAAATTGCTTTTAATCTTGTTAAAAATAGTTGTTGATTACTGTAGTAACTTCATACTTTTCTGGACATGCGCTATTTACTACGGTCAACGCATTCTCTTTATGGGGCACTTAATAAAACAATTGGCTTTTTTTTAATATTTCAGGAAGAAAAAGTTTTGAAACTCAACGAACCGTTCGTGTATATTGAGAAGGCCACTGTCAGCCACGATGGTAACTACACGTGTCGTGTAAATGATAAGCATGGTAATACATACACACATACCTATGTTGTTGAAGTTGGTTATCAACCGAAATTTAATTATGACTACCATCAAACCGTCGATTGGCAAGCTGATGTCTCGAACGTGTTCTCGATGTGTGATAGTTACGCAAATCCATTGCAAAACGTGAGTAAAATTTACAAACATTAAATTCTAAACACGCAAATCCTTACCTTTGCCCTTAGAGAATACATAGACAAGCATAGAGTGCGCGCATCGCTAGTAGACCGTTGTGCCGAACGTAAGCAAATTTTTTGCTGTAAGTATTACGCTCGTTTTCTTATTTAAGTGATTTTCCGTTCACGACAAACTTTTATGCAAAAATATCGATGGTTCCGATATGGGTAATATTAGTTTTTGAGATAGTTTTAATAAAACGGCCCGTTCAGTTTTGACACCAATTTTAAGATTTTATTTGATCATACTGGTGTGCCCACAGTTCATACTCTGTTTCTTTTGTTTATTTTTACTTCAAACATTTTTACCTATCCAAGATTAAGTATACCCTCATAAAGCAAAATTATGTTGCTTATTATGATGTTGAATATTATTTATATTTTGTTTTAAAATACTTTTTGGCGTTTTTACTCATTTCCTTTTTATGAATAACTTTCAGGTGACATGGTATTTCAATGGAAAATTGTTAACGGACGAAGAATTAAAACACTTGGGAGACCATTTTAAATGGGGCCGGTACTCGTGCAATGTATCCAATGTTCACGGTTCAATACAGAGAAGCTTCGAGGTCGCGTCTACAGGTATGTATTTATTTAAATAAATATAAAAAAGGATAGTATTCAAACGATCGAAAATAAATAAAACTAAGGGGTACTGATTATGGCGTACTGAAATATTAAGTGGGCAGACTGAGGGCGAAAACAAATATTGAAAATGGTGACTTATTAACACAAATATTAGGTACGCGTTTATTTAGAAGGATCATTATGTATAGGTACAAATTTCTATTTGAATAACAATTTTTCAGCCCACATTAAATTTAATATCTAGCATCTAGTATTTTATTTTGCTGCGTTATATCTTAATCGAGGGGTTTCATAAGTCATAAGTAAGTCATAAGTATTTTATTTCTTAACAATATACATTGTGTTGAAAATTGATACACTATTAAGATTTTACATTTGTGTTGAAAATAAATACATAAAAAAAAAAATTGTAACTAAAAACACAAATTACACTATTATGTATTTTATATGCATAAAGATTCGTTATTATTTTAAGTTAGTATTTATACTTTGTCTTTCATCACTCCTCTATACTATAACAACATTTTTCAAGTAAGTATGTTTTAAGCTTATTGTTAAAAATATTATGATTAATTATAACTTTTAAGTTTGAAGGTAATTTATTAAATAACGTGACCGCTAGTACTTTTGTGCCATGTAGTACCAGTTACCACATTCAACCTAGGGTGAACCATGCTCGCTAGGTCTTTTCTACGAGTATAAACCTTCGTAGCCTCTCCGATTCTGATTCATGTTTTGGTAGGTGTTTAATTAAATTTGTTAAATTTTCCTACGTAATGGTAAGCAATCAACAAACAACTCGCGATGAAACCTAAAGTTTACTTATAAAATAACTGAGTGGTGAATCATGTAGGTATGCTATTTTCAGAATAATAATATGCAATAATATAACAAATAGGTATTACCTCGAATAGTAATACAGTATTGACCGAAATTAGGTTTTACCGCAGCTCACCAACCCAACCACAAAATTATGTTTTTTAAAGTATTTTATGTATTAACTCAAATCGCTTAAGTATAATTATTTTCGACAACTAAGTATTTTTTTGCCCGATTTAGTATTTAAGTCGAACACTTGGAATTCATTTGCCAGCTTAGATTATCTTTTCCAACTTCTAGTAGTTATTTTTACGAATTTTATTATTAATTTAGGTACCTACTGCCAGTTTAGTTAATTTTTCACAAACATAGTTTAACGCTGCTCGGTTTAGTATTAAAGTAGCTCATTAACAGACATCCATAAATTCTTTATTCGCCCAGTTAATAATTCCCTTTAACAAATACTTCATGCATCACAAAAGTCGACGACCAGTATGTCAAATCAAATCATACGCCACATGTAAATCAGTATCAATTATTGATATTATTCTTCCATCTTTTATCAATGTAAAATGTAACACGAGTCAAACAAGATTGTCTCTTGTTTTGAAAACCCATTCCCTTTGATCTCTTTGAATTTTAAAAATACATTAAATGTCTTAAAATTCTTGTATTTAAAATTTTATTAAAATACTTTGTTACAGAATGCTATATTAATAAACTCATTAAATACAGCGAAGACATGCCACTGTTTCTTAACAATGACCTAGGCTGGCCATCTTGGAAAATCTTGAATAATCATTCTTTATTACAACCACATGAAACGTTAAAAGCTTTTTGTCCATCTCAAGAAAAAGAAGCAAATGAATTCCAGACATTTAATAAAGAAATGCTACAAGCAACTTGCGTGAAACAAGACATATTTGCAATCGATGGTAAAAATTATAGATTATCAGATCTACACTGCAAGAATAAAGTCAGGCCTTACATAATTAATAAGAAAACTAAATGCTTGACTGACACTTCTGAATTGATACGAGTAGGATATCAAGTGAAGGATTTCTTAGAAACTTACGATGTCTGCTTCGATCATGATAAACACGTGCCTCTTTACACTCGCACACTACTGACTGGGGCGGATGATCTTCCAAAAACATCATACCTTTGGCATAAATACCCTGCAATCTCTGACGAGAGGCTGGACAAAGGAATAATGTGTAAGGACTCGTCATCATCATGCTGCTACGCTAGAACACTGCTAGAGGACGATCGAAACTTCAATGAACGTCCGGCGCGTGAAAGCACGTTTATTAAACCATTGAATACAATACTGTACTGGCGTCCTTGTAATAATACTATGGTAGGTAATATTTCTTAATTTATCTACTACTATAAACTTTCGACCAGTAGTTTACGATAATCCTAAACTATTTGTACTTTTTATCTTAACACGCCTAAATCTAAAAGTTGAAACTTTAAAAGCATATATGTTTTTTAATGTTGATATTGTTTATATTTTAGACCACTTGGGAGAAAATAAATGAAATGGTGAGGACTCAGATAAACGGCTTCGGTAAATTCGTTGCATGGTCGGGTACACACACTTTGCAAGAAAATGGAGGAGCGTATATACCGCGATATTTGTGGAAGGTGCGAAGTATTCCTACTTTTACTATAAGTACCTACTCTGTTAATATTAGAAAACCACTAGAATCTACTCGATTGTTTATTGTGATGCTACCATAGAATTGGTATGAGGTGCCTTATTTGGTTTCATATTTCAGACTATAGTGCCGACAGAATGGTATAGTTCGAATTAAAGCTAATAAATAGGTGCCAATATAACTTTAAATTCTTCTATTATACCCACTGTTAGTTCAAAATACCGCCACAAACATAAATACTCATTTGGATGTTAATTACTAACGCAGTTCCTATCCACAGGTGCTGAAATTCGATAAAGAGAACACCCTAGCTATCGTCCATGTGAATGACCGGTCACCTACAGACAAGGACATTAAATGCCAGAACATCTGCACCGGAGACGAAGAGTCATGGTTTACGTCTGAGGACAAATTTACATATTGTTGCGGATTAGACGAATTCCTGGTAGCGTTTAATCTAAAGGGACATAATATTGGAGGCAAGTTTCCCATAGTGCAATGAGTAGACTAGATTTTAAAATCATCACTGCCGATAGCGGCGTAAGACTGCTATTGTACTTATTATTATTTCTGCTTGGAGTAAAGACTCATTACTTTTAGGAAAACAGTAAAAAAAATATGATATCTAGTGTTACTATTGGTCACCGAGGCTTTGCAAAACAAGACACGTAATTTTAACATTTGTATTTTGCTTACAGAATGATTGGCTGCGGCCTAAAACAAGCAATGAAGAAAGAAAAATATATCTAAGCCCACTATAATTAAACAGAAATTATGGATGTATAAATATGTATTGGTATTTTAGTTTTTGGAAATAAATAATTATATATTGTTACTTTTATTTTTAATTGTCCCCCGCGGGCTTCTTTTTAACAAATAACTAAAAATTTGTGCAGAAGGAAAGCTTATCTATATCAAATCCGCACCGCATTGTACAGTACAATACAAGTACAATTTGTACTACATTTAACCAAAAATTCGGAATTGTTTCATAAAAACACTGAAGAATTCTTAGTAACAGCAGACTTAACTTTATCATGACGAGAGCGATAGACGGAATATCAAAAACTTATACTTAGAAGATGAATTTTTCGCAGCCCTCAGCAGACTCATCGAATATAATGGAACAATTCAAAAGTGTTTTTACTTCGCATTCAGTCATTTTTGTCCTTCGACGCCCGGGTTGTGTCTTCCAAGTAAAAAGTATCCGTTTTATTCATAAAAAAGTTATCGAACATCTATATACTTTAAGAAAAGTCGTAGGTATACATAAAAGCATTTTTAGCACTAAAATGTGATGCCTTAGAGATAGTACCTACTGAAGACTAATACAACATAGATAAAGTTTAAAATGGCCGAATCTTTACAGCTGATTGGTACTATTTGACAGAATTAAAACAAACTGAAGTGTCAATCAGTTTCGTAAGCAACTATTAACATTGTAGTTCTATAATTTCACCACATTTTTAATTTTATCCATGTCTTCCGCAACAATGTCCGCGTGTTTTAGTTTCAACGGTCTTGCTTTGCTCGGAACCCTAAAAGTAAAAGTAGGTACCTATGTGTAATATTACCTCATTACATAACCTCAGCAATCTGCCAGTAAAATGAGTCTTTTAGTTCCAGAGACTAGCGCGTTTAAGTTGTAGGTACTTGATCATTATTTTGTTGCGAAATTTTTTTAATCCTTCGATTGCTTCTATAAAGCCTAAGCTTTGTAAAGCTTATCTTTCTCTAACCAATTATTACTTCCCCCTCTTCTTCGGATACATTTTTTTTCTTTTAAATTAAAGAAGAATATGTTTACAAAAGTATCCTTTCAAGTTCGCGCTTTTTACAATGACGATGACATGATGTAATAACGTCAGCGAGTTGTAGACAATATTGTTTTATTCTTATTATTGTCTATAGCCACACTTATTCCGTTCCTCGGTAGATTTCTCTAGTAAGTACTAGGTACTTAAATTTGATTTGGACTAAGCATTATGACACACAAAATTTGTGTGTCATAATTTTATTTAATAATCACTAGCTGATGCCCGCGGCTTCGCCCGCGTGGATATCGGGTGTCGCGACCAAAGTTAATCATGATATTTTGATCCTGTTTCCGCAACCCAAGTATAACTATTCCAGAGATAAAACGCCTTTGTCTTATTCCAGTTTATAATCTACATCAAAGTACCAAATTTTAGCCAACAATTACATTGATACTTAGATTGATATAATTTGGTCACTTCACTTTGACTTGTGTCAACTTACATAACTTTACGTGCGTTTACGTAGGCAGATCCGTTCATCCGTTAGAGCCTGTTGCATCAAGCGAAGCGAGGCGCTTGAATTTTAGTCTCGTGTCCGTAATTTTTTTGCGAGTGCAGAAGAATGTAATATGAAATGCTAACTTATTTAAAATTATAAGGATTAATACCGTATTTGTGTAAATAGCTTCTTAATTCCCGCTTTATAATTGTTCATTTTTTAAAGTATAAGAATGGATATAGTATGTTATCCTTAAGACATAGACATATACCATCGCGGACTTTTTTGTAGACCTTTTTAAGGTGTACAATACTGTAGTACATTATTTTGATCTATCTCGTAGGGTGCAGCCAGCGTTTGCAATGTAAGCGCAAAAAAATATGTTTATTTACGACTTCCATTAAAAACCTCTAAAATTATCAGTGTTTCTCTACTATATTATGCATGTATTATACATATAAACCTTCCTCTTAAATCACTCTATCTATTAAAAAAACTGCATCAAAATCCGTTGCGTAGTTTTAAAGATCTAAGCATACATAGGGACAGACAGTCAGACAGCGGGAAGCGACTTTGTTTTATACATAACAAGTCCGAAACAACAACCAAAAACAATGTTTATGAACAATTTTATTTTAAAAGTTTGGGCAGTAGACGTGGATTGAAAGTAAGATTTGACTGGAGTATTGAAAACGATAATTAATTTAGAACTAAAAAAGAATATCGCTAAAAAATAAGAGCTCCATCGTTGTCAGGGTGGCAACGATTCTGCCAGTGTCAGAGTTGGGAGAACGAGTGCTTACCGTGGAAAAAAAAAATGTACAACAAGACCTCTGAGAACAAGACTAAAACATCTAAAGCAAAAAAAGGCAAAAATATTCTTTCTAGTGTCTATGGTTCTGTCAGGTTTTTTTTTTCTTCTCTCCCATTGGGGATGGGAGTCTTTTGGATCCTGTCAAGTTCTGTCTAACTGATTGACATGCATGATATTAGCTTGTAATGTACTCTGTGCATAGAGGAAACAATAAGTAAACTATAGAGTGAGCGTAACAAAGTATGATCCGAAAGCACAAACATGTATGATCAAGCGTCGATTTCAAGGTCACGTCCAATTAGTGTAAAAACAGAGCTCACCGTGTTTGTATCACCGAGCAAACATTACTTATATTTATGTAATAATGGAAAAATACTTAGTACTGCTACTGAGTTGTAAAAACGATTCACGGAAGCAAAACAAAAATAATAGTGACATTTCTTTTCATCCGTGAATAGTATTGTTATAGAAATTTTGAATCATCCTTAATGCGAAAAGCTAACGTTGCTAGGCACCATGCCATGACCATAATATCTATGTATAAACATTAAACTGTATCTTTTCCTTCCCGATTTATTTTATAACATTAATTGATTTTTTCATTACCATAAATAAATTGTAAATGCCTACCTAAATAGATAAGAAAAGGATATTGCCTGTCTTTTTATAGGCATTATTTGCTGGAATCAAATGTAGTACATAAGGAAATATGTGTATAAGCGAGTAGAGATATGTACTAGAAACGAGTTGATAAGCGGCGACAAGTGAGTGTGTTCCGGTAGTTTTGTCGCTGGGCTTCAAGCGAGCTTATAATAGCGATATAGTTAGTTCAGAATTTCCGTTGCCACAGTACCATCAAACACAACACTCGTTATTTACTGATATAGACAACAATAGTTTGTTATAAATCCATATAATATATATATAAATCCATATAATCTATACTTAATATTATAAAGCTAAAGATTTTGCTTGGGTAGATTTAAAAAATAACGCTGAAATACGTGTTTATTTATTTCTAACCAGAAGTTTGTATACGAAATTTCATGCCCCTAATTGAAAATGACGGATTTCCATATAAACTTTAAAACCCTTTTTCACCCCTTTAAGGGTTGAATTTCAAAAGATCCTTTCTTATTGGATGCCTAGGTCATATAAAAAACACACCCTCCAAGTTTCAGCTCTGGGATTAACGGTTTAGGCTGTGCGTTTATCCGTCAGACATTCAGGACAGAGCATTTTATATATATACTAGCTGTCCCCCGCGACTTTGTTCGCGTGTTTTAGTTTCAACGGTTTTACATTTTTGCAACGTTTTTCATTTATGCTCCGCTCCTATTGGTCGTAGCGTGATGTTATATAGCCTATAGCCTTCCTCAATAAACGGACTATCCAATACAAAAATAATTTTTCAATTCGAACCAGTAGTTCCTGAGATTAGCGCGTTCAAACAAACAAACAAACTCTTCAGCTTTATAATATTACTAGCTGTCCCCCGCGACTTTGTTCGCGTGTTTTAGTTTCAACGGTTTTTCATTTTTGCAACATTTTTCATTTATGCTCCGCTCCTATTGGTCGTAGCGTGATGTTATATAGCCTATAGCCTTCCTCAATAAACGGACTATCCAATACAAAAAGATTTTTTCAATTCCAACCAGTAGTTCCTGAGATTAGCGCGTTCAAACAAACAAACAAACAAACAAACAAACAAACTCTTCAGCTTTATAATATTAAGTATAGATATATAGTATATAGTATAGATTATTATTTAGTAACGCGCTGAATGCATGTATGGACCGCGCCCCATACGATATTGCACACGCACAAAATAAATATAATAGTAATAACTAAGACACGTGTTGAAATCAACCATAAAAACAATTAAAGGAAAATAAAGCTAAACCAATAAATATACGAAATAATAGAATAATAACATTTTGCATGGCGTTTAGTTCTAAAAATGTTTTTTTTTACCTTAATGCTGATAAATGATGACCACACAAATGAGTATAAATTGGCGGTAAATACTTGTACTTTCCCAGTCAGTCCTAGTAACTATTGGATATTAGACAATAAATAAATAAAACAAATAGTTTTCCTGTTAAATTATATTAAAATGTGGGGCCGAAAATGTCCCTATGGGATATTGTTGATATTCGCACATATCTTCAAGGCGTCATGCATGGGCACCAGCAGCTTAACCTTTGTTATTGACGACACAGGCTCCATGGCAGATGATATTTATGAGGTTAAAAGAAGTGCAAATAGGTTATTGGATAAAGTGTTTCATGCAAAATCAAGTGTGATTGATAATATGGTATTAGTGTCAATTAACGATCCATGTAAGTATTCACACATTTGCTTTTTTAAAAAATAATTTACATTGCATTTCACATTAGCCAAACTTTGACTCAAACTTATGGTTGTGCAGAAAAGCCAAAAAAATTGCAGCTTGTGGTCAAATGCTCCCATCGTAGGCAATCAATTGGGATCAGGGAATAGAGACACTTGTGTCGACTAAGAAGATACCATTGAATACCCACCTATTTGATCTGTATCAAGAATCACAAAACAAAAAGAATACCACGTAGACTACAATGCTTATGTTTATAACAATCCTTATTCTGTTTTTAGATACTACAGTGAGGGCAAACACCAAAAACCAGAGCATATTCCGACACGAATTAGATGCTTTACGAGCGCATAATATCATAAATCGTGATTGCCCAGAACCATCCATGAAAGGAGTGCTTATGGCTCTAAACGAGAGTCACCCCAATTCTTTTGTTTTCGTAATCACTGACGCGTCGGCCAAAGATTCTCATTTAAGGGAGCAAGTCAAGGAAATGTGTCAAAGGAAACAAAGTCAGGTATATAATAATATCTATAATAATATCATGGGACAACTCACACACGGCTAACTGATCCGAATCTAGGCAGAACCTGTATTATGGCAACCAGACAACTGATACATACTTATATTTATTTCTAAATACATACATATTATAGATAAATTACACCCAAACACAACAATTTATCATGCTCATCACACAATTATTTGTTTTGGGTTGGAAACGACCTCCGGTTTAGCAGTTAGGGACACTAACCACTAGACCAACAGGCCAGTCAAATAGCAATGAATACATCTGAATTTATTACTTAACTAGCTGTTGCCCGTGGCTTTTCTCGCGCTTCTAAATACCAAAGAATTATAGTTTATTAGAAGCTTGTGATTTTCAAATTTTGCATGAAATTTTATTACGCTTAGGAAAATATACGGCGTTTCAATGATTTATTGTTTAATTTTAATCCAATTTTGATGAGTTTTTGCTGATGATGATGGAGATTGTTTATAGCCATAATTGTTCTTTCATAAAATTTGTCAAGGATTGTTAAATTTGGAAATGACGGACTTCTCCTACAAACTTCCAACCCGTATTTTACCCTTTTGGATTTTCTCACAGAGTACTTTTATGATTTTCTATGCATCCTATAATCTACCATGGAGAAAAAAAAAACCCCGATATACGTGACTATTTATTTCCGATCGACAGCTTGTATATGAAATTAATAATAATAATAATAATATAAACCCCTCGGCGCAAGCTTATCATGAGAATAACGCAATACCTGAGGGGGATATTAACTTGCTTTTTCCAACTTTGAGATATAAATTAAAAAATGTATCTTGAGGTCTATGTAGGAGCATACATCCGCAGGGCAGCTTGTGGCGAGCTGTTTGTGAGTGGCGACACAACGGACCTGAGTGCTCCAGGGAGTCACTCCTTCGGGGTCGCTAGAGCTATATGCTCGGGGGTGGAAGTGTCTAATGGCGTAATAGCGAGGAAACCCGCTCCGGGTCCGCTACTGTGACCCGCGATGGCGAAATCGGGGCCGCACCGCTCAATACCCCTAGTCGCTCGCACTGGTGTTGCCTCCTGCTGCCTATCGTGGCGGTTATGTTGGGGGGCCCATCTGGTGAGCTGGCCAGTCACCACCTGCCTATTTGATTGCATTAACATGTGTTAGAAGGCAGGTGCCATAGTTTTCCGATTTAGTTCTAATAAACAATCCACTAACATTCACCTACACATAGCTAAATTTTTTATTTTCCATCCATTATTTACAATAGCCTTGTATCTACCTTGGACCGTTCATAGCTGGTCTTCCATAGAGCAGAGGTGGATGGGCCCTGGTAGATGCCCGATCCCAGTTTAGAGTAAAGTTCTCAACAAGGCCACTGCGTGTTGAACCAGTGTCCCCACGTAAGCCTTTCAAAGGACCGGGTATTCTCGATACTGAAGATAGAGAGATGAGAGCCTGTGAAAAATGAGAGATACAAGATAATAATAATATAATACGGCAACACTGAAACGGAACGTCTTTCTTCTACATATTTTACAAATTTCGATAATTTACAAAGTTTACGACCAATTGATTTATTTTCTTCGTGCTTCACATTTATGGAAGCACCCTCTACTTTTGGAAAAAATGGACAAAATTATAAAACATACACTTACCTTAATTTTAAATGTGGATATGGACGACCGAGCTTGGGCTCAAGCCACTCTTCCCATCCGTATGGGCGGGCTCGGCGTCCGCAAAATTACAAGCATTAGTTTACCGGCTTTTATATCCTCGGTCCACGGCACTGATAAACTAATCAGGAATATACTCGGTTCCTCACTGATTGATTTTGATGTGCCGTGCTTCACCGAGGCTGTGGATGCCTGGAGACTCGCTTGCCCAAATTCAAATCTCCCTGACTTCCCATCTTCCCAGAGGCGGTGGGATGAGCCGCTCTGCAGATTAGTTCATGACAACCTTATCTCAACGTCTAATACTTCTGCAGATGTCAACATATCGGCTCAACGACTGTCGGATCAGGTGCGGGTCATCCAACGCAATCACAGGCTGGATGACGTGACGCTTGAGCGATGGCGCTCTGAAATGCAGAATAGTAATGTCGTCAGTGCCCCGATAACAGTGGCAGTAGCAGTTCCTTGCACACAATGTGCAAGCTCACTGGACGGGGAAAATGACGACAGGCCTATAACTGTAAGTACTCAGTACAATGAATTAATAAGGAGTACATTGGAGGATGCGATTCGGGAGTATGGACTTCACCTCCCGAACATAGGCCTCGAATACCTCGTTTGCCCATGCATAAACGCAACAAAACGGTAATGGGTGCCCTAGATTCACTGCTCCCTAATTACTTTGAGAGCAG
Source organism: Diachrysia chrysitis (assembly GCA_932294365.1). Classification (NCBI taxonomy): domain Eukaryota; kingdom Metazoa; phylum Arthropoda; class Insecta; order Lepidoptera; family Noctuidae; genus Diachrysia; species Diachrysia chrysitis. Next base: position 6,243,667 of record OW028659.1, on the reverse strand, counting down.
TGAAGACCTCAGAGACACGCACTCAATTCCGTACTGTGCGGCTCTTACGGCATGCCGTGTAGCTAAAGTTACAATTTGTCATAGTAACATAGCTACACGACCAAAACCAGCCGTACCAGCTTGGCAGTGCAGGATCGAGCAGCGTATTGCTGAGGCTAGGACACTCATTGCAAAACTTCTAGCTTTTAGAGACGGCAATACTCGACCCCGTGTAATGCGCTTTGTAAGGCGTGCATTTGCTGGGACTAGTATTAGCCCCAGTGAATATACTACCCACCTTACAGAGCACATCGATCTATTTAAACAAAAAGTATATGCATGGGCGAACCGTATTCGACGCTATAAATGTCGGGTGGAACGATTCCTCCTGAATCGTATGTTCCAAAAATACCAAAGATGGGTATATAGAACATGACAACAGGAAGCGACCTGTTCAAGGTGTGGATGATGGGCGCCAGCCGGATGATGACGTCACTAATTCGTTTTGGCGCAACATCTGGTCGGTGCCTGTCACCCACTCTGAAGGCGATTGGATGCGAGAGGTGGAGCAATCATGTGAACCTATAGAAGAGATGGGGGCTATCAGTATCAGCCCCCAAGACGTAGCTAATGCAGTCCGTCCGATGTCTAACTGGAAAGCACCAGGACCGGACGGACTGCAGAACTTTTGGTTAAAGTGGCTACGGAGTTCACATGGTTGCTTAGCGTCCCAATTCCAATCTGCCATAGAATCGGGCTTGCTCTCACAGTTCCTAACCATAGGCTCTACCCATCTGCTCCACAAAACAGGTAGTACCACGGACCCTAAGAATTATAGGCCGATCACCTGCCTACTAACGATTTATAAACTTCTTACATCCATTCTGAGGGCAAAGATTAACGATCATATTGATAGTAATTCTGCAATGTCTGCCTCTCAGAATGGATGTAGGAATGGATCCCGTGGTACTAAGGAGCTACTCCCTATTGACACGACCATTTACCAACAGGTTCGCCGCTCTAAAAAAGATCTGTCGACATGTTGGATAGATTATAAGAAGGCCTACGATTCGGTGCCGCATACATGGCTCATGAGGGTGCTGGAGTTGTATAAAATTAATACAACTTTACGCACCTTCTTAGTGTCATGTATGCGGCAGTGGAGTACGGTGCTTCACTATCCTGGATGTCGGGATATCCAACAGAGTGGTGAAACAATTAGGATTGAGCGGGGAATATTCCAGGGTGACAGTCTGAGCCCACTGTGGTTCTGTTTGGCCTTGAATCCTCTAAGCACTCTGCTTGAGAATTCAAGGCTAGGCTATTCGTTGCGGAGAGGAAGCCAGGTAATCTCCCACTTGTTATACATGGATGATCTTAAACTTTTTGCCACCAACAAATTGCAACTGATGAAGTTACTGAAGATCACTGAAAGCTTCAGTAATTCCATCAGAATGGAATTTGGTGTTGACAAATGTGCAGTCATGCATGTAAAACGAGGCGGGATTATGGAATCCCAGGGCATACAGCTCTCGGATTCTATAAACCTAAGGTCACTCTCTGCAACGGAGACCTACAAGTACTTGGGTATGTCAGAGGCGTTGGGCATCAATGTTGCTGACATGAAACAATCATTACAGACACGTTTCTTTGGCCGCCTGAACAAAGTACTGAAAAGTCTTTTGTCAGGGGGCAACAAAGTGCGTGCCTTTAATGGTTGGGTCATGCCAGTGTTGATGTACTCCTTTGGTGTACTCAAGTGGACTCAGACTGAGTTAGACGCCTTGGATAGGAGAGTCCGAACACTACTGACCGCAAATCGAATGCACCACCCACGGTCTTCGGTAATGAGGTTATATATCCCGCGAAAATGTGGGGGTCGAGGCTTTTTGAATGTTAAGACCCTCCATAATCGCGAGGTATGTAACCTCAAGGAGTACTTCCTCCAAGTTGACGTGGGGATGCATCGAGATGTGGTGGTAGTGGATAAGGGCCTCACTCCGCTCTCCTTAGGCAAAGAGAACTGGCACAAACCTGTAGTACTGAGTGTCAAAGATGGCAAAGATGTATGGCAAAGCAAGGAGCTACACGGACGCTATTATCGGACCCTTCATGGGCCTGTTGTAGATTTCTTAGCGTCCGTGGCCTGGCTACGCTTCGGTGATCTCTTCGGAGAAACCGAAGGGTTTGTATGTGCAATTATGGATGAAGTTATCATGACGAACAACTACCGGAAATATATTGTAAAGGATGGTACAGTCGACATATGTCGGGCATGTCACTGTCCAGGTGAGTCCTTAAGACATATAATTTCCGGTTGTTCACGTCTTGCTAACGGCGAATACTTGCACAGACATAACCAAGTGGCCAGGATTATCCACCAGCAGCTTGCTCTGAAATACAAACTTGTGGAATCTGAGATGCCGTACTACAGGTATGTACCCGACCCAGTTCTCGAAAATGGTCGTGTCACATTGTACTGGGACCGATCTATCATCACTGACAGGACTATTGTAGCCAATAAGCCTGATATAGTGGTGATAGATCGATCAGAGCGCCGGGCAATGATTGTTGATATCACTATCCCCCATGACGAGAACCTCGTGAAGGCTGAAAAAGAAAAACAAATAAAATATTTGGATTTAGCGCACGAGGTTGTCGACATGTGGGAGGTGGACTCAGCAATCATTGTCCCGATAGTCGTGACAGCCAACGGCTTAATAGCCAAGAGCCTCAACCAACACCTTAAGAGGCTCTCGTTAGGCATCTGGGTCAAGGGTTTGATTCAGAAAGCGGTACTTCTGGACACGGCGCGTACCGTGAGGAGATTCCTCTCTCTGGGACCCTAACCACCGGCAGCTTGAACCCTGTTTCCGATACCGGTTGGAGACTGTATTTTATATTTTTAAATGTATATTTTTTTTTAATGTATATTTAAAAATGTATTTAATATGTTTATAAATTGAATAAAGGAAATATAATAATATCTTGGGACATGTCATACACGGTCATCTGATCCCAAACTAGGCAGAGCCTGTGCTATGGCAACCAGACAACTGATAAACATACTTATATATTTCTAAATACATACAAATTATAGATAAATTACAACCAGACACAGAACAAATGATCGTGCTCATCACACAAAGATTCGCCCTGGGTGGGAATCGAACCCACGACCTCCGGTTTAGCAGTCAGGGTCACTAACCACTAGACCAGCCTTTCCCAAAGTGGGCGATAACGCCCCCTTGTGGGCGCTGCAGGCCTAAAGGGTAAGAGACTCAGAAAAAAAATCAAATCTCCGCTAATATAGCTCACAATAATTAATTTAATTCGAAGTTATAGTGGTTTTTAAGTTGGTGAAAATATGGGGGAGCTAAAGAATAATTAATTCTCAAAGTGGGCAGCAGACAAAATAAGTTTGGGAACCCCTGCACTAGACCAACAGGCCCGTCAAAAATTGCATGCCTCTAACTTTGTAAATGACTATAAAACCCTTTTTTACCCCTTGAAGGGCTGAATTTAAAAAAATACTTTTTATACCTAGTCTACGTATTAAAACAATACCTGTGAAAATATACAACTTTTCAGGCAGGTCGAAGACAATTCTCCTTTTATATATATGTATAGAAGATAATAAATGAAATCATTACGTACTAAAAGTCATTATTGAAAATCGTGATAGTCATTACAATGGTTTCACTTCAAATGCCAATTTAATTATACATGTGTCTATCGCGCTTTCACGCCAAAACTACTGAACCGATTTAAATGAAATTTGGTACAGAGATAGTCTAGAGCCTGAGAAAGGACAAAAGCTACTTTTTGCCGCGATAACCGACAACCACGAGGGCAGATCCGGGGGAAACAGCTAGTATTAACATATAAATATGATTTGGATCTCTGAAACACAAATATTTTTAAACTACAGAGTAGTACCTAATGTTTGTTGTTCTTTTTTAAATGAAGATTTTGGTTTGTTCCTTTCAGATTTTTTTTGTATTAACTAATTATTGTAAATCAGTACAAGAACTTAACACCTACTACGATATAGCAGCAGAATGCTCTGGGTTTACAGTCGGCGCTAATAAGACATGGCTCGATCCTGTAAATATTTTTTATTATTATATATCTTTAATTATGTTACACCTAAGTAAAAAAAATGAATATTAAAACGTATAATCATGTTGCAGGTGTTCAAAACAATTGCAGAATTCATAAATGGCAACAAGTCTGTGATGGTCACAAAGAAACTCCCACCCAAAGTTGATAATAAAATTCCAGTAAGTAAAAACATTATAAACACTTATAAAAAAACATGGTTTCAAAAAAATATAAGCTTTGTGCACGATTGCTTGGACTCGAATAAAAACAAAGTTCTGAGATAGGTTCAAGTAAATAAATAATAAATTATCTACTAATTAATCCGTTTTTTTTTAGTTTATTATTGACGATTTTATTGAGTATGCAATCGTGTCTGTGTCTGGTTATAAACTGTCACTCAATATATCTGGACCTACACACACCCAACATAAATTATTACGGAATATAAATGGAAAGGTAAGTTACTTTCACAGACAATAAGACAGCTGATGAGACTCAAGGAACTGTAAATACTTATTTTAAATAATTATAGTTATAAAAAATAAACTAACTTTAAATAAAGAAAGTAAATACTACTTTTTTCTCGTTTATAGGTTTTTTTTTTTTCATTTCTTTGTCACTCAGCCTTTAGTTATTCTGTGCTCGTAAATACCGACCTGTGGACCTATGGACCTACGAAGTAAATTTAAATTCTAGAAATTATAATCCATCTATCGTGAGTTGTAAAAAAAGTGTTTTGTAAATTTTATCGTGGACAGTAATAAAACGAGATACTTGTTTTAAAATTTTTATAGGTGATAAAATTAACTAACGCAACTGCGGGAGAATATATTGCAGTGGTGAGGGGTCAAGCCTATGTATCTGTCTTCATTGTTGGCAGAACCGACTTTCTCTTTACACATGGCTTCTCAGAATTGGTGCCCAAGACAATGGCGGATACTACACCTCAGCCAATTGCCAGTAAGTTCATAACGTAGTGTCATTTAAAATTTTATTGTCAGAGAATATTTATAATCTCTTATAAGTCCCTATTACATTGTCAAATACCCAATTTCTTAGGAGACATTATACCAGCGATCAAAAAGGCAAACACTTATATATTATAGGTAACTAACTACATTATATGAAGTTAAATTATAAACAAAAAAATCGTCTATCGGAGACAGTACCGGAACATCTCCAAAATTTGAGGTTTTGAGTTAATTATATGATTCCACGTTAAAGTGATAGTGAAGTGAAGTATATATATACATATATTACATATTCTATCTATCTATATATCTATGTATATATATTCTATCTATCCTAAAATTGCTCATTTCTAAATGTACCGTTACTGTCTCTGATAGACGAAATATGCTTCCACATTTATTTTACTTTCAGATGCCAATGTTTACCTTTCAATATTTATTAATGATCCGAAACGTTTAGTAAATATAAAATCGGTTCATATCTTGGGAATGGATGAGAAAAAGATCAAAACTCTACAATTGAACGAAACGTCTACAGAATTCTATATAACAAAACCGTTTGTGGCGCCTTCGCAAAAATTCCGAATTAAGGCAAGTAAATATTACTTTCCCATAGTTACGTATCTACCGCAATATTATATCCATAAACATTAATAGTAAACATTCTTTTACATTATTGTAGGTGGAGGGAATAATAATTTCTACAGGCAAAACTATTAAAAGAATTTCCAAAATCCCTACCACGCCCCAAAAGCCGATAATAGGTGAGTATGTTTCGATAGAGTATACATATAGCATAATACGAAATTTGTCACAACATGTATTGCTTAACCAGTTTCAACTTGCCTGTTGGATATTTGCAAACCTTTCATAAGTTGAAAATAAACGTTTCTTTTTAGTAAAACCAGAAGGAATGGAGCCCGTTACTACTATAGTGGAAGGTCAGAGGACGGAAGTAGAATATGATAGCACGCTAAAGTTAACTTGCAAGGTGTCTGCCTACCCAGAACCTAAAATCAGTTGGAAGGATAGTAAGGGAACAACAGTTAAATCTTTGGTACGTAGGAAATTAAGAGATGTTTCCTTTTTTTTGCAAGCATTAATCACAGTCAATTAATTATCTTTAACCATTTCAGAGTTCGATCCTTCAAGTTCCATACGACTACATAAGTTATGTAACAATTTCAAACATTACGGAAGTTGACCAATATGCATGTTATGCCGAGAACAAAATCGGAAGAGATTTTAAAAGCATTAAAGTCGTTGTTAAAGATGCTTTTGTTGTGAAATCAGTCCCCAAAGGTATTTTGAAAATTTGTTTGTCTAATAAATACCTCCTTTCACATTTGAAACCATAACTTAAATTCATTCCTATAATTAGTACAGGACACGAAGTATTATTATAAAACAGGTATTTAAGAACCGAACCCCGGAAACTTTATATAATATTTTATGTCACGTCAATATTCAGGTATAACTGGAGTGCTTTACGGTTCAGAAGGCACCATTACATGTGATATTACATCAGCACATCAGATGAATATCCGATGGTACTACGCAGACGAAATTATAGGAGATACAAACGGCAAGATCTTCTCTTCAGATAAGTACTGGATATCTGCAGATGGAAAACAACTGAAAATTAAAGAAATGAATTTGAATTTAGCTGGAAGATATACCTGCAAGGCTACCTTAAAGAACTACAAAGATGTACAGAAATCTTTTAGCACTACAGTATCAGCAGAGGGTGTCGGTATGTGTATTATCTAGCTATAACTATCTATAACTAGCTGTTTCCCACGGCTCCGCCCGCGTGGATGTCGGTTATCGCGGTCTAAAGTAGCCTAAATCTTTTCTCAGGCTCTAGACTTTCTGTGTAACAAATTTAATTTAAATCGGTTTTGTAGTTTTGGCGTGAGACAAGACGTTAAGACAGACAGAGTTACTTTCGCATTTATAATATTAGTAATTAAGCTAGGATATATTAGTAAGGATAATTATTGTAATGGATTTTTTCGAAAGGTCAGGACCTAGTAAACGAATCGAAATATCTGGAATATACTACTATATTATTTTTCAATTGCTTTGTCATTTTCCTGCCCACGTATTATATATATCTATGAATAAATTTATAATAAACTTAATATGTTAATACAAATAATAACCCTTATGCAATTTATTTTATTTCAGAAGCTCCGAAGGTATCAGGAGTTGCTGAAAAGAAAGTAAGGTCTGGAACATCAGACACTATTAAGTGCACGTAAGTAAAAAAACAGACATGCATATTGTAGGAACTAAATTGTAGATAATCTATGTGAAAGTTGATTGTTTAGAGGCATTTTCATATTTCAGGGTTGTCAAAGGAGTACCAATACCAAAAATAGCTTGGCAATTCATGAAAGAATCCGCTACAAAATACGAACCATTGATAGAATCAAATGAAATTAAAATAGACTCGAGACTTGCATCCGTCAACGTGTTGCAAATATTGAATCTAGCAGACAAACACGCAGGAAGCTACAAGTGCGTAGCAGTGAATGACCTTGGAACCAATGAGCACGTTACTACTCTTATAGTTGAGTGTAAGTAAAACAATAAGATTTTTTAATTTACAATAGGTACATACACTTTTTATTATAAATTAGATGTGTGAAGAAACCGGGTGCGCTGAGATGAGTAACAGTTGGCATGAATGAAAGAACAAACAACATCGTAAGGTCTCAAAGACATTGAGACAGTATAATGATGATGATGAAAATCTGAAATCAAATATTTTTGCATCAGCAACTGATAAAAATTAAAATCTCTAATTTACCTATCACTGTGTACAATATTGCACATGACTATTCCTAAAAACGCCTCAAGTAAAACCCTTGTTTTAACAGCACCACCTAAAATAATTTCAAAAACTGCACTGTACAACGGTGTTGAAGGTGACCTCGCCTTAAGGATTCCATGTACCACCACTGGTATTCCAAAACCAACTATAACTTGGAAGGTCGACGGAGCTGTTATTACACCAAGTAAGTTATTTACATAAGTAGCTATTACAGCATTTTCCGTAAAACCCTGGATAGATCTGAGATCTGAGTGCATCTTTACAACCTCTATAACCGAGAAAATGAAACGAATCTTTAAAAAAAAAGCTTTTAAATCAAATCAAGAACGATTTCAGAACTTACTACAAGTTTTTTTCTACTTAAGTTTACTCAATGAAGAGAAAAAAAAAAGCATCAATCCATGAAACTACACATACGATGAAATATTTATACCATCTTACCTCAATTATTCCAGATGACAAATATGCCATTGAAGACGAAGCACTTATAATTTCTAGTCCGAATCGAAAAGACAATAAATCGTATGCGTGTGAAGCTAAAAACTATCTTGGTTCAGATAGTGCCGTTTTCCCAGCACAAATTGATGGTAAGATTTTCTCATATTATGTTATATACAATACTAAGTAGTCTATAGAATTTAGAAATATTTAAGAAACCGATTATTGATTAAACCTTGTTTTATTTACTTCAGAATTTATCAGTTTCGGTGCAAAGGAAATAGTACACATAAAGGAAGGCGAAAATAGAAAACTTGAATGTGAAGGGTATAACTCTAAATCGCAGTTGGTTACATGGGTAAAAGTAAGTTGTGCTTGTAATTATGGATTTTCTTAATTTTATTCTATCCACCGTAAATTGCTTTTAATCTTGTTAAAAATAGTTGTTGATTACTGTAGTAACTTCATACTTTTCTGGACATGCGCTATTTACTACGGTCAACGCATTCTCTTTATGGGGCACTTAATAAAACAATTGGCTTTTTTTCTATAAGTTATTTTAATATTTCAGGAAGAAAAAGTTTTGAAACTCAACGAACCGTTCGTGTATATTGAGAAGGCCACTGTCAGCCACGATGGTAACTACACGTGTCGTGTAAATGATAAGCATGGTAATACATACACACATACCTATGTTGTTGAAGTTGGTTATCAACCGAAATTTAATTATGACTACCATCAAACCGTCGATTGGCAAGCTGATGTCTCGAACGTGTTCTCGATGTGTGATAGTTACGCAAATCCATTGCAAAACGTGAGTAAAATTTACAAACATTAAATTCTAAACACGCAAATGCTTACCTTTGCCCTTAGAGAATACATAGACAAGCATAGAGTGCGCGCATCGCTAGTAGACCGTTGTGCCGAACGTAAGCAAATTTTTTGCTGTAAGTATTACGCTCGTTTTCTTATTTAAGTGATTTTCCGTTCACGACAAACTTTTATGCAAAAATATCGATGGTTCCGATATGGGTAATATTAGTTTTTGAGATAGTTTTAATAAAACGGCCCGTTCAGTTTTGACACCAATTTTAAGATTTTATTTGATCATACTGGTGTGCCCACAGTTCATACTCTGTTTCTTTTGTTTATTTTTACTTCAAACATTTTTACCTATCCAAGATTATACCCTCATAAAGCAACATTATGTTGCTTATTATGATGTTGAATATTATTTATATTTTGTTTTAAAATACTTTTTGGCGTTTTTACTCATTTCCTCTTTATGAATAACTTTCAGGTGACATGGTATTTCAATGGAAAATTGTTAACGGACGAAGAATTAAAACACTTGGGAGACCATTTTAAATGGGGCCGGTACTCGTGCAATGTATCCAATGTTCACGGTTCAATACAGAGAAGCTTCGAGGTCGTGTCTACAGGTATGTATTTATTTAAATAAATATAAAAAAGGATAGTATTCAAACGATCGAAAATAAATAAAAACTAAGGGGTACTGATTGTGGCGTACTGAAATATTAAGTGGGCAGACTGAGGGCGAAAACGAATATTGAAAATGGTGACTTATTAATACATATTTTAGGTACGCGTTTATTTAGAAGGATCATTATGTATACAAATTTCTATTTGAATAACATTTTTTCAGCCCACATTAAATTTAATATCTAGCATCTAGTATTTTATTTTGCTGCGTTATATCTTAATCGAGGGGTTTCCTACGTAATGGTAAGCAATCAACAAACAACTCGCGATGAAACCTAAAGTTAACTTATAAAATAACTGAGTGGTGAATCATGTATGGTATTTTCAGAATAATAATATGCAATAATATAACAAATAGGTAATATTACCTCGAATAGTAATACAGTATTGACCGAAATTAGGTTTTACCGCAGCTCACCAACCCAACCACAAAATAATGTTTTTTTAAGTATTTTATGTATTAACTCAAATCGCTTAAGTATAATTATTTTCGACAACTAAGTATTTTTTGCCCGAATTATTTTTACGAATTTTAATATTAATTTAGGTACCTACTGCCAGTTTAGTTAATTTTTCACAAACATAATTAAACGCTGCTCGGTTTAGTATTAAAGTAGCTCATTAACAGACATCCATAAATTTTTTATTCGCCCAGTTAGTAATTCCCTTTAACAAATACTTCATGCATCACAAAAGTCGACGACCAGTATGTCAAATCAAATCATACGCCACATGTAAATCAGTATCAATTGATATTATTCTTCCATCTTTTATGAATGTAAAATGTAACACGAGTCAAAGAAGATTGACTCTTGTTTTAAAAACCCATTCCCTTTGATCTCTTTGAATTTTAAAAATACATTAAATGTCTTAAAATTCTTGTATTTAAAATTTTATTAAAATACTTTGTTACAGAATGCTATATTAATAAACTCATTAAATACAGCGAAGACATGCCACTGTTTCTTAACAATGACCTAGGCTGGCCATCTTGGAAAACCTTGAATAATCATTTTTTATTACAACCACATGAAACGTTAAAAGCTTTTTGTCCATCTCAAGAAAAAGAAGCAAATGAATTCCAGACATTTAATAATAAAATGCTACAAGCAACTTGCGTGAAACAAGACATATTTGCAATCGATGGTAAAAATTATAGATTATCAGATCTACACTGCAAGAATAAAGTCACGCCTTACATAATTAATAAGAAAACTAAATGCTTGACTGACACTTCTGAATTGATACGAGTAGGATATCAAGTGAAGGATTTCTTAGAAACTTACGATGTCTGCTTCGATCATGATAAACACGTGCCTCTTTACACTCGCACACTACTGACTGGGGCGGATGATCTTCCAAAAACATCATACCTTTGGCATAAATACCCTGCAATCTCTGACGAGAGGCTGGACAAAGGAATAATGTGTAAGGACTCGTCATCATCATGCTGCTACGCTAGAACACTGCTAGAGGACGATCGAAACTTCAATGAACGTCCGGCGCGTGAAAGCACGTTCATTAAACCATTGAATACAATACTGTACTGGCGTCCTTGTAAAAATACTATGGTAGGTAATATTTCTTAATGTACTACTATAAACTCTCGACCAGTAGTTAACGATAATCCTAAACTATTTGTACTTTTTATCTTAACACGCCTAAATCTAAAAGTTGAAACTTTAAAAGCATATATGTTTTTTAATGTTGATATTGTTTATATTTTAGACCACTTGGGAGAAAATAAATGAAATGGTGAGGACTCAGATAAACGGCTTCGGTAAATTCGTTGCATGGTCGGGTACACACACTTTGCAAGAAAATGGAGGAGCGTATATACCGCGATATTTGTGGAAGGTGCGAAGTATTCCTACTTTTACTATAAGTACCTACTCTGTTAATATTAGAAAACCACTAGAATCTACTCGATTGTTTATTGTGATGCTACCATAGAATTGGTATGAGGTGCCTTATTTGGTTTCATATTTCAGACTATAGTGCCGACAGAATGGTATAGTTCGAATTAAAGCAAATAAATAGGTGCCAATATAACTTTAAATTCTTCTGTTATACCCACTGTTAGTTCAAAATACCGCCACGAACATAAAGTACTTATTTGGATGTTAATTACTAACGCAGTTCCTATCCACAGGTGCTGAAATTCGATAAAGAGAACACCCTAGCTATCGTCCATGTGAATGACCGGTCACCTACAGACAAGGACATTAAATGCAACAACATCTGCACCGACGACGAACAGTCATGGTTTACGTCTGAGGACAAATTTACATATTGTTGCGGATTAGACGAATTCCTGGTAGCGTTTAATCTAAAGGGACATAATATTGGAGGCAAGTTTCCCATAGTGCAATGAGTAGACTAGATTTTAAATTTTAGGGTTTTTCATAATGAGGTCACGCCGAATTCCACAGTGCCTTAAAACTCGTCTTTTTAACCAATGTGTCCTGCCCACTATGACCTATGGTGCCGAGACATGGACGCTCACACATGAGGTTGTACATAAAATTAGAGTAGCACAGAGAGTCATGGAGCGCGCTTTGCTCTGCATTAAACTTCAAGACCGAGTCCGTAATGTGGATATCCGAAACCGAACAAAAGTTCGGGATGTCGGAACCGCAATCATGAGACTAAAATGGAGCTGGGCAGGACACTTGGCCAGACGAAATGATGGTAGGTGGAGCAAGGCATTGACCGAATGGTGGCCAAGGCTAGACAAAAGAAGCGTCGGTCGTCCGGGAGCAAGATGGGTCGACGACATAACTAAAGTCTCGGGTCGATTCTAGATGAGACTGGCACAGGACCGGAGAGAATGGCACATAAAAAGAGAGGCCTATGCCCAGCAGTGGGATGACAAAGGCTGGATGATGATGATGATGAGTGTTACTATTGGTCACCGAGGCTTTGCAAAACAAGACACCTAATTTTAACATTTATATTTTGCTTACAGAATGACTGGCTGCCGCCTCAAACAAGCAATGAAGAACGAAAAATATATCTAAGCCCACTATAATTTAACAGAAAATTATGGATGTATAAATATGTATTGGTATTTTAGTTTTTGGAAATAAATAATTATATATTGTTACTTTTATTTTTAATTGTCCCCCGCGGGTTTCTTTTTAACAAATAACTAAAAATTTGTGCAGAAGGAAAGCTTATCTATATCAAATCCGCACCGCATTGTACAGTACAATACAAGTACAATTTGTACTACATTTAACCAAAAATTCGGAATTATTTCATAAAAAACACTAAAGAATTCTTAGTAAAAGCAGACTTAATTTTATCATGACGACAGCGATAGACGGAATATCAAAAACTTATACTTAGAAGATGAATTTTTCGCAGCCCTCATCAGACACATCGAATATAAAATATAATGGAACAATTCAAAAGTGTTTTTACTTCGCATTCAGGCATTTTTGTCCTTCGACGCACCGTGTCCTATCCACACGGGTTGTGTCTTCCAAGTAAAAAGTATCCGTTTTATTCATAAAAAAGTTATCGAACATCCATATACTTTAAGAAAAGTCGTAGGTATACATAAAAGCATTTTTAGCACTAAAATGTGATGCCTTAGAGATAGTACCTACTTAAGCCTAATACAACAAAGATAAAAGTTTAAAATGGCCGAATCTTTACAGCTGATTGGTACTATTTGACAGAATTAAAACAAACTGAAGTGTCAATCAGTTTCGTAAGCAACTATTAACATTGTAGTTCTATAATTTCACCACATTTTTAATATTTATCCATTACTAGCTGTCTTCCGCAACAATGTCCGCGTGTTTTAGTTTTAACGGCCTTTCTTTGCTCGGAACCCTAATTGTAAAGTAAAAGTAGGTACCTACCTATGTGATATATTACCTCATTACATAACCTCAGCAATCTGCCAGTAAAATGAGTCTTTTAGGCTGGTTTTATAGCTACGCGTTTCGACAGCGCGTCTGAAGCGCGCGCGTTCGGATTTGTTCGGGGTTTTAGTTGCGTTTTATAGCCACGCGCTTGAGCAGCGCTGTTGAGAAAACGCGCGCTGTTCGCCGGCGCTGCCGAAGCGCGCGCCGCGAGTTACGATACGATCAGTATGCGTTTTAGAGTGACGCTGTTGAGACGCGCCGTTAAGTACACTACAACATGAAAATATGTTTATATATATTTTAAATTAAATATAGTTTTCCTTTTTCAGTCAGTGCTTTAAGAAAAATCTATAAACCAATATTTGGCTACCCATCCAAGTATTAGTTATTAGCCTATTTGTTATAGTAATAAGAGGTATAATGTAATTTTATTTCATTTATCTTAGAGCGATCGCCAATTTTTCCTCTGGAGTTATGGGGATGCGAAATAAGCTGGATCGTCTTAAAGAAGACTGTAACTTGCAGAGTAATTCGTCAAAACTAGTTATTGATAGGCGAAAATATTTATAAAATTTATGACTATTTTCTCGTAAATCGCAAAAAGATCTTACATGTTCGCCTCTCAGTAACCTTGTACCATTATAAGGATCAACAGCTAGTCTTCTTTGCCATCTTTTCCATAAGAAGTAAATAGCCACTACTCTAACCGCATTAATGTTCATTTTGTAGACGACTGTACACAGCAGCGAAACGCGCGGTACTAATCTCGTTTTACAGCGGCCCGTTGTTCAAACGCGCGCTGCTAACAGCGGCGCTGCTCAACGGCGCGTCTAACAGCGTAGCTATAAAACCAGCCTTAGTTCCAGAGACTAGCGCGTTTACGTTGTTGGTACTTAATCAATTTTTAATCCTTCGATCGCTTCTATAAAGCCTAAGCTTTGCAAAGCTTATCTTTCTCTAACTAATTATTACTTCTCTCTCTTCTTCGCATACATTTTTTTTTTCTTTTAAATTAAAGAAGAATATGTTTACAAAAGTATCCTTCCAAGTTCGCGCTTTTTACAATGACGATGACATGCATGATGTAATAACGTATAACGTCAGCGAGTTGTAGACAATATTGTTTTTTTCTTATTATTGTCTATACCCACACTTATTCCGTTCCTCGGTAGATTACTCTAGTAAGTACTATTTAAATTTGATTTGGACTAAGCATTATGACACACAAAATTTGTGTGTCATAATTTTATTAAATAATCATTTACCCAATCCTCAAAAAATACATAACAAGTCCGAAACAACAACCAAAAACAATGTTTATGAACAATTTTATTTTAAAAGTTTAGGCAGTAGACGTGGATTGAAAGAAAGATTTGACTGGAGTGTTGAAAACGATAATTAATTTAGAACTAAAAAAGAATATCGCTAAAAAATAAGAGCTTCATCGATGTCAGGGTGACAACGATTCTGCCAGTGTCTGAGTTGGAAGAACGAGTGCTTACCGTGGAAAATAAAATGTACAACAAGACCTTTGAGAACAAGACTAAAACATCTAAAGCAAAAAAAGGCAAAAATATTCTTTCTAGTTTCTATGGTTGTGCCAGGTTTTTTTTTCTTCTCTCCCATTTGGGATGGGAGTCTTTTGGATCCTGTCAAGTTCTGTCTGACTGATTGACATGCATGACATTAGCTTGTAATGTACGCTGTGCATAGAGGAAACAATAAGTAAACTATAGAGTGAGCGTAACAAAGTATGATCCGAAAGCACATGTATGATCAAGCGT
This sequence comes from Diachrysia chrysitis, assembly GCA_932294365.1. NCBI lineage: Eukaryota > Metazoa > Arthropoda > Insecta > Lepidoptera > Noctuidae > Diachrysia > Diachrysia chrysitis. Next base: position 6,228,171 of record OW028659.1, on the reverse strand, counting down.
CGATTTCAAGGTCACGTCCAATTAGTGTAAAAACAGAACTCACCGTGTTTGTATCACCGAGCAAACATTACTTATATTTATGTAATAATGGTAAAATACTTAGTACTGAGTTGTAAAAACGATTCACGGAAGCAAAACAAAAATAATAGTGACATTTCTTTTCATCCGTGAATAGTATTGTTGTAGAAATTTTCTTATTGACGTGACAACGTCTTATAAATTGGTTTGCCGGGTGACACTTCAAGAAACTGGGTAACGCTCCGCTCACGTTATGCGCTCACAATGAGAGCGAGTGAGAGGCACGCGTCGCATGGTTAGCCCGCCTAAGAGCGAGAGAGACAGACATTGAGATTGACAGTCGTTGTCACGTAAAACTTTCGCCCGTATATTTTAATCTAAATTCAGTAGGGCGAAAGAGGGTCTGTTACGATAGTTATTTTTTTATCGTAAGCACATAATTTAAAATTAAGTTTATAATAAGAATAATATACTACTAACTAATAAACTTGCGTTTTGTTTGTTAATAATATAGCTTAATAATATAGCTTATACATGAGACCGTAGTACCCAAGAAATTTATTAATTTAACAGTATTTACCATAGTCGATGAGACCATGGACATTTTTATTGGAAGAAATATATTTACATGTTTGCATGAACACCTTATTCAACAATCGCCCAGCAGCAATCACTTAGTCCATTTATTATGTACTGTTATTAAAAAATACGTGGACATAAGAATAAAATACCTCAAAAAAAACGTAATATTACAGAGACAAACACACAGTTATTTAATAAATTGATATTAGTAATTAATAGATGTTTAAAGGGCAACAACATATTTTTATTTTTATTATTCATTAAATAGAGTAATATTTCTAATTTATTTGTTTTAGTTATGTTATCTCAAAACTTAATATTCATTTTATTACCCTAAAAATATCGAAACCATCGATATTTTACACATCGTCACACGGAACATCACTAATCGAACGAGTACTGACAGCTAAAAATGTGCTTTCGTTCTGCACGGGCCATAAGCGATACTCTTGCTCTATAGTTATATAAACTCTATGACTTTGTTACATTAGATATTTATCTGTCAAGGTCTGTCAGCAGGGGCTGTTATGGTCTGTCTCTGTCTGGTGCATTATATTTGTTTGTGTCGTACTTCAAATCTTCTAAACAGCAGGAAACGTGAATAATTTAGAGTAATATATAAATTAAAAGATGATCTGTTAAACATGTCACACGTTAATCTACCGCCATATATACTCCAAGAGATTCCAGATATCACTGAAAGCATAAATTATCCGATAAAAAATGTTCAACGTATAAAGGTTAGTCTAAATTTTCACTTTTTTGGCCTATGTTCAACATAATTTAGATAATTATCTAATTTTAAACACAGTGCTAGTATGTACTCTCATATTGATTGTATATGTCGTAGATTGATATCACGAACACATTATTTTGATTTAAATGTAATATTTAAATAGGTATATTATGCAAGAAGTCTGAGATGCATTGCGATCTGAATCTGAAGTAGTGTTGTTAAAACACATGTAATAAACGAGGATTCAACGTCATTACTTATAAATGATCTATTTGGAATCTTAAAAAAATTAGACCAATTTATCTTTATTATGTAAATATACCTATTGTAGAAACATAGGTAACATCTTGAGTCCTGAGAATTAAACAATTTTATATATATTTTAATGAATGTGTGTCCTAAATTAAGTGATATTTCATAAACTGTCTGTAAACGACTGCCAATGGCGATGACCTTAATTACATTCTCACATTGTTGTATGAAATAAACAAATTTTATTTTGTCAATTATAATCTATTCTTCTATACCAAAATCATAATATAATATCTTAGAACAACTCACACACAGCCATCTGATCCCAAACTAGGCAGAGCCTGTATTTTGGCAACCAGACAACTGATAAACATACTTATATTATTCTAAATACATACATTGTTACATTATCATACAAAAATTACACCCTGACACAGTACAAATGATCATGCTAATCACTCAAAGATTTGTTCTAGTTGGGAATCAAACGCACAACCTCCAGTTGAGCAGTCAGGGACACTTACCACTAGACCAACATTTACAATAAAAAATACAATACCTGAATGTATTGTATTTTTTATTATAACATTATTAACATTAAATTTCAGTACACTTGTTTTGATGTATCAAAGTCGCTCATAGCATTTGGAGCTACTAGTGGAGGTATATACATATTTAACCGAGAGCCATGTGAATTTGTACAACTTATACCCAACAAGGTGAGTTTAATTTCTTTAATGCTACATACAATTATAAAAAATGTATAATTTTATTATTGATATAATTAGCGTAAAATTAAAATATTATTTTAGAAAAATATAGCCTATTTAAGATTTATACACTTTAGAATTCACATATTGTGTTATATTATTAATAGCAACATATAAAAAAGTCAAATACCAACATCATTTTTGGCCATATTTAATGCTGGCCATAGGCCTCCATTTGGTTATGCCTTTTGCCTATTCTAGTTCCAATTTATAGCATTCTACAAAATTATAAACATTATATTTTTGATGAGGGCTATAGTTGGTCTCTGTGGCTTAGCTTAGACATTCTTATTAACTGAATATCAGTCCTTTTTTTTTTGTTTTACCCAGGTTGATTGTAATTAAATCAAAAGGTTAGAAACTACATTTATAATTATAATAGATTCTTTATTACTAATATAATAATATAATTCTTCAGGATGGTGCTATCACAAGATTGGCCATATCATCAGATGAGAGACACATTGGTTTTGCAAATGGCCGTGGTTTGGCCACCATAGCGGGATGCAACCAATCACTTAGTGGCAGTCACTCCACTGTCATATCTAAAGAACACCAAGGCAATGAGATCACTGCAATGATCTGGAGTGGAAACCACATGCTCTTTATGGGTGACGATGTTGGCAAAATATCTGTATTGCAGCCACAGAATTTTATTGTAAGTTATTCTGATATATTTATTATTAAACAATATTGTATTAGATCTAACTCACGACTATTAATGTAGTTGAAAATGCCGTAACTGAACAAATTATGTTGCTATAAATCAGGAAATAACTTTAATTGACCATCATTGTCATTAAGTTTTGGCGAACACTCCTCCTACCTACATTATCAATACTAATACTGTAAATGCGAAGTCTATCTGTCTATTTGTTGTTACTTCACCAAATTTTGACCAAAATAGGTCATTAGCTACTATTTGCAGCTATAAACATGGGCAGAGCCAAGAGGCAACCTAGCTGTATAAATATTTGGAACATACACGTTTACTTCTAGTAAAAGTATATTGTAACTTGTAGTAAAAGTGTACCTACTGACTTTCAATATATTTCTTAATGACTCAGCAAAATGTAAAAAATAAAACTTTGCATATTAATAGTCTACTTACTTTGATAAGAATAAGATAATATTCCGGTTTGATGTTTGTTTAGTAAAATTTATTGTAATAAATATTTATGAAGTTCAGTTTATTCAACTGTTTCCAAGGATGTTTTCGATATTACATGAATTTTAATTATCATCATCCTAATGTTAGTTTCTGAAAGTTCTGTGCACAGGATATAGGACTTAAATATAAATTGATAAGGTTTAGAATTGAATACTTGAGGCAATTTTGTGAAATTGATACTAGTATATTATGTTCCTAATATGAGTAATTTTTCGTTTATTTTTTTTATGCTGATATGTTCATGTACCTACATTATATCCATAATACATGATGAATGATTCAGGAGATGCTTTGAGAACTGTATCATGGGTTTATAAAAAAAAAATGTTTTCAGGCTAAAACAATGTTCCAGAGTTCTTCATTAACAATAATGAGTTTAGATTCCCGTATCTGTCAACTGGATGTGAAATCGTGTATGTTACTCGTGTCCACACTAACTAGATGCTATGTCTGCGATACATCCCGAGAACAATATAGACAAATTGGCCAAAAACCAAGAGACGGGGAATACGGAGCTTGCTTCGTCGACAAACAACGTAATAACGAACAACAGACAACAAACACTGCACAAGATTTCACTGAAGTCAGAAAATACAATATAGTTAGTGATGACTCAGGATTTGCTGTTGGCAAAGACCTGCAGAACACCCTTATATTCTGTGCGAGGCCATCGTCCAGAGTATGGGAAGCCACTATAGACGGTTCTGTTATAAGAACTCATCAATTCAAACAAGTACTTGCAAGAAAACCAATGAAAATCGTCTCATGTGAATCTTACCAGAATGAAAGACTTGAAATAGACAATGTAGTCGAAGAAAGTGAAGGACAATCCGTAAATTTTCCTAAAATAATTTCTACTGATGGTGCCATATTCTCATTTAAAAAAAATACTTTGTTTTTCCTAAACATTAATGATGTTGATCACACAATTTGGTTTGATGCATACAAAGATATTGTTGATTGTAAGGTTTATCATGATATGGTGTATATTTGGCTATCAAGCGGCTCTCTAGTAAACTTGAGATTTATGAAAGTAGAAAAGTTCTTAGTAAAATGTTATGTTGAAGAAAAATATTTATTGTGTGCGGAACTGTGTGCCTTGTTTAGTGATTATTTGCTGAATAACAATTTGTCACCTAAATTGCATATTTTGGTAAGTTTAAAAGATAAATTAAATAATGAAGAGCTGCTAAATAGGATTCAGGACATTCTTACAAAGTTTGAAGGTTTGAAGTCTAATGACGCTACCCAGATGAAATCAGGCATATATATAGTTGACAATACGTATCACGCGCAATCTTCGTTAATGGAAACAGATAATAGAGGAAACGAAGACTTCAAATTGTCATTGCCACCGGAAACCTTGCAGACATTGAAAGATCTGAGTGTGAGTGTGTCGGATAAATTGAATAGTAGCAAGAAAATATTGAAAGAAAAGTGGGAAGACTTTGAGGGCAAAATGAAACATCTCAGTGTGGATAAGCACCAAGAAGTAAAAGATATACCAATCATAGAAAGACAAACACTAATTTCAAATAATAAAAAGATATTACCAGATGATACTTTAAAACTCACACCACTGGTGTTAGATAATGATATCATTTACAAAGAATCTAGTCAAAAGGCCATAGATGAAGACAATAATGTTGTAGATAAAGATAAAGTGAGCAAATGTTTGTATCAATATTATAAATTAAGCGTAGTTGGTAAGAAAACAGATAAATCGAATTTAGTTTCTACTATTGAAAATTTCACCTGTGATATTAGCCAGATCTACTCTTTTATGTTACAATTAGAAAGGTATTGCATTAATATAGGCTCGTTTGAAGAATCTAAATTTGTACCGAATAATATTTTTCTCTGTTATCTAAACGAATCAACGAAAAAACAGGAATTACTTGATGCAATTATAAAAGACGAAACTCTATACAAATACTTTGTAGATTCATGTATATCTGTGAATGTAAAAAGTCAAAAGCTATCAAATATAGGTTGTGACTGTGGGTTTCCTCTGCCTTACTCAAGGACGCTTCAAACACCGGTTTTTTCTGATCTAATCGACGAATTTATTGAAAGACAATGGTCCAATCAGACTAGGAACCAATGTTACGATATGTGTAAACGCATGCCTTACTTGTGGAGAAAAATCCTTTATTTGAGGAGAAACGAAGACTTGTTGAATATTCTGAGGATATTACTTCAAATGTTGGATGAAAATTTGCTGCATACTTTTCTGCCTGGATTCACGCTTGACACTTGGGAAAGGGCTGTGCAGTTGTATGCTACCTTGCATGCTAATATGTGTTTAAATTGCTCAAAAAAGTTTGATCACATATCTGTGAGAGAAACGTTGAGTTGGGACGATCTTGGGGCTCTGATGATTAAATCCATTGGCGGTAGGAATGCAATAAAAGTAATGGAGAAGTATGCTAGCCTTATCGACGCAGGAGCTATCACTGTTAAATTCTATCATACGTGTCTAATGGTGACTATGTATGAGAGATATGACGTCACTATAACTGGACCAATGACGGACACGCTTTACAGTTCCTATAATTTTGAAGATTCAAGGATAGAGGTGAGTTATTTGAATAATAAAGTTATTTCTTCGTGTATGTGTTAATGGTTAAGTTAAATTTATACAGAACTACCTGCCCGTCCCGGCTTCCATCTTAGTGGAGATTTTCAAATGATCTTTTATTTTTATTTTCTCGTATAAAATTTTGTTCTTACGATGCGGAACATAACGAAAAAAAAAGAATTATCTGATTTGGTGCAGTTGTTCAGAAGTTATGGCATGACTTAGGTAAATCAGGATTCACTTTTATAATGTCGGTATATAGATTGCTCAAGATGTACGCACAGGATCGGAGCCTTAAGCCGAATACTGGAATGTCAATCAGTTTTAAGTCGCTCTTAAGTCAGCTCTCTCTGTCACTTTAAGGTATAAAGTAGCGACAGATGGACATTCAAGAACGACTTAAAGTTAAGTAGGGTTTCAGTATTCGGGGAAAGGTACGTGATGTAGTAAGAGGCATATACCCAGCATTAGGACAGGATACAGTAGACGATAAAAATGAAATAGAACAACTAAGATTGACGATAATATTGATTTTCTTTTGCCTTGATGAGTGGAGATAATCCTATTGTATTTCTAAAGCCAGTTTCCAATTATAATTACATGTTTAACCAAGTTTCTTTTTGTAATTTTCAGATATGCAAACTACTGCGTAGCACACTCAACGGCCAGACAAAGAATACAGCCCTGCCTTTGATTGTCGCGGCGAAGTCCAAACACTGGGGACTTAGACCGCTCACCGAGGCATCGACAATGGAAAACGAAACTGAAGAATATATTATAAAAAACGTATCTATCAACAATATTTTAGATAATTTATCCTACATTAATAATGGTGTAACTGACTGCGTGCTCTGTGGGTTGCCATTACAAAATACTGTACTACTCCAAGATGGCGGACTCTGGGTTTTTAAGTGTGGTCACACTTTTCATGGATCATGTTTAGAATTAAACAAAGTTAAGCTTTGCCCTTCTTGTTCGCCTGTTAAATGAAATTTAAATTATCCATTTAATCCATTGATATTGTTTGTTTTGAAAGCTTTGTGTATTTTTATCGAGTCTAGTATAGAAAGTATTTACAATAGTACAGAAGCAGTGAAGTAATTAATAACGAAATTATGAACTAGTAATTTCGAACTCAAACTATCCTGTAGCGAACCGACTTATATGTATTTTTGATACATGTAACCCTGGTCTCATAAAAAAAAAATGGTGTAATTATTTTTGTATTTTATTTTCAATTTTTATTTTATATTGTTATTTATTACTTTTTATTTTTGCTTTATGGCAGCTCCGTCGTTTGAGTTCGAACATTTCATTAATTAATGTACTTAACAGTAAATCAATAGAGAGCATAATATATTTATTATAATCTATATAATTTTTATGATAGAAAATTATAAGTATTTGATTGTTCCTAACATATTTTAAAGCAAAAATAAAATAAGTGTATATTTCCGCGTATTTTAAATTGAACACTATGCTGATTCCAGAATATTTAAACTTTGCAGCGCTTTGGGTTAAAAATCTAGTATTTTTCGAATTCAATATCGAATTTTCTGATTTACAATAATAATTGGAGTATAAATAATTGATAAACAAATTTAAATGTGCTTTATAAAACAAAATATATTCACCAGAAATATTTTAATGTCATAAAAAAGATATGCAAGAATGCTATTATTAAATAAAACAAAATAATTGCATTCTTTTGAAAATATCTCGAAAATTTGCGTAGGCGACCGCCAAGTGGAGATCAATGCACTTGTGCGTGTTTACTTATCAACACAGATTAATTATGAATACCCGTACGTAAACATGTATGATAAAATCTATATACCTATTTATTAAAAATGGTGCTGCCACCTATATAAGCTTAGCATCAATTTCTATTAGTACTTTTTAATTTTGAGTGTCATTTATTTATTTATCCACTGATTGTTTGAGTGTTATTTATTGACTGTATTTATACTTAATTCTAGTTTGAATTAATATTTATGAGTGCCTATTACTTTACTCGAGTTTTAATAGCCGTTAAGGTTCCAATCTTAAGATTTAAGTATTTTAAATCTCAGTTTTAAATTAACATACATAAGTGATTTCCTAAGTGGCAATTATGTCTAAAAATATCTCTAAAAAGTCTTGGTAGTTAAGATTTGTCTATACAGGAAACCAAAATTGCTCCATTCTCAGCAACATTTAAGCAATTTACAGTAATACATCTAACAGCAATGTTGCTTTACCACGACATACTAAGAAATATTGAGCAATTTAGAGCAACTAAACAAGATCTACATCTGCTAATCAGTTAAATAGTAGTCGCTTGCTAAACCGTGTACCATGGTGTATATACAAGTAGGTGGAGCCACTAGCAAAATATAGTTAGCTAGATCTTATTTATTGCTAATAAATTATAAAACTGCACAATATATACCACATCTCTGCTCTTTTAATTTAGACGCACAATATTTAATAAAATATAATTAAAAAGACGTGCCTGTATGTTTATTTTATTTAGATTTTTTCGAGTTTTTTTATCATAAATTTGTTTTCATAACCAATATAATGTTCAGAAAAAAGTCATTCAAGTTATTTAGACACACCTATATAGACTTGGTACATCGAGAAATGGGTTTTTGAAAACTGTTCCACGTTAATCACTGCTGTCTAAGGACTCTAGAAAATGTATATTTTACGTTTCATTACATATGGTACAAGAAAAACGAAAACAAAAAATATTGACAATATGGCGCCTCATATGTCATCGTGACGTCACCTGCTTGTAAACTTTGGTTTTTGATTACTGTTATGGCGCAGTTCTTTGCAAGTAGTTGACGTTATCAACCATTCGGCTAATCACAGCTGTTGATTTTCTTTGTCTGAAATATCTCGTATTTTTGTTATCTGACGAAATAGTTGGTTTCCAAAATGCATATTCGATACGGATGCCATCAATAGATCCTATACTTTACATGATGTCAAATACCCTATTACTGTACTTTATGCTGTTTAGAACATTTTTAAACAGTTTTGATTGTTTAAAACACACGTTTACCAATCCTGTTTCTGTTTTCGTTGTTAAAATATTGACAATATTGTCTTCTATTGGGACAATTAAGTTTCAATACTAATTTATCGCTCACAATATTTATGATATTTGAATAATCTCACTTATGAATTTATGAGTTACGCAATTTTATATTTTTACCAAAAATTACCTTATAATATTATATCCTAATGATTGTGTGTACTTAAACATGTTTGTATTTATTTGGTTTAATAATATGGCGTGTAGGTATCATATGCGTTGCTACATACATTATTATAAAGAATATTTTTCTATATTCATAGGATATCCATATCATGTAATTATTTTATTGTAATACTAAATGTATTGTGAAATCTATGAAATTATGAATGTATAAAATTATGTAACCCTATATTCTTAATAAAATAACTTTTTCGAATACATTGCTTTTTCAATTTTAAAAACACACTGCACACTGTGTTGGTATAAATAAATGTGGACAACATCACATACATTGCTCTGAACCCAAAGTAAGTAGCTAAAGCACTTATGTTATGGAATTCAGAGACAACGAAGGTACCACAAACACCCAGACCCGAGACAATGTAGAAAAGTTATTTTCTACATTGACCCAGCCGGGGATCGAACCCGGGACCTCAGAGCTGGCGACACCTTGAAGCCGGTGTGTACGCCACTCGACCACGGAGGTCGTCTAAATGTTGCACAACAGTGCTTCAAACACTTGCATTTAATACAATCTGCTAAAACAACGGCAGCTCCTGTAGCCAAGTGACATATTTTCTACAAGCGTTAACGATGTTAAAAATTGCTTAAATGACATTAAATGTATAAGTCACGTGACTCACGTCACTTTGTCACTTCCATACATTTGAGCTATTCGATTTGCGTTAACGCTTGTAGAAATGTCACTTGGCTAGAGGGCATTTGTGGTTTTTATTTACATAAATTTTTAAAATTGAAGAAGTTACGTAGGTACCTATCTTATTGATCTGTAGGGGATAAAAAATAAAACAAACTCCATATTTTTAATATTTATTTTTTAATATACTTTTGAGTTTTGGCACAATTTTTAAACAATGTGTCCTGGTTTACACTAGGTATTAAAAACCTAAACTCTATCTACTTACACATTTGAAATATTTTCCAATGCTAAGTAATACGGCATGCTACATGAAAACCTCAACAGATCATTACATGAATAGTTCAAAAAAACTATTAAAAATAACAACATTTTGTTTTTAAGTACGTAAATCAGTAGGTATGAACCTTGTGATGTCAAATATTAGAGTACTACAGTACTTGAGTAGGTAGGTAGGTACTCTATATGGCAAGATGTGTGGATTCTACCAAACGATTTGTTTTACATCAGTTTCAATAAATAAAAAAATTAAACTCGTTCGAGATCCTAACTCATACAATGGAAACACCAAAATTAAGTATCGTTCATTAAATAACCACAAGTACTAACATTTACATCAAAATATACGCATATTTACATGAGTTCAACATAAAAAATAAATAATTTAACGGCACTGTTCTAAACCCTTACCTATCAATACACACTACCTACTTATAAACATTAAGTTTCACATACACACTAAGTTTTATTTATTCTTACTAATGCTACGTCACGACAATTACTGGCATACAGCTTTTATTAAAGAAAAAAAAAAAGAGAAAAATAAAAACAAAAACAAGTTTTATATAATTAGAAAAATAAATAACAAAATTCAAAAAATGGCAATCAACGTAATCGAACAATTTTTTTTTTAAGTTTTTATCGAAATATCTATACAAGTTCGTTTTACTAATAGCTATATAAAAATGTAGATAATATTATGCGTTACTACAGCTTAGTTTCTATTATCTACTTATATAAATTGCACGATTCGATAAAGCGAATATTTGTTTATATTAATAATAGTTTATGGGCCTTACATCACATGAATAAAAAAATATAATTTGAATATTTTTTTAAGGAGAACATGTAGGTACTCAAACATATTCTGTAGTATACATTATACTATTTTTAATAAAACAAGGTAGGTATACCAATTTAGTTTACATGAATAAAAAAGGGAAATTAAAACGTAAAAAAAATCGTTTTAAAAAATCAACTACCCACAAATAGTTATTGTGATGTAAGCCCTAAATAATCCCACATTTTGTCGGTGGGGTTTTAACAAATCAATAAAAGAAATGTCTTTATGTAATAACAAATTGACAATTTCAGAATTGACCAATAATTTTTATTAAAAGAAATACTGTCAGTAAAAAAGAGATTTGATTTGTATCCGCACCAAAATTCGACAGTAGGTAGGTAGTTATTGAAAAAAATTTCAGTTAAATCACATGTTCTAACTGTTTTTTGTTACATATAAATACAATTTAATTTACGTTTCATTGGCTATGTTATTAATATATTAACATATAAGTAGTATGCTCGTGTTGATATTGCTTATTCATAAAAAGGGATCTATTACCAATGTGTACTTAGTCTATGAGTATTTTATCATAACCATTATGCATAGATCTCACTGAATTTAAATAAAAACAGTTCCCGTGTTCAAAACACTTTAATTTTCAAGCAATCCGCTTCAAATTTTTGGTTTGATACATTTTAATTGCTTAATTTTCTAAAGCAGCTACAATATTACAAATAGGTATAACTTCGCACTAACATGGCCACGCGATAGTTAAGATTCAAAGTACTTCATTACGACTAATACTAAGAACTAACCTCTGAATCTTACACAAAAACTAGCCGAACATTTGAATAAACCTTACACGTAATCTATCTACAAAGGGAATTTTATTTATTTACAAAGAATCCAGTTACCGCTTGCACTCGGTCTTACCCGGCGGACCGGTAAGATCTACATTATAATATCAATCGAAATGATTTACTTATAATTACGTAGATATTATTATATACATATTTTTTCTAATTATATATAAAGTTGGGTTAATACAACGTTTGGCACAATTTCTTTTGTTAAAAGGATTATCTATATGTGCCAATATTCTAGAATTCTAGTCCGACATTAATAGACTATTAGGTCGAACCTAATGGGGCGATATTTACATAACAGAAAAACTATACACCCGCATAATAGGTACTTATTATGAAATAAGAATAATTTAAAATCTTTTTTTTTCTATTAGATATTAATCAAATTTCTTAGTACAGTAATCGATTGTTTTAATCTTATACAAATCAAATAAATTACTGTACTAAGATCTGATACATCCGATTTTATTAACTTTTCTCCGAATTATTTTTCACTGGGAATAATCACTGCATAAGCACATACCGAATAGGTATACGGGCGAAAGTGTCAAAAAATTATAAGTTTCTTAATTCACTAATGGAATAATCTCATTATTATTAATCAGTTATTTTGTAAACGAGAGATCCAATTTGAGACACTGGCAAAAACTCACACAATAATAATTAATAGCTACCATTTACACGAACCTCTGAATATGTACAGTCACGATAAGAGGTGGTGGGGTGTAGGATAACACTACAGATTCATGCTCCAAGTCTTTGTTTTCTGAATGTGAACCAGTGTTCTAGCGTGTTCTAGAACAGTCATCGGTCATTACCAGGGGTGGTGAGAGGGGGGCAGGGAGAGGGGCGCGGCGTGCGGGTATGGCCAGCCGCGCGCCGTACCTCAATCGTCCTCCCTGGGTGATAATGGCGGAGAGAAACCGGGGTTCATGTAGTTGCCGCCGTTGGGTGGCGGCGAGGAGTTGGAAGGTCCGGGCGAGGAGAGCGCGGGCGGCAAGAAACCCAGCTCGCTGCCTCCGTCGCGACACCACAGCTGCCTCATCTCCTGCCGGCGAGTACGCATCAGGTTCTTGTACTCAGATATCCGCATCTTCTTGCCGTCGACTATGCATGTCCTTTTTGGTCTTGGTCTGTACCTGGAAAGAATATAAGAAAATACTATTTTATCACGGTCATATTAAAAGAAAACAATAGGTTTGGATCAAATGCTTACATCGAATTCTGTTCATTCACATTCGACATCATATGAACTGAGTTTAAATAAGTGTGTCCTTAAACTGATTTGAGTTTTAAAGAATACCAACTGAAATATAAAGACACTTACCTATAATCAGGGTGCTTCTCCATATGCAGTTTGGACAATCTCGACTGCTCTTCATAGTAGGGTTGCTTCTCAGCATTGGACATCGCCTTCCACCTCGCGCCGAGGATCTTGGATATGTTTGAGTTGTGCATGTCAGGACAGGCCTTGAGTATCTTCCTGCGTTCATCCTTGGCCCAGACCATGAAAGCGTTCATTGGTCGCTTGATATGTGGCTTGCCGGTCTCGTCGCGACGCGGTTGGCGAACCAGCTTCGCTTTCTCGGCTTCCTCGGATGGCGATTGACTCCAAGATGATGCTGTAATGATAGAAAAAGATCATAAGACTTTCGCTCATACAAAAAACTTAATCTTTACATATTGCACCTATCTATTTACGTAAAACCACATAAATCTTTACATAATTAGCAAAAATAACTACCAAAATAGCAAGAACAGCAAAGATCTAGCAATTTAAAATAATCTACTCGAATCCTCTTGTCATAAAACCATGTGTAAACAAAATTCCAAACCCGTCATAAAATTATGGGAATATATCACATAAGTATAAATGAGATGTGAAAACGGTACAAGTGCTGTCGCACTGTTGCTTTAGAATACAATCAGAAGCCGCGCTTAGCCGCGCAATAAATTATCGCGAACGATGGATGTCGGCCGTAAAACAATCGTTAAACTGGGATTGTCTGACTATTTTGAAACTTCCATTTATAACCCCAGATAGGTACATTTTTGTTTAATTAAGGGATTATTCCGGTTTGGCCATATTTTCATCTTTTATTTTTTGACTGTAAATTGATTTTTTATTAAATTATGAATTATTGGCTTCTTAATCAATTTATTGTTTTGCGAGAGAAAATATTATCGATATTTGAATTACTAAAGAATCCGTGGCATATCAGGCGTTTCTTGCTGGATAAGTAATATTGTAAGTAATTGTATTTCTTCGTTTTTAATGTATTATAAATATGTAGTTAAAAAAAAATCGTTCTGCTACCCATGATAATCTTTGTATGACTTCATTAGTTTCTTTGTGGATAGGTATATTTTATTTGTAATAATATAGGTAGGTATGTTATTTTTATGAAAAACTGTAATTAATTTAGTAGTCTCGTACTTTTTATTACTTAGTGCTAGGCATACCTGTAATTTGCGTAATTACCTACTGTTTATGGACATAATCTATACTTATTACTTATATAATATTATAAAGCTGAAGAGTTTGTTTGTTTGTTTGTTTGTTTGAACGCGCTAATCTCAGGAACTACAGGTCCGATTTGAAAAATTCTTTCAGTGTTGGATAGCTCGTTTATTGAGGAAGGCTATAGGCTATATAAATGAAAAATGTCGCAAAAATGAAAAACCGTTGAAACTAAAACACGCGGACAAAGTCGCGGGGGACAGCTAGTATTATAATAAAGACATTAGTTTATACGCTTCTGTTATTAAGTGTTGGAGTGCTTATATATTATCTTTATTCATTACAATCTTTACTTTCTTTTATTTCTCTTCTCAGCATTTTACAAACAACCTTTTTCGATTACCACATTTATTTATAATTTAACAGGTGGCATGATTAGCCTATATCCATAACAGAATGAGGCGGAATTGTCTTGTTTCTATAAGTGATGAATTCATTAGAATAGATTATTGAAGCAAATATCCCTAGGCTACGTTAAACTAGTACCTTTTCATTTATTCTTGAAGTAACGGCTTTCTAGTTGCATAAATTATAGAATACTGCAATTGATAGCAAGTCTTTGAGTACTAGATTGACCTAATTTACTTGCATATTTTCTTGAACTTTCACGACACGTTTTGATAGGATTGCACGAAATCTTTTTTATATTGACAGTCAACCGTCTATCAAATTATTTTAAATAAGTAGTTCCCCATATTACTTTTAAATAGATATGTATAGATTAGATAAAAATGTTAGAGTTGTTATGTCAAGCGTAGAGTAACGTAAGCTAAATATGTTGGAATGTTTCTTAAGAATTTTGGAATGTAGTTTTAGTAGTCGTAATTCTTATTTGTCGTCCAAGTTTTCACGGTTTTTTGTGTTAAACGATAATTCATAGATGTTTAATTTAGTTAATAGGAATGTTTTGTTTTACTGTACATCTGTTTAATTCAAATATTTTTAACGTTTCATTGCTTTACGCATTGTAGGTTATCTATCCGTGTATTTCATAATATACTCATTGGTATGCATAATGACAGGACAATGACAGGACAATGACCGGATTGTGGAAAGGTTTTACCTAAATTACATAATAGGGATGTTGACTGGGTATGAAAAGTTAAAATCTATTTAGTCCGTCAGTTAGATATTAAAAAAATATTAGACACATATTTTTCTTTTATCAAAACAATAAAAAATTACAAAGATACAGCGCTTTAAAGTTTCGGAGTGGGGGCTTATGACACCTTATGACACCTTATGACACCAAAAATTTTACCGAGGAGTGACGTCACGCAAAATTTCCGTTCTCTATATTTTGATCATTTTTTGTTTGCAGGAAAAAAGAAAAAATACGTGTCCAATAAAATTTATTAATCTACCAGGCGGACATTAAAAAAAAATAGGAAACATGCCTATAATTGTACACATATATCTCAATAATGTGATTAGGGAGACATTAATTTCTAACACTTAAACTAAAGAGAGACGGATTCTTAATATAAATCGCATCACGTCTTAAGTGTCGTGTACATTAAATTTGACTCTAATCAAATTCCGAAACGATTATTCGTGCACTCCCCCGCCCCTACTAGCTATGTGGGTCAGTCTAGAAAATGTCCGGTTAACATTTAAGCTGACGGATTCGCTACCAAGTGTCCACTCGATTAATAAGCCACCGCGGAAACATGTCGCACTCAAAGCGCGGGACATTCCTCGAATTAATTTGAAGCGCTGTTAGATAATTTATAACATCCTACTGCGCCTGATACCCGCGCGATACACTTCTAATATCAACTCAAATGAAAACACAATCACGCACAAAACTGTTACACCAAAAAATGCAGAAAAAATTTGGTCAATACAATTTCACATCTGTCGTCGTGTGACGTCAATCTGGCTTTATTTTTGTATCAGTTATTCTGCTGTCACGCTAACAACTAGTATTAATGACGTGCGCATGGAATGACGGTAATAATTAGCTTTTCGAGACAGGTTAAGTACGGAACAGATGGTGATTCACGTATAGTTCCAGGCCATTTCGTTTTATAGCGCAAGTCATTTGTTTTTTACCTACGAATATGTGTGTTTTTGTAAAGTTGAGAATATTATGTTACAGTAATCAAACCTATGTTTTTTTCAAATAGGACGAGGAACTAAATATTGCCTAATGGAGCTGTTGGATTAGGTAAGCCATTTTAGAAAAAAGGTCCCTATTAAATAATTTTAAATTTACCTTAATTTATTATTTGAATTATTAAGCCTTAATGTCAAAGCATTTAGAAAGACTGAATGCGATTATACCTTCCTAAATGCAGGAACAACTGTGTGTCATAAAATATTAAGGATTATAATTTATATAAGGCATTCTGTTCGCGATTGTCCACCGAGGCGGGACGTTAGACCGAACGGAAGTTTGCGTCTCCAGCGCCATCTATTTCACGATTCACGCGATTCTCTTGTTTTAAAGGAAACGAAATGACACTCGCGATTTTGTAACCAATTCGGTTTGGGATTCAGCCAACTATTTAAAGTAGATTTGTTTTATTGTGTTTGTAAGTGCGGTCATACAAAATTATTTATATGTTTGAATTATGAAAGTTTAATATTAATATTTTATGGTTGAAAGTGTTAAGGGTTGGCATACATAAAGTTGTCTAAACATGGTTGAATTATTACGCATTAAATAGTGTTCTATTGTTTCTTTTGTTAAGCAAAACAAAAAGTTTTTTTTTTACAATTTCAAATAATTATATTTTTTACGGGCATGTTAAAGAAGATAAAAGTTATGTCACAAAGCATTATCTTTACAATACGCATTATTAAAATAATTGAAATGCCACCATTATTGGGCCGAGGAATGTCAACGAATCGTTGGGAGACGCAATAAAAATGAAACGTTAAACTTCGTAACATAAAACCAAAAGCCCGTAAGATTTACAGATTAGTTTCAAGATTACCAACTATAATTAATATTTCTAACGTAATTTACGTATCTCTCAATTTTGTGTGACGTGCGTCCTACATGAGATTTTCGATAGTATAACTATGTTACCTACTTACTAGTTATTTTAGTTGATCGTTATAAGTCTTTACAGTTAAATATTTTGCTCATATCCTGAGAATAGGTGTGCGTCCTAATTTCTTTTTATTTATGCGTCACATAGATTATTAAAAAATAATAGACACGTATTTTTTCTTTTATTATTTAATTAAACAAACAATGAGGTCGATACAGTGAATGGATTTGTCGTGTGACGTCAGTTGTAGCTACAAGTTTTACCCACAAGTGACCTCACAAGATCCTCCTGCACTTTAAAGCGATTTGACATTTTTTAAAAGAAAAAATGCGAGTCTTTTTTATTTTTTTATGATGTAGTGGTTTAAATGGATATTTCCTTTTCATAGCCAGTCCGCATCCCTATTACTTGAGTGATAGTCAGATTCTCCACAACGTAAGAGACGGTATCGGCTGTTAATGTTTAGGCAATCGTGGTACCAATTTGGTAAAAAAAAAACAAACAAAACCCTATGAAGAATAATAGTACCTAACTACCGAGAGCGACCAGACGTGCTTAGTTTAATCGTCACTCAGGAATCTTAGATTCTGAGCCTAATGGACGGATACTCAATCGTCACTCAATTCTAAGTCGGCGAGTCGTTGTTCGAGTAGGTATAAGGTAAGAGAAATGATTAGGTATGTTAATCTGTAAATAATTTGATCTAAAGTTGTTAATTAATATAAAGTTTATATCAAAGCTTCAATAAGCACGTAACACAGTGTTAGCAATAAATTTTAGCTGGAAGATGCGGTGACGGTACGTCCTACATTTCCTTCAATATTTACCGGAGTATAACTGTTTTACGGTGTAAGACATATTAATTATATTTAGCAATTAAATGAGAGACATCAAAATGTTTGGCGGCGATACGGGACATTTCTTCATTTTAACATTTAGCCTAACTATTCCTTGTTTATTTTAGTTTGTAATATTGCGTAACCTGGTTGTACCGACGTTTGATATCAAAATTGATTCAGATTAACGTTATATCGTGTGTACCTAGCCTGTAATTTTAGATTTCGTCGTTCGAGATGAGATTGTTTTTAAATAGTTTGCGTGTGCGGCACAAAACTAAGATAAAGCTTGAATATTCAATTTTGTTGGAACGAAGTAAATGAGCTTTGAAGATTGTTTTACGATTTATTGAGTGTAGCCTTATACTGCTTTTTTAATGGCTTCGATAATCATGGACACTGAATTTAACATGAATAATGAATATTTATTTTATTCTTATCTTGTTGTCGTTCATCATTCGATAACAAGGGGTTTTAGTAATTAAAAAGGTAGGTCAAAAGGTTTTGAATTTGTAACTATATTTATTTGACGGCATTTTTCCGTGACAAGTTTCCAATCATCACAATTCTAACAAAATAACTAAATACAAAAGGTCTAATATGATATTTTTTAACCAGCTTCAAAAAGAGGAGGTTCCTAATTCGACAGTATTAGTAGTAGTATTTTTTTATATGTTTTATTTATATAATAACTTTTGTGTGGAGTATTCATAATTATTTAAAACAACGTCAGCTCATGATTAGGGTAACTCCTATTGAGTCTGAAACTAGTCGGGCGATCCCGAAAACATGCGTGAGTAAGCCGTTTTGTTTTAAATAATTATTGTTTTATGTTTGTTACTCGATATCTCCGGAAATTGTGGATCGATTTTAAGAATTTTTCATCGATAGGGTTGGTATATATACCTAACTATGTTATTTAGAGGTACCATTAATTTTGAAGTCGGTTTGTTTTTTAATTTAAATGTTATTAATTAAGTAAATCATCAATTATTTAAGTAATCGGTGCATTTTTTTTATATTGTAGATATAACGACAGATAATCGTACATTAATAAATAAAATTAAACTTCTATAAATGAAATTAAAGTCTACGTAATCGGTATAATTACATAATTCATACGATGTAGGTAATCGTGCTTTCCTCATATTTAATTATCTTTCTGTAATAGGTTGTTACTTCTATGTACAGAGTGGTTATGTAAATGTAATCCATAGATCCTCTATTATTTAGTGTTTTATCTCTATAAAATTTAAAGCAAACCTGAACTGTTTTAGGCTAAATTAGTTGCAACAATAACGTTGTCATTGTGTACCGAATTTTTTCACAATTTATTATTATTAAGAAGGTTAAATAGATTACATACTTAATTCCACAAATGAAATCTGTTTTTTATTGGTCTTATTAATAGCAAACATTAAAGGTATATACCAATAGGGTAATCACGTAATTAATTGGAATTAAGACACATTATTCTTATTATGACCAACTTTCTTTCTAATTATTATTTTTTTTTTCGTTTGTAGGTTAGAAGATTTTTAATAGGCGAAGAGCCTACGCACGCAATGCTATTAGTATTCTAATGACATAGTTCTCAAGAATACTTCTCTAGGTAACAAATGAATCAGATAATATGATGACGTCATACGCGCGTCATTGCGGACAGCTTCCAAAAATATTAGTACGGCTGTCTAATCAAATCATTTATTAGCCATAGCACACACTGCCCATGGTTTTAGAAAAGCGCTGACACGCTTTTCGATCGTGTAAACCTTATTTGCTTAGGTAGGTACATAGTTACAGTTAGGTATTGTGAATTCACCCTTATTCATTCCATCCCTAGTATGCAGAATGGAGTTTTTATCTTGTTCTATTCAAATCGACATAAGATTTTTCATGGTTTTCCTTTACTAAGCACGTAAACGGTATTCTACAAATGCGCTACCCTTAATTCGAAACTAAGTAATAAAGAAAAATCTATTAAAAAAATCTAAATCCATATTATTACATAATTTTAATGTTATCACACGGTTTGCACATGTTCATTTCTTCAGGATTGTTCCACTAGTTTCACACTTAAGACATAGGTAATGGTAATGTCCTTAATCATACGCTGACGCGGCGGTGTCGCAAATCGAGCTTCTTCCGTAAAAAAAAAGCGAACATTTCTAAAATTTGGTAAAATATTTCTACTAGTTATGTTTTAAGATAGGTACTAACTGTTACAAGCAGCATTATATTCCTCTTCTTTCGGCATATTGTACTGCGACTCATCCATGGGGGGGTATGGCACGAAGCGCGGCAGCATCATCGGCTGCGCCGGCGACGGTGAGCGCTGCTTGCTCAAGTTGAGCGGCGTGTCCGGGTCCTGCGGGGGCGGCGAGCGAGCGCTAGCTGTCAGCTGAGCCAGCTGAGCTGTCGCTGACCATTGATTCGTTGACATTGCCTAGAAAAAAAATGTATTGTTTAGGTATATTTTTTCTCAGGACTATATTAACTTAATAAATAGGGATAAATATGTAACCTATAGAGCGCGCATGTCGAGTATGAACTATTGGCACTAGTAGGAACATGTAAAATCGTAATATTAGTGTAAAAACAGAGCGCATCATTTTATTGAAACTATCTCCAAACCGAATATTACCCTAATATTATACTGTCGATATTTTTGCATAAACGTCTGTCATCGCACGGAAAATCACATACCTAAATCAGTTAACGAGCGTAGTAGATATAGCCAAATATGTGCGATGCGATGCGCTCTATGCTTGTCTATGTTTACTCTAAGAGATGGACACACCGGAGTATTGGAATGACCAGTATATAGAAATTAATGCTAGACATTAATAAGAAGAACAATCAATAAATGATATAACTTTGTAAGAGGATATTACGAGAGCGATCCACAGTTTTATACCGATATGTTTATAGCCAAATCTACGTTCATCGTTTGACGCATCTAATTATAATTTTACATAACAAACACCGGTTCGTAATTAGTTTTAGAACAACTTTCGTTTTAACATCACGTCTTCTTGTAATACTAATGGCGAATCGCTATAATGTCGATTGCACCATTTAGGGTTTAGTCTTGATGTGGAACGAAATAATAAATTGTGTATTGCGTAAAATCTTAATAAACGTTTTAAATCCTTCAAGTTTTTTAGGATAGTAGGTATATACCTAATAAGTAATTTGCTGCAATTAGTTTATTAATTCTTTACCTATTTAAACGTACCAAAATATCGTTTTGTCTTACTTTTGAGCTTAAATAAGTGCCTCTGAGAATATTTGTGAAAAGGTAAAAAAAATCAGTATGTTTTAGAATTTTGACAACCCTGTGTAAATGATGAATACAATGTCATTTATAATTGCTACATAATACAGGAAATTAGCCAATAATTTGCTAGATTTTGTAATTTTGACTGGTTTATACAACTTTATTATTTCTATAATTTATAACTGTTATTCTATTGAGTTTAACCACATTATGTAGGCTACTAGTGAGATCATTAGAGGTCTGCTAAACTGAATTTATTTCGTTTTTTATTTAATAAATTAATTGACTAATATAATCATCATACCAGCCTATAAATGTCCCACTGCTGGGCACAGGCCTCTTCTCATATAGAGAAGGAACGAGCATTGATCACCACGCTTGCTCATTGCGGGTTGGCGATTTCAGATTCCAGTTGTTGGAATCCAGGTTTCCTGACGATGTTATCCTTCACCGTTTGTCAATGATGTCTTAGAATAATTAAGAAAGTACATATAACTTTGAAAAAGTCACATTGGTACTTGACTGTACCTAATGGGTTCGAACCTGCAACTTTGTGCACACAAATCCGTTCATTGAACCACTAGGCCACCACGACATAACATAATATAATAAACTAGCTGTCCCCCGCGACTTTGTTCGCGTGTTTTAGTTTCAACGGTTTTTCATTTTTGCAACATTTTTCATTTATGCTCCGCTCCTATTGGTTGTAGCGTGATGTTATATAGCCTATAGCCTTCCACAATAAACGGACTATCCAATACAAAAATAATTTTTCAATTCGAACCAGTAGTTCCTGAGATTAGCGCGTTCAAACAAACAAAAAAACTCTTCAGCTTTATAATATTAGTATAGATTAACGATATTTCAGTTTGTTTTGTAACACTTTTGTCAATAATTCATGTCTACTTATGTACCTATTTTAGATATACAGTTATGTTGTTTCTTTTCTATCATACTAGGTACTACAAGGAATCTAGGACCAGGGTAATAGAACATTTTCAGGAATTTATATTTGCATTTATTTTTAGTAAGGATTACGTTAAGATGTTTTGACCTGTATCACCCAATAAATGGTCCCTTAGGTCAGATAGACAATAAAATGCTATCCATCATAAAAATATTCGTATTAGTTCTTTCTGCCACGACTATAAGCCTGCCCCGAACATGCTAGACAGTAAAAGGGAGATACTTACATTGGATTGTTGCTGCGGTCTCATCTGCTCCAATAACGGCAGCAGTCCCAAGTGCGGTCCTGCGTACATGCCGTGCTGTCCGCGCCGCACCATCTCCTGGCGCCGCAGCTGCTCCTGCTGCAGCCGCTGCAACTCCAGCTCTGCCGTCACGTTGCCTATGTTCTGCAGCAAGAAGACTTACGTTATTATACTGTTAATGGCTTTTAGTTGTGATGTTGAAAGTAAGGTAGTAATTTTGATGTTCATTGTTGTAAGTAACATTAGGTAGCTCGGATTTTTTGAGAAATGACAACGAAATATGCTATTTTACAGGTGTTGGTAAGAGCACTAGTTTACAACTTTGCCGACGAAACCACGTTAAAATCAAGATGCATTTGCGAAATTTTGAATGCATAGTCATTAATAACATAACTTTTTATGCACTAACAAAAGATGCCGCAATACCAAACGAGCCAAGTTAAAAATTTCGCAACTTTCTGCTATCAGTCTTAACGAGTCTCTCGACGGAGTATTTGTTTCACACAATATATTGCACACTTAAGCAACTCCCAACACAAAGAATATGCTAAAATGTGTGCACAAATCAACCGACGGGACGGTCACTAAATCACGGCGACCATAAAGCGAATTCCCAAAAAAAAGTACACCAATTAATTGCCTGGGAGTCGTGACGAATAACACAATATACATTTTATCGGCTCTTCATTAAGACAGTATTGAATTGTTAATGGTTGTACAGAGTAAGACGTTATAAGGTGATGAAATCAAAACAACTCGACGATGTAAGTTTCCGGATAAACGACGGCGCTGCAACTCTAAAATAATATGAAAAGGATTTTCGATATTAAAAGTTTCCTGCAAACGCATAAATGCGCTCCTGACACTGGGAATACATTTAAGTGAATCACTGTCGGCGGAGATAAAAAAGAAAAAGCGCTAATGGAAGACAAAAGCGAATGCATAAATAAACGTGACATAATCGTGCGAATAAAAAGAGCGGCAGAACGTAATAGGCGTCCCTTCGGCGATACCGCGATACATCGAGCGCCACCGGTAATCGACCAAGTTTTTCCATCGGCCTGACAAATTGCCGTCATAACCGAACGGATTAAACTTTTTATTAAAAACAACAAACTGAGCATAATGTATGGGCGTAATCGGTAAGGGACAGATGTTCCCGAATAACGTACGCGATTTATCTAATGTAAAAAGACTTTTATTTAATAGCTCTGTGGAGATGTCCTAGCAATTGGCGCTTATATTTTACAGCGGACCGTCGTTTTGGCATTTTGACCGCATTTTGATAGCATTATTAATGTTAGAGATGATATAAAAATGCGATTTTTGATAGAGGTGACCAGCTGGTTCGTCACAATTTATTGTTGTGCGTCGCAGGTGGGTCGCCTCATCATAAATATGATATGGATGCTAAACAGTCAAGATGGAGTGGCGTCGTTATGCTGATTGAAACAATGGAACCGGTGCCAATAGCAATAGGTGGGTGTGATTTGGCGAGGACCACTGCCCAATGTTCTGTCAATAATGATGACGATGGATATGAATGGATGCGAAAACATAGTTCTGTTATTGTGTCCTTGTCGCTTATATGTAAAGAACAATTTCCTTTACCAATATTTCTTCGCAATACAAAATGTGGATAGTTAATCATACAAATATTATTAATGGTATCTCTATTCTTTGCCCTTCGACCAAATTGTACGCAAGACCTTGACACGAAAACTAAGAAAATCTGATCTAAGGAATTGTATCACAGTTAGATGATCCAAAAAGACGTGTTTAAGATGATATCAACATATTTTACATTTATGAAAAACATAAAGTTCTATAACATGCCAACACAATTTATAATTCAGAAGCAACAAAATTTATTGATCGAGAGGATAAAGCTACAAATCCCCATAAAGCTATTGTCAATGGAACAGATATACAAAACCCAGATGATTTATATGTAACCACGGATTAGGTTGAAACGCACATCAAAAACAATATAATTGAAGAATATATAGTGGACAAAGAGATCACAGATGAACACCGGACATACCATGACATAATTTATAATGTGGGCGCCGATATCAAAATAGTAATCCCACTTTTTAAATGCGCTGCTAACGAAATTGGCCCTTACGCGGTTGGATTAAGAGCTGATGATGTTAAATGAAAAGATTAGGTGAGAATACACGGAAAGCTGTATAATGAAACAGACGTCACATTGACGTAAGAGATGCAGATCTTTGGGTGAAATCATAATATTTACTGTCACAGGCCGACGTGTTCTCATTTCTAGATAGATTATTCTAGTCATGGATTTAGGAATCAGTAGTTTTCACGGCAACTAAGATTTATATTTATAAGAAACTGTTAACGCAAAACATTTTTTTTTTGCGTAAATCTTATCAGAGAGGTCGAATCTCATGATTTATGAGTGTGGGCAAATAAAGTGACAAAACAGTGATATTTTGATTTTTATTTGATTTTCAGTAAATTAGGCAGCATTATATTCTTTATTTGGGTGTGCCAATGACTGTGTAACGTTATTAGCCGGTTTTATGTTAATTTAATATTGATAGAACCTTTTATAGATAGACGATAAAAGTTAACATCAATATCAGTACCTATTCTTAAAATTTTATTTGTACTACCAACGTTGTGTAGCGGTCTATTCTATAAGCGGCTTGTCTATCCATTAAGTGAACCACAACGATCTTATAATTTATTTATTTCATGACCCTAAGTGTTGATAATTTGAATAATGTAATATAAAAAAGGGCTTGACATGATTTGAAGGGTGCGCGGTGAAGGGCGCAGGCAGTGCATGCGATGACATATCAAAATAAATCGTTAATGCACTTCTAAGAACAAAAAATACTTAAAGCTGCTTTATTTTTTAATATGCAAAATGTAAAGTGAAAGTTTATTAGACGCAGACAAGTAAAAAGGTGAGTTAGTTAGCTAAACAAAAAATATGATAGCGAAATCATTTTTTGTTACAAGATTAGTAACTAATTTAAGTAAGCATAAAAACTTGGTTCGATTAAAGTGTACAAGTGCTTTCACTTAGTTTTTTGTGAAATATTGTCATAAGTCTTGTTAATATGAATGAACTCTGGCAATATAAAAGTTTTAAGTGCAATACAATAATTTACTGAGCGACTCCACCCCAGTAGTAAGCTTGTATTTAAATGTGTTTTGATATAGATAAACTGCACAATGAGTTGTATTAATCATAGCGCGATAGTTTTTTATTACTTCGTGTTTTTTGTGGATGTCCAAAAATTTTATAAAAGCGATTTTGAAATGTAATAGGTACCTAGTTATTTTACTACAAGCTTTTACACATTGAAATTTATGTCCATTTAAAATAAAAAATGGTGTATGAAGCATGCATATATGTATTTTTTTTAATTATTAGCAGCATAGCAACAATTATTAGAATTGCCATGTAATTTATAAAGAGCGTTAGCTAAGGATTTTTATAAAGTTATTTAATTATTTTTTCTTGATTTTTTTGTAGCCAATTAAATATCTTATATTATGTTCATTTATGTATATGTACCTATATGTTTTTTTTTATGGTTTCGTTCGCTTAAATGTCACTAAATGATAAAGTCCTTTAAGGTACTTATTAGCCTTTACGCTTATCTTAGAGTAGCCTTATAAATGACTAATATACTAAATATGTGATCAATAAAACGTATTCTCGCTAACTGACGAACCGACGATTAAACAGATCCAATGCTTAACACCTCAGAAAAGATAAATCTAGGAAGAAAACAAGCGTGCCGACACATACTAATAAAGTTAGAATTTATACTGACTACTTAAACTTTATAGTAACCATAACTGCACGGATAGCCGACTGGTATGAAAGGTTACCGCGCTAACCGCCACCGCTGTGCGGGTTGCCCCACTGAACAAAAAAATTTGTGACCTAAGATTTTTAATTTTATATTTGCGTACATTTCATTTTCATCAAGAAGTTAATTAATTGATAGTTTAAGACCATTTCCAAAAGCTTTTCAAATTCAGAAAGGAAAAAATCGCATTAAAATATTTATAACATTAATGCACAACAAATAAGTAAAACAATATGACGTTCCCCAATTAAACTGCCAGATATACAAGCCGCACACCCGGCGTTCCCCGCAGGAGACCGCTTATCACATGTTTCATCCTCATGATGCGTGAGTCGCAGTTTTGCGAATGCACCGATCTTATCTAATGTCCGCGGTGATTATGCATTTTGCATAATGGAATCGATGCGTGCTTTGTCTTGGACCCTGTTTTATATTTTTAACATTAAAGTATATGTGTTGCTTTTAAGAATTCCTTAACGAGAGGTTGTTGCCACTGAAATTTCGTGTGGTTTTTACGATAATGTTGGGTTGCGACCTAAAAATAACGATCCACCTTTTTTTTCTAAATATTCCCTTTATTGTTTATTCAAGTGCAGAACCCAATGTAATTACGAATTAGTTTGTAATATCGAAAATAAAATCAAAATATTAGGGGTGTGCCCTTTTGTATTTGAACTGTTATTGGATAATACTTGACGTTTCGTTGGCGCTAACAGTGCGGTGTTGCGATGAGTGGCAACCCTGCGGTTTCTTCAAATTAGCGCAGTGATTGGTATCGGGCGTCGGTCCGCCACGTGGCGTTCCGAATTACTGCGTTTTCATGTTTGTTTCATAAAGAGGAACTCTATTATTGCCTCGATCTATTGTTACTGGGTTGTTTTTTGCTTTGATGCAAACATTGTTTTTTACCTTAGCCCTTTTTAAGGGTCTTCAAAATCATATTTAAGATATATGCACAAATTTTGATGTTACTTTAACTAGAATCAATTTTCCGGGCAATGGTTTCTTTCCGGAGTAAACATGTAAAAATAACTTCATGTTTACCTACTATTACAAACACTTTGGCTACGGTTAAGGAACTTGTTATCTAAGAATTTCTTTTGGGTATAAAAATACCATATCAGATAATTATAAAAAAAGTTGTTGACAAAGATCCCAACTAAATAAGTACACCTCTTTTTATCTATTTTAAAAGTTTACGTGCAGCTATTCTACCTTAAATTATTTTACTGCTTCCCTTCGACATAGGACATATCAAACGAAGTTCGGCAGTAAATCAACAAATTAAGCTATTACCGCCACATCATAAGACGGCGTTCTTTGACATCAGCCTTTTTTATAATACAACAGAACAATTTTTAGACTTCCGGACGTACAGAGTAACGACTTTATAATTCGAAACATGTTTTTGTTATCGATAATGCACGGGAGAAAGCTTTGTCGGGTTTTCGTGAAGTTACCGCTTTTTGTGAACGAAATAGTTGTTGATGGACACGAAATTAAGGGAGATATATGAGATTTTAATTTTTCAATCTCGCATTGTAATTTCACAGGTGCTGCATATATTGAGAAAGGCTGCTTCATACATAAGCCATTAATTTGCGGTACCGGTTATATTGAATAGTAGAATAATTTATTCGTGATTTATGAAAGATATGAACTAATAGCACATACTTAATACTTCAGATACATACTACATCAGATATTGACCTGATGACTATGGTACAACCTGGGAAGGAACCATTTGAACCTTTAAAAAAAAAAGATTTTGCAAAATCAGCCCAGGCGGGGAAAGTACATAAAAAACAAATATTCCGACGAATTGAGAATTATTTTTCTTTTTTAGAGTACTTCTTACAATATTTAAAAAATGTAATACTTACCTATAATTAAAGAAATATCATGCAAAATCTCCTAAACAGTTTCAGGACATATTATTGAACAGAGAAAAGTTGAAGGACTACAAAAACTTCTGTATTCATTTGTTTGCGAAATTTATAAATGTAATTAACGCAACATCATTTTTCTTGCTTAGCATTACGAATTCAGTTGTTATTTTACAAACCATCCATTACAACATCATTGAAGTCCTATAAGTCCTTTTAAATTAGCTAAAATTTAAACAAAGTCCGTCAAAAAGAACCCTAATACCAAAAATAACTTCAACAATTTTCCCTAACATAATACGCCCAAAAAATTACCACTTCAAGTAGCATCATGTGAGTTCAAATACGATAAACAAAAGGGAACCCGGGACGTCCAACGGACCGATGTGAATCCCGCGAGAGTACACAAACATAACCCCACTGTACCCCACTCATCCCCACTGGCCCCCCTCTTGCCTCCCGTCCTGTCTTGCCTCTTGCCTCATGCCTCTTGCTAGCCCCGGATGCTCGTCCCACTTCAGCTTTTCTTTTATTCCTTGCCTACTCTTATGTTTATTTTTGTTTTCCGTTAGCCAGCGGAAATAATGGCGTTAGGATGTTGGGGATGTTACTCTGGTTTTGCTTTCGAATTACACTGAGCATTTTCTTTTAGTGAATTTTGTTACTTTTTAAACAACTGAATTTATATTATCTTTTTTGCTTTGCTCGTGTGTCGTGTGAGTGTGTGTGTTTAATCAGCATAGGCTGATTAAAACATTGATAATTCTACCTAACAACAGGTAGATAAATTTTAAACAAAACGCAAATTGTATGAAAACAAATGTTGTCCATCAAATGTCTTTAGAAATACATTTGACATTTTTGAAGGAGAATTATTTTAAAAATGATGAGATAAATTCATGTATAGAAATATAACCTTATAAATTATTGAGTATTTAGTTGTAGCTGTTTTAAACTCTACGGTATAAATTGGAATATTCTTAAAATAAATTAAACTGCGTGTGTTTTTCGCTACGAATTCTCGTCCACAATATTCTTTCATATTCCCAAGATGACCTTTTGTAGGCGATAGAATTGTGGAGTACCGTCATTATTCTGTTCCTATTCAATTCTATATTTTACCACATTTTAAAAACAAAACTGAGCATCGTGCATTGAGAACAAACGAGTCCCGTAGAACGTACATTAATTAAGTGGTACTGTTTTCAATTACGCAGTTTTTGTTCCAACAATTTGTACTTATGTTTTTATAAGTGGATTAAGGTATTCGTACGTAGAAAAATACTAATAAAGAGAAGTGTGTTTTCTGCATGGTGAATTGATATTGATAGTGTTTATAAAAAGTCATTAAGAGAGTTTTTACTATTAACAAGGCAGTCGGCTAAGATTATGTATTGATAAAATGTTTATTAATGACTAAATGACAGTCTTTGTTCTGTCAATTTTCGACATTTCCCGCAAATTTTTCGCAAATTTTCGTTCAAACAAACCATGTCCTGACAGTTAGTACCACAACAAAAAAAACCAGCTAAATCGGTTGAGCCGTTCTTAAGTGATACACCATTATATCTATATGTGACAATTGATTTTTATTTATGTAGGTATTTAGATAGATGTATGTAATAGTACCTATAGTGCACACAGATATTTTACTAACATATGCGACACTTCTTTATTGAATAGACCAACGTTTTATTGGCTTATGACGATTTCCATTGTTTATCTGTAAGTCTGTCTGACAATTTGTTACTTTTAGAAGTAATTAGCGGTACTGTTTCTTTAGTTCAAAAGAATAACCCCGACAAACAAACCACATGATAGTGCGAAAAACTCATTGTCTTTTAACGGCTTAACAACTAAGCATATAACACACTATAGCTATATAATCTAAAGCTTTGTGCACATCAATGGGCGATATGCCACAAAAGTGCGAAACCTTACCACATTCGAGAGAAAAGATTAATAAAGCTTAGAACACACTCAACACCTGTCCTTTGTCGCTAATGGACCGACTCTAATCTCCCGGGAAATAGTGCGGTCGAAAAAATAAGAAAAATGTTCCTTTAATATGTGGTTACAATATTTATATTGTTGTGATATACCTGTATTTAGTTATGGTTTTTGGTAAACAGAGACATTATAAGACATTAATTTTGTTAGTTATTGAGAGTGACGATTTAATTCGAATTTTTCAGTTTCTTTTTTATTGGTGATCAAATTATTTATAGTTGTTGCACGCATTTTGAAGCTTTAAAAATATCGAGGTACAATTACATTCGTGTTTAACTTTTTTTTATGTACTTAAGTCATGTAATGAGTATGGAGTTTTTTGCTGACTCTTCTCCTTAGGACATTTTGGAACCGCGCAACCAGAGTCATTTAACATTTTGAAAGTGCCTGAAAAGGCCTACTTAAAATAAAATATTTTGATTTTGATTTTGACATGAAATGTTATATGTAAGTAGAATTAAGTTAGTTTACTTGTTACAAACTCGAGAGTCTAGGCACTCCAGACTTGCCGAACAAGAAGCGTCCAAAAAATTAAAAGTTATATTCAGTTCCAAATGGTTAAAGCTGGATATAATTGGAGGAGACTCGAGCTAACCAACCGGATGGGGGTAACAAGCGGTTATCCGGGTAAAAAGGAGCCGGGTAACAAGCCGGGCGAAATGCAGTAACGAGGATGCAACCGAGCTTCTCATAAGAAGGTTTTGTGGCTGCAAATATTGGTGTGTTAGATCAAATGTTGGCTGTTGGTTATATCTTTTAGTTATGAGCATTTTCTAGGGAACCTTACTGAAATTAACTGAGAAAAATCACCTAGTTAAACATTTCTGTATTGCCAGACTATTGACAGTTATTTAAATCAATACAATCAGTTATACATAACGGTGTATCACCTCTCAAGAAAATGTAGTTATGTAATTAGTATCTATCTATAAAACTACAACTCCTTATTATAAAAATAACATGGTTCTCGTTCTAGATAAACAATTCCATGAAACATCAGAGAACTTCAAAATACTCCACTCCTCTCTATTAATCATGAACATTTCAGAAAAAATAATATTACTGACGTAATTATTTCACTTGTTTGAAATAACGAAGCAGAACTATTTTCAAGAATTTTCCACAAAGTACAATCAACAACAAAATGTCATAACACATGAAAAAAATGTGATCTCTTTTAAAATAACGCTGTGTTCAGAAGAATACACATATTTTACTATAAGCATCTTATTAATCTGAAAATGCTTATATCGCAATTAGAAACATTTCTTGTTTTAAATCTTAAAATGTCAAGTGACTTTTGTTATTGACTGTACGACATACATTTTTATTAGACATATTTTTTACCGCACCATTAACATATCTGTGAAAATATGACAGTTGACGATCTAGATAGAGTGATGTAATGAAGATGATAGGACTGTACAATGCTGTTAAATATATGCTTAATTGGTTTTTCTTTCCTTTGATATTTGATACTTCATTCTTGTACTAAAAATAGAATTCATTTACATGGAACGACTAAATA
Source organism: Diachrysia chrysitis (assembly GCA_932294365.1). Classification (NCBI taxonomy): domain Eukaryota; kingdom Metazoa; phylum Arthropoda; class Insecta; order Lepidoptera; family Noctuidae; genus Diachrysia; species Diachrysia chrysitis. The sequence continues at coordinate 6,196,093 of OW028659.1, read as the reverse complement.
TCTGACCTCCACAGCCCATTACTAGATATTAAAAGAATGTGAGCGACTGTCAATGATATATTTTTTTAACAAGTAAACTATATAATAAGCTGACGTACAGTAAATTACAAATCGAAACCTTTATCAAAATCATTATTTATATTCATAAAACTCATACATTGTATATAAAATTATAAATGCGTTCAATAAACGGCCGTTTCATCCACAGCCCGCTGACTGACATAAACACAATGATTCGTCAAACCCGTCAATCTGACGCGCGTCTCTCACCGGCCGAATGTGCGTCATCCTTTATTTATTGTTTATTAAAACGATTATAATGGAGCCGATGATTGCCATTATCAACTTCTAAGACTAGAAGATGAATATACTGTATATTTTGATGTGCCAAATGTAGCTGCTAATGTTATAGAAATCGAAACGCTTGTCACTATTGCAACTATCAAAGCTGATAAAGTTAGTACTGATGGTAAAAGTAAATTGTTGATTCCATTATGTTTCTTTTTAGGTTTAGAAACGTACAATAAAAACAGAAATTCGAAAGCGGCAAACATCGAGCCAAAAGTAAAAAGTCTAATAATAAAATTATTATAATTCAATCTTCACTATCGATCGGCACGCGCCTCTATTTATAAAGATATTAACCTTTTCCTGTCAACAATATGCGGTGAAACGTAAATATTTATTTTTATACAATCCCACCGATGGAGCTCCGGCAAACGAAACTAAAAGTTTAAGAATAGTCCACGAATAAAATTTGGGAAACGTACACAGTAAGCCGCCACTTGCCTTTAGAATAAACAAAGTGGTCTTTGTGATCTACTGACGGGCATTACAATAAATGTACCGGGGAACGAACACTTAATAAAATAACAAACACCGAACGCTGTTCAGTGTTACCTATCAGACGGATCTAAATACTTCTTTCTATCTAAACACTGGGCTTTTGTCTATCCAACAGAGCGAGAGGCGATAAAACACAATGATGTATCTGTAGAATGATTTCATACGTGGAGTTACGTTGGTTTTAATGTAACATTGTTGGAATCGCACACCTCGAACGTTTGTCAAAACAAACCCAAAAACACCTGGGAATCTGCCTGTAAAACCGAATGGAAGAATTACAAGGAATGTATGTTCTGCTTATTTTCGCTTGCGAGTTGTAAAATTCATTGAGAAAAAACGGCTCTTGAACTATATATTTCTAGGCTACGACCTAAAAGGCCTCTATTGTATAATACGATACATAAACTACGCCATAATAACTGTAAACTCGATGGTTTTATTGTAAGACCATTCAACGCTTTTGACGGCTTAGCGGCATCCAGCTACGACATGATGGCGTAAAATATTACATTATAACGTCAGTTATATGAAATCCAATTACGAACAAATAGCTTAAGCCATTCTAATAACAGAATGACCAATTTATGAAGAGATTGTATGAATGTTATTACCATTACTTAACCCGTTAATAACAATCGCGGCAAAACGTGAAAAAATAATCGTTATCGAGCCGATGGTTCCGAATTTAAAACTCAATAAAGTTCCAGATTTGTTGCCATCCTAATAATGCGCGATATCGTGGTAAAATGGCGGGTGTCATTTTAAGCCCCCTTTCTTCCGTCCGCAACGATTTTAATAACAACATCACCGCTTTCTTTATTCGTTCTTTTGAAATCTCTTTTAAGCTGAAGTAAGTTTATTACTAGTCAGATCAGGAATTTCAATCTCACATCCTGAGTGAGACGTCTTTGATGTAACCGGTGTAAATTGTTGAGTAGATAGTCAGTCTTAATTGTAGGAGGGATTGGGTTGATATTGGCGTGACAGAATCATTTCATTGATGGTTCTTCTGAAACTGAATATGCACTCTTTAATAGTATGAGACTCATTCATTGTGATAGTGTCTTCTCAAAGGAGTTGATGACGTAGGTTTTGTATATTGAGTTTTTTATTACGTGCGTTGGAACATTAATGTTCTATTTGTATCGGGAATTTAGTATCATTCGAAAAAATAATAGGAATTGGACACAGTATTTGCATGTATATCCAATGGATGGTTCAGTTATTGTGAGCGGGGATGTATCACATTGTAAAGGGTCGTGCAACTGTGTTTGGTCAACGAACCGGTTTCTAGCTACTATTTTGGGGACAAATCAGCGAATGTACAGTCGGCGTAAAATTATATATCTGTACTAGTTTGTGAACAAAATTTTAAAGTAGATTTAATAGAGCGTAACGTGTTTACTTATTTTTATTACGGACACCTACAGCCTCACCTTGAAATATCTTATTGATCTTTATTTAATTGTCACGAAATATTTCTGACCCAAATTATTAGACATCACATTTATTTTTTGTCCAATGAAAATGTGAATAATAATCTACCCGACAACAGCAACGACCCGCAGATTAATAAGAATACTAACAAAAACCTAATTAAAATAGGAAATAGAATATAAAATTTAATAAAACATCTCGCTAATATAGAATATCAAAGAGAAATAATGTCATTATTTCAAAACGTGGTAGATCAAAAGAAATAACGTCAATACAGAATGAGCGATCTTCATAATAACATTCATAATGGGACTCTTGTGAAAAAAAAATCTAAATTAATTTCCCCGATCCGTTTCTTGGTACAAAGGGGCTATCTCTTTGATAGACTTTCTTGTACAGTCGCTAGCGGTATGCAAATGACAAGCCACATTAGTTTTTCTTTTTTGTAAAAGGATTTGTCAGTGAGCAGGACTTTTACAGCTTTTTTATACTGTGAATTTTAATTAGCATTGGAATATCTTCTGTGATATTACAAAAACTGCTTATTAGTCTTGAATTTCTATATAAGAATGAATTTACTAAAACAAAGTTTTTATTAACTTAGCATAATACGTGAAAAATTTTAATTTTTTTATAATCTACAAAATCATACACTTTAATTTACTCTATCACACAAATCAACTCGCAGTATGAAAGAACAATTAAAAAAAAAACTTAAAAATTACTAAATAATTTTGTCTTTTGGCATCGAGTGTACTTAATAATTTATGCAAGTGGTCAGCGTTTGCTGAAAAGGGCCCTTTAATTCATAAAATGATTTTCCCCATACAAACAGATCCTTTATGAATGGCTTGGGTTTCTTAAGAAAATGTTAAGTGCATTAAATTCTGTTTAGAATTAAATCAATTATCTTTTCTCGGAGATTTTTCGATGCTAGGCTTTTATGCTTGGAATAATTTTCCTCGAGATAATGGACTTTTCGTTCTTTGAAATAAAGTATGTGTATCAGTATTTTGTACCTTGTACTACCTCCTCCCTTAAGATTAATAAATGTGAAAAACATTTTTTTTACCTACAAGTAACGAGTTTTTTTTAAAGTATGTTTTGTTTTTTGGCATCTTGGTTGTTTCTTGAGACTTTAAGTTATACTTAAATATTTTTTTATGACATAAACGGTCGATGTCATCTACATTTGAACAAATTTTTTTTGCGTAGCTAATGTGTTTAAATAAATACCTACCTATTGTACATAATAATACACTTCAATTATTTTTTTATATGTTTGTTGCTGTTTAATGTAATAAGACATATTGACTTCTCAATAATAAAATGAAAACAAAAAACAAACTTCGCTTAATTTGCAAAAGCTTTTACGAGTACACAATCATCAGAATTCGAAATTCAAACGCCTTTGATTTCAAAACGATTATGTACCGAACGCTAATAAAGTCGCCATTTTATTTAGACCTGTTCCTCTCCCCCCCTCCTTAATTTAACAGGTGTTAGAGGGGTAAACGAATGAAAATCGAGGGCCTAACTTAAATAAGCACCTTATTCAATATAGCAGAGAAATGTAAACAGACAATCAGTTATTTTAAAGATAGAATTTGAACACGAATAAGGGGTGCGCGGGAGGGGCACGTAATTTGACAAACGCTTTGAAACGACTTCGATTATGAATACTTCTTGTTTGGATTTGGAATATTACAAGGTAAATTAGATTATTGGCTTTTAGCAACATCAATAAATAAGTTCTCAATTTTTTTATTGGCCAGTCTTCTATGTAGAATATTTATACTGTAATGCATCTTATTTTGTGACTATCATTTAGAATTTTTAAATAGTAAGTACTTTAATAGTGTTTTTAAATATTCAAATCTAAACAACGATCAATTGCATATGATTTATAAAAAAAAAACTCTGGTTCTGTATCTGTGACAGCTATCTTTCCGCCAATACAGAAGGTGTTTTATAGGGTACAATTTCCAGAGCCGCGTTTATTTAAATGAAAAGAATCGGCTGCAAACAACGCTCCCTTCTCTTTGAGGACCGAATGTAATCTGTTTTGTTAATTTTGATCGTCGTCTGTCGGTGTTTTCATCAAAACCCCGGTAAAAGGAAAGGTTAAGTTCTGTTTGCTTTTCCTGGAGAATGATTGAGCGTTTGTTACAGGCCACAAACAAATGGATTTTATTTTGATTTGCGTGCTAAAATCTAAAAGTAAGAGAATTTGTTTTTTGACGTGATAACGTCTTTAAAATCGTTTTAGTCGGGTGACATGTTCAGAAACTTGTGTCACACCAAAACCTCACGAGCGCTGCCAGTCATTATATTTATTTTTAACTGATTCGCTTTTTGAATTGTGTTTGAATTGTTTGGATATTTTTTTTTTTTCAAATAATCGTCTCTGAAAATTGACAACATCCCTTATCCAAAAAAATATATATGTTATCCAATAAACATATCCAATAAACATTATTTCAATAAGAAAATTGAGTATAACATATTATGTGACAATTATTAACCAAAAAGATAATTATAATGTTACATAGTACAACATACATACCACTTCTTTGATGATCTTACGCCATGAAAATCGAATTCACAGCCAACTAATTAAAATATCAGTAGCAACTCACAAGACAGAATCTTAAGCCATTATGTATTAGGGGACGCCTTATTTGAATAAGCACAAATTGTCAAAGAGATTTTATCTGTTTAAACAAAGATGTTCCTTATGTTAGCTTTTGGCCCTAACAGGGGTCCCTATTTAATGGGATCGGCTAATACGCTTGATGATGCCTACGATTTATACCCCTTGTTAATCAGCCTCTTTTGTCTTGCTCTTCTCAGCAGGAGAGATAAGGACGCAAGATATGATTATGAAAATGCGGTCGAATGATACTGTAAGCTGCTTATTTGTGTTATTGTTGTTATTGCTATTGTGAGGTTTTAAGCTTAACGTGTACAGATTCATTTGTGGTAATGGAGTTTTAGTGGGTGATACGTTATGTGTAGGGTAAAAGCGGGATAGTTGTCACACTTTCTGAAATTTCTTTATATCTCTCAATATAACAAGCAAACTACTTTATTTGTAATACGAGTAGGTTCTTCAATTTCTTTAGGAAAGTACATAGTCCATAATCTTTTTTATTTCCAGAGTATTGGCGATTATTGCCGACCTCTAAATTTTGGGACAGCTATCCCATATAATATGGCGGTTCCTATATTCAAGAATCGATTCGTTTTGCTTATGTACTGTAGAATTTGCTTAATAAATGGTTCCCACCGTACTTAAGCAAAATAATATGGAAACCAGACAAAAGTGGACAGTTACATAATCCATGTAAATTACGTTTAGAATAAATGCCCCAACTAAAAAAAAACAACATTTATCCCGAAAAAACCTTGGTCCCATCTTGCTGTCCCATGCAATTGCACTGAGACATGCAACACGGCAAACGTGGTAGTTGTTAATTCTTCATCCGCAACTCTGGCGCAACTATCGAGATTTTACTGGAGATTAAATATTCGTTTGAAGAAAAGAGAAAAAAATATTCATTGTAATACTAGTCCACTTTATCTGAGATTAATAAAACAACTTGCGAAATTAAAACTATATAACTACCTGTTTTTAAACTGACTAATGACTTGAATACAATAGAAGAATTTTGTTTGTTAATGCTCGTAATGCTAATGCCTATGTTAGCAGTAGGTTGACACTGGTACTCAAATAACTCCTTTGGGAAATTAAACGTTACAAATAACAGTACATTACGGAAAACGTGAGGTTATTTTCAATCTAAAAACACTTGGCTCTAAAAATAAGCGTTATCCGAAGTATTTCAAACAACCCCCACATTTAGAACCGCAAACAAAAATAGTTTTACCATTAAAACATTTGAAAATCACAGACAATCATCAATCCCAATTAAGGTGCATCCCTAACGTGAGAAAAATCCGACAAAACATTGGCCAATCACGTTGTCCACAAAAGCGGTAGCTACCCTCCCTTCTTTTTTAAATGGTCTCTGTCCCCCACGTCATCGTGACGAAAGATAGGAGTTACGTCATTAGCGTTTGCCGCGTCATTCCGACACGATTTGTCGGCGTTTATCGCGCGATTTTTTGCCGCAAACGCGTGCTATCGCCACACGTACAATATGCGTAAATTTTTCGCCAGCTAATGTGTTGGAAGTAACTTTTGCGCGATAAGCGATGAAAGCGAACGCTGAGCGTAACGTTTTTTTGTTTGGTAATTTTCTGTAGGAAAACGTTTACGACGCGTTAATTTTTTGTATGTTAAAAAATACGTGTCATAAAGAAACGATTAGTCTCTGATAGCATTAAGGAATATATATTACTTTTACGACGTAAACATCTTTTAAAAAGTCTAACATTGCTGAATTAAAAGTCCCAGTTACGAAACACAACAGAACATTTCCATCATAATTAAAAAGGCATCCAATTGGATACATCATTTCCACGCAAGCCAACTGAAAACAGAAATTGTAAGCGGCAAAAAACGCTTATAAACATTTTTTTCTCCCAAAATACTAACCCTTGCCAGCATAATGCGGAAATAAAAACATGACTTTAAAAACCATTATTTTCGATGTACAAAGTTCGTTCGGATACGAGCATGAGGGGTAAACGCGGGCACTAAAAAGCACAAGTGCGCTTCAAATGGCACGCGTCACAGACCACAACAAACGAACGCGGCGGATAGAAACGACAATCGGTATAATTTTAATTAGAGAAAAATTGCCGCGGCAAAATGCGCAAGTAGCGTGTGTACCGTCAGTTACACACGATGCAAAAGTTCAAATAAAAAAAATACAGATAGATGATCCATCATCAAATGTTAATTTTTAAATAAATAATTTTGTATCCGTCAAAAATAAACCGTACCTATTTTAAAAATTGGAAATATCCTTAAAGTTGAGTTTTGCGCCAGTGGGTTTATTTAATAAAAAGTATTTTGAACGGAGAATTACCATTTATCATGCTGACGGTAAAAACTCGTTGGAACAATACTCGAGGAACCCTTTCCGCAAACAATTAGCGCACAAGTGCACTCGGAACAACGGCAATAGAGCGTCCCTCTAGCGGATAGAGTGGTGCAAAGCTTCCGACTGGCTGCAAACCATCGTGCCTTTGCCTTTGCTTCCTCGGTCGCCGCCCGTGGCTCAACAGCGCGTGCACATTGCTAGCCGCTTTTGTTTTTAATCTGTGGGAATGTATAGATTTTTGAAGGTTTCATTTTTTTGTGTCTTTTACGAAAAATTTGGTTTTACTAGAATATTTGCACTGTAACAGGTTAGTATAGTAGTTTAACTTCAATTTGAATGCAGTTTTTTAGTTTGACAAACCTATATCATACTTCTTCGACGTAAATTTGAAAAGTGTGAGTTACCTACCTATCTTGTTATTTTTATCTCTACGCTCGCATTAAAAGTATCGTCATATTAAACGATACTTTTAATGCAATCTTATAGAAAACAGTTTACTTTCGCATTTATCATATTTTCGTGTAGAGTACAAAAACACAATTTCAACATAATTATTAGTTTGGAACTTTCTAAGTTATAATTTAGTCAGGACTTCGATGTAGGCGTAGCAATGGTACTATTGATAGGTTGTTTCATTGTCAACTGTTATCGCGAACTTATCGACACTCATTCTATAACCATGACGTAAAGAGATAAGGAATAGGCAGCAAATAATATACTTATAATTAGTATTCCCGCTTTCTGATAAACAAATACGTTTATTTACTGAGAAATGGAACAATTCTATCGAATGCGAAACTAACTCTGTTTGTATGTTTTTTATGCTTTCAGGAGTAAACCACTCTACTGATTTTCATGTAATTTGAACGTCAAGACCAAAGGCTACATTGCGGAACAAACGAAATGTAGTAAGTTCTTTTCAGATACATACAATAATTTTAAATAATATTAATTGGAGAAACTTGAGAAGTTATTGCTTTAAGAAATGCTACTCACTATTGTAGTAAAATAATTTATTTGACAGCAAAAAGCCATTTACTCTTTTGTATCTACTATTATACTAAGCATATTTTGATTGTAATCATACCTCTTCCTTATGTTATGAGATTAATTGTGGGTACTTTATGTAAGGGGAAAGTCAAAATCTTAATATGTATAAAATATCAAGAATATCTTAGATTAAATATCCATGTTATCTAGATGACCAAACATAGAAATCCTAAGTACGCAGTTACAATCGATGAACATACCAAAATATTTGATAAGACCTTACCTTTAAAAACAAAACGTTTTTTATAAAACAAAGTACTTACCTGTTAATTAATGGCTACAAGTTTTTTGTTACAAGAACAAGTGGACTGTTCTCGGAATTGTTATCTCTATAATGTTACACTAACTACTAAACGCTAGGCAATAATTCGTTAAAATTATATAAACCAACGCTCAAAGAACTCGAGATTTAAAATTAAAAAAACCTGTTCCGATTTGTCAGCATTGTCCGCTTTTAAAAGACGTTCTTCCTTTAAATTTAGAGAATGCGTTATAGTCAAGATATTATCACGATTTATAATTTTTGTCTTTGTCTAATGAGTGTATGTAATTTGATCCGTTTAAATATTAATGTTTTTTTAACCATTTAGAACTGTCTCCGACATAAGAATGCTCATTTAGACCAAACTGAGAGTATAATAAGTCTACTATGTTATGTGGTTGCTTGGATCTGATTTTGATAGGTTTATTAAACTTTAGATAATAAAGACATGCAAGTTTTTATTCAAATAATAATTAAGTAAATGGTGTCAATTCTTTGAGTTTATTTTTATTAAGAATGCGACACAAAATGTCGGGCAATTAAAATGTTAAACGGTAAGTGGATATCATAATTAATAGTCAATTTCAAATTAATAATGATGTATACAAAAACCCAGTTGCGTAACAAAGCAAATGAAATATACTAAGTAGTTGTGTGTAATTAATTCCCACAATGCAAACCTTTAAAGCCTTACTGAACGTCTGAATCCTGAGTACATTGTAATTATTGGATGAAAGTAACCTGCCTGTATGATAAATGAGGCAAAGACGACCCGTCATTGTTCCACCAATGAAAGAGCTTTTGTCTATGGGCCGAGACAAAACCTTCGCTCGTTGTCTATGCCCTGCTCAGTTCACTCCTTTGTCGACCGTCGCGGTGTATTGTTGTGCGATGCGTTGGCGGAATCATTAAATGTGTTTAAAAAGGACAAAGAAAAGCTTTGCAAATATTTGCTAAATTCTCACGCCTAGAAATACTGTGCAAGTAATTTAAATGAGTTGTGGTATCTCTGCGACATTATAATGTGGTTTTCACCAATTTAAATAAACGTGGTTTTTATTGATGAACAGAACGACAGGAAATACATATTTTATAGCAATTTTATACTAATGCAGAGCATAAAATATGGTGCGCGATCAGATTAGACTCGGATTTTTATTCGTTTGAATCTATAAAATGCTTTTAGTTGCTCTCATTACAAGGATTATAATTATTTTATAATATATTCTCACAGAAATCAACCTGTATTTTAATATTCCTTAACGATATTACTTTTTAATTGCTTTAAAATTAATTATGATTCTCACAAAGCTGAGCAACTAAAATGGTAAAGTTGAAAACAATACTTTAAGGCTGTCGCGCGTCGTGTTGTGAAGTAATGCGCGTACGCCGCACAAAACCTCATTGTGCGCCCATATGGGAATATATCGCTTGTTTTGTCATCCTCATTGTTGCTGACAGACAGACGGACAACTGAAAAGACAGCCTTTGAATAGTTATGTAAGCAGGAAAGCACGTTTTGAATACTCTTAGCTACGACGTTAAATAATTCTATACGCGTTTGTTTTAATGTACCCGTTGTTTTAGCTCTGCTTTTTTACAACAGCCGTTATTTAATAGATTATCTATGTAAACTCGATGCTAAAAAAATATATTTAATTTGTATATTTCTTGTTAATTTTCTAAGGATCTCTTAATCTTTAAGTGAAGTTGTTTTTGATTTGTGTGGGATAGTAAAGGCTGAATAAAACGTTCGATCTTTGACTTTTTAATGATATTGAAAACCCATAGAAGTGCGTTTTACCGTGTTCGGCACCTCTTGTCCCGATCCACAATTCCATACGGTATGCTAATAGCCCAATTAATCACAGCGCTATCTGACGTAGGTTTTAACACGGAAATATATTTTCCCTTCGCCTATTAACGGAGTACAACTACCTAAAGAAGACGCCATCCATTTTATTTTGAAAACAAGTTAGCTGCGATCATTAACGCGGTTGGTGTTGTGAATAAATCATATTAATATTATGTTGTGTCGCTCCATTACGATTCTTCTAATATTTTTGTAAGATTTTAATTAATATTATTTTCGCTGTAGCTGTTGACGGGATTGTGTCGGGTTTTGATTTGCAGGGAAAACTGTCGTGTTTTCTAAGAATAGAGACCTTTTCCGGGTCTCAATATAGGCATAAGTATATTTTTGTCTTAATCTGTTTCATTATGCAAGTATGCTGTTAATCGGATATCGATTATGTTAAAACTTAAACATGTTTCTTGTATAAATATGAGATTTGATAAATTTTAATAATAATTTTTACATGTTGTTAATCTTATTACTATTGCTACTTAATGTTTTCTAAAGTCGTTTAGAACTTGTCACGCAACATACAAGCAGGATTCGTTTATTGATTTAGAGAAATCCTTAATGTTGTACTCGAATTACCGAAATAATAGAGTTTTCAAATAAAAAAATATAACCATAGTACGACTGCTCAGAATACATGAGATTATATTAAAAGAAACCTAATTCTCATATTGACATATTTATCTTTATGAGAATTAGGTTTCGTTCCGTAGGATTTAACTTTGATGTCAGATACTCAATCCACGTGTGTTGATGCCTTGTTAAACGATCTTCTGTACGATACCCAGTCTTATCTCATTACATCGTTAGTCAAGTGGGCTGAGAACACTGATGGTTTTGTCGAATCTGTCGAAGCGTGGGACTGGACATCACCGACGTGTGAACTAGCTATCACCATTATTTATATTTTTATTAGAATTTTTATCGAACACTCGACACAACTCACACATAAATATAAACCTTATCACGTAATCCAAAAGTACATTTTCGTTTATAAACAGCGGGGGAGTATTATCGAAGCTAATCTTTTACGACTGCTTTGTCACACCAGTAGGTCCGACTTTATTGCAAGATAAATTCCCAAATCTATTTCGGAAGGTACACTTTTGACATATATATGATAATGTGTGTGTTGAAACTGAAGCCGTGAAATTAAAAACCATTGCTAGAAGACAATATAGTGTTGTATTAATTCACAAATTCTTAAAATACGTCCCATTTTGAATATTTTGAGCGTCATTTTATTACTCACAGTCAAATAAACACATATTCAAGTGTTTATTAAGATTCGTATTTGATTCGACTTACTAGTTATAGTCATATTATTTAAATAAAAGCTATAAATATCGACAAAAAACTATAAAAGAGAATGTGTTTAATAGTCATATTTATGTATGAGCTAGGTTTAAGGTTAGTAACCATTGCTTTTTACTTGTCTAAGCATATTTCTTTGTATGTGATTATTTAAATTAAGAAAGGGGTATTCTAAACAACCGTGCCTTTCTTTTAAATATTTAAATTACGTTCTTTATACAAAATAATTGAAATAAATTCGAATTTTAAATTAAATCTCGTTGACTCTACATTACAACATGGGCCAGCAGGAAACAGTATCTAAGTGTCACATTTACTAATTAACAAATAAAAACTTTTTACACAGTAGTTATAAAGAGGTTGTTACCACTCTAAACATATCACGGTATACTGAAAGAAGTTGCCACTTAAATAACTCTTTTTTCCCTTTACAAACTTAATTTTGCGGTTCTTAAAGTAAAAAAACGCCATGCATCGCGACTGTGTCGATGTTTTCTGTCTTTTTTCACGTACATTGCTTGTTGATTGAGCAAATAAGATGATGTTTTGAGATTTAAAACAGTAATGGTCATTGAAGTTGAGAAGTTAACATGAGGTGTTGTTTTGTCGACTGTATAAAATAAGTTTGTGTTGCCCAGTCTAATGGCCGTGGGGGCAATTAAAGGCAGAGATTAAAAGTAAAACGTTGTGATCTCGAGTTTCTTGGTACATTTGTGGGAAACTTTTGTTGTTGATTACTTTAGAACTGTTCTGTGGTATATGACTTCATCTGATCTTAGTTGGATTGTTTATTAGAATTTCGTAATTAGAAAATGTTTGTGATGTTACATTCGGTTGTTATTAGCTGAAATATGAGGAGATTGTATGTAATTTTGAAGATAATATAAAAAGTATTAATTTCATTGTTTTTAGTACTTACTTGAACGTGCGATTTATTTGAAATAGCTTGAGTAGAAGTTTGAGACTTACCTGTAAACAATAAAAAAACTTAATTAGTAAAAACAATCAATGTAGCTTAACATTATGGCTAATGAAGATTTGGTTAAATTAATAGATCTTTTTGATAAAATGTCTTATTAAAGGAGAAATTAAGCTGGTTTAAAGTTTTCATGTTCGTTTTAACGACGATGAATCATTATAACTTGCCTCTAGTAATTATTTTATATAAAGTGTCACAAATAAACTTCCTATTACATAATAATTGTTAAACAAAACCCTAAATAGGCACCAAACTTATCAGTTAAACTAAAAAGCGGTGTTAAATAACCGTCCACTAATGAGCATAATATTCATAATATTGTACCAGCTCAAAAGGCCCTTGTTAGGTCCACACACGGTGTCGCGCAAGGAGGGACTCTATTAAAATCTAACGCTATGGTGCACTTGTACGATGGTCGCGGTTGATCATAGGCGGTAGCGATAGCGTTAACCGTCAAGCAATTTTGAATTTGGAACGATTTATAAACGTCATTTTTTAATTTTTATTAAAATTAAGAACAGTATTTCGAGAGAAAAATTTTCGGTTTTTAAATGTTTATATAATTTTTTTATTTTTTTTTTCATTATCCAGCGGACTGTACCTACCTACTTAAAAGCCAATTCTAATACGAACCTTAGCTTAATTTTACATAGGATTTTTATACACTTTTGTACATTACATTAGTACATTGTTAAGTTTTATAACCTTTTTCTAATTTTGCTTCATTTAAAGTCGGCTTACATCATTTGACCGCTGTAAGTGTATACTTTACACCGGATTCAGTGTTCGCACATTACCCCGCAAAGCCTTCACACATGTTCCCTGAATGCACAAAGACGTATAATAACATAAGGCGGCTCGCAATTAAAAAATTTAAGGCACTTTGTACTCGCCCCAGCCTTTTACTTACATTTCCTAATGTGAAACTTAACGGTCGGTAGTTTTTTAAACATTTTGTAGTTAGCGCAGTTTCACATGACTTGTATTTTGTCTTTTAATATATAAAAAGGTTTTAATGATGATGTCATTAATTTAATATTTTTAAAGTTTAAATTCCGAATAAGATGGTTAGTAACGTGATTTTAAGAGTTGCGTAGTTATTTCTCTTTAATTAAACAGTTTGGTAGGTTTCTATCTGTAGTCTATGACATAAATATTGGCACCTGAGAGAAAACATAGACAAGCATAGAGCGCGCTCATCGCTAGTAGCCCCTTGTGCCGACCGTAATATATATTTTTTTGCTAAATGTAGTAGTACGCTTGTTTACTGATTTAAGTGATTTTCTGTGCGACGACAGACGTTTATGTGAAAATATCCAAGGTTCCGATATTATTAGAGTAATATTAGGTTTTGAGATAGTTTTCATAAAACGGCGCGCTCTGTTTTGACACTAATTTTACGATTTTACATGTTTATACTAGTGCCAACAGTTCATACTCGAAATGCGTGCTCTATAGTTTACTTATTTTTTCTCTAAGATTGGCACCCATCGGATTAACTTAGCATAAATAATGACTAATTTATTAACTGACCTAAATTCTATTGACTTTTACAACTCATCCATTCAAATCATTATCTCCAGAACTATCTTAGTTCTGTCTCTGCGATATACCTGCCTACTAAAACGTACCAATTTTACTGTTGAAAAACAAAAATAAAAGTTAATTTATTGCCTATAATCCTTATTAAAATGAGAAAATTTACATTAATTCGTATTTCATTCCTTACCGAAGTTGATGGATGTCAATAATTTACGGGACATTCGGGACACATTAATGATGGCCTTTGGTTAATTTTCTCCAGTTTAACGTACTCTCGTTGACAAGTGAAATGGCGATGACAAGCTCGCTATACGACTCACCGACGAAAGATTTGTGCGTAAACCTATTTAGGGTGACATCGAAATCTATGTTCACTAATTTAATTTTTTTTACAACAAAAAGGTGTGACGCTGGCTGAAATTTCTTGTTTTCGTGACTTTGCATGACGACTTCCGCTGAATATATCATTGTGTTGAAATTAGTATTTTGTTTTATATTTAAAAAATGTTTTTTTTTTTTTTTTATAATAGTCAATTCCACGCGTCTGTTTAGTTCTGCTGTCAAAATGCTTTCGGACGATGTTAGGGCGTGACATTTGTCGAGATAAAAAATGGGTAGATTTGGAAGCCCGAAATAATGAACCATCCATAAAAATATTGTCGCATATTTTTGTGTATTTTAAAGGATTTTGTGTAGGTGGCTTAGGCATTCTCAACTCTAAATTATGTTAGCTAATAAAATCGAATCGTAAATTAACGTCAGCTGTCTAGTTAGTAAAACTATCAATATTGTCACATCATTAAATATACGTTTACGCACCTTCACACAGCTCATAGATTAATTTTCTTATTTCTCCATAAAAGTCGCGTGAATTTAGACACTACCGTCAAATATTTAATTTAAAAAATATAACACTTTTCAATTTCAAACATTCTATCAAAGATAAAAACTAGTTCAGATAAACACAGATTAATAAACAACAACAGAAGTGTCAGTTCGCGGAATCGTTGATGAGAATAAAGCGATAGCGTTTTGCAATGGATAGAGCTTTACTCGGAAACACGTTACGATCTCACAGCTAGACGGATGCGATGCCTCTCTCTTTATTATTCCAATAACAATCCGTAATGAGTGCTCTGGTCAAACGTAAATAGCAACTTCATACATTTGAATGATGCCAATGTAAACTCTGTTCTATGGACTACTCTGTACCGTTTATAGGGTTATCATGACATTATATTTTATTAAAAAAAAACATCCCAAACCACGTGCGTCACTATTTATATTTTGTAATCCTTATCCTAAATTATTTAGAAGAACTTTACTAAACTGTTTTGTATCTACCAAAGACTAATTGGCATCTGTGGCATTTCTAGTAGCAACATTCTTAAGATCTTTTAACTAATCGACAGTCATATTATACCAAGACAACACTACAATATAGTAACAAAACGTCTCACTTTAAAATCAGAGTACACAATTACATATTCATAAACTAATTTAGGGCAACCCTAAGCTCGCGGCCGGCGGACATCAAAGGCACACCTCACACTAGCTAGTTTACATTGTAACCTCTGTTCGGTAATGTTTACACTGACATTAGACTACTGACCTCTCGTGCATACAAGTGTGTCGACACAGGAAATTGATTGTGCGACACTCGCGACACTTTCATGTGAACTTGAAAATGTAGGGAAGCCACGAGGAAGGTAAAAAAATCTAGGATATAAATCTTCAGATATCCTAATACTTCAAAATTTACACACGATAGGTACTTGTAATTTATATTATTTATCCGATGAGAGAGAAAAATATCAGTGTCATACGTGAAATAACTCAATTGTTTTATTATTATTTTTTTGCTTAAATAAACATAGTCATTACATAATTATTCAAGTATTATTTATAACAGAAACTAACGTTTTAATTGACGCCTATTACTTTATCATTAAACGATTTTACACTAAATACTACGGAGTACACAATTCAGTAATTAAAGCATTTAGAACATTTATAAACGGGACCGTCTCGCGACATCCCAAACGGATGTTCCCCTAATACCGCTCTATATTAATGAACCTTCTTGTTTCTAGGTTAGAATGTCTGGCTGTATGTACTAACAATATACATAATAATGGGATCTTATGAGCTTTGATCTGCAACGTCAAACGGAACGGATTTGAGACAGGATATTCAATTTAGTTCGCCTGAGAATTTGACAGTTACATAAGTCTAAAACAAAAGATAAAAAGAAAAAAGTAGGTAATCTATCAACCGTCAATAATTATAATTGTTGTCTGTTGTGAGCTACCGTTGAGCTATTTATCTCCTAAAATTAAGAGCAGTTTCATTTTGACAATTAATAATTGCGAAACATTAGTTATCTAAAAAAATGACCGAACATAATTTAGTCTACGATTTTTTGTAACTTTTTTATCTTGAAAAAAACTTAAAAGAAAAATCCTTGCCTCACAAAGACTCAAAAGAAACGAAATTAAGATCTTAATGTAAAACCAGATTTCGATCAACATTACCGATGTTATTCAAAGTAAAAAAAAAAAACATTTAAAGGCCAGTCAATAAAAATGTTACTACTAAATAGTAAACCGTACGTTAAGATTGAGATAACAGTAATCCAAGTAGGTAACTAAATACATTTCTTTAATGTTTTCTTCTTACTTTACACGTTTAATGAACTTTGTTTGTTTAACTGGTTAGTTAACCGTGCGGTTTACTGATTGTCTCAGCTTCAGCGAATTGTTGAAAATCTATATTATCCCTACTAATATTATAAATGTGAAAATAACTCTGTCTGTCTGTTACCCTTTTACGCCTAAACTGCTGAACTTGAGCTTGAATCGCAAGAAAGGACATAGGCTACTTTTTGCCGCTATAACCGACACACACGGGTAAAGCCACGGGCAACAGCTAGTAACTTATAAAATGTTGAAGAGATTACTACTTACTAACTACTTAGGTATTGTCACTAGAGGAATCATTCTTACACCTCTGGCTGTGCATGGTTATGGCATATAATAATATGTATGACTCCCGCACTAAGGAATTTAATCCCTGTATCGCTGACGGTTTCACTGACTTTCAATTCACATATACAAATATCACCCTGAACTTAAAACAACTTGCGGATTGCACAAATGTTGGTCCCATTCGGGGATCGAACCCGCAGCACGTCGCGCACAGTGGTAATTGGCGTGGTAAAACGCAATCTATACTATTTGGCTATCCGTGCAGTCAAATTAATGAACAACAAATTGTCACCTTTTTATACTAGACTTTCACGGCGTGATGAATAGAAAAATATACATTTTAGGTAATTAGGACATGGCATAGTCTTGGCCGTTACTCGTACGCCTGTATTTTCCCACGAACGATTAAAGATGACAACTAATAATATCCAAAACTTACTTTTATTTTGCAATCCTTGTAAGGATATAAAATATTTATTCTTTTATTACCAA
This sequence comes from Diachrysia chrysitis, assembly GCA_932294365.1. NCBI lineage: Eukaryota > Metazoa > Arthropoda > Insecta > Lepidoptera > Noctuidae > Diachrysia > Diachrysia chrysitis. The sequence goes on along the minus strand of OW028659.1, from coordinate 6,178,308 downwards.
GACTCATAGTACAATTTATATGTAGGTATAAAAAACTAGTTAGATACTCATAAAATTTTTCAATCATAAACACGACTTTTTATTACGCTTGTACTACACAAATTACGATTTTAACACCTTTCAGAACCTCGACAATCCTATTCACAACACTAAACGCGATTTCGACAGTTTTTTTTTTCTGAAACTAACATAATTTAAATCATAAATAAATCTTTAGATAATATCCGATTATTTAACCTGGACCACAAACCCGTAAAAATCATCTTAAAGTCAATGTCTGTCAGTAGAAGAGTAATTTATATCTAATGAATAAAAAAAGGAATGCCAATATCAATCTATGTAATTTTCTTGCGTTGAGTCACTTAGGTTTAAATAAACGTGATATTTTAGTGAGAAAACAAATGTAAATCTGGATAATAATATAATGTTAAGTCACAATAGAGGGGGCCGCTCGTAAATCCGTCTAGCTGGGACGAATTAAAATCTATTCGAGTGGGATATGGACGAAATGGATCGCTGACGGAGAAATGTCGTATTATTTTGACGGGAGTTAAGACGTGGAATTAAAAAATATATTTTGAGGTAGATCTGCGTATCTGAGATTAGTTTAAAACAGTTTTGTGGTTCAACACCGACTGTTGTGACTTGTTTATTTTGATTTTATTGTATTCTGTGGATGAATCTGCGTGCAAGAATGTTAGGGTGTTCCACTATTTCATTATTATTAGCTTATGTATAGTTACCTATTAATTTTTCTTAAATATCAACTTACACTTACACATTACATATAGGTATATAACAAGTAAGATATCTGTAATGATCCGAATTTTCAAATTTAAAATAGCTAAGCAAAATACGTCAAAATTGGCCACAATAAAGGAGATTGACTTATAATTAATTTAAAAATAAGTAAAAACGAGCGTTTTATATACATATATATTAATTGTTTAATTCAATAAATAAAATAAAATTTAAGTTGCGCACATCCTCATTGCACACATCACATTAGTAATTTTTCACCGCAAAATTTATTCTCACAATATTGTATTAAAACTAAGAAATAACAATAAATTGATCTGTTAACTTATTTACAATTATTTTAGTGAAAATTTATTGTTATATTCCAAGAAATTTCGACAGGAAACAGTCGAGCACATTTACTCACCACAAACAAAATAATGGGAATTATTTATTGTCATTTCGTTTGATAGAGCCATGTATTATGTACATTTTTCGCTCTGGCAATCTAAATTTCACTCAACACTCGGTAATAAGCGTAATGGGACCTTTGAATACTTTAAAAAAATACTGTAACACACGCTTTTGCTTTCCCCAAGATTCTTAATCTTCAAGATTAAGTAACCATCGTTAAAATATCTGCTCGGAATCTGAGACGTGCAATAAAAGAGATTTATTAACATTCTTTTTGTGAACAATGCAGCCAGATTCGGGCCGGGTAAAAATAAAAAAAATATTGTCAATGACGCGTGACCATAAAATTATAATATTTTGGTCATCATTTAGTAAGGTTTATGTCAGCGAATTTGGAGTTGATGATAGGTTAACAGCCTCGCAGGTCGACATTGAAGATTAATACATTCATTTATCGCACATTCAATGATGAAAATAAATTTTGCGCACCTACATTACACTTTTATAGCATTTAAGATATCGCATTTTATTGCCTGTTTTTTTTTTACCAAATAAAAATAGCTCATATTGTCATCTTTTACTAATAATAATCATAATTAAGTCGTTTCAAAGCTATTGGGATCTATTTCTGAACAGATAAAGGATAATCCGTAACTCGACGGAACGTAGACGTTGCGCATTCCCATACAGACCGACCACCAACAATGGAGGGCAATTAATAAAAACGGCTTTTTAAAAAAGGAACCGGGACGAAATTCCCGACTCCCGCGCACCTTACCTTAGTCTAGGGTTGACAGCTTTTGTTTATTTATTATAATTCAATATTTTAATAGATACCATAAACGGAGTATGTGCATTTGATAGCTTTTTGTATCCGTTAAATGTCGCTAGTATTCTAATTTTAGATATTTTTGTATTTAGCGCTGTTATGGGTAGTTTTAGTTAATTACATATGATATTTTATTCCATGTTTAGCAGCCCTAACTGTAACGCATCACGAAATATACGCTCATCCGCGCACTTCGCACGAGATCACGTTCCGCGCATTATTTTGATGAATTCCAATTTTGAACGCACCTACGCCATTTTGTTTTCTTTTCTTTACCGTCTTTTGTTGTAGGGAAATCGTTAGGGATATTTATATTTAGAACAGTGTTATGTATACTTAATTAATGTATGCGTTACGTGTTTGACAATACTTAATTATTTTGACAGCAAAAGGTTAGGTTTTTGACATAAACGATGCAATTTCAGCCTCCTTTAGTATCTACTACTAATAAGTGCGATAGAATTAGGTAAATTTATGTTAATATTTTTACTACCAAGGATAAAAACTTTTTTTTTTAATTCTGAAAGTCTATTTCTTGTAGATTGATTATACATATTTAATACAACGTCTACATAAATAAAGGTAATACAACAAGCTATTACCATAATACCAGGATAAGTGGAAACAAAAAAGTAAATAACAAAGCAATTAAAAATTCATCAAGTGTACAATTGAGAGAGACATAAACAACGGTTTATTGCCACAATTAATCACACAGTTAAAATCTCGCGTCAGTTATGTAGGTGGCTATTGTGCGGTGTTCCTTTCATGCGCAGTGTGACAAGCTGTAATAAATCGCGAGTGTTGCCATCAGTATAAATGTTACGAGAATTACAAGTCGGCCTTTTCAACTTTCAACCAATTATTAACAACTTACCTGGTTTTTGTTTTAAAATTTTGGCGTGGGTACGATAATATTGTTGTGTTATATTGTATAAAAGTGTCTTTTACAAAATGTTGCGTTTAAAGATATATTTTTTGCACATAATCGGTTTTAAAAGTTTAACCTATTGCAATTATGATCTTTTTTTATTTACATTATTTTAATTAATGTAAATATATTCTATTTTATTCATCATCAACAATTATAAATTATCAATCAACAAAGAGAGCTTTTATAATTTGTATAAAACCTCACCTAATTAGCACGATATTTCAGCCAACAACTGTCACAAAAGAGAAAAAAGAATAAATGTAAAGCTTATGTTTCCTTTCAAAAACAAAATACTGAAGATTTTTTATTTGTGAGGTAGAAAAAAAAAATAAGAAAGAAAAATGGAAAGTCCGATTCATCCGGCGCTCGTTGCTGGGTGCTCTATTCAGAAACAACTTATTAAATAAATTAACCGCAAGTTGGTGGAAAAGGAAAACTAAGGCGGAGTGCACAGGCACAAGCGGTAGCGAAAGCGATTTCTAAAAAAATATATTTACTAGTGCTTCGTATATTTTATTGAGATATTTTTATATTTAATTAACATTAAAAATAATGGCTTAACTTTTACTTAGGAAACTTCTGACTGTTTTTAACAAAAACTGCATATGGCAGGTACCTAAATGTATAAAAAAAATAATAGTCAAATTAGAAATTCTTAAAGAAACAATAATTATTTTCTATTCGCTATCGCTTTTGCTAATCAGTGTCCTCAAGTACCGGTTCGGAGCTGCCGTTTCATTCGGACAAAGCTGTTAATTCCTTAAAGCTCTGGCGCTATTCTATTTGCATTCAATGCGGACTGTAGTCTGTGCCGAAGAAAGACCGCAAAAATAATTAGAAAGTGACGGGAATAACTACGTTTTAGTGATGGAAAAGGCCAGTATCGATAAATAAAACTGATAATTGTAATCGATTCTTTAAATATTTCGATTACATCTGATATCACTGAAAAAGAAAACTTTTTAAAGAAATGACTATGACGTCGTTGCTAAGTTTAAAAAACTAAACGTTTTATTAAGTTACCACTAAAAGTAAAAAAAAACAATAACCAATCTATGTTTAATAAATATTTTTGTTTGACATTAAATAAACTTAGGTAACTAGAACAACTGTGACCCTTTTTTCCGCGTCCTCATCAAACATTTATCGATAAGACACGCTGTCGCATCCCTACGTCGCCCCGGGAACGCGGCCCAGATTCCCAACTTTTCATCAGTCTCCTTGCCTTCCCGGCTCATTGTGTCCGTGGGAACCTTTATTACCCCCATAGAAAACCATGAATGCCGGCCAAGAAAAGCATTTGTGTAGTGAATACACACAAAGAAGCATGTTTCAGTTGATTTCGTACCTGTTTCAGACATCTTTTCATTCCGGTGTTTTCCGATTGGGGCAGCTCTATTGGCTACGGTCTTGTTTTGTATCGGTAAATGAGTTTCGTACTGTAGAGAGGTTAATTTACTTTTCAGTACGGTTTTGTGGGAGGTCCTATTTTTGTTGGCTCTTGAATATTGTATGAGTTTTATTGTACGTTTATTTAATATTCACAATATTTATTATGTTTAAGTTGTAGAGATTTCTAATGGATTTTATATCCTATATTGTGTCCTTTGTATTTCGCAACATTACTTAAGACCCACCCTATAGTTAAGAGTGTTTTATTATGATTTAGATTCTTTTAAATCGTCTTTTTGTAGTCAATATCTTGAAAGCCAAATAAGAATGAAAACAATATGCCATATACTTATGTTAGGTACTGTCAGTTAAAATTATATAATAATAATTTATTGGACGTATGTATCTATTGTTATTTTCAAGACTAAATATTATTTTTTTAATTCAGTAAAAGCTACAATAATATGAGACTTTTCAGAATCACTAACTTGAACTTATTTAAACAATACCAAAAGAAAAGCAAAAGAATTCTTAGTGGCTCTTATTTTGAAAACGCCATTCAGGGTCTTTCCTTACAAAACTTTGCCGGCTTCTTCGTGTAACTAAGCGTGCACTACTTAATTACGAAACAACCCCATTTCAACCCCGTATTCCTTGAACCATCGTACAAAGGGGATAGATAATTTTCTTTTACTTTTTGTATTATTTAATTTGTTTCCTGTAGATAAAATTAAGAATACCTAAAAATTTTGTAGGTGCATTGTACATTTGTGGTACATTTTTGAGTTAATATTTTTAGGGTTCCGTACCTCAAAAGGTAAAAACGGAACCCTTATAGGATCACTTTGTTGTCCGTCTGTCTGTCTGTCTGTCTGTCTGTCTGTCTGTCTGTCAAGACCTTTTTTCTCAGGAACGCGTGGAGGTATCAAGCTGAAATTCATATCAAATACTCAAGTCTATGGTCTCTTGGCGCTGTGAAAAAATCAAACTTCTAAGTCAACGCGATCAAAAGATACTCCCGTTTATGCCGCAAATTTTCGACACTCGCAAGGGAATCAAAACCTACAGGGTACTTCCCGTGAACTCAGAATCTTGAAATTTGGTACGAAGCAACGTCTTATAACACAGATAAAGGAAAAATTGCGAAAAGCATAAATTTTTAGTTACATCATATAATAAAAATATTTTTAATAATTTTAAACTTATTACCCCTTTACTCATGAACGCGTAGTGGTATTATATTGAAATTCTTAACAAATACTCAAGTCTATAATATCTTTAAGCTGTAACAAAATCAAACTTCTACGTCAACGCAATCAAAAGATACAGCAATTAAAGCCGCATATTTTGAAACTCGCAACTACTCGCAAGGGAATCAAAACCTAAAGGATACTTCCAGACGACCTGGAATCTTGAAATTTGGCATGAAGCAACGTTATAAAGTACACATATAGGAAAAATTCCGAAAATCTTAAATTTTTAGTTACATCACATAGTATATTTTTTTTAATAATCATAAACTTACTAGCTGACCCAGCAAACGTTGTTCAGCGATTAAAAAAAAAAAACAGATGTTGGCCGATTCTCAGATTTAGCAATAAAAATACCATAACTTTTACTTATATACCTACAGGTTTGTACGGAACCCTCGGTGCGCGAGTCTGACTCGCACTTGGCCGGTTTTTTTGTAATTTTTTTGATAACTTGTTTTCAAAGCTCAAATGAGTTTTAGCTAACTAAACAAACTTAGAGCTAGATTAAGAAAATTTCTAGAAAACAGGTTGATTAGCTCGTAAATAATTTATATCCCATTTAGGGTGCAATAACTCAAAACTTACCAACTAGTCATGTAAAATGTCATGAATATAAGTTAAAATATTTAAAGAAATAGAAAATGATGCAACTGGAAAAATACAGACGGGATTAAGTAGCAGTTTTTTCCATTTAAACGGCATAATAAATAGTAATATTACTATCTATTAAAAGCATTTAGGCTCTCATCTTTCCGTTAGTAGATTAAAACCGTGTGATATTAGCAAGGGGCAATAAAAATGTACATAATAGCTTTCTTATCAAGCACTGGATAAAGTTATTAAAATGTATGTAAAGGAAATGAACGGAATATTTGATAGGCAAAGCTAGATTAATACTACCATTACAGAATAGCTACTTGGTTACAAAGGTGAAATCGTGCATCGACAAATGTTGGTACGATCGCACATCACTAGTAAAAATGATCAACAAAAATAAACCTAAGTGCTTTGAAAATAAAGACACTGTTAAGACACTGTTACTAGTGATGTACGGTAGGCTAAACTTAAGATTATTCTATCGATATAAATAACGTAGTAAAATGTGTTATTGCTTTTAATATGTATGCAAATATTAAGAGGAAGGTTCTGTATATTGTCTTGTAACAGTATTCGATGGCTAATATGTTGTTTGTGGGGTATTTTAATGGAGTTACCGATATTATGATCGTAAATGTTAGGTGTCACTTGCTTTGCATTTGCCGTTAACTGATCAGTATGGCTTGCAATTAGTGTTGTGAACGAGCCATAGCTAAGTGCGAATACCCTAATTAGTTATGTTGTTGGTTTGTTTTAGAGACACCTTACAGGTAAATAACATAGATTTATATTTTTCTATGACTTTATGATTGTGTCAAATTTGATAGCATTAAAGTATTCTTAAGTTAAAATAACTGATGATTCCGTTAAATAGTGTTTATTTGTTTTAGATATTTATAGAGATCTATAATTTTAAGTAGCATATTCTAGCATATATTTTAGAGTTGCACATTAAAACTCGAACATTACTTTTTATTTCCCGACCATGACGCGTATTTACACACGACTCTACAAACTCACCCACTTTGGCAAAGACTACATAATTTATTTGACAATATTTTCTCATATCTCGAAACACTAACGATCTAAACTACAGTTAAACAGACTATGTATAACAAACAATGTATTAATGGTTTCCCCAGATTTTTACAACCACGAATGTTGCATATAAAACGGCTTATGAAAAACTAAACATCGTAAACGTTCGCTGAAACGACGCCAGTAAGCTTGTGCAAACTATAAACTGCTATTTATACCTACACTACCCATTGTTTTCAAGTAACGACTAGCGAATCAAATAGGCTTAACTCCAGCAAGCAAAAACAGTACCTAACGCGAAGTTCTACAAGCGAATATCGTTTGAAGAGCAGTCGTTTCTGTTCAGAAGTGGGGATAACAATTGTCTATTGTGTTGGCTATCTCTTTTGCGCATCGCAGCGGTGTCTTTGTGTGAGCAGGACGGGTGTATACTGCTGTTGCGTTCTCCCACAATGATCGGTGGAAATGGGCACGCCTTTGTGACGGAGATTTTCTTCTATTCGTCCGTTTACACGGGTTTAGCGATGTGTTATAAAATTTTGTGCGCATGCCTTGTCGGTTATGATTTTACGGGTTAGCTAAATACCGATTGTTGATAGGCGGATAATAAAGATATAAGCTACAACAATAGGTAGGTATAATGCTACAGAATGACGTCAATCATTTGTTTCAGTCAGTCTCTAAAATTAAAATGTAGGACAGAAAATAAGGATTTAAAACTTGAAAATGAAGTTTGAAACTCTAGCTCCCAGTTTCTGAAAGACTAATCAAGACAAACATTAGTTAATCGCCTGTAAAGCCTCATGTTGAGCGCAGTGATTGGTTGTTAGTCTTTTGGTTAACCAATTATTCATCATGATTCCTTGATTTGAAAACAGATAAAGTTGATCTTCCTTTCAGAAACTTGGTGTATATAATATGTGTATTTTCATTAGTTTTTTTAGTTCATAGATATTTAAGAGGGCAAATGAATGTATATTCAACAAAACAGAAAAAAAAACTAATACCTCTGTCTAACTTTTACATGATGTGGTACAAGTTTATACTTACGATATTTTTCGCAAAACGGCTTTTATTTTAAATCATTATTTTTGTAAGGCCGGTCATGCAAAATGTATAACTATAGGCTTGCTATTGTAAAAGCGGACTTCGAAACTCAAAAACAATAAAGTTATCAGAAAAAAAAACCGTTGCGCGAAAAATAACGTATAAACTGTAACTATTTATTTTGAATCGCATGTTCTATATTCGAAAGCGAAATCGTAACATATCGCCATTTTCATATCGGTTAACGATTTTCCGTAACTGGTTTTCGTCGGATGCCGTCAAATTGTGTAATGATAATAACATCAATAATTATATGTTATTCCATTGAATTTGAAGCCATACAAATAGTTTTATAATTTGGACTAGTACATTATTTTTTCTGTATCTTGGAAGAATTCACATCATTTGATACCGAACTCGGCAGAGCCTGTATTAACATACTTATATTTCTAAGTACATATATATGTACATCATTTATGGATAAATTACACCCAGACATAGAACGAATGATCATGCTCATTACACAAAGATTTGTCCTGGGTGGGAATCGAACCCGCGACCATTTACATAATAAACTTATTTTATAAAATTTAAATGACATATACTATTACTTTTATACAAGGAATGACAAGCAAGTGTAGGTATACAATATTTATACCTAACACTATGAGTGTCATGGCTGGAAAATTTATCGACTATCGATAAAAAAATATTGTATTTACGATATAAAAATGACAAGGATCTTAAAGCATCGTGAAAAATGCACTTGTTTTTATGATGCCGACAAAGTATTTAACGGTTGCAATACATCGATTAAAACCACAAAGTTTATTTAGTAATTTTAGTGCGTTAGGTAACTCGTCTAAGCTATTAAAATTCTAGTTAAGATAACTTAAGTCGTGCTTCTAATTTGTGTAAAACATGTTAGCGGTTAAAATACTTAAATAGTCTAACTACGTGATGTATGGTGCAGTTCATAGGAACAAATAGGGGTGATGGCGGACGCCAATCATAAATCGATTCTCTATGACTAATCGTTCTGTCAGTAAACTAATCGATAAACTGTACATCGATTACGTGATGTTCAATGTTTCGAAATTTTAAATTGGCTGTTGAAGGAGTTCTTAAAATAAATTTAAATAAAAAAGATTGACGTAATTTTAAAAATAGATTCGTTTTTATTGAACAGCCAGTAACATTGTTTTTATTAATTTTAATAATTTGCGTAACTACCTTCTTTCTAAGTTTTGGAATTATGATGTTCTGTGTTTCAAGCTAGCTTGTATTGTTAGTAAAAAGTCCTTTAAAAAAATATTCGTCAAAAAAGCTAGATACTTAAACTGTAACTAGTAAAACTTTTTAGTAAATTTTTAATAACAAGAAGTCGACATTAACAACCTTTCCAAGTCCTCAGTTGGTTAAAAAGGCATGTACTTCGAACTAACCACGCTAAAGAGCGTGTTACCACAACTTTTATATTATCTTTTAAGTTTTTTAATCAAAAACGTTGTCAACACATGTCTGTCCGTCACTCCTGTAGTTTTCTTTCAAAAACTAATTGGTCTGACACGGTTAACCCCTCGAATGTCGGGGGATATATATATTTTTTTAATTTGAAATATTTTTTTAAAGAGCAACTTGTTGACTCGCTTTACCGGGTCGCAGTTGACGGTTAATGGGAAATGACACCTTTTAAAAATGATTCTGTTTTAGTATTTGATGCGACAGTTAATTCTTTGAAATATTTTGAAAATTTTTAGTTTTTATTAGATTTTATACTTATTGGAACGTATGTTTTGAATTTCAGATAAAAATATCTACAGTAATATTTATAAATTCGACTAAAACTCTTCTCTTATTCAATATTTTATTCTTATTCGATAGTAAATGCTGAGTGTTGCACATTATTAGATCATTGTCTGTTTTTCTGTAATGTCTATAATACTTACAAGAAAATGATTTAAAAGATAATTAGAATTTTTTTTACAATGTCTTTTAAACACTTCTAGATAGATCCTCTTTTAGCTTTGTATCAAAATAGTATCTATTTATTCGAACATAATTAGCGTAGCGACTTTTATCTGCTCTCATCCCCCTATTCGAAATACAAATAACGGACGGACAAAACAAAGATGGCCACCCTACTAATTTATTTGCTTGAATTTTTAAAAACAGAACCAGGAAGCGGACCAATGAGACGCGTCCTCCGACTGATTGTCAATTAGCGACATCAAACGGGCTTTTTGCGAATTAAGCGGTCGTTTGTGTTCATTTTTTGTCCGGCAGCCGTCGCGTACGGGCGTCTGATGCGTTTTTCCGTTTATACGTTTCATTTTCATATTTCCGTTTGTCTGGCCCTAAGGGGTGGGCCACAATATAGGGGCCTGCGTGCACATACCAATGTTTCATTTATTTCGGCGATGTTTTAATTCGAGTGAGTGCCCTTCCAGACGGATTACATTTTATGTTTGTTTTTTTTTTAATAGAGAATGACTGTGTATATTATTATAACACCTGTTTTTCTTCAGGTGCTATGAGGAAAATCATAAATACCTACCTAAATTGTTTACTCATTATTTAAGAGGCATACAATGTGGGAGCCTAAAAATACCATAACAGATTCAGGGCTTGTAAGAATATATAATATGCTATATAATTATTCAACTACTTTTTGGACAAGTACACACAAACGTGCAATAACAAAACCTTAAATAACTGAAAGATTAAAGGTAACATCCTAGCCGACCTAGGTATATCCATGCACACACGCATCGTTTGAACACCGAACCTACTTTTATTCATTCATGCTTTTAGGGGTATCGGCGTGACGTCAAAATGAAACGCCAATAGCAAACCAAACAAAACACTGCCATTCTAAAGACAAAACATTAAAAAAAACACCATGAATCGAACGCGCCGTATCGAACGCTATTCCAAATGCACCCGGTACAGTAAACAAAGAGACGCTTTGAAAAAACGCGCGAATACGAACGCGGCCTACCATTAGCCGTTCCCATTTGCACGGCTATAGACGGGCCTCTTCAATCTATACCGTCAACAATTGTAGGGCTGTTACCTATGTTAGGCAAATTACGCAGGTCTATTTGAAGTGCGTAGAACTTTTAATGGGGCTATCATTTCATTTTTCATAAATCAGATATAGACGAAGAATAACAGTTACGTAACAGAATAATTAAAAAAAAATACTTTTGCCTAAAGGTGGAAACGTCAGGGAAGCCCGCGGAATTCAAATTTAAATACTATTTTTGCAATTTTCCGGACAGTTTCAAGTTTTAGTTTCAGGGATTATAATTCTGTAAGTACAAACTTATTACAGCCGCGAATGGTATTTTGTTAACAAAAAGCCTAAAACTATCCGGCAAATTGCAAAAAACGTACGAAATTTGCAATTCGCGGTCTACCCTGACGCTTTCACCTTAAACCATATTTTCATTCTGAAAAATCCATGGTATCTACGTAATATTGTAAAATGTATATGTTTTTTTTGTATTCTCTAAAAACGGCTAGCTACAAAAGCATTGGCCAACCCTACCTAGAGGGTATGTGATCGAGTGTTGTTCGAGTTTTTATCGCTGATTCATTAGTATGAGAGTGTCTTTGTTGCCGACTGTACGGGCGCCAGCACAATATGCATTCAACATGAAAATTGATTCGAAATGAAAGGATACACGGCATTGTATACATTCGTAATTGAAAATGAATGTGCGTAATGCGAGCCCAGTAATTAGAGTTTATGTAACTCGTTTTGATGTAATCTATCTATTGTTCCCCATATGTTTGGGACTCACTGCTTTTATACGACTGACTACAACAAAAAATTGATAAAAAAATGGATAATTTATTAATTATTTCATTTATTTTTATACATTTTGCACATTGTTGCACAAAGGCGTAATTAATGCAGTCAACGTGGATGCACGATTATATTAATATTGTAGAAATTATAAATTATTCCTTCAACAACTTTAGGTTTGAAAAAGATAAAAGTTAAAACAAAAATGACAATACCATTTGACAGCCTTCTTTGAATAACAGAGTTTTAGAAGTCGAGCCCGTAACAAACCTAATTTGTAAAAAGGGTTAACAAAAAGTTGAAGATGAGGGAGGAATTACAATGAAAAGAAGTGTTCCTGAGTCAGCCCTTTTAAGATCAGAACCGATTGTTGAGGGAGAATAAATTTACTGATTTATTGTTGATGACATTGATTTCTATCGACATTTTAGATTTCCCATTTAAATATTGATGGGAAATTTAGATGACACGTATATTCTTAGACAAAGACGATTAAATAAAGATCTATAAAAAACGTTTTAATGTTATATTTCTTGGTTTAAATGACAAAAATGGTCGATGCAGCTTGATTTTGAGGTTAATTTTCGTGATCATGATCCAATTTTAATCCTGCCACTTGTAGTAAATAATCATACCATAAACTTAATCTACAACTGATGTTCTATCATACAGAATAATGCTTACAAGATGACTCTAAATTCAGCGGTCGATGCTAAACGTGATGACCCCATCTTTCCTTTCATTAAGAATAAAGGAATGTACTTAACGCACAGCCGCATCATCCATACATTAAGTTTTACAACGCAAAAAGACAAAACGAGAGAAATTCCACAATTCCTCATAACAATTATCAATAGCATTGTAGAAAATTTATGTTATGATGTACAGTTGGATTCTTGTAAGTAAAACGGCCATTTAAACGACACCGTAGCTGTCAACTCCATAAATGTGCATGAAATGGAACAATAACCACCAGTTTACGAACTGAACGTAAAGTTCCAAAACAGGAATAAACCTTCATTCCTTAGCCCTTTTCAATTCGTGACCTAGCATGCAAAACAGATGTCTGCAGTTAGATAAAAGCTTTTGAAAACAAAGTATTACCACTCGTTCCTAAGTGGGGTGGAGAGGTCAAATACAATCGTCTGCCTCTACCTTAGTGCCTTTACTATTCTAATTAGTGAATATTGTCGTTAGTTTTACTTAAACTCTTCACTCTTTAGAAACATTATGATGGTTACATAATTTATTTTCATTATTCTTATTATTTTAATTATTTGTTACGCATAAACGCATGCGGAGCGAATATTTGCTATTATTCATAAAATCGAAGTTCTGTTATTCATAAAAACACTACTTTCAAAATCCTCAATTATAAAGAAGTCATTAAATTAAGAATACTTATTTAATATCCATCCAATTACATTCTTGATTACAGACTTTCAAGACATCTGATAAATTAGTACCAGTTTGTCAAACTTAAGGAACAAAAAATCTTAAATTGAAGCACAAGTACTTGAACTACATTTTTTATAAGAAGCCAGTAAATCAAGCTCTTAAATTAAAGAAAAAATGCATAGACTGCTTTCACAAAACATTATTTAAGAGAGAATCGGTAAGGAAAGCTTTGGTAAAAATCCCTTCGTCAAGAAAACTAGACGTTTTAAGAATCCTAAAGCTATTTGTCTCAGTCAATAATAATCCAAGAAACTTCATTACAACAAGTTGGCAACAACTATCGAGGTCATCTATGTACTTTATTTTTAATACAAATATATGAAATCAGATATTATTGAAGACGTGACAAATATTTGTATCAGCCATTTTTCTCGTGGATCAAACGCGTTATGAACCAATTTTTAATCGTAAGCTGAAAATAACTTCGGTGTCACCGATTGTTATTGATTATGCTCTAGATATTTAACTGCCATGAATTGGTGAATTCTAAGCAATATTCAATGATATTATTATATCGTCAAAAGTCTGACTTACGTTTCAGTGTGATATTATTTTTTCAAAATTGCCTTATTGTTTGCCAGGAGGATTTATATATATTAAGTATATATATTTTTGATAGGTATCATAATGATAGGACTTACCTTGGCGTGTTCTTGCTGTGCTAATAGCTGTTCTCGGACCATCTGTAGCTGTAGGATCATCTCGGACAGTTGTCTTTCTTTCTCCAGTACGCTTTCGCCAGCTAACGCTTGTAGTGCTGCAGCGTCAAGTACTCCTCGTCGCTCGCTAGAACAAGAAATAGTTATTAGAATATCTGGTAAATCCTCAAGATCACTTAAAATACCGTCTTCTGACTGTCTTTTCAGTAGAAAAATTTAAATGTCAGAAAAAAACTGTAGTTTTTTGAAAGTCGAACAAAAGCCAAAATAAAAGAAAAATAAAACAAAGTAATAATGATACGTAATAATTATTTAAAAGGCATTGAATTTTTGCAAAATATATGGATTTTTCCGGTGTAGTGTGTAGTTTTTTTACATTCTAGAAAAACAGCGGTTCGTAATTGAAACAGAACCGTGTAAAAAAAGAATAAAAAATTACATGGATAAACAAACATTTAATGACACATAAAATGTATAGCAATTTTATAAAGCAACGTTCCGTGTTAATATAATGGGAATACAAAATGTAACTTTGTATCAGGTAGACAAATTCGCGTGAATTATTCATGGCAGTGTTACGATGCTAGTGGTGAACGATATCAACAAACAAAGATTGTATGATGGGACTCGAGTACCGCTACTATTGGAACTCGAAGGAATTCAAAATATTATTAGATTAATTTAAACTTCTATAAAGTGTACATTGGAAATTTGAAATTCTTATGTTTTGTGTCAGTATGTGCAAAAGGATTTAAGTGAAGGATTATTCTTAAGGCCTTCATGCTAATGCATTGCTTGAAGGGTTTCATGCCTTATTGCTTATAATAACCTTTTCTCTGTTGCTTTCCTGTTATTTGTTTTTATTTATCTTTTTACCGTAATTTCAGTACCTAATACTTTATCTTCGCCTAGTCGTCCACTCATATATAGAATTATTTTTATATGACTATAAATATCAAAAGCTTTATTCAAATCCTGATTTTTTAAATCCTTATCAAACTTTAGTATTTTCTCTCTAATTTAAAAGTTTCGTAGTAGCTCCACGTTACTTCGGGCACCACAAACAAATGCATCAGAGACGGTTCTGAATTATTAATGCCGTGGTTTGAACCTGCTCTTTCAAGAGGTTATGATGTAACCTCTTAGTCTTCCGCTATGTATTCTATTGACTTACAATTTTTAACTTGAAATAATATTTTGATGTTTCCCCTTTTCTTTTGACTTTCACTTTTTTGTCCGGTGTTATCTATTTTTACTCAATTATACATTTGACTTGTAGACCATCTATAACTTTTAGTTATTTGATAAGACCTGTACTAAAACGTTGATTTTTCGTAAAGCTTGTTTACAAAATGCGTCGTCAAAGCATTGTCGTTTGTGAGTTAAGAATTCTGAATAGGTAACGCAAATTATATTTATTAATACAGCTAATAAGTTGCTTTTTTTCTGTTTTATATTTGTATGACTGTCTATTGTATTTCTTGAACATCTTGCATTCATAATTATGTATGTATACTCATGTTAACCAAATGAAATGATCTTTATCTTTATTAATTTCCAACAACAGATAAATTCTTAGGAACCCCGAGATGAAGTAAAGCGTGACTTACTTGAATCTGTTTTGACTGATTACTGATTCAGCAGTTTTAAGAAACAACACTGAACTTATTAATTCTTGAAAGCCGGAGGCAATAACGATTGTTACTCTTGTCAGAATATTTACATAACATTTTTTACTTTTTTCATGTAAGACACAAAGGATTGGACCACTTTCTCAAAGAAAGGGCTCATTGCGAAACCAGTTCTGAGAAAATATAAATTAACCGTAAGCTTGCCTAATTAATGTTTTAATTTTTTACTATGAACCAATTTATAATTCTTGAGAATTACATTTAAGCGATATTGAGTTCATCGTCAGTTTATAATGATATATAACTATGTTTATAAAAGATTTTATACGCTTTGATTCTCAAAATTCACAGAACCATTAAAATGGTTTGTGTATTGAATAGATTTTTCAAACGATTGGTACCAAAACTATAGACCACTCTTTGTTAGTTTTGTTTTATTAACATTTGTTGGTAAACCAATGCAATGGTAAATTACTTGTAATAAAAACGCTTTAATTCCATAGCGGGATGATAAGAGCTGATAAGCAACACTGAAATTAAATTATTAGATACCCTCAAATTTTAGGAGGGACCATTTATACGGTATCTTGGTACCTGTGTGTGGTAGATACCTATAAAGACGACTACCATTATATGCAAGCCTTATCCACAGTAATCCTGATTTCAGCATCAACTAACTCTAACCCGCCTAACTAAACCGTGCAAAACAATGAGAAATAAAATATATCGCTGATTATACCAAAAAATTACAAAATTCAGTACAAAGCCAGTAATCAAAATAAAAGCTGTATCGATCATTCGATTCGATTCGTGTCACTCAATTCGGAGAAACGCGTTTTATTTTCCTGTTCAATGAGAACGCCACTTATGATTTATTATGTTTCTCTTGTACTTGTAACCCCGTGGGGATATAACTAGATCAGTTTGCGAAACACATGTTGCTGAAGAATTGGCTTCGCTGGGTTTTTAACTTGCTAATTGTCGCAGCCCGTTGGTGAACAATCAATTTGCAAAAATTCATTAAATTTTGTAGTTGTCTTGATTAGAAAGTGAGTTCTGATACGGTGCACCGTGAAAATCCATGGCAGTTGTTACGTCAAATATTTGCGCTTAAAATCCAAGACAAATAGTAAGCTTATTTTGGGTTTTAAATTATCGTACGAAATGCTTTGACGTGTTCATATATGTACCTATAAAATATCCTAAATATTATTATAAAAAAAATGACGATATGACGTTTCTGAAATTTTAGTTACCCACGTTAAACAAATTGACATAGGTAAAATAAAAGTCTAAAACAATAAACTTAGCAGTAACTACATTATAGAGGGGACCGTAACTAAACTAGGGTGAACTAATAGACCAATTCACTACCACTCGATGTTTCGTTTCGATAGAATCGATTCGATTATTCCGATTCGTGGCGCACCGTCTGTGTAAATTTACTGTTTTTTTGTTGTTTGTTTTTTAAACGTTTGTTTTCGATAAGTTCACTTTTGACATTAATCTTTAAAGTGTTTTTGTTGACTATATTATTTACATCATTAACATCATGCATAAATGAAATTGTTAAGTGTCGAAAAAAGGGTAGATTTTCTTTTTTGGTAAATGTTAATCGCAGTTAGCTTGAGCGCAGGATTTGACTGCTTCAACGGATAATTAGACATAATTAAAATTAGGCTTAATTTATAGTACTACCGCAACTAAATAGATCCATTATCCATCCCTCTGCCATCATTATCATGCATTATGTTTATTTTTACTAGGGGATTGATATAGTTGTCAAATAGTCACGAGCTTTCTCTCAATAACAGATTGTATAGTTATTACCTATTTATGTTCTAGTATGAACTTTTACGATTTTTAAGTAGACAAAAACATGCACCATGATAGCTTTGTTTGTATCAAACAACAGGTAAAGAGGTGGCTTAAAAATCTCAAGGGTTGAACCGAGAACAGGGGTGACGTCATTAAAATGGATACAAGGGGACGCATGCGATGAATTTCGACATTATACAGTGAGCTCTATTTTGAATGCTTGTGACAAAACGACTTAGTTTCTTTTACTCAATCTAAGAAAAAAATGGTATTGGAAGTATGAATATTGTGCATTTTTGTTGTTAGGCTCGGTGATTGAATTAAAAAAAACATACCAATCATTGGTTAGATATATTTTGTAACAAAATCTTTTTAGGTTTCTCATCAATATTTCAAAACCTCGTTAAAATAAAAGATAACACGTCAATTACTTCTGACCTTTGGAAAACTTTGCCAATAGCAAAAGGAAATCTGAGCGCCCTGTATAATCGAAGTCGAACTTTTAAAAGAAAGTCGTTAAAAAAGCTGATCCGATATTACTTGTCACTGCCACCTGTCGGTGGCGTGATTGTAAAATATTTTTACTGTTTATGAATAACGTCGTAAGTGGTACGTTTGAAATTGGTCGAATTTTGTCAATGGCTTAAAAAAGTAGCGATCGTGTTGAAAATCACTGATATTAGCAGAAACATGTAATTGGGTTGAGTTTTGGTGATTGGTATGTCTTCGTCCAAGCTGCTGATAGGGACATAATTATCAGATCTGCAAGTATTATTATCGAGATGTATGTAGAATGACAAAGTAAAGATTGAACAATATAATTATTAGACGAAAATATATTTATTTGTAAGCAGGCATTATAACTGACCTAATTTTATTCAAGTAATAATATTTTAATATAAATTTGGCTTTTTTCCTATCCGGCTTTGTTAGTCCATAGCTCCCCGAAGTTTCTAAACCAATCAGTTATTAGTAATTTCTAGTTAGTGTTTTTGAAAAGACATCGAGGTCATTCCACCATCTTATCAAATATTCTCCAGGACATTAATTTACTCCTACTTATCGAAAGCCAATATTTACACTTACGCCGTTTTTCGATCAACGCCGATACTTTTTATAACTGTATTATTTTTAAAATTTTCTTTGATTTGTTTCCCTACTTATGTTTCGATCAAAATTCTTAGCATCAAAGCCGGCAGAGAAAGGAAGCAAATGAGATAATAATTGCTTTTCGTATTATTTGCAGACGTTTCCTTTGAGGGGCTACCTATGGACTCGAAACCGTATCTATGCCGTAATTGTACATTAATTAGCATCGTCTTATGGGTAAGAAGCTATTAATTTTTCCGATATTTATAGGGCAATTTTAATAAAAATACAATAGAGATTGATTTCAGTTTTTTTATTTGTTAGGGTGTAATTTGTGAATAATATCGACTTGTTTTATTGCTTCCCAATCGTTATTTGTAAGGGACAAGTTTAGCTACAGTTAGGTACTCAAGATGATCTTTGAAGATAATCTTTGAACGGCATAACGATTTTTGGTGAATAAACTAACATCATCTTCAGTAAAAGTTCACTATCATAAGAAAAACTATGAATATAAACTCAGAATACTGATTAAAAAAACGGTTCCTAGACAATACAGCCGGTTTACAGTCTCCGTCTCCTACAATAAAGAGACAACCGTTTGTTTTTCACCGTAAGTCAACATGGCGATCATAAAGTATGCATCGTGAGGGTTGACGCCGCCACAATTCGCGTGCAACAATAAAAAATCCCTTAACGCGAGACAACGGTGGCTGTAGGGTTATCCGTCTTGTTTGCCCCTCGCGACAGACATGTTGGACTAGACAGGACATGCTTGAACATTGATTGACATGCAAGTATTTTTTGATGAATCCTTTTGGTTCTATAATTCCATTACCTACTAAGATAATGAAAGAGAAGATATTTCATAAAGTCATCGTTAAATATCTAGTTTGCACATATTCGATAAATATCGCATGTAATAAACTGAATAAGCGTTGTCTTTCATCAAAGACCTTGGCTTAATTCGAAAAGCTAATATTTCCAATGGGTTAAAATCAAAGTATGTAATGCTTCAAGCTCTAAAAGACTAAATAAAAAATAATAAGAAATAATTATTTACACGAGAATAAGACAAAGCTAAAAATCCGATTGAAAACGTATCCACGGTCATCTTTCCCCCAACAATACATTCATTATTAATTTAACAAGTCGCTACCGGCGTACTCAGTCATGTTAGCTTGTACGTTTTTATTGAACCCCGTGCTACGGTACCGGCAGGGGGACAGATAGCATTTTAAATCAGGTTAAGGTCAACAACAAACGGCTTCGGACGCTGCACTTTGATTCCAAAAACGGACTCTTTAGAATTTGTTTGGATGCTCAAGTTGGGCTTTAGGTAAATTTATTTATTTATTTATTTGGAATAACAAACAGTTACACATTAGATCTTATACACTAACTTACAAAACAGATAGATGATACAAACGTGTAACTCACACCGTTATCCACAGAATACAAAAGAAAAGGATAGTTTTGAGCAAAATGAGTAAGAATTATAATTATATTAATCCATTTTAGAAACAAACATTGATCACATTTAAATACCTACGAATCTTCTGGGATACGGATCAGTCTTCAATTTTATCTTATTTTGTTTCTCAAATATTTTAATAGTAATAGACCTACCACTACTTAACGTTTATTCGTTTTTTAATAAATCCTTTTTTTATATTATTGGCCCCAAGATGGTACCTTGTAGTAAACCTTGAAATGTGGCGGTGATTATCTTTTGTTTGTAAGCAAAACTCTGTTTGTATAAAAATAAAAGTAATAAAGTTTAAAATGCAGTTCAGAAAACAAAATAATCTTAGATGGCCGAGCTACATAACCTATAAATGCTTTGTATTTTATCGTCATAGTTTGTAAACTTAAACAAAACGTAATTTAGGATGCCAATAGACATTACTTATCGAGTCGTACTATCCATTACGAGTTATATAATTGCATTAGCTTTACAAACAAAATACCCAATTACGTATCAGATAGCAATCATCAAATTATTACATCTCGACTGTAAATTAATATGATGTTGTTCTTTGGTCTGTAAAACCGGTAAACATAACTTTTATTTTATTGATCCTGGATACTAATTATTGTTAGATAATTACTTTTATGAATATAATATTATAGCGTTATTATTTATGTTCATTAAAAATAGCAATATCTTCAGTACTTGGTTATTTTTACATAATATTAGCACTTCTTGCAGTGATTTGCCTTACCCATATTAAGTGCTTTTCTCAGTATGCGGGAAATTTTATTTTCTGTAATCTTTTCAATTTTTTTCTCTTTTTTTTTTGCTGGCAATTTATGATGGTATGACCGAACCAACAAAAACGGTCCACTATTTTTCTATCCCCTCATGCCACCAGTTTTATTTATACGAAATAGTTTCGCCAAAATCACTGCATAAACCACCGCTCAATAAATAAAATGGACCGAACCTGTCCGATTCAGCGTCAATAAAAACACATCCCAAATGTAAACGAGAACGATGCATGAATTCTTCATTTCAAATTGTATGGCCATGTTAGGGCATTATCATTTTTAGTGCTTGCCACACTGGTATATTCAGATGGAATTTTTGATGCACTGGCGACACAGCCGCGTTGCGATTGGCCGCCCTGAATATTGTATGAACCAATCACCACGTTGCGCTTAACGTTGCATTCCAATTTGAAATCGTGAAGGCGGGAAACAGAGACCAAGTTGTATGTTTTGCAATAGCATGCAATAGGCATAATTTGTTGTTACACAATCAAATTGGTTTTCCAAGCAGGTATGTGGTGGCATAGCTCTGGACATAATTGGAGGCCGATTATTGGGACGCGGTAAGAGAATTTCCTGCGTTTTATTAGTATTGTGGGTAGATTATGTCTTCTAACTGGATAATGACTCGTTCGACGCTAGACAGTAAGTGAAATTAGTTTCAAACGAGGTTGGTAGCACCGATCCTTTTTCCTGAACCGTCGTAATCAAAATTATTTAAAACAAAACGGTTTACTTACGTAAATTCTCAAGATCGCCCGACTAGTTAGACCGAAACTAGTCGGGCGATCCCGAGAATATAAGTGAGTAAACCGTTTTGATTTAAATAATTTTGATTATTATGAATACTCCTCACGAAAGTTATTATACGTCGTAATCAATTTTTTTTATTTCCACTCAAATGTAGAACAATAAGTGACGTCACAATTTCATAACAATATTATTGTACAGAAATCCTCTTTTTTTCCTAGTAACTATGTTATTGTTATAATTAATAATATCGCATGAACAGTGCACTAATTGTTGTGTTATTTATTAGCGGGCCGGCCAGCCCGATAACCTTTGCTACAACCGAAATTATTGTTCCTATATTTTGTCAATTGCTATCTGTTCATATTATTGTCTCCGCTAGTAATTGGGGCGTATGCCCGGTGGGAAGTTATAAAAAAATTGCAGTCTTTTTTACTGCTTGAGATTATAGTTCAACGGTCATTTTGATAATATGTTCATGATGAAATGATTATTTTAGCTTTCGAGGCTCTGATACCTTCTGGTATGGATTTTTTATGTCCAACTTTGTGATTATCATTTAATCATGATCCAAATGTTTGTATATATTGAAGCCGTTCTGTAATCCAATAGACATTATCAGTTGAGTTAAAAATAAACTGAAAACAATAGATTCGTACTAGTAAATTTCCTAAACAAAACGCGATGACCTCATTATTGTTACTATGTTATTGTAATCTATAAAATAATAGGTACTTTAAGCGATTTTAGAAACCCGAAAACAAGTGACAATAATACTTGTTGCTCTATAATACGAAAATTACTATAAGATGTTGAGGGACTGAGAGATTATCATCTTGTAGAAGTATTCAATGAAAATGTAAAATGCACTATAAATATAATTACAATGTTATTTTAATGTTAGAAATGGAATACCACATAAACATAGAACATTAACATTCCAACAAAGAGAGACAATTTCAATTTGCACAATTGTAGTCTTTATGTAACAAACAAACAATTTAGAATACAACGTAGTTACTGATCTATGTGTGGGGCAAATCTTTGCAGAACTCGACATTGTGAATGCCATAAAGAGTTATTGTGGAATACAAAGAAGTATTGTCTTGGCCTTGTCGATTGTCTGGACTCGTGACAGCCTTTGAAACTTTAGGTGTGGTTTGCCTTGAAAATCTGTTTTGTTTAGTTATTGATTTTATGATGGAAACATTGGGAAAATTTTAAGAGATTTTGGTGTACATTCTTCACACCTTCATTCCTATTGCATCTATCGTTCTTTATCGTTCGTTATCTTCTATCGTTATTGTGATTAATACTTTCAATCATATTATTTAACATGTGTGTTTCTTCATGAGTGATGACTCTGAATGTAATTTGTCTGTTAACTTGACTTTTAAGTCGACGATTAACATTAGAGCATTAAGTATCATATTTTTATATTCCAAACTCATAAGTTCCAAACGAAACTCCATAAAACACATAAATTATTTAGTCATGTTCTTAATTATTCGTGTGTTAAAACATTTCTCATGGTATAACGGGCTACAAAAACGGCCGGTACGCCCTCAGGCCTCCATCACCGAGTTCATAAATAAGATATTCATATTAACTAATGTTCGTCTTCTGTAATCTGTAACACTTATATTGTGCTTTTTGGATATATATCACTGTACAAATTATGACTTTGTCTATTGTTATCGTTTGGTTCTGGGTTGTGGTACAAGTGACAAGATTTTACACTTTTAGTCAACCTACATATTTATATAATTATTATAATTCAAAAAGTTCGCAACGATGATTGTTACATAATGAATTAAAAATTTTAAATTAGTAAAATTTACAGCAAATACTCTGTTTGAATATAATACATATACCTACCTTATATAATTTTTTAAGGTCTACATATATTGAATTTAAAAGATTTATTTATTAACTTAACAGTTTATGCACACAAAATTATACAAAATGGAAACAATATTAGATAGCAAGGAACAAAGGTACCTACTGCTTATTTCAATAGAAATTTCCTTATTGTTTGTTGAATTATAATTTAAACTTGTTAATTTTTTACTATACACACAGAGACAATATTTCATGCTATCTTGTAATGAAAAGTAAACGGGGAAAAACAGGTTCTTAAATATACATCCGCTGGCCACTTATACCTTGAACTAGAACCCAAACGGAGCCAGCATAACGGAGATAGATTGTACCACATTATAAACTCGCGTCTTAATCTCGTCGGCGGCTATTACAGCCCGTTTAATTAGTGCACACAATACCTCGAGCCTGGTTTAATATTACGCCAAAAGTTAACCTTTTGTTATAAGCTTTTATTTAACATGCAATGTAGAGTATGTTGGTTGGTTTAGGTCCAATCTTGCAAGCAGAATAAGAACTACTTCTTGACATTAGATTGAGTTGAAATTTTTCGAACTTGTCTAAGTTTGGTGACGAAGCTTTTTAATGGTAATTTCTGTGTGGTCTGAGAATTAAGTTACAAGGTGGTCATAGAATAGTCTCTATTGAAACGACCCGCGACACAATCTCAAAGCGGGCTTGAGAGGGCTTGCTTTATTTAAAAACAGTAGCAGCAGTGCAATACATAAAACTTTTTTTTAACACGTATATTTACCTACCTACCTACCTAGAATGTGTGAGAATTTTATTACCACACTTTTAAGTTAATTTAAAACAGTTTTCCTCTTAACGAAAGGAGTGAGTCAGTGAGTCACTTGTGATGACTAAGAACTAACTTACGTTTGATGATTATAAATTACTTTCATGATCCTATAAGGGATCCTTTTTGATGTACGGAACCCTAAAACAAACAAGGTTATTTATATAGTGGATATTAAGTAGCAAGATTTTCTTACATCTAACAGAAAAAAAAAAGTCAAAAGATAATTTCCGTCACTATAATTTTCTAGTGATCACGTTTGTTTATAGTTCAACAGAATACAGATCACGACAATGTTTCTCCTGGCAACCGCACATATCCGCGAATACAATCGCAGTTATCAACAAAAGCTATTAACACTGATAACACAGATACGGTTAACACGTAAATATTGACATAGTTCACGCATGACACCGCCTTAACCTTTGTTATAATTATCTTCTATTATTGAACCTAATCTATATTATTGAAAACTGTTTCTGTATATACCAGATACCTAGGTATATGTATATTAATAATCGAACTCCATATTTTAATACAATATGTTTGAGATATAGCTTCAAAATGGGTAAACCGATTTTGATTATATCCTAAACAGTGAATTGGTGGCATTTGAATATTAAATTATGCCTTGTTTAATTATTAATATGTTACGGTATCATTGCAGCGATTCCTTGTAAACGGAATTACCGACAGTATGACTGTGTATCAAAACTTTGTAACCTTATATATAAACATTCGATTTACATTTAATTGCTAAAGATTGCAAAAAAAAATAATTCTAGTCTACATCAGATCTGCAAAACATACTTAGGATCTATGTATTAGTTATCTAATCTCTTTCTATATTAGATCAATTTATGTTGGTCGTTTAATGTCTCTGACTGTTGATTAATCTGTGGACTTTGATACCAAGTTGAATTCCGGACTAGTTTATCGCAGAACTAATTGCACAGAGTAATAATAGCAGATAGAAAGCCTAATAAAAAACTAGTTTTTGGTTTATACAAATGTTTAATCTAAATTAATACAAAGATTAGATAAAAAATACACATTTTGAGACTAATATTTTGTGTGTTAATTGATATAGTAGGTAGGTACATACCTACAAGCGAAATGAATCTTAAAAATAACGCCATTTTTTATTTGTCTGCATAGCCAAGACCTTATTGGATTTAAACATAAAGAATCGTGAGATTATTATTTTTTATAAAAAAAAACAGTGGCATCCCGGGAATGAAAACAGAAGTGAAAAATTGAACAATTACCAACAATTGCCTTCAATATAGTAATGGTAACAGTGTCGCGAATTCAATTGGTTTTTAAGTTGCCTACTTCTCATTGTAAGTAGAGGCCTTTGGTGTGATTCAAATGTATTATTTTCATTAAATTATTTTTTAAGGTTAAATTAAGAGTTTTCATTTAGTCTACATCGCAACTGTTCACAAAAACAATAGCCACTTAAAATAAAGTGAAATATAAAGACCATTTAAGCTGTAAATGAGTCACATTAGCCGGACCATAATCTCACGCCGACCGTTGTCTTGTCGCATTAGTGTTTCACTAACAATAAACAGAGCAATTATTTAAAAACAAAACGGTTTACTCACGCATATTCTCGGGATCGCCCGACTAGTTTCAGACTCAATAGGAGTCCCTAATCATGAGCTGACGCGGCGGCAGTGGTGTCGCGAGTTAACCGTTTTGTTTTTAAATAATTGTGAATACTCCTCACGAAAGTTATTTTACAAAAAACAGAGCAATTGTCACTAAACCATGTTGAGCGGTTCATTTTGATACTATAACTAAAGTTATCCACATTAATATTTTAAATGCGAGAGTAACTCTGTCTGTCTGTCTATTCTGCTTTCACGGCTAAACCGCTGAACTTTTTGTCGCGTTAACCAAAACCAAGGTGGGCGGAGCCGCGGGCAACAACTAGTAGTTTATAATTTAAACTGTTGAGTTAGCAAATATATTTATTTTAATTAATCTGTAGTATGAAGTATTATCCCTATTAATTGACTGGTAAAGTTTGCACTACGGAATGCCTGGAATTGCACTTTTAATGCCATTATTTAATAAAAAGTGTCGCCAAATACTAACGCTTAGAAAAACACGGGATAAGCCCCCACTTAAAACATTGATAAATGGTATTGACATTGTTTTATGAGATTTCGTTCGAACATTACAAACAGCGTTAACTCCTCAAACATATTCAAAAACTAGCCTGAATATTTAAACTCCAATATATTGGTTTAATTACTAAGTACTTATGCCATTCTCCATTAATGTTATAGGCTGTAAATAATTCATCGTCCACTTAAACACGCGTAAAATATAATAGTATAAGCTATGAAAACCGTAAGCAAACGTGTCTGCAGTTTTACAACTGACATGTATTTAAATGACCTTTAGATATAAGTAGCTGTTACTTAAATGTTAAGTGCTGTTTAATAAAAACATTGGATATTATGACAACTAAGTTCATAGTAGAACTTCATAATCTAAAAAAACGTTACAAATGTAGTATTTTAATTGATTACAATTAATTATGGATGCTTATTTGTATTATAATATATGCTTAATTGTTGATTTAACTAAAGGTGACTAGTGTAAGCTAAAAATCAAGTTGATACACAGACAATAATATTATTTTGTAATTACATCATTTAACCGGGAAACTTTGCATGTGTTATTAAATGTATTATTTTCTCATTGCTTTTGTTTTTGATCTAGAAACGTCTGATCGAAGTCCAATCTAGACACAGATATAGACAATGGTGCAGATGAAATGTTTATTAACGTACTTCAAAGTAACAGTTAAAAGATTATTAAAATATTTTACACGTATTTTTCTAATTTTACAAAATCATAAAAAACTCGATCGACGATTCATTCATTTTAAATGTTGCATGATGTTACATTTCCTTATTATGAATAAAAAAAAAAAAGCTGAAAAGGACTGATTAGATTTTGACTTTTTATAACTGGGTATAAAAAGTCAAAATCTAATCAGTCCGATGACCGGTGATGTAGATGACCAGATGACTGGTCATCTACATCATTAAAGAATCGTTTAATATCTAGGTAATTATTCATACGTAAAATCGTATAGGATATAACCGTAAACTCATTAATCCTTACTAATATTATAAATGCGAAAGTAACTCTGTCTGTCTGTCGCGCTTTCACGCCAAAACTACTGAACCGATTTAAATGAAATTTGGTACTGAGAAAGTCTAGAGCCTGAGAAAGGACATAGACTACTTTTTGCCGCGATAACCGAAATCCACGCGGACGGAGCCGCGGGAAACAACTAGTCTATACTAATATTATAAAGCTGAAGAGTTTGTTTGTTTGTTTGTTTGTTTGTTTGAACGCGCTAATCTCAGGAACTACTGGTTCGAATTGAAAAATTCTTTTTGTATTGGATAGTCCGTTTATTGAGGAAGGCTATAGGCTATATAACATCACGCTACGACCAATAGGAGCGGAGCATAAATGAAAAATGTTGCAAAAATGAAAAACCGTTGAAACTAAAACACGCGAACAAAATCGCGAGCGACAGCTAGTATAAAACAAATATAATCAAAATATACGTAGTTACATATAACTACAAACTTCTTTACGATTTCCGTCACTCCAAGTCGGTGGACACACTTTAACGTCAGAATCTATAAAAGCCTAGTAAAACATGCGTTTAAAGCTTTATAGTAAACTTGCGGTGGTCCTAACATTGTTTTTAATGTGCAGTAATATGGCCAATTAAATTCTGGTAAACGACTAACTTGAAATGTGCTTAGTTCGTTTTATTTTAGAAGCCGCTTGTGACAGTACTTAGACTGTAATTAAAGCTTGTGCTCGCGAGAGTGTTATGTAAAACAAAAGAGGTTTGTTTGTTCCTTTGTTTGAGTGTCTGCTCTTTGTTTGGTGAAATGGTATGTTATGTAAGTAATAAGTTCTTTTTCATATCTGTTTTCTCTTATTTATTTGTTTAGGAGGTATTTTTAAAAAAATGCATCCTTTGTAAAAAAATAAGTATGATGTTTTTTATTTTGCCACTGATACAAATTTGAAATAGAGAAAAATTAAAAAAAAAATACAGTATTGTATGTCTTACTTAATCAGTTAGATACCTACGCAATGGAAGGTATACCGGACCTAGGAGAAGACACCTAAATTCGCATAAACAGCTAATCAGAAACGAGATTAATAATAAATAATAATAAATTAGCGTCTATAATAATTATTTCCGTATCTCTACGTAAACAGTGAAACAAAACATTAGATAAATGTCGATGAAGGAAACTGCCAATAAAGGGAAGGTGACCAGATCAATTATTAGTATTTATTAATAGTTATAATAGTAACGTCTGGTGCTAATGAGGTGTTTCTAACGAACAATGATAGACAGAGGACGTCCAATTGTTATGTATGCGTCTGTTAACGTTATTGATAGGCAATGATGCGATAAATTTATTGTTGGATAATGATATAATTGCGATTAAAAGTGTAGTGTATCTAGAGGAGATAAATGGAAGTCACTAGCAACCCGACCCGGCCTTGCACGAGTAGACATTACAAAAAAAAAACAATTTCAATCAATCTGTCTACCTTTTGGTGAAAACCATATGAAAATCCCTTTGTTTGTGTTTGAGTTTATGGCGTTCAGAGACAGACAGACGCAGCGACTTTGTTTTATATGGTATAGGATATATATATATAGGTATGAATAGGATATATAGATTTGATGAGTACTAAATCTCAAAAAAATAATGTTTCAATGCCTGAATTTGTTAATGTTTGATAAAATACGCCTTTGATAATTGTAAGTTCACATACCTAAGTGTCTGCATTCAAGTAATCAATGTAAATTCATTACGACGATCATAATGTAAGTCTTACAATATTGCACTTACTTGTTCTTATTAACGGGCGTCGTGGAGGGTGTGGGCCTCTTCTCCTCTTTAATCGTACTATTGTTCATTTTCGACGTTAACCTCTTCAAAACGTCATCCATAGAACGCTTGTGAGGTGCAGTCAATGACAACGCGCTATTGTGGTTCAGCAATGAATTGTTATTGTTGCAGAGTCCCAAAACCTTCGCCTCGGCGCCAGGACTACTGCATTCTGAGGAGCCTCGCCTTCGAGCTTGAAGATCGTTCACTTGATGGAGACTTAAGAAAGATGATGGGACTAGAAGGTTATTTGTCATGTCTAATGATTGCTCGAATCTTTGCTTCTTCGAGGGTCGTTCGTCCTCGTATGTCGCGGTATCTTCTTCGCTTATGGAACTTCTTGTTGAGGAACTGGGTGAGAACTTGTAGAAGCCCTGGTGCTCGTTGTCCGACTCCTGGTGTTCCGGGAAGTCCAGGTTTGCGGGGCCCGCTTCAGGCTTCTCTGTTTCGGCGGCACCTTCTTGCAATTTCGACGGAGGCGACTTTCTTTTAGATGACATGTTTCTGTAAAGAAATAAAACGGTTAGGTCTATAAAGGTTCAAACGTGAGTAATATTGATGAGGAATGAAATAGGAACGGGAAATATGTGATATTTAACTCTTGTCTAGACATCCTAAGTGCTGTCACAGTATTGAGTGAGGACTGGTTAATAGCTACTCAGTGACGTCGTCACCGGAGATGTCCTAATTATGCAGTTCAGTCTGTACGTAAACACTGAGCGACGTTCAGACACTTGTTAAATGCAAAATACAAACAAAGTTTACAAACAGTATCACTGTTTGATCGAGATCTCGGGTCAGACGTCAAACGTAGTATTTGTCACCCAAACTCCCCGACTAGTTACGAAACTCGCTTCGTTAAAGCACCTAATTGGGCTCTACTAATTGTACTAATTGCAGTTACTGCCTCCTTTGGACTTAAGGTGTCCGCCGTTCCATGTAAAACCAGCTTTAGGAGATAGATCACGAAACGCGAGGTTTACTTCGGTTGTGTCGCCTATTTTGTTTAGAAATTAGAGAGGCGAGGAGGGTCTTGTTATTTTAGTTGTATTTATTGGTGTGTGGGTGTTAGGTTATGCTGGATTGGCCGAGATCGAGTGTAACACTGTAGATACAGCGTTAGTGTGCGTTATTATAGTATAACATGTGTACTTTGATGCTGATTTGAGTTGGGAACGTCTTCATTGATTGTGTTAACAAACGGTTCCTCTCGCCTAGTGTCTGGCGCGGCTGCTTTGATGTCTGTCTACGTATCTGTTGTAAGTATTGACGTGATTATTTTGAAACGTTTACTTGGTGTCATCCTTTTGCCGGAATGTTTCATCCTTTAAACATCAGTGACAAATGAGGTAAACAGATTTAAAGGATATCTATAGTTGGATGTGCAGATCTGTATTTTCTTAGGAACTCCTGTTACGATTTTGAAATAATATGGAATTGTGTTATTGGCGTTGTACCTACCAGTCTGTAAATAGGTACCTACTTCAATTGTTTATTAGCGAAAATGTATTATTTTATGATATAGGTATAATTGGTATTTGGAGGCAAAACAGAGAATACTAATTAACTATTATAAAAAAAATGTAACGGAGTAGAACAAGAGTACAAAAAAAAATTTACTGTACATGAATTTTTAAATAAATAAATTACAAATAGTACTATTGTTATTGCGAATGTAGCTTAAAACTTAATGATTACCAAATATAGTTTTCATAGAAAATAATCTTAAATAACTTGTAATGTTGTTTGGCAATAAATACTAAGAAGTATTCAAACTAAATCTATCAACAATTATGTACACAGAACATTGTTTATGTTCATTACGAGTTTACTCAACGTCTGCAAAGTTAGCACAGATTTGACAAGTAAATGAAGAATAAATATTTACGTTTTAGGGCATTTTCAGTGCGTTTATTTAGTAATAAGTACCTAATTAAAATAGTTTTGATTGACGAGAATTTGTTATTGGAATATTCGTTTTGATAATATTAGAACGTCAAACTTTAAAGATTAATTGCGTTATAATTTTTCAAGTGTTTTTAATAATATAAATTTCTAATTGACTCATAAGTCATATTTTTTTGTCTTTTTAAGTTACATAATAAATACAATACGTCAAAATTTTTATACCTATAAGTTGCTTCAATAATTTGCATCGTAAAAATATACGATGCACAATCTATAAGTGAGACAATCGATCGTTTGAATCGGTGTCAAATCGATATTCGCAGCAAAAAGGCCTGTTAGCATACTGCCACGGCAAATTGTGTTAGTGCCTCTGAGATAAAAGGGGGTGATGGTAACAGAGTTAGGAACGCAAAGACGCAACAATATATTGGCTGTAGCAATATGTAGGCAAGTTGGTTAGCGTAGCTCTATGGTAATAAGTGAATTTCAGAGGACTATGCTTTCAAACTCTTGTGGTAAAATATTTAACATAACTTAATTTTGCTACTAAAATAACTGTTACAAACTTACTGGTCTTTATTAGTAATTGTATTGAAATGTACTTTTGACAAATTCTTAAAATATATTTTGTTCTATTTTCCGAACAACCCCCTCAAAATATCAACACTAGATATATCAATCAGCACCCACTTAACAATCAATGTAACAAATCATTTTCGAACGAAAATATCATTGAATTGTTATAGTCTATGCAAACTTAAATGCTTACAAGTTAAGGCAAAATGAACTTTATTCCTATGAAAATAACATATCACAATAAAGACAATATATTTGTCAACTGCAACTACTAATTTCCTTTTCATTACTGTCACAATGAAGTCACGCGGCGCGGCGGCGGGAACAATATGGTGAATTGGCGGGAAATTTGACAGGTCAATATTACGTTCAGAACTGTTTATCCTCACAGTTGCGATCACATTTTTGTTAAGTGACATTTTTTTATAATTAAATGTAAGACAAAACTACTTTTCGTAATCTTAGTTTTTTTTAAGTATTCTAGTAAAGTATTCTACATATATTTTTAAAAGTTAGCCTGAAGAGGTCCACTGCCCAGTAGTATCTATATTGATTGAAATGTTTAAATTTTTTATTTTTACATTGAAAACTTTATCGTATATATACACACCTCTAACACGCTTTTACAAAAATTTGTTTCGATATGTTTTAAGAAATCTAATCATGTTAAAATTCTGTTATTAGAAGGAAGTTTAATAAAAAACAATGACGCGCAGTTCAATGATGCAAGTCGATTTCAATTTGCAGTGGGGTGACGTAACAATGACGACACAGAATTGCTAGCAAATTGTTTTTGTAAACTTCACCCTTTGTTAAATCGTTGCAAGTGATTAAAGAGTTGCGATTTTAAAAAAAGTATTGTTGGTACGGCTTTTAACAGAAACAGATAGTTGATGTTCAAGTAAAAAAATTATTGCGAAGATCATAGGTTATACGAGGATTATTACTTAAGTTTTCATTATTTTTAAATTAGCTGTTAACCAGTTTCTTTAACTGTGTTTAAAGTCAATAAGATTTTTTTTAAGTCATGGAATATCTATGTACCTACATATCTATAGGTATAATTTTGACCCGTCATAATTACATTAAAAACTTAATCAGTTGTGAACAATTGTCTACTCAGGTGTAAATCGTCAAAAGACAGTTGATAAATAATTGACCTCGGTACAAGTTGAATATCAAAATAATCGAGAAATCTACAAGATTCCAATTACCCGGCAATACATGCATACCATTGCAAAACTATTCGTACAAACCTGTCACGTGTGGACCCGACTTCTAATTTATACGAGATATTAACATGTGCATCCGTTTAGAAATTAATCAGTGTACGGACGGACCGACGGACTAAGTAAACGTAACGACTGGCTCCAATCTATCTGACGAAGGAAATTGCCGACGCCCGTCTTAGATAAACGGCTAAGGTTTCCGACCCGATCACTGTATTAGAGTGTCATCTCATGTAACTAAGTTGCTACTAACCCTTGAAGCTTTAGATACGTCGAGTGATTCGATTGCTTTTGATTTTCAACTCTAATTTGTCAGCGTTTTGAGTGGTTTTAGTAAAGAGAAAAAAAATATGATACCTACTAATCAAACTAACAGTCAGCTTAATTTTATTCAGAAAGAAATTACTCGAAATACAGTTAAAGATAAAAAGAGACTAAAATTAGATACTTCCTGAATAGGTAATATTGATAACGATAATGTAGATCACGAAATTATAGCAGAATATGTCGAGAAATATCATAAACACAAGAACACGGCCAATGAAAACATTTCTGAAGGCGACGACAGAAAAACAGCTCAAATCAAATAAGCGAATAAAACTCCAAGAGAGTCGGCCGAATACAATACAAATAAAAATTAAATAGAAAAATATTGTGAAGCGCCAGTAATTGAATGAGGAACGAGAAACATTTTCTTTTCCTTTGGTGGGAAAGGAAAAAATATTGTCGGCAGAAATCTTCGAGTAACAGAATTATTCCTATTCTATAATAAGTTTATTCACAATAAGGTGGAATAAAAATTTGTAGCGCTCTTCAAATTAGGTTTTGATGTGCCCATTTACTTGTCCGATAACGTTTCAATTGGTTCGCCTAATTGGTTTTGAAAATTTCCAACGTTCCATCCGACAAAAGATTGATTTTAAAATACGTTTTTGTAATACACAACTGGTAATCTAAATTTTATGAATAGTAACCCAATGAATGCTAATAATGTACCAGAAAAAGTTATTTCATAGAAAAATACAAAATGACATGTCAAAACAAGCGCTGCATCGCACAATTGGCTTCTATTGAGTGAAGCGAAGGGAGGTGGAATTATCGGCGGCAAATTACAAGAAAACTCCCTCGTACAGAAACCCGAACAAAATGTAGTTACAAGTGTAATAACCAACAAAAGTAAGGGGGACTAGATGTGGCCCAAAAAAAACGACAACATTTATAGAATACTAAAAATTGTTATGACATTCAACAATTTAGGTTTACCGAATCCTAAATTACCACTACAGTTGTAGTTCGTATATTTAAAAACATGCTGACCTACGCTTTCGACTAAAAGCTATTAACTAAATATACTTCATTTTATTTAGACCGACCAGCCAATCAATAACAATTGAATATTGTTTAGTTTCCCTAGCCGCAGATAAAGTAGAAAAACCATCAGCTAAGCCAAGTCGTAAAATCCTAGTTTATAATGTGTTTGAAAAGGTTCCAGAAAGCACACATAAATAATATAATTAAAAAAATATACGTGTAAATAGTGAATAAACATGTGGATGAAGTCAAAACATCCATTCCATTCTGAAATGCTTATATAATTTGTCATGTGTAATATCCAGAAACCAAAACGATGTCTATATTTTGTAGCTCAACACTCGCCGATGCCTTTTGATCTCCAATAAACTAAATTTCTTTTCGAAAACGTAATATTACTTTGTGCTAAATCGTTTCGATAAAACGATTACGGGTAGAAAAATTACTTGAAATAATATACCTACGTGGTTAATTTACTTTCGATTGCTAATAGAATCAAATATTTCTGTTATGAAAAATGCACCATAAATTTTATTAGCTCTTGTCTCACTCCTACGTAATTCTTTTCTTTATTATATATTCTTTGTGCCAATATGAACAGGTGGAATATATGAAATATCATGTACCGATCTACATTCTTTTATATTTTTGTAGCTGACATACCAAAATCTATTGTATCTTTATTTATATTTGCTTGTCTATTTATCAAATGATGCCGTTCTCAAGTCAAAACCTATTTAATTATATAATATTCTTAGCAAAAGAGATTTTTATTGGTATGTCTAAAATAGTCAACCTCATAGCAATAACAGCAATCATTATGATTTCTTCTGCATTTTGTTAAAATATTAGGTCACCAGGTGATGTCGCTTCTAGCATTTAAGACATTATATTTGTGTACATTTTCTTGTGCCTGACAATGGGGGAAATTACCCATCGGGTGCGCGACAACGCGAGACGAGTGGGCGAGCGGGTTCACAACTAGGGAAAGAGAATGCGGTTTTCTTATATTCTGAAGGGATTACCAGTTTTCCATAAAGTTTTTTGTAGGTAATAACAAAAGTAATAAGCAAATTCTTTAAAAAAAAAAAACAGTTTATATCCGGGAAGAAGGCACAAATCGCTAAATTTAATGTTTTCCCAAAATTTTCTATAAGTATAATAACATCTTAAGAATTTATTTTTAATTAATTAAGATTTTTGATACCATTTCCAAAGCCGGTTTTTTTTTTCTGGAGTCTAACATTTTTTTTTTACTAACAGAATCCGTCTCCACTCTCGCTTCCGACCCTCAAAGGGCAATGAGACGCTTTATGATTACTCCGTGACAAACAATGCAGTTAATATGGCGGCACAATGCCCAATCACCGGCAACCATTGTTCTCACAGGTTGCTACTTGTAATGACGGCTTAAGTATATTTCATGCCGATTCTTTTAGGGCGGCCTTCTGAAATCTGTTTGCGTTTGATGTGGTTGACGTACCTACCTGGATTATTTTTCTTATTCTTTTAATTTTTAAAACGCTGAGTGAAATCTTAAAAAGTTTATTTGGGCTTAGAATATTTGTAGAGAAAACTTTGGACCTAATGATTTATCTAATCTTTTCTTACTATAGTAACCATTATGACATTCTGGCTTTTCATTTTTATTGTTTGAAAGCACATAGCATTATAACACTGATGATAACTTTGAGATGTTATTTTGAGTGCATGTGTAAGTGCATGATTCTAACGTTACTTTGATTAACCTTATAATATTCATATAACTACTAGTTATTATATTTCTAATGAAGTAGTACAAATCCGCGACCTACTCTCAAGCTATCGTCGTTGCATCAATATAAGATATAATATCAACAATTAAGGCGTATACAGACTCGACGACGGCTCAACGATTTTCCTAAACAAGAGAGTCTGATGAGTGTCTATTGTCCCTTAGGTCACTGCTAAATGAACTGGCGAAATGAACGCAATGAGAATGTTGTGCAGCTAAACGCTATTCAACTTCCTCGCTTTTTGCCGTTTGTGATAGTTGTGCATATTTTTTAGGACGAATTTTCTTCGACGTTCTCAGTATGTGACTTCACTATTCAGTCTTCCTTTTCGACGTGAGCTTTCTTATTATTGTGCTAAAATTATTTGCAGCATTCTAGAAAGGTAATTCGATTAAAATACGTTTTAATGTAAAAATACATAAGTATCAAAGTTGTATTAAATATCTACCATTAGGTAAGGAAAGCTCAATATAGAAATTAGAAAATCAGATTATGAATTGATTTTTTTAAACCAATATTAGATCCTACTGCTGGGAAAAGCCCTCCCCTTTTTATGAATAGATACTTGATTTAATTAGTATTAAATATAGACCATAGTAATTTAATACTCCATAATAATCAAAGTCCTACAGACTACATAACTCTTTAACATCCGATACAAGCAAACCTTCAATGAGCAATGAGCTTTCAAATCGATGGAAATGTTTTTTTCTTCAACTTGAACACAAACCAACAGAATAAGCGAAATGGAAACAGTAGGAACAAAATGGCAAAATAGAAAAATAGTTGAACGTAAATGAGTGGTACTTGGAGTCAAGATGCCTCTACACGGTTTCGTAAAGGAAAACTCACAGGCGAGGAATTCGGTTTATGAGAACTACTTGAGAGTTCCCGATCCTTGGCACAGCTGGGTAAATTTTGATTGTTTGCCAATTTGGTAGTTGTGAAAATATGAGACTTGATTTATGGATTAGGTGTTGAAGGATTTTGGTTTAAAATAATTCAGTTCTCGCGGCACTGCCGTTAGCTATTTCGATTTACTAAAGCAAAATAATGGTCATAATTGTATAGATGCATACATTGATTTGTACCTAGAGACCGCTTACCTACATTCTTAAATGTTTACAAGAAAAAGCTTATAATAACATCAAAGCTAACTAATCAATGTGCGCTACAAAAAAGTAATGACGCACGAGTCGCCGATTGCCATTCTGCTACTTAAAATCATCTCATTGTTTATACTGCTCGTCTCGTCCCCTTCGCTTAAAATAAACAAGTGCACATCCTTTGACAGTGCAACACAAACAATTGTCGAAATCATAAACAATAGTTTACATCGCAAATATAAACCGAGTCCACAAAGTATCCCTATGTATAATGAACCATTCATACTGCCAAACAAACTCCAACCAACCATATGCAATAATTCCATACAGGACTACTCAATACGATAAAGCTGTAACCCCCTATCATGTTACAAAGGATTCTAAAACGAAAATAGATGGCAGTAAAACTGAGAATTAAATGACTAACGTTATAGATGTAAATCCTTGGTTCGCTGACAAAGAACAGAAGCGATTTCACGACATCAAAGTGGAACACGACATATTACGCTACAAAATAAACACCAGAATAAATACATCGAAATGTTTGTTCGGAAATATTCGGCAATGGGGTGATCATATTCTAAATTATCTGTTAACAGAGGGTAGTTTCCCAAACCCTTTTGACGGCAGGATTAATTTGCTGTTTGTGTGTACGGTTTGTCTCTGAACAGATTTGCAATTAATAGGACTACATATATGTATGCACTAATACATTTGGTATGTTTAGTCGTGTATATTGTGATTCATAAATTTTGTCCGCAAACATGAGCATACAATAATGGCAGTATTAAAACTTTTCTAACGAACCCAGATTGTTCGTTGGGCGTCTGCGTTGAAATCCGAGCAAGCTCAAAAATGGTAGGCTATAATTTGCACATAAAACGTATCCTAATGGCAACGTACGTGATCACTTATTCGGCGGACTCACAAAGCGGGACATCTTCATCTGAAAGCAGACTCTGATTTAAATACATTATTCTTGTAATAACAGCCGCGCACCGGACGGAGGGAGCCCTATTGAAGTCGTAGAATACATTATTTTAATTCGTACCACCTCTTTGTGACCCCATCAGGGAATTAATGGATTCAAAGCCTTCTCTTCCGTTCGACAAAGAATAATTTGCTAAGTAAATGAACGGACAGACAATCGCGTTACGAGCCCGAGTTTTGTTTCGATTGTAGATTAAAGAGTGGCGAATCAGTGAAAGGGGCACCTTTCAATCCGAGCCTTTGTGAGCGTTATCTCTGTTAATTTTGGAAGGTCAATGAATAAAATAAACAGTAGGATTTCATTATTCATCTTCGAGCTTTGATTAAGTTTAACATTGAATGAACAGAGGTTATTTTTTTAATAATGCATATCAGAGAACGTTCTCCAACTGAAGTTTGTGTGGGTTTCTATTAAGATATTGTATCGCTAACGGGAAAGCAATAATCTAAATTGAAATAGGTTGTGTCTAAGATGTACGAAGCTGGTCTCAATTCAGTATTCATTGGGAGCGGTAGAATAGAGAAGCTATCGAGAATTATTGTCAAATCTCAGGGGCAATGCGACCGCCGTTCGGTGAACATGAACTGGGAAGGGGCCATTGATGTTTTAGAATAGTGTTATTTGCTTAAGTGCAGAACTCCTTGTGAGCTACAGAAACGTGGATTAAGTTTATTATAAGATGTCTTGGCCTAAAACAGTCTATCATTTTTTTAATTAATAACGAAAGAAAACTTTTAAGCAAGATTATTAGTTCCAAGCGATCCCTGACGACTGACCATATGTTTGGGAATTATTTTTTATATGTTTGTAAATACTTTAATTTCTATCATTTTCATTTCTAACATAATAAAACGTGTAAATTCTACTTTTTTTTAATATCCCTTAGGTAGATTATTAATATTATATTAGACACGTATTTTTCTTATTTAGGTAACCAAAAACTTTCGATGATACATTGATTTGAAATGTCGCGTGACGTCACGATGTCGTACGTTTTGTGTAACTTCGTGACGTAATTAGCTACTCTTATACTTTGATTCGCTTTATCTCCTTAGTTTTGTTATTTAAAAAAAATATAAAATACATGTATAATATTCTTTTATTACTTAATTTACGGACTAAATAGTTTTTCACTTTTCATATCCAGTCAACATACTTATTCAACACATTAACCTTTCTTAATCAACCATACTATAAACATAACACCGATAGCTAGTTTGTTCTCTTTATTCTTTTTTATAGCATGTTTTAGTACTAACGATACTCCACCCCTTCGAGCGACGTGACAGCCAAGGGGTAGACGACTTAACCCCTAGGGTCAGTTATTGTGTCATCAAAGTCTGACGTCTTGCCTTACTGATACTTAAACAAAACAGACTTAGGGGAAATGTAGGGAACAAGTTAATCTTAGTATACAACAAGAATTATGATGAAATAGTTTTGTAGGTTATTAATTCGATTATTCGAGTTTAGATGTGTCATTTTTAAGGAAGAATCAAAAGGTGCACAATTTTGCAATGCTCAATTTTGTGTCTGATAAAATTTTAATTTTAATTAATAAGCAGTGTAAATTCCATAAAGTAAATTTTCAATAATGTAAATTCATTTTAGCAGTGTAAAAAAATAGGACAACATCACATACATTGCTCTGAACCCAATGTAGGCGCGTAGCTAAAGCTCTTAATTTTTTACTCGACCCGGCCCAGACCCGAGACAATGTAGAAAAGTGGTTTTCTACATTGACCCGTCCAGGGATCGAACCCGGGGACCTCAGAGGTTGCGACACCTTGAAAACAGGTGTGTACGCCAATCGACGACAGAAGTCGAAGAAAGCTTACCTTTCACACAACTTCTTCTTTCAACAATTAACTTTTTTCGATAATTTACCGATAGTGTTAAAAAATTAGGTTTTTTTTTCTAAACTAAAAACTCATCTTTATTACGAGGATTTAGTAGGTACCACGAATAGTGTTTATCACAAAACACACGATGAAAGTTTGCGTGAAGTAATATCGAATGATTTATATATTATTCATCTGGTTGGTTCGGTGAGCCCATAACACCTTTGTGAATAATTTAGTCTTCAGACATATTATTTTTGCAGGGGCCGGTCACCGTTTGTCCTATAAAATATCATTTGAGGACAACCGGGGGAAAAATCCTTGAGGTTAATCTATGAGAGACGAGATGTAGGGTGGATATAGTACTACTAGTGATGAATGTGAACAGGTTACTTTTTTTAGTACCAATCGAAATCCAGCGCTGGGTGTTCTACACTCAGCATCTGCTGAGTGGGTTACCTTTTTGACATTGCATATTTGTGCTTTGCCAAATAAATGTGTTTCTATCATATTCTATTTAATATAGCTAATAGTATATTCCAGTACTTTTAAATGACCCAATACTTATGAGATTTTAGTACTAAAAGCCCGGTATTAAATTAAGTCGATGACAATTAATCAACTTTAATTTAAAGACTTAATTGTACAAAACAACACTATTATTCACTTGTGTCTTTAAAATCAACCACTGGCTAACCTATTAACTTCCGATTCCATTATTTCCTATCCCAATTGTAGTTAAGTTTCAATGTTCTAATACCATTGCACTCCAAAAGTAATTAATAACAGAACAATAGAATAAACTAACCGTTTGTTTGGCTTCAGACGCGAAACTACACGTTCATGACATGGAATCAATCTAGCTACACAATGCCTCAATCTGGAGACGCTTCTAACCGAATTACTTCAGAAACCTACCTAAAACCATTATTAACCCCTTTCAGCAGTCACAATCGCAATTTACGGTTATTTGTCAACCCGTTAATGCAAAGTAAACGGATTTGTTTAATATTTGGGCTTTATTTTGTAATGTTAAGCGTTTTGTTGTGGTCGTGATTGCTGGGAAACGCTTGTTTGCGGTTTGAGCATTTGTGATGAGGTTTTTATGTTTCTGTAATGATAGCAAGTGTTAAACTGTCAGCTTTGAAGATAGCAATGAAGGTTTTATAATGAAGCCGTGAATGGGATTTAATTTAATGTTAAGTGTTAACGAATGGAGTTTAGTAATGTGGGAAAAGATATTAATATTGTTACTTTTAGTGGTGTATAAATAACTGTTACTTTTTAAATATATTAAGATTGACTAGATGTAACTAGGAAACAAGAAAATTTTGTTACACGCATTGTACAAGATGGTGGAGAATAAGATTAATTTAGCGAGTAGAATAACAGAGCAGTTAACTGAAGGATAATTTCTCAACAATTTCCAAACGACTTACTTGACGTAGGTAATGAAACTCGCACATTCAATAATAATGTGTCCCTAGCCACGTCACCGACTGTCACTAACATTAACAATTGTATGGAACAATACGCTTTCGCTGAACTTAGAACAATAACACTACATTATTGAAATGAATAGACGCTCACAATGTGTTGAAACGTGGCGAAACTGCTTAGCCTATGGAATTTCTAGAGAAGTCAAAATGGAAATTGTTCGGTTATTTTGAATACTTGAGACAAATGAAGACGGCTTAGCGCCTTCGACTAAAGTATTGTTCTAACCCAAATGACTTTGGTGTTATGGCAGAATTTTGAATTGTATATTTCCTATATGTTTTAATCGAAGATTCCTTGAAAATTTTACGGTAGGTACATAAAAGCAAGGAAATTACCATCTGATATTGGAATTTCTAAAAATTTAAGAGTTTAAAAAACTTTGATTCAAATAAAAATCTTATTTAATACCTTGATTAATAGGTAACAGAACAATGTACATTAATTTCTTAATAAAGGAATTACGTAATTATTGGATAATCTTGTGACCAAAGCATGGCACGCAATAGACTTGTTTGAACCCAATAAGTGTGAGATGAAGTGGAATAATCGATCCGACAAACAAGAGGGCTCCGCGGTGCGTCGAAACATCGATATACGATTCGATACAGACGTTCGAATTAGAATCGATTTCCGTGATGTGTTCACCGTTGGCTTGTTATGCTGTTAGGGAGAAAGGCGAGATGTCTTTGTTGATTGTTATGTCTCTTAGTCTTTAATTGGTTGATATTTAACCTCTTTTAATAAATGCTTTAAAATAGAGTTACTTTTTTTCTGGCAGCAGCTTTGATACCAGTGAAATTGAAAATTTAAATGTTACAAAGAAATTTTTGTATTGTTCGTCACCTAAATTTCAACAGTAATGAAAGCATCGTGTTAATATGTTTGTAAAATTCGTTTGAAACATAAATATGTATTGAAATTCCTGAAATTATTTCCATGTGTTAA
Organism: Diachrysia chrysitis; assembly: GCA_932294365.1. Taxonomy (NCBI): domain Eukaryota; kingdom Metazoa; phylum Arthropoda; class Insecta; order Lepidoptera; family Noctuidae; genus Diachrysia; species Diachrysia chrysitis. The sequence goes on along the minus strand of OW028659.1, from coordinate 6,135,753 downwards.
AAGTGCACATTGTAGAATGAACAGTTATTATGCTTGTACAATGTTCACAATAAAATCCAACATTGATTGTTGACATTTACAATCTTGACACAAAAATTTCGCAAGTCGCTCGAAGTTTATTAGACCAGATTATATCTCTTTAGATTTTAATGAAAATCAGACATTATCAGGAGCCAATGTCTGGGAAACATTACGAATTTCATCGGCTTCAAACATCAAAAAGAATGTTTCTGTCGATAACCATTGATTAGTCCCTCTTGTCACATCAAAGACCCTCGGGTCTATTGTGTGACCTCCAATAATATTTCCAACAATTTTACTCAAAGAATTTCTATAGTATATTTCATACACAATAATAGGATCAAACACGAAAGCTTTCTAATTGTAATTGAATGGACAACTCGTAATGATATTGACGTGATGAGTGATAACATGTTTAATGATGACTTTGATGATATGGTGATAAATGATGAGAATTTGTTGGACGCATACCAAGTGTTACAGCCTGTTAAAATTATATATGATGTACAAAGTAAGTGTTGTAATGTAACCGGACACATTTGTAATACTAAAGAATTTTAAAAAGGTCAAGATTGACACAATAAACATTAAATCTTTGCTAATGGCTCATAAAAGTATTACGTATTGTCGTTTATTCCTTATGAAGTGAGTAATACAGGAGAAAAATGTTTGGCACTGCTTTAAGTTCATGATAGTCATATTGAGTTTTCTTAATATTGATTTTGTTTGCTGTGCCTCCACAGCTAATAGCCTTGTCATCATCAGCACGACGCGTGACTAACACACGTAAGTATCGGTTCGAACTGTCATTGCTAACACTATTGTTTTTGGCACTAAAGCCGTGTCATCGCCGGTCACCACTCACTTGTTTCAAACTAATAAATTTCCTTCACTCCTAAATGGGTTCGGAGAAAATAATAAATAATTATCATTGACTTTCGCAGTTTTTTACAAATTTTATGTTTTAGACATCAAAGGATCTTGAGTGGTGTGAGCAATAATTGGTCAATGTTAGGAAGCAACGACGCATGGCCTGCGCAGTGCCAAATTGAAAATGGCAAAAAAACATTGTTTATATGACGCCTTATTAACAAGAGATTTATCGTTGACGTTTCTCTTAAAAGTTTTCTGTTGTTATTTTTTTGACGTTTTAATTGTGAACCAGATGTTATCTTAAAGCTTCGGTGTAGCCCTGGAGGAGTTCAATTATTCTTAATTTTTAAGAAATATGTCAACTAAAAATATGAGTAAGGTTAAAAAATATACATTATTCCTAGCATAAATTTAGTTCACCTATATAAGCTTTTGAGCCAAACGGTTTTAGTGTGGTTGGTACCATCTGTTAGTATATTATACAGGTGCGGTTTAATACCGACTGCAATCAAATCCCACAAACCAATAACTGCAAGATCGATACCCTTTGATGTTAATCAAATTAAAATTAATAATATCAAACTATTCGAAATATATACGATGACTCACAAACAAAATGATCAGATAAAATCCAATCAGTCAATGTTAAAAATTACAAGACGTTGTTGTGACAAATTAAAATTATCAAGACAGTCTGTACATTTTTTTACCCGTGCCTCTTAATGTTACAACTGATATTAAGAAGTAAAATACAGGATGTATCTATATTATCTGAAGAATTTGACAGCAATAGAATTATGAGCAGAATAGCAATTTTTATTTCATTCAGTCGATATATCATGGAAGATATTTACGAACAAATAGAATGTGATGTTGGCACAAACCTCAGAGAACAAAGAGAGTGATAAATAAAATTATAGTGCGCTAACAGGGCTGTCTGACAATGGAGATTTTATTAATTCATTTTATAACAACTTTTGAGAAATGTTGACTTTAAAATAATCTCATTTTTAATAGTTAAAAAAAGTACCTACCAAACAATAATTATTAAAACTAGGTAATAGTTTGATAGGTAAAGCATTAGTACAAGAACAGGTTTAAAAAAAAGGTAAGTAAAGGATAATCAGTGTTATAGAAAAAATGCGATTAAGAATCGAAGAACAATACAAAATAGAAATACCTCTTAAGACGCAATTAGCATTTTATGGAAGAAAAGTAGAAATATACCCAAAAGACTAAAAAAGTAGAAAGTTTCTTAAACCAGATTTACGGAAGATCTTTTACTAAACTTTACAAGCGAGCATCTTTCAACAAGACCGTAATTGTATTTCTAGCCAACCCTACAGCCAAACAACTGACATTTTCTCCAACATTGTATGGATATAGTTACCATATGCACTTCTGGTTTAACATTGTTCATTGATTTGTTCTGCATTTTACGTTGAGTGATAATTAGTATATTATGAGCGATCTACATGACATTTACCGAAATAGAAATTGCATTGCAAGATTGCAACGGAATCGAAAGAATTTGTTTCCAAATTTATATGAATTGAAATGTTTTGTTTCTACAATGTTATCGTAAAATTGTTAAAAGGATTGAGGATTTAAAAAGCAATTATTATAAAGATTATTGTTTTAAATAGACTTAGTATAGCACGTTCAACAACAAAAACATAAATTAACAAAAACAGAACAACTAATCAAATAGTATTTAAATGAATAAGCATGCATTTAATCGTGGAACATAATATAATAGTACATTTATTAACATAATCTAACGCTCAATAGAATCCATTTATCATGTATTTATTATAACATTTTATCAGATTTCAATAAAATCTGGTTAGTCATGAAAAAAATCACGAACATTCTGTTATTAAAAATAACAAAAAACATAACGTATAGGAAACGGATGTTGTTAGATTCGACTTTGTGTCTGAATATTTGTTTAGTTATCAATAAAAAATCACCAGACGTACATTAGTTTTCAAAAATAATATTCTTCTGTTAATTCGTAATCGTAAAACTGTTAGTTCAAGGATTTTATTAATATCTATAATTTTAAAATTAGATATACGTATCATTCGTTGCCCTGAATCAGCGGCAGTTATAAGTTTTACGTCTGTTTCAATCGCAATGCATTACGAATATTCACTTACTTTTAATAAAAATATTTACGTTTTAGGAACTACTAAATATCACTTTCTGAAATACGAAGAATAGATAACACCTAGATTCGCCTGCCCTTCACCGCTAAGCAGTGATAAGTATGTCTAGAAAATATGGAAGGCAAAAACTAAACAAAACAACAGCGTAACAAACTCCCAGTTGTTACCTGCAATACTGTGTACTACACGTCAAATGATAATTGAAAACACATACAAATACAAGTGTAAAAACGAACTGAATTTAATGAAATTTATATGTGAGCACCTCTGAGGATCGACAAAATAATGCCGGAGGAAAAAATCCTCCTTTTGAAAAGTCGGTTAAAAAGTTAAGATTTAATGATGTTTTAACATACGAAACAGCTAATTGTGAAGTTACAGTCGATGCTAGAAATGCATTTGATGCATCAAATGGATACTGTAAACTTTTTTAGGAAAATGTTAAAAATACATCAGTGATTGTATGATGGTATGATTCCCGCGTACAATGTAAATGTTTGTGATAATAACAAAAGAAAAGATGTTAAAATAAGTCCACAAATTGTTTTTTCTTCTCGGAATTTTCCTATCCATGAATTCTGAAAAAATAATCTATTTTCTCAAACAATAGGTACGCGGAAAAAAAATAACATTGTTATGAAAGCAATTTCATTATTCATTAAATAATAGATGATAACATGGAACAATAAAGTACGTAATTTAGGTAATTAAACAACAATGAACAAAAATAGCTGATAACAATGCTTATTGATAACCTCCGAATACTTTATGGTAAATAGGAAAATAACTCTGAGATAACCTAGAAAGTTATACACTGTTGCATTGTCCAAAAAAATAGGATTAATATTCAAAATATTTATTCAAAACCCTGCCTAATTTTAAGATTAAATCCAACTATTCCTTAAAAAAATCAAGCCAGAATTACATCATTTTTGGGACTTAAATTACCCTAATACATATTTAGAACGTCTTGAGTTGTGTTTAAGAGGTGACAAAGTATACAAAATTCCGTACAAATCAAATAATAACAATTATAATAGCTTGCACTGATATCCACTAACCTAAATTGTCAACAATTTAATTGATAAACGAGACGAAATGGGAAACAATAAAACATTTGAACTATAAAAATATAATTATCTTTGGGTCACCGATTGACTGACCCATATTTTTGAGCATGTAACAGACACCTAAACTTAAGATAATGAATATTTTTTTCATAACAAATATAGCAATCATTCAGTCTTTAGGTGATAATGTAGCACTTTGCAGATTGCAAGCTTTAAGTTTTATTCAGGCCGTTTAACTTGATAACGCAAAATGAAATAATGAAATAAAATTGACCTTGAATGCCTTGCATTACCATAAATATCAAAACAGCCACGTTGTTACATCTTCAAATACCTTCCAAACTACAATAACACATAAGGGCAACCAAGAATAAATTTTGAACAATGCCACACAAGCAACGGAATGTTCCAACAAGACAGCTCACGTAGAAGAATTTAACAAAACCAAATCCGTCAACTTGAACTTGCCAGACATTTGACCAATAATAGCATTGTGAGGAAGATGTAGCATTAGCTTTTGTTTAGCCCCAGCACGTGTGATCCAACTACCGTCCCTCCAAACGTCATTATTTGCATACCAACTGGTTCCGTCTATACGATATTAATCAAAGGTTTTATTAGTGAACATCAAAGAATAAACACAATGCTAAGATCTCTTATAAGGTACCCTCAATACTATTGTAACTTTTGTCTGAGGTTGATTTATGAGCGGCCACTGTTGTTGGCCCAACGTATTGTGATGTCAGTTTTTGTTCGGCGCTCGCCGACATTGTACTACCCCTTCGACGGTCCAGCGCGGATGCCTTTATTCAGGTTGATCTCACTTTGATGCTTCTAAGTCGGGACAATGCCCCGTGTGAGTCACAACAGATTTTACGTGTATGGAATTTGCATAATTCAAGCTATCCATGTTTCCATAGTAACTAACCTAATATGGTAATTTTAGTTTTATGTTTAGATCTACAAAATGTCAATGTTTATTTTTCATTATGTTTACATTTTGACTGTATTCCTATTTTTTACTGTTTGTATGATTAGTGGTAAGATCACAGTCAGCTTGAACTTAACTATACAATTTATTAATCTTAATTAAAATCACATTTTTGTCGCAAAATATTTCTACTATCGTAAATCTAAGTCCATCAAAAATTCATAGCTATAACTGATTTCAATTTTACCATCCCGTCGTAACCCTTTGTCGTTCATCAAGTCCTTGACCGTCCGCTGAGCATTGTGCAACACAAAGGAGCGGCCGCGATTGAGCCCCACATGTAATTTTCATGGTTTGCTCCTTACATTCACGCTTCTACATCCACTCGCTTCCAAACCATTAAGTTCTTTACCTTTGTCTGCCGTCCCCGTCTTTATTACGTGGTAATACTTCATTGTACACATCTTATTCTTTATTAGACATAGCATTGTGAGCAGTACTCTCTTGATTGGCTCTCGGATTTTTTCAACACTGTTTTGAGTTACGTTTGCGTCATCAATACTAATGATTGCAACCGGTAGCACAATACTTATTGTTTGGTCGGTTTTTTTTTTGTCTGTACAGGTTTTTTCATTATCAGAATTTACATCGTCATTACATTTAGTTGGCGTTTTATTACTATAGTTTAGTAACAATAAAATATTGTTGAGATCAAACAAGTGTTGGCGGGTTGCGTGACTTACAGATTCATAGTACGTCAATATGATAATCAGGTCGCGTATATTGTGATATCTCGATTAAATGATGTGATTTATTCGTGGTTATAGACTAGTTAAACCAAAGTCTAATTTCGAGACTATATAATTGAAATTCACTTTGTTAATAAGTAAATACATCCACAGAGATAAATACATCTAGCTCTGTAGTAGGCAAAAACAAACAAATTAGAACTAACGTTCACAACATACAGTAACCTGCTGAAATATTTGCGCACACGAATAACAATAAAACATGGTTAGCGATACATTTATAAGAAATAACCATCAGTACATTAGATAAAATTAAATGGCGCGCACTACATAAACTACATACAGTACAACTGATCTTTGTCCGGTCAGTTTTGTTCATAACGAAATTGAAGTCATAAAAGTTTCATTATAATCTCAAAGATAGCACCACAGTCTTATGATTGAACACCACGTATGAAGTGCACACGACCATCTTCATTCGTAAGGGACTCTACACACGTTCGACCAATCGCGCGACTCAACAGCTGTTGTTGACTGGACAAATATAAATGTCCTTGGTACATGAAATTTTGTAGACCAGATGTTTGTCATTTCATTTGTTTATTAATAGATTTAAAAGTGCTAAAATTATGATCCTCTATGATTTATATTAAGTCTCAGTTTTTTCGGTACTAACACTAAACAAAGTTAGAGCTGCCACCGATTTTACGTACGTAGGCAATTTTCTACATTCCTGTAATATTTTAAAAACAGCAATGAAGTCGCAATACGAGAAACATACTAGAATGTTTTTGTTTCTAATTAAATCTAATTGGAATTCCTATGCTATAGAAAAAATCCCAAAAAGTATTGAAACCAAATTACATTAGCAATTAGTAGCAGGGAATAAATGGTCATGTTTATATAAAAGACGCAGCAAGGAACCGATCAGCGTGTGTAGAGTTCTTAACAGTCTAAATCCGTACACAATCCAGTCATAAAATATGGCTCCAACAATAAAACAGAAGTGGTCCGTTCTACTTCAACACTGGCGAAAGTGTTCTATATTCTTAGAAGGATGAACTTTTTATTACTGTGCACTGTTTAATTTCTTCTAATCCAACAGATTATGGTGTATTTTCGAATACGTCGTTTATATATTTCAAAGATAATAGATAAACAATGAGTTTATCGTTATATTCGAACTGTATTTTACCGTCCACATGTGTACCTATAGGAGTTAGAAATAAATGCTTTTTTGATTTCGACATTCCAATCGCAATACCAAATTCTGAATTGCAGTATGATGTTTTGGTAAAACTTATACTTTATTATAACATGCATCCAACATTTTTCAATGGCAGACATTTAGAACAACGGCATCAAATTCTGAAGAACAAAGTATACATAAACATTTATATAACTTTCATTTAACTAAGAACAAAGTGCTACGTCACGCATCCAGCCACTAAATAAATCAGACGTGGAACAATATTACCCCTTTATTATTGTTTTTTATGAATTATCGCCTACTTCTGATCTCATTTTATTTTCTTTTGTGAAGCCACCGGCAGCATTCATCATGTTAGCATGTTATTGTTACAATCTTTAGTGACGCTCTAACATTTGAAAGACGATTTATTTTCGGTTGTATTTCTTGAGAATATTTTAGTTAATTAGTTTTTGTTGCTATTTTAACTGTATTATTTAAAGATTGCCGTTGGTCTTAAAGTAGTAGGTATTTCGAGGAGTGATATACAAAATATAGATGATAATTATAGAAACAAGCCAACGCTAAAAACCACAAACCTAGCTGGCATTTACGATACTAAATAAATTGTTCATTTTTTTTCAAACTCGACTGAAATCGATAGCAGTCATCGAGAAATCCCATCCCTACACGACATTAGTCATGAGAAATTGTTTTGTTCTACTGGGATGCCTCGTTTGTGTGGATTAAGACGCCCTTAGTGATATCCAAGATGAATTCTGAATGCTTACATTCTTTCTATATCTCAGAGATTTGTTGGATCTTATAGTATTAGAATGCAAATATGTAATGTGTTTGTGTTCAATGCATTTTAATGTCAACATTATTGTTAATGTGTGCCATTAGTTTCTTGGTCTTGCGTTGGATTTTTTTTTTGTAAAATTTGATTATATAGAAATTTGTTCTATTTTATGCTTCCTTTTTAGCTAACTTATGTTACTAAATCATTTTAATTTAAAATATATGGGTATTTTTAGTATAATAATTGTAGCAGTAGGTACCTATACCTACTTCGGAAAAAAATACCATCACAATATTCTAAATTGATCAATACCTGAACTTTGACCAACATCCAACAATTATAATCCTAATAATTAAAGCCCATTAATGGCGAAATGGATTTCACCGGCACATAAAATTATAACTTTACACGTCTTCATTATAAATCTAGAAATAACCAGTTCGTGTATTACGGAACAGATTCATAGTGTTAATAACAACAAAATAGTAGTTAGAGTTAAAGTAATTAACGATAACCGTACATTAACTGCCATTAACAATAAATGTGGACACACTGTTAACACAAGTCACTTAGTTGCTGGCGTTATAGATATTGTGTGAGAACTGGAGAGAAATGTACAGAATATTAATGTTCATAATTGTTGTAATAATAATTTAGAAAATGTGTTTAATAATAATACTTACATTATTAGTAATACGGCGATTGGGGAAGCAATCTTAAGCTTCAATATGCTTATGAAGAATGGTTATGCCTGACGAAATAAAAGTGTTATTTTTTTTATTGGTACCTAATGGCTATATTTTCATCATTCTTTATTGTATAATTCCTAGTTATATTTTAAATATCCTTAGTCCATACTCTTAAATTTTTGATAGGTAGGTACCGATCTCCACCAATTTAGATCATTTTTGTTCACCAAACCATATTGAAACTGGCAACACAGCTATCCTCCACAGTCATGAATGAACGTTTATAATATGTTATATTCGCGTTCACAAACTGAAATAAACGAGCGAACGGAAACGGCCGTAATATTATTAGATACGACAATTCTATTATTTTTATTCGTAACACATCTCGGTAGATTTATACGAGAATCTGGCTCGACTCGGTATGGTAATGATTCCTAGAACCGATGGCGTTTTACACCTAATTGAAATTCTTTAATGAGATCATTCATGAAATATGTTTTGAGTATTATTTGAGACTATTTAACTGAACTATAAAAGACTAGAAATAATATTTGCTATTGCATATGGATTATCTAGAGGAAAAAAATATGACATGGTTTTTATATACGTCTGCATCTGCATAAAAAGTTTTAATAATAGGTCGCAAAAACTGCTACTGCAATTATAGCTGCCATTTAGTATAAAAATAAAAAGTGCGTCCAAGGTCTTCCAGTTTCAAATATTTTAGCGCCGAGAAAAATTACATGGCGCATGCCATTAGAATTTATTGAAAAGAGTCTTGTAACGCTTTGAACTAAATGTAAATCATAATAAGAACCTATAGATTCCTGAATATTATTAACAAAGAAAATAATTTATAGACGATATAAATGTTTGCGTTCTTATTTTTGGTCGGCAAATGTCGTATGTATGACTGGTAGCATCTTTCATGTGGATCGCCACGCATTATTTAAAAGAAACACTGCTCTGTTCATTGTTTCATAATAAAACATTAATTTTGTGAACGGCCACGGCTGGACGCACCGCGACAATATTAGAACTTCCGTTTGTATGAAAAAAAAACTTTCGAGATTCGATAACAGTAAAAGTAAATGTGACCGCTGAATTATTATATTTAACGTCTGAATTGTTCCATTATACGAAAAGTGAGATTATAACGATATAGTTTAGAAACTGTTTATTTTGTAAAGGTCACATTAAGAGTAATAAATTCATGAATTACCCTAGAGAACGAATTTTCTTTTTAAATATTGGATATTTTAAATCTTATACATTTTAGCACTTATAAAAAATCAGTGACAACAAGAGCTTATCAGCAAAAACCCAATATAAAACATCAAGTTTGCGATCTCACTTGAAAATTCGATGGGAACCGTCCCAAATGTCATGTTCGATTCAAAATGTCGTTCAAACGGTTTCGCACACATGCAAATCTTGTACAACTTCAAACAAAAACAAAAAGCTCTTCAGAGGGACTCCGACAAAAAACAAAACTACACGTGCAACTAAAATGGAAGCAAAAAAGGTCAACAATATGCCTAATCTACAATCCGTGTCACAGGCTAAAGGTTATGGAAGGTTGCACAAAAAAATCATCACAAAGCGAACCATGTTCTAACGAAATCGACCGTAATAAACTCTTCAGCCGATCGATTTTATATTCTATTACTTTCGATTTAGGGCTTAAATTAATTATGATGTCACCGACAGGATCTGAATGGTATTGTTCGTACCTTAGGGAGTAGTGACAACAGATTTTTGTCTTTTTTCTCTCATTTCACATGTGGCATCGCAATCCTGGACGATATGTGACACATGTGGCGGTTTTAAGTTACTTTACAATAATGACTGGCTCTTCAGTTTCTCATGCCTTGGAGCTTCCATTACGAGATTTCGCTTGAGTCTAATTCCAAACTGGTGTCAATGCACCTTTCTTTTTGATGTTCACCTTTTACAGTTTTTAGTGGAATATGATAGGTCTGGTCATCAGTCGACCGCTGATGTTTGTTTTGCTACGTTCGCGACAATGTATTTTTCTTGGAATATCTCACTGAATTGCGTGTATTAACGTTGATCCTAGTATTCTTACGTCTTTAAATAACATTCTTATTTTATTTATTTACAAGACAGCAACTTCAGTAGTTCAGCTTAATGGTTTTGAGTCGATTTAATAAATAAAAGTCAGGTACCTATGTACCTAATAAAAAAAAAGCAGAATCTAAAATTAAATTGAAAACGGCCCTCTACGAGACTATACATAATCCAATATTTAACGACAGAAAACAAAACATATAAATAACCATTGCACAGTAGTAACAACTACCGTAACGTATCTGGACAATAAATTCAGATGCAGCCATAAATAGACCTATAAAAATTATTTTACGATACACGAGTGAGTTACATTAAGACAATGTTGAGGGTATATTACACAATGAAAACATTATGGTTTAATTGATTTGGCCACAATGCTCTTTATGTGAGCACTGGGCATAACAAAGCTGTTATTGTCTATCGTGCAGACGTCTGGAAATACTTGACTGAAGACAAAATGCCTTTGTACCGATGGGAGGCGCCAATGGTAATTTAATATGGATTCTAATTAATCAGGTTTGATTCTGGTGTTGTTTGACCAGCGTGGGATACGTTCACTGTTTTTATTTTTGATTGGTCAGTAAGGTTGTAAAGATTTACATTTGTATTATTTGTAAAATATAAGTATTTAAAATCTAAAGATAATTAAAGTCTATTGAGTTATGATACCTATATGCTTTCAATTTGTCATGAGAGAAGTGAAGAATTGTAGTAGACCATCAATGATAGATACTTACATACATGCTTGTATCGTCGTAGTCAAATAATAGGTAGATGATTACCTGAAACAAAAATATCCATATAAATTTGTTTGACTACATAACTACATATTACATATCGCAGCATTGGTCCTAAGACAATTCCTTGTGAAACACCTTTTGAAAAACAAAGCATAATTTTTTTATCCAAAATTACGAATTCCTTTTTAATAATTCTGGTAGCTTTATAGAGGGAAATCAATACATTAACTTAATAAAATCTTATTACAACAAAGCACCCATATGGGTGTCATAAAAAATGGCAAGCAGAGGATTTGAACATAGAAATTCGATATTATTTTTCCCAATACCCCGTACGTCCAGATGTGTTAATGCACTACATGTGTTCGTTTATCTCCAGTACAATGCGGCTGAATGCCTGCCCAGTGCCTTGTCTTGCACGAATTATTTATAGATACCATTCCTCTTTTGTTTAATTATAATATGAATCTTTTTTTTTCATTTGGACTATGCTCGTTGATTTTTTTGACGTCCGTTATTTCATGCCGTGATTTCATGTTTCTGATAGAGTTTTCGTTTGCTATAATAAAATTACCTATTTCTGTCTATTAAATAAGAAATAAGCATTTCCAAATTGAAGGAGATGATAATCGATTATTTGAATTATACGTCTGATCTTTCTGTTTTGTTTTTTTTTTACTTTTGTTCCTGAAATCACTCAGGTTAATCAGGCAACTCTGCTGAACGATGTCCAACGTAAATATGCCTCCTCTTAAATTCCCCAAACATTATTTATATTACATTATTCATTCTACACGACTTCCTTACTAGCCCTTAATATAAACGTCATTAGTTCTCCCCTTAACTTCATCCCCGTCTTTAATCACCAGATGTCAATGATCAACATCGTTAAGTATCTCCAAACAGACATTTTAAACAATAGTATTATTGAGTGTAAAATGAACTGATACTTGATAGGTCTTGTCGAGGTCATAAAATCTGTCATTAGTACCATTAAAGGGTACAGAGAGACTTGAAGAAGGAATTACATCCAGGAAATGGAGAAGGGATTATTCAGATAAATGGGCAGGCATAATGCCTGAATTACTGTAACAAAAAACTACTACGGTACTGTTTGAAGATTTCGTGTTTAAGGCTATAAAAGAAGGTTGGGGCATTGTTTACTCAAATATATCTTTTTGCCATAAAAAAATATTTGCGCGACGTGTCGCGGGTTCGATCCACGCATGAGAACATTGTATATATGTGATGGTTTGCTTTGTGTATGTGAATTGAATGTTTGTGAAACCCCCCGCGACACAGCAATAAACAAGTGCGGGGTTCTTTAAAAAAAAATGAACATTCAAGTCATAGATTTTGTTAAATGCACTCTTCTTCGATTTAGGTAATGAGAATCTAAGGGCGATAATCGACAAAATTTCACCAAGGTTCTGGTGTAACAGTTAAACGGTTTCAAGTAACTAGTCATAGGTAAAATCTTTAGTTTATTAATACTATTATAAAAATCACATCTGATTTCTATCAACGGAAGTCCCTACAAACGCGTTTGATTATTATTATAACATTTTTGTTCATAAAATTAGAACTATTACGTACAAAGGGGCATAATAAAGAATTTTATGAGCTTACATCGAACGCCAACTAAATATCCACAGGATGCAGGATTATCAAACAATATAGCTTTAAGATCAGACAAAATGTTACATGGACATTTAATGGAAAGTATGCCAAGGTATCTTCTATCTATGAAAACTTAAAGATTGAAACAATGAAGAATAAGTATAATGTATACTTTAAGTAATTATTTTTTAAGGTATCTGAAAAATAAAATTAAATGAACCGAAAAAAATTATTGGCGAAAATAATTTTAAGTAAAAGCTATTTTTAAATACATTAATTATGATAAAGTCGTACTTTTCAGACGTCCAACACATTTTTTCATTATAAACAAAACTAAATTAACCTTTTTATTAAACAAACATGTTCATCCGGATTTTCCTCCTGTTTTTTCCACGTCCAACTATATAATTATCCGATTCTAAATCAATCTCCATACAATACAGAAGCAATATGTCAATCGATTTTTGTTCCGTCAGCCATTTTTCTCTTTTACAAACAAACAGACGTCTGTTTGATAGTAACATGTTTACTTTCAGACGTCACTTTAGCCATAAATTATAGGGAAATCACATTAATCTTTGTTTGACTCAATTTTGGAGCGATTCGGGATACTGTTGGGAATACCAAGAAGTTTGGGAATGACAATACTAAAATATTATGAAGATTTCCGTGGAAAGTGGTTAGGATTAAGATTTAAATCCAGGTTACGTATGCTTAAAATAATCATGATGATATATCTCACAAACCCTTATAACCAAAGTTATAGAACGATTTAATAGATGGTTTTAAAAAATAGACGGAAGGTATAATTATCTTAACCGTACCTATTTACAATGACGAATAAAGCTGCATTAATAAATCCTTATGATTAGATACCATTAATTTCTCTGCAATAGTTTAAGTAGGTAGTTACCCTTGCTATTTTTGGCTGCAAAACCAACCATATTTATTGACATAAATCAATCAGACGCATTAGCTATCATAACATACCTAAATAATAAAATCAAACATAACTCCAGAATAATATCGAACGAAATCCCATTTCACACGTGTTACAATAAAGGTATTTCTTTTGAGCGGGCTCGTATGTCCCCCGACAATTGTACAGGAAACTCTTTATTTTCTATATCCACGAAGGAGAGGAGACGGCACGTAGACATTGTGAGCTCAATATAAATGATGTACAATTGAAATTATATGGTTTGGTCTTGATAAGACCCCCTGGTAACATTAGGATTTTGAAATATTTAAGGTCTTGGATTTACTCGGCCTGAACTAACTACAAAGTTTTCAGCATTTCATTGGTCGCCTATCAAATATAGTGAAAGAAATTTTCAATATTCTCAGCCAGCATCATATCCAATTTACATTTCTGTAAGTAAAACATTATATTAATATTTTATTTATAATAAAGATGAATGTAAAAATACACATTTTCTTAGTCATGTGACTGGATTGTCGTTTCTATAATATTTTGACTTTCTTTGTCGAAATGTCACTTGGGTAAGGAATGAGGTTTTATTTTAAACAAAAAAAAAACGGCTATGTAGCATTTCAAGTTTTTTTATTTAGTCGATCTTTGTGAACTATAAAATCTTTTAAAATCTGAACTCATTACAAGGCTATTTCCGATTTGCCTTTCCCAGTGTTACCGTCCACTTGGCTTCTATTCTTTTCCAACACCAACAATGGCACTTCCTTAGCATTCTGTTGTCGCCCTTCAATAATTGCGCAATAAGTACACAATAAAACACGTGCTACCAAACAGAAGGGGTTCTTACTCCAAATAATAGGGACACCTAAAATATACACCTACTGAGTATTCTTTCGATTCGTTCAGAATGGGCCAAGTTATGAACTGTAGCGGGATTTGGTGTGAATAGAAATTAAATCGTGCCAGTAATGAAAATAATGCAAAATTTTGTGGAGTCGGTCGTATGCGTGATTGTCAGTAAAATTACGCAAACAATTTATTGTACTGCTTTGATATAAAAGAGCAGTCAATCACCTGCATTTGACATAGTAAGTCTTAATGTATTGTCGAGTTTCTCACGAAAACTGCTTGTTAAATCGAATCTCCAGCCGAGTGTACATTAAAATCCACTTGAAAAAAAGAAATATTTATCTCAATTTGGCATAAACATTTATTTTATAACTGCATTTTCGCCCGATGTCAGCATGATAATCGCTAGTCGCTTATAACTTGTTAACAAATTTTTCTTTGTCCTTTTCTAAGACTCAATGAAAGAAACGGAAGGCGTTGTCTACGGGAATCGAGGAATTATATCAAGGGTCTGAGTCGAAGGGCGCAATCCATTGTCGGTCAGTCAATGAAGTTTATTTAGCATAAAATGTTGTTCAAATAAATTTGAGAGGTGCTAATGCGTTTGTGAAACGGTACTTGTGCAATGTTTGTGTTATTACAAGTGTTGTTTTTAAAGTTTTGGTAAAGTAATTAAGATTACTGGATGTACAATGCCTATATCGAGTAGGTACCTATCCAGGTATTAGTTGAAGTAGGACTTAATTTTGGTGTTTTTGAACAAGCTTTTAATTATCTTACAATGTATGTATGTTTTTTCGGGTCAAATCTTGCAAGCTAAATTACAACTACTTCTAGACATTTAATCGAGATGAAATTTTGCATGCCTACTTATAAAAGTTCGGTGACAATACAATATTATGGTACTTTCAAGCTGGCCTGATGGGTCTAGAAGGTGGCCAGATGGTAGAAACTAAGTAACGAAACGACGCCATCTCATCGTGTTTAGGCTTGTTTGATTTGTCTTCACTAGTACTGTGATCCTAGCTGATTTAAAAGCTTGTGATTAAAATTTCATTTTTAAGAAAAACTTTTTATAATCTAAATTGAAAAATAGTTAAATAATATAGAAGTCCCATAGATACCTTAATAGAATTACCTAACCCCTAACTTTTATTTTCCTTTTGTGCCTACCATACAAAACCTGCACAGTCACACCACAGCGCTCCTAATCGACAAAGCTGAAGACAAAATAAGAAAAATCCATTCAATAAGCATAGTCGTATTTGTATTACACATGGTATTCACAATGGGACGAACAAAGACGACGTGGCGGGAATTAATAAAAAAATCCAGGGAAAAGGTGGGGTGACGATAATACGATAATACTGCCAGTTTTAGTCAACTGATTCTCACAATGGTGACGTAATACGTGACCTACCTATGTAATTTGGTCGGGTTGTAGCAAGCATTTGTCTTGTAAATCGGATGGGTGTGTCAGATAAGAATACTAATAATAGGGTCATAATGTCTTCTTCTCCTATCTTGAATTTTTCAGTTGGGAAAGTTGTTTGTAGTTCGAAATTTGAATATTAACTTTTCGAACAGGTCTTGTTTTTTTTTTAATTTTAACCTTGCATTCAGAACTTATCATTTAAAGAGTGTTCATTTTTTTTTCTTTTTATTTATTTGTGCCAGTTCTAATAGTAAAAAAAGTGTACAACGCCGCTAAAGAAGTTTTTACTTCAAAAATATTTTTTTATTGGGTTATGGCTACTAAAATAATTGCAATAAAATAATAGGTCATAACAGTTTCCTATAAAACCATGTAGGCTACACTATAAAGGCATCTAGTTGAATACAATGTAAAGTTAATGTTACACTGCAACAGATAAACATAATTGCCAGTAAACGACATAGCTTTTAGAAATTATAAACCTACTAACCTATTGAAAATTAATTGGGCAGGAAAGTCGTGTGGGGTAATTATTATAAATGTGGGATATTTTTTTTTCATATTACTACTAATGTACTATGAAATTATTTTTAAACAACCTTTTTATCCTACTTAGGTACCATCAAGTCACCGCAAAGAACTAATAAATTAATCCAACCAGCGTATTGCTGATTAGATAAGTAGATAAGAACAAATTTTCAAAGAATGAAGAACAGACCTTTTTATAAGTTAAAATAAATATTTACTGGTGCCAAATATTATGGATTGGCAAAGCAAAAATTTATTTAAAACACATTAGTTCCTCAATAAAATTGTTTATAAAACCTAAAAGAAAGATTTCCACTCAAAAACTCATTACAAACTTTACCAATAAACTCAAAAACTCGTAAACATTAAAAGTCAAGAAACCACATTGTTTGATTTACATCGACTGAAGACAAAAACCACATCCTATAGATTTTATTAAAAACTAATAAATAGTTAAATACGTTATTAAAATTAACCACAACTTCGTTTTATGAACTTTTCACGTTACCTATTTAGTCTATGGTTAAATAGTTTTTTTTTTAATATACCTTACATCCGGTGCATGCAGTTTATATTCGATTGGATTTACGACTGTTTTCATTGCGTGGTGTTTTAATATAAATACGTTGCCCGTTTCCTGTTGGTTAATAACAAAAATAATATTTAATAAAAACAATTGGTGTAGTTATCCTAGTTTCTGGAAATACATATATTATTTATTGTTGTTATATTTTGAGATGAACTTCCTGATTTGTTTTGTAACACATTAACTTTTATGAGTGAATCAGCAATTTTAAATATTTACTTTTCTATTATAGTTTGGAGAACAAAAAATATTTTAAAATATTATGTGTAGGTACTATAAGGTACCTCCTACCTAGGCCACTGGGAAATGTAGTTACTTACCTACGTACTTTACTGATTTTACTGTATAACTAATTATTTCATTGTTAATAATAACTGTTCTCTTAATAATTACCTACTCAAAAAAAATCTTAAATATTGTCGTATCGACCGGTAACTTTAAGAAAATAACTTATTTTATTTTCTAGAACTTTTCTACTTTCATCTATTTTTATTAATTAACTGTTGATAGTAATATACTACTTGATTATTAATAACCAACAAAATTGTCACTTTACCATCAAACTATTCCGAAACATAATTCTGAAAATCATAAAGAATATTCATCATAATAAAAACTAAAACAAAATCTATCAACACCTGATTTCAAAATTTCTATGATCTACACAATCTTTAAGACAAAAATCCAGTGTAAAATGTACGGATAATTGTATGTATGTTTGTCTGTACGTTTGTTTGTATGTAAGTCGTAAAACGGAGGCGCTAATTGATGAGTGTCGTGGCAAGCGGTGATACGCCCTGAGTTTGACAACCCGACAACTAAACGAATTTCCTATACAAATGTTCACACAGAAATAGCTTAGAACATTCCTAGTGCTCATTACCCACAAAAATGAGGATAACACAGTTCAAAATATTTGTTATTTCTAGATTTTTCGCTACGTTAATTCAAAGTATTTTATCACTAGAATAAAACATAGCTACACATAATAGAGAGGATCGTAGCTAAGGTTTGACTGATAATACAGGTTAGGCCGCGCTCGCCGCGGTTGTTCCGTGGATGGGTGACCATTTCTAAACATACCGAGACCCCTCAGTGCCAAAAGCACGTTAAGCCGTTGGTCCTGACTGTCATACATTGGTATTTGACAGGCGTTAAGTCATTATAATTCTGACAACCAGTCTTACTTTGGGATACTGTGTTACCGAGTAAAATGGGTTATGGAGGTCGGATAGGCAGTCGCTCCATGTAAAATATGGTATTCAGCTGAATCCGGTAAGACTGGAAGCTGACCCAAGAAGAAGAATAAAATATAACTACCTATACCAGAAAAAGTCGATGAAGAAAATAATTCACGCATTTCAAAAAGTTTATAAGTTCATGAATAAGAACTGCCTTCTTAAAAAAATCGTCGTACTTGAAATTAGGCACCTACTTTAACATTACCTAGTTCTTCAAAATCTAACCGTTCAGCGAGATATAGTTAGGTACCTATAATATTTTACAGAAAGATAAAACAACTTATGAACTGTGTACAACCAATAATTAATCTTAGAAGATCTAAACCATTTATTTACGTAAAGAGGTTTTTAAGCAGGTAGGTTACATGTTACCTATTTAATAATCATTAGCACTATTTCAATTTCAAAATCAAATTACTTTTTTACTTTTTTTCAAATATAAAAAAAAAAAAAAAAAAAGAATTAAATACGTAAGTACGTACTGTCTATATTTGCTAAGGCTCTATAAAAAGAGAGCTTTTACTACACACAAAATTACACTTAGGTAACTACTATACAAAATAATTTAAATAAAAGAATCACTAACAAGCAATTTCTTCTATGAAACTGTCCACACACAGAGGTCTATAAATGTAATCCAAAACTCTCTCATTAAAGACACAAAAAGTTCCAATTAAATAGTCCCAAACGTGCATACTTTATTGTAAGAACCCAATCGTAATTCTCAATACGTCGTCGTTAACAAATTGACACGTTTTTATAACTAAAAACGTTCAGATCATTAAAAGAAATTTAAGAACTGAATAAACGGTTTCCAACACCAAACGATTTCGACAAACAACAGATCAATTCAGGTTAATTTACTGTCTACTTAAATTTTAAAATTTAATTGCGTTAATTTTGAAGTCAATTTACCATACCAACAATGCAGCGGTAAATTTACCATTGTAGGGTTTACCATTGTAAAGTGGTACCAATTAGTGATTGTCACTAAAATTAGTAGCAAGGGTTAAGTGATGTGAAAATTTGGGCTCTTATTTTTTAATGGATGTCATATCACCTGGAAATTCACGAAACAGGTGTTAATTATAAACAGGTAATTTTTTTTTTAATTTTTTAATATTTCGTGTAAAATTGATAATGATTAGCTTGTATTTTATGCAGTTTTAAACGACTATTAAATTCAATTAGGTGTTTATTATGACGCGTAATTTGTAGACTGAAATAAAATTATTTAAGGTACCTACTTATTAAAGTTATATAAGAAATGTTATGTATATGACTAGTAGGTAACTAAGGTACCTACTATGTAACAACTATAATAAAATTGACTAAACTTGCGAATATGTAATTGTAAAATCAAAAGCTTGATTTCCACAAATGTATTTCCGACACAATTTTAAGTATTAAAAGTTTATTAGACACTGACTTAAATGTAGCCATTGTTAAAAACACTTAATTTAAAAAAAAAACAATAGATATACGAAGGTACGCATTAAAAGCCCTATTCAAAGAATTACATACCCAATTCATTTAAATATTATCCAAAATTCAATATTATATCTAATACATAAAATAAGTAGGTATATACTGGTAGATACCTAAGTAGGTAAACGGTACCTACTGTGGTATAAAAAGTCTAATCGGACCACAATCTATTGTGCTTCGAATAATAATATTCGGGCATGTCAAATATCGCTAATAACACGTCCAGTACGCAAACAGGTTTTTATACAAAAACCTACACAATAATATCTACTACACAGTGGGTTTATTACAATAAAATTTCGCGACAAGACTTTAAAATACAGGGAGATTCAAAATAGAATTATTTTTGTCCGCAAAATTTGACCGTTGAACCACTATGCAGGTTGTAACACGTATGATTGTAAAATATTGTGTAACTATCCTTTTTGATTATATTTGTTCGTTTGTACGAAATCCTAGCTTCAAATATAAATTGTTTATTCAAATTATTGATAGTAAATTTTGCTTTGATAACGAGTAGACTGGACTAGATTACACCACCTACATATAAGTTAAAGAACCTAGGCAGCCTATTTATAGCCACTAAAGCATAAATTTAACTTGAAATTTCTAAATAAAAACTGCGATAGAAGTTTAACTGTTCAAAATAAAATTATAAAAGTTACCTTTAGTTGCGTTAGCATCGTTCCTCTTGCTTGTCGAGACATCAGAAAAAAAGTGCGACAAAAACTAATAAAAATAAAAAATGTAACAAAACTAATTTAACAACACGTTAAATCGTCCGATCACACCGTTTCTTTGGCATTATTTCTCACAATCATTATCTAGTTCTAAAAGTTAAAGTCACAAATTAATAAAAAAAATGAACACACAAACGAAAAATATAACACAAATTAAAAACAATAGTCCAACACAAAATATTCGCAGCGGAGAACTTGCGTTCGAAAGAGTTCGTACGACCGTTCCGCGATCGAACGCGTTTCGAAAATTGTAATAGGAACGTGATACACGTCTTGCGAACGCGCGGCGCCGATACACAATGCTGGCAGATCGAAGCGGGTCGACAATACGCGCGCGCTACAATACCGCCCCCCGCCCCGCGCCGCCCCGCGCCCACGTGCGACAAGGACGCACCGACCTAATGTCACTGCCCTATGAACAATGCCGTCCTTCGGAGCCCTGTTCTCTCGTAACATGAATTAAACACCAAATTCTAATCACACTAGCAGCTATAATACTTCAAGATCTGTGAGAAAGTACAAAAATTTGGTGCAGTTGTATTGAAGAGATGGGCTATAATCAATTGTCTATGCGGAATAACAGCTTTCATCCCGCGGAATCTATACAAAGCGGTTGAGGCCATCCTTTTCTAGCGGGGCATGTGTGCGTGGCGGGCGTGCGCTCTCCCGCTCGGGCGCGGGCCGGCGCGCGCTAGGCGAGGCAGCTCTCGCTCTAAGCTCCGCCCTGCAGCGTCTCTGAGTGCCGCAGTCCGCGCGCAGTGTGCGTGCCGCGGTGAATAGCCAGGCATTGTGAAACCATTTCGCACACAATGAGACTCAGGTGGGTGTGCGCTCTATGAGGGCGTTTAAAAAGTCAATACAATCTCCGTTACGTTTGTATTTGTGGAGAAAATTTTCTTTATTCACGAATGTTGGAGGATCTAACTGGGCGTGTTATTGTACCATTGTGTCGTGAGGCGTGGCCACAGGGAAACGTTCTATTGTGTGCTCCGTTTGTACGATTGGCGAGTCTATTGTTGTGAGACAACGGATTCCCACCGAACCTGTAATGCGACGCCGAAATTTACCGAACTTTGTCACCGACTCTTTTGATATTCGCATACGTAGCTATTAATCTTGAAAGATTTCATTCATTCAGTATTGAATTACGTCGAGATAATGATACGACTAATGTCAAAAAAATAAAATAAAAATGTTAATTTATGTTGAATGTCAATGTCGAGTGCTATAAATACGACGCACGATTTTAGAGCGAGTAAAACTGGGACATAGTACGACGTAATCCCTACGGAACCCGCAGAATTCACGGTTTCTATACAGTTTGTATGTTTTCATGAAAGACTCACAAATACATTGAAAAAAGTCATGATTAGCTTGGCTTTGCGGGTAAATCTTGAAGGTAATATTGTGGAAAAGTAATCTTTAGGGATCTTTGTTACTTAGGTGTGAATTATGATGCACAAAAAAACGATTCTCTTTTGTTTTTTTTTTATTTTTAAAACCATTTTCCTAAATGATAGTGGACTAACTAAAAAAGATAGATGTACCTACCTATCTAATATGTCGGTTATCTATGTTACGTTGATAGAGATATGTTATGATGCACTAACAAACATCTAGTATTCTAAAATAATTTGCTTACTTGATAGGTACCTACTACAAACGCTCCAATCCATACGAATCACAGAACACACAAAATTATCCTCAAAATCAAACCCGCGACCCTTTACTGACGGAAATACAGCCACTGGGCCATCACAACCTCGATAGAAACACTTCAATAAAAACAGTTAGACTTTACTCATGAATATTCAAAACCAAAGTTGATGGTATAATTTCCCTGGTCGCGTTATTTTGAGAAACCTTTGAAATCTTATCTTCTTAATTATCATTTTTTATACTTAATAGTATTTTAGACAGTAGTTCAGTTTACGACACACAGTAGGTACTTTATTACACAATTCTAACGTAATAAAATAAAGATTAAATCGATTAAAAAGTAAGCTAGCCGTCAATTATTAAGTTATTTAAGTAAATATGTAATTATTTACAAATCGTTTTGGATTTTAACGTTAATTGGAATGTTTTAACGTACCGTTTTTATCAATCGTTGATTTTAAGATTGTAGCTTAACTTTCAACGCTTTACTGGAAATTAAGTCTTTATCATTACGACTGTACATAATCAAAGGGTAAGCACAGTTAGAAGTATTTCTTATCTCTTACATTTTTCCATAATTAAGACCTAGAGTAAGGATGCTACCTACCCTGTTGGGCACAAAATAATCATTGGTCAGATTTAAAAGTAAAAAATATATAAAACAAACTTGGTCTTTGAGACTTTTTCAGAGGTTTGCCAGCGGGTCATGTAACGCAGCATCTTAGGCATAAGATTTTTGAAATGCGTTCAAAAAACTCAAATCAATGACGTTACCCAGAAAGATGCCAAATTTAAATAGTATTGGGTCGGATATGTCTGTAGCAAGTCATATGACCTGTGGGCTAAGATGTCGGTTGTCGCGGCAAAAAGTAGCCTATGTCCTTTCTCAGGCTCTAGACTATATGTGTACCAAATTTCATTTAAAGCGGTTCAGTAGTTTTGGCGTGTACGCGCAACAGAAAGACAGACACACGAGAGCTACGAGTACTTTCACATTTATAATATTAGTAAGGATTAAGACAAAATACATATTTACCTAAATGTAGGTACTGCAGACTGTTTTCTTTTCGGGTAGAGGTCATTGTTCTTTATAAATATCAGATATATGGAATCCATGTTTTTTCCCACGTAAATAGATAATTTATTAATAATTCTTGTTATCCTTTTTGGTGCATACTGTTCCATTTTAGTTAAACCTACCTATCAAATATTATGGTCGTATCTGACCATGATAATTTGATTAATGTTATAAAATCCTACAAGTTTCCCACGGAAAACATAAAATTTGCTTCCTATTACCAACTACTTAGTTTAGTTAAATTACCTTCTTTTGGATAAAAAAGACATAAATTTAATGTTAAAGTTAGATGATAATAATAAAATAAAATATATGGATAATAAACATAAAATAAATAATAAATGGTTACCTTAATGTTTAGTTTACCAAAAAGAAATATATTTATTGATGTTTTATTAATATTAGGTATTAATTGATATTCTAGAAAAAAAACCTATCGTTTTACATAGAAATTATTCCGTCACGTCTGTGGAACTACGGGATAAAGATTATGCTTAAGGTATCTACATAAACAAAACGTATTTTAACCATAGAGACACACATAATAGACCTATAACATGTGTTTTGAAATATATAAGTATGTTTATCAGTATTCTGGTTGCCATAATACAGGCTCTGCCTACTTTGGGATCAGATGGCCGTGATGTTATTATTATGTAATCGCTTAAAACCAACATTAAAATCAATAAGCAACTACTTAAATACATACACAAGAGATCCCTAAAACATACAAATTGACCTTTTCTAAAAACAACATCTTACCTACCTACCTACCCGCTTTTGTACAAGGACAAGACGTTCCTTTGAAGGAAGACAATATGACCCACATACAGCGCACGCGTGTAAGAATGTGTGTCTCGGGGGTCACCCCCCCACCCCACTCGGGGTCTAGCGGGGTCTAGGGGGGTTGAGTGGGGTGTGGGGGCACCCCCCTGGCTGTGTTCCAAGCTTTTATTAGCCGCGCGGGGGCAAATTGCTTTTTGTTTGATGATTTGTAATGAGTATTTGTGGAGATATTTATTTTTGTATTTTTGTGTTTGTTTGATTGTGTGATTTTGCAGATATAGGTAGGTATTAATTGATATAATTAATGGGTATTTAGTTCAAAAGTATATGTACTCATCCTTAGTTCTGTGTCTTTTAAACATGTTTTTCTCCAAGTAATCTGTATTTGAAGGTCTATTACTTACGAGGATTAAAATTGAACAACATAGGTTACTGTACACTGTATAACTGAGAATAAAATGTGTTTTTATAGACGAAAAAAAATAGTTTTTATCACAATGAACATACCTTTCATATACGAGCGAGCATAGTACCTACTTACTGCTAAAATGAAAATGTGCGTACTCTATACTTGTTTATGTATACTCTAAGACAGCTACCTAATTACGGAGTTTCAGGTAAAATTTCTCGTACCCTTGTCCCGGTAATGAAGATTATCGACTAAGGAACAGAAACCGGGGCCAAGGCAATTACTTGATTGGTTTCTGGTGTTTTGTTTGTACTCCCCGAACGATGGTGTGGGTTTATTTGTGTTACCCTACTCCTTTATAAGTTTCCCCAGTCCCTAAGATTATTTGCCCGTAAAGAGATGAAGAATTTTGATAATGTTTTCTTAGAGTTTGATACGGTTGTAATTATTTACGTAATTCGTGTTTTTTGTTGATATTTTTACGTTTTTGATTATTATATTTAATCGTGTTTTACTATTTATACCTATAACTAAAGTAGTGCGTACATTTTTTTATTACACATCGATGTTTTAAATATAAATAAAACCGATCAAAGAAACCGAAATTTTATTGTTGATCATTAATTTATTAAAAATTTTAATTAAAATTAAGAAATGCAGCTAATCGTTGTAAAATCTAGCACTATAATTATATTACTGTTTTAATTTAAATATTTATAACACGTATATATCTAAGTTATGTTAAAAGAATTTGTTTTACAAAAAAAAAACGCAGTATCTGCCATTTAATCTTTAACAAATAAATTCAATTTAATTCAAATATCGAGCGGCGAAGGCGAAGATAAGTGTGTGCCGAAAATTCGAAATTTAAAAGTGCAAGCCGCTTCACCTTAACCGATGTCAAGAGAGGGCGCGCTGGCTAATTGGCGTCACTTAGCGCGTCCGCGGGCTATCTATTTAAAGATCTTTGCTTCGCTTTGAATCTAATCCGCGCGAGTCCATGTCTCATTGTGGCATTTCCGCCTCTGTTACGCTCAATGGTCGATGTTTTTTTGTTTAATTAGGACTGGTTGGTTTACAGGTATTGTCTGTAATTTAGTGGGGATTTGTTGGGTACGCTCAAGCTTTCCACGACGCACGGTTTGTGTGGGTTTTGTTTAATGTTGCGATAAAGAATATCTTTGGACAAACGTGTTTTTCAAACAGTGGGTACCTACCTATAATATCCACTTAAAAAGTAAATACGTAGGTATGTTATGTATTGAGTTTTACTGAGTTTCATTAAAACGTCAGAACTCTTTTTTTCTCATTTGAGAATAATGAATACTCTTCGAACTTAAGCCGACTAGTTTTTTTTTCAAACAGTTCAATATTCGTTCAAATAAGATTGTTTCTCGTAAAGCGCTGGTGTTTAGAGATATAACAAACTTACTTTAAAGCGTACTTAAATTACGTATATAGTTAATTACTTACGTTTAATATGTAATAAATAGGTATATTACATGCGTTCAGCGGTACCTAGAACCTATCTAATTGTAGAAAGTTAAGTCATGTAATTTAGCTGTTATGTCTAGCGGTAATTATGATCAAGTACTTAGGTTCCTATCTAGATATAGGTACTTACAGGTGTGTTATGACTTAGAGAACAAGATACAAAATAACTTACATGTTACGTTACAGCATCTAATGTAACGTTGTTGTAAGCAAGCAGTTTAAAAATACTCTTTGACAAGGTAACTATGTAACGTAGCTTTCCCCCTTCAGAAGACGAACTCAATGATGTTCTTCCCAAACAATATTTATGCCTTGATCTATCATAAAATAAGGTAGTCGAATATGAAAGTTTAATCCACCCTTTCCTCCAAATTATACACAACACATCAGTTGATATCAACCCCTTATCTTCCACATAACGGGTTCATTTTCACCCTTCCGTTTCGCCCCAACATAAACTTAGTTTGATGGGAAACTTACCCTGTTCAAGGGGTTTTCCATGTGGTTTACTTTATAGCGGTATTATGTCAAAGAATTAGTTGAATTGTGTTATGCTATTTCAGTTCCCTATTTTTAAGGGTTGGCTGATGTGACGCTGTAGTTCTGAGAATGGAATTTTCAGTTTCTTGTTTTTTTTAACACTCTCGTAGGCTTGTTCAGATTTGAAATTTTCGAAGTCAAATTTAGCCTTGGGAATAGACTTTTTTTCCTTTTCGGGTTGTAAAGGTGACGGCACGACATGGGTATATGCAGGACTTGCACCGACTAAAACACCCCGCTCCCGTCCATGCCTTTCCCGGAGTCCTGTGTTCGCTAAAGCAAGATCGGCGGGGCTCCGGGAGACTTAGGAGTAGCCTACTTAGGTATGTCCAGCCTTAGATACCTATAGGTACCTAGGTTTAAATCATTTAATTGTTTGGCACTGTCATTATTGAAAAAAGTGCTTTTGTCTTAAATGTCTAATGGAATAGTTATCATACTTATAGCTACACGTATTGGCGTATACTTTGGTATCTTACATACAATTTACATTATAATTGACATCTCTGAAAGTATACATGTACTCATCTTTGTGAAGAACCTTTTACGAGACATAAGGCTTTGATCTTCCTGCCGGCTTTATAATTAGTTCGTTATTAAATTCCTTGAAAGATTGTTTATCCATATTGATGTGTACTTAGTGATATGTGTGTGATGTTGCTAGTTTTATTAATTACTAGTTCTTATTAGAGCACATTGTGGTATTGAAAACGTAGCTTAATTGGAGAAAGACCTCTTCTCAATATGAAGACGGTTTCATCCCTTTTTTGTTTCCAGAATTCTGGCAAGTTCTGATTTCATAACAATATTTACGAAATGTCTCGTTTATGTTACTTCATAGAAACTACTTAGGTGATTTAGAAAAAACTTTCAATAATGTCTTACTTGGCTCATAGTTTTCTCACAGCAAAATGTCCAGATTACGTTAATATTTCTCATACCCAAGAATCAAAGGAAGGAAGAAAGGGCAGGTACTAAGGTTAAACATCATCTTTCTTCACTAATAATAAACCAACATAAGCCTCTTGGCTCCAACATTGGTACAAACTGCAGCCAGCAACTAGTTAATTAGGTGGTGCGTGTCCACTTTATTAATTATCTTATCTGTCATCAAGTACCGACCAGTTCCAGTCGAACCTTGGTGTTCATCCATTACTTCAGTACGAGAGGCCCCCGAGACTGGTTCCCATGACCCAGTATTGACCTTACAAAACGGTTGGTTAATTTATTGAAAAATTAATACTGTTTGTTGTAAACGAAAGTGGGGATTTATTTTATTGTTGGCAGTGAAAGTTGTTAGGATGTGAGCTTGGGAGTTTCGTTATTGTAGGATAAGTTCTTAGGTATTAGCTATTTGTGGTACCTATTTATAACCATAGAAAAGCTACTTTGGCATCTAATAGAAAGGCAACTGTCTAACTTGCAACATAGAGATTCAATCAAAGTACGTTGTAGGTAGGTATATTCTGAAAAGAGTTCTCAAGGGCACGTGAGTGTACGTAGGTACATAGTGTACGATAAACCTTCTTAGATGCATTGAAACTAAACATGGCACTAAAAAACCTTATAAAGCTTCCTTAAGGACTTCGGATAAGTTTGAGGTAAATTTAATGTCGTATCTGATTTTTTTACCAGACTGCAAAGCATTACCGGAACACATAAGTGATCATCCAACATTCAGTATGGTACCATAATAGATGATCACACATAATCTAAAAGGAGCTACTTTAAAACCAAAACAATATAAACACAATAAATCTATGGCCAGCGTACATCAATTTCAAACGGAGTACATTTGGAGTAAAAATATCGGTACTAACACGTCCAAATGGTACCATTAGCGGCACTAATCTCCGTTTGTGGGCCCTTTGCAACATTACCGCTGTTTTAGTCTGCCTAGAATTTTAGGTTCCTTAGAGCTTGAAGTAAAACGTTTGGGGCTATAGACCGCATACCTCTTGAGAAAATATCAGGTCTTAGATTGAATTCCTAGACATAAGTGTTACTTACTCTATAAACCAATATATTTACCGTAGAATGGGAATCAACTGCAGGAGTCATTGAAATAACCATTTAAGTTACCACAGCTCGCAGGTAGGTACCAGCCCCTTTTGTGAAGATTCAAGTATTATCAGACTTGTTATTTAAAGTAGGGTCAGAAAGTTGCCCTTGAGAAAGATTTCTTGTATTATAAACCAGTATTCTGTCTCGTACGGAACCACGTCCCATGTGAGCAGGACGCAGCTGACCAATTTTATAAACGATGCTTTTACGGAAAAAATAAGTAGCTGCCATTTCCATTTGGGGCGCCTAAGTGGGCGCGATCTTTTTTTTTTAATTTATTACCAGTTACTTTCTGTTTTAATGTGTTTTTGGCTTTTAAAAATCTTCTTTCCTCGTTTGATTTTGTTAATGTTTACTATTAAAATTGTATTTGCAACGCTCATAATATTTCTCTTTGAGTTGTATCTCTACTCGTGTGTTTTTAATCACATGTCTTATTAATTGACGGAACATGTCTTTTTAAATGTTTCAGAACCTGAATTTCAGCATAAAAACCAAATTTAGATTTTTACAACCTACGTTAACTACTTAACAAGCTAATTTTACGAATGTCAAGTGACTTGAAACCGTTTAATAAAATCTAGTGTTCTATAAAAAAATATAACAGTTGTTGGGCGGTGCGCCTCGCCACGACAATAGGGCATTGTGTGGTGGGCGTGGCCCATTGTGCCAGCCAGCCAATCAGAACGTCGTATTCAACAATAGCGCACCGAATTGGAATGCTGCGTCACTTCTATTGTCGGATTGGCGATGTTCGAGTATTGTTCCGCGTTCAAAATATTTGATTTGACATTTACCATGTTCTAATTCAGTGTAGGTAACTTGTTGCTTTATTTACGATAATTATATATTTAGATATTTTTTTATTTGATTGTTGTGATTCTAGAATAGGTACCTATACTAATAGATACCTATCTATTAAATAAACAACTATTATTTTTTTTCAATATTTTGTTGCATCTATTTATTATTAGGCTAGTTTTTTTTTTTTAATTTAAAAAGGAGTTTACAATTGTATAATTCAAACAAACTTATGAAATATAATTCTGAATAAGCTTTTCTCCTTCTGTCCCTTATTTTAAGTGTGTGAATAGAATACAGTTACAAATTTGTGTAAAATCTGGATTCTGTTAAATAAAAAAAAAAACAATTCCACAAATCCACTGAGCAAAAGCTAACCATTCAACTACCTACTGCACACAAACAAGTTACGCATAATCTTTCAACGTAACTACAGTAAACTAACAGAAAATAAGCTAGAAATAACAACTGATAAAATCAACGACATAAAAAAAAAAACGAATAAAACTCAATACATATTCACATCTCACGCCTGTTCATTAACTAGTTTTAAATAGAACCATCTATTTATAGAAAACACTAACAAAACACCTAATAAGTCCTCCACTCAACAAGACAATAACCCGGAGTAAACCTAACGCGTTTAAGTTACGTCATCTATACTTTTTTGTACCAATATTAACGTAAACGTAACCATTGTGCTAAATTTAATAAGAGTCATCGTTAGTAAACGCACACAGACGCGTGAATATCGTGAAATCGTGATAAACTCCTAATATTTTTTATTCAAAAAAGGAACAACCTTCAACGCGACACGTTTAAGTTACATCACAAAACAATATCGTTCTAAAATCAAATGGAACGCAAACCGAGTTCCGACTGACGACCAGACTTCGAAATTTAACACGGTTGACCGCGTTTACGTTTGAACATCGGAGCGTATTTGCCGTCGTGAGTAAGAAGAGCTCTCATTAAGAAGTGCAATAGGCATAGTATCTGTGACCGGATGTTCGGAACAGGTGTCGCTGACTGCCCCACCCTGTACCACGAGGTGATACGATATGCGATCGATCATATCGTTTGGCTGTCGCTCAGATCGTCGTCGGTCTCGTGGTACGGGGCAGACATATTGTTCTGGGATTTTTTCATCATGATTTTAATATTTGCAATTAATTTACTAAAGCAGACACCTACCTCATTTTGCGTATAATTAAGCTCATTATTTATTGGAGTCCTTAGAAGAATTTACACGTTAATTTATTGTATTTGCTTTTTTGATCAAGAAAACTTTTTAATAAGACAGACACAATAAAACTGTCGGGTAAGTTTTAATTGAAAGTTGATTATAAAACTATGTTTTTTTCTATAGAAATGATGCAATAAAGGAACTGTTTCACTAGTACGTAATCAGCAAGGTTTATTTATTTAGCTTTATAATAGTTCCAACTAAAATTACTTGATAATTCATAAGTCTTCGTTCCACGGAACTCTAGAATACCAAGAATACCGCATTCTAAGAAGAATACATTTCTCCTGTATTCTGCAGCTTTGCTTCATTTCAAATAAACGAGTCCACACACACAAACAGCGCTTAAAAACCTTATTAACCATTTACATTTGAGCTATCTCCCTCCCCCCTATCACCTACTAAACGGACGAAAACGGGACAAAGTAATGCATTTTCACAGTTCTTCTTAAAATGGACATTGTGTTGTGGAAATACCAACTTAAACTAGCACTCATCATGAACCTTAGACAGTTGTGTTAAGGTGTATTTTGGTGTGTTTCGCTGTCGTTTTATCTTTGTAATTCGTTTCCTAGTATATGATCCACCTTCTCATACTCCTGGCACCCACCACCCACAAGCAACGTCTTGGAAATGTTTAGTCTTGCCTCCATACGTATTTTGTTTGCCTTTTATTCTCCTTAGCTTTATGGGATAGATAGATAGCTACCGTTTTGTGCGGCAGTGTCAACTTTCTTACGTTTTGTTCAGTTCGGCTTTGAATAAAAGCTTCATGTTTGATGGGGTCTTTGTATAGAAGAGGGAAATTATTAAACACTTCTGAATTGGGTGTGATTTTTCGTTTAGGTCAAAAAATATTTGATATGAGAGAATATCAATAGAATAGTAGGAGCATATTGAGAAAAAATTGCTCCAGGCTATGCTGTACGGTAAGGTAAAAGTTGGCTTTTAAATTGACTTGCGCACTGCCATATGGAGTTACCATGAAAAGTAGGTACCTATAACTCAAGAATATTTTTCCTGTCACAGAGTCTTTTTAATTAGGGGTCCATACCCGTAGGGTGCCAACGGGATAGTATTACTAAGCCTCCGCTTTCCGTCCCTCCGTCTGTCTGTCAAAGGGCTGTATCTCATGAACCGTAATAGCTAGACAGTTGGAATTTTTACGGAGTGTGTATTTCTGTTGCCGATATAACAACAAATAATAAATATAAATTAAAAATGAAAAGGGTCTCCATAAAATGATAAGGATCCCTTCATACGCGAGTCCAATTCGAACCTTGCCGGTTTTTTTTAAATCCAATACTCCTGTCTATGGTTTCCAGCACATATAAAGTTGGTATAGTAAATAACTACTTTTCTATAAAAACAAATAACGATCTGCATTGTATAATACAAAAATTTCCTATATTGTATTTTTAGATCATTAACACAAACGCAATACTTTTTAGAAAAATCTAGTGTAGCTCCTTCTAAATAAATCAATACCTTTTGATTGCATATTAACTGCTACCCACTCTTAAAAATCACGCTTTGAGATCAGTAAGATCAGTAAGATGAAATATCAAGGTTTAAAGTTTAAAGGTTTCATTAAACTTATACTAATTGTAACTCATTTTCATTACCTATTAGTTCCATCGACTTATTAGGATTTAATATCTAGAAATAAATATTATTTCATAAAACTGCACGCCTTATGAAGTCATAATTATTGCAAGATTATGACTCTATTTGCTGAAGAGTCCATTTAACTCTATAAATAAGGTTATAAAATTCTAAGTAATAGGTACATTACAGATATATTACTTAGTACAAACCACGTTAGACTGAAAATAATCCTAACTAAAAGTTCTAGTTAGCGCGATATACAAGTTAAACAACGTGTAGTTTTGCATTCTCGTCAAATTTCAGGAGGCTGTTATAAAAGCCTAATTAATCTAATAAAATTACGATATGTGCTCAATAATTAATACATACTTGTTTTTTTAGTCATTTAAGTTTGACAGTATTTCAGAATAAACCACTTTTAAAGAACAGAATCGCCCCGTTGCGTATGCGGTAGGCAGTGTCTTTATGTGTGTGTAAAAGAGCAGTTATAGTGAGGTATCACACGGGCCGCGTTTTAAAATGCTTGTCCCACAATTGCCGATTTCCGAAAACTAGAAAAAATAAAATAACTTATTTTGTTATTGATTCGCGTCGAGAATCATAAGCATAGTTTCTCCTTGAATTGAGGAGAATTCAAAACGACACGTTGTATATGGGAATGGGATTAATCCGTCCCGTAATGTAGAGATTGGTGCATCAAAAAAGATGCTAGTTATCTATCCAGAATGGACGTTCTAAAAAGTACCCAAAGTATCTAAAACTTTTTGACCAAGGTCAACTGTTGATAGAGAGATTACAGATTCGTATGCTCTTCAGAGCTTTCATAAAAACATACCATAATAAACATACCTATATAATATAAAAAGTTCTACAGCATGTAACAAAAACCCTCTCCGATCCTTATGAGTATTATTTGGCAGCGTACTGCGTACACATATACGTAACTATTAAATGGATTTGAGATTATTATATTTCCCCGGTGAATATAATTAAATTTAAATAAAACTGATCAAAGGCAACACTAATCCCTCGACAAAGTTCACATGTACTACTTACAGTTTTGTATCAAAGAAGCCGCCTGAGCAAGACATTTTTTTCTACCATAACCAGAGAACCAGAATTACACCTTTATTGAATCGGACAGGGTTTTTGTTACTGTATACTTTCATCAACCTTTAACCAAAAATTTAACAATACATTTTTAAAACGCAAAAGGTTCGTTGAGTATATTCTCAACGAACCTTTTTGGAATACGAAGGAATTGTTTCTTACAGTTGCGGGTAACGCCATCTATGTCGCCGCATAGAAACTAAACTAAATCTTGTGAATGTGTTTAAGAGACAGGATAAGAGCTCATGTTAGTTGGTCAGGTGTTACCATTAGATAAAAATACGAGTTGCGTTGGCCATGAATATGGCATGCATGAAAAAGAACGGCAACATTCAATTACCTATAACTAGGCAACTGATGAAAGTATGACTGAATTCAGTTAATTAAATTTACCTATATTTAACTAAGTGTTTCCATAGAATATGTGTCCAGATGATAAGAACAGTGTCTAGGTATCTTTCCTATGGATAATATAATTAATAACAATAGATTATATTTTTTTAAAGATTGCTTAAACTGTCGATAAGTTTAGCATAAGTTTCAGATCAGATATTTTTTATAAAAATGTGGCAGATATGTTATTAGTAATCGTATTTTGAGCACTCCAAAACCTTCAAATTAGGTATTTTTCAATGTTAGCGGAATCAAATTTTAAACGTTGGTAACTATGATGGTAAAAATGTACGACTTCCGGGAATCAAAACCTAAGGAAACAGAATTCCAATTAGTAAATAATTATGTTTCCTATCTTTCCAACGTCCTATTAACTCCCTTTAGAATCTTCCGATTCCGTGAAAAGCCGCAGTAAAAGAAACATCTTGTTTTCATGAAAATATTACACTGACTAATTACAAACAGGCCTTATACTGGAAAATTGCTGTTAACGAAACAA
The DNA here is from genome assembly GCA_932294365.1 of Diachrysia chrysitis. Lineage (NCBI taxonomy): Eukaryota > Metazoa > Arthropoda > Insecta > Lepidoptera > Noctuidae > Diachrysia > Diachrysia chrysitis. Next base: position 6,101,313 of record OW028659.1, on the reverse strand, counting down.
AAATAGAAACAAAAGTGAGTAAATAAGAGCAAAGGGAGAACATAAATTCCATCGCATGGTTGGGCAGAGGACAGAGGACAGAGGGACATGGGTGGGAGGCAAGAGGGACCAAAAAGTAAAAAGTGGAAGGAAGAAGTGAAAAAGAGCAGCCGCGCCTTTGTGTGGCACCCTCCCGGTGTACAGACAGCAGAAAAAGTTATTCAAAACTATGAGAATTTTTTATTTAGTAATATTTTCTTATTAAATATTATAAAAGTGATAAATTATACCTACTATAGATGTATGGTCTAGACATATCAGGCATAAAAATCCTATAGCATGAATACTGGGATAAACTAAGAGCGTTTGGATTTGAAGGTAGAGTACAGAAAAAATGATAAAATAACCTTGAAAATAATAATAATAAGGTACATAATTAACACTATACATAAACATATTTTGGTACTGTGAGGCTTTATACTCGAGATATTATAATTAACATTAATATAGCTACAATACTAGTCAATTAAAATTTACACATAAGTTAAACATAGCACAAAATATATTCTAGTTGATCAGAATTTCCCGTTTTAATAGTCGTCGAAAGAAAAACAAAATCGATTATAAATGTAAATACACTGTATGTTTATTAAATTGGACACTTGGAAACGTGTTTTTTCCCACTTATATAGATATTACAACTATTTGGAAATTATGTAAAATAAATTGATTTAATTGAGAAAAGTGATTATTAATTGTGCTAAATGCCCCAATCGTACGCTGTGTTAATTATTTTATGGTGAAACAAAATTGCTTAATGTAGAAAATGGCCGGTTTTTATTGAAGTTTAACAGTTATTTACATTTATTTTCACGCTGGGGAGGTGGTGCTAATTTGCAGTGAATATTTATAGCTTAAATGTTTTTTTTTATTTACATCATTTATAGCAAAACATAATGTTTAAGTATATATATTTCAGATACTACGTTCATAAGTTTGTTGAAATGATAATGAAAGAATTATTTGGATTCGCATTTTCTTTTTTTGGTTTTTTTATTTTAATCATCTTGTGACTGCCAGCTCCCTGTTCAAGAAGATCAAAAAGTAATCTTGCTTACTTATTCCGTGTGACTTAACAGATTTAGTTCATTAAAGTGAAAATACTTTAAGGACGATCGATTTAGGAAAAAATATTGAAACATAGTAATCTAAAAGTTATTTTTTTAATTACATATTCCAGATAAAAAAATATAATAAATTTATGAATAAAAAAAAAAACCTTTATTAGTTTTTCTGCTATCGCTCCTGAAAGATACAACTTTGTAAAGCTCGTCTGTGGGGGAGGCGAAATTAAGAGACACTTTGTGTTGATTCATAAAGGAATGTTTACATGCATACCTACATAGACATAATTAACTTTCTAATTATACTTATGTATTGCTAACTTTGTGAGCCCAAGTGGCTCGCTTCCTTGGAAATTACGAGATTCCTATCTCTAATTAGTACACTTACTTCTACGAATTTTGTCAAAAACTGTTGTATAAGGTTAATGTCTGTATAGATATTCACCTACATATTAGTAAGAGTATTCATTTATTTGTTTAGAACACTAATTATATTAAGCGACAATAGCTTTCCCGATATAAAAGTATTTAGTTACAAATGATACAATTTTTAATACACTTTTTTTTTCAGATATTCGTAGTATCAAACTTAGTTAAGGTCTCATCAGAGATGCTCTGTAATAGATTCTGTCGAATCGCGACTGGATAAGTTTTTTTTTATAGAAACCTCCCGCACTAAGTAGTTATTAATCACTGTATCACGGGGGATTTCACAAACATTTAATTCACATGCACAAAGAACACTCAGACTTCGAACAAGCAATTGTGGATCTCACAAATTGTCCCATGCGGGGATCGAACCCGCAGCACGTCGCGCACAGTGATAATTGGCGTGGTGACGTTTCTTTTCTTTTTCGTTAGTTTAAAAGTACCATTCTGCACAATACCTAACTAAACAATTAATAGCATTTCATATTTCAAATCTGATCTCATTACTCTATTCTCCCAGTGCTGTTACATGTAGCCAGCAAATTACCACCTTTAAGGCCGTTTATCATGCTAGCTGAAATCAAAGAGGTAGCCAAAAGGAGGAGAAATGATTTATGTTAGCGACGGTCCGCGATGTGACAGAAATCGACTCTACGTCATAATACCATTGGCAGCTGCGGTTAATGTGCGCCTAATCTATTGTTATTTATAAGTGGAATATAGTATATCGGATCCATTGAGATAATAGAGAGTGTGTTTTTCAAGGTATCTATATAAATAAAAATTAAAGGATATATCTATCGTTCTTTCCTGTTAGATTGATGATCAGAATGACTAAAGAAGCTGAGATGTATCTGGTAAGATAGGACGCTGATCCGAACATAGCTTAGAGAAATGTCTAAGCTAAAGATACTTCTATTTCTGCCAAAAATATTTTGAGGTTGTCTTCAGCACCTCTAAGTAAATCCGTGACTTATCGAATTCCTCCAAAACTAGATGCGCTATAAATTCTACTCTCGTTTTCTGCAATAAAAACTTTTGTTTATAGACTTTTACTTTTTTAGAATATAGGACTAAATGTTTATCTAACAACCTTTCATATACACCTAACATTTAAAGACAAAACGTGAATGAAACAAAAGTGTTCCGGTCGGCCGCAAATGTCAGGCGATTGTCAGAAATACATGAACAATAATAACGCGGCTTGGGGCCTTATTACGTGTACGTTATGTCTTTCTATCGGACGATAAACAATACACTGCTATCGTTATTGCTGTTGCTATTAGGTTTATGAGTGTCCTGTTGAAATTCGTTTCGAACAGGTGGTATTATTTCTATCTATGACTTTCTACTTTGATTTTACTAACATGATTTTATATTATTGCTTTCCATTGTCAACCACGTTTAATGACAATACTGAAAAGTATGTAAATTATGTAATTATAATAATGATTGTGCAATATTTCTACTGTCTCTTCGTTTCTGTATTTACCCACTTTTAAAAAGAAATTACAAGCTAAGTAATGTGTGATTGATGTTAACTCTAAGCCATCATCGGACACAGTGTATACGGCCAAGACACTTTATTACAAGTTCCACGCACGACACTTTTAACGACACAATATAAACAACGAAACTCATAACTTTAGTACCGTAATAGTCACCGAACGCATTGTTTATTACAAAAATAATTATCAAAATTAATAATAGCGTTTAAAATAAAATTCGAGGTTTACGATACACTATAAATGTGTAATTATGAAAAAAATATGTTCTTTAATAAATCTTTAGTACAATAATAATAATAAATATACAGTGGCCAAAATACATGTGGCATTAACATTTGACACCGCGGTTTAACTGCGTCTTCGTCAGCTAATTGGTCATAAATTATTATAATTTGCTTTACTGCCCACCCCAGTGAGTTTAGTGCGCCGTGAATATGATTATTAGATGGGTTAGCGAAAAAAAATATATTTTGATTTATAGAGGATGAAGTCTTAGGAGATATTTAAAATGTGGGCTTCCTTTTTTTAGGTTTATGATTTCTTGACATTTTTAGGATGTTATTAGGTCTTGTAGCGACGATCCTGACAGTTTAGAGAAACTCGTTGTGGTTGGTGTCGTAGAAGGAAAAAGGTGTCGAGGATTAGCACCAACCCATAGACAGATGTGTTCAGGGCGGTCTGTGACGGAAATTTGCAAACATCTGTCCGGATGGCCGAAAATCGTCAGACATGGAGAGCGCTGATAGATGGTACCTGGAAGATGCAACAAGCTCGTGTAGTTCAGTCATGAGTCATGAGGATAAGAGGATTTATCTAGTCCTTGAACAACTTCTTTATCAGTCTCGATTTTAACTGATTAGGGTACTGATACTGATATTTCTTGGTAAGTTTGAAACTTAATGCCTTTCAATGACCTGCGTATGACAGATGGTACCAACCCCTTGACGTGCATGAACACCCAACCAAAGACCTATCGCCTATATAACTATTATTTAATTCTTACAGTATTTAATTAACTACTAGCATTAATAAAATAATAATAGCCAATATAAATGACAGTAGATTGCAATAATTAATACCTGTGGCCTAAATTCTCGCCAATAATAGCGTGATGTTATTTCGATAAACACAGTTGAAGCCAACAATGAGTTGTGTCTTTGACACCGGCATCCGTTTCATGTGTGACTTACGGTCCCCGAGTCAATTGTCTGTGCTAAATATGGTTTGAAACAAAACTAACTCGTACTTACATTGTAGGTCAAGCGAAGCGAATAATATTTTGCTGAAATTATTTCTGAAAGTTTGAGACTGATTCAATATTAATTTCTGTTTCTTCGACTAACTCGTGTCAGCTAACATCTGTTTGATTTTGATTTTAGTATTTTCATTTGGAGGAGCAACTATAATATAGATGATTATGAATAGTCACATTGGTTTAATGTTGATTTGCAATTTTATTATTTATTTATCACAACAGATTTTTTAAACCTTCTAAAAACCAACGGAAAATATCTTGGTTATAATTTTCAGCGTCGCAAGAAATCGCCTATCTCTCAATGTACTAAAATCTAACTTTAACCAAAGAGCTTAGTTCAAGGTAGGACACACGTTTTATTCATTAAACAAGTAACATTGTTGTTTTTCGTTGACACCACTTGACAGTACCAAGAGGGGTTTATGCGTTTTGTTGAGATGCTATTGTAAACATCCACTCGAGTACGACATGTGGAAACTTTTTGATCTCATTGTGTGAAGTTTCTGGCTGAAATGGAAATCTTTATGGATGCTAATTGGACGAATGAATATAACAAGATCTAATGAGACATTTGGTGTTGGTTTAGTGAATTCGTTGACATTCTTATTGGAGTTCTTGTTGAGATTCAAATTGGTCATTTTGGAACCAAATTAAAGAGTACTAACAATGCAAATCATTTCTTTAAGACAGTTGATTTTGGTCATGCGAATGCTTGTTGGTTTATGACTATACGCAGTTTTTTTTCAAGATTTCGGAGTGATTACTCATCTTCATCAACTGTTTCTTGCTTATCCTTAGTTTAAAATGACATTTTAACAAAAAGACGCGCTCCTCTAACTAGTCATAACAAGCATTGTAAACGGAGCGACATTGCATCCACATCCGCGTTTATTATGGAGCATCATTCTTAGAACCAGAGGAACAACAATGCCAGCCTGTTTGACGACATGTCGCGAAGCTTTTATTGGCAACTTGCTTCCTATGAGCGTAAAATCATTAAGCCTAGCTTGGTCTGACAAGATTTCGCTGTCCATTGCGTATCGAACGAACAGTTTTTTTTTCAGCCATGTTCAATAATAATAATGAAAAAAATTATAATCCATTTGGTGCGAAAGAACTCTATAAAAACTCGATGCAAAAAGGGGCGTTATAAGTTAGACATATCAGACTGTGTATATGTTTGTATGTCTGTTGCATAGTAGCTTCTCAACGAAAGAACCGATTATGATGCGGTTTTTTTTCAAAACTTACTTGATTTACATGGTCCTTAGCTATAACTCATGAGGTTCTGTTTGGTAGTTTGAAAGTTATCAGTAATGCTCTAAAAGTTGTCGGGGGATTATTTTTTCATTTATACTTATACAGTAGTTTTAGTATTTTGTCTGTTTGTGATAATTCATTTATTTCATGATCATTCATAGTTTTGGATTTATAATGATAAGTGATTTTTGCTTTCAATATCTCAATTGTATCATCGCTTACTTATATGCTGGTTTATCACAACACTAATATATTATTTCTATTCTTTCTATATTTGTAGAATTACTAAAAGTATCAAAGTTTCTACCCAGTTTGAGAAAAACTGATTACCTTTTGTGTTTTTCGTTATTTGCCATTTATTTGGATGATCTATTGTCTTTGCAAGACTTGTGCGTTTTAAGAGAATAGTCAACAATTTGCTACTGTTTAATAGCAGTTTTATCTTCTGTTGTATTATTTACAGTAGCTACTGTTTTAACGTCGACATTGTTTTGTTTTTCAATTTCAAAGTATTTATTTTTGCTTGTATTAAACACGCCGATTTCAGTAGAAATGAATGTAGGTACATCATTTTTATGTTAATATTTTCTAGAAATTCCACAATTATTTAAGACGTTTTGTAATAATAATAAGTATATGTGATTTGAGCTTTAATGAATTGAGAACCAGTTTCGTGTGTGTTTCGTTTGGCATTGACAAAGACGGTCATTTGTTCATACAAACAATATATTGGTGGATGTCACTGTCCATATATAGTTTAGCCACTGGAGCATGCTTGCGTCGCCCGCGCATCGTTTCCGCTTTATATTGCACCGGCCGCACACCGCTTTGTTCGAATATCATACTAACGCTGTCGTGAATTGGCGTGATTATGTTTTTTTTTTTTAGATTTTATCGAACAATCTGATTAAAAAAAAAAACTGATGACAGTATGAGATTTTTTGTTAGGGATAATTTGAATTGGGATGTTACTTGAGTATTAACGCGAATTGAATTTTAAAGAAAATAACAAAGATAACAAAAATTAAGGTACCTAGGTACCCTACTTATGTATTTAACTCAACGATATTTAAAGAGACAAACCTCATGAACCTGATAGATATAAAGATATTTAGATACAGATAATCTTCATAATAATGAACCAATTTCTTGTCACACCAATATTAGCGATCAATGCTACAGTATTATCGCCTGCGCATAACATTTATGAATTATTGTGCTCTATTCTGGGCCTGAGCGCGCTTAAGAATGGACGCTGCGCCCGCGCAGTCGTCCGTTGTTTTTGTGCGGTACCTACATTATTATTATTAATTTATTTGTTTTTATTTTCATATTATTAATAACACGTTTACGTTTTCTATATTGACATTGCAATTTAAGTATTGTGATTTTAAGTATTTTAAGTAGCTTATTAGCTACTATAGCTTATTTTACGTGTTTTTGGTACTGCTTTTAACTAATAATAATTATGATAATGGTAGATTAAGGTGTAGATTAGTGTTGTATGCATTATCTGGTTTCAGTGAGCTTTATTAAAGAGCTATTTTTCAAATCTTTGTCCTTCCACCTTGTGTAGGTACTTTCTACATTTTTATATTCCTCATTTAATATGACAAAATTTTTCTTTCCAAAGCTTCATAGAATGATCTTTTCATTTTGTATTTTTCATCGAGAAAAAGTAATTAAGTACATTATGTCGTATCAAAACAATAGTATCTATACAGAATCACTGTTTAATTCACAATATTATAAAGTTGAAAATACTAAATGGACATTTAATTTAAATATCCATCAGCAGGCAGTCCGCGATATTTCAAGCGCCGCATGCAATATTTTTTCATCGCTAATGGCGGATGTTTTGGCGCGAACCGTCCGCGTTTCCGCTGCGCCTCAACTCGCGCGCACAATCACTGCATCCTGCGTTCGCGGGTTACGTGTCATTTCTTTTAACATGTCGTTTAATCTTCATTTGTTTTTGTATTGCGAATATGAAAATTTAAAAGGATTAATAATGTTATCTGCTTTGTGTCTCGACGTTTTCAATTAGATTTGAGGTGTAGGTACATAAAATTGTAGTTGCGAATTTGTCGGTTGACTAAGAGCTAGGTACCTATGTCTATTTTTTTGTGACTCTATTAGGTACCAAAAATAATGTGTTATACTAAAATTTAAGATTTATTTATGGATAATAACAAAAATTCTACATTTACGATTTTTTTCGTTAATTAAATCGTTTTTTTTTATTATCTACCTACATAATTTTTTAATACATTTTGTCTGTATAATTTATTGAAATGTAACGAACAGGACCTATTATAACTCAAAAATTCTTAACTTTATTGATTAACTCAACAAACAAAGTTTTGTGCTGACATGCAGAAAATTTAACTCAAAAAGCTCATCGCTCTACCAAATCGATTTAAAAGCTAACCCGTGGTGTTACCATAATCGCACAGTTACCTGTTGACTGTCCCTTCCACCACCGATACTCCACAAGACAAATGTTTGTTCGTTCCAACCCCTATTATCGGGGGTGCATTGTTTATAGGGTTGTCAGCACAGGCAAATAAAATTGTATTAAAAATTGAATATGGTGGTACCTTCTTTTGATATAATTTTCTATTGGAATATTGTATAGTACAAGTAGTATAGTAGTCTGTTATTCTAATAAGACGAATTGAAGCAAAAATGCTGACACCTATCGGAACAGAAACATAAAAATCCTATTCCTATTTTACGAGTCACGGTAATTCATCTATTCGAAGTCTTTGATAAAATAATGGCAATTTAGGGTTTACAGTAGGAACTTAAATACAATTTACAGTATAGATCATGATATATAGTAATAAATTTACATCATTATAAATTGTAATAATTACAATCTATTTATAACCTGAAAATACATACATAAATCATAAAACTTTTCAACAAAAAAAAAAAAACTTACCAAAAAATCTTCGTGGCAGCCCTAAACATAATGGCTTCCACTTGTTGCTCCCCAACGGCCTCAACAATAAGTCAGGTCAGTGTAATGGTAGGGTTGTCAAACGTAATGCGCGGTTGTCACGCGACGCACTTACCTGCAACAAGGCAATTATTTGATTAGATAGTGTTGATTGGTGGCTGTTCACTAATCACCAGTTTTTTACTTGACATTTATGATGGCGGTATTTTTTTTTTTTGCCTTTAAATGTGAAATTTGTTGAGGTCAAATCATGTAAAATATGACTGTTTAAGGTGATGGCGGAGATTTTTTATATAATTTTATTATTACTTACACCATATTTTTCTTCATACATTCTATTAGCCCAAACTTTGATCGTATTAAATGGTGTTTGTATGTTTTTACAGTGCCAAGTGTAGGGCAAAAAAACTCATTTATATAATAAAACATTTGATACGACATTCTTTGCTATTACCTTAAGGTTTTTTAACTAGTTTTAATAGACCTTTTTATTAAAAACTACAAGATGAAAACCTGTAAAAATTTCTCAAACAAATATTGTACTTTCTGTTTTATATTCTTGTTCAATAAGTATAACGTACATATTTGGGAATGCAATCTACTTTACGAGAACACAGCACACAACATGGTTCGACAAGCGATTGAGTTGTTGCGCCTACGCAACGCATTGTATGCTAGTCTGAACATGTTACGAATAATGTTAGGAGAGCATGCGAAAAATTATTCGAAGCGTACTTTATGATCGGGTTTAGAATGTTTGGTATTATTCCAAGTGTTTGTTGTGTGGTGTTTGAGAAAACATTATTCCGTGCACATTCTGAGTTATACACGTGGAAGATAGCATGACACTGTAATATTTAAGTACTGCATTATTTTACAAAAATAATGTATATCTAATGTTTAGTTACTTATTAGTATTTTTTGGGGAATTTTTGTTTTCTGGTTTTTTAAAATCATGACAACTCTGGATTTGGACTACTATCTTAAACATGGGTTATACTACTCTTAATAAAGATTTATACTCTTAAAAAATCTCAGAGTACAGAACAGGGATGATTGTTCCACTGCCAAGATAAGTTCTAAAAGATTATACAGCCACCATCAGACTCTCATATTCCCTAGCTCTAATATCTCATACACAAAAATTTACAAGCAGAAAAAACTTTAGGACATTAAATAAGAGGGTATTAAACCATCGTTGGGCGGTCTCCTAAGATTTAATAGTTGTAGCACTCGCCAATTGTCGTGTCAACTTCGGCCAAGATCGGTTTTACCACGTTTTATGGCTGTCGTGCGCACACGCCGCTGTTTGGTTTAACTCTACGATAATATAATTGTCTCTGTCCACAGATATTTATTGGGCTGGCGTGCCGTGAATGGCTGTTAACTTATCGATTAGCGAACGTTATAATAAGGCATGGTGTTATTAATATGTTTTATTGAGTGTGAGTTATGTTTAAGTAGGTTGCTTGTATTTTTTGCTGGCTAAATATAGCTACATAAATTAGATTTGATTCGTACTTTTGTAGTTATTTAACTTATTGCAGTTTTTTCGGTACTTACATAATTTATAAGACTCTGTTTTTAACTTTATACCTACTACGGTCAAATCGGATAGTTGCAACACTACTTTTTATTACTTAATATACAGTATAAAAAACAAACTACCTGCTTTATTTGTAAATGGATAGATGCTGTGGTTTAATATGTTCCAAACCTACCTACCTACAAAACATTATATTTGATGTTTCTAGAGTTTTGACTATTTTTGTCGACCTTTACATCTTGGGACATCTATCCCATATAGGGGATAACTAACCTAAACCATATACCTATATTACTTAAGGATAGATATAGAGCATATTGACTTCTCTTGCAATCGCACTGAGACATGCAACACGGCCAACTTAATGTAAGTTATAGAGTCTTTCGATAAACAAATGAAATAAAAGTATATTTTTTTTTTTTTTAAGTGATCTACGCAATTAGCCTGAGCGCAGGTTATGACTTCACCGGACTTTTGGCGAGAACTTTTTATTAAGGGCCTCCAGCCAGAGAAATAACCCTCGATTATACTCATTCGAGGCAACATTACCCTCGGCGTAACCATCCCGGTGTTACCCTACATGTCGCAATAAATATGTAGGTACCTATATGATAGTATCTGAGGGGAGAGATGCCAAGTGCTAAAACACAGGTTTTACACCTAGTTCGGCACTGAATGCTGTTCATTGATTATTGTATATTTCCTGGCCTATGTGAACAAAAATAATGTTAACTATTTTTTTTTGACAATAATGTTATATCTTTACTAGCTGTCCCCCGCGACTTTGTCCGCGTATTTTAGTTTAAACGGTTTTTCACTTTGGCAACATTTTTAATTTATGCTCCACTCCTTTTGGTCGCATTGTAATGTTATATAGCTTATAGCCTTCCTTAATAAATGGGCTATCCAACACTGAAAGAATTTTCCAAATCGGACCAGTAGTTCGTGAGATTAGCGCGTTCAAATAAACAAACTCTTCAGCTTTATATATTAAGTATAGATTGAGAAACAAAGTTATTCCTTAACTAATATCCTAACTATAGCAAGCTAAGTCTACTCTAATTTTTACTATAATTTCTCAAACCGAAGAAGCTGCAAACTCACCGTATAACAACAGGCTGTAACTTAAACCACGTTCTGTAAACTTAACCATGACAGTTAATGAGATAATAAAGTTGAACATACATAAAACCTTGAATACAAATGTTTCACTAATCTTCTTTCTGTTGAATATCATGTGGACACATAACCTCCCCTTTGTGAAGTCGGTTAAACAAGGTTTATGGATTACGGCTTAATGTTGAAGGTGCAAAATCATGAATCATTTTTAGAATGTTCAGAAATGCTTGCGAGCTTTGTCATGTCTTGATAAACAAAACAATCCTTACTAATAAGTAGGTATTATAAATGCGAAAGGAACTTTGTCTGTCTGTCGCGCTTTCACGCCAAAACTACTGAACCGATTTAAATGAAATTTGGAATACAGATAGTGTAGACCTACTAGCTACTTTTTTCCGCGATAACCGACATCCACGCGGGCAGAGCCGCTTGAATCAGCTAGTTTATAATAATATTATTATTGTATAGGCATCTGTTATTTGCTGCTCAGTTTGTGAAGATGCCAGTTATCACCAGCTTACTCCGTTAAAATCCGGCCGGCAGTCGGATTCGCTGATAAAGGATTCCGTACCATCGTACACGATTAATGCCGTTAAAATAAAGCAAAAAAAGCACGTCCATTGTATGGGGACCCCCTTTAAATTTGGCATTGCAATAGAGTGAGTAAATTTCAACTATCTAGCTAGTACGGTTCATAAGATACAGCCCGCTGACGGACAGACAGACGGACGGACTGCGGAGGATTTGGGTACGGAACCCTAGAAATTTGACAGTCAAAATATTAAAATCAAATTCTGTATTTGGATATGAAATTACACCAAACCACAACTCCTCTGAATCACAGTTATTACAGATAACAATTAGGTTTCTGTAAAAAAATCTGCGTTAAGTAGAAATTAAACGCGCTTACTCCGCCAATGTAATCAATTCAAAACGAATAAACGTAATTATTACGAATCTTTGTATCAAGATGCTGCGAACATGTTTATTATCACGACAGCAATGCTTGAGAGCTGCAGGATGATTCGTCTAAAGTACTGAATATCTGAATGAATCGCACTCTCATTGATGGAGCCAGAAATACACGCGCGTGAGTCGGTCCCGGCTTTTGACTGTAGATGCAGAAAGCTGATAGAGCGGTCTAAATCAGTTTTAGAATTAAATTCAGACATATCGAAATAGAAGAATAGATATAAAGACATATTGGCTATGGTTTTTCAACAACAGTTGAGTCGTTAAATTAAAAAAAAAAAGATTTATATTTTCGATTAGGACAGGTTGAGGTAGAATGATCAGTTGAGTAGGCATAATATTACAGAAATATAGCAGGTAAATTAATAAAACGTCTCATATGTCCAAAATATTATAACAAGCTGAAAATTAACTATGTATTTATGTTTACTTTACTTTATGTTAACGATTTTTAGGGTTGTTAATACGAGTTAAGACGCAGTGAAGGGCTAGACACTAAGTGAGATGAGCTCAAGGCTCGACCACCTGCGGCCTACGCTTATAATTATGTCGGAGGGGTCCTGACTCCAATGTAGTCGTACTTTCAAAACAAAAATCGGCTATATCAGTCACCTGAGAGGACATACCCGAAGCTCACATTAAAAAAATACCAAGTCGTTGTGACCGAATACGGTCAGGATAATTATTATTATTTAAGTAGGCGTTAAGTTCAATAATGCTCAAAGACAAATCTTATATAATGACCATAGTACCTATAAGGATCTCCTTAAGTTAGGCTAGATTTATAAAGAGAAAATATTATATTCTCGATACAAATAACTACTAACAAACAAAATAATCGTTTTACATCAGTATTCTTATCTTTGAAATAAGTTGACATTAATTCAAAATTTTTCGCATTGCCTATTCTACGCCTTCTGTGGTCTACTCCGTCCAAAGATGAAGTGCGATGATTATCTTGGGGCATTTCCTACCGAAGTCTTATTGTTCTTGTTACAATGCCGACTGCTGATCAAACAATGAACATTGTAATATACTGTACTAGGTATTTATTGATACAAATGGATCAAATGTTCAGTTGATTCTATCAAGATTCCTGTGCACTTACTCTCCAATTTAATTTTAATACTAATACAATGCCAATGCAAATTTGTTATTCATTTAGCAGGCACACAAACAACACAGTATAAAAAAATACTCTCAATGTTTAGATTCCAGTTAGTTCCTTCCACTGACAGCATTTTTTGTTAAGAAAATTGAATCTCCTGCCTCCTAAACTAATAAAAAATTTGCATTGACATTGTATTAGAATAAAAATTGAATTGAGTAAGGGCACTGTTAGGAACACAAAATCGTGCAGAGGCTTACTTACATTTTATGCATATGCGTTTAGAAAGATACAAATCTATCTAAATGCAACTTGAGTTTTGAAAATTCAATGAACACAATACTAGATAATATCTAACTTAGGAGTGACCCATGTCCAGTAGTGCAGGAAAGATTTCGTTCCAATTTATATCGAATTGGTTCAACGTAAATTTTGCCTACATTGTGCTATTATACTTGGACAGTGTGTTTCCTCACGTACCGTTTGGTGCAGGTGCTGTCCGGGCACGGGTGTTTCGGATCGTACCTGTACCGAATAGGGCGAGAGGAAACCCCGTCGTGTCATCACTGTGGCGCGGCGGAAGACACAGCGCAGCACACCCTCGAGGCCTGCACTGCCTTCGAGGCGGAGCGCCGTGTCCTGCGTGGGGTCGCTGGCCCGGACCTTTCGCTCGCGGGCGTGGTTAATGCCATGCTCGCGGACGATCGCGTCTGGCGGGCAGTGTCTCATTTCTGCGAGAGCGTCATTTCGCAGAAAGAGACCTCGGAGCGCGAGCGGGAGGCTGACCCTTCCGCTCCTCAGCTCCGCCGACGGCGGGTGGGTAGGGCGCGGGCGAGGAATCCCGTAGCCAGACCTGCTCTGGGAGGGACGCAGAGGGCGGGGACGGGGGTCCCTCAGCCTTCATTGCACGCGTCTCCTTCCGTGCTGGGTGGGGGTGGTGTAGTGCCATGCACTGCCCTCGCTGTCCTCCCTCCTAGCTAGGACGGAGGTCATGTCGGGCCCGCCGCGAAGCGGGCAGTCGCCGGGGGCGTTATGGTGTTAAGACTTCGGTTGGACCCGTAACGCCGCCACTCAGGCGAAGGATGGCACCAGGTGTTTTGCCGGAGTAGTCAGAGCCTTTGTCAAGGCTCTGGAAGCCCGGACTCTTGCAACCCCACCCCCGTGGGGATGCAAGGCTGGCTCATAAAAGAGTTTCACCTGCAAAAAAAAAAAAAAAAAAAAAAAAAAAAAAAAAAAAAAAAAAAAAGTGTGTTTTTTGATATCCTCAAATTTTTAGGTATAATTACATATTATATCAATCACATTTCCTTGGTATTTATGTAGTTTATTTCTTATCTAAAGTTCCTGTCATTTGAAAGATTTTTATAAAAGTCATTTAAACACTTTAACACAAAGCACAGAATAAAATGAAAATGGTAAGTCGTAACTGCGATGCGACAATAACAGTTATTGTTCCAACCTTCCGGGTACTGAAATATCGGCCATACAGCTACCAATAAAGTTTTTATCCCATTACAACAGAAATACTAATTTCAATTATAGCGTGTTAAATGACAGTCAAGGAAGACTACACAGATTACACACTAGTTTCAATTAAAATACATTTTCTCCGACATTAATCTGATCAAAATATTCCGGAAAATATATAATCACCTCCAAGAAGAAAACGTAGTGTAAATGATCCAAAAAGATCAGTAATGATTGCAGCAGCTGTCCTAAAGCACCTGGCTTAAGATATTTATGTAAATAGTTCATCCCTGATTGATAGCAAGGAAAATGGGCCAAATGCTCTTGCCACCACTAAGTAACTTCCTCCAGTATTAACAGTACTCATTACCACATACTTGACTGACCAAATTATATTCACTCACTAGTTGGCTCAAGATACAACGGTATTGCAAAACGATGAAAAGGTCCTTTCATTAAGGGAATTCTCTCTGTGAGAAAGAGATGTGACTATCGATGATTTGGAAGAGAAAAAGGGAGGGATGATGTCCTTAACTCGATTCTTGGCAATTGTCCACCGGAAGGCGGCTTTTAGCAAAAAGACAGCTTTGAATATGAAACTGAAATACAAAGCCGGCCCATTCAGTTGGTTGACGAGTGGTGTATGTAATTGGTTCGGAAAGGTCAATCTATTGCGATGCCAGCTGAGGGTTGATGTTTCTATTTGTGTTTCTACTATAGGATAACTCACGGAAAGTGTTAATGTATGGATAGTTTACTTACTCTTATATCTTTATGTACTTGTTCCAAAACTGTTTTTAGACTCCGTTTCATTGATTTTTTTTTTTTGGAATTCAAGGCGGTGCCAAATCCTACATCGATACGACCTCTAATAAAACTGCGTAACCTAATCTGCTAAACCATTAGAAATAAAATCCGTGTCTCATAAATTGCTCAATTTGAGCAACAAAGATGTTTTCACATAAAGCTTATAAAGTTGTTTTTGTAACATTGCGTGCTACTACCAAATACATTTTAAGGCGCAATCAATCAAGCTTTGTCTGACTTCACTATGGAATTTTAAATTGGATTCCTGTTAACAATACAAGGATTAGTGCGTTCGTACTTTTGTCAGCCATTGTACATCTAAAACCAATGTTACACACGCGTATTACAACACTATCGATTAGTTAGACATACAATGCTGGCTTTATTCAAACGACCATTTGATGCCGTCAAAGGAAATAAGCAATGTACGCACCGTTTATGGAAGTTATCGTTGTATACAGAGTGTTGTAATACGAGAAACAGTATTTTACACAGTCGATCGCTAGTTTCAATGGTGTTTAGGATTATACGTTATTTATGGGGATTTTGTAGATGAGTCGGTAACGTTTTGTAGTCTAAAACCTGCTCTTATAAGGGACAGATAATGTTGGAACTATTTCGTTGACAGATTGATAGCGTAAATTGAATTTTGAATGAACTTATGTATCAAATTGTACGTCTTCAAAGTTATGGTGTATCTATTAAAGATATATGGTATTTATAAAAAAATTACAAAATATTAACATAATGATTAACTTGCAATTGTGTGGATGTAGTAAACTCTGTACTATGATTTAAAGCGTGTTACTTATTAAACCATTGTTTAGGATATATTTATATAAATTGAGGATATTTTGTAGATGGTATTAAACTCGAGAACTGATTTAGTTTAATAACATTATAATATAAAGAGTTAGTAACTCATATTTGACGACCTCCGTGGTCGAGTGGCGTACACACCGGTTTTCAAGGTGTCGCCAGCTCTGAGGTCCCGGGTTCGATCCCCGGCCGGGTCAATGTAGAAAAAGCACTTTTCTACATTGTCTCGGGTTTGGGTGTTTGTGGTACCTTCGTTGTCTCTGAATTCCATAACTCAAGTGCTTTAGCTACTTACTTTGGGTTCAGAACAATGTATGTGATGTTGTCCACATTTATTTATTTATTTATTATTTATTTATATATGACCATAATATTAGGTATTTTTTTATCTATTTTAAGTACCTTAGAAATGCATTCAATGTTGGATCACAATTCAAAAGCACTTTATTCGTTATTCTGCTAAATTGAGTCCCTTAGTCATCAACATCAATATAAAATATCAATACGATCGCGATACGAAAAGTGAGCAATAACTAAAAAAGTAGCTTCAATGCGTTCCTGTAAAAGCTTTTACCAAAGAAACTCGTAGTAAAATATTACGATGCACATAAACCGTCCACAATGAGTTACTCCACTTGCCCGATTATCGCTTATTTGTTTGTGTTTTATAGCGGTACTACTCTCCATTTTATGGCTTGTCGATATTATTTCGCGTATTTTTTTCTACGATGGGCTACCGCGACGCGGTTTCTCTATATAGACAGAATATCATGGATGGGAAGACTAACCAATAAAATGTCGAACTATTCCGTATTAGGAGTGTTATGTGCGTATTCGCTGGTTATGGCGAGAATTACTACAGGGTTACTTAAATGGGATCCTTTAACTGTTGCACATGTAAAGTTGATGTTATCGAAATTGCAATTGTTTATTGTCTCAATTTTGTATATCGTATTGTTAATGCTCTTATAAAATAATGCAGAAATGTAGACTAATTTGATCACATGTCCTGTTTCAGGCTTTAGACTATCAGCGTACCAAATTTCATTTAAATCGGTTCAGTAGTTCTGGCGTGAAAGCGCGACAGACAGACAGACTCTCACATTTATAATATTAGTAAGGATTACTATAACAATAATTCGTCTCGAGCTAATAATATAAAAAAGGCTTTTTGTTAGCCATATTAACGGCAGCAACAAAGGTTTTTTTTGTCTATATGATGTAGGCCTAAGCTTAAAAACAGTACTGAAATGAGTTGCTAAGTTAATTTGTAAGGTGTAGTGATATTTAAATAATCCTACATAAGTATTTATATTTTTACAACAAAGTCGTATCTCCAACATTCAAACACACACCCACTGTCCTCTCCACAATACCACTTGAGCCTATCGGGCATTTGAAAAAAAAAATGTAAAATCACCCCTCGACCATAGAGTGCCATAAACTAGTCGGACTGGCGCGCCAATTAAATATGAATGCTGGCAATGCTGGCCCACTCTCATTACCACGTGAAATTTTCGCATCTACCCTCTTTTTGATATTGTGTTATACGATATTGGATAGGTCAGTTGCGTGAATTATTGAGAAACGGTTATAAAAATATTAATGTAACATGAGATTGTGTGGGTCGAAATCGAATCATACTTTTTTATGTTGAATGTAAAAACTAGTCGATTCGATTTTGTTTTTTATTTTTGTATGTATTAGGAGTATTTTTATTTACTAGTAGGTTATCCACTTAAAATACCAAATATAACAATTATAAAATAAAATTAGTTTGTAAAAATCTTTTAATTATCTTATTTGTGTTGTAATTACTATAAAAAAGGACCTTTTATAGTTTTTGACTCAAAACCACGCTCCTACTGAGTGTTCTTAATACCTACCCACAATTTTACATTTACTTACGCAGAATGCGAGTTCGCCCTTATTACATCAAAGAAAGGCGTATCTGCATTTTCAAGAACAGTAAAAAAAACTGTGTCGAGATATACTGTACAGGGGGTGTGATAATTGCGAAGTGAGACAAAGTCGCTTCAAAGGTATTGTGGATGTTGTATAGACTTTACAGACCCTTAAACATTTAAGTTGATGTCAACCACACTTTGTCGTCTCGTAATTATGATGCGCCTCTCAATGAGACACCCTGTATACAATGCGTCTTACAAAACGACAAATTAATGAGGTTTTTTTGAAGGCGACAGTTGTTATATCCAGTGTCGATTCTTTTAATTCTTGTACTTAGCATCTACACTATTATACTTTATACTTTATTATACTTTTGTGGTATTTTAATGACTGATTGTTTGTGTTATTGTGGCTAGTATGACCTTCATATTTATTTTATTAATTGTTATTTGTGGTTTTTAAAGTTTTTGTGGTGAAATTACGTCTTGTAATGAGGGTAATTCCTTCAATAATAAGTTTTTTTTGGGTCGTTAAATTAAACTTGTCTTAACAGTGTTTAAAAACTGTTATTTTGACACCCTTACATTTTGACATCGCCATAGACTCATTTGTTTTGTTACCTTTAAAGAATGGTATGTACAATTAAATAACATTAAAATCTATGAATATATATTTATTGAAGTCATTAACAAGTAATTATGTATTGAGTGTATTTCGTACTAAAGTGACAATGCAAACATTGAAATAAAGTAAGTACATAGCTATTATATTAACCTCAAATATAATTTACGTATGAGTATGTATGAGTTTATTTATAAATGAGAATAAAGAGTATATTCACAATTAAACCAATTTTCGTTGAATTTATTTTCCAAGTAACTAATTAAATATCAATATAATACCGATTACAATATTACGTTAGATCGTATCGTTAAGTCGGCAACTGTCGAGATCTCGACAACACCGAAGTCAGAGTTGTATAAAAGTGAATGATTAATGGGTTCTCACATTAGGTTGCGGATCCACCCTCCGATACGGGTATGGGGTTATGTGGAGGCACGTGTGTGGCCATAAAGTAAGCGGTTATAAAAAAAAAAAAAAAGTTATAACAGCATCTTACAAAAATACCTACTTTGGTTACTTATGTATAAAATCAATCAATCTGTTTAGATTACAGAGCGAGCCAAAAAATATACCTAAGTAGTCAAATAACATTACCATCCTTCAAAAAAATATTATTGTTATTATTATTTATCAGCTCATGCTACCCCACTGCCGGGAAAAGGCTTCCTTCCCTTCCTTCCATTCTCCTCTATGAATAGCAAACGTGGACCAGTCCTTCCTATAGGAATCGAGTTCATCTCCACCTGGGTCTACCACGTGGTTGTTTGCGGTTTTGTGGTATCCATTCAGATGCAATTTTGGCCCAAATAAGGTTACTAAAAATGATAAAAAACTAGGTAAAAAAAGTTATTAGCCTGCATGTACAGAAAGAAAGAGTTATTATCATTTGTATATAATTATATATTTTCCACTTTGCTTTCCTACTGTAGGGCACAAACCTCTCTTTATTACTCAGAAAAAAAAATATGATCGCTAGTTTTGTAGTCCCTTTTCTTAAACACGTCAATCGATTTGAGAGCGTAAACAGGAGTCGCCCTTTGTGTATCGCTAGTTCCCTTCGCAGACATAAAACAAGCTGTATCAAGATCTATAGATTGATAATAAGCTGTATACTGCATGTGAGTACTTGATATTAGCTTGAGATGTTAGTTTAGTCACAATAATAACAATCTCCTTTGCTTTTAATTCAATGGTTTTATTTTATGTCTTTCTTATGAGGAGCTTGTGGCTAAGTGTAAGCCGTATGGTTTAACAGGTAATACAGATAAGCCGCGCTCGCCGCGGTTGGTTCGTGAATGGGTGACCATTTGTAAACATACCAAAAACTCTCCGTGCCTCCGAAAGCACATTAAGCCGTTGGTCCTGACTGTCAAACGTTGATCTTTGGCAGTCGTTAAGTCATTACAATTGTGACAACCAGTCTTACTTTGGGATACTGTGTTACCAACTAAAATGTGTTGTTGAGGTCAGATAGGCAGTCGCTCCATGTAAAATATGGTATTCAGATGAATCCGGGAAGACTGGAAGCAGACTCCAACGTAGCTTAGGGCCCTGTTATTATTCTTCGTTATTCTAAAATAACTCTCGTTCTGTTTCCAATATTTTGCACGCGAGTCCTCTTAATGCAGCGTAGGTATACTTACCGATAACATTACCTCTTTAAAGAGTAGTCTCTGCATTTCTATCCAGCACTCTATTAGGAAATGGCTAGGTACAAAGTGTTGAATAAGGACAGAATCAGATAAATATTTAAAAGGTTCGTTTGAATATGAAAATACGTTACACATATTTCAGTGATACAAAATATATATCTACAAATATAATAACTTCTGTAATAGATTCCAAAATACACGCTGCACGCAGATACTTTGTCAAACAACGTCATAATGGATTTAAATATAATCGTTTTGTTTAAATTATTTGTTTTCTACGTGACTTTTAGTTAATGTTCGTTCCTTCATATATTAACGCATTATGATATATTTAACATTGTATTGATATATTTTCTACGCCCTCTAGGTCATTTTAACTTTAAATAAATCACAAAATATGAATCCACAGATATTTTTGCTGTAGTTTTATAGTTTATTACTGTTAAAATGAATTATGATAGTTGTCGTTTTAATTCTTTGGTGATTAATTTGCCCTAATAAAATGGCGTATATTTGTAGTATTCAAAATATTTTTGTAAAACAGAGTTATTAATAACGCTGAAATTAATCGTTGTGTGTTGACATCAGAATGTGTATTAAAACTCCTATCGTTACATCTTTATTATGGTATAAATATCCAGGAATCAATTTTTGTAATAAAGAAATATCATACAACATTTCTTCTTCAGTCTGTCTAGCTTTTTTTTAGAATAAAAATAATATACTAATTATATCTCGGGACTACTCATACACGGCCATCATCTGATCCTAAACTAGGCAGAACCTGTATTATGGCAATCAGACAACTGATAAACATACTCATATATTTCTAAATACATAGGTAAGTACATATTATATATAAATTACGCCCAAACACAGAACAAATGATAATGCTCATCACACAAAGATTTGTCCTGGGCGTGGAATTGAACCCACCTCCGGTTTAGCAGTTAGGGTCACCGACTACTTTGCCGATAGGCTAGTCGAAAAAAAATTGCAGTCGGCTTCCAGTTTTAACTAATGAGTAGAACTTTACGTGGAGCGAAATATTATTTAATAATTATAGGTTTAAAGAACATGTTGACGGCTACCCTTTTAATCTATATTAAGATAGATCAAAATGGTTTTATTTCGAGTAGTCAGACGTGTTTTTTTTTTTTTTTTTTTTTTTTTTTTTTACAGGTGAAACTCTTTTATGAGCCAGCCTTGCATCCCCACGGGGGTGGGGTTGCAAGAGTCCGGGCTTCCAGAGCCTTGACAAAGGCTCTGACTACTCCGGCAAAACACCTGGTGCCATCCTTCGCCTGAGTGGCGGCGTTACGGGTCCAACCGAAGTCTTAACACCATAACGCCCCCGGCGACTGCCCGCTTCGTGGCGGGCCCGACATGACCTCCCTCCTAGCTAGGAGGGAGGACAGCGAGGGCAGTGCATGGCACTACACCACCCCCACCCAGCACGGAAGGAGACGCGTGCAATGAAGGCTGAGGGACCCCCGTCCCCGCCCTCTGCGTCCCTCCCAGAGCAGGTCTGGCTACGGGATTCCTCGTCCGCGCCCTACCCACCCGCCGTCGGCGGAGCTGAGGAGCGGAAGGGTCAGCCTCCCGCTCGCGCTCCGAGGTCTCTTTCTGCGAAATGACACTCTCACAGAAAAGAGACACTGCCCGCCAGACACGATCGTCCGCGAGCATGGCATTAACCACCCCCGCGAGCGAAAGGTCCGGGCCAGCGACTCCACGCAGGACACGGCGCTCCGCCTCGAAGGCAGTGCAGGCCTCGAGGGTGTGCTGCGCCGTGTCTTCCGCCGCGCCACAGTGGTGGCACAGCGGGGATTCCTCCCGCCCGATTCGGTACAGGAACGATCCGAAGCACCCGTGTCCGGACAACACCTGCACCAAACGGTACGTGAGGAACCCGTGGCGTCGCTCCAGGAGTAGTCAGACGTTGAATTAACACATGCAAGCCGGACACAGGCCTGTAGCTTACAGTAAGCTTGTATTAAACACGGGCAGACAATATAAAATACTATAAATAAACACTAATCAACTGTCGAGGTTAATAAATAATCGTATAAATTATTTTATTAAACAGTTATTACGATCTCCGTGGTTCTGTAACATCGAATAATAATATATCTCTTGGGACTTCCAGCGGCGTAGCACGAGTTGATTTAATACAGCAAACCTTTACCGTAGAATGACGCGCTAAGTGGTGCTCGGAACTGCAATAAAATCTAGCCGGTGCTTTACACAATCAGATGTAGGTATACCTACATGCTAACAAACACATACATGTATATTGTACAGTACGATGCCGCGTAGCAATCCTTGTACAGTACTGTACGATACCAAACTGTGTACTTGCCAAAAATATTTTTACTATTTAGGTAGTGTACCTACATTTTGGCTGGAGAAGATTCAACAGCATTTTTTTGCATTAGTAAATAAATTCGATACAATTTTTATGAAGGTAAAATCAAGTCTAACTTAACAGTGGACTTGGATATATTTCTTTATTTTAATTAAAGTCTATCACCAAAAAAAATAGAACATGACTTCACCCAATGCGCACAAATCCAAAATACACATAACTTTTGATGGTTAACCCGTTCCGCGGTCACGACGGTCGTTGCGACCCCGTGTTACAATTACAATAAATTAATAGCGGACGTTTAGTTAACAACCGTTTTACTGCCGATCTTAGGGTCAGAGTCACTTGAGGGATAAGACCGCACATCTAACATAAGGTTTTATGCGCACCTGTAATTTAGTGAAGATGCCTTTGTTTAGCTCGTCCGTTGTGTTGTAGCCCTTATTGGCTGCGAAATGGAGAAACATGTGGACACGTAGAATTTTTATTTTATATTATATTTTTTTTTGAAGCCTAAATTGTAAACTGTGGGGCAAAATAAAATTGTTACTTATTAAAAAAAAAAGTTTTTATTTATTATCTGAATAAAAAATTAAATAAACACTGTATATTTTTGATGACTGAATATTATTAGTGGAACTAGATATAAAAAATTGCTTCAATGAGCGGTAACCATACATTAGACGCATAACTGAGACATTATATCTACTCTCTATTTTCTTCCACGCTAAACCCGCAGAAATACCCACATTTTCTTACCAAACTACAAAGCTTAACATTTGGGTGAAGCGTGTCACAGTCGCAATCAATTGTCCCAGCGACGACTGCATAAATTTCGCGGTACTAAGCTCGTCTCTAATTAACCCTAAACAGACGTTGCCCGGGACGTAAATCACCCGGGAACAGAATGCCACGTCTTTAATTGAGCACAGAACTTTATTTACGTACTTTTGTTCAGATTTTCGTGTGAAATTGTAAGGTAACTTTATTGGATTAATTAAAAATGTTGTTGACATGTCGTGGGACATTAATTTTGATTACAGTTCATGTTTTGAAAAAAAAAAACCATAACGATGTACATACTGTCAATTATTTGTAATATAAGTAACTAAATACTGCTGTTTTATAATTTTAATTATATAAATTAATGTGATGGACGGATTTATATTATGACATCATAATTATTTAATACCCCCATTTCAAGTTTATTGGGAAAATTATAGTTTTGACTTTTATTTCGGCTTCAAATTTTCGTGAATGCAAAACAACAAGAAAACAAAATAAAATTTACAAAATTTTAACCCAATTTAATAATCAAATTATAAATCCCGCTAACGAGGCGACATAATTAACCACACTCGCAACAGAACTTCTTTATTCAATAAGTAAAAATGTAATGCAAAAGTTCACAAGGATATTTTGTTTTGAGCGGGCAAATTTGTGGCTTAAAAACGTCCACAGTACTTTATTGTTATAATAAAATTTCGCAAAATTATTTGGCACTTGTTCGGGGCCTGATTTACACGATGTTCGGCCCGGCGCCTCGTTATACGCTGCATTTTAAGGGTTATTTAGCCACTGCAACGTAAAATAAACAGGTGTTATACTTTTTTTTTTGTAATTGTTATTTCTCACATGATGTTGCCGGTAATTTTTGCCTCAGTAATTGTTTACAATTAATTTTATAGGATGTTTTAAAGTAGTTTTAAAGTTTTTGATAATTTTATCGATTCTTTTACAAAGTGTTGATTCGTGAAAGGTTGTGCTGTTCTAATAAAGGTCGCACCTTTTATTTACCCTTTAATTTAAAGTAGAGTAAGGGTTTTTTGTCACTCATTATTTAGTTATTTTTAAACTTACCTGATATGTTTGTTGGTTTAAGACATTTGTCGATAGTGACAAGTTGACGTTGTGCGGATAATGTCAATTTATGATTAGGTCACTTCAATTGAAGAAGGCGGTCAATTTGACGACATTTATTTTAAATGTTATTGCACAGAAATTTTAAACCTTACACTTTTTATTTTGACTCTGGGTTGTAAAATACCTCCATAATAAACTTTTATTTTTAGTGTAGTAGCAAGTATTGAAAGAAATGCAAAAAAATATTACCAAATCACGAAATTTTACAAAAGAAAATGTAACAAAAAATGCTTTGTCTTCGTCAAACATAATTTATTTTGTTAGCTTTCGCAGGAAAAGGGTTAAGTGTCGAAAGCAACCTTAAAAGTAATTCTGTTCAAGTTTTTGGCAAGTCACTCACTTGGCACAATCGCTTTTGAGATATATTTCTTTACCGTTTACAGTTTGACGTGAAACCATGAACTAGAGAATTTTGAAGTCATTTTTTTTTTTAAGTAAATTTTCATAAAATTAATGTAATAAGTTAGAATATTCTTAGTTTTAATCTACAAGACTTTATAAGAGTATTATGTAGTTAGGTACCTACAGGAGTTCAATTAAAACAAATCTGATAATTTTGTATTTATAATACTCTAATGACCGAATACTAAAACGTTAATCGGTTTTAAGTCGCCGTTAAGTCTCGTGCCGTCTCTGTCACTTTAAGGTGTAAAGTAGCGACATATAGACATTTAAGAACGTGTTAAAGTTAAATGGCGTTTCAGTATTTGCCTTTAAGCAAAGTTTGGTCCACAGCATCTCAAAAAAAGTTTAAGGTAGGTATTTACAGATCAGAGACATCACAGTCTTAACGGCGGCTTAAAGCTAATTGACGTTTTAGTAAGGCCATATAATTATCACCATGTAACAGTATTATTGACTTAACGGCTGATTTAATCAACGCCAGACAATGTTATCCGAGAAACAATGTTGAATTTTTGACAGTTCTTCCATACAAAATTTGACAGACGTCAATTTTATTCCACGAATCAAAATTATCTAACGTTAGTAAAATCAACCTCTTAAAGTTCACAGTAATCAATAGTTTTTACACCTACAAATGTATTATCTTCGTAACTTTCAAACTTAACCTATTAACTACGTTTTAAGAAGGCCTTAACACTATGATTTTGCAAATCATTGCGTCTAATTAAATGGCTTATTGCATTTTGTTGCTAACTGACTGTAGTTAAGTAATGGTTTAAAATACGCTTTGAAGTAACAAGGTATCTAGGTAAATGTATTGTAGAGTTATCATTATTGGCAGTTTGTAGAGCCAAGTTAATTTGCTGTCAATTTGCTTGTTTACAAACTAAAACTAAATAAATAAATAATGAGACGACATCGCATACATTTCTCTGAACCCAAAGTAAGTAGCTAAAGCACTTCAGTTATTTTTATTAGAATTCAGAGACAACGAAGGTACCACAACACCCACATCCGAGACAATGTAGAAAAGTCGTTTTCTATATTGACCCTACCGGGGATCGTACCCGGTACCTCAGAGCTAGCGACGCCTTGAAAACCGGTGCGTACGCCACTCGACCGCGGAGATCGTCAAAACTCATGCATTAAAATGCATTAAAAGAAAATTCTATTGTTTATTTCTATGTATTATTAAAATATATTTAAAATACTTGAACTACGTTTGTAACAGTTAACAGACCATGCTTGTTAGACCACGATGATTACTACTAGGTAATTTTAATACTAACTGTTAAGTCATTACAATTTTGACAACCAGTCTTAATTTAGAATACTGTGTTACCCTGTAAAATGGGTTGTGGAGCTTAGATATGCAGTCGCTCCATGTAAAATACGGTATTCAGCTGAATCCGGTAAGACTGGAAGCCGACCCCAACATAGCTTGGGAAAAGGCTACGCAGACTTGTAATACTGCCAAAGCAGTTAAAAAATACTACAGCCACTGTTGAACTATATCAAGGAAGATTGAATAGTATTATTTTATACTAAAATATCCAACAAATATAATTTTACAAGGAATTTAACTCAGTCTACATTATAGTTGAACGCCGTAGTTAATTTTAACTAATACGTAAACTGAACCATTTATCTCTTAAACAACAAGTTATGGTTAACAATTTCCATCGATTTCTCGTGCTTCTATAATAAAATAAACATGAAATCCAATCTATTAATAACGCGTGGGAAATTCTTAATTTGTTGATAAGGAAAAACGTTGTCAACTAAAACACAGTCATTAAGAAAATCAATGATGATAAGTATTAAAATAACATTACCGTTTCGGCCATTATGATCTTTATTCATGTTAATGTTTTCTAAGCAATTAAATAAACTTAGTTATCGATTCTAAGTTTATAGATACACTTTAGTTCTTAATGATGCTATCAAGATTATCTGGTAGCGTTATACTCATAAAAATACTAAAGAAATCACTTAGTTTTACAACGTTGACAGTGTTCTGCTATATGGGTGGGCCGATTGTCTATTTCGAGTTGGCTACTCGAAACCGCAGTGGTACCATAAATAACTAGTTTTTGGACAATTAATATCGGATGTTCCCTTGATCTATCGTTAGATAGTTTTTATATTTAGATTTTAGTTTGTTTTAGATTTGGATTGTTAGTTCGCATGTTTATCTTAAATCAAGTGGGTTTTGTTCTTTGTGCTGGTGTGTTTGAGCTGGTGTCTCTTTTGACACTATGGCAACTATTTTCTTATGATGAATGATGTGAATTTATTCTTGAGTAAGTTTCTGTAAGAGTTAATTCTTTTAAAATGTAAGTTTTGGAAAATATTGGCATATATATATTTGCTATAGTTTTAATCGTTTACTGGTAAATGGAAGATAAATACCTATGTATATTACCTAAATACAAATATAAGAAATGAAAAATGTAAACCTCTGCAGGACTCGACCCTGCGACCAGTGGCGCTTTACCAACTAAGCTACCGAGGTCACTGACTGATGTTTAAATTTCTTCTTCCACACTATTTTCTTTTTCCTTTCTACTATTTTTATTTATTTTCAAATATTTGCTCCACAATGCATAACAAATAATTAAAAATAATGCGAAGTATATATTTTTTTTTTATAAAAATTAGGTTCCCGAGAAACAAACACTTGTGCAAATAAAAAGTCAAATAGAATTGGAAAAGTAATCGATAAATTAAAAAACCGGCCAAGTGCGAGTCGGACTCGCGCACCGAGGGTTCCGTACACACCTGTAGGTATATAAGTAAAAGTTCACCCATCACTACAATCGAGTCATAGTTATGGTATGATATAATTGCAAAATGAAAAAAAAAAAAAAAAAAAAATCATATATATTTTTTTTTATATGATGTAACTAAAAATTTACGGTTTTCGCAATTTTTCCTTTATCTGTACTATAAGACGTTACTTCGTACCAAATTTCAAGATTCTGAGTTCACGGGAAGTACCCTGTAGGTTTTGATTCCCTTGCGAGTGTCGAAAATTTGCGGCATAAACGGGAGTATCTTTTGATCGCGTTGACTTAGAAGTTTGATTTTTTCACAGCTCCAAGAGACCATAGACTTGAGTATTTGATATGAATTTCAGCTTGATACCTCCACGCGTTCCTGAGAAAAAAGGTCTTGACAGACAGACAGACAGACAGACAGACAGACGGACAACAAAGTGATACCCTATAAGGGTTCCGTTTTTACCTTTTGAGGTACGGAACCCTAATAATTATATTCACGTAGATTTTTAGCTCCAATTTATTTAATTCATAAATAATAAAAATCCAAATTCAAGCTTTTCAATTTGACGTGCAATGATCCTTAATCCGTGTCAATAAGGGTGATATTCCTCTGTACGATCTTCAGGACGTTTTTCGTGACAGAATAAGGCAAATTGTTATTACATAATTGATAGGTTTCCGTCCACTGGTCTACTCAATATTTATTATAATACAGGAAATGCTTTATAATTTGATGTCATATATGAAAAATATTATATCTTTTGTCACATAACAAATATGTTGCGTTAATGATATGAAAAATTTGTGTCTAAACTAATTTTTTAGTGTTGCTGTCCTAATTCTATGTTACATGGTGTTTGGAGTATTATAAATGAGATTTAGGATTATATTAAGGAAATGAGATGTCATTTTGGAATAAATATCAGTGTAGACTGGAATAAAAATGATTTTAGGAGAATGTTAGAAATAAAATACTTACATAAGTCTAATTTATTTTCAAAATTGTAATAACTTTTGATTAAAAAAAAATAGGTATGAGACAAAAAAAAAATGTAAGAACTACCAGTTTCATTCAAAATCAAAATGGAACATAAAATTATGTAAACACATCCACAATAAGAAGACCATGGTACTAGTTGGCATAATGCCACCATTGACACAGATAGGTACTGACATTGCAAATCGACGAGTTTATATGTAACCCCATAATATTTTAATCCTATTCTGCTGACCTTAGCATAAAAAAAAAAAACATAAAGCTTCCTTTAATCTAAAAGTTAAAAATAAAAATATTTATGTATAAAGTTTTTTTATTATGATTGTACCTATAAGATTAGCAACGAAGAGAAATATTTTGTTTTCCTTATAATAGTTGTAGCCTACGGCTTAGCCCACGTGGGTCACGTTTATCGCGGAAAAATGTAGCCTATGTCCTTTCTTTGCATCCAAGCTTACCCCATACAAAGTTTCATCAAAATCGGTTAAGCGGTTTAGCGGTGAAGGCGTAACAGGCAGACAGACAAAGTTGCTTTCGTATTTTTTATATTAGCATGGAAGTATAGTAACAGAATACCTAATACAAAATTTTAATATAATTTACCGATAAATCTAGTAGTAGGCGTACGACTGGCTTCTACGAACAAATATACCTACACACATAATTGCAAACGTCCCCGATGAAAACTACAAAATGAATCGTATATCTATCCGATCAGATTAAGAAACTCAGATCCCAGATCCGAACAGCTAGTTTTGTTTAAACCTTACATTCAACATTACACAACGCCACTCAATCTAAAGAACACACAGACCAAAATACATAATGTCATCCTCACTATATTATTGGTATGTCGAGTGATAAATTCAATAAATACATGTTATTTCCGTTTAAACTGTTATTGCAATATTAGATTTAAAATATATGGGTTTATTCATGTGATATTTATAATGGCTTCATAACGGCTAATGCAAACGATAATTTTGTGGAAAGTTGACCATTTACCCAGATCCAGTTTGATTTATTCGCGACGGTTATATGAAAATTACATCTCGCGAATATGCTTCATTCATTAATATTTCGTGGATTCATTTTGATTGTCATTAATGTGCATTCGTGTAATAATGCTATGTCATTTGGTTCTGTGCTTAAGCTATAATTATGGGTTAACATTTTTGGAAACAGATCATCACTGTTCCAAAGTACTTCTTCTGCCTTTTCAGCGTTTTCCAAAGCTATGTTGGGGTCGGTTTACAGTCGTACGGGATTCATCAGAATAACGTATTTTACATGAAGCGACTGCCTATCAGCTCCCTTACTCTTCAATTTAATTTGAATTCTAATACAATTCCAATGCAAAATTGTTATTCATTTAGCAGGCACACTAACAACACACAGTACAAAAAAAAACTGTCAATGTTTAGACATCAATCAGTTCCTTCAATTGAAAGATTTTTTTTGAAGAAACTTGAATCTCCTCTCTGCTTAACTAATATCAATTTTTGCATTGGCATTGTATAAGAATTAAATTTAAGCGTGAGGGCACTGACCTTCACAACCCATTTTTAATGGGTAACACGGTCAGGTAAACACAAAATATTTTAGCAATAATAAAATGTTCAGTGATCTTTAAAGTATAGAACTTACGATGCCATTTGTCTGCCCATCCCCAGAGATCAACAGCTTGATTTGGTAACAAACAACATTACGACCCAGCTGAAGTAGTGTGTGTCCAATTAGTATCTCTGTGGACCAAGCGGCGTTGTTTCTATAAATATATAAAAACACTCTGTTACCATTTGTCATGGCACGCCCTGTATTTATCAAGATACCGTTCCGCATCTAACCTACAGGGTGTTTTTTCATGAGAACGAAGAATGTAAAAAGGGGATAGACGATAATGATTGTGATGTAGTCAGAACACAGGAAAGAAATATTGATGGAAATAAAATCATCGATGTAGATGTTTTGTTTAATGACATAGGCAAGGAAAAACTAAAACATTAAATTATAGTAGTACCTACCTATAATAATTTGCATACAACTAGTGTCATTTACTTTGTTTGTGTTAGACTATGTAGTATAATATTCATGGTTGGAGTTGAAAATGTAACTACGATTGCACCTTGCGATACTAAATCCTAATTACCCGTAGTCGTCTTAGTATTAATACTGTTTTCAAAAGCTCGAAACTTGTGAATTTAAATAGTTTTTAAGCGAAGAAAAAACAACAGATTTTTCTAAAAAAGTATGTCTATCTCCCTGTATCAAATACAGTAGCCATAGGAATAAACACGATTAACATTCCTATAAACAAGATTGTTGGCTCAACCCTGATTGATGGATGCGCCGGCGCATCTGCTATTAGTGACGGTTTATGGGGAAAATACTTTGAAAAAAGAATCTTAAAAAACGTCGCCGTTTTTGGAACATTGTGTTCTTAATTAGGTGACGTCACTGAGCTCGATTGATTGATAGGTAAAATAATGTTGAGAAGAAATCAAAAATATTTCTTCCATTCCTTTTTTTTTATATGAGAATTAGTTTGCTGTCGGACGGTTGACTTTTTAAAACCTTTTCGACTTTGGCACTATTGTATCATAAACTACACGGATAGCCGAGTCCTACAGGTCACCACACGACGTGCCGCGGGTTCGATCCCCGCATGGTACAAGCATTTGTGTGATCCTCAATTGCTTGTTTCAAGTCTGGGTGTGTACCTATGTGAATTGAATGTTTGCGAAACAGTGATGTTAATTAACCTGTGCGGGAGACGATTTAAAATAAAAAATCTTTATTAATTGTTTATTTAAGTACAGATGTGCCTGTGTTTTTTAGGAAATTATTTATTTAAGCAGTTTTTAGACCTCTTTTTAAAGATTATGGCATAACTCACTCTTATGTTAACAGTTGTACTAAATCTGAAAGACTTTCCTAAAATGAAACGAACAGAATCCTTAATATTTACAACACAATATTTTTTATCAAGACACTATAACGGAACTATTTAAAACGACATTATCTAATATCTTTATTTCAATGGCGCGCATCGTGCATCCAATATATCAACGTGTGAATCCCACAAATGTACCACGGAAGCGACGCACGCGCAGCTTATGATAATTTGTATTTCGGGAGCTCGTAATGTTCGGAATAACGGTTTTTTTTTCTGTTATTGCATCTGTGTGGAAAATAGTAAAATTTTAGTATTTTATCTGTTTAGGTCTAGTTAACCGTTAACGGTTATGTTATTATGCTAGTTTAATATTTAGCCGGTAAGATAGCTGACATAAATGATGTCAAGTGAAAAAAACATGGAGTTATTACAAAACAAAAAAATCATATTATTTTAGTCAAAAATAAAAACTAAATTTAAACGTTTGTTTCAAACATTAACTAGTTGAAACATGGCATATAACATATACCTTATGAACAGTAGCTCTAATTTTTAATTTTTAAATTATTTTAACCTACCCTCAATGAGAATGTTATTTTTCAAATCGGAACATCACACTCGAAGTCAGAATATTTTACTTGTAGTACTTGTAGTACTAATAACGGGAATTTTAAGGAAGTTAATAATGTTTCTAGTGTATCAAAGTCTTGCAATTAGTGAGTGCAGTGTTGCGTCAGTGACAATTGTAGCCCACAAGACACAAATAGTGGTGAGTGGGCGTACCATGCTTCGCCGGGAGTGGTGACACGGTAAATATGAATACGTTATAATTGTGCATTAATTACGCACGGATATGAGCCGTGAAATTTTGTTTTGAAGAGTGGGTGACCAAGACATTGGTATTTCTGATTGTTGAAGTTGCCTTATAATCTTTGGTATTTTATTTTTTTATGTCATACAAAACTGTACGTATTTAGGGAAAAGGATTTTGGGAAGACTGATATTAGGCTTCTATTAATGTCCCTTTAAAGTAGCCGCCACCTTTCATCCAAAGAAGTAACTGAATGCGACTATACTATAATAATTATTTTCCTAATTTTGCTTCTAATATTCTTAGCTTATTACAATACAATTGTAACTGGGTAACCTAGTTCTTGTACTACCATTATGATACCTTTACCATAAGTCAGAGTTATTTAAAAGAAATAGAATACAACGGAAAATTTAAGTAAGAATATTTTAAGATTAAAAAAATCCTAGCATATTCTTAACAAATTGTAACCTTCATAACTATGTGTTCCAAACAATTTTCTTACTTTACCATTCAAACGACAACCTGCACTTACAGATGACTAGATAGTCATAAATGTAGCAACAAATTTGACAGCAGCACACTGGCCCAGTTATCGAGTGTTTGTCGACGCTTCTTATTATTCTCATACATGTTTGACGTATATTTTTCAACGCTCTTCAATATTTTTGAACGGCTATTTTTGTTACAAGACCGCCTTCTTCGTTGGTGCAAAGAATATTTTGTGTTATAAACAGACGCGACGTTTTCTATGTCTTATTACCGGCTATATATTGGCGAAATAACAATATTTGGAAACAATCTTTTTGGAATGATCTACAAGCAGTTTATTGATCAAGAATGAACTCGAATCATAGAATGAGTTTAATATAACTTAAATGAGTTATTTAGGGCTGATTTTTTCAAACCCAGGTAATTTTATTTGACTTTGAGTTTTACTGGTCTTCCATACAAAATCTGTCAGCTGTCAATTTTATAAAAAGAATAAAAAAATTGGGACCATGAAACAATCAGGGGCAGAGTTTAAATTTGGATTCAGCAAGTGCTTTAGTTTTGTCTTACTTAGTTTAACTAGATTGGTTTCATTTGTCACTTTAGTATCATCTTTATTATCACAAATATGCAGTAAATTATCATCAGGTCCATTAATACCTACTCTACCATCTCTTAAAATTTTCTAATCTACATTTTCACACGTCAGTCAGTGTCGTTTTGTGGGCTATTCTACAGCTCTTTATTGTCGCTTGCCCATTGTTTATTTAAACAATAACTGGACATTTTATTGCGGCGGCGTTTTTAACGATTATAAACTATAGCTCCGTCGCTCTGTCATCTAGTTCTTTTTTCTAAATATTTTAGTTTTATTGTCTTAAAGGCAAGTGAAACGTGACCACATGATGCTATAAATTCACTTTTTTAGTGATGTAGATCGTAAATAACGCTGAAATTATGACTGTGTTTAGTAATAATAAAGAAAAAGTTTGCTTCAGAGAATGTGGTATTTGATTTAGTAACGAGTTAGTCTCGTATTTCTGTTAATGTGTGTTTTATTATTAGCTCATTGTTAATGACGAGTAATGGTGCACCGTTTAGCTGTATAAAAATATCAGTTTTATTTAAAAGATCATTAACATGCTTATTTATGTCTAACGTAAAACCTGTGAGAAAATATTGATATGAGTTTTCATAAAGAAATTAACCTTTAACACTGAAAAACTGCAAAAAAAAACAGCTCACTTACTAAATTAAATCAGCGTAAATTAATAGAAGGAATCCGAGTAACAGACGTACAGCTATTTGTAAGATTATTAGCGACTAACGTAACAGAATAACAAAAGCCATTTCTTCTATTTAACCCCGTTGTTTTGACGTGCCGCACTATTCTGGTATTCAGGGAATCACTAACAAATCAGCACCTGTCACTTTTGTTAACATATCCACGAATATCCGAGCCATTGTTTTAAATGTAGAAAACAATTCAATCTTCACTTTAAAAATCTCGCGTTATTTTTGTAAGTCTTTTTAATAGCGCGCGTATTTTGTTTTAGAATAACTCCCGTGATCTATAGAACGATTATAAGCTTTACGATGTGAGTCATAAGATTGAAGTTAGATTTTCCTTTGAATGTTTTTTTGATATTTCGTTTGAGAATGACATTAGAAACATTGTTGTCGCGTCTACAATAGGGCTGCAAGCGTTGACAGTTGATTATCGATGACAGACTTAACGAATACAATGGAATTTTCAGTATTGTCTTAAATGAGTGACAAATTGCCGTAACTTGATTTTTTTTCGTCATTTTTCTTGGCACATTGTTCCTCTTCGTTATAAATAATAAAAATAAAGTTCGTTTTTTTTTCCTTTTTTCTTTCGTTATTTACGGTCGGTGTTAATATTAATATGAGTTATGAGATTATTACTTTAGAATAATTTGTACGTCTCGGTGGGCTAAAGTGACTTTTAATTTTATTATTTACTGCTTTTGTCTGGTGTGAGCTTAGCCGTTGTTTTCTCTTTAAAGTTGAAAGTTTTACTTGCGGCCATACCATATATTACGGGGTGATCACAATATTTTTGGCAGGACATTTTTCCAATGTACATATTTTCTTTCACGGTAGCAGATTTGATTGAAAAATTTATTGTCTGTTTACGAACTTCTTTATCTTCGTCTTTTGTTTTATTGTATAAAATTTAATACAGTAACAATAAACAATAAAAGTATATTGATAAATAAATAATGTTAATTTGCAAAGTTTTTTACGAGAGCAAAATTAGAATCAGCTACTTAATTGGAAATTTTGTGGATTGGAAAACTAAGGCTGAGGCATTTTATTTCAGACTATGAATACATATTTACTATTTTGACATATAAGAGTACCTATTCAATTCCACAGGAGAACTTCTTGTACCTAAAATCAACGAAATAACGGCAATATTTCCCAATAGCTTAAGAATTTCTAACACAAATGAATAAGACAAATACGCCTACTTTATTATGCCGTGAAATGTTTGATGTTGAGCACATTGTTTTCTTATTTGGACAATGACTTATTTGCCGCTTATAAGAAAATGTCTATCGTTTTAGTGCGTTAATCTCCGAGATTACTGAGTCAAGGCGGATGTCACTAAAAGTACACTTTGACACGTCTAGAGAAATGTCCGTTATGTTTACGCTAGAACATCACTAGTGGAGAAAAATTACTCTTACCAACATTGGATATTCAACCTTAAACCAATTCGTTAAGGTTTGAATTCCTTTGGTGTTTGTTTTGTTTATCTTTACACCAACTGATTGGATTGTCATAATGTTCGAAAATTCAAAATGAGTTATCTTTTCTTGTAACCAAGGAGTAATGACGTAAGGGTAAACAACCAGAATTAATGTGATGATGCAAAAAGGTTGTTTATCATTTTGTTTGAATATGTTATATTTATCAGGATATTGGGTGTCAGTGTGTGTGCGACAATGTCTTGTCTATAGATAATAATTAAAAAATACCGTATTAGTTCGATGTTGTTCAAAGTTGGTCACATTTTTCACGGCAATATAAGCTTAAAGCATACCTGAAAATAAGAAAAAAAATAAGTTAGTAAGTCTTGTAGGTAGGTACTGGAAAATAAAATAATTTGTATCAAAATCTGCTCTAAAATGCTAAGGATACGGGTTAAGAATTTATAACAAAATTGAACATAAATAATAAGTACTAAAAAAGGTACGTATCTTATAAGATTTCTAATAAAGTCACATTTAGTCTACACGTAATAAATATGAATAAAACAGGGTACATAATTATGTAGGTACCTAATTGTTTAAAATATTTTGTTATGACAATTTGATGAATGTCTCCAAAATTATAAATTACTTGCATTTATTTTAACCCTATGATGATAAGATCAAACAAAATAAAAATTGATTTGATAAAATTTGTCAATTTATTTAAATTTTTAAATATTATTTTAGTCCAACTTTTTACAATTATTATATTACTCTTTTTAATATAGGCATAATATATTTGTTTTTATTAGAATATAGGGCTGTCCAACATGGGAATATACACGTCACGATGAAAAAAATGTAATAGAGACAAGAAACAGGCAATTAATCGTGTTGTATGAGCAATTAATAAATGGCTCACAGCCATACATTTGTGGCCCGTTGACGTCAAACAAATGTTCTAGGATTTTTTTGTACCAACTCTTTAACTCCATAACTCTTGTCTAATGTGACACACTGATTTGTGTTAAGGAGAAGATTTGGCGATCGATATAATTAAAGTTGCAATAAAGTACGTAATTTAAACAGAAACATTTTATTTAAGTAGTAAAATATTAGTACTATCATTTATAATAATAGTGTTGAACATTTATTTCGCGTTTCAGAAAATTATATGTAAATTATTGATATCCGAATTTATTGTTTTTGGCTTATCTAAATTTTGTGTGAAAATAATATGAATTTGCATTTAACTAAAAATAATCATCGAATTTTTCGGATTTTTTGTTGAAACAAAAGCTTCTTTTCAAAAATCAAATAATAAGAGTTGCATTTAGAATATTAATAACTGTTTAGCATATTTTATGCATAAAAATCTCTGGAATTTAGTACCCAAGAATCACATTCATCTTAACATACAATGTTTTGAATATTGTCACATTTATTATTGTAATTTATTTTTAAATAGATGCTACTATAGAATTGTAATAATAACACTAAATTATTGAACTATTTTTAATATATGTTTGGGTCATTAAATAGTGTTTAATAGGTAATTTGTCTGCAAACTATAAACTTTAAACGATTATTATAATCGTTTTAAATGATTCACGGGAACAATATAGTGTTTATGTTAGTTATTTTGTGAAGCCCTATAAATATAAAAAAAAAACACAAAAAAATAAACTCTTTTTTTGTTTGTGTCTTGATTCGATCTTATTTTGAATATTTTCAAAAAACCTACTTTGTGTTTTTATATTTTCTTGAGACGAATGAAGATTTTTGTAGTGTTACAGTTGAGAATATTATAAGGAATGGGTTTTTATTAAATAAACGACTTTGGAGTTTGGACGCATTGTAATAACTGAGTGTTAATTTTCCTCATACAAAATGGATATTCATTTAGGTACAAAATATAGCCAATTTTATGTTTCGTACTCAAATTTCGATTAAGATGCGTCGCATTTAAATTTTATTACATATTAATTTGTAGTTTATAGTCTTGACTGTACATTGAGCGCACACTTTGATTTGGAACCATTATTCGGTGTTCTTACAATGTGTTGCACTTTATTACGGTTTTTTTTTTTTTTATGACAATTTGTGTCAATGTTTGAGAATTGGACTTTCCTTAACGTAAGTTAACGACCCAATTGTGTAAAGGATGTGTTGCAGCAAGGCATTTATGTAAAATATTATTTACAAAAACATAGGAACCTACCAAATAATATATCGGAAAGCGTGTAATAGTTCGGCAATATTTAAGTATAGTCTCAAAACAAAAGTAGATACGTATTTTTTGTTGTTACTAAACCAAAACGACCAAAAAAAACAAATTATTTACCTTTTTACATAAAGAAACAATACATTACACGTAACCCACTTGGAATCCCATCAATAACGGTTCCTCTCCCTTATCCCCCACCTACAAATTACCCCCTTCCTCCTCTGTCAAGTATGACGCAATTATTGGCGCGATCCATCATTTCAGACGTGTGACACAACTAAATAATTTTCGGGTTAAACATTTAATTCTGTAGGGTATAAAACAACGTGGCATTCATAGGGTTGATGTATGGGAAATTATGAAGGTTCGTAATAATATTATGTAAGTATATATTAGCACTTAAATGTATAATAACACCCTTGTATAGCTTGCGGTAAGCAGAGCATGTTTTTAAAAAGAATTTATTGAAAAAAAGAGTCGTTCTAGTGATTGTTTTAACAAATATAGGTATTGTCGAGAAAATAACAAATAAGGAAAAGTCATGGAAATTACGTTCTAAATGAACGGAATGCTTTTGTTTGTTATTTTATTCGAAAACTTTTTTTTACTACTGACAATATTTACCACCACTACTATAGGTACCTATTAACTTTCAAAACGTACAACCCAAAAATTGTTTAAATCCAACATTATTACGAAAACCCTTCAAAAAACAAATTATCTCACACAATAGTCTTTTCTAATATCGTATCGAACAAAGCGTCCTACCCCCATTCAGTGTCGCCAATCCGTCAAGAGATGGCGCCACAATAGGGGATTAGCCGTTATTACGTCACCTTTGTAGGACCGTGTTATGATCGAGAATATTAGGGATTATCACGGCTTCCCCTATTTCTTTAGCTCTGGGGATAGGGTGGGTGTGGGTTTACTTTTGAAATTTTTTGGTTTAAAATTATTTGAGTTTTAGGGAATTTTAAACCATGCGTCTATTTTACAAACTAGATACTGTTTCAATGAGAGATTTATTCTAAAGTTTATAACTATCTGTTAGGTTTTTTCGTCATGTTTTAGTTATTAGAAATAACAGAATAATGTAGGTTTCCTAATAAATGACGCGACCATCACCTATTGTTCAAGCCACTATCTTAATAAAAAAATTGGAAAGTTACATAAAAAATACGTCATAATATTTTTGTTCAGGAAAGAATATCAATATAATGACACCAATCTTAATATCCGTTGAACAAATAAACAAATATTCATTCGATAATACGTACAAGGGTAGTTTCTGGGGGAGTAATAATGCTCGGCTTACTCCGGTATTACCACAGAGAAGACCGCTAATATTCGTGGGGTTAGGATCACTTCACAATGAACGAAAAATATGTGCAGAAATGATTTCGTAAGATTACCGTTCCATAATGGTTAATGTCGTCTAAGTAGGTATTAATCATTCCACTTTGAAATAATGAATGTTTACAAAAAGCTTTGAAGTGACTAACCGCAATCAGTATATTTTTATTACATTTTTTTTTTATCAAAATAGTACATACAGGTTAAGCAGACCCTAGAATGTGACTGTCGCTGATAACTAAACAAAATGCAGGCACATGATTATTTTAGGGTTTTTTAATAGGTAGGTACATGAAAAAAATATATATCTGATCGTCAGCTGTTTTAAATTGTGTTTTCTGCTCGAAGAATACTTTCGAACTTGATCGAGGGTGACGGAACCACTTATACGACGATATATCGATTTGAAATGTCGCATGGCGTCACCATGTTCTACGTTTTGTGTAACATTGTGACGCAATTAGCGCCTACTTCTGAACTTTGATTCGGTTTATCTCCTTTTAGTTAAATAACAAATAACAAACAATTTACGGACTACATAGATCTTTAGTTTTCATAACCAATGTCAACATCCCTATAAAGATAAACCTTAGAGTATAAAAGCATATTTTGCGCATATAAGTAAGATTTTTTTTATTGTTAACGTTATTATATTTAATTTGTTAACAAAATTATTGTGATCCAGTCTGTACACAACTCTAGAGCAATCAGTCTCTCCGACACAATACGGTGACATTTTCCCCCCAAGTTTGATTAACGCGGTTACGTTCAGGCTTCGGAATGATCGCAGACTTACCTTTTATTATACTAAGTACTATGCTACATACGTACCAAGAATAATATGTAGAT
The DNA here is from genome assembly GCA_932294365.1 of Diachrysia chrysitis. NCBI lineage: Eukaryota > Metazoa > Arthropoda > Insecta > Lepidoptera > Noctuidae > Diachrysia > Diachrysia chrysitis. Next base: position 6,060,944 of record OW028659.1, on the reverse strand, counting down.
ATTATTATGAATATGAGTGATATTCTTTTCTACACCAACTTAATTTTACAATTTTTTGTGTAGGATTTACTACCATTTTACAGATTTTTTTATAAGTTTTAAGAATCTGCTGGAAATTTAAAAAATGAATTTATTTTAACAGCATTACTCAATAAGCCCTTTTTAGCACCAATGAAATGAAGATAATGTGTATCAAAATATACTTTCTTCCACCTACCCACATTAATATCTACATAAATACTTCAAAAATAATATTTTATTTTCATTTACGCACAACTTGGATTAACATGCACAGTAAAATATCAAATATGATCCAAAGTTATAAGACAAAAAATGTCAAAAACCATTAAATCAAAACGAAAAAGTAACTAAGCTCCCATGTTATGTAAACACTCATGTTTCTGTCTTAATCGTATGACAGAATTATATAATTTACGACATATCATACACAGAGAATTTTGTTTATAATATTGTCACGGAATGAAAATTATAAAAGTTTAATTTATACGCGGGGTAAGCACAACAATCGTATATATACTAATAAAACGTGTCAGCAGCGAAATAATTGGGCCGGAAAATTATTATAATATTATAAATAGTTTAGTCTAGGAGTTATTTTGTACGTGTCGCTCGGGAACAGACCGCGGTCGTAACTCATAATTCTGTTTATAGCGACTATGCATCCTTGATACTTGCAAGATTTGTGAACTGATTTTATAAAAAAAAAACTGTATAAATTGTATTAGTAATAGTAGGTATTGAATGCATACAAGAGAAAATGTAATTTTTCAATAAACTAATAAATAATTATGATAAATGAAGATAAATAATAAATAAACATATTTATATACATAAAACAATGTCGAAACGTAAAAACGAATGGGCCGAAATTCATGATCTTTGATTTGTTGTGTTCCTCTACCCCCCGAATTATTAAAATATCATTGGAAAGCTTAAAAAAAATTGTCTTTCGGAAACGGGGACTTAAAACGCAGGTAAAACCGTGGGGCACCTCTAGTATATAATAAATGATGTGCCTTCACTTTCATTTACCATATTATTGAAGTAACCGAATACAAACAAACCAATGTAGAATTTCTTGTTTAAAATTGTCCTTTTCTCTGTAGCCAGAAATGTCTTTCTACAGATCATTAGCAAGCTCATTTTATCCTATCTTTTTTTTTAGATCGTATCGTACAACTGGGTCAGAAAGGTGATACAAAAACAACTGAGTCCTACATCTCATCAAATGCTAAACACAGGTTAGTGTTATAAGAACATATGTACTTATTAATAAAAGAAATAGACAGTTATCTATGAGATAAGTGCGGCTAATGAACATTTGTCGATGCTTAAGCGAAGATGCTATCATACATGTCAATTTTTAAGATGCATATCGCATTCTTGATTGCTACTGAAAGGCTTATTAAGTGAAAATGTTTAACTGATAAAAGATAGGTATAAAAATTGTAACATTATGTTGTCTATAATGAGATGTCAATTTGTGATAGTTGCAGAAGAACAGTTAGTGACGGTGTTAAATAAATAGGTGGTTGTCATCTTCATATTATAATGATGATTTTTATTGTGTCATGTAGATATGTCTATTGGTGAACGATTATATCGCAAAATAAGATATGAAAATACGGCTGAAAATATTCGTAACCTTTATAATATTTAACTTGTTTGTTAATAAAACTATTAAATATAGGTTTATGACGATCCATAAGTAATTAAATACCTTATTTTGCACAGAAATTTTGCAAATTTGTTCCTTGACAAAATTTGTAATGTCGAAAGGAATTAAAATATCAAGATCGTTCGATCCAAACACATTTGGACAAAGATTTTATTGTACTTGATAATAAAATAATTCATATAAATAAAAGTTCTTGTTTATTTCGACATAACCAAAAGTTGATGACACGACGTGCAATAATTTGATAGTTTTATTGGTTATTTGCTGAGAAAATATCATGAAAAGGCGGTGTGTTCTACGATTTATTGTTTATTTTATATTTTGTTTCCGTCTAAAATAAATTAGTATTATTTTTTCTATTCATTAGCGAGTTTCTTTCAAATTCTTTTGATCTTATACCCTATTAAATTGGTCCGTTAATTTCTTCAAGTAGGTTTTTATTAAAGTGTTTTAGTGTTAATATTAAATAATGCTCAATTACTGTCAGCACTAAAGAGTTGGAGGTCGCTAGTGTGGACCACAGACTATAAAGGATACATCGATAATAATAATACAGAGTAAATTATGAACAGAAGCAACGAAGGAAATACGCATCACTAGTGAAGATGTAAAAAAACTAAAAACACAAATCTAATAATAGTTGTAATAAAGTGAGATTTTTATGAACACGACAATGATTTAGGTTGATTAACACTAAAATGTGTATTAGTCAGTGTTAAGAATAATATTATTATAAAAATTGTATTACAAGTTTCCTGCAATTTGCTCATTGTTACACAACTCTGATTAGTTTTATGAACCCATATAAACTATAAAATCTAACACTGTGTTATGTTTTTGTGAAATCTTTGGACCGATATTATTTTGTTACCGCTGAAGCTAGCAGCCGGAAATGATTTAATCAATGTTAGTTTTGTGACTTTTTTGCAATAACAATAAAATATTATTTTTAATAAAAGCTAGCAAAGTCAATAATGCTACATTAAGTTGTGTACAAGTTATTAAATGTTCTTAGTTATCTGAGAAATAATAGATATTATGTATTATTCTGTAAATTTTTGGATGAGCTTCATAGAGGCAAGAAACAAGTGTCATAAGCTCCAAAATATATAACAGTCACTTAAAAGCAATCCAAAAATAAACTGCACAATATATTGTCTATAATTGTCAAAATTTATTGTTTCAAGATTCATATTACTGCAGTAAATAAAAAAGTACCTCTCGAATTACAACAGTAGGAAGAGGTTAAAATTAACCCTAAACTGCTACCAATTTGTTAATTGTTAGGGTGTTTTTTGTTACGTTTATTTTTGAAGGGTTTATTTATGAATTCAAATGGTCGCAGAAGACTAAGGGTTGACGGTAATTTGAATTTTACGGACTTTATTTTTATGAATTTGGAAGGGGTTGATTCCCTTGAGACGCATCAAAAGTGCAAGGATGTTTTTTGTATAATTTATGTTTTGGTTTGCTTAGATTATTTTCGTACTTTTTATGGGCAAACGTGTGACGCATGAAAGAGTTATCGAATTACATTCTGTATACTTATTTTTATGTTTTAAGTATGTAGTTAGGTACGAAATAATTACGCAAACTTTTTTTGTTGCTTATATATTACTATTCGTTCAATAAGCTGTAATTAGTTGCTATTGCAATAAAAATATACCAACACCAAATATGAAAAAGCTTCCTCTTTGCATAGGTAACAGAAATGTAGATTATAATTTTACCCTAAAATTTATCAAAGTATACTTACTTACCTACATCAAATATACAATAAGTACCCTTATGGTTCTACACAATAATATTACCCTTAATCCATCGACTCGTAAACCGTGGAGGAGTCTAGCAAGTTTGATTAGATCGCCGATGTAATTCCGTGTGAGACAACTAGGTGACCGGAAGATTAACTCACAGACAAAACTTATTAACTTGAATTGGACTTGTTGATTGGATAGCTATATTTTGTTAATAACATAGGGCTGAGGAAGTTTTTGTTTTAATATTAATTGGGTAGCGAGGGTTGGGCGTTGTGACTTTCATTTGTCGATGAAATTACGGTATATCGCGTTTATTACACTATCCTAAATTATATCCAAAATCAGTCACTGAATTAGGAAGTCTTAATTTGAAGGCATTTGTTTTCTTTGCATTTAGGAAGACTGAATGCGAATACACCTTCCTAAATTCAGGACCGATCTCATTTAAAATCCTAAATTTAAGGTAGTGTATAATTAGCGCAAAAAAAAAATATTTTAGGTTAATATTTGACTTTATCAAAATTCAAAAGAATTGTAATTTAAAATATATAAGTAAAAAGTTATTAAAATGTTTATGGTATTATTTTCCTATTCTTTCACACTACTGATGAATTTTTTTGCAACTGATAGAAATTAATATAAAATACTCCCAATCAATTTGTTTTTATTCTTGCTAATTATATTATTAGCTCTTAATAGCCCATTATACATTTCTTAATAAACAACGTTACATAAGACAATATTAACATAACCGTGACTTTTAAAATATAAATTAGAAACTACAATATAAGATGTCAACACTCGTGTGTTCATATCCTGTGCATGACCTTATTTATTTTTTTAATTAATAACATTAATTTCGCTATGTCAAGAACGTTAGATTTATAACTTGGAACATTTTATCGTTTGACGACTTAACCGGTCTAAATTTAAAGGCTGGGCTGACATATGCCTCAGAATTTTATATACTTGGACTTAATTTGTTACTGCAAAAATAATCGCTCTCTCTTTGGATTCAATATTTCTTAGGTACCTATATTAATTGTCAATGTCAATAAACTTTTTCTATATCATTTTATTGTGAAAAGTTTCTTACGAGTGTATGTGATAATAAGTACTGATGATCGAAGCTTCATTATTTTAATTCTCTGTTTTGGCGATAAAAAAAAAATACCGATCCAAAACGTTTCTCTGCTGAAGATAGGCAGGCCTCTTCTCACATAGAGAAGGAAAGAGCATTGATCACAACGCTGGCTCATTGCGGGTTTCTTCACGATGTTTTGTATCACCGTTTGACACGTATAACTTTAAAAATTTGCATTGGTCTGGGTTCGAACCCGTTAGGCCACCATGGTAATTAGCACTGGCACAAAGTTTTTTTTTCCATACGAATTTTATGTCTCTTTACCAATTGAAATGTATCTTGAAAGATAACTAATTTCGGTACAAAGACTAACCCTTCTGGCAACTTATTTTTTACAATCGAAACATCTGTTTATTATTCAAACTATTTTCGAACACCCCTGTCATTGTGGCTCAATTAAGGAGCATTTTAATGGCCAAGTGATATTTCTATCCATGTAGGTACACTGTTACATTTTTACGCGACGTTTTTTTGCTGTAATTAGATATTTAATTGAGTAATTTATTGGTGTGTAGCAAGCTTTATGGCTTACTTTGGGCACGCATTACGTTGCAACGAACATATTTATTAAGACTTGCTTAAATTAATTTTTGTTTGAGCTTTTGTGGTAATTTTTAATCGCATTTTTTTACTTTAGCTTCCTTTAATTTGAATAGGTATGTAATTAGAAAATTTATGAAAATTGGTCTGTAAGGTTTTTACAATAGCATTAATAGTTCTTAATGAAAAAATCTAAGCAGGCTCGAATTATATAAGGCGAAACAATAACAGCCAAATTTCATTGTACGAAAACTTGGTTTTATAAAATCAAACACATTTAAGATATCTAGGTTTAAAATTTTAAAAGGTAAGGATACCAGTTAAACCTGAAAATCTACAACTTAAGCACTTGCTACCACAAACTACCAAACTTTTAATATTCATATAACATAGCTTCCAATACTTTAATATCTGCTGACCTACATACCGGCCGGTGTGCACTAGGGCTTAAGACGACCGACATTGCATCTCAAGTGTTCCCGCCTTTGAATCTACACCAGTGTACGTACGGCTTTATGTTAATATTTGCTTTAGTTTATTATGCAGGTCGTATGAAATTCTGTATGCGTTCGGCGAAAATAAATTGTTTTTATGGTTAGGTTATGTTAGTGAATTATAATATCTGTTACAGTTTACACGTAGTCTTGACCATGGCCAGTTTATTGGCATTGCAAGTGAGTAAAAATTTTAACCTAAACTTACCAAACTTTTTCTTTGCAAATGGTTGATTTTACAGCTAATAATTTAGAATTTTTGACAGATTTTCCACACATAATCTGTCAGACGCCCATTTTATACCACGAATAAAAATTATCTGGCGTTGGTAAAATCAGCCATAAACTTACTAACTTATAGTGTCAACTTGTCTATCAAAATCTTGCTTAAGTGGTACAATATTAATAAAAAAAACCGACTACAATTTTATTTTTTACGAAAAATAAACAAAAGACGGCAGTGTCAAAAAGTCGACACTCACAAGTAGCTTTTCCCAACAAAAACTTAACCCGTTAACAAACCAAAAATAGTTAAAACAATAAATATATTTCACGTCACTCAAGTGTCATGTATGAGAGAAAATAAAGCGAAATATGGTTATTGTCATATTATGTCGTATGACAGGAGAAACTTTAATATACTCCTGAAATAGAACTGAGAGAGCTTTGGGCAGCTGAATTCAAAACGTTGGGTGTCGGATTCCATATGCAAAATAAATTTTAGTTACAATGTTATGTTTTTAAACAAAGAAAACGACAAGCTCGGATCCATGGTATTGGACGTGTTCTTGAAGTAGTTAAAGAATTATTTGAGATATGTAATATACGTTTTATGATGGAACAAATTGGTACAACGAGGAATTAAATTATTTCGGTTATCGTTCTTGTTTTAAAAAATCGACTCCCAGAGTAAAGAATCTAATCCTTGTGTAGTAGATTTCATTTCATTTCATTTCATTTCATTTCATTTCATTTCATTTCATTTCATTTCATTTCATTTCATTGGTAATTGGCGAAGTGACCTATAGCACTCAGTTATCCGTGAATTTATAAAAAGATTTCATTGTTTATTTAAATTTATTAAATTGCAATTATCTTCTTTTATATGGATCTCTACCAAACAAGTGCATATCGCTTTAAAAAACTTAAGCATTTAAATTGAATTGTTATTAAAAACCTAGGTACTTTCAGATGTTAAAACCTATTCCTAGTGCAAATATCGTCATCATAAAATCGCCCGACTCAAATCAACATCTTTTTCTTCCATTAAACCTTGAATTTAGACATCCTTAGTCTAGTCAGCATCCTATACAACCTATGGACCTACAGGCAGCGGTAGACCCCCGCTGCGCCGGCGCATCTTGATGCGCCTAACGAGCGCCCGAACAATGTCTCTATTAGCTTATTCTGGAGTTTTAGATCAGGACACAGAAAACTGTGGAGACGCATGTCGCTTTTTGAATACAAAGTTTTAATACATATAGTAGATTTTATTTATTTATTTATAAAAGGTGCATCATTAGCATATACAATAATACCTCACATTATTTTGTATGTTATTAAATGCAATAAAATAATTATAGATTATGAAAAAGTGTGTATTTATTAACTTGTAAGTGATGGTTCTTATTTATTCGATGACAGCTTAAAAATATGTCAGGCCGCATTATTACGTCACAGTGTTAAAGTTACAAGCAGAGCAACTTTCTTTCTCTTTTTTTTCTCGGATTTTTATTATAATAGCATGTTTCCTTTTTTTAACTATCTGTACTTCTATACTAATTTTATAAAGAGGAAGAATTTGTATTTTTTTCATGTATCGAATAAACTAAGAAGTACTGAACCGATTTCAAAGATTCTTTCATTATTTGTATGCTACTTTATCCTTGAGTATCATAGGCTGCTGTGCTACTCATGCGAAGCCGGGACAGGTAGCTAGTTATGTAATAAACAAGGTAGGAAAACAATAACAGAATTTTACTTAAACAATATTATTGAGAACCGATAAAAGGAAACTATGGTATCATTAGAAGTGCACATTCATGACTCACTGCATAATTTAAACATATTACTATGAATCAATTATCATAAGTAATGCACAACTACAATAGCGTTTTATAAATGTCAGATATTCTACCATCTTGTTGCGCATTATTCTCAAGTAACAGGATTTTCCTACATCGAGCGTTTAAGTAATAACTTATTTTAATTGTAGTACCATTTTATTGTTCTTCGCAGTTATTTAAACCATTATTCTTCATTTATGGGTTACTAATAACAGGAAATAGAATGTAAATTATTTATACTTAGGTAGTTATCTAATGGAATATTGTTACAAATGATAAAATAAAACAAAAGAAAAAAAAACATTTTGAATTTGATGAACATTTGCCACAGGGTTAAGTCAAATTTTATTAATTGATCGTACGCTTAGCCATCCTAACTCCGAATATAACTAATGGTGTATTAAGTATATATGTTGTCATCGTAGTTTTAGGGCTCTTTCAATTTAGACGTATGTGGTGCGGTTGCGATTTCGGAGCGGTGCAGTAGTCGTCCGGCGCTCGGACGCTCGTTTTTTTTCATACAAAGCGCGTAGTGCGCGCACGAGAACAGGGCGGCAACATCCCGAATGCCACGTACTCAAATTGTTTTTGACTAGTGCGGTAAACAGAAAGCTATTTAACAAACGAACGCGGCAAAGCTTGAGCCGGCCAATCTAGCAATAAAAATATGTCCCTAAATAATGAAAACTTAGATCCAGCCATCCCTTGCTATTTTTGCCTTATTAAGATCGCTAGCAACGGACTAAGTCGAGGTTAGCACCCCGCAGGGGGTGCCTTTAGTGAACGGTACTGACGTAGCTGGCGTAGTTAGGTTTTCTTTACTTGCTCTGGCTGAAGGCCCTTATGGTTCTTGCCAAAAGTCCGGTGAAGCGGTTAAAGCCTGCACTCAGGCTAACTGCAGCAGACCTCATAAAAAAAAGCCTTAAGACGGTTGATGTCGGACGGCTGCGGTACTACAGCGGATATATCAAATGGCACAGTAAACATCTAAATTGAAATACGTGCAAAAAAGATATCTTTTTAGAAATTATAAAAAAGTGCCTATTACTAAATGTGGTCCGCTCCATATATTTCTCTATCCAAAGAAACAAGACCCGATTCCCTTACTCCACTATGCAAATAAAGTTAGTAGCAAAAACAAAGCGAAACACGGTAATTACACTTGCTTGAAAATTAACTGACATCGATACGAAGTACATGCGCTAGCCTGCACGGTATACTCGTAATGAGTCGAGATATCGACTCTTAGTGCACGCCACTGTATTTAGACAAACATTTTTTTTTGCGCGGCTGTACATTTTAATGAGAACAATTAAACGATTTTAGTCTGTTAGGTGTTTATGCACGGCAGTGTAATTAAGTTATTTATTGGTTTAATATAGTGTTAATAGTGTTCATATTGTGGGTAATAGGTGTTGGGTTTGCATGTAATGTATGTAAGACTGGTCTTAAATTTCATTCTTTAGTTCGAAAAAAGGACTTTATTATAAATATAATTTCTAAAAATAGACACAAGGGTTAAGATAAGATATTTTCTAACTGCACTGATTTGATTTATCATATTTTTTATTACCTTAACAAAAAAAACGCAATAATAAACATGTATGTTTTGCCATAAATATCCTTAAAGGTAAAAGACAAACTATCCCTTTCACCTACAATAATCTATTTAAGTCATCTAAACAAAAAACGACTGTAAAAAGCCACAAAAAAAAACGCTCTATTTTGGTCTGCCATTTATAAAATAAAGAAACACGATCTTTTCTGCATTTGAGGGTTAAGTTAACCCTGCGATCGCCACATAAATCTGCTGCAAAAGGGTTGTAAATCCAGCCACCCCTACAAGACTAGTGATGTACGATCACAATTTTATTTTGACCTCTCACGCGTTTCTAATTCAACCAATATTAGGAGATTTTGTATGGAGAGGTAGAGGTCTAAACCCACTGGTTGTTATGTATAAATACATATAAAAATTTCAAGGAGAGCCGAAGATATGTTTCGTTTTACCCTTTCTGGTCTATTTTGTAAATTGATATTGGTTTTTGGTACCGTTCATCTTTTGTAGGCGTAAAATTTTAATTTTGTTTCAATATAATTGCTTTAGAAATATATTATACTTATTAATAGTTGTTAAATCTATACTAATATTATAAAGCTGAAGAGTTTGTTTGTTTGTTTGTTTGTTTGAACGCGCTAATCTCAGGAACTACTGGTTCGAATTGAAAAATTCTTTTTGTATTGGATAGTCCGTTTATTGAGGAAGGCTATAGGCTATATAACATCACGCTACGACCAATAAGAGCGGAGCATAAATGAAAAATGTTGCAAAAATGAAAAACCGTTAAAACTAAAACACGCGAACAAAGTCGCGGGGGACAGCTAGTGAAATATAATAATACTGTACAATTTACTTGTAAATAAATTATATACGCACACCTAGAAACCACACACAAAAATAGATATTTGTACTTAAAAAAACGTTAAATTAAATAAAAAATACTTTAAATTACAACTCCATTGAAACTTAATACTAACTTCTTAACTAAAAAAACCTCAAAAAAATGGCGGTTGTATGGCAATGCTTATATAGTTATTTTTGTAAATATTTTAATTGTTAAGTTTATATTTTATACATCATCAATACTTAGAAATTAATGTATTTGAAAATATGTTCAATCGCACTATAAAATCTTCAACCAATGAAATCGATACCAGAATAAAATGATGCAGCAACATAAAACTTGAAAAAAAAAATAGAATTATTAAATAAAGGACTCTCTTTATATAAAACCTAAACTTTTCAATCTTAAAAAATAGAAACAGGTAAACATTTCAAGCCAATCACTTTCTATTCCCTTGGCCGCGGGATATTTTTTACTGTTTTTTTAGAGTTCCGTAGGTGGAAACACGGCTCACCATTAAGGTATTGACGCGGGTACTCCGCTCCTTTACGGAACCCGCAATAATTCACAAAGAAAGCCTACCGACTGTATGGGAGCTGAATTTGTGTACAGAGTAGCATTGGAAAACAGAAGCAACGATTTTACAATATATTTAATGTACTGCATAAATTCGTGTTGACAATAAGGTACATAATATTGCGAGCATGTAATGATTTTATTATAATAAAGAAAAAATAAATATATAATAATAAAAAGACATCCTAAATGTTGTACCAAGTTATTTCAATGCTTTATTAAAAGTTTAAAATATAATATAGTATAGATAAACGGCCTGTAAGTAATGTCTTAATACTTGTAAACTGGACATAAGCTTTTTCTTATTATAGAGATGAAACCAGCATTGATCACTCATACTAAAAAGCAACAGTATTTTATAAATCCTATTAGACATAAAAAATGAGATTAATACGTTCATAAACAAACAGTCAGGTCACGGATCTAAATCTTTGAACTCTATATAGGCACTTAATTATAATTATTCAAAACGATACACTATTTGAATACATTTAAAATTATTCACGACACTAATAAATAACAAAAATATTGACAATGGGTTTTATTCCCATACTATTTTAGTGTTTTTAGTTTAGAAATAAAACTAAATGAAAAATGTATTTTCATATTTTGCTAATCCGAGCATCGAAAAAGACAAAACTTTAAGTAAATTATGGCTACTAAAAGTAAATGTATAAAAAGTATATTTATTACACTTAAAAATATCTACCGAGTACTTTTTGAATAGAATTTGAATAAATTTGAATACGTAACTATGCATTACAGATATTCACGCGTAAAGTGTTGGAATCACTTGGCCGTATCTTGTCTATCACTATTTTTATATTCTTTTACTTAACAGTATTTTTCAATTGATGTACAGATTCTATTTATTAAAAGAAATAAAGAAAATCAATATTTCACATTATGCATACAGTTCCGAAATTAAGTGTTTTTTTTTCATTCATGTTTCTTTTACTGTTTTATTTATAATACTTATTTCGATGCACGTTGAGTATACCTTGAATTGAATGAATGAAGTTTGTGTCATTGAATGAGTTAAGTGAGCTTTGAGGTTAATACTTTTAAATAACTAAATAGTTTTTTTTAATAACTACTCCCGCACTATTCATTTTAATCTCTGTGTCGCGGGGGTTTTTTCAAACGTTCAATTCTCATGCACAAAATTTTTCAAATAGTAAAAGAACAATCTATTAAAGCAGATATATTTAACTAATATTTTCTCTTATCTTAATCGTCTGTTTTTCAAATATCGCATTTTAATAATCACCGATCACACTATCTAATCGTCCATAAACTTTATTCAAAATTATACAAATATATACTCTTTACTTTATATCAAACTTTTTGCACAAAAAAAATCCTTATCTACAAAATTTTAAACCTCTGTTCTCACCCTACTCTATGGACATCAAAGCCCGCCGCAGTTGGCATAATTCAGCGCATACAGTATGCACTGATCGGCATTTTATCGGCGACGTCGGGGGTAGTTGGCTAGTTTATGTAACCGATACACTGTATTGAGACGTTCGAATAACATGTAGCTTTGTTAATACAATTCACTGCTGTATTATGTAATTATTTGCTATTGTTTTTAGCTGCAATGGGTTGTGTAATAAGTATTTGTTCTGTTTGTACGTTTTCCCATGGAGAGATTGACGATTTATATGTGAATGTGTGCTTTTTAATTATATAAATGTGGAGCCTCTTTGCAGGAGTCGGCGCATCTTATGTCTTGTGGGGTTATTGGCTATCTTCGGTTAACAATGAGAGCCATGTATACTGGATAAAAAGAATAGTATAAACGTTAATTTAATATCAGCTAACGTTGGTGACAAACTATAATATAGTAAATCTAGTTGTATTATTTTCATAGTTTTTTTTTGAAGCGAAAACTTCTTTAGTTATGTAGGGCATTTTTTGAGATGGAACACCATTGAATTTGCGATCTGTTACCGTAACCATACATTTTAATTCCTCACACACACAAAACTTGACAAGTTTTAAGAAATTACAATATATGTATGGATTAATTGCTTACTTAGTACTTAGACAATCGGATTGACAACGAACATAATATCGAATAGAAAGATCAATGGTACTCGCTGGCAATACTGTCATTTCTCTAGCTAAGTAGGTGCAGAGCATTACTGATCTTTTTAGATAAAGCCGGATGAGTATAGTAGTGTCACATGTGTCTATATGATAATCTTATGACAAATCCAGTTGGGAAAAGCTTGAGTTGTTTAGACGGATGTACTTAGCTAAACACACAGGTTTTATTAAAGTTAAGTACGGTAGCTTCCAGTGATTGTGGAGACATACTAAATGGAAGATATCTAATTATGAAAAACAAAAGACGGAGGTCATAATCGATGCTAGTTTATAGAGTAGTATATCTAGATAGATACGCGGTGTGCCGCGTCCCCATGTCCACGTAAACGCTGATTTAGATGCGAGTTGCGATACATTGCGGGACTGCTTATCTAAGGTATGATTTAAATGATTATAATTCTGTAACTACAAACTTATTACGGCCGGGAATCGTATTTTGTTCAAAACCAGCCTGAAACTACCCGGCAAATTGCAAAAAACGCAAGTAAATTTGAATTTCGCGGGCTACCCTGGCGCTTCCAACTTTAGCAGTCCTACGCGTTAGTGTACACGCGGCCATAGAGTTTTTAATAAAGATAACTTGGTCCGATCGGCTTACTGCGAGACATAATTAAGTCCAAGCTACGTCATAACATACGCTCTTCCGCGTCACATAAAAATAAATATTTAACTATTTTCTTTTATTCTAACATCTATTTTAAAAGCTTTATATTTCAGCGTTTGACGTCATAGTTTTAGTTATAATAGCTGGGAAATTTATAACATTATTCAACAGTGAAATATGTCGCGCGCGCAAACGTGAAACGTTGGCAGATCTCATAAAAATATTATGTTATTGTAATATTATACTTTTTGAAATGGGCCTATTATATTTGCTAATTATTGTTATTTATTGGTATTATAAATTATAATTAAGTTTAGAATTTTATGTAGATCTAGAGATTATCTATCGCGAAATTAATTTTGTCTAAACTGAACATGAGGCAATAAGTTTTTATTGGCATTTAAAGATTAAAGCTGATCGTATGTGCATATTTTATTCTATAATATATAGCATGTATGTATATTTATAAATATTAACAGTACTAAATGAACTAAAAAAAAATAGCGTATTTTTTATCCAATATATTTGTCTTAACAGAATCAAAAGCATAGGTATATCCGATTTCCATTCACAATAAAATCTATTGAAACAAATTTCAAATACACAATATACATATTTAAGATATTTAAATGCGTAGGTACCATATTATCATTCAACTAACTATTACATACAAAATATAATACATAAAATACATTTCGAGCCATTGTGATGAATGCTAACGTGGTTCTAACTAAACAAATTCACCGTTAGAATTATCTAAATTGACTATTAACATACGTATAGTTTTATTATAATAATTTTGTTCCAGAAACACCGCTTTTTGTTTTTTTCTTGATTGTGTGAAACATCTGTTCTTTGTGTAGTGAAAAAACAAGATAGTATGGATTTGTTGGCCTCTATAATTTAAATATATTTAATATATAGAATAAGAATATCGTAAAAAGTTTCTATTTCAAAATTCGTTGGGAACTAATTACTTTTTCGTTTAGTCTAGGCTTCAATAAAATGGGTTGAAGCCTGTAGAGGTCTATTAGGAAGGCTATTTTTTTTTCAAACAACTTCAGTTATAACGAATTCGACCAATAAAAACTAAAAAAACATTTTCTTTGTATGGGGAATCATTTAATTTAAAATATATTTTAATTTTGAATATTTATTTTTATAGCGGGAACAGAAATACACTCTGTGAAAATTTCATCTCTCTAGCCATTACGGTACATGAGATACAGCTCGCTGACAGACAGACGGACGGACGGACGGACGGACAGACGACGGAGGCTTAGTAATAGGACCCCGTTGGCATCCTTTGGGTTAGGAACCCTAAGAACGAGGGTCTCGTCGGCCTTTAATACCAAGTTTACTTAACGCTACTTTTGCTTATATCTCTCTCCGCTGTAAGCTTTAATTATTGTCCAACAGATGTCGACAGTTTGTTTTAAATGGTCAACACCTAAGATAATCCGGTGTGAGAAAAAGTTGAGAATAACAAAAATACATTTACCAAGAAGCATTTGTCCGGAAATTTGTAATATTAAACGCGTTAAAAACCTGTCAGTGTATATCATTAAGACCTATCATTTATTAAGCAAATCATAATAATATATTAAAGAGACGCTTCCAAGCTTTCTTTCGATAGAGTTAATTGGCCCAATGTTTGATAAAATATTTGTGTTTGTAATAGACAGAAAATGTTTTCTTGCCGTTAGTTAAAATTAGTTTTTTTAGCTTTCAGAGCAGTAGAGTAGTATACTTTATTTCATCGCGTAATACAAACAAAATCAGTCAAAAATATTCAGTGTCAATCGAATTATTTAGTAAATATAACCATTATTTACTAATATACAACATTTATTACGTTCCTATTTAATTTAGTAAAATACAAATATACAAAAAAAAGTGTCAAAAATCCAAAAACTTGCTACCTCAACTACAGCTAATGTAAACGCCCGATTGAACACAACTCGTAAATTTATGAAGGTGAACCACGATTATGTTAATACGACTTGTATTATACTTGTATGTCCGACATATTTGTGATTTTCTCACGAAACACGGCGACATTTGGTCTGCTAGGCGTGTCAGTGACCCCGGGGAAATTGGGCGTTTTATTCTTATAGAAATTACCTAGATTATTTTAAATTTCGACAATCAAGCGTGTTTTGTTTTTGAATTTGATATTGTATGATAAATGACGATTTTTTTATTACTTTTTACCCGACTGCAATGGAAGGGTTATGTTTATAGTTTTGGTTAAAATATTATTTTTTTGTTGCAACCTTGTTTTCGTCGTTTGTTTATTCTGCATAAAATAATAAAGCAGAAGAATGCATTCTTTAACCAATAATTTAACAAGTGATGTTTTTCGAATAAAAAAAAACTGCCATCTGCATACGTGATTTTGAATACCTACTTTATCAACAAATTTACATAAGCTACCTACCAATCACAAATTAATCACGTAGAAACACTAATAAATACCTGAACCGAAACCAATAACAGGTAGGTGCAAACATTTTTCCAGAAACTTCGGCTTTCGGCAACATTTTTGTAAGTCCGCCATTAGATAGGCTCCCCACAAAGGCGCGTGCGGTGTAGTAATTAGCAAATGGCTAAAGATCGGAAGCCGATACTGATACCCCTTTTTTTATTTTACTTTCCCCTCACTATTCGGTTAGATCCTTTGGTTTCGGCGAAAAAATGTAAAATGTAACGTGTGTATACGATTACAGATAGAGTTTGATGTTGTAATTTTACTTTGAAACATGTTTTCTGTGGCTTTGCAAGGATTGATTTCGATTTTGATATTTTTCGATGAAATTTAACGCGGAAATATGCCTAAAACCAATGTTAAGAATTTAACATAACTGTCGATATAATCCATTAGAAGATTTTGTATTATTTTACTAAGACTTATTAATATAATATGTAATATCTTGGGATTACTCACACACGGTCATCTGACCCTAAACTAGACAGAGTCTGTATTTCGGCAACCAGATAACTGAAACGTACTAATATATTTCTAAATACATACATCATTATTATACATAAATTACACCTAGACACAAAATAAATGATCATGCTTTTCGCACAAAGATCTGTCCTGGGTGGGAATCGAACCCACGACCTCCAGCCACTAACCACTAGACCAACAGGCCAGCCATTAAATAAGAAAAAATAATTTGGCTACAACTATCATCCCAGTTTCAACATTATTTTTAAGTCTATTAATATTTAATGATTAACTAATACTTTTTTACAATGTAAGCAGAAAAAGAAGGAGAATTTCTTTTCTATAAACTTACGTAACTTATAATTTAACTCTGCGTGTACAATCAAAATAACGATCAATCAAAATGTCAGTGGGGTTAGGTTAGTGGTCTATTATGAAAAAGTCGTGCGAAATCAACAGACTATGAAATCGTAGAGCATCAAGTATTTAAACTAAATACAGCAGATTAATAGTTTATATGCTTTCGTAGTTTCTATCACGACTAAATCTACTTCAAAATGTTCATCACGATTTTTTTCATTTTTAGGTGATCAAATATCCGATGATTCTTCGAGATGAAATTAAGTGGGATTAAACCTGGTAAGTCGTTATTACTATGTACTTTTTTACCATGTGATATCTATTTATTTATTGTCGTAATTTAATATATTACATTTATTTATTTTTTATGATATTCGACCGTCTTTTCTTTGTCTAATTCTTTTTTAAACTCTATACGTTTTTTTCTATTTTGGGGGTGTTATTTTTTATTACCATAGCATAAATTGGCTATGAAAAATATGCGTGGACTTTGATCAAGGCTTGTTTAAGTCATATTATACGGTGAGATTTGACAACCCTACTAGGTGTAAGGTTCTTCATAACATCCTATTTTTAAATTTAAACGAATACGGCCTGTATTTGTCCCTCTACTAAAAATAAGGCCTCATATAGAGAAATTACCCACTATATCATATGAACCAGTTAAGTTATTTTCCAAAAGCAAAGTGTTATCCAAATAAAATCACACAGCTGTGTAAAGAACATTTGAAATTTTACGACACATTTAAAATCAATTATCGACTTCTAAAATCATGTCACTGCTATCGTAAATATCGTATTAAGACATAATCGGTATCAAGCTATTGGTTTGGACTTAGAAGCCACTGTAACTTGAGCTCTTGTTACATTTATTGTAGATTGCGAGGGAGCTGTTTTAAACTAGACGTGTAGCTATAGAAATAAAATATGTAGGTTCTATAAACTACCAAGCAATCAGAATTGATGGCAATCAACTTTGTTGTGTTTATTCATTTGTTTTAAGCACGAAACGGTCAAGCGTGATTGTTATTTTTTTTCCCTTTAAATATTGTATTATTTATGTTATACATACACAAAAAGGTGTAATTAGTATGTATAATATGTAAGTGAAGACTATTTAACACATTGAGCAATCACAATTATTATATAGAAGAGGATTTTAGAGTTGACATCTGGCCACAGTTGCATGTAATCTGTCGAACTAGAGGTTACTCCAAGACCTTCAGTAATACAAGCTTTTTCACATCAAGAGGCGACATTGAGGAGCTGACAGAAAAGTAGGTGAAACCGCGGTATATATTTACTTTGTCTTATAAACACTATCTATATTTTAACTACGGTATTCCAATTCTAACGGTGAGGGGTTCATAAAGAACTGTATTTAATCTACAAAACAGGTTTTATGTTTTTATGGTCCATTAATGAAGTAATTGTTAGGCTAAGATTATGTAGTCAAACTTTATTTGTGTGTAGCAACAATTCAATAATTTATTGAAGGCAATCAAGATAATTATGAACAGAGTATTATGCGCGGATGAAATTAGAACGAAATTGTGTAATATTAGGTTTTTGATCGTGTTGTGTTTAGTTCAATGCTACTATAAATAAAAACATTAAATTTGGCTTGTATTTTTTTAATAATTTAATATACTGTTATTTTTATTATAATAAAAAACTGATTGAGAAACAACAGTCTTACTGTTTTGGACGTGTAAATGAATAACGTACCTTTTATCTACTAATGTAGGTAATAGGTTCGTATAATATACATATAGCTTATTTCAATATATATTTTTTTTAAATCTTTCTTTTTAAATATTTTTATAAAAAAAAAACCTTAAAATTTTATATAAGTATGTTAACTTACCTTATTCTAACTCATCCCGAAGATCTTCAAATGAATTTCATTTCTCGATCGTAACCTGAAAATAAAAGCATCGGTTAATTATTTGACTCAGATAATAATTGAACACTTTATTTAAAACCAGTGTCCTTTTAAGTGCACCCTTAAATTTGGATAAGTAACAACCAAAAAAAACTCTCATGATATCATACTATCAACAAATCACAAAAAAAAACAACATTTAAATCGCGAACTAATCACTCAAGCTATCCTTTGAGATGTACCGTGTGAATTCTGATCGGGCCGCTGTTGCCGCAATCGATTCTTACGACGATAATTTTAAAAAGTGATTTTTAAAAAATGCAAGAACAAAAGTGCCGACCGTCTTTCGAAATTCGCAGATTACCGCGGCATCTGATAAACCAATACTCGTGTAGTCATGCAGGTGTAGATTGGCCAGTGATTAGTATTTTTTGTGTTCATAATTGGATAATTTTATACAGGTTTTGTTCGTGAATTTTTTTGATCTATAATTCTACTTTTTTTTTTGGGAACAACTAAATATAGATGTTATAAAATAGTGCACTGATCTGTGTGAAATTTATTAATAAATTGTAATACAAATGTTCATATTTTCAATTAGTTTTAAATTTTCACTTTCTGTCCAATAAAAAAAAAACTTTCTTAATTCTTCTTAATCTTTAAATATTACCACACAAAAACTCCAGCACAAAACCTATACATTTAAATAATTACGAATAATAATGTAGACCAATTAAATCCGTCGGACGCCAATGCACGGCAACGTGACTGCAGGAGACAAAGTGTCGTGATGAAAGGCACCGCCGACGATTGTCGCGGCATTGTATCCTCACTCGTTAGTCCGGCATTATCGTATCAAGATTTATTTTAACGATTAAGCTTGGGGTGAAAGGGGTAAGCTGAAGCGTGATTTAAATACTTGTGGTATCAACTAAGGTATAGGCTAAGCAAATAAAATAACGCGAAGAAAATAAATAATGCGGAAGTTCCAAAAGAAGATTTATCAAATATACTGATTAAATTAAATTAATTTAATCAATATATTAGGTACTAGCAGTAAGTTGCCCGCGCATTCGCCCGCGTGGAATAGTTATCGCGGCAAAAAGTAGCTTATGCCCATTCTTAGGAACCAAGTTTTCAATTACCATAGGTATACTAAGTTGCATCTAAATCAGTTCAGCGGTTTAGACGTCAAAGCGTAACAGACAGACAAATGGACAGAGTTACTTTCGCATTTATGATATAAGTATGGAAATATAGATTAACTCATATCTTTAATTGGTGTGGTGGTATCGTTACTTGGTAATGCTATTCCGCAGTTTTTATTTTCTACTTGTTGATGACACTATAATGCAACGGTTATTTATTTAAGCTACTATCACACGAGACGAATCTTGTTATGCAGTCACAACTTCAAACGTTATATCTTGAACATTTAGAAAAAATACTTCAGTAACCACTTGCTTAAGGCCTCCCGCCACGCCACTAAATAAATAAAACGTGTAGACACTTATACTTGTGAGAAGAACTCAAACGCTTATACATTTTTTCACTTTCTCCACTAAAAATGAAAGTGATAATCAATCGCTCTCGCTACCGCTTATGAATTATACTGTACAATTTCAACGATTAACGCTTATAGCTTCAGTCATTAAGCCACAATTGGGCTGCATGCACCTTCACAATTATAGTACAAACCGCCATTGTATTACAAGAAACAATATTCCTGTTTCGGTGACTATTGCTATTTCAATGGAAATATTTTCGATTAAAATCAAAAGGATTTAGGATTTATGCGGGAAATGATTGTTGCTTAATTAATTGTGCGCCTGATCTCTCTCCGGTCGTGTCGGATTGCCGTCCCATCGGACTATGAGAGTGAAGGAATAGAGAGTGCAACTGTGTTCGCGCATACACTCGTGCACTGAAATATCTCCCGCGCAGATGGCTAATCTCTGTTGAGAGAAGCCGCCGTGGCCGAAATTCGGTCAGGAGGACATTAGTTAGTTTAATGTAATTATTAATACAAACAAAGACATTCTCCACTTAAATAACTACAACTAGTTAGGTATATATTTAAGGAGTACTTATACTTACCTACTACTTGTCATTTGCAGTATCTTATTAGTATAGTTTATTTAAATTCTTGTGCCAACTGATTATATTTTCACTTAAAAAAAATCATCTTTAAGCACGTGTAAATAAAGTTTCATTTTACACTGAGTAGTACTTTTGAAAAAGTCATAAAAAAATGAAGTTGTAGCGCAAACTGAACCTTATATGTTAGTATTACAGTTGATTTTCCTAAATCTCGGGTTTGTTTACATGTTTGGCATATTAATTGCGAACGTAGTATACATACATAAGCCTGCAAATTTTAATATTCCAATTAGGTACGGCAGACGGCTCAAACAACAAAGAACAAGTTGGATGGGTTGTGTGTATGATATCAATAGGAAAAGGAAGGATAAATAAAATATAAAGCTCATAATATGATCTTGGAAAACCTGAAGAGGATGGGAACAATGCAGAAAAAGATATTAAACAGTGCTTACTTTGGGGGCGGTCCCCGTTAGTTACCATATACGTTGGCAATCAAAAATCAATCATAAAACATTTAGCAATGGACGCAAAATGGTATACCATCCTATAAGAACAGCATCTTACATTTTATTACCTTGTAAATTTGGACCATTAAATACATCTTCATAATCACTAAAATAAACTACCATTGTTTCATATAAGGCCCGATATTTCAAGCCACCATAGTAAATTCTTCATTTATTGCTTCATTTATAACGGATGGTACCAAAAAAGTGCCACGGTACCTTATTAGTTGTGAAGTATTTAGGTTAAAAGGTATTGTAAAACTTTATTATACTGTAATGATTTTAATAAACATTTTCAAGGTCTTCATTTTCTAAATGTTGGTTACATTTTTATAAAGGAAAACTGACAATGATGTCCATCAAAAGAAGTAGTAAATCACTTAGTTTTGAATATAAGCCATTAAATAAAATAAGCACTTTTTACAATAATTCTCCTTCTGGTGCAGTCAGGTAAAAACCACCAAATATATACCTGTACATTTTATAAATATGGACAACATTACATACCATATCTAAACCCAATGTAAGTAGCTATAGCACTTGTGTTATGGAATCAGAGACAACAAAGGTACTACAAAAACCCAGACTCGAAAGAAGGAAGATAACTGGTATTCTACATTGACCCGTCCGGGGATCCAACACGGGATCTCAGAGCTAGCGACAACTTGAAAACCGGCGTGAACGCTGTTCAACCACAGTGGTCTTCAAAATTAAATTAAAGATACATTAATTATTGAGATGAGAGCGAGTTTAAGATCGCGTATATTCAATCACAACCATGAATATAAGTATAGTCCTAATAGACATCACAAAAACATATTTCGTAAAAACACTCAATATTAAAATCTATCGCGCAATACAGACAAACAGATATTTGGTCTGATGGAAACTTTCAAAAATCCATTTCCCGTCTGGACATCGTTCCGGTCTGGCACCCCGTTGTAATCCCATGCTTATTATTTTCTAAACGAAGGGAATGGAAACTGAATTGTTTTTTAATTGTCCATAGGTGATGTTAGGACACATGAATGTAGTATCATATGAGATATGGATGTGCAGTTTTGAATTAAAGGTGGCATTTGTTTTAAAAGTAAATCATTTATAAATAAAACTTTTTGTATTAATTATTTTACTGCAAAAATGGTTTTCGAACTGACTCTAACATTGGCTAAGTACTTAGCAGTACACTACACAAAAATTAACATATTCAAATTATGTAATTAGCCTTTTAATTCAACGAGGTATCATTAAAAATACAATTTTAATCTACTAATAAAAACTTAAGCAAACTTAACTATAGGCACCCCGCTAGCAAACCCGTAGGTACGCATTATTCGTCTGACCCAACATCATACCATCTTAATAAGCTCGTTAAAAATAACAGTAAAGTAACCTAACTTAAACTATTCTGTACTTTTAAGTATCCATTATAATCGTGCAACAAGCAATTATTGGAATCGAAGCGGCGACCCTCGAGTTTTGATACCACCACCCGTTGACAACACAGCTTATGTGAGAAAGACGACAAATTATACCATATTATATTCCATGATAAACCTTTTTGACGCCCAGTTAAAAAAAAACCCTTATAATCTCCAAAACCGCCTTCAGAAACCTTTTAGAATAATATTTTGGGAGGTCAACGAATACGGGTCAGTCCTTAGTTTAAACAAATGAATAATAAATGTAGTCAATAGGGGGGCCTTTAATTAAATAATTTCTTAACTTTACATACGCAATCAGATGTGTGGTTTAACATACAAATAGTTCTAACTAATGGTTATTGTTTTGAGCTATGGTGGCCGGCGTTACATGAAATCCAATAGGGAAATAAACGGCCGATAAATTCTAGTTGTTATAAATTGATTTTTGTATAGAACTGTTTTAATGACGATTTAAGTTCATTTTACTTTAGTCTCTATGGTTATGAGTTGTTTATTAGAAGTTGAATATATCCATGGGTTTTTTTAATAAATCAGTCAGGGAATAATTTATCATAGTGATATTTTTACGCAATATTGTGTCATGGTGGCCTAATGGTTCAATGAACGGATTTATGTACCTAGGTACACAAGGTTGCAGGTTTGCAACCCATTACGTGCAAGTACCAATGAGACATTATTCTAAGTCATTGACAATCGGTGTAGGAAAACATCATGAGGAAACCTGGATTTCAAAAATTGGAATCTGAAATCGCTAACCTGCAATGAGCAAGCTTTGTGATCAATGCTCGCTCCTTCTCTATATGAGAAGAGACATGTATAGGCTGGTATTATTATATTTTATTTAAGCAAGTCTATAAATATTTGTTACAAAATAATCTTATATGTCCATAGTAACTTTGTTTTTAAAGTTTTCTTTAATATTTAAGTAATGCCAGCTGTTACTGGCACGCATAGTTCTCATACATACCTAATTTATTTTTTTCTGTTACCAAGAACGCCTAAGGTTTGTTTAAATTCAAAATTCACTGTTGAACTCATAATAAGTTAAAGTTCAAACTACATAACAAGCTATTCGAATACCAATAAAGTAACAAGTACACTTAGCTACTTAATCATTTAAATCAACAAATTCCCCCAAACTTACAATTCGAACGCTTGAATATTTTATACACAACAAAGGTTTGCTATCAAAGTAATACAATTCAATGAACATTTATTCCCCAATCTTGATCTTTAACCTTTCCTCGACACGCCATTTATGTTACCAATATTATATTTCTTTACAATAAATATACGAAATACGTTTTATAGTCGATGATTAAAGCAACACTCTATCTAAAACTTAATCCTATGTAAATTGGGTGTAAATTTTAGACTAAACTATTGTCAAATGTAAATTTATTGTACGTCTTGAGTTTATTCTTTAAGTTATGTTTACAAAAAATAAATTGTTACGCTCATCTGTTTTGGGATCTTATAAGGAGATAGAGCCTTGTTCATTAACTGGTTTGTTAAGCTCATTGTAAATCGTTATTAAATTGTGTATTTTAAATGACTGAACTGTTTAATTTAAATTAAATAGTTTAAGTTTAAACTGAACTATAAATAAAATAAGATTGAACGTAGTATCCTTCCGTGGTTGAGTGGCGTTACACATCGGTTATCAAGGTCACCAGCTCTTAGGTCTCGTAGCTCCCGGTATACTCGTAGGTCCTGGGTTCAATCCCTAGACGGGTCAATATAGAAAACCACTTTTCTACATTGTTTTAGGTTTGTGTGTTTGTGGTACCTTCGTTGTCCCTAATTTAATAACACGAATGCTTTAGCCACTCACTTTGGATTCAGAGCAATGTATGTGATGTTGTCCATATTTGTTATTTAAACTTATGCGAATGTTTTAGTTTATTGGTCTTACTATTGCTTGGTTACTAGAGTATTTTCGCTCCGCCCGCGTGGGTTTTGATTATCAAAAGGTAGTCTTTGTCTTTTCTTATGATCCTAACTTACCCTATACCCAATTTCATTTAAATCGGTTCAGCAGTTTAGTCGTGAAAGCCTAACTAACATACAAACAGACAGAGTTACTTTCGCATTTATAATATAAGTATAAAAGTATAGGTATTCTATACTAGGTAATTAAAATATTGAATATTCCTCACACGAAACGCGTTAATCAGTAGGCACAACATATAAATAATAAATATTATTACACAAACGACACTTATTAAAAATATATAATTATATCATAAACATCAAAATAACAACATAATAAACTAGATACATAATATAAATAGCGTCGCTTCTAACACTGTTATAAATTACAGTTAAAATATCAAGCAGTTAAAATTAACCTTTCCATGTATAGAAGCATACTTTCTTTACCATTATTAATATTAAATTAATTTATTAATCATAAACGCGTAAACTAATTAGTTGGTCATAATTAAAAAATGAGTAGTAAAATTTGTTGGAGAGTGGTTACTGTTGCTAAATGGTGGTATTAAACTTGATGGGGTATTGGTCATGATACTCATGATGCACCTACTGTTTTACGATGAAAACGGCACTTTGACCGCCTTAAGACTCGTTCTAAGAAGTAATTATGGAGCTATAAAGTTAGCATTCTCATTGCGTAATAACAGTGTAGATGAGATTCATTGTCACTTTAGTCAAGCCTATTTGTAAATAAAACTGTCTGACTTAGAGAAAAAATAGTAAAGTATAGAGTACATATCGAGTATAAATAAATAAATGTGGACAACATCACATACATTGCTCTGAACCCAAAGTAAGTAGCTAAAGCACTTGTGTTATGGAATTCAGAGACAACGAAGGTACCACAAACACCCAGACCCGAGACAATGTAGAAAAGTGGTTTTCTACATTGACTCAGCCGGGGTTCGAACCCCGGGACCACAGAGCTGTCGCCAGCAGGGGGACCTTGAAAATCGGTGTTTACGCCACTCGACCAACGAGGTCGTCAGTAGGAGTATAAACTGTAGGCACTAGTAAGAACAAGTTAAATCGTAAAATTTGTATTAAAACAAAGCGCGCGCTTTTTATTAAAATTATCCCAAAACCTAACATTACTTTAATAATATCGAAAACTTTTTTATTTCTCATGAACGTCTGTTGTCGCTCAAAAAATCACTCAAATCAGTAAGCGAGCGTAGTACTTACAGCAAAAAATTTGCTTACGCTCGGCACAAGGGGCTACTAGCGATGCGCGCACTCTATTCCTGTCTTTTTACTCTAAGGTAAGAGTTAAGAAACGGTAGATAGCATTTTAGTAGAGCGTGTATCAATACGCTGGGATAACTTGCTTGCTTTTAACCACAGCTGATGTTTTACGAATTAATATTGTGTTAAATTATATTACATTGTATAAGATTATTTATTCGATAATCCTTAACTTTTGCATATTAGTTTGTAAGTAATGTCTGTGTTTAACTTATAGTTTTTTAATACAAATAAATAAACTTGTGGTGTCTGTTTTTAATGTCAACAGCAAAAAGGTTTTTTATAAGTTCATACAGTTATTTGCACGATATTATGAAAACCAGTCTTCGAAAAATCAACCATCCTTTTTTAGTTTTCTGTCTCTCTCTCGGTTTGTTCCGGGTAATCTTCAAAACGGCTGGGTTGATTTTGATTAGATTTTACAGGCAGGTAGCTGACTATATAAGGAGTAACTAAGGATAATTACTCTGGCCGAAAATATAAGATTCCGATTTTGATAAAATAATATCTTACGGGAATGATGATATTGATAATACGTTAAATATTGTTACAGGATGGATAATTTTAAACCTGAAACTTGCGCATATTGCAATATTGGTAGAATATGACGGATTTTACTTAATGCATAACAATTTCTTCATCCATATAAGTCTCCCATTTATTCCTTTACATTCGTAATAAATGGCTTGTAGGTATCCTCAAACTCTGACTTCATACTTTAATACGGAAAACCGTAATGCATAAATCATGTCAAAGATAACTAGCGACAAATTAACCGACTTTTAAAAGAAGGAGGTCCTCAATTCGGTTGGTATTGTTTTTATTAACCACTAACGACACATCCTACAAGAATGTGCAATAAAAACTTAGTTAAACTAAACTTAAAGCTCCCATTATTAATAGCTCTACACAAACTTTTTAAATATATGACAAATTAATACTTATCTATATAGAAACGGCCTAAAATCAATTTCTCACGGGTCAGTGCTCCGTACTATCGGAGGTCATATGAACTATGCATAAATACATTTTAAAGAAGCAAACACTCAAAAACTTTTCTACAGTCACAACAACTTTAAACGTGCATTTACCTCAAACCTTAACCTGTATGGAATAAAGATGATTTTCGAGCGTGTGGCAGTGATTATAGTTTGTTGGTAACACGGTTATAGGCAGACAGACGGGCGCGGAATGAGTTTGTGAATATTTCAAATGCAATCTCCAGTCGTTGCCCACTATAGTTCCTATTGTTCTCGCTGGTGACTGTGGGTGTAAGTTGCTCTACTTACCTATCTCCATACCTTCAAATATAGTGAATAACCAAAAAAAAAACGGGGGTAAAGTAAATATTGTTTTTATGTTAGCTTGATTATTCATTTCCGGCTTTGCACCGGTAGACAAAACATTAGTGAATTACACACGAACCTTTCCCTTGAATCACTTTATCCATTGGTGAAAACCATATGAAAATCCGTTCGGTAGTTATTGAGTTTATTGCGTTTAGACAAAAAGACGCTACGGCCGACTTTGTTTTATAATTCCTGTGTCCTATGTATATACATAGATAAGTTGCGTTTTTTTAGTCTCTGTGAACTAGGTATCATTATTATTCCTAGGTTTGCTATACGTACTATAATTATAATTCAGCATTTTAATGCTTTCTATACGAAAGAGGTAAGTTATACTATTGTACATCATTGTATCTTTATTTATGTACCTTTCTGAACATAACTTTTATTGGAACTTAGTATGTAACTATCTGCGTACCTAAAATGATTGTTATGCATAATTTACCCAAAATAGTATAGGTACCTACAGCAATATGCATTAACAGAATACATTTTATCACAAAATCATTACAATAACAATATATTTTCATTAAAACTTGTCTCAGAATCTTACAACACTTTAACCAATAATTCTAATAACAATACTAACGGAAATAAAACATCAACATTACAAAGTAACGATTTATCTTGCGCGTGCAACTTGCAACGCATTGTACATTGTACAACCAGTTGCCGCAATTGCGACTGCGAGTCGTACATAAGCCTGTCGAACCTTATCCATGTTTATTTGAACATGATTTGCTCGAACTGGAAGTCGATCTGAATCTGATCAGCCGTTTAACTTGCATTAAATTCAGTTTACACGATCAAATAATTAGTAACCCTTATTCCAATTATCATAGAATTTAGAATCGAGTGACAAATCGGGCTTGAACATTAAATTAGCAACAGTGATGGTGTTAATTTTATATAGATAAAACCTACAGATGTAAGTTATGAAGTTGGTTTAGTAATTCTGTTTATTTTGAGACGAATTGTTTGGTTACAGTTGATATTACGAAATTGTGAATTTAATCCTGTAATAATGGCTTGATGTTAGACATCGATTGTATTAAGATTTGTATTTTACAATAGTATTTATCGAAACATACCGTAATTTGAAAAAGAACTACTATCTCAAATTACGGTAACTGTAATAAATGCAACCATTTTTTGTGGTGAAAAATTTAAGTAGAGCACAGTTCGTTTCGTTTCTCCCTCTCAAGTCAACAACTTGTCACCGCATTGCGTTGTGGTTTGCTAAAAACAAACAACAATAGAGAGGCTCTCTCCATACAATATCCTTTGTCAACCTTTTTATCAGGCCGACGGAATAGGGACGAACGTGGAGCGGCTATTACAATTACCTTTTTTTTTGTTCTTTGGAATCTTAATTACAAGAATGTTACGATTTGTTGAAGCGGTGAGTGTGTTTTACTAATGAGATGTAGAATATAAATAGGCACTTTTTTTTGTTAGGTTATCCTATGTTTTTTTGCAAACGCCTTTTCTCATGTAGTGAAGATACGAGCATGTGAGAAGACTCCAGCAGTGGGACAGTTACAGGCTGATATTTTTTTGCAATCTTTTTTTAATGACGTTTATGAAATCAAATGGAGGTGTGATTAAGATTTATCTAGATCAATTGATATAGAAATCATATTAAAATGTGATTTATATTATAAACTGAACGGTGTTAGTTATAATGGCTAAAGCCTCAGGCTGTATGCTAAGTATAGAAGCACTATTAGTAGTAAACCAGCAAGTCATGTTATGGAGTCGTAACTAACCGTCAAATGGTAATAAGACCATTGTAAAACAATTTAAATAAATGTATATACAAAAAATAGCGAATGCCAAAAAAAACTAATTAAAATTTTCATAATTTTATTGCGCCTTTATCCTTACTATTTACTATATAATATTATAAATCCGAAAGTAACTCTGTCTGTCTGTCTGTCTGTCGCGCTTTCACGCCGAAACTACTGAACCGATTTAAATGAAATTTGGTACATAGATCCTCTAGAGCCTGAGAAAGGACATAGGCTACTTTTTGCCGCGATAACCGACATCCACGCGGGCGGAGCCGCGGGAAATCACTAGTTATTTATAAGTAAATAAGAGTTTAAAATTAAAGTGCATTCCACTTTGTCCTGTCAAATGATACATCTTGCTAATCTGTAAATCTGTCTGCCTGTCGGTCTACATTAGCGTAAAAATAAAAACTCTTTGTTCATACAAAAACTTCTAAATCCAAACTCGGATCAATCCATCAATCAAATAAACAAATGAATGATTTTTCGCTGTTCGTACAAAGAATAGTGTACGCCCAGTTTTGACTTGTGCCAAAAAAAGAATCTTTGTGACCGATCAAAGGCCTTTTTACCAAAATATATAGGAGGAAATTGTAAAAAACTTCATAATATATAAATAAACACCTAATTACTAAATAACTACCTACTTTTTGTGAATGTTGCGAATATAACCTTGTCGAATTTCATCTATTTGTAATTTTATTTTATTGTTTTATTTATGCATAATTATTTAATATAAAATAAATAAAACAATAAAGAAAAACTATTCTTTTTTCTTTTATAAACGTGTAATGGTCGTGTTTCGCCCAGCAATACATATAATACTCTCCACACATCATACATAACATATTTAATTAAACAAATTACTACAAAATAATTATGTCAAGGTATAGGCATTCAACTATCAACAGACTATCTGCAATGATTTGCATAATCTTTGTTTAATTGTTTCATAGTGTATCAATCGAGGTTGATGTAAGTGATAGGCATATTCTGTTTATGTTACAGCCGTGTGAATAAACCGCTTTATTCCTTATCAGATCTGTGTTGACTTGTAAATGTTATAGCTCTATTATTGAACTTATTTAATATTATGCTTTAGAAATACAGCATGTTAGAAAACAGTGTCTTAGACTAACTTACAATGGAGTAAATGCCTAGGTATCAACAGTAGTCCGTCAGTTAGATAATAAAAAAATATTAGACACGTATTTTTTGCTTTTTTTAAAATAAGAAAACATTTTTTCTATTCCCTCATTGATCGTCATCTATTAAATTAAATTTATCTAAATAGAAAACATTAAGTAGATAAAACTAATCAAAGTTCAGGAGTGGGGGCTAATGACGTCATAATTGCATACAAAACGCACGAAATTGTGACGTCATGCGACATTTCAAATCAATGTATCGTCGTGAGTTTTTGATTACGTAAAATTATAAAAAAACGTTAATATTCTAATTTCTATCAGACGGACATTCAAAAATTGATTTTACCCCTGATGCTTATTGTTTTTTTTATCCTTAGCTAAATATTTTGATAACTGATATAACTAACGGTACTAAAATGATTGTAAAAGTTCTAGACAGTGAGTAGACTATGTATGTATACAAAAATAAATATTATTACTTTATAGAATAAATATTATAACAATAACATGTCATTGGTTTTAGTCCAGCACTTTGCTTCAAATCTGGCGCAAGCATTCAAGCTTCGCAAGTGGACGCAAGTGCACATTGTTACATTGCACACAGAGAATAACGTCGAAACTACACGTTGCAAAATATAAATTTACACCTTACGCTTTGGGTTTAAAGTTTACTTTCATGTAACAGAAGTAACGCTCTTATAGCATTTTGGGTAAATCAATAAAATTCTATTCGCAAATTTTGTAACAATCAATTTGCAGTCGTACATCACAAAGAATAAGATTGTTATTCCGTCGTTTTGAAGATTGCTTTTGTGCTCTTTCGAAGGAGAGCTTAGGCTATTGTTGCGAAAAATTGATTTACGTACAACATCTGTTAGAGTGGTTATATTATTGTTGTTTAAAATTATGTTAGTTGATATGTAGGTCGTGTACAGGTGCTTAACCAAAAGTTTTGAAAGCAAAGTGCGGTAATGTTGTTTATTGCGAGCATTATTCTCGATCTTTAAATGGTACAAAAGTTAGAATTTCGAAATAAAATAATCTCAAGCCCGTTTTCTGTAGTTTAATCTACATTAAATCCATAAAGTGGTAGGTAAAGTTTGGGTGTAATAATCATCAAAACAACTTATCCGATTTCGATTTTTATTTCAGTGCCAGATAGCTACGGGAATACTGAGTATCATCTAGTAAGTTTTATGTTAAAATTAGGTGTCAATGAGGGCAAGCAGTCTAAATTTAATAAACGCTTTTTATTTATAACTAGCTGTCCCCCGCGACTTTGTTCGCGTGTTTTAGTTTCAACGGTTTTTCATTTTTGCAACATTTTTCACTTATGCTCCGCTCCTATTGGTCGTAGCGTGATGTTATATAGCCTATAGCCTTCCTCAATAAACGGACTATCCAATACAAAAAGAATTTTACAATTCGAACCAGTAGTTCCTGAGATTAGCGCGTTCAAACAAACAAACAAACTCTTCAGCTTTATAATATTAGTATAGATAATATAATTTTCTTCGAATATACCAACTTAACTACATAATTTAATCGTAAATATATCCAAATTTCTACCGACGTCCGATCACAATCCGATTTAGGAGAGGGCTTGCCTTTTTAGTAGTATTATATTCACATTTAAAAATTACGTGATTGATAAATAATCTGTACCCCGTGGGTTGACACCTAGTATAGTAAATTAATCTTTTTAATGTGTTGGTGGCGCCAAGACCTGTCTAGACTGAGAAGAGACCAAATAAACAAGAGACTGGGAGTCAAGGTCTTTAAGGATTGCGGCTATAGGCTAATTTGAGGAATACAATATAGTGTAGAGCGCTTTTTGGAGCATTAGAGGACAACTCTTACCCCAGTCACTTACACGCTCACGATTACGCAAACCCACAAGCAGGGACTGAAAACGGTTACGGTTAAAGGTTAAGATACCTCAAAAATGTACCGGTACCGGTTTAAAATAAAGGTTGAACTATACCCATACCTTTATAAATAAAGGTTGGGCTAAACAGTTATTTAACCTTTACACGATTTCGGTATCGAAAAGCATTCGCGACGGCGCGGTGCGGGTGCGCGGGGTGTCGAACACGTTAGAACTTGTGTATTTTCATAATTTGATTGTTGTACTATTTTACTTACCTATCTACTGTTTGTTGCCGACTGCGTGCCGGGTAATACGTTATTATCTTGTCGACCGCTGACTGTTCATTAACTTCATAATAAATATTATACCTCATTTCATCATCATTTCAGCCATTAGACGCCCACTGCTGGGCATAGGCCTCCCCCAAAGATCTCCACAAGGATCGGTCCTGCGCTACACGCCTCCAGCCAGTTCCCGCAGCCCGTACAAGGTCATCACTCCACCTTGTAGGAGGCCTGCCCGCGCTGCGTCTTCCTGTACGCGGTCGCCACTCCAAAACTTTCCGGCCCCAACGGTCATCCGTTCTACGAGCAATGTGCCCCGCCCACTGCCACTTGAGCTTGGCTATTCTTCTCGCTATGTCGGTGACCTTGGTTCTCCTACGGATTTCCTCATTTCTGATTCTGTCCTGTAGGTGAACTCCAAGCATAGCTCTCTCCATTGCTCTCTGGGTGACCTTGAGCTTCTTTATCGAGCCCAGAGTAAACGACCACGTCTCGCTACCATAGGTCATCACTGGCAACACGCACTGATCGAAGACCTTCGTCTTGAGACACTGCGGTATATCGGATGAAAGGATATCTCGCATCTTCCCGAACGCTGCCCAGCCGAGCTGGATTCGACGATTGACCTCTTTTTCAAAGTTGGACCTACCCAACTGGACCATTTGTCCCAGGTATACATATTCGTCAACAACTTCGAGCGTAGAGTCTCCGATTTTTATTGGAGTTGGGAGAACAAGGGTGTTTGACATAATCTTAGTCTTGTCCATGTTCATCTTTAGACCAACTTTTTCGGAAGCTCCACTGAGGTCATTGAGCATTGTACTAAGGTCCTTCATGGTCTCAGCCATAAGAACTATATCGTCGGCAAAACGAAGGTGGGTGATGTACTCGCCATTCACGTTAATGCCAAGCCCTTTCCAGTCCAAAACCTTGAAAACATCTTCCAATGCAGCGGTGAATAACTTCGGAGAAATAACATCTCCTTGTCTAACTCCTCGCTGTAAAGGAATGGGTCTGGAATACTGGTCCTGTACTCGGACTGACATAGTGGCGTTTTCGTACAAGCACCGCAATACTTCGATGTACCGGTAGTCCACTTGGCACCGCTGAAGGGATTGTAGTACGGCCCACGTCTCGATCGAATCGAAGGCTTTTTCGTAGTCCACGAACGCCAAGCACAATGGTAGGTTATATTCCTCAGTCTTCTGTATAACCTGCCGCAGCGTGTATATGTGGTCTATCGTACTGAAGCCTTTTCGGAATCCGGCCTGTTCGGGAGGCTGGAAGTCGTCAAGCCGGCGAGTGAGACGGTTCGTGATAACCCTCGAGAATAGCTTGTAAACGTGACTCAGAAGTGAGATGGGTCTGTAATTCCTCAGCAGAGCTTTATCGCCTTTCTTAAAGAAGAGCACCACCACACTTCTGTTCCACGCTTGCGGTGTCTTTCCGGAATGTATGACGGAATCAAACAGTCCCTGAAGGGCCTTCAAGACAGGCTTTCCACCCGCTTTTAGGAGCTCAGATGTGATTCCGTCATCGCCCGGTGTTTTACCGTTCTTAAGCTGTTTTAGAGCCACCCTAATCTCGTACAGGCTGACGTCCGGGATATCTTCGGTATAGTGTCGGGTTAGTTTGGCTCTTGGGTCGTTGGCCAACTTTGAGAAGGGTTTCTGAGACGATGTGTATAGCTGTCCATAAAACTTTTCGATCTCTCCCAGTAGCTCAGGTTTGGACGATATTACTCTGCCATCATCGGTCTTCAGTGCAGCAAGCTGACTCTGCCCAATAGACAAATCTCTTTTAAACACTTTTGAGCCCTTGTTACGCTTAATGGCCTCTTCAATGCGGTTAGTATTGAAACGGCGTATATCGCGCTTAAGGGACTTCGAGATCTGTCTATTAAGCTTCCGGTACAGCAGTGCGTCACTTGAAGACTGCAGTGTCATCGCGCGTCTTTCCTCCATGAGCTGTAGGGTGCGATCAGATAGTTTTTTATTTTTATTTGTTCGGCGGGTTTTGAGGTGCTTAAGCCCGCACGAATGGACAGCTTCCACGAACCCTTCATTATACTCGTCCACATCTACGCAGCTTCCCAGGCAATCGAAACGATTCTGGAGTTCAAGCTGAAAGCTCTCGGAGTCCTCTAGCTGTGATGGTACTGGACGGAGCGTAGACTTCATCAAACGACATCTTTCAAGCTTAATATTAAGATTCAAGATGCCTCGTACCAGTCGGTGATCACTGAGACATCGTTGAATATTTGCTTTTTCGTTGACATGATGAAGTCTATCTCGTTTCTGGTCTTACCGTCCGGACTCATCCAGGTCCACTTCCTGTGCTCACGTTTTCTGAAGAAAGAGTTCATCATAAAGAGTCCCTCCTTCTCCATGAAACCGGCCAGTAGACGGCCCCGGTGATTCCGGCGTCCCACGCCAAATTTTCCCACTCGCAGCTCCTCAACGTCTCGATTGCCCAGTTTCGCGTTAAAATCTCCCATGACAACAGTGAAGTGAGTCTTACAGCTATGCATGATCCTGGAAATATCCTCATACATAGACTCAACTTCATCATCGGGATGCGTCGAAGTCGGTGCGTATACCTGTATAACCTTCAGCGAATACCGTTTGGTTATTCTGAGTATCAGGTACGCTACCCTACTCGACACACTCTCGACCTTTATTATGTTGTTTATGAGGGACCTGTGGATCAAAAACCCGACACCGCCCTGTGACTGTTGGTCTCCTTCCCGGAAATACAGCAGGTTACCAGATCTTAAGATTATCGTGTCCTCCCCCTCTCTTCGGACTTCGGATAATCCCACGATATCCCACCGTAACCCGCTCAATTCCTCCTCGAGTTCAATGATCCTCTCATCCGTCCGCAGCGTACGTGCGTTGTACGTTGCCAGGGCCAGTTGTCGTTTGTTTTGGTAGCTGGATCTCTGCCGGGGATTCACTGAAGCACCCCCTGCCCCGCCGTTACCATGACCGCTACCGTAGTCAGGAATAGCGGGGCCGCCGGGGACTAGGGGTCTGGGTTTCCTTTTTCTGTTCATTTTTTAAACATCCATGGGAGGGATTTGCCATAATCACCACGCTTGGCAGGCGGGTTGGTGATCGCAGTTCTGTCCTGTAAGTCGGACAGAGCACGGGGGACGCTGCTGCCCATCCCCCGGTTTATCCCTTAGTCGCCTTTTACGACACCCACGGGATGACATGGGGTGGTCCTATTCTAACCCGGAACCACTCGGGCAACCATATGGCAATTATACCTACATACTTACTTAATTTACGTTTACGAATATGCTCTACACTTTTATGAGGTAACATTTTTCCCTCAACACAAGTCAGATATGAAGAACGAAAGAAAACCTTAGGTAGGCAATAGGCACTCGGGTTAGCCCGGCTTACACAGTCGTGTCCTTCCGATCGGAAAAAAAACCAATACTGAGTCATAAGTGAACAACAGAAAGATTGGCGAGGCGGTGCGTCAAAGAAAACCCTTATTTATTAAGATTTAGGTACTGGTACCAATACGTTTATAAAGCTTAAGATACTGCTACCGAAATATACCGGTATGCATCTCCAACCTCAAAATTCCGCTACTGAAAAAAAGAACGGTATCGATATATTTCGGTAACCTTTATTTAACGGTATGACGTCATACTGAAATTTAAAGGTACTTTAATTTTTGGGTAATTCAGTCCCTGCCCACAAGTATAGGACGACATTGTTTGATAGGACACAAATGTTTTTTTTTAACAGAAATCAAAGCGCGCGAAATGCGAAATGTTTGCGCGCTTGTGAGTGACCGGGGTTAGGCTCGGCGGAAGCGGGCCACCGATTACAGCCACGGGTGGCTGCGGCGGCTAACTCAATCTTTTATATATTTTGTATAGATGCATTGCATACGTTACCCGGTAGCGGCCACTCGCTACAGCCAAAAATAAAAGACAAATTCTAAAGATAAATGTATGAAAAAGTCAGCAACAGACTCGCTTTTGTCGGATTTTTTTTAGTATAAAACAAAAATGATTCTTACATGTGTTTGTCACACAAAAGTTTGTACCATGCGGGGATCGAACCCGGAGCACGTCGCGCACAGTAGTAGATAGCGTAGTGACTACTCGGCTTTCAGTGCAGATATTAAACAAAAGACAATAGGTAACCTGTTTGAAGTGCCGTATAGATTTCCGTGTTTAGTGAGCACAGCCATAAATCTTTAACTACAACTGTGTCTTTCTAATTTATTCTCAACAAAACAAGCAATTACGTCACAAAACAATACAACCACTTTTCCGAAATGCCAAACCTATTGACTAACATGATGAATACATATAAAAATCTTCGGGACAAATGAACAAACAACAATTACAACACAACGATCGATTGTACTCGGTCATATCGATTAATTTATCGATTCCCCGCCGTATCGTAGAGGCGACAAGTAATCGATCATGATCGAGAGAGGCGGCGAACTGATCGATTGTTTTATAAGCTTTGAATAAATTAAAAATCGAGTTGTTATCTTTGATAATGATGTACTGGTATACTTGTAAGCTTGTTTGATGAAAATTATTTAAATGAGAACAAAGGGCGGTATATTGTAAAGACGCCGAAAGCATTGCGTGATACTAAAATCAACTTTATGGCCTTAATATTAAGGTGCTGTTATTTAGAAGTGTAGTGTAAGTAATTAGTTAAACAAACAAAATATTTGTTGAGATGAGGTATCTCTGTTTGTTTAATAGAAACACTTGAGGGTCTATTGACCTTTTTAACGTTAATCAGGTATAAAGTTTAAACAACATCAAATAGAATAGTCGTCATTAGTTTAGAATTAAACATGGAGGTTAAAATGACATGTTTTTTTTTTTATGGCGAACCTCTTAATTTTTTATTCTAACTTTAAAATTATTCCGCGGATAATATTATCGGGCGTCAAAACATTCTCTGTAAGGAGGTGAATCGATAGCAACTGTAAAAAAAACCCTAGACCGTAATTTCCACTTGGAAATTTGACAGTGTCATACTTCGATGTATGAGTGAACATTTTTCTAACCGCTCAGTTTGTTGAACAAAATAACCTACAAGGTTAGCAAAATTTGTAGGTACGGAACTCTCGTTGCGCGAGTCGGACTCTTTAAAACAGAACGAAGCTAATTAATGACAATGTATCTAGGTATGCATAAATAGCAACTAATATACTATGCAATCATTTACGTAATATTATTTCTTTACTTAATACCATTTCGCAAGTAAGCACTAATTCCCACAGTGGTTCGCAATAAAATTGATTTTAATTAGGCAGCTCTATCATTCCGAGTAAATCATAAAACTGTTGTGTATGATAAAAGACAAATATAACACTGTATGTCCAAATATTTTATTAGTTTTTATTGCTTAAACATGATGGAAGTTCAATAATAAAGAAGTAACCATAGGTAACGGTTTATTACCAATTGCTTGGCGAGTAATGATAATAAAAATAGGGAAGATTTCATAAGTGTCAGAATTTCGACATAACATAAGTTTTTGGTCCTTAGATACGAACAATGAAATGAATTGGTCCTTTTGACCACTTATGAATTTTAGCTCACGTTAACATTATTGTACCGATTTAAATTTTACATATTAGATATTGTAATTTATACTTGCCATATTGACTTTGTATTATGACTACTGCCTACTCTTTGTAAGTAGATAGTTTTTTGAAGTATGACTGCTTAAATTTCCGACTCTTTGTTATCGAACTTAATATCGAAAGTTAAAACTAAACGATTCTCTACTACTGTTACAAATAAAAGAATATCCAATTTCATACAGACACAGTATTGGAATTATTCCGTTAAGAATTGTCGCATAAATATTATATCGACATTATAGAAGTCAAACCAAGGTCGTTAATACTGAGTTTACCGTTACAAAGAAATTTAGTTTAAACAAATAAATATGTGAGTTTACAAGCTAATAACCAGATTGTGAAGGAAAAATATCGTGAGAATATGAGGTGACCAAAGATCAGTAAAATGTATAGACAGACCACGCGGCGAGCTTTACAAAAATGAAGGCGAAATGTGTATTATACCCGAATTGAAATAGAATAAAAATAGCGAATCATATTTTTTCAGTCGATGTTTTTTTTCATTTTTTTGCAACTGCAAAAATATAGGAGTATAATTAATGTACAGGAAAACTGACAGAGTTCAAGCAGGTACATGTTTGCATTTTATATGTAAATTTTTTGCTTCTTTATAGCTTCTGAACAGTTTTTGTTGTATTGTAGTATTATTAGAATTCTTACAAGAAAAAAAACTAAAAAAAAATGTTATGAAAAAAAAAGCACGTACATGGCGGCCGTATGTCGCCATTTTCTTTCATTTCATTTTCATTTTCCATTTTGTAATATAATTGAAGAAAATTATAATTTAAAGTATATTTTTATATTTTAAAGTATATTTTTTGTTTTCTTTAGGTGTTTTTAGTTAATCATCGCGTAACCTCTGTCTCTTATTTGGTCTGTGGTGGCAGCTAATAAATTTTATACATTTGTAATACTTTGTATGATAGGTCACGATATTGGATTTAAACTTTTGAACTACCGTTTTGTTTTTTAACTAATCATTAATTCTATAATTGATGAATGATTCTTAATTAAGGTGTGTTTTACAATAATATTTAAAAACTGCTGCTACCTTAAATTTTGAAAACAAATTATTTATTTATTTTCCTCTTTTAAGACAATTTTAAACCTATTGACTGTTTTGTATATTAATATTTTAAATGCTTGAAGTCTTGAATATCACCTACATTTTGCTTTAAAATATTCACAATATTTTTAATAAAATTATGTAGTATCTACTTATAAACGCATCAAAATGTACTTTGTAAATAATTACGTAATGAATTAAATGCGCTTATGTATCAATCATTTTTATATCTAAAGTATAATAATTGCATTTTCGAATCACAAGAAATTTGCAGCAACAAAAAAATCAAAACCAACCTTACTACTTTGAGATAAAGTTTAAATCAATGTTTAAACGTAGTTGTGCTGTCAAATGTACATTTTTTGTTCGACACTACAAAAGGAGTCTGTGTACTCAGAGTTCTAATATTAACATATTGAAGGCTACATACCAAAGTTTGCTATACAAAAACAAACGGTCCAAAAGGGAACTTGTTTTTATTCTTACCTGTCTAGAAAAAGGCTATCATTAATAAATGACTGGCAGTATCCATACTAATCATACTTACATTATGAATTAGTCTGTTTGTCTGCTACGCGTTCACGGCTAAAGTAGACAGCCGATTTTGATCAAATTTGTGAGAAGTTAGGCCTGAATTCCAAGAAGAAATTTAGGTTTGGTTTTTGCAGCGATAATCGAGGTCGATTAAAGCACGCAGGTGCTGCCGCGGGCCAAAGCTAGTTATTCCATATGATATGTAATACTTTATAAAACGTTTGACGCAATAGAACGTAAATAAACAAGTACCATAAAACATTGACTAATTTATTACCTAATGTTCAAGTTTTTTAGAATAGAAATATTTATTAAGTACCTGTTAGATGTAACGCGTTGAAATCTGGCCAAACCCGCGGGGCACAGCTAATATTTATATTATAATTGTGTTACACAATAAATGTGCTACTACTATTGATTTCTCACAATAAATTATATTAACTGTTAAGTGGACCAACTTGTCTTGCGTTAACACTATATTTCGTACGTACAGCGTGTTTCTATTATGAATGTAAAACAAAGTAATGAAGTAGTTAAAAAAATAATTATTTTGATAAAGATCTATTAAGTTGATTGAGTTAGGAAATTGGTTGTCATATAGGTGACAACACAATTAGTTTTTTTTTTAAATCAATTTTGCTAACTAGCCTTGGCTATTAAGTTATGTTTTTTATTAATTATATTACAATACGTAAGCAATTTTTTGGTTACTAAAAAGTGATTTGATAAAGTTGCTTAACGATTGCATTGGCATGTCAATTTAAATCGCTTTGAGCTCAAAAACAAAATTAAATAAACATTATGTTTATTAATAAATGTACCTACCTATATTTTTTTAAATATTAATTATGTAGGTACCACAGCAAAACATCTTTTGATCTTTAATGTCTAATTTTTGTTTAGTCGTGTTTGCGTGAAGCTACGACAACACAAACATATAAACTTTTTTATTTATTATAATGCTATCAAACGCATATATATATATTGGTAATTGATAATATGTTTAATAATTACGAATACACGAAATAACTGTAAACATTTTAGACCTAAAAACTTCCTAACGAGGTGTTGGAAGCCAAAACTAGTCATTATTATTATTAGGATCGATTATAATGGCGTGTAAACGGATGCTGGCTAAAGATGATATGCGTTCCCATGTTATAAAACCGTTTAAAGAATAACTCATTACCGTTAAACGGTTAACGGTAAATTAATCTTAAATCCGCCATAGACTTGTGTGTCAAAATTACGCGGGAGTTTTTGTGAACAAATTTATGCCTTTATGACTTTGAATTTGACACTGAAACTGAGAATAAGTATTTTGATACATGTTTGTTCCGTTCGGGAATGAAACCCGGAACCCGTTGAGCGTCATTTCAACTACTAATCCATTACGGTATGCAAGTTATATTATCACCCTTATATTTCTATTTATTGGACTATTTACTATCTAACTTAAATTCACATAAAAGTATGATTATAAGTAGGTTTCAGGCCTTCATAGCATTTCAATGCATAACAATCTTCACATAATAGCTTTCACAAGATATATATAACAAATACTTTAATATATTATACCTACATAATATACAGATTGCCTAAGAAGTTTTTAAACCTGGCTCTTATGAAATTAGTCGGGCATTCTCGAATAGCGGGCAGTAACTGGAAGAGCTGTAGTCGAGCTCAGTGGCGTGCCATGGAAGAGACCTATCTTATCCAGCAGTAGCCTAATACAGGCTGATTATAGTTATGATGATGATTCTTGAATATGCTTACAGTCATCCAGAGCGTTCAATTTTCATTCAAACAATCGGTTAATAAATTAATTGTTTGTAGTATATCACTAATTATTAATTCTATTAATAAAGGCGTTCGTTACCACCACGTGAATCGATTATTTGATTAGGTAGGTACCTACAAAATCGATTAGTTGATATTTGTGGGAAAAAACGATTTCACTAATTCACTTTCTAATTTAATTTATAGTTTCGTTTTTAATATCAATTTTGCCATATTATAATTACGTAGAAATATTATATTAATTTATCT
This sequence comes from Diachrysia chrysitis, assembly GCA_932294365.1. Taxonomy (NCBI): domain Eukaryota; kingdom Metazoa; phylum Arthropoda; class Insecta; order Lepidoptera; family Noctuidae; genus Diachrysia; species Diachrysia chrysitis. The sequence continues at coordinate 6,019,313 of OW028659.1, read as the reverse complement.
TATAATGTTCAAGTTTTTTAATGTGAGAAGAATAATTGAAATAACTTCATTGTAATTAATTATTTATTAAAAAGTTATCCTTATATATTTATAGTTATTTTACACGATTATTTAGCAAGTCGTAACTAATTAGGTACTTATTGTAATTTAATTTTTGTTTTTAAGCCAACTTTAAAGCCAGTGCTGGGCTAAGACCTCCCTTCCTGTCAAATGTCTTTGGCAATAGCAATATCTGACGATATTCACGACCCACAAAGTAATCAATAAAAATATAAAGTAAAGACTCATTTTCCATTCAACTGATCATTAATTGTCAAACCTAACCATCATTATAGCTTAGCATTTCATACATAAACCATACATTTTCACACACACTATACATACATGCGTTCGCCCACATCTCGTGATCACGAAAGTGGACGCTCCAAGTTGCGCAAGAGCAAAACAATCGAGAGTTGCGAACATATTAGATAACTGGTTTTTTGTTTGGAATATAGACTTGTTATCGTATAGAGAGGAACTAATTAATAAAATATTAACTATATATCTTTGCGTCTCGAACTATACGTACCTAATATTATTTTGACGGGCCTGTTGGTCTAGTGGTTAGTGACCCTGACTGCTAAACCGGAGGTCGTGGGTTCGATTCCCACCCAGGACGAATCTTTGTGTGATGAGCACGATCATTTGTTCTGTGTCTGGGTGTAATTTATCTATAATATGTATGTGTTTAGAAATATATAAGTATGTTTATCAGTTGTCTGGTTGCCATAGCACAGGCTCTGCCTAGTTTGGGATCAGATGACCGTGTGTGAAATGTCACAAGATATTTATATTTACATTTATTTATTAATCTCTGAGTAAAATCTTATTTAGCTCATAGCAGGTGAAGCAATAACTATGTACTATATACCTAAAGTTTAAAATAAAGGCTTAAACTCATAATAGTATTTACCTAATTTGTACTTTATACCTAATTATCGATTGATGCCTAAATCCAGAATTTACAAGAGACTTAATTTACATGTATCCGTAACTATATGTATGTTTTTTTTTAGTTTAACTTAAGGACTGGTATATCCGGCTTTTAACATTGTGTTTTATTGCTCTCGTCTATACGTTCCTAACTCTACATTCTCAAACAGAAAGTGTACCAATCCAATGTATCGCAATCTTCCTAATTGATTGTTATGATTAGTAATATTTATGGGTCTAGCATTATAGGTGTGGACAGTAATACCAACATCACCAACGCCACTTTTATCGATTACCATATGAACAACACTAATTCGTTCCATATTTAAAAGTCATTTGATATCGAAGCATCGTGGAATCGATCTGGAATCGATATTTATGACTTTATTTAAGATTCGAAGTGAAATGTCGTTTCGTAGTCATTATTCCATTTTCGAATTAATGAATACGTTAATGGGTATATTAGAATGAAGTTACATTTTAAACTTAGAAGAAAGTCAAAGTAGGTATTCGAATTTTAAATTGGGACCTTTTTACCCGACTGCCATAAAAGCGTTATGTTTTTCACGCCTAATCTTTTATGTTTATACGTACATTTCTGTTTGCTAATTTTTATAAATTGTATTTTCTAAAAGGCTGGATGGATTTAGAAAGTTAATAAATCGTTAGATTCGTCTCAAAAACTTAAGTGTCCTTAGGTAAGTGTTTAAAGTGGCGGAACTTTGGCGATAATCTATCGAGCAAGGTATCAAAATAAATGGTTTTATAAACGAATTACTAAAATATTTATATACCCCTAGTAAGTACTTATGTTAAAGTTTAATTCGGAATGAAAAATGCTTAAATATATAATTGTCTTAGCAGATCTTAATGTTTCTGAGCAGATCAGTCGGGTTTTCTATGTTTTTGCTAATAGAATAATAAAAAATATAACTTGTTTTCAGATGTATAAAATGGTTTTGAAAATTCGTTTTGCTTAAAAACAATCGCCTTGATTTGTAATATTCTTTTATACTTCAAAATACTTAATATTCTTTTGTTTGAAAAATACGTAACGTTCAACATCAATAATTCACAATAAAGAACCTCTGAACCAGGATTTTGTTTAAAATCATATTTTAATCATGAAAAAACATCGATTGGGCAGCTAAAATGTTACATAAATTTAAAATTTAATTTTGTACAAAACGCTCACTTTTACCATCAAGGATTTTCTTTCATACAATATTTCTCTAAAAAAAATTAACCGCAGTAACCAAGGTCTGGGCCTTAACGTATAAGACAACGCCATTTTAATCTGATGCGTTAATCTAATACGCTTGTCATATAGTACAATCAACTTGTATGTAATTTACTTATTATTTTTATATTATATTAGGTATATTATTTTATTATACAACCTTCATGTCAAATATGACCTACGAAATGTAATTAGACGTACCGTGAGGTTATGCTTAGGCTATCGCGTAATCTTGTTGGTAGAGTAAGTGGCATTTTATACCTATCATTAATACATATATTTTTTAATTTAGAACAGTGTTAGGAACATTAAGATTTAAATGAAGTTTAAGAATGAGTTTTTGAGTTAATTTAAGTTAGCGGTGCGGTGTAAGTATAAAGTTTATTTGATTAGTTAGGTACTATTTTAAGTTAGCGAATTAGTTTTTTGGATATTGTTTTGAAACTTATATAATTTATTATAAAACTAACGACCCGCCCCGACCTCGCACGGGTAGACTAAACAATGTATTATATACACAAACCTTACTCTTTAATCACTCTATCCATTGGTGAAAACCATATGAAAGTTCGTTTGGTAGTTTTTGAGTTTATCGCGGTCATACAGACAGACCGACAGACGCGGCGTTGGAATTTGTTTTATAATAGATATGTATAGATAGTTATAGATATGTAATAGGCAAATATGATTATAACTTTTCTTTTCTTAAATAAAAAGGTAGATACATTTGTGCCATACCATTTTGAAAAATCTTCGATTACTATATTGAGCGTCATTTTAAGCCCGCCACACCAACAGTACAGTTTATTACTTATTATGACACGTAGTCAATTAATTTTCCGCATCAGTTAATACAACAATGCGTGTCTAACTAATCATAATTATACATAAGATAAAAAATGCAAATTCATGAATAAAAAAAACTAAAAGTAACCTTGGATTTCATTTGTATTTGTATTTTTTTTTTTTTTTTTTTTTTTAAATCAAAACCTTTTTCTTTGTTGACCTTTTTTTAAAACAAAGGGTATGTTTAGAATTGTTTAATTTGAATTTTCTTTAGGAATAACTGTGACATCACATTAATAGATAATTAAATTTTAATCTAGTTTTTGAAGACTTTAGTTACCTATTGCATAAAATATGTATAGGTTGGGTTAAGTATTATCAATGTATCGCGGTAGTTTGCACCGCTTTCCCGTAGTCTCCAGTATAAGGGAAGGGAGAAGCACTCCGGTGGTTTTAGCCGGTAAAAGTCCGGCACACCCCTCCGCCTTCCCCAGGGCGGAGGAAGTCCATGAGGATTTCCCCGGAAAAAAAAAAAAAAAAAAGTATTATCAATGTACGGTGCGGCTCCATAAAGGAGCCTCCCTACTGGAGATCGCGGTAGTTAGCACCGCTTTCATGTGGTCCCCAGTATAAGGGAAGGGAGAAGCACTCCTGTGATGTTAGCAAGAGTCCTCCGCCTCCCCAGGACAAAGGAAGTCCATGAGGATTAATTCCCCCGAAAAAAAAAGGTATTATCAATGCAAAGTTTCGTAAAAGAACAATTCCTACTTCTTATTCATCTCCCTGCCCTGTTCCCAATTATAATTGTACCATGCACCATGTGTGCTTTGCATACCTACTGCTCGTCATATAAGCATTAATTCATACTATTAATACATTTAATAAACAAAAAAGGTTAGATTAAGGTGCGGCAAGCATCACCAGTAGTATAGCAAACGAACGCACGAGACTTTCACTATGCATAGTAGGTATATATTAATACGTTTGGCGGCAGCATGTCTGTCTGTGTCTGTAAAGTTACCCATACGTTTGATTGCAGACTGATGGATGAGCTCTTTATATAAATATGATGGCTATCTGACGTCATCGCATAAAAAATTAAATATATTAATTCTACAAAAAGTTTTGCCTGAGATGTTCTATTGTTATTTTTCTTTAGTTGAGTATTCTGATTTTTACTTATAAAGTTTAATTAAAGAATATTATTTTCCTTGTAAATAAGTTTATATATTTGTAACATACAAAAAAATAAGATTATGCCATTATCCTTGTATGGGATAGGATTTAGTACAGTATTATTTAGTAGGTACCTACCCTACCTACTAAATAATATTTTTAATTACTGCAGGCGTTTAAAAATGAATCAAAGCAAACTTAAAGTAAAGGCACTTAAAAGATTACAAAAACCACACTTACACCGTTATTTTATAAATAGTTAAAATGTTCGATCAAGAAATGTACGTTTGAATTTGTATAGGTACATATATCGTCGACAATCTTGTTATCGCGTCTTTTTTCATTTAAAGAAAACAATACATCCATACAACTTTAATAACATTACGGTACCAGTTTATTTCTTGCTATTCTCTTTGTAAACGTAAATTTTCTCAAACGGCTCCAATCAATGCCTCGTGTAGCAATATGTGCAAGGTCAGAGATCAGAATGTAAGTGATGAGGCTTATCAAAGTTATTGTACAGCGTTATTGAAGATGATAATTATGAGAAAGAAAGGAGCGAATGCTGGGATGATGAGGAGTAGGGATAAACGGAAGAAAAGCACACATTGCGCCGACCCCAAACAATTATTAAATAACTGGGAACAAGGAAGAAGAAACATTATTGAAGATTATTTGAAGGTTGTACTGGTTTTAGATTATTCGAAAGTTTAGTTTTTAGTGACAATATACCTATAAATAAATACGGACAACATCACATACCATGCTCTAAACCCAAAGTAAGTAGCTAAAGCATTTTTGTTATGGAATCAGAGACAACGAAGGTACCACAAACACCCAGTCCCGAGACCATGTAGAAAAGTGATTTTCTACATTAACCGGTGTGTACGTCACTCGATTAAGGAGGTCGGCAAAAAAAAACACTTAAATTGTTCTAGTGATGATTCAATTGAATAAAACCAAAGGGTAAAACAATGTTTAGCTTACTTAACTGTTGTTTATTGAACGCTTATGTAATCAAGAAAGAGTTTTAAAATGTTTTAATTCACTACATAAAGTAATTTTTACTGGTTTTGTTTTGGCTAATCTAATAATTAAAACAAAGATTAAAATAATGTTCATTCTAATATTCTCTTTGTGCCATTTTTTCTTAAAATGATAGAGATGAATTATACATCCAAAGAACTACGTCCGAGCAAGGAATGACTAGCTTACCAGCTCAATACCAGACAGGTGCAAGACAGGGAAATTACAATGTAAAATTAAAGTCAAAACATTGTACAGCGCGCACATTAATTCTTCACATATGATTGACAGTTGATACTTCTATACAAAGCCACGTCGACGGATAAATATTAAATGTTCAATACTCGCCCGTTGAATATGATTTACATCTAGAACTAATAAATTAGACTGGCTTCAATTTTTTTGTTCGTCAAATTGAGATGTTACTATGTAATAAATTGACTTTTTCCTTTCCCAAAACAGTTCTGCTATCATATTTAGTGTGAGCAAGTGAATTAACGATGCTAATAGCACGTATACACAAATTGTAAAGTAAAACCAAGTAAGTATAAAAAAATTTGCGGGATATGTTTTATTAATTTTAAAATAATAATATCTTGGGACAACTCACACACGGCAATCTGATCCCAAACGAGGCAGAGCCCGTATTATGGTAACCAGATAACTTATAAACATACTCATATATATAAAACTATTACCAAATACATACATTATTATAGATACACAACAAATGATCATGTTCATCACACAAAGATTTGTCCTGGATGGGAATCGAAGCCACGACCTCCGATTTAGAAGTCAGGGTCATTAACCACTAGTCTAATAGTAACTCAAAAATATGAGATCATTCAACGATTTCACCTTTTATATTCTACTTAACGTTTTTATTAAAAGCTAGACAACACAGTAAAGCAAACATTTGAAAGCCGCATACGTTGCCAAACTCTTGACCCTAGCAAAACATTACGTATTGTAATCATCAAACGGTGAAGAGTCTTATAAAAAATTAGAGACTCCTTGACTAGTCAATGACATGTTTCGTATTGCTAATGTTAATCAGAATTCAATTGTGAAAGCTAATACCAATGAATTGTTAACTAAAAAAATCAACGTGGAAGATAACAATTACTGTTATAATGATTACTTTGAAGTCATTAAGGATAGAATTGATGGACTAAGTGATAGTGGAAGGTATATAGATCAAGAGAAAAATAATCCTAAAATGATGAGTACCATAGTATAAGCTTTGTATAAAGTTTGAGTCAAAACTGTTGGTACTGCAAACATTAATGATAACTTCACACCAAATGATGAACATCCTACGGACCAAACCGTACATATTTGGACATATGTAGGTGGCATTGGAAATAGTGTACATGTTAAAGTAAAGTTCGTACTTGACAATGCGCCTGAGCACTCTTCACAATCGGTCCGAATTACGACACGAAGACCAACAAAAATTTTAGGAACGTTTGTAAGTACAATATACCGTTGAACAAATATTTGTTCGGAACATCTGTCGTCAAAGAAATTAGAAAATGGTTTAGAACAATTGATTTGTTGACTAACTAAATGAAAGATAATGTTAGTTTGAAGATGCAAATTAATGCTAAGTGGCTGGTAAGGTAACGATGACAATAGAACTTTACTTTTTGTTGTTCAAGAGGCGCGTTTATTTGTTCAAAATAATAGGAGGAAAATAAATAATAAAATTAACATGAGATTGCGATTTTACGGTAAGATCGTCGACAGTCTTTTTACAAAACAATTTACCAAGTGACAATGGTAATGATAATGTTAGAATGACCCACAATGTTGACTATTTGCATTTTGTCAGTATTCTCTACACGTGATGGACTAATATGGTAATTATGAAGACATTATGTTTCCACGTCAAAAATGAGTAGCCAAATAGCCGTAGACACTCGAAAATTTGAAATACGTAATGAATATGCGTCGAAGGGTAAACACCAAGTTCGGATGCTAATCAAACAAGAAAACTTGGTGTGTGTCCGGGCCATCGTTACGGTGGTCCGACAATAGTGTAGACCACCTCAGTTGTCGCGTATTGTGCGCAAGAGTTTGTTTTTGTCGTCTTTTGTTTAAGCAACTTTCACAATTAACCTGTACATGCGAAAGGTACGTCTAGGCTAAGTTTAATTAATATACGTCGAAGCTTTTGTGTATGAATAATAAATAACACTATCGCCAAAAAATTTTGATCTTCATTGCTTTTTTCGTTATAACAAAATATATGAAATAATAAACCATGAAGGCGAAGAAATAGATACTAAAAAAACAAAGAAATAAAATTTCGAATCACACACTTGTCCAGTGTTACTTAATTAAATTATTTCAAGCTACATTTTTTATAATTATGCTTTAATGAAATACATCAGAACAGTAGTTTCTGTAACTGAAATGATCAGGGAAGATTGAATAATTATTTTTAAATTCGACAGCCCGATTATTGTAGACTATTTGTCATTACGCTAGGACCCTTAAAACCGAGTAAAAGGCAGATGAAACCGCATGCCTAAGCTAGTTAATTATAAATAAAATGTGAAAGTAGATAAGGAGTACCTTATTGTTGGCGCGATGTGCAAGAATAGAAAACCAGTTAAAATTATTCATACAATAATGAAAACTACAAGTAACTGGATACGAACGAGTCTTTATTAAGCAGTTATAATATAAACACTGATGAAAGTTGTTTGTTAGACAATAAAGAATAGGACATTATGTTTGTTAATGAATATTCTTAATTAATATAATGAATGCGTCTGTTGTTTAGGTCTGTTATTTAAAACAGCAGAATGTGTTCTAAGACTTGGTATGAAAGTTAAAGAGTTCAGGTATCGCTTTTGTTAATGTTCTAGTCAAATACGTGAAATCTTATACATAATCCTTACTAATATTATAAATGCGAAAGTAACTCTGTCTGACACGCTGTCGCACAAAAACTACTGAACCGATTTAAATGAAATTTGGTGTACAGATAGTCTAGATCCTGAGAAAGGACATAAGCTACTTTTTGCTGCGATAACCGACATCCACGCGGGCGGAGCCGCGGGAAACACCTAGTTATTGATATCTGAAGAAAGTATGATAACTGGACCATATTAATTGTAAATATATCGCATAATTAGCGTTATTCAAAAAATCCAAATATTATAAAATATGAACTGACATATATAACAAAAAAACCGTTTGTAATTCTATCTTTACAATGAAAAAATTAAGTTATAATTTCGAGTGCATATTGTTTGTTGAAAGTTAAAGACAGTTTGCAATAAATGTTATTTTGTTTACGCATTTCTTCCTGACTGTACCCAACAGGCAAGTTGTCGAATCGAAATCTTCACCGCTAGACAATGACGGAACCCATCTATAAGCTCAACCGGAATGTGAACCCGGACCTTTGACCGAGAAAGCCAACTACTGATGGGGCCAACTATTACTTAACAATAGAATCAAGTGTGAAGGAACATCTAACATATTGTTAAATTACATAATAAAGTTAAGCAACGCATCATGCGGTTTGGAAAAAGATTGGAGGTAATTTCAAGGGCGTTGGTTGGTTGGTGAAAGGTACATCATCTGCATTTAATAATAATTGCAAATTTGTCTTACAGCTGTGCGGAGATTACTTGATAAGCTTTTTAAGTCGAGTTTGATTTACTCAGATCAAAATATACGATTATATATTTTAAATTTCTTGCAATACACTTTAAATACAAAACAAAATTTCATTTTTAATTATTATAAAATAGAACTTATTACCAAAAGGGTAGTTAGCTGAGTTATTTAATAAGAAATCTAGATAGTGTATTGACATCAATCAAGACCAATCATCAAGTCATTTAATTCCAAACCATCTGTCAGAAGCAACCACATAAAGTAAAACATCAACACTTTTTACCTGCCATAAATAGTTTAAATATATTACATCAAGTCTGTCTAGCTTTCATAGTATTTCTACAAATGATTACTAAAAAAAATGATTAATTATAACTCGGTAATTGCATTTAACTGATGTCTACTGTAACTTCAATAAAAAATCTACGATCATCTATTTAAAAGTAGTGGTGCAAATAAATTTATCGATTCAAATAATTTATTTCGATAAATCTCGAGTTTAGTATCGATTACAGTATTCGATTTTAGATCTGTAGACTAGATAAAAATGTGTCTTGTTTGAGATTTATGATGATATTGATAATGCCAATAAATACTACAAATACTATAATACTAAATATATGTAAAAAATAAATAAAAAAATAATTTAAAGAGCTGAAGACATCACGAGTCATTAGCACGGTAAAAAAAAATCCTTAGGACCAATCTCCAAGTGGTATCAAACAAGATTTTAAAATATTATGTGTCAACATTCAAACTTAGATATACATTTTACATTATTTATTTAATTGTATATATCTTGTCCTTGTGTTTTTAGTACCTAAAAGCATGAGCTAATTTTAGAGCTTGACCAGTCAGCATGAAATTAAACAAGTGCACCTTGCCTGCCCAGTGTCGAGGAGTGTACAAAGCATCATAATATAAAAGCTTCAACTTTATGTTATTGATGTAAATTAAAATTCGTCAAAATAATAAAAAAACACAATCTTCTTTGATCGTTATTTCATTTTTTAATATGCCTAGTTGCTTACACTTACAAGTACTTATCCATACTTTAACTAATATTATAAATGCGAAAGTATATCTGTCTGTCTGTCTGTTGCGCTGTCACGGCTAAACCGCAAACCGATTTTAAATAAATTTGGTATGGGTTAAGATTGGATTCTCAAAAAGGACATACGCTACTTTTTGCCGCTATAAATGACACCCACGCGGGCGGAGCCGCGGGCAACAACTAGTACATAATATATAAGAGTAACAACACAACGATTAATCCACAATCGATTTCCTCACCGTATAACCACTACTGACGTGGAAGAACATAAAAATAAACAACAATAATTCAAAGCCACTTAACTAGGGGTCATGGGCTATTGTTTGATGAGAAAAAACTTCTGAGTGTCTTGTAAGTAGGTATACAGTAAAACATAGTTGGCAAGTCCTTGAAAAACGAAGGCGGATATGGCTTTTTAGGGTTCAGTAACTAAAGGATGCTAGCGGATCGCTATAAATATGTACTATGTCCGTCCGTCTTTTTGCGAGAAGGATAGATAGTTTAAGACGAACGTTTATATGTATAGTAAATAATAAATAAATGTGGACAACATCACATACATTGCTCTGAACCCAAAGTAAGTAGCTAAGCACTTGTGTTATGGAATTCAGAGACAACGAAGGTACCACAAACACCCAGACCCGAGACAATGTAGAAAAGTGGTTTTCTATATTGACCCGGCTGGGGATCGAAACCGAGACCTCAGAGTTCACGACACCTTGAAAGCCGGTGTGTACGCCACTCGACCACGGAGGTCGTCAATCAAGAGTTGACTGTAGAGTATGTACCTATTTCTATTGCCACTATAATAATGTATAAAAAACTGTATCTGTAGTATAAAGTATAAAAAAAGTGTATAATATCAGTTCGACTCGCGACACCACCGCCGCGTCAGCTCATGATTTTGGACTCCTATTGAGTCTGAAACTAGTCAGGCGATTCCGAGAATATGCGTGAGTAAACCGTTTTGTTTTTAAATAATTATGAATACTCCTCACGAAAGTTATTATACAAATGTAGCATAAGATTAGTTTGTACTATGATGCGGAACCTTTCCTGTGCTTGTCAGACTCGCACTTACCCAGTTTTTTTGTAAAAGAAATGATATTAAAAATTGAAGGAGATAGGTAAATAAAATTGACAATCAGTCGTTAGTTTTGCGTGTAATGAAAATATTTGCGCTTGCGTCTAATCAACGATCTTTTGTCATATTTTAGGTATTGTTGAGTGATACCTAGGTAGATTTAAATGCAATTTACGTTTTATTTGTTATGCTAGACTTTTAGATTTGTTAGGCTATAAATTGTGAGGTTATTGACCTTTATTAATGCTTCTATTAAGTTTTGCTCACTAAAAATGGCGTTAGGTTCTCTTTGTTTTTTTTATGGCTATTGTATATTTAAAAAAAAAAAATTGTTTTTGTTTAAGAGCAATTTAAAATAGATCTATTATATTGTAACCTTAACTAGAATACAAAACAAAGGCAAACTATAATGGTGTAGAGATTTTAAAACGTAAGTCAGAGGTCAAGCATTATTTTATGTTAATGCATAGTCCGGCGCAGCGTAAATCAATTATGCTGCGTGACCCGCAAAGGTCGCCGGTTCGATTCCCGACTAAGTTGCGCTTTTACACCTATTAGTGTTGTGTAAGATTAGAATGCGAAATTATTTTCGCTCTTGCCCGTGTAATGACTGTAATGAGAGTCCGTACTTTCTTTATTAAGTCGGTAAAAGTAATTTATAGTTCAGTTTGAACTCCAGATTGTGAATCAAGTATTTAATCGTTGAAATATAGAAATTTGTTTTTGATACACCTATTTAGATTTTAAACTAACTCTATAGTGCAAGCATATTTAAAATCATACATTAAATAAGAATTAAATTGGTTTTAAATATTTTTGCGTGTAAGTAAAAAAGCTTCTAGGGTTGCGCCCTATATTTATAATCTATATCGATATTTATAACTTCTACATTTATATTATAAAGAACAAAAATTTGTATATTTGAAACTCAAAAACTACTGGACCGATTTCAAAAATTCTTTCACCATTATCCCTGACTAACATAAGTTATATTGTTGTGATATCCATGCGATTTCAGGCCGTGTCACTAGTATTTCTATAAAATGAATTATTTGATAGGTTATACGTGTAAGCACCTACTTGTACCTAACGGTGCAACAAAATTGTCTCGCCTATGCAGAGCAATATTGCAAACATTGTAACACATTTGTCGATGTGTTTTATGGTTTGCGTGGGAAAACAAGGACCTATCATTCATGTTCAGATCATTGTTCGATCAAATTATAAGTCGAAAATAATTTATACCTATCCATGATCATACAAAATGAAAGTTACATTTATTTATTGTTGCATATAATAATCTTATTAATTATTAGATTTTAAATTAAAGAAATTATTGACCGACCGATATCTCATATTATAGTTGTTACATTATTCTCTTGCCGGTTTTCTTGCCTATTTAAAATTAATAAATAGGTATCTACTCAATATTTTCAATATAATCTATACTAATATTATAAAGCTGAAGAGTTTGTTTGTTTGTTTGAACGCGGTAATCTCAGGAACTACTGGTTCGAATTGAAAAATTCTTTTTGTATTGGATAGTCCGTTTATTGAGGAAGGCTATAGGCTATATATCATCACGCTACGACCAATAGCAGCGGAGCATAAATGAAAAATGTTGCAAAAATGAAAAACCGTTGAAACTAAAACACGCGAACAAAGTCGCGGGGGACAGTTAGTATTTAATAAAAGTCCATATTTATCATGATCTTGGTAATGCCCATCATGGCTGTACTTACTGCATGTCTTAAATATCTTAAATATCTATTTGTCGGTACTTTATACCGTAATGTGACAGAGACAGCATGAGATTTAACGGCGACTTAAATCTGATGGAGGTTGCAGTATTCGGCTTTGAATGTCGTTAGATTAGTTGCAAATTATCAATGTTTTTAAAATCGTGGCTTAACTTTGAAGATATCTTTTGTGACGTTTAAAAGAAATCGTGCCTTTTTTAAACTAGCAATCATAATGTAATTAATTTGCGATGATTACAATGCAACATAAAAACTTACTTTACGTAGGTATGAATAAGAAGTATACTGCAATTGTCTGCAAAATATAAAAGGTAAAAAGTTAAAATGAATTATCATTGAACGTAAGATTGAGTACAGTAAACAAAACAAGTGTTTTTTATTATTTATTCGTAATTGTAAACTTACAAAATAAAAATACATAAATCACAAAGGCACCGTGTTTTATTCCAATGACTACGGTGTTTCGTGCCTACTGTACGGTCAACAAAACAGGCTACCGAATCACAAAAGGAATTTTTATTGGTGTACCGTAGGCAGCAACAATAGAATGGTGATGACTCAGCCGTTTATAGCTGATAATCTAATTGTCAGATTGTATTCTGATTTGTTGATTGTATCGACGCCAGTTTTGATTGTACTGTCAGCAAATACATAGTGTTCAAACTCTCTTTTGTTTAATAGATGCAAAATATTTGCTACTTAATTTAAATGTTGAACGCGATATTTTTTTTTTTTGTTACATATCAATTTATTGAATGGACGACCTAACGCAGGCCATTAAATCCTTTTTGTAACGTACCTATTACCAAAAATATCATCTACTTTATCGAACAATTCTATTAAAACCTCTTGTAGGTGTTTGTAATGACGTATAATAATAGAGTTTAGTTTTCTAAACGGTTTCGTATCACTAATATCACTTGATTAACGTAGCGTGGGCAGATAAGTAAGTACATATTATATAATAGTGTAATACAAAAACTGTTTAACATAACAGTTTTGTAACAATAGCTTTTTGAAAAGGTACAGTGGTTAAATTAATTGCTTTCAGTAGGTTTTGACTTTTGACGTTATCTATCTTACTTACACTTTTACAGATATATTCCATCTTCTTCCTAGCTTTTTCCATAACTATGAGGGGTCAGGCTTTAACTTTCCCGGATTTAGATGAATTCTGTACTAAAGGGCTATTTGTCTCGTGGATAACCTACTTAAACAATAGGTACAAAAATATTATGTTTTTGTACCTATAATTTTATTTTAACTTAATCTTAAAAATATTGTAAACATAAAAAAAAAACAAATTTTTGAATTTAAATATTTAAATTTATGATTTTTTTCTGCAAACAGTACACTATGAGTGATTACTTAGTTCTAAGACATCAACGCTTCAAATGTTTTACAAAACGAGAATAAGTTATCGGTAATAACGTATTATTTTATAGCAAACACGTCTGCCTTATAATAATATTGTCATTAGCACTAACAAAGTGGAAAACAGAGTTTTTTTACTGCTAATCCTTTGTACCATCCACATGACAATAGTAACAATTAACTAACAAAACTCAACCTTAACAGCTTTGAAATAAAGGTTATATTTATTTCTTAGTAATACTACTGATGTGTTGTCGACACTACAATAAGTCAGTATAACCTTTTGATCAATGTACATTTAATATAAAAGTTGAAAGAACCTTTTCACAATGTTTCATTGCGTGGTAACGATGATTTGATGAGTTCATAATTATTGCGAGGTAGGTATGTACCCACAAGTAATATAAATGTATGTTTCTCTTTTTTTTTTACTAATTAGTTTTTTTTTAATATGACTCCCGCACTAAGGAATTCATTCCTGGTGTCTCGGTGGGTTTTACAAACATTCAAATCACATGCTCAAAGAACACCCAGACTTAGAATATGCATTTGTCGATCACACAAATGTTGAAAACGTATCTACTAGGTATTCATTATAATTTGAACTTAAAATACATTAAAATGCCCCAAATTTAAACTAATTTGCTATACCTAGGTATAATATTTATTTACTCAGTAAATGTCTCATAAACTCTATCAGTCTTTAAATACCTTATTACACCTTACTGATCATGAGTTCTCAATTATAATTTAAAATATATCTATAAAATAATTCAGTAATTACCTACTCTTATTGCCTACCAAACGAAGGTATTTTGAACAATAATATAACTTAACCAAACACAGTAAGTCCGTGTAAATGAGGATCAAACTCAATTCGCACAAGCTTTCCAATTTGGTAGCATTTTGGGAACTATTTTATGAGTCGGCAAGATACGGTATTTTCTGTATCTCAGTATTATATTTGGTACGCGAATGATTTTCAATTTGTTAGCTCAGTTATGTTTGATTTCACACTGTTGCCGCGCCGGTTAAGGGTTTGGTCCAAGTTAGAAACGGCAACGATAAATTGAGTGCTCATTATAAAATAAAATGTGTTTTTAAATTTCAATTCAATTCGATCCGTGTAATATATTCAGTTACTATAGTTTAATATAGTTGTTCTAACATTACCTACATACTAATAAATTTAATCATAAAATTAAAACTAAAAACAGAAAATAAAATTGGCTCAGCTTGTTCCACTGATAAAAATATCATATTTATTAATTCTCTCTCGGCCTGTTAATTATAAGTACAGTATATTACAATATGCATATATCTTCCACTTCTTTTTTGATGACTTTGTTTAAGCACGCTTATACCGTACCTATATTCCATCCATTTTATCGACTAACACACTACGCACAAATTTTCCCACACCGCAAAACGCTGTTCGCCTATAACTTGTTACCACCACATTCTGACAGGTGCTCAGTGTACCCATCAATCATGGATGAAACAATCGTGCGGGTCACGCTCTGCCGTTGACAGATTGTCAGTAAGCATGAAATGTAATGCTGTGTAATACACGTCATGTTTTTGATCCTTTATAAAAACTGTGTGTTATATTGATACTTGTTGCTATGTTAATTTAGTTGTAAATGTGGTTAGATGTTGACTTAATTTGGTTTTAAAATTATTCGAGCTTTTAAGGCCGTGTCGGTCACATGTTGTCTACTAAACAACGGAGTTTTCAAGGCTCATTGATAATATTTTTTTGTAGTCAATATATTAAATTAAGTGGCGTCGAAACGTCGGGAACTAAAATCTAATTAAACCGCGATAAAATTCGTTTAAAAAGTAGTATTATTTCAAACTAGCTGTTTCCCGCGGCTCCGCGCGCGTGGATGTCGGTTATCGCGGCAAATAGTAGCCTTGTCTTTATGTCCTTTCTCAGGCTCTAGACTATCTGTGTACCAATGTAATTTCATTTAAATCGGTTCAGTAGTTTTGGCGTGAAAGCACGACAGACCAACAGAAGTTACTTTCGCATTTATAATATTAGTAAGGATTAAGTTAAGTTGATTATTAAAATATTTAAAACGATAGGTTATATTAATAAGTAAGGGTATAAGCATAATAATATAGGTACCTAAATAATTGGCAATGTGCCCTTTGAATGTGTGTGTGGTTTAAATTTCCATATGATCTCCATTGTGATAATTCACTTTATTAGATTTTATATTTTTATTTTACACAAGTCATAATTTTATTTATACTTTATATATTTATAACCTCAATTAACATCCGTGACGATACAAAAGGATGTATAAAATACGTACATAGCTAGGTCAGTATTATAATTGCATTGTCGATAATGATTAATAGTTTGCCCAACAAACAATGGTTGTTAGCTGACCAAAGCACCTTGAGAAGTGCATAGTTGCATACAATACAAATGTAGGTATTAAGTTATTAACACATAAAGCCTTATAATAATAAAATACCTGTTTATGTTGCAGTATAAATAATAAAAACGGGGTATTACAAAATTCCTAGAACGATGTTAAAGGCTGTGGGAAACCTAGATTTTAGAAAGAAGGCCTTTTGCCTGCGGTTGACTAAGCTTTAAACAAGGATAATCTATACTAATATTATAAAGCTGAAGAGTTTGTTTGTTTGTTTGTTTGAACGCGCTAATCTCAGGAACTACTGGTTCGAATTGAAAAATTATTTTTGTATTGGATAGTCCGTTTATTGAGGAAGGCTATAGGCTTTATAACATCACGCTACAACCAATAATAATGGAGCATAAATGAAAAATGTTGCAAAAATGAAAAACCGTTGAAACTAAAACACGCGAACAAAGTCGCGGGGGACAGCTAGTAAAATATAATATTAATGCTAGAAAAGACACAATATTCAATAAATATTTGCAACTAAACATGAAACTTGAAACGATATGGAAGATAATATTTAAAGTTGTTCTTTTTAGTAGCAGAAACTTTGCAAGACACGTTTTTTCTGTAAAGTACATTTTTTCTTAAAACAAAAAAAGTACACAAGCTATAATATAGTATAAGTATTATAAGGTATAACAGTGATAGTGATTGCACGAATAGCTGAGTGGTATAGGTCACTAGGTACGCTAACTACCACTGTGCGCGACGTATTGCGTGTTCGATTCTCGTAGAGGACAAACATTTGTATGATCCACGAATATTTTATGATTCAAAGGTTTGTGAAACTCCCCGCGACACAATGACTTAAATTCCTTAGTGCGGGAGTTCGTTTTTTTTAATAACTAATAACAGTGATGATCACTAGGAGGTATTATTTGTCTGAGTCCATAATAATCAACCGAAATAAATAATGATTGATAGACACATCTAAAATACCTACCAATCTAATTGTTTATATAAGTATTCAAAATCAAATATCCTTTTACACGAGATGTTATACAACACTGTATTGCCAGGTGAGATCGGACATTAAAGAGGTTATAATAAATAAGACGTATGACCTTTCACGTTTTAGTGTGCTCATCCATAATACCTATACGTTAGAGAAAGTTATATCAAATTGATTAGGTATATCACGTCACATTAAGATAGTGCGCATAAGTATTATGCTCCCGGAGTTAAAAAAAAGATGATTAAATCATTTATTTCAACTGCAGCGGTTTCCTCTCTGTAGGTATTTTTAGGATTTCGTCCCCGAAGAGTTCCAACGGGACCCTATTACCAAGCCTCCGCTGTCTGTCCGTCCGTCCGTCTGTCTGTCAACGGGCTGTATCTCATGAAACGTAATAGTTATAGAGCAAAAAATAAATTAAAAAATAAAGTGGTACGGAATCCTTAATGCGAGTCCGACTTGCGTTTGGCTGGGTTTTTATCTAGATGACTTTGCAAGATCATTTGTTTATTCATGAACGAAAAGTATCGGTTATCGTCAACATTTTACGACACAGCTACGAACTTAACTGTTATAGTGATTGTAAATATCTTGCTATAAAATTCAAAATGTTAAAACAAAAAGAATCTAACTCAAGAATTTTATACCAACGAAAATATTTCGCATAATTAGATAAACCAAATCGATAACCAATAAAATTAAACTACCAATAGGCATAAAAACATCAATGACAATTTACAACTTTTCTAATATTCAGAACTTAGAGAAAAAATGAGTAAACCATAGAGTGCGCATATCGAGTATGAACAAGAAAAATAGTAAAATTAGAGTCAATACAGAGCGCACCGTTTTATTAAAACTATCTTAAAACCTAATAATATCGAAACCATTGATATTTTCGCATAAACGTCTGTCGTCGCACGGAAAATCACATAAATCAGTAAACAAACGTAGTACTTACAGCTAAAAACTTGCTTACGCTCGGCACAACGTGCCACTAGCGATGCCAGCACTCTATGCTTGTCTTTGTATACTCCAAGATTCAGAATAATTTAGACAGGGTCAAGGCCGGAAAGAGGTTTTAAATACTTTTGAATAATTCCAAATTCAATATTAACAGCTGCCGAATAACGGAATTTCTGAATTATTATTATGAGATTTATAAAGCGAATCATTTTACATTTTTTATTATGATTATCGAACTATTGTATAGATCTTGGAAAGAAATATAGCTAATACATATTTTATGATCTTATTTAATAGAGTTCAATGCAATAAATAGTATTGTGAAAGCTTTTGTGATTTATTTTATGTATTACGGAACCGAATTTCGTTTTGGTTTTAATTATAGCTGTACATTTTAAATTATTATACTAGGTTGTTAACGACACAATAGGATATACTGGTGGCTTATTTAGACATTCATTAGTTTATATTCACACGGCAAACTAGATAGGTTTGCAGGCCACACTAACATTTTGTATTAGGTATATTATACACTAACATTTTGTTAATTATATTCAGCTTAAGTAAGCGGATTATAAAATGTAACTAAAATTTTAGTTTATAATATAAAATAATGTTTTGGCCTGCAAACCTATCTAGTTTGTCGTGTATACATACCGAAGACACTGCTTTAACTTTTTTTTCTTTTATTGAAACTTAAACTATGTTTGTGATCTTTTCAAAATAATAACAAAAAATAATAACAATAAAATCAAGAGTTTTAAGAATAAAATCTCAACCTAATTAGTTATTTCCTTGAAAATTATCGTGACACAAGAACCGCAAAATCAAAATCCATTTACGATGCAATCATTTTCTATAATTACCAATATAAAAATAACCCATTCCCACATATATTACAAATAATATTTAAATATTCAATTTAAATCAATAAATAATTTGATAATATCATACTTCGTCATTTTCACGTTTTTACGCCGCTAACGCCTCTCCGGCCGGCAAAGGGCGAATGTTTTGACCTTCGACTCATCATTTTCATAATCATGTGCATCTATAAATTAAATATGAATTATGATGTGTATTTTTTATAGTTTTGTAAAGCTACTATTCAAGATTTATTATTACCAAAAATAAGGTATTTTTTTCTTATTGTGAGAGGCCTTCAAAACTTGCAGTAGGTATGACAGTATAGTAAACGAATCAGAAAAAAACCTATATTATATATATAGGTATATATAATTGCTTGTTTAAATATAAAAGCACTTGAAACAAAACACTGTTTCGAGAATTTAAGCGTGGATATAGTAAAAATGAAAATAAAAAATATATATTTACAAATTAAGCTGTATTGTTAAGTCTTTTGGTCAAGCAATCTTATTATAAGTTGACCGAAAATTTAACTACGATATAATTGAACAGCCTTCTTAACTGCGAATTAATTTTACCTAAAAATACCTCTGTAAGCCGCGTCACCTTAGGTTTGATATTTACGCTTCATTACGCAGGTTCTTATCCTAATGATCTCTAGAAACTAAGAGTTATTTTCCCGCATCGGTAGGGAAGGGCTAAGAGGCGAAGACAAACAGCATTGCACCTCAACAAATATAAAAGTGAAAACACAATCTCGTACTCGTTGAGCCTAACTGTAAGCAACTTGAATACAACTTGTAAATTAGCTTGCTTGACCGAGGAAGAAGGCACTAGTATTTTTATAACATTTTTTAGTAATATATGATATTATTTTGCAAGATAAACATTGAAAATACTGCACATTTCTTTAAGTTCAAAGATCTTTTGATCAAAAGCTATAAAGGTAATTGGGTATTTGACAAGATTTTTTACGTTTTATGAAAAAAAAATATATTACAAACTATGTTGAGTTGTAAAACGGCAGGTTAATTACTTTCATATTGAACTAGTTACGAGCATTTTAATACTGCTAATTAGACATAGATAGCTATGCCATCAGGTGACGTCACCTTCGTAATTTTCCATACTAATCTGGGGTTGCCCAGTAAAAGAATAAGAGATAGAACATGCGTCGTCTACTAACATTAAAAGCTTATAATTGTTGAATTCGTGTATACTTTGTTTATGTTATTTTGCAGTTCTGCTTCAATTTAATACGATTATTAAAGATATTTGTAATAAATAAAAATTCGATATAGTCAAATACAATATTCTAATAGTTTTTTGGTAACACTGACGTACTACAACATAGGTCGAGCTTCTAATAATATATAGGACAGGAGTATAAAAATACGTGCATTTGGGATAATCCCACGCGAATAAATTACTCCAAAAGTTCAATTTTCTTGGGGATTTACACTATTTCAATACATCAGGTATTGAAATATCTTCGCAACAGATAAATACATTTTAATTTTACATTTTAACGCCCTAAATTTCACTTCCCGTTCGTGTTTACGCAGACAGTAAAATGATTTGTCAAAATAAACTAGCTTCTAAGTCACTGACTACTCTGACTACAAGTTCATTTACGGCGCAGTTAGCAATCTTTACCATAATAGCCACAATATACTGCAAGATACAATGTTAACTATCGCTAAACAGTTACATCCTTAATCATCGATATATCTGTTTACAAGTAACAGTAAAAGGAGGTGAGCACTACGCGGCTAAGTTTTACTGGATATGTCACTGTAAAGTTATAAGTTGATGATGGGAATAGTTACGACTTAATCATATTTTTAGGGTTCCGTACTCGAATCAAATCAAATCAAAGTTTAGAAAGGTTATAAATAATCCAAAAAGAGATGCGTCACGACTCGCGGCTCGGCAGTCTCGACGACTTCGTTGCAGCTATTTTGCTACTTGAAATAATTGTTGAAATTAAAGTATGCTTTTGTGCTTTTATTTATTTAACCGTTAGGTGACGCGGTTTGTTGAATTTAAAATATTTATCAGCACCGTCACTTTTATTTGTAAATATAGTTTTTTATCACACTTTTACGTTTAGGTATACACTGAGAATAATATTTGTTTTACATAATAATTGGACGTAAGTTGTACTTGTATTTTGTTTTCTGTAGTTTTCGTGTTTATTTTTATAGTTTATCACTGACACTGTTAGTTGAATGTTTTTCTTGATTTAGAGAAATATTCATGAACGGAATATGTAGATAACACTTGCACTTGTTTATAAGACTATTATTTACGTATTTCACTATCTATAATCGGTAATAGTCTATTTATAATATTTTAAGTAATTAAAATGCACGGAGCTGATGTTATGCGTGGTACTAACGCCATCTTTTTTTTTCGAAGACTGCTAAGGGGACACTTTTACTAAGCCTTTGCTATCCATCCGTCAATCTGTCTGTCAGCTAAGCCTCTGTCTGTCTGTGTCAGAGTGCTATATCTCATGAACTGTGATAACTAGAGAGTTGAAATTTCCACAGAGTGTGTATTTCTCTTGCCGCTATAACATAAAAATAAATAAAAGATTAAAGGGAGCTCCATAAAATAGTACGGAACCTTTTATGCGTGAGTCCGACTTGTACTTGATTGTTTTTTTTATTCTATATGTTCCATAAACTATGTATAATTTGTTATGCATTATCTTTATGCCGAAGAGCTTGCTAAAGCTTCTGACAACGTTAAGCTTGTCGATAAGTACGGAGCTTACAAATTACCTTTATTTATTTATTTATGTACACACAAATTTTTACATAGGACACAGCATTAAGACCTGAGAAATGAAAAAAGTCCATTAAACATCGACAATTAAAAAGAATATGACTCCCGCACTATTGAATTTAATTCTTGTGTCGCCGGGGTTTGACAAACATTCAAACCACATGCACAAAGAACACCCAAACTTAAAACAAGCATTTGTGGATCACACAAATTTTTGTCCATGCGGGGATCGAACCCGCAGCACGTCGCGCACGAAAATTCAAATAAAATCATAATTTAAATTCAAATTTTCTATTTGACTTTGCCGTAGTCGGATAAAAACTAAAAAAATATGATATCTCATCTAGTAAATGTTATATCTGTGACTCGTTCACACAGCCACCTAATCAACGAAGCGAACCAGCTGAGAGCGTTGTCATACTACTTTCTACATAATTTTTTACACAGCCTAGTTCATAGTGAGGCTTCGAATTTACTATCGATATCGAAACATTGTCGACTGTCCACACAACATTTTTATACTTACTAATTTAATGTTCTGTCGACAGTCAACTACATAAATTTTTATTCTATAAATAATTATATAGTTTTTTGCCGTTTTGCAAATTTTATCGATAATTTTGCTTGTTAAAAATAGCGGTGGTGGATTGATTAATAGAATAATTATGTGTTTTGCTTAGTATAATTTCGTTGGGTAGCTGTTTTAAGACGTTTTTGTTTTATTTATTACAAAGTAAATAAATTAAAGAAACAAATTGTATTGCGGTATTCGTATTTAATTGACGTCTTAACTCTTAATCGTATTATACATTTTGTTGGTTATTATTACATACTTATTTTTTCTTCAATTTCGTAGCTTTTATATTATGAGCATATATGGTAAACTTACAACCGTATGCGGCTTCGCTTGCGTATTGTGTTTTGTTTAAATTTGAAAATTAAGATTTATTTAGCCTGTTTTATTATGTTGTTTTAACTTCTATTACTGAAGAGTTTCATCGAAATTCATTTATTAGTTTTATAAATCACGCGTACAATACTAATTTACATTCTCACTAAACTTTGCTTTTTATTATTTTACGTAGACATTTATGTCCTAAATTAAAACAATATTACAATTAAATCCTAATTATATTTGTAATATAAAGACAGGACTATGAATAAATGTCACCTATACAGGTCCAGTCATCCCCACCGTATTTGCTTTGTAACTGAGATGGCATCGCTAGATACATCTTAAGATAAATTGATCATTGTTATCTTGGACACTGTTACTTTGAGTATTGTAACATAATTAGTTTTAAGTAGCGTAACAAGTATTTGATGTTAAGATAAGCTGTTATTAATAATGTTTGAATAATATAATATAAGTAGATTTTTTTTTAATGACGTCTTGTTATCCTGTACAAAAGTGATTTCTGTTCAAACATAAGGCACCATTTTTAATTTGTGAAATAATAATTTTTATCTTAGTTTATAGTATATTTGATATTTAATATTTGTACTACAAAAAGCTTATTTTGATTTTTGTTGCCGAATTTTACGGGAAAACCATTAATGCAGTAAATACTTACTTAAAATTTTAATACTTTATCGATACAATCATTTTGCTGTAAAATCTTACCTATTAGAAAAGCGTGAGAACTATTTTCTAATTCTAATTTAATAATCTTTAATTTAATTCTCAGATCAATGCACGATTAGATTTAAAATATTTATATTCAATATTAAATAAAATTATGTCCATCATAAATTCAAGCTTAATTACATAAACAACATCAACAAAACTTAGTACAGCCGTCCTCACGTAACTTGTCACATTTAATTACGAAAATCG
Source organism: Diachrysia chrysitis (assembly GCA_932294365.1). Classification (NCBI taxonomy): domain Eukaryota; kingdom Metazoa; phylum Arthropoda; class Insecta; order Lepidoptera; family Noctuidae; genus Diachrysia; species Diachrysia chrysitis. The sequence goes on along the minus strand of OW028659.1, from coordinate 5,995,340 downwards.
CCCTTAGTAGTAGGAAAATAGGGGCTTATCAAAATTAGAGAGTGCCACTTTTGTGATGTTGACTGTATTAGATGATATGCGGAAGTTGATGATGAGATATAGATAAAGATCATAGTTCCCAACCGACACTTTAACTCCATATACTTATATTAAATTTGCTGTATTTACGACGCTTTTCCAAGCACCTATATACTTTAATAGCCGGCTTTGAACCACAATAAAAACGCTCAAAGGGCCCGAACCACACGCACCACAATTAATTAGTCCGTAAATTAATATGCAAATAAAAACATAAAATCAATGCAGAGATAGGGAAGGGAAAGATATAGTTACAAATTCGAAAACTTAAAATAAGTCACTCACAGAAATTTCACCCTTATATCGGAGTCAATAGGGGCGTTGTCAGTATTAGTGATGGGATGTTGACTGTACGATTAATATCGATGGTCAATAACTCATTTTAATTGAATCATTTCAACTAATAGTGCTTTCTAGACGTTTGACAGGACCGTCATTAGTGACGCGATAGAGATAGACGATTGTACATTTGACCGCATGTCACTACTAACAAATTGACATTTACAGCACCTTTAAATCAAACGAATAAGGTTCATTTTTGTAATTCGTTATTACAAATGATTTGCGGTTGTCCGTACATCAATTAATAAGTGTTTCGTTTTAGTTTTAAATTCGATTCTCGTTTTATTGAAATGTTAATCTTTTTAATGATATAAAGATTTTTATTGTAAGATATATTTTTACGAAGTGGAAATGTTAAAGATTGGTATCTAAGTAAGATGTTAGTGTATCTGTTTATTAAAATACTTTCTAATTTATGTCATAATATTCAAACGTTGCCTATATTCAATAAATTAGACTAACTCAAGGTTTTGAAAGGCTAATTCAACATAAAAATGTGTTAATCCTCTGTAAACCGAAAAAGAGCTGTAATTGGTTGTTAGTTTTTCGGTCAACAAATCTCATTGGTTGCCATTACATTTAGCACCAATTGAAACTCAAGAACCTATCCGACAGGATAAAAGAAGCAGTGATAAAAAAATACAATCGAATTTGCTTCTTTTTGCAAACTGTTCTAAAAAACCCACATATTTTCCTTCTTAATAGCTAAAAAACAAAACTCTTAAAATCAAAATACGGCCTCATTTTAATTTCTGGTCAGTTTGCGGCGAGCGACAAATAAAGTGGCGATCCGGAGATGGTTATCTGCGGACAAATCGTCGTGTGTGTTGCGTACGCGCAGCGGTGAGAACCTAACGCACCTGTACCGGTCGACGGGCTACTAGGGATGGGAAAGTATCGATAGTTTTTTTATTTTTTTTTATTTTTGTATGAATCATTGCCTATTTAATGTGTGTAATGTTTTAAATAATAAAATAACTTTACAGCAATAGTTTAGATACCAACTTTGTTTAACATAATTGTTTTAGTTTAGCTTTTAGACGTTATTCATCAAAATTTTATCCTAATTAACTGCAATGTTTTTTAGAATTTAGAACTTAGAAGGAACACGAATGGCTCAAGTAATAAAGTATTTATATTTATGTAAATAAATATACGTATCCTACAAAACCAACCAGCTCAAATTCCTAACCAACAACTATCGACAACCTCATCGATAACTGATCAAGTATCGATAATTTAACCCCTAGATCTCACGCAGCGCCGTCGCGGTCCATCGGGCCCGTTCGCCGCGAGTCACATCATAAATCACGCACTAATAGCCAGTAAACTCATTCGCTAATCCGAATCGAACAACTGCGGGACGAACTGCGCAGGCGCATCGTACAGTTTTTAACATTCGTGACTGTAGAATAATTAGTCGATATATTGAATTGAACATGCAAATTGGTTTGCTTCTTAACTGTACCTACGTAGGTAGGTACCTACTTAAGAAAGAATATAATAAGTAGGTATACCTATGTACCTATACTTAAAAAAAGACTCGTAACAGTTGTTTTTTTAAATTACCTTAAAAAAAGTTTTACTTTTATTTATAAAAAAGGTATTTAAAAAAAAATACAAATCACCTTTTTTTGCGCGGTACCCCTACTAGTTAGGTTGGAGGTCAAACAGTAGTTTCTGAGTAAAATGCTGATGCGTCCGTTGAGTCTGGTTAAACTGGAAACTGGAAGTTAACTTATACCTTAGTACCTACTTGGGAAAAGGTTAGGTCGACCAAGGAGGTGCAAGCTTTTGATGTAAATATTTTTTTTGTTTTGTTTCGAATTTAAATTTAGAATGAACGTTTTTAATTACCGAAAAATTAATTCGCTTTTTATTTTAAAAAAAAACGCGTTTTGAATTACTCAACTTAGATTTTTAAACATCGAATACAACATTTAAAAAATCGAATATAGAAATGATCTTAAAGATAATCGTCAGCCAGTAACTTTTTTTATAAACTTTGAAAAAAAACCTTTGTAGATGCCTACTAAGTTTCCTTAAATTATAGCACTTTTATTTTATTATATCCTGCTTTTAATAGCGCAATATCGTTTAGCTACTGGTTAATACCGGGCTAAAGATCACAGCCTCTTATAGAAAGTAACAGGTTCTATCTACAATCTTGTTTCTTTATGAAGCAAATAAGTACATAATAGGCTTAGGTTTAACTACTGGCCAAATATGCTGAGGTTAGCTTTCTGTAAGTCTAGAAATTTAATAAAGCTTTTACAATATTTGTTTCCAATCTCAATAACAATTTTACGTGTTGTTGAATAGTAATATCTTAGACAACCTACACGTAAAATTGCCAAATGACATACTATAAATCGTTTTTATTATAAGAGGCGTACCTAAAGGCAAAAATTTGAACAACTATTATACAAATATGATTTGAATATTATCAAAATATCTGCGTAGACTAATTACACATTCATTCTTTCATAAAAAATACATGTATAAATGTATATACAACACATTACCAGCAAAGAGTTATGTCGAACTTCTAACAAGGTCCTTAAAAATTTATTTATAAATAATTATTTATTGTAGCTGTGCCCGCGACTTCGTCCGCGTGGAATTTAACAAGAAAGTTATTCAGTTTACTTCGTATTTTTTTGTTTATAAAATAGCCTTAGTTACTCCCTATTGCGTCAGCTATCTGCCAGTTAAAGTCCCGTCAAAATCTGTCGACCCGTTCCAGAGATTAGCCGGAACTAACAGACAGACACAAATTGTAAAAAATGATAATATTTTGGTAATGTACCGCATATACATTCATATGCATGTAGTAAAAAGCGGTTATTTTAATATTACAAACAGACACTTCAATTTTATTCATTTGCATGTATTTATGTATAAATTTGAAGTAATTATCACTGTTCATTCCAATTTCTAAGTTATCTATAGCTTTGGAAATCAATACAACTCGTCGATCGCTAAGTACGGTAGCCATAAGCATCGTACTTCAATGAATAAGTTGTTTAAGTTTATTAGGTAAGCACCTAGCTTACATCAAATTATGGTAATTGCATTAATTATTTAAATACGACACGATTCGTGCGCCGAATCTATTGAATAATGATGCATCTAATTAAATAAAGTAAGAGCAACGTAGGCTTGAGACAAGTGACGATCGTATACTTGAATAAACATATTATTCGAATTATTTAGTTATTTGAATTAAGTCATCGGAAATAAATATTTTATTATTAAACTTATTATATATTTTTTTTTAAACTAGGTTTGCTTTGACTTCATTTTATCTTAGTCGTTGAATTATCATGTTATATTTTTTAAGTAGGTGATAATAGTGATCGGGGACCACTTACGCGGCTAAACCGCGAGGTACAGCCAGTATTGTATATTCGTATTTTTTTTTTATTTTGTTTCTTTTTTAAACGAGTCCTGCTAAGTCCTAAATCTATACTAATATTATAAAGCTGAAGAGTTTGTTTGTTTGTTTGTTTGTTTGTTTGTTTGTTTGTTTGTTTGAACGCGCTAATCTCAGGAACTACTGGTTCGAATTGAAAAATTCTTTTTGTGTTGGATAGTCCGTTTATTGGGGAAGGCTATAGGCTATATAACATCACGCTACGACCAATAGGAGCGGAGCATAAATGTAAAATGTTGCAAAAATTAAAAAGCGTTGAAACTAAAACACGCGAACAAAGTCGCGGGGGACAGCTAGTAATAAATAAAGGCTATATCATAACGTATGCCTGTTTTTTTTTAACTCACGGAAATTACGATACAAACAGGTTTCCTCAATTGAATTAAGGTCCAACCTGACGATTGAGTAATGCTTGATCGTGTCATGACGCAACCGTTATTATAGCGAAATTGCGGATACATTCAATGAATTCTGTGGTACCATCAAAAGCATTCTTAACCTGGTTTTAGGATCACATGTTAATCTACGGTTTCAATAGAAAATAGGTAATGGTCATATAAATTTATGTTTATTATCTATTTTCCATTTCGTCGCAATGTGATCTACGAAATGTTTGTTCAAGTCTGGATGTTTTTCGTGCATAAGATTTTAATTTTTGTAAAACTGGATTCGTTATTCATGCATTAGTAACTTCGGGTTAGAATTAGGCACTGGAAACAGATGTGTTATGAAATAGGTTGTATTGGAAAGCCATGAACTTAGTGAGAAAAGGATCTTGGTTTCTTGAAGGCATAGAACGCTATTTAAAAAAGATCGAATAGTTATTTTGTCTGTGTGACGTACCGATTTGCATGCCTAACTAAGTAGGCGAACTGTACTAATTTATAATATCTGTTATTTACTATATTTCAAGCAAATAAATAAATTCTTCTTCTACCTAGACTAAAAAATCTCTTTGTTTGTCTTATTGGAGCAAAGGTGACATCGTATTAAAAAAATCGATGAAAATTAAACCTTTAAAACAAAAAAAAAGAAATTAAAAAAAGCTATTGTTTAATTAATTAAATTTGTATGTAATTAACTTATATCTACTGACTCATCAAAAAAATCTAAACCATCTGTTTCTTCTAAGCTAAACTACACCCTCCCTTTCATCAACAATCGAAATAAATTCAACAGTACGTCCTTTAAATTATCGTATTGCCAGTCTCTTTTTGAAATCTAAATTTACTTGCGCAAGGTACCACTATTCTAGTTCTCAAGTCATGGACAGATAAGAGGCGTCCTACGCCGTCGGATGGACAAGCAACCGGTTGGGTTATAATGAAAAACAGCTCGATTCGCTCGCAATCGTTTAAACATCGGTAACAGGTATAATCTTGTTGTGTGCGACAGATATTATAAGTAATAGGTGTGACGTTTACAATGGTATATATTCGTGTTTCTTCCCGTGGGTGTCTTGAAAGTCTGAAAGCTAATTAGGTGGCAACGCTTCTCCAATGGTATCAATAGAAATGTTACTTAATGATGTTGCAGATCGCGTGTTGCAAAGTATGCTAGTTACAAAGTTTAGTTCAATAAGTATTTTTCAAATGGTATAATAATTTTTAGATAAGTAAGTTGATTTTAGACACTTATTTATTTATTTATTTATTTAATCAAGGTCTGCCAACAGTTGTTACAGAGATGCATGGTTAACAATTCAACATATTGTGTCTAATTTAATTCTGCACAACCAATTACAGGCAAACACCGCCTGCTAAAAAAATTATATACTTTTACAATAGGACTAAAAACTAACAAATTAGACAAAATAAACTAGTCTTAAAAGCAGGAAATAATACAAAACTAATCAAATCAAATCAGGCGTGATCAATTGGGATGCGACTGGTGATTCGGGAGCACTTTAAACAACTATCTGAGTATAAGTCGCACAGATCGCTGTACTCATTTACTAGCCTGCATATACGTGGGATTGGGGAACTTGACCCGAATTTAGTGCGTCGAAATGGTGGCACCAGGGGAGTGATGGGTTTGCGTGGAGGTTTACGTGGAACTCTGAAATTAAATCTGTTAAGAATTTGGGGGCAATCAATTTTATTATTGAAAAGTTTGTGCGCGAATCTAAGATCCAGCATGTCTCTTCGTTTTTCTAGTGATATCATTTTGAAATAATCTAGTTTAGTAACATAAGAAATTTTGCCGTTCATTCCAGCTGAGTAAGCTATATGGTTAAGAAACCTTTTTTGGACGCGTTCCATTCTAAGTGAGTGAACTGCGTAATGGGGCCTCCATACAATACTGCAATACTCTAAAGTGCTGCGCACCATACTGTAAAACAGCATAATTCTCGTTTGAGGCCGTCGAAATTTTTTAGTGTTTCGAATCAGGAATCCCAAGGTACGCAAGGATTTTTTTATAATACTATCGACATGAGGGATAAAGGTTAATTTAGTGTCTAGTATTACTCCTAAATCTCGAATAGTATTTACTTCTGACAAGGGAACATCATTAAGTGTGTAAGAAGTGGCGTCGTTGTGTATTTTGCGACTAAATTTAATGTGACTACACTTTTTACAGTTTAACAAAATACGGTTTCGAGAACACCACTTCGACAGGCTACTTAAATCCTCCTGCATGAGTGTTGCGTCCTGATTGGATGTAATTACTTTAGCAATCTTAATGTCATCTGCGAAGAGGAAAGGTGTGGTGTTTTTGAAACAGGATGTTACATCGTTTATAAAAATATTAAACAGGATAGGTCCCAAATGGGAACCCTGGGGAACTCCTGATAAAATTCTGTGGCGGATTGAATGGTAACCACTGGCAACTACATAAAACTCTCTATTGCTCAAATAAGAACGAAACCACTCCAGAAGTGAGCCCGAGATACCATATCCCTCCAGTTTATTTATAAGCACTTCATGGCATACTGTGTCAAATGCCTTGCTGAAGTCCGTGTATACAGCATCAACTTGTGCACCTTTGTCTAAAGCCTCAGACAGCAACTCAATGTAAGAAACCAGATTCGTACATGTGGAACGCAATTTGACAAAACCATGTTGATGTTCACACAAGATCCTTTTAAAGTATTGCTGTATGCACGGACAGAGCAGAGCCTCAAGAACTTTACCAAATGTGGAAAGAATAGATATAGGTCTATAGTTATTTACATCACTATAATCACCACTCTTTAATATTGGCACTACTTTGGCTAATTTCCATTGAGTCGGAAAACGACCAGATTTTAACGATCCAAACTAATATTATAAATGCAAAAGTAACTCTGTCTGTCTGTCTTTCTGTCTGTCTGTCTGTCTGTCTTTGCTTCACGCCTAAACTACTGAACCGATTTGTGTGAAATTTGGCACATACATAGTTTGGAACTTGAGAAAGGACATAGGATAGTTTTTATTACAAAAAATAAAATAAAAAATAAAATTTATTCCGGACAGACAGCGCCATCTATTGGTCAAGAGTCGGCATCAATTCAGTACTGAAAATTCATCGGAAAAATGTAAATAAATAGTAAAAAGGTATGAAAATATAATATAATACAACATTACAAAGAAAATGCTCTAACGGAGTATAGATAATTCTATTAGTACTATATGTCGAGTTGGTGATCGCGCAATGGTGTCGATCGTTACACGAGTTCGGTTCATGTTATTGTTTTAATTCATCGGAAAAAAGTAAATAAATAGTAAAAAGGTATGAAAAAGATCCCGCGATATCGTAGACTATGTGGGTAAAACCAAAAATCTGCCGGAAGTCACTATTCCACGCGAACGAAGTCGCGGGCAAAAGCTAGTTTATTATAAATGATTTCCAAAGGCGCCGCTAAACTAGGTGCACAATTGACGACAAATTGAGGTGGAATACCGTCAGGACCAGCTCCTTTACTTATATCCAAACTCTTTAATTTATTTAATATGTCGTCCCTATTTAATTTGAAAGACGAAAGATTGTCGTGGTAAGCTTCAAATGAGAGCATGTACTCCTCCTTGCTGTGTGAATTGACCGAGTTAACACTGTCATACACAAGAGAAAAAGTTGAAGCGAATAAATTGCATACTTTGGCGCCCCCTGAAGCGGTCTCAGTCCCATTTGTCATAGTAGCTGGATAGCAACTTTCACCGCCAGATTTGCTTTTAACATAGCTCCAAAATACCTTGGGATTTATTTGAATGGACTCTTCCAGGCTTTTTAGGTAAGAATTGTAACATTCTTTCGCTAATGAATCGCAGCGCCTACTGATCAGCCTGAGGGATATAGAGTCTAATGGGTTTTTATATTTCCTAAATTTAATTCGAAGTTTGTTTATTTCTTTTAATATTTTTATTAATTTTGAGTTAAACCAGGTTGGATATTTATATTTTTTTATTCGGTTTAATGGGACAAACTGTTCAATGGTCGATTGAAGAACAGTATAAAAGTTTTTTACCATTTCGTCGACGTCTTTAGCGTTTTTAAATAGGTCGGACCAATTTTGGTCATCTAAATGATTGTTAACTTCTTCATAGTTAACTCTGAAGTAATTACGTTTTTTTACGCCCGTGTTAGATTTAAGTTTCGAACTGCAATCTAGTGACAAGTATATGTTAAGAGGAGGGTGATAATGGTCAATGGGACTAAGTGGATCAGCTTCGCGAACACAACAATTAGGAGCATTCACTAGCACAATGTCGAGTATTCTACCTTAGTTGTTTAGAGTTGTGTTGCACTGTCGTAAGTTATTGACTGTAACAAAATCAAGCAACAATTCAACATTTCCTGAGGTTTTTTTAACGCTGCCATCTTGAGCAGTTGCATTCCAATCAATCACGCCTAAGTTGAAGTCACCCAGGATACATACATAGGCATTAGTGATGTCTAAGTGAACATTGCATTTCATCACGAAATGCTCAAGCATTACCTTTGAAACTGGTGGAGGAAAGTAAACTGCACAGAAATCAATACGTTGTGGTTGTGAGCACTTCACTATATCTCTAAAGCGCTTTAGAGATATATATGCACACGGACTGCTTGAAGCAGTCGGTTTTGACTGCAGTTACCGACCGTACAGTTCAGCAGTTCGTTCGTTCGTATCTGATCTAGTTTGTACTTATCGGGAATCAACTATTTAAAATGAGGAATATTTATTAAATTACCAATTAAAAGTATTGTTTTAAAATTGTAAGAAATGCGAAAAATTTCAATAACTCCAAAATTTACCGAAAAATTCTCCCAAAAAACGAAAAAATAACCCAAAGCTCATCACAATCGTGACGTATTAAAACGGACACGTTCAAATCGGGCATGAAAATAATAACCCACGAATCGCTCCTGATTATAATTGGTGGCTGCGCTCGCGCCGCGGCCGGTGCGCACGCGTACAGTTACGCTATAAACTATCATTAGTGCGATGCGCACTTTGATCGGAAATTACCGCAGTTTTATTTGTAGGTTTGTGAAATTGAGCATTTCAGGGTTGGCTGGTTTTGTTTTTAGTTGACCTTTGGTAGTTTGATAGGGAATCTTGGCAGTTTTGAGACAGTTTATCCCCAAGAAAGGCGAAAAAAGAAGTATTTTTGGGAAACTTGTTTGCTAATAAATAATTGAATTAATTTTGATTTAAGTAAGGTTGTGGAAATGCTTCGGACTGATTTAGATTATAAAAAGTTTGAAGTTTATATACCAACGTTCTTGTTTATAACTGACACTCCTGCCGAGTTTACACTTAAAAAAATTGTATCTAAAGCAATATCTCATCTGATCCCTCCATAAATCACCAATACGCCCAACAATACTGGCAACCCTGTCACACAAGTTCATACAATTTTATGGAGGTTGTTTGCGATTTTCCATAGTCAATAAACAGATTAACTTGATTGTTTGATTTCGTCCGATCTATCATGTTGAATAACTAATTTGTAGTTGATTGTACCTCTATTGTGATTTGAAGCAGTCTACAGACTTGAAAAGATTGTAATTGGTGTTATTGAGATATTGGCCAACACTAAAATTGCCAGCCTTTAGAGAAGTCCATTGATTGAGCCGATGGATTTTGAAATGTTTAATTTGGGCGGCTTGGCCATTAGGACCGCCTGTTAACAATGAATTAGCTTAACCTATTTTCTCTTTTTTATTGGAATTCCATTCTTGAAGATTTTGATTTTTTTCTAAACTTTGCTGTTAGTCAAAACTTTTATTAATTATAATATTCACAAAACCAATTTTTTGATTTTCTGCATTGCCTTTACCAAATTTTATAGTGCAAATTTTGTATTGAATCTTCTTAATCCAAGGATTAGACAAATATCGAAACTAGATTTGAAATGAAAAGCTTAATCCATTTTGCATTTAAAAACAAAATTAGAACAGACTTCGGGAAACGAAACAAAAGATCATTCTGAAAATGCTGTAAGAATGTTTTGTTAACCTACCAATAGTTGGGGGAGAAACATTCAAAGGCATACCGTTACAAATACATTGTTGACATACAAAAACAATTTTCCTCTCGACTGTCAACGTAATTTGTTTTACATTCAATTTTCTACATAGTAACAGAATGGTTTGTAACACAATTGCTCATTCACCTGTCAAAGTAACTCTTGGACAAATTTATACAGCTCTTTATATCCGCATTAGATATCAACCGACTGTTTTCTGACAAAATTTGGTCTTCCTACAGTGAGCTGATAAGGATAGCTAGTATTTTTTGGAAGACCGTATGGTGATAGCATCCAAAAACTGATAATATTACGAACCGTCTAGTTCGCAACTAAACAAAAAAAAGTTACTAATAAAATTACGAAATCATTAAGAGTTGTTCTGATAATCCCGTATGCCATGCAAGGACTCCTTATTTTTGGGAACGGGGCTTGTAACATAAAGGAATATAATATGATTTCGCCTTCATGGTCATTCAACCTTCGCACTTTATGGCTGCTACCACTATCTAGGCTGACTTTTTAAACGACCGCTTTGTTTTCATCGGAAAGGTAGTTTTGAAAAGTCAATTCTTCGTATTTTTTGGAAACAAAGTCTAAAAAAACGTAAAATTGTACTTTTAATTACAAGTCCCCTTTTTAATTTGACCCCACATAACAATGTAATTCATAAATCAATTTGCTGGTACCAGGCGCTCATAAATCCTGCTTGGTGAACATTGTGAGGTGACGGAATGGCCTGCACGCTAACATTGGTTTTACGACACGTGCGCACTTGAAACTTGTGTGGCATTGCCGATGTAAAGTTTGTGGAAGTGATTGCTAAGTTAAGCTGTTAGTAATAAGTCAAGATAAAATTAAGTTAAGTTGCGTTACATAAACGGAATTGTTACTTAATAAGTGTGATTTTTACAATAGACATATTATCACATTCGACATGAGATAAAGGAAAATGTAGGAATGAAACAATAACTGAAGCTTTCAGCCTCTATGAAAAAGATTAAAATAAAAAGTTTATTTCTTTATTGCTTTATTGTATCTTCTGCCTAGCCATTTCCAAATCTTTATTGGGTTAGCTTTCAGGCTTGCTGAATTCAGTTCATATAAAATTCTGTACTCAAGAATTTTATATGGAGTGTCTGCCTATATGACCTCCGCAGCCCATTTCCTAGATAATACAGTATCCGCTGGTAGGACTAGATCGGTTCGTTTATTATAAATGTATGTTTTTTTTTGTGTTTTATGCTTAATACATCAGACCCTTGGTTACACAATGTAATTTGAAGTTAATTGGACGATTTTTTTTTTCTTTTATTTTGTATGTCATACTTTGCAATTATCTAAACATTTTGCTATTTAGGTTGTGGTCACATATTTTAAAATAATTGTAATTTTAAACATTGTATGTAAAAAGTACCCGAAAAGGCCTACTTGAAATGAAGATACATTTTTTTACTTTATGATTTTGATTCATAAAATAATTATATTAAACTGTCTCTTCCACAACACAATTCTATTTCCACACGTCCTTGTACAAGCGGTATGCTTCTATGACATCACGCATTGTCCAGCGGGTCTTGGCAGACAAAAGCTTGCGCGAACACTCAAGCTATGTGTGTTCACCTGTACACACACCCACACACGCACACCTGCGCATGAGTGCTGTGGGAAAGGCTCAGATGTAGCGAATACTATTGTTGTTTAAACCTATTTGAATATTGTTTGGTTTTTGAGTATTTTGTGCAATGTTCCGGCATTGAACATTGTTCAGGCACAACACTATGTATAACGAAGGTAACGCAAAGATTTCAATGTTGTCAAATGAAACATAAAACGTCGCTATTGTACACTATACCTATAAGCATTACATAAATAGATTAAAATAAAAAACAACTAAATTAAAAACTACTAACTAGTGAAAAACAAGAATTACAAAAATAAACAATCCATACTAATATTATAGGTAAATGAAGAAGAAGAAAGTAACTCTGTTTGTTTGTCTGTGTCATGCTTTTATACGGCTAAACTTCTGAACCGAGTTTAGTATAACTTTGTATAGGGTAAACCTGGACCCCAAAGAGATGAAATAGGCTACTTTTGCCGCGAAAACCGACATCCACGCGAGCAAAGCCGCGGGCAAAAGCTAGTCTTTTATATAATGATATGATTGTATTCACTTACTTATAAGTTGTCGTTACACTAAGAGGCGAACTTAAAGTTTAAGCCCGTCATATTCCTCCCACGCGATTAAATGCCTAAACACAAACAATAGAAGCTGTTTAACTAATAGCAGCGAACTCACAACTTCGTCTTGAAACTAACCACGTAATACTATCATTATACCTGTCTTTGAAAGTCTTTATTCTATATTTTTAGAGCCGAAAAAATTAGGTTTGGCGCAAACGGGCCACCGAACACAGCCACCGCTCACCAGCGTTCGTACATTTTGTATAGACTTGCCGCACACATGTAGCCGGTGGCGGAGACTTGGTAAAGCTGAGAAAATTAAATATATATGAAAAAGTGTGTTAGGTCGCTGTCGCGGGCCACCGACACCACCGGTGGCTGTGGTGTCGGTGACCCGTTTGCGCAAGCCTTAATATCATAATCTATATAGAACTCCTTATTGTAATTCACTAAGACTTGACTAGAACTTTGACTAGGTAAAATGTGTAATCAAATATTATTTTTTTGTAATATCTTTCTTGAAGAATTTTTGCAACTCATTAATCTCATACGCCCTCTTAATCACTATCAGAACCGAAGTAATGAATCTTCAATTATTCTACCATTTGCGCGTTGTGCTTTATGACTTTGCTGCATATCAAAAAATCCCTCTATTTATTTAACAAAACGCCAAAATCTCTCTACCTAAGTACCTAATAACTTGACGTATCAAAACTGACCATCGTACATCGCAGTCACTCAGAAACATCCGTCCCACGTTATTTGCCTAAACACAGACAATGGAAGCTGACAGTCAAGTGTTTATAAACGCTGTTTGCCGACTTAACGTTGCGACAGAGATTACGCAAGCATTGAGCTAAGATCACAGTTTTATTGTCGTACACGTCAATGTACATTAAGGTGTAGTGCCATACTGTTGTAGGTGGCGATATTCTTTTGTCATAAGTTTATTTTTTTTATCTACAAAAATAGTCCCGCACTAATTCTGTAATTTACTTTTTGCGGGGGTTTCACAAACATTTTAATCACACACTCAAGTTCCCCTTAACTTTCAATAAACATTTAAGGGTTATTATAATAACTTTAGTTCACGGACATTCTCGAGTTCAACTCGCATCCCCACTGCCGCCGCGTCAGCTCATAATTAGGGACTCCTGTTGAGTCTGAAACTAGCCGGGCGATACCGAGAATGTGCTTAACTAATCCGCTGTATTTTCTAAATAATTTATGTTTCATAAATTGATGAGTATAAATACTTCTCAATAAAGTAAATAAAAGGTACAGTGTGTAAAGGACAACGGTTTTCATCAAGTTACAAAATATATTATAAAAAAAATAAGACATTTATTTTTATATTTCCAAAACTACTTAAGTGTAACTTAAATTTTATACAAACATCGAACAATAAGCAAAACGAATTGAAGGTCAAGCAATACCTACATAGATTTTAAACTCTACAATACAATATGTACATCATGCATTACCAGGTATCAGAAATCACACCATAAAATATTACACACATTGTTGAGTATGTGATTTGCACATAACTTACAAGTAATTACTATATTTGTTTCAACAAATACATAAAATGGGCTTACATCATTAATAACACGTAAATGTATTTTTAAATCTTTGTTTGGATTTTAATAGTTTTGGAGGCTATTAGTACTATTTTAATCTATATAGTTAGTCACGTATGCTGCATAAGCTATTGCGATTTTTACATATTTTTTTAGGTTGTACCTAAGCGTGTAGGTATATAATGTACTAGCTGTCCCCAGCGACTTGGTCCGCGTGTTTTAGTCTCAACAGTTTTTCATTTTTGCAACATTTTTCATTTATACTCCGCTCCTTTTGGTCGCAGCGTAATGTTATATAGCTGAGAGATTTTTTCAAATCGGACCAGTAGTTCCTGAGATTAGCGCGTTCAAACAAACAAGCAAACAAACAAACTCTTCAGTTTTATATATTAAGTATAGATTACACTATTAAGCCGCCCAAACACGAATTGTTCCAGCATTTAGTTAGCAATCAACAGAACACAGACTGCGCGAGCTGTCGATTGTTCTTGCGCGTCATGTGTGCCTCTCGCCCGCTTGCCTTTTGTTTTGTCGACCCCTCGAATCGGTCGAACTGTCCATCTGCTCGCGGCCTTACACGGAGATCTATATACCTAAGTCCTGTCTACAATATACGGACCTAGGAAGAAGTATCAGAAAACCCCAAGTCTTCTTTGAATCTGAAGATTAGCTTTTAAAAAGCCAAAAACAAATCTAATGCTTATAACTATAAAAACATTAACTGTTGTAAATATAGCGTTACTTTCAGCTTTGAAATCGTTAATCTAATATACTGCTACTGTCGTTTATACCCACGCCTTAAAACTGAATTCAACCAGTTTCAAACACAATACACCTCAAACCAAACCCATTACGAAAAGCTCCGTAAAAACCGAATAAATACACGAACACAAACAATTAATCGTAACCCAATCCTAGAGATTTCATTAGGTAATAACTATCAAAATTCTTGATAACAATGGAACTTGGAGCAGCGGTCGTCAACATTCCTCGAATGAATGGGGCATTAATATATTGAAATGACCATTAACATCTTAAACGTAGATTTTGATCGAGATTTATGATAATGCGACAAGATTGAGACACACATGTTCATGTGGTTGTGTAATAAGTATGTATAACAAGCCTTAGACTGGGTAAGCAGTGGTTGGTTCTGTATCTTAAGATTAGACATTCAGTATCATCATCATAATCATCCACAAGCCTTTATCAACCTACTGCTGGGCATATGCCTCTCTTTTCACCTGCCTTTCTCCGGTCCTGTGCTAGTCTTATCCAGATTCAACTCGAAGCTTTTTCTTTATCCTTTTGTTATATATAATATTAACTTTCAGTAGTTCCGAATTGATAGCAATCGATTTTGCGTGTGTCCAAAATTTTCGTTGAATTTTTTTTTGTCCTGTTTGAAACGACAGTAAGGTATTCTTTTTACCGACCTCGACTAGAATCGATTCCTATTTCATTAGGAATCATATTTTACGTATAACTCAGACTCGGAGAATCAATTCCCAGTGGATTTCAAGTTTGTATACCTCCAATTTCCTAAAGAAATTCAGCTGTTGTCATTTCTCATCTTTAATAGCTAATTAAAGGCCTATCTTCGTCTATTCAACTAACCATTTATCAAGGGGTTTATCAAATGGCTACTTCACTAATCGGTGAGTAGAGCCACTGTTAAAGTAGGACAGAAGATGGGTACAATGATAATTCCTTTCTACCGTAACTCCTTAGTCCGTCACGCGAGGTATTTAAAGCCCACGATTATTGCAATAGTTACCATTTCTGAGATATTTTCTGTTATTCTATTTTGATGTATTTAAAGATATCTGGAACTATATCTTCCTCATCAGCTCACTGATATGAGGCGGTGAACATGATACTGCACTGTTCAGTACAATGATTAAATGATAGATTGACTTTGTTTAACTGTGCAGTAAGTTCAAAGCCTGGGTTTGGTTATCAAAAGCTATCTCGATAAAAGAAGGACCACTTGTACGGAAGCAGAGAAAGGCCTCGATCATTTAAGGGTCATTACTAAGAAGAGTGGGCTGGCTATTGTTTTGATATGGGATGATTTACTATACGCATTACTGTATTTACATGAATAATGTTGGCTTAAAATCGGGTTGATCGCACTAGGTTGAACTGCGCAACAGTACGCAACAAAAAAATCTTTATATGTAAGTAATTGTAGTTGCAACAGTGTAGTTCTACTGCCACTTATCGCGTGTTGTTTGATACAATCCTCACTAATATTATAAATGCGAAAGTAACTCAGTCTGTCTGTCGCGCTTTCAAAACTACTAAACCGGTTTAAATGAAATTTGGTACACAGATAGTCTAGAATCTGAGAAAAGACTGCTACTTTTTGCCGCGATACCCGACATCCAAGCGGGCGGAGCCGCGGGAAACAGCTAGTTTTATATTAAGCATATTTTATCGCGTATTGTCGCGCAGTTCCTCCTAGTACGGCCGGTAGCCAGTATTAAAGGATATAACAATTATTTATAATAAAATAGTAAATAGAATATAATAGAACATTCTATATTGAACACCATGAGAGTAACAGCCTTAAAATAATACACAACAGTAAATAATACAATATTTGATTTTAATTTCACATACGTTAATGTTCAGACATTGCTCTTAATTGTTTGTAATATTACATCCGGCGGTACACAGTAAATCAAAAGTGAAGGTGAATGGCCACTGCAATACGTTTAATTAAAAGTAATATCAAAATAATAAGCACCTAACACTTTTATATTAGATTTAACTAAATTAACTTTCATAAATCTAATTAAGAGACAATTTAAATATACTTTGCAATATAGTTTTATTTAAAGTGTATATATAGTTAAGTTTGTATATTTTAAAATTGTAAATAATTAATAAAAGAGATATAAATAAATAAATAAATGTATACTCTAAGGAACTTTGCAAATGTACTTAGTACCACCACATGTAACAACATCTAGTAGCTTTACCAGCAATCGTTATAAACGGATCTCAATCCTTGGCTACCGGCACTAAGGAATTAAATCCTAGTGTCGCGGGGATTTTACAAACATTAAAGTCACATGCACAAAACACACCCGGACTTGAAACAAGCTTTTGTAGTTCACAAATGCTCGTTCCACGCGGGAATGAAACCCGCAATACGACTCGCACAGTGGTGATTGGCGTGGTGACCTATACCACTCAGCTATCCGTGCTGTCAAGTGACGTATATCTGTTCTGTTGGGCCCTGAGCAGACGATGCAAAATGTATACGGACAGAAATAAGAGGGTTCTCGTTGACCGCGACCGCAAATCTCTTGACTATGACAAACAATAGCCAAACGCAATCATTTATCCGGCGGACAAATAGTCCATCTTTTGCTAAGCGAGGCACTAATTTGTTTAATAAGTAGTCTTTTTTTCTAGTATAAGGATAGATTTGTTTCTCTCATATTGGGACAGTTTATCGTTTTTCGTCTTTATAAGGATTATTTTTTATTTTATTTTATTTTATTTAGGAAACCAACAATCGTACATTGTATATTATATCTAAATACACAGTATGCTATAGGTAATCGTACAATCCACTACGTTTCCACATGTTACTAGCTTATATTAGATACAGTTTTAGTAAAACTTAATAAAATCTAAATATAAAAATAATACAATTTTTGCTATCACTAAATCGAATGATTCAATCTAATTAAGAATTTTGAGCAAGGCGCTTAAAAATTTGTTTTTTAAATTTAGGTTTAGATAGGGCAAATACATCAATATCGTTAAAATTCTTATTGTATGCTTGGACCAATCTTTGGAGCGGCGCGATTAGATTAAAAGTATGGAAAATAATCCTAGCTAACTACTTTATGCATTATTGCAGTTATAAGATGTTTGCATAATAACATTTTACTAATACAAAGACTAATAAAATAAATTTATAGCATGTTTCCTGAAGTTATAAAACCTACTAATGTGTCAAAAAAATATAAATAAAAAACACCTTTAAATAAGAAAGTCATAAAAAAATAAAAAAATAATTATGACTTTCTTATGGTGTGTCTTAATTTTTCACATGTTATTGACTTCATTTCTTTGCCAATTATTAATTGTACAACCAAACATTAAAACCGTAAAACCATCAAACACAATTACTATTGCCCCAGATACTTGTTGAATTAAATCTGATCCGATACAATTTCATAATTTATGATTTATTGTATAAACAAAGAGCTTTTAATTGACTGTCACCAACTAACTAGTTTAAGTGGACACTTACCTTTCAAATATAATAAGTGGCCTTGAAGATGGAATAACTTCTAACAAATATTATTTGCTTTACGATCTTTACCTTTTTAGGATAAGTAGAGTTCAGATATAAGTTGATGCGTGGGAACTGATGTCGCGAATTGATTGTAATGCCTACGCAAATCAATTAATTTGGTAGAAGAAATTAATATTTTTTAAATATGGTTTTGGCTATTATAATCCTTGTTAATCTGACAGGATGGGCAATTAATTCGGTCGCGATAATATATAAAATGTGTATGTGTATGTATTAAATAATAATATATTATGTTGTTTTTAATTCAGGTCTCTTTCCATATGAAGCTCTTTGTTTCCTTGTTCTTTCAATTGTGAATTTTGTTTTTACATACAATTTCATATATATTATCTATTTGTTTTTACCACACCTTACTGAAGAAAGTATTAACTTAAAATCTAATATAAAATAAGTATAAACAGGTACCATAATACTTAGTGGTAAAATATAAAAAAAAATACAATTTATATATTAAAAAAAAAACTTATTTAGCTGTGGACAGAGTCAGATGACAGGAGGGTAGACAGGCTTTTATCCTGCAGTGGGACAGAAATGGAAAGATTTTTTTTTTTAATAATTATCTTATCACAACAAGCTCAACACTTTAGAGATTTTTACACTATAATCCAAATTTAAAACCCAATAATATTAAAATCTATTTCACATACACAACTTTGTAACATAATTATATACATATACTACTACTTTGGACCACCATAATATTATTATATTATCTATGCATCTACCTATCTATCTATCTGAGCTACGTACTTCTTCTGACATTCGTCAACTAAACGGACCACAGCGGCACAGGTGCTCCCATTGTTAATGATCTGATGCTAAGATCCGATGCGATTTGGATATGACATTTGTTACAGTAGTGTCGCCATACAGTTTGATTTTGAAGGATATAAACGACAGAAAAGGTGGACATTATAATTATTTATTTCTTATTCAAGCTTACGTGCTGAGTGTGAGTTACATATGTGTCGTATATACGTTATATATAGGCAGAGTGCTAAATATTGAAACAACGTCTCGAATTAAAAAAAAAATCTTGTTTATATTTGCTACTATAATGCTAGCTGCGCCTCTCGGTTTTATCCGTTGTCCTGTGAAATTATTGGAATAAAAAGTAGCCTAAGTGTAAATCCGGCTTACTAGCTACGAATGTCTCAAATTTCATCCAAATTCGTCTGGTAGTAATTACGTGAAAGAGTAACAAACATCCATCCTAACACACTTACTCGTTAATTATTTTTACAAGTGGGATTAATCTTTATTAAGTCCAAACTCATGGCTACTATACCGACCTCCTTAAACCAAGATTTATCTCGTGTCTCGAACAATACAAGTGGACCGCGGCTATATCGTCGCATTGTTTGAATTATGTTTTAATAAGCTACGTGCCCGGATTAAAGCGAATGTAAATTGTCCTTAATATATTACGGTAAATGAACCCTGCGGATGTGAATAGTCCTTATTTTGTTGCTAAATAGCTAATGAATGTTTAGTGAGAAGCTATGTTTTTGTTTTATGTAAATATTTGTCAGATTTGCTGTTTTTATTCACAGTGTGTACCTATTTTTGCATGCAGTGTTTTTTTACAAGCAAAACAACACTTGTAATTAAAGTCTCAACGGGGAATAGTAATAAGGGAAACATACCTAATTAAGTCCTTAAAAAATTAGGATTAAAATAATGTTCTTGAAATTATTAAGTCGTTAATTTTAAATATCTGAACTCAATTCCAAATTATTAACATTTTTAAAATAAATTTTATTATTTTTACTGTAACCGAGTTTATTTGATCGAAACTACCAAAGAAGCCCTGTTAACTGAATTTTAATTATACCAAAAAATTCCTTCGTTACATCGGTATTATTAGTAGATATATTTAAGTACGTCATAAAACGAACAATCAGCGCAATCAAAGCAACGAACACTTCCCAAAACAATAAAATGTTGTTCTTAATTTAAAAAAGGAATACCACTACCGAATTTAAAATTTCACGACTTCTGTTACGTACGTTACGTAATCGATTTGATCGCACTAAATACGAATCGATTGCTGAATCGAATCTCAATCGTTAATCGAACGAGAGTAGCTACCAAAGAGTAATGTCTATTAATCAAGGTACAATGGGGCTTTCTAGTGATGTGGACAAAAGTAATTTCACCTCGATTGGGTTATTTATACGTACAGGCCGGTCGAGCAGGTGTTCTTGGCTGTATACATGGTGTTGTTGCCTTTGCTTACAATACTGACATTAAAAAACATTTTTTTTTCTATAAGCAATTTTGCTAATTTACTATGTGTACGTTTTAGGAAATGAGGTCAATAAAAATGTAGTACCTACATACGACTAGGTACACTAGTGACTAGATTTATTTCCACGTTGAAGGACAATGGCCATAGCTGCACCTAATAAAAGAGGTTTATCCTTCTTTTTCGAATTTTGACATTGTTGTAATAATTGCAAATTCTTGTCTTAAAAATAAACTTGATTACCTCGAAATCAAGTTATTTTTATGTCATTCATTAAACGAGAAACTGGTTCATTTATTTTTAAATTATCGACACCGTTTAGCAATAATACTACCTACAGTAATGTAAATGATATCACTAACAATACATTAAAAAAACACTGTCATTTACATTGGACAGCGGTGGCAGTAACATAAATGCTACAGCCAAAAAGTGATTAAAGAAAATTTAACAAGTTTCTTTTTAAAATAAGTTTGTAGAATAACGATAGTAGGTGCCCAACATTCCTTTAAAAAATGACAATAGAAAAAAAACCCTTGTTTTTTTTTTAAATAACATAACGTTTCTTTAGACATCAGCCTGTATAATCGGAAGACGCGCCGGAGCCTAGAGGATCGTTATTAATTTGGAATTTGTTACAGCCTATACTTAAGCCACTAGATACCGCAGTTAAAACCTCTACGCATAAATATGAATACATCACTATTACATGTATGTGCGTATACTATTTATAGCTATCGAGTAAGTGAACTATTGCATAAGCAAACAATTACTACCAGACTCTACGTCACTGTTATTACGTAGACATAGAATTGTCTATCGAGGTCATTGACCTTTGTTTTGTCGTATACCTAAGTTTTCTCAAATTTTTAACCAACGACGCAAAAACAGATGTGTATATTCTAACGGGTGCATTTGTGTAACTGTTTACGAAATCGTAGCGGTTAAATGAGTAAACCGATTTGTATTATAATTTTGTTTAAAATTAAAGTTGATGGAATCTTATTCAGAGTTAAAGAAATCATGTCAAGAATTTAAAAGAATATATAATTTTATTTTCGATTAAAAGTATTAATATTTAAAATAAATCCTCGACCCAAAACAATAGCATTAAAATAATTAACGAAGTGCCAATTAAGCATGTTAAATATTATGTTAATAAAAAAAAAAGAGTCGCACTCAAATCCTTTATAGTTTTTAAGCAATTAATAACCTTTAAGATGAGCTCTCATAAAATAAAAAACTCTTTTTAACAGGTGTCTTGTAATACTGGTCAGTTTATATAATTCCGGTTTGGGTAGTCATTTGGTTCATCTCAGACAATAGGTTTATTTTACGAGGTCATTGCTTAGCTTTTTGGTATCATAGAAGGAAAAAGATAGTAAAACATGTGGAGTTTACCGAGAAGCATGTGTGACTAACTGAATAGTCATTGTTGTGGTATTTTTAAAGAGCAGGTTCTTTTATAATGGTTGGTTTTTATTAGTCAATTTTTTGTCGTTTGTCAAAAATTTATTTCATGGTCACAGGAATAATATTAGCAAATATTGATGATGACATTGTAATATATATCAGGAAAATCCAAATACAATATCAATAATTTTTAATATCGCAAAATCCCTGTATATATAATTTGTATTTTCCGCATTATACTTAATCTTTTTTATAAACTACAGGATGTCACAATTTAAAACATAAAGTACGGTCAGCAAAAAAACTTAATACATAATTTTCCTTTTAACTTTCCCTGTCACGTATTTCCCCATGAATCATAATGATAATTAACTACCTGTCTTAGAAAATCCACAAAGATTCCAGTTGCAACTGGTTTGGTTGAGAAAAATCTTGCTCGTGTCGTAATCACAAAGGAAATGGTATAAGCTTGGCTTGCGCAAACGCGTAACTCGGATGTTGACGATTACCGCGCAGCAAGTGTTTGCAGGTCTAGTTACTGGCGCGAGCGTTTAAACGGGGCATTACGACTTTACGAGACGGGTTTTAGCTCGCAAATAATGTTTGCGTTTTAAAATGTAATATATTTATTTATACAAATTTGTTCCTTATTCACTCTGGTGTTTAGCAAGGATATTTAAATAAAATAATTGTTTTATGAAAAATAATTTGTGATGCGAAAAATGATACCTACTTAAAATTAAATGCACAAATCTCGTTATAAATTTTGTACCTGTCAGTAGTTTAGTAAGTAATGAAATAAATATTATTTCTGGTTATTTACACGACATCAATAAATAATTTCTAATCATTTCTTCCATTAACCATAGTTGATTTGTTGCATTGAATAAGCTTAACTACTTAAGAAAACAAGAAGTTTGATGTAAATCTCCATCAATAGATATTACGAAAGCCTTCAGAACCTCATTATAAAGCATTAACTAAGCGAAACGCCATTAAATTTAGATTAAATCATTAACTACTTAACCGCAGTAATACGCGACAACTAGACACGCCTAATGCAACAAACTGGAGACATTTTCAAACTAACTAACTCTATAAGCGACTAATGAAATTCTAATTAATTCATTATGCCGTCTTTAAATACAAGTCACAGATAATGACGTGTTTGAATCGTGATCCAATACAATGTAAGTGACCGGTCGAGTCGAGTGGTTGGGCAAGTCACTGGAACGGTGTGAACGGGGCTCTGTGAAAGTGGACAGGGGAGTCGCGCGGATAATTTCTATGAAAATGTGTTCTTAGGCCGCACAATTGATAGAAAATTGTTGGCAAGAGTGGCGTCTAAATGCTGCCGACTGTTGCGTATAGTGGCTGGTTTTTACCTGAAACAGAAATGATAAACGGGAGTTAGTTGCGTCGCATAAAGAATTTTTATATAGTATAGGTATAATTATTTTTATTTTTTACAATGAATTTATAATTTATATTTTTTATATATTACAATTTAGATGTACAGGTACAGGTTTCACAATGATATATAACCCTTTTTTTTCCTTTTGTTTATATAAGTAAGTGAATAAAGAGAGTTGGGGTTTATTGGGTATCTATATCTATGATAAAAAATAACCCGTACAGCTATTACGAAAACTAAGAACCTATTACACATAATGTGTTATGCATTAAGATTATATTTAGATCTCTAAACATTAATTCCAATTTATTCGCAACTATATAGAAGCTTCCGTTTCGAAACAGCGTTAACTAGTTACATATCTTCTTAATGTCGCCTTAAGTAGGTGACTAAAGAATTACAATAAAAAAGTCCAAACGATTTCACATGCCGATATCATTTCTTGTCTATAATTCATTACACATGACAATAAAAAATAAAAAAGTGGGCCAACATCCAACCAGCCATTCATATGTGTCGTAAAAAAATCATTATAACGCATTATCTATATAAAAAAGTTAGCGGTAGATTGACATCTGTCGGTTTGGGCTGCCTCTTACGCTCGGTTGAGCAAAATCGGGTATTACAATTAAATTAAAAATCAGTCAAGTGTAGGTACAACCGATAAGTTTTGTAGCGTCAGTAAAAAAATTGTCAACTGTCTCTATTTTTTATAAATGTATTTTTTTAAAGATATGATTGACATAATGACATTGCTTCATTGATAACTAATCCTTTCATAAAAAATGTATCGTCTGTGTTTTTTTTAATAGTTTAAGTTGCGATTTATTTGCTTAAAATATACGGAATCTTAATCGGACAAATCCGTTTCATTCTTGCCCCACTTTATATACAATGTTTGCGCGACAATTTCACGCATTCCGTCATGACTTGTCAAATGTTTGCCGTCATTTTTATTTTAAATTTTATTGCCTTTAGCCACTTAAATGCAGTCGTAAATCAAGTGAAATCTTTATGATGATTAATGCTGTTCAAAAGGTTTATAGCGTATTTTTGTACGTTGTTCTGTATTATTGGAGACATCTTGTAAATAATGGGATTAAATGCTGTTTCAATTTGGATTATAGACTTAAATTTTTCCGTATACGATCGTATTTTTATGAAATTCTAAATAAAAGCTTTGTTTTATTGTTGGCTTATCAAAAGATTTAGATCGTAAATTTTATTCTAGTAATCAAAAGTCGTTTAGTTTATTATCATTGATATGACTTTCTATTCTAAAATACAATGGGACCGAATATTTATAATAATAAAGCTTTAATATAAATAGCTCAGTTAACTTTAATTATGTGTCTGCAATATTTCTTTAAATATAGGCAGTTTATGCTTAAATCTTCTATATTTTATTGGATTTTTTTTATTTTTTGTATACTACTTACTTTGTACTTTATACATAGAAACGCCACAAACAAACATACAATCACATGTTTAATTGTATTTAATTTTATTTAGAACTGCGCTGCTATCCCTACAACAGCAATTTAATTAATAGTAGAATGATTCAATTGAATCCCCGGTATGCGTTGGTTCCCATTGTGACCGCACTTTCTACACACCAAGTAAGGTGTCGCATTGCCCAACCAACGTCAACCTGGCTATTGATTGATAATGACAGAATAACCTGTGTTTGCCGACGGCCATACTGTTTTAATTTATATTGTAATAGCTGTTAATTAGATTTTTGTGATGGATGACGTTTTTTAATAGTTTCTGGTTATTCGTGTCTTATTTTGTAGTTTATTTAGCCGTTTGATAAGTTTATTTAAATCTTTTTTTTTTTATTATGATTTTATCTTAAAAATAAAAATCTAAATGATTAAAATAGTTGTGGCATGTTTTGTAAATGTATATAATTATAACTAAATGAAAACTTAAGGCAAATGTTTAAGTATTGTGATTGAAATATTGGACTCAGCCTTTACAAAATGTGTACATACTATTTATTATATTAGATGTATACCTAGGTATGATGAAACGCATGTATTAACACAGAATATTTATTAGTACTACGTACAGAAGGTTCATTTCGCGACAAAAAAAAATGTAAATAGCGACTCTAGCTGCGACGCAATAAAGTACAATTCAGCTCGCATGAATGCTTAATGCCTAACGCGATATAAACTAAACATTGCCGCTTCTCTTCCAAGCGTCACTCTGTATTTCTTATCGCTTACAACTAATAATAAAATAAAAAAAAAACGTACTGCCATTCGCCTGCCCGGGAGGCGCGCTGGCCTATCCTACCTAAAATATCGAGTGAAACCGTATAGTAGTAAGTAAATGACGAATAAACAAAGTATCATAGCACTTAAATAAGTTCCGTTATGCTTTTATATTCCGTTATCAAGGACTGAAATCTTGTACAGTTTTAACTCTAGATTACACCATGTACCGATAGACAACAGAAACAGGCTCTGCAGTAATAATTACGCGCCATTACACATTATTAGTAAGGCTACTGAATTTTACAAGTAATATTATGGGAAGGAAAAGTGGTTTCATTATTACTTAGGTACTACTTTTTCTAGAATAAGAACATGTTAGTTCAGAATATCACTTCATTTCACTTAATGACATGAGTGGTTAGGGCAACTTGAAGTTAGCCAACTCTCTGATACAGCTATAAACGTAGATTTCAACTCTTTATAAACCTGTAGGAAATAATACTTTTTAAGAATCTCGGCGCAAACAGGCCACTGGCCTCAGCTACCGGTGGTCGCAGATTCGAACCCATAACAGGCAACTACCAATGTGACTTTTTCAAATTTATATGTATCTTAAGTATTCTAAGACATCACTGACAATCGATGAAGGAAAACATTGGGACGAAACCTGGATTCCAAAAATTGGAATCTAAAATCGCCAACCCGCAATAAGCAAGCATGGTGATCAATGACCGTTCCTTCTCTATATGAGAAGAGGCCTGTGCCCAGCAGTGGGGCGTTTACAGGCTGGTATTATTATCCTATCTCTTGTATGCACCAAATATATTTAAGAATGATTAAAAATATATATATAACCATAATATTACTTCGAAGTTCTATTTACGAAAATAACTAAAAACAAAACAGCTAATATTCTAGGAATGAATATTTAAATATTCATTAAAATACATTGTTATCCATCCACGAATGATAAAGGAATTCAATCGTCAACCGGAAGATGCTCTATAGTTTACATTCCTTCTGATTCTATAAGGAAAACATGATTTTAAACGGGAATCGGCACTAATAACTCAAAAATTTAAGTTAATATGTAACGCCTTCAAAAATATCTATTTTTCTATAAAATTTACGACATGACGCAGCCGGTAGCAAACATTCTTTCTCACGCAAATTATGTAAAATATATTCAATAACTGTTCCGTAAGATCATCTTAATTAACGCTAGGCCGCATCCAATCACTAGCGTTCTCATTTTATGGTATCGAGAAAAAAAAATGTACTATCATAAACAATGTTCACTTTTAATTTTATTACTTTGGGCTCTGTCAATCATAGTGTGCTATTAAATCGATACACTATGTAATCTTACTTATTTAAATACTTTCAACGAAATCATTCCCAAAGGCGTAGGACTAGTGAGGGGAATACAGGTTTACGTTTCTTGATTAGTCGATTTATGGGTTACAATTAGTTTATTATGATGTTAATATTATGAAATTTTGATGGCAGACTTGATTGTAGGTAAGTGAAGTAATAAATTACAATAAGGAATTATTTTTTGAGATAATTTTAGAAATGGCTGCAACTTGTAGGTTTTAATTAGGTAAATGCAATTAGGTAATCGTTACTAATTATTTATTGTGTGAATTTAATTCCATATTTATTTCATCTTTGGTGGAGACCAATACTTTGTGGAGAAAACTAATAAAATCTATTTATCTTCTTTTACGACATCATTAAAGCTTTATTAATAAATGTTAATACTTTATTGTATTTTTACAAATATTATAAAATTAATCATCATACTTGAACGAGTTACAGTAATCGCTGTAAGGATGAAAAACTTTATTCCATGTAATAAAAAGAACATCATTAAAATATATCGATAATCAAAGTTAGTCGATTATATCTGACAAAGCCGACTTTCTAGGTACAACACTAATGAAAGCCGTTATATCAAATCACAAGCACGGTTAAGCTATAATTTTGCAAATTGCCGCCACACATTGACGAAATAACTTTAAAGGTAGCGCACATTATAAAAGTAATTACACCTACGGCATACACGCTTATCTACATAAACTTCTATAATAATAATATAATAGATATTATCTTTGTAATTAGAAATATGAAGAATGTTTGAAAATGTTAATGCGAAATTGTTATTTCTATCAACAGGAATGGCTGAAAACCAGCGCTGTGGCGGGTCGTGCTCGTCCCGGTACAACATAAGCTGAGCCATCTCCTTTTGCTACTGTTTTCTTCAGACTAATATTTAATAATTATCTACCGTGTTTTCATTTTTGATTAGCAATAAATGTCTTTTTATTTTATTTTGTTTTAATAAAATTTATGTAGAATACTGTCATCTATGCAGAAATTTAATCTCTAAAGGACTGAGACCTAAAAGTAGGTAGGTATTCAGCTAAATCCAGTGTAGCTGTAAACTATATAGGTAGTAGCTAGAAAGATATTATATCCGTCATCGGACAAAAGTGTTCGACGCCGGTGACAGGGCGACACGACTTAAATGGAGTTGGGTAGGACACTTAGCTAGACGTACAGAGGGCCGTTAGAGTCGTTATGTAACTGAATGGTGGCCAAGGACAGGTCGAAGGAGTCAGGGACGACAGAGAACACGTTGGGCTGATGACTTAGTTAAGTAAACAGAAACCACCTGGACGAGAGACGCGCAAGAGAGACAAAACTGGCAGAAAAACCGGACACCTATATTCAACAGTGGGTGATTCCGGGCTGAAATGATGATGATGATAATATTAAACCGACCCCAAAATAGCTTGGGAGAAGGCTAGACAGAATAATAGATATTTGCATGTTCCCATATCAATAAGGCAGTCTTTATTTAGAATTTAAAGCAAAAAAATATTTGTATGACAGCATTTAATTAATTACAGAAAAAAACACAAAATCTTTAAAAAATATAAACTGACAAAACGCAATTATTAAATTCATATTTATAGCTTAATTACACTATAATAGGTACATAAATATTCCGTTACATTTATAAAACTACTTGGATGTGTTAGTACATGTAACATGATTTAGTCAATGATTAGCAGAGTATTGATTTCGATTCGGTAGTCCATGCCTATTGCTCTGACATCAACATGACTACCAAACAGATACGGATATTAGGTTTCCCTGTACGAATATCGGTAGTCAGTTTTTAGTAAGCAATTTGTTCTAGAACACTAGAACTTATTGTATCGATACCTGTTAAACTAAAAACGATTCTAGATAGATATGTATAAAATAGAATAAAAGTCGTGAAGCATTGTATTCTTCAATGTGGATTAACCAAACTTTTTAATGAATTAAAAAATAGTTTCATTGCTTTGTCACAGACATTCGCACGAATACGTGAACCCACAAGTGTAGAACATTTTTTAACAGACATCAAAGCGCGAACCTTTGTCGAATGTTTGCGTGCATCTGAGTGACCGGGGTAAAATTAGGTTAATAAAACAAAAAACGATCGCCATTCCAAACAGGAAAATTATACAAATATTCAGTGGTATAATTCTTACATAATAAGCTAACGACAGTACCCAGATGTTCAGATAAATTCACATAAAACATCAATGCTAATTCACACTGACAAAAGGTCAGCGAATGTACCGTAAAATTATCAACACAATTTAAAATCGAAAACTAAAATAATGGTTTGTGTTACAACGTAGAGGCGTTCCGACGAAACATGCATTCATGCTCGGGGGCCACTTGCTTATTGATATTTTAGTTATAAATAATCTCCACAATAGAAAGTTATCCTAAATCATTACTACGATATAGTAATTTGGGCGGCTCAAGAATACATTTAATTCTTTATTTCTAATTGAAACAATACGAATGGCGGCAATAAATTTGAGAAGCTGTCTGATAGTATAATTGACCTGCCTAGGACCGCGTTGGTGGTCAAAATGATAGATGTTACTGTTGTGATACGATTATACTAAACAGTTTTTAATTTCTATTACATGTGTATCTCTAATAAGAATCTAATAATGGTATATTCGATTCTTTATAGAATATAACTTTCACTTTAAAAACGTTACTAAACTTAGTGTAGTGATGACCTTAGTATGATATCATTAGTTAATTATTTTCGAAAAGATATCTTTTCGAGATATCTACTTAAAGATTAATCCGCACTTGTCGCGTTTGGTAAGTGAATGGTTGAATCATGGAAATTTCTAGATCACTTCTGACGTCAGATATTACGTTAAAACCATTGTAACTGGCTTTTGTATGTTCATGTTTTGCTATTGCTAAGTTTCGAAAAACTGTCTGAAAGTTTTACTGACGTATAGATTTTATTAAGTAGTGCAACCCAGTAAATATGCAGTATGTGGAAGTTTCAATCAATGAACGACTCGTTAGATCCTGCGACGTACCCAGGGGGGGGGGGGGTAACTATTGAATAATGAATCTCAATTATAATAATGCAAAATTGTTATTTTTTTAGTAGGCACACATATAACACAAAGAACAAAAAAATATTGTCAATGTTTACATTCCAGTAGTTCCTTCCATTGACAGTATTTTTTTTAAATAAACTGAATGAAGTGTCCGCTAAACTAATATCAATTTTGCTTTGGCATTGTATTGAAATATAAATAAATGAAGAGTACGGACAAAGTTTGGGACAAGGCTACACAGAGGAAGGTAACTTTATGTGACGATCTGCCTGACTGCTAAACCGAAGGTTGTAGGTTCGATTCCCACTCGGAAGAAATCTTCGTGTGATGAGCATGATTTGCCATATTTTTTCCGTGTCTGGGTGTAATTTATCTTTAATATGTAGGTACTTATTTAAAAATATATAAGTATGTTTATCAGTTGTCTGTTTGCCATAATACAGGCTCTGTCTATCTCTGTCTAGTTTGGGATCAGATGGCTGTGTGTGAGTTGTCCCGATATATTATTTAAAAAAAAAAGAATAAAAGATATCAACAAGTATTCCTACAGACTTTCCGTCTAAAAAAGTGTTACTAAACACAAACATATACAAATGACAATTAACTTTTAAGAAATGTCAATAACAGTTACCGCGTACAATCGTAAGCCATAGAAATAATCCGAGAGTGGTAGCTCATGGCGCAACCACCAATTTGTACTTTGATTGATACTAATCCCTTTTATCCAAATGCTGTACACTGCACCACACAATACTACTAATATGTACCACGCTGGCATAAAAAGGACCTTACGTCAAAGGCTTAAGGTTGATTATTGTAATTTATTATTACTGTTGATGTGTGGTTTGCTGTACATATGACGGTACGAGATCTCGATTTGACTGTTAATTGCAGCGTAGTTTTTATTATAAGCCTGACTTCTGTCGAGAAAAAATATCCGACGTCTTTGAGCGATGTTTATATTTAGAATGCGCTTGTACCTACTTAATATTTGACGTAGTTGTGAGAATATTATACTACTTTAGTTATTCTATTTTTAATTGAGAATAAATAGGCATGTCCCTAAATTGTTTCTTCTATTGTATCCAGTTAAAAAAATATCAGTAAATAAAACAAAAACATTTTCGAAATATGTTTTTATGTAAATTCGTCCTCAGGAAGCACGTTAAGCCGGTGTTCCCAACTGTCATACGTTGATCTTTTTTGCAGTTGCAGTCGTATCGCAGTTGTTAGGTCATTACAATTCTGACAACCAGTCTTACTATAGGATAGTGTGTTACCCGGTTAAATAGGTTGTGGAGGTCAGATAGGCAGAAGAAGGAAGCGCTCGGAGAGCGCCTAGCCCCAGAGGAACGCGGCGCTGTGTGGCGTGAGGCCTGCGAGGAAATGGTCCTCCGCTGGCGGTTGGACCTCGCCAACGCCCGCTATGGACGCCGCGTCACCGAAGTTGTTGGTCCACTTCTGAACCCATGGCTGGAGCGACGCCACGGGATCCTCACGTACCGTTTGGTGCAGGTGCTGTCCGGGCACGGGTGTTTCGGATCGTACCTGTACCGAATAGGGCGAGAGGAAACCCCGTCGTGTCATCACTGTGGCGCGGCGGAAGACACAGCGCAGCACACCCTCGAGGCCTGCACTGCCTTCGAGGCGGAGCGCCGTGTCCTGCGTGGGGTCGCTGGCCCGGACCTTTCGCTCGCGGGCGTGGTTAATGCCATGCTCGCGGACGATCGCGTCTGGCGGGCAGTGTCTCATTTCTGCGAGAGCGTCATTTCGCAGAAAGAGACCTCGGAGCGCGAGCGGGAGGCTGACCCTTCCGCTCCTCAGCTCCGCCGACGGCGGGTGGGTAGGGCGCGGACGAGGAATCCCGTAGCCAGACCTGCTCCGGGAGGGACGCAGAGGGCGGGGACGGGGGTCCCTCAGCCTTCATTGCACGCGTCTCCTTCCGTGCTGGGTGGGGGTGGTGTAGTGCCATGCACTGCCCTCGCTGTCCTCCCTCCTAGCTAGGAGGGAGGTCATGTCGGGCCCGCCACGAAGCGGGCAGTCGCCGGGGGCGTTATGGTGTTAAGACTTCGGTTGGACCCGTAACGCCGCCACTCAGGCGAAGGATGGCACCAGGTGTTTTGCCGGAGTAGTCAGAGCCTTTGTCAAGGCTCTGGAAGCCCGGACTCTTGCAACCCCACCCCCGTGGGGATGCAAGGCTGGCTCATAAAAGAGTTTCACCTGCAAAAAAAAAAAAAAAAAAAAAAAAAAAAAAAAAAAAAAAAAAAAAAAAAAAAAGGCAGAAGAAGGAATCGCCTCCCACCCTTCCATTCTTCTCTATGAAGAGCAAATGTGGACCAGTCCTTCTTATAGGAATCGAGCTCATCTCGCCATCTCCGCCAGGGCCTAAAACGTGGTCGTCTTTGGTTTTATGGTATCCATTTGGATGCTATTTTGGCCTAACGGTCAGTCGACATTGGAGTACAAACGTGCCCAAATAATGTTGAATAACAAAAAATACAATATGCGATTATTATACTGTGATTATTTATTAAAATTTATAGCACAATTGCCGTAAAAAAACGGTTTTCAGTCTGTCTAGACGAAAATGACAGGCTATTACTTGGATTACAACTAGAATATTCCTTGAGTATAAAATGGTGGTAAATAATTAATAACTGTAAGTGAAGTGAGATTTAATTTTATTACTTAAGTTATTGCAGCAAATACCTGTTAATAGTTGAGATGTTTTGTATTTTTTTAAATGGTTTTGTGAATGAAATGCATTGATATTTCTTTATCTGGCTGTTTGGGCGCAATCGCGAGTATACTTAAAGTTTGGTATCTAGGCTGAAACTCATTCAGATAGTTAACCCATACTAACCTATACAAGTATTATAAATACGTAAGTAACTCTGTCTGACAGTCTGTCACGCTTTCACGGCCAAACCACACAACAGTTTATGATGAAATTTGGTATAGAGATAGGTTAAACTCCAAAAAAAAATACTTAGGTTAGGGTAGGTAGAAGGTGAAAGTTACTATTATAATAAAGATAAAGAGCTCGTACTTATAAATTAGCAAAATCTGAAACTACATGACGATATCTATGTTCTTTAAACGTTTAATTAATTGAAGCCTTACTTTTGTGTTTTTTTAATATGCTTAGTAAAATTGGTGTTTCAATAAGATATCCATGTTATGGGTACTATATTTATCTTAGACCGAAGTCCTTCGTATTACGTAGGTACGTAATACGAATTCCATACCTTAATTTATTTGAGATTATTTATATCGATGTATTAAATATAGATGTAGGGCAAACTCTCAATTACAGTCTAACAAAAAAAAACCAATGTAAACAAACCCCGAACATCATACTTTAAAATAATCGAATAATATAATCGTTCGTGTCAATTAAAAAGCTTTAAGCATCGATCTTTAAATCGATATACGTACGAACCGATGTATCGATACGAAGGCCCATGCGTCTTTCTAAAGTGTCATTTGATTCTTATCGATATAGATAATGTTGATGACATTATATTTTTTTGTTTTACAGTGACATTTGACCTGAGACCCGTGTGACTCTTTGTTTAAACTTTGGTGATGTTATTTTGTTTTTTAATATTTCTTTTGTTTCGATGTAATGTTGTGAGTCCTTTGGGTTTGAAACATATAGTATTAAGTATGTAGGTACTAAAGTTTAGAGGTTGGATTCTTTACACAACTTTTTGTTTTTGAGAGGTTTGGTTATATTAAGAGTACTTCATAAATAGCACCCATAACTAGATTGTGTTTTCATTAAGAACGTAAAATTAATTAAGCAGGATATTGCGAACTTTAAAACTACTGTTTTTAATCAAATTTATAGTTTTTGAGATAACGTGACGTTAACATTTCCCGGATGCTGGGAGTTGCATAATTGTTAACGATGGAAGCATTATAAATAATAGAATCAAGAAAATAGTGTGTTTAACACTCATAAATAATAAGATATTTCTCGCGAGTTTATTTAATGATCTGGCTAGTAAAATTATATCTCATATAGATATGAGAAATATATCTACAGGATGATTTTATTTAATTTTATAAAATACTTCTTTCTCGCGTAGGCATTATTTTGATAAACATATTTAATATTCAATTCATAGTGAAATTTATTCATAATTACACAATAAACATATCAAAATGGCATGACAATCTTAAGATATGCCACATTCGAATAAAGATATCTCAATTCCCAACACGATTTAAACATCTGGTTTGTAACAACAATAAAAAGTTTCCAAACCAAAAAATATACATGCTGTACAAAAAAAAAACATATCTAAGCCAATCAACAGTCAAAATGATGACAATAATCATGTTAAATCGTATAATTCATATAGAATCAAGAAAATTAAGGTTTTATATAAAATTTTATTCAATTTCATAAAGTTTAGAATAAGAATGTTTGAGATATGGTCGATTATGGAAAACCGTATCTTAACAATGGAATGGTCGAATAGAGTCATCTACGTCCATTTTGGTTACGGTATATGAATAAATTAAAGAATATTTCTACAAATATTTTCCCACATTTTTTTTGGAATGTATTGTATTGTTCTGGATCTAGAGTTACGGGGTTTTATCGTGGCGTGGAGAAAGTTCGATACCCGATATATTGTACGTTAAGATGTCGCGTTATCTAAACATATTGTTAATCTCTAAACATAACTAGTTTTGAGCTAACTGAAGATTAGAATGTAAGATAGTTTCTTCCTTGTTTGTGAGTATATCATTACGGTTTTTCTTGAGAGGATAAGCAGAGATTTTTGTTTTATATTAATCGACATTTCAGTCTTCTGT
Source organism: Diachrysia chrysitis (assembly GCA_932294365.1). Taxonomy (NCBI): domain Eukaryota; kingdom Metazoa; phylum Arthropoda; class Insecta; order Lepidoptera; family Noctuidae; genus Diachrysia; species Diachrysia chrysitis. The sequence goes on along the minus strand of OW028659.1, from coordinate 5,960,375 downwards.
TGAACTAGCGTTTGCCTGCGGTTTTATCCGTTTGATTTTCGTTCATCGCGGCAAAAAGTAGCTTATGTCCTTTTTTGTAATTCAAGCTTACTCCATACCATTTCATCACAATCAATTCAGTGGTTTACGGAAGAGGAACAAGAGGTCATTCTCCTCCTTCTGCTCTTTCTCCTCTTATATCTCCCTCTCAACTTCCGTTCGCCTTACCCATCACACTTTTCGTAACGCTCTAATTTACCAGCTTACTCCCCAAGTCAAATGTGCGTAAATAAGTTTTACTTAAAACAAATTTAAGCTCTGTAATCATGAACCCGAAAGCAAACTGCATGAAAGGAAGAATAATCAGGCTTTGCAGGGAAACAGGTATAAGAGGTTCTTATTATGTAAACTCACATAATTATTACACTCGAATCACAAAATGTACCAATCTTTAAACCAAAAAATCTTGAACTTTCTTGAACAAGTAAAATCACCTAAGCTTATTAAAAAAAGTAGAGCAAAATCATTCATTCTTTGTTTGTTAACCTGACAAGCAACCTGGCAACCTTGAAAGAGATCATAATTAAACTCGATCAAGGCTAGGCTAACTGGTCATTGTCGCCCAGTGAACCAAAATAACAAGTAAGTGATGCAACTCCTCAAAATTCTTCATTGTTTGTAAATGAACATAAAAATATTCATTATACTCAAATCACAGCCTTAATTTACGGACAATTTTCCACGGACTGTTACAGGTCTGTTATTAAAAGTTAACAAGAGAAACTCGTATTCCTCATACAGTTACGATACAAGGTATAACTTGACCAGCGTAACATGAACGCAGCTGTCAAGAATATAGGAGGACTGCGTAGGTCAACAGTGCGTAGTAATAATTCTTAGACACCAGTGTACCTTGGTCTGTGGTGCAGTTGATACTGGTTGATGGGGCAGGTCTTTGCTAAGTGGATGGAGTACCGCAAGGAATAATGATATGCGGTAACGTTAAATCTAAGTTTATAACTGAATCTTCATTTACAGAGATCCCGGATGATATAAAATAACTTTGCACGGTAGAGACGGCAATATTTTATAGACCTTAATTAATATAATAATATCCTAGCACCACTTACTCATTATTTAGATAATTTAATTGGTGCTATTTAATAAATGACAGTTTATTTATATTTTTATGATATTAAACTAGTATTTAAGATGAGGATTTTAATAAATACCTTTGCTAAATGGGATATCATGGTAATCCTTACTTTAAGTAGATATTTAATTATATTTTAATGCTTTTTCTGCAGCTTTATCAATGATCTGTCACATTATTAAGAAGAAAAAAAAAATTGAAATGCAAACAACTTTAAAATTTTACGTTTTACGTATCAGCTGGAGATATAAAAACTGGTGACGTTTGTCGAGCACAAAAAACTTTATCAATGAAAAAATTCGATAGTAATCGAATATATTACAAAATGCAGGACTTATAATAGGTATCATAATGAAACGCTGTTGTGTAACTTCAATCAATCAAATAAAATTTTGGCGATTAGTTGTTAACATTTTACAATAGGGATGCTGACTATTTTTTTATCACACGTCTGACGTCATTTGTAGCTTAAATTTTTGCCAACACGTGGCTTCACAAGCTCTTACTCCTGAACTTTAAAGCGCTTTAACTTTGACATTTTTATTGATTTGATAAAAGAAAAAATATGTGAGTTTTTGTTTATTTATATGTTAAGGTACTTACCTATCGCTATAACGTCCTGCAAATTAAATATTTATCAGAACTAATTTTATAATTGTCCCTGTCAAATCCTATCGTTTTGCTGTCGCTTGACTTTCGCAAGGTAGGTAATATTTCTACTTTCCGTATCCAGTCCGACCCAGCTAACTTTTTTGGGGCATCGGGCTAGATATCCTACATTACAGATGGTACCAACTTAATAGAGAGATTCGTGAGAAATTAGCACTTTAAACGCTAAACAATAGACAATCTTTTGTTCGTCGGTTACCAGTGACCTACGCGGCGCATAAAGGCTTAAATATGAAAATCGTCTCTTTCGGTCAGATTTCTAATGAAACTCTCAAGCCACATCCATCATAATCTAATCATGCCATCAACTGGCTAGAGAAACAATTTGTGTACAGCAAATGTTCCAAATTGGCTTGTTGAGACAGGTGGCTACCGAGCTCTCCATTACAATTGTAAATGTTACAGCAATTTTCTTGCTTCCTTGTCCATCAGAAAACTTATTACGATTGTGATTTTGTCCGTATGTTCTTTAATGTAGATGCTTTAACAGATGTTCGTGTGTAGGCTTTTGTTTTTGAAGTAGATTGTTAGATCATTTGGCAGTCGAATTAAATAATATGACATTAGTAAGTACGTAGATAACTCTAAAATCTATGCGATTTATTTTTCGTATGTCGGCTAGATAAAAGTAAATATTTCATTTTTTTTTGGTATTTTGCAATTGAATACATTTGATCGATTACTATTTAAAAAAAAAAACATATTTTTTGTACAAAAAATAATAAAAAGAAAAGAGCTGACAGTCATTTGTTTTTATTGTTTGGAAGTACTGACTTGATTAATAGTACGGGACCCAACTATCTAACCCTACTTTAGTGCTTAAGCCTAGACCATAATCAATATTTCTATTACCTGTATCCGCTAGTTAGAATCCGCTTTATTTAACTAACATCCGGCGATTTATGCCTATTGTTTTTGTTGTTTTTGTATAAGTAACGAGTACATGGTCTTCGTTAAGCCAATTTCCTTCTGACTGATTATATAAGTTCAATTAATAATTTTAATAATTCGTCATTTAAACATACAATGGGGAGTAGGGTTGATAAATAAAAATATGATAGAACAAAATAAATAAATAAACGTTCAACAATTCAATTGATTATTTTAAGTGCCCATCGTTTTTAATTATTCTCTTTACCTAGATATGTTTAACTAAAATGTCATGTGGATAAACTTTTTCTCAAAGGTGACTCTACCACAAGCTATCATGATAAACACCAATTCTATTTAAAACAATACCAGTAAAAACACTCCACAGCCTATCGAGACCATAAATAAAAAATTAAAAGCAAACCCACAAATTGACATGTCACATTATGACATCATAAAACCAGAAAAGAAAACCAATAGTATTATACCACTGTCACCTGTTAAAAAGCATAAAAAAACAAATGAAATGTTTTAACAAACGACAGTCGATTGCGTAGGTGTTATGGGATACCGCCAGTCTTTTAGACTATTTTGTCAGTTCGATGAATCGAACGGTTGTGAAAGGGTTAAGTTTAATCTTTGAAGTAGGAAGTGGAGCTTGTTCATTCAGAAGTTAAGTTAAAGGTTGTATTTTTAATAGACAGTAACGGAGGGTTAGGATTGGATTTTTAATTCGCTCCAGGTTCGATGACGTAAAAACCAGTTGTAGCCTTATTATTTTTATATTTAATTCTATATTTTAAAAATGTAATCGAAATGATTAAATAAATCTTTACTTGACTGACGAGCTGATATTAAACTTTTGATCTTTTTAAAACGACTTAGAAAATCTGTCAAATAAAGCATAACTTTATCTACAAAATAAGTAGCTTTTAACTGTTTTAAACAGCGCCCTGTTTTAACTGTCCAACAACTGGCCCGTAAAACAATGTCAATTCTATTTTACATAGATATTATATTCCGTTGCTGTATACTGATCAGCCAAAATTGTGTTAAGTATTCAAATGTTTATTTTAATGGCTAACTGACAAGACCACTTTGTTTTTATATATTGATATTGTAAATTGAGTATTGTGGAAAATGCTTCAAGCTGTGATCGTGGGAATTATTAAAGAATTTGCTTTAGACCTACCAAATATTTATGGTGATGACGTAATAAGTTAAAGGCTTTTAAGAAGATAGTATAAATATTAGCAATATAATTTCCCATTATTTAAATAAATGGTTCAGTAACATACTATACCTACCATTTATTTTACTCATGGGTAGGAGCATAAATATGGAATAATCAATTAGTTTTATTGCAGTAAAGGATGAATTATTTAGTTCTGATTCAGAATGTAACGGATTTTTCCTTCTCTCTTAAAAAACTGATCGTCAATTTATTTTAATTTAAAATATTTTTTTTAGGTTTTCCTTTTTTGTTTTGTATCAAAATTTAAAAAATACATAACAGTGAAAAGAACATGGCCTGGACAGAATTTTGACTGGCCTTTTGGTCTAACGGTTAGTGACCCTGTCTACTAACGGAGGTCGTGGGTTCGATTTCCATCCAGGACAAATCTTTTTGTAATGAGCATGATGATTTGTTTAGTCTCGGACCTCGGTGTAATTTATCTGTGATATGTATGTATTTAGAAATTTATAAGTATGTTTATCAGATGGCTGTGTGTGAGTGGTCCCAAGATTTTATTTTTATAGGTAGGTACGTTTTTATTGCAATTCCATTGACGTAGAAGTTTTTGTTAAAGGCTTTTAGTTTTAAATCGCATTTTAATTGCTCAAAAGATTTATGGTTTAATCATCAAAGATTATGTTTTTAGTTGGTTTTTGTTTCTCATAGGTTCTTGGTGCCTCAGGAAGCCTGCTATAGAGAAATTTATCGCTGTATCAATGTCCACTGTTTTAAATTACGTAGCAACAACGTTTTATGTGTCATAGTAACCCTTCCTGACTTTTACGACCTGAGACAAGATAAACAACTAATAATTTAAAATTTTATATCTAATTCTATATGTAAATTTTTAAATTTATCGTTGTGAGACAATAAAATTAAACTTCTAATGTTTTTTTAACAAGTAAAATCAACAGTTGGCAAGTTTCAAGATATGAATTTTAATGAAAATCTTATATTATTTATATAGTAAGATAATTACGTGTCATTTCTATAAAAATGTAAACGACTTCTAACTCTAATAACTCATAGTCAAGTCTGAAGCTTCAGAGGCCGCGCAGAGCTTGCGTAAGCGACCCCGCGGCTCCGGCAAAGGCAAGGACGGGACCGGGGTGTTTTTAGTCTTTTGCATGTATACTCATCTCAAAGTTATCGTCATAACTTTTATAGTAATGTGATGTTCATCCTTCCTCATTAATATGTCCATATCACGACAAAGCTTTCAACTTTTCATTCACGGGCGCTACTTTCAAGCTTCCTCTAATATACTCATTTCTTATCCTATCTACGATGTTACTCCAGTCATATACAGTCCAATATACATTTCAGTTCTATATAATATATAAAAATTACCTCTATTTCTGCTGGTCACGCTTTAACTTGAGAACTACTGCACCATATTGATAATCCTTTTTTTTGTGTTTGCAATTATTTGTCAGGACGAGGTTTGTACGAAACAATAAAAAAAAAAAACTCAGAATACGAAAAGTGAGTAAGTGAATGAGAAAATAGGTAGGTAGTTAAGTAGGTAGGTAGGTTGTCACTTGACGGGAGCGAAGCCGCGGGCCAGCTAGTTAACAATTTTTTTAACATCATTCATTTATTCCTACGTCAGTTTTATCTACACATTTGGGAAATACAGGAGTGAATATAAACAAAAACGTATGCGACACTTAAAGATATAAAAATCAAGCTGAGATGATTTCGCCCACGCACTCTCAGAACAATGGTGTTAAGTGTTCTATTTGACATGTGTTTCAAGAAACACATTCGGCCTACACAGTGCTTTAATGTAAACAAGTTTGTTATGTATGTTTGTTCGTTTATTTACATGTATTATTGGTTGGGTTGATAAATGGCGACTACAAAAACTCGCATTATTACTTACCTAAATGTTTATTTTTTATGTTGTGCAATAAACTTATTTATCGTGGCCTGTTGGTGTAGTGGTTAGTAACCCTGACTGCTAAACTTTAGGTTGTGGGTTCGATTCCCACCCGGGACATTTTTTTGTGCGATAAGCATGTTCATTAATTCTGTGCCTGGGTGTAATTTATCTATATTATGTATGTATTTAGAAATATATACTATACATAAGTATGTTTGTCAGTTGTCTGGTTGCTATAATACAGGCTCTGCCTAGTTTCAGATCAGTTAGCCGTGCCTTAGTTGTCTCAAGCTATATTATTATATTGATTACACAAACAATTAATTAAAGTCTAAATTTTTTACCTGAAAGAAATGCAGAAGCTCATTTAAATAAGTAAAAATTAACCACTACATAGTGCATACATTGAAATGGCTGTCGCTACATATTACAAGTAACAGTGCTAGTAATATGCATTTAAATTGAATAAATAACATAGGTAACGCACACGGACTGCGCGAGCAGTCAACTGCTCTCGCGCGTCACGTGCGCTTCCTTCTGCGTTCCGCTTGCGTTTTGAAAACAGTCAAAACAAAAGCAGTCGATCTGCTTCAAGCAGTCTGTGTGTGCGCGGCCTTAGATTTACTAATATGTTATTTTTATTTTAGCTTCTTAAGGATCATACGAATATACTATAGCTTTAGCTTGCGACCCGCGTGAATGTAGGTTATCACGGCATAAATTCCTTGGTATCCAAGCTGACTCCATACCGGGTTTCATTAAAATAGGTTTAAAACAAATCATTTTCATCATTATGATAATTTCTAATAAACCTCAAAAATGCGCTTCAGAAACGTTAAAGTTACAAAACTAGACTCTAGCGGCAAGAAAAAATATAGGTTACTCTTTTAAAAATAAGATTTATTCTAATTCACTGTAGGTGCATTATTAGACAAAGATGTGCGTCAACAACGGTTCAGCAGTATAGCTGTGGAAGCGTAACAGACAGACCGACAGAGTTACTTTCGTATTTATAATATGGATACAGATTATGGGAATACCTTGTACCATTTATGCAAAAGGGCCATATGCCTACACCTACCTATTGGTCGTCAATTCTAGGTTTATTGGGTATTGTAGTCACACCATTTTGAAATCCTCTGAGAAATGTGTATACTATTGTAATCCACCCACGCAAAAGCTAAACTCTACATGTTTTCCTACAATTTGTACTAGAGTTTATATTGCTGTTGTCACAAAGTATTATTTACATAATCAGTACTTAAATAGATCTTTATCAAATCACCGCTATAAAGCAATGAATAAAACCTACACATAAATAACTTGTCTCAATCCATACAATACTATATTCATTAATCATTTAGTCAGTAATCGACAGTACATTTGACGTTCCAATTTAAATAAAATTTAATGCCTAATAAAAGTCCAGCAAAAATCGCTAAAAATACTACATAATGTGTTTTGTTTTTGATATAAATTAATAAACAAACAACAAAGGTTTGAATCCGCATTGTATTACTTCAGAATTAATTATAAATCCACTTAACAATTAACGCTTAAAACCAAACACACCATATTAACATCAGATGATTTCAATCCTGTCAAAATTTCACTCAGACTAATTGATCACAAAGTACTAACTACAAAACAAGAATACCGTAAATAAAACCGTATGTCATACGTCATAATGTTGTTTTTCAAAAAACATGATCTCAACCCAATTAATCATACAATTAAAATGATTTGACATGTAATTCGTCACTCGTAGGCATACACGAAATCTTTTTTAAAGTAAATGTTATAAAATTATTAAGGAATAGACGAGCAACTTTTTCGTGGTCAATTTTAAATTATCACGAATATTTAAATAGTGGTACATTTTTAGATGACAGGATAATCGTTTTGTTCTTGGCTATATTTACTTGACTTTGCACGTGCCTCTAAAAAATGCTAATTAAAAGCTGTTAATTGGTTGTCATATTCAAGAGAGCCACGAAATTATTTGCATGTAATTAGCGTCGGAAGATGAAGTAAAAAAAACTTGATTATTTGAGACTCTGTTTTGGTAGCGTCTTTGCCGACATAGCACATAGGCAACACTCCCAGTAAGGTCGAAAATATAATTTCGAAGGAATTAAACTACGATTCTTATCAAAATCGGGTTTGTAATTAAGTTTTGATGAGACAAACAAACATAGTCACATTTATGATATTTTACGAACGATATCTGTCTATTTCACTACTTATAACACGACCAGAAATTTGTTGCAGAGTTATTGTTGAAGCAACTTTTTGTTGCTTGACAGTTGCCTAAAAGTGACTCGCCTACTTCGAAACAGAATTGATTATGCAGTACGACAATAAAATAAGTCGGTCAATTCCGCCCACGTTTTCTCTTATTGGATAAGACATTGTATCGTTGTTTCTATTTAAAATGCGTAAATTATAAAGTATAGAAATTAATGTGTTTTTTATGTATTACCAGTGGATGTCAGGTTATTGAGAGAAGCCAGATGTGTGTGAAAATGTTTTATGTAGTCCATTGGATTGTAGATTTGAATTCAGTCACACAGTCATTCAGTTTTATCCTTAGTAGTAGTGTTGTTAATAGTAGTGAGCGAACTATTTTAAACATAGACAAACATAGACTGCGCGCATCGCTAGTAGCCTCTTTTTTAGCTAAATGCACTACGCTCGTTTACTGATTTAAGTGATTTTCCGAAGTGACGTTTATGTGAAAATATCGACGGTTTCGATATTATTAGGGTAATAATATTACGTTTTAAGATCGTTTTAATAAAGCGGTGCGCTCTGTTTTGTCACTAATTTTACGTTTTTACTTGTTCATACTAGTACCCACAGTTCATACTCGATATGCGCATTCTATAGTTTACTAACCTATTTATCAAATCCAGAATTATATTAAGCATATAATATAATTAGGTACCAAGGAAGTGTGTTTTAAATGAAGTAAATATAAATCGCTGACAAGATAATAATAATGTATGTGGCAAGGTCAACGTAATTTAAAGTTTAAAGTATTGAGATAGAGTATTACTTTCGTTATAAGAGAACGTTATGTTTAGAAAACTAGAGGCTTTGAACCACCTGTTATAACACATTATGATAAATAGGTACCTACATAAAATCTGTGTTAATTCAGTACCTATCTATAAAAAACGATAATAATAATGAAGATTAAATTAATTAGACACTTCCACCCCCGAGCATATATCTCTAGCGACCCCTCTCTAGGCAGTTAAGGCAAGAAAAACTGGGAGCTCTCGTAAGAAATGACTCCCTGGAGCACTCAGGTCCGTTGTGTCGCTACTCACACACAGCTCGCCATAAGCTGCTCCGCGGATTAAATTAAAACACTATAGCTGTTTAAATATCATTTATTGTCTAAAGAAAGATCCATCATATCCATCCACACAATTATTATTATTTTTTATTTTTTTATACCACAATTGTTGTTATGTATGTGGTCTATCTTATACACTGGCATGACATAAATAACTCTAAATAACAACATGACATGAATAAAGTAATAACTAAATATTATAAAATATTTATTTAAACTATAGGTAAAAAATCACGTACCCAAAAATACTTTTAAGAAACTGAGTAATCTTCAAAACAACTAACAGCTCCTACAATAAATATTTCATCCAAAAACCATAGAGTTACCTAATAGGCTTTTAATTTATCATGTCTAATGCGATGAGCATTGTCTTAACTTATCTTTCTGAGTGTTGAGACGTACGCTAGTATTATGACGGACAGATGGATTGAGGCCGATACTACGGAAACTCGATTTTGTATCACCTAATTTGAAAGTAGATTTTGGTGTTGAGTTTTACAAAAAAGTGTCGAGTTTTACTGCGACTTAGAGCAAATTTTTATAGTGATGTTGATAAAAAAGTATCTATATGCTTCTGTTTTAATTTTCGTACTAAGTATAATAATTTAATATTATTTTGTTGCAATCGATTAACGCGAGATACTTATTTCTCACAAAAATTTATGTTATAGTTAACATAAATTGTAAGAATTTAAATTAAATTGTACACGAATCTAATCATCATAAGTTATCACCTAATTTCATCCATAATGGAAAGTAAGCATTCTATTACAGAATTTATTTTGCCTTAAATTAAATATAATTATATGCAATCTATAATTTAATATCCGTTGTTGGGTGTGTATTATTTTGAAACGTGAGAATTGTTTCATAATTCGACAATTAATGACTACTGGCCATCAAGCATTAATAAACATAAAGAGTTTAAATAAAAAATCACTTTCGCTATTTAAATTTAATCCGTGATTCGAAAGTAACCATTTTGAATTTGCAAAACAATCTTTTTAATCTAAACTGTATAATTAATTGGGTTTATAATAGAAATTATACGTAAATGACATCATTTTATTTATTGGTTTCATGGTTACACCTGCTTTTTTTTTAGTTATATAACATCTTACTCGATCAGATTAATATAAAAATAACGATACGAAAGACTCACGCTAATTCTCGAATTAGTGAATAGTAATCGTAGTAAGGGCTGCAATCTCGTCTGGCATGGGTTAAGACAGACAGGTGTACGCATATTACGATAATCGAACTATTGTTTCCCACGACTGTGATTACGGACTGGCCTTTGATGGGCCATGCTGGGCTTCGTTGGTCCATGCTGGGCCAAGAATGCTTATAGCCAGTTACTTCGAATTACATCCAAATGAAGTGACCATTCGGTAAATGAGGTATTTTAAGTGTTGGTTTAGGCGCGGAGATGAGATGAGAAGAGTATATGGTATTATTGTTTACTAGTTTGAGTCTAGGATAATGGTCAAATTATGCATACTAACAAGTTGTTTGGATGCTATTTTGTGTACGAATTGATGTCAATATTCTAATGTGTTGTGCTTGTCACAAGCATGGATTGTCACAATAGTTCAGTGGATATCTGATTGGAAATTTATGTACTAGGGTGCAGATAACAGCAGAAACATTTTAATATCATGCTCCTTATTAACTCATTGCAAATAGTTGATATGCAAAAGTATAAATCACTACCTAATCTTTAGGCCAGATAATAACTACATCTATCTTTCACGGTATTTCTTTACGACTGTATTTATTACTAGCTGTCCCGCGACTTTGTCCGCGTGTTTTAGTTTCAACGGTTTTTCATTTTTGCAACATTTTATAATTTTGCTCCGCTCCTTTTGGTCGCAGCGTAATGTTATATAGCTTATAGCCATTCTCTTTTTTCTTGGGCTATCCAACACTCAAAGAATTTTTCAAATCAGACCAGTAGTTCCTGAGATTAGCGCGTTCAAACAAACAAACAAACTCTTCAGCTTTATATATTAATAAGTATAAGTATAGATATACAATAAACTATTTATATACAATATATATTTAAGTATTGTATAGAGAGTCTAGTTCATTACACTGGCGTAACGTTAATTGTTGGTCAGGCGCCCTACTGCGTGTAAATATCATGTCAGTCAGTCTGTCAGTGATGGACGAACTCTGCACTCTGCAGCCGTAAACTATTTTGTATGTTACAGTTATTATTATAAGCATGCTATTTTATTTTATACAAGTTTTTAACATATGTAAAATAAATATAGTAGGTACCTACATCTACTTTGAAATAAGTTGATAGGTTTTTGTTGTTTATTATTATGTAGGTATGCGATTTTGAAGTCAAATGAACAAAGGTACTAAAAAAAAATAAGGAAGAGAAAAATGACAAAGTACAGAATATAATTATTTAATAAAAATTAATAATATGTGTAATAATAAAAATGATGATGAAATTTACTTTTAAAGTTATGTTAACATTAAGACTTTAGACCATTAGACTTTAATTAAGAATAACATACATGCCGATTTTATATTTTCTGCTTTTTTACATACAGTAAATATTAATTTAGCCCTAATAAGATTATTTTTTTAATAACTCATATTTGTTCTTTACCTGACTAGTATTTTTATTAAATGTTATCTATACTTAATGCGTTTTCATTTATATATACCTACATTATTCCTACAATGTCGCGGGATGCAGTAATAATAAAATAAATACACTGCATAAAAGAAGCTATAATACTTAATTGTTGTTTTCATCTTAATGAAACGATTATCAAGAAAATTACAATACAAAGTAACTATTATGTAAGTACATAATGTTTTTATTGGATATTTCCTATGAAGAACAAACAATAAAATACGACGCAGTACTGATGTATCATAGCCAACCATAGTTATACCAACCTTACAAATAACCTTTAAATATTATTAACAGTATGTTTGAAAGAATATATACAATTATTTATATAGGAGTTTTTTTTTGGTTTTTAGTACTTGAATTCGTATATACCTAAATAAATTCAAATATTAAAAAAAAAAACACGTAAGACGTGGACTACATCATTATAAGCATTGATCTGAACCCTTGTAGCCAAAGCACTTGTGTTATAGAACTAGAAACAACGAAGGTACCACAAACGTTGTCCTATCCGGGGATCAAACCGGGACCTCATAGCTACCGATACCTTGAAAACCGGTGCGTACGCCACTCGACCATGGAGGTCGTCAAATAGAGTTTTTTAATAGAGTTTGTATCGGTTGGTATATTAGAATTGTTTCAAATATAGTAATGAATGCCAAGTTTTAAAATTTTAATCTATTTAAATTAAAAGAAAATTTTTATACTACAATTCGGAATAAAAAATAAATTTTGAATAAATATATTTTTTTTATCGTATTTTCTTTCGAAATAATGTTATATTTTAAATTAAAATATGTTACATACTGTATAATAAATAAACTCTATAATGCTCAGATAAAACATACGTTTCCCCCGATGCGAACAATGGACCATTACAAACAATTACAAGAAACATACTCTCCATTTCTATATACAATAAAATAAATGAATATTTTCTATACATTCAGTCACGAGTTGCAATATCTTATACAATAACAACTAATAATTTTGATTATTGTATGATGAGGTAAGTTATTTGCTTAGATTTAAGTTAAAACTTGAATTACTGAACTAGTTTTTTTAAAAATACTCAATATATATATTTATTTATATAAGTATATTCAAATGACATCTGTTACCCGGACCAGCAAAAAAGGAAACTAAGCATTACTGGTTGCTACGATTTAGACATGCTTTTTAATTTATTATCTTTTTGCACTTGCATCTAAATAGGAGCATTTTTCTCTTACAATTTTGTCAATTCCATATCCAACTAATATTATAAATAGAAAATAACTCCGTCTGTCTCTTACGCTTTCACCGCCAGATTTGGATGACATTTGGTATGGAGTAGCTTGAATTGTAAAAACGGACAGCAGTTGGTGTCCTATGTTTGTATTAAAAGGATAATTCTAATAATGTACTCGTAGCTGTCTTAAGGTGTTTCTTTGTATTTTTTGTAGAGTAAGATCTCAGTAGCTAGCTTCGTTTTTTTTCCTAACTTTGTGTTTAGTCATATCAATTTTATTATTACTTCTAAATATTGTAATCGATAGGAATATTGTACTTTACCAGATTGAAACTTCTCCTTAAGAGTGACATATTGAAATCGTGCAACAGAAGACAGCCATTAGTGCGTATAAATTGTGTGATGTCAATTATTAAATGTAAACTTTACTATGAATTTGTACCAAGGATGTCTATTGTATACTATTTATATAAAACGGTATAAAATGTTAATAATAAATGTTGTTAAATGTAGCCATTATTATATGCCATTATTAATTTGTTTCTTCAAAATGTATTTTTAAGTTGTCTTCATATATGTCAATGTCAATAAAATATGCTTTAAAAAATGTAAAATCAAAATAATTGGTACTTACACGATATTTTTTTGTTCATACCCAACATACCTATAAATGGTTAAAATATAAAATCTCTTTACCTCAAGTATAATATTAGTAACATTACTTCATTCTTTTTTAAACGACTCCCGCACAAGTGTAATTAAACCATGTACCGCGGGACTTTCACAAACTCTCAATTCACATACACAAAGAACATCCAAACTTGAAACTGAACTTGAAGTATTTGTGTATCACACAAATGTTTGTTCCATGCGGGATCGAAGCCGCTCTAATTCGCGCTGAGTGTCAATTGGCGTAGTGCCCTATACGACTCGGCTATCCGTGCAGTCAACTGCAATATAATACTTATTTTCTTTTACAAATCGTTGATCATTTAATTTTAAATATAATTTAATAAAGACAAAAGATTTTGTTTCTAAAGTGCTAAAGATAGTTCGATGTCTTGTAAACCGTTCCCTCAGAAGTAGTAGACGATGTTTATGTTTCCCTTTGGCCTGGCCTTTGCCTCTTTATAAGTAACTCTTGTATCTTACAGTTAATGTATTTTATTATCTTTGTATGCTTATCGTCATTATGGATTTTAGTATTGTGTTATGTATAAGACTGCTAACGAATGGTGAAGAGCACCTTTTGCCGCATTTTTTTCTATAGGTATATCTACTCATAGTAGGAGAATTTTATCAATATTAAAGAGACGAATAATGTGCTCCTTAAAAAAATAAAATGGCGTGAGTTAAAATAAAAATATACATTTTTGCTACTGTAGATTAAAATCTAAAAAACAAAAAGAAACTGTAAAATACTGCTCGCTTCGTAATACCTGATAATGATTTAATTTTATACTTATATAAAAAAAATTGACGTTATAAATTACTTTGTTATAGTTGAAATAATTCGCTTTCCTATTCTATATACATATAACTAAAACAAATTAGGCTTAGTTACACCATTTATAACTCAAGAACGGGTGGACTGATTTTCATGATCTTTGATTTGTTTGATTCGACTTTACTCCGATAACTACAAACAAAAAAAAAATGTATAAAAAAGAATGACTTACGGCGCTACTTATGCGGGGTATCGATAGTTTATAGGAATTATAATAAAAAAACAAAATGAATTAATCAATTAATTGATTATTACCTATTGTATTATATACCTACATAATAATATATTGAACTCTCTATAGCTACGGCCCGCAACAAAGATTACCTAATTACAATACTATAGATTATAGAAGAACAGTTACTCTTGCAGCCATCGTAAGTCTAATAAGACCATTAACATCGTTGAGCCATTACAAACGCTGATGCACCTTTAATACCTTCCAGAGAAATAATCACTGCGTTTTTAGTTTGTACTGAAGATTGCAGTTAGAAAGGTCATCAGTTCAACTCCCTTTTTAATCAATTTGTCGGGATAATGTTTGGTTGCTAACTTGTACAGATTGGGGTATAATAATACTGGCATATATATATCCCACTGCTAGGCACATGTAGAGAAGGAACGAGCATTATTCACACTTATGGGTAGGTGATTTGAGTTCTAATATTTGGAATCTAGGTTTGGACTTTTGGGGTTTGGAAGATTGGGACATTTAGAAGAAAATTAAAGTTTATATCAATAATACCAACTTCTAAGTCACCTGCAGGGCAAAGGTTTCTTTTCCTAGATATGATAATTAAATAAATAAATATGGTACTTTAGTACCTAAGATCCGTTAATCAATAAAAAAATATTAATTACTATTTCAAATTTAAAAATAAAAATTGTGGTTAAATAATATCATGTTGCTAACGAACATAATTATAATAGGCTTATTTAACAAAGATCTAATATTTATAAGGTATCAAGTTTCTTACCATATAATGTGCCATTAAAACATCTATTAAAGGCCTCGCTTCGCCAAAACTTCAATATAAACATAAACAATTGCCAAACACAATAAGAATTTCAAACCGTTTGCCTATTTGTTAAATTAGTGTACATGTACACGAGCCTTGCATAGCTAGAGACATTTGTATGAAAAATGTATGGCATAGTAAAAAATTTAAAATAAACTAAAATATGCGTCGGTAATAGAGATTTTGGGTATCTGTGTTTTTTTAAAGCATTAGTTTAGGTATTTTTTTAATTTATGAAATGAATACTGTATAGTAATAATTATGCTTTTTAACGCCAGTACAAAAAAGAAGCATTCATTTTTTAATTTTGATGTATTTTGTTATGAAATTGCTTGATTGTGGTCCCAATCAAATAATGTTTTTTTATATTATTTTAGATTATCGTCATTTTAAGAACACTTACTGCTGCTAACTCTCATCAAATGTTCTTTAATCATAAGAAGGTTTACAGCAAGAAGGATATTTTATGAAATGTAAATAATTAAAATACTTCTGCGAGTATGTAATTCGGGTAATTAGGTGGTTTAAATATGTTATGTAGGTAACATATACAGTTTTAAGTATGTGAAAGGGATTTATAGACACGTTAGAATCTTTAATTATTGTAATTGGGCTTAAATTAAATACAATGATTATTCGAATGGACGATAAAACGAGATTAATCGTTGCAAAACATACATATAAAATACCTAATGAGGTATATTTAGCTTAATTTTTAAGTAACCTAGCAACACCGAGCAACTGCGTTATAGTGAAATTATAACCTTTATAAAGCTATTAAAATCAAACGAATTATTGAAGTCAATAAAAAAAAACAAAATAGTGTGTCGAAAAAATCTAGACTAATTAATATTTTATTTCTTACGCTACCACTTCAAACACGTTATGATTTAGAATTTAATAACTAATATTAATCATAGCTATTAAAATTTTTGTTTTTTTTTTAGTTTCACATGAGGGCAGTGACCTCTTTCGATGATTCGACAACAGTAAGAAATAAATGCGTCTCTATCTTTAGATGATATTTAAAACAATATAGCTAAAACAAAAAACGGTATATCTACAAAAATAATGTTTAATTTAAATAAACATTCGTAATCATGTTATTAAAAAAACTGTGATCGTTAAACACGACTTCTCAAACTTTATGTTTTAGGACTAAATAAACAATTTTATTTAGCACATATTATGCTAAATTCCCAAATAGGTATTGTTAACAAACTTTCCGAGGTGTAAAATTGATTTGACTCTTATTTATGAGGAAAGGCCTTTAATCCACATTAAGAGATTAACAATCTGGTTTTATTTCATAATAATACCCAACTTTAAGCCGATGAAAAACCTAATTGAAATTCAATTTTTGCTGTTAATAGCCCCGTTGTCGGAGTGACTACGATTCTCCCAAAATCAGAGTTGTGAGAACAATTGTTTACTGCGGTGAAAAAAAATGTCATTCCTTATTTTGGTTCGACATTTAAATAAAGGAATCGTCAAAATCGCTTCACAATTGTCACGCATTGACAAAAAAAGAAAAACACCGACAAATTGAAAATGTCTTTATTTTAAAATTCAGAAAAAAAAAAATAACGCCACGATCAGAAACACAATCAAGACAAAAGAAAAATCATAAAAATGCAGAGCGCGTCCGTGTACCCGGCTCTAAGCCGTCCACCGCGTAAGTTAGTACGAGCGCAACGTCACTCGGCAATCAAGGTAGGTTTTGCAAGAAATCCAAGTGGACGCACAACCTTATACGGGTAGGTAGACGATCTAAAAAGTGGAACGCAGCCTATCTTAGAGCCTACTATTGTAAGACTATTTATTGTCCGATGATAATTGTTTTTAGCTTCGAAAGTTGTTGGTTTACTCGATAAATGTGGAGGTTTCATGTGGTTTTATGGTTCATAATGCTGTGTTTTCTTGTCAGCTTCGTTTTGTGATTTTCTTTTAATTATAACTGTGTTGAGTTAGTGCTTAATAATACTAGTAGCTACATGTCATCATTCACAACATTCAAAATGTAAGAATTGTGGCTCTTTCCCCGATAGTTTAAGTGTAAAATAAATTAAACAAAATTGAGTGTTTTTAGTTAACAAGCTGCATATTTTATTCTAGCTGTCCCCCGCGACTTTGTCCGCGTGTTTTAGTTTCAACGGTTTTTCATTTTTGCAACATTTTACATTTTTGCTCCGCTCCTTTTGGTCGCAGCGTAATGTTATATAGCTTATAGCCTTCCTCAATAAATGGGCTATCCAACACTGAAAGAATTTTTCAAATCGGATCAGTAGTTATTGAGATTAGCGCGTTCAAACAAACAAACAAACAAACTCTTCAGCTTTATATATTAGTATGGATTAGTTTCTGTAAAATACATTTGGCAGGATTCTTTGCCAATGTTTCCTTTAAAGTTCCTCTAGGGTAGATGACAGGGTGTGTCATTTAGATAATTAAAAAATACTAGAGACGTATTTTTTGCTTTTTATTTTAATAACAAAACAGTAAATAAATAAAGCGAATCAAAGTTCAAGTAGCTGGGCGAATGACGTCATGCTTGCACACAAAACCCCATAGTCCTAATAAGAGTGTATCCATACTTTTTTCTTAAAATACCTTTGTATAGTATTTCTACCGAAGCTAAAGAAGTTAGTTAGTTAAAGTTATTTTTCTGCTATTTACCATATAGGGTCAAAGACTTTGAGCAAGAAATCAATTAGTATGAAAAGGACCTAAATTAAATAAACATTTTAACGGTATTGCAATTCATTAAAAAGCACAAAAGAATTAAGGCTTAGGTAAAAACTTTATTAATTTGGGCGTAGGTATAATACCTGTCGTAACAACTACAGAATGTACCCAATCGAATTAATTAATTTTATGATTATTCTCAGTATAAGTTTAAGTATAAGACTATGTGACTTAACCCCCGAATACTGAAACGCTACTTAACTTTAAGACGTTCTTAATTGTCATCTGTCACTACTTTACATCTATATTGGACAGAGACGACATTAGACTTCACGGCGACTTAAAACTAATTAGCGTTTTATTATTCGGCCATTGGCCCATTCTATGACTGTATACGAAAATATTAATTAAAAAACCTTGTGAATTGTTGTGAAATCTACTTATGATTGTTAAAAATATTAATAGAAGAATACGTAGATATTAAAACTGAACTAGGCTTTTATTATTCTCTCTCTCTGTACCAAATTATCGAATCTTTATGTTGGCTGTTTCCATAATTCTATGATGTGCTCTATTTTATAGATCCACAAATCATTATAATCCCTGGTATGTAAAGTCATTACGAAACTTCAATCAAAACCATTTATTGCATCCGATTGAGAAACCATCCAATCCTATCTTTGTAAAGTAAAACGAGATGATACCTAATTGCAGCTGCACTGTAATCACACAAATGACAGTCTCTCTTGAAATTCATATCTCGTTTGTAATACACAATAATACGTAGGTACTTGAAAAAAACGTCATCAAGCCATCAATGAGCCAAGTAAAACAGGAGAATAGACTTATAGTGCAATAATAAGTGACACAGTAATAGTAAGCAAAAACTTAATGAGTTGGGGTGATACATTATATTGTGCGAAGCTATTGCGAAGCGATTGCAAAGCGACTGCGAAGCGATTTATCGTTCTTACAGCTATAAATACGCGGAGCGGTATACCTGGATAAGTGCCGTTATGTTCCTGTTTAAAAACATGTGCTAGCGCCTTCGTGTTTTCTTTGTTTTACAGATAAAAAATGTATACTGGTAATTAGTCCAAGATTGAACGAAAAATAAGATGCATGTTAAGTAAGGTACGTTGTAAAATACGGTGTGAATTTATGCTGATCTTTACTGAGTTGTAAATAGGCTAAGTATAAAAGATCTGAGGATGTAAAAACTATTTTAAAAGTTTTTTTTCTTTTACGTACCTGACGTTTCGACTTCGATAAAATTGATAAAATTGATAAATATAGTTTACCTAGTGAACCGCCCCGGCTTCGAACTGGTAGACAAAACAATTATACATTACATACGCAAAAACCTTTTTTTTTAATCACTCTTTATATTGGTAAAAATCATTTGAAAATCCGTTTGGTAGTATTTAAGTTTAACGCATTCAGACAGACTGACAGAGGACTTTGTTTTATAATATGTATAGATTTAATGTGTAACACTTGCGTATTTCTTAAAAATACATTAAGTAAAAGTATTTTTTATTTTATTTGTGCAGGCCAATATTAGCTCAAAATAAACCGATATATACTGAATTTTCCATAAACTTTTTATTAATAACTAGCCGTCCCCCGCGACTTTGTTCGCGTCTTTTAGTTTTAACGGTTTTTCATTTATGCAACATTTTTCATTTATGCTCCGCTCCTTTTGGTCGCAACGTAATGTTATAGCCTTCCTCAATGAATGGGCTATTCAACATTGAAAGAATTTTTCAAATCGGACCAATAGTTCCTGAGATTAGCGCGTTCAAACAAACAAACTCTTCAGCTTTATATATTAGTTTATATAGATATAGCATGTTACGCGACAAAATAAACAATAAATACTTAATTCCATTGTATAATGTGATTAATAGTGTTGCCTCACAGTGGACGGTCAGTTTTAGGTCTTAGATGGGTTCCATACATAGAAGCCTTGATTCGAGGGAAATGAGAAACACTGCGCTAGGTGAAAGGTCTATCTAGGAAACAATATTGCGCACACAATTTATTGTAATAGGATTTATAAACCGATTTATGTATTGTTAACTGGGTTTTAGATTGTGCGAACTGTCTTCAAAATGTTACGTTGTGAATTTGAAATTTATAATTAAATTTGCTATGTGATTTTTATATGTATATTTTTTTAAAACGATTTACGCTTCTTTTTTTTAATCATTGTTCGAACGCGGGAGGTTTCGAAAACATTCGATTTAAATGCACAAAGAACAGTCAGACTTGGGACAAGGAATTGTGGATCACACAAATAGTTATACCATGTGGGAATTGAACCCGCAGCTAGTTGTGCACTGTGCTAATTAGCGTGATGAACCACTCGGATATCCGTGCAGTCCTAATATGCAAATTATTTATTTGCAACTTTTTGCTTTCATAGCTTTTATGTAGAGGTGTGACAAAACTAAACTTAAAGATATCTACTGTCTTAAAGTATTTGGAATAATAAATTTGTACCTACACTAACTATGATACTGGCTGGTCAGAAAAAAAATACTTCTTAATCATCACTTATGTTTTATCTAAAGCACTTTACTTTTATAAAGAAAAAACCATTATCAATCTTACAAAGACAACTAAAAACAAAAAAAAACAAAATAAACTAAAACAACAACTAAAAATAAAATAAAAGGCAAAGTTAAACAGAAGCGGTGTTGCGTGCGCGCCGCGTTCCGTTTCGCACGAGAAGACTTAACTTTTTGTACCAACCCATAATCGAACCCGTAAATTGAAACCTTCGCTCGATAACACACAGATTACAGTGTATTATTTGTAATATATACACAACGTGTAATTTCTCAATTTCATGTGTATAAAGCTAATAAAACCTATTTTGCTAATGAAGCAAATGTAGTTTATAATTATCAAAATCAATTAATTTCAGAAATTCAATTATTTTAAGAGATAATTATATTATATTATATTATAAAAGATAGTAGCGCTGTTTAGTGTGCCAAAAACCCGCATTTCCACCCGCGTGGATGTCCTTTACCGCGGCAAAAGTAGCCTATGTCCTTTCTCAGGCTTTAGACTATTTGTGTACCAAATTTAATTTAAATCGGTTTCGTAGTTTTGGCGTGAGAGCGCGACAGACAGATAGGCAGACGGAGTTTCTATCCCATTTGTAATATTAGTAATGATTTTTGACGTAAACATTTAAACAAATATATTTATAAAATTTATCCTATTTTAAAGTAAATATGGGTCGTATATAAAAAACCTGAATATGATAAACTATACTTATATAGACGTCACTATAAAGGCCAATTTTTTAAAGAGTTACAACAAGAAGTATTTATATGTTTAAAAATATCGTATCTATTAAAAACTCCGACGGCTGTAAAAGCCGTTATTCTCTTCATTCGCAACTTGCCTAAGATGAGTCAAGACGAATCAAGTGTCTAGCTTGATTTGGTCAAACCACGGATAACGTCATAGGAATTAATTAACACAACAATTAGAACAATTTTTGTCTCCAAACATATCGTTATTAAACACTTTAAATATTCC
Organism: Diachrysia chrysitis; assembly: GCA_932294365.1. Taxonomy (NCBI): domain Eukaryota; kingdom Metazoa; phylum Arthropoda; class Insecta; order Lepidoptera; family Noctuidae; genus Diachrysia; species Diachrysia chrysitis. The sequence goes on along the minus strand of OW028659.1, from coordinate 5,938,565 downwards.
TAATGAATTGTTTCTTTGGTAAGTGATATTCCAATCAACTATATTTCTCAACACTGCTCTAATATACTATCTAATATATTATTATATATACAATGTGATTGTCAGTATTGTTTAAATGAGAGTAAAACATTAAACTAGTCAGTGGCTTAACTTCCTGTGCGTTTGTTGACCAATCGAAGATATACTGCTCATGTTTATTTCCTGCTTTGCATAACAAACACCAAAATGTTATGTTATACTCAATTTAAACTAACTATAGACCACCGTTCCACCTGTTACTACTAGTAAAAATTTCCACTTCAATGTAGTACCAGGATTTAAAAGCCTATGTCGTTTTGAAGGCTTTAAGCTACAATTTTATCCAAGTTGTTTATTCGTGATGAGGTAACAAACAAACAGACAGATAGTTTTACGAATTAATTTAATTATTATGTTAAAATGTAAGCAGTTTAGAATACATAAATGTATTTCTTGAAAAAAAAATATCGCGGGGAGTTTTACAAACATTCAAATCACATGCACAAAGAAAACTCAGACTTATAAAAAGCATTTGTGGATCACACAAATGCTTGTCCAATGTGGGGAACGAACCCGCAGCACGTCGCGCACAATGGTAATTGTCGACCCATGCCACTCGGCTATCCGTGCATTCATTGTTGTAAGTACGTTTGGGTCTTGAAATAACTTGAAGAGTTTATTTGAAGGCTTAACTAACTTATGGTGAGATAACTATCGTGATGAAACCTGAGCATAATGTTCATAGTTTGCAGTGAGTAAGCATTGTGATCAATGCTTTGTACAAGGCTTTATTTCTGTGATGAAATCTACTACTGAAACCTAGTAAGAGTACAGCTGTAGCGAGTGGTGGCGAGTCGCTACCGTGTACAAATATATGAAAAAGTGTGTAACTGGTCACCAGTGGCTGTATTCGGTAGCCCGTTTGCGCCAAACCTAATAGTTATGGTTCCAGAATCTCCTAACTACTTTTATATATCTCAAAAAGCCTTTTTTCGTAATTTTTCGCAATGTGGACAAAATTTGATGCCATATTTTAAATTTTACGTTTCGATTAGATTACTTTATTTTGTTTTGTTTTTTTTGTGTATATTATTATGGTTAAGCTTCTTAGAATTACATCGGACTTAAATTTGTTAGACTGTTTTCTCACGATGACCAGTCTAAAGTGAAACTGCAACTGTGGAGGCTAGATAGAAGAGTATCAATATGTACAAGCTGCAAAGACACTCACTATTGCCTTTTCAATAAGACGGCAATCGGACTTTAAGTAAAAAGTCAGACGTACAGTTTAAAATTAACTTTCTTATCAAAACACAGAGAAAATAATACCGCGTAAAATGTACGGTTAGGCAAAGAATAAGGACGTTTACACATTATTTTGTCGTAATGTACATTTTGAAACAAAAGATCATTAGGATAAAATAATACTAAAGACAACGCAATATAAAATGAAATCGCTACAAAAACCAAACAAATTCCATGCCCTTATTTATATAGGCCCAAGAAGGAGAGGCCATTTTTTAATCAACATAATTATTAATTAAATCAGTTCACAAATATTTGCATGAATTTTACATAAAGAAGTAGATATAAACATATATTTCGGTAATAATGGCTTTGCCTATTATGTATATAATGCGTGTACTAAATATTCAAAAAAGTCTAATAGGCTTATAAAATAGGCATTCATTTTATGGTGCCTTTAAAAATGTTACGAGTTAAGTTTAAATTTTATTTTATTATTTCAATGGTAAAAACATAATACGTTACTTTTCTCAATACCTTCAAAACTACAGCTTGTCAAATTAGTCTTATTTATCAATTAAAACAAGCACTAAAATTAGCAGTATTTAAAAGTAATTCATGCAAATTAATTTTATATTCACATGAATATAACACTCCACCCTGTGAATTTTATCGTAAAATTTAAATTTATTATTCTGTATAAAAAAAATAAAAAATATGATCGTGTCTTGAAAAAATAAAATCTACCTCAACAATTATATTGTTGATGGCAAAATTAATTTTAGTGCGTGAGAAATTGGTGCTATTTAACGCACATTTACAATAAAAGGAGTTAAATTTAACACCTGTTGTATATTATTATGCGAAAGTCATAATGGTAACCAAGTTTCGAAATAAATAGTTGTAGGTATTATTCTTAAATTTATGCTGTTAGCATTGTGTCAATTTTTTTTTTGTTAATATATTAATTGTTTAGTCAATAACTGTCCGTCTTTCTCTTCTGTTTTCAAGAGTAAACCGCTTTGATGAAACTTTGCTCCCAAGGAAGGAGATCGTATATACTTTTTTATGTGATAGCCGGCACCCATGCGGGCGGTGGCGCGGGCAAAGGCTAGTATGAAATACCTAAATAAAACAATTTAATTATCTTCTTCTATTAGTTACTATGCTTATACCTAATGACTTTACATTATAAGAGAAAGTAGTTTTAAAAGCTTGCTAAATCACTCAGTAGATCATTAATATATTATTTTGCTGAACCAATCAAATCCCACGTTTATATAACCCATACAAATAAATGAAAACTTATAATCAAGTATAATGTTGTCACAGTTAATAATTCAATAAAAAATGTTATCGATAAAATCATAACTTTTCATCGATAAATTCTGTAACTAATATATCGATTTGCATTAAATACAGAAAGTAATATCGTATCGATTAACTTATGTATTATTTATATAAAATATAAATAGTTTGTTGTATATACAGGTAAGAAAAAAGGTAAAGCGCAGTTTGTTTGTGCGTTTGTGCGGCTTAATCAGTTTTCTTATGAAAGACTTCAACGAGATTTAGGTGAAAATATAATTTTATACATTGTTTTTTGTGTGAAACAGATATTTTTAAACATTATGCAAGTTATTTAGAATGCAATATCTATTTATTATTTACGAAATATGTATTTATGGTATACATAAATATATAAAAAATAGCAAGTTATATCAAAATTAAATAACGATTAAAATTCTGTTACTTATTGCAATAAATTTAAAATCAAGGAATTTAATATATTATAAAATCTACATAATTTGCAAAATGTATCTGATTTCATAAATGAATGTAAAAAAAAAACAAAACTATAAAAATAAACGTAATTTTGTTCAAAAAATAAAAATTTGACATGAGTTTTTATGTATGGTGTTAAGAAATACATAAATATTGTATCGATTTAGAATTAGAATGCATTTTAAAATTAAATCGATTCTATTTTCTTAAAAAACTAAATTATTCAATAATTAATCATGCCACAAAACAGTTAGTCATTTAAAATAATTAAGACAATACTAATTTATTTGCAATCCTTAAATACATTTAAATACATTTACCTATAATTAAACAAATATTTAATAAATACGGGGATTCCCACTTACCCTGAACCAAATCTCATCAAAATCGTTTGAGTAGTTCAGTCGTAAAAGTATAACGGACGCACATAGATAATTTTGCATCTACACTATTATTACAAATTAAATGCATTTTTTAGTTAAATACCAATTATTTACATAAGATTACGTGTTTTCACAATAATTAACTACCTTATAACAACAAACCAATGTTCAATTACTGAGTGCCACTTGCAGCTTTCATTTGTCACTCGGTTGCCATGGTTACGGAACATTCGCGCTTCACCGCCGCTCAACAGGTTGAAACAAAAGATTTTATGTCTGTTTGTTCGTGTGTGTAGGAAAAATGATACGGTGTTGCTAGTTAGATTGCCACAATGTTAGAAGTGTAGATGTTTATTGATATTATAGCTTAATATTGTAAGTTCTAGAATAAAAAAATAATTTATCAATTTTATTGTTGAAAAAGTGTTTTTTTTTTTAAATAAAAGAATATTTTTTTTACTTCGTTGTATGAATGCTGCGTCCTTTGCTGATTTAATTAAAATACGAAATATTTTTTTAGATACGTATAGAAAACTGTTTTCGTATCAACCATAAATTAGCTAAAAAATAAAATTTACAGTAAAATGCAATATATAATATTGATCCTATATTTAACTTATTCGTTATCCTATTATTACACGTACGCAAATCGATAAAAGCCTATCGATCAACAAAAGTAACTATAGATTGTCGTAGTCAAAGAACATCTTGAAGCGTCATGCAAACAATTAAATTTTTTCTATCACACTCATTTGTGCATCAAAACATAGTGATCGTATAGGTAACTAAAATGTCAAAAAAAACTGAACATGGCAATTTTTTGTAACTAGCGACCTGCCCTGGCTTCGCACGTGTAGACAAAACATTAAATAATTATACACACAAAACTTGCTCTTGGATTATTCTATCTATTGGTGAAAACTATATGAAAATCCGTTTGGTAGTTTTTGAGTTTATTGCGTTGAGACAGACAAATATACAACAGCGGTGATGGACTTTGTTTTATACTATGTCTTCTGCTGCTAAACTGGAGAGTAAAAGAAATCCTAAACTGGAGCTGGGCAAATGGCCAGACGAAGTGATGGCAGGTGGAGTAAGGCGGTGACCGAATGGTGACCAAGGTTAGGCAAAAGAAGCGTCGATTACCCTGGAGCAATAGTTCGCCGACATAACTAAAGTTTCGGGTCGATTTGGATGAGACTAGCACAGGAGCGGAAAGAATAGCACGTGAAAGGAGAAGCCTATTCCCAGCAGGATGACAAAGGTTGTGGATGTTGATCAAAAATAAATTTTATAGATTAAAAAAAAACTGTTAGTTTTTATACTTTTACTTCAAACGTTAAATCGCATAAGATTCTTGACGAGTAACAATTCTAATATTAGAAATGATTAGCCTTTTATAAACATTTATTATTATTAAATAAAGTGCAACTATAAACGTTTTAACTACCTACACTCTAGCTACCGTAATTTAAAAATATATATAATCCATAAAAACTTAATTAAAGGTTATAAAGTATTAGTAAATACAAATAATAATAATCTCATCATTCACGTCATTTTACTAAATTGCGTATTGTATCGAAGTTTGCAATATCATCATAAAACTATTCAACAATTTTATAGTTCCTACTAGGTACGTACACAGGTACACAGAAACCAATGACTTTCTTAATTAAAGTTTTTAACATTAAATACTATAAATATTTGCTATAAATGTTGATTCGTTTTGATTATTTCTGTATCAATAGTTAAACGCATAAAATGTTAGAGTCATTAGAAGGTGGTGAGTGTAAACTGCTGGTAGCAATAATTATAAATATAAAAGACATATTAAATTGAGTATTTTATATTGTAGTTTTTTAAAAGTAATAACATATACAGGCTATTTAGTTTTAAGCACCTATCAATCGTTACATGAGGACTTTATAGGTACTATTTACTATATTTTTCTACTAGCGGTGCCTCGCGGTTTTACTAGCGTAAGTGAGATTCCTTCTCTTCTTGTAAGATATTTTTTTGTGACATTTTTTAATGTTTATTTAGTTATTCTGCTATTCGGGGTGGAGACGAATGCAACTAAGCAAATATCGTTAAAATCGGTCCATCTGTTTTTGAGTTTTAAATGGTGTAACTATCTCGACTTTGTTTTATATATAGGAAGAAGAATTGTATGGATATATTTTTATTGATAGCTTCGATTTCACATCTGTTTTTCTAGGACTGTTTGTACCTACTATCAAAATCAGTTTGTTAGATAGTTTAACATAAACAAGTGTTTCAGAGTAACTGACAAGAGGTGCACGTACCTTATAGTTCTCAGTTAATTAAAACGCTAATTACACTTCACTTTAGAAGTTATTTCACAAGTCACATCAGGTTACGTACACTCCGACACTCACACATCTACTATATGTCAACAAAGTCCACTTTACCTAAACAATAAAACATTGTTTCATTATATTGTTACTAGATTTTTTTCGCACTAGTCTCTAAGCAAGTTACAGGTGTAACGTAAACGCACAAGTTACAGCAATACATTACCAAAACATCCGAAAAAAAAATGTTTTTTGAAACGTCACGTTCCGCGTTTCATTTTCCGATCGCGTCGCCGTATAAGGGCGCGTCAAAAACGCGGCTGTGTGCGTAACAACCTGACCATAAGCTTGCGTAGACGCAACTGAAATCACCTTGCAAGGCCCACTATACCTCTCTCACTCTAAACATGTTTCTGTTTCGTTCTAGCGGGCATTGTGCTCGGTCCAGCGACTGGTACGCAGCTTGACAATAAATTACGTATAGGAATCTAATCAGTTTAATAGATGTGTGATTTTTTTTAAGTTTCTGACCGCTTGAAGTCGACGGCCAATGATGGAAGAAAAACATGTTAAAGTTACGGTGAAAACCTTGTATTTACATAGATTTAGCGGTTAGGAAACAAGGCTTTGTCATTTAGTTTGATGACTTAAGGACTTGAATGTTTTGTACCTGTTTTTACTCATTCAATTTTTCTCTCTTTGTACATGTCAATAGGGTTTGATTTTATCTCGCTACTGTTATCTCTAATTTTATTTTCTTCGATTCTGAGGTGGACAGGCGTTGCCGACACGCCGCGGAAACGATGGCGTGACGATTAAGACGCGTTTGGAAAGGATTAGCCGGAGCAAGCGACGGAGAGAGGTGTTGATAAATGTGGGAGACCTTTAAGCAGTGATGCAAGTTACAACAATATTAATATCTACGAATAACGGAAATGAGAGCTTGTTCCATAGATTACGGTAGATATTGATAAGTATATTCATTATTATTTTGGATTTTGAATAACTAATTACAATTTTATGTAGGCTAAACTTTTTCTTTGATGTGAAACTCAATTTCTTTTTGTTCTTTTTTTTATTTAGGATACCAGTTCCTATTACATTTTAAAACTTTCAAATTAAACACAGTGTTTTTTATTAACTCACGCCTGTACTTTTAAAATTAGACATTGGATAGTGTGGTAATGTCTGCACGAATAGCCGAGTAGTCACCACGCCAATTACCACTGTGCATGACGTGCTGCGGGTTCGATCCCTGCATGGGACAAGCATTTGAGTGATCCACAAATGCTTGTTCCAAGTCTGGGTGTTCTTTGTGCATGTGATTTGAATGTTTGTAAAACCCCCGCGACACAGGAATAAAATTCATTTAAGCGGGAGCCGTTTAAAAAAAAAGCATTTTTTTTTCACATGTTAATATTATCTATACTAATATTATAAAGCTGAAGAGTTTGTTTGTTTGTTTGTTTGAACGCGCTAATCTCAGGAACTACTGGTTCGAATTAAAAAAATATTTTTGGATTGGATAGTCCGTTTGAGGAAGACTATAGGCTATATAACACCACGCTACGACCAATAGGAGCGGAGCATAAATGAAAAATGTTGCAAAAATGAAAAACCGTTAAAACTAAAACACGCGAACAAAGTCGCGAGGGACAGCTAGTGGTCTATGAACACAGCCTTGATGTCATACGTTACCAAAAGATATCTAACACCCGAAATTATATATCATTAGTGAGAAATACACAAAAGAAAAAGAGTTTATTACCTGCAGAAGCTATCGCAAATGTCAACCAAGAACACTAGTAGGGTAAGGTAGTAGAATCTATATCTATACTAATATATTATTTATTTGTTTGTTTGTTTGAACGCGCTAATCTCAGGAACTATTGGTCCGATTTGAAAAATTCTTCAGTGTTAGATAGCCCATTTATTGAGGAAGGCTATAAGCTATATAACATGACGCTGCGACCAAAAGGAGCGGAGTATAAATAAAAATTGTTGCAAAATCGATAAACAGTTGAACTTAAAACACGCGGACAAAGTCGCGGGGGACAGCTAGTAAAGTATACGTCAGTATATGTTTCGTTATTGTTTTCCCACAATGCTAAGATATCGGCCATTCAGTTGCAGAATAGAAAGGATCACGACTGCATTCTTCAATAACATTCACTTTTAATGAAACGGTTTCTAGCGTTTGTAGATAATCTCAATCTCTGAAAGTCTGGGTGTTTGTGGTACCTTCGTTGTCTCTATTTTCATAACACAAGTTCCTTTGGGTTTAGAGCAATGTATGTAATGTTGTCCATATTTAGTATTTTATTATTATACATTTTTATTTAACTATATTTGTGTTGATTTAAAGGCTTGTAATATAAGCATTATATTTGGTACATCCAGATTTAGTACAAGTGCCTATGGGTTACATAAACTTTACCGTGCAAGGATCGAACCCGCAACCTGCAATATTACAGTCTAAGCTCTTGACCATTGTGTAATAAGTCTTTAACTTCATCTGATTAGTAATTTAATACAAATAGTAGAAAGGAAAAACTTAAACCTTTGGCAGGACTCGAACCTGCGACCACTCAACTTCTCAACGCGCTAATCGCTTTACCAATTAAGCGTCATCAGTTTTCTTTTAAAAGAACCATAATATTGTAGTTCGATGTTATGTTGTGCTTCTTGATTCTAAGTAAAACAAAAGCTGATGTTTTTTTAAAATTCCTTAGCAACTTCTCATTTATGATGTCACATAAAAGCTGGTTCCAAATTAATGCGGTATGTCTTACACAATGGCTGCAACAAATAATGAAGCCATGTTAAGTCACATAAATTGTGAACAATAATCATATATCTAATTGAGTATTGCTTACATTAAGCTACAAAGCTTGTAATTGGCGTTGGGCAACAAATCGCATGGGTTCATGTTCGATTCCCGGGTCAAACGGCCGGGTTTTACGATACCTCATTATATATTCAAATGTAATTTTCTTGTTTTAAATGAAAATGAAAAAAAATGAAAAAGCGTTTATTCATATAACGATATCGTTTACATCAAATAATACTTCTGCCAAACTGCAAAGCAGTTTGTTGGCAGATGTAGCTCCCGTTTGAATAGAATCTTGGTTAAATAAAAGACATTACAAATTTAGGAGCCTTTATATTATTAATTATATTTCATTATAATTTGTTTTGTAGACATTAGAAAAGATAATATGTTTTGAGTATATTAGCAAATATAGTTTCTAACATATTATGTTTATTCAGATTTGTTTAGTGGAGATACGTAGGTAGATAAGTCATCTTACTAAGTTTGGATGGATGACTGGGTGTTAATTTTTGTTTGATTTGATCAATTATGACCAAACACATGAATGGCTTTGAATGAAATTTAGTTAGAAGATAGTTTATTACCTGAAATAACGCTACTGCTTTCCATCATCATCATTATCACAATTTTGCATCAACACGCGGGTGTAGCCGCTTATACTTTACCTCAGTTCGGGTTTAAAGATGTTAACATAATAAAAAAATAGTTAAATAAATGACTGTAGAGTAGAAGCTTCACATACAAACACTCACACACACACATATACACACGCGCATATTGTTTATATATAAGGTAGGCTGAATAAAACTGTATATATACTGCTGTGGAAGAGCTGAGTCTAATAACACGGTCATTACTTGCTTAAAAAACCGGCCAAGTGCGAGTCGGACTCGCGCACCGAGGGTTCCGTACACACCTGTAGGTATATAAGTAAAAGTTCACCCATCACTACGATCGAGTCATAGTTATGGGATGATAATTGCAAAATGAAAAAAAAAAAAATCAGAAATATTTTTTTTTATATGATGTAACTAAAAATTTACGGTTTTCGCAATTTTTCCTTTATCTGTACTATAAGACGTTACTTCGTACCAAATTTCAAGATTCTGAGTTCACGGGAAGTACCCTGTAGGTTTTGATTCCCGTCCGAGTTTCGAAAATTTGCGGAATTTTGCGGCATAAACGGGAGTATCTTTTGATCGCGTTGACTTAGAAGTTTGATTTTTTCACAGCTCCAAGAGACCATAGACTTGAGTATTTGATATGAATTTCAGCTTGATACCTCCACGCGTTCCTGAGAAAAAAGGTCTTGACAGACAGACAGACAGACAGACAGACAGACGGACAACAAAGTGATCCTATAAGGGTTCCGTTTTTACCTTTTGAGGTACGGAACCCTAAAAAAGGCCTTAATCACCAACTAATGTAAAACTTTTTGGTTCAGAAACAAATATATTAATAGTATTTGTATTTTATAAAGATTGGTGTTAACTACATACACTTTACACGGAATAGACCTTTAAAAAAATAAGTCTAGTGATAAAAATTGGTAACAGTCTACCTCTGTTACCCTATCTACCTCTACTATCTTTCCTGTCCATCCAAATTTTGTCTGGAACATATCGCTATTAGTGATAAGACCGCCATTGTACTCTCTCACTCTTCTGTCTTTGTTTCATAAAGTAGTGTGTAGTGTACCATAAAGAATATTCTATTCTATTCTATCTAGATTCTGACTTACCTATTCCAGTTTAAGGTTTGTTTTAAAGCTTTCATGTCTTGACTCATAAAGGATAACTGTCAGCTATTGTCTTGTTATCTGTAGATAAGTTGTTCAACCAAAGTGTGTTCAATCTTTATTACATGGTGTATCCAAGCATTACCGCGTTGCGGTGTTTTAAACCGCAGCGTTGAGGTTCACTGTTTTGTGTTACGTTACACATACTATTATTATTAGACGGTTAACATATATGCTTAATGGGGTAGATAGGTGTGAAAAGTCAAAATCGAATCAGTCCGTCAGTTAGATAATAAAAAAATTATAAACATATATTTTTGTTTTTTTTTTTTTCAAAATTGAAATCACTAGTAGATAAAGCGAATCAAAGTTCAGGAGTTAAGGCTAATGTCGTCATGCTAATGTACAAAATTAACTAAATTGTGACGTCACGCGACATTTCAAATCAATGTATTGTCGTGAGGTTTAAGTTACATAAAATAAGAAAAAGTACGTGTCTAATTTTTTTTTAAATTCTATCTGATGGACATAAAAATAAAGTAATACTTAAGTCCTTAGTTAACCTATTATTAATTAATTAAAGAAAGAGAGAAAACTCTAACTACTTACAAAATAAAACTTACAATTATAAAGAATCGTATTATGGTACGACTTTCGGTCTACATACAACAATGACACTAACTTTTTGCAAGCGCATTTAAAAAATATATGGAAGTATCTTTTTTTTACAAATATCATAAAGTTGGCAGATCTTTGACATATTCACGAAACGAGAACGAATTGAGAAACCATTTTGTGTATTGAAATTAATTCCATTTTACTCTCTACTTGGACATTCTTTCCTTTAAAACAACAATTATTAAAACAACCAACATAATCTTACGTGACAGTAAATACCTAATTACCTCACCTTTATACAAACAGTGCCATACAGGGGGAATATTACAATTTGTAATACAATGCGTCTCTGGCACAAAAACTGGACTCTCCCCAAAGAGTTTGTAGTCAGTCGAGTCACCTTACTTGTCGATGTTGTTACTAGCGTTTTTTAATGTACAAAAATGTATGCAAAAGGTCTAGTAATGCGTAATACAGGTGCCCATGTTGTATGTCAAACTCGAAGTATTTTCGCTTCTCTTGTATATACAATATTGTAATAAATGTGGAGAAAACTTGTTATATAGTGTAGCTACAGCACTTGTGTTATGGAATCAGAGATAACGAAGGTACAAACAGCCAAACCTGAGAAAATGTAGAAAAGTGGTTTTCTACATTGACTAGTCCGGGGATCGAACCCGGGACCTCAGAGCTAGCGACACCTTGAAGACCGGTGTGTACATCAATTGACCACGGAGATCGTCGTTTTCGTAGGATATTTAGTAATATGATTTTTGTGGGATTGGGTTAACATCTGCTGTATACTTGCCTTGCTAAGTTATGTGGATAAAATACTTCTTTGGCCCCTAAAATAAATTAAAAATGATTGATTTTAGTTTTAATGAGGGATGTCTTTTTTATTAAGTTTAGCTTAGAATTGTAAGTAAAGAAAAGCTTAGAATTTGATTTTAGGTTGTACCTCATAAGTAAGAATGTGTTAAATCTAAATGTGTTAATTTTCATGTACCATACAAAGTTGTCCTTCTGTTATTATTTAGTGTGTGTAGTTAGTATAACAGGAGAGTTTTTTGTGTAACACTTAGGTATGGCAAATACGGAACATTTGCAAGGGAGGCGCGGCTGTACTCTACATGAGTCGAGTGGTAAATGGATAATGGATGCTGAACATCTAGCAAGTTAAGCTGCGCGTACCGAGGCATTTAAAATGTTGGTGAATTCTGTCGTAACCTATATGCTTAATTGAAGAATAAATATAAAAATGTTGTTGAGGATATTATTTCGACGATTAAGGGTTGAAAACTAAATAATAAATTGATGTTAAATTTAATGACCTCCTTGGTCGAGTGGCGTACACACCGGTTTTCAAGGTGTCGCTAGCTCTGAGGTCCCGGGTTCGATCCCCGGACGGGTCAATGTCAAAAATCACTATTCTATATTGTCTCGGGTCTGGGTGTATGTGGTACCTTCGTTCTCTCTGATTCCATAACACAATTGCTATAGGTAGCTACTTACTTTGGGTTCAGAGCAATGTATTTGATGTTGGCCACATTTATTTATTACTTATTTAAATTATAATTAGTACCCCAATTAAATGAAATAAGTACTTGGTTTCCTCAAAAATAAGGCGTTTTAAGCATGGTTTCACTTTTTTTTTTCTGCTAGAAGCTCTTAGGAGCAATGTCCTACACAGAACACAAACCTAAAACTATATTAAATTTAGTTTTCATTCACATATCCAGAAGAAAAACCTGTTACTAATTAACTACGATCATTTGTTACGGTATATTTTAAATAGGTACCTACCTAATTAAATAACTTTAAATATATGTTGTTTTTTCGCAAAATTATCCGCTTATTAGTTTAAATTAAATTAATTTCTTGATTAACGATGCCGTGTGACATGTTTCGCATTCCTAAATGGATTAATATAAAATGATGTCATACTATTAACATTTGTGTATGAGTAATGGACGCGATGGGCCACTGTAATCAATTCATTAGGTCTATGCTGTGTAAAAAAAATATTATGATGTTGTGTAAAAAGTAAACTATACTAATCCTTACTAGTATTATAAATGCGAAAGTAGATCTGTCTGTCTGTCGCGCTTTTACGCCAAAACTACTGAACCGATTTAAATGAAATTTGAAGGACATAGGTTTCATTTTGCCCCGATAATAGCTAAATATATATATAGCTTTTTGTTTAAACGCACTTATTTCTGAAACTTCTAGGCGGCTTTGAAAAAGTCGTTTATATTTGATAGCCCAATTCTTGAGAAGAGTTAAAATCTTGGGAGAAAAGCGAGGCGAAAGAAACAGCTGGAACAGCTATGTAATATAAAGGAGTTGGCATAAGCATGCAAGGCTTCAAAGAAAGCTCTTTATAAGCCTTATAGGTCTAACTATAGTTATAAATTGAGTCATTTTTTCGAAAAGTATCTTCTATTTACAAACTTATGTACCTAACCACGTAGTTCTAGTTTGGGACTTTAGTTTCAGTTCCTTTTTAACTGACTAAAAGAAGGAAACCTTTAATTTTTCGTTGGGCCTATTTTAAGTCCCACTGCTGGGCACAAGCTACCCCATTCCTCTTCCAAACCTCTCTGTCTTTTGCGATTTCTGACCTAAAATTATTTAAAAATATTTGAGTTTAATTGAGTTTTATTTAAGTAAACTCGAAAACTTTTCCTTAAAATATATTGAGCTAGTTCCACTGATTCGTTTCGCAGTACCGACATAAGTGCACATTATCGAATTCTTGAACAAGCCGTTAACACAAAACGAGTCAAGATCTCATTACCGCCCGGTTAAAGTGTATCAACAATCTTTACCTTAAACTTGTATACGAAATACGTTTCATAAAGAGGCCTTCACATTGTAGCTAATCAAAAAAATATGAGATGTGTTAAATGTATTATAGCTAGAGTATTTCGATTGTCTTTGTAAAATTCTTATCATTTTTGTAAGTAAAATCGGCAAATTACATTAAAGAAAATACTTACAATGGAACATAAGACGTCCTTCTTTTAAGTCGGTTAAAAGACGATCATTTACATTCCACATTTATGATCCTTCCGATTTCTTCGAAGGTCTATTTGAGCTTATAAACTTTTGGTCTGCAGATAAAGCTTTTGTTAGCAACAATATGCATAATAATTAAATAGAAATATTTATTATACATATAGTTTAAACGCTTGTGGTTAAGTGTAAGCACGGTGACCTATAATAAGAGTTAAGCTGCGATCGCCGCGGTTGGTCCATGGATGGTTGACCATTTGCAAACATAAGAATACCGGTCCGTGCCTCTGAAATTTGACAGTCGTTAAATCATTGCAATACTGACAACCAGTCTTACTATAGGATACTGTGTTGTTGTGGAGGTCAGATAGGCAGTCGCTCCATGTAAAATACGGTATTCAGCTGAATCCGGTAAGACTGGCAGTCGGCCCCAACATAGTATTGAAAAAGGCTAGGTAGATGAAGACGGAGAAGTTTAAAAGCGAATAATAACAGTTTTATATTAGGTTCTTAACCTAGCTGGTATATGCTTATTCCACCCTCCTTCCTAATCAACAACAAAGACGACTAAAAATGTCATTAGGCTAAACTATGCTTAGGCTGGCCATGCTGGCAGTGAATGGATGAGGGCTGCCTAAGACAGGGATGGTTGGCGATCTTTATGGGGCCTACGTTCTGCAGTGGACGACGATAGGCTGATGATGTTGACGATACTATGATTGATGCACTAATTTTTCATAAATTTATTTGTCTAATACTTTATGCACAGTGTACAATGTGTACTTAATGCCAGAAGGCATTCTCTACCAGTCGACCTTTGGATGATACAGAAACGAACGTGGTAGATTCACTGAACATTGTGAACTGTCAAATAAATCCTTCAAAATAATACAAAAAAAACCACGGTGACCACAAGTTAACATCCGAATCCCGTTACCCGTTACCCGAAACAATAAAATTGCCTTGCCCCGCCCACAATCGTACGATAAATCAATACAGAACACAATTATAAGAAATTACACCAGCTGTTATAATTAAAAATGGTTGTATTTCATTAATGTGTCGATTATTAACAAATAAACAAGACCACCACGACTCCACGTAGGATTTAATAAATAAATAAATTGCAGTTTCTTTTTTGTTGAATTACAAATTAATGAATGTTTAATTTTTGATGTTTAAGTGATGATCTACTTGTAGATGAATTAGTTGTCCTCTAATCTGTAAACCTTGTAGTTGTCTGAGAAATATGTACACCATAGGTAGAGAGATAAACTCAAATTGTATACACCTAATAAGGCGATTAATGTAGGTACGTATACCAAGTTGTTTCTATGAAAAAGTAGATGCAAATTGGAAGAAGAAGAATTCAGTGTTTTAAAAAAACATTGTCGAAGATTTTTTGAAAATATTTGAAACCTCAGGCAGTACACGAACCCGGGACTACTGGTTAAAATCACCAGTCGCTTTACGTTACTTAAAGTAATCGAATCGCAGACATTATTTCGTAATAACTATAAAAATATGTTTATTTACTGTTGGATTACTTCAGTATTGACAAGATACATAATATCCTTTTTCTGACATGCCTAGCTGGTAAACGTAGTTGCTACAACGGGATAATTACAATACAAAAATAACAAATTACCATATTTTTTTTGTTTCAAAACATCTGCGAATCATGCCAAACATTCCCATAATTGGCCTCTACATAATATATTCAATAATGATATAAAATACTAAATGATAGATGATCAAATTACGTCGGCTTAATAAATCAAAAAGCAGAAGCGTTTAAACTGAAATATCATTACTAACTATCAAAATTAAAAGTTCAAATCGTTAATAATTCTTTCACTGCATAAAATAGGATTCTATTAAAAAAACCTTTGATATCAGAAACCAGTCAATAATTATTTTATAGAGTTATGACGTATTGACAAGTGATTAAATACCGCTATTTATTTTAAATGTTGTTAATGCGCTGATGAAGAAGTTTGTTTTATAAGTACCTACGCAGTAACAGGTTTAAGTTACAACTGGTAACTGTTAACATTTAGCAGTGTTAAGTTTAATCTCTGCTAAAAATAATGGGTTATATATTATAAACGATTTACATTAAAATCTATCTTTACTGTTGGTCTAGTGGTTAGTGACCCGGACTGCTAAAGCGGAGGTCGTGGGTGCGATTTCCACCAAGGACAACACTTTTTGTTATGAGGATGATCATGTACTGGGTGAAATTTAACTATAATAATATGTATGTATTAAGAAATATATAAGTATGTTTATCAGCTGTCTGTTTGCTATAATACAGGCTGTCTACTTTTCTTTGGGAACAGATGGCCGTGTGTAAGTTGTCCCAAAATATAATTATTATGATTGATATCCCTCACTTAACATTAATTATATGTAGTTATATATTTTGTTAGTGTGATAATAATTCAATAATATTGTCGTACAAAACCATTTTTAGAATTATAAGTACTCAAACAAAGCTTGAAGTTCTAAATTTTCTTGCGAAATTTGCATGTGATTTCTCTGCCTATTCTTTTGATTTACGCAAGCGCAGTAATAAGTTACAGTTTAATTTTCAATTTATCAAGTCAGTAGGTGAACATTTAGTTTTGGGTTCAAGGGTGTAAAGCAAGAAATAACCGTAAAAAAACATCAAAACAACATTCAGAATCTTAAATTTAGATCACCTGTTTATATTTAATAAAAGCGTAAATAAAGATGTCTCCCAATAACGGGGTGTAATACCAGTTTTATGATATTTTTATTGGTAAATTTTATAGTAACGATAAAAGAAAGCGGTCGCCTTCACAAGTTAAACACAGTTTTTACTGTTTCCCCTACATTACATACATTTACAACATAAAGAGTAAATAAAGCACCGCTTATTAATCTAAATTAGAAGTTCCTAGTTTCTTACTATTCGGTAGATAGCACTAAAGTGCCTTAACAGGAATCAGAGAGATTTAAAAAAGCCGCTGCCTTCGAAACTCAATTATCTATACGACCAATTGTCCGAAGCTCGGACCAATAAAATTAATCTGAACACAAGCAACGCCATTACATACGGGGCCGTATTAATCTCAAAGCGTTGATTAGTAAAACTATAAAAGCGGAAGTATCACAAGAATGCGGTTAATGAGAGACTGAAACCCGATTTTATGGTTGATCGTTAAAATGGCCGACAATTGTCTAATTGTTGCCTACTAAACAACTAGCATCGTGGGAAGACGATGCCTCACTGACGGTGAAAGTCAAAAACTTGACGGTTTTATAGCGTCACCCGAATTCGAAATTCGAATTGTAATCGAAACAACGAATCGCTTTTAAGTTCTTATTTTTTTTCAAATCAATTTGTTTTTTATTGTATTAAAGAATTTTATTGGCTTTTTAGTTAGATTAGATTTTTTACGTTCAAAACAGTGGCTTTTAAGCATTAATGCTTGAATATGGCGGGCTCCTATTATTTTTAATGACGAGGTCAAGACCTTGCCTTGTATTATACAGTTGTTAAATTAAATTATTAACTTATTCTTAGCATACCAAAAAGGGCAACTTAAATTATAACTTTCATATAAATTTTAAATTTAGTTTCTTGGAATCATAAAAATAACGTAACCTACCGAATTTTGAAGTTAATAAGCAAAAACAGTATTGTGTTATTATTTTAAAATATGTAAAAAACTTTATTAAAGATCAATTCAATTCTCAAATATATATCTAATACGTATAAATAATATCTAAAACTTCCTCATTAGACTGCACAACAAGCTATCAAATTAGGCCCATTCAAGAACCATTCAATTTCGCAAACTGATCGTCAGTCTTACACATGTTTGCATAAAAACAGAAACTCAAGACCGACGCTCTATTCAAACGCGCCGCGACATTTTTCCGTCGCGTTTTTCCCCGACAATTCGCAACATTGAATGCGACAGCGACAATAAGTCGCCGACACGTTGTTGACAAGTCGCAATGTCGGACGCCACTTTAAAGTTTAATTGGATGCGTTTTGATCATTGATTTGTTCGTAGTTAGCGAATGCATGTCGTACTTCTGTTTCATTTGAATAAATTATTTTGATTGCTAGTAACAATAATTAATATTGAGCTTTAGTTAAATATTAAAGTAATATAATCATTTTTAAATGGCTTTCAAATAATTTATTTACTGTACCGAGCAAATATTTTTAATACTTTTGCAAACGGTTTTGATAAAAAAATTGGATATTTAACTATCTTAAAAACATCGTAAGTATATATAGACTGTACATTATAGTAATGAAAACGTCATAAATAATTTATTTAGTTATTTAATAAAAGCTCAATTGTCACTTATAATAATAAAAAATATTTCCAATTTAATATACGCTAACTTATCAATACACAGTCATTTATTTATACTAGCAACATTATAAACACTAAAAAGATATAACTCATTTATCAAACCATGATTTTATGTGCATACGTTATACGCAACACAAAAGCGCTACTATTAATAACCCCCTACTTACATATTTAACGCAAAGCAACCTTCACACAAATAAAAACTAATTACATCAAACGTTTATCATCTAACCATGTCATCGAAACAACCCACTTAGATAAAATCATACATAATTGTATTAAAAATGTATGAATCGTTAGAGCGTGACATTACAATGGGTATATAATTATCTGTACTGATATACTGAATAAACACACCCAGTTTTTGTTCGACCAATCAAGAATAATCATCACATTATTACATGCCCTGTTAACCCCGTAATTGTCGTAATAAAAAATACTAAGCGTGCATTACGTGCAATCTCGCACTATGATTACAAAAATAAATTTACATTTTAACAAATAAAACGCAATCAATTTTATACCTTATCTCAATTGAATAAAGGTGTGTTAAGATTTTTAGAGATGTATAAAGTTTGCGCATCGAAGCGTTAAGCTTTGATTTTGGTATGGAATGTCTAAGGGCGTCGCGTCGCTCTAATTGAACTGATTTTTGTTATACAATTTACACCTAATTTTCTTTTGTTTTTTAGATTATTCGGATATGATATTATTAATTCTCACGCGATTTAATTTGTTTTGTCATTGCAATGATGTTCAATTAAAGTTTATTTATTTAAAGAATTTAATTGCGAAGTATTTAAAGGTTGCTTATAATTATAGATTTATTAATGAGTTTACTTAAAAGCACCGTTTTACTGCAAATACCTTTGATCTAGATCTTTTTTCTTTTAATTGGGCGGCAGCGGTATGCAATATTTGTCACACGTCGAAGGTTTTAATGTTTTTTTTTTGCATATCTTCATACTTAAATTCGGTCTGTTCATTTAGTTTTAAAGGGTATACAAGTTTATCACGCAAAGGTTCTTTGAATACTTAACTCATAAGCTAATTGTATTTTTATTTTTTTAATGAATTTTCTTAGAAACGATCTAATCTTAGAAAGGCTTTGATAACAGTTGGGTGCGTATTTTTTTCATACTTGTATTTCTATTTTATTATTTTTATACGAAAATATGCAGACCACCAAGCGCCAGCGAATCAATATTTTATTACAAATTCAATAAAAATTCCAACGCCGAACCAATATCGTAAAAAATATAGTAAATCTTAATGTTTACTATTAAACATCGTCTATTGTGAATGCATTACAATTATAAATAATTGATAAGTGCCATGTTATTACCAGTTGTAAAGATAATTGCGAGCACGCGTTTGAGGGTTATACTGTATAATTACGATTGATACTAGGCTATCATAGAGCGTCGATAGGTGTTTGATTTCATATTACTTGGATCCCTGAGGCTGTAGCCTAAATTTTTTAGAGTTATGTACGCTATCTGCGAAACCGTTTACCTTGCCAACTGGCCAGTACAGCTACTTGCCTGTGCCTTTACATATAAAAAAATTGGCTGTGTAGAATGGTGGATTAAAGGCCATCCAGAATGGTAGCTCAGAGAACTTAACAGAAGACCTGGCAGACCGAATAATCATGTAGATTGACGACAATGTTGTTTAATAGAGTAACCGCCGAATATTGAAACTCAACTTAACTTTAAAACGTTCTTAAATGTCCATCTGTCGCTTGCTTACGCCTTAAAGTGACAGTGACAGCATGAGACTTAACGGCGACTTAAAACTGATTGACGTTTTAGTATTCGGCAATAAGACATTCATTTGAAGGTTCAACTTATCTGATTGGGGTTTCAGAGTGACCAGTGATCAGTCAGAGCTGGGTTTTAAATTATAATAATAATAATGTTAATAATGTAGACAACATCACATACATTGCTCTGAACCCAAAGTAAGTAGCTAATGCACTTGTGTTATGGAATTCAGAGACAACGAAGGTACCACAAACACCCAGACCCGAGACAATGTAGAAAAGGGGGTTTTCTACATTGACCCGGCCGGGGATCGAACCCGGGACCTTAGAGCTCGCGACTCCTTGAAAACCGGTCTGTACGCCACTCGACCACGGAGCCAAATGTTAATTAAATGTCCGTTACGTGCTAACATAATTATTTATTTTGTGCCTAAATACTTTCTAAGAATTACTCTTGTCCTTCTGATTAATTTTGGTTTTGTAAAATATAGTAAACTAGCTATTCCCTGAAGCTCCGCCCGCGTAGGAATCGGTTATCGCGGCAAAAAGTAGCCTGTCCTGTCTTAGGATCCAAGCTTACCTCATACCACCACATTTCATCCAAATCAGTTCAGCGGTTAAGTCGCGAAAGAGTAACAGACAGACAGCAGACAGAGTTACTTTCGCATTTATATTATTAGTAGGTATTAGATTATTTTTTCTTGAGATTCATGCCTCAGTAGTTTTTATAATTGTCTATCCTTAAATGTCAGTCGCAATATAAAGGAAAAAAATATTAATTTTAGTTCATAATGATGTCTATTAGAGAGGCACAAGAATACACAATAATAGCTGTAGTTTGATCAAAAAGTTATGTACAGAACCCAAGAACAGAAATGAATCTCGCACTTTATTTTTTACTCGTTCTATTGCCCAGCTATCACGGTGTATAACTATTTAAATGATATTATTTCAAATTTTATGGTCCACTTTATTTATTGCTGTTTTTGTATTCAGTTTGTAGATTGAGAAAAAAGAATGTTATTGTTCATAAAATACTTGATTTCGCTTGATCTGTTTTTGTTTTGTAAATTTAATGGTTAGGTTACTTGGGTTACATTACAAATAGAGTAATAAACACTATGTAAACCAAATCAAAGTTATATATATTTTTATTATGTAGTAGTGTGATTATGAGTCGTTATTTTGTTAAGTATATTTAATATGAATAGTACCTGTATTCTATTGATATAAGTGATAAAATTTACTCATAGCGATGCTTATCTATACTAATATTATAAAGCTGAAGAGTTTGTTTGTTTGTTTGTTTGAACGCGCTAATCTCAGGAACTAGGTACTGGTTCGAATTGAAAAAATCTTTTTGTATTGGATAGTCCGTTTATTGAAGGCTATAGGCTATATAACATCACGCTACGACCAATAGGAGCGGAGCATAATTGAAAAATGTTGCAAGAATGAAAAACCGTTGAAACTAAAACACGCGAACAAAGTCGCGGGGGACAGCTAGTATTAAATATGATTTGACCGACAGGGAATTATTTATGTCTGGGCCATACCAATTAAATTATCCATAGATCTTACATAAACCACTCTTATAACACAAATCATTTTTTTACCTACTTCTTGGAACCTAATGATTAATTATATCCAAATTATCTTGATTACGATAACAATGATAGCTTTAACTACTAAAAAAGCGGTAAAGAGACTGGTGAATTGAGCCAATGGTCGCAGGTTCGAGTCCTGCCTGAGATTTAATTTTTTTCTTTTTACTATTTGTATTGTATTACAAGCTTAAGGTATCTACTTTACGTGATTTTTTAAATTGTATTAAATTATACACTAACTTATCTTTTCACACCGTTATCCCTTAAAATCCATTTGACTTTAGTTTTTTATTTTGATTTAATTTTAAATCATAATTCAGTCACCTACGATGTTTTTGTCACAGTTTATAGTTTTATTTTTTAGTTACTCATATAATTCTAACATTTTACAAGCATTGAATTATATTTATACTGCTTTTACTATATGTTCTTATAGCACTATACTTCCAATTAATTAAGTACATATAACTCTGTTCTTGTTAAAACAGCAAGTTCGCAGGTGTTTCTAGCAAACAATTCTATAGAAAAATCGTTTTCGAAACCAAGCAATTAGTAAACCATCTTCGGATGTCGGTACTAACAGCCTTAGAATTGAATTCCGATATCCGACGACCATTTGTACCATTTCGCGGCTCAGCTAGTTAGGGCCTACCATTGATCCGTCCGTCTTAACGCCGACAATGGCGGTGTTGGCGCCTAAGACCATTTTACAGTCATGTTCTAAGTTGGGTGATAGATGATTTTTGTAATGGTATTTACACTATTATTTTGGTTGGAGTTGTTATTTTGTGTGTTTATTTTGTATATTAAATTTTAAGTTTCGGTCGGTTGTGTACGTTAAAAGTAGGTTTGATTTCAATGCGACGGTAGTATTTATAGGGTTCAGGGTCGTATTGGTAGATTTAGTTAAAAAAAATATAGTCTCATTAATAATTACAACGAAAAGGTAAGTGATCTAGTAATATTGTATAGCGTGTATAATAGTTAATGCAGTGAACCGATACCTTTGCATTTCAATGAAATAATTCGCGTAAATCTTTGAAAACTTTTTTTTATATCATTTTTAATATCATGGGACAAGTCACACACGGCTAACTAATTTCAAACTTAACAGAGCCTGTATTATGGCAACCAGACAACTGATAAACAAACTTATATATTTCTAAATACATACATAGTCATCATCATCATACCAGCCTATAAATGTCCCACTGATGGGCACAGGCCTCTTTTCATATAGAGAAGGAACGAGCATTGATCATACAGAGTATTATAGATAAATTAAACCCAGACACAGAACAAAATATGATCGTGCTCATCACACAAAGATTTATCCTGGGTGGGAATCGAACCGGCAAGCTACTGTTTAGCAGTCAAGGTTACTGACCACTAGACCAACAGAACATTTGATACTTTTTGCATAATAATATACCTAATATACTTAATTATATTACTCACAATCGAGATATGTTTTTATTGATCACACCTGTGCCACGTTTGGTGTCGACCTACGACTCGCAATAAACCCAACTTAATCTTTAACCTTAGCTTATAAAAACAACAACTTTATTTAATATTACAACATAATAACTTTTTTATATACAACTTTTTCATTTATCTATTTCAATTTTTCAGTGACTGAATGTCTACAAGATCACTCACATATACTTACGCGACAAAAATTGTCGAAACCCTACATTATAATAAAAGGTATTTAAAAAGTATTGCATAAAAATCTCGAGAGTCGAGGTTCATCCATTAAATATATATTTAGTCGAGCTATCCGTAGCTATAATACATGTTTGTATGTTCGTTAATGTGTTTCTTTTTGTTTATCAATTTGTATTTGTCCCCATATTATCGGCAACACACCGGTCGGCTTACTTCACAAGGTTTGACGTATCTATAGAGTGGTTAAAACGATACTGTGTCAGGTCGCGTAGGTGTGTATTTTAAATGTTATGCCTAATTAAGAAGTGTAAAGTTATCGCACTCATGTCAGAGAATGTATGTTTACAATCGCATTAGTACGTAATTTATTTTATTACATAACAATTATAATATATAAGTTAAACAAACAAAACATCTTAACGAAGGTCTATTCATAAAAGACGAAATCATCTTCAAGTTTATCGTATTTGCGAAAAATAGGTATATACAATCTTACCTAGTAGTCATATTTTATCCTGCCCTTTTTACCCGACTGCCAAAGCAGAGTAATTTAGTCTATGTAGGTACCTTTATAAAGGTGTTTAACTTTAAAACACACTTAAATCAAGAATAACATTTACCTGAGAGAAGAGCGTTTTTTTCAGATTTTTATTACACAATTTTTTAATCTCAAATCTTTAATAACGATTTTTTCAGGACAATTATATTGTTTATGTCGGTATTATCAACTCTATGTCAATCTCAACGTATGCGTCGACATTTCTCATACACGTTACTACCGACACGGTTCATCGTTCGGTTTATTGGTCGACGTTTGTTACCCAGATAAAGCCTTGTATTAGCTTTTATAATACTATCTTTGGACTATATATTGTGGCTGCTAAGCACTTTAATGATTAAAACACGTATTTATTTACGATGTTATAAAATTGTACTTGTTTTTTTTTAAATTATTAATATCGAATATAGAAATGCTTGGAAAGTAATTGGGTTTTAGAAGCGTTTTTAGAATTAAACACAGTCTTGTAGACTGAATAATAATCAGTCTGGAACGCAAAGATTCCACATCTTTGGTGTAGTCAAATAATTTGTATTATAATACGCTAAGTTAAGAAAATTGCTGAGACATCAGAATATTATCGAAAATTAACATTATGAAGCATTAAATATTTTAATGTAAAATTTTCGTTTTTATTACTTTTTAAAATCCGACGCAAAAAAGGCATCGTAGCTCCTAAACGAATAGACCGATTATGATGTGTTTTTTTTGTCTTAAAGCTGACGTGATCGAGAAGGTTCCTAGCTATAATTTATAAAAATCTGTTCAGTACTTTAAAAGACATCAGCCACGTATTAAAATTTGTTGGGGGCTTCTTAAATTTTTATTTTTTCGAAATATTTAGCTGTACTAAAAAATCGACTTAAGACGGTCAATGCAACGTCTTGATCTAGAAAATAATCTTTGTGCGAAGTGCTCATAGTTTGGTAGCACTAATAATAATCCCGTAAAAATGTAACTGCAGTAAAACTGAAAGCTCTTATTCACACACACATTCATACACATACACGTTACCGCACGTATATTATAAAAACTAAATACGAATTTCAACCTTAATACTCTGAAATAAGGAATATATTATTTTCTTATTTCTAACCACCTGATGTGTGGTGGTTTGTACTATACAATAGGGACTAATATTGGAATTCCATAGACACATCGTGGCCTATGAACATAATAACTTGCCTATCTAATCTGCCTATTTCTGCTATTGCCTTTGTTAAAGAGATAACGTCAACAAACACACGATAATACATTAATAAGCATTTGTTACAATTGTACTTACGTAGATACAAATGGTTAAGTATTTGTTATTACAATAGATATTTGCATACAAGCTGCGATTTTCTTTTATTTCTGTAGGTAAGGTATATTTTGTTAGCCAACATCACATACATTGCTTTGAACGCAAAGTAAGTAGCTAAAGCACTTGTGTTATGGAATCAGAGACAACGAAGTTACCACAAACATCACCCGAAACAGTGTAGAAAAGTTTTCTACGTTGACCCGGAATAGAACCCGGGATTTCAGAGCTGGCGATACCTTGAAAACCGGTGTGTATGCCACTCAACCACGGAGGTCGTTAAGAGCTTTAAAGTTTATTGTCTTGTTGATAAAGATTCTCAGTGTCCAAAACTGTATTTAACCGTAGAATACGTTTTGCGACAAAACCAAGGATTTTGCCAGATTGGGATGTTGTTGACAGTATAATTTCGGGATCATTTTTCTTAACTATTATATCTATAACTATGGTAGTTGATATTTTTTATAGACGTTACGTTTCATTGATTCGAAATACCCACTAGTTTTTTTTTAAACATCCATTTATTAATTTATTCTTTTTATTAAAATACCTGTGCAGGTTTTTACATGACGAAATTCAATACAAGTATGCTATCATCAAGACAATAATGATTGTACTATGAATAGTATAGAGAAAACATCTACAACACTTTCCTAAAAACTGGCAGCTCGAAGTAAATTCTCACATACTTTAATGGTTAAAAAACAAAATCAGCATAAGATTATTTTCAACACACAAAACCCAATTTCGGTCACAGTAAAAACCGTTCGACTCAAAATGCAGACAATTTTCTCTCAGTTCAGACCGTTCTAAGGACAGGTGTGAGAAAACATTTTGATAAACAAAAAAGTACTATTACTTCTGATAATGATGTCTGAGGGACTATTCAGGACACAAGAAATACAGCACCTAATCGAGTACCGTGTTGACATTGTAAGGTGTTTTAAGGTAAAGTACAAAAACCTAATCAAACCGATTATTCCCGATAAAGGAAACGAAGAAGCACTTCGATCATTTGATATAATACCGTTAGAAGTCCAACGCGTCCTTCGTTTAAGTCAAGGCATAGAAAGTCCAGAAGGTTTTCCAAAGGATAAATAAAGTGACGATCTCTGTGGTCAAGTGGCGTACAAACCGGTTTAAAAGGTATCGCTAGCTCTGAGGTCCCGGGTTCGATCCACGAACGGGTCAATGTAGAAAACCACTTTTATACATAGTCTCAGGTCTGTGTGTTTGTGGTACCTTTGTTGTATCTGATTCATTAAGACAAGTGATTTAGTTACTTACTTTGGATTCAGAGCAATGTTTGAGACGTGGTCAAGTTATTGTTTTTAAATAAACAAGAAATTAATGTTTAATACCATTGCATAGCAATAATAAAAATATTGAAGTGGAAATTTGTGGTGTTTATAAACTTTTACCGAAGTAAATAATAATTTAATAAAGAATAAACTAACTTAATATTTAATTTACCAAAATGGATCATTTTAGACCAGTCTTTTGTCAATTCATTGTAACATTTCATCCAGTGCCCGTCTCCAATCTATCAACGCCCGCTTTAATTCCTTCTCGACCATTTTGCCACGATAGATTCACATTACGTTATCCAACAAAGATAATCAACTATGAATGAATGGAATATCCATCTAAGTCGACACAATAAAAATACTCAATGAACATTGACAGACAAAAAAGTCACCAACCAGTCTTAATGAGTTGCAGGCGTATAAAAATGCCGCGGCGGCACCACAAAGAGAACCAGAGTAAATAAAAGATCACAGTCAATGTGAAAAGGTTTGCGTATTGTTTTATATTAAAGTGAAATAACAATAGGTAGCCCTTTCAATGGATAATGCCGCCACAATGAGAGGGGTTAGGGTGGGCTTATATGTCGGTGAGAATGTTTTGATGGTGGTAATGCAATTTAAAAAAGAAAAAAAGACAATGTACTTACTTGAATTTCAGGTTTCTTGTAGTACTGTAGTTTTGTGTGTCGGTGTAGCAGAAAACAAAATGTTGTGTAATATTTAAGGACTACAGCAAAATAATGAAAATGTTAGACTGATTTGCCTATAACGTCAGTACTACTTTTAACTTCTGTATTATTGTCACTTAAGGTTACTTGTGTACTTATTGTACCGCTAGGTATTGTTAATTATGAATTATTTGTGTTAACTGCACCGAATCTTTCAATCTCAATTAAGATGCTAATAAGCTACACAGCTTACACATAATGACTTATCTTTATACCAAAACAACTTAACTTTCTATGTTAGCTTTAGGTACAGTCTTCATATTATGTCTAACGATATTTTGATTATCATTTAATTGCAAAAATCAACCCTTTAAAGGCTAATTTTTCTAACGATAGGTAAATTTATTCGAGAAATAATTTAGAATTTTTGACAATTCTTCTATACAATATTTGTCTTTTTTGTTGGATAAATCAGCTTTTAATCGGCATAATCCAACATATAAGCCAATCTTCCTTCGATCCGAACATAAGTGGACAACGAAGAGCGTTGTGAACATAATGTTGTAGTGAAATACAACATCACATTGTTCCGTCACCTGCGCACGTCAACCCGCGCATGCGCAACACTTCTTATTATCTTAGCGTGCATCACGCTTTTGTTTCTCATTTGGTACACCTCTGTGGGGTAGTTTTGAACATAGTATTTCAGTAGGTAATGAGATTAGATATTTTGATAGCGGTATTTAGGGGTTGATTTTCTTAAGGGGTTTGATGAATTCATAAAAATGCTGATTTGTTTATTGTTTACAAAATAATATATATAAAGGACGACATTATCATAGGAAAAAAGATTTGCATTGCTTTTTTATAGCAAGGTACTTCAAATCTGTAAAGTATTAATTATTTTCATAATTAGGAATATGTATGTTTTTTTATGCCCTTAATTTTATCAGTAATTCCGTCCTGAAACTAGAGAATATAGATTCTTTTTTTTAAAAAACCATCGTTCTCATGTTAGTACATTAGCATAGTACTAGTTTCTCAAAGTATCGTTTTCATTACGGCGTTTGACGTTAAAATGACGTCAGAGTCGATGACAACGGGAACAATAACACTTATACAGCACGGCATTTGATGTCATATTAGGTCCGACCAAATTTTATTGAATAATTAAAATAATCATTACTTTATGAATTAGAAATACAATAATATTACATGTAAAAGTTTAAACCATATTCCCTATTCTATTGCATTCACATTTCATTGTACATTTACTTTGGTTTTGCTAAGTTGACTACCATGTCAAGTAAATACAATACTTTTGATCAATTAACAACAATTTGGTATCACTTTAAATGTTAGCATAAAAGACATTAGAAAATTATATTAAATAAATAATTTTATTTAACTCAAAAATTATATGCATTCATAAAATGTTATGTACACCTGCATACATTCATGGTCACTGCACTTCTCCGCATTGTTCTTATTACTGAATGATTTAGTAGATATTAATATGACAGGGAGGACCCATCTGTTTCGTTTTGAATATGACAACCCTTTGACGGCGTTTTCAATGACATCTATCTTTTGTTTTGTTATTTATGCTAACGAATAATAATTATGCATGGATGGCGGTCGCTTGAAAGTACACAAACTGTTTTAAAAATATTAAAACTATTTTATTAATATACTACATAGTATAAAATAAATACATATTTAAAGAGATTAAAGCCGCGTTTTCACTACTTTCATTTAAATCGGTTCAGTAGTTTTCGCGTGAAAGCGCAACAGACAGAGTTACTTTCGCATTAGTAATATTAGTAAGGATAATACAATAAAATATTTAATTGTTAACCCTTCAAAAGTCGCGGTCGTCCATGGCTTACCCCATACGTCACCGTTCATTTTATAGCGTCGATAAGTGAGCAAGGGCAGTAATTACCGCTAATGGTTTCGATTGCTTGTGACAAATGGACAAACGGATGCGGCCGCAAAACTCTTGTAGCGAATATATTAAACCATCTTTATTGGATTGGTTTTTAAAGAGAATGATTGGAGAGTTAACTTTCATTTTTGTTTTGATAAAACGATTTCGGAAGTAATTTTTATCTGTCGAACTCCCCATATGCGTAATGTGGTGTGGTGTCTAATTTTAACTTAAGGTAAAGTTAAAATTTAGATAGATATAGTGATTTGATTGTTGTTATATTTTTTGTTACCTTACGAAGCTGACTTGGCGTACCTACCAGCGCAAAAAGCCTCATTAAACAATGATTAAAAAAATATATTTATAAATGCGTAATTAACACCCAGACTTGTATGTTTTTTTTTTTAAATGACAACATTAAATAGAATAATATTAGGTATGTACCAACCATTGTTTTTATAAGAAATATTAGAATCGTCTCAAGTTCCTTAAGCTTGGCTTGGTCAAATTAATTGTTATTTGTTATGAAATTGCAATATCTTAATAAAACACAATATTTTAAATACCAAACTGGATAAAAAAGATATTTTAATTGTAAATACATACTTAAGAAAGGATTTGCATACAAATTATGTAAAAAACTAATTGTTGAAGCTTCTGCATCTATTATAATACAGTTGCTTACCTTCCTAATTTATGTATATCCGTTAATATAGTGATAAAAATAGGAATTAGCATTATAATTTGCTAATTAACTTTATCATGAATACAAAATACTTGTTGTTTATTTCTATCTGATAGGTACCTACTAATTTTGATTGTAATATCTTTTTCTAATTAATGGTGTAGGTATATTTAGTAAGTATATCTTCATTTTGTTGGTAAACAGAATATATCGAAATTCTTTATTTTTCAGGTCTATACAGGGCTCTCTTCTTACAACCCATTCTACGCAGCAAAACGCAATTAGTCCTCAAGATAATCACGACATCAAAACCAAAAAAATATATACACATTATCCATTACAAACACACCTTGCATTCTGGCATTTAAACTACGAGAGGACATCAAAACAGTAACACAATCTTAAGAATAAAATTATAAAATGAAGTGTATCAAAAGGCGTCTTCGAATCCCGGAATCCGGGATTATTTTGAACGTTTTGTTCTTTTTGTACGCAAACATGTGGTTGCTCATTTAGTGGTTGGGATTAACAATAAAAACGAAATTTGATCATTGCGGCCAGCGCTACGGTGATCCGTTAAGGCGAAGTGATTTTTAAGGTGTTTAGTGAGAATATTGGGTTTGTTTTTGGGAATTATCAATGTGTTTCTAAGTAGAAAGTAGGAAATTCAATGGTTAATTTTTCTGTTACATTGGGAATTTCTTTTGGCTATATCCATCATTTAATTTTAATATCGTTTTAAAACATAAGTACACAGTTTGAAAATATCCCATATGGCTAATAACTGATTTACCAACGCTAGATAATTTTCATTTGTAGAATAAAATTGACGTCTGATTTTCTACAATGATTTAGGTATTCTGTGTGTGCACAAATTAACGAGCAGGGTGTAAAAATTATAGAAAAGTACGTAGGCTACTACTACTAACTGAATAACAAACTATTAAAATAATTAATTTAAATAATTAAATCAGCAAAAACAGTATGTTATGCCCATAGAAACAAATTAATTTAGTTTTAATATTTCATAAAATGTGACAAATAATTAACTTCGCCTTAAGCAGGCATTTGCCGCGTTATCAGATCATCGTCCGCTCTGTCCAACGTAAATAAATCCAATACTTTACTGCCCAGCCATTGTTATTCTCATTAACCCTTTGTCTCATTAGACCTCCGACTTCATATTCTACCTTATTTTTGTAACCGATGACAGCTCCGATTAGATCCTCCCGTCATTTTATTTTTTCTTTCGAAAACTTTTGTCCACCATCTTGTTTTTTGTTCTTTTTACATCATATAAAATTTCAACCAGTCTTGTAATGCTGTAGTGTTTATTGCTATCCTTTTTTGTTTTTCATACTTTAAAAACAATAATGTTTTAAATTCAGAATTATTATTTTTTTATTATTCGTTTCTTAATGGCGTTCCATTGTTGATTAAGTTTTAATTAAAGTCGAATGAGTGAAATTAATGGCTTTATACACGACCGTTTTTCATTTCTTTGTTTCATATAAACTTTAATTGATAAAAATAATGTGAACTTTAAAATCAATTTGCTTGTAAGTAAGCAGTGATAAATAATTGCTTATGTTGTTAGTTTTTAAGAAATACATCCATAACGATAGACTTTAATTGGTGTAAATTGACTGTAATGGTGGAAATTTGTCTCATACCACCTAAATGTCAACCTGGATATGATGTTTTCATAGTTAGGTTAGGTTAGGTTAGGTTACCATCGCGTGCCTCCCTACCTCCGCCGTACAGTAGGGGCTTACCTGGAGGGTAGGTGCGTCACCTATAGGGGACGTGACGGTGCTGGTCAGCACCTCATGTCGTGCGGTGTTCCACAGGGATCGGTCTTGGGACCGCTCCTGTGGAACATCGGCTACGACTGGGTGCTGAGAGGCGAGCTCCCGTCGGGCGCCGACTTGACGTGTTACGCGGACGACACGCTTGTCACTGCCCGGGGGAGTTCGCACAGGGAAGCGACGTTGTTAGCCACGGCTGCGGTTTCACTGGTGGTGAACCGCATCCGGCGCCTGGGCCTAGAGGTGGCCCTGAACAAGTCGGAGGCCATGGTGTTTCATGGCCCCCGACGGGCGCCGGCGCCGGGATCACACATTGTGATCAGCGGGGCCCGGATAGCTGTCGAGTCCACCATGAAGTACCTAGGATTGGTGCTCGACAGCCGATGGGAATTCGGACCCCACTTCCGGCGGCTGGCGCCCAAGCTGATGGGTGCAGCGGGCGCGCTTTCAACGTTGCTTCCCAATTTGGGGGGCCCGAGCGCCGCCTGTAGGCGGTTGTACGTGGGGATCGTGCGATCCATGGCCCTTTATGGGGCCCCTGTGTGGGCGATGGACCTGGCGGCCGGAACACTCGCTACTCTGCGCAAACCGCAGAGGGCGATGGCCGTCAGGGTCGTCCGCGGGTATCGCACGATTTCCTACGAGGCGGCTTGCGTCCTGGCCGGATCCCCGCCCTGGGACCTAGAGGCGAAAGTACTCGCGTCATTGTATAGATGGCGCGAGGAAGAGCGGGCACGGGGCTCGAGACCGGCGCAGCGGCAGATCGCGCTGCGCCGAGATGAGCTCCGTAAGGTCCTGGTGGCGGAATGGCGGCAAAGGCTTCTGCGCCCTGCCGCCGGCCTCGCTACCGTCGAGGCGATCCGGCCAGTACTCGACGTCTGGCTCGGGAGAAGGCACGGCTCCCTGTCGTTCAGGGTGACGCAGGTGCTGTCGGGGCACGGCTGCTTCGGCAAGTACCTGTGTCGCATAGACAGGGAGCCGGACGCTCGGTGCCACCACTGCGTCCATTGCGGGGAGGACACGGCGCAACACACGCTCTCGGAGTGTGTAGCTTGGGAGGAGCAGCGCCGTGTCCTCACAAATGAAGTTGGAGGCGATCTGTCGCTGCCGGCCGTAGTACGGAGGATGGTCGGCAGCGCAGAGTCGTGGGACGCGGTGGTGTCCTTCTGCGAGGACGTGATGTCGCAGAAGGAAGCTGCGGAACGGGAAAGGGAGATCTCGACTCCCTTCCCGGGCCGCAGAAGGCGCACCGGGCGCCGGAGAAGGGCGGATAACGCCCTTTTCCGCCCCCCATGAATGGGTCCAGGGGCGAGGGACTTGGGGAAGTCCCCGCCCCCTATTCGATGGACCCGAGGCGGAGGCGCGCGCGGGTGTCGGCGCGCGCCTCTGAGACGATGCACGGGGTAGTTAACACCTCACTACCCCGTGCAGGAGACGAGGCCCGGACAGTTTACCGGGCCGGCACTAGTGCGGGGCTGCGGAAGAATTTGGATTCCCGCGGCCCCGCGCGCACGTGCGAGGAGACACCGGGGGGTTTTAGCCGGTAAGAGTCCGGCACGCCCCTCCGCCTCTCCCCAGGCGGAGGAAGTCCATGAGGATTTCCCCCCGTCAAAAAAAAAAAAAAAAAAAAAGGTTAGGTTAGGTTAGGTTAGGTTAGATTTTTTTTATATTATATATTTAACCTTTAGTTTAAAGAATGAGGTTTTTAAAATTAGGTCCACAACCGATTATTACATGTCAAATACAAGGAATTTTTATAGTGTTAATTTCGTCGATTTTATTCGTAAACAGAAAATTATAAAAAAAAATCACAAAATGAAAAAAAGTACTTCATTTAAGTGCTCAAAGTCCTATAGAGTGCTGCGACAGCCTACATCTTTCCTCTCGTAAAGCGCTCATTTTACAATCAAATTTGTAGGAAACTAAGTCGTGAACAATTTAGGAGGCAGTGCGCACTAAATCGGAAACTAACTTCGATTACACCTTCCAATTCCTAATTAGATTTACTACAAATTGTATAGTGTCATAAGAGCTTAAGGACCACAGAAAAACGGGTGATCATTGAGGCAGTCCCAAGAGCCAAACTTTCATCACGACATTTCCCACAATTTGTTTAAATAACTAGGACTTTTATTTATTTATTATTATATATTTTATACTGTAAACAAAAGGAAACTAAAAAGAAAAAAATATAAACAGCAGTACAAAGGGCGTCCTTATTGCGCACGGCAATTTCTTCCAGGCAACCATTTTATTACAACCCAAACTCAAACCTAGATTTAAAACTAAATACCAGACAAAATACAGTACTTATTAAGCTGGCCATTATCTGAACCTTATTAAAACGTACCAACAGATTAGATAGGGCTCAATAAAGGTCGTTCACACGATCCTTTGTCGCTGCGGCCGGCGATCCGTCAGCGAACAGATATGGATGTCATGTGTTGTACAGGGTTGCCGCCACGGTTTAATTGATTATAACTTGTTGGGAAAACTGTGGAGATGGCAAAAAATAATGTTTTTTTTGTGCTTTGATTGTTGGGATTTTTTTGAGTGATCTTGTTTATTTTTTTCAATAGATTAGGTATTTTTGTATAGTTATTTAGAATTATGTTGAAAAAGGCATACAGCTAATGTCAAGTTTATTCTACATTCTCTGTGCCTGCGGTGACGTTGAATAAATTAGCTACCTAAAATGGTTAGAGTAGGTAATTTTATGAGATTTTACTTTCTTTTCCTATGTTTTTTTATTTATAAAAGGTATGTGTTTAATTACTAAAAAAAATACCTTCTGAAAAGGAAATGTAAAGTCTGATAAGACTAATAAGAAAAGCATTTTTGTTTCAAGCAAATCACTATCAACACGCAAATAATCAACTAGATGGTTGAAGTAAATACTCTAATACTCAAAAGCCTCAACAAAATATTTCAATTAGCGACTCCACGCCCTTTCCATCCGACGACAAAGTTTGACAATGGCCGCGGCAACTCTAAAGGGCTGACGAACAGGTGTAGTCGCGCCGGACCTGCGCCTGCGCAGCCAATACAAGAGATAGGAGGATGTTGATTAGTACAACTTAGCTATTTTCAAACTAGATTCATCTTAGGCTGACATGAGTTATTATGCAAATATTGATTTCTTTTTGTCATTTCACATAGATGGTCATAATTATATTTAATTTAAGCTCATTTATCTTAACGCGTAATGTTTTATTTAAAATTAACTAACTTTGATTTGCTTGCGTTTCTTTCATATTCTTTTTAACACCAATAAGTCTAAACTATGCTAAATATTATAACAACTTACATGAATATTTATCAGATAATATTTTCAGTAAAATGTAGTGTTAATTTAAATAAAAAGAATAAACCGTGGTACGTCTAAAGGGTCTTATTTTGCTTTTGTAAACCAAAATTCTTTCAAAGGTCCGTGTTATATAATTACCCTCTTTTTCACATTTCTCTCTTTTTCAATCATCTTAAACAGCCATAAATAACAAATTCACTGTATAAAAAAATAAACTTCTGCATTTTTTTTTATTGAAAAAAAATATGATTTGTTCGGAAATTTAGGTCAAAAAAGTATTTACTAAATAAGCGTTACAAAGCTGCAAAAGTTACTCTTACATACAATTGTGTGTAAATTAACATCAACTTAACATAAGTTATATTAATTCAACAGCTATTTAATTTGTCATTATATTAAGTTGTAAACCAATAAGGTTTATTTTTATTTACAGAAGCTCTAAAATGTATGTAGTTAATGGTAAACAAGCTTTTAACTTTACTGATAAAGACTGAGTATGTCGAGTCGTAATTTTTTAATTTTTTGTAGGGAAAACTGGCTTGAAGACGAAAAAAACAATAAAATATACATATAGGTAATTAATTTGTTATAAGCATTTCCAGTAATTGTTTACTTCAAACTGGTTTAAAATTAACAATATCTGAAACTGGTTACGTTTCTCAATAGAAACTATGAAACAAATGAAATTGAAATAATCATGCCTGAGTTTCAAAATGATATACGTAGGTACATAGTTACAATCATTTAAGGATTTGGCCTCTCTATAAGTTTCTCTTTGTTTTATAATATAAATACATAATATATAGATATATATTTGGATTAAAGTTACAATAACTTCTAAAGATAATATGCAGACGTAAAATCAGTTTTTGTTATTTAACTAAAAACTGATGATTTTTCGTGTATTTTCTATTTGCTTGATTAGAAAGATTAATGAAACCAAGCCATAGCTTTAAAAAAATTATATAAAACATATAACAGAAATTGCAACCACAATATTATTCTACTTCAAACATAATTTCAACATCCCCAAAAATCGTGTAATACCTACATTTTTATTAAAGAAACATTAAATAAACAATAGTGTAACGTAACGTTCACATCGCTGTCTCTCAAACCTTAAACCAAACCCTTATCGACGCGGCTTTTCAGTTAAATGCTTACACGGGGCAATAGTGCCAATTTGTTGCATATTATCTACTACGAGTGAACAGATAAACTGACAGATTGGCATGTACTTAGTACGATGTGGGCGGCTGGGAAAAATGCCCCTTACCTGCAAAAGTAGGATAATTGAGTACCATTCATGCCTCATCACACGATATGTTTAGTTTCAACTGACAGCTCAGGCAATTATATTATTTGTAATTGTGTTATAATCAATTTATTTTAGTATCGAGGTAATTGAGAAGAAGAAATGTTAAATAAAATGATAGATTTTTGTTTTTAAGCTAAGGAGCATAATATATCAATATAAAAGAAAGCCTATATGTATATTAAAAGTAAAAAAATGTGTGAGTATAAACGTAGTACCTACTATTATACAGTACATAAGTTCGTAGTTTGTAATACAAGTAAAATACATTTTTAAACCAACAGATTACACTTATTGAAGACAGTTATTGCAAAAGTAGTAATCAATTAAAAAAAAACATTATTGTTTCTCCTTATTACTAACTCCGTTTATCTTTAATTAACGGTTCCCGTAAGATACCCGTAATATTTTACGTAACTTTTTCCGACATTCTGCTATTCAAAGATCATGTAAATTGGTCCACCCGTTATTGATTTATAAATAATGTAACTATCCCAACTTTGTTTTATAAAAAAGATTGTAAATTAGCGCGCTCCTTTTAATTTATTGTTATAAATTATATTTCACTCATACGTATGATTGAAATATAATTTACGAAATAAATTTACATTTACACCAATACCATGGGATACTGTATTACCGAGTGAAAATGGGTGGTGGCGGTCTGTTAGGCAGTCGCTCTTTTAGACTGGAAACCGACCCCAACATAGATTGGGAAAAGGCTAGGCAGAAAATTTCATGAAAAGCTTTCAACAACCAATTTCGCCAGCGTAATAATTAAGTATAATAACTTCTTATTATGAAATTAATCTCAAAACACAATGATTCTTTGAAAAACTACTACTTATATAACTTTCTTGAAAAAAATATTATTAAAATATAGCTAACCTAGGTTTATTCATCAAAGACACAAAAGGATCAGGTGCAAGATAATTATCATAAATATTGTTAAATTCATTACTTTATTACTTGACATGGCCGTAAACTACAATTATGTTTCATCCTATATAATTTTCGATGCATAACTGCCTCACCTTTTGAGTAGGTTAAATGATAATGGATATAATAAGAGTAAATCAGATGGATAATGTAATGTCAACCATGTAGGGCTTGAGAAAATAGGTTTGAGACATCCGGTGGCTGATTTACGTAGTAACTATCTATAAGTGAAGTTCACATAAAATTTTATATTTTTATATATATTATATTATTATTTGCGGGATAATAACACTGATATCACAAATTAGCAGATTTTTATTATTATTTACGGCGGGAAGACGGTTGCTATTTTATTGCATAAATCGGCTATTGTTTTACTAAAATTTAAATGTGAGGATTCGTAATTAGGTGGCCATTTTTATCAAGAGTATGTCGCTATTAAATTTTATTTTGTCAGTACATTTTTACGTGCCTACTCCTTATCTTACTCACAATATCACAAATAAATACTTTAATTAAATATCTAGGAACTGAACAACATATTTCCAAGGATAGATCAAACTTCATTCAGTCATTTGTTTAGCCGTTACTCTAATTCTTTTTTACCTACGTTTAAAGCTCGTGGCTAAGTGTAAGCCTTACGGGTTGATTGATAAAAAAGGTTAAGCCGCACTCGCCGCGATTGGTCCGTGGATGGGTGACCATTTGTGAATATATCGAGATCCCTCCGTGCCTCAGAAAGCACGTTAAGCCGTTGTTTCCGACTGTCATACGTCGATCTTTGGCAGTCGTTAAGTCATTACAATTCTTATAATCAGTCTTACCATAGGATACTGTGTTACCCAGCCAGCCAGTTACCACCAATTGAATCCATAGAATGGGAGCCAACTCCAACATAGCTTGGGAATAGGCTAGGCAGAAGACTACGTTCATAATTATCAAACCTAATTAATTAATCAACCTTAATTATGAACATTAAATTTCACTTCTAACTGTACCAAAACTGTTCTAACCAAACATCAAGTACCAAAGTAAGGCACCAGGAACCACGATCGATACTGTCTAGTTCAGGAGGTCGTAATTGTGATATGGACCGTGAGAATATTCAATTAAGCGGGCGAACTTAATTGCAACTTGATAAAGTTAAGTTGGCTCTAAGTGAACTATCTTCCGAACTAAGTTAACTGACCATTATCTTTGCCTTTGTGCTTCGTAGCTCGGTGCTCACCTAATTGGGGGTAGTAAGGTGTTGGAATATTGTGGATGCGACGTATCCATTTTTTTATTATCTTTTACAAGTATTTCATTAAATTTATTTAATTAAAACATACTTAGGTAACATATCCTATTTCTGCCATAACTATGCCTAATTATCTTTAACTGTCACTAAATTAAAATAATTTATTAGTTATCCTTAAAGATTATGACAGAAAACCATAGCTAATAAAAGTATCTAATCCGGTACTTTTTAGGTACCTCAAAAGGTAAAACGGAACACTAATAGGATCACTCGTATGTCTGTCCGTCCATCTCAGCCAATACGATCCAAAACGACTGGACTGATTCAGTTTAGTACCTACACTTAAGTAAGTCGGTAACCCAAAAACGAAAGGTAACTAAAATAAATACATTTTATACATGGAAAACACTTTTGGAAATAGTTTACAAATTATAAAAAAAAAATATAACGGTACCTATATTGTGTGACATATCTAATAAAAGAGTTCATTGTAAGGGTCTCGAATATATTAATAATAAAGTTTAAGAAAATATGCGAAATTTGTGAATTCCCTGTTTTACTAACAAATAACTAATAATATTCTCTACACGATATGAGAGTGGGTAACATCCACTCTAAGCTACACCAGCCCACGTCCGGTGGCGTCCGGTTCTAATCGAGTTATTGTGAGCGGCACAATGCCGCAATCAGCCGCAGCCACAGCGGCAACTGCAGGTGCTCTATCTACGTTGTGCATTCTCTATGGTAAAGGGTGCACAGATTTTTAGAAACATTTTGGAAGGAAAAGTGAGAATGATGAGAATGATAGGGACCTACTTAGAATGAGGGACTAATGGCCAAATTCTGAAACGTCAATTAGTTTTAAGTTGCAAATTAAGTCTCGTGCTGTCTGTGTCACTATAGGGTGTTAGATGGACATTTAAGAACGTCTTAAAGTTAATTTGCGTTTAAGTATTTGGAGGTAAGGGTGTTAACGACTTAAAAAGGATAAAAACAATGTGGTTCTGCGTTGTTCTACACAGACATTCAGGATTTTTAGAGCTTGAAAAGATGAATTAAAAGTACAAAAGACGGGAGTTAGACAATGGCAATCTAAATGATAATGATAATAATGACTAATTAACGTGGTGAACGTATTTATAGTAGTAAATTATATTATACATGTTTAGGGTGATGTGAGTTAAAATTAATCGCAATAAAGTTTGTTTTTATTTTACCCAGGTACACACCCACCCGATACGAGTCGGCGCTTCAACAGTTGACGCGAAAATTTGGTAAGTGAATTAAAATTTGTTTTCCACTTTTTGAGGTGAAAACGTCTTTAGGTGCGTCGGGAAAAACAATTAAATTCGCGACACTGTTACCGTTACCGACACCTCTGTATCTAAGTATCTACATGTATTGTAATTGTTTAAGTTTTCACTTCTGTCCGCACTCCCGGAGTGCCACTGTTTTTTGCAGTAATACTATATATACATATATAATTTATACAAAAAAGAATGTAGTGTAGGTACAAATACTTTAAAAACAAGAAACGTAGGTGTATATATATAAAGTGTGTCGTTCAACATTATCTATCCTCATCTCTGTCTGTATGTCTAGGTAATTATTATATTTTTTCCTATAAGAACTTTAGAATTCTGAATAAAGATTTACACTCAATATGACAGCTACAAGAATGTCAAACAAGCATATGTAAACGTAAAACATACGCTAATGTCTCATTGTTGCCTCATACGATCAATTAATTCTGTGCTACACGTGCTCTATCTATGTTGTGCTTACTCTATGGCAAAGGGTTATGGACAGATTTCAGATGGCTAACTCACACATCGCTCGCCGTAACAGGGAGATATCCTGAAAACGTTACAAGTCATTTCTTTGTAATCCTAAAGCCACTTTCTTAGATTATACATACAAGCATAGCGTACACGCATCGCTAGTAGCCTGTTGTCGAGTGTAAGCAAATTTTTAGCTGTGAGTACAACGCTCGTTTACTGATTTAAGTGACTTTCTGTGCGACTACAGACGTTTATGCAAAAATATCGATGGTTACGATATTATTAGGTTTTGAGATAGTTTTAATAAAACGGCGCGCTCTATTTTGACACAAAGTTTACCATTTTCCTTGTTTATACTAGTGCCCACAGTTCATACCTGTTAGACGCACTCTATAGTTTGCTTATTCTTACTCTGAGGTCACTTCTTTTATTTAACATTAATAGCATTTAAAATTTATGACATCGTTTACATTTTTCATTGTGTAATACAGTTTTCCGCGATACTTATAATGAAAGAAATAATTCGACAAAAACGATCACCCCTTTCATTCCAAAGCAAAATTAATACGCTAACAAAACTCACTTTATTTTATTACGCACATTAAACTTCAAATTGATTCATGAGCTCAACGGCAATAAGAAGGATATATAACGACTTCATATCCAGAACAACAAAATCAATTTAAGGCAAAATTCATAACTTGCAACATTGTTTTAATTGCAAAAAAGATTTTCTTATAATATTTTATGCAGCCGGTGGTGACCGCACGCAACAATAAACAGACAATAAAACAAATAAAAACCGGTTGCAAACAATGTGCGGCGCGCGGCGTTGCCTGACGTTTTTATCATTTCGTGCGGAGAACAAAAGCTGAAGGCTTCCTGTTGAGGCTGCATCACCATTCTTGTGAGGCGACTTGTTCACGGACACACGGACATTCAGAATGGACAACTATGTTAATTAAAATAAAGTTTCAACAATATTTTATCTAACGTAACGTCAAGATAATACTACTAATATTATAAATGCGAAAGTAACTCTGTCTGTCGCGCTTTTATGCCAAAACTACTGAACCGATTTAAATGAAATTTGATACGTAGATAATCTAGAGCCTGAGAAAGGACATAAGCTAATTTTTCATCATCCATGAGGGCGGATCTGCTGGAAACAGCCAGTTTACTATATTTCGATAGTTGGGTTAATCTATAGTTATCTGTAGGTACATCGCATTGATCATTATGGTATTAAAGATGTGGTAGAAAGTAATAGAGAAAGAAAGTGGCTTCATCCTGTTACGCGTTTTGAAGATTTAACTCCACGTATATGATAGTCTTCCGCCCCTCAGCAATCTGAAAGAAGAAAAAAAAAGTTTGCTTCTTTATTACAATAGATGAACAATAAAAGAAAAAAAAATACATAATTATAACTTCGGCTTCTACGGCTTCGCATTGGTACCAAAGTATAATACATAACCTATGTTACTCAGGGATAATGTAGAATTCTTATGGTGAAAGAAGTTTTCAAATCGGTCCACTAGAGATGCTAAAATATTTTGTTAAATTGTGTTTTTTTATTTTTGTTTTATGTTTTTGTTTCTGTTATTGTTTGTTTTTTCATTATAATTATTTATGTTACGTTTAGTTATTAAGCCATTGTGCGCGCTCTTTGGTGTGACAGTGATTATTTTTTATCTTTTCATTTCAATTTATTTTATAAATTAACTAAAACTCAAACGAGAATATCAGAGATACCTAGTCTGATTCTTCAACCACACTCCCTGTATGTATCATAAACTCTTGTCCCGATACATTAACGTACAATGGAGGTGGACGATCTATTCATTGGCGCCACAATGCGATCTGATCGGATCGCATACGATCGACCGATCGACCGATCGCGGCAGATCGCGCGTGATCGCAATAGCAACACACTGATAATAACATCACTGCACCGTGTAATTTGAATCCAATGCTGATCTCTTCGGATCGAAAGTCGGAAGATCCGAATAGTTTATTGAGGCTGTAGACAATAAGTTATCGGTGTTCAATAATCCGGTTATTATGAAGTATTATTTGTTAAGTTTTCGTTTAGAAGTCCGGGAGTATTGCATGCCAATATGTGATAAATTATAGCATTAGAAGCAGTTGTTATAAACTGGATTACTTTGACTTGAAACAACTAAGATTAATTACTCCGATAGTAAGTAGTTACCACCAAATCTTTGCATCAAAAAGTATTTTAACATACAAAAATAAAAGTACTATAAAGCTACAAAGTGGCAAACAGCGCCACTACGTAACATCGACAGTCCAATAAAACAATGATTTAAAGACAAATAATCGTCAGGTATCGGGTCTCGTATTAACGAGGAGCGTTGGAAGGCATTTGTCAAAAGAATAACACAATAACTGTTATGGATAACCGATAGTTTGTTGCCTAGTTAACTCTAACGAATACTCGGTGCGACTCGAACCTCGGCCCTGGACACAACGGGTGTAATCGTATGCAAAACCTTTTATTTTTTAAACTGCAGATTTTATAGGCAGTTGTCATTTGTCTTGGTATTAAATGGTACAATGTTTGATGCTCATTCGTTTTTTTTTTCATGCTGAGCTGGAAGCGAGTTAAATATCGTACCTTCTTTGTGTTTCTTTTTCGAGGTACCTTAGTGAGAATTAATAAAAAGGATGATGACCATTAGCAAACTTATGAGGTTTTTTAAGAGATATTTTGGGGTTGTAAAATGTTACCGTTGAGTTTTTATTTAGCAAAATAAATAATAACTTTAATGTAAATCATATTTGACGACCTGAGTCAGACCGTTGATGTAGTTTTTTAACTAACTTCAAGTCGTATGTACATGATCTGTTGCCATTTAGTAGCAGCTCTATTTATTCTATGAACAACATAATGACGTATATAATTGTGTACTTTAATTTATAATAAATAAATAGTGTTTTTTTTGCAAATACTTTATGCTACATAATTCTATATGTATTTATTTTATTCTATTGTTATTTATTTATAACTATTTTTTTCACATCAGTTAACGTCATCACATTAACGCCGACCGTCATCGGCGAAAACCAGCGCTGAGGCTCTGCTTCTAGAAGAACCTTAGCATATGCAGAGCGTTAGCCGTTTTGCACGGGTGTGACGCATATCTCCCCGTACCTTTTTAGCGTTTGTATTATTGTGTCTACTTTAATGCATCGCATTTGGCAAATAAAGGTTTTTTCTTACTTCTATAACACCTGACTTTATGTAAGTATCGCATATTTTCTACCTACCCTTTCTCTAAATTATTGAGAGATCAATAATAATACCAGATCAATGATAAATAATAATCTAAACGAAAATACCTGCTCTCAATCGTTTACAATTAAAACAAAACAAAAAAGCTCCTCATATTTTAATCATAACAACAATCCTATCCCGGTATGCCACAAGATCACCGCTTACAAATGCGAGACGACGGGGGGCGCGACCGAAACGCGCGCATTGTTACTCGTTACCTGCGACAAATCGCACTCGCGACCCGTGTGTCGCGGCCACTAGTTAGCTAATTGTGGAGCTATGTGAAACAATGCAATTATTAACGGGCTCCCCGACTATTATTTTGTATCTAAATAAGTTTACATTTTAAATTACAATGGTTTTTGTTGCTGGCATTGTTTGTATTTTATTTACTGTCTGATGTGCGCGTAAACTGATTGTTTTTTGTTTTATATAGATATTTTTAAAAGAGATTGTAATAATTAATTATTCAATATTATTTTTTCATTAGATAATAGTGCAATAAATAAACTCATCGCATAGGCAAACATATTTTTATAAGTTTAGCTTAGAAAGTAAATTAAGCCTTCATGATTAATGTATTTCAAATAAAATACTTAAGTACCAACAAAAAATATATATACGCGATACACAAAGATAAAAATTCAATACACTAATAAAACTCTAATTATGTCATTTGGATTCAACCCGAAAATATCGCGAGCGAATTCGGCGAAATAAAAAAAGTGAAAAAAATATCGAATACGAAAAAACAACGATAAGTTTTTAAAATCGCATTTCAGAAAACAATGTTCAGTGGACTGACGGGCCTCAAGGCGAATGCATTAACGAAGTACACCTTCTTTGATATTAAGTGTATTATTTTTTTACTTGGTTTTTATAGGGTTCCTTAATCTTTTAAGCAAGGATTTGAAGAAGGAGTTAACGGGAAATACTTACAGTTAACTTTTGTATATAGGCTTTAATTTATATATTGATCGAAAATAAAATACCTACAAAGTAGATATTGAATTCTTTGGTCTAATTTCTTCTTCTGCTTGCCCTTTTCTCAAGCTATTTTGGGATCGGCTTCCAGACTCACCGAATTCAGCTGAATACTGTTTTTTACATAAAGCGATTACCTATCTGACCTCCATAGCCAATTTTCCAGGGTAACACAGTATCCTATGGTAAGACTGGTTGTCAGAATTATAATGATAAACGACTGTCAAAGATCAACGTATGACAGTCAGGACCA
Source organism: Diachrysia chrysitis (assembly GCA_932294365.1). NCBI lineage: Eukaryota > Metazoa > Arthropoda > Insecta > Lepidoptera > Noctuidae > Diachrysia > Diachrysia chrysitis. The sequence goes on along the minus strand of OW028659.1, from coordinate 5,893,828 downwards.
ACGGCTTTACAAGCTCTCCGAGGCATGGAGGGGTCTCGGTATGTTAACAAACGCTTACCCATCTACAAGTTAACCGCGGCGATCGGGGCTTAACCGTTTATCTTCAAACCACGAGCCACACTTGCCACGAGCGACGAGCCCCTCAAATGTATTTCACTGAGCTATTAATAATTTATTAGATTCCATAATTGTTAATCTATACTAATATTATAAAGCTGAAGAGTTTGTTTATTTGTTTGTTTGTTTGTTTGAACGCGCTAATCTCAGGAACTACTGGTTCGATTTGAAAAATTATTTTTGTACTGGATAGTCCGTTTATTGAGGAAGGCTATAGGCTATAAAACATCACGCTACGACCAATAGGAGCGGAGCATAAATGAAAAATGTTGCAAAAATGAAAAACCGTTGAAACTAAAACACACGAACAAAGTCGCGGGGGACAGCTAGTAAAACTATAAAAAGTTGATAAAACTACCCGTAAAAACACTTTATCGTTATTGCTTCTACTACATAGTGGTAAATATAGCTTCAAACTACAAAAAAGACCTACAGAACCCCGTCTTTAACCAACCAAGTAACTTACCCAATCCTTTTTTTTCGTATCTCTTTGTAACACACTGGTAGCCCTCTGAGTCGCCCGCAGCAAATCGCTGTTTATACCACACCGCCCGGTAATTTATTATTGCATTTTTTGCATTATCAATAGCCTTACACTCTTTGACTTTTTTCCTATATTAAAATGGCTATTGTTTATGAAAAATCGTTCGTGATTCTTATCGCGACTGGTCAGTGTTGTTTGTGCAAGTTGTGAAATTAGCTCCCGTTGTTATAGTCTGGCTTTGCAGTGCTTTGTTTATAATTTATGTAATTATTGTTATTTATTTTTGGTACGCGAATGATCTCTGTCTATTGGTGTATGTAAAGTGTTGGGTTTAGTTTTTCATAATTTTCTTTTTCACTTAACTTTTGAGGTGAACTATCCAGAAAGATTATCTTAATTTATCTGTAAATAGCTTCTAAACTAAAATTTGAAAAATATGTTATCACTTTATTTAATTCAGTAAGAAAAAAATAAAGATCGAAGGTTTTATATCCGAAGCAAGTATATATATGACTCATCTTAAGTGACTCAGTGATCAGCTGATGTATTTTTATTCGGATGATTTCAGAATTATTATTTTGCAGTTATGTCGTAATGTAGAGCCAATTATTTTTATTTCTTCTATTAAATTGTCTAGTGGAATGTATCTCGTAAAAACTCTGATTAAGTATTTATTTTTCGATTATTTTAGAACAATTTAGTACAGTAGGTACATGAGTTTTACACGAGTCAATCTTAGGGTGATGCAAAGACAGAACCTTGCATTTAGATTAGTATTGTAAAAAACTTTGATATTTTTTTGTCTTTTTACTATCCAACAAAAGCTTGATGATTCTTAGCCAATACTTAACAATTTTGGTTGGTAATTGTTAAAGTCTTCTTCTTTTTATTTTGTTAACGTTAACGTTATAAGTTTTAGTTTTAATTTTGCTTAAGTTTTTGTTTTTGTATAAACTGTTTGTAGTGACTGTAAATAATAAATACAATGAAGTTTATAATTTGAAGCCATATAAAAATACAGTTAAAAAACTTTAACACGTGTCCAATAATATTCAAAGCACCTCATAAATTTGGAACTAAACGTTCTACTTAAGGGAGCATTTAACCGCACAAAGCGAATTCAAAAATTAGCCATCTTTTCGTCCTCGCAATTTTCTCAATTTGCCAAAGATGTAAAGAAAAAAAAAAAGGAAATAAATTGGAAGGGGCGACGGATTGTTTCCCGGCACCTTATTTGGAAACCACAAAGGCTTCGGAAAGTGGACTACTGGTCTTCATTTAAGTGAGTTTTTGTATAACTTTGTTGTAGGTAGGCCGTGAGCGTTCGTCACAAGTATTTCAGAGTTGCCAGATGTCATTTTTTCAAGATTATTTGTATTTCGTTTCATTAATCATGCCATCGTTAGTCAATTACAGAGTAATAAATGCTAAGTAGCTAAGTTTTTTTTTATTGTATATTTCCATTGTTGTGCTTTTATTTAACTAACATACAGTTCTTAATCATTAATTTCTAATAAATACCTAGTTTTCTACATTGTTTCGGGTCTGGGTGTTTATGGTGCCTTCGTTGTCTTCAAGTTCTTTATCTAAAGAACTTGTGTTAAGGGACCAGAGGGCTCTAAATCTACTTACTTTGAGTTCAGCACAATGTATGTGATGTTGTCCACATTAATTATTTTATTAATACTTATTATAATATTTAACATACATTAAACAAATATAATTAGGTACTTGTTAGATTTAACATACCTTCATAACGTATCTAACGACACAATAAGAACATTATAGGCTAATCTTGCTTATTAGCTCTGCTTGCAAATACTATTCAATAGATATTTGTTAACATATAAAAAAAAATCGTTAAAATAATGCTCTACATTAACATTGCATTTCTTCGATAATGCATCAAAATATAACTAACTCTCTATATTATTACTTAGTAGTCCTCATCAAAAATCAATCATACCAGTCAAATCGCAATTTGCTTTCTAGCAACACTACATGTCATTCCTTATTTACTCGTCATAAAAAAATAACATAGTAAAAACTCCCGCGAAAACCGTGCGTTGTACGTTCCAAATTCAAAATGAGGAAGGAACGGGAATAATGGCGCTGGTTCTTGAAACAGGAACGTCGAGTTTTTAAAAAGGGAATCGTTTAAACGGAGGCCGTTCGCAGGTAATCACAGGCGACGAGCACCGAGAATAAGGGCAAGTGCATCATGTGGAAGAGTTGACGAAGAAGGACGCAAAACTTTCAAAAAACACGTAATTTTTTTTGTCGTAATATCGTCTTGTAATTCGATGAACGACGGCTACAGGCACGAAAAAGTGTCACGTTCCGCCTGAGCCGAGCGTGCAAGCGAGAGCGAGGAACGAGCGATAGAGAGGCACGATCGGCCTAAGCGTTCGGCTTGTGACGTTATCACGTAAAATTATCGTCCGTAAACCTACTTTACAGACAACCATTTTTATTTCGAAATAGTTAACCCATTCTCGAAATAGCCGCGACAGGGCTTAGTTTAATCTATAAAATCGTTTAGAAAGTACAGTTTTTTCTTAGAATTCTAAATTTTTCTTAGTCACGAGACCCTTAGTTTACAACAAACAAAATTGTGATCCATAACTGTGATTTGTGCCAGGTGGCCATCTTGTATTCAATGCATTACGTGATTTGAATGTTTTTAAAACGATCACAACCATAAGTTTAAATTTACGAGAGCAGAAGTTCTCAATAAATAATATCTAATAATAATTACAAATCAACGCACCTCTATTGTGCACGCGACTTAACGATCGCGTGCACCGCGATACAGGTGCGCATACGCAGCCCGGAGCGACGCCCGCGCAAACTTCATTCATTGTTACTTACGTGCTACATGCGCGCAGCCGATTATCTTACTTACAATACAATTTCGAGTCCTACAGTGTAACGGTAGGCGACAGACAATGATTGCCTTAGTCTTTACTGTTTTTTTTTTATAATCAGCAAGTTTGCTAAAACTTTTTTTTAATCAGTAAATTTGCTGATATTTTTTTCCTGATTTACAAAAGATATAATGTCGTAACAAAGTATTGTCTAATATGGAAATAATTACAAAATTCACAAATATTTTTTGTGTACAAATTTGAACTTAAAGGTGTTTAGGGATGTTCGTGCTAACGCCCGTCACTTTATTTTGTTATTTTTGTATAGTTAGATCCTGAAGTCATAATAATATGATGTTGCTTATAATTGTATACTATTTCTTTTAAATTAGATGTTAAAGAAAAAGTTGTATTAGCCTTATTTACTTTAATGAAGTAGGTATAAATGAAAATCGCCATTTGTTTTATTTTGGACCATTTTGTTATATTCTATTTATTGTCATAGCAGCAAAATATTCATAGTATTGCCTGTCCACTCGTTCAACACTAAGAGTGGGTGAAATCGTCTCGTCTTGTTATGAAGCAAATTTAAGTAGGCTTGTTGTAGGATATATTGTGTTGTAGGACAACTCGTTGCTGATTGTGTAAGTCTAGGTTTATCCATGTGGATTATCTAGATTACTCTTGGGTACTAGTTTTGACTGCATCGAACAAATATGCAAAAATATATACTTTTTAATGTACGACATCTTTTTAGTTTCTTAATATAAGCCAAAACAAATTAAAACGGAATCTGTAAGGTGCAGTTGCATAGGTGAGTAAACTTGAAAGGTAAAGTTAATACAGTGTTTTTAATTTAATGGTTTTAAAGATATGAACTATGTGGGTACACGTATTACCCAGGGACATTGAATGTTTATATGACTGGCCTGTTCGGTTCGATTCCCACCTAGATCAAATCTTTGATAATAAAAATGTATGTGTGTATTTTATATATATAGGTATTATGTTGGTTCCTAATTTATTTTGGTTTTTAAAAGTAAGTTTTTAAAAGTAAGTCTGACTAGCTTAGGATCAGATGACCGTGTATGAGTTGTGCAAAGGTATTATTACCATGTTATTTAAGACAAAATCAGAAGTTGTAGATGTGATGTCAATTAGCATTTTCTGTTATCGTAGAGTGAAAAAAAACATCAGTAATTACTCAATTTATACCTATTTTTTGAGTAACTCTTGGCTGTTTTAAATGTCGTTAAAAAATATATTATGGACTTACGTAAATAACTCTAACCACCATGTGAAAGTTAATGTAGGTAGGTACCTAATAACCTCGTTTAAACAAATGTATTCAGTGCTAAATAATTTAATACTTCCTTCAAACGTTATGGCTAGTAGAAATCCACTTACAAAGTATTTAAAAACAAACTTCCTTAACCTCCATTAGATCATTAAGTGTACACCATAATAATGTACTATAAATACGGCGCAATCAAACTACCATCGCAAACGTAGTGTCACGGTCATAAAGGAAACTATTTGTAACATAAATAAAATAATTACAGCGTCTAGACCAATGTCGGATGCGGGGCCACGTCGGCGATCAGTCTTAGCTCAACGGCGATTAGCTGGAAGACAGACAGGGATGTTCTTGCTCCGTAACCGCAACGGTCGGATATCCGACATAAATTTCGGATATAGGCGGAGCTTAATACAATACGTTATAGGTAACAGGTCTTTGCCACCCAAGTAACACGATAGAGTATCTTGTTTTTTTAATTATTATGTGTAGGTATTTTCTTTTTCTATATTTGGCTGATCTTAGTTCGGGCACAGAATCAAAAATTTGTACAGGTACAGGACAGAAGTGCTCAGAAAAGAGTTAAGAAAAGCTGGTCTGGGTGTTTGTGGTACCTTCGTAGTTTCTGATTGACACATTTTTTTTAGCTACTTACTATGGGTTCAGGGCAATGTATGTGATGTTATCCACTTTATTATTATTATAGCACAGGGTTATTAGAGAATGTTTTCGTTTTAAAATCCGTAATCAATCTAACATCCATATGAAACTATCCGAAACTGTCGGATAGTAAGAAAATATTTTATATCGGTAACCGCAACCGAAACCTCTATATTCTTTTTTGTATATCCGAATCCTCCGAATCCGAAACTTTATATTCTTTACAACTCTAGATGAAACACGTTCATGAGCTCTCCTGGTGATTAATATGGTTATCACCATTAGTTCGTTTAGCGGGAGTTTAAAACGTATGAGTTTTTTAGCTACTTACATCTTTATTATAGACGTTTTTGTAAATGGTAATTCGGTCATAAATTATCGACCTAACTGTTAAGTTTATTATTGTTCTCGTTGTCATTTAAAAAAATATACCAAATTTTTAAACAATTTAATAAATAAAATTATTTACATATTGTATTATTATTATAGGTACATACCTACATTATAAAAGTAACTTTGTCTGTCTGTCTGTTACGCTTTCACGTCTTAACCGCGAAACTTGGTATGGGGTGCGCTTTGATCCTAAGAAAGGAATTCGACTACTTTTTACCGCGATACCCAATACTCACGCAGGCGTAATTGCGGGAAAAAGCTAGTGTTACCCCATAACTTAAAAAAAAAACATAAGAATTTGGTACTCTAAAATCAGAGTGATGACATTTGAAAATTCGCAACCGCAGTTAATATAACAAAACTTAATTATTTTTGAGACACAATGTTAAACCTACAAAATTTATCACCAACTAGGTACCTACCTACGTAAGCCTACTTCTAAACAAAACAGTACTAGCAAATTAATTTCTCACCAAACAATTTGTCCATTCTATTAATTACAAAGCGAAATTAATTCCTGCGGCGAATGGATCAGATAATACACGAAATTGAATTGTCAATAATTACGAGATACCGAGGTCAGGTGCGCAGGCTTGCCCTAACACACCTACAATAGATGCAAGATTGGTAAACCTAACATCGTAATTATAGCTAGAAATTTGAAGGAACTTTCTTCCGTAAACAAATTCACTTGGTACATGTAAACATTAATAAGTTAATAATATAAAACCTGTCTACCTATCGACCTATTTTTATATCTTGTAATATAAAACAAAGTGGTGTTCGTCGTCACGGTTTTTGATTTGATGGATTTGTCTCAGCCTCGAATAGTAGGATAACTATAAAGACATCGAAATAATACTGCTCAACGCGGATAAAACCGCGAGGCAACGCTAGTACTGTAATCTAAAGTCTTGAAAAAAAAATGACTTTTTTTGTGGACTTTGGACTTAAGTAAAGAGTAAATAAATTGAAGGAGACCTTTACCAAGTGGTGGCAAGTACGGGACCGGGGTGTTTTTAGTTGGTGCAAGTCCGACATATCCGTACATGGTGGCCTCGGCGTGGGTTGTACTCAAAAGATTATTAACCCGTAAACAAAAATAAAAATTGTGTAAAAAAAGAAAATTATTATTTTTTCTTATATTACTAAATATGTAGTTTAAAAATAATAATTATTATTATATTATTGCAACAAATAAATAGCTGTAATTTATCAAGGATATCTTCGTACTGATATATTATGACAAAATCCTCTGACTACTGTTTCTAAAGCCTATTTCCTACGTTATTGAGCCCACCGTCATAGCACCGTTCAATCACAATCACGCGCATCATGCGCGTATAATTTCTCACGCATGTTCCCACGTGCGCAGGCGCATGGATATTAAATAAAAGATGGCCGCTTCGTCTGCGTTGTAGGGTTGACTACTTTATTCGGGTTAAGTGTTTAATTAAAAAGTGGCATACCGTCTAAGGAGTTATTTATATATAGGAAAATACCTGTTAAGTCGCTACTTATAAAATAACTGTAGCGAATTAAAAATACGTCATAATGTAAATATTTGTTCGAACATAAGAAAAAAAACTTTATTTATATATTTAATGCGTATTTAAAAAATTGGGAAACAACATCAATTGTAATTAAAATAATTATACAATTAATAATTAAATACCTCTATAATATTACTAGCTGTTGCCCGCGACTCCACCTGCTTGGGTGTCTTTTATCGCAGCCTATATATATAGCATATGTCCTTTCTTAGGATCCAAGCCTACCCCATACCAAGTTTCATTAAAATCGGTTCTGCAGTTTAACCGTAAAAGCGTAACGGACAGACAGAGTTACTTTCGGATTTGTAAAGCTAAAAGCATTAACTACAGAAAATTTCATTACATTCTTAACCCTGCACCTAACCATGCTTAACTTAACTCGTTCTAACAAGTTGATCTATCGATATCGGAACATTTTACCGCAAAGTGTAGGAACAACTTGATACTTAACGGCTACTCAAATTTGAGTGTTGTTAGATCATGCGGCCCGTACCCTAGCCTTTTTCTGAAGACTCATAACTCCAGTTACCTAGGTTGGGCAGCCCTACCCAATGCTAATATCTAGCGGTCGTATGATATATTGACAGCAACGCACAGACAGATCCGAGGTACACAGCCTAGTGTGTTCTCTCTGAGTTACTACTTAACAGCCGTGTTATTATTTTGTACTTTGATACGCTTCGAGTTTTAGCATGCCAGTAGTCTGTCTAAGATATATTATCGGTTTTTTAAGAGCTAAGAGAGCTTAATGGTACAAAAACGACTAGTTCAACGAGAGATTAGTAGATATTAAGAATGATTTTACATACTTATTAAGTAATACTAGCTGTGCCTCGCGGCTTCACCCGCGTTTTGATAAAAAATGGTGAAAATGATGATGATTAAAAGTAGCCTATATGCTATTCCAGGGAAAAAAAAGTTAATTACCTATGTACGATTTAAAATTGAATTAGAAACGAAAATGGGTATTATAAATAATGCCAACAGCAGAACAAAAACTATTCATCAATAAAACATCTGGCCAGCTAGTACAGTTGAAATAATCAGCGCAGCAAATTAAAAAGTACCGCGCTAATACAGAATACCCATTTCGTTAGGTAGGTACATATTATAATAACCGATTCTCACATTAATCACTCACTTTTTACATATACATCGCGATGACTAACAGTAAACTCAGCCAAACCACAAGTCAACTATTAATCTAACTGGAACGCAACAATTAAAGAACAGGTTTCAATAAGATTATGACTATTGCTAACATTAATTTATTCAACAATACGTCTTGTCACCAATCGGGCAGCCATCATTATTTCGCATTCATTTCGTCTCCGCCAATCGGGTTTCAGAACGCGCCTCCCATAGTTTTCTTAACCAATCAGCGTTAGCCATTTGAAAAACAATAGAACATAAAAAATTCCGTCACGCTCTTCTGCGCACGAGTCGGTGTTCTAATTCGTGGTAATTTAACTCGTGTTTGTTTCGTATTCGTCGATTTTTATCTGTGAAATCATTTTTCTATTGCCAATTACATAGTTGTAAATGTTGCTGTTTTATATTTTAATTAATTCAAACGTTACTTAGATTTTATTTTAATGAGCATGTTGTCAGTCTTGTTACTATATTTTAAAATTCTTTAATATATTTTATAACACAGCTGCTGCAAACCATGGGAATTTAGACAGAGGACTGCGAAAACAGGAAACACTTGAGTAGGTATCTTATTTATGGTCAATTTTTTAAATCATAGTAATCGAATAACATAGGTATTTAGAATACGTAAGACGCCTATCGAATAAGTCTAGAAAGTTTTTTTATTTTTTTAAGTTATACACAAAAAAGAAAATAGGACGAGTTGGAAAATGAAAATTTTATTTATTTTGATTTTCTGCAAGTGGGCCAAAATGGGCCTTAGGCACGTAGGAGAAGTTGAGGAATCACTCAAAAATATCTCAAACAATTTCATTGTAACATCTATTATCCTTACTAATATTATAAATGCGAAAGTAACTATATTTGTCTGTCTGTCTGTTGCGCTTTCATGCCAAAACTAAACTGATTTAAATGAAATTTGGTATTTTCTGCCACTTTCTGCCACGATAACCGACATCCAGGCGGGCGGAGCCGCGGGAAAAAGCTGTTAACTAGTTGTTTTATAAATCAATACTAAGTTTAATCACGTATTGCAATGTTATCCTTAGAATCAGCTTCTAACTAGCATTTCCTTATATGTAGCCAATAAGTTAAGTATCATTTACATAAGCCACGATCTTGTATTTATAGACACGTAACATGAACATCTTATCAGGGAAAAGGTTGATTGTTTTGTAATCTTTGAATAACAAGCTGATTCTCATATGCAAGCGTTTAAATAATAAGGATATTATACAAATATAATAATAAGAATATTAGACACGTGCTTAGATGTTTTTTTTATTACTTATCCAAGAACTCATGACGATACATTGACTTGTGCAAGATCGTGACGGTATTAGTCCCCACTCCTGAACTTCCATTTGCGTTATCTCTTTAGTTTTTTCTTAGTTTGAAAAAGCAAAAAATACATGCCTAATTTTTACTATTCACAGTGAAAATAGAAAATTGCTAAACTTTTTGGTAGGAGAAAAGATTTTCTGAAGACCGAATTTTACTTTTACCGATCTAAGACGCCTGTACATTTTTAGCTTCATCCAAATTTTTAAATATTTAGCTAAGTTGGTAGGAATAGAAGTTCGTAGAAATGGTTGCATTTATGCTTTTCATGTCCTTTAATAATACCACCAGAATCGTAACCATGAGAACAGTTGACTTTAAAATATATAGGTACTGGTCCTAGCGGTCGCCAATTCAAATCGGCCAAGATGTTACAGTACACACCACACTAGCTAACATGTACATGAATTACTAATTCACGAACAACAGTATAGTCAACATATTCCCACTGGGTCCCTAATTGCGTACAAAGTAACGTATTGACCTCGCTATGCGGATACAGTTGACCCTAGCCAACAAACGGCAGGACCAGCTTTTAATTCAACAAAAGCATCTCCTACACGTTCCAGAATAGAATGGGAACACGGATTCCAACACCTAAGTACGCCTAATTAGGGTCTGAAACAACACCTACGGGAATCAACTTCTAACGCCTTGGCGTTACATTTTTAGGGTTGGTCCTTTGTGTCGAGAATTTTCGTATAGTATCGTCGTATTTAGTAAATTGTAAAAAAAATACTAGGTTTGTAGAACTTGCTGAGTAATATGTATGTACTTTGTTTGTTTATTTAAAGGATCAGGTACCTATAAAAGACAGACCCGTTGGATCGCGGTAAAACAAAAATAGTTAAGCATTTAGCAATTTAGCAAATAATAATATTTCAGGCATCAAAAAATATGAATTTGTGTAGCTTCACCACTAAAAGAAAATACCTAATATAACTTAAACTTCTGTACCAAAGGACCAGTTCACGACACTATACAGCAGCACGTCCCAATAGGCCACCAATCCATAAGATTCACACACACTTTGACAAACACGCTCATTAGCCCCTTAACACTATCGGTACTGTCTTAATTTATTGGCCTAACCTATGTCCTACTTATCTCTCGGCTGAGTGTAGCAGCCAATTTGCATATAACATTTATGAGTTTCTAGTTATCAATAGTACGTAGTGTGGGAAAACAAGAAAACTAACACCTTCTATATTTATTAAATTGGTTTCAATAACTTGCACCCGTTTATCTGAGACGTTTACGTTATATCATAATTCTAGCGTGTAATTTCTGGTCTATTTCAATAGAAATTTGCAATAGAAATGTGGTTTTTATCATTGCTTTTTTCGTACTTATACGAAAAAAGACCTCGCGGCAGACCTAGTTGGAGATGGAGGGAAAAACTCAATACCTTTGCGCGGAACTGGAACTTTTAGCCTTAAAAAGAGATGAATAGAAAAAGGGAAGTGAGGTCTTTGTCCTGCAGGTGGACACTAGTAGCTCAAATTACCAATAATAATAACATAAATCATAAAGATGTGTCTCTACCTTTTGGTAATAGTGGCAGTCATCGAGTGACATTACTTTTACGTGTTAAGTGAAATATAAAATATTAAGAACAATTAGAAGTTTTCTGTTTGTATGTTACAAATTAAAGAAGCTTAGAATGCATCTGTAAGTACAGCCTTATTAATACTTATTGCCATTTAAAATAAAACTGCTCTACATAAAGTAATGTGCGGTCATTTCTCTGGCACTGACAACCCAATCTAAAGGACAGCAATAAGACTTTATCAGACTAAAGTATTAACAAATAAATTCACTTAACTGCTTTAAATTATATCCTTCAGTTTATGTTTCGTTAGTTAACAAGGTTTTAGACTTAGCGAATTAAATCTCAGATCAAAGATCGCAACGCTAAATCTAACAATCTGCCAGCCCTAAACGGTCGAGGCGTTGCGTGTAATTAGAGATTGTATACATTAAGCGAATACAAATAAAGCACAATGCGACGAGCAGAGTCCGGCGCAAACATTAGTCTTGCCGGAGGTCGACGAAGATTTAGCCTCGGTGTTCACAGACCGATTACACCGACAACATCTAGCTTAATTAATGGTTAACTTTAACGGTAGATTTATGGTGACTTTAATTTTTAGAAGGTTTTTCACACTCAGATTCGAGCATTAATGAAAAGATAGGATGGAGAAACCTCAGGATAATACTTTCTATAAAATTTTCAGTTCAATAGTTGTTGAGATAGGTACCTACCTAGATTTGTCAAGCTACCAAAATAGAGGTCCAAATCGGTAACTCGCTTTTGTAAGCTTATTTGCTATCTCCAGTTGACAACCCAAGCGATGTTTACCGGGTAAAAAATAAAGTTAAATACGCATATTCAGTAGTTGGTCATTGACGTTAGACTCTACTAAATTTGTGTTTTCACAGTATTTTTACCTAACTGCGGTAAAGCCAAAAAATTACTGGTATTTGTAAAGCGCTTATGGGTTTAGTTGACAACCACTATAAATATCTGCTGGTGTAGGTATGTAACAGAAGATTTTTATTTCTATTTAAAGTATTGAGTAAAAAAGGAATTTAATATATTACTTACACCCATTACGTAGGTACGTTCCTAATTTTTTTTGCAAATCTTAACTTCTTTTAAATTTTATTGTCTGGCATTTGGAATAGAGAAATTAATAACAAAGCTGGACTTAGCCTATCCATCCATCTTTATCCGAATATTGAGAAATAAAACACATATTTTATTACTTTTTTGTGCTGATAACTGATAATGTCGAATACTTAATGAATTTAAATTGAAATTTATATTAACGGTCGTGTGAATTCTTATATTCTTCGTCTAAAATTTATTTAGAGAGTAATATAAAAGCTATCACAGAATTTAATTACCACCTAACACTGACTCTTTAGTGATTAACATGCAAATAACACTAATTAATGTGTTAAACTGTAGAATTAATATGCAAGACAAAAATATGCTTCGAAATGTTAAGATTTAACTACTGAATGTGCTATAAAACATTTAGTTTCATTGTCGTCAATCAACTTTAAAGTTAGATAAATAAAGAAATGACTGCACCTAAGTATTTGTATATTTTTGCATAAATGAATAAATAAAAAGAAAAAAATATTTTCTTATTTTTTTAAATCTTTAGTTATATATTATAAAACAAAGACCTCGGCCGCGTCTGTCTGTCTAAACGCAATAAACTCAAAAACTGCCGTATGGATTTTTTCAAATGGTTTTCGCTAACAGATAGATATATTCAAGAGAAAGATTTTTGTATATAATTCATATATGTTTAGTCTACTCGTGGAAAGCCAGGGCAGGCTGCTAGCTTTAATCTAACTGTATCCCCTCCTATCGTTTTACTATCAAATGTCTCAAATACCCATTGCCTTAATCCACAATCTTTTTAATTAGTCAAGATTTAATTAGTTTTAATTACCGTTAAAACTTGTTCAATTAGTGAATCAATTAGTATAACATTTCATTGATAAGATTTCCTTAATATCCATTTTGTCAGTACAATTTACCAATTAATTTAAACTTAGTTAATCTTGTGGTATCACCCGCCGTCTCTTCTCGTTGCAGTGGCATCGGCTACTCTAATTAACATAAACACCAGGTCCAAAGTTATTTATAACCATCGCCAATATATTTATACAACTAGCTTTAGCCTGCGGATCCGCTTAAATAAAATACTTAGGTACTTTTCTAGGTAGGGATGAGATGAGCCCATTTCTTGATTAATATAATGTAGTTGTCTATTTAAAAAGTAATATAGCTACATAATTATGTCAAAATAATGATTTAATAAAATTTTACCTATTTATAATTTCGACAATTTAACAAAATAGATAACAGCAGCTATAGGTTTCTTTGATTATTAGGTAAATAATATTGTTATGTTAGGTATAATCAGTGATATATACCGAATATTATATTAGGCATAATCAAAGATACCTATAGCTGTTGTTATATATATATTTATTTATGCTAAGGTATATATTTTATTAGTTTGTGGCAATATTATAATTATTAATTACAATATTATGCTAAAACTACTAGTTACTACCAAGGTATCTACCGTCGTATTCGCTGTATCATCGTAAATTAAAAAAAAAACACGGCTTTTATTACCATTTAACGTGAACATACATAGAAAATATAAGTAGGTAGGTATTTATGATACCTTAATTGTATAAAACTAAAAATTTTAATTTGCAATTGAGTTGGTTTTGTGTTTCAAATAATAAAAGATGCAGTTAACTGCAACTTCTTTTCCTAAATTCTAAGCGATAAATTGCTTAATTGAATGTATAGCACGCACATACCATTAATAGCAATAGAAATTCAATCAAATACTGATACCTATACATTACACGCAACGAGTTACAGCAGTATATAATTACAAAGAACAACAGTGTGAAGTAATTATTCGCCTAGAGAAATTGTTAGCGAATTGATCTAGATTTTATCTAGACACCGACACTGTTAGTAAGTGCTTTTCATGTTTTATCTAACTTGAGATAAAGAAACAAGTATTATATTTCGGTTGTTTGCTAAATGAATTAAAGTTTTTTGTCACGCATACGAATGAAGTTTGCTTTAAAACGTTACGACTGTGCGTATTATTAAGGGTTCTAGGCTTATGCGTTATCGTTCCATCTCCAGTTCCAACTTATAAAAACTTCCCTAACAAAGTCACCTATAAGTATTATAAAATCCCTGTTGTTTATTTTTTCAAATCATCATGTCCACGTTAAAAATATTAAAGGAATTCATCATATCATCATACCAGGCAATTGCCGTCCACTGTTGAACGGTAGGCCTTCCCCAAAGAGCGTCATCAACCATCCCTGTCTTGGGCACAAAACTATATAATGTTAAAAGCTAGCAAAAATGTACAGTTCCAACACGTAGGTACGTAGGTATCTATTTTATAAGTTACGTGTTGCATTACAAGTAACTTACTAAATCACTAACACCTGGTTCAATTAATCAGTTTGTTTAAAACCAAAATCCCTATTCACTAAACAGTGGGATGTATTAGAACCCGCGGCCATTTTGAAAAGCTGTTTGAAATCACGCGACGAATAAATGTACTGTCTTGCGTGTATGCAAATATACAATTAAAATGACTTATATCGGAAGCTTTGACTTAAAATGCAGTAGCCAACACAATAATGTTTTCATAAGTGCATAAACGTGTAAACGAGTTATTAGAACCGAAGTTATATTTGAAGAATGGGCCTGTTTCCTATTTTTTTTTTAATGTCCGTCTTGTAGATTAATGAATTTTATTGGACACGTATTTTTTCTTTTTTCCTGCAAACAAAAAATGATCAAAATACAGAGAACTGAAGTTACGCGTGACGTCACTCCTCGCTACGATTTTTAGCGAGGCGTAGCGTCATAAGCCCCCACTCCGAAACTTTAAAGCGGTGTATCTTTGTATTTTTTTATTGTTTTGATAAAAGAAAAAATACGTGTCTAATATTTTTTTATTATCTAACTGACGGACTAAATAGATTTTAACTTTTCATACCCAGGAAACATCCCTATTGATTGCAGTTCTCACAATGTAATAATTTTTTTTCAAATTTTAATAAAATATTTTAGTCTAATATTGTTTGAGAGAAATGAAATAGGTTTTACAACATAATTTAAGTACCTACCTTTAATAGCTCTTTTATAGCCTGCTTACGTATCACTCTGCGGGGTAAAGGCCTCTCCGAAGTATACATAGCTCACTGCTTTTGATCAGTCCATTTCCCGCCAAAACCTTCAAAGGTGTCAAGCTAATCCCACTATCTCCAATTGGGCCTTTTACGTGGAGGGTGTCAATCTTGGCAGCCACTCTGGTGCTATAATAAATCTTTAGACCATTTAAATTGTCAGTTATACCAGAAGAAGGTCTTACTATGTACTCAGACAAAAACACAGGAAACAGATTTCTTTGACGTGGTCGAGTGGCGTACACACAGGTTTTCAAGGCTGAGTTCCCTGCTTCGAGCCCCGGACTGACCACTTTTCTTTATTGTCCCGGGTCTGGGTGTTCGTGGTATCTTCGTTGTCTCTGATACCATAACACAAGTGCTTTAAGTACTACAGAGTTGGGAGAGTAATTTTGTCTACATTTATCGTTTTGTTTTATCGTGTTTAGGTATATATAACACAGACTATCCGCAAAAGCAACTGCTGAACCAGTAAAACTCATTTCAGTGCCAGTAGGCGAATACAAATATTTTCCGCGTCACAAAACTTATTAGCTGTCAGTTTTTGAAAACATGGCTCCTTAATACAAAAACAAATCCTATTCATCCAATAAAATAAACAGCACCAACCAAAGAGGAACGTGGGACTGTTTATGAAAACAAAACAAGTTTACACGCAAACGCATCTACAATATAAATGGGCACATTTTTCATAAATAAATTTAAATATCCGTTGGTATCGGTGTAAATCTCAACGAGCGTACAGTAGCGAAGTGAACACGCGAACTAATTAATATGGAGTAACTGTCGATTTATAGGTGTTTGGTATGGAGTTACGCGTTGTTCTAGTCGGTGAAATACGGGGGAGTATTTCGAAGAGCTTGTTGGATTGGTTGAAAAGAAAGGACCAGTTTCTTGTATCGAAGGACCAAATTGAACTTTGTACTTTTATGCCTTAAAATTGTTCATTCAGAGTATAAATAACTTATTATAATCCTGTGATAATTACGTGATTCACTTGTTTTACTAAAATTGTATCGAAGAAACATATATTTATGCTAAACCTACATACCATGATAATATTATTTACGCACTTCGTTGATTAAACATTTTAAGCTGAACATTTTTATTGTTAGGTTGGTACCTATGATATTTTTGTACTTATTGTTCAAAACGGTAGCAGTTTTATAGATTATGGTTTGAAGTTATTTTTCACAAGGAGTTCGACGCAATACTCCGCCGTATATTCCAATAATAAAGTACGAAACGTCTCACATTACTGTGTTGTCCACACAAAACCATACACTAAGAGCTGTATACACATAGATTTTGTAGATTACCATCACAGCGGTAGTTCTTGTAAGTAACCAAATACTTTTTGACGATGCCACTACCTAGATAGTTACGATATTTAGTACCACTTTAGTGACAGCACGTCAAACGTTTTCGGGATTAGTGTGGGACCATCGATTCTGAGTGTAATGGGAGGTGTCAGGTTGTAAGACGTTGACGATTATGTGAGTGACTTTGAGGTTTTATCGTAGGCTAGTTTTATATAAAAAACCTTGGAGGGTCATGATTTGTCTCAATACGTATAGGATGGAGTAATATGGGAAACAAGTTGTATGGTGGTGGTACGAACATATTTATTTTAATAAGGCAAATTATGACGAGAAAATTAATTGGTTTACTATTGGAAAATTGCAGTATTTAACTTGATCAAAGCTATCGGTATGAAAATATCAATAAATATATTTGTAACACACGAAAATACTCATAAAGACTCTACCCATGACAAATAGCCAATAAAAATAAATTTATTTAAGTGATACACCCAATCATCCTACCTATAATACTGGTACAAAGGAGTATTTTAATTAAGTTATCGTCCCTCAAATAATATTTTCAAAAGAAAAAATATATTCGCTAAGAGGGTATCATGTTAAATTGGACGTCCCACGCTTGCGGTGTAAGTTTCTCAATTTATTGGTCTCTAGACACTAAATGTGATCTTCACAAGGCTCGTTAGATTTTTATTTAGATATCACTTCGAGGGAAATGCTGTGTTATTTTTATAGAAGTACCTAATGAATTAAGCTGTGGTTTCAAATTATTTTACTTTGAATAAAAGTCAATTGCATTTAGGGATGAACACAGGATATTTTTATTTTAAATTTGTACTAAAATGATTTAGTTTGGATTAAGAGATTTTTGATTTAGTACTCATCTTTCGTGGGTTAAAAAAATAATAATTATGCATAATGGTGTCTGTAATAATTGTTGGGTACATACTTTTGTTCACTTTTTCCGTATATCACGATTTCAAGTCAGTCCCCTCTGTGATGATTCTTCCAACATTACATATTTCTAATTAAACACATGAACATTTTATCAACATTAATTATGACATTTCATATTATATATACGACACAACTAGATGTGTCACAAAAGACCACATAGGAAACTATCTAATCTAGAATTTCATGATGTACTATATATACCTATCGTAAACCATTGCGATTTCTGCCTAAACAAACGACTCAAAGGACCACATTATTTTGGTCCTTTCCCAGTTTTACTAAAAAAATAATTATTAAAAGTATCTTTACTTCTCCAAACAGAAATTGATTACTAATACACCTTAAAGTCAACTTAGTGATTGCCTCAAAGGCACAGGATGTCTTGCTATCAAAGAGCCAAAATAGGCTACCTGCTTCGGATATTAATAAAAATAAGAGTATACTAATAGATGAAGTTATACAGAGACTCCCAGTCAGCTGCATTTTCTTAAAGGAACCAAGAAAATGATGTCCGATCACACGATAGACTAGTGAGGATAAGGTTAAATAATTATGTATTTCGACGTAATAACGAAATAATATATTAGTGGTATTTAACCTCTGGAATTTTTATTATTCTATTAAAGCTCGATGATCCAGTTGATATTTTTGCACCTAATAAATTTTTATGTTAAAGTAGATAATTATGGAAACAATGAGTCAGTAAATAATATTAGGGAACCTTATATGTATTTATAATTACATAGCTCCCACAACACCTAAATTTTCAGCAGTTATGTCGTGATTCGTAGTTTTTATTGTTTTAGATTTTTATAAATTTTTGCCATATATACATTGTGTCATTGCCTAATACACAGATGCTTTATTTCAAACGATTTTCCTTACACAAACTTAATATCCTTGTCTACATTCGTGTGAGGTCTATTCAGATCTTTATTGTCAGTACGAGTAAATTTTCTACTGTCTTAATTATAGTTAAATATTATTTGAGCAAGCACCTAGACTCTACAGTGTTCATCTCTACAGTGTACACAGTGTACATTGGCGGACAATTGATAGAAGGCATTCTCTGCCAGTCGACCTTTCTTACTTCAACAGAGTTGAAATATTGCATACCAATCTCTGTTGATCACGGAGACGTCCAATAACATTTTTTTTTATATATTTCGCGTTATCCACGTTATGCCAAACGCCGCAAGTTCATAACGGCACTGCCGGATAAAATTGCACGTAGCATAAAGGAAAGCTGGCGGATATAGAAAATCTCTCAATACCAACGGTTGGATTCGAGCTCAAAGCCGCCGTCCATGTTGTAATAACTACGGGTACATAGTTTACTATCTTGTCCACGTTTTAGATTGATAAGTAACGTTTTGATTTTATAGAAAAATGTTTTGAGTGTTTTAGAATATCAGTGTCTTCCTGTATTGCTTGGAAATGTAGTTACAAATCAAGGAAATGTATGTGTATATCATTGTACGGAGTACGTAGGTCTAGGTACGTAGGATCTTAAAATATTTATATTATGTGGTTCTAGTAGATACTTACGTTTTTATATTGCACTTGTGTTAATTATAACAACATATATATATATATATATATTTTACAATATCACGTACATTTGCTCTAAACCCAAAGTAAGTCCTTAAAATAAATAAAATAGTTACTCTAAATAAAATAAAATAGTTACTTTACCTACAATACCCCATTAATAAGTAACTATAAATGAAACTTACAATAATATTGCTTTATATTGGACCTTGGTGAAAAAGAAAAATGCTGTCAAGGTCGACATAGTAGGTTTCGAACTAAATAAAAAACGAACATCAATAAATAATTCAAAGCAACACAACAACAATAAATAAAGCCTTTCATAAAACCCTCAAATAAAAAGAAAGACTTAACCAAACAATCAATTACAAAGGGAAAACTGTCAAAGTGAAAAGTCCCGGCGGGAGCAGGTAAAACACAAAATATAAAACTTTCCGCGAAACTCCCGCGAAACGGGAACAAAACATTGATTAATGACGAAATGCACTCGAAAACAAACTGTCGAACTTCTTCAAATTCGCGATACAAATGCCTTCAATATAACCCCTCGAAAATAATGGTTTCCTTTATGGGGGCACTTAGCCTAACCACCGGAAAACACTCAATGAAAAACCAACTCTAAACTAAAAACTTTAAAGCTCAAACTAGCTTGTTTTTAAAATGTAGGGTAGAAGTGCGAAATGTCGTCTTAAGATTTTCTTTTCGTAGACGGTTTTGTTAGTTTTTTTGTTGTTTGAGGCAAACGGAAGGAGCTTGTAGGGACGTGTGTTTCCTCCTTTTTTGTTGAGAAATTGTTTCGGTGCCATTAAACCGTTGACAGATCGTCTGCAGTGAATA
This sequence comes from Diachrysia chrysitis, assembly GCA_932294365.1. Lineage (NCBI taxonomy): Eukaryota > Metazoa > Arthropoda > Insecta > Lepidoptera > Noctuidae > Diachrysia > Diachrysia chrysitis. Next base: position 5,873,534 of record OW028659.1, on the reverse strand, counting down.
ATGCCCTTGAATTGTTAGGCTTAGGGGACATTTGTATGACAATAGGATGTTTGGATGTGCATTTACGATAAATGGGGCATTTTATTGTGGTCTTTTGCGGACCAGAATAACGCTTTTAACATATTTTGGTGACAGACAGATGATTGTTTTTTAATTGCGTGTGTATACTTATTAAACTGTTTTCTGTAGTATAAGTACCTAACATTATGACATGAACAACCAAAATTTGTAAATTCTTGTCAATTTCTATAAATTTTTTGTATTGCTGACATTGCTGGGCGTTGCCGGGACGTCATTTTTAATCAACATTGCCAATAATCGCGCAACTAATTGCCCGAGTAAATGCACTGTAATAGTTTACCAAGGACCTGCAATGTATCTTTTTGTGACCGAAAAACTTTACTATAATGCAATTCCATACAATAAACAATAACTGAAAAAGAATCATAGTTCATTTAAAAAAACAAAATTTGTACGGAAATTATTTAATAGTTATATTATTAAATACAAGACGCATAAATGCAATAACATACACCTAGAAAAATTAAAAGATAAAAATTAACAAATCTAATTACAATTAGTAAGTATAAACACATTATATTAAATAAATACTTATACAGTTCTAAACCGCAAAATTAACTAGATCCAGTTTGAAACCGATACCTTCCAGGGCTGCCAATAATTACCAACTGTTTCTTCACTTCAACAAACTTAATTTTTCAGTCTCGAAAACATTGAATAAGCTCTAATGCTTTAGCTTAAAGTTGGGAGATAATTTTCAGGGCTGTAAGATTAAGTTTGTTTTGTTGTAATGAGGAGCGGTTGTCTCATCCATCAGTCTAAGCCAATTACAAGTGATCACGCGTGTTCCACTCCTGGCAACCCTATTTCGCGTCAACATTTTTTGCGGTGACTGTACTGGCCACGTTATTATCTAGTTGGATTCGTGAGTAGAAATATAAGTTAATGAGGTGTTCGACACGACGTTTAACAGTATATTATATTATATTAAGTTCCTTTCTCTGCTGATTTCATAAACAGTGCGATATGATCATACCTATTATTTATTCTGAAAGTTTGACTTTACTTATTAGAATCTGTACCCAAAGGATGTCAACGGAACCTAAGCCTCCGCCGTCCCTCCGTCCTTATGTCTGTTAGCGGGCTGTATCTCATGAACCTATTATCTAGAGAGTTAAAATTTTCAGCGTGTTTTTCTATTGTTTTAAAACAACAAAAAGCTATTAAAATTATAAAAAGGGATTCCAATTTAAGAACGCACTTTTTTAATTTCATTTTCTTGATTTAAATTTTGTACGATGGTACGGGACCCTAGCGCGAATCCGACTCGCACTTAGCCGGTTTTTTATTGCGTGTTTTGTTCTGTGTCTGGGTATCTTTATAACATGTGTTTATTGAGAAATATATAAAAATGTTTATCAGTTGTCTGGTTGTCATAATACAAGCTCTGCCTAGTTTGGGATCAGATGGCCGTGTGTGAGTTGTCCCAAGATTATAATACAATCTAATAAAAAATATAGCGAAACTAAAAAAATGTAATAATAACTTTGATAAGTTAGTTAACTAATACACTACGGTTATAGTTCTGCATCTAATAAACAGTTAACTAACCATGTAGCTTCTGTTTATTATATCTTTAATAACTTAATTACACTTCATATGATACGTACAGTTAACTTAAATAAGTACTTTCCCAGTCAATATTCTCATATAAACATAATTAACGGTTGATTAAAACCTACTCATTAGTTTTCTAATATAGATAATTGAGGAAATACAACGTTAATAAAACTAACTTCCGCAAAATTGGAACATCGATTCTCAAATATAGTTACGAAAAACGCAAAATTACTTAGTGAGAAAATATTTTTAATTTGTTCCCATAATATTAAAGTTATTTGCTTGGTCGATAAAATTCGTTAGTTTAGTGTCGTGGTGGCCTAGTGGTTCAATGAACGGATTTGTGTACACAAGGTTGCAGGTTCAAACCCATTACTGGCAAGTACCAATATGAATTTTTCAAAGTCATAATGTACTTTCTTAATTATTTTAAGACATCATTGACAATCGGTGAAGGATAACATCTTGAGGAAACCTGGATTCCAACAATTGGAATCTGAAATCTCCAACCCGCAATGAACAAGCGTGGTGATCAATGCTCGTTCCTTCTCTATATGAGAAAAGGCCTGTGCCCAGCAGTGGGACGTTTATAGGCTGGAATATATATTATAATCATTTCTAACCGACTTAGAAAAGGTGGAGGTTCCTACAAATGTGTGTTATGTCTTAGGCATTTTAATATATTTTGACTGGACGGATAGCCGAGTGGTATAAGTCAACATGCTAATTAAGACCATGCGCGACGTGACGCGGTTTCCATCCCCGTATTGGACAAGCATTTGTGTGATCCACAATTGCTTGTTCCAAGTCTGGGTTTTCTTTTTATAAGTGAATTGATTTTTGTTTGTGAAACCCCCCGCGACCAGAATTTAAATTCTTAAAGCGGTAGTCGTTTTTGATAAATAAATAAAAAAACTGCTTATAAAGCGACGTAAAGTATAGATTTTAGTTAATTCTTGTCATTAAAATTCGTAGAAATTAGAAAATAATATTAATCAATAATAATTCTATCGTTATAATGAGACACAAATGGCGATGATTCGAAAACAAATTAATATTCATCACTTTTAAGCCAGCCAGATAGCCGGAATTTTACATACATTAAAAAATTTATATTTGTTTCGTTTTGTACAAATATCAACTAACTTAGGCAGAATAGTAGGTTTTTTTTATTAGGTATAATAATAATTTCTTGGCACAACTGACACACGGCCATCTGATCCCAAACTAGGCAGCGGCAGCAACCAGACAACTGATAAACATACTTATATATTTCTAAATATGTACATACATTTTATAGAAAAATTACACCCAGACACAGAACAAATGGTTTAAACTTCGCTTTATTCTAGTTATATAGCAGAATAATGTAGGACTTTAAAAATACATACAATAAGTACCTACCGATTAATAGTTAAGCAACCACATAAAAAAAAACTGGACAAATGCGAGTCGGACTCGCGCATGAAGGGTTCCGTACCATTTTATGGAGCCCCTTTAAATTTTATTTTTATTTTTTTTTCCTTGTTGATAGCGTCAACAGAAATACACTGAAAATTTCAACTTTCTAGCTATTAAGTTCATAAGATATATCTCATATCATCCCCGCTGACAGACAGACGTTCAGACGGGCAGCGGAGGGTTAGTAATAGGGTCCCGTTAACCCTAAAAATATCTATACACTTATGAAAGTCTCATCAACATTACATTTGTTAGTTTTTTTTTAATGTTGCGTCATCTGCTGTACTTGGTTGTTAGCATTTTGGTCAAACAATCAAATGAATCACATTTAATTTTATAAGCAATTAAATTGAAGAACTTTCCAGAAGCCAGGCGTATGAAATAAAATTCTCTGATAAAGGACATTTTGCCAGCTTTGACTAATGTGTAGTTACATTTTCATATATTCAAAAACAATCGCACAACGTTTATTTACAGACAAATTGAATTAAGATTGATGAATATACAATTTAATTGAATAGATTCAATTAATTTCTTAGAATATTGCCTGTGTAGGGATACTAAATCATTGGTAATGCATTAATATTGATATGAATAGCGCAATATATTTAGTAAGGCATTAAAACAGCCATTAAACATGATAACAATTGTGATAATATTAGACATGTGACGTATATCTGATGACTTTTGACTTTATAGTGAGGTCTGAGAGTAGCGGAGTGAAAAGCGATTTTTGTACAAAAAGTTATGTTAATTTTATCTAAGAATTTAGATATAGAATTTTTAAATAATTACGTAGATGACATTAATGGTAAATGTTAATTTAGATGGATATGAATTAGATATATTAACAGATAGATTTTACCTATTATAGGTATTCATCTTTTTCATTTAGTAATTTTGCTTTGTTACCTAGCAGTAAGAACAAAGCTTTGAAAAATAGAAACCTGTACTGCATTCGCAATTTATATACTTTACATGTAAAACACGAGTTTTAGGAAAATAAACTGTAATGCATAAATACAAGGTTCAGTTTGCGCTACAACTCCCTATTGTTTGAAACCCTTTTCAACAGTAGTAGTTAGTCTAAAACTGTATTTGTTTACACTTGCATATAATTTATGTTTGTTTAAATGGAAATAACATATACCTATTGACACGAGATTTTAAAAAGACTATACATTATCTCGTTAGTAATTTGATAGTTTTTAATTGGTTTTTAAATAATTTTTAATTTAATTTTGATTAAAAAAAACCCTATGTACCGCTTTAGGAGCAGGGTTCAGCCTGCTCCTAAAGCGGTACATAAATTTGAAAACTACGGTTCAGTCACAAAACATACAATTTAAACCACATTCAAAGTATATTATAAGTAAAATAAAAAAAATCAAGACAAATTAAATATTATCTTGTAATGAGTACCTCGCTAACGCTTACTAATGAAACCTCTACCGCGCTGTCAAACTTAAAACGCAGTTAAGTTATGGTTACCGGAGGTCAATGCGCGCACCTGATATATGTAGTCTTTGATTTCATTATCATCACGTGGGAATTAATTCCACACGAAATTTATAATTCACTACAAGAAATGTTAGTAAAATATTATAAAGATGGCCGTGAGAAGGGTTTACCGTGTGATAGTCGGTTATATACGAATAAATCTTAAAGTGATGTGTTTATATTGAATTTGTTTTTAAAGGCAGATGTTAGATGCAAATGTCTTGTTTAGGAAACGATAAGTTGGTGTTACGTTTGGTAGATATAAATATATAGTGCCTAATAAATATTTGTATGGAATTTGTTTAATACATTTTAGCAATCCATTTAAATGGAAAGGGCGAAATTTGAGGCTTCAATATTAACATATTTATATAAAGAAAGAAGTGTACTATGTTATGACTTATTGCTATCTAGCCCCCCAAATATATGCAATTTTTGCCTTTTAAACATATTCAGAACCTTATAGCTCGTAGACTTTATTTGTGTACATTTCAAATGCCCTAAATCTTGCTCATTATGATAACATGCAACACCTAATAGGAGTTTGTTAATTCAAACATTGCAATAATTGAACTTTTAAACACTGCTTCAAATAATCCGTCTTTTTATTCCTAAGCTATGTTGGGATCGGCTTCCAGTTTTACCGGATTCAGCTGAATACCGTATTTTACATGGAGCCTATCTGACCTCCACACCCCATTTTACCGGGTAATACAGAATCCCATAGACTGGTGGTAAGGATTTAAACAACCTGTATTATAATTAAATCGAAACTAGTACACTCCTAGAATCTCAGATTGAACGCAAAAGGAAACATTAGACATAATAATATTCAAAGTAAATATTTATATTGTTACCTAAATACTTTAACACGAACAAGAAACGATTAGAGGTATTTAATATTAAAAGTTTGCAACTATCGTATTGATAGTTACCAAATTCACAGTCATTTACACATTGTTTTAGGCAATTTTATTCAAAAAACAGACCAGTAGTGGCTTATAAAGTATTGACGAAGGAAGCTTAGCCTAGATATATACATAATTAGCATCTGAAGTAGGCAATGCGGTTCCTATTAGGAGTAGAACATATAGGTGTGGCGAATAAAGCTTAGTTGTAACTGTGGATGGCAATTGTGTGCCCCAAGTATCCTGAGAGACATTTCTTTTAAAGGGTCTTCAGATTTTTCTTGTGAAATGAAAATATGAGACTATAATAATTTTGAAAGATTTCTTCTAATTAAGAAAATATTACATTTGTTATCTGCTTGTTGTGTTAATTCTTTTTTGAGCCTTATTTAACTGAAACAAAACCTACAATGAACAACATGACGATTACAATTTAATGCTTCTAAAAATATTTTTTTTTAAGAATATTGTTTAGAATTTTTAGAGATAGATTATATTATTATTTGACAATTGATTTATTATGGATAAGTAGTTCATCCAATTACTTATATTCATAGCTGTCCAATAAATTAGTAAATAACTCGTCAAAAAAAAAACACCTATCCACGGTGTTCGATATCGCGGATCGTACTGCACCGCGCACCGTGGGAAGCGTCTTGTCCTTGATAGCACAGACGCGGCTGCGGCGGTCCGTGGCAATCCTCCGCAAGCAGAAGTCCTTTGTATACCCTTTGATTCTCAAGTCTCACACGGGTCAGGACGCACCGTGAGAGAGCCTCGGAGCGCGGTCCGTTGTCATCGGCCGTGCACCACGGGAATCCGACTGAAAATTAGGAATTATTTAGATTTATCACAGTGAAAACAACATCACATATTTTCATAACTAAACTATCCATAAGATATAATAAACGAACTCCATCTGTAACTTTCCAACACATTCGCACATAGCGAGTGCGTTCCATGCATTCAGCACTCGGCTTTAAACACTCACTTTCTGAAGGCGCAGGAAATTAATTAGTCACTATCTAGCCCGATGTTGGTTCGTATGTGTATTGCGTAAATAGTATTAATAGAGCCGATTATGTAGTGTTAGATATTTCTTTAATGAATATGTGGCAAATGATAATAATGATTGTGATATAAGAAGCAGATATGGACGTTTATTAATAGTTCTTTGAACTTTACTCCCCTGTTTTATTTATTTATTCTATTTTTTGATACACCTTTAACATGTAAATGAACACAAAATAAGATTTTCTTGTCATTATTTAAATAAGGTAAAGCAAGAAATTCGTAAAGTATTACTTTATACATTTAATGTCATCTTTTTTTTTTGTGTAATTGCTAACTGTAATAGATAACTGCAACATATTTAAATTACCCACATTATCTCTCCTCAATGGTAAACAGCAAGTTGTGCATCAAACGGTAAGCATTCCGTGATTCGAATTCCAAACAATGATTTAAATTCAGCGCGCCGATTGGTCGGTGACGAGTGACGCGGGACAAAGTACGCTGTAATTGGTGATTGACATGTGAGTGGTCCCTGATTGGTTACGTACGCCATGAATGTCGTTGTATTTCAAATGTTATAGAATTGTTCGACTTTGTTTGCTTTTCCGGGATAATAGGGAAGCGGACTATTTTTTTTTTATTTACACGTCACACAGATTATTAAGAATAATTAGACACGTATATTTTCTTTTTTAAAATAAACAATGAGGAAGATACAGTGAATGGAAATGTCGCGTGACGTCACTTGTGGCTACAATTTTTACTCACACATGACGTCAAAAGCCCCGTCTCCTGAACTTTAAAGCGCTTTAACTTTGACATTTTTTATTGATTTGATAAAAGAAAAACTATTAGTTATTTTTCTTTTTTTATCTATCTGGTGGACTAAATAGATATTTCCATTTCATACCCAGTCCGCTCCCCTATTGTGGTACTTTTGACAAGCCTGAAACCTGGTTGGTTTTACTAATCGTTAAATCACAGATTAGTGTTTCTTTTCGAAACAATAAAAAATTATCGCTAGGTTTATTTAACCACATGAAATAAAAATTATTAAAAATGAGAATACCCTAATTCTATACTTAGAACTGAAATCGCGATAGTCAATTATGCTTCACCAATAAATGTCTTGAAAACCTCATTTATTTTTTTATTAACAATCCTAATACATACAACCAGTTAGAAATGTTAGTCGCTTCTAACAGTTTCTATAGCTCGTCGCAAATGCGGCTGTATCATTATACTCAGCCGGTGCAGGCATGCAGGCTATGTAAGGTGAAATGATAGTGAGTTCTCCACCAAAACAGTCTGTTCTAATCAGAGGCGGGCCGAGATCGATGACTTTGTTCATAGACACGCAGATTTAACGTTTGAATGGGTTTTATATGTAGGTAGTTAATGATTGGAGTGTAGCAGTATTTTGATAAAATATTATTAACAGTTAATGGGCATAATTTAAAATAATTACCTAAGTAAATTAGAAAATATATATATATTAGGACAACTCACACATGGCTATCTGATCACAAACTAGGCAGAGCCTGTAATAAGGCAACCAGACAACTGATAAACATTGATATTTCTAAATCATAAGTATTATAGCTAAATCACACCACAGATTAATTATTTATCATGCTCATCACACAAAGATTTGTTCTGGGTGGGAATCGAACCCACGGCCTCCGGTTTTGCATTCAAGGTCTTTAACCACTATACCAACAGGCCAGTCATAGGTGCACACTTTAGTCTATGTAATAAATAAGAATGGTTTTAGTATACATCAAAGGTTGAATCAAAAATTTACTTACAATGACATATTAATAACAATGTATTCTTAAATCAATTAAGGACAATCCGAAATGATTACGACCCTCTAAAACAGCGAACGAATTCACAGCAAAAGGTTAGCAATAAATAAGCTATAAACAATAAAACAACATTACAAAACCTTGTGTAACAAATATATAAATCAGTGACACCATTTGTCAGAGCCGACATGACACATTTATAAATTACGTTGTGAGCAGCTAAGATTTCAAACGTTTACAATCGAATTAAATCGACGTGGCACATGGCAAAAGACGAGTCATCTATCATGGGATTTTAGACACACCACAAGCAAATACCAACTCTAAAACCCTCAAAATATAGTACAATTTTGACAGAAAGTAAGTCAACCCTCGGCTAATGAAATGCATTATTAAACAGCGATTCTATGACCCCATTCGAAGAGCATTAGATGGGGCATTATGTGTAATTTGCTTGTTTTAATTCAGTTTTCATTATAACAAAGTGTACTGTTTAATTATTCAATAATGTCGTCATGGGAGATGGCTTGTTAGAGTCCCGTGGAATGGAGATGGCAGTTGAAATGATGTACTTGTTAGAAAGAAAATGAGGCGTGTAGGATACCTAGTAGATAGTTGTTTTCATTTGCTTTGGAATTGGAGTAGTAAGAGATGAAAATGAAGGTATGTGCAATAAAGTATTACTAAGTACTAGGTTATTGCGGCAAAAAGTAGCCTATATACTTTCTCAGGCTCTAGACTATCTGTGTACCAAATTTCATTTAAATCGGTTCTGTAGTTTTGGCTTGAAAGCGCGACAGACAGACAGAGATACTTTCGCATTTTTAATATTTTTAGTAAGGATAGTAGATAATTAGGGATTGTAACAGGTGCTTAGAATGTCAGAAGGAAAATGTGTTATTTTCATAGTAATGGGTAAATGAGCTGAAATAATGATGACAGGTAAGATTGTGGTTCAGTGTCACATGTAATATACCTTTATTAAATTTTACACAGTGTAGATACGGCTACATCAACAAGAAATTTGTAAGAACGAGAAAATAACAAAAAAATGTTGTTGTTCTAATAATTTAGTATCTTACTCTCAATGAAACAAAAGAGTAAAGTTAAAAAAATATTGTACATGTTCTCTATATGAAACTATCTAGCCACACTCTTATAAAAATCGCAAAACAAAATAAAACAAGAGCCATACCAGTGGCAGTCCCATCGAGGTTATTAGTGAAACGACTGGTGATTAGCGTAATCACCGACCATAGTATAATGATGGACACATCAGTTAAACCAAATAGGTACAGTGAGACGCACATAATATTATATTTAGTGCATTTTATTACAGTTTTGTGGCAGATTTCAATTACGATGTGGGATTTTTATTGTTTTCCAAAACCTATCAATTTTAAAGAAGTTAAGATAGTGTTTGGATCTATTGATTTTTATTAAATTACTGCGGTCCTTAATCACCAGAACATTAACGATCACATAGTGACTCGAATTAAGAATAATACCTTGACCCATCGAACCATTGTTCTTCTTTAATAATTATTTAATTGAGCCTTTAAATACTTTTTTTTATATGTAAAAATAAAAGAGATAACACAGTTGAAACTATCTAATACACTCATTCGCGTTCATTAATATCAAATTACACTTGAAAAAAACAACAAAGAACAAAAAAAACCTTTTATCACTCCTTTGAACTAAATACCATCACATCCATCCATTACTTCAACCTTTCAATGCTATTTGTCAAAACAAACGCCACTACAACCCCATTGGGAGGGTTTAACCCTTCGTTGCGATATCAATTAATCGGCTCATATTTATGAATTATTGCGTCGAAACAACCCCAGTTTTGATATACGGAATATTAAATCAGATGGGTGCATAATGTATTTTGTCATGTTCAATGGAGTTTTCATTGATTTGATTTTTTATTATCGTTGAGCACTTTACAGCCCTGTTTACACTCTCATTATTGGAGCAAAAAAAAAATAATTAAATTGCTTTCCAAAAACCTTTTTAGGTATCAATTAACGGCTTATTTTCTGACGGTATTAATTTATACAAAGTTATATAAAATCATTCAGTAAATATATTTCATTTAAACCAGATAATTGATTAATGACGATATTACTTAAATTGCAGTCACTTAAATATGCGGTCTAAAAAAACTATGTAGTCTTAAACACCGGGAGCTATAAAGATTTGCATACAAATAGTTGATGGGTATAAATCATGTGGGACAGTAATCTGCGGCCATTTTGATGTAGCAGCGCCATCTGTGTCAACTCAATGAGTTATTATACTGCTATTTTAGGGTTGACTGTAACGTTGTTTTTTTGTTTTGTAGATAGAACAACGGAGTGAGTTTTTGTTTTTTTTTTTTTATTTTGTTTAGTGCAGTTTTCATGTTGAATTATAATGATAGTATTTGAAGTAAGAGTTTGTAGTTAGGTGAGAAATAAATGACTTTGGGTAAAATAACAGAATTTAATTTACTATGATTTTGTTTAATGAATATAAAATTTTTGCTTATTATCAACATTTTCTGAATTTGCTCATAGATGGACACATTTATTCAATTATTTCTAGTCTACGACTTTCTGTATCAAAACACAAAACTTAAAGGATGAAAACCTAATCATAGTTTCATAAACTGGCAACCCTAGCATCTCGAAACGTAACATGATTTATAGGGCAACCCCTTGAAGATTAACCCTTTATCCGGGGTCAAACGATACGAACACGCGAGGTCGTGGTCTGACACTTACTGTCTTGTAATTTATTGTTTTTCGTCCCGCTTTACGCGATATTACTATATTTTCTTATATTAATTATAATTTATTTTATATTACGCTATTCGTCACAAATATTAAAGAATTTATGTACTTTTAATCATATTTACAGTTTTTTGTTTTAATATTGTAACTAAAGTATATTTACCAAATAAATTTAAATTAATTAAATTATATTTTATTCATATCTTTTTATTTATTTTATTTTGATATTAAATCTTGTTAATCGAATTAACAATAGTGCCTATTCCATTTCAAAATCAGTTATACAATATTTTTTTGTAATAAATAGGGACAACTTTTTAGACATTTAACTATGAAGCGGATTGTTCATTAAATATTTGTCAAGAAGTCCTTTAGTGCTTCACACATGTTTACTATGAGTACTTTCTGAAGAGATGCCATTACTAACTGGTTTAAATTCACTCTATCACAGTGTTACAAATCTCTCTCATACATTATACTAAAACGCCACGTAATGTGGTGTTTCATGAACGTCCAGTTAAAACAAAACTATAGCTCGCATCCTCTGCCGATGCCCCAGGGATAAACCTTGAAGATGTACTCTTTTAATAACCGTTTCCACTCACCGCGCAACACAAATAGCTAAAAAGATTAGACGCATTGTACGGTGTGCAGAATACTTTTGCAATTTATAACGATAAAAAAAAGTTTTTATGAACCAAAACTGAGTGATTCATTTACAGATTAACTGTAGATGCTTAATTACAAATAACTTGTTTAATAAGGCTGATACATAAGGTTGTTTATGGTGCTTATTAGTGATGAGTACGTTTTAATTGAACTTGGAGAATGTAGAGTTCATTAGCCTGTTGGTTAAGTGGTTAGTAACCCTGACTGCTGAATCGGAGGTCGTGGGTTTGATTCCCGCCGAGGTCAAATCTTTGTGTGATGACCATGATCATTTGTTCTGTGTTTGGGTGTAATTTATACATAACATGGATTTATTTAGAAATATATAAGTGTGTTTATCAGTTGTCTGGTTGCCATAATACAGACTGTGCCTGTTTGGGATCAGATAGCCGTGAACAAACGACAAACCATAAAAATTCGGGACAGTCAGACGGACACATCATTTTTTTTATTTAGATTTTTAATAATTATAGGTACCTTATATGTCACCCGACGACAGTAAATACTATACAGAAATTACTATTCGTAATATTTATTTTGTGAATAAGTAGGATAGTTATATATGTATAATGTTTTCGTAAAATACCAAATTATAATGTCACTAAATTTCGGCCACTCATTAACTTTGGTTTCGACTTTACACAACTTTAATGACCTTTAAAACGAAAACCTCAATATTAATAGCATTATTTTAAGTCAAAGACTATTAAATGGGTTTTCTAAGATTATTACAATAATGAGCTTCCCGCGTATACTTAGCTGCAAATTTTACCCACAGAGGGAATATTTTAAAGGAACTAATTCTGGCAATAACCAGAGTTTGTGTTTAAGAGCTTGTTCAAACAATTTGCAAACTGTTTAGTTATTCTCAAGAAAATGTCAAGCTTAATGTTTTCAAGAAAGTTTTAGGGTATTAAGGAGTAAACTATAGTAATTACTCTCGTAATTTTGTTAGAAACCGTTACAAAATCCTTTAACGATTTTTGTATTTAAACAATAAATAAAACATTAAAAATATTAATTTTAATTTATAATTACATCTTTTCCTGCTATACTAAGGGCTAACATTTTTTTTTATTGCTATGTGGTATTTTGTCGAGCTTCAATTTGCTGCTTTATATCGTAGCACTCATTCTACAAAAATTGACCATTGACATTTAAAACATCAAGAGATTTTAGAATTCAGATAATTGTGATGAAGTTAAAACATAATAAAACGAAGAAAACATGTAATATATGATTACATGTTACACGAATTAGCAATAAAATATATATGTTGTTTAAACTATATTTTATTGCTAATTATTTTTCTACTGACTGTACGTCATAGTATTGCTATACGGTTGTGCTGGCGCATCTCAGGTAGCCTGATTTACTGCTGTCTTAATGAAACCTGTTATATAACTGGAATTATTTATTATTTTGTCCTAGGAACGAGTCTAGGCAGCAGCTTCTGTCTAAGATAATAATTAACTTTCTATGACTGTAGTTACCTGGTACAGTCAGAGCAAAAGATAAAGAAGGCTAATAAAGTAATAATGGTTGTAATTTATTTTTATAATTATAACACTTTTTACTTTTATTACGAACACGTATAGGTTATTTTGGTTTTATGTTAGATCATAATAATAACTACCGTTAGCAATTTCGCCGCCAGGGACGCCAGTCGCACGTCATGTCTGAAATGTCAAATTCCATAGTTTGTTTATGGGCTTTGACAGGTAACGCGCCAGTGGCGCCAACTAGTTAGAAAGCTACAATAGTGGTAGCCCTCATTAGTAGTAGGTACATTTATACAGAATGTTACCGAAAGGTCATATCTATCCAAAAGTTGTGAAAAGTACAATTGGTATAGAGTCAGTTTACAAAATGTTAGCTTAAAATGAGTTATTTAATTAATGCCTACTTTTCGTATAATTATTCGACACAAAAATTATAACCATACTGCTGAAACAATATATTTTATCATTTAGCGAGTAACGAAATATCTGAGAGATGCGAATGAGAGCCAAGTTCAATATTATGATATATGCCTTGGTTGTTGACTTCAACGACAAAAGAAGTGAGATCTAAATGGGTGCCAAGTTGATTCATATATTCACATAAAATATTATTTATTCTTATAACTTAGGATACTATATTGTAGCCTAAAGTTTGACTTGGCTAGTTTTTATATACGAATTATATTATAGCCTACGCAAGTTCTAAACCTATTACTTGTCGGTTCTTATTTTGTTATTCCGAAAATTTGGCTTATATTTTATGTGAATATATGAATCAACTTGGCATCCATTTAGATCTCACTTCTTTTGTCGTTGAAGTCAACAACCAAGGCATAAAAAATATCATAATATTGAACTTGGCTCTCATTTTACGTTTATGTTTTTGGTGGGATAAAATACATTAATCAAGTTTATCTATTTCCAACAAAATCGTTATAAATCGAAAACAATGGAAAAACAAAACACGTTCCTAAATTCATTGTAATCGAAGGTCAATCTTAATTGCTCCTGAACCTTTGATTATGTTATTTAAAAGGAAAAAAATGTGTTTCCTATAGACATTTGGTCGGTTTTGCCGCTTACAGACACCATTAAGAACACGTATCTAAATATCTTAAGAAATCTATCGTGAAGCCGGTAAAGACCATAATTAATATCTTTGGTAAAAATCGAAGGGAAATATTCGTGGCATTCGCGAGTACCGATGGTACGACTGATCAAGATTTTATAGAGTTGTTAGTCTGTGTTTTTGTGAAAGGATATGTGATCTTAAGTCTTATTTTTAAAAGAATAATTAAATAAATGTTTAGTGGAATATCAGATATTTTTTTCAGAAGCGGTCTACAAAAAGATTTTTTTTTAATTTTAAACATTTCGAGAGCCTTGTAATTGCTTAAAATTTTACTGTAATTTTTAGGCTATACCAAAATTTTGTTTTAGATACACACACATGCACATTATAATTTTAGCTGCATGCTTGCAAGACTTTTATTTTGCATTTTGCATCAAATCAAATTCATCAATCAAACAAATATTTTTATTCACTAAACATCGCTTGGGTTATCAACAGGAGATAGCAAATAAGCCTACTGATATCGTTTTCGAGGCATTTCTCTTTAGTTGTAATTAGTTCATTATAATAAGTGGGAACTTTTTTAAAAACAAATAGTAAAAAGGAAATTTTTAAACCTCAAGCAGGACTCGAACCCGTGACCACTGATTCGGCGCACCAGTTTCAGATTGTTCTGTTGTAAAACAGTAGGTCCTTTTCAATAATTGAAGAAACATTCCAATACTTATAGATACGTAGATACTTGTGCCTTTTATCCAGTGGTATTAACAACTCCAGTACAGTCCACCTGACATTGTTCCCCCTTGTACACAGTCCGAATGTCGTGTTGGTAATGATCATTTTTTTCACGAGATCCCATCTACATCGGTGTTTATTTATTAAACGTTTCCACATAACTTTTTACCTTTATTAAAGAAGCAATTTATTAATGAAACAATTATTCAAGTGTTATCTCGCCGGCATCGGTAGTCGCCGAAAGTCCTTTAGCTATACAACATACTGTAGGTATGTGTATTTATACTTTGGTATGTCGCAGTTCGATTGGGTATACGGATTAAGCATAATGTCTGTGTTTGTATTTTATTTAAATTATTTATAGTTATAATTAAATAAGAATAGTGAAAAAAAAAAAAAAAGTCTTAGCTAAAAAACCTATTATACGCAATTTTTTGGGTACAGTGTGTTTTTTGTTAATTTAGTACACCACCCGTATTATGACAGCAGTTAAATGAGAAGTAGGTATGTATTTATTTTTTGAATGTGGATAATTTATTCAAGCTGTACTTTTTATAAAACATTTTAGTATTTCAAACTCGTAGATTTGGTAAATTGTTTATTTTAAAACAAATTAAGTATATTTTTCAGAAATATTCCCAAATTACACAAAACGAAAATTGTACAGCAGCACAAAATAAATACATATTTCTTATTCAGTGTTGTCAAAATGTGCCTCCCAAAATGTTTGAGGCGTGTTATGACACTCATGCTGATCAAAAATGTCAATCTTTCTTTTAATATAAATGCAGTTGGATTTTTATAAGAATGCCAAAACAAGTTATTACGACAGCTACATCTGATTCCGCGCTGATCTGTAAAAGAGTTTATCAGTTTTTTAATATATAATTTTAGTATTCATACTGTTGATTTGCTGTTGCAAATGGTCGAATTTAGTGTTAATGTGATGATAAAACTCGGATTTAATAGGAAATATCAATAAAAAAAAAAAAAAATACGAGCCAGTAGTGCCCCACTACAGGACAAAAGGCCTCCCTTCCCTCTTACCGTGTATCTCTGTTTAAGGCTAACAGGGGCCAGTTCCGCGCAAAGGTGTCGAGGTCGTCCCGCCATCTTCTTCTGGATCTGCCACGAAGTCTCTTTTAATAAAAAACTTATGAAAAACGAAAACAACTTTTTTCTGAGTTTTATAATACGTTAAGGGTTGTATGGTATGTATTAACTTGTAATGCTTTATAATTTTAAGTAACAGAATAGAAAATAGCTGTTACTGAACTCTATGTTATTAAAATAAAGTTCGATGGCAAATACTTTTACGTATATCTGTTAACTAACAAGTAACAAAGACAAAACCAAATTAAGGTACCTATAACAAAAACTGTGTGTGCCGGCCACCGGCGTGCCGTATTCAAAACAGTTGAGAAGATCTCTCTCAGGACATTCCCACATCTAGACTACTTTAGTGATGTTTTCCAATGGTGTCGACACATATCGATAGAAATTAACATCGCTGTTTGACGTGTAGTATTTATTCACAGACATTTATAACTTACTAGCTGTCCCCCGCGACTTTGTTCGCGTGTTTTAGTTTCAACGGTTTTTCATTTTTGCAACATTTTTCATTTATGCTCCGCTCCTATTGGTCGTAGCGTGATGTTATATAGCGTATAGCCTTCCTCAATAAACGGACTATCCAATACAAAAAGATTTTTTCAATTCGAACCAGTAGTTCCTGAGATTAGCACGTTCAAACAAACAAACAAACAAACAAACAAACAAACTCTTCAGCTTTATAATATTAGTATAGATTGGTGAAGTTTAATAAACAAAACATGCCAAACTTTTTCGCTTCATTCATTTTGCATTTCCACTCGCCTGATTTGGGCGCCCCGTTTTTAAGTTGATGTGTATTAAACGCATACTGACAGAAACGAATAACTTCCAGCGAATATTGCTGATATGATAAAGAACGATAAAAATCTCACAAATCAACGTAATTCAAAATAATGTCTACATAGTGCCTTATTTCAATAAAATGAAGTGATTTTAATTTAAACCTATTATTTATTAATTTATTTGCAAAATAAATTTTAGTTTTATTTTAAATATACAATATTTGATAAAAAGGATTAAAATAAATATTTTTGAATTTAAGTAATAAAATCTTATTCATAAAAATAATCTTTGTAGCGTTTTAATTCATACTAGAATGACGTTTTACGACAAGTTGTGTCGACAACAATGGTAAACGCAATGTCGTGCCCCTTTCCCAGTATCGGGCATCGTCGGAGATCGATGTATGTAGATCCGTCTCTATTTACATATGCCACGTCTATTATTTTACGAATTTAGCATGCAACGGTAATGCCAGCCTCTTGTGACATGTGATGTTGTATATCATTTGTAACTCTGTATTAAATCGTGGGTTGTGAATGTATGAACTTTCTAATAGTTTTGGTTCCGAATATGGTGATTTTGATCGCGTCTTCGCTCTGGATGGGATTATCTTAGATTTTGTTTATGTAAAATATTCTCAACTGTAAAATGTAACAAAGCTTTAGATGTAATGTTTTCAGCTGGGAATGTAAAATTGGACCTAGTAATAGGTTAATACCTAAGCCTCACTGTTTTGTAATTTTTGGACAATATTTGCCATTTCAAATTAAATAAATACGGCATTCAACAAAAACCTTGTCCGATCCTTGTGAGTATCATTCGGCATCGTACTGCGTAAACATATACGTAACTATTGATTGGATTTGAGATTATTATTTTCCCCCGGTGAATATAATTAAATTAAAATAAAACTGATCAAAGGCAACACTGATCCCTCGACAAAGTTCACATGTACTATCTACCTACAGTATTGTATCAAAGAAGCCGCCTGAGCGAGACATTTTTTTTTCTACCAGAACCAGAGAACCAGGAATACGGCTTTATTGGATCGGACAGGGTTTTTGTTACATACTGTATAAACTCTAAGGATTACAATGAGAAAAGGGAGATATTGTAAGAAAACACATCCTTTGGTATAATCTTATCTAAGTCGCACTTTTATAGGTAAACTCTTGTTCTGGTTGATCCGTCTTCAAGATGACTTATCGATAGAGCGTCCCAGGTATTTTCACAAAATAATCTATAATTATTATTTTTGTCTTTTTTAAAACCCTATTACAAAAACTCAAATAAGTTTGGCAATACAAAAATAAATATGGACCGTCCTATTTTATATTAATCGTATTAATAAAATAGGACGCAGCGAGAATAAAATAATTCATATTTATTTCGTGACGAAGGAAGCATATTGTTTGGGACGACCCGGGATTTTGTTATGTAGGACAAACGAAGAATAAATCTATAAAATAAACAAGGTAGGTACATTTATTTATAGGTATACCAACAGCATTACATATTATTCTATAGGCTAAATTTATTTACAATTATATTTCTAATTTGCATGCCTATTATAGGTACACACAGCATACACAATATCGGAGTACTAAAATAAAGTGTAACAAAAAAATAATAAATAACTTAATTATATTGTTCTACGTCTATAAGAAAACAATTAACATTAAGAACAAATTTACAAATAAAGATAGGTACATTCAATAATAAACTATACAATTTTTTTTTTATATGTAATAGGTACGCAAGGAAGAAAGTAGGTCCAATGGGTGTAAGGTAAGCGCGGTAGCGTCAAGTGCCTTATAAACACAGCAGTAGCTCAAAAACTGATACAATCACAAAAAATCACGCGTCTCCAGTTCCATACAATTTTGAAACACATCACATATACCGCGGACATTGACGTACGAAGGCACAAACAGGACAGACTTGCAACATAAACCACACAACATACTAAATCGTGGTATATATTCTAGAAAGTTCCGATGACTAATGCAAGTACACTGCGCGTAAACCACACACGACTTGTGTCTAATAATTCTTAGTATGAAAGTTGTATCTCAATAAGTCGGTGCATAGGAAGTCATATCAAATGTTATCACTGTATCATTCATAGCTGACGGTTTCCTCTGCGCAAGCGCATGTTATGGATGTGGTGCAAATGTAAATGATTGTGGGAAATTGAGTTGTATTAGATTAGATGCTGATGGCTCTATTGGTGTTAGATTTATTTGCGGTTCGGTAAATGCGTCTATGTGTCAAAAGAACTAATTTGTTGCGTTTACGCTACTAAGGTGTCAATTGCAGCTAATTTATTTGACATATATATGTTGTAATTATCTTATTATGTATTAATTTTAACCTTAGAATCTATACGACGGCAATCTGTGTGTTACATCTTTGCAGGGGTCAAGGGGAATTTTGGTCCGAGACCGCGGTCCCAGATTTCCCATTTAAATTTAATATTTATTTTTGGGTTGTAAGTTGGGACCGCAAAAAAACAAAAGAAATTTCTTTATCGAGTAAGTACGGTCCAGCTCAAAAATTTTGGTAACAATAAGTAAAACATACATAATTATATATATTATTATACAATTTATCCAACTAAAACAAACACACGATAAAAGGCTGGATTTGTGACTGATCAGTGATCATTTCTCTTGATCTCTCTAACTACACCGATCGACGTCATCACGTTTACGCTGGCCATCGCTGAAAACCAGCGCTGGGGTTTCCAAATCTTAGCACATGCTGAGCGATGACCGTTCCGTACAGATGTGACGCACATTTCTTCAAACCTTTTATGTTATTTGTGCTTGCGTCGCATTTGACGCAAATAAACTCTTTTATTTCATGAAAATGTTTCTTTAATATGTAAAATCAAATGAATTCCATACATTTTTATTCATATAAAAAATATTTTAAAATACTCATGTCAACATGTCTAGCAATTCATAGCCCTAATAATTCAACCTAGCGAAATCGAAATTCTT
This sequence comes from Diachrysia chrysitis, assembly GCA_932294365.1. Lineage (NCBI taxonomy): Eukaryota > Metazoa > Arthropoda > Insecta > Lepidoptera > Noctuidae > Diachrysia > Diachrysia chrysitis. The sequence goes on along the minus strand of OW028659.1, from coordinate 5,853,540 downwards.
TCTTATAGTTCATCAATTACGTAGCAATTAAAAACAAATTGAATTACTACGACAGTTTTAACGTATTAGTAATAAATTATTAGTATCCTAATTATATATTCATCCTTAATAGGTAGTAGATATCCGTTACTGTGCAAACATGGCCTATGGATTGAGACAACATTCCACCATTAGCTCAGCACCGTAATAATTTTATTATTGGTAGACGGATTGGAGACGGATGACGTCAACATAGGACAGGCCATTGACACTTCTTAGGAGTGGAAAAATACTGCTATATAGTTGAGAAGGAAGGTAGATTATCTTTGAAGGGAAAATGACAAAAGGAGGTATCTGTGAAGAGGGAACAAAAATATATTAAGGGCTTGTGGCTAAGTGTAAGCCTTAAGCTTTTGATAATACAGGTTAGGCCGCGTTCGCCACGTTTGATCCGCGGATGGGTGACCATTAGTAAACATACCGAGACCCCTCAGTGCATCGGAAAACACGTTAAGCTGTTGGTCCCGACTGCCACACGTTGATCTTTGACAGTCGTTAAGTCATTGCAATTCTGCCAATCAGTCTAACTTTAGGATACTGTGTTACCTAGTGGAAAGGTTTGTGGAGGTCAGATAGGTAAGACTGAAAGCCGACTCCAACATAGATTGGGAAAAGGCTAGGCAGAAGATTAATACTGTTAAGAATAAAATGTAAAATTTTACTGACAGCACATCATGTATGTAGAATATTTTTAGGATTAAATTATGTTCTAGTACAACCTTCTCGTATGGTATAGTAAAATACAATTAATGACGAGATTTTTTTAACCAGAAAACATAAAACGACACGGGGAATATCCAAAAAACTTACGCACTGCTGTGCCAAAATAAAATTTGTGTTTAATTTCAATTATGTCTCCTATATTTTCTTCAATATTCTTGCGTCGAGAAAAACGGAGCTACAGTAATTACCTCACATGTAACGAAAAGCGGTCGCAGCAGGAAAAGCAAACATCTAAATAATTTTCTCCGGCACACCTAAGATACGATCGTTAAGTGTAACAAGCGTTTAAAAGGATATATCGTTCATATGAGTCGCAATTTCTGTGGCGAGTTATTAGCGAAAGTGCAACTGTTAAGGTAGGGACACTAGTGCTTTGGAGTTTAGGAGATTGTCCTGATTTCTACAGCAAAATATACATTCATCTAAGATGTCTGAAAGGTATGTTGTGTTTTGTAATCAAAGGTCCAGGGGTGTTACTCTTGAATTTAATTCCGGCTGATTGACATTGGATTTGTGATGTTTCATAAGATTGGCGCCAAATTGTTTCCATATTATATGTTCATTGTGAAGAACTAACTGGAATCAAAAAGTTGTCAACAATTTTTTTTAAGAATGCTGAATCAAGTTTAGTGTCTTCTAAATTAATGATAATTTTGTATTGGACTTGTATTGGAATTAAAAATAATTTTAAGAGTAAGCCTGCAGCTTTTTTAGCACCTCTTTCATACATTCATAAACGTTGTGACGTTTGTGACCTATCTATGGGAATGAAACTAGTGCAAGACAGTCCTTTAAAAATAAAAATATTTCTTTTGAATTTAGCTTTAACTAGCGACGCGCCCCGTCTTCGCACGGATAGTCAAAAAAATTATAAATTAAACACAAACTTTTCTCTTGAATCCCTCTATCCATTGGTGAAAAATATACAAAAATTTGTTCGGTAGTTTTGAGTTTATCGCATCCAGACAGACTTTGGAATTTGTTTTATAATATAAAGAAGATAGAAAGGCACTATAAACGCTTTTCCTATAAGATAACAAGTCTTAAAAATAAACCTACGTCTGGAAACTCTAGCGTTCAACGTGTCATACAATCTAGTTTTCTATTTAAATGATACACTTTCCAATTGCCTCATTTGTCTAGTGGCCCCGTGGCTTTAGCATTCGATTTCCAATTGTAAGGCGTGTGAAAGAATACTGTGGGAATACATAGTAACATCTGTAAGAGTCACTATGCCTTATTAGGCTTCTTATCTGATTCTGTTAAAGGTAGCCGCTAAGAGTATCATGTTTAGCATACTATCGCTTTAAATAAAACCTTCATTTTTGTCCTATACATGATCTAGCAACGTCATTATTTTAAGGCAAACCAAGCATCAGTTTTCTGTTTATATTACGGTTGTAGCCAATCCAATATGTACCAATTAGTACACACACTTTTAAAGTAGTTTATAATGTATAAATAACTTATTATTACAGCATCTCTCCAGCAACCCGAGTTAAAGTATGAGGAAACTAGACGCTTAATGTTTTAACAAGAAAAATCCGGAAAAAATGTAGGGTTCTTCTTAACTATTTATGAAAATAAATGTATGCCGGTTCTACTGGAAGAGTAACAGAAATACTGACGGCCCTGAAACTTTTTATTATATTTTGACATTCCACTACATAATACATCAACTACATACACTAATATACTTAGAGTATTAACAATGGGAAGTGTCAAAGTACACTAAATGTAGGAATTTTGCGGGGGACACAAAAAAAATATACACACTATTGCAAAACATAAATGTATCCTGACAGACGTTTACCGATCTAATTCTGACACGCAAACAAAAATTACCCACACTATTACAGATTTTCTTGTAATTACATTTTACACGATACGTCAGTTTTCACAAAAGGCTACTGTAAATTCTACCATATATCTCCCGTTGTCAATGAATTAAGCATAATCAAAGTAATATACAAAAAGAAAATGATATGGAAGATAATTATAGCTAAAGCTAATCTCAACGCTTTTTTCATAAATGTATCTTTGTTTTAATATTCAATGGGAAATATTTAATTCACTGCTTCGTTTTTAAACAAACAAAGTTCAAAGCTACTTTAAAGAGCAAGAATAATGCATTGATTATGTAAAGACAGTTACGTCACTACCAACGTAATTTTTCTATTTAATTGGGCAATAAACCAGCTAAACCCCGTTGATTAAGGGAAATACCTCCACGCCTCACCAACACAAACACAATCACAATTCTAGAGCACTTCCTACACAATTACTACACATCCTTACCTAATGAATCGACACTACACATACGAATAAACACTATTTAAACAACATTCGCTTAACAACATGATAAATTCGATTGACAATCGTGTGCACAACTGAACATTGTACACAATTGCTGGTACTAATTTAAGAAGCGGTGCCTTATACAGTAGCAGTGGAGTGTTAAGAATGTACACTTGATCGGCGTTTGTATGAGTGTAAGGGAAGTACAGTGACGGGCCGAGTGAAGCCATATAGGGTTGGCGGTATAGTGAAAAATTTGCTCTTCAACCCCCCTTAATTGGGTGTCACGTTGTTTTACATGACGCGTACACACTCGCTAAGTGTTTGTCGAGTATTTACAAGTAGATGTTGAGTTATATTAATTGATGAACGATATTATTTTATGAACGGTTGCGTCATGCTTTCGTGATATTTAAGTAAGTTTTGTAGTAAGTGTTACTTTTGAGAAAAGCTTATAAATTATATTATTATAAATAATTCGAAATTATAATTAGTATTGTCCGATAAAAAATATTGTGTTATATAAGCATGTCAATAAATTATTAATGATGTCAAATATTTGCCCGTGTGTATAAAGATGATAATTTTAAATAAATAAATGTAGACAATATTACTTACATAGCTCTGAACTCAAAGTAAGTAGTTATAGCACTTGTGTTATGGAACCAGAGACAATAAAGGTACCACAAACACCCAGACCCGAGATAATGTAAAAAAGTGGTTTTCTAGTTTGTCCCGTCTGGGAATCGAACCCGAGACCTCAGAGCTACCTAAAAAACCGGTGTAAACGCCACTCGACCACGGAGGTCAATATTTTTGTAAAATAATAGCAGAATACTAGAACTCCAATCAATTTGAAGCCGTCATTAAGTCTCATGCTGTCTCTGTCACTTTAAAGTGAAAAGTAGCGAAAAACAGACATGTAGGAAGGGTTAGTTCCGGCGCTTGTAAAACAGACTATTAACTAGTTTTGAGCGTTGCCTAAAAACACAATTTAATTACCTAATTACATTATTTTCATTTTATGATCGAGCTTGTTACGTTCACACAGCTGATGGACGATCTAGAAAAAAGCGCCATCTATGATCCAAACAAAAAGAGTTTCCATTCTCACTCATTTTATATCAAGCCTTGCAAATAGAGCTGGCATCGCACATCCGGTGCTCGGTACTGATCTACTTTATAATTGATGAGAGGCCTACAGTAACCTGATTCAATTACTAGATAAAAACTGCAACGCATAGCCTAGATTATGATTCATCTTTGTATGTACTTATCTTTGAATCGATCAAGACATTTTAACGGCAATTGATCTGACATCATTATAGAACCTTTGTGGGAATAATTTATGATTGGTTTTTATAATCTTTAGCGTTGGTAACAGCCTGACAGATATTACAAAGTAGAACTAAAAAAAAACTGCAATATAATTAAACTATGATCCGGTAAAAGTATCTGTACTGATCTATCTGGTAATAACATCCTTCTACATTAAGAAAAAATCGTTGGTTGCCTGTAAAGTCGGTATACGGGCGAAAGTTTTACGTGACAACGACTGTCAATGTCAATGTCTGTCTCTCTCGCTCTTAGGCGGGCTAACCATGCCCGAGTGCCTCTCACTCGCTCTCATTGTGAGCGCATAACGTGAGCGGAGCGTTACCCAGTTTCTTGAAGTGTCACCCGGCAAACCAATTTATAAGACGTTGTCACGTCAAAAACATTCCACCATCAGCTTAGCAACATTATAATTTTACTATTGGTAAACTGATTAGAGACTGATGATTTCATAATAAGAAAGGTCAATGACACTTCTTGGGAATTGATAAATATTGCTATATTTAAGTATATAGAGAAGGAAGGTAGATTATCTTTGTAGTGAAAATGGAAAATGACAAAAGGAGGTATACTGTAAAGAGGGTACCTACACAAATTATTTTTTGGTTACCTACTCATGTTAACTCTGTTTAGATCCATATTAAATTGTACTGACAGCACAAGTAGTATCCATAAAATGATAGCAGAAAACAAGGTCCGGCAAAATAATAACAATAATAAAAAAAGTTTAAAAAAATTGCTATGAATCATTTAATTATTACATTTCAGCAGCCCTATTTCAAAGCACCAAACAAATTCTTTCATAAAAAAAATGTTTAGCTCTCCACACTACAGTTCCCTAAACTTCCCATCGGTGTGTCTCATACTAACACAGGGTTGTCACTGATTTGTTGCGGAGACGTTTCTTTTAACGCTGATGTGTAGCTGATTGGGACGTATGAGGTGTTTGTGAAAGCATTTTTGTATTCTTTTTGTTGCTAATGAACTCTCGTTAGCTGTCGAAGAATTTCCATGAATGTGTGACATGTTCCACGTTAATGTCGATGTACCTTTGTTTTTATGTTTTAATGAGATTTGTTACGTATTGTGATGTTAAAGATACTTGTCCCTTGAGCATTGTTCGTGTAAATGGGCGGCAAGGTGGTGTCTTACGTTTTGTTGCTATTTAAAGAAATATTTACTTATACAGGATGTAACCGAAAGGTTATATCTATCCAAAAGGTCTGAACAGTACATCAGGTGTAGAGTCAGTTTACAAAATTTTAGCTCAAATTGAGTTACTTAATTATTTGATCTCCATTTTTTGCATCTTTTATTCGACTCCAAAAATCATTACAATCTTGTACTGTGTTAATTCCTTATTACGTCACTCCGTAATTGTTAAAATACATTGCTTCAGTGGTCTGGTTATAATTTTTGGTGTTGAATAATTTATGCGAAAAAATTGATATCAATTATTGCATCAACTAATTTTTAGCTGAAAACTTGTAAACTGACTACTTATATACCAGATGTACTCTTCACCTCATTTGGATAAATAAAACCTTTCGGTAACACTTTGCATAAAATATATTTTAATCTACCAAATGCCTATATTACTTTTGCAGTAAATTCTTATTATATTATTAAATGGTTATTAAATCTCGTTTTCTGACTCAGTTCCTATAATAATTGAGAATTTTAGATAAATAGAGTAGCATTAATAATATACTTACAAACGATTTGACCAATAATCGATTTAAATTACAACCAGTTAAAAATAAATTTTATACGACGACCTGCAATCAAGTGATTGCATATTTGGCCCATGATTTTCATTACATTATTAAAAATTTATTCTACTCCAATACCTAATGGATAACCTCTAAATACTTTAACAATTTATATATTTTAAAAATAGAAAAGCAAAAGTGAAAGACAGGCAATTGTTTTGCTAATAAGGAAAAAAAAACAAAATAAAAACTATAAAACGTACCACAGATAACGAATAATCTCAAGAATGTCAAATCCAATCCGTAACGAATTGACGACGCGACGCAATATCTGGTATTGGACTTAGTTGGAACAGGATCTTAGGCAAGCCAGGATTATAATGACGAGATATAAATAGTGGACAGTTTCAATAGCTAGTAATGTAGGAGGCTCTATTAGGAAATGCATTAAGTGTGCCTCTTAATGGCTCGTTCACTTTTGCCGATGTCGACTTGAAACGTTGCCCTTAATTGCATTGCGTTTGGAAAAATAGGAAATGATAGGTATGATTAAGTCTGCGATGTTGAAGTACTAGCTAAATTACTTTATTTGGGATTAAATAATATTTTTCTGCACTTCTCTTAATTATTTGAGGCCAGGTTTTCTACTAAGACAAAAAATATTTTATAATTATTAAATGGTTCCGAGCTGTCAATAGCTGTCAAAATGTCCAAGACTGCACGGATAGCCAAGTGGTGTAGGTCACCACGCCAATTACCGCAGTGCGCGACGTGCTGCTGGTTCGATCCCCGCATGTGACAAGTATTTGCGTGATCCACAAATGCTTTTTATAAGTCTAGCTGTTCTTTGTGCATGTGATTTGAATGTTTGTGAAATCCCCCGCGATACAAGGATTAAATTAAGTATTGCGGGAGAGGTTTTAAATAAAAAAAAAGGCCTTCGTGCTTCCAACTATCGTTTTATTCTGGTATCGTTAATAATCAAATCGAAAGTAAGAGATCCTATATTTAAGTTGAGAATACGGCGTAAAAAGCAATAATATATATATCGCAAGTGTCACACGGAACAAACACGCGGCTAAATAGAGGCGCGTTGACGCGAACAAATTGACGAGCTGTATCGCACCTATGTAATTCGACCGATATAATTTGATACTTGCCTTTTTTTTTACTAAACCAAAAACAGTCGAGTAAACTAAATTTTTGTGTAAGTTTATTATTTAAACTATTTTTTAAGCAAAAGTATTGTTATATGATTTTAGTCATATATTTTACTGGCACTTTGTTTAATGGCACAGTGCATTATTTTATGTATAATTTTGAATCTAGCGTAATATATGTGAATTTGAATTGAGAGTTAAAAGCATAAGAAGGTTATTAGAAGATATGGGTTACCTTACATAAGATGAAATGTCAAGATTTGATAATATTGTACTAACAATTGACTGTTAACTAAACATGTCTTTGAGCCAGTCTCTAATTCAAATTACAATGTACACGTACAACAACAGTGGGTTTTATTTTTGTAACCTTTCTACATCATGTCACTGCTATATGAAAGTTCCAATAAAATCAACAACATAATGTTTTGATATACAACACTTTACTAGTACACTCAACTACAAGCATCTCATCACAACAATGTATTGCATAATAATCTTTATCTGTTTCGTACTAGACTTTTAACAACAGATTCTTTCATAACTTAATGTCATTGTATAAATATAAGGTATCCTAGTGGTTTCACTCGCGGTTTAATTTAAAATTTTTTTGATTGTTTATGAATGACATCATACATACTACCGCAATATTACCTATATACTTCGTTCTCGCTTCATTTTTTTTCTAAATTATGTTTGCTAGGCTTTTAAGAGTCTAATCTATTTTGTATACATGTAGCCTAAACCCTGTCTCAGGAATTGGGTTATGAGATACAAAAGGTCTTTTTTTTCAAATTCGATTTGTAGTTCGAGAGATTGACGCATTTAAACACACAAACAAACTGTTTAGTTTTATTATATTATTATGAATATAAGGCAAATAATAAAAGATGTCAAGGAAGTGTTCATAATTGATGATCACTCGTCGCTCCAGTATTTCCAATATTGTTCAAGTAAAGTTCCGTGTAGAAAGTCCGGTTTTATGAGAGGTTAACAATTTATAGTGTTGCTATTAACCACGTTATTTATGTCATAATAATTATCACAATATAGTATACGTAATTACTAGCTAGTTTGAATCTATTGGAATTATTGAAATGATGCAAAGATGGCAAAGATGTGAAAGGGAAAGTTAAGTTCCGCAGTAATCTGCTTTATAGCGTTAAACTTAAACAGTAACGTAAGACCCTTCTTCTTATGCCTAGCCTTATGCCAAGCTATGTTAGGGTCGGCTTTCAGTCTTACCGGATTCAGCTAAATACCGTATTTTACGCGGAGTGACTGCTTAACTGACCTCCAATCCAATTTACTGGGTAACACAGTATCCCAAAGTAAGACTGGTTGTCAGAATTGTAATGACTTAACGACTGCCAAAATTAAAACCCTATGATAGGCAGAATATGAATATTTTAAAATCTTAGTCAAAAAAATATAGTAAAAATACAGTTTATTTTCTTATCACATATTTATTTATGTATTTTTAAATCTTTACTGTAGTTTACAAATAAAAAAATGGATAAATATTATTTTCTTTTTCAAGTATCAAAACTACTTGATCTACTAACCGTATCAAGTGCGGAAACAATAGAGGGGATCAAGTTTACAAGGCTCAATTGGCCGGTTGTAATTTCGTCGTATTGTCTCTATTCCCCTGTTCCCATCAGTCCCCTGTTCCCAGTTGTCCCTGTCGCCCTAGTTCCTCCCAGGGGACATCGTTACGTTCTTTGTGTTAGCATATTTACGACGGAGCGATTATTGCTACTTAATTTATTGGGCGTCTTAGAAAAAGAAGTATTTCTGTTTGAGAAGAAAGTTGTTTGTGATTAATGTAATGGTTTTGATTTGTAATTTGTTTACATTTGGGGTTTGATTAGCCTTTTGTCTGTAATACATACAGTTTTTATGAAAATAAATAGGCTTAATATATTTTTTTAGGTTATATTAAGGTACTTTAAAATCAGTTATTTTAATGTTAAGTTTTTTAAATAATCGATTAAGTGTCTTATTACTAATCAGAGGTATTTCTCAGCTGACTAATATTAACGATTAATATAAGTAATTAACTCGAATAACATCTGTATTTCTTATTTTAACTGCGTCTACTTCTTTTTTTTTGGGTCAATGACCCTTCAATTCTTTTTGACTATAAATCGCAACCTGAATGGCCCAGTCGTTGGCCTCCATCACTTCCTGGAGTGTGCAGGTGGTAGCGCAGGAGGCAGGACAGAAGATGCTCTATTTCTTGCGATGGGGAACCACAATCTAATTGGATACTTATTTTGACGACCTCCGTGGTCGAGTGGCGTACACACCGGTTTTCAAGGTGTCGCCGGCTCTGAGGTCCCGGGTTCGATCCCCGGCCGGGTCAATGTAGAAAAAGCACTTTTCTTCATTGTCTCGGGTTTGGGTGTTTGTGGTACCTTCGTTGTCTCTGAATTCCATAACACAAGTGCTTTAGCCACTTACTTTGGGTTCAGAACAATGTATGTGATGTTGTCCACATTTATTTATTTATTTATTATTATTTATTATATGTGAAGATTCGATAATGCGTCACTTGCTCAGGATCACTCTGCAGCAACCCACTCATATGTACTAGTCTTGTCAGTATTTAAATATTAAATAGTCTGGACCATAACTCGTTCATATAACTCTTGTACTGAGACCTACTATTTTATACAATAGAAAACAATTCTGTATTGTACTAATACAGAGGTATAAATCTTCCATTGAATAACCACTATCCTGCATACAACACCATTTTGGAATTATGTTTCTAATGGCCAAATACTAAAACGTCATTTAGTTTTAAGTCACCGTTAAGTCTCATGCTATCTCTGTCTCTTTAAGGTGTAAAATAGCGACACATAGACATTTAAGCACGTCTTAAAGTTAAGTTGCGTTTGAATATTCGGGGGTCTTAAAGCTAAATTTAAGTCCTATAAGTCTAAATTTAGGTGTTATTGTGTAAAAACTCATTTCATCACTGAACATCATTAAGAAAACCTCAGTTACCACTTAACAGTAACAGTTAAGAATTAAGCATTTAAACTTGTTTTCGTAGGCGTAGAAAGATGTATTTAACGGATCTTATCCTATCCTAACTGAACTAACTGGATGCCTTCTATTTATTCGATTGATAAGAAAACTCCAGTGTTTGTTGACTTTTGTAAGCAGACGACCTTATCAAGAAACTATTTAGAGACATCCGGTTATTTTTTAGCTATAATTATGAACCTAAACAGTTTTATTTAACACATACTAGCTGTTTCCCGCGGCTCCGCCCGCGTGGATGTCGGGCTTTAGACCATCTGTGTACCAAATTAATTTTAAATCGGTTTAGTAGTTTTGGCGTGAAAGTGCGACAGACAGACATACAGAGTTACTTTCGTATTTTTATATAAGTAAATATTTATTAAATTAATAAGTAAACTAAATCTATGTATACTGATAGGCAAACACTTCACAGAGCAAACAGTGTGAGGATATTAATTAAAAATTTATAGATAGGTAAATATGCGAAAAAATATACTCGAGTCCTAAATACAAAATAACTTTTAATCTCAAGTTGCCTACTATCACGTTTACTTAGTGCCTCATCTGAAGTTATTCAACATATTTGCACATTAAATATCAAAGGCTCACAATGGCCATACAAATTGCATATAAAATAATCCGCACATATATTGCTGACAATAACAAATACATACAAGCGACGGCTTTTAGCAACAATGAAAAAAGTCAGCTTCTAAATACCTACGCTAGGGATGGGTCACGTTACACTTTACTCGAGCTCGGATAGTTAGTTTATTTTATTTTGTTATAGCTCTAGATTTTTCAGTGGTAAAAGTGCCTGTCACAAAATATTACTGTGTAATAAAATAATGCTGTTTTTTTTTCTAAATCTCTCTCTCGTATGTATTAGGTACTGAGATTAAGACGGCTCAATTAATGTGTTTTTTTATTACATATGAATATTTGAATACAGACATATTTTATTTAAATTTTAGAAATAATAAATTTATTTTTACCTTTTTTGTTTATTTTTTTTAAACAACAAATCAATACATTAAACAATATACTTACATTTGAAAATATAAAATTCTGTCTCTAACCGGCATCGGGGACAGGATCCAAGCTGATCATTTTCATAACACATATTTTATTGACATAATGAAATGCTAGCTTTTTTTTCTTCGAATATATTGCATATAAACGTTTATGTGTGGTTTCTAGGTGTAGGCACTAAATTTGCTTTTCTTAAAAGTAAGTTTACTTATCGTCAAACATTCACACGTTCATCACATTCGCATCACTACAAGAGACAAAGGGTTACTCTTGGCCACCAGTCAGTTACTAATGGCGAGGCTCCAGAGATCACGCAAACTGATCCCGCTTCACAGCAATTAAAGAACACCAGATTCCTTAGAACAGCCAAACTAACAACAAAATGTTTTGAATCAGAATAATGCTGTAGCTGTAGATAGTGGCATTTGCACGGACAATAGTAGTGTATGTAGCGAAAGGTCTTCCATGTTTGATGATGCTGTTATGCTGATTGTGCACGGCATTAATGTACCCACTACAAGAAAAGACAGTGGTATTAACAATGATGTACCACTCTTTATAGATGCAGCTGTTGATCCAGAGAAGTCTAAGAATTCTGTAGGCGTACCCCCTGTTGCTGTTGATAATAAAAATGTACTTGATGTAATTGATGTTGAAAATAAAATGAAAATGATTGAACCCAATAATGTTGAAACTGTTAAAAGTGGTGGTAATGTTTATGTTTCTGAAAATGTCGTGCCCTTTTCCAAGGTAGCTATAGGTGGTGGTGTCGCATCAAAGGTAAGTGTTTCGACCGATGCTGTAGTAGCCGACAACGCAGAGGGTGGTACCGCAGACGGTGGTGCTTGCAAGGTAGGTGATGTTGCTTGTAAAGTTGATGATTCAGTTACCGTGTCCACGCATAACGTCACTGTGCCCAAATCGTCTAATGTCTTGTCCGTAGAATCCGTGTCCGAATCTTTGACTGTCGAAAAATCACACTCTAAATCACACACCCCCACTACCAATGACTCTGACTCTGCCGCGACTGTTGCTACCGCGGTTGTTGCTAACGATAGTCTTGCTGCTAACGATAGTCTTGCTGCTATTGTTAATGATACTCTTAAAGTTGTCGAAAATTCTAAAGTCGAAAATTCTAAAGTTGTTAAAGATTCCAACACTAAAGTTGTTGCTAAAGATTCCAACACTAAAGTTGTTTCTAAAGATTCCAACACTAAAGTTGCCAAAGACTCTGATGTTGATGTTAATGTTAAAGATAATGTTAAAGAATCCAACACTAAAGTTGTTCCCAACACTAAAGTTGCCAAAGACTCTGATGTTAATGTTAAAGATTCCAACATTAAAGTTGCCAAAGACTCTGACTCTAATGATGTTAATGTTAAAGATTCCAACACTAAAGTTGCCAAAGACTCTGATGTTAATGTTAAAGATTCCAACATTAAAGTTGCCAAAGACTCTGACTCTGATGCTACCAACACCAAAGTTGTCAAAGTCAATGTTAATGCTAAAGTCGGTAAAGTCGGTAAACTCGGTAAAGTCTCGGGTAAAGCAAACATTACAATGAGCGTTAAGGGTTCGGGCTCTCCGATCAAAGGTTCGGGTTCTCCTTATAACCGGTACCCTAACATAGTCTCCAAGGGTAAACGTATACACTCGAACGGTACTTATAAACACGCTGATAGTTCATCGGACTCTGATTCTTCAAACTCTGATTCCTCCTCGTCCTCTAGTTCCAATGATTCTAGTTCTGATTCCGATTCCGACTCTGATTCGTCCGATTCTGATAACGACAAGTCAAAGACCAATAAAGTCAAAGTCAAAGTCAATAATAACAATAACGGTAACGGTAATAATTCCGCGCCACGATACGCCACGCCTACGCCGCAGCAAGAGTCTGTCACAATAAATTCAGTAATCGCCTCACCGTCGAGTCAAGAGGTCGTGACAATGAATACGCGAAACCGTTCAGCGTCGGTATCGGAAAATAACAATATCAATAGTAACAGTAACGGCAACGTCATTGGTGGTGCGTCGTCATCCAAGTCCAGTAATGGCACAATAGATAAAGGTTCGGTAAAGATCGGTGAGTCTGAGACAGCAACAACCACGTCATTGTCCAAAAATGTAGGCGTCGGTGGCGGCAAAAAGGTTACATTCCAGACTCTGAGCACTATACACGAGAACTGTAGGGGTGTCGGCGGCGTCGGCGAGACCGAGACAGATATAGTAGAGACAGAGACAGGGACAGTTGTTTTGTCGTACAACACATTGAATAATGATAATGATACTGTTGTTGCTACTACTACAACTAATAATATTAACAGTATTACATCACTTGATAGTGCAGTTACACGCAGTGTTGCCGCCGGTAAAGTTTGTGAGACTGTTACTAGTACTAACAAAGTCATGAAACGAGCTATAAATAACACGGATTCCGTATGCGCGTTACCTACCAAAAAAGTTAAATCGTTGTCTGTAAAGTCTACGGGTAAAAATAAAACAAACGTGGAAAAGGTAGATACCAAGACCAAGGTATACACCAAGACCAAGGTAGACGGCAAGACCAAGGTAGATTCGAAAACCTCAAAGAGTAAGTCTGAATCCAAGGCTAAAAATACCACTAACAAAGTTGAAGTGTTGACGTCTAACGAGAAAGTGGCGACCGCTACTACTGTTGCGGCAGTTAAAAAGATCAACAACAGTAACGATAAAAGTGGTAAGGAAAATAAAAAATCTACCACAGCTACGACATCATTCAAAAAAACACTTGCCGTGGCAACCAAAGTCCCTAGGAAAGATTTAATGAAAAAGTCCAAGTCCACATCGTCCTCGGAGCCTCCTGCTAAAAAGGTAAAATCTGTGAATGTTGTGACGTCGACTGTAACTTCTAAACAACAACCATCGGTCTCGTCACACTCGGTCGCGTCGACTGTACCACCCCCTAAACCATCGGTCGCACCTACACCTCCCAATGCCCCTAAAAAGAGATACATGTTCAAAACGGGTATAGAAGAGTTTACAAACAAACGTCACAGGGGGTCTAAAAAGAATGTTAGGTATTTAAACTTTAGCGTTATACGTAAACTGGCCAAACGTGCAGGTGCCAAGAGGGTATCGCGTAACATATATCGCGTTACTTGCTCAGGATCACTCTGCAGCAACCCACTCATATGTACTAGTCTTGTCAGTATTGAAATATTTATAGACTGGACCATAACTCGTACATATAAGTCTTGTACTGAGACATACTATGTTATAAAATAGAAAACAATTCTGTATTGAACTAATACAGAGGTATAAATCTTACAGTGAATAACCACTATCCTGCATACAACACCATTTTGGAATTAGGTTTCTAATGATCGAATACTGTAACGTCAATTGGTTTTAGGTCGCCGTTAAGTGTCATGCTGTCTCTGTCTCTTTAAGGTGTAAAATAGCGACACATAGACATTTAAGCACGTCTTAAAGTTAAGTTGCGTTTGAATATTCGGGGGTCTTAAAGCTAAATTTAAGTCCTATAAGTCTAAATTTAGGTGTTATTGTGTAAAAACTCATTTCATCACTAAACATCATCAAGAAAACTTCAGTTACCACTTAACAGTAACAGTTAAGAATTAAGCATTTATACTTGTTTTCGTAGGCGTAGAAAGATGTATTTAACGGATATTATCGTATCCTAACTGAACTAACTGGATGCCTTCTATTTATTCGATTGATAAGAAAACTCCAGTGTTTGTTGACTTTTGTAAGCAGACGACCTTATCAAGAAACTATTTAGAGACATCCGGTTATTTTTTTGCCTTAATTATGAACCTAAACAGTTTTATTAGACATACTAGCTGTTTCCCGCGGCTCCGCCCGCGTGGATGTCGGGCTTTAGATCGTGTACGAAATTAATTTTAAATCGGTTTAGTAGTTTTGGCGTGAAAGCGCGACAGACAGACATACAGAGTTACTTTCGTATTTTTATATAAGTAAATATTTATTAAATTAATAAGTAAACTAAATCTATGTATACTGATAGGCAAACACTTCACAGAGCAAACAGTGTGAGGATATTAATTAAAAATTTATAGATAGGTAAATATGCGAAAAAATATACTCGAGTCCTAAATACAAAATAACTTTTAATCTCAAGTTGCCTACTATCACGTTTACTTAGTGCCTCATCTGAAGTTATTCAACATATTTGCACATTAAATATCAAAGGCTCACAATGGCCATACAAATTGCATATAAAATAATCCGCACATATATTGCTGACAATAACAAATACATACAAGCGACGGCTTTTAGCAACAATGAAAAAAGTCAGCTTCTAAATACCTACGCTAGGGATGGGTCACGTTACACTTTACTCGAGCTCGGATAGTTAGTTTATTTTATTTTGTTATAGCTCTAGATTTTTCAGTGGTAAAAGTGCCTGTCACAAAATATTACTGTGTAATAAAATAATGCTGTTTTTTTTTCTAAATCTCTCTCTCGTATGTATTAGGTACTGAGATTAAGACGGCTCAATTAATGTGTTTTTTTATTACATATGAATATTTGAATACAGACATATTTTATTTAAATTTTAGAAATAATAAATTTATTTTTACCTTTTTTGTTTATTTTTTTTAAACAACAAATCAACACATTAAACAATATACTTACATTTGAAAATATAAAATTCTGTCTCTAACCGGCATCGGGGACAGGATCCAAGCTGATCATTTTCATAACACATATTTTATTGACATAATGAAATGCTAGCTTTTTTTTCTTCGAATATATTGCATATAAACGTTTATGTGTGGTTTCTAGGTGTAGGCACTAAATTTGCTTTTCTTAAAAGTAAGTTTACTTATCGTCAAACATTCACACGTTCATCACATTCGCATCACTACAAGAGACAAAGGGTTACTCTTGGCCACCAGTCAGTTACTAATGGCGAGGCTCCAGAGATCACGCAAACTGATCCCGCTTCACAGCAATTAAAGAACACCAGATTCCTTAGAACAGCCACTGTAGCCAATCAAAATAATCACAGCGATTTAACACTCTCCTACCTTGAGATAAGGGATAAACTAAATCTTGTTACAGTTGGTTATCGACTGACGTATTTATTTTGATAGCGCTAATGAAGTGAATAGATTAGAGTAGCTGGACTGAATGGACATTGTTAGGTGTGAATCGATTGTAAACGTGTTTAGTGTTGCACATGGGAGTACCAATTGATTGATTTGTTTATTTAATTGGTCTAAAAGTTAGTGTTTGTTTAATAAATTAGGGCAGTGTAGTTTGATCGCTGTTAAAAAGTTCTTAAATGAGTGATAAATAAAGGCTACAATATTTTTTATTTATTTATTTTTTGAATAAACAATGTATTTGGTTTTATAGGTAAAATAACACACAAAGACAAAAAAGCAAAGCTAAAAGCTAAGATATTTTAATAAGTACGTAGAAATTGTTTGGGATATCCATGTATTCACTGTTCATGATTGTCAATGCTTTTAAAATTACATTTATAGTTTAAGTTTCTTATATTTTAGTTTAAGTGATTGTGACGTTTATTGAACAAATAAATTTATTCTTATTGACTGTCCAACACAAAATTATTTTTTATATTTTATTTTTCACAATTACATTGTAAAATCAATATCCTATAAATGAATCATAACATAAAAAATAACATGCTTAAACAAGGGAAATTGTGTACTTACTAAATAAAAATATATATATATTTTTTTTTTTTTTTTTTTTTAATAATAATATTTATTTATTTGACCAAAATATATGTTACAGTGTAGAATTTTAAACTAGATCTTATTAATACCACAGTTTCAATAATACTTAAACTACACTTATGTTAAACTAAACTAATATAACATTTTTACAGTACATATAGTATGATATAGTTCATAAAGTATTAATTGCTGCCAGCCTGAACTAGGGTAAACCTGTGTTTCAGGCGGTCGCTTAAGGTAAATATTTAAATAGGTCATTAAAAATTAAAGTAAAATAATAATTAAAGACTACATAGTATTCGCTTACAAAATAACACGAGTTACAAAAAAGTCTATCAGCAAAGGAAAATATCTATTAATAATGTTGTCAGTCTTACTTAACAATTTCTAGTATTTTTTCTGTGTCTGCGTAATTCAATTTCCCAAAATACTGGGTTAACATGAGCATACATTTTTTATTATTTAAATTATATATATTATATAATTATAGTTTTTTATTAATTCTATTATATAAAAAAGGTCCCAAAAATAAATAAAACCTGTTGACAAATGCATGATTGGCTTGAGGTCTACTACAGACTATGTCCTTCCTTCTCTTGTCTGTAGCTAATGGGATAAAAGGGAGATCAGTGTGCTGTTTTAAAATGGTGTGCAATATAAATAATTGTCGGACTGTTAGTACGTTGCATTCCCTATATAGCAGGTCAGTAGGAAATAGAAAAGGTCGGAAAGTTGCTACTTTAAGAATTGCTCTCTGAGCGCGTTCTAAAGGCAGCAAAATTGACTTTGCTGCACCTCCCCAAGAAGTTATGCAATAAGTAACTAAAGATTGACACAACGACAAATACACTTGCTTTATTAATGCATAATCTGCTATATTGCGAAGATTCTTAAATAAATAAATTAATTTACGTACTCTGGAACATAATAAATCAATGTGTTTGCGGAAATTCAAATTCGTGTCAAGAGTTATACCTAAGTATTTGATGTCGTTAGTATAGTTCGATTCAAACTTAATGGCGGCTGTGAAGTTAGCTAAACGCTGCGCAGTACCTCGCCCCGCACCCCCGCTGGCGCATAAGTTTGGTACTGCGCAGCGACTCGACTCGTGTTCACAGCCGCCATTAAGTTTGAATCGAACTATATTTGCTAAAGCAGGGCAGGTACAAGCGATGTCAGCGAATATTTTACAGCTGTGTGCATATATGTTTGGATTAAAAATGGGTATGTTTGTGTTTCTCATTGTAAAAAGAATGTATTTGGTTTTATCTGCGTTTAGGGTTAGTAAATTTTTGTGTAGCCAGTTAGTTACCATATTAAAACCCGTCTGAGCGTGCTCGAAAACCTCCTGCCGGGTATTTGCCGTAAATAATAAAGCGGTGTCATCCGCATAAGATATTATAAGACCATTTGGAATTTTTAAGCTGCAGAGGTCATTTATATAAACCAGGAATAAAGTGCAGCCTAGAATGCTACCTTGAGGGAATCCATAGCCAGTATTCTGTACTTCAGAACTTAACAATTGACCAATTTTAACATATTGTAAGCGATCAGAAAGGTAGTCAGTAAAAAGACGGAGTTGTGTTCCTCTTATCCCAAGTGCTTCAAGCTTGCGCAAAAGTATGGAACAAGATATGCTATCGAAAGCTTTGGCGAGGTCTAGAAATATCCCTATGGTGGGTTTACCCTGGTCCAAGTTGCTAGTTACATAGTTTGTTAATTGATGAAGTGCTTGATTAGTAGATCTTTTTTGCCTAAAGCCATATTGGTTCTGTGAAAGTATTTTGTTGTCTTCAAGATATTTGATTAACCTATTGTTTATGATTTTTTCCAAAATTTTTGAAAGTCCTGATAATACTGAGATGGGCCTATAGTCATTTACACATTTTCTGTCTCCTGATTTAAATATAGGGGTCACCACTGCTTTTTTAAGGGATCTGGGGAATACACCTTTATCTAAACATAATTGAAATATATAGGTTAACGGGGGAGCAAGTAAATGTTTGAGGCCTTTCAAAATAGTATTGGAAATATTATCCCATCCTACAGCACAATTATGCTTTAATCCAGAAATAATGCTTAATACTTCATCTATATCCGTATTTAGCAAAACAAAGGAGTTCGCCATAGAGGAAGTCATTAACTTATTTAAGTCGATACTGCTTGTCCGCAAGGTTTTTTCTGCAAGGGTTTTACCCACGTTCGCAAAAAAGTTATTGACTTTGTTAATTGCTTCGGATGGGCATGATTCGCTAAGTAACAAATCTACAGGAGGTTCTGAGGTTTTTGACTGGAAAGCATTTTTAACAAATCAATCAATTGGTACTCCCATGTGCAACACTAAACACGTTTACAATCGATTCACACCTAACAATGTCCATTCAGTCCAGCTACTCTAATCTATTCACTTCATTAGCGCTATCAAAATAAATACGTCAGTCGATAACCAACTGTAACAAGATTTAGTTTATCCCTTATCTCAAGGTAGGAGAGTGTTAAATCGCTGTGATTATTTTGATTGGCTACAGTGGCTGTTCTAAGGAATCTGGTGTTCTTTAATTGCTGTGAAGCGGGATCAGTTTGCGTGATCTCTGGAGCCTCGCCATTAGTAACTGACTGGTGGCCAAGAGTAACCCTTTGTCTCTTGTAGTGATGCGAATGTGATGAACGTGTGAATGTTTGACGATAAGTAAACTTACTTTTAAGAAAAGCAAATTTAGTGCCTATACCTAGAAACCACACATAAACGTTTATATGCAATATATTCGAGGAAAAAAAAGCTAGCATTTCATTATGTCAATAAAATATGTGTTATGAAAATGATCAGCTTGGATCCTGTCCCCGATGCCGGTTAGAGACAGAATTTTATATTTTCAAATGTAAGTATATTGTTTAATGTATTGATTTGTTGTTTAAAAAAAATAAACAAAAAAGGTAAAAATAAATTTATTATTTCTAAAATTTAAATAAAATATGTCTGTATTCAAATATTCATATGTAATAAAAAAACACATTAATTGAGCCGTCTTAATCTCAGTACCTAATACATACGAGAGAGAGATTTAGAAAAAAAAACAGCATTATTTTATTACACAGTAATATTTTGTGACAGGCACTTTTACCACTGAAAAATCTAGAGCTATAACAAAATAAAATAAACTAACTATCCGAGCTCGAGTAAAGTGTAACGTGACCCATCCCTAGCGTAGGTATTTAGAAGCTGACTTTTTTCATTGTTGCTAAAAGCCGTCGCTTGTATGTATTTGTTATTGTCAGCAATATATGTGCGGATTATTTTATATGCAATTTGTATGGCCATTGTGAGCCTTTGATATTTAATGTGCAAATATGTTGAATAACTTCAGATGAGGCACTAAGTAAACGTGATAGTAGGCAACTTGAGATTAAAAGTTATTTTGTATTTAGGACTCGAGTATATTTTTTCGCATATTTACCTATCTATAAATTTTTAATTAATATCCTCACACTGTTTGCTCTGTGAAGTGTTTGCCTATCAGTATACATAGATTTAGTTTACTTATTAATTTAATAAATATTTACTTATATAAAAATACGAAAGTAACTCTGTATGTCTGTCTGTCGCGCTTTCACGCCAAAACTACTAAACCGATTTAAAATTAATTTCGTACACGATCTAAAGCCCGACATCCACGCGGGCGGAGCCGCGGGAAACAGCTAGTATGTGTTAAATAAAACTGTTTAGGTTCATAATTATAGCTAAAAAATAACCGGATGTCTCTAAATAGTTTCTTGATAAGGTCGTCTGCTTACAAAAGTCAACAAACACTGGAGTTTTCTTATCAATCGAATAAATAGAAGGCATCCAGTTAGTTCAGTTAGGATAGGATAAGATCCGTTAAATACATCTTTCTACGCCTACGAAAACAAGTATAAATGCTTAATTCTTAACTGTTACTGTTAAGTGGTAACTGAAGTTTTCTTGATGATGTTTAGTGATGAAATGAGTTTTTACACAATAACACCTAAATTTAGACTTATAGGACTTAAATTTAGCTTTAAGACCCCCGAATATTCAAACGCAACTTAACTTTAAGACGTGCTTAAATGTCTATGTGTCGCTATTTTACACCTTAAAGAGACAGAGACAGCATGACACTTAACGGCGACCTAAAACCAATTGACGTTACAGTATTCGATCATTAGAAACCTAATTCCAAAATGGTGTTGTATGCAGGATAGTGGTTATTCACTGTAAGATTTATACCTCTGTATTAGTTCAATACAGAATTGTTTTCTATTTTATAACATAGTATGTCTCAGTACAAGACTTATATGTACGAGTTATGGTCCAGTCTATAAATATTTCAATACTGACAAGACTAGTACATATGAGTGGGTTGCTGCAGAGTGATCCTGAGCAAGTAACGCGATATATGTTACGCGATACCCTCTTGGCACCTGCACGTTTGGCCAGTTTACGTATAACGCTAAAGTTTAAATACCTAACATTCTTTTTAGACCCCCTGTGACGTTTGTTTGTAAACTCTTCTATACCCGTTTTGAACATGTATCTCTTTTTAGGGGCATTGGGAGGTGTAGGTGCGACCGATGGTTTAGGGGGTGGTACAGTCGACGCGACCGAGTGTGACGAGACCGATGGTTGTTGTTTAGAAGTTACAGTCGACGTCACAACATTCACAGATTTTACCTTTTTAGCAGGAGGCTCCGAGGACGATGTGGACTTGGACTTTTTCATTAAATCTTTCCTAGGGACTTTGGTTGCCACGGCAAGTGTTTTTTTGAATGATGTCGTAGCTGTGGTAGATTTTTTATTTTCCTTACCACTTTTATCGTTACTGTTGTTGATCTTTTTAACTGCCGCAACAGTAGTAGCGGTCGCCACTTTCTCGTTAGACGTCAACACTTCAACTTTGTTAGTGGTATTTTTAGCCTTGGATTCAGACTTACTCTTTGAGGTTTTCGAATCTACCTTGGTCTTGCCGTCTACCTTGGTCTTGGTGTATACCTTGGTCTTGGTATCTACCTTTTCCACGTTTGTTTTATTTTTACCCGTAGACTTTACAGACAACGATTTAACTTTTTTGGTAGGTAACGCGCATACGGAATCCGTGTTATTTATAGCTCGTTTCATGACTTTGTTAGTACTAGTAACAGTCTCACAAACTTTACCGGCGGCAACACTGCGTGTAACTGCACTATCAAGTGATGTAATACTGTTAATATTATTAGTTGTAGTAGTAGCAACAACAGTATCATTATCATTATTCAATGTGTTGTACGACAAAACAACTGTCCCTGTCTCTGTCTCTACTATATCTGTCTCGGTCTCGCCGACGCCGCCGACACCCCTACAGTTCTCGTGTATAGTGCTCAGAGTCTGGAATGTAACCTTTTTGCCGCCACCGACGCCTACATTTTTGGACAATGACGTGGTTGTTGCTGTCTCAGACTCACCGATCTTTACCGAACCTTTATCTATTGTGCCATTACTGGACTTGGATGACGACGCACCACCAATGACGTTGCCGTTACTGTTACTATTGATATTGTTATTTTCCGATACCGACGCTGAACGGTTTCGCGTATTCATTGTCACGACCTCTTGACTCGACGGTGAGGCGATTACTGAATTTATTGTGACAGACTCTTGCTGCGGCGTAGGCGTGGCGTATCGTGGCGCGGAATTATTACCGTTACCGTTATTGTTATTATTGACTTTGACTTTGACTTTATTGGTCTTTGACTTGTCGTTATCAGAATCGGACGAATCAGAGTCGGAATCGGAATCAGAACTAGAATCATTGGAACTAGAGGACGAGGAGGAATCAGAGTTTGAAGAATCAGAGTCCGATGAACTATCAGCGTGTTTATAAGTACCGTTCGAGTGTATACGTTTACCCTTGGAGACTATGTTAGGGTACCGGTTATAAGGAGAACCCGAACCTTTGATCGGAGAGCCCGAACCCTTAACGCTCATTGTAATGTTTGCTTTACCCGAGACTTTACCGAGTTTACCGACTTTACCGACTTTAGCATTAACATTGACTTTGACAACTTTGGTGTTGGTAGCATCAGAGTCAGAGTCTTTGGCAACTTTAATGTTGGAATCTTTAACATTAACATCAGAGTCTTTGGCAACTTTAGTGTTGGAATCTTTAACATTAACATCATTAGAGTCAGAGTCTTTGGCAACTTTAATGTTGGAATCTTTAACATTAACATCAGAGTCTTTGGCAACTTTAGTGTTGGGAACAACTTTAGTGTTGGATTCTTTAACATTATCTTTAACATTAACATCAACATCAGAGTCTTTGGCAACTTTAGTGTTGGAATCTTTAGAAACAACTTTAGTGTTGGAATCTTTAGCAACAACTTTAGTGTTGGAATCTTTAACAACTTTAGAATTTTCGACTTTAGAATTTTCGACAACTTTAAGAGTATCATTAACAATAGCAGCAAGACTATCGTTAGCAGCAAGACTATCGTTAGCAACAACCGCGGTAGCAACAGTCGCGGCAGAGTCAGAGTCATTGGTAGTGGGGGTGTGTGATTTAGAGTGTGATTTTTCGACAGTCAAAGATTCGGACACGGATTCTACGGACAAGACATTAGACGATTTGGGCACAGTGACGTTATGCGTGGACACGGTAACTGAATCATCAACTTTACAAGCAACATCACCTACCTTGCAAGCACCACCGTCTGCGGTACCACCCTCTGCGTTGTCGGCTACTACAGCATCGGTCGAAACACTTACCTTTGATGCGACACCACCACCTATAGCTACCTTGGAAAAGGGCACGACATTTTCAGAAACATAAACATTACCACCACTTTTAACAGTTTCAACATTATTGGGTTCAATCATTTTCATTTTATTTTCAACATCAATTACATCAAGTACATTTTTATTATCAACAGCAACAGGGGGTACGCCTACAGAATTCTTAGACTTCTCTGGATCAACAGCTGCATCTATAAAGAGTGGTACATCATTGTTAATACCACTGTCTTTTCTTGTAGTGGGTACATTAATGCCGTGCACAATTAGCATAACAGCATCATCAAACATGGAAGACCTTTCGCTACATACACTACTATTGTCCGTGCAAATGCCACTATCTACAGCTACAGCATTATTCTGATTCAAAACATTTTGTACAGCAACACTATCATTAATCAAAACATTCTGATTTACAGCATCATTCGTGGCATGCTCTAGAGTGGACATGCAATTATTGTAATCATTAGAATTATAACTATTCAAGTGATGGTGCATAGTTACGGCTACGTCAGAGTTGTCGCTATATGTATTATGAGGTGACACATTAAAATACGTATTAGGGAATTCGCCATTAGGGTAACTGTTAGGATAATTAATGTTATTAACAACAGCCGCGGTGGCAGAGGCATTAGCAGCAGCAGAGTAAATCGGAACAATAGACTGAGGATGCATGACCACCGACTGAGGATGCATGACCACCCCAACATGAGTAGATTGAGGGACTACCCCAACATGAGCACCAACGCTAGCGGAAACGTAACCACCACCATTAACATTATTATTATACAGCCAAGAGTTGGATTCGCTAACACTATCATTATGCACAGCACCGACACCTGATACATTGGGAGGGTAGTTGTGATAATTATAACTACTAGGACTACTACTACTATTACTACTATTAGATTTACCGAACTGCATCGTGTTTTCTTTTTCGCAGACGTCGCAGTCACCGAAATCTAACTAGACGAATAATCCCGAAGTGACGTGGACGCGTTGCGTGTGCAGCGACGAGGGGCCGCGTGCGGAGAGGGAGAGGTTGGCGTACCGAGCTGCGTGGACGAGTTTCCGTAGCAGTTCAGAGTGTACACACCCTCTCAACCCTATCGAAAATTAAGTGTGTGAGCTACTAGTGATTTAAAGTGCGAAAAATAATCAAGACGCCTATGTTTGGGAATAATTAAGAGTAACGTACGTTTGGGTAAGGGTAAGAGTCAGGGTAAAAGTCTAACAGTACGTGCAAGAGTAACGTTTGAGAATAATTAAGAGTCTAACGGTAAGGGGGACGTTTGAGAATAATTAAGAGTCTAACGGTAAGGGGGACCGAGTCAATGTTAAAAAAAGTTTAAAAGTTTAAAAAAGAGGCTGCGTTAAAGTTATGCAAAAAGGAGGTTAAAAATCTATCATAAAGAGGCTGCGTTAAAGTTTTTGAACAAGTAGTTGAAAAAATCTATCATGAAAAGTCTACGTTAAAAAGGTAGTTGAAAAAATCTATCATGAAAAGTCTACGTTAAAAAGGTAGTTGAAAAATCTATCATGAAAAGTCTACGTTAAAGTCCATGTTAAAAAGAGTCTACTCGAGCACGTTAAAGTTAGTTGAAAGGGTCAGGGTACAAATCTATCATAAAGTCTACGTTAAAAAGAGTACGTTAAGAGGTGTTTGAAAATAAATCTATCATGAAAATTCTACGTTAAAAGGTAGTTGGACAAAATTCATAAGGGTCAGCGTACACATCTATCATAAAATAAAGGTTCAGCGATCAGCGTTCAGCGTACATGTCTAACACAAATAAAGGTTCAGCGTTCAGCGATCAGCGTTCAGCGTACATGTCTAACACAAATAAAGGTTCAGCGTTCAGCGATCAGCGTTCAGCGTACATGTCTAACACAAATAAAGGTTCAGCGTTCAGCGTTCAGCGTACAAAGCTAAAGGAACCTATCACACAGAGTCAACGTTTGAAAATAGTTTAAAGTCCTCTCATAGAGTTAGTGAAAATTAAAGTGTCAAAAAAATCTATCATAAAGAGTTTGTGAAAAAAAACAAAAAGTTAAAGTCCTCTCATAGAGTTGGTGGAAAAATTAGTCTCTCGAAAAAATTAAAGTAGAAAAAATAACAAGTCATAGAAAAAGTAGAAAAAATAACAAGTCATAGAAAATTGTCATGTTAAAAGTTAAAGTTAAAATTTTACGGTAACTGACCAAGTAGTTAAAAGTTAAAGTTAACGGTCGGTAACTGACCAAGTAGTTAAAAGTTAAAGTTAAAGACTTAAAGACCAAGGGGTAGTTAAAGACTTAAAGTTAGACTTAAAGACCAAGGGATAGTTAAAGACCAAGTGTCTGACTATGTTTAAACGCGACCAAGGGACTATGTTTAAAGACTATGTTTAAACGTTGACTCTAACACATTTCACAAAAAAAAACACACACAAACAGTTTACGACTTACATTAATTCCCAGCAATCAGGAACACACTGAAATCCATACACCGTGGGAGGTGTGGTGTTACACAGAGTTCTCAATCACGTCACTGAAATCCATACACAACGTCACAAGACAGTCTGACTATGCGTTTCGAGTAGACGTAACGTATCGAGAGCGTCACCACAAATTTTTACCAAAAAGTTTAACACTTATTTCACACTTTTTATTCATAAATAATTTTAATTAAATATTTAGAACACTTGAAATAATTGTAGAGAATAATATCGACCGAGACCGACCGTTTAGATGCATGTGCATGCGCATGCACTAGGAAGAACTGTATGATTGATTAGCCTAGACACGTCCTTTTTTTATAGGTCTCTGGGTCAGTCTAGGTTTGCTGAAATTAATAGGCATTTAATAGTGGAGTCGTTTTGTTTTAAAAAGAAAACTGTATTTAATAGGTAATTAGTAGTCAAATAATAGGGATTTATTAGGGATTTAATAGGGATTTTAATAGTAATCCTAATCAGATATCCCCACTATTCGAGTTTGAGTATAAATAAGCTTCAGACTATTGTCAAAGCATCAGTTTGAATTTGAATTCGTTCAAGTCATTGCAGCTAACGCCGGTAATCTGCTATAACTAGTGATCTACTCGCTGTAGTACTCTGCTTTTCGAATTTTTCAAAGTGTTCCAAGTGTTTAATAATAATTTTATTCATAATTTTATAAACATTAACTTTAATCATATAAATATTCTCTACATATAAACATTAACTTTGAACAGTGACAATAAATCAGTGACAATAGTACAACCGAAAAATTGTGCGTTGTAAGTGGTCCTAGTGACGTTGCCCTTGTTGAGGTGCATGGACTGCGTGTGCCCAGAGGATTGAAGTGTATAATTGGATTGAAGTGTAACACTTATATTTGATTTTTCAGTAGCCACCGCCTGTGACGTAGTTTTAACCTGTGGTGTAGTTTGACGTTCAACACTATCATCCTGAGACTCCTCGTCATCCGACACTAAATCAATAGTCTGAGTGACCGATGTTATAATAACGTCATCGTCGTCATCATCTACTACAACATATCTACCCTTCTTGGAACTAGTCGAACCGTCTGTAGAGGTGGTGGGTGTTGACGCAACAGTTTCAGTGATCGCAGTGTTTACGTTACCGACTACGTTCTCTACAATTTTACGTTTCCTAGTCTGTTTGTTGGTTCTACGATTCCTAAGGTATTCGTTTACTTTACCGATCAATTCTGACGCTTCCTCGTCGTCATAATCCGAAACGTCATCGAAAACGTAATCGTCACTACAACTACTACTCATCATGCTAAGCTTCCTAGACTTGTAGTTAGTTTTCTTTAACTTGTTGTTTAATTTCTCAACATCATTTATACTGTCGCCATCACTATCCAAGTCCTCGTTGTCGTCAGAGCCCAAGTCTATGACGTCGTGTTTATCGTCGACTGACGACGCGGTTTTGTCTACCTCTACAGTTTTGTCTACCTCTACAGTTTTGCCTACCTCTACAGTTTTGTCTACCTCTACAGTTTTGCCTACCTCTACATTTTTACACTCTTCAAAAGTCGACGTAATGACCGACTCTAGTTTACGTTTACCCGACACGGACTGTTCACGCGGCTGAACTATAGCTTTATCCTTATCCTTACCTTTACCCTTGCCTTTACCCTTACCCTTATTCTCAAGATTCTCAACAGTTGAAGTGTTAGTAATGACAGAAACGGAGGTAGCAACAGTATCGTTAGTCTTAACATTGGTATCAACAGTATGGGTAGCAACAGTATCTTTAGCCTTACCACCGGTGGCAAACGATCCAACATTGACTACGTCAGCAGCAACTGACCTACCACTTTCAAAACTTTTAGCGAGTTGACGTTTAACTAATTTATTCTTTAAACGTTTAGCGATAGACTTTTTAGAATTTTTATTATTGATAGACACGTCAGAGACTTTATTGATAGAAACGTCAGAGGGTGTAGCACCGGAGGATATATCAAAGTTTAACTTGGTGGATGACGATACATTAGAAACATTGGACACATTAGACGATACATTAGAAACATTGGACACATTAGACGATACATTAGAAACATTGGACACATTAGACGATACATTAGAAACAATAGAAACATTAGACGCATTCGATGACGTAGACACATTAAAGGGTTCCGACACAGGGGTTATCGATAGTGCGAGTATAGACTCATTGAAAGAATCATCAAACTGGTCATCATCACGGTCGTCACAACCTGGCTCGCTTTTAACAAAAACATTAGCATCACTTTTACGACTACCACCTACCTCGGAACCCATTGCCGACGCCGCCGCTATGTCTCCGCTGCTGTTGCTGTTGCCGCCGCCAACATTCATTCTTCCGCATAGCACCGCAATCGATTTGCACGTAGACGGAGTACCGGGCGATGAACGCACCGGTGAAGTAGACGATTCAGTGTTTGAAGTCGCAACGTCACTCAAATTGTTCAGAGTGACGTTCATATTCTGCACCCATTTCGATACCAAGAGTGACGTATCAAAACTTGGTGATTTCGCCTGCTCGAATGCAGACGAAAGTGACGACACAGACGATCCTACAGCTGAATCATCAGTAATGTCGTTGGTCGGCATTACCAAAGCATCATCTAAAACGGTATCATTATTTTGCTGCTTTCTACGTCTACGCTGAGGTTGCTCGGGTCTAGCCCATACGTCAGAGTGTTGTGACGACGTATGAGCAAGCGGCTGCGCTTGTTCCATCACAGTACCCGCAACCAAACGTTGGACCATCTTAAAAGATTCACACGTCCTCCAATTTTCAACAAGAGGGTCATCAATAAGCATTTCAAACAAGGTGTATCTAAACGAGTTTATAAATTGTACAGGTATAGTACTATCAATCAGGTTCGACATTTTTGTCAGAATGTTTCTCTTTAGACAGTAACAGATATCAATCATTATATAACGTTCGTTTTCGGGTACCTTATTCTCCTGCAACTCGTTGATGCTGTAATTCAAAGTACCGAACATGACAGACATACGATATAGAATTTTCATAACCATCAAGTCTCGTTCAGTGTTCATGGGCAAGTCGGCGTATTCGGGTATCATTCTCTTAATAAACGTCAGAGGGTTTGGCTCCTTCAGGAGCATAGTGCTCTTGGAATCGAGATGTCTCATTCTACCGGTGGCGGCAGAGGCGGCGGCTGATGAATCGCCACCGGCCTGAGTACCACCCTTACCCATAGTCATTTGCCCGTTGCCTTGTATCATGAACGTATTTACAATTTTAAATTTAATCAGCTCTACACGTTTCTCTTTATACATGGGGTTATGATAAACAAACTTGTAAGTATTCGACCAACAGTCCCAATAACCACTAATGTGGAAGGCGATCGCTCCGGTAGCCATGGTTAATTCAATAAAACAGACTATAGGTAATCACAAGACTATAGGTAATCACAGACTGTACTGCGTGTCACTGCACTGTGTGTATATTTTTATGAATCACTATACAGTCAATGTTTATGTTTATACAATCAGTGTTTAATAACAAACAGTCAGTGTTTATGATTAAATAACACGTGGACAGTTTAAAGAACGTGCCAGTCTCTACGTTGACAGAGTTTAGCTACCTCTTTTGTTTTAGTTAGTTGATAATTATTAAGTGATTATTTATTTTGAATTTTAACACGTATAGTGAATTAACACGTATAGTTCAGCACGTATCAACACAACAACACTGAGTCAGATTTTTAGAGTTCAGAGTTATTCGACACAATACTTAAAAGTCAGATTTTTAGAGTTCAGAGTTTATGATTTCACAGTTTAAAATTTTAGAGTTTAGATTAATTATAGAGTAGCTATATAGAGTTCAAATTCAGAGTCAGTACTTTAATTTTGACTGATTTGGCACATCTAGTTCAACACTTATAGTTCAACACTTATAGTCTGTTTATCATATAATTTCATATTTCATGAAATCGGCAACAGATAGAGAAAAAGTATATTTTCCTTTCACCCTTTCGTCTTCAGAATTAAAACAAAACTGAAAACAAAAGTATCCATGTATTGTTTAACATAACAAATAACATTATGTAGGTACCTATGACAAAATTAATAATATAACTATAGAGTGGTAAAATAAAAATACCAATAAAATTAAATGAAATAAAAATCATTTTTTTTTACTTATCTTTACTTTATTTATATCTTTATTTTTATTATTATTTATTACTTATTATATCTTTAATTGATATTTTTTTTGTATTTTACACAAGAAAAATATCAACAGTAAAGTTATCAACAAAGTTAAAGTGCAATGATGATAAAGTAATGCACTTATTAATCCGTTTCTCAATCCGACCACAGTAATTAAATATTATCACTGCTTTGATTAGAGCGGCGGCGGTTTATCTCCCTATGATCAGTGACGAACGTGAACTAATATATTGTTTTTGTCCTTATATAGAGTTACCTTCATAATTGACTATAATTATCACTAGGCTCATAGCAAAAAGTCTCACGCGGCGTCTCTTTGTGTGCGTTTATCTCGTAAAGTGCTCAACGGGTTTTGCTCTAATTTTCATTAATCAATAGCACAGAATAATTAATAGTACTTACCACGTTTAGAAGGTTCGGCGCGGCTAGCGGCTATTTACTGCCATTCGCCTACCCGGGAGGCGTGCCGGCCGTATGCATTTAAACAGCAGAGTGAAGTCAATGGGCAAGTGAGAGATAATATATTAGTTTTAAATAATTATGATCATACATGGTTCGGTTATCTTACATAAAACTTTTATTAATCATCCTATTAATTTTAATTTCATTGTTTGCTAAACCAAAACTTTATTGTCAATATCGCAATCAATCCTTACTAATATTATAAATGCGAAAGTAATTCTGTATGTCTGTCTGTCTGGCGCATTCACGCCAATGCTACTGAACCGATTGAAATGAAATTTGGTACACAGATATTCTGGTGCCTGAAAAAGGACATAGGCTACTTTTTGCCGCGATAACTGACATCCACGCGGGCGGAACCAAGGGAAACAGCTTGTTTTCAATATTTTCATTCTCTGTATAAGACGTCGCCTTTGACTCTGCAGTACTATGTTAGCATCATCTTTAGTTATTTTTCTAGAAGAACAACAATTTCATTAGTAAGTTTTATTTTTAAAAGACTTAGAAATACAACTTAATATGTACTTCAAAACTACATCTTTTGTTTAATTTAGGCACTATCACACACCGATATCAAGAGACATCAATACTGAATAGGGTAACCAAGTGATTAGATGACTTTTAAACTTAGGCTCGGCGCAAACGGATTGCAGAACTCAGCCACCAGTGGCCAGTGACAACGACTTAACACACTTTTTCATATATGTGGCTGCTATAGCGTGTGGCCGCTACCGGCTACACATGTGCGGCGTTTACGCAAAATATATGAAAATGTGTGTTAGTAAAATTATTATTCAGGGATATTGAATTTCCAGGTAAAAGTGGGTTGAAGACTCCAATATAGCTTTAGAAAAGGCTAAACAGAAAAGAAGACTATTAAATTAATTACCATTTTAATTTTATTAAATTTATAATTACTGTACTGTAATTAATTTATCTATCTTTGCATCTATACATATTATAAAACAAAGTCTTATAATATGTATAGATAGATGTGTTTGAACGCGATAAACTCAAAAACTACCGAACTGATTTTCATATGGTTTTCAACAATGGATAGAGTGATTAAAGAAGTAGGTTTGTGAGTATAATTAATTAATGTATTGTCTACCCGTAACAAGCTGGTGTTTAAAATACTAGTCACATTCACAATTTCCCTATAATCCCTAGGGATTATACTTGAACTTGAACTGTACTCCAGTCCTTGCAAATTGTCATAAAGCTTACACATTCTACGTCTTATCATACATCGACATGAAAAATCTATGGTAACTACAATCGTAAACGCATCTTTAGTCTATAGGCTACTATGCAAATACTTAGGTTATCTTCTCTGATATACTGTAAACTTGTCTACGCTAAACACATAGAAAAACAAACCTTAACAACATTCAGATAAAGTAGTATTTCATAAAAATACTGTGTTAGACAATAAAATAATGCAAAACACCTGACGGTTATTCTTGTACTGATACCAACTGGTTTTGACTTTTGCCACATACATTAACAGATAGAATCGGTTTTTTCAAAATATTAATAACGAATAACTTGTTAAAGATTTCCAGGACTGTTGTCTTAATCTATTTAAATAGAAAAATACATCTAAGTAGGTACATATTGTAAAGATTTCTTTGCATTTAATTTAAAATCATGCGAAGGGAAGGCCTTAATTCAATTCAATTCTAATTCTAAAAATCAAGCTAAAAAAATTACTAAATCAATGTAAAAATAAAATTGCGGGACAAATGCTTTCCTTTCTTTTTTTCAAATTAAAAGTAACAAGAAAACCTTATTATTTATTTAATTTATTCTTAAAATTTTAAAAAATAACTAAATTAATCACTTGTTTTAAAAATCTAAACAACATAATATTCTAAATACTTTTTTTCTCAAAATAATAAATATTTTTTCTCTATTTTTTTTAAATACCTATCGGATCTGTGTATTTCGTGTATATATATATAATTATATAAAGTTACGGAAATTAGCAATAACATGCGTTAATACATTTAAGATTTTACTTTTTACGCTGTCTTTACATGCTGTAGCTAGAAAGATCATCTTGTGTGTCCGTTACTGGTACAAAATGTAAAGTCTCTCAAACGACATAATCAACAAAGCAACATTGTTAGTCCTAGGAACTTCATTCGTCGTCAAACCGTATAAAGTTTTAGTATCCAGTCAGTTTATTACTGCATGTTAGGGTCGATCGTAGTACTGACAGATCTTAGGACGGATTCATATTGGATGGGTTTTGGTTGTTTAAATATTTAAATGCTGTTTTTGTTGATGTGCCTATTAATACGAATGTAAGAGTGAAAACTGTGGTGAAACTACACAGCAAAGATCGATATAATAAAAAAATATGTTTTAGAAAAACTCATTAATAAGCTATTTCCTGCGGTTTCGTTCGGTCCCGTAAGATAATATAAATTCAACAAAATTGGATTTGGTCCCTATACCATTAAAATTTTATTAAAATCGGTCCAACTGCTTTGAAGATTACTCGAACCAACAGACTGACCGATAGATTTAAAAAACTGGTTTTTAAGCATAGGTATCGAGAATTTAGCTTAAAGAAACTACTTTTTTTGACTTAACAATCAGATACTTCTTTGTATTGACATTTGCACCATTGTACCCAGAGATATAAAAAACCTAATTTCGAAATATTTTTAGAAAATCAAAGTTTAATATAAATATGAATTACGGTTCTGTTAAAATTTAAGTTTAGAGGACTGCTATCCATATTAAAAAAATCTATCATACACTTCTGAAACAGATAAACACCAAACTCATTCTTTAAAAATTAACAGAACCTGGAGGTGAGGTGTAATTAACTTAAGATTTTTTATAAATATATATACTTGATAAATGACTATAATGTGAACGCATCCCTCCCGCGGTAGCCGAAAATGCAAATCCGAACCTCCACGCTTCTCTTACGCAACTTTATTATTCTTATTTTAAATGTATCTTTATTTTTAAGACTCACTTTTTATTCTTTTAAAATGTTGCCTTTTATTTATCTTTTATCTTTTTAGTCCATCCCGGTGTCGTGAGCGTTGATTGCATTCGTGAGCTGCAACCAGATATAGTAACTTTTAAAGAAAGCCGCTTGATTGAAAGCTTTTAAAATAAAGTGCATTGTCTGAAGTGTATTGTTTTATGGATCAAATATGTTTTCTGATGCTCTTTTGTTATTGGTGAATAATTTACGACGTTGGCAGTTTGTTTTAATAAATATTACATTTTAAATTACAATGCTTATATTATTAAAAGGTTGATTCTTGTAAAGGTCAATAAACGTCCAAATTAACTTTATGTATATTTTATTATTCGGTTATTTATATTTCTAGGCATTTCTGATTATAAAATGCTAGGTAGTAACCACCAATAGTGACTACTATTTGAGAAAAAATTACTTACCTATTTGATTACTGATCAATTTCATTTAAGTACATTTTTTTGTTGTAAAATTACTTTTCAAAACAATTTTTCCTAAATGTAATTCTAAATTTACACCACAGCCTTACTAGAGTCATTATGTAATACTTGCACAAACACACATAATTTCTTTCAGTGTCAATTATTAGTATAATCCGTTTACCAACAAGTTATAATTATTAGAAAAGGACATAAAAAACCCTCCATAATCTAAGAACACTTAGGTTTTTGAGACGAATTAACTTAACGATATAAATTAGATTGGAATACACAAGGCAGATACAAAAAAAAACATAGAAACATACATACAAGATGGGCACGAAAATCATAACCCCTTCTGGCAGTTAGGTAAAAACAATCAAACAAATCAACTAAAATCCTCTCATTCATCCACGAATCCAAACAATTTGCTCTATTTAAAACAATTATTCAGTTATTGTCTAATATTACCCCTTTTCAAATATCAATCAGGGAGCGTAAACAATTTGTTTCAATAGGACTGCATCAATGGTGTGATTGAAACTATTTTTGTACGAGTGTTAGTTGCTGTATTCCGTGCTACTGGTTGTTGTGTGGTACAAGTAGGAGATAAAAGAGATTTTGTATATTTAGTGTAACGGTTTGAGCGAAGTTTTATAATTATTCTCCCTTTTTTTGTAACTGATTTTGTTGCATATTTTTTGCTTTTCAGTAGTCGCTTCTTTTGACATCACAGTTCTGGCTACTACTTTGCTATACAATCATTCAGCCTTTCGCGCTCACTTCTAGGCGACAGCGATATAGATGCCAAATTTTAGTTAATAGTTTTTTAGGTGTATATAGTGGTCTTCGTTATAAGATATTTTTATTATTATTTCTAATGTAAATATCAATTTTAAATTACAATACATAAACATCAAAAATATAAAATTAAAATACAGCATAATTATTGCATTGAGCACTTCTCCCATCCCATCTTATTTTTTCTTTAGAACTTAACACAAATAAACAAACAATCAGTATTCAGTCTTTTGGCATCCAATGCAGCCAAAATTTTTATTTTGGCAAATCGTCTTATAGTTGGGCGTCAGTAAGTTACATGATTTTGAAATAGGTATAAACATATCAAATAAACAATTGAATACTATAACACATTTTAAACAAATTAATTGTTTTTGTTTTTATTTGGACACATTAAAAAAAATACACCTCGCTACTTCTTTTGAATTGGACCGTATAAGCAAACGACTAACAAGTACACTATCATCACATAGAGCAGGTTGTCGGTATGCGGGTCGTTGCACCGCACGCGTTTGGAAA
The DNA here is from genome assembly GCA_932294365.1 of Diachrysia chrysitis. Lineage (NCBI taxonomy): Eukaryota > Metazoa > Arthropoda > Insecta > Lepidoptera > Noctuidae > Diachrysia > Diachrysia chrysitis. The sequence continues at coordinate 5,817,808 of OW028659.1, read as the reverse complement.
TACGCGACATTTCACCAGCCAGCAGCCTAGCCTCCGAATCTAATTGGTGAAGACCTAGAATCTAGAATAGTGTTACACAATCGTGTTGAGTCACTTGATTTAGGTTTATTGTGCTGTAAAAAGATATGGGTAGATAGTGTTAATGGACAGTGAATTTTTTATGTTTCGATTTTAATCACACATTTAAATTTTGCATGAAAGTATATGATAAGATTATAAAACTAACAATATGAATTATTAATTACAAAAACAAAAAACATTGTTAGCCAATTTGCTTGGTGCTTTTTATTTTTATTTAGTTACACAGTTTTATATATATTACAATTTTCATCAACAATTTTAGTCAACTTAATATCTATACTAGTATTTTAATGAACAATATAAATAATCGTCTTTGTTAGGACCAACTTATCTAACAGGGAAAATAAAAAAACCCGGTGTCTGTACGCTTACATCTTTTAAACAACGCAACGGATTTTAATACAATTTTCAACAATAGATAGAGTGATTCAAGAGGGAGGTTTATATGTACAATACATGCATATTATTCGCCACGCAGGCGGAGCCGCGGGGAACAGCGTATAATATTCTTCTTCTAAAGACCATAACTTTCTTACACATACAGCAATAGTTTAAACATTAGACAATATTCAATTTGTTATAAACAATATGAAACAAAAGATGACGACAGAAAATTATAATAATCTTGATTTTTTATTTTTTATTGTTCACGCAATAGACAATACAGTAATATTATGATAAAGTATAAGTATGTACAAAGCTTAAAAGCTCTTAAAATTAAGTTATCTAAAAGCAAAACCCCTAAGTGATCGAATTATTAAAATCTCTAATGAGGATAGCAAGAAGTGTACAATCACAATAAAAATGGACTCATTACACATTAAAAATATTTTTGAAGTTGAGTCTAGCGCAACTAACATCAAGTTAACATCAAACATTTGAAGAGAAACACATAGCCGTGTGAATGTTTATTAAATAATAATTAATAGTATAAGAATGTTGCTTCACCAGGTGTGCATGTAATAAACATATCAATATGCAAAGAAAAAAACAAGAGTTCACAAGTTTACAACGATAAAAAATATTCGTTTTATAAGAATTATTAATTGATTTCCAGTTCATTGACATTTTTATACTACTACTTAAAAAATAACAAAACTATAGGTTAAAAAGTATCTTTTATAAAAAAATCTTTACGATATCATTTCGCCTTGGTAAAAAACTTATAGGTAAGAAATGGATAGTGTCTTCATCTTGGAGGAATAAATAAGTAAACTATAGAATGCTCATATCGAGTATGAACATGTAAAATCGTAAAATTTGTGTCAAAACCGAGCGCATCGTTTTATTAAAACTGTCTCAAAACCTAATATTACCTAATATCGGGCCCGTTGATATTTTCGCATAAACGTCTGTCGTCGCACGAAAAATCACATAAATCAGTAAACGAGCGCAGTAAATTTAGCTAAAAATGTGCTTACGCTTATCATAAAAGACTACTAGCGATGCGCACGCTCTATGCTTGTCTATGTTTACTCTATGGTCGTCATATATTAAAATAATTTTATTTATTGAATGATATCATATTTATTATTTGCATTTTGACCTTGTATCGTAAAATCTTTTTAATAGTATATTTGACAGTATATAATTTTGTATAATAAGGATGTGCTAATTTTATTTTGACTATTTCTTTTATTCTTATTGCCCACCATTTGGAGTGTAAACTAAATTCTTAAAAGTTTTACAGCTTAAGTAATCGCCTTTATTATGAAATGTTCTGTGTCAAATTAATACCCCACCGTCTACCAAGCATTTTACACATCGTAACATGACTACACGCACAGTACAGGGACCATGTACCGACAAATCCTTTTTGACTGCACGGATAGTCGAGTGGTATATATAGGTAATCACGCCAATATTAGCACTGTGCGCGACGTGACGTGGGTTCGATATCCCGCATGGGACAAGCATTTCTGTGATCCAAAAATGCGTGTTCTAAGTCTGTGGGTTATTTGTGCTTGGATTTGTATGTCTATAGTAGTTTAATACCCGCACTACAAGGACTAAATTCCTAAGTTCGGTAGTCGTTTTTTTAAACAGAGAGAGATAGAGAGACAGTAATTAATTATGTACCTCTACATTTTACTGTTGAATAATAATTGACGAACTGGCTATAAAAACTACAATAGAACAAGTCAATGCACAAAAACCTACATACATATTCTTCAGAGGTTTTAAACAACATGCAAAAAACAAAACACGACTGACTATACCAAGCATAGAGTGAACATAGACAAGCATAGAGCGTGCGCATCGCTAATAGCCCGTATGTAAAGTGTAAGCACATTTTTAGCCAAATGTGTGTGTGTTGTCCGTGCACGCGACGACAGATTTTTATGAGAAAATATTAACGGTTCCGATATTATTACGGTAATATTAGGTTTTGAGATAGATTTAATAAAACAGTGCGCTCTGTTTTGACACAAATTTTACGATTTTTCCATTTTCATACAGCCAACAGTTCATACCCGGTATGCGCGCTCTATAGTTTAGTTATTTATCCCTCTAAGATCCCATGGAACATTGACGCCAATCAACAACAACATCTTTATTAAGTCTACTAGTTTTTTGATTCTAAAAGGCCATTAAAACTAAATATGACATAATCTGTCACAATTGATATACAACTTATCTACCGTATTTCTACCCAGTAATTAGCGTCAACAAAACGAACACAATTCGAGCCTGGAGGAATATTTACATGAAACATAACAATAAATCACTCGGTTCACTTTCCTAAATTGATATTGTAATCCGTTCGATGCATTTTGTTTTTGTTGTTATTGAATAAAATGAAGACGTTGTGATGCCGGTTCGTTAAATTGCTATCTCTTGTTCTGGATGCAATGGAGTAGAATTTAATTCTAGTTTTTGTGAATTGTCTGTTAAATGGTGGTAGTTTTTTTATATTAATTAATTATCCTACATTTTGATGAATGTTTAAATTGATTTTGCTGTTTGTTGTTTTTGGTAAATATTTATAGGTGTTGTATTTAGAAAACATATTATAAAAAACCAAATAACTTAGTTGTTAGATGCACAATTTATTTTGTTTTTCCTAATGTACCTACTTAATATTAAAATATCTACCGACAAGGCTTATTGTAGGTACTTTTATTACTTAGTACGTTTATCATTACTTAATATTGAATATTTTTTAAAGGATTTGACAAACTCAAGAAAAAACTTACTCAAAATAAATAAATGAAACACAAAATCGTCTCCACTCCACTATTATTCCCACTTATCGCACACTCGATACAAAATGGAGAATCACGATGTACAGAAGCTGAGTTATGTCCCCATCTTGCCGTGATAATTATGTTCATTTCAACAATAAATATTGGTGGCCAATTAAACAAGCTACCGTCTGCTGGCTCCGTGGAGACGCGGCGTGATGTGCCGATCTTATCTGCCGATAGATGGCGTTTATCATAATAATGGGAAATAGATGTTTACTGGTGTGTACGTCTATAATATTAAAAGTTGTTTAATTGTTTGTGATAATTTAATACAATTTTTATGGAGCCTTTTAATCCAAACTATTGACTAATGTATTGTGTGTTGATTTACATAATTATTTTATAATCCACGATTTATTTTAAAATACTAATGCTAGCTGCGTTTCTACTTAAGTAAGCGAATATTGCACATATTTTTTCCTTTTAATCAACGGACGATTACTGATTAATCGTCCGTATTTATTTGATAATTATATATATTAAAGAAGAAACAAAAATAAATTTATCGCAAGGTAGAATAGGATTTTATCATTACAGATAAAGCATACTTACATCAAATTTTAACCTAGATAAATTTAAAAATAAAATTAAAAACGATTTGTATTTCATATCTTAATTTAAAACACAAAATAACAAATGACCTGCCATACACATACATCTAATACACATACAAGTAAATGTGAGAAACTCATCTGCATTTGCAACTTGCATGTCTCTCGATTAAATTGTTTTACTGAATCGATTAAGCTCTCGATCTCATATCGATTCTAGATCGATTATTTTTTGTTCCGCTCACCGTTTCATGTAAGCCGCCTTCTGATGTCTTTATTAAATGGCTTGAAGTATTATAAATGGTTGCTGCGATACTTTTGTGCTGCGTTTATAGCTACTGTTTGGTTAATTAATGTAGCTGTGCTATAGCTGGTTTGATTGTAATGAGATATTCTAACAAGTTTTAATACGTAATTTATTTTATAGGTACTTACTTTATTTATGCCGATGATTATATACTTTGTAGTTTTCATGTAGGTACCGTACCTACATCAGTTAAAGATTTGACATAGAAAGCTTCATTATTTAGTTGTTCTACTAATATGCGTTGGATTGTAGGTAAAGTCATCAATAAAAGTTAAAAAATAAAATCAAAACACAAAAGTGCATAATCACGAAGGGATACGCTATGATAAACCTCATACGTAAATTTATGGAATTTTATTGCATTAGGTATTTTGTAAATGGGATTGTGTTCATCAACTTTACATGATCTTGATGAAATTTACTAACTTTACATGATCTCAGAAATATTCTTAAAAAAAAGATTAATTTGGTTCTGAATATTATTATTATAATTATTTACGCCCATAGTACACATTTAATTAAACACATCGCCATCTCTACCCATTAGTGAGAATAACGTAATACATATTATCATTGTATTTTGTTTATCTTTATTGTTAATAAAACAAAATAATAATAAAAACTAATTTGAATAACTCTAATTTTATTACACGGCTACCAAATAAAGAGCTGGAGTGCTATTTACTGAGATTACAATACCCAGATTGTCTGTACATACGCCTAACACCATTATACAACCTAATAGACTAATAGCCTCGTATTGTGGAAGCTGAACAGACCCTGGAGGCCAACAGAAGCCAGGTTAGGGCTGTCAGACTAACACGGCTCGCTACCTAGAACATTACCAGCCGCAGGGCATGAAACAGGTGAACACACTAGTATAGTAATATATACATGCTGATATTTATTGCATTAATTTTGTATTGAGATCTAAGAACAGTGGCTAAGTGTAAAAGGTTTGACCGACCGTTGCTTAATGCTTGATGCTTGATGAGATTCAAATTTCTTTATCATGAAAGGTTAGCTGGTAGAATACCTACTCAAATTTGAGTTAAGCTCGCCTGTGTACATCAAATTCGAAAATGATGTTTTTTTGCAAATTGTATATATATAGTATTTACAAAAAAGGATAATAATGAAAAAGAATTACGCAAATAATCAGTTCATTTACTAAACAAACCAGAACAGCTGCAAAAATATGCAATCTACAAGATCGAGTATGATAAAAATCACAAAACATAACGAAATTACATTTATCAGTTAAAAATATAACAAATCATTCGCCATTATTTATGATTTAACATGGGTATTTCCATAATAATTTATAAATAACATTGAAACTGTTGTAATTCTATGTCAAAACGTCCAGTGGTTCGTATAAATAGAAATAAAACTAATAGTATATGCGGAACTATTTGACAAATTGATTGTAGTTGGTTGAATCGGGTGTTGGGCAAACGTTGGCGGTCATAGTTGGGTATTGGTGAGGTTTGAAGGGTTATTAACTTTGTTTGTCGTATAATAAATGTATTCTTTTGTTTTTTATTTTAAGGATTTATATATATTATAAGCACATGTAGTTTTTAAACCTTCAAGGAATATAACTATTAACTTTTTCAAGGGAGGTTTTGCAAATTATAATTAACTTAATTTTTAAGAATTTAAGAGAGCGCAGTGTTTTGTACAGGATTTTCAGAGCCGTATTTGCCCGGCGGAACTATAATGCCATCTTCTAATTTAAATATTATGTTCAAACATCCTTAACTAACAAGTTAATATAAAATAAAGTATAGTATCCTACTAAAATACAACTTATATTAGCGGTACAATTTGTTACTGCAGATTGCCCTTCGATAAACAGATATTAGATACTAATTAGAAAAAATACAACCAAATCAAAAATTACGTCAACACTATACTAAACATTTGACCAAACATTTGCCACACACAACCATACATCAGAGCTCAATAGACAAGGCAGGCGGATAAACAAATTATAAAATGTTAATAGATTCGAACCTTTGACTCGACGGTACAATACATCATTGTCAGTTGAAACGAGAAAGATTAAAGTTGAGCTGACAGTGGGAAAGTTCAACCGACTGCCGGTTTGGGAGGTTATGTGTTATGCATCCGTGTAGAAAATACAGACATATGTGATCATACTTGCTAATACCTGTCTTTTGATAATGTTGCTTAAAATATTTATTTTAATAGTGTAGGTTATAAATAATTAAGTTTTTTACTTACCTAATGATAAATGCTTTCAAAACAATTTGTTTCTAAATATACATGGTATCTAAAGAATAATGATCGTAAAAGATAACTTTTATAGGGAAAATAACCTTTAGACTGTCATTTGTTTTTTAGCAGATTAATTAAACTAAAAAAATAAGTATAAATTAAATTATTTACAAAAATATTTTTATTTGGAAATCAAAAAATAAAACCCGAATAATAAAATAATCACCTTTTTCCTTTCTTCGAAGCTATAAATCAACACCTATTCCCCAGTGTACGTCAAACGTTATATTTCTATTACCACAGCCTTCGTTCCCACATTATAGTGAGACATCACTTAGACGTCGTTTCCCAAATCCCGTGACCTTAGACCGGCCAAAATGTTCGTGACTCTTGTATTGTTTTCATCTCATTGAGTAGAAGAGTTGTGAGATTATGATAGTGCTTTTCTTGTTGTCATGGTGATCAGAAAACAAAATAAGAATCATGATGTCAGAATATGGGTAAATAAAAAAAAATAAAACAAAACAAAAAGCTAATGTATGTAACGGTTTAAATAAATGTTAGCAATTAATAGACTTTGAGGCTATTATATTATAATATTTAATGGTGAGTCTGTTGAAATAATTTTTAAATATAGGTACTTAGTTGAATCGATTCTTTAAACAAGGGGTTTCTATAAATTGATTTATTCAATTGATAGATAATAATTGCAATTTGCTCACAGTAATTATTTTAATTCTAATGCGTAAACAAACATACAGGGTGTTAGTTTACATAAGAAAATCTCCTAAATATAATTATTATGATTTTTCCTAATTTTCCTATCCTTGGCGATACTTAATCCTAACTTATGAAATCTGTTTTACTTTGGTCATAATGTTCAGATACTTTAGGTATTACAGCATACAATACCGTATCATAATACAGTTTCTAGCAAACGTTATCAAGTGCATATTAATGCAAACCGCCTCTGAATACGTTCCCATGCTTGGCCCATATCTCAGCGAGTTTAAATTATAAAATTTATTACTCCGCTATGGGAAATTGTTGGCTAGTGATGTTACTACGCGAATCGACTAATTTTGACTTTGTTATGATCGATAAATAGCGATTATTGTCTAGTTATACTTTTTATTTATCTACCTACATAATGGTGGGTCCACACGAGGCAGACTCATAACTTATATAGATTTTTGTCTGCGTAACAAAGCGGTATAGACAATAATTTGATATACAAAAAAGTCATGTATGTCTGCGTATATCTCGAAGCCAAATAAGTAATTATTAAATGAATTAATTTAAACTATTTTTTAGAAAATCGAAATCTTAACTAGTGAAAGGTCTCCGTAAACATTTGTAAAGATGTTTGCGCATTTTTTTGTTACTCAGACTTCAAAATCTGTACAGACAATAGACTGCATCGTGTGGATCCACCATAAAACGGAAATATCGAAACAATAATTTGTAGAATTTGTTTTGAAATTATTATTTCTATGAATGACACTTTGAGCAATTTAAATATTTGATTAAGATTTTTCCAAATTAACCATTTCCATTAAATACAGCTAACACATTTATATCTACGTGGAATTTCGAAAGGATAAATTGTAAATCGACTATCAACTTTAGTCGATTAGTAAGATAAAACCACAACACTATTAATTATAAATAGTGCCGTATAGTCGGATCATGATTAATGTAGTAATTAGTCTGTTTGTATGCTACCTATTGGTAATTTAATACGTACGATTCTGATTAGTTACGGTGCATACCAAATTTCACAATTAAACTCCATATGAGCCATGGTAATGATGCTAACTTTTTATGTTAACTGATTGAATATTTTTCTCGTCTTTAATTACTTTACATGTGTCGATGTCTGCTACTTAACGGGTTATATAAATAAATCTAAATAAGTGAATGTTGGAATTTTTCTTTTGAGTATAGGTAGCTTTTGTAGGCTTATATGTAATATTTGGTAATTCTAGCTTAAAAAAATACTTTTTTCCGTGTGTAGTGCATGGGTAGTCTACAGTACCTACACAAAAGCTTTTGCTAATAAAAACTTCAAATAGAATGTGGGTTATCTAACCAAGTTCTAAATTATGTATTAAGTAACTGACAGGATTGTCAAGAACTGAAACGCGGGCGGCCATGTTTGAGCATCGTGTAACGGCACATTCTAAAAATCTGTGAAATACGCCCAAGAATTAGATATTTATAATTTAAATATTTTGTCAAATAAAGTTCCTTTCCTACTACAACCTACTATACATGCAAATCGTTTACGTAATAGAACACATACCCTCTTAACTAAAACCTTGAACTGTTATTGACTCATGTTACAATATTCAGAACACAATAAAGAGTTTCGTTTTGATTCTTTTTTCAACATCAGATATCATACAGTGTAAAACATAAAAATGATGGCAACACAATGCCGGTACCACAGATAATACATTTATAATATGTGGCCAGTGTTGCGATTATTCGCGCCTCCGTCCAGAAAGGGCCGCCGGCGAGCGCTACTCTTTATAATTTGATCACATTTGTACTGCGGACAATGAAAGCCCAAAGCAAGGAGGCGACAGACGGATAAGGAAAGGAATGGAGTCGAAAGATCGGTTTGATCTTTTGTTTCTTAGGTACCTACATATAGTGCAGTAATGATGTAAACGATGTAAGGTTTTTTAATGAATCTTTAGAAAAATTAAGAAGCTAATAATGCGTCTAGTTAATTAATTATCTTTGTATCAGATACTAGATACTTAAGTTAAAAAAACATACTTTGTAATTGTTATTTGTATTGTAATTGTTACAAAAAATTCATTATAACACATAAGATTTAATTGAAAAACTACTTAAGTTTCATGCTATCTCTGTCACTTTAAGGTCCAAAAGAAGCAACTGAAAGACACTTCAGTCGTCTTAAAGATAAGTTGCATTTTAGTATTTGGAGGTAAGACAGTTGAGTCTAGATTAATAATCTTCCACTTGACAACTTTAAACAGCACTTTTAACGTAAAAGTGCTGTGCTCCAAAACCTATTTATTGTTGCTTAAAACCATGTAAACTTTATCATCTTAGACTTCAACATGGTGTACTAAAGGCGTTCTAAACGTAGTAGACTACCAATTCAAACAAATATAAACTAAATCTTACAAAATAAGGGATTGCTTAAAAACAAAAATCTAATAAAATAAAACTCTCCATCTCCACAGTTTCCGCTCTTCCTTCCAACATTTCACGGAGGCAACTCCTTCAGTGAGTAGCCCGGGGCTCGTACAAAAGCCGCTACTTTTTCCCGGCCATAATAAACATTTGTATTCACCTCATACACGCTGACCATGCTACTCTTACAAAGATACTGCTGACTTCATTTAACAGATAATCTTCGGTTTTCCGAAATTTACGCTTGTCTTTTCAACCGACTTGCAAAAAATGGGCTTGTGTCTTCTTTTGGGTACGTCTTTTTATGTTCAGATATTGATACTTTGGCTATTAATTTCTAGTTAGTATCAATGACTAAACGACATCAGACAGAACTGTTTTGAGACATCGGGGCATTTTATAACATAACATTAACATTTTTGTCTGCACGGATAGCCGAGTGGTGTAGGTCACCATGCCAACTAACACTGTGCGAGACGTGCTACGGGTTCGATCCCTGCATGAGATCATTTAATTTTGTGTGATCCACAAATGCCTGTTCCAAGTCTGGGTGTTATTTGTGTATGTAAATTGAATGTTTGTAAAAGCCGCTGCAACATTAGGATTAAATTCGTTACTGTGGGAGTCGCTATTTATAACAAATTAAAGAATTAAATCCATTCTTTTATAAATATAGAATTCAACTTGGTTCTCAAACAAATTCGTACTGTCTAATTAATAAATATACGGAGTTACACAGTTATACTAACACAGTTGTATAAAAATTCAAAATCATGTATCTCGGCCTTTAAATGAGTACCTATTAAACAGTCAGACACCGTGGGTTTTCGCACCTCGTGTGAACTAAACCATCAAACACATGCATACATCATGATTAATACATTATTCAAATGATTCCCCAATTTACATAATATTACAACAAGAATTTCTCATCAATAAATAAACTTTATAAACTTAATTCTCATTTATGATATTAACAAGAAAATTAGATTATTCATAATAAACATTATAGTAAATAATGTCACTCCAATGTTAGAATTGACGATACATATGGTCTTAGGTACATACTAGACCATACATATGGCCTATTAATTCTATTATAGTAAGATTTCATTATAAAAATCCTCATAATTTTAATATTCTGAAGGCGGACTCGATCAAGAGTGCCACAGACAGTATAACGAAGTCGGTATTTTGATAAAACGTCTACTATGAGAAATCGTAGCTCCAAAAGTGATTGTTTTTTGGTTGTGAACTAAAATACGATTCATGGAAATTAACAAAATGTTAAATCACACGAAACATCAACATTGTCCAATTAGTAAGTAAATATTCGTGGTTCACATGACAGAGACAAGTACAAAACGACATTCTAATTTGGAATATCATCAATCCATGTACTAGATATGTCGAAAGTCACATATGAACTAACAGAAATTTACAAAAAATTTTTTTTAAACGAATTATAATTTTATAATTTTAAATATTAAGTTAACAGAACTTTTCGTTTAAATTTCTTTTTTTGAATTATTAAATGTAAACCTAGACCTTTAATAGAAATTATAGTACCTGTTTTAATGCAATAAACACTAATCTAGCGAATACCTAATTTTTATATATTGATAGTAATTTTCGTAAATGAAGAGCTTCATTATGAAAATAGTAATATAAATAAAATATAGTAATGTTTCAGATAGTCTAACTTTACAATACACCTGTAACGTACTTAATATGGTTTACGATATTATTTTATAATTACAATTTATGATAAAACTGGTCTAATAGGCCGATATGATAATATATTATAAACATAATTACTGTTATTTAAAGGTACTTATTTAAGCTTAAAAAAAAGTATTGTATTCATCCATTTCTAGTACATTTTTACTAGTTAAATGTGATATATTTTAATACTTACTTACTGTACCTAATCCACTAAATAAGGTTTTATAGTATATAAAAAAATAAAAAAAGTTATGTTTTAATAAAGCTATAGAAAGTTTTATTCATTTGTCTAGTAACTCAAAACCTAATTAGGGTTTTATCTCTCTTTATTAACCTTATCAGCTGTTTAAAATTAAAAACCTTAAGTGTATTTAAAACTGTTTCAAGTTGAACAAGTTACAATATAATTTAAAAATTTATTTCCTTTTTATTAACCTGTCTTATTGACTGCAAAACCAAGCAAATTACATTTTTGACACCGGTTGTAATATTGTGTTGACTTTTTTACACATAAAATAGGTATTTTGATGATAAACTCCAAGCAGTTATTATTAGAGAAAACAATTATTCAAGACTTGTGTATAACACCATAGTAAATCCGATTGCATATCGTAATTGGACAGATGGGCGAATATTTTTTAAACGCATATTTATCACAGTGGACATTACCATCGTAATGGCATTTTAAATTCGTCCGCCGCAACCGCTCATTATAGCGAAACAAAAGGCGATCATCGGAATAAATTTGCTAAATAATTGTTATTTCGTATCTCAACCTCAGGCTATCGGGCCCAAATTGTTGGAAGCCCCTACTAAGGAATAAAATAAGACTTTAAGTCGTCCAAAAAGGAAATTGAAGTGATTTATTGAGTTTGGCATAAATATTATCTAAAAATAACACCGAAATTACTTTTTGTACCTAGATAATTAATTTATTCGAATCATGATAATGGTAACAATATGAGTTTTATTCATTGAAATAATTATTTTAAGACGATTTAGATATTTATTTCGTATTAACTCGTTCGTATCGTTATTTTCCAAAATATATAAATAATGTTAATACACTGCCGAATCGATTTTATGCTTTTTTTTCTTTTACAACAAATTGAAACCTAATTCGTCCGTTTCTCGCTTCTAAGCCATGGCCGTTCAAGTTCTCTTAGTAATGTATTATAAATTACCTATTCACAATGTAATGGAGTCGCTCATACTCGCATGATTTAAAATACAGGTGCTGTAACGAACCGAGTTCGCCAAATAATTACGAATAATACCGTCGATGGCGTTTTTAAGTGTTTAAATTGTTCGCAATTTTCGACAAAATGAGTATTTACTTACTTATTTTTATATTTCGAGGTTTTTCGACAAGCTGTTATTTTGACATTATGAGAACATCGGTAAAATTGTGAGATCATTATTGAGCTAATATTGTGGTTTAGTTACGCCGAAGATGTAGTCATGACGTCACATTTTTTAAGAAAAATAAATATCTGTTTCGAGAACTCATGAGATTAGATGGAACACTGACATTGACAGCGTTTTTAACAAGGTTTGGTGACAGGGCAAACAGAAGGACGTTATAAGTTTGATGTTTTTGTCTGTAGCATGGTAGCTTCTAAACGAATGGACCGACTATGACGCGGTATTTTTTTGAAAGCTGCCATGATTGAACATGAGAGAACATCATTTTGAATATTATCAGCAATTTTCTAAAATGTGTCAGAGTATTTAAAATTTTAATTATAAATATTGTTATCAATTATTTATGTAATTACATTTTAAAACGTTAAGTTACAAGTAAAGGGTTCATCAAATTTTAATAAAAGTACCAACGATACGACGACAAAAGAAGGAAATGAAATTTACACACATAATTAGGAGTATCTAACTCCTTCGTTCCGAATTATAATTATTTGGGGTCCTACTATTAGTCATCTCAGCATTCACTCCTTTTTTTCTTATAATACGTACTTTAACATAGACCATCCATCTCTTTGTCGATCTTTCCCACCATAATTATCATGAATAATACACATAGTAAAAGATTCTCCTAACTGATGAGCAATTAAATGAAATCCTTCTTCGATGTCGATGTCAAAATTTATTCAAAATTATATTATTTATACTTAATGTCATTTTTATTAGTATCATTTGCAGAAAATACAATATACCTTAATGGGTTATATTTAAACCTACCCACTTCAGTTCTCGCACGATTTTATCATACCATTTTACTTAATGATCCATAAACGATACAAATTTACCAACTAAGAAAAAAATTTAAACAAAAAATATTAATAAAATATGCGTATCGATAAAAAGTGTTAAAAAAAAAGGTCAAACTACGTTCGAAGTTTTTATTGTCTAAGTTGATGACAATATTAAGTTTATTTACGAGGTTTCAATCGAAATAAGAACAATATTGAAGTATCTAATAAAGATAAAAGACTATCGCCAATAAAGTTATTAATTCGAAACGATTGTGTCTTAGAAATGTCTTTTAACAGTTATATTGAGGTCAATGTGTTTATTGAAATCAAAGTGTAAAGTCAAGTTAGGAATAGAGAACAAATGATCCGGGATTCTCGTACCTTTAACATTATGATGCATCTACCTAAATGATAGTAATTTAGTTTATTTTTAGTGTCATCATTTGCATTAAGAGAATCTAACATAACTATTTGAGTACGTTTAGGGCGTAATAATAACTATAATATAATAAGAATACCTAATATCTCGGGACAACTCACACACGGCCATCTTAGGTTACAGATAAAATTACATCCAGGCCGAAAAATAATCTCATCTTAATCATGTGTGATGAGCACACAAAGATTCGTCCTGGGTGGGAATCGAAACACCTCCAGTTCTAGTCGTTCACTAATTATTTTAATTATTTCAATGGTGTATATGGGTAGCAAAAAATATTACAAAAGCAATTATTTTTTTTTTGAAAGTAAGCTTCAAATAATGTGTATTTGTCCCGAATCTCCCACTATCAACTAATTACATATGTCTAAATAAGGTTTAGTTAAACAGTCACTTTACATCCAATAAAAACAACACGATTACCTTTGAAGTATTTAATATATTTGAAACATAAACGGGCTTATTGAATCTACATAAACCATTACCCAGGTAATAAATACACATAGCAAATATCAAGATTCAAGAAACTTTAATTTAACTTCATTAGAATCTACATTACAGGTAAAATTATGTCATAATAAATGAAAACTTGTACAGAAATGGTAATTTTAGTCTGTTCGGAGTGTATTAAGATTTTGTCAATATTTATGTACGAAACAATTCCAAAACAGAACCATTTTGTGCCCAGATAACATAGAAATAGAACATTTGCATTCGTAATAGAACTCATTCTGTAAACAACTGCTCCCGATCATAATTTATATTAAATACTAGCTTTTGCCAGCGACTTCGTCCGCGTTTCCGTCGTTTTTCGTAAAAAAGTAGCATATGTCCTTCCTTACTGTTCAGTGGTTTTGATGTAACAGACAGATTAACTTTCGTATTTTAGTAGGGAAATATAATATATCACGTTACACAAAAATAATCCTTATAGCATGATTCAGTATTCACGCGCGACGGCGCGATGGCTTATTATCGTATTTCATGTATAAGTTTGGTGTTTCTATACCGATTTCTATGATTCTTTTTTTATTGAATAGGTAATAATGTTAACTTTTTTTAATTAGGGATGAGTGAGAGTATTATAAACGTAAGAGTAAACAAATATATAAGAAATCTCCGAACTGCTAAGCTATCGGGAGTTACACGTGTTATTGTGAGTCAACCATAAAAGATAGACATATGCTGTTGTGGGATATTTTTTTAGATAATTTTATGTAGAACATTTCCGTCATACATGATTTCTATGTAGCTTTAACCATTAAGGCTGCATACGCGACGGAAGCTTAAAAAATACCGTTTTCCCAACATTTCCCTTCACTGCTCTGCTCCTATTGATTGTAGCGTGATGAAAAGTATACTATAACCTGCCCAGGAGTATGAAGAATAAATGTACCAAGTTTCGTTAAAATCCGTCGAGTAGTTTTCGTTTCTATAAGGAACATACAGACAGACAGACAGACAGACAGACAGACAGACAGACAGACAGACAGACAGACAGACAAAAATTTTACTGATTGCATTTTTGGCATCAGTATCGATCACTAATCACCCCCTGATAGTTATTTTGAAAATATATTTGATGTACAGAATTGACCTCTCTACAGATTTATTATAAGTATAGATTTATGTGAAAGTCATAACAAAGCACAACGTTTTGACCGTAAAACTAATGCCACATAAATTTGCAGACCCTACTCTCACACTAAACGACGCCCCGAGCAACTAACACTACAACCAGTTTCATCCACTTGTCCTCTTATTACTTTTTAATCTAAACTATTTTGGACTCAATTTTCGCTTGTCTTAAGTTCATATTCGATTGGGCGAGAATCTTCATTTTAATGTTTTATCATTTTGCACAGTAATTAGTATTCTATTTCAATCATCTTCAACAATTTCTTTTAGTTAAGCTCAAAATTCATCGTTCGATTGTTCTTTTACTGGATTTCTTTTTGCTGCTACTACAGCCTCCATCCAGTGAGTTACTCGGGAATTTATTTCTACAATAGAATCAACACGAAATGGTTTCTTAGCCGCGAGGAGAATAGCGGCTGAGTTATAGCCTGGTAGCATTACTTGCTCGGAATCATTCACTATCTCTCCATCTGGTCCATTCTGACATACTTTACAACCAGGGCTTGGCTTCTGATTTTCTTTAATGACGCAAGATATATGAGGTCTTATGAAGAATTTGTTTCTTTATGTATCGTCTTGATGAGTGTGATGTTTTATATTGATCTCATCCGGTTTCGGAGAACCGATACGATGATATTTAATTGCGTATTTTTATTGGGCCGCTTTACTAAGTCATCTACTTGGTCGCAATCGACTCATCAATATCTGTTATTTATAGCCATGCCTATAACAGTTCTATTAGGACTACAATTGAAGACTTCATTTTCATTTTGATTGATGTATCCAGAAGCTTTAATTTTACTTTGATTACATAGGTAACTGTTAAAATTGTTCCCATCATGAACAGGTTATTGACTTCGGAGGTTTTGTGACTATTTTGGAGTATTAGAAACTGATATTAAAACTTTTTACGTAACATTTCATGGGAAAGAAAAGCTCTGAAAGTTTAACTTTGTTGACTTTTTCAACAGCAGATATATCTTAATATAATTCGTGAACATTAGCTAAGGCTATATACAGCTTATCAGTTGACTGGTTTACCCAATAACTGACTACAGTGCTAGTGTAAATATACGAAGAGATTTTGGATCTGAACTTTATACTTAGAAAAATAAACTGTGCTATGTAATAATGTTTGCTGTAAGCGAACTCGGTTGCAGAATAGTCGTGAGATTTGTTAGGATTTTTTTAATCGAATGTGACGTATATTTATAAAAATATAGAAATGAGAATGAAGATTTTGTACATCATACACATGCTTCTTATATTACCTGTAACAATTGGAATATAATTAACCACAGATTTTATATCCTTCTCTTCAGACAACGTCCGTGGTCGAGTGGCGGTTTTCGAAGCGTCGTCGCTAGCTCTGAAGTGTTGAAGGGTTCGATCCCCGGATGGGTCCATGTAGAAAAAAAATATTCTCTACATTGTCTCGGGGTTGGGTGTTTTTGGTACCTTCGTTGTCTCTGATTCCATAACACAAGTGCTATAGCTACTTACATTGGGTTCAGATGTATGTGATGCTGTCCACTTTTATTTATTTATTCTCACATTAATAACAACTGCCAGCCCTACACAATTTCCTGCATTGTCTATGAACCGGCAAAGACGGGCGCTCGCGCAACCGATTGATTTGCATAGCAGAGCGTTTATTAGATTTCGCTCAGTCCTACTAGCGTTTAACTAGTATATTGCGACATTTCTCCTAGCAATTGTACAGACCACCACCGATCAAAATCAACTTCGAAAATGAACCTTATCCCTTTGAAAATAAAGACTTGTGAATGTTTCCATTGATTGGTGGATTGTTCAAGATTGATAAAATGTATATTGTGTAGCATTTGGCGATTATTATGTTGTTCTGTTATTCCGTGTTTTGTAGTTGGGTTTATTATCTTTATAAGCCTAAAACGACTTTGATAGTGAAAGACATTGTAAACAGCAGAATATATGTTCTGGAAAGTTTGTTTGTTTGTGTGTTAGTGTTTTGTTTCTAGATTATCTGGTTAGGTTTATTTTGCCATGCTATGTTGCTTCAAGAGTAAAACATAAAGGCTTACTTTTTATTTATTTTTTACTGGGTTATACGGAATCTATCGTTTCGATCCGATTCTAGATCAATTGTGTAAATTATTAGATGAAATAATCAAACGAAAGTCTTATTTATTTTTACATTGTTTTAACCACTATAAAGGCAACTGCCCAGTTGTTTACTTACTGATCTTTTATCAAATGCCTATAGGGTTTAAAACAGGGAACTCGATCGTATCGCTATGTAGCAAATATCGATTGTTGCCTAATATATTGATAACAAAACATTAAAATTCTACAGTTCAATGAATTCAACAACTATTAAAAATATCATTAAAGAGTGAGAGAGAATATTTGAAGACAATTATAGGACAAAGAAAATTTGCTAAACCATGTTACAGGCATGCTATTCATTTCTGTGCATGTTACACATCAAATTAACCAGATATATGTGTAATAAGTAATATATAACTTACGGCTGATTTTTCCAACACCAGATAATTTTACCTGCGGAATATATTTGAATTTTTAACGGTCCTTCCATTCAAAATCTGTCAGACGTCAATGAAATTCCAGGAACAAAAATTCCCTGGCGTTAGAAAAATCAGCCCTTAATACAACTTTAACACTGAAAACAACGACGATTATTTTATCAATTAGTATTGCAATTACAACTTAATCATGTACAAAAACGTTGAAAAACGCACTAACCCAAACTCTACAATACAGGACCACTTCAAAAACATGATTTACCATTGCCTAACCATTTCTTATTACCGACTACCCTATATCTGTCACAAATCCATCCGCTAGGAAGGTTTTCATTATTTCTTCTGACATTTGTAGATTACCTCTCATAGCCTAGATATGTTCCACCGTATTCACCTGACTGATATCACCCAAGGGAACAAAGTGGAATTTTTAATCATTCTATTTCACCTCACAAACATTTTACCCAGGTAAGTAGAACAATTTAGCATTGCATGTGGGTGATAAAAGTCCACGTGAATAATGAAAAAAAAAAGTGTGTTTGTACTTATGTACGCACGTAAGAAGTTATATTTTTTGGCGAAACAAGAACTTATCCTTATAAACATTATTAATCTTCTTCTTATAAACATTGACAAATTGATTATATATAGTATTCAGAAATATACTTGACATTTGTCATTTTTTTAATTATGTAGTTAAGTATGTAAAAACTAAAATGTTGACCATCTAACTTCAGGGTGTAGGTTTTCCGAGACGGTGTGCGCGCGCATCGAAAAAATTTACTCTCACAATTTTTCCCTAACGCGCCAAAAAAAGTACAACTTCAAAAATCGCATTTGTTCTCTTAGGTGATATAGTTTCAAAGTGATTAATATCCACTCATTCTCTATCTTCATTCCACCTAGGTGAAATGAGACACTTTGTTCACCTGGGATATCAACCAGGTGAACAAAGTGGAATATACCATATCCTCACGTTGGAGAGCAGTAAATCACCTCTATTAGTTAGAAGAGCTCCTGGCTATTTAACACCTCAATATATTTACAGGCTCATAACTTAGCCTTATTTATTGGCTACCGGCTATCACTTAACTAATACGGTTTGTATTGGTTGTCTTCAGTATGCAAAACTGCTAAGGTGTGTGGAATGTGTTGTTCTTATTATATTGCTATGTTAAGTTGCGTAATTAACTTGAAGCCGTTGAATTTTTATTGTTGGTTTTTATTGTTTTTTTATTAACATTGTGACTTAGAAGAGATTTTTTTTTTCATAGAACCATCTTAAGTAATTAGTACTCTTCCTAGTTTTTTTTGAAAACTTCTGATTGGTAGTTTCATTTAATATTAAACTACGATAGAAAATTACGATCAAAATGTTTTGTCAGTTTTATATTTTTTATCTTTATTTTTTTAATAGCTGTTGGCCGCTCCACCCACATTGGTGTCAGTTATCGCGGCAAAAGGAGCTAATGTCCTTTCTTAGGATCCAAGCTTACCCTATACCAAGTTTCGTTTAAATCGGTTCAGCGGTTTAACCGTGGAGCCGTAACGAACGAGACGCAGAAAGACAGACAGAGTTAGGTACTGTCACATTTACAATATTAGAACAGAAGTATGAATATGAATTATTAAATTTTTCGAATGGAATTAATTCTAAAAATACGAAAAACATTCCCAAGATTATATACTCCACTTTATTGTATCTCTACATTAACCGACACTACGCCCAATGTGAAACCATTACGATCTCGCATCCAATCTCTTCCAAATTAAGATCTAACCAGCAATTAACTTAGCCGTTACTAATAAAAAGTTAAACTGCCAGAATTCATTTGTATGCAAATTGCTTTCAATAGAAAATCACCTTTGGATAGCCATCTATGAGGATGTAGACATAACTCTACTCAGATTTATTGTAACTGGATAAGAAAATAGAAAATTATATGATTAGGTTTAGATAAATGAAATAATATTCGGAGTTTTGTAGCTGTATTCCTTTGGTTAAGGAACGGTTGAAATTAAAAAATCTAATTTCGTGGCATTTTAATTGTTTTAATTCTGGCTGTTGATTTTCTTTAACTCAATTAAAAAATGATGTTTCTTGAGTTATAAATGGTTTAATTTAACCGACTTAATTTTATATACAGGGTGTTACTGAAAGGGCATATAATCCGAAAGGGGTGAATAGTATAAATAAATTCAGCTCCAAATTAGTTATTCAAGTAATTGATATCCAATTGCTCGTACCAATAATTATTCAACATTAAAATTCATAACAAATTTTATCACTGCAGTACGAGGGTCAATATCTTATTACGTCACTCGCTAAATGTTAACATACATCGTTTCAGTTTCGAAATTTGTAAACTGACTCTATGCCAGGTGTAGGTACTCTTCACACCTTTTGAATTATTATGAACTTTCGGTTACATCCTGTATATAGATAAATAGCCTTAATATTTTACACCTAACAAAAGAATACCTATATTAAAAAAATAGATGTTTCCTCTACGATTGAGACATATCCAACTTTAACGTAATCTAACCTGATAATAGAATACTATTATATTAATGGTGTTCTACGTCGAACGCGGGTGATTATACTATGGTAGCTTGCATTACGTGTAACTACCCGCTTTGAAACAAATTGCTTTAATTCAGACGACAGCTAGCCGTAATAATGTAAACAAGTATTATACAGGACATTATTCTTTGTACAGTCAAGTGGAGATGGCGACAGTAGTAATTAAAATTCAACATTGAAAAGAAAGAAAAAGAAAGCTTATACCTAAAAAGAGAATCTTTATAAACAAAAAATATTGTAAACAATTAAATAGTAAAAAAATATGGACAACATCACATACGTTCCTCTGAACCCAAAGTAAGTAGCTAAAGCACTTGTGTTGTGGAATCAGAGACAACGAAGGTACCACAAACACCTAGACCCGAGACAATGTAGAAAGTAGTTTTCTACATTGACCCGTCCGAGCATCGAACCCGGGACCTCAGAACTAGCGACACCTTTACACCCGGTGTGTTCGCAACTCGACTACTGAGGTGGTCAGAAAAATAAATAAAGAAATCGTACTCATCGTAAATCACAATACACAATTTATCATGCCACTTTTATTAAGTCTAAATTAAATTAAAGTGACATTAAATATTATGCGAAGTCGTTATACATTTCCTTCACTTATCTAAGCAGTAAATAAGCGTATCTTTGTATACTGAAAACATAGTTTTTGTTAACTGTACCTACTTATTATGTATTAGAGGTTATAATGGGTTAGTTATTTGTGTCTATACATAAATTGAGACTAGTTTATATGATAGATGACTTCGCTCGGAAGCATAAATAATTATGTGACAAACTATATTATATGCTTAATATAGGACTTGCTTATGATTCACTTGATTATCATTGACATAAAATAGACGTAAACATCACAAATTAAAAATAAATTGCAAGTTTGTATTTATTTTTTAATTTAGTACCTGGCAGCTTATAAAATTTCAAATTCAAATTACGTAATTCGTTGCACTTGTTTTCGGTGGTAAATTATTCAATAATAAAACAAAACAAAATGTAATAAATGCTTGACAATTTGACAACCTAATTGGTTGACAGGCTAAATTATTAACCAGTGTAAAAGATTACAACATTCTTCCCCCTATGAAACAATGTTGTGATATCAGTGATTACGGTCATTATAACAAACAAATTGTTACTTATAAGGTATGTGACAGCTTTGATTCCAATAACAACGATTGGAATAAAAATAAATGAATAAATATAATTATTATTTTTTTATTTATTTACAATTTATGTACACAACATTATAAGACAAAACATTCAAATGGAAGTGTACAAAGGTACTATTATTAATACATATCAGGCAGTAATATTCTAATTTCAAAGGGCATATCCCCATCTATTGTCATTTCTTTTTGTCTATCGCCATCACTGACCAGTCGTCCAAAGTGGAATCTAGCTAGTCTCGCCATCGCCAGACTGCTCAACTTTAAATCACTCAAAATAAGAAAACGTACAAATAAAACCCGCAAAATCCAGTCCGTAAAGTTTAAGACAACATAATTGGGAACATTAAAATGGCCAGTCGATAAGTCTACAAAAACTATAAGCCGGTACATAACTGGGCACTTATGTGCTAATCCAGTAGTGCTGTAACTTAATACATACATAATAAGTGTGATTACGTAAGATGGGCGCCCGGAGCAACGGTAGCCGAGATGTGCCAATCTTTTCCTTATTCCGCGCGGCTCACATGGCGTTGAGGTAGTCTAGTAGTAGGACTACTAGACTACCTCGATGAGTAGTTGTATAATTACTTTCGTGAGGAGTATTCATATATATTTAAAACAAAACGGTTTACTCACACATATTCTCGGGATCGCCCGACTAGTTTCAAACTCAGTAGGAGTCCCTAATCATGAGCTGACGCGACACCACCGCCGCGTCCGCGTCAGCTCACTACTTAGTATTATCGAAGTTTTGAGTAACACAACTTTATGCTGACTGTAAACTGCACATCATTTGTACACACGGCAAACTAGATCAGTTTGCAGGCCACACTAACATTTTATATTATATTATACAATATAATTATTATATTCTATACTCAGCTTATGTAAGCGGCATATACTCCTTACTAATATTATAAATGCGAAAGTTAATCTGTCTGTCTGTCTCTCGCGCTTTCACGCCAAAACGAAATTTAAATGAAATTTGGTACACAGATAGTCTAGAGCCTGGAAAAGGACATAGGCTACTTTGTGCCGCGATAACCGACATCCACGCGGGCGGATTGTGTATAATATATTATAGGATACACATACATTTTTATTACATATACATTTTTATTACATATTACGCTTACATAAGCGGAATAAAAATAAATATGTTAGTGTATAATATAATATTGTATGAAATGTTAGTGTGGCCTGCAAACCTATCTAGTTTGCCGTGAGTACTTATCTGTAAAAAAACCTATTTTAATCATACATGCACCTTTGTTTATTCGAAGACACAAGTTTCAATTTAGGCAGTGGCCTAATAGTAATAGGTAGAAATAAAAAAATCAGAAGGATAAAAGCGCTATATCAGCTATTTTTTACTTAACATGCCTGCTTACACAATAATGTCAAAATCCTTGCTATTTTTCATAAGTTGCAAGTAAACGTTATGCATATATGACATACTTAGTAAAATACTCACCACTATCCATGTTGACTGATCAATCATTACAAAACCACATGAAATTTAAAAATTCTATAAACTATATATTACAAAATTTTGCCCGCGAATCCGAGTGGGTGTGAAATGTGAGTGTCGGTTATCGCGGCAAAAAGTAGCCTATAACCTTTCTTGGGTTCCAAGCTTACCCCTTACTTAGTTTCGTCAAAATCGGTTCAGCTGTTTCGCCGTGAAAGCGTAACGGATGTACAGACAGACAGAGTTACTTTCGAATTTATGATATTAGTATAGATTATGTAAGATTATTCAAAGCTAAGGTATCTAAGACCAAACTAACCCCATGTAAACCTTCTAACACAACTTCGTACGCAATATACTATTAAAAGGAGTCAACGCACCCGCATGTAGGTATGTGGTCAGTAATAACAACGGGCTACTGTTTACCTGTGCAACCGGCTAACCGCGACAACTCGGCGGCCTTATTACGTATCATGCAAAAGGAAAGCGACAGCAATTGACAGCAAAATTTATACTATTAACGCTGTCAAGTTGCTAATTTGTATTAGGTAGACATCGCGAGACAGTACGAATTAGCACATTGACAAAAATAATTGTAAAAATGTTGGCTTCACTTTGCATTTTGCAATACGTAATACCGAGCGACAACTTGGGACAGCGACGGAGATGATAATACCACTTATTAATGACGAGATTGCTACCGCATAGAGTCGATAATACCGTTTTAGTTTGTATTGAAGGTTATTGATGTTTGTTTGTTTGTGACGTAGTTCTGGCATGCTCGATGCTTGATCACGGGATATTTTAATGATTAGAATTTAATAATATATCTTTTGTTTTTAAAGACAACTGAGGCTGAATTAGAAGAATAAATAAAATTCTATTGTCAATCTTCAAGTTGTAAATCATCTAGATTTATCAAGCACCTTTTTTATTCTTTTACTCTATTTTGGGTTGCTTGCTTTGTAGCCCCAAAAAAGATAAATGATTATTAAATTAATAAAAATCTCACCCGTTTAGATCTATTGACTCTACCCCTGAATTGAAGTAGAATTAAACCATTTTTGAGGTAAACCTTTTTGGTAAGTACTAAAAGGTTTGTTTGTAAGTATCGTTACTATTTGAACTAAGCCTAAAACAACTTACTGACTGACAATCGTGACTGACAACCGTCTTATTATTTCCTAAAATAAAAAGAACAATACGTATCAAAACATTGTATTTTAGTGTCATTACAGAACTATCGGCCCGTCCCGGCATCGCACAGATGGACAATCTTTATTAAACAGTAATAAATATAACTTATATTACCTCAGAGATAATGTAGCATTCTAATGATGACATAATTTTTCGAATCGGTTCAGTATTTTTGGAGTTTATTTGTTACAAACATACAAAAATGCAAATCTTTCCTCTTTATATTATTAATATAGATTAATGAAGCTTACGCATATACAATGTTAACGGATAAGCGATTGTCTAAACAGCTAGCTAATCTACAGGCGCCAGTCTTCCTGCTGTAACAGTAAGTTATAGCTAGCGACAAGTTTCGCGCAACTGCACAGAGCTGTTATTACCATAACAATTAAATCAGATAATATCTAAGTTCATTGGCTGAACGGTTTATAGCTGTATTTACACGGAAAGCCTTGTCAAAGAAAACAGACTCGTGTTACCATTTTAAAACGATGATTCCTTTTAATGTCTTACAAGCTAGTAGTGCTAGTACAGACTAAATAGGTACTCTACATCAAAATAAGTACCAGCACTAATTATTCCGGATCGTATTCCAAGTATTATAAAACAAGGTAAAAAAGACTAAAGAAGCCTCCCTTTAACAAAGCGGTGCCCAGTGATTTTCTCAGGGCAACAGGATTTGTATGGAAAATAATAATAAATTGCGTAACAACAGGATCCTGTATTTGTCAGTTGCGACCGGTCGCACAATAATCGCCGCTTGCGTGTACATTGTAAATTATTTCGTATTTATATAGAGCTGTAACATCGTCCTCTTTTTCTTTTTTGATTTTCTTTTTTTTATTTAAACAACATTACTTATATTCGAAGTACTTTTATCTTTGGAAACTTTTATCTTTCGAAAACTACTTTTCTACATTGTCTAGAGTCTAAGTCAGAGCAATGTATGTGATGTCGAAATTAATAAAAATAAAATATTTTATAAACCTATTTTATTCTCTAGAATCTATTTACTTTATTTATTTTACCAATATGTTTTAATCCTATTCCTGCCAAATGAGTCACATCGATATTTAACAATAACAATTCTAGGTTATTTTCATATGCCAGATACTATTTTGAGCACAACAAAGTTACACAAAATTATTAAAAAAAAATCTAGATTCTTCTTTAATTCAAGCAATAAGTTCTGTATAAGGAACTAAATAACATTGAAACATGTTACCATTATAACTAAAAAGTATGTTTCTACAGTATTTGTGTGTGCTTGTGAAAAATACATGGTATTAATGGCGTTATTTTATTATATTTATAAAACCCAACACAGAGTACTTCGAGTTTTCAACAGCTCTATATAAATACCAGTTTGCAATTAGATTGTCAATAGACAAGTGTCTCTGGGACTCGTTTCATTCCGATGGCGCGGTTAAGAAATGCTAGTTACTTACAGATAGACAACATCCACTCGACTGCATAAGTGTAGCCGGCAATTATCAACGAGTTTACTTGTAAACTTTCTTTAATACAATTTCATGTTGGAACTGTTCATTATGATTTTGTAATTGTATAATAACTGTAGCAGAATTAACTGACATTTAAAAATATATTTTTTACTTACGAGACATACATATTTAAGAATGCACGAGTAATTTCGGAACTGATTACCAAAAGGATTTTTTGGAAAATAAGTCCATGGTACGAGTTTGAATCGGGTCTACAAATGCCTCCACCAATTTGGCCATTATAATAAACCAAATTAATTAAATGTAACTGTTTTAAGTTAGTCGTTAACACAGGAGATCTACATCTTAAAATTCATTTATTACAAGACATAGTTACTTCGTTTCTATTGTACGTTGATTTATACCGTGTACACACGGCAAACTAAATAGGTTTGCAGGCCACACTAACATTTTATATTATATTATACTCTAACATTTTTGTTACATACTATATTCCGCTTAATATGTACATGTAATAAAAAATGTAAAGATGTTAGTGTATAATATAATCTAATATAAAATGTTAGTGTAACCTGCAAACCTATCTAGTTTGCCGTGTGTACCAAACCGTTAAAATCTTACTCAAAATCCGTATAAAGCTAAAACAAACCAGGCCGCACCGGGTATAATCTCAGTAATATAATACGCAGTGATTGCCGGACGCGCGTGATCCGAACCGTCCATTGTGTACGCACAAACACCTGTCTATGATTGCATGTTTGTACACTCTAACGTCGTACGCGACTGAATTACGCGCGAATCGATGGGTTATGAAAGAATAGTGTGGATAACCTATAAAAATAATCTGAAATTATATAATATTAAAGATATTAAGGAAATATGTAACAAATTGAAAATATTGTAGCTAGTGGTAAAATATGCGACTGAATTAAGCGTTTGGCGCTTAACGATGGCTGAAGAAAGAATAGTATGGACACAATATATATTATACTTAGTAAGGAGATGGTAGAGTATCATCATCATCATCATCATTTCAGCCATTAGACGCCCACTGCTGAGCATAGGCCTCCCCCAAAGATCTCCACAAGGATCGGTCCTGCGCTACACGCCTCCAGCCAGTTCCCGCAGCCCGTACAAGGTCATCACTCCACCTTGTAGGAGGCCTGCCCACGCTGCGTCTTCCTGTAGAGTATACTAAGACTTATTTACACAACATTAAATTACAACAATTGTCCGGACTATAAAAGAGGCTGTGTCCTCCTCTTTTTATTGAGGGTGAAAAGCTGTTGACTTCGACCCACGCCGAGGCCACGGCTTGGGAATTCACGACTCACACTGACAAAAAACACCCCGGACCGTTCGTCCATCTGTCTGTCAGCGGGCTGTATCTCATGAACCGTAATAGCTAGAGGGATGAAATTTTCACAGAGTGTTGCCTGCTGTTAAAGAATTAATAATAAAAATGAACTAAAAAATAAAGTAAGAATAGTTAAGGGCTCCATAAAATGGTACGGGACCATTCATGCGCAGGTGCGACGCGCACTTGGTCGGTTATTTTTTTGGCATCGTTTCTTACAGATAGGATTAAAATTATCATTTCAATCTAGCTATGAAAATTTAATATTCTCTTGGTTTTTAAAAAGACACAAAAAGTGTTATTAACAATACTCATACCGTTAATATACTAGTTAGTCATATTTACGCTAGGGGCGCTTCAATATTATGGCTTACACAAATCTAACGTTTGAACAATGAATTATTGTAGTTCAGTTATTTTGATCTTA
Organism: Diachrysia chrysitis; assembly: GCA_932294365.1. Taxonomy (NCBI): domain Eukaryota; kingdom Metazoa; phylum Arthropoda; class Insecta; order Lepidoptera; family Noctuidae; genus Diachrysia; species Diachrysia chrysitis. Next base: position 5,789,989 of record OW028659.1, on the reverse strand, counting down.
TTTCTCATTCTCATCTTATTGTGTTCATTTTAATCGTGTAGAACGATAATGGAACTAAGTATACATTAATACCTACAGTAGATAGTACTTATTACCGAATTTCAGAGATTGTTTTTATTTATATTTTTTGCCTGTTTCGAGACAGTAATTGTTTTACGGAAAACTACTCTTTTTAGTTAAATTAGTGTTTTATAACAATATACAATATATTATTGCAAACCCAATAGTTTAAAAGTTATTTAACATATAAAATAATCTTAGTCAGGTATTACATTATCGCTATGATAATTGAATCGATTTTTTTAAATTATTCTCTGTGATACAATACTGCTGTCTTAATACCTATTGTATTTAATCTATACTTATATAATATTATAAAGCTGAAGAGTTTGTTTGTTTGTTTGTTTGTTTGTTTGTTTGTTTGTTTATTTGTTTGTTTGATCGCGCTAATCTCAGGAACTACTGGTTCGAATTGAAAAATTCTTTTTGTATTGGATAGTCCGTTTATTGAGGAAGGCTATAGGCTATATAACATCACGCTACCACCAATAGGAGCGGAGCATAAATAAAAAATGTTGCAAAAATGAAAAACCGTTGAAACTAAAACACGCGAACAAAGTCGCGGGGGACAGCTAGTAAAATATATAAGGTATATAATATAGTAACTAAAAATAAATATAACAGTGTTCAATAGAACGTATTACACCTATCGGTGGTCGCCCGATTTTTAAAGGCAATCATTGTACAAAAGCAACATATCCCAGCTTATAAAGAATCTCATTTTACCCTCCATACATATGCAAATGTCCGTCATTGCTTACTAAATCGATTTCATTCGGTCATCCATTCGTTCTTTCGGTCATCAATCACTGAACAAGATTGAACGGGTGTCTTCAGTGGGATAGTACTTAGAATATTTTATCTTAGCTTCTACAAAGCTGCGAAAACGTAACTTTAAAGATTTAGTCACCCCTCGCTTTTGAAATAAATAGACACGAATATAATAAGTTGTCAACAAAAAAAAAAAGATATCATTATTGTTCAACCTTGATCCTATACTTTGACATAATCCACCAAAGTATTTTAAATGTAGATAATGTATTTCTAAATATAAAATTAAAATAAAAAAAATACATAAAAAGAAAATAAGTGTTAAAACCAATTCAGTAATCAACTTTAGTTTTACATACATTAATATTTATAACAATACAAATAAACGAATCCTTACTAATTCACAAGTACTCAGAACTAGATTCTTACAATTTTCTGATGAGTCTACAAATCAAAACCGGTTTTTAGTATTTTTTATTATTTTATTTTATATTTTATGGTTTGTTTATTAGTTTTAACGTTTAATGGGGTTTAAGCTAGTGTGAACGTACCCCGTATTAAAGTCTTGGCCTATAAAATAAAACATTGATGTTTCACTTTTATCTTCGATCAACCCATCATATATTTTAGTACATTACAGACACATCAAGATAATGTTAAGAAAACTATACTATTTTAAAGAATAAAATCAACTGGTTATTTAAATAAGGTAGGACGCGCAATAAAACGTTAAAAATAATAAAAATCGTATAAACGCGAAACAATATGTTAATTTTTATTTAAACTTTTTTATTTTACTGTTACTGATTATTTAATTAAGTTTATGTTTGATTAGAACTTTATTATTATATTATAGCCTAATTTTGGATTAACGATAGAAGCTTGTAAATCTAAAAGTCGTATTTACCCATAGGATCAACTTTATTTATTATTATGTACTTCCAGTCTTTGAACAATTGGAAGAAGGAAAATAAATTGAAGTTTTTAAATCAAATCCTCTAAAAAATTGTAGATTAAATATGTACAGTACTATACTGTATTTTATAACAAAGCCAATATCCAGTATTACGGACAGTTAGCACAGCAATATAGCCTACGTAACTCTGGGATAATGTAGCATTCTAATAATGAAAAAAAAAAAGGATTTTGTAATTAAATACAAATAGTAAAAAGGAAAAAAAATAAGCCCCAGGCAGAACTCGAACCTACGACCACTGGTTTAACGGTTTTTTTAGGGTTTAAAATTTTCCCTTTCTAGAGAATATTTACTCCCCATGCGTTAATGCGTAGGTAACAAATGATCAAAAATATATTATACTATTAAGTTTATTCATTGCAAACATTCAAAAATATAAATCTTACCTCCTTAAAACATCAGTATAGAAGTATACAAGAAGAAAACAAGATAGGTGCCTGCCTAAAGAAATAAATACTTGCACATTTACTTTCAATGTCATTCAATCGTTTATCAAATAAATTTAATTATAAATACCATTCATCTCCATAACGTCTCGTAAATTACGTTTCATAAATATAAATTCGTAAATAATTTGCATTTTTATGTAAATATACCTATCAAATATATTACTATATGACATGTGATAAACATTTTGGTACACACTAACTCAAACTGTAAACACAATTTATTAAAACGATCTCTAGTACCGCATAGTACCATATTATTAGACATTCGCTTCATTAACGAAGAACTAAAAGTAATAATAGCCAAATAAAAAGTTATTACACCCAAACATGAGATATCATAGTATTTTAATGTATGTTAATCCATGCACCAGGTGCATTTGACATCCAACATTTTCCCACGAAAAAACATACGACATTACGTACCTTTATCAATAATTAACGTAAATGTTCACAGTTAAAATTTATAGAGATGAATGTACAATGTTTTCGTGATTTTACCACAAAAAAAAAACACGATAATAGGTACATAAAGACTATTGGAAAAACATTTGTACACGTTATTCCAATGGATTAATGTAAAACAGAGTTTATTGACAGTGTATCTTCCTGTGAAAGTTGTCGAATCGAATAAACGACTGCGGTGCTGAATAAAATGGAGGAACAAGTTAGTTTCTTATTGATTATGCAGTTAGCAAGCTCTAAGAGGCACTGCGTTTATTAACAACTTGGATCGACATTAAAAACTGGTGAAGTGGTGGGCTTAGTGGATGGGTGATTGATTTATTTGCGAATAATATGGCCGTGATTGCGTATTAATATCGCTAGGGTTTATTTATTCATTTACTGGACCTAACAGTCGTTGTCCTGACAATCTATTCAAAAATTGATATTCTTCGCCATTTCACGCGGATTTTTCGAGAAATTTCTTTCATATAAACCTTGTCGTGACAATTACACACACAACAAAAAAAACACATTCTTAACTGATGCTCCGTCATACCTTCATAATTATAGATTATTTATTTATTTAATTAGGAGTAATATGTACTAATGAGTAGACCATGTGTATAAAGTAAAAAAAATGTAATATAGGCTCTGTGATAAATAATAGTTCATGATTTACGGTTAATAATATAAGTATATCATCTAAAATAAATACCTATGTAAAGCTATAGGTAATCACTTTATGATATAGATAATAAGAACTATTTTAAAACCAACTAAATGAACTGATTAATACAATCTTTATTACCGTTACGTATAATTTTGTTATTAATTTTTGTTTTCTTTTTTGCACTATAGGAACGGATTGTGACTGGGTATGAAAAGAAAATTTTGATAAATAATAGACATGTATTTTGTACTTTATAAAAAAAAAGTAAAAACTAAGGAGATAAAGCGAATCAAAGTACAGGAGTGGTCAGTAATTACGTCACGGTGTATCACGAAATGTATGGCATCGTGACGTCATGTGACATTTCAAATTAATGTATCGACGTAAGTATTTGGTTACGTAAAAAAAATAAAAATAATTCGATGGCCCCACAGAATAAACGTGCAAGAGCTCTTACACAAATTTTTTTTTGTTGCATTTTTCGTTTCTTTGACCTATGCAGCACCTTCTAAATTTTTTTTATAAATTTTTGACTCAAAATACGCCTATTATTTCATTTGATTCCTTTATTCTAGGGAAAAATCATGGAATTTTATCACAAGTATAAAAGTATATGCTATTGTTAAACGCTTTTTAGGTCCTCGAGTTCACACGAATAAACGTGTTAAAACGAGAAAACTTTTGAGAAGACTTGTGCACTTCTTCGACTTTGTATAATAGCAGCTTACACGTTTATTCGTGTAATAAAGCATTCATTTTTTATTCTTAATGTGTCATAATATTGTGGAATGAAAGTTTTAAAATATTTTTTATTTATAATTAAAGTATTGCATTGCCTCCTACACGCCCAATCAAATGTATAGTTTGATAGATAATGCCAAAGTTACTGGGCATAAATACCAAGTAAAACAAATGACACAGAATAATTTTATAGATTTCAAAGAGCTGATAAAAGGGAAGAATTGGTTTAAAGACATTCTTCTTAAAGTGCCTCTCCACTACTGGAGGTTGGCCGTCAGCTCAGCAAACTTCTTCCTGTCCTGCGCCAAGCGAAAAAGTTCTTCTACGCTGGCGATTTCTGTCCATTCGCGGATGTTGCGTAGCCAAGACTTCTTTCTCCGTCCAGCGCGTCTTTTCCCTTGAATTTTGCCCATCATTATCAACTGAAGGAGTTGATACCGGTCGTGTCGCAAGACGTGGCCCAGATATGCAGCTTTCCTTTTTTTGACGGTCTGCAACAATTGCCGGTCTTTCCCGACGCGTTGGAGGACTCTCACATTGGAAACTTTCTGTGTCCAGCTAATACGTAGCATTCTACGATAACACCACATTTCGAAGGCTTCGAGAAATCTTTGAGTGCTATCTTTTAGAGTCCAAGCTACATAACCATACAAGACCACAGGCCAGACGTAGCAATGTAGCATTCTCACTCTGAGCTTTATGGATAATTTACGGCTACACAAAACATTCTCCATCCGTTTGAGGGTTGCTCGGGCAATTTCAATCCGGGTCCGAATTTCTTGTTCGCAGTTCCATTCTTCACTTACCCAAGCACCCAGATATTTGTATTTAAAGACATAAAACAATAATAAACGGTATAACGGCGACGCCATAACGGCGATAAAATTTACTGGAGTAAAATAAAAGAAGTAAACTTCTCTCACGAGCATCTTGATTCAGTTTATTTCAGGTATAGTTTTGAAGACGAATTACGGGAGATGCGAATCATAGTAAGATCTAATTCAAGAAGGCGGCGAGGAGTACCTACTGAAGATCCTGAAAACTTAAGACTTGTATATACCTCTTCCTTTACATCAGGATTTGATAAGTTTGTGTCATTCGGGAGCCATACTAGACCATTACGAAACTTTTTATAGAAACTTAGTTCCTTTGGACAATTCGATCTCTGTCACCAATGATATTTTTTTATAGGGACTAGCCCACCACACATACCCTTCATTGCAACTCCTGTAAGCCAGGATCTACAATGATAACCAATGAATACCACAGAAACAGTTAAGCTCGGTGTGTCCCAGGAAAACAATTGACTGTCTTGGAACCCGCAACGAAATTAATCAGAAATAGTAAATACCTCCTATAGTCCTATAGTCGGAAAAAATAGTTTCCACTTCCCTCAATTGCAAGCGGGAGACAAAAAGAAAAGATAGGCCATAGGCAAAGAAAAGATAAGACAACTGAGTTAGGCCCAGTTGTCAAGCACCACGGATAAAATTTTAACATGAATGGATCCTAAAATTCATTTAGGAGCTGTTATTTTGATTCCAATAATAGGTATGGCAAAAACGTATGAAAGCACTGAAATTTGCTCTGGTAGCAACAGGGTCCTCAGACCAATGATAGTGACGAGGAAGATTAAGTATTTTAGATTACGATATGATTCGGTTTTTTTTTTTGTTATCAGTTGAAGCTAATAGGTAGCTATTTCCTAATGATGAAAGAGATTTAAGTTGTTTAAATTGTGATTATTATTTAGTGTTTATACAAGTAGATAGTTACTTGATTATATTCTTATTTTATTAAACCTTTTTCGTTTAATTTCACCCTTTCACATAATTAATCAAGTTTACATTATTACACCATGCAATAACAAAAGTACATTACATAAATGAGAATCGATCTTATGAACAGTGATATAAATGCATTTTATCTTTACAATAATCAAACAATACAGTAAGTTACTGTAAACAACCGTGCTTATGCTTGTAACTAGGTATTAAAGAAACTTGATTATTGTCGAATAATAGTGTAATACAATATTATTCGTTTTTGTTTGTTGACACTTTACACGAATAACCGTGTAATGAAAGTTTACTGTTATCTAGTCATAGAAATTCACAAGAATAAAAATATAATATGGTTTTTCATAAATTGTCGGAAAACCGTTTAAATTAAAAAAAATATAAATATCTAATGTAATAATATATTTTTTTATCTTTAATTTGATATAATTTGTTTAAACCTATATACTACCAAACAACAGTTATTCAAGTTTAATCGTTTTTATTTTTTCCTGAAAAGTTGTGGTTTTTGACTTACACGTTTATTCTGTGGGGCCATCGATATGTATGTAATATTTTTTTAATAATCTACTCGACAAATAAAAAAACATTTTAGTCGACATCCCTATTGTACACTTAAAATACTTATGTTTATCAGTAAATGACAACAGCTTGACTTGATGGTGTCCACACATCGTTTAACATTAATAAACATAAACAAAACTTCTTGGCTCATCATTCTGATACCCCATGTTACCTTTATCTGTTTAAACCATAAATACAATCGTGATAGTTGTATTTGCATGTAAATAGTTCCAATTGAGTCAAATACCCATAAATACTTCCAAATTGCGTTCATAATTAATCTTGTAAAAACTTTAATCTAATCAGACGAAACAAGAATCCCATTCTCAAAAAATTCTCCGACTTTTAGAATTTTCTTGACATTCTTTAGTTTAACTTGGCAATATTTATCAAATTGTGTTCTGCTTTCTCCATAATTATCATCTAAATTAAACATTACCAGTATTATTTGGAGTTAATCTTACGATTTTATTATTTTAGACACCATTGCTGGTTTAGTTTTAAATATTTTAAGGTTATACAAACAAAAAAGGTATTGAAATCGAAACATTGATGCTTTAGATCGATACCGAGGTGTCTTAAACACATTCCGATTTAAATTTAGATAACAATGCGGAGATGGAATCTGTGTTGGGTAATGCTGATGAAGATTAGATTTCATGGTAGCAGGTGTCGATGTAATAATGAATTTTATACACAATGACCTTTATTTAATCCATTGACTTTTTTACGGCGTAATTTTGTCGGGGAGTTTATTTCTTTTACGTACAGTACTTGAATAAAGTTAATATGTTGATCTTGATTCTGAAATTTGATATTTGGTAATGTCTAAAACTTTGAAGGCATTAAGATTGGAAACTTTGAACTGGAAATCCTTGTTGAGATCACAGGAGTAATGTTAATAATAATAATAAGCCAGGAATACAGTAGGTAAACATTTCACATCAAAGTTCGATCTTAAATTTGTAGTAGTAAATTATTTTATTATATTATTCTTTGACCTTTTTAAATGAAAGATACTTAAAATAACTAAGCCTGGTGTTAACTAGGAGACTAGTGTTAAAAAAGATGGCTTTTTATTTATATATATTTGTAACAAGATGCTGTTTATCCATCAAAGGGATAGATTGTACGAACGACTACCGCACTAGTGAATTTAATCACTAAGTTGCGGGGAGTTTCACAAACATTCCCTTTACATAAGTACACAAGGAACACCCAGACTTAGGACAAGCAATTGTGTATCACACAAATGCTTGTCCCATGCGGGGATCGAACCCGCGGCACGTCACGCACAGTGGCAATTGGCGTGGTGACCAATACACTCATCTATCCGTGCAGTCGTATAGACCAATTTATATTTTTTGTGATATTTCTGTCTAACTATACATATACGACAAAGGCTGAATATTCTCGTTAGTTACCTACTTAATATTTGTAAGCATACACTAGAAGACCACACGGATCAAAGTTTAACTTGAGTCCACTAGGTCTGTGTACAATGAGGCCATTGTTATCATGACAATACATTTTATAACTAGGTACATTGATATATCGGTACTAACACTACAATAAATTCTCGTCGGCCATCAGTCGACGGTCTTCCTAGATAAAGTCCAGGAAAACGCCATCCACCCAACAATGGACATTTGCAATTATAATATAAACGTTATTATACTACATAGAAGTACCTGATGCATCGAATTACAGCCCATCTAACGGCGAGATGCTTTGACATAGCGCTTTATGGAAACATCGCAATAAACTTAATACCAACTTACATTTGCAACCGCTAACATCGTTAAAATTACACATGCGACTCTAATAACATGCACCGAAAGCATATTTTTAATAAAAATCAAACTTTAAAATCCGCAAATGTAAGTTTGCTCATAAAACCGAACAGTGCCACCCGTAGACACCCTTTGTCCATTCCTTGATTGAATATCGAATGCATAATCGTAAACTTGAATCGATTCTTACGAATACGAAGAATCGATATTGAAATCGGCAAGCACTAAGGCTTTGTATGAATAAACGCACTTAGTGTGTGGAATAGGAAATCATAAAAGCATAGTGCTGTTCTACATACAATATCAAATCGATATTGCAGTGCCTACAAGATACTATTATGGTGTACATTTTTATATTCTTCCTTTAAGGGGTTGTTATTCATCTATTCATATTTTTGTTATTATTATATTGTCCAATGATTATTTCATATTTATGACTACTATTCTAAGTACGTTTATTTGTGAACAAACGTGTTTCCTTAAATAACTTTTGCATCTGCAGTGGAAATCGATTAAAATGAGACTCTTTCCTCGAGATGTCGGCGTTATTGATAAAGATGAAATGGTTTATTTAGAGCATAAAAATATAGCTTTCTCCACAAGTTATCGTCTATTAAAATAAGGTAACTAGTTACGAACAATCACAAAGAGTACCTCAACATTCACCATGGTATATGGTCATAGTGGTTCATAGTTAGGTCAAATCATTGCCCGTAAAAGTATAAACAAATATAAATTTTGGTATTTAGATACCATTAATTAACACCAAAACAATATTCGTCAAAAAAATTGGTATATTATAATTATATTACCTACTGAGATTTTCTACAAAATTATTGAAACAAAGTGACTAATGTAAAAAGATATAAGATTGTATTAAAGAAATGGAAAATGTCCTCCATAGATTTCTGCACGTGTATTTAAATATTATGTAAAGAAAACATAACTGAATAAGTATTTTTTCCCGTACCATAAAGTTAAGATCAAACATGTCGACTGTGTATCGTAGCGCCATCTGTTATTTTACGGATAAACTAAAAATATTTCGTTGGCATTAACAAACGCTGTACACAAGTTTTATCACCAAAATTATATATATGCATTATAAAAACTTAAATAAAGTAATGGTTATGGACATGTTTAATAAGTTTCGTTTCATTTAAACATAGCTAGGGTATTATTACCCTACTAAGTTCTCATTAACTATATTACATGAAATATAATCATGTTATTAAATACATTTCCATTAGAAACCTAGACTTAAAATCGCTTCGTTTATAAAATATATTATAACACCATTCACCAGATACAGTTTGCGGCAAATATCCCACTTATTCAAAACCTTTGTTTTTGCTCAGGATTCAAATCGGTCGGTACCATATCGCACAGTAAGAATTTCCAAGGAATATTGGTACAAATTATGCGAATGCGGATTCTTTCACTCGAGATAATGTATTCGATTCCGGACCAACTCGATGGCATCGTTCACGCGAGCTTCGAATGTTAGGCGACGTTTTATTCGATACTACGAGAACTCGATTATAAATCAAACATATCGATTTGTTTGTAAGTGATTTTCGGTTGTAATGATTGCGTGTTAGACTCGAATTTATTATGTTTTAGAATTTTAAATGGTAAGCATTCTAAGTATGACAAAGTTAGTTTACGTTCTCGTAATTTTTTATAACTTATTGTAGACGTTAAGGTATCTTACAAATTCTTCTGTCAGTGGGTATAAGTACTAAGGTATCCTCGATTAATTATAGTATCAATTATTATTTACTTATTCATTCTCTGGGATCGCTAACAAATAATACATGATTTTAAAGTACAAAATCTGAATTTAGACTTAAAACTAGAACTTCATGTAGGTACATTTAATTACAAGGAACCACAGCTTACACAATCAAAAGTTAAGTAACAATAATATCTACAAATAAATATTTAAACTTTATTATTAAATAATTAAACAAAATTATCGATTTAACAATTACAAATTGACTACAAAATACAGTTAATTCCATCATTATAATAAATGCCAAGTTTTTTGTGGAATATTTGACTTAATCATGGTTGATGTCCACCCCAGCTTACGTGAAATCCCATTGTAAAACATAGCTTTTATAAGAATAGTATTACTAAGTATGTTTTGTGTGATGATTCTCTATTTTTTATTTTAAAATGAGTCATAGTCATTTCCACAGCAAGTAGAAATAAATATTTTTTAATTTTCAGTAATATTTTTCTGTAGGCCTTATTTAAATATTCCTTACACTTATTAAAAATATTCAAAGATTTAATAAAATTACATGATTTGTCTTAATTATTTTTTAAGCGATTTGTTTTCATAAATATTCGAAAACAAATAGTTCCGTTCCAAGATGTGAGCTCGATATTTGGTGCATTTGCGAGATCATATCTTTACACGACGGCGAATATTTTGCGCTTTGAACGAAACGCGTCACAGGGAGACAACGAAACGATAAAATACAAATTTTTGTGCCGCATTACAAGTGTTCTTTATTCAATTGATTAAATTATTCGAGTAATAAATTCGAATTTAATTATGCCAATAATATCTTTCTTTTTTCAATTGACTGAATTTTTTCTTAGTTATCTGATTTAAAAAAGTTTCATTTATATTTTTAAATAGAGTCATTATGCGGCCAACGTTTAATTAATAAGATATAAAAAAAGAAAATAAGGAGATAAAGTGGAAATAAACTGCAATAAACTTATACATATAAGTTTATTTCTTAATTAAAGTAAATAAATATATTTTTACCGATATTATCTTCCTGTTATACATTACCTATCGTATCTAAAACACTTGAGCTTATTTTTTAAATATTTATTACCTTATATAAAACGTAGTCTAATGAGTTTGTATTTGTCACCAATATTTTATATAAAAACACACACCTAACTGTCATCGTTAGAAAAAGATAATAAACATAACCTTACAATGATGGAAACTGCGAAACTGAGGTGAAATTAGAACAATTAACCCTGCCGCAGCCGCGGTGGCCGCAAATACTGCCGCCGGTGATACCAGCTAATGAGTTGTTAGTACCGCGCAATACACACATGCAATCTAATAGGGATGGGACACTATCGATAGGAGGTTTTCTTAATTTCGATAGTTTTAAGCCTCTGCTTTGGAATGAATTGTAAATAAGTGTATTATTAACTTCGTGGAGGGACTAGATATATTATTGAATTGTTTGTCAAAAGATTTTATATAATACTTTACGAACATATGAAATTTATTCATGAAGCCTTAATTAATAGAACATTAAGAAACAGTATGTAGTGCATAACTATAAATTAATATTCACTTAGAAAATGACATAGTTCGATAACTAGAAACTACTGAGCATAGACTAGCACTTTCTTCCCAGGTCCCTAAGTTATCGCAGACCACTTCTTAATATCTAAAAACTCAAAAAAAAAAAAATTACCTCCCATAATTCTACTCCAATTTCTCTTAACAAAAACTTATGACTTTCAATTTAGTAACACAATAGTATTAATACTATCGACTACAATCACATCCCTACTGAATGAGCGACGATCGTCCGCGGTGCCACCACACCGCCATCTATAATTGGTTTGCTCCGCAGCTGATTTTTATCTCCAATTATTGAGTTTTCACGCCAATTAAATATTATCTAGTTTCCGGTGGAAGCCGCAACGTCGATATAATCATAGTTTCTAAAGCACAACCCTTAACAGTTGAACGTTTGTTGAATAAATGATCTAATTATAAATACCGCTCTCTGTTTATTGGTACTTTATAAGATTATGATTCTAATGTGGATTCGTTTCCGTTTTAAAATAATTATGTTATCTTTTTGCATTATTTTGATAATTATGAATATTAATTGAGAGATAAAAAATGCACCATAACTTTAGCTCAAGCACTGTTTTCACTTTTTTTTCTACATAATTTTCAAATTGTATCGATTTTTATCAAACGATTCTAAAATACCAATACAGATATAATATATGTAGGTACGTATTTGTTAAATTAGAAATTGTGATTTAAAAACAGTATTTTATTTAATACCTGTCAAGCTAAAGTGTCAAAATAACGCGGTTAGGGTGTTGGTAGTATGTTCCCTCGCTTCTGTAGCTCATCAACAATGTTTGGGTAACAGTAATTATGTACTAGCTGTTTCCCGAGGCTTCGACCGCGAGGATTTCAGTTATCGCGGCAAAAAGTAGTCTTTGTCCTTTCTCAGGCTCTAGATTATCTGTGCACCAAATTTTATTTTAATCGGTGTATTAGTTTTGGTGTGAAAGCGTGACAGACAGACAGACATAGTTACTTTCGCATTTATAATATTAGTAAGGATTGCTAACAAAAATAAGTCATGGTTGCTTTAATAAATAAAATTCTATTCTATTATAAAACTGAGTATACAATCTATTCCTCTTAGGATACAGCTGACGAAACACATTTATTTCTCCAACACAACACAATAAAGTAAAGGGTCCAGAGGTCTCAGATTTCATTCCTATTAAACACTTACACAAAGTACAAGAGCTAAAATTTATCTTAGATACAATCTAAATTCTATTACGCACCCATCTGGGACTGAACACAAATAACTACTTAAAAGGTCAACTTTCTCGCTATTAACTTGTTCAGGCTGTGGACGCGTGTGTGTTTGTGTGTTTCTTGGACATGCTGAATGAGGGTAGGTTTTCTAATACCTAGGCGTCTTTTCTGTAATAAAAGTTTAATTACCTTTTTAGACTTAGGCATAAAGTGATGATGCAGACCTCTGTTTCTGCTTCCGCAACTGCAAAAATTCCGCACACTTTTTGACATCCGTTTCTGTTTCTGTTTTCTCATCTTTTACTACGGAATTCGGAACTGAACTTGAGTTAAAGCTGCCAAAACTCCATTTTTTATAGTATAATTTGACGCTAAATAATAATTATGAATTTTTGTTCGATTAAACATTAAATTTGTAAGAAATTGTTTTTCTTTAAATAACATTTTCACTTCCGCTTCCACTTCCGAATCCGTTTCTGTTTCAGTTCCTACCGAAATTTACTTTCTAGATCTGTTTCCGTTTCTGGCACTACCGTTGCATCACTATACGTATACAGTAAAACATCATTTGGCATATACCATGATAAAAGAAAACAAAATACTGGCTTGTACCACAGATTACATAATGTTATAAGTTCCAGAACCCTTACATTTAAAAATTCTTTGATTTATGATGTTATTTAAAAACGAATGTAATTTATTAAGATAATAATACTAGCTGTCCCGGCAAACGTTGTTTTGCCCTATAAATTAAAAATACCTACCCTACCCTACCTACCCTACCCTACCTACCCTACCCTACCTACCCTACCCTACCTACCCTACCCTACCTACCCTACCCTACCTACCCTACCCTACCTACCCTACCCTACCTACCCTACCTACCCTACCCTACCCTACCTACCCTACCCTACCTACCCTACCCTACCCTACCTACCCTACCTACCCTACCCTACCTACCCTACCCTACCTACCCTACCCTACCTACCTACCCTACCTACCTACCCTACCCTACCTACCCTACCCTACCTACCCTACCCACCCTACCCTACCTACCCTACCCTACCTACCCTACCCTACCTACCCTACCCTACCTACCCTACCCTACCTACCCTACCCTACCCTACCTACCCTACCCTACCCTACCTACCCTACCCTACCTACCCTACCCTATTTTTTATTGTAAGTCATCAAAAAAAAAAAAAAAAATTTACCAAAAAAAATTAAAGTTTTTAATTAACAAATAAAATATAAGGGTTGATCGTAGAGGGGTGAAAATTTAGGGTTGTATGTATTTTTGTATGCTGTGTCATAAAAAAATAAAAACAAAAAATTTTGCTTAAAAAATAAAAAAAAAAATTTAGGGGTGGACTACCCTTAACATTTAGGGGGATGAAAAATAGATGTTGGCCGATTCTCATAGATACCGGATAAGCACAAAAAATTTCATCAAAATCGGTCAAGCCGTTTCGGAGGAGTTCAAGTTCGAACACCGTGACACGAGAATTTTATATATAGAGATATGGTACATATTACACTTGTGAATAATTTAAACGTATTGTCTTATATAAACTCTAGACCAATACAAACCCATTTCCTTTCTTCCTTAAGAGCATCTCAAAATACGCAACCAACGAACAAAGTAACATTATATCTATATATATAACTATAGTGAGTTTTGCTCGGACATGAGACAACTATATACCGGGGTTAAAGGGACTTTCTATACGCGTTAAGTCGTATACTAATTACTATAGAGCTTGCTTAACTGTAGAGAGATTTATTTAAGTGAGTCAGTGTTTAAAGAAAATGTTCTAGAGCCAAGCTTTAGTTAGGTTTTGTTAAGTATTATATGAGTGAGACTCGAGTCTCTCATAACCCGACAAGACTGTAAGTTATTTCACAAGACGGGAAAAAAACTGACAACGCAAACTTAGGACAGCTCAGACAAGAAAACATTTAACAATATACATTTTAGTCTAACCCAGGATTTAAACCTGAAGCCACATTTTTAAAGCGTCAAGTTTAACCGACTGTCGGTAACACTTACAAAATACTATATACTTACACTTTTTAAGAATTAAGTTTTTTATCCAAAAAAATTACCTAAAAATAACTTCTGAAATTGCACATAAAAATAATGTTGAGTAAGAGAATTTTAGAGTATTTTTAGCAACATAATATTATACCGTTGCATTCAGAAGTTTTACTAACTTCAGTGAAATGTAAACTGCGTGTTGAAAACATTAAGCTTTTACTTGAATTTGTAACGTTTGTAACGTTATTATTTTTACAATGTTGTGATTCTCTAGAATCAACATTATGTTAAGTTTGGTAAGACTATGCTATGGTCGGTGGGCATTTAATCATGGACAAAAAATGCAATTTTGAAAACATATTTTTTTATTAATTTATTTGCATGTTAATTACTAGTGAGCTTTGTCTTTCCAGGGTTTAAAAAATTACTAAGACGTTGTCTGGACTGTCTTTGGTTAGAGTGACTCTACGAGAAGCACACAATCAATTTTAGTTGATCGAGTCTGTGACTGTGTTGACTACAAGTAAACTGAGTATAGTTGAAATTGAAATCTATACTATATAATATTATAAAGCTGAAGAGTTTGTTTGTTTGTTTGTTTGTTTGTTTGTTTGAACGCGCTAATCAGGAACTACTGGTTCGAATTGAAAAATTCTTTTTGTATTGGATAGTCCGTTTATTGAGGAAGGCTATAGGCTATATAACATCACGCTACGACCAATAGGGGCGGAGCATAAATGAAAAATGTTGCAAAAATGAAAAACCGTTGAACCTAAAACACGCGAACAAAGTCGCGGGGGACAGCTAGTAATTATAATAAACTTAATCAATAGGGGTACGGACTAATCTTTTTTCATTTACTTGTCACATAGATTATTAAAAAATAATAGACACAATTCTTTTTCTTTTTTTAATTAAACAAACAATGAGGAAGATACAGTGAATGTAAAATTCGCGTGACGTCAGTTGTAGCAACAATTTTTACCCACAAATGACGTCACAAGCCCCTTCTGAACTGTAAAACGCTTTAACTTTGTAATTATTTATTGATTTGATAAAAGAAAAAATACGAGTTATTTTATTTTTTATGTATCTGGCGGACTTAATGAATATTTCCTTTTCATTCCCAGTCCGCACCCGTATCTCCCCGTTGGTTCTCAGACTGATGTAATTCTCTTGGACTTCCTGTGCCCTGGCTAAAACCTCCGTGGTGCATCTTCTTTCCCGTCGACTCAGACTAACCTTACTAACATTTCCCTTGAAATGTCTGATAAAGGGGCCTTCATTTCATCCCATATATGAAGGGGCCTTGTCACTGCAGTTGGAATTACAGGCTGTATATTGTAACCTGTAAATTGTATACAGAATATTCTCCCTCTTGTATAACATGACGCGGCCGCATTGTTCTCGAACCGGGCCAGTGTTCGTTATAAATAAACTATTATCTGCAATAATAACTTGCTCGATTGAACTGAACAATACGCTCAGCGGACGAGTGGGCGGGGGATACTATCGACCTATTGACGGGAATTGTATAGAGCTGTTAATTCACCTAAAGACATTTTTTTTAGACATAAAAGATCTACATAATTCACACATAGTTGTGTATTTGTTTTGCGTACAAAAAGAAGCTCTTACTTTAATTACGTTCGCAGTTTCAGTAAGTATTCGATCACGAGTAGGTCTTGCCCATGCAAGTTTTCACAAACATAACCTTGAAACTGTAATAAATTACTTATTTATGTCTAATACAACCTTCTTTTGACCTCATTAAAATTAACACTAATAATACATGAGGAAATGAATGCAAGCCTAATTGCTAACCATCGCCAATTAAACCATACTATAATATTGTAAATGCAAAATTAATTATGTCTGTTACGCTTTTACCGCTAAACCGCTGAACCAATTTTGATCAAACTTGGTACGGGTAAGCTTGGATCCTAAGACAGGATATAGGCTGCTTTTGGCCGCAATTACCGACGCCCACATAAGCGGAGCCGCGAGCAACAGCTAGTACTCTATACAATGAGTGTATATACCATATAGAATGTAGAGTGTATATATATGTTAGTTTTTTATGCATTCTGGGTAGAGTGCATATATTTGTTAGTTTTTTATGCATTCTCAAACCAATAACCAGATTATGATGAAACTTTGGTAGGATGATCTAAGTGAGCCCAAGAAGGTCCTAGCTCAAAAAATTACATTATTATATATATAATATAATATTATAGCTAATGTAAAAAAAAATCTTTACTTGTATTTGCAAAGCCGGGTTAGCCGGTAAAATATAAATTATAATTTTATTAGTCGGATACCAGCTCTATACAGATCCCATCAAGTGGCCTTTGTTGAAGTCCAGTCTGATTTAATTGCGTGCAGCGTTAATTGGCTATTGTCCGGTAATATTGTGCCCTCGCCCTTAGTTATATAGCCGATTGTTTTTGTGGCCCATCGGCTAATGTGTAGTCGTGATGTTTGCTTACCGTTTAGATATAGATTGAGTTGTTTGGGACAATTAGATTAATCTGCTTGAACCGTGTTTTTGGAATACAATACGTAATTTTGTTCTTAAGTAATCTCAGACTTCTTCCTGTTTTTTTTTTTGTTAGACCTAACCTGCATCAACTAATGTGCATCGCTAACCGTAAGCAAATTTTTAGCTAAATGTACTGCGCTCGTTTACTGATTTAAGTACTGATTTAAGTGATTTTCCGTGCGACGACAGATGTTTATGCGAAAATATCCACGGTTCTGATATTATTAGGGTAATATTAAGTTTTGAGATAGTTTTAATAAAATAGCGCGCTCTTTTTAGACACAAATTTTACGATTTTACTTGTTCATACTAGTGCCTACAATTCACACTCGATATGCGCGCTCTATAGTTTACTTATTTTTTCTCTATGGTTGTATTCCACTGTGGGACATACGGAAGACTTTTGTTCCGGTTTTACAAATCTTCTTGTCTTTCTGACAAATGATGACAGTTTCTGAAACAAAAATCGATGTTAAAACAAATTCATTTATAAAATTTTCCGTAAAGTAGCATTTACTTAAGTTTAAACAAAAAATATTATGTTAAAGTCAGATTTTATGAAGAGCCTCTAAAAATATTCGCAACACCGTTGAACGAAGGTTTACAAGATTATTATATACCGACTTTAAAAGTAAACTTTAAGACAATGGTTAACAGCAGCAAGAAATTTATGTAATCTTCCATATCTCTCAATCTACAGATCATCAGATTACGCACTATTCATGCACTATCAACGGGAAAAGACAGGTTAAAAATAATAGCTTCCAGCTATTACAGGACAAAGGCGTTTAAAAGAAAACCTGCATACACTGTTCTTTGAAACATATACATAATCATAATAATTAAATGTAGCAATAAGCTGTTATCATCCGGGCGCAGAATCATGCTACTGACCACTCTGCATAATTTTTTTAAGTCCTGACTACCAACGACTTCTCCAAATTGTTCGACATACATTTCTGGTTTTGTTAACACTGGCAAGTTGTTGTCTCAAACATTGCAAGCAAGAAATAGTGTATGTTATATTCGGTCATTGATTAATCAGCTTTGTGGTACAAGAAAGTGTCAGCCAGAGAACCAGTTAGGCAAATTATCTGCGAAGAATCAGTGAGTCCACCTGCCGGCAAGGGCTTTATTTATTTATGTATACTTGTGTTGCAAAGTTCGCGTGATGAGTCGCAATGTATTGTTGTAAATGGCTTGCATGGCCAGTTTATTTTTACTTGACGATATTGAATAAACTTTGGAATGTATTAGAAATAGACTGCGCGTGTTTTGTTTAGATTTTCTTTTTAATTAACTAGTGCATACGTAAACTTTGAGATTAATTGCTGTGTGGATTCATGAATAAAAGGCATTGGTACACAGAGGCCAAGCCTTTTTTCAATACGACGGGCTTGTTGGTTTAGAGGTTAGTGACCCTGACAGCTAAACCAGAGGTTGTGGGTTCGATTCCCGCCCAGGACAAATCTTTGTGTGATGAGCTTGATAGTTTGTTCTGTGTCTGGGTATAATTTGTCCATAATATGTATGTATTTAAAAATATGTAAGTATCTTTGTCAGTGTTGTCTGGTTGCCATAATTCAGACTCTGCCTAGTTTGGGATCAGATGGTCGTGAGTGAGTTGTCCCAAGATATTATTATTACATTAAATTCAGGTAGTAAATGACCACATATCTATATAATTAAAAACAGATTACCACATGTACGACGGAGTACCTATCTCTTAAGAACGGCTTTTTGTGTAGTGTTTGTAATTGTCAGGACTAGATTTGCATAACACAAAATTTGCAAAAATTCCACGAGTAATGTCGAAAATTGACAGGACAACAACAGTCGAGTTCGCTAGTATTTTAATAAACTCAAGTTGACTTTTTTTAAACTTGATACTACTAAAGAAACAAAAACTACGGCCACTGTTGCTGATGCAGTCTGTTGTGTGTACAGTTTTATCTATCATTATTTTACTTGACAGAGAATTGTACCTACATCGTTCATGTTTCTTACCATGTTTAACTACAAACCAGGAACTTTAACCATTGGAAATTAATTATACAAATAAAAAAACACATAATTTATTAGACTCCACAATAAAAAGATAATGACACACCTACACCTCAGACAACATAATCACCCAAATTACAACTGACAAATAAAAATACAAAACAAAAACATTTAGACGGCAAGAAATAATCTCAAAGTCAGACAAAACAAACAATATATTACCACTATAGCACATTGAAGATTTTTCAATCATACGCACAGTTGGGCGTCTAATTAAAAGTATAATGATCCATTCTATAATAGCACAGAAAAGATAATGTATAACCAATATTATAATAATGAATAATAATTAGTAATTGTGTAACAAAAACTATCTTGTTTAACGTGTAGAGTAGATTTACTATTTTGAATTAATTACTGCCAAAAATCTATTTTAATGGAGTTGAATTTTGATGATAAATTAATCTTACCTTGTTCAGTAAATCATCCTTTTTATAGTAATTGCTAGATTTATTAGTATTACTTAAAGAATTTTGTTGGGTTATGTGGTGTTTCTTTTGGGTATGGCCAAAAAAATCTAGGCATAATACTAGGCAAAATACTAAAGGCATAGCTTAAACTTTGTGTTTAGTAAGTATATACCTAACTTAACATGATTTTAGTTGAAGAACTTAAAATCGTGTTTAGTATATTTTCGTCGGAATGATGGCTAAGGGATATGCCCTTTTTACTTCTTTTTATAACCAGTATGTCATAGATTAAGCTCTTCAGATCTGTAAAACTAATCTTAAAGTCATTAACTACATAAATTATGTAATGAAAATCACTACCTATCAACACAAGTTCAAATTACAAATTTATTTAAGTAAGAGTTTACCCATAATTTATTCAAATGCAGTTTAATTATTAATTACAATTGCTAATCGGACTCCATTTATAGATTTTCACCATCTAACATAAGTTCCGATGTTTACTGTAAATCAGAATCAATTAAATCGAGTTTATTCGAGAATTGATTACATTGAAAGATTAATGAGCATTATTATTAATTAGATGTTTATTCATTTATGTATATCTTAGAGTACACATAGATAATCATAGAGTGCGCGCATCGTTAGTAGCCCTTTGTGCCAAGCGTTAGCAAATTTTTAGCAAATCAAATCAAATCAAATCATTTAGTTTTGTAACTAGGATAAAAAATCACTTTTACAAGTCACATAAAACATTTTTTTAGAGCTCGCTGGATTCGACATTTCCTAACTGGCTACCCTGAGAAGAAATGTCGAAACAAACTCAGGGGTCAGCCTCTTTTAAAGTCCAGACAATCATTGTAATTAATTTTTTTTTGTGTAAATAATTGCAGTGTCTTTTCTGGACTGGCCTTTTGAAGAAAGAGCCAGTTCGACCTGAGCAAGCCTGTGCCAACAAGTGGCAAGAGTGCCCCGAATAGCTCATGCAGCTCAACCATTTTCGAGCTGAAGATTACTACACTCGTTTACTGATTTAAGTGATATTCCGTGCGACGACAGACGATTATAAGAAAATATCGACGGTTCCGATATTATTAGGATACTATTAGTTTTTGAGATAGTTTTAATAAAAGGTCGCTCTCTGTATACTGGTGTCCACAGTTCATGCCCTGTTAGGCGAATTTATAGTTTATTGAAGTAAAACTTCTTTAGGCGCGACTAGGGAGTAACTCAGATTTTTTTTCTGACGGAAGTAACGCTTCCGCCATTTAAAAATAATAATTCTGATTGGTTGTAAGTATATGTCATATACTACACGCTTCTTGACTTATACGCCAGCTAGTGGCAAATATCATAATCAATTAGGATTATTTATTTTCAAATTGTCAAACGGATCAATTGTGAATAGCAAAGTGAATGAAAAATTCAACAGTTTTAAAAACATTATTTTAAATTGCAAAATTTTTTGAAAATCTCTAAATATACTTGTTTATTTATTACTTTTAAAATAAGTAAATTAAAAATAAATTTTCTGACAATTGCGACATTTTATAATATTCAATAACAAGGTTATAAAGTTTTACTTCAATCGCGCGTAAAGGTTACACGCACACACTTTTTTTATTTTTAATCTAACTCCGAAGATATACTAAAGTTGATTAGTAAAGATTAGTCAGCAAAGAACCAAATAAAATGTAGTTCATAGAAGAATTTAATCACTTTTTATTTCTTTTCTTTATGTTAGAATGTGTGCTAATACAATAGCGTAAAATAATTTAATATAATACAATTCTTAAAATATTCATAAGTATAACAGCAGTAACTTTTTTTAATAATTTGTTGTCCAAATAATAGGATTTTTTTCTGAAATGAAAGGCTTATAATTGATAAATGTTTTATTACTGCATGGCCATGCATGTATTCTTGTTTTTTTTCTATCCTCTCAAATCTAAGCTCTACCAGAAGTTTGAATTTATCTTTTTAAAATTTGCCAGTTTTTTTAACCTGTATTCTTACGAATATTAGGCTTTACCGAGCTAAAGCCATAGTCTTTAACAATAAGAACTAAAATCATTATAACACATAACATTAAACGTCTATTCTCATCGTTAACTGTCCATATGCTGGGGCGTTTTCCAGTTAAGTATAACAACTGAATAAGTAGGTTCTGTTTATCTCGTAAAATGAAATCAACACTAAACCAATAAGAAAAGTTAACGTTATTTAGATTGCGTGCAGCCTCCAACCGATTTAGATGAGACTGTTATCTCAGAAGATAACAGGATTGAGATTATTGTGCTCGACATTTCACTGAAACAGTGCTATTTGCGAAATGAAATTG
Organism: Diachrysia chrysitis; assembly: GCA_932294365.1. Lineage (NCBI taxonomy): Eukaryota > Metazoa > Arthropoda > Insecta > Lepidoptera > Noctuidae > Diachrysia > Diachrysia chrysitis. The sequence goes on along the minus strand of OW028659.1, from coordinate 5,767,763 downwards.
GCTGATATAGTGAGCTTGGCAGTATATCCCCTACTCCCGCGTCTACACGGGGCTGTTAAACTTGACATTTGACTTTAGGTGTCAACAGAGTAAATATAGACGAGCATAGAGTGCGCGCATCGCTAGTAGCCTGCTATGTGCATAAGTAACTTTTTTGCTGAAAGTACTGCGCTTCTTTGCTGATTAATTGATTTTTCGTGCAACGACAGACGTTAATGCAAAAATATCGATGGTTCCGATATTATAAGGGTAATATCAGGTTTGAGATAACTTTAAAAAACAGCGCGGTTATGACACAAAGTTTACGATTTTACTATGGTGCTCAGTTTATACTGTTAGATGCACTCTACAGTTAACTTATCTTAACCTTAAGCGTGTCAAACATCCGTTTGATATTTGGGTCGTAATCGACTGAACATCTAAGTAAATAGGTCTTCGTTGCCATTGGTTTAAAATACTACTTTTTGCTAGCGATAGGCCAAGACAATATGTAGAAAATTCCTAAGAAAACATACAAGTATTATTATTAAATAAATTATTATTATTCACCATTTTATACTACTAGCTCTATATAGTTTGAGCAGCATATTTTACCTATATTTACTTGATAAATAATTGATTAAATCTTAAATAATATATACGATGTTAAAAACCTTCTACAGAATACATAAATAATTATAGTAAATAGCAAAAGACTAGATACTAAGGCATTATAAAAAAGCGTATAAAAATCGTTATTAAAGTAAAAATAACTCGACAAGTAACATCGGTATGCGTTACTAAAACAAACACAAAAGGTGCGCAGGCGCATTTGAAATGATAATAAAACGGACAAATGAAATCGCACACTTACCCGTATCTTTGTGATGCGCTCAGACAAAGTGGCGGATTAAAGGCGGGGACAGAAGATCCCGGTGCGGGATTTATATCCCGGGAACTTTCAGTAATGTCTTTTGCCTGAAAAACAGAATAAAAGTAAACTTAAACAAAGTATTTAACTGAAATCTATCAGATATATAAAGAAGCACGTTCACCTGACAAGCCTTTTATTAATTATTTAATACAAAACGATTTACTCACGTATATTCGCCCGACTAGTTTCAGACTCAATAGGAGACCCTCATGTCTCATCATGAGCTGACGCGGCGGCGGTGGTGTCGCGGGTCAAACTGTTTTGTTTTAAATAATAATGAATACCTACTCCTCACGAAAGTTATTATACAAGCCTTTTATTTCTTATTACAGCGGTAAAGACAAAATTAATACCCCACAAACTTGATTTGACTTCACGGATAGCTGATAGCTGAGTGGTATAGGTCAACACGCCAATGACCACTGTTATGACATGCCGCGGGTTCGATCGCGGGTGGACAAATGTCTGTGGGATCCCCATACATTTGTCCCAAGTCTGGGTGTTCTTTATGTATGAAGTAGATTTTTTCGACTTCCTGTCATACCAGTTTCACCAGAATACCGTATTTCAAGTGAAGCGACTGCCTACCTGACCTTCACAACCTATTTTTCAGGTAAGACTGACACCGGGATCGTTCTGTCAAACAAAATAAATTCCCGGTAGAGCAACAGTGTGTACTTTCCTACATGAGTTGAAACAAACACGACTAGTATCGTAATATTTGCGAATAATCCGCAAACTGGTAATACTATACGGACACTGGGAACTTTGAAAGACTGAGATAAAGAAAATATCAAGACTATTATGGCCTGTCACACGCACGTCGCTCTCAACACGATGGAATTCTGTGGATAGGACTTTATTTATGTGTGAAAAATTTACCTTTCGTTCATATCGTTTCAAGATAATCCGTCATTAATTGGGTAGAAGACTACTTTTTTTCTATTTTTATCTCTAACTAGCTGTCTCCCGCGACTTTGTCCGCGTGTTTTAGTTTTAATGTGTGTGTGTTTTAACGTGTTTTATTTTTTCATTTTTGCGACAATTTTCATTTATGCTCCGCTCCTATTGGTCGTAGCGTGATGTTATATAGCCTATAGCCTTCCTCAATAAATGAGCTATCCAACACTGAAAGAATTTTTCAAATCGGACCAGTAGTTCCTGAGATTAGCGCGTTCAAACAAACAAACAAACAAACAAACAAACAAACAAACTCTTCAGCTTTATAATATTAATAGTATAGATGCCGAGCGTGAGCAAATTTTTAAGCAGAAAGTACTACGCTCGTTTACTGATTTAAGTGATTTTTCGTGCTAAGAGAGACGTTTATGCGAAAATATCGATGGTTCAGATATTATAGATACTGCCTACAGTTCATACTCAATATGCGCACTCTATTATTAGTTTACATATTTTTACTCTAAAATCTATCATTTCTTAACCTACAAAGCACTGGGCTTAGGTTAAGGTTTTTTTGTAGGTTAAGAAATGATAGATTTTAGACACTTGACAAAGTGGTAATAAAGCAAAATACCTAAGTTACTATTCATTTTATTTTTATTTTATTTATTTATTTTTGTTTATTTATATCTTACAAATATTTACTGTATTACTTATCCACACGTTTCGAACGTATCATTTGACTATATCTTTTGTAGTTTCGCATCCAGCGGGCTGTCATACGGCGGGGCTTAGCGAATTAACACCGGAGTTAAGTTGCATTATGTGCCGTGCCTTTTGCAACGCCGCACCTCTGAGGAATTAGTCACATAATAAATGTTTGAGACAGAAGTACAGGTTGAACCAAATCCATAGACGCAAATCTGAAAAAAACATATTCAAATTGGGTAAAAAATCAAATACTGCGTTATTTTAAACAAAATGAAATATATTGTAAAAGAGCTTTTGAATAAAAACTCGCAATGTCAAGTTACAAATGTATGTTTATCTCCACTATTGAATCTCCATAGAAAGCTAAGTTGCCAAATCTAAGGATTTATAATTGTTTTTATTTCATCATTTATTAATGTAGTCTTAATCGCCTATTTATACAATTCAAATTACTTTTTTTTGTTATTACGAATATGCTTATAAATGTACTTAAATCACTACACTACATGCATAACGTACGTGTTAGACTATTATTTTAAAATATTTTCAAAATCATGAAAAAATATTCACCTTGGCTTACTGCACAACAAACTTTATTTTTATTTTACAAAAGATCACTGATACTTCTGCTATTAACCTATATAATGTTGTTTTACATTGCTAGTGTTGTTATCGATGTGTTGTTCGTTGTTATGTGTTGTTCAACATGCTAAATGTTAATTACATACACACTGATTTGTTGGTCGATTTCAAAGGCTTTTGATATTCTGCTGCGGCTTCAGTTTCCGGATATATTATGTAAGAAGTTCGCGGCTATTGTGAAGTTAAAGTAAAGTCTTTCAGGCTTATATTTCTTAAAAGGGTATAGGTTAAATAAATTTTTGAAACTATACAACTCAACAACGATAATTTATAAACACATGGTAAGGGCTTACTACTGATACGTCAGTCAGTTTGAAGTCGCCGTTATGTCTCGTGCTGTATCTGTCACTTTAAGGTTTAAATTAGCGACAAATAGATACCTAAGAACGTCTTGAATTTAATTTGCGTGTCAGTATTCAGGGGTGAGAAACTTGTAATTCCAATTTACCGTTCTGTCCTTGAATTACTACAGAATAAAACAAAAGAAGGACAATAATGTAATGAACAACCTAATGAAATTGTTTTAAAACGTATATTCTAAAATAATATTAATAAAATATAAGGTGTATATATATATGAATAGTCTATTAAATTAATATCTTCTGCCATTTGATATTATTTCCACTTAAACATACATCAATGTTATGTAAAGTGTAAATAAAGTTCATAGTTACTGTTGAAAATCAAACTCCACCGTATAATATGTCAGCATTAGAGTTGTTTTTTTCTATCACTCGCGTTTGTTTACATTTTTAACAAAAAGTTTTGAACGCAGTATACCTACCGATTGTAACTTGATAGAGAATAAAAAAAGTTGGAAATAAATTCACTAACAGGTGGACTTTATCCCATTATTCTAATAGTCGCATGGGACAGCAATCTAGAAAAGCAATAAAAAGACAAACTCCCAAAGGATTTACATTGCCTACTTCTTTTCAAAATACTTTAAAAGCTAATTAATTGCAAATAATTGCTTTCTCAGTCACAACTCTATCATCCATTCATTACAAACTCGTATATGTTTTTAGCAATTTACCTAACACTGAAACAAATGCAAGCCATTTTTTAAAATTTTACCTTATTTTATCCTTAACTAATTATGTACATATGAAAAAGAGAACGACAGCTTAAAATAAGTTTAATCCGTCTTTAACAGAATCAGGACCGCTATATCAGTAATGTTAAAACTTGAAACATTTCACACATAAAAATGGAAAAGAATTTACAATTTGAAAATTTTGGCCTTTAGTTTTAATAAGACGGTCTTAGAAAATGGCGTCGAATACATGTGTATTCCACTCTCACACTATCCAGGAAATCATTTTAATTTACCTTAATGTTAAAACTTAAATATGCACATATATTTAAAACATACATCTTCTATTTGAAAACAGACGTGAGAAAAAACATAGGTCATCTGATCCAAGTGTATTTCAAGTAATTAAACCAAGCACAGGAGGTCCAATTTAATTCAATTTCCTGCTTAAATATTCGTAATCAAAAACCTACCTCCTTAATTACGAAGCAAACATAATCAATTTTAAATAAAGAAATATTTATAACCAGGTTCTAAGCTTAAGTAGTTACCCATACAATTAATTGAGAAGCCGGCTTTCGTTTTAAATAAAGGGAATCATTAAGGACAGATACAATTCTTCAATCCGATCATTAATTAGTCAATTAAAAGGCTAGTGTCTTCCTTATTTTACCTAGTTGAGTATTTCTTGCAAATGAGTATCATAAATAACAGAACAATCGCATTTGAGTTAAAGACGTAAGTGCTCAACTGCAAAATGGATTAAGGATTTTGTCGCACTGAGAGCGAGAAGCGTTTTTTAATATTTATTCTATACATATTGTGAGGAATAATTCACGAAAGAGTTTTTATTAGTTTACTTTTACTAAATAGTTTATTTGAGTTTTTGAATTTTAAAAAGATAAATGAAGATTGTCAGGAAGTGAATAAGGATGAATCTCACGATTGCAATAAAATAAAATTAATAAAGAATAATTATATTATGTTTCCGTTTCAAATTCTAAACTATCCCACATATATACAAAATCGTTTCTATAAATAATGATAGCTGTGATAATCTATATATATAATAAAATAGTAATCGATAACTTTCGTTTGCCGGTTGTCAGTTTGTCTGTAAAAGGTTGCATCAAAAACTACTAAACAGATTGCTGTAAATTATTGAGAGACTTTTTCGAAAAACCGCAGAGTACAATTAGCTATGTTTTGCAAAAATTCAATTTCATTTGCTACCTTTGTTACAAATCAAAAATAAAAATTTAGGTTTAATTTTTATTTTTGATTTGTAACAAAGGTGTAACAAATAAAAATAAGATATCTGGTTGCTATGGCTACCTAATTTCGCCATAGTTACCCCTTTGTTACACGTCAAAAATACCAATCAAATATCAATCAAAAATACTAAATGCTTATTAAAATGGCTAAAATTACGGTGTTGGATACATAAGACATATATTTTAATAATTACTTCGTCTAGCTTTAAACCTTAATAGAGACAGAAATGAATTAATAATTTCAAGACTAATTACTTTATTTGTAAAACATAATTGTTTATTTTTGTTACTTGCTCTTCGCAGTCTGTAACTATAATACCCCAGCTTTACGCGATTGCGTGTCGAGCCAAAAGTATACATCGAAGCAAATACAAACGCATTTGTGTACCACATTGTACCTTAATGAAAGTCATACTAATAGACACTGTTCGCATTAAATACCCTGCCTTCGACCGCCACAGAAAATTGTAGGCATTATCATGTTAATAAGCATAGGTATTTGATATCAAAGCCAGTTTGCATACACAAAAGATGATTATATGCATATTTGTAGAACATCGAGTTTCAATAGCGATATTAAAATAGATTTGTCCGATTGGTTTTTGTTTTTTCAATTATATTCGTTTGAATATTTAATTTTATATTGAGTCAAGTAGTATGAATGGTAGAAAATGGTCGGATAGAATTTTATTGTTTTATATTTATATACCATAGTCCAATTCATATTATATATATTATCAGGATTTTGTTGTAGGTACCTTCTACCCGTAAACAAGAAGTTAGTATTTTTACATCTCAAAACAATTTATTACCAAACACAGCGCATCATAACAATATAGTTATTATAATTTAATTTAGACAAAAAGTTACCTAAATCATATTTTATATTTTATTTCAAACAGCAATTGATGTTCCAATTAAAAACAAATTTGAAAATTTGTCAAGAAACAGAATTCATCACTGCACTTAGAGGCAATTAACAGAAAAAATTAAAGCTTTCATCTCTAACTAGTATAAAATCATAGTCCGTTCAGTAAAGCTGACACGGAACTGGGGTCTCAGGAACAAATAACAGTTAGCTGGTCCCACAATGGCATCTAGCTTCGTATAAAAATATCGAGTCGTCTCAACGCGCCTTATACAGTACAATAGTGGACGCGAGTTGCGGGACACTTGGTCCCATGAGATACTACGTAAAGTGTTGCGGTTCGAAATTACTGTTTTTATATTCTGGTGATCTTAGGAATGTATACGGTTGTTGTGGTTTTTGAGGGAATACTTAAAAGGATTTTATGGATCGGTTGTTTACGCAAAAAAATATGTGCGAGTTTGTTGATTGGTCTCCTCCTGACGACCTCGGTGGTCGTGTGGCGTACACGCCAGTTTTCAAGGTGTCGCTAGCTCTGAGGTCCCGGGTTTGATCCCCGAACGAGTAAATGTAAAAAACTACTTTTCAATCTTGTGTCCGGTCTGAGTGTTTGTGGTACCCTCGATGTCTCCGATTAAATAACACAAGTGCTTTAGCTACTTACGTTGGGTTCAGAGCAATGTACCTAATGTTTTCCATATTTTTTATGCATTAATGATCTACTGACTTGACACAGAATCAAGCGACTGCTTTTACATTTAAAGACAAAAAATATATTTATCTTATCACTAACTTGAATGGAGTCGGGCAAGACACCTGGCAAGATTTGCTGATGGTAGGTGGAGTAAAACTCTGACAGAATGGTAGAAGATACAATAGAAGCCCTGGTAGACCACCAGACAGGTGGACTATAGCAAGACCTAGATGCAAAGGGCTTATAATCTTAAGGAAAAGGAGGCTTAGGCTAAGCAGGCTTGTTTATTCTACTGGGTTATAAATTGACATGGAACCAAAGTCACTGATATAGCCCTTAAAATTGCCAGACTTAAGTGCCAAAATTGCTCGGAGAACCGATGGTCATTGGGGCCGAAGGGTTCTCGAGTGGCGACCACGAATCGGAAGACGCAGCGCGGGTAGGCCTCCCATAAGCTGGACCGAAGAAAAACCGGCGCTGCACAGGTCACCACGGCAATTAACACAGTGTGTGACGTGCTGCGGCTTCGATTCCCGCATGGGACACGCATTTGTGTGATCCACAAATGCTTGTTCCAAGTCTGGGTGTTCTTTGAGCATGTGAATTGAATGTTTGTAAAACCCCCTGCGACAAAAGGATTAAATTCCTTAGTACGGGTGTCGTAATTAAAAAAAAAGTGTTATGTATCACTCTCTGTCTCTTTGGCTAACAGTAAATTCAAAGTTACTATGATTAACTGCGGTCATTTTATCTTGACTCGCTCTGTTAGTATTTATTAAGTTTTTCTTAGTAGAAATACATATATTTTCTTAAAAACAAATCCAACTACGTTCTATAAGCGTGCGTGTCTTCAGTAGAAATGCGAAAATCACTATTTATTGTCTAAGTGACGAGTCATAAATTGTGAGTACGACTACTGGTCGCCATTGTAGTCGTCCGCAGTTTTATTGTTGGTCTTATTGAATACGCCAATAGGCAGCGATTGTGTAGGACAACACGTAATATAATAAAGAAATTATTATATTGTGTTACTTTGTGCGAAACTGTTTGTGTGTATTTGGTTTATTTTGCTTGGATTTGCTTGTGTAGCCCAGTTTTGTTATAACCCCGGTCCCCGGTCACTCACATGCGCGCAAACATTCGAAAAAGGTTCGCGCGGTTTGATGTCTGTTAAAAACCCGACACAACTTGGAAATGAAATCATTTGCAAATGTCATCTTACATTTGTGGGTTTGCGTATTCGTGCGAATGTGAGTGACCGGCATTATGATGCGTTGTAAGTCTTATTTAGGAAATTTTAAGGATCTGCATTGATCTACCTGGATCAAAAGTACGTACACGTAAAGTAATTGTACTGTAATTTTAGATTTAAATCCTACTTATATTTAAAGGTTTTTCTGTGTGTCTGATTGAACTTAGTGCCACGGGATACTAGATTTTGCGGCAGTGTAAATTTATTCCAGTAAAGAAGACAAGAAAGGTTGACAGAACAGGATGCACCAGACGTACTTAGATTAGTGACACTAGATTTTTACTAAATTTGTGTCTTTTATTTGTATGCAAAGTCTTGTAATATTCTAAATTATTATACTGTTACTATATTTTGATTCAAACTAATATTACTTGACTTAACAATTTTTTTTTTAAATGTCTCTACTTCATAGAGTCTTATACTTACTTACGCTTTTTATCGACCAATAATAATTAACAAAACGAAAATATGTCTGTTAATTATTATTTAAATTAAAAATACCCGGCGATAATATAATAATATTTATAAATAACACCATCATGGTTATTATAATTCTCGTTGAGTTCTCTTTGAATCGTAAAATACATACTTATATGAGAATATTAAAGGGTCTCAGTGTCACTTGCATCCGATGAGTAAGAAAATTTTATCGATAATTAGTAAGCACTAAAAGTTAACAATACATTCTTTATAGGCCGGGAGGCCGGGTGTAATATAGGTAAAACCGATTGTAAAATAAATATAATAAAATATTAAATACAGTTTTATAACAATGTTTTTCTCTTTATATTGAAATAAACAAAACTTTTTGTTTCGTTTGTTTTATTTTGATTTCAAAGTATATAGATGTATTATGTGGTATTATGTATATAGATATAAGACCTCCAAAAATTAATAGTTTGTTAAAGTAGGTAATTGTGTTTAAAATAATTGTTTGTTTATTAAGTGTTTAACTTCTAATTGCAGAATGTTTATTCTATCCATCGACAATCGATTGTTCACTTTTTTTATATAAAATAATAAATTTAATAAAAAAATACTCAACACACCCTGACTCCCGGCTCAAGAACTCTCATAAAACTAAAAATAGTGCTTCGAGGCGGTACCTTAAAGTGCATCTTGAGCTTAATAGTCCACTATGAATAGTATAACTGTCTCTCCCACAAATAAAATGAGTTTTTTACAACGCCCTCTGTCGGCGGGACAGTTTTCATTTTATTTCAATTGTAATTTTATAGTGAATTTTCTATTATAGACGCCATTTACTTTTATTCATAGTTTTTATGTTATATTTTTTATGTATTCTTTGATTATTATTTTGATTGTTTTTGTCTCGCGATTATGAAGTATAATTGGTTAGTTTAAAGCTTTTATGAAATCGGTATAAAAAATTTAAACAGATACTTGCGTCACAATTCCATTGGATCAAGTTAAAAAATGATCAATTCATAAAGTCTAAAGAAATAATAGATATTTATTACCCATTTAAACTGTAATTTTTATTGTTAAAAGTGATACCTAATATAGTCTTAACTGTAGTATGTTTATAAATAAATGGTAAAATAAATAAAAGTAGAAAAAAAATCTTCAATTTATTGTAATGCAGATCACTGCATTAAATAATCAATTAATTTCTTAAGTATTACATCAGTAATTAAATTAATTGATAATTTTCAATACATCTTTTCTGACTGGATAGCCGAGTAGTATAGGTCACCACGCCAATTACCAGTGTGCGCAACGTGCTGCGGGTTCGATTCCCGCATGGGCAAAGCATTTGTGTGATCCACAAAATTGCTTGTTCCAAGTCTGGGTGTTCTTTGTGTATGCGAATTGAAAGATTGCGAAACCCCCCGCGATATAGTGATTAAAATCTCAAGGGCGGAGATGTTTTAAAAAATAGTAATAATATCAAATATCAAATCTTGTCCCCATAATTTTATTTTAGAAAGCCATTCAAATATGATTACTTTACAAAGAAAACTATTAAAAAATACTATTGCCATTAAGTAACTACTTTAAACACTCATAAACAGTAGCAGTAACAAATAAAAATTCCACTTCACATTATAAAATTTACAATAACTTTAAGATAATTACTATAGCTTTAATATCTCAGGAACAATTAACGTCTATCACGTCGGTCTGCCTCGGGCGAGTTCGGGCGCGGTCGGCTCCGCTCGGTAATTGCCCTGCGCATACGCAGCCTCGAGCGACTGCAACAGCTACCGTCTCTACCGAAGTAGAGAAAACAATTTGTTTTAGTAAATAGAAAAATGATTTGTAATGTTGTCTCATTATCCTATTAGTAAATTGGTTTTTGAGTGATAGTAATTAGTGTGGGTGTTATATGCTTTGATTGATTGATTTGTTGGACAAATTGAAATATTGCTATACGATACGAATAAATTGGCATAACTAACGATTAGAACGTAAATACCTATGTGCGTAAAAGTATTGATTTTAATTTCAGTTTCTTTGATTGATCTGTCAATTAGGAAAAACTGATAACTTTATTAATTGTGTACGACAATCTTTTAGAAATAAATTTAGTAGTTGCTTTTTTGTCTGTTGCTCTTACAGCTAGGAATGGAAGTTGAAATAAACTAGAATGATTTTTTTCATTGTAACCATCGAAATTTTCTCTGATTTTTTTCAGAAACTTTGTGGATGGTATTTTCATCTTAATCTAGACCATATTTAATTTTGCATCTGATGAAAGTTTTATTTCGCTCATCTATTATTGATTTCTATTAATCATATTACTAGAACTCTTCAACCCAATTATTACGCGATCAAAAACCCTAACCACACAGATTTATTAGCTAAGATAGGTAATTTCCACACAGATGACTTCTAATTTATTCATAGAGTTAGTCAGAACCCTGGTACCAACGGTCCACGGTTGAGATGTCGCCCGGGGCGCATGTCTTGGACCCTATTACGTCACACTTGTCCACTCTCCTGATGTATGATTCGTAGGGAATTTTAATGAAGTCTTAAGGATCGATTTCGATCGAACAAGTTTTGTTTTATGGAACCGATTGTGAACGAGTTTTGGATGTTTAACTTTGCGAGATCGTTGTTGATGTGTGGTCTAAGAATGACGAGTAATACTTTCTAGCAGCTGTCAGAAAGAAATATATTTAATTTCAAACCTGTAACTGTTGGCCCCTATTTTGAAGAACGACAGAGAAGTTATTTACTGCAAAATAATCTTATTATTTAAATTATAGAAAAGAGTCGGATTATTTACACAAAAAAAAGTGGAACGATTTTTATGATCTTTAATTTGTTGGATTTGTCTCCACCCCGAATAGCGGAATAACTATAAAAAGTCACGAAAAAGGAAAAATGTCTTACGGGAACGGGGACTACATACGCGGGTGAACCCGCGGGTCGCCGCTAGTTTTACCATCAATGGGTAGCTAACCCATCTTTTACTTCCTTCGTTTTTTACCACCCAAGAGACTGTTCCAATTGCTGGAATGCCGTCATAATCAACTTAAATGTGTTATTTACCTCTATAAATCTCGAAAACACTCTCCATCAGGTTGAAAGTTGAGAACAGGTCTAAAACGTCCATTATCTTACCATAAGTACCGTTGAACTTTCAAAAAGTACGTAAAGTATATCATTATGCACCGGCAAAATTCCCATGAGCGAAACAAAATTTTAATTAAACACAAAAGCTTGTTGCGGCTTTTATCTTTCAAGAGAACAATGAGTGCAACAATTACAATCAACAAGACCCACTGCTCTTACGGAGTTACGGGACTTGAGAGAAAGAAGAAAAAAAAACATTGAAAACGTGACCCAAATTGCTCTTTTTGCGCGGAACAACTCCGATAATGGTCGAAATTTGCCGAAAGCGAATGGATTTTTGGGGTCAATTTGATTTATTTACGGTTTGATACAGTTCCGTGTCCGCTTTTTTTTCGGACAATGTGACTTGAATTGATGAGGCAGTGAGGTTATTGGAGTCGCTCGCGGTAATGTAATAATGTGTAATAATTCGGTCAATGACAGTGCCGCCCGTTTGGTTATTGTTTGCGGCAATTTTGTTGGGATTGTTCTGAAAAATCTTAATCTTAATTTCATTTTAATTAAGCTCTTTGAATATATTTTTGAATAGTGCCTATTTCATTTCAAAGACAAAGGCATTTATTAATGTTTCTAAATCTTTTTGCCTTAATGAAGGTGTTTTTTTGAACTAATTAGGAATATTTTTCGTAGAGAAGCTAAGTCGGTCTATGATGAAAAATGTCTTATGATTTATGTCCATAATACTGTTAACATTTAGCAAGCATAAACTAGTGATAACTAATCCACATACAATAACTAGTTGAGTTGCAATATCAAAACAGGTGGTCAGCGTATCGCCTCAGGTAAAATATCCATTTTAAATCAAACAACTTGTACTTTGCTGGTGGTACCTCCCACTGTCTTACCACGTGGTCTAAAGAGGTTATTGATATAGTTTTAATGAACTTCTGTGAACCTTCCGCGATAGTCCAAAGTTTAAATAAATTGTAAGCATAAGTTTTTAGATATTATAACTTAAAAAAGGCCATGATAAGACGTCTTTTTTTCAAGAGTTGTAAAGTGCTATGAGACATACCAGTTTCCTGGTAGAAACTGACTGAAAAATCTATTGAAAATGAAGTAAGTTCACGACCGTGTTTTCCAAGGTCCATATTCATCTTCTTTGTCCATTGCTATTTATGATTAACGGGTTACTCACTATTCTGGGGATCACCTGACTAGCTTTGGAACCGTTAGGAGTAAGGTGATGGTGCGGCGGCAGTGTCACGAGTCGAACGCGAGTCTTCGTCGATGGTGCGAGTTTCTTTACCTCTCTACTTTAGAAGAACATTTTGGAACCATTACATACCATTTTATAAACTTATCCAATTTGGGAAAGAATATGGTTTCATTCTCGCAATGTTCATATTGGAATTTTTGGACCATTTGTTTCAACAAATAGACGAACGCTACGAAGCCACAGACAGATAGGCCGACGGACAGACATACGCGTCAAAGTTATTACTCCCCTCTTTTTGCGTTGGAGGTTAAAAATAGGTTTCTTGAAGAAAACATTATCCAATTTCAGTGCTTGGCGCAACATCAGGAGACATACTTAACAATAGTGATCAGTATAATTAAAAATGTATAGGTTTACTACAGTTAAACTGTCAATAAGTTAACAGTATTTATTAAGTATGTCAGTGGGGTAAATAGGCAACTACAAATACTTGTCAGTGAAACAAGAAAACTATTTTAGTTCGCTACTTTGTGAAGTGATGATATCATCTATATTCTCTTTAATTAATACGTTTTTATACACAGGTGACACAGTTTTTTTCTAACTTATTCGCCTGTTATAACTTGATTGCCTTTGCGTGATGTCAAATGCAAATAAGTCGTTATTTATTTTGATAGCAACAATAAAATGGAAGTTGCTCTCTAGTATTGATGGATGTATGTCGTTTCGTTTGACAGTAGGTAAGCAGAACTCTATAGAAGCTTTAATTACAATCGTGTGTAAATGACGGTTTTACAGTAGAGTAAAAATAGATGGTGACTAGAGATGTTCATTGGATCTCCATAGCAAATAAAAGGCATGAAACAAAACAGTATACGTGTTATTTTTTAAATGAACACAGCAACCTTGCCTGTAACTAAACAAAGAATATTCTATCTTGGTGCAAAGGTGTGATATTTTTATGATTACAAAACAAATGAAACGCGCTTTCAAGCCTCTCATCGTGTGTTATCGGGAGCATTGCCTTTCAACTTGTTCTAATAGTAAGGAATATTACCTTTTTACGCCTTTTTGACTCCTTTTTTTTACCCGGCTGAAATCTTTATATCTGGCCTGTTGGTCTAGTGGTTATTCACCCTTACTGCTGAACGGTCGTGGCTTAGATTCCAGCGCAGGAGAAACCTTAGTATTATGAGCTTGATCATTTTGTTCTGCGTCTAGGGTCATTTATCTATAATATGTATTTTTTTAAAAATATATAAGTATGTTTATCAGTTATCTGGTTGCCATAATACATGCTTTGCCTAGTTAGGGATGAGATGGCCCTGTGTGAAATTATTCTAAAATATTCAATTATATTTTAGTATTGTCTTCGTCTAAGGAAAAACGAAGTTGTGAGCCAGACTCTTTTAACGAAGACCAGGTAGAAACCGTTTTGCAAACTTCCGCGATCCTCCATCCCTGGCAACCAAGTTCCCTTAACAAATCCCGTTTTCTAACCCTGGGTTATCAGAAGAATTGCCTTTTGGTACTAGTTCAGTTAAAATTAGGAAGATATTTGTCTTTTTGACACCTATATTGAACAGGTTACCCAACGACGTTGCCTAAGCCTTGCAATGTATCACAGTGTAACAGCTTATTTCCTTCCATTGATTATGACTCACGATGTAGTTGTAGTGTTGTTAATTTCGCTCATTCTATGCGCTTACTTGTCAACCGTTTGGATTATGACAAAATATCCGTTGGCGACTGTTTAACTACAAAATGTTATGACTTTATACAATTACTTTGATTAAATCACTAGCTTGCCAACTCCGGGTTGGCTATAGAAAACAGGTAGGCATGGTTATCCAAGCTATGAAATAAGTATTTATGTTAAAATTTTATGAAAATTCCTAAGTCATTTTTGCATGATGGATGGACAGACATAGAAATTTGTACTATTACTAATTATAATCTATCTATTCCCACTATAATTTGAACTTGCAATTACCTTATTAATTTTGTCTTAATTGGTTACGTTTTTATTTATTTTTTTACAACTCTGGGTTCCTATTTACCTACAAAAGTATTTCTTTAATTTATTTTTTACGTCACTGACTTCCGAATTCTTTCAGAGAGGTATTCTGATTATCGCTTTTCCAGAACTACGACTCGCGTCCCAGGAGAAACTAACCACAGCCCACAGCACCAACCACCAAAGTTCTTTCATTAACTTCGGTGAATGGCCGCAGATTGCACACCACATGCCCATATCATTTATCGCCACCACCATACTATCAAAGTTTCATATGAAATCAACTTTTTAATTCCCTTAGAGCGATTTACATTTCGCTAAACCTGTTTATCATTACTACATTTTACGCCACGCGATTACGACACTTATATACATAAAGATAGAGGTTATTTTGTTAGTTAATGCGTGTAAATTGTGTAAGTAGAGAGCAGCATGTCTAAACCACTGGCAGTTTAGATTTAAGTATTCTTATTTATTGCAATTTGTCAGTGGAACGAGATTTTAAACTTGTTTTAATTGCTGCTCGCTTAGGTAGGGCTGAGAGACTGTCGTTACCGATCTAAAGATAATGTGTTTTGATGATTTGTTATAATACGAATATTTGTAAAGAGTTCTTTTTTTGTGAAATAATAATAATAATATCTTGGGACAACTTACACACGGTCATCTGATTCCAAACTAGGCAGAGCCTGTATTATGGCAAATAGGCAACTGATAAACATACTTATTATATTTCTAAATACATACATAATATAGATAAATTACACCCAGACAGAACAATAAAATTAATGATCGTGCTCATCACACAAAGATTTGTCCTGGATGGGAATCGAACCCACAACCTCCGGTTTAGCAGTTAGGGTCACTAACCACTAGACCAACTGGCCAGTCAAATATAAGGCAGGTATAAAGGTATAAACCATAGGTATAAACCTAGAAGACTGTGATAAAAACAGTTAAATATGCGACAAATAGAAAGTTCAAGGGTTACAAACCTGAATTATATGAGAGAATGTTCAAACTGTCCTTTTTAGGGTTCCGTACCCATTACTAAGCCTCCGCTGTCCGTCCGTCCGTCCTTCTGTCAGTGAGCAGTATATCATAAACAGTAATAGCTAGATAGTTTAAATTTTCACAGATTTTTTATTTCTGTTGCCTCTATAACAGCAATAAATTAAAAATTAAAGGGGGTTCCATAAAATGTTAAAAAGAATCCTTCATGCGCGAGTTCAACTTGCAGTTAGCCGGTTTTGTGTTTTATTTGTTAATTTTTATACATGTCTCTTTATTAGGATATAATAACATTTTGTGAGTAAAATAAAAAGATGTTGACGACGCTGCGAGCTGATGCCCAACATATTGCTAAATACTATTTTGACAATGTTACTTAATAAATTATAATCTCAGAATGATCAAGTAGTTTCTTTCAGATACATAAATACTACTGTTTAT
Organism: Diachrysia chrysitis; assembly: GCA_932294365.1. Taxonomy (NCBI): domain Eukaryota; kingdom Metazoa; phylum Arthropoda; class Insecta; order Lepidoptera; family Noctuidae; genus Diachrysia; species Diachrysia chrysitis. The sequence continues at coordinate 5,751,239 of OW028659.1, read as the reverse complement.
TATTAAGTACCTGCGTATAATTAAATAATTAATAAAATGTTCATAATATCAATTATAAATATCTTAAGTTCATGAATTATGCAGATAAGTGGAAGATCATTAACGAGGGTAATTTCCTTATCAGACAATCCACATTTAATTAAATTACCGCGACTATTAATTATTATAATTATAAATGTTTTTTTTTTGCTTGCAACCCTGTTTTACTAGTAGGCAGACATTTTGTTTTTTTGCAGTTGTTTATGAATGTAACTGCGAAACTAGCGCCATTGATAAATATGTTAGTAGATAAGTAGGTACAGTCAAGTGCGTGTTTATAATAATAATTAATTACAGGTATGAACCTTATGGCTTTTAAATTAAGACTCAATTTACGTCTAAGAGTTAGTACTGTTGACAGTTGGTTATTTTACTTGGTTTAAAGGATTTGATTCATTATTAACATGAGATATTATATTGATTAAAAATAATGTTTTTTTGGTCTATTATATCTAGAAAGAATGTGGTATTCTTTTTCGGTTTTATAAATGGGATAGTTTAATAAAATTGAGTGAGTTAACTTGAAAAATATTAAACGTCAAATGATGGGTAATTCTTAGATTGAATGGACTGTTATTATGGTTAAATGTCCTAATATTGTCTTACAGTGTATCGGCCCGCTGTACAATGATGGAACGTAGTAAATTACAGTAAATAATGCCAATTAAATAGCCGCTACTTAAAACTAAACGGAACTTTTTGCCTATCAGCAGATAGATCGAAAGTCAACAGTGCGAAGTCTCAAGCATAACAATACTCGTGCGGATATCCACTGGTTTTTGCTCGAATATTTCACGTCATTACGCGTATTATGCTTCACGGTAAAATGTCGATATTTTATAATATAATTAGTTTAATTATCACACCTACCTGTTACAGGTGAGAATCGCATTCCTATCAAAATACATCTGATGTGACAAGTTTAATGTTTTTGTGAGTAACTATAAAAGGAAATGTTACACGCTATTTAAATATTTGTGCATTATGTAGAACTGTAGTTTAAACCCCGGGTTCTAAAAGGCTGATCAATGAAGGCTACTGTTATTTTGCTCACTAGTTGGCGCTACTGGCGCATCAACTGTCAAAGCTCGCCAACAAACTATGGGTGTATAATAACTTTCGCGAGGAGTATTCATAATTATTTAAAACAAAACGGTTTACTTTGCAGTTCAACTCGCGACACCACCGCTGCCGCGGCAGCTCATGATTAGGGACTCCTATTGAGACTGAAACTATTTGGGCGATCCCGAGAAGATGTGTGAGTAAACCGTTTTGTTTTAAATAATAACAAACTGTGGAATTTGCCATTTCAGACTTCGGGTGAAATCGCTTACGGCAGCACTCATTTAATCTGTTTTCAAATCAACTGATCACGACTGTGATTGGATTGATTGGATGATTGAAGACAACAACCAATCACAGCGCTTAAAATGAGCTTTAATATGGTTAACTAATTGTTGTGTTGATCGACGTATCGAAAACCGGGGGCTAATCTGTTAATGTCATTGTACTTGTAATAGATATAACCTTTTCTGACCCCGGTACGAAATTTTTTTGAAAATCTCACACCACACCAAAACCGAAGCGCGCAACTAGGGAATTATTTAAATATGTTGACATATTATTGTTATAATTCAGATTCGACGGACAAAACACCTGCACCTCAAGTAACAATATTTCTTTACGATAATACATCCCCTGTCAAAGAATTTATTCGCCGAGACATAATGGCTAACTAATGGATTAATGTACCTTATTTGTAAAACAAAAGAAGATATATAAATTCCATTAAAACGATAAATTTATTCCACATATATATAACAGGTACTTAAGTACCTATATGAAAATACCGAGTTATCAATCAACCAGTTTATTTAGCAATCGGAGCGAAATACAATAATAATATCAATCGTGTCAATCAATTTGTTTGTCAATCAGAAATACAAAATATTGTCAATTTCCCTTTACCGGTCCTGTTTTGGCAATTTTACAACGGATGTGAGGGGATCGATTGTTGACTGGAAAATATTGATACACATTGAATGCTTCTACATGGCATGGGTTTTCGGGGAGTATATTTTTCTTCGTTTCTTCAAATCCTTACTAATATTATAAGTGCGAAAGTAACTCTTTCTATCGCGCTTTCACGCAAAAACTACTAAACTGATTTAAATGAAATTTGGCACACAGATAGTCTAGAGCCTGTGAAAGGACATAGGTTTTTTGCCGCGATACCCGACAACCACACTTGCGCAGCTAGAAACAGCTAGTATAATGAAATATGAATATGCTCATATCGATGTGTTTCCTCTTTAGCTTCATAGGCAGACTGCTCTTTAAATGTTCCTAAAGGCACAGAAGCTCTTCCATCCATCTTGTATTCTCCCCTCTACTTTGTTTTCTGTTTGACAATACAAAATTATTACTACATAACTACGTACATAAAATCACTATAAAGTTGCATATAATAACACCAATAAACCGATATATTTCCAATAAATAAAGTTGAAATCATCATCAAAATATTATTCAGGGATGTCAAAACATACATTCACAGTTAGCAGCTTATCAATACAGCCGACAATATTTAAGCGGCTTTGCTAACTTAAGCCAGGACACATGTGCAGTGCATTAGCTTAACAATAACTTAAGCTTACCTCATCATCGGCCGGGTTACTTAAGCGAGTGCTGCGTTTGAACGCTCGCAAACTTGAAATTATAAGCCAGTTGTGGGGAGAGTAAAATTGAAAGTGAAAAGTGATTTCTAATCTTTCACTTATCTTTATTTGGAAAAACCAACAATCGTAAATTGTATAAGACATCAAGATGGTATAAACTGTAGATAAATGTACAATCCACGAGGTTTCCACATATTACTATGGTAGGGTACAGTGTAGATACATGCAAGATACTCAACATATAACTATATCTCAAAAAAAAATTAACTGATTATCAATTAACAGTACTTTACTTGTTATTTGCTCTGAATCAAAAACGCGAACGTATTTAATTATTTTGTTTTTTTAAATAAAAGTTTATAAATTTTATTTAAAAAAAAACGCACGTTGTGGATTTGACAAACACCATTTTTTTTTGAAACCTTGAATTATTTATTTGAATTCCTTAATAAAATTGTAATTATTTCATAGAAATTAGAATAATTTAACGTAATGAAGTTTTTACAGTTGTTTTAAGTACTGTCATTTAAAATATTAGTAAACTAAAACATAAATTTGATTATACATTGCATTAACATTCTAAAATCCTAATAAAACTTACAATTATTAATCAAGACATGTCATAAATACTTCATAACGATATCACGTAAAATTTGATTACTCATCAAGTTCTCTTTCGAGTAATGAGCTTGATTATTCGAGTGCACTATCCCGTGTGAACGAGGCACCGCGAAAGCCGTTATCCCATTGGCGAGCAGGCATTGCTGATTTATCCGAGCGCGCGGTGCTAATGTGTATGATAAAAACTTATTATAGTTATTGTTCTTACGTTTGTATGTAAACCATGGTTTTGGAATATGTACAGGGACTTTTTCTGCTTAGCCTTTTCCCAAGCTATGTTGGGGTCATTCTAAGCATGACATTAAGAGTCTTCTTCTTCCCTACTATAAAGGCTGTTACCGTAAGGATATATCTATCCAATAGGGGTAAAGAGTACATCTAGTATATGGTCAGTTTACAAAGTTTCAGCTCAAAATGGGTTGATTAAATAATTGATATCTAATTTTTCGCATTAATAATAATAAGATGTTGTGCACAATCGTGCAAATGTGACAATCGTGCCACCGCACTACGAGAGAACCCCTCGTAGTGCGGAGGCACTATTTTTATAATTTTTGGTATCGAAAAATTGATGCGAAAATTTGGAAGCAAGATGATTTGAATCCGGGAGCAAGATGGGTCGATATAACGTTAGTTTTGATCGAACCTGGACGATACTGGCACAGGACCGGAAGAAACAGCGTGTTAAAAGAGAGGACTATGCCTAACAGTGGTATTACAAGAGCCGTGGATGATGATGCTAATGCGTCTTGTAGACCACGTTACGAATCAAGGTGAATCTCTAATCTGTATGTATTTACACACCCACGTAAAAAATAAAACAATTGAAGTCCGAATAGAATGTAAAACAAAACTAGATTTGGCTACCCTACTTCACAATCTAGACTTAACTACCAGTGACGTAACGATGACGTTGTTTCTACCACTGATATTACAGAAGTAACATTACTACTGTGTTCATCAGATGGACGTAATGATAAAGAAAATTACATGATACAAGGATTAACGGTGAATATCATTATTAAACTGTGATTGTAGCTGGCTTTATACTCGGTTTCGTATGTGATAATTGTATAGGCTTTGCTTCCAATCTGGGCAATGATCCTTTCGCATCGTATGCAGTTGTTTGTAGAAAATAGTTGACGATCATTTTTTGGCAAAAAAATCCAAAAAGTTTGCCTATACGATGTTACTAAAAATTTTGCATTTCAAAATTGACTGAAATGATTTGGCACGTATTAAAATTTTATAGAGGTCCAAATTTTACTATTAAATCTGATAGTTAAAATTGAACAAGAGGTCTACAAAAAACAAGATCAAGTTAAAGCTTATAAGAACTAGAAAGGACCAAAGGCTTTGATTATTAAAATCTATAAAAATATATAAAGCTGAAGAGTTTGTTTGTTTGTTTTTTGTTTGAACGCGCTAATCTCAGGAACTACTGGTCCGATTTGAAAAATTCTTTCAGTGTTGGATACCCCATTTATTGAGGAAGGCTATAAGCTATATAACATTACGCTGCAACCAAAAGGAGCGAGGCATAAATGAAAAATGTTGCAAAAATGAAAAACTGTTGTTTTTCGGTTTAAAATCTCAAAATCATTTACCAAAAAGCTTCTAAATATCTATCAGCTAGCATTTAATTAACCCTTTATGCTGTGTTAGAACAGCGTATGTATTTATTTCGTAACAATGACATCTAACAATAAATCGACGACAATCGCTAAATTATGACCGAACATACATTATACCGACCTGCTTGAAACTACATTTTAATCTGAATATTGTATGTAAATGCGCTGCTGTTAAACAGATAATGTATTGCCTTTTCAAACAAAGTAGGTTTGCTTTGTTACTTCGCAATATATTAACCTGTGGTTACAGTATAAGGTCTCGAAGGTCAAGGAGACCCTTTACCGCTAATCTATTAACCCTTTGACCGCTACTTGGGATAATAATGTATTGTGATTCATCACGCTTGCTTTCTCTATTTATGTACGCAAATAAGGTGCTGTTTCTAACGATACTGACTAATCAATCAATATAATGTACAACAGATATTGGAGACAGTTCCAAGTAATAATTAAATTACTTATTACGGTCTCATGGAATAATTAAATTCTATGAACCTACCTACGATCGTAGGCAGGATATACCAAGCTATAATGCAAACACTACTTGTCAAAATTTCAACGCAACGGCTTTTTTTTAAATCTCCATCTCTTTTTAAACTTAAAATAGTTTATTTAGATTCTTCTCTTGCTAGGCGTATCAAGAGAAGAATCTAAATAATTTACATTGTGATTGGCATGTCCGTCAGGTAGATTAATGAATTTAATTGGACATGTATTTTTCCTGCAAACAAAAAAATATCAAAATACAGTGAAAAGAAATTTTGCCTAACGTCACTGCGTGTTTAAATTTTTACCGCGCCGTGACGTTTAAGCCCCCACCTAAACTTTAAAGCGCTGTATCTTTGTAATTTTTTTATTGTTTTGATAAAGGTTAAAATACGCGTCTAATATTTTTTTATTATCTAACTGACGCTCCACCATGACGTTAACATCCCTTTTCTTCTGAATTGTGATAATTCTAAAAATACAACATAAAGCATACTACCACATGGCACATAAGCTCTTCCTCAAAACCTCAATGACTCTTTTAAAAGTGCTTTCAAATTTCAAATAGCAATGCACCCCATAAGGGTAGGTAACTCGGTAGCAATAGGCGATTTCCTATGCTGCGCCACAATCAAACATCTATCAAAGAATTTCCGCAGAGCCGCGCTACTCAAGTGATTGACAGAGCGAGTGGAAATTAACTGTTAGCTTTACACGTTGACGTTATTGTTTGAAGGGTGAATTAAGGGCTTTTGAAGCGATTTTAACCGGCTTCAAAAATGGAGGAGATTCTCAATTTGTCAGAATCAATTAGGTAGGTATGTGTATTTTTATGTGTATTCCCCCACTTGAACTCGCCTGGACCGAATTAGAAAATATTTTTTTTCGTTTGAAACTGTATACTTCTTAGGTTATCAGGTCCGGATCTGATGATGGTTTTGGACCGATTTTGATGAAACTTGGTACGGGTTAAGTTTGGATCCTAGAAAAGGACTTAGACAATTTTTTGCCGCGATAGCCGACATCCACAAGGGCGGAGTTGCGAGCAACAGTTAGTTCTAGAAATAAGTCTAATGTTATCAATAGTAATTATCGTGATGCCCACTTTTTAATTTTTACATATTAATGCGTTCGAGGATATACCTAGATACTATATATTTTTATACAGACTAATAATTATAATCAATAAGAATGGACAGACAGACAGAAGGATTTGTGAGGTACCAAGTGTCGTAAGTTTTCTTTCTCCACACTAATTTGCATACAACGCCTTTATGCATAGAGTTGACAAAGTATAGACAGAACAAATGAATGATTTAATAATTGGATTTCGTCACTTGTGTGAAAAAATTCTTATGTACCTAAATAAATGTGAAAGAGTCCTGGATTAAAAAAAAAACGTTATTTGTCAACTGCAAAGAGCAAGTGTGATCAATGCTCATTGTTTCGCTATGTGAGAACTGACTGCATTGGGAAAGTTACTGACTAAGAATAAAAAAAGTAAACTAAGTATAGAGTGCGCCTAGCAAGTATAATAAAGCTGTTGGCACAAGTATGAACAAGTAAAATCGTAAAATGTATGTCGAACAGAGCGCGCCGTCTTATTAAAACGATTTCAAAACCTAATATTACCCTAATCAAATCGAAACCATCGATATTTTCCCATAAATGTCAGTCATCGAACGGAAAATCACTTAAATCAGTAAACGGGCGTAGTATTTACAGATAACAATATCTCCTTACGTTCGGCATAACAGGCTACAAGCGATACACGCACTCTATGCTTGTCTATGTATACTCTAAGGTCAGTAAGGTATAGATTGATCATATGATTATTATTGCACAATCATCATCATCATCATCATCATCATCAGCCTATCTTCGTCCACTGCTGGACATAGGCCTCTCCTATGGCACGCCACTGAGCTCGATTTTCAGCTCTTCGTCTCCAACCACTGCCGTATACCGTAAGGTATTGCACAATACCTTACGGTATTCCTTTTGTCTTTCATTTAACCTTCAATAAACCCCTGACCGACTCTGAGAATCATCTCACAATACATTTCTAATAAGACACATTATAATCAATAATCTGTTAATGAATCAACCAATTAATTAGCACAATGGACACGACACGGTCATAAACGTACAATTTTGTCCATTCATGAGGCAAATTCAAACTATAGACAGAAAACAATTTATTAGGCTCATTTAATGACACCTCACGATCTCGGACTTTGTCATAGAAAACCATTGTCCGTTTAGCAACAATGTCTCGCATTAAATTATGTCGGTAACGACAGCAACAAAGTGTAAGTACAGTTAGCAGGGCAAGGCACGTCGAGAATGCTTTTCAAAGCAAGAGGATGAAAATTCAATTAGTTGTCCGAGTAAGGTGATATCATAGATTCATAGCGGTGTGTGAAGATGCCTTGTGGGGTGCAATAATTGGGTCGTCTTGAAATACAATCTGATACATTAGGCATGACTGAATAATATGAATTAGAAAATGGTTTAAATTCATCCGGGTATGTTTTTTAACTGGGTCTCTCGCATTCAAGGCTGATCTCTTGAACCGTAAAAGGGCTTAAAGAAAACTTGTTACAAACAACTGATAGTTTTAAATTTGTATCCTTTTCTAACACTTACATCTACGGACATTTGCAAATGATTATAGGAATTTTTCCATCCTTGTTTTTTCAAGCGGTATCAATAGCATAGCACAGTTAAGCTGGTAGGCAAACGAATATTCGTAATTTAAAAAAGAAACTTTACTTTCATAGAATTAAACCAAATATTATTAACCCCTGCAAAGATCTATGACCAAGCTTTTAATAAAACCTAAATGTCAGGATATATAGGTAAGTAGCAACGGTAGTTACCTGCTGTAAAAATTAGGACCACTTGCTTTAAATTTATAGGAATACTAGCTGCGCCCAGCGGTTCACCGGCGTGCTGACGAAAAATCCCCTGACTGCTAAACTAGAGGTCGTGGGTTCGATTCCCACGCAGGACAAATCTTTGTGTGATGAGCACGATCATTTGTTCTGTGTCTGATATAATTTATCTATAATATGTATGTATTTAAAAATATATAAGTATGTTTATTAGTTGTCTGGTTGCCATAGCACAGGCTCTGCCTAGTTTGGGATCAGATGACCGTGTGTGAGCTATCCCAAGATATTATTATTATTATTATATTACTATCCATACTTTGTATTTACAATATTAGTAAGATTTAATACTAATTGCGAGCGGAGGCATTGTTTAAAGTGTCAATCATTGGCGAACGTTCTCCATTTGGTACTCACGTTTTGCCAGTAGCTGTAGTTCATGCACGACTTTCCTGGTTTTATAAGTAAAACAATAATTTTATTTTAACATTGTTGCACAGCTCAAAAAGGTAAAATTATATGGCCTGAATTAACTTGAAATTATTATTTTTATATATGTAACGACGATCATTAAGCTCTTTTGGTGCTCTACCATAATGGAACCAATAACAGTAGGCAGTATATAATCCATAGTTGTTTGCATTTGATAGTGAGTTTATTTAAAAAAATCATCATTAAAAAATGACTCGTGAATTTATTAATTTAATCATTGTCTATTATCCTACTAATATCAGGACTTAAATACGCAAAACTGACAAAGATTGAAAAAATCTAACTAGAAATTAACTTAACATTCACATTTTTTTTGCAAACAATTTAATTTTATTACGAACTTGCGACCCGCCCCGGTTTTGGACGGGTGCAATGACCGCTTTTCTGTACTATATTATGCATGCATTATACATGTAAACCTTCCTCTTGAATCACTCTATCTATTGCTGAAAACTGCATTAAGTTGTTGCATAGTTTAACAGATCTGAGCGTACAAACAGCAGGAACGACTTTGTTTTTTACTATGTAAAGAGTCCTTGGACTATTTTAATAAAATAAAATAAAAATTGTCATGTATGTACTGTCTATACTTTTAAAGTCTAGAAGCAGTTGATTTAGGGTGTGAGCACACAACAGTGGTGTCGTAATTTTGACTTGTTATCGGAGTCGTTACGTTTATTTATCGTCTTTAAAACAAATATTCCGGTTGAAGCTCTTTTAATGCACCATCAAGTTTATGATCGCTTCAAGCATTTCGCGCTAAATTGTTACTAGTTTAGTGCAAGTGTGAAAATAGTGCTAGGGCTTTTTACGACTGACTTACTGTTGACAGTGTAGCTAAAGGGGGTATATAAAATATTGTTAAGAATAATCTACATTTAAATTAATTAATACCTAGTCGATGAGTCTATCATTTTTGCGTTGTATGACAGTGGAAAGTGACTAATTAGATTTTGATGAAAAATATTAGCTCGTGGCAATTTATACTTTTAAATCTTCTGTAACGCGTCCGTTCAGCGTTGCGCGGTTTTACCCGCATATAAGTTTCCCTTCCCGTAAGATATATTTCTTTCTTAAATTTCTCTTACGGTGCGTATATTTGGGATGGAGAGAGAAATCCAACAAATAAAAAATCAAGAATATCTGTCCTGTTCTAGAACTATAACCGACTTTGATTTGTTTTAATTGTTTATTTAATTAAATTAATATTACATAATTATGTACTTAAAACTACTATATTTGCCTCACAAAACTGTTTTCACGGTTTGACTGTGGGATTAAGTCTCCGTAAAGTTAATCTATATAAACATATCTATACTTATGTTAAATATTATAAATTATTAAATATAGAAAAAAGATTTGTTTACATAAATCAGCTATTAGAGCACAACAAATCATTTCCTGTGGAATGTCAAAGGTATTTTATTGAAAGGTTATGTTTTAATAAACACATTAAGATTAAACATTGCTTTACTTTATCAATTAGTTTCACTTGTACAATTTATATCTGTAACAGGCAGTTGTATGTGCCTCCATTGACATTCGCCGAAACATGAAACTGGAACAACTTCATTGAGAAAACGTGATTCTTATTAATTCTACAGTTATTTTGACTACGTATTTCTTAAGGTGAAGTTCCGAAATATCATTTACGAAACAATACATTTTTAGATGCGCAAAATGCAATTTTCAATTTTTTTAATACAATAAAATCCAGTAATTATATATGAATCTACCATTACAAATCACGATCAATGTTTTACAATTAAAATGCTGTTGTACAATTGATGAGAAATTATTTTCCTGGATTCATAAGGACAACCTAGATAAGTCCTACTTGTTTTTAACTTAACACTAACAAAATAATCCTTTTTTTTTAATAGACAGTTATAGAGTAGCTACCCTATGCCAGTTAAATTTTAATTAAACTGTTAAAGGTAACTAAACTGCAACCAATTATTTATCGAAGGAGGCGTTATTTCGCGGCTATTGAGTTAACTCTAATTATTTTAAAGTGGCTATAAATGTCTTGTGAAACGTGAACTCCATCGAACATTATTTATAGCCTGCGAAAATCGTGATCTTGTATAATTTTGTCAATTTACTAGATGATTACTAGGCTACTACAAAAATAAAGAAAACCTTTAAATTAATATAGGTCTAAAATCGGACTCCTTTTAAATGAATTAAGAGCAAAGGTTGTTTTTAGTTATTATAATAATACCAGCCTATGAATGTCCCACTGCTGGGCACAGGCCTCTTCTCATTTGAAGAAGGAACGAGCATTAATCACCACCCTGGCTCACGGCGGTTTGGCAATTTCAAATTCCAGTTATTGAAATCGAGGTTTCCTCACGATGTTTTTCTTCTCCGATCGTCAATGATGTTTACATATAACTTTGTGCATACAAATCCGTTCTTTGCATCGCTAGGCCACTATGACTTCCTTTCGGAGCTGCGCAGAGAATGCACATGCGATCCCGCGGCTCTGGCTAGTGTTTTAGTCGGTGCAAGTCCGACATATCCCCACGCCGTGCCCTCGGCGTGGGTAGAAGTCACTAGGTTTTCACCCCATAAGCAAAAAAAAAAGGATTACTTAGTTACGTGAAAAATTGTCCAAAATCAGGTGAATTTTACAAGTTTCTCTAGTTTATATAAAACTTGTCAAAGATCTATGCAACGAAGCATCTGTGGGGTTATATAAACGAACCATATAGGTAACATAATGTAACACAATAATTCGAAGAACGACTTTTTTAAGGTTTGTAGACTTTATTATAAAGAATTGCAAACATATTCATTACTAGCTGTCCCCCGCGACTTTGTTCGCGTGTTTTAGTTTCAACGGTTTTTCATTTTTGCAACATTTTTCATTTATGCTCTGCTCCTATTAGTCGTAGCGTGATGTGCTCAAATTTACCTATGGAAATAAAAAACAACAATTAAAAACCGGTCAAGTACAGGTTGGACTCGTGCTACCATCGTACAAGATTTATGCCGTTAATATCAACCAAATATCGACAAAAAAACTGTCGATATTCGGTCGATGTTTAGACAAGAAGCCCGCTTAAATTTTTGGCAGAACATGGATGCATGAATTAATTTTTACTAGATGTGCCATTGATGGCGTAGTCTGTTGGTTTTTTTTTATTAAAAGACTATTTTAGTATTAGTTCATTATAAAATATTTTAAGTATTTATGGTTTATGAAATACTTTAATTATTAGATTTATTTGTTTTCGTTTCATTTTGGAAATTTTGTTAACGTGTGGAACTTGAACACCGCTTTGCAATATAAGTTTACTATATTAAATTAATATGACTTAATATAAGAATACCATCTTCTAACTCTAAAAATACTTTAGTGGTCCTAAGAGAATAAACTTGAATATCCCAAGGAAATGCCCATAAATAGACACAATTGCGTATACCGTTAGCGCTAAAGACATCGACTGTACAGCCACATATGAAGAGATTATTTATAATGCACATGATACACTGTGCGCTTTAAATTAACGACACCTGCATTGTTAGGTATGTTGCACAGCAATGGATGGAAGCGGAGCTATACTCATACTATTTACTTCAGGCGAAAAAAGGTTTTTAACTACTCGGAAATATCTAATGTCGTCGTGAGAGAAACATGATAGGTTATTATCCAAGGCATAAAACATTTATTTTAAACATTTAATATAATCTCTTTTATTTATCTCGTTTTTTTTTTCAGTAATACGATACTCATTATTATATACCAGTAAAACAGTAAAAGCCTACATCAAAGCGCGCCTAACAGCTAACAGTGCCAAACATAAATAAAAATCTATATTTTATGTTACAATGAACATTTTGCTTAAGACAATAATTATTATTTGATGTTAAATCATAAATAAATTTAAAAGCTTGTATATAGCAAAGCTTTTCGCTTCAACTGGACGATATACCCCAGGCCACCCGATTGTATTTCGTCATAAATATATCTCGAAAGATGATTTATGTGTCAGGTTGGTCTAATTATTTGGGTCAAGCCTTTACGAGAGCAAGTTTTTTAACAACAAGCTTTCTTATTGTTTGTTACTTTTTATATTAAGTTTGACTTTCATTTTTAAGAAACAGATAATAATATACATTTTGTTTCCTGGAAAAACAAGTTGGATTGGCTGTTTTTAATTTCATACTGGTTTGTTTTTGTGAACTGATTTAGGAAAGAGATGGTTTTTGAACATGAAGTATTCTTGTGTTTTTATTTTATGAAATAGATAGCTCGTTTAGTCAAAAAATATGTCCAGGTAAAACTCCTGATGAAATGATCTAATAGTCTGATAGATCGCTGATACAAATGTGGTCCTGGAAGTTCTACAAGATTTTACTATGACACCAGCCCCTGTAGCCATTTCTACAAGCTTCAACGTCGATAGAAATCGCTTTTATGACATTAAATGTATGGAAATGACATTTTCGATAAGTCACGTGATTTAGACTTGTCACATCCATACATTTGAGCGATTCGATCAGCGTTAACGCTTGTAGAAATGTCACTTGGCTAGAGGGTCTATTGTGACCCGGTCATATTAAATAAGCTTAGGCTTGTAAATATTTTATTTTGGATTGTATCTACTTAGTTATGTGAAACGTGTAATGTTTGTAAGATTATGTATTTTTAAACGATACAGATAGAGCAATGGTCATTTCATGCAGCATACAGAGCGAATATTTTGAAAGAACATTATTAATTATGTACTTTCAAAACGTGCGCTTACGGAGCGTATACGAATTATGTGATAGGTAGTTTTAGAATTAATCAAAAAAGTTTTAATTACGAGTACATTTTATTTTTAATAGAAACAGCAGTAGGTTACCGCAGAGTTAATAAGAAATTAGACAAGACAACTCGCTGACCATTGTCACGAAACATATCCTCACGATGATGTAGTTTCCGAAGCTATTATATTGTGGTTCACGTCTCAATCTAAAGGTTAACCGTGTGTCTGTTACTGTCAGAGATCGCGCCCCGCTGGGTTGCGCATGTGCACCTTAGCCTTAGGTTGGGAGCAAGCGATGAGCGGTAGCGGCGAATGTTTACAGCATCATGTTACTGTATGAAATACTTTATACTATGATGGCGGGACTTTTGAATTTAATATAAGTATTTAAATATCAATGTATGTACTTCGAATAGCCTAATATTTCAGCGAATTACATATTACATATTTTTATTCCTAAATAAAGAAGATTAATTAATTATTTTTGGCTTTATGTTCGTGTGGATTCTCTTGGGTACTGATTTTGTATAATATTAGTGTAATATTTCGCCATTGCATCTGGTGCTAATCTGTTTAAATATACCGACAACAACAATAATAAATAAATACAATATAATATTATATTAATGAACCCGCTAACCGCCCACACCTTGAACCACGCATTATAATTTGTTCTACTAAATTGTCTGTAAAACTCGCGCTTAGAATATAATGTTTAATAACTTGTGCCACAGTCGGCTCACATGTAATCGTATGCTTGTTAGTTTGTTACTGAGATTAGACTCTTAAAACAAATAAAATTAATAACACTCTTTATTTTTTTATACTTCATAAACGCTTTCGCTACGTGTGGCTAGAGAGTTTATTTGTTTTAATTACGAAAAGTATTTAAGTTGTTCGTCTGATTGTTTCATGATGGGAATGTCTATATGTTATTAAGGCTGCGCGAGTGATAGTGAGTGAATTGATGGGTAATTATTTTTGGTTAGAAACTTATGCTAATGTTATTTACTTGTGTATTTGTTTTTCAGTATATCTTGTAGTATTTTTTTTTTATAAACTGATATCTTTGTAAAATTGTATTTAAAATAATATGTTTCGTAAAATAATGTAGTGGGCTGATGAAAACTAGATTAAGGTTTCCGTGTAGATTGGATGTCGATATAGACGATTATTGGAATTTTGTGTTCTGGGGTACTATTAAAAAAAAGTGTAGCGTCGATCGTGACATTTGGACATTATATTCAGCGCAGTGTTTGATGTTTAAAGTTTGGTTTAGAGATAAGCATGGCTGCAAATCTTAAAAAATCATCAACTAATCAACACTTTTTGCAGACTCGGGTCCTATGAGAATATTCTCACTGGTAATCTCGTACACTACTCTGTGATACACAGTTTGAAAGTATAGGATATTAAACAGTATTGCAAAATGATTTTAAATCTAAAACTCTACGTAGAGGCACGTCGAAACATCTATGATTGTGGCGTTTATGTGCTGACGTGACGCCATTGTGCCATAATCGTATCACAGCCATTTTCCTAACTAGATTGGATCATTGGAGAGCTTTATGCGATAGAACAGATGGCTTTTGGAAACTTAGCGCTTAAAATTTTTAGGAGATTGCATAGTGTAGTTTTGTGTAGAGAAAATTAACGGTCCTATATACCTACTTAAATGTATTAAAAAAATATTTTTTATTAAATCTCTGTAAAATCTCGTGTGGGTCGACTTAGTGCATTACTAACAATCTTAATAAATCAAACGATAAGAGAGGACTGGATCTAAGTTTGTTATTTAGGGACATATTTTAGTTGCTATTTTGGCCGGCTCGGGCCAGCTTGATCTAGGGACGGGGGAAACTTTTTGAATACTCTCATCGGGCCTCGCCGAGGGCGCAATATACGTCGACTGTGGTTTGTTTTGCTAAATTGATGCACTTGCAAATCTATGTAAGTTTTTATGTGAATACTAAACGAAAGGAATTCATTGTAATAATTTAAGATACCAGTAAAAAATTAAACCTTTTTTATTAAAAATATTTTCCTAACTTAGCACTCCTATCATAACACCATCCACTTTGACAAGCAAAGACAAATTCAGAAAATGGCGTGTCGTTGTGTGATATGGAATTATTGTCAGCCGCACATAATGGATGTGACGCTTTCTCATAGCCATACAATAATCCGTACACTGCCGTGCAGAATTACACACACACATACCTATGTAATTCAAACCTATATTTTTACAGTATAAAAAAAATCTAATAATGAATCAAAATCAAAATTCTCTTATTTAAAATTGGCTGCAAAGTGGCACTTTTCGAAGCTCAAACAAATAAACTTACAGCACTCCGTGTCGCCCACCCTTCACCGCTTCCTAAGTGCTCTGGCTGTGGAGAAGAAACGCCGCAACAAACTACCCAGCAGACTAGAGAAGCAAGCACGATGCGACATAATTTATCAGCATAATATAATCTGTAACTGGTAAAATAAATTTAGGAATCATTTTCATAGACAAAGAAAAAGACACAGGTAATTTATTTGCATAAACATGATGATGTACACAACATCAATCATACATATTAATACATATAAATGCATATTGGAGGGGAGAATTAAAAAGATTAGATCATCATGTTTTTACCGTTTAGGTCTAAAAACATAAAAGATAATAAAAGAAAATGTGAAAAACAGGTTCATAATTATATGAAATCAAATGCTCTTACTTATTATTATAACACACATTTCTATCATTTATAAAATCATTAACAGCATAATAACATTTATCAATTAATAACTTCTTTAGAGCTTTCTTAAATAGAACTATACTCAATTGCTTAATATTAAGTGGAATTTTGTTAAAAATTATAGGCGCCCTGCATATTATACACAGGAAGCGTATCAAAATATACCTAATTATTTAAAACAAACGGTTTACTCACGCACATTTTCGGTATTGCCCGACTAGTTTCAGACTCAATAGGAGTCCCTAATCATGAACTGACGCGGCGGCGATAGTGACTACCGCCTGAGTAAACCGTTTGTTTTAAATAATTATGAATACTCCTCACGAAAGTTATTATACAAAATATACCTGGGAAAATCTTCTATTAATTAAGATAAGTATCCTCAATCTTGTAATAATCTAAAACGTGCGAGGTCCTATCTTCTCATGTAGCTCATAAATCTCTTTAAGGATTTAATTAACTCGATTACAAATAGTAACGGTGTAGGAAGCTGACATAATTTACTGCATTCATTGCACTGTAATCTGCAAATTGCGTACTTCTATAACACGCTTAAGCGTGACATTTGATCATCGTGGGATTTATAAAGTACTATTTATCTTTCACTGCTTTATTTAAGCGCAGAAGATATATAGAATTATCTTTTAAAGAGACCTGCCACCCTAGACAAGTGACATTTCGACAAGCGATAACGCTGATCGAATCGTTCAAATGTATGGAAGTGACAATCCTAAGTCACGTGACTTATCGAAACGAAATGTCATTTCCATATATTTAATGTCATTTGAGCGATTTCTATCATCGTTTACGCTTGTCGAAATGCCACTTGTCTAGGGGGGCGGTGGAAAATAATATTTTCGATATTTTTAGAGTCACTCACTAGACATGCAACACTTTACTCATTGCATATTCCGTTACCTCCATGATGTTTTTTGTTATTATTATATTATTTTGATTGAAATGGAAATGGGCTGGACACGTCTGTCGCATGCCAATAAACAAATGGGCAAAAATTACCACCGAATGGTCCCCCACAAATAGTAAGCGTCAGAGAGGTAGACCCAGGCGGAAATGGCGGGATGACTTAGATTCGTTTTTATCGAACTGGTCAACCGCAGCTCTTGAGAGAGATAAATGGAAGAAGAGTGGGGAGGCCTTTGCCCAGCAGTGGGACATTTTAGGCTAATAATAATAATAATAATAATTATATTATATATAGTTATTTCGTTGCTTGTAGTAGTTACCAGAAAGAACAATCAATTTATAAGAAATAGTAAACTTCAAAACAATACATCTGTAAAATAATATTATAACAGAAAATTTGTATTTAGTATCTACAAAAGAAAAAGTTGAACATTTTTCTGCACTGACGTGTATCAATGTGACCGAACGTCACGTGCGAACCAATCACAGACATTATTGGTCCGTGACGTCATCAATAGCCATTTTGTGCATCAACTTAGCTCTGATTTGTCAAACGATTGGAATCTTGGGAAATAGTATCTGAAACTATCGCCATTTGCTGGTATTATATGCTTGTAGTAACAGAATGTCATTTCTCGCTGAGATTGAAAAATAATGGTAACGCCTGGGAACTAATTTAGGTAGGAACTGGACACCTATTACGATATAACACGTAGGTAGGTGCTGGAATAAGCTACAAAATAAGGGCTAACTAATTTAATCTTCTATCATACCTGAGTTTAAGTATAATATTAGACATGCGATTCCTTCTCACTGATTACAATAAAATATGCATCTCTAAATTATTTACTTCAAGTATAATATTAATAAATTTTAATATTATTTTTGTCGTGGTGGCCTAGCGGTTCAATGAACCGCAATGAATTTGTGTGCACAAGGTTACAGGTTCGAAACCACAGGCAAATATCAAGGTGACTTTTTCAAAGTTATATGTACTTTGTTAATTATTCTAAGATAATCATAGACAATCGGAGAAGGAATACATCGTGATAAAACCTGGATTCTAGAAATTGAAATCTTAAATCGCCAACCCGCAACCACAGAACAGATAAATACTATATTTATCTGTTCTGTGCCCGCAACTGAGCAAGCGTTGTATAAATGCTCGTTTCTTCACTACATAAGAAGAGGCCTGTGCCCAGCAGTGGGACATTTAAAGCCCGATATTATAGTATTATTACTGGCTGGTAACTATGTTAAAATATGATGTCGACGCATATTACCTAACGGGTTCAGAAAATATAAATTATAATTTTATTCTATTTTTTTCAAAATATTTTACATATATTTTTTACCGTAACCTACTACAATACTATAGGAGCGAGCCACAACCTAAAAGTAGAAACAAAAATAATAAAGTTATTAAATACCTACCCTATTACCTTCTGCTAATTGTAATAAAATTAAATAATACTTATTTACCTGTACTACATCTGTGACGTCATCATAATAGCAATCTTCTTTGCAAATAAAGCAAACATAAGTACTGGAAACACGGACGAAGGATGACTGCGCATGTTATTATCTGACCTTACCATCAACGAACAAGTATTTGCATGGTGAACTGTCAAATAGACTAAGATCGAGTGCCTGGATGTCTTAATAAGAATGATTAGGTATAAGCGTGGGACTAAATTATGAATAGATACTAATTTGAGCAAGCGACTTTGTCTGCGTCGTTTGCTTAGTTTTATTTTAGTCTAGTTTGCAAAGTGTAGATATTAATTGGAGCATCAATTTTGGGAATTAGCATTAAATACCTTGATACTATTACATTAATAGGTAGGTACTATACTACAAAAATTAAATAATAAATTATCAGGTTCCTGTCCAGAGTGTACATTAAGTATACTTAGGAAAAAAAACTGATTCGTGTAGGTCTATTGCAAAAGGCGTTTATTATGTAAAATTAGTTACTTTCATCGTAATAAGCTTCAAAAAACAGAAACAAAAACATGATGAACGCCATCTACAAAGTACTAGAAAAACTAATACAAATACAACAATGGTGAAGTTAACAAGCAAACAACATAGCATATTAGTACTTACATATTATTCTAGATGGCGCTGTCATAAGCATTAAAAATCATGACAACAACCGCACAAAATGAACTTGTAGAGTTAGTTTATAAGAAAATACATAGATGGCGTTAAACTAAACAGTTCCAAAGACTATTAACAGATGTCGCTGCAAGAGATATCAAAACAGGTCGTTTTAAAAAGTTTTTAATTATATTATTTTAATAAGAATTAAAAATCAATAAATAATATCAAACTTAAAATAGAGTGTAAAAATCATTAATAAAACGTAACCTTTTAATTGAAACTAACAAAGTACTATCTTACATTATCTTACATAGTGGTACTTAAACAGTTTTAAACATCAAATATAATATACATTCGTGATCGTAGGTACGTGAGCAACAAATCAGAAGGTATTTCAATCAAATCACATGGAATTTTAATCAAAGAGACATCGCGTCTAGTGGCGGTTTCATTTCCAGCGAGCCGTAAACTTCTTAGCGTTTATATTAGTACCACACAAGTAACAATAGATATATCTATGATATCTAGAAACACCTACTTCAATACAAATTAAGTAGGTAAAATATATTTCGTGAGTAAGGTAACTTGGTACTTACCTTCATAGGTAGATAAAAAATTAACATAAAAAAAATAAGTTTCTACTTTATTTTTAACCGACTTCAAAAGAGGAGTTTTTTGCATATTTGTTACGCGATATCTCCGGCAATTGTGTATCGATTAAAAAAACTCTTTGACATCGATAGGTTACCTTGGAGGTGGTAGCAGATAAATTTAAAAATGTCGGTTGCCTTTTACATTTATGCGTAGGTAATCATTATAATTTGCGTTTGAACCTTAGAAATACCTATTCGGAAGTATTAATTATACTAAAATTGTATTCAGTTACTAATAACTAAAATAAATTACGTCAAAGTTTGTTGTTTGATTTTCTTTAGCCATTAGTGGGCAACACTACATGGCAAAGGCCACCCTCCTATTCTTCCTATGAAACATTTAAATAATATTTAAATACATATTATGTATACCTACCTACTTAAAAAAAAGTAAAGCTAATTCTAAATTTTTTCTTTAATTTAAATTGTAAAAATAATAAAATGTACCGAAAAATATATAAATTTGTATTCAATATTACCTACCACTTGTATCCGACAGAATCATTCTTTATTCAAAACATTATTTTTTCCTTTCGAGGACATTAAGTAGGTATAGAGTATTCTTCAGGTATTGGAGTGGGCTCCGCAGCGAAATGAGCATACCACTTAGACGTTGTAACAAACCTCTTCAAGTTTATGAAATTTTATTCAAACAAATTTTTGTGAACAAGAAAATGTTCTTTCAAAATAAATAAAGCAAGAAATTCGACAATACTTAGTATCTCTTCAAGGCCTTTCTCATATAAATCTTATAGATAGCTTTTTATTTATTTCAATAATTTACCTTGATTAATAAATATAGTATTGATTATTAAATTTAAAATTATAAAAAAAAATGTAAAGCAAATCCGCGGGAAATAAACGGTTCATAAAATAGGACAGTGACCTTAAAAAGTTCAAAAGAGGTCAAATTGCAACTGACAGCCATAAATATTTCGTTTACCACTCGCAACTTACAAAATAATTTAGAAAAAGTATAATACTTTTAAATTAAGAACGGGATTTTTCATAGAAACAATTTGAAACAAAAGTAACGTAGCGAAAAAACAGACTGTTTGACGTTTGCGTCGTGTTGTTTTTTGTCTTAAAAATAATTGAATATTGCGAAAAATAAATGATGTTTTCCGATGAAGAAATAAAAGAAGAAATACCGGATAGTGGTTTCATGAGGCCGGGCGATGAGATAATAAGGTGCGATCTTCGTTTATTTTGATAAATAATTGAAACGCGGCCATACTGATTTCGTTGTGTGATTTTACGTTCGTTTTATTTTTGTTTTCTAATATTGTTGCAGTATTCGTGAAGTGTGTTTGAGTGACAAGTTTGACAAGAAGGATTTGGGTTTCAATGGCGAGCCGTTGCTATCGAATTCAAGCAGGAACGATGTATGTATTTTAAAAAATTCTACATATTAGGAAAAGTCCTGCATTTTTCGCAATATCCAGTTAATTAGCCCGTGTCAGTTTGTTGGCTGGGCTTGTCATAATTATATAATATTTGTCTGTCATTGTCAATATGCCTGACAATTATTTTATGACTGGTAGAATGTCATATTAAAAATATCAATGACAAATAATCAAAACTTCTCAATTGCCTAAATTCCTACTAAGGTCGTGCAAGGCGCCAACTCCACGTGAAATTTAAATAAAATCGTTGATGATATTATTAATTTAATGTAGGTAGGTAGGTTATTCCGATTATAAAAAATGACCTGGTTTTTCAAAGGTAGGTCCGTTTTTAATTGCGCAACGGCACTAGTTCTAATACACGCAAGTACCTACCTACCTACCTCCCTACCCTACAGTACGATTATACACGACCGAGTACCTACATATTCAATGGCGTTTGAATCTGTCAAACGGTCTCTTTTTCGAACAGATTGAAACTAACGTTACGCTTAGTTTTTAGTTATACCACTATATTCAGTCATAGCGAAATTGCCCTTATTCTTAAAATTCTTCACCAAATCCAGCTCGACGTCCCTCGCTCCCTATTTCGCGACGGCTTCTTCCCCGACGGATTGGAGCAGCAGCAAGCTAGGTTCGCGTGGACAGAAGAAGATGGCAACATCGCGTCCCTGGTCTCCGAGCCAGGGTTCGGTACTACCGGACAGACTACCTTCGGCAAGGATTTGGACGCCGCGCTTAAGAGTGAGATGAAGGTATACTACCTTAAACTGACTATTTTAATATAGAAAAAGAAAACATCCTAACAATTTTTTTTTTGTAGAACGATAGCCATTTCGTGGTCTATACATAGGTACAAACAGAATTACTCTGCTCGCAAATTAAATGCAGCATTTTACGAAGTGTAAACTTTAGACTACCAATGTCTAATCGAGAGAAGTAAATACCAGCGCATTTAGTATGATATAGAAATCGATAGGTAAATATATATTTATTGCAAGTACCTATGTCTTTTTTGCAGGAAGCCGACACGTCTAGTTCTGTTTTACAGCCAACGAATAGAAACGGTCTTACATTCAGCAAAAAGATATTTGGAGAGCCCCATCTCGTGTCTTCTACGTCAACTGGAAATCCGGGAGCAGGTAAAACATTAATCTTTTGCATTTAGTTCCTTTGCATGCATCATTTTAAGGTCTGAATCAGTAAATATACCTAATAAAAAAATGTGAACAACATTGCTCTGAACCCAAAGTAAGAAGCTAAAGCACTTGTATTTTTGAATCAGAGACAAGGATAGTGCGTTAATACTTCGCTCAGCCTCTTATGCTCAAAAGGAATATAGCAAAGATTTTGTTATTGGAAATCTGTATCTTGCCGTAGTCTTCTGTGTATTATTTCGGTTTCTATTTTCTCATTATTACCTCTTTTCGCTAACAGATAGGAACAAAAGCGGTCACGGCACATGCAAGGTGGACAAGACAGACCCTCGCTCCAGATTCCACTACGTCAAGTATGTGAAGCGACACGGACGGACCGTCAAACTATGGGAGTGCGGCATTTGTAAGTAACGCGTTATTTTCAATCTTTTTTTTTAACTATACATTATCATGTCCCTGTTAACGTATGTTCGATAATCGAGCCTGAAAATTAAATTCCAGTAGTTTAAAGTAAAAGTTCTCGTTTGTCTATTACATAAAATTAAAAGATATACAATGTATCTACAAATTTCATTCATTTATTCAAAGTATAATATTTAATGGGTAATATACAAATATTTGTCGATCACACAATATGGAGCGCACCACGTCCTCCATCTTTTCTCTGTCATCCATGAACTCATTACCATTAGTATAATAATATCACGGTCACCTCGCATTTCTATCACCTAATCAATCATTAATAGGCTTGGAGGAATAAATAAGTAAACTATAGAGTGCGCATATCGAGTATGAACTGTTGGCAACTAGTATGAACATGTAAAATCGTAACATTAGTGTCAAAACAGAGCGCACCGTTTTATTAAAACTATCTCAAAACCTAATATTACTTTAATTGTATCGGAACCGTTGATATTTTCGCATAAACGTCTGTCGTCGCACGGAAAATCACATAATCAGTAAACGAGCGCAGTACGTTTAGCTAAAAATGTGCTTACGCTTGACATAAGGGGCTACTAGCGATGCGCACGCTTCATGCTTGTGCTTTAATCTATGTTAATAGGTGATAGAAACGCGAATATTCATCTTTTAACTCACACTACTTACGATCTTTCGACAACTCCATATCTTACCGTTTCTTACCATGTAGGCAGCCGCGAGTTCCAACACCAGTACACGCTGATGCGCCACTTACCCACACATACCGACGAGCGCAACTTCCACTGCGTCGCGTGCGGGAAGAGCTTCCGCCAGCTGTCCACGCTCAGCCAGCATCGCGCCATACACTCTGCTGAGAGGCCTTACGCTTGTGAGGTTAGATCTTGAAGTATTTCGGACTTTTGATCTTTTACGCCAACTTTTGAGGAAATACTGTATTTAGAAAAGACAATTGAATAAATATGAGTATTGAGTTTTAAATGTCGAGTAAACGCTTAAAACTTCACTTAGTTCCTTGATAGCTAACAGTAACTAACTACTTTATGTTAAAACGCAAGAGATTCGCATAAAAAGTAGTGTGGCAAAGAAAAAAACATTACTTGTTTTAAGTACCTAATCCCTTGAATACTGAAACGCAACTTAACTTTAGGAACGTCTTAAATGTCTATCTGTCGCTACTCTACACCTTAAAGTGACAGAGACAGCACGAGACTTGACGGCGGGTTAGAACTGATTGACCTTTCAGTACGGCCATAAGAAAGCAATTTGTAATGTCTCTTTTTTAACCCCTATTCAAAAGCTGAAAGTGTCCAATACCATTACTTACAAAACATGTAACATACAGGTTTGCAACAAGACATTTAACCGGGTGTCCACTCTGATCTCTCACCGCAAGACCCACTCTGACGAGAAGCCTTATAAGTGTCACATCTGTCCCAAAGGATTCCATCAAAAAGGTTACCGCCCATTCCTATCCTTATATCCCTGCTATGCAATCACATACCTAACAATAAAAAAGGAACCCAGGATCACTTTGTTGTCCGTCTGCCGGTCTGTCTCTCCGTCTAGAATATTACAGTTTTTTTTTGGAGAATTAACCGTGACGAACAGCAAAATTTGTTTGGAACCCTCGGTCCACGAGTCAGACTCGTACTTGTCTGGATTTTTCATGATAACGCCGATGGCCCAAAGCGTAGTTTTATACAAGTTCTATTAAAATGGTTGGTTAAGAATACTATTTTATCTGTATTTTATTCAAAAGTGTTTTTTCTATCCAGGCAATCTCCGCAACCATTTATTTACTCATACGAACGAGCGTCCTTACCGCTGCAACATTTGCTTGAAGGGTTTTAACCAACAGTCGAACCTAGTCTGCCATAAAAATAAGGTAACAACATCACTTACCAAAGCAAGTGTAAATTGATCACGTGGATTTTCCTACTTCTTCTAAAAAGTACCAATCACCCATAACCATATGAACAGATTAAGTTTTTTGACCTATTTATTTATGTGTGTAAGAATCTAGAACTTAATTTCAATTTTCTTTTCCATAGGCTCATCCAGATGATAATAACTGCCCCACTATGAATGTCCGCGGTAGAACCACTCCGCGTATTACACGATCAGCTACAGAAACACAACCTGATTCTACGAGGTGACTAAACATAGACAATTTAGAGATTTCCAACGCATTTATTTAAGCAATTACTCCTGATTTTTCTGCTACCTAACCACTTACACGCTACATAATCTAGTGAAAAAAACTCGCAGGCTCGATAAATCATTAGGTCAGGGTCACAATCGTACCTAGCCAGACCATAAGTTAGTCAAAAAGGCTTCTTTACATTAATCGTGTAACTTATACTAAGTACTTCCTCAGAGGCGGTAACTTGTAACATAAAACTTTTAACGAGTTACTAACTTCAGATTACTTACGCTGCATTTAACTGTCCTTCTCGTATCTTAATTGAGTTGGATCTTGGTTTCTTACGGTATCTGTAAGAAGATGAAATCTTCATGTTTTTAATTTAACTTACATATTTTGACTTTTCTTAGGTACGACGGTTTTTTTTGCCTTATATTTAAGTAAATTTGTTGTTCGTGGAAATAGCAAAGATTCTCATCTTAAAATAACTTTACAGACCCCAAGCGGAACATTGCGAAGTGACCTCTTCAGTGGGACCATACCTCCCGTCTGTTGAAGGCCCATCTGCCTCCAACTGGACCCCTAAACCTGACCCATGGGAACTTTCAAAACACTACATCGAACCCGGTGATATTTGGAACGAAGGTCCATGGGGTTCCATGAGCAGTGGCGTGATAGTAGACCCCATCAAAACCTACCATATGGGAGTAGCTTTGGCGACAAGACAGACACCATTTGCATTACTGAAGCCTGATAATGGTACTCCAGTATTGGTCAAGGTTGTTGATACGAAGCTTCCTGGTGGAAAACAGGTAAGAAATCAATAAAAGACTTATTGTTTTATTTTGGTTGGAGGTAGGCATTTACCACCACATTGATGACAAAACTTCTTGCTTACAAGGACCTACATAGACTATAGCTTCCATTTCCTGAATTTTAGATGTTAGTGCCAGCAACAGCTGAAGACTTGAGAGTTGGAGGCAAAATCGTTTTGAAAAATGAGGCTGAAGACGCTGCATCTCAGGTATCTGTCAAACTAAAACGAACTAATGATCGTAAAACTGATAAAATGTTTTTAGTTTGACTTTAGTGAATTTTGAGAACTATGCCTGGCTTTTATCATTGCAACGTGCTCAGTTTTTTACCGTGCTTGCTAAATTTTTCATCACATTTACCAAGATGAAAATTATCTCCTATTTATTCCAGCATGGCGATATGGAACCAAGGTTGGAAGCTAACGGTGCGGTTCAGATCAGAGTCCCGGTTGTGGCAACTGTAGTACCCCGGATCAAGGCTGGTGGTAGACTGCAGCTGACGGTTGAAGAGCCTCACCATGCTTATCATACTGCTCTTTCAGCTGATGGTAAGATTCTTTTGCACTTCCTCACATTTTATATAACCTGCTTAAAGCGACAAAAGCTTTTCCCTTGAGATGTCACTTCGATCGGTTTTGGTTCGTTCACATCTGTCTTACCATGTAGAGCAACTATTTCATGTCCTATTTAGATAACTTAGAAATCTTTTTTTCTGTCACTCTCTGTTAAGTTTAACACGGCTAAACCAAAGAACCGATTTGAATGAAACTTGTTATGGGATAAGCTTGGATCCCAAAAAAGGACACAAAAAACTAAAGCAACCATTTATTATCTTAGTAGGTGAAGTGAACGTGGAACCTTGTACGACCCGCAACGATCCCCGTCCGGGTCCATCCTCCGCGCTTGTTCGCTCTGAACCGCGGCGTATCGACACCTGTAATACCTACGAGGATGGATTGCGCAGTGGTGAGAAAACATCTGAAATAGAATAAAAAAAATTGACAGTTCTGCTTCTGTAGCCAAGTAACATTTCTACAAGCGTTAACGATGATAGAAATTGCTTATATTACATTAAATGTATGGAAATTACATTTCATTTTGATAAGACCTAGACTTGTCATTTAGACACATTTGAGCGAATCGATCAGCGTCAATACCGTAGAAATGTCTCTTGGGTAGAGGGGTAGATATATTTACAAAGATTGGATCTTAGAGCCGTGGCATTTTTAACACATTCTTCAATATTGTCCAACAGTGATGAGACCAATAGCATTTGAAAGCTAGCGGTTGTTTCATTCGGATTATTTTCATTCCTTTCGTTTCTCCTTTCAAGTAAAGTGGGGAAACTAATGTTGTTTCATGTATCGTATAGTATTTTTAAGTTCCTCAAATAATATATAATATATTTGATTAAAACATTGTTACTGGTATTACAGCGACAAGAATATCGTCCACTTGTGCGTTGCCGCCGCCAGCACCGTCGCCTCCTTTAGATCTGATCTCCATGGACCTATTTGAGCCGATGGAGTGCATACCACTAGGTAACTATTACAATAATATTGTTATTATTATTATATCTTACATAAAAAGCTGGAAGTATTTTAAATGCGCTAAAAATATCATGACTAGGAAAGTATTTATATGAAATATTTTTTTTCCAGGTCCCCAAATAACGGCAGTGGACAATATTGACCAGCCGCCACCGTCAGATGACTCAGATATATTTATCGGGGAGTTTGAGGTAATAAGAAACGTAACGTAATATTTAAATTGTTTAAATTATCGCATTCTAATGTTTATATCCGGGAGCAAGACGGGTCGACGACATAACTAAAGTTTCGGGTCGAATCTGGATGAAACTAGCACAGTACCGGAGAAAATGGTACGTGAAAGGAGAGACCTGTGCCCAGCAGTGAGATGGCAAAAGCTGAAGATGATGATGATTATATGATGCTGTAAATGTTTATAAATAAATCTTTTTGATAGAATTCTGGCAGTGATTGGCCCTAACCTAAATTGGATCTAGCTAGAGATTGATCTTCTGGGGTGTCATTGTCTTTGTGTTTCTTGACTTTCTTATAATATGCATGAACCATAAAAAACCAAGTCCTTGACCGTTTACTAAATTATGTACTTAGTTTTAGTTTTTGCGAAATTGTGACATTAGCACAATTACCTATTTCGTTTTCTTTTTATTCAGACTCACACCATACCGCCGACGCTATAGTCTTCACAACATCAGCCACGAGGTGGGGATGGAGGGACATCGCCAAAGCCTAAAACGGTAAATACGAATTATTTATCACCAGGGTTATTTGCTATGGCGGTTATCAACTAAAGTGATAATCACTTTATAAAAAACACTGTGAAAACTAAAATTTCTTATCGCCTAACGTCGTGACCAACTAGATCGGATGCTACAACGGGTAACCGACGTTAGCGGATACTAAACTCGTTTTTACTGTTATTTTTATCTACTGAACATTGCTTGTCATAGCAAATAAGCCTACTTGGTATAGACTGCATTATTTCCTTGCTTCTAAAGCAATAGTTTTTACCAAAACGATAAAAAATCCTGATCTTAGCATAAATCTTTGTTCAAACTCTTTAAAGAAAATGTATTTTCTTTATTACATGTAGGTTATAAAGTACAATGCTAATAAGTCTGTTTCTAACAATAACCAAAAATAAATTGTATGTTTTTTTTTTATGATTTTACTTTTTTTATTACATCGTGTTATAAAACTATCGTTTATTTCAGGAGCGCGTCCTGCAGTCGGGTTCGTAGAACAAATTGAACATAGTTTATTTTATTTATTTTTTGTTTTATTTTTATTTATGCATGTGAAAAGGATGATGGTTTTGATTTAGTTATAAGCGAAAATGGGTTATGTTGTAATATACATTATACTTTTATTGAGCATGGAACTTGGTGTTTGTGTTTTGTACCTTTTGCAAATTTAGGCTTTTTCAAAGAGCTACGAAGCTACGAGTATTCTATGATATGCAGTTTTTGGAAACAATTTTTTTTTTCTATTTTTGACACTAGTTACCAGTTAGTGTTCTTGTTATATTTAATTAAAATGTCGTGTTCTCTTTTACGAGTTTGGTATGCTTTATTTAAAAATTTAAGGTATATTTCGTTAAAATAGTTCGTCGTCTAAGTACCTAAAGAAAAAATAACTTCATCTTATGATTGATCGAAACTTGAACTACAACCCTCCTAAATTGCTCATTTTTATTTTAACAACGAAATCTATCAATAAGAATGCCTCTACTACACTGGGGTCAAAAAGAGGCAATTTCCTGTCGTCAATGTAAATAATCCGGGATATTATTATGACGTAGCGATGACGTGTATTATATCGCGTGTGTCGTGTCTATTGTTGGAGGCACGTGGACGGAAATATACCCTTTTGAGGGTGGCGCTCTCTTTAGTTTTATTGCTAAGTTTTGATAATAGATGGCGTTAGGTGTAGCGAGTGGGTGGCAAGAGAGTTAGTGCAACGGGCAGGGCAACGGGCCTTATTTCCCATTTTACGTCATTGGCTAATGTTTATATTATTAACTAAATAAAAAACAGTTTTGTATTTCCTAGTCTTTGGATAATTTTTAAAAATTCAATTTTAAAATACATTAATAAATTATTGTTATAAATCTGTAGTTTCTTATGTGTTAAGTTTTAGATTTATTTGGAACTGTGACAGGTAGTTTATTATAAATTTAGAATAGGTATATAGATAAAAAAATATTTTTAACTAATTATATGGTCTTAAACAAAACTTTGATAATATTTAGTAGTTGGTCGTAAGATAGGTACAAATTATTACTTAAGATTACTACGTAAGGTACTACTAGTAGGTAATTAGGTATCTTATGGTTGACAAAAATGAGATGATTCTGTGACTAGAAGAATTTCATGTTGTTAAAACTTCGAAAGGATTTACACTGTTTCATGAACGATAGATGGCACCACTTGCATCAAAACTATTCCTGGTAAATATTTTACGCTGGCGTGTGATATTTAATGTAACTTCTATTATTTTATTCACATGAAGCAATAATATTAAAAGAGGTATTAAACAAGTTGAAGTATTGAATAAAAAGTAAAAAATGACAAGGTGTGGGTACCTACCAACCTACTACTTACATTTAGTACTAAACACACAAATTACTTCCAACTAATAATAATATCTTTTTTACAATCTAGAAAAGCATTTGGCTAATAAGTAGTGTAAAAAGTTAAAATAAGTATTGTCTAGAAATATAACTCCCGCTTCGCACATAGGTAAATTAATTATACACAAAAACCTTACTTGAATCACTCTTTCCATTGGTGAAAATAATTTAAAAAAACGGTCGGTATTTTTGAGTTCATTGCGTTCAGACAATTAGACAGCCTTATGTTAGATAATTGTTTAGTCCTTACCTATCTAGACTTGACTGTTAAAGACGAAGGCCTATTAAGACCCAAACAGCCCCAATTTTACATGAACAATAAAAGTAGTTAAAATTAAACTTATTTTATTCTTTATTTGCGATCAGTCAATTTGCGACTAATGACATAAGCGACCAACGTCCGACCGCAAAAAAATCGTACAATGCGACAAAAAAATCGCCATAACATTTAACAAGTAGAATGCGACAATAAAACGCGAATTACGTTCGTCCAGTTTTTTACCAAAGCGTAACGCGTGGCTGACACGTGACCTAAAATATTAAAACTGGTGTTAGATCTGACACGCGGCCTTTCCCACCAATAAATAGAGAAATCATCTGACAACCCTGTAATGAAAACTTATAATAACACCGCACGCAAAATTCGACCATCTCTCCTCTGCACAAAGTCCTAATTCAATCGTTAACATTTACAGCAACTAACCAATAACAGCCATTGAAATTTCAACCTTATTTGTTTTAACATACGGTTCAAATTCAAAAATTCTAATCATTGTTAAGATTAGGGTTGCCCCCAATTCCTTCAACCGCCCCCGACGGTTATCGTATAATGCGTTGCCACGTGGCGTTGTTCGTTTTTTATCGGGTATTTTCGTGCGAACGCGGTGGTCTGGTGGAGACTGGCCTACAATGGGTACGTATTGTGAATTGCCTGGGAAATTGACGGAATTCAAGTCTGGTTGTGACAGAAATTTAAGATGGGTTTGTTAGAAAAGGATGCTATAGAAAGTTGATGCAATATCACATAATATTTTTATGTTAACCTGTAAAATTAACTACGCATGAGAAGAAAGAACTAATTGTTATTCATTAGTCATTCTATACTATATCTTTAATTAAATGATTTCAAACAAAACAAGGCAAAAACTTATACTTAGCCATTACAATAAGTACCTCTTTCATTATAAGAAGGAATGTCTACCTAATTCAAATAAAAAAACAACTTGAAAACAACACATGTAATCTAGCAATATCACAGCAAACAATCAATTTAATAAAATATCATTAAAAACAAACAAACACTGGGGCACTAATCCCTCTCAAGGGTACAATAAGACCCCAGAAATATCATTTCATATTTTGATTATGATATCAATGTCAGCCATTCGTAGGGTTTTTTATATCTTTTGTCCGTTAATACACATATTAACCCATTAAAAGTCGCGTGCCGCCTTAATATGATATTTCACACGTATAATAAAATCATTGTCATAGTTTGTGTTGATTTTTTATGTGAGAAATAGGGACAAGTGACAATAAAAATGACCTTTGATTTAGTGTTTTTATTGGATTACTAGCTGTTGCTCGCGGGTCAGCCTTAGCCTAAGTCGTTTCTTGGGATTCAAGCTTACCGAATACGAAGTTTCATCAAAACCAAATCAGCGGTTTAGGCGTGGAGCGTAACAGACAGACAGAAAGACAGACGTTCTATGTGTTCGATCCCCGCATGCGACAAGCACGTTGTTTGATCCACAAATATTTGAAAGTTACTTTCGCATTTATAATATTACAATGGATATGGAAGTATGGATTTTGACAATAGATAGGTAGGTGCGCAAAATATAAAAAGTGATTATTCCCTCAACTGTAAAGAACACGGCCTTCCCTCATTAGTTGTATAGATAAAATCCTAAGTCATCCGCCGAATCCCCAAGTCTACAACATAACAATAATAAATTCCTACTGCACAACAAACACAACATTCGCCCAACATTAACAAAATGCGACCAATTACACGACAATTTCTCAAATAAATAGAAAAACGCGACTCATCTTCCCAATAATTAACGATGTTACGTCCGCGACAGACGCGCTACAATCGTGCAAAAGTCGTGCAATAGTCGCGCCACACTCGCGACACGTGCTGCCTCGTGCCACGGATCAAGGATTGGACACAATCTATGACGACTCAATCGGGATTTGTGTATAATGAGGTATGACATTGCTTAGTTAAGAGCGACAGTTATTGGGAATGAAATTATTAAGATTCATAAATAGATTTGTCATTTAATGATTATTCTATTCATTATACATAATATTATCAGGTGAGTATTTAGAGTTTGAATTACATTGCTACGGCAACAAGGATGATCTAGGCTCAATACATATTCAGTAAACTATTCGAAGAAAGGTTCTGACTACTTAGTTCTTAACGTTCCTATTGTTTTTCAGGCTAAAAGTAAATAAATCAATTACTTATATGAGTTGTTTTAAGTAAACTGTATTATAAGCTATCAGTTAATTTAGGTAAGAACCTAACCCTTAAATAAGCGACATCCAAAATATTATCAAAAAGCAATCTGCAAACTATTCTCTAATCGATCTAAAACAACAAAACAGCAAAACAAAGAACAATCAATTCCAAAACGGAGCGAACACAGAAATCCTTTCAGTACAATTTGAAACTATAAAACAATGTATGGGTTTAAAAAACAATACTACATGCAGAGGTCGGACAGATTACGCTGGCATATACCACGCATCGCTGGAGACGCAAATTGTTCGCTAAACTGATTACTGGTAGTTCCACATTGTCTTTATCCTACCCACTACCCACCCACTGGGTAGATCTGCGTGGGTTTTGCTAGAAGGACATGCGAAGAAAAATGTACCACTAAATAAACATATTAAAACTTATTCCTTAGGTCACGGGTAAAAACAAAATAGGTATGCCTCGGTTAGTAGAGGTCAGGCCTGTTCTTAACAAGAGGAAACTTTATTAGAATTAGTGTCAAGAGACCTTCGAGCCTTTTATTTTATCATTACTAGGGTATATTTTTTAATTTTTTCCCCATCGATCTTATTAAACAGAAGAACTATATTCTAGTTAATTGAATTTAATCAACACATAATTATTTCGTATTATATATTTTGCTTTTATTTATAACTAGCGACCCGCCCCGGCTTCGTTCGCGTAGCACTAGCCTATATTACTCAGGGATTATATAGCATTCTAATAGTGACGGAATTTTTTAAATTGGTTTAGTAATTTTTGAGTTTATTCGTTACAAACATACCAAAATACAAATCTTTCCTATTTATAATATTAGTATCGATGTGTTAAGAAAACTGCTTTACTATAATATATTATTTGTTGCATTTCTTTGCCCTTCCAGTTATTATATTTCTACGTCCAGTCCACCCACAAACCATCAAATTTCTGTATAAATTCATTATATTTGAATGGGGATGCAATGCGTTTGGTAATACAATTTGAGTGCGGTTTGCGAGTCCAAAGTTGATTTCGTTTTTTAATAGTGAACCTTGATAACTTGGGGGAATGAACTATTTTGATCTTGAATTCAATTATTTCAATGAGCACTGAGATTTATTTGAGAAATCAATAGAGTAAAAATAATAAATCTCTTTTTATAACTATAAACCAGTCACAAGAAGTAAGAACGTTTTTATTGTTGATTTGATCGCTCTTATTTCGTCTTAGAAAGAGCATTTATTGCCAACTGATCATATATACATTGTTGCTATTACCTTTATGTAAGTTCTGAAGAACTAAACATTTAGGTACCTTTTTGTTCACCAATGCGCAACAACACCAGACTACACTTGGACACCTCTTACTCATTTAGTTATATCCTCGCAAAACGAACGAGATGATTGATATTGGCTTTTTACTTTATAACTGGCTACGCTCAGTTTCAGCCGCGTCTTAATAAAAAAATGTGATAATGATGATCAAAAGTAGCCTATGGGCTATTCCAGTTAATAAATTTCATTCAAATCCGTTTAGACATTTTATTGTGATTAAGTAACAAACGTCCATCCAAAATGTCGAATTTAAAATATTAGTAAGATAGACTAAGCCTACAAGAATATTTCATTTTCAGTTCAACAAATAAAAAGAGTCTATTGAAAACTGCAACCCCATTCGAACACAATTACATACAAGTTCACACAGCAAATACAGATATTCAGGCGATTATAATTAGTAGCCCCGGTGGCCCCGGTTGCCTCACTAACGCAATAAGAGGGCAACGGGGGTCCCTTTATGCAATAACTGCGTCTCCTTAATTTGATTTTTATTTTGATCTCGTTTGGTGTTGCCGACGGTTTGATTGTCCCTTGCCTTAGGCGGAGGTACATGGTTGTCTGTTACTTGTATTAGTTTTTATGGTTCATAATAATAATTATGATATTGGTACATAATAAGTACTTTTTTGTGAAATTACATTACTAAACATTGGGTTTTGATAATCTTTTAGGTTTTGCTGAAACTAACTAAAGTAACTAAATAACTAACTAAAATATTCTAAGGAATTTAGTAAAAATAATTAATGGATAAGGTAAATTGATAGCCCTGAAATCGCAGACACATTGATCAAATACGGTGATAAGCTGGTCTCTTTCTATTTTACAAGATTGTCGTTTCAAAGTCTCAATACCTGATTTCAAAAGTGATGTTTTAATTAATTTTTCTCATTTATTTCTTTATCTGGTATACTTTTTAAAACTTAAGTTAAAATAAACTTATAATCTTCAAAATTAGTCAAATAAATAGGTCTATTTAGGGCTGATTTTTCATACGCCAGATAATTTAATCCTAAGAATAATTTTAAATTTTTGACAGTTCTTCCATACGAAATCTGTCAGACGTCAATGTTATTTCAGGAATAATAATTATCTGGCGTTGGAAAAATCGGCCCTTTAAGTAGGAAAACCTGCTCATATAAGATACAAATTAAAAACAAAATCAACGTGTCAGCTTTATAACATTGTGTAACTTCATACACTTTTCACTCCGAATTAATGATCTCCAAGTACAAAGGGTAAAATATAAAAAGAGAAAAATTAAAATTCAGAAAGCAACACACGTCACACGTATGTTCATATTGTCATATTCTTTGTTATTTTAAAACAACAAACCTTTGATATGAGTGGTGCTCGGAAACTCAAACGATGTACAGACAACCATTAACAATTGAAAAATCAGTTAAAGTTACACGAGATATTCAACTCTATATTTGAAGATGTAAGGGAGATTTTTCCATGTCAAGTTAAATGATTGTGTCAAACTTATTTGTTGCTTTGTATGCATATGAGTAGGAAAAATAAACAAATTAATTTTACTGAACGTGGCCTGGCGCCTTTAGCATGTCTGATATTTGTTGAAAATTGGTTGTAATTACGAAATACGTTTGTTTCTGTAATGTCTGTGTCAAATATTTGATGTTTGTATATCTTATATACCTAATTGTTATTTCACTTAACTAAAAGAAATTCGTTAAATTTATACTATATAATATTATTTACGTCTATTCAAGAATTGTTAATTACCAATAATTTAGGAACTGGAAGATCGATTTATTTTTTCGTTTAGGAAATAATATCATCGTTTACAGCCAGCTTGCCCCGGTGCGCAGTATCGCGGATCACCTCGCACCGTCAATCGTGCGGATATACTCGTCCGTGAGAGCGCAGACGCGTCCGCCCCGGTCCGTTGCAATCCACCGCGTCTGTCAAAATTTGGTTTGATTCTCAACACTCACTGCGCAATGCGTGGCTGTCTATGGTCGTAGCGGGTTGATCCGTGTTATTGTAAATTTCTCATTTAAGTGAACTGTAACTGTTCTTTAAACACATATCGCACACCGTGGCTTAAGATCACAATTTAATAAGTTCGCAATAAATAAATTATAATACAATAGCCTTTTGAATATAAATACGTTCTGTTGCATCTCTACAGTCTAACATTTAAATACACAATTCCCGACTAGACGGAGAATACCAATAAATTTGTGATGGCATTACAAAATACTAACAACATCAAATGTTGGTACACAGACTGCCTCAACTCGTCAAATACGAATCGAAATTCAAGAATCAATTTGTCTACAGCCGCACAGAACAAATATTCAGGTAAAATGCTGCAAGGATTACAAAGAATAACGTTTTCTCTTTCTCTACCTAACTTTCCTGTTCTCTACTATTTATGACAAGACACACAACTATGTATTTTTTTTATTACAAGCGATTTTTCTTTATCTTGCAAAGTATGTGTACTTATACGTATATTTAAGCCAAAAAAAATATATAAAAAAGGTAAATTAGAACCGCTTATTGGCCGTGAGGTACATACTTATTTAAATTAGGTGACAATGCAATACTATGGTACTTTTGAGCTGGTCTGATGATGGAGCCAGAACGTGGCCATAGGAACTCTGTAACGAAACAATGCGACCATTGTTTGTTTGATTTGTCTTCACTAGTACTTTGACCCTAATTGATTTAAAAGTTTTTGTTTAAAAATACAAAACTTATTTTAGAGTTTAATTTGTTCGGTAAGTCTCCTAAGTGACTTACCGAACGAATTTTTGGTGGACAATCTTCAATTCAATATCGAAACGTTTGTGTAATGCACCTACTTCTTGTTAACTCTGCACCACCTCATGATTGACTGGTAGAGAATGCCTCAGGCATTAAGTCCGCCATTATACATTGATGTATATAAAGCATTAAATAAATTATGAATTCAGGTAACAATAAAAATAAGCAAAGAGTGTCGATAACCTTTAGGAAACCAGCTATAACTGCCATTTTATAAGCCGACAATGAACCCTTTTCTATATTCGAGTCCAAATAAACGCGACTGCATCTGACAAGCTTACATATTTTAAAGTAAAGCAAAATTAATTTAGGTAAAAAGATTTGGTAAAATTCCCCTCATTATTAAATCGAGTCTGAATCCTTAGTCTTTGGCAGCAAGCGGCGTCTGGAGCAACGCAGAACCAGTTCAAGCCTAGATTTAGTAAATTTACTAGATTTAAAGTCTGCTGGTTTCTTCGGGCGCGCTATGCAAATTTGACTTATTTTTTCGCACTAGGTTAAGAAAACGCGGCGTTTTTTTTTATTTTCAAAGGTTGGGATGGAAATTATGGAACCGTGCACCTAGCTAGAGTAATTTATTTCTGTCACTTTAACGTATCTTAATTTTTAAGGTTTATCTATACTAATATTATAAAGCTGAAGAGTTTGTTTGTTTGTTTGTTTGTTTGTTTGTTTGAACGCGCTAATCTCAGGAACTACTGGTCCGATTTGAAAAATTCTTTCAGTGTTGGATAGCTCATTTATTGAGGAAGGCTATAGGCTATATAACATCACGCTACGACCAATAGGAGCGGAGCATAAATGAAAAACCGTTGAAACTAAAACACGCGGACAAAGTCGCGGGGGACAGCTAGTAAGATATAAAATTATTTGTTTTGATTTGTTAATTACGAATTAGACAGAAATATACATAGACAGAGTTATTTAAAAAAAATTGAGAGTACGCAATTACGTAACCTAAAGATATTAAGAAAAACAAAGAAATATCTATCTATTATTATTATGTTGGACTCGAATAATAATCACTGTCGAAACTTCATAGTTACAGATTTTCCTGTAAGTACATAACTGACTGAATCACTACCTCATATGAAAACCCTTAAACTGCGGCGTTTTCTTCACCCAGTGAGTTCTTCCCGCGCGGGTACAAAGTGAATTTTCAATGAGGATGTCACAGCCTTTCACCCGGTGACATTTGCTCGTGCCACCGGCTTGTTTGGACAAAAGGGGTTTTTGCCTCTCCAAGGAAAATCCAACAGATTTCTTGCTTCGAAATTCACGATTTTCTTGATTAGATTACCTACTTGGATTTGAATTTTGAAGGGTTTTGTCAAATTAATAAGGATGGAGATAAACGGGTTAGGGAGTTTAATATAATTTGTTTAGTAAATAATTATGTTTTTGATTTGTTTTCGGTGCTGGGTCTAGTTTTGCAACTCTTTTTATTATTTCTCGAAACAGTGCCTTAGACTCATGATAGATAGACTGCATTTCAACTGCAAACCGACTGAGCAGTTAGTATGACTGCAAACCAACCTTGCTGTCCAATTGCTTTTGGTGTGCAGTTGACAGGAGTTCCAGCGTGCAGACGTTGAAATACAGTCGATCAGTCTAGAGCCTTAGGTTAGAAGATTACCTACGCCTATTCAATTTATATTATATAACAAATACCGTTACCTAAATAAACGTCACATATTTAAGTAAACAATTTAAAAATTGGCTACATAATAAAATTCATGTAACAATTGGTAATCATTTTTACCCGCTCCCTACCAAATGTTAATTTGCGTAAAACGCTGCAAGCTACCACATCGAACAATAGTCATACATTATCTAACAATGCTTATACTAACCAACACAATTAACCCATTTCAATCACATTCACGTGCAACGATGCTAAAAAATATAAAAAGTAAAATTCGGATCCACACATTGGGAATTTAGAGGCACCGATGTATGTAATCTGCATCCATTATACAGGCACACAATACGTTCACCGCGCAGCTATTTTGGAAAATTAAAAACGAAATTCGAATCGAAATCGTCGCGGGTTCCGCACGAGTTGTCAGCGAAAATGGAAAGTTAACAACCGCGGTAAATAACCACAAATCACTGCTTCCTAACACCCGGGGCAAGATTTAAATTCACGCGCGACTGTAGCCATTGGGTTTTGGGGATGGTTTTCATTGTATCACGGGAGGGGTTGATGGCAGTTCCTAGTACCTATGTTAACAAGTACCTATATTATTATTATTTATGTTAATAATTTTTGACTATTATTATGCATTTTTCATGTTATGTTAGAGGCAGCAGGTAACTGAAAATTTGATATCGCTCTAACAGAAATATTCTAGAAGTATTCTGTTAAATTGTATTCTAATTGTTTATATGGTATTGCTCCGAATATGTGAAGCAAAACTACTTAGTTTTGTTATAAAATATGCTGTTATCTAATAATGATCTATATCATTACTATGTAATTAATTAAAAAAAGGATCTAATAATATAGTTAATATAAAATAATATTACCATTGGATAGTTACTGCATTACCCAGTAAAATGGGTTGTGGAGGTCAGATTAGCAATAGTATATAGCATAGATAGGTAAAATACAGTATTTAGCTGAATCCGGTTAGACTGGAAGCAGACCCCAACATAGCTTGGGAAAAGGCTGGGCAGAAGAAAAATAATGTCTTTATATTACAATTAAACTTTTACCTATTTCTATTAGGGTTAAAATTTGCATATCTATCTTCAACAGTTTACTTGACATTTAATTCTAAGGCTTTGACCTTCATCTTTTAGTTTTGGATAGGTACGGTATATTTCCCGTGACTTAACGTAATCAACAATGCACACAAACAGCAACCCATCAAAATCAACATACGACCGCAACGTGCCCCACGCAGCGTTACACAAAAGACAGAGGGACGCATGATGACGTATTATTATTTTTAAAATTCATTCACACTTCAACATCCTATCAATCAATTATTCTCAACCTTATTCCTATAGCATTAAGAACGTATATTACCTACGTATAGTATGACGTCATTGCACTTGTCGTGGGTTCGAACGCGGTCGGTGCGTGTCTAATTCGCGGTTTTTACAATTTTATATAATGAACCGAATTTAACGTTAGCCGTGACAAATTTCGAGATCCTTTTGTTGGATTGGGATGAATAGGTTGTAGACATTTTTAGTTAGCTATATCTAATCGTAGTTGTCAGCAAATCGATTTGGTAATGATTTTCTATTGTAAAATAACGATGCTTAGTTTTGTTGTATTTATTAGTTGTTGTCACACAACTCATCTTTATAAATTAGTTGTAACTAAGTAAGTAATTTACAGAAGGTTTTACTAACAATTTTCAGAGCTACAAAAACAACTGAATATACAATTATAGCACAATTCTGACAACCACTCTTCCTATGGGATACCCAGTAAAAATTAGTTGTGGACTTGTGGAGGTCAGATAAGCAGTCGTTCCTTGTAAAATACTTTATTCAGCTGAGCCGACCCCAACATAGCTTCTTAAAAGGCTAAGCAAAAGCGTCGCATTGCAGAATATTTGTTCAATAATAATACGAATGCATCTTTAACCACCATTTAAGCAACCAGATAATATGCTAAAGTGCAGAAAATTCACGCAAACGAGTTCCTACTTAGAACGGGCACATGACAAAACAATAAAGTATCTCAATCTCCCATTCCACAATTTAAGAGTATATTACACGCAGTTAGATGCAGACCTCATGCAGTTCGGAAGTGACGTCAGATCACAATAGATGGGCCCAGCATCCGGCGTGCGCCGCTTCCTGCAGAACTAATGTCGCGGTGATATCCGAATGTAATTTAGTGGGTTACGAAAATATTGCGGTTAATGATGGGATATTTAGTGTTATGGCTTCGTGTCATGATTACTAGGAACGAAACAATAAATAAACAATAAGAGGTAATAAAATCTTAGCTGGAAGCCGAATATAAATAAATAAATAATAAATGTGGACAACATCACATACATTACTCTGCTCCCAAAGTAAGTAGCTAATGCACTTGTGTTATGGAATCAGAGACAACGAAGGTACCACGAACACCCAGACCCGAGACAAAACGGAAAAGTGGTTTTTCTACATTTACCCTTCCGGGTATTGAACCCGGGACCTCACAGCGGCGACACCTTGAAAACCGGTGTGTACACCCGACCACGGAGGTTGTCAAAATATATATATTACCTGTAGATAATTTATTACTAAAGTATTATAGACAACAATAATATTGAATATTTATTTATTTGCTTCGGCTTTACCCGTTTTGACATTTATTTCAAATCTAAAACCAGCCAGAACATACTCAGCTCTATAAAAGCTATATCAGTATAATAATTTTTGAAATCGCATCAGATGTTTTGATTTACCTAGTACAAGTTTTAAATCAATTTATGGACAGATAACAAATGGACGAAACAATTGGTGATCGCCCTAATAACTAGAGTGATAAAAGATGACTTTCGCGGTAGAGTAGTGTACAAACCGGTTTTCAAAGTGTTGCTAGCTGGGATCGAAACAGGTTCGATCTCCGGAAGGTTCAGTGTAGAGAACCACTTTTCTACATAGCGTCGGTTCTTGGTTTTTGTGGTACCTTCGTTGTCTCTGAATCCATAACACAAGTGCTTTAGCTACCTACTTTGGTTACATTGATTCAGACCAATGTATGTGATATTGTCAACATGTATTTATATTTATTTAAAAGACACCAGGATATTTATCTAATAGTTATTTTATAAGCTTTATCTAATTTGATAAGTATTTGCACAACACACATTCTGCTGACAAGAGCATGTTGCACAACAAGCTTAAACAGGGCAGTTCATTAAGCTACAGTTTAAGATGTTAAATAAACATACGAAATATTATTGGATAACTGGATGGTGTTATGTAGGAGAGAACTATTGTATTTAAAGTTGTTACTTTTTGATGAAGCGATGAAAATGTAACACAATTTGTGTTATGTTTTTAGAAATTTAATTTTGTTTTTGTGTGATTTTTATTATTGTAAATAATTATTTATTTATGAAGTTTAAAATTTCTGTGCTAAATATAGATTTTTTAGCAAAACTTAAACAATAGCTAAGTTAGTTCTGATGTTTACTGTTTAGTTAATTAATATTACTGACGTATTCTATGAAGTAAGATTATACAATTTATATAAATCCAACTTAGTAAATCTTCGGTATTACCTTTAATACATTTGTAACATAAGAATAACACTAAAAACTACATCTAAGTATACTAATATTATAAAGCTGAAGAGTTTGTTTGTTTGTTTGTTTGTTTGAACGCGCTAATCTCAGGAACTACTGGTCCGATTTGAAAAATTATTTCAGTGTTGGATAGCTCATTTATTGAGGAAGGCTATAGGCTATATAACATCACGGTACGACCAATAGGAGCGGAGCATAAATGAAAAATGTCGCAAAAATGAAAAAACGTTGAAACTAAAACACGCGGACAAAGTCGCGGGGGACAGCTAGTATCAGATAATCGTACTCGTGAAAATGTTGCTACCTTTTGGACCATTAATAAACACATTAAACACTAATTTAAAAATATAATAGATTTTTCTAAACTATGATGCGTCTTTATTGGACACTACCATTCAAAATCCC
The DNA here is from genome assembly GCA_932294365.1 of Diachrysia chrysitis. NCBI lineage: Eukaryota > Metazoa > Arthropoda > Insecta > Lepidoptera > Noctuidae > Diachrysia > Diachrysia chrysitis. Next base: position 5,708,774 of record OW028659.1, on the reverse strand, counting down.
CCATAGATTAAGAACGCTAATCAACAAGGGTGCAAACGACCCCACGTTATACCCGACTGCAGCGGGGGCGAAGTGTTAAAAACACAATAAGATATAATACGAACACACCATGCTAGCTCTACACGAAAAAAACTACGAAAACACTCAAAAATCACCTTTATCCCGTTGGCTTAAGAATGCAGATTTTTTTCAGGGGTGATAATTAAATTTGTCGAAATAAACTATAATAATTCGCAACGCCTTCAAAGTGTCATATCAGTCAAAATGATACAAAATACATATTTTGAATTGCGCCCTTAAGCGAAAACATGAAGGGGTGCATTTTGTTCATTTTATTGTATTTTAAAGTGCCATAAATATTAATACAGTAATAAAAAGTTTTGAATACAGTATCGTTTACGATTATGCTTAGTTATATTTAGCTTCAAAATAATTATGTTGTATGATTTTATTATTAAAATTTATGTTTTTATAATTCAGGGTGTCAAGTTGTAGCATGTAAGTTTATATTACTTTAAGTTGTAATTTTTTTTGTTTTATGGCTATGGAGAACATTATTTTCTATCCCACTACCTTAAATTGGTTTTTAATAATCTCTAAAATACAAAATATAAAAGGTACATTACTTTATTAGTTAAGAGTTTATTTTTGTTTTAAGTGTATGTATACTTAGTTCAGTTTGCAGAACCATCTGAATTTTATTTTAAAAAATCTAGCTAAGCTAATCTCCTTGCAATGTAGTATCCCAGTATGAAAAGCAGCACTGAGGCTTTGCTTTTAGCATGAACCTAGCATATACTAGCATAACTTTTTAATCTCCGTCTTTTTGTGTTTAATTTTAAACGTCGCATTTGTAGCAAATAAATATTATTTTATTTATTCTGCCTTCCTTTTTCTTACACTATAATTAAAGATAAATTATTATGATATTTTTTAAGTTTACAAACTTCACGTATGTACCTATTTAATACATAACTATATTACCCATAACTAAACAATAGAAAATCACTGTAGGAATATACTAGACACATAATATTCAGTGTCATTATTATTTAAATTTTCCATAGCGGAGTGTCGGGATGTGTCCGCATTTAAATGACAATGGCACAGCCTATTTGATTGTGGACGAGGGGTCTAAAGTACCCTACTTCGACGATTTATTATCAACTTTAAAATTTTTATGTTGAAAGTTTGAATAAGATGTTGGTCTGAATTTTTTTATAAAAGTTTTTTTTTTTAGTTATTTGCATATTATTCCTGTAATGGTTAGATTTTAATTAGGCAATGTAGGAAAAAACTTTTATACAATCCTTGAATCGATGTCAATAAGTGTATAATATTTTGTAATAACTATGATTTGTGGCAGCTGCTATGAAACTACAAAATAATATTTATCCTTACTAATATTATAAATGCGAAAGTAACTCTGTCTGTCTGTCGCGCTTTCACGCCAAAACTACTGAACCTATTTAATTGAATTTCGTACACAGATAGTGTAGAGCCTGAGAAAGGACATAGGATACCGACGTTAACGCGGGCGGAGTCGCGGGAAACAGCTAGTATTCTCTTAATTTTAACTACATCTATTACATGTGATGACAGATATTCAAGTTGCCTAATCTTTCTTCTGACTAGATTTTCCTTAAGAATGTAGGAGTTGGCTTCCATCTCCCGATTTTGCTAAATATCAATATTTCACAAGAAGTCACTGCTTACCAAGTAACGTACAAATCTTTTAATCAATTAGAAAGCTGTCGAATTCCCATTCAGGGATTTTTCCTTCCATTTTTCCACTAAACATTTTGTATTAACTGCATCCAAAGTCATTAAATCCCCTTGAATTTAGATTATAAAATACGATATGTGCGTGTAATAGATGACGTCCGCTCCTCCGGCCATCCGTCTGTTAGCACGGACCGTTTCCGACACGACACGTGGCCGGTTTAAACTATTTTATAATGGTATTTTTGCAGTATAAGTTTTATAGCTATAAAAATTAGCATTTTATTTAAAGATTACGCGATTAACTTTAATGGCCTTATTGATAAAAATCTCGGCGATGATCAGCAATTGAATACTAGAATCTTATTTCGATTTTTCTATAGAGAATGTATATATAAAAATTAAAGAACTTTCTCAGCAATTGCTTGACACCTTTGAGATTTTTATGAATAAGGCCACAAATTTTTGACAGTATGTTTTTTTCTTTGCAAAAGGAACAGAAAGCGGTCTTTATTCTTATTTAAGACCCTATATAGTTTTAAATATTGCTGCTGCTTGCTAAGTAAATGTTATAAACATTTACTAAATGACTAACAGTTTCATTCGCTTTAACAACCAATAGAAATTTTTGCCACCTTTCACACGTTGTAAATACAATTTACATTGTATTTTAACATAGTCTGTATGCAGTCCCCGTAAAATTAATCAACATTATTATTTAGTGTTTAAAGATATCTGAGTAAAATATGAATCTGAAATTAAAAAACTATTACTAAAACCATTTCAGGATCTATAACCCACATTCCATTCAGTCTGAAATAAAAGTAGAAAAAGTATTAATAAGCAAAAACGCGGATCCGAGGACCGCGGAACTAATCTTTAGCCAAGAAAAAAAAGGAAAAAAGAAAGAAATCTTTTCATTTCCTAGAGTACCTCGGCTGGAAAGTGAATAGGGGTAAAAACGTGTACGGGATTGAAACCCATCGGAGCGAACGAAGCCGGGCGGCTAGCATTGTTATATTCCAGTATTGTTATTAAAATTGGCGTTGTATTAAAAAGGACATGTGCGGTTTAAATCGTGTTATTAGGACGGATTTGTTTGTTTCTCTGTTTGGTTAAGAGTAAAAAATGTACTGTCAGCTGTTTGTAATCTTCAATTGTTATATATCTATTCAGTATATTAACGTAACAACATTGATACAAGAAATAAGCTAAAAATTCATTTAGATGAGATCACTTATTAGAATGAAATCCAAAATACTTATTCCAAAGCATTCAATTGAAACAGCATCAAATATGAATAAATTACAAATACAATGTAGTGCCTACCTAAGTTTTTTAAGTAATTTTTATTGAAAAATCGCAGTGGCATTAATCATTTAAACCAAAGCCAAGAAATCTTCAAATACATTATACACTTACTTCCATAAAAATTCTGGTATTGTATATTAATGGCATTTGGGATATACAATTGTATCTGGATATCTGATTACTAATTAGTTACCAGCCTGATATCTGGTAAAGACGTACAATATCCTCTATATAATAAGGTAAATGCAGCTATTAACGACCCATCGAAAATCCGCAGCTATTACCGATCCATTCCATTAATTTGCAATTTTTATGCTACTGGAACGATTTATGCTGAAGATACTTGACGAAACACGAATGTTTGTTCATTGAGCATCGTAAAAACTAACGTTTGTGTGCGTGGTATCCCGGGAAAGAGACAAAATTCGTTATTTTCTGTGACGACAGCGAGTTCGCCGGCCGTGTGGTACAAGTCCTTGTTCCTACAGGAAAGCACATTCAATTTTTGCTTAAGATTTTTTACAGAAATATACGAAGCCTGTACTTGTTGTGTATTATTAAATGTGTTTATTTAAGTGTAAATTCTTTATTTCGTATAGTATTTCATAAAGTTTAAGTAATTTAATAGGATAAAACTTGAAATTTAAATGGAGCGGTAATAGCTTCAATAATTTTAATAGTGGCAGCTATTGCCGATCCATGGCTCGGTAATTGCCCTGAACATTATATTTAGTTTTAATTATTTTCTGTAGATATGTGATGATAAAACAGTAATTTTAATAAGACATTTTAATCTCAAATAATCAGCCATTGTTACACACCATTAGCGACCTATACTTTTTTGTATAGTTTACTTGTTTTTCCATTTTATATTCACCACGTATAGTAAAATTATTCATTTATTGTTATGTTAAAGGAACATAATTATATAACCTTTCATCGTATAATAATGTGTGCATTTATTAATCTTATTTGTTTAATCAATTATTTAAAATCTCTGTTAAAGTTATAAATATCAAATAAATACATATTATCTAGTTTTTGTAGGTCGGTGCAACGCTTTCATATTTGTATATACATCGCTTATTACCGACCCGTGTGAGTCGGTGATAGCAAGTATGGGAACCTATTACCGACTCCATACTGATACTCCATATTCCTATTGATCCTCCATACTCCTACATCGATCTCTGTAACATTAGTATTGCTAAACTTAAAAAGACTCTGTGCGATTACTTCTTTGATAATATTTGAAAACCATTAGCAAGCATTTAATTGTACGTGTTAATTTGTTTACTTAGTTTATTTATTTTAAGGAAAAATCAAAAATTCTAAATTTTTTAATGTTTTGTTTCTGAATAAGGTTTGTACTGTTTACTATTGTTTATCTTAGTAGTGAAAACTTGTAATTGGCCATATTTTACTTACAATTTTTACTATTGTATTATATAGCTGTAAGTTTTCCTAAAATGTAAAATAAAGCAAAATAAAAAAAAAAAAAACTGATCATTATCCATAATGTTACATTACACTGGTTAACTGGTTACAGAAAATACTAGCTAATATTATTAACTAATAACAAAAATAATTATGAAAATTAATATGGCAAACGAAATACATAAAATTTCTTTTTGCAGAAAAACATGGATGAACAAAAGCGGAGGAAAGTCAATGCAAGCTTACATGCCTTTCTTAATCCATGCTAATTACCTTCACGAAACCACATTTACTTGTTCTTATTTAAACAAAATACCTAGTTTTGTTACACTCGGTAATAGCTTCATAAAAATCGTTAATAGCTTCATAGCCGTTCCTATGGGTCGGTAATACCAAAAATCGAGTTATTCACTTAATATTTTTTTAATTTTAAGAAAACATTCTAAACTTGGGCATATAAGGTAATAAATATAAACTAGACAAATAACAGTTTCATATAAAAATAAAACACTGAATTTGAAAGCAATCACAGCTCTTAATAATTATCATCGATTTTAAAATTGTCTTATCAGGGTCGGTAATAGCTGCGTTTACCTTACTCAAATACAGTGATAACATGTTAACATTTTGATGTACTATAGATCACTCTTTATCGTTGGTATATTGTAGAATAATTTCAATTTCTTGTGTTCGCATATAACGTACGAATAGCAATTAAATTTATAATTAAGAGAAGCACTCGTGTTTTCCAAAGGTATATTAGATTGCGAGACATTACATTAATTACAAATTTATTTGAGAGTATAAATAAATGTGGTGCTCAAGTAAAATTATCCCTCGGTTTCCAATTTGCGACTGCCATGTCTGCAAAATTTTCCTATATTCGTATAATTATAGCTTGGAGTTAAGTTCATAAGCCGTTGAACAGATGTGCATCCACACACAACAATGCACTGATGCGATTTGCGTCCACACTTCGTTACGCACGCCAGTAAGCCCCTTATTGATATAACGTTATATTATGTACCAAATCATTGTTTTCGTTATTAATTTTAAGATAGTTTTAGGTCTAATATCTCTGATGAATTGACTTAAAATATTTTGGTCCTCCGTTACGGACTTGAAAAAAATAAATTAACTTGACAGTTTTTTGTATGCTGAAACACAAGAATGATATTTATAACTTTTAAACTGTCTAACAACTGTTTACATCAAAAGACCACAATATTTTACGGAAGCTGTCATTTCTGGTTCTCCATCAGGCTACATTTAAAACCATAAAAGCTTTTATGTCCTAAGTTTTCTTTGGCATACATAGCTATATCTAAGAAATCCTTATTCGTTCCTTATGTCGATCGGGAAACCGTAGGGTTTGTCTGTCAAATAAGGTCCGTGAAACGAACAGGTCAAGGTTATGGGGTTTTAGGGCGGCAAGCTTGAGGACTCAACGATGCGATGATATTTGGACCAACCCTACCCAAACGTTAACGCCGGAAAGGCAAGCTTCACTTTAACCAATTACTTAAAAAGAAATTGGTAATAGAAATACGTCCGAAAGTCTATAAGCACAATAATTTATTGAACTAGTTTCTTTATGGCCTAGATGACGTGTTGTAAAGAAACAGATTTCAGGAAATGACAAAAGGACCGCAATCCTTAAAACAAGACATCACTTATCTTCGATGTAAGTCACAAAATATTTTTTTTTCACAAATATTGAAATAAATATTTGGTAAGTTATTCAGTTCGAAAGAATCTTAACTACAGAAAGAGTCTTAATTACTGACTCTAAGAAACCTTTCAAATACCTGTTTCAAAAGTAAAGTACTACATTTTGCTTGGCTACCTATAAAAACAACCACTACATTACCCTAAAAACTACCCCGTATGAAACCCAAATCCGTACGTGAAACTTCCCACATCCGCCATTCTTACGAAATACCATCTGCATAGCAATCTTGGAAATGCATTTTCCATGTAGGCGTGGTCTGAATCAGCCAATGTGCACTCAGGCGATATATAGTACATCCAGTTTTACTTAACCTACCTTGCTCCCCTTTTCCATATAAATCTAAACAAAAAAGAGGAACATTGCATATTTTCAGAGCTCCTGTTACAATGGTTGCGTTTCAAACTCCGCCCATCTGCGCGCTTCGATGCTTTTCCCTGTATGTTAGAGCAGTGCAGACGTATAAATTAGAGAGAGACAGTTGCGACTTTTCTTAAAGATAGTTGGCAGATTATATAAGACGACAATATCGTACATAGAGTCAGGTCTAACAAAGTGTTCTTATGTAAATGAGAACGTTATTTATGATTGGATGTAGACTTACAAATTGATGTCACCCTGTGAATATATGTGGAAAGTTAATACGATTTCTATTCTGTATCGAAAACAAGTTTCGGATTATACTTTACTTAATTTTACGCTTGTGTAGGTAATTGATTTTCGGTTAGACAATGTTTTTTGTAACAATAACATTGAGGATCGGGATAGCAAATACGTCAAAATTGGTACCTACGCAACTCATCTTCTTTATAAATACAATTCTTATAAAAATAGTACCTGCTGTGATGTAGAGATTGTCTAATAAATTAGACAGTAGCTAAATAAACTTTTGGATGTAATGACTATGACTTCAACACTTTTTGCTCCTTAGACTAAGATATCTCACTAGTTCCATTACAAAAGCCAATGGAACTACAGAGAAAAAACATCTCACTAGTTCCATGGGACTAATTGACAGTGGAACTGGTGGGAATAATCTGATCTATCAATACCGCATTCGTAATTCGTATACCCTCTGATACCATATCGTATATCTTACAAATTCACTAATAAAAGTTTTTTAAACCGTGACTTCATGTCTTTTATAAAGTCAAATTCAAAATGGAGTTCGTCTTCTTATACGAAGTTTTCCCTCGTTCTATTTCTAGATATTATTTATCAACTTTATGAGCTGAGACCTCAATTCAAATTACCTACTTGTTTATAGTAAATTTATTTTTTTACTTCGTTAATAGGCTCTTTACTCGAGTAACCTAACAATCAAATTGATTTATGTATGAGAAAGTTGCCTTTGTTGTTTTTAGGTAGAAGAACATTGTACTTATCATGCCCAGTTTTACCACGCTATACAAACTTAATAGTTACAGAAACCTTCAATTATTTAATTGCATAGCTCTCTCAGAACTCATTACCCAATCATATTTTGCCTCAATAAAATCTCTATACGTTTAACAATACATATATGTACATATATTTTAGATTATGCTTACAAGTGTGTAGTAGCTACAGTTTATTGTAAGCCCACACAATACAACAAAACAATTTAAAACATTAACTTAGGTACTAAGTTACCTACACTCTACACTGTACCATTCCATAATAATATTTTAAAACCACGCAAAACGGGAAATAACTCGAGCATAATTCATGAACTATACTTGGAAGGAATTCGTCTTACATTCTTTATAACGATCGTAAAAGGGGGAAAGCCGGGCCGATTTGCATCTATGGGGAGGCGGGGATTAAGTGAAAATTCTCAACTAGTCGGCTAAGCAGGCTGTAATATAATAGAATCAATACTAATGCATTTGCTTTTAAGAAGATTTAGTTTTGGTATTATTGTATTTTGTTTAAGAAGACTTAAGTATATGTTATTTTAGCTCAGAATGCAATGCTTAACGTGTAAGACTAACAATAGGGAATTGGACCATTTTTTTTATTTACACGTTACATAGATCGACAAGTGACAACTTGTGGCTACAATTTTTACAAGTGACGTCAGAAGCCCCCACTCCAAAACGTTAAAGCGCTTTCTCAAAAAAAAACATTTTTCATTGATTTCATAAAAGAAAATATACAATTTTGTTTTTCTATTTTTATCTGGTGGACTAAATAGATATTTCCTTTTCATACCCAGTCTGCTCCCCTATTTCATGCATTTCAATTAATTCTTTATTGATAATTAAGCTGTAGTTAATTACTATTAGGTATGTGACCTCAGTTGAAATCATTTATTTTAATAGTCGATTATACAATTATAAACTTAAGAATAACTAATCAAGGAGATGGTTTATTTCTGATATTCATAATCAATAGAAGCTATACTTTTAGATACTATCAATATACAATACTTTTACAAGATAATGTTATGTTACTAAGAAAATATCCAAATTAATTCTATTTAACACGAGGAAGAATAAAAAAGAACTTTAAAAAACCTCTCCTTAACCAAAGGTACACCACAGAATCTTATTATAATACTTTTGCGGCAAAATGTTTCTTAGTTTTTATGACACGAGTGATATACGGTTATGTGCCGAGTTGCCCAACTCTCCCCCGAGTTTTAAGAGGGTTTCAACCCGTATGGAGATTTCGACCCTCTTAAATCCCATTGTTTTCAAAGTATGAAGTCGGATTTTTTATATTGTAGTTAATTTTATACTACCTATGTTTTGTATGTACCGTTTTGCTAGAAATTTTAAGTTTATCTAATTTGATTGTAACAGTAAACGATATAGTGCCTTTTTTTAATGTATGATATACAAAAAACTTTGATAAAATTTAAATCAATTTATACATCTAATTTTAATTTAATAAATTATATTTGCAATATTTCTCACATTTAAAAATTGATGTTGATCATTTTAATATGATAAGTACAGCGAAGTTTTTAATTACAAGTACTGTAAAAACATAATAAAAGTAGATACTTAGAAGTTGCAAGGAACATTTACCACAATAGATTTTATTCTAGGAAGAACATTTTATTTTAATTTTTATTGTATATCAAGTTGATTCTACATATTATTTCAAACCCTATTCTACTCTCGAAATCAAATCTACTAACTACACCTATATACCTAGGTATGTACAATATACCTGTTTACTCAACACAGGTTGTATTCAGTATACAGAAATCAATTACAATAATTGTTCGCATCCCACCGCCGCCGCATTGTGTTGTGTCGGTTTCAATACATTCTCATTACGGCAAATGGCCCACGCCACTGCTATTTTGTATGTACATTGTATACATTTGTATAATGTAGATATGTATATGTTAAGTCTATTGCCTAAGTGAATTGCTGTTAGGATTAAATGATTAGACATCGAGATTGTTAGGATATGCATTAGTTTGCTTAAATATCATTTTATTGTAATTATGGTGTCTTATTTTTATTTAAAGATTTAATTATTTTAACTTGGCATTGAATTCATTTAATTTTTTTAAAAGAAACGCCATTCTAATTATATTTTAAAACTCAAAATGAATAGGTCTTTAGAATACACTCTTATTCATACATTTTGTTGAAAAAAACTTCAAATAAAATAATAAAAATAGTAAATACTTACGATTTTAAAACACTATACAGTTTTTCTGACAGTTTTGGTGTATCTCGTAGCACAACCGTAGCACCAACTACGTAGCCCTCTACGAAAACTACCCAATAACGTTTCACCGATGATCCCAATCACATCCACTTAAGATCATGGTGGCTATATCATAAATGTATGTACACTACTACTGCAGTACATACGGATAACCGCACTAAACCTGGCCGAGTGGATCAGCCATTACTGCTAATGACTTCGCTACGGTGCCTGCATCGCGCCGCAGGGATGAACGGACTGCATGCATGATTATTTGGTGTTATTGATTTTTTTTATTTTAATATTATGATTAAATTGCTTAAGTTAATCGCTGATTCATAAGAAACACAGATATTATTAGTAAGCTTAAATATGGTAAGTACATTTAAATAAAATATAGTTTAATGATGACATAGGCATGGCTAGTCTTAAACCTAAAAAGTCCCTCATCTTGAGCTGACTGTTGCGAGTCGATCTGCTAAAAATAGTTGTGAGTAAACAATTGAAACTTGTTATACAAAAACTCATATCACAAAACCTAGTCGACACGAAAATAAAACAAAATAAAGAAGGTGCTTCTAATATTGAATTTAAATGTAACCAGATAAAGAAAACAAATCAGTCCCAATTTTTATTTTAACACTACAAAATTTTGTTTGTATTCGTGCATACACGTTTTTTAAATATGCAAAATTATCTTTAAAATTTTAATGTTCAACCCTAAACTGCTACACATTGCACCGCTGCACCCGGCGCTACAAACACACGGCATAAACATCGCCGCCGGTCTCTTCGACCCGCTGATTGGATTTATGTATGCTGACGGGTTGATATCATGTGAGTACATGTTGAATATTCAGTATTGAAAATGCTGTATCTATGTAATACTGTTGAGAAAGATTTTGTGGTGGACGAATTTTGGATGTTTGTGTAACAAGAACGAAGAAGTTGAGCGAACGGACGGTAGAAGTTTCTTCGTTTTGCTAAGTAAATTCTACAGTGTGTAAGCAAATCGAATTGTTTATTAAATATAGAAACCACCCATTAGTCTAGTGTTTTTCAACGATTAGTAGATACTAGCGACTCGCCCCGGCTTTGCACGGACAAAAACATTAATTAATTATACACACAAACCTTCCTTTTAAATCACTCAATTCATTGGTGAAAAATCCATAATTATAAATCCGTTTTGTAGTTTTTGAATTTATCGCGTTCAGACAGACTTGTATCTGTCTGAACAGGAAACATTGTTTTATAATATGTATAGAATAAGTAATGATAAATTTTACATGGGAATAAAATAATCAAGATCTTATCAAGGGTATGCTACTAAATAGTATTCGACTTTAATCAAAAAGCAGGTTAAAATACCAAAAAATAAACACTATATTTGCTTATTTTCACTTCATGATATTGTTGTATACAAACTACTTTTGAGTTAATATTTACTCTATGATACAAAGTTATACCTAATATTTAAGACACAATTTTATTTTATATTTAATCTTTATTCATCTTTTCCATAGTAACTTTGGGTATCTTAATAGCACCAGGCTCTACAAAACGTTCTACACCGACCGATCTTTGCTAATTTTAAACATTCTGTTGGTAATCTAAAAAAAGCCTCACAAAGTCGTCGGCCGTTCAGAAGCCTGGCAAATAGGCGTAATAGGCGTAAACGCAAATGTTGTCTAGTTCACTGGTTACGCCTTAACGCCTAGGGACGTGAGGGTATCCAATAGAAAATATTGTCAGGAAACAGTTATTTTTAATTAGACATTATATAGGCGTAATGGTCTAAGATACGTCTGCAGAATCAGTGCACTCATCGAGTGTTTGCTAATAACCAAATTTTTACGCATATTTATGATTAGGATATTATATATCTACCAGGATGCCTATCAAAATGTGGCCGCTAATATTTTTAATCAAATTATTGCTAATGCTTTTTCGGAAAAAAAATATTCAATTGTTTTTTAAATAAAATATCGTCCATTTCACGGCAATAAACATAAAGACTCTAAAAATATACGGTTGCCGTTGGGGACTTAGCCGCATCTCTTCGCATCCAGGAGTAAACAGTATGATTTTGATACATTTATGCATTCACAACGTACATATTTTATGATTTACATATCAAATATAGATTTTTTTCTGTTTATTATGATATACGGTTGCCTAATTCAATCTGGCCGCATATAAGGGTTGCGGGCTTTTAAAGATGGTAAAAACCTGCGACATTTATATTGTAACATAAAAACCACGCCGCTGTGGAGTTCGTAAAACACAACGTAATATATTGTTGTTTTATTTGTGCATCTAAGAATTAATTATCAAATAAATTAAAGTAAAATAAAATTGAAAAGTGATAGTAGATATCTATTACTTTAATGGTTCAATGATTCCGATTCTCTTTGCATCTAACTATGAAAAACCCAGTTTATTTCGATTTCTGGTATGTTAAATAAGATCAATTTATAACAAATAAATTCCATCATTAATTCTGAATTAAATCAGCCTTGCTCTGCAGTTCAAAACAAAACGACCAACGTTATGTCTCTCATTTGACAATGAACGTGATTTAAAATAATAATTATATGATATCTGATTCATAATAATGTGCTTGTAATTAGTTTTAACTGTAATATATTTTGCAGCTCATTTGTTTAATTATATTTTTAACACTTTTGTCGCTATCCTGAAATTTTAAGTACTACGTTAAAAAGAATAAAGTATTTCCTCTAATTTATATCAAAAATCCTTTCTTGGCATCCAAACTTACGCAGTTCTAAGTTCCATGAAAATCATTCCAGCGGTTTAGACGTCAAAACGTAACAGACAGACGGACAGTACTATCTAATTTATAATATTATTAATGAATACTAAAGAACTAGTAAAGAATTTAAAAGATTACAAGAGACCTCTTGCTAAATTTCTATGGGCTAAAACATACGTTTAAAATCCTTAACCAAGTCAAAAACCTACAGTATAGCTCTAACTACACATTAACTTTTGTTACTAGAAATACTTATTTCTTCCTACGAAACTTTAAAACCTAATCGATGTCAAACTCAATGTCGAGTCCACACGTCATCCATTTTCAGTACATCACAGGGCGTGAGCGATCCACACAACCGGAAAACGTGCTGTTATTAATAAAGCCAACTATGGTTGCTTCCAATCTTTGTCACAGCCGCGTCTAACCATCGGCGCGTGTACAACTTGCCAGCTCGATGCATGTACAAAACCACCTAGTGTGGAAACACAATAAATGTCAAACAGAACACACTGGATTTTAAACTTTAGCTTATAAAGATAGAGTTGAAATTTGATTGTGGATTATTCTGATTTAAGGCGCGAATGTTATAGGGGGTTTTGCTCCTGTGCTTGACAATAATGCATGGCTGGGCTAATGTTTGCTTTGTATCAGGCTATACTAGTTATGTCCACCGCGGTCCGCTTGGGGCGTGAATGTATAATTTGACTCGTGTTGTACTGGAGAATAGCCAATTAAAGAGGTTAATGCATTTTGTATGCGTTTAGATTAGCTAGCATCGAAGTTGATTTTCGGTAAATGATTTTAAGTAGTTGATTAGGTTCATTACATTGTAACTTTTATTTAAAATTTCATAATCCTAATGTAAGATATCAACGTTAACTACGTTCGTTTCTCTTAAGTAAGAAGTTGATAAATATAAGTAATCAACAACAACATTTAAAAAAAGCGATTTAAAAAAAGCAATAATATTAAAAATGGGAAAGGAACTGTCTGTCAGTTACGTTTTCACGGCAAAACTGCAAAACTGATTTCATTGAAACTTGGTAAGGGGCAAGCTTGGGTCTTAAAAAAGGACATGGGCTACTTTTTGCCGCGATAACCGACATCCTCAAGGACGGAGCCGAACAGCTAGTGAACTTAACAAAATTAAATCAATACATTTTTCGTCGTATAAACATATGAAGCCCAAAACAAATTATAAACGATTGTCTGAAAACTAATAGACTTGGCTTTGTACGTACTATACTGAGCGTTATAAGGTATATACAGTACAGCTGACACTGACAACTTGGACAGTCTAGTCGGCTTAGGCGTCCATATTGAAACGGCTAAACGAAGTAAACCAATTGAATCTCAAACCGGAGAAACAATTTACATCAAAATAGGGCTAGTCATGTCTTTTATCAAACTATAGTCATTTACAAGAATACATTTCGTAACTTAATTGTTATAGTTGTTTATTCTTGAATAAGTAAAGTAAGTAAAAAAATTAAATCTAATAAAACCTACAAATATAATAGTCAACTCCAACACTTTATTGTTTATAAAGAGTTGGAGTTCATTTTATTTTTCTATACAACACATTGTCGTTCTTTGTTTTTTTTTACTCTGTAGTTGTCTTTTTTTGTCTATTTTTTGTCTTTGTTTTAAAGTAAGTTAGCCTTAAACTTAATCATTAACTATGAAAAAGGTAAATTTAAAAGTCGGTTTTATTTATTACTAGATAAAGACCACAAATATTTGCTAAATAATAATTTGTAACATATTTTCTTGGTAATTACTAACTTAATAACATTTACAAATTACAAAATTATGTTTAGATCAAAGTCAAATTATTTGTATGCAAATAACCAAAACTAAATCCAACATTGAACCTATACTGACATGTTATGTCTGCTTCGAAAGCACAAAAGCCTATCCCAGTACAATAGAGGCCTCTTGCGAACGCACGCCACCACAAAACACATGTCCTGTGGTCAAACGATTGCTTTTAGTCCTATGCAGCTCATAGAATTGGACGCACAGTTTATTTTTGTTACAAACCATCTTCTTCTGCCTAGCTTTTTCCCAAGCTATGTTGGGCTCGGCTTCCAGTCTTACCGGATTCAACTGAATGCCGTATTTTACATGGAGCGAGTGCTTATCGGACCTTCACAACCCATTATACTGGGTTACACAGTATCCCATGGTAAGACTGGTTGTCAGAATTGTTATGACTTAACGACTGCAGATCAACGTATGACTGTCGGGACCGACGGCTTAACGTGCTTTCCGAGGCACTGAGGGGTGTCGGTATGTTTACAAAATGGTCACCTATCCACGGACTAACCCTGGCGAGTGCGGCTTAATCTTTATTATCGGTTAAACCTTACACTTAGCCACGAGCCCTTCCTTTTGTTACAAACCATGTAAGATTATTTTTTGGAAGAGATTTTCGCAGTTAGCCTGAGCGCAGGCTTTGACTGCTTCACCGGACCACTCACTTCACTTTTTACCATGTAAGATGATAAATAGAAATTGGTCGACACGCAGAAAAGTGTGTACAAAAAGCAAAGTAATGTTTAAGGCGAAAACTAGTTTGGCATTTCTAAGTTAGTTGTTATCTATTGCCACCTTTAGCTAGCTCAATCACAGAGCAAAACCATGTAGAAACTTTTTTGTCAATACCTCGAAAAACCAGTTCTCCCATTGCACCCCTCTTTAGCTTCTCTCGTCTACATTCACAGAAGCAGTGATTCATTCGGCAGCCGATGCACGTTCGCTATACAATGCACCCGACGTTACTCGCTCCGTATGGAAATGCTGAGAAATACCTATTTATACGGGAATTGCTTCCATTCCGTTTTCAGAGCTGTAATGTGTTTTGGTTGGATTTTGGATGTAGAAGTTGTATTTCTTATAGTAAACATTATTGAACGGTATATTTTTTCCTACTTTATTTTAACTTTTAAAATCTATGTCTAAGTGACGTTACATAAACTTACTATAAAAACCTCTATCGAATTATTGAATTATTTTTAATTAATTATTTATTTACACTTACAATACTGTTGTATTGAAACAACATATTAGAACAGATTTACAGAGGTGATGTTTATTTCCTAAGAAAACTCTGCCAGTAGCAGCTGATAATCTCATGATGACATAAAGAAATAAATGGTAAAAATTTATCATTATGTTTAATATTTTGAGTTACAGTTTTAAACGATTTTCAAAAACAAAGAAATTCACATTACTCTAATAAAGTCTATAAACTTAAAACGGATACACGAAATCTGAAATACACTACCGAACACATTACCCTTTTGAAACCCTTTAAAAATAACCCCATATTACCCCAACAGTAGTGGGGTAGGCTACCTACCCGGGTGGGCATGATTTTCACGCCGACGTGATTTCACCCGCTCCGTATTTTATACCCGGTTCATATTCGAAAATATTTTTTTCTAACATGTGAAATATTTTTAAAACAGTTTTTGGATCATTGCTACGTTTCATGTTTTTGTAAATTCGGTGTGCCAATGTAGTTTTTTTTTGTTTGTCGTCTAAAATTGGATTAGTTGTTACTTATGGTTTTGAAAAGTATTTTTTGTACGATATTTTTATATTATAGATGTTTTTATTTGATAGTATTTTTGAATATTTATTACAATTAAAGATATTATTCACCGAGTCACATTAAACTGAACCTAATTAAGTAGACTGCAAAATACACATACACTCTTTACAGTAGAAATATATTTTTTAACATAGCAATTTTTTACCTTACTTCTTTTATTGTTTTGATGTGATCGAATTCAACTATGTTAGGTAGACGATAACTAACATAACTGAATTGAAAATAATAACAGTGCCTTCAGTTATAAACACAAATGGGCCACAGACATGGTCGGTGGCACACTCAACACACTTTTTCGTATCTGCTGTAGCGAGTGGCCGCCACCGGCATACACGTGTGTGGCGCGACTATACAAAACTTTAAATTTAAAGTCAAGAGATCAAACCAAAGGAGCATTTTTAATATTATGGTCGAATAAAATAAAATAAAACAATATCATTCATTTGAAAATGTCTCAAAAATTAGCGTAGGTGACGACTTAGTGGAAATTTTTCTTTTATTTTTATTGAATGTTATCGATTCTGAAACATCTTCAATAAAACATTTGGCCGGTTATTGAAAACTAACCCTGTATAAAAAAGTGTGATAAGTCGCTGTCGCTGGCCACTGATGGCTGTGGACTGTAACGTTTCAAGGGAAACTTTTATGAGTGCCCTTTTTAATAAGATTTTTGCCCCTAATTTCTCAAACCAATTACGAGTTGTTACTTAATTGCTTATATTCACTACAGTTATCGTTCACAATAACATACCTACGCACTTATATTTAAAGACCCGAGATAAAATATCATAGGTTGAGATATTCCTTAAAAATATAACTGGAATAATATAGTTATCAGAAAACGGTCCGCGAATAGTCAGGCGTAAGTTTCTGATTGGAAACGTTTGGGTTCGCGCCAACTAGTGTACGTGATTCGACGAGTAATATCTATTATATGTGTACTGAAAATATATGTTTGACTGCTTCCAATAGTATTGTGGATGAAATATAATTGGTATGAAAGATATTTCAGGTATACGTGTTCATTTTTTTCTCTATTTTCTTACCTTCCTATTACCCGAATGCCATTTGTGTTTTTATGTATGTAAATATCTTTATTTATTTATCAAAGCAATATAGTAAAGAGTAAATTGTTAATTTGACTGCACGGATAGCCGAGTGGTATAGGACACCACGCCAATTACCTCTGTGCGCGACGTGCCGCGGGTTCGATCCCCGCATGGGACAAGCATTTGTGTGACCCACAAATACTTGTTTCAAGTCTGGGTGTTCTTTGTGCATGTGATTTGAATGTTTGTGAAACCCCCCGCGACACAAGGATTAAATTCCTTAGTGCGGGAGTCGTTTTTTAAAAAAAGAAAAAAAAAAGAAAAAAAAAAGGAATTGGCCAAAATAGTTTTCAAAAGTAATTAACACATTATACAGTGCGAAGATTTCACATAAATTACTAAGATAAGGCAATATGTGGTAAGAACAATTATATAAATAAATTAGTTATAAAAAAAATAAACAATAAATAATAGTAATATTCTAATTTAAATCTAATACATATGTTAACTCAGATCTTGTTACTACAAAAATAAACTTAACCTATGCAGTCTGCGTTATAAAGTTCGTATCCTGTATCTACCTCGTATCTCTCATACGGCTGGATTGATATTATCGATAGATTCGTGTCAAAAACCTAAGTGTCCCTAGAAAGGAGTTTAGAAAAAAAGTCGTGTGATTTTTTAATCAATCCTGTCGAGTAAGGTAACATATAAACAACTTGGTTCAGAAATATATTAAAGAAATAAGTACTGCTACATAATATTATAATTATTATAAAAAGCCCTGCCAGACAGACTTAACAGATCTTTATGTTTCTCAGCAGGGCAGTCGGGTTTGTTATGTTTATACTATTAAAACTTGCTATCATTATTTTACATAGATGTTTTATTACGATCCATATTATTTTAGGCCTTGTTGGATGGCCGCATTTTACAAAATTATACAATTTAATGATAATTATTTAAAAATAATTCATTGTAACTAAACCGTTTAACATAATTGAAATTATTTAATGTAGGTAGCTTTCATTAACAAAAAATGGTAATTTAGTTATACGCTACGCATTGCTTATCAGTATTACTCTTACATACGAAGGTCATAAAAAGTTTTTAATAAAACACTGTTTAAAGGCAGGACGCTCAACAAAAAAAAAAAGAAAAACAAATAACAATTGCAAATTTGTAATAAGAACTTCGCGAAATAATAAGCATCATTACCGAATTAAATATAGGTACCTCTTTATATAAAGTTCTAAACTAAGTTTATTAAGGAAACACTTTAATAGAAATATTACATCAAACGTGATCCTGGCTGTATGCGGTGCTTACTCGTGCCTCACCGACTATATTAAACTGTAAGTTTGTGTTAATATCTACATAGTTTTGCCACGTCACGTCCTGGAAAGATTTGCCGACGGGTGGCACAACTAACGGTTAATAAACCTAAATTCAAGTTAACTTTGATTAACTTTTTACATGAACACTTAAATATATGGTAGATGTACTTAAATTAAAAAATAAATAATCGACCAATTAAAAGTTGGTTATTCGGTAATATTCAAAATATATACTTATACAATTTGCAAAAAACTTTATCAAATCTTATTTTCTTTGTTCAACTACAATCATAAAATTATATTACTGATTGTACTTTTAAAACTCAGACCAAAAATCAAATTATATTTTTATGATGTTTTAAATAAAATTAAATATAGCAGTCATAGTATTCCTAGGTACAATGATGTTATACTTATCTATTTAATATTAAATCTCTCACACAGCTCCATTTATGATAGATGTACGTTTAACAAATCCACCACGGTGCAATCATCCCAATCCTCCATCAAATATCGTCAGGCTTAAAGCAAATTGTGACGCGCCGCCATCTTTGACCACGTTCGCGATTCAAATTGGCGGTTTGTGGCATGTGACGTCGCTTTACACGTCGCTGAAGACGTGGAGAAACTATATTATATTAGTTATTGCGAAGCTAGAGTTGGCAAGGGTTAAGAGTGTTTGATCTTGATATTTCAATATATAAGTATCTATATTATGTTAAAGTTAGATTTATATTAAATGTTGAAAAGATTGGAATCTTCAGATGACAGCAAAACATTAAGAAAACAAAGCAAAATATAAATAATAAAATCCATTATTTCTAATGAGTGAGACATAATACAAACTATTTTAAACAAGTTTTTTTTCTATATTTCAGAAGTGTATTTATAATTTTTACGATTTTTACCCTAACATCCCACATCTTTTATTCTTAAAATATTCTATAGGTACTTAAATTAAATTAAAGTATAAATCCCATCTCATTACACGAAAATAAATTACCTTACATCGAATACTTCCCTACCATATTCTACTCATTTAAAACTAAATAACTGGCTATAGTTTCCCCTACACGTGTTTGCCGGCCGTGCGACGCGACCGTTGCGTTTGACGCGACGCGCGTGTCGCCGACGCGTTTACGCGTCAATGGCGTCGCATTCCGGCTAAATGAAATTTTAGTAAAATATTTAGATGTGTTTCTGTTTCGATTTGGTTTAGTTTGAATGAAAGTTTTTGGAGCGCAATATTTAAATTTATATTGATGTACCTGTTAGGTATTTTCATACATTTGTTTTATATTTTTATTATGATTTTCATTTACCCATATCAATGTGAAGTGAAATAGATACTACGTGCTTTAAAATACTCAACTAATACATGGGTAACCTGTTTCGTTTCCTTTTTATAAAGCTTATTTGAAGAACAATTGAACTGTCCATTAACAGTGTCATAAGATTAGAAAACACTGTGACAACTCCTTCTGCATTAATATTTGTTAGTAAATACAAAATATAATCCCTTCATAAGAAGTACTCAAAAACTCCCATAAGCTACCTACCAACGTTACCTACTTACAGATTTCAAATCGAATTTAGCAGGAACAACCCCTATAGCCATCAGTTCCAATCAATATCCGATTAATCAGTCGCAGCAAGCGGCGTGTGCGCAGTCGCGCGGAAAATCTTACAAAAAATCGCGGGAGGTCGCGGTTGGTCGCGGGGGGTTTACGCACTAACGGACATCGCCATTTATTCGCAGGAAATTGATACTATGGAGTCGATAGTTTGAAGTTAGTATTATAACTACTTTTTTTTGTATTAAGTTGGAAATTTAATTTTGACAGTAAGATAATGACAATTGCAAGGTTGGTTTTGTAGTAATTTGCTAAGGTTTTGTCTACCCGTGTGAACCCGAGGTGGGTCGGTTGTTTATATTAAATTTAAATAGAGCGACAAAGAACGGACGTATATTTTGTTTAATGTTCATTGCAAAAAAAAATACTTACATGGCTAAAGATAGGCTATGTTCAAGCATATTCATAAATATCCAACCAAAACTTTATCACACACGTTTCAACCTATTTTCCACATGACACTATTCCATCGTTTTAGAGAAGGGTAGCTGGTGGTTGTCGATAACAGGGGCCTATAAATCATTGCCTACAAATGTCTCGTCGTTGCCTGCAGCCGACGATTTGCCTGCCCCGCCTCAACAAACATTTGCAAAGTTATAGTTGGTACTGATTAGGTGATTGATTGAGGGTATTGTCTGTGGATTATGTTAGTTGTAACGTGTTGTAAGTGCATGTTAGAACATGATTTTAATTGTTATTGTAATCTATTGATTGGAAGTTTTTTTTTCTCTCTCTATTTTATAAGGGGCATAATGTCCCCAAGGATATGGGAGCCCCAGCGTTACCTGAGCTTCATATCTACATGCAAACAAATTAATTTATTGTTATTTTTAAATAGTGCAAAATCATATTATCTACAATAAATTTTGCAGCATCAGATGTTGGTTCTGCTAAAATACTAAAAAAGACGCCTATTTCATATTTCTTTATATTAAATCTTTGCACCAATGTTTGTTGATAATACATATTTGTCGAGTGGAAGATAAAAATCCTTTTAATAAGTGGCAACATAAAAAACAAAGATAGTTATATACCTACTACTACAACTCTGTCTTGGAAACAGAAAGAGATTTCACCTAAACGACATCTTAAAGGTAACATTGTGATTTATAAAAATATAATAATGTATAAAGTAAGTTGACACAAATACTTTAAATTAGCATGTTTAAAGAATGTGAGTGAGTATACAAATCCAAATTTGTTAGCATTGTAGTAAAAACAATAACCCCTGCTAGGTTTTGTAAAACAAGATTCTCTTTTATCCTTGGATGATTTTCTAAGAATATATGGACAACTATTTGGGCTGAAATATTAAAATTAATAAGAGGAAAAAAATAAAAATAGCTATAAAATTACTTCTGCGCGATGTTATATAAAAAAAAACTTTGATTTAGAGGCTTTGAGATAAAGAACTGAACATTCTCGAATGTCTTCGCAATGTATCGCGTCTAAATAATGTAATATGTTAGGATGTGTGACGTCACGCGTGCAGGTATGTCTGACTCACGACCCGTAAATCGTCATGCCCTGTTACACGGTTTAATTAAATCTCAAATAACTCGCAATGCTATGTGACCTGTGTTGCAAATAATTATTATTTCCAAACAAAATGTATGTCTAATTTATGTTATTTATATATTATATTGTTTATTAGATTACCTTGTGAATGATGTTCGATTGCGTAAATGTTTTAATTGATATTTGGATTGGTTAGATCAGGAATATTGTTTCACGGTTCAATAGCTTCGTTTGACTAATTAGAATTAATTAACGATCTATATATAAATTGCATATGACGTAAGTGCAATGTCATATCCAATTTTGGATGGCCTGTTGGTCTATTGGTTAGTGACTCTTTGGTTTGATTCCCACCCTAGACTAATCTTTGTGTGATGATCACGATCGTTTTTTCTGTGTCTAAGTGTAATTTATCTATGATATGTATGTATTTAGAAATATATGAGTATATATATATAAGTATGTTTATCAGTTGTATGATGTGAAATATATAAGTATGTTTATCAGTTGTCTGGTTACCATAATACAGACTCTGCCTAGTTTGAGATCAGATGGCCGTGTGTGAGTTGTCCCAAGATAGTATTATTATTATTAATGTACAGGCTACGATTACATAAAAAGGATTGAGCATTAGACATATCGATTAAATAAATAATATGACATAATTATTGTAGGTGTTCTTCTTCTGCTAGCCTTTTTTCAAGCAATGTTTGTGTCTAATTAGTAATATAAGCTTTGTCTGTCTAATTAGCACTATTAAAATTCTAGTTACTAGTTCAATATGGAAGCAATTTATCTCCCGTGTTTACAACTCGACACCGTTTGTAATATATATATATTATAGGTATATATATTTAAATGAAATACAATAATAAATCTTGTGAAATACCCAATTCCTCATCCACAGAGACAAGTATTATACCACAAAACCAATAGATATATTTTAAACTATCGTACCTACAAATAATATCGAATTAGGGGTTGCCATCCCCTGCCCTCCAATTTACAAGATATTCTATTATAAGGGAACACCAATTTGCGTTAAGGTTGGCCCGAAATTGTCTTATATTGAGGAATTTAGAGGCTCCATTCAATTATGTGTTTGTTGCCTCAATTGTGTATTGTTTATCGTTTAACTAAAGCCTATAGGTTATTATTTTGTTTAAAATAATAATTTGTTTAAATGATGGGTGTGAGAGTTTTAAATTCAAAAACTATGAAACATTTGTACTTACTAATTTTAAATACATAAGACAAGATTTTGATTAAGTCGTTAAGATATTTAATCTCTAAATACATATAAAGATTCTAAAATCTACTAAAGCTAGAACACCTTGCATTTCAAACTTACGGTGTTTTAAGCTCTTACACTCAAACTCAAATTGTAAATACACACAAGGTTTTAAGTCCTAAAGTCATTGTCGTATGTCATGTAGGTACATACTGTCCGAAGTGAGTTACCGACGGCAACGGTAAAATGCACAGAAACAATTTCACTTCCAATCATCGAAGAAATAGTCAAATTGTTTTAATTTTTATTACTTAATAAATAGTCAATAAATAAAAAATAGTTTTTATTAACTATTATTTTAGTTTTTAAGTTTCAAATAAAAAAGTGGCGATCCTTTTATCTGATGAGTTGCTATCACTAAAATGTAAAGGCATCAAGCATTCTCAATACTACGGTTCTTATGTAAAAATTGTATATTAACAATTAAGTTCCAAAATTTCCTCCTTATAAAACAAAACTGAACGCTTTAGCGGTATGGCTGAACTCATAGAAAGGAGATCATAACTACGAACTCAATAGGTTGTATTTCGCACAAAGCAAAAATTCGCTGAATTTCGAAAACTCTCATTTGACGTATATTTTTAATCTGTTTTAAAATATAATATCGGATGCATAAATCCCTTACTTTGTAGGCCAGAGGGGCTATAAACCGACTACACCGAACGGAGGGAAATATCTTTCGTTTAGTTTTTTTTACACTCATTACTAGAGCGGTTTCCTGCTTTTTTGCCCTTTTTCCGGTGAAAGAGATAAAAAATGAAGATGAACTGGCGAGGTGCAGAGTAAATACGGAACGATTAGTGCTGTTACTATTTTGTTTTAAATATATCGATATTTTACTACTTATATTATTTGAGGCAATAAAGAGACTTTTTAAGGTCTGTGGTGGCAATGATATAGAATATATTATAACATTATACAATTTTCCGGCTATCTTAAGAGATTTTTATAAGTAAGTACAATGATATTTGGATATTATTTATACTACCACAAAGTAGCTTTTTCTTACTTTAATATCCCGCCGTTTATTAGAAGACTATTTAAATCTCAAAAATAATGTTTTAGTCTGCCTTGAAACGTAATCCGGTCTTTGTAGTATAGTTACTATGTATAGCTAATATTAGGTAGGTCCCAACGAACTGCAGTTAAGACCTGACTGTTCTATCTATTACTATCTAGATAAACAGGTAAAAAAAAACATTACCAACTATTACATAACAATACAAAATATGATTATCGACATTTCCCATCCCTCAACCGACCGCAGACCGCACGGGCCGGTAGGCACGAAAAGTCGTTCCCAGCTCAAATATATTAGAATATACATTACCCTACGTGACTCCTGCAATGAATGGACCTACCTCTGTCCTGTGGTATAGCCACCAATGCACTATGTAGGTATATGTATGTAGCTATGATGGAATGAGTTTTATGATATAATGGCCGAGCTATTGATTTTGTTCTTCTTTGCTGTAGTGTACAGTTTGAGTTCGTTTTAATTGAAAATACAGTATTATGTTTAAAAAATGGGAGATGTTTGGGGATGTAATGCATATTTTTGGGACATGGTATTACTAACGCTTAGGGTTAGGTATCTTACACTATGAAAGTACTTTTATTAAATAAGTTGATTATTAAATCAACAAAGGCCATCAGCGCCACTGGTGACACTTGAGAGTACGTTTAAGCATCGTATCTTCAGGTTTTTTTCGGTACTAACAATTTATTAATGAGTAAAGAGTATCTTAAAGCCTTTAAGATTGTATCAGATAATATCTTATACATACTCTCTGAAGTAAAGTCTGGTACGGAAGTTGTAGGGAACAAGTCATCAAAGAGCAGTTAGCAAATACTTGAGCAGTTAGGGCGCATTACGCAGTGCCAGTCGGTGACAAGTTTGCCTCTTGTGAGGCGGGGACCTATTCTGATAGTAGATAGATATAAGATACCTATTGTTGTAAGGGATATTATCAGTAACTAGCTGTTTCCCGCGGCTCCGTCTGCGTAGATGTCGGTTATCGCGGCAAAATGTAGCCTATGTCCTTTCTCGGCACTAGACTATCTGTATCAAATTTTATTTAAATCGGTTAAGTAGTTTATCGTGAAAGCGCAACAGACAGACAGTGTTACTTCTGCATTAATATTATATTAGTAAGGATATATATTTACTTTTGTTGATGCCTCTATTTATTATACTTAAATCGATACATTCCTGCCGACTTACTCTCTTTTCCTCAAATTTTGTACTATTGAAAACTGCACACTATTGTATTATTTAGGTAATAAGGTTTTATATCGATGTTTTTTTTTTGGGTTTTGTAAGTATGATTTACAGAGCATTGTGTCTGTCTTCTACTATGAATCACCTGCATAATAGTTGACATAACTCAGCAAATTTAGGTATGTATGTCCGTCAAAGAAAACTATTCCGTCTGCTTTTAAAGTAAATCAGAACATGTGATAGTTACCAAAAATCATTCGATATTATGATTGAGTATTATAACGAGTAGTTTTGCTAATAGCATCGGATTATCGGTCGCCTGTCTGCCCGGGGCTGTACGTCACAATGACGCATGCACACAAAATAGTGCGCAAATTGAACTATAACTTTGTTTCTCGCTTCTCCTCTCGAGACCCAACTTCTCCGATACTTGATAAACTCACTCGAGTTGAACTGTTGGGACAGATTTCTGTTGCATGGTTTAGTTAATTATGTGGTTGATTAACTAATTAAGTGAATTGGTAATTAGAGAGTTGTACAGACATTTCAATTGTAACTGAATCTTTAGATTTGTCAAAGAAAAACTATACACGAAATTTAAGAGATTTTAAGAGTATGTTGTTGTTTTATAACTTTGTATGTATATAACTTTCATAATTATAATGTAATACTAGCGGCCCGTCCCGGCTTCGCACGGGTGGACATTTATTTCTATAGCCTATGTTAATCCGGAATAGTTTAGCATTTAAATGGTGAAAGAACTTTTGGAATTGGCTCAGTATTTTTTGAGTTTATTCGTTACATACATACACACATAGGTACATACAAATCTTTCTACTTTATAAAATTAGTACAGACAAATAGATATTATAACACTGATTATTATCTAGTTTTCGGCACTAACTAACACGTAAGCAAAATCCCGGGCAAAAAATGTTTCCTAAATATTACTTTTAATTTAAGCCTACATGGATTTTTATAAGAAAAACGGTGTCACCAAAAAAATTTTTACAAAATCCGCAAAGAATATCCGTTAAATCTTTTTTCGGTCGTCACTTATCATCATAGATTAAATTTTCACCTTCAGCTAACTGAAAAAATCCATTACTTCCGCCAGATGTCACCGAAATCAAATGTCGCTAGCACACGAGTGGGGTGGAGCTGGTTAGTACCAAGAAGTTACTTGTTGAAAACATTGTATTCTGTAACAATTTGACGTTAACAGTTTTTAGTACAATTGAAGATTTAAGATTAAAGGATATTAGCGATGAGCACATCTAGAAAGAGAGAAGAAGAAGAAATAAATACATTTATTGTCACGCCAAATAGCGCTCACAACGGCTTAACTAAACGTTACATAATAATTATAATAAAAGTAAAAAAAAAAAAACAATAACAAAAGCAAAAACACAAATAAAAAGAAAACAACAATTTTAGCATGTGCATCAGTGCAGGTCGCCTGGGCGAATCGCTAAAATCCTTATATCAGTAAATTTTAAACGAACTCCTGCACTATGAATTTAATCTTTGTATCGCGGAAAGTTTCACAAACATCTAAATCACATGCACAAAGAACACCCAGAGTCATAACAAGCATTTGTGGATCACATAACTGCTTACTACATAAATGCTTGTCCCATGAGGGGATCAAACCCGCAGCACGTCGCACACAGTAGTAGTTAGCGTGGTAACCTATACCGGTCGGCTATCCGTGCAGTCAAATTTTCATGTAGTAAGCTTTTTAGCAAGGATAATGTATTTGAATGTAGGTATATTATTTGACAAAAAGTTTGAATAATATCAAAAGTATTACCAAAAGGCAAAAAACCAAGCCTTTTAAGTACTACTATTTTAACACAAACGCAACTTTAATTATAATATAATCAATTCAATAGCATATCATTTGGATTCACCGCCTACTCCATCTCTTTCCTTATCCAGGCCGTACCACTGAAACACAAAGTTTTTTTAATCGACAGACAGACAGACAGACATTAATCAACGTCGATCACTCGCAGGCTTCAACAAATTGGGAAGCCAATGTTCATGGAGTATCGGGCCTTTTGTCTTCCCATCATTTTGGTTCGGACTTATAGTACTGCTGATTAGAATGTGTATTGATGTACTTGAATATTAATTAAATTTTTAATTTTTATATTGGTGGAATTGATGGAATATTTTTTGCTGGTCCTGAATTATATACATCATATAATTGATTACAAATAAGCGTAAAAACAAACCGACTTCAATGATGGAAAATATTCATCAATTGAGAACCTCCTCCAATTGAAGCAGATTAAAAAAGAAATGAATTTTATTTTCTACTCTGAGGAAACTTTTCGACAACAATTACATGGAATATTATATAGCTTAATAATGCACCCTGCTACCAAAATCTTTAGCCTATCCAGATTTTAAACCTGAAACACCTGATTTAAGAGTTTATACTCACAAAACTACAAGCTAGTCCAAGATATAATTAATAATTTCCCTTTATATTTTATCTACTACTTAGGGTTGATTTTGCCAACGCCAGGTTATTTTTATTCGTGGAATAAAACTGACTTTGTATAGAAGAACTGTCAAACATTCTAAATTGTTCTTCGGATAAAACTATCAGGCGTTGGAAAAATCAGCCCTTAATAGTTTTAATTTATCTTACGTTGTACATAAATTAGCCCTTAATAGTTTTAATCTGTCTTACATTGTACATAAAATATAACATTATATTTTAATGTAAGTTGCTAACAGAACTGATTAAAAGTCAAATTATATTAATATATCTTAATAAAATTTACAAACATTTATTTATATTAACGAATTTCAAAATTTCATTAACACACAACGAATATGGAAAACTCCAATCTGACTTTATAATTGTTCAGAATGGATTCGAATTCCGCAGCTGAAGACAACTAACTTTGCATATTTCGCTATTAATAATTAGGAACTCTGTACAGCGCAAAATGCGATTTATTCCGATTTTCAGATTCGAGGTTCTTGTTGTTTGTTGGTTAAAGAGGGCCCTCGTTTGAAGTTCGATTTCTTTGGTGTTAAAGTTATGTAATAAATATATTGGCCTAAAAATAGTATAGGCCTTTAATGTTAGAATGTACCGTATGTCAACTATGGTATTTTTTTTAATTGGCAGTTATATTTTTTTTATATGCGTCGCCTGTGTTAAGTTTATGCATAGAGAAAAGTGCATTGAACTGCAGTGTTTAAATATGTCATGAGAACCACTTAAGTAAACCTACTCCTCAACATTAAGATGTTTAGGTAAAAACTAGTTCAAGGAAATTGTTCCTCCGTCTCTTTATTACAAGTAACATAGTTTTTCTTTATACCTACACAAATAATAAAAATTTGGCTACAAAATCACAATCAACATAAATTCTAACATTTATTGAGTGAAGCTACGTGCTATGCGTCTACGGTGCTACGAGCTACGCCCCCCGACTTACGTATTCGGTATTTCTCGGTCGACGTCACCATCTCGAGTCGTCGGCTCTTCACGCCCCAGTGCGCATGCGCCGGATAGATCGTATTATAAGATTTGTTAAAGGATTGCGTGGATTTTCTTGACAATGAGATCTTTTGGCTGTCAGTCATAATTTACTTTGGTTATTAAACAATTGAGGAATTTAATATTGTTTGTTACTATTATAAATTTGAATAATTATACTTAGGTATATATCTCTTGCTAAATATTTAAAGGGCCAAAATAAAAAAACCTGACTTAAAGAATAACTTAAACAAATTTTAACCAAACCGAACTAACATAAACAGAACCTAAGTATCAATTAAATTTAAATTTTGACTGAAGGTAACATAAAGAAACCCATCAGTTACTAACCAACTTATGTAACAAAAAATCAAACCATAGATATCTACAATACCATCACACAATATGGCATCCTCAAATCGCGGTTGTGCAACCTACCGTGTAAGTCGTGCCAGCTTTCACCGCGACACGCGACGGCGACGCAACGACGACGCAGCGACGACGCAGCGACGACGCAGCGACATCACGCGACTCCGGTTTCTCACGTTTGCCATTTGATTTACCTTTATATTTACTCTCATGCTCACCCCTATACTACCTTGTTGGGTTAAAAGATTTAGCTATGGTTGTACATTATGAAGTCGCGGATTTGAATGTCTTTGAGAGGAGTTTTAGGGAAATAGACATTTGTAAGGGAAAGAGTTTTGTAATTTTCTTGTCAAATTTAGTTAGTCTAATAAATGCGTTCATTTAAAATTTAAGACGTTCTTAAATGTCTATCTGTGCTACTTAACACCTAAAACAGACAGAGACAGTAAGTGGCTAACGGCGACTTAAAAATGATTGACTTTTTAGTATTCGGCCATTAGAACTAAAAATATATTTGTATGAATAGTGTTGTTAATTAGTAAAGATTCATAAAATTAATATAGATGAAAATTTTAATACGTAAGTCTATGTCATAGTACATAGGATTGACACATATACATAGAAGTAACGTCCTATGTGCTAGGAGATACCTATATTGCTAAGTTATATGATAGGTTTGCTACATATCCTAGCACATAATTTTGATACCATATTTTTTCTGTTTAGAAATATTATTTTCTCATAAACATGAGTTTCAAATACCTATTTATATCTATTGTTAAAGAAACGCGAAAGAAATACTGTGTGTCGTAGCGTGAATCGATTGTGATCAAGTCAACCATCCACACGTAATCAGAACCTCATTTCTTCTTAAACAGCCCTTCCTGATTCACCACGTAAACTATGAACTTCAAAAATATTTTAATAAAAATAAAATATTTCTTTGATAAATGAAATATACAAGAAATACCTAATTCTTTAGGAAGTACTAATGAAATGATTTGTATTTGGTTTTACAAACTAGGCAAAGAAAATACGGGTCATGACTTAATATTTATACAATGGGTGTGAATAATTTTGTGTAATAATAAAACCACATAATTATAGTTTATCAAACACGTCGATTTTTAATGATCAATGATTTAAATTCATTCAATTATTGATCTGGGGGGGTTATTCTTGAATGAATTTCAATTCTAATACAATGCCGCTTTAAAATTGTTTTCCTTTTAGCAGGCATACAAACAGTACAGAAAATTACCGTCAATATTTAGATTCCACTTAGTTACTTCCACTACTTTTTTTTTTAAGAAAACTAAATCACTAGTCTTAAAGTCCGCTAAACTTATATCAATTTTGTATTTTATGTGGTTTAATTTATTGCATACTAGCATTTACCCGCGATTTCGTAAGCTTGAACTTACTACAATACATAAGTATTAAAACGATCTCCTTCCATTTATACCTAAGCTTTGCAGTTCATGAAGTGGAAGTCATAAATCAAGTTTCAAACTTAGGTTTACAGTTATCGTTGTTTCATAAACAATTTCCCCGTTGACAATGTCTGGATATATTCGCTTAGAAATATAATTTAATCCGCGCACAATAGTCACAATGTGGGCCCGAGACCTGGCTTTTTTTACTCACGTAGAGGGTAAATATATCAGGATACAGTATAGTCCTTATTGGTTATTTTTAAACATAATATTAAACCAGAGGCAGAGGCTTCGTTTTACAAAAGACATGGGAATGGTGTGATTGTAAACATTTTAAAAAGTTAATGTAAGTGAATATTATTATTATTATTTTTTTATTTGTTTAATACGTATATTTTTAAGTACTTTTTTAATGTCATGTCTACTTAGTTAAAATCAAAATCAATACACCACTAGAATCATGTTTTTTTAATGGACTAAACTGCTAAATATACTTATTTAAAATAGGAGTAGGCAACTAAATAGAATCAAAAGACAAAGCGTGGAATAGAAATACTTTAGCAGCTAGATTTGTTTCTACACTACGAACTTTTCGGACACCATCTACCTACCGGTACCTAAAACAAAGTCGGGTTAGTAACACCATTTATAACTCAAGATTGGCATGTCTTACGAGAACTGGGACTACGACTATGCGGGTAAAGCCGCGGGGCACAGTTAGTAAAATAATAAAAAAATATTTTTTGTTGGTTTATTTCGTGGTCGATTTGGGAACATACCGGGAGCTGTAAAAATTCAGGCGGCGACGCGCGACCGTTCTCCGCAATAAGATTTGAGATCACCGTTTGTATTCAGCAGGCTCGCCAGCCTTTCTTGGAATATATCAATACTGGATCAGGAATGCTTATTTTTTTATACGGTTTGCTAGTCAATAATGAACAATACTTTACTTTCGTCCATTCGCTAGTAACTCAACGTTTCATGTTAACCAAAGAGTTCGATATTTGCCAAAACCTTATTTACAGATCAACATGATAAATGTGGAGTGTTAAGACTTGCAGTAATTTGTGCAGGCACGATTTGCAACAAATAGTAAGCACATTCTTAATTTTAAACTATATACGATATCGTGTGCGCGTGATTATTGTCGAAAATAAATGTGACTAGGCGTTTTTCATTCTGGATTTTGTCACTGATATACAAAAAATAAACGTAATTTAAAAATTACCGTGATACTTTTTTCTGTACTAAAATTCGATACGACGGAAACAGTAACTTTAAATAGGTACCTCTACTTATCCATATCCTACAAATCTAAGTAAAAACGAAAGAAAATAGGGATGTGCGGTTATCACGCAGTATTGGTCACGAATCGTGAGGCTTCTCTAGCTCTCAGTATGTACCTTATATATTACATAACAGAGCTATTGTTAACATTATGATCCGACTCCATTGTCGGAACACAACGAGGTTTAGGGTAACTTAGGTACATATTATATTATGTATTCTGAATCACTGACTTAGACAAATTTACATAAGATATGATTGTATTGAATTAGTTATACTAACCAACAATATTGATTATTATTAGGCATGATGTTGTGAGCTTTCAATTTGTCAAGTGTAGATACAATAAACCACTAACATAGTACTACCATTTATGTGTCAGCACTCAGCATGCATGTTCAAACTCTCACATCCTATTTATAGAGAATTCCAGCTTTTCAGCAGTAGTAAAAGGTTAATAACTTACAGCAGAAATAAGTAAACTATGGAGTTCGCATATCGACAACTTTAGGCACTAGTATGAACAATTAGAATCGTAAAATTAGTGTCAAAACAGAGCGCGCCGTTTATACGGCGCGCTCTGTTTTGTTTTTACTTAAGTAAAACTATCTCAACCTAATATTATCCTAATAGGTCCCGTTTTGCATCCCCTTAGGGATAGAACTTCGTAAAATCTTATCGGATCCCTACGTCGTACGAAGAAGACACCCTCCAAGTTTCAGGTCTCTACAATCAGCGGTTTAGGCTGTGCATTGATCCGTCAGTTATTTAGGACAAAGCTTTTTAAATATATAGATTTATATTATTGACATAGCGAGAGATTAAACACCATAACCAGCACCAAGACAATGAGACTACCTCAAATCACCATACCATAAAAAAGATCCCACATAAAACGTAAATATAATTTGCGACACCCTAAGTAGGTAATACAATTTTCAAGATATAAAGTCAAAGAGCTCTCAACCCCCCGTCCCTTTCACCCCCTCAACCGCTACGGTGTCGCAATAAACTTAATTACGTTAATACGACCTCAATACGTGACGCTGTGCCGTGGGGTGACGTAGACTTAGCTAAAATAATGTTGAATATAATTTTGTGGGATGATTCTTAATTTGAGTGACTTGACGTATTTAGTTTTCGTCTTATAGAGAAAGTTTGAGATTTGGTAAAGTTATGTTTTGTATTTAAAAGAGTTTGATACCGTATAATATTATTATAACATAACTTCATTTAGAAAATAGATCTAATCTAAGACGTGAATTTCGGAAATCAAAACTAATCTGAGGGGTTACTCTTAAATTATTTTTAATTTCAATGCCAATGCCAATGCAAATTTTAAATTAATTTAACAGACGTGGTTTAGTTTTCTTGAAAAATAATACTGTCTATGGGACGAACTAATGTAAGAACAATTTTATGTAATAGGCCACAATTTCCAAAAATCTTTAATTATTCCACAGCGTCAACATTTAAAAATAAACTGAAAACGTTCCTTGCCACGTCTAAGCACGTCAACATGTCGACGGTAGCGTCGCAGTAATTACGTGCTAATTACGTGAAGCAGCGAGCGTGCGCAATTACAGAGCTCTATGAGATATGCGAATCGACTGCTTCATGTAAATGTACGTGTTGTAGAAGCAAATCTTTATTTGTTGATCTTATAAATTAATGTACGAATTTTTAAAATTTATAATTAATTTGTCCTGGGCGAGAATCAAACCCACGACCTCCGGTTTACCAGCTAGGATCACTAACCACTATACCAACAGGCCAGTAATACAAGTATGGATTAAAATCAGAATCAGGGAGTAATTCTTTTATTTTAGAAATTTCCATTTACTAACCGTTTGTTGGTAGATATTAGGTTTACTCTGGGATTTAGTGTCTGTCTACCCAATACTCCTAAAGTTTACAAACCTACAAACCCCTAATACGTAGGTACACAGAAGGTAATCTATCCCGTCGCGCCTGCAACCCATTTGCGATGCAATTACGTTGCATTGCAATATCGGTGACGGTATCAGCTGATCATGCGAGCCAGCGATCACTGCCTGATGAGAAATTTGCCGCCCGACCAACGAAATGTAAGGCATAAAATTGACGTTCAATTTACAAGATTGAGGTTAAAATTTTGTTCGAAATTGTATGTTCAACGGTTTAAATTTTGTTGAGATGACTGTCGATAATTTTAAAGTTGTATAAATGGAAATATTTCTTATTTATAACTTGAAGTAAATACTTTAAAATTGCTAATAGGTGGAGGAAAACATCGTGAGGAAACCTGGATTCCAATAACTTGAATTTGTAATCGCCCAACCCGAAAATGAGCAAGCGTGCATAAATGCTCGTTCCTTCTCTACATAAGATGCCAGTGCCCAGCAGTGGGATCTATAAGCCGGGATTATATTATATAAATAGTTTCAGTTTCATCTTTTTTTTGCGTACCTAAACCAGCAACATAAAAATTAGATTTATTACTTTTGTCGTCTTATGCAGATGAATGTTTAAACAATGAATCTTGTTTGTTTTAATATCGATAACCTTACCTACTATTATATTTGGTTGACTTACCTACGTTTCGAATTAAAGTTTAGGTAGTAAAAATATCTAACATTATTTCATCATCACAATTTATAGTAGACTAGCTGTCCCCCGCGACTTTGTTCGCGTGTTTTAGTTTCAACGGTTTTTCATTTTTGCAACATTTTTCATTTATGCTCCGCTCTTATTGGTCGTAGCGTGATGTTATATAGCCTATAGCCTTCCTCAATAGACGGACTATCCAATACAAAAAGGTTTTTCAATTCGAACCAGTAGTTCTTGAGATTAGCGCGTTCAAACAAACAAACAAAGAAACAAACTCTTCAGCTTTATAATATTAGTATAGATTTTAAAGAGGAAAGATTTGTATGTTTGTAATGAATAAATTAATAAAACTGTACCGATTTCAATAATTATTTCACCATTATATTGCTACATTATCCCTGAGTAACCTAGGATATATTGCTGTGCTACCCGTGCGAACCCGCTGCGGAGCGCTTGTTATTGATAAAATATTTTTATACACACCACATACTTAAAGGTACTTTAAAACTTGTTCAATAAAATTAATAACTCTATTCAAAATGTTAAACAGATGCACTCATTATCCCAACATGTGTACTATACAACATATTAATTTAAGCACACTTGATTACAATAGGCCATCTCTGTTATAATGTTACACCCTACATAAACTTGCTTCTAACAATTTGTAACAATCACGGCCGAATAAGCGTCAATCAGTTTTAAGACGCCGTTAAGTCTAATGCTGTCTTTTTCACTTTGAGGTGAAATGTAGCGACAGATAGACATTAGGAATATTGATTTAATGTTTTACAATTTTATTACATTTGACAGCGCCTTAGAGTAAAGTTGCGTTTGAGTATTCGGGGGTTGTACGGTTACTTGTATCACTTATTGTTATATTATATTTCTTTTAGTAAAATTTGCGATTGAATATAACTGGACTTAATTTATTGTTAGTGATTTGATTTGCGGGGTAGCTTTTTCTTCGAGTATAAAGATCAAAAGTCAAATTAAGGTGATTCTTATGAAGTTACAAAAGAGTTTTATACCTATAGCTAAAAAACTGGCCAAGTGCGAGTCGGACTCGCGCATGATGGGTTCCGTAACATTTTATGGAGTCCCCCTTTATTTTTTAATTTATACAGACATACACATACAGAAATACACACACTGAAATTTTTAACTCTCTAGCTATAATGACTCATGAGATACAGCCCGCTGATAGACCGATGTACGGACGGACAACGGACTCTTAGTTATAGGGTCCCGTTGGAAAATTCGATATCAGAAAAGGTCGTCTTGAAAAAAAATATAATTTACTGAACCAATTTTTTATATACATCGATTACATTTAATTTATACATTAAATTTACCTTGTTTTCCAGTTATTTAGGCAGATGTCACATATGGGTTTTTTAAATTGAAACAAACGTTCAAGTTTATTTATTTGATAATAATGAACCAAAGGGCAACAGAAAAATCACAATCGACTATGACTCTTTCAATAATCCCCAAATTAACTTGGTAGGGGCGAGAACACCGATGCTACGCCTCATTAGATTGTGTACTAATCACTGTAAAGGCTTGTGCTTAGCGATGAAAATAAAAATACAACTTGATATTGAGTTGACTTGAAATAATTAAAACGGCTAAGTGTTGCCAGTGTAGTAGGAAACGATTTATTACGTTACTATAATATTATTAAAGAAATGTTTTGTGCAAATAGCTATTTTAAGTTATACTTGTGTATATACGTATACTATTATAATAAATTTTCACTTAAATCGTTCACCAGTTGAAAACTTATAGGTACATGTCATACATGACTGCGTTTGCTCTTTGTTTCTTTGGGTATATTTTTGTTGTACTTACCATAGTATTATTTTCTAAAAAAGGAATTAGTATTTTACTACTAAGCGTGATTATCACAGCTTACTGTTTTTTTTAGACCAGTTTTTATCGCGATATTTTCCCTTAAGTAATGTTACTTAGGACACCTACATTTCTACAAAAAGTAAAAAATCCAAAGTCCAAAATTTCACGGGACCTGTACATCTTTCGCCTGCTCATCTACTAAAGCCTTTACATAATGACGGAGCAATATCTAAAACCTGGAGCTATTTATCTTCGATCCAAAGTGTCCAGCCACGGACCAACATTGCTCGCACCGATCCATCCCTCACAACTAATCGACCGTGAGAAACCGACCAAGATTAATAAATGATGCTTAAAATTCAACCTTTTTTCGGCTAAGCTAATGGCCCAAAAATAATTAGCCGTTTTTTATAGCCAATTCTAAAGAGAAAATTTATTATTGGATTTTCTTGTTTTTTTTAACGGTGCGAATGAGTTATGATTTTGTTTTTTGTTTCGGATTTTCTGTTGGTTGAATTTATTTTGTTTTGGAAAATATGGGTTGGGTCGGGGTTGGTTCTTTTTTTAATGCTGTTTTATGTTTATTTACTTTGGAAATATAATTAAATATGTAATATAACAGTAGGTATACCTATTACTAACATTAGTGAGCTAAAACATAAGTCATCAAATTATCGCCGATAATACCTAATTAGATATTAATTAATTGTCTCTCCAGATTACGTATTTGTAATAGTATTTTTATTTTCTAGTGTGTATGCTATGTAGATCATATTATCTTATCGCTTTGTTACAAGTTAATTTTATCTACTTAATACGTTATTAGATATAGTTTTGTTCTAGTATGTAAAGCAGTATTATCACCATTGCTAGGTTTTTCTCATTTGTTAACATTCGTTATCTAGAAGCCTTCCTATATTCTGACACTGCTTGGATAAATAAATATTTTACGAGATTAGATTTTGGCTCTCAAAGAAAGGTGCAAATTATAATAATACTTAGGTATATTGTTCGTTTTTGTGATGTTTATTGATGATACGATAAAATTTGCATATGTCTCTAAAATATTTTTTTGGCGCTGAGCTGGTTGACGATTGACAATTTGTTAGCCGAAAGAAATAATTGTGATGTGGGAATGCGAATCGTGTTTACTAAGCAATATAGATTAGGGATGTTTCCTGGGTATGAAAATTTAAAATCTATTTAGTCCGTCAGTTAGATAATAAAAAAATATTAGACACGTATTTTTTCTTTTATCAAAACAATAAAAAAATACAAAGATACACCGCTTTAAAGTTTCGGAGTGGGGGCTTATGACGCTACGCCTCGCTAAAAATCGTAGCGAGGAGTGACGTCACGCGTAACTTCAGTTCTCTGTATTTTGAGCATTTTTTGTTTGCAGGAAAAAAGAAAAAATACGTGTCCAATAAAATTCATTAATCTACAAGACGGACATTAAAAAAAAAAATAGGAAACAGGCCCTTTGCGATATAATAGTATGTGTATAAATAACAAGCCATATATTATTTCACTGTTTATTGAATTTGAATATAATATCATTATAGATAGGTATTTACAATAATATTCGAATGTTCTGAACTACAATAGGTATATTTTCGTATTTCTACATATAAATAAATAAGGTACACAACCAATAACCTTCTACCAAACAGACATAGTTAGGTATCATAGGAAGCGAATATTTCTATTCATTTAAAAAGCTCTCAAATTAAATGAACATTTTGTGAACTTAAATGAACTTGCCCCCCTAGACAAGTGGTATTTTGACAAGCGTTAACGATGATAGAAATCGCTTAAATGACATTTAATGTATGTAAATGACATTTCCTTTCGATAAGTCACGTGACTTGGACTTGTCACTTCCATACATTTGAGCGATTCGATCAGCGTTATCGCTTGTCGAAATGTCACTTGTCTAAGGGGGCAGGTACTAAATTTAAATGAATAAATACATTTAAGAACATATAAATTTATAAAAGTAGAAGCTCTAAGTTGTATGAAAAATTTTCGTTTCTGCGGCAGTGATTTTTAATATATTTTCAATGTTCAACGATACAGGTACGTTTTATATTATGTACCTATGTATATATAAATTGCTGAGCTGTGATTTATTCCGCTACGTATATTTTACTGTCTATGTTTCTTTGGTATACATCCAGTGATATATAAATATATTAAACTATAGTTAAAAGTATAGTGGTTTATTTATTGGTATCAAATAAGTTATTCAATGTCATATTTAATATTCCCACATAAAACGTCTTGCCCACATTTAATATCTATTATAAAAAACTATGATAACAATATTTCCATTTAAATTAATTACGTATTTAAATGTAAAAAATAAAATTGAACGTTTGTTTTCATAAAAATGTATGAAACTACATGCACTACATTTTTAATGAACACCTTTGAATAAAAAAGGACGGTTATACTTAAAAATGTAAAAATAAACTAAATTTCATACAAAATTGGTGTCAATAATGAGCAATATCGATTTCATGGGAATTATGGGGTTTGTATATTGGCGTTATTACCTGTAATATTGCATTTTGGCACAATTTATATCGCTATATTATATACTATATGTTATTATATAAATATTGATATAATCTACATTAAACCGAACATCAATAGATATATCTAGCTATTTGACAATATAACTTTAACTTTAACATTAATAAAGCCGTGTCACATATACATAAAAATATTTAAATAAGCCGAAAGGTAATAAATAAAAGAAACAAAAATATTTTGTATATTTTTTTACTTTTTTATCACATGGATTACACAAATCTCAAATCAATTAATCAGACTTCAAAGCGTCAATTTCTAAACGTCAATATGTAGTTAAAACATAGTGACAGATTGCCAAATGTCAAATTTGAATTGTCATGTCAATGTCAAATGACACATGACGTTAGAAATTTGACGGATAAAACGTCATATATGAACATAGGACAATACAATTTCAAAAATTTTAAAATTAGCGAACATTTTTAAAGCATTTGCAAATCGCCACTGGCTTGAGCAAACAGTTTGCCATAATTGAAGAAAACATGAAAAACATTTTTTCAAAAACCTTATTTTTCGTCATTTAAAGACACGATTATTGTATGTACTTTAACTCGATAAACCTACGTGCAAAATTAACATCGGAAGCTCAATTTTAAAATTACAAACTGCCGACCATTTTAATCAGGCCTCTACATTTAGATTAGTCACAAAACTAAGCTTTGTTTAACATAATAATAGAGGCCCATTTAATCTGGCTTTTAAATAACATGTAACATCAGTTTGATATGTTTTATGTACTATATGTTATTTTAGGCGTATCAGCTTTATTCTCATCATAAGATTGTGTTAATATCAACAACCCATCTTCATAATATAAGGAAACTCTTAAATGCAACTATTTACATTTATAATATTTATATACGACACCGAAAATGGTAACGTAACGCTATGCTAATCGAGATTATATAGTTAGGCCTACCCAAATATCCAAATATGAATTTCCAAAACGCGTAAAATAATAAAAGCTATTTTTTTCATCAAATATTTCTATTAAATAAAATACGTTATTCCAAAAACTATAATAATTACGCCTTTTTGGAATGAAACCTATTAAAACAGCTGCACTAATTTTAACATTCACATAATACTCATAGAAACAAAAATATACAATCAATAAAAACCTACTATGTATAAATAACAGCCCTAGAATTTTACTATTCAATAGTAAAATTGTTTCATTAAACTATTTTATAATATAGTTCAATATAAATAAGGTTATGGTACGTAAAAGCAGTGTCGAAATTGATACAATACTCGTTTATAATAATAGTAATAGACCAGCTTTTTGCAATAATTTTGACGCTGGCCCAAACAGATGGCATACAATATCCTTAGGAAATTTTATCAAAAAGCAGACCAACAGTTTTAGTTAATGAATTCATAGTTGTTTTTTTTTTATTTGCTGTTCCAAATGGACACAATACATATTTTGTTTTAATGCGTTTTCACTTTGGCCTAATTATATTGTATGACACCCTTAAATTAACACTATCTTCCAAACCTATATTAAAATATCGATTAAAATTTGAGTAATATCATTAAACATTGCATTATTGTAATTTCATCTAAACATTTAATCTTTCACTAATTCTTCGACTATTTCTTTTCAAAGAAAAATGTTAGTAAAAAAACATGTTAAAAATAACAGACACTTACAATACTTTTTGGTTTTAAAACAAACTCAAAATGTCTGGCTCAATTTTCAAAATACTCAATTACAGACAAGACATTAAGACTTATTTATTTCGTGTATTATATAATATTTCCAATATAATAGGAAGTTTATCTTCCGGGAAGACAATTCCATGAACATTAGCCAAATTAATTAATATCAAAAACATCAAAAATCTTTAACTATTAGTGTATTCATAACCTGAATCGATAACTAGGAATCGATTATATTTATCGATTTACAACCTTTAGTTAACTTTACCTTTGCTTTCACAATTCTTCGGTAGAGGCTATGGGAGCTTTGAGGAGTGGTGTTCTGGGACTTTTGGAGCCATCAGAATTTCTGGAGGCTGCTTGGAAGTCTTCGTTGGACAACGAGGC
Source organism: Diachrysia chrysitis (assembly GCA_932294365.1). Lineage (NCBI taxonomy): Eukaryota > Metazoa > Arthropoda > Insecta > Lepidoptera > Noctuidae > Diachrysia > Diachrysia chrysitis. The sequence continues at coordinate 5,667,783 of OW028659.1, read as the reverse complement.
AGGTAACGGAGCAATCTTTAGTTGGTGACCATTCAACTTGATCTCGGTAATGGAATGTGATCTGCCGTGATTAACGTTGGGTTTCTCCTTATTTGAAGTTGTCATTGGGTCATGGGTCGGAGTTTTGGCCAACGATTGGGTCACCCGTGTTCTGTTAGACTGTTCCCTTAGTGCCATTTGGTAGGCCACTTCGAATGCCTCGCCCAGTGTGAGGATAACTTCAGTCGCTTGATCCTGAAAAGAAAGAAATATAATGATAACTAAATGCTCTTACAGACGGCAACACACTAAAGATAAAAAAAAATCTATTTCACAACAAACAAAATATAAGGCAGTAAATGCTATATGTTTAACCATTACAAATCACTGCGTACACAAAGACCAGCTAACTAAATTGTAGATAATTTAATACGATTCTCTTACCATAGTAGCGACTCTAAACACGTGGCAGTAATGACTCCTGCTGGCGTGGTCCTTCGTGATGTACGCGAAGTGAGTTAAGTCATCCGCGTCCTGACAGGCGCAGTGAATGTTACGAATCTCGTGTTCACACACCAACTCCTGGGGCGGAAAAGTAAATTTAGTGAAGGAGGATTGTGAACAAGTAGTTTAAATATGAAATAAATATATGTTACAGATGTTACTATGTAATTTAAAATAGGTCAGTTTCTTTAATTGACAAGTACAAATAAACTCAACACTGGCGTTCTCACAACAATATAAAATGTTTACTATTTTAACTGGACAGCAAATACAGCAATATTTTATATCTGACAAAATTTATAAAAGCCTGAAATTCTTTTTACAAATTTTGTCCAAACAATATTTTATTCAAATTTAACGCACAGAAAAGCAGGCCAAATTAAATTTCAGCCGTGCTTCGCAAGCATAACATTGTAAAAAACACTAATTATCCCACTTAACTAACCGTGAAGAGTTCTAACATAAAAATTCATTGTACAAAAAGGGACGAAAGAAAAAACAATCCTTTTTTTCAAGAAACACAAAGAAAAGATTGGTCATCGTTCCGATCAAGTGTGAGGAATGGCCCGTAATTAAAAATCAGACAGGAGCTAGGGTCTTGTTGGCCCTTTGTTACGGACCCCGGGATGTTTGCCGTCTTACACTTGGGTGATCTTCAAAGACTAAACTGTATCTAAAGTTTGCTTCGTAAAGGACCAAAACTACCAACTTAACAAGCATCGAGTCGGCGAAAACAATGTTTTGTGTTTTAATTTTTGGTCTTTCGTCCGGCAACAGGAAATATCATTTTAAGTATCTAAACTAGAATTAGAAATACCTCTAAATTATTGTTTACACCACAATAAATATTTTAAATAAATACAGTATGTGTTAAAAAATATGTATTAGAAAGAACTAAAATATACTCTATTTCATCGGCACGAAGGTGTAAATTCTAGCAGCTACACTCACCCTTGTAATAGTGTTTAGGAACTTGACACCTCTGTAGCTGATGGACAGTATGATATCGGGAGAGTCTTTCGGTTCTTTGGTAGATTTCTTCAGCTTCTGTATCGATTTTTTAGTAGACTCCGTACCCCGGAGCTCTTTCACCACTGTTGATCCTAGGTACTGTATAAAAAATATAGGACAAAACATTTTATTTTTATAAAAAAATGCTCGACTCGCTAAGTTCACGATTGGACTCTTATTGGGTCTAAAACTAGGAGATCGCTAGAAATACGCATAAGTTACCCGTTAGACATATACATACTTTTAGAAATAAAAAATACCATTTATCTTAGCTTTTTGAGGTTTAGTTCGTTGGCTTATTTTCGGTCAAATCAAAGAAAAATATGCTATAATATAACTTACATTAGCTACATAAGTCACAGCCCCTGTAACTAGGACAAACGGCTGATGCTTCCACTGTGTCTTCAGCGCTCCTGGTACTCCGACCATCAGTTCCGACGGTGCCCTGATCTCCAGATCAGAGGGTCTAGGGGGTTGCGGAGCAGGCCTGTTCTTTTTACTGCGCTTTAGGGTCTCTCCTCCAGGCGGAGCGAGGGTTGGAACCACAGGAGGTGGAACTGGCTTGAGGTTCTCTGATGGTGGTAACTTCTCTTTGATTTCTTCTTTTAGCTGTTGTATATTGTTCTTCTAGAAAAAATGTTAAAAGAGAATTATTATAAGTATATTCGTAGATTGCTTAGGTATATAGAAAGAAACCGGTTAGGTTCCTAATAACCCAGATATATTTAATGTATGATTTATTATGTCTGCCTTTAGTATCCAATAGCAATTTAAAATTCGCTTAAATTTTGGATCAAATTACTCGTTCTTCTAAAGTAAAATCAATCCCAAATAAAATCACACAGACAAAACAAGTACCTGAACGCGAAAACCTATGAAAAACACTAATTAAATCAGAAATACAGTAGGTAACAAAGCACAATACGCAACAAAACGTAAAGTGACACTCATATTGAGATTCACACTTCAGAGGTGCAAAACAAAACGCAATGGGGAAAATTAAAAACATAGCCAGTAAGCGTAAAATTTTAATTAAGGTACTAAATGAAAGGCACACAAGTAAATAATTGAATCATCTAATTTGATGGTGTCATCAGTGAAAAACTACGAGCGCGTATGGAAGGACCAGTGTTCCGTCAGAATTAACTCGAATAGAAAGGCATAATATGGTGCTATAGGTACCGACTACACGTTTCGAAGCCACTTAGGACTTTTGGACCGGTTTTCACTGAGAAGTGTGTAGATAAAGTTTATGTTAATATTTGCTCTCGTTTGTAAGATAGTAAAATATTGTAACTACTTTATTGATATCTGATGCGGACCACCGACGAGTTTGATATCATTACTGACAATCTACAGATTATTAAAATGAATATATACATTGAAAAACATTAAGAAGGCATTTTTTATAAAGTTTTTTTTATTTAGACAATATGTAATGAAACATTCCTATGTAATTTAAACGTAAAATAAAACCTAGAAATAGATTATAAAAACAATTATCAAGTAATAACAGATGATTCCACTTTATCACAAGCTAAGACAATAAAATAAATATTAATAGAAAAAAACAAATAAACTCATCTCTTTCTCAAGTTGAATGGCAAACAAACGTTACTATATTATTGTGATATCCTACGAAGTTATTTTAACATTAATCCTGACAGATTATATTTATCAATCATTACAACAGACCGTATCGAACGATGTTTATGAGATAAGAACAAGATTAGACACGGCTGCTCTATTATTTAAACTGACCATTACTGCTCTTATTGACATTGAAATAACAAATATTAAAAAAGATTAAAAACGTAGTCAATATTCTAGAATTATAGTTAAAATCACTAATTATCAAACTAGACCCTATAGCCAAGTGACATTTCTACAAGCGTTAACGATCATAGAAATCGCTTAAATGACATTGAATGTATGGAAATGACATTTCATTTCAATAAGTCACGTAACCTAGACTTGTCACTTCCATAAATTTTAGCGATTCGATCAGCGTAAAAAAATTGGTAATATAATATACACGTGAGAAATCTAAAATCCTTACATAACTTCTAATACGGCAAGACAGTTTAAATAAAATTAAAAATATAATTTTCTAATAAATAATTTTATAAAGTAACGTGAGGTAAACTTCTTAAGTAATCACAAATCAAATTATTTGTTAGATTTAAATAAAATACACATAAAAATTAATCCGTATAAAAATAAATTCTAAAATGCAACGTTAGTTAGGGCGGCGAGTTTTGCGCACATTTCCCTTCGCGACTCGTGAAGTGCCCCACTCGCAGTCAATGCGAGCAGTTGAATAGACGTCGAATTGAGCACTAATTACCTATACAGGGTTGCCGACGTGTGAAATTAAAAAAAAAGGCGCTGCAAATAGACGTATGTGAATATCAGTGCATGTACACCGAAATTAAAGTCGCTTGTGTTTTAAATGAAATACCGTGGTAGCTTTACACAAATGAATAAAAAAGTCGCATTAAAACAGATTTATTTAAATCGTTTTATACAAGATCTAAAAATAAAACTTTACCTTTCCGTAATATATCATATACAACACGTTAGAATTTTGCGTTAAATATAAACTAAACCAGACAAGGAGTTAATATTATGCGATTTAGTACCTGTGTGCCAAATACTTATGTTAATAACCTGGCTTAGAATATACGTCTAAATAAGATGGTAGTGCATATAATACGATATTATTAAAGGTTTTGTGGAACTATTAAAGGATTGCCATACATTCATCTGGGAATGGTATCTTAAGATAAGTAATTAAGCAATTGGCCACTTACAACAGCGACAGAATTTGACGTAGATAGGTGGAGGAGTGGTAAAGTGATTACAAGTCGTTCGTTCTTACTGCGGGTTCGAAACCCGCATGACACAAAAAATGTGTGATTTTGACAATTATTTGTTAGAAGTTTGATTTTTATGTTGTGAGACCCACAAAGATTGTAGTCTAGTGCGAGAGTTGTTAAAAAATACTATGAGAGAAACATTGGATAAGTCACACTTATTTATGTTTAAAAGATCATGCTTTACATGTACATACTTAGCTAAACGTTTATATCCATATGAAACGTTAAATTATAATTAAGCCTGTTAACTCTAGGTAAGTATATTTAAAACTCATCACCTCATCAAGACGTTACTTACGTGACACGAGATTAAAACGGCTAATCCCTGTTAAATTGCTCATCTGGCTGTTAATTACAATCACGCACGTGTGATAGGGGGGTAACTTGGCAACACCCCACACAGGTGTGGAAAATATCGGGGAGAATGCTTTAAACGATTTTGGAATTTTATTAGGGAGTATTTTATTGTGTATTACAGTTGACAGCCTTTTAGTTAGAGGATTATTTATAACTAGCAGAGTCCCACAGCTTTGTCTTTTACTGTGCTCGTTTTATTAAATTACCTTCAAATGCAAAAATCCAAATAATAAAATGTATGTTAAGTAAAGACGGTTTTTTTGTGAATGAAGATTTAGGTACTGTTATTAAGTATTTTTTTAAACGAAGTTATCTATCGGGTAGTTTGTTAACGGACAATAAAACATATCTAGAATACTTGACGTGGCTCTACATGAGATCTTACAACTTTTGACAGCGAATGAGTGCGAGACTTGGCGGCAATTTTAAGTATTTCTTTAGGACTCAAATATTTTTCTTTTTGTCAATAGCTTAGTCAAAACGTTTGCGGATGACATGGACTTTTTGATCCGTTGAGACGGTATAGGTATATATTGATTTGCAATCCTTTAAAAAAAACGTCATAGATCCGTATTTTTAAAAGCCTTTACAATGCCTATGACATATTCGAACACTATAGAATTAATACCGACACAAAGAACACGAGTATTAGGTATACATTAAGTATAACTTATTGTATAAATAAAAAATCTAATACATCATATAGATATACATATAACGGACACCACGCCGGGTTCAGCAGGTGTTCTGTCTGGAGCTTATAATATCAAACCAGTTATGGTATAAGGATATCCTCTTCAAATAAATTGCCAATAACTACACAGCCCGCAGGTGGCCAGCACTGCACCGTAAACATACTATATAATGAGCTTAATAACAATTTGAAGTTAAATAATCCTCATTTAGCTATATTGAGGACATTTAAAAATACATTTATTAAGAAATTCGTACAAAAAGATTTCAGTTGCGTATTGCAAAAAAAAAATCCAGATGGGGAATCAAGAGACATAGCTTTGTCATTAATATCTAGAACTAAGTTAAAACAAAAGATGCTATGAATAATTCCATAAAATTTTTATAAGGCGCTATTTATTAATGATAATTTGATAAAATAATTAATTTGTCTCAATTTTTTTTCTAATCTAACTGGTTACTTTGTGCGGTAATTCAAACAAAATTATGCATTGAGTCCGATCTGGGATTATCTGCATGAGAGAGCATGTTTTATGCATGTTGCCTCATTAAAAACAAATGCCAACTAACAAGTGATCCAATTACTCATACATATCAGTTTATGTCACTTCACCCTTTAGCTTGTCATCAATCGCTTGGACGATCCCATTGTCCGGTCACATAGCAACACCCTCAACCAGTCACAATCGTCGCTTTACGGCAAGGATATCCTTTTTACAAGCTTTTTGATTGAGCGAATTGCTCACTTCATTGCTCAGATTGAATCATCCTGGGGTATCATTTGAATACGATTTGATGCGCCTAAGATGTCGTCTTTTTTATTTTATACCTTTCGTTGTACCTACTTTGATTTGATAGATGAAAATATTTCGGTTGCGGTTTTTTTTTTATTATTATAAATTTTTGTTTTTTTTTTAGGAATGCGTTTGCAAATTTAAAGAAAGATATTGTCTAGCCGTAGGAATTTATAGAAATCCTTTGGCATGGAAATTATTCACAGAAATAAAAAAAAGTTTTATTTCATGTAACTAATTACGGTAGCTTAATCAATGTCGATGCCAGTAGCAAGACAGATGAAACTAATGCAATTGAATAAATATTATTAACACAGTCTGTAATTAACGAGCTTGTGGTCAGAATGTTATTTCGATAACAGCATAAAAATGCATCTTAATTTGTTTCATATTTAGTTCAATAGATTGTTAAGATTTAATTAAAAATCTGTTATTTTTACTTTCTTAAAAGCCATCTCATCCATCAAAATCAGTTCACTTTCTAGTAACATACAATTAAAATAAATCACGCCTCAAATTCTTTGGCCCGATTTCGTCTTTGAAGTCAATCAATCTATTTAGAATTCAACAGCATTCTGCTACATGTCTCCAAAATTCGTTACGTGATGTTTTTACGACATTGTAGGGCGAATTTACTACATCAGTGTTGTAACCGCTTTCTCGTGCGATTGATCAACCATGGTGTATGGGAAACCATGCATTAGTATGCATGGTGTTGACACAGATCGTGAGCGACTCAAACCTTTATTAACACTGAATTATCATAATATTGATGACTATCTACCTGCCTTCACTGGTTTCAATATTGTAAATCATTTCTAGGACGGATTTAGTGACCTTAATTATTTATGAATGGATTCTATTAAGACATGTTTGGAAATATTAATTGTTTGGAATCTGTATGCGGTCCGAGTGCTTGATATCCGCTCGTAATGTTAATTATATACTAAACTACTAATTATTGAAAGTTATAGCAACAACTAGCCTCCTGGAATAGATTTACATTCGAGTAAATCTAACTGTATTAAATTGTACGTACATTTGAAAAATATTCTTATTAAAATCATGACATTATTAGCATTTAATCAGAGATCCAATATCAATTGTGCTTGCAATACTACATACCATTGATTATATGATAATTTCACCTCATTGTTCGTTGTACACGTCTACGACGACAGAATTTTTAGGAGATAAAAACAGTATAACATGAGTTTCACTTACCAAAGTATTGAGATCTGCATTAATATCTTCCATATGGTTCGCCGGTCCGTTGTGTTCTCCAGAAACTGATGCCAGGATCCTTTTCCTATGTCCAGCTTTCTGAATCTCCAAAACAGCCGTCAATTCTACTTCCCATATTCTTCTCACTCTATCCATATCTACGTACAAATGTTTCCTAAAAGTATCACTATATTGTTCTAGATTTATATGTTTTAGCCATTCTTCTACAGATTCGTTTTGGTTTTTACTTATATTGTTATTGTTATGATTATTGCTTATTTCAGTTATTTTAAGAGGTAATTGTTTCGCTGATTCTAGTATTTTTTGTCTATCATTTTCTTCTATGCCCATCTCTCGGAGGTCGTTTTCGTCGAGTATACCGTTCTGAAACAAATGTTATTGTTAGGTTGTCTGATTCCGCAGATAAAATTTAGTTTTTATCGTTATCTTAACCTTTTAATGTAAATGTATGGTCCATGATAAAGAACTGTTTTTTTTTCAGTAACTATTACTTGAATGTGTAAACGCAGAAATTATGATCATGTTAAATTGTCTAGGTTAGGTATACACTGTTGCCCTTGTCACATCGTTAACTTTAAATACTTTGAGCAGTAAATCAACCTGCAATAAGCCAGGATGCCACATTATGAAATACTTGGTGCAATTTTAAAAGGCTAAAGTATTATTTTATATTTTAAAAGATATACTTACAACAAAATCGATATCATCGTAGCCACTTTCCAAGAACAGGGTTTCGTAATCATGCAGCCCCATGCCCGACAGCCAAAGGCCAAGGCTTGAGGCCACAGATGGACTGAGACTGGACTCGGAGCAGCTAAGGCCGAGCCTGGAGGTGAACTCTTGCTCCAGTTCGGACACGAAGACAGATTCCCTGACCAGCTTGCTCCCAAATGATGCCATTATTTCAGAGATCTTCGCCCATTCCTCCTGTTGGAAAAATGGAGACTGTAAATCAAATTGTTGTTTAAAAATATACTTAAAATAATTTATAAGTTAACCTAAAAAAAAATTATACAATTCTTTACGAAGTGACCAAACTCTGTAACGGACAGTTACTGTAAACTAAGACTATATATCGTTTACACATATAACTAGGTACGTATTATCTCATATTATATTATCATATACTTAATATAACCATATTTGTTTTTCAATAAGTACCATTTCTTTTTTAATTTAGACACAAATTATTTATTAGTTTGAAGCTGAAATTTTTCTTTTACTTTTTAAGAAAATTCCGTTAAATTATTTATTTAATTTTGTTTTATGCAAACGAGATCACACTAGAGGAGATTATATCGAAAGAACACGGGAAAAGTCTTATATTACTATTTTCCTACATAGATTCTTTATTTACAAATCTGATATCACCCTCCAAGGAATAGTTTATCGACTAGAATGAAATACATCAATATTATTAACATATCTGAGGAAGGAGAAAAAGGTTATTACAATCCATGTTTACCTTTGATCTAGGTAAAAGAAACCATCATGTTATGTGATACGTGAGAAAAATCAGACAATTGTTATCAGAACATACTCCACTGATGTCATCTAGTGCCATAGTTTTTACGTAAACATCACATTTCTAAATTGATATCGTACGATCAATTTTTCCAAAAATATTTACTGACCTTAGAGAAAAAATAAGTAAACTACCGAGTGCGCACATCGAGTATGAACTGTAGGCACACAAAACAGAGCGCGCCGTTTTATAAAAACTATCTCAAAACTTAATATAACCCTAATAAAGTCGGAACCATCGATATTTTCGCATAAACGTCTGTCATGGAAAATCACTTGGGTCAACCAGTAAACGAGCGTAGTACTTACAGCTAAAAATCTGTTTACGTTTGGTACAACGGGCTACTAGCGATGCGCGCACTCTATTGATTGGACTGATATTAATTAACCCGGCTTAGTAATATAGGCACTCCCGTAGAACGTACTTAACAACAAAATACCTATACATATATCTAACTACTGCTAAAATCCTTTTTTTTTTAAATGAGGTATGTTACGCTTAAAGCAATTGAAGCACGTTTGAAAGCCAACCTTTAATAATTTAAATAATTTTTATCAGTTTAATAAAACCGAGGATCGAACTTAAAACACGCAGACATCTGCGGCCTAACACCTGCGTACCTGCACAACGTTAACCTTATCAGAATCAGCAGTTAAGTAGGTAGGTACGGCCCGCATCACTGTGACAGTTTTTTTTTTTATAGAAACCTTTACTAGCAATGTGGGTGGAACTTACATAACTAGCAATATTTTTAACAACTCTAACTAATCTAAATATGCTTGTCTGAAGTGGGTTCACGTCAATAGTGCAATGGGTGAGGTTAAAACTTGCGACCACTCGATCACAAGGCCTTAGGTTAGGTTAGGTTTTAGTATACAGTTTATTAGTTTTTGTTACACTTTATTTTTTGTAAGGGATAAATCATGTTGGGTGTTAAGTACATTAAAAAATTTAACTGAAAAGTCTTTTTAAAAATATAGCCTTGTTTCAGCTAAGTCACATGGAAATACAATACACAATAATCTAAACTTTTACACATTAAGTACCTACTTTGTATGTAACATGCAATGTATTTCTTTTTCTTCTTTTTGTAAAATAAATTTTATTATTATTATTTATTATTACTTTGGTTTTCGCAAATTTATTAACATTCTGTCAATAAATCTATATTATTTACCAGCATAATAAGCTAAAATAAACATTTAGGTACGGTACTGTTTGCAATCTTGTCAATATATAGGTATAAATATTATACCATTAAAATAATCAATAAAAACCGTATAAATGTAAATATATAAAATTAGTTTGCAAAAAAAATACACCTTAATTTTGCATATCATACATAATTTTATTCGCTTGACTTCGCAACAGCTGTCTATCCGACACGCTTTATATTCCGACACTTATGTCCAGTGTCGGGTCTCAGACACACCTGTCAGAACACCTGGCCACCTGTAGGCTATCTTTATAGCCTATTATAGCCTATTTAATGGTACATTGTCCTCGATTTACACTTTAGTCGCGGTATGAGCAGCTGATGTCTTATGTCGCGTCTTTGTTAGTTTTATATTCATACTAATGCACATGTGAGTGTTTGTTTAGTTCTCTAAACTGCTGAATTCGTTTTAATTCATTTACTGTATGAATAGTGATTAAGAAAAAGTGGTGTGAAAAGGTTGACTGGCGAAAAATGCCTTTGACAAGTGGTTACTATCTTGTGTTCATTTTTGTAAATAAAGTTATAAATAAATAAATTGACATAAAAAATAAAAAATAATTTTAAATCCCTGAAAAAAATAAAGTATTCGTTTTTGGTGGAACATCAGAGCATACGTATTACGACGTTCTTATTAACTTAAAAATATATACCTGAATAAATAATATCCAACTTTCTTGCAAACTGCACAGTACTTATGTAAATAAAAACAACTTATTTCTACTTAACCGAACAATTGAGCGAAACATTTATAAATAAGAGTTTAAAATACAAAACACAAAGTGTATTTTAACTTAAAAACAAAACGTTATCATGATATTAGCATTGTAAATTAGCGTATTTTCAATATGTCATGGTTATTTTATCTTTTTCATTGAATAATGTTTCACTGTATATTTGCATGGCGACCTTGCAATATTGGTCTTCGAATCATACTACTGCATAAAACAAATATTATATGTGTCATTGAACTCTTTAAATAAAATATTCAACAGACAGGTTTAAAAAAAAATCTAGTGTTACTTTTTTTCTTCAGATTTTTTATGTTCCAAGGAAAACATACTCATAAAATCGTGAACTCATCTGCATCATGCAACGGGGTACGCAACAGAAATTAGTGAGCTCTGTGAACCACGACAGACAGACGTACAATTTGGCACAACAATAGAATTTGTGAAACAGTGACGCATCTAACAAAGGCAGGAAGTATGGGAATTATCTTCTGACGTCAGCACCTGTGGTTTTATATGTACCCCTACTATATGGTTGGTACCTATACAGGGTGTATTTTGCAAGACAGATCTGTCTGAATATCGTTATAAACAATTATGAAATGCGGGTCTTTCTTTGGGTATTTACAATTTTAGAACCTAGCAAATATTGTAATGTATTCTTTACATCTTTAAAAACATAAACAGCCTTTATTTTTATAATTATATTTGTTACTAATATTAATACGTATAAAATTTATATGTAAAACGAACTTACACTATAAAGAACTCAAAATGGCGATATCAGCTAACAAATTTAAATAGTGCGGTTTCCGGTGAGTTATACCTGTCATGTTGATATTGACATTAATTGTTTGTTTACCTTTAATTTTTCGCCAAAGCGAAAGGGGTCTATACCCCTTAGATTTATTTTTTCCCTGTAGATTAGAGTATAGAATCTTTTGGTTCGATAAGGAGGGGGCTATGTTGTAATATACCATAGTATAATTAATATGGTAAAAATATAAATCGCTGGTATCAATTTAATATTACAGTCTCAAACATTGTTGAAGACCCGTAGTAACTTCGAAAATTGTTATTTAATTTCGATCGAAGTTCTCTACGCGATAAATTAGTCTAATTATTTATTTTATTCATTGCATATTCCATACATGACCTTGAATGCGTCCTTTATTAAAAACATCAGCCTGTACATGTTCGTTTGACTTTATAGTATAATTAGTACGCAGAAATAATGCAATGTTCAACGTATAGTTATTCTTTACAGCGCTTGGGCGGGTTAACAACGGAAAATGAGGAACTTCCTTCTTCTTTGTGTAATGTTGGTGACTAGGGGAGCAAACATATGGGTTGCAACGGTCTTATCAACTACATCAAAACATTGCACTTGCTAAAATGGATTTGAAGTTATTGTGCAAATGTTTTTATTCCAGTCTGTCTATAGCTCCGCGCACCGCGGGAAACGGCTCGTTCGTGATAGCGCATACGCGTCTGTTCTAGTCCGTCTGAAGTAACCTAAGTCAGTTAATATTGGATGTGATTCTCAAGTTTCTCCGGCAGGCGGTGCGGGGTGGTTCGCGATATAGCGCACAGTGGGCTTAGCTTTTAGCCACATACAATAGCTTGAAGTATATTCTACTCAATTTTTAAGGTTCAAGTTTCAATTTTAAGACAAAATACAGTACCCAGCCATATCCTTACTAAGAGTTAAAGAGAATAGTTTTAAAGTAAACGGGCATTCTAGGCAATATTTTCGAAACGTAGTACTAAAAAGCCTAGGTAAACACAAAAGTATAGTAGCGGGATATTTATTTTAACAACAGCGTTAATTTCTTATAACATTTTTGCCTTAGGAAGAAAACATTATTTCCCCTTGAAAATGGTGTTTATTTAACATTCATACTCCTAATGAACACAGCTCTTTCTCGTAGTCTTGCTAATAGATGCCGTGATTTCATAATGATGTAATTTAATTTGACCTATTACGAAGAAACGACCTCCATATTAATTGATTCTATTTTTTGTTAATAACTATAAAATATTATCACCATTAATTGAAAAAGTTATGCGATAGCAATTTAACGGTATTCAATCAAGAAAATAAACTTAATACGTACTGTGTCACTGTTTGCGATGCTTTCACGGCTAAACTACTAAACCGATTTTAATAAAATTTGGTATGCAGTTAGCCTAGACTTCAAGAACAGACATAGGCTACTTTTAGTTGCAATTACTGACATTGACGCGGGCGGAGCCGCGGACAAAGCTAGTCTAGTAAGAATATAATATAATATCATACCTGCTCATCAAACGGGCTGAGTATCGACAGGGACTTCTCCCCGCTCTGCGTCGAGCTGGTGGTATTACTCCTCCGTCTAACCTCCTCCTCCCCATTGACACTCCGCTCTTGCCCATTCCTGGTGACTGGCGGAGGCGGGGGAGCTGGCTCAGTCGGGGACGCGTCGTACACTGACTTGAGCTTCCGCAGCGTCTTCGGACGTTCGGCTGGCATCGGCCGCAGTCCGATACCGTCTAACGTTGTCGTTGAGCCTTTGAAGAGGCCTGGAGACAAAAGAAAAATAGTTAAATTTATTGTTGCCATAGATAGCAGGACTGGCAAGTGGCATAGCTTAAAATAAAAGAAAGTTTTAAGTTAGGGTTTATATAATCTTCAGTAAGCAAATTGACATTGTAATGCGTCAACTAAAACTGGTAAACTTCACTTGTTTTTTAACAATATAATTTGTTCAAAAGTTTTATGGAGAGTAAGTTAATTTTTAGATTATGAGAAACTGTCTATGATTTGGCAAGTTTTAACACATTTTCCACGAGTCCCATACTGCAAAAGTGCGTGTCGTTTGAAAAAATAGCAATTAAGACATAGATTACAAGGTGTCGCCAGCTCTGAGGTCCCGGTTTCTATCTCCGGACAAGTCTATTTAGAAAAACACTTTTCTACATTGTCACGGGTCTGGATGTTTGTAGTACATTCGTGTCCTGTTTTAGTTACTTACTTTGGGTTCAGAGCAAAGATGTGAAGTTTTCCACATAATTACATAAGTTATTTACTATTGCAATACATATTATTCCACAATTAACAAATACTATCACCGACCGTTTCGCATAATACAAAGTGAAGCAGATACATAAAACACAAATTGTTGCACATTGCGTGACCCACAACTCCAAGATTTATGAGATCGAAGAGCGAATACATACTACTGACGTAATACTAATATTTATCTATTATTGTCCCTGTATGTATATAGCTGTAGGTATTGACAGATAGATTATCTTGAATGTTTTGTGATTAAACTCATTGGTATTACGTTTATGGATGATTGATTTTCATTTTTTTTTTGTACTGTTGTACTGACGTATGTCGTGGTAGCCTAGCGGTTCAACGAATGGATTTGTATGCACAAGGTTGCAGGTTCGAACCTACTACGAGCAAGTACCAATGTGCCTTTTTTAAAGTTATATGTACTTTCTTAATCATTCTAAGACATCATCGGCGAACGGTGAAGGAAAACATCGTTGGTCATTTATTTATTTATTTAGTTGTACCGGTCTATTCTATAAGCAGAGTAGGTCATATATTTTGCGCGTATGTATTTATGATAATATGTGTGTTCCATTGTGACCCTGTAGCCTAAATGGTTTGACCAATTTTGAAACGTGAGTTGCAATTAGATTCGTATTATTCCTTTAATGGCTAAATAATCAAACGCAAATCAATTAAAGTCGCCCTTAAGAGTCGTGCTGTCTCTGTCATTTTAATGAGTAAAGTAGCGGCAGATAGATATTTAAGAACGTATTAAATTAAGTTCCTCTTCATTATTCTTTGGTAAGTAATATAAGACTTTGGAAATGTTTTTCTCTGTAGAGGTAAACAATACTTCTTCTTTCTGCCCTTTTCCCAATTTATTTGGGGTCGGCGCACAATGTTTTCTCCTTCCATTGTACTCTATTTGCCGTTATACTGTCATTCGGCCGGACGGGCCGTTGGTCTAGTGGTTAGTGACCCTGACTGCTAAACCGGAGGTCGTGGGTTCGATTCCCACCCAGGACGAATCTTTGTGTGATGAGCACGATCATTTGTTCTGTGTCTGGGTGTAAATTATCTATAATATGTATGTATTTAGAAATATATAAGTATGTTTATCAGTTGTCTGGTTGCCATAGCACAGGCCCTGCCTAGTTTGGAATCAGATGACCGTGTGTGAGATGTCCCAAGATATTATTATATATTATTATTATAATTCACTGATGGTAAACAATACTTAATATCTACTAAAAAAAATAATGACCAGATAAGTTAATCTTAAGTTGTCGTAATTATTGACGCTTTCTCATAATATCTCTATATCATAGTTATGTTTACGATACGATTATGGTAGGCACGGATGATACGGTAGCATATATCTAACTTCTGATGGAGTAGACGCTATCAATCGGCCTTGTCTATAGACCGGTTGTTTTGATAACTGGCAAAGCCTTGGCACCGATAGTACATCGTATTTTCACTTTTTATACACACTGTTTTTGTTTGTCTCTTTGTATGACTGTTTGTTTATGTAAATACTTCCTTATTTTTTTAATTTTGGTGTTGTTTATTTAAAATTTAGATGGTTATTTATTTAAGACAACTTTTAATATTTTCTTCTTCTTCACACTTGCATTGCTCTAGAAGGTTTTTCCACGAAGAAAACAGAATACGAATTTATGGAAAAAGATCTAGCGGTGTCCCTTTTAAAGTTTTCATTTATGTTACCTTATGATGATTTAAACCGCTAAACGCATGGCCATTTTATGATACGATTTAAAATATATTGGTTATTGTAACTGGTTGTTTGTGTATAATACATTTTAATATATTTCTCATAATAATACTTATATTGTACATACTTAAACATTTGTGTACCGGAAACGGCAGAATATTATGAATCGAAGTTTGTGTCACATTTTACCTGTACCATATTATCATAAATAAATTTATCTTTATCTTTAAATATACAAGGGTATAATAAAGAATCACGAAAGAAAAAATCACGGTACGTAATGTAATCTAAGTAAGTGATCTAACCACAACAACCAATAATTACATCGAAGAAATAGTTTTTAATTAATGCATATTATATGGCAATTATTTTAATTACAAAAATAGATATAGTAATATATTTTGGTAACAACGGTGAAAACAAAGACCAATCTAACACTACAAATTTTACAGTGTACAATAATCCAGACACACGATATTTACGTTCTGCGCGTGCGCATGCCATACAATTCAGGCCAATTTATTCTGAGTACGGACGCGTGAAAAGGATTTTAAGCTCATTATGATGGAGCTTGCTATGATTTACTATCACGCTACTTTCATGTAGGGTAAGTAACATTTAAACACCTATAAACTAAAAACTTTGAAAAACTAAGTCTTTAATGCAGTTTTAAGTATACATTACATTAAATTGTGGTGTGTTGTGTAAGATTTATAGGTCGCTTGCTTAGTTTTTAGAATAATGTTATCTATACTAATATTATAAAGCTGAAGAGTTTGTTTGTTTGTTTGTTTGAACGCGCTAAACTAAGGAACTACTGGTTCGAATTGAAAAATTCTTTTTGTATTGGATAGTCCGTTTATTGAGGAAGGCTATAGGCTATATAACATTACGCTACGACTAATAGGAGCGGAGCATAAATGAAAAATGTTGCAAAAATGAAAAACCGTTGAAACTAAAACACGCGAACAAAGTCGCGGGGGACAGCTAGTATAATATATAACAGTTAAATTATTACAGTTTAATGTTATTTACTTATGGTGCCCAAGGCTAGGCAAAAGAAGCGTCGGTCGTCCGGGAGCAAGATGGGTCGACGACATAACAAATGTTTCGGGTTGAATCTGGATGAGACTGGCACGACGGGAGAGAATGGCACGTGAAAGGAGAGGTCTATGCCCAGCAGTGGGATGACAAAAGCTGTGGATGACGATGATTATGAATTTATGGAAATTAGTTTAGAAAAGATTTAGTTTTGTTTTTTAACTCCTGTGTAGAAATTAAACAAAGTATCTGCCTGTTAATGAATTAAAGTACATAATGTATTGTTTTAAATTTTGAGCTCATGCACCAAGCAACGCTTAGGTATCATATTGTCTTGACTGAGTTCTGCCAGGTGATCATTTATTTTCACATATACCTACTTTTAAAGTTAAATTTCACTTAAGGTATGTTGGATCTTAGAACCATGATTAGATATCTACCTATTTTAACCTGTTCTCCGATTGTAGAGTAATTTAATTTTCTAAAATTTTAAATAGGACCCTACCCTAAAGATTTTGGAAAATTCATATTGTATTAATTGAGTACCTAGATATTGAAAAAGAAGGGATAGGCAGATCAAATTATGCAGTTACACGACCAATTATTTTAATGTAAACATTTACTAAGCCTATATTAATCTCGGAAAAAATACTTTTTACGCGGACAAAGCATGCTGTTCTATACATTAGTAGGTACACAAACTAAAAGGTACCTAATGAAAGTGACAGTAGCTACTACACACAATGGGCTCGGAAACAATACGGTATTGTGGCCCTTCAAGCCCTCAGTGTGAACCACGCTTATGTTTCCTACACTATAAGTACACCATAAACTCAGGGTATGTCGTGTCCAAATTCAAACTTATTTTTTCGCCCTATGAGTAAAACGACTTAAGTCTTAAAAGGAATAAAGCTCATCAGAGCATTTTTAGCAACGTGTATAAATAAATAATAAATAAAAAATATTTTATACGCTTTAAATTCTCACACGATCCCAAAAATTCTAGGTATTATATAGTATTTAAATTCTTGTGTCAATTGATGTTAAATCCACTTAAACAAACATTTACTTTATGCGAGTGTAAATAAAGTTCATTTTAGAATAACTATCTGTTGAAAAAGTCATAAAAAATGATGTTGTAACCCAAACTGAACCTTACGTGTAAGTATTACAGATGTTTTTTCCTAAAACACGTGTTCGTTAACATGTTAAGCACCAATTTTCGAACGCAGTATACATTTAAAATTCTAGAATAACATAATGCTTTGAAAAACAAATGCAATGCAATGAAAATAAAAATAAAAGTTTGTTCATTAAAACAAATACTTCAATGTAAGGCTTTCAACATAAAGAAAGTGTTAGGTGATTGACACAAGGATAATAACTACACAACATATATACTGATTGCATCAATACCAAGGTACCTAAACGCAATGCGATACGACGACCTTAAACATATTAATCACTGTGTTTGACAAAACACGTAATGACACATTTTGAATCAGGTATTATTAAAAGCAAAACGCATAAAACAAAAGATAAACAAAATGAATTTACAAAGAATGACATCATTTGAAACGTTAATGTTTTAAACAAGCTGCTTAACAGGTTTAAGTGTGAGCAGAATTGTTAGGAATCCCTTTTTTTCCCCAGTGGAAATATTCCAGGGCTTCTTTTAAGCTACGACCGTCGATGCATTTTCCTCCCCTCCACATTCATTAAGGCGGATTTTTTTAAAGCCAGATAATTTTACCCCAGAAATAGTTTTGAATTGTTGACAGTTATTCCATACAAAATCTGTCAGTCGTCACTTTTATTCCACGAATAAAAATGATCTAGCGTTGGTAGAAATCAGCCATTAGTTAAGTTGAATAAGATGTTACCAGCTCGAGTAAAATTGAATCTTAACTCATATAATAAAGCCGAAGAGTCATATTGTTCGTTTAGACACGCTAATCTCCGCAAAGGCTGGACCGATTTTAATGAGATTTTTATTGGCAGATAGCTTAAATTATGAGGCATAATATTATTTAGAAAAAGACTTAGAGCTCCGGGCAAAACAGGAAAAAACCCATGGAACTAAAATACGCGGCCGTAGTCGCAGGGGACATCTAGTAAGACAAACTTGGATAAAGAATTTCATTTGATCAAGCAGTGGTCTACTTTGGTCTACTCAAAGTCGTTAAATCAAACGACAAGTGGTTACATATTAGATCACTAGTCTAGTTGGCGCATGAGAAAGACTTCGAAAAGCAGTGAGTGTGACTAAGACAGGGCCGGAAAGGATAGCGTGCCTTAAAGATAGTAGGTACCCCAAAAGTTAGTGTATAAATGTTAAATCTTTTTAGGTTAAAACATTGAACAAAATCTAGAATTTCAACCTTATTATGTGAGGTCACTATTATTCTGTTATTATGTACTTATAGGAAACCCGTTTAACATCTATGTTAGGTTTTATAGCCTATATAAAATAACATTAAATAAGTGTGACCAAAGAAATAATAGACTCACAGATTGCTTCCAAGTAGTTGTAGAATATTTGCTTATTATTGCGCTAGATTTAATACTTAATCATTTAGATTTACAGCTTATAAAATTGTAGGTTAATTATGTTAGAATATTGTGTTTATCACCTTAGAGGCACATTTACAATAGAGCTTCTTATTACGCAGATATATCGGAGTCGACTATCAATTAAATTAATCAACCAATTAATATAAATTTATTGAGTTGTGTTGTGTTATAAATAAAACTATCCAATGTCTATTTGATACGTAATAGTGAAGAAATCCTTTCAAATTAATTGCATTTAATTCTCAAAATGAAACTGAAAGTTGCCGAATAGGAAAAAGTCATTTACATTCTGACCTTTGCGTTTTTGTAATAACATGCTATTAAGCAACTGCTGTCTATAAAAAAACTACGTTATAATTCTGATATTTCAGCTTTAGAATTTAGAAATCACACATGAATATACTCATGGAGAATTACTATAACGATTAGAGAGATCTATCTACCTAAATGAATATCATTTAATTGTCCTTAAAGTCTACCGTAGCTTATAATTTAGTACCTATGTATTAGCAAAAAGTTTCAATAGGTACACTTACAATTTCCCATTAGTGTGGCAATCATTTAACATTCCATACAATTGCACCGTCGTCATCTCTTCATTAGTCAGATTTATTTAAAGAAACACCTATTACTTTCAATTCGCGATCCAAAACACACAATTATTCATCACTATTCAAACACAGAAAATCACTAATATGTTTCTTCAATGTCATAAATTCACGATTTGAGTTGTCATCGAAATTGAACAATTTCTTGGTATATGATGCACCATTCACGATCGTCCTGACAGCCGTTGGCGAACACACTGAGGCGTCCAAGTGAAACAATATTGATAACAGCCCAACGTCACTTATCGTACACCACTTTAATAATCTGCATCAATTTAGTTGAGACAATTGGTGGACAATTTCGTTGGAAGAGGGGTATACCGAGTGGCTTCAATTCATTGATACATATCGTCGTCTCTGTCTCTCATTCGTGATAAACTTGAGTAACATTAGAATTACGTCATTCTTTACTATAACATACCGGCATTTTATAGGTACACCTGCTACTACACGAGTGTCTAGCTTCTTCTGTTTTAAAATCTGGTTGCATTTTACATTTGAATTGACGCAAACGTTCTACGATCCTAAAACTAGAGACACCATGAATATAGAGCACTGATCTCTGAAAATAAAGCACTTTGGATCATAACAAGGATTTCGGTAACCTCATATAATGAAGCCCAAATAGGTGCCGATCACAATATATGTTTTTTTGTCATATATAATACTAGTTGTTTCCCATGGCTCCGCCCGCGTGGATGTCGGTTATCGCGGCAAAAAGTAGCCTATGTTCTTTCTCAGGCTCTAGATTATCTGTGTACCAAATTTCATTTAAATCGCTTCAGTAGTTTAGCCGTGATTGCGTAACACACACACGGACAGGCAGAGTTACTTATATTTGTAACGCTATATATATAAGCGTATTTTTTTAAATCTCTTTTTCGTGTCAACTAAAAACTCTCCTTCAAAATTTTGTACCAGTTTCAAACCCAATACAGAGATTGGTTCCCTAACTTCGAAATACGCGTCACGTCAGGATTAGTGTTCCAAAAATCCCGGTAAGGGTCTTGTTATCATTGTTTGTGCGACGAGCATGTTACGGGCATGTTATCTGCACTGGAATGTTGATGCGAATAGCAAGTCACACGACAACAGGAGTGCCATGTTTGTAGATTTCGCAGATTAATACATCGTTCCTGGATTTTTGTAGATTGGCGTGAAACTGGGAAGAATTTTATGATAAAGTTTCGTGTTTTGTAATGAGGAAAAGTGTGACTGACGTGTGCGAATCGATACAGAGTCAAATGAATTGACATTATTAACCTATGTTCATTTCTTAACTTTTACAGTGACACACCCTAATTTCACACGATATTTCGATACAATACTTATATTATTATAGTGACATATTTAGGTACAAAGCGTGTTTTATTCTATTACATGAGCCCAAGCATATTCCAGAAATCTTAGTCTATTAGATAGTCTAAAAAAAGGGAAAACAAATAATAAATAAATAATAAATAATAAACATCTATATTTTCTCATCATTATGAAACTAGTTAAGTTGTACATAATATATAAATGACTATAATTATGTTGTTGATATAATTATACTGTATTTTATACAAACTTTGTACTGAATGTGTTTAGATAGGTTTATTGCAACTTCAACTAAATAAAATATCTTGTTCTACAAACACTGATCGACTTTAAAGATAACTATCGCTCAACATCTAATATTTTCAAATATCAATGATTATCATAAATCATTTTTATAACATAATCAGTACTGATAACATTAGTTCCAGATCTTATCTTAATTGGATTAGAAAGTGGTTAGGTTGTTACGAAATATGGTCAATGACTTTTTGAAGGCAATACGAATAGATTAATCCGTCTTAATGTTTATTGTACGCGAGAGCAGATTCCAATAGATGTTAAGGATTTTATTAACTACTAGCTGGCGTCGTGGTGACTTAGTGGTTGAATGAACGGAGTTGTGTGCATAAGGTTGCAGGTTCGAACCCATTGCAGGCTTTGTCTTTGAAAGTGACTTTTTCAAAGATATAGGTACTTTCTTAATTATAACAGGACATCATTGACAAATGACAATCCGTGAAAAAAATGGTGAGGAAACCTAGATTCCAAAACTCGAATCTGATATCGCCATCCCGCAAAGAGCAAGCGAGCATTGATCACCTCGATCAACGCTCGTTCCTTCTCTATATAAGAAGAGGCCGAAGATATTGACCGTATTTTTTAATTGTGCTGTGTGTCGTTTGTGTGCCTGCTAAATGAATAACATTTTTGCGGTGGCATTGTATTGGAATTGAAATTTATTCAAGAGTAACCCAGGTCGTATCAAGTGTAATACGTAATCTGCCATCTCCCTGTCACCAAGTGTAGAGTATTATAACACTGAGCAGACCATAATGTTGTAGATTAAGTTCCAGTAACCGAACGCCATGTGCTTACCGACAAGGTTAAATATATTTTGGGGTTAGGGTTGTGATAAACTGTTTAAGTTAAATGTAATTTTTATTCAATGAGCATTTATTAAAAGTGCTAACTTTAATCTTGCTTAGTTTTTAGATAGTTAAGCAGTCTTTAACGGTTAAATGTGGGCTGTTACTGATAATTATGAATTTAGTTTTTTGTAAGTAGGAAATAAAAGATAAACATAGTTAGTTATAACTTTACATTACAAGCACAATGTTTTTTTTTATATTGCGTTCGCGATATATATGCCTACAATGTAAACAAACATGAGTTTTAGGCAAAACAACTGTAATACCGACATGTAAGATTCAGTTTACGCTACAAATTCATATTTTTATGACTTTTTTCAATAGTACTAGTCAGTCTAAAATGAACCTTATAAAGTTGATGTTTGTTAAGTCGAAATAACAATTCAATCAATCAATTGGCTCAAATTTAAATAGACTACAGTTTAAAGTAGCCGTCCAAAATAAAAGGTCTACAAATCCAAGTAAACTTAAGAGACTTAAGTACCAAATCCTTTAGAAGCATTTTAAGTTCTACTTAAAATAATAATTATATCTGATTTTCATTAACCTGATATAGTTAAGACGCGGTCAGGTAATGTGCTGACAATAACGCAGTATCCGAATTGAATAAAAACACATATTACCTATATCTAGGAATATATAAATAAAAAAAATACACAATTTAACTTTCTCTCCAAAAACTATATACCAGATTTTTTTGTATTGGCGCTACTCTATTCCCTACATTTCTTGCTGAAGAATGTACACACAGCAAACTAGATAGGTTTGCAGGCCACTCCAACATTTTGCATTATATTAAACACTAATATTTTTATTACATATTATATTCAGCTTATGTAAGCGGAATACAATATATTTATACATGTAATATATATGTTATTTAGTTTATAATATGTTAGTATAGCCTGCAAACCTAACTAGTTTGCAGGCTATCCTGCCAACCCTTAGGAGAAGAGATAACAACAGAGGATGTGTAAGTTCAAAGTTAACAGTTTATCTTTACGCGCGTGAATCTGTAGGGTACCGTGGGTAAACACTGAAGCCAACGGTGGCGCGATTGGCGTAGTGACATCCTGCGACAAATGTACTAAAGTTATCCTCTAGTCAGGTACGACTTTTACTAGACTAAATTAATTATACTATACAGTGGCTTTAATAGTCGTGGTGACCTAGTGGTTCAATGAACGGACTTGTGTGCACAAGGTTGTAGGTTCGAAACCACTACAGGCAAGTACCAATGTGGCTTTTTCAAAGTTATATGTACTTTCTTAATTATTCTAAGACATCATTGACAATCGGTGAAGGAAAACATCGTGAGGAAACCTGGATTCCAAAAATTGGAATCTGAAAGCGCCAACCCGCACTGAGTAAGCGTGGTGATTAATGCTCGTTCCTTCTCTATTTGAGATGAGGCCTGTGCCCAGCAGTGGGACATTTATAGGCTGGTATTATTTATACAGTGGCTTTGAACCTATTCATGGCTAATCTACATAGTTTATCTAGCTCTCATACTATTCTATACTTATAGTATTCGTACTTGCAATATGTATGAGCACGACCAGCATGCACGCCGGCAAGAGCAGATGTGATATTGGCTAAGAAATAAAGAACCCATACATAGGCTGGAAAAATAAATTTATATTATATAGCTGTTTCCCGCGGCTCCGCCCGTGTGGATGTCGGTTATCGCGGCAAAAAGTAGACTATGTCCTTTCTCTGGTTTTAGACTATCTGTGCACTAAATTTCATTCAAATCGGTTCAGTAGTTTTGGCGTGAAAGCGCGACAGACATACAGACAGATAGAGTTACTTTCGCATTTATAATATTACTAAGGATTTATAATGTACCAATATTATTATTACTAAAAAAAGCATTTTTTTTTTATATTATATTTTAAACAACATGTTTTTATCTTTATTAAAAAAAACATTAAACCATAAACAATAATGATGATGAGTAAACGCGTAAATATGACTCGAAAGGAAACACCAAACCTTTATACAAAAAAATTAAGACAACGTTCTAAAAACAAATAGAAACCTTATCCCGCCTTATCCATGTCTTTCAAAACGCAACTTTTATAAAATAAATATGAATTAAAGAGAAATTAAAGAAGAAACTCAATTTTATTTTTATGGCAATAAAGTTGAAATTGCCTTGTGTAGTAAATTAAAAATTGTGGAAGCATTTTTAAATAGTGTAACCCGATAATTCTTGTCAGTGTAAACTTTTTTGTTTTTTATTTTGTAGAAGACACATGTTTTCATTTTATACAGTGTTTCAATTTTTTAATGGTATATCACCGATGGTGTTATTTTCCCGCCTTTTTGTGGATATGTTTTAACCATGATTCAGTTATAATCGTATTAATTAATAATAAAGTGACGAACGAATACGCGTAAAAATAAGGAAAAATGCATTTCTCATAATTTACGCATGACCCATAACAAAATTCGTAAAAATATGTAACATAATTTATGACTGTTGATTTGTAAATGTAACATAAGATAACAGATAAATATGTTTTGCAATAGTTATTGATAGCTTCTGTTTTAAAGCGGATAATAGTAGATAAATACCTATATTATGTAGGTAATCTATCAATGTAAGATAGATAGTAAAGTATACATCTATACTAATATTATAAAGAAGTAAAGTTTGTGTGTTTGTTAAATTGTAAGGGGTAATCTCGGGATCTACTGAACCGATTTTAAAAATTCCTTCACCAATAGAAAGCCACATTATTGCCGAGTGTCATAGGCTATATAAAAAACCGAAAAATAAAAAGGCTTTTACGTGGTAGTCCGTTTTGCAAAGTGAATCGGAGAAAAAACGGTCGAATGAAAGCTATTCTTACGAACGCTACCTTAACTATGAAAGATACATTTTTAATTTCTAGAGAAAAGATGTGGAGCTTGAAAATGCTTACAAAAAAGTCAACGACAGCATTATGTCTATCTTTTATATTTAAGTTACAAAAAGTAGTTTTTTTAATATTAGTATAGATAATTTAATTTTTAATATTAATAAAATAATTTAAATCGTTAGGTCATATGAACTAAAAAAGGATTATTAACATTATGCCCAACGAAGTGGGCACGGGTCAGCTAGTAAATAAATAAATTCAAAAGAAGTGTATTTTTTTTATTTGGTCAATGTTCGCCCGTCACTTGTTATTATGATAATGATTAGCTGTTGCCCGCGTATCTGACCACCTGGGTGTCAGTTATCGCGGTAAAAACTAGCCTATGTCCTGTTCTTAGGATCTTACCCCATACCAATTTCATCCTAATCGGGGTTCAGTGGTTTAACCGTGAAAGCGTAACTTAACTAAAAAACCACTTATGGCCAGTTCCTATATTCAAAAAACTATTCGTTTTACATACGGACGGTAGAATTTTCTTCGTTTTGCTCAGAAAATTCTACCGTCCGTTAGGTATTTTGTATACAGAAACCAAGCATTAGTACAAATACATTTTGAATGAAGTAACTAGCCGATCTTCAAGTAAGGAAAATATCACAAAACGGTAGCTATAAATGGGAGAATCAAAGAAAATCTATGAATCATTCGATGGGCTATTCTGTGACTAATATGTTAGTCATGCGACAAAAACACTGGCCGGTTGATAACCGCTCTCGTTTTCAGAATAACCTTGATAGCAGACGTGTGCCACTGTGTGATAAAAAAATATGGCGGATTCCATTCTGTTAATAGCGATTAGAATTATCACATCCTAAATTCGTTTTAAAGTATGTTATTTAGTTATTCATGTAGATATAGGACACACCAGATAAATATTATAAAATGTATTAAATTACTTGTCATTTTAGTATTTTTTAACCAGCTTCAAAAAAGGAGGTTTAGTATTCAATCTGTATGTATTTAAATGTTTGCGATTTTCTCAAAAACTACTGGTCAGATTTGGATTGAGTTTTCGTAAGGTATATACAACATTTCACCACACATGGCATCACATCTTACAATGAGCTAAACTAAAATCATGTATGTATGCCCAATCTTGTTAGACAAGTGTGAGACATAATGTAAACAAAGCTACTTGCACTTTTAAATTATATAAAATCTATAGCACCTACATAATTTAATTGGTGCGTTTGACCTACACCTATCTTATATCTGGCCATTACTTCGTTGTTTTGTTTACCTTTTGAGTCAAGCTAAGTTAGATTATGTAGTCTCATTATTTAAGATATCTATTTATTATTTTATTCTAATGTAACTCAAAGACCGTTTCAAGAAGAAAGACGGATTTTCGTAAGAGCAACGCAAACGACAATAAGTATGTTGACTGAAAAGTGAAAGCGTTTTTAGTCCGTAAATTTAATAAAAAAAAAATACTTAGACACGTATTTTTTCTCCTTCAAAATTACTAAAAACTAACGAAATACTAAGCGAATCAAAGTTCAGGTTTGCGGGAAAAATACTTGCGTAAATAATGACATTGTGACGTCATGTGAGATTTCACTATAAGTTATAGGTTACGTAAAAAAATTAAAAAATCGTGTGTAATTTATTCGACGACCTCCGTGGTCGAGTGCTGTACACACCGGTTGTCAAGGTGTCGCTTGCTCTGAGGTTCCGGGTTTGATCCCCGGACGGGTCAATGTAGAAAACCATTTGCCTACATTGTCTCGGGTCTGGGTTTTTGTGGTTCCTTCGTTGTCTTTGATTCCATAACACAAGTGCTTTAGCTACTTACTTTGGGTTCAAAGCAATGTACACACACATTTATTTATTTATATTTTTAACTAATCTACCTGACGACATTAAAAATAATTTTAGTCGACATCCCTATTATACATTCAAATTAACACAAAGCAGGCATCAAGTTATGAGCTACACAAACACAAAACCTGTGTTTTCTTCTAAAGAGGATCATAAAAATATTACGACTAATAATAAAAATAAACAAACACCCGACATTTCTTAGAATTTCTTTGACGGTATTAACATAATGAAGAAAACGTTTAGTACAATATTAACTACGGTACTGGATATTAATAGGTGATACAAAACCCTCGCAATAAATATTATGGTCGCCATAAAGGGTGGACAAAGGGAGTTCGATGACTCGAATTGTGTGCGTTCACATTGTATTAAGGTAATTACTGGATTTTATTTTAGGCGAGAAGTGCGTAAAGTAGAGTAGGCTAGAGGAAAAATTAACACGAGCAGTGCTAAAAAAAAAGTTGTCATGCGTATGTTTTAAGTACCTATTCATATTTGATTAGTTCATGTTTAATTAGTCATTGTTAACCAACCATACTTTTAAATATTTACTACTAACTGTTTCCCGCGGCTTCGCCTGCGTGGATGTTGGTTATCGAGACAAAAAGTAGCCTATGTTCTTTATCAGGCTCTAGACTCTGTCTGTATCTGTGTACCAAATTTTATTTAAATCGGTTCAGTAGTTTTGGCGTGAAAGCGCGACAGACAAACAGAGTTACTTTCGCATTTATAATATAGTAAGGATTGATTACATGAAGGCTTATAGTTTTTATAAATTATTTTGATACTGGTAAATTTTATTAAAGATGTTGCAGGTAACTTAATTAGCGTTTTAAAAAAGTATTTTTTACGACATAAGTAATAAGGCTCTCTACTTTATTTTCTTGAAACCAATGTAAATGTATAGGTACTTGTCTAAAACACCGGTTACTCTCCAATTAATTTAAATACCAATACAATGCCAATGATATTATTTCAACGGCCCCGTGATTCAGTTTTCTTGAAAATAATATTTGTACATTACTAACTGGTATCTAAACATTGACATTTTTTGTTTGTACTGTGTATTGTTTGCGTGTCTACTAAATTAATGTCAATTTTGCATGGGCATTATATTAGAATTTAAATTAAAGCTTCCCTGTATTCTAGCGAACAAAACAAAAAAAGAATTATTCAGATCGGCCCAGCCGTTCTCGAATTTTAGCGAGACTAACGAACAGCAATTCATTTTTATATATAAGAAGATATCGTGTCGTAGGATAGCGGAGTTGCGGCTCAGTCGATGCACCGACCCCGCGCCACCTGCCGGCCTTGCAACGCCGCGTACATTTTGTTTATGTTACACAACTTGTTTCTAGCCATATAAATGAAGCTTTGATTTTTGCATAATCATTATAAAATAAAAGAAGATCGTTGGGCAGTGGTATGACGTTTCTACAGCTATAAATCCTTATCCTTAATTAATATTATAAATGCGAAAGTAACTCTGTCTGTCTGTCGCGCTTTCACGCCAAAACTACTGAACCGATTTAAATGATATTTGGTACACAGATAGTCTAAAACCTGAGAAAGGACATAGGCAATAACCGTCATCTACGCGGGCGGAGCCGCGGGAAACAGCTAGTATATTATATAAAGTCTTAATAAATCGACCTCTACATGGAAAATTTTGTTTTCAACCAAAGCTTCAGTGATTCATATTGGTTTTTGCATTGCTTCTAGATCTATGTAAAACTACTGCGGAAAAACTATTGTACAACTACATGTAGGTATACCGAGATATAGCTTTATTAGGTATACCGAGGGTTCAAAAATATTTTGAGACGGTTCGAGTAAATTATGGTACCTATGACTGTACTGAGCTTCCGGGGCATGAAAAATGTATAACAATATATGCACAATGCCGGGGTCAACATTACTACATTGTGAAATATTTTGGAGGATTCCATGCATTTTCTAAATAACATTTTAAATATATTACGTGTTTATTAAACTTGAATGTTTTCTTTAGTGCTCATTTGCATGTTTTACGCAAAGAATAAAGGTGACACATAACTATAGCGAGCTCTTGGTGTGACGTCACATGCCATAGTTTGACGTCAACGAAAGTTTTCTTAGAAGATTAATCATGGTTTTGCGAATTATGATAAGTTTAAAGAAATAGAAAGCAAGAATCATTTATATTGCATCATATGTTTTTGGATTGTGTGAACTTGCTTTGGCAATTTATTGTTTGATGTATCATAAAAAAAAAACCGGCCAAGTGCGAGTCGGACTCGCGCACCGAGGGTTCCGTACACACCTGTAGGTATATAAGTAAAAGTTCACCCATCACTACGATCGAGTCATAGTTAT
Source organism: Diachrysia chrysitis (assembly GCA_932294365.1). Lineage (NCBI taxonomy): Eukaryota > Metazoa > Arthropoda > Insecta > Lepidoptera > Noctuidae > Diachrysia > Diachrysia chrysitis. The sequence goes on along the minus strand of OW028659.1, from coordinate 5,638,274 downwards.
GGTATGATAATTGCAAAATGAAAAAAAAAAAAAAATCAGAAATATTTTTTTTTATATGATGTAACTAAAAATTTACGGTTTTCGCAATTTTTCCTTTATCTGTACTATAAGACGTTACTTCGTACCAAATTTCAAGATTCTGAGTTCACGGGAAGTACCCTGTAGGTTTTGATTCCAGTGCGAGTTTCGAAAATTTGCGGAATTTTGCGGCATAAACGGGAGTATCTTTTGATCGCGTTGACTTAGAAGTTTGATTTTTTCACAGCTCCAAGAGACCATAGACTTGAGTATTTGATATGAATTTCAGCTTGATACCTCCACGCGTTCCTGAGAAAAAAGGTCTTGACAGACAGACAGACAGACAGACGGACAACAAAGTGATCCTATAAGGGTTCCGTTTTTACCTTTTGAGGTACGGAACCCTAAAAATGAAGATAACATCACATACATTGCTCTGAACCCAAAGTAAGTAGCCAGAATCAATCATAGACAACGAAGGTACCACAAACACCGAGACCCGAGACAATGTAGAAAATTGGTTTTCTACATTGACCCGTCCGGAGATCGAACCGGGGATCTCACAGCTAGCGACACCTCAAAAACCGGTGTGTACGCCAGTCGACCAGATTTGCATTCTTTAGGTAATTATTAAAGCTCATGATTAATTAAGTCAGAAACTGGTCGGGCGATCCCGAAACTACCCGTGAGTAAAGCGATAAATATATAAAAGTACCTAATAAATAATAAATTATGAATTCTCCAAACAACGTGTACAGAAAATAATAAAATATTTATTGCAATAATTATTCCTTGCAGTTAAAATTAAATAAAATTTACACGAAACCCATCATTTTCATTATAAATGATGATTATTATTATTTGTATTACCAATAACATTTATAACATCCAAGTCTTGACCTTTTGTAATTGCTTCTAAAGATTACGTAAAACCATTTTAACCTTGAACTTATTGCATAGTTGAACCTCGGATTATGTTATTTATTTATGAGTATAAATATACATTAATATGCAGAATGATTAATACTAAGCTTTGATTGAAATTGACATTGCGCATATTATTTAATGTCGATTTTAAACTTTATATCTAACATTTCAACATTTTTTAGTAATCATATTCACCTATTTTTAAACATTCTCCATAGAACTAGCACCTTTTATCCAAAAGGTATACATAATCTGCGTATGCGCATGTTTGTTGAATAGTTAGCGGCACACGTACAGCATATAATAGCACACTATAGTTAGCATGTTATGCGTGTTTGTAGGACATCATAATGTGTCCACAAGGTACTATTTGTTATGGTGTTATGTTGTGTTAAAGTTAGCGAATGTTATGTAAAGTGTTGGCGAGCTGTTTTGATTTGATAATGAAACTTCCTGAATTTCCTCGCTAATAAAAGGTGAAAGCAAAAGACTTGGAGTTCGATATTAAACCTATTTAAAAATTAAATAAATTATAACCTAATTTATTTTTCAAAGTACCTAGGTACTTTATAGATGCTTCAGTGTATTTTTTATTAAAAAAAAAAAAAAATAATATTTTGATAAATCAATAGTGAACTGAAGAAATCTATGGTCGTTGATCAACACACTAAAAAAGTTATTAATCTCATATTTTTAGCGTGTCTAACTTACCTACTTTTACAGTCAAAGGTACTTAAGTATAGAATGGGGTCTACAACTGTGCTCAACTTGGCTGGAATACTAACGTGCCCCTAGATTGATGGATCCCTATAAGAGTTTAGAATGGATTAATGCAAGAAATAGTTACCTAGTTATTACTGTAAAGCAATACCAAATACTCATTTACTGTATGAATATTAACGACACTTTTAAGTTAGTCTCTATAGCTTAGAAACTAAGGCCGCGCACAAACGGACTGCCTGAATTTAACTGCATTTGTTTTGCTTGTTTTCAAGAAGCAAGGGGCGAGAGGCTTACGTGACGCGTGAGAGAGGTCGGCAGCTCGCGCAGTCCGTGTGTGATCGTTGACTAACTTCTCGAGTAGTAAATACAATAATATTATATCATCTCACACACGGCCATCTTATCCCAAACTAGGCAGAGCCTGTACTATGGCAACCAGACTACTGATAAACTTACTTATATATTTCTAAATACATTTATATTATAGATAAATTACACCCAGACACAGAATAATTAGAACAAATGTTAATGCACCTCAGACAAACATTTGTCCTGCGTGGGAATCGAACCCACGACTTCTGGTTTAGCAGTCGGTGTTCGGGCGGCCTAACTTTCACCGCAGATCCATTGTTTAAGTTTACTACCAAACTCTATTGTGCCTGGTAAACCGTTTACACGAACAATAACAACAAAACCTGACAGTTAGTATTAGGTTAAACAAATGAAATGGGTACTTAAAGATTGATGTTTCTAATGGTCGAATACTCAAACGTCAATCAGTATAAAGCCGCCGTTAAGTCTCGTGCTTTTTCTGTCAATTTCAGGTGTAGTAGCATCAGATAGTCATTTAAGAACGTCTTAAAGTTAATAAGCGTTTCAGTATTAAGGGGTTAGACCATTATAAAGTAGATACTTTTAGTTATTTTTTCTATCAAAAAATTGTTGATTAATCGATTTGCAATAGCAACAAGATTGATAATATTAATGAAATGTAAAAAAGGTCTGCTGTTTAAACAAACCTTTTTACTCGTCTTAATTAATTTTGAGCTGGTTGAAGTAACCATTCCCTATGTAAACAACTGCTCATATTTTATATTTATAGAATAAACAGAATGTTTTAGCATCTAGGTAGGGTAAAGGTCTCGCAAAGGTGTAGAGTTTTGGCCTGCACGATCAGCACATGTGTTTAGCCGCAGGTAACCACGGTTATACAATTAACTGGTCACGCCTCCCTATTTACCTTCCTTTTATAATTAAATATACAATGTACAAAATTCCATTTATTGAACTACACTGAGAACATATTGCATCCAGGTGCACTAAAGCTCCTACAGAAAACGTATTGATCACGAAATAATCGCTTATTTGAAAGGCCAGTCAAACCCTCCATGTACCTACTTGCGCGCACGCAACACGCAATATACTGAACAAACAATATCTGAATAACAATAAACAATGCGTTAACAATATTAGCGGGATTCAAGGTCAATAACCTCTTTTATAACTATTTAACCCTGCAATAAAAAGCCAATAAATCCAATGCCCACAATGGACTTTTCAAAGGGCCAAACAGTCCGCCATTGACAGGCAGGAAGGGCCGGAAGTCGCAGGTAGCGCTTCCGGTTCTGACGCATTCAAATCTCGAATGTAATGGCTGATGGTAGATAACCATTTACTGGTATATTAGTTTTGTTCATACATATGCAGGTTTGTGAGTCATACATTAAAATTTACTTAGATATACATCGCGACACCATCAGATCATAATTAAAAACTGTTAGACTCAAATCTAAATCTTGCCTACGACCATACTATGTTCTACAGACGGAGCGGATCACTCAACAACTATGGCATGCGTATTGTATTTCAAGACCTAAATAATCTTATTCATAACATAAAACAACATAACACTTTGGCAACAGACACAAATCGGGAAAAAATACAGTTTTTTCTTTAACAATCATATTCATATTATGCATCAAAATATTGCGGGACTGATCAACAAATCAGATTCACTCGCCGTCGTTATAGAAGAATTACGAATAAAGAAACAAGACATTGATGTCATCTGCATAACTGAACATTTTATGATGTCAGGATATGAGCAGTATTTTTCACTGACAAACTTTAATTTGGCTGCATGTTATTCCAGAAAGGATAGCAAAAGAGGAGGCTCGTGTATATTAGTCAAAAGGGGCCATCACTGGAGAGAAAATTCAGATATTAATAAATTCACAATTGCTAACACTTTTGAATGTTGTTCTGTCGAATTGACCCAATGTAAAGTAATTATTATCTGCATCTATAGAGTGCCTCATCCAGGTAATTTAGACGTATTTTTTAAACAGTTAGAAAAAATGTTGAAATATGTAAATAAAAACATCAAAGATAAAAATATTGTGCTATGTGGTGATTTAAATATTGATGTATTAACACGAAATAATACTTCATTAGAACTAGAATGTTTGCTTCTTAACTTTAATCTAAAACTACAAATTAATCAACCCACTAGATTAAAAAGTGGTACATGTATAGACAACTTTGCACACAATTTAGGTAAAAATTGCAAGAGTGAAGTGATTGACTTTGCTTTATCCGATCACACAGCTCAAATATTGAAGTGCCCGGTGAAAAATGTATGTCTTATTAATAATTGGTATATATATCGACGTGACTACAATCATGATAATATAAAAAAATTCAATGAATGCCTAAAAAATATCTCCTTCTTAGATGTTTACGGAACCAATGATCCGAATAAAGCCTTTGATGCATTTATGGACACCTTCCTACTTTATTACAATTTGTGCTTTCCATTAAAACAAATTCTTGTAAAAACTCATAAAAAACCCCAGTGGGTCTCACGTGGGATAAGAATATGTAGCAAAAAGAAAAGAGCTTTACTATGGAAATATCGACTCAAACCTAATAACGTTAATAGAAATAACTTGAAAAAATACAGCATAATCTATAAAAAAATTATTAAATTAACAAAATTTTCTCAAAATAGTCATAAAATAAAAACATCAGATAACAAAACTAAGGCGACTTGGGATATTATTAATAGTGCTAAACAAAATGTTCCAAAAGAAGCGGTGTCTCAAATTAAAATAAATAACCGAATTTTAACCAACCCAAGCGAAATATCCAATGCATTTAATAACTTTTTTGTTGACAAAATTAAACCTATTCTAAACCGCGGTAAACAAGTGACATCAAACATTGCATATAACTGTAATTCTCTCTTTATGTTGCCGAGTACAAGAGAAGATATAATAAAAATTATAAAATCACTGAAAAATACCAACAGTACTGGGCATGATGATGTTTCCACTAAAATAGTTAAATACGTCTGTGACACAATCTGTGACCACCTCTGCCATATCTTAAATTTATGCATCATGGAAGGAACTTACCCGGAATTTCTTAAAACTGCTGTCATAAAGCCACTTTATAAAAAAAACGATAGAGCATTATTAGAGTCGTATAGGCCTATCGCACTTGTCCCAATATTATCTAAAGTATTTGAAAAATACATAAATGATCAGATATATACATATTTAGAGAGACAAAACATTCTATCTGAAAATCAAAAAGGCTTCCGAAAAAGCAAAACAATTAATATGGCTATCTATGATTTCCTCCACGAAGTCATAACAACTGTAGATAATAAAGTGCCTGTAGCTGCCATATATTGCGACATGACGCAGGCTTTTGATTACGTGGACCATGATATTTTGTTAAATAAATTAAATGCCTACGGAATAAGGGGAAACATTTTACAGCTAATAGAATCATACTTGAAAAACCGAAAGCAGTATGTAGAAATATGTAAAGTGGATATGAAAACAAAAAAAGAACAAATATATAAATCAGATTATAGGACAATAAAGTACGGCGTGCCTCAAGGAAGTGTTTTGGGCCCTCTATTATTTATCATATATATTAATGATTTACCAAAAGCAACTAGTAATCCTATGTCACTCTTTGCCGATGACAGCACTGTGATAGTAAAATGTACAAATAAACAAAATTATGAAAATAATATTAATAATACAATAAAATCTATAATAAATTGGTTAAATAATAATAATTTGAAAATTAATGTCGATAAAACTAAAATAATGTTCTTTAAGCAACGTGCAAATCAGTGTAATACTCTAAACATTCACTATAATAACCAAACTATTAATCAAGTTGATGTAAATAAGTTCTTAGGCGTTACAATTGATAAAAAATTGGATTGGAAACCATATACACAGGAACTATCCAAACGATTGGCTAAATCAGCCTATATGCTTTATAAAATCTCACCTGTACTAGGCACTGAAGGAAAGCTTGCAGCCTACCATGGCATTGTTTGCTGTATTCTTAGATTCGGTATTGTCTTCTGGGGAAACTCGACGAACAAAGAAATAATATTCCGGTCGCAAAAGAGATGTTTAAGGGCTATGTTCGGTTTAAGCAAGACAGATTCGTGCAAACCATATTTTGTAAAATATAAACTGTTGACCCTACCCTCACTTTACATATTTGAAGTGGCCATGTTTGTAAAATCCAATCCACATTTATTTCCAAAACTAGCGGATGTTAGCAAACGTATCCAACGGAATAAAGATAGACTGTGTGTGAAACCTTGTAAAACTGCGTTAATGCATAAAAGTATATTTTGCATGGCACCACATATTTATAATAACTTGCCAAAAGAAATTAGAGAAATCGCTTCAATTGATATTTTTAAGCGACGATTACATAAGTTTTTAGTAGCTAATTGTTTTTATAGCATAGCAGAATATTATGTGAGTAAATTATAACTCAAATGTATCCTAAATTGTCAATTGCTTGTGTAATTTAGATTATAAAAACTATTTTTGTTCTGTCTGTAATCTATATATATTAATCTGATAAAATTATGTTCACGAATGCTTGTAGTTTATGCCTATTATTATATAAAATCAATTATAACCATATTTGCAACACCTGTATTAATTACGGTAGAATGTGATGGCTTCAATGTATTAAGTTCTCCAACCCTGTAACCCATATTCTTGCAAATAAATGTCTTTTATCTTTTTTATCTTTTTATCTTTTGTAAAATTTTGGAAAGTAAGTTAGTAAATTAAGTACTATAGCAAACCAATATATGTAAGTTTATAGGTTAGTAAATAACCAGGTGAATGTCGCAGTGGTAAAAGAATTCATTTCACTAACAGTGCGCTTATTGGTAATTGCGCGATTATCGGCAATTTTGGGTAAAAATTATGTCCCGGCAACACCCAGCAATGTGGGGCAATACAAATATTGAAAAGAATTTTCAAAGAAATGATTGATTTTTTGATTGCGAAGATATCCAATCTAATATTATAAACGCGAAACTAACTCTGATTGTGTTTCTGTCTGTCTATTACGTTTTCACGGCTACACTGCTAAACACGTTTTGATGAAACTTGGTGTAGAGTAAGCTTGAATCTCAGGAAACGGCTAATTTATAAACTACTATTTGCCGCGATAATCAACACCTCACGCGAGCGAATCAAAAAGATATATTAATAGGAATATAGTAAAGTTTGTAACCCAAGTCTCATAATAAAGAAGAAAATATTGCCAGTATTTACATGTTCAAGGTGTCTGGCTATTTGCCGACGAAGAAATATCTAGATTCATTGTTATATACAGGCATATTAATAATCGTGTATTACTTAAAAAGCACCTGTTTTTCTTATCACATTACGAGTAAGGTCAAATACATTTACATAATTATATACATTTAGTAAGAAAATATAAACAAATGAACAGCTTTATTTGTAAATACAGGACATACACTTGTTGAACGTTTTTATTTGTTGTATTTTTATGTTATTTCTTGACTATTTCGAGCACTATATTATATTAAATAGCAATATTTGTTATTTAGGTACTTAGATTAAAAACTTCACAGTTAAATGATCTTTGAATTGGATTACTTCTAATATTAGCATGTTCCGATAGAGGCCATCATATTGAACTGTAGCCAATCAAAATATAGGTGGAAAAGTATGATTTAACCACCACAGTTCATTTGTGCTATGATTTAATAACATTTATAGAACTTTTTTTTCCTTCTACTAAGCCTTTTCCTAAGCTGTGTCGGTGTCGGCTCCAGCCTTACCAGATTTAGTTAAATACCAACTGTATTTTATATAGAGCGACTGCCACTCTCACCTCCACCACTCACTTTACTGGGTAACACAGTATCCCATAGTAAGACTGGTTGTCAGAATTGTAATGACTTATCGACTGTCAAAGATCAACGTATGACAATTGGGACCAACGGCTTAACAGGCTTCCCAAGGCACGGAACATCTATAAAACTAATTCGCAGCAATATAATACGATCTATAAATCAGCCTGTAGATTTCTCTCAGAAAGACAAAAGCATCTCATCTAATACTAATGTTATTAATGCGAAAGTAACTCACTCTGTCTCACTGTCTGTTAAGCTTTTACCTAAACCACTGAATCAATTTTTATGAAATTTTGACAGTGGGTATGCTAAAAAATATTATACCGGCGTACAGTTCAACAGCATAAGTCCTTGAACTGATTGATAAACTGATATGAACTGACACAGATACCGTACGTTTATGATAGGTTATCTTGCTAATCGCACTGGGTTTAAATCATACGTGCCCATCGTACTTATATAACTGTTTTTTTTTATCAATCAATACGTAAAAAAACATCATGTATATTTTTTCTTCTATGTTTATAACTACTTATGACCATTCGCGCAGTGATTTTGACAGCACGGATAGCGAAATGGTATCGGTCACCACGCCAATCACCACTGCGCTACGAGCTGCGGGTTCGATCCACGCATGGGACAAAAATTTGTGTAATCTATAAATAATGTTCCAAGTCTGGGTGTTATTTATGCTTATGATTTGAATGTTTGTTAAATCCCCTGCGATGCAAGAATTAAATTACTTAGGGCTGATTTTTCCAACGCCAGATAATTTTTAATCGTTGAACAAAATTGACTTCTGACATATTTTGTATGGAAAAACTGTCAAAAATTCAAAATTATTCTTCGAATAATATTATCTGAAGTTGGAAAATCAGCCCTTAGTGAGAGAGTAGTTTTTTTTTAATAGTTATCTGCTAGTCTTACTGCTATCAGAGTTTTATCTCATAAATGTAACCAGTAGGTATATTTTGTTTGTCCTAGTAGTATGTAATTTTTTCATGTAATCTAACGCAAACCTAAGGCCCAAAAGTATGCTAGATTCATGGTATTATTACGATATAATATATTTATTATTATACTCGAAATAATTTTTTTAAGTGCCGCTGTTGCTTTTAGTAAACAGGCTATATAGTAGGTACTTATTAAGCTTTTCATTCATATTTTTTTATATTCTTACACTTAAATAAAAAAGTCAAACCTTTCTTGAAAAATCTAGAGCACAATGACACGCCATAAATATGAAGATAGTAATAAAAGAACCACAGAGCCCGCATCATACGCATGATTAAAATCGTATTGTTCCAGTAATGCCAAGTAACCATAAAAACACCTTTCCTTAAGCAATTTATGGGAAAAAGTAAACATTCGACTCACGTACTAAGATCACAATGGGAGATATAATGGGCTTCTGTTACACGAAAAAGTACAAAGAAAAATAAATCCAAAGGCTATAAATTTACAGTTTAAAATTCAACAGTGTTTTCGTAAATCTAAACGATTTATAAGCTGCCTTGTTTATGCGCGCTTTATAATTTAAACTATAAAGTTAGGAGAATAAAGTTTAAATTTCTTTGTATTTTTTTTTCATGAGATTTTGAACATGTCTATTTACGTTTTTATAATTTTCAACTAAATGACAAAGGATTAAGGTCTTTTTTTGGTTGTAATAAATTTGGCGACATGGACAATACCCATACAATTTTACACGTTTGGACACGATGTAGCTTGACACAAATGGCATTAATAATTCTGAAATGCTCTCGATTTTGTATGGATTTTAATTTTCTTTTATAATGGCCGGAGACTTTATCTTGAAGAAAATAATAGGATTCTTATTCTTATTCGTATGAATGTTCCCAGTATTGTTTGTGGGATATTAATGGTCTGCTCAGAATGAATGGAGTGATGTCAACGGGCTGTTTCTCAAGCCATGTTGTCAGGGCAAAAGAAACTTCGTACGTCTGATAAATTTTAAAAGTGGCAGCAAATAAACAAGTAGTCTAATATTAATGATATGCCATAAAGAAGGAATAAGTGGGAACAACATTATCTCTAAGTTAAAGCTTGGATGGAGCTAAGGATGATTTTTTGCCATGGCTATTTTTGATAATAAAATATTTTTAGTTTGGAACTAGCTACCCACCTGGGTTTTGCAAAGGTGATGTAGGATTTTTAAAACATTTCCATACGTTTTTTTTTTGTTTTCTTTTATTCAAACCTTGTCCTTGCAATAAGGAATAGAACAATTTTTTTTTTCCTATTTGGTGCAATCGTTTAGAAGTTATGGCATGACCAAGGGAATTCGGGATAATTTTATGTATGCATAACTTTAATAATTCACTTCAAATCATAAAAACAAATAATAAAATTTAAAAATCACAAAGTAAAAAGAAGCAACAGGCCAATTTCTTTTTTTTTCGGTTTTATACGGAGAGTAGGTACCTATTTCTTCAAAATTTTAAGTTCGCTTATTTTCGTATTTGACATTAATAACATACCCATTTGCCCCTCGGTCGGCACGTAGTCCGGAATGGTTGGGCCTCTAACACACACGTTATCACGAAATATCACTTGAACATCCATCACATGATCACTTTTCACATCTCATTCGCACTCATTTTTGTCACTTTGAAGGAGCAACCTTAAAATAAAAAGAAATAAAATTAAAATAAAGAAACATAAAAATATCTTTATATTTTTCAAAGTGGCTTGGTTAACTTTTTTATCAATTTTAAAAATAAAGTCTATTGTCTACATCCGTCAATTAGTTATTTTTATCGTTATTTCGTTGTAACTTGGAATAACCTTAAAAATTAAAATAAATGATAATAAAAAAACATAAAAGATATTCGTAATTAAATACAAAAAGTAGAAGGAATAAATATGTACCTCAGGCAGGACTCGAACCCGTGACTACTGCCTCTCTAGCGAAGTGACATTTCTACAAGCGTTAAAGCTGATCGAATCGCTCAAATGTATGGAAGTGACAAGTCTAAGTCACTTGACTTATCGAAATGAAAACTTCATTTCCATATATTTAAAGTAATTAAAGCGATTTATATTATCTTTAATAAATGTCACTTAGCCATAGGGGCTGATTAGACGCACCGGTTTAATTACAAGTATTTGTTTCGCATGCGTTATGCGTCATAAATATTAAAATAAAAAAAGATTTTCATCTGTATTTTAATAGTGGCTTGGTTAACTTATTTTTCTTCATATAATTATTTATGTATTTAAAAAGATAGTCCATCATTTTAAAACTATGAATAGCTTGTAATTAAGTACCAAATGTACAACATGGTCTCATAATAACCATATCACAACAAAACTTCGACTGTTATCATAACACTCCACAAACCACCATAACAAAGTCACGTCTGTTTTCTTTTGCGCTTCAAATCAACTTCGTCAAACTGACAGCACTTTAAATAGACATTTCTAAACATAACCTCTAAACATTTAAACCTCGTTTACAATAATAATAATATAATAACTGTCAAATAGGAAACAGAAAAGTAAAGGACTTGCTAAAATTAAAACTAAAATAAATTTTAAATTTAGAAGCAGATATCTGTGCAATTGTCTGTGGATACATAAATTGTGAGAATTTGTGATTTAAACAGTAATTTAGTAATAACTAAACGTATTAACAGCACAGTGAGAACCGTCAAAGTTTAGTAGTTTAAGGCACTTTCAGACGAAATAATTAAAAAGCTTGGTTTATTGATCTTTTATTCTTATTTTTTTTATAATTTCTACAATATCCATACGCTATACTATCTTATGTGGTATATATAATCGAAATAAAACAGAAACTTTCGAACTAGACTTATCTTAGAACAAAATCACATTTACAAGCCTGGTATTGCAGCGTCCTTTTAAACACCCGTTGTTTTCCAGACAATTCCAACAATGTAGAAACAATAGAATCTTCTTAATGCAATGCAACATTTCAAATCGCGTTGCATCTGAACAGCCCTTAAGCAAGCAAAAACAATAAGAAGCCATCGGCCGAGAGTTCACTGTTCGAGAATAGAACATGTTCTAAATATAAACTGGCCGTTAGTGAAGCGCCGCGGGAACACGCGTTCTAAATTTAAATCGGATTTTTAAATTTCGATCCTGTCGTTTTGTCACGTTCAAGGTCGCTCCCCGAAAGAAATTATAGTTTTTAAACATCTGGCATACATAGACAAATAGTTTTTCAGTTGATAAAATCAAAATGGCTTCCATTGTAATGGTTATGTATGTAAACAAACTCAAACCGGAATTTAATTAGATTTATAGTCGCACATATCTGTCTTAGCCTTGGTAAGCAATCAAGGGTCGGGTGGGCGTTTTTATTAAATGTATTTCTTACTGAATGGGCAATTTATTCAGATGTCAATAGATAGCAATTTGCGCTCGTCTCTCGTTACCTATTGGCACGATGACATCAGCAATAACTTTCCATTTTCTTGACTATTGAAAGTTGTGTGTTCTTGCAATATACCTACATTATTTCAAGGATGAAATAAAATTTGTGAATACATAGGTACAGTGTAGTGTAGGCGTGTGAATGCAGAAAAGAGGTGCATTTGCAAGAACTCAAACAAACGCAAATGTATGCAACGCGTTGCATAAACTTCTTACACCTTTATCTTCTAATGTAAGATAAGTTAGATAAGCCTATACCTACATTTATAAATCAATCTAACCTTAATACTCAAAATTAAACGAGTCACATATCTTCATTGACGCTGAACATCATTTCCATAGACATTTTTATCTTCCTCGTTAAAATCTTAAATTAGACTGAAAATTTCGTACCAACACTAAATATTTCTTATCCTGTTGACAGACAGACAAATTGGCTTTCTAAATCCTCACTGTTTTAGACAGCCAGTCTAAATTGAGCCGTCATAAAAACCAGCTAAAATATAAGCAAGGGTGCTGGAAAACTGGTTGTGTTTATCTAAATTTGGATTAGAAATGATCCCCTTATGGTTTGTAAAATTGTCGGGTGTCTGTTACAAGTATATTTAGACTGGAAATTATACTTTTTGTAGCTTCCTTTACAATACTTAGTCGTTACTGCTTTTGTCATTTTGTATTTATTTTGTCTGGTAGCTTGAATTGATGGTTATTTACGCAATTGAATGGCTACTTATTTTATTGGCGACGAATTTAATTATGCCTCGTATGTTACGATTTTAATGATAACGGAGTAACTATAAACAAATTGTTATGGCTATACTTGACTGTGTTTTGTTTTGGATTAGCTGCATCAAGTTCTTAGCAAGTATTTTTGACTTGAGTGGACGGAAACAACACACACTCAAAATAAGATTAAGAGTGATTATAATATCATGCTTCAGTTTTGACAGGTAAATACAAAATTATATAGGATATTATAAGAAGTACCAAACCTGTTACCAACATAATAAATGACATATGTTTACATAACAATAACAAGATTTCATTTAACTACAACAAATAAAACAGTAAATATCAGCCCGTATTTTTTGTTTTAAATGTAAACAAAATATGGGACGTGGGACATTAAAATGGGAGATGGGACATGCGATGCGACCATTTTTTTACTCACAAAAACTGAACTTGTGTTTACTGATATAAATCAGTTTACACTGTTTTAGATGTCTCTATTAGATTTCGTAACAAAAATAAATACGGTCAAAAAATAAAGATAACATTAAATTTATTTTTTGTTGTGTTTAAATTAATTTATTTCCATTTAAGTATACAAATTAAGCAAAAATAATACTTATAAGGAGAAAAATAATACATTTGAGTTAATTTACCTTTTAGAATATTGTTTAATAATAAATTAGTGTTTTTGAAAATCAGTGCACTTATCAATTGATTTTTTTATTTTTTACTTTCTTTAGGAATAAAAGGAACTAAATTATATATTAAACCAACTTCTTTGTTTACAATAATAGATAATTAATAACAATATTGAAGGTTACTTAAAATAATTCAGAGCGTAATCTCAAGAGAATAGACTATTGAAGTGACATCACACTGCACAACAATGAAAATATCTACATAATCTCATAAATATAACAAACTGATATAATAATAAACCAGTTTAAAACGATATTATTTCTTAGTGGGGGATCTAAGCATAATTTGTCCACTAGAAAGCATGCTATACACAATGCCCAGAAAAAGACAGAAGGAACACCGAGTTCTGAAAAAATAGAACCAAAACAATGGTGCCCAATCTCATTTATTATTGCATTTTTTTTTTCTAATTGAAAACATGCGCATATTTCTAAGTATTTTTTTTATTCTAACTCTGTCAGCAGCCTCACGTCAATCGTCGCGTTTGTTTGCTTGCACCCGTCTACATTTTATTTGTTCTGTGGCTAAACAAAAACTGTCTTTTAAGAATAAAATAACGGTTAGAGTCACTTTACATTGATGCCGGTGGGTGTCGCCACTTGTGTCCAAACGGTACTTAATGTCCACTTAAGACAGGTACAAATATTTTCAAACACACGGGAGGTCTAATATTAAACACGCGCTGCGGTTTCTAAAGTTCTCCATTTTAAAGTTTGTGTTTCTCATTGTCTACAGTTTTTTTTTTACTCTAAATAATTTTGTCTAATGTTAGAATTTCAGAAAGAAATCGAATGAAATTATTTCTTCTTATTCTTATTATTATTACACATATCATTTACACATATAGGTACATATCTTTATTAGTACCTATTTATGTATGTTCAGAATTTAAATTCGATTAACTTCTTAAAAACCGTTATTTGTTTTTAATTGTATTCATTTGGCTTTTGCAAAACGAATCAAGTTCAAAAAACGGCAAAAAAAAAACGAACAGCTGTTCGAAATAAAGATTAAAAAGTAAGTCACAGGAACACATGCAAACGATATTAACACGTTGCAAATTAGTTTAAAAAGGGCAATAAACCAGGCGAGACGTAATAAAGGCAACGGTAACGTCCCTACGTTGTAAAGCAGTGGACACACCGAACGACAAATGATACATCAATATTAAGAATATTATGGCCTTATTTATAAAAATCTCGACGATAATTAGCAATTGATTAGCAGATTCTTATTTCAATTTTTCTATAGAGAATTTGAATTTAGAAGTTTCTTAGCAATTGGTAATCATCGTCGAGATTTTTATAAATCAGGCCATTAATGTTTAAGCAAGATTATTATAAGATGATTAGGTCACTTATAAATTATCATTTAAAGTAATGAAGCCTTAATTGCAGGACGCAATTAATTGCATAATGACAAATAAAACACTTTTAAACTGCCTTAATTACATGCAATTAAAAACTATTTTTTTTAGTTTATTGATTTGAGCAGTAGGTGTATAAATACCCACAGGCGCAAGGTGCATGCATACGAAAGCAAATATGCGTGCAACGGAACAATGTTGAGAAAAAAATAGGTTTTTATATTTGTTTTTTTAGTAGCGATGTGTAAACCCGTCTTAATCCTTTTAATTGGGCAGGATCTCTAACGGGACTTGACCTCTAAATGTACGATATGTTTTAATTTTATTGGAACTGGTTCTTTGGAGAAACGTGCTATCACGGTCACCGAAACGGAGTCGCGTGTTAACGATCACGGCAGAGTTTAATTCATTGTCGTCTTCCAAATTTAATTTGTATGGGTTTCATACAAATTCAATTCTTTGGTATGTGGTGATTGTTGAAGGCATCATGCTGAGTCGATTTAATGATATTGTAGTAAATGTATTTTGTATGATATTTAATATTGAAAACATAAATTTATAGAGCTTTCTTTTGTTAATGATTAGGGCTCAGATTACATACATTATAATTAGATTCCTAGAATATATTTATTTCCAAATTAACAGAAAATGTTTAAATTTAATTACACAATAGACCTTAATTTACAATAATTAAATAAAATAATTTTGAAATATTTACAAAAACAATAATAATTTTGGTAAGTCTTGATCTATAGACGAAATAATGTAATTATTTTATCGTAAAATCAAGCAGGAAGGTCGTCTACTAGGTTTTCTGATTCAGTCTAACAAAGGACAATTATAAACCAACGTCTATTTTATAAAAAAGGTTTTAATGCTTACCACGTAAGGATTTGAAGGCCAATTACAAGTCACATCAGAATGTGTGACCACTCCATGATTTTCAAAATGGCGTCATGTGTTTTGTTTTCATATTTTGGTCACGTGTGTTTTGACAATGGGTAATTAATTGGTATGTAATTAAAAAATAACAGCTGTGTAATTTTTAGACACATTTCGTTACGCCATGTGCTAGTTAGTTCGTCAATCATTTTCGTAACAACATAGAATAGCGTCTGGTTTACAGATGTTGTAAAATTATAAGAAGATTCTGAAGAAGTAAGGTTGATCAATTTAATCAGTTGTCAAATCTACTGATCACGACTGTGATTGGTTGAACAAAAGACTGACAACCAATCACAGCGCTTGACATGAGGTTTGACAGGTGATTAACAAATTTTTGTGTTGTAGTCACTTAATAGGTTGATTGGTTTAGCATATTTTTACCTAATATTAACGTAAAGTACGTCTCAATATTATCATTTCGTAAATCATTTTGTAGTAGTTATACTAACGTGTTATCCCGGTCACTCACATGCGCGCAAACATTCGCACAAGGTTCGCGCGCTTTGATGCCTATTAAAAACCGACACAGCTTGGAAATGAAATCATTTGCAAATATCGTCCTACACTTGTGAGTTTGCGTATTCGTGCGAATGTGAGTGACCGGCATTAGTGTGTTTCCAATTTAAACGAACGAATAAAAAAATTGCAATCCGATATTTAAATTAAATTCTTGTCAAACATCCAAAAAGGCGGAGTAAAACAAAGGTTTATTCAGTTTGGAAAACACGTGTCTAATAAATAAGGCCTCAACTAATTGATAAATAGTCATTGATTAGTGCACTTCCCTAGCTGCGCGTGCGCACGTTCTACGCACGCCGACACGTCCGTTGCGTCAGGCCAGTCTACATTGAGCGAAATTTGCATAGTAACCGATTCACATTCTTTGCGTTTTTTACTTGATAGAGATTTGTGTAGTTGGGTTGGAGCCTTCTTTTATTAAGAAATCACAATACTTTGATTAAAAAGAAGGAAGAAGAAAAATTAAAGTTAAAAAGTGTGTATTAAAGTAATTAAGCAAGTAGGTAATTTATGTGGAATTATTTTGTATACTATAAAAAAATACAATTTATACCAATATAAAAACACGAAAAAAATTATATAAAAACAAAATACAATACATATATACAAAGGTACCTATTAACTACAATTTATAAACTGCCTAAAACAATGATATCTCACATCAGATAAAAGTTGTCTTCTTTTAGCTATTCGAGCACCTCTCATACCTTGGTCCCATCAGATTATTATTATTAGGTATTATAGCTTTATTTATTCATATAATTATAAAGTTAAGTGCTAAGTATTAATATTGATTTTCTTATTATATGACCCTGAAGGGGTATAAAAGCCTTATCCATTTTTGCCCCATCAGAATCAATGTTTTTTTTTTTATAATGTAAATTATTTTATAACACGCCTATAATTACAATAAGCCAATGTTTGCGTGTAAAATAGGCACAGTGACAACTCTACGCCTAATTTACAAATACTAACGCAGTAATCCATAGTTCATAATCAAATACACGACCTTGTATATTTCTCTTCAAGTCCTCAAGAACATATATTATATATACATATGCTAAAAAGTAAAGTAACAAACATTCGCTACCTTTGATGTTACGCACGATTGTGACGAAGCTTGAGATCGGACCAATTTATAAATAGTGGCCGTTTCCTGGCACGCCGTGATGACGATTGTCCTGTTATTTATGAAGAAGGAAACGTAATTAGATGTGAAGAGTAGACTGAAGATGATATTTACTTACATAAGGTTCTAATATCAACCTTTGTAAATAGTGAAAGACAAAGTAAATGCCACAGATTTACTGTCTCACTCAATTTGTATTGTAAAAAACCTTGTTCTATGGTAAAACTGTGAGCAAAGTACGAAACATTGTGATCTCATTCATGGTAAAGATGTAGGTGATCTAATATCTTAACTGTTTGTTAATTTTTTCAAGGTTAAGCAAGCATTGAAAACCATTTAAAAACCAATATCAATATGACCGGAGTAAGATATTTTGTTCTGGGAGCTTAGAGGTATTGTTCCAGAAATGAATTATAGACATATTTATTTAAAACAAACGTATATTTTCGACTCGCGACACCACCGCCGCCGCGTCAGCTCATGATTAGGGACTCCTATTGAGTCTGAAACTAGTCGGGCGATCCCGAAAATATACGTGAGTAAACCGTTTGTTTTAAATAAATATGAATACTCCTCACGAAAGTTATTATACACGAATTATAGACATAATTTTCCAAAAAGTTTTAAAGTTATCATTGAAAAGAATAAATCTATACATAGTATAAAACAAAGCCCACTGCCGCGTCTTTCTGACTGAACGATAAAATGAAAAACTACCGATCGGATTTTCATGTAGTTTTTACCAATGAATAGAGTGATTCAAGAGGAAGGTTTGTGTGTATAATTCACTAGCTGTCCTCCGCCACTTTGCTCGCGTATTTTAGTTTCAACGGTTTTTCATTTTTGCAACTTTTTTCATTTATGCTCCGCTCCTATTGGTCGTAGCGTGATGTTATATAGCCTATAGCCTTCCTCAATAAACGGACTATCCAATACAAAAAGAATTTTTCAATTCGAACCAGTAGTTCCTGAGATTAGCGCGTCCAAACAAAGAAACAAAGAAACAAAGAAACAAACAAACAAACTCTTCAGCTTTATAATATTAGTATAGATTAATGTTTTGTTTATCCGTGCAAAGCCGGGGCGAGTCGCTAGTAAATAATAAAATAAAAAAAATTCAACGACTCAATCAACAGTGTACATATCGTCTATATATCTTTCTACCATGAAATACTTTAGCAACAGCATGTCGCTATATTTAGAGCAAACACGACACGCAAATGAGTTAATGTTGGAACGAAAGTCGATGTCGAATAGTTGCGTACGTTTCCTGCCTATTCGCAGAAACATGCGTTTTAATGCTATTCAATTTATATTAAAGACAAAGTTACAAGGAAAATTCACAAGAAAAATAGCTGTGATCTAAAAACTGTGGTACATTGCAATGCCTTAAAACAACATGTAGCAACAGTTAATAACGTTTTAAATTGTTTGTAACATGTTTACAAAAAGTTACATGGTGTTTTACAAAACATATTCATACAATTCATGTTTTGTATTCGCGAAGAGGAAAAGTACACGAAATTACTATTAAAAATTAATTATCATAATCAAACAATTAAAATTATTAGAAAATAGGAAAGTTTAAATAACAAATTGCCCACAATTATGTACGGTAATTATATGACTAATACAGAAGTATAAATAATACGTGTGTTGCAATATAATAAAAGTATTTTTTATATACTGAAGCAGGAAGTTAAAATTCCATTCAATTGCGATTAATTGTTGTAATCAAGCAATTGTCAAGAGGATTACGTTGCTGAAATTAACAATCATAATAGAAGATACAAAAATGCAACGGAAAATCAACCCAAAGATGTTCGACATAAGGTTGAAAATGTTAACGTTTGAGAAATGTAGTAAGTATGAGAGAATAAAGTAAATACTCGACTAGTTAACGAAGGGAGACAAATGACAGTCATTTAAAATTTAATGGCGCTTATAAAGTAATTTATGTGGATAAAAAAAAATAAGGATCGCATTACAAGGAGACAAATTGTTTTGTGTTGCCATTAAAGCTGACTATTAGAAAGAAGGTCGTAAACTACAAGTACTTTTATGTTAGTTTTTTTGAACTTTCGAAAGTAGTCATAATTACTACAAAAGGTCAATCAATTAAAACCACACAATGCAAACTTTCTAACGGAAGAAATCACAATGAGTGCTAAAACTTGGTTTAAATACATATTTTAAGTAACCAAAAAAAAACAGATTTTAAATCAAGGTCAATCGAACCAACGTCCATCCTTAACCTAACCTAACATCCCTATCGAATGAATTTCCATGATTACGTCCCACCACAAAATTACGATATACGAGATCCAGATTACATTGAAGGTCACACAGATGATATCATTGATGCGACGTACAACGTCGAAGGTACAACCAATATAAAAAGACCCGTAATTCACATAATAAATGTAAGACTAGCACTGATTCTAAAGCATAGAGGGAAAACCAGGAGTCCTAAAAACTCTGGTACTACAAGATTGGAGTTGAATCATCAATGGCTAACAATGAAATGAGCAGCCAATATACTAACGGTTCATTGTTTTGAATACTGTTCTACGAATCATGAAACATGGTGTTATATGGCTCAAGGACAGGATTGTGCTGTTTTTGGGAATTTAATGACAAATTACAAGGAACAAGCAGTGATACATTTTCGAGAAATATTTATTTTGTAGGAGGTGATGCCGATGAACTTGGCTAGTTATAAAGTCAAAATGACGCAAATAGAAATGCCAAATGACGCGATGTTTACTGATAGATCCTATTTAGATGTGTTTGGAGTTTCCATTTATGAAATTGTCTGATGCAATGTTTTCGCAGCAGCCTAGATACCTATTACAGGAGCCTTATTAACTTTAGCAAAAAAAAATTGTTCATCATACGTAAATACACTACTGTCTACGTATCTGTTATTTACAGTTACTTCAAATAGACCACAATAATTATCTTTTTCTATATAACTACTTTTAAGATTGCCTATCTCTTATCTTTTTAAACCAGTAACAACTAGAGAAAATACTTCATCCGTACTGAATTAAATGAATGAAAAAAACAGTTCCCACAGCCATTTGTTCTTATTTTTCAACAATTGATGCGTATATCCTCTTGTTAGACACCTGCCTTGCATCCGTTGGCGCAATAGATAACATTGGTTCATTCTATACACTTAAGTACAATAAACTGTGCAATCGAAAACTTGTGAAAGAAACATTAACATTGCTTAGTACCTATTTATTGAAATGATTAAAACTCTTTGAGTACTGTTAGCTTTATTCTTGCTTGGCCTTCGTTTCAATGATTTGAGTTCGTGACTTCATTACAAACTGCATTTATATAAGTTTTATTGTCAACTCGACTTGCAGAGCAGAAAAAGGTATAATTCAGCCTCGTTGTACTCGTAATCACAAGTTTCTTTTAGGCGAGGTCTTGAATGTATCAGTGTCTATTTAAGATATCATTACATGTATACTATAGGCCTATTTTATTCCTGTGTAATTGGGATTTTCCGCCAAAAGAATTTAAGTAGTATTGCTGCGTTTAGTAATGCCCGATAATTGGACACGCTCTATTTAATCCACAACTTACACTACCTCTGATGAAATATAGGTGGAACACATACACTCAAAAAGTTCTTACACAATTACAATGTTGATAAGTAATATATCTTGTACTTTCTGAAGAGAATGTAACCCATGCGTGACTTCTTCATATAAAAGGTTCACAACGCATTATATTATCATTAAAGCAAGATAAAGTAATTTAGAAGCCAACGATTTAGCTTGGATTCTCACGCAGCTAGCCCGTGTTAATAACATACTTTATTAGAAAATTGTTAACGCAATTACATTCATAGTTTCTTCATTTAAAGATTGTACAGCAAGGTATACACGCCGACACTTAATGACGACACAAAAGTCATAAACAATTTTCGAGTCATTTCGGTTTTTTTTGTCTGGGTATCGAAAAATCTCCCACACTCAGATACTCGGTGTGTTTCTTTGATTGTATGGTGTCTACGTAGCATATTAGTGTAAAGATAAAGTTTGATTTCCGCCAGATTATGCATTACATCATTAGATGCAAGCTTCCCGTACTGTCGGTTGTGAAATATTAAAGGTTTAAACTTATCTCTACCGGCAAGATAATTAAGATAAACTTGGTATGTTAGAAACAGTTGGTTACTTAAACAATACGAATGTGTTACAGGTGAGTTGTAACATTAGGCAAGCTATTACACATGTAGATAAGTATTCGCTGAGGTATGTTGGTGCCTAAACGCATTTTAACTTGTCTAAATTGCATACCAAGTGTAGTATACCTACATTAGGTCTTTCATAACAATGAGAGCTACCATTATCAAATTCACCGCTAGGGGCGCTCATCAAATGTCAGATTGCATAGTTTGTTGGTGGGCTTTGACAGCTGACCAGTGGCGCCAACTGGTGAGTCTAATAATGGTAGCCCTCATTATCTGGGAATTATTTACTTATTAAATCAACCTTTGAAAGTCTTATTAAGAAATCAAGCTTATTGTCATTTATAAGCCACTATTCTGAACTCTATATTTCTAAGTTGGTATTAATTATTTTACTATTTATTTTGTGACAGAAAATGTCACCAAAGATATCCTAGCAAGTAAAATAAATTATTAATTGATATCATATTCTTTAGACACTAATCATTTGCTGAAGTGGTCCGAATTATTGTGTTCTCAAAAAAGTTCTCCTAAATAAATAAGCAGTCATATAAATTGCAAAAACAGGTCAAATTAGAAAATAAAATCATATTGTTTGCCTAAAAATTTCTACCTGAAACTTTGTTGTACAAAAAATGTAGGTTGAAGTTTAACTCAACTATTTTAAGAGCTCGAAAAGTATTAACCTCAAAATTCAAAGATTCTGGAGCGGTAGAAATTTAATTCTCTCAAAACATTTATAGAATTATAAATATCTTGAAAGTTAAAATACTTTTAATATTGATGTTTAGCTTTGATATTTACTTTGTTGCCTTTGATCTGGATACTTTCAATAATTATTTTTACGGATAGTAAAGTTACTGTCTCTCAAAAACAACATGACCTACCTACTTCAAAGATTAACGTATTATTGAATAATTGTTTTTACCGAGGAGATAGCGATTTATTACAGAAGTCCATATTGGGGAGAACTCAATTTTATGTCTAGTAATTTTAGTCTACTAATGAGCTTTCAGCCTACTGTGATACACAAATGGAACATACAATTAATTATTGTAATAAGTATGTTCATTATGTTTAAATATTTATGAGATGTATTAATTATTGTCTTTCGTAGTTACTACGTTAAGCGTTTTGGATGAACACTGACAGTTTTAAATGTTATAAGAATAAATAAAATATGAGGGATATTGTTTAAAAGTTTACTAAACTGTGTATAATTAACACAAGAATTTTAAATACCTAATAGGAAGTTTTTTTTATTGAAGTAAAACTTCCTTACGCACGCTTGACGGGGGGAGTAAGCTAGTGAATGCGTGACAAGACGCGACGAAAAGTGTGATCGGGCGAGGCGAACGGAAGTTGAGAGGGAGATATAAGTTAGTGAAAATAGAAAGAGAGAAGTGCGAGCACACATTTTCTTTCTCTTTTTCTCTCATAGCCAGTTACGTTTCGTATATAAAAAAGTTTTACTTCAGTCGTGTGGTCTAAAGCACACTCGTTATTTCATAATTTTGATCATTTTTGGTTTAAGATTCTGGCCAACTCTAAATTTAAGCATATTCTTATTATTATTTTTTATTTTTACTAGAAAATGTCTCTAACGTAGAGCATCTTATAACATTACAATAATTAGATACGTATTACCTCTAAATTATCAACTCTATATTCTTACTTCAATTAAAGAAACTGTCACTCAAGCAATATTTCAAGGTACAATAAAGTAATTTGAGATCGTTAACGACACCCACTGTGGTCATTTATCTATTCCTTATCTGGTTGAGCACTTGGGTCATTAACTATCGCTCAGAAAGTTCACTGTCAACGCACTCCAATATGCTCTACTTGTAATTAAAATATTACACAATCCGTAAAAACCAAACATTACTATCAGATCACTAGTTATCGACAAACATAGACATAAAGGCTCGTGGCTAAGTGTAAGTACCGTTTGACCGATAATGAAGGTTAAGCCGCGCTCGCCGCGGTTGGTCCGTGGATGGGTGACCATTTGTAAACATACAGAGATCCCTCCGTGTCTCAGAAAGCACGTTAAGCCGTTGGTCCTGTCTCTCTCTCACTCTTACGTTGATCTTTGGTAACCGTTAAATTATTATAATTCTGACAATCGGGCTTACCCTGAAATACTGTGTTACCCAGTATTTTGTTGTGGAGGTCAGATAGGCACTCCATAAATATATAAATGTCTCTGGTTTAATGCCATGGACAGTAAATTTAGAATTGGTAAAACATAAATAAGGAAGAGTTTATAAGAATTTTTCTTTTAAATTGACAAATTGACTCTTTGAAGCTTTGTAATAAATGCCTTATTTCAGAACAAATGTGAGTTAAGTATTATTGTTATCGTCAGTGATGTACCTATAGTGAAATAGTTTGCAATAAATAGATTTACAGTTGCAATGCTTGTATATTTCATAATGTACGTGAATACTATATGAAAGTGCAACATCGTGTTAGACATACAACCAACATTTCGAAACTTTAGCACGAAATAGCAACCCATAGTCTAATTACGTGAGGCGTGTGTATAAGATATCAAATGGCTGCACGGATAGCCGAGTGGTATAGGTCACCATGCCAATTACCACTGCGCGCGACTTGCTGCGGGTTCAATCCCAGCATAGAACAAACATTTGTGTGATCCACAAATGCTTGTTACAAGTCTGGGTGTTTTTTGTGAATATGATTATGGAAGGATTAAATTTCGTTTCCTGTTCCGTACCATTCCTATGGCACGTGAAAGAATGTATTAAAATCAGTTTAGTAGTTTCAGAGATCAGTTCCTACAAACAAACTCAGAAAATTAAGCTCTTTAAAATATTAGTAATAGATTAGGAATAGTTTTATCAGTAGTATAAATTTATGCTATTAGCGTTGCTGGATTAAAGTCCCAAATTGTTCGTGATATAACCCTAAGAAGCGTATCAATATAGATTTAAATTTACACCCTGCCTCGATAACATTATTTTCCTAGCAGGATATTAAACTATTATATACATATAATTAACGTCAGTATCATTTGCAAACCATCATTAAACCGCAATAATAATTGATTTGCGTCATTCATTCAACAATAATTACAACATTTTATTGAATTCTTACAATATGTAGGTAACATACGTGCATTTATTGATATTGTATTAAGGATGCAATTAATATTTAATGACAGTAAGATAAATGCCTTTGATAACGTTTTTAACATAATTATGAAATTGTGCAGTAGATAATTTATCAACTACATAAATAAAAATAAATTGCGACACGTATGGCGGAGCAACACTTAAGAATAGCTCGATATTTTTTATACAAGTGTTAGGACAAAGTATGTATGAACGAAAATATGCAAAAAATCCACGCGAAATGTCAAAAATTTTCAGTACAACGAAGTTTAAAATTTGGTTGATTTCATACCAAACTATATCACAAACCAATAGTCGTAATAATTTCGATAGCATCTGATAAGAATATTTATAAAACTAGAATTAGTAGTATATAAAAATACAATCAAAAAACAATTGAAGAAAAGTTTAAAATTAGACTCGAAATGAATGAAATCGACTTTCGATTGAAAATTACTTCAGAGCTAATTATTTATTAAATATATGTCGTAAAGTACAATTAAAATGCTATTTCTAAGTTAAGATAAAATAGCTATTATCATTAGCAACCTATTAATTACTCATAGGTTAACAGTTGGTTCGTTTAATTACGAACTAAATCTACAAAAATAAGAAATAGTTCGAGTTAGCACATATCTACCATCGATGTAGTATTCTACTGTTAAACCTTGTAGTTTTAAAACAATTGCTAGGTATACGATAGGTATACATCATAAATTAGTATTTAGTTTTATTAATTTTTATCACTAAAACCATGTATCTTACTGGAATTAGATGTTATGTTCCTCATAAAATATTTATTTTGAGTAACTTTCTTTGGTAACCACAAGTATTTATACTTTAAAAAGCTATAACAAACTTTCTATAATAATTACCATTTCTTATTACATAAAGTTGTTGCATTCTAAAGTAGATACTGTTAGCTTATGCACGAACTGGGTCACACACAGTAATTAAAATCAAATATTTATTGTTTGAACAAACTGACATATTTAAATTTCGTTAATTTAATTAATACATTGATTGGAAAAGAAATCATTTAGTTATATAAAGTAAGAACTGGCAGTTTTAATTCAGAACATAATATCAAAGATAATAATGTGTTCTATGGTTTTAAGTAAGATAATTGTATGGTACATTTCTTACGAGAAATGCTAGCAGGTTGTATTGAGTTTCACTTGAAAATAATATTGTGTCCTGACATCTGCCAGTCAAATTGGAGAAGAAACGATACTCCTAATACAATGTAATATAATATTTTATGTAGCTACCTGCTCTACAAAAGATGTTATGGTGAGTACTATTAAAGCAGGTAGGTGGACAAAGAGTAGTACATTGTTAACATCTAAAGACTTGAAAAACTTGTCTGTGGTTGAGTATAAAGACGTTTCGCGTGAATATAGAGTCAGATTGATCTTTAAAAGTACACACATCAGTAAACACCACGAAAACCATCATAATATACAAATATTTTAAAACCAAAATAAATTATGTTTTGTTAATTACACATTTATATACCTACAGGCAGATTGATTTTTTAGTCATATTCCAAATATTCCAGGGTAGAGTTACAGAGTAGTACCCGTGAAATTGATAAACTTTCTCAAAGTAACATTAATAGTCAGCTGATTGATTTTGTATGGGAGGTCCAATTTTTTTTTTAATATTTCGACATGTTCCTTTGCGAATTATCATCCTGAAAATTTGGAATATGACTAAAAAATTACCCTGTATTTGCAACAGCTCCAAACCTCATACCGTAGTGATGACACATAAAAAAAACAAATGAACTATGTATTTTCTTTAAAATATTATATACTTTTCCTTTCTTTTTTGCATCTTTTCCTATCATAAGTCGAATATGCTTAATCTTGGGATTATTTTTTGCTATGCGGAACAAAACTCTTGAAACCATCCGGGGCTCGAGTACCGGAAACAGTTATGAATCGATAAAAACAGTTAACAAGGGTTCTTTCATGTGGGCTAGAAAGTTTTGAGCATCGCCAGATGGCTCACTTTGACATCAAACTGTAGATAAGACAGGAAGACATTTGTATGAGTTATCTATTGGCGAAGACTAAACATTCGTATATTTGTTATCTTTTACATAAATTATATATTTGTGTATCTATGATCATTGTTTATTTAGTTCCGACGATGACCTAGTCAAACTAAAATTATAAAAAATACTGTATAGCTTTATTTTAATCATTAATTCTGATTGAATAGAAGAAATCGACTTAAAATTATTATTTTTTTTTTTCATAAAAAGAATTACTATGATGTGTGTTACTAATAATTATATTTTCTTAAATGAAATACATCAAATACGATTCTTGGCCGACTTTATTTATATCCTTAAATATATTACCTAAAAAAAACAGTTTTTAAATTCATACTGTGCTTTTTTTATGTCTATTTCTTAAGCTCAATTGTTCTCAAAAGAGGTGACAGCCTGGATTACTTTACTTGCGCGGTATATTTATTTATTATTCCTTTTTGTGCACGCTCTTGCAATCTTTGGTCCAAACGTGTTTTAAAGTACGTTGACATCAGTACTGTGGGTACCCCGCTAGGAATAAAAGACTACATTAAATTATAGTGTTTGAGTTAAACCACGTTTATGAGTCGTGACAAGTTAACTAGCACTTTTTGTTTGAGAGAAATAAGAAGCGAATGATCTTAAACTTTTAACCTTTGTTCTGACAGCTAGAAGTTGAAAAACATATTTCATATTGAATACTTATACTGATTTTTTTAATTTTTTCAAGTGAAACTCCATTAGGCGCGTTGGGCAATTTTGAGATGGGTAAAAACCATTGAATTTGCGACCTGTTACAGTTACCTTTACCGCGACCGACACCTCTTTATATAAGTACCTATCTACATATTTTGTATTTGTTCAAGACTTGTCAAGTCAAGTCGAAGTCGAAGTCGTCGAAGTCAAGTCATATGTTATAGATATTGATTCTTTTATTGAGATGGTAAAAACAATTGAACTCGCGACACTGTTACCGCTATCGACACCTCTATATATAAGTATGTACCTACATATATATTGTATATTGTAATATATATGTAATTGTTCAAGTTTTCTCTTCTATCGGCATTCCCGAAGTGCCACAGTTTTTTTTTATTAAAAATCTGTCCCTTATCTATTATCTATCACAAGAATCACGTTGTCACCCCGTCATGTTAGGGAAACCTAAAATGATGTATGTATTATATGTATTATAGTATTCGAAATAAAAACAATTTTTAATTCTGAGTGCACCGAACCTACCACTATTTAACACAGAAGCATAAACTTTAACTATTGGTTTATTGGTTAGTTATTCGATTGCAAACAAGCACGTAGAGTAAAATAAAGAGTGCTACCTTCCAAGTAATAGTAAAAGTTGCTTTAAGAGTAAAATCGTAGAGTATACATGGGCAAGTATAGAGTGCGTGCATTACTAGTAGCCCGTTGTGCCGAGCGTAAGCAAAATTTAGCTGTAAGTACTACGCTTGTTTACTGATTTTCCGTGCGCCGACAGACGTTTATGCGAAAATATCTATGGTTCCGATATTATTAGAGTAACATTAGGTTTTAAGATAGTTTTATTAAAACGGCGGCGCGCTCTTTTTTGACACTAATTTTACGATTTTACTTGTTCATACTAGTGCCTACAGTTCATACTCGATATGCGCACTCTATAGTTTACTTATTACTTCTCTAAGAGTAAAATAGTTTTGAAAACCATTAACGCGGACATAAAGACAGATCAATGGGCACAACGTTTATAGCACGCATTGTAAACACACAAAACATTATACTTTTACTAGTTTCCCTCTTTATGTTTCCAAAACTTTATGGTTGGATACAATGGGTGTTGTTAGCCAGACTTTTACGTACATTAGCGTATCGCTAACTACTTATAAAGAGTTAGTGAACTAACTGGTAGTTCCGGCGAATCAAAATGTAATTCACAACATAAATGTATTTTTTATTTGAAATTGTACAAATACAAATACAAATTGTATTTTTATTCATATTTTTTATGATTTAATTACAATGTGGTAGATGACAATTTTGTTTTAATGTTTTATTAATTATTTAAAAATAATAGACACGTATTTTTTCTTGTTTTACGTTACCAAAAACTCACGACGATACATTGATTTGAAATGTCGCGTGATGTCACAATTTCGTGCGTTTTGTACGCAAAAAATACGTGTCCCACAATACTTATTTTTCAAAATTGTTCTTTTAGAGATATTCTAGCCAGATTCTGCTGGGGATACAGGAAGTGAATTCATGATATAATTCTGCAAAACAATCTCTTTAGCCATTGAGTTGGATGTAGGTATAGAAGAATGGTTAATTTTAGGTCATTGTATATTTGCTAAGAGAAGTATTCGGACCAAATGGTTTGCGTTTCTTGTGTTTGTAAACAATGCATAGCGATACATGAAAATCTGTTTAATGCCTTTATTGTGATAATAAGATATTCTGCTCCAAGGATAGGATTATTAAGAGTATGGTTGGTCCAAAGGAATTCATTAGGTACAAGTTTTTGTAAATTATTTATTACTTGCACGAAATAGTATCGGGACGACGACCTCCGTGGTCAAGTAGCGTACACACCGGTTTTCAAGGTGTCGCTAGCTTGTAGGTCCCGGGTTCGATCATCGGACGGGTCAATGTAGAAAACCACTTTTTTACAATGTCTCGGGTCTAGGTGTTTGTGGTAACTTCGTCGTCTCTGATTTCATAACACAAGCGCTATTGCTACTTATTTTGGGCTTAGAGCAATGTATGTGATTTTGTCCACACTTATTTATTAATTACTTACATATTATTTACCATTTAATTGTAAAAAATTGAAACTTGTGGTGTAAAGTATAGACGGACGGAAATATATGTTTAGAAATTGAAATCTAGCTTCCTTTGCCTGCGAATTTTAAGGTATTTCCTTACCTAGTTTTGAATTAAGTTTCAAAACTGAGAATTGATAATTCAAGATATAAATCTACTCTAATTTTATTATTCTTCGTAGATAAAAAATCATACTGTATCACATAATGAATAGTTGTTTAGTTTGTTAATTGACGACATAAAAAAAATCTAATTCACATTAAGTACTCACCATATTTTTTGTGCAAATTTGCGAGGAATATTGTGAGCTCTCACGTACAACTCATTATAAGTCTGTATGTACTTGATAAATTATTATCGCCTCCATTAGAACCACATGCCGTCATCGACGAAATGTGGGCGCATGTTCGTCTAACAAATGTAAGGGGTTGACAAACAAAACAACTTGGGTACTATGTCTATATTATGAAGACCAATCGATAATTATTTAGTAAGAAATAAAATTGACTTCTAATATTTGAAAGCAGTTAAATCCATACTTTCATTCTAATATTATAGTATGGAACCGTCTGTCTGTTACGCTGCTAAACCGTTTAAGATGAAACTAGGTGTGGAGTAAGCTTGGATCCTAAGCAAAAACATAGGCTACTTATTGCCGCGATAACAGACTTCACTCGGGCGGAGACGCGGGCAACAGCTAGTCCTAAATAAAACCATTATTGAAACTATAATTCACAATTACTCCTGTTTAAATGATTGCAATGTTGCTTTTATGGCTATAGCTATAGTGAAGAACGGAACATGTGGAAATCTGTTATAAAGTAAGAAATACGTCCAAAAAAGCATCTATTTACTCTCAAACGAAGGCACGTGTTCTAATGACAGAGACCATGTGTTTCTCGGGTTAAACTAACATTTGTTTACTGCTTAGCTAAATAGCCACCAAAACCTGAGTCATCGCATGCTACCATATGATTGCATAACTAATATAAGTATGGTTAAAATGTGTTCAGCATTGAAGTTCCGTTAATACTACAGATTTGGATGTAGAAATTTTATTAATAGGTATTATAATTGTACAAATACGTTTTGAGTTTTCGAAGCTCGTGATTTAATCCTACATTGGATTTGCATATAATTTGGTAAAGATCGTTATTTAGATTGTATATTTAAAACATCAACGAAAATGAGATATTCAATATAGATACTTAAATAAAAAAGTATATAATACACAAAATTTGAGACTAAAAATGTCACAATTTAGTTAGATTTATTACGGAATTCTCTTCATTTATTAAATCCTTTTTAATATTAATTCTTAATGATAACAATAGGCTGAGCCCATATCGTATCGAAGACACTTGACAGGATGTTAAGTACATAATAAATATAGGCATTAAACAATACTTTGCCTAGTGGTGTTAGATAGCACTTCTTATTGATAATTTACGTCGTCTGGGGTTTTACCTTTAAAAGGAAAACAGGCAGTGATAGTACCTACTAAGTTTGTGTTCCTTTCTTGACAGTTATTGTTATAAACAATAGAACTATCCTGTATTTGTTTAATCAAATTCAAACTTTTATTTGCCAGGACTAATACGCCGCCATTGATTATACTTTTTGCGTAACTTTGCCCATATATAAACAATAACGTTTTAAAAGACTAATGGCCGAATACTGAAGCGTCAATCAGATTTAAGTCGCCGTTAAGTCTCATGCTGTCTCTGTCACTTTATGGTGTAAAGTAGCGACAGACAGGCGTTTAAGATCGTCTTAAAGTTATAAAGCGTTTTAGGTTTCGGGGATTACTCTGTCTATAATTTAGTTAGGTTCCTAGCAATTGATTAATTCATTTTTATGCAGTAGGTTTGTTTAGCATTCTAATAAATCCTGCAAGATTTATTAATACGAAAGATACCCCTTTAGAAATACTCAACTAAGTCAAGGTTAAGGACGTTTTAAAATGGATGCTGTGACTAAGGATAATAACACAGCAGAGCTTTAAAGTAAAAAGAAGGACAGGAAAAATATAAACAATACAAAATATTACGAACTTTTATACAGAATGTGAGAATGAACTAGTCATACTGCAACGAATGTTATTACAAAATAAGGTGAAGGTTAAACTATTACAAAACATGAACAT
Source organism: Diachrysia chrysitis (assembly GCA_932294365.1). Taxonomy (NCBI): domain Eukaryota; kingdom Metazoa; phylum Arthropoda; class Insecta; order Lepidoptera; family Noctuidae; genus Diachrysia; species Diachrysia chrysitis. The sequence goes on along the minus strand of OW028659.1, from coordinate 5,606,217 downwards.
GTAGGTATTTGAGATGACCCTTCGATAAACGGTATGATAAAAAATGAACGACGCATTAATAAAATGGAGACAGAATGCTGACTTAAAAACACTGGATTATCGCAAGCTAATATTATGTAATACGAAACGCCTTTAATAAGCACCCCATTTATAAAGAAACAAATATTAAACTCCAAATAATTTGTATGGGCATCGACAATTTCACTTCCTTAATTAACAATTCAGTGTATAATAATACACTAATAGTAAATTTTAATGGTCTTTATTTGGGCAATACGAAGTTTCTAATCTAAATTATTTCCATAATTAAGGATATAACATCTTAAAAAGGAAAGCTCCAAAATAATTCTAAACCTATTTTGGTGTGAGGTACTCTTGTACCTCACACCAAAATAGGTATATAAAATTAATGTAAATAAACAACTTTGAACAGACATTTATTGACCACTAGCTGTCCGCCTTGGCTTCGGACGGATGGTGTCAGATTTTCAAGACATTATAAAAAAACCCTATTTTTTTATAGAAACCTTACCTTGTCCTTGCAATGAGGAACACAACAAATAAAGAATTATCTAATTTGGTGCAGTTAGGAATAAACTACGTGACTGAGGAAAATGAATTCATTTTTATTATACCAATAGATAGATTTTATTTTAATATAAGAACGGACCACGTTGCCACAACTGATTAAATATTTTTTACATGTTTTTTCCATTCTTCGATATTAAAATAAGGACTACATAGGTAGTGGATTATGTCATTAAAAATTATAATATCTAACTAACGCATCCTAAATTCATGGCCATTAAATACCTACAAAAATATAACATAATTGATAAATCAATAAACAAAGACCACGACAGTACTTTGAACCCCGCTATCAAGTTCATAAATGTCATTATCAAATTATGAATATTAAATCCTATGTAAATAAAAGATACGTTAGTCTACATACAAGAGATAACATTGTTTACTATAATATTACAAATATACATAAAAACAAAGCCACTTATAGCGAACTCATTCATGAAGATGACTCAAATTTGTTTATTTTTGTTTTGAAAGTCTACATGAATCACACAAATTGAAGAAACGTCAAAGAAACTAGCGCTAACGAAAATATAAAAAAAATACCACATTAATAAGTTAACCAAATCACTATCACATTTATCTATGACGATAATGTCTTTATAAAGGTAAGTTAAATATTAAAGTTAAATACGAACCTTAATAAACTCTAAGATGATCACTTAAACAAAACACTGTTTAAACTAGCACTTATTTAAAACTGGAATCACTAACTCACTAAAAAGGATCTATTTGAACGATCAATAAATTAAAAATTCAAACGTGAAGCGGCTTCGATCGATGCGTCTGCGCAACTGACAAGAGGAATCGGCAAGCCATGCGCCGGCGCATTATAAACCGACTGTTTTAAAAAGACCGTTACTAGTTCAAGTCGAAGCGGTGTTACAGGGTTTTTTAAACTAGGACGGTTTAAAGTGTGTTTATTCACCGTGAAACTAATGTATTTTTAGTAAATACGTAGGGCAGGTAACGACTACTGTAGGGCCAAGGGCTCCGATGGTAAAAGTCTCCGTTTTTATACACTGTAACTTAGTTTACCAATGGGGTATTGAGGTTAGTTTAAAATAGTTACAACATTGTCAGCATAACAATTCTTGGAGAGTAGTTCTAGTAGAAAATACAATTTTTGTATTGCATTTGGGAATATAGTAATTTTGAACGAGAAGAATCAGTAAAAATCTTAGTTCAATGTTTTTACTAACAGCAAAGGAAACCGCTCGAGTGCCTTAGTATACAATTTCGTAATCGCCTTCTTAAAATTACGTGTTACGGAATTATAGTGATCAGATCAAACTGGTTTTCCATTAGATTTTGATTAGATTTTAATGCTCACAACGTTGTCCGTTACGGAATTGGTTACATGGTCTAAAATGTTATGGTTTTGTCACGTAATCAATATTTTATTAATATATAAATATTATGACGTTTCATAGTCCAAAATAGACAATGTGAAATATAGGAATGAAATATGGAATGGGTCTAATTTCAATTAAGTTTTGTGATTATATTAATTAAATTATTTTCTTTTTGATCAATTGATCAGTTAAACAATTAAAAATATTATCAATATGGACATAGAGTTCTTTGATGATGAACATGAACATTTTTGAGTACAAAAAAATAGCAATTCATGATTTAGGGCTTGCAAAATATTAATGCCATCAGCATATTAAATAAAATACCTATGAGCAAAACAAAATCTTCTTACAAATACTTAAGCACATAAGATGAGATTACTGATATGTGCCATTTGATCTTCGACATCTTAGCTGTGACTCGACTTACGCATTTCTGAGATATTTTAAATCATCTAATAGTCTTGTGACATACTTACTTACTCATTTGACTTAATTTGAAATAGGACACGAGACGTGGCTATGTGCTTGCTGTATATTACAAACAAAGTGAATTTATGGCTAAAATTTGGCAATTAACATTGCCATCACCTATACCTATGTATACAGGGAGCACAGGTGCAATTTACACACACATAAATATTGTTAAACAATATCATAACTCTAAACTACTACTACAGATCTCTATAAGCTACACACGCGTTTTTAAATCGATTAAAGTAATTTCAGAATGGATGTCGGTACATTACAATACGTTTGAATGTTCTATATTCAGTTTCGTGGATCGGATCGATTTGGATCAATAACACGGAACAGAGGCGGTGTCAACGCACTGCGCTAGCAGCCGAATGCCACAGAGTAAATACACGACAGAGGCAGAGCTTCATGCAACCGCGCAACTATATATAAACCAACAAGTGTACGTGTCGTGTTCAAACTACTGGACGGATAGCCGGTAGGTCAACACGCCAACTACAATAGCGCAAAGTGCTGTGGGTTCCTCGCGTGGGACACATAGTTGTGATCCTAAAAGTCCCGCAGCACACGGATTTGGTGCAGGAACCGTTTTAAAAAAAAGCTGTGTACTCTCTTGCCGAAGCGCCCTGAGTGGTCTACTGGCAGAGCCGTTCTGTCTGCGTGTGCGTAAACTTTTAGGTGTGTGTGCCTTGTAGTTAGGCGGTTGTATAAAACATTGCCTCTGTAGCATATTTACTCTATGGCAATAAGGCGACGCGACCAATTACCAATACGTCAAGTGGACTGACATTTATTAGGCCGGTGATATAATTATGTTTTTTTAAAGATAATGCTGGTTTATATTCGTTGCCTTTTATGTTTATTTTTTAACGACAGCTATTATTCCTTCTTTGGTTAGTCCTAAGTAGCGATCGAAGATTGTTTAAAGAACAGATGTTTTTGTTTCAATGTCACGGTTTCATACACGCTTACCTTTCTTTATTATTATAAGTTTTTGAATCTAAAGCAGCTCTGAGGATAAAAAACATTGTTAGTAAATTTATTTCTACTAGTTTTAAAATCAACACAAATTGAGCCTTATGATTGAATCTTTTTCCGTCCCATGTATGAGAAAAAGCCATAACTCTACCGTGGGATAGAGATAGGCTAACAGCATTTTAATAAATTAAAAAATGTCGAAATTCGATAGCATATTCGTGTTTCTTATCATCATTCGTCTGATGGATTCGACGTACAATTTATCTTCCTACACAGGCAGTTAAGAAAGTTCAGAGAAGTTTTATTAAAGCTTCCGTAGGCGATAAGCTGATAATGTGTCATACTTATGAGATGACATTCCATGCGTTAGAATATTTGTTTAAAAGCAACTCAACTGCCTAACACAACTAATGGCCGACATTATTAACACCCGTATTCCATCCAAAACGGGATAGGCGCTAGTGAGACGATATCAATCGCTATTTGCTGGATTGGTGGAAAGCGGTGCCAGACAGAATAGCCTAAAGCAAATTGGGGGAGACCTTTGCCCAGCAGTGGGACACCTAAAAACATATATACAAAAAAAACCATACAATGTTTTTCAAACTTGAAAGAGAATTTTGGCAGCGTTTTACAAATTATGTAATTTTTTCAATCTCTAGTAGGTATAGAAAAGCCGTTTACAGACAGATAATTAATTACAGGCATTAAATTACAAAATTCTCTGTCATTATTTAAGTATTTTTACTAACCTAAGATGCACACACTAGAATAAATTCTCGATAAATCCTATACTAAGCTAAATGCACGCCTCATAAAAGTTTGTAGAAGACTCAAAACATCTTCAAAGCACAATTAAGCAAAAAGCATTGTAACATTACCTAGGAATCTAATAGGCGTGTCTATATTATAGCGTAATAAATTTACCATACTCCTACCTTGTCCTTATATTTACATGTAAAAGAAATAAAAAAACATTAGAAATTCATGTCTCGAGTATCTTGGCATTAAACAGCATCATCATGTAAATGATAATTTAATATCGATTTAACTAAGCAACGAGAAAATCTCAGTTGGAAAGTACTAACATATTTATTTCGACACGTTATAGCCTTAAAAGCATTAATATCCAATATAAACTGGTCGATTCCCGATGCATAATTCACAGGAGAGTAATGAAATATAATGCGCTTGAGGCTGTCTTCCATTTTACGAAGCGAGTAAATTGGCTGGCCTAAGCTGGTACTGAGACTGCAAATGCAGTGGTGTCTTTACCTACGTAACTATAATTTAAAATGAGTACATAATTCTATTTATATGAGATGTTATAATATACCTACAGATACAGTAAAAAATACATATGAATTAAAAAAAATACAAATTATCAATATCTCTCAATGCACAAAATGCTAATTCTGATACTATGGATTTATTTCATGGATTCCCAAAAAAAAAGATCGCATAAAAATATATAAATTTGTCTCAATAGATCGGATTTGCCTTTGTTACATAATTATTTAACGTATATAAAAAAAAAAAAAAAAAAAAATGATACCAACGACGATAAATAAAGGAATAAAATAAATTTTAGATAGAATGATGAGACTGCGTCATATTCACTGAAAAGGTGGAATAGTTAAGCCAAAAATCACATAGTACTCATACACAGTGAACTAGTAAAATTGGTGGTAATTGAAGACAATGAATCATTAGTGGGGCAAGGGGCAAATCTCCAAGTTTTGTAGGAGGCAGACTAAAGTGACGTCGACGAGACGACGCCAGCGCTTCGTCATCGGGAAAAGACCAAATGTTCACACAAACTTAGAACAAATTTAAATCTGTAGACATTATTTCTAGCAAGAATGATCCGTAAAGATTTAAACACAATATAGAAATACTTTTTATAGAATAAAGTTGGCTTAGTTACACCAATTATAATAACCATAACTGAATAACTGGTGGACCGATTTACAAGATCTTTGATTTGTTCGATTTGTCTCCTTCCCAAATTGCAGAATAACTATTAGAACATGTCTCACAGAAACGGGAACTACTTACACGCAGGCGAGTCAGTTAATAATTTATTAAGGACAATAAAAAAAAACATTTCTTCACTTAATTGAATTATAAACATACAGCACGATAGTTTAAAAGATAATAAATAACTCACAATAGAAAATAATGGAAAGAGTAGAGCAAGGTCTTCGCCTAGATAAAATATGGAAGTATGTAAAAAAATGTTATAAACGAACAAAAGTAGGTATAAAAGAAGAAAGGGAGAAGCAAAGGTTAATCATGAAGAACTAACAAAAGATCAACTGAAAAAGATAACGACGAAACAAACTATGACTACATGAAGTTCATGATATGTATTTGCAGAGGATGAGAGAGGAAAAAAAACTTTACCACAAGACCATATTAGGGGTGTTAAATCACATGATGAAGATAAGAAAAGATGCCTTTGTAAATAGGGTTTCTTGGTACAGCAAGGTTTATTTCTCAGAATCATCCAAGTGTCAGACGAATTTTTGTCCAGTATGTTAGGGAAAATGCTTCGATAAATCCATTGTACTTGCAGAGCACATTGTTATGATTTCGTACAAGGATAACGTCATAAAATGTTATACATATTTTATATCGGAGTGATATTTTAAAATGAGTTCTTAATTAAAAATACCCTACTAAGATAAGGTTAATTGTTGGACCAGTCTGTTACTAGGCTGAAACTACTGAACAAACCTTTTAACCAGCTAACCTTACCAGCTACTGAAGTCAAGATACAATATTTAAATTGATTGCCAATAAATTTGTATTGGCCTAGAAATTTTCTTCCGACCTGTTTCCTGCCACTGTCTTAAGTAGAAGGCTTTGGCCTTAAAATTTTCGAATATGTGCTATTATTGTGCTATAATAATTCAGGCACAAACATTTAAAAAAATGACTACTTTTATATGCTTTTATAGCACATGAATTAAGATGCCGTATATTGTTTTAGTAAAAAAAAACCTAATTCTATAATAATGATAATAACTAGGGATATCTCGCACACGACCATCTGATCCCAAACTAGACAGAGCCAGTATTATAGCAACCAGACAACTGATAAGCATACCTATTTAAATCTAAATTGATACATAATACATAGAACAAATAATAATGGTCATCACACAAAGATTTGCCCTGGCTGGGTATTGAACCGGCGAGTTTAGCAATCAGGGTCACAAACCACTAGACCAACAGGCCAGTCGAATAATAGGAAATCTTACCTTTAACATAATTAAGCCTATCTCTTCAAAAACCTATTGAAGATATATCTAAACCATAACAGCTGTCACGATGCCTTGACAACTACTAAAAGTCAAGTAGCATGCATTTGACATTGCATAGGACAAAATTATAACATAAATATTTATACTGTCCAATACTGCTTCTTACATGACTGGTAGTCAAAAGGATAGACAGACAGATACAATTGTGTTTACATGTACCTACTGAATTTTGAGCTTTCTAATGACAGAAATAAGATTCATTTTTTAAGTGCATGCAATTCACCGAATTTGTCTTTGTTTGGTTTTAGACTAGGGTTGACAATCAAAATCTTTTTCTTTAATGATGGCCGAAAATAATAAAACATCGAGAAGAACAGTATATATGAAGTATGCGTATACAACAACAGAATACAAAAATACCATGTGGACTTTCTTTCACTATGACAGTGTAATGTTAGCAATGCGAGCTGTGCTCTTGAGAAGTAATAAAAAAAATAATGGACACGTATTGTTTCTCATTTAACGTAATCAAAAATTCACGACGGTATATTGATTTTAAATGTAGTATGACGTCACAATTTTGCGCACTTTGTACGCAAGCATGACGGCAATAGCACTCACTACTGAACTTTGATTCGATCTACTTAGTGTTTACTTATTTTGAAAAAGAAAAAAATACTAATATTTTTTTATTATCTATCTGACAGACTAATTAGGTTTTTACACCATATCATACACCATATCGTTCACCATTATCATTATTAACGCGGTTAAGCTTCAGCTGCTAAGAATATACGACTTCTTTTTGACCACATTCTTATATCATGACATGGAATTCTCATTAGTACAGGTGATATCGTTAAAAATTTGTTGCTATATTCATTTTTCTGAAAAATAAACTCAATATTAACTTATATCATCACCTTTAATTTTGCCATCGACATAACAAGTCACGTAAAGGTACAAAATATTAGTTTAATTGGATGCCAGCCCTATCGATGTCAAGCGCCACTCGCCCGTCGCGCTGCGCCTGCGCCGGCGACGACTGTGACTCGCTAGGTCGCCCGCGACAGTTTATTTCCGAACGTTTTGACATTTTGACACTCATGTGTTTATTGTTGAACGAATGTCGGTCTGTCGGTCTATCGATACTCCCATTATTGTTGTTAATGTGTTTACTTTTGTGGAGTTGTTGATTTATGTATTAATCGTTACAAAAATGGGTTGTATTTAAGCTACATTGATGTTTGAGGTCAAAAGGATTGCTTTGGGATTTGGGATATACTTTTTTTATTGTTAGTAAAATATTATATCTATTATTTGGGCACAGTTGGTAGCCATATTAAGTGCTTCATTAATGATGTGATCTAAGCTCTCAAAAAAGCAAGGGAGAACTTATGTTTTTTTATACAATGTTAGTATTTATATAAGACTTCTCATTTGTCAATCTATATCTGCATGGACTCGGTCCTTATCTTTATCGTGCGATTAAGCTAATCGACTCTGGCGCCACCATTATATCCATGTACATAAATACATTAATCAATAAATATTAAACCTATGTATTTTTCATATAACGTACGTCCCTACTTCCATGACCTATTGGGAGGTTAATATGAGGATTGCATTTGTTTAAGGCCACCCAAAATGGTCCAAAAGCTAGAAAGTTAGTTAGTTATTACAGACTGCACATTATCATACCTGTTAACCGCAAAGTTTAGATTTCATCACAACAATATTTTCCAATTCGATAATTTTAAATAACAAGCAAAAAGTTCGTCCAATGTTATCTAAAAAAAACCTGTCGGTTTAAATCCAATGGTTGTTAACGATATAAACTTAACGATCAATTATGTATCACACCGAGTAGTGTAAGGGCACAACTTGCTCATTTAAATAATGTTGTTTTCCATAACAAAATACGACCCATGTTTTTTTTAAAAATAGGTACATCTATACTAATATTATAAAACTGAAGAGTATGTTTGTTTGTTTGTTTGTTTGAACGCGCTAATCTCAGGAACTACTGGTTCAAATTGAAAAATTATTTTTGTATTGGATAGTCCGTTTATTGAGAAAGGCTATGGCTATATAACATCACGCTACGACCAATAGGAGCGGAGCATAAATGAAAAATGTTGCAAAAATGAAAAACCGTTGAAACTAAAACACGCGAACAAAGTCGCGAGGTTAGCTAGTAAAAAATAAGTTTTAGGTATATACTCTATGTAGATGATTCCGATGATTATGAAAGTTAACAGCAGAGTGAATAGGTGTTTTTAATTAATAAGTGCACTTTACCATTTTGGTTTGCATCACCCCTTTCCATCAGGCTGGTTTATGCGAGTTAAAATATCGACATCTATGATGTGTACAATTCTTGTTCTTTTTCTTTCACCCTGTACAGTACAATTAATCTGTACAAGAAAAAATTCTGTTGTCTCTTTTATTGTTTCCCGAACGAAGTACGTCATAGCTAATTCACATATATATATATATTATTATATTATTGACGACCTCCGAGGTCGAGTGGAGTACATACTGGATTTTAGGGTTCGCGCTAGCTCTGAGGTCCCGGGTTCGGTCAATGTAGAAAACCCTCTTTTGTATTGTTCGGATCTGGGTGTTTCGTTGTTTCTAATTCCATAACACATGTGTATTAGCTACTGACTTTGGGATCAGAGCAATGTATGTGATATTGTCCAGATTTATTATTTACTAGCTGATGCCCGCGGCTTCGCCCGCGTGGATATCGGGTGTCGCGACCAAAATTAATCATGAAATTTTGATCCTGTTTCCGCAACCCATGTATAACTATTCCAGAGATAAAACGTCTTTGTCTTATTTCAGTTTATAATCTATATCAAAGTACCAAATTTTAGCCAACAATTACATTGGTACTTAGATTGATATAATTTGGTTACTACACTTTGACTTATGTCAACTTACATAACTTTACGTACGTTTACGTAGGCAGATCCGTTCATCCGTTAGAGCCTGTTGCATCAAGCGAAGCGAAGCGCTTGAATTTTATTCTCGTGTCCGTAATTTTTTTGCGAGTGCAAAATAATGTAATATGACATGCTAACTTATTTAAAATTATAAGGATTAATACCGTATTTGTGTAAATAGCTTCTTAATTCCCGCTTTATAATTGTTCATTTTTTAAAGTATAAGAATGGATATAGTATGTTATCCTTAAGACATAGACATATACCATCGCGGACTTTTTTGTAGACCTTTTTAAGGTGTACAATACTGTAGTACATTAGTTTGATCTATCTCGTAGGGTTCAGCCAGCGTTTGCAATGTAAGCGCAAAAAAATATGTTTATTTACGACTTCCATTAAAAACCTCTAAAATTATCAGTGTTTCTCTACTATATTATGCATGTATTATACATATAAACCTTCCTCTTGAATCACTCTATCTATTAAAAAAAACTGCATCAAAATCCGTTGCGTAGTTTCAAAGATTTAAGCATACAAAGGGACATAGGGACAGAGAAAGCGACTTTGTTTTATACTATGTAGTGATTATTTTGTATCTCTCTTTTTTCACGGGCTATCCTCAGTATTGAGAATACCCGGTCCTTTGAAAGGCTTACGTGGGGACACAGGTCCAACACGCAGTGGCCTTGTTGAGAACTTTACTCTAAACTGGGATGGGGCATCTACTAGGGCCCATCCACCTCTGCTCTATCGAAGAACAGACATGAATGGTCCAAAGTAGATACAGAGCTATTGTAAATTATGAATGGAAAGTAAAATTTTAGGCTATGTGTAGGTAAATGTTAGTGGATTGGTTATTAGAACTAAATCGGAAAACTATGGCACCTGCCTTCTAACACATATAAATGCAATCAAATAGGCAGGTGGTGACTCGCCAGCTCACCAGATGGGCCCCCCAACATAACCGCCACGATAGGCAGCAGGAGGCAACACCAGTGCGAGCGGCTAGGGGTGTCGAGCGGTGCGGCCCCGATTTCACCATCGCGGGTCACAGTAGCGGACCCGGAGCGGGTTTCCTCGCTATTACGCCATTAGACACTTTCACCCCCGAGCATATAGCTCTAGCGACCCCTCTCTAGCCAGCCAGTTAAGGCAAGAAAGAGCTGGGCGCCCTCCTAAGGAGTGTCTCCCTGGAGCACTCAGGTCCGTTGTGTCGCTACTCACAAACAGCTCGCCACAAGCTGCCCTGCAGATGTATGCTCCTACATAGACCTTAAAATACATTTTTTATTTATATCTCAAAGTTGGAAAAAGCAAGTTAATATGCCCTCAGGTATTGCGTTATTCTCATGATGAGGTAACGGCTTGCCCCGAGGGGTTATTTATTATTATTATTATTAATTATAATATATTAGTTCCTTATTTGGGTTGCTGTATTTACTTTAGTAAAAATAACAACTTAATTAAATAAGACGTAACAGATCAAACCGGTACAAGGTATGTCTCGCGTTTTTTCACCTAATTTAATATTCAGATCGTATTGCAACAGGTTGTTTATCGTAAAACCTTATCGAATCGTACGCTTTGACCTTCAATCTAAATCCAATTATTGTTATAAAAAAAGAAATGTGGTCACAAGGTGTCACGATTTTGTTGGAAAAAACATTTTTTTAAGGTTATAGAATTTTAGAACATTTCAATTTTATTTATAGGACGTATCTAAGACAAATCTTATGGTAACTTTATGTTTGGTTGATCGAAAGACAACTAAAGCACCAAACTTAGGTTCGACAAATAATCAACTTTGCTTTATTTTGACCACCCTTTCAGTACATATTTGAGCACATAATTATCATCAGGATCTTATCAATTAAGAACAATTTAACAAGATATTTACAGCAGGTTTTTACTTGTATATTTTTAATTAATATAATCGCCTGCAATCAAGTTAACAACAGCACAAGCGCAGCTTACATCTACATGAGCGACCGGTTTAATCCGAATTAACCTATGACCTGTAAATTTCTGAGTTATTTCAATTTAAATATGCTTTTATTGTCCGGTGAGAGGTGAACCTTAACCCAAATTCAGGCCAATAAAAATATTTTATTGTATTTTCGGGTTACAAGTTTCAAAATCAAAGTTAAAATAAAGTTCAGAGCGTGACTGTTAAGCCATTATTTTCTTAATCACGTGTCAATATCGAGTTAACTAAGCGAATCTAATTTGCCGTCACGTAAAAAGTTAATGGGTATAATTACACACTGCAATACGTAGATATAGAAGGTACTATCTATATCAGCATCTAACTATATCAGAGATGTCAATGTAGAAAACCTTTTCTACATAGTCTCGGTTCAGGGTGTTTGTGGTAAATTCGTTGTCTCTGAATTTCATAACACAAGTGCTTTAGCTACTTACTTTGGGTTTACAGCAATGTATGTGATGTTGTCCACATTTTTTTTTTTAAGTTCGAATGTTTTTATTTAGCAAAAAGTTTAGGCCACACACGTTATTCATGTTTTCAAACAATGTTATGTTCAAAAACCGCCACAACAAACGGCTTTAAACTAGCAAAACAAAACTTTATTTTTGTGAAAACTTGAAAGTGAAATAAACTTAAACAAGTCGTTATTATCCTGCCTAAGTCGCATTAGTTAATCAAGCGTAAATTGCTTGGTAATAACAGGCGATGATAGCTAACACCACTATTATTACTTCAAAATGAAGGCTATAATAACTCTAAAGCGATTTATAGAGACTATAGTTCTACAAGTTTCGTAATCAGAAAACAAGATTCAATTTCTTTGAGAAATTTAATTGTATATCTCACTTAAGATATAATAGACACGAATAACTAATTGATTCTACTTTCTTCCTATTATCACATTTAAATGCAATTACCTACATAGCTATATTATGAATACCGCATAATTAATATGGTTTAGGTTACGTTGGAGCCATTTATTGTCTAGTGGGATAAAATTCAAAAAGCTGAAAAATATGTCAAAAAGTAGAGACCCTTCCAGAAGTTATCGGTTTATAAGATTGACTGTAAATAACTTTAAAGTGGTAATAAAAACCACTGTAAGTCACACTATAATTAAAAAATAATAAAGTTAACAAGTTGTATTAGTAAAAAACATAAAACCCCGACTGCCCTGCTAAAAAACCATTAATATATGCTAAGGCAGGGCTTTTTATTATGACCTAATAATAATTTACTTTAGCATTTCTCATTTCAAATTACATTTAAAAACATACAAGTTGCATATATTTTGTTAAACCCTTTATTTCGATAGCTTAATCGACAAGTTTGGTTCAAAAAAAAAATATTAACGAGTTATAATTTATCGTCAAAATTTCACTATTTAAATTTTTCATAAACATACATACAAGATAAGCGTGAAAAACATAATACTTTCTTAGCAGTTGGGTAAAAACGTCTCAAGCTTTTTAAATTCCATACATAATACAAATATAAACTATGAATACACTAAGTAAATATACCTCGATATACTATAAAATGTAGACAATACGTACTCGTATGCAACTGAGTCATTAACCCATACACGTCTTACAAAACGCGCAGCCTAACATCTCACGATTAGGCACAACACAACAAAAGATGCTTTCACGCAATCTCATCAGCTGACCACAAACCGTGGCGTACTGACAAACAAACCACGGCGGCGCAACTAGTATGTCAACAATAGAAAGGGCTCGCTCACGCCTCTTACTAAATGACAGAAACCGCTATACTTGTAGAGAAACAGTAACTGTGCTTCGTACTAAGGTGTAATAAAACTGTGTTACAATAAAAAGATTTATCAACAAAAAAGCTCATAAAATAAAAACTACTCAACCAAATTAAATCATTTTTTCTGGGACCAAATGGCAACTATTCCGCATCGGAAAATAAAAAAATTACGTAAATCAGATCAGAAATCTTGGCGTAATCGGTGTACATACATAGAAAAAAATATATATAATAATTCTAATGTCAGGATTCAGGTCAAGGATGGTATATTCAACTCTGACAAACGAACCTTGCAAGGGATATCATTAAAAAGGTCATGCTGTATAGTCTGCGTGTCATAATAACAATAGCACAATTAAAACAATATATTTATAGTCCAATTTCATTCCTGACAAAAAGACAGTCCGAAAACAAGTAAAAGATCAAATTCAATACCTTATTTGACTCTTACTGTAAAAACAAAAAATTCCAGTATTAAAATATTAGAAAATTAATTTGTTAGTTTTACGGTTGCAACAAACCTAACACCGAAACATAGAACAAACTTACTCTGTTAATGAACACCACCGTTCATTTATGAAACTCTTTAAACCATCTCTAATTAAGCAGTAATGAAAAATATCAACCGTAATTAACAACTAAAACGATCTCATCAGAGTAACCCACTTCCCACAGTTCATTTCAATTACTTGCGTGGGGTAAAAACATCTGACAACTGTATTCAACATGTATATTACTTTCATATGTAATCTGTCATCTTAATGTCACTTGGTCCAATTCGCGAAATTACATTTTAGATTTATGATGACAAACTGCTACCGAATACTGCAGGCTATCATTTAAAGGTAAAATATGTTATTCGTAAACGATTTTTTAGTTTGGCTTAGTAAGACAACGGCGCCGACTCCCTTGTGCGCTAACTAAATCAAAATTAAACCATTGCTATCTTTTATTAACGTACAGCGTGAGAAAAGGGCGGCAACAGATAACAACGAACTTAGAAATGTCAAACCAGTTTTCCTCTAAACAACACTGTGTTTTAGTGCACACGTTTTTGCGTGTTGTTAGATTTGTATGAGAATTTCAGTCGAAACTCGACAGCTCGAATTTTCGTCTGTCCTTTTCTAATTGTGTACAAGTTAAAAAGATACCGATGACGTTAGAAATTAGTAAGTTCAAAAAAATATTTTTTTAAAAAAGATGCTTTGAAAAAACACGTCCACTTCCGAGTTTAAAAACAAAACATTCTAGTCTAAAAACTTTATACTTTACTCTATATAACCTTTCTTAAATAGCTATAACAATAAATTAAAGAAACTTAATAGCTTGTATAGACAATTCACCCACTTTCAACTGAAATAAATTAAGCGCAGTATAAAATTTCAACCTTCAGTTACGATTAAACTTTAAAAAAGAGACATAACAATATATCGTTTTGCACATAAACGTTGGACGAAAGACGAATGAAAAGGGTGGAAATAAAAAAGGATAACAGATGGCGTCGCGCGCCGGTGTCCCGTCGGCGCCTGCGCATGGCCGATATCGCATATAACAAAAAGTTTCAAAAGTTTCATGCAATCCAGAAATATTGTACACTAAAAAATGAAGGACTCTCTCAAAATATTTATCAGGATAGTTCATATTATTTAATAATTTAAGAATATTAGTCAGTCGTCTCATCAAGGGATTAGGAATTTGTATTAATCTGTTCTGTGGGAATTATCCAGTAGAATGAGTTGTGAAGATCAGATAGACCATCGCTTCAAATCAAATAATGATATTCTGCTGAATTCGATGAGACTGAAAGCCGACTCCGTCCTAGACTCGGATTAGGCAAGGACCTAATAGTCTTTTAAACAAAATAAAATAAAGCTAATTATACACAAAAAGCTCTAGAAAGTTTCTATCATTATACTAATAAATTGTTCAAACTTTTGGCTCTCTAGTAATTGCAATAAATTAAATAAATAAAAAAAGTAGTTAAATTCTTATAAGATAGAGTTAATTTTTAGCTATTTATTACGAGTTCTCCTTCTGCATATTATTTGTAGTTATTTTGACGCCGTTACAAGGATATCGCATGTGTTTGTAATGCATACGTTGCTTTGAGGCCGACTTTCGTGACTTAATACAACTACCTGTTTTCCCTGATAATAATGATTTGCATAAAACTGTTATAACTGTATAATAATTTCCTCGAACGCCTTTTAATGATAATTATTTTGCATATCAGCTGTGTAACACAATTTTAAGGGTTATTGTTTATTTATAGGAGAGTTACCTGTCAACAACATTGAAGTTGTTGATTTATATTTTATGATACCCAAATATTTATTACAAGCAGGTGTATTGAAAAACACTTACTAATATTATAAATGCGAAAGTAACTCTGTCTGTCTGTCCATCGCGCTTTCACGCCAAAACTACTGAACCGATTTTAATGAAATTTGGTACACAGATAGTATAGAGCCTGAGAAAGGACATAGGCTACTTTTTGCCGCGATAACCGACATCCACGCGGGCGGAGCCGCGGGGAAAAGCTAGTAACTGATAAATCTGCTTTATTTTGTCCTGTTACCTTTCAAATTGCTTTATAACATGTGCTCATATGGTGTGCATTGTATATACTTTGTTACCTTCTTCACATCACACGAGAAAATCTGATCTAAGAGGTAATCTATTTTTTGTAATCGATTAATTTGATCTTATAGCCAACAAAATCCGTATTTTACCTAGAACTTGCGAATTGAATATAAGCCATATCATTGACTGTGTTCATTTGTAGCCTTATATTCAAGATCAAGGTTATTAATAGGTGTAGGTAAGGGTTGTAACTATATCCACAAGTATTTGCGGTTTGGAACAGACGGTCAAGTAATCAGGTTGTATCGAGAATGAGGAAGTCAGTTGGTTTGTGGTCTTCCGGCTAACTGTAACACTAAACTTGAGAGGTAAATGAGGAAGTATGTTTTTATTGTTGTGATTTGATTTGATGACCAATGTTGGTACTTATGTATTTAAAGTTAGGACTTAGTTCGTTATTTGTAACCCGAAGAAAAGTTGATATATTTACGTAAACAGTTTTGCAATATGTACAGTATTTTAATAGCATATTGCTATCTCTACCTTTTACATTATAACGAACTGTGTCTTGCAGTTCATCCCGTCTTTTTGCTCGTCTCTTATGATACCTAGATTATCTAATGCTAATTTGCATGTAATCTTCCTTAATAGGGGTTATCAGAAGGAAAATCCAACTCGCCAGTGATTACCAGATATTCGAAATTTTAATCATACAAATCCTACAATTTTATATCTATGGATAGGTCATAATACAAGACAGAAGTTCGTGGAAAAAGGATGAGGGAGGAGAAGAAAGAGGAATAAGAACCTATGCTCTGCAGTGGGATAAGCCGGGCTTAGATTACACTAGCGAGCCGCCCCAGCTTCGGGAAGACAAAACACTAATGAATTATACCTTTTCCACATATAAACCTTCCTCTCGAATCACTCTAGCTATTGCTGAAAACTGCATTAAAATCCGTTGCGCGGTTTAAAAGATCTAAGCGCACAGACGTGAGAGCGGGAGCGACTTTCTTTTATACTATTTAGAGATTAGCAAGTTCTTTTAAAACAATATATCTACAGAATTCATAACATTAATAAAATTTTCCACATACCTAAGTACATAGTATATTAACACAACCAAACCTTGTACCAATCATACTATAACTGTAATAAACTGCGGCGTGAGTATTACAGTGGTCTTGTAATATTACCGTAGCGGTGCGCACGCGCATACACTCGGTATATGATGAGCGTTTAATGGAGGACGGGACGAGAGTCGGTAGTAAAGTTACTACAGCGTCCACAGCCATGTTTGTTTTCTAAATGGAACTTACCAACAGCCTAATTTACTCTTAGTAACTACCTACCTAATTTTAATATAGAAAATATTTAAAACTACTTTTATAATTAGCTATATTTATAATTAGTTACTATAGTTCTTGCAGGTTGTTTTTTCTTAATTAGGAAACAGCTTTTAGGTAGCATGGTTTACTTGACGTTTGAAGCTATAATTAATAAAATTATCTTAATATTTTTTTAAATATCAATAAAATCATCAAGTTTCACACGATTTGGCTGGATTTCCTATGACCTGCACGTCCCTTCTGACAACACTAAATCACTTTTAACTTTAAAACCAATTACTCCACCGTTATCGCGTACAAGCCAACAGAACGAACGCAAATTATATCAATTACCTTTCATAACACCGACATAATATTATCACGGAACTCTAAAGGTCAGATAATAAAAATACCTTGGGCCCTATGATTATGGGAACACCAAAATCGTGATTGTCATTAGGAGAGACGTGACATGGGTTTTGAAAATAATGGAGGTGTGTTTTGGACGAAATGTTAGGGGAAAGTAAAATACCTGTTATTGTAGATAATTATATCGAATATTGATAATATACGTCGACAGCAGACGACAATATGTCGTCTGCCCTTATTTGCAACTCCTATTGAGGTCTGCTGGCAGAAAATTCTTTAGAATTAAGCCGTACCATTGTAAATATTTTCTGTTTTATGTTGTGTTTGTATATTAAATAATTTTAATACAATTCAGTAATTAAATGTAATATAGGCATCGACTTAAGAAGTTTTCTTTTACTGGTCAAAAAAATTAAAATATTTTTATTTAAAACGGCGCAAATCGTCCCTAGCAAAGACTAGGTCAACCCCTCCATTCCCGGCCAAGCGATAATTATGTCAAGAGATTACGCAGGCTCTTGTAAGAAAATGATGAGATAGGAAGTTTGCCAAGAGTATATAAAGCCTTTGTCGAAACCATACGTATAGAGGGGTCCAGCGCTCAAGTGTCTAACACCTTAAGTATCAGTATACAAGTCAACGGTTGCTCAATAACTATACTTATTACGCATGTTTATTGCCATTAGCGGCCTGTCTGATAGAGATTGATTGGTAAGTAAAAAAGTAATTGCCTTCGTGGCATAGAAGCCGATTTATTAATGCATGCTGGGAACGAGGCGATGGTAATCATTAAACACATAAGTAGCTGGGTTTCGAAACTTGTGTGTGATACTTTATGGATAAAAGGTACCTTGTGGATGTGAAACTGAGGTATGCATCGGAGTATTCGGCGTTGTCGTTTACGATAGAATTGTGTGATAAATCAAATTTATCTTTGGTCAAGATTTCTCTTTAGTGTGACATCGGTGTTAAATATGACGGGTAGAACTTTCATCGAATTGATCTGCAGAGATTGAATTCTTGAGATGAGCCCAATACGGGCTATGAGTATTTTGTTTCGTTTTTTATGTTTTTCGCAAATTAGGCTTCATTCCGAGCAAATTATTTTTCGTCATATATTTCTGTGGCCATACTATGATCGTTTCTAATAAAATTTACCTCCCCAGATTGTTCTTCAATTTATTTATTAGTCACTTTAGCCGAAATCTCATATTTTTAATCACACATCTTTCCCGTTTTATTTCGTAGCACAAAATGTCACCTTTCAAAAAGTCACCACAATACCAAACGCAAAAGTTTATGGTGAAAAATGTCAAAAATCGTTGGAAGAGCAAACAGCGCGAAATGTTTGAGTGCTCGGTTGTTGTGTGACGAACAATTTTGTTTACTGTCTGCCAGCTAGTGGCGCGTGTTGTGTGCACCACAAACAACAAAAAATAGGATAAAATGTTGCATTGCACTTTGACGTATCGAACTATCGACGTATGAAAGCAAGCTATCAGTTGCTGATTTGTTTGTTGTTTTTAGTATCAGGGAAGGCGACATCTTACTGCGTTTATTTTTGGATTAAATTCTTGACTTTATTGGATATCCAGCGAAGAATAATGCAAGATAAATTCATAGACAAAAGTAGAGTGTACATTTGAGTTGCGCTCAATTATAGGACATTCGCAATTAGACAGCTAGGTGAGCGAACTTACTTATTACTATGAGAGAAAATGAAATGTTGAAACTGAACATAAAATTGTTTGTTAGTACCTAGAAATCTCGTAGAGCTCTGTTATCACACATTTGTTTATTTAACAAAAGATTATTGTTTTTTTTTTGTTGATAGGTTAATTGGGACATAAATAAAAAAAAACATATTCCAAAGTCCAAATGACTACGTACAGAACAGGAATAAATAACATTTGTACTTTTCACCCAAAAAAAAATCCTTAAAACACATAATTCCATAATTTTCTACTCCTCAAGTAATTTAATTAGGTTCCTAAAATAAATAAAAACGTTTAAAATACAGTAATTTGTTCCACTTTCCCCTTTTTGCGATAGTTGGTATTTCTAGAAACCAGCAATACAACACACGTCGTAAAACAACGTTGTGTACATTTGTAACTGGCGCTTCCGGAATATTTCGAGATGTTGGACAAAACAAATGTAATATCGGGCATGACTCAATGAAACATCACAGAGACGCTTTCATAGCACAATAAAACATTGTTTAAAGTAAATTTGTGATTAAATACTCATTCTGTAAATATGCTGGCTAGTCGCCAAGGACGGTTCCCAAAGGATCTGGTAAAAATCACGTAGCTGAAGATTTTAATAAAAAAAGTAGTCTTTCAATTTACAGTAAATACGTATGCCATCATACCATCTTGAGAAAAAGTCCTAATAAAAGCATTCTAAGTTCGTATTAAATAGATGATAAGTTATATTAGAGAATAAGTTGATTAAGCAGAATAATATTGTTAGTACAGTAGTTACTTTGTAAAAGGGTATGATGGGGTTGTCATATCTCCATGTAAAAAAAAAAAAAAAAGTTCGTATTAAAAGGAATGTGGTAATCTAGGTAAGCGCTAATTTTACCAACGCCAGATAATTTTAATCCGAAGATAATTTATTTTTGAATTATTGACAGTTCTTCCATACAAAATCTGTAAGTCGTCAATTTTATTCTCCGAAAAAAAATTATCTGGCGTTGGTAAAATCGGCCCTATAGATGCAAAAATACAACAACACATTCCGTAATAGACATAACTTTAACATGTTATGAACTTTACTTTATTTTATGAGACTACTTTATGTGATTTTTTTGATTTTTTCTTTAAGGGTTGAAAGAAAAATCTCCTCTAACTACTCCATTAAATTCTAACTCTTAGCAATTATTTAAAGTCCTAAACAATCTTCTTACGATTAGCTTATCTCGCAAATATAGATACAACTGCTGTTTCAGTAGTCAAGTCTCAAAACATTTTAATATCAGAATGTTTTGGTAAAACTTATAGGTATAGGTACAAGTAGGTAGATATCGCTGGGACAAAACTCCCAAAAAAACAAAAAACAGTTGAAAAAGTAAAAAGGACTCACCAGCAAAAGGCACGTCGCAGACATATTCCTCGACGCAGTTGTCAGTGTTCCCGCTCCTATCGGTCGCTCCACTAGCCACGGACGCCGCTGATGCTGCCCTCAGAAGGAAAATGTCTGTCTCTGTCTGACTGTCGCGCTGCCCTGATCTTCTCTTATATTCCTAGAGAAAAGAACAACATTTTGATGCGTGATTCTTTTAATCTTGAGACTGGATACAGGATTCCCGAGTCTGCTAACTATTTTCGGTTGTATAATTAAAATGGTGCATCAACAAATCGACAATATTAATTTACTTATTTTTTAAGTAAAACTTCTTTACGCACGCTTGGGGAGTAAGCTGGTGATAGCGTGACGAGAGCGTTACGAAAAGTGTGATCGGGCGAACGCAATATGATAGGGAGATATAAGTTAGTAAAGATAGAAAGAGAGAGAATTATGTTTCGTATATTAGTGTAGGGGAAAGAGAGAGATGCGAGCACACATTTTCCTTTCTCTCATAGCTGTTACATTTCGTATATAAAGAAGTGTTACTTCAGTCGTGTGGTAAAGCACACAAGTTTTTTTTTTTAATTAGCGGACTCTGGGCCCTAATGTATATGTCTGTATGGTTACCTACTTACAATAATTAAATATAATTCACGTGTAAATATAATTGATACTTGCAAGGTACTTACGACAGATATTTTTCGGAGAGTCCAAATAAATAAATGGCTGAAGATGGATGCGACTGGCAAGTCAGGAATAAGCTAAAGTAAGCTACACTACACATTTTGATGATTCAGACTTTTGTAAGACGAAAACAAAAACTTTAAAAGAAGTAGCAAAATAGCTAACTTAAAAAATGTAATTACGAAGCGAGTAGAAACGTAAAAACTGTTAACTATTTCCTGTGTTACAATTATGCAGGTATTTCGGGCTATAACTATGTTGCCTAATTAAGAGATACATAAATGTTTAAAACGGCTTAATTTAATTAACTGCATTCTTATCTGGCCATAAAAACATAAGAGTCGTTAGGAATATAAAGAATGTGTTTAAAAACTCTTTTATCTAAATAAATATCTACCATATTAAAATTATGTTAGGTAGGTATAGTAAAGCTCGTTGATATCAAAAGAAGTTTTTAGGCAAGGTATAATATAAATACCATGGAAAGTAACTATATCTAGACATCAGATAATAGGGATGTTGTTTGGGTATGTAATGTAAAAATCTATTTAAACCGTTAGTTAGAAATAATAAAATATTAGGATTATATTAAAAAAAGGAAATACTAAGGAGACCCCACAAAACGTGCAAATGTGTGACGTCATGCGACATTTTTAATCAATGTATTGTCGTCAGATTTTGGTTAAGTAAAAAAAGAAAAAATATGTGTCTAATATTTTTTTTTAATCTACATGACGGATGTGAAAACAAAAATAGTAAACAGTCCTATTATATCTATAATGCTCTATAGCTTCATTATATATTATATAGCTTTTTATAAATTGATTGGTCCATGAGTCAGTTGTACTTACCTTATGTGCAGACGTTATTATTTAAGTCGAAATATACATACCTCTTTATAAAATGAAATAAAAATATTTTGGATATTGATTTTGAATACTTACGTACCTACCTATACCTACCCATATATTTTGTTATACAGTCTTCTTTAAAGTAGGTACCTAGGTAACCTACCTATGGCTAAATTTATTTATTAAAGGCAGATGCAGAGGCCTCAATCAGGGGGCTAACTCCATGAAAAAGAGGTTATCAAATCGATTCCAACGTAGGTAACTTAGTAATACTATTGAAATTGCAAAAGATTAAATATGAAATATTTTTCGGCTTATTTGTCAAACAAAAACTACTCAAATGTTGGTGTCAGGCTCAGTTCGGAATCAAGCCAAACATCTGTAACTCATAGTTTGCAGTCTATTTACCTCGTCTATAATTCCAGTTGACGTAACATTGTTTCCTGCAATTTGCTGTACAGCGGGGTGGCCTCAATACTCTTGTCACTACATAATTAGCTCGACTACTCGAAACTAGTTCGCGTAGACTAACTTTGTATAGTTTGTAGACAAGCAAAATATTTTAATTCTCGAGTAGACCAACCTATTGAAAGCGAGAGGCTCTTATTCTTAGAAAGATCTTAATAATATGCGGGCAAAAAAGAAGCTTTTTTATTTATTTTAGACACATTGAGAATTGATGTAACATGAAGGAAGATAAGAATGCACGAAAAAAAATGGTTACTCTCAAAAATACAGGTGCAAGACGAAACGTAATGTTGCGTTTCATTGCATAAATAATTTACATAGGCATTCAGATCATTCAATAAATTATTAAAAATTCCTACGTTCTCAGAAAATATTAAATTAAATTTATACGATGAAGCGCGGAGGCATCCTAATTTCTTTAATAAAAAAAATACGCAGTGAGGTGTGACGCCATCGCTTAGACAATGTAGATCAACAAACCTCACAATATACGGTATTGCTATTCGGCATTTATAGGCAAGCGATTAATTCGTCGTCTAACCTAACTCTTCGCCTTAAGAAATTTATATAATGTAAATTTATTTAACTTTGTTAAATTTATACAAAAACCAAAGAAATATATATGTACTCACGAAAGATTCCAAGCAACTTATACTTTAACTAAGTTTTGCGTTACTTCTTTCTTCAGGCGCCATTAATTCATCTAGCCAAGAAATAGCTTAAAAAGAACATGATAATGTAAAAAAAACTGAGGTGAATGAAGCTAACAAAACAATAAAAAAAAACAAAATCACATAAAATAATATTTTATTGCGAAACTAAATAAAATCAAAAATAATAACTAAAACTTAAATAAATTCGTAATAACTAATATAATTTCACAGTTTCGTCGGATACAGTTTAGATTTTAAATAATATCAGTCTAATTGTCTTTCCGATTGCAAAATAAATCCAATTAATTACAAAACTAAGGGAATAACAACTACGCACTGAATATACTGTCATGTTGGTAAAATGAAACACAAACTAGAACAATAATTTATAAAATCGTTTTATAAAATGCATTGATCGTAAATGCTTATAAATTCGGAATCATTATTGATATTTAAATGCATCAATCTACTTTTTTTTATTCTAAATGAATTAGTTTTCACATATTTCATTTAATTAGATAAATTACACACAGTTTATATTAGTGTAAATAAGTTTAAATATAAACAGAAATAATAAACTTTCTAATTAATTATTTTATAATAAAACATTTATGTACTTGTAGTTATAGATAAAACTACTCTCAATTCATCGACTGTGTAATGTGTATATTTACCTAATTTTGTCTCATTCAAGAACATATTTAACAAAACGATTTTAAAATTCAACTTAAATCTAAAATAGCACCTTACGCAATACTTTAGCGGATAAAAAATAAACTATTCTATATACAGGCAACACTAATATACTCTTTAATAATAACTTCAGAGCACCATATGTAAAAAAATATAAACCCCTTTTATTTAAAAAAGTTGTCATACTGACTTCACAATGTCTCTTTTATGCCATTGGTCATTTTCAATACAATAAAATGAGATGGCATTTTTTTAGAGTGACGTATGAACAGGGTTTTAGACTAGGGCGCTAAACAGGAACGGTATTGCCAAAAAACGTATGTAAGTAATATTTAAATCTGTTGCTGTCACTCTTTTAAGCCGTGTCTGCAGCGCCAGTTTTTTCACAAAACATTGTTAGAAAACAAAAATTAGAGGTGTCCTCGAATGTTCGATTGTTTTTATTTTGCAAAGACAGCCACTTAGGCCACAGTACTCGTAGTACAGCAGACTCGGCTTTACAATATAAACAAACAAGATTTTAAACCTTCTCTAAAACACTGAGCAATTACGTAGCTATGTAAAATTGAGAGACTGTTTTTTAATCGGTTACGTCCTACATCTAAACTTTATGTAAAAACTATTTAGTTGAAGAAAAGGTTAACAGCAAGAGATCTAAATAGTATCTTTTATTTCGTTTTATGGTACCACCATAACATATTAAATAATAATATTATCAGCTATTTGCTTTGTTACCCTGCGACATTTTTCT
Organism: Diachrysia chrysitis; assembly: GCA_932294365.1. Taxonomy (NCBI): domain Eukaryota; kingdom Metazoa; phylum Arthropoda; class Insecta; order Lepidoptera; family Noctuidae; genus Diachrysia; species Diachrysia chrysitis. The sequence continues at coordinate 5,581,384 of OW028659.1, read as the reverse complement.
AATTCTTATCTCTTCAACTACCTCCATAATTAGCTGAAATGTTCGAAAATAATTTTATTCGATGTAAAATCATATTTCTTTAGCATGCTCATGCAAGGCGTGTTCTGTGCTTGGTTAAATACATATACTTTAAACTCAAACGACACTCAACTTTAAGACGTTCTCAAGTCAATTTGTTGCTACAAGACAATATGAGACTCAGCGGCAACTTAAATTTAAGCGACGTTTAAGTATAATGCCAATAGGGTGCTAATTTTAAGAGTTTAACAGTGTGGTTCTAGCAGGAAACATTAATAAATTTGTACGTTAATTAATTTCAGGTTAAAGAAATAATGATTACGTGATCAAAAGGGTTTCCGTAACATATCAGTAAGGTTAGACACATAGTGACACAGAAGTGTTCGCATTTTGTTCTAAAACAAAGATTCTACTTAATCTACTAACTCTCTTAATCTTAAAACAGACAAAAATATAAACTAATATTTACAAACAATTTGACCGCGTCTTCGAATTAGAACAAAATTAGAAGTTGATAGGAACCCTTATGAATACCATCGGTGACGCAAAAAAATTGCTCAAAACTCATAGTTTTAGGAACCAATATCATTATTTCGACAACCTGTAATCTTAAACAACTTTTGTACTACATAAACTCTATTTCGGACTAACCTGGCTCAAAGGCCTGATCCTTTCGTGAATGCAGTTCTCTGCTTGCCTGGCCGAAGGTGGGGGGTGGTCAGGCGTCGGGGGCTGCTCATAATGCGTAGGCGACAACGGCAACTGTGCCCTATGCCCATCGTAATAACGCTCACAATCGCTCGGACTATTCATCGACTGATCGTCTAACAAGCTTTCTAATGAAGACTTCTCTTGGTTCGAGTACTTTCTGACTCTATTGTCGTTCATTCTCTGTTCATAGCTGTCGGGTACGAAGTTGTTTCTTCTTAGTTTTCTTCGTGGATTTTGCTCTTTAATGACTATGTTTTCGTACATAGCCGTGATGGCGACAGGTTGTGATCGTTGCTTCAGACTGGGCCGAGGGTTGGGTATAGGGACCACTCTAGGTGAGTTGTGGTTTTCCTCGTATTCTGAATAAGATAGCTTGCCGTCTACGTATTGGTCCACCGAACGTCCGTGTTTGAGGTAGTGTTTAGCACCCTGAAACAAATATTTACACATAAAAACGATGATAAAAATATTTTTTAACTAATCTACGATGTATTAACTTGTGCTAAGATACATTTCATATTTACAATAAAGTCACGTTTTAAAATATAATTTATAATTACGAAAACGTGATCATAATATTATTTCTTAAACCGTTACACATTAAAATTCTCGAGTTTCGCATGGCTTCATATTTAGTTACAGTTCTTATAAACATTACCTTGACATACATCTACATTAAAAAAATACATACATGAACAGAAGTAGAAAGAAGACAACAAATATGAAAAGAAGTATGATTGGCATTGATAACATGACAGTAGCAAAATAGAATCGCAAAAATCAATCTTACTGTTTTTGATCAAAACTCTGCAAATGTTACTACGTATTATGTTTATGGGCAGTTGAAAGTACTTATTTATTTAATCGTCGGACCGCACCGAACTGCAACGTAAAACAAATCAAAATAACTCAGGAACATTTTTGTTTTGCGTTGCGGTGCTGTACGGCCCGCCACTATGTGCGCTAAACTTTTTAGTTCAATCTACATACTACAATGTATAAGGAAACAGTAACTCTTAAGAGGTCTTCCGGATTCGTTTTTAGGAAGGATATTACTGTTTTTCGAACTATGTCCTAAATCCTTGCAAACTAACAGAAGACCAACTAATCTACAGTACTAGAATTACCTTCATTATCACTTCTCCTTGGATAGCTAATCAAAAAGTTCTATTCTACAATCTAGATTGGTCTAACTGTTACCTGTATATCGTCCAAATCGTCTTGACTCCTCGCGTGAGGCCTCAGCTCATAGCTGTACCCCGAAGAGGGGGAGTTTGCGTGGGTGGGGGACACTGACAGGTTCCTCCGTGGAGGTTTCTTGGGAGGGGTTGGCTGTAATACACAGACTCTTGTTAAGGTGGTAGAGATCGGAAGTCTAGGAGATTAGGGAATCTTTGGAAGGATTAATGAGGCATTTTGTATTATTGTTTTTAAAACCCCTATTTGGTGACATATCATTCAAATTCATTTATCAAGTGTGATATATTAAAAATCAGTAACAACCGCAGCGATTTACTGAACGCAAGAACAGCGCGCTTACTACAGGACTGTTTCCATTGTGGAAACGAGACGGTGCACTACACTGCGCGTAGCGGTGTCTCGCTTTGACGACGGCAACAGTCCTGCTTTAAGAGCTCATAGTACAGGCACAGGCCTTTGATTAATGCAACATGTATTATTAGGAAGTATGTCGAACGCGCAATACTCTTAAAAAAATATCTTACAAAGAATATAAACAATTGAAGCGTAAAAGTTTCATGTGTTTTAATATAGTTCATGGCTAAAGATATTTTCGTACAAACTATTTCAATATTACGTGCGAAGGTTGTTTTTAGATATTTTCGATTTGTAACACATTTTGTTTATCTTTATCCAGTTTACGGAACGTTTTACTCTTACTAACCATCCAACATAGCCACCCAGATGCAAAGGTTAAAACATATATTTCATAGAAATTTCTAACAAAAATATTGACCTACTCATTTTTAAAGCATCTTGTTTGATAAAATCTTTATGCACTTTTTGCTCATAAAAAACCTTACCTACCCAGCCAATAACGTACAAATTCCTGATCTAAATTGACGACACTAATGAACCTTAATGAGCAATTTAGTGGCAGGCCTACGAGTATAGCTATCAAATAAGCGTCTATTTCTGTTACATCTCATTGTCATCGCAGAAGCGAGATAAGTGTCCGCAATTGAGTAATAGGGAATTTGAATGGCGATGAGGATAACATCGTGAGGTGGTACAAGTGGTGGGAGTCAGCAAGTATATTCGCAAAACTTTTGAATCAAAACAACCAGAGCATAAAAACAGGAAAACTATAAAAGTGTTTTATAGCGTTTTCCTCTCTTGATGTTATTTGCAGTGATTTTAAAATAATATTGGGTAAAACCAGAATTGCTCTAGGAGTCTCCATTGTAATTAGGTACTGTAGTTTCGCGGATGAATCACATGTTGTTTCATTTATTTATCAAAAAACTCTAGAACTAACATTAAGTTGGCCGTGTTGCATGTGTCAGTGCGATTGCATGGGAAGCCAAGGTGCGATCAAATCTTTTTCAGGATTAATATCCTCTTTCTCAGCGGGGCATCTATCCTAAACGGTCCTATTGGTCGGCCATAATCACCCATCAGTACACGTGAAATTTCAAAGATAATGTTAGTACTTTCAAAAAATTTAACACAATAAACCAAAGAAAAATTTGCTTTTTATTAATTAAAATAATTTTTATTAATAAAAAATTTGCTTTTTATTAGTTAAAAATAATTACAATACTGAGAAATATAAAGTAATTTCAAAAAGTGTTGCAACTATCCGACTTTTACCGTACTTATTGTGTTAAACTGTTTATTCTGGTAGTAATACGTTGATATTTGACTGTCATTAAGTCCCTAGAATTCTAACAGTTCCCTTACCAAGGGATATGTACTGTATTATCCAGTAAATTAAGACGTCATAGAGGCAACTGCTACATTTAAAATACTGGTAGGTATTCAATTGAATCTGGTGAAACTGAAAGCCGACCCCAACCAAATTTGGGAAAAAGGTAAGCAGAAGAAGATAAACCCGTTATAGATTTAGATAAAGATACACTTCTACATAACTGGGTATCTTTTACATGTCATCAAAAATAAAAACTGACCAAATACGTTGCTCCTAGTTCCCACGCTAATCGCTATTCCCTTGGACTCCACATTGTGGCCCAAGTGGTCCAAGTAATTCAATCCTGGCTCGCGGATGAGGGGTAAATTGGTTGCAGCCGGTCATTGAATGGACAATTTTCTACATAAAAGCCTATTAGCCTACAGATGCCAGCACTCAGTGATTGCAGCTTTCTGCTAGAGATTGTTTAGTAATATTGAGATCAATAGATGGCTCGTTTCTGAGTGTAGGTACTTATTAATTAAATTCTCTTTTAGCAAAGTCTGTTAAAATATTTAATTTAACGAAAAAGAGTGCTTTAAATGTACGCTTGTGATTTATCTAGTCTTTTAAGAAATTATTAAATTCAACAGAAGTACCCAATCAGCGCAATTCGAACAATTGGAAAAAATCTATTTAACTTACTTAAAAAGCATACTTTGTTCTCAAGCACGGTTAGATTAACTTTGTCTCTGTTTGTCTAAACATACATCCAAAATACCTGCAATTCTTTAACCTTGTTCAATTTGACTATCTTCTAGACAATACTACTAGATATAAAAGATACAATAAAACATTATAACGACACATTTCTTATTAAACCTAATACGTATGCACCACACACCACGCAGTTAGGTTTTAGAATACCTTTAGCTTCTTAATCCAATATGCGCTGTTATGTTTACTACCCATTGTCCAATAGTATTTCATCACGATCAAACAGGTGTAGCCGCAAATAATATTTATGTTTGTTATGCAAATCTAAGAATACACATCATAATAAGGCTACGATAATATCGTAAACTTTACGTTTGCTTATGTTTATTACAAACCAAGCCTTAATAGAGTCGTATGAGATATTAATTAGTTTAAGAATAATTAGGTCTGATAGACTTGACATCACCTGTAGGTAATTCTTATATAAATTATTATTTTTTATACAAATCTTACTTCATTTAGCAGGCACACAAACAACACAGTAAAATAATGTTTAGATTCCAGTTAGTTCCTTTTATTAAAAGTATTTTTTTAAGCTACCTGTATTCTGGAACCGCTAAATTAATATAAATTATGCATTGGCATTGTATTAGAATTTAAATTAATTAAAGATTTAGGGCGCTGGAATTCATAACTTTGAAATAACCAACCTGCAGTGAGCAATGAATAATGGTTCTTTAAAAGAGACAGAATCTTGCAGTAGAACCATTACATGTTGGTCTTATAATTTTACTGAGTCTTATACCTAAGTATGGCATGACACATATCAAAGCGTATGCTAAATAATTTTATACGAGGAATAATTTTGAATTTTGAACAGTTCCTCCATACAAAATCTGTCAGACGTCAATTTTATTCCATAAATAAAAAATATCTGGCGTTAAAAAAATCGGCCCTAAATGAAAAAACCCAATACAAGTAACTAAAGAATGAAACATGAAGGCAAGGTTCGAATAATGAAACATTTAAATAATTAATACAGATCTGACGAAAAACAAAAGTATTCAATCGGCATAAAATCAATCAACAAGTAAATTAAGCGTCAACAGTTGACAAACTAACGCTGAATTAACATGATTTCAATGTAGTAACAAAGCGATAATGCATTTAAACTGTCATTAAATCACAAATCAACCATTTCGCATCGAACCACTGGCTCATATGGCGCAATTCGGTTAACAAATTTACTAATTGCAATAGTAAACTGACGAGGTTCATGTAAACAGTATATAAAACGGTAATGTTTATGAAACGTCTGGCTTTGTTGCCCTATATTTGGTTTTAATACGATGTTGAGAGGAAAGCTTTTAAAAATTTAGATCATTTTACAGAAGTGTGGATGGAGATGTTTCATAATGTTTAGACTGCATTGTTTGAGTTAATGCTGCAAAGCATATTGTTTATAATACATCACGATACAAGTTTGACTAAAAAAGTTGTAAATTGAACTTTATCTGTACATAAATGTAGGAGTATGTTTAGGCCCGTTGACCTGTGCAGTAACCTGAACCTGCACAATACTAGCTACAGTTTAAAGGTGTTAGTAAAAGTGTATTTTTTTTTATCTTGCTATATCGCATCCAGAATACCAGAAAGCAGCGCAAGAAAAAATAGCTACAATATCTTGGGACAACTCACACACGGCTATCTGATCTTAAACTAGTTTGAGCCTGTATTATAACAACCAGACCACTGATAAACATACATACTTCTAAATACATACATATTGTATAGATAAATTACACCCAGACACAGAACAAATGATCATGCAAAGATTCGTTCTGGGTGGGAATCTAACCTACGACCTCCGGTTTAACCTTCCGGTTTTCCACAAATTACGTAGCTAGTCTGAGGTAACAATAAATTAGATGAAGTGCTTGTAAAAATACCGATATAGCACCAACAATCTCAACGATTTATCAACAACATATACCGACATGGCAACAATTTCTCGGCAAACTACTTCCAATGCAGTATATCGCCCATAATTAACACCACGCCAACCCAATTTCCATGAAACACGGCACAAATAGCCCGTACTTTCCTGTAATATTTTCCTTAGAGACCAATTACGCCATTAAGGCCCATTATGTGACTAACTATGCCAAAATGTAATAACTGTTAACACCAAATTAGGGTGTGAAGTTGTTTACGGGAAATTTGTAAGTGTGACCAATGGGTTGTGTTTCCTTGATATTCTATCATGACCTCATTAATTTTTAAAGTCAAATTGCTTGAAGCCATACAACAAAAGTTCTACTGTTTGGTTTTAATTAAACGACTAAAGGAAAATAGTTTTATTCGTTAAGTTGTTTATATAGCAGGAGCGCCGTATGACAATAATAACCAACTAATCATTTCTCATTGTTTTGACATTTCAATTGAAACAAATCATATCATTACTAAGTATTCTTCACCGTCAGGTTACAAAATTACACTTTTAAACAAGACAATAAGAACTCAAAAGCTTATTTCTGCGAAACGTTTGCTCGAACACAAACTACGGTCGATATTACCAGGACCAGCCAGGACGTATAATAATCAACCTTATTGTATTGTAATAAAGACGGAATTATTGTTTTAGTCAAGTGTGGAAAACTGTACATCAAAGGGCGGGTTGGTATAAATTGGCTGCGCAAGCGCAACGGTGATGCGTGTGACAGCGATTAATACGGCGCCGGAACCCGCCATTGATTTGTGCACTGGATATTGACTGTGACCGATTATACTAGTTGCTTTTGATAAATGAGAGCTTGAAGAAGGGTCTTTTATGGCTAAACCTAGATGGTTACACATTAGGTCCCATGATTTGTTACTTCATCGATCTTAACAATGGACCTTGGTATAATATATTATACACACGTATCCTCGCTGTTTCCGAACAGCAACTTAATACGAAAAAAAGAAAAAGAATAATTATATCTAATAATAAGCAATACTTATGAAACTTCACATAGTGAATCTCATTGATGGCACCAGAAGTTAAAGTGGATTACTCTGTCTTTCTGAGGGCGAAGAAAGTCTAGTAGGATAAATTGCAGTAAGCTTCTTAAGATGAAATTAAATACAGTATCAAAATGTATGGACGCCCCATAAATTACAATCAAAAAGCAAAAAACCATTTAGATCTAGATAACCTAACCAGACTGAATGTATTTGTAATTGCCAGCTCTCTGAAAATGCTCACTTAAAAAGTTGAGTAAAATTAATTTGTACAACACCAACGTCATATCCGTCAAAGGGTAGCTAAAGTGCCCATCTGGGGCTCGTCTGGTTAAACATTAACATTATACAAGGCTTAAAACTCCTTCTTTCATAAATGTTCACAGGAAGGATATTTCGGTATGTTTATGCAACGATTGGAAGCGTATTAACCCGCTGATGCACATATTTATTATTTTTTGTAAAAGCTTCGGTTCGGTAACCCACATTTAAAGATGAAATCATCTATCCGCGCAACACTCGTATCTTTATACAATGGAAGCCCGTCTGTTTAGCCACATGTGTATGGTGCAATCATTAACTAACGACCGTATAATAGATATAAATAGTTTTATTAATGGAACGTTTATTGTTCGCTGATTACCATCTGAAATTGAGTCGTTTCTTAGAAAATTGCAACGAACGTCAAGGTAAATAAAATTTATATTCCTAGTAACCCACCCACTGAGACAATAAAACAGAAATTTCTTTGTTATGCTCAATCATCTGCTTTATTTATCTCTATATATATAAAATTCTCGTGTCACGGTGTTCGAACTTGAACTCCTCCGAAACGGCTTGACCGATTTTGATGAAATTTTTTGTGCTTATCCGGTATCTATGAGAATCGACCAACATCTATTTTTCATCCCCCTAAATGTTAAGGGTAGTCCACCCCTAATTTTTTTTTTTTATTTTTTAGGCAAAATTTTTTGTTTTTATTTTTTTATGACACAGCATACAAAAATACATACAACCCTAAATTTTCATCCCTCTGCGATCAACCCTTATATTTTATTTGTTAATTAAAAACTTTATTTTTTTTTTTTTTTTTTGATGACTTACAATAAAAAATAGGGTAAGGTAGGTAGGGTAGGGTAGGTAGGGTAGGGTAGGTAGGGTAGGGTAGGTAGGGTAGGGTAGGTAGGGTAGGGTAGGTAGGGTAGGGTAGGTAGGGTAGGGTAGGGTAGGTAGGGTAGGTAGGGTAGGGTAGGTAGGGTAGGGTAGGTAGGGTAGGGTAGGTAGGGTAGGGTAGGGTAGGTAGGGTAGGGTAGGTAGGGTAGGGTAGGTAGGGAGGGTAGGTAGGGTAGGGTAGGTAGGGTAGGGTAGGGTAGGTAGGGTAGGGTAGGGTAGGTAGGGTAGGTTATGTAGGGTAAGTTAGGTATTTTTAATTTATAGGGCAAAACAACGTTTGCCGGGACAGCTAGTTAGACTATAAAATAATGAATATATTGAAATAGACCCAATAATATCGAAAACAACGGTAGAAAAAAACTAAACGTTGCAGCTGTTAACCTGGTTGAGGGAACACCAGATAATTGTAAAACAGCACCTTGCTGACACAAAGACAAACAGGTTCAAATAAGTTTAGTTCCTAACCAAAAATTGAATAGCCTATTTAGGTTCATGAAGCCCAAAATACCAAAACAATCGAAACGTTTCATTTTCAATAAACACCTGCAGGAATGTCCCACGGGCCGACTGTCAATACGTGTGCCGCAAACATGGAAGCGACTGGCCGCTGGCCAAACGCGAGATATTTCCGTACCCACTAAACATTCAGCATCAATGATCACAAAATACGCAATTACATCACTATACTATATTTAAGAAGTAGGAACTATCTTGTGGGCTGACTATTACGACTTATAAACAAGAGCAAGTGAAAACGGAATTGCGGACTCATTCATATGTAGGTCTTCAGTTCTAAGCCTGAAGCATCCGAGCGAAATGTACGTTTTAGTGTTTTGACTTAAATAGTATTTTATGAGGAAGGAGAATTATACAAAGCTTAGAGTAATCATAGACACAAGCATAGAGCGTGCGCTTCGCACATTTTTAACTAAATGTACTACGCTCGTTTACTGATTTATGTGATTTTCCGTGCGACAACAGACGTTTATGCGAAAATATCGAGGGTTCCGATATTATTAGGGTAATATTAGGTCTTGAGATAGTTTTAATAAAACGGTACGCTCTGTTTTTATGCTAATTTTACAATGTTACATGTTCCTACTAGTGCGAACAGTTCATACTCGATATGCGCATCCTATAGTTTACTTATTTATTTCTCTATGTTGTATTATGGAGGGAGAAATAAGTAAACTATAGTTATAGACTAGGATGCAATGGATAGACCAAAGAGGAGTCAAAATAAAATAAATTCTAAACCCACATGTTGAACTAACAGTGCGGGATGAGAGAAATTATTTAATAGTCATTAAACAACCATTAATCAAAACGTCCAGAGCAAAACTTAACCCAACATTCTTAGGTCAACGTGGACGACTATATTTACCTTACAATCCATGAGATTACGTATGAAAAAATGTCTTAACCAGACTACATAGTGAACGACTGTAGATAACAGAATTTAGAACACATGGAACGGTATCCTTGCAAAGTGACAGCTTGTAGTTTATAATAAACGAACACACTATCCTTGCTGCAGTTACATTGTACATATCTGAGGTCCTTAGAATACAAATCAGCTTAGATTCCGTTACTATATTAAAGGATCCTCGTCCCTTATTGGTTGTTCCGGCGATTTGTTGAGCTTTTACTTAGTAGTCAACGTGCATACTGCACAAACAATGTTTTAATTTAAATATACTTTTATATTGATACAAATTAAATATCATGATACTCGAAAAAAATATATTTTGTTTTAATAAATCGTTTATTCAGCCATTTTAAATTACTTAGTAGGGTCAAAAGTTAAATTGGAGACAATATGAACTAAAATATTACCACTCAAAACACTTATCTTTATTGCCATCGCATAAATAACAACGTATTTTATGGTATATATTTTATTTTCTGTTAGAGTACAAAACTTAATGGTTCTTTTAAAATTCTATTTAGCAACATAATAAAAATCAATTCATTCAAAGATATGGAACATCTCCGTTCTCTAATCTTTGACGAAATATTTTTGTCCACATGTTAAATACAAAACATCGGAATTAGGTTACTGGGCCCTTGACACATCGTTTTATGACGTCGATACAATTTAGTAGATCTTTGACATACCTCTGTGTTTTTAAAATAAACACGCATTTATTTATTTGTATGGGAAGTAAATACGATAATCATTATTATGTTTATACGTATTACATGCAAGATAACCTTATATCTTTTAGCCTAAATAAAATGCGTTCGAATAATATTGCAACTTACATTTAAATACACAAACTGCTTTAAACTTCACACACACATAAACACACAACACACTAAAACCAACACATTATCGCACATAAACCACACAACAACACATATCACTCGATTGTTATCGATATACGCGAATATCTCGATTCTCGACAATCGAGTGCGTTGGAGCGAACGCAAGCGTCGGTTTGATACGCGACGGCGCGACTGACCGCCCAATTTCTTTGCGTCAACTTACGCCGTATCGTACATGTGGCCATCAAGAGATGTAGGATTGAACAATGCAGCATATGTGATACTAAATATAGATAAGCCAGCTACACGGACACTGCAGACAAGATTATAAGATAGCTCAATTACTTAATTAGTGATTTCCGCAAGAATTGAATAAAAAAAAAAGGAAAATTAAAAGCCGTGTCTTTAGAGCACCTTAAGGTTACCGATGATGGAATATATAATTAGTACCCTATAAATAAATAAGGATAATTATATTTCAATCGACTTATTTTAAAAACGAATTACTGAAAACAAGTCAAAAAATGTGCTATATTACACTACACAGTACACATCCATAATAATTGGCTTTCATTTGTTTTAACATACATTGGAATGCATGGCATACATGTGGCAATAAAAAAAACGTTAATCGCTTTTCTCATGACTTTTTTATTATTCTTTAACCTTAACTAAGACGTCATCATTTTATTGTTTTTTTTTATTTAAATTAGGACGCCGTACCTATTCAGAGTCTTGGGTATTTCTAGATAGCATGTATGTGTGTTTTAGAATATATAAAATAATGTGGAATTAATGAGTTCTCATAAACTAAATAATACAAATTTGTCAAATAACTGTTAGGTATTTTCTCAGCAAGCAAAGCAACAGTTTAAAGCATAGACATATTTACTAGGTACGAATCAATATATATTTGACGACCTCCGTGGTCGAGTGGTGTACACACCGGTTTTCAAGGTGTTTTTAGCTTTGAGGTCCCGGGTTCGATCCCCGGACGGGCCAATGTCGAAAACCTCTTTTCTACACTGTCTCAAGTCTGGGTGTTTGTGGTACCTTCGTTGTATGTGATTCCATAACACAACTGCGCTGGCTTGATCAGTTGCTCCTAAACATAACACTGTCTCTTAAAAGCCTTAAAACGTGCTTTGTATTCTAATTTGTGTGCATTTATTTCCTGTCATATCGTGACAGCATAACGTGACTACAATTGTTAATTTTTTTAATATCCTCTAGATTGCGTGTCTCGAACCAATCGTGCAACAGGTCATTGGGCGTGGACAAAGCATAAATTAATTATAGTATTGTTGTTTTTGTGTTAACGATAAATAAAAATGTAAATATGCGGATTCATTATTCAAATATATTTAATTAATTAGAACTATTTTTTTTTAATTTAAGGAACTTTTATAACTGTTTTCTAGTCTGTGGTTGGGTATTTTCGAAGTTATTTGACTACCCTCTTTATGACAAGTTTGTAATTATTAGAACCTATACGTTGCTTTTTTTCAGTAAATTATTTTTAGTTAGGTTTTACAATTATTTGAGGTCAGCTCGTAAAACTGTAATGGTTACGAGTTTACGCCTCTACAATATGTATGTCGTTGACTATTACTGAAAAGTAGAATGTCCAGTATAACAAAATTATTAATTTTGCAATTTATTATACACAGTCGCAGCCCTAAGAATAGTATGAAATAGACCATAGAAATCTTCTGATACAGTTAGAAGTAGGCTCTACAAGTCCAAAGAAACGCCACACATATAGACAAAAGAACAATTAGAAATGTATACCTATCGATAAACGATAAGACTCTCTGAATCTCATTAGTTTATATTCCATTGAATTTATCAAGATATAATTGATTACATAAATGTAAAAATCATTAATATTCTTTCAAAAATTAAACAAACAAAAATTACTTTCCAAATCGGTCTTTGATTAATCGGGGAACAAACAAAAAATAAAAAACAAAGATTCCGACGAAATGAGAAGCTTGTTTTTTTTAATCGACTAAAAATATGGAACGTTTAGTACACGAATCCTACTTCATCCGTCGTTATTAGCACAACGCAACGTCGCAACTGAATAATCCCTTGATTGTCTTTAATTACAAGTGTTTTTCCCACAACCAATTAGTACCCCTTTTATATGACAGCAACGCAATAAATATATCACTTATTCGTTGTCTTTACCAACAAAGAAATACCATTCATTTGCCATTATTGCTTGTTACTTTCTTTTCAGTCATTCAGACTTTATAATTATGCAATCAATCAATAACTCGATTTTCGAAGTTGATTAATTGATGTTTTTTGTTCAACATAAATCGCTGCGGAAATTTTGAATACACACTATCGGGGTTATTATTTAATGTCATCATGGTTTACTTGACTACTATTGCCTTTTATGAAGATGTAAAGGAACTCCGGGTAGGTGACAAGGTAAAGGAAAAATGTGTATATTTCAATTATCTACTAACACTTTTAAATAGATTAGGAAATTAGTTATAGTTTGTAAAAATATATGGACACAACATAAAGTATTCACATAAAAGAGATAGTATTAAAAGAAATAATGTATAAAAATTATTGAAAGGGAATGATATATCTATTAAAAATATGAAAACTTACCGAGACTTTACTGTATTCATGATGGTGCGCCAATAGCAGAGGCGCACAGCTCGAGGCAGCACTGGACACGCTTAGCGCATCGCCCTCGCTCGTCCCCTCTGCCTCGTCCCAACGCCGCCGCGCCGACCCGCTGCGAACACCCCCGACCAATCCCGAAACCCGCTCAAGCGAAGCACAACCAAGCGAGACGTCCGCATCGACCCTCGGAATACCACTATCGTCCTCGCACTCAGACGACGAACTCTCAGAACCTTCTAAGCAAACACCGCTCTCGTGAATTGACGAAGAAACCTCGGACTTCTCTTCAGTATTCTCTTCAACTATAACATCAATTTCAGGTTTAGAACGACTTCCAAACCTGAAAGAGTTGCTTTGGACCCATGGTCTTTTTGTTGTACTACCATCTGACTTTACGGTTTCTGCATCCGAGTCTTCTGCGTCTGAGTGCAAAGTACTGTCTGAATCTTCTGAGGATTCCTCGATACACGATTTAAAGGAAGCATCAGATTTAATAGTGACGTCCGACTTACAGGAATGTAGTGACATATGACCAGAATATTCCGAGGAGCTCGATTTTCTTAAAGGCAAATGCACACCAGAAGCATGAGATAGAGTAGAGGAGGTTAATGTTGAGTTATCGGTTAATGATATTACTTCCGCAATATCCTTGATTGAATAAGGACGGCCAGATGTGGAAGATGATAGAGTAGAAAATTGTGACATGAGTGTGTAAATGGGACTGCCCTGCTCATTATTCTCACTGCTCTGTTTAGAATTTCGCGCGATAATATCTTCGACAGTAACTACTGCATAGGGTTCTTCTAAATTACTAGACACTAATTTATTTTTTTGGAAATTTGATTTTGACGCTGTCGAATAAGGAGATGACTCTAAAGTAATATCTGGTGTAGAAATACTCCTTTTGATAGCTGAGAACTTTACAATGAAGTCCATAGGAGAATTACGCTTTATCGAGTGCAAGGCACAGCTCCCGGATTCACAGTAACACTGGAATGATGATGATAGCATGTCATATCTGTTTCTAAGCGCGTCGATATCAATAGTGACTTTTTCATCTTTTGCTTGAGAAGTTTTATCTATAAGGTCTTCTGCACTGCTGTGGAACTTAGGCGGCTTAGGTCTACAAAAGCATATAGCAGTTTCAAAATAACTGTCTCTTTTGTTATTAGGGACCTTGGTAAACGGTGGTACATCTCTGTAAAGTGTTTCTCTATTGAAAATGTAAATAAATTCTTGAACAGTTGGTGCATTATAAATGCAATGTCCTGTACCCCTTATGTGATAATGAGCTAGAGTTTCTTTCAAAAATGAACTGTCCCACTGAGGTAAATCTTTAACTCTTAGTGAATCCCTATCTAATTCGATGTTAGTAAATGTTTTGTGTCTGAACAGGACTTTTTTCTGACCGAAACTTTCCGGTCTCTTATTTGGTAAGGTACCAGTCATTGAAAGATATATAGCTTTTTCTTCTGTCTCCAAGCTACAATCGACGTTTTCTAAAGCACTTGCCTCAGTAAGATCCGATGAATCTGAAGCCATAGATTGGGTACTGGACACTTTCATTTTCATATTAGAATAGGGAGAAGTAACGCTATGGCGAAAGGACTTTGATTTCTCAGACAGTAAAATATCCTCCAAATTTGATTCGTCAATCATAGAATCTGAAGAAAGGGTAGATGATCTACTGCGGTTAGATGATTTTTCATCAAAACTTTCATTACTAAGTTTTTTCGTAATAATAGATCTTTTCAGTGGTTCCGGCTTTTTCTCTTGAACAATGGAAATATTTTCGTACAAATATTGTTTTTGTGCATCATCAAGCTGTTTTATGGGTATATGAACACGTGCTGCAGGTTTTGGTATTGCTTTGATCTCCATTACAACATTTTGATAAATGTTTTCACTGCTATTTTTACTAGCAATCATTGTAGGTCTCGGAGGAGGTTTTGGAAGTGAAAAACTTTTAACACTTTCAACATCTTTTTTAGCGAATTCATATGATTCATAGCATTCATTCACTAAGTTAGTTGACTCTGCAGACACAATAGAGGTGACTGATTTTCTATCAGTTACCATCCTAGGCTCGAAAATATTTAATTTCATGGTGTTATTTATAGCTTCATTAATATTACCATTACTTTTATCACAATCTAACTCTGTAATAACTACAGACTCAGGGATTGACTCTTCGGAACCACTTAGTTCATTATTTTCAGATATATTAGGTAGGGATGTTTTAAACCCAGGACAGCTCCTATTGCTTCTGTTAACTACAGAATCTCTGTTCAACGTGCCTAACCGATCAAGCGATATCGTGTCAAATTCGTCATTACATACAATTTCACCAGATTCCTCCTTTTTCGACAGCATTTTAAAGAACTTACTATTTCCTATAAGAATTGTATTTGAATTGCTTTTAAACTCTGATTGCTTCGATTTAACAGCGGCTTCCGCTGCTACACTATTAGTAATGTTAGGAGCTGAATTGAACTTTGCTTTGAGGCCCAAGCATTTTGAAGCAAGCTTTTTAACAAAACTCTGAGGATGATTCTTTGTTAGAGATGAGGAAGATGGAAATAAAAAGCTATCACTATTGTTAGTATTTTTCTGGGTCTCAGTCGTTGTCCTGTAAAACACATAAAGCGACAAAAAATAAAATAAATCATAAAATAAATTCAACTTAACATAAATAATGATTTTTGTTATATTGTTATGGTTAATACTTTGATTTACCACCACCAAAAGCCAGAAAACGATTTAGGAGTAAGAAATGATAAGGAAATACGCATATATATTTAATAATGTAAATTAGAAAGATAATAACTATTATATGGTATTAATGCTACCACTCAGTTAAAAGTTGTTTAACTTGTAAGACTTTTTTCCTTAAGAGAGTTCCCATTTTATCCTCTATCATAGATGTTTTGTTTGACTCACTAGGTCGCTCATCATTTAATATTCGTGTATTCTCGTACGTAAATGCCTTTACTTCAGAATCGTCCACATGGAGAGAAGTGTTAGGTGAACTCTTTACACTTTCTACATTCGACCGACTTGATCTTAAATTCGACAGATTATTCAATGACGTGTAAATGCTCTCCATGATTTTTATGGGTTCATAGATATCTTCACAACTATAATATACGAGTTGACTGCCACTCAAACCTCTACCTATTTTAAACTTTCTTTGAGTTTTCTTTTCTCTGCCTGGATTCTCATGACAATAGCAAGGCATAGGATTAGCTTTATGTTTCGTTCTTGTAAAAGGATGGACATTACCACGAATAGTTCCGGGATTTAATTCATAAATATATAAATAATCGAGAGATGCATAAATGCAATTAACATCCCCTCTTAGATGAAAGTCTGATTTGTTTTTAAAAAATGGAATATCAGGGTTAGACATTCTCTTAAGATGATACTTATTTGTCATCGTGACGTAATCAAGTGTGTTATTGGTATCGATGTTTTCACACGAGCTTTTGTAATTTTCAGCAGGTATATCATAAGTTTCATGTTTGTCAAAATCTGAATTTATTATTATAGGGGGAGGTTGGAATTTCAGATGACCATCCATAGATATGTAATCATTTGCTACCGCGTTGTCACAACTATTCTCACTTTCAGATTTAACTTTTTCGTCATCAGGTATATTTTTGCTAACATTTTCGTAAATGTTATCGCCATCATATTTTATTTCAGCAACGAATTTGTTTACGTATGTGGAGTCAACGTAATCCTCATCGCGCATAGGTGTAAACACTGGTGCATGCGTTACTGATCTCCGATTAGGCAGCGGTTTCCTTTTTAGTGAATTTGTATCGTTTGCCTCGTACAAACTATTAGACGACTTATCCATGGTGCTACACCTTAATATCTCACCAAATTCTCTAGTCGGTGACGTAGACTTATAATTCGCAAAGTCATTTATTTGTAGAGAACTTACTTCTCTCTCTGATTCAGGTCCAGCCTTAGATTTGTTTCTTGATTTAAATTCGGAAATGAGTTGGTTTTGATTTTCTAATAACTCTGAACAAGCGGTATCAGATTTTATAGCGTTACCTAGAATTTTAAGTTGTTTATTATTTCTGGCCTTAAGCACAAAGCTGTCGCTCCTTTCTCTGATGTCGACGTTAAGTAAACTATTAGTCATTACTTTAACCTGACTACTGTGTTCCGATGGTGGTAATTTATTGATCGCATTAATCACACTGTCTTTTTTATTATCATCAAATTTTGTTAGAGAAGCGTTTGGTTTAGTGCTGAGCATTTTAGCAGGAGGCACATTGCTATAAGTCCTGTAAATTAAAATAAGTAATTTTGTGTAGGTTTTGTGTTGAAATGTATTTTTTTGACTGCATCACTTAATTATAAGCACTCTGCAAAAATTAAATTTTTTGCCCGGGCACTTTGTTAAGGGAACTCTTCTTTTAGAATTTTATTGAGTTTAAATCATCCCTTTGGTACCGTCCGCGTCTTCACTAAAGCAGAAAGTGCTTATCCTAAGTATTTAGCTCGCCATCAAAGGACGTCGACGGGAGATATTTCTCTCGTGTCACCCAGACGCCTCACCTAGCTGTTTGCAGACAAAATCAAAGACACGGAAGATTTTAATGAGGCAACCCGCATTCAAAGTTTTTTGTTTAACGTCCATTCTTTTGTAAACTTACGTGTGATGTTTTTTTTAAAGACGTGAGCATCTTGTTTACTGTGTAAATATTGAAAGAAAGTTGAAATTTAACTATGTTCTGAAGTTGGAAGTGTAGGTAATTTGATAAATGTGTAATGAATACTAATGTCGAAAAGGTTTAGACATTCGTATATTTCATGTCACATTAATCAAATTCAACGTGTTCCTTTATCCTCAACTTCTTAATAAAACAAGTATTCTAGCTTTATATTAAATAAAATACAACAGATTTCGCTTTAAATTCAAAAGCGGTCAATTTTTTTCCTTTTATCTTCTTAACTTTCATAAACTGAACAGAAAATGAGCGACTGTAAGACAGCAATCATAGTTCAAAGGAGATACGGCGTGTGTCATAATTGAGGCGAGCCAATCCAATTAAAATTGAATGTTTTGAGCGAGCGCTCTTTTAGTAATTGCCGAGATGCCTTTGCAGGCTTACCAACCGCGGATTTGACTTCACGAATCAACGAACAGATTTAAATAAAAAGAAATCGTGCGTGTTAGTATAAAGAGGAAGAAAGATAAAGATACCCCTCACCGTGTTAATGGTTTTTGCGTAATGAGGTTTATGTTATATGAATGAGTTTGAAAATAATCAAGTCTTAAACAGTCAAATGCAGAAATAATACAAATTATATAATTGAAATTTAAATTTACTAAGTTTTGTTAATATTTCTGCAAATGGCTATTAAATATACCTACGTGTACGTCAAAAGTTTAAATAATCTTTTACCAGTAGGTACTATTTTTCTGATTCTCCAATTGACGATAACACTTATCTCATTAATAATATACTAATAAGACCAATCTACGACAACGAAGTAAATACAAACGCAGTGCTTACTTTTAAGACTTAATGAATAGGAATTTTAGGTACAAAGAAAATCACATAGCAACCATAATTGAATATTTGACTACTATCGAATTATTTATTTATTACAATTATTTCTATTAATAGTATTAAATTGAAGCAGAACTGCGAAATAACATAAAAAAATATACACGAATACAAAAGTTATAGGCTTCAAAACGACGACTTGTACGGGGCAGCCCCAGATTAGTATGGAGAAAACCATAGTGACGTCACATTAGGTTATAGATTTCTCCGTATAATTAGCAATATTGAAATGCTTGTAACTAGTTCGATATGAAAGTAATTAATCTGCTTTTGCAACTCGTTATAGTTAGTAATATTTTTTTAAATAAAATAAAAAAAGAAATTTGTCAAATACCCAATTAAATAAAAATGTAACATTGTTTTAATTAGATCTCGTATACAATAATTCAATATTTGCACTCGTTTTTATTTACCGTGTCTAAAATTTTGCCCAAATTTATGCTTTTTTTATTAACGTATACCCAAAAAAAATATCAAATGAAACTTACACAACGGCGTCGGGACTATAGTCCGGAACTGGGAACGGAGGCAAATCCTTATCACTGTCAAAGGCGCCCATGATGTTATCATACTCTGTTAAATTAAATAATAGTTAATTATCTAAAACATTTTTTATAGAAAGTATAATGTTGACTGTGACTACGGTTTTAGGTTTACAAGAGCACTACAGTCATTTAAAATAGTAATTGCCTTAAATACCACAAGGTAAGGTAAGGTTAGGTTTCAACTAATTCAAGATAGCGGGGATGTTGTTAAATAAAAATATGCTTTTTAAATATTCTCAAGGTTAAATAAAAGACAAGGAGACTACTGATTATAGTAATAAAAGTGGAAAAAAAGAGTGAAAAATAAATAAACAATATAACTATACAGATAATATATTAAGGGAAATCCATACAATATAACTATACGCGGTCGAAAGTACTCTAAATCCGGTTCCTAAATTAAGAAAGAGGGAATATAAATCTTATTACCCGATGTCAATAAATTAACCACAAAATATTATTTTCTACGGAACAGTCTTTAAGAATACAATTGACTTTTGCCAAATGATTACCATAAGATCATAAGGAATTTTATGAATCACATATTTTTGAAGGCAATGGCAATCGAGTAATCTTACTAATGAATTGACTTTATTAGCAATATAAAAGACAATGGAACCCCGTAATTTTGCGTTTAATCCTTCAACACCAGTAAAACAAGGAGTCGACATACCTGCTTTGCACATACCTCGTATGACTTTCCGAACTTTTCTGGTAGCTTCTTCAGGGTATTCTTCGAAGAGATGGTATACTGTTTTTCCGCTGGAGTCATGGGCATGAAGATCAGCGCCTTTGTCGAGGAGTATACGAACTACGGAATGTTTCCCAAATCGAGCAGCTTCATGGAGTGGAGTACCACTGTGTGTTCGCACGTTGGGATCCATCCCAGTGTCTATAAGTGCTGTTACCACGTCCCTATCGCGAAAAAATTTTTAATTTAATAGAGTCACAATACACGCTCTAACTTATAGGAGGACATGTAGCGAATGACTATCTTATATGACGCGTAATCAAAGTGTAATTCAGTTACTTGTTTAGACTGACAAGTAGTTAAAAATACGCCTTTATTACTCCGCACTTCGTCTTTATCTGTCGTTCGTTTCGTTTAATCGAATTTATCTTTTATGGCAATGACTAACTTAATATATATTAACACTATATCTCCTGATAACATACCCTTGGAACATTGATGAGATCTTCACAAGTGAGTTTTACCAGAGAAATTTTAATGAATGAGTCACAAGGCGTATCTTAATTACAGAACATTAAAATATTTCTTCCGAATAGGTATTTTTAATCAATGGAAGTATAATAAGACTAGATTTTTCGTATAAATCGGGAAATGAATGGATCGTTTACTAGCAACATTAACCATAAACATTTTTATCTTGATACAAGCGTTATTAGCAGTGTCAACAATTTCGTGTAAAAAATAATCCTGCAGTTATGTTGTTGATGCGTGAACAAAGATTTTTTTTTTCAGTTGTGGAATATTTTTGGTTATGTAAAGCTGGTTTTTCAACGTTTGAGGAGGAAAGTCACGTAAAAAAATAAGAATGTGATTAATTCACCAAATTTTTCAAGAGATCTACGCAGTTAGCTTGAGCGCAATTTTTGACTGATTCACTGGACTTTATTAATTCACCAGTACATAAATATAAAGTTAGGAAAAATATGTGCATCGTAGATCTCACTATCATACCCAATTTTTCTGTCAATAATGACAGAAAAACGGAAAGGCAGCATTAAAAATGGCATAAACAAAAAATCAAAGAACCAGAGTAGGACAGTGTGACGACTTTTACTAAAAAGAAAACTGTCTAGTACATAATACAATAGTCTTGACAATGACTAAGTGTTGCGTAGACAGTTTGACGCGAGAACGTACTCATCCAATTACGTTAATTCAAGCCAGCCAATCAGTCGCGACTTAACGATTATTATCTAAATTTAGCATTGGCCGTTTAGACCTTCAGCGATAAAAAGAAGCTACCATTTGTATAATAACTTTCGTGAGGAGTATTCATAACCGCGGCACCGCAGTGGCGGTGGTGTCGCGAGTCGAACTCAACTCTGACTCGACTCTCAACTGTTCGACTCGCGACACCACCGCCTCCGCGTCAGCTCATGATTAGGGACTCCTATTGAGTCTGAAACTAGTCGGGCGATCCCGAGAACATGCGTGAGTAAACCGTTTTGTTTTAACTAATTAGAAGCTACCGTGTAAGAAATTTTAATTCACTATGTAGTGGATAATATAGCTATCAGTCTTTAACTCTCACATTGTAGACCTTTCACTCAAAGATAGAACGATGAACGCATTTATCATCTTTGCTTAATTTTGGTTGATGATTATAGACTTCATAAAAGGATTTTCCATTGTTTTTTCTAACAATTATACAGCTTCATCTTAAAATCTTTTGCTTAACCAGAGACAGGACATAATTTGAGTTTCGTTCACCTCTGATATAAAACGTTTAGCAGGTAAGCCAGTCGGGTAGGCTAACATTTTCAGTTGTTAGAATGAACTAGTCATTAAGTATAATAATTATTTGACGACCTCCGAGGTCGAGTGGTGTACACATCAGTTTTCAAGGTGTCACCAGCTCTGAGGTCCCGTGTTCAATCCCTCGACGGGTCAAAGTAGAAAACCACTTTTCTATATTGTCTCGGATCTAAGTGTTTGTGGTATCTTAGTTGTCTCTGATTCCATAACACAAGTGCCTTAGCTACTTACTTTGGGGTCAGAACAATGTTTGTAATGTTGTTACTGTGATGTCAAATTTGCACTTAATTGAATCTGCCAGAATAAATACACAATAATTGATAACACATTAATGTAAAAAGGAACGAATTTCAATAAAAAAATATACGGGACAACATCTGAGGTACGGGTTATTAAAAAACTAATAGAATTTTTGAAATCGATCCTAAACAAAACACTATCGAAACGAGAACCTCCTCTGCTTGAAGTGAGTTAAAAATATACTACTCTCTTTCCAAAAAAAACTAGGATCAAAATGGAATTTCAGACTACAGATTTCGCTACTACATGTAGTTCTACATTTTGTACACATCGACATTCATAAACCAATTGAATCATTCATATTCATGGCACTAACGAATCCCGGAGTGGACGCGTAGAGTTTTATGTGGAAGCCTGATTTTTATAAATGAATATGCGATTGAATGCTATTCATGTTGCTATAGCAATTGATGATGAAAAAGGATTTTTAGTAAAATATGGGTTGGTATACAACAACCATAATATCCAATCTAATTATAACGCATCTAGTATGGGTATGGGCTTGTTTATTAGAATTACTGGGATTTTTACAAATTTGTGGTTATTTTTTTTTAAACTCTACAGACTTCTCCATCTAAGGTAACTAAACTACTTTAAAAAAAAATGAAATTACTTTAAATTATGTAATATTTTTAGAAAATGACTATATTATAATTACCTACCAAGTACACATCATTTTTTTAGCTGAAGGACATGAAGAAAGAATTAAATTCTTCTTATAATTTCCTCTTTTTTTTCTTATTCAGCTTTCTCGAATGAGAAATCGTTTGAAAAAGAGATTTCTTTTGTTATGTTTTATCTAATTGATCCATCTGCATCCAAAATAAATTTAAAGCAAACTTGTAATTCCGACCTGAGGATCCGGGAAAGATTATTTTTGTCACGAACATAGTTAACAAAGATGACCTAGTAGTAAAAGATACTATAAACACAAAGGCTAGTTGTACGGCTTGCGACTAGATATAGCCTAACCTAGATCTTTAGTGATATTGTTTTGCATAGCCACTGCCAGAAACAAAACAACTGCCGTCAGTTCGTGTGTTACGATTCACGCATGTAACTGTTACGTTTGGTTTGATTGACTTATGTCCAGTTTCTATATTCATAAACCGATTTGTTTTGCTTACGGACGGTAGAATTTTCTCCGTTCTGCTTAGACAATTCTATCGTCCGTTAGTAACACGCATCGTTTTTTTAATGCAGGAACCAGGCATTTAGCTTTCATATTCCATGTGACTTTAACTAAGGACATTGCTTTCTCTGTAAGTATATATTATACTTTTTAGATGCTAAGACAAGTCTAAAATACGTACTATCGCTATAACCTCGTTATATGACTGTTTATTTAAACACTATCGTTTATTCAGTGTTATTATTTTCCGCCAATAAATGGCTTGTTTGTTAACTTCAACACTTGGATATTTTTAAAGGACAATTGGATTTTTTTTGAATAAAATTTTGAAATACCTAAGTGATATCCATGTTTGTGAAAAGCCGACGGCATATGGAATAGTCTGATAGCTATTTTTTATCGTCTAAAACCATGGATGTAATAGAAATTCTAAGTGTTAGCTGTGTTAGTAAACTCAAAATCGCTATCTCTTATCGTATAGGCCCTTAAAATCAACAGTCACAAGGTGGGGACCGCATGCCACGCGTTGCCAATTTAACCCTTCCACAGTGCGCGCGGAAAATTGACACACTGGGTTACATGGAGCCATTAATGGATATTATGGATATGGCATTATTATACAATGATGTTGGCGTAAGCGACAAGTCTACAACAATAACGCGCCGCGCCAGGCCAGATAGCGACAGTTACGCGTTAGAAAAGAGCTGAATTACACCTCTTGCGTGTCAGCTAGTAACACTATTTACATATCATTTTTACTACGAAGTCGCCCTTCTATACGTAGTAGGTACTATTAATTATTTTGTGATTTATGGAGAAAACTGGATTATTAGAAAGAGATTTAAACGTACTTATAGGTTTTTTACTCTACAATATCGCAATATTACGGAAACAAAATATGGGAAGATACCTACTTATTTGAAGTCGACTCGTATATTTCACTGAAGTAAATCTAAAGAATAGGTTTATTTCTAAAATTATTAAGACAGTGCAAAAATACCGCATCCATCCCAACATAGATGTAGTTCCCAGTAACCGAACGCGATGTAAACAGGCAGGAGAGCTATCGATGCGTTATAACGAACGAATGAATATGAATATGAAGCAATTGCCACACGCCTTCGTATTAACATATATTAATAAATTATTTGTACATCCATGTACCAGCTAAGACGGTTTAATAAACACCTCGTTAGTGACGGTATTTTGTTTTAGTAGGTATAAGTAATATACGTATATCCGTTTTCTTTAGAGAAATGTAATTATTGAAATGGCCAACTAGTCGCTGTTAACCCCACCTTCTTAACCAAATATATACGATTTCATAAACTAGCATTTTGTCTACGTGAATCTATATCTTTACTTATAATTATCGCGTTTTGTATTTTCTAGTTATTTAAGAAACAGATAACTAAGTTAAGGCGAAAAATGCATCGAGGATTTAAAAATATGATAGGTTTAGGCAAGATTAGTCATTGTTCATTATTTCTCCGTATTTAAAACGTATTTTATAAATACCTTTACACTAGAAAGGGACAGCTAAAAGGTGCTGTTTAACACGAGGCTGAAATAATTTAGTTAAACACTTACTCCCTCCCATTCTTGCTCGCCCGATGTAGTGGTGTATTCGTGAAGATCTGACTCCTGCTAGCTGGATACCTGTACTGGTCGACCAACTGCGGCCGCACTTGCAAAAGATGTCGTACTGTTGATAGCCTGTTAATAAACAATAAATTAGTGATAAATAAAAAAACACGCTGAATAGACAAGAAAATTCATTTATTTGTTTATTCCAGGCATAAATCTGTCTTTCTGGATTCCAAAAATTGGTATCTCATTATAAGTTGCCTACCCGCAAGTGAGAAAGCGTGGTGCTCAATGCTCTTTGCTTCCGATAAGAGAAAACCCATCAGTGGGACATTTATAGGCCGGTATTATTATTATAGGTCCGTCATGATCATGATTCACATGATCAGTCCATGAGATCTAGCTTCGAAGGTTTCTCTTTTTATACATTTAGACATGTGTCAATCTCGAATACTAATCCAAAACCGAAAGGCAATTACTTAAAATTACTTTACTTCAGAGTTCATCCTCTTTTTCTTTATGCCACTAAACAACAGTACCTTCAAGATTTTTCCATATCCTGCTATTTATTTCTCTCAAAAGGTAACCCCATGGGGTAGACTCCATAAAAAAAACGTTGGTCCCTTTTTGCTTAAATTTAGACAATCTTCTTCATTGTTTTATATTCTTACCTTCCATACTGCGCAGCAAGGTCCAAGGCGCTTTCATCATTGGAGTTCTTTATGGTAACGTCAGCACCACGAGATATGAGCTGAGACACCACGTTGACGAAGCCAAATTGAGCAGCTATTAGTAACGCAGTCTCGTGATCTGATGTCTGCGTGACAAGAAAAAGAATCAGTTATATTGTTAATATCTGCAATTTTATTCAATGAAAAGTCGTTAGTAATGTTTTAATATCAATCAGAGAATCGGGTGTGACCTCGGTAGCTTAGTTGGTAAAGCGACAGGCGCGTTAAGCCAGTAGTCGCAGTTCGAGTCCTGCCTGAGGTTTAAGTTTTTCTTTGTACTCTTTGTATCTAATTACAAATATTCGCTCCGCATACTTTAATGCGTAACAAATAATATAAATAATAAGAGAATCGGGATTTACATTTATAACTTTCAAGGCATTAACTTATTACGTTTGATGACGATGATGATTATGAAAGGAAGTCGTTTTGAATTAATTTATATATTTCAGAATTTACGAGACAAACATGTTTAAAGTATGCATGTATTAGTTAAATATTTCTTCACGTCGTCTTAACCTAGCTATTTCAACAGTTTCATTTAACAAATTTCAAACATAACCGTTCCTTAATTTTTAGTTATTTGAGTACGAAAGTTAATAAAATATACATTTATCGACATAAGGAACGTACCTACTGTCGATAAATCTATAAAATCTAAAGGACGTCCTTTCATTTGAATGTTGAAGTCATTGATTTGTTTAAAAGTATGGCAAATCCTGTTGAACACACCCTGCAAGTATTTATATCTTATCCTTATGCAAATGTCGACGCCCTAGCAAATACTGACCGGTTCTAGTTTACTTCACTGTTTCCCAGGCTGGTTCTATTGAAATAACTTTCAATGGTTGTACCAACACGTTTGTTCTAGTAAGTGAATAATCTCGTTGTACTTAACGGTAAATAAATCATAAGTTTTATATAGATTTATTCAGAGTTACGTATATATGTGTTTAAAATTGGAATGGTAGTGGGTGATACCATGCCAATTACAAGTTATCCTGGGCAAGAGATGTATGTTATGATGTATGTATGGTAACGTTGCACAAAAGAGTAGATACTTAGTTTGCAGAGGTATCGATGTTCTTACATAAAGACATTATCTATTCTCTCTAGTATATTCATATAGTTTATTTGATATAGGTAATATTGCTGTTTATCTACCCCCAAAACCGGTATATATTACGCACAAAATCAATGTTCGTCGATAACCACTGTCCCAGCTTTTATTTAATACTAGCGACCCGCCCCGGCTTTGCATGGGTAGGCAAAACATTATTGAATTAAAAATACACACTAACATTCCCTTTGAATCAGTCTGTGGTGATTCACACCATATGAAAATCAGTTCGGTAGTTTTTGTATTTATCGCGTTCAGACACAAAGACAGACGCGGAGGGGGACTTAGTTTTATGATATGAATACTTATATATAGAAGATTATATTGATTGAATAACTTAAAGTCTAAGGTGAGTTAATTACAGCGATATAATACCGGAATCCCTTTACAACAAACACGTACATGCCTTAAAGTATGCAAACACCCCCGGACTCCGGACTTCACAAACTTGTCTATACAACCAGCGTAGTTGTGACGTAATAAACATTCTTGGAACATTCTAGAATGTGGAACGTTGTAATAGTTGTATATTGTTATTTTTATTTTATACAAAACCAGAAAATAGTTTGTTCAGAATCAGTAACAGAACCGAGTCTCGCACTGGCACAGTACGACACGCAATTTGAACTAACAGGCAAAACAGTAAGCTTGCTTACAATCTAGTCAATTTTCAAGACACGTTTTTGAAATTTTGGATCTATGGAAGTTATACCTAGGTACATACAAATGTTTCACAAGCACCAACCAGGACGAAAGAGCTTGCAAAAACAAACTAGACTTATCAGTAGAACAGCTCGAAAGTATTTAGGTATCATTATCAATGAATTTAGATAAACTGTATAAAAAAATCTCAGCTTACTTGGATATAACGGGTTTTACTCATTTCTACTCACCAGTTGGTCAATATTAACAGGAGATTGGCTGTGTTCGAGGAGCATAGAGCAGATTTCGGCGTCACCTTTGAAGGCCACTAGATGGAGGGGCGTAGCGCCCTTCTTGTCCACCATGCATGGCGAAGCCCCGGCTGAGAGCAGCACCCGGGCTATTTCTCTACAAAAGAAAAGTTACGTGAATTATAATGCAATGATGTTGACCGTAGATTTAATAAGAATGTCCTAAACGTTGTCTGGATTCTGTATTCAATTTCTGTACACACAATTACACATAAGTATTGACCATCATTTAAAAAAACAACAAAATAAATCTCCTTTTTATGCTAAAAAGAGTGACTTTTCTAATCAGTATATAGTTGCCGTTTTACTACCAAAACTACATTGTGGAATGCAATAAACCTTGACTATTACGCATTGCTCAATTTTGTCTTAATTCTACTGTAGTTTCATGACCAGACATTACTGAACCTAACTAGATATATCAAAGTAAATTATTTAAACAAAAATAATATCCATATAAATTGTCATTTGCAATAAGGGCTACTTTTGCACGTCCTCCTTCTTCTTCTGCCTTTTCCCAAACTATGTTGGGCTCGGCTTCCAGTCTTACCGGACGGAGCAACTGCCTATCTGACCATCCTGACCTCCACAACCCCTTTTTTACAGGGTAACGCAGTATTAATTGTACATACTGTCTTATTAACTTCTTATTAATAAGCGTGTATTTTTGTACAATAAATAAATAATACCTATCGGAATAGTAAGATCACTAGACCAGTTCCGTCCCATATTAACAGATCTAATTGATAGTAGCCAAAAAAAACCCCGAAGGCAATCAAAGTAATAAGCCTTAGGTAATCTAAACACGCCATACATATAATACAAGGTGAGTTTTTGTTGTTGTGCAAACGAAAACTATGACTTTTACATCGGTTACAAAAACGCTTGGTATAAAAAAACTCTAAAAAAAAACAAATGAAAAATTAAACTCGAATTTCAAAACTGTAGCCGTAAGAGTTTTACGGTAATAGTACATACATTCGAGATTTTGTTTTGTTTGTTTATTTAATTTTTGATACCAAACATTTTTATAACCCTGAGTAGACCTAATTTTCCTTCGTACGACGACAAAAACTGACCTTCTAGTTGTATGTTATAGGTATATAATATATATGTATTTCCCATTCCCCATTGTTTTTTCGTCGATGCGTTATAAACTGTGGTGGAATCGTAACTGACGTCATAGAGTGAATAATTAATGAGGAAAATATTACAGTAAACAGGAATGATAGGACAGTTATATTAGATTCGATGGTATTTATTCAAAAACAAAGCAACATACACTAGTCCTATTTCAACAAAGCCACTGCAAAACATAATTAAACTATTATTCTGGATTATATTAATAGGGAGGATCATAATCAAATCAAAAAGAACTTCTATGCTTATTAGACAATAGACAGCATTGCAAAATTTGTTCTTGTATAAAAGATATGACGTAGGTATGTACAATAAAAAATATGTACTCAACATACGTACGTCAGATAAATATATACGCATTCTGAATTACTCATAATTTGCAATGAAGAATTAAGCAAAATAAATAGGTACCTCTTGTAAATAAAGTCCTACTTACAACTAAATCCTCCGCCTATACGTGTCTTGTTTAGCAATAATATACTTACTATAGTACACAAGTAGCGTTTCTCGTAAAAATAAGACCGACTCTACTTTTCGCAAAATATTTTCCTGTTGCCTTCAAACTATGATCAAAGCAGCTTCGTTTTATACATATTATTCTGATGTAATACTGGTAATTAATATTGCTTTGTAGTTATTGAAAGTCTGTAAAATATCACAAAAAAAGTTTTTTATTTTTAAATAAAATATCACCAAAACTTACTTGCGACCATTTAAACATGCTTGGTGTAGTGGTGTATAACCATTGTCATCTTGCACATTAACGCCAGCGCCTCTTCGTAAACTGTAACAAAGAAAAATAAAAAATTACAAAAAGAATCCGCAGTCGGTAGGATTCGAACCTACGCTCCCAGAGGGAATCTGATTTCTAGTCAGACGCCTTAACCGCTCGGCCACGACTGCCGCGAGAGATTGAGTGAAATTGGTAATCGGGCTACTCGTAAATATAGGCAACTCGTAGAGATAACACATTAAATAAAAACAAATCGATTAAAATTTGACAATTCCGAGAAATGGATAAGATAACTTTATCGAGAAATTTGTCTTGCATTAAGGAAAACAAAAAATATCTCAGTATATAGGTTATCGATATTGTCAACGAATGGTCGAAGTTAATCCGACCTTGACACGAAGGCGAGGGCGATGAACTATGCACTTTAGGTACATTGACACTGTTGTCGCGGTACAAAAGAAAAGCAACTGAAAATGTATTCAGTTTAGGTTTATTTTAGTTTAAAGGGCTATTGCATACCTATTAACTGTAGTTTGTATATCTTTGAAACAATTGCTGTAAATTTTTTTTTTTTTCGCAAATCACACGTTCTTCACAATCAAACGAATTATCTAAGTAGAGTAGGCCAAAACATGAAAAATATAAAACTATATTTTAAAACTATTTCTAATAGGTACCTACGCAATATTTAAAAAAGTATTTTAGTAGGTACCCGCAACGTAATTGTCATAAATCTAGGTTATTTCCATAAATATAGGTTGTACATATATACCGTCTTATCTGTACTTTTTTAAACATAATAAATAATCTCAGTAGAAAGTACTTCACTATAGCTAGTTTGAACTTCTTATTGATGTACTCTCCACATTAATTGCTCTAGATTTGTCACTCAAAATAATACAACGTCGCCGTAATTACATGAAGTCAATTAAATCTATACAGAGTCTAAGTACCTACGTCACAATTATGTAAAGTCAACCGCACATCAGACGCAACATCACAAAATTACGACCATAAATAGCATCCTTAAGTCAATGCAGAAAGATTCACTTTTACCCGTCTTCAACCAAAGGAGTGTTATTTTTTTGTAATTCATTTGTTACCATTACTTGCGGCACTTTCACATTATGCTATGTATATATTTTACGGGTCAACCGTTAGTGCCAAAATAAACAATTATGAGAATAAATAACGGTATGACATTACGTAATAAGTGCCAACAACAGCCAACACTCAGGTTGTTTTAATATCATGTGAACTTGTCTTAAGCTGGCCATGTTGCATCAGTTGGACGATAAAATGTTCTATTGTTATTTAACTCAAGATTGCGGTAAATAAGACGCTCTTGAACTTCACGACAATAAGTCAAGATATTACAGGCAGACAAACTCTACGGAACTATAGGAACTAGAGCTAATGACGAGCCTACAAAAGGTTGATGTATAGGCAAGTAAAAACCATTAAATATAATCAACAGAAACATAAAATTAATAAACTACGCCATAGAACCGCACACACAACATAAATTAATAAAATAAAGTCAAGGTCAGCGTAAAAACCCATTACTGTTTATAAATGGAGAATCTCTTATATCAAAGGCGGCTCAATATCAAATTCTAAACTATACATGATAAGGTTCATAATTGTAAATTTATCGATAGATGACGGTTTTATGCAAAATGATCAGTGTATGGGTATTCCGCGAACCGGAAGTTACGTGTCGAAGTGCCGCCAAAGGCAAAGGCTTGCCTTTCCAAGAAATAAAGCCTCCTTGAATCACTGCCATCACTGGACAGTTAAGGCATCATTATATTCGTAAATATTTTTGTTTAAGATGTGTTTAAACGGTGCAGCGCGTCACTACGCTACTATACAAGTTTATCGTTCTTTAGACAAAGACCAAGTAATAAAAACCATCAATTACAGGGGCTTGCTTCCGTGGATAGCTATACATATTTTTTTATCTACTGGACCTAGTAGAACATGGTCTAGATTTTCCTTTAGTCGGTGTTTGTTCTCGGGCGGACAGTACTAAACTAACCCACATCGATCGCTAGCCTGCTAAGGCTCGCCGTTCAAACGCACCTTTTAACAAGTCTTTAAATCTGACTATAATTATAGCTCGGCTTCTATAAACTTTTTGCTATAGCAATATTTATTATGGAATGGGTTTTTTTTAGAAAATTCCAACCAATGAACCAAGTTTTTGGGTTTTGCAGTTTGAAATCATAAATTTGTTGGTCTTTTAACCTGTTTTACCTATATTGCCATTATGTTATAATTTACGATATTGGTTGTAGGTATATATAGTATGTTACTATTGGTCTTTCCTAAAATAAAGGAAATTAATTTAGTAATTAGTATAAATAATTTATAAAATGTTCTTGGGAAATGATAAAATCGATAAGTACTTGATAGCACAAGGGTCCTTTAGTCAAACAAAGTGTCCCTTAGTCACCTAAGGGACACTTTGAATACAAAAGAGGAGAGAATTGGGTTAACTAAAAGATTTAACAAAAAATATAATTACTAACTACTTATTACATAGCTTAATATGATATAATGCAAACTTCATCGATATTCAATCGAGAAATATTTACAGCGTTTAAACAAAAAGATCTTAACTACTTCCATAATAGCGATGTTTGTTACTCTCTCATACCAAAACTACTAGCCAGATTTGGATAAAAATTAGCACACGAGTAAGTAGTTAATAACCTAAATTACCACGGGAAACACGCGAGTAACGCCGCGGGATGCAGCTAGCTAATAATTCTATTATTTATAAGCAAGTTGTTTCCATCATACGTTCCTCAAGATCTTTTATTAATTAGCGAACTTTTTTACTATAAACAATGGCCTCAATAGTTCATTAAAAACAAATTCCCGTAATTACCACGCTAAATACCGTTTTAACATTGATTACTGAAGGTTGCAGTTTCCACATCCACATAAAAACCTTTCTATATATGAGTAAAGTGAACGTATAGGCTAAGTAACAAAAGGCTTTCTCCAAATTTAATACTTTTGATTGTAAACTGAACATTAATTTTGAACTCATAATATTTATAACAAGCCTTATGTATGGAGGTTCTTTTTTAATGAAAGAAAATACGAAAAACAACCTTATTTGTTTAACCATAATGGCGTTCTATGTTAAGGTGCTAACTCTGGTAACACTGATATCCACTAGGCCGCCATAGGATTGACATTTTGGAACCGCGCAACAAGTCAACAAGTAATCCTTACTAATATTATAAATGCGAAAGTAACTGTCTGCCTGTCGCGCTTTCACGCCAAAACTACTGAACTGATTTCAATGAAATTTAGTACATAGAGAGTCTAGAGCCTGAGAAAGGACAGCCACTTTTTGCCGCGATAACCGACATCCACGCGGGCGGAGCCGCGGGAAACAGCTAGTAGTTTATAGTTTCTAAAGCGCCTTACTAGAAATAGGTACAAACGTTTTGATTTGTTCATGTGGTTTACTTTACAACAAATATAAAATGACCGTTGCTGATGAATCATACAATAATCTACGATGTTGTTTGTTTGTTTAAGGTAATATTCGATACTACTTCTACGATTTCAAAAATTATTTAACTGATAAATAACATCTTTATTGCTAAGTAGCATAAGATAGGTTTTGCATTTAAAAAAAAGAATCCGTGTGGGTTAACCGCTGGAAAAAAACTAATTGAGTAGGTTTAAGATACAAACAATAACTAAGCAACTAGCGATTTCATACCTACACCAATTACATATAAATTATAATGTGAAAGTGAGGTTTTTGTGCAGTTTTGTCTGATATCATTAATTATATATTTAACTAGGTAATTAAATACTCTGTTTGTTTTTAACTGTTACCTACGTCTTTTGATATTTCATATTAGGTACCTATATTATCTTTATGCATGTGCACATATTTGAACATGACGATTTTGTGAAAAGTGCGCATTTCATTGTCTCTGTTGTAACTGACTAATTAAATATGCATACGTACATACTTGATACTTAAAAAGAAACTGCTGAAAAAAACCTTAAAAAATAAGCAGTATTTTTGTACTCCACTGACTTCATGCTGTGTGTAATGTAAATTCTTGTGTGCACATAAATTATGTCATGGTGGCCTAGCGGTTCAACGAAAGGATTTCTATGCACAAGGTTGCAGGTTCGAACCCACTCCAGGCAAGTACCAATGTGACCTTTCCAAAGTTATATGTACTTTCGTAATCATTTCAAGACACCATTGGCAAACGGTGAAGGAAAACGTCGTGTGGAGACCTGGATTCCAGAAATTGGAATCTGAAATCGCCAACCCGCAAGTAAGCAAGCGTGGTGATCAATTCTCGTAACTTCTTTAAATGAGAAGAGGCCTGTGCCCAGCAGTAGGACATTAATTTGTTGTTAATAAATAAACAAATAAAATCTTGTACCAAGTAATGTTAACTAACAAAGAGCGGTACGCTAAATGATAAAAAAAACTCTTAAAATTTTTACCTAGGTATCACAAAACAGGAAAAAAATCTTACGGTATTAATAATTTAGTCCTTGAATGACTATAAATAACAGTAAAATAATCATGATAATTGCGAAATCACAACAAAAACATCAATACAAAATAACTCACACAGCATAAACAAATAAAAAAACACAAACTTGTTTGCTTACCTATTAGACCCAACAACTCTATTCCGAAATTTCTTTGTCTTAACCCAACTCCTTTGGAAGCTGTATCTAACATCACTCCAATTTAAATCAAAAGTATTTTTATATTCACAGCACTTTACTGTTCTTTCACTATCTCCCATTTCAACCACGAAACCGAACTAACGCCGAAATGCAAGAAACACTTTAGTGGGATCGTGACTCATAGGACAATATTTAAAATGTATTTATAATGTTTAACCTGAACAGGATAACTTGTTGAACGTTACGGGTTCGACTTAACACTAAAAGAGTTTGTTAGTGTAGAGGGAGATTAGATAATTTAATTCGTGATAAGATAGAAGAATTGGAGCAAGGAAATGCAAAATGGTGGTGTTTATTATTAGACGCGGTAACAAAGTTAGCAAGACCTGTTTTTTTTTTGGAAGAGTTCTACCGCGGTTTGCGTGAGCGCATGTCTTTGACTACTTCACTGGACTTTTGGCGAAACCATAAGCCAAGGCAATGGAAAAACTAACTACATTAGCAAGTGTCACTATTAGCAACTCCGTGCGGGGTTCGGACCTCAAATAAAACGTGTATTGAGTGTGGCTATCGATTATATCTTTACTTCTCGAAGTCTATTTATACAACAAAGGCGATCATACAAAAGCTTTTTCGTTGAAGTGAATATACGTAGGTTTCATTGTACAGCGACAATGGAGTTTTGAGTGTTAATTGTAATCAAACCTAAACAATTACAAAATACAAATGTATACAAGGTA
The DNA here is from genome assembly GCA_932294365.1 of Diachrysia chrysitis. Classification (NCBI taxonomy): domain Eukaryota; kingdom Metazoa; phylum Arthropoda; class Insecta; order Lepidoptera; family Noctuidae; genus Diachrysia; species Diachrysia chrysitis. Next base: position 5,546,206 of record OW028659.1, on the reverse strand, counting down.
AATGTTACTGAATATTGTGAAAACAAACTAAAATAGGCGTTAAATTGTAAAGAGTTAATCAAAATATGAAAAGTATTTTGTATGCAATAGACTTTGTTTGGACCTGACATTGCGATGTCAGGTCCAAACGAGTTCGCAGGGGATATTACCTCTTTTAAGTCTTTTAACATTATATTATCCATTTAAATGAGTACGATTCCAATCAATCTTGGTATTTAGGTACCTATATCGAGATAACACACAGACAATCACTTCTTAAACTGCAAAAACGCAGACAATAGACATAGACTTTACACACTGATAAAGTAATAAGCTAAGAACACACAGACATCACAAGAGAACGAACTGAATATGAATAAAAAAGTACGTACTTAACAATACATAAATGTAATAAATACGTAACGCAGCAATTAGTAACATACCACCGTAATGATTTAACTTGAATTTATCAAAAGAGGAACTATGTAAAGAAACCTTGACGAAACCGTGAATATTCCGGCTTCTTTACAAACGTATTTAGTTTAATACGTTAATTAATTAATCACTCGCTAAGTAGATTATCCGCTCTATACCTGAATGCCTACATAGTTATTTGCAAAACAGGCAAAACGGACGAAAAGGTTAAGTCGAACCGGTATGGATCTATACCTGTGTAGTTCGGAATTCCAGCAACTTTTATCTTTTGTTTGAATATAAGATGAAAAAGTTTTCGACCATTAAGATTTCGTGGCTTGGTCGGTTGCCAAAAAACCTTCACTATTGGTTCACTACAGGTGGTTGGTTATGAATAAAAGACAAATATAACTGTAGAATTTACTTGGCCACTATTATAATTGATTGTAGACAGCGGATTATTAAAACGGATGATCAAGATACAGATCGATCAAGGTACATCTGTCTGATTATATATAATATGTTGTTTACAAATCATGTTGTGTGTGTACATAAATAATTAAATAAATAAATAAGATTCAGAACTTACTGAAGAACTCAAACCCTTTTTAAACTTTAAAGGTTTGACACAATCGTATACAAATTAAGTCTAGATTGCGTAACTAGTAGTCTACTACAATAAAATGTCATTGTATATTAACGAGTTTATTATAATGCAAAGTGTTAAAAACATAAAGCAAAAAGGCAACTATCAATTCGCAAGGGGTAACGTTTTGCAGGCCAACTAGAGCCAACAGGAGACTACTGCCAAAGTACCCATTCCTTTCCAAAGTCCCTATAACCAACAGATATTCAAGTAACCTAATAAAACTTTGTTATGTCAATATAAAGACTCTTGACATTCGCTTTAACAACCTTGGGATGAAACTACCTACCTAATAAATCGGCGGAATAGGACATGTGTCATAACAACTAGCAAATAAGTACACCTAACGGTTAATAAAGCTGACCTACAAAAACAGCATTCATAAAAAGCAAAAGTATTAGCTTCTATTTTATTAGATGTAAGTACGTACTTATAAGCCTATATAATAGCATATTTTCTACCTTCATACATTTGTAATGAAACATAATAGCTACTCATTACGATTACCTTATATCGAGTTATATCGTCATATAAATGAACCGCAATCGAATATAATTATTGGAATCCATTTTCCTCGTCACAGATACAAGATATTGTTCTATAATACAAATTAATTGAAATGATTTAAAGTGACTTGTATAAAACCTTCGTACTATTAAATAAAACTACGACTACTGCAATGCACTTTATGCATCAGCTAACACTAAATAGAAAACAATCCTAATAAAATTCAATGCTAAAAAGGTTAAATTTGTTGTCTCAATAAGAAAAATCCATCCTCTTACATTAATGTACTAGCAATTTAATCATGTGCGAAACTTAAACTTTAACAAATCACTTGAGTTATTAAGTAAATAACTTTTAATATAACCTTAAATCGAAACTAAATAAAAAAATACAAACCTAAATCTGGAAATAATATTCCTTAAAACATTAGGCTCTAAGCTTCGTTGTAAAAAATTCACTCTCTCAGGAAACAGGCCCATTTCACTCACTAATATACACTACACAAATGTTAGGTTGTTTTCATGTTAAATATTCAATATTGATTTAAATTATTTATAAGGAAGCTGTACAGTCGGACACCGCGACACAATAGTGACTGACGAAAGCACAGTGAATGAATCATAGGAACGAACAGGTCGGTCCACTTAGAACATTTTTGTTGCGGTATTTTTTTGACTAACAGTTATTTGGTGTTGGGAACAAGCTAAATCGAGAACTTTGTTTAGTAAATGGTTGAATAATCAATGAACTGTAAAATTATATAATTATGATCTGTATAACTTGAGATTACAGGTAACGCCAGTATTACTGTCGATAATATAGTTTTACCAACATGGTTTTACCAATTTGTAATGGAATTTTGTCATAATTTGAACGGCGCTAAGTCTAAATTATATAAATTTTAGTTTAGAGATAGATAACCATTTACGGATCATATCTAAACTTGCTGTTTCCCGCAGCTCCGCCCGCATGGATTTCGGTTATCGCAGCAAAACGTAGTCTATGTTCTTTCTTAGCCTCTGTGTACCAAATTTCATTTAAATCGGTTCAGTAGTTTTGGCGTGAAAGCGCGACACAGACAGAGTTACTTTCGCATTTATAATATTAGTAAGGATTATTAATACGGAAGCTAGTACAATTCGGTGAACACTTCATTGCGAAATATAATGATTGATTGAAAAAAAAATAACGAAAATTTCAATCAAAATGTAAAATATACTCTGATTTATTTGGCTTGTTTTCACACATATTAATGATGTACTGTAACTATTAGATACATATTAATCTACAGAGCATAAATGACTATTTAATGGGATCATAGAAATAGAACTTGCCGAGCCTGTATGTAAAAGATTTCAATATTTTACCATTTCCAAGACAAAATGGGAACTTAAACAAAATATTTCTGAATTCTCTAGCTCTCCTTTTAGATTCCATCTTATTATTCAGTCCATTTGAAAGATACGATGGCAATGCGATGGTAACAGAGATAGATAGACACGTTAAACTTATAACATCGCATTTTTTGCGTCAGGGCTTAAAAGAAAAGCAAGATCAGAACTCTTTCTAATAAAACAATAATTACAAACAAACATTAAATTTCAATACGTTTTGTTGAAATTTTTTTAGAGTTTACCATTGAATACCTATTACATATATTTAAAGGTTGTTACAATCCTTAACATACGCAGCAATGCATTACAATAATAAATTACATAACAATAAACCATGAAAATATTCCCTTGAAACGAAAAATCTTATACGTTTCCTTAATGATAATGTTCACGTCCGCTGCGTAATATCTTATGAATATTCATGAGAAGCAATGTTATTCACTGTTATTGTATTCTGCTACAAATATTAAGAATAGGGAGCATTTCTCACAACAAATATTATACAAAGGAGTATAATTTACCTTTGAATGTTGGTAAATCCTTACTAATATTATAAATGCAAAAGTAACTCTGTCTGTCTGTCGAGCTTTCACGCCAAAACTACTGAACCGATTTAAATTAAATTTGGTACTCAGATAGTCTAGAGCCTGGGAAAGGACATAGGCTACTTATTGCCGCGATAACCGACATCCACGCGGGCGGAGCTACGGGCAACAGCTAGTATTTAATAATTTATCTAAGCTGAAATGTATTTTAATCTGAAAGTCTCTGCCTCCAATGCCATTACAATGACGTACATAAGTCAGTCCTGGTTGCCATTATCTACATTTAAGATAGTGCTAAAGCTACTGGCTACTCTCTCAACTTTTAATAAAAGAGCAAAATTCTGCTATTAGGAAAGTTAAGGCTGAGTATATTTAAACATGATTTCAATTTTTTCTAATATTATACTGAAAATATAAAACAAATGGCAAACCAAACTAGATAACCATACAGTGCACCGCTCATCGGTAACACTGAATTAATCACACTTTTATTTTAATGGAATTAGGTCGGCTTTTAGAATTCGTTGTTATCTATCGTACTGTGGACAGTACAATCTAAATAACACAATTCGTCACTGTTCAGGGCAATAATTAAAATAATATTCAGGCTAACAATAGACGCTTTCAAATATTTATATAATGGGCCATTCCCGTCTGAGTCATCAAACTCGAGCTAAGTATCCGTAACTGAGCGGTGGGAATCAAATTCTTGAAAAGTAATGTGGAAAGCATTTGTTTCATGCGATAGTAATGTTTTAACCTTACAGTGCGCTTACACGGGCAATTTTGGTTTAAAATGATGTCCCAGCAACACCTAGGAATGTATGGCAATATTGGCAATACAAAGATTGAAGGTATAGAAATTGCCAAGAATTGCCCAATTTTAGTTGAAAGTGCCGTGTAAGCGCACCTTGAGACACAATTTAATGCCAGTTAATAAGGGTAAGTAGGTACCCAATATAAATAGTGTATAGTGTTTATCACTAAGTATGTACTTTGGTACCTACCTAATTATTTTAAACAGTAAATATTTTGTATTTTTTTGTATTGGTTATTAAGACAGGCATTCAATAATTACCATAGGCCCGTGGACCGACGACCAGAAAAATGTAGCTGTCTAAGTCAGGTGTAATGGCGCACATTGGGAGAGGCCTTTGTCCAGTAGTGGACTTAAGTAAGCGTAGTAAGTGGCTAAGTTGATTTAAATAATAATTAATCGAACTAGATATATATCAAAGCAAAAACTAGGTACTTACTGATTTAAGAGAATGTCATAGAAACAGATAATTTAAAATCAAATAAAAACTGCCCACATAACCTACAGATTTTCAGACGTAGCACGTAACTGTGTATAAAATTATGCGTATCATGCATAGCATAATCTAAAAACAATTTCCATCATAACAATCTGAAGTTTTATTACATAAGTACCTAGTTAGCTATTTAAACCAGCTGGTCCTAAATTCTTCGTAACAATAATATCAACCTTAAAAATATAACTGAGAAAATTCCCGTTACCATGTGTATGGGAAATGTCGTTTTATTATGTCTTACTTAAAGATGAATATTGCTTGAATTGAATAAGGATAATGGTCAATGTTGCGTTACTTACGAGCTTCAAAAGGCATTCGCTGCAATTTATAGCCTACGAAGATTTATAGGAATGGAATGGAATTGGGTCGATGTGATAAGTCCATTATCTGATTAAAAGGTGCCTTGAAGCTTAGTTGATGCGTAATACAATGTGGGCTAAGCAGGTATCTAAATGACAGGTCGCACGCGAACATTCGTCATCCTTACAAGTGTAACGACTATAGTTTGCGCCTACAATATTACCATTCCACTATCAGTAATTAATTAATAAGTTTTTTTTATAAAAAATATGGAATTCCAATACTATTCTAAATATGTAGTTTCTGGTTTGTCCGGTAGTTTTTAAACAGGCAGTCTTGCTTGTTTTAGGGTATTCCCAAAGACTGCTTTTGGAAAGCGAGTAAGTTTTAAAATTTAATGGTAGGTAGGTAGTATAAATAAAATTATTTTAATTAAGACTAAAATTAAAAAATTTCCACAAGTTCCAGTGTTTCGTAGTGTGATTTTAAGTTAGTCGTTGCTAACATTTAAGAAATTTTAAGCACATTGTGACGTAATATTTATGTTCATGATACTATCTTAAATAACCTTTGCAATTAATACTATTAAAAACAAAACACAAGTAAACACCTTTTACTGTTTTTTTTTAAACGTCTCCTGCTCTAGTGAATTGAATCACTGTATCGCGGGGGGTTTCACAAACATTCAATCCAAGAAATTATGGATGACACAAATGCTTGGCCCATGCGCGGATCGAACTTGCGGCATGTCGCGCACAGTGGTAATTGGCATGGTGACATATACCACTCGGCTATCCTTGCAGTAAAAATATAATATCTAAAATACCTATACTATGACATAACAAAACAAAAAAAAAAAAAAAAAAAAAACAAAGTAAATATTCGCAGTAAGTCTTCTCCGCGCAAGACAAAAACTTGTCCACCTTCCGTATTTGATTTGTTCGAGCTCTTAGGGCATCAAGTCTATTTGACACAACACGTCTAAATCCATTCTAGTCAGTATGGTTTTACCTGCAAAACCGCTAAACCAATATTACTCGAATTTCGGTTAAAAATCTTGAGAAAGAAAAACATTTGAAACAGGTCTTATTTGAAGCGTCTCGTCGGATAGATCAAGTCTTATTATGTTAACAAGCTTTAAATTTCCAATACCTAGGTACGTGGGATATAGGATTTATAGGTACCATAGAGGTATTAAATAACTTATACTTTTTGTATTATGTTTTTAGTCGAGGACTACTTACGCGGGTAAAACCGCGTGGCAAATAAATGCTAATAAATTATAAAACTTCTATTCCTAAAAGACATTAATAACGACAAAGGGTACCTAATATTGTGTTCGTAATAGGATGCGCCCTACAAGATCTTACAATAGGGTTGTCCCTATTTTTACGAACTAAAGACAATCATGTGCAAGTTTATTTATGTTTATGTACCAGTTAAGTCTACGAAACTTTAGGACACCGTAACTGCGAGAGCGAGGCCATTTTCATATTCGATTGTTTCATTTAAATATGGGTACCAGAATAATAGCGGCGCGACTTAACATAATGAAATGACGTTGCTGCAAACTGTTAATAATAAAATAATTAATTCAACATGTTTTAATTTAATTGCGACGTATATTTTAGGTTGACAAACGGTATTACCTCATAAGGCATAACTACAGGAAGACTGAAATAAGATGCTAAAACGTAGACCAGACTGTTAAAATTTCGCACATGTTTAAAAGTGCAGTTTTCGATTGCATTTTTATAGCCCACAAAACAGGCGGTGTCCGGTTTAAACGATTTGCATGCAAACACAGTGGACATAGGGTTGTCAAGTGTCCGTTTTTCGCCGGTTTACGAACACCTGTTTGACTAAAGCGGGGCGGCAAGCTTAATTGGAAAGCTAACTTTACACTGAAGTGACACGTGTTCCATTAACTTTAGAATGTAAAATTGAGATCGATTGTCATTTGACAATTTTATATTGATACCTACCTATTCAATGAAATTTCTAACCATGATATTAAAGACTAGCTGTTGAGTGTCGGAAATCGCGGCAAAAATAAGCCTATGTCCTTCTTAGGACCCAAGATCGGTTCAACGGTTTAGCCGTGAATGCGTAACAAACAGAGTTACTTTCGCATTTATAAGATTACTTAGTATGGAGTATAGATTTTTCTCATACTTCTCCAGAAAAAACTTATATTTTTCGCACCCTGCCCTCGAAATCTCATTTTCTTAATGTACCATCCCTAAGTTCACCTCTTTGGATATAGATAGACGGTAAGACAAAAGTTCAACGTACGTTCCTCAAACATCGATTGGCGCCTTGCCAACAGCCAAACACTTCACAGTAATGGCTCGAGTTATCCTACTTCCGAAGATAGGAGTGCAGATGACTTTTGATCACATATACATACACAGTACCTATTTCATATAATCATATAACGGTACTTATTTAGATAGTCCATAGAAAAAAAATTCTGTGGCCTTTCTCTTTCTCCCTACATGTAGGTACAACCTACAATGGATTTTTTTAGGGGGATGCTTTGAACCCGTCGTAAAAAACACAGATTACTTTAAACCCTTTGGTAGATAGAGACGACATTTTTACGAAGTATGGGGCGTTTCTTAGGTACCTCGAAAAATCGTACACGTCTATCATTACGTTTCTTTAGAAACTTACTGGTATCATAAAATTCAGTACAGAGGTACATGGTCGAGACATAACGGGTTTTTTAAAAGAAATGAGTTCCAAACTCTAGTCATGGAAATATAATAGATGTTGTAGTAAGCAGTAGTATTTATTTGCCTTTAGTCGTTTGTGAGCCGAAAACGACGTGGGTTGATGATATCATAGCGTAAGATAACCGCCAAATAACTTTAAGCTTATCAAGCTCAATCTCAGAAACAGCTTAGCCATTTTGTAACAATCAGTATGCAAGACACAAGTTTAAACTAACTTCACATATAGATACAATATGTCTACTAAATAACAACACAAGAAGGAATGAGTGTGTTTTAACTTTAAGTAATACTTATATTTTCCCAAGATGTCTAAGAAATATCACAATTAAATACTCCACATAGAACAATAACATGAAGAAAAAAATCACACAAACATACTTTTATGGGTTTTTTTCTCATAAGCATGTTACTAGGTTTTTTTTATGTTGTTATTATTGTGAGGTAATAAAAAATATGTTGATAAAACCTGTAACTAAGGAGTAAATCATTATGTGAGTAAATGAAACAGAGAAAAAAATACTTTGTAGCTCCTTCTAGATACACTAACTTCGTTAATCTTCTTGATAATACGTTCTAGAATGAATATAATATATAAAAAAGAGCCCAAATAATAAGTTATAGTACTTAATAATATCTAGATCTAGATGCACAGATTAACAATCTGTTAAATATTTGTGTCTACAGGACTGGTTGGACTGGAGATCATGTCAAACAGGTCAAATTTACCTCCGTGTTAGGTTATTATTACATATCTAGACAACTATGTTTGTCTATGACAATAATTTACATCTATAATGACATTAGAAGATACAATATTCAGATGAAACTGGTACTATTAATTTACCCAAAACTGACATTGAAACCAAACTTAGAATATCAAGAATTAAATATTATCAGGACTGAATAGTATGGATCAGACTAGCACAGAACCATATACACTAGCACAGGACCAGAGATACTGGCACGAGAATAGAGGCCAATTACCATAAGTAGTGGCAAAAGCTGTGGAAAATATATTATAAAAAACACAAGTTTCTTTTCATTATTTCTAGACTTTAACTGAAATTCTCTTAGCCTGTTGAGAGTATTTGTTAATAACAGAGGACATAACATTCAAAAGAAATCATTCTTCTTTTGCAGATTCATGTTAATAGTTGGAGAAGCTATAATTAAATTGTAGATATTCAAAAAGTGACCATACACATGACCATATAAAACAGTGGCCCACTTAATGAGCTACCCAGCTTGCCCTACCACCTGCACCACAAGGACCTGTACAAGGACAATTGCATGGCTGAGTACTGGTCTAGGAAAATTTGACTGCGATTGATTGACACGCTAAGAAGAATAAGCAGTGAACCAAAGTTAATAATGAAATTAAGTATTGAAACAACTTAAGTTAACTAGATATTTATATGGCAAATGAATGTGTCATTTCTTTATTTGTGGTCAGTATGAGTAATCTCAATTGTAAAGTTCTTGAGTACTTAATTTAGATTTTATGTAAACCTAAACTGAATATCCAGTGTCATGACACTTGCTCATGAGCAATCTCTTCATTTATTACATCCATTGTTACCATTACTCATTGTCAACGGAGACTGGAAGGAAAATAGTATTTAAATGAAGATCAATAACATAATAACATAGTAAATTCAAAGTAGTGTTTCAAGTAGTCATGTTTTCTAAACTGAGAATAACATGTAGAATCATTACCTACATTGCAGTCATATACACAACTGCATCCATAAACAACAACAAGTTTGCAATACTTTTATGATTTCATTCAGGGGTGATAGTTGATTCATGAGTTGTTCATCTTTTATATATAATATTGTGTTTATTGATTTAAGAAACTTAGGTAGAATAATTCAAAACAATAGGTACTGTTGGAGATATTTAGAATTGGTTCTGAATGTACTTTATAGAAATTGATATTAGGTACTCAATAAAAAAAATATATAAAAATGTTGAACACCACTAACTGATAGACCCAACATCATTATCAGTTAGATTAATGTTTTATCAATAACGATAATTCTACAAACCCATAATCTACCAGAAAGTGCATGACAAGTACCCAAAATATACATCTTAATGAGATAGTAAATAACTCAGGTGCAAATGGGATGGTCCAAGTAAAAACCTGTATTATTTATTACCCATGATACTAGTTTAGGTTTTGATTCTTATCAGGACCTTATTAGATGTTAAACATGCCATAATAAATATAAATAGATGTCCAAGAAACAGTCGTCTGTCATGAATCGGCGATAAGCACGTAAACATTATAAAAACCTGTGATAACAATACACCATTGTTGATGGAAAGATAACATATTTAGACAATTCTCAACGCTAGTGACCGGTAGCACAAGCTCCATTGTACGGCCCAATGTATTTATAATAGAACTTATGTACCAGTTAAATAATAAAACATGAAACAGGACCCACCTTGTAAACGGTCCACTTATATTAGTAATTTGACCAAGTATCCTCTCAACTGTACGCTTGTCGCCTTCGCGGGCGGCGTTTAATAGCTCCTGGCCTCTTCCCATGGCCCATTAATGTTAACAGCCACACACAAAAATAACACCAAATTCAATCATTTCAATTTTTACACTAGACTTCACTCACTACACATTACAACTTCATTGATCGCGCCGCCATATTTAAGATTTTTGACGTGAGTGCGCTCTAGCGGCCAACGAAAGAATCGATATTAAGAAACAAGAACGAACTCTCCGAACAAACTTAAGGCGCGTACTATGAACGCCAATGAAAACAAAAACCTATTATTATAATTACTTTAAAAGTAAGAATTCTTTAGTTACTTTATCTAAGTTGAAAGAATAAGTGTATAAAGTTTGATTCTGAGCCTCTCTACGTGTGTTTAATCGTTGATACCATACAATCAAAAACGTGGGATACTTAAATATCAATAATACGCAACTGGCTTTTAAACTGTTTAGAAATAATCAAACAAAAAGCAATGATATTAGTGATCTCTTTTCTTCGGAACACTAAATTTGCTTCAGAACATCAAAATTTTTGTTTGGTCATCATTAGACAAGTATTTGGCTTACAACAAACATAATATTCTTACAACAGTATTCTTTTAATTTAACGATAAGGCTTATATAAATTAAAAATAATGTTCTAGAATCATGATAAAATGAGAGTAAATAATGTGTTTTTCTGTAAAAATGATGAATGCTTATCATTAAAATTTGATTCCAAATTATAATAGTACTAAAAAGACCTTGCGCTAAATCTGGTAAAGAACCTAGAAACTGTCACTTGTCATAATATATTGTTAGTGGGTTAGAGTAAAAATATGTAAACTATAGAGTGCGCCTATCAGGGTATGAACTGTGAGCCCCAGTATGAACATGTAAATTTTAAAAATTTGTGTTAAACAGAGCATGGAAAATAACAAAATTCATAAACGAGCGTAGTACTTACAGCAAAAAAATTGCTTTACGTTCGGCACAATGGCCTATTAGCGATGCGCGCACTCTATGTTAGTTTATGTATACTCTACGACAGCAAGACTGTCAAGTCCATCTTGTTGAATGTAAATGACGTGTATTCTGTGGTCAAGCAAGCACAGAGTACATACTTTTATCAAGCAAGTCTCAAGTGTCAACCGGTGAACTTGGTTAATTTAATTTTCGAGTTACAATTATTATGCTTGTGAATATTGCGAATAATGATGTTGTTTTGTTGTATTTTATCGGTATATTCTAGTTCATTGTCCCTATAACCAATTTATATATTCAATGACTTTTGTTTTTATGTTTAATAATTACAGCGTAATATTTGTTAGTGTCATAATCAGCTGTTTTGTGTTAGTGGTCACTCCTAAATCTGTGAAGTGATTGTTGGACGTACGTAGTTGTTAACAGATAATAATAATAATACCTAAACGGAGCTTGATATGTAAAAATGTTTTCAATGTGTAGTGTTAGGTTTAATTGTATTTTATTTCCTTTATTTTATTTGGCTGCCGCAGTTGTTGCACAAGGTAATTTAATACTCATTTAATTGGGCTGTATATTATTGAGCTATTGATTTGAAGTATAAAAAAAAAAGTTAAATTAATGTAACATTAATTAGCATCATGTACCTCATGATTGATGATTCATTTCACCTACTTTTATTTAAATACTTTCTGGCTTACTTCTAAACAAAGCAATGCCTTACTTGTACCTAAATATAAAGTATATTGCGAATAATAATGAGTTGTTTGTAAGAAAATATCACCTAACAAACAAAAGAATATTAGATTTAGATTGCCATTATCTATTTATCTACTTACTACATCAGATAATATCTTATGTTAGTTGTAATTATAATGTATTGTTTGGAAGTTTCTTCTACAGACTGAATCAGCTAAATGTTACTTCCTAATTTATTTGAAACCTTCAAAACAGTAATTAACAAGTTGATGGTAGAGTTTCTCAATTATTGTTTAATGGTTAAACAATTTCCTCAATTTTCCATTTCCTTATTGAATAAAATCCAATTCTATATTTTATATATTTTTTTGTTACAGATGTGAATATAACTATACCTTTGAACAATACAATAACTTACGATAACAGAGAAATCTATGGAGGCTTTTATTCAATAAATGGATCTTCAACACTTCACATTACTTTCAACGATGTTAATAATAACTTAAGTTTTGTTGTATTCCAAGTGCATAGTCATTTGTTAAAGGTAACTCTATATAAAACTGCACTTAATCCTGACTCTCAAGTTGAAGGAATTAATGTCGGTCTTGTAAGTATGTTGGATCCGATTGACACATTTCATATACTTAATCCAAATGAAAATGTTACGGTACGGGTCTATATATCTGTCCATGGATATGAACCTCCAGGTATGTTATTGTTTTTTACTTATCATACATTGTTATAATAGTAAAATATGCATATTGATTAGTATGTGTGTTGCATGTTTGTATATCAAAACTATTTCACATGTGAAACCACTTTCAAGATTTATTACATTCTGGAAAACTTATTGCTTTTTTGTTTTTTATAAAATGCTTGAATCTATAAAGTATTATGTATGCAGAACCACTCAAAATAACACATTTAGTAACAAAAACATTTTGTGTTTCTTACCTAAACAGAATGCAGCTGATGATAGAATAATATTTGTAGTATGTATGATATTTAATCTGTGTTAAAAATAAATAAAGTACCTAACAGTGAGTCTGCATCATCCTCATGCTTATTTATGCGTTATTCATATGAATTTGTGCAAATTAATTTCCTGTACTAACATGTGTAAAATGCTCCTGCAATGCAGTGAGGCTCTCATAACATTAGATTATTGTTTTGTGAAAACACTTTCTCATTACCTGCACAAATTCAATAACAAAAATTCTTGCTACTGCCTTCTGGTAACTTTTAATGACGCATTGTCCGTATACCTTTATTCTGCTTACATGCTCAGTTCAACGCATTAGTGTTTGTCAATGTTCAGCATGAATACAATCGTTATTATGCTTCTCTTGTTACTGTAACTACTTACTTAATTATTGAATTAATTCAAGTTTAATTATTTTCAAACTCAGAAACAACAAAGTAGTTTATGTTTTCCTTTTTTTCTCAATAACAACAAAAATCTATTTAACAACATAAAAATATAATAGATAATAGACTAAAAAAGCATAATTTGTATTTTATTTCATAATAATTGCCGATTTAGGTACCTATATATATTTTGCAAATGTCACGAAATCGATTACGATTTTTTTTTAAACTATCTGTGTCGGGAACTCCCTTATCAATTGACGCAGCTCTGGCGACGTCACACGCAAGTGAACACTTAAATCTCATTGGTGTATTTGTTTTTGTCTACTTGTGTGTGACGTCACGCATATGTTCGGAGCCATTACAGAAACAACGTAATTTTCCGCGGTTTAAAAAAATTCAAACTTTGTTATTGTTTCTTAAAGATAAATAATAGATCTGATATCCCAGAAAAACGAATGTAGTATTCATATAACATATAGAATAAAACACAATGACATTCTGAAATTAGTCAAATAGCCTATTGCTTATTAGATTTCTTATACTAGTCTTTAAAACTGTCTAGACGTGCCTAAATCTTGTCTAAACTCTCCTAACTACAAAGATACCAAAAAAATATTATGATTTTAGTCCCCACTTCATTAGTGGGGTCCTCAACCCTCAATAATTTGCAGATCCCGTACCAGGAGGATGTAACATGGAATTCCCTGTTCCAATATCCCCGTACCTTGAAACGAGGACAAATAATGATTACATAGAGGTTGACGCAGCACCAGCCTCTTTAGGGCCAACCTGCAAAGGACAGCAAATCATACCGAACATGACGTTCTATATGATGTACTTGCCCGAAATGAATTTTTACGCCGACGTTTACTTCGACGGTATCAGAAAGATGATGACTTTAAAGAATATCAAGAAATATGGCCAAGAAGTAAGTTTCACCTTTGTTATTTCCGATTGGATTACCTTAGGTTGGACTACAAGATTTATTACTTAATTTATTTATAAGTCCATAATAATATTTGTAGCGATATGTGTTAACGAGTATTTCCTGTTTATGTCAATGTGAGGTTTTTAATATTTGCGTAATGTTGGAATCGGGTTACCGAGAATTAGCCAGCCTGATGCAGACTTGTTTTTGAACCGCATTAGATTTAACGAACCTCCTTAATCTAGATAAAATAAAACTAGATTATATATGGCTAGGTTTTTTTTTTGTAGTCTTGGGCCTAGCTTTCGAGTTGACTATACAACCGTTCAAGACGGTTCAACCTGAAGCTTTTAGTTATATATTAAAAAATCAACGAATGTATACTAATTTGAATTTCGTAAAAGCTTAGTTTAGCTTAGCCCTTAATATGGTCCAAGTGATTAACCTATTTATCCCTAGATTCCGAAGAGCTCGTGGCCGGTTAACCGCCGCATATTGAGCGCATACCCTGGCACTGGCGTCATATTCACCGTCGTAGCCACACGCGATCTGAACAATGCACCGTATTACTCTGTGTATGTACCGAGTTCCAGTTATGGATGCCCTTCTGTAGACGATGATGGCTGTGATATTATAGGTAAGATTTAAAAAGTATATAGTCAATAATATGAGGAAAATCAGGGTTTTCAAAAGTTGGTTCTGCAGTTCAAATCGTTGGTATACTATTTAGAAAGAAGATACTCACGTTACTCAAAATTAGAATGCAAATACTATCTCTAAGTGACTCATCGGCATCCTGAGCCTCGATAATATCCTCTTCGTTCTCAACCTCACCCTCAACTCAATTCTGAATCTAAAAAGAACAGTTTACATCGAAAAAATACAGTACGACCTTAGGCTAGGTTTTAAATGCCTTTCAAGACGCTCTCATTCTTAGCTGGCATTTGCCCTATAAAAATCAAATCGATTCTTTTTCTAAATTGATACCAATGCGCGTACAACCCTTGATTTAGACTTACCATTTCTTTCAGATGGTGTGCTGTCGGAATTTCTGTGTGCCATCCTCTTGTTTGTTGGCTTGTTTGTTTGTTTCTTTGGACATCGTTTCTTCAAGACTGAAATGTTCCTAGCTGGATTCTTCAGCGGTGTTATAATAACCTATATACTTGTAGCTTTAATCACTGTCATTGATCAGCCTGGTGAGTTTATTTTGAATAATAGTTTTTATTATTTATCATTTTTTTTTAAATCGTCAAACTAATTGACAAGCTTCCGTTCAAATCAAATCGTCTATTATAAAGATAGAAGTCACATGCCTTAAAGATAAATAATTTTCGGGTTATATTTTTATTAACATTTAAGAAAAAATAATAAATTTGTATAGTTCAGTGCTAAATATTATTATAGTCCCTTACATACATTCGGCTTAGGTGTTTAAATACTGGCTCAGGAAGCCAATTGTTATTAGAAAGCGATGGATATTATTAAAACTTGAATAGGATCGTGTATAATTCCATCTTGTTCATTTCATCAAACGACTAATGGGACATATTTAAACTATTTTGATCATGCCATGTTATATTTTTAGCTCTACTCGCGGCTTCCACATTATCAGGAGTATTCTTTGGTGCAATATGGTTGCTGTTCTGGTGGTTGTATGGCATACCAGTGATAGCAGTACTCCTGCCGTCTCTAAATCTCGGCTTTTTGTTAGCTTCCATATTTTACTATAGATTACCTGGTGAGTACCATTTTTTTTTTGTTTTATGTGTGTAGATACGTAGGCGTTTGAAAAGTCATATTAGCACACATTTTTTATCTTAAAGTCCTTATTTGTCATTCAAATATGTATTCATAATTGTTTAAATAAGTGGACATGTGCAAATGATGTGGATAGTTGTACGAAAAAAAAACTTACCCGTAACTGTCCCAAGACCTCCTCTCAAACAGAGAAGAAATAAG
Source organism: Diachrysia chrysitis (assembly GCA_932294365.1). NCBI lineage: Eukaryota > Metazoa > Arthropoda > Insecta > Lepidoptera > Noctuidae > Diachrysia > Diachrysia chrysitis. Next base: position 5,529,929 of record OW028659.1, on the reverse strand, counting down.
AAAGATAAGACAAAAATCATGCCCTTCTCTGTATCTACTGTCTGAATAGTACTGTGTGAAAAAATAATCAAGAATTGTCTATTATAAGCTACTTACTTCTGCGGATTTCTCTGTGGGATGAGAATGACCTATGGGCGTTTTATACCAGTAGCTAAAATAGAAAAACTTTTCAGGTAACCTAACGTACTTGGAGGTGGATTTCAATTTCTGGACTCCTTTTATCCTGGTGATGTTGCTAACGGCTCTCGCTGTCGTCTCCGTGACGTATGCAGCAAACATTCTGTGCTGCGCCATACTAGGAGCGTACGCAACTGTGATGTCCATAGACTATCAAGTGGGATCTAACTTGAAATTCATTATAATAAACACGATTAGAAGAGCTGTTGTGCCTAATTTTAATAAGGCGACTTTGGCGCCGCCTTTTCAATGGAAAGGTAAGTTTATTATGTCTAGTCCTAGTCATATACAAGGTGAGGTTGTTGGCGTTGTATAAACGAAAACTATGACTTCCATATCGGTTACAAAAATGCTTGGCATAAAAAACAAATCTATACTAATATTATAAAGCTGAAGAGATTGTTTGTTTGTTTGTTTGTTTGTTTGTTTGTTTGAACGCGCTAATCTCAGGAACTACTGGTTCGAATTGAATAAATCTTTTTGTATTGGATAGTCCGTTTATTAAGGAAGGCTATATAACATCACGCTACCACCAATAGGAGCGGAGCATAAATGAAAACTGTTGCAAAAATGAAAAACCGTTGAAACTAAAACACGCGAACAAAGTCGCGGGGGACAGCTAGTGAAAAATAAAACTCCAATTTCAATACTCTAGCCGTAACAGTTTTACGGTAATAGTACTGACATTCGAGTTAGTTTGTTTAATTTTTTTATAAACCAATAGCTTTTATAACCGATATAGAAGTCATAGTTTTCGTTTGTACAACGACAAAAAACTCAACTTGTATACTTATTTAACTATGATGATTTTTATGTGTCTTCTTCATAATGCTCAAACGGGTAGTTAACTGTTCTGTGCAATTACTATAGGTCCACTTTTGTTTTTTTTGTTTATAAAAGTCTATGTAACAGGTGGGAAGTCTGTTGTCAATTATAATCGGACCCAAATTGTTCAGTGTAGGTAATTAATTACACGATGACGCATTGCATTGAAATTAATGTAACTGTTGTAAAACAATTAATAATTTCAGCTATTTATTGACATTAAAATGATTGACTGCATTTAGATTTTAGATAGAGACGACGAAAATTAGCAAATGATTCATCATAACATGTTTACATGCACTGATTATTGAACTCAGGCGCAGACACAACAATGTAGGTACTATCCCGATTACATAAATGAAAATATTACTCATACATAACAATGATTAGGGCGTAAATGAAAACAAAACATGTGTAGGTATTAAGTATTAATTTTTATTATGTCAATCACATCATCGAAAGCAATAAATAATGTTTTCAAAACAAAATTGTACGTATTTTGATAGACTTGTCCTCTATTTCGTAAGTTTAAGTTGAACAATAGGTGTTAGTAATAGGTTAATAACATTTTGGTACCTTTACTTAACCTCTTGCGTAATGATTTGAGTTTATGAGTATAAAAACCTGTAGTAACTTACTGTCAAGGACCGCTGTAATAGCAAATAGGTTCTGTAGGCCTATTCGCTATCTCCAGTTGACAACCCAAGCGATGATTACTAGATAAAAATAACGATAAAAACACAAATGTAGTAACGGCTAAAGTCGGTGACCAACCACGTTGTGGTAGATCTAGTTAGTCATCGACGTTAGACTATACGAAATTTGTGTTTTCACAGTGTTTTTTATAAAGCAATTATAGCTTTAGTTGACAACCGCCATAGTGAATAACTCTACTGGTTTGATCCCCGTTTAAGGGAAGGGAGGAGCACCTCTTTGGTTTAAAAGTTCCATAGACTTCCAAACGCCCTGAGAAAGATATTAGGGCGGTTGGAAGTCCCTGGAAATCTTCCTGTTCGAAAAAAAGGGGACCTAATAGCATTTATTGGCAATAGCTAAACGGTATGCATATACCCACATATACCTACAGAAGTTAGTTATATCAAAGGGTTTTGTAAACATTTGTCCTATGGTTGTTGGCCCAATTCATATCCGTACTAATATTATAAATGTGAAAGTAACTTTGTTTCTCTGTCTGTTACCCTTTCACGGCTAAACAGCTGAATCGATTTGAATGAAACTGTGTTTGGGGTCAGCATGGATCCTAAAAAGAGACATAGGCTTTGTGCCGCGATAGCTGACGCTCATGACGACGCGCAGCTTAATCTAGTAATACTTAATGTAACGATTTCTTTCCGAATATTTTTAGACAAATTAAGATTTTTGTCCAAAAGTACACCATATTCTTCGATGATTCTTAGATCTATACCTTTAATTATATTGCTTTTAAGTTTAGAAAAGGAGAACATCTTTGCAACTTTTAATTTAAAACAAAGGTGTTTGTGTTAGTCGTTACTCTTTTATAGGTCAATCACACAGTTCTAGCGGTTAACCGTAAAGGAAAAATATGTATAACCCTATGAATACTTTGTTTTTTTCCTTGATTAAGTACTTTTATTATGACACTATTATTTTATGGAATTTAATGCCTCTTAGTATGGTAATAGTAGGCCGTACTACTGTGTTTAAATATGTACTTATTGTTTTTGCTATAGTCAGTTTATTACGCGTGAATTTTAGGTATTATTTAATTGTATAAAATGTGTTTGAGATATAATAAAAAAAAATACGTTTCTAAGTAGACCTTTACCCATGAACATAACAGCTGAAAAGATGGCAAAGTGCCTGGAACATAATTTAAAAATAAACCGCGATAAAATCCGTTAAATACTGTTTTGTGTATTTCAATGTGTAACCTCTTTTCTCATCACTTGCAGATTGCGCTGTAACCGTGCTCTGGATAATACTGGCAATGCTAGGGTTCTTGTTCCAACACCGGTACAACCGCGGCCGTCCCCCATTCCCCCCTCCACCACGAGAACTGAGGGAAGGTATGCCGGGTCCCATCACGTACGGGTCCGTCATTGACTATAGAAGCAGGTGCGTTTACCACTTTTCCTTTAAAAGTGACAAAGACGACAGGTACGCATTACGAAAAAAAAACACCAAATTTACTCTTATTATCTAGAAATTGAACAGATTTTTTTTAAGAATAGTATTCTTGATAATCAGTATACCTACCATGTTTCATGTCATGTTCTAGCAGTTATAAACAAAAGACTATTTTTGTCGGTTCTATGTCAAGACATGCGCAAGCGCAGAATTCAAGTTGACCTTTAAAAGCCGTTGCGTTTGAAACTTTTTATAATATTATTTTTTTATAAAATTATTATTTAAAATAGTGATCGTATTAGACTAATTTATTATTTAATTTGTAATAAATAACTATTTATACTATATTTTTCAGGCAAGAACGCGAGTTTAACTCGCCTCCAAATCCAACATTGGGCAACGAAAGGACACCTCTACTATCTTAGATATTCGACTGAAAAAAAAAGGAAAAACGTACCTATGCTCTATATAATACCTACTCTACCCTATACCTACTACAAAACACTTGAAAACCTAGATCTCATTACATGCTTTCTAGTAATAAATAAAAAAAAATAACTTATAAATACTTTCAGGTATTTCGTAGAATTGTGACAAACGATTGTCTTTGCAATTTTGTTTGTTATTTGTAAGCTTAGAACAAATTAACCATCTGAATTGGAAATTTAACAGCATTTATGATTATTTTTCATTGCCTTTCGGAATCTAAACAGATTTCTTTAGCAAACTTTTTTATCATTAATTTATCATAATTAGGTATATTCTTTTTCATATAATATTCTTAAAAATTTCGTTTTTTTTTTTGTGTTCAGATGTTAAGTTGCGCACGCGCATCTTACATGCAAACTTGATCGATTTGACAGTTACTATTATTAATGCCTAAACATTATTTTTTGGGATCATTAAGTAACCTATTTAAACGTATTTTACAAATTTATTGTCTTACGCTAAGCAAAAACCAAAGTAATTTCTAAGTAACTTTTTAGCCGTATTAAATATATTTCATACTTAGGTACTATTTAAATATCGGGCCATTTTTTTATATTATGGTAACGTAACGTAAGGTTATCATAATTATTAACTGTTCATATAAATAAAAAACAGTTAAATTCTAAACTAAGGTTTTGTTAGTACGTATCAATATTTAAAGTGTTCAATTTTTGTACTTTTTAAGTTAAATTAAACGTTTATACGTACGTCTCATATTTCACGAATTCAAACATTATAAAATTAAAGACAAAAAATATTAAAGAAAATGTTATGTTATATATTTTATTTAAGGAGATATATAAATAATTATTCTTACGAATTACATTTTGGATGATACATTATAGGACAAATATTTGCATAAGAGGTTTCTATTTCTGATATAAAACCTTGAAAATTCACTCTCATATTGTTACAATACTATCTCATTTAAAATTATATTGTAAATGCTTTGCTTTTTCCGAATTTCAATCCTAAAGGTAAAAAAATAAAGCTTATAATAATATATACGAGTGTAATGTATGTGAGACTGAGCTTTTTCTATAATATACAGGGTGTTACCTAAAGGCTATATCTATCCAAAAGGGGTGAAGAGAACATGTGATATAGAGCCGAGAACATGTGATATAGAGCCAGTTTACAAAATTTCAGCTCAAAATGAGTAAATTGAATCTAAACTAATATTATAAAGCTGAAGAGTTTGTTTATTTGAACGCGCTAATCTCAGGTACTACTGGTTCGGATTGAAAAAATCTTTTTGTATTGGATAGTCCGTTTATTGAGGTAGGCTATAGGCTATATAACATCACGCTAAAACCAATAGGAGCGGAGCATAAATGAAAAATGTCTCAAAAATGAAAAACCGTTGAAACTAAAACACGCGAACAAAGTCGCGGGGGACAGTTAGTAATTTATATACAATTTTCGCATCAATTATTGGACACCAAAAATCATAAAAAACGTGTCACCGCACTACGAGTGTCAATATATTATTGCGTCACTCACTAAATGTTAAGATACATCGTTACAGCGGTCTGCAGTCTGGTTTTTGTGTTCAATAATTGAGGCAAAAAATTAGAAATCCATTTTTTTTTGTAAACTAACTCTTAAGTACCTACCAGATGTACTCCTTACCACCCCTTTTGGATAGAAATATCCTTCCGGTAGCACGCTGTATTTTAGATATAATATAATTTTGTACTTAGTCAGTTTATAAATCTATACTAATATTATAAAGAGGAAAGATTTAATTGTTTGTTTGTTTGCATTGAATAGGCTCCGAAACTAATGAACCGATTTGAAAAATTCACTCACTCTTGGGAAGCTACTTTATCCCCGGATGACATAGGCTATTATATAATTTTTAACCTATGAATGTTTTGTTAAATACCCGTGCGAAACCGGTGCGGGCTGCTAGTGTAAAATATAATACACTGTCAAATTACTATGTTCTTATATAATTAAAGTGAGGTTTGAATAGATGTTATCATAATATCAATTGTGATGAAAGACTGTATCGTGTGATTTTAAGTAGATGAAGTGTAAACTTTTCCATTTTACGCTAATAAATATTATATAAATAATATCGGTTTGTATCATTATTAAAACTGGCCCAAAGTAGTTAAAAAAAAAGTGTCGCGGGCATGTCCATATACTTATTTATAAAGTACTCTGTGGGGCATGTCAGCTTAAAACCTTTGTACAAAGTCGGTTTAAATAAGTTTTGTTTTTTTTACCCAGCCAGGATTACAATACTAGTAGAGATAAATCCAACAAACTCATACACGATGGTATTGTGTAAATTCGTTACAGAGTCCTTATGGCCACCTTCTGGCTTTATCACCGGACCTACTCGAAAACACTTACCATATTATGGTACATAAGTAGGTATGCAAAAGTTAATCTCAATAGGATATCAAAAACTGGTTCTAATTTAGCTAACAAAATTTGACTTAAACATACATCCATGCATATATATAATATGTATACTAGAAATTAAAAAAAGCTTGTTTATGCTCACACTTACAACTGATATTTTAAATAGCAGAAATTAACTCCTATCTTGCAATAAAAAGTACATAACACAATTGTAGGTATTTATGCCTTCAACAGATGTTACAAAACAATAACTACATTTAAATAAAACCGTTAAGTAAGACAAAAATTCAAATCCCTTTCCCCTAGAATACCGTCAGTCTGAACAAGATTACCCATTCAAATCAAACGCATTCGTCCATCAATAGATAGGGGATGGGCAAAATGTAAACCAATTATAAGCGTAGATAATCTGTGTAGTTGCTTGGGTAGAGGGCGCTGTATGCGTGTTTTTGATAGAATGGCCCATTGTGAGGGGTTTTATCTTACGGGGTATGCTGATTGGGATGAAATGTACAGTCAAAAGCATGTATGCCTGAGTTTGCTTTGATATAACCTTTAATACAATGTCTTAAGGTCTATTTTTGTTATTCGTTGTTAGTACGGTCCTGTACTTTTGATATAAAGTTGTAAAACTAGGGAGTGGTATGCTACAGACTTTCGATACTTAATGCAAATAAATATGTTTATAAATACTACTTACGTGAAATATAACATGATGTTCAAAGTTCCACAAGTCTGAGTAATGTAGACAGTCAATGTTTTCTAAATCACTCTGAGTTCAGTTCTTGGTGATATTCAGTTTGTTAATCTTGAGAAAAGTTTGTTGTCCTAAGAAGTATTTAATATTGTCTAGTGCTGAACAAAATCTTTAAAACCTGTAGTGTAAAAAAAAATATTAATTTTAATTCTTTTGTTTTTGTCGGTAAAAATGCAGTTTGTTAGGATATATTTGGGTTTTGAATAACATATTCAATAGTATTTTTATCGGCAGTTTAAAGTAATTTAAGCGTACCACTGTATTACGATCCCTCTTCGTTTAGATCACTATAATACCTCCAATACAACACGTTTAATCCCATCCTATTGTATTCTTCCCCCAACGAATGTGTGTGGGGCGATCTATACAAAGTTAACCGACACAAAATTAATATATACCGCCCAAATATACTTAACGGAATAATTTCCACACACTATTTTTAGGGTGGATATCTTCCCCTACGCAATAAGGTCGAAATTCCCACAAATTGTACAATTTATTAATAATATTTGATACATCTTTATTAGCCTATTGTTGTATTATTAGACACACTCAAGTGTTCCATTCGTCATTCTAAACGATGTTAGGGCAAAGGAAACGAAGTAGTAATGGTTAATGCAATATTTATTAATAAATTTCACTGTAATCTCCTCAATCTATATGCACTTATATCAAGTAATAATTTATTTTACACTTATTATTAAACTAAATTACATTACTTACATACCATAACGCCTATACCACGTCCATATTGCATTTTTTTTTAATGAAAATATATATTATAAATGTACATTTATCAAGATTTTATTAAATGATAATTTGTGCTGATTGCCAGCACCATTACAAAAGGAAAGACAGGAAAACAAACATATTTTAAGTATTTAAATACAATTTTGTTTAGAAATTTAGTGCTGTAAAAATAATGATTTAATTTTGTTCGAACTTTTTGTGGTAAAATAATCTTATAAATCTATATTTTAATCACAGCAATATTGACCTTAATTTACAATCAATAAATAATAAATTAATTCGTTTCCAGATGTAGGTATTAATGAAATTGAGTTGACACATTACGTACAACATCTATTTAGTAACAATATTATACAAGAATCATCACAATAGAACAAACATGATTAGTTTGTATGACAATTTGTTGGCGAAGGCAGGGGTGAGAAACAAACGCCATAACGAAGCTCATTGCCACGTTTTTTCTCTATGGCATTAACATTTCGCACCCCTATTGCATACATCAAAGAAATAAAAAGGGTTGTGCTCGCAAAGGGCGCATAACACTCGATTATTACAAACGTTGGCACAAACAATTTACATTTACATATTTTCCCGCCGAAACATCTCGGCAACCATTAAGGAAACTTTCTCTACTTGACGATAGATGGCGCTTTTCTATATTTACATCCGCGTCCTATTGTTTCACTAGCTTACTATTTTATTGACCGTACGCAATGAAACATGCCTTAATTATGTCGTATATAATAAATATACATGTATTAATGTTTAAGAAAATCAACAAAATTATTCGCAAAAATTCGGTTCGCAGCACACGTCATCGAGTACGGTCGATCACTTACCTCTAAGTTTGAACATCATCAGTTGCCTCTTAAGATTAACGTGTTGGTAATCCGAAAAATATTGTACAAAGGTAAAGTAAAACTTGCACCATAGATATGAAATGTCACTAAAACAAAAACGGGTTGTGTTACGGGTTAACAGGTTAAAAACAGTCTCTTGGAACTTACGATACTGAATTGTTTTGTTCTTGCAAATCTGCGGCTAAAACATTAGCATCGTGACCGGCCGTCATGTTGATAGCGGCGTTCATGGACAGGTGCGAGTCGGCGTAGTTGTGCGCGATTTCGCCGCTAGATGGAGACTCCGGTATGTTCGGGTTCTCAGGCATCGACAGCAGCCGATGCGGGAACCCGAATAGCTGAGATCACTGAAGCCGTCCCCAGTAGTTCGATGCGAGGTCTGGCCCCTGCGAAGGTATTTGCACAGGCACGCTCACGCCCGCCGATATTACACCTACGGACAAAGAGGGTTGTCAATACAAATAAACGTGCGCGACATAACGTGGACATTATTTTCTCTTTAGATTTTTTCTGTTACTAGAATTTACATAGTTTGAAATACCATTCAAAATTTGCTCAGTAGATAAGTTCCTAAAGAATATGAAAATGTTAAAAAACTAAAATGGCATTTAAGAAGCGGTATGATGATAACTGTACAACCTAATTAGTATCCAAACGGACGTCCAACAGATACTATACATATCGTATCGTAATTGAAAATTCCTATCCACGAGACAATTCCGCAACTAATCAAGTTGTACGTATCACGAGCGCATGTTAACACAATCAAACGTGAAACCTATTAACGTCATGTATCAGTATCGGTCGGGCCATATGTCTAATAGGATTCCGATTGCATTCCGTTTATTACACACAATCGCGTTATCTGCACCGTGGGTCTGGCTCGATTATGACGTCACGCCCGTCATAAAGCTACGTATCCGTCGGTGAGATATTGTACATTGAGTATTACTCGTGCTGTGTAAGGTATTTGTACGATCGAACATTTTCAAAGACTTCCTAAAATGTTTCAACGATAATCTTATTTTTTCTTTTTTTTTTTTATCGAGTTGATGGCTATTAAATTGTATTGGCCCAGGAATTATTTTATTGATTTTTTTTACTGAATTGAGGTTCTATTTTGTGTCCGGATTTAAAAATAACTGCTTTATCCATGAAGTTTGCGTGTAAATTCGAGCTAAAGCCAACAATAGCGGTGCGATGCAGATGAGTTATTAAGATAAAACATCTATTGTGAACGTGGCGACACGAATATTCTGCTCGTCTAGATTTATGTAGCCCTTATTTCGATTGGTTGACGCCCCGCGTGTGTTCGCCCGATAACAGTTTTCCGTTCCGGCGACGGTAAAGGGGTACCACCGTTTACATTCATTACACGTTATTATCGCCCCTAAACAGCTCCTGCGAGACTCGTTACTCTATGGTTTGTGACTCTACCCTCTTTATGACACAACCGAATTTGGGAGCGTTTTATTGATGCTTTGTATGTTAATATGTATTTCGGAATTGTTTGTTAGTGGGTTTAATACTGTTTTTTTTATTGTAATAACAAAGGATATCGCTATATAGAGTTATTTCATAAAAATATATATTAATCTCGGATTCAGACTGAAATGAAAAATACCTCATACCCGCTGAATCCGTAAAAGAACCGGAGCCAAAAAGCGAAAAGTAGAACAAATCCGCATTATTTAATACCGCACGAAGCTGGAAATGCACCCGTCGAAAGAGCGCAAAAGAGTAAATGAAACGAGAGCGTGCATTTTGAATTGTGAAAAACTCTTTTGTTCGCGGCTGATGCTGGAAACTCGGCAGACGAACAATGCCGCGAAACGCCCCAAACAACAATAATTCATACCGCTTTCCGCCACCTACGGCTAAAAATGTCCGCCGCGTGATATATAATATCAAATGGAAAAGTTACGGCTTTTTAAAACAATGGCAATGCCAGCGCCTCACGGCTTAGTCTTTTCTGAATAATAAATCTCTTGCTGTTTAGATACATGTGTTTGAGGTTTATACATTTAACTAGCTGTCCCCCGCGACTTTGTTCGCGTGTTTTAGTTTCAACGGATTTTAATTTTTGCAACATTTTTCATTTATGCTCCGCTCCTATTGGTCGTAGCGTGATATTATATAGCCTATAGCCTTCCTCAATAAACGGACTATCCAATACAAAAAGAATTTTTCAATTCGAACCAGTAGTTCCTGAGATTAGCGCGTTCAAACAAACAAACAAACAAACAAACAAACAAACAAACAAACAAACAAACAAACAAACTCTTCAGCTTTATAATATTAGTATAGATTTATAAGCTGAATAAGGACGCTCGATGTTTTCACTTGTACTATGTATTAGCAAAATCAATTTGAAGGCTATTTGTAAGGAACAGACAGCGGGGAATCCAATCGGAGCATGAATACCTATTTTTCCTTTCCTCTTTTTTGTTTCCCCCATCATGTCGCGGTCTTGTGGGCCAGACGCCCTTCGCTCTTGACTCAGCATGTTTTTTACATTTTATTACAAAGTTGGTAAATATTTTTTCAAGCTTCTCCGTTGATTCCGTTGGTTTTATTTGTGAGATGTATTTATTTTTATCCTCTAGTAACAATCTTTTGCGGAAAATTTAAATTATTAATGACGAGTTTAATATTTTTGGCGAAATAATTAGCTACCCATTTTAGGTCATAACGTTATGAACTATTTGTATTTGATACTGACTGTACTCTACAACATTTCTCTCATTGTTACATAGTCTAGTTGAATCAGACATAAAACAGTTTCCTAGTAAAAGTGAAAGAATTTTTAATATTATCAACTGTTGCATAATATTAAGGCTCGCACAAAAAAGCCCAACTGTGTACAGTGCCCTACAGTATGAAAGCATTTCGGTTGTGTTTTATGTATTCCAGTATATTTAGCCGCTTAAAACACTTACATGATTTTAGAAAAGGCAAGTTATCTTTCTCTAAAATGGAAAAGTAATAAGCTCGAAATTAATGATGGCCAAAAAAAAACGTTTCTGTTTTCAAAAAAATCTTCTAACTTCATAAAATCTTAACTGTAGATTTTATTTACCATATAAAAAACCAGCGAGAAAATAATAATTAATTTTCAATGATGTTATTTTTTCAATTAGCCTGTCTTTACAAATCCCGCTTCTAATTTATCCTCGGATATTAGTTCTATGTACACTTGTTTACCCATTCAAAATATATCAGGCCCAAAACTATATGATATGTAAATCAAACTCACCAGTACTAGCGGCGGTTTGCGGCTGTGAATAGGCAGCATGCTGCTGGTGCGCCGCTGGTGCTCTCGAGTATCCTCCGCTGCCGAGCACGTCGCCGAACATGTAGGGGTAGCCGCCGTCCCGCTGCTGTAGGCACGATGATGATAGCCCGCCTGGCATCGAACTGTGTAAACGAAGACGGTGTTATTGATGATAACAGAAAAAAAGAAAAAAAAAAAGGTAGCTTTATAAAAACATGCGAGTGGCAACAAACGGAGGAGACTGGCATAAACAAAAGCAGGCCTATACCCAGCACTATATAAGTTATACATGGCTAGAAAGGGCAGGGGAAAATAGTAATAATGTTAGGTCACAGTTAAAATAAAAAAACAAATGAGCCTTAAAAAAATAGGATAAGAATACTGGCTGGTAAGTATGTATATGTCTAAATTGTCTATGGTAAGACAAACATAAGACTCGTTTATAGCAGAATTGTTATAATATTTGATAAGGTTTATAAAGTAGATCGACGAAACAATCTAAGTTATATGAGACACACGTTTTAAGTAAGTAGGATTATCGAACTATTTAGAACCTTTTATAAATACTCATTAAAAAGAATAATAACTTTTCTAAAATAAAAAACAAAGTTACGCTAGTATGTAGAATGTAGTTGTAATATCATATTTAAAACAAAACACTGCCTTAACAGGTAAGTGAAAATGAACTGAACAGCTCAGATAAATTCATAGCGCATAACATTCCCAGTAGATCAAACTAGTTCTCATTCTACTAAGTTAATTTGTTCTGGGACAAAAGCTGAAGCTCGCTTTTCACTATTAAAAATCAATCGGTGGAAAGTCGACCTTCGAAGCGTCTCGGTGCACTGGCGTGGCGGGAAACGCAAGGAGGCGCGACCTTTGCCGCTCGATTTCGCGCGCAATTCAATTAGTGTCGCCGCTCGATGATAGATGGCGATACCGTACGTTTAAACGTTAGAGTTATTGTTGGATACAAGATTGTTTTGAAAACACAATAAAACCTTATTTAAAGAAATGTATATTAAAAAAGTTTTGTATTGTTTTTACAAGTTAATAATGTAATAATAATTATCGAACACATTCCTAAAATTTTAACATAATTATCGCAAACCTACATACATAAAATATGAATCTTTGTTATAAGATATTGTTCTTATTAATTTTCAGGATTTAACAGATGAGCGTTTATTTATCTAAAACTTAAGTACACAAGGCTGCCAATAGGCACATTTAACCTTTCTGTGAAAAATTGAAAATTAACATCGAAGTTTAATAGTCAAACTCACCTATAAGTCTCGCCCATAGTGGCAATAGGTTGCGGTATAGGGCTATACATGGAGTTAAAGCCTCCGTTGAGAGGCAGCCGTGGCGTCGGAGGCGCGGGGGGCGAGGCCGCCGGCGCGTCCCGTCGTTGACTCCGCAGCTTTTCTTCGCGACGCCACTTCGCGCGCCGGTTTGAGAACCAGACCTGTTGGTGGAAATTACTGTTAGTATTGACTATTTACTTAGTATCTATGTATCTATTTGTAAGAAGGAATACATATTATTACATAAATTCAATAAGTTTAAAGTTTGGTGTTATATTCAGATTAGATAGGTTAGAAGGTATTTGTTATTCTTGTAAGACTTATTAAGTATTGTCGGAACTTAATACGCTTAACAATCTTTTTTTTTCTACTGATGTACCTAATTTTCCAAAAATAATACACAAATAAACACTGTACATTATCATTAAATAAAATGTATAGGTACACTGTTAACTAAGATCGTACAAACAACAAGACTCAAACCAAACTCCTAAACAATTAAACAAACGGAGCGTGGACGTATGATATAGTGTTGTGACATTGAACTGCGTGAAACGGAACGCGGCCCCGGAAGTAGCCCTCACGTGCGCGTCACTTCCGCCGGCAGCCGTGGCGACGACAATATGGCGCCCGAAGCCTTCCCGCGCTTTGTGAAGGAATGGCGGACTTGCCACTATTGTGCATAATGTAACACCTATGTAGTTTACAAGTACATAGGTACATGACTACGAGGAAAACTAGTTTGTAGTTGGTGGAAAATAGAAATGCATTGTCAGCGATTCTAAAGATGTTTTGTGGGTTAAAATATATACCATACTCATAATTTATTTCAGTCAAGTTTGTTGTATTTAACGTAACATTTTTCTTTCTAATAACTACAGTACAATAAATTATTTGTTACTGAAATTATTTGAGTATCAAAATAACAAATTTGTATACTATACTAACTATACTATAATAATAACAAAATTGATAATTCTAAATAGCAGTAAAGTTAATATCAAAGATAACCGTATATTTAAGCTAAATATACGTTAGTAAACGCGTTATTACACAGGAAAAAAGGCTGTTCTAAGAGGTTGGTTGTGGGGGCAATATGTCATAATATTATTGCTCCGGTCTCCTACAGAATCGCCTGAATGTTACCGACAATATTTTATTGGGGCCCCGAGCCTACCCTGCCCTGTAGAGGGTGAGAAGGCTGTGTGTACACCAGCAACTATTACGCAAAGGTCATTTTGTTTCATTGTAGATTGTATTGAATGTTTTCGCCATTCGTGTTATTTTTTTACGATGTTTTGTATTCAACGGTTTAGTTAACTTATTATTTTTGTTTTTATCACTTGGCTTTATTTAAGCCTTCATTTTTAGACAAATATAATGCTTCCGTATTACAAAAGGGAATAATTTTATTATTTACTAGCTGTCCCCCGCGACTTTGTTCGCGTGTTTTAGTTTCAACGGTTTTTCATTTTTGCAACATTTTTCATTTATGCTCCGCTCCTATTGGTCGTAGCGTGATGTTATATAGCCTATAGCCTTCCTCAATAAACAGACTATCCAATACAAAAAGAATTTTTCAATTCGAACCAGTAGTTCCTGAGATTAGCGCGTTCAAACAAACAAACAAACAAACAAACAAACTCTTCAGCTTTATAATATTAGTATAGATATCGTTCCTAAGAAACGAAATAACAAAATAAATATGTAATACATCAATAATGTTTGTAAATACAAAAATAGAACAGAAATAGTCGCGAAATAGACAAACATTTAATCCGACTAGCTCGTGTGTCCCTCGCCTTACGTCACGCTAAAATATAGTGACGTGTCTCATTTTTTCCCGCCGTCTATAGATATTCCGCCATGACAGCGATGACAGGCCTTTTTCCCGCCTCTCAGCTATTTCCCGTGGCCTTTTACAAATTGTAGTCCTACCCTCATAGTTGAGATGAAAATAAAGTTACTGAGGGTTCCCTACCAAATGGGATTTCCCATAATTTGGTTACACAACCAACGAGTTGCGGCCCGTTATTGTTTTCGCTTGTAAATTCACTCGTATTAATATAGTGATGTATTTAAATTTATTAGTTTTCGTGTTGTGCTGTTTTAATTGCAGCTAGAGTTGTTTATGCTATTTTTCATTATAAAGTTGGTTAATTAGTAACTAGAACTGTAAGTGGACTGATTTTGTGGGTGATTCAGTGTGTTTAAATTTTATACCAGTTTATATCTATATTTAAATTTAATGTTTAGGTTTTAGTTGTCGTTAAAATGGTTATTTAGTTTGTATTTTCCTATGTGATTAATGAGTGAGTGCTACTAATTAGTTTTATTTGAATTATCAAAATGGAATGTGCTGGCTGCAAAAGTGTTACTCGAATCTACAATAGTTTGGGGGTAAGTATTGTTTTGTCACTACTTTATAAAATAAACAATTAAAAGTTTAACCTACAAAAGTAAAATAAGCCAACCGGTACAAAACGTGGACATGGAATATAAATCAGAACACATTTCTAACACCGCGAAATCTCCACACTTATTTAGATTTCGTTTTGTTTATTCTAATTCCACCTTATTGTTAGAAACATAGGATTGAGTTTAGCTTGTTTTAATAGTAAAAATGTTTGTGTGCGGCAGTGGGTGCCAATTTTTCAAAACACCCCTCTCCCCGCGGCCGGAAACGCACCCCCGCTTCCTGTTAGCCCGGGATCGATACCTCACCCGGCTGCTATTGTAACTGTGGCCACGTGGAAAATACTCGGGATATTACTGATCATATTTTATTGGCAACATTGAGTCCATGAAATGAAATTTAATTCTCGTTTCGATTAAACTCAGAGTATAATCGTTTATCTATATCTCATTATAATTAGGTAATAATTAAATAATTTTCTTAAAATCATTTTGTTTACTTGCTACTTCAGTTAATATTTCTAGCTATTTCTATATTGACTATTAATTTACGTCTAAATTTAGAACACACTGTCTAAATTTAGTCAAATATTTTATATTCATCCGTGTTTAAGGGGTCATGGCGCACTGTAAAGCTCCATTTCGACACAGCCTTGAACTCGGCAACACGTGGGTCCTAGCGAATACCAAATTATGTTCACGCTACTCCTTGAAAGCCTACCTCAAATACAATGGAAATTGAACTTTGTGTATCAATGTTAGAGTTCAATAGAGCTTGGGTCGAATTTAATGATAAAATGTAGTATTGCGCACTGTTTTGCGTTTGATATTGTCTTTGTGTATTTATTTCTACTTTTGTGAAACAAATTTTGCTATAAAGGTATTGTTTCTTTTTTGTAATACGTAATCGGATTTGAAACCCATACATAATATGTACTGTAGGTACCTATTTAAACATATATAGACATATCTATCTAATGCCTGATTTTACCAACGCCAGGTCATTTTAATTTTGATGTATAAAATAAGTACCAAAAATTTTGTACGATAGTAACTCTGTCTGTCTGTACGTTACGCTTTCACGGCTAAACCGCTGCGCAGTTTTTTATAAAACTTGTATGGGATAAGCTTGGATCCGAAGAAAGGATATAGGCTACTTTTTGCCTGCTTTTTGCAACCGACAACAACGAGGGCGCAGCCGCGGGCAACAGTTAGTTTATCATAAATAAAAGACTATGATTATGTCTAACCTACTTATAATCATAGTAAAAGTCGCGCCTAACAACCACACTCATACTTTACACATACCCAATTTTTTCTATATATCTCTATATTTATTGAAATATCTTTTAGATATAACTCTAAATTATTACATGTCCCGGAAAGCATCACACATCTTTGCTCTGTACTTGTTGACCGTACAACGTATGCCTCACGAATGTTAACTAAGTCCGACACAAGAGGTTAATGTAACAGCTTAGCCTTCCCGCCTCCCGCTGAAAACAATGTCGGCCGCCATCCGCCATCTTGCTCCTTTTTTACTTTTTCACAGCGACAAGGAAACTCGGCGTTGGAACTTTCCTACTTTTCGTGTTTCATTCATGTTTAGAGTTTTTTTTTGCAAATGAATTTTGTTTTACTTTTACACTTTTGATGTACCTATTTCTTTTGTTGTATTTTGTTTAATAGAAAAAATATTTCCTCAGTATATTACGAACATTAATCTATACTAATATTATAAAGCTGAAGAGTTTGTTTGTTTGTTTGAACGCGCTAATCTCAGGAACGACTGGTTCGAATTAAAAAATCTTTTTGCATTGGATAGTCCGTTTATTGAGGAAGGCTATAGGCTATATAACATCACGCTACGACCAATAGGAGCAGAGCATAAATGAAAAATGTTGCAAAAATGAAAAACCGTTGAAACTAAAACACGCGAACAAAGTCGCGGGGGACAGCTAGTATTTAATATAATTACTTTTGGCAAATATCTGATTAATACATAGAGGAAAATATCACTAACACTCTATAATTTAATATTAATGACTTGCCTATCCATACTTTATATTTTACTAGCTGTCCCCTGCGACTTTGTTCGCGTGTTTTAGTTTTAACTGTTTTTCATTTTCGCAACATTTTTTATTTATGCTCCGCTCCTATTGGTCGTAGCGTGATGTTATATAGCCAATAACCTTCCTCAATAAACGGACTATCCAACACAAAAAGAATTATTCAATTCGAACCAGTAGTTCCTGAGATTAGCGCGTTCAAACAAACAAACAAACTCTTCAGCTTTATAATAGTAGTATAGATGTGCTTATTAAATATAGACTACCAATACAACTAACAATCCCTTTTAAAACACTCTTTAAAATGTATTTTTATTGAAACAAATTGATAATATGGCAACTAAATAACACGCATTACCATGACTATCTAAAAGCTGCACTTAAATTTAATTCGATTAATTTCAACGAATTATCGCACTAAAAGTGCAAAGAGGTTCAAAACTTAAAAGGTTTGCAGTCAAAATCACATTAGGCCATTATAAAACTTGTGCCAACTTTTACACTTTGATAAATGACTTTTTAAACTGTTGGCAACACTTAGTGTGTCACGTTAAGTGGAATAGAACGTTGTTTACCCTACATTGTTGCAAGGGGTAAAAACTTTGCCATTTATTCTAATTTAAAAGTAAAATGCCTGAACACTGGTCTAAATTTGAATAGAATTTCTTTTAAAGTCTTTAGAGCGAGTGTCCTTTTGCGGTACATTTTTTTACAAGATTTTCTTTATCTTGCAATTTATGTGTCTTTTATTTATTTATTTACAATATATGTACACACAAAAGAATTCACAGGACACAAAATAATAATAAAAGAGTAAAAAGGTACTATAATTAATTTCTATAGGTGTGGCGTTTAAAAAAATGGAGAGTTTAATGTAGATGTTGTAATGTATTTGTAACGGCAATATTAAATAATTAATTAAGCATTAATTAATATTCATAAGGCACGCAAAATGTGAACAAATTCAAAATTAATATCAGTTGACTTTATAAATAAATGTTCCATAGTTTTCATAATTGGGCACGTTACGCTTGATTTATTCTTGTGGTACGATCACGATTTTTATTCTAATCTGTCATAAAAACGCGTTACTAAACATTCATTACTAATAAATCCCAATAAATCTCTACAATCACAGAATTAAACAATCCGCAATTCATTAATACCGAAAAGAAATATTTGCTTTCCCCAAAATGGAATACATTACCAAAAAATCACACACCAACTACCGTAATATTACTCTTATTAATTACTCAAACAGACCGAGTAAGAACAAACATGGTCCGTTGAAAAATTCAAACATTAAAAACAATGTCGGTTATATAACAAGCGTAGTTTTCGCAAAATATTTACTTATGCTATGTAATAAGTAGGTACATTCTGCTATAATATTACCACCCTTGTTTTTTTAACATGTTTACTGAAGACGCATCTACATACCGGGTGCCTATGCAAACATACAGTGTAAACAGGCCCTTATGAACGCATCCCGCTCTCAATAAACCCCTTGTCCGATTTTAGTGAGATTTTATTTAAATCTGTGTATTTAAGTTGTTGGAGAATATTTCGCTCGCAAGATGTGGTAGCTAATTGAGATAGATCCTTGTAAATATGTTAATATAGAAGTTTAACTTCTAATTTTTCTAACACTATGCAACGTGTATACATTTGAATGTGTGTGTTGAAATTTAAAACCATCGCTTAATATTTTATTCGCATGCCTAATTTAACGTGGAGGAAAACATCGTGAGGAAACCTGGAACCGGCATGAGAGCAAGCATGGTGTTCCATGCATGTTACTTAAGCGATGAAGCTTACTGTTGTACGTAAGCCCAACAATGGGACAATTACAGACCAATATTATTATGTTGTTATAAATCTTTGAGTACAGATAAAGGTTATCTATAAATTTTACCAAGATCTTTTTTCGAAAGTATCCACGCTTTTACGAATTATAGTGAATAATATTATCTCTTGAGTAAAATGAGTAGTGTAGGTTAGATAGCCATTCGCTTCATGTAAAATACAGTATTTAACTTAATCCGGTGTGACTAGTAGCCGACCCCAACATAGCTTGGGAAAATGTTAGGCAGAAGAAGAGTGAGTAGTCTTACCAATCGCAATGTTAGTCTTATAAAAGTGGTAGCAACGATGACGATACAGCCACCTTACCGCGATTTAAACTGGATTTTATTTTACCTGGATACGTGCCTCAGGCAATCCGATCTTTTCAGCCAGTCTTTCCCGCGCGAACACGTCTGGGTAATGCGTCCGCTCGAATTCTGTACAACAAAATACACAGTTTAGAAGAAAATATAAAAAAACAGTCAACAAGACACCTAACTACCTACAAAAAACTGTTAGGTACTGGTTAGTTCCATCCTTCAGATTTAGGACGATAGCAAAATTAATCGTCTTCATTTTAAGGTTAGGTAGGTTTAATCATAATAAGTGTCTTCTAATAGATAGGTGGGGATATAATCTGCAGCACTGACGTCAGATATTTATAGATCATCTTTATAACTATGATATTGGTTAAACCCCGAATATGTTGAACATACACTTAACGTATTTTAGGCCATCAGTATCTTTTTCACTTGTACATAATTAGAAAAGGACAGAAGAAAATTAGAGTTGTCAAATGTAGTTCCGATTAAAATTCTCATACAAACTGGCTGACACGCAGACACGTGTTCAGTAAAAACACAGTGATGTTCAAGGCAAAAACTAGTTTGTCTTTCCTAAATTAGTTGTAATCTATTGCCGTCGTTTTCTCACGCTGTATGTTAGTAAAAGATACCAATGGTTTAATTTTGATTTAGTTTGCGTTTAAGTGATTCAGCGTCAGTGATAGTATATGTCGTATTGCACCGTTAAAGGTATACATTATATAAGGTATAAATTGTTATCGCAATCAGCATCTACTGTGAAAATAGTGTATATAATATCCTAGCTTTTATTTGCAATGATATATAAAGTGCATACGTAATTACCTACTGATCATTGTAAGTAACTGTATTTATAAACAACTAGAGTTATTCATCTAAACTATTGACATTTAATTAAACTTTGAACACTGACTTCAAAGTGAAAAACATACAACGCAAACATCAAAACATCTAACAATAGAAACAAAAACGATCTCAATCAATGCAATAAACCAATACGCTATGAGGATAAACAAATAAACAACGTATAAGTAAGATTAACACTGAACGACATCAATAATTGGGCCCAGTGCCACCGTCCGAGAGCATTACAAACATTGGGGGCCCATATTTATTTACTTACTAATAACCGTGTTATGGCAAACAATAAATAAGATGAAAAGGACATTGGGAAATAGGTTTATGAAGACTCCAGGGACTATTGACGGTAGGGCACGGTTTGTAGAGGTACTTGGATTTTGTTCTTGATTTATTTTATTTCTGTGACGTATTGGTGAAGTTGGAGTATGCTACAAAATTTACATAAACTATTTATCAGTCTAGATTCTACGTAGTTAAAATTATTAGATTTAACTTAGTAATAGAACACTTTATATCAGGTAGATTGTTGCCCTACATTTCTTTGTTTCTCAAAATTCCCAATCGCACATGGCAGGCAACAAAGGCTCCGATAATGTAGATGTAAAAACTTTACCTCAGTTATACCATTTGACTAAGCTAATGATATTAATTCGAAGCTTAAACTCTAATCCTTACTTATATTATAAATGTGAAAGTAATTCTGTCTGTCTGTCTGTTGGTCTATCTGTCTCGCTTTCAAGCCAAAACTACTGAGCCGATTTAAAAGAAGTTGGGTACACAGATAGTCTAGAGCCTGAGAAAGGACATACATACTTTTTGCTAAGATAACCGACATCCACGCGGGCGGAGCCGCGGGAAACAGCTAGTACCCTATACTATAGGCACGAAGTGGCTTCAATGGCTGAGTTAGGAGGTACCAATAAAATTTTTAGTATCTTACCTTTTTCAAGGCTATCTATCTGGTCGTTGGTGAAGGAGGTTCTATTTCTCTGCAGCTTACGCTTCAGTCGTAGCCTCATTTGCGAGTCTTCGTCTCCTGATGATGCGTGCTCACTATTGCCGTCTGACCCAGCCTCCGATTGTAATGGATCTGCTGGAGAAATTATTTAATTAATTTAGTGGATATGCACTATTTACTATATTTGGTTCAAGTATTTTTCGTTTTAGGAAGACGAACTTTGTGGACTTTTGATAGAATGGATGTGTCTAAATGTGTTAGCGAACATGAACTATAGTTATATACTTCTGTTCCATTAGGATATTATCGTCTATGGTATTCATTGCAAATCAGACAATGAACAAGTACATTTGTACTCTTATTTGTAAAGAGGGTAGTCAAAAACTGTTTAACATACAAAGCGAACTCTTCATCATAAACTATCAAAATAGCTCTCGAACAAAACGTTTGAACGACTATCAAGCAAATGCGTCAGCAGTATTGCACAAAATTACCCTTCAGAATTACACAGAAAAATTACAAATAATCTAGTCATCGTGACCCCTCGCTACCAACAAAATAATAAAATGTAGAGCTCAAGTTACACCGGTTGTTTACAACCCCCAAAGTTAGGGTGATAGCGAAATTAAACGTTACTCGTAATGTTGTCGACATGCCTCCAGCTAATTGATTAATTTGCTTTATGGTTGAAGCACTTGAGTCCGGGGTTCGATTCCCGGCTCGGTAATGTGCGCACGGGTTACTGACTCCGCTCAATGGAAGGACTGTTACGCAATCTGTCACATTTTCTGATACCGATGTATTGTGGGCGTACAACTAATATAAGTAATGGAAGTTAACTTAGCGTGACTTTGAGTAAAGAAATGAAAGCAAAAAAGAAAACCGAGCAACTTACTATTTTTATCTTGTCTCTAAGAGAGAAGATTAAAGAAAGATATTAATTTATTAAAAGAGTCAACATCTAATATATAAAATTCTCGTGTCACAGTTTTCGTTGCCATACTCCTCCGAAACGGCTTGACCGATTTTGATTAAATTTTTTGTGCTTATCCGGTATCTATGAGAATCGGTCAACATCTATTTTTCATCCCCCTAAATGTTAGGGGTAGTCCACCCCTAAATATTTTTTTTTATTTTTTAGACTAAATATGGCAAAACAACGTTTGCCGGGTCAGCTAGTTTAACATAAAATATTCACCTAGTACCTACGTACACAAGAATTACATTGTACTTATATTTTTCATATACCTAAGTATCGTTTCGTTTCCAAATTCAGAACATCGCTTAAAACTAAAACTATTTGCTTATTAATAAAACTATCATCAATGCTACCGAAACTAAACCATTAAACACTTTCTTTGAAAACCAATTAGGTGTAAATCTTACTGCCTACCTAGCCTTTTTCCCAAGCAATGTTGGAGTCGACTTCCAGTCTTACCGGATTCAGCTGAATACCGTATTTTACATGGAACGACTGCCTATCTGACCTCCACAACCTATTTTCTACGTAACACAGTATCCCAAAGTAAGACTGGTTGTAAGAATTGTAATGACTTAACGCCTGTCAAAGATCAACGTCTGACAGTCGAGACCGACAGCTTAACTTGCTTTTCGAGGCACGGAGGGGTCTCGGTATATATATACAAATGGTCATCCATCCGCGGACCAACCGCGGCGAGCGCAGCTTAACCTGTATTATTGGTTAAACCGTACAGCTTACGCTTAGCTACGAGCCCCTTACTTTAAATCTTACTAAATTATAAAGACAAATTTGATAAAAAGTAAGAAATAAATTTAAGGTTAAACAAAATAAATGCTAAGTTAACGAGACAAAGGTATCACAAAATCGACAAAACTGTAACACACTGTAAATACCGCACTTGAAACATGATTGATGTACGACATTCGCTGAGCGAAACATGGCGGCCTTTCCAATCGGTTGACAATTTTGATTGATCGCTTGTCGCCTGTCGCCAGTGTGTGCCTGCCCTTACAGACACCTTTAATGAGGCTGTGTTTATAAACGATGTGGTTTGTTTTATTTTGAGACCGCTTAAAGAATTAAATCGTTTGCTACAGACTTATTCCTGCCACCTTGTTTTCAAGAATTAAAATGGCAGTAAAAATTATAACGTTTATAAAAAATATAAAACATAATCCTAAAATATTCGTTTGATATAAAGACAATCTGATATCCAAACAATCAATATTTTCATTAGGTATTTATTACCAGTTCCCCACAAAACATAAAAGAGGGAATTCATTAAAAAAATCAATTCTGTCGACGGCGGTACTTAACCACAATTCCACCAATAACGACTTACAAATGATCGAAAAAAAACTTCCTCTATCCAAGAGAAAGGCCTCGAAGGGCGGGATGAAACACGAAAAATACATAAGAGAAAATAATAGTAGTAAGAAAATAAAAGGAACGAAATAAAAGTGGGGGCGGTGGAAAAAAATTGGAGAAAATAAGCACAAAGGGGAGTGAAGAAAGTCGGCAGCCGGGGAGATAAAGCGGAATTGAAGTTATCGGGGCGAAACACGACGGTCGTAGGTGGGGGGCCGATTGCCGGCGCGCGATTATGTGAGATCGATACTGTCACTCAACTCAGCAGGGCCATGGCACGAGAGGCCCGCGGTTTACCTGGACGCTGCTTGGGATTGGAAAATTGGGGCCAATTACAGCGTATATACTTTAATATACACCGTTTTTTTTTAAACTATCTTAAATTATATTTTTTAGGTTTATACCGGTATGTAAAGTTAGTAAAGTTAAGTACTACCTGAGTCTTTAAGTAAATCCACACATTTGTATTCACTACTGATTTCCTTAGCAGTTTTTCAATTGCCCATAATAACTATATTGTTTAACTTTCAACCACAAAAACGCATATAAGCTTAACTTAACTTCTGTACCAAAAGTGTTACATTAATAAAGTTCTAAACATGCTAAAAGGGTTTTCTATTCGCGACCTCCTATAACTTAGACCGCGACTCCAAGAACAAGTCCTCTGCGGCTGGACAAGGCGCGATCCGCCTAATTCGCCACGCTTCCGCGAATAAATGTTCGCTGGATACATTTCTTTGGTACTTTACCACGTGGAAATATACATAATCACTTGTTTATTTTTTTATTACTACGGTAATAAAAGTTCAAGAGAATCGCGATTAAATTTTGAGAAAGTTTTAAGTTTAAAAATACTCATTAAAGTCAGTACATTTATTTGATTAAAATAGCCCTCAAATAAATCGTCATCTATTTGTAACAAATCAACAAATTGATCCATAGCATTTTACCATCCACGCCCTAATAGAGATCATAACCAATTAGTTGAGACCCCATGTGCAGCCAAATGTATCTATCATCTAATATATTATACGAGCGTCTGGAGAACACGGGGGTCAGGATAAATTTGCTTGTTTGTAATCAACTGGTCACTGAATGTGCTCGACGTAGCCATCCGAATTACTTAGTGTGGGGCTGATAACGTCCAGTTTTTATTATTGTTGGTACAAGTTAGGGCCATTTGAGTAATTTTCTCCGGAATAGGGGATTAGAATAAAGAAAGTTTTGTGTTGTGCAGTTCTGTTCGTGCAATTCCATGAAATTGTTTCTACCGAAGAATTTACTTTTTGGCAGCATATCATCTCATAAAAACACAATGTTAGGGTATAATATAACTGAGTAAGAAATAAATATCGAATTAACCTTCCAAACCATTCATTAAAAATCAAAAGTACACAGTGTTAAAAATCACATCAAAACCAGTTCAAAAACGATCCCTTTAAAAAACACGATCAATTACAATCATCGTTAAATACTGAATGAACGATTCAAACTATACTAAACGCATAATTGCGATGTAACACAATCTGTAACACGTGTTACGAGCAACGAGTACACTTTACATGTTAAAGTCAATTACGCAACTGAACTTGATGTGAAACCACTTCAGGAACAACAAAAAGGCATTGTTTCGCACTAACTGCTCGAAGAGTGCTCAACTTAGAGGGATTGTGAGCTGATATCGATAGCTTTTTGTTTTATTGAGCTTGGTTGTGACACCTGGACGGTTGCTTTCAAAGGGTTATATAACAATAGTGTAAAAGCATTGGAAGAAAAAAGTTTTCGCTTAATGTTATAGGATGAAACTGAGACGAGTTTTTGGGCGGAATGTTTAGGCTTTCCGTTTCTATCGTTTAATAGTTAACCAAATCGATAGTATAGAATAGTTTGTCTATCGCAGTTATATCGCTTTTTTATTGAACAAGCGTCGTTTTTAGAGCTCGATTTAAAATACGATCGGGGCAAATTGAATGGAGTAAAAGTGCGTGTATAACTAGTATAAACACGAATGATTTGCCAGAGGTCGCGCCGCGTCACTGGCTCGCCGCTAACAAATATTTGTTCCCAGTTCATACCTAACTGGATCTGTTGTGTACGTTTAGAAATTGTTCAAATTTTATAGCTACTGGTATTTTACGGGCTACCAGTATTTTGTTTTGGCCAACCATTTTTATTACAACTAGACATTTAAATCACGTTTAGATAGGTTATGTAAATTAAATAGGTCAGTTAAGTAGATATAATTATTGAAGACACAGATATCAGTCACATCATAGGGTTTTTCTTTATCTAAGACCTAAATAACAAAAGACGAAGGATGAAACATTTACGTTTGGTAATAAAATGTGTATCGACGTAGCAAAGAGTTCTGTATACATATAACTGAAAATAAAACTCTTTGTTGTAAGCGGAACCGCTTTATTGTCATTATTTTTTTCTGTTATTTTTTTGTTTTCTTTTTCTTTCTTTTTAATAATTTTGCTACAATTTCGTGTACTTAGTGTAATTTAATCAAACTCAAATCAATTATTGTTTGAAAACGATTAAGTATAATATATTAAGGATTGATTAGCGCGGTGGTTGTGGTCGCGTGTGTTTGGTTCCGTACCACTGTGCTAATTCTATTGTTTACTCGTATATCAGACGACACACAAACTATTTGCCCAATTATTTGTGCTATGTTCCACTGGGCAAATATTGAGCAATTTTGTGTGGTTCGTTGGATTAGACACACAATGTTTGCTGCTGAATTATTTTATTATAAGTTTTTTTAGATAATGTTTAATTATTATTTATTTATTTAGCTTTATGAGGAATAAACTGCAGCAAAGTCGTGAACGATTCCAGCAATTAAAAAAGTCGATTTAGCAGTTTTTTTTTATTATTGTTGGAGTGAGTAGCGTTTAATTTAAACGGGTTACCTATAATATATTTTTTTCGAAGATTCTATGAAGCCTGTTTCAGGATATGATTATGTGAATTATCAAAGTATAAGTGAGTTTAGTGTTCAAAGCTTATTAACTAAATCTAGTTAGTAGTTTTAGTTAGAATGGGGCACTAAAGTCTGGTATTGAAAACAACCACTTTAACTTTAAAACCATCGAGAAAAACATGTAGAATATTGAAAATTGCAAAAAACGCGTAACACGTCAAAACACGTCGCATTTTCCCGCGTAGATATGTACCCTTACAACGAGCGTCAATCACACTCGCGAGAGAGCTTTTTGTGCGAAAATACATCGGCCATTTTATATTTTTTTCCATTTTGTATACTTCCGAAACATTGGGTGAAGCCATCGAACCATGAGGAAAACAGTACGTCGAATATTAAAAATGTGTTGCGGCGATGCGATATGAAACTCTGTGTTGTGTAAACTATTGAAACTTGATTTATCTAATTGGTTGTATCGTTTAAACGATACAACCAATTAGATAAACGAGAAGAACCTATATCAGTTTAATGCTGAGAGAAATAAATAAGTAAACTATGGAGCGCGCATGTCGAGTATGAACTGTTGGTATCAGTATGAACATGTAAAATCGTAAAATTAGTGTCAAAACAGAGCGCACCGTTTTATTATAAATATATCAAAACCTAATATTTCCCTAATAATATCGGGACCGTCGAAATTTTCGCAAAAAAGTCTGTCGTCACACGGAAAATCACTTAGGTATATCAGTAATCGAGCGTAGTACGTATAGCTAAAAATGTGCTTACGCTCCGCATAAGCGGCTACTAGCAATGCGCACGCTCTATGTTTGTGTATGATTACTCTAGCTTTAATGAAATCGTTTGTCAATCTTGTTGTTTTGATCTTCTTTTGTTTTAAAAGGGCTTTTATTTGACAAAGCTTTTTTTCCTCTATTACGGTTTTCCTAATACTCTCAAACTTCTAAAACATAATCCACAAGAAACATATAAAATCAAGATATAAAAAAAGATATTCAAACTAAAATATAACGATAATTCTATTCCTTATAGGGCTGTCCGTAATTTTGGTAAAAAACATATTTGTGCCGTGTTTGTTCGGCCGTGGGCAATAAAAACTGCCCCTTCATATATGGCTGGCCATTGGACCGGCTTTTACATACGCCGTTAAAATATATATAACTACGGTAAAAGCTACCATGTATTTTAATGCTTTTTGGCAGAATATTTTATGTACTACAACAGTTTTTATTAGGTTTAGGTACATCTCTATATTTCCGTCCTATTTCCAAAGCTAAAAAACTTAAGTTGTCTGTCAGAAATAGTTTATTCTAACTTATATTTTTATACCTAACCATACCAATTCGTTTAAAGCTATTTATTTATTCTAGTAACATTTTATTTCTAAAGACATCGAGGATGTAAACTGCTTGGCAACAAAGAATCTCCTACAGACACCTCTTGAAAATCGAATTCGTAAAACTGAATGCCGTCGCCAAAGTTAATTAAGCCAGCCACCCTCCACAAATATACACAACACAGTAATATTTAAAGTGCAAAAAGCATTCGCCATTTTATTCGCTGCAGTCTGATCTTTAGTTGCGTGTCATTAAAATTTTGTGATTTCACTCTGTATCAATGACTTGTTGTATAAAGTTTATAGAATATTTTTAATTAAGTGCTCTTATAGTAGGCAATTTATTTCAATAGCCAAGAATTAATTAAGTCGCTTACTGTTTCATTACCTGGATATCGAGGCAATATACATTTTCGTACAGTAATTAAATACTTTTTGCTACGATAAAAAATAAACGGTTAAAAAAGATTGCATTCTATATTTTAAAATTCTTAAATCGAAATATGTTATTTAAATTTTGAAATAAGATTCTAAATTCTGACAGTTCAAACGTCATACACATTGCTAAACCAACGGAAAGTTTGGTTGAGTTCGGGCGTATCTTAGCCTGCTTGCCGATGTTTGCCGAACGAAACACAAAACAAAAATGTTGAGTGTTACATGCTTAGAGGAAGAGGTTCTTTTTAGCGTCGGTTCGGTGCAAACTGGGCTAGTATTCGGGTCACGTGGCGGAGGCTAAACAACGCCCACACGTGAAAAGTATGAAGAAAAGTTTGTGGTACTATGTAGGTAACTTACAGAAATACAGTCTAAAGCATGAGCAGAAAAAACTTTGAAAATTCTTGTTCTGTTTTTTCGTTTTTGTAAATTGAATAAATGGTTTTATAATTCAGACATGGAAACTAATATTGATAACATTGCTCTATTGGTAAATGGCAATGACAGACGCTTCAAAATAATCATTCCTCAATCAAAACTACTTAAGACGATTTTCTGATTGATTTTTATTAAAAACATTACTTAAAAATTTATTGTATATACTGAATAAATTTATTGAAAAGCTCAAAATACATATTTATTTCGTAGAATTTTCAGTAGAATTATTCAGTTCAGAGTTAAACTTCTGTCTTTTACCCACACTACCAGGATATAAGGTCCGTTTCATCACTTTGAAGGAGTGTGGAGTCAAGGGGTTAATCCGCACAGCTGACCTGTGATCTTGAGGTCATTTTTGAAAGGAGTCCCCTCACTTGAGTGACTTTATTAGCATTCGAGTGGACAAGATGACTGAACACAGTTTGCGGGTAGTTTTAGTTTTATACGCAAATTAGGGAGCTCGGGGTAAACTGGTTATAGATGATTTTCGTAATACTTCCAAGTTAGTAAAAGTTTATTGAACTTTGTGGTTACTAGATCTAGATTTGTGTATGTTGGCTTTATCACCGAAGTAAATTAACATTATGTTAAGCATTGATTTATAATATTTTTCATCTCTATCTTGCGTTTAAGTAATACGACAGTGATATCTCGACCTAAATTATGCCTTTCCATTATTTCAGGAAAAGTAAAGAACGGTTGAATTCATGAAAGATCATGAAGTCTGATTTTTTTTAACTGACTTTAAATTCGAGACAAATCGGTCAGTCAATAACGCATATCCTCCTCCAGACGACCTTCTAAGTCGAGTGGCATACACATCGGTTATCAAGTGATCGCCAGCTATGAAGTCCCGTGTTCGATCCCCGACCGGGTCAATGTAGAAAACCACTTTTCTACATTGTCTCGAGTCTGGGCATTTATGGTACCTTCGTTGTCTCTGATTCCAAAACACAAGTGCATTATCTACTTACTTTGGGTTTAGAGCAATGTATGTGATGTTGTCCACATGTATTTATTTATAGCCACAAGTAGCACATTGCAAGCCACAAACAAGATTACACTAATACTGACACATACATTGAATGTACAAGTACAAATATTACACAAAAGAGGCATATAATCCAGTGTGCCACAGCCGAGGTGTTTGGGAAGAAACTCTGTAACAATCCACCCTTCCCTCCCCTAAGGAGTAGGGGCAGGGCTACCCCAAACATTGAAGATATGAGATGAACTCTGTTTTGTAATGAGAGTTTTTTGTTTGTTGTAAAGATACTGCTCTATACTTTTAATGTAATTTTGTTTAGTGTTGTAGCTCTTGTATGCGTTTGGAGAAATTAGATTTATGTGTAGGTTTAGAGTATTGATTTATGTATATGGGAATGTTGTTATTATCGCTCGTATATCGCATAGAACTTGTGCTAAAACAATATTGCTTAAATTTCATTTGAAATCGTTTAATTATTTAGCTTCACATCATTTTATTAATCTTTAGGATTGCTACATTTGCTACCTATTGATACTCAATCATTTATTAAATATAAGTTATTCTAAATTTTTTAATTTAACAAGTTTTGATAGCGAATTTATAGCAAATTTTATATACAATTTTATTAAAAAAAAGTGATTTTATTAATAATTATCGATACTATTAACCAACTTAAAAAGGAGGAGGTTCTCAATTTGACTTTGTGTTTTTTTTTTATGTTTGTTGTACAATATTTCGGGCAATTGCGAATTAATTTCAAACATTCATTTATAGGGTATAACTTTAGAGGTGGTCCCATATTCATTTCACTGAAGTGTGTTTCTTTTTACATTTATGGATAATTAATTATTTGTAACAAACAGATTACTAGAAACGTTAGATTTAATTAAATTAAATCAGGAAAGCAATATAATAATTAATAATCAAACCCAGATCTTCT
Organism: Diachrysia chrysitis; assembly: GCA_932294365.1. Classification (NCBI taxonomy): domain Eukaryota; kingdom Metazoa; phylum Arthropoda; class Insecta; order Lepidoptera; family Noctuidae; genus Diachrysia; species Diachrysia chrysitis. Next base: position 5,499,094 of record OW028659.1, on the reverse strand, counting down.
TTTTGCAAATGTCTGACTACCTAACAATTATTATTCACTTTCTTAACATTAAAGAAGTAACTAATTTTCAAAATCATTCTGAACACGCAGAACGCGACGCATAACAAAACGCAACGACGTATATAATCTTAAACTTAATTCACCGGTACAAAGGACCCCAGTCGTGTAAACCTCTAAGAGTCAACCCTACAGGTCTGTGTCGTCCCCAAAGGCATGAGTCGCGACACGGCGTCAAAGCGAAATAGGAAAAGAACATCTACCAATGTCGTGAAACGTCACCGTATATCGAGATATCGATAAATATATCGATATAGATCTAAGAATCGATATGCTTTCCACTCGAATGGAAACTATGTGCAGTCGTTTGATCCTGAATACGAGTTATTCATATTTTCCAACTTGTGTTTGACGGTTTGGCGTTTTAAAGAGGTATTATGATTTTTCTCGAGCGATGAGGTAAGGTGACGTAGTAAATAGGAGTGATCAGTTTAGTAGAGATACAATTTCTTATCACTACTATTGTTAACATTTTGAGACATCAGTAGATTGATGATTCATCACTTTTAATTTTCCATTCATTTTATACTATTGCGGGTTTAACTGACCTAAAATGCTTAGCAAATTTATCATTATTGTTTTTTCTTTGGACATGAAGAAAAAACTGAACATTTTAACTGTCGTGGACAAACTAAGGAGACTTAGACACTAAAAAATTTATAGAAAATTAATAGACTAACCTCTTTTATGCTCCTCAGCGGTGGTCCTATTGAGTTGCGGTGGTAGTGGCGCTGGTATCGCCGGGGCAGTCGGTGCAGCCGGTAGCCCTGGGTACCACCACCCCGTTGCCGCCTGGCCATTAAACATCCTTAGTTTCTCGTACACGCTGTCATTCTGCGCAGACGCAGCTTGCTCCTTTTGTGATGCAAGGTTTCTAAGGACGCGGTTTATTGATGATACCTGTTAAAATATTTCGTTGTTAGATTTAACTACTTTTGTTAGTTCTATCTACATCTATCCATATTTTGTTATTTATAATTGTTTAATGCAGAGTATTCCATTATTAAAAGGTTTATTTTTATACCTTCAAAAATCACGCCTATTTCTTTCCACAAAATATTTAAACAGATCCAAGGCGGGCTCCCACTCAACACAAAGCCATTCATCTTTCTATTCCAAATTTCGATTCGATTACGAACAAAATACCTAGCGAGAACACTTGGTACATTGTAATCGCGCCCCGCCGACCGATTTCCCGGCCGTAGGGAAAAATACATTTCCCCGTTGCCAATGGCAACAAGAAAACAGATATTATACTCGGGGACGCCCCAACATAACTATAAATAGTATAGGTACGGCGTAAAATGGGCATACATAGAATTTTATACTTGTGTGGGTGAGTTAGGTTTTTACGCATGCGTAGTTTTCGGTGAAAGTAGATAGATATTGGGGTTTTTAGGGCCTCCGGGGTGCGGTGCGGTCAGAGGGGGAGGGATGCCCTAATCTGTGTCCCTTTGAGGCTCCCGATTGGAATTTAGTAATCATATTAGATTTTAAATTACACGTGTTAGCAAGTTAAAAGGGTGGGGTTCCCGGCGCAATTTATTTCCTATTAGATAGTTGTTTGGCTGATAGGGAAGCGGAGCGTGTCGTATTATGTATAAGTACATTATACATGCTATTTGGGGGATATACATATACAAAATTTAAAATGTATTGGTTTTTATTATCTTTTTGAGCATATTACAAAATCAAAACACTTAAATTGGTACTCATAAGTAAATCCTATAAGATCCAGTCCTGATAAGAAAAGATAATTTTAATATAACATTATTATGTTTCCACAGAAAACAATAATATACCCGGTGCATTAAATTTATAAATTCATCTAACTTAATCTTAGCTCGCTTCAACTAGAGTTACCGTTTCACCCAAATATGCTAGGCTACGATAAAGTTACAAATTCACAAGATTTTCTATATCAAAGAAACTTAGCTGTTTCACGCTGTAAATTCTACTTTCCATTATTGTCAGCAAAGGTGTAAATAACTCTGTTTTTATGAAAGAACATACTTTTTTTTTAGTTTTTTTTGAGTAAAATAAATCAATACGGACTATAAACACTTTTTTTAACTCCGTTTATTCTCAACTAGCGACTCGCCCCGTCTACGCACGGGTAGAATAGTAATATAGCTTGTTATGTATGTAGAGTAAATCAATTTTTGAAATCGGTCCAGTAGTTTTTGAGTTTATTCGTTAAAAACATACAAAAATACAAATCTTTCCTATTTTTAATAATAGTATAGATTTGTATTATACGTGTACTAAGATGTGGTAAGCAGATGTAGTGAATAATTTCCGCTTAACTTTATCGTTCTAACTAATCTTTAGCATCAATTACTGTGGTGACCTGCAAGGTCTTATTACATTATCCCACGTTATTTTTAAAGATATGAATATCATTACGTTAATATTTAGGAGGTCCTTACAATATTCTAAAGAAGATAATTTCACTAAAGAACAAATTAAACAAAGACACACAAGCTTGAAATTAAATAGTTGTTAAGAAGATTTTAAAGAAAAATAATGAATTTTCTTTAAAATCGAATTAAAAAAGTTAAAATCATTTTCGAATAAATACATTACAAAAAAAAAAAAAAAAATATCAAATCGACTTTTATAGTAAAGCTTTAATAATTTTAAAACACACCCCGACTCTGTACAGGTATACAACATACTATAACAAAATATAAGTAATAAATTCAGCAGAGCGTACGGCACTGTAACACGTTTGATTTAATCCCTTGTACCGCTAATGGAAGATAATGCGTCTATACGGCACAGTTGCAGATATAACATATACCGGTATGATACATATACAACCATATAATCTACAGTACCATAGTGTTTTGGCAATATTTGAAGGGATATTTTGCAGGGAACACCTTGCAGAATTACAAAATAGATTTGACTAAAGCATTTGATACAGTAAGACATAAAACTTATGTTAAATATTTTATTATTTTAATTTGGAAATGTGAAAAATGAGGGCAGACATTTGTATGGAAGTTGAATTATAACATTGATAATAATTGTGGTTCCACTTAAAGGTCGCAAGAAATTCATTACAAGAAACTTTAAAATGAAACCAGTTTTTAATTCTCTAAAGGTCAAATTAGAAATTATTCCAACACTCATCCGTTGACTGATTGAAAACCAATTACTAAATTCAAATGCATCCAATAAGATAGCATAAAAAGTGGTTCTATTATAACGAAAACATTTTGAATTTCGAGCACCGAGTTTACCAATAGGAACGGTGCAGTTAAACGCGAATTCTGTTCGTGACAGCCGTGCGGCCAATCAGATGGGTACACGAAAAGATTAAAGAGCGTACGTTCCTATTAGAATTTTAAAGGTTTTTTTTATTTTATTTATTCTACCACGCGAAAATTTAGTTTGAAGTGGTAAGGAACCGACGTCTAAATTGTAATGGAACGATATAAAAAAAATGCTCTATACAGTTTACACGTGTAGTCACAAAAATGTAGTAAAAAATACAATAAATGAATAATAATAAATAACTAGGAAACACTAAAATAGGTGAAACCGAATTGATTGACAAAACCACAAACAATGAAAACCTTCAATGACACGCCAAGAATCACAAACGTATGTTCACTTTTTTTACGAATACTCAAAACGGGCACGTGTCTACAGAACTCGGCTAGTGTATTTTTTAACCGGGATATTTGTTCAGTTGTCATTATTTGAGGAATCGACCGACTAATCGTGTGTTCTTTTACATTATTACGCAAGAATGAACGCAGCTGTGGTGTATTTTTTTGGAATATCTATTATAATTCAAAAATTTGTTGTGCTAATTGGCTTTGTGTTTCGATAGTTATTTTTGAGGAATAGAGATTAATATTAATTTGCCTAAAAAGCATTTTTATTTTATTTTGAATATATCGCGGTGCAAATCCCTTACCAAAAATCAAAACTCAATGATACTTAGAATTCAAAAAAAAATTATTGAAGTGAGAACTAGAAGATATTACTTAAAAAAAACAGTGATAAATATTAAGATTATTAACACCCACATTTGAATAAAACTTCCACCAATTCTTTTGCCTGTATGTAAGAACTTTTTATTTTTACATGATTTCGACTTACGCCCTTTTCGCGTTGGGTGAGTCGAATTAGTGTCCACCGATGTGTGTAAAGGGTCTAAAACTTTCGGAGTTTTAGACGAGCGGCAATGTGTGTGACGCTCGTATATTCAGGGGTTTAAAACGAGTTTTTTTAAAATAACATTAATGATAAAATGTAGTCAGTCAACGATGATTTGCAGGCATCCCAAATTACGTGTAAAATTAATTAATGCCGAACGCTTTACGTAATTTTTAATACATTATTGGATAGTTTATTATAAGTGAGCTTTTGTTTTGATGCAATTAACTACGTAATGAGATAAATGTAGATCAGCAATACTTAATGGGTATACAAACTATTTATAAATTACCTATATTGCTAAGTAGATTACAAAATTTGTAAAATCAACCTAAAAATACCGCTTGTGGAAGTAATACGTAAGAAATTTCTAAGACAAATCAAATTTAATCCGTCAAAAAAAAGGAATTACGAAACTCCAGCAGACCGTAACAAAATTTTAATTTAATAAAACAATAATATTAAACTTGCATAAATTCTTCGTGAACCGGGCACTACCGTACATGGCATGTAACTTGATATGTCTGACACCGCTCAACATCGTGACAGGCCGCTATGCGCGTGCGCACAACACCCAGCGCCGACTTATTGTTGTGTTCAGATATAGGTGCATTTATTTGTATTGTATTGATTTTTTTAAATCGAAAACGTTATACATGTTTATTCAATTTATATAGTCTAAGGACTCGGTTATTTTTCTTAATGCGTTTAATAAAAGTAGGTATTGTATCTTAATAGAATTTAATTATTCATGATAATTCAAATGAATGACAAGGGATTTTAATTAAGTAAATAATAAAGAGCATTATTACGCCTCTAATAAAATAAAATCCAGTTAAACACATACAAACAAACAATAAAACGAGCAAGTCGAAACCATAATTATCAAGATAAACATCTAACTTGTAACATCTAATTAAAAGCGAGCATATTATATCAAGTTTCGCGACGAGCGATAGCGTCTAGCGATCGTTTCTACACGCGGGCGATCTGCTGTCACTATGACAGTTGACAGGTGTCACGAGCAGGGCCGCCAACATTAAATAGTTGTATTATTTTATTTTACGTGAGAATCGTTCATCATATGTACTGTCATGTCGCTTTATGGGAAAGGATGTTAGATCCAAGGGCGAGGTTGGTGGTTCACGTTTTAGATTAACAGTTTTAGTTTTACTCAACGGTTTATAAGTCAGTGATAATGATTCCAAAAAAACAAGAAAAATCATTAATTAATGACAAAAACAGGGTCGAAATTGTTATATAACTGTTTAATTTGCTTAGTCCAATAACTTTAAATAACTAAATGAATTTTGAGTATATATTAAAAATATATATAACTAAGAGTATTTTTAAGTGATTACCTTAAATTTTTTATTTATTGTATTCACAATTTAAAAAAAAAAAGTATCATCATGAAAGTGTCGCTTTGAAATTAGCCACTATTTCTCATATCAAGAGCATATTCGAAATTAATTAGTCTATCTGTAATTAGAACGTCATGACAGCCCTTGAATGTGATGCGTCAGTGCACCTCATTAGTCTGACCACGTTCATAGTGATAGATCATCCGGCGACCGATAGTGCTAAGATCAACCCGGTGGTCTCTCGTTACACAAAAAACCATGTTAGAAAATCGACATTTACGCGGTTAATCAAATTTGTTGGGCTTTATCATCGATCAAGGATCGTTGGTGTTTAATTTTTATGATTAATTGGGACAAATTGGACCTTTGCTGTTTTTGGGAATACAATATTGGTGACAAATATTTTTTACAGAATGAGTTACTATAAGTAAAGTTTTACGAATGAAAACTGATACATCTCCATAAATCTCTGTTGACGATTTTCGTAAACGAGAACTACAAATAACTTAGCTAGTAAGCACTTAATCACCTAAACGATCTGGCCCCAAATAGAAGTACAAAAGAAACATCCTCATTGAATGGAAATCCTTGTACCATTAATCCATCCACTTTTCCATGTCCATTCACTATCAAACCGATACCAAAGGTATCTTCACAAAAACCATTACTATGAATACAAATACCCATAGAGGAAGGGGCATTCATCCCCTAGAATTACTATTAGTATTATCTATAAACATTTTAACGTACACGGTTAACCCGCGGAGACCCGGGTTCGATTCCCCGGTGAAAAGCGATTGTGGGGTGCGGTTGGAGGGGTGTTTTTTTGCAATTCTCTTAGGGCGCACAGATTGGGGCGGTCTGTCTCAGTTCATTATGGATGTTAAGTTGTTGTCGGTGATTTGGATTCAAGTGGATTTTTTGTTGAACAAAATATTGATAGTTTTTGCAACATGTCCTTAAAATTTTGGATGGAATCGATCGAATTACTATGGTATTAACGGTAATCGGAAACCGGATTTTGTAGAAATGCGTTGTTTGTAGATGCCATTAAATGAGATACCTAATGTATTAAGAAATCTATTTTATAATTAATTTATTTAAAAAAGCCATTAAAAACAATTTGTTGCTTGATGGTTTTTAGGGTTTATTCTTATACTACCAATTATGAAATCAATTATAAAAAAAAGCATTCAATATTTAAATAACCTCATTTATTATTCCTAATATGGTTGACTTGAAATCGTCACAAAATATAAATTACTTTTATAGTCATTACAGGACCGAACATGGTCCCCTGAGGGACGCCCGTTGAAGTACAAAATATGTCACACACCGTGGTGTAAGTGCGAGCAACAGAGTGTGTCATAGGGCTGTGGGGAGTATGTGCTCGTTTTAAATACCGTATTGTAATCGACCATAATTACAGTATCTACTTTTAGAAATACATTTGGTGTTATTGACGCGTTGGTGATTTAAGAGTGTAACTAATAAAAGTAATATGTTTATTTCAGAATAAAAAACATAATAGAAAAATGGTAACAACGGTTACAAATGACAATTAATTACTATTTATTTATATCTTAGTATGTTAGTAGTACGTAAGGTAATTATTTTTAGCTATGTTCAATAGTGTAGCATTTAATACTTTTACGAACTTTTGAACCTATTGTAAGTATGATAAGCCTTACTAAATACCCTTTTTTAGATTATTTTTTATGTTATTATTAATTTTTTATATTGTTTATGATTTTTTTATGTTATTTTAACCTTTGTTAGATATTTTTCATCTTTCCTTATCTAAGCGTATAATACCAATTACTTCGCAACTTTGTATATTAACTAATATTTTAGGAGAGTTATCATTTGACATAAAATCCCTAACAACCAGCTCAACTTTCACTGCATACTACATAGCTGATCCAACAGAAATATATCCGATTAAAAAACGTAAACACGTCGTCCTTGCGACACTTTAACCCAAACTCAACTAAAAGGTGTCTCCAATTACAAAGGTATTGCGTGTTGACGAAAATGAGAACGTTCATACGCCACATAATACGAAGCCTCCGAAATGCCTCACAGTAGCGATTCGGTGGTGTCAAGTTGCACGCGACTAATTCTGGCAGCTACAAGTTTGGTAACTATTTTGAAATTAACGAGAGACACTGCTTTTGGGTATAATGGAAAGAAAATAATGTTTAAGTACTGATATAATGCATTACCACAATTCATTCTTCAATCACTCCTTAAAGGCAAAGTAGATTTAAGTAAGTAACATTTTGCACACCTACTACATAAATAATTAAAAGAAAAAAAATAGAAACAATAAGAAAACAAAAATGTTGGATCCATGAAACAATTTGGTAATAAATCCAGAATAAATACTCAAAATATACCCAGAATAAAACCAAAGACTCAATTCAAACTTGCTACGTTTGATATAGTTTCTACAAAATAGCAGAATCAGCTGCCTCGACGCGCCTTGCTCGATCGAACTCATGAATTCTAAATTTAAATTAGATGTCTCCAAATCGTATTTAACGGTCTTTTGGCGCAACTGTTGATTGGCGATGTTTGCGTCTCTCGTGTTCTGCGTTTAGCATCATTTACTATTTCCATTTCTTTAAATATATCTCTAAGATTTTTTTTCTGTTTGCTTTTATAATATATGTATCGTTTAGAGATTTTTCTTTGGCTTATAACTTATTCTAGACCTCATTTGTTATATACATACGGTAAATAGTTTGGTACATTTTAAAATGTACCCTTCCCCTTGCTAGTATAAAATTCCTTTACATTACCATAAATATCAGTGAACTTAAAACCGTCAATTCCTATGCCATCATAAGCAGTTGACGTTAATCCGCGAGACAGGGGCAGCGATACAACTCGATGCAGATCCTTACAGAATAACCACAAGTGTGAAAGAGATATCGAATATTCTGTGCATTCACGCGTAAACGTGGAATTATTGTATAGCGGGCCGGGAGAAAAGCGGCGTAAGTATGTGGCGCGCTTTTGAGAAATTGTTTTCAGCGATTGAAAGGTTTGCAAGTGACGGAGAGATTTGAAGTTCTTTGTTGGATTTAGGTAATATTTATTTACTTTTAAATATTTTATATTTTATTTATTTAATTTTTGTCACTATTGTAAAAGTATTAGGTACGTTATTTAATATAACGAAAGCAAAGAATGAACTTCTACGTTGGTTTGAATTCATGTCAACAAATGTGAGAAAATATAATTTATTCAAAGCTACACAACTCACATTCACTAAAATAAAAGTGTAACATTGTAGTAGTATATTTGCATGTCCTCCATATTCAACAGCCTTAGTAAGCGGTGCCTACAGCACATAAGCCTCTCTGACACTTTTACACTTACACCATTCTACCACTGAGCCGTAATCGATTGTTCCACGTATTTTTGTCCGCTTTTAGTTGGTAAGAAACATCACGCCCATTCGACCGTTATGACTAGGCAGCGGAACGCACGACATATATCTGTCCTTCTCTAATACGTGTGTGGACTATCACCCTGTCCCTTTCACCTATTTGCCCAGTGGGCCGAGTGCGTAGGTACGACAGTCATAAAAATAGCCCCTTTGGCGCCGAATCTTCTAGGGGTTTTCGGTATTTCGATTTTGTGTACTCTTGTTACGTAGTAGGGTGGATAATGTAGGTATTTTTATGATTAGTTATAGGTATGGCTTTATGTAGCAGACAGGCTTGATGTAGGATTCCGAGCTAAATTTCTTAGTCTAATGGACAACAAGTCTGTAACTGTCATGAGTTTGACTTTTATTTTGGTATTTATAGATCAGCCCTTGTAAAGAAAAGCCGAACTAAATATTCCTTAGTGGAGTACATTGTGTTTACATCTATTTCTATTCCATATAAATCAATAGACGGTTGCTTACTATTCAGATGAAATAGTGTATTAATTACTCGTACCTTGAACTCTATTATGTCAATGACAAATCCTCTCGATAATATAACAAATCCACAAAACCAACAAATTCGAGTCTCAACTGTCGGCAACTATTTTTTTGGTGCATTCATTGTGTCATAGAGTGTTTACATTGTGCCACAGATCGGGATCACAAAACATTATATTTTGGAATTGTGACAATATTAACAGAAAAATTGGTCCAATGTGTAGTAAAAAGGGACAAGGATGCCTTGATAACGTGTGAACGGTTCCTTAGGTTTAAGGTGTTTGAGTATTAATTTAAAATGGTGTTAATAAAATGACTGTGGTAGAAATTTTAAATCAAATAGTCATTTTGGAACCATTGACGCCTAAATGATAAAAGCGCATGAAAATTTAATAGATAATTTTAAAATTTTCATTATTCAATTACCTAACCCAGCTTTTTTAAAAAGGTATTATGTTTGCTAAAATACTAAAACCGTATAAAATTACATACTTCCCTTTATTAAGACACCGATGATTTTTAACAGATTACTGTACTTATTATATTGCAAGAGATCCCTAAAATTGCAAGTTTTTCACTTTGTTATTTTTTGCTGTGATTGGCTGGGCAGATGTTGAAGTCGTCTGGTTCGATTACCGGCCGTGTCACTTTATCAATGGCTTTATTTTATGTATCTTGTCCGTGATATTTTTCACAGAGAATCGCGGTTTTTTATGATTTTTTCCTTTTTTACTCTTCTCATTAATTTATTGTGGGATGGAATGTTGGTATCTTGTTACTTAACATGGATTTTATGACGACGTGTAATTGCTACGATGTAGTTTTATTTTATTTGCCATGGCCTAGATTTCAATTTATACAAGCTAAGGTTGTGAGAAACAAAATAACTTTGTTTGGTTATCTGTTTTGTTTCTTTGTTCTTCTATTTTTTTTATGAGATTGTTATCAATCATATAATAAGGTTTTATGGATAATTAATTATCAGAAGTAGATATTTAAATGTCTGTTGGGATTTAGACTTCATCTTTTATTTATTTATTACATTTCTTTGAGAACTCTATATTATCGGAGTACACTTCTGCATACAATTTGTTATTGACACAAAAGTTGACAGAAAATTTATGAACTCGAACAATAATAGATACGTATTTGTATAGATCTATACAAAAACCTAATAAAACGGCATCAAACATCCCGAACTCGAATTTTATAAGCCATCATCAATAACAGAATGGAACTTTTGTAGTTAACATGGTCCGTCTTGAAAAGATTCTGGACAATGGGCCCGCGTCCGTCCGAAACATATGCTTCTAAAATGTAAAATTGCAAAATTGGATTAAAAGGGAATTATTGTCACCGAACCTTGTCCAGATTATTTTGATGGGCGGTACAATGGACCCTCGAGCATATGTTTTGTGAGTTTTAATTAGATATATCTTATTTCTAATAATATTTTGACGTTTGCTATATCGATGTAATTGTTATGTGTAGATGTGGACGCATTGACGCAGCTTGATTGACACGTGAAGGCAGACGCTTCGAATGGAATCTGCTATAGATAGTGTTTCGCGCATACCATATCTATGCATCAGTCCGAAATACAGGCATATGTTTAGTATTAGAGTGAAGATTCAAATTGGTTTATGTTGCATTCTAGTGTTGGAAATCTCTGTGCATAATCTTAAGTGAAAAGTATTTTCGGGTTCGTAAAATTCTAGGAACCGAACTGTTTTGACTTTTCTCAATGAAAAAATGTTTTGCAGTTTATCTTCTGAAGAAGATACAAATTATAAATATTTTTTTAAAATCCAGATCTCCTTAGTCATGCATGTAAAATCAAATTCGTCTTTAGTCATGGAGGACTTCAGATCTCACAATGAAATCCTAAATGCGATCTTAACCAAACACAAACACTTTTTCCTAGAATAAGTAGATAGTTAATCGGTCGACAAAATTTCCTCGCGTTTAGTCGAATATCTCTAAAACATGAAAAATACTCACACTAGGTATGTTGTCGTTATTGCACACGTTTTCACTCAGCAGACGATCCCTGATCTCCCACGCGAAGATCGAGGGGCACTCCCTCTTGTAGTCGGCTATCTTCTGGACAACTGGCGTGGTGGCCACTCGCGGCTTTGACCCTCCAATCGCTCGCGGCTTTATCGATCCGGTCTCGTAATATCTGCGTGCAAAGCTGAATTTAGTTTGGAAAATGAAGGGAACGAATGAGCTAGTTGTTTTTTGCTCAATGATTTGTGTTAATTGGGCTATGGTGTGACAAAACACTGTATGTGTGTGTTGATTAATAAATATATTTATATACGTTCCTTGTATCCTATGAATTTTGAAAAGTAAAAGCTAACGTTAGATGTTTCTTAAATAAATACTGCCTAACGTTACGTTAACAATATCTTACACCTCGGTGTTTTGATGATTGTATGAAAGTTTATTCCTAATTAGTTTTTTCTGTAACTAACTGATTAATGCACAGCGTCAAGATTATGGATAAATCATAATAAGAAGGAATTTTAATTTATTATTTTAAATTTATTAGAGTAATTTTCTGCTAGAAAAAATTGTTGTCTTCGTTCATTAATAGGTACTGTAATTAGGCATGTAAAGAGGAGGGATAAAATGCATGTGAATAAAATAATGATGATTTTGGATGTGAAGAGCTGTAGAGGAAGAGGAAGGCCGAAGAAAAGGTGGATTGATTGCGTGAGAGATGATGTGAGGGAAAAATCAGTGAATGGCAGTATGGAGGCTAATAGAGTGGAATGGAAGGAGAAAACATTGTGCGCCGATACAATTAAATTGGGAAAAGGACAGGAAGAAAAAGTTCATTAATAGGTACTTTTTGCTATTACTTTTTATGAAATGTCGCGCCTTATGCTTAGAAATATTACGTTACACATACGTATTAATTAAAAACTAGTTATTGTAAAACTAGGTCAAAATTATATTATTTATATATCATGTAAGTATCAATAAGGCTAGTTTAAAGATTGCAATAGAATATCTTTAGATTATATTGCAAAATAAACACTCAAAAATTCAATGCCTTGATCTAAACAAAAAAAAAATGTATTTAGTTTCTTATACTGTCTACAAAATTCCTGTAACGAGTCCCTAATACATTATTTTCCTCTGCAACTTATCAGAACATCCCCATTCAACTAAATACTATTAAAACACAATTACAAACATAATCTGCCATCCCCTTAACTTCAAGTACCTATACAAAACGTTGCCAAATTCCGTCTGATTGTCTCGATACCACCAAAGGAAATTAAACTTTACTGTACGGGGATAAAGTTAATTGTTCTACGTCTAAACGATGTGTAGGGATGTTAGATGTACTGAAGCAATGCATTGTGAGACAGACGTGTGTCGATATGTCGACAATGTGTTCTTGATCCTTGTGAATGTAATGAAACATGTCTTGATAGTTTAGTTTTAAAAACCTGTGCTCATCGATATTTGGCAGGCTGTAAATAATACATAGATTGATAGTTAATAACACCTATTTTTTGTAACATGTAAATATAAATGTCGTACCTATTGGGTTTTTCAGTGGCTTCAGAAACTGAAATATTCGTGGATGGTATGAAAAAAATAAAACTATTAGGTAAATAACAGTTGCAATGGAAATAAGCCTGATTATTTATCAAAACACTCACTGGTTAATTGAATCTACTAACCCACTGCGAAGATTTCTTTTGTCGTTTTTTTTTATGTGTCCATAAAAAAAGTATAACTGTATATTTAGTCTAAATCAAACACGCAACCAAAACAAATACAACCCATATTCAATACAATAAGGGAAACCGTTACAAGTAATTATAGAGCAATAACGAGCATGGTCTTATCGATATTGTCATCGATAAAGTTTGCTTAGGCATTGTCGATAAACATTTGCAGGGTATTAGCCCTTACGATCGTAATCGCTTACGCCTCAGGCTTCCGAAAAGGGCGTACCGAAGGGCTGACTACTTTTTAATTGAGGACTTTAAGGTCAACGAATTTTGATTATATGTTGTGCTTTTAGGTTAAGAAGTGGAGGGTTATTTGAATGGTGTGACTTGTGAGGGAAAAGAGGCGGTTAGAGATTTTGTCCAAAGAAGATGATGAAAAAATGTAAATATTTATCTTAAAAATAATAAATATAGATGTTCTTTTTTTTTATAAATCTCAGAAAGCAGAAATAAATAGCAAATATTTAATAATTTCAAATAATTCTTAATTAGACCCTAGCTCTACTGTTATAATTTTTAGTTTGAAAGCTATGAACGATTTTAGGAAGTTTACATAATTATTTTTCAAAAAAGAATTTATAAAAGGTGTCTATTAGGTATTTTGCCTCAATTAAACTTAGTAATTAAAGCATTCAATAACATCTCATATTTCCTATGTACCGATCATATTCATTCAATATTAATTATACCTCGAATCGCTTTCCACGTGTTCTACCAAATTAGAATTAACAACTAAGTACACATTACATAATACAACAGTTTTCGGAAAACCAAACTTTGATCAAGTAACTAAATTGCTGGCCACAAACGCAACAGAAATCGCAAACAAATTGTCGCCCAACCGAGCAATTATTGCATCAAACAATAATAAATTGATCGAAATCAGTGCCGTTGGGCCACAACGCTGCGGCAACTCGACCAACCTTAATTCATTGTTTCAACTCCATTGCTCGCTTCTCAGAGCGATACAAACAATTCAATTCGTAAAACCAGTTTTCACAATTCAGTGGATGCGTAAGTGGTGCCAACTACCGTGCCGCCAGGGGGTCGAAGATTAGATGGAGATAGAACATCAGGGGCAACGATTGAGCACTTATCAGAGATTGTTTTTGAAGTGGTTATTTAAACGTAACCAAGTTACGTACGCCCTATTGAAAATATGTCACAGTACGCTACTTCATTTTTAGCAGCATATCGAGGCAAAGTAATAAGAATTACAACAAAATAACCTTTTGTATTACAATCTTGATCAGAAACATTCTAAACAACGTTGCTATCATTACAATCTCCAACTATTTCAATAGACATCCCTCGACTTTCGAAGTCAGTGGCTAAAGTTTCCCCAAACATTGGAAATCGCTATCAAACGTGAGTTAACAGCGGGAACTCTTCTTAATTAGGAGTCCTGCGACGCTTGCCTTTCTGTACGAGCCCTGAGGAACTCTTTTCAACCCCTTTCCCGCAGTAATTGGCACGATAAGAATGTCCAGGGGTGTGTGAGAACTACAGAGGCACTTGCAGCCGTTGACTCTGAGGGAAATAAAGAAATAACGAATTTGCTATTCCGATCTTTCGACACGCTGGCTATGAATTGTTTAGACGTTGATGGCAAAGGGATTGTTTGGCTATGGAATTGTAAATGGTAAAGAGATAATAGGATCGTAAAGTCCTATCGAAATAACGGACATAAGGACGGATTTAATGTATAACAACAAGAAACAGCTTTTTGAGGTATTTTAAACTTTCTTCAATTGTAAACGAAAAGAGAATCCAAAACATTCGGTCCAAAAAATCTGCAGTTCAATAACCCCAAATATAAAATATTTTCCTAACAAAAAACAACTTGTTTCGCCAATATCTTAACAAGCAAAACATTACAAAATAATAGCACATGCCCAGAGGGCAATATTATAGGGTTCGCTGGGCCAAATTTATTTTTCCTATAAGATCTCTTGAAGTGGCGTCAAGCAGTCTCCCTCAGTAGGGGTGCCAATTACTGGAAAATAATGTTTTAGTTTGATTTTTATTTAGGGGCGGTCGTGGGACAGCCCTGAAAAGCACACCCTATATTAAAATGAGTATACTTCTTTGATTGACGTCTTTACATTTTTTATTGTGTGATTGACTTTAGACGTTTTGTTCCCATTGAACGAAATATTTAAATTATTTGTGTTTTTAAATTTACATCTGAATTAAGAAAAATAAAAAATTGATTATAATATGTTTAGGGACATAATGCCTACGTATAGTTTTTAAGATATATTTTTCTTTTCTCGTATTTTAAATAAAATCTCAGTTTCGTATTGAAATTTTAACAAAACATTTTAATTCTGATGAGTACGAACTTCTGCATTATTTCAATAAGCACTTGATCCATGAGGGCCAAAATCCTAATCTTCTGATAAAATCGCAATCAAACAATAAAATTGCTGTCGAAATTAGAGCCGGCACCCCAGCGGCCACCCGATGTCGATTCCCACCTAGCTACCCCGCCGCGCACACGTCAACCATTCAACAAAAACAATACACTATGGGAATGCAAACTTCAACTATTGTATTGATTAAGTCATTGAAATATTCCTTAATTTTGTCCACGCCATTGTCGACACCATTGTGCGGTTCCTTGGGCGGTATTATGGGAATTCCATCAATTTGCTAACGCGTGTCGTAAGAATTTGACCCCATCGCACTTAGACATAATCGATTCTTTGACTTTTGTTGCTACACAAAAGGTTTTGTGCTAAATAATTCATTTATTCCTGTAATATTATTCTTTTAATTGTTATGGGTGCTTAGCCCAGTAACACGATTGAATTGAGTCCGCGAACAATTAAATAAGTCTTAGGTCCTCTTGAATGGAGTTTAAGAAAATTTTCTTTAAGTAATATGTTCTTATTATAAGACGTTTCTTAATGAAAAATGTAATTTGTTCGTAGTGAGTAATTCAGTAGTGTCAGACATGATAAATGATAGCCATTGTGTAGAGGCAATTCTCTATCTAAGGATAAACTTTGTAGACCTTGAAAATATGAAAGCCTAATAAAAGCGTTGCCAATGAGCGATTACAGAGGTTTTAAGATGTTCAGAAAACCATTTCTTTCGGAAGTTGTTGGATAAATTGAGTTTAAAAATAGCCTATTATGTTGAAAGGATGGATGGCCTAATAATTTCACTTAAATTCTATATAACAAAAATATATTTAAGTAAAAAAAAAAATAATAATCAGAAACCAATGTTTATAACTTTGACAAACCAAAAGATGTTATACAATATTATAATAATAATTTGTGTTATAAATGGTCGTTTTTACGGTTGATTGGCGATGACGATTAACCGTGCGCAACATTAAACAAACTTTCCGCTATGATACCTCAACTCAACGTTCTTCTAAAAGACACTAAAAACCAACAGACCTGCCGAGTATCTTGGAGACGCAGCCGTTGGAGACCTGCAGGATGCGGCTGATGTCGCAGGGCCGCGCGCCCGAGTGCGCCAGCTCCACGATCTTCTGGCGCGTGGAGTCTGGCAGCGGCCTGCCGTTGACGTAGACACCGCCAAGCTGGTTGATGCCGCTGTGGCCGGCTGAGGAGCACCCGAATAGGGCTCCGCCCCCCATAGCCGCGCTGTGCATCAACTCATCTGTAAAGAAGCAAGTGTTAATGGAACGACCAATCGTAGCGTGATAGGTATTATGTACATTATTTCCCTATCATATCCACTGGTTGTCATTTATTAGTAGAGATTTTTTTTTTATTTTTATCCATATGCCATGTGAGAAAAATTCTTTAACCCGCAAATGTACAATTTTAGGCTGATACTATTTCCATTTCCCTTAAACTTTTGTATATTTATTGCATCTGTTATGAACGAAATTTTATATTGAAGTCACCAGAATACTTAAAAAACTCAAATACCTTAGCAAACCCAAAAGTATTTCATATTTGAAGATAATTAAATAATTGTGTATAAATATTAGATCCTCATAGAATACAAAGACGTTATCGAAATTGAGTTTAACAATAAACATCGCATCTGCACCTCTTCAAACGCTCTTCCGGACTTCACTCAAGTACCTATGTAGAATTCAGAATTGTGCATAGAAACATCTTTTGAAATGATCACCTAGATAATATCTGCTGCAAACTATAGACATCGGCCATCTTCCACAAAAAATAGAGTAAAAAACTTAACCCGTTTAAAAAAATAATCCGCTTTGCGAAAAGTATCTTCAATAAAAAAGGGGTTTCGCGGTGCAAGATAGAAAACCACAAATTTTATCTAATCTCCGCAGATACGACGATATTTTGAGGTCCATTGTTTGCACGAACCGTTAATACATCCTTTTTGATATGGGTTCTTTGGACAGTTTTTTGGGTCTTTGAAATAAAATCTCAGATACATTACTTCTAGTACATATACCTACTTAACACTAAAAATTTTGGAATCATAAACTTAACCCGTCTAGTTAGGCTAGTATTCTGTTATTATAACATACAGCACATACCTAACACATGGTTACGAAAATTGCTCTGAATTAACACAGACGTCCTTTAATCGCACGAAATTAGACGGTTGGCCTGGCCACAATTATAACCAAGCCGACTGTTTACAAGCCAATAGTCTTCAATAGGAGTGCATTAGATCGGATGGGCACCGTCTGACTATTCTTTTTTATCCTCCCCTCACAAACACGCAGTAAAAAGTGAACAATTGGATGCAATTTGTGGGCGAATTTGGGGCAAGCCCTTGATTAAGGCCTTAAAGGGTGGGGCTAAGTTCATTGTTTTGACCCGTCGTTTTTTGCGGTCGTCTCGAGTATAATTTTCGAAGTTCGTGCGTCGAATACGAAACCTTTTTCTTTTGTTTTATCTCTTTTGAATTGATAGCTTTTTATTGGTTGTTCATTTTCGTGGATTCTGTCTTCGTACATAATGTAGCTTGTACTATGTTAATGTTAATATGTACTAAGTTGTTTCTGTATTTGGTTGCAAAGTTATTGTTACTTGAAACTAAACGCTCTAGCTAGTTAAACAACTCTACTCCAAACCTAATTTTGTTTTTTTTTTGCGATAAAATGTTAGGGGGACCTAGTCTAACCATCAGGCCGAAAACAAATTAATACGACAAGCCGTTCGCCAATTAAGTGTGCGTTTCGAGTGGCAAGTTGTCGCGTCGCCGTTGTTAATCGCGCTGTGCTCACCTTGCAGGCAGCTAACAAGCGCGCGTTAAAAGAACAATGGACAATCGTACGCCCACCCTACGCCCTCGAGGATTTAAATGTTAGGAAGTAGCGGTAGCGAGTTAGGGCATAGCCGCGGCTCGTATATAAACTACTTCTGGCTTTGGGCAAGAATAAATTATAACTAAAAATTGTCGACAACATTAGTCTTGGTATGAAGTTTGATTAGAGTTAATCTTAAAACATAGTTATTAGGTCGCGTAGGTCAAATAAAAGAAAAAAATAAATTTATCTTGAAAACACCAACAACAAAAGGTGTTTGCAGATCAAGATTATCGCTAAAGGTAGCCCAAATAAGGTCGATAAACTGACCAAATAGGGCTGCATAGTTGACGACATTACGCAAGAACAATTTTGATGGAGAGTGAGATAGTGACATAAGGACGATGCAAAGTGTTAAGTGAGACAATGTCAATGTCGTGGTGGCCTAGCGGCTTTTCAAGCCATATATGTACTTTCTTAATTATTTTAAGACATATTTATCAAACGGTGAAGGAAAATATCGTGAGGAAATCCGGATTTCAAAAATTGGAATCTGAAATCGCCAACCCGCAAGCGATCAAGCGTAGTTTTCAATACTTGTGCCTTCTCTACAGGAGAAGAGGCCAGTGCCTATACCTAAGTGGGACATTAGATACAGTGAACATAAAATCGCTTCCGCCTCAGCTTGTATTACGTTCTCTTATCACATTCACTGTTGGCGCAAGTACGCATGTCGAGGGAGTGTTTTAATTTCAGAGGTGCAATTTATTCGAGCGATTTATTTTTAATCCCCGTTTTTATGGTGCGACGCCATAAATTTCATTTATAGTTGTTGTTATTTTTTTAGTTTTATATTTACGTGCATGTGTGTGTGTAGTTTTATTGCGGATAATTCTCGCTGTGACATTTAGTGGATGTGGCATTTCAAGTTAAAATGTATGTAGGCGGCTTTGCTTTGGAAAAATGTGGTATGTTAAAGGTTAGGTATACCTAAATTAAAATTGTAACGAAACGGTAGTTTTTCACTTCTAAAAATAGAGAATAGCAAATGATAAAAACATTTTTATTTAATTATTATTATTCTCTATTATTAGTGCGTAACTTAAAAATAATAATGATTAATAAACGGTTGCCTATATGAAAGCTTAGCGGAGCAATAAACGAAAAAACTTAAATAAAAGCGCCATATTTAACATTAATCAATCTTGTACATAATCTACAGCACATAAGGGTTGCAACCCTGTAGCAGACAGCACACCTGGCGTCCATCCCCTTTTAATGCTCTTCTTATTATTATTTTGTATCTGTTTTTGAATTGCTTAAACCTATGGGGGAGATTTAATTGTACGCTAAACGCCATCCGCCATATTGGATGCGCTGAATCTCGTTTCGAATGATTTGAATTTGGAACGGATCGCATTAATTTGTTTTACCATAGAGTATTTACTTTAAGTTAAACCTGTTTGGTATGGTTTTTATTTGGATTTTGAGTCTTTTTATCTCAAAAACCCGTTTTGAGGGAAGTTAACATAGATTTTTTTCGTAAAAGATTAAAATTAGTAGGTCTATGTAACATTCATACCGCAACTCATTGTATTTCATAAATATTATTAATAATTATTTTCTACGAACTGTGCTTATTTTAGATTAAAGTGTAGGAAACGTTACTTGCTTAGTAATAGTAAATGCAGTAAGTGTTTGCCTGATATCGTCCTGCATTTATTTTGCGGGTAATTAAAATTTAATAACCAAATAGAATGTTGACTAAAAATTATTTAGTTAGACTTTAGTTTTGTCAAAAGTTGCATACTTGTTTGTTATTTTATTTATTATTTATGAGTATAAGCAAGATTGTGTTAAAGCTTCTACATTCTTCTAAAAACATTGTTTAGAATTTTGATGCGATACTCGCTCGCAACTTTTTTATGTTCTGACATAACTTATAGCTAATAGTGACAGCCACGCCTCTTTTTATGAATGGGCAAAAAAAGCTGTCATTGATAAAATGTATTCTATACACGTGATAAGTGTTTATGGATACAAAAATATTGCTAAAAATAAAATGATATTTGATTTCATTTTAGAACACTTGCAAAGTAATGTGTTTATTAATTATCCTCAAATAACAGATTATTTCAATTACAAAACAACAAATAAAAACAGTATTTTAATCTCTAACGGTAAATAACAAAAGCTTAAAGCTAAGCGTAATTATAATATGCAAGTCTTATTAAAAAACATTAACAAAACAACTTTAAAGACATCTTTAAAAATCAAACAAAGTAAACAATGGTTTTAATATCTTTTAACAAGAGACTAAAACATTGTTCTTTGCAAATTGTCATCGAGAATACAGTTAAGAAAAGATAAACTATTTCAACAACTAAGTGCTTAACTTTTGTTTGAGAGCTTATAACTATTCTGTCTTGTAATAATAGAATAACGTTATTTTTTTTACGGTTACTAAAAAATAACAGAAATGAATAAATCTTATGAATAATATAAGACAATATTATTTTTAGAAGTAGTTATGTCTGATGTAATATTCATAAATGTGTATATATTTTTACATCCATCTTACATCCGAAAGAATGAAGAATTAAAACAGAAGAATAATTAAAAATAAAATCAGCAGTCATCAGGCATAATAGATACGTAGCACAGCCAGGAAATATTCTAGCTATTCTAAATTCAAAATTTGAATATTCAAAGCGTTCCATCGGACACAGTCAGCCCGAAGCGGGGTAGTCAATCATTAAAATTCCCACAGTGCAGCAACAAAGAAAAGTCTATTTATCCCTCTCCAACAACTGTTTTTCCGGTCTATTTGTCTTTATCTGGCGCTTAATGTGACACAATTGTCGCATGCTCCGTTTGCTTGGCTTGGCTATGGCGAAACATAATTATATTTCTGTTATGCTTTGAGCCAAGTCACCGGTTTTAATGGATTTCGGTATTGTGAGGTTCAATTCGCGATTAACTGACTAAATTCTTTGCGAGAATAACTTGTTTTGGTGTTCACCGGCTCGTCGATTTAAAGCTACTGGTGAAACCGATTCCTGTTAAAGGTTGGGTTTTCCTTGTAATTTACATTTTTTTATTAAATATTTTGTGGCAATTTCTGGGTCTGTACCTATTTAAAAGTTATTGATATACTTAAATATTAATCGGAATCTAATGCCTTACAATTATGTAATTGAAAAAGTAGATTCGTAGAAAATACAATCATTATGGTAAGCAAACAAATAGTTTATTCTCAATCTTAATGTATCTCTAAAGAGAATAAAATAAACAAAACGTAACATTAATGTGTCTTCAAAGGCAGCACAACAAACACTAAACGCGTATTTGTCAAAAGGTCAGTTAACTTTAACGACTTGCAAACTTGCTAAGTTAGACCAGACTACCTTTACTAGGCTATGTAAATGAAGCTTAAGTGGGGACTATCTTTGAGATGCAGAGGAGGACAGAAAACATGTTTGGGGAAGTCTTGAATAATGGCTTTAGTAAGGTTAAGCGACTCTCTTGAAGGTCAAAATTTAGATGTGTAATCAGTTATCACTGTTTGTAATTTCCAGGTAAAACAGAAGTGTCTTTGACAGCCGGCGTCAATTAAAATTTGACATTTAGATTTTTTTTTCGGTTAAGGATAGGTATTGGGTTTGTTTTAGATTTTAGTTATACATACGTAGATGAACAGTCTCTATGATTCCCTGCTGATCTGAGAACGAAGAA
Source organism: Diachrysia chrysitis (assembly GCA_932294365.1). Taxonomy (NCBI): domain Eukaryota; kingdom Metazoa; phylum Arthropoda; class Insecta; order Lepidoptera; family Noctuidae; genus Diachrysia; species Diachrysia chrysitis. The sequence goes on along the minus strand of OW028659.1, from coordinate 5,476,849 downwards.
AAAACAGTGGTGAAGCACACACATCTATAAACTACATACTAAACGCGATAAATTGAACGAACAATGTGTTGGCCAAAAGACAATTTGTTGAAGCCAGTAAATATTTAAAAATAGAAAATCATTTTTATTTTATTTTATGTTTATAGACACATAGTTCTATTCAAAATAGTGTTCAGTGCGCAGTTTTCAGATGATTTGTGGCTTATAAATTAACTATTATTATTCGTCTTAGAATAAAGTATACCTATGTACATTGTTTTTTTAAGGAAACCTATCTATATTTAATTTACAATAATAAAGATGAATGTAAAGAAATCGTCTAATGTCTTAAAAAATTATGTAGTTATCATCGTACACAGCTCAATAGGCATATTCGCTATATCCAGTTGTCAACCTAAGTGATGCTCACTGGATAAAAATAACGGTAATAGTGTTTTCACAGTGTTTCTGGTAAAGCGATTATCGCTTTAGTTGACAACTGCTATAGGAAATAAGCCTGCTAAACTTAAAATTCTATATAGAAAAGTCTAAAAAGTCTATGTTAACGTAAGCGCGATAAAAAAAATACTTATTTCCATTTTCACATCTTGTTAATTCGAGTTGTTTACGTCATAAAGTGAAAACTTGGCGATACACAAAGGTAGCGACTGATGCAGCGTATTTGCCGGTAGGTTAATTAACTTTAACGACTTGGAAACTTGAGCGGACTAGATGTGACTACAGCCGGAACTTGTGTAGAATGTTGGACATCTCTATTGGTACCTACTTTATATTATAGGTATTATCATCGATCAAAATTTTTCTTAACTATGACAATCTGTATCTAAAGTCATTAATAATAGCTACATGCCAAAATTTGTGTAAACTTTCTTTGTTCAGCATGATGGATATCATGAAAAAAATATGATTTTTAATTAATTAATATTAATGGATGGTAGGTAGTACTACACGTATTAATTTAAGAAAATTAAAAAGAAATGGTCGTTAAATTAGAAGTCCCGCAAAAATATTTACATTTCAAACATTTTTAATCATAATAAAACCATTGATTAATTATAGATTGGGCCGATGTAGGTATATTCTCGTTTTTAATAAATATTTTAAATCATATTCTTAATCTTCTTATGTTTCAATGAAATACTGAAAACCTTAGTCAACAAAATTCATAGCAAAAAGGTAAATTATAAAACAAATGCTCATCATTTTTAAAATAGGTACTACTATAGGCACTCATTCATAACATATTTGAGTAACCAACCCCAATCCGTATATTCCTAGGTCAGCTAACTTTACAGCTTGCAAAGTTAACTTTAACCACAGTTAACTTTGTGCTGGATTCGTGTGCGAAATACCAACTTTCATGAAATTTTAGATTTCCTTGGTTAAATTCTTTGCTACATTCATCCAATTTAGTAAGTATGTAAGTATAAATTTTGTATCTATTTCGTAATCTTAGTAATTTAATTGTACCTTATTTCTGTCAGTATTGTTACACTGTAATGTACAGATATTTTATGAGCATAAGGTGCTATTTTTAACAAAGTATCTCTATATCTTTCTTAACGTCCAAGTCCGTCAAAAAAACTGAATTATAATTTGAAATATTAAACTATGTACCATCTTAATTCTAGGCACCTAGCAACAATTAATTACTTTCCACTTAGCACAAACTACAGGTGAAATAGAATTGTCTGAGACCTCTTAATAAGTGAGGACCCTAAAACCGTCTGCGTAGCAGTAAGTAGCTAGGTGCACTTGATTAAGTCTACATGAGGGTAAAGTTCGATTGTCCAGTAAGTTAGCGGTTGTTCAGAAGGACCGACTTGCTATTGTGGGGGTTACTCAAGGTTTTATTTAATTGAAATTAATTTATCTATTTATTTTTTGTAATTTAATTTAAATTGTTAATGAAGGTTTGGGAATTTGGATAGTATTAAGGGGCTATAATTAAGTATTTACGTATTTAATACCTATGTATTTTGTTGTTGAACGCGGCAGAATATTAAGGATTCATCATTTTGGTAACAACTTATTAGACGCGACGAATTCGACTCAACATTAAGTAATTATATACATTTTCATTTATTTTCATAAGTAATAAAATATATAATAAAATAAATATAATATTGAGAGCCTGTATACTATTCACAAGAATATATGCACAACTCACTATTTACTTATCATTGTATTTTCGAGTGTCCATCGAGTTTCGATCGAGTTCCAATAGTTGAAACTCGAGGGAAACCAAAAGGTTGTTTGTTAGGAAGCCGAGAACTCGAACGTAGTAAATTGAAACTTGTAAAGTTGTAAGTGTAACTTGTAAACAGGCTCCTAGTTAACACTTATTGATACTTAACTGTTACTTGACGCAGTTGACGTTGTTATTGCGGATAAGTTTATCTGTTTACCGTCATACAATAGTTTGTATCTTAGTTCTAGTTAACCTAACGATAGTGTCATGTATTGTTTATCTTGCTGTGACGATGTAGGTATCTACATTCACAGCACGGGCTCTGAAAGCTAGCTTAGGTACGTATAATTAAATCGTCGAGATCGAAATCTTTAAAGATCTTTGTGACTGTGGGTCTTCTGCTATTGCTACTTTTCTCTTGTAACCTAATCTAAGTTATAAGTAGGTAAAGACAACATATCAGTTATTACGCTTTGCCAATGACAGGCCCTGAATTTCCAAGCAGTGCTAAAGAATTTTATAGGTCATTTGTATTTACCATTGGCGTATATACCCTACTTAATGGCATATACTTATTGAACTTAAAACTAGCATAGTAGAGAATTCCACGTACCCTTATGCGGCATCTTCCAGAAAGCCTCTGCCGCCGTGGTGGGTTCCCGCGGCGGCGGCACCAACCCGCCGACCAGCGTGGTGGCGGCGTGCGCGGGCGCCGGCGCGTGCCGACCCCACCCCCCGTGAAGCGCCACCCCGCAGACTGTACCCCACACCACCCTCTACCCCCCTTAACCACCACTCAACAACCCCCACTTCGCTTAACCCCAAAGGTTTAAACAAACAGCGCGCGCGCAACTTCAAAACTTTTTCGGCATTGCTTCGTGACCTGCGGACAAAGAAATTCACGTTTAAAGAAATTTATTGACCCCAATGCAATAGACAATCGCATCATCAATTACAATCAAGGCTCGTCATTACGCTCCTTTGAAGCCTTCGTCTACTATCCCTTTTACTCTACCGCCTTTTTGTGTGCGTGTGAGAGAGTGGGCAGATACTAATTGGTAGATGATGCTGCTGAATTGTGTGTTAGTTGGAAAGCGCCATCTATTGTTGCATAGTACAAATAGCCGGTCGGTTCGTGAGTGCCGATAGTGATCGATGTTAGCTGGTAGTAATGAAGTTAGATGCGCCGATATTGTGTGTGCCACCCATCGAGTTACGAACGGTAGTCGGCCCCGTACGTTTTTGTTTTATATCATTGTTTGACTGAGATGTCGGTGTGATTAGGCCGCGAGACGTGCCTACATAATGTACTGCTTGATTGGTATTCAGTATTGCAATCCATTTGTTCGTACTTGTTACATTGATAAATTGATTGATTGATAAAATGTTTGATGTTTTTATGGTTTAAAAATGAAACGGTGCATTTTTTTTAGCGTTTTATAAAAAATATTCAATACTTTGAGTATATGTATATGCTCTTTATTAATAATTCAAAACGATAGCTCTACAACTATTTACGTAAAGCTATTGAATTAGAAATAAATTTTAGGACGGGTACCTACTTATAGGTTTTTCTGGTTGTCAAATAAAACCTAATATGTCTAAATTTTTTGTCTACGTTATTAATAATACTTATTCGGATGAACAGAAATTCTTCTTTGATAGGGACCAAAAATACGTCTAAGTGCGTAAGATACAAGAGTATTCGATAAAAAATATCTCAAGAGACTCGATACCTTTATAAGTAAATCCACTATTGGCGTATAAGTCACAGGTATAAGCATTTTGATATGTATTTGATCTTTTCAAGCTACCGATCGTTTGATTTCACTTTGATATATTTTCCCCTGCGAAGTGAGGTACAATGGGGCAAAGGAGACTGGGGGTCGCCTAAATTGAACACTCTCTTTGAGCCTAGTCAAAGCAAGGGTCTAAAGTGGCACGACTAATATAAAGTCGCCGAGTATCGGCGTGTGTGGACACTGCAAGACTCCTTGTCGAGACCTCGCTGAAATATTTGTGTTGACACTTAGCTCTGCCTAATGATTTTCGTTAGGGACCGGTTTGCTAACTATACTTGAGTTAAAATATGTATCAAAGTTACAGTTTCTTTTATTTTACAGATTTTTAATTTAACACAAATATTTTTTTTTGACATACCTACATAGCAAATAAGTTCTTTACTATTTGTTTGGTTTAAGGTGTCTCTTTTTTTTTTTGTTAGGCCAAAAACATTGATTACTTATTCTTAGACTCAATAAATATTTACATAGGTACATTAAATAATTATTAAAAAAAAATGTGTCATATTAGACAATTGTTTTTAATAAATTATCTTTTATAGGGTGGTCCACGTAATAAAGATTAGAGATTCATAAAAAAAAATAACTTAAACTCTAGTAATCGAGATAGAGTTTAATTGAATTACGATAAATGTAAGTTAAGTAAAAGTTATTGTCGTAAAAATTTTAATACTGCCGACGTAACTATTTTTTTTAACATTAGTTGAAAAATGGGTGGAAAGTACCACTACTTTAAGCATTAACCCCTAAAATCTACATCTATATATAAATATAGGTACGTAAATATCTCACTGGGTCCAAGCAGGTCTGAATGAAGTACACAAATATGATACATCACGAGCTATCAAAGCCGTTATCACGCCAAGCGATCGGCGGCCTCTTTATACTTATCTGAGGCCGGTGTCCAGTTACAACTCGGAAACTGTTTCTAATTAGTAAGGTTTGAAAAGAGTTCGAGATTATGTTCACTATCAGAGGTAGGTTGTCTGATGGGCAATTTTAATAAGCTATCTGTATTATGCATTAACGCATGCGGAGCAAATATTTGTAATTAAATACAAATAGTGAAAGTGAAAGAAAAATTTAAACCTCAGGCAGGACTTGAACCTGCGACTACTGGCTTGATGCGCCAGTAGCCATTATTTGTATTTAATTAAGCTATCTGTAGACAGGAAAATCGCGGGTCTAATATGATCTCGTATAGCTAAGGACAGAGCAGAATGGAAATATTTAGAGGAGGCCTTTGTAGATTAGACAAGCTGCACCACATTAACGACCGTTTGCCGATATCTTTTAAAAGTATTATTAGTGTAATTAAGTTTAAGTTAACCTAAGCTTAATTAAGTTTAAGGCACACTCATATTTTGAGCATGTAATATTAAAGACAACAATAAATGTATAATATCGCCCAAAGATTTGCCCTGGGTGGGACCCACGACCTCTGGTTTAGCAGTAAGGCAGCAGTTAAAATTTTTTCTTACTTGGATAGTAACCTAGTTATTATTTAACAATTTAAACTGTACAATAACATTTTTAAGTAATAAATTAAGTATAATTAATGAAGTGATTGTAAATAACAAATAAAACCTTTGTTTTTCTTGTAAACTAAAGATGACGACAAATTAAAAAAATAAGTAATTCATCGCATTTAAAAATGGATCGATACAAAACTGTAATTAAATAAAAACTCTGCTTTTTTTTAGTTGTTTAACAAAATACAAATCTCAAACTTAATGACTTACAAAATCTTTATTTTATCTAAATCATATCCGATGTAGTACATTTCTTCGAATAAAAACAATAACAGCTTCCATCAAAACTTTTCAGACACAGTCTTAAAACACCGTACGAAAAAACCGCATATAAACGTCAGGAATGTAAAAAAAAAACACAGTTTTTCGTTGTAAGTGGCCGTCTGGGTACGTCAAAGGCGGTTCGCTGAGACTGCATGCAAAGCACTCTAAATAGGGATAACGTTGTCCGCAACGATTTTAAATTCTAGCTTAGTTTTCCCAGATAATGTTAGCATGTCGATAAGTTCCGTAAACAGTAATAGAAATTTACTTTTATGGTAATTAGAATGGTATTTTGTTTTTTTTTTTACACTCTAATTTCATGGTTTTTCTTCTTCGTCTAATGCCAGGTACTCACATTCGCAGGAATACGCAAACCCGCAAGTGTAGGACGACATTTGCAAATGATTTCATTTCCAAGCTGTGTCGGTTTTTTAACAGGCCTTGTACGAATGTTTGCGCGCATGTGAGTGACCGGGTTAGATAAGACTCGTATTAAGGCATAGTCAGAGAAAATTTTATGTGTTTGGTTTTGATTTCGCTGTGACCATAAACATTTTTGCTCGGAGTATGTAAGAAATTCAAAAAGTAATAAGTCTAGGATTACATTTTAAAATTCTTAGGCGTGAAACCGTGTGTTAATATTGTATAATAACATTTTTAAATTATAGTTAAAACATCGAAGAATATATCTTTCGGACTTTAATATTATCTTTATAACAGGAATTTTCTTGACCTAATTTTTAAAGGTAAGTATCATCGGCCTATTTTTTTCCGTATCTTCTATCTTAAACAGATTTTATGTTACAAGTTTTTAATTTAAGTACAAAAATCCATTAATTGTTTGGATCAAACATTATGAACGTTAAAATCTCGACAAATTCCCGTTAAACGCACCACTAACGTATTCCATACATCTCTTAAGGATTCGATGTCTAGGTTTCCGCACACCTCATTAGACCGCTTTGATTCAGCCCCTTACTTGCAGGTGCGGCTAATGCCCTACTCTTTACTCAAACGAATACATTTCTAATCGAATTCGCTTCTTTTATCGATAACTATTTGTTTGGTTTTACAATCGAGTAACTTTCAAACAAATCGTATGGCATCTTTGCTTATCTCTATTTATTTTCCCGCGTTAAAAAAAATGTAATTTAAATTCAATTGTGATTATTTTTTATTAAACCTATTTTTGTATTGCAAAACAGAACATTCGAAATACAAAACATAAAAACGGCTTTCTAATTTCAAATTTCAAACGTCAATTCCCTCAACGACAAATTGTACAAAAAAAAAGATAAAACCAACTAGTGATGTATCAAAGCGGCGGCACTCATAGACGCACGTGCGTTGATCCTAACAAATTCACATACAAAACATATACCATTTCGTTGAGAGCTCTTAAGGCTTTAAGTTGCAACGTCAAAGCCCAGCCTCTTCCTTTTCACTACGTTTTAAAAATAAAACAGTCGGGCTTTCTGTATACGTACATAATTAACATTGATGTGGTTCTGCAAAGTTTTTAGAGTAAAACGCGATGCTTAATGCGTTCTTTGAGTTTTTGAGTGTCATCGTACTCGCAATGCGGTTTTTTTTACCTAATTTTGAAGCCAAGGCTTGTAATTACAGTCTGTAATAATGTAGATCCGTGTGTTCGCTTGTGGATTATTAAAATCTATTCCTAGGAATTTATTTTTCTTACCACTGTATTAATATTAATGTTATTTCTTGGAACTTCCAAAATACTCATTGGTTTTTACTTGATATTTAATGCAGGCAGTTTTATACCAACTATATTATATTTAAGCGGCATTTAGAGGCACTATGACATAGATCTAAGACACAAAATCGACTAACAGCCAAAATAAATCAAGTACCTACCTATCTGTGTGTTCACTTTAAGTTATAAAATAAAAAAAAAACCCACACAAATTAAGTCAAATTCCTGAGAGATAATCCACACAAAAATATGTTAATAACTACGGGTGTAAATCTATCTTTACTTAAGTATCTATACATTAAATTTTGCTTGTTAAAAGGATAACATTTTGTCAGGAACAGATCAATAGAAAATCAAGTATGTATTTCAATAAGAACAATGCTAACTGGCTTTATAGTATCACGCTACTGAATACCAAAGGTGCCGATTATACAGACTCTTAGAATAGAAATAAATTAGAATCTCTCGGTGGATTGCGGCTCGTACGGTCAGCAAAGCACTCCCGCCGATTTGTTACATTGATTTCTAACTGACAGGTACGGATAGTAAAAAAAGAGTTATGGTCACTTTAAATTTAAATTATGCTGGATTTCTAGGGATAACAGGGAATTATAAATACATAACAATATAATGAATTGTGTAAATCATATTAGATTTTAAAATATTGTTTGTGGTCAATTTCTAATTAATTTAATGTACTATTTAATTCATATGTCTACGTAAATATATTAGTAGTATTAAGGTGTGTGTGATTTGTATATAAAGTAAAAATAAAATAAAGGTATTCAGCTGCGTCAGAATCAGTGCTTATATCTTTTACTCTTTTGCTCTTAATTTGAGAAGTCTTTTTTTAAGTTTACGAGCAATACTTTTACATTCACTACCATTGCATAACGTGCTAAAAATACCTATAAATGCGCCTAAACATTTCAGACATTAAATTGTCAAATTTCTGACTCTACAACAATTCACTCAAACTTTATCTGCTGACCGTACAGCTTGATTCGACAACCGCACACAACAGTAGGTTACCAGTTACTCCGTAACGTTGGCTCGATAAATCAATCCTGCCATTGTGACGTACATAATAAGGCATCTTCACCAACACTACTCAAAAAGGTAGTGGTAGAAAAAAAGTACAAAAATATGAGATCTTTGAAGATTTGAAAGTGATTTGTGAGCTAATTCTCATAATATACTCTTGATGAGTGTAAGTTGTATTTAATGGTGTCGGAATTTGGAGCGGTCTTTTAGATAGAAATGTAACAGTAAAATGATTATTACTTCTAAACTAAAAGTTTGTACACTACAAACAAGATAATAAAAAAATATAGCTTTTATAGGGAAGCCAATTCTCCACCAAATAATTAAAAATAAATGTATTTATTTTTTATGTATTTTTTGGAAAATAATAAAACAAAAGTATTAAGACAAAAATACAAATTCTTTTAGCTATTTCCTTATTGTTTAAATATTTATTTTTTAGCGTTAAATTTGTCTACTTTTTTTTTATATAAATAGTAAATTATAATAAAGAAACATTCATCGAATAGGTAGTGTTACGGCGGCCTAATGAATTAATATTTGCGCATGTTATGGCCTTAGTTAAATGGGTGCGGGTAGCCAATTAATGTAAGGTAATGTTTACCTAGCCCAAATATTAGCACACATTATGTAATAATAGCACATTTTATAAAGAGACTTATTTCACACAATTTTCAGTAATTTCTCACAATTATATCTAATAATAATAAATGTGGAAAACATCACATACATAAATTGCTCTGAGCCCAAAGTAGCTAAAGCACTTGTGTTATGGTATTCAGAGACAACGAAGGTACCACAAACACCCAGACCCGAGACAATGTAGAAAAGTGGTTTTCTACATTGACCCGGCCGGGGATCGAAACCAGGACGTCAGAGCTGGCGACACCTTGAAAACCGGTGTTTACGTCACTCGACCACGGAGGTCGTTGAAGTCGTGTTTCAAAAACACTTTTACATGTATTTTTAAGGAGACAAGCATGTGTAATATTAATAAAACACTTTTCAAAATGTGTATTTTGGAGTAACATGGTTAGAGTTATTGATAACTGCGTTTAATACCAATCATGAATTCAAAGGAAACGGGTGCAAAGACCTTCATCAAACAAATTGTTAATCCAATTTAACTAATATTTTCTGCAAAGCTAAAGTCGTATAAAACACATAATTAACTAATCATTTTAAAATGTCATCGTATTCAAATGATAAAAACAAAAAGACGATATGAGAGATATATCAAAAGCTTTTTACTTTTAAAAAGAGGCTCTATCTTAATCCTTATTAAGCCTCATCATGGAAAGGGTGCTATTGAAACCAAGGAGGTGTTATGTTCAGCCGATCACAGATTATATTATATTTTTATTTTTTATTTAAATTCATTAGAATTCGTAACACTGGGAGTCGGCTTCATTAAGAGATTATTTAAACATTTCATATGAAGTACGTTTATAATTATTAATGTGGTCCTTTTAGCTTTATTTAGTTAGGTTTTAGTTTAGTTGACCTGAGTTTCTTTGTATCTTTGTTTGACCTAATTAAAATAAAGTTAAACTCAGTACGTTAAATGTAAAATTTGCCGCCTACGCTTTATAATATGAATTAACTTATCCGTCTTATTTATCTATACTTCTATACTAATATTATAAAGAAGTAAAGTTTGTGTGTTTGTATATTTGTTAAATTGTAAGGGGTAATCTCGAGATCTACTGAACAGATTTTAAAAATTTTTTCACCAATAGAAAGCCGCACTATTGCTGAATGTCATAGGTTATATAAAAAAACCGAAAAATAAAAAAGCTTTTACGTGTTAGTTAGTCCGTTTTGCAACGTGAATCGGAGAAAAAACGGTCGAATGAAAGCGTTTCTTACGAACGCTTCCTTAACTATGAAAGATATATTTTTGAGTTCTAGAGAAAAGATGTGGAGCTTGAAAATGCCTACAAAAAAGTCAACGACAGCATATATCCAACTTTTATATTTAAGTTACAAAAAGTAGTTTTTTTAATATTAGTATAGATAATTTAATATTTATAAAATAATTTAAATCGTTAGGTCATATGTACTAAAAAAGGATTATTAACATTATGCCCAACGAAGTGGGCACGGGTCAGCTAGTGTACAATCAAAATAAGTAATGTTATAAATTATATATTTTTAAAATTTCAAATATCATATATATATCGTTTTATACGATTAAGCAGCAAACACGATAAAATTGTAAGTCAACAAAAATGAAATTTCACGCTACTGACATAACGAATTTAAAAAAGAAAATCTTTATCACCGATTACTACACTTAAGACGTCAAAGGGTCTACCAGGAGTAGCAAAAATTACATTAACACCGTGTAATGACAGCATGTGAGAATTCTTTGCAAAACTGTCAATGGTCATGTCTCTCTTTGTCAAAAATATGTCATTAATATCAAGAAAAAAAGTAAAAAAAAATGTCAAAGTGCTTGCGCGGCACCCCTGAGAGTTGTTACATAATAGGGATGTCAACACTCGATCCCGATTGCTTTCAAGTATAAATAATAGTTGTAGCTTGAATAGTGCTACTTTTGGTACTTACTTTGTCGGCACGCTTGAATTGATTTACAAGTTTCGATTTATTGATTTTTCGGTTTATGGCTTTTTGGCGATTGTTAGAACAAATTTTGCGATGGTCAATGTGCCTACTTTTTGTATATCACTAAAATGTCAAGATCAATAAAAAAAATGTATAAATGAACATGGAATAAATTACCTATTTACACACACGTTATTTAAATTTTAGTCCAGTTGTACCTAAATATTTGTAAATATTTCAGTCACTAACTAGTACTTAATTTAGTAATTGTACTCTAAAAAATTCCTAACATTACAAAGTAAAATGTCCAACAACTTCTGGTACTATAAGTACTAAAACCAACAAGCTCGAACTATCTTACACAAAAGAGGAATATCTTTAGCAAAATTAGCCGGTCCCACGTCACTGTCAACTATTGTAGCTGAAGTATCGGTTACCGCAAAAATTATTTGGTCCCACAATGCTCCCATCTCTATTTAACGAAATTATAAATTCGAACGCACTATTGTGAATACATTTGAAACGGCAAACGGCAACTTCAAACAAGTTTCAATTTTGATTTTCGAATGAGACAGTTTGTTTGCGTTTTGTGTTCTTTATTTGGTTTTCGTGCGTTAAAACTGGTGATAAAACCTTTTTCGGAGTAACTTATCAGGAAAATTAATTGAGATTTAATTTTAATAAATTATGCTCGTAAAGCCGGATATAATAATTGCAGCTCATACATATTTATTAAAGTTATATTTTCAGTGCAGATTTTTTTAGAAGCACTGCTATCCAACAAAAAATATTTTCATACACATATTTCCAAATTAAAATCTTATTTTTGCATAATATAAATAAGTTTCAAAAAATTGTGTTACAAAAGATAGAAATAACCATCAAATATTTTAAGCATTTTGCAAAATATCATGTTACCTCAAAACCGAACAATAAGACCAAATGTTTACTATTTCAAATTATCCCATACAATAGACGTTAAATCTAATGATTCAATTACATTTGAAAGTCGGTGAGATAGGCCAAACAGAAATATCAAGTTACACACATTTACGGTAACGTTGAATCATGAGATACAGGTAGGTTGCAAATAACTAAAGTAAAAAAGAATTTAGAAAATATTTAGCAATCTTATCTCGTAATTTATTTATTTTCATAAATGTTTTTTAATATTTTTAGTGTAGATAAATATATATAATAAATATTGGTTAACTAATAATATTATTAAATTCATTTTCAAAAATGTGTTCTTATTATTAAAACAAAAAATGATTATTTTGAAATGTTTAGGGATGTCTTTGGAAGTGGCTACATTGATAAAATTAAAGTAGATAAGTACATACTAGGCTTAAAATATTTACAATAATGTAGACCTAGCCCTCATAATTTAAATAATAAAACAAATAATATACTGTTTACAACTTCCTAATATTTGTAAGTAGAAACTACAAATAGCCCTACGATGTATTTCCGAAGATATTTGCAACGACAATTTAGCCAATAAATAATTTATGTAAAATTCTGAAACTTTTTCAGTGTACTAGCCGGAAATAACTGTGCATAATCCATGTAGTTTTAATGTCTAATTTGGTATAGTTTTCATGAAAAAATTGCAATGATAGAGAGAACTTAGAGCTTTTACTGTTTTCCATGAAAATTGTTGTTATGCCTTTTTTATGGAAAAGCCATCGGGTATTTAGGTAGATTTAGAATAATCGTAATAATTGCCCTAGTATTATAAACAAATGATCACCTACCTAGATAAGAAATCAGCGTCACAGTAGCATCAAACTCACAAAAAAGTCCGCAACACAAAATCACTGAAAACTTAAAAAAAAAAACTACACAGTCCTTGATACGGATGCGACAGCCCGTGATCTTATAAACCGGAATTCTTTAATTTGACAAGTTTCTAAACGCACCCGATGATCAGTGTAGCGCGTAATCATCGAATACCCTAAGTATTGAGTGAGAGCGCGTTTGGAAGCTGCGAACCGTTCACGATGTCACGGCTCGCTTGCGACTGGCCAAGCCATCTGATTCCAAGTCAGCCGTGTGAGCATGCCGGGGGCGGGGCCTAGAGGGGACGAGTTGTGCCGACTTGTTCGCGCTCACCCTAGGGTGGGTGACGCACACAACCGCACACGCACACACGCGCGCGCTTATCCCAACACAACTAACGCCCACATTCGCGCCACGGCAGTCGCTTCGAGCATGCTGTATAACACCGTCCTTAGTTTTCTCTCATTGTTTTTGTATAATAATTTAAATGTAGTATTGAACTGTGACGTCTTTAAGTGATTCGTACGTGTTTTTTTGCCTAAAATATGGATGCAGTTATTATTTTTTGTGAATTTCAGTTTGTTTTTAAAGAAAATTTTGTTAAAATTATACAGTTGTAGAAAATGATCTGATCTATAAAAATAAATAAAGGTCATATTATATTTAAAACAAAACTTGTTAGCCTCAATAAAATAAGTTCAAAGTCGAATACTGACAAAATGAACTTTGATGAAAATATACTGCTTACTCTCTGTAACTGAAGCAGGTTGTAAAGTGTTATAAAATATTTTATTACCCCACAGGTTTATGTTCACGACCTTATGTTATGTTCGGTGTAAAAAGTTTGCTAGCTAAGCTCAAAGGGGTATTAAAATAAAACCTAGTTCCGAACTATGTGCTTTCATGTACTGAACTTTTGAAGTCACAAAACTCGATACCAAACTAACAAGATCAAAAGCGATAAAAATGCAGTCAAACAAAGACAACAGTAGAATAACAATGAAACCTTCTTTGTGACTTAAAATAGTTTTGAGGTTAATATCCATATCTGCAATAAATACTACATGTATGAAAAATACAAAAATTTTAAAAAAAATCATTGTTTCTTAAGAATTTTACAAGATAGAATAAAGTTTATCAGAAGTTTCCAAAACTATATAATTGTAATTTGAACATAAGGTTCTTGTACCTTCTAATATCTACGTCACCATACGTATTACACCATACATTAACAGTAACACATTTTCCATTTTTTTATTTAATATCTTTCTCTTTATCTTTTTTTAACTTCATACTTATTTTACCAAAAGAATCACAACACAGTTTCACATTAACGTAAGCAAAAAGTATCGAAATCAAACGGATATAGTTTTAATTATTGTTTTTCAGGAACGAAAGGATTTTTGAAAATTACTAATTCATTCCAAGTTCCAGCCAAATAAATAACTTATTAGTAATTGGCTTGGTAACTATAGTGCAATGACTTCAATCTTTGTCCGTGAATCAATGAATTGTTAGCTGGGACCCTATTCGTTTTGTTATTCCCGTTAAAATGCTTACACGTTAAAAGGGTTTTACGAAATAAAAGTAATCGAGACGACTAATAAACAATACGATATTTTATTTACAAAAAAGTTTATTTGACAATCAAAACTTCTACATTCTGTACACTACTGCATACGATTAGAACTTGGTACCAATATTCAATCACTGTACATACTTGATAAAAAACAATAAAACTAACACAGAGACTTATCAACTCTACCTTAAATTTCATTTATACCTTTGTCTTGAAAGTTGTACTGTAAATATCTAGTAAAACTACAATTCCCACCAAAACAAAAACACGTCGCGAGTAAGTACAGTCACAGGCAATTAATTGACAACAATATTACGATACAGTCATAACGATACACAAAATCAACAAAACGGTTTCGCACGCCGCGCCGCCTGTACAATGGCGGACACGCGGCAAATGTCACGCCGATCAGCACAAGAATGACTTAGCCCTAATTTATATCAGCCTAATTTCACGCCTGCTCATACTTATTGTGAGATCTCGCGAACCATGTCACGGTATTCGACACGGCTGGTTACTGATTGAGCCGTCATTTTTTATAACCCACGCGTTTACGGTCAAAGATCCGCGTTTTTATACCGCGATCGGAGTTTGTTTTCTAAATCATCGATACAATACTTCAGTTGGGCGCTTAATTTTAAATTTCGTACAACAAATTAATTCAACCATTAAAATCTTTGTGCTCGGACAATAGCAGTCGCGGCCGATTTACTAAAAAATATATAATGGTACTTTTTCTTGGATAAAGAAAGTGTTTGTCTAAGAACAATGCGCGGTACCGCAGCGGGACATCTAGATACGCGGGACTAAAACATTTTCTTTACATTTTTTATTTGCACTTATACCTTGGGTGAATAGAGGCTGATCCTTAATTTACGCATCGATAGACTTATTTTGTAGTTTCGCATTTGTAAGGGATTGTTCTTCGGTGCGTTTGGTAACATTGCGTTTGTTAGGCAAGCTATCGAAGTATTGTGCAAAATAACGACAATAATATAGAACGGTTCAAGTAGTATAGATGTCATTGCTTATCTAGGTACTTACAACATAAACACTTATGAACTTAAGTCTATTAAAAACATCCACACACATAGGTATACCTACCAAGATTGGCAGCAAAACAAATGACCAACAGAACAACATTAGCTAACTGCCGTAAACGTAGCAAAAAAATCATGTCCATCCTTATTTACCAACGAGCCCCTAAAACTAATATCTCCAATCGCAAATGATCTGCAATTGGCAAAAACTCATAAATCAGTACATCACTAGGGCTGGCTCGCAGCTGCCTCGCCTTACACGCATCAGTGGCGACTCACAACATCCATGCACGGCTTAAGTAACGAATGCTTTGTGCATGCCGATAGATTTCGTGGTAGCCCTAAGTTAAAAGGTGTAGCGGGATACTTGGACGAGACTGGGGACTTAAATTAAGACTGTACTACTGACTATTTAGTACTCCGATTACTGTTATCGGAACGGTATCAAACTTATGCTTCCGGATTTAAACTGGCGCATTTAAAAAAAAAAGTTAAGGTAAATAATAGATACTGATTAACAGGCAGAGAAGAATTTTTGAGTAAGTAAATATTTTAAGAACAGTAATTTTTAAGAACACAGGACGAGTAAGTAAAACCAATCCAGCGATTACAAAGCGCACCACAAACTACAAGCAATACTTCTCCATTATTAATCTCCTGGTTCCTCTTCTAACTTGGACCACAAGATTGTATTAAAAAAAGGTCGAGAATCCTTTTCAGCGATAGGTTACAGATTAGACGGGGATGCAGTCAATTTGACGCGAGCTGTCTCCCGCAAACCGCGGGGTTTTGCGGTCCCGTACTTATATCGCTTATACAAAAGAGTTATTGTGTTTTCTTATCTATTGCTAACTGATTATAAAGCGATATTTAATTTTGGCAATTATTAATGAAGACAATTTTCAAGATTTTTTGAGTTCATTTTGATATAATCGGGTTGGACTTACTTACCTTTTTTAGAAAGTATACAATCTTATATTTTTATGATGATATGATCTTAGAAGTGAAATAAACGAATATTAATATTGCTTTTTTGAGTAGATTTTAGGTGTTGGTCCATTTGTGGAGTAATTAGCGGATACTGATTACGGTGGTACACACATACTTGATTTATTTGTAGTCCCGAAAGCTGTTTAGATGTTTCTTAGTCTAAAGAGAGCAGACTAATGAAAACCTACCATGATACTAATAAAAACATTCATTGGTATTAGTTCTATCGGATCGTTTATGAAAAGGTGTTAGCATTTGAAATACCAAATAACGAACTCATAAGCATTTAAAAAAAAAACTTATAAATTAACTAGGTACGAACAAAAAACATAATTAAAACTACTAAATCCCACCCCAATATATCCGAAATACATAAACGAAAAACAATAGCATTTAGTATTCAAGTTAATGAGATGTACCCTCAGTCGAATCTATAAATAAGGCTCTGAATTCATAACAACGTTGCATCTGTGATAATTATAAGGGGAACATAATTTAAATCGCTTCACTAATTTATGAATATAATATTTAAATACCTACGTTTAACGGTTTTTTGTGTATTCAAATGAGTTATTTCACACGCTTTCGGCCTATTCTGAGTGTTTTCTTAGGCTTTCTATTTACATTCATGTTACAAATGTTTTGGATTTTTCGAATTTAACTTGTTAATAACATAAATAAAATTATGAATAATATTCAAAACTAAAATTAAATAAACAACAAACTTTTTGGTATAGCAAAAAGTTTACTAAGCATTTAATACTCCTTGCCAAAATATTAAATATTCTTTTTATGAAAGCCATCTACATATTGGAAAAGTAAAAAGGTCATTCCATTTTCAAAATGTGACTTTATAAATGTGCGTATGGCGCGCTTTCCCCTTCTGTTGAAAACTCACACAGCGAAAGCACATTTTCTTACTCACACAAACACAACACTCGAAAGGTAGATAGTTGTAAAGTTGTTGTAAGCTATTCGTACTGTGTGCCATTCATAAAGGTTTCTTACTTATTTATTTTAAGTTAAGATCATTTTGTTTTAACGATATATTAAAAAAACGAGTATAAAATAAAATGTTGTTAAACCACGAAAGTACATTAAACCTTAAGTTACGTATATCCCTGTATTTGTGATACGTTGAATACATAATTTCAAGTTAATCCACTCCTTACCTTTTGCAAAAAAACGAAATATATAAATAAATCGAACAGTAACCGATACTAAAACAACACGATGCATCATATTTCCCCCGCCGCGGCATAAACACACGCACGTGTTTTGTCCTTGTCGCGCGCGGGGATTTTCCGCATATGTCTGTTTCATTCGTCGTGGGGCGTGCTCTGCGTTGCGATTGGTAGAGGGGAGAGAGATTCGGCGCCCGACGGCAACCTCCCGTCGGCGTTTTCCCGACGCACCGCGTTTGAAAATCGAATATTTGCGGCGTGTACAGGAATTTTTCTTTATCTGTGAATGAAGGATTTAATAGTGCCAGTGAATAAAGAGGTTTTGTGTAGGTACCGAAATAATTGAAAGGAATTTTAAATTAGGAAATATTTTTTTTTAAAACGTGGAAATCTGTTTTATAAGGTTTTATATTATTATTTTTTTATATTTTTTCAGTTCTGAATATTTACTGTATAATATGATTTTAAAATAAATATAGTAGTATTTAGGTACTTAAATGTCATTGTAGTGTTTATACATTGTAAACAAGTTCAATATACGGTTGAAACACCATAAACTTTTGTTCAAAAATATAATTCAAACTATAATCTAGGTACAGAAAACAGACTTTTTTAAATGTTGTATCTTTGGTATTGATCTCTACTTTTTTTTTCACAAAATGTCAACACATAAATATCAAATCTGTTTACGTATTTACCAACACAATAATTAGTAATTCCAATAGTTAGCACCAAATGAATAAACTGAACATTTTCAGTGTTGTGGTCTAATATTATTATTCCGTAAATGTTAGGTTAGGTTACTGACATTTATGTTGTCTGTAATAATGATTTAGGATGATGTTAAATTAATTGGATTTATTGAAAAAATCTATTGTTTGTAGAAAATTACCTTAATTGTATTAAATCAAAATATTGAGATCAGAGTTAAAAATATGTAAGGCTCTACATAGGACTGCACTGAGTGAATTTGAAAGCCAGACTTAAACGAATTCCTAGTTGAAATAATAAGTGAGTTTCTACTGATCTTTTCCCCACTGCTGGGCAAGGGCCTCACCTTTCTTCTTCCAAACCTCTCTGTTCGCGATATCTTGGTAGGTGCGCCGTACTTTAACTGAAGAATTTTTTTTAGATCTATACTTTGGTTACATGTGAATTCTGAAAGATAGGCTATTATGAACATTATTCCATATTATAAGTAAGTATCTAATCTACTAATAAGCATATATTAGGTAACGCAAGTATGTACGTAAAGACTGACGCAAAAATATTAACAAGATCATTTCACATATTTAACTTAAGCTAATTAGATGTAAACGTGCTTAAGAATTTAAGCAACCATTCGAAATTCACACTTATTTTAATTAAATACCGTCATAATTACAACTAATTAACATTTTTTAGTTTACTTAAAATCATTTTTAGATAACTTAGTTTAGATATTTAGTTTTATTTAGTAGTTAAGTAAGATAATGTTGCCTGTTGCTAAGGGTGAGTGCACATAATTACCGCGTCATACGGATGACGGCGCGCGTCGTCGCACGCGCAGCCCTTGGTTAACGATGTACGTAAGTTTGTCAGCATGAATGAACTAGTTTGAATACCTTTTTGTATTTAAAAATGGTAGATCAGTAAGTATTATCTTCCTATCTTCCAAAGAAGGTTCAAAAGGTCTTATTGACAAACACATATTTTAACAGCAGTGCTTTCCTTTTTAGACGATATAAAAAATAATCCTTTCCGATACTCTTTATTTTTATAAAAGTCGGTCTGTCTTCTTGAAATAAAAAGCAATTAGGTATGTTAGAACACTCATTCTGCATAGCTACATAAGAATAGGGATGTTTCCTGGGAATGAAAAGTTAAAATCTATTTAGTCCGTCAGTTAGATAATAAAAAAATATTAGACACGTATTTTTTCTTTTATCAAAACAATAAAAAAATACAAAGATACACCGCTTTAAAGTTTCGGAGTGAGGGCTTATGACGCTACGCCTCGCTAAAAATCGTAGCGAGGAGTGACGTCACGCGTAATTTCCGTTCTCAGTATTTTGATCATTTTTTGTTTACAGGAAAAAAGAAAAAATACGTGTCCAATAAAATTGATTAATCTACAAGACGGACATTAAAAAAAAATAGGAAACATGCCTATTGTATGGTATAAAATACACACAAGAATTCCTTGATCAAAACCCAGATCTGTAAAAAAAATTGGTGATTTTTTTACATACTTAATACCTAGTTGTACCTAATAGAGAATTGGTGGGCTATGCTTAATACCTACACTTCATCAATTCACCTATATCTTCCCACATGACAAAACAATCGAAGCGTATATATCCAATATTACAACAATATTATTAAAAACAAATATAGATATTATAAATAACGACATAATTCGAACAATTACCGTGTCACATGTATTACATTGCCCGCCCTCGCGAATCACGATTGACATTTTACCAAGAATCTGACATAGTATAGTGTTGAGTATTTATTTGTTCAATATTAACGATATAAACATTGTTTTTCTATCTAGTGTGGGATAGCGATGACAAATGAAGTTAGATGGTGTATTAAATGCTCTACAATTAATACGTACCTACTACAGTTTCTAAAAATATACTTACACAGGTTTCTGAGAGTTGATCAGCACAAACATTAGTTAATCATTTGTGAAACGTAATGTTAAGCTGTGATTGGTTGTTAGTCTTTCGGTTAACAGTCGTGATCAGTTGATTTAACAAAATATTTAATTGATCAGCCTTTTAGAAATAGGGGTTATTGTTAAATACCTTTGTTTATATTTTTAAGGAAGACATCTAATTCTTTTCAGAAGATAACACTGTAAAATGTAATATATCACACTTAGGTACACATTATAAGTAATCAAGTAAAAGGTGACGATGGTTAGCTCTTTGTCAATTACATATCATATTCATAAGTTCATATTTGTTACTGTAATATCCACGTAGTACACAATCTCAAAACCTATACCTAATGTGTTCTTTTTCTTTATGCGACTCCTGATCTATACCTCTCGGCCATCCATGCAGTATCAATCAATTGAGAGCGGTATATAGGTAATTAATATTAAGCTTTTTATAATGTCATGAGCATCTCTGCTTACCCTTCCAGAGATAACCTAAAGTCATCTGCAATCAACTGCAAATCATGGACGGTACAATTTTTCTAAACGTTTTTACCACTGCAATACCAACCTGATATCGTTTCTTCTCGTAACTGTATCAGCTTAGTTTCACAGCGGCGAAACAACAGCTCATGCCATTGTGTAGATTGCCCAGTTAACAAGAATGGCAGCGAGGTTGACTGCCTAAGGTGTTCCGGACGAAGGTATATGTATCGTCACTCAAGAAGGCTGTCTACACACCTTAAATTTGTACAAAGGAACCATCCTATAATAAAAATATAATAAAACCAGCCTATAAATGTCCCACTGCTGGGCACAGGCCTTTTCTCATATAGAGAAAAAATTAACATTGATTACCACGCTTGCTCATTGCGGGTTGGCGATTTCGGATTCAAATTTTTGGAATCAAGGTTTCCTCGCGATTTTTTCCTTCACCGATTGCCAGCGTTGTCTTAGAATAATTAATAAAGTACATATAACTTTGAAAAAGTCATTTGGATTATATTATTAAAGGATAGTATTAGCTACTGATATTCCAGCTAAATTATAATTGCATTGTTAGAAATAAGGCTGACACCACACCACACTAATTAAAATATTACACCGATAGCAAGCGCTGTTCAATATCAGCGTTGAGCATGCATCACATATAGCTATAATATCAACGTTTTAATTAATTAAGTAAAAAAGGTTGGAGCTTTAAAAATCAGCGGAACAGTCTTGGTTTTCAACTGTCTTTTATCATCAAAATGGTTCTGTATGTAATCTAAGTAATTATATTATTAATGAAATTAGGTAATAATTTCGAGTAGGTAGCATTATCATCATCCAAAGCCTTTGTCATCCCACTGCTGGCTAAGCCTTTATTTTAGAAAAAGAATAAGGAAAAAGAAAGACGCGAACCAAATCGCGGGGGACAGCTAGTCAAATTTAAACGAATATGAAAACCATTCAAATATAGAACTTCATAAATAAGTTGTAAGTACAAACACTAAAACTCAAGTAGACAATACGTTTTAGAAACAATTTCCAAATCCCACTTAAACAGAATTTCAATGAGAACGCAACAAAAATCACACCTTGCTAAGAGCATTACTGTGAACGTTTATAATCGGCTAAATATCGAATTGTTCCATCTATTGTTTCGAGGCTTTAAACCCTCGAGAATTGGTTTCGAGAGTTTTAAGCCTACCGCCTTCGGAAAAACTAAGCAACGAAGTGCAAAAACCACCCTTATTACAAAAGCACTTGAGTTCAAAACTAATCGCGTTACGTTGAATATAATTCCTGAAAAGTGAAAGCTTTCCTACGCAAGGTATTTAGGTTTAAACTCCTATTGAAAGAGGTGAAAGTTTAGGGGGTGACTTAGCAACTGTAAATTGAATTCTATTTTAAGGGCTTAGAGTGTATTTTGGGGTGTCTTTCAGAGAGAATAGTAGACGAGTGTTGAGAAGATTGTGCAGTAACGAGTCTACACACAGAATGTAATTGTATCGGGGATCAGAATCGACCCTCGCGCTAAACAGTGCGGAGACAGAGTCGATAAAATCCAATATTGTTCAGTCAAAACTGAAACTTATTGACTTATGTGTCTTTCATATAACAAAATATGTTTTGTGTTTTGCTAAGAAAATTATGTGTAAATTAAGGCTAGACGATACTTGCATTAACTTGATCGGGGTAAAGGCAGCGGTGGCGTAAAGTAAATGGTACGAAATAACTTGAATATATGAGATCTTTTTCTTCTTTTTTAAACTGACAGAATTCGAAAAGTTGATTAGTCATAGTTATTTGTATATTGTTTGTACTACTTTCTACAAACATTTCGCTCAACGGTTGCTTGGAATAATGCCACACTTATATTACTTTTCTATACCATAACTACCTACTTCTATCGTGAAAAATTACACAAACAGATAAAAAAAAGCTAAGTAGTATCCACAGAGGAGGGTTAAAAGTATAACCTGTATAGCCCAAACCTGAAAAGCAAGTGTCACATTGATCATCAAGCGCGGTCATTTCTATCTGTCAAATTATTAATAATAAATGATGTAAAAAATATATTTTAAACAGTGCATACTGCACACTGCTGTGTGTACGCAGACGGACACAAAGGTTATTCTATGCCCTATTTATAATAATACCCTGGGACAACTGACACACGGTCATCTGATCCCAAACTAGTCAGAGCCTATGGCAACCAGACAACTGATAAACATACTTACTTAAGTATTTCGAAATACATACATATTATAGATAAATTATACACTTGATTATTTATTCAGTTCCTGGTGCTCTACGCAGATCTTCTCTATTCGTAGTCTGTCAATAACGGTCACAATCGTTTCAAACGAACATTGATCGATATCGATAACATAGCAAATACCCGTGTCCCCTCACTACGGCCCAGTGGGGCTCGTCCCGCGGTAAGCCAAGGAGGGGGCGGCTATTTATCGCTGTGTGTCGCTTTATTTTTATTTGTCGTTGTTATAATTGATGCTTAATGATCGGACACTCTTTTATTGGACCGAAATATTACTTGGTTGGTAGAAACTATTTGTTTTTGTATTTATAGTTTGGTGTTTTTTTATTCGTTCTTTTTATTTTGCTTTCTGTCTTTGTATTGTAGTGGCGTTTTTTAGTTTTAACAGAACTAACTAAACTAAACTAACTAACTTAAAAATACAATTTTATTAGGAAAAGGAAATTATATCTATAACTTTCGATTCTTCACTTTCCGCTTCAAATAAACTAGAATAAACTAAATTAGTTTACATTTAACCTCGATTAAAACTAAATCTCGATTAACTCGATATAACTGGCATTTAGTTTACCGGCCTCATCTTCTTTTTTCTTTATTTTTTTAATAACAAACTGGGATACTTTGTTAGTATCTATTGTATACCTAATATTTTCTAGACATTGTTTGATTCAAATTAGGATAACTCATCTTATAACATAATATGAACAAAATTAACAAACAAAACCAGTTTATACAATCTGTATAAAACTTACAATAAATATGAGAAATACATACAAGATTTTGGAAAAAAACAAAAGAATATGAACAAAACGCGACTATTAGCGTCATCTGTACTATTTTACTGGTAAACAGTTAGTACTTCCCTCATTGCAAAATCAGAGGAATAGACGCATATCAGAGGGTAGAGGACCTCTGAGTCCCCTCAAGTTTGCTACCACCCGATAGATGGCGCTATAAATGAAGTTCAATTTAAAGTTTATGTTGCAATATGTATTTTTAAAATCACTCTTATATGTATTTTCGTTGTCTTATTTATTTTTTGTATAATTTATTTTTTTATTTAACATTTGCGTTATTTTTCTTTTTTAATAATTTTTAAACTGAAGCCACAAGTGTTTGCTCTTAGGAAAAGTCAATATCAAGTTTTTAATAAAACAACAAAAAGAAACAATTTTAAAGGTCTCGACAGGAAACCAATGAATACTCCGTAGCTAAGTTTTTTTCTTGTGCCTTAAATATGGCAACAGGATTACCCTTAAAAAGTCTATATTAAAGTGAGCCTGCAATACGTATCTTGAGCTACTAATTGCTTCGTATCTCTTCTATTGATGCAATGAACGCAGTGAAGAAAAGGGAAACATCTAAATAGTGTTTTTCTTTTTGGAAACAGAAAATAAAAGGAAGAGAAAAAAAATCTTAAATTTTATCTTTTTAATAAAACTATAATATTTAAAATTAAGCAACGGCAAATTAAATTTTGTGAAAAGTAGTTTAGCAGTTTAAACACAAGCTCTGTTCTGATTTCCATTATAAACGATGCGGAAACAGAATCAAAACCGGATGTCAAAAAGTGTGCGGAATTTCTGTAGTTGCGGAAGCAGAAACAGAGGTTTGTTGCATCAGTAGTCTCTTCCTTATCAAGCCACCTTCTAGGGCATCCAAATATCTGTACATATTGCAGAGACGTACAATATTTCGTAGTGTTACGTAGCCCTGGCTAGAGTTGCGGCTTTCTCTTTAATACCGATACCAACAGATCCTTATTGCTATCAATAGCAAAATATAATAGTAAAGCATGTGTCGGCGTTTATGTCGGCGGCCTCTATCGGCGACTTTACTGCGATTAGCTGCGTTTGCGCAACAAAACTGATCGTTTTTGGTAATCTTCCCGCCATTGTTAACGAACAAACAAGTGTTTGGTTTGTAAACAACATTTTCTGGGTTTTGTTGTTTCATAAAAAACTTGTTTGTGATAGAGATTTGTTATTAAATGTTGCTATGGGAATAAATTGATAGTGTAAATAAAATGATTGGAAAATAATCATGGATGACTAAATATTATTAAGGTTAAAAAAAAACAAAGATTCCGAGTACCTTTTTATATCTTTTTTAAAGATTTGAAAAGTTATTAATTGTTCTACTGGGTGGGAAAATGTAGTTTACTTTATATGGAAGAAGTGTTACAACGGGTTACATTAAAGGTAACAAAATTTACATTTTTTGCAAATAAAAACTTTGATCACATTCATGAATGTTGAGAAAAATAAAGAGGTTCTAAACTGAATGTACCTATAGAAAAATACTTTATACCTAAAAATAATAAACACATTGCGTCACAAGCACCTCATCTACTAGGCCTTGTTATAAACAGTCTGATACAGACTATTAAGTACAATTAAAAATACATGCTTTTGAGTTCCTGCGACTTTTTACGTTCTATGAAACTAAGACAAAAATGTAAAGTAAAGAATGAGTATATCAGAAAAAGTTTAAAAGTGGCATCGGTGATAAAAAAGTTGAAAGGTAATCGTCTAACGTGGTATAGGCATGTAATAAGGAGGGATGAAAGTCTCATGACAAAAAGAGTTATGAATATGAAATTGGATGGATATACAGGCAGAGAAAGACCGAAAAAAAGATGGATGGATTGTGTGAAAGATAATATGAAAAAGAAAAGAGAGAATGCTGAGATGAGTAGTATAGTAGGGATGAATGGAAGAAAATTACGCATTGAGCCGACCCCAAAATAAAAGAAATGGGGAACAGAGCAGGGAGCAGAACACACCAAGCCCAAAATGAAAGTCTACCATAATTCTTTAGACCTACCTAAATCAGTTTTACTCCAAAATATACATAATTATATTCCCTACCTTGTCTGGTATCAATTGTTGATAATCTCTCAATCCCACCCCGCCACCTGAGGTACTACCGTGTGCGGGGGAGGGGGAGGGAGAGCTAAAGAAATCCTATTTTCATAGTTCACTTAACCAACCGCCGTAATTTTGTTAGCACGCATCACCGCATTGGGCTTCTGTTGAAAAGAAACGATATGGTAGTCTTGATACTTGAAACAATATTTTAGTTGTTTTTTTAACAATTTATCTTGGTTGATTTGTTTGTTACAATTCTTCTATTTTACTTTTATAGTCCAAATGATGGACTTGTAAATTTTTTGTGCAATTACTTTTCTTTATTATATTAGTCCAAGCACTAAGTATTGTCATCTATTTGTTCAAAGGTTTAACTTAAAAGAAAACTATCATCAATTTCTTTTTTTTTTTTATTCAATAACTATGACAAATTTAACAATACCAAAAAAATTGTCCCATTACTGACAAAGTAGAATATTTCCAAAGATTAGATTATAACAGATCTAAATGACGTTTGGAGAAGAACGCTTTTGCCGAGCAAAGGGTTACATAACGTTTGATGATGATAAAGAATATATATATATATATTTTTATTATATATATTATTATTATTGACCTTTCAATATTTCCTGTCATTTAAATCTTATATAATTAGTATTTTTTCCAGATAATGTCGCACAAGTATCAATTACTCTTGAGCATAGTACAAACGTCTTAGATGTTTACAAAGTTATTCCATATTTTCAATTTAAAGCGACGAAGCGGTGTGGGAAGGCGGTCTGTTTCTGTTCAGACATCAAACTTCCATCCTATAGATTATATTGTGTTTTATGTAATGTTATGTATACCTTACAACCCTTCTGCGATTATCGAAGAGTTTTCGTTGGTATACAATATATTAAACAGCTGCTTCTCGCGCGAATTAAGATGCTGTAGAAAAGTACATAAAAGTATAAAAGAAATTAGTTACCTATGGAACCTTTTTTTATATTTGGTGTAGGAAAGAGATACAATTCAGTAATCAGCGATTGTATGAATAGGTAGGATTAGGAGGAGGTAGGTTTTGTAAGTCTGTTTTGCATATTGTTGGTTAATTATATAGAATAGTAGTTCTGCAACGTCTAAATATATGTAGAAAGAAATTGCTTAATTTCAAATTTTTTATTATTTATTATAATCAAGTTTTCATATGCTGATTGAACGGTGATCCCCAAACTAGACGTGTGTCTGTATCTTCAATTTTTTCAGTCATTTGCAATATTGGATTATAAGTGAGAATTAAATACTACAATTTTAGCAGCAACAGTCTAGCTAATTAAGGCATTTAATTAATTTTCCAAATAAATCTTGTGGAAGATTTTTGCACCGTGTAAGTCGCCTCACGCTTGCCCTGTCTGGAATTTCACGAACCCTGAAATCAATACAAGATTAAAATCTAAACAGGTTTGACGACCAAACTAGCTACTATTAAATATAATATTAGGTATCAATAATGCACTATTAAACAACAACCTTTAGATAAATGGGAGCAACAGTTGCGTTCAAAATCATGACGACACACGGTAAATTCCTTAGCCCAACAATCGAGTTGTTATACGAACGATTATTATCGATTAATAATCGGTCGAACGCTCGATTAGACGAGGACACGAGACAGCCATCGTAGGGACAACGTGCCAAATGGCGGAAAACACGAATTATGTTATCAAAATAATTATTCATGGTTAAATGGGTTTGTGACGAGCATTATGGGGACTATGGTGGGTAAGACGTTAAATTGACAGATTTCAATTTGAAGTGGTATGGTACCTGAGTATTGCAAATTATGGGAAGGTATATGACAGGAAACATGTATTTTTTTAATTAAAACACAAGACATGAGTGACATCTGTAGATTTGGGCAGGTTTAAGTAACTATAATAAAATTAATGTTTAGTCTAGTCAATGTGTAATACTTAAAAAAAGCACCTGTTTTCCAGTATATTTTTTTTTGAGTTACGTTTAATACGTGTTACCAAAGCCTTGTCATACCATATGGCTCATACTCAGTGGGCACTCAACTACAATAAACCCAAATACCGAGAAGTGCATGTAATTGTCTTTAATTAACTGTAAAAACAACATTTAATTTGCCAACAAATTACTGATGATACTTCCAAGAATATGGGAGCAACGGACTGGCTCGAGCACCGAACGGAGAACTGCACCGACGCTCGCCCGCGCGGAAACTGTCACAATTTGACGTTTCCCTTGACGTGACGTTCTATATTCAAACAGCCCGCTTTTTATTTTTGTTTCTTTATCTCCATCTCAATCTAACAGCCAGTAATGTTACATTTTAATTTTTAATACCAAAGCGCAAAGGTCGCATATCGTGTATGTACCGTTCCGACATTTTGGATATAATTTTTAATCGTCTGTTATCTCGATAACCTGTTGTGGGGTATTTCGTTTCGTGCATCGGACGCGATGAATGCATAATTAAGTGGAAGCATTTTTATGATTTGTGATAATCCAATGGTTAAGTAAAGTCTTATTAAGTTATGGCAAATTACGTTTAACGTGTGAAATAACAAATGAATGGATAAAAAAGGCATAGATATCTGGTGTAATACTTGGATTACAATTGAAACTATGCTTAACAAATTAAAGGCACCGAAAGTCACAAAATAAATTTTGTACTTATTACAGTTTCAACGCCAACATGGCTACTTAAAAATTTCACACAACCAATTTGATCTCAGACCACACATTAAATAGGCCAGTATCTACAAAGATGTATCGAGCATTGAGCTTACTCACCACGATTGGTAAGCGATCTAGGTGAGTTTTTTGTGTCGGTCACATAACCGTCGATCTCTATAATAATATTCTGCAAGTAAAGTTTCTGTTTACGTACGTATAGTACGGTAAATCGTGCTGTGTACGATCAAGGTACAAGTTTGGCAAGTTTAAAAGCAATAAACAACTGTTCCGCATAGTTACGGGATTTTGGTAAGCCAATAATCTGTATAGATATTGTAAATAAAAATATTTCCTTAAGTCACACGGTTTATATTAATCAGTCTTCAAACCATTCTTAAAATTTCCGTCATTTTCGTCTGTTTTGTATAACAAGGAACTTAATTAACAAAATAAAAATGTTAGTGTTATAAACTCATAAATATTAATCAGGCCCAAAACGAAAAAACAAATAAAACTAAAATTTTAGATGAAAGTAAAAACGTCCGACCTCTTTCGTCGGCCGCTGACGTACACGTCATGTTTGAATTTCGAACACACGAACCTTAAAAAATAAAGTTTTGTTTTTTACCGCGCTAAGGAAGGCAACTCGATCCCTAAAATTCACTTGCTACCAACTTTATTATTTGATACTTGGAGCGGATTATTTTTTTACTGGCCTTACGCGGGCGGCGTCTTTGCCCCTTTGTTAGACTTTTTTTATGATGTCTAACTTGTTTGTACAAAAATTATTTAGGTATTTAAGTTCATTGATCAGGCTCCGTTGTGTTGACGGTTTTTGTTATGATACCGCCGAATTATAATCTGTTTGCGCAAGTATCCGCTCGCCTTGTAACACGTTATGGCTGTAGCATTATTCTATGTAGTTAAGTTAAGAATATACAGTAGGTATATTCTTAAGAAAACTACATAGAAAAATCCTGAAACAATAATGTCAGTTACTTTAAGAAAATTGTTTATATGTATAGTACGTTTTAGATAAGTACAAGTTATATATATGTATTCCACAAAACATAATCACATCATCCACGGTAATTGTCATCCCACTGCTGGGCATAGGCCTCTCTTTTTACGTGCCATCCTCTCTGGTCCAGTACCAGTATCATTCAAATCCGACCCGAAACTTTTGTTATATCATCTTGCTCCTGTACGGCAACAGAAAATAATACCGAATAAGTTATTAAGACACTCTCAATTCGTATCACAAGTACATATATTATGTTAGATACAAGTATACTGTAACCCGCTTACGACTCTACATTAAATTCTACTGCTAATATTAAACGCGAACTGTACCTGTACCTAGAACTCAAAAAGAAGGATTGTTGCCTTTGTGAAAGCGAGACGGCGCACTACACGGCACGTAACAGCGTCTCGCTTACACGACTCCAACAGTCCTGTTTAGAGTCCATGGGAAGCGCGCTGAAAACTAAATACAAAACAATATTGCACTGAGTTTGTAATTCTGAATGTTTTACAAAGCTCTCTAGTGTCTATTGTATTAATTTTGTAGTCTCTACGCTTTTCGTAGCTAAGTTATTATTTTGAAGATTTACCGAAGTAAGTAGAAAGGAAGACTTGCAACAAAATTGTTTTGCAAATATAAAATATCCAAAAATCATAAAACCATGGTCTTGCCTGTGACATGTCTTTACGTTTAAGTAGCCAAGTGATATTTTTGCAAGCGTTAACGGCGATCGAATCGTCAAATGTATGAAAGTGAAAGTTTAATGGCCGGCACCAATAAACAAAAAACGAATCCTTTCCTTAACGAACTGTTAATATATCAACGAGCCGTTAAAAAAAGCTGTTCCTATAAAAAAAATTGTAACTGTTCGTTACCCAAATAACTGACGTCTGGTTACGAACGGATGAGAGACAGCCTAGAGACGAATCGTTACGTTAACGAATAACGAATCAAAAGATATAGGATCTAGGCGTTAGTCTCGTGACTTTCGAAACGAAATGTCATTTGCCTTAGAGAAAAAATAAGTAAACTATAGAGTGCGCATATCGAGTATGAACTGTAAGCACTAGTATGAACGAGTTAAATAGTATTGTTTTTTTAAAAAGAGCGTATCGTTTTATTAAAACTATCTCAAAACCTAATATTACTCTAATAATATCAGTACCATCGTTATATTCGCATAAACGTCTATCGTCGCACGGAAAATCATTTAAATCAGTAAACGAACGTAGTAGGTACTTACATCTAAAAATTTGCTTAGGTACACTAGGTACACTCTTTGCTTGTATATGTTTACTCTAAATAATTTCCATAAATTTAATGTCATTAAAGCGATTCCTATTATCATTAACGCTTATAAAAATATCCCATTAAAAACATAAATGAGATGAGAGCCAAGTTCAAAATTATGATATATGCCTTGGTTTTTGACTTCAACGACAAAAGAAGTGAGATCTAAATGGGTGCCAAGTTCAATGGTCAGTCCTGAAAGTTATTTATAACAACATAAAATATAATTTCTTCTTATAACTTAGGATAATATATATTGTAGCCTAAGGTCTGACTTGGCTAGTTCTCATATACGAATTATTATGTTCGATGGCTAGTTTTCGGAATAATAAAATAAGAACCGACAAGTAACAGGTTTAGAACTTGCGAAGGCTATATAGTTCAATATATGAGCCAAATTTGACACGTTGATGTGAAATAGTCTTTGAGTTATGAGGGGGTCAAAAGTGGCTCCAAATGGTTCGTGTAATATTACACACGGTGCTGCTCGCCAGTTCTGTTACTTAAACTTGGCTTGACACGCTCCCGCGTGTCTAAATCGCTACTCTATAGAGGGCAGGCAATTGACTAAAAGTAATTTAGCGCATAACGTTGTATGGAAATAGTAATAAAAAAGAGAGTCCTTGTTTTTCGTACACAGTAGGTATATATTATAATTATATAGTCATTATTATCGTTAACATTTATATTTATATCAATTTTATTATTATATGCAACAATTATAATCAGATACAATCAATAAATTTAAATACATTTCAAATTGACATCTACCTCAATTTTTTCACCCAATTATTGAAGAAAACATTCAAAATATTTCTCCTTAATTGTAATTTAAACTATCTATATCTCTTCAGCCATCGGTTTTAGCGCGAGGCATTGCCTGGTGGTCCTTTAAACGATATGACACTTTCTTACGAGAACCAAACGTCAAAATGTCGACCAATCACTATTTCAACCAATTTCGATATTTAACTAAGAAACAAAACCTAACAATTCAAATTCAAACTCTATGACTTGTGAAATAAAGTTGAGTTTTTAATTACGATGTTATGGAAGAGAATTAGGTAAGGGTAGTTTTTGGATGTAGCGACAAAAAGTGTAAGATGATGACGATAAGATGTGGGACGCCAACAAATTGATTCACAATCTTCTCGATGAGAATTCGATGAAATTTTCGGGTTTTATTATTTGATATCTAGATCCGCATTTATTATTTGGTAAATAAAATACATAAGATTAAATTAATAATAAAGAATGTTGCTTTACGCATAATATTATATTTAGTATTTACCGTAAGTTTATGTGATGGCCAGCATGAATTAGACATGGCCAAAAAAAATATCATTAATTTATCGCACTTAACCTGTAATGCTGGGGCTACTTTAGCGGACTACGGCGAATATTCGAGTTAACGATGAGTGTGGCCGAGTAGATCGTTGCAACGCGTAGTATTCGGGCGAAGACGATTTACTGTCGGTAAACGGGCGTGCATCAAAAGGACTACACTACACTATGGATTGGAGTAATCTTAATCGCCTAATGTAGGCAAGAACATCGTGTATGCCAGTACACGATGTGTATAACGCGCCAATGCGACAGGAATCTTCGCCCGCTAATGTAGTCCCAGCATTAATTTCTCTGACCAAAAAGATATTCTCATACAGGGGAGGAACGAACTCTGCTAATAAGCACGAACATTGATTTAGTCCGTCAGTTAATTAAAAAAAAGTAGACAAGTAATTCTTTTTACTAATAATAAATTACAAAGATCAGGAGTGGGCGTTTGTGACGTCACGTCTTGGCAAACATGGTGACGTCACGCGAAACTTCTATTCCCTGTATTATCGTAATTTTTTGGTAACGGGACAAAAGAAAAAAGATTGTGTCTAATATTTTTAATTATCCAACGGACCTTTTTGGTTAGTTCACTGCCAATTAGTGGCAACAAACCCAGCCTAGGATAATTAATTCTTCGCCCACCATATTTGACCTTTTTCTTGTACACAACATAGTACAATAACAATTCAAAAAAGTGCTCTTCACTTCTAATAACTTGTCAATCTGACATCGTCGCGGGCGCAATTAGTGATCGATAACATTTAATTAATATCAATAGTGTGTGGCCTCTGTCCCTGTGTATGTAAGGTATGTATGTGTGAGAGACCTAATTATTCGGAATAATCATCGTGTATCGATAATATTAGTCGCGACGACTCTGTCACGAGACCGCCCGCTAACACAGTGGTTCTCAAACTGTACCTCTAATTATCAAACTTGACTTTAATTAAAAGTTGTAGTATCATAACGAAGGTAAATATTTCATTTGGTTGTTTGCTTTTTATAGCTGTTTATTTTTATTTTATAGATTGTCGAAGTAATTTTCGAGAAAGTTTTTTATTGATTCATAGAAATATTTGAGGAAACTTTCAGCATGTGTGCCGTAATGTTGGATTGTATGTTTTTGCATGTTTTGGCATGTTAACAGACCTACAGAAGCAATGGATGATAAAAATAAAATAATCGAAAAGCATTAAAGCAAATTAAAATAAGACAAAACATTAATCGACATTTCTGTCAAAATAAATACAAAAAATAACTTTTTTCACCATCACATCACATTGTTACAATTAGTAATTAAGCTCTAAGATAGAGTCTCTGATAGGTAAGACCTGAGTTACTATATTTAAGTTTCAAAATTTTGCAAATATAGAGATTTGAAACTTAAATATGTCTAATCCTTAAATTTCTTCTTCGGTTACAAAATCATCTTCTTAAACTTTGAGCACCCACTCAACATGATGGATCGGCCGAAGCGGCGAGGTGTCGGAGCGGCGGGACCTCTGAAATATAATATTAATCGTTATCGCACAATCGATTCACTCGACCCGAATGTTGCGGAGCGTGGCTCGTCACTATTTAATTTGTGTTTAGAATCCGATTGAAAATAAAAAGAAAGTAAGTGATACCTATATATATTGGTCGAATTCTTACTTATATAAATCCTTTTTTTTATGTTTTATGGCATATTTTTATTATTACCTAATAACGGAATTCCAGCTCTACGCGGAAGCACAATTGGTTTTCATTTTTTTATGGTATATGGCATATGGCTATTATAGAGTATGCCAGCTATAAAAGGAATAAAAAAAATGATTTTTACATTCTCATTGAATAAAGCCCGAAACTAATTAGCGTGATGCATATTATCCTCAGACACGATACTGGGAGACATTTAGGTAGATCTAGAGACTTTTGTTATATTGTAGAAAAGTTTTGAAAGTCCGATCTTACAAATAAAATATACTGAGTGCATTGTGGTAATTGGTATATAGATAATCCATAAACACTTGCTTAATAATTGGCCACTAAAAACGTTTTTATGTACATAACCGTTTTATTAGATATTTTTATACTATTTAGACATTATCTAATAACTTTAAGATCCTTAGGCAATAAAGATATGAGCTCTAGGGCGTGCTGCGCGGGCGGCGATGACGTGATGTCACCTGACCGCGTCCGACCCACTCCAATCGAATGACTGACAGCAGTTAAATTGACATATAAACATTAGCCTTATATTATTTACTAAGTTCCTAACAAAAATATTAGCATCTAGGTATTTATGTGATGAAAATGTTTGTTAAAGAGCAGAAGCACCTAAAACTATTGACAGAGTTCTTGTCGTAAACATCTCATTCGTCACAACTTGCCGAATTATTATTGCTAGCTTGAGATATTTTTAAAAAAAGTACAGGAATAGATTCGGAATATTTTGAGATGTTCCTTATACCACATTTTTAAGGCAGCACGACAAACAAAATGACTATGTTTTCAGAATTTCAGATTCGGAAACCGCAATTTTAAAGGCTGATGAAGTGTCTTCCAGGCCTTTGGTGTAGGAAATTTCTATAGGTAGCGTTACTTACTTAACTTCTGGTGAGTAGCATTCGTGAATATGAAACAAAAAAAAAATACCTCAACAAAACATCATTTTGCTTTCCAACTCAATCAATACGGAAGACACGTCATAATTTTGTATAACTTTTATTTTTATCTATTGTCAAATCATTTGACAGGAGGCTTCTCTTTTCTATGTCTATTGTCATTATAAGATCATAACATTTTTTGCGATAGACCGCCCAGTAGCTTACGACCACGCCGTATTAACCTGCCTTTGTCAAAATTTATTGGCCAAAAGTTAATTTTTGCAAAACCTCTACAACACCAAAAAATTTTATGCACTTCCCAAAGACCGTAACTCTTTGTTGCAATAAGGGTTAATTTCCAATGTTTTAAGTATATTGTTTGGATGATTTAATAACAAAGAAATGTCATTATGATAATCCGTTTTTGGGTTTAAGTTAGTTGTTTGTTGTTTATAAATCTTTGCATTTGAAAAATATTTCAAGTGTGTTCTTAGAATAGTTTGGATATAATTTTAAACTCTTTACTTAAGTGATTTGTAAGTTTTTAACGGATAAATCGTAAGAGAAGTTTTTAAAACTTCTAAAGGTTTGGATGCAGACAATTTTTTTATATTATAAATACATTTTTTTAAGGCGAATCCTTATCCGTGTGAAAAAAATTACTGTCTCCTTAATTTATTAACAATCTTAAAACTTACCTGTACTAAGAGATTTAACGGTTTCATTTAATTCTTAATTTAAGAAACAGCGCTGCTATTAATCCTTAGCTTAAAGATAATTATAAAATCTCATCGTCATCGATGAACCTTCGCTTTATTTATTCAGCTATGTTTTAAAAACTGACGAAACACGCACCTTAAATCATTACTTGACTAGCAATATAACCTGTTTTACTCCGGGATAATTTAATGGTAAAAGGATTTTTGAAATCGATCCAGTACTTTTAGAGTTTTTTCGTTCCAAACACACAAAAATACAAATCAATAATATAGAAGAAGATGATTTCTGAGATTTACGCGAATTTTACTAATCGAAATAAAACTAATTTTAAAGGATTTTAGCGGTCCATTAGATACACCGGTAGAAACAGGTAGACACCTGCGACTATAACACCTGAAAAGGCTTCGAAATATCACAACAGGAGCGTAATTTAAATAATATACCGCGATAAAATCACTTATTTTTTTTTTATTAATTCATTATTCTTTTTGTACTATTTCTATAAGGATTGAAAGTTTACTAACTACTCTCAAATATCTAGAAGGATATCAATCTCTACAATGTGCATTGCAAAACTATGGCTCCTAACAATGTATGGTTTTAAAAAGTAAACAAATGCATCTCAGGTTAAGGTCAGCGAGCATACGTCAGCGTCAGGAGAATCATTGACACCTCAAGATTGACAGCTGATTGTATGGAACTAGACATAAGATGAAGCGAGAATAACTCTCATAACCTATCTGATTTTTCCGAAATTATTATGAGGCGTAGAAGAAAATTGAAAATGAACAAGAAAAATATTGTAATGCATTGTTCTTACAAAACTTTAATGGGGTGATTCTGCTACACTTTTAGAATATTAATTACAAATATTAATGGCATACCGTATCTTAGGTACAATAAGGGGTTCCGTTATTGCGCTCTCCAGTTTTGACAGCTTTGACAGCTGTCAAAACCCACCAACAAACTATGGAATTGTCATTTTCGAACATCGGGTGCTAGTAGCGCTCCTGGCGGTGATATTTCTTACGGTGCATTTTGTTCATTTTATAAACATTCTGAATTTTCATATTTATGTAGACCGATAAAAAGAATGCCTCTCTGTCTGTCTAAAAATGATAAAAAATGTCATGAAAAAATATTATGCAAAACTCAATTAAATTAATTTAAAATATAAACTAATAAACTAAATATTCGTAAAATTTTGCTATCTTTTTTACACAAATACTTCTTACATACCTACTTACATTGTATAGTACCCGCTGTTCTTATAAACTATGACCACACACTCAACAGCCCCCCGCAGCCGGTAGCAGAGGTCAAATTGTAGTTTAATTAATTCTACGCACCACACCTCTTTTGGATACAATTTAATTGAACAATCTTGCTCACAGCTACTCCTACAAATTTCAATGAGTAGTTTGTAATATGAATTTACGGATATGGACAATGATATTACTTATACACAAGATAATATATTACATTCATAGTTACCGTTTGATATCTGCAGTGTTATTTGCTATGGCAGTTGTCAACAAAAGCGATTGTTGCTTTATAAAAGACATTGAAAACACAAATTTCTTAGTGTGTAACTTCGATGATAAACTAGATCTACTACTACTTAGTTGGTTACCGACGTTAGCTGGTAATGAATAAGCATTTTATACTTATTTTTATCCGGTAAGCATCGGTTGGGTTGGCAACTGGAGATAGCGAATAAGCCTATAGATCCCACTTGTTATGTCAAAATGGAGTGTGACAAATGATAGGATAAGCACGTTAGTAAAAGAGATAGCTTTATTAAATGTAATATTATTGTATATAGAAGTGAATTTAAGCAAAAACTACT
Organism: Diachrysia chrysitis; assembly: GCA_932294365.1. NCBI lineage: Eukaryota > Metazoa > Arthropoda > Insecta > Lepidoptera > Noctuidae > Diachrysia > Diachrysia chrysitis. The sequence continues at coordinate 5,439,378 of OW028659.1, read as the reverse complement.
TTTGGAAGTAAAACTTATCTTACGTACCATTCTTGTCTCTCCGATCCTGTGTAAGTCTCATCCAGATTCTACCCGAAACTTCTGTATCGTCGACCAATCTTGCTCCCGAACGACCGACGCTTCGCTTGCCTAGGCTTGGCCACCATGGAGCCCCGCCGAGCATACTTTAGCGAACCCGGGACTCCGGCAAAGGCAAGGACGGGACCGGGGTGTTTTTAGTCGGTGCATGTCCGACATATCCCCTCGTCGTGCCCTCGGCGTGGGTTAAAGTCATTAGATTTACACCCCTCGTAACTAAGACTTACGTGAAAAAGACTTGGCCACCATTTTGTCACTGCCTTACTCCATCTGCCATCACTTCGTCGAGCCAATTGCGGCAACGACATCCCGAACTTTTATTCGGTTTCGGGTATCCACATTACGGACTCGGTCTTGAAGTTTGGTTCCGAGCATAGGACGCTCCTTGGCTCTTATTTGATTTACAGCCTCATGTATGATGCGACCATGGCTCGGTGCCATAGGTACGTTGCGACTTTTGAAATCTTTTGCTAGTTTTGAAATTAACGGTTAATAGGTACGAATATTTGCAACGTGTGTGGCATCAGCAACTGCCCACAAAAACTTTAGCAAAAACAGCTTTATTCTTACCCATCAATAACTTCCATATAATGCTAATTAAATAAACATAAAAACAGCTGATTCAGCGAATATAGTATCAATTTTTAATGCAAAAATGTTCTTCTGTCATTAGTAAGTTTATAATAAGTATGCTTTTATTGATTTCTAATATATATTTGATGATCTGTTTCAAACGGTAACGTGTCTGAATTTGGGTGGCATTTGAGATCTAGATTTTTATTATTATTTGTCGGTATTGATGCTACTATCTAATTTTTTGACTTTCTTGTTAATGACTTTCTGAGATTTGAAGCTGAGGAAATTTTTAATTTTTATATTGACTGACTGACATTGACTGGTATCAAGGTCTAGTGACACCGGACGACCTCCGGTTTAGCAGTCAGGGTTCGATGCCCACAAATCTTTGTGTGATGAGCATGATCATTTGTTCTGTGTCTGGGTGTAATTTATCTATAATTTATGTATGTATTTAGAAATATATAAGTATGTTTACCAGTTGTTTGTTGGCCATAACACAGGCTCTGCCTAGTTTAGGATCAGATGGCCGTGTGTGAGTTGTCCCAAGATATTATTATTATTATTTATTAATTTATTTACCAGCTGCTGTTTACCCCAGATGTAACTATTACAGTTTGCACACGCTTTTGTAGCATTTGCAAATACTGGGCAGAAGATCAGCCAAAATAGAAAGGTTAAAATTTTAGACCATCACATCTAAAAAAATTATTCGCGAAGCGCAATTTCCATTGTTTTGCGTATTTAAAACTAAAATCAAACTCTGTAACTATAACTAGTAACTAAGAATAAATAAATATAATGAAAACTACATTGCTAACATTCTCACAGTTGCCATAGCGAGCAACACCATGATTGATGGTGCCTATAGTATTTTGTATATTAGCAATTAACCGTCAGATCATGGGTCACGCGCATTCACAGACAAAATAATTTTAATCAATATGTTTACATTATTGCATGTGTAATAAATAATAAGAAGTACATTTTAGATAGATAATTTAATTGAATATAAAACAGTTTTTAAATTAAATTGTCCGTATTTGAACTTGTTACCTGTTGCATAAAGCTATATCAATTTGAATATAAGGAATGAAGGGTCAGAATGAAGTCCGAAACTTTTTTTTATTTTCTTATTAATTGCTTGACTGATTGGAAATGAACCTCAATTAAATACCAATATTTAATGTAAAAAAAAAAGCTACTCATAATAATTAAAATAATATAATTAAAATCAATTTACAAATTGGCGATGATATACATAACACTACACTAAACAAAAACCACAAATACATTAGGAACCTGCATTTTTTTTCGATTAATTAAATACATTCAATTTATATCTACAGGAAGTTCTAACAAAAACTTAATCAAGCGCTTACAACACGCACAGAATAATACCAAACAGTAGCAAAACATTCAGTTATCAAAATGGAAGCTAACTAGCGGCATTGACCCCTAATAATACCAACACCAATTCTCACTTACACTCCAGTTGCCACGCAATTTTCAACCTTAAATCTTAAACAATAAGAAGAATATTAAGATTTTGTGAATTTATTTAAATGTTGATGTATTTTTGCATACAAGTTAGATCTGTGAGCTGTCAAGAACCGTTGGGGCGGATAATGAAAGCTCCCAAGATACGTCCGAACGAAAGATATATGAAATCTTGTTTTTATTTCTGATTTATTTACTGATACTACTGTCGTGGACGTGGGATATGATTGTGAGTAGGTTTGTTGAGCATTTTGAGGGGATTTTACTTAAATAATGTTTAAACAATAATAATACCTTGGGACAACTCACTTTCGGCCATTTGATCCTAAAATAGGCACAGCCTGTATTATGGTAACCAGACAACTGATAAACATAATTATATATTTCTAAATACATACATACTATAGATACATATTACACTTAGACAGAACAAATGATCGTCCTCATCACACAAAGATTTTTCCTGGGGAATCGAACCCACAACCTCCAGTTTAGCAGTCAGGGTCACTAACCACTAGATAAACAGGCCCGTCAAAACTAGACTAACAGAACCGTATGAGGTCTCAGTCTTTTGAAAAATGCCTCGAAATCAGTAACAACTTGATAATGCTTACTTATTTAGTAATGGAAATGAAACATGTCAAAGAGCCGTTAAAACTTTTCCAAAGAATGAAAGAAATTTTCAAAACTGGGCTTCAAACTTTATTAGTTCGAGAGGCACTCAAAGATAAGTAAGAAATGCGCTTCTACATATACCCAGCTTTGATTTCAACTATCATTACAAGGTGTGGTAACTTTCAAAGTTACCGACACCTAAGAAATCCTTAACAAGCATTTCATCCACGGATTACACAAATCCGATATTTCAGCTCAAAGATTGGACGATGCCCAGCGGCTTCACAAACAAACAAACCATTTATGCTCTAGTGCATATCCATTACATGCAACAATTATATTTAAATCCGGTAAGAGTATAGCCGGTAGAAAAGATTCGCCGCAATTTAAAAAAAAATCGGCGCCGCTTTCTAAGTGACCATTGGTGCGTTTGAATTTGGAAGGCGTATTAGGCTCATTGTCTAGCCATAGACACAGTAATGCGTAGGAGTGATTGTGATGATAGATATAAGTTTCTTTTTTATGGAATAGTAATTTTGATAACGCATTTGTTTTATCTAAAACTTAAGCGGTGATGTTATTTTCTGGTATTTTATTTTATTTATTAAGGACAAAAAATAGTTACATTACAGTTACAGAGCTTCGGTGTGATTCTGTAAGACCTCATTCTAAACTTCGAATCTGAATCCGCTGTGAGTTTCTTGATTGGCATTCCAAAAACTCGGTTGATAATTCGAATGTACACTAGCGCTACACTTGCGAGCGTGTCAGCGAGTTGAACTAATTTGACGTAAGATTTTGACTGATAAAGTATGAGATGACATAAGAAGTGGGATTCAGTAAGGTAATTTTCTTGTCACTTCGCACTCGAAATCAAGGTCATTTTGAACTTTATGCGAAGTGACAGTGAATAGCGAAGTGAGAAGCGAGTTGTTGTTTGAACTTTACAGAATCGACGTGCTTAACCAAAGATTCTTAACTTAGTACAACACTTAGAAATACATTTATATATAACCTATTTCATATTTATGTTACTACACATGTAACTCACACCATTGTCCACGGTGTCCACATAAAATGGTAATGGTATTAAAAGGTATAAAATGGCAAATCATTTTATAAATTAACATGGAACAGCAGAAAGCCTCGCGTATTGACTTGCACAGAACTCCAGACTTACACGCATAATTTTACTGAAATTCGGTCCTCCCTTTCTTGAGTTATAAATGGTGTAACCATCACAACTTTGTTTTATAAACATGTATATTGACGAATTTCAAATCAGAAGACTATTCTGACTATTCTGAACTAACTATTTTCAAGACTTGCATATATAGAAGATATAAGATTAATTCACCATCTATACTAATATTATGAAGCTGAAGTGTTTGTTTGTTTGTTTGTTTGAACGCGCTAATCTCAGGAACTACAGGTTCGAATTAAAAAAATCTTTTTGTATTGGATAGTCCGTTTATTGAGGAAGGCTATAGACTATATAACATCACGCTAAGACCAATAGGAGCGGAGCATAAATTAAAAATGTTGCAAAAATGAAAAACTGTTGAAACTAAAACACGCGAACAAAGTCGCGGGGGACAGCTAGTATCTTAATAAAACAGTATAAACACACATGTAACATAATGGTCCGTTTTCAACCAACTTGAATTCTGTCACACTTGATCGGTCTTACCATGTAACCGATAGTGTTGGCTATAATGTACAGCCACATTCACTGGTTTTGAATCGATTTCGAAGGCTTAATGGTGACCAGCTGTAAAGCCTACTAGCATTGTGTTTACGCATGTACACAATGTAAATCGAGATTTTCTGCTGTGATGCCTCTTAATAAACATGGTGGATCTTGAAGAGATTTTTCGTGAAGTGGGATTAAATGGACGCTTATTTAAGGCACTAGACCATTGAAAATACACTGTGAAATGTAAAAAAATGTCTTTATTGGAAGGCAGTATGTGAGACAGAATATTTTTTCTTTTTTGGATGTCCTATTTGTAAGTATAGGGGGTGATTCTTCTTTGTACATGAAGAGCAGTGCAAATTACCAGTGCTATACAAAAATAACCCTATACCCTTGGCTATATGCTTCAATCGTAGCTGTGTATTTAACTTTCACGTCTCTCAATACATTGTGTATGTAGTGTTGATTCAAATTCAACTGGCTAAAGTCTGGACTACTAATAGCTTAGTGTTATAGGCCACCACACCAACTACCAACATTTGCGTAACCCACTAATGCTTGTTCTAAGTGTGTGTTTTGTTTGTGCATGTGATTCGAATTTTTGTAAAATCCCCCGCGACACAATTACTAAATACCGTCGTGCGAGAATCGTTTAAAAAAAAACAAGAACATATATTATGTCTTTACTAAGCATTGTTGTTAAAAAGCGATGACGCTATCTCTATGTTTTTTATGCTGACTCAAAGACCTAAGCGAGGGAAGCTTCAAAAACAAATAAGGTAGTTAACATTGCAGAATACGAATAGCCAAAAAGTCCAAAGTAATAAAAAAACTGGAGTTTAAAAACCAAGCGAATAAATAACAAAGTATTATCAAAAAAATCACTGTGAGATGGATTCTTACGTGTCGGTTAGTTTTTGTGTAACACGCGTCTTGTGAGGTTTCGGTGTTCATCTTTGAGGGATTATCTGGGAGTCTGCAATCCATTGTTGCGTCTTACCATCGGCAGACGGCCACAAACGATTGTCGGTACATGCACTTGTTTGCTCATAATAAGGATTTAGATAGAGTTTTCTCAATTTCAGTGTGATACTACCGACAAAATCGCCGCCGCAAATACGCGGCATATAAACGATTGTGTGTGTTTTTGTGTTTTGCGGCGCTTACCTTTACACTTAAAACTACAATTTAACTTACCATATAAGTTGAAAATAATATAATATCTTGGGAAAATTCACACACGGCCATCTGATCCTGAACTAGACAGAGCCTTTAATAAGGCAACCAGACAACTAATGAACATACTTATATATATTATTATTTCTAAATACATACATATTACTCATAAATTACACCCTCACACAGAACAAATGATCATGCTCATTACACAAAGATTTATCCTGGGTGGGAATCGAACACACGGCCTCCGGTTTTGCAGTCAGGGTCACTAACCACTAGACTAACAGGCCAGTCTAAATTAAAAGTATTTTCTGTCTAGATTCAGCTTCCAAGAAGACATCAATATGTGCGATTATTTTGGAAGCAAATCAAGCTAGTCACTGCTGCAACATGCAAACTGCTTATGATGTGGTATTTTCGCAATAATCTAAATTTGGTACTGACAATAGTATCCATAATTATTTATTTTAGGCATGCTAAATCTAGGCATCTACTAAAAACATTATTTTCAAAACAAATGATACAAAAACAACTCGCTAATATTAACGCCGAAAAAAACCGAATACACGCTACCCAACAACAAAACACCATAGATTTTTTACAAGCAAAGAATTTCTTTGATACAACACATATAGAAAGTATCAATGTAACATAAGCTTAATTATCAATTGATAATCTCGTAATGAATGCTTGTATAGTGCTCCTGGATTCGTAGGGTTGTCACTGGTCAATATAGGCTCGTTATATTGTTTCCGCTCGGTGGATTTAAATTGTAAATTTTCGTGTAATATTTTAAAAAGCAATTTGAATAAAAATGTAGTTATAGTAATGAAGAATTAAATTAAAAAGAAGTTTTTTGTTTTAAGTTAAAAGCTTTATTAAATTTCTAGTTGCACAGTTTATAAATCTGATCTAAATGTTATATACAATTTTTCACGATCTTTGATTGTTGGGTTCGTCTCCACCCTGAATAGCAGAATAAGTATGTATAAAACATCGGAAAAGTACTGAAAAAAAATATTACTTATTGAAACGGGTATTCATGCGGATGAAATCGCGGGAAATCGCTAGTATTCTATAGATTAAAAGTTATTAGAACACAAGAATTATACTTAAATAGCAAAGCTGTATAATAAAAATCATACCAATGTGTGTGTATAATTGATAAAATTTCTCACCAATATCAATAATAATATTTTATATCTTCGGATATCGGTGGTGCCAACCCTGTCCACGCGTTCGGTAGCGCACAATGCGGCGAATCAAAGATGGCGGCTTGTTTGATGCGCCTGCGCACCGCCGCTGACCGCTCTCTTTTCAATACATATCGTCTTTTGATTTGCCGTTTCCCAGTTTTGTGGGGGCCAAATAAAGTACTTGTTGTTATTTTAAGTAATGGATACTTGTTCAACTTCAAATATTTTATCCTTATGCGGACATACTAGGTTCATCTTTATACTTATTGCTTCATTTACGAGTAGAGAATTTAAGATTCCTAAAATGACGTCTGTTTCCTAGTGGGAATAGATGTTCGTAGCCCACAAAGACATATTTTATAGACTGTAAAATTGCATATTATTATGAGGATTTACCCATTTACCTACTAAATGTGCATTATGTTGCCTGCATTTTATGGGTTTTATCACCTAAACGTATTGTATCTAAAAAGTGATTTGAGTACTATCGTCACAGGTGTCGCCAGCTCTGAGGTCCCTGGTTCGATCCCCGGACGGGACAATGTAGAAAAACCACTTTTCTATATTGTCTCGGGTGGTTTGTGATACCTTCGTTATCTCTGATTCCATAACACAAATGCATTAGTTATTACTTACTTTGGGAGCAGAGCAATGTATGTAATGTTGTCCACATTTATTTATTATAGCTGTCCCCCGCGACTTTGTTCGCGTGTTTTAGTTCCAACGGTTTTTCATTTTTGCAACATTTTTCATTTATGCTACGCTCCTATTGGTCGTAGCGTGATGTTATATAGCCTATAGCCTTCCTCAATAAACGGACTATCCAATACAAAAATAATTTTTCAATTTGAACCAGTAGTTCCTGAGATTAGCGCGTTCAAACAAACAAACAAACAAACTCTTCAGCTTTATAATATTAATAAGTATAAGTATAGATTAATTTTGCAATTAAGAATCATTGCTGGCTAAGTCGTGGATCACACAATGTCTCAGTAGTCCTGTGTGGAGCATTTTTGTGATTACTAACGTCATCTTTTAATGTTCTTAGTTGGCTAAAACTAGAGTTAAGTGGTAGTGTATGACGAAGGTATGCGGGCGAACCGATGTAAAGTATTGTACGGTAGTGAGATTATCTCCACAAACTAAGATTGGCCCCTCGCTGTGCTCGTCAGGCTCCCGTGACTGCGACGTGCGTACGCGCGGGTACGGTTGGCAGATAAAATGTTTATTTAATGTTGCGAGTATTTAATATTAATAATAATAATAATATTTGATTGCATTAACATGTATTAGAAGGCAGGTACCATAGTTTTCCGATTTAGTTTTAATAACCAATACACTAACATTTACCTACACATAGCCTAAATTTTTATTTTCGATTTATAATTTACAATAGCTTTGTATCTACTTTAGACCGTTCATATCTGTATTTCCATAGAGCAGAGGTGGATGGGCCCTGGTAGATGCCCCATCCCAGTTTAGAGTAAAGTTCTCAACAAGGCCACTGCGTGTTGGACCTGTGTATCTCTCGATACTGAGCAGCTTTACTAGCCCGTGAAAAATGAGAGATTTATAATATAATAATTAGCATTTCCATACAACGTGGAGTTTACTAGATACTTTTGCGCAGAACTGACGTTACTTAGCCATAGATAGCCTTTGCATTTAAGGTGGAAAATTAATAGTAAAACTAACCCAGACCTACGTTTGTATTGCCACCACTACCCGTTACTCAGTGACAGTGGTGAGGTCTTCAAGCTGTCAAGAACACACCAGTTCATCTGGCACTCGACTGCAGCCTCTGGAATGTGGACGTGTGATCCCTTACTCATTATCAAGAGATAATCAAGTTTCTTCTCATCTTGTTTTGCGTAAACTAAGGTATTTTATACCTACTTTGATAAATAATGTAATATGGAGTCTGTGTCTTAGAAATTCTTAACTTATGTATCGGGTTTTCTCTGCCAGGGATAGGAATTTGCAATTAACATTTGTTTTTTTTTAACTTTTCCGGCACTAGGGAATTTAATCCCTGTATCGTGGGGTTCACATACACAAAGAGCCAATTGCGGATCACACAAATGTTTGACCTATGCGGAGATCAAACCTGAATTGTCGAGCGTGGTGCAGAGTGGTAGTCACGAAAGTCGTGAAGACTTCCACCACTCGGCTATCTGAGCAAAAACATTTTTTGGGGCTTATGGGAAAATCCCATATCTAGTAGGGAATACAACGGATGGATAATAAATATAGGTTAGGATAGGTTCTTGACGGTATATGAAGTGTCCACGTCCCTGTTTTGCTCACAAGTGATAAATTAGGGACATACAGTTGTGACACTGCAATAGTGTGCGTTACCTTGATAAAATATTATGCAGACAGGTGAGACCATCACAAATAATTAGTGTATCATAAGGAGCAATTTGTTTAATAATAGCAATATTTGTTTGAATTGTAGTTTTAAAGTTATTTGAAAAAAAAACAGATTTCGCTGGAGTAACGTTTGAAACGTTACACTGGCAAAATCGTTTTTTTTTTTCTTTTTTTGCCTAGTAATAAATGTTTGTAAGTGGCAAAATTTGTGTATATTTAGGTTCTAAAACTATTAAACCACAGAAAACTTAACTTACAAGTAAAATAAAACATAGGTATCTTAAACTATTATAACGCCTTTAATAAAACATTAGGCTGCAAAATAAAAAATACAATTTGTAAAGTTGAAGCGTAATTTGAAGTGGTGTTATTTAGAAAGAATCAGTTTATTTCACTTTTATATTTAAAGGTATACAACTCCTTATATATATTTGAAGGTAAGGTCCCAAAGGGTGTATCCCTTTGTATATTTTAGTGCAATAAACTTCTACACCTGTTTTTGTGTCTTTTCCTGTATATTAAGCTTTCTTTTGGGTAGCTGGAGAGGCTGGAGCACGTTTGGGTGATGCAGCTCTAATTCTCGCGCGTTCCTTAAGCATTTTCCTCAACTCATTTAAACGAGATTCCTTGCGAAATGAGTAGCCTACGGGTGGGTTAGCCAGTTTACCAACACTATCGTCCGTCGCCGACTTTTTAGTCGCTACCCATCGAAAACTGCCCAAAAATGGCCTCCATGGCGCAATACATGTGCCTGGATGTTCCGGGCTTTTTGTAAGCGGTAGGGAATGGAGTCTTGTTTTACTAAAGTCGGTGCAGGATGGATGGTGCATCGAAGGTTCAGGATAGAATCTCACAGGAACAATGGCTTCTTTGATCATAGATGTAGACCGACGCATGATTCTACTATAGTTTGGCTTGCAATACCGAGTAATCCGGGCCTTCAGATCCTCTTTAGGTGGTTTGAACCTGGTGACTCCGGATGGCCGGTCTACAATGAGGCCCTGGTTAAAGCACCTCAAGTATTTGGGTTTTGGAATCACCGTCTGTTTGAAAATCATTAGTGGTATCGTTGTTGTGACATACACCATTTTCGTATAATCACTTGCAATTTAACTTACGATTTTTATTTGGTTTTTGACAAATAAAATTGTCAGTTATTTTTTATTTAAATGCTTTTGTCCTTCACTCCATAGAAATTTATACTCTTTGAATATAGAATATAAACTAATCTATGCTTCGATTCGGAGGCCGCGTTTTTGGAAAGAGTTTCGATAAAATCATAGAATTTTATCTAATCGGTTGATTGAACGCAGCAAGCAGATATTAGATGTTTTTTCAATAATAATACTTTTAGCTCTATATATACAACTGTACTCTATGCTTACAGCTAAATCCGGTAAAACTGGAAGTCGACCCCAACACAGCTTGGGAAAAGGCTAGGCAGAAAAAGAATACTTTCCAATTCCGGACTGATACGGATACAGGAAAAAACTAAAATGGCTGAGTAACGTTTAATTATTGTACCTACTCTCAGATTAATAGATTTTAATAAATTGTTCTGTAGATATCGGCACAAATGTTTTTTTTATCTTTTATAGTGCCGTTTTTGAACATTACAAATCAATACTAACAAGTCTTACTTATCAGACAAGGTAAACTGCATGAAAAGTTTTCAATATTTGACAGTTTCAATATTTTACTCTCTAGACAAAAAAACTATTCACATCTTTATAACTTGGAAGACTTTTATAATCCTTAAACACGGCGGTATAGGCGACGAGATGATCAAATTAAATTGTGTTGCATCCTAAACCTTTCAACACTATTAAGAGGATCTTCAAACTTGATTAAAATAACGATAACTATACTTAACATGTAATGCATAGGTACTACAGAAACTCAGGTATTTTTTAACATAAATCTTTAATTTACTAAACTGTTTCTTATAAATCCGTAAAATAAAATGTAATGTAAACGTCTAAATAAATGCTGCAAAATAGTTCAGGCAGCTTGTCTTTCAAGAAGTCTTATTCCTTCCCCTCCGGGTTCCTAAGTGAAGGTTTTTCCTTTTTCTTCTTCAGTTCTTCAATCTGCTGCTTCGCTTTCTGAGTAAAGCAACCTTCTTCGTCCATGCTATGAGGATGCACAAAACCAGGCATCTGGACTAACTCCTTTTCTTCTCTAGCTTTCTGACCCTTCTGTTGTGGCTTATCACTTTTGTCTGAAAACTTTCTTACAGGGTCCAAAGGCACAAGATTCCCTTTCACAAAAGATAAGCATCCAGGATAACTTGGAGTACCAGTCACAGGCAATATTTTCGGGTGCATCTGTGTAAAGAACCTCATCATTGTGCACAAACTAAAAGGCTACAAGATTTTAAATGTTATTATTAAGTTTTTTAATAAATTGGTTTCTGAAAACATATTAAACACATAGTTACACAAACACAAAAAACATAATACAAACAGCAATGTTGGTGATATTTTAGCACACAAATAGTGACAAGACTCAGAGCATAGATTAAAAAGATTATAAATATTGATGAACTGAAAGATTTATAGAAAAAGGTTAAAGCCGATCTGTGCCCTTTGTAAAACACGAAGAAAACACGGCGAGGACGCTTATTAAGTACATTTTACTGATGGCTAATGTGCACTGTACCGCAGAGTACGGTTATATAGGCTATCACTGTACTAGATAATGTCTCATCTTAAAAAACTCGGTTAGGTTTCAGTTACACTTACCTTCATTACTATCATAATATGTTGTCTAATCACGATATATTTAAACCTTACAAAGATTAGGATTTAGAACTGAGCCTCTAGACAAGTGGCATTTCGACAAGCGTTAACGATGATAGAAATCGCTTAAATGACCTTAAATGTATGGAAATGACATTTCATTTCGATAAGTCACGTGACTTGGACTTGTCACTTCCATACATTTGAACGATTCGATCAGTGTTATCGCTTGTCGAAATGTCACTTGTCTAGGGGGGTAGGTCAGAACAACCGTATAATGATATGTTTATTTTTCCTCCTATGCATCAAGTAGTTCTTAATCGAGGAATCCTCAACGGCTATAAATTACATACCGAAGATGCAACTTGATGACCAATAGTAAAAAAAATACATAAAGACATCGTCTGCCTTCTGCCTAGCCTTTTCTCAAGCTATGCTGGCTTTCAGTCTCACCGAATTTAGCCAAACACCGTATTTTATATGGAGCGACTGTCTATCTGCCTTCACAGCTCATTTTACTGTTTTTTTTTTTAAAAAAAAACGTCTCCCGCACTAAGGAATTTAATCCTAGTGTCGCGGGGGGTTTCACAAACATTCAAATCACATGCACAAAGAACACCCAGACTTGGAACAAGTATTTGTGGATCACACAAAAATAGTGACTTAATCATCAATAATTATCATCATATAATTCCTTATGTATGGAGAGGTCTACCGCAGTTAGCCTGAGCGCAGTCTTTGACTGCTTCACTGGGCTTTTGTGTATGGTATATATCTTTTCCTATCTCGGAAAAATACAAAAAATAAAGGTAAACATTGTTCAGATACTGAAATAAAATAAAATGTAAATTGTCAAAATATTTTGTATTTTTTATTTTATTATACTACTAAAAGTGACATCATTATTTGTAACTGGAATTCGTTTAACAAAACTTAAAAAAACAAATCGTTACTTTATTACTTTTCTTTCTTGTGGGCTATCTCAGGGTTAGCGTCCTTCAGCTGTTTCTTGATCTTCTGGAGCTGTTCTCGCTGCTTGTGGTGGAAGTAGCCCTCCTCTTGAGCGGCCCCGTACTTCCCTAGTCCTCCTCCAGACTCCCTAACGGATCCCCCAGCTCCGCCACCCCTACCGACACCAGATCCAGGAATTCCAGCCGGGGAGGTATACTCCCTCGTACGAATATCCCAAACATTTGCGTGATCAGATTTCCTCGGGTTACATAAGAACGATGATTGAAATTGCCTTAGTAATACAATCGCCTGTTTCACGTTGACGGAATGAAACATCATTATCACTTTCAGTAGAACCATTTTTTTGTTATTTTTTTTTATTTAAGTTTTTGTCATTTGACTTTAATTTTGACGTCTGAAATTGACGCCTGTGGTTATTTTTAATAATTAAATTTATCTTACGGCCGGTATCAAACTTGAGTATTTTTGATATTGTTTTAAAAAGGTTTCTATTTAAAGTTTTGCTAAGAAAAAAAAATTGTTTTCACACACATAGCAAAAACGTATTCAGGCGTTTGTATATACGTATCTAAGTTAGATTATTTTCTTTTGTTTGGTTTGTTATTTTTTTTTATTATGTGATGTAATTTTCAATTTTTAGTTTTAATTAGTTCATTAATGGTAAAGATTTTAATAAGCAGTTTTAAGTCCGATATAACAATTTGTCGCACTAAATTGTATGTTTGTTTTTATCAAAATATCTTAATTTGCACTAATTATTTTCCACTATATAAGAGAGGTGAACAATAAAGAAGTCTCAGTATGTGGTAAGCGTGGCCCTAGTGAAATAATGTAACCTGTTCTATTTTCTCAATAATCCTCGATCATCAACATGATGCTTTTAAAGGTACGTGAATATTCTTACTGTAATAAATTGAAATTATCTTTAAGTTTATTGGATAGAAAGAATTTTACGCGGCGATTTAAAGAAAAGCTGAGGCTTAATCAATATACTTTTTTGTTCTTTGTTCCAGATATCAATTCTACTGATTTCTTCAGTTTTATATGCACAGACAAGGTAAGTTATCCATAACGATGCGAAGTCCGATTAATCTAATTATATTTCCATAATTTAGTTCTTTTAAGTTCAAAATTATTTTTTTCAGTAATATAAAAAGATCTCCAAAGCCAGGGCAATATACGAGGAAAATGAACAGCATAACTGATGACTATAGCAACTGCATCTGTTACCCAAAAGGTCAGTTACCATCAACACACAACATACTTGACCCCAACAATAGCGGACAGGAAAGAATTATAGTTTACTTCTACAAAAACATCGGATCCAATGAAATCAAAATGTACACCCCTAGTTCTGATAAGCAGTTACTTATCCCTGATCTACCCTACGACTCTGGAGACGAATTAATATCAGTCACTACGGAAACGATCGACACATTATTCTACAGTAACCCGAATAGAATCAAAATATATGATAATCATTTCGAAAAATTGAAACCTGGTGAAACTGTATACTGGCCAATTGGACTGAATCTGGGTGCGGTAGAACACGTTTATCCAAAAGTCAAGGATAATTATCCACCAAAAGATCATACTGATGCACAAAATAAATATAATTTTGACGAGGTTCCTAATGGTAGCCCAGTTTATGATCCTAAAGAACCTTATGACACGATTAAACCAGAAGTAGCAGAAAAAATCTTGTTTCCAAATACAAATATAAATCCCAATGAAAATTCTCAAATTCCCTCTTTTGAAAATATAGACCCTAACAACCAGAAAAAACAATTTACTTTTAGTTTTCAACCTAATGATGGGTCTGACTTGAGCCAAAGTGGTGTTGATATCAATTCACCATCTTTAAAACAGTTTGTTTTGTTTGACGAATGGTTTAAAGAACAATTACATAATTTCCAGCATTATAACTTGTCACATGACCTACAATACATTGACTTTTATGTTCTGAAAATTCTCGTGCAACATGTTTTGTACAATAACAATATTCGTATTGGTTCTGATGATATTTTAAGGTACTCCAATGGGGTGGCTTTAGAGCCGGCTGACCTGGAACTGAGACCCCTATTTATCGGCCAAACATTTGACCATAAACTTATGCAAGCTAGTCCACCTGGCAAGATTATTCTACCGAAAAATTTACCATACATTGAAGGCATATTGGTGACACTCGTATCCCCACCCAAAGTGCTAGGTCTAATACCCATGGGAAAGACTTATTTGTCCAAGCAATTATACGAGTTTGAAGCCATAAATAATTCAAGTGTGACTTATCCTAACGGGTATGTAGATACTAAATATGTACTATATCCGGCAAACGGTAGACAACAATTAAATATCCAGAAGTATCACTCAAGTGTAACTAGGCCAGGTTCTCCTCCATACTTAAATATTAAGAAACAAGTAATTTCGTATCCATACTCAAAATTAAACAATGACATAAACTGGATATTTAACACGAATCAGTATTCTGGCAGTTCTGTTTCTGAAAACTTAAGTCCATCAAGTATTTCCACATCGCCTTACATAACTAACTACTGGGAACCACCTGCAAATGCAGAAGTCCTACCACTAGGAAGTGAAAGAAGAAAGTTTTCTGATGTCAAAATTGAACATCACATCGAACCTCCAAAACTTAAAAATAAAAAACAATTGCTTAAAGAGGACATAAAATCTAAACCCAAAGAAAAGGAGGAAGAAACAGAAGTTTCAAATGTGGAAAGTTTAATTGAGCCTCTGATAAATGCTTCAGAATCTGGAAGAAGGTTTCACTTGCCATCAATAAAAGGAGTAGTGAAATCATTGTTATACCTCCTAAGTGAACCGAGGTCCGCTGAAGACGATAAATTAAGTTCTAATTCTACAGACGATCTTGATATCATTAACGAATCTGAAAACATTAATGACGGAGAGCGTCCAGACTACAGAATCATTGGAGGGAACGCCGCCACTGGCAGCGGAACTCCTTTAAGTAATAAAGGAAGAAGTGCTAAGATGGAAACTAGTAGTTAATAAGATATCATTAATAAAAAATTACAGGACTTGGCTTGTTAATGGAATAACGTTTTACATAAATCTTATTATTAATAAATGGGTTTGGGTAGCATCATAACATTGTTTTTTTTTATTTTATGTGTTGCTTAATACCGTGACATCTATTTAAATTTTGTGGTACTAGCTCACGAAAGAGGATCAAGCGTTGAGACTACGAAACAGTTCGGGTTATTGCCACAAGATGTCTCTATCCTCAATAATGAAATAGCGCCATCTACAATAAAATGTAGAACTTTAAAAAAACTTTGTAGTTACTGTGTTTATTAGAAAGATGGCGCTGTAACATTAATTGATACACTATAAGATAGATGGCAGTATTTTACATAAAGTAAGCAATATGTTAAGTTCTCATAAAGTAACTAAAATATGTGTTACACTTAACGATTGTTTTACTGTTAAATATTAATTTGGTTATAGTTTAGTTTTAAATTAAAGAGTGGAGGAATTGAGTTGTTTACACTCCCCCGCATGCAAAGTTGAACTCGTCTGTCAAGTTGGCATTCAAGTCGAGCCACTGCATCGAGCCAGCGGCAAAACGAGCGCCAGTTGCCGCTACTCACTAGTCGCTTACAGATCGCGGTAAAGCAGTGCCCGTTCTCTAAAAATATCGTTACGCGATTCGGCATGTTAAAAAGAACAAAATAACTTGAATATTCAATGACAATACGCATGAAACGGTTTCAAAAGTGAACAGTTGTTACTTATCCATAGTTTTTTACGTAATACCGCAATAATTTGTCTTTTTTCTCTAATAAAGTTGATATTGCAGTGAATTCGCGGTATTCTTCTTGTGTTCTATTGTTTGTGAATGGATAATCAATGTTGTACATGTGAAAGGATGTTATCATTACCGCCCATGCTACTAGGAAATTAGTTTTTGAATTTCATGGGATTTAAAAGCTGGTAAGTTTATAAGTTTAAACAAGATATATCGCTACTTTTAACTTTTATGTAGATACTACTTAATTTCTAAACGATTTATCCTGTTTTTTTAATAATAAAATTGAAAACAGTTGGTATTTGGTGTTTGAAGTTTGTAAGCACTCGTGAGTTATGTTACATAAATTATGTTCACAATGAGACGCGTTAATCGCATACCTAGTTTTTTTTACCAAAAAAGTAAAAATTCTGTAGCCACGCGACTATTTGTAAAAAACGTTGGTTTGGTTAAACTATTTATAACTTTAAGTTTTTAATTAGGATCAGAGTTCGCGCTAGTAGCGCAGTTAAGGGTTCGCCTTTTCAACTGAGGGCCTGAGGGTGGCAGGTTTGATTCCCTTTCTGTAATTTACAGTTTATTCAATGTTCAGGTTAACAAAAAAATGGTAGGTAGGTGCGAAAAAGAATTTTAAGGTAACCTATAGGTACCTAGGTATTGTCACAGATTATTCGATTACAATAAATAATTTTGCTCAGGGATTTTCCGACGAAATTGATGTCTGACAGATTTTATATAGAAGAACTGGCAAAAAACTAAAAATTTTCTTCGGATGAAAATATCTGACGTTAGAAAAATCAACCCTAAAACGAACTATGACAAAACCATATCTAGACAGAATATATTTTTGCATAATTTATGTATTGTTCTTAACATAAAAAACAAACGGGTTAAATTACAATAAAAACAGACAACAACAAAATTAATAACCAATAAATAAAATAATGAGACGATTGAGAAAAGGCTTTACCAATCGCAAGCAGCCTTAAACAGTAATATTTCACAATTTACGCTTAAAACGCGGCTCGATGGCATTGGACGTCATCCATTGCCGACAGACCTTGTTTAATCTGCCCGCTATCCTTGCAAAACTGTCATTGTACATTAAATAATGTTTTGCAACGAATTCACGTCTGCTTACATCTCGGTCAATGTAAGATTCAAGCCATGGATCATTATCGATTGGTTGTAAATAGATTTTGTTTTTTTTTTGCGGTTTGACTGCTATAGTTTAAGGTTATTGCTTTATGTTGTTTTTCTATTAACTGTTCCGAATAAGGTCTTTTTGCGGCAAAACCCACAGCATGTTATACAGCCTGTCCGATTTTGTCTAATAACTTTAAAGTTGTTAAAATATTTTGTTACTCCATAATATCATGAAGTTTTAGACCATTTCCAAGATTAGTTGTGGTTGCAAATTTTAATAACATTTTATTTATCACTGATTTTATATGTTACACATATAAATCTCCAGAAGGAAAAAATTTTATGTGTAAATTTTGTGTGTTGTAATAATGACTCCCGCACTACCGAATTTAATCCTTGAATCGGTGAAGTTAATTACAAACATTCAAATCACATTCACAAAGAACATCCAAACATATATCAAACATTTGTGGATCACACAAATGTTTGACACATGCGGGGTTCGAACGCGCAGCACATCGCGCACAGTGGTCATTGGCGTGGTGACCTATACCACTCGACTATCCGTGAAATCACACATATGGTTGCTTACTTTGTCATTAAACCATTTACCTATAAAACACGTAAAGAATGTAACAGTCAAAAGTAGTGTAAAATTGCTTATCCTGTTTTGTCTGGTTCCAAAAGGCGGGTACTATAATAAAGACGGAAGAGTTAAAGTGAGTCCATTGATAAATTACTACAATACATTCTGTAAACCCATTTAGGTTACCTAATAACCCACACAATGAGTAACGCGTACACTCATTCAATAACTGCTTGCTATGTCCCAACTGGTAAGAATACTGTAACATTTGTAATACATAATAGGGAATGTGTATATACCTAATATAAGCACCCGATCGCCACTTCGTCTGCGCAAGTTTTAATGAAATCAGTTCAAATGTTTATGTGTAAAAGAATTTAGAATAGTTATGAGTAGGATAAAGAGGGATCGTAAAAAAATCTATGATACTATTGTGAAAATACGTACTATTTAGCTTATGTTACACACGGAAATCTACATTATTTTACACTAGCTGTCCCCCGCGACTTTGTTCGCGTGTTTTAGTTTCAACGGTTTTTCATTTTTGCAACATTTTTCATTTATGCTCCGCTCCTATTGATCGTAGCGTGATGTTATATAGCCTATAGCCTTCCTCAATAAACGGACTATCCAATACAAAAAGAATTTTTCAATTCGAACCAGTAGTTCCTGAGATTAGCGCGTTCAAACAAACAAACAAACAAACAAACTCTTCAGCTTTATCTATACTAATATTATAAAGCTGAAGAGTTTGTTTGTTTGTTTGTTTATTTGTTTGTTTGAACGCGCTAATCTCAGGAACTACTGGTTCGAATTGAATAATTCTTTTTGTGTTGGATAGTCCGTTTATTGAGGAAGGTTATAGGCTATATAACATCACGCTACGACCAATAGGAGCGGAGCATAAAAGAAAAATGTTGCAAAAATGAAAACCCGTTAAAACTAAAACACGCGAACAAAGTCGCGGGGGACAGCTAGTAATATTAATAATTAAGTATTAAGTATAGATAATATTGATGAGCCATGTTTTTCTTTCGAAAAATAAAGTGGATCAAAATGTTTAGAATCTTTGACAGCCTTGCTCAACACTTGAAGAATTAAGTGTATTAGTTGTAAAAACTAAAGACGCAAGAAACCCATTAAAAACTCAAACTTAAAAAAACTTAATGCTTCCTTGACTGCGCTCTTGAAGTTACAAGTTTTATTTTTTATAACAAAAAGTATACAGTTCTTAGTCTAACGGAAGAATCATAAAACAAGGTTTAATGTACCTAACTACCTGTGCACCTGTTTTGAAAGTATTATTTATAATGAATATCTACTTTATAACAACTAAATAATAGGTGCATGTGAACTTAGGCAAATAAGCTGAAATAAAATTTTCTTTGTATATTTTGTACGCGGAATCTTCGGCAAATATAGATCGATTTCAAAAAATCTTTTTGTCATCGATAGGGTAGGTATAGCAGTTTAAGTCTTTTTTTATTTATATGTGTAATTAATTTTTAAGGTTACAATAAGAACGTACCAATAAGAAACATTTATTTGCATGAAATATGAGTACAGAAATAAGGTATTAAGTAAAATTTAAGACCGACATATTCTACCAATATATATAATAGGTTTAATACATATATGTACGTATAAAAACATATTTTTAAAGTTAGTCGTACAGCCAAATAAAATAACAGATATTTATGAATAAAACATAAAAGATATATAATAAAATAACAAAGAAAATAATAACAAATATTCACAATTTCAGATTTTTACAGTACCAATGTAGCTTTGAGCATACAATAAAAACTAGTGCATACCCTCCACTCAGCCATTGGGGCGTGGGTCAATAATATACTTACATCACTGTAAGGGTGTATGATGAGAGTTTTTTTAAGTGACCCACTTAAATAGGCACGAGGATGGCAAACTAGAGATACCATCCCTGTTGATTGTCCCATAACCAAACGAGGTCCTAAGATTATCCATGTGATGTTTGTATCATGCCAAATTAAAAAGTAAATATCCTGATATTTAAAACTCCTTCGTGGTTCAGTTCGAAGGATTTGTAAGCAAAATTACAGGTTTGAACCCGGGTTAGAACCAATGTTATTTATTTATAGTACTTACGCAATTCTTAGATATTCTGAGTATGTGGTATTTGCAAACACCATACAATAGTGAATATGCCTAACAAAACATCTATAAGATCAATCAGAATCGCCAACTCATCAGGGTAAGATTAGTAATCAGTTCTTGTTTAAACAACGATATGAGAATGTGTTACTTACATAATTATTAACACGAGTTATGAATACAAGTGTTACTGTGAGTGTAACATTTAAGATGGCCGTGTATGCAAACGTGATGCAAGGTTAAACGTAAACAGAAGTAACAGATGACAGTTATTAGACTGCTTTGCTCATTAACTTTTTATTTATATGCAATTGTTTTCACAGCATCCTTTAAATAAACAAGTAAGAAAATAGCCTATAACCAGCCTGTAATATACGACGAAATCTTTGCGATGGCAACGCATTATGTGCAATGGCTGTTAAAATACACCTATAAATAAATAAATAACATTAATAGGGATGTTCACTTTGTATGAAAAGTAAAAATTGATTAATTCTAATAGAAAATTACATAATAAGAAAATATTGGACACATATTTTTAACTTTGTCAAAATAATTAAAATATAAGCAGATACAGCGCATAAAATCTCAGGATTGGGGGCTAATTACGTCAAGATGTTACACAAAACGTACGACATCGTAAAGTCATGCGAAATTTAAAATCATAGTATTGTCGAACGGTGTTGGTTACGAAAAAAATACGTGTCTTATATTTTTATAATTAATTTGAAGGACATTATTTTTTTTTTGCCAACATCCTTATTATCAAGAATTTACTGATTGAATATGAAATAGCAAAACATACATATGTGACACTTCCTTACTCGGTATTAGATTTCATCACTTATTGCTTGGTATGTCACGTGATTGAATTACAAATACTCGTGATAAAACTCTTAGGAAAATATGTGTTAGTCTAAGCTTAAATTAAGCCTCTATCTTGCTTATTATAAGGTCATTGCAAACAAGTGCGGCAAATCATCAATGTCTACAATACGTAAGTTAATCAATTAACAAACTGAACGCTCTTATTAGTAATTAAAACCTCATTGCTGTACACGTGATGACTGTAGGTAATTAGGTAATTACACGCGTTGCTAACAAAATGTTGGACAACCCTAGTTAGTGTCAGATAGTGTCATGAAGTGGATATCACGTTTTTGAAATAGAGGTGATCCCAAATGTCAATGTCATAGGCTTGTTGTTCTTATTACTGTTATGGCCAAATAACGTCGAAACTTCAATCAGTTTTAAGTTGCCGTTAAATCTCGTGCTGTCTCTGTCACTGTTAAGTGTAAATTAGCGACAGATAGATATTTTAGAACGTCTTTAAGTTAAGTAGCGTTTCAGTATTGGGGGTTTAGTCAACAATTTTACACAAAAATTTTTAGTTACTCTTGAATTTCATTCAGACCGATTGACATTGAAATTGTGACGTTTCATTCTCTTGAACTTAACACTAGCGCCAAATTGTTTCAAATTTATTTTGTATTGGAATTAAAATTAAATAATGAGTAAGCCTGCTGACATGCAATTTCAAAATCTGAATGCAAATTTAATATAATCTATACCCTGCTATGCCTTCTTGCTCAGCTAAGAAAGATTTCAGGGTCAACAGCCTTCAATGGAAGATCCTACTTATACCTACTTATTTCCAACATTTAGTGCGGCTAAAGAAACATTATATAAAGATAATAAATAAAGAACGAATAGTATTTAAACCCACCGATTTATTAATAACTATCTGTCGGTTATCGCAGCAAAAAGTAGCCTATGTACATTTTTAGCATACAAGCATACCATGTTTCATTAAAATTCTTTCAGCAGTTTAGCCGTGGAAGCGTAACAGACAGATAGACAGAGTTACTTTCGGATTTATAATATTAGTTTGACTGGATATATATTTTTTATACGGAAAAATATATAAGTTTATCTGCTTACTCAAATTTAAAGCAATTAGATTATCTCCAAAAGCTACAGATTTGAGTAATTTCAGCACTAAATTGCTATCAATTGCTATTAATTCGTCTTCTACGCAGATAAGTCTTTATTGCGTAAATTGTAATTACCTAAAACAATGTGATATCGCTAAGTAGTTGCATATCTTCTGATAGCCCATACGTAAACAAGCTGATAAAATATACCCTAACTTGAGGAGCTTAAAGTTCTTTTTTGCATGTCATAAATACTTGAATGAACTAGTTTAACAGATAGTAATTGCGCCCATCGTAGCACTATAGGTCATGAGATGACCTGACACAACATGATAATACTAAATTGCATTTATACATTATCTAAACTAGTGACAATATTTAGGCAAATTAATGTCGCGTAAAATCAGTGTCCTACATACACACTATAGTCCAAAAAGATCAATGATTTTTATAACCAAACCATAGGAACCTAAGAAACAAACTACAAATAGAATATTAATAAGTTTATTTTTTTACTAGCTTTTGCCAGCGACTTCGTCCGCGTTTCCGTCGTTTTTCGTAAAAAAGTAGCATATGTCCTTCCTCACTGTTCAGTGGTTTTGATGTAACAGACAGATTAACTTTCGTATTTTAGTAGGGAATTATAATATATCACGTTACACAAAAATAATCCTTATAGCATGATTCAGTATTCACGCGCGACGGCGCGATGGCTTATTATCGTATTTCATGTATAAGTTTGGTGTTTCTATACCGATTTCTATGATTCTTTTTTTATTGAATAGGTAATAATGTAAACTTTTTTTAATTAGGGATGAGTGAGAGTATTATAAACGTAAGAGTAAACAAATATAATCAGAAATCTCCGAACTGCTAAGCTATCGGGAGTTACACGTGTTATTGTGAGTCAACCATAAAAGATAGACATATGCTGTTGTGGAATATTTTTTAGATAATTTTATGTAGAACATTTTCGTCATACATGATTTCTATGTAGCTTTAACCATTAAGGCTGCATACGCGACGGAAGCTTAAAAAATACCGTTTTCCCAACATTTCACTTCACTGCTCTGCTCCTATTGATTGTAGCGTGATGAAAAGTATACTATAACCTGCCCAGGAGTATGAAGAATAAATGTACCAAGTTTCGTTAAAATCCGTCGAGTAGTTTTCGTTTCTATAAGGAACATACAGACAGACAGACAGACAGACAGACAGACAGACAGACAAAAAATTTACTGATTGCATTTTTGGCATCAGTATCGATCACTAATCACCCCCTGATAGTTATTTTGAAAATATATTTGATGTACAGAATTGACCTCTCTACAGATTTATTATAAGTATAGATAATTATATGGTTATGATTTTTTATTTAATTGCTTAGTTGTCTTGATGGCCCAAATATTTTCGAAACGAGTTTACAAATACAAGGTTGCGGGGTCAGACCATCGCAAGCACTTAGTTATGTAACTTTCAATGTCATTGCTTTTTGCTTATATCATACACACAGCACGTTATACTTTTATTCTTGTAGAATGATATGAAATAGGCAAATAATATAATTTACGAATAACTAGGTTTAGCCGCGGAAAATAGAAGCGTATGTCCTTTTTTAGGATCCAAACTTACCCCATACAATTTTTTTCAAAAACGGTACAGTGGTTTTGCCGTGAAAGCGTAACAGACACACATTAGAGTTACTTTAGCATTTAATGATAATATTAGTATAGGATAGATTGTATCAATAACATGTGTATTTAAAAAAATAAATGACTAGAGGGTTAAAAATAGATTAAGACTTGAAAAAAATACCAGCTTATCGACAAAATTTCCTGCCTTTGTCACTAAATTGAAATTAAAATAGTTAATTTTGAAATTATTATATACAATCATCTTTCCACGTCACTTTTTTGAGCTCGCTGGAGTCGACATTTCCTAACTTTTAGATACCGTATTTTTTAGTAATTCGTTTGGGACCATGTCGATGTTAAAATTAGGCTTATACTCAATTGATCAGTCCAGTAAATGCCCTGCATTTGTTAACACAATTTTACTTTTTGATAATTGTATGGGATGTAAAAGAGACTAGATATATATAGAAAAAAAACTCGAAACAAACTCAAGGGGAGTTTGTTTCGACATTTTTACTCAAGGTAGTCCCTGAGCCTAATTTTACCATCGATATGGTCCTAATCGAATTACTTAAAAATTTCGGTATCTAAACCGCGGAAGTGAATTATCACTTGTTTAAAAACAAGTGAAATCGTAAAAGCTGTAACAGGAAGTTGATAAATGAAGTACCTAACAAGTTCATTGTTTGGGTGCACTCAGTTTTATCGTAATGCCTTCTTAACACATTATCGTTCACTGGTACCCTAGCAACAATCAATTTATGACTTACAGATGAATTAACATCACACAAACATACGTACCTACATGTATGTATACTGCATACTGGTAACGATAGGATATCAGATGATCAAAAGAAATTACAAAAGTACTTTGGATGGATGAGACCTTTGAGAGAGACTCAGCAGCTGATTATAATAACGAAGAGCGATTAAACTAAGTTAATTAAATAGTTGTCAGTTCTAATGTACGGTTAAAATGGGGTCAAAAGAAAATAGTGTGTTTTTGTTGTACAAGCTTGTAATTAACTTGCAATGTATGTATGTTTGTTCGGGTCAAATCTTGCAAGCCAAATTAGAACCACTGCTAGACACCTGATTGAGATGAAATAAAATATTATAGTACTTTCAAGGTCATAGGGGACTCTGTAACGAAATGACTTAATGTCAGTGTTTAGGCTTGTTTGATTGGTCTTCACTAGTACTGTAAGCCTAGCTGATTTAAAACTTGTGATTAAAAATACATTTTTAATGAAACCTTTTTACATTTTACAATTAGGAGGACTCTCAACTATAAAAAAAACTGGTTATTTATAAAATTATATATAGCACAGTAAAACAAGAAAACATTTTTCAAATTTAAATCTATCACCCCCAGTCGTATTTTATCACCCCATTTTACTAGTCGAAGTCAAAGTTTTGCATTCTCCTACTGCAACTCCTCCTGCTACTGAGAATAGAAAAGACGAATAAATAAAAGAGAGGAACGTTAAGAATTGCACGATGACTCTTTATGTCAATGCACGAAAATTTAATGTTGCTATGCAATTAACAGTTATGGTTATGTCTATGTTATTAGGTACTTAATAGATACCTAAGGCAAACATGTTATTAGGCCAAATTACGCATGACTCGCAATAAATTTATCCTCAAATAGGTTGGACTTGAGGAAATTCCCTACAATTAAGTGATACGAACAACAACATAATTTAAGTATATGTATTCGAAGAACTATTTAACGTTTCGTTTTTATGAAAATACCCCATAAATCTTTTTTTTCACCTATGGTCATATAGCTATTATAATTATCTTTTTATTTTATGATTACGACTAACTTACTTCATTAATCAACGCATCAAAATTCACTTGCAAGTAAATACTCTTCACGTATTTTGCTGTTTAATATGACATTATTAACATTATTAAGATCTATAGATTTATCTTCATGTGATCTACGCAGCATGTTTAGCTGGCAGGACGTAACGGCCGATAGCCAACCGCTAATCTATTTTCCACGGTACGAGTTACTATCATTGTATCTATTATGTTGAAGAAAGCCATCTATTATTGTTTGAGTGCCTAATATTTAAAACATTGCTCTCTATTGTTAGGTGTTTCAAACATGACGTGAAAATAAATCCATACTATTTCACTGGTTACTATATCGAATGCTTTAGTTCCGATTATTTGAAATCGATCTATCATCTTTTGGTACATCAACTGTTTTTCTTTAAACAAAACCATGATGATATTTGAAAGGAGTTAAAATCGAAAGGGTTCGTGTCCCCGACCCACGACATTTCTTGACAAACGCTGTCACGATCAAAATGTTCGTGAAATATTCTTCAATCAAGCAATTTCAGGTTGGGAAACAACCATTTATCTATGCTACGATACCGCGATCTTAGATTCTTTATTTATTGATCGATCTATTGGGAAATATCGTTGTGGTATTGTTTGGGTAATTAATTATTAAACGTGGAATAATAACAGTAACAATGAATATAATCGTTCGATTTAGCAATTTGCCGAATTCGATTGCCCTATCGGAGCTACTCTCTTAATGGTATATAAATTGAGTTACTTGATTTACAAGTTCTATAAATAAACTTAATTTTGTAAATTAGTTCAGCGAACGATTTAAGTCTAGATTAAATCGCTGTTTAAGAAAGGCTAGTAATTACGCCTTATCTTCCATTACAACTGGAACGAGTGATGCAATTGCAATGTTGGACAATGGTCTCGTTACCTACTAGTAGTGCGCTATTGAAATACTTAAATCTAGGCTGCACTACTGACACAAACATCTGGTTATAGTACGCGGAACAAAACTAAGAGCAGTTAAACACGAATGTTGTAGATCTAGATGTATAAGTACCGACTGGTTTTGGTAAGGTCTGCCGCAAGGTGCAGTTTTTGGTCCTTTGTAAATTAAAACATAAACGTAAAGGTTTACGGCATATGTTATGTGTAAACAACCACCCACATAACGCCAATGTGTAGCTTTCTACACGTGATAACATCAGGTCGCGGCAACTATTCGAGTCACGTACAAACAGCTTATTTCCAACCATAAAAATGCAGACGAACAATGTGGGTTAAAAGATCAACTGCCAATGGCTTTGTGCTTACAGACAAACGGAAGGACCAATTTAGGAGAAGAGGACCATATTAGGTCAATTGGTCTGTCGTTGCCCCACAGAAATGGAATCACTGATGATTGATTGTCAGTCAGTGACAGCCCTATTATTGACCGACTGCAGTGGCTAAACAGGATGAGTTATGTGTTTAGCATTGTGTGGCATAGATGTTCCTTTATTGGCCATTATCTCTGTTGATATATTATGTGTTATCGTACTTTTTGATGCATAAAATGACCGCTTATTGACATGAAAGAATGACATAATGGCCACTTGTATACTTAAGTTACTAGACGGGAGTCTCCTTCAACTAAATTCTGATTTCGGTGTACAAACCATGAGTACAGTGTTCTATATACTACAGTAAACGAAATAAATCTTGTAAAATAAAAATTATCATAACAACATTTTACCCATAATATAAGTATTGAGAGATTTTTGTGGCGTTAAAGCTGTAAGTGCCACAAACTATCTTCTTTTACTGGTTGTCAGATTATTCAAGTTAACAATGTCTATAGATATGATCAGCCTCTTCATATCAAAACCTAAAGTTTTGACAGTAAAGAATTACAATCTTAAGTTTGTGTGCCTGCTAAATGAATAACAGTTTTGCATTGCCATTGTATTAAAATTGAAATTAATTTAACAGGAACCCCCCTGGACAGATTCTACTCAAAGGTGGATTTGCCAGTTCGATCACTATAGAAGTATGGCTCACGGGTTGCTGACCGCATACCAAGATCATTCACACAGTCGTCCTTTACTACGTTCGATTTGTTATTCATAATTGCACCTGTCTATAAAAGCAATGTTCCTATCTATTCAAGGTTCATAACAAGCCAATATAAAACTTGGTCCTTAGATTTTAATTCTCTTCTTTCAACATCGTTTATCCTATGCTTAAGCAAATGTATATTAAAACTGTTTATGGAATGGAACGAAATACAATTTAAACTGTTCTTGAATCTGGTCCTTCGAGTCACCATCATTAATTTGATGTGTCGTATACTAAATGACTGGTTGAAATCATATGACTTATTTACGTTCCTTCAAGATGAAACGAAATGACCTTTTTGAATGTCACATAGGTGCTAGTTACAGCTCATAGGTCCTCTATGTCAATATATATTACAACCAAGTGACGCATATGTTTTGGTTTGTAACTAACAAGTATAATAACAAACGTAAGATTGTTGAAAAACATTTGACTATCGATTTTGGACTCAATATTATAAATAGTATTAAGTCGTTACCCTAATTTTGAGCCAATTAAATTAAACTTAGGTTGGATAACAGGGGTAATGTAATAACAATTATCTGTTGGACATTTGAATTAAAACTTAAATAAAGGTCAAGCGTCGAGTTCCGAAAGATTTTATGCTTAGATGTTGAACCAATGTGTACATATTTGTCATGTATGAAGAATTGAGACACATTAACCGCTTTTATATTTCTGGTAAAACACTTCAAGCTCTAATGAATGCTGAATTAAATAACATTTATTAAAATTATTTTATTTTATCGGTTTCTGGCAATCTCAAAAATCTTCAGTTAACTGATAGAATTAATATCATTTTGCTAAACTGTTTATCTCATTCGAATGTTGTTTGTTGCCTTTAATGTTGGCAAGTTTATACCAACGCATAATTAATCTACAACAATTATGTACGAGTCACTAAATATACACTTCTACAGCTTTTAAATACAATGGAATCTACAAAAACCCAATCATCAAAAACAAAATGACGTCCAAAATTTCGCAAACCAAAAAGGTCATGAAATTGGTTGAGGTTACGTCAATTTAGTCATTTCCCAGTAGTCTGAATATTAAATGGCTTATTATAAGGTTAAATAAGCGCTTTATAAGCTGAACAGACAGACAACCCGTCATGTGAGGGTAGCCGCTATCAGAATACTAATAAGGAGTTTCAATAAAAAAGGTTTAGACTTTTTCTTTCTTTCTTTTGTTTTTGTTACTTATTTGAAACGCGTTCCGTTTAAATATGGAAATTGAGATGATCTTTTGTTTCTATTGTAAATTATAATCATATTTTAAAGGTTAGTCAACCTTTTGGTTGGTGTTTTAGGAATTTAGGATTGTTATGAGCAATTATGATATTAAATTTAGGTGATTTTCTCCACTTTATTATAAAGAACATGGTTGTGTTTTTGCAATGGGTAAAATTAAATCTAATGACATTTTACTTCGATGTTACAATACTCAATTTGATACAAAAGTGCTTATGACATGTTTATAACGAGCTTTGAATCCTTTAGCGTACACAGGCATATTGAGTTTCTAACTACCTGACCTATTAGAATACTATAATATACTTACTTGAGCAAAACCAGTTACAATAGCGGTCAGTGCCATTCTTTAAAATAACCATAAACGCCACAAACACCCACTTTGTACGTGTCAATGAATTCACGTTTTACACATATTTAGATGTAATATTATATTCTTGCATCTATTTACATTAGTTTCTTCTCTAATGCAATGATTGTGCAATTACACAGTGTGTGATATAGTGTTTATTTCTATTGATGTTAACTTTGTCTATTGTGTATTAATTGTTTGGCCTTGATAAAGATCAGGCATGAAGTTATGAAAATAAATACATTTACCCACCTTGTGTCGCGCAGTCGGGTAAGAAGATAGATGGCATCAACTAAATTGTATCTCTTTATCATCTTAAAAAAAATAGCAAACGCTTCCAAATTTTTTGTAAAGTTTAATTTGGCTTTTTTCTGTCAGATGTCAAATTAATATTCAATTTAAATTCATTGTACATATACTTTTCAAATAGGTATAGTTTAAACGTTATATTTTTATTGTTAAATTTTTAAGAACCAAAGGTAATTTTTAGTCTGTTACTTTAAACTTGAATGTATTAAAAAATAATTGATCTACTATTACCTACCTATAATCAAACAAAGTCCAGCCGCGGCTGTCTGTCTGTCTGTTTAAAAGCGATAAATTTAAAATCTACCGAACGGATTGTCATATGTTTTTCACCAATAGATAGTGATTGAAGAGGAAGGTTTATGTATCATTCATTAATTATTATTTGTCGACCTGTGCGGAGCCGGAACGGGTCACAAATATATCATAAACCTAAAATCTAATAATTAAAGCACTTACATAATTATCTAAAACGGACTAATATGTACAATTAGATCGACAATGTAGGTCACGCGAATCACCGCGAATAAAGTTTACTTCTTAAGAAATCTTGAGCGAAATCTCAAGGCAGCCAATTTCCATCGTTAACATGCTTATAAGATTCCAAAGCCTTCAAACTGCATTTATTAATGCTTGTTGTTATAAGATATATGTGTGTTACTATAAGATTTATGTTGTTTTAATTAATTAAGTGAAAGACAGTCGTTACAGAACAAATCGATTGTGTAGCTACCTTCATTATCTCTGTATCATCCCAAGCCAGTCGACTGGCAGTCGGCAGAAAAGGCCTTAACGCATTAATGCCTGGTATATCCTATATTTTTAGAATTTTCTAAGTTAGTAGAAGAAAACTCTTCAGTCCGTTAGGAAAACGAATCGTTTCTTTATTATAGAAACCAGCCAATAGTCACATAACTGTTCACTATTTTCATGAAGAATAAATAAATAAAATGGCCATCTGTACCAAATGTTTTAGTGTGATAAGAAGTCACTTTCTTTAAAGTAGACTGACTAGCTGTTTCATAGGCCACGCCTGTGTGGGTGTCGGTCATTGCGGCAAAAAGTACCTAGCTTAGCAGGCCCTAGAGAATACGGACACAAAGTCTCACGTGTCCGTCTTCGAAAGGAGTGAGGGGTAGACACTATACACCTACCCCTCTAGTAGGGGACCTACAAGGTCCGAGGCCCACCGGAGCCCCGCCGAACATCCGCTAGCGAACCCGGGACTTCGGCAAAGGCAAGGACGGGACCGGGGTGTTTTTAGTCGGTGCAAGTCCGACATATCCCCACGTCGTGCCCTCGGCGTGGGTCCAAACCATTAGATTTTCACCCGGTAAAAAAAAAATGAATAGGTATGTCCTTGCTTAGGATCCAAGCATACCCCATACCAAATTTCATTGAAATCGGTACAGCGGTTTAACCGCGAAAGCGTAACAGACAGGCAGAGTTACTTTCGCATTTATAAATAATATAAATATCAAAGTATGAATATTTACTGCTTTACATACACTTGTGTAAATAGTCCTAGTCATTTGCAAATAATTATAAAAAATTAAAAACCTACTCAACTCTTGAGAAACATAAAACAATACGTGTCATAATCATGATGTCAATTAATAAAAAGCGAATGATATGCTCATAATTTGGAACAGGTTTAAATTATATTACTCAAGTTACGACCTTGGATATGACGACAATATTCGCGTTAATACGCATGTGAACCTAATTGACAAGACTTTAATACTTTCTATCCTATTCTGTTAAACAAAGGCTCTAGACAGACAGACTGCATTTTAACTGCAATCCGACTGCAAAGTTTGAATGCAGTTAGTAGGTACGACTGAAAACCTACCGTGCAGTCCGAATGCAATCGGTGACAAGTTGGCGGTTTAAACGTGCAGGCGTTGGAACTGCATGCAAACTGCAAATTTGTCATCATCCTACTAAAGGACCAATGCCTTTCGGTACCTTCTCCACCCTTAATCTAAAGTTAATAAATTGTTAATATGACGACATTCTACAGGCTACAGGTTTACAAATTACAATACGCTAGTATTATTGCAATGTAAACCAGATAACCACTATTGTTGCGTGTGACTCAATGCTCGCGTGTTTGAACTAGCTTTTAATATTAAAAATGTACTGTTCATAGTTATCTTTTACTATCATTGTTGTGTTGTTATAGTTTCCTGTGTTGATTTGTATGCACGAGGATTTAGGTTCGTTTTTTTGCCGGACTGCGCGCGCGATGAGAGTAATGTGTTTATCAGCCTATGTACTACGTATGTTTGTACCTTAGTGAGAGCTTAGACACTAAACGCGTGGGCTGATTTTGATGATTCTTACGTCAATCGATTTGTCAGTATCTTGTGTGTTGAGTGTTGAGTGATAGTAACATTTGAGCTTTAGGAAATATTTTCTAAGGTCCTACTTTTTTTCATTTTTGTCACATTGTGTTTAAGTTTATTTGTTTACCCTTTTATAAAAAAGCATTTCATTTGTTATTTATTTATCACAGCTAACCACAAAAATGGTCCTTATACCCAAACTTAAAGACAAAAGACATTGGTCCTAAGATGCATATCAAAAACTGTGTAAGAATTGTGATCTCCAATCAAAAGCACCTGTCGTGACCTTGCCTCAGATAATTTCGTCTAAAAGTCCATCCGTCTGACAGTGAGAGGTGCTGTCCTTGTCTCCGTAACATAGTTACCTGTTACGTATCGTGTTTAACTAATTAGATGAACATGATACGTAGTGATGGTACACGCGTATGAGTTTCATTGCATTAAAGTGTAAAAAACCTCCGACTTCAATTTTAAAAGAGGTAATACTAATCTTCATTTTCTAATGCAATAGGGAAATGGACTGGGTATGAAAGAGAAATATCTATTAGTTCACCAATAAGATAAAAAAAAGAAAAAAAACTCGTATACGTTTCTTATATCATATCAATTAAAAATGACAAAGTTAAAGCGCTTTAAAGTTCTGGAGTGGGGGCTTGTGACGTCACGTGTGGGTAAAAATTGTAGCCACAAGTGACGTTGTAAGAGTACTCTTGCTCAAGTACCCTTTCAAATAAAAAAGGAAACAAAATAAGTATTAGCATCATCATAATAAAAAGTAACGATTAACATAGACAAAAGAAAAATTCAATCGAGTTGATGTCGGTCAAAAATTAACATGCGTAGGAAAAGTAGGTGCAAAATATGAGGCAAGAAGTAAATTTTGTTATCAACCATATATAAAGGGCGTTATGATAGTGACGCTAATGTATTTTAAAGCTCGTTCAAGTAAAAACCTTCCTACACACTATTGATAGTGACTTCAGGACCAGCTTTTTTTTTTTGTATAGGTAGGTTTGGACTGGTAAATGGAGGTTCAATATCAAATGTATTTTTTTTTATTTAATTTTTAATGTTTCCTCACTGAATCGAGACTTCGTCTGTTTCTAAGTTACCTTTTTAACGATTTTCTTTAATAAAGTAAGCATGAATACTTTATTATTGTTGTATATTATAGAACACGTATACTTATAAAATGGATATCCTTCGCAATACAGGTTATATCGGATTCTTATTAAAGCCGCCATAATACCTAATAGGTGCCATAGTACGTCAAGAGAACATCTTTAAGATGAGCTACTTATGAATATTAAAGAAGGTACAATTAAATACCTATGCAATAAACTAAATACTGCTTTGTTTACCTATGCTTACATAAATATTTCATATGTATAATGAAACAAATTGGGTTTGTATAGAAATTCCAGAGTTGGCAATTATTTTATAAATGAACCTAGGTGTCATAAAGTTATTTATAAAGTATAAGTTATGTTTAGGTACCTACCTACTTAATGTACGTTTTAAGAAAAGAGAATTCAATCAACAATAAGAATGAAAGTATCTAGTTATTTCAAGGATAGCAACTTGCTGACCTTTACATTAAACTATAGGTCCATAGCCTTTTAGTATGAGCGTATGATGGAATATTAATTTACGGGCAAACTTTAACAAAAACTAATTTATTAGTGACGTCACAACGTACTAAAATAATAAAATTATTAAATTTTTACCTGTGAAAACGATTGTCTGAGTGTAAGATATTTATTGGGATACACAGACATTAACCAAATAAAAGAAAATGCCGAATTGTGAGTGTGATTGTGTGAACAGTCAAGAAATTTGAATCGCAACAAGTGTCGTAGATAGCGCGTACCTAAAGACCAATCTATAACATAATTATAAAAGGACCAATTCCAATCCAAAAGCTATTTTTATTTAATAATGAATGACGAAAACACCACAAAAATATACTTTAATTAAAGGTTGCGGTCACGTTTATTTTTGTCCAATAGTTCCGGGTTTCCAAACACAGTGCACTTTGGATCACGTTTCTATACTTTTTGCCGACATTCGTGCGTATTTAGACTTATGTCAGCACTTTTTGCCGGATTTTGTTTAGTGTGTACATTTTTGATTATTGTTTATAAATAGTAATGTAATTTAATTTAAATATTAATCTCTAAATTAACTTTATTAATTTAAAATATCTTGACATAAATTATTTAAATGATAAATAGGATTATTTGAGTTTTTATATAAGAAGTAAAATAATTTTATTTTTTCGTCTTATCTTCCGTATCATAAAATTATTTCCAAGAAGTGTTGATATTATAATTAAGTTGTTTATTAAATTTTCTTCATAATATTATTAAGATGGTGAAGAGATGTTTATTTAACTTAACCCTTTATCATATTATTAATATTAATTATTATTTTGCATAAATTAACCATTTTTGATCCTAGGTAAATTAAAGTACTTAAAAAAGGATTAAACGTCTAACTTCTATACCTAGGTACTGTTAAGTTCGTTTAGCCGGTGGTCCCGACTGTCATACGTTGATCTTTGACAATTGTTAAATCATTACAATTTTGACGACTAGTCTTACTATGAGATACTATGTTACCCAGTAAAATAGGTTGTAGCGGTCAGATAGGCAGTCGCTCTTTGTAAAAATACAGTATTCAGCTGAATCCGGTAACACTGTAAGCCGATCTAAACATAGCTTGAGAAAAGGCGAGGCAGAAGAAAAAGAATAAGTAAAATTTATTTTTTTTCATTGAAAATTCGTGCATTTGTGTGTTCCAAACTTATAATTAATTATAACTCTTCCTGATGCAAATAGAACCCTCGTTTGTTGCTTTCAGTGTCACGTTTCAAAATGTTTATTTACGTATGGTGTAAAGTTCTAAAATAACAACCAAAGTCTCAATACGTGATGTAGATATAATAATCTTAGAGAATACATAGACAAGCATAGAGTACGCGCATCGCTAGTTATAGCCCTTCCTTTGTGCCGAGCGTAAGCAAATTTTTAGCTGTAAGTACTACGATCGTTTAAATTTAAATTATTTTCCGTGCGATGACAGATCTTTATCCGAAAATATCGATGGTTCCATCTTATTAGGGTAATATTAGGTTTTGAGATAGTTTAAATAAAATGGCGTGCTCGGTTTTGACACTGATTATACGATTTTACTTTGTTCATTCTAGTACAGTTCATACTTGATATGCGCACTCTTTA
Organism: Diachrysia chrysitis; assembly: GCA_932294365.1. Taxonomy (NCBI): domain Eukaryota; kingdom Metazoa; phylum Arthropoda; class Insecta; order Lepidoptera; family Noctuidae; genus Diachrysia; species Diachrysia chrysitis. The sequence continues at coordinate 5,403,822 of OW028659.1, read as the reverse complement.
GAGTACTTATTTTTTTCTCTAAAATTATAATAATAGCAGAAACACCCAAATGAAAAGAGCCTTTTACAAGTTAATAAGGTGCTCAACTGTATATTTGCAATACTTAGTCTACAGTTTAATTAAAACTGAGAGTTGATACTAAAATTGTTAATTAAGTAATTAACAGTCGAGTGGTCGATTTCATTTTATTTTAGTCGTCTATAAATTAGTAATACTATTGCTTCACTAGTCATTCAATCCGATTTCAGGCCATTTATTTTATCTACTGTAAAATCGTTGTATCTTAAAAGAACAGATTGCATCCAACTTAATCGATTAACGTTACTTATTTATTTGGTATCTAAATCACTCAAGCCATTTTGACTGGTGTGTTGGTCTAGTGGTTAGTGACCTTCACTGCTACTAACCGGAAGTCGTAGGTTCGATTTCCACACAGAACAATGTTTGTGTGAGCTTGAGCATTTGTTATGTGTCTGGTATGTATTTAGATATACTTATATATTATAAGTATGTTTATCAGTTGACTGGTTTCCATTGTACAGGCTCTGCCTAATTTGGGATCAGATGGCCGTGTATGAGTTGTCCCAAGATTATATTATATAAATTATAATTTAGTAAGTACATATGTAGAGATTACGTAATTACTTATTTTAGATATTATTGAACAAACAGCGTCTTTCAAACGTGACGAAATGATATTCATTGTAACCTCACTCTATAATGACCTCAAATCACGTAGTGGAATTGTAATTATGAAATAGTTAGGCATTATTCTGTTCTTAATTTTTTACAGATTTATTTTGCTTTTAGATAAATAGTTTGTTCTATTTAAAAGTAAACGAAATAAATTTGATAAGATTCATTATAAAAGTCAATCTAAAAGTTAATTTACGGATTTCTATATTTAATACAAGGTAAGTTTTTTATCGTTGTGTACAACGATAAAAAACTTAACCTATAAAAAACAAAACCTATGAATTCTATATCGATTACAACAAACGCTTGGTGTAAAAAAAACTCAAAAAAAACAAATGAAAAAAACAAACGACAAAAAATACACCCTGTATGAGCGTATCAATATTAACGTATAACAATATCAACGTTCAATATTAACTACAGCATATTATGCTGTAGTTAATATTAAACCTAAATCACCAAACAATTTCATGACATGATCTGTAAGATATCCAATATACCTTTAAAATAATTATGTAATATTGTTTTTATTCACATAACAATGAAAAAAGAAATTTATTATTGACAATAATGAATAAATAAATACAATCTTAAATATCAAAATCAACTTTTTTTTAACAAAAAAGTTGTTCTTTGCATTGACATTGACCTTATTATTGAATGACCTTCAAATCTTTATTATCGAGTAACATCAAAGGTTATAATCAATTTCCTTATAACAAAACGTGCTTGCTTACCTATGTAATAAAATGTAAATTACCTAACGGACAAGGTCATACGATAGAAGAGCGCATCCGTAGTTTGCATATCAAGTTTATTTACATTATATCGTTAAAAACCTGCCATCCTATATTTGATTTAAAAAACTAATTCACCTAGAGGTGATTTTAAGCATAAATTTAAACAAACGCCTGTGTGACGTAACATAAAAAATATTCTGTGTACAGTGAATCAACTTTGTATCTAATCTATTATCTTCTTCTACACATATTATAAAACAAAAGCCTATAGTAAAAATTAAAGTATCTGAATGTAATGTATGAAAGTCTGAACGCGATCTTATCAAGGACCTACACCCTCGTAAAGCGCCCGGTTCAGACGGAGTCACCAATAAGGTGATTAAACTCTTCCCTCCAGCATTAGTTATCCTCTTGACAGGCATCTTCAATGCAGCATTAGGCAACAATCTCTTTCCACAGCAGTGGAAAGAGGCGATAGTCATCGGCATCCACAAACCCGGTAAACCGAAGTCTGAGCCAACTAGTTATCGCCCTATCAGCTTATTCAAGGTCCTTGGGAAGCTATACGAGCGAATCATCTACTCCCGTTTAATGGATTATGCCGAGTCCAGGAGTCTCATACCCGACGAGCAGTTTGGTTTTAGAACCGAACACTCGTGCGTCCAACAAGTCCACCGCATAGTCGAGCATATAAGCGCTGGTTTTCAGCGTGGACGGCTCACCGGTGTGCTCTTCTTCGATATAGCGAAGGCCTTCGACAAGGTCTGGCACAACGGCTTGATCTACGAGCTGTACCAACTCGAAGTGCCAGATCGTCTCGTGCTCATCATCCGTGACTTCTTGTCGAATCGCTCCTTTCGCTATCGCGTTGAAGGCACACTCTCTTCCCCTCACCCGATCCTCGCCGGAGTCCCGCAAGGCTCCGTCCTCTCTCCACTCCTCTTCTCGCTGTATTCCAGCGACATTCCACGCGGTGGCAAGCCCCAAGTAGCTCTGTACGCCGACGACACGGCCATTTATTATTCAGGTACCAGCCCCCTAGCGATAGGTCGAAATCTCCAGACCGCGGTCACGGCCCTCGGGAAGTGGTTCACGAAATGGAGAATCGAAGTCAACCCTACCAAAAGCGCAGCCGTACTATTTAGTAGAAAACGGCGGCTTCCCGCTCCCGCTCCACCCATAACCCTCTTCGGCAAGCCTATCCCTTGGGAGCAGCAAGCCAAATACCTGGGTGTGATCCTTGATCAGAAGCTTAGCTTCGTACCTCATATCAAAGCGGCACGCGCGCGAGCCGCCTTCGCCCTCGGCCGACTTCATTGTATGTTGAACAAGCGCAGTAAACTCTCTCTTGCTTGCAAGAAGAGAATTTACACTGCGTGCGTCAGACCTATCATGACTTACGGCAGCGTCATATTCTCTCACGTACCCGATTATCGACTCAAACGAATGCAAACTCTCCAAAACCTTTTCATGCGTAGAGCCACGGGCGCTCCAGGTTACGTTCGTAACTTGCAGCTGCACTGTGACTTAAAGCTGCCCACAATCAAGCAGTTCATGAAACGCGCCGCGACCCGTTTCTTCGACACCGCCGAAACCCACCGTAACCCGCAATCGTAGCGGCCGCGCGATACCGACCTTCAGTCATCTCCAAGATAAAACGTCCTAGACACACTCTCTCCTATCCCGACGATGTTCTGCTGTGACCATTTAGGTACAATAATACCTATAATATGCCATAACCATGTACTTACAACGTTTGTACATGTACCTCAAAAACATAGACTTAGATAGGTACCTTTTATAAGAAGGTACCTATACCTTGTCTTACATTTTCCCAAGCAATAAAAAATAAATTGCATTGTTTACGAGCAATATTAAAAACTCTAGCGGTTTTCACAATTACTGATAAATTACCATAGACACATTACTACTGTTTACCCACGATTCGGTCTTATCGCAAGATTATTGCCTCACACCCAGGTCTAAAATAAAAGAGGTCTGTATTAATTCGCACTCGTATTTAAAACGGCATAATTTTTGCAAGAATTCTGTTATCGTTTCCTGTTTCGTCAAGTTACTAAATGCCAATAATCACATCATTATCTTGAGATATGTTAATATATTTTTAATGCAAATAAAAATGTCTGTAGTGATTAAAAGCATAAAAAGTGAATATCTTTTAAGTTTTTTTTATTAACCTGTCTTTATCTTTCTCAGTTTCTCATTTTCGGAATTTTAATTTTAATAAAACCGATTTTGTAATAATGCATAATTTAGAGGTAATTTTATTAAAATAGAAATAATTTAAATATCTATCAAAATGGCTTTAACTGTAGGTTGATACTTAAGTATCTACTAAATTTAAATTGATTTTAAATATATGTTATACTTTATTCTCCACACCACATTTTATTTATTTCTATGTATTAATAGTCCCTTAATTTAAATATGTAAATAATAAATTCTTTTATTTCCACAATAAAATGATTGTTGTCGCTACTGTCTGTACCTTAGGCCAGCTACAAACGAGATCGATTTCATACGGCCTTTCACTATGATTCGGTGACGTTGCCCAACTTTTGGCGTCGAGGGCAATATTAGTACAATCATTCACGTTTTTATTTGCCACTTAGATATTATATAAATTAGTTTCTAGTTAGATTTGCATGGCTTTGAATTATAGACGCAGACAATTTAAATTAAGTGCAGACCTGAACTATTGTTTCTATGCTTTCAAGGAGAACGCTTAAGTTACGCACGAGATTATTAAAAAAAAAATGAAAAATGAAAAAATTACCGACAATGGCGCTGGTTCCCTTGTACGCTAACTAAATCAAAATTAAACCATTGCTATCTTTTACTAACATACGGCGTGTGAAAAGGACGGCAACAGATAACAACTATCTTAGAAATGTCAAACCTGTTGTCTCCTTGAACATCACTGTGTAAGAAACGTATGCACTAAAGCATACGTTTCTGCGTGTCGGTAGACGATATTGCCAATCACCAAGAAGATTAAAGCTCTTTATAAATTATAGCAAAGAAACTTATCAAGTAAACGTGTATCGAAAACCTCTGCTTACCTCGCAAGAGAGAATATTGAAATTATTATACTCTTAATACAGTGTACCTACATTACTCACACGGTTCCATTTACTGTAAGTCTCAAGTCAGGTCTGCTACGCCCTTGTTGAATAAAACATTGTTAGAAAACTGTCTAAATGTTCCCAAAAAAAAAACATTCGAGCACGTTAGGCCACACCTCTAAATTATGTTTTCTAATTATTTTCTTTCAAAAAAAAGTCGGAGTTGTCTGCTGCGCCAGTTTTTTAAGAACGCGGGTAAGAACCGCAGGCCGTTATTATACTGTTTACAGATGCAAACTTGATTGTAAACAATTCGCATTGCTACAGAAATGGCGTAAGTTATTTTGACAGATTGCAATGGATCATAGTGTTGTGGCTTTCATGGTTCGCACGTGAGTGGTAACAATTGAAATTAAAATGCTGTTATTTACAAAGAGTTGCTTCTAAAATGCCATTTACTGCTTCTCTTTCAAATTACAACATACCCGTCTTATTACTAAACGACAAATTAATCTGTAAGTAGATTAATTACTTTGCTTATTTTTATTGCTATAACTGTCTTATTATTGGTGAAGGAAACCACATAATAAAAGATAAGCCAAATTTATTAGTTTATGAATTAAACGTGATAATCTACGGCCATTGGCCTTCTTCTTTGTATGAGAAAGCGTTTGTCCGCAGTGGCAGAATAAGCGGTTGTTGTCAGTAGCACACAGTAACAAACAATTATTAAATTACTGTAGTTTAAAAAGTTCATTGATACCAAACTAAGAGTAAAAAATAAGTGAACTATAGAGCGCGCATATCCAGTATACACTGTAGGCACTAGTATGAACAAGTAAAATCGTATAATTAGTATCAAAACGAAGCGCGCCGTTTTATTAACACTCTGAAAATTTTAAATAACCCTAATAATAACGGAACCATCGATAATTTCGCATAAACGTCTGTCGTCGCTAAAAACACATAAATCAGTAAACGAGCGTAGTACTTTTAGCTAAAAATTTGCTTACGCTCTGTACAACTAGCGATGCGCGCACTCTAACCATGTCTATGTTTACTCTGAGATACCAAATTAACCCACATAATGTACCTATATGAATCAATAGTACACAGGTGTAAACAGGTTGTTAGATTATAAGAACGCGGCGCGCTGTACTCGCAAACAATTGTGAGAACTGAGTGTGAACCATTGTTGCATGAGCGACTTTTTATCGTAACACATCTGGGCGATTTTTCTACTATTACAAATATGTGAAGTACACAGATCGTTTATTAGATAGATGTATAAGTGTCACATTTCCTGATCACTTTGTTCCATAGAAAATGTTTTCTGGACTCATAATAGTCTGGCTGATGGCTGAATCCGGTGCAAAATAACTTTTACAAGAGTTATTTATAAAACTTAGACTAATACTTTTTGTTCAGTTGGCCTGACCTGTAAAGAAGGAAGAAGTATTAAAAATGCTTTTTAAAAACGTTCAATACGACTCAATCTCATACTAAAAATAGTTTTATAGCTTGAATGTAGAAACACTAAATAAATATTTTGCAAACTAAATAATGGTATGCTCTTCCTTGATTCTTCTTCTGTCTAGCCATTTTCCAAGCCGTCCTTGGGTCGGCTCTCAGTCTTCCAATCTTCAGCAGAATACTGTATTTTAAATGGACTGCCTCCCTATCTGACCTCCACAACCCATTTTACTGGGTAACACAGTATTCCGTGGTAAGTCAGGTTGTCAGAATTGTAATGATTTAACAACTTTCAAAGATCAATGTATGACAGTCGGGGCCAAACGGCTTAACGTGCTTTCCGAGAAACACACATAAAAATGCTTTAAAATAAACTATGAATGATGATAGGATGGTAGTCATATAAAACATAATATTATCTTACAAAGTAATAAAACCTATAAAAATCGACACGTCTACTCTTTGTAATTCAAATCTTGTAATTAAGTAGGTAACTAACGACCGTAGCAAATGAAGACGATCTTGCAATTAGCTGTTGTTCGTCTTTCTAATTATCTGCTGCACAAGGTTAAACGTATCTACTGTTATATTTAACTTCAAGACTATTGTCTCTAAAGAGGCGTGTAGAAATGAAGATTTTGGTTTCAACATTGTGTAATAAGTAGTTGCTTTGTAGGGCCGTTTTTTTACTATCAACTCTAATTTTTGCCCCGGTTTAGTAACATATTTTTAAACTGGACTTTGAGGATTAACCAAAGGATTAAAGCATTTTTTTCTATGCCATTTCTCCATTCTTCCTTCTAAGCAATGTTGTTGGACACCAACCTTGGTTTCCAACTTATAGGATTCAGCTGAAGAATTCTCACGTAGCGACTACTTACCAGATCTCCGCAACTTGTTTACGAGGTAAATGAATATGTTTGGGTAATACAGTTTGTCAAAATAACTGCCATCTGCAACTTTACAATAATATTAGAGGAACATAAGTCAGGGCTGTCATGAACTAATTTAGACAAGACATAAAAACCCCGACTGCACGGTTAAGAAACATAAAGATCTGATAAGTGTTTTTGTAGGAATTGGTAATAAATTGTAATTATCTAAAAGTCTAATTATCTAAGAAAAAAATAACAAGGCATGGCTTTTTAAAATATTGATTGATTTTACCATTTCTCATTAAAATTACATATTGCAAGTTGCGTATATTTTTATAAACCATTTATAAAACACTGTATTAATACCTTACTAACTCGATAGGCTGGGTTAAAAATAGATATTAATGACTTACAATTTATTACTAAAATTCCACCATTAAAGTTTTTATTAAAAACACCTGTTTACACTCGGGTTTTTTTGACGAATCTAACGATACCTAAAGAAACATACAAAATTCGCGTGAAAAGCATAACCCGTCCTTGGTAGTCGGTGTAAAAGAGTTTAAACAAAGTAACTAAAGCAAAGGAACTAAAACAAAGATAGTTACGGTTACCTATACTTAATTCGTTTAATTCGACCTTGAGTCCGTAATAAAGGACTTTAATCAATTGGCTAGCCTTTTCCGGTCCGTTCCGGTTTGTATACCTAATGCGAATAGGTTGTACTCATATTGTATAATGCACAAAGGTTGCCAAAATAAGATTAGCATAAATTAGTTTAGAGTTCTAGGTTATAAAAATAGAGGTAGCTTGAATTAACTACGTCAGTCAAGAAAAATTAAAAAATAGAGTACGTGAACTTCAAAAATCATATATTGCTAACATAATTGCATAAAACGATGGGACATACCTAGGTCCCAAGTCCATAAATTCACGCAAAAAATTTAAACATTCCACTAATTTCGCATTTACCAAGTTTTTAAAAACATGGAAATATTATTTAATTACCATAATTAACGCACAATAAATTCATGCGAAATTTTCCCTTATATATCCGTATATAATCAACCTTGATTCGAATTCGTGATATTATTGTATTTGCACAATAATGAAATAAACAAATGTAAGAAAACGTGAGGATCAAACAACGCATCAATAGTGCTACGACACTATACAGTATACACCATACAGTCAGTGTATACACCGAGTGTACCTGTGTAAACATAAGTGTCTGAGTCTGGGACATTTATTGTAATACACAGACACTAGCCAGAAACAAAATGTCTAAGTGTGAGCAGTTACAATACTAAGAAAATATTGTTACAATAGTATTGTGACAATATTTTCTTGGATTTGTTTTAAACTTTTACATGTAATTCAAAATTTAATTTCAGTTCTAATATGTAACTTGATAAGATTGTTATTTCAAGAAAAAGTAGAAAAAATATAATAGATCGCAAAATATACGGGATTTATGAATTATCAAAAAGCAACGCGATTGGTCGGACCGAATATGACGTCAAATGCCGTGCTGCTTAAGTGTTTATGCTCGTTGACATCGATTAGATCCATAATGAAAGATGGCGCCTGTTTCAAATCATTTATTTATTATGTTAGAACTAATGTATATTTTGTCTTGGCTAATGTTTAAACATTGTACGCACGGTGTAAGGTGTAAGTAAACAATTAAACACATACAAAATCGTGCATATTCTAATGCAAATGTAACTTAACAACGCTGTAATTGCGTCTTTATTTCAAGATAATAAGGTCTATTTTCGTTTAGATGCGGAGGTAAAGGTACTATCTAAAGTCAAGTGTTAAAGACTTCCTTCTATTTGTTCTAACCTTAAGACAGCTAAAATATCTGCAAATGAAATGTAGCCCTGAAACGTACCGTGAAAACATTATATTAGAGGAACTTGTAAATTTATGATAATTAATTTAATACGCTTTGTAATAGGTGATATATTACGGGGTGTAACAGAAATGCGTGATCATATTTTAAATACTGCTTCTGCATACAGAAGATAACAACTTTCTTCAAGGAAACCATATTCAATTCCCAAAAAAAAATTGTCATTTCCATACTAAATTATAATTATCAGCTGATCAAAATTAGTACTTAACGATCGAAATTTTTGCTATTAAAGTTGTTCGTTTCTATCGGCAAAAGCAGTATTTGAACTATGTCCACGCATTTCCATAGCACCCTGTACATGCATAACGTCATAATTAAATTAGGTACCTAAGTGAACCATTTACGTACTCGTATGAAAGATTATTTCATTTTACTGCAAATATTCGTCAAAAAAATTTACAAAAAAAAAGAAACAAAATAATTCCTCAGTTTTAGGGTTAAGAAATAATTTAGAGACGTTTCATTGTGTGACTAAGTATCAAACAGGTTTCCTTACAAAATCATAGTTCAAGGCATTCTCACATATAGAAACATTAAATGCGCACACGCACGTCATTAAAATTCCAACTTCAAGCAAAATACGTGTTTATAAACATAAACAACAAAACCATAACATACGGAATTCGCGCTAACTTCGTGCTGACACCGGCGCGGCGGCGTTCTAATGCAAATGTCAAGACCACGTGCGCACGCGCCGCGCGCCGGTACGGTCAGCAACAAAAGTACAAGAACACAATTAGATTTACAGAAAAAATTACAATCAAATGCATAAGTTGTAATTGGGACTAGAAAACATTGTCTTGAGACTAGAACTGTATTTAAAACTCGCTAAAAAGTAATGACCAATATTCTAACCTTCGAACACTCCAACTCAACTTAGCTTTCAGACGTTCTTAAATATATATCTGTCGCTACTTTCCACTTTTAAATGACAGAAATGGCTTGAGATTCGAGTATTCCCCAATAAATGTTAATATTTCTGGCAGCGTTCTAAATCTGATTTACATGACCGGCGTTTGTTGCTGACTGTACTGTACATAACGCAAAGGTCATCTTTGTTCAATATTTGGTGATCGAGATATCGATCTTCGTAGTATTAACGTCGGATCTTAAGTGTTTGGTCTACAAATGAAAGTTAAATAGACCACAGTTAAGTATAAACAAGGTTGAGAATTCCAAAACCTTGACTTATTTTTTTAATATGTTTTGCTGTTCTTGTAATTTTCATATTAAAATTGCCTTTACGATGTCAACAGGTTACAAATTGCATGTCATGGTCAATCATAGATGGACCCTACCTAGAGATAAGTAGATTTATATCTGACCTTCTTTATTCCGATAAAAAACAATGTAGCAAAAACTACTTAAAGGCTGATTCAGTTACACCCTTTTAAAGCATGTTAACAAAAAAAAACTGTTAATTTAATCTTATTATTTTAGTTCCTGCTGTTTATAAAAATTCGTTAAAATAAACGTCAAATTTAAATTTGGATTTCCAAAACGAAAATATAGTTCTATATTTGATTCTGTCACAAACATTTATGTCCGCCATTACACAAAACGTGAAACTCAATTGTCTAGACGTTAGTTTAAAAGTACTCTGTGCGTTAGTTTGACAAAGCAGTCGTGCAGTTAGGTACTTACCTACTTACATAGCTTTAAGTTAGCAGTAGATCCGTGTCATCGCAACAAAGGTGAAAATGGTTCTAGTAGGAACCTATTGTCGCGTACTATTAAACTAACTGTATCTTATTTCATATCTTCAGTTTGAATATAACTTGTGAACTTGTCAAATAAGAAATCAGTTACATCTCAAATTCTGTTTGCGTGGCTGAGTACTGTACTGGTCTAGGAAAATTTGACTGCCATTGTTCGACGACGCTAAGATGAAGAAACGCTAAGAAAAAGATCTCAAATGTGTAACAAAAATTTCCGTAATTAATTACTAGCTGACCCGGCAAACGTTATTTTGCCATATAAATTTGTCCAAAAAATAAAAATAAAATTCTGGAGATGGCCATCCTTATTACCAAACAGCCTACGATTATCTCAGACCTATCAAATATATGTACACAATAAATTTCATATTAAAATCGACCAAGCCGTTTCTGATTAGTTCGATAACAAATACTGCTGTGACACGAGTTTTTCATATATTATACTAAATATTAATTTAATAGTAAAATTTTTAACCAATTTACACATATTTTGACAAGCATTTGTTTCGGTATCCATAACTTTATCGAAACTTACGACACGAAAATGAGTATTGCAAAATTATTGTATTCCTATCCCGCAGCGTTTCGACCTTAAACTAAAATAATGAATAAACAATACATTGGCACAAAAACAAGAGAATAACAATAACTAAATTAATACCCCAACGAATTAACATCCGTGACTTCAATGGCTAACCTTCAATTTTAGGGAAAATTTCAACAACATACTCTTGACATAGATCGCCAACCTTCGGTCTGTTTCATACAAAATTCAAAACGCTTCTTTACCCCTGACTCAACTCACGTATCAATACCTAATGGAACGAATTTCATGTTCCGTGTTCACTTCGACATTAAAAACTTTTATTTTTTTCTCGGGGTGACCAGCTAATGGCTTCAAAAACAAGGGACTGTCGGACTTTGGTCCCGTCTCTGCCCTTGTCCAAAGTCGCGGGATAGCAAGTGCATTCTGTGCTTGACTCCCGCTATCAACGCCGTACACCTAGTTTACCACGAATTGTACGAGTGTCCGAGAGTAGGTACGACATTTATTGCGACACACAGACGCTATCCAGAATATATTTGTTCTGTGCGCTATCCAGTCAAAAAAATGTCACAGTCCAGAAATTTATGTTAGACATTTCCGTTGCAATAAGTGTACGTAACTTAACAATGTTTAGTGGAACTAATGTTACGGCTGAACTGTGAAATTATGCTTGCATTGTATATACGTGTGTTTTTGTTGTAAACAAGTTTAGTTGGTTGCCATAGTTACGGCAGAATACTGCACGATTAGACACGCTATTGTTCTCTGCGATACCGCTTCTAATCGCTAAGAGGTTGAGTGTCTATATAAAGCCATACTAAACTAGGTAATTGGTAAACATAGATCCAGCACTATTTTATTGGTTGCCTTATTATGATTGTTTGCAATGCACTAGTCGAGGTCCGATAGTACATGGGGAAGAATGCAAAATTTACGATCTAAAAGTACCACTGTACTGAAAATTTTTATTGATTTCACTATAAACGTATATAAGGAAGAAGTGTTTTTTTAGCATCCGTAATTAAATCCGTAATATATCCGTAACTAATTACTTAACTCGTGTTCTATGCACGTGGCCGACAAGTACATTAACTTGGTGAACTTGAACGCATAACACTTACATAATATTTTCATTAATACTTAAGTTATTATGAAATTACTTACACATACTTGAATCAACCTTGCCTTTATAAGGTGTACCAGCACCTTCCTATTGTTAATCTGTTCACTAACATATAGGTAAAATTTCCGTAATGGTAGAAACTTCAATGTTGTCATAGGATGATTAACAAAAATGAACCTTATGACTTAGAAGTTAAGGCTTTGTCAGTATCAATATCTTACTACTCTGATGTGCTGTAGGCTGTACACTACATGCGTAAACATGTCAAATTGTTCTTAATAAAATTTCACATAGTTTTAGAGCATGTTAATAATTAATTAGGTAAGTTAATAATTTTATAATTTCATAAATTTTGAGTACTTTTTCAATAAAATCCTAACGTGGGTGCATACAGGTATTCGAACAGGATACAATCTTAAATTACATTATAATCCACTAGCTGTTGCCCGCGGCTCCGCCTGCATTGATGTCGGTTATCGCAGAAAAAAGTAGCTAGTATCCTTTTTTAAGATCCAAGCTTACCCTATACGAAGTTTCATCAAAATCAGTTCTGCGATTTAGATGTTAAAGCGTAACAGACAGACAGACAGGCAAAAAGACAGACAAACAGAGTTACTTTCTTTTTTATAATTTTAGTATGGAGGGTCCACGTCAAATAATCGATACTCCATAATAAATTATGTCGAAACGTTTAAAATGAAGCGATACAAGATTACTGTCGATCGTTACTCGTATGAATAATTAATATTTTAACCACACGTTAAGTTTAGCCCGGATAAAGTCTTTATTGAATATATTGTATGGTTTCTCAAGGTTTTAGATGAGTGACGATGAAAGTTTTTGTTTTTTTTTAAATAAAAAATGAACGTATAAATTTAATTTATAAAATTTATAAAACAAAACGATTCCCGTACCACTTGCCAAGATATATAAAATGGATATTTTAGAAATACCAGACATTGTTTGTTTGGTTAAAGAAAATACAGAATTTGCTTTGTCCAAACAATTTATATAATGTTCTATTACTTTGTGCAATGCACACAATAATTTATTTCCGTTTATACATACCTACCTACAAACAAACGACAGTCACAGTTCCTTTTAAAAATAAACTTTTTATCCTAAAGTCAAAGTATTAAAGGTAGTTGGAATATACCTTTAAATAAGCAGTAGGTACCTTTTTATATCTGTCTAATTATGTTAATACGATATTAATTTGTGCGTGTATATAAATAACTAAATACATATTTCTCTCTCTCCATTTACGGGCTTATCCTACTTAATTTACATCACGGTCACCCTATCAACCTTGTCTTTGCGTCTGCAAATGAAGTGCGCATCTTTATGCGCTTGCGCCACTACTGGCCGAGAGAAAATATTCTGGGGTCACATTTTAAAAGGTCGGTGAATTAAACACTATTACTGGTTAGTGATGGTTCAACTTATATGTATTATGCAGGAATTTTACATACGATTATAACCTTGTTTTAACTTAAACAAAACCAAACCGAAGAGAAACAACAGATTCAATGTTGTCTGAGATATTGAAATAGTAAATAAATAATGTCGTGGTGGTCTAGTGGTTAATGAACTGATTTGTGTGCACAAGGTTGCAAGTTCGAACCCATAACAGGCAAGTACCAATGTGACTTTTTCGAAGTTATATGTACTTTCTTAATTATTCTAAGACATCATTGACAATCGGTAAAGGAAAACATCGTGAGGAAACCTGGATACCAAAAATTGGAATCTGAAATCGACAACCTGCAATGAGCAAGCCTGCATGATGATCATGATCAATGCTCGTTCCTTTTTTATATGAGAAGAGGCGTGTGCCTAGCAGTGAGACATTTAAAGGCTGGTATTATTATTTTATTAATAAATAATTTATGATTGTAATAAGTTTTTTGTTTTAGCTTCTTGTTCCATCGGACCATCAATTTTCCACTGACAAAACATTAATTTCGTATTGTATTAATTAAAACGTTTTGTATGAGAACAATTAATAATGGAACTAGCTGTTGCTCACGGCTCCGCTATGTCCTTTTTTGAGATCCAAGCGGGGTTAGCTTGGATCTCAAGAAAGCGTAAAAGACAGACAGACAGATATTTATAATATTAGTATAGTTGGTTTAATGTGGATTAGAATTCAAGATGAATATTTATACAAGGTGCGGCAAAAGTAATCACTCGACGTTGTTTTGCTGTAACTTTTTTTATAAAACACAAATTTTATTTCTTGTAGATTATGTTTCCTATTTAAATAAATAGATTTTTTATCCATCAAGTCGAAAAAATGATATCGGCTTAGTTTTGCTTCACTATTGTCAGAACTCCCGGCGATAGGTTCTCGTATTCCTGTCGGATATTCTTTTTAAGGGCTTCAAGAACCTGAGGTTAGCTTACATAAACCCGGGACTTCAAGTAACCTCACAAAAAAGTCGTACAGCGGTCAAATTGCAAATCGCCAAAGCGAGAGATAAGGCGACATGGTAACAATTATTCCGCGTTCTTGAGGAGACACTAAAGATTCTTGAGGGAGTACACCTTTAGTGGCTTATTAACATGTATTCTGCAACTGTTTAATTGTCTTCACAAATGACAAAAAGAAATTGTCTTGCCGCCATTTGCAAAAGTTATAGGGCCTTCCAATAGCGTGAATAATTTTAGGCCACCGCAAATTTGTATATATAAAAAAAATACTCAATTTTTCAACTATATTTTGAAATTTTTAACTTTACACATCTTATAAATCAATATTACTTGCTTCCTAAACAATAAAATATAGCATCTAACAAAAAAGATGTCAATTAACACATCTAAAAAAGAAACATTTAACAAAAGCGAAACGATCTAACAAAATATTACATCACGAATTCACAATTATTATTGTCACGCTTTGAGCATTATTCGAACTGGCTGGAGGCATTCTGGCTACAAACATAAGGAACGGGCAGGGAATAATAATGTAAACTACAGGATATCGGCAATCAGACCCATTGTTGCGTTCATTGAACCCACAGACGCCATATTCCACTACTCCACTACACACCAATATAACCTTAAGCAGTATAAGAACATAGGATATATTATATTTATTCGAATTCCCAAAACAGTCGCACTTTATTGCCCAATGAAACTCGCGAATACTAAAGGGAATTGAGATATTTAGTCTTCCAGTGTAGTCTAGTCTAACATTCTTAAACACAAAAGGAGATGCAAATTAATACAGGCTTTAGCGTTGAGTAACAATTTAGACTATTGTTCTTTCAGTAAGCAAGCATGTAAAAGATAGAGATGGCAATAATAAGTCAAATATTTAAAAATGCATATAAAAACTAACACTCTATCTTAACAAAACTTATGTTCTTAAATATTTTTGAAAATGGGTTAGGAGTTTCGTAGGTTCTATATCCGAACAATGCATTGACATGCAAGCTTTCCCTTATACTACTGGAGTAGTACCGGCCCCCGGCCACCTGATCCCAAACAAGGCAGAGCCTGTATTATGGCAACTAGACAACTGATAAATATACGCATATTTCAGTTCCAGTTCTTCTATGATTTATTATAGGTATCATGGCATGACTTACCCCATGTTCATTAGTTTATAACGACATAAATGAATAGAATAAAATGTTTTTTTTTAAACCACTTCCTAGAATTTACTTCCATTCATACAAAATACTATGACACATGCCATTCATTCATAAAATTAAAACTTTAAACATTATTTCACTATGTATTATCAAATAAAACTTACAATTGTTTGATTGTTACAAAAATGATTGTATAATTCCTAAGTAGATGCCATTTAAATAAAAAACCTTCCATCGTTTCAGTAATAGAAAGGGATAGAGCTATTTAGAAAGATAGAGCCGTCTATTTCACATTACACAACGTTAGATTGCCATTTCACAAAACGATTTTCAATCTATTGTATGCAACAGTGTCATAGTTTAAAACATTGTTCGTTCGGATTACAAAGTTACAGTCATATTTCTTCAAACGATGTATGTTTGGTAAAGAATCATTTAAATACGAGGCTCGTATGACGAATCTAATGCATAACATCTTGCGTTTCAACTAGATTGTTTTCATAGCTCTTTCCTTAAACCCGACTGTCTAGGAACTGTAAACATAGGCTGTCGTGTCAGGTGACTTCCCATAGGAATTGGGGCCGTTGATATGGCAAAACTGATTAGTGACAGGATTTTATCAAAAGTTTCCAAGTTTTGTATAACAACTTTCGTGAGGAGTATTCATAATAGGGGAGCGAACTACTTTTTATTTACACGTCACATATATGTTAAAAAAAAATTAGAAAAGTATTTTTTCTTTTTTTAATTAAGCAACCGATGAGTACGATACAGTGAATGGAAATGTCGCGTGACGTCACTTGTGGGTACAAATTTTACCCACACGTAACGTCACTCACGCATATTCTTGGGATGTCGTTAAGACTAATATATAAAAGCTGATATGGAGTTTCGGAATATGGTGCTTTATTAACATGACAATAATTTTGATAATTTATTTGTTTATCGAAAAATTTCGTTCATAACAAAAATAATTATGGGGATTATTAATTGATTTAAATGTTTTATTAATCTATTTCATAAAGATACATTTTTTTTTAATTTAGAAATCAAACGGAAGCTATTTTTTTTTTACCTCTAAATTAGCCGAAAATAGTTTCTTTTGTGTATGCATTTGTATATGAAACATGCGTTTACTTGTTCTACTGCAGGGATCTCATACGCCGTGCGTTAAGAAAACAAAAAAAAATACAGTGTGATTTGTATCTCGATCACCGCCATAGCAGTTATCTTAGTCACTTGAAAATGTAAATAAACAAACAATACATGACCAAAACACCGAATTCTTATCAATAACAAACCACATTAAATACCACTCACAAGATTCACTGATACACTGTCATTTCACTGTTAGTTAGTAAAAAGCCGCAAGGACTTTATCTGGTGTCCTTACTCTTACTGGCAAGTGAATTTATTAAGTTATTTAACTTAGCCTATTTTGGGCCACAGCTGGACATCGGTCTCTCCCAAGTTGCATCATTACACCCGGTTGTCGCTCTCCGCGTCTAGTCCAATCAGCTCAATTTTTTCATTAGTATTTTATGTGTGTGGCCCCCACATAATATGAAGGTTATCAGTTTATTAAAAATAATGTTGGATTACTCTATATTTGTTTATAGAAGGTATAGGTTTATAAGCAAACACAGAATATTTGTTACACATGGTGACGTTTAAGGAAAATTTATAAAATTTAAAATTGGAGAATCATAATTTTTGTCTCAATTAACTGAAACTACGTGAGATACTACTGCCGGTATAATACATTTACACTCTTTGTCTACGTACAAATAACTACCAAAACAAATCATTGGTCTAAATCTCGAAGAAAACCAACTAATATTCTTTTGACCTTAACCAAAGTTTATTACCTAACGAAACGCAGTATTGTGTAAAATGACGTCGGCTCGTTATATTTGGATGCTTAAATCAAAGGTGAGAATCGATTTTGTAATTTGACATTGACTTTAGAAAAGAGATCACTGGTATCGTCATTTGAGTTGTGTTTAGTTACAATATAGCTAACTGTTTCCCGTGGCTTCGCCCGCGTGAATGTCGGTTATCTCGGCAAAAAGTAGCCTATGTCCTTTCTCAGGCTCCATACTATCTGTGTACCAAATTTAATTTTAATCGGTTCAGTAGTTTTGACGTGAAAGCGCGACATATAGTTATTGTTATAAATACTACCTGACTGCCTTAGAAAACAAAAAAAGTCTAATCAAAAAACAGTCCGTAATTCCAAACTATTACTCAATTAGGTACATACCTCTACTTAATTGGCATAACTCTTTATAACTTTATTATAATAAAACAGAGCTAAATGAAATAAGCCCAGCTATTGCAATATTTGACATCGTAAAGTTTATTTCGTTAATTCCCACGTGTTCTGATTTCATCAAGATATTGTGTAAAATTGAATGATACAAATTTTGCGAAAGAACGCAACGACGCGACAGTCTACAGTCAGCAAAAAACACGTATCTATTGCTGTACTAGCTGTCGCCCGCAGTATTGCCCGCGTGGGTGTCGGTTATCGCGGCAAAAAGTAGCCTATGTCCTTTCTCAGGCTCTAGACTATCTGTGTACCAAAGTTAATTTAAATCGCTTCAGTAGTTTTTGGGTGAAAGCGCGACAGACAGACAGACAGAGTTACTTTAGCATATTATAATATTAGTAGTTTTCGGGTAATAAAGAAAAATAATAATAATAATAAACTTACTAGTAAACTTAAGTTCGCAACATGGCCACTGCGTATTGGACCTGTGTCCCCACGTAAGCCTTTCAAAGAACCGGGTATTCTCAATACTGAGGATAGCCCGTGAAAAAAAAAGAGATACAAACTTACTAGTAGTATAGAAACAATCATCTTATACATATTAAAAAGTAATTAGTAATATAACCTTCCTTCTACGAATCCTCAACTAAACATATAATTAATGTTCATAAATACACTGAAACAAATTTCTAATTTGTTACCTTTAAAATACTTTATCCTTGAAAATTTTAAGATGTTTATTAGTAAGCAATGGTCTCATCTCATTGATTTTATCAATGTATGTCTTATTTAAGTAACTAATTTACATCTTATTCGTATTATTGATTGTCATAACATAACTGTCGTTAAGTCATTACGATTCTGAGCAGTCTTACTATGGGATACTGTGTTTTTTAATTTATTTTATTTATTAGGGAAAACAAACAATTACACACTTAACATGGTTAATGAAACATAGTGTTATCTAGAAAAATGGGTTGAGGAGTTCAAGTCGCTCTATATAAAAAATACGGTATTCAGCTGAATCCGGTAAGACTGGAAGCCGACCTCAACATAGCTTGGGAAAAGGTTGACAGAACAAGAAGATGGTCATAACTACAGCCTTGTACCAGCAACAAACACGGGCCAGAATAAGAGCTTAGATAATACAGCTAAGCGAACTAACCAGCTTAGCTTCGCTGCGTACTTCACACATACAATTATCATTGTAATCATCTCGTTTACATACTGTTTCTCTCATTCTATTAAAATCACACCACTAATGTGTCAACATTTCATAATAACAGAAGACAGGTACTCTACCTGATAATTACGTTGAGATAGGCAACTTAAACTCTGTGAAGCAATTTTGGTTAATTCCTTACGTAGGTACCGTCGACCGCACATCAATGGAAAATAAACTAAGAAATAAATGGCGAAAATGTACATTACCACGTTTGATATACATACTGCTATTAGCTTAACGAGTGGTGTACACATCGGTTTTCAAGGTGTCGCCAGGTCTGAGGTCCCAGGTTCGATCCCCGGACCAGGTCTCGGGTCTGGGAGTTTGTGGTACCTTCGTTGTCTCTGATTCCATAACACAAGTGCTACAGCTACTTACTTTGGGTTCAGAGCAATGTATGTGATGTTGTTCACATTTATTTATTTATTTATTTTTTATTTATTAGCTGTTAATGTCAAAGTGGTATATCTGTCATGTAGTCTATTGTACATATTGTTTATTTATAAGCTGCGTCGAAAGTTGCAGACTGACGCCTGATTAATTTCTTTTAGTTATACATGCAACACTTTCCATGTTGTAAACTAAAATCAATCTGAAATACCCCGGGATAAACCATGATGACACACACATTTATGTTTAATGTAAACAACCTCTTACTGGTATGAATAAGTCTATAGATATAATATTTAATCTCAAATGCAGTATATTATGCCAAGTATTTATCCCTGGATAAAGTAAGCTTAACTGTACCAAAACAGGAACGCAGTACCATAAATATAGACTTAATCCAAAGTTTATAAGATGGCCATTATGTAAACAGGAACGTTCCATTGACCCGTGCTGGATTGTTTCGTAAACAGATTAGTAAGAAAATGGAGTGATCAACATTACAACAATATATAGAAAATAAGGAATTATTACCTGTAGGTATATTTTATAATCGAAATGGAAAAAGAGACTGCACATCGTAATGTTCAAATCAACAAATTGATTACTAATTTTATCATCAACTGGACATGGTACTCATTTCCATAACCTCTTCTAGACTGTAATAATGTAGGGTTTCTAATATTTTTTACATTTTTTTCTTTACGCAGGACTTACGATGTGCTTCTGACTTTGTGAAGCCGGTTTTGGCAACGACTAGATATGTGTTGATCCTAATTGAGTGACATAAATAAGCTATATCAAATGCAATGTATCACTCACACTTGTACAGAGTACATCAATAGCGCAGTAGCTCACATGTCACTTAAAAAAAACCGAATCGACTATAAAAAGAATGATTGAAAACTTATGTGAGCGAGATTTTGCAATTAAGTAATTTAGAATTTTAATTAACAGTATTTTTTTAAATCTTCCAATCTTTATTGTTGAGCTTACTGAGACAAATTAGTTAAAATATTGATATATACCTTTGTATGCGATAGATATTTATCTAACTTTCAGCTCAATTATGAATTTTGCACATAGCTAGCCATGTCTTTCTTGGTTATCTGAGCTTGTGGCTTTTGTTTCCCGCTACACTCCATTTGCACACTACTCCTTGGTACAACAGGAAACAGTGACTCATTGGCGTCGCGACTCCAAATTATACTCAATCCTTTTATATCTGACATTATCTTGGAATTATAATGGTCGGCATATACCTTATGCGGCAAGTGACGTGTATGTGAATAAGTAAGTTATTGTGCCTTAAAGGTGGTAGTATGATATAGATCATTGTTTACTATGAATGTTATAACTAACTAATGTTAATATATAAATAATAGATAATAATATTTTTTTTATTATTATATTAGATTTATATTTCCGCGATTGATTTTGTCTTAGTACCTTACATTCGTTTTTAAATGTTAAAATTTTGAATTAATACTCGTCGCATCTCGGTTGCTACTTTACATAGATATACCTATATTATTTATAGCATTATCATAACAACTGCATTTTTTTTGATGACCTTTATTATTAAACAGAAAAAATAATAAATGGCAATATTTACGATTAAATTATTCTGTGACTCGTCTGATGCCATTCATATTTATCCGATTACTAAAATACATACTTTTATTAGATCGGACATGATTTACTACTTGATTAAATTTTGTTTAGCAAGTCTCCAAGACTTTGCCGTGAATTCATATAGAATATAGGTAAACGTTGGCATTTCGTCTACTAACCGTCCTTCAACCGTCGAAATTGCATTACCTTAATTGGCGTGATTAAATAGGTAAATTGTAGTTAGAACTATAGGTCAATGGAACATAATTGGAAGATAATGCCAAGGTTGTCATTATTATACCATTATAGAGTCAACCATACATTTCGCTTACTCACTCACTCATTATTTAATCGGAGACATCTTACCTTAGAGTAAAAATAAACTATAGAGTACGCATATGAACTGTATGCACTTGTATGATCAAATGAAATCGTAATTTTAGTGTCTAAATAACTTAAAGCCTAATATTACCCTAATAATATCGGAACCATCGATATATTCGCATAAACGTCTGTCGTCGCACGGAAAATCATTTCAATCAGTAAACGAGCGCAGTACTTACAAGTTAAAGTTATCTTACGCTCGGCACGACGAGCTACTAACGATGCGCGCACTCTATGTTTGTCTATGTATGCTCCAAGCATCTTACCATCTTAAGTTAAAACGGGTTATAAGAATATTCGCTTTGCATTTACGTTTAAACGAAGATTTCAAGTATAATTAGCAATATGTATGTAGCTGACATTTGTGGAAACACTTATGGTGATATCAACATTACTTTTTGTAGTTTATTTATTTCTAGAAATAGTACCTAAGTAGGTATTATTGCAAATGTTTCCTTCCCCTTTAGCTAATTGACATTTCTGCTAGCGTTGACGCTGATCTAATCGCTAGAATGTATGGAAGTGACAAGTCTAAGTAACGCGACTAATCGAAATGAAATGTCATTTCCATACATTTAATGTAATTTAAGCGATTTCTATCATCGTTAACGCTTCTAGAAATGTCACATTACTAAGGGGCATTCTAAATATGTATTCTATCTAATTTAATTTAATGTTTCTGGCAAACATGTGGAAATATCTACTCTATATGACATTTTATTTCGATAAGTCACATGACTTAGACTTGTCACTTCCATACATTTGAGCGATTGGATCAGCGTCAACACTTACCCTGGAGTAGTGGAGATAACTTCACAAAATAATAAGGTCCGTACAAATTAGACTTAACTTCATCAATAGCTAGGGTTGTCACGTGACTGAGACTAATCACCATTATAAAATCGAAAGCAATAAAACTGTTTGTCACGGTTTCACAGCGAAATCTCTGAACCAATTTTTATACAATTTGACATGGAGATAGCTAGAACTCGGTCATAGTTCACAGTTGGAATTTTGAATATCGACTACAGAATTCAAAGACTACTTCATTTTACAACACCATTAAAATTGGTGGTTTGATTTAGCCGAAAAAGTAGGTATAACGATATTTTCGAAATAACAGAATTGGTAGATAATAACTAATACATATAGGTAAGTATATAATATACTAGCTGATACCCGCGGCTCCGCCCGCGTTGATATCGGTTATCCCAGCAAAAAGTAGCCTACGTCCTTTCTTAGCCTCTAGACTATCTATGAATCAAATTTCGTTTAAATCGGTTCAGTAGTTTTGGCGTGAAAGCGTGACAGACAGACAGTGTTATAACAAGAGTTATTTTCGCATTTATAATATTAGTAAGGATAGATATATATTCATTATTCAGAAAAAAAAAGATTAACTAGATAAACAATGTCCTTTAAATAAAGAGGCATTTATCTAGAAGCCCAGCCCTATTTACCCCTGATCAAGGTACAAAGCATGCATAGGTATTAAATACAAATTCGCACTTCACGTAGAAAGCAATAATACGTTAACAATGACGCATGCGCGATAGAGAGACCTATAATCTTAGTAAAACCAGGAGAGTTTAGTCACGAAGGCAATTTGTATTCGAAGCGAGCCACGATTGTTTTAAAGGAACCTAGCTAGCTATTACAAATGTAGAGTTAAGGTTCGACCGCACTATGCGGAACTGCGCGATATTACGCGAAAACATATTTGTAATATTAGAAGGAAAAACTTAAACCTCAGGCAGGACTCGAACCTGCGATCACTGGCTTGACGCTCCAGTCGCTTTACCAACTAAGCTACCGAGGTCACTACCAGCCCCCCTAGACAAGTGGCATTTCGACAAGCGTTTACGATGATAGAAATCGCTTAAATGACATTAAATTTATAGAAATAACATTTTGTTTCGATAAGTCACGTGACTCGGACTTTTCACTTTCATACATTTGAGCGATTCGATCAGCGTTATCGCTTGTCGCATTGTAACTTGTCTAGAGGCCCTGGAAAGTATTCTTTACATGAAATTGTATGAGACAACACACACTAAGCGGCAGCGGAACTACACTGCTGCAATTTTATGTGAAAATATATTGCCGCGCAGTTTTGCGGTGGTCCGTTTAGTTAGGTCGCTCCTTATTTTCATGTAAATCACACCATATGTAAGTATAGCATCTTTATGCCTATTATTCCCATAAAGGCCTCTAAGCTCTCTTATTAAAGTGGATATGGAGCACACAAATTAGTGTGTTTTTAGTGCCTAAGTAGTTGGTCTTTTACAAGTTATTTTGAAATAAAAATATTAGTGTGGGGATATTTGTGGATTTTGAAATATTTGTGATTTCAAAATATTTGGAACGTTTCAACCCCTCAAGCTGCGTCTTCCGGTTCGTCGTCGCCATTCAAGAACCCTTCGGCCCCAACGACCATCGGTTTTTCCGAGCAATATGCCTTACCCATTGCCACCTAAGTCTGGCAATTTTAAGGGATATATCGGTGATATGATGATAGCTTTACACAAAACTGGGGCATGTATGTTCTAACGATTTTTACTTTCATCTAATGAAAATAATATTAGAAATTAAAATAAACTATCTATGTCTATGGAAAGTTAAGATTCAGAGTGTGAGGTTCCGTTCTCTATTACCTACTTGTGATTTCACTCACTGCATTTAGATTTAGCTTAGGTTATACGTATTGTACAAGGTAATTAAAAAAAAATCGAGTGTGCCTTAGACCACACGACTGAAGTAAAACTTCGTAAATACACAAAACATAAACTGGCTATGAGAGAAAGAGAGAAAGTAAATTTTTATCTAGTCATTTTTAAAGGTCTCGTCAAAAGAAAATCATATAGTCAAAAAAAGTAAATGTTCTTAATTATTAAAGTTATCATCATTATTTTCTTACTTTCTCCTTTACTTTATGATTTTTATTTCTTGCAGGAATTTTTGCACCTAGTTGTTTTGTTTATCACAGCTCAGCCCTAAGATCGTCATTTATCTTTTTAAGCGCTTGACTGATTGAAATATCAATTGCCGTGCCCCTAGCGCGCGGCTACAAATCGATAAAATTTATTAAATATTTTTCTTTTAGCTTTTTCAATACTTAGGCAGCAATGCTAAGGTAAACGCAGCTATTACCGACCCTGATAAGACAATTTTAAAATCGATGATAATTATTAAGAGCTGTGATTGCTTTCAAATTCAGTGTTTTATTTTTATATGAAACTGTTATTTGTCTAGTTTATATTTATTACCTTATATGCGCAAGTTTAGAATGTTATCTTAAAATTAAAAAAATATTAAGTGAATAACTCGATTTTTGGTATTACCGACCCATAGAAACGGCTATGAAGCTATTAACGATTTTTATGAAGCTATTACCGAGTGTAACAAAACTAGGTATTTTGTTTAAATAAGAACAAGTAAATGTGGTTTCGTGAAGGTAATTAGCATGGATTAAGAAAGGCATGTAAGCTTGCCTTTTTGACTTTCCTCCGCTTTTGTTGATCCATGTTTCTGCAAAATAAATTTTATGTATTTCGTTTGCCATATTAATTTTCATAAAAAATATTTTTGATATTAGTTAATAATATTAGCTAGTATTTTCTGTAACCAGTGTAATGTAACATTATGGATAATGATTAGTATGGAGTCGGTAATAGGTTCCCATACTTGCTATCACTGACTCACACGGGTCGGTAATAAGCGATGTATACACAAATATGAAAGCGTTGCACCGACCCACAAAAACTAGATAATATGTATTTATTTGATATTTATAACTTTAACAGAGATTTTAAATAAATGATTA
This sequence comes from Diachrysia chrysitis, assembly GCA_932294365.1. Classification (NCBI taxonomy): domain Eukaryota; kingdom Metazoa; phylum Arthropoda; class Insecta; order Lepidoptera; family Noctuidae; genus Diachrysia; species Diachrysia chrysitis. Next base: position 5,378,339 of record OW028659.1, on the reverse strand, counting down.
AACAAATAAGATTAATAAATGCACACATAATTATACGATGAAAGGTTATGTAATTATGTTCCTTTAACATAACAATAAATGAATAATTTTACTATACGTGGTGAATATAAAATGGAAAAACAAGTAAACTATACAAAAAAGTATAGGTCGCTAATGGTTTGTAACAATGGCTGATTATTTGAGATTAAAATGTCTTATTAAAATAACTGTTTTATCATCACATATCGACAGAAAATAATTAAAACTAAATATAATGTTCAGGGCAATTACCGAGCCATGGATCGGTAATAGCTGCCACTATTAAAATTATTGAAGCTATTACCGCTCCATTTAAATTTCAAGTTTTATCCTATTAAATTACTTAAACTTTATGAAATACTATACGAAATAAAGAATTTACAGTTAAATAAACACATTTAATAATACACAACAAGTACAGGCTTCGTATATTTCTGTAAAAAATCTTAAGCAAAAATTGAATGTGCTTACCTGTAGGAACAAGGACTTGTACCACACGGCCGGCGAGATCGCTGTCGTCACAGAAAATAACGAATTTTTGCTCTTTCCCGGGATATCACGCACACAAACGTTAGTTTTTACGATGCTCAATGAACAAACATTCGTGTTTCGTTAAGTATCTTCAGAATAAATCGTTCCAGTAGCATAAAAAACGCAAATTAATGGAATGGATCGGTAATAGCTGCGGATTTTCGATGGGTCGTTAATAGCTGCATTTACCTTAGTAGAGTTACGAGATATAATTTTAAGTAATTGTTGTAAATAATATGTCCATTTAATAATGGTTTTAATTGTGCCACACAATGAATAGGACGAAACTAAAACGAAAAAATCATGAATATCAGTCGCAGAAATATGACACGAGCGGTAGGGGCATGGAAATATGTCTCACATTAAGCACCATGTTATAATTCCATCGTTTTAAATATAGGCGTGTTTACATGATATACAATTAGGATTCAAATGCTAACGCGTTAAATCCGGTTGCGCTTGGAAGTAAGGTCGGCAAAACAATTCGTGCAAGTGTTAATGAAATTACATCTCATGACAAATATTATACTACTCAGATGCTATTTTTGTCATCAACATACAATGGAAATTATATAACTGATAGCTGTGATGTGACTCTTACTATCAAAATGATGAATTTTGTGATTATTCGTTAAAAATAGCTTTAGGTCAGGTAATCTCTATTTAGTCAGTGTTTGGGTTTAAAACGAACTAAACTAAATTAGCTACAATATTTTATACACATGAGCTTTATCTTACAAGCTGTATTAGTAAAAAATATGAAAAAAAACTGAACTGCTCTGCTAAAAAACATTAGGGTCCGCTAAGGCAGGGATATCTAATGACACCTGGGTTTTTGATACGATTCTAACGATATCTTACTTAACTGTCACAATCTATTCAGACGTTTTAGACTTTACGAGGTACTAAATACAAACATGCAATATACGCGCGAAAAACCGTACCCAGTCGGGTAAAAAAAAAGAAGATGAACGAGTGTGTAGCAATTTAGAAGATACCTGTGTTTAAATGAGGCTCTGTTTCAGACTATCCAAAAGGTAAAAAAATGTTTGTGTTTCAATGTCTATCTAGCAGGCGTGTATTTCTCAGAAATGGTTAAATTCGTATTTATAAAATCAACTTTAGTAAATTCCATGATTTCTTCAAGCATAATAAACCCTTCATGAGCAGTCATTATGGCCTAAAACTTCGAAGTTAACATATCTCCCTACAGTGCAGCTATAAGCTGCGTTAATTAAATTTAAAAAAAATGTTAGGCTTTTATTAAGTGCGATAATATAAAAATAAAATAGCTACCATAATTAACATTGCATAATATAGTCCAATATAGGCCAAACTTAGAAAGTGTTCACAATGTATTATTCGAACACTCGTAATTGGATATTAGTTAAGCAATAGCAACAGGCCCAGATAAATATATTTGCAGCTGCAAGTGCACCAAGCATTTCCTGTATTATTGAATAATTACCTAACAAATACTCTTAAAAACCTTGACATTTCAAAGATTGATATTTTCCCTTATCTTTTAATTGTTGGTATTCTGATGATGTTTTAAATGTTAGATTAATAATGCATGTATGTAATTAAATAGGACATAATTATGGCTTTTATTGGGAACTAGAAATCAAAGCTTACTGAGATGCGACTGTATTACTGTAGTATGTTTATAAGATGCATTTGTTGCAACATCCGAATTAAATATTATAAAATCTACAATTATTACGCAGAAAACAGTGATTTTTACCAATTTAATAAAAAAAACAATATCAATTAGTGTATCTCATTTATTCAATAAAGGTACATAATCATCCATACCTACATACTAATAGGATAAATGCGAAAGTAACTCTGTCTGTCTGTCTGTCTGTCTGTTACGCTTTCACAGCTAAACCGCTGAACTGATTTTGAAGAAACTTGGATCATAGGCTACTTTTTGCCGCGATAACCGTCACCCACGCGGGCGGGACGCGGGCATTAGCTAGTTATCAAATAAATAACATTAAACTGATTACTACAACTGTGTTGCTGACGCTACGCAGATGCGCACGAGTTGCGTTTGTTGTCGTATCCCGGCTATAAATATGCGCGGCTGCAGGAATGCTAAGTTTACCCATGTTTACGAGTAGGGTAGCATTATACATAACTATTCTTTTTGGAATTTACGTAAAGAATCAAGTAAAAGATTTGTAATATTGTGATTCATAGGCTTTTTTTAAATTATGACAGATATTTTACTATAGCTTACATTTTCAACTATCTGTGCCCCTACGCTTTCATTAATTTTAATTCCAATAAAAATCCGATGCAAAATTGATATTAGTATAGCGGGCAGATTTTATTGAAAAATAACAACTTTAGATGGAAGGAGCTAACTGGAATATAAACATTGACATTATTTTTGTGTAGGTACTGTTTCGTTGTTTGTGCGCTTACTAAATGAATAAAAAAGTTAGTAAGTATTAGAATTTAAATTCTTTTAATCTCATGTATTGATTTTTTTTTTTGCTTTTTAAGCCTAGTTTATCTGACATTATAGTCAAAGTAAAATGTGCAGGTACGAACTATAACAAGTACCTATCTATTAAAATTTCTTCTTACTTATATCTGAAGGCATAACCTACATAATAAAACATAAAGGAAACTAGGTAATAATTTAATACTTTGCAATTAGGATTTGGATTCTTAATATAATCAAAAAGTTTATGTTTATCAGATTAATACAATCTATATTTACATCTTAATTACAGTTACAAATGTTGAGTATAAATACTAATCTTCAAATGTACGATCTTATTCCAATTGCAACATTAAATCTCAAGTCAAGTGCATTTCAGAATCAAGTGCACTCGAGTTTACTAAATAGGTTAATTAGAGCATTACGATTGCCGATTAACCAATGTTAGCTTTGTTTTATTACTTTGAAATATTTTGTGGAACATCAAACATTAGGAAACTGTTTAATAGGATCTGAAGAAGTTTTATTTTAGAGTAGAAGCGCTCACTACCGCCATCTATTGGTGCAGTTACAAAACTAAAAAAGCAACTAACTAATGAGTGTTACAAGTTTTTACAAATAATGTATTTGACAATATTTTTGTTTTATATTTAAAAAATAATTATAATTATAAAAAAATAATATTCTATCTAATATATAAAAATTTCATGTCAGTTGTCACAGTGTTTGTTATCAAACTCCTCCGAAACGGTTTGACCGATTTTTATGATTTTTTGTATTTATTTGCTAGGTCTGAAAATAGGACGTAATCTTTACTTTCTGTAACCTTACGTGATAAGGGTGGCCCTCACTTTATTTTTTTGTAGGTTAGAATGAAAATCCCAATAGTCAATACTTTACATTAACTTCTATAGATATAATAAAAAACAACAGATTACATCATTGGTAATAAAACAGGGCTAGTGTTTAGACTTTGGTCTAGAACTAACACTCTCAGGCATTGTGATGTTGTGTAGCTATGTACCATACAATATACACGGTTTTGCACTTTTCTAACCTCTGCATAGGTATAACACACACACTGCGCAGTTGGGTAAATAAATATTCTCTATATTCCATAATTCGTTGTTACTCCTGACATGAAATTATCCATTTTTAATTTACTAAAGTATCTACGCAGTTAGCCTGAGCGCAGGCTTGACTGCTTCACCGGTCTTTAGGCGAGAACCTTAAGGGCGTCCAGCCAGAGCAATAGAAAATCTAAATACGTCAGCAACGATCCATAAGGGCAACCCCTGTGGGGGTTCGGACCTCGACGTGCGTTGCTAACAATCTTATTAAGGCAAAAATAGCAAGGGATGGCTGGATATAAGTTTTTATTATTTAGGGTCATATTTTCTTTGCTACTTTGGCCAGCTCGGGCCAGCTTGATCTAGGGACGGGGCGATGAAATTATCCAAACATGCAAGCTTAACCCCACAGGGGGTGCCCTTAATGAACGTTGCTGACGTAGTTAGTTTTTTCTATTGCTCTGGCTGGAGGCCTTCAAGGTTCTCGCCAAAAGTCCGGTGAAGCAGTCAAAGCCTGCGCTCAGGTTAATTGCGTAAATCTCTTCCAAAAAAAAAATGCTAGCTTATTTATGGCCATATTAAGTCTATTCATTACATTTGCTTAGTTTGATCGCACCGTCGCGTTGTCGCATTTGATTCGATATACATTGTCACTAATATAGCGGGCCAACTATAGGTCAAGGTTAGCTAACGAACCAATGGAGTTGGCGCGCAGGTTTACTCATAGTTCTTAATGATAAAAACTTGCAAGCAGTTACAAACAAGTCATTTATCTATATCTATACTATAGGTAACGTGATATTGTAAAGGTGTTATTAAACTACTGATACAAAAAAGACATTTAAATTTTCTTAAATAAAACGAGTCCCGTATTAAGGAATTTAATCCTTGTGTCGCGGTTTACAAACATTCAATTTACATGCACAAAGAAAACCCAGACTTGGAACTGCATTTGTCACAGAATCACACAAATACAAAATAATTAAAAAATGCTTGTCCCATGCGGGTTCGAACCCGCAGCGCAGTGCACAGTGGTAGTTGGCGTGGTGACCTATACCACTCGGCTATCCATGCAGTCAAGACAATATAATTAAGTACTATAATAGTAACCGCCGTAAACCTATAAATAGACAAAAAAAGGATGATATTATCAAACTTTATAGTCGGTAGAATAATCACTGAATGACTGGATAACCGTGTTAATTGGATGGATACTCAGAATTGAATTAAGATTATCAGGAAAACCTGTTTTAAATTACTATTCATCTGTGTTTTATTGCTCATTTAATGACTCTGCTCTGAAGATTATAGCTGTTAGAAATGAAACATTGAGATTGTAGGATAAACCAAATCGAAAAGTGACAATTTGAATGCAACGATAGCCGAGTGGTACCTATAGGTCACCTCGCCAAATCAATTAACACTGTGCGCGACGTGCTGCGGGTTCAATCCCCGCATGGCACAAACATTCGTGTGATCCATAAAACACTGTTCCAAGTCTAGATGTTATTTGTGTATGCTAATTAATACCAAAAATTGAGGACCTCCGTACTCAAGTGGCATAAACACCGTTTAAATCAAGGTGTCGCCAGCTCTGAGGTCCCAGGTCAATGCAGAAAGTCACTTTACTACATTGTGTCGGGTCTGAGTGTTTGTGGTACCTTAATAAATTATTATTATATAAGATTATATTATATATTATACGACCAACCAAAGCATTGTTTATTGATTTATTGCAAACCTTCGTGACTGTATCATCACGCTACCAGTGCAGTTAGAATTGATGTAATTTAGTACTTTAGCCTGTCAACTGGGTCAAGGGCTAAACGATGCCGTTTTGAATAGCCGTTAAATGCAATGGAGGTCTACAAAGGTACTTCTAGACTTCAATTGACAGACACAATAAAAAAATTACGTTTGTACTCTTGACTTGAAAATTACAAAGATCGATCGACTGACTTTAAATTGTTTACTTACTTTATATGCACATAGGAAATATATTAATATACTCATTCGTTAAAAAAATACTGTAGTTTTTATAAGTTTTGTTTATATTTAGATATACTTAGGTATGTACTTAGGGCTTTTTCCGTCGCCAGATAACTTATCGGAGGAACAATTTTGTTTTCTTTTTTAATTTCTTCCCTACAAAATTCGCAGACGTCAATTTTATTCCACGAAAAAACAAATCGAGCGTTGAAAACATCAGGCCTTAAAGCCATATAGCATACGTTTTAAGTAAGGTCTTTTAACAAATAATCGAAACGAAATACATGAATTATTCTACTCTATGGATGTATAATAAATAAAACCGACATAAACCAAAGTAAAAATGTGCATTGGTTTACAGTTTTTGTATCTAGGCTACGACATTTTTTTTAGTTTTTGCTATTACGTTGGCACAATTACCTACTGTTATCGTAATAACTACAAGTATTCTATTTAAAATACTTTCACTTCTATATAATTCACAGGTACCTAATTAAACCTCGATACCAATTAACTTGCAACATATTTTTAAACTCTATTTCCTACTTTAATTCGTGTAACAATTACCTTCGCTTGTTTATGAACACTCAATCAACTTATTACGGACGAAATTACCTAGTTGTTCCAAAAATGCGGGGAATTTGCACGATTGGCGAAATAACTAACTTAACCAATAGTGCAGGTTCGATACCCTGTGCAAAATTTAATAAAAAAAAATAGCTTTTGATTTTTTATTGATTTATGTGCCCAGCGTAGGTATTAACAAAAATCTTCTGTCTAGACTTTTCTCAAGCTATGTTGGGTTCAGCTTCCAGTCTTGCCGGATACAGCTGAATACCGTAGGTATTTTACGTGGAGCGACTGCCTATCTGACCTCCACAACCCATAATTAACAATAATAATATGTATTTAAAGAAATCTTATCAGTAATCAGTATATATATATCGGAATAACACAGGCAATAATTTGTAAAGATACATGCAGCAGATATTAACAAAGTCACGATTACTGGACATCAAATTATTAATTTACAAACAAATATATAACAAACAACAAATATTTCTATTTATTTTCAATAACAAAAAATATGCTGATTAATGATAGCCTTTGATTATTTACAACTATTTAAAGCGTTATCATCACTCATCAAGTTCAATAATGTATCATAGCGCCATCTGTTATTTTCTCGCGGCAGCTTTTCACTAGTGAACGCGAACGCTAATTTCGACGTGTCTCACACAAGTCAGGATGGCCGAGCGGTCTAAGGCGCCAGACTCAAGGTTTCCTTGCCTGTCAAACAGGTTTGAGTTGTTCTGGTCCTCTCTGAGGGCGTGGGTTCGAATCCCACTTCTGACAAACTTTTTGCATTTTTTTATGATATTTGACAATAAAGATTGAACTAAATTGATTTTATATCGGTGTCAATTATGTAATCTTGTTCGAATTCTGGTTTGGTTATATAATAACTAGTTTAACATGAATTCATGTTTTATTTCCATGGCCTTAAGGGTCAAACATATTTTATTAACGTCTTGCAAAACTTGAACTGATTTAGATTTATTTTGGATCCGGTGCGCAGCATTGAAATAATTACATAAAATGCTTACATTTTGTGTAACTTATTACAAGAATCGAGGATTTTTTTCTAATCAATTTATTAATAATAAATCATTATAAACAGTTTACTCCATCTTTTAAATAGATTATTTTACTTAAAAATGGTTTACTTTCTAGTTTTAACTTGTGTATGTAGGCAATATGTTATGTTGATTTTTGACAAAATCTCTTTAGTCTAGGCTTTACAAAAATAAAATATTAAATAAGAAAACCAGAATTTCGAATCCACTCTTAGATCATACATAAGACGAATTGCCTCAATATAAATCGACGCAAGAGCGCTAGCGCTAGTCGCACGTCCAGTTCGAAAACATCTAATTCCATAGTTCGTTGGTGAGCTTTATATACTACTAGCTGTCCCCCGCTACTTTGTTCGTGTGTTTTAGTTTCAACGGTTTTTCATTTTTGCAACATTTTTCATTTATGCTCCGCTCCTATTGGTCGTAGCGTGATGTTATATAGCCTTCCTCAATAAAGGGACTATCCAACACAAAAATAATTATTCAATTCGAACCAGTAGTTCCTGAGATTACCGCGTTCAAACAAACAAACAAACAAACAAACTCTTCAGCTTTATAATATTAGTATAGATGTATTTATGAAGGTACTGTGAATAAAATTGAGGACTTAATCTCCCAAAAAATACAACCCTCTCAAAACATACCTCTCGCCCCTAAATTTCCTTATCTGTCACTTCATAGAAATCTGTGTACAATTATCAATTCTGGTGTTGCCTCCTGCTGCCTATCGTGGCGGTTATGGGGGCCCATCTGGTGAGCTGGCGAGTCACCACCTGCCTATTTGATTGCATTAACATGTGTTAGAAGGCAGGTACCATAGTTTTCCGATTTAGTTCTAATTCCACTAACTATCAATTATTATTATTTTTATTGACTTGTTAATGTATATTTTCAGGTGTGCAGTGCGTGTGTGATGGTGCGGACGCACACGGTGCTGCTGCTGGCGGTAGCACTGTGCGGCGCCGCCACCACACTCGACTCGGAGCTCGGGCTCGGCAAGGCGATCAACATATTTATGAGGTAATTACCTCAATCCCTGGTATCCTGGAAGGTATCAGGAAGAAACACCTTTCTGGTGGTCTGGTCACCACCAAACCGGTGAAGATATACCTATATATAGTAGCTATGCCTTCTGCCTGACCTAAGGCGTCTATGATGATATCCACAGAAAGAATATGCTATTTTAGCTAATAAGCCAGATCCAAAATCCAAAACTAGCCATTATCAGAACTCAATTCTTTTCATTGAAAAAAGAGATAAGACGAATTTATTTTTATTTATTTATTTATTTATGTACAATTGTACACACATAATAGTAAAAAACTGCATAAGACAAGAAATTGAAAAAAGTATCTACTGCTTATTAAAGCTGTATTTATAAAAGTCTTCTGTGGGTATTAATATTCATACTCATATGAGGCCAAGTCTATCCCAATTCCTGTATTTACTTATGTTCTCACAAAATAAAGACATTACTGTCGTCGTTCTAGGTATGGCTACCTCAGCATCTGCATGCGGGTGGTTCCCCGCAACGACACCGAAGGCTGGGTGTTTCGGGAACCGACGGTATCGGTGTTCCGGGAGGTGGAGCAGTTCGCCATCGCGCCCACCCCGCGCCACGCCAAGACGCTCTTCGACGGAGACTTCCACATGGAGTTTTGCGATAACCTGAAGCAGCTGCTGCAGGCGTACTTTAGAGATTTTAGTTTTGAAAGGTAAGTCAAACGACGATAATCTTTCAGGTACTTTAAGAAACTTTTTGTACTTAAAAGATGCAATGCCAGCCGCAAGGCGTTGTGCATTAGTTTTATATTTTACTGTTTTGTGATAATACTTAAATTTCTATCTGTTGCCTAAAAATAGGAAGCATGTATTTATCTGTGTCCCCCTGAGCGCAGAAAAATGTTTGAAGACGACTTTAATCATACACGAGGTCATCTACTTTACGTAGCTAGGTATTTTCTACTCACTATATTGAACTCTAATAATAGGTGATGTATTCTGCATTGGTCCATTATTGTTGCAATACATGGTTCTCATTCCACCATACAATAAGAACATATTTAAAAATTAAGGTTATTTGGTAAAACTTCCAAAAGCCAGTGAATTTACTTTTCCTTTTCATTTGCAGACTGGAGAGACCCTGGCGGGCGTTCACCGCCGGCTGGCCGACGGACATCATGGCGCGGAACCTCGGCATCAACTCCTCCTTCATCAACGGAGACCACTGCTACGTTCTCGTCAGGGTGTCCAGGTAATATCGGTATAGGAGTATTTATTACCCAGACCGAGGATAAGAACTTTGTATTTATACGCAAAGGAAAACTGTACGCTTCTAGGCAAGTTAGATTGTCTTACATTAGAAGTCTCGTAAAAGTATGAGTTCAATACAATGGCTTCCTCCTCTTACATTTTTCTCAATATATCATAAAAGCTAAGTCTACTCATTCCCCAAAATTCATAGGATTTATACCTACACTCCTGACAAATCTTATTCCTACATTAGCTATATTGCTTACTGGTTACCTTGGTGAGGTGTTTGAGAACGTTAACTACATAATCTAAGTAGGTATAAAGCATCAGCTGGATATGTTTCGCAGTCAGTTGATCCAAATATACCTAGATGGTATTTAATCTTCCTTAATTCAACTCTTTCTTCTCGGCATTTTTAGTGGAGTCAATGAATACATAAAACAGGCAATCTTCGGAAGTCCTCAAGAACAGATCCGATTTTGATGTTTTTTATTTTAAAAATTTTGTTTTTTTATATTATTTGAAATCAGAAACCTCTTAGAGCGGGGACGGAACTATTTATATTGTTTAAACAATATCAACGATATTTATGCACAAAAAAAAATTCTACTATACAATATCCATTAAAAACTTGTAAATATATTAATGAATGTTATAAACAATTATCTATTAGTTTGTTCTGTGTAGTAATGACATGGAATTAATTTGTAGACCAAAAAATAATTTTTTTATTGACCATAGAAAATTCATTATTTTATATACAAAAAAAGTACATTTAATTTTCATTCTCATTTTGCGTTTCGGAGACTTCTTCATCTTCTTCAAGTGGTGGGTGGTTACTGCAGTCATTTCCACTGCAAACTATGCAGGTTGGTGAGTAATGAAGACCACTTTTTCTGCATCCACACGCTGAACCGCATCCTGTTTTGCAAGAGCAAAATATCAATTTTAAAACGTTGTCAGGTGCTGCTGGTTGTGTCATTTTGATTGGTTTTAAATAATTCTCTTTTCGCCAACCCCATTCTTCAGGTGGTATCGATGAATTATTTTTCCATTGCTGAACTTGTAAGTAGACTCTTTTAATATGTTGTTTTGCTGCATCTTCTGTCGGAGGTAAGGAATTAAGTTGTACGCTTTTATTTTTTGAAGCTAATGCTATGAAACGTTTATATCGCAGTTCATTCAAGCATTTGGCAGTTTTAGCACCATACATTGTTAGAATACAACCATAAAATTTTCAGCTGCTGCATGTAATTTTTGATTATCATTAAAAACTTTAATAAAACTATTTTTTCCTTTGTTATAGAAAGCGGATGTGGTATCACATCCAGTGAATGCATGAATAAAAAACAGATAGGTTTTTTTAATATTTGGATTTTTTTTATTTTAATATTAAATTATTGTTAAAAACTTTTTTGTAACAACTATTTGTTACAATAAGATTATTATATGGAGATTTTTTTACAAAAAAATAGAAACCAAACTGAATTTTTTATATAAATATCGTTGATATTGTTTAAACAATATAAATAGTTCCGTCCCCGCTCTAAGAGGTTTCTGATTTTAAATAATATAAAAAAACAAAATTAAAAATAAAAATATCATCGAAATCGGAGCTGTTCTTGAGGACTTCCGAGGCAAAGGCTTCATTGACTCCACTATTTAGCCCTAACTGCCTTAATCTTATTGATTTATTTTTTAATAATCATCAGACAAATTTATTTTTCCTTGATTATCTCTAAATCGCAGAAGTTTACGACGGGAGGTTACAAGAACGGATGCTAGTTATTTACGGCTAACAAATATTTTTTCAGATTTCGCGAGACAGCAAAGCTGAGTGACCTGCCGGGGAACATAGGGGTCGAAGACGTAGTGTATGACGCGATACAGGAGTCCACGATAGGCGATACGGCGTCTATCGCAGACTTTATTAGAAAATATGGGTCACATTACATCGCTTCGTATATCACAGGGAACTCGCTATATCAGGTGAGAATATTGTTTAATAAGAAATTTTCAATTAACTGTCTCTTATCTTTCATATCCAATAAGGCAAAGAATCGCATCTGACGAAATATATCTTTGATTTTGTTTTTTTTTGGCATTATCATTTTTTGCATTTGAATTACCTTTTTTTTGTAAACTATTTAATTAAAGTATTTTATCACTAATAACAGGATTATCATAGAAGTATACCTACTTTAAATATAGAAAAATATGCAAATCAGTCCAGTCCTAATATGGATTTTACTGTATTAGTTTTGCAGGTTACTAATTACAACTTATGACCTTATTTCGACGAAATTTTTAGATATGAAGCTATTAAATTATTATTTCTTGTTTATTTGGTAATGTCATTAAAATAACCCATTTGTGTGTAAGTCTTTTAACATATATTGTAAATTAAGACAGAAAAATATGGAAAAGCACATCGAAAAAAATGATATTGTTAATTATATTTTTTGACATACCTACGTGTTACCTAATATGCCTACAAATTTGCAGGTATTTGTGTTCACCCGCGGCGTGTACTCCAGGATAAAGGAGCGAGTAAAGTCGCGCGGCATCACCGACATCCCTATCGCTGAGATGAACAATTTCTTCTCGCCTTTGTTCGCTGAACATGTCGGTGCTGTTAAGGTTTGGACTGTGTGTCTGTACCGGCCTTATTCTACATTATTATATTCATATTTTGTTAGTTGATTATGATTTTGACAGTTTTACTCATGTATTCAGAATGAAAATTAACGAAAGAAGCCTCTAGCCAACTGAAATTTCTAAAAAGTTAACGCTTATCGAATCGCTCAAATGTATGGAAATGACAAATCTAAGTCACGTGACATAACGAAATGATACTACTGTCATTTCCATACATTTTAGTTATTTAAGCGATTTTTATGGTCGTTAGCGCTTGTAGAAATGTCACTTGGCTAGAGGAGCTGTTTTATCGTTAATATTAACACACACACACAGCTGACACAGCATAATAGTAATACAAGTAGACCGTACTTATAGAGTGGAAGAAAGGCTTAACAAAAAAAAATATTAAGAAGTTAATCAGCTCTTCAAACTTAGACTATCTGAAAACTAAGGAACACTTAATATTTTTATAGCAGTAGGTATAAAATTAAGGGATAAACACCCTTCAAATTTCGAGGTACTTGGAATAGATATCAATGACAGAATCATCTTTTGTGATCATACTGCAGTTCCAATAATTACATAAGTACCTACATCAGAAAGCTCCTTTTATAGAAGTCAATTAATAAAAATAGTGAAGGTCAGTCCGATAAAATATTTCGTTTAGTTACTGCAGCTGCCTTTGAAATTTTTAACGCCATTTTCTATTTTCCGTGGTAAGTACACATCGATGCCCCCAAGCAATAAGTCGGTAATGTGCTATTATGGACTTAATGCTGTTATGTCAAATTCGGCATCTATGGGTTGGAACACACCTTAGTATTTTTTTTCAGATTTTTCCAAGTGATATTAACGAAGATATAACGACATACACTTTTATTGTACGGAAATATACAAACAAAATTATGACGGCAAAAATATTGTTACCCATCAATACAAAAGTTTCTTTCTTATTTTATTTTGGTAAGTCGCGGTTACCGGATTATTGGCGTAAATAAACTTTATAGAGGTTTTGGTAAACGCTAACACAGGTTTCTTGTCGAATTATCTATACTTATAATAAATCTGTAGAAGTGAAAATTCTGTACATTAAAAATATTAAAAAAATAAATGGCAGGGGGTGTTACTAGAACGAGACCGAACCCAAAAATGTGAATAAAAAAAATTAAAGCATTTGCTCAGGCTAACTGCAGTAGACCTCTTCCAAAAAAAAAAAGCGCGCGTGCATCATACATTTTGAACTTTGATTTGAACGGACGTGTCGAGTGGCGAGCGTTCGGTCTTATTAGCATTCTATAAATTGTATGTTTTAAATACTTGCAACTCTAAACCGTGCTTTTCAGCGCAACCTTTTTATTCCTTTTAGTTTTTATAAAGTACAGTTTAAGTTAGGGTTATTTAGGTTTATTTTTATAAGTCGTAGGCATAGATTTTAATTTTAAAGTATAGGTAAGTATATTTGATAGTGTACGTTATTTTATGTGTGACTGTAGGTATTTTATTTTCTGTTATTGAGTTACTAGGTAGGTACTTAGGTTTTTTGATAAGGCGTAGACCGTATAGATTTTAAGTATAGGTAGTAGTAGTGTGTAACGTAGGTTATTTTTAGTACTCTTAGGTAGTAGGACTCTGAGAGACATCAGGCTCATTGACCACCCCTTGGGTGGTATTACAGTGGTTTTTTGTGGTGATTTTAGGCAAATTTTGCCAGTTATACCAAGGGGAACACGAGCTGACGAAATCAGTGCTTGCCTAAAAAGGTCAAGTTTATGGCCTCTTATTGTATCCATGCATTTAACAACAAATAATATGCGGGTGAGACTTGGAGATGACCCACATGCACAGCATTTTTCTGATTTATTTTTAAAAATAGGCGACAGAACTTATCCAAATTATGAAGGAAAAGTGCTTTGATAGGTTATGTTGTAAGGTTTCGTCCGTGCAGGAGCTAATATTTTCAGTGTACGGCGACATAAGTAATATAACATCAGCAAAATACTTGGTTATGTAAAAGGTCTATTTTAACTCCTCGAAATGATCAAGCATGTGCAATAAATAATGAAATACTGTCGCTTATTCAAGGAGAAAGTCGAGAGTATATCTCTATCAACAGAATGATTGATCAAGAAGAATCCACTAATTATCCAATAGAATTTTTGAACTCATTAAATGTTCCTGGACTTCCCTCACATACAATTAAGTAAAAAATCGGTGTTCCTATAATTCTTCTTCGTAATTTAAGTCCTCCTAAACTGTGCATATCGTAAATCTACAACCTAACATAATTGAGGCATACATTTTAACCGGTTGTGGTGCCGGGGAAAGTGTTTTGATTCCTAGAATTCCTTTGATTCCGAACAATTTTCCATTCCAGTTTAAGAGAGTACAGTTTCCAATAGGTTTATGTTACGCCATGACAATAAATAAGGCACAGGGTCAGACTCTAGGCGTTGCTGGCGTCGATCTTAGTGTGAGTTGTTTTCACATGGTCAGCTTTACGTCGCTCTGTCCCATGTGAGCAGTCCAAGAAACCTTTATGTTCATATTCCGGACGGGCTCACTGACAATGTCGTGTATACTGAAGCTCTCAATTAATGTCGTACGGTGACTATCTGTCGTTACTATTATCTTTGTGAGCATTCGTTGTAATGAACGTCAGCTTCGCTATTGGATATCCTGCTAAAAAGGCACCAAAGTAGAAATCTACTGCAAAAAACTACAGAACGCGAGCGATGCCTCGAGCAAAGATATCATTTACCCTCTTAATCACCGCTAATGAGACACAATTGGTTTTCTATTGTAATTAGCCACAAGAGAAGGCCCAGAAGTATTAATACCGGTATGCTCCATAGATAACGTTCTACACAAATAGCACTTTACACAAAAAACTCATTGATAAGTTTCGACATCCACGCGAACGAAGTCGCGGGCACAGCTAGTACTCAAATAAGTCTGGATACTTAAAATTTAATTTGTCTTTATTAAACATTATTAAAAACTGATCATCTGTTTTTTTTCTAATAAACCTTGACCTATTGCATTTGAATCAATCCGATAACTTTATCGGCATCGAATGGTTACATAAAATTATTATATTGAAATTATCCTGGCAAAACAATGATAGGTAACAATACTGTTAATATGTCTATTAAAAACTTACCACAATAACATCGTATTAATACGTTACGCATCATCTCTACTATAATAAATAACGTTGTAGAAATCCGTAATATAATATAACTTATTAAATTTTTTGACAAATTTACTGCAACAATCCCGTAAGTACTATTGGTAAAATAATGAACCTGTCATATTTCCTGTAATAAATATTTTTTTAGATTGCTGGGTTTAGCGCCTACAAAATTCCATGTTGATAAGACAATAAAGTTCCACAAAAAAATAGCTTTAATTTGACATATCAATGACGGCTGTACTCCGACTCGTTGGAAAGATATTTAATAAAAACAGTAAAACAATTCTCCTGTAAAATTTTGATTTTACGATTACCGACTTATTGCGTGGGGGCATCGACATGAGTAAAACTGTAAAACTTTACGTAATAACATATAATATAATATATCTTTCTTCTAATGTAGAATAAGGCCACTTTATGCATGAATCATCCACCATCATCATTCAATACCATGGATGTCATTATGCATAACTTTCCCATCGACAAAACTTCTTTTCATTCATATCATACGGAAACATCATCTTTTCAATCACGTGCAAAGCATGAAATCATAACTTTACGCATTTTCTCTCTTTCTATCATTTCTGACCATTTTTTCATCATTTAAAAATTACTTTATTTAATCATCACCACTGTCAAAATTCTAAACATAATATAATCTAAAAAAATACTAGCGTAGAAATAAAATAAATACATTAAACTTCGTCGCAATCGTAATTATAATCGACAACGTATCAAAAGGTATTTTATCATTGCTACATTACGTAATAAAATATCGCAAGTAAGTCATAAAAAAAAACAACTTCAGTAGTACGTAAAAGTTTAAATCATACAGATTTTGAAAGAGAGAACTTGCATAGAATTACATCTTCTTATAAAAGACAAAACCAAACAAATAAATGAAAAGAAGTCTCAACAGTCCAACCCTGAACACAAAACATAGACAAAAAAAACTGGAGTACACGCCACAAAAAATATAACAAAAAATAAAAACATAAACTTGAACGTTGTCTATGCTTTCAATCCAGGTGTTTGTGTTCTCTAGAACAGCGTACTCTATGATCAAAGAGAGGTTAAAGAGTAAAGGAGTAGCAGATATTACTGCTAAGGAACTAGAAGGATACTTCTCGCCATGGCACGCTAAACATATTGGCCAGATCAAGGTAAATAATGTAGAGAAAAGATAAAAAAATAAGTAGCTTGAACAAAAAAATCAATATAGAAAAAAAACAATTTACAGCTGCCAAATTCGCCCGTCCTATTATTACACAGAAAAAAATATATTCAGCTATTTTAACAGCTATATTAGAAGAGATACATACACTATGAAAAAACCACCCTGTATTAATTTGAAGAAATGTATTTACAGATAAAATAATCTTGTATATATAGGAAAGTGGTCCAAGTAACTTTTTTTTTGTTTTTCAGCAATTAGATGTTGCTTCATGTTAAAATCTATTGTTTTAAAAAGATTAGATAATCCTATTTTATTTTCCTATATTACTTCGTATTATTTAATCTGGTTCGAATACAATAAGATTTCTGTCATAACTTTCATTTTATCATATACATTTTAAATCACAGCATGTCTTCTATCATTGCAATTAAATTCATAATCATGTAGTACATAAATGCCTGTTGCTGTATTTTATATTTTTTTATTTCACAGGTAGCCAGTGGAAACAAAACTGTAGAAAGCTGGGCCACCAAGCGCCTACGAGTCCATTACTACATATTCTCATATCCTAGCCTACTAAAGCTGCATGGAGAGCCATCTCTCCTTAGAAGTCTAGACACATTACTAGGAAATGAAGCCTTACTCCAATTAGAACTAAAAACCCTCTCCCCCGCATTCAAAGACGCAAAGAAAAAGAAATGGTTCGAGGAAGTCATAGACAATTATTTAAAACTTTGGGAGAGCAACATGTGACGTACTAAGTTAATCCATAGACTAAGTAGTATTTTTTTAATGTATCGAGTCCTGCCATGTAACAGCACTGAACGGCCATTAACAAAAAAAAAAAACGGACAAAACAAAACAATGCATTAAGTTGACTACAATTAGCAACTTTTTAAACAACGAACATATTTATTTTATTGTGAATTTTGAATAAAATATATAGTTTTAAGTACAATAATATGGAAATGAATTCAATAAGATGTTACTATATTAATAACAGTGTGAATTAAAGTATATTTAAAAACTAAATCAGTGAAACAATCGTGTAATTAATATGCAAACAATAACTATATTTTTGTACATAGTATATTTTTACAAAGTGCCTTAATTCCTTCCAATATTATAATACTATGTTAAGGAGACTAGGGTACAACAGTGTAACAAACTACCTACAATATTTGATGTGATTCCATAGTAGGTTATGTCATTGTGATCTGGAACTTTCCTTTAGTTATATTGTGAAAACCTGAATGTTATGTAGGTATCTAAACGAAAATCTTTTGATCAAATGAATCTGTCAATACAATGAGGGCTAAGGTTATTTATTCCGCCGCCAGGGGCGCTAGTTGTACACGATCATTCCATTGCTGGGCTGTGACAGCTGACGCGCCAGTAGCGCCATCTAGTGAGCGCAATAAGGGTAACCCTTATTGTTTCTAAACACAATTTATTTAATTAACTAATCTTTAAGTCTATGGTTCCGTTTGCAAAACATTAAAATTGTATCTATTTAATGATGATTAATTGACTACACAAACTTCTTTCACATAAAATTAGGTAATTCAAGAATTGTCCGACAGAGGCGCTTAAGTAGATTTTTGCTTACCTACCCTCCAATTTCATAACCTATTAGAATTACAGTCTATCACAAACTAGGCAATGCTGTCCATACTTGACTATTTTAAATGACAATAAAATATAAGTAGTTGTAATGTGCAATATTAGCGATTTCGCGCGCGAAAAGCGGGATCAAATATGATATGCATTTAGTTTGATATAAGTGAATAAATTATAAGAATTATTTAGGTGGTGTAAATATTCGTATTTTGATAAAATAAAGTTATTTTGTGACTGATGTTTTAGTTTCTTATTTTTCTTTAAAATAATCATGAAGATGGAGAGATTGTGTAGAAGAATAACGTCTTGAAGAGATGGAACTACGATGATCCCAAATGAAATCCTTACTAATATTATATCTGCGAAAGTAACTCTGTCTGTCTGTGTGTTACGCAATCACGCCTAAACTACTGAATCGATTCGTATGAAATTTTTGGTAAGCTTGGATCCTAAGAAAGGACAAAGGCGACTTTTTGCCAACAACTAGTGATTTATAACAAATCCAGCCATTTAATAAGGTAAGAAAAAAAACTGTAAGTACTTTATACCAGACAAAGTATGAAATCTAAATATTATATCTTATACTTAACCTTAAATTATGAAGTAATGTAGCTAATCCGCATAATACATAGATATGTATTCCAACATCCTTACTTAGTCAAGATCCAAATTACGTTATCTTAGAATTGAGGTCGTTTGTGAATGAAGTCTCAGTTATCAACACTTACAAGCTGGCCTGAATTGTTGTGGCTACGGTAGACGCTACTGGCGGGCAATAAATTCCCTATCCCCCGAATACTGTAACGCTACTTAACTTTAAGACGTTCTTAAATGTTTATCTGTCGATACTTTATATCTAGTTCGATGCAAATCATCCCCAAAATCTAACCCTTTTTAACCCCGTTACGCGATGAGTTTCAATAAAATATGAAATACATCGTTCATCGATTCTGTTAAAGAATGTTTATGCAAAATTTGAAGTAGATTGGACCAAGAAATCACGTTGTCCCATACAAATTTTGCCCCCGTTTTTCAACCCCTTAGGGTAAGAACTTCGGAAAATCTTTTCTTATCGGATGCCTACGTCATACAAAGATCTCGCCCTCCAAGTCAGTCACGTCTCTACGATCAGTTATTTAGGCTCCGCGTTGAACCGTTAGTCATTTAGGACAAAGAATTTTATATATATAGATATTAATAGGTAGAAAATAGATAACCAGTTCTTTCTTTTCCTCAAAAATCAACTAAATATTGTCACAAAAACAGAATTCTAACAAAACAGACTGAGTGAATTGATAAATAAATACTATAATTAAATCAACTGTCGAATTCACAAGTGTACCAAAGATAAGATTTAATTCTTACAAAAGGTGACTCGGGGTTATCTCTTGTGAATGGAGCCACAGTCACGTCTCAACAAACCTTGATTTTTGTTCGCAATTAACCAATTTTATTTAGAACTATAACAAGTGAATATATGCTTTGTTTGGCGGTTACACGTGCACTTATTGTATGTGATTATCACATTTTTTTTTAAGGAGAAAATGAAATAGTGTATCGGACTGAGTATGAAAAGGAAATATCTATTTAGTCCACCAATAAATAAAAAAATAAAAAACAACTCGTCTTTTTTCTTTTATCAAATCAATGAAAAATGTCAAAGTTAAAGCGCTTTAAAGTTGGAGTGGGGTTTGTGACGTCACGTGTGGGTAAAAATTTGTACCCACAAGTAACTTCACGCGACATTTCCATTCACTGTATCTTAGACATCGTTTGCTTAATTAAAAAAAATACGTGTCTAATATTTTTTTAATATCTATGTGACGTGTAAATAAAAATTTGTATCTAGTCCGATCCCCTATTATAAGAGTCTGATATAAAAAAAAAAAACATTTTTAACGATTATAAATTAACGTTAGTGGTACGTCCCTATTCTTCTGGCGGGAAAACCTAAATAGGCTATGGATAGGTAACATTTTTGTTTTTTATCCAAACTACCATCGGTATTGTCCAATCAGAACTGATAAAAAGAAGAATAAAAAAACAATGAAGAATGTAGAATAATGATATCTATTAGCATTAAGAAAGAAAATTAAAATGACTAAAAACATTTGCTCACAATATTAAATTAGCTTTAAAATTGTAAGCATTATTTGAGGTTACAAATGGCATAGTAACGACAATTTAATTTAAACTAATTAGAAGTCGATAACGAACGTACCCATGACCTATTAAACTATTTTTTTATTACATCAACATCGTTAATAAAATGAAGACATATTTGAGTAAAAAAAATGATTCAACATTTTTTAGACTAAGTAATAACGTTTTCACTTGCTAATAAAAAAATATCGATCCAAATAGACACTCGTTAAACACACGTTTAGTTTATATAACTGTTTACTTAAAGTTAGCACCTATATCTACCTAAATACTTATCAAAAACATAAAATGCTTATCTAATATTTACGACTTAAAAAACTTCAACAGCGGTCCAAAAATAAAACTCAGTTTTATGTACATTCACATAAAATAAATTATATAGTCTCTATTCCATCATGTCTAAAATAAACTGGAATTGCATCTGTCATCGCATTTTCCTTGCCTAAACAATTAAAGAGCAATATAAATCCTTTGTCTAGAAGGGCTAGGACGTAAAAAACTATGCTATGAAGTATGAAGGCGCGCTCAAGTCACGCAACAATGACAAGATTGTCATCGAATGATGAAATAAGTAGTTACAAGTTAGGATTTTTCCTTATCATGGTACTGGATGAATAAATAGAGAATAAATCTTTGTTCTAATAAATCATTCAGTTATGTTCTAAAGAAGAGATTAACATTTGAAATCATGACATGTAGGTTACATGTCATGTAACGATGTTCATTTCAGGGAGTTAGTACGAGGAAAGTAGATAGGAGAGATATTTGAAAACAACAGATGTTATTAATCCTGTCAGCTGTGTATTACCTAACTGCCGAGGCCGCGCAGAGCTTGCGTAAGCGATCCCGCGACTCCGGCAAAGGCAAGGACGGGACCGGGGTGTTTTTAGTCGCAAGTCCGACATATCCCTACGCCCCCGGCGTGGGTTGAAGTCATTAGAGTTTCACCCCGACAAAAAAAAAACACCTGTAGTTCTCAAGTATATAATCAAAGACAAAATAGAAAAAATCAAGGATCAAGGATATAATAGAAAAAATATTCACCTGCAAAAAGAGAGAGTTGACTTTGTCATCCAAATTGCACAGAAAAAAGAAAGACAAACTTGTGTACCTACCTACCTATTAAAGGACTCTTCAATGTTGTTACGGGCTGTACCTAGTTGAATGCATATGTAGAACTAACTCCAATTAAAGTTACCACAAAAACTTTTTACAGACATACGAAAAATCAACCTATAAATAAGAAATTATGTAGCAAGCACTAACATCTGCTTATGCCCTATTTTCCCAGTTATTGAATTATGGAACAGCACTGAGGCATTGTCTACTTCTATCCCGAAGTGTAAAGAAAAACAGTATCTCACAAAGCTAGGCAAACAGGAAATGCGTGCCAATCTGTTGCAGCAAGCGAAGTTGTTAGAGGCATGTGAGGGTTTGGTAACCTATGGAACTAATCCCATGAAGGACTCAAAATATTTTACTAAAACACTAGCTAGCAAGATCTGAAAAACCTAAACTTAGGTTTGTCAGATCAGTTTTTAATAATAATGGAACAAACAAAAGAACACTACTACTAATGGACTAGGTACAAGTACCTAGTCCATTCTTTTTATTAAAAGGCCTAGAAATACTAATTGAAGAAAGCTCTCTGTTTGTGCACTGTTCGCATTTATCAAAGGTTTGAGAACAAAAGTTTGGCCAAATCAATTTATGTATTTTAATATTGTTATAAATAGATTAAATAATTAACAGCTAAAACATAAAGTAGGTACCGATATCTAATATTAAATGACTAATTAAATATGTGTATTCATTTTACCTTTTAACACATTTTTAATTTAAATCAGCAATATTTTCCCGTATTTTATATATGTTCTGTCTAATTTTAATTTTTCCATAATACAGTAATATATAAGCGTGTAATTGTCCTGCTGGCCAAATAGGCTATTCCCATTTAGATAACGCACGCGTATTAATAATTTGTTAGTCCATAATATAATACTTTCCATAATGATATTTTTAAATCCTTAGAATCCGTAGTGAGTAATTCCGTATGTCTCAAAATATCACCTTTAAGTTAACTTAAAAGGTTTACGATCCCTGTTTGACTGATAGTAGCAACGAACTAATCTCTTAGGTCAAGTTCACACGATGTTTACTCTGTCGCGTTATTAGCAAAATGTGAAAAAAAAACTCAGTTTATTAGCCGCCTTGATGCGGTTAATAACTTTATTGTGTTCAAACATGTGCCTGCTTTATTTTATTGTTTTATTATTTTCCGGGCTGTGTCATTGTGAGCAAGATCTTGGATATAATTTAAATATTGGAAATGCGATTGACGTGTTTGCGAAGTAAGTCTTTTGTTTATAAATATTTTAACTAAGAAAATTAAATTATTTATAGAAGTGATTAATTATTGAAGTGATTTTGTAATACCTAATTCATTAGATAATTTGTATTAATGTACGTTAGTTAGTTTAATATTTGGATCGATTTTGTGTCAGTGTGAAAATTTCAAGTAAATGATTACTTACTAAAATAGTAGGTAGGTGGTTATTATTTAAATAATGTTGAGTATCTGTGTTGATAAACTTGTTATTAAATTAGTTGATCTTGGGTTGTTGACCTAACCGTTTGTGTCGAATTTATCTTATTTTAGCGCGTTAAGAATTGTATCAAAACAAATAGCATTTCGCAACTGTGATCGACATTTCTTTGCATAAAACGCTTGTTTTCTGCAGTTATTTTTATAATTATTTATCGGCTCGAAAAGAATTTACTACAGGAGTATTTTTAGCATACAATGAAGATGTATTTACCTACCTTTTACGAAACCGAATATTTGCATTGTTATTTTAGAAATGGGTTTGATCATTTTAAAATGAAACCATGACGATAATAATATTCAGAACAAGTAGATATAGAGGAACATTTCTGGAATCAGGAGTCCTCTATTTATATTTCCCAGATTAATCATGCGGCAAAACCCACATTGACCTGTTGGCCAAATATCATATAGGTAGGTACTATCTTAATGCATATCGCATAATAAATCGGAAAATCCAAGAACAAGTTTAAATTTCCACCAGTTTTGATTAAAATAATAGGTAAGTACTAAATACACTAAAT
The DNA here is from genome assembly GCA_932294365.1 of Diachrysia chrysitis. Lineage (NCBI taxonomy): Eukaryota > Metazoa > Arthropoda > Insecta > Lepidoptera > Noctuidae > Diachrysia > Diachrysia chrysitis. The sequence goes on along the minus strand of OW028659.1, from coordinate 5,354,464 downwards.
TGCACAAAAAAATAATAAATAATTAAAAGATAAAAGATTTTTGAGACCTGGTAATGTATTGTGGGTGGTACCTGGTACCTGGTAATTATAAAATTAATGATTACACATACATAAATGTACAAAAAACGACTTCATAGTGGTCAATTTTGATAAAATTTTAACGGGAAACCTGAAAATTATAGGTACATTTAAAAAAAATGCAAATCGGTCCAGGCCTCTTCGAATAATCGGGGAACATACATAAGTATAGTAAATCCTCCTCCTTTTAGGTTAAGTCGGTTAAATATAGCATAACATTAACAAAAATATAAGGTAATGAATGAATGCGTAACAGATAGACAGAACTCTCTTTCTGATATAATATTAGTACGGATTATAAAAGTTATAATTACATTTAATATATTATATAGAGAAGATAATATTGTATTAAATCTGCCTGTATACTTAGTTTGTCCCTACATGTCACTTGATCAGTCATGGTTCCAAAACATCAGATTACGAGCTCTAAAACCATTGTACTTCTTCACTTCCTCAGCTATGGCGACCTATCCCAGGTCACGCAAGTCATATCGGCGGAGTACGAGGGCGAGGAAAGCACGGAAGAGATAGTTCCGTTCAGTGAGAAGAACATTAGGCTGTTCACGAACTTCACCAGCAAGGAGACGAATGGAGAAGTCGATAGCATCACGAATATGGACATGGTTTTGTGTGAAACATTCGACAGTCTTCTCAACGAATACTTCAAGAATTTTAAGATTGAAGGGTAAGGTTTGAGGATGACTTAGTTTTGAGGTAGACAGATTGGGAGTGAGAGGTGGAACGAGGTGTAAAAATTTCCTTAAAACCTACTTACGTCTAACGAACAGCATTTGTTAACTGGCCTATTTTTTGCGTAAATCTTAACAAATATCAACGTTATTTGACTGCACGGGTAGCCGAGTGGTATAGATCACCACGCCAATTACCTCTGTGTGCGACGTACCGCGGGTTCGATCCCCGCATGGGACAAGCATTTGTGTGACTCAGAAATGCTTGTTTCAAGTCTGGGTGTTCTTTGTGCATGTGATTTGGCGACACAAGGATTAAGAATTGATTAGAGCGGAAGTCGTTTAAAAAAAACTAATTTTCGACCATAATAGCCGATACAAAAGGTTAAAAAACCCAGTTTCGTTTAGACTTGGACCTTTTTGAGAGGTAGTTAATTAGAACCCACGTTAGTCTACTACGTTCTATCAAAGACCCTATTCAAGGAAATTAGTATCAAACATTCACACGCAACGTATTTTACCGTAATCTTGGAGAATCATAAAACAATATCTCCTGACCTTTGACATCTGATTAAATTCCGCAGAACTGACAAGCCCTGGAAAGCATTCATGGGTGACTGGATCCCAGACGAGATAATGAGGACTTTTGGCATAGATTACGACGCGAAACCAGACTGCTGCTTCGTGATGGTGAAACTGACTAAAACCCACAAGTCTGTGCAACTTGGGAACTTGCAAGGGGTAGCATTGAAGGACTATGTCACCAGGGCTATAGAAAAATTGAATGTCACTGACCCAGCCGAAGTAAGACGATTTATGAGGAGCTATGGAACACATTATATAGATTCGTATAAAACTGGCAACTTTATATATCAGGTTAGTAAACTCTCTTTATATTGTGCACAGGCACAATTTGTGTGTATAGAATCAGCCTAATTTTAACAAAACGGGCGGCTATGTAAATCACTAAATTACTTTTAGCAATTAACGGCCCAGAAATCAGATCTTTTTGATGATTTGTTTCCAGTCTGATAAAACTAAAAACAAATGTCCAAAAAGTAATTAAATGAATAATAAATATATACATTACATACATTACATACATTGCTCTAAACCAAAAGTAACTTCAGCACTTGTGTTATGAAATCAGAGACAAGTAAAGTACCACAAACACCCAGACCCTGGGCAATATAGAAAAGTGGTTTTGTACATTGACTCGTCCGGGGATCGAACCCGGGACCTCAGAGCTAGCGACTCCATGAACACCCCTAGACCACGAAGGTCGTCGTAAAGTTCTTGAGATCGTATCCTTTCCATTAGTTTTGAGATAACGAGATAAAATTACACTTTTTAAAATCTCATCATGTGCCGTTAAATATTTTAATTTCAGGTGTTCAAATACAAGCGACGTGGGTTCGACACGTTGAAAAACGTTATTAATTTGACCAACAGACGGCCTGATGCTCTGCGTAACCTACGGTTCTACTTCTCTTCATATTTCCTCAAGCAAATTGGTGATATTAAGGTAAAGATAATACTTACATCATCTCCTTGAATTATTGAACATTAGCATAGACAAACTCAAAAGGATTATAAGATATTTCCAACTTAAAAAAACTATGATACAAATTTGAAGTTGGCAATACTTACGCTTGCGTGTGTACTTCCGAGGAATATGAAAAATAGGTATTTAAAGAATGTATTGCCGTCGCACACCTCCGACCTACCCCAGTTAATTGCGGGACAACTGCAAAACGGGCTTATTATACCTACAAAATCGTTAACCATAAGATGTTTCGTATTCCGCTGTTTTCTTATTTAAAACTAGACTGATTAAAAAAAAAAGTGCATATCTATGCTTCTATCATTTTCTTTTTTGTTAAAATCCTATCAAGTTTGTCTATAGTCGTAATTAAATACAAATAATAGAAGGAAAAACTTAAACCTCAGGCAGGGATCGAACCGTTGTCTATAGTCGTCGGAACACGGCGGTAAAAATGGGCATTTTTGGGGGGTCACATTTCTTTAAGTGACTCTGTTTTGGAAAAAGCTGACTAATAGAGGCACGCATAAAGTAAATCTAGATCTCTTGGGGAAAAAAATGATCTAGAAGCATTTTCCACAAATAAAATAGCGGAATACGATTATATGGAGAAAGGCCCAGTCGCGTCCCTTCTTATTCAACTCCAATTTAATGTAATATATTTAAACATCATTTTTTTTTCCTTTGCCTTCTCTGCATGAGAAGAGGCCTGTGCCCAGCAGTGGGACATTATAGGCCCGTATTATTTATTTATTATTATTATAAATTTTCTTTATTTTTTAGACTATGTTAATAAGTTACACCAGCCCCCCTAGACAAGTGGCATTTCGACAAGCGTTTACGATGATAGAAATCGCTTCAATGACATTAAATGTATAGAAATGACATTTTGTTTCGATAAGTCACGTGACTTGGACTTGTCACTTCCATACATTTGAGCGATTCGATCAGCGTTATCGCTTGTCGCATTGTCACTTGTCTAGAGGCCCTTATATGTACTTTTACGTTACGTCGAAATGATATAGAGTTTTTTGTTTCATCCATAGATAGCCAGCGGCAACAAAACTACAGAAACTTGGGCCCGAAATAATTTACGGGACATCCAATATTTATACTCAAGGCCAAGCCTTCTGCGACTACACTATAGCTCAACTTTAGTTAACCAATTACACAAGCAAATGGACAACGGGGCCTTATTAGGCCTAAGCCTTAAGACCCTAAGGCCACTGTTTAAGGACAATAGCAAAGCAGACAAGTTTGCAGAAATAGTTGAAAATGATTTGCAATTATGGGAGGTCAATGCTTAGAGGATGGTTAATGATTTTATGTTTGCAGGTTTGATACCGTTTAAAACAAAAAAAAACACCTTTTACGTATGTACTAATTTTGTATACGGACCTTCACTCCTTGATATACTTTTTCGTGAATTTTTGTCAAGTTTGTTCTTCGTTTCATACTACTGTCCGAAAAACAGATACTACAGACCGAAATACTGTATTTAACACTTAATGTTGCATGTACGTATTAAAGTATAAATCGAACAAACTTAAATTAGTTATAAATAAATTGTACGAATGCTTTGATTAACAATTCAGATACCTAACGAAAATTCACCAAAGACAATTGTCAAAGCGTTTCTTAGTTTGCTAGAGTCTAAAATAATATATTTTTAATTATAGGAATATTGACGGTTTACTCACACGCATTCTCGGGATCGCCCGACTAGTGTCAGACTCAATAGGAGTACTTAATCATAAGCTGACTCTAGTTCGACTCGCCGACGTCAACCAATGATCAATATTCCTAAATAATTATGAATACGCCTTACAAAGGTTATTTACATAAATATTATTTTCATCTGATTAAGATATTTTTGTGGGGTAATCAACCTTTTCAAATATATTTCATGAGATCACTACTTAATAAGCTCTAAAAGGAAATGAAAAAAAAAATATAAATTAGAGTTGCTCAAATTGTAACAACCAAAATAAATCATCTAAGATCACATTATGTAGCTTTAGAACCATATTTTTTTGTCCTATAGGGACAAATCCCCGTGTTTCCCTTGAACAACTATCTTCGCACCAAAAAAGCCACCAGTATTTCATTAAAAATAACAATAAAACAATATAATTACTAAATTTTCTTTTATTTAGTCTTTTTTAACATTTATTAATACCTAGTGTACACAACAAATTGTCACATAAATATGTTTAAAAGCGTTATTTAAAATTCTACTAAGCTCTGTGAAAATGTAGTTATAGTATTAGCTAGTTCGTTTATGGTAGAAATCAGTGTTGCCATTAAAAATAAATTGTAACATGATAAAAAAAATGTTGAGGAATGGTGGCCTTATATGACATTGAAATCATGATTGTTCTATTTCAAGAAGGATAGAGCAATAGTCGATACCTTAAAGTATATATAATCAATCATAGAGTGCGCACACGCTAGTAGCCCGTTAATACTACTACTACGCTCGTTTAGAAATATGGATGTTCCGATAATATCAGGTTTTATTAATAAAACGGCGCGCTCAGTTTTAACAACAAGTTCTCAGTTTTAAGACGACGCTTTTTGATACTCAGTTAAGCGCACTCTGTAGTTTACTTATTTATATATATACTCTAAGAGTGACACAGACAGACAGCTTCTTCTCATTTAAATTGAACAATAATGACTTTCGTCCATATACAACCTCAGAATACACTAGTTCGCACAAACGATCAAAATTGTCTCCAAAACAGTGATGTGCGCAGATCAATTTATATTTTAATTTAATAATAGATCGAAATGTCGTTTTACTAAAAATCGATCTTACATCTCAGTCATAAGGATTACCTTTGCCATCCTGACTAAATTTTAGCCTACATTCTATATAAATCCATATAAAATATAATATATTTTGATATATTATCATTCCGATCTTTAATGGCAAGGGAAACCCTTTTTTTTCTATAAAATTGATTGATCTAGTCTTTTACATAAAAACAACTAAAATATCATTATGCCACCCTTAGGGGGCAACAGAGATCTTTTCCTTAATACATTATAAATAGATTAGGATAGGTAATTAACGATAATTCTACTAAAGTCCTATTCAGACGATTGACTGGCTGCTTGAAGTAAATATACCTATTCAGGAGTTTGATAAATATAATCAGCTCTTCCAATGAGAAATTTAAGTTGATTTTTTTATTTATTATTTTTATATTTTGATATTACATTAAGAATTTAATAGATATCACCGATGATTTCACCCCCATTCAAGAGATGTCATATTTTTTTTTCTAAATTAGACAAAATGTTTATATTTTTCATAAATGTATGCTACAGCACTGGATTATTTATTTAATTTCGTAAATAGAATTGAATACTTTATTTAATACACAAAATTAATTAGGCCATATATTTGTTACATGCAAGGATTATTTCAAATTGCCAAAAGACTCATAATATTGACAATTTATATGGTTCGAAAATGATAATAACAAACCAGTCAATAGTCTAAATGAACCCTAAATAAAACTTACACCAACTCAACAGAAACAGCATAAAAGTTACAAAATACAACAATGATGTCACTATGACGTAAACCTTGCAATATATTATAATTTTATTATCATTATGTATCTATATACTGAATACGAGATTACCTTTATTATAATTACACAAACATCGATATTTTTATGACGTGGTTGGCTGAGTTTTTAGTTCAAAATCGTGAAAGTAAATTTTAATATCTTCTATTAAATGGTTACATATATTTTTTTTTGAAATTTGTTATTTTAAATTATATCTAACACACTGAGGTTACTTCAATATTTTCCATAAGTTCAGTATAGTCAAAGAGACATATTTTTTATATAAGTTTATTAGTCAATAATTTCTTTTAAAGTTTAATAGCTTAAAAGCTAGTTATACGATAAATAGGTGAACGCATTCGCGTTTATATAGTATTGGACCATTTTAAAAATACATACACAATCTACGAAATATTTCCAAAAAACACTTTCCATAGATAAATAAAAATATTGTGTCATGTGTACTGTACTATAAAGTTTATAGAATAGAATCCGTTTGATTTAAATCCTCCTACTACGACTGTTTACCGTGTTAAACCGGTGTTTTGAAAACACTATAATAAGCAGGATACGTTATATGCAAATTATATACAAGTGAATTCAGTCACATCGATATAAATATGTTATGTCAATTGATAGCTAACATTGAAGCTCGATTAGAATATTTAATAATTGGTACCTGTCCGTAACTAGTGAAATGGGTATAATGTTTGCTTCATGACAATTCGCGATAGCCGTAAATTAATATATATAATTTATAATTATCTCAGGTGTTCATACACCTACAAAAATATTATTTAATAAATCATGTTTATAAGTAAAACAGTAGCCATTTCATATAAATACTAAATTAACACAGTTAGGCCGACATGAGGAATAATGGGTAATTATTAAAAAAAAAAAAAAGAACCGGTCAAAAAAATAATTTTAGATTTTAAAACATTCAAATTAAAAAGCATTTGGCACTATCAGTAAATAAATTAGTAGTAAAATCATTATACCCATTACCTATATTTTTTACGGATTACGTACCTCAACACGGTTCAGTGTATTTCGTAGGTGCTCGTGACGCGGGTGCAAGCGTACTGGTTGCGGTTGACGCGGCGTCCATTCAGCTGGAGAACGAGTGGGTTGTTCACGCGAATCGATTTGAAGTCATACGTCTGGAATGGATGAGAATATTATTTAATGAATAGGCATATTTCCTAAAAAAAATATTATGTCCGTCATGTAGATTATTGAATTTTATTAGACACGTATTTTTTCTTTTTTCCTGCAAACAAAAAATGATCAAAATACAGAGAACGGAAATTTCGCGTGACGTCACTCCTTGCTACAATTTTTACCACGGCGAGGTGTCATAAGCCCCCACTTCGAAACGTTAAAGCGCTGTATCATTGTAATTTTTTTTTGTTTTGATAATGGAAAAAATACGCGTCTAATATTTTTATTATGTAACTGCCGGACTCATTAGATTTTTACTTTTTATACCAATTCAACATGCCTATTGTATATTATTTCGAAATCTTAATATACACTTATAATCGTTTTGCACAAAATGCAACTGATGACGATGAGCGTAAGTGGTACCACAGATATAGATACATCTAGATATCGCAAGAGTATCTACTTTGCTACTTTTCTTGCCCGCCTTAAACATAATATGCATAACGTGGCATCTAAAATCGCCAACCCGCAAGTGAGCAAGCGTGGTGATCAATGCTCATGGCTTCTCTACATGCATATTATAACAAGGCCGATATTATAACAAGATAAATTCTTATAACAAAAAAATAATTTAAAGGAACTATCGCTATCGCACGGCGGCGTCCGGCCGCGGGTATGACAAGGACAACTGTAGGTCCGACTAAACAGCTTAAGTAGTTATAATTCGAGGTTTGGCTCTCGCCTATTTCCTCCGTCAATATTGGACCAATTTTAAAAGATATTTTATAACCTGAATAAGATGAATATAGACTATGTCCCTATATTTTTCTTTTTTCATCAATAGTTGTTTGTACACTACGCCTCTGTTGACAGCGATTGAAAGCAATTGGAAATTGGCAATTTTGGCATATTTTGGAGGGTTGTAGTGCTTATAAAGATAATGTATCATCAAAAAGGAAAAGAGAGGCATAAGCAGGGGGGAGGGGGGGGGGGGGTTATCCTCAGTTTAGGTACGTTCAGCCGTCGCGCCTCCCCGGGATAGCGAATGGCAGTAGATTGCCGTTAGCCGCGTCGAGTACATATATCCTAAGAGCCCACGACGGCCAGACCTTCGTTATTTTATAAAAGCTGAAAGTTCTTCTGTGTGTCCCCCCTAGACAGGTAAGAACGACCAGGGACTATAGAGTTTGGGTAGTGGTTACTTGGGCAGGTAACAGGTAGTAAAGGTGTATAAAATAGTACCTTAAATTCGTTAAAGTATAAAGCTGAGTTTTTTTATATTTTATTAGGGATAACTTTAGAAATCTCGTCATCCATTGCCAGACACTTATGACAGTTGCTACCCCCTGCCAGACACCCCTAAACTTTAATAAATTATAATTATACTTTCGTTAGAGTATAAAAGCTAAATTTTATATATGTTACTTGGGGACCTATGAAAAAATGTTACCTCAAAAGCCGGACAGTTTTAATGGTTTTTACACCTTGCCAGACACATTGAAAGTCCGCTGTAGGTCCGAGCGCGAGGTAACGACTGTTCTAGCGGGTGCGAGTGAGATAGGGCGCTTAGTCGACTGCGATCTTTTACTGCGCATCATCTGTCTTTTAGTGATGTATTGAAGAATTATGTGTAGTTTCAAACACGTTTTGTTATTGATATTTGTGCAGTTTTTTTTGTGAAATAAAAGTGTAATTTTAGTAAAAAGTGTTATTATGGGAGACACATTAATTTGTTTCGTGTGTAATTACAATGTCCCTAATGTTATTGGTGTTTATGACGCTAGACTGCAAATACTCATCGATACGTATACAGTCTCCGATGTAAACGAAGCTTTTGACCGGAAGAAGTTGCGAAATTTTGACGCTAGCAATCTACCACCTTGCAAAAGCGAGCTATTGCAGCAATTTCTGCGAGCAAATTATGTATGTACCATTTGGAATAATGCTCATCTGAAAAATCTAACCATATATCAACCAGACAATAACGGCTGGGTATTGAAAAATGGCAAATACCAATTCAAATGGTTTTCAGGAGATCAACTACCAAGTTATGTAAGTTATGTTAGTGATTCGCTCAAAACTCAATCAGGTTTGTTATTATTATATATTATTATTGTACCAAATTTTTTAATTATTCATAATTGTACAAAATTGTTTACTTTTATCAGAAACTGACGTAGAAGGCGATATTGAAGACGACCATGACATCGACTGGACGAGTAGTGACGAAGAAAATGAAAATATCGACGACAACGAATATTTTTTTTTTACATGTAATAATACTTTTTTTTTGTATTTTATAATAATAAAATTACATTTTTACTATATATAACATGGCTATGAACGTAATTAAATATGTTTTTAATTGGATATCTTTAAAGATCGCAGTTGACTAAGCGCTCGCGCTCAGACCTACAGCGGACTTTCAATGTGTCTGGCAAGGTGTAAAAACCATTAAAACTGTCCGGCTTTTGAGGTAACATTTTTTCATAGGTCCCCAAGTAACATATATAAAATTTAGCTTTTATACTCTAACGAAAGTATAATTATAATTTATTAAAGTTTAGGGGTGTCTGGCAGGGGGTAGCAACTGTCATAAGTGTCTGGCAATGGATGACGAGATTTCTAAAGTTATCCCTAATAAAATATAAAAAAACTCAGCTTTATACTTTAACGAATTTAAGGTACTATTTTATACACCTTTACTACCTGTTACCTGCCAAAGTAACCACTACCCAAACTCTATAGTCCCTGGTCGTTCTTACCTGTCTAGGGGGGACACACAGAAGAACTTTCAGCTTTTATAAAATAACGAAGGTCTGGCCGTCGTGGGCTCTTACTCTAATAGTTATGTTGTCGCAAGCGACAATTCTACAACCCAAATACGCCGCGCCAATGTGAATTAAGCCTTAGAAGAGAGCCGCAATGTTTAAGTTAATATAACAATAGGGTTGAGCGCTTATGCAAGCTGAATTGAACTTTGTTTCGTAGTAGCTACAGTCGCGAAGTGAACATTCTTTACGTAGTACTTTCATTATTCTGTGATACAGCTAGTTAATATTTACATTACTGTAAAAAATTATTGCTTTGAGGTCCAGTAGGAAAACCGGCGAGAGCGTTTGTATGGAGAAAAGAGTATCTTAAATGGAAATTTAGGATTTCTATTTAAGATACTCAAGTTACTTACTAAACTGTGCAATCACCAAAAAAAACGATCTTTTTCAGTCCATTAAATTAGAATTTCTTTATTTACAAACTAGAATGCTCACCAGTTCCTCTGACTCATGCTTATGGGACCGCAGTTGTGGTTCCGGGATAGCGATGCAGTCCCCAATGATGGCGCCGCGACCATCAGCCCAGTTGTAAACAGTCACCAGCACACATTCCATGCTCTCGTCCACCATAGCAAATGTGCTGCGAAATTTAAGAATTCAGATACTTTTATAATCTGTTGATTAGTTTTTAGCAAAATTGGTAAGAAATTAGTCCAAATGCATTTCGCGCTCATTTGTTTCGAAATTGTTATGAATATATATAAATACTGCCACCCTAGACAAGTGACAATTCGACAAGCGATAACGCTGATTCGTTCAAATGTATGGAAGTGACAAGTCCAAGTCACGTGACTTATCATAAACTTAAACACCTGTCTTAACTAAAAATAAACGTTAACACCTGTCGCATTGCTACTTGCCTAGAGGCTAATCTTTTTTGTACACAATAAGAAACGAAAAAACCAGTTTGATATTTTGATGATCTAAAAATAACACAAATGGTCTAGAAATAGGGACTACTATTGTGTAACATCTATCATATTGTTTAAATTGACATTGAGTGAATAAGGGAAGAAGGCAGGTGTATTGGTGCTGATTCGTTCACGAAAAATTTCCATCTGTCTAGTTATAACATCCTAAGAAAACAATGTAGCTGCTTTAATTTATTTGGAACAGAATCCATTTTACAAGAAGATGATAAATATGCAAAGGTAGGGAATGGAAGGAGGCTCTAAGCACTAAGCATTCAATACAATTTTAATGGGTTTCATTCACAATTTTGTCTGTTTAACATCCATAATTGTATACGGACTTACGCACACGATTCGTTCTGTTTAAGATTATAATTATCTTCTTCCTGCCACACTATTCTCTCAACATTCAATATCGAGCAATAAAATCGACAGCAGCTACACACAGCTGCGGTGAGTTCGAAGGTAAGTTTAACAGATAGTATCTTCTAGATTATTTTTTTAAATTATTCCTAATTTTATTCAAACATTATTTATACATATATCGTAAATAAAATAAAAGCTTGTAAGTATGTTGCTTTGGTTCACTTTAGATATAGCATCAAAGAGGATAAAATGAACATGAAAAAAGCCTTTTTTAATGTTTAGCATAAAAATTACGTGTATATTTTACTTAGCGTGATGTTTGTTGAAAATAATCTTTTATATCGTGTACATAAGCCGTAACAAGACGTACCAAACTTTGCACCGCTGTGTGTCCTCATCTTCAGAGTCGCTCTCATTTTCTGGGCGAGTGCGCCAAGCCTCAATACTAAGTGTCCATTCCAAGTAGAAAGCATTCAAACAAGAAAAATCGTGCGTTTTTAAAACAGAAACTTATACTGTCGTATCTTAAGGCGAGTTTTTTAAGACTATTTTTACAGTGTAAAAACCACTGCACGATTATATACGAACCAAAATTATATAACCAACCGTAAGTTAAAAAAAATAAGATTTTATTTAGTACCTTAATGCACAGGTCCAAAAGCGGCACCTTGTGAGATACCTTCATTCTTACTTTACATATTGAATAAAATCTTATAATATTAATTATTGATCTTCGAGAGATAAAAAAAACATCAAAACCGAACATTTGAAAAGAGCGTAAATAAAATAATGCTAGACTATTATAAGTTACATTTATAAATTACGTATATACGAAATAGAAAGCTACAGTAAAATCGAATTCTTTAAAACCATAATTCATACAACTTTCAAGTACGAGAAAGCGTTACTTAATTGTTGGTCCATACAAGATACTGTCATTTTTAAATCCGTTCCGTACACTCGTTTGCGAAAATTTCAAACAACTCGCATTTATTCTATATAATAATAATATACTCGCACATTTCATAAGTTTCTGCTTTAAAACTCTAGCAAATCTAATAACTAGTACTTAGTCGTTAGCTCTTCCCGGCTTCCGCAAAGCTCCCCATCTTGCACAATTGTATTTAATAGCTTGCCACACAATTTATAAGAAAAATGAATGACGATGTAAGCTGGCAGCGATGTGCAGCATAATGTTTGGCAAAAAATGTTAAATGTAGCAAATTGTTTTTCCTTTCATGTATTTTAAGCTTTTTAGAATATGTGGTCGAAATATCAGACAAAATTTAAGTGATTAAATACTTGTACGTATTGTGTATATTTGGGAAAAAACTAGCTGCCTTCTCTAGTCAAGTGACTTTTTTACAATCATTAACGTTGTTAGAAAAGCTAAAATGTATATAAGTGACAAGTCTAAGTTCGGTTAACATACAGAAATGTCATTTAAATACATTTGAGCATTGATTGTAGAAATGCCAGTTTGCTAGGGGGGCTGATATCAACGAATAATATTAAATAGTACTTACAAAGGTACGGCGTTATCATTATGTATGGACCCGACGACTCTGCCGACCACGACAGTTCCATCATTATTGCCTTCTTGTAAGGCATCCAAGCGGGTTTTTTTGAACGTCACGTCGCGGCTGCCGAACGTATGAAGGGAGCCCTCGGTGTATATACCCAACATCCTCTTGTCGATTGACTGAGGAAGGCGTCTTGTATTAATTATATTGATACTGATATCTGCATAAAGTATTTACTCTGCACTCAATTTTTATTTATACTTTTAAATGTCATAATATAACGGGGAATTTTAATAAAATGGTGGGATTAGAGACTAGAGCTTTAGAGCTTTTGAATTACATATCTATTAATTAAAGTTCACGAAATATTAACTCCTACTGAACACATTTTTTTATCATACCATCATTTCGGAAAATCTGTCAAAAATCAAGCAATCTATGTAAACGAAACTCACACAACTCAACAGCATCTCATCTCATCAGCTTTAGTGTCGAGGCTTCAGATTTCCTCCAATCTTGTGTAATCTCTTAATTTTTTTTAATCTGTTCATTCTATATAATCCCAAATTAATCTATCTAACCTGAACCATATGCGTCAGACGTTTGGCCTTCAGTTTCCCCCGCGTGCGCACCAGCGTGTGCGCCGCCTGCGTGAATGTAACCAAGCGCGTGCGCTCTTGCCGCGGCGGCTGCCAAGGCGGGTCCAAGCGGCTGGCGTACTCAAAGTTCTGGATCGCTTCGTCGTAGTACTCAGAGTATTTTAATGCCTGTATAATGTTGATTTTTTACTATCCGATTGTGATATGTTACTTTATTAAATCTTTCTTTACCAATTTGGGGCAAAATCATTTAAAATATTTTAGACAAGAAGAAATATGTAATTTGTTGATATTTGTGGGTACTTGCTTATGCGAAGCATGGAGATAAATTCTTTAATTATATAAGAAAAATAATATCATGAAAAAAAAATACTTACAATCCCCTTGTTGTAATACAAATCCGGTTGCCCCTTTGCAATGGGATCTAATGATGCTTGCTTATAAGCACTCATGCACAATTTCAGTGTAGCTGGATCTTGGGCGACCATGAAAAACTGGCACAGGTATGCGTTCCCCAAGACTGACCAGGAAACTCCATCCTTTATATCCTGGCCTACAGCTTCTTTGGCTAGATCTACACTTTTCAAAATGGCAGTAGTAGCTTCTGAACGCTTCTTACCACTGCTTTCTTGACGAAGAATAATTGAAAGGCATCGAAGAGAAAGGCGGTTACGTTCCTAAACAGAATGTTAAAGTTTAGGTCACAGCTTTTAATTTTGCTAGAATAAACCTAATCTGATTGTATACCAGCTAAATAGTTTTTTTTTTTTATCTTTAGGTAGTAGTTTACATATGCTATGGTGTAAATATATGTGGTATTGTGTAGGTAGACATATCACAGCATTATATACTTAAGTTAGTTAGCCCAGTAATCTGTGTAACAAATCTCAGCAATCAGCAATCTATTCAAACTAAATACTTATTATTTTGAGCAGCAGCCCTTTGTCGCATACTTGTAAATAAAACTACTAAACATATTGTATGAGCTAAGAAATATTTTTGTACTCTTCAGATTACTATCTAATACAACCATTACCCTAGAAAACAAACACGCAAGTCTAGACCCAGCAATATTTTACTAATTATAATACATATAGTTATATGTATTACAAAACTTACATGTTTTAAAGCACCCTCGAAACTGGATTTAGCCTCTCTAACATTCATATTCTTCCAATGACACTCTCCGAGTTCATTCCAAGCATCAACCAGGTGCGGGTTAAGTTTTACAGCTTTGCTGAGGTATTGAGAGGCTCTCGCATCGTAAGTAGGGCTTATGTTGTAGCATCTGCCCTTCATATAGAGGAACTTAGCTCGTTGAGCAAACGGGATTTGGGTCTCCACTGTAAATTTTGATATTGTCTTTGTAACTGAACTTTGATGCAAGTTTTAAATTATGTGCAAACATTTACAGAGTTTTGCTATAGTTTAGTTTCTGATTGGGTTTGGATGGAATTATTCTACATGATCTATTTAATTACTTTTTTTCGTTAAAGGCCTTTTACTTTTATCAAAATATAATATTAAGTAATGAAATAGATGACAAATCTGTGTTATACTATTTATTTTATTCCTCTTTATTTTGTATACATTATATTTTTCTAATTTAGATTACATTGATTATGATATAATGGACATAATTATTAAGCAAAGTATTTATTACCGTCAATAGCCTCAAATTTCTCAACCAATGCTTTTTGTTTCTCTTCTACACACTTATTTTTCTCTGTAGCCATCTCAATAGGATGGTTCTCAAAAAATAAGTCTCTAAAAGTGTACAACTCTTTGAGCTCTTCCTGTAAAGTTAAATAAATAACAAAAATATTTATTGTGATGCTTGTTCATACTTTATAGCATGTTGATTAGACAAGGTACTTTTATTATGATTATAAAATAGTCCAATAAATACAATCTCAGTAACAAATTCTTAACCAATTATTAAAAACAGGATAAGTATTCAAGTCTATCCCATTTTTTCACTTACACATAATCCGTCGAGTAATCCCGTAACATCTTCTGGCACTTCTGCTTCCTTATCTGAGTTTAAAGACATCTTGAACTTATTATTCACACTAAAATTCACATTTAATGTCTGTGTGAAATTTTAATTCCCGAATTTCCAAGTTTTATTCACTTCGCACCTCAAGTCTTCAAGAATATTCAACATAAACAGGAGTGATTTATTTTTACCATACTGCGAAGGAGTGGGACAACAATACGTATTTATTGTGGAAAGAAAGAGAAAGGTGATATAATAATGGCATAAATCCTGACAAACAAGATTTTGAAACGTCAAATATCTAGAACCTCTGTCTATGATGTCCTATTGATTTTATAATTCGTAGTTGAAGGATTGAAGTATTTCTAAAAATAGTATTAATTTTTAACGATAAAAGAGAAATATGATTTTATCAAAAACAAAGAAATTGTTTAATTAATTGATTAAAATGGAAATGTCAGCTTCATGTTTGCTTCTGGATTTTTGTTTTTTGAAGTCAGACAGTCTTTTAGCTCGGTCTTCTTCGTCGAATCATCGGAATCATCGATCAATAGTTCAAGCTACTGTAAAGCTACTTTTATTCTACTACTAGACACTAGTCAAATAATGTACAATACCTACTCACAGAGTACTTTTATTTAATACCTACTCCTCTCATACTCTGTGCACTAATTAATGTGCATGAGTCGGTCAGAGTCACTAGCCAGTCTGTGCCTGTGGTCTGTACTTTAATGAGTGTCTTTCCTGGTCCGTCCAGTATTAAATATTGTAGTCGTTGCTTTTGAGTATCCCCTACGTTTTCCTATGCATCTATCTATCATCTATTGATCTTCACGCCATCCATTTAATACCGAAGGAAACTAATGTAAGTTCGCTCCAGAGATAATGTTATCACTACGTTTAGTTCGCTCTCAGGAATAATAAAACGAGAAATAAGAAGTGTTAAGATTACAAGCGTGAAAAAATTATCCTAAATTAAAATGGCATACCATACTGACGTTATAGTGGACGTAAGTGGTAAAACTAAATGTGGATTGTGTAAAATATTTATTTGTGACAGTAATATGGAAATAGAGCGACACTTATGTGATGAAAATCATATCAAAATGTATATGCAAAGACTCATGATACAGAATAACATTGTGGTCACTAATAAACAAATTAATTGCGGTTTATGTGATCAAGTATTTGACCAATCTAATATTCTTAATCATATTAACAGCAGTCGACATCAAGATATGAAAGTCAGTGTAGAAGAATTAATTAAAAAGGATGGAGGTTTACTTTTGCTGCCGGAGAACATATCTAACGTTGGTTCTGCAGTCAATTGTTTAGCTTGCGACAGCTTTGTAGATTTCGAATTTGCAGCTATTAAATCCCATATAGAATCAACGAAACATAGAAGAGCACGAGCTATGGCAGTTCAACCAATGAATGCGATTTTCTCTGTAGAAGACACAAATGATGACCTTTGGTGCAAAATCTGTCAAGTTTATTTTGAAAACTTTATTGAAGTTATTTTTGAACATGTCGACGAAGATCCAGTGCACAGAAAGAAACTTGGAAAGCTGTTGATGTTGATTAACGGTCAGAATATAAGTATGGAGAAATTCTTGTATGATCCTAAAGAGGATAAAGCTTATTGTAAGAAATGTGGAATAGAAGTACCATGTAATGTCGATAATTTAGAAAGACATATCAAAGGCAAGAAACATGCTTCTTAAGGTTATAAAATAAAGTTTAGTTGAGTAAAATGAATGGAATTCGAAAAATAATGTTAAAAAGACTACATAATATATTAATGTTTTTTAATCATGTAATCATATTATTAAGTAATTTAAAGAATGTTATTTATAGGATTTATTGTAATAAAAATATTTGCACATAATGGTGATTTTAAGTAGGAAGTAAATAAAAAGCTAATCCCCTTCTAAAAGTAATGCATATAAATACTTATATGACTTCAGAATTAAAATAACAAAATTAACATGACCCACGAATATTAATGTATTGAATTACGTGAAAATGTATCATTTGAAGAAAAGCAATTTGCGAAGGTGAAAAGCCTCACCTAAAACACCAAGAATGGGGAATCCCCGATTCATAGATAATGTTACGTCTAAACGACAAAGATAACAAACCTTGTTAAGTCTCTAAGTTCTAGATAATTACTGTAGAAACATATTAATCAAATAACAAAATTTTCAATAATGTATTTTGTTGAAATTCTCGATTTCGATGGAGAAAAATATAAAAGTTTTATGTTAGCCTTGCTGCTTGCAGCCTTGGTTCGCAATTATTTTTAGTGTTGCCTTACAAGAAAACGATATTCATTTATCGATCTTGTGCAGGCGTAAGATCGGCGAATATTAAAAAATAAAATATCAACATCTGTCACTACTACTGTCACTAGTCAAACTGTCAAATCAATCCAAAAAATTCGCGAAATTTCAAGTTACTGCTAATAAAACCGCAATCCATTGCTAATACGAATAGTAATTGGTATCAAACAACACAACAATTGTAACAAGTTAAAATGAAAACTGGTATATTGTATGGTATTGTCGCTAGTTCGAAGACGCGAGTACGTTGCGTATTTTGCGGAGTGTTCATCCCGAAGGCGAGCAGATGTATTGAGCAGCATACAAACGGCGCAAAACATAAAGAAAACATCGAGCTGATGAATGAGAACGGTATATGTTTCGCTAACGAGACACTTCACTGCAAGCCATGCAATCGAAACCTGCCCGACGAGGAATCTGTGATCAGGCACATCGATGGAGAGGATCATTCAAACTGGATGGCAGCTATGGAAGATCTCATAGACGGTGAGTTCATCACTCTAGACGCTTTTCTGTCCTGCGAGAAAGACGACGTTTACTGTGAGGTGTGCCACTGCAGTGTCACCTGCTCCCTACAGAGTGTCGAGGAGCATGTCAACCACATCAGCCATCGGTCCAATATAACTGAGCGCCTAAAGCCTCTCAATGGCATATTCTCCGTAGAGAATGATGATGAAGTCTGGTGCAAAGTCTGCGATGCGTACATTGATAACACAGTGCAGAGTATTCTGAGCCACATTGATGATGATGAGCAGCATATGGAGTGGTTTACGGAGATTGAAGACCTGATTGAGAGCCAGGAGGTGTCTATTGAGGCCTATTTGGCTAACGAGCATGAGAATTTTGCTTATTGCAACAAATGCCATGTGGAAATCCCTTGCAATGCTCAGAATCTTGAAAGCCATGTGCACAGTGAAGCACATTTAAATCAATTTGGGTTATAGGGAATGGCCCCCCATTGTTTCAGTCGTGGCTAGTATGATCTTTAAGTATCTTTCAGTTATATTCACTTTTAAAAGTTATAGTTTACTTATTTGAATCTCATTTTTCATTTTTAAGTTGCTTTGATTAGATTTGTTCCAATTTAATATATAATTACAAGCTAAATTCAAGATATTTTATTATTGCAGCCAATTTAATTCCTATAATGTATTTCATTTGTATTCTTTAACAAGTGTTTAGTTCAGTTTTTCCGTGAATTAATTGGAGTGAAATGTGTTGATTACAATTATTGTATCTTATAATTTTATGAAAGTCACGATAAAAAACGAATGGGGCATTGAAATTGATAACCGCATCTAACGTACGAATGTACATTATATGGCAACATTTTACAACCAAAAAGAGCTTGGCTACGTAACAACTGAGACTATTTATACTGTAAATGTTGCTGGAGTAGTTATTAAGTATTTTATGTCAATAGTATCCATATATTTACTCATTAATCATAATAATCCATGTATGGTGTGATCTCTTTACTATCCTAGTGGTAATCACATTTTCATCCGTATTTATAAAATAGTTAGGTTGATAGTTCATCACAGTTTGACTGCTAAGATATAAATACTGCATCTCATATATTGCGGTTGGTCTTTTGATAAAAACACCATTTAAAATAAAGTTTATTAATCATCTTATTAAACAGTTTATAATGTTCAAGTACAGTCAACTGTGCCATTTTCATGTATTTCATAAATGCATTTAGAAATATATGAAGATTAATTACATGTTTAAGTAGATAACTGAGGCCATATTATAATGTTTTAAAACATTATTAGTCCATTGACGAATGGACATTTATACTGCCATGTTTTTTTTTCGAAACAAATATGGCTGAAAAACTTAATAATATGGCCCATACTGCATGGAGACTGTAAGTTTTGCTAGACAAACTTGAGCTTATTGCAATTAGCTGTCTAATATCATTAATTATTTTACCATACAAGTAACTAGTTAAGAATTTTGAGATGTACCAACACTTGCTTATTAATGACACATTAAGCAGGGTTTGCTCTTGTAGTTTTTGAACAAAACATTGTTAGAAAATAAATTAGGGTGTAGCCTAAATGTTTTACTGAATAAAACAGTTGAACATGATAGTCCTCACCCCTAGTTTGTTTTTTAATATTTTTTTTGTTAAAAAAACTGGTTAAGCAGACACAGCTTTTTTGTACAGTAAAGTAAATTTCTTCTTTCCAGCCCATCTAGTCTATTACTCTATATTTTTTGGCATTTTATACAAGGGTGTGGAACAATTAAAAATTGTTCTAGTGAAGAAGAGAAGCATTAAAACTGCTATGTATAAGTTGGTGTTGTTAGTAATTGGTGTTTATATACATAAGTATTTACTGTATTGTATGTAATGACATCATGCTTTATAAATAACTATTTGTTTTCAATATATTAGTGAAGTCCAAGATTACAAATTGTTATTAGTTAATGTGACATTCCTAATATTTTTCACCATTTTGTGTTCAATTTTGTGTTTTCTTATTGTTTTGCGCACCAGACACTTTAGCTTCTTTTACATCAGTAAGAATTAATTCAATAAAACATGATACCAGTGTAATATTTATACTTTATTCATAAATAATAATTCAATTATAAATATGGAATTATAGATCTGTGCTATAGAAACAGAACTAAAACATTTATTCAATACAATGTAATAGTAATATAATCGAAATATAATATTTATTAATACTTTTTTATTCGTATTTTTATGCTTGTAAAAATATCGCTAAGTATTTTTATTTGCCAATTAAAAGTGAACTTGATGTCCCAACTCTAAGTTCTACCTAAATATGGAAGATACTATTGTCATGTGTACTAATTAATTTAATTATAGCATCTATCAACATAAGTCTGTAATTATTTTTGGTTAGATTCATTATTTTTAGTATTGGGACGATTAAGTTTAATCAGTTTGTGATATTGTTATAATAGTTATTAGTTTCATTTCCAAAATAAACATTATCTAAAAACAAGAAATTGGGTTTTACCAATCATTAAACTTCCTTACAAAATAATGGACCAATAAATAATATTAAAACAGATTTTAAAGAACACGTAAAAAATTAAGATATGCGCCCATAACAGAGGGGAAAAATACATCTTGCACGTTATTCCGTCGTGCATCGTTAGTTCACCTGAATGCTATTTTGCGTCTGGACATAGTTATGCGAGAACTAACCAACATAAAGATAATATTTTGCCTAAAAATCATGTTATATTAGAAAAAGAAATTAGCATTAAACCTGAAAGTTGATCCTGCACGTCTACATCATATTCAGTTTAATCATTCTATTAACATTCTAGTCTAGATATTAAATTTATTCGTAAAACTATTCGGGCCGAATGACAAATCTTGACCATAATGCTAAAAAAAAAAAACCAAAGATTTTTGCTTTTGCAGATGGTTAATCATCTAAAGGATAATCATCATCTTCGTCTTCTTCTTGAATTGATTGTAAAGACGCCTCCGGACGTCCCATATAGGGATCATCGGGCATATCACAAGGTTCATGGCATGGCGGCATGTTATATATGTCCGGTGGAGGGGGTGGTGCGCAAGAGCATTCGGTTGCCACTTCCCCGAGTCTTGAGGCCATTCGCTCTTCGTCTAAGCGGACGACCTTCACAATATCTTCAGCGCAGCTGTCGAGACGAGTGATGCTATCCGTCAAGTGATGCTGTAGGGAACTAAGGGAAAAGAAGAATCGTGCGTCAACAAACTTCAACAAATGAAACTGAAATGCTTAATAAATGAGACTAAAATTCAGTTTGTCTCAAATAAGAAATAAAATGTTGGTTAATGGCCTTTGGATATGTCATGTATATAGGTCGTTCTAAAATTAGAGTAATTTTTCATCATCATTGATATATATAAAATTACTCACGTTATCCTTTCATGGGTGTTCCTTAACTCTTTGCTGAAGCTCCGCAGTCTGCCGAGCTCGTCCCTTAGCTTCCTATCCACCTCATCCTTGGTAAGTTCACCAGAAGGCCTCAGAGTGCGATCAGCTAGCCTGGCTTCTATTACACGCTCCTGCTCCATTGTTTCGATAAGATTCTGTTCTGTTGCTGTCTGTTCTTCTGCTAGTGACTTGTAGTCTCTCATAGCCTGTGGTAATACAGTACTGATATATAAAATCAGTATAGATATCTATAATATTCAAGTCGCTAATAGGTAGTACTACAATGTTCGATGATAAATAAACTGAATAACAGTTCCCTTCAGTTCTTAACACGAAAAACTGCTTATTGGTTCCTACTTCTTACCCTACGTTCGTACCTAAGTGATAAGGATGGTAACTAAGGATATTTCTTTGGTAGTAAATGAAATGACAATGAAATGAAATGACTGACCTCTTCCTTTTGCCAGTACAGATCCTGCAGCTTTACTTTGTTTGTATTGAGCCGTCTCCTGAGTGCTGAGTCCACTCTTGCAGCGTGGGCTTGTGCTGTTATTGACAGATGGACCCTGGCCCCTCTTACCTAGATGAGAATAAATGTCTTGAAACCAGAGGTAGTATTATTTTTCTACCTGTTCCCGAGCAATATTTTCAGCATCTAGACTCACCGGATTCAGACATACTTATTGTGTGTAAAACTCACAGTTTTAACACACAATAAATCTCTAAAAAGTGCGATTACCTACTGTAAAGATAGGCCTTGTTCTAGAAAGATTGTTCTGAATAGTAGATCTAGTTTTAAAAATGAAATACCTGTTGTCTGATAACAATTGCATTGCTGAGTGCTTTTAGTCCAGCTTTCTTCAATGCCACACATCGGTTCTCCCAGCGAGTAACTGGTGATGCTCTATAAACCGTAAGTCCAAGTTCAGATTGGGTATTCTGGAAGATCTTGTAAGACTGGTTAAATGGGTACAACAGTAAATAACAAGTTCAACAGGAAAAAGCAACGATTGTTGAAACAGATTGGCTAAGTGACGACCTTTGCAAGTTTAATTTGATGAGAGTAGCTTAGAATTTATGGCGAATATGCAGAATATATGAGAGATATAAATAGCAAAGCAGGGACATAAGTACGGCTTTTGTTTATTGGCTGAAACTTACTTTTTCTTCTTTTTCTCTCTGCCGAAATCCCCCCCTCTAGAAGTGGATCCTGCGCATGTTATATTAGCACAAGCTTGTTCAATAGACAGTGCCTGATCTTTGTGAAGTATGTCGACCAATATCTTTTGTCTAGTCTTCTCCATACTAGTTGTCTGCTGTTGTAATGTCATTATAAGTTTCTCGAATTTCTTTTTTTCTTCGCGCAGAAATTCATATTCCTGAAATGGGGATAATTTATATTCAAATCAGAGTTGAAGCGTGTAGTGTTGCATCATGTTGATTGTTGCTTTTTAAAGACCAGCTAAATTAGCGTAAAAGTAATTCTGGTCGTAGAGTCGATTGTTTTTCAGATGCGTAAAGCTGTAAAAATACAAAATAGTGAAAAAAATTATCAATTTTGGAAGAGAGAGGTGTTCTGAAATGTTGAAAAATATTATTGAATTGTACAAAATACATAAGTTATTTACTTGCAAGATAACTTCTTCTACATTGTCGCTCTGTGGGCTCAACGCTCCTGGCTGGCTGGCCTCTCGGGAGTGTCCGTCTATTTCATTCTGGATCCTATCGATGACCACTCGCAGGGCGTTGTGCTCGTAATGTAAGGTCTCTATCGCATCACTCAGGCGTTTTGTCAGGTCATCCAGTACCCAGCGCCAGGAGGCTATGTCTGACATCCTAGGTAGTAAAATATCATACATAGCTCAGTAGCGCACATGAACTTATATGTGGATGCATGACAATTTGCTTTGATCTTTCATGTTTCTATTTGTAGTACCTACTTTTATTTGAATGACCTGTTATTTTAGTGGTTAGTGAGCCTGGCAGCTAAACCGGTGGTCGTAGGTTCGATTCCCACCCAGGACAAATCCTTGTGTGATGAGCATGATAATTTGTTCTGTCTGCGTGTAATTTATCTATAATATGTACCTACATATGTATTTTTAAATACATACTTAGGTAAGTATATTTGTCAGTTATTTGGTTGCTATAATACAGGTTCTGTCTAGTTTGGGATCAGATAGCCGTGTTTGAGTTGTCCCTAGGTATTATAATAATTAATTTTATATTTAACTTTGGAAACATGACATCATTAATTCGGTCTCCTTGTCTCTTCCCTGATGTTAGAGGAGTAGAGTTTCCATAATTTTAGAATAGTATTTCTTTCTTTTTTGCAAGGAAGATATCAGTCGCCACGATACAGAAGCTAGGACAATTTACGGCGATTCATTGTATTAATTAAAATAAAAGATATTAGAACTTCTTTTTAGTTACCTACCTACATTTGACCAAAGTTCCTACTGTAAAACGATGTATTCCACTAAGTAACTCAACATAGTCTTCTTACCTGTCTTGCAAGCATTTCTTGAACTGATACTCGTTGCTCTCATGTGCAAAGTTGTTTAACATCACCAGTTCCTGGGTGTCATTTACCTGTTCCACCACTTTAGCACTTAGTCTGTCATTTAGGTTCCTCAAGTCTTCCAGCCCAAATGGGCAACCCAAGTAACAATTCTCAGCAATCATTGTGTGAATTTTGTTGTAATTTGAGTGTTAAATGTATTAATAGTTTGTTTTGGATATGTAGTAGGTTCCAGTGTTTGTTGACATGTTATGATGGCGTCAAATATTTTTGGCAGTGTGACAGTTCGTGTGCTAACGAGTTTAACTTGGTTGTGTAAGATATTGTACCTCCTTTGTAATTTTATGGATAATAATAATATCTTGGGAAAAGTCTGAACAGCCAACTGATCCCAAACTAGGCGAACATGTATTTGTATTGCAAGCAGACAACTGATAAACATTATATACATTTCTGAATACATATAATTTATAGATAAATTACACCTAGACAGACCAAATGATCATGCTCAACACACAAAGATTTGTCCTGGGAATCGAACCCACGACCTCCGGTTTAGTAGCCAGGGTCAATAACTACTAGACGAACAGGCCAGTCAATGGTGACATATTATAGAGCCTTGTAAAGTATAGAGCCCTTTAAAAACTACAAGTGCGTTATCCTTAGGTAGGTGGCTGTGCCTTTAGTTCTAGGTCGGACTAGATTTAAGTATACCTACCTCTTTTCGGGAACTCCTTAGTAAGTTTTCTGATTGTGTAAGATTTATGAAGGTCCAACTACGTTGTAGTCGATCTAGTTGGTCATCGACGTCAGACGATACGAAATTTGTGTTTCCACAGTGTTTTTTGTAAAGCGATTTTTGATTTTGATGACAACCGATATAGCAAATAAGCCTGCTGGTATACCTACTCTCCTAGAGTCTATATGACTAAACGTGCCTATGTACCTAAAGTGTGTAAATAAGGCTTGCAGAACAAACTAGCATCTAGTGTTTCTGTGAATTTTAATTCAAGCTAACTTTATTAATTAAAGGTTACGTCTTATAAAAAATTCACATAACATAAGCGTTTAAGTACTTTATACTCAGCTATATAAGTAGCTATGAGCAAAAGCTTCAACTAAAGTGGATTGCAATAGGATATTATGAATTTATAATAACACAATTATGAAACATCAACGTCGAAACGTCAACTGTCATAACTGTCATATCGGCTCCGTAATAAATTAATTATTTAAAATCTATTATCAAATGTAATTGTGTTAAAGATAGACTAAATTGATCAGACACTCATAAATCATCACATCTAGTGTTATCTCATGGATTAAAGTGTAAATAAAGTGTAACGATCTGCTGGAAACTATGTGTAGGTACAAAAGTAAACAAACTGCAATAAGAGTGGCCTAAAACGAAAACTAGTGTTCCAATTATAAAGATTTATTGTTAATAAGTTCACATATCAACGTTAAACGTGACAAATATGCGTATAATATCTCTGTGTTAATATTACCTTGATAAACGTTACTATTCAAAAGTGCATATCATCACAACAATACAACTAACAGTGACATCTAGCGATGATATGATACAAAAGTCGATAAAGCAGGTTATAAGTGACACTCAAAACAGCGCCATCTAGCCACAATATATGGAAGCTCGGTAGTAAAGCAGTCTGGCTTTAAGATAATCCTTAATTAAGAATAATTACCAACTGCACGTTTGGCTCCTGTTTGTTAATAACCGCTTGGCGTGGTACGAAGTCTGGGTTCGATCCTTAGATATAACAACCTCTTTTTGAAAGTCATTATGGGAGACGAAAACGTAACTCGTAGAAAACCGATAAGGTCAACATCACTAAATGAAACTACAACATCTTTGTTTGATAACACGATTATGAGTTTACCTAACACTTCACAAGATAATGAGATAGTGAATGATTTAAAAGAACGAATAAACCAGCTCACCACCGATCTTCAAAGTGCAAATCAAGAAATAGAAAATTTACTGTGTGAAAACAAGACTTTAAAATCCGACTTACAAAAATCTAATAAATTAATTGATATATACAAGAAAATTGGATTAAATACAAGTACCTGTCTAACGCCACCACGGGCTATACAAAACACTAAAATACGATCACGAAAAATAAGCCTTAGTACTACATCTACGCCCATACAAAGTAAACAGTGTGATACAAATGCATTTACGCCTATACAAAATAAACAATATGAGACAAATCAATCAAATGTAGCTGGATACACGCGACATACGCAAAATGACCTGGGTGTAGATAATAACTGTAAATCCTCCTTAAAATCAGAAGAGAAAATAGAACTGAGAAGCACTAAAATGGTTGGTAAAGAATGCAAAATAAAAAGGAAAATCATAATATTAGCTGATCAACAAGGTTACTGTCTCCAAAGAACTTTGCAAGAACTCGTCGGATCTGATTTTAATGTGACATGTTACTGGAAACCGGGTGCAAGAATGTGCGATGTGTTGAATTGCATGCAGGATGATATTGGGACTCTAAATACTGGCGATTTTGTAATGGTTTTAGGTGGAATTAATGACATTAATCCTATTGAATTCCAATTCAAGCTAAATAGTTTTATTGTGTCCAATAAAGGTGTTAATATTTTCATAAGCGAGGTACCGTATAATAAGACATTAAATGAAAATAAATTAAACTACAAATTAAGATTCATATGTGGTAACCATAACAATGCAACGTTCATCGATATGAATTATTGTACATATTTACCATATAGAACTAATCGACTGACTCACATTAGTCGCTACTTATTACAAGAAATTATTAGGTTTGATTATAAAATAAAGATTACAAAATATCACAAAAATAAACAATCACAAAAAATCACAAGCAAAATCATGGTAGAAAAAAGTACACAAACTGACGATTCCCCAATAATCACCGAAAAAAGTGCAAATAATGACGACAATATTTTAGATGAAAATATACCACCAGAAACTCTTTTTCGTGTATGATCGTATTACCATATTACACCTAAATATCAATGGCCTTTTAAGTAAATCAGGTGTATTTACTGTATCTTTAGAGGATTTAAGTTATAAAGGTAATAATGTTGACATTATTTGTTTCTGTGAACACAATATGATCATGTCTGACACTAATTTGTTAAATATTCCTAATTTTTCATTAGCTACTTGTTATGCTAGAAAAACCAGACATGGTGGCACCTGTATCATGGTCAGAAAAGGTATAAAGTTTAAGCCTGTTGTTAATATTTTGAACTATAGCATACCACACATAATTGAGTGCTGTGGAATAGAGTTGTCTGACCATAATATAATAGTACTATGTATCTACAGAATTCCACAAAGTAAGAATGTCAAGGATAAATTTGATACATTTCTTAAGAGTTTAGATAATATTCTTAATGTGTTTGCACTTAAAAGCAAGAAAAAATGTATAATCTGTGGAGATTTTAATATCGACATACTTAGGAAAACTTCATACTCGCAACAATTTCAGCATTGTCTCAAAGGTTTTAATATGAAATGTCAAATATCCACGCCAACTCGTTTAATTAGTGGGTCGTGTATAGATAACATATTACATAATATAAGGGGATGTAAAAGTGAAATACATGAATTAGCAATATCGGATCACACTGCACAGATACTACACTGTCCCGTTAAAAAGACTTGCAGACTTAATTATTGGTTCTCAACTAGAAGAGATTACTCTAAAGAAAATATAAACAAATTCATTGACTGCCTTAAGAGTCTTAGTTTTGCAGAAGTATATGAGGAAATCGATCCAAACATAGCCTTCAATAAATTCCACGACATATTTTTACTTTTCTACAAACTATGTTTTCCAAATCTAAAATATAAAATAACTTCTAAAGTAAAACCTAAATGGATAAGTCGAGGTATTAGGGTTTGTAGCAAAAGAAAAAGAAAACTATTATGGGAATATAGATTATGTCCAACTCAGCAAAATAAAAATAACTTCAAGACGCTTTCACAAAGGCTTAAGAAAATAATTCAGCTCACACAAAAATCTCAAAATATCAATTATATAAATAATGCCCAAAATAAATCAAAAGCTACATGGAAATTGATAAATAACTGTATAAACAATTATCCTAACGAAAGCATTACTCGAATAAAAATTAATGACCAAATAATGACAAATCCAAATGAAATTGCACAAGCTTTCAATAATTTTTATGCAGATCAGGTTCAACCCATTAACGTATCAAGGTATAACAAGTCAACTCTTGGTAATAAACCAGATACTATGTTCATGCAACCCACTATCCCACAAGACATACATCAAATCATTATTAAATTAAAAAACACTGCTAGCACGGGATATGATGAAATCAATACTAAAATAATTAAAAATGTATCTATATTAATTGCTCCTGTACTAAGCCATTTGATAAATCAATGTATCACAGAAGGTATCTTCCCTGAAAAACTTAAAGTTTCAGTGATAAAACCCCTTTTCAAAAAAGATGACAAGGAAAATGTGGCATGTTATAGGCCTATAGCATTAGTGCCAGTTTTCTCAAAGGTCTTTGAAAAGGTTATATATAATAACTTAAATATGTTCTTTGAAAAATATTTGATGTTTGCGGATGAACAAAAGGGATTTAGGAAAAATAAATGCATTGATGTAGCTATTTATGACTTTCTTAAACTAATAATTACTAGAATAGATAAGGGCTTACCAGTTCAAGCCCTTTACATGGACATGACGAAGGCGTTTGACTACGTAGACCATAAAATCCTCATAAGCAAACTTAACGCCTATGGTGTCAGGGGAAATGTATCTAATTTGCTTGAATCGTACTTAACCAATCGTCAACAAATAACAATAATTAACAAAGTTTGTCCACGGTCAAAAACTCTGATTTCCTATAAATCTAATATGAGAAATGTAACTTACGGGGTACCACAGGGGAGTACACTGGGCCCTCTACTATTTATCATTTATATTAATGACTTCCCGTCAGCTACGAATTTTCCCATGACTATGTTTGCTGATGACAGTACGGTTGTATTTAATAATGACAAATATGATATCATTGAATCAGAAATTAATACAAGCTTGACATCACTTATTACTTGGTTGGAAAACCAAAATTTGAAAATAAATTTGAATAAAACCACCATAATGAATTTTGGACAGAAAGCAAATAAAAAACCAGCTTTAGACATAGAATACAAAAATAAAAAAATTGTCGGAAGTGATGTGACTAAATTTCTTGGACTACACGTAGAAAATACTTTGAAGTGGACTACTCAGATTGATAAAGTATGCAGTAAACTTAACCAATATTCGTATATGCTATATATGTTAAATAAAACTGTCAATCAAAAAACAACCCTCACAGCATACCATGGACTAGTAGCTTCTACGTTAAGATACGGTATTATATTCTGGGGAAACGCAACCGGTAAGGAATCAGTATTTAAAGCACAAAAGCGTTGCATTCGAGCTATATGCAATCTAAGTAGCACCGACTCTTGTAAACCGTACTTTAAAAAGCTGAATCTATTAACAATGCCTTCTATGTATATATTTGAAACAGCAATGTTTGTAAAGCGAAACTGGTCAAAATTCTCAGAAGTAGGTAGTAGTCGAAGATCTGGTAAATTACATTTAGTGCCCGCTAAAACAGCCCTACTTCATAAAAGTATCTTTGCAATGGCGCCAAAAATCTATAACAAACTACCGAAATGTCTACGTTTGAAAGAAACTGCTACATTTAAATCTAAATTACAATTATTTTTAGTACAACAGGCGTATTATTCAGTTGAAGAATTTATGAATGATTTAAATATAAATGACACTGTAATGTAACATGACTTCCTTAATTATATATTGACACTTATTGTAAATTTCTGTATTTTAATCTATTAATTCAAATTCATTATTGACAACTAATTTCTTCTTTACTTAATTACTTATTGACATTTCATTGTAATTTTAAGTAGTTTAATTTGTATTACTGTAAATTCTTCATTTGTATTTTTTGATAATGTTATTAAATTTGTACACCATGTATATGGTAGAACATAGTGGACATGTAATATAATGTAACATCTTTGTAAAATTTACCTATGTTTCACAATAAATGATTATGATTATGATTATGATTATGATTAAACATGGAGAATTGCAAGCGTACCGCAGGGATTACTACGTAAAATACGTTGTAATCTGTACCTGTAACAATCTACAAAGCTATTTGTAGGTACTTATTTAAAGATATTTTGTAAACAAATAGTCAGGCAAGTAGTACTTAAGGATTATAAAGTCGTGTTAGAAACCGAGAGTAATTCTATCAAGAAAAACAATTAGCTTAAGTGTCGGTACTAAATGTAGAACAGTGTATATGATAGAAAATACACCAGTGCCCTTACTCTCTAATAAAATATTAATTCTAATACAATGCCAATGCGAAATTGATATTAGTTTAGCAGGCAGGAAACTCAGTTTTCTTAAAAGAAAATGCTGTCAATGGAAGGAACTGACTGGAATCTAAACATATTTTTTTGTACCGCGTATTGTTTGTGTGCCTGCTAAATGAATAACAATTTTGCATGGAGAGAAAGGGCACAGGTTTATAAGTCATTTTGAAACGAAGAGTAAATATTCTTCCAAAAAAACTGTGCTTATGAGCTTAGTTGTACTAATTAAATGTAGAATAGTGCACCTGGATGGTGCAAAATACACCAGTTAATCATTCACAGTCTTAGGTAGGCATAGTAATAAAAAACGGGGCTGATGAAGCGATAAATATCGGCCTTTTTAATGAAACCGTTGCGTGAATTTAAAACATTCGTGCTTAGCTCCTAAAAATAAGCAAACTTATGCTTTCATTACGTGTTAACAAACTCTAAGCAACAATTGTGTTTATAAAATCTCAATTCAACATATTTTTCGTACACCGCTGTTATAACGTTTATTATTAATGAAATACTAAAATAAATTATTAATTGCTGTAAATTTCAATCATGATGACGTAAGCAGGTTTAAGCAGCACAAAGTAGATTAATTCTGCGACACTGATTATGCTGAAGCCAAGGAACAAACTCAGAAGACCACCGATGGCACCTGTAAAAAAAAATAAAGTTTGTTAAGTATCTAATATTCCAATGTATTTTATTGTGGGCAACATCACATACATTGCTCTGAACCCAAAGTAAGTAGCTGTAGCACTTGTGTTATGGAATCAGAGTAAACGAAGGTACCGCACACACCCAAACCCGAGACTGTAGAAAAGTGGTTTTCTATATTGAACCGTCTGGGGATCGAACCCGAGAACTCTGACACGCCAGTGGACCACGGAGGTCGTCAAATCAAAGTACCCTAAAATTTGGATTTTTTAAACTTTCAGTTTGTCTATCTGACCTCCTTACACACACCCAAAATAAGTATAAAAATGCTTATTCAGTATCGGCTAACGTCGCAACAATCGCTTTTGTTGACAACCGCCATAGCGAATAACCCTGCTGGACATAGAAACCACTAAATGTTATGACAATATGATGTACGAATACATCAAAGATAATAATACTATTTTAATTAAACGGGAATTAGCGCGAAACATAGCAGACTCTCAGACTGAGAGTCTGCTTGCGACCACGGCCGGTGTAACCTGGTCGAAACGTCAAGCGTAAAGGTATTTATAAATGTTTCGCGCTGATTCCCGTTTCATTAAAATAGTATTATAAACATGCAGCGTGATACTTTAAAAGTTAATATCAAACATAATAGTCCCTTAGTCCCTAGATCAAGGTAGCACGAACAAACTAACTACAAAAATATGTCCTCCTCTCTTGCTGTATGCCTTATTAAGATTGTTAGCAACGCACTAAGTCGAGTTCCGAACCCCACAGGGAGCGGCCTTAGTGAACGTTGCTAACGTAGTTACTTTTACAATTGATTTTGATTTTGATTTTTGATTTTGGTATACAAATTCGAAAAGTTTATTTTTGCCTGTAACATAATATGGAACTGTTTAGTATTTATATGAAATTAGTTCAGGCGTATTTTCCAATTAGCTAATACTATTAACGCTGAATTCCTTATGAAATCTCTATTCCCCAGACCCTTACGTCGCTGTGCTTAAGTTAAATTATTTACATAGCAGATATACTTATAATAAGTATGTTCTATACCATTTTGAATATTCTACTAGTTTAGAAGTAGTTGCATTGATAAGTAGCGCTTGATTGTAGTTTTGTCAAATATCTTAATTATAGTAAATATTACCTAATATTTAAACTTCAAGGTAGGTAACCTTGAAGTTTGAGAACTACTTGCTTACTTTTGCATATTTATCATTAAGCTAGCTGTCCACCGTCTTCCTCAATAAATGGGCTATCCAACGCCTGAAAGACTTTTTTAAATCGGACCAGTAGTTCCTGAGATTAGCGCGTCCAAACAAACTCTTCAGCTTTATATATTAGTATAGATTACGTAACATGACAGGGTTCAAACCTAACTCATAAAAAACTGTTTCAAATCTGGCATTACCAACCCAAGCAAATGACCAAAAAAGGCAACCATGTCTGTGTCAGTAGAGTCTGTGTCTGTATATTCATTACTAGCTGTTTCTCGCGGCTCCGCCCGCGTGGATATCGGTTATCGCGGCAAAAAGTAACCTATATCCTTTCTTAGGCTCTAGGCTATCTGTGTTCTAAATTTTATTTAAATCGGTTTAGTAGTTTTGGCGTGAAAGCGCAACAGACAGACCGACAGAGTTATTTTCGCATTTGAAATATTAGTAAGTATTATGGATAATAAACTTACCAACGAAGTAATAATCATCGTACTGGGCATGTCGATGTTGCCCAAGAAACATATCGTCGTAAAAGTGTACGTTGATTTGTGTCACCTCACCTCTGCATAAAAAAAAACTATTAGGTACGTATGTTTTATATTTATATTGAGGCAGTTTTGTGTGTAAGGGAGCACAGGCCGGGCAATACCAATGCGGTATATACATATAATACATGGCATGTTAAAGGGCGCCGGTAAATATGATCTATTTGATTATTTTATTATTTTTAATTTTTGATGAATTGTTTTGATTTTTTTTTATTACATAACCATGGTTAGTGTATTTTGATTGGAAAGTGTTAAAAAGTTACGGAGACGTTAAGCTATCTACACAA
Organism: Diachrysia chrysitis; assembly: GCA_932294365.1. NCBI lineage: Eukaryota > Metazoa > Arthropoda > Insecta > Lepidoptera > Noctuidae > Diachrysia > Diachrysia chrysitis. The sequence goes on along the minus strand of OW028659.1, from coordinate 5,321,207 downwards.
AATAGCTTCCAACCGCTTTAAAGAGTTATTCTTATTAACACAACACACTACATTTATATTTAAAGGTTAAGAATCATAGGTCTTGCCCTTTGATTATATACATGTCAAAGCTCTTGCCTTACTCTAACCTTAATTATAAAAATCTTGACAGTTTTTAACAACTATTTTTAAGAATCTTAGTTCAAATGTTCAAAAATTTCTATAGAGAATTTATTACTGTAAGAATTTAATTTTTAAGAATTTCTTAAACTTAGAACCTCCGTTACTAAAGAAAATTGATTTTTTATGAATTGAGTGCTAAATAAGTGAACTATAGAGTGCATCTAACAAGTATGAACTGTGAGCAACGCATGGACAACTAAAATCGTAAAATAAGTATCAAAACAGAGCGAGCGCTCCGTTTTATTAAAACTATATCTAAATCTTTTTTCGCATAAACGTCTGTCGCATAACTGTCTGCACGGAAAATCACTTAAACGAGCGTAGTACTTACAGTTTAAAATTTGCTTACGCTCGACACAACGGGCTGCTACCGATGCGCGCACTCTATGCTTGTCTCTTTATACTCTTATGGCCTTATTAATAAAAATCTCGACTGCGATTAGCGATAGCTTAGCAAATTCTATATTCAATTTTTCTATGGAGAATTTAAAATTAGAATCTGTTAATGCGTTGTTAAGTTCCATCGTGACTTTTATTAATAAGGCCATGTGTTAAAGTTTAGTTATGTTTTTAGTTAAGGTGTTAATGCATAAGTACATACATTCTAAGCGTCCCCCATTTATGCGAAGTATTCTCCATATCCCTCGTAAGATCTGAGTAGAACACTTGGCTAGCATAGATGACGTCGTTACATGATGGATGACAGGACTTTGACTCCTGCTGAGTCCCTCTCTCGTCCTCACTCTCGGCGTAGTACGCGTAAATTAACTGCTCCTCAACTTTGGCTGTGGATTAAAGGTTTTATTATATTTAGGCTTGAGTAAAAGGCAGAATATTTGTCTCTACATTAGGTAGGTATTCTTTAAATTTAAATTTAAAAGATAGAAAAAAAAATAGTAAAGATGGAACAGTACATTATAGGGCAACACATAATTATTTTGCTGTTTATTTATAATATACAAAAATATATAAAAATAAAGTTATTAAAAGTACAAAAATAAATAGACTTAAGTAGTATAACGACAAAATCTAAACATTTGAAATCAAATATCTGTGAAATAAAATGATAAGTTTTATACACTATCATTGTTTTTTTTTCGTCAACTCAAACGAAACTTGAAGAGTTCCATACAAGCATTACAACGTGGCAATGCCGCCAGCCTTTTATGAATACTCCCAGTGGACAGCGATGTGGACGAATTTTTTAGGTTAAAGTTTTAATTAGATTAGTTTATTTTGTTATTTCTTTTGTGTATATATAGTTAAGTTTCTTAGAATAAAATTAATATTGTAATATGATTAAAAAAAACTGTAATTATACGAGAAGTTCTAAAATGTCTTTCTTCGATCAGCATGAGACAAAGTATTCGCCCATGAGACATTTTTAGGGTTGCCTATCAAATAATAGCTAGGTACATAAATATTAATAATTTTAAACAAACCTTTGACGCTGTTAATGCAATTAAAATCAAGCTTCGTAGTGCAGACTGGCTCCCAAATGAATTGCCCTGAAACGTAGATATAAAAAACGAAAAATGCAATATTGATAACATTTTAGGAGCTATCCAACATGCAGGTCATAAACTATTTACTCGCGAATATATGGCTCCTAAAAAGCAGGAAAGGGTTTCGTTACAAGCGTTATTGCCCCCTGTGGGACCATAACAACGGATAAAAAGATTTTAATAAATAATGTAAACAACATTTAAATATGCGTTTGCTTAACTTCCTCTTATACTCTAATACTGTAACGTCAATCAGTTTTAAGTCGCCGTTAATCTAATGTTGTCTCTGTCACATAAAGGTGTAAAGTAGCGACAGATAGACATTTAAGAACGTCTTAAAGTTAAGTACCATTTCAGTATTCGGGGGTAAGAAATAAAGTAGGTAGTTGTTACGAAAATCAATTTTACTTAATATCAAAGTGCTGTGATAGCACTGCATTCCACTGTTTGTAGCCAATTCTTTTGATATTCAAGTCACAGGCAAAACCACAAAATATATGTAGTATATAAATAAATGTTGACTGCACGGATAGCGTGGTCGGCGCCAATTACAACTGTGCGCGAAGTTTTTCGGGTTCGATCCCCGCATGGGACAAGCATTTGTTCCATGCGGTTTTGTCACAAATGCTTGTTCCAAGTCTGGGTGTTCTTTGTGCATGTGATTTGAATGTTTATAAGATCCCCACGACACAAGAATTAAGTGCGGGAGTAGTAATACGGGTTAGATTTTTTTACAACCATGCATTTTCAGTATAGTGCAAGAGTTCAACTTACTAGGCCAATGAAAGAGCACACAGTTACACATCTTCCTTGCCTCCCGTACCCACAGATCATGTTTACAGTTACTATCGGTATAGAACTCATAGTACTGCAACCTCTTCTCATTCTGGAAGAAGCACTGCCTCTTGTACGGCGAGAGGGCACGGAGGGACGAGTCGGTCTTGTAAGTGAGAGGGGTTACTTCGATAGTCGTCATGCGATCCATTGGGAGGCGGAGGACAGTGCTCGTGTAGACGTGGTCTGTTGGTGAGGCGATCAGGATCTGAGTAAAGGACACACTGTTTAAAAACGGGAAAATCTCAAACTTATACTTTTTTACTAACTTAATTATAACATACCATATGTTATAATTTCATCAAAAAAACATGTTTGTGGCCAAGAGTACATACTACATTATAAATATTGATGTAATTAAATACAAATATTAGAAAGGATTTTTTTTATTATACCTCAGGCAAAACTCGTACCTGCGACCACTGCACTGGTTCAACGCGCCAGTCGCTCCTTCGTTCGGTTCGAGTCCTGCCTAAGATCAAGTTTTTTTTTCTGCTATTTGTATTTAATTACAAATATTCGCTCCGCATTTGTTAATCCGCAAAAAAAAAAAAATATAGGTATTTATTGCTTAAAACTCACTGTAAATCCCAAACTATTCCCTTCACAAGCATACTGATGCTCAGTATTATTAAGGAACAGTTCCACGCCTAATCCATTTGACTCCCCGGAGGCCATGACCCTTAGTGGCTTCATCGTCAAGTCAGGAGGAAAGACCTTCGGGTAGCCGATGTCAAGTCCCCACTCTAAGGATGCTGGTCTAGCGTCCTCGTTGAAAGCTTTGTGCCAAGCTAAAGTTTCGTTGGTCCTGAGAAAAGTACGATTTTGACTAGTAAAAATTAATTTTTAAGGGTCTTGTTTATAAGGGTGTGTGCACTTTATGTATTTAAATTTATGGTAGGTGAAATCTATTTTAAGTTATTATGAGATGATGCTTAAATCCTTGAAATAACATTAGGGTGGTCAGTTTCTTAGTAATGTTGTCACTGTATCTAAAATATTGATCTCATATCTGGTATATGTTTTTGATATTGTATTCTTAACTAATTTGTTACTCCATTAAACATGTTCTTAGTTTTTAAGTTGTGCTACAAATAAGGAGTTTCTCTGAAATAAATGATTATGATTATTATGTACATCAATTAAATCTTAGCAACTTTGCCTATTTCGGTCCACTGTTGGACATAGACCTATCTTAAGTTGCACCATAGTAGTCCGTCCTCTGACTTTCATATTTGGTTGGACCCATGTCGTCCATCCTTTTATTTATCACCAGCGTATTCACCAGCGTAAGTATTCCCCCTTCTCGTAAAACATCAATTTTCTTTTTCGTGACTTCTTCTAATGTTTTTATAGTTATCCTGATATTCGGGGCGGAGACGAATCCAAGAAATCAAATATTGTGAAAATCGGTTCCCTCGTTCTTGAGTTAAAAATGGTGTAACTAACATGATATTGTTTTATATTATATAAAGATTTTTATTAGTTATATAATTTAGGCAACTTTTAACTTAATAAAACCTATTATATTTACTTATTAATTTAAGTATTTTTGAATAACGTTTCAAACTCACATAGCATTCAATGGTAGACTATTGAAGGCATAACAAAGTCCGTAATTAGTGAAGATTGGTTGGAAGAGCTCGCAGCATTTGTCGATCTCCCACCGGGAGTCGTGCAGGGCTGGCCAGTTGCAGGCCTTGACGACATCAGAACACGAAGGAGCACCCTGAAAATATTAATAGTTAGAGTTTCCAAACACAGACCTACTAAGTATTAATGCTTAATAACTTTCGTGAGTAGTATTCATTATTGTTTAATTAAATTATAACCGTTTACTCGCCTGACTCGCGACACCGCCGCCGCCGCGTAAGCTCATGATTAGGGACTCCTATTAAGTCTGAAACTAGTCGGGCAATCCCGAGAATGTGCGTGAGTAAACCGTTATGATCTAAATAAGTATTTATGCTTTACCTAAGCTAATATAGCATGTGTACATAGTTATTTGTTTTAGAGTACTTACTTACAGGTAAAAATTAAAGTCGTAAGATGTCGTGGTGGCCTAGAGGTTTAATGAACGGATTTGTGGGCACAAGTTTGCAGGTTCTAACCCATTACAGGCAAGTACCAATGTAACTTTTTTAAAGTTATGTGTACTTTCTTAATTATTCTAAGACATCATTGACAATTGGTATAGGAAAACTCGTAATGAGCAAGCGTGGTGGTTAATGATCATTCCTTTTCTATATGAGAAGAGGCCTGTGCTCAGCAGTGGGACATTTATAGACCGGTATTATTATTATAGGTAAAAAAGCAGATGTGACAAGGATTTAAATCGTACTACTTACTGAGTACAATTTATCGACTTAATTGTTGCTTTATTAGTACTGCATTTTAATACTATCATCTTTTTGATCTTGATCTAACAAGATTTTGGACCATTAACTAAGCTAATAATTCTTAATGAGAAATAAATTTTAAACTTTTTAATTCTCTTTTCATAATTCAGAAGTGTTCTCTCCTTGCAATTGAATTGATACTTTAACGAAAGTGTTTACAGTTATATATAGGGGAACGCAGGGTAATGAGAGCGGTCGGGCAATGGGAGCTATGGTGTTTGGACGGAATGCAGGCACATTTGCGCGATGGTAAGCACTCGGCTACTTCTGTCAACTATCGGCAAACTTCGCCTGACGCGCTCGAACCGTTAGTGCCATTCGTTTAGTCACGAGGGACTTTTGTGTGTTTTTCGCTCCATGCTTACAAGAAATTTTCGATTGCCAGCATAAAGGTAAGCATGAAGTTATATTATTATTTTGTTGTATTTATGGTTATTATATCCCTAGATTCGTTTACTAACAAGTCCAATTAGTTGAATTGTGATTGAGAATAGAATTACATATTTATGTTATTACTTTTCAAAATGGTGGTCAGCGGCTAATGGTAGCCTAGCTATTCTCTCATTAAACGACATAGCTCCTGTTACCCCATTTAGTAATTTTAGAGACATAAAAGCCTTGTTTTTTTGTTTTAGATGCCACGTAAAAGAACTCGGACAACCACAAAAGCTTCTTGGACAGTGGATTCATTAGAAAATGCGGTATCTGTTCTCAAAAGAGGAGGCATTTCGGTGTACAAAGTATCTCAACAAACTGGCATTCCTTACAGCACTCTAAAGAAGAGATACAATTCAGCGAAAGCTGACGATAGTAATAATAATAATAGTTTTATTTTATTATAATAACTGAGATCTCATTTATTGTACGTTTTGTTAATTTTATTCTTTGAGAGTAATTATAATGGCTCCCATTTTCCGTATGAGCGTTAAATGGGCTCTCATTAGCCGAATTTGTCGGGTAATAGGAGCGACTGACTTTTTTTGTAAAACTGTGATTGTACCTTAATACATGCCTGTAGTTGATTATAACTGTGATTAAAGTATTCTCTTATAATAAAGGTAAGAGTTTATAATAAAAAATTACAAGAATTTTGACTAACGTGGTTTTTATTAAAACTTTCCCTTAGTAGGCTCCCATTGCCCTGTTCTCCCCTACTATGAGTCGTTTTGCATTCTCGTCAAATTTCAGAAGGCTGTTATTTAATACATAATTAATCAATTAAAATTACGATATCTGCTCAATAATTAATAGGTACTTTTGTTTTAGTTATTTAAGTTTGACACTATTTTAGAATACACCACTTTCAAAGAACAGAATCGCGCCGTTGCATATTATGCGGCAGGCAGTGTCTTTATGTGTGTGTAAAAGAGCAGTTACAATGCGGTATCACACAGGCCGCGCAATGCTTGTCCAACATAAGCCGATTTCCGAAAATTTGAAATTTTATTATTTATTCGTGTCGAGAATCAGTAGCATAGTTATCTCCTTGAATTTGACGAGAATGCAAAACGACACATTTTATTTAGTTTAATCAACAACAGTACCTTAACGACAAATTCTTGGAGTTTATTAAACTGGTTGTTATTGAGTCTGTTCTCAATAAATTTGTTTTCATTCTTCATCCTTGGACATACTAGGGAAGCGAAGAATTCCTGCAAACTGTTCATAACATATTAAACGACATAATTACTTATACCATCTTTCTAGAAAATTCCACTACAATGTTACAATGTAATTTTCATCCTGTCTTCTATAATTTGTTCTGATTTATGACTTTACATTACATTGTAAATAAAAACCTGCTAAGTGCGAGCCAGACTCGTGCATGAATAGGTTCCGTACCATTTTAAAGAGCCTTTTAATTTGTAATTTATTTTTATTATTTGTTGTTATAGCGGGAACAGTAATACAAAATCTGTGTAAAAAAACATGCACGATTTTTTTACAAAAACATACAGAGAAATATTATTTAAATATACAAAAGCCAAGTAGTTTCCTTTTGAATCTATTATTTTAAAACTTGATTTTTAGTTGAATAGTTACGCTAAATGTGATGCAGCGTACAAGTATATATTATAGCCTGTACCTACCTATAAACTTCCGACAGACTGCATCCAATTGGATAATTCTTTTTATGTGCGTTCGTTAATGTCAGGACAAAGTTTGTTGATGAAGATGAAAAAAAACTATCAGTTTTTTAATACTCAGTATTTTAAAAGTGAGGGGCTGAATAAGAAAATAGGTAGGTAGGTAGGTAGGTAGGGTAGATAGGGCAGAGTAGGTAGTCAGTTATTAGGAGCGAAGCCAGCACAGCTAGTTTATTAAATACTTTACACCAAACAACGTCACAAAACTTACCCTTTTAACTCCGAGACATTAGCATAAGATTTCTTCACGTGTAAATGTGGGCAAATCACCACAGTTGGGAACGGTACTGCCCATATGGGGGTGGGAACAGAGTCGATGACGTTGACGAAAGGAGTCGAAGTCCACTTGCAGAACAGTTGGATGATGACGACGGCGCAGATGAAGATACTGATAAACATGATAACGATCCACGTCGCCTTCTCTTTGCTGCCGAAGGTGGGCTCGAAGATGTATCTGTTAGGAGATTAGAGATAGTTTTAGAGTAAAACTAAACTGTAACACTATGAATGTGAGAGGTGTGGAAAACTGTGAGGAAAATTAATAAACTTTTGCTCGTCGATTCTGTAAAAGTCAAGCAAGAACTCGCATCTCATCATTTACTGTAACGTTTTTTATTTGACACTTTGAATCGGGTTCGAGTGCGAAGTGAGCGACAAAGTGATGGGAAAATTGCTGAATCCCACTTCTTACGTCATCTCATACTTTATCAGTCAAAATCTCATGGTCAATTTAGTTCAACTCGCTGACACTCGCAAGGGTAGCGCTAGTGTAAATTCGAATTATCAACCGAGTTTTTGGAATGCCAATCAAAAGCTCACAGCGCTGAATCCGCTGTTCATTCAAAGTCTTACAGAATCACACTGCTGAACTCAAATCAATGAGGGCTTTTGCTATCTGTCAATTTCCACCAATTACGAGCCAGTAGCTTGTCTCTCATTGGGGGAAATTGACAGATGGACCACATGAAAGACTAGCGAATTCTAGCGGCTTTTTAAATCGTGAACACCCTCATTTAGATGCAAATGATAAATATATTAACCCTTTTTTTTGGAAGAGATTTACGCAGTTAGCCTAAGTGCAGGCTTTGACTGATTCATCGGACTTTAAATATTAACCGTGCTACATTAATGTGGGATAAGAAGATTGTATTATGAGTAAAAATAAAAGTATAAATGCGGCTTATGATGGTTAAAACTTAACGCAGCGAATGAAAGAAAGAGATGTATGTGTGTGATGGATATGGGAGGGTAATGGCGACGACGATGTTCACGACGGACACGGTGTAACGCTGATTTATTAAATTAACGTGTTTTATTTATTTATAACATTATTTTATTCAATAAACAGTTTAGAAATTTTTCATTGTTTGTTTTGCTCATACAATCTCACATTAATAAAGACGCTTTATGAAAAAGTTTTAAAATGAGGTATAAAAAAATTCGTCCACGACGCTGTCGACTGAAAGTGTACCGAAAAGGATTGTAATTTTGTATATTTTTAAAAAATTATTAAAAATGTAACTAACTTGACTCCATGCAGGGATCCTTGGTAAAAGAACTGCTTCAGACCTTTCATGACTTCACTAACCCACTTCTCCAGAACTGACTTAGATTCTATTTCTTCACTGATCACTGGTTTCTCCACATCCTTGTTGATTATCTTATTTTTGTTCAAATTTATCACATCAGGACTTATGTACTTAAAATCTTTTAAATAATAATCTCTAAAATAAAGATTTTCTCCTACTGATAAATTGTTTGGAATGCTGTTAATATCGTTTATTTTATTTTTGTGGTATTCAAACATTTTTGCAGCTTAGTAAATTAGTTTTAAATATGTCTTTACTGATCAAATCGTATGCAACGAATAGATAGAGGAAATTGTTGGACGTCGATCCAATACTACTTAATGGTATTGCAGTACTTGTGTTAATTGGAGTAAATGCTATTAGTGCACATTAGACTAACAAAATTGTATGTCCGTATGCTTGTATGTTGTGTTTATAAATGACAGAATTTGACAGTTCTGAAAGTATACAAGGTGAGTATTTTGTACAAACGAAAACTATGTCATATCGGTTACAAAAACGCTTGGTATAAAAAACTCTAAAAAAAAATGAAAATCATCTCGAATTTAAATACTGAAGCCGTAATAGTTTGACGGTAATAGTACTGAGATTCGAGATATTTTTTTTTGTTTAGTTTTTGATACCAATCGTTTTTGGAACCGTTATAAAGGTCATAGTTTTCGTTTGTACGTCAAAAATCTTACTTTGTTTAGCAGGTACAAAAAGATTGTTGTGTTTATTTAAGTACGTACTAAAAGAACTTTGAGTTATTAAAAAAGTAACATTAAGCACTTGCTGGTGCCCGGAACGCTTCACCTAAAAAAATCTACAATTCGACCCATGGATCAAAATATAAAAAAGATCGCAAAAAAACAAGTTTCTAGTAGGAAAGTCCCTTCAATTTTTATTTATTTATTTACATCTATTTATTTTTATTGTTATTATTGGTACAGAGCCCGTTGACAGATAGACGGACGGACGGACAGACAGCGGAGGCTTAGTTATAGGTTCATGTTGGCACCCTTTGGGTACGGGAACCCTATTTACAAACTAAGCACTTATTATTCTTAAAGGTAGTTAAAAAGGAGCTTTCTTGAACATTTTCGAATTTTCCACAGCAAAAGTCATCGCATAAACTAGTATGTAACAAGTTGAACCATTAATATCTCGCGGTAGTACCGTGGTGGGTGCTTCTAACTGTATTGCTGATATTTAACGCCGTTTTTATTCGATTTATTAACACTTAACTAGTTAAAGGCTTCATTATTTATGAATACAATGTGTAGAGACTAATTGATCGAGTGCATTAAAGTTATAGTTAGTTTTAATTGACCTTTATTCAGTTTCTAAAATAATAATAATATCTTGGGACAACTCACAAGCCTGCATAATGGCAACCAGAAAACTGATAAACATACTTAAATATTTTGAACATATATATATATTACAGATAAATTACACCCAGACACAGAACAAATGATCATGCTCATCAGACAAAGAATTTTCTTGGGTGGGAATCGAAACCACGGCCTCTGGTTTAGCAGTCAGGGTCACCGCTAGACCAATAGGCCAGTCATTAGATGACTATTTGTTTTTTTATGTCCGTTAGATAGATTATTAAAAAATATTAGGGATTTTTTTTTGTTTTATTTAACCAAAAACTTACGATAATACATTGATTATACATGTCGCATGATGTCGTTTCATTGATTTCCGGCAAATAGACATGTTGGACGTATTGGTCCCAGATTTCCCTTTTGATAGCAATAGAATAATAAATTTAAAATCTTCTTAAAAAAAACCGTACTAGAACAGTAGGACTTTTTTTTCGAAGTGAATATTTAATGATTTTAACCCACGCCGAGAAAATGAGGTAGGGATATATCGGACTTGCACCGACTTTAAGCACCCCGGACCCGTTCTTGCCTTTGCCGAAGTACCGGGTTCACTAAAGTATGCTCGGCAGGGCTCCGGCGGGCGAATAGTAGGACTACCATAATCCTTAAATACGTATTTTTCATCTTTTTATTCAAATGGTTTTGTTAACATAACAAGCATCGTTTACGCTCATAGCACCTTCTTCTTAATTCCATTTAACTAACGTAGTGACGTCATATTTCATAAGAACCTGTCAAATATAATCTCCACACACGTGAAAGCTAAAGATTATGATGTCGTACTTAAAATAACTGACATATTAAACGTTGAAGTTGTATTACTTTTAATCTATACTAATATTATAAAGCTGAAGAGTTTGTTTGTTTGTTTGTTTGAACGCGCTAATCTCAGGAACTACTGGTTCGAATTGAAAAAATCTTTTTGTATTGGATAGTCCGTTTATTGAGGAAGGCTATAGGCTATATAACATCACGCTACGACCAATAGGAGCGGAGCATAAATGTAAAATGTTGCAAATATGAAAAACCGTTGAGACTAAAACACGCGAACAAAGTCGCGGGGGACAGCTAGTTTTATATAAAGATTTTGTATTGTTTATGTAGAATTAGCGACTCGTCTCGGCTTCGCACGTTTACAAAATTATGAATTATACACACAAACCTTCCTCGTGAATCACTTTATCCATTGGTGAAAACCAAATGAAAATCCGTTCGATAATTTTGAGTTTATCGTGTTCAGATAAACGCGGCAGGTTACTTTGTTTTATAATATCGAGGGTATAGTGCTCAAACCCAATAAGTATGAAATTGTCACTTTCGAGATATTCAATATTTAAGTTTTAAGGACAAAAATACCTATTCTATTCAAATAATATCGTTATAATGAGTATTTGTGGTAAAAGTGTATACATTGAATTAGTGTATAACAGTATTATTAAGTTTCCAAGGTGGTCCATTTTATCATAAAAAAGTGTAAAGTGGCGAAGGGTACCGACTTATTGGGTTTTAGGTCAAAAGAAATTAAACATATTATAATTTAACATTACTTTAATAAATGGTTTATTTTAAGAAACAGAAAAGAAAACATGGTAAATTATTCTTTCGAAGGCTGTTGGCTTGGTGTACGTCTTCATACCACGTATCCATGCGTGGAGTTCCTCTGATATGATTAGTTTTTCGCACATATTTTGTAGATCCTTCTTTTTAGCAATGCTAATTGGTAATTGACCGTAATGTAATTGGACGTAGTTATGGAATATCAGATTAAGCGACACCTGGGTCAAATTGAGATATTTAGCTTCAAAGTTTTCAAAATGAAAATCACCGCTGTGTGTAGATTTTTTATGTTATGAATATAATTTTTAGTTTGAAGGTATAAAAATGTGTATAGTTTAGACTTATTAAGAGTTTTTTTACGGTACAGTACGAGATTTCGCAATAACGGCCTTTTTTCCGCTTAATTCGTTAATACATTTTTTCTATGTTCAGACTAACTTAATTTGTCAACAACGTATTATGCGAGAATTACGGTGTTTGATTCGTTAATGCGATTTGACTTGGGTTAAACAAAGCGCAATATAAGATTAAATCCATATAATTTTAATTTGATTTGGTCAAATTTTAGGTAACTTCTTATCATCAGAAACTTTACAACGCTTTTCTTACATTTTTCATCCTTCTCTTGTTTCCAAATAAAAAAAGTCTATTTAAAATAATAATAATTTAGGGCTACGCTATTCGTTGCGGAGAGGGGGCCGGGTCATCTCCCACTTGTTATACATGGACGACCTTAAACCATTTGCTTCTTATAAATTCCAACTATTTAAGTTACTGAAGATCACTGAAAGCTTCAGTAATTCCATTAGAATGGAATTTGGTGTTGACAAATGTGCAGAAATCGCAGGGCATACAGCTCTCGGATTCTATAAACCTAAGGTCGCTCTCTGCAACAGAGACCGACAAGTACTTGGGTATGTCAGAGGCGTTAGCCATCAACGTTGCTGACATGAAACAATCATTACAGACACGTTTCTTTGGCAGCCTGAACAAAGTACTGAAAAGTCTTGTGTCAGGAGGTAACAAGGTGCGTGCCTTTAATGGTTGGGTCATGCCAGTGTTGATGTACTCCTTTGGTACACTCAAGTGGACTCAGATTGAGTTAGACGCCTTGGATAGGAGAGTCCGCACACTACTAACCGCAAATCGAATGCACCACCCACGGTCATCGGTAATGAGGTTATTATTCCGCGAAAATGTGGGGGTCGGGGCTTTTTGAATGCTAAGACCCTCCATAATCGCGAGGTATGTAACCTCAGGGAGTAATTCCTCCAAGTTGACGTGGAGATGTGGTGGTAGTGGATAAGAGCCTCACACCGCTCTCCTTAGGCAAGGAGAACTGGCGCAAACCTGTCGTACTAAGTGTCAAGAACCACAAGGATGTATAGCAAAGCAAGGAGCTACACTGACGCTATTATCGGTCCCTCCATGGGCCCGACGTAGATTTCCTAGCGTCCGTGGCTTGGCTACGCTTCGGTGACCTCTTCGGCGAAACTGAAGGGTTTGGATGTGCAATTATGGATGAAGTTATCATGACAAACAACTACCGAAGTATATCATAAAGGATGGCACAGTTGACATTTGTCGGGCATGTCACTGTCCGGGTGAATCCTTAAGGCATATAGTTTCGGGTTGTTCTTGTCTTGCTAACGGTGAATACTTGCATAGACATAACCAAGTGGCCAGGATTATCCACCAGCAGCTTGCTTTGAAATACCAACATGTGGAAATAGAGGTACCGTACAACAGGTATGTTCCCGACCCAGTTCTCGAAAATGGTCGTGTCATATTGTACTGGGATCGATCTATCATCACTGACAGGACTATTGTAGCCAATAAGCCTGATATAGTGGTGATAGACCGATCAGAGCGTCAAACAATGATTGTTGATATCACTATACCCCATGACGAGAATCTCGTGAAAGCCGAAAAAGAAAAACAAATTAAATATTTGGATTTAGCTCACTTTACCTGGTATCAGCGGATTAATGCAAGCTAGTTGCACTAATTTTCTTCCTCGATCACCCATCGTAGCAAACACAAACACTAAACAGAAGAATTTCGAAAACAATTGGCGTAAACAGTATGCGCGTCGCAAACTGACAACAGGTAGCGCAAAAAGTTGATAGGTCTAATTAATTTATTGGGTTCTTCTCCCAACAAAGTTTGAAGAAAGTTAGTTGACGAAGTGAGCGAATACCATATAACTAAACATAAATTGTTTCTTTTGAAATATAATCGTACAATAAAACCCGACAAACACATTTGTTTTGATTTAGCTTTTGGTTTTGTTTGTTTTCTTACCTACGTATGTAAAGCTAAAACCCGATAAATACAAATAGTGGTTATTGCCTTTATGCCGTTGAGTAATTTTAGTTGAAATCATTGAACACTCAATACCAATAAATAGCTTTATATGGTTTGAGCGTGAAATAAAAATATTATTTATCAAGATAACACACTTTATAGGGTTTGAGATTTTAAATTTTGACTAAACGCGGTCACTTTATTGGGTTATTACCTCAAGTACTTTTCTTTCTACTGCGAATTCCACTTATTGGATTATACCACTGGAAAGAGCGTAAAAAATGCATTAAGATTTTTTTATAAAACGATTTTTGATTTTTTGGCACTTATTGGGTTTTAACACTATACCCTCGATATGTATGTATAGATAGACAGATTTATAATATATATAACATGAAATAACTAAAAAAACATTGATTAGGGTGTAACTAGTATGAGAACCAGACAAGTATGTACTTGGTTTGTCAAAGCCTTAGAGACGTTTTGCACAAACATTTTACGTATCGAACCAAGAAAAAAATCGACTATTCTGTTTAAGACACATTTTTTAAAACATCTTATAATATAATACCAGCCTATAAATGTCCCACTGCTAGGCACAGGCCTCTACTCATATAAAGAAGGAACGAGCATTGAATACTACCTTAAAAATATAAAACATCTTTGCTAGGGAAAATAACTACCGTGTCGCGTAGCCATAAACATTCAAATCACATACACTAAGAACACCCGGACTTTGAACAAATGTTTGAGTATCTTACGAATGTTTGTCCCTTGCGGGATCGATCCCGCAGCATGTCGCGCAGAGGTATCTGTCATGGAGACCCATAACCACTCGGCTATCTGTATCTGTACAGGCAAAGTCACACATACATTAACTTTGGCAATATATAGAAACTCGTCGATTGTTTTTTTGGAGCGTTATGGAAAAGTCAGAAGAAAAATAACTTGGATATTTTCTTTAGTTGTTAAAACTTGGAATGGGAGCGTGCAGCCCTTGGCAAAACATTGGTGATGTCGTACGTATGAATTTACATATTTTTACATATAGACTTTTGTTTTATATTGGTTCAGATGATTGTTTTGACGTAGATCTCAGTTAAGTAAAATGTATCTTTAAATATAAATCATGTTAATTTCGTTTAATTAAAATAACGAAATAATAAATTAAATTAAATAACGATAATATTATAACAACACTAAAAATATCTGAAAGTAAAACTCTATTCCTAAATTGAATCAAAATTTAACATAATATTATTTATTTTATCACAAATTCAATTATAATTAGAGAGAGAGTCTTGGATCTTTCAAAATAGGCAAAATAAATAGTGGAAATTCTTAAAAAAACTTCAAAAGTATTTCGGAAGAGGGTAAAAAATCTGTTAATATTAAATCTGTCCGTATTTAATTAACCTGTCTGTAAAAGAACTGACTTCAAAGACAACGGGTTGAATAATAAATTCGATTTAATTATATCGTTTGATGTGACCGTCACGTTTAAAAAAAGGAATCAATGAAAAGTTATTTTGTTTAAATGTTGAAGAAGGTATACTAATTGTATGATGATAAGAAACCCATACAATATTTTTATTTTTATTTGATTTTTTACAATTTTTTTGTTTTTTTTTTTTTTATTATGTTGTTTCTTGGTTGATATTTGTAAGTCGACAAGTAAACACAATAAAGGTACTACAGTGCGCTTACATGGACAATTAATGGCGCGATTATAGGCAATTTTGGACAATGATGTCCCGGCAACACCTAGTATGGCAATACAAAAATTGTAGAGAAACCGCCAAACGCTTGTAGAGAAAGCCCGTGTAGGCGCACCTTAAATTATAGCTTCGTTTATAAATCTCTGTTCAAAGTTCATCTTTATAAATATAATGGTGTATAAAATACTAATATTTTTTCTTACTTTTACCATCATTTTTGTGATTAAATATTTTTCTATTGGTAAACTGGTAGTAGTAAACACGCACGACGCATGTATTCAAAATATTCAAGTAGAGTAGAGGTGTCGGTAACTGTAACAGTGCGCGAGTTCAATTGTTTTTTCCCATCTCAAAAAATTTCCCAACACGCATAAAGAACTTTTTACTTCAAACATTTCAAGTATCAACTCTACTCAGCAATGCGACATATAATTCTAGAAACCTTGCAAAGTCAAGGATCGCATTTCAGGACTAAAGGATTGCGTTCTATTGAACTTATGAGTATCATTCAAATACGAAGAAATTTACCATTAAATATTATAGAAACTTCGTTCTGATATTTCTCGAAGGTAACGCTGGAACAGTGAACTTGTAATTAAATAAATAAATAGAATTCATTATTAATAATTTATTACTAATCTATGTGTGAATTTATTAAAAATAATTTATCATAAAATTATTTTAATATGTTTTTTTATACTTATAGCTCTTTAATTAATTATTTAATATGACTGAGCGTGTATATATATAAGTTAATTAGTCTGTGAAACTTGAAATAAATGATTATTTTTTTTAGTTATTATTTTCTTATGAGGAAATTGTCTTTCATATTAAATTAAGACAAGCTGTTATGCGAAAAATAAGGCATTTACATTCTATTTTACATTTTCATAATCTGTGAAAATAAACAAACTGATTTACAGTTTGTTTTTTTTCACATTTAAATAAAGCACGTTTTTACGAACGGCCAGTACACACGTGGAGGAGATCAGTGGACAAGGAGCTCAGGAAGGAAGAACTCAGATGGGAAGACGCTCGAAGAATCGCGCGGGACCGGCCGGCTTGGAGAAAACTTGTTGGGGCCCTCTGCACCAGCGGGGTGCCTTAACAACAACAACAACAACGTTTTTACGAAGTCACCAAAGAGACATTATGAATTGCAATATAAAAAAAAATTGTTTTACGTATACAAAGTTTCTTGCCAACACTAGGCGCAATATAATTTAATTTCCGATACCACAAGCCAGAGGTCAGGTCCGATAAGTTCATTCAACATACTATCGAAACTGACAAACAAATGTATTGACATTTGACATACTTTAACAAGTCTTATAACTATTGCTCGAGTCCTTCCGCAAAGAAAATACTTTATAACAAATATATTTAAAAATTATCGCTTTTAAATTTTAAAACTCTCAATTCATTTTTCCTGAAAAAAAAATATTTAAAAAATTCCTACAAAATTCTATAACATATTTAAATTTATTTTAAATATTGGTGTTATATTAATAGGTTTTAGTTTAGGTAAACGTTTGCTGCCATTTATTTACATTCATGCTACCCGATCGACTGCCCTATTGTTTTTGTAGAGTCAGCAACTTAGGGCTTAATACAGTTATAGAGTCATTTGTACTGAAAAACATTTAAATAAAATAATAAATATGAGGCTTAACGTATTTCAACAAAGAGGTTTTAGAAGGTTTCCCGTTTCTGGTATTGTTTTTAAGTCGGAAAAGGGTGATGGAAGCTCCATAAATTAAAATTTTGGTCAAAACTTTGGACAAGTACAACAAGAAAAGGTGCTTAAAGGATCTACTATTGTTTTGATACTTACCGATGCTTTAACAAAACTCATTGGAAACAAAAAAAAAATAAAAACAGGCCCAAAAAATATTAAAATATCAAGATTATTTAGTCGGACTATCGCTACATACGTCAAGACATTTGTACACATACAGCTAGAGTGTACCGGCTGTCTAGTTATCATTAACGACAATAGACGTACGGTGAAGTTACATCAATAGTGCGATAACAAGATCAATTGAATTTAAAATAATTATATTTACGTAATTTAGGTAATAATTGTGTAAGTGCGCGTAATATTTTCTTTATTATTTTGTGTTAAGAAATACGCATACAATTGCGATTGGCAATTATTTGTATATATTTTTTTCCATTTATTAAATTAACGTTTTTGTGATTGGGAAAATTCCAGTAAGTAAACAAACAGTACAGATTACAGATTTAATGAGCATTTATGGGAAAGTTATTGCAAAATTAATAAGCTTACCATTTGTATTAAAAAAAAACTATATATTTTTTTCTTAACTTATAGCATGAGTTTTTTGCACGATAAAAAAAAACGGTGTACTCTGTACACATTACTGTTATTTTGGTCGATTTAAGAAAAGCATAAATGTTTAGGAGTCACTTATTTATTGAGTTGTGAAATGATTCTAATGACTCTGTCTATTTAATTGTATCAATATAAATGAAATCTCATTTTATCTTTTTGTATCTGAGTCATCTCTCTGTGTTATGTAGGTTACTTATTGTTATTTAAGTCAATAAAGAAACGAGATCAAAATGTGTTGAAACTAAGATCTTTTCAAAGATATAACATTAACGAATAAATGAATAAAAGGTTTCTTTAGTAAATATGTTATTATCCATTAGAACGCAGTATAATCACGTCCGACCTTTAAAACGATAAAAATATAAAAGGGTGAATAACTGTTTTTTTTTTCTGGGAAGCAATTAGATGGAGAGTATTCTTAAAACTGCCGCGGGCGATTCAACTATAGTTTTAATGCTATTTTTTAATCTTAAACAAGTTTATTTATTATTTATTACTGTACTTGTTTTGTTGTTGTTCAGAGTGTTTTTAACCGACTTTAAAAAGAAAAAGGTTCTCAATTAATTTTTATATGTTTGTTTCCCGATTACTTGAAAACGCCTGGACCTACTTGGATTTTCTTTTCAAAAGGCTTTCCTGGTGGTCTCATGAACATCAGGTCAGGATCTGATTTTTGAACGTGCGTTTTTTGAACAATTAGTAGATTTATTCACCATAATCTATGATTAGATATCCTATGTATTTCATACAGTACGTACCTGTAACTTAGTTTAAAAAAGTGACTAAATATATTACTTAGTTTAGAGATGTTTACAAGTGTATTCTCTAATAACATGTTTTTTACTTTTCAGAATCATGTCTCCAAATAGAATCCTGTTATCAATGACAATATTATTATCGTTGGTTTATAAATGTAAGTAAAATATATTTATTTAATTAGGCAGCCTTGTTTTAATAACTTAAGCACTTACCTTAACATTTAGTTATTAAAATACAATCGAGGTACACTTAGATAATTTACTAGCCAATTTTTTGTTAAAATCAAAATCAAAATCAAAATTTCATTTATTCCAACTAGGCTACAAAGTAGCACTTTAAGAACGTCAATACAATGGACAGCACCCTGATTCGCCCACCCTTCACCGCTTCCTAAGTGCTCTGGCTGTGGAGAAGAAACGGCGCAACAAACTCCCCAGCAGCACGCTGTCATTTCGTATACAATAATAATAGTAATATAATTACAGAATTAATTCTTAAACAATAATAATAGTATTATAATTTAGGGTCTGCCCAAATAAATAAGTGTTTGAGGAGATAGGTACTCCAATAGGTACCTACTATGAAATTAAAAGTATAATCTACAGAGCCAAAAGTCAGCAGAACGACCAGTCACCGCAAGCAGCACCCGTTCACGAGTATGACGCAAGGATCAGCCATCACCTCCCTCGCCATATCAGAGGGAAGGAGGTGACCCGACCCAAGACGCCACCGCAGGCAATGACAACTAAGGGAGCATGACGAATCTGCTGCTGGCTTTAAAAAAAAGAAAAAAAAAAAAAAAAATGCATTGAATTAAAATACTCCTAACACTGATTTACTGCACTGCCCCTAAAAGGAGGAATTAGATAGTTACATAATTAAATTTTATGATTAATATAATTATACATTCCAAAACAATGTAAAGAATTAAACAAATACAATACACATACGTATAATCGTACTAAAAATAATAATAAGTTAAAACTAAACAATACTCTCTCTCTCTCATCTGTGACTTTGGTTTGGGCTTTTGAATTTATTTTTCTTTTTAATATTTTTTCAGCAACCAGTATCTACTGTTTCTACTGCAACAGCGCGAACAACTCAGCGTGTATCGACTTAACGCAGTATGACGATGAGATGCGCGGGCGCATCATACCTATCATCAACTGTGATACAGCCGTGCCCAGGATCGATGAGTACGACTTCTTCTGCAGGAAGATAGTTCAGACTAGTAAGTTATGTATTTGTAGTAGGTATCACAAAATTTTAGGTTCAATGGAAATAATCGTGTACGTCATAGCGCAGTTGTTATGATTTTTGGTATCGAATAATTATTTAAATAACTCATTTTGAGCAGCTGACTCTATACCAGATGTAATCTTCACCAATTTTCGATAATAATATCTTAAGAGTTTAGACAATTCACACACGGTCATCTGACCAACCAGACACTAATAAACATACTTATATATTTCTAAATACATACATATTATAGACAAATTACACCCAGACACAAAACAAATGATCATGCTCATCACACAAAGATTTTCATGGGTGAGAATCGATCCTACGACCACCGGTTTAGCAGTCAGGGTAACTAGGCCAGTCGGGACATATAACACTTGTCGTTTTGCATTCTCGTTAAATTCAAGGAGGTAACCATGCCAATGATAACACGAATCAATAATAAAACGAAAAGGTTTTTTTTTTTTTCGGAATTCGGCATGTTATTGTGACTAGCATTTCAAAACGCGGCCCTTGTGATACCGCACTGTAACTGCTCTATTACACACACATAAAGACACTGCCTGCCGCATACGCAACGGTACACACACCTTGTGTAACCTTGTTTAAGTTCTTTATTAACCTTGTATTCCAGTCTTCCACCCCCACAAGGACTCGGAGGTTCGCGTGACACGTGGCTGCGGCTGGGTGCGGCACGACAAGCCGTGTTACCGCGCCGACAACAGCGACCACTTGGAGACCGTCTGCCAGTGCTTCACCGACCACTGCAATAGTGCAGACAGCGTCAGTGCAGCTACTGCAACAACGCTGTTTGTTGCTCTCGCGATCTGTCTGTATTTCTACCGCTAATAAATTACATACATCTGCCGTTGGTACTTAGAGGCATCAATGGTTACACACACGTTAACAGTTTTAGTACCAAATGGGAAAGACAGCCATCAAGCATTGACCAGTTCTTTTTCTAGTTCAGTGTTCAAGCTTCTGGGATAAAAAAAAAAACAGTTTAAAATTTGGTTGGAGTCGTGAGTCATATGTGGGGCACGCACGTCTCAAAATAATCTCAAAATGTACCACATGTGGTGCACAAACTGTTAACATTTTATGGGATTATTTATTATAGATTTAAGTAAGTGAACTCCCAGACTTCTGAGAGTTAAATTAAGGGTTGGCTTACTTAAATTGTTAATAAGGAATCCCTTAAGTAACCATTAACGTCTCTGAGTGTGGAAGTTAGACTAGCATTAACCATAATCTGTTGGAAAACTATCCGGACTGTTAAATCCACAGAATAACGAAGATATTACTTACTTACCTTTAATCTTAAATGGTTATAGTAATCCGGTTACATAATATCTCCAAGTTATCTGGTGTTTGATATGACTTTCAATCAGGCGAAGTACCGTCCGTCTTTACTTCAAAAAATATCTATTTTAGTTCACATTAAATATGTAATTAGAAAAATAGTTTATTTAGAATAACTCAGAGATAAAACTGAAACACAAATAAAATAACATCAAAAAAACACACGTTTTATTATACACCCTGTATATGAACTCGTTCATTCAACTCTGTAAACATTTGGACTCGACCACAATACGGAAATAGGCCGGTATTGTGACACGAACCTTAATCCGGACCGGTCAGGAAAGCCCCCGGTTCGTCCGCCGCACACGGTGTATTGTTTGAACGTTACTTATTTACTAAAATACAGTGAATAACAGCTGTCGGTCATCACCAAAAATTACGTCATTGCGATGTAATTGTTATGAATTTAAGTATCTTTTATATTACAGTTGTTTGTAGTACGAATCATTGATGCATGTCCAGAGACATAGCTATGAACAGATAGCGTAGCATACTACAGTCGTAGCACGTAGCATCGTAGCGTAACTGCTACGAACGTTCAGTACATGCATTTATCTTGTCATAGTTATTTATGACTATTTATATTAATTTTATAATGTTTCTTGTTTAAAACTAACCTCTATGTTCTGTGAAGGTTTAATCATGAAGATCTATGAAGAAAGAAACAATATTATTGCTCGATAGTTTAGGTTAAGAGGAAAAAATCTTTTTGTGTATAAATCTTCCAACACAGTACGAAATTAAGTAAATATCGATTTTCTTTTTATTGTTCTCGTCATCTTTGCTTACTTGGTTTTGTAAACTATTGTCATACTTTTTTAAAATTACATTATATATCTCAGTGTGAAAAGCAAAATACCTACTTTATCTGCACAGCAAGTTTGTACTTTGCTTTATAATGTTTTACTTTATGAAAGTACAAAAAATATCTTTGAGATTTTCAGAGCAAGGGCGATTTTTGGCGACCTCTAAATTTTCGGACTACTATCCAGGGGATAGTTGCCTAATCCATATAACTTACGTTTAGGATAAATGCCCTCCGAGAAATTTATGTCGTTAAAACTTTCATCGCACATTGCCTTCCAATGCAATCGCTCTGACACATGCAACACGGCCACATACAACTACCACTAGTAGTTATAGGGTCTTTCGATAAATAAATATAAACTAGAGTTATTACAATCGACATAGGCAACTACACCCCTGGAGCAAATATCCTTGTTTTACCCTACTTAAAAATGAGCTGTTCTACAAAGAAAATAAAGAATGATTTTACTTGGCGCGTGGCTAGGTTTAGGTTTTATAAGAAACATTCAAGTCACTACATTAATTTCGTAGTCATATTTATACCTATTTTGGGTTCTGGAACAAGGTAAAAATATAAATTTATGCATGTCACTTCAAGTTTTTTGTACAAGGTTAGGTTAAAAAATATAAATATATAATTCGAGATAAAGAATTTCTACTTTTAGAATAATAACTAAATAGTTAAATAGAAATAATAAATAATTGAGGGAATGGAATATAACACACATATTTCATGAACATTCATTAAATTACTTCAATAGAATAAATAAAAAAAATAACATACGCTAGCGCCTTTGCACAGGTAAAAAAAACATTAATGAATTATACACAAAAACCTTTCTCTAAAATCACTCTATCCATTGGTGAAAACATATGACAATCCGTTCGGTAGTTTTTTGAGTTTATTGCGTCCAGACAGAGGACAGAAAATATTCGATGTCGTAAATAAAATCATCTATACTAATATTATAAAGCTGAACAGTTTGTTTGTTTGTTTGAACGCGCTAATCTCAGGAACTACTGGTTCGAATAGAAAAATTATTTTTGTATTGGATAGTCCGTTTATTGAGGAAGGCTATAGGCTATATAACATCACGCTACGACCAATAGGAGCGGATCATAAATGAAAAATGTTGCAAAAATGAAAAACCGTTGAAACTAAAACACGCGAACAAAGTCGCGGGGGACAGCTAGTTATAAATATAGTCCATTCATAAATAAACCTTTAACCTTCAAACCATATTATTTTTCGCAAGACAGCAAGGAGTTTCCGAAGCATACTTGTCCACTTCGACGAATCTAAAACATGGTAGGTAGGTATATTTTAATTTGCCAACTAGCCCACGGCGAGATTATCCTCCTGTTATATTTTCAAATAAAACAATGTTTACTTCATAAGAAATGAATCACAATAAATTGAATGTATTTAAAGACACCGTCATTTTAGACTGTGTCAATTTGTTAAGCAAATAACGACTTAATTTAGATTTTTATTCTTCGTTGTTGATTTAGTGCTATTTTTTGTCGTTACTTTTTTAGGATGAATTCTTTGATGGTTAAGTACTGAGATTAGACAACGTTAGATATGTGAGAGTGTAAACAGATTACTGTGTGATTAACTTGTTGTTTTCTTAATACCCTCTCTCATAGTCTCTCGGGATTGGTTTTAATTCACGGCTGAAGAAAATAAAACGGCCTTACGAGTCGGACTCGCGTATGTAGGGTTCTGTACCATTTTGTTTAGCCTTTTATTAAATAATGTCCCCCGCGACTTTGTGCGCGTGTTTCAGTTTCAACGGTTTTTTATTTTTGCAACATTTTTCATTTATGCTCCGCTCTTATTGGTCGTAGCGTAATGTCATATAGCTCATAACCCTCCTCAATAAATGGGCTATCCAACACTGAAAGAATTTTTCAAATCGGACCAGTCGTTCCTGAGATTAGAGCAAACAAACTCTTCAGCTTTTTATATGAAAGTATAAAGATTTAATTTATTTTTATTATTTGTTGTTATAGCGGCAACAGAAATACACACTGTGAAAATTTCAACTCTCTAGCTACTACAGTTCCTGCGGATTTAGCGAAGGCTTAGAATTAGGGTCCCGTTGGCTCCCTTCGGGTGCGGAACCCTAAAAACATTCACTGACTTACACAAGCTCAGAATAGCTTTTCGAACAATTCAGCTTCGTAATTTGTCTTTAATATATTTGTAGTGACATTTTCATTTAATACACACAAATAAAACAAAAATATACGGTCTGACCTTTATTACAATTAATAAGAATTTTATAAACAATTAATAATAATAAATCGCCAAAATTTTTTCACGGGTTTTGGTACAGACAAAACCCTCCCAGCCAAAGAAATAATTTTGGCAATATCTATTTATATTAATAAACACTCTAATATACCTAAATACATTTATGTATACTTACAAACTATTTAATTACAACAATTTTGATGTTAGTAATATATTAATAAATAATTAATTTAATTAAAAGTTTATAATCAATAATAATTGTAGGTCTGTAGGCAAATTCGTTAAAGTACTTTGATGCTACTTACATTTAATTACAGTTTAAGAATCAGCGCATATTTCAGAGTTACATCTAAGATCTTATTACTGTAAGAATTTATATATTTATTAGTTTTATGATTTTAATTAAATCAACGACTTAATAAAAGAAAATAAATACACAAAGAAAATTAAAAATATCAGTGCCTGTACTATGATCTCTTAAAACAGGACTGCTGGCATTGCGAAAGCGAGACGGCGCACTACAGTGCGTGTAGCGGCGTCTCGCTTCCGCTCAAAGGAAGCGCAATGACGCTAAGTAGTTCAAAGAAGATATTACTATGTATATGATCAAGTAATTGACAGTTTCAGTTTGATGGCTCTCAACATAAAAAAGTTTAAAGGGGTGTTGGTTCTTGTGGGTTCAAATATCCACTGGAACAACCTCCCAGTTCAATAAATGTATAAAAATAATGTAGTAAGATTGATTCTTAATTTTATAAATAAAAAAAGACTGCTAAAATGTGTTCTTCTCTTTAACCTAATATTTAAAATAAATGTTTTTAAGTCTCAGAACATAAGTCTACAATATGCGCTGTGTCTTGCATTCATCGGTTCGTTGCAGGATTTAGTTAAGCGTTTCCCTCTTCCTTCGCTCGTCGCTCAGAAGGTCCGTCTGTTCCGGCTCGCTGATGTCATTCGCGGACTGGATTGACAGATCTAGGTAGAAAAAGAGATGAAGAAGTGTAAATAAATAGATGTAGATATATCACATACATTGCTCTGAACCCAAAGTAAGTAGCTAAAGCACTTGTGTTATGGAATAAGATACAACGAAGGTACCACAAACACCTAGACCCGAGACAATTTAGAAATATGGTTTTCTACATTGGCCAAAATATATGTGTAAGTAACTGCTTGGAATCGTAAGATAATGCTTTTCGTAGGAATTTGAAGAATCAACGTTATTTAAAACAACTGTAGTAGTTTTGGGAGATTTAAATATCGAAATTTTGTTTTTCGTGTATAACTTCCTTATACTCATAATTCAGCGTTAAACCAGTGGTCGCAGGTTCGAGACCTGTCTTAAGTTATAAAAAAAAATCCTTTAAAAATTTTTTTTTAATTACAAATATTCGTTTCGCATGCGTTAATGCGTAACAAATACTCAAAATACAAATTCAAATTAAAATCATTTATTGCGTTCATGTGTACAAAGATGTTACAAATAAGTTTAGTTCACACATGAAGCCCGGTAAGGGCACAGCAACATTTATAATATAGTCACTTAACTTTAAGATACTCTTTAATTTCATCCTGAGTTTGATTGTCGTTTGAGTGTTCGTGTCTTTTGTACCAATTTCACTAAGACAAGTCATATTTAAGCAAAGTTAACGATATTAGAAAAAGTAATTCTACGTTTACACTGCGACACTATGCAGTACGCACCATACACTCGGCGTTTGACATCGAGTCTACGTAAACATGAAATTCCGATTTAAGGACATACTGCTCCAGACAAGGAAAGTATTGTCACTCATTTGTGTCGCTGTGTAAAGGCAGTCTTATGGTCATTTAAAATAAGGTTTAGTTTTCCGTGCCATCGTCGCTCTTGAAGGACCTGCCGAGCCGGGGCCCGAACCACATGCCGGGGCTTTCGGTGCGGCGGACGGCCACCGGTTGGAACTCGCGCGGACTGGCGATGGGCAGTGCGCTGCGCCCGGTGCGAGGAAACGGATACATTTTCCCAATGTTTGCCTGGCGACGACCACTGAATGGCTCGGAATCTACGATACAATGGACAATATTTAAAACTTACAATTACAATATTTATTTACTAATCTATACTTATACTTATAATATTATAAAGCTGAAGAGTTTGTTTGTTAGTTTGTTTGTTTGTTTGTTTGTTTGTTTGTTAGTTTGAACGCGCTAATCTCAG
Source organism: Diachrysia chrysitis (assembly GCA_932294365.1). Taxonomy (NCBI): domain Eukaryota; kingdom Metazoa; phylum Arthropoda; class Insecta; order Lepidoptera; family Noctuidae; genus Diachrysia; species Diachrysia chrysitis. The sequence continues at coordinate 5,294,621 of OW028659.1, read as the reverse complement.
GTACTACTGGTTCGAATTGAAAAATTCTTTTTGTATTGGATAGTCCGTTCATTGAGGAAGGCTATAGGCTATACAACATCACGTTACGACCAATAGGAGCGGAGCATAAGTGAAAAATGTTGCAAAAATGAAAAACCGTTGAATCTAAAACACGCGGACAAAGTCGCGGGGGACAGTTAGTTAGGTATATAACCTCAATAATTCATATACTGCGTAAATCAGTATTCCTTGGTGAGACTGGTTGCCAGAGTTGGAAACTAGAATTATTTATTCAAAAGTCACGTTTGGAGTACTTTAAAAATTCCATCAACGGAAAGAATACAGGATATAGTTAAAGGTAAATTTTAGCTTGTGTAGGGTCAAAACCATTTAAATGTTTAAAGCCGACACTATATTAATCTAGTAGCTGTCTAGGTACCTTCTTATCACTGGAAAATGAATATAATTTATGGATTTCATAATACACCACAAAACCTATTGTTGTTCAACTCATTAACGATAATTAGGTAACAAAGTAAGCGGCAATAGCCTAATGGTCAGGGTGACCGCCTTGTGATCGAGAGGTTGCAGGTTCGAACCCCACCCATTGCACTATTGACGTGAACCCACTCCAGACACAAGCATATTTAGCTTAGATGGAGGGGTTATCAAGATTGCTAGTAATGTGAATTCCACCATTGCTAGTAACCCTTTTTAAAACAAAAAAAAATGAAATATTTTAGAAAAGCTAAATATATTTTGGTCTATATATAAGCTAGCGTTATTATAATGGTCCTGCTAATTAGCCTTCTTAAAGTGACTTCTCTCATGACGATAATTTCCTTAGAAGTTATTCAACTCAAAAAATCTAAGTTGTGTCTTGAAATGTAAAGAGATGTCCGCTGTCTTTAGCCGATAAGAATGTAGCATACCCCTGCGTCTTCGTCGTAGGAAGCCCACAAAGATTTCCGCGAAATAGGGTTGTCAAAATATCAGGTTAAACATACCAGGGTAGAAGTCATCGAGGGGTATCTGCCACGTATTGTGGACGCGTCCCACGCGTGGGAACGGGTACAGGTTCAGCATGCCATCCCTGCGGAGCTTCACGTCACCGTCTGTTGTGCAAGAGACAAGAAGAATTACACATAATTGTGGTCAGGGCTTTTTTTAAATATTTAAATTATTATATAAAATAAATACAGCTTGTCAATGGTAATTTTAAAATTAACAGCAAATTTATTCAGCAACGAACTCGCCACTGTCTTACAAGTTACAAGATAAGCCTGTAAAACCTTTATTATTTTAAATTTTGATGTGTTAAATTCATGTTGTCATTGACGCTCAATATTTAGATAAAAACCTATGAGATAAATAAAATAAGTATCCTTAGAGTAAAGATAGAGAAGCATAGAGTGTACGCATCGCTAGTACCCCTTATTCCAAGCGCATGCGCATTTTTAGCTAAATGTACTACGATTTCAAAAAGTTTTAATAAAACGGTGCGCTCTGTTTTCCCACTGATTTTAAGATTTTACATGCTCATACTAGTACCAACAGTTCATACTCGATATGCGCATTCTATAGTTTATTTATTTATTCCTCTAAGTACGTATCTTTTGTATAAAACTACAAGTAAAAGGTAATAAGTATAGTGGCTCAGTCAAAATAGACTCGTTCAACGTTTAAAAACTCTATAATGGCTTTTTAACTTTCCACAAAATTAAAAGGCTTAATAGTTCCCATAGATATATGTAAATGCAATGCATAGAGAATGAATAAATCGTCACTGTAGCTTTTATTACAGCTTGTTTGACGACCACCATATAAATAATTATGCCCAGTTTCTATATTCAAGAAACGATTGGTTTTGCTTACGTTCGGTAGAATTTTCTAAGTAAAACAAAGAAAATTCTACCATCCGTAAGCAAAACCAATCATTTCTTAAATATAGGAACCGGGCATAAGACAGTACTCATTAATAATAGTAATAACTATTAATAATCTGAAACTATTAACGCATATTGAGCAAGCATTATGATCACTGCTTCCTTCTCTGAAGTGTAAAAAGTACAGGCTGGTAATATTTTATTATCTGAAATGTCAAAAAAAGAAACAAAAGTGTAATATGTTTATAAGGCTTGGCAAGTATAAATAGAACACCGCAAGAACTATTTAAATGAAGTCGTACGTCGATATCGCAAATTGACTGATGGATAGTGTGCACTTCGCCGAATCCAAAAATAGAAGGTTCCCCGTAGAACGTAATCATTCTTTTTTTGAATTCGTATGTCAATGGCTGACAGCCGGAGTTTTGTTTATTTTTTCTTTCTTTGTTGTATGCTATAGTTTTTGTGTTTTTTTTTTTAAATATGACTACTTTTTGAGGTAAATAGTTACTTTAGGATCAAAATCATAAGAATTACGATGAGTTATAATTATTTATTAATACTTTACGTATTAATAAGTAACCGTTTAATACTATAACCGCATCTGTGGGTGCAAGTCAATTTTAATCTATTTTAATAACATGCTCTCAAAATGAAGAAAACTATCGTAATTAAATTAACAACTTTATATTGAACAAGTTTAGTTAGTCAAGTAATTAACCAAATATGGTTGTGTAATACTAATAACCAATTTATAAGACTTTAATTTTATCGTTACATGTTAGTAGTAAATGTAAATTTTAAACTGTAATATTAACATTAAATTATGTTGTCTGAGGTAATTTTATCAGTAATTAAATTAAATTGTTTTTAGAAGAAAAAACACTTAATTCAATTCATCGTTTAAAATAAACATCATAGTTATTTTGATGCAGAATATTTCTTTTTATTGTCAAATTATTTGAAAAAATCTTTACAAAATAGCTATTAGGTACTACAATACATTTTTAAAGGCAAAGCACAAAGGGAAGTCTATATTTGAGTCGACACAATGGGCTACTAACCCTTTCAAAAACCATAATTGCTTCCATAAAATTAGGAGAGTAAATAGCATTTGAAGGTTAAATACAATCTTATTTCATGATAATATTCTCCATGAAATTGTATAACGTATTCAGCTCGCGTGCGGAACAAATGTTCGAGTAATAATCCTTTAAACCGATTTGCTCTTCATTTGCATTGTAAAGACTATATTCTGAAGATATGATGATTTTATCGAGAAACGTTAGATTTTAATGCATTTATCGATTATGTAGTGTCAGTGGATGTTAAGTATCGTACTGACGTGTATTTTTCTCAGTGTTCTAAACGGTTTTTCGTGTTTATTTTGTTTAAACGGAGTTTTTTTTGAAGACAGCTTTTCACGGTACGCGATTTCGCGGATCACCCCCTACTGCGCTCCGGGAAGCAGCTCGTCGAACGCTGATCGAATCACTCAAATGTATAAAAGTGACAAGTCTAAGTCACGTGACTTATCGAAATTAAATGTCTTTTCCATACATTTAATGTCATTTAAGCGATATGTATCATCGCTAACGCATGTAGAAATGCCACTTGGCTAGAGGGACTGGTCCGTCCCAATCTACCGCGATTGAAAGTATACTCTAAGTCGGTTGAAATTGGGTTTGATTTTCAAGACTTACACGGACCAGGGCGCTCCGTGGAAGAGCCTCGGTGCGCGGTCTGTATTATTGGTCGTGCGGGGACATTTGCGATATTGCGTACTGTGAGAAGCCGGTTTTACAGCTCTTTTCATGACAACTGGCTTTAGGACAGAAATAAAAATAGAGTGAAGAAATTATAATGAAAATATTTTTCACAACATTTTCCTATGTTATTTTTATTTCAGATTTCCGGTACTGGTCGGAAATAATTTCAGATGACTCTGTATAATTGTAATATTATACCCGCAGTATGCTAGTATCAGTTATCCTTATCTGTATGAGATAACACCACTATGACACGGATCATTTAATTATATCTATAGTTGTATATAAGTATTATTTAAGTAACCGTTACATTTGATTGACTGAACTGATAACCGAGTGGTACAGGTCACCTCGCTAACTATGACTGCGCCCAAGGTGCTGTGGTTCGATCCCCGCATGGGACAAGCACTTTCGAAATCCACAAATGGTTGTTCTAAGTCTGCGTGTTCTTTGTGTATGTGATTTGAATGTCTGTGAAACCTCCCGCGACACAAGGATTAAATTCTTTAGTGCGGGAGTCGATTAAAAAAAAGACCTAATCGAATTAAAATAAATAAATTTTGTTGCTGAATTTAATACAATTTCAACATTTATTCCGTTCTAGCTTGCTATCTTGCTTAAAATACTATAGAGAATAGATCTTATATACGACATCATCAAAGCCATTCAATTTGTTATTATTATGTAGAGCGCTATTTTCTTAAGATCAATCTTATTAGTGCATCTAATGGCATCTGGAAATAGGTTTATAAATGATAGAAGATCGTATTTACACTATAGTCATTTTTTTTTCAATAAAAGTTTGTAAAATCATAGTATTTGTTTTAATCTTGATTTAAATTTAATATAATCATGTATTACTTAATTTAATAAAATTGTGTCTATTAAATGCACCTACACGACATGTGTTTTAAGTAAATTATATAGATATTCGTATTTACACAATACAAATAACATGCAGGGCATTTATTTTTCATGGCCAAGGCGACAATTATTTTTAATATACGCAACAAACGGATGGTTCTTACTTAAAATTAAATCAGATCAAAATAGGTTGTACGTCTACAGATTTCCTATATTGTAAGATTATATTAAGTTTGAGTGTTCGTATTAAACAACTACCTATATTGTTCTTCTTTATCAAAACAGAAGTGACAACCAATTTATTTGTTCAAGTAACCCTCAATTACTGAAACGCTACTCAAGTTTAAGACGATCTTAAATGTCTGTCTGTCGCTATTTTACACCTTAAAGTGACAAAGACAGCATGAGACTTAACGACGACTTAAAACTGATTGACGTTTAAGTACGGCCATAATTCTTTTACAATACCGAAATCTCTCTAGACGAATTAATCTGTTACGAAATTCAACAAGTCTTCACATAAGCACCTTAATGTGGAGATTCTGACAACAAATGTATTTAATGTATTCAGGCTTCTACGAAATGTGTCTAGTTATATTAATTCTGCTCTAACAAACCCTTACGGCCGTGTTATTATAAATAATGGATCAGTAGTCTACCGCTTGCTGTATAGAAACATAATTTATTGAGTTATGCGGTAAATTAGTTGGAAGCTGATTTTGTTGACAGCATATGTCACATACTACACTTCATCTACATATACAAGGTGTTACTGAAAAGACATAATAATAAAAAAGGGTTGGAGAGTGCATCTGGTATAGAGACAATTTACAAAATTTCAGCTCTAAATGAGTAATTTAATAAATTGATATCCAATTTTTGGTATCAATTATTCGACACCAAAAATCATGACCAGGTCGCTAAAGCGATGTATCTTAACAGTTAGCTAGTGACACTTTTTGTTATAATTTTTAAAGTCTAATAAATAAGTGATGCGAAAAATTGGGTATTAATTATTAAATTCCAGATGTGCTCTTTACCCCTTTTGGATTGTTATGGCCTTTAGGTAACACCCTGTATATCTATCGAACCAATAACGATAGGCTAATAGAGAAGTAACTTTTATCTATGCTTTTAATATATAAAGCTGAAGAGATCGTTTGTTTGAACGCGATAGTCTCAGGAACTACTGGTCCGATTCGAAAAATCTTTCAGTTTTCGACCAAAAGGAGCGGAGCATAAATGAAAAATGTTGCAAAAATCAAAAACCGTTGAAACTAAAACACGCGGACAAAGTCGCGGGGGACAGCTATAAATTATAATTGTGATTAGTAGATAATACTCACTGTAAGCGCTGGCGACGGCGGACGCCAGCATAACCATGGCCACGACGAATTTCATTGCAGACTGCATTGTGTCTGTTGGACTAAAAAGCAAGTGTTACATTTTCATTTATAATCATACTTCTACTAGATTATTAACTATTGTAAAAATTGGTTGCCTGTAAAGTCGGTATACGGGCGAAAGTTTTACGTGACAACGACTTTGAGTGGTAAAATAATTTTAATGTGAATATTCATTCGTATGTCTGTCTCTCTCGCTCTTAGGCGGGCTAACCATGCCCGAGTGGAAGGGACGCGTGCCTCTCACTCGCTCTCATTGTGAGCGCATAACGTGAGCGGAGCGTAACGCAGTTTCTTGAAGTGTCACCCGGCAAACCAATTTATAAGACGTTGTCACGTCAAAAATATTATTTGCACTGCATCTTAATTAAAATAAAATTATTTTTATTCCAGTTTTACCGCAGTATTTTATTTACTTTTTAATATCATTGTTTTAAATATTTCCTGCATTTTTTTTGTTTATAAATACAAGGTTAAACAATTTTTAATATAATAATAATTTCAGTTCTATGTTTTATGTTAAAAACTTACAAAGACTCAAACATTAATTTCTTCTGGACTAAGACAGCGCCTGAAGCGATTTCATTCTCCAACTTAACTTGCCAACGCCGGCGTAATCTATTTGATCTCAATCTAACATGTTTAAACTTTCAAAGAATACATGCGGCTACGTTTATCTTTAATCCTAAACTTAAGTTATACGATTATTATAGATAAAGAAAATTCTTAATAAGTTATGTATGTTGGGTAATATTGTTTAGAGGTTTTGTTAAGGTTGATCATCTCGTTATATACCAAAATTGTATTGTTTGGTAGGTACGGTTCTATTTGGTTTGGTTCGATTTTACGGAGGATAAAAATATACGGAGTTCATTAAATTTACAAACAAAATTGTTTATAGGTAGTGGAATTCAAATCCTATAAGAAACCGTCGGAATAAAAATAATTTGCTTATAATATGTTTTTTAATGCGAGAAAATGGAAAACTGGTAATTAAAACGCAATGGAAACTAGTTATGAAACGAAAAAAATATAAAAAATATTAAAATAAAACAATAAATCTCTAACATATAACTTTAAATTTAAATTAATTAATATTAGTAAATTATTCCAAAATAAAATTTTATTAGACTGGTTTATATTATTTTATAAAAGGTATTACAAAAAATTATTAAAAGTCGCATTTTCATAAACATTAAACACTGAATGGGCTTTTCTGTTTTGCGTCAACCATTGTAATGTAAAGGTTGACCCCAATTTCAAACTGCTTTAACAAAACAGTTGATAAACCAAATATTATGTACCTACTTGTAAATTCATATTGGAAGCTACTGTCTTTGGGAACTTGTACACATGACGGCAATGTGTGAAGACGACGTCACGCATTTAAGGGTATCAAACGATCTATGTCTATTACGTACTTGAGAACCGAATGAAGATTGAATCATATATTTTTATGGGTGGGTACTATTTCTAGTCGGTTTTGTAGGTAGAAAACTTTTAGGATATATTTTTATTATTTTGTTAAGTCATTGAATAAGCTTGCTTATTGAGAATATTTAACAAAACGAAAGAAATTTTATACTGTAAGTTTTCATTTCTATTTCTTTGTACCAATTCGCTTTAATTATTTTAAATCAATTAAATTTAATTTAATTCTAGCATTCCGTGGCTGCGTAATCCGATTATTTACTTATTTGATTAAATTAATTAGACCGTGTTAAATTATAAGATCATTATATTTTGATTGCCCATTACTGTATAAAAAAAATAAGTATATTTTAATTGGAGAATTTGTATCGTTCAGTTTACACATTAAATTCCAATTTTACACATTGTATTTATAATATTTTTTTATTATTACCGCTTTATTTATTATTAATAACTTAAAATTGTATGAAAAATTAATTTAAATATTAACATTAGGTATAAGTTATTTTTAAAGTACTAAAAAAAAGAATGGAAAAAGACTTAAAAAGAACATCATTTAAATAACATGAAGAAAGTTGTACTATTCAAAGGAGCAAGTTTTAAAGAACGGTGCAAATAGTTCGCTAGATTGCCGCTGTTAGACAGTTTGTTAAAAAATGTGCAGTAAAAAATAAAATTTTACTACTCTATTATTAAGTATAGTACCTGAGTCTTATGATCGCATATAATATGGTCGCATATATCAATATGTTTTTTAAGGTCAGTCTTTTAGATAATCAAAAAATATTTGCATTTATCTCGTAAACAAATAATTACGAATATACAGTAAATGGAAACTTTACATGACGTTGCTGTTACCTACACTACAATATATTTTAATCCAATTTTGACGTTACAAACTCTTAAATTTTAAAGCGCTTTATCTTTGGCATTTTATTTTGTAAATTATATTTATTTCTGCTTCTGTATAATTTTTAGTTTCGCTGTTCATTTTTTTTTCCGCGGTAAATACTTGTTCTTCGAACTCTATCATTGGATCTATCGTTGCACCCCGGCGACGGAGCCATTACAACAAAAATTGAATTGAAACCTCTATTTAACAACACTTTATTAGAGATTCACTAGATAACGCACAGATTTTTATGTTGATCAATGATTAAGAAACCTGTAAAAGCACATAATAAAAAAAAAAAACTATTCACAACTTATCAAAGTCCTAAAAAGCTCTGCGCTCGTATTTAATAGTCTAAAAAAAACAAGTTTAATGTAAAGAGAATATAACGCATTGATTTTTAAACTATTACTAAAATTAATACTAAATGGACCATGTTTATTTAAAAAATATTAAAATGCAACGGGCAACGTCTTTCAAGAGTTGAGTATGTTTTTTTTTTCTATTTTCATCCATAATAATTTTACACGATTTAATGTATATTTTCCTTACGAATTATTATTTTGCTATGCATATGCATATATGTATTTAGTATTTTATCTTTCAATAAAATCGTTTGAAAATTAAGTTCTAAAAACTGGATTCTAAAAACTGAAATAATCAACGCTTAATTAGAACATTTTCTTCCCGAATTTTGTGTCTAAGAGATACAAAATTATTGTATTTTAAAATATTTTATTATTTATTTATGACAATGTAATGTATTCATTTACAAAAAAAAATACAGTAATATTAGACACCTCAATTTCAGTAGTTTTATTTTAACCCAGAAAATCTAAATTAATATTTTATTTTAAGCAAATTTATGTTACAAAATAAAAAAAATAAAACATTAAATAACAGTTATTTTTGTTAGTGAGGCACATGTATTGACTTACCTCGTCCACCTGTTGCACGTTGAATGCTGTGTCGTGATCCGTATCCCCAGTTTATATAGGCCCCGACACCGAGGGATGGCCGTGATGCTCAAACTTTACGATATTAAAATACACACTATTTAAATAAATTAATTGTACAAGTCTTTTTAAATATACTGGCACTTTTTATGAATTCACTGGATCTTTGAATTTGGAAGTAATCATGTACCGCTATCTTTTTTTATTATTTAAAACAAAACAGTCGAACAGTTCGACTCGCGACACCACCGCCGCCGCGTCAGCTCATGATTAGGGATTCCTATTGAGTCTGAATCTAGTCGGGCGATCCCGAGAATATGAGAGAGTAAACCGTTTTGTTTTTAATAATATGAATACTCCTCACGAAAGTACTTTTACAGCAGTATTATACAGCTATCTTTTTAGTTTTAATGATTTCCTTACGCAAGTTAACAGACGAATTGAAATTGACAATTTATGGACCGTACTGTCATTTAAAAATCTAGAGCAATAGCACTCGTTATGTGCTGACCGATCGCATTTTTGTTGACATGTATATGTAAGCAGTAGGCGCGCATTTCTGATGATATGTGTAATCAAATAGGCGACATGTACTACGGTAAAAAAATACTTTTTGTCAATAGACTATAATCTATACTAATATTATAAAGCTGAAGAGTTTGTTTGTTTGTTTGTTTGAACGCGCTAATCTCAGGAACTAATGGTCCGATTTAAAAAAATCCTTCAGTGTTGGATAGCCCATTTATTGAGAAAGGCTATAAGTTATATATCATTACGCTGCTACCAAAAGGAAAAATCAAAAACCGTTTTAACTAAAATACGCGAACAAAGTCGCGAGGGACAGCTAGTAGATTAATATCGGTAAATAAATCATTGAAAAGGTTGCGTTACAAAATCAAACACACAAATCGCTTAAATTCTGTTACATATGTTATTATACTAATATAAAATAATAATATTAATCTGGGTTAATTACTGTATTGTATATTAACTTTTTTTTTTGTGAAGTGGCTGACATGACAGACATATATGTACAGATGTTTGTTAAATCTTTTGTCTCTAAAACGGAGCAGCATCGCCAGAAAAGGATCCTGAAATCATCTATTATTCTAATTCTTGACTCGAGTACTCTTTAAATTAAAACGGCCTATAACGGCATAAACAGGAGTCCATAGGAGTTCATGTCCTCCATAAAAAAAAAAAAAACTATGGAGTGCACATATCGAGTATGAACTGTAGGCACTAATAAGGACAAGTGAAATCGTAAAATTAGTGTCAAAACAGAGCGCGCCGTTTTATTAAAAATATCTCAGAACCTAATAATATTGGAACTATTGATATTTTCGCATAAACAACTGTCATTGCACGGTAAATCACTTAAATCAGTAAATAAGCGTAGTACTTACAGCAGAAAAATTGCTTACGCTCGGCACAACGGGGCTGCTAGCGATTCGCCCCTTTTATGCTTGTCTATGTATGGTCTAATTTCTAATGCATGACACATTGAAGCACTGCAAGCCCTATATCGCCGCCCAAAGCAAACTAGGTCCTACATAAGACACTCACATGAGCGTAAATTTTGTTACGCTTACCACAGAATAATTCTGTCTTTACGAAAGAAAGGCATGAATAAGATACTGGAAATTTTACACAAATCCCTGATAAACTTTGAGCGTCTTTGTCCGTGATGGTAGCGAAATCACGTCCGCCGAGTTTAAAGATAATTCATTTACGTTGGCCCCGTGGCTTGCCGTGGACGCCGCGTTCAAACAACACTACTTTATTCATAGACATTTACTTCATAGTCATTGTTAAAAAAGGGTGGTGATTACCTTTTAGGGATGCCAGATATTTTGATAAGTGAAATAAAATTGATATTTGACAGATTTTGTAAGAACTGTAAAAAATTTAAAATTATTATATCCTTGAAAAATCAGCCCTTAAAGAAGGAAAGAGATTTTTTATTTTTAGAAATCATAAAATTTTCTTGAATACAATATCTAGTTAATTTATGTGTGATTAGAAAACATGATTAACGTCGACGTCTTCTTATAAGTATAGTAAATTATTTTTTTTTGAAATGGACATACTGAAAATAAGAAATCACTTAATAATACTGGCCTATTAATGTCTAATTGCTTGGCACAGGTCTCTTCTCATGTAGAGAAGGCATGAGCATTTATCACCACGCTTGCTCACTTGCAGATTGGTGATTTCAGATTCCAATTTCTGGAATCCAGGTTACCTAACGATATTTTCATTTACCGTTTGCCAATTTCTTAGAATAATTAAGAAAAAAGTACATTGGTCAGTTCCAATGTGTCAAACTTTTTCAAACAAGTGCCTAAAACCTGTACCACGTCATTACTTAATTAAAATAATATGGAAATCTATGTAGTTAGTATCATAAAAAAAAAAACTGACTGAAAAATAAAATTATATTGATCAGTTTTAGTGACAATTATTATTTAACACTCTATTTATTGACTTAATCATTAATATGATAGATTTATCTAAAGGTTTCCACCTCATTTATCAAGCTATATCTATGGCTACGTTGTCAGATTTCCATGTAGCGTAGGCCGGAATAATCTGTGAGTTGACGTCACAATTCCAACTTGTAAGTACGTTGTTCAGTTAGAAAAGGTGTATGGGATAATTATTATGACGTATAAATATATGACGTATAATTTGTATGTAAAAACCACAGACATATGCGACATTCGGTGCTCTGTGGTGAAAACAGTCAGTTGTATGTAGGTATATAATCAAAGGTTCTATGTCTGTAGACTTCTGTTAAAGTAAGATGCATTATTTGGGGATCCCTTTTTTTCGCCTATTTTTTTTTGTCCTATTTTAATTTGGCATATCGAGTTAGGCATATTGGTATTTGGCATAACAATATTTTGACATAATTGTTGTTTGGCATACTATTTCAGTAAGCATATTTATAGTTTAGGCTATTGTTTTTTGCCCTAATTTCGATTTGCATAAAGTTGTTAGGCATATTGTTTATTCGTCTAATAGTTACATATTAGGCATAAAGATCAAAAGGTGTAATGAATACATACTTTAGTTAATCACACGTATTTATTCCTGATTTATAAGCAAAACATTTGTTTAGGTTGGTAGGTTTTTTTTTTCGTGACCCCTAGAAACGACTTTGCCAACCCCAACACATTTGGTTAGGTTGGTAGATATTTTTTTTGTGACCCTTACCCTTAGCACGTAGTAAGCGCCTAGTATGATTTTATAGCAAAGTTTTGAAAACTATGTTAGATAAAAGTTATGCTTAAATATCATTATGCGTAAGGCTATTTAGGCTTTAGAATATTATGCTTAACATTGTTATGCTTAAAGTAAGTATGCCTTAAAAATTATGCCTATAAAGTTATGCCAAAGTGATATTGTGCGTAACTATTATTAGGATAAATCAAATTATGCCATGTTAAATTATGACATAAAATTTTATGCTTAAAAATAGGGAACCCATTATTTGTTTTTCGCACAACAAGTTTTTGACCGACTTTAAAAGAAGGAGGTTTTCAATTCGACCGTGTTTTTTTTCGTATATTTGTAACGCGACATGTCCAGCAATTGTGAATCGATTTCAAAAATTATTCTGTCATTGATGGGTATTATGGGTAAAGGTTCCTCAGTGGTGGTCCGATATCTTTTTCATTGAAGTAGATTACTTTTTTAAAAGTGATTATTTGCGCCAAATGGACGCATAAAATTATCAAAATACAAATAACAAATTACTTAAAGGTTCGGGGAAATATGCGTTATATCTGTACGAAAACCATCGCTCAGTACACAGAACAGATTAATTGTTCTGTGGCTCAGTATGTGCTAAGTTTTGGAAACCCCAGCGTTGGTTTCCAGCTATGGCCGGCCATATAATAATTGATGTGTAATCAATTATTTTAATCAAATATTGTTATACAATTTCATTCTGCTCTTTTATAACTTACCAAGAATATAATAATGTTACAATTACAATTATACTATGTAAAGTATTGGTTACTAATCAATTAGTGTATTTGTAACGTACAGAAAACTATTCGAGAATTAATTTTGCTAATTAATAGTCTAATCACGTTTTATCGAACAGTGACGTCATCGGTAGAGTAATACGCCTGAAGGCAAACTGTGTCTTGTTTCAATGTTTATGGGAATATTAATATCTATATCTACCGGTATTTTGTGAAAGGGATTATTCTAAAGCCGGGTTTCCACAGTGTATCACCCAGCACCGCGCACCGAGAGAAGCATCTCATCCGTTAAAGCGCAGACGCGTTTGTCGGTCCGTCGCAATCCACCGCAAGTCGAAGTATACCCTAAGACGATTAAAATAGGGTTTGATTTTCAGAATCACACAGACCAGGGCGCACCGTGGTAAAAACTCGGCGCGCGTCCTCCGTGGTCGTCGGCTGTGCGGAGTGATCCGGGAGTCGGTGCTCTGTGGAGATAATAGCCTATGTTGTAAAATTGTTTTAATTTGCTTATTTAATACAATGTTGGCAGTTTTGGGAGATAATTTTCAATGATGTACTGAGACTCAGCTTTTGTTTCTTATGAGCCATATAAGGCCCCTGATTTTCAAGTGGCCTAAAATATATTTATACTATGCGTTATAATTTTTATGTGAATCAGCTCTATGCTTCGTCGTCTATTTTTCGATACATTTACCGAAATTAGGGTTCGCCCGTCGAACCGTCGCTAGTTAGGGCCTGTGCACACAACGTTTTTTGAACGCGCCGTTGATGCGCGTTTTAGAAACGTGCGTCAACGGTTCGCTTATATCCAACAGAGCAGTTTGTTGTTGTTTGTATCGATTCAAACGCGCGACATCGGCGCGTCTCTATCGATACACACGCTCGTCTATATCGCTAAACACGCGCATCTATATTGATTCAAACGTGTGTTTGAATTTATACAGGTGTGCAAAGGTTTACAGACTGCGTCTGACTCGCATGCGTATCGCGTCTTTATCACTAGAAAAGCGCGTCGACGGCGCGTTTAAAAAACGTGGTTTGCACAGGCCCTTAGAAACTTAAGTTGAAAATTCCAAAACTTGTATTCACAAGTAATTTAATCTTTTAGCTCATAAAATACATAAATAAAATATCAATTTTCCGGTACTGTTTTATTTAATATTAATAAAGTTACATAACTAAACAATTACAACCAAATAATTCCAAGACATAGGGATACATGTTATTGTTGTTATAGATAGGTAGGTGAACCGTCTTGATTTCGGTGTAAGCAAGGTTGAAAGAGAGGGTTAAATCATATAGGGCTGACAGAAATGAGGAGCAAAAAATATTCTTAAAAAAAATAATGGAATAAAAAATTAATGTAATAAACAATAATGTAATAAATAAATGTAAATGTTTATAAATTATATAATTAAATGTATATTAAATTCAGCCTATTTAATATATATTTTTTGCTCGTATTTCGCGCACCAACTACAAAATTTAAAATAGGTAGGTCCATATTTAAAATTGTGATGTCAAAGTCTGTTGACATTTGCCGCTGATTTTGTTAGTTTTTGAGCTTTATTCTATATTGCTAAGGTCGAAAACAGAATAATTATGTTCATATTCTGATTTCGACCTAAGCTGCTGCTGGTTATAGTTCAATAAGGTATTACACAGTAACATTTGTTAATGCGTCAACCCTAGTAATAACGTATATGATTTAATTACACTCAAACTAATTGATACATTCACGGATCGTCGGCCCAGCGCCGGACGAATACGTAGGGTCCTTTTGATATCTATATGTATAGCAGAAATGTGAAGCAATATGTACCGACTATACAAATATCTAACAATAATAATAATATCTTGGCCTCTGGGGACAACTAACACACAGCCATCTGAACCCAAACTAGGCAGAGCCTGTATTATGGCTACCAGACAAGTGATAAACACTTAAATATAACATAAAATTACTCTCAGACACAGAACAAATTATTGACAACACAAAGATTTGACCTGGGAATCAAACCCCGACCTTTGGTGTAGCTGTCAGGGTTACTAGCCACTTTACCAAAAGGCACAATACATATTTTGAAACTCTGATTGTATGCGGGGAAACTATTTTCCTACTTCTAATATTATTTCCTATTACTTCTGATTAATTTCGTTATGGGTTATAAGTTTTCAAGTCATTCAACCGTTTTTTTACACACCGAATATGTTGCGGTTGTATTCGTTGGTTATCGTTATAGATACTTTATTGGTTTTTGTTTAGTTTTTCTGTTGAAAATCTAATGTAACTTTGACCCGCGCCGAGGGCAAGACGTGGGTCGGACTTGCACCGACTAAAATCACCCCGGTCCCGTCCTTGCTTTTGCCGGAGCCGCGGGATCACTAAAGCTTGATCAACGGGGCTCCGGTAGATCCTGGCTTAGAGAGGTTGCAATGGTGGCTTCCAGTGTGTTTCCGTTATCACTGATTGAATATAGGCCATATAAAATACATGGATTACAAATTTTTACACTTTAATAAAACTATTTTAAAAGCCAGTAGCACTTAATTCTAAAGCTATTAAAGTTAGCCGGATGCCTCATCATCAAGATTCTATAAAAATAAACTAGATACCAAAATTAATGATTAGGTATTTTCTTAAAAACTTATTTACAATATCTAAAACTATTTGTCTGTCCCTTCAAAGTATACCTATCCTAATAAACAAGTCATTCCTTCAACATATTGAAACTTATAAAAGAACGAACAAAAACAATCCTAGCGTAATTTACATATAGAAAAGCTGTTCCATTATTTTTAGAGTACTGTACGTAGGTGGCAAATCTAAGTCAGAGGTTGTAAGAAATGAGCCTACTTACACGAAGCTATCATAATGAATCTTTATTTATAATTCAAAACTCTGATCAACAAAATGTCTGTCGAAGACTTTTGTAGTTAGATGAAGTGGTTTGATACTTTATAGTGAAAAGAATAAATTTTTATTGTGAAAGGTTTAAAACGTCGGTATTTAAAATTTATATTTATTTTTATGTATTTTTAGTTGTATACCTAGACTTAATTTAAGTGAAGTGAACTATAAGGTAATATTTTTTTTTAGTAAATAGTGCTTTATGAATGAAAAATGAATGAAGCTTCGTTTATGAAAGTATGAAATAAAAATAACATAGTATGTTACACATTTTTTAATTAAAACAATTGTTTCTTGCATAAAGAATAACCATCGATATTCAACGTGACAAGATGACGATAAATTTTAAGGCGCTTTTTAGCCACTTTTGAAATTTTTTGTTAATAATGGTTAATTAGCTTTCTTTTTACTTAATCTTGTATTCATAATTGACTCTAAGGTTTGTAGTTTTATTTATATAATAATTTTAGGTTTAGCATAGTTTAAGTTATACTTAAAATACTGTAATAACTTGCACAAATCAATGAAATAAATGAATAAAAACTTTATAGATATGTCACGTAGTAATAGGTTTATTCTAAATTATCAAGAATTGTATTTACACAGTATGCTGATAGCTACATAAGTAGATATAATTAATACTTACTAAAATAATTTAATACGCACGGCACTACGTCACATTTTAAATTAATGCATTAAACCTTAACCAAATTGCAAATGAGAATTCTGTTGCTCAGAGATTTTATTTTTCAAAAAGTATCAAGACCGTTTGTCTGCACAACATATCCGAAGTTAATATGATCACGTATAGCATCCGGCACTCAGTCTCCATTTGCAGGGCGCGTGCTAAGCGTCCCTCTAAATAATTCATGCTATCATACGAACAAAAACAGATTCTAGTCTCTACAGTACCTATTACTGTCGCCACTTTAGTTTGCAATTAAGTGATTTTAGATTTTCATGAATATGAATAATTTTGGTAGTATTTTGTTGAGTCTTATTCAGACTTACATAATAGGGTATTAGTTTTTATCAGTACGTTTCACTTCTCGTCTTATTTTTTTAAACATTTAGCGTTCAGCCCAATGTAAAAATTATGTCAAAACCCATCCGTATTATTTATTTTTTGATATAAATAGGTAGTGTTCGACACAGAATGATTAAAATAGAGGATCATGAAGAATCTTAAATATTTGAATACCTCACACAGTTTTGCGATTGAAAGTTGTTAGACACTAGGTTTTGTTAAGTCTGTAGACTCATTTTTAAGTCTGATATAATAAGATCCAACAGAAGGGGTACTAGCAATGCGCACACTCTATGCTTGTATATGTATACTCAAAGTTTTTGACATTTCGACGTTGTATACAGCGCTGTGTTTGATAAATAGCATGGGTGTAATTTGAGGCTTCGGGAAACCTTGATTTACGTCTATACTTATTTAATATATAAAGCTAAAGAGTTTGTTTTTGTTTTTCCGCAAAGTGGCTGGCAGTGGTTGGAGACGAAGAGCTGAAGATCGAGCTCAGTGGCGTGCCATAGGAGAGGCCTATGTCCAGCAGTGGACGAAGATAGGCTGATGATGATGATGATGATGATGATGATGAAAGAGTTTGTTTGTTTGGAACTACTGGTCCGATTTGACAAATTCTTTCAGAGTTGGATAGCTCATTTATTGAGAAAGGCTAAGCTATGTAACATTACAAGTTGAAGTCGCGGGGGTCAGCTAGTATAAGTACTTATATGGTTCAACTTTCGAAATAAAGCGTCTTTAATATTTAATGTATAAGCTTCTTGATAAGTCATTAATATCTTTCATCTAAGGGTGAGGTAAAGTTAAATACAGACTTTAAATAATTGTTCTCAAATCAGTTACACCCACATCTATAATACAAAACATTTTGTGTGGGCACGTCACATAAAACTGGCGTGTACAGAGAATTTGCTTACGTCACGTACACAGTTCTACCAATAGATAGCCCAATGGACATATTTTTTAATGTTCAAATATCTGCCGAATCCATTGATTATTTTAATACTCGAAATAGAAAACTGACATATTCTTGCAAAATGAACATTACATCTGTAGACGTATACACTATACGGACAGATAGCGTCATAATTTTTTAGGTTAAGTACCCAAAGGGTGCCGCCAATGGGACCCTATTACTAAGCCTCTTGTTTAGTCTGTCCGTCTGTCAGCGGGTTGTATCTCATGAACGGTAAAAAGTAGACAGCTGAAATTAATACTAACTAAATTAACACTAACCGTTCCTACTATAACAACAAATAATAAAAGATACGGGACCGTTCATGTGCTAGTCCGACTCGCACTTAGCAGGTTTTTCATAATAGAAATGAGCTTTATTTATAGAGTAAACATAGACAAGCATAGAGCGTGCGCATCGCTAGTGGGTCCTTATGTCAAGCGTAAGCACATTGTTTGCTAAATGTACTGCGCTTGTTTACTGATTTATGTGATTTTCATTGCGACGACAGACGTTAAATACGAAAATATCGACGGTTACAATATTATTAGGTTTTAAGAAAGTTTAAATGAAACGGTACGCTCTGTTTTGACAATAATTTTACGATTTTACATGTTCATACTAGTGCCAACAGTTCATACTCGATATGCGCGCTCTATAGTTTAGTTATTTATTCCTCTATGATTTTAACCATTTTAAATATATCTCTGTAACCTATACTTTTAGATACAGTACTAAGGCACTTCTTCAGCATTCAACAGACGACTCTGAAATAATTATCATGATTAAATTATACTTATTTGAAATTCTATAACTTTTTCACCTTTTAAACTTTGTCGGCCGTGCTTCGAATACCATTGTAAAATCCTCATTAAAGAAAAGAGTTCAGTTCTGTATTCATAGGGATATAGGAATAAGGGATTAAGAATGTAGCCACAAAACTTTGTATGTATTAGTAAACATTTTAAGGTTTATTATATCAGAAATGAGTAGGTTTCCGGTTTCACGTGACAAAATTGGCTGCAAATAAAGTCTATTTTAAACCCCTGCACGGAATATTTCGTATTTCCTGATACCCTGTGTATCTAAAATCCTCGGTTGTTGGTTTCAGGCCTCCCTAAACCGATTAGTGCTGCAGCTAGATTCCGTTACCTAGATATAAATGCCTAGACTACCTATAGAACAGGTATAAAGTAATATACAAGCTAAAAGCCCGGGATATGGGTATTAATTTAGTTTCGTGTCTCGTACTTGTTGTAACTGCGCTGTATAACGTTTGCGGAAGTTTTGTGTTTGTTTGTCTGTATGTCTTATACCGTTTTACTCGGCGGGTTTTGAAATTTTCTTTGAGTCATATTATTTTATCGGATTTGTTTTGATTATTATCCTGTCGGACAATTAGCGAGACACACTTTAACTGATTGACAAATTAGTTAATCACCTGTCAAATCTAAAGTAAATTAGCATTTATTTTATAAGAATATTAAATTTTATTTTTTGATTTATTTTATTACACATAAATAACATAGGTTTTTTTCATGGAAATTACTTTTTATTATATCCATTTTATTAGATTGAACATTTTTATTATATATAATACCTATTTGGTTTTTTAATTTCATTAGTGGTTATTTTTTACAGAACAAGATATATAAAATCTAAATTTAATTTAAGACGATTTATTATTTTAGTCTTATTATTTGTATTTTCTATAATATTATGAATTATCAGAATTTTATTAGGATGGGAAGGATTAGGTTTAGGTTCTTATTAGTAATTTAATATCAAATTTAAAATGCTATAAGCGCTGTGATTGGTTATTAGTCTTTTCGTCAACCAATCACAGTAACAATCAGTTGATTTGAAAACAGATTAAATAATGTTCAGCCTTTCAGAAACCGGGGTATAATGATTAATAATTAACATTAATAAATGTACCTAGTGGGTATAGCGTAAAATAAACTATTGAGTTAAATATGTAAATGTTATACTTACGTGACTGTAAATATAATTATAATTGATTTTGTAACCAATTACTGCGTATGTAATGAAAATAAAAATAAAATCAAATACTAAGTATTTGATACTTTTTGTACTATATTATACAATATACTAATTTAAATATTATATAATTTTTTGTTGTTAAATCCTGAGCAAGCACCCCTTTTTTCAGGGAATGTGGAAATTTTACCTAAGACAAACTTAAAACTAACAAAAGAATTATCTAAATTAAAAACCGCATAATTTACCATAAAGTCTGTTCTTTATCTACTATACCTACTGTACCATGCAACCTTGACTCAAACATCCAAATGATTAGACATAAATAGACATAAATCTAATAAGAAAAATCTTTGGTAAAATGACCCTTATAAACATCCTTGTAAAGGCCACTGTTGAATAAAACCTTGTCTACAGAACATTACTTTCCCCTGTCTCCTTTTTTCTATAAATCTACGCCAACAGGCCAACAAATATGGCCAATGTTTGTATCTGTACCAAAACGGCTTTATAACCAACAAAATAACTGGATAATCTATAATCACATTTGTGCACGCGTAGCCATGCAGGTCAAAGGACGAGGACACTAAAAGCCGGTGAATGAATTTTAATTATATTTGTTTCGTCATCCCATGTTGTTTTTAGAATGCATTTAGAACTTTATTATAGAATCTTTATATTTTTCTTGAAATTTATATTTTATAGAATCAATAAAGGTTGTTTATATTAGAGATAGATACGCTAATTTAAAATAATTTGCACACCTAAGAATTAGTTTTATTTAATACGTATTTACTGAACCAATAATATCATAAAGAAGGTGATTTATTTGGATTTAAAATTAATATATTTAAAATTATCATTTGTTTTTATAGTTTAAAAAAAAACATTGTCTTGTAAATCAAAGTTAAGTTAATTATTTTAAAAACTTCAAAAAAAAAGGGATCTCTTTATCAATAATCTCCAAAATTATTATTTTTAATTTTAAAAACTATTATTTTTTGTACAGCTAAAATGTATCAAGATGGCGCCTTTTCTTTTTTTACATTTTATCTGCCTTGCCATTTTATTTGCCTTTACTCATAAAACATTAAACTAGTACCTAATAGAGGCCATGTTTCTTATAAACTAATATAGTTTGCTTAACAAGACTAATCTCGTAAAGCAAAATTGTTTCTACGGCGAATCTCTAATTAATTGTTTTAATTAATTAACTTCCAGCCGTGTAACAAGCATATTAACTTCGATCAGCTACAGTAGAGCTAATATTAGATAGTACATATTAACATATTTAAGGCATAGATAGGTAGGAACCTTAGAGGAATAAATAAGTAAACTATAGAGCGCGCATATCGAGTATGAACTGTTGGCACTAGTATGAACATGTAGAATCGTAAAATTAATGTCAAAACAGAGCGCACTGTTTTATTAAAACTGTCTCAAAACCTAATATTACCCTAATAGTGTCGGAACCGTCGATATTTTTGCATAAACGTCTGTCGTCGCACGGAAAATCATATAAGTCAGTAAACGAGCGTGGTGAATTTAGCTAAAAATATGCTTACGCTTGGCATAAGAAGTTACAACTGCCACAAGCGATGCGCACGCTCTATGCTTGTCTATGTTTACTCTTAGGTACCTACTATCATAAGATAAAACCTTCCACGTGTTCCACCATTAACGAAACGTGTAGAATGAAATTAGAGCGATGCAAACCTATAGTCTGTTTAAATTCTTGAATTGATGTTATTTCCACTTATGCAAACATCAACTTGCGAGTATAAATAAAGTCATTTTAGATTGACTAGTACTTTTGTAAGTCATAAAATTATGACGTCGTAGCGCAAACTGAACCTTATGTGAACCGTGTGTTTGTTATGGTTTGTGTCTTGAAAAAAAAGGTAAATGGACCTAGGTATTGCTTCGAACAAATAACATTATTATCTAGTATGTAAAAGACTTTGTTCTCTCAAATTTGGATATAAGAATGCGTTAATTTTCAAATTAGTAGCAATTTTATTTACAAGTGACTAACGGAGTAAGCTAGAAAACACATATATTTAATGGTATAAAACTCATCCACGTTTAGTACAAGTGCAAAAGTTTACTTCAGCGCCACCTAGTGAAGGGTAGTAACAACACTAAGTAAGCAAGCTTACCAGCTTTTGTTGTATACTCAGAGCTTCACGCTCACAACGACATCTAGCGCACGTGTGAGAATTTACTCTATCGCTCATAGCATCAGTAGTGCCATCTAGTGAGGGGTGTGCACCATTAGAACTCGTGAATATTTGGTAGAGATGGCGGCTCCTGTAATTTTGCTTAAGGATGTGTTGTTACTTAAATGAGTTCGGATTAGAAATTTCAATAGATAGCGCCACCGATACTTGCTATAGTATTTTGGTGACAACGACATGTTGGTAGCGTCTTTAGGTACGGAGGTTCTAGTTCACAACTATAATCTATATATTATGACTTGTATCTTACTAATTCAGTGATACATTTGAAACCAATCCATACTAAGTACTTAATATAAATACGAAAGTAGCTGTGTCTGGCTGTCAGTGTGCTACGCATTTACGACTACACCATACAACCGATGATGATGTTGATATACTTGATAAGGAGTCAGTTTGAACTAAGGAAGGCTCAAAGGCTACTTTTTGCCGCGATAACAAACATCCACGCGGGCGGAGCCGCGGGCTAAAGCTAGTATTACCTACATATAAATAAATGTGGACAACATCAAATACATTGCTCTGAACCCAAAGTAAGTAGCTAAAGCAATTGTGTTATGGAATTCAGAGACAACGAAGGTACCACTAACACCCAGACCCGAGACAATGTAGAAAAGTGGATTTTTACATTGACCCTGCCGGTGATCGAACCCGAGACCTCAGAGCTGGCGATACCTTGAAAACCGGTGTGTACGCCACTCGATCACGGAGGTCGTCAATATAACTTCCAACTTATCTACAATAGAGTTAATAAGCTGGTCCATTATTGTACTAGTCTGTGTTCTCGAACCATTCACAAATATAAAAGTGCCTCCTACACTTGTTTTTTCTATCTTTCTTATCCATCCTAAGGTTGACTGGAAGATATCGCTATTAGCGATAAGACCGACATTGTATCCTTTCACTTTAATTATATTTATGGCATCAAGAGTTTGTAGACCTGAGTATTTGATATTAAATTCAAAACAAGCGTTCCTGAAAAAAACTTGACGGACAAACAGACGGAAAGCAAAGAGATACTATAAGGGTTTTTTCCTTTCGAGGTACCTAAGAAACCCTAAAAAGTATAAGTACATAATGTAGAGCGGCATGCTATAAGGTTTAAACTCAACTCGTCTACGAAGTGTTCAAAGGTAACCACTGTGGTCTAGGCTATCTAGGTACCCTATTATTTTCTAGGTACTTATACTGTTAAACAATGTTTCATGTACATAATTACCGTGATTATAGAGATGCACAGATACTGATGCTATGTGAACTTAATGTAGATAATAATGTGAATGCAATATCGTATAGATTACCGGAGTTTTAAAACGTAATAGTTTTATGCTTGTTCCTACATAAATTGCAAGAAAATTATTTATTTTTTATTTAAAAACAAATGTAATTAATTAATTACTCTATTCGACTTAGTTTCTTGTTGTTTCTTCTTAACTTATATTTCAGATAATTACATTTTAGATTATGTATGATACCATGTAATTATCTTTACCTGAATGCTGTAAATATTCTACGAGTAAATTTCATGATTCTGCAAGTTTTCAATTATTTTTTATTTTAATATCCATGGTTACATTTAATCGTAGCAAATGCTCGAACATCCGATAGGCACACTATTTAGCTACTTTAGAAAAAATATGGTTCATGTATTGCGGCCTACCACGACAGTATGAGCAGAAGTATTATGAAAGTCTGTATTCGATTAAAAATCACGAAAAAGATGCTCCAAAATATCCATACTACAAAATATCGCGGAACATGAATGCGATGATTCGGATACCTCTAAGTGCCCTCTACATCTAGACACCCGATCGTTCATTTCTGAGACTTCCTGTATATTGAGTCTTACGTATTATTATGATAATTTAGACTACAAAACAAATTCATAACTGTCTCCACAAACACGTAGAGACATAGAAAGCCTAGAGAAGGGAACACAAAAAAAAATAACAAATCTATGCTACCTTTCATCCCCGAACACTAAAATGCAACTAAATTTTAAGATGTTTTCAAAATCTATCCGTCGCTTCGACCTTAAAGTGAAAGAGACAGCATGACACTTAACGGCTGACAACTAACTGATTGACATTTCAGTATTCGGTCATAACCCACTTATTTTAACACCAGCGTTTTTTTGAAATTTATTTACAATGAAACAAAAACGCCTAGTGTGCACATGCGTCGGTATTTGCATAGTAATTGCACGTCGTGTACAGGAAGTTTGGTGGATGATTCGCGGTGCATTCATGGTGCTATGGGATGCTATTGTTATACTTTGTTATGTACCACCATTGTTGGGATATAATTAACGCTTTTAATTATGATGTAATTTTATATATACAACTTCATTGTTTAATAGCTTGAATCCTTACTAATATTATAAATGCGAAAGTAGCTCTGCCTGTCTGTCCGTTGGGCTTTCACGCCAAAACGAATGAACCGATTTAAATGAAATTTGGTACACAGATAGTCTAGAGCCAGAGAAAGGACACTACTTTTTGCCCCGATAACCGACATCCACGCGGGTGGAGCCGCGGGAAACAGCTAGAAAGGTATACATGGCTAAGAACATGCCTAACATGAACATGCATACATAAAAAATTTTAGTCCTTAGAGTACTGTATAAAATATAAATATTCGTGTGATAAATAAAATATATTTTGTATATTTAGGAGGTCACAGGATTTTATTTATTAATACTGGTTTCTTGATCACCCTTTGCCATGTCGTTGTTTGCAATATCCTAGGTATCTACAAAACAAAAGCTCCAATCGTATGTCGAATAAAATCAAAATACTATCACGCTTGCTAAACGGTTCTTGGCAATAAGTATAAATAGTTAAATCCAGGTCTTAACTTGGCTGCTTGCTTTATCGCCTATCAATAATTGTTAAAAAGAAATACAAAAGCAAATTATAATATAATAATGAAAAATAATAACAATAATAAATGTGAACAACATCACATACATTGATCTGAATCCAAAGTAAGTAGCTAAAGCACTTGTGTTGTGGAATTAGAGACAACGAAAGTACCACAAACACCTGAACCCGAGACAATTTAGAAAAATGGTTTTCTACATTGACTCGTCCGGGGATTGAACCCGGGACCTCAGAGCTGGCGACACCGGCGGTGTGTACGCCACTCGACCACGGAGGTCCTCAAATATTATTAATAAAATTACACCATGAATTTTACTACCTTTAAACTGAAAACAGAAAAGTAACAACAACCATTTTCAATATAAAAAAAACTATTCATACTATTAAGAATTAAATGACAAATAAACCACTTTAATAAAGGACAGTCCTTTTCCCTAATAGAGCTTAAACAAGTGGTCACTTGAGCGTCAATCAGTCGTTACTTAAAACGTAATCCAGTTATAACGCTCAGCTGACACCGCGGCGACGGGAGCTGTTGCATTCTTGTATAAAAACCACATCATTTTTGTTCAGTAATAATATAGAAGTAGAAATAGCGCTTATTTTAGATTGTCCAAGAGTAGACCCGAATTAAAAACATTAACCTATTAGGCACCCTACTTTTCAAGACACAATATTAGGTCAGTCGAGCTGGACTTTACAAGGTCTTAAGACCTATCATCTCGTATCAAACGGACTAATGAGCTCGTTAGCTGCGCTCGGCCGGTCCTGGACTTGGCAATAGGCTAGAGCCATACATTTGATTAGCACTAAGATAGACGCAGTTGAAGTTAAGCATTCTACTATATATTTAACTAGCTGTCCCCCGCGACTTTGTTCGCGTGTTTTAGTTTCAACGGTTTTTCATTTTTGCAACATTTTTCATTTATGCTCCGCTCCTATTGGTCGTAGCGTGATGTTATATAGCCTATAGCCTTCCTCAATAAACGGACCATCCAATACAAAAAGAATTTTTCAATTCGAACCAGTAGTTCCTGAGATTAGCGCGTTCAAACAAACAAATAAACAAACAAACAAACTCTTCAGCTTTATAATATTAGTATAGATATAATTTATGTATTTCTGAAAATTTCTGTAATAGATAATAAAAACGATAATTTCAAATATGTTACAATAAAATGTTATCATGTCCTGGACTAATTAACTCATAGCTATTGTTTAAATACCGAATACCGTATCTCTGGCCTCCAAAATACAAGCGAAGCTTAATTTGGAGACCACTGCTAATATTATAAATGATTGTTACAATGACATACCATAGTTAAGATTCAATTGTAAATGTTTAGTTTACTGGTTGTATAAGTTTTAAGGAAATAAAAATATATTCTTTATACTTATTGGAACGTTTTCTTAATAGCAGAGTATTTTTTTGGTTGTTGTTTGTGTTTTAGTCACTATGTTGTAACTAGCTGTAGCCCGCAGCTCCGCCCGCGTCCGTTATCGCGGCAAAAAGTAGCCTATGTCTTTTCTTGGTCTCCAAGCTTACCCCATACCAAGGTTCATCAAAATCGATTTAGTGTTTTAGCCATGACAGCGTAACAGACAGCCAGACAGAGTTACTTTCACATTTATAATAATTATTAGTTCGGATGTAGCGACCGATAAATTTTTAAGAACGCTTTATAAGACTTTACTGAAAGTGAGTTATGAGAAGCTTTCTTCGAACGACGTGACGTAAGTATGTTTGCCATTCTTAAACACAGGTGTTCTTCATATTGCTTAGAAAACTCTACCGCCCGTAAGCAAAACGAATAGATACTTGGATATAGGAACAGCGGTGTGATTCTGTAAGACCTCATTCTAAACTTCGAATGTGAATCCGCTGTGAGTTTCTTGATTGGCATTCCAAAAACTCTGTTGATAATTCGAATGTACACTAGCGCTGCACTAGCGAGCGTGTCAGCGAGTTGAACAAATTTGATGTGAGATTTTGACTGATAAAGTATGAGATGACATAAGAAGTGGGTAGTATTTAGTAAGATAATTTTCTTGCCACTTCGACGCTCACTTCGCACTCGAATCCGATCGAAATCAAGGTCATTTTGAACCTTATGCGAAGTGAAAGTGAATAGCGATGTGAGAAGCGAGTTGTTGTTTGAACTTGAAAGTTGGTGTATAATCACTCGTGTTTGAGACATGATTGATGACTTCCTTGAATATAGGGACCAGATATTACTAAACTACTGAATTATTGGTATCAAAATGTTTGAGGATGCGACGCTCGCGTGCGGATCGCAGTTGCAACCGCGGCGCCTGCTCTCACGTTGTGGGCAATTGCGTACACGCTGGCTTGCGCCCACTCATACTGTGGAGACAGACTTTACTTATAAATATTAGTGCAAATATAAATCAATTGATGACGACCTCCGTGGTCGGGTGGCGTACGCACCCGTTTTCAAGGTGTCGTTAGCTCTGAGGTCCCGGGTTTGATCCCCAGACGGGTCAATGTAGAAAACCACTTCTCAACATTGTCTCGTTTCTGGGTGTTTGTGGTACCGACGTTTTCTCTGATTACATAACACTAGTGTTTTAGCTACTTACTTTGTCTCAGAAAAAACAAAATAGGCATGTTACATGTAAATATTTTTATGAATAAACGTGACGGATATAACATATTAGTTATTATCCCTATAAGGAAATGACTTGCTGATAAGAGAGCAATCTATAAATAAGGGATTAGGTAATAATAACAAAATACGTTGAAGTAACAAACACAAATAAAAGCTCCTAAGTACCTAAAAAAAAAGACGTTTTCCACCCTAAGTTAGCAGTTACTTGCCTTATTGTAGGTACCACGCCAAATTGAGCATTAAAGAGGACGTGTAGACCCACTTGGGTGAAAACAATCTTAACATCTCGGACGGTTCTGACTAAGTCGACCGTGATCGCCAAAACAAACTACACTTTGCTTCAGTATTTAGTTGTAAAAAAAGTTTATAACCTCAAAATGTGCTGTAAAAAAATACCAACCGAATTGAGAAGTCTCCTTTTTTTAAGACGGTTAAAAAGTATGTATGGAGTTTACATACTTTTTACACAGGTAAATATCGAACACGTTATTTTATAGAGCCTGTAAAAAAACCTCAAAGTCTTCATCAACCAAACAAAGGAATAAATATCGGCACTAAAACCCATTAAACAGAAAAAAAATAAACTTCCCGCCGTTCAACAAAAAGGTAACGTTTCAATTTCAAAAATCGTACAAAACAAAATTCAAATTGGGAAGCGCGCGAAAACGAAAATTTTAAGCTCATCGATTGGCTGAAAATGGCCCGTGGTTACGTGCCATTGGTCAAAGATAATGTTTGTGTGACTAACAATTTTGTGCGGGGGAGATAAACCGAAACCCGACCGCAAATGTTGACAGAAGCTTACAAAACATTACACAAACGAAAATAGACTCTACCTTTTTGTATTTAGGTACACTATTGTATAATTTTACTTTCATAGTTGCACCAGAAATGACGAGTGTGCGATGAAAAGAGACGGAAAATGTACGCGAAAGCCTTTTTGTCTGTTGCAGGAGGGAGATCGGTTATTTATTAAAGGGTTCCATTACATGTTCTTAAAATAAAAGAAGAGTAAAAAATTGCTAACTGTTATGTCTGCAGCTACAGCTGCTAATTCTATCCAGTTAATCAATTAAGTCTAAAGCAAGTAGATCGACTGTTTAAATAGAATAATACAAATGTTTTTTTATTGCAATATTATAATTATTAGTAGGTAATATTATGTTCTTGATCGAACATTAAATAGAACAATCTATTCGGAGCACTAAAACGACATGATTTAAACATCATAATATCAAAATTTATTTAAGCAAAATTCTGTTTAATCTGTTACCAAACAAATGAACTCTTTTTATTTCTACGATTTTAGATTGCAATTCCTTTTTATATTGATGAAAAAACTCATATATGAGTAACTACTTAATTAATCTAACCAACCTATAAAAGACACAATTTTAAATTAAAATAAACAGGTAATATTTATTGACAACGTATTTACATTAACTATGCGTAACTAAATCAAGATGTCGTGTAACACATCACCCGTAACTATCAAAGCACTCGAAGATAGAGATATCGACATAAATTAAACAGATCATTAACATATCCAACCCCTTATTTCGTGAAATAATTTTATTATAATAGATAATTTAAAACTGCCCAAGTTCACCCTACCACTAGGGGGTTAAATGAGGAATGGGCGGAGCACGAATTAAAGCTACACAATATAAATCTATGCGTCTCTTTCGCACAAATGAGCAATCCTAATAGCAGTAAGCGGCTTACAATGGGTGTTGACACTCTCTAGTACTGCCGTCTCTTTTTGACCCGGGCTTACGGCAATAGAGTCGTTTCAATGGCCCTTCATAGTTATAAAGGTATAGACAAGCAGTGGAGGTCCACGTGAGATTTTGTAATCAGTGAATTGGCGCCTTTCACAAGTAGAGGCGCAATGTCCGCGCGTTTGACAGTTTGACGTTTCGTTTGGCGGGAAATATTATTGTGTGTTGACAGGCACGGGTGCAAAGGCACTACACTATTCAGCCAGATATAATACTGTGAACTTTTTAAATTAACAAAATAGTGATGTTAAAAGCGGCCAGTTGAAGATAGTTTTAGTTATTGCTGGTGCAATAACTTGGATTTTGTGTAGAAGTAAGTTAAGGTAAGATATCGAAAATGTACCGTGATTATAAAAAAAACTATAACTAATATTTTTTTAAATTAATAAAAATAAGTCGGAAAAACAATAACCAATATGGGCTTAAATACTGTGTAGAATTCCTTAATAAAATACTTTATTACAAATTCTATATTTAATAAAATTATAGGATTAACATTTAACTATGCAAAGTAATTTCTAAGTTATTGTGTATGTGTAAATACGCGATCGCTACTCCCCCATGAAGACGAATGGCTTCTGAAATAAACAGAACAAAATAAATAAAAAAAAGTACAAACATAAAATTATACCTAATATTAAAAAAGTAGTATTAGTAAAAGTAGTAATAGCTAGGCTATGTAATTAAATCCCAATACCTAGTATTCAGGAACGTTAAATAATAAAATTTAATTATGAACATATTTTGGAACCAGTAATTTGTCAGAAAAATGTACCTTTATTAAAAAAAATATTATTTTAACGGACTCCTGTGATTGTAGTTAATTATGATAAATTAATTAAATCCAAAACGTTTTTAATTTGGCGTCGCTCGGATTAAAATCAAGTTATAAAGGTACCAATATCATCCACTATCCTCTGAAGTTCACAAAGTCTTTAAGTAGTTAGAGTATTTCAAACTACTTTACTGAAAGCTGCCAATAAAATGCTATTGCCTCAAATATGCCATCTATCTTTATTAATAACTAAAAATAAACCCATCCCTTATCGCCCTTCGTTTCCGCAAAAGTACATTACTGTTGGCTTACCCTTTTCCCAAGCTCTAAACACCAAAATAATTTTAGTGCAATTGTAGACGCAGTTGAAGTTAAGCATTCTACTATATATTTTACTAGCTGTCCCCCGCGACTTTGTTCGCGTGTTTTAGTTTCAAAGGTTTTTCATTTTTGCAACGTTTTTCATTTATGCTCCGCTCCTATTGGTCGTAGCGTGATGTTATATAGCCTATAGCCATCCTCTATAAACGGACTATCCAATACAAAAAGAATTTTTCAATTCGAACCAGTAGTTTTTGAGATTAGCGCGTTCAAACAAACAAACAAACTCTTCAGCTTTATAATATTAATATAGTATAAATATTAAATTGTATTGTAGTATATTAACAATAAATAATCAGCCGTGCAGTAACAAACCATTAGACAACTTGTAACATCGAGTTTACAATTTTTTTATTAAAATGATTAAAATATTCAAAATTCAAACAAAGAGCATTTTTTTCTGCAATTTGAGAGAGATCCCAGACGGATGGAAACGTTTGCTAAAGCACGAAGGGGAAGCAGTCGTCTTAACGACTTAACACACTCACTTGTTTAATGTTCAAATCTCACTATTCTTAAAATATTTTAACAGTGTTTGTGTTAAATATTGATTTTATTATTATTTACCAGCCTATAAATTTCCCACTGCTAGGCACAGGCCTCTTCTCATATAGGGAAGGAACGAGCATTGATCACCACGCTTGCTCATTGCGGGTTGGCGATTTCAGATTCTAATTTTTGTAAGGTTTCCTCTCGATGTTTTCCTTTACCGATTGTCAATGATGTCTTAGAATAATTAAGAAAGTACATATAACTTTAAAAAGTTACATTGTAGTTGTCTGTAATGGTTTTGAAACACCTTGTGCACACAAATCCATTTATTGATACAATTTTATTCAGACTTTGTAAAATCAGTTTTAAAAGATGTCAAATAGTGTGTTACATCATGTCTGATTTATTTTTTTCAAATATTAATTTTCCTCATTCGATTCCACTCTTTTTTTCTGTTCCGCTAATTGTGCCGGTGTAAGTTAAAGTAGTCGACTCCAGGTCTTACCGGATTCAATTGAACACTAGTATTTTGCATGGAGCGACTGCCTATCTAGCCTATTTCCACAAGTACACAACCCAATTTACAGGCTAATCACAGTACTCCTCGTTAACCTTCCTCGTTTAGATTGTCAGAATTAAAATGGATTAAGTATGACCCGCGGTTTCACTCGCCTTGCTTTTGTGCCAAGGCAAGTAACGTGATGTTAAATAGCTTTCCTCGAGAATTGGACTATCAAATGCAAAAATATTTTTAATCATCCGACTGGTAGTTTTAAACTTTTTAGCTAGTAGTAGGTATATTGGTATTTAAGTTTAAAGGTTGATGTCAAATATCAACGTATAGCAATAATGACAAACGGCTTACCGTGCTTTAAGGTAAATGTCTAACCTTATTTTTAATTAAACACTACCTTAACCTTACTTTAATACCTTAGATAAAGACTAAAACCGAAATGATTGTCAAATATTTTCAAGCAAAGCTTTATCATGAAAATTCATTGATGTATGGTTTGAAAACATGTTCATGGTGCGAGCTATTTTGACAAAGTCATCACTAAAAAACAATCGTAATGTATTGTAAAAGTCATTTCAATCAATTACTGATTATGAACAAAGAAAAATATAGGTTCAATAAAAAATATAAATGAAACTTAAAATCAAATACTTACTGACATTCTTGTTCTTGTCCGTTTAGGTTTCACTGTAGTAGTTTTCTTGTGACGTTTAAACATTACTGGCGGTGTTATTTCAGTTGTAGTTTTTGTAACTTCAGCTGGGGATTCTTCTGTTTCGACTTCTGCGGCTTTCTCTTCTACATTTTCAGGTGTTTCTTCTTGTGCAGTTTCTGAAGGGGATGTCTCTTGTCCTTCTGCGAGGGATCCTTGCTCTCCTTCTTCCTCTTGAGCGGGTGTTTCTTCGTCTTTATTTTCGGATGGTGTTTCTTCTTGTACAGTTTCTGAGGGGGGCGTCTCTTGCTCTGCATTTACGGGGGAATCTTGTTCACCTTCTGCAGGAGTTGACTCTTCTTTATCTACTACTGTGGTTTCTTCGTGAGCTGGGGATTCTTCTTTATTTTCGTAAGTTGTTTCTTCTTGTACAGTTTCTGAGGGGGCCGCCTCTTGCCCTGCGTTTACGGGGGAATCTTGTTCACCTACTGCAGCGGTTGACTCATCTTTATTTTCTACTGTGGTTTCTTGGTGAGCAGGGGATTCTTCTTCTTTATTTTCGGAAAGTGTTTCTTGTACATTTTCTGAAACGGGTACCTCTAGGTTTGCTTCTGCGCGGAATTCTGGTTCACTTGCTGCAGAAGTTAACTGTGGTTTTGCTTTTACTGTTGTTTCTTCTTGAGTAGGTGATTCTCCTTCTTTGTTTTCAGAAGGTGTTTCCACGGGAGGTTTTTCTTGCTCTGTTTCAGAGGTTCTTGGTTCTTGTACAGTTATATTAGGTTGGGTTTCCTCTTGCTCGGTTTTTACGGAGTTTGCCTCTTGCTCAGTATTTGCTGTTGTTTCTTCCTCAGCGGGGGCTTTTTGTTCAGATTTGGCAGGAGTTTCCACAGTTTTAGTGACTGCGTCTTCTTTGACGAGAGTTTCGTTTTGTTTAACTTGTGCAGGTGTGTTATTCTGAGCGTGATCTTCACCTTGCACAGTTTCAGCTGGAGCTTCCTCTTTGCTAGTTTTAGCGGGGGTTTCTTGTCGTACGGTATCATTGGCTACGTTTTCCTGAGCAGGAGTTTTAGAGATTTCTTGTATAATCACAGTAGAGCCGTTATCTTTAATAGTTAACGCAGGAGTTTCTTCTGTTATAGTTTTTGTGGATATTTCTTCATGTACAGTTTCAGTGGGAACTTTGATTTTACTTGTGTTTATTTCACTCGTAGTTTTATGAACAATTCTTTCAGTCTCTGTTTCATTTATAATGGTCTTATGCGTAGATTCAACTTTATCCATAGTTGTTTCACTTGTAGGTTCATCCATTGTGTGAAAAGTTGATACATCTGTACTTGTTATAAACGTAGTTTCATTTACCTTTGATTCGGTCACTGTTTCATTTACGGTCACTTCAATCGTTGTTTCGTCGTTCGTTGTTTTAAACATATTTTTATTTGTTGTTGTTTCACTTTTAGTTACCTTTGTTATAGTGTGAGATGTTGATCTGTCCGTAGTGTTTTTAAACATTGTTTCATTTACATTATTGTCCGGCACGGTTTTATTTCTGATCGAGTTAAACTCTGGTTCATCCATATTAGTTCCAAAGATGTGTTTATCTTTAGTTATTTCCGGTAGTCCAGTAGGTTCATTTGACTGAAAAGCTGATCTTTCCGTAATTGTTATTAAAGAATTTTGATTCGTGGTTGTCGCAGATGTGGTATCAGCGTCTGTTTTAAACACATTTTTATTCGGATCTGTGTCAGACACAATTTTCTTCGTGTTTGTTTCAAACATTGCTTCATCCGTGGTTTCAAACACAGTTTTGTCGGTAGTCGTTATAAATATAGTACTAGCCGTAGTTGATTCAAAAATAATTGTTAGTAAAGCACTGTCATTTTTAGTTGTTTGAATGGTAGTTTCATTAACAATTGACCGATTCGTTGTTGTTAATAATGGTTCTATTGTAGCTGTTTCAAGTGTAGATTCGTCTGTTATAGACGTTGTAACATCCGTTGTATTATCGGCCTCAGTTTCATTTATTCCAGAAAACGTTTCATTTGTTATTATTTCAGTGGCAGTTCCATCTGTTACATAATCTGTGTTTGTATTATCTGTAGTTATTTCTGTATAAGTGCCTTCGTCGGCTGTTTCAGATGAAGTTTCTTCCGTATCGCTATAATCTTCTGATAAGCTGTCGTCAAGGTCCGTATAGGTCAATTTCTCATGATTATGAGACGAATTACGCTCTTTCTTACTGCTTTTTATTTTCTTTTTAGCTTTAGGAATTAAATCATGGTGAATGATGTTTTCATGGCTCTGCCTTATCTTTTTTTCTAAACGAGAAATTATATCGCTTGTGAAATTATCAATAAGTTCATTGTACATCACATCGAAACTGTTTTTAGGAATAGACCGAAAGGTCGCTCGTTTAATAGTACTGAAAATATTGTTACTATATTTAGGTCTTCCAGGATTGACTAAAATTACGTCATGTTTAAACTTTTTATTTGTATTGAGATATACTTTATTGTTTTTATTATACATTGCGAATTCTTTCTTTTGGTTTTCGACCCTTTTGACCATGGAATCCTTGTACTGTGCTACAGTGAGATAAGCATTTGGCATTTTCGCTTCTACAGGGTTATTAATATATATAACAGGGCTCTTTTGTGCTGTTGCGTTTATTGCTTCCAAATTGTGGGTTTTCAAACCATTAACTTCTCTTAATTTTTGCACATGCAACAAGTATTGTTTGTTGTTTTTGTCATACCTTCTTTCAAAATCAGCGTCTACAAAAGAAACAAATTACAAATATTAGAACTTATACTATGAGTAAATTAATTTTATCACCTGCGTGCATCAACATTATAGCCTGGCATGAGTCCGGATTAAACTTAAAGTTGCCTATAATCTCCAAATTCTTAGAAATCATTTCTAAAATCACGGTTCCGTTATCCAAAGTACCTTCTTCCTTTAAACTAGATGTATTTTGTGCACACACGACGATACGATACACTGTGATCAATATATTTACATAAAGAAAACGATATAAATAATTCATCATTGTTCCTTGCATATATTTCAGTGTGTAACTGCAATCGTTTATTTACGAGTTTCTCTTTTGAACGCTTCGATGAAAATTAATTGTCGATAAGTAATTAAAAGGAATTAAAAGTATTTTATTAGGTGTTTGTGAACAGGTTGAAACAGTGGATTTTATTTAACGGAAGATTTTTTCGGATGTTATTATTACATACTAGCGATGCCGGTAGTTCAAACATTAATGAACTATACACACAAACCTTCCTCTTGAATCACTCTATCTATTGGTGAAAACTGTATAAAAATCCGTTCAGTCGTTTTTGAGTGTATCGCGTTCAGATATACGCGGCGGGTGGCTTTTATTTATAATATGTATGTATTTGATTAAACTTCTTTAAATTTTCGACAACTGCAAATGCAATTTTTTTTTTTTGAAGAAATATTGAATTGCATGATGCTTTAAATTTTCTATTATTTTACTTTTAACCGTATTATTCAAAATTCAATTTCTTATCATAATTATGCTAACTAAGTAAGTATTTACCTATGTGTGTGTTATTATTTCATTTTTGGCGGCATGTAGACGTTTTAGTAATAAAGCCATCTGCTGCCTTAATTCTAACATAGCATTTATGTTTTCTAACAATGTTATCTTCAAAAACTAGACACAGACGCAGCAGACCTAGCTTAAAGTTGCCTACTTTATTTGCAACTCCAACCGGGATTAGGTACAATAAACTGAACTATTAAATAATTGCTAAGTAGGCACGATCCTAACTATATTCCAACTAGATCTAGTTAGAATCTACATACATAAAACCGACGGGTCATTGCAAGTGCATGGGACAAGCATATGTGTGACCCACAAATGCTTGTTTCAAGTCTGGGTGTTCTTTGTGCATGTGATTTGAATGTTTGTGAAACCCCTGCGACACAAGAGATAAAAAAAGAAAGATTAAAAGAAAGATTGCAAGTGGTATTATAACTTTGGTGCATAATACAACTAAACAATTAAATTTAAATAATTTTTATTATATATACATTTTAAGTTAAATCTGATATCTTCTATACATCTACACATATTATAAAACATAGTCTTCCGCCGCGTCGGTTTGTTTGTCTGTCTGAAAGCGATAAACTCTAACTACTTACTGAACTGATTTTCATGTGGTTTCACTAATGGATAGAGTGATTTAATAACAAGATTAGTGTGTATAATTTATTAATATTTCGTCTACCATTGCTTACATTACTGCTATTCTGAGTACCAACACACAGAATAGCAAACTAATGCATCTTTCCTTTGTATGTGTTGGAAACACGCAACTAATAACTTACACATTGCATTGTCGCTTTACTAAGTTAGTTAAGACATTCGTTCCAACAGGAACAGGCACCATAACTTATATAATAATTCCAAAGAAACATGAACAAAGCAAGGACTCATGTATAAATTGACGACGATGTGAACAATTGTAAAACAACACAAAAAAGTTATTTTTTTTTACTAGCTGTTGCACGCGGCTCCGCTAGCGTGGTTGTCGGTTATCGCGGCAAAAAGTAGCTTAAGTTATATCTTTGGGTTGAAGCTTACCGCATACCAAGTATCATCCAAATCCGCTCAGCAGTTTATCCGTGAAAGCATAACATACACACTGTCAGACGGAAAAACAGACAGAGTTACTTTCGCATTAGAATATTAAGTTAAGCACGGAGGTATGAATGTATGTTTTTCGATTAGGTCCTGGAAGACGCCTGGACCAATTTGGAGTTGTTTTTTTTTAATTTCATCTCAGTTGGTCCTATGGTCATCAGATCACCTGACCTGATCAGAATCTTCTGATGATAGGATCTCACGGATCCAGGCCAACGCTCAATTTTTATAGACACGTAAAGATTTTCATAGCTTTTCTTCTAATTTAAAATGATTATCACTTACTCTGAAGTTCTTTTTTTTTAAGACATACCTAAATGTGTTATCAATTTTTTAGACTTCGATTTTTATTTCATCACATCAACTTAGGTACACAGTTACCTCGGAAAGTACAGTAAGTTTTTGTCCATTGGTCCGGGCCGTCATGTGAAAATTATAAAATTACTAGCTGTCCCCCGCGACTTTGTCCGCGTGTTTTAGTTTTAACGGTTTTTTATTTTTGCGACAATTTTCATTTATGCTCCGCTCCTATTGGTCGTAGCGTGATGTTATATAGCCTATAGCCTTCCTCAATAAATGAGCTATCCAACACTGAAAGAATTTTTCAAATCGGACCAGTAGTTCCTGAGATTAGCGCGTTCAAACAAACAAACAAACAAACAAACTCTTCAGCTTTATAATATTAGTATAGATGATTAAGGGGTAAAGGGATACTCTATTGCCTATTTACCTATCCTTTATAGGTATTTACGACTGCTGCTATCTGTGCTAATTACACGTGTCTAAAATGTACTTATTACACTATCCTTAAGAGAATAAATGTCTAAATTAGGAAACACAAATGACATGCAAATTTAATTTGTTCGCATTTAGAAATACCGAATTCAATTAAACTTGCCTTAATTCAAGAACGTCTAAATTAAGAATCCTAAATTACGGCAATTAGACAGCCGTGATCATTGTTACGATGTTTTTGCAGGAAACCACAACAAAACCTATATTTTTATACTTTACTAGCTGTCCCCCGCGACTTTGTTCGCGTATTTTAGTTTCAACGGTTTTTCATTTTTGCAGCATTTTTCATTTATGCTCCGCTCCTATTGGTCTTAGCTGATGTTATATAGCCTATAGCCTTCCTCAATAAACGGACTATCCAATACAAAAATATTTTTTTAATTCGAACCAGTAGTTCCTGAGATTAGCGCGTTCAAACAAACAAACAAACAAACAAACTCTTCAGCTTTATAATATTAGTATAGATTCACACAAAATAGGTTTGTTATATCAAACACTGGCTTACCATTGTGGTTATAAACTTCACGCCATGTATTTGGGATAGCAGTAGATATAATGTTATTGGGATACCGCAGTCCACCCTCTGTATAATCTTTTAATCGCCTCTTACGACACATAGGAGGTGTAGGGGTTGTCCTCCGCCTGAAACCAAAATACCCTCTGCTTGCTAGAGACAACTTATATTTATAACAGCACATACAAAGTTATTTCTAGTGTTAAAATTTTTAATGAGTTACTACACATTTTCAAAAATTAAATGTATTTGTACATATTTCCGGTAATATTGTTTAGTTAAGATGTAAGTTTGTGTTTTATATATGTCACTTCTACTTACAAAAACTATTGCGTTTGCAGATAAGACTAGAATAATAATAATATTGTTTATATGTTAAGTTTATTGATCTGGCAAAACGTCTTGTTGACTCCAAGCGTGACCCAAGGGCTGGCTTTTACCTTGGACAAAGAATAAGCATTCTGTAGTCGACAGCGATGTGGATGAATTTTTTGACGCTATTTTTTAGAGATTATATTAGTTAATATTTCAGTTTTGTTTGAGTGTATATATAGTTAGGATTGTCAATATTTTAAATTGTAAGTGTTAAAAAACGAAGTTGTTCAAAAAATAATAAATAAAACTAAAAATATAAGTACATATAAGTAATAAGTACATACAGTAATCCGACGGAAACTTCGGGTAACTAAGTATTGCATCACCGCTTAAGTTGTATTGATATAAAATAGTGTTAGTTTTTACTTGACTGCACGGATATCCCGGTGGTATAGGTCACCACGGCAATGACCACTGTGCGCGATTTGTCGCGTGTTCGATCCCCGCATGGTGCAAGCATTGGTGTGATCCATAATTGCTTGTTCCAATTCTGGGTGTTTATTGTGTATGTGAATTGAATGTTTGTGAAACCCCGCAGTACGAGAAACGTCTTTTTAAACGATATAAACGATACTTGCTAGGTTATACTCTAAAGAGTGACTTGTTACTCCCACTTGGTTTACAACCATACCTACATTAAGGGGTTCGCTAAGCATTTATTTTAGGTAACGACGTAACTAAGCAAACTTAATGGTCAGGTTCTTATCAAAGTGTTATCTTATAGAACTGAAAATAATAAACATGCAGGCATCCAAGAGGTATTCGCACAGGCTACATTACGAGCACGCCAACATAGTACTTACCTCACATACTTCTGAATGCCCATTAAGAGGTTACACTACTCCTGAAATTAAAAAAAAATGGTATTTATAGAATATATTGCCGTCGCGCACCTCTGACCTCTCCCCGTAAATTTCGTAAGGAACAACTACAGCTCAGGCTGATTATACTTACAAAATCGTTGACCAAAAGACATTTCGTATTCCTCTGTTTTCTTTGCCAAAAATGGACTTATCTAAATAGTAATTATTAAGTATTTTACAGTAAGCCTTATGTACTAACGCAATGCCCCGCAAAACCGTTTACACAGTTTCACTGTGGGTGTGAATCCTACGATGACAATAGCACAGTAATTCTAATAACTTAACTAACTAAAAACTTAGGTGGGTATGTTAAATGTTACAGATTCATAAATAAATGTTGTTTTAATCATTTAGAAAATTTAGGAAGATATATCTACGGCTCTGTCATTTTTTTTTTATTAAAATCATATCAAATTTGACGTAACATTTCGGTAAAAAGGGGCATTTTTGGAGGGTCATAAATGTTGATGATTCAGTTATTTCAGACATGTTGTACTAATGAAATGATCTGTCTTAGATTTAAGTGAATTAATGACCAGGTTTTTGTATAATAACTATCGCGACTTATTGACGTGGCTGAGGCGAGTTAACAATAATCATTTATGTGTGTTAATGGTTACTTAAGCGCTTTTTTGGAATCACTCAACAAGTCCTAAACTCTCCGAATACTTTTTTAGATAGTTTTTGAGTTTATTGCGCTCCGACAGACAGTCGCGGCGGGGGAGTCTTATATAAGATGTTTAGATAGATTGAAATAGATTTAGTTTAACATACCAATCATCAACAACAAAACACTTTGCATTTCCATTTTATTTGTTCTCTTAATCTATGCATGGCCCAAAATTATTCTTGATACTTATCAGAACTACAGATATGTGGAAGTTATCTGTTATGAATTCTAATAAAAATTTTGTTAGTAGGTATAACTAACAAATTAACTTTACTTTTAAATCAATAAAATAATAAACACATACACAAAGTATAACTTCATGGAAGTTTAAGACTAGTGGTAGCTTAAGATTTTATACACATTTACCGCAGTCAGTTAACAAATTCTCTTGTCCAGGTCGTCACCATAGAAGAATACGGGGTGTACACCATGCTGCCGGCGCAGCAGCTGGCGCCCATCAGCCCCTGGCCGCCGGACGGGAACCTGCTCGACCGGATGGATGACCTCGCGCACAAAGGTAAAGGTAATGGTGACCACCATCATTACTTAATGTAGCAAGGGGGTTTCACTCCGCAGTTTAGTTACGTTCGGCAGGCACGCCTCCCGGGCAGGCGAATGGCAGTAGGTTGCCGCTAGAAACGTCGCACGTAATTCTATTATTATAAATAAGTTAGTTATGTTGTCGCAAGCAACTACAACCCTAAAGCGCTGCGCCAGACAGAGTTACACGTAAGAAAGCCGGTGAAGCAGTCAAAGCCTGCGCTCAGGCTAACTGCCTAATATCTTTTCACAAAAATATTTAAAATATCTTTCAAAAAAGTTACATGTAAGAAGAGAGCGACAAGGTTTATGTAAAAATTGCGTTACGAATTTGTACTTTGTTTGGTCGCAGCTAGAGTCGC
This sequence comes from Diachrysia chrysitis, assembly GCA_932294365.1. Taxonomy (NCBI): domain Eukaryota; kingdom Metazoa; phylum Arthropoda; class Insecta; order Lepidoptera; family Noctuidae; genus Diachrysia; species Diachrysia chrysitis. Next base: position 5,253,402 of record OW028659.1, on the reverse strand, counting down.
TATTTACATATTTTTTCGAATAGTGAACCTTCTGTACGTAGTACAATTATTTATTCTGTGCTTGTAGTTTTTTTGCTGGTAGTATGGGTAGAGTATGTAATAGAGGTGCAGGACGTGTAGGTGTAACTGAAGTTAGTAGTAAATGAAAGATAGCAGGTAGTAAGATTCTACGTAAAAATATAACCATCCTCCAGCAGTCGGAAAAAAGAAAGATTAATATAAATAATTACAATAAGGTTGAAGTTAGAAGAACTCCTTCTTACTTAATTTTACTTATGAATTTTACTTTAAGGAAATATGCCCCACGGCTAGGATAAGATAAAATCCTTGTTGAGTAAATTACCACAATAAAATAACAATAGTTTGCAATATTTTTGTTGTTATAACATGGATCACAAAGCTTTTCCATATTCCTAATAAACATACTATGTCGTCATCTCGTCTTGAAAGTCAATCTAAATTGACCTTGTCCCAAAGTGTTCCAGACATTTTTGATTAATTTTGCAAACATTGCGTAGACCTCTGCCTAACTCCATGAACAAAAAAAAACATGTTAACGTATAACGCATATTGTAAATCCATAATTAGTGCTCTTATAAGTGACTTGTAAATCAATCACTGGGTACAAGTCGACGAATAAAACTAAATAACGCTTATTGCAAAGGAGAGTCGAAATAGAGCACCTTATTGTTCCAAAATCTCTTAGTAAAAAAAGTTCCATCACGTGATTCAGAACGCGTGATTAATTGGAGTAAGCAATGGTATGGTGCGGCAGGTCACAGCGGTGTTAACCAGCTCGGCGGGGTGTTTGTAGGAGGGCGGCCGCTGCCGGACTCCACGCGCCAGAAGATCGTGGAGCTGGCGCACTCTGGAGCGCGGCCCTGCGACATCAGCCGCATCCTGCAGGTCTCCAACGGCTGCGTCTCCAAGATACTCGGCAGGTCTGTACTTTGGAATCATTTTTGTACCTTCGAGAAGCTTCGTCAAAGCTTCACCATCCATTTTATTTTTTTGCACCACACAATGTCTGTAACTAAAGTAGAGCTCCTTCCTTGACTCATAACTTGTACATTTAAAACTAAACGAACTGTCGTATTGTGCAGTGGATACGATTACAATCAAATTAAGGTATGATTGTTTGCATTGAGGATATTGCACATACATTTCTCACGGTTCTAATTAATAATTATGATATACATTTATTACACACGTCTAAACAGACTTAAATATGACTCTAAGGTCCAAAAATGCAAATTTATACGTGAGAAAAACGAACTCACAAAACCTTCAAAATATATTAAATTATATTAGAACAGATATACTTTCAAACTTATATCGTAATTCTATAAATCATAACATAAACAATATTTATTTTAATAAAACGTCAATCGTACTGGCTGGTAACCGCAACTCGCAAGTCACAAAAAAACATGGCGATAAAAAGCTGAGCTACTCATGTTACCTAGCTGTCAATAGACCGGTTCGTCACCTCGGCCAAGATCGGTAAAACGAGTAATTAATATAGGGTAAATACTAAGTAGAAGGAATTGATTTACTCTAGAAACCGGAATAGCATTATCGATTCTTAAAAAAAAAACTTTTTTTTTGCAAGGAGATTTGAAGGAGATTGTCGGAGACCTATGGCCCCCTCAATGTCTATCAATAACTTTACCTTTTGACTAAATCGCAAAAAATATATATTTTATAAACTAATACCTTCACTAAGACTATTTTTCTGCCATGGAGTGGAAAAACTGATATCTACACAATGATTGTGAAAAGGGGTAAAATCCTGAGAATTTAGATGGTCTGTGATAAAATCCTATTTGAACGATATTTTCCAGTTGTTTAACGATATTTGTTTTTAATCCCTCCCCAAATTTCATACCTTCTATTTTCAAGGCAAAACACTAACGTTTTTCAAAACATTACCATTATAGTCGGCCGTTTAACTTAATTAAGACCACAACCCTAGTTCTTTGCTAGCCATGTCCGAGAATCGCTATCAAGCGGTTATAGTGTAGTTTCTATTTTCAAACCGGAATTTTTGAAATCATTTTTTTTTTATTGTAGTGCTTTTAGCCTGTATTAATACACTGCTTAAAAAATACTAAGTTGTCCCTACAATTTATAAAAAATAGCGATCTCAAGGAGCGAGATATTGACTATTTATTTTTAAATCGGGCTTTTAACCTATCTAAAAGACTGGCCACAATCCTAGTCCATTCCTTACCGGTTGTTGCGGTCAGTTAGAGGCGCGGCAGACTACGAGGCTGCGGTCGCGTCCAGTCGCTAGAGGTGTACCTTACTACATGCCTCGCATACCTTAGTTGTCTCTAGTTTTATTATCGGCTGCGGTTGGTCGTTTAGTTTTAGTTAAGGTTCATTTGGTTGGTGGGGGGATCAATTAGTTGTAATTTGGTCTGTCTCTTTTGTGCTGTTGTCGAAAAATCTAAGTAAATAGAGATACATTTTTGTTTTAAATAAAAAACAAATAATGAAATAGCAACAATGTATAATTTTTTTTTGTGAAATTGTCAGGTTGGTTTGTCAACTTGTTAGACAGAATGGCATTATGAAATTAAACTTTGATGAAATTCTATTGAACCATTATAACCAACTTAATAAATAAAGTATCTTGTATCTTGTATCTTAAAAACAGTACTTCCATATTCCCAAAAACAAAATGAAAAGTAATTACTACCGCAATATAAAACGCACGACGACAGCTGGCGAGCAAAGCGAATAAAAAATGCATTTACCTGGCATCGAACCTGACACCGTCCACTCGCAACCCGACACCGACAGACCGGTGTAGGGGAATAGACTTATTGCACAAATATTACCTAAGTACTAAAAGAAACATTATTTCAAAATTATTGATAAAAAAAGTAATGCTTGCTGTTTCATATATAGGTATTAAAATCACTTCTGAAAATCCTAAAAGGGTTAAAATCTTTGTAGGCATGCATTGACTTTCCACCCAAGTTAATAGACAATGGGCAAACGAAATGTCACTACTATACAAATGCATTCAGTTAAACATAATCTTGTTTCAATTCTATCATAATGTAACAAAAATATAATAATTGTAGTCACGGAGGTTACTATAAAATGGTGCTAGTAAAAATCCATACATATTTATTATAGAACCAAGTCCCCCACCGCGTCTGTATGTCTGAACCCCATAAACTCAAAAACTACCAAACGGATTTTCATATGGTTTTCACCAATGGATAGAGTAATTTAAGAGGAAGGTTTGTGTGTTTAATTTAGTAGTGTTTTATCTACCAGTGCGAAGCTGAAACTCTAAGGCTATATTTAGTCATGATTTCTCCTTTAATCACTAATTCACACACAGATACTGTGTTTTTTAAATCCACATTATATACAACCTACAACATTAACTTCTGACGAGCTCCGAGGCTCCGTGGTCGAGTGGCGTCCACACCGGTTTTCAAGGTGTCGCCAGCTCTGAGGTCCCGGGTTCGATCCCCGGCCTGGTCAATGTAGAAAACCCCTTTTCTACATAGTCTCGGGTCTGGGTGTTTGTGGTACCTTCGTTGTCTCTGAATTCCATAACACAAGTGCTGTAGCTACTTACTTTGGGTTCAGAGCAATGTATGTGATGTTGTCCACATTTATTTATTTTATTATTTATTATTTTATTTATTAACCACCAAGTTTCAACCCAGGTACTACGAGACCGGCTCTATCCGGCCGCGCGCTATTGGGGGCTCCAAGCCGCGGGTAGCGACTGCCGAGGTAGTCAGCAAGATAGCCCAGTACAAGAGGGAGTGCCCCTCGATCTTCGCGTGGGAGATCAGAGATCGTCTGCTCAGCGAAGGAGTCTGTACATCGGATAATATACCTAGTGTGAGTAATTTACTTCTAACTAATTTGTTTTCCATTATGATTTCCATACAGATAAAACAATAAAAAAAAACGAGAAATGCTGACCATCCTAATACATAATCTATGTAGATGTCTTATAATACCTGCCCTTGTATTGAATGTTGACTAAAATTGTTTTAATGCCCATGAAGTAGATTAATAAAAAAAAATTACAAGTATTTTTTCTGTTATCAAAACCATTACATTGATTTGAAATTTCGCATGACGTCACGATGTCTTACGTTTTATATAATATCGTGACGTAATTAGCCCGCACACCTGAGCTTTGATTCGATTTATCTCCTTAGTTTTTAGTTATCTTATAAAAGTAAAAAATACGTTTCTATGAACTAAATAGATTTTTACTTTTTATATCCAGTCAACATCCTTATTAACTTTCTGTGTAATGCAAATACTCTCCTTATAAAAAATAAACACGAGAATTCGATTACCATAATACCGACTTTATGTATAAAAACAAAAAAACATCAGTCTAGTTACTCAGGCACATGTTTAAAAAACATATATATTTTTATAAAAAATAAAACTCGTTGACCGTGTGTGTGATATAGAAGTTTTGATATGTAAAAATAACCTAAGATCTTTCCAATGTATCTTTAGATTGTTATCAATTTTTTAAATCAAAAGTCACGTATCTTACGTATTCAAATCACACCCAAAATATCGAGATCACAGTTACACTTTACCGAAACGCCTTCGAGAAAGGATGAAAAATACGAAATGGGCGCCTCGTAAAATACAATGGGGTTCCGCACACCCCAAGCTCTACGGCAGCTATATACAGGATGCTATAACGCCTTATCTTTCCCTAGCACTATACAGGACTCCCCTTTTCCCCCTCCCCACCACTTGGCGGGAAAACAATATGACGTTATAAGTTTTTTTCTTCATTTTTTTCCCTTTTTTGAATACGGGGCCTCTCCCTACCGGGGCATTCTTTAGACGTCGATACGTCTTCTGTTATAAAGGCTGTTTTCTGTCAGTACAAGCGTAGAAACAATTGATATAATTAAATTATGAAGCCCGAAAATTTATTGAATTTAATTTCGTACGTTTGGACCGCTCTACTCAGGTATTATTGTAGTTTTTTTAAATATGCTAAAGACAGAAATTAATCCGTTTAAATATAATATAGCTACGAATATTGTTATAGTAATAATTATCTTATAACATGAAGAAATAATTCACATTGTTTACGGGTGTTACCCGTCATTTTTGCTCGGCTTTTATTTAGGAAACGAAGCGTAATTTTATGGCCTATAATCTTGTTAAAATACTAGGCTATAAAATACAGTAAATGGCTTTTTCAAATCCAAATAGGATTCCAGAGATAAACGAGTTCAAACAAACGAAATCTGAAGATTTATTACATTAGTATACATTTAAAACTTTGATCAACCATTTTGGTTGAAGCATGGGAAGAGCAAGATCGTCTTTAAATATCATTCCACAAACAATAAATCATAACGATGTTATAAATGTGAAAACTGTGTATATCTGACAACCCTTGCTAACTCTTATTAAATAATTATTCACTTTGAATGAACTTGTTGATTTAGTTAAAGTAAATCACTCAAGCAAAATCACTTACATCTTTCAACTTTATATTATTTTTAAAATTTTCGAGTGAACGAACGAAATACTGCCATGACTCATGAATGCTAACCAGCTATTTACCTAACTCTTTCATAGTTATAAAAAAGCTACAAAAAAACATAAAATAGATATAAAAGTTAACGGAGCGCAAAAGATACAGTAATAACGCGAAGAAACTCGCAAAAATTACTCTGTTTTTTTACGAGCTACCACTGAGTATTTATACAACACCCTTTAGCAACAAATGTCGCCCTCTCGCGTACTTAACATAAATTAATTAAGATATTCGCACAATCATCCTGTTGGTGACGGTTTTAAGAAAAAATGAAAGCACATTAAGTACTCTCAGCAAGGAATATCGAAAAACATAAAAACCGAAACAGAGGGAAAATTGTGAGACGGAAATACATATTTTTAAGCAGAGCGAAAGAGTTGGCAGGCTATCTCTTTTTTCTACTGTCTAAAGGGGGAAGACGGGGCGATTTTGACACGACATGAATAAAGAAAATATTATGAAGGCTTTTGTTGCCGTAAAAATTCCAGTACAGGGGATAAAGTCTTTAAGTTATCAGAGGGTACCGTTAAGGATCGTCGTTTATACATATACATATGGAGATATAAACAGGTAGGCATAATATCGGAGTGCGGGGGCTGATATGTTCGTATTTATCGAATATCGAGTTATATTGTGTTTACGTGGATTATTTAAGAGGTGCTTTAACGTTGAATATATTAACGTCAAGAGATCGATTCGGTTGCGAACAGCGTCGCGTTTTATTAACTTTTACAAGAAAAGTGAATGTTGTTTTAATAATATTCTAGTTTCTTTCAGCTTTCACTGAATACGCGATCGATAGGAAAATATGTTCGTATTTTGTACCTTCCTCATTGTTTAAATAGTTATATACATTTTTCATATACATATTTGATATTGTTAGCTAACATATAAGTTATTAAATGGAACTAGCCTTATTGTTTTAAGTTATTAAATAAATAAATACTCAACTAGTAATTAAAAAAATTGCCATACTAGAAAATAGTTTATATAAATAAAAATTGTTAATAAAAACACCTAATACTATGTATTAGTAATAACTTTTAATATAATGTAGTCCAAATAATTTAATTGTAATGTTAGTTGAACTACATAGTTTGTCATAAATTTTATTAATTAATACCTACCTAATTGGTTATAAATTTGCATGCCGAACTAAGTAGGCGAAATATGAAGAACTGTACTAATTTATAAGATCTGTTATTTACTATATTTCAAGCAAATAAATAAATTCTATTCTATTCTATTCTATTCTATTATTATTATAGAAGCTTAAGCAAACAATAGCTGTGTAACTTTCGTTAAATCTTAACAGTAACGAGTAACCCTCGACAAAAAGTATAACGATACTAAACCTTATTAACTATTCATGCAACTATTTGTTTTAGTTTCCAGTTTTAAACTGTGTTTTATTTATTAGAGATTAAAGTCTATTTTTATTTATTGTGTTCAAATATATGGTGAGAGGGTCAATTGTCGTCACAGGGTCATATCGCGTTGGAACATGCGTTCCCGTAGCAAATCACTTCCGGGCCACTAAATCCAGGCCAAATTAATGCATTTAGCACGCTCCCCGGCCCTTTAACTGGGGATGACAACTTTATTTCATTGTATCGCGATATTTTCTTGTCACTTTAACATAAGTGATGGGGACATTGTGATTTTTTGCTGCTAATGTCGATTTTCGGTTACATGATTTATATTTAAAATAAATGACCTACTTTTGTAACACTATAGATCGTTGGACATTTAATTTTGTCGTATTGAAATAATGTAATATTTTAAATTAATTTTATAACTAAATATGCCATCCACTTACTAGTATAGTATGTATGGTATAAACTACACTAATTTTAAATAAATTAAATAAATAATATTAATGTGAACTCGAGTAGATTTTCGTACAGTAATTTTTCGAAGCATGCGTGTAGATAGAGTATTCAGTAAAATGGACTTTTGGAATTCTTATATTACCAGTATTTAAGTAGTTTTTTATACTAAATCAAACAAATACAAATAAAACACCAAGGCAACATGGATATAAATTATAATTTCCACGCTATAACAGACCCAATAAATAGCTCGTTCAAAACACTGATTTAAAATATCATTATGGATCATATCTGAGATTTGGATCTCACAGGGGTTGGATATATCGGTGCGGCAACAAATTGTAACAAAAGAGTCCAGCAAAGAAGATTATCGAAGATGACGCGTGCCGCGCACGTGACGTGCATGTGGCCGATGATAGTAACATTCACCCTACGCTTTCAAAACCATTCAAAAACAAACCATAACACAATCACATACGGTTTAATTTAATCTTCCAAAAGTGTTTCAGTAAAGTCATAGTCACTGACATACTAAAAACGTTCTTATCTGAATATGATTAAGTAGATTTTTGAGTGCGAAAAATATTATAAAAGTTACTTAAAAGTAAGAAGTGTTGGAGGGAAATTAATACCACAATTCAAAGGATTTAAGGCTTACGTTGATGTTGAGTGTGTAATCGGAAGAGCAAATAAATATAGATAGCGGTTGTCTTTATGTCGTGTGCTGCTAATATTGTTGTCACTGGCAGACATACCTTTGGGATAGTTAAACCCCATAGTTTTTGTATGTTATTAATCGTATTTAACAATATAATAAGATGTATTTGTTGTTTTAGTCAAAATTTTAAACATTATTAAGTTCTGCATTATTAAATTACTGTGTACAGATATTATTTTATTTTCTGTATTTTGATTATTCTTTGCCTTTGTTATATCTTTTTTCTATTTTTCTTTAATTGCAAATAAAAATGACCAGACAAAAATGTAATCTGAATGTAAGTTTTAAATGGTAATTAAGTAATTAACTTTAAACTTATAAAAATAACTCGTGTTCAGGGCTGTTTACAGGCGTCTTGTACATGTTATTAAAATACAATACATACTAAGTAATGTCCTTCAAATCAACATGTTAATATTTATTTTTAGTTAAGTTTCGCTTAGTTAGTAATTTAACGCGTTGACTGTGCATGTGAAAATACTTAATTAACATTAAATGTTACTTATTTAAAAAAAATATTAAACTGTTATATTTATGTAAAGTGTCAATGCTAGTATTGTTTACACTTAATTTACATAAATTTATATATTGAATAATTTAGATTTGCAGTTCTTTAATAACTTCTATGTCCATTCGCTTCATCTATCAAGACAGTCGCTAAATTTCCTTACAAACCAAACCTCATCTAATTAAATCCCGCAAATCTCGTCTAACCGTGTGAGATATTTGTTCGCATATTGATCCCAACGCAACGAGTTAATTACAAGGCTTTACCCGCGCCTCCCCGCTGCGCAACACGTGTGTGATACCAATATTTGATATTAAGTACCTACTTATTAGATTTAGAGTTTTCATTAATTGGTACCAGCGGTACTGAGTTTACGTAAAATAAAAATTTTGATGTTATGAGTGGTGATTTTTAAATAATATAGGTTGTTACTTTATTTAGGTAGGCAACCCTTATATATTTCGTATTACATTATTAATGGAGTTTTATTTCGTACAGTATGCTATCAAATATTGTTATTATGCCCTGTTTTACTTGGGGCCGCTGTGCCTGCCTGCCCAAACCAATGATCGGAATGTGATAAAACTTTAGTAGGTAAGGTGTTCTGAATGAGATCGAGAAGGTACCTAGCTAAAAAAATAGTATTTATGTCAAAAAAATTAAGAAAAAAATAGCACTTTTACTTAACGTGGCATTGCAACTCATGTCTAGCTAGTGAAGTAATAAAATAATTTATTAATTGAATTATCCACTCAAATTTACTCATATAAAACATGCTATAATTCTAATAAATATATTTCAATCAGTACCAAAAAATTAAACAGAATACAACGAACCGTTTATTAAGTACAGTTCGCACAAAAAATCTGGTTGTTAGGCCATGCTAGGGTGACAAGCGAAGCGAGATAAGTATCGCGTCGCCTCGCGTCGCCGCTCGCCGCCACGTGCGCCCTAAGCCGGGATATGCAATTTTTATATTATCCTGCTCTTATATTATTATTGCCGAGCGTTTTAGTGTTATAAAGTACTTTGTTACGAATTTGGTTCGGAATATTTTTATCGTTTCATATTTTAGGGTTAATAAGTGGATACCTAAGTACTTAATGTTTTGGTTTTATTTTAAACTAGCTGCGTCAGTAAAAAAGTGTTTAGTTGCATATTTTGTATTTTTTTTTAAGTTTTGAAACTCTGTCGGGCATGGTTAGAAGACCCTACCAAAGTTTCATCACAATCTAATCGTTGTTTAGGCACGCATAGAGGCCAAAAAAACAAACAAGCATTTATTTTTATACATAGGTGTAGAATCAATAATTAATTGGAACATAAAAAAATGTATATGTTTTAATTTAATTTAATGTTATCTGAAAATATCCGAGACATACATAGGTAAGTTACAAAAATCGATGAGTATAAAAAATCCGTTGAAGCATGTAAGCAAAGCCTGCGGGCAAAAATGAGACAGAGATTTTTATTTCGAAAAAACAATGGTTTGTGAGAAAATAAAACAATTTAAAAAATATATACTCGGAATAACAGAAATTACGTTGAAATTATTTATCGTATTTACAAAACAGTTTTCAGACATGATCATCAGAGTTATAAATAATCTACAAATAACTACATATAATATGTTGTCTTGTAACATGAATATATGTATGTGTAAGTAACAGATTGCGTATATTAGCACAAAATCCCATTGCCGCGGCCGGTGGGCCCCGTCCGCCCGAAATGACGGCTTTCCCCGTGGCCAGTCCCAAAAGTACGGTCAGCATAACGAAAACAAAAGCAATGTCATAATTACTTCGTATTAATATTGTATCATGGGGCTATCTAAAAAGTTTAAAACAATTCGGAAATTAATTTTGTTTTGTCATAGGTTTTTATGTGTATTTTTTGGCATTAGTTTAATTAAATTAATTACACTAATGCAACTTACACCTAAGCAATAGCAATGTTCCCTAGGTTGAAAAATTGGAAGTTTTAACTTAATATAGTATTTTATTGCGGTATTCGTTGCTGGTATAAAAATAGTTAGTGATTTTGTAAAAAGATTTACAATATGTCTTTTTAATAGAGCACTCTAAAGCCGTCGACAGTAATTACGTCAGATTCAACAGAAAAAAATAATACCTATGAATAAAACAATTTCAAAAAACCACGAGAACACCTGTTTCATCACATCCCCTATTTCTAACCAATAAAAAGATTAAAACCAACGAACCAAAAACATTATTAAGTTGATTCTGCCAACCGTACCCTGTTCCCTTGATCTGTAGCCAATATTAAATAGCGATAGCATCGCAGATATTAGATAAGATACCATTACAACAACTTGTTCCGACATGTTGGGGGTATTTTGTAGAATTAAATGATCGTGAATTTCTGAGAGACAACGGAGGATTATATTGTTAGCTTCATTCTGTTAGGTTGTTTACTAATCGCTATTAATTAAAAAACAAGTAGTTAGTAGATAATATAATGGAGTAAAAATCTGCCTCAAACCTTAGAGAAAAAATAAGTAAACTATAGAGCGCACATATCGAGTATGAACTGTGTAAAATAAGTGTCAAAACAGAGCGCACCGTTTAATTAAAACTGTCTCAAAATCCAATATTACTCTAATAATATAGGAACCGTCGATATTTTTGCACAGTCGTCTGTCGTCGCACGGAAAGTCACTTATATACTTATATAGTCAGTAAACGAGTGTAGTAGATTTAGCAAAAATTTTGATTACGCTTGGCACTAGAGGCTACTAGCGATGCGCGCGCTTTATGCTTGGGTATACGTACTCTAACCTAAGTTTGCGGTTAATTTAAGTGCTTTAGATACTTATTTATTTAGTTATATCTGAAATAGGAAAAATCTGCTTTACTTTTTTGCGTTTACATGCTTTAGCTATGCTCATAATAACGATTAATTAAAGCTAATAACTTCACGTTTTAATTTAAATAGACTTCGCTGTCAAAATATGTCACATAGGTTTTCAATCTAAATAATCAGATTTTTACATTTTATAGGTCGCCATTCAAACAATTGCTTGCAATACTACATCTCACGATAAACCAAATTATACATGTAAACTAATATTATACAGTATGTCACGATTTCACGATTAAACCACTGAACCGATTTTGATAAACTTTGGTACGGTATTAGCTAGTATTTCAATAAAGGACATAGCCATCCAAGCAGGCGGAGCCGCGCTCAACAGATAGTCTACACAAACAATACATATATAAATTTACATAAAATCCAAATTGTAAGTTTAAGACAGTGTTCTCCACAAGGCATTCTTAGGGCGCTCTCAGTTGGCTGCACATCAAACAGTTCGCGCCAGTCATAATCAGATGTTTAGGCTTTCTTTGATAACCGACATTAACGTCTTAAGGGAATTTAATTTGTTTTCACTTGTCGCTCAACTCGCTTCTGATGTTGAGCTTCAGAACTGATGGAAATATTCACTTGTTACAGAATTGTAATAGAAACTTTTTGGTACTTCAATTATTGTTGCAATTATTAAATCTTACCGATAGTAAAGTTTTATTAATATTGTTTTATTACTAGCGACCCGCCCCTCTTCTTCTTTTTATCAGATTTTTTTGTTGACCATACTCCTATATACAGTATGTATTATAGACACCATTATTTTAAACAACCAATGCGTTAATCCATTCTTTAATTTTCAACTGTCCATTATTACTTTCGGTACTGAAAAACATCACAGCCAATTACATATCAATGCAAATCGGCAGACTGTTTAAATCCGTACAAAATCTCATCACCAATCAAAGTACGGTTTGCAAATAAAGCCTTCGTTATCAAATCAATGATATTTGTTTATCAAATGCATGATAAACAAGTGTAGTCGTTTAGCTTAAATCTCGTTTGTTCACGGTGGGGTGCCTTTCCCGGCTGTCACATATGCTGCGAGTTTTACGCAGTTTTAATTTTAATCCCACTACACTGCGCTGGATGCATATGGATATTAAGTGCTTTTGATTAATGATTTTTTGAGAGGTGTTCGTTGCAAGTGTGTTTTATACTCGACGCCTCTCTTGTTGAAGTATATTATCCTTGCGAGGGAAAATAGTAAGCTACTATCAATTTTACCTCCTTTTTCTTTATAAAAAGGAGGTTTCAATTCATAGGTATATTTTTTAATAAGATCATTCTTGTAACTTAATTAGTACTATCACTTATGTAGAAACTTTCACATAGCTACTTGAAGCTAAAAATGTAACCGTGTTTTAAAAAATATGATAATACCTATATAAAATATTTTTCCAAAAATGATTTGTTAAGTATGTTTATCTTCTAACAAAGCCGGGTAAATTTTCATGTTCTTTGATTTGTTGGGTTTTTCTCCACCCTGGATACCAGAATAACTATAAAATTATCAGAAAAAAGTCACGATAAAAAAAGATGTCTTACGGGGACTTCTCACGCGGGTGAAACCGCGGGGCACCGCTAGCTTACCTATTTTTAAATGTATTTTTATCTATACTAATATTATAAAACTGAAGAGTTTGTTTGTTTGTTTGAACGCGCTAATCTCAGGAACTACTGGTTCGAATTGAATAATTCTTTTTGTGTTGGATATTCCGTTTATTGAGGAAGGTTATAGGCTATATAACATCACGCTACGACCAATAGGAGCGGAGCATAAATTAAAAATGTTGCAAAAATGAAAAACCGTTGAAACTAAAACACGCGAACAAAGTCGCGGGGGACAGCTATTTAAAAATATATGAATCACATAAGTACCTACAATATTAGATTTAGGTACCTACATATAAAGGTATTTTTACACTAAAGAGAGTCGAGGCTTCATAAAACAAACTACTTACATACCGACTAGAAATTTCATATCGCGTTACGAAACCAATATGTACCTACCTATATCACACACTTAATAATCACGACCTACACTAAACTTAACGCAAAATTAATTACAAACCCACATAACCGCGTGATTTCCTTACTAACAGCCAAATACCAATTACAAATCTTTAGCCAAACATCGTATCAACCACAAAAAGAGTTGGCCACAAAGCGTTTAATATTGGCTATTGGCCATTGGGCATTGGGCATTGGTTGTTGGTCGGTAATTGTGGCAAGCCTGTATCGTGAATTTGTGAGGTTTTGGACGCAGGCCTAGCCATTCATTAGCCAATCTAGATTAGTATTCCAAATAGCTATTGTGTTTGGGCTACGGTTAGAATTACGATTGTGATTACGCGTGTCAACTGCAGTTATGTGGTTTGGACAGTTAATTTACGTTTTATGGAGTTTTGTAGCTATGTATGTAGCTACGTTTTATCTGGTTATGTTGTTACTAATCATGTTTTCACTGTTTTTGTTATATTAGTTGATTTCAATATTACAATACTATAGTTAAAGTCTATTTACGGTAAGTATAGCATTTAAAAATCACTTATAAATAATAGGGACAACGACGGCTAAATAAAAAAATATATGAATAATATTATCTAATTAAGTTATTAAGTTCAGCTATAAACTCCAAAATAAATTCAGAATAATTTAACGATGTACCGAAGAACATTTAGTCAGTCAGTAAGTAGGTATATAGATTGGCTTTCTTGAAAACTCAGAACAAACATACTTAAATAATAAATATGCATAAACTGTTATCTGAACAAAACAAGCCTATAATTCGAATGAAGTTTAAACATTTTACAACAATTTCACAGATGTTTATATCCCCTAAGCATTGAAAAACAGTTGACAGCGCGAAATCGTCACCCAACCGATAATAATAGGTTTCGATGTAAATCAAAATTCATAGTGATTACCACCCTAGTGGCATGAGTTATGACTTATTAGGGACCCCAAAGAGTCCCTGTGATAGCCCCTGTATCTCTAAATGACACGTCGTGTTGTCACCTTTGCGATACCGCATTGACCATTTATTTAGTCAGGACTCTTTTGTAAAAATTGTAATTAGTATTACAATTTTAGTTATTTGCAAAAGGAATTTCAATTAATCCGGAGTATGCACATTTTTGTTCAAGAATCTTTAACTAGAGTAATTTAAAAGAGAAATATTTGGCGTTAGCTTTTAAATAAGAGTTTAATCTACATTGAAACAAGTTAGGCGTTTTTAAAAAATGCGAAAGTAAACCATAAAAATATGTACTTAACTAAGTTTAGAAGCAAAAAAATAGACACGAAAGGTCTGTATTTTAAAACAGCAACAACATTTTTATTTTAAAACGACTTTCTAGAGGACAGATTCTGAAAATAGGACATGTCCCGCGCAACCTAGACGTGTGGCCTTCACGCAGCTGCATAATCCGATCCCTACCGAGAATTAACAGCATTATTCTAACGGACTAAGGTTCATATTCCCTTGTACTTTGTTACTAGGTACTGTTTGGTCCATCATACGAATATTTATTATAATATTATGCGGCGTCCGCACTCGTCCCTTTCTCTTCTAAACGACGTCCTTGTCGCCTTTTTGTTGTTTCGAGGGGTATTAAATGTAATGACAGAACTATCAACGATCTTTGGTGCATATAAATGAGTTTTTTTTGCCGACTGTACGTAGATTTTATGTGATTGTATCATAAGTGTCAGTTGTCGGTAATTAAAGTTTATTTCGTGTGGTCTCGGATTACAATGGGGTTTGTGGTGTTTGAACTGATTGGTTTTATTAGATGTTATTGTGTGTAGTGTTCGCAATATGTGTTGGTTTTAAATGCAAATTTTGAGATCTTTTATTAGAGATGTGTCTGCTACTATCTGTATAAATGTATTGTCACATGTAATGTCGATTTTGCAAACACTTTTGGGTAAACTTTAATTAATAAAAGTATTATGATAGATAAAAGTTTCATTAGTTTGGTATAAATTTCGGTATAATTATCATAACATATATTCCCGTGAGATTTCATGAAGCTGCCTCCGAGTCAGAGTCACATTCAAATATCGATAACAGGACTACTCAAACCTGCATAATACAGCATCAAACAGCAAAATCTAATAATAAAGTACACTTGCGGTTCTATATATTTCTCTCAGTCATTAAGTATCTATTTAAAAAAAGAACTAAATATTTCTCTATTTAACTGTAAGTTGTACTTATAGCTATAACTAAGTATATCAAACGAATAAAAGTAACAGTTACCAAAAATATAAAAAGCCGTTATAAAGTTGTCATACTGAATCAGTGGAGCGTTCATCCCCGTGCCGTTTGTAATAATACACTATTATATTATTTTAATAATAATAATTCTCACTATTATTGTCATTAAAATCATTATTATCGACTCGAGACCGGTTCAGAAAGTAAACACAATTGACTTTTGCCATTTCGTTGATTCACAAAGATTTAGGTTTTTAATTGTATTGACCCCAGTATGTTTTCTCTTCATTATTTTGCCATAATTCACACTTAACTTATTCATTCTTTGAAATATGTTTTACTTTTGTACTCATAGTTTAGTAGGTTGATAAGTTTTATTATTATTTGGTTTTGAGAACTAGGTATAGGGGTAAAAATTATAAGTAGGTAGATAACAGAACTTTTTATTCCTAAAATATGATTTACTTTTAAAATTTTGTGGCCTTATTTATAAAAATGTAGACAATGATTAGTAATTGATTAGCAAATTCTGATTTTTTTTTTTTTTTTATAGAGAATTTGAATTTAGATTTTTCTTAGCAATTGCTTAACACCGTTGAGATTTTATAAATATGGCCATTGATGTCTAACTTGTTCACTTACGATATAAGTAAAGTTACAGTATAAGGTGCACCTACCTAATTATGTAAGTACCTAATAGATCTCTTAATTAAAGAAAAAGATATAAAAATGTAAGATTCAACGCCGTTATCCATGTTAGAAAAATGACGAAATACTTATAAAATAATCGAAATCATCAGTCACTCTCATTATACCGTAACACGTATCGTATAAATTTCTTTTATAAATTATTTCGTCGCACGCCAATCCCTGTTATTTCACAGTGGCCAAATGTAACAAGACAACCGATCTCCTCAACACAATATACTTACACATAAATCAATAATCAATTTTACGCCAACGAGAACGGTCCGAAGTATTTTTGTCGGGATTTTATTATTCTGGCAACACATCTAGTGGAAAATCGCGTCCTGCCGCCATAACGGGCAAACGCGGGAAAATCACACTTATTTGTTATTTAGAAATGTAAAAATATAACAAGGATTTGTATGCTCTGAAAGATGCTAAGTCGGCGTGAATTTGATGTTTGGTCACTTGATTTACCTGTTTTCTCTTGTTAGTAATGTTAGTAAAACTGTTTTGATCTTTGGAGAATTTGAATGCATGGTGTAAGCAGAAATTCTAGTCTTAAGAAAGAGATAGGGAATATTTTTTTCGTAATTTTTAATTTATTACTACATTGACTGTTATTAACATAAACTTAAATAGTTTCATACGAAAACCCTTCGCTTTTGGGTCGTGTTACCTACCTCTTTGTGAATTTATAAAATCAATTAAAATTCCTACTCAGATATCACGTCGATATTTCAATTTATCGACAAACAATACATCTTACAGGGCATTTACACGAAACACCCCACCTATGAGAACTAATAATAAATCTCTGCATATCATTTCACCCTCAAACGATTCTGAATACACTATTGTAGGTCGAACACATCGCCTTAAGTTAATACAGAGCATTATTGAGTGCCAACAGGACGCCCCCTAGCGCGCCGCATAGCACAGACGTATTGACAAACTGCCTATAAGCTATAAGTCTCAATCAAACAATGCCATATACGAACTCCTTACGTTATTGACCTATTTCTTTGGCACAATAAAACGACAATTAAATTTAAATTTCGAATCGTGGGAATCATTCGAATTAACTGCAGTTTTGACTTTAGCTGTCATCTCATATGGGCGGGAAAGTTTCTTTTCTTTATGGTTAGGGAGGCGTCGTCTTGTTGCCACGGGGCGGTGTTGCGTTTATTTGTGCGGGCTTTCTTGTCCGGCAGATCTTTTGTGAACTGATGAATTTATTATTGTGCTGCACTTCCGTGTTTAATTTATTTATGGGTCACTTTTGTTGGCAGTTATTTTATTATGGTGCCACGACAATTTAGCTATAATAAAAGACAGTACTTGATTTTTTTACGGTTAATAGACATATTTAAATTTACATAAATTTATTTGTTAAACAGCATGACTTCATTGATAGGTAGATAAATATAATTCTAAGTATATTTTCATTATTTACAGACCATAATCTATCGCTTTTGAAAATTATTTCCTCTTACGTACACCTAAGTGATAACTTAATTTCTGTTCCCTTCTCCTTGGTGTCGGTTTAATAAATTAAATAAGCCTTAGCAGACCTGATTCAGATACTCATTTTTATTTTTCTATTAACAGAATAGAAAATGTCATAAAAGAACAAAACAAACAAACAAGCACTCCAATTTCAAATATTTCGATTGCCACGCACAAAAAGTGCAAAAAACAAAAGATCATAATCAATGCAACGAATAGAGGTGCGCATTTGTTCGCTTACTTCGCGAAACGTGCGATGCTGAGGACTTCTCTAGACTAGAGGAGTCACTGACTCACCCAAAATATTGACTCGCAAAGTGCCGACTTTGACTCACAATAGACACAGCAGGTTGCCTTTTGTAAAGGACCCTTCTGTACTTAACAATACCGGAGTAATGCACTGCTTTTTATTTTTTGCGCATTAAAATTGTGAGTGAAGTAAACGAGCTTTAAATCGGTTGGTGAAAAACGTTTACATTTTCTGTGCCAAAAATAATATTTAAAAAATCACAATGTGAGTTTTTTTTTAAATACCATATTAATTATATATATTTGTACATAATAAGAAAACCTACTTAACGTTATTAGTAAAATGGTATTCCTACTTCTAAATATGAAAATATTAGGTAGGTATGCAATATTTTATAACAGTATTTAAATTCATAATATAATAAAAATCATATCACCGTTAACAAAAACTTATGCAGCAATCAGAGAAATCGAATCGATAGGGAACCCTCTATTTGCGCGTTCCGTTTAACACAACGCTCGGCGCTTTACAAGATGGGTCTCGCTAAATAAAAAAAAAATGCTCTCTAAGCTTATTGAAAAGTATTCTCGCCCTACGTTCACGGCGTCTGAGCAAATATAAGATAATTTTCTCGCTTCACCTCACCCGGTATTTAGGGGGCACCTTTCATACTTTTTACCGTACCGTTTGATAGGTACCTAACGCGACACGGAACGTTCTAATGTAATTTATTTTGTATTCGAAATGCAAAATGCGTCGCTTCGTTGTATCGCTGTTGGTAACGCCTTGATTGGTGGTTTGATTTCTTCTCTTTTTGAAGCATTTAAATGAATTTCCAATTTATTGTTTTATAGACTCGATAGATTTATCTCTACTTCTCTTGTTTTGCCGTTTATGCCTTATATTTCAAGAATGTCTATTTATGTAATGTCAAGTTACTTGAGCTTTCATGCTGACCGTGTTTTCCTAATAGATAAAATTATGTCGGTAGCGTTCTAGATACTATTTTCTTTATATATTTACTCTTGAATTTTTATTTATCGTGACTCCAGTCTGTATAGATAAGTATATCCACTCATGACTTAATAGGTACTAGTTTTAACTTTAAGGCACGTTAAAGTTGTAGAAGAAGAACCAAAATAATGTGTGATTCCTCTCGTCAAATACCAGAAAAGATTAACCTAAGATACAATTTCGACATTTGTATGTATTAAATGAAAAAATGTGGGGTCGTTAACCCTTTCACGACATTAAAAAAGATTAAGAACTACATAGACACAAATCCGTAAATTCCCAGCTACTGGATATCAAAGACCAAATTATAAATAAAACTAATTCAGCGTAAATAATTCAGGAACCACAAAAAACTGCATTTAGATCCATTCGTATGAAATGAGCACGCATTGTCGATGGCACATTGTCTAAGTGCATGTTCCTAAAGAAAATTAATTCGTGTACACATATAAACATATTTACTAAAAGGTTTATTTACTAATTGGTGTATTAGTCGAGTACAATCGTGGAAACAAGTCAATCGGTGTGTGTAATTCGAATTAAGGGACTGTTTACACGTTTGTACTTTGCGTGGAGTTTATTTTTTTATATACGGACAGGGCAGACGGTTTTCACACATGGTCACACTTCGGACGGGTCGCTTGTTTATATGTGTGCGTAATGAAATTTTGTTATGCGGGATTTTGTTTATAGCTGGAAAATATTGTTGAATCGCACTTATTTTTGACCGAATATAAAAAATATCACTAAATCCATTCAACACTGGTTCAAATATTTCTTTGTCTGTCTTTAATTGTCCTTTACGTCTTGTTTGAACTTGCTTGTGATTTAGCATATAAAGTACACATATCTGAATGATATATAATATACACAAAACTGCCAATAATCCTAATAAAAAAAGTACATGTCTATATAGGTTTGTATGTATATATGCTTGGAAGATAAAAAAGAACTCCGTAATGGTCAACTCTAGCATATAGGTACTTTTAAATCCTGAGACTCGACTTTCGAATGATTTAAATGATTTTTAATCATAGAAGACTATCATTATAGAGCATCACAATAATTATTTGTCTATTATGGTAATAAATTAAACAGCTCAACCTGCATTGATGACCTCCGCGGTCGAGCGGCGTACACACCGATTTCCAAGGTGTCGCCAGCTCTGAGGTCCCGGTATCGATCCCCGGTCGGGTCAATATAGAAAACCACTTTTCCACATTGTCTCGGGTCTGGGTGTTTGTGGTACCTTCGTTGTCTCTGAATTCCATAACACAAGTGCTTTAGCTACTTACTTTGGGTTCAGAGCAATGTATGTGATGTTGTCCACATATTTTTTTTTTATTTCTTTTTTTTAAATATTGAACGCGGTCTGTAATGTTTTAAAATAGTCCATACTAATATTATAAATTCAGAAGTAACTCTGTCTGTCTGTCTGTTATGCTCTCACAAAACTTGGTATTGGGGTAAGCTTGGTTCTTAAGAAAGGACATAGGCTACTTTTTCTCGATAACCGACACCCACCCGGGCAGAACCGTGGGCAACAGCTAGTATAAAACACCTAAAAGATATTTTTAAACACTTAGAGCTTTTCACTGGGCGGTTGCTCTTTCTCGCTATCTTTCCACTTCAGTGAGTGTTGAAACATTCTAGTTTTTATTATTTAACTTACCTACACATTTGTGTAGCTTTTATAAATGCAGTGGAACCAAAAACTATGCACTACATACTGCTTTCTGAGGATTTACTATCAAGACGAATTGCCACCTCAGTCTGCCCGTGACTATGGTACCTGCTAAGGCGTCGAAACGTCGGGAACTAAAATCTAAATACAAACCGCGATAAAATCCGTTTAAAAGTAATTTTATTTTTATGTACTACGTTAATTTTACCGGTGTTAATGATTTTTATAGACCGTAGCTACTTATTTTTTTTTAACAAAGACTCTCCATACATCGCATTTTTTTTCATTGTTTTTTGATCATCGTCTTTTATTTAAATTTAAACGTAATTTTGCAACAAATTAACATTGTTATTAAATAAACAAACATTTAATTGGCTCGATTCATTGATTCTTTCATTTCTAGCTGTTAAAAAGCTTCTTGTTAAAAGTTTCCATTTCATTTGCGAGGAAACTTCAACCCTTTTTTATTCTTTTTTCTATTTATTATTCAATTTCACAAACGTCACTCGTTTGACTTTTAATTATGCGTCTCGTTATAATTTTCTGATTGAACAAGTATTTCATTTGAAGTTTAACTTATCTCTAACTCCATAGACATTTTATTCATTTTAATTTTAATTCAGATGAACAATTAGATTTATTATTTGTTTTTACAATTAATATGCTGTAAAAGTAGAAACCAAATCATACAAAAACATCGTTTTTTGAAACTGTATGCAAACTTCTTAAATTCTTAAAAGTGATTAATGCTGTACCTAGGTTTTTTTTTCAGTGTGATAAGCACAATACCACACACCAAATATTAAAACCTGTTATGAAAACAAGTGGTATAAGTGTATTGATCAATCCAAATCATTATGTGGAGCTTGCAGTGTGCATGTAGGACCAAATAAATTAAATACAAGTAGCTATAATTATGTACTGGCAAATAAATTTAAATACTTAATTATTGTCAAATTAATTAATACAAAATCAACATTCAAACTGTCCACACTACTCATAGACTCTAAAAAAAACAGAACGTTCGTTTTTCAAACGTGGCGCGCTTTCTCGGTCCATCGGGCATGCCGTCATGTGCCAGTCACGGCGAAGCGGGGACCACCGCGGGCCGCGTCTCGGGTTACCATCTATCGTCTTACTTGCCTTCCTGCCCTACGTCTAAGTTACTACACCGTCATATGCCGCGGTGACAGTTGGCGAGGTGATATTTGGTGTTAAATTTTTGGTAGGTTGGGTGGCCTGCTATTAAAAAAGAACGATCATTTTGCAGGTCAACTTACTTTTTAAATTTATAGAATAAAAGATATGAGGAAGAAGAATAAAGTTCCCTTTGAACTGTAGTGGAACAGTAACTGTTAATAAATAAAACTAAATAATAAGAAGTTAAAATCCTTGAAATCTAAAAACACTTTGGTACAATTTGTTTAGGTATACTGTATTGTATACAGAGTGCGCATATCGAGTATGCACTGTAGCCTATACACCTAGGTACTTGATATTTCCAAAAGTCATAGACACTATTACTGAGATACAACATGGAGCTTTGAGGTCGGACTATGTCACAAAAACTCGACACGATAATCACTGCATCAAAACTATTTAAAGTCATGCACAATTTGGAAATATAATTTAATAAAAATCCGAAATCATTTACAAGCCAAATACCTACAAGCTTACTTAAATTTTATTAATCATTTTAATCAATTTACTTTACGCCCTTCGGATCGCGTGTCATCACTGGCCTTTATCATAAACATCGGGTATCATGGCAAAGCCCTCAAACATACAGCCAATAGGTTTTTTCCTTATTTTGTTATTATATCTCCTTTCTCATTAATCGTTATGATTTCGGGGAATTTCATCGACGTTAAAGAATTGGGTCAGTTGTTTTGTGGTTAATTTTGTAATCATGACCTCTGTTTTATTTTTTGGTATTATACATATGGTTGAAAGGGATTAAGAGCGGGTTAGCATTAAGCACTTAATTGCGATTCTTAACTCTTTAGGGACAAGGTCGATTTTTAGTTTGCTACCATACCCATTTTGGGAGACTACTTTTTTCGTAATACAAAAAAAAAATTGACAACTAAAATTGGACCACATTTTTATCTAACACAGGTGTCATCTATAAATCGGGTTCTCCGCAACTTAGCCGCTCAAAAAGAAAAAGCCAGCAACCAGCAACCGTCCCCTGAATGTTCAACACCAGTGTACGAGCGGCTGCGGTTACTTGGGGCTCCAGGTTCGAGCCCGGCGTGGCCGCGCGCGCCCTGGCCGACGCAGATCGATGCCAGGACTCCGCCCTACCAGCTGCATAGCCTGAGTCCTGGCCCGCAGGCGATCAGCTGTAATGGAGGAGATATGACGGTGATGAAGAAAAGTAAGTAGACTTTTTCATTATAGGTGGAGAACTTTTTGGTGATCTTTAAAACGGGATCGCACTAGTCCATTAATCCAAAGTAAATTTGCAAAAAAAAAACTAAATATAAAATACGTGCGTCCGATAAATAATAAAGCACGCTTAAAAAATTATCCGAGTTCCATACATACCTAGTTATATGGCAAACAAGCCAGACTTTGTATGAAATATCAGCAAATGAAGTGCAAATTGAAACAAAAGCACACCTACAGTAAACATAAACATAATAGGTACACGTACAAAGCTGCGAATTAAAAAAAAAAGTAGCATAGAGGAGCATGTGGCTGGCGGTCACAGCCAACAACGCAACAAAACTTTTTCACCAGCATTTTGATAGTCGATTTGCGGCTCCCCCATTGCGGGGCTAGGGGGGAGAGGGGGGACACAGGCCCGCCTACGGCACCGTCAAAAACATTACTCTGCCCATCCGCGTGGAAGATTTAATTTTCATTTTTATCTGAAACATCCCCCTTTGTAGTGGTCTGTATTCTGTATCCAATTAGGTGGCTTTGAGAATTTTTCTGGTATACCCACATAGCTGCAACGGTTTAGAGATATGGAATTTTTAATTTTGATCCTGAGAACCAATTATAAGCGATTCTGCGTTGTCTTTAATGTTAAAGCTATTTTGTAGGAACAAAAAGAACGCTTTGCTTAAAGAAAAATCTTTTACTTTGAACAAAGAAATTACGGTTATAAAGACACAAGTTTAATTTATTTAAAAACCTAATGCTTTTTACAATATACAATACATATACGACCTTAGTAATGTAGGTATATTATATTTTTAAAGAACACATTAATATCAAATAAGCTTTACCTGCAACCTAAAAAGCTAGTCTTTCTAACACAAAAACACAAACAAATCTTCCAAAAAATCACAACTACAAACAACCAATCAATCAAAAATCATCTCTAAAACTTAAAATAATAAATATCATTATCAATTTGAAAGTGCCGTGTCACTTGGACCACTGCGGCTTGGCAGCGTGAAAGTTGTGTAAATCTACACCGATAGGCAACCCGTGCTTGGCTATGTCATGGTCGATTGACTGATGCCTACCGTAGACGTGTTACATCACACTATTATATTTGAAAGTTTGGATGCAATTTCACGTGTGGCTACCGACCAATTTGTTATTGAAGAGATTCTGAAGAGAATTGTTTACGCAAATACTAGCGGCGACCCGCGGTTTTACCCAAGTAGTCTAGTCTAGTTTTTTGCGTGACATTTCCGATCTTTTTTATAATTATTCTGCTATTCGGGGTGGAGATGAATGCAACATATCAAAGACTAGCTGTCTCCCGCGACTTTGACCGCTTGTTTTAATTTCAACGGCTCTTCATTTTTGCAACATTTTTCATTTATGCTCCGCTCCTTTTGGTCGCAGCGTAATGTTATATTATAGCTTATAGCCTTTCCTCAATAAATGGGCTATCCAACACTAAAAGAATTTTTCAAATTGGACCAGCAGTTCCTGAGATTAGCGCGTTCAAACAAACAAACAAACTCTTCAGCGTTATATATTAGTATATATAGATAATAAACATTGGTCAACCCGTTCTTGAGTTATAAATGTTGTAACTAGCCTAAGTTCGTTTTATTAAGGAATATTGTTTTATTAAACCACCACATGACTGACGCCAAATAGGTGGTAGTAAACTGGAAAAAATACAACCGCATTTCACAACCTTATCGATTAGTATTCGATGTTTAATAATACAAAGCAACGCACAAAACCATTTAAAATATTTGCCTTTTTATCCATCAGAGTACATAGTACCTACTTTAGGCAAAAATATCTTATAGGCAGATTAATCTAAGAAATCATTTTAAAATGAACATAAAGCTCAACTTATATAACTTAAGTTACCATTATTTCTTTCACATACATTTAAACCAATAAATGACTCTTCAAATAGGATGCCTCTATATTCAAAAGTATTTATAAATACTTATAGTAAACTAAGTAAGCAGCTTAAAAATGGCCACACAAAGCGCGCCCTGCGGCAGAACTAAGGGATAGACGTAGCTTTGTGGCATTGACTAGCAAAGCACTCCGACGAATCACCCTCGACACCTTTGTAATTGTTTGGAAGCAAATTATATACTATTGCTTTAAGGTATTCACTTTAACCTTATTATAGGTATTATATTTACTTTAAATCAACGATTATCAAAGATTGCCATATGACACTCTGAAACAACGGCGTTACGTGCTTTTTTATATAATTTATAATTAAAAACAATAATGTCTTATTCAATAAAGGACATTAATTCACGGTAAAAAACAAATGACTATCGTTTAAGAAAACTGTCTGAAATCAAATAACATGGACTTGGCATTTAAAAAAAAAGATGTCTTGCCGGTATTTTAGTACAAGATAGTACTTACTTAATTAAAATTGTAGAACTAAAATAAACTAAAGCTTAAATATTCATAAATTATAACCATTTTAAGGAAATATAGTAAACATGATGTTTGTTCTGTTGGTAATAATTTAAAATTAATTATTAATTATTATAATCTAGTAGTAAAATAAAGTTTGCAGGTTAAAATAGTGATAAAAATCAGTTTTTTTAATATTAATTTGCACACCGTATGCAATTTTTTTGCAAAGCGGTGTATTTACAAGCTTTTAATTAATTTGCACTGCATGTATGTATGTTTATTCGGGTTGAATCTTGCAAGCTAAATTAGAACCACTTCTAGACATCCAATTGAGATGAAATTTTGCATTCTTAGAGAAATTCGGTAACAATACAATATAGTACTTTCAAGGTGGTCTGATGGGTCCGAAACGTGGCCTTATTTTACTTTACTAGTACTAGTACTGTGATCCTAGCTGATTAAAGCTAAAAAACCCTTGTGATTTTTTTTTTAAGACATACTTTTTGTTATTTAACCATTGTATTTTAACCTACCACATCAATATACAAAACACACAAGTTTCCAAAACGTTCCAATTTGATATGAAAGTTATTTTCCATTTTCATTAAGCAACACTTCATACGGGTTTGAGGTAGGAAGAAGTGAAACCATGTTCATTAAAATATAATTAAGGGAACACAAGATAAACTCGCAGTTATAATAAATATTGTTCGTAATTATATCCTTACTAATATTATAAATGCGAAAGTAACTTTGTCTGTCTGTCGCGCTTTCACGCCAAAACTACTGAACCGATTTTCATGAAATTTGGTACACAGATAGCCTGAGAAAGGACATAGGCTACTTTTTGCCTATCTACCCAGAGTATCCTCTAACTATCTACTATTAACTAGCTATAGATTATTTTCCAACATTTAAATAACTAAATATAATTAGCATCGTTTGTACTTGATATCTCTTTAATAGCCAAAATATATAGAAAAAATAGCCTTTAAATATTTATGGTAAACCTACGCCATTACACACATACATATTTATGTCAAGTTAAAGTATAAAACTTACTTAAAAGAAACAATAGATGAACGTCTACTATCTGATTTTATTGATGGATCAAACAGTCTATAAAAAATTATGTCTAATTTATATATAAAAAAAATTAACTATGAAATTAAATAATTTTGTGGGCTACTTACTTATCACACCTTTTGCCTATTACAATTAATAATTCAGGTGCTAATTAGATCTATTTATTGACCCTTAAAATGAAAAACATTTGATATCACACCTCCGAAAACCTACTTTTAAAATCGCCTTATAATTTCTCATTTCATACAACACACTCCCAAATTCATACATTAATTCCCATATAATAAAACTGGAACTAATAACAGCAAGATGATTAAATCACAGTTAAAACATTTATATTTATTAAGCATCGCGGTAAGTCGCGGTGATAAGCAGTGTAACTAATTTTATTTGCGTCCCCTTGTATGTATCCTTATTTATGATGTGGGGGGCTATAATGACCCCGTGATGTGTCGGATGGCTGTTAGTATCTATGTTCATGTCATTTTGGTAGTTTATTTTGATAGTGTATAGATTGTGGGGTCAGAATTTGTGTACCTACTTTGTTAGGTAATAAGGCACTATTATATTAGTTTTGAAAAATATCGATATGACAATATTATCTGTATGAACTACACTAAATGACTTAGTACTTTATTAAATACTCTTATTCCATGTTAGTAGGTACCTACTGTATGTATTTGCTATAAGTATTTGGACTATTTGATTCCTTTAACAAAACTAGCATACGCCGCGAATTTAGTTCGTTATCTTCATTCATCTACTTAGATTCTTATTTGGGGGCAATAGTAATGATGACTATAAATTTTAATGTCCCATAGTTAGATTATAAAAAATATTAGACAAGCTTTTTTTCTTTTGTCCAACAAACCAAAAATTGCAAAATATACAGTGAATACCTAGATATTTCGCGTGACGTCATGTCTGTGCAAAAATTATACAAGGAGTGAGTTGACATGACGTCACAAGACCCCACCGCTGAATTTTAAAGAATCTTTGTATTTTTTTATTGATTTGTTAAAGAAAAAATACGTGTCTTCAATTTTTAATTACGGACTAAATAGATTTTAAATTGTCATTTTTTGTCATCATGCTTAACTTAAGCTAGAACAAAAATCTTATAAGACTATTATATAAGTTCCAATTTGCAATTTGCTCTAGTAAGAATATTTCAAGTCTAAGTACCATGAAAAATAGTATAAATAAAAAACTATCGCGGCAAAAAGTAGCCTATATCCTTTCTTGTGATCTAAGCTTATCTCATACCAAGTTTCATCAAAGTCGCTTCATCGGTTTAGCCGTTAAAGCGTAACAGACAGTAAAATCGTCATTGACAAAATGTACTGTAGAATTTTTCAGCAAATATTGTGAAACGCATTTTTGACGCGTCTACGTGTGACATACCACACACATTTCTGAGAATATAGAAGGAAAATATCCAAACATCTGCACAGATCGGACAGGCTGGAAAGGCGTTCTAGAAAACCAGAACTGTTTCCAAGAAGAAAAAGATTTTTAAACAAGCTATGTATTGATCAGAATCACTATAGTCATTTAATTAATAAAAAGTGTAGAACATAAATATTATGACAATGTTCAAGCTCTTAAGATATCATTTTCTTGCATATTAATTTTCTAAACATATTAATTATTCATATATTTTTATAGAAAACTTGATCTTTACTATACTTTTTTGCCGCTTGTAAACCTTTTAACTTATTTAAATGACCTACATTAGATGATAACTATAATGATTTATACAATGCAGTAGAAGACTGAGTATAAAATAAAAAGTTAAAATCGAATTAGTCCGTCGGTTAGAAAAGCAAAAAATATTAGACACGTATTTTTTTTACTTTTTCTATTGATTTTTCAAAATAAGAACACTGAATAATTAAAGCGGATCTAAATTCGGAGTGGGAGCTAATGACGTACTGCTTGCGCACCAAATGTGAGATTTTGTGCGTAATACGAAATTGTGACATTTTAAATCACTGTAACGTTGTGAGATTATGGTTACGTCAAAGAAGAAAAAATACGTGTTTAATATTTTTTTAATTATCTATATGAAGGATAATAAAAAAGAATTAGTCATCTAAACTTATTTACTCCATTGTTTTATATAATTATAACAAAGAAGACTTAACATTGCTGCATCTTTTACTGAATATCCTTTACAACGAATTTCCTTACC
The DNA here is from genome assembly GCA_932294365.1 of Diachrysia chrysitis. NCBI lineage: Eukaryota > Metazoa > Arthropoda > Insecta > Lepidoptera > Noctuidae > Diachrysia > Diachrysia chrysitis. The sequence goes on along the minus strand of OW028659.1, from coordinate 5,224,431 downwards.
AAAAAAACTTAAGTCGTCCTCAAAAATGTTCTGTGAATCATTTATAGAGCCATTCTAGTTCCCACAGTTGTTCGACGTCTAACATAACGGCATGTTGTTCTCACGTAACAAATAAGATCAAGGGTTTTCGAACTAAGAGACAAACAGCCAAGGTCAAAGGACTCGGACGCCGAATAAATCCATTAAGGGGTGAAAACTAAATAAAACGTACTGAATAAAGGGAGGCAAGGTCCGTGATAAAATACCGAGCGAAAGAGACAGAGAGATACGTGTTACTTCAAGTTAGAAAGAGTCGATAGAGTCTGGACTCTTAAGATAAGGCAAAGAAAAATGTCGCAAGATATTTATTCGCGGGGTCCCGTGAACAAATGGTTATTATGGGGTTCAGTAGTACTAAATTAGTGAGATATATGGCGTCGGTGTTGAATATTTATTTATTGGACTCGTAAGTTATTGTCCTAAACAGTGTGGTTTCAGGGGAAATTGCGGGTTATTTAGTGAGTGTTTATTGAAGTTTTATTTTTCTACGTGGATTACGTGTGACAATAAAATACTTTTTTGTGAATTAGAATCTTTTATACGTATCCTTATCACTCTAAATGGAATTTCTTTACCTAAATATCAGTATCGTAAAATGTAGAGAATTGATAGATTTCTTTAAAAAAAATAATTTAAGTTATTTCCATCTGCCTCTAGCGACACAGAGCTTTAAATTTTCTGTTAATTATGAGAAAAATACAAAAATATTCGCGCACACAAGTCGAACTCCATGACTTTACTATTTTCTTATACTTAACTAATATATCAATAAGCGCTCTAATACAATATTTTACAGCTCTTTTACTTCTTGTACTGAAAAAAGGTGTCTATCTACGCATAGCTGAGCATTATCTTTCGCGATACGAGTCAATGACCCCGACCTATTATCGCCACGAGACAATCCGATGGTTTTTGTAGAGCTGTTCGACTTGTAATGGTTATAATATTAGAGATTCCACTTTCAACCCATTTTCATAGCAGTTTTATTTCATAATTCATTAGCAAGACTTTTTATTGGCTATGCTATATAATCTGTTGATTATAATATATCAGATTTGCGGGGCGCACGTGGCCAGAAATCGCAAAATACAGAGGTTTGGAAAAGGAGAGGCCTTTGTCCAGCATCGGGACCTAATTTAGGCTAACAAAAAAAATGCACTATATATATAATAAAGTATTTACTTGATTACTAATAAATTATACCAACCAGCCGTTTTTAAGATTTATTTAAAACTTAGGTTCCTAGGATCATTATAGCCCACATCAGACTGATAATCCTGTCATTTACTTGTACACTATTTCCACTTTGGTTATGCTACTCGACAATACCGCTGGAAAATAGATTTCTAAATCTCCCAACATTCTATCATCCAGGTAGTTCCTACCTATATTTCACCCTTAAAATCCAGCTCTAAACAATATTCCTTTCATCTCCAACACAACCCCGACACAACCTCGAGACTCAACCCACAGGGGTTGAGTGGGACTTAAACGATAACCTCGTCATTTTGTCTGCCCAAATGAATTCACTAAATACCGAAACAGATCCAAGCACATCTCAAAAGATATTTTAACCCTAAGACGAACCAAAATAGAAGGGAGAGTAGGTACTAGGCTGTATGTGCGGCAGATCAAAGGGTTTTCGCCGCGCCGCGCTTTGAGCACCGACATACCACGGAGAGCATATGAGTCTATGTAATATATGTATATGTATGTATATAGCGCGCTCTGTTTTGAAACCGTTTGCTTGTATGTATTATATCTGCGTTGTTTGATATTAATGGCGTTTGATTATCGAGGTACATTGAAATGAAACTAAATTTGCTCTTTATTTTGGTCCATCGTAAATTGATTAATAGTTGTTTAGCAATTTAAGTAAAAAGGTAGTAAACTTTTTTGTGCTTCTCACAAGTAGATTTTTTATAGTTTTAATACAAAATTAATTGATAAATATTCGCTTAAATTAAAACAAGTACCTAATTATTATTAATGGTCGTTCAGAGTAAATAAATGCTGTTGCTAGTTCACTTTTATCACAATAATTTCACACACACATTTTCATTTATTTTTATTGGTTGTAAATTGTAAAACCACCTCTAAAAGTGTTTATTCAATATCTACCCAATAAATGATATATGTAATGTAGTATCGTACGGTATTTATTTAAAAAAATACAGTGAAATGGATATGGACTTACGAGAAAAAAATAACTAAGCTATAGAGCGTGCGTATCGAGTATGAACAGTTGGCACTAGTATGAGCAAGTAAAATCGTAAAATTTGTGTCAAAACAGAGCGCGTCGTTTTATTTAAACTATCTCAAAATCTAATATTACCCTAATATATCGGAACCGTCGATATTTTCGCATAAACGTCAGTCGTCGCACGGAAAATCAATTAAATCAGTAAACGAGCGTAGTACATTTACCTAAAAAATTGCTTACGGTCGGCACAAGGGGCTACTAGCGATGCGGCCGCTCAATGCTTGTCTATGTTTGTTCTAAAGATATGGACATATGTTCTACTAGCTGTCCCCCGCGACTTTGTTCGCGTGTTTTAGTTTCAACGGTTTTTCATTTTTGCAACATTTTTCACTTATGCTCCGCTCCTATTGGTCGTAGCGTGATGTTATATAGCCTATAGCCTTCCTCAATAAACGGACTATCCAATACAAAAACAATTTTTCAATTCGAACCAGTAGTTCCTGAGATTAGCGCGTTCAAACAAACAAACTAACAAACAAACAAACTTTTCAGCTTTATAATATTAGTATAGATAAGACGGTATGATAAACGTTTTATTAACAATTATTTAAAACAAAACAGTTTACTCACGTATATTCTCGGTATCGCTAGTTTCAGACTCAATAGGAGTCCCTAATCATGAGCTGACGCGGCGGCGGTGGTGTCGTTTTATTAATAGGAGTTTTATCACAAAATAACAGCCACAAACCGTATCATAATCGTTTTAAAACCCACAAAGTACCTTAAAACAGTCGCAGAAAACCCATTCAAATACACAACGATAAAAACATACCAAATTGATACAACCTTTTAAAACAAAGTAATAAGGTCCATTTTTGCAACTACGTTATGTTGGTCTATCGTATACCATTGGCAACCCTTTACGGGGCTACCCCAGTAGTCGGTACCTATCCGACAAAATAGCAATTAAATTCACCTTCATTAAACAACCCTTTGGTAAAGGATATACGGAGGATATGAGTGCGATGTTAGCGCTGAATTTTATTATAAAATTCAAGGTAAATGTGACTACAAATTAATAGAGAAAATTATGTCAATTTTTTTTTTAGTTAATGTAATATTTATAGGATAGGTCAGTTTCTATATCTTATAGTTCTAAACGGTAAGTTCTTATTCTTAGCTTAACATTTACATTAATTGTGGTAAGTTCATCCTGGGTACAGTAACTATTAGGCACATTTTAAAAGTACGTATGCCGTACTGGTTTTTGGCTTAAAATATGAATTTTAACTTGTTTGTAGAATTTCAAAAACAGCGAAGTACACTGAGTGAATTCCAAACCCTTGTTCTATTACTTTCTGCTTAATTATAATAATAGTAATATGTATTTATTTGTCCAACTTAAAAAAGTTTACACGCGTGGTACAAAACTTATGTTCAAATGTATACAGTTTATGTACTCCTGGTACTTAAAATAAGAAGCCCTGTGCTATAAGTATATTAATTAATAGTTAATTAAGTATTTAATCTTTAGATCACAATTTGGATAAGTACACTTAGGTATTCTGGCACAAAAGGAACCATTTTAAAAATTAAACTATATTATATATATCTCCAAAAACAAGTCAACAAAGTTTCTTGCAAGACTGTTAAGTTAAAAACGATCTGTATTAAATTCTCTCATATTACAAATAGGTACAGAACACCTATTAAAATGATGTTTCTACAGGCAGTCCCCTCAAAACAAAGCAGAAATCCCCACTAATTACTAAAGCACGCATCGCATCCCCGCGAACGGCTACAAAGGGTGCCAATAACGCATGAAACAGGATTATCAAACATGTAAACGCTGTAAAGGGCCCGGGCCGACCGTTTGCGTGTAATTATACATGTTAATTCACAAATACATACTTTGAAGGTACTATATTTATACGTACTACGTTTTTAGGGTATCCCGGATGAGTAAACGTGGTAACGTTGTGTTGTGTCACTTCAAGGGAACAGACATTTATGCATGCAGTACGCCTGGGTGGACGCTTTTAATATTTGACTGAATCTTTTAGATCTAATAGGCTAGTCGGATTAGGGTTTGCGTGTAAGGGTTGGTTGGAATACTCATTTATATTTCATTAAACATAACGATTTGTAAATTGATGACTACTAACTTTGAATTTAACTGTAAAATTGATACTAGAATTTTTTGTTTAAAAACTTTGTTTATGTTTGGTACTCTATGGTTAAGCCAAATGAAGTGATGTGTTAACATTTTATTAGTTAATGTTGGTATGTCCGTTCCCGATGGGTGCTGACGGGACGCTATTACTAAGCAAGCTATCCGTCCACCCGTCTGTCCATCTGTCTGTCAGCGATTTTTGGAAGAGATTTACGCAGTTGGCCTGAGCGCAGGCTTTGACAGCTTCACCGGACTTTTGTCTGTCAGCGAGCTGTATCGCATGAGCTAGAGAGTTGAAATCTTCACAGAGCGTGTATTTCGCAAGTTTTGTGCATGCGATTCGCAGTTGGCCGGTATTTTTGTGTGTTTTCTAGGTGCGCCTTAACTATTACTGTTCCAATTGATTTATGAATTAAGTGTCAATTGATTGGGCATTATTTATGGTCTACGTGATGTAGGCTGCATTTTTACGAACAATATCAATATGACGAACTTAAACGTAAAAGAGAGCCTCTAGAAATATGTTATGTTTCTTGTCGACTGTGAGTGAAATGAACATTTAAACTTAAACGTGTTATTTTACTTCGGTGGGAGAATAAACGGACTTTTATTATTATTATTGAGATTCCAGGACACGGTTATTAACGACTAGATTTACTAAGAAGTTTCTTCACAATTTAAATTCTAAATTAAAAAGCTCTATTTGCTTATAAAATTCACTTTAGTTGGTTCCATTTGCACATATGTATCACTAGTTGTTGCCCGCGGCTCCTCCGCAGAGGGTTTCGGTAATCACGGCAAAAAGTAGCCTATGTCCTTTCTTGGGATCCTGGCTTACCCTTTACCAAGTTTCATCAAAATCGCTTCAGCTGTTTAGCTGTAAAAGTGAAACAGACAGACAGACAAGAGTTACTTTCGCATTCATAATATTAGTTTGGATTAAAGCATCGTTTTGAATTTTGCTTGATAAGACGTTGTGTAATTATTTTGTAAGTTTTGCTATGTAATTCTGTCTACCGTCTGTCAATTATTATAATTACAGTTGTCAGTCCTAAATAAATTGTCTACTGAGCACACTTATACATAGTAGACTACACTAACTTTTAAATTAACTATTTAAAAAAAAACAATAAGAAAAACAGACAAAGAAAAATACTTGCACATTTATACTTTACATAAGCAAAAAAGCATAGACAAAGTTCTTAAACAAACAGTTTTAATATCTAAACCTCATTACTGTAAAAACAATGGCGAAACAAAAAAATAATAAACAAAAAGTGAACTGGGAGGGGCGTAGCCGTGCCGCCCTCGGCTCCACCCACGCAAACACAACATATAATTATTGTGAGAACAACATGACGCGATGCCACATACTCGATCATAGACATGCATAGCCCAGACAACATCATACATACAGGATCCTACGCGCACTTGCTATGTTAAGATCATCAGGGTTTATTAAGGGATTTGATTTGTTTTTATATTTAGGTGTATCAACACTGAACGATTGGATCGAATGGAGCTTTAAGAATTGAATGTAGAGTTGTTTATTCTTGTTTCATTGGTGCGTTACATTAGAATTTGTAGTGAATCTATACGGCCAACTTATTTTTATGGCAACAGCCAAACATCACCAACACCATTGGTGATGGACATATTTAATAATAAATATTTATTATCATGCAACTGTGGCCCATAGATACACAAGGTGATTTTATTACCATTGTACTAATGAAAACTATGACCTTTTTTTCGAAGAGATTTACGCAGTTAGCCTGAGCGCAGGCTTTGACTGCTTCACCGGACTTTTTGATAAACTATGACCTCTATGGTTTTAACAATGGGAATAGAAATTTGCAAAAAAAACAAGTGAAAAAAGGAATTCGAATTTTAATAATGTAGCCAGAGTTTTCGGTCATGTATGTATGGTCTTAAAATTCAATTTTGTTTATATGTTTGTCGATTATTTATGCCAATCGTTTTTAAAACCGATATAGAGGTCATCGTTTTCGTTCGCACAACAATAACCTTGTATTTATGGGCAAGTTATTCAATTACAACAACAGGCAAGCGTTTTACCTAAACCGCCGCTAGCCCGATGGTCGGAAGTCCTAAAAGCAATGGGTAACCTTAAAATAAATTACGTCATTCTGCTGTCAAATGGGTCAGTGGCCATCCGTTACCGTTTCCTTAAAAAGATTGGTTGGCCGTTTGAAGATTTATTTTGTAGTATTAGATCAATCTAAACATAATGACGTTTACCAACTTTTGAAAATGATAAAAATTTGGTTAAACTTTGGTTTAAATAAATAGCATTAGCAAAATATTAATCAAATAGCCTGAAAAGGACATAGGCAACTTTTTTCCCGATAACAGCTAGTGTTATTTATATGACTAGTTCCTCTAATGGTGTGGTGTATAAAATGTAGTCTAATGTTATCATTGGTAATTAGAAAAATAAATAAATACCTAACCATAGTAAGTAAAATAAACACCAATGATGGAATACGTGAAAACTAAATTTATAACCAATTTTTTGGTTCCTTATAAGAATCCAGTCCATCCGTCCGTCCGTCTGTCTGTCAGACGGAAACCTACACTTCAAAAGGCTGTAAAGTTTTAAAGGCTAGGGTTATAAAGCAATAGAATTGATAGCCAGATATAGTTTTTTTTTTATCTTTCCACAATTGTCGGAGATATTGCGTAATATACATACAAAAAACGTACAATCGAATTGTGACCCTTCTTCTTTTGAAGTACTAAATGTAAAAAATATGTGATTTTAAGACATATTTTCTCATTTCCTTTTGTTTTCTCGTAACTACTTTCTATCAAGTTACTGGCAAAGCTATGCAAAAAAATGCCCAATCTATAGGTACCTACATATATTATTATGTCCTAGCCGTGTTCCTAAAGCTGCATAAAAAAAAGTAAATATTGAGTTAAAAACTTAAATCCTCATTAAATATTAATGGTAGCATTAAAATAAACACTTAATTTAATATTCTGTCCGGCGGCCTATCGATAGCGGCACCTGTGCGCGCTCGAGCATCGCGAGCACTTTTCCCGCCGTTTTCCAACAAAATGGCCGACGCGTGACTAGACTCGCGAATATGATACGTCGTTATTCATTCATAACTGAGCACCGTAAATATTATGTGCTTTTAAATTTAATTGTGGGAATTTTACTGGCGAATTTTTAGGTTAAAATATATTTTTTTAAATATGATGGTATTTATGTTTGCTAGTTTTTTAAACTATAACATAATCGAGGCTTGCCTTGTATGACCAGTGTGTGTTTTTTTTTAATGTAAAGCGATTGTCTTTTAAATGGGAATTTAAAATGAGTATTTAACCTATGACAAAATGTAGCCCAAATTTTGGAAAATACTTTCGACACTTTATTAAAAAAAAACATCTTTATTTTATGTAATTAAAACCTCATTACCTATAACAAATGTAATGAAAACCAACATCAAGCAAATGAGCAACTACAATAGTATCTAAATATCGGAAGACAAAACCAGTTTCCCTAAGGTACGGGGGAACGAATGAAATACACGTCAGAGACATTTTTGCGATAAGGCAACATCGCGCCCGTTTGTTTATGGCTAGGCGCGCCATCTTGCCCGTCACGCCGGGAAATAGGGTAGCCATGTATTGTTCCCTTTATTTTTGAATGGAAAATATTTTTTTCTTAATATTTCTTACGTAGGGGAGTGTCGGGATGAAATATCTGTTATTATAGAGTTCTATACAGTATAAGAGACTTCCATGTCGCTAAAATTACTAGCTACCCACTATCTTAAAAATAAGCAACTTTGGCTGTCTTTTATTGTCAAATTTTAATCATCCACCTATAGCATTAGAAATAAAGCTTTTAGCAATCATATTAAAGATATTGTAAACCCTCTCAAGTACATTAAGGTTTAGTAATAAAGAAACTTAGTTATCAAAGCTCATCCCCTCTCTTTAAATAAACAGGCTAGCCCCATAGTTTACTCAAGCCAGTCGTTACCCTACTTAAAAAACTATAGTACCAAACAAACATAGATTCAATCCACAACACAAAATCCACATCACACCTACAAATTGGTACAGACTAATTCAACACATCCGAAAAACATGGCGTCTACATTAATTCCCGCTACACGTCTCTCCCGACATTGAGTGACAGTAAATAGAGACACAGTCGCGTCTATTATCTGATACAGATCTCCACATACAGACTTCATGAAACATTAATGTTCCAATCCTGACAGATGGGCTTCTGATACACAAACACACACATTTTCATCCTTCTATTACAAGTTTACACGCGATTTTCGACCTTAATGCCTTAATATAGGGTGGGGGATACATTTTGGGGTGTAAAAGTAATTTTGTTGCGGTATTTCGAGGTGTCATGTTCGTTGCGGTCGAGAAATGAGTGACAACGAATGTTTGTTGCATTTTGCGATTAAAAGAATATAGATATCGATATATTTTGTTAAATTATAACAGCTTTAGCTTATTTTAAGGCTTAACCAATGAGTCCCAACCGTTTTTATAATTCTTTTCAACTTAAAACAAAGCGTAATAAAAAGGCAGGTGTGCGCGCAAATCGGCGGACCATGACTGTTGTTAATTCAATATTGTTTTAATTTTACAAATTTCTCTCATTTTAATATAGCAAACAAAGGTAGTAAGTTAAAATATTCAGGAATTCATTATCTACTTGCGGTGTACCAAGATAACAATATTTAAATACTACGTTACTACAGCGTTTCTGTTCACGTTCCTTTGAAGATTTTCCAGTTAAAAAATACGAAAAGATTATGTGAATCAAACTTAATCCTCAAAAGAATACTAAAAGTACAACTTACTGTTTTTCGTACTATAACTAAATTACCACTTTGTAAGTGACTTCAAAAGGCGGACTTTAATTAAACTTCTACTAAATGCATGTAGGTACGTTTTCATCACAAAAAGTTTAGTGACAGTTTATAATCAAGACAAAATGAAAAAAACATGATGGATGCAACGGCAATTAAAAAACCCCAGCCCATTCCATCAGTGGGACACAATTAATGGAGATCAGTTATCGTCATTTTTGTCAGTTCTTGTCATCCCACTCCTGGGCATAGGTCTCTCTTTTTACACTTAAAGATAACTGCTGTTATAAATATATAATATTTTCGCTTGCGATCGTTACGTATGTGCAAATCCAAACACATACTTGTGTCGCAGGGCGCTCTGTAAAAACACTCGAGCCCCGACGGGCGCCCTTACTACGAGAACTCGACTCACAACTGCATATATATTAAAGAATATATTTATATTGATGTACGGCTATGAAAGGATTGGTTAGAAATTGAGGAATTTGTTTATAAAAAACACACGGCAATAGTATATTTTACTAAACATTTTTTAGATATTCAAATATTAAAGTATCCTTAAATTTCGTAGCAACTATCTTGTGGGAAATCAAAAATAATTCGTTTTACACGTCCTTGTAACTTTATCTTTATAGAGTCAATATTTTTAAATTAATTTGGAGAATATTGGAACTGTGTTATCGATTCGTCTACGAAAGTTCACTACGCCGTAGCACTGTCTACGAACAACGCTACAGTTTATTAAAAAAAAAATGTTTGAAAGAAAAGTCTTAGAAGATGGCTAAGTTTTTGTATACGTCATAATCTGCTGATCCTAAGATTAGTAACCTTAAATTAACATTTACATAATTTACCCATTTGTTGAAAGATCGTAATATAATCAATTGGTTTAGGATTCATGTTTTCTCTTTCCTTAACTATTCAACTGTGTTTTGTCAAATTAACGATTGGTTTTAACAAAATAACAGTTGTTGCCTAATTTATAAGCAACTTTAATAGGCAGCTCTGACATCACTTAGACGTTTCACAAAGATAGAACAGTGAACCTGCAAATAATTATCATTTTACGTCATTCAAACCCCAAACAATCCAGCGATAAGAATTGAAAATTCAACTTAAAATTAATTCGTAAATTACGTGTCCTTATCAGCCTCAAACCTCAAACCTCAAGTGCTTGCCAAAGTAAAGTGCACCTTCAAATCAAATACTTCCATTATTGGGCCATACATTTTTAAGCTTGGTTATCTGGCTGGGTTACGTGGTAGGCTTGCCCATGTTATCGTCAGTTTCTGCATGAACGCGCCCGTTACGCCCCCCCCCTCACCCTACCCCCCAGCCATCTCCCCCCCCCCCTCCCCTCACACCCCCTCAGTCCCGGTAGACGGTAACGGCGAGATTTTGACACTTGAACATAATTTATTCGGTCCTGAAATAGTTTATGTTATCTAGACCAGTGATATCACGGGATTTAGGTGTCTGTAAACTTTCTGTTTGTTAATATTAGTGTTGAATATGATTATGTTATGTGAGATATTACGATATTTATTTCACGAAAGTTCTCTTAAATATTGAAGTAATTTAAAACCGTTTTTAATAAAGGCTCATGAAGAAAATTGAGAAAGTGTTCTTTAAAATTTATGATAGAACAATGGATCGATATTAGTCATCGTACCATGTGATATGTTAAGGTAAATAAATGGAAGCTGTGGTAGCAGAGTTCAAAGACTATCTCGAATTGTTTTATAAAGCTGATGTAGGTATCTACGATTTCATATGGCCATTGTAAAGAATGATTAATTGGAAAAGTAAAATACATGAAAGTAACAAATTTCTCAATCATTTAATCAACTCATTAGTTAACCAAAAACACATTAGTTTGTGTAATTATATTATGACTAGCGTCTCGCCCCGATTAAACACGGGTAGATAAAACATTAACAAATAATACACAAAAATTTTCCTTGAATCACTCTATCCATTGGTGAAAACCATATATAAATCCGTCCGGTAGTTTTTGAGTATCGCATTCAGACAAACAGACAGACGCGGCGGGGTCTTTGTTTTATAATAGGTATATATAGAAGATAGATGAGGAATCTTTTCATTATATACCTAGGCACGAAGATAAAGCTGAGGTATAAACATTTCCATGCTAATAAAATTTTATAGAAACAAAAATTAAAGACGAAATGACGGTTGAGAGAGTGTCACCTATATGCCTTGTTCAAGATCTGCATAGCAACTCGATATAATTTCTAACCTCAATAGGTTTTAGTCGTGGTATATTGAACGAGGACGACCCGCGAGCCACGGACGCTGCCTAACGGATCACTAAGGGACATTATAAAATATCTAAGATATCCCATTGATAAATTTATATGCAGTCATAACTCGCCTTTTATATTTTGCTTGTTTGATAATTCATTTAGGCTCCATAAAAGAGTTTAATTACTGTTTAACAGTTACTGACTGTAGTTTCTTTAATTCGTTCTTAGAATCATCTTTCTTTCAATCTTAGAATCATTGATAAGCTCGAATAAATAATTGCGATCCTTATGCGATCGCACATATTAGTTTCATGTAAATAAATAGATTTAATAAAGGTAATTAAGTAATAAACCCACAAGGATTACCTTACTCGACAAATGATCTTCCTAGTGTGAAATTTTGTATACTTATAAAATTTTGGTGACAATATAATATTATGGTACCCTCTGATGATGGAAAAGGAAGGTTGGAAGCCAATGGAACTCCATATCAAATCGACGCAATCTCATCGTGCTTAGGCTTGCCACTATTTCTCTGGGCCTACTTGAAAAGCTTGTGTTTAAAAAGATATTTTTAATAAAGAAATATTTTGTATAATAAGTATTATATTTATTTCTTAATATAATTTGTTGAAATGGGGCCGGACACGTACCTACGCCGAATGTCAGCGGAAACATGGACAAAAGCAACTACAGTGGTACACTACTACTATGGTTGCCCAACAGATAAGGGCCATGAGGAAGACCGAGGCGAAGATGTAGGGACGATTTGGACGCCTTCAACAAAGAATGACCTCAGTTAACCAATAATAGAAAAAAATGGAAAGATAAATGGGAGTCCTTTGCCCTGCAGTGGGAGAATTCGGGCTAAAATAAAAAAAGTCGTTACCATTACCATCGATGCTCATTAAATTCTACCTTTGTGTTTTTTTTATTATAGTTGTTACGCATTAACGCAGCGAACTGAATAATATTTGTAATTTAATTCTACCTAATTAAAACTCACGTATCCTCTTCATTTCTATTACTCACGTTTACAAACCTACCTAGACTGGAACTCATAAAGTTCCCCTCAAACTTTTAATCAGGGTTTCATAATTGAATCTCTCACACCTAAGTTGGATAAGGCAAATTTACGACTAAGCACCGCGGACCAAGATTAAAATCGTAACTCGAATAAATCCGTGGTATCGTTCTTGTTTTCCGAATTAATCGGCGTCGTGTTCATTTCGTGGTCTAACTTTACCAACCCCCTTCAAAGTCTTAGAAAGTTATAATTCCTATAAACGTTGTAGAAGATATTTGGAACTGTTTGAGGTGATTTAATGTGTTAACTTTGGGTTCGCTTTTAGGACTGTTTGGCGTTAAATTGATTACAACAATCACTCGTATTTTTGTTTCGTACTTATTTTTAAACGACTTTAAAATTTGAAAGTTCAAAATTCAACGGTATTTTTTTGGATGTTTGTTACTCGATATCGATCTTAGATACGGTCCCGAATAAGTTGTATTATAAGTCGTCTTCTCTTAACATTGATATCAATCAACGAAAAAATATATAGATTTTAAACAGTTGATATCAATTAATATAAGTAAGTAGATTTTAAAGTGAATTTGGTTACTAATAAGCCGTTATTCAAATATTAAACTAACCATGCATTCTCGCTTGACGTCGAGCGATCGATTTCTAAACAAAAGACTCCAAAGAAACTTGTTAGGTTATAAAAATATTGATGCGTTCGTTGAAGAATGAACGTCGTCATAACTCTTGTAAGTGTTCAGTTGATGCGTTGTGCTTGGATTTAGGTAAAACCTTTGAAGTTAGGATAACAATAATTATCATCGATCTCTTTTAAAAAGTAAAGATTTAAATTCAGCTGAATAGCAAATAAATACGAAATAGCAAAATTTTGCCTATGTGTGTATGAAAATTAATATATATAACCTGTAGATAACGTAGTGAGTTCCGCACTGATTTTTTTACTTATACTTACTACCGATGTTTCGTTAACCATGATATGTTTGTAATTGTTTGTTTTCCCCAATAAATAAATAAAAAAACCCTTTAGTTATGTACTTAAGTGTTTTTGTTGCGTGCATTTCATGCTGACTATAAAATGATTTAGAAAATTATAACAAAGTTCAAGATTGATTGTCAATTGTTTTAACCGTATTTTTTTTATTTGTATGTAGGTATATATTAGTAGGTTAAAAATGTACTGTAGGCAGTGCCTATCTATGCATTAGATACGCTTCTACTCTCTGTATATTGTGTGTGTCCTTAATTCTTGTGGAGGTACCCACACAAATAGTATAGTAGTAGGTAGGTACTTATTTATGGCTGGTTTCGATATCCAAGAATCGATTTGTTTTGATATCTAACAGACGATAGAATTTTCTTTGTTTTTGCTTTGAAGGTTCTACCGTCGGTAAGCAAAACGAAAAGTTTCTTGAATATAGGAACTGGCCATTAGTAGGTAGTTTAAATTCACATTTTACAGCATTAAATTAAACTTTGAATACTAACTTACCTCTCTATCCTCAGACGAAGAGCCTCTCGAAGGTCTGGAGGGTCTGCATTCAGACGAGACGGGGTCCGGAGACAACTCGAACGCCGGCTCCAGCGGCGCCGACGAAGACGCCGCGCGCCTTCGCCTCAAACGCAAGCTTCAGCGGAATAGAACCAGCTTCACTAACGAGCAGATTGATAGTTTGGAGAGAGGTACATCGCTATACTTTTTTTGTAGACTATATTTTTAAATGCTGGGGTGCTATTCTCAAAAATAGAGGTACATAGCTATAATTTATGTTCTGGGGTGCTATTCTCAAAAATTCCAGCGTTGAACGTGGCGATTACCACGTCAAAACTATGCCAAATGTCATTATAAGTAATTTTTGTCATTTCGACGTTGTATTCAGCGTTGTGTTTGATGTTTAATGTTTGGATTATAACATCGCTGGTTCTCGATGTTGAGATTTTGTTTGTTCTTAGCTTTGCACTAGGCTAAGGAATGAATTAAAAGTGAAGCCGTGAATAGCGGGTCAATCTCGATACTTTATAGTATTAGGCCTGTTCAATATAAATGACAAAATAAATAGATGTTTTAATTTCGTATTCTGAATTTTTAAACATAGGTAGGTACTTATTTCTGGCTTTTTCAACACTTGAATTGAGTAGATACCTACTTGACCTAAGTAGTAACTGTAGGTAAAGGTAAAGGTATTTTAATACACTTCAAGTATTGAAATACCTTCATTTTATAAATTATAAAGAAAATATAAATAAATTCGTTCTACACTGTTTGAACTGCCTGCCTTGAGATTTTAGACCATTATATCCATTAATTATACTTACATATTATTATTTCAGAATTCGAAAGAACTCACTATCCAGACGTATTCGCCCGAGAGAGACTTGCCGCCAAAATAGGACTGCCTGAAGCTAGAATACAGGTGAGCTTACATCATTATTAACTTTTTTGTGTAATTTTTATTGGTAGATTCGTCACGCGATCAAGTCCTTGTTTATTATTACCCGGTAGTTATAGTAAAACCTCTACATCTAAGGGCCACCGCAGATATGCTGCTTTTAGCATCGGCGATCGGCGATTTTAGGACTGCATCGATGCTGCATCGCGTTTTAGTGACTCTCTGCGTAGTAGTAGTCGCGTTCAGTCGCCGCATTCAGCTTCTAAAAAGCCGACCAAATCGTCGAACGCCGATGCTTAAAGTAGCATGTCTGCGGTGGCCCTTAGACGTTGATAAATACTTACCTACACATTTATGTACCTACTTCGACATACCTACCTACTTAATTTAAAGCTTTTTATGTCAGGTATTAACCTAAATTAAACAAGATACAATACAATCCCTTTACCGAAAAGATCTACTGTAGGTACCTAATACGTATGAGTAATCTTATAAGTAAGGTACCCGCGGGTATTAAGGCCTGTCGGGCAATAAGGCCTAAGTTACAAAAAACGTACGAAATACAGTAATTGACGATCAAGGTTACACTCACATAAGCTCAGAGCATATACAAGTCGCTGCAAAGTGGCGGACGAACGCTTGCACTTCTCCCCCTGCCAGTGTCGTCAAAATCATTCAGCGGTGCGGTCACGCGGCACGAATTATAAAAATTGGCTCCAGTAAAACGTAAGTTATTTTGAAAATTACATATTTACAAACCTGTATTGACTGTCCGTTTATTAATTAATGTATGCTTGTCCCTAGGTTACCGTATTAAAGGACTTGTAGTTGTAAATTTTTTATTATTCTTTATTTTCTGTAACCACTTGGTTGGTAGGTATTAAGGCCTATAAAATTTTACTATAGGCCTTATTATACTCCTATTTTTTTAAACTGCTATATAAGTAGGAGCGTGTTTAAAATGTTTGTCGGTGGGTAGTATGTACGTAGTAATAAATTTTCATTTTATTTATCATTGTTTTCAGTGCTCACGGACACGATGCCTCCCAAACGGGCATTGTGGTCAGAAGACGATCTGATTATCACACTGACTGTTAGACAAAAAGCCATTAACTATCGAGGTACTCCAGTCACAAAAGATCTATTTAATAAATATAATCAAGAGAAAATAAATAGTAAAGAAGTGAAAGGTAACAAAAGAAAGAAAAATAAACAAGACGAAAACTTAGCTGATGTTAAAACAGGTAGAAAAGAAAAAACTAAGTTTAAAAGACTTTAAATCCTAAGAAAATCATATTTGCAAAAAAGTCTACTACCGTCAAAGGTAAATCACAAAAACAAGTGAGTTGGTACAGTCATGCCTGCAAAGAAGATAGAATGGACGATGCAATGAGGCAATGCTTGCGATGCTCCAAGTGGTACATAGCACGAAGAGTGTGTCGGTTTGACCGCAGAAGATACTGATGACTTTCAATGTCCTGATGGATGCGAATAAAGGCAATTTATTTAATTTTCTAAGTCAACTATGCTTCCTATTGTTTTATGTTAATGATTATTGATCTCAAGAATACCAATTTACGTAGTATAAGTTGATTTTCGAATAGTTGAAAGTATAGGCCTTTTTACCCTACTCAAGTATAATAAGGCCTACAGACTGCAGTTTTTTTAAAGTTATATATTGTTTTGTTTTTAAGCTAGAGAAGCTATTTTTTGCTTTAACTCTGTAGTAATTTAATTACATGACTGATTAATAATAAAACTTGTTGATTATGTTGGATATTTTTCATTTTATTACAATTTTCCCTTAGCTAGGCCTTAATACCCTCGGGTACCTTAGTTGCTAAAAAATAAAATCCTCCCGAATAACCTTTACATCATTATCAGATGATATAGTTTTTTGTCCTAATTAACATACTGTGATAGTCAGTTAGTAGGTACTTACTGTGGGGATTTGTTTCAAGTAGGTATCTTGTAGTCGGTAATATCTTACATTTCAGATATCGCCACATTCTTGTCATAATACCTACACGTTTACAGTGTAATTACACACCGCAGTATGTAATAATGATGCCACACTCGCGCGGCATGTGTCCAGCTGACTGATTCCCGGATAGCCTTGATCAATAACTTGCTATCTACAGCTATCAATTACATTACAGATTATGGTGATTATTACCGCTTGTAGCAATGTCTTCAATTCAGCTTCAGCTAGATTTTTTTAACACACGATATCTTATCCATTTATGATTACTCAACTGTTTACCTGCTATTTAGTGTGAACAAAACCCAAGGAAATGTTATCATTATCATCATCCACTTTTTCACAATAAAACCACCAGCCACTGCTTAAGGAGGCAATGTGTAGTTTGGCATAAGCTATCCCCCCCCCAACACCACTCTGATCCATTCAATACTTGTCTTCAAAATAGGTATTTAGGCACCTGTTATTATTAGGGTTTTTAATTAGTATCACGAACAAGTCTAGTCGCCTTGTAAGGATCCTATTAGCGCGTCCTGCGCTGTGTGTTAACCTAACCCGACGTTAAGGTGTGGTTCTCGAATCGGCGCGCGAAGTGGCGGCGGGAGGAGAAGATCCGCTCGCAGCGCCGCAGCCCCGACTGCGGCTACAGCGGCGCGCCGCCGCACGCGCCGCACGCGCCCCACGCGCCGCCCGCGCACGTCGCGCACGTCGCGCACGCGCCGCACCAGCCCTATCAGCCGCCGCTCAACGTTGATACTTACAGGTCAGCCAATATTTACTATTCAACACATAGCTACTTACTTAGATGTCTTTAAGATGTGCCTAGCATTCATAGACGAAATATCTTATGTTGCCCGGTTTTTAGTTGAGAAAGCCGGACTTTTTTAATGCATTTACCTACAATCACAATTAGTCTGGCTTGTTGGTCAAAACGAGCCTTTTAAATAGACAGTTTACGCTATTCAAGTGATCGGCTGAACTGGTCCGTGTGTCTAGCCATCCAGTTTTACAGCTTAGCAACAGTGGTAAGACTACCTGCATTGCTACTAATAATCTTTTTCAGGTAGATAGGTAGTAGGTACCTACCTAAATTTACTTTACGATAAGCTGTTCCCATGCATTTGTCTAACAAATTCCTTGTGTAATAACAAGACTTCCAAATTCCAGTCCTCTAACGCCGATGGGGTATGGCGGCGGCATGGTGGAGACGCCGGTGTGCGACACGACGGACGCCGAGCTGTGCAAGGGCGGCTT
This sequence comes from Diachrysia chrysitis, assembly GCA_932294365.1. NCBI lineage: Eukaryota > Metazoa > Arthropoda > Insecta > Lepidoptera > Noctuidae > Diachrysia > Diachrysia chrysitis. Next base: position 5,206,208 of record OW028659.1, on the reverse strand, counting down.
CCTGGGGTACCCGCGCTACGAGCTGGGCTACAGACAGCCGCCGCACCCGTACGTCAACCACCACGGGTATCAGCACGAGCCAGCTTCGCCACCACCAGGTAAGTAACTAGTTATTTTTAACTTGTAGAAATATTAACAATAATTCCTCAGCCCTGATGAAGGCCTAGAGATGCTCCTACCAGCTGAAACCAGTGCAGTGTTTCCCAATAAATAAATAATATTTAACTTATTCACCTGGCCCGTGAGGAAGGTTCGAAAATTAAATGGCCCGTAGGATAGAATAATGCCGATAAAGATGCAAAGAGCTATAGATGCCTACTTTTCAATGTATTTTCGACTTCCATGAAAATGTGGCTTCGAATTTAATAGGTCAAATAAAAGAAGTCTCTCAAAATACAAAGTGTTACGTAAATCAAGTTTTGAAAGAAAAAATATTTTCATAATCTGTCTCTTTGTTAGAACTTTGTTTTTACATACTTTGTTTGGCAACAACTTAGATTTTGGAATAGACTTTGTCTGTAGCGTTCATGGTTTATCCAGTACAGGTGGGCCCTCAATGCTCTATGTAAGAATTGAGGGCCCAACTTTACAGGACATAACTTGAATATTTGACTTTCACAAAAACTGATTTCAACTTTCTATATTCATTGGAATTTTTCACTAAATATCCTAGACATAATTTTTAAAAGAGATGCATCAAAGTGGCCCTCATACAACACAGTATATAATTTTCATGACTGGAGCCAATAGTACCTTCTTGACCCCATAGCATTACCTGCTTACTGCTTACCGTCAGATGGTAACATAGTCAAGAATTTTCCTAAAAATATACCCTATATCTTCGTTTCCAGAACTTGGTCTCCTAGGAACTGGTGTGTCGGTCCCGCTAGCTGTACCAGGACAAGACTCGCAGCAGTACTGGTCGCGTCTGCAGTGACCCTGGTGGAACTAGCCGAGAACATCACACACTATATAATCTTTTTCTATACCCGTTGACAGTTGAACATGTTGGGTTTTGTTTGTGAGCGTCGATGTCACAGAAGTATATTAAGGTCTTAATGTAAGGTCGACACGTCAGTGAATTAGGAAACTGACTTACCATGGACATATATGGGCCCTGCCTAGGTCACATTCCCATTAATGTGGGGCCGACTGTACCTTAAATATATTATGTGAGTGCTGATTTCATTTAACTATTAAAACATATTATATTAGTGGCGTAGTTGAAGTATACTGCGTTCGCAATTTATATGCTAAACATGTAAACAAACAAGAGTTTTAGAAAAAACAACTGTAATGCTTACATATAAGGTTCAGTTTGCGCTACAAATTCATATTTATTATGACTTAACAACAGTACTCGTCATTCTAAAATGAACTTACTTGCAAAAAATTTTTGTTTGTTTAAGTGGAAATAAAATCAATTTAAATTGTCAGTTGCACTACTAAAACACACTCTGAATATTATTTTCCTATAGTCAATAGTAATAGTATATAGTAGTAATCTTACAAAGGCAAACTTGATTTACTTCTGTGGTAGCTGTGAAAGCTTTTATAACTTAATGGAATATAAGCTTTTAACATCATCTAATTTGTATAATAACTTTCGTGAGGAGTATTCATAATTATTTAAAAACAAAATGACGCTGACGGCGGCGGTGGTGTCGCGAGTCGAACTTGTTAGTCAGACGTCAGAACTAGTCGGGCGATCCCGAGAATATGCGTGAGTAAACAGTTTTGTTTTTAAATAATCATCTAATATTAATCATTCCAAAGACGCTCATATACAAAATGTAACTTATATTATTTTCCTGATTTGTTTTTGATCAAATGAAAGTGTTGTAACGTATTTCTACACAATTATGCTTATGGTAACTTTATTTTCGTCACTAATTATGTAATTAACAACAATTTGATGAGTTAATTTAATTGCCGGCTCAAATAATACTTAAATGACGGTAGTTTAGTAGTTTTAAAGTATGTATTACTGAAATACCGTCATTTAAAAAAAATGTTTTTGGTGACGTAGTTTCTGGTTTTTAATAAGTGTGATTGTGTAGAAATGAAATCTGAAAATTTTATCTTCTTAAAATGTGAGAATTATGCAATCGTGCTAGTACCCAAGAAAATTGGTATACGTAAGATGTAGTATGCCTAAAGAACAATCGTCTGAATGAATATCATACTTATTTCGTACTTAGATATAGTTTTAAATTTATAATTTCTTGTGCTTCACGGTGATATTTTCGTTCTCAAGTTAATTTACACTGAGAATAGATTAACAACTAACATATAGTATAAAGAATTAACATATCCATTAGATGCCACAAAACAGGACTCTGAGCACAAAACATAGGCTCAAATTGTATTTATATAAATTAGAATATTTCATTCAAACATTTTATTATAAATCTCTAATAGATTTTTTCATACATTCACGTTATTGATGCACATGTAATGATGTATCTGTAGCTCTTTGAATGAAATAATTTAATAATTCGGTGTAAGTGTTAAAACAAATATTTTAATAACAATTAGTTAGATAGGTAAGGTTAGTATTTAATGAGTATTTAATTGTGTATATTTGTTGTAAATGTTTAAATTAAAATTGAATTACAAAACTTGTCACACTGACTAATATTGGCAATACTCTGGCAAATGATACATTTCATAATAAATTTGTTAATAGGTACAGTATACACCATATTAATTTTTCGAAATACTACTGCTACTGGTAAAAAGGCTAGGGATTATTATTTAATTAGATATCTTAAAGGCTCTGTTACACCGAGACAAAAGAAATTGATCGTGCTTTTTTCATAACTTAAACAAAAATTAAAATTAATTTGACTATATTCATACTCTTTATAGTCATCTTCATGAGGTCACTAAAATATTTTAACAAATTGCACTATCCTAGTAGTCTTATCCAGGTTTCTAAAAGGCTAATTAATTTAATCTGTTGTCAAAACTACTGATCGCTACCATAGAGTAAACATAGACAAATAGAGAGCGTGCTTATCGCTGCAGCGCGCTTATGTCAAGCGTAAGCACATTTTTGGTTAAATGTACTGCGCTCGTTTACTGATTTATGTGATTTCGTGCGCCGACAGACGTTTATGCGAAAATATCAACGGTTCCGATATGATTAAGATAATATTAGATTTTGAGATAGTTTTAATAAAACGGTGCGCTCTGTTTTGACATTAATTTTACGATTTTACATGTTCATACTAGTGCCAACAGTTCATACTCGATATGCGCACTCTATAGTTTACTTTATTCCTCTAAGATCGCGACTGATTGGTTGACCAAAAGACTGACAACCAATCGCAGCGCTTGACATAAGAATTGATACGTGATTAACTTATTTTTTGTTAACCAGCCTTTCAGAACTCTGGAGTTAGTGTAACAAAGTCTTAACAATGGTAGTGATAAAATTTAGATTTTTTTTATGAAAAACAGGGCTTCATAGTTTTAAGCTAAACTGTAAATAGTTACCTACATTCGTGTTATTGTTAATTGTGTTTTCCCAGTGTACAAGTCATAAGCGCGCAAGTAGCATGCTTAAAAGCTTAGTTTTTTACATTTCAGTAAATTTTATATCAGTTTAACACCTTACTGAAATTCTAACATAGATTATTTTACAAACATGCTGACTAAAATCATGTGTTTAGTCTTTTCTAGCGAATTATTTGTATTTTTTTTTACATTACCTAGATGCAACCTCGAAGTGTTTATTTCGAATTTACAATTAGTTTTTATTGTGTACATGTATTGATTATAAATAAAAATGTGAATAATTGTGTGATGTCGATAAAACGTTTTAATAACATTATATAAATACACTTTTGGATCAAAGCATTTGGTTGTTTTATTTTTATTAACCCCTGAAGTTTATAATCTAAAAAACTAAGTAATATCTTCGGACAACTTACACACGGTCATCTGATCCCAAACTAGGCAGAGCCTGTATTATGGCAACCAGACAACTGATAAACATACTTATATATTTCTAAATGCATACATGTTATAGATAAATTAAACCCAGACACAGAACAAATGATCATGCTAATCACACAAAGATTTGTCCTGGGTGGGAATGGAACCCACGACCTCCGGTTTAGCAGTCAGGGTCACTAACCACTAGACCAACAGGCCAGTCAAATAATAATACTTTCAACTATTACTTATTTTTTATTCATGCAATGAAAACACAGTTCTAGCAAAATAATTATAATTAATTCAATTAAAGCTTTTAACACTCGACAGTATTATCTCGACACTAAAGATTTAGCCGTCTATCTCTAAAGTAAAAAATAAGTCACTTGCGTATTGCATACGTCCTATTATGTAAATGTACTTATATTAAAAAAAACTACAATCTGTAGTTCTTTGACAGTCCTAACATATTGAGACACTTTGAACATGAGACATCTTTCCTTAAAACCTACTTTCTATATAACATTGGAAACCTTAACTCATCATTTAACAAACTGTCAATATCACTTATAATATTTACTTCCGAATCGTTTTTACTGTGTTTTTGACAGCTGGCAACTACGTCTGGCACGTTCTTACTCAAGTCCAAGTCCAGGTCTGACACTGTAATATCGCTTTCATCCTGATCTTCGCTAAGATCAACAACATCTATAGGCTCACCTAGTCTAGTTGCCTCTACGTCTATAATAACACTATCACAATCTTCTTTATCTAAATCTACTGAGTCGATTGTATTTAACTCAACGCTAACGATCTGTACTTCTGAATCTGAATCGTCAGTTTTATTATCTTCGATTTCATCGTATTTTGGTTCGTCTGAACTCTTGTTTGAACTCGATAGCCTGTTTCTAATGAGTCTGGGTTTAGACATATGCTCTGCGAGTTTTATCCTCTTAAATTCATAGCAGTTGTCTACAAGCTCGTCTTCTTGTATTTCGTAAATGTCGCTGTGTTCCGATAGTGTTCGTTTTCTGTCATTTACGGGTTCACTTTGCTTTTGGTCAACTTTGGTTTGATTATTAGCTGGAGGAGCGTTTTTGTCGAGTTTCTTGTACACTATGGAATTGCTCCTGACGACTTTGATGATCTTATTTCCTGATGTGGTGATGGTTTCCTGTGTAGAAAGCTTACGTTTCCTGCTGAGGTTGAGGGTGATGGGCTTGCCGTGGATGATGGTGTCGGGGTTGTTGCGCGCGCGGATCTCGTCGAGCGACAGGACCTTGAAGTCTGTGGCGGGCGGCTTACCTGCGGGCTCGTCGAACTTGGCGGCGAGGCTGGTCCTCACCTGCCGCGGCTCGGCCGGGTCGTAGCTGTAGAAGGCGGCGGCCTCGGCCTGTATTCTCTCGAGGAGCAAGAGCTCCTGCGACTTAGTTACTGGCGCTACTTTCTGCGCGTCGTCGGGAGATATGGTTTTAGTGGGCGTGGACGAGGGTGCGCTTTCATTATCCGACTCTGCAAGAACACACGAACGAACCGCTTAGTCGTACGCGAATATCGAAACTTTGAAAATGATTTTCGTAATTAATTTTGATACGACCCGTCCGGCAACATTCGCGGTGTGTTCTCGTAACGTCTATCTGAAAGCGACTCTCGAAGGGTGGGCGGTCAAAAATAATTACAAAAATCATATTACGAAACATTTTTATTTACTCGTTGGTATATTAAACACAATTTGATTAAACAAAGCCAAAGTATAATTCTGTTCCGTTACGAGTTCCTATATCAGTTTGAATATTAATTAGCTTAAATGAAAGGTACTAGACACGCGTTACTAATAATAAACATATTTTGAAATTCTTATTATAAAATAAGACTAAGTTTAACATAACAACAACCCCGTATTATTTGAAACAAGAAACTATGTGTAGGCACTCGCGACAGTTGGCAACACGGCAAGACACCGTCGCGTCCTCATCGCCGCGAACCAAAGCGTCATGGAACACAACGTGTAAGTATCAAAAGTGCTGCATTTCTAATTTCATTACATTTACCTCACTTTCGCACACATGTACAAATCTTAAAAAAACATTCAGATTTATAACCGATTGTGATCAAATGTGGATTACAACTTTAACCTCACATAACTAATGTTCAAATCCATCTTGAATTCCCTCCCTCCGACCGCTCTCCGTAAAATTAGAAAAGACGAAAAACATAAAAGGAAAGAGTTCCACATTCAACAAAATCGGTTAGAAAAAACTAACTATGAGTCTATGCTTAACATCATTATGAAATGTTGTACGAATGATCAGAGTGATCGCATACAATATGTCTTCAATTCAAGTCTTTTTTGACTAAGATTAGAAAAATAGATGCCACATAAACACACATAGTATGAAGTAATTACGTAGTCACACGTCCGTCCGTCCCTGCGATCGTATTACATTTCACAAAGACTCAAGCACTATCCGTATGACAGAAATTTAACTGTCTAACATAAAACATTAACATTCCAACAATTATTCTAAAGGTAAATAAATAGTTTATTAGTATAAAAAAGAGACAAGACTACATTATACTAAATATACAATGTATTGCTACAGTTACGAGCGAAACCAATTTCTTTTTTTTTAAACAGCTGCCTCTGAAAGCAACATTTGTACTAATTCATGCTAAAATATATTCCTAAACTGTTCAGTACACTTTTCCGCTAATTTATAAAACCTAAAATATGTTTTAGCTCTCGACAGGCGACCACCAAGAAATTTGAAAATAAATGTGTAATAACTGAGCATGCTAAAATAATATAAGAAACCTCCGACTTAATCTATCCCCACCAATCGAGACTATTTTATTTAAATATTTGATAAATAGTTTTATACATAAATAATGACTAGGCGTACCATGGACCATAACGCGAACCGATTATTGTTGTCTGTCCTGCTCACACTTTTGCGGTTTTGTAATAAATATAGGAACTATAATCTTAGTGCAACAATATAAAATTAACTCGAAATTCTTTGCCGGATCGTTTTACACAATGAATTTAAACAAATCGCTTTAACTAGACATACGAAGTGCTATCGTAGATGCGATAAAATCGGAAGCGTTACCGGACATACCAAAAAACCGCTAAGCAATCGAATTCTCTTTTTTTTTTGTTAGCTTATCTCTTTTTTTTTATCTTTCTAAACTTGATAGTATCTTAAGCACGATTTTTTTTTTGTTTTACGGAAATCACAGCTTTATAATTCAGTGTTTATAGGACTGTGTTTCCCGCTGTGTATACCTAGAGATACATTTTTTTTTTTTTCATTTTATTAGCTCTATCTAAATCTCACGGTGCGAATATATAAAGTATAGGGGGCAGGTAGCAGTGGGTACCTTTATAAACTGCCAAAGCCCCTAACATCCTAAATACTAACATACAAACAATTTAAAGGCATAAAGCTGTTTTTTTTTTTCTTTTTTTTTTCACCTATATTAATGAGTTACAATAATCGTGTATATATATTTTTATTTGTATTTTATATGTTATTAAACCTATTTATTATGTACTTTTCTATCATAGACAAAGATTATATCAACATCTATTAAAAAAAGTATTGCAGTGATATTTTGAGAGAAAACTAATTATTTTTTTCTTAAAATATGACTGTAACTGTCTATCTATGTGATATTAAATGTTATAACGATACAGTAAATGAAAAAGCGAGAGATATTAATGAATCTAATTAGCTAAGATATGAAAGAGATTATATTATTCTCTAATTTATTGCACATACAAAAATACCAACGTCGCTTTTTCTCCATATTCTCCAATAACTTGAGAGAGAAGAGAGCTACATCATAAATTCATCGTGAGTCAAATATAATCTCACTTTGTTTAATCATTGTCTATGGTATAAAAAAACAGCTAAACATTGTCTAAGTTAGAGTCAACCAAAAAGCCGCCTCTTCCGGCAACATAAAAAAAAACAATATTGTATCTTGTTAAATTAATTTGGATTCAGTTTCAAATGTAACTCCCAAACTCTTGAAATCCACACCCACCACAATAATATTGAATACAAAAATTGTGAAACTGAATCCAACTACATCTATACAATAAATACTATATTAATTGACTATTGGCAAAATAAAAACAATAATACCTTCCATAAACAGGTGTTATTTGTCGCATCACGAACTGGGAGAACAAAAGAAATGTATTTTCTTTCTACAAAAGTTAAAATTAATAAAGCGGCAAGTTGTGACCCGCTCGCGTAAAAATATATAAACAATAAATTCCCACTCCGCTAGCGACAATAAACGTAAGAAAAAATTCTTAACCAATAACAAGTGAATAAAATAAATATATTTTTTTTTAAGTAATAAATCTAACACTTTTTCTCGGTCGTTTTTAGACATAAATATTTTTTTTTTATTGGCACAACAAAGGGTTGAACTCTAAAAATAATATTGTTACCCTTTTAATGCGACCTACGACCATGAATTTGACGAGAGGAGGTCAGCAGTGCCATAGTATACATAAAGCATAGTGTTATATTTAGAAAACAAAAACAATAAATGAGCGTTTGAATTTATAACATCGTTAATGCTTAACCCTACGCACACCGCCCACAACATGACAATGCAGAGTTTTCAACTACCGAATTATTATAATAATGCGTGTTAAGCTCGCTGTCCATTCAATTACTTATCGCAGTCCGAGGGCACATGTAACGAACCGATTTTTAAATAGAATTTGCTTCAGCAATACTTGTCAAGTCTTAAAAGTTAAATGAGGTTAAATAGGCAGTGCAGTAAGTCTAAAATAAACGTGTCGTTTACACGTAAATTTTAACGAAATCGTTAGGAGCGCAAAGCGAGCACCTGAATGGACAAGAAACCTAATCGTTACAATCACATCGCTATCAAGCGGTTGGCTCAAACATTAGACTTAGTGTCAACGAGCCGTGATATCATATGACGAGCATATATCGCTAATATGTTTATTGAAAACTCGAGTGCATTAGTACATAGTATATTAATTTTACGTGTGGCTACAAGATTCGCTACTAACAGTATTTGGAAAGACATCAAAATTACATACATCGTCATACAATTAAAAGTGTCCATCACGTCGTATATAGTACATATACCTAGCCGATCACTTTCCCTATTGCATATCAAAAGTTACGATACATTTATTACGATTGCTTTTTATATCACATAAAATCATGACGCATAAAACTTGCTTGCAATCCTTTATCCAGTGCTCTTAAATAGAAAATTGTAAAGTACAATGCCACATACGGAGAATATTCATTTTATATATACTAGGAAATAATTCACCATCAAATAGCTTTACCCACTTTTTCCTTACTTTATCGTACGTCACTGGTCCAAATTTAGTCCAACTTCAACTTATTTTGATGGCTTTTCAAATGAGTTCAGCAAATCGAGCCTTAAGCCCCAATCATACAATTTGAGAAGTCTCTGTGCTGACGCAGCGGGTGCTATCATTGCCGGCTTACAATATAACCTACAGCGCCGCCAATGACAGGAGCCCATAAGCAATCCTAGATGATTCCATATCAAATGCACCACATACTGCTACTTACAAACAAGACAATCGCAACGTTCTTTGACAGATTACACAGAAATAGTTTATTTCCGTAAACTATCTACTTGCTCAAGAAACAAACAATATGTTGCTTAGCCATGACTCTGGTCTAAACAACGTTACACTCGCAAATTCAATCTTTTGATTGACATTTCACATCGAATTTCCAACTCCATAATTATTTACTTAAGGGACCGGTCCAAAACATTCTCAAACTAAATACGAAACACTAGTTTCCTATAATAATGTGGCAGTACCAAAAAATCGCTAAAGGACATTCCCGTCCAAACAGCATTAATACGAAAAAGTTCCATCTACTTAGAACAATAACAACCTCAAGATTGACGGAACACAACCTTAGCTTACTGGAGGGTCCCTGGGATTGTCTGTGTCCTGGAATCTGTCTAGGGTCGGCTGCATGGGGACGTCTCAAATCGTGTGGCGGGGGCTTAGTACATCGTGTTTCAGTAGAGGCGCATACCTTCCTCGAAGTTGACTACGAGCGGGTCGACGGGCATGGGCGCGTAGGGGTTGGCGGCCTGCTCGTGCGCGTGCGGCGGGAGCACGCGCCGGCCCGCCAGCAGCTCGCTCGACGCCGGCAGCACGCCCAGGATGGCTGAGTCCAGCACCACTGCAAGCAACCATGTTAGCCATCACACCCGCAATACCATAACTACTTTATAGTTAATATAGTAGTTATATTGAGTGTAACATGATTTTAAATAGGAAAAATCCTACTTCAGAGCCTATGGCCTTTTGTACACAGTTAGGATCACATATCTTTAAAAAGATCTTGTAAGTTTCCAACAAAGATAACAAATCTATTACGATTTTTATGTGCCATGACATATAAAATAACAATCACAGACCAAATCTATTTCTTATTACACAGATCACTATTTTTATAGCACTAAAACAACACACTGAAACAACTTCAGTGTTAACCTTGTGGACTATCAATCAATCGAGCACTTTCTAAGACTTTATTTCTCAGATTTTTCAGATATGAAAAGAGTACTTAGTTAGTAATTGCCAGTAATGACAGGGTATGTTACCTTGTCTCTGTTGCTGCCACAGCAGCGGCACGGGCGCGGGTGCGGCCACGGCGGGCGTCACGCCGCCCATCGCCGGCTCCGGCACCGGCTCCGGCACCGACACAGACGTCGGCACTTGCTGGAAGTGTACACGACACTAATAAGACATGGATATATTTAAACACCAGTTGATAAAAACCAAGGAAAACAAAACAAATGTAAAAAAGAAAGATTGGAAGGTTTTTATTAGGCTAGCGATTAAGTTACAAAGCTGACAATGACCAATCAAAAATTTAGATGATCTTTTGGACTACTAGTGAAAATGGAAGTTAGTTAAGATTAAAAGACAGTTAAAAAAGCAAATAGTTAATAACAAAGGTGAGTGATCCACTGATTAAAATTATTTAAGTTGTTAATTATTATTTTTAATATTTACTGTTAAATTACTGGGTAAAGGCCTCCGCCATATCCTTCCACATATTAACGTCCCACTTATATTGAGTTATTAAAATGAAAGAGTAAAAAAAATGATATAAAAATTAAATAAAAATAATGTTAAACTTAGTAATGAAATCAGTGTTAGACAGCGTTCAAATCTATTGCTATCTTACAAAAAAAAAAAAAAAAAGAAAAGGCAACAGATTAAAACACTGACTAACATTAGGCACCATATTGTGGTAACACCGTCTATCTGTCGGTGTGTAGTTTGTAAAATGTGTTGGTCTCACGGGTGTGGGGGGCGCGGGCTGGCTGGGCGCGATGCCGTCGGTGCGCGCGTCAGGGTTCTTGTGCATGAAAGGACAGTGGATCTTGCGACAACCGCCCGGCTGGTTCTCCCAATAGCATGGGATTTGCTTGCGGTTTTTCTAAAACATAAACAATTTAGTTCCATCAGAAAATATACTTCAAAATATGCTGGTACACCAAACATTATGTTACATCAAATACCTGTTTTGTAAATCCAGCTGTAATACACATTGACAATAAACATCATGCTTTGGTGCATACTACAACTAAACCTATAAGCATAAAGAAGCATGCTCTGAATTTAACAGTTTTCAATACACATACATAGATCATTTCTATACATCCAGATCTAAGATAATTTTGTCCAAACTTAACTTGAAAGCTTAACCCGATGTTGCTGCAAGAGTTTCTTCACCATTGCACTGCATTTCAGTCATATAATTCTACTAATTGTTATTACTTAAAACTGTACACTAGTCTGAAACCGTGTCTGCTGTCCAAAATTCTAACATAACATTTGTTAGAAAACAGAAATTAGGGCTGTGGCCTAATATGATTGACTCTTTTTATTCGGCTTAATCAGGCCACACCCTTAATTTATGTATTCTAACAACGTTTTGTGAAAAACAGTTGCTGTAGACACGACTTTTCAGTCACATGTAATTATTTTTGTTTCCAAACCATCATATTAGGTGCCTAAATGCCTAAAAAGGTTTTAACAGCCAAATGAGAAATTACTTTAGCAAGCTAATAATTTTAAAGAGATGCCACTCTTGTGACCTACAAATAAATTAATATCCGCAATGAAAAGCTAGGACAAACAATTATGTAAATTTTTATCTTTCACACATTTTCACTGCGTTAAACCATTCACTTAATTTAATGCTTATATCAAAAGATTAAGATAAATATTGCTAACATTATTACATCATGATTAGAATAATAATGATAACAACTTGTTCTTATCATTAAATATAATGATAAATAGTAAATTTTGAGAAGTATTATAATACTAACAAATTAAGAAGGAATGCTAAGTGTATAGTATCTAATATCCATATTATTTTGTCCTAAAACTATTATTTACACTATTTGAATAGTGGAGTTTATATGTAACTTTTACAACAGGTCACTGCTATAAAATTCTCATTATTTATAATTGTTTTTTAACTGTGTATACACCTGTAATAAAACACTGCAGGAAAGTCATAGAATATTTTTTAGAGTTTATTTTTACAAATTTATTCATACACTTACTATGATTGTCAAACATATACTACAAAATAAATAGAAAATCAATGTTCAATGTAAGTTCTTGAGATATAATCACCTATTTCATTTATTTATTTTATACTTGTAATCCAATATTGACCTTAAATATTAACATTGGAGTCCTAATAAACAAACATAATAAGAAATGTAATGATTTGGCAAGCTCATCAAAATAATTCAACTATTCTAATGTATTGAGGAGTAAGCAAATATAACCTTGATCTTGGTTTTCATTATTACATTGTAGTAAATGTAAAATAAATGCTTTTTTTACCAGCTACAAAAATGGGGGCAACTACTAGTTCACCAATCAGAGGCCAGAAGGTAGCCACTCATTGGTGGAGAATGAAAGATATACCTGATGCAACACTAGCAAAAACTAGTAGGTTTTTGTCTTACAGTAGCCATCAATGGGGTGGCATTTGGGAAATGTTAATTTTCGAGAGTGTGTTTATGACATTAGAAACTAATGAGGGTGTTTGCGAATAACAAGCCAGTAGCTTGTTTCTTATTGGTGGAAATTGACCACATGCCAGACTAACAAATCTTAAGGCTATTTAAATCACAAACACCCTCTTTAAAATGTATCAAAAATTTAATATAATGACATTGGGAAGTAATTAAAATGTATTAAAAAAATTATTTACATACACTATGCATTTAAATAACAAAATCCATATATTCAAATTAGACTACCAAGTAGCACTTTTTAAAGGTCTTAATTGACTATCAGCACCCTGCTTTGCACCCCATTCATTGCATTTCGTTAAGTCTGTATTTTTAAGTCTACTTTAAATAAAATTATGTACTTACCCTCAGTTCCATGTGACGTAGTTTGCAGCGTTTATCAAGGCACTTGCCCTGCTGCCAGGCTGTGCACACTGTCTCACAGCCGAGCGCTGATGGTTCATGGCGGAATACGCAATTGTCACCCTAAAACAAAAGACTTTGATATTTGTTCCCTCTCTATATTTCAAGAGGTCTTTGCTTTCCAATAGGACAATTATGGGCTGATGTAATACAGCTTTAAATATTGATAAATGCTAAATATATGAATTAACACACCATATAGTGAAAAACACTGGAAAAGTTGATGACTTAAAAAATGGACAGAATTTTTAAATTATTTGATAGCCACATGTAGGTGGTAATTTGACTATGAAATTCAAAAATACAAACATAGGACAGAATTTTACTGTATTACACAATAAGAAACAAAAGAGGGGGAAATAATCTAAAGTCAGTAGTGATATTTCAGCACTTGTTAGCTTTATCAAAAAATTGTTTTAGTGGATAAATCAACATGCTAACCATGCTCTCAATAAATTGGCAATTTTAAGTTCTACAAAATTGGTATTCTGTAATTAATATAGGACTGGCATGGTTTTATCCAATTGTCATTTAATTACATACTTCATTTTACATGACTAAAGTAAGTTTCAATATTTTGCTACCATACTGTCATTTTTTGATTTTTCGACAAGCATGGTCATTTTAGCTAGTTTAACATTTTTAAAGGTTGTTATTTAATCAGAATAATATAGGATTTTGTTGTAATTGACAGATGCATATAAATAGACCTTTATCTCGTTAATAAAATATTCCAACCATAAAATAATGAATGAAACAGGGCATAACACGTTAGCTTCCATGATTTTTATCAGACACTCAGAATATAAACAATATGACATTAGAAGTTACATTATGTTTTAAAATGTGATCAAAAATATTTTCTTACCTTCGTGCATGTGGAGTAGTAATAAAAATAGCAATCGTTGAATTTTCGTGGTGACTCCATGGTGTTTTCCGCCGTCGAGGGTCTGTGAAATATTGGGTACACCGTCTAATAATGCCGACACCAAAAATTATTGTATTATTCAATTGGCACCGTTAAACGCTACAAAATACGTCACGAGTGTAGTTCCGTGGATCCAATTTATAAATAACACATACAATAAGGCTGTAGTTACGATAAAACTAAGATTTTTCCATTTTGACAATACGTAAAGCACGGCGCGGACAAACAAGTTCCAAATTAAAAACTATCAATATGTCAAATCCAGATTGCACACTTTACTCACCGTGTATTAGATAAACTAAAAAAATAATTAAATTATACAACGAATATCTACACAATAACGCTATCTAACACAAAATAATATGAACGTCACTTTTAGAAAGAAGATGTAGTAGATATGGCGGACATGTGGCGGACTTTCATTTCGTTTCGTCCGCCCCACCGTTTGATTGGTTGATCACTTGTCTATTTTGTACCATAGAGTGATATTTTACTTTTCCGTGGTAATCGAGATTACATGTAGGATTAGGCGCAGGTATTTTCACGTATTTTAATTTAATAATTTGAATCGATAACGACTCTTTTAACGTTTATCATTTTTATTTTCAGAAAAAATACCTATTAATTATCTTTATTTTGTAATATATATAAGACTTAACACTTAATTATAAATTGTTACTTATGAATTAATTAGAGATTTTAATGTAATATTTTAAATTTGTTTTTGTAATTAAAGCATAAAGTACAATAGAAATTTACTTATGGTATTTAAGTGCACCTCATTTATTTCTTACAAGATTGTTTAATGAATTCTATAACATTACGAAACAGTTAAGAATTGTATTTGGAAATATTTTTTTATATATTATTTATTAAATGTCCATGCAGATTATTTTAGATATCTGCACAGTAACCTGCAGAACTAATGTTGAACTGAATGATTAAGATTTAAAGCTCCAAAATACTTTCGACATAAGTCTTACGTATTTGAAAAATTCCAAGTACTTAGGAAGACGTAGAGAAATATACCTACTCTAATCAAAATAAGATTTTTGGCATCTAGACCCGCTATCTTGGCTGTTACATTAATCAGAATAACATAAAATGCTTGATTATCCCAGGACATGTATTCACCTATGAAGGTTTCTTACAGAATACTTACTAATACAACTATTCAAAAAGATTGGAATACTCTGACCGTTTAGTAGCTATAGGTACTTACCTATAATACTATGCCTAGCTGAGACTTAAATCGGCTCGATGCCGATGGTATCATTATCGGTTATTTTTTTATATTTCTAGTTTATGTAATTCTTCGAAGTGTGTGAAAAAAACAGAAGTTCTCTTTAATATATTTTCCGATATAGCTACTTAGGTATTCTACTTTGCATTTCTCTGTCGATAGATAGACTTGCCTGGGGAATGCATCACTTACCCACTATTTATCTCAGCTACAATGGTCAGCCGACTCAGCCGCTCTATGACTAGACATTTTAACGATTTCATCGCAAACCTGACTCAGTTGATCGACAACAGACAAGAGACCAAAGTTTTTAAGACTTTATAGCCTTCTTGAGTTGGGTTTTATTTATGCAACATTTCAAGCCGCATCGTTAATCATTTTCAGTCACATAAGTAAGTGAAATCTTTTGTAGACCAAGGAAGTTTAAGAAGGTTTACACGCTTGTGTAACTCATCCGGACAGACACTGCTAAAAAAGAAGTTTAAAGCTGCAGTTTGCGTATTCGTCCGAATGTGTGTGACCGACTTTACTGAAAAACTCATTAGTATTTTTAATCTCGTAAATAGTACATGGCACCTGGTAGATCCTCCACTTTCGACTAAAGTTCTCTACTGGGCCGCTGCATGTTGGACTTGTGTCCCCATGTAAGGTTTCTGATTTATCAGACACGAGTTTGTGAAACGCTCATTGAAAAATAGGCGTGAAGCGTTCGGTACCGCGTGAATCGAGCTTACTGATTCCGCACCGACAAATCAAAATGCGGGCATTCAGAGGCCGAACGGGAAGAGGACGACAAAGGGCGTGTATAAAATAGATACGTTCAAGATATTAATGATTAAGTACCGACTTAGAATCAATATACGTAATCTGTCATTGAAAAGGGGCAAGTCTCAGAACAATAACTAAAGCAAGGGCAAGTGCATTGAACTTTAGCACACGCGCATGCTCAGCATGCACGAATCAAAGACTACATTAAAATATTGGACAGCTTAGATGAAGGACGTTGCAGAGAAATTATGAACAAAGAGTGTCGTGCTGCCTACCCTTTATAGACAACGGTTTACTTACATACTTACTTAAAATTTAAAAGAACACTAGCAAATAAGCCAAAAAAACAATGTGTTGCGTAAATATTTTAACGCTTTAACATACGGGCGGAACGGAGCGACAACGCAATGTTCACAATTGATATAAATCATCTCACCGGCGAAAAATCGTT
Source organism: Diachrysia chrysitis (assembly GCA_932294365.1). Classification (NCBI taxonomy): domain Eukaryota; kingdom Metazoa; phylum Arthropoda; class Insecta; order Lepidoptera; family Noctuidae; genus Diachrysia; species Diachrysia chrysitis. The sequence continues at coordinate 5,189,345 of OW028659.1, read as the reverse complement.
AGGACGCGTCGCAAAGCAGTGTGCATTGGCTTTAAAACGGACTTGTAGCTGCAGAAGTTCAGAATTTTCGATGATTCAGTCAGACAATAAATCTACTAGGTACATGTAGATGCGTTTGATATTCATTTCGCCCCCTGTTTGCGGTTTAGACGACTTCGAGTAACTACTATTGCAATACCTACATAGAATAACTAGTTCCATTAATGGTTTGTTACCTTGTCTTCTGTCACTACGCTCGGTGCGGGTTCGATTCCGGTGGAGGAAGCAATCTTAAGCTGCGTATAAATTAAGCGCGGCAGCCGCGCGAGCCAATGTTCGACCAGAGTTGTCGTTTATTGGCGCGCGAGCCAAAATGTAGAAATGAAATTTCGTAGAACGCGGCTGCCGCGCGCGGCAGACGATCCAGGTCGAACACCCCGCGGCGGAGAGCCAGACCAGTTCATTCTTGTAAACTAAAAAAAAAACTTGTAAACTTTTAGCTATTCTGGACTCTTCTATATGACGCCAAAAGTGTAGTTATTTTCCTTTTTAAGTCAGGAATAGGTATATCCATTTTTTTTATTATTTGTACCCACGCATCATGCCTCAACGATTTATTGTGGTAGTGTGAGGATTTGCTATTCCACAACAAGTCATTAGCGCCATACAATTGAATTAGTAGACGGCACTTTTCGTTGTCCATTTTTACGTATTTGCCGCGCGAGCCAAATCACCAAAACTACACCGTCCCCACTGCGCGCGAGCGAACGACCGGAGCTCCTTTGATGCGGTCTCAAAAACCGACAGTGAGCGGTTCGCCCCGCGGCACGTTCGAGCGCGGCAATGCTCGGGTCGCCGCGCGCGGCAACCCCGTCTACATAGCGCGCGGCCGCCGCGCGCGCCAATGTTCGATGGTTTGCCGCGCTTAGTTTATACGCAGCTTTATGCATTCATGGGATGTTTATCCCGTCTCAAAATAAACACAATGATTACCATAAAGCAAGATGATAAGAAATTAGAAGGAAACATTTTTCAATAATGAAATCGGATATCCGTGTTGTATGAACTTTATTTATTATTAATATTACATCATGATTTAAACATTAATTTACATAATACAATAAATAAATGCTCAGTATAATCAATATGAAGTCACGTTTAAAAAGCGAATGTTTATACTAAAGAAAATTATAGAAATTAACCTAATTTAACGAATCAACATTGAAATCAAGAATACGTATGATATAAATTGAAATCTAAACGTTATTTAACAAATCTAAGGCTCGTTAACTAGTCTCTGTAGCGTACGTTTAATAGGAATCGCAAAAAGAGTACATTTCTTAACAATATTAACGAATAAATTTTAAGTTTTTAACGTATTGAGTAAACTTTTTTATTTATAACTATTGAGAATACATGAAACTCAAACTACAGATAAAAAAACCAACAAACAAGATAAAACGTTATTCATTTGTTACAAATATTTTAAACAGTTCATTTATCATGATAACGAAAAAAGGTATTGTTTATAAAATGTAGACAGTGTAGGTAGATACTGGATAAAAATTTATCATCCCTGAGAACTGCCACTAAAATTTAATTTTTATTATACCTTAGAACAAATTATTATGAGTGTTGCATTGAAATAGGCCTAATATGTCAATGAATGAAAACGATGGATAAATAGTATGATGAGAATGGACAAAAATTTGTACCTAAATAGAAATCCAATACTGAGAGGAATGTTTTGATTACATTTTAGCGGATTACATGAATCGTGGGTTACTAAAATATATTTATTTATGGCCTCATCTCAGCTCTTAAAGTTTTCTAACAAACCTACTGGATGACGACTGGCGCGCATCTGACTAAACTCAACACTCCGAACACAACTCTTAAAACATCAACCATTGAGTTAAAAACAATAAATAGAGTTGAAACAGTCATTGCCAATTAAGCACTGCGCAGACAACGGATATTTGAAATAGCTAAGCTTGACTGTTGGTTGCCTTGGTCAGATAGAACGCAGTTCAGTTTGCAATCAACCTGACTAGGCCTCTGCGCCAACTAATGTCATAAAGTCCTCATTTTGGTCCGGCGGAAAATCAGTCCCTCATCTGCTCAACGCTTTAACAGTACAATATTTGAGTCGTTACGTCATTCCAAAGTGACCAACAATAAACTGCTCCAACTCAAATGCTTATTGCTTGTTTTATATGAAATAGCAAACTCTTAATCCTCAAACACATACAACCAAAAAATCAACACAAATCCAATAAAAAAACATACAAAATTAACTTAGATAAACTGTTAGTACATGATACACATCAATAATAGTTTTCAATTTCAATGAAAACTACATTGAAATCATATATATACTAGGGTTAACGCACTTGCTTACATTTCGTATCATTCGTAAATATTTGATTACTGTGTCAATTGGCTAAGGAATATGCTTTATACATCTACTTATACACGGTATTATCATAAAAACACTGGCTAACATTCATATTTTGTGTTCTATACTGGTAAAGTTAATTTACTTCGTCTTCATTCAGTTTATACTGGCGTAGTTTCAGCTAAATTGATTTAGAGTACAGAAAATATTTATTTATTTACCTGCAGTCTATAAAAAATACTTTATTCAGAGTAATTATAATATTCAAGCATTTATTTAAACTAAGTGTAAATAAATAAATCGCCTAATTTCTACCACAATGATTCGTGGGTGGGGCCCAACTGCGTAAAAAGTTCAGTGCACTGATATAGTGTGTAGTTAGTTTTAACAGCAAGACATTTAATTGGAAGAATGTAGACAAAACACCAGTGATTTAGACTTTTTTTTATTAGTAAAAATAATTTTATTTCTGGCAACACTGCAGTCATGTCTGCTGCCTTTAAGAGTGGTAGGTAAGGATAAAGATCTAGTTTATAAGAAATTAAGAATTTAAACAAAGCAGCTTGTATTCATTGGTTTTAAAATTTCACGCGTTCTAAAATAACGCTAATACAGAATACACAAAACACTCCATTAATAACTGTGAAAGTGCAAAATAAGTGCAGGGTGATACACAAAACTGTGAATAGCACATTTGATCGAAGAGAGATCTTTCGTCATAATATTTAAAGGGTTATTCACAACATAAGGCTTTCATAACAATTTTTGAAGCTATCAACACCGTGCGTTGTGCAGAGTAAACCTATTTTTACACATGGTATACCCTAATTTATACACCCAATATCTCACTTTACTAACGTATAATCCAATGGCAAGTATACGCAATACAGCAACAAATGTAATGTTATTATATTTCATAATTAAATATAAGCAATATTACCCCCGAATACTGTAACGTAACTCAACTTTAAGACGTTCTTAAATGGTCTACCTGTCGCTACTTTACACCTTAAAGTGACAGAGACAGCATGAGACTTAACGGCGACTTAAAACTGATACAAGTTTCAGTATTCGGCCATTAGTGTTTTATTGACAGAATAGTTAGTATAACATGTCTTTACATTTGTTGCTGACTGACATTGGATTATATCCAATTACACCATTACTACGTCTATTATACACAGACGATTACCTTAATTTAAAACTGATTCAAGCCATGTTTGGCTCTGTGGCTAGATATGAGATTCACTTTCAGTGTTTGTCGACATACAAGTCCGTCCAGCAATAGATTTATACATCTAAAGCTATCGTAAACTTTTGTCATTATTAAGAAGCTTCTGACGAAAAGCTAGTGTCAGTTATCGTCGTATCTAGCCACGTAACGAATATCAAACGTTAAAATGGTCAGATATCTGTATCTATTAAAAAACCGTACATAGTAACAACGTTTTAAATGTCAAGATATAACCCTACCAAAACAATCCCTTACCAAGACACAAGTTTCCAATTTATGAAGCGTTATACCCTGTGCAACGCGATACTGTTTTATATTGTCATGTTCAACTCTTAGTAAGGGCTTTGGACGCTACTTTAGAACACGCATAGGCCAAACATACATAACATTCTTATAAACTAGATGAGAACGAATTATTGGGAATGGTAACAATTGAGATTAAAAATTTCGAGTTAATGGCAAGCCAAAGATTGTCAATTTAAAATTAAAAGCGTTAGTGTCAACGTTAGGAGAGAGTTTCAACGTCAATTTGGTTTTAGTCGATTTTTGGGGATAGTCGACTAAAGGTTGAACTAAGTTTTAGTGTTGTTGCACTCTCTAGTGATGTAACGCGAGGTGCTACAGTATCGATGACGTGTATGAGAGAGCTACCGAATCCGTGGATTGTGTGCGGGGGACGTCCTTATCTCTTGGAGGAGCTTTTGATTTGTTGTAGCTTGAGCCTCAGCGCGTCCACCTCAGCTTCGTTCCTTTGAGATAGGGTCTGTGTTGTGTTTAGCTGAAACAAAAATAATTTAAATGATTATGCGAGTATATTATAATTTCGATTCACTGCGCGACAAAACAAAGAATTAGGGAAACCTATTTTATCGCTTTAAAAAAAATATTGGTTGCCTGTAAAGTCGGTATACGGGCGAAAGTTTTACGTGACAACGACTTTGAGTGGTCTTTTTATGTCTGTCTCTCTCGCTCTTAGGCGGGCTAACCATGCCCGAGTGGAAGGGACGCGTGCCTCTCACTCGCTCTCATTGTGAGCGCATAACGTGAGCGGAGCGTAACGCAGTTTCTTGAAGTGTCACCCGGCAAACCAATTTATAAGACGTTGTCACGTCAAAAAAAGTTTTAAATATATCTAATTATTTTAAATGATTTAGATATTAAATATAATTACTTCAAGTTGCGGATCAATGCTGTGTGTCCGCGGCAATGTGTTCTCGTTGATAGAGTCGACCAGCGTTCTATTGTCACCGATGGGTGTGCGCGGCTGTGATGTAGGAGACGACTCGGTTTTCAAACCAGCTTTTGCCTAGAAACACATTAAAAAATTATGTTATGCGACAATTTTTAAATTGATATACAGTATATAACAAAAACCCTGTCCGATCCAATAAATGCGTAATCTCTGGTTCTGGTAGAAAAAAATGTCTCGCTCTGGCGGCTTCTTTGATACAAAACTGTAGGTAGTACATGTGAACTTCGTAGAGCGTGTTGACTTTGATCAGTTTTATTTTAATTTGATTAAATTCACCGGGAAAAAATAATAATCTCAAATCCATTCAATAGTTACGTATATGTGTACGCAGTACGATGCCGAATAATACTCATAAGGATCGGATAGGGTTTTTTATTGCATGCTGTATATTATAAAAAAAAAAAAATGTTCAAACAAAGTACCTGCAAAGCTCGAAGTCTTTCCAAGAATATCACGTGTGACTTTTCGTCGTTTTCATTACTAATGTCTGTAATAAAAGCAAATTAATTGTTTATTTATTTACGTTTTTTTTCTTTATTTATAAAATACAATGTATTACAATTTTGAATTTTATATTGCATCATTAAACCACAATTGGTTTGTATTAGTACTCACAATCGCTATTATAAAACAATTACAACTGCTCATCATGCGGTACATAACACAATGCTGAGAGTATAGAAGCGAATTGGCAAACAACTCGACTGGTCGCATTAAATTCGCGCATGTACGTAAATCATAGTTCGTTCGTTACGTAACGGAATCAAGACGGGACGCGATGAATCATGCATCGACTAGCGTTTCTTATAAATGCAATCGTCCATTATCGCTGCCCAAGCGCTTCGGTCCGGTAAAAACCTTTGCAAGATCATATTCCAAGTTGTTTGCAGAAAACTAAACCTTATTGAAGTAGTCAATACATACCGATGTTCTCAGACTTGTATTCGTGTTTGAATATGGGCATAGAGGCGAGTTTCCTCTGCTCGGCCACTTCGCGAAGCCCGCGCTCCACGTAGTTGCGGAAGTAGAACGAAGAACCCTGCATGAATGTCCAGATGTCCACTTCTGGGTGACGCTCCTGTATAAATAAGCCATTTTTTATATAAATACGAATTTTTTATTTGATTTTTTAGTGGATATAAAGTAAGTATCAGCGCTGAATTTAAGAGTCTCAGTTAAAGGCTTTTTGATTTTAAGTGATGCATGTATCTATACTAATATTATAAATGTGAAAGTTAATCTGTCTGAGGACCGATTTAGATGAAACTTGGTGTTGGCTAAGTTTCGATCTCAAGAAAGGACATCGACTACTTCTTGATGGGATAACAGACACCCACGCAGGCGGAGCTGCAGGCCAAAACCTAGTTAGTATCCAATACGTTCTTAACAGACATACTTTTCAAGACATATTTAGATTAGTTTTTTATTGTCCCTAGCATTTATTTCTGCTTTGCATTAACTATTTCTTATTATATATCTTGTTTCTTCTCCATGCGCATAACTACAACGGGTCGATTACTACAATATAATTATAGGCTCTAATAGTCGGCTCTCTTCATTATGTTAAATTACTTACAGTGAAAATTTACAAAGGTATGGTAACACTTACTCTCAAGTCATACAGCTGTGACAAGGCGTCTTTATTGTGTTCCTTGGTGCCGATCCGCTTGAGTATGAGTGCTAGTTCCTCGTGCACAGCCCGAGGCAAGCGGCCGGCAGCCAAAGCCGCGTTATTAGGTGGTACTGATGCAAGTACGGACCCGCCGTTCAATGCGTCCGATGTGTTTTCTTTCTTCTCGTCTAGTTTCAGTTGCTGTGGGACAAATACAAGTAGTAAATTTACTCTTATGGCCTTATTAATAAAAATCGCGATGGAGCTTAACAACGGATTAACAAATTCTAATTTTAAATTCTCCATAGAAAAATTTAATATAGAATCTGCTAAGCAATCGCTAATCACAGTCGAGATTTTTATTAATAAGGCCATTAGAGTGATAACACAATATCAAATAGAGATCTATTGAATATACTGAAGCCAACATTTAGTAGCGTTATTTTGTTGTGACTTGAGTATGAATAAGTAAATTATGCTCCCATAAAATTATGCTATTATGCCCGGCATGGAACAAGCATTTGTGTGATCAACAAATGCTTGTTCTGAGTCTGGGTTTTCTTTGGGCATGTGATTTTAATGTTTGAAAAACCGCCCAAAATACACGGATTAATTTATTAAAAGAAAAGAAAAATTACCTTGAGTACTTTAAGGAGATACGGGTACAAATCAGATCCATTCAGATCAGGTATTTGTGTGAGATGGTTTGTGATGGAACCACCCTTCATTTTGACTAGAGTATGAACCAATGTCTTCACTGTCCTGTAATAAAAGAAAACATGAAAATTATGTATATTTGTAATTAAGATCGTGATTTGATGAGATCACTATTATTTTATTTACTACTGTGTATCTATAAAAAGTTATAAAAACACAAAGTTGTAGCGCAAAGTGAACCTTATGTAATGTAAGCATTACAGTTGTTTTTCAAAACACTCCTGTTTGTTTACATGTTTTGCACATAAAGTGCGGACGCAGTATATAGAGTTGACGCCTCCTAATTAGTATGGGTAGATTATAAAAACATACCTATAGGGCGTATCACTGATATCAGGGTTCTTCTTCCAGTAGCTGTTGGGGTACGCCTTATAGAACAGGTGTATCCTGAACAGGACCGCGTCATAGTCTATGGAGTTAACGTCCCACGTGGAGATCATCTTGAGAGTCTTCCAGAAGCACTTGAGTAGGAGGTCCTGGTAGCGAGGGAAGGCGGGGTCGGAGACGCCGATGGACTCGTGTAGGAGAGATACTATTGCGCTGATGGAGAAAGTAAAGTCTTTGTTAATATTATGCATCTTTTACACGCGCCACGTTATTTAAGACACGTGGTTTAACACATCGATTTAAAAGTATGTGTGGTTAAAAATACTTCGAGAACATGAAAACTGACATTATTGGTGAAATTAATTATAAATCAGTTTTGTCGACTGTTATAAGATAACTTAGCATTGCACCACCAATAGTATAGTACACGTCGTATTTGACTTTTACAAAATTCAGTAACTTTTCACGGCAATGTGGGTCTTAATGAAAATTTGTATAAGTAGCCTGGGATTTGTAGAAGTAGATTTTTTTTTTCCGCTTATCTTCCGTGTAATTTTACATTCCATGTAATTAATATACTAAATGAGTTCTGTTTGCCTCTGTACATAAAATGGTTGTTTAGTTCTCATACCACAGTAGCGGTGTCCTCGGCGAGTGCTCAAGTACCCTCACGCACACGTTGTTCAGTATGCGCACGAGTCGCTCACCATCAGGGCCAGTGCCCGTCGCGCCAGTACCGGCGCCCAACAGACGGAGTAACTCTCCTATTAGAGAGCAGAGCGCCTGCTCACTAACATGAGACCCGCAGCCAGCGGTTTCGTAGAACTATAAAAACAGAGTCCATGAAAATAACGAAACAGAAATGATTTTGAGTACGTGGAAGATTCGTTTGTCGTTCGATATTTTAACGTATTTTTGGCTCGTAGTTTGAGTTTTTAAAGGGGTGAGAAGGAGTTTCGACTGCGCTAGTTTATTTTATTGTTTTTTTACATTCTGTCTTGATTCTGTTAGCCATATCTGTATGAAGTCAAGACCATTGGGCTTTGTGATGGAATTGTTTGCTGATAACTACAGAAGTATTTTTATGTGGGTGATAACTGCAGGGTCACTGCTTGTAAATTGGAAGAGGCTGTGATGTAGTGGCAGAAATCAACTGTCATTATAAATTTGCAAAAAACGTACAGAACAGCTAATTTTGCGGGACGTTTGGGTGAAAAGGCTGGACTCGCCGATTTATTTGTCATAGTAGTTACATAATACGACCATTTTTTTTGTTAAGTTAAATTATCATTTACTTTTAAAATCTTGAGGAACTTTAAATGGTAGTAAAGAACAACGAATAATCAAACTTAAAAAGCCGGACTCCGTTGGTCGCCGTCTAATTTGGCCGGAAACGCAACCAAAAAGCCTGACTATGTTCGGCTTTAACCCTAGTTGTGCGGGATTGTTCTGAGTAGTAAAGTGAGATAGTTACGGTGGTGAGCACGCTGGCGAGGTACTTGTAGGCGGGCAGCGCGTCGCGCGGCGGCGCGTTGCGCACGTGGCGCAGCTGCGCGGCCAGCGCCGCCAGCAGGCGCGCCTCGTGCGCCGCCAGCGCGCCGCCGCGCCCCGACACCAGCGCGCCCGAGATCAGCGACAGCGCGCGGATCGCCGCCTGCACGCGCACGCATACACATTACTAACCATACCATTACACTATGTAAAAAAAACCCTGCCCGATCCAATGAAGGCGTATTCCTTATTCAACATACGTACTAGAAAAAATGACTCGCTCAGGCGGCTTGTTCGGTACAAAACTGTAGGTAGTACACGCAAACTATATCGAGCGATCAGTGTTGCCTTTTTCTAATTAAATTATATTCACCGGGGAAAATAATAAACTCAAATTCATTCAACAGTTACGTATATGTGTACGCAGTACGATGCCAAATAATACTCATAGGGATCGGACAGGGTTTTTGTTACATGCTGTATAGAAGATCGTTGAGAATAGTTAACAATCAAGTGCGCTACGGTATGTACCGGGCTTTAGAGAATCAGCAGGGAAGTAAGCCCTAGGTTGAACTCGAACTGTAATCTAGCATTGTAAGGAGAAATGAGAAGTGTAACATGAAAAGGAGGTCGTTCACGCGATCGTCACTGACAAACGACTACTTTCATTGTTTTCCGAGACCTATAAAAACATAAATAACTCTAGCGCTCTGCGGCCGCTATTTTCCAAGAGCTACAACTATAAAAACATAAATAGCTCTAGCACTCTGCGGCCGCTATTGTCTATTGATATTGAATAGAAATAAATTTGCAATTTATTTAGGTCACTTTAAAACATTTCCGACTTACTTACAAGATACATAACAGATGTGAGTAGCTAACAACATTTTATATGATTAGCGATTGATGGATTCAAGATATAACTTATAAAAAAACAATAAAGCCTATTTTCGTAAATGACTTACGTTTAGATCGGGGCTAGCAATAGAGTGTATGGTGTCGGCGAGCAGCGAGTCGTCGACCTGCGAGGGGAGCGAATGGGGCTGCTGCGTCGCAAATGGTGCTGCCGTGTGACGCGGGGGCGACATCGCTACCATGCTGCAAACACAACACATCGTTTAATAACAACTGTTTCGGCACACTGATGGACATAATTGGCCATATTTATAAAAATCTCGATGTTAAACAATAACTAAGAAACTTCTAAAACCAAATTCTCTATAGAAATATGAATTAGGAATCTACTAATCGTCGTCGAGATTTTAATAAATAAGGCCAAATATGTTTACCAACTTGCTAGAATAAATTCATTTCGTCATCATAACGAAACTTTAAAGAGTTAACTGCATTTAAAAATCTTGGTGAAAGAGAAAACTGGACCTGACTGCACTAGAGCAAACAAATATGACTTTGTTTCGGTACCGTTAAGTGCCAGTGTGCAATAACAAATAGCATAAGGAAGACGTTACATCTGACCAACCGTATCTACTGACTTTAACGATAATCTTATCGACCTATTGTTAGATTTTTCTTTAAAGTTGGTTTGTATATTACCTGGACCTGATTGGATGCTGTGTGGGTGAAAGTGTCTAGCTGCGCGATTAACTAAGGGTCCACAGATATAGTACAAGTGTATGTGTGTGACTGCACGGATAGCCGAGTGGTATCACCACGCCAATTACTTATGTGCGCGACTTGCTGCGGGTTCGATCCCCGCATGGGAAAAGCATTTGTGTGATCTACAAATGCTTGTTCCAAGACTGGTGTTCTTTGTGCATGTGATTTGAATGTTTGTAAAACCCCCCACGACACAAGGATTAAATTCCTTAGTGCGGGAGTCGCTTTTTTGTTTTAATATTTAAAAAAAGGTGATTACCTGGACCGGATAGGCTGCTGAGCGTGCGTGAGCTGCGAGCGGACCCGCACGGTGGGGATGGGCTCGTCCAGGAACTGCAGGTCGATCTCGGCCACGTCGGGCCGCCGCAGCACGGGCACGGCCGCGTCTAGTTGCGCGATCAGCTCGGGGTCCAGACCGAACGGACCCGTGATAATACGTGGTTCTGGTGCCGCTCTAGTTAACGTTACGAATTTTATTAACATTTTTGTCACAAAACTTTTGTAGAAAAATGATCAACCAACTACTTTAGTTTAAGGCGCGGTCAACATTTAACTACTCCAATGATTACTACTGATGTTTGAATGTATTATCTTGACACTTACGGCTTAGGAGGTGGCATCGGAGGTAGTTCTTCCTCCTCTTCCTCTTCGTACTCAACTGGAGCCGTGTCTACGGATATCACGCGGCGCGGTGGTTCAGGCTCCTGGTAATAAGGTCTAATATAAGCACTTTATATGACTTTCCAAGTTAAATGTAACTAATATATGATCTTTCTCTCTCTCTCTCTCTCTCTCTCTCTCTCTCTCTCTCTCTCTCTCTCTCTCTCTCTCTCTCTCTCTCCCGTTATGTGGAGAACCTTTGCTGTTGCTGCGGTGACTAGTGTAGTGACAGTTAATACTTATAATTTTACAATGTATTATTACAGTGTGTAAGTTATACTGCATTCGCAATTTATATGCCAAACATGTAAACAATCACGAATTTTAGGAAAAACAACTGTAATGCACATTTATAAGGTTCATTTTACTTAACTACATATTTTTTTATGACATTTTCAACAGAACTAGTCAGTCAAAAATGAACTTTATTTAAACTACCATAAAGTTGATGTTTGTTTTAGTGGAAATATAATCAACTGGAACAACAATTTAAAAATAGAGTATACGTACTTCGTTTACTTCATGCGGTATTTGCATGGGTCGGCCGGACGCGGACAGCGGCACGAGGTTCGACCGACGATTTTCAGCGCTACGAGACTTGCTTGCGCGTTTTATGCGCTCCTCTAGCAGGGACAGGTCTTTGTCTGATATCTAAAAAAACAAATACATTTCATTATATAACAATGATAATACCGGCCTATAAACGTGCCACTGCTGGGCACCGGCCTCTTCTCATGTAGAGAAGGCACGAGCATTGATCACCACGCTTGCTCATTGCGGGTTGGCGATTTCAGATTCCAATATTTTTTTTTGTGGTCCAGGTTTCCTAACGATGTTTCCTTCACCGTTTGTAATGGTGTCTTAGAATAATTAAGAAATCACATACATTACATTTCATTATTTTGTATTAATGATGATAAATATTGCTAAAACAGTCCTACTGTTTTCCTTTTTACAAACTATGTTGGGTAAGGATTCCAGTCTCAACGGATTCAGCTGCATATGTGTTTTATACATTGAGTATTGCCTATCGGACCATACAAACTATTTTTCTAAGTGATGCGAATGTGCCTGTTTGTTGATTACTTCACAAACACCAATAGATTGACCTTGTATTTTTTATCTCATTATTCAATATCTTTGTCAATTATTATATGCAGTCATATTTGAAGGGAATAGTTACTTTTACATATTATGCTTTGTTGTTGGGTTGGGTTTAATTGCCTACCTTAGCTAGGCACGTCATCTAAATACCAATCTTAACATGGGACATATTGTTATCCATCAAAATGGGTTGTGAAAGTTAGATAAGTAGTCACTCAATGTAAAATACAGTATTCAGCCGAGCCCAACAGAGCTTGGGAAAAGGCTACGCAGAAGAACCTAGGTAGGTAATCAAAGAATCTTTTATATCCTTCAACAGTATAGATATGTCAGGTCACCTGTCCAATCATCTTGTAGACTTTCTCTCCCTCCAAGAAGTAAGCTGAAGCCACACAGTTCAAGGCAGCGGATCGCACGGCGTTATCCCTGTCGCCGATGTGACGAGCTAATTCTTTGAGTGCGCCGCCGCCGCCACTACCCATTACCGTCGAGCCGTAGGTCTCCAGTAAATGCCCGATGCATTCAAGACATTCTAAGGATGAAAGTATGATTTATGTAAGACTAATCATATTAAGCTAAAGGCAAAAACCAATCAAAAACAAGCAACTACAAAGAGATGAAATAAATTTAATTCAAACTTTACAACAAAGAACAAAAAAAAAAGGTATTTTGTTAAAAGAGATAGTGAATCAGTCTATCTGAAAGTCTATTTCATATGTGTGATACAATATAAGTAACTAGCTGTTTTTCGCGGCTCCGCCCGCGTGGATGCGCGTTTATCGCGGCAAAAAGTTGCCTATGTCCTTTCTCAGGCTCTAGACTATCTGTGTACCAAATTTCATTTAAATCGGTTCAGTAGTTTTGGCGTGAAAGAGCGACAGACAGACTGAGTTACTTTCGCATCTATAAAATTAGTAAGTATTATAGGTGCATTTTAGCATCCCAGAGTGAAGAATTTGACGATACTTAAATTCAATCAGCACTACCTCGAGCATTAAAACGTGTTAAACGTTAATAGATATACAACCTTATGAGTTAATACCAGAGAATCACTTACCAGCTCTCTGCCTAGCGTTCTTTGATTTCAGTCCTTCCATCAAATACCCAAACAGCTTGGTGACAGAGTAGACCACGCATATTTGTTTGAACAGAGCTTTCACACCGTTACGAACTGTATCTTTTGGATCTCCCACCTAAAACCCACAACATATATCTTAAAAAATATATTTAGAGTATTATAGCTACGAAAACAACAAAACTGAAGCTAAATGGAGTAGAACTGATTATTGTATACTAGACAGATAAAAGCAAATATATTATTTAAGGAAATCCAATAAGAAGGTTTATTCATATCTAGATAATATAAAGTGTAAAGAACTATCTTACAGATATTAGTATAATCAGTAATTAATGCATATATAATTCTTATCAATAGCTTACCTTGAGAACTAGATAAGGTATGAAACAGTTGGCTTCATACTCAGGCATGGTATAGTCAGAGTCCATTAGATGTGTGAAGACAATGGAGAGGTACTCCAGACCCTTGAGGATCACTGAAGGGTTGGTGTCGAAGAATCGCAGGGTTAACCATTTGAGCACTAGATCCAGGTTCGCCATTAACGCTTGGCCGTTTTCGTGTAGATCTTCTGATAAGGCTTCAATTGCTTTTAGATGGTATCTGTTGGAAATAGATATAATATTAAGTCATTTACATTATTTGAAAACTCCTAACTAGAACGACGCTAGCTTGTTTTTTTTTTCAGGAATGAGCTGTCCTGCTTCTTCTCGAGTGCATCCATCGGTGCATATTTTAGACTCATAAAACAGCATTAGATTGTATTTCATAGAACATTGTTTTTGGAATCACACAGAGATTTGTTTGATTTTAAAATATACAGGGTGTTAATGCAAGGTTATATCTACCCAAAAGGGGCAAGAGTACATCTGGTAAAATTCTAGATCGAAATGAGTTATTTATTAAATTAACTAATTTTAGGCTGAAACTTTGTAAACTGACTCTCCAGATGTAGTGTTCATTTGTTTTGGACTGTTATGAGCTATTATTAATACCCTGTGAAAATTATAAAAAAATACAGATTAAACATTATTTAGTTTTTTTTTATTCTTACCTGAAATCATTATGGAACATGTTAGCAACTAATTGCTTGTTCAAGCCGGCTGTCGCCATCTGCTCCTTGAGAAGTTCAAAGAATTCCTCGCGAGGAGTCGTGAAGTTCCATTTTAATACTGTTGTACAAATAACAAAGTTTATTATAGTATTATATTTTTTAAGAGTGAATACTACTCATACTTGGGAATCTACTTGATTCAGCTTACAAACACACATATCTCTCATGCACAAACACCCATACCAACCAATTCAATATTGTTTTAAGACCTTAAGGAAATTACTACAATAATTGCATGCTTAATAAATATGCTATTTTCCTTTATTCGACAAACGGGGTATGAAAAGGCCAAAATCTAATTAACTTCCGTCAGTTAGATTATAAAAAAATATTAGACAAGTATTTGTGCTTTTTCAAAATAAGTAAACACTAAGTAGATAAATCGAATCAAAGTTCGAGAGTAGGGTCTAATGACGTAATGATGTAAAAAATGAAAGATATTGTGACGTCATGCGACATTTCAAATCAATGTATCGTCGTGAGTTTTCAGTTACGTAAAATAAGAAAATATATGTACGAGTCTAATATTTTTTTAATAATCTATCTATCCCATTATAATTATTTATGTCTAAAAATACATAAGAAATATCACAGAACATGTAATTTCTTATGTTCAAGCGTTTATAGTACTACATACACACTTACACACAACTTAATACTCTTATACCTCAAAATGTTTCTTACTAATTCGTCCAGTGCAAATAACGCTAAGTGCATTACGTCCCTCGCAGCAAAAATGTATATGACGATTTGAATGTTACGAAAAAAAGTGTTTGTGTATCAGTTCAGTTTTGTGAAGGTATTATAATAACTTTCTATATGAAGGCTTGTAAACCTGTGTGAAATTATGACAAAGGCACAAAATGGGAACCAAAACTAAACAAATGATTATTGTATTATTAAGAATGTTGACCTTTAAGCTTCTGGTCGTCGATGATGCGTTGGTTCTTAGCGTTATTGTTGGGTAGTAGAGGGGAGAAGTCTTCGTCATCTTTCTTGTTGCGGTTGGAAGCTGATGCTGGTTTTGCTGGACCCTATAAAGTTAAACATTAGGTAAATATTCAACTTAACCTCTGTAGTTTTAAAAGTCAACACTATTCATACAAATATTAGCTAGTTACTAATTAACGAAAAACCAAACAATAAAATTAAAAAAAAATTGTCTGTATACATGTCTAAAACTTACCTACCACCCGCCTACTGAGTCACATGTATACGCATTGATTACATTATGTCTAGATGGAGCGTCAACGGCGCGCAAACGTCAAAGAAAATGATCGACAAAGGGTTAATCAATCAAGACAGCCGATGTATTTTCACTGCTACACCTAGGCCTGAGAATTCGTTATCCCCCACAAACCAATTTTTACACATCATACTTGTACACCTGAACTATACAAGTTAATTATACAATTTAAAATACGTCAATAGTTTCGAAACCGGAGCTAAATACATTCCTAATTTCTTAAATCACTTCTCTAACCCGTTTTTTATTATCATGAACAACAAACATTCTGAATTGCGCCACAGGTGTTAATTTTTTTATTACTAAACTAGACACTAAAACACTAATTTTACTACAAAATACGTCATCTCACCTTCCCCTTAACAACGGCACCCTTTTTCTCCGTCTCCTTCTTCAGAGCGCCGGCAGACTTAACGCCGCGCGGTTCTTCCTTCTTGGTCTTAGTCGGTAGCGGCTGCACCGGCAAGCTGGGCCGGGCCTTGTCTAACGCCGCCAGTACCACCGTTTTGGAGCCCGGCTGTTTATAAACACAGTAATGGTCAATTTTGAACCTTATTTGTGTGCAGTAAAGATGATTTTAAAAGAGCATTGTAATTAGGGCTTCGTGAGCAAATTCGTAGCCGAAGCGCAAGTTGCACGTGTGGTCCGAAGTGTTAAATTCCATAGTTTGTTGGTGGACCTTGACAGCTGATACGTCAGTGCCGCCATCTGGTGAGCGCCATAACGGTAGCCCTCATTAAGTTGTGCTAACACATTTAACACCGCGCAATTATTCCATCTTGGCCTTAGTCTGCTAACGGACATTTACTCTATTAATTACATAAAACTACATTATATGACCATAAAGTTTTATAGAGCTATTATATTCACATTATTAACCAATTGATCTGAGGTGTTCCTCGTTGAACTAGAGGTTAAAGATCGTATATTATCAAACTTCTTCATACAAAAGTAGACTCAAAACACTAAAAAAAGGGTTCTAATAAAGTGGAGGCAGTGCGTTGACCGGTTGCCGCTTGGGTACATGTGGGTTAATTAAACATACCTTCAATTTATCAAGCTGCTTATGCATCGCCTCGTAACCCAGATGCAACATGAAAGGTAGAACACAATCCGCCGTCACTTTCCGCACGTCCGCCACGCGGTCCTCGAGGCACGCGAATAATATCGGCACGCATACTGCGAGTTCTTCACGAGGGAACGATTTTGGTGGTACTGTGTAGAGAATAATAATGCTTAAGTTGGTTTTTATACTTAACTAGCTGAGAGCTAAATCAAAATATTTTTATTTCAAGTACGCCTTTTCAGGTACTTTCAAAACGTTAAATGACTCTAGTTACGCGGTTCAAAAATGTATACTCCTATGGAGAAGAACCGGTAAGAAACTATATAGGTTACTTTTTAAAAAGAAAGGTAATATGTTGGTACATAAAATGTTAAAAAAATTTTGCAAAATGTATAATATGACATCCAAAGTAGAAGAAAAAATAAATAAGAAATCGTAAATTTTACTTCAAATTACATTGTCGACGCATTAACAAATGGTCTGATGCCTTAAGCACAATACAAAAAGTAAAAATATAAGAGGAAAAAAATAAATAATAATAATTTAAATATAATAAATATGTAGTAATAATAATAAATATGTAGAGCCGCGGTTTCAACCGCGTTCTTCCCGTTTCCGTAAGATATAATTCCATCTAAATCGGATTTAGTCACTATTTTAATTGATTTTGTTTGGCTGAAAGCCGGTTGCTGGCACGTACCGTTAGGCAGGTGGTCGGCCAGCCACTGCAGCAGCGTGGCGCGCAGCAGCGGCGAGCCGGCCCGGAGCGCGTCGTGCAGCATCTCGCCCTCCAGCGGCGCGCCCGCGCCCGCCTCGCGGCACCACGCCTCCACGCACGCCACGGCCGCCGCGCGGATCCACTGCTTGCTGTCGCCGAACGCTGCGCAACAAGCACTCCCGACGTCACGCACACCATAAGCACACATCAACTGATACAATATTTGGCAATTTTTATTTTGGAATAAGAAATAACCGGCGGCGGTATTACGTATCTAGCAAAAGCAAAGCGACAGCAAAATTTGCACAATTATTGCTGTCAAATTACTAATTCGAATTTGACAGCAATAATTTAACAAATTATGCTGTTATTTGCCTATAATTTTAAATTCGCGTTTAACTATAATTAGTTATCAAGTCATTTTACTTTTCTAAATTTGCCTCTCCAACTAGGGAAAGTTGACAGACAGTTGTGCATATCTTGTCCTATCTCTTGTGAGACAAAATAGTTCTACATTTACTTTTACTCACCTTGAAAGAAAGCTGGGAAGAACGTCCTCACGTGCGTCTTACATTTCGTCCCCATCGAAGTGGCTAACGCCTCGCATATCTGTAGCGCGCTCTGAGCTAGCTTGGAGTTTGAGTCCAGTAATCTAGCGGACAGCGCAGCGGGCAACTCGCCTAGTGACGACTTGATCGGTGCTGAGTTCGTCACTATCGCCTTTACTTTGTCCAGACCTTCGTTACGGACCTGTGAAATAAGAAAAGTGTTTAGAATATTAACTAACTTTTTTTTTTTTCATATCGTCTTACTTCTTGCCTTCTAATCACAATGGTAAGAAACTGGCCTGATACATTTAAAGACTACTAATGGTCAAACAATACCAACACTTTGTTCTATTAACAGATTCAAAACTCTAGAACAAGTATTTCAAATGGAGCAGTTTACAAGCCCCTCCTTCCCCTCCCTTCAAAACGATTCAAGCACACGAAATTTGTCTATGAATATGTATGTACAGTCATAACTGTGTTGTTACCTTCCAGTTCTTGTCATTGATCTCAGCGATAAGCGCGTCAGTGATAAGCGGCGCGATGTCCGTCCTCGGGCGGTTGTCGTCGACCACGACCGGTTCGTCTTCCGCGGCGTCTTCGTAGGTCTCTTCTATGTCGTCACCGACAGACGCCTTGCTTGCAGACTAGAAAGGTACACAAAATATATCGTCATCATTATAATATTTCATGTAATTCTGTCATGTCTTTCTGTATTACAATTTTTAAATCTGTAAAGGATTAAAAATCGGAAACTACATGTTTATGTGTTTAGAATTTTGTTTTCGTACTTGTTCGTGTTTGGGTAAATAAGCAGCACAAGTGTAGAACGTTAGTGCGTGTTGTGCATGTGTGATGTTTCGTGCGGGAGTGTGTGACGTGCGTATGCGGGTGACATAGGCAGGTGTCCGTGGCGTGCGTATGAATAGAATAGAATAAATGTTTATTTGCTTAAAAAGTAGGTACAATTTTTAGCTGTTATATAACATAATTAAGTGATCCTTATACTTTTTACCATAACTATGGCATGCAAAACAGTTTTTAAGGCAAATATAACACAAACAAGCAATACAAGCACAATCTCAAATAAATCAATCGTTATTAAAGTTATAGATTTAAACATTCATTGAATTATTAGGAAGAATTCCAGTCGATAGCTATGACATTACAAGTCAGAGTCAATAGCTTTTAAATCAGTTTAATTATTGTGTCAAGATTGAATTAATTAAATGCAAAAATGTCGAAATTAATTTAAATATTTATCATTTAAAAATTCGCAAATCGAGTAATAACATTTATTCGTCAACAAATCTGTCATTTTCTTTTTAAAGACTGGAGTACTCAGTGTTTTTATTTTATCCGGTATTTTATTAAATATGATCGGGCCCATACATAAAACACTTTTCTTTAATAAGGCGGTGTCATAACTATCAACATTTACCATGTTTTTATATTGTTTCCTTATTGGCCTGTTTCTAATATCGGATACTTTATTAAAAAGATGCATATTTGATTTAACGAAAACAGCAGTATGTATACTGTGTTACGCACATATTTGTGTGTGGCATGTGTATTTGTGTGAGTGACATGTTTTTATGCATATGGTATATTTATGTGTTTTTGTTAGTAAGTACTTGTAATATATACCTTGCTAACAGCACCAAGCAGCCTTGTCGGCGGCGGCGCGGTAGAATTAGCATATTTATCCAGCTCCAGACTTATCAGCTGGCGTGTGGCAGGCTTCTCGCTGTCGAAGTGGGACAGTAACGAAGGACCCACATACAGCGATAACGTGCCAAGGAACGATACTGCTGATGTTCGGACGTTAGGGTTGGTAGCTGTGAGCGCCTTCTTGCAGTGCGCGATTATTGATTTTACGTTCATGCTGGAAATATAATTTGAATTAATATTTATTCAACATAAATTGTCACAAAAGCCTGAAATGTTTAAAAAATGCCATTTTACAAAATTGCCATTTTTTAGACATTATGTTCAATAAGGTACAGTGTAACGATAGAGAAGCGCGATGAAGTCACGAAGAAGGTAACAAAATGAACTAAACCTTACTTTCATGAATTTTAATTAAATATGCTCTCTATGGTTGGCCTGAGCATCCAGACAGCTTTGTTTCGATAAAACTTAATAAGTCGAGAATCCGACTGTATTAGGAACCGCAACTTCTTACATCTGCGCTAGGATGGTTAAAAGCATTATGTTCCAATGTATCAAAGAAATATTTACAGAATAACATAGACAATAGCTAACACTGGTTTACCCAGATCAGAAACAATGTTTTTTAAATGTCCCTTACTATACAGTAGCATATTTAACATGCTACAAATATATTCTACTTAAATATCATTTCTAAACTTACTTAAAACCAAACTCCTTGATTGCATTAGCCATCCAAATGAACACTTCAGACTGAACTTTAGGGTTCTTCTGTGAGTCCATAGCATATGTAAGAGATTCGTTGAGCACGTGTTCGAGGCCGCAAGCCTCCGCTAAAGACGTCAGACATTCGGCGCAAATAGCTGAGCATGATGACTCGCCCAGTTTTGTGACTATGTCTTGGAGGACGAAGTCCGCTGATGTCCTGTGAGAAAATAATATTGTTGTCACAATACTGTCCGTATTTTTATTATAGTTGCCTTATTCAAAATAATTTTAGGCCGTCGCGTCGGTGTTACTGTCATTCATTTTATATTTTATTTTCTTCAGTCTATATATCCATTTATAGTCATATCGCTAACATGTTTAGTTATTTGACTTTCAACCTCCATATAAAAAAAAACAACTAATTTATAACTACTATTAGTTATAAATTAGTTTTTTATTTATATCGTATTGTATGCCGATACTATTATCGCCATGCTAAATGACATAAAAAGGTACCATTACAATGTTCCTTTACAAAATGATGGATAAATCATAGCAATACGAACCCTAAGCTTATGTCATAAAAGTCAAAATCATCTCTTAAATAAAACAAGTATAATACCCTAAAATCTATAACAACATATCCACTTACGTAGAAACAGGGAAGCTCTCAGTGATATACTTGCACGCCTCAAGCCTCGCCTTCAACACCTGCACGTTGGTGTCCTTCAGACCTGGCTTCTTGTTCAGCGTGCGGTATAACACTTGAGACGTCACGTCGCTTGACGATAGACCTTGTACGGTGGAGTAGAAGCTCTGGACAGCTGATAGGCGGTTCTTCCAATTGCCGTCGCCGAGACCTGTGAATTAAGAAATAAACTTGGATTTTGTAGCATGTAACTAAATCCGATGTTTTTGTGGAAAGAAACAGTCGAGAAAATGTAATAATTTATAATATCAAGTTTGTGAACTGGACTTACTATTTTAATAATAAAAAAATATTGGGTACAGGTTGTACAATTCTACACTTGCGAAGTGGTATTTGTATGAACTCTGGTACCCAAGAAAAGATTTAACTTAAGTTATATATCAGCATTCTCATAGTGATATAATTATACTGAATAAATTTTTTTTAATCATCTTATTTAAATAATAAGTAATAAGTTACTAAACGTTATATAAAAAGCTTTCTTATATTATATATTATTTTGTATATAAGAAAAAAATATATTCAAAGTTGTTTTCTTTGTTGTACAGCATTGGATTAGATAATTTTCCAAGGAATCAATGACATGAGTGAAATAAGTGTTGTGGTGGCCACCACTAGGCGGAAACATAATACTAATGTACCTGTAACAACATCCCCGGGGAACAGCATCTCAGCCTTAGCGTCGACCTCTTCCTGTGCCAGCTCCTGCTCGCGCGGCGGGCTCGGCTGCCCGCGAGCTGCTGGTGCCTTCTTAGCGGGGCCCTTGGCTGTAAATTGACAATATTATTTATTATGTTACAGAATATTTTGTCAAAATAGTAAATATTAGCAAGGCTCATAGAGAAACTGTAGTGCTGCGTCATTTAAAATAAAATGTCCCCCCACTGATGTTAAAATAATAACATAGCGCAAGATAACAAAAATAAAAGAAGAACAAAGCCAGAGCAAAGTAAAATAAACTAACTACGTCAGCAACGTTCACTAATGGCACCCCCTGTGGGGTATGGAACTACTGACCCGCCCGGGAAAGGACCGGGACCTCAGAGCTGGCGACACCTTAAAAACCAGTGTACGCCACTCGACAACGGAGGTCGTCAATATCAATCTGTGCAAATCATATTTGTTTACCTGAAGCGGGTCGTCTAACCGGCTTCGGTTGTGACGATCCGGCGGTGGGTTTAGCGTCGCCTTTGCCAGACGGTGACGCGGCCGCTTTTGGTTTCACCTCTTTTTTCGCTGCAGCTACCTTTACTTGTATTACAGCCTAGAAATAACAATGTAGTCTTTAGATCATCCTCTGTAGTGTAAATGTATCGAGAACTAATATTCTCTATATTTGCTGTCCAGTGAAACTTTTTTATTTTATCCTAATATAAAATAAATTCTCTAATTAATTTATCATTAAGTGAACTCAACTTTACATGAGATCTAAATGCCAATTAACCAACAAAAACTACTGCACTATCTTACTCTTCGAACCACTTACAACCCTAAATGAGGTGCAACATGATCTCAAGTCTACAACCTCATCAATGTCCACTAACCAGCGTCCGTACCTTATCCGCAAACTCTTTGATCTTCTGTTCCTTGAGATTGTCGAGCTTGCCGATGTGTGGGGCGATGTTCTTCTCACCGACTAACTTGGTGGCTGTACCGAGAGCTTCCGCTGCTGCATCGCGTACGGTGGGATCTGAAAATGGGACAAATTTATTATTTACTAGCTGTCCCCCGCGACTTTGTTCGCGTGTTTTAGTTTCAACGGTTTTTCATTTTTGCAACATTTTTCATTTATGCTCCGCTCCTATAGGTCGTAGCGTGATGTTATATAGCCTTCCTCAATAAACGGAATATCCAATACAAAAAGAATTTTTCAATTCGAACCAGTAGTTCCAGAGATTAGCGCGTTCAAACAAACAAACAAACTCTTTAGCTTTATAATATTATAGTATAGATTTGTATATATTTCTCTATGGAAAAGATGAAAAATGTTTTATATGAAATATAAATAATCAAGGGAAGGCCCAGCCGTGAATGAGGGTTCGCAATTTTAAAAATCCTTTAAGTTTGCTTTCTGGGTCCATATGTCAATTTCCGTGACTGAGAGGCAAGCTACTAGCTAGAGTAATTGGTGGTGACAGATGGACAGCATGCGAGACTAGAAATATTATTAGAGGTCAACCTCCAAACTCTTAGCTATGAACTTAAATATCAACAATCTGATAATATTTTATTACTTATTTATACATTTTATTAATCAGATATATGTACCATATAGAAAACACAGTTCACCAAACACTGGTCGTCGATTTTATAACTTAAGGCAGTAACAATAGGCTATTTGACAGATTTATAATTTCTATCTTGAATTACTTGGTTACGGTTAAGAATTTCACCCATAAAATTTTTTCAAAAAGAAATTACGTATTTCGTAAGAAAATTGCAAATAAAAATTCAAAATTCAAATAAGCCGCCGAAACGCTTTATTCAAACAATATGGTGTCGTGCTTTGTGAGTGACGTCACAAGCGCGTAAACAAGCGTAAGCAATAAAGGTTTTCGGTTCCGCAGTGGTGTTTGTGTTTGGATATTTGTAATTTATTGTTGATTAATCCAATAAAATGACTTACAAGTGGTGTGCTGTACCCTGTTGTACAAATACATCTATAAAAACCCCCGAAAAAATTGCTTAATAAAATTGCTGTCCATTTCGAGAAAAACTCGCAAAACAAAAGTGGGAAACGAAAGATATCACAAATCGCTGCAAATATAATTAGAAACGCCAAAATATCTGTAAACACAATAGAAACTTCAACCACCGACAATATGTTTACGCGCGGATGACGTCATTATAACATTAGCCAATCCGGGTCGTTTCTCAATGTGTGGCGCGAGAAACAAATAGCCAAACATATTTTTGTGTTTTTGGATATATTAATTGTTTTAATTTTTAATAAAAATGATGTGATTCACATGAAAAACTCTCATTTTATGCATTTAAAGCAAATAATCACAAAAATATTCATAGTGTCAAATAGCCTATTAGGTTAATTTAACTCACCAGCACTTTCAATCAACTTGAGCAGGCCACCCACATATGCCTTGACAAGTTTCTTACTGAAGGCCGTAGGTTGAGTATGACATAACGCTCTCGCCAGAAACAGGGAGCTCTCCGCTTTTATTGAGGGGTTCTTGTTATCAAATGACGCCAGCATGTCTTCCATTATGGCTTCGAGGTTTGTCTGTGGGAAAAAATATACTCATTATATTATTGATTAGGAAAAGTAATAAAGCAGATACTTTATATCAACTTAAGTTTAAAACAGAATAAACCAGAGATGATATAGTTTTAGTATAATCTAAGCATTACTCTCGAACTGTATTGGTGGCTTTTTGGCAAGTCCACATCTGGCTAATGATATCCTTGTATTATTACATAATTAATATCTTTACAACAGGTCTCTTCTTCAAAAAATATGAGTTAGTTCTTAGGCCTCAAACTATACTAAATTAGTGATATTTAGCTTTTTTTTTTGTTAATAGTCGATTCTTTATTTCAAATAAACTTAACTATATATTCATAGAAAAGGAATAATAAAATAAAATAAACTAATCTAATTAAACATGATACTTAGCCATTCTGTGATACCTATAATGTAATAAAAATTATAATCACACTTATTATCACATTTTTTTACGTCTGTTCTAATTCAATTTTATGTATCCTGCTGATCCTTAGAATACTACTATTAAATATTAAAGATAAAATAACTTCTATCTTATAAACGAATACATACACAAGGATAAATAGCATCAATGGCCTCTCGTAACGCAGTGACGACATTGGTCTTCTTCTCCTTGAACTTCTCGAGGATGGCCTGAACGCAGGCGGTGGCGTACGGCGAGAATTTGTTGCGGAGCCCGCACGCCACCATGCCGAGTAAGCGTCCGCCGAGCGCTACTAGCATCACGTTCGTGTCTTTGGATATCACCTGGAAGAGTATGTAAATGTTTAGCTTCTTTGAATGGGCATGAGCAAAAGTTTACAGGACATACAAAGTAGCTCATGCAATGGTGTATGCTGTGCCTTCCTAGTCAACAAGGATGCAAAGTTGACAAAGTGTTGCTCAAAGAGGCGACTTGCCCGATCATAGTTGTTTAGGAAAACAGTAGAATGTGTATTTTGGAGAGAATATTTGAAGCCATAAGTTATATTGACTATTAGCTGCCCGCCCCGGACTCGGACGGGTGGTGCAAGATTTTAAAAAACATTTTTATACGCTTTTCTTTATTTTCTTAAAAAATACCAAAAAAGAATTATCCGATTTGGTCCAGTCGTTCGGAAGTTATAGCGTGAATAAGGGAAATCGGGATACATACTTGACAGTCTTGAAAGAAGACTAAATAATAAGAATAAGGAGACTAATTATATAAGTACTGAAAAAGGATATCAAATGCTTGCTATAATAATACCTTTTTCAGTGCCCTAACCAAATCAGCATAATCTCCGGGCTCCAACTTCGGGGCAGTCTTGAGCAGGTTCTCCAGCGCATCGAGAGCCTCCTTCCTCTCCTGCCACTTCTTGGCCTCCAGTTTATCGTAGAAGTCTTTCGGCAACTTTGACAGGATTTCTACTGGGTCGAGTAGGTCGTAGGGATCCATGTCGCCGGAGTCACCGCCACCGGTTTCGGCGTCGTCGTCATCTGCTATACCTAGAAAGATTTACCGTGTGTCACTGTACTGTTACCTTACCATTGTATTTTTCTCTGGTAGTGTATAGTAAATGTTTTTTGTTAGAGATTTTGGTCTGCTTCAAATGCCAAACTAATATTTTAATGATGAAGAAGGTTTAAAGACAAACATAATTATCTTCTGATTGATAAATTATTGTTTGTGTTTGTGTGTGTGTGTGTGTGTGTGTGTGTATGTGTGTGTGTGTGTGTGTGTGTGTGTGTGTATGTGTGTGTGTGTGTGTGTGTGTGTGTGTGTGTGTGTGTGTGTATGTGTGTGTGTGTGTGTGTGTGTATGTGTGTGTGTGTGTGTGTGTGTGTGTGTGTGTATGTGTGTGTGTGTGTGTGTGTGTGTTAAATCATGTAATAACATATCCTTGGGTATGTTAAGTCTGACCCATTTCCCTGTCCCGTAAATCAAAAATAGCCACATCCATTGCTTTATCTACTATCAGGACAGCATTGTTTACTTACCATCAGCGCAGTCAGCGGCTGGCGTATCCCGCACCCTGTTCTGCTGTGACCTGAGGTAGCGGGTCGGCTGAGCGACGCCGCCGCCAGTACTGAACGATTCCCTTAGCTCCTGCTGTATGACGGCTTGCAGGGAGGCTATGTGAGGCTCTATGGCACCACCTATCCATCTGGAAATAGATTACATGTTAATCGGTAAGTATATCATATCGACATGACTCGAATAACTTAGTTGGGACATCTCTGGTAGGCGACTCAGACGCGGACTTTGGATTGGTGTAAATGGCGAGACCTAGACACATTTTGACCGCAGAACTCACTTAAAGATGAATGTGGATTATTATGTATAAGGCTTCATATTTAAATGTTAATCAACAGTGGCGCGACCAAATACTTGGTAAGGTGTATTTCAAATAATATAAGTCTATCAAAATATTCATCTATATTTTATAAAAATTACTTAATACTTTTAAAGGCATGTATGTCTGCCGTAAGGTGCAAGGTATATGTCAGGTTTTTCTGACTTCATTACATGTATAGAAACTCTGTCTTATTTAAGTATATAATTATAACAATATAATACCGGCCTATAAACGTCCAACTTCTGGACGTAGGTCTCTCCTTAGATAGGTACATAATTATATGAAGAAAACAAATGTTAAAGTAGTAACCACTTACCTATGCATTTCAATGACTAAAGCCTTCATTTCATCTCTGACAGACTTGTCTCTATCAGATAACAGTACCGGTATCTTCTTGACCATAGGTTTGATGGCTATCACTTTGTTTCCAAACTGTTTTAACGACGTGTGTAGTGCAGCTACACAGGCCGCGACGACCTTGGGATTCTTCTGCTCCATACCCTTGATTAACTCCTCTTCGACAGTCTCGTGTTTTTCTATTTCTATGTACATTAGTGTTACCTGTAAAACATTTGGTGTGAGAGCGTTAAATTAAATATCTGGAATAGTTATAATAAGGTGAATCAATTAGTTTTTTTTTAAATAGTGCAGGATATAAATTTGAAATCTAGGTAGGTATACTGCGTCCGAAATTTATATACCAAACATGTAAACAAACATGAGTTTTAGGAAACGCTTTAGATCAGCTCGAAAGTACCATACTATTGTATTGTCACTAGATTAATATAAGTATGCAAAATATCAGCTCAATCGGATACCAAAAAATGGTCGAATTGTCTTTTTTTTGACAGACAGCTTTCAAACATTAGGTACATGCGTACAGTGCAAGTTAAATAATAGCTTGTAAAAAAGATGTCAATTTCAACAAATTTAAATGTATACAATAACCTAAAAAGGTAATTGGTTCCAGTGCTTCATAAATAATATAAAATTACGGGACGATGATCTCTTTGCATTGTCACAGGGTAATGACTTGAGATAAATCATTAAATGACCCGGTTATTACGCGAAAGAAGGCCAAGTAAACCACGGTAATAATAAAATAAGTTTGATATTGAAAGTATTGTGGTTAGACATTGTAGGTCAGTTCTTACATTGTATTTGAGAATTGAAATTGATTGATGATTCACTTGAGTAGGAAAATGTATGACAAGACTTTTTGTGTTTAACAGGAAAAAAGCGCAATTATTTATGTTATTGTAGTCGGGTTCATTGAAAGTCTTAATAATCATGTATAGTTATTAGAAGCTTATTAAGTTGTTAGTTAAAAATGTACGATTAGAAATACTTTCACTCAGGAAGTACGGTAAATTATCGATCATACATGGTATACTTGCCAACAGTATGTTCGAATACAAAAAAGTTGCTTCAATGCACATTTCTACACGTAATTTAACGTCTTAAATAAATCTGAATTATGTCGATGCATTCGAGAAGCCAGAATCAGAGAGTATAAAGATACTCTCTGATTCTGAGTCATTCAAATCAACCGATATATTCAATCTTTGAAGAACATCTAGAAATTACTGATGTATATTAATCAAGTGACCTGTGCTGACTTCGCTCGGATAGGCTAAACATGAATGAATTATACACTCAAACCTTCCTTTTGAATCACTCTTATCTATTACTGAAAAGTGCCTTAAAATACATTGCGGAGTTTAAAAGATCTAAGCGTACAAACAGCGGGAGCGACTTTGTTTTATACTATGTAAAGATTATAAATCAATATACCTGTAACGCCAGATCTTTAGTCTTGGTTTTGGGCGCGGCGATGCATTTCGCGACAATGCCTGACATAACCTCGCCGGTCGTCTTGCCGGCGAGTCCGCAATTCTCCACGAACACCAGCGCAGCCTCCAGTCCTATAAAATAAGATAATAATAAAGTTGCTATCATATCTTAAGACTAGAAAGTTTGGAGGCTATTAGGGTAGAAGTTGTTAAGCCAGTAAGTACAAGGTATATGAAAAGGTTTTGGTTAATGATCTCTCAGTTTGACATTGGCGCCGATTCCATTGTACACTAACTAAACCAAAATTAAACCATTGCTATCTTTTACTACCATACAGCGTGAGAAAAGGACGGTAACAAATAGTAACTAACTCAGAAATGTCAAACTTGTTTTCGCCTTAAACATTACTTTGTTTTAGTGCACACGTTTCTGCGTGTCGGTAGATTTGTATGAGAATTTTAATCGGAACTAAATTTGACAGCTCTAATTTTCGTATGTCCTTCTCTAAATGTGTACAAGTGAAAAAGATACCGATCGTTTAAAATAAGTTTAGTGTGGGTTTGACAGACTTGGGGCCAGTATTTATAGTACAGTGTCTAACCTAGGCTTCCGAACATAACACTGGATTAATCGCCTTTAATTGATACAGGCCAATGATGATGATTTCCCTGATGCAAGTAGAGAACAATGACTGAACAAATAAATGTTTTGGTATGAACGTTTTTCTGTCTTCTTAGGCTTTTTCAGATTTGTGTGTGCTACATCGTTATACCGAAAGCTTACTATGACCCTATGTTTCAATAAGCGTTTCCTGATTGGCTTTGTTACTCCCCATTGAAACATAGGCGTTCGGTACGCTTTCGGTACCGCGTATACCGAGCATACCGACTCCGCACCGCTGCCGCACCGATTAATCAGTAAGCGGCCTAAGAAGACAGGAATACGTTCAAACTAAACATTCATTTCCTCAGTCATTCAAATTTTTTGACCGAATTGGCTCACTTTAGTGGATTAAAAGATTGAAGCCGATATTTAAATACGTTAACGTCCGATGTCGCGTGCGGAAACCTGATCAAGTTCGACCGCTAAAGGATTTAAAGGTCAGTTTAAATTAAGCGTAACGAAATAACGAACATTTGAAGGCGTTACACGATTCAAGCTTAAAAAATGGTGCCGTAAACAATTAAAAGATATACTTTAATTATATATATTTGTATTATTATATTTGGTAAAAAAAAGCTTGCATAATTGTTCTACAGTTAAGGTAAACTTAACAGGGAAAAATAATATTATACCTGTAATTAAAAATGATTTTTTTAAATAGTCAAAGTCTATGATATAAAATATTATGTAGGTATATGGAATGATACTATTGGATCGTCAACATCAACTCGAGCATGTCTATATCACACATACAATAATGTTATGAATATACAGACGTATTGATTTCACACTTGGCATCTTATAAGTACTTAGGTAAGATTGCCGCAAGCAATAGATCTTGTGGTCTAAATACAGTTGCTATTAGACTTTGTGTCAGTACACATAAAAAAGCTTTTTAGGCATGTTTTTATAAGAATTTTATTTAATACCACAAGTAATTGTAAAATCGATAAACTAAAAACCAACACACATTATTTTAGATCTGTAAAATCAATTAAATTTACATATATTTTGTTGCTGAACATTATAACTTTCCACCCTATAATACCAAACCAATAATAGTGACTTAGCTAGCGTGACAGAAGGGTTTCCGTGAAAATATTTATCGGACGTTGCCCTTTACTACGTGGCAATACGACACAAAGAAAGCAATATAAACATCGATCGGCATTTTTTTTAAACGAGAACTATTTCTATTATTATTCGTTTTGTGTTAACATATCCAATTATAAAAGTACACTGCTTAGTCGCGTGTTTAATAAGTAATACTAACATGAAATTAAAATTAAGTTAAAAAGATTTATGATTATTATTTCTCTTGTGAGTCAGAGGTAAGGGTACCAACATGGGCAAATCGGCAAAACTGACTTCAGTAGACCTTCTAAATAGGAAACATTTCAAAAACATTTAAAAAACCTGCATATATAATTTGTACTTAAAACTGAAAATCTAATTATGTATAGCACTAAAGAGTTTCGATATCTGAAAATAATAAACTCATTTATAACTTTCTAAAATGAATCGCTATTTTCTCCTGAGTCTACTCAATGGGACTACGAACAAAATAGTAACTTTCGCTATTTATAACAACTATAGATAAACAATAACCAACAACACTCAGTTTCTAAAGAGACGTTCATCATGTTGATATCGGTTCACAAAACTTTTATGGAGATAACACCCATCAGTTAGGTACCTACATACGACCATTTATTGGAAATAAAATGTAGCTGAGTCGGACTGGATGCGGAAGGCAGACGACCGTATGGTGTGGCCGTGTGGCGTAACATGGAAGAGGCCTATGCCCAGCAGTGGACCGCGATAGGCTGAGTTGATTGATTGGAAATGTACTCCAGTCATACTATAGTTGCTTTTAACTAAAGTAAATGACCTACTTCTGAATTCTACTAAAAACAATTAAATGAGACAGCTTTTCCTTTCATACGTCGCAGTTAACAATCAACACAATATATTTATTCGTTTGCATTTGTTGGGCCGCCATTTAATTGTTTACATGCGTGCTACAAATTGTATTTATTCGGTGCCCTATTATAATAATGGATAATTTAATTTATCCTTATATTATCCTACTGATATTATCAACGCACATTAACATGAAAATTATTTATAAATAGTAGTATGTTTGTCATATGATCACAAGAAAAATGTTCAAAATATTTGTGTAAAAATTGGCACATAAATAAATAATAACTAAAGTTTCCACAAATAGTATATTAAAATGATTGTGCCAATTGTTGTTATTACAACCTAAACGAACATCAACTTTATGCATGTGTAATAAGATTAATTTTAGACTGACTAGTCCTGTTGAAAAAGACATAAATAAGAAGATGTACCGCAAACAACCTTATATGTAATGCTTTACAGTTGTTTTTCTAAAACTCGTGTTTGTTTACATGTTTGGTGTTTACATTGCGGACGCAGTATACCTATAGAATACTTTACTATACTAAGCGCACCGACGAAGTCTCAAGTTTTAAAAAGGATAACTTATTAGAAAATTGCTAAAATTAGACTTTAAATAAAGTGAATATTATACAGTATTTCTACAGGAATTTTTCATGACTCACATGCTTTTAAAATAATCATGTATATATTACAAAGGTAACCCAGTATGCGTACGTTTTATCCGGGTTATTACCATGCAGTTCCAAATGCATAAATATAACTTCATTTTATACAACAACAGACGTCTTTATGCCGTTTCTATTGTAATAATTTGACGGTGGAAACAAAGATAAACCGTCAACGAGTTCATACTTAAGTGGATAAAGTTACAAAAGATTCAGACTTCATTTAGGCACGTGCTGGATACCTTACAATAAGAGGTACTCAATACACATGTGATACAACATGTGACTAAAGAAACCTTGTAGTCTACTAAAAATGATCCGGACATCGGGACAGCAGAATTGTATAAATTGGATTATATTCATTTAAGTTATAAATGAGTCTATGATTCACGCCAAAATATGCTGATATTTCATTTCTGGTGAAGCGAAATAGATTAGTTACACCTGAGTACTAAAACGCAACTTAACTTTAAGTAGTTCTTAAATGTTGCGCCTATCTGTCGCTACATTACACCTTAAAGTGAAAAATACAGCAACTTAAAACTAATTGACCATTTAGTTTCGGTCATTAGAGGTTAAAAATAGAAGAACATTCGTTTTCGTCTTTCCTGTCTATCAAAAAGCTGTCTTGAAGATAACGCTATTAGTAATAAGACTGCCATTATATCCTTGATATTTTTATATCCTAAAATGCTGTATCTTTTGTGAAGAACATTAAAATAACTCGTATAAAACTAATAAAACAGAGTTAATCAATAAATTAGAAAGGATTGGCATTTGCAACACGTGCAATGATAATTTTATGCAGCTTATCTGTAATGCTCATTAGATATAAATGTAAGAATCTTCTCATAGATATAACATAAAGGTCTTTGTACTAAAATATATGTCTGTTATGTAAATCGCCGTCACAGTGCATTAACAACACAATAAATGGAACCGATACAAGATACGGTATACCAAAGATGACCGATATGTTACGGCTAATAATAATAATAAATTGAACCCTGTTTCCGATGCCGGTAGGCGACTGTATTTTATATTTTTAAATGTATGTTTTTTTTTTATGTATATTTCAAAATGTATTTTGTATGTTCATAAAATGAATAAAGGAAATAATAATAATAATATGTTAGGACAACTCACACACGGCTCCCAAACTAGGCAGAGCCTGTATCATGGCAACCACACAACTGATAAACATACTTAAATATTTCTAAATACATACATATTATAGATAAATTACACCCAGTCACAGATCAAATGATCGTGCTCATCACACAAAGATTTCACCTAAGTGGGAATCGAACCCACGACCTTCGGTTTAGTAGTCAGGGTCACTAACCACTATACCAACAGGCCCGTCAGTCTAAGCTACTCGATTATTGTGAAACTAATCAAGATTACTATTTAGAATTCTGTTCTTAATATGTAACTTGAGTTTTTCTAAATACAATATAGTGGTATTTAATAATTTGGCAATAGTGAGTTATATTTGGAATTCAGATGTGTGATTTGTAAGCTCGACTCAGATACCGTTATAAGTGGCGGACTTATGGGCGAATACTGTAACGTCAATCAGTTTTAAGTCGCCGTTAAGTCGGATGTTTTCTCTGTCACATACAGGTGTAAAGTAGAGACGGATAGACATTTAGGACAGTCTTAAAGTTAAGTAGCATTTCAGTATTCGGGGTTAAGTCCCTAATTAACTACTCTGAATAAAATATCAAATTAAGTTTAGATGATACTACTGCTGTTGCGCGCGTCTCCGCCCACGTACGTGTCAATTATTGCGGCAAAAAGTAGACTATGTCCATTCTTGGGATTCAAGCATATCCCATACCAAGTTGCATTAAAATCTGTATAGCGGTTTAGCCATAAAAGCGTAACAGACACACAGACAGAATTACTTTCGCATTTATAATATTAGTATGAAAACATATCTAGATATCTTTTATAGCATTGTAACGAATGAATAGATTTAAACATTGAACAACTCATAATTATTTCCAATAAAACCTTATGAGTCAAACTAACTGGCAACTAGATCGAATACTTTTAATTCAAAGAATTAGGAATTTCACTGAAATTGTTTTGACCTTTATAAATATGATAGCGTTACATACATAGCTATGAACCTAAAGTAAGTAGCAAAGGACTTTAGTTATGGAATTAGAAATAAAAAAGGTACCACAAACATCCAGACCTGAGAAAATGTAGAAAAGTGGTTTACTAGATTAACCAATCCGGGAATCGAACCCAGGACCTCAGAGATAGCGACACCTTGAAAACCGGTGTTTACGCCACTCGACCAAGGAGTTCGTCAATCAACATCATCACCTTTGTCATTACAAATTAACTTTTTCCCGCGACTTTGTACGCGTTACTTAATTCTTATTACTAATACCTCGACCTCGACTATTAGGCGGCATGTCAAGATGAAACATACACTATATTTTAAGTTATTTTTCTAGTAACACAACTGTAAAAATCGATCCTATTTCACTTAGTAGTTTTTGCGTGATGCGCGAACAAACATAAAGACATGCAGAAAATCTGAAAAATAATGTCTTCTATAGCTTTCACATAACTTTTCTTAACCAGCTCCTATATGCAGACAATTTTATGCTATGTACGGACCAGAGAAGTCGATTTACTTAAGTATTCCTTGTTATTAATGTGCGATCGACCATACTACACCTTTTCAGTACTTGTGTAGACCAAGATCTAACTATTATTATAAAAACGTGGGTAATGCATATGTTTACATACTGAAACAATCTCAGAGTCATACGATAGCTATAACATTTGCAATATTATTCAAATAAAGTGCATTTTATTGGCATCCATTTATATACCAATACCAAGAAATTATTTTTGCGTTTGGCATACATATTTTTTCAACTACATATATACATTGATTAATTATTAAACCACGACCGGCCGTCGTTATTCTATCAAAATAGATTTTTATATTTTCGCAAATTTTCGTTCATATAAACCTTGACCTTACAATTAAAAACAAAAGAAAACAAACCAGCCAAATCGGTCACAGCCATTATTAGTAAGAGGAACCTAAGTGATCCGTATACACGTGTGGCAATTGTTTTTTTATTTTAATATACTAAAAGGTATCAACACCGATGAATTGCATGCATGATAAAATTTATGGACAACTTGAGAACTGGTCACACAACCTTTTTATATTGACCTATTTTTGTCCAAACTATTTAGGTAATGTAATAAAATACACCTTTATTTTTCTTCAGTAAGATATATTTAAATTTATTCTTCTAATGTACTGTACTTGCTGATATATACAAGACTAAACAAGTCATTCAGAAATAGTTGGCAACTACTGCGTAAAACTTTTCAGTAAATACAATTTATTTTATGTTGTTGTTATCTGTCCACACCCAAATACGTTAATTGTAACTTCTTGGAAACATTTCAATTGATAACAATTCCGTTCAAGACATTTTAGTTTCGTCAATAAAGAAGAAATTACGTGACGTTATATCTAGTTTCAGCTGCAGTGTTTGTTAATTAAACAAGAAATATTTCATTCATTTAACTGTTATTTGATCAAATAAGCACTCTCACGTCGGCGTTTTAGACAAATTTGATCATTATGTTTAAAACAATAGTGTACATAATAGTATGAAGCCTATACTTGTTAAAGTGATGTCTGAATATTATCCGCCCTAAATATACACTATAATAATACTTTACTGGCATAATTCAAATCAGGATGTTACAAGAGGCTGCAACTGTAATAAGAACATACTTCAATCCATATACATGTGTAGATTATCTTAACTTTAGTAGATTTTACAGCCTCTTTAGTGGTAACACAAGCAGAATCTTTTCTTGCAACAGTAATGAACTAATATATTTCTATACCTATTGTATTCAAAGTTTAATCAAGATGAATATAAATGATTGATGATTGAATAGCACACTTATCTTCAGTGCCTTTACCATGAACTCTTAAAGCATGACTGTTGCTGTTGTGGAAGCAAGATGGTGCACTACACTGAACATAGCAATGTCTCGCTTACACGACGGCAACAGTCCTACTTTAAAATTTCGTGGTACAGGCACTAAAGATATTCTAAGTTATGTTGTCTAAACCTTATAGCATGTCTGTCTAGTCTTGAATCCTTACTTAATATTATAAAAGCAAAAGTAAATGTGTCTGTCTGTCTGTCACACTTTCACTCCAAAACTACTGAACTGTTTTGAATGAAATTAGGTACACCGATAGTCTAGAGCCTGAGAAAGGACATAAGCTACCTTTAGTCGCTATAACGAACATCCACACGGGTGGCGCCGCAGGAAACAGCTAGTAAACTATATTGTTAAAATTTAGTATCCTATTATATCAACGGCAAGGGATATAAGGGTATGTAAGGTAGTTGGTACAACAATCCAGTTCAGTTCTGAACAATTCAGGACTGGTTGTCATGGTGATTTTGGGTAACTTGTCCAACTATGGACATTTTTCAGTTTAAAATATTAGAATAACTACAAAAAAATTGTGGCAGCCTACTGCTATATGAGAAATAAGTGCCTGCTACATAATCTGCTTTTGTAAACAACATGTATAATGTAAACAAGACATATGTTTACATTCTTAATATTTACAGTGACTTATCTATTGTATTGTAATTAGGATACAACATAAGTGACAAATAAGATAAATATTCTCAAGATGGCTTGGAAGTATAGTTATAGTTGATTTTAATGGTTTGATTGAAATCAGCTGACTTTTTATCTGTTATGAAAAATACATAAGTTGAATGAACCAATGAAAACACTTATTTCATTAGTCATGATTTATAGTTTTAAAAATGCTTCAAATAAATTAATTTGTTCATATACAATCAATCAACCAGCAAGTAAAGTATACTAAGCACTAGTAATTTTTTACCAAAACTGAAAATATAATAAATAAATGTAGACAACATCACATACATCACTCTGAACCTGAAGTAAGTAGCTATAGCACTTGTATTATGGAATCAGAGACAACAAAGGTACCACATACAACTAGACCCACGTCAAAATAGAAATGTGGTTTTCTACATTGACCCAACCAGGGAACAAAACCCGGGACCTCAGAGCTTGAAAACCAGTACACACCATTCAAGCACAGCAATTGTTGAAGGGTATCTTTTTTACACATACAAAGAAATTATGAAGGTTATAAGTTATAACAATTTAATTTAATCTTAAACCTTACCTTTCTCCTGTGCGACAGCATTGCTATCAGTGACAAACTTCTTGATTAATCCTAAGTATTTGTTCCACTCTGGTGATTTCTCATCGTCAATTTGGTTGAATAGCTTGATAGCCTCCTCATAGCCTGCCACTCGGGCTTTCCATAATTTGTGAACACATTTCTCTTCTGTCGGCAATTTTTTAAACTCATTCTCATCCTCCATATTGTGTTAGCGAGTCTTGTCAAATTTTGAATCCAAACTAGAAATAAGTAAGAAAATATAATGCATGCTTCTGTGATTGGTACTGCGTAATTGGGTATGTTTGTTTGCAGTCAGTTGTAATAATAGGTATTCTGCTTATACTAGTGTAAAACTGTGTTTTAAAAGTTATATATGTAGATTGTATTGGACTATGTTATTTTACTCATAATGCACCAAACACTGTATGCTGTTAAAATAAAATTATAAAAAATTCTGAAGTACTAAAAAAGAAGTTGCAATGCATGTGCCAGATATACATAAATGTTTTTAAAATGTATCATTCAAACAACAGTGTTAACACGGTTTTAACACGAATTTGAAGGTAAACAGAAAAGAGGTCTGTATCTTTACATGGATAAAAATAACAACCCATAAGTGGGTAGGTACATGTTTCCTTTAAAGGATTCAGGCTAGCCATGAGTACAATTTCATGTGCATAATTTAACAATTTGCATTTGACCTTTTAATTCACTACTGCAGTTCCCTTACAAGGTCATGAATACATGCATCTTAGTCCTAAAGGGTTAGTCTATATATCAATGTAAAAAAACTGAGTCACACAACAAGAAATATTCAAGAAAATAATGTAGAACTATTGTATACCAACTTTCTTAAAGCGTAGGTGAGTAATATAAACCACCTAATCAACGAATTACAAATACGTTGATACACAAGAAACGGTGATTCAACGACACTTGCTTTCCATTGTAATAATGGCTACCTGGCTGATATTGCGGAACAAATAGTTAATTACAAGCCGGTTCATTTATAGCCGTGCCTATTTTACGCCGAGATGTGAAATTGGATCACATCTACGGCGACTGAGAACGCCCGACAAACGGTCACTTTCTCACTTTACAAACAAATCCAATCAAGTGTCAGGAAACTTACCGTTATCAAGCTGTTTTTAGAGTATCCGCTTGATATAACTAAATATATTAAAACTAAACAATATAAACGATAGTTAGCTCACATTACCCAGCAATAAGCAATACTTTAACCGACAAAAAGAAATGCCTTTTTCTTTTTCGTCGTCGTTTTTTTAAGTTTGCGAAATGAAAATGGACGGAAGGTTAGTGTTGCCAGAAATAAACTATTGTTTGTCGTTAAAACCGTAACTGTCAAAACGGTATCCAAGAAACGCGTACGAAAAAATAAAAGCGTGTCAATAAAACCAAACAGTTATAAATTGATTTATTTATTTTAAGATCGATTTATATGTATGAAAGAACTACTACAATAGATTTTAGTTTCTATTTAAAATCATGTAAACTAAACAAAAACCATAGATAATGTTAATTTTATATGTGGCAAACGAAGCCGTAATTCATTGTATCTTTTTGAATTGCACCTTGATTAATCGACAGTCTTTTATCTAAAATAGAATTTAAATAATTTACTTTAAACATATGAAAGAAAAATGTTGCATAAACATTTTATCCGAGCCAGTAACACCCGTAAAAAAGTTAACGGGCAAACAATACGTATCTGTCAAATAGCCTACGAGCAAAGCAACAGCAATAGCAATAGCTCGAGTACTCAACTCAATCAAGTGCAAGTAGTTCGTTCCGAGAACATCAGCGAGCGAGACGCGTCGCGTTGTTGTCGTGACAGTTGTGCGTTCGCAGTTCTTACAGTCGACGAAAATAAATAATTAATCTGAATGTACTTGTTTTGTCATCATTTTAGCTATTTGTGCGTCGAAATGTTTAAGATAATGAAGTAATTGTAGAAGGCGTTAAAGCCTGTACTATGATATAGACTAAATAAACAACAGTGCTGTGTTTTCGTTTGGCGTTGGGGCGATATTGGAGAGAGAAGGGAATTCAACAGCTGTCTGTGCATAGTATGCTTCATATTGTGAGTACGTTATGCTTTTCTGAACATATCGTTAATTATTTTAATTTAATGCATGTGGACACAGTAATAGTAGCGATATGATCGGTGAACGTTGAGTACGATACGCAACTCACGTTTATAGTGTTGTTTCGTTCTTTGTTTTTGAACCGTCGGAGTCAAGATTAGTAAACATTGGACTATGTTAGTATTGTTTAAGTAATAAAATTGAATTCTTACTATACACCTAAGTTACGTAGGTATAATCATTCTTCAATTTAAACAAGTTATACGTAGACATTTATTTTTAGTTCCACTATTTCGTTATTACTACCTAGATGTACCTTACCTACCTACATAGTTGTAATTACCTAACTGGACCCAAGCTACAATAGTGAACATTACATGAATAAAAACATTATAATTATAATTATAATATTTATTCGTTAAAATGGCCGTATGCCTACTATACCTAAGTGTGTAAATGTTTATTGAAAATGATTTTTAAGCACAAGCTTTAACTAGGTTCAATATACTAGTAAAGTCAAGTCAAACAAGCCCAAACCAGTTTTATGTCCACCTTCTGGCTCCATCATCAGACCAGCTCGAAAGTGCCATAATATTGCATTGTCACCAAACTTATAGAAATGAAAAATTGTAGTATGACAATCGTAGGTAGTTATGTCAAGTGGTTTTTATTTAGATTACAAGATTTAACCTAAACAAATATACATACATAGGTTAGGTTAGGTCACGGTTAAAGCAAAGCTTGTAATAATAATATAAAAAAATTGACGGAAATTATTAAATGTACTACCTATCTTTTAATAAACAATTAGCTAACCCCAGTGGTGTTACCCGCGTTCTCGATATAGGTACCTAATTCCGTTTTATGGAATAGGTTGTTGTCCCTAATTTCGACTTTTTTTTTAAACGAAACCCTTATTAATTTCGTCTAGAAAATTTGCGTCAGTAACTCCTTATATACCTACCTACATAGTCCTTATAAGAACAAAGAACTTCTTCCGTGTCTCAATTCCTTGAAATCCATTCAACTTCAAGCTCTTTTACTTTATCGTTACGCTGCAGAGAAAGCTATGTAAAGTTCACGACATTAAGACAGTAAGGTAATCTATAGGAAGTCACGATCTTATAAAACTAAATAGGTCCCTACCTACATTTATAAAGCTAACAACACAGATCAATTAAGTGTACGTTGTCTCTAGAACAAATTCTGGTGAAGCAGTCAAAGCCTGCGCTCAGGCTAACTGCGTAAATCTATTCCATAAAAAAAAAACATACTAGTAATCTGACTACCTGCTGGGCCCAAATAAAGAAATATCTAAGTAGGTACCATGGACTCGGGAAATAGCCATTTTAAGTTAGGTTCCGTGCCAAAGGTCAACGGGACCCTATTTATTAAACCTCCACTGTCCGTCCGTCCGTAGGGGGGGTTATCTATGAAACTTTTCACACTCAGTTAAATTTTCACCTGTCTACTCTACCTATTATGGTTTATAAGATACAGTGAACTGACGGACGGACGGACGGTCGGACAGCGGAGGTTTAGTAATAGGGTCCCGTTGGCACCCTTTTGGTATAATAATAATAATAATAAATTGCCCTTTATTCTGAACTTTTTTTCTTTTTCTATATGTTGTTATAGTAAGTCTCTCAGTTCAGTGTGCCTTTTTGCAAAGGCCTCCTCTAGCTCTTTCCACTGGTTTCTGTCACGAGCCACTCTTCTCCAGTTGGGGCCCGCCGTTTGTTTAAGCTCGTCTTCCCATCTTCTTTTCTGTTTCCCCTTGCTGCGTTTACCGTCCCTTGGATACCAGTCGGTTACTATTTTACTCCATTTCTCTGTATTTGCTCTCATCATGTGGCCAGTCCATCTCCACTTTTGTTGATCAATTCTGGTCAAGACGTCCGGTAGCTTAGTTCTTGCTCTCAATTGTTCATTTTTTACATGATTGCTTTTCGTATATTTGTCATGCTCCGTTCCACCCTTTTGGTACGGAACCCTAAAAAGTAATCCCATTTAAATCTTAAACTTAACGAAATCTGTTTCGAACGAATAAGACATTAACTGACACTACGAAAAATAGTTACGTAGGAAGGTACGATGATATAACAATATTATTAATAGCTAAACAAATTAGTAAAACAATACCTACTTACATAATAAAACATCGATAAAAATTGTCACTGAAAAAATTAAATAGGTTATCAGAACATGGCCGTTTATTTTATTAATTGATTATTAATTAGTCAAACAGTGTGGTATATTACACGACGATTTCCATACTTTTGGTCTGTTTTACTTATTTACCTACTATAAATGTGAAAGTAACTTTGTCTGTCTGCTTGTCTGCCTGTGTGCCTGTCACGCTTTCAAGCTTAAATCACACGCCCGATTTTGATAAAATTTTGTATTAATTTAGCTTGAACTCCAATGAAAGACATAAGCGCAAGCTAGTTATAAATATGTACCTATTTAATAACTAGTCGTTCTAAATCGTATGATTTTGCGTTTAGTTAGTGCACCTGTAATAACACCGGTAGTTTCCTCGTCTCTTCCGCAAACTTTTTCTCTGCCTATTCAATTAACTTTTTGTCACTAACTACAATGATTGAACTTCAGTTAGTGTAAGGCCATTAATTAGTAGAATCGATGGGAACATTCTGATGATTAGGTTTATCAAATTGTGTTAGTTCCGATAAAGTTGATTATCGTAATTATACCGAAGTAAAGACTAATGAAGTGCGATGTTCACAATTTAGTTTTCACGATTGTTTTTTTACATGTTGGTATGGAAATTTGTGGAATATTGTTTTTTTTTGTTATTGCTTTGAATTATATTTGGTAATAACAGAACGTGGGCAAAAAAAACTGCATGTAATGGAACATAAAGGGACTGGTGCAAGCCGTAGTTACAACAACATAGGTATACGAATGCACTCCATTTTAACTTCCAACCTTAGAATAAATTTCTTTCTATATTCCAAGCTTCATTACTTCTATACAAACTATACTGTATTAACTATTTACTTATGCTAGCTAAATAGTAGACGAGATATATTTTTCCAATTAATCATCGATGAATTTTTACGTCCTTCAACCTGCAAACAATTACCGGTTTATTACTGACTTCAAGTGAACTGGCCCTGAGTAGTCTGAGACTGAGTACGTACATACTTCAAAAGACGGTGCACAACAAGGAATGGACGTGATGAAAATATTATATAGGTATTATGTTAATGTTAAAAACTGAACTAAAAATTTTAGGTACATAATTTGCTTTGTTTCGCTTCCAATAAATTCTTATTTAAACATAATAAACATTTATTCAAAG
The DNA here is from genome assembly GCA_932294365.1 of Diachrysia chrysitis. NCBI lineage: Eukaryota > Metazoa > Arthropoda > Insecta > Lepidoptera > Noctuidae > Diachrysia > Diachrysia chrysitis. The sequence continues at coordinate 5,146,814 of OW028659.1, read as the reverse complement.
TATTTCGAATAAATATAATCAGAGCAATGTCCGACCTACGACCCGAATATTTCTATATTATCTGGTACCTATCAAAAATAAACTCGACCACACGCAAATCTATGCGGGTGTTCATTCAAAGTTTTCCATGATAATATATTTGCGTGCTTCTAACTGAATGTATTAATATAACTAGTCTGTTTATTGTGGTTCAATGAGCTTGTTGCAATGAGGTGCAGCGTTTATTGGAACTGTCGTGCGAAACAAACTATTCTTGCAAGTACACTCAACGTGTCTTTATTTGTTCTAAGTAACGAACCCAAGAAATATTTTCCTCACTTTATTTGCTGTATTATTTCCTAAATAACTTCTAATCTTCGATTAAATATTGATCGTGACTTTTACTACGTTCTAAGTATATTTAAAAGCAGTTGCTAGGGAAATTAAAAAGGTTTCTAAGTAAGATATTTGATCACTACCCTCAGTTGATATATATTATTATATAGATAGTAGTTTTAGTATCAACGGTTTTTCATTTTTGCATCCGCTCCTTTTGGTCGCAGAGTAATGTTATATAGCTTATAGCCTTCCTCAATAAATGGGCTATCCAACACTGGAAGATTTTTTCAAATCGGACCAGTAGTTCCTGAGATTAGCGCGTTCAAACAAACAAACTAACTCTTCAGCTTTATATATTAGTATAGATATTAAAAAAAAATATCTTCATGATATTTATTATATTATCATAATATCTATAATAAAATTTATTAGCTAAAGTTATTTTGTGGAGTGTTATTGTTCATTTGCAAGGTCTACAACAAAAGAATCACTACCGTTCAAATCAATATTACTTGTAATGGCTTCTGACTTTGTTTTGACTGCACGTGACATCACAAAACCACGCCTACAATCTAAAACTATATTGTAACACATGTTTTTGTGAAATTGGATTATGGTTCTATTCAGGTGATTTAAGTCTCGGCTGAGACCTAAATAGGCTTATTAGAAACATAAATATTGGTGAACGTTACTAAAGAACTGTATTTGAACTAAATTGTTTCCATAGCCGGCACGATTAATGCCAGCTGCAACGACCTTACTTATCTAAGATGAAGCTCTAAGTAGTCATTAATATTCTTGCGTGTAAACTTTCCTAAGACGCAGAAACACATTAGCAATCAAGGTATCGTGATTAAAATCAAACCTGTTGCCGATCACGTATACGGCACACCTAGCAGCGAATATGGATAATGCAATCCCCTCTACCAGCGGCCATGTTGCAGCAGTCGCCATATTTGTGAATCATGCGCACGCGCGGATCGCTGGACTCTTCATTATCTAAGGATGCAGTCTAGAGGACAATGCGTATCGTCGTAAAATATGAATAGAGTAATTATTGCATCCGTTTTAACTACATTGTAGCGTGCGTTTTTATTTGGTAGCAGCGATAAGCTTCTTTATTTTCTTAGACGGACAATGTACAATGGAAAACAATAAAAAGGCAAGGTCTGTTTTTCCAATGTCCTACTTAAATTTTAAATATTTACTGGAGAGTGTCAACTTAAGTAGTTGCCTCCAGTATATCTTATTGTAATTAGTTTGTTTTGTCATATCAGCAGATTAACTTAATTTAAAAGATGATTTTGGTTTAGGACGAAGCCCTCATTAGGTTTACTTTTACAAGCCGTCACTTTGATAAGATCTGCATGGACCATCTATAAAGCAAATCCATAGAGGCAGCGGGATTGTAATGAGATTTATGTATTGTGTGACATGTGAGCATTGCTGGGTATTCCTCGTGCTCTGATTTGATTAATAGCATGTACGTGATGCATGTTTTGCGAATCATCAATGGTATAACTAAGTTAGATTGGATTAACTTTCATTCGTACCCTTAATATGAACAAGCTGAAATATTTCCCAAGAGCAAATAACTTGTCACATTCATTTTGGAATAGACTTACTCTTAAAAGTGAAGGCAAATAAAAAATACTTAATTTGAACATGTTCCTATTGTGCATCTTTAGACATTTTGCAAGTAAACGACATAGTGTTTGGTGGTCATATGTTTTTTACTGCACTACAAAGAACCTCTTAAAAGTGAAGGCAAATAAAAAATACTTAATTTGAACATGTTCCTATTGTGCATCTTTAGACATTTTGCAAGTAAACGACATAGTGTTTGCTGGTCATATGTTTTTTACTGCACTACAAAGAACTACTTATTCAGAGGTTTAGATAAACATGTTTTTGAGGACTACTTAAATATTTATTACCTTCAATAATTTTCTACATTTAAAAACAACTTACAAATCCTTAAATATTGTACTTTTGAGTATGTCTACACCTACCTATGTGACATCACGTGTAGGTGTGTCCAGTTTCGATCTCAAACGAGATCTAATTTAGCTGTAAACTGGTTTTAAGTTCCATAAACATATAAATTATATCAAATCTAACCTGTATAATGAAGTAAAAACGCTATAATATTACTCCGAGAGTGACACATTAACATACGGGGTCGACTGTCATATTTAATCAATAACACGTCCAACATCTTATAGGTGTATTTCAAGTCACATGATCGTTAGGTATAGGCTCAGTTTCTATGCTGTTCGTAACAATGAATTGCAAATGGCGACCGCCTATCTACATATTTGCGTTATTGAAATCTTAATACAGAATGTTGAATACACTATTTTTAAAGTGAAAACTTTTTCGGCGCGTTGGGCATTTTTGAAATGGGAAAAATCAATTGAATTCGCACACTTATTAGGTGTGTACATATATTGTAATAGTTCAAGTTTTCACTACGGTCGGCACTCCTGGAGTGCCACTTTTTTTTGTACTTTGTGCGTCACTTACATTTGTATTGCCGGTGTGTTTTCTGTTGATTTTTATTACTTGAACGTGATAAAATTTAAGGACCAATATCCTTGGTTAGTGGCCACTTTTAAGACGATAAGTAATAAATTGTGTAAGAATTTCCTGGTTCCAATTCTCTACAAGGATCGGATAAGATATTATCAAGTAGGAACTGTTTACCAGTCGCCATTAAATCAATTTATATGAAAGACTTATTGAAGTACCGGACGATAAAGTATTTCTTATTTGAATGGAGAGCCCTTGTGTTTTGAAGTTCGTCTCTTCTTTATCTGATATTTTTAAAGATGAACACATTTCATCTAGAGAAAATATAAATATATATTCCATGAATTGTAGTTGTTTCAATTCTTCCTTGTTTAAATCCCATCAATTTAATCCATCCATTAATTCTTTAATTAACTATCCCACAGTTAATGGCGCCTACGTGTACCGTTCATAAACTCTCCATTTGAAATGACCGCACCATTTCCTGGTGTTTTACTGTCGATAACCGCATGGATGCTGCGGTAGTAGAGATAATGTCGCAATAAACTGGCTCGAGCCCAGTTTTAAGGTTTATCTTATACAGGTCAACGCTTTCAATGTATCCAATCGAGTTGAATGACACCGCAGTGATCTAAATCGGTTTGGCCGAAATGTTTGTATACGAATTTCGATATCAAAAACATAAACAAAATGGGTTCGCACATTTTGTTTATACATTTACAATTTGAAGACGTTTGACCCATTTATATTTCTAGAAATCTATAATTCATATTGTATACATCCGGCCTTTCATACCTACCAGTGATTCATTCGCAGTGCTGGAACTGCGAGCTAAAAGGCCACCCTTCCCTTCCAACAACTTATCCTGCCACCAGGACAACATCTTCCCTAGAGAACCTGGAAGTCTCTTAATAGACTCTGGTCGTAAGTGGAGAGAAGCAAATTAATCGAAAAAAATGCTACAGCAGAAGAAAAGATCTAACCAAGGAGCAATCGATCTGGCCATGTTTTGGGTTGGTCAAATCTGAAGAAAACCATCGACTCTAAAAAAGAAGTCTGATTCAAACGTCGTTCTGTATTTTAAGTGCCTTTAAAAATTCAGCGTTTAATTTCATTTGCAGATGTTATGACGGTGCCGTAACAAAAGTGTTCGACATAAAAACATTTTGAGAAAAAGAATAAAAAGAGCCGGTCTCTAGTCGGCGCCTCCACCTACAATATCATTGAATCTGAATATTTAATATATATATTTCCTTTTTGTTTTCAATTGCTTATACATATTCTAGTGGGTTTTTTCTATTTGTATGAAAATGGCCAGACGATATATATTTGTTATTATCTTTTTAATTAGTACAAAATATAATAGTAGTCTTAAGCTCATGAGTATATCACTTGTTATTGAGTAAAATATACTCTTAGCATGAAATATTTATTGTTGAAAGAGTTATTTAGGAGTTCAAGAAAAAAATATCAAAACTGTTATGTATTTGTCAGCCAGTATCTCAATGATAATAAGATTCTTTATTTAAAACAACGAATAAAATTAAAAAGAATCCATTGTTTGAAATTCGATTGAGCCGTTCAAAAGCACCGTTTGACAATAGGAAGCATTGTGTAGTTCCGTTCGGTCGCGCATGGCATAAGATTAAGAAACGGTTTTCGAATGAACTTCCTGCGATGGAGTTTATAAATAAACTAATATGGCGGCGCGGAAACATCATGACCTCGGTGACGATACTTAAATGGAATAAGTGAGTAGATGTTAGCCCGCTATCAGAAATAAATATTGAACTTAAGTATGGGGCAATGACGTTTGGTAACTGACTTGTTGTGAATGCTTCGAAATCTTGTATTGGAGTCTCATACGTAGATGAATTTCTTAATATCTGAAGGTGATAAATGAATTCATTGCTTTTCAAAGGTAAATGTCATTTTAAATAACTAAAATTAAATCTATTTATAAACTTAAGTGCTTTATAAACGGGTAAAGAATTATTTTGTCTCATTATAAACTCAGTCGAAAATTGTTGTGTCTATAAATAGATTTTGTGTTTGTTGTGAGTCACTAAATATCTTTTAATTGACTACCTATACATTCATAATGTCTTCTACTTTAAGCTTAGCCAAAACTTGCAGTTATCTCGTGATCAAGTAATCCAGTAAGTATACGGTGCATAGCTATCACATGATAGGATAATTACGTTCTAAACATTTATTTAATATCTTAAGCCAGCTACACTATTTTAAGCAGGGTTTATAAAGCATCTTAAGCGGGGTCTGCTGCTGCTGTGGCAGTTTTTGAAAATAACATTGTTTTAGAACAAAAATTAGTGGTATGGCCTAAATGTCTTGCCGAATAAAAGCCGTCGAACGTGCTAGGACTTACCCTTAATTTATATTTACTAACAATGTTTTTCTTTCTGAATTTTCACGGTTTGTTTTAGCCAATGTCAGTAGGAAAACACTGCTTTACACATACAAACACAAAACACGTAAATGGGTATGAAAGAGTCAGGTGTTGAGTTTTAATTTTATTGTACTTACCTACAGCTACCTTATCATTCTTTATGTATATGTGTATGACTGGTCATTAAAACACAAGATTTTTCACCAAAAGATTGCGTTATTAGAAATAAGACTCAAAACTTCATGATTCTGGCATTCACCTGAATTAAAAAAAAAACAAGGTTCCAAGTACAGTTAGCTATTACAAATATGACATAATTAGGCCACCTCAAAATAGGTCAATACGCCGTCAAGCACGCGTGGTTGCATTTTCAGGGTTCAATTCAGGAGTCCAAATAAACCATTGGGCATTACATATGGCAGATGTCTGCTAACGGGAACACTACGGAGCTTTCAATGTACATTTTAATTTGTTCTCATTGTTGCATATGTTTATTTCGTCAATCGACACAATATCATTGCATTTAGACATCAAAATATTTTGGTTGTAAGTGACAGTTGATTGAAAATCCGTTGGACTGATTGTTTAGTGATGATAGATATAACCTTCGATTTGTGGCTAACCTCACTCCAACATTTGCGAACAATAAACAACACGGCAAAGGTCTAAGTAATAATTGGCATTCTTTAGTAAATGAAGTCATTATAATTACTCAAACTAAATAAACATAGACTAAATACGCCTGAATTTGATCTGCATTGCCTAATCCAATTTTAGGAATGCAAGCGTGAAGCAATTAGCAAATTACTGCGTTAACGTCAGAACTTCCACTATGCAATTATTTTTTAATACTATCAAATGTTACTTATTAATTAACGTAAAAGGATGTTTGGTCATTCAAGATGAACGCAATTGGTATTTGGTTAACTTGGTTCAATACTTTGTATACGGAATACTATTTTGTAAATTTATCCTTAATTTTTTTTTTGGCAAATAATCTGCTATAGTGGTCTTATCCAGACCCGTTTTATAAGGTACTTTGTATTGTATGAGAAATAGAACGAGGGTTATTTAATGCTCTTGATCTCGATATTTAGTCATTATCCTTATTATACTTTGTTATGTAACTTGTTTTAGTTTTTTTCTTTGAATAAAGAAGCAACTAGCAGCTGTTTATCTTATTATTTCAGCATCCCTTGCTAAACCATCTGTATTCATCGAGTATTATCCCTTCTTTAAAATCTGCTTCACCTGTTTAAATGTAACGCTACAAGTTTTTTATTATTTATCATCTCTGAGTATTGTGTTGTCCTTTCACTCTAACTAAAAAATTAAAAGATGTTGTACTTAACTTTACAGTTAAAAAAAACAATAGTCATTTTGTGAAACTTCATGTAAGTAATAGTTCCAAAAAAAGCTTCTATCGAAACATACTATCAGATGCTTAACACATACTCAAAACAAAATACTACCATAATTACAAACAGACGGGGGATAATTTGGGTCTCAGCATGTGGTATTTTTTCAGCTTGTCGCCGACACGCCGTAATAAACCGACTGGGTGTGGTGGCATCAATCCATTTTTACTTACTATACCGTATCAATGTCTTATAAACATATAGAGTTGGCACAAGTCTTTGTATTCAGCTTATTTAGATCAAGAACAGGCCCTACTTCTAAATGCATGACTTCATTTAGACTAACAATATTAAAGTACAGTTTCCGTTTCTTCTTTGAAAAAGAAAAATATTTTGCAATTCAAGAAGTAGGAGTTGTCGCCATTAATCATGTTTTTAAATAAAGCTTTGGCAACTGGGGAGTAGTTTTATCTAAGGATTGTTTACCAGTTTGTTGAGAATGTTTTTATAAAAACCTTTCCGAGGCTAGCTGCAGCAGTATTTAATATGTCGCTCTTGAATCATAGTGTTTTTATTCTGCCCGATCTTAGCTGTTTTCTTTTCCATCGCAGATCAATGGAAAAAAACGTAGCCAAGATCGGGCAGAGTATTACTGAAATCAAGCGAAATCTGGATTTATGATTTTATCCAAATTGCTTGTTAACAAGTCTAGCAGAATGTATTTTATAGTTATTATGTCTATCTTAAGCCTAGTTCCTTAGTTATTAAAAACGATACATTTCCAAAAACAAACAAAATGTTTTTAATATTAACTTGATGTATGATTAATCAAAAAAAAGTTACTGTTCTGTAGAAAATACTTTTTATAACGGACCAAGTCGGGGTGTCAACTAGGGGTTACATCTTATTGATCTTGTTGATGCCTAGATATTTGATCAATGCTTTGAGTGGCGCTACTATGTTGGCAGGCCACTAAAACGCCTTGTTCTAGTGCCAAACAATGCTTGTCACTTCATTAGGTGTATCAGATTACTGATATGACACTATAATGGTACCTACAGTGCTTTATTATGTAATACTTATATTAGACATTTTGTGTATTAATAAACTCTTTACGAATTATCACGTCTTATGACAGTAATATGGATAAAGTAGAAAATAATTGTTGATCTTTTCTACATTCCTTTTACTTTAAGAATGCATTATCGCCATATTATATCGTCTATTTTTACACCGCAAATCATAGAATATTAAATTACTCACGTAGGCTACAAGACTAAATACTCAGTAAATCTTAGTTTAAACATCTTACCAATTCCAATGTTTACTAGGACAGTTTGAAATATCTTTTAGTATCTTGCAAGCGTTTCTGGCTTGTATTAGCACAGATTAAAGGATAGACTGTCAGAGCGTAGGATTACACAATCGTACAGTCAACCTAACATTGATAAGCGCTTTTATTCCAAAGCCGATAAGGTAGATTTTCGTGATTCTGCTGATGTATGGTGCTCTGTACATTGCGTTCGCTGTCAGACTATTAACTGGCGATACATTATCTATTTCAAGCTCGTTCTCAAATAAGGGGTAGGCAGTACACGTATGTGTCATGTTATTATTCATAACATTTTGTCGGCCTTTTGCCGCAGCCTGATTGACCGTCTTAATGAGACCCTAACATACCTTATGTTAATGTTTCGGAAAAATTTTGTTATTGCCCTGCAAGAGAATGATAGTCTGGACAATCAGTGCAGTCACGGTATCAAACTGAAATTAAAAATAGTTGATGTACTAAACGAACTTGATCTTTCGAAATTAATTGAATTATCTTCTAGTGCTTATTACAATTTGGACAACATTTTAAGCTTTTTTAAATTTGTTTCGTTTTTAATGCTTGATACTTAATTGTTACTTATTTCTTTGAAACTTCAGTTAGGAAGTTCCATGCAATTTTTTGAAGTCATCATAAATTGATTTTCCAGCCTCATTTTTACAGTTTCTCTGCAGCACACGCACTAATATTACATAATTTCTAGTCCATCGACCGTGGCTTAATGACCATGATAAGTTAAGAGCTCTTATGTAATGTGTGTCGAGACGATAGACTGCGAATAGAGTATTATGTTTAGATAATTGTTGAAGCTCTTTTTGTCTTAAAATACGTTGAAATTTTTGGTTGTCATTTTTTTCTACCAAAAGGTGTTAGGTAGGTTAGTTAGTGGTAAGTTTCGTTTCTGTGTTTGTAGACTATTAGCGAAAACAACTGTACAGAATTTGATGAACCTTATCACACTGATGTTTGGAAGCCTATAGGATACTTTTTATTCCAGTATAGTATAATAGCTGTACTTACGACATATTTAAATGCACAGATAGCCGATTGGTATAGGTCACGACGCCAATTACCAATGTGCGCGACGTGCTGCGGGTTCAAGCCCCGCATGGGACAAGCATTTGCGTAAAAATAAATGCTTGTTCTAAGTCTGAGTGTTCTTTGTGCACATGATTAAAATATGAATAACCCTATTTTTTTTTTTTATTATTAAATAATTAAAGAAAAAAAATTTACATATTTTAACCAATAAGCCAAAAATTCTTATATCCTCATTTGGTTTTTTATTTCTAATCTTACGTCATTTTTTGGATATAATTTAAGTGATAGATGCCTGAATATTAAAAGCTCTAAAAAATCTAAATTCTCTTACAAACTAAGTAATCATACTTATACAATGTAAGTACCTATGACCGTGTCTACCACACACAAGTGCTTAGTTCATAACCTAATGGCCTAATGGGTTCCACTCGAACTAAAATCCTTGAATTAACGTCATTAAGTATTATGTATACAACAGGTACATATGTATGACGTATGATGCAATTCGACTGCTTTTATTTTAGGTCGATCTTATCTCCTGATTGTTATCCTATAATAGACTGAAAGTCGTTTCACTAAGGTTTGTATTCGTTTGAAGTTTATTGCTCTACATTAAAAGCTTACGGCGAGTGCATTGCGGATTACAAGCCTAGGTGGGATTTCGTATTAGGTTTTTGTGGCAGCTTCGAAATCGTTAAACTGTGTTACATGTATTTTATGCGTTTTAGAATTTAGGTCGTGCGATAATATAAAATCGTTCAAGTAAGAAAATAATACGATCAAGAGTTCCGTATCTAGAATTGAATTTTACGACCTCCGTGGTCGAGAGTACACACCTGTTTCCAAGGTGTCGCTAGCTCCGAGGTCCCGGATACGATCCCCTGACGGGTCGATGTAGATAACCACCTTTCTACATTGTCTTGGGTCTGGATGTTTGTGGTACCGTCGTTTTCGTTCCTCTGATGCCACAACACAAGTGCTTTAGCTTACTTTGGATTCAGAGCAATGTATTAATTATTATTTATTGATTCGCTTGGTTTTGGTGATATTTTAGTCTGATTTTCATCATAATATGGATTGAAATGCAAACTAATTTAATATGTATTTTATTATTTTTGTATTGTTTTACGATTTGAAACCAGTTCTTATAAAACAACTTTTACTTCATCAAAAGATTCATTTGAATATTCATGCTGTACTTTATCTGTGTTAGATTTATTTTACATCTGATATTAAATGAATAAAAAAAAAATTAAGATAATGGACATATTACTATTCTTTATTATAATGAAGATTTTATTACTTTATTAAAAGCTTAATTATGTTATTTTCTTTTAACTTATCTCCGAAGGTATACTAAAAACCCGTTCATTATATCATCAATATCAAATTGATCGATGTCGCAAAGATTTAAATACTTGACGATGTTAAAACTATGTTTCTCAAGTCACGTCGGCATATTTATGTAGCTGAATATTGTATAAACAGATAGCATTGCACTGCAATGCGAATATTTGTGTGCAAAACTATGATACAATATCTAATTTCCTAATTGGTTGCTCGATTACTTGAGTTTATTTCGGTAATAATCTAATACATTATTTGCGCATTTTATTCCCAACTACTGATTCTACTGATTGTCATATGTTTTCCGGCATCTAACTTGGATATAGACAGAATGTTCGCTTTTGTACATAGGAAAAGAAATAGCATTTAGAAATACAATGAGGTAGGCACAAAGGCAGTCTTATCGCTATTAGCGATATCTTTCATGGACATAATATGTAGGTATACTTTGTTCAAGAAAGGAACTTTGACTTTTCGTTTCATAGTACGTAATAGTTATTCTTATTTTTATATTATGATAGACCTGTTCTAACGCCAGATAGTTACAAAGAAATAACAAAGAAAATTTAGAATTTTGGACGGCTTCCATACAAAATCTGTCAGAAGTCAATTAAATTCCACGAATAAAAAATATTTGTTGATTAAAAAATCAACCCAGAGGCATTTTTTTACTTCATAGCCTTTGGCAAATTTTAAGCCTTTGTTGTCCAAGGCATACGATTTTAAATTATAAACATAGCATCCAATTATCGGTAGCTTTAACATCGCCGATTTTATTATGTTCACAATGGAGACACAGCCTTGGCCTATCTGCCAATTTCATCGGGATTACCCTTAGCCGAAAACATAACATAATTTATTAATAATTAGCTGTTTCCCGCGGCTCCGCCCGCGTGGATGTCATAATCATTCGGGTTTCTACCTTTATTTTCAAGGGAAACTGGTGAATGAGTGACGAGAGCGTTACAAAAAGTGTCATCGGTCGGTGCGAACGGAAGTTGAGAGGGAGATACAAGTTAGTGAAGATAGAAAGAGTTAGAGTTACGTTTCATATATTACTGTGGGCAAGAGAAAAAGGTGCGAGCACACATTTTTTTCTCTCTTTCTCTCATAGCCAGTTACGTTTCGTATATAAAGAAGTTGAAGAAGTGCTTTAAACCACACGACTGAAGTCTTTTCGGCCTAGGTCCATCTTATCCATGGAAAGTTAGGATAAAAACAAATATTACGCGTCACATCTGCAGAAAAATATAAATATTTCCGCTACTTTTTTTTATCTTTGGGAGTTTTTTGGAGTTTCGTGCAGCTGCAAAGCGATATTCTTGGCACTACTTTGGTTCCACCTACTCGGTTTACGCAAGTCATGTTGCCCCGCATTGCCGTTGAAATCGAATTGGGATAGTTTAATCGACGCTGTTCGTGAGTACTCTTTAAAAGTGCCGTTGGAACTCAGAACTTATACATATATAAGCAATGTCTACTTTTAAGACTTGTAGGATAGTGAAATGTTTGTTCGCTTTCTGGCTACAGGTCCTAAAACTCTCTAAAACATATTTACTCATCAGAAAATTAAAAAAGTTCTCATCAATCTTATTCCATTTGTAGTAAATCTTCTAAACCGAAAGCACTACGATTGAACACTATTTACAAAAACACGTCATCGTAATGATCATTCATTCTTGAAATACGCATTGTTTATTTATAATGTACGCAAAGAATCCAATCTAGCATTTCCTAGACAGTAATGGCTTCTGGTTTATAAAAGTCCTCCCCAGTCACGATGCACTTACCACGCAGAGCTAAGGCCAACAAACTATAGAGCATTGATCGGGCATTCCGCACGAAACCAATTATTTCTCTCATTTCCACTGTACCCGTCTCACCCATCGCTTATATTAAAATATCTATTCACCATCTAGCAAACTGAGTAGTGTAACCTTCTTCGAGAAACCGCTTGTCACTTTTAATTAATTTGTTATGTTGGCAACACCCAGTGTTTACGTCTTGTCATTGGTAACTGTGACATTCGTTATGTAATTATTTTTAAATTTTATTTTTGTAAAACGCTACAAAGGACGTGGGTAGATAATACGTATGCAGTGGTAACAGTGCATTTAGAACTTACGTATTTACCAGACTTTAAGACACTTTTTGCAGCAAATATGTATTTCCGAAGATTATAATTTATTCAGAACCCGTTTTCTACCTATAAAACAATGAACACTAAAAACATCGTTGAATTTTAAAACTTTATTTTCTTAAGTATTAAAACAAAATATTTCTTAACAATGCAAACGGGAAATGAGTTGACTTAATGACCCACAAAGCTTTGTTTTGATGAAAAACAATTGATGATTTTAACGGATGCTTTGAGTTTGCCTTTAGCTAAACTTGACGGGCTCAATAGCATTGTATGCCAATATTTACACTTATAAAGGTATTTGGTTAAAAAAATTAAGTGACATAAACTTCACGTCATGCATCTAAATAAAAAAAAAGCTTGTTTCGTAACCTTGAATACTATTGCCAATGAAAAATTGTTATTCATTTAGCAGGCACACAAACAACACATACATAGTACAAAAAAAACTGTCAATATTTAGACTCCAGTTTCTTCGATTGACTGTTTTTTTTTAAGAAAACTTAATTACCTTTCCGTTAAACTAATATCAGTTTTGCTATGGCGTTATATTGGAATTCAAATTTGAAGATTAACTGCACTGGTTACTTCCAAATTACAAGCACTACATTGCGACAGTGATATTAGGAATATTCTACAGTATCTAAATATTCCAAAACTGTGGATTTATAATCGCAATGCTAATATTTGTCCCCAATCACACAGTATCTATACTAATATTATAAAGCTGAAGAGTTTGTTTGTTTGTTTGTTTGTTTGTTTGTTTGTTTGTTTGTTTGTTTGTTTGAACGCGCTAATCTCAGGAACTACTGGTTCGAATTGAAAAATTCTTTTTGTATTGGATAGTCCGTTTATTGAGGAAGGCTATAGGCTATATAACATCACGCTATGACCAATATGAGCGGAGCATAAATGAAAATGTTGCAAAAATGAAAAACCGTTGAAACTAAAACACGCGAACAAAGTCGCGGGGGACAGCTAGTGTAATTATATAGGTAAATTATCCATTCATCTTTAGCCTAGCCTTTTCCCAAGCTATGTTAGAGTCAGCTTCCAGTCTGACCGGGTTCAGCTGAATTCTGTATTACATAGAGCTACTAAATAAGCCATTCTGTAACATAAACAGCCTGGGGATTAACCCTCTTTTAATATTTTCTTAAGAACAATGGAGCTTATTAGTGCTACAAAAACAAGACTTCCTTTCAAAGATAGCTTAGCTATTTATAAGAAAACTATAAACAGGAGATTATATTAAATTGAGTTTAGTATGTTTCTAGCACGTTTTCTATGTACCTACTTATTTATTTGTATGTAAAGTAAATAGTTCTATAAAAATAAGTGTTTATTTTAATTTAAAACCCCATTTGGTAGATAATGATTGTAGTTTAGTTTTTGTTTTCTAATTTGAATACGTTAAAAGACTGATAAATTTACAAAACTAATTTAAATATAAATTAGGTTAATTGGTTGAGTTAAAATTAATGTTGCTTTCGTTAAGGATTTTGATCGTGTATTACATAAAGAGATGAAATTAATTAATAATATACTTACTTTAGTTTTCTGGAACAAAGATACATATTTCTAGCGATTTCTGATTACCAAAAATGAGTTATATTTGAATAATGATAAAGATTTGTTTAACTTGTAACACATTGTATCAGAATTTCACTAGGTACATGATTTGTCATTCTTTTAGACTGTTAACAAAAGATGCCTAATTCCGATGGATTTTTTTTCGTTTACATCCAGTAAATCTTTTGATATGCGGGTTGTCCAACCAAGTGTGTTTTCTACATTGTCTCTGTTCGTGGTGTTTTTGGTACCTTCGTTGTCTCTGAATTCCGTAACGCAAGTGCTTTAGCTACTTTGGGTTCAGAGCAATGTATGTGATGTTGTCCACATTTATTATTATTTATTAAACTACATTAACTAAGAAATTTGCTCGAAATTACGGTGAGTTTGCTTACTTTTTTAATTTAACCCTTTATTTATACGTGTTAAAAATAACCGCAGATGACTTATAAAACACTGTAAATTCTTTGACACATTGGCCCGTTTACTCATCTTTTCCGATTCAGAAACGATATTTGGTAGTATTCTTTATACATAAATAATGGTGGCATTAATTATATTAAATCCTTATTAACAAGGTGAAAAAAAGTTTACATTTTTCATGAATTTAAAAATCATGTTTTTCGTTTAAGGTGTATGACCTGCTGTTTATATTATAAGTTCATAAAAATTAAACAGTAGGTATAATATCGTGACATTGTGTTATTATGTATCAATTATCATTGTTACGTGCTTAATTTGCGATGAGGTTGCGCAACTTCCTAGTGTTGCACTGTTATGTTACGTAACATTGAATGCCAGTAGGGTTGTCCGGACAACTGGGCAGTAAATCGAGTGATTAATGTTGATCGCAAAATTTATGCGACTTGCTACTGAATATTCAAATGCATAAAATTATAATTGTTCTATTTTTTTTTCACTGCATTCTTTGTTCTGTATTTTAAGTGAAATGCGTTATCTCATATGAAACGCTACGCAGTCGCGTGAATCGAATTAAAAAGTGACAGTCTAAAAAAGTAATTAATATGTAAATTTTTGTTATATCAGTTTGTGAAAACATCGACTCGAGTATACTTATGATAGAATGCAAAAATACCACAAATTATAAGTAACCAAAATCTGTTATGTATATATTTGGTTGAATCATTCATTCATATACCTAATCAATTTACAAATCATACGAGTCACGATACGCTTATCATCTTTTACAATCTAAAAACGATCAAAAATGAACTGCTGCATTTTAAAATCTCTAGACTTTGGCCTCGTGCCAACCCTATCAATATTTGTGGTTATCAAAGTACGTGATTCCGTCTACCTTTGTAATATCGACCTCAGGCGGCCTCGCGTACTGTATTAGCTATTAGTTTCTGAACTTGACAGGGATTGACTTCAAGTCGTATGATGAAGGAATTCTATGGCCAACCTTCGTGAAGGTCGAATAAACAAAAAGTTGTGGAGTTGTGGCCTTTATTATATCCGGACTGATATTATAGTGATTTATTTACAGTCGCTCCATGTAAACTACGGTATTCAGTTGAATCCGGTAAGACTGGAAGCCGACCATAGCTTGGGAAAAGGCTAGGCAGAGCTTATTTTCAATTTTTCATTTACACAGCTCAGAAAGAACCCGGTGTGAGGTGTCTCAGGTGGGTCAGGTGTCAAAATTCACACATGGTTCCAGATTAGCGATCGCATCTTATATATTTTGATCTGTTTCGTTTTTTAAGTATATGTATTAACTCTATAATTTTAGTCATAGGTTTCGTATCTTAAAAGTAAAAAAGAAACCCAAGTGATCTTATAATCACTTGGTTGTTCTTCTGTCTGTTGTCATTTTTTTTTTCTTAGGAACGCTTGGTGGTATTGTCTTAATATTAATAACAAATACTCAGGTGTGCGCTCCCTTGAAGCAATAAAGAATTCAACCTTCTATGTCAACGCAATAAAAAAATACAGCCATTTATGTCGTTTTTCCCATACGTTTCTTAGGAACTCAAAACCTATAGGGCAGTACTTCCGTTCGACGAAAGACTACTTTGCGATTACAAAGTTAAATCTATTTATTGTTAGAACTTTGTCAGTTTCATACATCGATGGGTGAGAGAACATTTTTTCATGGTTAAGTTTTTAGAGAATTCATCGTGTAAGACAAAATTTTTACGGAACCCTCGATGCGCGAGTCAGACAAGCATTTCTCCGGTATTTTTTTCAAATTCTTTTAATTCTCTCGGCTTCTTTTCATTAAACACATGAGTTTGCCCTTAGTCTGCCATTTTCCCGTCTCTATTTTCTATAACGGTTCGAAACGAAAATGTGGTTATTTTAATTTCGTTACAACGTAAATTCGTCACATTTTTCAAAGTTAATTCTTCATAATTATAAAATAAAATGTGTAAATTCGTCACAGGTAGGTAGGTAAGCTTATTGTAAGTTCGTCACAAGTCTTCCCTTTACGTCACTTTTATGTAGGTTGTTGTTTGTTCTTGAATACAAATTGTACGTAGGTAACCTTTTCCCGGGGGTGTTGTAAAAACAAATTAGCAACAGCCTGTACACAAATAAATTATTCCGGTTGTTGTTGCAATTACGACAATATCAAGGCTGTTTATTGATGAGTAGGTTATGACACATCAAATGAATGAACATACTATTTCAAACGATTAAGCAAATTGATATATTTTGTCAAGTCTGCAAATCTTCGTTAATGAATGAATATCGGAGCTATAACTGGAATATAAATGATATTTATCTGCAAAAATTTACCTAGTACTTATTTACCAAACACTAACGACCTAAATTCCTTTTGACTGTATCGTTTTTCTTTTCTAGGTCAGACTACAAATTCTAAAATCCTACTGGAATTTGGCTAATTTGTTAAAACGACGATTTATGTCTTAAACACTTCAAGCTACGTATTTAGATTTAGGCTTATAAATTGTTCTTTTTTGTTTTTCTGAATACCTAGAGTGAAGGAAAATATCGAGTCGATACAAACGTTTTATTTGTCTTAAATTGCCAACGCGCAGTGCAGCATTTGTGGTGATGCGCTGTGTGTCTGTGTGTCTAGTTCCTTCTTTGTATAAAAAGGAACGAGCATTGATCGCTCGTGAGATGGATAACCAACGAACTTGCCCCAACAGTGGGACAGTTACAGGCTATCATTATATTAATTACACTATCTCATGTTCAGTGTCGTTCTTAGAAACTCAGTTCGCAAACGATGCGTAATATTTTGGCGACTATCATATCCTATGTCGGTTGAATCATTTAATTCCTATTAGTTCCAATTATATTAAATTGCTGCTAAAATTCTGATGTAATGTTATTAGTTCTGTGGTTTGAAAGTATCAGCTGCCGGGATAATTATGTTAAGACCTTCCTTTCACTCAAAGGGCTCGTCTAGACGCCATCTTTGAATTTCATTTTCTAGCCCTTAAGGGCTGGTTGAAAGTGAAAGGTTAGTTCGGGCTAGCGGTCCTACTCCAGAATATTGTAGGCTTGAGTAAATTGCTTAGGCCACGTATTGCAAGTATCTTAGTAGAATTGGTAAGGATTTCAGCTTACCTTAAATGATGCATCAAAGAGCATTCTTGAAGAATGGAAAGATAGCAAATTTCTTATTGGTAAAACTTCATTTCGATGAAAATGCAGCTAAGATCCAGAAATTTTCATTTTCACAAAAAGTTCTATCTTTTAAAACACCACATATCCCCAAATTTTGCCATTCTCAGGGGTAAATTATGGTTTACATTTAATCCTAATAATTCACACCTCTTAAATTTTAACCCTCTGCTTCCGGCGCACGCACGGCTTAATTTAATTATAATTAATGTTACTCCTGTGAAAGTAAACAGTAAAATTCGGCCAAGGTGACGCCTGTTTTATGGGTTTGCGTGATTCTCATCTGCCACCAATTTTAATGGTTTTTAATCCAAATGCTCTGCAGATAGTGTATCCCGGATTTCACGTATATTGTCCTAAATTTGGAAACGGTTTTCGATAGTTTTTTGTTTCCTGAATCGTTTGAAGAAGCTCGGATGGAGAAGCTAGCATGTGTTTTTCGTAATGGGCAGCATATATGGATAGTTCCATCGCCATTAGATATGTTTACCTTTGGTATAGTGGTCAACTGCAGAGCTATGTAGAAAAATTTATAGTTATTGAGTAAATAGGTTTTTTTTTTAATAAAATTTAATGTGGCATGACTTAAATATTCATTTTAATCCTAAATATAATGTAACATTTCCAACACGCGTATTTGTTATCATATAATGAAATGGCGCACGAAATAGTTAAAACGTACAAAATTTGCATATTTCCTAAGTTATTATGATTTAAGTTTTACACAAGTATAAAAATATCGACAGCTCTGAATTGTATATTATTTAATTATTTATTTTGACTTTTATAGTCAACTAACGAGTTTTTAAGATAAAGCTCGACCAGACCCCGTAGACAAGTGACATTTCGACAAGCGATCGAGTACTCAAATGTATGGAAGTGACAAGTCCAAGTCACGTGACTTATCGAAACGAAATGTCATTTCTATACATTTAATGTCATTTAAGTGATTTATATCATCGTTAACACTTGTCGAAATGCCACTTGGCTACTCTTAGCCAAGTGACATATCTACAAGCTTTAACGATGATAGAAACCGCTTATATGACTGACATACAATGTATGGAAATGACATTTCTTTTCGATAGGTCACGTGACTTAACTTGTCACTTCCATACATTTGAGGAATTCGATCAGCGTTAACGCTTATAGAAATATCACTTGTCTATATGAACTTGATTGAGTTTTGTCAATTATATATAAAAAAACCCCGTCTTAAAGACTGTTTCGCGATTTATAAAAAAACGGTAGCTTTGTGCAAGGCAACTACGATAAGACTTGCACTTAGAATTATTACATCAGAACGATTGGCTGATCATTGCGTAATTTGCATAAATCGTAATCGACTCAATGCAATCAATTATATGCACGTACAGTTTTTATTAAAACGTCAATTTCTTTAAGATAATTAAATAATATTGTTGTGTTTTTTATACCTGGCTTGATTAATCAAGATATTATTATCAGGGTCGAAGTATCTATCTGATCAGTGATAACTATTCCTGATATTTTGCAAGTTAATGACAAAATAAACGAGGATATACCTACTACCTAGGTACTTATAGTTTAAGTGTATGTATCTTTTCTAAGTACTGTCTCGTGGCTTTGTGTTCAAATATTTTTTCTCTTCCTTTCTTAAATCTTGAACCTAACTCTAAGCAGTAATCAGTAAACGACTCGCTTAGTACAATAGCAAGATTAAGCTCCTTAGTTATTTCAGTCCAGACAAAACAAGTTTGACCTGAATTTTAGCTCTATATACACACGTTTTCTACATATACAATACATACTTAAATGATATAACACTAAGAAATTGATTCTATATAAAATGAGAACATTACTTGATTGAGTGTTATTATGTCTTCATATTCACAAAGGGTTGTTTATACTTACTAAGATTTGTATACAAAAGCGAAGCAACTACATAACGGTCCTTTCATATCGATTGAAAGGCAAATGTTTGATCACATCTTAACTGCTAAAAAGATTTCTTAGCTTTGTGTGGTTGTATACATGTTCTAAATCCATACTTCCATTTCCATACTCCTTGCCAATATTATAAATGCGAAAGTAACTCTGTTACAATTTCACGGCTAAACCGCTCAAGCGATTTTGATAAAACTTGGTATGGGTATGGTAAGCTTGGATCCCAAGAAAATACATAAGCTGCTGTACGTACTATTTGCCGCGATAACCGACATTCACGCGAGCGGAACCGCGGGCAAAAGCTAGTAGTATTTAAATTCGTGTATACATTTAGGTTACTTAATACCGGCTTTCGTAATAGATATAAAACTTGTTTCTGCATCTTTGTTTTGAGACTAGCTTCTTGTTCGACTGAGATTCAAACCGGTCTTAAAGATGGGGTAATGCCTTAGAATATAAATATGTAAACTATAGAGAGCGCCTAACAGAGTATGAACAGTGACCACCAGTAAAAACAAGCGTCGTCGTAAAATTTGTTTCAAAACAGAGCGCAGGTAATATTATCTCTAAACCTAATATTACCGTAATAAAATCGGAACCACCGATATTTGCGCATAAACGTCTGTCGTTACACGGAAAATCACTTAAAATCAGTAAACGAGCGTAGTACTTACCTACACCTTAAATTATGCTTACGGTCGGCACAACGGGCTAATAGCGATACGCGCACTCTTTCCTTGCATATAATACTCTAAGGGTAATGTTTTTAGTGTATAGAATACTAAAAGACTGTAGTTTAAAAATCAAATGTTGTACTAATGTTCACGTACAAAATTATCCTCCTTTAATTAGGTTTCTCTCAAGGAATCTATACTAATATTATAAAGCTGAAGAGTTTGTTTGTTTGTTTGTTTGTTTGAACGCGCTAATCTCAGGAACTACTGGTTCGAATTGAATAATTCTTTTTGTGTTGGATAGTCCGTTTATTGAGGAAGGCTATAGGCTATATAACATCACGCTACGACCAATAGGAGCGGAGCATAAATGAAAAATGTTGCAAAAATTAAAAAGCGTTGAAACTAAAACACGCGAACAAAGTCGCGGGGGACAGCTAGTAGAAGATATTTAGTGCATTCGATTTTAGCCCTTGTGATAAACATGAATATTGTGCATCACCTTTCTATTTCATAAGGTATTTTCCACCTACATACCGAAGCCTTCAATCTCTTTATTAATTTTATAACTTCTATAAAGATCTATGTTTTATTGTCACTTTCCCATTAAAAAGGAACAAACGATAGTTCGTTTGCTTATCTCTGCTATTACCATCTAGATAGTCTTAACTTAATCAAGATCTCATCATGTTAACACGAGTATAAAGATAATGATATGAAGATTTATTCATTGGAAACAACTTTGTCGCCACGAGACAAGATTATTTAGATCCGAATATATAGTTTTTGTATCCACATGTGATACATATAGCCCTACACTTATAAAAGTCTTGGCAACAAAAACAACAAGAAATCCTCTCCTTTATTTACACTAACGACCATATTAAAACATATACTTGTAGTTTCTAAGACCGTTCGTGGGAAACAAACTGCGCAATGAACATTACACGAGTTTACCAAGAAAATATAGAAGGTATTAGTCTTAGACTCGTCACAAACTCACAAAAACCTCTTTAACCCGCTTGACCTATAATAAGAACACGTTGTATGGAGTTTCAAAATATTCTGCTTAATAAAACTTTCATTTTGACTACGCCTATATATATATTCAACAAGGTTCATTTTCGCTTGTGGCTGTTGACGTACGTTCCTGTTCTTTTGGTACTTGTATTTGAATGGTTTGTAGAGGGCTTAACTGCACTCGAGTCGACGAGTATTGCGCCATTTCCCAAGATTAGATAGTTCTGAACTCAGTGTGAGGTATCGGAGTTAAAAACGTGTTTGAAATCTGATTTCGTATGTAAATTATTAAGAGTTTTATGTTATTATGTAACGTCAGATTTCTTAGTAAGGTATATCTTATCGCTATCTTTTATGTATTTAAATGTACACATATCACGTTTCGGCTTTGTAATCCCTTTAATATATTGGAATAAGCGATTATTTCTAAAATGCATGTGTGTTGAAACAGTTTCTATTATACTTTCTAGTTAGAAGCCTAAATTCCTTTGTTTCATATTATCTATAATGAACTACAGTCCTTTAACGCGAAACATATATTGTAATCAGTTCCTTATACAGAATTTGCATATAAACGACAAGTTCTCACATTTGTTTTGTACCCTACACCTACATAGATGTTTTATCATCGTACGCACCGTGCATAAAGTGGGCGTACAAAGGAAAATGGCCTTTATTACCTACCTTGTTATACCTGTTATAATGATGTGTGCAGGAGATGCAACGATGTCGAAACAGCTTCAGTTCAACTTCCTGGTGACCTCAAGGTTCTTCCTTGTGTAGACTACACCATAGATATTCATGGGGTTATAAGTACGATTAATTGCATACACTTTCCGCGTTAATGTTTGTTCCGTATTAACGAAGGAAACTAGTCGTCATATATATATGTATACACCTACCTACATTCTTACATTTATTTATAGTGTCTTAGAGGTGAATGTCAGATGTCATGAGTGGTAAAATAAATAAAAATGTGTTGTTAATTTCATGCAAGCGTTTAAACATGTTATTCTCTATGGTTTAGCAGTAGACAAAGGTCTTTTTTTTCAAGTGTTAGCCTTGTGTCCAGGTGCATATCGAGTATAAATAAATCGGTTCTTGATTCATCTGTTTTTGTTTATTTTTATGAGTATTTTTAACTCGGTTTGGGCAAACAAATGTTAAGGATAGCTGGATATAGACTAAAGGACAGTTAGATTGCCTAACTCTCCTTTAGTCTGTCCAGTCTGGAAAGCTAATAAATAAATATGTCAAAATAGACTAACCTGAAGTCATAAATAAAGATACCAACATTATGCTAATCACAAAGAAGGTTAGAAAAACAGAAATATACTTTTACATACACCTACCCACAAACTTACAAAACTTTCGAATTTTATTACCATTAAAGCAAAATAAACAAGAGAAATTAGAATTTTGTTAAAACAAGGTCTTATGCTCGCCTATATAAGTTAGTCGTTTAATAATGCTTATTTTAATAAAGCTTTACTTTAGAAACATACTTGTATGATATACATATTAAAAAAGGGTAAAAAAAGCATCTCTTTTTTTTAACTAAAATATATGGTTTTAAAACTTCATAACACGATAAATAAATAGTCAATGACGATTTAGCCCATCGTTTCGACGCAAAAAAAACATTGTAACATAAAACAACTCTATCATTAGAATTACAACCTTGGTACAATTCATATAACTTTCCGTCACCGGATAAAAAGAACAAAGAAATTGATTCTTTGCCCGGATACATAATATGTATTTGATATGTTTTGTTTTTTGTTAAACACAATTTGTTGTATCCAAGTATTGTCATGAGATATGTATGGTTTGGGATTAAGAAAAACATGAGATACGAATTGTTATTCTGTATGGTTTTTAGCAGTTGTGTATTTATTTGTTTTTGTACGCTTAAAGGCATCCTAAATATTTTTTAAATAAACATGTAGAGAAAACGTTAAACAGCGTGAATTTTTAACACATTTTTTAAACAAAAGTAATAAGATTAGGACAGAAAACTACATCGTCATTCGTTTACGAGTGAAAATTCAACTCATTCTACATAACCTTAGCAACAATTCCAGCATATATTAATGAAATAAAGGAATTTTACGTCGCATGACTCACACACAGTACAATGTTTTGTTAAACAAAGGGTAAACACATGCTAATTCAGTGTTCATCAATGCTAATCGGTGATTGTGGGGCAGACGTTGCCGGCCCATTGTTTTGTAATAATACCTGTACTGACACTGTTATATAACACTTAAGTAGTCATATTTTTTGGAACACGTATCATTTGTATTTAAATATCTCGATAGCTAGTTTTTTATGTTTCAATTTACAGAATTTCAATATAACAACGCCTTTTTTTTGGTAGCAATAAATGTCTTTTTATTTAAAACAAAACTTTATGCCAAACTTGTCGTAATTAGACTAACCAAATGGAAACGAAGTCATGACGCATATTGTATTTTAATCGAGCAATTA
Source organism: Diachrysia chrysitis (assembly GCA_932294365.1). Lineage (NCBI taxonomy): Eukaryota > Metazoa > Arthropoda > Insecta > Lepidoptera > Noctuidae > Diachrysia > Diachrysia chrysitis. The sequence continues at coordinate 5,123,035 of OW028659.1, read as the reverse complement.
CAAAAAAAATATAGATTGTTAACTAATTGGAATATTCATATATGAACATTATGTTTTATTCATTCGGGAGTAGTTCAAAATTTTTTACTTTATTAACGTGTTAGACTTTAAAAGTGTAAGTTATCCATGTTTTGATTGGGTAGAAAGATTTAAACGTAATTACTTTGTTGACTCATTATCGTGTGTTATAATTTATCGTGTATAAAAAAATGTTGTTTTGAAGGTAGAGGTTTATATAAATACCTTTATCGTCTTACAAATCATGTTAATTAGCTTTATAGATCCTAAATCACCTATGATGCCAGATCACATTAAGACTTTGGTAAATAAATTGTCTACACAACTATTTATCCTGTTGATAATGGTCTTAACAATCAAAAGTTTATACAAATTTTGTTGTCTGAAACGTAAGAAAAGTATTACAAACTAGCTGTCCCCCGCGACTTTGTCCGCGTGTTTTAGTTTCAACGGTCTTTCATTTTTGCAACATTTTTCTTTTATACTCCACTCCTTTTAGTCGCAGCGCAATGTTATATATCCTATAGCCTTCCTCAATAAATGGGCTATCCAACACTGAAAGTATTTTTCAAATCGGACCAGTAGTTCCTGAGATTAGCGCGTTCAAACATCAAACAAACAAACTCTTCAGCTTTATATATTAAGTATAGATTACCCGGCTTTCCTCGTTGAAATCTTTGAGTAGAATTTACTAGAAAGTACCTACGTACATTATAAACTCCACAGACAGCTCTTTTGCTTTATACCTCGAGCCTTATCAGAATAACAAAAAGAAATTCTTATAAATCAATAGAGTACTTCAATATTGCTTCGTCGATACTGATAAAATATTCTGCAGGGCGAGTCTAACTGTGACATTGAGAGGCCTTTGCCCCCTCAATACACGTATCAAGTTACTTAGATTGTAATGTTTGGCATAGAAAGCTCAGGATATTGTTTCATGTATTGTGCACACAATGTAAAGAAATTGTGAGAGTCAGACAATGGGGAGTAAGGTTACAAGCTTTTCTAACTGTTAATAAATCTTGTGGGGTAAATGGTTCAGGGATTATGTGGTTTTAATGCTGGGGCTACATTAGCGGGCGAAGATTCGTGTAGCGTTAGCGCGTTAGAAACATCGTGTACGGGCTTACACTATCTTCTTGTCTACATTATGCGCGCAAAGATTACTCCAATCCACAGTGTAGTGTAGTCCTTTTGTTGCGCGCCTTTTTACTGACAGTGCCCCTGATAGTAAATCGTCTTCGCTCGAATACTACGCGTTGCAACGATCTACCCGGCCACACTCATCGCGTTAACAAGAATATTCGCTGTAACCCACTAATGTAGCCCCAGCATAATAAAGTTTGCTTACGAATATACTAGCAACATCGTAAATGCTTTTTTTTTCCGGGAGAAATACCTATGTATAGACTAGCTTCGCCCTAAGAAAGGCGGAGCGGTATTTTTTTTGTGCGCAAACCACCGGGTTGCTTCTCACTTCCTTTACTCACACCAGGCGGGAAAACATTGGCAATTTATCGCCGTATAACTGGCAGATTACATGAACGAGTATAATGTGGCTGATTTTTAAAGGCTAGATATTTTTATCCGAGACAATTTTTTGACAGATCATCCATACAAAATTTGTCAGGCGTCAATTTTATTCCACAAATAAAAAATATCTGGCGCTGGAAAAATCAGCCCTTAGTTAAATCAAAATGTAACGTGCAAAAACTGTACCATGTTTAACACTCTGTTGACTACTTTTGTTAACCACTCTCTCTGGCTTGCCACCTAAAGAAACTTGGGTAATTAACGGTACTTGTTTACCTCTGCCTTATCTATAATACCCTAGCTATGGGTATCGTGCTGTGTACATAAATTGTTAAATAATAAAATGAACACTAGGTAAGCTAATTATCTCAATTTGGGCCAAGATAAATGGAACTTTTTGACATTATTCTCATTAAAAGGAGGTCAGGTATTATTTAATTTTGCAAAAACCGTAATATCACTTTATTTGTTCCATAAACGTGAAGTGTTAGTATTTAGATTAAGGCGTTCACACACTAAGAATTATTACAAATATGGGACCCTATTACTAAGCTTTCGCTGTCCGTCCGTCTTTCAGCAGCCTGTATAGTTTTGCTCGATTTTAACGGCATAAATCTTGTACGATGGTACATGGCCTTTAATGCGAGTCCGACTCGCACTTGGTCGGTAGGTACTAGGTATTATAGTTAAATAGAAATGCTATTTTTTTATTTGGTTCCAGTTTTTGTCATTCTTTTTTATATCGGCAGGTTTTATCTATTTGTTGTCATTGACATAGAAAGAAATTGATAGTTGAATGACCTGATTCTGTAAACATAATCTGCTCTAGAGTTCGATGACCAGATGCATATAGGTGTAACTTTGTCATCATGTTAATTATTTAATTTGCATTTAAATTATAGTTTCTGTGACGTATGATGCGCGTAACTAATATTTGTTAACAAATTGTCACCACAATATTTTGATAATTATTTCTTTTAACGTTGGGTTAATGACCAACTTGTTTTTTTAGAATTATGCTAGCCACCTGGTAATGGCAGCTTCTAATTGGAGTAGTAGTCGAAGCTATAAAATTTTATCATCTTAAATATTATATACATTAATATCTTGCTATATTAGGTATCTAATACCTATTTATGCTCATAATTTAATGTGAATGTATTTTGTCCTACGCCTTACAAAACATCGTATGGAGACAAATTAATCAGTATAATAATATATCGGGTTTGACTGCAATATTATATCAAACTAGCGCCCTGGCTTCGCACGGGTAGTACAGCAATAGAGCCTATGTTACTCAGGAATAATATAGCATTCTAATGGTGAAAGATTTTTTTAAATGGTCATGTAGTTTTGAGTTTATTCCTTACAAGCATACAAAACTTTCCTCCTTATAATATTAATATTTTGGCATTTTGCCCTCTCTAGTATCTTCTTTATAATATTAATATTGCCGCATGTGAATCGAGCAATAGGCTCTTTATGTCAGGATTAGTACACGGGAACATGTAGACGGGACGGCGGCAGACCACGAAGTAGACGGAGTGACGACTTGGATGTCTTCCTTGAGAATTGTAAAAAAGTAGCGCAGAACCGGACAGATGGAAAGAATAGATGAAGGCCTTAGCCCAGCTGTGGGACAGCACAGGCTGATATTTAAAATAATATTAGTGTTGATATAGATTTTGGCAGTCTGCGGGCACCCTAACAGGCGCGGTTATAAGAACTAAACAAATAGTTGGAACCAGTTACATTTATGATACGTTAGTGATAAGATTTGAGTTATATCTACTATCTTAGTGGGGCACAACATTATGTTTAACTAGGCCGCAAAAAGTAGGTATTATCGATGTTATGTATTGTTTGTGAAGAATAGCCGCAGTTTCGAGACTGATGTATGTATATTAAAACATTTGTTGCTAGGTTAGATATATACAATCCCACAGAACATAACTGAAGCTACATCTTAACGTTTAAAATAGCTTTAATTATTCATCAAACTAAGTTAACTAGTTTACTTTAAATAAGTTTAAGATTTGTGTGTAAATGAAAGTTGATCACGTTTATACTTTGATTCGTTTGAAGTTCGGCCATGTTGTGTTGTACTGTAGTCAGTTACAAGCATGTAAAAAATGAAATGTCAACCATCATTTATTTAAAAAACGTTAACCCCACAGTCGTTGTCTCAGGACAACGACTTGTCGTTTGTCAGCTTTCAGACATTTCTCGCGCATTTTTCGCAATTTTTCGTCCATGCAAACCTTGTCCTGACGATTAGAAATACAACAATAGAATACCAGCCAAATCGGTCAAGTCGTTTTGTAAGTCATGTTCCGTCATACATGTGTCAATTGATATTTTTAAGTATAGATAGAAAATAAAACTGATAATGTATGAGGTATTTTTACTGCTTGACCGAAGAGCCTGTTGAATCATACAACTTTACCTTGTAAAATACTATAATGCAGAACAACGAAGGGCAACCGGGTTCCGTATTTACAAGTTTTTACATTTACAATACACGCTTGCTTTCTCATAAATAATAAGTAAAATATGTGTTGAATAACAATGTGGTATTTTGTTATTTTTACTTTAAATATGCCTTTGTTTGATTTACAAATATCTTTATCCCTGACCGTTTAAGATGAATAAACTTATTTACATTTCCTGAAGCAGTTGACATTGAAAATTAAACAACATATTATGGTAGGTGATATAGGTAATTAGGTAAGTGAACATTGTTTAACTAAGCCTACCATGGTCTCTTCCTAGATGCGCTATACATAACACCCACTAAGAAAAGTGACATGCCATAGCATGGTGGCCTAGTGGTTTAGTGAACGGATTTATGTGCACGCATTACAGACAAGTTCCGATGTGCCTGATTCAAAGCTATATTGTACTTTCTTAATTATTCTAAGACATCATTGAAAATCGGTAAAGGAAAAACTACGTAAGGCAATGGATTCCAAATATTGGAATCTGAAATCGTCAACCTGCAATGAGTAAGCTTGGTGATAATGCTTGTTCCTTCACTATTAGAGAAAAGGCCTGTGCCCAGCAGTGGGACATTTATAGGCCAGTATTGTATTGTAAGTAAATTGACATGTATTTATCAAACATAATTATTAAACATAGATGTTATCACAAAGTTTGCTAACTACTGGATCCCCAATTCATATATGTATGTGCCTTAGAGTATAAATAAGTAAACTATAGAGTGCGCCTAACAGAATAACTATGAAATGTAAGCACTAAATAACAAGCGTCGTCGTAAAATTAGTGTCAAAACTGAGCGCGCCGTTTTACTAATATTAGCTCAAAACCTTATAAGTATAACCCTAATAATATCGAAATCATTGATATTTTCGCATAAACGCCTTTCGCCACACGAAAAAGCTAAGTGCTTTTCTGTGTGAATCAGTAAACGAGCGTAGTACTTACAGCTAAGAATTGCTTACGATCGGCACAACGGACTACTAGCGATGCATGCAGTCTATGCTACGGTTTGTACCTAATTATGTTGTCCAAACTGTAGTTTCCCTTATCTAACTAAGTTTCTTATGTTTGACGTTTGGAAAGACACTATTATATTTGTTACAATAGGCTCCCTAGCATTTAAACTGTCACCAGCAAAATAAGGTCACACCAGTACATATTTGCTTCCCCTTTTAAGGCATTGAGGCGTGATATCTATTCTCTTTAATAGCGTCTCATTCTGCTCTATTTATCAAATTATCTAGGAAGTAACTACATAGGTGCTACAACTTACAAGCCTTGGAAAGTAATAGTAAATAGGAATCAAACAACACACAATGGATCAATTATCTCATGAGTTGATAGTTTAAACCTTCGTTTATAGGCTAAGCGTTTACACGACAAGATAACGCAACCGAAGACATAATAAAGGAGTAGAACCAGTCGAAGTATTAACGCAATTGAATATTCAATAGGTTTTCTATACAGTAGCGTTGTTGTGACATACATACATGTTTTCACAGCTGATTTATTAGGTAACTAAGTGATATCCGCGGCTTCACACGCGCATTATAGGTAAAGGATCAACATTCATTTCTAACAGTACAACCACCGAGCTGTTTATTACAACAGATAGTGTTCAAAATAATTAATCATATTTTATTCAAAATAAGACATTTGGTCGCTATGGCTACCTAATTTCGTCATGGTTACCCCTTTGTTTATATGTCAAAAATACCAATTTAGGTTTGCAGGTGAATTTGAGTTTTTGCAAATTTAAAGCTCCATTCCTTATTAAATAGCGAGTTTAAACATAGCTACGGTTTTAATATTTTACAGAATTCTATTAAGTATTTTTTGATGCAACCTTTTACATGACTATTTAACAACCGGCAAAAGAAAGCTGTCGATTACTTTTTTATTATATGGATATAGGTAGAATATAAATAGATGTATATTTATGTGGGTCTTATACAAGCGATTAAGGAAGGCATTGGACTCTGGGAGTACAATCTTAGTTTTGTTCTAACCATGATACCACGATATAAGTTTCCCAGGTAGAGCAATGGAGATTGTCTACAAAGTATTGTTTTAAATAAATAATAATAATAACACCACCGTCGGTCCCACCTTGTGTAAACGGATGTCGGGCATAGAGGACTTTTTTAAATATACGTACTTACAGTTTTTTTTAGTGATTAGTAATAGTTTGATCGTCTATAGGAAAAGAAACACAATAATATATATAAATATCGGTCGTGATTTTCCATACTTGTGTGAACTAATGACTATAAATCTATATTTAGTATGGCCAAAACATTATTACAGGCAAATCATTTACACGTAACAAGGAAGTTGTATTTAATAATATGTAATTATAATAAAATGTTAATATCTTGGGACAAATCACACAAGGCCATTCGATCCCAATCTAAGCTGAGCCTGTATTATAACAACCAGACAACTGATAAACATATATATATATTTCTAAATACATACATATTATGGATGAATTACACCTAGAGACAGAACAAATGATCATTTTCATCACACAAACATTTGTTCATAAGTAAATTCATCAATTTAAAATTCTACTAGTAAACATTTATTTACGTAAGAGATGTAATTTAAATGGTGGTAAATTAAGAAATAAACGGGTTATATCAACAACTAAATGAAATTAAACCAGTTAATTTATTTTAAGGTCAATTAAAAATAGCACTGCTTTATTTTCGTATTAATAAAATCCAAAAACAAGCTCTAAACAATGGACATGTACAATGAATATATTTAAATGTGTCAGGTCTGTTAAAGTCTGCGAACGCGTCTCCAAAACGACTAGTGCTTGAAATGTTCATAAGTCAGAGGTCTTCTTCGCCTTAAAGCGGACACAGACATTGCAACTTCGCACGTACGCTTCGCCACGCACGTCTTGTCTTTTTTTTTTTTTTTTTTTTTGAGATTTACGCAGTTAGCCTGAGCGCAGGCTTTGACTGCTTCACCGGACTTTTGGCGAGAACCTGAAGGGCCTCCAGCCAGAGCAATAGAAAAACTAACTACGTCAGCAACGTTCACTAAGGGCACCCTCTGTGGGGTTTGGACCTCGACTAAGTGCGTTGCTAACAATCTTAATAAGGCAAAAACAGCAAGGGAGGGCTGAAAGGGCACGTCTTGTCTTGATATATAGTTTGCACTTGCCTCGCAACGTCACATCGCTTTTGCCACGAATATGAACGTCCACACATTGCGAATCATGATATGAGAGCCTTGCGCTGCGCATGCCTTGCAGTCTGTATCCGCCTTTACAAAATACAAATAAATTTTTGTTTTTCGTCGACTATACAATGGAAAATATTTTTCCAATATAAAGAAAACTAAGATTGTATACTCCTAAAATATATGTATCCTGATTTTCACGTATTTTAATGCTTTGTATTGATCTCAGTTATTCTAATGGTTAAAACAAATATTTTCTTATCTATCATATTCAACGTCATTTTGAACATCACTGGAAGATATAATGGTTAACAAATGTTCTTATTATTTTTAAAATTTAGTAATTTATAACAGGTATTTGAATCAAATACGTGGAATTGTGAATTTGTATTATAGAACTTGATATACATGACAAGTATTAATAATACATTATACTATTATTTTAAGAATAATATTAAGATAAGCCACTGAATTTTGTTACTAGGTAGGTATAATAAGCTTTACCTTGTTATTTAAATATTATGGTTTTACAAAACAAAAATAAATTGATCTAAGTGTTTTTGCAAATAAATGATCTTTATCTTTATCTTATCTAAAGTCAGTAAGTTTTCCTTGCATAGTTTTAGATCGTATAAGCAAATTTTTCATAGGTTTAAATTAAAACAAGAAGGTGTGTATATATATTTATAGGCTTGTAATATATTATTGCGACGACATCCGCAAAATGGCTGGCAGTGGTTGGAGACGAAGAGCTGAAGATCGAGCTCAGTGGCGTGCCATTGGAGAGGCAGCTATGTCAAGCAGTGGACGAACATAGGCTGATGATGATGAATATATTATTAGTATAATAATAAGTAAGTCAAAAACTTGCTCGTTATTCTTACACAATTATAGTTTCTTATGGTTCTATGGTCAATTTACCTAAAAATATAGGAAGTTATACAGGACAGGCCTTGATTTCAAATTAAAATTTAGATAATATCAGTTGCTATAGAAGTATGACATTTACGTAATCTATAAATATATATATTCCAATATTATCTTAGGTATAGCAAGTAATATAAACAGCTGTTCGATTTGTTATTCGTATACAGATGTGGATTTATATTAAATATAACCAATCCTGATCTTCTGGTGATCTTTGATCTCAGTAAAAACAAAAGACGAGCAGATTAATTGTTACATTTCTCAAACTAACAACTAATCTGGATTCTCACTTGATAATAGGTACATGCAACCACACAGAACTTGACATGTCAACATTTATAGCAACTTTATGTCATACACTTTAAGGTTGATTTTCGCAACCCTTTGTCGCAAGTTGTGATTGTGAGGTCCGCTGTACAATAGGTAGGTGTTTCCATGATAGACAATTACCGCGGAAAATCGCACGGTTTTTAATCGTTGCTTATTATAAGTAATAGTTATTACAACATCTCTCGCTACATGTTTACATGGTCTTTCTTAGCAGTTAAGTGTTCGCTAGCATTTACTCGTGTAACTTCAATCGACTTGCGTCAATATCCAGTAGAGACAAAGGTGCTCCTTAGGTTATTAAATACTATTTGCAATGAAGAAAATTCTTTATAGGTAGGTACTAGTTTTGTTTTTTTTTCCTCATTCTTATTTGGTGCTACGCTTGAAATCGAAAAGCCGGACAGACCAGCCATTTTTGCCGGACAATTAGGGTGAAAAAGCCGGATATGCTTAATTTGCTTGTATAATTATACAGGATGTTACCGAAAGGTTATATTTATCCAAAAGGGGTGAAGAGTACATCAGCTGGTAAAAAATAATTTCGAGCTGAAATTTTGTAAACCGTTTCTATACCAAATGCCGTATCTTCACAACTTTTGAATAAATATGACCTTTCAGTAACACACTGTATATAGGTATGTAATACGATAACAAAACGCCTTTTTCTGACAAATTACGGAGACTTGATGAACAGAGAGTAAAATGGTAGGTTTTTCGCTGAAATTAGACATAAATGCAGGTAAAGCCGAGTGCTAAAGATCTAGTCTATTATTCCTAAGAGGCGTGTTCATTTTTACAACTACTGTATACAAAGTTCATCGACTTATTATGTTAGGCTTTATATTTGCACAGACTTTTCATGATCATTATTTATTAAACACATATTATTCTAAATTACGTAATTTTATTTAAATTTATATTTTTATACAAAGCCTGTATTATTGTAGCACAATGAATAATGTATGTTTGTTTAACTGTATAAAGTTTAACTCTATTTAACATTACCCTCTTGTTTTTATCGTTATGTACAGAAAATAAATTAAATATTATGTTATAGGCGGTACAGGTATTGCATCATATACTGCTAAAGCCATTTTTCTGTGATTTTATTAAGTTTATGGACATAGCTCAAACGCAATCCTCATTTATATAGACGCATGAATATAGATAGATTAGGTCCTTAAGAAATTTATACACCCCACAGGGGGTGCCCTTAGTGAACGTTGCTGACGTACTTAGTTTTTCTATTGCTTTGGTTGGAGGCCCTTAAGGTTCTCGCCAAAAGTCCGGTGAAGCAGTCAACGCCTGCGCTCAGGCTAAAAGCGTAAAACTATAAAAAAATATATTCTTATTCTTTATTGTACACACATACACAATTTACATGTGAAATGTTTCCTGATCCTCTCCCTGAAAACGTCCAGCGAAGGGCTATCCCGTATGGAATGAGGAAGCGAGTTATATGTCAATGTCGTCTTTATTTGACCGAGAAACTTGTATATAGAGGTTTTATCTGATTGCTTGTCGTATTATCCTTATAATTCATGTATATATGTATCTATGTAAACATTTAACTCATTATTATTTACTAGCTGTCCCCCGCGACTTTGTTCGCGTGTTTTAGTTTCAACGGTTTTTAATTTTTGCAACATTTTTCATTTATGCTCCGCTCCTATTGGTCGTAGCGTGATGTTATATAGCCTATAGCCTTCCTCAATAAACGGACTATCCAATACAAAAAGATTTTTTTTAATTCGAACCAGTAGTTCCTGAGATTAGCGCGTTCAAACAAATAAACAAACTCTTCAGCTTTATAATATTAGTATAGATGTAAACTATCAATTTATGTCACGCCTCTACCTGGAACAATATAATTTAGGACTTGTACTCCGCCTGTTTCTTGCTAAGACGTCTTCGATGACATCGATTGCTATTTTCGATTCGTAGAATATCTACTAGTTTAGGTAGACTGTACAGGGAATTATAAAGATAGCTTTAGATTGCTTTTAGGTGTTTGAACTATTTATCTTTTTTTTGTATAATAACTTTCGTGAGGAGTAACTATTCATAATTATTTAAAACAAAACTGGTTACTCACGCATATTCTCGGGATCGCCCGACTAGTTTTAGACTCAATAGGAGTCCCTAATCTTGATTAGGGAAGTTTAAATAATTATTTTATTTTAGTCCATAGGCAGGTATATTACCCCTACGTATATAGATTACGATTAGATATTCATACATTATTCATACAAATATAAATGCAACTGGGTATTTTCCTATTTTTGTTTCTCGTATCATGCATCACCTTTTATAAGCATCCTCATCATCATTGAAAGCACTTGTCACTCCACAGCTGGGCCTCTTTTTCGCCATTTCTCGCAACACGATAGCTTAATATTATGATAGGTATCGGCTTGTAAACTATTCTAGACAAATGACGATCATGCGCCTTCATCTTTCTCTTCATGCCTTTTGGCAAAAAAATCTTTTCGCAGTTTTTTGGGATTATTCGTGAGTATTCTTATTCTATTGTTATAACAAGTTCAGCATTTAGATGTACCCTGCAGCTATCACATACAATTCTTAATTCTTTTAAGTATACCTATAATATGTAATTTAATCTCGCAATTACATCAATATAGGTTGTTAATTCATATCCAATGACCTATATAATTTGCTATTGCAGGCGTAAATATAGCAATTACGTTTATTTGTTACCAAGGAACTGAATTTAGTGCAGGATAATATAGTATAGTTTTCCTCATATTATACCAGTGTTAAATTAAATGATGATAAATTTGTATCGAAGGCGGTAGGTATTCATTTACCATTATGTGAGCCGATGGTCCTTCCCTCTTCAAAAAGTACTGGAGTTTATCTATTAGGGATATAAAAAATTAATTGCTGTTTGTTAGTCTTGCTAAAACTCGAGAACGGCTGAACCGATTTGAATATTTCTTGTTTTGGTTGTGGTTCTTCATTGTAAGGCAATGTTTGTATTTATTTAAAATCGCGATGTCAGGGCGGGCAGCTAGTTTAATAATAAACATTGTGCTTGTAGGAACAGAACCTGTAATATGCAAAAAAAAACATCATTTACGCAGAACAGAGTGATTAAATCAAATTTAGTTTCTGAAACGGTGATTAGTTATATTTATATATATTATTAGTTTATATAGTTGTCTTGGGACAACTCACACACGGCCATCGGATCCCAAACTAGGCAGACCCTGTATTACGGCAACCAGACAACTGATAAACATTCATGTATATTTCTAAATACATACACATTATAGATAAATTACACCCAGACAGAGAACAAATGATCATGCTCATCATCACACAAAGATTTATCCTGGGTGGGAATCGAACCCACGACCTCCGGTCTAGCAGTCAGGGTCACTAACCACTAAACCAACAGGCCAGTCCATAGTGAAAAATATACTAATCAATGATTTGATTTAACAGGAAATCTGAACAACAGCGTCTATTCCATTGCACTGATAACGGAGGAATATATCGAACTGAATTGCGTAAAAAACTTCGTAATAGTAGTAAAATCACATATTCACGAGTGTGTGTTACGAATAACGATAAATATTTATAATATTGGTACTCAAACTCGAAATGCACCTCATAAATCATATTAACACAAAAAGGAAATCGAAACTGCGACTTATGTTTAAATGCGTAACACAGCGGAAACAAGATTTTATTTACTACTTCATAATACATAAGCCATTGTTTTCTGATAACTTATCAATATATTTTTATAGGTATTTGTGGACGACATCATCATAGATTGCTCTGAACCCAAAGTAATTAGCTAAAACACTAGTGTTATGGGATCACGAAGGTACAACTAACCAGACCCAGGACGGTTTAATGAAGAAAATAGTTTTCTTCAATGACCAGTCCGGGGATCGAACCCGAGAGACCTCAAAGCTGGCGGCACCTCGAAAACGGGTGTGTACGCCGCCCACGGAGATCGTCGTAATTTACATTTATATATTATAATATATCCTCCTGACCGAATTTCGGCCACGGCGGCTTCTCTCAACAGAGATTAGCCATCTGCGCGGGAGATATTTCAGTGCACGAGTGTATGCGCAAACACAGTTGCACTCTCTATTCCTTCACTCTCATAGTCCAATGGGACGGCAATCCGACTCGACCGGAGAGAGATCAGGCGCAGGACCAACGGCTTTACGTGCTTTCCGAGGCACGGGGGTGTAAACACCACCTAACTTCCTGACTTCGAGCTGAGCTGTACTGAGTATTTCTAAACGAAAAACCCAGTAACTATTTTTTCATATATATTATAGTCTAGCATTAAAAGTCATATTTTTTTTTCGATGATAACAATTTCTTTCATCTACTGTTATAAGAATACAGTGACATGTTCTATTTACGTCAACATTGAATATATTATTTAAATCAATTTCCTATTCAAACAATTTTCGTTTACAAAAGCTTTGTGAAATATATTTATGATCTCAGCAGTGTCGTTATACTCTATTTGAGAAACAATTCGATAGGTTCACCTTATTTTAACTCTATGTACATATAGATAAGATTTTATTTTGGATTCCATTAACCTGTTATCAAATTAAACTACCCACGTCCACCCACGGAAAATAAAACAGCGTCCTTGACGAGTTTATAGAGTGCAGAAATAATTCTATTGACGACATCTCCATGGAGAGTGAGACGACATTCAACGTCATATTTTTCTTTTTAATACGGAAGTCTGTGGAGCATCGTCATTAAAAAAAAAGTCAATTATGAGTCTCCGCTCCATTTCTCACTGTGATTGGTTGGAGCAAAAACCCGCTATGAGGAAGTGATCTACCGTTCTGAATGAGTGATGGTATAAATTATGGGAAACTCGACAGCCGGTGCCAACGAGCCTTTTATTGATCCTAGAAAGATGCTGTTGTTGTTTGACTGGACTTATCTGATTAGAATGGGGCTATAAGATAAGTTTACACCAAGTTTTGTAGCAATGTTGATTTTTTGAAGTTATACTTCTTTAGGCGCGTTATGAAAAAATGATGAGAGTGAAATTTTAAGATGCGCGCGCATCTGTGACACAAAATTAACAGTATGTTGCAGTTTTCCAGTACTAGGATATCATAAACGCAAGGAGAATATGAAATGTTTTTTTTTTTTTTTTTTTTTAATGGCTATTGAAACGGATTGAAGGAGGTTGTTGCAAGGAGGATATGAAACGTTTATTTTATTGAAGTTATACTTCTTTAGGCGCGTTATGAAAAAATGATGAGAGTGAAATTTTAAGATGCGCGCGCATCTGTGACACAAAATTAACTTGAATATTTTGATTGATATTACTATTTGTGAATATTAGTGAAAAAAATTGTGCTTATATACTTTTTCAAGTGCTACAATATAATTGAGGTTAACTATCCGTATGTATTATTTATTGATATAAATTAAAATACTTTTATTGAAGTTATATGTACTTCTTTAGGCGCGTTATGAAAAAATTATGAAAGTGAAATTTTAAGATGCGCGCGCATCATTGTCACACAAAATTCACAGGTTGAAGTTTTCCGCAAAACCGCTCATTAATTCTCGAAAACGATGCGCACGCACACCGTCACGGAAAACCTACACCCTGAAGTTAGCTAGGTAGTCAACATTTTAGTTTTTCCAAACTATATAATGTTAAAAATGTCATATGTCAAGATGTCCGATGCCAGTTATAGAGTTTAGAGCTTTTTATACCAGTTTATGAGAAAGAATTTTATCTTGTTCCGCCAAAAAAGTATAACTTCTTTCGTGCGTACATAAGAACACACACACTTTTTTTTTAAAACAATTTCACTAGAAATTGATGATTGTAGTATTAGTATTGTAAATTGATGATGTTGTCCCTTAGTATTTTGTTTATGAATAACACTGTAATATAAATCTATCTATTATAGAATAAAAGAAATATAGAAATAAAACAGAATCGGGTTAGTTACATGATTTATAAATCAAGAACGGGTAAGGACAGATTTTACCAATATTTCATTTATTTTATTTGTCTCCGTAGCGCAGAATAACAAATAAAAATTCGGAAAATTTCACAAAAAATCAAAGGATAGTAGAACTGCACAAAGGTAATAGACCTTGATAAAAAAATTAAGATAACAGTTGCAAGAGGAATGGTTTAAGTGAAATTAGATAAGGGCTATGTACCTACTTTTAGTAAACAAGAAAGAAACTTATCTCAGAACATATACTCCTAAAGATAAAAGTACATTCACGCATGTTTGTATAGCATAGAGTTCATGTTCATACCGCATTACTTTGATCTCATTTAAAGCAAGTAAATAATATTTAAGTATCAATTTGATGACTGGTGCGAAGTCTTTCCGTGAAATATTTACTCACAGTCGTCTTAATGAGACCATTACTCAGAGGTTGTGGTTTGCTTTCTTTTGCAGACATATGACGCACTATTAGTGATATTATTTGTTCCTGTACCCTGACATACTTGTGGTTAAGAAAATTGAACTTATATTTGACCCGTAATAATGAGGCATTTTACGGCGGTTTGTTAGTCTTATATTAAGTAGGTATTTTTGGATAATAAATGTCATTTACTTGCTCTCTAATTCTCTGTCTCTAAGTCTTTGACATTCCACTGCTGGGCATAGGCCTCCTCTCCTTCTCCTTTTACGTGACATTCTCTCCGATCCTCAACTAGTTTCATCCAGATTCGATCTGAAACTTTAGTTATGTCTTCGACCCATCTTGCTCCCGGATAACCGACGCTTCTCTTGCCTTTTCGTGAAACGTTGATGTAAAATAATCATAAAACCAACATATAAGGCCATAAAAGCACCATAAAAATAGCATGCACCCAAATCGTAAAACCATTTAACAGAAACGCCATTCAAAAACACCCTCACCCTGTAATAACTGAGGCATTACTAGCCAGCCATGGCCAATAGGGTGGCCCAATGTCAAGCTGGCCCATTACCCATAGCATCCATAAGCCAAGTTCATGGCAGCCTTGGTTTGAAGTTCACGATCGAAGCAAGTCACGCGATGGGCGACCCCTGCTACCCTCGCTAGTGAGGTGCCGCATCGATCTGTTTATTTTTAATGTTTTTAGGCTTAATAGATTTTGTGTGGCCGTGTTTAATTATAAAGTACTTATTGTTTACTATTTGCTATTAAAACTTGATTTGCATTGTGGTGGTTTTTTGAGAGAAATGAATAGTCATGAAATTAAACAATCCACGTATGAGCTTCTTAGTTGTTTAGGTGATGCAAATTACTATTAAAAATACTATTAGAAATGTATACAAATTTTAATGGGGTAGGCTTTTAATGAAACATGCTTGAGGGTGGCTAAATTATATGCTCTGCGTGTTAATTAAGCCCAAGGTTGCTGTCACGGTCATTGGAAAACTTTCCAAAATTCAATACATTCAAAATATTCTGTGTTATTTTTCCTCCACTTTTTTCATTTCATTGTATTCTAGTTTTGTTTGTGTCATGCTAGCTTTTGTTTGCGATTTCTTTTTAATAAGTTATTCGTAAGTAAACTAGTGTAAATATTTACTATGTATTTTAATTATAGTTTTGGAGCCTAGAGTCTCATTAGAGCTAAATTAATTAAGGTATTATTGTCTGATGCGTGAACAACGTTTGTTTGTAACAAAATAAATAATGAGGTTTGTAGATGATAATGCACTGAATGATGATAGTGCAACTGATAATGCAAAATAACAATGAATGGTTTACATAATTCACCTTTCAGAACAGGCTGTAGTTTATTATTTGTGTGACAAGGACAGGGCCGTTACCAAGGTTGTTATACAGCCTGGTCGGAATCCATTACCAATAACCGAGTTTTCAACACTAACGTGGACTGTAGTAATTATTGCTTTTTATGTGTAAAAAGGTAATGAGTTGGCTGTAAATAAATTGACTTGTAGAACTAATATGTTGTATGGGGTATGTGGAGGCATATCTTATTCTTTAGAGCGTCTTTGTTTAAAAATAGGTAACTATCAAATGAAAATACCACATTGGGGTAGATCACTAGGTAATCGGCGTAATACTTTTACCTAATTTTTTTCTAGAAATTTTCCCAATCGATGATCGTAAAAATCGAGCTATCTTCACATTATACTTCATCATCCTCCCATAAGTTTCTATTCCAAAGCACTTCTATATGTAACTATTTATTCACAGTACCAAAACCTATCGTATGCTTCGTTTCTCCTCTCTAAACAACAGATAAAGACATCAACAAACCATTCTTACGTATTATCCATGTCTATAGCTTTAAGGTATCTACCCCTTACCCCTGTTTGAGCTTCCAAGGCCAGGGTTGTTGTCACGGCCGCCATACAACCTTGTCTTTCTCATTATACTGAACTTCCGTGTCCCGTTGTTTTGATTTTAGTGCATAAAAGGATTTAACTGTTCATTGGGGTAATAAAGTTTTGTAGGTAAATGATCGGTTACCGTCTTCTTATGGATCAAAATGCTAAGAAGAAAGGGACGCCTTTGCTGATAAGCAAGATCACGACTGAAATACTATTTGCATGCAATAAATAACTTCTGCGTATTAAAACATGCCAAAGTCACAATTAAAGATCTGGTAATCTTCCCTACTGTCGGCTTTAGGCCATAATGATTCGAACGAACTTAGAAGAAATTCCTAGAGGAGGACTCATTAAATAAATAATGTAATTAAAGGTGGGCCCCAAGCACTCTTTGAAAGTTAGTAATGTTATTTCAACATTAAAAAAATATACTTCTTTAAACCACCCTTCCAACTCACCATGGAGGGTTAAATAAAAATAATTATTTTTTCTCTTTTCCGCTTTGTAACTTATAATAATTGCTTAGGGCATAAGTTTTTTGTGTTTAACAAATACTTCGTAGTATTCATTTGCCTAATTAATTAGGAGTTGTTGAACGGAAAATTGGGTGTGCCTTATTTACTTAAAACTTTTTTCGCCAAGTTATCGACCCTTAAGTAGTTTTACGAGTGTATTATTTATTACAGTTCGTTGAACTCCTATTTCGCAATAATTAATCAGACGATGACATAGGTGGTGTGAGTAAGACACATTTTAAATATTCGTGCAAATAACAAAAACATATACTTCGAGGAATATACGATGTACTAAAAAAGAAAATTGTATTTAGACGTTTAAAAAAGAATGTTTATCTACTAATGTAATACATGATTTCCCCATTTCTATAGTTTAATTCCTGTTTCAATCGTATAGCTATTTCTAAGTCTGGTTATTTCCAGTCGAAATGTGCAAAAAATAGGATAAATCCATTAGCCAACAACGTATGGAAAACTTTCGGACAGTAAATTCAATTCAAGATAATTTACATCGTACAGGTCTGCGGTCCGATTCATACTATGTAGTTCCGTTTGTTCAGCTGTCGTGAATAAAATTTGGCGCACCAATAATACACGGTAATATAAACATTTTACACTACATACAGTTTTGT
Organism: Diachrysia chrysitis; assembly: GCA_932294365.1. Classification (NCBI taxonomy): domain Eukaryota; kingdom Metazoa; phylum Arthropoda; class Insecta; order Lepidoptera; family Noctuidae; genus Diachrysia; species Diachrysia chrysitis. The sequence continues at coordinate 5,105,029 of OW028659.1, read as the reverse complement.
AAATATTTTATTAATAATACGACGTTGTTACGATAACACCCTCCCAGACGGAAGCGTGTAGAGAGATTGCAGAAGTAATGCTCATTAATTACAGTTAGGTATATATTTTAAAAGAGGCTAAGTTCCTATTTTTAGGCCAAGCAAGGTAATGTTCAAGACTACTCATGCAATGCAACGAATCCTCCAATAACAAATAACTAGGGTATTGCTGAACTGTCGCGCAGAGCATGCGTAAGCCATCTCGCGGCTCCGGCAAAGGCAAGGACGGGACCGGGGTGTTTTTAGTCGGTGTAAGTCCGACATATCTCCACGCCGTGCACTCGGCGTGGGTAGAAGTCATTACCGTTTCACCCCGACAAAAAAAAACGAAAAGGGGTATTGCTGAATACCGTATCGTTGCCGAATAATTAATGTCAATGCATGCAAAACCGCTGGCAGAAGCTAATTAATTAATTACGGCTTAAATCTTACTGAATGAAATTAAACTGAATTCTTTTTTACATATACTGTAAAGAATTCAGATATGCAGACGAGCTAAGACTCGCAGTGTCAATCACGTAATACAACTTACGCAGTTTTGTTTAGAATATGATGTGTAACGTTTTACAAACAATGATGTCACATTCCTCATTTGTTTTGTCGTCTGACTGAAGTAACTGCGTCATATTTTTCGAGGAACACGTGAAGTGTAACTACTGTTTTCATTTGTATAGTGGCAGACTAATACGAGAGGTCATTCGCACTCGTGCAGAGTCGTTCACCTATTAACGAGATAGTACGAAACATGACCCAGTTTTTGTTATGATATTAGGTTGATTAGATAAAGGCATAATTATAAAAACTAAAACTACAGAATGAGGAAGTTGACTAATTTTGTTTTTTAACGTACTTCAGATAGTTCATTAAAAAATATTAGACACGTATTTTTTCTCATTTTACGTAACCAATAAATAACTCACAACAATTCTCTGCATTTTGTACGCAAACATGACGTTATTAGCCCCTACTTCTGAACTTAGATTCACTTTTATCTACTTAGTAATTTTAGTTTTATTACTATGAAAAAGTAAAAAATATTTGTCTAATATTTTTTATTATCTAATTGACGGATTAATTAGATTTTGATTTCGTACCCAGTCTACCCCATTCTGTCTCCCGGGAAGGCAGAGGTGACTTGTAGATTATATATATATATATTTTAATGTGAAGTAGTTTGTTTGTCGTGTCAAGGCATATCTGTAGTGATCGTATTATCGTCCTCTAACCTTGTGCTCGCTTGCTACTTGGAATTTTATTGCTGTATACAATCAAATCCAATCAGTATCTAGTAATCACTCTGAAAAAAAAAACAGGATTAATTTGCTAACTTAACACCCATATACCTAAATACATAATTAATTGTAAATGTCTACTATTTGTTAACGTATATTATACATATATAGTATATGTTTGGAGCGGGAAAGAGCCTCCCGATGGATACATAGCATCCTCTGCCTGGCATTTTCCCAATTTGTGTTTCTCAAATAAACCACATAATAGGCATGTTTCCTATTTTTAGGGTTCCGTACCTCAAAAGGTAAAAACGGAACCCTTATAGGATCACTTTGTTGTCCGTCTGTCTGTCTGTCTGTCTGTCTGTCTGTCTGTCTGTCAAGACCTTTTTTCTCAGGAACGCGTGGAGGTATCAAGCTGAAATTCATATCAAATACTCAAGTCTATGGTCTCTTGGAGCTGTGAAAAAATCAAACTTCTAAGTCAACGCGATCAAAAGATACTCCCGTTTATGCCGCAAAATTCCGCAAATTTTCGAAACTCGCACGGGAATCAAAACCTACAGGGTACTTCCCGTGAACTCAGAATCTTGAAATTTGGTACGAAGTAACGTCTTATAGTACAGATAAAGGAAAAATTGCGAAAACCGTAAATTTTTAGTTACATCATATAAAAAAATATATTTCTGATTTTTTTTTTTTTCATTTTGCAATTATCATACCATAACTATGACTCGATCGTAGTGATGGGTGAACTTTTACTTATATACCTACAGGTGTGTACGGAACCCTCGGTGCGCGAGTCCGACTCGCACTTGGCCGGTTTTTTTTTTAATGTCCGTCTTGTAGATTAATGATTTTTATTGGACACGTATCTTTTCTTTTTTCCTGCAAACAATAAATGATCAAAATACAGAGAACGGAAGTTACGCGCGACGTCACTCCTCGCTACGATTTTTAGCGAGGCGTGGCGTCATAAGCCCCCACTCCTAAACTTTAAAGCGGTGTATCTTTGTATTTTTTTATTGTTTTGATAAAAGAAAAAATACGTGTCTAATATTTTTTTATTATCTAACTGACGGACTAAATAGATTTTAACTTTTCATACCCAGGAAACATCCCTATTATTCACGTTTTATTAATGTCAGCTATGATTTATTTAGTGCCTATAGACCGAACCTTTTTTATCCTGCAAAATTCAAATAGTTACATAAATAGAACTCACCGATGTAACAGAATTGATCGATTTTTAAGTAGACACACGCGGTGTGTTGACGAAAAGGTTCATATCGTCGCGTCGCGTCGTAGCGAAACCAATATTGTGGATCATAAAAATGCCATTTCGATATTCCGTTGCCTATCATGATAACAGACATCTACTGGTTATATTACAGAATAGAAGTCTTATTTTGCGTTCCATACATGCTCTTGTATGTTATATTGGATCTTTATTGTAAATTTGTTTACTGTATTTTCAAGTTATTTGTTTTACTATTTAAAGAATGATGGATGTTAAACAGTCGTTATAATAAAGAGCTTGTTAACTAATTTGAGAAACAAATAGAATATATTTGATAGAATAACAAAGGGAACTGAGAAATAAATGGTCTTTTTAAGATCTAATTAATTTGCAAAATTGTGTAGGTAGTAAATATTAAGGTTTAGGCAGTAAATATTTTTAAGTACAAAAGATTTTAATGCTGAGCAATTAATTGTTCATGAATTTAGTTTATTTTACGGAAAGACGATTAAAAATAGAAATAAATCACACCCTTTATTTCTTTCACACGATTTATTTAGTATTTGTAAATAATATTTGTATCTGTGCGGTCCCACAGCTGGGCAATTTTATCTTAAAATACTTTTGTTTTTAATACGTAAGGATCTACCACCTACACCCTCCAAGACGTAATGGAGACCAACGACCGGGCCTTTCAGGTGGCAACCTTTTGGTTTGAGAGTCATTTGACACGAAAAGAAGAAGAAGAATACGTAAGGATGACTAAATATCTCAGAGGTTCCGTTACTCAAACGTTATTTGTATTAAAACACACTTAAATCACGTACCGTTTTGTCCAAATAATTACTAACGGCCATGAAGAGATAAGTACCTACGCATCTTTAAACAATGCGGTAGAAACAACATATCAATGGATGATTGTAGAAATTCTGCCGCATTAGATAACATTACAATTTCCACTACTCAGGTCACAGGCGCTGATTCCCTAGTACGCAAACTTAAACCATTGCAATCTATTACTAACAATCAGCGTGAGAAAAGGATGGCAATAGATAACAGCTAACTTAGGAATGTCAAATTAGTAATGGCCTTGAACATCACTGTTGTCAGTGCACACGTGTCTGCGTGACGGCCAATTTGGATAAGAATTTTAGTCGGAACTAAATTTGACAGCTCTAATTTTCGTCTGTATTTTTCTAATTTTGAACAAGTGAAAAAAAGCCGATGGCATAAAATATGTTTAATGCGTATTTAACAGAATGAGAAAAAAGGCTTCCTCCTTCCATTAAGTTAACAGTGCAAAGAAATTAATTTTAATTATTTATTACTAGCTGTGCCCCGCGGATTCACTCCTTGCATGCGTTACTTTCCTCCCAAGGCAAGTGATAATAGCCACCTTCCTCGAGAATTGGGCTATCAAATGTTAAGAATTTTTTAAATCGGACTCGTAGATTTATAGCCTAGCGCATTTAAACAGTCAAACTCTAACTTTATTATACTTATTAAAAAAATATCTATATTTTCGACAACAAGAAAAACCGCAATTATTATAGAGGTATTATTTTATTTAAATCTTTATCAAATAAACGGAACACAGATAACTAACGTAACAGTTTATGTAATCTTTGTTTTAAGGAAGTTTCAGTGGCATTGTATGAATTAATTTATAATACCCAGAAATGCGAACAGACTTAAAATATTATTCAAGAAAAACGGAAGGAAAATACAGGAGTAAATAAAACAGCCTTAAATTAATAAGGCTTATGAGACTATTGTATAGGAAACATTGAATTTCGTTTTAAAATATATGAATAATATGTAGGGACTACCTTACTGGCATCCGACTGAATGTCATGGTCGAAATAAGCTGGTATGATAATCATCATTTTGATTATAAGTCGACCGAAAAAAATTAAAAAGAGCTTTAAAAACGAATATTTTGTCATTTGGCTTCAATTTTATTTATTTGCAATGAGTATTGATGATGAAATGATTACATTTAAGGTATGGTTTTATTAGTGTACTCTGATGTTTGTGCCTTATTTATGACCCGTATTTCTAAATGGGGGTCCCTATCAGTTCGTAGTGTACATAGTACGCCCGTACAATTTCCGTCTTTCATACATCTAAGTTCATTTTATAGCGTTTTCACGAGCGATTTCCTTAAAACTTTTGTTTTTCATGCTCCACTTTATATGGAGCGCTGCGATAAGGTTTTATGTGTTTTTTAAGGTCATCCATGTTTCTATGCTGGTTTAAATAAACATCATAAACATTTTGAGTGTTCTTTAGCTAGGAATACGCCTAGAACCGGGTAATGACATTTTAAAATTATTATTTGTTTAGTGAGAAAGGCTTGGAGTCTTTCTGTGTTAGAATAATGATGGCTTTAACATTTTACATACCCCTGGGCCTCTAGACAAGTGACAATGCGACAAGCGATAACGCTGATCGAATCGCTCAAATGTATGGAATTGACAAGTCCAAGTCACGTGACTTATCGAAACAAAATGTAATTTCTATACATTTAATGTCATTGAAGCGATTTCTATCATCGTAAACGCTTGTCGAAATGCCACTTGTCTAGTGGGGCTGGTTCCATATATCATAAGTACACACGGCAAATTAGATAGGTTTGCAGGCCACACTAACATTTCATATTATAATTATATAAAATATTAGTGGGGCCTGCAAACCTAATTGTTTTGCCGTCTGAATATGTTCATTCCATGGTTTAATTGTTAGTGTGAGTGTTCTTTTTATTTCGCGTTGCGTAGTACGAAGTACGAAACGTTGATGTTATCGTAATTGAGATGATAATGTCATAACATATTTATAGAATATTATTGTTTCTTCGATCTAAATGAAAGTTTGGATATCACAAAAATCTACAAACCATTTTCCTCGCGGGCAGTAACTAATTAGACGCTACTTTAGCTTCGTCATATAATTATATTTCTATCCTTTGCTATCAGAATTATGCGTACGTAGGTACTTATGTACTATAGACTCTTGTCTCGTCATATTTTAATTATTTAATTGTTATCTATAAAGAGTACGTTGCTATGCGCACTTGAAACTACCGCAAACTCAGGCCGTTTACATACTTACTACAAACGCAAGCACCCATACTACAAAAAGCGCTGATGAATCCAACTTGTTATTCTATAAACCGTTTTCACTTTTCCCATCACTGCGAAGACTACTGACCACCAAGTCTCTTACAACGCAAAAACGATATAATAGAATTATATCATGACGAATGGTTCATCTCCACTTTTTGTCTTTACCTGGTCCTATATTCAAAGAACAATTCTTTTTGCTAACGGACGGTAGAATTTTCTTTGTTTTACTTAGAAAATTCTGCCGTCCGTTGAACTGACTATTATCGTCCACTACTCCTTGTGTAACCAGCCTTAGTCTACGTTTCCCAGTACAAACAATCAGTAGACAAGTGTTTAGGTAAGTGTTTACTTAATAAAAACACTTTTGATAGATTCAGTCTTGTTGACCGTGACGTCATAGACTTGATCTTTAGACCGAGATGAGACAAACAACGTAAAGCTGCTTAGTAAAAAATGTACCAAAATATTGTTACAATGCCCTCCGTAAACAACAGCTTTTCTGGAATATTCTTTTGATGGTTTAAGGTGTTAAGGAATAATATTGAAAGGTTTGAAGGACAACAAAAAAGTTTAATACCTGCACATCTTAGGGTAACCATAGACAAGCATAGAGCGTTCGCATCGCTAGTAGCAATATGCCCTTATTATTATTTTGCCAAGCGTAAAGCACATTTTTAGCTAAATGTACTACGCTTGTTAACTGATTTTTGTAATTTTCCGTGCGATGACAGAAGTTTTTGCGAAAATATCAACGGTTCCGATAATATTAGGGTAATATTAGCTTTGCAGATAGTTTTAATAAAACGGTGCGCCCTGTTTTGATACTAATTTTACGATTTTACTTGTTCATACTATTGCCATCAGTTCATACTCGATATGGGCGCTCTATAGTTCACTTATTTATTTCTCTAAGGTGCACACTTACTCCTTAAATAGGTAATTTTAAAGATTCTCCTCTGTTTGAAAAGGCTTTGGCTATGTACTGAACTGGTATTGTATAGCTTAGAGAAATTATACTAAGGCGCTGAAGAGATTTAAGTAATCTCAACAAATAAACACGCAAGGTTACAAGAAGATGCTATTAAATGTTATGACGTCAGACCGTTTAAAATCGCATGCAACTGCCTAGATGTTAAACAAGGGTACCTAAGTACACTCGTCCGCACATCAGTGGTTACAATAAATAAAGATAATTAACCGTACCGGTATAATATAAAGGTAAAAAGCCATTGAAAATATTTCATTATTCTTTAATTTTATCTTTACAAATCGAAAGTGGTTCATGCACCAGATCGACCTTCCGCGGGATTAAAACAATCTAAATTTGTCCGTGTATAATAACAAATATTAAAAATGTATACTTATGTCAGAAGAAGGCTATAAATAAAATTAAATAAATAAAAAGTCGATATAAAATTTTATCATATTGAAAATCTTGTAGACTAGATACATAAATAACAAAACATAGATAAAAAATATAGTGGAATGAACCTTCCAGGGAACAATGTCCTGACTTCAGGTGAATGCCGCTTAAGTTGGTTTTGTTCCTGTAATTACACCTCAGCCATAAATCTATTCCCTTATATGGTGACAATGAACTCATAACCTACTTTCGAAGGTCATTCCCTGCAAGTTCACTGACCGAATGATCTAGACTATAGATTTGGAAGTGATTTTGTCTGAAAGTTTACCATAAAGACTTTATAGATTTGGAAGTAATTTTGTCTGACAGTATTCTATAAAAATATGGAGGCGATATTAGATAGTTATTTTGTAGGTTAAGTACCTACTTACTTAGATATTTTTTATGACACTATTTTTATTAATTATCTTCTGTAATAGACGCAAGAGGCAATTAATAATGATGATTATGATGAACAATAAAAAGGCATTCAGTTTTAAGTTTTTATTTTAGAACTAATAAAACTATATCCTTTAAAAAGCTACTGACATCCAACCTGATCATTTCCCTGATCATTCATCAACCTTATCATTCACCTGGCTATGTTTACATCTAGGATAGTCTGATATAGTGTAACGATACAATCGCCAAAATCACGAGTCTCACATCCAGTACAATAACTACTGATCTCATGGAGTTATTGACAACTTAACATAGTAAAAGGCCAATGACTGTTATCTTAATTCAAATTACAGGTAAGAACTTGATACTCAAGGATCACGGCCATTATCGGATGGTTACACAAAATGGCGCCGTGAATATTTATTTATATGTATAAGCATACAATTTAGACAGTTAAACGAATGAATGAATAATAAAAACAATGAAAATCAGTACTATATCCATTAATGATTCACGCATCGAAATTTAACAGGCTATTGACCGCGCCTAAACGACCTATTTAGATCAAATAAAAAACCTAGTACATAAATAAATATTGATTCTTTATTAGATATTGGTATCTAGACTACTTTATCAATACTATCTTTGCAAGATATATAAAAGTCGTCATTGTTTTTTTAAGATTACATTGACCTACTGTGACTATAAAAAAAGATTACAGGTTTAATTACGTAGTGTATAATGGCTAGACTATGCTGATTGCTGAATTGAAGGTACCCTAACAGCTTACTTCAGAATTGCCTTTTATTTGGTTATTAAAATATTCAACAAAACTTAATTTTGATTGTCATTTGTTTACTAATAAAAACTATTCTGTGACTGACTGTCATACAGCTATGAATAGCAAAATTAATGTAGGTAGATTATCAAATGATATATTTTAAACTAGTTAGCAGTAGGCACATCTGGTATATAAACCGCTGACCTCTAGGTATATCTTAAGAAAATCTTGCGATAGTATTCTTATCCAGACGCAGTGAGGTAACTTTGTCTTTTATTTAATTAACTAGCTGCGCCTGCGACTTCGTCCGCGTGGAATTTAACAAAATAGCAATATTACTTTTTTAATAATAATTTTAGATATTTTCTAAAATAGAAGTAGCCTAAGTTACCCCTTATTAAGTCCCGTCAAAATCGGTACAGCAATTAGCCGGAACAAACAGAGGACAGACAGATAAAAAGTATAGAAAATGTTATTTTGGTATATAGTACCGTATATAAATTAATATAGATGTACTAAAAAGCGGTTATTTGAATATTACAAACAGACCATTCAATTTTATTTATTTGTATACATTAAAAATGTATATATATTAGATAATGCATAGGAAAGTACAATGGCGACCATTGTGCCTTTAACATCCATGCACCACGGGTGTTATATGCAGGTCTTTTTTATATCAAATTGAGAAAACCTGTTAGTAGAAGATCGTTCTCTTATTAATTCTTGACCTTCGCACCTTATCGCGAAGTTTGAACAATCTTGCTCAATTTAAACCCATCACCCACCACCTTGTACTGTTATTGCAATCTATTAAAAGCCTTATTACTAAAGTGCGAAGTAAAGTAAAGGTTATGTTTGTCTAACTCAGAGTTAGAACCTCAGATAAACCTATAAGAATTCTACATTATGTACTACAATAAGAAAGATCTAGGTTATTTATTATGTGGAGAAACTATGAAAAAATCTAGTAATAGATATTTAGTGTTACTAGTTATAGAGATTAAATACTATAAGTACATTGCATACCACAGATTTTTTTTTACCAAAATTTTATAACAAATTTATAATAATACCTAATTATTATTTCTACCTAATTGTCAGGTTACGAAAAACAACAGTAAAACACAAGTCACTAGTATAACTTGTTGATTCAAGCAATTGACACCTAATTAAAATGAAAATGATTGACAATTATATAGTTTGTGACCTGTACTATCCTTGTTATTGTTGTGAAAAAAGTATTTTTATAGCCGTTATTATATTTTATGACTGTTATTATTTATACAACGACGTCACAGAGAAATAGAAATTGACATAATATTAGGCAATTTCTTAAAAACCTTACAAACAACGTTCAAAGGAAACGCTACAAGTCTTTTTATCGTTTCTAATACTTGATTTCACTCAAATCATAAAATGTAATTGTTACACAGTAACAACAATTTAAACATTGTACCACTTCTTATCATGTATGCATAACCTATAAAAGCAAAGTAATTGAAATTACTAGCTACGTGACCATAAACCGAATTACTATATGTCTGACGTCACTGTTCAATTGTTCCAGTTGCCCGCTGCTGTAAAGTTCCTGGCCGGTTATGGGGCAGCAGTCGACTTCAAAGAAAAACTAAGCTAACGCAAGATAATGCGGCACACCTGGACGAACGCATCCTGACCTGAGCGTAAAAAAAATCAAAATCCATAAATCGAACGCGAGAACATTTAAGAATTCCCAAAGGAAGCTAGTGTTGTGCTAAATAGTCCCGATAACGTTATCGTTTTTAACTTAATCCATTGCGTCTGTTTTCGTTAACCGATAGCAGCGCTGATAAAGTGTTGTCGTTTCATATTTACCGTCACATCGTAGCCGGTCGCGCATCTACCGAGACGTGTTAATAGTGGTGTACGTCTGATATCGTTTCGCTCGCCAATGTTTAAAAACATATCGACCGTTAGCCAAGTGTTGTATACGGATCGAGTGAACGTGCCTGCGTGTGGTGTGACATTTTTAAAGATTTATTATCGGATGTGTTTAGTATGAAAATGCGTGGTTTGTGGTCTGGGTTGGCGTTGGGGTGGGTGGTGTCGTTGGTGGGGTGTCACAATCCCGGTAGTGAGCTGGAGTCTGTCCGGTACGGTCCGGCAGACGACCGGTTCCCGAGTGACACGTACACAGTCGCAAACATCAACATCACTTATAAGGATGAGCATGGAGAGGAATACACTGAGACTTCAGAGGTGAGTGACCTTTCATAGATTTATAGACTTTTTATAGATTATAGATGCAAAACACTCTCAATTTGATGTCGGTGGGTATGTATAAAATTAATGAGCTCTCAACAAAAACCGTAACTTTGATTTATTGGTACTATTTCCAACAAGTATTTGAAGTAGGCCAGTATATTAAACGCAATAAAAAATTAAGCTCTTACATAATAAAATAAATCTACATATCTACTTGTCTGATATTATATAAACGTCCAAAGTCCTTGTTATTATTACACACAACAGTTTTTGTTAATTAATTTATTTGGCACATCATTTACATCAAAAATGACCGCGCAAAAGGTCAAATTTGTATCTAAAAAAATCATCGCGTAACTTGCTTTGCTTTGTTTATAAATAATGTAACCTAAGTAGGAATTATTTTATTTAAAGGTTTTTATACTTATCATTATTTATTATTAAATATACAAGTTACATGTTTTTAGTTCATAGAATGCTGTTTGTATAAATTGTAAATTAATAAATATAAGATTATGGTGAATATTGATCATTCGTTTCCCGTTAGAATGAAATATTAATGTTTGTTGTTAAACTCATAATAAATTAAGACAACTTTGTTACACAGTTATTTTATATATATACCGACTACCACAACTATAAATACATAACTATCTGTGCCACGCGATTTTACCCGCCTTGCTTTTCTCCGAAAACAAGGAACGTGATGTATTATTATATTTTAATAGCTTTAAAAAAACCTTTTTCATAAATTGGGCTATCAAATTCAAAAAGTTTTTTTTTTATATCCGACTGGCAGTTTCGGATATAAGCGTGGTCAAAAAAAAGAAAATATTTAGCTTTATTATAAATATTATATTTTTAAAGAATTAAAAAATACGATTAATCATTATTCATTTATTGTTTTAAGTAAATGGCTTGACTTTTCCAGTTTTCGTAAAACTTGAAATAAGTTACCTACATTCAATTTGTAAAATATAACATCTATCTATCTTCATCTATATCTACATAATAATATACAAAAATGTGTGTCACGGCATAATTTCCGAACGACTACACCAAATCGGATGATTCTTTGATTGTTGTTCTTTATTATAATACAAGGTTTTTATAAAAAAAATACAAAAAAGTACAAGTTATTTGATAAAATCGCCGTATTTTTTCATTAATTAAACTACCATCTTTTAAACGTTCCTCTGTTTCTTATATATTATATTAAAATCCCTAATAATATAACTATTGGATGCATATATTTATAAGTATATTATGTTATGTAATAAAAGCTATGTAGTTCACTAATTCTCTAACAAAATTAAAACTAACTAGGTATGTACTGTTATTTTGTTGGTGTTTAACCCATTTTCAAACTAAGTAGTTGAGTACGAGGGTTGCCAATAAATTTTTAGCTAAATATAGTATTTTTAAAATAAGCTTAAAAAAATAGTACCTTTAAAAAAATACCGAAAGAGTATTTACTTTTATTTATTTGGTTAGCCAATAATTGTTTATACGACTACATTTACTATATCTAATTCTAGATTAAAAGAATGCCAAGTGTACGGTACCTTAAAAAAAACGGTTACCTATAACTAGCAGTATTATTTATTATTATTATTATTTTTATAATAAAATAAAAAGAACTATGCTTTTCTGTAGTTTGTGAGTATACCCAGACGGGTGAAAACTTTAGTCAAAGTACGAAGGGGAAACACTTGTTATTAATTTATTCATTTTATATTGAAATGAAAAAGTGACAATTTTTTTTCGATTATTTTGTATAAAAATTGACTAAGACTTAGTATAGTTGATGTTATAAGACGTCAATTGATTTGTTATCATGATTGACTATATTTTTTTTCAATACTCATTTCATTTTATACTGTCTTTTCAGTTCTGCCGGGGTGTGTATTATAGTACGGTTGGCAACCCTTGTACGTACATTTGTCCTAATTACAAATACCTTAGCCTTAAAAAACATTAAGTTAATGTTTTTACAGCGCTCTATGATCTTATTACACTGCAATATTAAAACAAACGTATTGTGTATATTTACAATTTGATAAGATACAATAATTATTATCTGTTGAGGCTTATAAAATAACATATTTAGGTATATGAATGATAATGAAAATACATGTAAAAATTTTTAGACAATATTTTAGTGAAAATTAATGTTTCATACTAGAAAGTTACTTTATTTTATTTCTTTAATTATTTTAAAACTTGACAAATATTTCCGTAAACAATCGATTACACATCAGTTGCCACATAACACATCCTTATATAATAATCGATATAAAAATATATATGCTTGACTAAATCAAATTTCTCATAAATTGAATTGCTTAAAAACCATGCAAAGATCATTGAAAATCGCGTGCATTTACATTGACGTAAAACACTACGCGATTTTGCCAACATAATCATTAAAGCGAGATAAAGTCAGTGACGTCATTGATTGCTTTCTTTTCCTGATAAAGTATCAATTATCACTTAATGGTGCAAAATCAATTAGTTCAATTATTGCGCATGTGTTTATGACGTTTTACTTGTAAGGTAGACAACATTGTAGTAACTTTAATGTTTTTTTACATACACTCAAGACACTATAGAGTCTATACTGTCTCTGTCTATACTACAGACCATATTATAATACTAGCTGTCCCCCGAAACTTTGTTCGCGTGTTTTAGTTTCAACGGTTTTTGATTTTTGCAACATTTTTCATTTATGCTCCGCTCCTATTGGTCGTAGCGTGATGTTATATAGCCTATAGCCTTCATCAATAAACGGACTATCCAATACAAAAATATTTTTTCAATTCGAACCAGTAGTTCCTGAGGTTAGCGCGTTCAAACAAACAAACAAACAAACAAACTCTTCAGCTTTATAATATTAGTATAGATTTAGTGTGTACAACGAGTGTTAGATGGACACATGGCTGTCCTTGTATGGGATTTATTGTGATAAAGATATCCTGACAAAGGAGAGTGTCGCAGTGTGAACAGTCAAGAAAATGTCCGACTTTTGTGTCCGACAGTGTTGTAGTGTAGTTTTAGACATTGTCGTTTATTTCAAAGCATTAAGGTTCATTTTTCTACTTCGGTTTGGTCTGTCATGCGGTAAAATTATTAACATAATTACTTATTTGTAAGACTGACGGAACTTGAAAGAAGAGATAAATACATCTATGAGAGCTACCGTTAGCAATTTTCCCGCTAGGGGCGCTCGTGATGGCCGAAAATGACAAATTGCCTATTTTAGTTTGTTGGTGGGCTTTAACAGCTGACGCGCCAGTGGCGCCAACTGGCGAGCGCAATAACCCTCATTATATTGTATCTATTATTCTAGCTATTGTAATAAAACATTATGTACTAAATACTTCCTGATGCGTAGTGTCAATTAAAACACTCGATAAATTGCACAACGTTTCAGAATAATAGTGGATAAAAGATAAAGATTAATACTACCTATCTATTACTTTTTATACGGCAACAATGAGTAGGTAAATAACAAATAGAGTCACTCCCTATTGACTGCTGCCTAGTGCTCTATCTGTGATGAAGAAGCAGGAGTGCAGGATAACAATCATCCCACCCAGCAAGCAGTACGCTGTCTTATACCAGCCACAAATTGCTTAATAGTATTGAATAAGTAATTTGACAGCAATAATTGTGCAAATTTTGCTGTCGACTGTTTTTGCAAGATATATACGGTAGACTAGCGCAAACATTTCGTTACGTGTGTGACCGACATTACAGTGCTACAAAAAAGACAAGACCCTGATGATTAGTGTATTCGTACATAGCTTAAGATAAGATAAGATAAATAATTTATACAATTCCCACCGACACCAAGAAGGATGAATTTATTTAACTTTTGCGAGGAATCATTTTGACTGCACGGATAGCTGAGTGGTATAACGGTCACCACGCTAAGATTACCACCGTGCGCGACGTGCCGCGGGTTCGATCCCCGCATGAGACAAACATTTGTGTGATCCACAATCGCTTGTTCCAAGTCTGGGTGTTCTTTGTGTATGTAAATTGAATGTTTGTAAAAATGTAGTTTATTCCCTTCCGTATTTTATGGTGCTTTGCCCTCCATCGAACCATAACAGGCTAGTATTATTTATGGTTTTTATTTTTAACTAGTTTATAAATAGCACCCTGATATAGATTTAGGCCTTGGAATAAAAAGCTAATAAATTATGATTGCCAATTGTAGTACGTTTAATAGAAAATTACCAATTAAAGTAAAATAAAGTAGTTTATTTGTGCTAAAATGCAGCTGTTAAGATAATGTTGAAACTAATTGAGACAGAGTTAAGTTGTTTAGCGAGAGAATTTACGTCAATCGTAGAATAACGTCATAGTGCGCACGCGCACGAGATGTCCTCAAGAATTTATAATTTACTGTGTGGGGTGACCAGCAACAATGCTAATAATGCAGGTGAGAAGGAATGTGCAGCGGAAATTATGCACACGTACTTACTCTATGATTGTTGAGTCCTAAATATGCTCTCCCAAAAATAAATTTAAGCAGTTCCGTTTGTAGGTACCTAATTCCTACTAATATTAAAATCGAAAGTAACTCTGTCTGTCGCGCTTTCACGCCAAAACTACTGAACCGATTTACATGAAATTCGGTACACAGACACAGATAGTCTAGAGCCTGAGAAAGGACATAGGCTATGCTTTTGTTGCGCTGACCGACATCCACGCGGGCGGAGCCGCGGGAATCAGCTAGTTCATAAGAATAGATTGTACATAAATGTGAAAATTGGTATATTATGTATAATATTATACCCTATCGAATATAAAATCATTTTCTAACTTGACTTCAAACGAAGGTTCTCAATACGACGAAGTTTTTCATTTGTATGAGATGATTACGCGATATCGTCAGTAATTATTGTAAGATTGATTTAAAAAAACAAAACATAATGTCGAAATAAGAACTTCCTCCTTTTGAAGTTGGTTATAAATAGAAAGTATTGCACAAAGTAGTGTTGCAAAATATATAAAACGCATATAAAACGCTACGATGGTCAGTGTGTAAATGAAAATATAAAAATAATTAAATTAAAAATATTAACACAATCACGTTACCAGTTTATATGATTTTAATCATCATCATAAATCTTGCTTCACAGTGTTTGTTATCAAACTCCTCTGAAACAGCTTTACCATATAACACGTTGCGTTATTTGGGTTCATCGAGCATGTCTGATTAGTATTACTTACACTGCGATACTCCCAGAGAATGATCATAAAAATGTTGAGTCTAGAGCAGAGGTGGCGAACCTTTATGGATTTATGTGCCATTTATTTTAAATATTTATTTAAGAAGGCCATATACGCGTCTTCAAAAAATTTTGACTTTACTACCAAACACTACATTTTGGTCTGTATTGAAATAGATGCTACATTTATTCGTGTAATTCAAATAAGTATGACTACTATATTGTATATTAAATTTCTAAAATGGTGTTATTTTAAACTGAAATGCAAACCGTGCCCAAAATATTGTGTCGCGTGCCATAGGTTCGCCATCCCTGGTATAGAGCCTTATTTATTAAAATCACGACGGTGCTTAGCAACTGTTTAGCAGATTCTAATGTTTTTTCGGGGTAAATGCCTTTTGGCGTCTTCCAGCGCGGAGGGCGTGAGGGGGTATGTCGGACTTTCTCAGTCTAAAACACCCTGGTCCCGTCTCTGCCCCAGGCCGGAGTCGCGGCATTCTCTGCCAATTTAGACCCTGCTAAGTAGTTGCTAAACAACATAAAAATTTTGATGAATAAGGGCGAATCTATCAATCAACTCAGCCTATCGCGGTCCACTGCTGGACGTAGGCCTCCCCCAAGTTGCGCCACAATACTCTGTCCTCCGCCTTCCGCATCCAGTCCCACCCAGCTCCTTTATTCAGGTCATCGGTCCATCAGGCTGATTAAGGGCGAATTTATCAATAACCTAACATAAAAAACACATATATTATTTATAGTGGTCACGTAAATTACGTTTCTTTTAATTGAACATACACACAACTTTAGTGTAACAATTGATTACATGCAATGTACGCACGCATCGTGTTACCGCGCCACATTATGTACATACAAACATATTAACATTTAAATATTTTATTTACGTATTGAATTAAATTAAACACGAATTTTCAATTTATTTGACGTAATTGTTGCGTAGTAGATGCATGGAAAAATAAAATATAAAACGAATGCCCGGTTTTTGACTCACCTGTCAAACTTCATGTTATGCGCTGTGATTGGTTGTTAGTCTTTTGGTCAACCATTCACAGTCGTGATCAGTTGATTTGACTACAGATTAAATGAATCATGGCCGAAATCTGAAAAGTCAATTAGTTTTAAGTCGCCGTTATCTCTCATGCTGTCTTTGTCACTTTAAGGTGCAAAGAAGCGACAGATAGATATTTAAGTACGTCTTAAAGTTAAGTTGTGTTTTAGTATTTGGGGGTTAGCTTTTCAGAAACCGGAGTTAAGTATTTCTTTTGTTTCTTAGCCTGCAGAAGTTATTTAGAACCATGCTGGTAGTTAGCGAACATTGCATAAGCACCTAAGTACTAACAGGTTTAGTACCTACGTTAAGAGTGGTACAGTTTGATATTCTGTACTTATATAACTTAAAACCGACTTCAAAAGGTTCTGAATTCAACTGTATATTTTATTTGTCTGTTTGTTACGCGATTAATCCGGCAATTGTGATCGAAAGGGTTCCTCAGAGTTGGTCTGATATAAATTTTAACAAAATCGATTCAGTAGTTTTGTTTATTTTAATCGTAGTCCTTTTATTACATTTATGTGTATATATAAATTGAATGTGCTTGTCTGAAAAATTTTGGTTTCCAATTTAACGTTACTAAAATTGCGAACATGGAATCAATCGATGGACACGATTCACTTCCCTTATAGAAAACCGTGGGCTCCTTGAAGCGAAACTTCATTTGATATTTTATATAACACGCCACACTCTTAAGATTGGACTGCATGTACCAGAATTTTGATTAAATTATTGATCTCTGAAGGTTGAATAAAGGGCTGAATATTGGCAATCAAAAGTCATGCGGTCTTCTTCTACCGTACAATTAAAGCAAACATTTATAATTCTATAGAAAACCCACAGTAATGTATTATTTTATTTTAAAATCTGCAAAACATACTACATAACCCCTGTGTGCATACCAATGGGGATAATGAATAAGAAGAATGAAAAGGAACAAATCTACACAGTCTGTCAAATAGAAAATAAAAAAATATTAGACATGTATTTTTTGCTTTGTCGAAATAATAAATACTACTTAGATAAAGAGGATTCAATTTGAGGACTAGGGGCTAACTAATTATAAAATGTACTGACTTGTGACGTCAAAGCAAAAAAATAATCTTATTATCTTTCTGACGTACTTACGTACAAAAAGTCGTCATATAATTTTAGTACCTAATTTCAACGACAGAAGACAGTCTTTACGTCTTAGTTCTTGTTGTATACTATAAATACTTAATAGATGTTATAGTATATATAGTAGTATATATAGATGCTATACGGACTCTTTTACAATGGAACTATGGCTTTAACTCTTATTATACGGTATGAAAAAAATAATTAACGCATAAAATATTAATACCTGATTAACACGCAGGTGTAAAATGATTGTGTAAGATGGTGGCGGATGTTTGTGTAATTAATTCATTGATTGATATTAATAATATTGTGGTTGTGTAACTTGTTTACATAAATAAAAGTTATAATTGCGGACTCTTTGTCTTGATCTGTTTTCCGCTTACAAACACCTACATAGAAAACATTTATTCACTGAATAAATAGTATCTTCTTTATTATACGCCACAGATCAGCGAGTGAGTCTCTCTTAAAGTTACGGTTCATAATAATATCGAAGATCCACGCACAGCATTAAATTAATTCATAAATATTCATCAATAATTTATACCGTAATTATTTTGCCATCAACTCAAAGTTAGTAGTCACAATTTGCATATTTATCTTCACCAGAGATTAATTTTTAATAATTTTAAGCATTGCGACTTCACATATTTTTTTTTATTAAAATGATTTCTGATTTCCTGCATGGAATATAAGCAAGAAGTTAGTACTTGTGGTTAAAATAATTTCTGTACAGCCCGTACATCACTTCAAAGGAAGATATACTTCAGAGGTCTCAAGGAAGTTTGAGCTCAAGTTAACCCGTTTGAAGGCACATGAAACAAGTTCAATAAGTCCTTAAGTAGGTCACCGCACATTATAAAATCATAGAAATGTACCCTTATGTTCATACGTCTCATGAAATCTTCCCTAACTACATACATAGTTCGTTTTACTTACAGAGTATACACAAATGGCATATTATATCGTCATTCAATAAATAAATAATAATAAATGTGGACAACATCACATACATTGGTCTGAACCCAAAGTAAGCAGCTAAAGCACTTGTGTTATGAAATTCAGAGACAACGAAGGTACCACAAACACCCGGGACAAGGTAGAAAAGTGGTTTTCTACATTGACCTGGCCGGAGATCGAACCCGGAACCTCAGAGCTGGCGACACCTTGAAAACCGGTGTGTACGCCACTCGACCACGGAGGTCGTCGATAATCCTCATTACTTCTTCTTCTTCGTCATTACTTTTAATGTTTTCCACGCTATTCGTAAAGATCACCTATTTAATTTGTTGACGTAAAGATGTCTAAAGAAATGATTTCGTAAACCTCTGTGGAAAAGAATATTTGGGAAATATATTTGTTTGTGTTAATTCTGTTGGGTAATACTGTTTCAAAATGTCGTATCGTCTTGAAAAGGTCGAAGGTCTTAACATTATATTATTAAGAGGGACGCGACTGGGTCTATCTCCATGTTCCGCAGCTTTCTTCGTGGAAAATGGTTCTAGAATTCTAGAGTAATGATTTTTTCCCAAAATATCTAGGTTTACTTGATGCGTGCCTCTATTATTTCGTTTTTTTCCAAAATATTACCCTCCAAAAATTATCGTTTTTCCGCCGCTTTCCGACGATTATCAGACAAATTTGATAGGATTATAACAAAAAAAAAAAAAAATGATATAATCATAGCTGATATACCTACCTACCTTTCCTCTAAATTTTTAAGCAAACCTTATTTAGATCAGTCCAGTGATGGAGGAGAAAACAGCGGTATATGTAACGTCTTTTAGTCAAGGACTTTGTAGGTATAAACAGCCTGAGCTGCAGTTGTCCCTTACGCACTTTTTCGGGGGTAGGTCGGAGGTATGCGACGGCAATATATTAATATTATTTAAATACATATTTTTCAACATCTTCGGCAGAAGTGTCCTCTCTTAAGTTTAAGAAATCACAACCGCAAATAGCATAAAATAAAATAATTCTGGATGTTCAGTACAACTTAATTAAGACGAACTACTTAAACTAACACACGTCACATGGTGGATCTACTGAATTATTCCAAATTTGTTTATTAAGGTCTGAATACTATGTCCTTAAAGCTGATTTTCGCTTGCATTAGCACCAGTCTGTGTTTGGAATCACGCTGGGATGACCACCCTTTCTACAAGGGTTGTAGAGGATATTGACTTATAAAGCGGTTAGTTCACAATATTAGATATTTATAGATTTGCGGTACAGCATATTTAACATCTATCAGAATGTTGAGCATTCGTTCGATCTTCAGAAAATGCCTAGTAAACTAGAGTCCGCATATCGCGTATGAACTATCGGCAATAGTATAAACAAGTAAATCGTAAAAGTAATGTCAAAACAGAGAGCGCCATTTTAGTAAAACTATCTCAAAACCTAATAATACCCCACTAACAACGGAAACATCGATATTTTAGCATAAATATCTGTCATCGCACGGAAAAACACTTAAATCAGTAAACGAGCGTAGTACTTATAGCTAAATTTTATTTACGCTTGGCACAACGGGCTACTAACGAAGCGCGCACTCTCTATGCTACAGACTTTCATAGTATATCAATTCGGATAATTGAAATAAAAGGATTTATATCTTATGATTATATATATTCATATATTATCTCTCGATTTATATCTTATGATTGGACTCTGCGCTATTACATATATTTTAGTAGTTAGGTAACAAAATTTCAGAGTAATTTTATCAGTCCAAAGTAGCAGTATTATTACGCATGCGTGTAGCGGGTATGTTGCAACTCATTGTTACTATTGTTATGTCCACTTGTTGATTGTTACCCCCTCCCCCCCCTACTAGCTGCCTGTAAACCCCCCTCTGCCGGCGATAATTGCATCACACTGTATTGTTTAAGAGTATGCGTGTAACGTAATTGAATTGTTTATTTTTATGGATTGAAATTTGTATTGGAAGTGTATAAAATTGTTTGTTTGTTGTATTTTCATCTATGAGATGATTCCAGTCGGAAAATCGTTTACATTTTTTCATCAATGAAGTACCCCGTCTAGAATTACGAATGATAATTAACGAATAAAACTTGTTTTCTTACTTTGTAGTTCTTTTTTTGGCAGTCTGGATTTTAATTATTTATGATGTAATTATTTGACTTACAATACTCGAGTAGAAGTGTAGCAATTATTCCTAGATACAGTAGGATTAATTATTTTTATCTATGTAGGTACCTATGTCAATGAGCAATCATTAATATATTTTAGTGCTAGATTTTTAGCAGTGATTTGACGTTTAATTATGTAAGTAGAAATAACATCCGACTCTAAATAGGTTATCAATCACATGATTATATTATTAGACTAGCTGTCCCCCGCGACATTGATCGCGTTTTTTAGCTTCAACGGTTTTTCATTTTGCAACATTTTTCATTTATGCTCCGCTCCTATTGGTCGTAGCGTGATGTTATATAGCCTATAGCCTTCATCAATAAACGGACTATCCAATACAAAACGAATTTTTCAATTCGAACCAGTACTTCCTGAGATTAGCGCGTTCAAACAAACAAACAAACTCTTTAGCTTTATAATATTAGTATAGATAAAATCGTTTGAAACTTTGTCTACGACATTTGCTATCTAATTTAATGTATTTATCATAGATTCTATGATTTCAATTATTCCAAATCGTTAGCTATTTTCCCTTGATTTGATCTATAGACAAATTATGTTTCATGTCCTGTCTGCCTATTATCAAGAGATGTCACCTGAATGATTCGTCGAACACGATTTGCGAAAAACATGTTTACGTTTCTAAGTAACTGCATCAGAATGATAAGTTAAGTTCAATGAACGATTAGGATTAAAACCATGACAGGACAAGTTTCACTGAATTGCATTTAAGTGCTTTTAGATACATTGAATATGTATCAGTTCTTAATGAGAAGTTACGTTAGTTAATCCTGTTTTCCTTTAGCTTTCTTTTCAAGTTATAGATATATTGAGGGTGTTTTTTTCATGTAAGCCCTTATTATATTTAATACTAGCTGCGCTTCGCAGTTTTACCTACGTAATTCTCTTTCTCTTGAAGACTTATCGGGATTAAAGTAAGTGTGAATTTTTTTATCGAAATCTGTTCAGTAGTTTATGCCTGAAAGAGCAACAAACATTCAAGGTCGCAATATGAATACTACATTTCGCTTTTACAGCAAAAAAAAATATACCTAATTGTATTAAAAAATTGTTTTCTTAGATTAGATATAAAAGGAATTCCCTTTTATATCTAATCTTTCTCAAATAATATTTGTAAGAAAAGGAAACAATTTGTTTTCGATATGATGGAATTCATGATTTATTCAAGAGTGAAAAATCTCTCGCTAAAACACTTTCCTTGAAATCTGTAAACATTGCCAAAGGAAAAACTGTTTTAAAAATTCACTTTGAATTTTTAAAAAGGTATAATTTTAAAAGTGTGATTTTAGATTGTAGGTACAGAACGTTTCAGATCTTTGAGTTTACTTTATTGTGTGTAACATGGATCTAAGTCTTAAATATTATAAGAAATATTTCAAGACCTACCCTTCTTAATGTACAATAAAATACAAAATTTTCAGTCATACGAGTACATGAATTAATTATCAAAATAAATCAATTATAGTCAGTCCTTTAAAAAAATGTATAAAAATCAATAACTTATTTTTAGGGTTCCGTACCTCAAAAGGTAAAAACGGAACCCTTATAGGATCACTTTGTTGTCCGTCTGTCTGTCTGTCTGTCTGTCTGTCTGTCAAGACCTTTTTTCTCAGGAACGCGTGGAGGTATCAAGCTGAAATTCATATCAAATACTCAAGTCTATGGTCTCTTGGAGCTGTGAAAAAATCAAACTTCTAAGTCAACGCGATCAAAAGATACTCCCGTTTATGCCGCAAATTTTCGACACTCGCAAGGGAATCAAAACCTACAGGGTACTTCCCGTGAACTCAGAATCTTGAAATTTGGTACGAAGCAACGTCTTATAACACAGATAAAGGAAAAATTGCGAAAAGCATAAATTTTTAGTTACATCATATAATAAAAATATTTTTTATATTTTTTTTTTCGTTGTGCTATTAAAATACCATAACTACGACTATGACTCGATCATCGTGATGGGTGAACTTTTACTTATATCCCTACAGGTTTGTACGGAACCCTCGGTGCGCGAGTCCGACTCGCACTTGGCCGGTTTTTTTCAGTAACTTTTATTAAATTTATGTGTCGGCAACTTTTAAATAATACTACTTATATCAAAATAAATTAATTAAAGTCAGTCGTTTAAAAAATTGTATAAAAATCACCATAACTGGACTGCACGGGTAGCCGAGTGGTATAGGTCACCACGCCAATTACCTCTGTGCGCGACGTGCCGCGGGTTCGATCCCCGCATGGTACAAGCATTTGTGTGACCCACAAATGCTTGTTTCAAGTCTGGGTGTTCTTTGTGCATGTGATTTGAATGTTTGTGAAACCCCCGCGACACAAGGATGAAATTCCTTAGTGCGGGAGTTGTTTAAAAAAAAAAAAAAACTTATTTTTTTTAGTAACTTTTATTAAATTTATGTGTCGGCAACTTTTAGATAATATACATATGATTGTTCCATTTATGCCGCTCAGCTATCCGAGCACTCAAATCATCTTTTGTTTTACTTTAAAGTCTTTGTCAGAGCTTGAACAAACAGTGTCTAATAACACATTTATAATTATAAGTTAATACCTCATTATTGTCTTATATAACCGTCTAACCGTACATCCATTGTTCAGGTATCTACCACCTGTTATAACAAATTGCGTATTGCAGGAAATACTAAGTTGTTGTACTAAAAGTACAGAAAAACTTGGCTTGGTTAACTTCCGTATTGATTATTGCGTGCTAGTCAAGTCCTGTATTATCGGATTGCTATACCGCCGTGGTGTGCCGGATACGAAATGTGAAATGTACACTGCCGTTACCGGCCCCGTACGCAAGCTCCGGCGATAAGGTGACTATATATGACTGGGAATGAAAAGTCAAAATTTAAATACCTACTTGGTCAGTTAGATACTAAAAAAATATGAGACACGTATTTTTTGTTTTTTTAAGATAAGAAAGCATTAACTAAATGTAGAGCAAGTCAAAATTCAGGAGTGCGTCATGCTTGCGTACAAAATGCACGAAATTGTGACGTCATGCGCCATTTCAAATCAGCGTAGCGTTGTAAGTTTTTGCTTACGTAAATTTAGAAAAAATACGTGTCTAATATTTGTTTTTAAATCTAACTAAAAGACATTAAAAAATTAGTCATTTACACCATTCTATACGGTCCGGACCGATGACCAATTAGAAACTGAGTCTATCGGTTTAGAGGTGAAATACGTAGTCTCTCCATCCAAAATCCTGATCCATCTGGATTTGGTATTGGAAGCCCACCCCTACGTAATTGAATTACCTTTAAGTAATTTAACATTGATTGCGTGTGACCGCAATTTCAAAGCGACAATATCTCCGATATAAATAGTATAGACTAGCTATTCCCGCGACTTCGTCCGAGTGTAATTTAACAAAAAATATATTTAGTTTTTTTTTTGGTTTTCGAAGTAGCCTAAGTTACTCCTTATTATATCAGCAATCCTGCCAGTGAAAGTCCTGTCAAAATCGGTCTAGCCGTTTCAGAGATTAGTCGGAACAAACAGACAGACAAAAATAAAAAAAAAATATATATATGTTAAACGGTTATTTTAGTATTACAAACATAAACTACAATTTTATTTATTTGTATAGATTATAGATAAATGTATAAAAAAAAATAAAAACGTGAATTAGTTTCTGGATTATCTTTTACTATAATTTTATATAACCAAAGTTAGTCGGTTTGGCTGCTAGGTCATTCTTGTGTCATATATTAATTGTATTCATACTATTAAATACAAGGTATAGAAAAAGATGATCTTATATCGTCTAGAATGAAACAAAAATCAATTGCTTTCCAATAAATACTTACTATTTTTGTTACCTCAAAAACATTGTTAGTAAATAAAATGTTAACATAGTTTTATTTAGTCACCAGTCTTGTCAAGGGTTCTGTCTTGTGGTGTTAAAGCAGTCACCTGATGAAACGGGTGTGACTGGAAGCCGGCCCCATTTTGTTGAAACGCTAGGATTATCAAAAAAAGTTCGTACATAAATTGTATTGCAATAGATGACAAATTACGATAAAGTGTTTTGTTGACACTGGACTAGGTTTTTATTTACTTCCATCTCTGGAAGCAATAGATTTAGTGTTTGTACAAACTTTTTAAATATGTTGGATAACCAAGGAGGTAACAAGTAAACAATTGCTCATCCGCTGCTTTAATTAGTATTGTTTTCTTTCACAATAATAAACTTATTCACATACGAAACGTCGCACCAGGCATCATAACAAACGAAAATCTTCATAGGAAATTCAGCCTTATAAGCGTTACGTAGGGATGAAAATGGTATGCTTTGTTTTCGTGTTTTGTAATGGACGTTGTTGGATGGTTGTACACTGTATATCGTTCATGAGTCACAGTGATTAACCTTACTCGACCAGTCGTAAGGAATCCTCATTGTCTTCATAACAATGTGTAGTTTCTAGAAATTTATACGATTAAATATTTGGTTGATTTTTGATAGCTGACAGGATAACAATGCTGTTTTAAAGTAATAGAAAATTAGTATTATTGTTTTAAATATAGCATGTTCAATCTAAACTAAATGTTCATTTTAAAAACATTTTTTTTTTCATGAGTCATTGATAATATGGTTAACAAATGGATTATCAGATTAAAGCTAACAGTCACTGTTGTTTTTATTTTTTTATTATTTGTTTGCAGTGATTACGCAACTTGCTTTATTTAGGTACTATTTCAAATACAGGAAATGTTCTAGATCAACATTTTTCACTGTATCTAAGAATAGTATTTAAGAACCGAACTATCTAAATAATAGCAGGCTCAAAAAAAAATGTGGAGCATAGACTGATAGAACTATTCCTTCCAAATAGTTTATAGTACTAGTCGTTGTAATGATTTATTAATTATTAATTTTAATTATAACTACTTACAAGGATCCTAATGTATGGCAGAGGATTTTGTTTAGCAGCCAACAACATAGCGAACTATAATATAAATTGACTTTATGATCTCGATAAATAGACGACGCTATCATACAAATTCAATTAGTTTGGCATACCAGTATAATTATTTATATATGCAAATTAAAATATTTTGATTAGATTTGTACTAAACAAAGACAGTAAAGAAAATACTGGAAATAAATGTTTGACTGGAACTTTTTACGTCTAACATTTATTTTGATTGTATTTAACCTATTAGTGTTAGTCATTTGTTATTCCTTTGATAACACAGACAAAATAAATCAAAAGTTTAATAAATTGTTATTTATATAATTTAGAAAAGAAGTTAGATTTTTTAAATTTAGAACGTCATCTTATCGTTCGACGCCATCTTATAATTCGTATTTTGCATTAAATGTGTACATATTTGCAAAAACAACAATATTATTAGGTGTTTAAACATGATAAACATTTTCAATGCATAATAGAAATTGACAGATAAGGGCATTACACATCGATTCACTTTTAGGTCGAGTTCTATTGACATTATTCAATAGAATAACAAAGTCACATCGTTTTAAGGTTACCGAGAGGATAATTAAAGAGCATGTCTTGGAGATATTTGCATTACTTACAATAAATTTTTCAAGTTGTTTACACAACATATTAGTATTCTCGAATTTTATTGTTGATCTACAACATTTCTGGATTAAGAATTCGGTATTGTTATATTCGGAAATAAATAATATTAATTTTTTGTTTTTAACCAGCCAGAACGCACTTTGTTGAAGAAATTGTATACGTCACACAGTTAATGTCATATGGCACAAAAATTAAATCTGACTGCCTATAAATACATTTTTTTTTTTTCTATTTTTTCATTTTTTAAAATCTGTAGTAGGTACTTAAATTTTTTAGGTACCTATTTCGTTACTCTCTACGTTTAAATGTTTGTTTGAACCATTTGAACTATATATGACGCATTTGCACTGCTTACCGACATTGGTTCATACATGGCATGGTTTTTATGCCCCCTAATAGGTAGGTAAGTAATGTTCTGTTAAATGCAATAAGCAAATACTTCTATAAACGTCTTTGTTATGAGAAAAACGTGCAGATAAACAAATATATTACTCGACAAACAATCGTTTTGCTGGCAACTATTGACAATCGATTCAGTTTATCACCTTTTGAGTGTTAACGTGTCATTGATATATAATATTGATGTTGGAAGTTATTTATCAAGTTGATATACAGCTAAGAAGCCAGGACTAGCCTGTAAATCATCATACATCCTTACTAATAGTACCAATGCGAAAGTAACTCTGCCTGTCTATCGCGTTTTCACGCCAAAACTACTGAACCGATTTAAATGAAATTTGGTAGACAGATAGTCTAGAGCCTGAGAAAGGACATAGGCTACTTTTTGCCGCGATAACTTACATCCACGCGGGCGGAGCCGCGGAAAATAGCTAGTAGTAAACATTTGCGTAGTCATAGCATTCTTCTAAATTTTTTTATTTATTTATTTACTTGCTGTTGTCCGCGGCTTCGCCGCTTGTGTTTCGATTATCGCGCTAAAAAGTAGCCTTTATCCTTTCTTAGGATCCAAGATTACCCCATACCAAGTTTAATCGAAGTCGGTTCACCTGTTTAGCCGTGAAAGAGTAACAAACAGACAGACAGAGTTACTTTACTTTCCTTCCTTCCTTTCCTTTTTATTTATAATGTATGGATTCCCTAGGTTTAACGTACACATGCTATTGCGTTGTACACAAATAGTGGTGAACACCCGATTTTTTAAATCTAATTGTTGATAGAATCTTCTGCCTAGCCTTTTCCCAATCTATGTTAGGGTCGGCTTTCAGTCTTACCGAAATCAGCTGAATACCGTATTTTACATGGAGCGACTGCCTATTTGACCTCCACAATCCATTTATACATCTCATTGTCTGATAGACATTAGAATCAGTATTACTAGCCAAGCTAACACAAGTCTTAAAGCTTAAGGGTAGGTAATTCGAGTGATGTTATTAAGTACTAATTAACAAGTAATGTTTGTACTTTAAACCAGTACCTAAGTACCTGAAGGGACGTAATTCTTGCCTTCGCAACTTCGTATACAAACTCAAACCTATGATAAAGTATTCAGTGTCCGTCTTAATTTGTAATTGTAAATTTGGATATGGCGGCGCGGATGTTACGGCGTGCTTGTTGAATAAACATCAGCACTCAAGGCTTCATCTGTTGCCTTCTGTGACAGACATAGTGACAGCTCCAACCGTCTACCTTTGTTTCGCTTTGTTCCTTAGTTGATAATGTGGTTACTGCTTTTGTTTTACGTTTATCATGCTACATATGCTATCCTTTAGTCTTTGCATATCCCTTTGTTACTTAGACCATTTACAACGGAAGGTGTCTTAGCGCGTCAATCGAGGTAGCACACTAATAAAATATACACATACTATTATAGATTTTCTTGTAATGACATTATACACGATATTTCAGGTTTTACAAAAGGCTATGGCTATGTTAGATTCTACCGTACGGCCGGTATGTACTTTGACCGAAGGGAACACCAGCGTATGGCATTTCTTGTTGTCAATGCTTTATTACATGATAGATTTTTCTGTACCTACTTTAGAAACGCAAACGATACTAATTTTGGGCTCCTTCCTACCTACCCAGCTTCCGACAGAATTCTTTCACACTCTCTGAAGTACTAAAAACAAAAGTTTTCAGTCTTTGCGGTTCCGTGGTTTATCAACAAAGGATCATCTTTCTGCGAAATCAGTAAATCTCTTAAGTATAATATCACTTTTTCTTGAATCGCCATTCAACTCTGTCTTTGGAAACGTTCTCTGTAAGACTTTTCCACTTTAATTTTGTTTATCAAATGTGAAACAATTAGAGCATTTGATCTAATTACAATTCAGTGGCATCAAACACTTACCTACGAAAGTCATATCTATTACACGTGTTTGTCGGTTCCTAACTTGGATTATCTGAAGGTCTGAGGTATATAAAATAAAAAGAAAGTTAAGACAGGCGGTTGTTAAGGAACTTTGTTTTTAAAGTTTCAGGATAATGACAATCTTAATTAAATAAGTATTTTAAAAAGTTTAGTAATCACTTTGAAGCTTCTGAATTCAAATTGCTTTACTTTTATCGGTTTTAGTTCCTATGAAGCTTTTTAAATTGTTTTTTTTTAGTTAGTTTCTAAACATTTTGAGTAAACGATACTTTTTTTTAAAGATTGAGCTTCTAAAATCAAAATATCTGAAGAGACATTTAAATCATAATTAGTATGAAGATATTACGATCAAAGGTTCTAATTGTGGGCACGTAATTAATTTCCCAATTTATTTGATTACGATTGGTTGGTGAAAGGACCGGTATTCATTAGTGATACGTAATTAATTAGGTAATTGGAATTATTTCAAGTAAATTGAATCATATACTTATTTTTAGTATTCAATTTACTTTTGAATAAATAAAATTCATTTAAAAATTACAAGATTATTCTAAACCCAATCAATCAATCTGCATTAAAGGGATTTTATGGGCTTTTTATATTCTTATTTACGTATACATAAATTGATTTATTTTATTATCTTGCAATTAAAACAGTAAAAAAATGAAATCGTTACCGACCTAAAGATCTAAACAAATACATCCAAAAGGAAATAATTTGCTTTTAATTTGTTTTACTGTTTTTCACAATTGGTTCGCAAAAATAAATCCGGTGATATTTTCTTATCCTGTTTCTTATCTATCAATTTTAGAACTGCTGGTTTAGAACATAATTTTTAAAACAGCAATATCTCAGCTCAGGCCTTATCAAAGGAGGTAACAGCCTTCATTTGTTTTTTTAATCGTATTCGTAAACCAATTAGTTTGTCGGTGCAAGGGCATTAAATGTCGCACATT
This sequence comes from Diachrysia chrysitis, assembly GCA_932294365.1. Classification (NCBI taxonomy): domain Eukaryota; kingdom Metazoa; phylum Arthropoda; class Insecta; order Lepidoptera; family Noctuidae; genus Diachrysia; species Diachrysia chrysitis. Next base: position 5,075,095 of record OW028659.1, on the reverse strand, counting down.
TATCATCTTCTGTAACGAGGCCAACAGAATTGTTTAATGGGTTTAAGAAACTGTATGTTTAAAATAAATAAATAAAAACAACCTGAAACTATACTACTGTAGTTTAAACGGCATACAAAGAAAACAATTCTTAGTAACCAGATTTGCTTAGGTACCTACTGCTAGCCAGCTTCTTACTGAATCCAGGTTATATTTATGTTTTCCTTTTCCAAAAGACTGTGCAGTCTTAGAATCAAGAAAGTGTATGTAAATCTGAAAAACTTGTGTGTTAATAACATATTGGTATCATTGAAATAAAACTACTTTTTAAACGGATTCTATCGCAGTTTATTTTGATTTTAGTAACCGACGTTTCGACGCCTCTTCCGGTGTTATGGCCACGGGCAGATTAAGGTGGTATTCGCTTTGACAGTAGAGGTTGCTCGTTCTACCTTCATATTTTAATTAAATATTAGAAAAATGAAACGTCGGGAACAAAAATCAAAATATACCGCGATGGCATCCGTTTAATAAGTAGTTTTATTTCAATGTCTAACATTCGAGTAAACGTCAGAAAGCATTATATTGGTATCAGCCATTTTTGAAGCAATCAGAATCTTTGTGCTGTCTCTCTACCACAGTATTATTTTAATTTTTATTTCGAATTAGTATCAGTTGTTAACAAAAAGTAATATTGTTTAGTTTTTACCGTCTTGACGTAATATTAACGAGAAAATTTAACCTTGATCTCAATGAACTAATCTCTAGATTAGAAACCGGTTTCTGTAGGTAGTACAGTGTGTTCGATATTGCGATAATTGTAATCGATTCTTGTTCCTAATTAAATGTCAACTGCTTTAAAAAAATCATATCTGGGTAATTGGAATTTTGATTAACTGATAAATAAAGTTCTGTCGTCATCAGCCAACGTTTTATTAACGTACAATAAGTATCTATTCAATTTTTTTATATAAAATTCAAAGTAAAGATAAAATGAAAGATAAATAATTAATAGTTACGTCGTTACTTATTGATAAATTACCTACCTACTATATACTATGGTAGGTACAGCATATACTACTAAAAAAACAGTTTTTACCTGACTGCGCCAAAACGAAGGGGTTACAAAGATCAGTTTATTTTCAGCATAATACATATTTATTCTTTAATTTTTTTGTGCATTTTTAGTTCTAATAGCATCAAGCCTTAGGCATACTATAATAATCTATCATACACTCAATAATGACCTTCCATCCCACACTACACATGTTGCGTTCTAGCTGAGTTGTGGCCGAGTGGTACAGGTCACACCACGCTAATTATTTATTACGCGATGTGCCACGGGTTCAATCACTTCGATTCCCGCATGGGACAATCATTTGTGTGACCCAAAATGGCTTGTTCCAAGTTTGAGTGTTCTTTGTGTATCTTGAATGTCTGTAAAACTCCCGCGATAAATTGACAAGTTATATTTACTTTTATGAGATTGGAAAAACAATTGAACTCGCTACACTGTTAACGCTACCGACACCTCTATATATTGAATTATCTATATATTTAATTGTTTAAATTTTCACTTCTGACGGCACTCCCGAAGTGCCACTGCTTTTTTTTTTAAAGAGAAGAGATCTATTTGCGCATAATTTTCAGACAAACCGTTCCTTTTCACGAATGAATTTTTCTGTAGATACAAAATACGTATTTTATTTATTTACTAAATGCCCCAGCCTTTGTTTACTATTATGTGACCTACTCACCATGCCGGTACGAAAATAGTAGGTAGGATACTTATTTATTTAGTTAGGAATCTTATTTTTTCTTTTGTAATTCAAGTAATGTTGCCACTGCGCAACACTGGGTTAATTTGGGTTCTTTCCATCATTGCCCAGTTGAGTGTAGGAAACACGAAATTATCAATGCAAGATCTGTAAATTTTTCATTGATTAGATAAGCTGAACTTTCCGATGTATATCGATAATATATGATACCAGTAATCTGCATAATTCAGGTATTCTACAAAATGCCTAGGTAATGTGCAGAATACGCTACATTTGCTTTTAGAAGTTTCATATGATTTAATCCAGGTTTCATAACGGGTTTTTCACGAAGAGTAAGAATACATAATTAACAAATCACATTTTAGGAACTTCTATTAAAATCTATTAGATGTGTGTTATCAAATCAATTACATTTCTAGGAGCTTCTGTTAAAAGCCCATAGAAGAAGGTAAGCAAATAAAATATGAGCTATTTAGTCCACTAGAATGATAAAAAACGAAAAAGAAATTGTATTTTTTGCTTTTATCAAATCAATGAAAAATGACAAAGTTAATAAAACGCTCTTAAGTTTAGGAGTGGGGTGAGTGAGCCTTGCGACGTCACGTGTAGGTAAAAATTGTAGCTACAAGTGACGTCACGCGACATATTCCAATCACTGCATCTTCCTTGTTCATGTTTCATGTTTGTTTAATTAAAAAAATAGTTGCTCCCCTATTATGCGACATACAACATTAGTGTAGGTTCCTATTCACATATAGAAGTCTCTTTGTTTGTTTTAACTTAAGTTACGGAAGTTACGACCATGCTCTCCCGGGAATTGTATGCCTTTTACCTTTGTTCCTAATCCCAAAATGGCCCATGTCATGCAAGAAATGAGTACAAGATAAATGTTTATACGTTTTGTTTAAATAAAATATTGTAGCTCCTATTCTAGGACATACAAGAAGTTAGGAAATACGATACTTTCCTTGGAAGGAGTTAAAGTAGAGCTTTTTTGTCCAATACAATTTAGTCATTTGATGCATGTCCATTTCTGAGATATTTAAGAGTTTTCATAAAAAAAAGTCTTTCGAATAGAATAGAATATAAATACATTTATTTAGAACAGCACACAAGACATCACAAAAAAAAACAAACACCACAACAATAAAAAAATAAACATTAGCACTGTCGCATGCGAACCAAAAAAGGTCGCCAACTCAGCATTATGATGAAGGTAGAATACTCGGCTCTGGTTTTTGGTTGGCACCCCACAGTGTCAAACGGACGAAGTCAAACATAATTTAAATAATACATATATATTTTTCCTGTAATACCTAATTATTAAATAATCATTAAGTAATATATAAATTTATGCAATATATAAAAAATATATGCAATGATGAGGGTAGCATGATATTTGATTTGATGTGGCGTTAACGCGCTCGACACCGGGCTCATTTACAATGTAGCCTTCAGCTCGACAACTTCTAAGTAAATTCCGTACCTACTGCTCACTCGTGGGGCTAGGGTGTTCAGATATAGTAGTGACCGCAAATACCCAGTAGCCAGTGCACCATCTCGCCATAAAGCATGTGCACTGCAAGCGAATATTTATGTAAGTACCGTAGCTATTATTATTAAGTAAAATTATGTGGATTTTTCAAGTCAAAACTTACCCTTTGTTACAAAATTATGAGGCATTTCGTTTATTATTTTGTTATACCTAGTCTAATTTAGATAAAATAACTGTGATTTGTTTTTCTTAATCACGGTGTTACGTTAATGTTACCGTAACATCGTGTCGTATGTGATACTGTGTTGCCCATATAATTGGGTTGTGGAGGTCCAAATAAGCAGTCGTTTCATGTAAAATACGGTATTTAGCTCAATCCGGTAAGACTGGAAAACGACCATAACATAGCTTGGGAAAAGGCAGAACAAGACATAAGTCAGTTCGCTAAAAGTGGTACAATGTTAGTCCCACGCAGTCGTTTAGGCGGCTTCACGTCGTGGCTTATCACCACCTACGCAATAACACTCACTTGATTCGTACTAAGATATCACTCCCTAAGGTATTTATTTAGCAATTAAGATAAATAATTTAATTAGTACTTAATTTATCTTGTTGAAAATGTTTCTGGTGTGTATCGACACATTTTAGGTGTTAATTTATTGATCTACATTTCTTTATGCCAAAGACTTCATTTTTTTTGCCCGTTAGGTAGATTAGTGTAAAATATTAGACACGTATTTTTTTTAAATACCCAAAAATTTACGAAGTTGCATTGATTTGATGTGTCGCATCGCATGACGTCCCGATGTCGTACGTATTGTGTAACACCGTGACGTAATAAGCACCCTCACCTGGACTTTGAATCACTTTTCTCCTTGTTCTTTATATATTTTGGAAATTTAAAAATACTAATAATATTTATTTTCTAATTTACGGACTAAATAGATTTTTACGTTTCATACCCAGTCAACATCCCTATTATGTATTAGTTCAGGTATTAAGAAAATCTTTAACTTTTACTAGATTTAGTGAGTTAGACCCGGTATCTCTCTCATCTGGAATTATTTGTTTAATTCCATTCTTCTATCCTATTCTACTTCTATTTCTTCTTACTTTGCATTAATAATTAATAATAATACCAATTATGTTAAATTTCGTACTTTTCAATGTTATATTTAAATGTTTTATGTAACCGCATCAAATGGCATTCAGTTGTTACTGGATCGTAAACTGTCGCTCCTAATACATAAATTATTGGCTGTAACGTTATATTGATTGCCTATGCTAACTTTATGCCTAACCTAACCAAGTTTTATGAAGAGAAACTATTAAAACATTATAAAGTACCTATACTGTACGGGGGTAATCTCTAAAACTACTTATTTGGAAAAACTCTTTCTCTGATTCTTAGGTCATTTAAGTAGGTATGTAAGTTTAAGTAGTTAGTGAATTTTAGATGTAGAAGATATTTTTTTTGATATTAGTTACCTATATGATTTTCATCCGAATACCTAATTATTTTATTGAAATTCCATGTTATTTCCGATCGTTAGAGGTTATGTTACTTGTCGGCAATGCCATCTATCGTTGCATTAATTGAATTAACAATTTAATTAGTGACGCGCCAAAGCATGATAAATCAAAGATGTTTTTTGAAACTGCATACAAATAAATAGCAAATAAATCTAGCTACAGTTCAATGACCTAACCTTATCAAATAATTGAAGGCTGATTACCAATAAAAATACTCGATAAGTGAATGACCTAAAAAGAAAATTTATCGCAGTTAATGGTCGCCCTTTTTAATACAGAATCCTATTTCTTTTATCAACAAAAATGTTTTCGTTATTACGTAAAGCTGAACAATAAAAAATATGTAATTGTTTTAAAAGATGAGCGTTTTAAAAACCAAATCTAATGACCTCAGGTTAAATTGATTACAAAATCAATAAGATAGCGGCTTTTAAAATAACGGCTATTTAAAAAAATATACGTATTTAGACAATTGTTGTTTATTTGACACATTTTAAACACCTCGGCAAATAAAATTTGTATGATACTGTAATTTTAATTATAAGCACACTTGTGTTATTAAAGAATAAATTTAATTATTCTTATTTTAAATAACGGGATTTATGTTTTTTTTTTATCAACAATTTAGATACTTTATTTATTTCCAGCCAGCACTGACCAATGACCGTTGAGCAGCGTACTTTAAAGTTTTTACTGTAATTTATTTATAAACTAATTTATTAAGTAGGTGCCTTTGCGCCTATTTATTTTATACTAGCTGTGGTCCGCGGCACCACTCGCGTGGGTGGCGCTAATCGCGGCGAAAAGTTGTCTATGCCCTTTCTTAAGATCCAAACCAAGTTTAATTAAAATCGGTTCAGCGGTTTAGCCGTGAAAGCGTAACACAGACAGACAGACAGAGTTACTTTCGCATTTATAATATTAGTATGGATTATGTATATGCTTGTTATTGTTTGTCTGTTGTATGTACATACATAAATAAATAAATAAAATCCCCTAATTTAACCAACGTAAAAGCAAATGATCTATTAAATAACTATTATTCGCATCCATTAATGATCTGATTAATTACAATAAAATAAATGATTTATTAAAATAACAAATTTTATACTTCATTGATAAGATAGAATAGTCTAAATACAAAAAATATTTGTTTTATCTTACTCCCACACAATCAAACCCATTTCAAAATGGCGACACTGTACACACAGTAGTCTAGTGTATAAAATTGTCCACTAACATCGAAAGTGACCGCAGACTATTTAAATTGAGAAACATTTTCAATCGGACTCAGTAAAACTCTATCTTACCAGAAAGACTGCATTTCAACTGCAAACCGACTGCAAATTTGTTGTCAGCGGTTAACTAACTAAGCCAAACAAATCCACAAATGCACTAGCTTTATTTACAAATCACTGTTTACCAGTGCAATGGAATTCATAACACGCTAAATTCTTGTACTAACTGACTTACATTGATTACTAACTTCCAATCTAAAACCACTGCTGACCTAATACAGGCTTCGTGATACTGGTCGCATCAGTGCTGACATAAAGCTGCCTTCTGCGTAGCCTTTTGGCAACCAGACAACTGATAAACATACTTATATATTTCTAAATACATGCATATTATAGATAAATTACACCCAGACACAGAACAAATGATCGTGCTCATCACACAAAGATTCGTCCTGGCTGGGAATCGAACCCACGACCTCCGGTTTAGCAGTCAGGGTCACTAACCACTAGACCAAGAGGCCCGTCAAGTCTGTCCGGATTCAGTTCAATACCATACTTTCAAATTCAGCCTTTCCGAAGTGGACGCCCCTTTGTGGGCGCTGCAGGCCTAAAGGGGGTAAGAGACCCAGGATAAAAATCGAACACAGACATCGAGATCCAGAACAAAAAACAGAATCTCCGCTAATATAGCTCACAATAACTAATTTAATTTGAAGTTATAGTGATTTTTAAGTAGGTGATGCAGTGAACAAAATAAGTTTGGGAATCCCTGCTTTAAATGGTGTCAGTGCAGACTTAAATTATTTCCTATTGAATATTTTAAAGTCATTTTGCCTATCACTGACCTAATGTAAACTAGTCTTTATGCTATTAATCGAGGACATTATATTCAGAAGACGTAGGGCCTCGTTAGATGGCTATAGTTGGTTAAATTTATCGGCAGGCTGGCTTGGCTTGATGCCAGCAAGTTACGGCTCGAGGCTACCTAATGGGCTAACGTTTGTTTATTAATTAACTAGCTTTTGTTTGTTTTGTTTTGCGACCAAAATGAAATGAAAAATGTTGCAAAAATGAAAAACCGTTGATACTAAAACACGCGAACAAAGTCGCGGGGGACATCTAGTAAATAATAAAAATCTAGAAGTAATTTTGTCGTATTCAAATATTTATTTTATAATACCGTACTCATACCGCACTTCGATTGACTCCATAAAAATCTGTTCTGCGCATAAGTCAACTTATGTGCCGCGCATTAAATGTATTTACAGATTAATGATGATGAGAAATACAAGAAAATATTGTGGAAAACTTTGTTTGTGGCCATTTACATCATATGTACCTAAGCATTAGAAAGATTCGCGATCGTGATAGTCAAAAAAATCAAACGGAAAATTATCAAAGATTAAAAAAGTTTCCACTCTTTAGTTTTAACATGATAGTAATTAAAATTTTTCTACCCCTCCATAAAATAAATAATATTATTAGCTTGTACTTGTCACACCTGGAAAAGTCCTATAGAGAAGGCACGGATTGATCACCACGGTTGCTCACTTGCGGGTTGACAATAAGATGTCAATTTTTTAAATCTCTATGTTCTCAAGATGGTTTCTTTCATCGATTGTCTGTGGTGTCTTAGAATAAATAAAGAATTCCCTCCATAACTAAACATATTTTTTTCTTTATTCCACAGTCGGGAAAATACGGCGAGGGCTTCATCGGGTCCTCGCGGGGGGTGGCGGTGCACGTGCGAGGGAAGGGGGCAGTAAACGAGCGGGATCACACCGGCTGCACCTGGCCGCTGCTGTCCACAGCAGCTCCTAACGACCCCTTGCCCAGCGAACCGTGGGTCGCGGTCATCAAAAGAGGCAGCTGCAATTTCGAAATCAAGGTAAGTTCATCTCAAATAAGGGCCCGTAAATGTACCGCGGCCCTCTTCCTAGACGGAGAAAGAATGAAATTCACGTGTTTTGGCTTTGGTATACCGAGTGCTATTTAATTATTAATGTAAACATAAAATGGATGAAATGTAGGCCTATATAATACCTAAGGCTAGTCAGTGATCATTGCAGTATTGTCCGAACAACAACAGTAGGGTTCAATTAGTGGTTACCAATATTATTCAATGAACCTTTTCGTATAATAGACTCACAAACTATTATATACCTAGAACTAAAGCTGAGCTTCTTAATAATACCAGCCTATAAATATCCCACTGCTGGGCACAGGTCTCTTCTGCATGTAGGGAAAGAGATTGATCACCATGCTTGCTCACTTGTGGGTAAGCGATTTTAGGTTTAATTTTTAGACTCCAGGTTTCCTCACAATGTATTTTTTCACCGATTGGCAGTGGTGTCTTAAAATAATTGGGTTAAGTACATAAATTCATAGTCATATTGGTCAAATCATATTGGTAGTAAACTAGGTTTAAAGTTTCGAAGCTGTCCTCAAAAAAAAAAGGAAAAGGTTGTGTACTGCAGTGCATGAACCTCAAAATAGATGATGATTTATTAAGTAGCAAAGTTGGTTTTATATTTTTTTGAAGAGTTCTACGTACTTAGCTTGAGCGCAGGCTATGACTGCTTTACCGAGAAAAAAATTCGGTGTACTGCTATGTACTTTAGTTGCTACTGTTTAAGTTCTAGTTAACTACAAGTTCTTGTGCTTACTAATCACGTCTCAAGTTGCTAACGATGTTTCGAAGAGTTCACGATACCAGTCAATGGAAATTCGATCAAATAAGTAGGTACCTATTACAAATTGGTCTAGACTAGACTAAACAACTTCTTTGTTAAACAGGACTTAGGTATTTGTGGGGTTACCATACCGTGGACGATTATAGACAGGGTTTGTTAAAGTGAACTATGGTGTTAAATTTTCACAGGATAAGTTATCTGTACCTACTTACCTAGACTATTAATTATTTTATTTTTATGATTCCATCTAAAAAAAAAACTACGTAGTTTAAATATTTCCAGTATCAGTACCAGTAGTAGGTCCAGCTTCCAATATTTATTTGTTTAAACATGTCTGTACATACACTAATTATTATTTATGTATGTAAGATGACTATTAACTACGTCATGATCAACATATTAAACACTTAAATAACTTGCCAAAATCACTGGGTGCTTCTCCCGCATTTATTTTAAAAGCTGCTGTTTTATAAATAGTAAATATAAATAAATGTGGACAACATCACATACAATGTTAAGTAGTTAATGCACTTGTATTATGGAATCAGAGACAACGAAGCTACCACAAACAACAAAACATTGACCCATCCAGGGACCGAACCCGGGACCTCAGAGCTAGCGACACCTTGTAAACCACGAAGGTCGTCAACTATTAATATTTTTATTTAAGATTTAATACTACATTGTCAAAGTAGCGTCCTAAGTTCGTTAATTAAATCTTAAACGTAATATACAGGACATAATCAGGCCCAGACTTTCCTCTACATGTAATGCAAATATGTCAGTCTAGACTTAGACATTCCTGATAAGAAACTACCTGTCACCTACACGATTATAAGCGCTGACCTAAATCACCAGAGCAGGCACCTACGCAAATAACAAATATTTCCTCTGATAAATACATTAACATGTACTTAAAATGTACTTATTTCATGTCGTTATATTTAGTACAATAGGTAGTATATATTCCTTTGTTAGCTTTTTCACAACATAACAATGATTGAATGTCAATTATCTTCGAAAATATTCTAATTTTAGATCTATACAACAATACAATAACAGTTTTATATTACCTTTAAATCCTTACTAATATTATAAGTAACTCTGTCTGTGTTTGTGTTACGTAACGACTAAACTACTGAACTAAATTAAACAAAATTTGGTACAGAGGTATTCTAGAGCCTGAAGCCTCGGCTACTTTTAGCCGAAATAACTGATATATACGCAGGCGGAACCGCGGGTGAAAGCTAGTTACAATACGTATTTAAATAAAAGTAAATGTTTAACATACACAGATACATAGGTATCTTATAATTATATTATAGAAATGTTGTTTAAATGATTTTGCGCATCTCCGAACCAATAATTAGATGTCATACTAAAATAAAAAAATATTGGTTGCCTGTAAAGTCGGTATACGGGCGAAAGTTTTACGTGACAACGACTGTCAATGTCAATGTCTGTCTCTCTCGCTCTTAGGCGGGCTAACCATGCCCGAGTGGAAGGGACGCGTGCCTCTCACTCGCTCTCATTGTGAGCGCATAACGTGAGCGGAGCGTTACCCAGTTTCTTGAAGTGTCACCCGGCAAACCAATTTATAAGACGTTGTCACGTCAAAAAATCAATAAGATTCTTGATTTGTTGGTTGATGATGACTGATTTTAGTCCGGTTTTCATAGACTCCGTCTACTAATCAGGTCTCTACATGACGCATAGCATAAAAACAAAAACATTAATTGAATAAGAAAATATTAATTACACATATTATGCCGCCTGTCATTTTTATAACTAAGATAATACAGTAGGTACCTTTAGATAAGAAAGAAAAATAAACAGAAAGAAAGACAGTTGCCACACACTTGATTGATTAATTATGTAGGTACTCTTTAATTAACCTGACAACTTCTAAATTAATAACATAAATATAAATATTATTTATAAACAAGGCGTTAATTATCGTGAAACCTGTCAACGTGGTCATAATATTTGTATAAGTATATAAAATTAGGTAAAAACTTAATTAATGTTAGATATTGACTTAGATAATTTTAGAAAGTAAAAATAAATTATTGGTACTCTTTTAGGGCGTTTAACTTTCAAATAATTCAAGTAGGCATTCCAAATTTCGGTTTGAGACGCACTGGGATATGAAACGCTATGCCATTGTTTTTTGGAAAAGTCATTGCTGAAGCAAGATACATACTTCCGAATATTTGCAATGCAAATTAAATTAAAGATGTTATTAAATGTTTATCTGTCGCTGTTTTACACATTACAGTGACGGAGACAGCATGAGTCTTAACGGTGACTTAAAACTGATTGACTTTTTAGTATTCGGCAAAAATCTGTCGGTATTTGAAAGAAAAATAACCCCTTAATAAAACAAATGAATAAAAGTATCCTAAATAATGAGTGTATTATCATTATTTAGGATACTTTGTATATTATTTCCTCCTGATATAAACGATTGATCACACGATATCAGTTATGTTGGCTATAAATATCGCGACATCATGAAGTATATTAGTATAATACGTAGATCAACTGCGCTTGCAATAAAATGATAACATACAATTTCGTCTGTCGAGTATTATTTGGACGATAAAAATGAGTGTGAGTTAATACTTTGATAATACTTTATAAGTGTTCTAGTAGATAACCCTATGTAGCTTTGTCTGGTTTCCAAGTGTATAAACGGCTACAATATATTAAAAAAATAAGTGGCATTCCGGAAGTGCCGATAAAAGTGAAAACTTGAACAATTACAATACAATATGTAAATACTTAATACCTAATACTTATATAAAGTGGGGTCAGTAACGATAACAGTGTCGCGAGTTTAATTGTTTTTTCCCCATCTTTTAAAATGCCCAACGCGCATAAAGTAGTTTTAATTTCAAAAATAAAATCGAAAACAACATCTACTTACACATTCGTTAAATCTCAGAACGACCAAGTAATGACAAAGAAATGGCATGGTAGAATAAATGTTATGGTAGAATAAATAAGATAGTTTTCTTCTTCCGGTCCAATTCCAAATTACTCTTAATGAATGTGGACAATATCACAATACATTGCTCTGAACCCAAAATAAGTAGCGAAAGCACTTGTGTTATGGAATCGGAGACGACGAAGGTACCACAAACACCCAGAACAGAAACAACGTAAAATTGTTTTCGAAATTGATCCGTCTGGGGATCGAAGTCATCGAACCCAGGTCTCTTCGAATCGAATTCGAATCTTGGTCCTCACAATGAGTATTTTTCGTCAATTTCCTTCTATCTGAAATTTCAGCACTCCTTTTTTACATCGACCTTCATATAATCTTTCCATCATTTTCGGTCTTTCCATGCATGTATTTTCCCTGTCATATTCTACTACATAGGATTAAAGAGTCTTATTGACACTCAGGTCTCGATATAATAGTTGGCCTTAGTATACCGCAATAGCTAATCTACCGCTAGCTTCCAAGATATACTTGTTAATCTCAGTATTAACGGTAGCTCACTCTAAATGGTTCTGTATGTACAGCTGATTAGCACTAAGATCCGTTAGATACGGTTTTACGCATAATAGTGTATTGAAATCATATTTTTTTTCTATAATCGAAACTAATAGAATTTGATGGTATGCGTAGTTGAGTGGTAGATATACAGGGTGGATTTTTTGATGCCACCTGGAGTGATAGTAGGTACCTACCCTAAATATTGGAGATGGGAAATTCTACTCAAACGAAACACTCCTTTGGGTAGAATTTACGATCTATAAATTAAGTACTAGTAGTACTGGAATAGCTAGAACGTAATAATTACTAGAATTTAATTAAATTACGCAACTGTCCTTGAGAAATCTCAAACATTCGTTGGACATAGTAAACAAAATAAGCGACATATCTTAGTTAAAAATGTTCTACAACACCGCACTTTTTATCTACTTATAAATGATAAGGCCAGGGTATTTTCCAGCGTACTTTTGACAAGCCCTAAAACAACGTCATCCAAGTGAGAGATTCTGCAATCCGAAGTGGCTGGACCACTGGGCCGCTCAAATGTCACTGAGAATAAATGTCACTCAGAAATGTATTTCTCATCAGGTTTTCTGTGTGGGTAGAAACCCCAGGGGTGTCTATATAAATGGGAACAGTATATATTTGGTAACGAAAGGCTATAAGTGCCACCGGTACCTATAAAGTATTATACTGTTTATGAAGATATAATAAATCTGTCTTTAAAGATGATAAAACGTCTGGGATGGAATTTCAAAGTGATTGATTTTAACCTTTTAAGCGTACAAAATATCAATTGCCGTGCACCTAGCACGCGGCTACTTAACTATGTCAATACTTAGAGCTACGAAATATAATTTAATGTAATCGTTGTAAATAAGTATCTCTGTTTAATAATGGTTTTAGTTGTGCCACGCAGTTAATAGGACGAAATTAAAACGAAAAATCATAAATGTTCTCTGTCGCAGAAATACGACACAAGCGGTCAAAAGGTTAATACAGAGTATGTAAGGCGTGTCAGAAGTATATAACATACACTTATTGAGAAAATTCTTCCTTTTTACGTACATCGAAAACCACTGGAGTACTTAACACGCAGTTTGCAATCAAACGTGGTTCCCAGATAGATTATATCCCTAGTTGATAGTTATATGTTTGTATTTAATATCTATTGATGTATATAATTCTTTTATTACAGGTTAATAATGCGTGGCGTGCGAACGCGACCGCGGTACTCATCTACAACGATCGGGACACCACGCTCTTGGAGAAAATGAAGCTGTCCACGGATACTGGACGTAAGTGCACCTATATTAAATTACTACACACTGAAATCTATGCTTAATATTATAAAGCTGAAGAGTTTGTTTGTTTGTTTGTTTGAACGCGCTAATCTCGGGAACTACTGGTTCGAATTGAAAAATTCTTTTTGTATTGGATAGTCCGTTTATTGAGGAAGGCTATAGGCTATATAACATCACGCTACGACCAATAGGAGCGGAGCATAAATGAAAAATGTTGTAAAAATAAAAAACCGTTGTAACTAAAACACGCGAACAAAGTCGCGGGGGACAGCTAGTCACAGATATAGATAGACCTAGTAAGTCGAGGTCCGAACCCCACAGGGGGTGCCCTTAGTGAACGTTGCTGACGTAGTTAGTTTTTCTATTGCTCTGGCTGGAGGCCCTTAAGGTTCTCGCCAAAAGTCCGTGACGCAGTCAAAGCATGCGCTCAGGCTAACTGCGTAAATCATTTCCAAAAAAAAAAAGATAGACCTAGTTAATACAAGAGCATCTACTTCGCTCGACTCTTCGCGGGCCTCGCTTAAGCATAATATGCTTAATGCGGCAACTATTGCGCTCAGTCTGCATCGGTGCGCCGTGCTAGTGGGTTCCACCAATGTGTACGGGGCATTATTGACAAACGAATGTAGGTATCTACATTAAAGTTGATTCTAGTTTGAAATCTATACTTAATATTTTAAAGCTGAAGAGTTTGTTTGTTTGTTTGAACGCGCTAATCTCAGGAACTACTGGTTCGAATTGAAAAATTATTTTTGTATTGGATAGTCCGTTTATTGAGGAAGGCTTTAGGCTATATAACATCACGCTACGACCAATAGGAGCGGAGCATAAATGAAAAATGTCGCAAAAATGAAAAACCGTTGAAACTAAAACACGCGAACAAAGTCGCGGGGTTGGATAAGTAGGTTACAAAGGATGTAGGGCTTTATTCATACTTTTAGGCTTTCAAGGGTTCGATTCCCATTCCCGACTTTTATTAAGCCATCAAGTTTCATAAACAGAATCTACATCTATAAATTAAATAATGCTTCTATGTTTGTCCTTTATGCGTCCTAAACCAATGATCAGATTGTAATAAAACTTTGGGAGCCTTCTAATGACGCCCGAAAAGGGTTTTTGAACCAAAAAATACAATATGCTAAAAATACTTTTATTACGTGGCATCTCAATTGCGACGCATTTAGCTGGGTGTAACTTATAAAAAAAAAATTGAATACGGATAAACGTTCATAATAAACTAGCTGTTTCCCGCGCTTCGCCCGCGTGGACGTCAGATATCGCGGCAAAAAGTAGCCTATGTCCTTTCTCAGGCTCTAGACTATCTGTGTACTAAATTTCATTTAAATCGGTTCTGTAGTTTTGGCGTGAAAGCGCGACAGACAGACAGACAGAGTAACATTCTCATTTAAAATATTAGCAAGGAATACGGAACAACAATAACATATTACTCATTACCACTTTTGTTGGATTTACACTTTCCAAGGAGGACTGCATTGTGAGGTTGTACCTATAAGTCAGCTCATAATATTTATGTTGCTGTCTGTAGCGTAAATCGATTAAATCTTACACTCTTGTCGCTTCCCTGTGTGACGACATCACTATTCAATCTAAAGAGGTCTCATGGGAAATGTTTATAAGCAGACGGTAGGTGTAGACCAACTATAACATACATAAATATTTTCTTCAGTAGGTACTCTGATATTATTGTTAGCTAAACTTGTTCGTTAGCTTTTAAAAAGAACAATATTATTAGTAGTGATGTATTTTTATGGTATAAAGATGTGGCCCGCGTTTACACCTACGTAAGATATTTTTTTTTTCCGGACAGAGACGTTCTTCATGGTGTAAACTGACTTTGTTTTCTATATTTAAGATGCATATACTAATATGCAATAACAAATGAAAGTTCTACGTTTAAAACGGTTGGCTTTTATCAATGGCAAAGTTAAAATAAAATGGTGTTTCAGAACAAAACAAACTCGCTAGTTCTTTGTGTGAAATTAATTATTTGTTTATCAATTGAAGTCTTAATTTAAAGAGGAAAGCTGGCTTTAAATTGAGTGTGGCCAGTCTTAATCTTTCATATCCTGTGGTTTAGCTAATTAAGAGATGCATGTCATTGACCGCACCCAAGGATTATTATATTATAAGTAAGGATGATAGAAAGAAGGTCTGATCTTATGCGGGCTTGCCAGAAAGAGAATTCTTAAGGTTTATAATAAGTAGCAAAACCTTTTTATAAAGATAAAACATTGTATCATTTAATAAAACCAATTATTTTTACTATTTTTTACCCTTTAAAAGTATTTCCTGTCAATTTAATACAAAAATACTGATAATAATCGTATTTACGAAACAACTAAATAGTGAATAAGAATTCATTTCAAAAGTAAGTTAATTTTCAGTGACTTAAATCAGTTAAAAAGTTGTATTAAATAAAAAATCCTTGAACATGTAAGGGTTGACAGCCTTTATATATCAATTAAAAAGTAATTAATTAAAGAGTATCGATGTCGCTTGCTAAAAGGGCCAACGCACGCATAATAACCCGTTTCTCTTACTTAACTTCCAATTAAACGAAAATACGCCGCGCCCTTTATTGGGTGTACAAAACTAAGTACATACGATGACCAAAGAGTAGTGAGTAACTGGAGTGTTTCCCTCATAAAATATTTTAAAAGAATTCAAAAACTCAAATTATTATTCAATAATAAATTAAGGAGCAAATTATCAATTTTGTATAATTATTTGAGTTAGTCATTTATAAAAGTATGATTGTTTTGTCAAAATATGATATCATGTGTTATGTAAAAGTGGTCATAGTCATTGTTAGTCACATGTTGTGATTATAAATTGTAATCCTACGATAATTGATATTCAACATTAGTAAACAATATTTTGTCTGATGACTCAACTCTTTTAAACATTAGCTGTCAATTTAAATGCATTTTTATCGGTTCTGCACTATGACAATGCAAATTATGGTCAAAATATAGATTAAGAAAACTCACAACTTTAATCCCTAAACATAAAATCTACTTTGTCTTTTCATAGCATATGTACTCGAAGCATCTGTTCGTGCTAATCTCCAATCAGTTGAAAATAACCTTTGACGAAATGGGAAAGTAATTAAAAACATACGCTATATTTTATGACAATTAATGTTTATGTATTGCACAAAAAGTGTTCTATCTACTTTATGATTGTCACCAATCTACTATATTGCACTCCATTTGCTACCTACTCTGTGATTGCTCCGGTTATGGCCACTCACAAGGCCGACTGGTCAGACGCCACATTGTTCTCCTAATGCGACAGTGAATGACAGTTATCTGTATAATCTACTACTATATATTTGTATATACTATCTTACGTACGTACTTCCTTACCAACAAACCTCCAATGGACTGGTGTTATTAAATATTCTAAACAAACTTCAGTCCAAAAAGACAGACCAAAAACGAGTGCGAAAAAAAGTAATAAAAAGAAAACCAGAATTAAGTGTAAAAATATTTATTACGTAATATACGCTACTTAATATATATATGCTACTGGCCAGAAATCTTAAAAGACAAAGAAAATGAAAGAGATACTTAGAGGTTTTTAGAAAAAAAAACCCTTTCCCAGGCATCTATTTACGTGCAGTTTCGTATATACCTACCTCATATTAGATAATAGGGTATTTGACAGGTTTTTAAAAACTGTTGATACGTTCATCACTGATATCTAAGAACTCTAAAGAAAATCTATATTTTACGTTCAATTACATATAGTGGAAACAAAAAATATTATTTAAATATCCCGCAAAAACCCTTTTCCTGACAATATTGCGCCTCGTATGTCATCGTGACGTCACCTGCTTTGGTTTGGTTGTAGACGCAACTGTATACAAGTAGTTGAGGTCATCAACCATTCGGCTAATCACAGCCGTTTACAATCACGTGACTAAAGTAGACAAAAATGCTTTTCTTTGTCGATTTTCTCCTGAAATATATCGTATTTTTCTTATCTGACCAAATAGTTGGTTTCCAAAATTCATATTCAATGCGGATGCCATTAATATATCCAATATTTTACATGCTGTCAAATACTCTATTTCAAATAAGTTCTAATATTTGTTATAAGCTAGTACCCAAGGCCAAGATCGTTGAAATAAACGAGTGCTTTCATAAATGAATGTTCTTTTTGCAGTTCATCCCAGAACTTCATTCGTTCGTAGAAGGGATTTCGTCCCTTTGTCAGTTCGGAGCCGATACTTAGGTAGTTCAGGTTGTCTTCGGTCATGACTGGGTCCCAGGTTATTGATAACGCTGGGTCATTGGTTTCAGGAGTAGGGTTTCTGAAAATGAAGTGTTATTAGTATTTTAAATTAGATTTTTTCCTGATTATACAGATTCCAGTTAGAATAATAATATCATGGGACAACTCGCATTTGGTGGACAACTCATAAACATACTTATATCTTTCTAAATACATACATATTATAGATAAATTACACCTATACCGATAGTCCGTTTATTGAGGAAGGCTATAGGCTATATAACATCACGCTACGACCAATAGGAGCGGAGCATAAATGAAAAATGTTGCAAAAATGAAAAACCGTTGAAACTAAAACACGCGAACAAAGTCGCGGGAAAAATTTAAGATAATGAATAAAACCACTTACCCAGTCTTAGCGAAATTCGTCCACATTTTCACGACTCTGTTCCTCGTAGCAATAGAATCTCTGCTTCCTTTACAAACTTCATCTTCTGACTTAATACGAAAGAGGAAAGGGAGTTCCGCAGCATGTCCAACTGAGTTAAGGAATTCTAATTTCTTTGGTACAGTCCATTCGCCCGAGTAGTTGAGAATATAGTAGTATATCGGAAAACCTTTCATGTGCTGCGTCATCATCCTAACAATCTTATTCACGTAATATGAGAAATAGTAGTCGCTTATAAGTTGTAAGTATTGTGTCCTCGTGTCCGCCCTTAAGAATTCCTCGCCTCCCAAGTAAAATTTCAGTAATTTATGACCTATACTTTGTGTTATTTTATCTTCTCTTGTCAATTCTCTTGGTACAAGCAGACTTACATTCTCATTATACTTTTCGTAATCGGAATAGAAATCTTCAACAACAAACTCTAGCAAGGCACCTTCTATATTATTACTTCCGATAATAATTGGTACTTTATTATAATTTCCGGATTTGATTATTACGAATGGACCTTTTGTGATGAAGGCTGGCAGACCTTCAAGGTCCACTTCAATGCACGGTTTGAAGATAGAGTCAACGATAAGACCGTGAGCCTTGCTCTCAGCTAATTTCTTCAACTTAATAAATGCGGTTATAATATCTTGAGCTGGCAGGTTCCTTAGTTCTTCAACAATTTCCTGTTTAGAAGATTTATTGATACCTAATTCATTGGCTAGATCTATTACGGGCTGCGATGGATTTTTAATTAGGGACCAGTTGTTTAAGGCACTTGCACTTTGTATGATTGCTTTGTGAAAGAGTCCCGTTGCCATTGGCGACAGCATCATAAAATTGACAATAGCTCCGCCAGAAGAGCTTCCAAAAATAGTGACATTGTTTTTGTCTCCTCCAAAAAAAGTTATATTATTTTGCACCCATTTTAAAGCCAACACTACATCTTTGAGTCCACAGTTTCCGGGTGCTGTATAATCATTGATAGATAGAAATCCGAATGGTCCCGTTCTGAATCCACATCTGACGAAAACTACGTTTTGATCTACAATTAATGCTGGATCGAGTATGTGATCTACTACATATGTGAAGCAGTATCCTCCTATCCAGAACATGACTGGCATTGGTTTTTCTGGCTGAATGTTTGGAGAATACACTTCTATGTAGAGGCAGTCTTCAGCGGCTGTTACTTCCTCATCTGATCTACTGTAGTGAGGTATGGGAGAGTCCTTAGTGCAGTCAATTACTTCTGTCCATGGTCGTATTGGATGCGGTGGCTGGAAAAAGCAAGATGTAAAAAATTAGCATTTTGTTTTAAAAACCGTGGCACTCCAGGAGTGTCGACATAAGTGAAAACTTGAACAATTACAATATGTAGATACTTATATACAGGGGTGTTGGTAACGGTAACGGTGTCGCGAATTCAATTGCTTTTTCCCTTCTCAAAAATGCTCAAAGCGCCTAAAGAAGTTTTCACTTCAAAAATGATTGTGATATCGTGTACTGTTCTTTATTTATTATATTTAAGGCTCTATAGTCTATACAATAGTGTTCTTTCTTTCATTATTCTTGTAAAGTTGTACTTACCAAGAACCGTAATCTGCCGACAGGTGGTAAAGCATATGGTATACTTTTGAACTTATAATGATCTCTTCCATCAGTCTTATCAATATATCCACAGATTGGACCTTCTTTCGTATTCACAATACATTTTGCATCCTCGGTGATTAACGACATTTTTAGAAACCTGTAAATTGTAAAAGCCTGTATTTATAAACATTACCAACTTCTTAATACTTGTTTTTGTCAAGGAGATAAAGTAGTATCAATACTTTTGATAACAAACGAAAATATTTGTTTATTGAAAACATGAAATGGCATATCCGTAGGTACTGGTGTTATAAATGCGTAAGTAACTCTATGTGTCTGTTATGCTTTCACGGCTAAACCACTGAACCGATGTTGATGAAACTTGGTACCTATGGACTAACTAATCTTTGATTCTAGGAAAGGTCACAGGCTACTTTTTGCCGCCATCCATATTTATAACCGCCATCCATGTGGGCGTAGCCGCGGGCAACAGCTAGTCTTTGTTACAACTGTTGTAATGATTAAACCTATATTGTTGTTAATCAATTAATTAATCAAAATTAGTACTTAAAAATAAAACGAATGAAAAACAAGTTGATTTAAACTCGAAAACAAATTCGGTGTCTTCCCTTAATCGACATTAAACCGTGAAACTATTATACAATAAACTAGTTATGAGTTATTATACAACAAAACTAAAAATACACTCGAAATACGTCAATTGACTATTAGCAAATTCGTCACAATCACAAACAAAACTTTTTTGTGAATGTACTTTTTTGTAATCCTGTGTATACTCCTGAGCTACCACACAAAAAATTTGAAAATGCATACGTTTTAAAAAAAAATGAACTTACCGCTTTAATATAAATATTGTATACTTAAATCTTACTTTATGCTTAGATATCTTCAGTACTTATATAGACTATAATTAGCTTAGTTTTCCTCAAGTTGTACACACATACTGATATCCATATTGACACCGTTCAGTGTACATTTGATACTGGTCTCTTTGCAGTCAACACCATACTAATAAGTGTCTCACGTCGAACCGATTCTGATATCAATGATAAAAATACGCGATAGCTTGATGAAACTATATACCGATAAGAATATCGATGACAAATGAATATCAGGACTATGTTTATTTGTCAACCTATTTATAGAATTTTAATAATTGAATGTCAATTATTTTTTTGTTGTGTCAGACCAATAATTAGATAATTATAAAATAGTTTATTTTTACACCATGTATGCATGCTGGCACGAGTATGAACATGTAAAATCGTAAAATTAGTGTCAAAAGAGAGCGCACCGTTTTATTAAAACTATCTCAAAACCTAATATTACCCTAATAATATCGGAACCGTCGATATTTTCGCATAAACGTCTGTCGTCGTTCGAAACGAGCGTAGTACATTTAGCTAAAAATGTGCTTACGCTTGGCATAAGAGGCTATTAGCGATGCGTGCACTCTATGCTTGTCTATGTTTACTTTAATTACAATTTGAATTTCGATATATTTTTGTTTACAAGCCATTTAAAAGTAAATAAGTCTACTTACAATTTCAATGTCGTTTCTTCTATAGTCGAGTTAACGTCCACTTCTGAACAAAGTACAAAACATTGTGTTTGTAACAAACCGTCGGATCGAAACGCAATTATGTCGTTATAACATCGTAACCTGTTATTTTTACGAACTAATTATAAACTATATTTATCTTTGTCTGTTTGTGTTAGTAACTACGTCAAGTGTGGTTGCCATGGCAACAGTACCTACATAATATTATGCCCTTTAACCTGTGTGATGCCAGCGACATCCAAGGGTGTCGGTCTGTTTGTGATATGGTAGCTCCTACACAAATGGGCCGATTATGATGCGGTTTTTTTATTTAAAGATGGCGTGATAGAGGTTAATTAAGTACGCCTGTATCATTTTCCCAGATTATAAAGTAGTAAACATGTACCATTTTATTCAGTATCCATGTCATTTCTTTAGTATCTATATCTCATTTAAATTTACTCAATGTAAGCAGCCTTATTATTCTAATTATTTGTTAGGCATTAACACATGCGGAGCGAATATTTGTAATTAAAACAAATAGTAAAAAGAAAAACTTAAACCTCCAGCAGAACTCGAAGCCAGCAGTCGCAGGTTCGAGTCCTGTCTGAGGTTTAAGTTTTTCTTTTTACTATTTGTATTTAATTATAAGCAGTATTTTTGTTATAATTTATAATTGAAAAAATTATATATTTCCTGTAGGTGTTTTCCTACCTATGTGACCCTATAGATTTTAGATGCATTTTCATTATTAGCCGTGTACTGACCAAGCGAGCGGCTTCGCGAGGCATCCTCGGACATTTGCCGCAGTATGCATGCCGCGCGAGGCGGCCTCGGTCTGTAAGTTTTCTAATCCGAGGCTGCCTCGCGCGGCAAGGCCGAGCCACCGTGAGCGTCCATGCTCAGTTTTACTTGAAGTCGAATAGAGGCAAAACACTACCGTCTTAAGTGAGCGCGGCAAAAGTACAACGCTCGGCACGGGCCGCGGCACGCTCGAGCGAGGCAGCGCGTGCGTTTGCCTCGGGCGAGGCACGTCTTGACCGACCGAGGATTTGCCTCGCGAGGCTGCTCGCTCAATCAGTACGCGGCTATTCTTTAACGAGGTGTACTACATAAATACTTTTTGCAAAACTATGAATTACGTGCACGGTCTGCATAAAAAAATCCATCACATTATCTATGTGTTGAGTGTAATCAAACTCGTAATTATACTTCCTAACAACAGTTTAATATTCGTTAGTTCATTTTATTATCCTTTTTTAATCTATACGATTAAAATCACGGCACCCAAAATGGACGTAAAAAAAGTAACATAATTCAGGTTTTTTTTGAAACCCTGACGCAAAACTGTGTAATATGTGTTTGTACCTGTTTGTGTATCTATATATCGGTCTGTGGTATTTTAGCTAGCAAAAGGATTGGACAAATTAGATTTTTTTATATGAATATCAGCTCTTTATAAATTAAATTAAGTCAGGTATACTAACTTTTTAATTCGATATAATTTCAATGCAACCTTGAATTGTTCACCTATTTTTACCCGACAATAACTGAATAATGTATAATCGGCTAACACACGGACCTTGACTGTGAAACCCGACGAGATGATTACATTAGCATTGCACATGTCACTAAGCTCCTGCTTAGCTTACTGCGTATGTGTCTGGCACTAAGTACTGGCCGGTGACGTCTGTTAGAACTTAGAAAACGTATTAAAAGAACTGCTGTTTGTTGCCTGTTTGAAGGTAGAAAATATACTTAGAAAAAAAATTATAGATTATAAATATATTTGACTGCACAGATACCCTAGTGGTATAGTATAGGTAGTATAGGTATATATAGTATAGGTCACAACTCTAAATACCAGTCATCGTTGCTATGTGATGTAAAATATAATTGACAACGTGCTCCAAGTTGGTACCCATGTAATTAAAAAAACAGCATTGACTTCGGTACTATAGTTTTCGAAAAAAATACAAACACACATTGCTCTGGCGCTTATAATCGAGATTTAAAACTAATGTTTTAATTAGCCAAAGCTAGCACATCTAGTGGTAATGATAACTACTCAGTACAAACTTTTTCAACCACTTGTTTATGTTGCCTCTTAAGTAAGGTACCTACTACGTAAAATTTCTTTAAGTTTTACTTGACGTTGCTGGGAGATGCTCTACAGCTAGCCATAATTAGCTGTTCCTGTTTACCTGTTAAGGTACTTACCTATTTTTTTTAAGTTTGTACTAATTCGGTACACGCGTACAATGGGCCTGTTTCCTATTTTTTTTTAATGTCCGTCTTGTAGATTAATGAATTTTATTGGACACGTATTTTTTCTTTTTTCCTGCAAACAAAAAATGATCAAAATACAGAGAACTGAAGTTACGCGTGACGTCACTCCTCGCTACGATTTTTAGCGAGGCGTAGCGTCATAAGCCCCCACTCCGAAACTTTAAAGCGGTGTATCTTTGCATTTTTTTATTGTTTTGATAAAAGAAAAAATACGTGTCTAATATTTTTTTATTATCTAACTGACGGACTAAATAGATTTTAACTTTTCATACCCAGGAAACATCCCTATTATGTTATGAATTTATAAACAGCATAATAGATAGTGGGATTTCTGGGGACCATGACGTAGCTTCAAACCAACAATAGAGTAATGAGTATCCGATATAATGTCGCGTGTAGTACGTCTGGTTACAAGAAATATTGCACAATAGGCTCGTGTCTACATACATCGTGTTCAGATGAATTTCTTGTACCAACTGCATAGTAGAAAAGCGCATTTTCCGAGAACTTCTGATATGCTTTGTTGGTGTTCACCTTTCATTTCAACACGGTTTTTATACCTTAGAAATCATCCATACAAATATTATAAATGCGAAAGTCTGTCTGTTACGCTTGCACGGCTCAACCCTGTACCGATTTGGATTAAGCTTGGTATGGGGTAAGCTTTGATCCTAATAAAGGACATATGCTACTTTTTGCCGCGACAACCGAATCCAGGCGAGCGGAGTTGCAGTCAACAGCTAGTTATTATGTTTACCATGAAATACGCAAGAAAATGTTAAAACTACGCTACCTACCAAACTTTTTCCATAACTGATGGAATAATTTGGTAACATTTTTCTCTTTGACTGTCTTTTGATCATATAAGAGTCTATTACCTACTAAAAATATATTTTCTCTTTTAGGTAATATAAGTGCGGTGTTCACTTACAAATGGAAAGGCGAGGAGATCGCGCGTCTTGTCGACAACGGGACCAGAGTCACCATCGGCATCATCAAGGGCAGGACCTTCGCTCACGTCAGCAACAACATTAACAAGTACGTAGTCATCAAGGAATTAGCAAACAATACTCAGTAAGTAAAATAAGGCATAAGAAAATTTAAAAAAACATGTAGATTTTAAAAAAAGTATATAAGGCATGTGGGACTGGAGTACTACTTAGTTACCTACGGATTGCCGATCGAAAGTCGATGGGTCAGTAGCCTCCATTTAGCCGTTGGTCCCGGCTTATGATCCAAAATTTTGACAGTTAATCCTAGAGTCAGATACTCAGGTAGGCTAAATATAAAATCAAGGAAACTGAAAGACCTAGATGGTTGTATAAGTCGCCTGGGACGCTTGCCAAGCTAAAACTGTATACCTAGGCAGGAGAGTACGTATAATTATCATATATTCACAATGGTCCATATTTTAATTCGTAGTTATCATACTCCCTCGTTTCCAAATAGCTCATATATTTTCCGCTTACCTATGAATAATAATGAATGCCGTATTTTACCGGTAATAGCTATACGGTAAATAATACTGATTCATCCCAGTCTCGCTCCAGTTGCATCGGTAATAGCTCACGTATGCGGCGATGACAGCGTACCCAATTCCAAAATAAACAAACATTTTGCTGTATACCGTCATTATTTATTGCTTTTATACATTCCGAAGTGTGCTGAAGCTTTCCAAGATCTAAATAATGACATCGTTAGCTTAGGTCACGTAGCTGCACCTTTGCGTTAGAATTCATACTTAGCTCACAATGAGCTTTAGGCAAGAGAAGCTTAGCTTACTTCGGTCACATAGCTCTTCTTTTGTTCAGCGCTTAGTTTTATATAAATACTTATGGTAATTATTTTTACAGTTTGATATCTAATGCATAGAAAATTATTTAAAAATACCTATAAATACATCCCCATAAAATATTACTTAGGAAATTACTGCAATAGGTCTCGCTTTTTACGATTAATTTAACTTGTTTGTAACAATTTGGACATCGCAAAAATCTGTCTCACAAGTCACAAGGGATCTCTACAATGAGTTTTACATGCATAGCATGCATACTAGTTTTAGTAGTACTGACTGCACTGACAACTGAAGTGGTGTCTACCCGACAGTAACCCCATCGTGTTCCAAGTTTTGTGCTTCAAGTAGGTACCTACTTTGCACTTAATGCAACTTGTACCACTTTACGACATTTGTAGATTGTTTCTAAGTTGTGAACAGTAAACATTTGACATAAGTATCGTAATTGATGTTATTTCCACTTAAACAAACATCAACTTTGTATCAGTCTAAATAAAGTTTATTTTGGACTGACTAATACTGTTGAAAAAATCATAAACAACAAAATTGTTGCATATCGTAAACTGAACCTTATTTATATTACAGTTGTTTTTCCTAAAACTCGTGTTTGTTTACATGTTTTGGCACAAAATAGTGATTAACATATTGCATAATAAGTTAACATGAAAACCTGTTTTATTCGTACCCTTTTTAACCGACTGCAAAAGGAGGAGATTCTCAATTCGACTTTTTTTTATGTTTGTGTCGCCAAATCTCCGGCCATTGTGGATCGATTTCAAAAATTCTAGATAGGGATTCTATATTGATAGGGTTACTTACACAAAAAGAATTTTTCGAAAAAGAGTTTTATCAATCCATGATAGGACATCAGAGGTGGCTCCATGTTTTATTGTTGGTTTGTTTGTTTTAATTGAAGTCGTTTTTTTACATGTATGAGTACCTAATCAATTATCACCTTTGTTTTTCCTGCGAAAACTCTAGGTACCTATTGTTAGAACATAAACATGTTATTAAAAACAATTGTGTTGTTCCAGAACGTCTGTGCTGTTCGTGTCGATATCGTTCATCGTGCTGATGGTGATCTCCCTAGCCTGGCTCGTCTTCTACTACATACAACGCTTCCGATACATACACGCCAAAGACAGACTCTCTGTTAGTATACACTTTTATTTAGTAATAATAATATGTAGTTTTAAAGAAAATATTTATTTAAACATTTTTCAAAAAAATTGTACAAAAATTGGTATTGGCTGACTTATGCATTGGGTATTTTCTACCAGTGAACCAACGGTGGTTTAGAGATAAGTTTGGCAGGTGCAAAAACATTAATTTGATAAATATTAAATAAACAATATTATAAGAAAGACATATAAATATAATACATAATATAATTAAATATCTAAGTAGTTTATATATTTTAACTGTAGGTTAGGGCTGTATGTCAATAGTCTAATCTCTTTCACCTACTTTTAGCTAAGGGTTGTTTACTACTCATTAATAGTTGTTGCATAGTGTGAATCAATTATTTATTAAATGTAATTAGTTATTATATAAAAAGAAATCGTTGGTTGCCTGTAAAGTCGGTATACGGGCGAAAGTTTTACGTGACAACGACTGTCAATGTCAATGTCTGTCTCTCTCGCTCTTAGGCGGGCTAACCATGCCCGAGTGGAAGGGACGCGTGCCTCTCACTCGCTCTCATTGTGAGCGCATAACGTAAGCGGAGCGTTACCCAGTTTCTTGAAGTGTCACCCGGCAAACCAATTTATAAGACGTTGTCACGTCAAAAAGTAAATAATGTCTGCGACAAGTTTTAGTAAACATGTGATGGATTCTGGACGAACATCAAAATGTAATTTAATCTTAAACTATAAATAGGACCAAGATTTTTGACCAGTGACTAACCTACCAGCCACAATCAAAAGATATCCAAACTCCATTTTTATCTATGACAACGTAAAAACCAGACACATCTACAGACAGAAAAACAAATAAATTCTTGTAAGGTTGTTTAGCTTAATACAATCAAAACAATGCACCCAATTAATATTCAATTTATCTGTTTATCATCGGTCACGAAAGACCATTCAAGTCCACTCCATAACAACTCATAAGATTTTCTGACGCATACCTACATACAAGTAGGAATATGATAAATCAATTATAAATTCGACGTGTACTTAGTTTTATTGGGGAGTGTGTGTGTGTATAAAGGCCATAATATATGCAATGTAATAGGCTATTTGACAGATTTATAATTTCTATCTTGAATTACTTGGTTACGGTTAAGAATTTCACCCATAAAATTTTTTCAAAAAGAAATTACGTATTTCGTAAGAAAATTGCAAATAAAAATTCAAAATTCAAATAAGCCGCCGAAACGCTTTATTCAAACAATATGGTGTCGTGCTTTGTGAGTGACGTCACAAGCGCGTAAACAAGCGTAAGCAATAAAGGTTTTCGGTTCCGCAGTGGTGTTTGTGTTTGGATATTTGTAATTTATTGTTGATTAATCCAATAAAATGACTTACAAGTGGTGTGCTGTACCCTGTTGTACAAATACATCTATAAAAACCCCCGAAAAAATTGCTTAATAAAATTGCTGTCCATTTCGAGAAAAACTCGCAAAACAAAAGTGGGAAACGAAAGATATCACAAATCGCTGCAAATATAATTAGAAACGCCAAAATATCTGTAAACACAATAGAAACTTCAACCACCGACAATATGTTTACGCGCGGATGACGTCATTATAACATTAGCCAATCCGGGTCGTTTCTCAATGTGTGGCGCGAGAAACAAATAGCCAAACATATTTTTGTGTTTTTGGATATATTAATTGTTTTAATTTTTAATAAAAATGATGTGATTCACATGAAAAACTCTCATTTTATGCATTTAAAGCAAATAATCACAAAAATATTCATAGTGTCAAATAGCCTATTGTAATGGCTGTCAATAATATAATATATCTTGGGACAACTCACACACGGCCATCTGATCTCAAACTAGGCAGAGCCTGTACTAGAGCAACCAGACAACTGTTAAACTTACTTATATATTTCTAAATACTTACATATTATAGATAAAGTACACCCAGCCACAGAACAAATGATCATGCTCATCACACAAAGATTTGTCCTGGGTGGGAATCGAACCCACGACCTCCGGTTTAGCAGTCAGGGTCACTAGACTAACAGGCCCGTCTAAATTAAAAGATATACCGTTGTCTGTTTCTGTTTGACAGTGGTTTTTAAAAAACCTTGCTAGAACTAGTTATATTAGCTTGTAACGAGGGCTACTGTTATAGCTGTCAAATCCCACCAACAAACTCACTTGTTTTCCCAACTCTGACATTGGCAAAATCGTTGTCTCCCCGACGACAGAGCCATACAAAACAAAAAACTGAACTGATTAAATGAAATTGAAATCGCGTACAACTAGCGCTCCCTGCCGGCGAACTAAATAACGGTAGCAATGCATGGTCTAAAAAAGCAGTTTTAAGTACATATCTACTAAAATAAAAATGAATGTCGAGTTCGTCACTGTGTAACTTGTAAACACTGCTATTTAATGGTAGTAGGTACAAGTTTCTATTATGGGTACGTGAATTATGTTGTTTATGGGGATATTTTTTTTACAGAAACGTCTTTGTTGTGCAGCCAAGAAAGCGTTATCCAAAATACCTGTAAAGAGTTTAAAGACTGAAGATAGGGTGAGTAACTTGATATCACTAATCCGATAACACTAATAAATAAATCCCAAAGCTTTGTTCTAGAATACATTATTACATCACAAATTTAAATACATTTCATTATATTTGGTTTATAAGTTTAACTAGAGATACTGAAATTATAGATTGAATTACAAAGTGTTATGTCGTATTAATGCAAGCAATTTACAAAAGTATATTACAGTTTATAGTCCATCAAATCTAAGAAGTTCCGTTTGACTGTTCATATTTTTCAAGGTTACATAGCTACCTTGAAAAATATGAAACGACACTTGCACAATTTTAATTATTATAACTTTCCGTAAAACCATGGAATTTATAAAATCTATTTTAATTTAAGCACAAGATGCATATTAATTCTTAATCATTAAATTGCAATTTAATTTATTCAATCCTTCAAACAAAGAAAAATAACTAAGTGTGCAGCAGTACTTCTTAGATTTGAGGGGCTGTAGTATGCAGTACTTTATTTTTTTAATTATTTTACTATATTATTACTTACTTGTTACTTATGTATTTGTTTTGTTGTCGTTCCAGGAAGTCCAAGGTGACGGCGAGTGCTGCGCCATCTGCATAGAACCTTACAAAGTGTCAGAAACGCTAAGATCTCTTCCTTGTAGGTCAGTATATTATTATAACACGGGTTGACTCATTTTCGAAGCTATGTGTATTGGTTTAAGGTCGGTTATCGCTTGGTCAGACGCTAGAAGGCTTTGTACCCAAGTGAAAAGGATTTTTGGATCTTATTGTCATGAAATTAAGACTCACGTGCATTTCACCGAATCAAAGGTTATTGTAGCATGCCAAAGTGGCATCAATCCCCAGTACTTTCAAGGTTTATTGTGTATCATTTAAATATGAGTCAAATGAGTTTATTTTGTAGTGTAAATTATGTTTTAAGTAATTTTATAAATATGTTTGGTTGCAGACACGACTTCCACAAGAACTGCATAGATCCGTGGTTGCTTGAGCACCGCACTTGTCCCATGTGCAAGATGGACATACTCAAATACTACGGTTTTGTGGTCAGTATACATACCTACCTAGCTGTTATATATTATAAATAATAATAATACCAGCCTACAAATGTCCCATTGCTGGACACAAGCCTCTTCTTATATAGAGAAGGCACGAGCATTGATCATCACGCTTGCTCATTGTGGGTTGGCGATTTCAGATTCCAATTTTTAGAATCCAGGTTTCGTCACGATGTATTCCTTCACCGACTGTCAATGATGTCTTAGAACAATTAAGAAAGCACATATAACTTTGAAAAAGTCACAGTACTTGCCTGTAATGGGTTCGAACCTGCAACCTTGTGCAACCACTAGGCCACCACGACAGCAGATTTATTTATGTAACTAAATCGTGTTTTTTGGGTTAGGAATAGTTCGTACGTTTCTATACCTTCATTTATTTATTTTTCTGACTACATTGTATGTTGTTGCAGTTCACGGGCAGCCAGGAGAGCATCTTACAACTGGAGGTGGAGGAGGCCCGCAGCCGCGCGCTCAGCCCCGCGCGGAACCGGCACCCGCTCACACTCGTAAATGTTATACATACTTAATATCTATATCTATATGATTATCTATCTATATGATTATGTATCTTGAAGTAACTCGACAAAATAAGTGATAACTGCCATCAAGTTTCAATCATTTGTTTTGAATTTATTTATTTATTTATTTATTCGGGACATAAAATTGATTCCTATATTGTTATATCCACAGATAACGGTTAAAACTAGAAGTTTTGCAAGTTACTGGTTGCTTCACTTTTTAAATCACTTTAAAGGCAGACCTCTAGGTGTCTAAAAACGTACTTTGAAGAAGTCCTCGTAATGCGACACATATTTCCGTGCCCCTACCACTTGTGTCGTATTTCTGCGACAGAGAACATGCATGATTTTTTCATCCTATTAACTGCGTGGTACAAATAAAACCATTATTAAATATATATATATACTTATTTACAACAATTACTTAAAATTATATCACGTTTTACGTATTGAAAAAGCTAAACAAATATAATCGAATTTTATCGAATTGTAGCCGCGCGCTAGGGACACGGCAATTAATATTTAGTCTAGCGCTTAAAAGGTTAAAAATTGTCGTCACATCAAGGCATTTGAACAGTAGAATGTCTTAGAACCAGCAAAGAAATAGGACCAGTGGTACCTTTAGATTAGCAGTAGCAAAGTATAATAATATTTTATATGACGAGGCAGGGTCCCCGTAGTTATTTTTAAAAAGCGTGACACCAGCATTGCTGGCGTCACAGTTTCCATGGTCAGGGTTGTCGCTCATCTTTGGTGGTCAAAGTAAACACAAGTAATACCTTCTTCAATTTATTGTCGAACTTGAGGAGATCCGATCACTACGACGGCTCAAGTGAGAATACCCGAGTCCGGCGTGCGCTCGGCCTTTTATAGCAAAACTAGGCGAGTCATTCATTTGAACAAAACACCTACCCTCGCTCAATAAAAATAGTTTTTAAATTACAAAATATTACAATTTGATAATCAAAACGTTTTAAATTATTTTAAACGCTATTAGCATATGTAAATCTATTTTTTAATGTTAACACGTGATAAAACAATGACCACATGTTTTCACTTCAGAAATGCAACTTCCTTACACACCGAATACATAAAAATAATCTGTATCTAATCATAAGCGATATTAATCCATTACTCTAATGTTTTTACATTTAATTTATAACCCAATCACAATAAACTAATCCGATTTGATTTTGAGGTAATTTTGGACACGCGTTTCCGTTCCTTATTTGTTTTGAAGTGTGGCAGCCCGCCGACATATATATAATATGCTAGTTGGTTTTTTCTATGGGCCATAGCGGCCTGAAAAAAAAATGATTTTATTATTATTATTATAATGTATATTTAACCCATGCGTGTCCGCAGTTGACGAGCGACAACTCGTACGAGGAGGCGGGCAGCGAGCGCAGCAGTCGCGCGTCGTCGCCGGACGAGCTCGTGCCCTCGCTGCCGCGCTGCGACCCGCCCCGACACGCCGCCAGGTAACACTTCAAGCCTACTGTACTAACACAAGTTTAATTGCACTAAATAATTTAAACAGAGTCAGTAAATTTTAACGTGGGATACTTACTGTGGTGGACGACTACGGGCACCAGTAAAGTTGTCTAACTATTTAAATAAATAAATAAACGTGGACAACATCACATACATTGCTCTGAACCCAAAGTAAGTAGCCAAAGCACTTTATGGAGTTCAGAGACAACGAACGTACCACAGACACCCAGACCCGAGACAATGTAGAAAACTGGTTTTGTGCATTGACCCGTCCGGGATCGAAACCGGGACCTCAGAGCTGGCGACACCTTGAAAACCGGTGTTTACGCCACTCGACCACGGAGGTCGTCAATTTAGCTTCAACATCTTGTCGTCGGACGACATAATGAGGTTACCAATTACCTACCGTTACCAATTTCGCCGCCAGAGGCGCTAGTGGAACGCGATGTCCAAGTGGCACATTCCAGTTTGTTGATGGGCTTTTACAGCTGACTTGCAGTGACACTTACTGGTGAGCGCAATAACGGTAGCACTCATTCGCAGCTGTATATGTAAGCCGTGCTTTGACGGAGCTGTACTCTTACCCTCCAACTTAATTATAATTCTAATACAATAATATGTAATAATCATTTATTGTTCAAAAAAGATTTTGTTTACATAGGAAGGTCACTAGCCTCCTCACTAGGATTCCCTGTGTCGTGGAGACTAGTGTCTTTAATCTAAAAAAGACATTGTCTTAATAAACTCTGTATACAACGCCTATGCAAAATTGATATTAGTTAAGCAGGCAGGAGATTGTTTTCTTAAAAAAAAAATACTGGAATCAAACCCAGAGTATTTTATGTACTTTGTGTGTTGTTTGTTTGCCTGCTAAAGAAATGACAAATTGAAATGCATTGGCTCTGTATTAGAATTAAAATCAAATAGGAGAGTAAGGGCACTTTTACTGACATGCCAAAATTGTTTCAAGTTTAAATAAATTTATATTGCATTCAGATCGTGCACATCGTCACCTACGGGTTCCCGCGGCGAGGCGGCCGGCAGCAGCACCGCGCCCGAGTAGACACACACACACACGCTGCCAGTGACAGTAACAGTGCAGTGACAGTGTTCATACCATATAAATACTCAGCTCGAAACATTCGGAACCTCCAGTGAAGTGACGCTAGTGGTGAAACAAGTGATATTTTTCGTAATTAAGGACAAAGCGGGACAAAAATTATGGATTTCACCGCAACTCCGCCTAGTCAACGAATAAGTGTTCTTCCTAACGCTTGTGACCCTACGACCCAACTAATGTATCAACAAGGAAAATTAACTGTTTTTTATATTTGAAATCAATCAACATCGTACTTAATAATTGATTGGTTCATGATCTCATAAGTTTATCGTATCCTATGTTAGCAGCAATAACCTTCAAGTTACTAATGTAGTCGTTGTGGTGGCCCTTTGTTTTGTTATTCTAACACGTATTTGGGATTAAGGGTATCCGTCCATATGATAATAACTAACAAAGAAATACAGTTTGTGCGTCTGCAGTTAACACAGCCATACCACACGTGTTAATATAGAGCAGACAGTAACCTTCCTACTAAAATGTCTGTCCTTGTATGGGCTGCTTTATTAATCTTAGTTGGCAGTCGTTTATGATTTAGACATAAGTTTTCTACAATCGTCAGCCATATAAATGATATTGTAAGCTAAAAATGTTCAATAACTGTTTTATCTTGAAACTATAATCATACTGATGTGTTTAGGGGCCATATCGCAACCGAATGTCAAATATTAATGTTAACAATATAACATTGTGTAAGTGAATGTTCATTTAGAACAATATCGGTGTACCTACTTCTATATGGTGCAGTTTGTGAAAAATAACATTATAAACACTTGGTGTCCGAAAATATATAGTTAATAAAATCTAGTCTGAAGATATGTCGCTTTTAAATTCAATTATTTTTGCGTTGTAATGTATTTTCATTTCAATGTGTAGTACTTTTGAACTTAAATTAAATTTATTTGTTTTTAAATAAATTGATCGAGGTATTCGTTATTCTGAACTATTTGTAAATAGATACTATGAGGTATACTTTTTATTATTTTGCATTCAGAATTTGAATACCTCAGATCTGCATAGTTCTTAGAAGAAAATGATCGAATGTATCGGGCACCGCGCCTTTTGCGGTTTTCGCGCCATTTGCTCGTAATCAAAGTATTGTGTTCATAGATATTGTATTCAAAAGCGACTTAGTTCATTCAAACTGTCCTTATCATAATTAAATAAAAAAATATGTTAGTTTAAGGTATTTTAAGTGAGCATTTAAGTTATTATGTACGAAAATAGACAAAAGGTACTTAAATCCATTGGATTTTATATAAAACAAGGAGACTGGTATGTACTTTAGTAACAGGTAACTTGTGTAATGTTGTATACATTCCCGAACTTGTTCCAAGTCGATTGTTCTACGTAACTCCACGTGCGAACATCATGTGTTGAAATAAAAACCAATACAGTATTGATATTTGTGTTTTACTTGAACTATTCATGCAATTTTCACTTGTACTACATTACCGCCAGAATGTAGATATTACCAATGTGTGAATCCATATACTAATAATATATAAAGCTGAAGAGTTTGTTTGAACGCGCTTATCTCAGGAACTACTGGTCCGATTTGAGCAATTATTTTAGTGTTGGACAGCCCATTTATTGAGGAAGGCTATAAGTTATAATATTAGGCTGCGACCAAAAGGAGCGGAGCATAAATGAAAAATGTTGCTAAAATGAAAAACCGTTGAAACTAAAACACGCGGACAAAGTCGCGGGGGACAGCTAGTTATATATAAATTAAACTTTGTCTGTTACACTATCACGGCTAAATCACAATTAAAAACTATTCTTAGAGTAAAATAACCTATTTTGATAACAACCAATTTCCCTATTAAACCGTCACTCACTAGGTGGAGCCACTGGCGCGTCGACTTAAAGTTCGATCGCAAAGGTAAAGTATAAAAATGGAATTTCTTCGTATTTTAAAGATTTTTTTATTGACTTCTTAACGAGACACAAAGACCAATACTTTATATACAATACACAAGAAGCTAATCTAATCACTAAACAATTGAAATCTAAGAACAAACACCAATTTGATACTATAAACACATCATTGACAACTTCAAGTTTATTTAATTTCTACTACTGAATATATTTTAATTTTATTAATAGCTCGAAACGATCTTTGATTGGAAAATGGAATTATTATTATTTTATTAGAACTTACACAAGTAATAGACACCTAGAACACACATACACATATAGAATTCTTTGTAAAAAAAATAACCTAATGATAA
This sequence comes from Diachrysia chrysitis, assembly GCA_932294365.1. Classification (NCBI taxonomy): domain Eukaryota; kingdom Metazoa; phylum Arthropoda; class Insecta; order Lepidoptera; family Noctuidae; genus Diachrysia; species Diachrysia chrysitis. The sequence goes on along the minus strand of OW028659.1, from coordinate 5,039,506 downwards.
CAAAGTAGGTACTTTAAATTGGTTCACTCATTTGATAAAAAAAAAAAACAATGAAATTTCGAAACAATACTATTTTTAAAGACACAATTATTTTTTAAATGTATAATAGAACACACACAGTGTTTGAATACCTATATAGGTAAACTTGAAGAAACAAACAAATTAATTTGTTGACACGTAAAAAAAAACTTATCAGTCTTATTATATACATAGCATTATTATTAAATTTACTACTAAATATTAACTATTCATATTCCGTTATTTTGTCTACCCATGATATTAATTTTAAGCATTTTTTATTGTATAAATAACACACAGATATGAGATACAACAAAATGCTATTTAGTTTAATTTCGACTAAATACCAATAGTAGAAAGGTAAAATTTAAACCTCAGACAGGTCTCGAACCTGCGACCTCTGGTTCAACGCACCAGTCGCTTTACCAACTAAGCTACCGAGATCACTGAGTGATGTTTAAATTTCTTCTTCTCCTTGTTACGTCTTAATGTCGACCTACTGTGATTGACCAAAAGACTAACCACCAATAACAGCAATTGGATATGCTACTAGGAATTAAAAATCCACTAGGGTCGCTAGCGTCGCAGCCGGTGCATCTGTCACCTCCACCAATGAGAGACAAGCTACTGGCCTGTGATTGGTGGAAATTGACAGAGAGACCTAACACCCGTCTAGCGATCCTAGTAGATTTTAGATTGCCAGTAACCCCTGTTTGATTGATCGTTTGACAGATGATTAACTACTTTCTATGTCGATCAGACATACTTAAGAGTATAGTTTTATTAATTCTATGATTGAGACTAAATTAAAGATAAAATCAGGTAAATTTAGGTATGATAAAAAAATTTTGAAAGTTAACTTTAACACCGATAATATATAACGCACAATGAGCAAAAAATACATTTCATTTCATAACATTATGTGAATTAAAATACTCAATTTATACAAAAGTACAATCAAGAAATCGAACTAAGATTTTTATAACCTATTTTGAGGTTGTTCATGTCACTGATGATTGTGACAAAAACAATTAACTATCAAAGAAAACATATTTATTGCCTTATGGGATAGTAACAATAATAATAGTATTGGAATAATTCGCAAAAGTAACTGTCTACATGTCTGTTACGCCTTACCGCCTAATAAACTTTTTACTTTAATCACTCTATCCAATAGTGAAAACTATTTGAAAATCCGATAAGTGGTTTTTGAGTTTATCGTGTTTAGACAGACAGACACGACACATCGGGGTACTTTGTTTTATTTTATGCATAGATACAGATTCATTGGTTAAACAGTTTTAAGTTGCTATAAAATAGACTTTATTACTTATCCCATAAGGCTTAAAGTTTTTTTACTTATCGGTAGAGCGCTCGCCTTTTGCCTCGGGAGCAGAGGCCGCGTCGGACTCAGATCATTTGTCCCACAGGCCAGCCTCCTTCATCTTAGTGTGAAAGTATTTTTCTAGAGTGTTGGCACATCTGGAATATTATTTTATAATGAGTCAGTGTACTTGGAGTAAGTGTATGGAGGAGAATAGAAACTGTTTATTTTGAAATTACTATAATAATATCTTGGGACAACTCGCACACGGCCATCTGATCCCAAATTAGGCAGAGCCTGTATTATGGCAACCAGACAACTGATAAACAAACTTATATATTTATAAATACATACATATTATTGATAAATTACATCCAGACACAGAACAAATGTTCATGCTCATTTACAAAGATTTGTCCTGGGTGGGAATTGAACCTACGACCCCCGGATTAGCAGTCAGGGTCACTAACCACTAGACCAACAGGCATAGATTGAGAAGGATTTGATGAGTAATGACTTAAAATAAAACACAGTGCACTTTTATAGGTTTTGTAAAGCTTTTTTGCTGTATGCAAAGAAATGGTGCAGCATTAACGACAGGAACGTCCAAAGTAATAATAATAATCAATAGGTCTGAACACATCACATACATTGCTCTGAACCCAAAGTAGCTAAAGCACTTGTGTTGTGAAATCATAGACAAAGGTACCACAAACACTCGGACCCGAAACAACGTGGAAACGTGTTTTTTTCTGCCCGTCCGGTGATCGAACCCGGGACCTCAGAGCTAGCGACTCCTTGAAAACCGGTGTGTACGCCACTCGACCAAAGTAAGTAAATCTTTTTATGGGGTATATCTGGGGTTTATCCATCACAAAAATAAATAATAATTTCTTTATTTTTTTTTAAAACGACTCCCACACTGAGGAATTTAATCCTCGTGTCGTGGGGGGTTATTCAAATCACATGCACAAAGAACACCCAGACTTGGGACAAGCATTTGTGGATCACACAAATGCTTGTCCTCATCCTCCTTGTCCTGATCCCATGCGGGGATCGAACCCGCGACACGTCGCGCACAGAGGTAATTGGCGTGGTGACCTATACCACTCGGCTATCCATGCAGTCAAATTATATACGAAAAGTATTAAAGTACACAAAGAAAAGATTGTTTACTCCGGAGCTGGCTTTTTTTTAATTCCTTGTTGTTTTTTTTTATTATTTTTCAGTAGTATAATAATATATATCATTACCTGTAGTAATCAGTATCGGGCGAGTTGTAAAGCCGGCAGTTTGTGAATATTCTGGTCATATCGGCTATGAACAGTCGCTTTGAGACGTAGTAACGAGCCTTTAGACGCTCGCCCATAGTGCGAAGATCTGAAATATTAGAAAATATCATGGCTTTGATATGTTTGGACGATACGTCTAATATTTATTAGTTGTGTCGTAAAATCAGATTAGATATTAGCCGTGCCCCGCCTATTTTAATCCCCCGATGCAAAACGAAGGGTATAAGTTTGACGTGTTTTCTGTGTATCTGTGCCTGTCTGTGGCATCGTAACTCCTATACGAATAGACCAATTATGATGTGGTTTATTTGTTTAAAAGCTAGCGTGACTGAAGTAGTTCTTAACAGTTTCCAAAAATTTTAGGGGTTTCTTAAATTTTTAAGTTATTGTAGACCTTAATGGAAATAGTTTAATATTGGTATTATTTGGTACAAACGGTGTGTATAACTTTTTTATAGAAGTACTTACCCATAGGATATTTAATATGGTCATAATAATCAGGTACTTCAGCTTTGTCGACCGGTTTCAAGAAGGGCCAAGCAGTCGCGTGGTTTTTGACCTGCAATCACGTAGAACATTGGTATTTTTGTTATATTTAACTACTAGTTTTTTCTACTTTAAAAATGGATCCGAAGAGATACTATGTTTTTTTTTTGTGAAGAATAAATCGATTACAATAGCGTTGTTCGAAAAATAGATGTTCATTTTAATAATTTAACATTATAATCACAATCTCTTTGGTTCATTCTAAAATGTAAATCGTCGTCATGGTTATCCTTTTTTTACGTTTCGTTAATGCTTATTTTACGTATTTTTATTGAATGCATAAATAAAAAGTAAATTAAAATTCGCTACGTGTGAGGGTTTGTAAGTTCTTAAAATTATGTCGCTATGAGAAAGTATTTACGACATTCGTATTTTTCAATGTTTTATCGGTTGTAAAAGCTATCTTTGTGTGTGACATTTCTCACTTATGTCCAACTCTAGTTCTGTCTACCAAAGATGGCATTTATTTGAATGATCTGTGTTAGAACTATAGCCACTTTACCCAAGTGACATATCTACTAGCGTTAACGCTAATCAAATCGCTCAAATGTATGAAAGAGACAAGTGTAAGTGTACACGGGGCGTATCGACATGAAATGTCGTATTCATACATATAATGTCATTTAAGCGATTTCTATCCTCGTGAACGCTTGTAGGATTGTGAGCTGGGTAGAGAGGCAGCAGTAATGTGTGTGCGTACGGCGTGCAGCAGCGCCCGGAGCGCGGCGGGGTCGGGCTCGGGCTCGGGCTCGGGCGCGGGCGCGCGCGCCGCTCGCCAGCCCGTCTCGCGCAGCCCCGGCGTGCACTCCACCGGCAGGCTGCGCACCTGCACACCGACACCACACCGTACATACCATGCAGATAAACACTCTACGACCTTATAAGCTTAAGAATAAAAAAACCTGGTCGGTAGAACAGGGTTTGAATCGTATGCGGGTTATTCCAAATAACACATAATTCATCCAACATTATATGTTTCTGTATGTGATATTGAATGCTTATAAACATAGATAAATGCAATAGAAAAATGGTCAAGTGAAAAAACAATAATTAATCTTTATTCTTTAAAAGAGGCTACTCAATGGACACTTAATCTATTTGAGACGAATGAGTTAAATTAATTAAATCATCACCGCATATTAACATGTATATTATAACAATTTAACTTACGCCTTCTTTAAATAATGTCAACCCAGGATGTATCTTCCGCACATCTTTTTGGCGCATATCAATCAGTTTTTTGACAATCTGTGAAAAGTAAAGAATATTTTTTTTATTTTATACAATAGATATGTTGATTTTTTATTAGATTGTTTACTAATGCAATAAAAATATGTTATATACGCATTTATAACATATTATATTAACCATTAAAAAAGTCACTAAATTAATTATATGAGAAAAGACTTGAACTCTTGTAAAAATATATTTTAGGTGAAATTATACAGTTTTTTAGTTTGAAGCTTATTTGCTTTTTCTTTATTACTTTTCGGCAATTTTTTTAATTAACAAATGATACTATTTTATTAATAACAGATCTAAACAGTTGTGCCATATCACCTCTTTCTGCCTCCTTATGATGCTGGTGAACTGCGTGTACACTATCCGCGGGTTTAGCTCACAGTGCATGAGCGTGGCGCCCTCGTAATCCTTGATGTAGCCCTGGTACATCGCGCGGGGCAACTTTATGTCCTTACTGAAGCCTTGCTTTTTGAAGTAGCCTGAGAATTCAAGTATTGAAAATTAATCTTATCACTGAATACATGAAATAAAACTACTTTGAACGGATTTTATCGCGGTTTATATTTAGATTTTTGTTCCCGACGTTTCGACGCCTTTGCAGGTGTCATGGTCACTGGCAGATTGAGGTGGTATTCGTCTTGACAGTTGACGTTCCTCGTTCTACCTTCATACCTACCTCATTATTTACAAATAATTAATTAAAATATCGGGAGCAAAAATGTAAATATAGACCGCGATAAAATCAGTTCAAAGTAGTTTTATTTCATGTTTAATATTCGCGTAAACCTCAGAAAGCAACACCGAATACATGTTTACGGTTAAGTTTAAATTATTATACTTACCGATAGCAAATTCATCAGCAAATGTAAGAAAGTGCAGTATATTGTTCCTGATGTGATGGTCCTTAAGATGGTTCATGAGGTGAGTGCCGTAGCCTTTAACTTGCTCGTTCGATGTCACCGCGCAGAACACTATCTCGCTGAAACCCTATCAACAAGAAATTACATTATTTCAACTTGTAAGTCTGTTTGACGACCTCCGTGGTCGAGTGGCGTACACACCGGTTTTCAAGGTGTCGCCAGCTCTGAGGTCCCGGGTTCGATCCCCGGCCGGGTCAATGTAGAAAAACCACTTTTCTACATTATTTTGGGTCTGGGTGTTTGTGGTAACTTCGTTGTCTCTGAATTCCTAGCATAAGTGTTTTAGCTGCTTACTTTGGGTTCAGAGCAATGTATGTGATGTTGTCCACATTTATTTATAACTACACTGTAATAGTTAGTAGTGTCTGTACGGTAAGAGAACCATCTTAGGTTTGAGGGCGCTGCCGTGTTTTATTATCGTATTAGTCATGTAAAAAATACTGTTTTAGAGACAGGCCTGTTGATAATACGTAATGACAGCGTGCTGCTGGGGAGTTTGTTGCGCCGTTTCTTCTTCACAGCCAGAGCACTTAAGAAGCGGTGAAGGGTGGGCGAATCAGGGTGCTGTCTATTGTATTGAGGTTCTCAAAGTGCTACTTTGTAGCCTAGTTGGAATAAATGAGTTTTTGATTTTGAGTCACCCTGAGTTTTTGATTTTGAGTCACCCTGACTTTTATACCGGAGGTCGTGGGTTCGATTCCCATCCAGGACAAATCTTTGTGTGATAAGCATGATCATTATTTTGTTCTGTGTCTGGGTGTATTTTATCTATAATAAGTTTTGTTTTTTAATATTTCTATATTTGTTTTATACCATACCTGTGCACTGAATGTCCTGAAGCATATTCCACCGATCGGCCTGCCTTCTTTGATTAGGGCAAGTGTTTTGTGTTTTCTGAAAAAGAAATGCAAGCATAAAATAATTTTGATCGTTGAACACAACAAGTATTATTCACAGTACGATAAAATGGGGTAAATTATAGTACTATTTAAATTTTGACTCTTCATACCCAGACATTTATCCCATTGAGGTATTTTACATTTTACAGATGAAATTTTATAAGAAGAAATAAAAGTATGATTAGATCCTTTCAGCACCATCCTTATATTGCATGCGACACAATAAAAGGTAGGATCGATCAATGACGATTTTTTTTATAAAGATGTGTCAATTCACCCCCTATAATATGTATTCACTCCATTTTACGGTAATTTAGTTACGGTAAGTTAGTATAATTACTAAGGTTTACTTACGGGTCAAAAACTAATTGAGAAATGTACTCCTTGGTCATCTCTGGTAGTTGGTGGGAGAATACATTGTGGAGGCCTGAAAAAAAAAACATTAATTTATTTCATTTTAAATCTTGTAACATGTTTTGTGTCATCAAGACTGGCTGTAAGTTGCGAGGTGTGCTTGCACGACTTTTTTTATTAGACGAGTTAAAGAAAATAATGACGGTCTTAGAAAATTGATAAATTAAATTCATAGGAAAATGTTATGCAAGCTCCGTCTATCTTCATAAGGACCCTATTAATGCGCCTTCACTGTCCGTCCGTCTGTCTGTCAGTGGGCTGTAACTTATAAACAATAATAGGTACAGCTGACATTTTTAGAGTACAACAAAAAATAAAAATACCGTATACCGTGCCGTATGGTGAATTTTTGAAGCCGACTCGAACTTGACCAATTTCTTTTATGCTTTCTGTTTAAGAATAAGAATAATATCTCACCAATAAGCCACAGCATGGTCTGCTTATTAACAGGTCCAGTCAGAGAGTTTCCTATAACATGGAACTCGATTAGCTTCCGCTGTTCTTCCAACTTCGCGGCCTCGTCACGCGGCGCTTGCATTTGGAATAGAGCCTGAAAGTTGAAACACGTTTAGTATGTTTGATACAAACTATTAAAACAATAAAATGTACATAAAATACTAAACACCCTAAAAAAAAATCTCGAGTGGCGACTATTAACCGGAAGACGAACGTTGGTAGGCCTCCCACCAGCTGGTGGACCGACGACATCATCAGGGTGGACGCAAGGTGCAAGTTGCCGTTCGTTATGGCGTTCTATGGGGGAGGCCTTTGTTCAACAGTGGACATTTTCCAGCTGATGATGATGATGAATATAATGTGGGAACCCTATTAATTATAAATAATATAATCATATGATATAATATGTCAGGACAGCTCACAAACGGCTATCTAATCCCAAACTAGGCAGAGCCTGTGTTATGGCAACCAGGCAACAGATAAACATACTTATATATTTCTAAATACATACATATCTATATACTAATATATAAAGCTGAAGAGTTTGTTTGTTTAATCGCTAATCTCAGGAACTACTGGTCCGATTTGAAAAATTCTTGCAGTGTTGGATAGCCCATTTATTGACGAAGGCTATAAGCTATATAACATTACGCTGCGACCAAAAGAAGCGGAGAATAAATGAAAAATGTTGCAAAAGTGAAAAACCCTTGAAACTAAAACACGCGGACAAGAGACAGCTAGTTATAGATAAATCGTGCTCATCACACAAAGGTTTGTCCTGGATGGGAATCGAACCCACGACCTCCGGTTTAGCAGCCAGGGTCACTAACCACTAGATCAAGAGGCCCGTCAAAAATACAACCCTTCTACAGTTCATATGTAGATGGGTCGTCTTATGTTTATATACCAAGATTTAGGTGCACCATTCTTTGACCTTTGAACAATTTGCAAGATGTGTATTGCCCCTAGAAAAAGAATAGTTGAGGTCAAATAGGCAGCCGCGTCACGTTACATACTCACATTCTGCAAACCAGTAAGATTGGAAGACAATCGTAAATGAATTTGAGAATGTGCTACTTAAAAGAGTATTAATAATATATACTAACATCAGGGCCACACATATAGTTGGGGTCGGTGATGGTGGCGACGATGTCGGCCACGGTGCGCTCGCTGACGTCATCGGCGGGCTCGTCGTTGACGCGGCGACGTTTGGGCGCGCCGAGGACCGGCGGATCGCCCGCGCGCTTGCCGCCCTCCGTCTTAATGGAACCTAGAGATATATAGGTATATTAGCTTTTTCCCGCGAGTTTCAATAAAATAAGAAACACATCTTTAATCAATTCAATAAAAAAAAATTATGCTCAATTTTAAGTAGATTGGACCAAGGAATCACGTTGTCTCATACAAACTTAGCCCCCGTTTTTCACCTCCTTAGGGGTAGAATTTCGGGAAATCCTTTCTTATCGGATGCCTACGTCATACAAAGAACTCGCCCTTCGAGTCTTAGCTCTCTACGATCAGCGGTTTAGGCCGTGCGTTGATCCTGGTTTTGATGGTGGTTATTTAGTAATTCCTTTTTTTTTCAAGGAAAATAATCGGATGATCCCATAAAATAAAACAGACGCATAAAATATACGTTATTATGCATTACTTTGTTATGAACAATAAATGATAAATAAATAAATGTGGACAACATCACATACATTGCTCTGAACCCAAAGTTCTTGTTTATGGTAACACTTGTGTTATGGAATCAGAGACAATGAAGGTACCATAAACATCCAGACCCGAGACAATGTAGAAACGTGGTCTTCTACATTGACCCGTCCGGGGACCGAACCCGGGACCTTAGAGCTAACGACACCTTTAAAACCGGTGTGTACGCCACTCGACTTGGAGTTCGTCAATATATACCTGATGAGAGTGTGACAGTAGTAAAGCCATCTTTGCTGTCGCCCGAAGCGGTCACACGTTCGAACTCGCCCGCACCGCGCCTGCCTGCTGTTAACGTAACAAACACCTTTACATTAGACAACGAAACTTTTGTATTCCAAGAGAGTAAGTTTAATTAAGTAATTTTTTATATCCATTACAGGGTGACCTATTTTATTTGTTTACGGGGTGAAAATCTAATGACTTCAAATCACGCCAAAGGGAACGACGTAGGGATATGTCGGACTTGCACCGACTAAATCCATGCTGGTACCGTCCTTGCCTTTGCCGAAGTCACGGTTTTACTAAAGCATGCCCGGCGGGGCTCCCGCAGGCCTCGGTCCTTAATGTGGAAGCGTCAAGGTAGCCCGCGAAATTTAAATTTCCTTAACTTTTTTTTGTAATTTGCCGGTCAGTTTTACGAATTGCATGGACTTGAAGAGGGATTGATGACTTTAATGATTAAATTTCAGTAAATAAAAACGAATTACGGCCGCGAATTGTATTTTGTTCAAAAAACAGCCTGAAATTGACCGGCGAATTGCAAAAAACGTAAAAATATTTAAATTTCGCGGGCTATCCTGACGCTGCCACCTTAAAGGGTCCCTTCTAAAGAGGTAGGTGTAAACCGCCTACCCCTCACTCCTTCCGAAAACGGACACGTGGAACTGCAAGTCCGTATCACATCGCAGGGAGACCTGCAGTACTTAAACTTTGTATTCTATATACCGTGACTTTTTCTAACAATTTAGTTGTCATACAGATTATTATGATCGTCATTCGGTGATAAAAGCTAGATGTTAAGATATATTTTTTTAAGATTAGTTTTCGCCTAGTGATACAATTTTCAGATAATATATATTAAATATAAAAATTAAAAAATCTTACGATTATTGTTATCAAATATTGTCTGGATATGGTTCGGTGGTATCTGTTTGAACTCAGGGTCCCATATCGGTGAGTTGGTGCTGAAGATCTCCTCCTCAAGCAGCGCCAGGAAGCGCGGGAAATGGGTTAGCACCAGTACCTGTGACATTAATGAGAGAAACTTTATTAGCATATGTTTAATCATTTGAGTATCGATTAACTGCAGAAGGATGGTTTAAAAGTATGTTACTGCTGAGAAGTTTTATAGCGACGGAAAAAGTAGGTATCCGTTTTTGCAGACAGCCATAGCTTAAAAACATCGACAAATTCATGAAGACTTCTTAAAGTCTATATATCCCTACTATTATTATAATGCGAAATTAAATGTTTATCTGTTACGTTTTCAATGCTAAACCGCTGAACCGATTTTGATGAAACTCAGTATGGAGTAAGCTTGGATCCTAAGAAAAGACAATATAATTTTTGCTGCGATAACCGACATCTTCCGCCGCGTACTCTATATAATAGAGAAGGTATAGGTAGTCCCCCTTTCATTTATCGTTCCTAGATGTTGCTTTCTGAGGTTAAAGCGAATGTTAGACATTGAACTAAAACTAATTTTTCAACGGATTCTATCACGGTTTATTTAGATTCGCCATGGGCAATGCCCGTGATCATGACACCTGCAAAGGCAAAAGTTACAAAATGTACAAAATAATGAGCAATAGTTGGTACACAGCCTTACCCTCTTCTCAGGCGGCATGCGGTCCCGCTCGGAGTGGCACTTGTCCATGAGCTGGCGGCAGACGGACTTGAACACGGCGCGCAGCAGCGTGCGCCCGAACACCAGCGACGTGTCGAAGTGCGGCAGTGAGTCGCAGAACGCGGGCACGTGGCAGAACACCAGCCATCTGAGGAGTCAACGCGCTCTACACCATGCAACGAAAACCCTGTCCGATCCTTATGACTATTATTCGGATAAAAACTTTCGTGAGGAGTTTTTATAATTACCGGTTTACTCACGCATCTTCTCGGGATCGCTCGACTAGTTTCAGACTCAATAGAAGTCCCTAATCATGAGCTGAGTTCGACTCGCGACACTACCGCCGCCGCGATTTTAAATAACTTTTATTCGGCATCGTACTGCGTACACATATATGTAACTATTGAATGGGTTGGAGATCATTATTTCTCCCCGGTGTCTATAATTAAATTAAAATAAAACTAAAAAAAACTAAAACTAAACTTTTAAATTAAAAGATTTTGATCACAGCACAAAACAAAAAATATATGATCCGGTTCTGTGCATTTTATATTTTCTACAATGCATTGGAAAATTTAATTAATGCTTCAAAGTTTATGTTAAAAAAAAAGAATAATATTGTTAAACATACCCTATCTAGAATAATATTGTAAGTGTGTATTAGAAGAATAATTATTTAAATAAGATATTCTAATTAATTAAATGTTCTTTAAACATACCTTGTGTAATTGATTTGATATGCTGATATATCTTCAGGATTTGAAACTTGCTGTAAAAGAAAAATATATTCAACTTCAAAACAAATCACGTAGTAGTACCGATGTCTAAAACGGTAAGACAAATTGTATATACATACATACTTACAACCAAAACATTAAAATATTTTACATTGCTTTACTCAACACTTTATCGTCACAAACACCATTATGTTTATAGTATATACTTGTATTGCTTGTTATTGTACCTCACTGCAGTATAGGTTATTATTTATTTGTCTTTCTTTTTACTGTAAATTTAAACTGTATATTTTATATAGAATAGTTGCTTGTTTTGGAGAATGTTAACCCATAATTGGCTAGTGCTTACTTATATATCTAAGTAAGTTCATATCTATCTAGAAATTTGTAGGCATAAGACTTTGATAAATAAACTGCCAAACATTGGACACAAAATGTTCAAAGTTACTCACGAGTTTTCTAACACTGGGCGTCTCAAAGTTCCAATGGTTGAAGCAGTGTAGGAACATCTTAGCCAGATCATACATAGTCTGCCACTCCCTCTGCGGCAGGCTGTTGAACTTGAAGAGTACGAAGTTGGTGATGGCCTTGGCTATTGAGGGACGCTCGAACGGAGGCTGGCCGAGGGGACCCTCGATGCGGGGATGGGAACGGTTGAGAATGCATTTGCGGAGTATCTGTTGGGAAAATATATATTAGATATATAAATTGTATTATAGATTATCTTTTTTTTTTTTAATCCTAATTATATCCGACTACGACTGTGATACCCTGGTAGTTTCTGTACTAGTTTTTTAGTGTGATTACGGGCTGATTTTTCCAATGCCAGATAGTTTTATCCGAGAACGAATTTTGAATTTTTGACAGTTCTTCCAAACAAAATCTGTCAGATTCATCAACCGACGAATAAAAATTATCTAGCGTTGGACAAAACATCGCCATAAGTAACAAACATAAGCTTTCAAACTTATAATATTAATAAATAATTCTATGTGCAAAGAAAATATTGTTTTGTTGCAAGATTCATGTTTAAACATATGTAGCTGTTTCCTGCGGCTCCACCCGCATGGATGTCGCGCAAAAAGTAGCCTATGTCCTTTCTCAGGCTCTAGCCTATCTATGTACCAAATTTCATTTAAATCAGTTCAGTAGTTTTGGCGTGAAAGCGCGACAGACAGACAGTTACTTTTGCATTTATATTAGTAAGGATATTATCATATGGTACATCGACATAAGTTACCGCTAAGCATATCTTGCTTCTTAGATACTACTACACTGAAAGATATTCCTGCAATTAAAATACATACTTAAGTTTAGAAGAAATATAATATTCACAACAAACAAACCTTGAACAGATAATAATACACCCGCTTCGTATCATGGTCATCTTCCCTGTGCATTGACATGAAGATGTTCTCCACATCCACTACCGCTCCCAGTAACCTGTTCACCTCTGCCACGGGTAGACCCTGCAGCTGTGACACATGTTTTTCTGGAAGAGTAATACAATGAAGTAATAAATGGAAGGGTAATGGGTCATTTATATATTTTTTTTTATAATCTATATTAATATATAAAGCTGAACTGAAGAGTTTGTTTGTTTGTTTGAACGCGCTAATCTCAGGAACTACTAGACCGATTTGGTAATTATTTCAGTGTTGGATAGCTTATTTATTAAGGAAGGCTATAAGCTATATAACATTACGCTGCGACTAAAAGTAGCGGAGCATAAATGAAAAACCGTTGAAACTAAAAAACGCGGACAAAGTCGCGGGGGTATCTAGTTTTATAGCATCTAGGCTGGTTACTCTCTCAGTTTTTAGTGCTATTTAATAGATAGATATTGGCTTCCTATATCTTGACGGACAATAAATCAAAGCCATCTTTGGCATTGTACTGCATTTTATTGAGATTTATCTTATAAACTTTTGCTGGCTTTTGAGTTGAACATTTGAGGCAAAAACAGGTATTTAAATTTCTCTATACCCAAAATCCAAAATACTAGAGATGTTGACTGTTGACTACAACCCACGCCGAGAGCACGACGTGGGGATAAAATCAAAATCAAAATATTTTTTTTTCGAGTAGGTAGGCCTTTTCAGGCACTTTCAAAACGTTAAATGACTCTAGATGCGCGGTTCCAAAATGTCACTCCTATGGAGAGATATGTCGGACTTGCACCGAAACAGCCCGGTCCCGACTTTGCGTTTGCCGGAGCCGAGGGTTCACTAAAGCATGTTTGGTGGGGCACCAGCTTGTTGTATCTTATCAAAGCTGATACATAACATGTTTTAATCTATACTAATATAATAAAGAGGAAAGATTTGATTGTTTGTTTGTTTGCATTGAATAGGCTCCGAAACTACCGAACCGATTTGAAAAAATCTGTCGCTGTTGGAAAGCTACACTATCCCCAGGTGACATAGGCTGTATTATATAATTATTTTTTTGTTATAAGCCCGTGTGAAGCCGGGGCGGAATGCTATCTTTAACAACTACAGAACTAACCTAACACATGGCTACAGTTTCGACATGGATCATTGAAGTTGGCCAGTAGTTGGTTGTCTGTACGGGGCTGTCCCTTTGCAGCCGGTATAGATACAGGTGTCTTCCATCCATTGCAATTGCAGTCAGGTGTCTAAGAACAGATACATTTGTTAATGGTAATGGTTATTAAGTCTATGTTTTACACATTGATCATTGTAGATTGATAAACATTCTACAATAAGGGAGTGGACTGAGTTTGGAAAGAAAATATCTATTTAGTCCACCAGATAGATAAAAAAACCGTATTTTTTATTTTATCAAATCAATAAAAAATGTCAAAGTTACTTTCGCTTAAAAATGCTTTAAAGCTCTGGAGTGCCCGGGCTTGTGACGTCATTTGTGGATAAAAATTGTAGCCACAAATGACGTCACGCGACATTTCCATTCACTGTATGCACCTCATCGTTTGTTTAATTAAAGAAAAAAATATGTGTCTAATATTTTTTTATATCTATGTGACGTGTAAAAAAATATATTCAGATTCCCTATTCGTATTGTAAAAAAATGTCTTAAATGTGTGTATACATAATTTATACTGTTAAATGAGCGCACAGTATTCGCCAACAAACTGTTAAACAGTTTGGCGAAATGATGTAATACTTATTATAAAATAATAAAAAAAAAACAATAGGGTAGATGACTGGGTATGTATAAAAAGTCAAAATGTAAGGTAGTTCGATAATAAAAAATATTAAACACATATTTTTTTTTTTCAATATAAGAAATTCAGTTCCAAAGTCCCACTCTTTGCTAGTAAAGCCTGAAGTCATGCTTGGGATAAATTTGCACAAAACTGATGATGTGACATTTCAAATCAATGTTTCGTCGCGAGTTGTTAGTTATATAAAATAAGAAAAAATACGTGTCTAATATTTTTAATTATCTGAAGATATAAAAAAATTTACATCAACCCAGTGTTTTATGTATCTATACATATATTATGTAATAAATAGTAATCAACAACTTTCTTATGCCGGTTGTTATTAATATAACCATTATTGTGATATCCTAATTACTATTATGCTATCCAAACAGTTTTATCAATGTTGTTGAATAATAGACAATTTCTTGAGGAATGTAAATTATTGTTAACTTAAACTTGTAGAGTCAAACCCAGTGGTGGGATAAAAATCAAAAGGAAGTAAAAATAATAATATAATAATAAATAATAATAAAAGATAAATTTTGGGTTCAAGTCTTTGAAATTCCACAATTTAATTTATATTCAAAACAGCGATCTTGCGAAGCTTGGTTTTTGAGATGAATCTAACAATACCTTAACTATTGAAATTCATTCAGCTATTAAGAAGAAACAAGATAATAAAGAAAGTTACAAACATAGAAATATAGAAACCTATAAGATAAGCATGAAAAACATAACATGAAGTGGCAATAGCCTAATGGTTAGAGTGTCGGCCTTGTGATCGAGAGGTTGCAGGTTCGAACGCCACCCATTGCACTATTGAGATGAACCCACTCCAGACCCAAGCATATTTAGCTTAGTTGGAGGGGTTAACAAGTAGTAAGTAAGTAGCTAGTAATGTGAATTCCACTCACAATGCTAGTAACCTTTAAAAAAAAAACCTTTCCTTAACAGATGGAAAAATGGAAAGTTACCTGGCATTCCGAGTATATAGCTAACTTAAGAAGTTTCTTATTATGTGGCCAGCTGAACACTTGTTGTTTCCTTTGCTGTATGCGTTGGAGGTTTGACTGCCTGGAAGCTTGACCTTCACTGCCCGCAGGGGTCCCGGCATTGCTTGATGATGCATCATCTGTACTGACACTCGCAGGTGCTGAAACAATCAAGTTTAAATAATTAATATTGTTAAAGATGGCAACATACATATCCGACAATTTTAGATACTAGATTAATAATTTATATATAATTTTAGATACGATTACTAGATAGGTTTAATGTACTATTATAATACAATACAATTAAAGTTATTATATAAATTAAAATATATAATACAATTAAAGTAGTATAAAGTACGAAGCTGATGTAGAACACAATCGCGTAGAAATGCTTTTAAACATATGGTCATATTTACCAAAGATTTTTTGAGAAACAATTAATATAAATCGACGCATTGCATATTTATTTAACTAAACAGAAAAAGCCTTTAAGGCTAACTGATTATTTGGCGGCATTTGTAGTAAAGATTTTTAGGTTCCTACCTACAAATAATCAAAAAGTCAAGAAGGCTTAGGCATTTTTATGGCACCTGACATTGAACCTATTGAGTTCTGGAGTTTGCAATTTTACATAAATTAGGTGAGGACCGGCAAGAGATTTACAGTTGTTAGAAATTGTTTGTTGTTATTATATAATTGAAAATTGTTTATTTACCTTCGTGTCCGTGTGTTTGTGAAGAATCTGCTTCAGTGCTTGTCATAGCTATGTCCGCAATTTCGTTGTTCACTTGTGAAGTCATAATAGTTGTTTGGCAGTTTTATGCCTGCAAAGGCGTGTACAATTAAAGGTTTTTACGATGAAAACATGAGCTATTATAGCATTTTCACTATTTTATTTTAACAAAATCCCAAGATTTTATCTTTTTTAATCTGTGAATTTGCAGGCGCGTTGACAATTGCACAGATTATGTAAATATAGAGCTGTAAAAAAACTCGACTAAATGATGAAGACTGGTGTTGCCCAATCTCGGTCGGTCGGTAGGCGATAATTCATATTCAGTCTCTATGATTATGCTAACATCACTAGTTTCAATTCAAGCGGGAAAACGTGGGGCGCGTTGTTCAAAAGTGAAATTCAGAACTGCGTAATATTTTTTATTTTATTAAAAAATTGTTGAAAAATTAAGAAATCTTTCTCAAGTTAAAATAAAACTTGTTGCTTTTTTTAAGTACACATTGTTTAATGATCTCGTGTCTTTCTTCACTTTATTTTTAGGGTTCGTTAAAAAATAGACTTATAACGGATCAATTTTTTGTCCGTCTGTCTGTTAAGATTGTTTTCTTAGGAACGCGTTGTAGTATCATATTGTAATTTATATCGATCAAATACTCAGGTCTATGGACCCTGGATGCGATAAAACATTCAAATTCTTTTTGTATTTTAATGTTTTTTTGATATTTAGATTGAAACCTAGTTTTTATTAGGAAATAATGGAATAAGATTTTGCCTATATTTAAAATGGAATTAAATATATCCGATCAATCTTTTGGTCAAGATTAAATGAGTAATGTTTAACCCTCATAATTCTCCAATCTGTTGTCCTGGAAGTTTATATTCAGCGAGTTTCAGTGTGCGCGGGAACCCGATGGAATCGGACATGTTCTCTGCAATTTATAAAATTGTGAAGTTTGCGTGATGTCGAGGCTTGGTTTATTTTACATTTGTAAATATTAGGTGTAAATTCAACTGTGTGTGTGATGAACTGTTAAATTTAATAATATTGTGCTACACAGTAATTCGTGAAAAAAATATAATATAGAAAATAATAATTGTTGTATACTTGTGCAACCTGTGGATTTAAAAATGGAATCAAAATTATTTTTGCGAGCTAATGAAACTTTTGACGATTTTTTTAATCGATGCAACAATTTATCGCATTTCGACTGTAGTGAAGAAGAAATGCTTTGGTGGCTGATGGGATCAAGACGATTACCTTTGAAGGAGATTGTACCGATCAGTGTAATTTTAGTCGTTATTTTCTTGACCGGAGTGGTGGGCAATGCGTGCGTCTGTGTGGTTATTGTTAAACATCCTGGACTGCATACGGCTACCAATTACTATTTATTTAGTTTGGCTGTCAGCGATCTGTTGCTGCTTTTATTCGGTAAGTGTATTTTTTTATTACAGCTTTCTAGTTTTAATAAAAAAAAGTCAGGACATTTAATTTTATGTATTCGTATTCCCCTTATCATTTTATTTAGTTTTATGCTGTTAATTATACTTTATATATTGTTATAACTTAATATTACGTACATTAACATTTGTATAATGCACCTATTTTTTTTATCTCTGCACCACCTTATGGTTGACTAAAGAAGTTGGTTAAAGAATTTAATACAATAAATAGACATTTACCGCATCATTTGTAATAGGGTAGGATACTCTTTAAATTAATGTAGACCTACCATTCCTAGGTATCGGTTGGGGTCTTCTATAAAAATAAAGATGCCATAAACTTATTTGTATAAATGTGTTTCATTTTAAAATGTGGTGTTACAATAAACTTTGTGGTATCAACATATCCTGCCTTATCAGGTGTACAAATGACTTAAAATAATCTAAAATATATCACAATTTTTTCATAGGTATATCAGTTATGTTATTGCGAAAGTCTGTTTAAAAAATGTAAATCTAGTATAATTGTAAAACCAATTAAAAAAAAAAACAATTTATGCCTAGATCTCTGAATACAATGAAATTAGTCTTCTAAGTTTGGACTAAGATTAAATAGATTAGGGACTTACGCATGAGGGGATATTTATCTAATTTATAGACCGGTGATGGGTAGAAGCGTAATCTATCTAAAATGGATCCCTTTGCTAGTAATAATCCTTTTTGGCGAGTCCTTTGTTAATTTAGACACTTCCAAAAACAGTGTTTCTCATAAATAATCTTATTGTACTCTAATTAATACGCAATTGTTTTATAGGTAAATGGTTCTGTATCTCAGACGTATCTTACAGGCGTCTTTAGAAACGAAGTAATGAGCTCTTATTATTACTATTTGGATACACAATGCAATATACTTATTAAACCTACGTGGCCAACTTTTGTGAATAGACACCTGATTACTTTCGCCTTTTCCTTTTTATTATTAATCTGCAGAAGTTTCATATTAATATCGGTTTGTTGGTATATCAAAACGTTTAATCATTTAATGCTTTGTTTTGTAGCTCGTAATTTTATAAATTATCCTTTAATATATAAATCGTGTGTTAAATGCTAATCAGGGTCTGATTTAACTTTAGGCATCCATTATTCGGGTCCATCGACATTTTTATGAGCTTGATCTGCATCAGGCACATTTAAAATATTGATCTAAATATCCACAGAGATATATAAATTTTATATAAGTACTTCTTATTTCTAAATATCGGATCCACTAATTCCTCTCTGCCAATTCTGTTACTAAGGAAAACCCTGTAATAAGGTATATTTCATTGAATATAGAATATAACACAGCAACGATAGACCCTTATTCGTATTATCACTGAGCTTTGATATTTTCTTGGACCCAAAAAGGTTTATTTGCAAGTAAATCTGAGGCATAAAAAGTAGGAACACTATTCCAAACCACTGATCAAGAAATAATGGTATCTATTTTGTAACGAATTATTTCTCATAAATCCTTTCAAATCCCTTTCAGTAGCTTACAGTTGGTATACCTAACAATTGGGCTTTTCGGGTTAGGTAACCAGATTTAAGTACCAAATTTTTATTTTCTGTTTTCTCTAGTTTAAATTTTAGTTGAGATGGTATACCTAATACATAGGTTAAGTCTCTGGGGATTATGTTCGAGTAAGTTTCGTACTCTGAAAGTAGGTAAATTTATGTACCTACCTATTTATGGCTAGCCTTGTTAAGCATAAGAAGTTTGGTCTACTTAATATGTATGTTTGTTCTAAACCAACTTACCGTTAACATTTTATCGATACCGAGTGTTTAGGTACCTCTAGCTAGATAAATCAGATGCGTGACATCTTTCTAATTTAAACGATAGCTATTATTATATTTAGTTTTCTATCGTAATGAAGGATTTTTTCATATAATATATTATTTATCGTAAATTCAACGGTAATTATTAGTTGTATTTCTTCTTTTCTATTATATAATCTTCAATAATCTTAAAGCAACAGTACGAGTACGGTGTTGTTAATTATATATTAACGTTGTTTGTATCTTTGTCTACACAAATATCTTAGAAACAATTTAAAAAGTATAACTATATAGTTAGTATACCTTAATAATATAAAACCACCCTCGAACCTCCATTAATTTATTCAAGTTTTAAGTGTTTCAGAATAAACGCAATGAACTAATTTTTTTTTTACTCAATTTGTCGTCTTTACAAAATCGCTGTCTTCATAAATAAAGTGTCTTTGACTTAAAGACTAAAATCTAGCCCCCTAAACAAGTGACATTTCGGCGAGCGATAACGCTGATCGAATCGTTCAAATGTATGGAAGTGGCAAGTCCAAGTCACGTGACATATCGAAACGACATGTCATTTCCATACATTTAATGTCATTTAAGCGACTTATTATTATATAAGTCGCTTAACGCTTGTCGAAATGCCACTTGTCTAGGGTCTGGCTTGGAATAAAATTATAGTAGTACTGTGAAGAATACATTAAAATTTCAATTACTTAACACTTAGTTTTAACGTTTATAGAATGCTGTGGCTTTATCTAAATACATTGCTTGGTTAGATTTTCAATTAATATGTTAATTAAGTAAGTAAATACTACATAGGATCTCTTCAATTATTTAATATTGATTCAATCATTCTTGTCAATAACAACAGTAGTAAGTCTATCTTAAAATTATCAGTGAGAACATGGTCATTTCTCAAATTTTTCAATTCAGTTACGCGTATCTAATTCATTAATGATTCAAAATAATGTTTAGTCCATAAATACTTAAAAAAAAGTCTTTATTGTTTATGGTTTTCTGTAAATTACGAGCATGTAACAATTTACTTGTATTTTGATTCTTTGCTAAAACTCGATCATGTCCTTTTGTTTTTATCATATTTGTGCGAGTAATTGTGAGGGACCTAAACCTCAAGTCGAATTCGAAATGTTACCGAGGGTGCCCTTTATTATTTGTTATTTTGTTTATTAATTTTTATGCCTGGAGGCATCTTGGACTTGCCAAATTGCCTAGTAATGTAAAACCATTTAAAATAATGTAGGTTTCGCTCGGTAGCATTCCAGACAATGTTTGCTAATAGTTACAGTAAGGCATTTATGTAAATGCTCAAGAAGAATATCGCTTTAAGCACAAGGCATTTAAAAGTCCGTTATTTTTTTAGGTCTTTAATTTTTCTGAGGTTTTTTTGGCTGCCAATAAAATCTTACTGGATTTCGCAGCTGCAACATGGGAACTACTCAAAATCTGCTTCCTGCATTTTATTTTTACCTAAAAATATAGGTATAATATATTAAAATAACGGAAAAACAACTTTCGAAATTTAAACTACCTATATTTATCTTAATAATCAGATAATAATTTACATGGCAACATTTAAAGTAAGGGGACGTTCATACACATTACATACATACAAATACATATATATTAACACTAACGTTATGATATTTTTAAAGTTGGAAAGAGTAATCTTAATTGCACTATCAAAAAAGTGGTAATTCATTTCTAAGAATCTTAACTATATAGTTTATACATAAAACAAAAAAAAAACAATATACTTATCCAATTTAAATCTGGAACTCAAAATATTGCATGAAAAATTCGTCCACATCGCTTTTTACTGGAAGTGGTCAAAAGGCGAAATTCGGTGTTTATGAAATGTCCTGCCATGTTTACTGTGCTGTGTAGTTGAAATTAAAACAGGACCAAAGATTTTTTTTGCAATTTCCGAATCCATATATATCAAAGAAAAATATTTTACAAGATTTCCTTTTTATTTAACCCCGTTTTCGTTTTTGGTATTCAACTGTGAGTAAGTAATTAATTAGTTAGTAAATTTGGAAAGGTTTTTAGAGCTTGTGCTATTCTTAGTTCGTCGTTTAAAGAACAAATGATCAATTCGTCAAATTCGAGTCTAAGTACTTCAATTGAAAGTTTTGAATAGGTACTTGCAAGGTCGGGAAAATTTATCTTATGTTAATCAAAATGTTTTTATTCTGACTTAAAAATCTTTTTGGGTTCTAATGAAGAACATGTCTGTTAGATAATTTCTTTGAATATTTTAAGCATTCTTTTCTCCTCGCAACCGTTTATTTAATCTAATCTAGTAAGCAACTGAGTATAGGAAGGTTTTTGTGTGCTATTGCTATTCAATAAGCCTTTTTGAATTAATTACATTCAAATTATGTTTCTACCTATGGACGTTTGTAATACATCAATGACCTTGTTTTATGGTACATAAAGGACAAACTATATAAGTATTGAAATTTATATATTAATATGTATATATTAATAGAAGAAACTCTAAAACATCCTTTTAAATAAAGGTACAATTCTAAATCTTTATGTATATTTAAAAAAAAAACGATTTAGAACCCTTAGTGATAACTAAGGGTTGGTTGTTTCAAACCGTCTGTTATCGTAAGTCCATATGTCAACGTTAAGGCATTATGAAATTCTCATACAAGCGGCCATATTTAACGTTACCAGGCACGTCAATGTATGTAGGAGCAACCAGCCCTAAGGTCTTATATCCTTTGTCGCGGGGGTTTTAACAAACATTCAATACACATGCGTAGGTAATGATCGAAACCGCAATACGTCGCGCACAGTGCTTATTGGCGTGGTGACCTATTATACCTCTCGTCTATCCGTGCAGTCATTTTGATTTATCTGAGGTCTCATTCAAGTGACTAGCTATAGAACAATGCTTCAACGGGTTTCTCCAACTATACTATGTCACACGCATCGGTTACTATGAAGTTAATTCTGAGTTAAGTTCAACCACTTTGACAAACGAAGTTTAATCCTAACATATTGCGCACTTTGTCTTCCCTTTAATGCTAGACTTAACATTTATATGTTAGAACGCTAATACATCATGAAATGTGGTTATAATAATATATAATCATAATAATTCATTTAATTCAGAATAAATCCATATAAGTATACAATAAAATTGTTAGTAGCACTACTTAAAAGCTATGTTAGTAATAGTATAGTTATAGTTATATCAGACTTTAAAATACGGTGGAGAATAGGTCAAAATTATTATAAAATTTGGTCGTAAAAGTCTAAATTGTAGCAACGTTGTCAGCAAGGTTTGTTGATGGTAAAAAGCTTTGCAGGTGTTGCAAAATTTGGCCTAATTTTATGAGGCGTTTGTTTGCGCGCCGTATAAAAGGTCTACTTCATGGCTAAATGTAAATTTATTACATTTTCATTTAACTTGTTTTCTTTTTGTACTCTATAATCGTGATCGTTCTTGTTATTGTAAAATGTGTTGTTTTACAAAATCTATAATTGGATAAATTCAGTTTACTTAGTAGGTTATTTTGTTTATAAATGAGCACTTTATTTATATGGGCTTTATTTTATTTATCATAATCTTAAAGTCCTTCAAAATTAATCTAATTTAAATTAGTGCTCGTATAAAAGTCACTGCAGGAACTAATTTATGATAATTCGATTTAAGGAATCGTATATCGACAGATTTAAACAAGTTTTAACGCAACAACGCTTCGTTCCTCAATTTTAATTCAGAACTGAGTTGAAATTAATTGGAATGCGCCAAAGACAAACTGGAATGAGAAAACTTTAATCTTCCTACTAAATAAAAAAAGAAAAGAAAAGGAATTGGTTTTATAACTATTGACTGGTTTCCATGGTCGTTAATTAAATGTCTGAACTCGATTTAAATCAAAGCGTTTGGAATTAGATCGAATTGTTGCTCACAACAACCCTGGATCACGAACATTCAAATCATATACAAAAAGAATACTTGGAATGCCACAGAGAGACTTGATGGTCTGTAGAATAAACATTTTCTCGAGAGATTTCCAGTGGTCTGTGCATTTCACCCATCTTAAAAACGTGTAGGTATCACATGCCGCGTTTTTGTTGTTGTGGTCACATATTATACCACTTTTTCATCCGTGCAGTCAAAGTATTCTGTAGACCAAGTACAAAATAAAAGACTTGCTTATATATATTTATTATTATCACTGTTTCTTTTGTTGCAGGTCTGCCGAATGACTTGTCAGTATATTGGCATCAATACCCATACAGCTTGGGCCTTGTATTCTGCAAACTAAGAGCACTAATATCAGAGGCGTAAGTATAAACATTATTTTACTCTAAACAACTGTTGTTTATAGTTATAGCCTTCATGTCCTAGAGTAAACTTCTACAGCATAAAAGTGCCATTATGTGTTATTTATGTAATGTTTAAGATATTTGCTTTTCGTTGTAGCAGTACAGTAACGATGTTTTATGTTACAAACAAAATACATAATATTATTACATATACCTAGTACTTACTTGCCTAGAAAGATTTTGGATACTAGAGACTACTTTTACTACACGATTGATATCCAAGTGTGTCGAAATTCTTATAAAAATTAACTAACAATGAAACAAAAAAATGTCGATGACATCGCCACAAAATACATTCAGATCTGAAACAATGTATCAAAGAGACTTTAGAGTTAGCAACTCCTTTTTTTTGTTACGTTATGAAAATCTAATGACTTTAACCCACGCTGAGGGCACGACAGAAATGTCAGAATTGTACCGACTAAAAACTCCCCTTGGTCCTCCCCTGGTCCTGCCCTTGCCTTTGCCGGAGTCCCGGGTTCGCTAAAGCATGCTCCGAGGAAAACAGTTGTACCGGTGTGTGTAGGTTTAAGCCACTCGACCAAAGAGATCGTTGATTGTTAGATTTCTTTTAAAGTTTCTTTCTATGATGTGAAAATCAAAGCAATTAAAAGTTGTGCTCAACTGCTGCTTATCGTGAAACTGAAACTTCAGCAAAGAAAAAGATCTGCGAGTGAAGCGGTTCTGTAGAAAATTAATTCACTTCCGTTGAAATTTTGTGTTTCCATTATAAAACAGATAAACTATCACTAAAGCTGTATGTGGCTTATTAGGTATTTTTTTAAACTATTTATTTTTGCCGATTATTATGAGCTTACGTTCCGTAAATAATAAAATATTTCAGATAGTCCATTTTATAAATTGAACGCACTGAACCTTACCCCCAAACAATTTTAAAACAAGCCTAATAAAAAAGTTACGCTCAAAGTGACAGCACAAGGAATGTTTTTAATAAAAATTGTTTTAGACCTAGGTAGGCACTGCGGAGCTATGTCGGAAGTTCTGTTGAATAATCAGGAGTAATCGTGGTCGTTTATATGATATATGTGGAATAATTCACGAAAGAGTTTTAATTTGTTTATTTTTACTTAAGAGTTTATTTGAGTTTTTGAATTATAAAAAGAAAAAAGAAGCTTGTCAAGAAGAGGTCAGAATGTGTAAAATAGGATTAATCTTCATTATCAATCACAGAGTACTTTTATATATTTATTATCAATTAAAATTAATAAAGAATAATGATATGATTCCGTTTCGAATCCTAGATTATCCCACATATATTTAACCCTTATGATATTTAATTATAGTATGTTTTAATATATTTCTAAGTATACTAGCGGCCCGCCCCGGCTTTGCACGGGTGATGTGAGATTTTCATAACATTTTTATTTCAAATGCATTTGCTAAATCGTTCTATTCGTACACGCGTGATGCGATGACCAATTGAAATAGAGATTCATGTTTAATTATAAAGATTTATAATAATCTATGTAAAATATATCTATAATTTTATTGATGTAATTTTGCAGTTAAATTGATCTGAACAAATGTAATTTTTTATGTATTTTTATTTGCTGTTATTCTTTTTACTCAAAGGTTGACTGGCGGAAAATACCTAGTGGCATTAGGTCCGCACACATACGGTCCACAAAGATTATCTTGCCTAATGCACCTATAAAATGTATTTATACATTAAAAGAGTGAAATCAAAGATATCTGTAACGCAATATTATCAGAGTTCCAATGTTTTCTTTAGAACTTCAATCGCCTACCAACGGTTTTAATTTACGTTTCGTATTCCATAAAGAAAGACTGACTCCGGCAACTTATTAATAAATGAATATTACATAAGCCTTCAGGAACATTATTGTAATATTGTATTCCTAAGTTCAAACATAAATACCAAATCGATTAAAAAAAAGTTTTTTTTTTTACTTTCAGTAAACTTTTAACAGACACATTAAAACTTTGAGTAAGATGATTTATTCATTGATTGTATCACTCTATACATTAGTGAAAACCATATGCAAATCCGATCGTTAGTTTTTGAGTTTATCGCGATCAGACAGACAGGTAGACGCGGCGGTACTTTGGATATTATAATATGTGTAGATGTAGGCAAAATTGTAACGCCGATATTTTTCTTGGTAAAGCTATAAATAGAATATTCTTTCATATTCCAGTAGGTAATTGCTATCAATTTGCTTCACACAAGAGCTGACAGTGAAAAGCTCCCTAATGGGAAAATGTGACCGTCCGTCGTTTAAAATAATTTTACGGCCCGTATAAAATATATTATGTCCCACCCATTAAAATAAATTTTGTAAGCACATTAGGCTACCGTTCGTCAGTGCTTTCATATATTTTTGGCGGACTGTGGGTACTTGAACCTAAAAATATTCATAATTCACGACCAAATAAAATCCAAAAAAGATAACCAATCACTCAAATAAAGGACTACTTTTGTCGAATGGTAACAAGCGTTAATTTCACTGCAACTGACAAAAAAAAAAGATAATTTCGGCTACACTAGCTGTTTGCCGCGCCTACGTCTGCGTGGATGTCGGCAAAAAGATGTCCTTTCTCAGGCTTAACATAATATGTGTGCCAAATTTCATTTAAATCAGTTCAGTAATTTTCGTGAAAATCGTGATGGCACGACAGACAGAGTTACTTACGCATTTATATTATTAGTAAGGATAAAAATGTTTTCAGAGAGCTTTATAGTCAACATCACATAAACAAAATAAATAAACTGGCATACAAAAATTGTGTCGTCTATTGAATAGCATGATAAAATAACAAATGCGTCTAATCGTCAATGTTCTAAAACATCTCGATACGCAGCAAAATGATTTCAAAATGGCGGTTCTTCCCCCTCCAACGCGCGCTATGCATCACAGTCCTCACTTGGCGTAATTTAATCCTTTAGCTATCCAATGCTGTGAGAGTTAGATATGGAGCTGCAACACCACACTGTATCCCCGATTTCGTCATTTGTTTTTTTGACTTACCCCCCACTATGTCAGCAATTTTATGGACGTATTCACGTCAAAAACTCGTCCTTATGTTGGTGACATGGTCCGAGACATATCAAATTTAATATACTGAATTTGTTGTAAAAAGTACAATTCGTTTCTTGAAATATATATTTTTATCATTTCGTATCATAAATAAAAATAACGTTTCACTTTCTTTTTCTTGTACGTGTTTTTAGATGTTGTCTGTGGTGGTTTTTATAAGTATAGACCATTACGTTTCGGGTTGGATATAAAAACGTGCAGACATCTAGATTTTTTAAAGCTTGACCCTAGACTCGCTCTTACGCCTAATGACTTGTACTTACATTTCCATTTTCTGAAAGTTTCCATTTGATTCGGGCAATTTTAAAAGTACAAGAATCAATTTAATTTACATCAAGATGCTTTATTCGAGTTGTTTATATAAAAGCACTACGTTTTAGAAAAAGAATTTGTATCATTGAATCAGAGAGCCAGTTTCAGTTGATATATTTTGCCAAGACTCCTAGTTAAGTGCCGTTGTTATTTTTTCTTTCTTATTTTACCGCAATAATGTTTACTCGGTTATTTTGTGTGCGCGTTTAAAATATTTGAACATCAAAGCTTCAACATACATTTTGGAGGAGATTAACAAGTTTATTGATTACCGATACCGTTGCAATCAACTGCCAGTTAATTAGGCTAATTACCTATTATCGAGCTTAGGGATTATGGATATCGATAATTTAGAATAGATTGCGAATGATAGATGACGTAACTCTGCTGTAAATGAATTGCGCAATAGTTTAATTACCTTTACAGGGTTTAAGTACAGATGATTAATTGTTAAAAAAAAATTAGTGTCTAACAAAATTTATTTAGACTTCTAGTAAAGTGCAGCTTCTAAATATCGAATCAAAATTTTTGAGTATTTAAAGGTGAATATACCCTTAATAATGCTGTTCTATTTTGATTTATAAGAATAATTATCACCGTACAGTAGGCACAATGGAATGGTTTACAAGCAATTTGGCGATCCGTTCCAGGACACTTAAGAATGAATGGAATTTAATTGGAATGATTAATATATAAACTAAGGCAGTAAGCAGCGTTATAATTAAAAATATATGAAATGGAAAGTTGCACGGACTGTAGTGAATATTGAATATCTTAAGTAGTCTGGACCTATACTAAACATTTATGTGGACCTCCTATTTTCTATAAGGGTAATTCGTAGAATTTTCTTAAAGTAATAGAAAATCTCAACGTTAATGTAATGACAACCAACCGTAATAGCATTACTTTTCTTCGTAATACATAAAATAAAACAAAAAAACTGTTTGAACTTTTAGAGAAAAATAGAATATAGTACAAACGTACCTATTTCATTTGGAT
Source organism: Diachrysia chrysitis (assembly GCA_932294365.1). NCBI lineage: Eukaryota > Metazoa > Arthropoda > Insecta > Lepidoptera > Noctuidae > Diachrysia > Diachrysia chrysitis. The sequence continues at coordinate 5,011,155 of OW028659.1, read as the reverse complement.
TAGATTCCTGAATTTTATCGACGATAACAATTCAAACAATCTTTTATATTTTAAGATGCTTATTACATTAGTCTCTGGTTTACATTCATTAAAATCCTTAGAAATTTGCAAGTCAACCGATCGTTCCCTTTTCCAAATCAAAGATGGCTTCAACCCCGCCGTCAACATAATCAACAATAATATAAATCATCCATTAGAGTAGGTAATATTTATTAAATAATCTTATTTCCAATCTAAATATTATATCGACATTATCAATCAAAATAATTAGAATCCTTCCAAAAACAGTCAATCGTCAATCTTTTCTCTGCCATCTGGCATTTTTACTTTTAATAAAAAGCAATACGTCTATAAATGGCCAGAGTTCAAATGTACACACTTACACAGTAAAGAGTACGAAATAATTATGTTTTTATAAAATAATACTTTGTATAATAACTTTCGTGAGGAGTATTCATAATTATTAACAAAACGGTTTACTCACGCATATTCTCGGGATCGCTTGACTAGTTTCAGACTCAATAGTAGTCCCTAATCATGAGCTGACGCGGCGGTGGTGGTGTCGCGAGTCGAACCGTTCGTCTCGCTACACCACCGCCGCTGCGTCAGCGTTTTGTTTTAAATAATTATAAAATAATAATGTGTTGTATTATTAGGTTATTAATTCAAATCTTTGTTTCAGGGCTACCTACGTTTCAGTGTTGACTATATCGGCGTTCTCGTTGGAGAGATACTTGGCCATATGTCACCCTCTCCACTTATACACCATGGCGGGACTCACCAGGGCGTCCCGGATTATCCTCATACTCTGGATCATATCAATCGTGTGTGCTTCGCCCTTTGCTGTATACTCAGACATAAGCTACAGAGAATATCCACCAAGTAAGTTCCTATAATCTATACTAATACTAATCTATACTAATATTATAAAGCTGAAGAGTTTGTTTGTTTGTTTGTTTGTTTGAACGCGCTAATCTCAGGAACTACTGGTTCGAATTGAAAAATTATTTTTGTATTGGATAGACCGTTTATTGAGGAAGGCTTTAGACTATATAACATCACGCTACGACCAATAGGAACGGAGCATAAATGAAAAATGTTGCAAAGAGTTCTATAAAAATCCACTACAATACCTTTGGCACTAGAGACTTTTAAGTGCACGTTTACTTCATTTTGATTTGAATCGCACCTGTTAAAGAAAACAGTTTAATCTTATTTAAGTAATATTTAAAGGGATGAATAGTACTTACGAGGAGACGCGAGACTTGTTCAAGTAATTATTTTATCGCTTAAATTATGAGAACTCTTAGTAGGTACCTAATTAATTATTTTATCGCGTAAAGTAATTTTAACTCTTGAATGTGTACTTTTATTACAATTTCATTGTTTTTTTTACTGTACAAAACTATGTAGTTGTTTTAATGTACATAATATATGGAAGACTTTAAGGTAAATTCGAAAATAAATTAAGTGTATATCTAAACCAGCTATAAATACATCATACAAAATTAATGCCGTAATAACTTTACGAGTATGTACAATTTTCTGACCGTTAGAATACCGCTAAGGGAGTTCAACTCATTTGTTGGGAATTTGTATGGTTTAGAGTACATGACCTTAATAAGAGATCTCTGTGCTCTTTCTAGCTCAAGAAACTTCGTTTTTGTCGCACCGCCCCACACTGCAGTAGATCAAAATTGATTGGGCCAATATATATACTTAACGATTTGTAATAATAGCTTATCAAGTCTTTCCAGTTTATGGTAAACCTTGTTAGTGTAACGTTAAATACCTAAGCTAAATTTATAGGTCTGGGTCAGCTAATCCTAGGTGACCTAGTTTGTTCCGATACGTAATTAATATGGAAATCGTTTGTAGTTTATTTGGTGCACATCAGTGGTGATAATTTACTTGCATTGACAGAACCTTATTTCAAAGCAGTAAAGTTCATTTTCGTAGTTGTTTGTTACATTTATTTTGACGAGCGGGCCGCCGTTTCACGTTAATGTTTTATATAACCAAATGGCACAGTAATAAACTAATAAAAAGTTGGTAGTCATAAGCTCTGTCGCGGCCTGAAGATTTAGGTAGTGACTTAACATCCAGACAGTACCTAAATCTAGCTATCGTATCCATCGTAGTCATCTATTAAGTCATTAAAACTCACGATGTGTGTCTACACCTGACACTTCTTTGAACTTCTTTATGGTTTTAGGTTAAACAAGCTTTTTTTTTATCTTATGAAAACTATTACTAATCTTTCATTTTTGTCAGCGTAAATAACATTAAAATTCGTATACATAGTATTTTAGTTTAAAAGTTTCTAACGCTCAATCTTTCTCGATTTTAAATAAAACGAGACTTCTAAGCTCTAACTACTTTGTCTATCTAAAGATTAAAGGACCTGCCCGTTCAAATGAAAGGCAAGTATTCGTTTGAAAGTGAACTAACTTCTACAATCGCAGTCAACTAAAGTACCGAAGTTAAATTTTAGAAATCAATGGTTTCGTTTTACCAATAAATGGGAACAATCTGAAAATTACTTTTCTAAAAACTGCAAGTCCAATGCCCTAGCACAAGTCTGACGAACCTATAGCACGCGTACATTGATGGCACGCGACACAATATTTTGGGTATTATATATACTGTAGCGACATGTTAATTTTTTTATTTGAATTTTGTGATTAAATTTTTATTATCTGTACCTACATATAGAACATAGACCAGTCCTACCATAAGATATCGTATTCCCCAGGGTTGTGGAGGTCAGATAGGCAGTCGCTCCATGTAAAATACAGTATTCAGCAGAATCCGGTGAGACTGGCCGAACCCAACATAGTTTGGAAGAGGGTTAGGCAGAAGAATAATATAAAACAAAGTCGGGTTAGTTACACCATTTAGGTATATTATTTCAAGAAAGTGTGGACCGATTTTCATGATTGTTGCTTTTGTAGAATTTATCTCCTTCGCGAATAGCAGAATAACTAGAAAAACATTGAAAAATTCTAAAAGAAATACCTATATCTTACAGGAACGGGAACTATTATACCGCTGTAAGTGCGGAGCGCAGCTAATATTACAGTATAGCAATAACCAAGTTTGGAGTATAAACTAGTAATAGAATAATTATTTTAAATGCGAAGTACATTATATTTACTTACATAATACTTGAATAGTATTTTCTAAGCATACATAAAGTTTTCAAAGATATTCAGTTACCACTTAGCGTGTTGATATTCTATTTATCTTGTCTTATGTAATGTTATCACTTTGAAATGTCATAATTCTAGTCTGAAGAGTTTACATTGTTCGACGAGTTCATGCGTCGTCGTAGACTGTTTTAATCTATGAGGAATGATTGAAATCACGACTGTTCTCAAAAGCAGTGCTCTTAAGTTCTTAATAGAAAGTCAGATCTTAGATCAAATGAAGTCTAGACATTGGTATGCGTCTAGTACCTAGCGACAATTTTACGATGCTATTTATGAGTTTTAGGTTTTAAAGACATTTTAATTTGTTCATTGCAACGTCCCAGGTGTAAATGAATGAAACATTAATAATGTAATACAGCAAAAAAAAAATCTGTTTCTTTGGAAACATAAATTACCGCATAGCATTCTTCTTGTATCTTGTTCTTTGTGTGTTAATATTTTTTAATTATCTCGGCCAAGCCTCTTATAAATTCTGAAGAACCTTCTTGCAGGACAGTCATGATAGAACAATTGCATAAAAAATCGGACTTTAGAGCTTTCATGAAATCAGCAATACAAAATATTCTTTAATACTACGTATACAGCGCTTTATAGGGGCCAATTAACTTGACTTGAGACTACTGACGGAAGGTAATGCGTGGGATTGCAGACTCTTTGTAAAGAACGCCTCCAGTTTCCTTAGAGGAGAGTATATTTATGTATTAACATTATTGTCGGTCTTTTCAGCTCGTATTGTTGGTACAATATTATTGTATTAATCATAGGTAGATTTAGTACCTACCTGTGGTTTGGGGATTAGGTTTTCTATTATCCTTGTAAAACCTCCTATTGTAGAAAGATTTCAATGCCAAGAATTATTTAATAAATCACTTGCGTAATGCGTATTAGAAACCTTAAAAGGACTGTTGTGATTTATAGTATTGTCATGCTATAGGACAGAATTTATTCTCAAGTAATTATCCAATATTTGGATTGAATGTTATTCAAGAAAGTACGCCTACGCTAATTTTATGTGAGTATTTCGCGTCATTAAGCGATTTCTGTGGACATTTTAGATGTTTAAGGCTTAAGAAGAAATTGTATTCTTATTAAATAGACATTATGGATTTATAATAGCCAAGGTATATAACTGAAGCTATATTACCTTTACATAATATTTTACATTTGATGCTGATATTTGATACACTTAGATACACTATAAGTGCCATATTTAAATACATACATATCTTCATTTTTCATGAAGTCAACGTAGTCTTAAAATAAATAAATAGAAGGAACAGCCAGCGTATATTTAGGTATTATATATCATATCCTAAATAATATGCAGTGAGATTTAATATAGGCTCAAAGAAAAATCAAAATGTAAAAAAGGCACACGACACAAAAAAAACTACATACTGTTTAAATGAACGGAATTATGTGGTGAACGCAACAGCCAGCTATTAATGGAACAAATAAAACCGCGCGACATAGAAAGAAAGAAGCTAATTTTCAGTGGCATATAATTATGGCAAATAAAATAAAAAATATTAAAGGTTGTAAGTATATTAAACGATCTGTAAAAAACCTTATTAACTTCTATAATCTAACTTCGGAGGAAAGTAGAGAAAATAAACGTGACGATTAAAAAGCGTTGTAATAATATTTACAAAAGTAGATTTACAAAGATGTCTAAAGCATAAAAAAGCTGATTTAATTCGCTTTTCTTCTTATTACCCGGTGACAAGACAGTTTTATGTTTTTCAACCGTACCTTAATGTGTTTCTGTTTGTAAATTTCTTTATTACCACGTATCTTTAAACGGCTAAATGGATTTCGACAGTCAAGTTTCGTTTCATATACCCAAATGTCTCTATTAAGGTGATTTAAAAATAATAATAATGGCGGAATTTTGGCGATACATTGTAAGCCTTTAATTTAAACAAACCTATCGTGATAACATTTAAGAATATTGACAGTTTACTCACGCACATTCTCAGAATCGCTTGACTAGTTTCAGACTCAATAGGAGTCCCTAATAATGAGCTGACGCGGCAGCGGCAATGTCGCGGGTCAAACTATCTAGTACCTAGTGTTTCAAAATAAATAATTTTATAAATAGTTTACAAAAATATTACTTGTAACTTTGCTATTTAACTTGTATGTTTAAATGTAATAAGTGCTAAAATTGCATAAAATTACCATTCTGGTTGTTGGGGTATTTGGCAGTGGCATAAACGTTCGGGTATTATTATAATGTATTTTACTGAAACAACTTATTTAGGATATTCCTTTTATATACCTACCTGAATTTCGGCGTGCGATTGTAAACAAACAAGAATAAGAGTTGCGAAATAATAATAAGACTTGGCCGACCCAATAATTGCTTTTAGTATCTTGGCAACCGAGTTCATTCTAGACAATTGATTTGACGACCTCCGTGGTCGAGTGGCGTACACACCGGTTTTCAAGGTGTCGCTAGCTCTGAGGTCCCAGGTTCAATCCTCGGGCGGGTCAATGTAGAAAAACCATTTTTCTACATTGTCTCGGGTCTGGGTGTCTGGTACCTTCGTTGTCTCTGATTCTATAACACAAGTGCTTTAGCTATTTACTTTGGGTTCAGAGCAATGTATGTGATGTGGTACATTTTTTTTTTTTAATATTTTAGAATTGATAAAATACATACTATATTAACAAAACAAATGTTAATAGATCGCAATATTTAAATACTTCCAGCGTAAGAAATGTTAAACGATTCTTTTCGAAGTTAAATGTTAAAAATCCGACTTTATGTTAGGTTTGAGTCGTTTCTGCGAGATGAATCACTTAGCTTTACGTTGAGTGTTTGATCTTTGCACGTACTCACGATAGGTTTAAAGATAAATTGGTATGAGAATGAGAGATTTATAAAACGAGAACCTATCCATGAGATAGCAATATATAAAATTAATTCCTTACACACCTAACTAAAGTTTAAAGGAATTAATTTGTGTACTTTGCAAAATCAAAATCAAAATCAAAAACTCATTTATTCCAACTAGGCTACAAAGTAGCACTTTCAGAACGTCAATACAATGGACAGCACCCTGATTCGCCCACCCTTCACCGCTTCCTAAGTGCTCTGGCTGTGGAGAAGAAACGGCGCAACAAACTCCCCAGCTTGCTTGTTGTAATGCTTAATTCTGGGGTATTCCTTAGAATTAAGTATTACAAACTGATAAGCGTAGGTAGGTATGCTCTTAAACTTTATTGTTCTACCAAAAATATTGAATATTAAATATCCTCAGAGAATAAGATAATAATAAAATAAAGTTGATCTAAACAAAACGGTATTAAATCAAAGAAAATGTCACTATTCAATTTCCAAAGTAGTACTAGTTAGCCGTACTTACTTATATTATAACTAACCTGTGTCGTTGAGATTTTGTTTATTTATTTTATTTTGTAATAAACATCTGAATTTATTACGTTGAAAATGAATGAATGAATGAATTATTATGTTCGATTGCTAGTTTTCGGAATAATAAAATAAGAACCGACAGGTAACAGGTTTAGAACTTGTGAAGGCTATAATATAATTCGTATCTGAAAACTAGCCAAGTCAGACCTTAGGCTACAATATATTATCCTAAGTTATAAGAAGAAATTATATTTTATGTTGTTATACATAACTTTCAAGACTGACCATTGAACTTGGCACCCGTTTAAATCTCACTTCTTTTGTCGTTGAAGTCAACAACCAAGGCATAAGTATATCATAATTTTGAACTTGGCTCTCATTTTACATTTATGTTTTTGATGGGATATCATTACTTTTTGTACATAAATTATTAGTAGGTACTTATTTATAACAAAATTAATACCATATGGTTTATGTTAAACTAGTATTTTCCTACGTTTACGGGTATAAGTTAATTGTTCCTAATAGAATCAATTTAGTGAAATATTATAATAAAATGATAAAAATTTAATTACCTATCCACATGCCAAATTTGAACTTTCTAGGTCATCTGGAACCGGGTTAGAATTTTGATATATAGGTCAGTCAGTGATAAAAATGACGATTTTTGGACGTTAATATCTAAATAACAATTTGAGATGTGTTTATGAAATTTGGAGCACATAATATGTAGTCTCAACATATGAGCCAAATTATGTGAAATAGTTTGAGGGGGTCAAAAGTGGGTCCAAATGGTTCGTGTAATATTACACACGGTGCTGCTTCGCCAGTTCTTTTTTTTGAACTTGGCTTGACTACTACTAGATTATCTGTTTGAGCTGTCTTTGAAACTTTGTATACTTATTGTTTTTAAGATTTGTGACGATAATGCAAAGAGTTTATTGGCTCCCCTTTACCAAGAACAAGAAAATGTCGTTAAGAAATAAAAGAGTTGGCAAAAGTTATTAAATAAGATACTGGATTTAATTTAAATTTACTGTTTATTTTCGACTTGAATCTACTAATGTTCCAATAGACAGTATTAAACCGGAAATTGTCGAGTTATTATTTGTTTTTATTTAATTTCCTTTTTTTAATATGAAAGATAAATGTTTATTAAATCTTTGTATTTGTAAATTAATTTTACTTCAGAAAATACTAACGAAATAAAATATCATGAATAGAATGATGCAAAGACCATAAGTACATAAATATTCCTCCTGTTTGATCGAATATTTATTATAGAGACGTTTCTATATTGTAAAACAAATTGACGAGCCATGTTTACGACATCCGTTCGATATGGATCGTAGCTGAGTGATATCGCAATGAAATTCGCTTGTAAACAATAAAATCCGATGAACACAGAAATAGCTTGAAGATTTTCCATGTGCGTTCTTGGCAGGCGCGAGTAATTAACAACAGAGAACTAACTGGTCTTTATTTTTTCTTAAGCTAACTATTATTAACAAAATCATTACCCTTTTTATTTGGTTTGCCGTAGTCAGATAAAAAACATATATTATCATGGTTTAGTATTATTGTACTACTTTTAGTTAGAGCTCAATGTACTTACATTTCTAACAAGATTACGCTACTTGAATCACACAAATTGTCTAGTACTCAGTAGAAGTAAATATAAATTCAGGAGTTAACGTTCCAATCATCTGATTACGTGATATCCAATTCTTGTAATTCTTATATTTATAGTTCGATATGATTTATAGTTTGTAAACAAACGTAAACATTTACCGAGTAAGCAGAAAAACTAGGATTAAATGAATAAATAAGTACCTTTTTATTAATATTCTATCTACTCAAAGATTTGGATTTCAGATATAACATTTTATTAGAACTTAACTTTTCATTGACACTAAGGCCATGGACAGTGTTCGATCGACCGTCGATTTTTATGAAAATTCATAAAACACATACCAACCTAATCGCAACCAATGTATGCTGAATAAGTATACCTCGTTGTCGCACTCACGGCCGTGCCAATGTCAATAATTTGTTATGTTATTATTTTTTTTTTTTTCATATTATTATTATTATATTAGTTTAGTTAATAAGTCGTTGTGCGCGCTCTTTGTGTGACAATAAATGGTTTTTCTTTCTTTCAAGACGTTATAGTGATACTGACCGTACGTACGCGTATATTGCTGAGTACGAGGACCGTCTGTCGATGTGTCCGCAAGCATACTGTCGCTCATCGGTGAACTAACGCGCTATGAAAACAAATGAGTGCGTTCAGTACTGCACCGACTGGTGGATCGACAAATATGTTTATCATCGTCGATATGTATATGCATGTACGCGACTGACGTACGCACTGATGTTCGGTTGAGCTCTGAAAGCTACAATGTAACGGTCGGTCGGTGCAGTCGTCAGGACGGACCGTACGCACTGGCGGTCGGTCGAGCCCTGTAACCGGCCTAAAATATGTGTATCTATGTGTTTTATGAGTAGGTAGGTATGTCGTACATTTTCCAATCATATGCAAATAAAATAAAGCTTATTTTAAAACCGGATATTAATTTTCTGTTAATAAATTCAGGACAAACTCATAAATGTTATTATTAAAATGCCCATCACAATGATTGATACTTTAACCCCGGGTGGATCTAATAAAATGTCAGAAAATTATTTGGCAACGATATTTTAACAGCAATTAATGTAATCTCCGCAGATATTAATGACAAAGGAATTTTTAATAACGGTCATTTATACTGATTGCGTTTGAGTTTTAATGAACGAAATTGATATTCCTGAAATGTTGCAAATATTATTCGTTGATTTCAATTTGCTTATAACAAAGAAAATATCCCCGATATTTTGGGTTAGGTAGGTACTCCACAATATGAAGCTACATGTAGTCGAGAAAACAAACGTGATTCACGTATTAAGATAAAAAATCGTACATACATTTGCGAAACCGTGTCAGATCTTTTGTACTGATATAGCAAACCGTAAGTGAATATCCGCGAAAATAGCGAAGCTTGTTGTTGGTATTCATTTCTCCAAGAAATTTAATCGGACAGTTTGTACCGTATTCTGTCTATGGCATAGAACGTTCATATTTTTGAGCACAATATGATTTCGGATGATAAGTATGTTTTTTCGGACACAGTTGACATTTTGACGGGCCTGTTGGTCTTGTGGTTATTGACCCTGACTGCTAAACTAAAGGTTGGGTGTTCGATTCCAACCAAGAACTAATCTTTGTGTGAGGAGCACGATCATTTATTCTGTGTCTGGGTTGAATTTTTATCTATAATCTAGATGTATTTAGAAATAGATGTTTTGTTTATCAGTTGTCTGGTTGCCATAATACAGGCTTTGCCTAGTTTGAGATCAAATGGCCGTGTGTGAGTTGTCCTAAGATATTATTTTTATAGTCATTTTGTGGCTACTAATGGGTATGGGTAAAACTCATTCACTGTTTATTTTATTCGTGTTAGTTAATCAAATCAGCTAGTACCTAAACGCTCACATAATTGCCTGATTAACACAGAGATATAGAATTAAGAGCCTCTCTTTATAAAGACGGAAAGTAAACGTATTTTTCTTATTCTTTTATTGAATACTTTATACTAAACCTTCAAAACTTCCTTTTCAAGACTGGCGTTTTAAAATATCGCATCAGAGTTATAAGCACGTAGACAATTTACTGGAGCCTTGGGTAGCTAGCTCGAGTACCTAGATGGTATGTATTTCAACTCCTACGTGCTAACGTCTTAAGTAACATAATTTAATGTTTAAGTTTATACAATTACAAAGGAGCGAGATTTTTATGTTAATTTCTATTTGCAATAAAATTAATGATAATGTTATTTCCTTAAAATGTTCCGGATGAAATTTTTTTTTATTTGCTACGAACCTGTATGTTATTTATTTTATTGAATTCGCCGGTAGAGATATATGTTAAACATGTATGTAATACTGGTAAAACTATGAATATATATTTTATTTTATGAACTTCTTTGTTGTTTATAAGATTATCAAATAACCACATGAATGACTATCAGTATATACAGATATTATATGAAGCATCACTTGAAAACGGTCAGATCCATTTCGTAGATTTAATTGTTTTTAAGAAAGGATTTTTGAATATCCTATAATACGTCTGAAGTCGTGAGCCATGTGATTTTTTTTGTATAAAATTCTCGACAAACATACGAAACGATGGGCACGAAGAGATGCATATTAATATATACAACATACAACTAGGGGTGCCTTGACCCCGTTCCTAACCTTTCCCGATGTTTTACAGTTAATTGGCTATTCGGAGTAGAAAAACAAACCAAGAAATCAAATATCTTAAAAATCGGTCCACCTGTTCTTGAGTTAATGGTATAACTTTGTTTTATATGTCTGTATCTATAAAACTGTTTTCAATGTTTTACAACATGGGCTATCAATTTTATCTGCCAAGTAACTACTTTATGCTTTCACCGCAGCTGCAAGATCTTAGCATAACACGAACTATTTACAAATGACAGCTACGGATAGGAAGCGATCTATTTATGTCCCTGTAAACATTCAGATGCACTGAATATAAGCAGCTGTTTTGTATACAGATTTGTGTACAGAGACTTCTGGTTTTATATTTAAACCATTTTATTCTATTTGAAAATAATAATGATGTTACATTACATATATTATACATATATTAACTTTATGTTCCAAAAACATCTAAAAGTCAAGGTACAAAAAACATTGATAATAGGGAATATGCACAAATCACCAGTTTGGTTTAAACTGTTTTATCTTAATAGCGACCCACACCCGCTTCGCACAGGCAGACAAAACATTAAATTAATTGCACTATTGCAGGCACCTGCAATAAAAACCGCTGCATCGTTTTAAAGATCTAAGCGTCCAAACAGCAGAAATTACTTGGTTTTCTATGTAAAGAATCTATTCCTAATTCATAACGTAATGATTAGTTTTAAAATTCAATACAAATAAATAAATACAAGAAATTACAATAGATTTCAAAATATAAGCGGCTTTTTATGAATTATCGAAATGGAACGCCATTGGTCGGACCAAATAATGACGTCACGGTACGCGCTGCAATAAGTGTTATTGTTCCCGTTGACATCGATTCTGACGTCAATATTTGTAATGAAAAGCCGAGAAGATGGCGCCTGTTTCAAATGCTATTGTTATGTGAGAACGAATTATTATTTTGATGTATTTTTTTATAATGTTATATTTTCTAGTGTTAATTCAATAATTAAGTTCATAAAAAAATCGTGCTTATTCATTATTATTCGGATTTAACTTTCTGCCTTCTAACTCTCTCCCAACATTTTAAGTCACGGTCTCTCCTAAGCTATAAGAATTGAGTAAAATCTATTGCCAATATTGTGTATACAAATTGGCTATTGAGATCGTGGATTTCTCAGAATTAACTTCGGTGTTGAGGGAAATTACCTCTTCTGTATAGGTACCTACGTAATTTATTTAAAATCACTCAATTTATGTAAAATACTCAATTTATCTTAAAATAAAATCATTCTGACAACTGTGAACACTTAAATGACAAAACATTATATATATTCTTCTCTACTGAACACAAGGTAGTAGTGAAAATCGTATTAATCATAGCGCCAGTGTACACCAGTTCGGCTCTTATCTTATAATAAGAAAGGTCACAAGATTCTCTTTTTCGCCCTTTTCTCCTCAACACAATATCTTGGCCAGATGGACGCACAACTTGCAGACGGACGATTACTTACACTTGTTATAGAAGACGGCAACTTGTTAACAGAAAACATTGTGAGAAAATAATGGCACCATTAAAGAAAAAATACATCTTGGGTTCGAAAAGAAAAAAAAGTAAAGCAAATGGCGCAAAATATTTATCATTTTCGACCATATTGCATTTCCCAGAAAATGCCAAGATATTATGACGCCCTTGGATTATGGCTATTGTTTATTTATGTGACCTATATACCATTTCTGTTTGGTATAATAATTTAACAGGGTTCAATGTGTATGCTGTATAAATTTTGTTTTATCAAAGAAGCTGACGTTTTTAATTAGCTGGAAAGCTCTGGGATAATATATCAAAATTTTTGACCCTTATAAATTACTCTTGTTCATGACGCCTTATATATAAAATAGAAGGATTAGGCTATTTTCTCTCTTATTGTTACAATTACACTGAAGAAAGGCAGATAATAAAATCGGATTTCAATTCCCTTGACCGACATAATGTTGCTTTGTGTTTGTTTTACGTAATTTCTCACTCCAGGGAAAACAAACGTATGTAATCAAAAGTGTGCTCATCATTTATCATTAAACCCTATTTAATTAACTAAACAAATATAATGTTCATTAAAAGAAATTAATGGTCGAATATGAAATATAAATTTCACGAGATGAATACATCGTAATTACGTCGTGTTTAGAAAAGCATTACACAAATCTCAAAGATTTTAATGTTTTTAATTAATTATTTTAAGTCCCTAATCGTTTAATTTGCTAGTCTAATTTTTGTTAACTTATCTACTAGGCAAAAGTTTTTATGATCTCTCGTATCATTTATTTTACTTACAATAATATCAAAATGTCATACCAATCCGATTTGTTGTATAACACTTGTGCTATGCTTTTGTGCTTTGCCACAATAAGAGATACCATAACAAAGATCTAGTAAATAGCTCAGTTTTTAACATTTTAAACTGTGCCGCTAGCCCGTAACGCGCAGTGTTATGCATCTTGCTTCTACAATAGTAACATTTCTGCTTTAAGAGCTCATAGTACAGCCACAGATTCTGCTTTTATGTGACACTTAAGGTTAGCGCACATGTCGGTGGGGCGTATCGTACTGCAAAGCAAAACATTTTTTTTCCTGAATTACTTTCGTACAGCTTGCGGCGCGGTGTGGCCAGCCTCAGTGCGCTTTAGGTCATGTAAAATGTACGAAGAACATTTTTGTTTTGCGTTGCGGTGTGGGGCGGCCCGCCGACATGTGCGCGAGTATGCCTGTGTTATGTTTACAGAGATAATTTATGAGAATTATTATATACTACTTAAAAAGCGTTTTAAACATTTAGTTAATATTCAATGGTTTTATATTTGGGACAGTATTTTAGTCACAATTGCATTGTTTTTGAGTTTAAAAGTTTTCTTACAGCGTTTATACTAGGCGATAATTAAGGAGTATTTAGTGTTTATATAGAAGAAATTTTTGTAACGTCATATATTTATGATTATGTTTGTAATAAGTTTCTCAATACAATATTGCGTAGGTAGATTCTGATAGATTGCTGAACTGTCAAATCTATACTATAATATTATAAAGCTGAAGAGTTTGTTTGTTTGTTTGTTTGTTTGTTTGTTTGTTTGTTTGAACGCGCTAATCTCAGGAACTACTGGTTCGAATTGAAAAATTCATTTTGTATTGGATAGTCCGTTTATTGAGGGAGGCTATAGGCTATATTACATCACGCTACGACCAATAGGAGCGGAGCATAAATGAAAAATGTTGCAAAAATGAAAAACCGTTGAAACTAAAACACGCGAACAAAGTCGCGGGGAGCAGCTAGTGTAATATGTAATTCCTTTTCTCGTATTTGCAAGATCCGATTTCCTCACGAAATAAATATTTTGGTATATCGACACATAAGTATTAGTTCCTTGTCAAGGTTGTTTGTAGGCTGAAAACATCCCTGATTAAAAACGAGTCGACGAACGGCTTTATAGCTCGACCTTCTGACATATAGACAAATGTATATTTCCCATAATATTATTGAGTTGAACGGAAATTCAAGAAACATTGGGAACAATGCAAAACTTCTGAATAATATATTTTTATTACTTTGTTGTGAAGGTCGGAAATATGAAAGAGTTAATTAACTCTGATAAGATTTTCATTTCTACTGATAACGAACTAGTTTATTGTTTAATAAACTAACAGATCCCGGCGGTTCCACCCGCGTAAGTCCCCGTTCCTGTCTTCGACACTTCCAATGTTTTCATAGTTATTCTACTGTTTGAAGTAGAGCCGAATCCAACAAATCAAAGATAATGAAAATTGGTTTTCCCGTTCTCGAGTTATAAATGTAACAGACCCGACTTAATTTTATGTGTACATATAGGTCAGGGATAGCGAAGCGAACCTATGGCACGCGTGACACAATATTTTGGGCACGGTTTGCATTTTAATTTAATAACAACATTTCAGAAATATAATATACAATATATAGTACTCACACTATTGTAACTTTATATGAATTACACGATTAAATGTAACATTTATTACAATATCCAAAATGTAGTGTTTGGTAGTACCTAACGGTTATTTTTTGACGGCACGACCCTACGACGCTCAAATCCGACGGCACGACTTTATGGCCTTCTTAAATGTTTTTTTTTAAATAAATGGCACGTAAATCCATAAAGGTTCGCCACCCTTGATATAGGTAGATTAACTGTATCGTGTTATCAAGTGTGCGGTATATGCAAAACCATGAATTCTCATATCAAAAATATTTTTTTTTTGTATAATTTATAATGTACCGTGTCATGATACAGTATCGGATCGGGTTTTAGTACTCTCTTGTTGACATTCAAGTGCCAAATCCCTGCCAAAAGTTACAACGAGATTAGATACGTGTGTGCGATAAACAATATTGAAGATAAGATTGAAAATGCCCGAGATTTTTGGCAAGAGAAAATCTTGTAGATTCTTACTTAAATTCAATCTGCTAGAGTACAATACATAATATACGCATAAAGATATTATTCCATATAAGATTTTCAGCCACTTTATAACTTCTCTAATCGGTCCATCATATTTACGGGATTCGTAGTTAAGGGACCCCTTTAAGCAGACGATCTGTCTCCATTAATTCCGGTCCAAATTTGCCATCAGCACCTGTTGAAATTTGCTTGAGGACGAAACTTCTTTTATTTGATAAGACCATCGTGTTGGTGACAGGCCTCTTGCTCTCTTTCCTTCGGTATTGTCAACAATGAATAGTTTTTGAGACTGCTATCTCCCCTTCGCGTTATGTGGCCAAAATAGGTTAGGATACGCTGTAGGCATACTGCAGACAATCGAAACTTGACATCGAGTTAGGAAAGGACAGACACATTTGTGCGTTTTGCTGTCTATGGTATTCGGAGCATCCGCCTTTAGCACCACATTTCGAATGCGTCTATCCTCTGCCTTTCTTTTCTATTTAACTAAATACAAAAGGGTAAGAAACTTGTGTAATTATTTTGTAAATTAGCTGAAGTAGTTCATTTCTAACTTCTAATTTCATTCTTCTAACAACTTAATAAACTCTTAGGTAAAGTTGAATGGATTTGCATAATGAACTTTATTTTGTACGTCTTCAGCAACAAATTTACAACAGTGTCGCATTAGAATAATGAAAAAATTATAATTATGTTACGGCAAAAAACATTTATTAGTACACATACAACCTTCTTAAAAATATTTTTTCAAATCTTTTTAAAAAGTTTGCTTGATTTGTAATTTAATTAACTTGATCTTCTTTTCAAAATTAAATTACATTGTGTAGATAAGATACGACGCTTTAATTCGTGTTGCTTTATTAATCTGTTTATCTTTTTTTTCTTTCGGCGACCATCCCTTGAATTTAGGCTAACTTTGTATAACTTGGAAATGTAAAAAAAAATATATATTTTTTTAATTTGGCTGAATTCAAATTAATTTTAAAGGATCATTTATTATTTCCTTTTTATAATGCGTCTTTTGTTACTTCTATGCATCATTAAATTTTTGTACTGTATTTCATTTAATTGGACATACAGAATTGTTATTATTACTGTATAGATATAATTTATATATATACAAGTTTATGTATAATTTTTATTATAATCTCCAAATAATGTATTCAAACAATATATCCTAACACAATGTATTTTAACCTTAAAAAAAGGTTGACATGAGATAAAGATCTTTAGTGATTGTAGGTATATTCAAATTCTCTGATCATTCCGAGTCTAACTCAAAAGTATGATTGATTCTTTATTGGCTTCTCTAGCTATATTAAGGAAGTTTGTTTATCGACTTAAATTGCTTTACGATTAAAAAGTTATTTAATACCAGCACCAAACAAAAAACAGTGGAATGTAGACATTTATTTATTTAGCCAATTGCTGAAGCCCTTTTCTGTCCGTATAAATTCCATTCTCGATTTTTTGCGGCGGTCTAACATTCTTTGTCCGTATTTAAGAATGTAACAAATATTTTAACTGTAGATATATGTACCTTTTTGTTTGTATGCGAGTCTCACATAGAAGGAGAAACATTAAGGATGCCATAGAGTTTTTAAATACAGTTGTGTGTGTGTGAGAGACTCGCATACTCACATCAAAGACGATGGTCCAAAAATACGCGCATAAAACGACGAGCGGAGATATTTCCTAAAGCTATCATCTTATTTCCTCCTTTTTAAGGAAAAGTAGAGTGTTTTTATAAAAACTCTGTGACGTGGCTTGTGTAACTAAATGCATACATACCGAACGACTTTATTTGCTAAAAGGGGCGCACTGTTTGCCTACCGATCGTGTAGCGGCTATAACATCTACGGTGGATTTTACTATATATTTACAGTAGAATTTATGTTTATATACTCTCTTACTACGTGAATCTGTGACCTAATTATTTGAGGGGCAGGAGTTTATGATCTACAGCTGTTGCCATCTCATAACCTTAATACAGAGCCTCGGTTTTACGGTTCTATAAATCGAAGTCGCAAACAACTGGTGAGAAAAGAAATTGCGATCAGTAGTAGATAGAAAAAATATACACAAGAAAACAAAATGAGTATAATATAGGACCGAACTCATGTCCTTTAAGCTTAGAACTCTCGTCAATATAATATTCAATTGATATTTACCAAGCAATTAAAAAAAAACAACAAATATTACGGGAATTTTTGTTTCTTATATTCAAACATTAAAGGAAGGTTAGATTACCGCTCTTCAAAATAAAATATTTTACACCTAATAAAACCCTTTTTACAAAATAACCCTTTCACTGGTTTTCGGAAAAATATTTCTGCTAACATTGTAATTGATGAATAGGTTTCGGAATCAGCAGATTAATCCGAACGAAAACCTTCCAGAGAGAGGCTCATCCATCAAAAAAGAAGTGTGCCAAATAACTCGTAAGTGTTTATTTGTAAAAATACGATACTTATGTAACGCGGTGTCCTACGTTGCCGATTTAAGGAGAATTAGATCGCGAAACTAAGAGGTGGTGTCTGGAAAGCTCGGTCACTGCGTTATGGAAACAATCATGAGTCCCCCCCCATATATTTTTCTAACTACTGCCCTATAATATGCTATTCCTTTTCTGAAAAATAGACTTCCCTGAGTGCATAAATATATATTCTGCAAATACGACCAGCTTTTACGGTATACGACCTGCTCGTCCTTCTGCCTATTTCTAGGCCAGCCTCGGCGGCGTCATTAGTAGGTATAAAAGGTGTTTTTTTTGCCGTTGTACAAACGAAAGCTATGACTTGTCTATGGATTACAAAAACGATTGGTACAAAAAACTCAAATACAAATGAAAAAAAAAAAAACGATTTTTTATACAGTAGCCGTAAGAGTTATACGGTTTTTTCGTTTGTTTGTTAAATTTTTTATACCTATCGTTTTTATAACCGATATAGAGGTCACAGTTTTCGTTTGACAAAAACTCACCCTGTATTATATTATGATCTTCAGAAAAAAAAACAAAATATATGTTCTATCATATGTGTATACATATGTGCCAAGCCAAAGCAACGGGATACGTCTACCCTATTCTGGGAGTAGATTTTTTTAATTTACCACTTACATAATAAGAAATAACTAGAAATACTCTAACTTTCTACAAATACACTGTCAACCAATCCCAGTCTCCACTTTGATCCCTTTAATGGATTTTGTAGAAGTTTACCACTACTTCGAGTTGTAGAAACAAATAGTTTCAGTATCAACAAGTATGGCGGAGTAGACCCAACTTATAATAGAAATACGGGAAAACAATAAAAGGGCATGTTACTGTTTCGAACAATGAAACTAATATCATAACATTTCTGGCTTTGTTCTCAATACATAAACTAGTTATTTTGTAATCTGTCTTCGTTTGTTTCTAATACCTTGATGTTAAATAATACAGTTGAAACTACAAACCCACTAAAACCTGACTTAGGAATAGACAGTCGGATGATATATTGACTAGTTATTGGTCAGAAAGCCGGGCTTTTGCAGCAAATTATCAAAAATAAGTTAGGTCAGGCAGCCCCGGAGTGAGGAAGTTTGCTGTAAGACGCTACATGCCTTAGAAAGTAGGCATTACGTTGTCTTGAAAACAAGATGTTTTACAGTAAAACTTTGTGCTCTGCCAACAGCTATTAGCATATAGCTCAATACTCCTTTGTGTATAATTAATTTAAGGCAATTTTTAGTTGTAATACCTTCATATAATTTAAGTAATCTTTGATTCAAACCTGCAAAACTCTTTACACATGAACAGCTGTTACCAAGCATTGTTATTTCTACTCATATTGAAAATCTTTGAAATTATTAAAGACATATTAGTGCTTCAACTTTGAGAATTAATTCTGGATTATCGTCTTTTGTTTCAGATTCTGGCAACATGTCGTTGAATTCGGCATTCTGCGCGCTAATGGCTCCGTCACCGCTTTTGGAACTCAGCAGTATTTTCTTCTTCTTCGTACCGGCTGTTCTTATACTCTGCCTGTATGCCAGAATGGGATACCATATAAGGTATACATTGTTAGTATTCCGTTTTCTTTTATTATGTAAATAGAAATGTATTAACTACAACGTTATACTGTTAACCTGTTGTAATAATAAAAACTATCACCGCTATGTTGGTTATAAAAACGATTGGGATAAAAAATATCGACGAACAAACAAAAGAAATCTTCAAGCTTAAGTACTATTACCGTCAAACGCTTACGTTTATGGTATTGAAATTCAATATTTTTTCTTTCATTTGTTTTTTTATTATCTAACACCAATCGTTTTTATAACAGATGTAGAGGTCATAGTTGTCGTTTGTACAAAGATAAGGGAATCACCTTGTATTGAGTAGAAAATAATAATTGAGATTTTCCGCATAAGAATGATCAAAAGAATTTATATTTTTATACAGATGTATTTTATTATTTTACACGTGAGGCGATCATCTTACATTATTCTAACGCCTGTAAATAAATAAGGATCTCGATTTACGTCGATATTGGGTACCTAAATATAAGAAATATCTTTACAGATAATTCATTTCTATTCCAGTCTCCACACGTAAACCGTAAAACATCTCAGATCCCTTCGAAAAGATATTCCTAATATTTTCTGACGCGATTTATATTACGTTTTATTAAAGGTCGTGTTGTGTAATCGCCTTTGTTAACAGGCGTTGGACAACGAATTCTCGTACATGTAATTTGTCAGTGTCGCGAACACTAACGAGATTTTCGTATTGTCATCACCGCAGGATATTTTGATCGATCTTATTGTTTGGCTAAATTAAAGGGCAGGGGAAACTGTAGTATGGTTTCCTATTATCCATTATTGTAGTAGACATTATTAATTACTCATCATTCTGTATTTATATTGTACTTGTAGGTAAAATTTCATATAAGGAAACCTTAAGTAAGGACAAAAATTATACGAAAAATCCGCGGGAAATTATGTAAATTGAATATCTATTTTTTAATAGATTGACAGGACAACGACGGTCGAGCAGCTAGTTTTTATATAAAAATATTTGTTTAGGAATTGTTTTTTGTATGGATGAAAAAAACGAAGGCACGAGAGTTACTTAAAAAAGTTTTTGTTTTTCCTTTTTCATACGAACATCATTCACATTCCACGAGTGTAAATAATTGAAAATCTCTCAGAGTAGTCACTACAATAGTTTTCCGCCCATACTGTAGAACTTTACAAACTTTTGAACAATCAGTGTAGCCTTTTTGCAGTAAGGACAAGGCTAACATTAATAAAGTTCCAGTGATTAATAGGTCGCTTCGTTGTACGTGTTAAGGTTTCGTAATTCACAAGGTTAGAACTTCCTGGAATATGGGTTCGAATCTGCCAAGTCAGCCCATTACACCATTACAGGAGTTCCGTTCTTTACACTTATTTTGTGAGACGGGTCCTATCGCCTATCCTGTCGTCTTTGTGGGATGCCGACACCGCACTGCGACTAACAGGATTTCCTTCAGGAGCTATTTAATGTAACATCATTATATTTGCAAGATTTTTAGGGTTCCGTACCTACCTTAAACGGAAAAAAGGAATTCTTATGACAGGATCAGTTTGTTGTCCGTCTGTCTGTCTGTCAAGATTTTTTTGTCTCAGGAACGCGTGGTGGTGTGAGGTCTACGAATTCTTGATGCAATGAAAATTTAAGCATCTATGTCAACGCAATTAAAAAATACAACTATATACATCTCCAAGAAACTCCAAACCTATAGGGATCTATATATATTTCCCATCGACCCAGAATCACGAAATTGGCATGATGCTAGGTCTAACGGCAAAGGAAATTTCTAAATTTGTAGTTTTGGCGATTAAAAACATGTTTAAAAAGCATTTCTTTCTTGAGAGAGCATTTTCAACCGCATTTTAGACCGCACTTGTTTGGTTTTTATACATTCATTGGCCTTGGTTTGCATTCTTGGATATGACAGCATAATATATGATACCTTCATGAATTACAGGTAGAGCTTAATTTTTAGTTAAACATGTGGTTTAATTATTTTTTTAAATACCTAACTCTCCTCTCTACCTTTGTTGTCAGTTACTTTCAAATCCATAAAGAACCGTAACTCGAAAACACAAAGAACACCCGGCCTTGGAGCAAATATCTATGTATCACACAGATGTTTCGTGTCTCTGATACTATTTTCAGCATATTTTGTATTTCATTAACTTTATCCAAACCCCGATTGACTTAAAAAGCAAGACTTTAAATAAATAACTTGCACGCGACGATTGCAGCAATCCAATCTTGACTTATAATTTGATATTTTCCTATAAATGCATTAAATTAGCTACCTAACGTCCGTCTATTACTGTAGAAATCGATTGCGTGATCTGAATCAACACTTACTTTGAAGTTGACTCTTTATTTATAAAGTTGTTTTCTGGGTATTGCCTATCAATAAAATTATTGCTTAGATTAGAAAAGATAAATTAAATAAAAAAAATATATTTCAGGGTGTCGGTCGTTAAGGCTTTAGTAGGAAAAATAGAAGTGTTTTTTCTTTCGTTTTTTCATTATGATCATGCCTGCCAACCCAAATTTGTTTATATTTGGATTTTGACTGATAAATTTTTCGTTTTGCTGTCAGTTGCGTTTTGTTATTCCATGTCAGTTGTGTTTTGTTATACCACGGTTTACGTCACGTTCCACGGGAACTGGATAAAAAGTCCTATGTCCGTCTCCTGATTCTAAGCTACTTCCGCACCGATTATCCGCCAAATCGGTTCAGCCGGACTTTCTTTTATATTTCGATCTTCTTGCTGGTGTGAAAATAATTAAACTGCTATTTTACTTGTTCAAGTGTCTTGACGTGGCAGTGGTTCACTGTTAAATGTTACAAAAGCTTTTAGTATACAATCTAGATAGTTGTAAGTAGAAGCTCATGTCTTGATGACCAGTGGGAATAGTCGAAAAACTAATTTCGACTGCATTAGCTTAACCTAAATAATAATTCTTAATTATACCTATGAGATTTACATGGACTGTAACCCTGTGACTCTATGAAAATGAATTTAAGTCACGTAAGCGCTTTTTAAGGTACAAAGAACCAACTTTTAGGTATGATTATGTGCGTAAAATGTCTAAAATGACACATAATTATGTCAGTAATGATTTTTTTTAACACTACATGAATTAAACCTGCTACTGATTTAACTACTACCTATACATTACAATGAATAGACTAATAATACGCTGAAAAAAAAGCAAACAAAATCTTCGATGAATCTTAAATAAATTATTTATTTATATCTTAAGTAACTAACGTTATTGCTCAAATAAAATACTTTCTAGAAAGAAATAAAACACTACAAGCATGTAAAAATCTACAAAGTATGTCGTATGAATATGCACAGCATAAGAATTCTTCGTCAGTATTTATAAAAATAGCTTGGTTGTAACATGAAATATTTAAACGAAGCGCGTCGTTTTAGTATTTTGAATTCACTGCATCTCTTTAAAACTCAGTATACTGAAATATGAATGAAGACACTCATTGAAAACGATTGAATCGGTTTCAATAAAGTTTTATTGAGTACGAGACACAAATTTATATATGTATTCTGTTTTTTTCCTTGTGTATTTTTAATGGACGTTTTTAGGTCGTTTCAATCAGACGCTAAGTATATCGTTTATGTCAACCCAAAATACCGTGATACACAAAACCAGCCGTCATTTATTCTACTTTAGGGAAAAACCTATTATCGAAAACAAAATGAGAATTAGGTACAAACACGTGAATCTTCTAAAAGTAATTTATCTCCATTAATTTCAACCACCTTTGGTTTTGAAGACGAAACAAAATAAAGAACATAAATTATTTATTACAGGTTATTTATGAGTAAAACTTTAGTACCTCTTCTTCTTCTTCCCGCCCTTCTCCAATCTATTTGTATCGGCCCGCAATGTTTTCTCCTTTTTACACTCTATTAGTCGTTATTAATTCACAGATTTTTCTTTCTTAATTATTATCTCTCACACAATCAATCTACCTCTTTTCATCCTTCCTCTTCCTCTCCAGCCATCCACATTTAAAATCATCACTCTTTTATTCACATGAATTTCATCTCTCATAATTACATGACCATACCAAGCTAAGAGATTTTCTTTCAGTTTACCAAAAGGCTAGAGGTCTAGAATTTTACCTGAAATAAAGCCAATAATCTGGATAGCTATTAATATTACTTACAAAAGACGTACCTTATTGGCAAATAATGTGCCTTTATCGACACTTTTATTTGCTTATATTCAGGTCGCCTATGTAGCCTTAAATCATTTTTGGGTGCTGGTAGAGAAAGGAGCATATTTTTATTTTATATATTATAATTTTGGCAGCCATTTTATTACTGTATTACTGTCGTGTCACCAATAAAAAATATTAATATTTATACTTTTGTTTACAGATCGACGCGTGTCACCGAAAAAACGAAGATCGGCTTACTTAATGGACATGTTCACGGCGAAACCCGACAGGCGAAATCCAGGAAAGCTATCATCAGAATGCTGGGTACGTTTACATAATAATATTACTTCCTACATAGGAAAGCTGATAAACTACGCCCGAGACTTGAGTGGAAAACTACTTGAACATTAATATGCAAATCTTGGAGGAACTAGGCATCTTAAATATTCTGTTTTCTCAAGTTTATACGCAAAGAAAGGAATAATATGAGGATGAGTACGTACAATAAAAAAGTTAATACTGGCCTCTATGTGAACGACCTTTGTGAAGTAAGTAAAAAGCTTTGAAAAGTCCATATGTATTGTTCAGGGGTTGTTAACTTTTTCTGGGTAACGGGAGATAAAAAGGTCCCGATGAAAATCTGAGGTAGCAATCCTAATGTATTAAGTATTAAGTTTAAAAATAAATACCTAGCATTGTACACCATATGATAGAAAAAACGATTGATTATTATTAAAAGCAATAAGATAAGCTTAATATGCAATCCTTACACATCGATAAGCTCATTATGATAAATAAATAAAACCATTTAGATCTTATATACATTTCATCTTTTCTTTTTTTTATTTGAGTTTCCAAATCAACCGTTTTATTCGTTTTTTTTATAACATGCCATATACTTTTAGAAGCTGATTTCGACATCAATTTGCATAATTCCTTTACCTTCATGTTGGCGCAGGTAATTTACGCACATTGTTTTTATTTGCTTTGTATCTAAAATAAAACTACGATACGTTGGTGTAAAAATCGTGGCGTGAATATTACATGTAAAATACAAACATCGCAATAAATAACCTTCGTTATATGTAACAACTTGAGTTTTCATTATTAAATAAAATAATGGTCAAACTTTCAACCTTACTTAAATATTCGTCCCAAAAAATGTTTGCGACACAAGGACACGGCCATAGAAACTAATACAATATTCAGTGAACTTGATGGAAAAGTTAGTTCTTGTTCCGGGTTTTAGACTGTCGCTATATCTTCCTAAAATAATGTAAAATATCCAGTAGTTTGGTGATTCCATGTAACTACCTACGCACCACAATAATCCAAGTTCTCTTTAACTTTTTAACACAACAAAAGTTAGTCAGAGACTTGTTTTTTTTTTGTTTGCCTCCTTAACGTTAAGACTTTTATAAAAAGCGAAATACATACAAGACATCCTTTAAATTACGACTGACTTCAAAGTTTAACAAGTTATGGTACAGCTTTAAAAAAAATCTTATGAATGTTTTAAGATATTAACTAAGTAAAACAATTTGCGTTATTTTCCCCATTTACTTTGTCATTAACAAAAGATAAAAACATAACCTTCAAAAACTAACCTTAAAAAAATCCTTAAAAAAATAAAAATATTAAATATTGCAACAAAAAATAAATTTAAAAAGTTTCTGTAAAGTTATCCATAAAATCTTTTTTATTGGGTGCACGCAATAATTGGATCGTTATTAAGCTTTGAAAGGCTGGTTTTAAAGATTTAAATAAAGATAGAACGTATAAATTGGTTTGTTAGAAAACCTTTGTATTAAAACGTGCGCATGTAATCTGATTAAATTTAAAAAATATACATGGTATAAAAAAAAGATATTGTAGTGACTACTATACATAGATTTAAAAGATAGACGGCCGAATACTGAAAAATCAATTAGTTTTAAGTCGCCGTTAAGTCTCTTGCTGTCTCTGTCATTTTAACTTGTAAAGTAGCCAGATAGATTATTTAAAACAAAACGGTTTACTCACGTATATTCTCGGGATCGCCCGACTAGTTTCAGACTCAATAGGAGTCCCTAATCATGAGCTGACGCGGCGGCGGTGGTGTCGCGAGTCGAACAATTCGACTCGCGACACCACGATCCCGAGAATATACGTGAGTAAACTGTTTTGTTTTAAATAATTATGAATACTCCTCACGATAGTTATTATACAAATAGCCAGATAGATATTTAAGAACGTGTTAAAGTTGAGTTGCGTTTCAGTATTCGGGGGTTCGATTCATTATTATTATTTACTAATAATAATAATGGCAAAAACTAGTACGTCTAGGTTCTTACCATGAACGCTTAAAGCAGGACTGCAGTTGCCGTCGTGTAAGCGAGAAGCGTCTACGTGCAGTGTAGTACGCCGGCCGTCTCGCTTCCACAAGGGAGTTCATGGTACAGGCACTATGCAGTTAACTTGGCTATGTCATCCTTGTTGACTGGCCAATCTCTACAGCATGTGCAATATATATGTGTTAAAACTTGCTAATGCCAATACGAATAAATTCAATGATAGATGAAAAAATACTCTTCCAGTTACAATAGGTACCTGAAAATCCTTTAATTATTATTTTTTACATTTGGACCCCTTTGCAAATACCATTTTTGAAAGAGCCCATTATGAAAATAAATTAACTAATTTGACTTAATTACTTCTCCATGAAACAGACTCTGTAAAGCAAAATAGGTGTGCTAATAAGTGTTTTATTTACCTTAAAAACCACTTTTAATTACCGCGCCTAAGGGCGGCAATTAGTATATACAAATTAATTTTTGTCTAATAACTTTCGTGAGGTGGATTCATTAAAATGACTAATCAGCAACGGTTTATTTATGCGTATTTCTGGGGTCGCCTGACTAGTTTAGGACCCATTAAGAGTTATTATTGCGTTTTTAAAACAATTTTCATCATCAACTACGTCATGTAGTTTTATTTCATGGATTTATGTCTGAAATTTCAAAGATTGTTTCATGTTTATGGAAAAACAACACAGATAAATTTCATAATATGGTAGTGAAGAGAAGGAGGAAGGAAATGGCGCTGTCCTATGGCTTTGGGAAGAATACACATTACTTTTTTAAATTATTCTTAGGTACATAACAAAAAGGATGATCTTTGTAAAAATAGTCGTACGTTGTAGGTGGGACTTTTATAAAAAAGGTGTAAATAGAACTGCTTTTATGAGTAGGGTAGAGAGGCTTTCACTTAGAAAAGCTTTTAAAATATATTTAAAACTGTGTGGGTATCATCTACCTACTTCGAAAACTGTACGTAAAACGATTGAAAATAAACGTCATAGCAACATTTATTGTTCTTGTGAACATATTAGAATCGTAAATTAAAAAAGTAAATAAATTAAATTAATAATTAAAAAGAAATTTCGAATTACATTGCCAAAAATAAATCTCAGGTTAGTTTGCTAGGTTAGAATAGTTTGAAAATCTTTCACTTAATCTTTACCAAACCTATAAACCTTACGTATATTTTGATCTTATATTTTAACAAACTGCCGGTTGGTTAAATTAGTTTTATGTCACATTCGCTTCTCGAATACTAAGTACTACGCTGTTATTACAACAAACTTCGTTGCTAAATTAGTTCGTAAACATTCTACGATTGTGAGAGCTTTGATCTAATGTTTGTGAAAGTTCACATCAAAGTGAGGTCAAGGTTAGTTTCCAAGTGGTGTTTGTAGTTTGTGCCTTTTCATATTTATTATATTTTAATATAAACAACAGTTCTTGATGTTTTAGACACATTAAATTGTGGTAAATGTGTAATGTATGATGTCAAATACCTTACTTACCTATCTACAATGATGACTTCTTGTTAGTTACACCAGTAGGCCTATTCGCTATCTCCAGTTGCCAACCCAACCGATGTTTACTGGATAAAAATAAGTATAAAAATGCTTATTCAGTATCGGCTAATGTCGGTGACCAACAAAGTAGTAAGGTAAATGCAGCTATTAACGACCCATCGAAAATCCGCAGCTATTACCGATCCATTCCATTAATTTGCAATTTTTATGCTACTGGAACGATTTATGCTGAAGTTACTTGACGAAACACGAATGTTTGTTCATTGAGCATCGTAAAAACTAACGTTTGTGTGCGTGGTATCCCGGGAAAGAGACAAAATTCGTTATTTTCTGTGACGACAGCGAGTTCGCCGGCCGTGTGGTACAAGTCCTTGTTCCTACAGGTAAGCACATTCAATTTTTGCTTAAGATTTTTTACAGAAATATACGAAGTCTGTACTTGTTGTGTATTATTGAATGTGTTTATTTAAGTGTAAATTCTTTATTTCGTATAGTATTTCATAAAGTTTAAGTAATTTAATAGGATAAAACTTGAAATTTAAATGGAGCGGTAATAGCTTCAATAATTTTAATAGTGGCAGCTATTGCCGATCCATGGCTCGGTAATTGCCCTGAACATTATATTTAGTTTTAATTATTTTCTGTCGATATGTGATGATAAAACAGTTATTTTAATAAGACATTTTAATCTCAAATAATCAGCCATTGTTACACACCATTAGCGACCTATACTTTTTTGTATAGTTTACTTGTTTTTCCATTTTATATTCACCACGTATAGTAAAATTATTCATTTATTGTTATGTTAAAGCAACATAATTATATAACCTTTCATCGTATAATAATGTGTGCATTTATTAATCTTATTTGTTTAATCAATTATTTAAAATCTCTGTTAAAGTTATAAATATCAAATAAATACATATTATCTAGTTTTTGTGGGTCGGTGCAACGCTTTCATATTTGTATATACATCGCTTATTACCGACCCGTGTGAGTCGGTGATAGCAAGTATGGGAACCTATTACCGACTCCATACTAATCATTATCCATAATGTTACGAGTACATTACACTGGTTAACTGGTTACAGAAAATACTAGCTAATATTATTAACTAATAACAAAAATAATTATGAAAATTAATATGGCAAACGAAATACATAAAATTTCTTTTTGCAGAAACATGGATCAACAAAAGCGGAGGAAAGTCAATGCAAGCTTACATGCCTTTCTTAATCCACGCTAATTACCTTCACGAAACCACATTTACTTGTTCTTATTTAAACAAAATACCTAGTTTTGTTACACTCGGTAATAGCTTCATAAAAATCGTTAATAGCTTCATAGCCGTTCCTATGGGTCGGTAATACCAAAAATCGAGTTATTCACTTAATATTTTTTTAAGTTTAAGAAAACATTCTAAACTTGGGCATATAAGGTAATAAATATAAACTAGACAAATAACAGTTTCATATAAAAATAAAACACTGAATTTGAAAGCAATCACAGCTCTTAATAATTATCATCGATTTTAAAATTGTCTTATCAGGGTCGGTAATAGCTGCGTTTACCTTAGTAGATCTAGTTTGTCATCGAAGTTACACGATAAGAAACTTGTGTTTTCACTGTCTTTTTTATAAAGCAACAATCGCTTTTGTTGACAACCGCCATAGCGAATAACCCTGCGGATAGACCCACCAGTGTCACTATCAGGATTTTTTTCCTGGCAATCACACTGTTAACGTTTCTGTCTGTGTGCTCTAATATTTTTTTAAACGGCTCCCCCACTTACTAATTTAATTCTTGTATCGCGAGGGCTTTACAAACATTTAAATCACATGCAAAAAGAACACCCAGACTTAAATACTTTTAGAAGTATTTTCGACAAATATTTAATCTTGGCTCTGAATAAGACCTCTTAACTCCTAATGTTACTTGTAGTAGTTATATATAGTTTAAAGATTTATTTGTTATGATAGATAATACAATAGACCGATAAAGATTAAGTAAAAAGTTTTATATGTCGTGGGCAAATCGTAGAACGGATCTATTCGTAATGTGATGGCCTTTTCATGGAATAGAGCCGTTTTATGATATGGTCAGCCACATCATTTTATGGCCTGGTCAGATCAATGAATGTTAAGCGTTTGTGATTATATAAACAGCTAAATGCACGGCCACTTCACGATTTGGCCAAACGTTAGTGATCACATCCTCAAATAGTTTCATTATTCACCATTAGAGGCGCTGATATCGTTTTTTATTTCATGTTTCAAAAAGTATTTGGATAAAAGAATTCTCTTCTAAGTTTTATCGTAAGCTCATTCTAGTTATCAACAAATTTAATATTAGTAGGTTAATATTAGTAGGTAATATTAGCAGACAAATGCAATGGAAACTTAGTAGGACTCGTTGCAAAACCACAAATCTGCATAATATACGATAACAAAGGAAATACTAACCGCAGTTTTCATGAATTTCATAGTAAATCAACTGTCGGAATTGCGGTTCGAAAATTACATTTAAATTAATGTGGTCATTCCACATAATTATTTAAATGTAATTTACGAAAGAGTTTTTTATTATTTATTTTTACCAAGGAGTTTAGTTGAGTTTTTTAGTTATAAAGAAAAAGAAGATTGTCAACGACTTGTTACAAGGTGTAAAATAAAATTATTCTTATGATTGTAATATAATTACGTAGATATATTGATACCCTAATGCTCAATTATTCCACATATATAACACCGTTAATGAGATATCAAAACATTTATTTTACTAACTAGCTGTGCCCGCGACTTCGTTCGCGTGGATGTCGAAACTTATAAATGAGTTTTTTGTGTAAAGTGCTATTTGTGTAGAACGTTATCTATGGAGCATACCGGTATTAATCTATCACACTATCAAATATACTACCTATACTTAAAATCTATACAGTCTACGCCTTATTAAAAAACCTAAGTACCTACCTAATTAAAAAACTCAATAACAGAAAATAGTATATCCGTATTGAAAATAAAGAAATGTTTACGACTAACTTTATAGAAGAGCCCTAACACCTATTTATTTTACTAATAATATTATTCGGTATGATTTTTTAAAAAACAATAATCTTTACAATAAAAAGCAGATAAGTAACTTGAACAAAACAACATGAAAGATTATTTCTTTAAATACTAGTATGTCAGCTATTTAATGAGAGTATAAGTGCTTAGTGGCATTAAATCCACCTTATATATCATTTGGGACATAAAGTTTGAAATAAATAAAATAAGTAAAAGCCCATTTTCTCGTAATTACATTTCTCAAAGCTATCTATATTTTGAAACGACTAAACAACTTTACGTAATGGACGTTATTTAGGTACATAGGTACCTACTTATATTTTTATTTTCGGAACTTACGGCTTTACAACTTTCACTTTACGTTAAAAGGGTTGCTCTTAGCAAGGTACAGCTCGGATTGCGAGTACTTCCGTCCTTTCTATATCCGTCTAAATCTGTGTGTTACGACAGTACATATTTACAAAAATAAATTACACCTAACAACTTTGATATTTAAGTGTTTGCACATGGCACTGCTAGAATGGTTTAGTACTGGCTAATTTGTAGAATCTCTTTTAGGCACTCCGGCAGAGTTGTCCCCTTAGAGTAAAAATATGTGAACTATAGAGTGCGCCTAACAAGTATGAACTGTGAGCACTAGTATGAACAAAAAAAGTAAAATTTTAACAAAATTGACAAAAAATAGCGCGCCTTTTTATTAAAACTATCTCAAAACCTAACATTACCCTAATAATATGGATACGTTCACATATTTTTGTAAAAACGTCGGTCGTCGCACGGAAAATCACTTAAATAAGTTAACGAGCGCCGTACTTTATAGTTAAAAAAATATTTTCGCTCAGCACAACGGGCTACTAGTAAGCTTGTCTATATATATATACTCTAAGGTCGTTTTACTCTACCATATTGGTTGACAGTGACAAACGCCACAATCAGAGGGGTTTGTACTTTAGCAAGTCACTTCTAATTTAGAGATTAAGGTTATTGTGTCTCTATAACCTACTGTTTAATTCATGACGCATTGCATCAATTTATCAGGCCCTAAATTAAGCCGTCAAGATAAAAATAACCCTTATTTCTTTCGAAGACCTAATTTCTTCGCTTTTGAATGAAAAATCCAGTTTTGCCATTGACTTTTTTATTCAGTTCAGAACTTTTAATTATCCAATCAATACAATGGATCGACAACCATTGAAAAGCTATTCCAAAAAGTAATTTGGTACTACTTGTGACGTCAAATACAGATTTTGTCCAAGTAGCAGCTGTATTAGGTACCTTACTTGCGAATGTCAAGCGATATCAAAGCGATTGGAATCGACAGCGACAATTTAAAATTAGTAGGTACTACCTTATTTGTATGGCTTTATTGCGATAGGTAATATGAATTAGCATTTTGAGATCAATAATAATCTAATATATAAAATTCTCGTGTCACGGTGTTCGAACTTGAACTCCTCCGAAACAGCTTGACCGATTTTGATGAAATTTTTTGTGCTTATCCGGTATCTATGAGAATCGGCCAACATCTATTTTTCATCCCCCTAAATGTTAAGGGAAGTCCACCCCTAAATTGTTTTTTTTATTTTTTAGGCAAATTTTTTTGTTTTTATTTTTTTATGACACAGCATACAAAAATACATACAACCCTAAATGTTCATCCCTCTACGATCAATCCTTATATTTTATTTGTTAATTAAAAACTTTAATTTTTTTTGGTAAATTTTATTTTTTATTTTTTGATGACTTACAATAAAAAATAGGGTAGGGTAGGTAGGGTAGGGTAGGTAGGGTAGGGTAGGGTAGGTAGGGTAGGTAGGGTAGGGTAGGTAGGGTAGGGTAGGTAGGGTAGGGTAGGTAGGGTAGGGTAGGTAGGGTAGGGTAGGTAGGGTAGGGTAGGTAGGGTAGGGTAGGTAGGGTAGGGTAGGTAGGGTAGGGTAGGTAGGGTAGGGTAGGTAGGGTAGGGTAGGTAGGGTAGGGTAGGTAGGGTAGGGTAGGTAGGGTAGGGTAGGTAGGGTAGGGTAGGTAGGGTAGGGTAGGTAGGGTAGGGTAGGTAGGGTAGGGTAGGTAGGGTAGGTAGGGTAGGTAGGGTAGGTAGGGTAGGTAGGTTAGGGTAGGTAGGGTAGGGTAGGTAGGGTAGGGTAGGTAGGTAGGGTAGGTAGGTAGGGTAGGGTAGGTAGGGTAGGGTAGGTAGGGTAGGGTAGGTAGGGTAGGGTAGGTAGGGTAGGGTAGGTAGGGTAGGGTAGGTAGGGTAGGGTAGGTAGGGTAGGGTAGGTAGGGTAGGGTAGGTAGGGTAGGGTAGGTAGGGTAGGGTAGGTAGGGTAGGTAGAGTAGGGTAGGTACTATAGGGTAGGTAGGGTAGGGTAGGTAGAGTAGGGTAGGAAGGGTAGGGTAGGTAGGGTAGGGTAGGTATTTTTAATTTATAGGGCAAAACAACGTTTGCCGGGACAGCTAGTAATTATTATAAATTTTTCGCTGACACATCGTATCGGTTTTGCTATCGCAAGTTTGGTAGCAACCCACTACTATATTCTAAGCCATTTATTTTAGAATGGATTTATAGAGGTAATACCTACTATTAAGTCTACGCCCACATTTGTCCAGCCAAGCACAAGATAATTTCTGTCAACTAAATATTAGCTATTGTTGTAAACAAACATGAGAAACAGTGTATTTTATGTAGCTACTAGCAGTTTCCCGCGTCTTCGACTATGGATTTAGTACTTCTTAATAACAACGTAACAGACACTCATCATTTGATTAGTGTATCTGATAAAATGATCTATTTTTAAGTCCTAAATAGACAATACAACGGCTAAGTACCTGTATAAGAGGTATTATTACCTGTAATCAAATAAAGAAAACATAGAGGATGTTAGAAATATTTAAGAAGCATTATTATGTTTTAATCTTTTGCTAAATAGAGTAAGAACAAAATAAACAGGGGCCCACAGATTTATAATTTGTAGATTATCTTATTTTTTGACTTAATTTGTAATTACAATAATTATTCTGTCACCATTACAATCTAGAGCCATATGTAAGATGAACTTAATTGACTGTCTGTTATTGTACAGTCAGAAAAGCAAACGAACCGATGACACTTTGATTTTCTTTCGTTCACTCCGTGTGCCTATCATATCTATAATATTTTAGATCCAAGCTTATTTTTAAGATAAATAAATAAGAAGAAATATTATTACACTACACGTTGACACTGCGTGGAATCTTTTGCACCTAATACAAGATCGAGCGTTTGAGCACAATTGTAGTCGAGAATAAAATGTATTTACCAACACCAAACGATGAGTCCAAATAATTTATTACAATAAACCCTGTATATATTACCTAAAAGCTAAACTAAAGGTTTAAAGGACACACCAAAACCGCGATAGCGACCATTTTAATTCACTTATAACTCTTTACAAGTAATGGCGGTCTCTAACTGAAATGTTATTACAGAGAAGACCAAAGCTTACTGAATGAAGGCATTTTAATAATTAATCAAAAAGAGAATAAATTTTGGTGGTACTTTGAGGTACGGATTTTAATAGACGTGGTGGCGGATTTAAATCTTAATCCAATATAAGTAATTCCTTTTTTCATACTTGCATCCTTTTTAACTTAAATATTAGTACATGTCTGAAAAAGAAAAAGGAAAACAAAATCTTCGTTCAAAAATTTTAATCTAATACAATATAGTTTTCAAGTTTTCGGTAGAAACTTTACTTGATTAAAATATATTATTACCTCATATCGCTCAAATGTGTTTCAAATTCTAGATGAAGTTGATATATGAAAAATCCAAAAATTCTCGTTCAGTTATTTTTGTTGTTCATCGTCCTTTAAAAAGTTTAATTTAAGGCGTTTAAAACGCACTCTGAGTTTAATTCTTTGGAAAATTTCTGTGAGACTAAAACGGAATTATTTTATGTAGACATTCTCAGTTAGCTATACAACTCAGTCTACAGAACCTTTACGCAAGTTGTGAAAGGAAACAGATTAATTTTTTAAATCTCGTTCAACAGTATTTCTTTGCCTGAATAAGTTGAATAGCCAATTTTGATATCTTGAAACCTATTTTCGTATGATAATTAGATGCTTGAGCTACTCGTCCGTTGAATGCTTACTGAATGAAATATTAATATCTGTCAAGTTATTCACGAAGGCGTGATCGTTATATGATTATTAGATCTTTTTATTTTAATATTAATATATTCGTTCTCCCCAAATAAAATGAAATGCAAACCTCTTTTATTGAATTTCGTTGAAAATCCGAGTACTTCGTTATTGGGCGTAGAGGACAATTAAATAAAGGTAACTGGGTTAAATATATTTGTTGAGGTCTTCCCATCACAATTCTACTCGTGCAAAGAGGGTAAACACACCATATTCGGACCTTCGAGGTTCATTCCCTTTAGGTAATGGATTGGCTATTTTTAGTCACTCTCACTTATGTTATAAGGAGTAAATAAGTCAGTGGTGATTGCACAATAAACCTTGCACGTAGAGATTAAAGTGATAGATGGCTCAATTATGTCGAAGGAAACACTTTTTTTGACCCCTTTCTCATTGTGCGGGGTTTTGGCGCTGCTTATGTAGGTCAGGAGCTACTATCAACACAAATTATGACTACCATTTATTTACAATGTTAGTCTTATCTGTTATGGTATTACGAGGTTTAATGGCTAACAATATATCTTAACTATCTCTTACCCAGTGATTATATCGCGTTGTACCTAATAGTACCTATCGGTATTAATAATAACCTCAAAAAGTCGTGGCCATTATGTTTCGTTGATTGGTGTAGTGGCTGGTAGCTGTCATGTGTAAAACGTGTAAATTGCAAAATATTTGAATTGTTGAGTTATCTATGACTTAAATAAAATTTATTTATGTGAATTGAAAGTTTTTGAAACCCCTCGCGATACCGGGAATTAATTCTCTAGTGCGGGAATAGCAAAAAAAAACTTAAAAAGGGTTAGTTTAAAGGAATATTGTCAAGTTTGAGAGGTATTTTAAGAAATCAGAAGTACACGTCCATAAAAAAAATCTTGTGAATTAATTATGTCAAAGTTAACGTACATTTCAGTGTAAGTAAAAGGGCCCCAGTTTAAGCAGTGTTTTACTGTACAGCAAAGTACGGAAAGAAAAAGCTTAAAGACGGAAGAGATAAAAGGGTTTACACATGATCCCCACTTATTCTTTGTCAACGTATCAGCGTCAAATCTTAGGGGATATAAAGCCGAATTACGAGACATAAGTCAAAGCTACGCACGTCTGTGACTTATACTAAAAAGATCCGCGCTGTACATAAGTATTGTACTTTTTTATAGTTTACGAGCCCCGCCTGCGTTACATTTCCATTTGAAAACATTTTCAGACCCTTTTTTCCACACAATTTCTCTCAGAGAACCTTACAGGTGACTCTATGGTTATCTTAAACAGCCAAAATTGTGACGTTTTCATTTTTTTTTTTATATGGAAAATAATTCATATCTTACCGTAAAATGTTTACTAAGATAGTGTCTCGACGTAGATTGTCCAACTCAGTACAAACTATGCGTTTCGCACACTATATGTCACCTATAAGTTTACTGAAATCAAATTTAAACAGAATTTTGTATTTATATTATTTTCTGAAAAAGAAACTGAAATACAATATCATATTTTAAGTCAGACACCACAAGCTCGTTAGTGTCCAAATAAAATACTGCACAGACATCGCGGCAATTATTGTTTTACATTATACCAACATAGTATAAAAACGAGACATAAATTGTCATGGATCCATTAGATTTTATCCTGAAACAAAAGTTACTAAAACCTTTTACGCCAGTAAATAATAAAGTATAATTTGGTTAGGTACATACCTACCTACTCTTATATAATACTAGCTGTCCCCCGCGACTTTGTTCGCGTGTTTTAGTTTTAACGGTTTTTCATTTTTGCAACATTTTTCATTTTTGCTCCGCTCCTATTGGTCGTAGCGTGATGTTATATAGCCTATAGCCTTCCTCAATAAACGGAATATCCAATACATAAAGAATTTTTCAATTCGAACCAGTAGTTCCTGAGATTAGCGCGTTCAAACAAACAAATAAACAAACAATTTATAATATTAGTATAGATTATTTTGACATAAGTGCTATTATGGGATACTGTGTTACCTAATAAAATGGGTTGTAGAAGTCAGATAGCTGGAAGCAGACCCCAACAAAGCTTGGGAAAAGGCGAGGCAGCAATAAGTATTATAAGTAATAAGTTTTGGATCTAATACGGTTGATATGTCAAATATTGATAAAAGGATATTTATTTGTAGATGAGACACAACTCGATATAAATCTTCAAACGCATTGTAGTGATTGAGAGAAGAAAGAAGATATAAAATTTTTATATTTCATTCACTCTTTCATTGTCAGTTCAACACTGTTTTTAACCGCCGCCGCCTGCAAAAAATGGGTGTCTGTATCTTACTCGCAACATCCTTCAAAGAGTTCATTTATCAACAAGATAAAAATGCTTTTAAAAAGGTTTACACTAGACAATATTAATTAGAGTTTTCGCAATAATTAAATGTGTATCCTAATTTTTTCTAGATCTCGAATTTCTCGAAATAAAGTATCTTTCATAAAGGTTGTGAGTGTGTCATTGAAGTTTGATTAGTTCGTAAAAGAGTTAATTTATCTTGAATTATTTTGTCAAGTTATCTACTTAAAACTTGTTTTAGATTTACTTTCTAGATATTATAAATGGTTTCTTATTAGTTATTTTTTATTACTTTTACGCTAGCTAAAGTAAAATTTTTTATGTGTATGTATTTATACCATTTTAAATATTGCAAAAACGTCTTGATAACTCCAATGTAATTTCTCGACGACTTTTTTCTGAATTGGCGTCAATATATTGACAGAATAAATCGCTAGAAATCTTAGCCCAGAAATAATGGTTGTTATGGCCTAAAATAACTCATTCATTCTTTATTCAATTCATTCATTTATTCTGGTCATAAATCATCTCAATAATAAAGGGCGATCGACAGTTCGGTTTCATAACTTAGAATTATAATACTAGCCTGTATTAATGTCAGTATAGGACTATAGAAACTGATTGGGTGCGTAAATTTTTGTATTATTACGGCTTCATGCTTGTAAAATATCTATACTTTCTTTTTATGTATATCGAAAAATAAAATTTTCGAGAATCGAAACTTCTGCTTCCCGAAGACAGACTTTTCTTTAATCTGTACTAAATAAAGGAAAGCCTTCAAAGTTTCATCATCATCATCATCTGATGATGCTGATGATGTACTGATGTAATGATAATGATGTAATGGTAATGATGATTCATTACCATTGTTATTGTACGTCAGTCAACTCCCAAAAAATATTTATTCCCTAATAACAAAAATTGAGTTAGGTAGCTGTATAAAATGTATTTCGTCAGAAGTAAAGCAATTTGTAATCAGGGTTTGGCGCAGAATCTCATTATATTGGGCAGTGTTTAACAACCGTGTAAAATTAATTCTTTATCACCGTGAAAACCGTTATTTTTTTGTTTAATTCAGAGGTTATTGCCCTCGCATTTTAGCCTTTTAGAAAATCGTGCAAACGTTAATTATTCTCTCGGAAAGATTTTAAAATAGATTTATGGGCTATTAATGTGCCCATTTTGGGTAGCAAGTGAAAATAATTCTTTTAATGGAGGTGCGATCTAAAGTTACATCATTAACTTTATTTGTGTTTTATTACAACGTTTAGGTTTAAGAAAAGTAGCGCGAGGCATGTTACAGGGCGTACCTATAAATATTATGGTAAACTTTTAATTACGTAATATTTTTTGAATTACTTTGTTTTTCAGTGCTTTTTTAATTGTCTTCTTTGTAATGTAAAGAAATAGATCTATACAACTTTAAAACCTATAACACCTATTATTTATAACGTATCTGCATAAGTTTTTTAATTTTACTAGTTACCAGTTTAAAGTCCTCTAACATAATTTGTGTGTCATAGTTTCACTGCCATTGTAGGGAAAACCTTGAATTGACATGTATATCATCTTTATCTACATGTGTACATTATTATTAATAAAGTTATATCTGACTATCTATCATATCTACATATGCCAAGAGTCATACTGAACTAAAAGACATTTTGTAAACCCATAAACTGCAACAACATATCTATAAATTCAGGATAAAACGCTCATTGATTAATGTTAGTTGATACCTGTCTATTTTATCTTGGTGTACCTTTAACTACCTTTTTTATTCACAGCTGCAGTAGTAATCGCGTTCTTCGTATGCTGGGTCCCATTCCACGTTCAGCGCTTATTCTTCATCTACGGGTACGACCTGCCGCAGTTCCACGTCATCAACGAACACCTCTTCAATGTGGCTGGAGCTTTATACTACGTTTCAGCGACTGTGAACCCCATACTTTACAACGTCATGAGTGGCAGGTGAGGTTTTAATGCAATTTTAATGAACATCGCTTTCGTAATTTGTTTTCCTCCAAACATTACATTTTTACGACACGAATAATATAATAGATAATTTACTACGGATTGATAGCCCCATGTTGGGCACCATTAACAATATCATTTTTAGCTGCCGTATGTAGTGTGTCGGCAAACAACGTCTGTCTCATGTCGATATTTCAATTAAAACCGCATATCGCTACATAACTATGGTCTAAGTAGATGGTATAGTTGGCCACAGCTTAAGGTAAAACGGTTGAAAGAAATATTAATTTAATATAACTTCCAGACTTGAAACAATTATCTACAGAGAGTGCCTACGACTCATATATGACCGTCACGACGCGACGTTTCAACGTAATTCCCCGCACCTGACGCAAAAACGACTTCATATACCAAAAGCTTATTTGGACGGTGCGAAAATATCGTACGGGTTGCGGTACATTGCCGTCTTTGATCGATCACTTATGACACCATAGCCGCGCGACCCCGCAATGTACCGCAACTCGCGCGTCATTTCTCGCAACGTGTAATTTTGGCCTTATCTACAGACCAAAGCATACTCGTTGTTAGAATTGGGCCGAAGCCAATCCCGACTTTATAGGTATTTAAAAAAAAAACGTTACTTGGCCGTCCCACATTTTATTAAATACTCTTTTGTTTTTGTGAAGAAAAGTAAAAACATTGACAACCATTATTAATTTATAGGTTTGTTTAATGAAATCATTGTAAAAACAAGATAATTGTCTGTTTTTACACCTTCATCACTCAACTGCCACTGAAACAATAAACGTCATACAACGATCTCTGATACGTCAATTATTTTCCAAAATACAATAAAAACCTTAAATAAAATGTTAAAAATTTAAATAACTTACAATAGAATAACTCAACACGGCAATAAATGTCACAAATGCACAATAATAGAATAGAGAAATTACTACCTTTCAACTTGTAAAGGTGTGTTTTATCTTGCGTGCGGTACAAACCTTACAAATAAACGGTAAATACTATTTATGAATAAACTGTGCAGGTAATATTATTTATTACGTTTTATGTCTGAAAGTTTTTATATAAAGATAAATGCAGGTAAAAACGATTTCAAACTTGTATTGCGCTAAGATTTAAAGAAATGAGCTCTAAAGTTTTTGCTCGCTTTATTTTAAAACTGTGCGCAAAAAGAGGAGGTCTGAATAGCTTATAGGCATTTTCTAGTTAAAACGGGTAAATATGACTAAATTTTTAACCATTTTTATATAAATACCACGTACAATAATATGCTTTAATTATATTGTTACAATAAATTTCAAGTAGCTGCGCTCTAAATAGTTTTAATCTCAGAAACTTGACTTAATCTCTAAGTTGCTTCTTAGGACTTCTTTGATCATAACAAAATATTTGCCCAAAAAAAAGGATTTCTCTGATTTTTTTTTTTACATTTATATTGTAGAAATAAACCTTTTGATTGTAAATTGCCTGCGTGTTGTTCTTAAACCACATAATTATTGTTATTATACCCAATAAGAACTACGTACGTTAGTTTCATTTGTAAACCAGTTTTAAAAGAAAATTCGGTGCACATGCACATTAATTTAATGTAGGACTATGTTATATACTTAATATGTCTTATTTTTATCTTCAGTGATGAGAATACCCGGTTCTTTATAAGGCTTTCTTTGGTACACAGGTCCAACATAATTATAATATCTTGAGACAACTCACACACGGTCATCTAATCCCAAACTAACATACTATATATTTCTAAATACATACATATTTTTGACAAACCCCAGAAACAGAACAAATAATAAATAATAAATAAATGTAAATAAATGTGGACAACATCACATACATTGCTCTAAACCCAAAGTAAGTAGCTAAAGCACTTGTGTTATGGAATTCAGAGACAACGAAGGTACCACAAACACCCAGACCAGAGACAATGTAGAAAAGTGGTTTTCTACATTGACCCAGCCGGGGATCGAACCCGGGACCTCAGAGCTGGCGACACCTTGAAAACCGGTGTGTACGCCACTCGACCACGGAGGTCGTCAGAACAAATGATCATGATCAACACATAAAGATTTGTCCTGAGTGGGAATCGAACCCACGACCACCGGTTTAGCAGTTAGGGTCACTAACCACTAGACCAACAGGCCAGTCAATAGCAAATTGATCAAAAATTTTATAAATTTGTTTTTAGGCAATTACAATAACTTTTTAAATTTATCAAGGTGAAAAGTAGTCGACGGTAATGATATGAAACCAAACATAATTTCATGTAACTGTGTTTTGAATTTAGTCATGATTAATGGTAAATTATCAAACAATGTCAAAACAAAAAGATAATTTACTTAACTAAAACTCTTCACTCTTCCAATAGACCATTTTCCTCAATTACTGGGTATTATTAGATGCTATGGTAATTCGTATTTTTTTCTCAAGCTTCGCATAAAATTATATCTAATACGAACCATTTTCCTATGTAATGAATTGTATAAACATAATATAAAATATTTTTTTTTAAATAAAAAAATATAAGTCACAATAAAGTTATTAAAACGAAGTTCAATAATTCTAAGTATAGAACCTTTTCTCCAACCATACCCTGTATTTTAACTAGTATATTTATATTCAATTTTAAGCTATATTCTAACGTTAGGCATCGTTTAAGACGCCTGTTTGTACCAAGAATTCTGAAAATTTATCTACGTACAATGTGTTATCATAATGTTTACACATGCGTCGTTACTAAGTACATAAAAGTACGGTATTCTGAGACTTCACGTTAGTACGGTCAACAAAGAAAAAATAATGAAAAGCAAGAAAATATTTACCTAATCTTACATAAAAATATGGATATTACAAAAAAAAAATGATAAAATTAAATATCAACATGTTTTTGTATTCCTGGGCTGTAAGAAATATCCCATGTATAAAAAAGACGAGAAAAGAAGGGTTCCGTACAAGTGTTATCGTACAAAATCATTTTTGTCATCATCACTGGGCAATTTTTTTCTTATATTGGCAATAGAAACACACACTGAGAAAATTTGAACTCTCTACCTATTACGGTTGTTGAGATACAGCCCGTTGACAGACAGATGGACGGACGGACGGACAGCGGAGTCGGATACGGAACTCTAAAAAAGTATAAAAACCTCACATCTACATTTTGTTCTGGATAAGGATTTGAGAAGAGTCTTAGCATAGGTTATCAAAAATACCTATCATTTTTGCTGTCCGTATGTTTTGATATAAGTAATATAAACTAGTATGTCTAATGTCTATGATAATATTCAAGTTATGGATTTTAATAAAGAAACATGAATGTAATTAAAAGCTATGCACATAACTTACTCAGCACTGGAGTGATAAATTGTTATTAAAACGTACAGAAAGTGATCTATCTATACATATTGTAGAACCAAGTCGTCAGTCACGGCATCAATCAGTCTGTCTGTCTGAGCCCCATAAACTCAAACAGTACCAAACGGATTTTCATATGGTTTTCAACAATGGATGGAGTGATTGCAGAGGAAGGTTTGTGTTTATAATTAATGTTTTATCTACCCGCTCGAAGCCGGGTTGGGTCGCTAGTAAGTCAGTTTTTTTAGTCTTTCATAATCATAAATCAAAATCAAAATGTATTAATTTCAAATTAGGCTACAAAGTAGCACTTTTTGAAAGTCAACATATCAGACAGCACCCTGATTCGCCAACCCTTCACCGCTTCCTAATTGCTCTGGCTGTGGACAAGAAACGGCGCAACAAACTCTCCAGCAGCAAACGATTCACTATGTACGATCCTGTTATTTTCTGCTAATTTTATGAGTGTTAATTCAATATTTCATGAACTAAATAACAAAGGTTTTCGAAACCGGAACATTCTTTTTTTCGCCTTTTTATTGTAAGTTTATTAATCAAAGGACGAAATACGCTCAGAAATCTAACTGAAATGAAAATCAGGATTAATTTGGTGCGTGTTATAAGACTCTATGTATGACCTATATACTACCTAATAGGGGTGCTAACAAAAAAATACTGAATATTTTAAAAACCTTGACGAAATATCTAACAAAGAGATTCATTGCAGACTAACTTTTTATTATTTTAACTAGGTATAATTTATTACGACACACATATGTCACTTAGTTTGCAATAATTATTTAGAGTTAAACCTAAATGTAATGTACAAGACAACATAGTTAGCACCAAAATGCACTAACTTCACCCATTGTAATGAGTCACTATTACAAATACTTTATCCCACATACATGTTAGTTTCACATTTGTGGGTTTAACTCTCAAACTTGAGGCATACTTCGAACCCCAAGGGTATCTAATTTCTGCGTAACCAGTGACGACCTTATTTTAGAACGAGCATGACTAAATTTACACACGAAATTCGAAGCTCGTCATACTCCGCAGTTATTAGCGTATATAATGAGGCAAGAAAGATTTCGTATGAAAACACGACGGTGAAGTAACGACGATTTTGAGGATAAATGTGAACGTTTCCTTTTATGCTCCCAAATCACATAAAGACTGTTATTATGCATTAAGGAAGAAATTCAGTGTTCTGTTGTTATAATCGTCACTTTAATCGGAATAGTCATTAGAAGTCGCTTTCTAAAACCGGCTTCCGACGGTGTGCGATATCGCGGATAACCCCGCACCGCGCAACGTGATTGTCTCGTCCGTGATAGCGCAGACGCGTCTGCCACGGTCCGTAGTAATCCACCGCTAAGTTAAAATGGGGTATGATTCTTAACATAAGACTTACACGGAGTGCACTTACTCTTCAATTTATATTCATTCTAATATAATGAAAATGCAAAATTGTTATTCATTTAGCAGGCACACAAACAACAAATAGTCCAAAAAAAATCTGATGATGATTTGATTTTGTGA
The DNA here is from genome assembly GCA_932294365.1 of Diachrysia chrysitis. NCBI lineage: Eukaryota > Metazoa > Arthropoda > Insecta > Lepidoptera > Noctuidae > Diachrysia > Diachrysia chrysitis. The sequence goes on along the minus strand of OW028659.1, from coordinate 4,967,248 downwards.
TTTTTATGCGGATTTTCTACTTAATATGACGAATATTAATTTTTAAATTGAATTTTATCATCAAAACTTTTTTGAGAACGAAAGCATTTTAACACTTAGCCGAACGAGGTATAATTAATATTCGATAAAACAAAGATTTGCTGGCAAAGTACTCACCGACAAGCCGCCACCGTAAGCGTCATAAAATAGTAGGATTTTTATGCCCCACTACTATCAAAAGCCTACCCGATATGACAGTTTACTTTCATTTGTTTCTTTATACATAAAATACATGTTCAAATATATTTAGATAAAACCGCACTGAATCCCACTAATGATAAGAATTCCTATACTTCTCAGGTCCTTTGACCTAACCTATTGCTCGATCAAGCAGAAAGCCAAAGACGAAATTGCCGACCTAAAGGTAGAAGCGGTCATTGAATTACAGATTTACTAATATTTGCGAATTGAGATAGCCGATGAATCCCAAAGGTAATTTATGATTATAGTATACACTCATAATACAAAAACAAAAGAGGTAAAAATATATACTTAAATTAAAGTATTCTTGAAACATAACACTTTGAATAAGAACATAACACTACATGATAGCTTGTATGTCATTTTGTCACAGTCGCTTAGAGTTATAATTACAAGTTGTGAGAAAAATGTGTTTGAGAAAATGTTTCAAGACTCCTTGCTTATTAAATAGCTTTTCAGTACATATTCACACAATTATCGTACATAATGAATACCTACCGCTACATGATCAGTATTAATAAAGCGACATACACAATGCTCATTGTAGTCGAGATTCCCTAGAGATGTTCGTGGTTTTATTCGATACCTATTAACTACGTCTTCTAACTATACCTACATCATTCTATCAATATATGTATACAGAGCACACATTGAATATTTATCCAACAGCGTATATAACTTTCGTGAGACGAATTCACAATTATCCATTTATACACACACTGGCACAATTACACCCAGTTTCTAAAAGACAGATCAACACGAAAATTAGTTAATCATCTGTCAAACCTCATGTTAAGCGCTGTGATTGATTGTTAGTCTTTTAATCAACCAATCACAGTCGTGATCAGTTGATTTGACAACAGATTAGATTAATCAGCCTTTCAGAAAAAGGGGGTTAGCGGTAAATATTATCAGACATAAAGTAACAAACTAAACAAACTAATTAACATCTTTTTACATCGACTTTTTAGTGTTAATAAAATTCATTTAATTATTAAGAAAATTTATATTTATAGATATATTGCCGTCGCACAACTCAGACCTACCCCCGTAAAGTGCGTAAAGGACAAATGCAGCTAAAGTTGATTACACCTAAAAAATCTTGACAAAAAAACGTTTCGTATTCCGCTGTTACCTTCTCCAAAACTGGACTGCTTCATATAATTTTAGCATCAAAATTTAGAGAAAAGGTCTATGCTTGTATAACTTCCTTTTTTGTTAAAGTTCTATAGAATTTCTGTCTGATCGTGGGGTCATATTTCTTTAAGTGATTAAGTATGTTTTTTGAAAAAATAGGGCAGGCATGAAGTAAACCTCTTTTGGGAAAACATTGCTCTAGAAGCATTTTTCACGAAGAAAACAGCGGGTTTATGTTTGTGCGGAGAAAGACTTAGTCGCGAACCTCTAAATTAAAAAACCAAAAAAAAAAAAACCGCCTCTTTCTCGGGATCGGACATGAGCCGACGAACAGTTATGTATAAAAAAATAATTTTATAAGTACTCAAATATCATGTCATAATGGGTCAAAATGTTACTAAATAGAGGTTATCTTTGCACAGCATACTTTCATATAAATCTTCATTAAGAGAGATGATCAATCAAAACAACTTAACCCTTTTAACAGTATTAATATTCAAGAGAGCTGTATTTAAATTATAACTAGTTAAACAGCTCTCTATAATTTGTCACTGAAGGTTACGTTTATTAGTTATACGACACTTCTAAATAAATGATGATGTTTATCAGGTAACTGGTAAAAGCAATTTATTTAACAGAAACACAAATAAACAAATGAAGACAGGTGTATAGCACTATATCTTACGTTGTTATAACAACGGTTTGCGAAAAACAACGCATCATTCTTACTGCTGTAAGATAGTGGTTTTGGCTTCATTTGACGGGTTATTATCGGAGAAGCCCGACTAGTTTATAGGCCCCTGTCGGGCTTCTCCAATAATAATAAGTTAGTAAAGCCGTTTACTATCTTATAACCATTCTAACCTTCATTTTAGCAATACGTTCGTCGTTTTAACCGTACCTAAAGATGTTAAAGATATCATATCTAATACCTAGCAAATGATAAACTTTGTTAGCAAGATCTTGAAAAACTTTGAAACAAACTTTGGCGATAGTATTAGAGCTCAAATTAACACCAGCATAGGTCCCTAGTTTGATACTTTCCCAAAAGTATAAAAGTGAAGTCTGAGCTTTCTGCGACTGATTTAACGATCTCGTTTCTTTAGTTTCTTTATCTTAGTTTATTTGGCTAACAGTTAAGTATTTGGCTGTCTGCCCCAGTCTGGTCGTGCGATGACGGATAAAAATGTCTGTTTAGTTTTGGAGACGATCCTATCGCAGGCAGGCTGAACGCAATGCATAACATATTAGACAAGTGCAATTTCTTTAATTTGCTTGATTTTATTTTATTTTATTTAATACTCCGTGTATAAAATACTAGCTTTGCCTACGTGGATTGTAGCGAGAAAAAGATATTTATATAATCCTTTCTTGGAAGACAAGCTTGCTGCGTACCAAGTTTTACCAAAATAGGTTTAGGTATTCAGAGATATTCACAATTACTGCAAAATTGCCCGTTTTGCAGTAATCGTGAATATCTCTGCCTATACCTTAATGATTCGTTCAAAATATTACATCGTGTAACGTTAGTATCAGAATTTATTCCCATGTGCGTCCGAAAAGTTGATAAGTGAATAAAAACTATATAACAGGGTTAAAGAACCTTTTTTCTAACAGTTTTATTTTTCTGATCAATACTTTTTTCAACCCTCCAGTGCCAATAGGAGACAATATTTATTGTTGATAATTGAGTGCTTGAGGGTTGATTTTAATTAGTCCACATTTTACTAATGAAAAATAATATTGTAGTTTGCGAAAAGAACATACAAACTATAGGTTATAATAGATAGGTTTAAGAAACTTACATATTTTTAAGTATGTACTTTACTATCCTGTAAGCCACAGAACAGATAAATACAGTAGAAGTTGCATAGCGCTTCATTTCTACCGAGACTAGCGTACCCAAACTTACACAAAGATAGGTATATCGTATTTCGTAACACTAAAAAATCCTTCACGTCATTGGGCATTTTGAAGTAGGCGGTTTATCAAGCGTTATTTAATAGAATAAAAACCATGACAGCATGTTAACCAGTAAGCCAATATGTCCATCTTTAGATAGCAAACTTTTACAAGCATTTTTTTAACTTGCATTGAATGTATGTTTAGGTCAAAACTTGCAAGCTAAATTAGAACCACTTTTAAACATCTGATTGAAATGAAATATTGCATATACAAGTTTATGACAATACAATATTATAGTACCTACTTTCGAGCTGGTCTGATGATCACACCACACAGTGGCTAGGAACTCTGTCACGTAACGATGCATTCTCATCGTGTTGGGCTTATTTGATTTGCCTTCTAGTACTGCGAGCCACGCTGATTTAAAATCTTGTGTTTAAAAATGCATTTTGAACAAAAACTTATAAGTAAATAATGTGTTATAATTATTGTTTCGAATATGGAGTAGCTAGAGCATACAAAAAGCAATATAAATTCTTGTTTATTGAATTCGACGAATCATCCAAAATAATATATTTTCCCATTTGGTTTTTATTTTGGAAGAACGATCCAATCTAAACCTAGTTACGACACAGCAACTGATATACACGGCCGTAAAAATACAAAATTAATGAAATGATAACATGCTTTAGATACCTTAATATTGTGGAGATTTACAAAATAAAATATCTTGAATATTATGTTATATTTTGATAAAATTCGTTGTTCATGGGGCAAAATGGGGCAAATTTAGAAAATATAAATTGGATTACTTAGTGTTTCAATGTAATTAAAATCCCTTGGAAATAAACCCCTTATCACGTCTGTCAGTCTGTTTGTCAAGTTTTTTTGTCAGGAACGCGTCATGTTAAAGTTAATATCTAATACTTAGGTCTTCATGCACTTATGAGTCCATAACCGCGCGTCCCGCAATGTACCGCTACACGCACGATATTCCTCTAATCTAAATTAACCTTTATGGATAAACAATACTTATTGTATTTACAGTTAAACAGTTTGCACTACTACGTAAACAAACCCTTACGAATAAAAATCGTTTATACGTATCTGCTGAATGCGTGGTTTACTTTATCATGATACCGGTATTGTATCGTTGAAATTGACTATATCAAAGAAGACTTACAGTAGTGGCAACGGCTTCTTTACATAGCTGTATGTATACCAATATAAATACTATGAGTAACTCTTTATATCAGTCATCTCTCTTAGCTGTGCCTTACTCTCCAATTTAATTTTAATTCTAATACAATGCGAATGCAAAATTCATATTAGTACAGCAGACAGGAGATCCAGTTTTCTTACAAAAAAATAATTGCTGTCAATGGCAGGAACTGACTGGAATCTAAACATTGAGAGTATTTTTTTGTACTTTGTGTTGTTTGTGTGCTTGCAAAAGGAATAACAATTTTGCATTAGCATTGTAATAAAATTAAAATTAATTTGGAGAGTGAGGGCACTATCCTTCGTCCATTATTTTAAAAGGAGACAGTACTTTTATAATAACACTGAACGCTCGTGCCCTCCCATGCTCAAATATCGACAAAAAGAGTAGAGATGTCACTGTCAAAAGTTTTGCCAGCCTGTGCTATAGGGCCCAGTATATCAATAAAGTTGCAGTAATTACTCTTTAGAACAGAATATAACCTACATTTTTTCGATAAAAACTTTGGAGATTATTCTTATTTAACACCTCGTTCGACAACTTACTGAACATATTTAACTGCTTTGGACGTGAGGCGCTGTAAATGTCTTGAAACGCAATTTAAGTTAAGAAGACTTTTACTTTCAATCGACTAAATTTATAACGTTCAAACGCCATCTACTAAGGAAGGTAGCGTAAAACTCACTTACAAAGTTTCCATGAGAAATTCATTCGGGAATTCAATATTTACTAAAGCGTTGAATATTAAAGGTCGCCTTTAGAATTGATTACTACAAAACTAGTTTATTACACGTTAGTTTCTCTCCTTACTATATCACTAGCCCCAGCTTCGCACTCTTAGACAAAACATTAATGAATTATACTCACAACCTTCCTCTTCACTATCCATTGGTGAATTTCATATAAAAATCCGTTCAGTAGTGTTTAAGTTAATCGCGTTCAGACAAACAGACAGACGAGGCGAGGTCGTTTTTGTTTTGTTTGATCAGCGATTTTTTTGTAAATGTTTGTTCATACAAACCTTGTCTTGACAATTACAACCACAACAAACAGCATAATCGGTCGAGCTGTTCTTAAGCGTCCGTCATACATGTGGCAATTGATTTTTATCAATAGAAATTGATTTGTATAGCTATTGGAATCAAATGAGTTACACATTTTACTACAATATCGCGACGCTAGTTTTTGAGTCTATTTTTTGTGACACGAATATCTATATTTTTTCTTCTATTGCCATCAGCAAAACAGTTAAGTCGTGCGAGACAATTCTTTTGATAGTATGTACCTATACTTTTATAGCTAGAGATGTATATACACATACTTATCCTTACTAATATTAAAAATGCGAAAGTAACTCTGTCCGTCTGTCGCGCTTTCACGCCAAAACTACTAAACCGTTTTCAATGAAATTTGGTACACACAGAGTCTAGAGCCTGAGAAAGGACATAGGCTAGGCTATCGTGATAGTCGACATCCACGCGCGCGGAGCCGCGGAAAACGGCGGAAAACGGAAAATGTATTTAGAAAAGTCAACTTTTTATAAAAAACACTTTATAAAAAGTTGATTTTTCTAAATACATTTCGCATTTTAATTACATCATTAAAATCCTGATCTTAATGGTGTATTTAAAATGAATTTAGTTGACCATTTAGCGTATTTTTTATAAATAATTTATCGAAAATTATCCTATAATATATGAAAATCGAAGATCATACTTTATTTATATTTTCTTTCGATCAAGCTTTGGATGAACAAGAAAATCTTTAAAACTTAGTTATCAATTCCATTTGATCTCTCTAATCATGAAAATAAAACAGAAAAGTAAGATATACAGAATAATGTATCAAATATATCTACCACAGATCTTTTACGAGTTACTATAAATAACTTTATTATTATAACCGTGACAGTAAAAAACCAAAGTAATACTGATCAAAGTATTTTTTTTAAGAAAAAATACAAATACAATATATTTATCAACATATACATACATATATAATTTGTTCCAAACAATCGTAAGTTACTTGGCTATCATAAATGTAGCCCTACATTCTCGTAGCAACTACGGTTTTCGTAATTGCATTTGTGTAGCAATGGCTACGCAATTGCCGCAGTGTCACTATCATACATGGATTTTAGTTTCGAAGTAACCTTATAACTAAGTTAATAGAGCAGTGATGTCACCATTCCTCATATTCATTGCTACACAAAATTTACAGAAGGTTTATAAGGCTGCCCACGGACTGCTTCAATCGTTTGGCAAAATCAAGCGTTAGGAAGGCACACGTGACGCGCGTTTGTTGTCGACAGTTCGCGCAGTTCGTTTACGTTGATCACTGACTAAAGCCTACTTGCACGAAAAACCAAACTCAGAGTTAATTGCTAACACGAGGTTAAATTGACAATATTTTATGACAAACAGTCAATTTAATCTTATGTTAGCATTTACCTCTGAGTGACAAAGATAACCCGGGCTTGTACAAGCGGGCCTAAGCCCTCTGTAAATTTTGTGTAGCCATTAATATGAAGAATAGTAATGCTAATAAAAACTGAATCGTCCTCAAATTGTTTTAGTTGATTGTTTAGTTTTAGTACCGTTAATACCGATTTAAGTATTGTGTTTAATTGTACCATTTAGTTAAATTAGTCACGCAATAAATATCTGAGCGTCATAAACAATTTCGTTTTTGTTTAGGTTATTGCTATATTCCATTCAAGTCTACTCGTCGTACTCTGGAGTGGTATAATCGCTAAGTGAATAAAAATTAAAAAAAAAAAAAAAAAAATGTAACCAACAAGAGTTCGATTTTTACCTTTACAATAGGCTATAGAGTTAAAAAACCAACTTTTGTTACCACCTACAGGACAGAACTGTCCTTACTAATATTATAAATGCGAAAGTAACTCTGCCTGTGTGTGTGTGTCGCGCTTTCACGCCAAAACTACTGAACCGATTTAAATGAAATTTGGTACACAGATAATCTAGGGCCTGAGAAAGGACATAGGCTACTTTTTGCCACGATAAACGACATCCACGCGGGCCGAGCCGTGGGAAACAGCTAGTTTACCATAATTCTAATTTTGGTTTGTACCTACCACAATATGGTACATATAGGTACAATTGTACAACACATAATGTTATAATGTTACTTCAACATTCGATTCATCTTCTGTATCTTTTCTGTATAGTGGTTCATTTGCCTATCTGATATTGAATTAGGCCAATAGTTTTGCACTGTACAGGGCGCCACGAAACTCGTTTAGTCATTCATGCAGCGAGAATTTGCTATCGAGCTTCTTAACGAGATTTTAATGTTTGCCGATGTCAATGAAAGATTTATCTATAGCAACTTTAAGGTGTTTCGTGAATGGCTTCTTAATGGGTCACATTAAACAGATTTCCCTTTGTTGTTATTTGGAGGTTTGAAGGTAACGTTAATATATTTTTCAAGTTTCTTGTTGAGTGCGAGTCTTCACTTGTTAACGTTAAAAATTCTTAGTCCTTTCAGATTTGACACAAAAAAAAGAACTATAAAAAAACAACTATTTATAGGAACCCTTATAGAATCACTTTGTTGTCCGTCATTTTGTTAGTCCGTCTAGATTTTTTTTTCTCAGGAACGCTTATTGAAAATCAATAGTCCAATTAATATTTAATACTCAGATCTACTCCTGATGTATTAAAATATTCAAGCTTCTATGTCAACGCAATTAAAAATTACAGCCATTTTGTGTTTTCCGTACATTTCCGAGAACCTCAAAACCTGTAAGTACTTCTGTCGACCCAGAATCACAAAATTTGATTATGGCCCAACTTTACAATTAAAAAACAAAATAAAATCGAAATATGTTGTTTTGTAACATAAACATAACGTTTTGCGATTACAAACTTTCAATTACGGTTAGAAATTTGATCGTGTCATACATCGATGTATAAGAGAGCATTATTTCAACCGCACGTTTAAGTTTGTTTTTGGAAAATTAACAGTGACGATCAAAAAAAAAAAATACGAAATCCTCGGTCCGCGAGTTGGACTATCACAAGTCCGGTTTTTTTATTATGATATTATCTCGTTCCTGCGACCTAAAGACGGCCTTTCTCTGAAACAATAAATCCTACACACAACTTACAATCTAGCTTATTCTTTATCTTACTTAATCCTAGCAAATTACTACAGCTAAGTACGACAAATGTTTCACTTTGAATTGTAGCAAAAAAAGTCTAGATAGTTTCTGTACTTGCAAACTTTTACTAACGTGGTATCAATTAATAATAGTTATTCCACTAAAATTCTAACGCTGTACAAACGAATTAATTTCACCACCAAAAGTGCTAATATGTTGTATTTTCGAGACATAAGTAAATATATTATAACCTAGCTATCAGCAAACATGATTAAATACGCACTAGTATTATAAGTTACTAGCTGTTGCCCGCGGCTCCGCCTGTATGGTCGTCGGTTATTGCGGCAAAAACTACTATATATCCTTTCTTAGGATCCAAGCCTGCTCTATACAAAGTTATATTAAATCGGTTCAGTGTCTAGCCGTAAAAGCGTAACAAACAGATCGACAGACAGACAGACATAGACAGAGTCAAAGAGTAATAAAAAACCGGCCAAGTGCGAGTCGGACTCGCGCACCGAGGGTTCCGTACACACCTGTAGGTATATAAGTAAAAGTTCACCCATCACTACGATCGAGTCATAGTTATGGTATGATATTTGCAAAATGAAAAAAAAAAAAAATTCTGAAATATTTTTTTTTATATGATGTAACTAAAAATTTACGGTTTTCGCAATTTTTCCTTTATCTGTACTATAAGACGTTACTTCGTACCAAATTTCAAGATTCTGAGTTCACGGGAAGTACCCTGTAGGTTTTGATTCCCGTGCGAGTTTCGAAAATTTGCGGAATTTTGCGGCATAAACGGGAGTATCTTTTGATCGCGTTGACTTAGAAGTTTGATTTTTTCACAGCTCCAAGAGACCAAAGACTTGAGTATTTGATATGAATTTCAGCTTGATACCTCCACGCGTTCCTGAGAAAAAAGGTCTTGACAGACAGACAGACAGACAGACAGACAGACGGACAACAAAGTGATCCTATAAGGGTTCCGTTTTTACCTTTTGAGGTACGGAACCCTAAAAAACTTCGTTAGGTATGTGCCTAGTAGAATACTTTATTAAAATAGATCTGTAGCAGGTTAAGTCGGGCGTTATTCATCTTCTGCTGGACTTAGGAGTCTCCCAAGTTTCGTCACAACACTCGTTCCTCCCACTTCTGAATCCAGTCATTATTACTTGGAACAAATAGGTATTTTGAAATCATACATACATAACTTATTCAGTTCCAATATGTAAATACGTTTTTATACCAATTCAATATCAAAAAACTATTGAATAAATTATAACATTAAATGTCTGTCTGTTACGATTTCACGGCTAAACTGCAGAACTAATTTGGATAAAACTTGGTACAGGGTAAGAATCCTAAGAATGGACATAGGTTCTTTTTGCAGCGATAACCGACATCCACGCGGGCGGAGCCGCGGGCTACAGCTAGTAAATTGATATGGTAGCAGTAATAACATCGATTGATCGGCGTTGTCTATCCATTTAAACACCCCATGGCGAGCATATCAATATTATGAACCAATTATGTTCCAACCAATATGTGATGAGTTCAATATTACTATAGCCGTTTATCTAAATTAATTTACCTTTGAACCTAGCCGGTTACACATGACCGACTATTTATGACGTTCATTGCAATTACATTTGTGGAATAATTTACAAGCAACTTGTGTGGAACACGATAAATGTGGGAATAAATTCCGCGGATCTTTGGTATTTCGGAAATGTGATTTAATGAATGTAATGAATTTAGGATTTAAGAAAAAGTTGTGAATGTTGGTTTCCGATTTTGGATTGGACACATAAAAAAGCGAATTCTTTGATGCAATGCCCGTAAAAAGTTTATACGGGAATTGTTGTCTTATTGAAAGCTTCGCAAGAATTAATATCATTTGAAGCTTTCAATTCACATCGCAAGAATTGTCATTTTGTATTAGATCCCGACTGCTTGGTTGGACAAAGTACTTAAAGACATACCTGCTATTACTTTAATCATAGGTTATTCTAAATCGATCTTTCAATAAAAGTTATATATAAGCATGATATTCAATAGGCATAACATTCGCTTAAAGGTTTGAACAGTATTGATTACACAGAGTGATTAATTGTGTACGAGACGGCGTTTAACCCGTCTTAATGAGTTTCACAAGTGCCGTTTCAAGTCAAGATCAAGATTAAACAATTATTTATTGTCATACTAATAATTTTGAGTTACTAGTTACTAAAATACGTTACATAGTCTTTTATGTATAAGTATATTTATTTTTCCCAAATAAATGAAGTCTTCTCTTTCAACACAAGAGTGTTTTTTACACATTTTTCTTTATTTAGTTATATTCATTATCCAGTGTGTACCTATGTAAGAGGCATGGATATTAGAAATATTATTTTAATTAAATTTAGCCTATAGACTCATATGTAATGCTGTAATTATACCTCAATAAATAAATAAATAAGTAGGTATCTTTAGTATAAAATACATTATGATAAAGAAAAAGTAAGTCAGATCTGTTGTCAGCCCACTGCCCATATACCTAGTTTGAACCTTCAAAATAAAATCATTCGGAATCTTTTTCGTAGTATTGTAGTAAAATACAATTGTTACGCGTGTTACTTGACATAATATAATTACATATACATAATATAATTTATATAATACCTGGAAATGGAAGGTCTGGAATAAACTGGCATTAGTCTAGCCAATTTGCAGGTTAAAGCCTTATCCACACCTTACAAAGAAATGTGCAAATTGGCTACTACATGCTTTTGGAGTTGTCGATTTGCACACCAATAAATTAATTTCGTGCAAAACGCCCACAGAAATAATAAAATTATTAAAAAATGTCGATTGGCACATTTCGTGCGAGTTCAATTCGTGCGAAACATTCAATAACCTAAAATAACATTATCGACCGAATATTTAAACTCAGCTCAACTTGAAATTGCCGTTATTTCTTGTGTTTTTTTTGTCACGTTAAGCTGACGAAAGATATATACATTTAAGAACTTTGGAAAAAAGATTCGAGGTATTTGAACGAAAGAATAAATGCATATGTGAGTGCAGCGGTCTAACTGCCTGTAGCCGTTGTGGAAGCGAGACGCCGCTACGCGCAGTGTAGTGCGCCGTTTCGCTCCCACGGCTCATGGTACACGCAATGAATTAAGTAAACAGTCATATGTTTTGAATTGTTATAATCAGTTTAAACATTGCAAATGTGTACAAAAGCCTCTAGACCTACATTGTTTACTAACGGTTCGCGTACCTATCATCGAAACCAAATATTGACCGCACTTTATATAATAAATTAGAGGTCACGTGTATCTGATCTATATCATTCACTGTATTGAGATAAACTGTAAACAGTATTATAATATTAATATATATATATATTGTATTAGAACTTTTCTTCTACTATTGTATTGATATACCCGTAAATAACGAATAAAATGAAGACTGATTGTGACGTTTTCATAGACGAAGAGAGACGAAGGAGACGCTCTTCTCAGTACGTCTGAAACTGACATGGAGATGTCTTGTTATTGTTATTGGACTATGTATTATGAAGGGGCAATTAAGCTTGGGCTTTCATGCTATTACCAGTCCGATCGCTTCCATAATTGACACCTTTAGCCCTTAATGGATATGCGTCGATAATAATTAGTTATTTAATATTTTACAAGGTTTTTTCGCGTATAAAATTCGAGACAACACCTAGGTACAATAAGATGACAAATTTAATATTATTAGTTCATAGAAAATTAATAGTGACTTGAAAAGACAAAATTAATTTAATAGTGTAATTTGGTCACCTCGGAACTATATCATTTAAGTGAACAAATGCGGCTTTTTTCATTAATCAAGTGGACTTTTATCACCCAAAGATTTTGGTCTCCTGAGTTATGTCACCCAGGTGAACAAAATCTTTTTTAAATTTGAATACACATTGACGAGTTGCTCAAATGCGCCGAGCTATTAATTTTTTCTATACTATTCTCATAGAACCCGAAATGCTCAATTTATTTTTGACAATAGACAGTCTAGAATATTTTTATATTTCTTATAAAGGATAGATGCTAGATTCGAATATTGTACATAGTGGAGTTTGCAAACGAATAAATCTTTTTTCCAAAAGATTATAACACCTATAGGTATGCGATCTATTGAAAACTTATGCTTTATTGTGCTATTTGAATATAAAGCCTTTGAATGTACGATTTAAATCTAGATATATAAATTCAGTCTGATTGGGCAGGGCTATTGTTACAATAAGTGTAATCTGCCAAACTTTTAAGTAAGATAGTTTTAAAGAGCATTACTATCCGTACATGGCACAGCGATAGATACGTAATACATACTAGATTACGCCCACGGCTTCGCCCATCATGGTAGAAAACATCTTTAAAAAATGTTATATAATACACGACCCATATTACCGTAAAGTTTCACCAAAATCGACTACTGAAATAGTAAAAGACATCTATCCTTACAAACATTCACGTGTATAGTATAAGTAAGAGTTTTTGTACTGCCCCTACATTCTCCATTACAATACAAGCCAAGCTAAATTGCACACGTTAAGTCGGTTGCCACGGTGAGCGGTAACAGGGATCACCGTGCACGGCCAAAAACCACAGACCACGCACCGAGGCTCTCCCACGGTGCGCTCTGGGCCGTGTGAGCCTTGAAAATCAAACTCAATTTAACCGACATAGGTTATACTAAACTTCGAGTCGCAGTGGATTGCGACGGACCGCCGCGCCGCAGTCGCGTCTGCGCATTCAAGGACGAGTCGCCTCGGTGCGGGTTGGTCCGCGAAATCGCGCACCGTTGGAAGATAGCTTTATAATTTTGTTATTCTTATCAGTTATCTCTGTTCCCCGAATATACCTTATGTCATGAGCTTTCTAACTATAACCATATCATTTTTAGAAATAATTCGTTGCATAGTGAACACAACTACAACACTACGAAATACATACACCCAAAATGAACGAAAAAGTTATATAATACAGTTCCAGACATATAACAGTAATACATCTTACCCATCTATTCTTATTTTCAAATAACATTAGGACCCGAATCTCCTTCGTCAATACATAGTAGTGTTCAATAAAAATCAGTGGTATAGGTATAAAGACTATATTTCTATTGAACTATGCTCAGATCTTTGGATAATTCCAATCCATTTGCTGTATATTAATACCAGACTGTCCTTCGGGTTAAAGACCTCTTGCATCTACCGAGTACTAATGAGAATTGATTACTATTCCCGCTCAATGTTTATTTACGATTTCAAACCATTAGGTCCGGTTTCATTACGTTTTTCTACACCGTTAGTGTAGAAACACTTCAAACAAGCTATGTACTCTTAATTGGTTTGAATATATTTACAAGCTCTGGGGTGGTACTCTTAAATGAATATTATTTCTTATACAATGCCATTCATTTAGAAGACACATAAACAACACACAGTACCAAAAATACTGTAATTTTTTACACCACTGCCCAAAAAAAGAATGTTATTATTTACATTCCAATTAGATACTTCCATTGACAGTATTTTTTTTTCAAGAATACTATCACGTGTCCACTAAAATAATATCAAATTGGCATTCTTTTGGAATTAAAATAAATTAAATAGGTAGGAATAGGGAAGGGTACTAAAAACCTGTTATAAATAAATCAACAAATTGTTAAATACATTTTACATCATCAAGTTGTTGTTTAAACGTTGTTTAGATTTTACAGTAGTTAGAAACCTATTTGTAATAAGCCATGATTAGGAGCCATCCCTGAGGATTAGAATCGTGCTTTGTTTAATAATATTAAGCTTATCAATGTTATTAAACAAAGAGAGCTGTTTTATTACAAAGACATTGTAAACAATTTCTATCACTAGAAAATGCGCACATGAATAGACAACTAATAAATAAATTACAAGTGTTGAGTAAAACATTTATATCACAGCCATCTCACAGATGACACGAAATAAAAATAATATTCAACATTAATTAGTTTCAAATTACTTGTCAACTCTAAGAGGTCAATGTACTATTAAAGACAAATTTATAAAGATACATTGGACTCCTAAATAACACTTACATCGAGTATCGACACAGGTGTTTTTCCTTTAGTTACCAAACCATCTGTTAATGACCTCGGTCTTGAGGGAATAACACACTTCTTTCGGAGGATAAAAGCAGCCTAAAATCTTCCGAAGAGGTAAATAACATTTGCAAAGCTCGTCGAACTAATCGACGTTAGAATTACAAACAATTGTCCAAGTAAATTGCCTGATTTAGACGATGCGAGAAATTTGTATAATAACTTTCGTGAGGAGTATTTATATTTATTTAAAAAGAAACTCGACACCACGGACTCGCGACACCACCGCCGCCGCGTCAGCTCATGATTAGGGACTCCTATTGAGTCTAAAACTAGTCGGGCGATCCCGAGAATATACGTGAGTAAACCGTTTTGTTTTAAATAAAGATGCGAGAAATGTCATGCGACTTGCGGTAGATTGCGGGGCCGCGCGGTTATGGTGTCTTAAGTGATCGATCATAGATGGCAATGGACTGCAACTCGCACGATATTTCTCGCACCAGAGCCTCTAGACAAGTGGCATTTCAACAAGCGATAACGATGATAGAAATCGCTTAAGTGACATTAAATGTATGGAAATGACATTTCATTTCGATAAGTCACGTGACTTGGACTTGACACTTCCATACATTTGAACGATTCGATCAGCGTTATCGCTTGTCGAAATTTCACTTGTCTAGGGGGGCAGGACCGTCTAAATGAGACTTTAGAGCTGTAAACGATTTATGATTATAAATGTAGACTAAGAATTTAAGGATAGAAATAAAATACACATTCGGGTAAATAATGAATATCTAGGTACCTATGAATACATACGAACATTATGGTGGTTGGCTATGGTTGTTTGTGTCTTCAGTTAGCAACAATACAAAATTAAATTATGATCTAAAAAAATATTTCTTTGACCTCATTTTTCTAGTTACATATTGCCAGAAAGCCTTTTATTCTCATTTTGTAATAACCTAGGTATATAATATTGAATCTATCGATATTATTCCATTTTAATACAGTGTATGTTTTCAGACACTAACAGGTTTTCAAAGCGTTGTGGTTACATACGAAACGATCGATAATGTTTGTATTCGATGTTACACGAAAAACTAATAAAAGATTAGTTTTTTATTTGATCCGCAAATATCCGAGTTCTCCCACAATGTTGCCCAAATTGCGGTCAAGAGTAGTACCTTTTCAAAAAATATATAAAAAAACACTTTTTATGAAAGGGTCGGGTTAACAAAGTACATTGTATTCCTGCTATGTATGGCCTTTGGTCGTTCACAAGTTCAGAATTATAAATATAAGAGTGATTAATTTCGAATAATCTTTGTTATTATAATAAAAACAAATGACAAATGTTATTTTTAAAACAAATTCCTTAGTTGTTTTAAATACTTTTCGTATTGATATCTAGTACTTAGTTCGCATCACATACTCGTTTTAACCGTACACAAATATTAATTACTAGCTGTCCCCCGCGACTTTGTTCGCGTGTTTTAGTTTCAACGGTTTTTCATTTTTGCAACATTTTTCATTTATGCTCCGCTCCTATTGGTCGTAGCGTGATGTTATATAGCCTATAGCCTTCCTCAATAAATGGGCTATCCGTTAACAGAAACGTGTGGAAAGAGGAAAGGGAGGGCTTTGCCCTTCAGTAGGACAGTTAAGGCTAAAATAATAATAATAAAGTAGGTACATGTAAAACATGTAAAAGATTACATTATAGGCTGATGATGATGATGGGTACTTATATCTCAGAGACCGACTTATACCACCCATATAAATTTTATTGAATTCGGTAACTTTATTCATTTATGTGTAATTAACTAATTTAAAGTCCGGTGAAGCAGTCAAAGCCTGCGCTCAGGCTAATTGCGTAAAACTCTTTCTAAAAAAAAAAAAACAACTAATTTACATTTTTAAAACACTTTAGCAATAGATTCCGTTTTTACTTGACATATTTATTAGCTTACATGGAAATACATATCAGTATTTTAAATCACAAGCAATACAACAGAGTTGGACACTTTCAAACGATATATTTGCGTATAGTTTAATAAACATAGTGTAAAAAAGGGTCGAATAAGATTTATGTGTTTGGTTACCACAAATTGAACGGGATCGACCCTTTAAATCGCCTGGATATCTGACACAGTTGAGGTTTGGCTGCAAATAACTGTATTACTGACTTTATTTTTATATCCACCGCGTGATAACTCTTTTTACGTATTTGTTATTTAAATAAATAAAAAACAACAAATATATTATGCAAAGTCATTTTAATGTGACGTCATTTAAAAATAATATTGGAATAGAGAATGGTTATTGATCACCGAATGTCTATTTTAAGGATATTTTACACCTAGTATAAAGAAAAAAATAATTAAGTATTATGCAACATTTCTATTGAGTTTCTTTTTTCAAGCAAAATTTAATTAATAAAGTATAGATTTGATGTAGATTAATCTCCAAGGTCTTGTTTTTCAACTAAATGACGCGAAAAAGAAGCTGTGCTTTCTTTATTCTTTGAATAAAATTACAGTATTATTATCAGAGAATGTTTTTGTCTTCTCATCTGGTAATTCATGACGGTAACATTGTAAGGAAGCATCGTGGTCTGGTTTTTGACCTAATTGTTTAATCATAACAACGTAAAGCAAAAACTTTAGTGTAATTTTAGAACCATTATAATTATTGTCATGATCAAACTACACGGACAGATAGTAAAGTCACAGGGAACTATATAACAATAGGCTGTTTGACACTATGAATATTTTTGTGATTATTTGCTTTAAATGCATAAAATGAGAGTTTTTCATGTGAATCACATCATTTTTATTAAAAATTAAAACAATTAATATATCCAAAAACACAAAAATATGTTTGGCTATTTGTTTCTCGCGCCACACATTGAGAAACGACCCGGATTGGCTAATGTTATAATGACGTCATCCGCGCGTAAACATATTGTCGGTGGTTGAAGTTTCTATTGTGTTTACAGATATTTTGGCGTTTCTAATTATATTTGCAGCGATTTGTGATATCTTTCGTTTCCCACTTTTGTTTTGCGAGTTTTTCTCGAAATGGACAGCAATTTTATTAAGCAATTTTTTCGGGGTACAGCACACCACTTGTAAGTCATTTTATTGGATTAATCAACAATAAATTACAAATATCCAAACACAAACACCACTGCGGAACCGAAAACCTTTATTGCTTACGCTTGTTTACGCGCTTGTGACGTCACTCACAAAGCACGACACCATATTGTTTGAATAAAGCGTTTCGGCGGCTTATTTGAATTTTGAATTTTTATTTGCAATTTTCTTACGAAATACGTAATTTCTTTTTGAAAAAATTTTATGGGTGAAATTCTTAACCGTAACCAAGTAATTCAAGATAGAAATTATAAATCTGTCAAATAGCCTATTGATTATACGTTCCTAGATGTTCGTAAATATTTATTAGGGCACTTAGAGTCATTTAGTTTTGTAACTTTAACGTTTTTTAAGCGCCTTTTTAAGGTTTAAAAGAATTAATAACTTTTGATTTCATTTGATTTGAAAATAGATGGACAAATTTTGACACAACGTTCAATACGTCTAACAAAAGATATTCAACCAAAAAAGAACTGCTTGTTTTTTTTTACTAATAATAAACTGAATGGTTTCTAAAAGTGTGTCCATCTATTTAAATGGGATTTCTATAAAACGGAAAATATATTGGACACGCCCGGAGATCATTTTTATACCTACAATATTTTATTCAAAAACATATTTTGTGCCAGGGTCAATTCGCAGGACAATTGAGTGCTTGATTCATTCTGTACATTTGTTGAACTCGGCTTCAATAGCCTCATTTTACATGCGCAGAATAAAAACGTGTTTACTTTGTATGAAAAGTACTTTTCCTGGTTCTTCACACGTTACGAAAAACATATTTCCCTAAGGTTCCGTCCTTCTGACAAACTAATACAACAAATTTCATCGTTTTCAAGATCATTTTATATATTTTTTAATGTTTTTGTCCTTAATATAATGTTACTGTCCCTCTGGGGATTAAAGCTACTCTTGTCAAGAAAACGAGCATTAATCACGTACCTGCTCAATCGTAAAGTAATTAGAATAACTAAGAGTTTTAAATTATTTTATTTTAGCCTGCGAAAATCTTTACCCATCATCCGTAATCAGGTTAAAACAGTTAACACACAATAGTACTGTCTTATGTACAAGTACGAATAGCCGAGTGGTATAGGACACTACGCTAATTACCACTGTGCGCGACGTGCTGCGAGTTCGATCCCTGTATAATGGGACAAGCATTTGTAATAGTAATCATCATATATAATACACAAATAATTGTTCTAAGTCTTGGTTTTTTTTGCTTATGTGTTGTGATTTGAATGTTTGTGCTCTCCTCTCTCCCGCGATACCTTGGGAGTCGTGATTCCCCGCGACCAGGCGGGAATGCATCTGCAATCTACGGCAGACAGTCTTAACTCTATATAAATAATACCAAAGTATTAATACGAATTATTTGTTTCAGATACCGCATTGCATTCCAAGAGACGCTTCTCTGTAGGAAGCGCAACCGGCGCGACTCCCGCATCATAAATCTGGATCACACTATCTGTAGAGAGGTCACTACCCTTCCCAGCGTCAACTCATCTAACACAAAGCGAGAATCCAGAATATCATTTGTCAGTAAAGTCGATTTCGTGAAGGATCCTACACCGTACTGCGTTGAAGATAGGGATTGTGTAGAACCTGTTTTTAAAAGGTATTCTACAACGTGAACGGTTTATGCTCTGATCTGGTTGTAAAAATCTTGTTTAACAACACTTTCGGTGCCAGGGTTACAACTTAATCATAAATGGAAATCAATGTAAAAATCATTAAAATTATATTTTCGTATATAATGGGAGACAACTCAAATGACTCTAGCTAGAGTTTATGAATCAATCTACTTAGACTATTAGCAATTAATTACCTAATTGCTAAAAGCAGTTCTACTAATTATGTATCAATGATATATACTTACTCTACCATTATGATTATTCCCCTAAGTGGAAGTACATTACGTAGTGGAATTAAACTCGATGAATGTTTAAGTGTTGTATATATTTATGTCTATGTTGATTATATATTATGTGTAGTTTGATGATAGAATTATTATAAATTAATTAATTAATGTGGACAACATCACGCGTGGTTAATAATTATAAATTCTTACAAGGTTTACCGGTGTCATAGTTAACTATAATACACAAGCAACGCCTACACAAATACCAAATGCCATTACAAGAAAAAAAACTTTAAAAAAAAATGTAAGCATAAGCTTAATAAAATATTTATTACGTCTTCCTTTTCATGAAAGCATCCCAGGAAAATAATTATCATATTCTCAAATGAGTGCTTCTCACAAAATTACACATTAACATAGTCAATCTTATGGAAATCATGAATTTCATGAAACAACTCTAATTTAATTTGAATTTGTCCAAAGCTAGTTTGAATTTGCTAGTCTAGTAGGTTTAATTAATTCTGTCTACAATATTGATGATAGACAAATAAGCTAACAGAACTCCTAGATTAACTATTAATCGTTGTATTTTGGTGTAAGAAGTATTATTAATTTATGTTGTTCATGAATATATCAGAAATCAACCGGTACCTAACCATGTTTGATATAGAACTTGTAGTATGAACTATGTATGAACAAAAACACGCAAATAAAGCTCAGTACCTTGTGGTAAGTATTGCACATCGAAATTGGCCTATTTACTCCTTTTTCATCCATCAAACCAAGTTTTTCCTGAAATGTATTAGTAAAGGTAGGTAAGGAAAAAAGGAAGGTATGTAAGACTTATCCCAGTTTATATTTTTTCCTGTTTCTAGACCTAACTTGACTTAATGTTGGCCTAAACCAATAACTTGCAAAGGTCGCTATGTGCAATATAAAATTTATTGAAAGGTACTGTAAGTATGGAAATCGCTCTAAAAGTCTAGAACCATACATTTATATAAACCGTCTATTGTACATATTAATAAAATCTTTAAATACTACAATTCAAAAAACAATTAGGTTTTGTGCTAAGCTATTCTGAATATAGGATCCTAAATGAAATCGTTACTGAATTCAGGAAGGTGTAATCGCATTTAGTCTTCCAAAATGCGAACATATCAAATGCTTACATTTAGGTATCCTTTTCAGTAACTGATACTACTTGTCCTGGTAATAAGCTTTTATCATAAAACCTGACGACTTTAATAATAGGGTGGTCAAGTAGCTTCATGGAATATTATGAGCGGTTTCGAAATACAGGTAGCCGACCCCAATATAGCTCTGTGTTAAGAATAAGCAAATAATAAGAGACACAAGATAATAATAATTTTATTTCAAGCAAAAACTTACGATCTATGATAGGTACATCATTGTTAAAAAGAAGCTCATTACCATGTCTGATGAACATCTGCATCAGTGATAATTAAATATCAGTATTTTGTAAAACAGTGCTCTTCCCTAACAGATAAAATGATCAACATAAAAACTGAATTATGTATGTCTTCATTTATTCTACTGATGTTAGGATTAAGAACAACACATATTTAAAAATAAGTAAAAATACGAAATATTTTAAATAAAAAATGTACAAAAACACAGTGACGATTCGTCACCAAAAAATGTGTAAAATATGATTAAAATTAAAATTAAAAATGTAGAGTTTTTCGTGTAACACCTAGTTTCATCATTAAACTTTTAATTAGGACAGTGTAAGTTAAAATTACACGTAGAGTAAGCTAATTTAAAGTTCCTGCTACATGCCCTAAATAAATAAATTAATATTGGTACTTTTGCATAAACCAGGGGTTTACAATTATCAACAGAAAACTGTTAAAAAGCAGAGAGTAATTGTTAAACTTCAATTGTAATTATGAATTGTCAATAAACGAATTCATATTATCATGATTCAGTAGTGACAACTTTAACCTACCAGCAAATCAAGTATTATTTTTTGCTAGTTAATTTTACACAATTATCTATACTTATAATAAATCTGTAGAGAGGTCAATTCTGTACATCAAATATATTTTCAAAATAACTATCAGGGGGTGATTAGTGATCGATACTGATGCCAAAAATGCAATCAGTAAAATTTTTGTCTGTCTGTCTGTCTGTCTGTCTGTCTGTCTGTCTGTCTGTCTGTATGTTCCTTATAGAAACGAAAACTACTCGACGGATTTTAACGAAACTTGGTATATTTATTCTTCATACTCCTGGGCAGGTTATAGTATACTTTTCATCACGCTACAATCAATAGGAGCAGAGCAGTGAAGGGAAATGTTGGGAAAACGGTATTTTTTAAGCTTCCGTCGCGTATGCAGCCTTAATGGTTAAAGCTACATAGAAATCATGTATGACGGAAATGTTCTACATAAAATTATCTAAAAAATATCCCACAACAGCATATGTCTATCTTTTATGGTTGACTCACAATAACACGTGTAACTCCCGATAGCTTAGCAGTTTGGAGATTTCTGATTATATTTGTTTACTCTTACGTTTATAATACTCTCACTCATCCCTAATTAAAAAAAGTTAACATTATTACCTATTCAATAAAAAAAGAATCATAGAAATCGGTATAGAAACACCAAACTTATACATGAAATACGATAATAAGCCATCGCGCCGTCGCGCGTGAATACTGAATCATGCTATAAGGATTATTTTTGTGTAACGTGATATATTATATTTCCCTACTAAAATACGAAAGTTAATCTGTCTGTTACATCAAAACCACTGAACAGTAAGGAAGGACATATGCTACTTTTTTACGAAAAACGACGGAAACGCGGACGAAGTCGCTGGCAAAAGCTAGTACACAATAAATATAATTAGGTACTATTTTTTGTTTCTAAATTATTCTGTTTTTTTTTTCTTTTTTTGTTAGTCAATTCTTAAAAAGGAGCCTTGGTCAATACTTTTTTAAACAACGTATAAAAATCTAAAAGATACACTTATCTATTTTAATGTAAACAATTGAGTTCAGTAATACAGAATTAGTACTCAAAAGAATTAGTTACTGTTACTAGGATAAATAAACATTTAAGTAGGTTTAGTTGATAAATAAACTGTTATTTAAGTTGGCATTATTTCCTTTGCTTTCTGTGCAGTCTAAGTACGTTCTAAGTTACCTTTGTGATCTCGGACTCATTATTTTCTAAGTCACACTATTATAAGAATATTTCGTTTCTCAGAATTGAATGTTAGTTTTTAAAATTTAAGGTATTATCGATTTTAATTTTGATATAAATGTAAAGTTTGATATATAAAATACACACTAAACGTCTGAGTTGTTTTATTATCTGACCTTTAACTACCAGTAAAAAACTAAAAACTAACTCCAGTAAACCACAATTGTATTCTACAAAAAGTCGCAAAAGACAAAAATAAAAATTAAACTTAAACCAATGATGATTTGAATTGTAACAAAGCTTTAACGATAATGTACAGTGGTCTCCAAACTAAGCATAGCTTTGTATCTTGGAGACCAGAGTTGCGGTAATGTTATACTGCGGTAACGTTATATTAAACTAGCTGTCCCCCGCGACTTTGTCCGCGTGTTTTAGTTTCAACGGCTTTTCATTTTTGCAACATTTATCATTTATGCTCCGCTCCTTTTGGTCGCAGCGTCATGTTATATATGCCTATAGCCTTCCTCAATAAATGGGCTTTCAGACACTGAAATAATTTTTCAAATCGAACCAGTACTTCCTGAGATTAGCGCGTTCAAACAAACAAACAAACTCTTCAGCTTTATATATTAGTGATAACTAGCTGTCCCACGCGACTTTGTTCGCGTGTTTTAGTTTTAACGGTTTTTCATTTTTGCAACATTTTTCATTTATCCTCCGCTCCTATTGGTCGTAGCGTGATGTTTTATAGCCTATAGCCTTCCTCAATAAACGGACTATCCAATACAAAGAGAATTTTTCAATTCGAACCAGTAGTTCCTGAGATAAGCGCGTTCAAACAAACAAACTCTTCAGCTTTATAATATTAGTATAGATATGTGAAGATAAGAGCAAGGTCTTTATTTTACAGCTTTTTTTTAATCTTAATTAAAAATACCACACTGTTTATAAGACAATGGGAAATTATATTCGTGATCAACTCGTATTATATACAAATTTCTCGTCTAGATTTTTTATCTAAGACCCCTCTAAGATACAACCTTCATCCCTAGGATCGCAACACCAAAAGATAGATAAGATTTAGGTATAAGGTTTGATACGAATTTACAAAAGGTTTTTTTCATATGTATAATATATTTTCGTGAAGAGTATTCATAATTATTTAAAAACATAACGGTTTACTCACGCACACACCCGAGATTGTCCGTGAGTAAACCGTTTTGTCTCTAAATATTTATAAAAAATTGTCTCATATTCTGTATAAAATACCTATGATAAAATGTTTTATTATTTTTTTACGTAATCTACGAGCCTCTGTCTGTGCAGGTACCCATGTATCCTACCCATGTAGTCTGTGAAAATATATACAAAAAGAACACATTTTGTACTGCGGGTCTACAATTACAAAAATTCAATTTTTAGTTATACCTCCGAAATTATTCAACATTTAGACCTGATTTTTATGTAACATGATGTTTCAACTATTAAAGTATCATGTTATTAACTTACATTATACATACAATAAGTATTGTCTAACATAGATTTTGTTTAGGTATTTTTTACCCCGTGTTTGGGGTTAGAAGCTAAACTCAGTCACCCAACTGTCCAATCCAGAGTCATGTGGCGTGATTAACACCACGTTTTAAAACAAATGCTGCAGGTTTAGTATGTATAGGTTCAGAGAAATACGCTTTTTAATACTTATTTCTGTTAATTGTAGCCCCAGCCTCTCCTATCTACAGCATGCAACAAAAACCCTGTCCGATTGTTATGAGTATTATTCGGCATCACATATACGTAACTATTGAATGGATTAGAGATTATTATTTTTTTCCCGATGAATATAATTAAATTAAAAGAAAACTGATCAAAAGCAACACTGATCGCTCGACAAAGTTCAGGTGTATTACCTACAGTTTTGTATCAAAGAAGCCGCCTGAGCGAGACATTTTGTTCTAGTACGTATGTTGAACCAGGAATATGCATTTAAGAGATCGGACAGGGATGTTGTTACATCTATACTAATATTATAAAGCTGAAGAGTTTGTTTGTTTGTTTGTTTGTTTGTTTGAACGCGCTAATCTCAGGAACTACTGGTTCGAATTGAACAAATCTTTTTGTATTGGATAGTCCGTTTATTGGGGAAGGCTATAGGCTATATAACATCACGCTGCGACCAATAGGAGCGGAGCATAAATGAAAAATGTTGCAAAAATTAAAAAGCGTTGAAACTAAAACACGCGGACAAAGTCGCGGGGGACGCTAGTACTGTATAAAATGATAAGTTAAAACGAGTGAAGATAAATATATGTCGCAATAGATGTCACGCGATCTTCCTGTGTTAAAATCGTGTCAATAAGGATGATTCAAATTATTATGAATAGTTTAGTTCTCCCTTTTATTATCTCTTGTATATTTCTATAACTAACAATTATATTCCTCGGGTTACTGATAGCGATTTACTATAAGTGAACGTAATTAAGATACTAGAGGCAATAAACGCCCACCTAACATAAAATAATTCTTTTTCTCTAATTGCTATGTAAATGGAACGAGTGACTGGATCAAGAGATTCGACATAGTCTTCTAAACAGAAAGATATAGATAAGATGTGTAACCCTTTATGATTTCCGTGCTTATAACATGTATTTAAAAACGTTGTCTTGGGCGTTATTAAAAATACTATGTTTATTACTGCACCTTTGCTATATAAAATGCTAGACACAAAAAACACATTATTAGATGTTATATCTACCTACTAAAAAATAACAGTAACATAATATAAATTTCTTTATCACACAGTATTTCCAAACATAATTATGGAATAGAATCTTATCGTTTGCATAGAGATTTCGTCAAGTCTTTAGTTTAGTTTCGTCCTTTCAAAAACGTACACAAACCCATTGTCTAACGAAATCGTACTTTGAGAAGTTACTTAAATATGAAATCTAAAGAAATTTGAGCTTATCTAAAAGCAAATCCGGTGTTTTAATTAAAATCCACCTGTATTCGTGTATCTATGATAGCAATCTAAAAAGGTTTTATTTAAAAACAAATCGTTAGAGAAATGGCGACAAATCCTAATGAGGACGCAATATTTCTGTAACAAAATAATATTCTCCGGGCCTCTGAAAGCGATTTAGTGTAAACGTAATTATTTTATTTGAAACAATCAGCTTTGTGTCGTCTTAGCGTCAAGCAGTCTTTGTTAAAGGGAGTAGAATAAATAAGCTGATTTGAAAAATAACCTTTACACACTTACTTCGCAAGTGACAGCCTATTCGTCATAGTAATTATGAGTTGTTATTTACTGCAAAACCTTTTTAAGTAAAACTTTAACTACTTATATTTTTTTTATATAAAACTTCTTTTAAACGGATTTTTTCGCGGTTTGTATTAAGATTTTAGTTCCCGACGTTTCGACGCCTTTGCAGGTGTCATGGTCATGGGCTGACTTATATTTTTTTCTTTAACTAAGCTGTAAAATGTTTGGGCGTGTCCTAGATATAATTATACTGATTTGGACTTAAAACAAATAAGAGACGTGGCTCAAAAGGCTATATAGCTAAAATAGGAACGTTTTTCGCATACCATGCCGTGAGCAAATGGGCTCGTAGAGCTCAGGATTGGCGCCCTACAACAGCTAAACGGGGCTGCGGCAGACCACGAAAGAGATGCCGGGGCTAACCTTACGGGGATACCTTCTTTGGGAATTGGCACGAAGAAGCGAAGGACCGGGATCGTTGGAAACAATGGAGATGATGAACCTTTGCCCAGCAGTGGGACTGTACATGCTAGATCAATAATAGTAAGTAGTCAAATACCAATTTGAAATAATATGAAAATGGCGGCCTTCATATTCCCGAAACCGATTCAAATAACACAGACAAAGAGAGTAAAATTCTATTCCATTTTAATTATTATGTTTTCATAAATACCCAGTTTGTGATCTTGTCGTTTCCCGCCCATCCCGGCATCGTGCCGTGTCTCCGCTCCTCTTGACAATCCTATTACCTTTAAAGCAAAACATTAAGTAGGAATTGATTTACTTTTCCGGGAATCTTCGTAATTTATTTTCCTTTTAAGATCGAAAGCTAGAAATACCAATTTGGATTTTTAAAATACTTAAGTCACCGAAAATTTCTGGTATTCCTGTAGGTAGAGATTTTTAATATAAAAAAAACCTGAGTGAAATATATGATGTAGGGAAATAAAATGTGTATATGTGCATTTGACAGATCTACCTACATCATACATGTAGGAATAAATTATATGTTTACTAGCTGACCCGGTAAACGTCGGTCAATTCGTTTCGGAGGAGACTGATAAAAAACAACACGAGGTTTTTTTAATATTAGAGAAAAAATTTAGGAATTGTTCTGTTTACCTGCTTATATAAAGTATGTGTTTAGGTCATATCCACTAAAAAAACTGGTTTCATTGGTTCATTTCCTGAAACTCTCTGGCTTCTCCAGGTCCAAAGAACTTTATGGTCGAAGAAAATTAGTAAGTATTATTTATTAGCCATTTAGATTATTACCTTCTGCTATCAGAACTTATCCGTAACTATTTCAATCTCGGCGCAAATTGAAAGGAATGGCTGGAAACACAATGAAAGTGCTGAACAGGCTGGTGCTAATAACATTATCAGCTTACAAGGAAGTTTTAAGTAAAGATCGGCTCAATTCATTACACTAACTTATATTTATGATAGTTTACTTCGCAATTTTATATCGCCTATTATAGTAGTATAATAGGCGACCATTTTTTTTTATTTACTAATCAATATGATGATGATGATCTACATCATCATCATCATATATAGCCTATAAATGTCACACTGCTGGGCACAGCCCTCTTCTCATATAGAGAAGG
The DNA here is from genome assembly GCA_932294365.1 of Diachrysia chrysitis. Taxonomy (NCBI): domain Eukaryota; kingdom Metazoa; phylum Arthropoda; class Insecta; order Lepidoptera; family Noctuidae; genus Diachrysia; species Diachrysia chrysitis. The sequence goes on along the minus strand of OW028659.1, from coordinate 4,939,431 downwards.
AACTATTTAACTATTAACTAATCACATAGACTATTAAAAATATTAAGTACATGTAATTTTTCTTCTTTTACTTAAACAAACAATGAGGAAAATGGGTACAGTAAATGGAAATTTCGCGTGACGTCGCTTGTAGCTACAATCTTTACCCACATGTGACGTCACAAAACTCTTCTCCTGAACTTTAAAGTGCTTTTTACTTTGACATTTTTTGTTGATTTGATAAAAGAAAAATACGTCATTTTTTGTCTTTTTTTATGTACATATCTGGTGGACTAAATGGATATTTCCTTTTCATACCCTGTCCACACCCCTATTGTTTGTTAGAAAATAATTGTAAGGGGAGAAAATTTAGCAATTTTAAGCTTTAGCTTTTAGCTAGGTTTTGGGATATTTTTAAGAATATCTTATCTTTTCATTTGCTCGTTAACATGGGCTAGTCGTGACCGCTTTTTAACGTTTTATAAAGATTGGCCATACAAAGATATTTATAGATATAGACCATTAAAAAGATTAAAAATTCAATATTCGTTTGATATACATGTTCTTACCGACTCTTCAATAATTTCATGCCTAAATTAACATATTAAATACAAGGTAGTAATAGGTATAATGTTGCTTTAAAAATCAATTCACTAAAATCATGAAATACTGTCACTCATTTCCCTTACTTCCCTACCATGAAACCAGTACAACTTCAATACAGGATGTATCAATCATAATTAACCGAATAACAATTAGTAGCTGACCTTATTTTACAAGTACACAAATACATCACCATCAATCAAAGGTTGCCCTTGTTTAATGTTGCCTATTCCCAGAAACCATTTAAGTACAGCGTGTTACAAATATTTGTTTAAGTAAGTTTGTTGGTTCTATTTTAATTAAACTGTTTGATAAAGCCTGCTTATTACGACTGTTTGAGTTAAACAATATGGAAACCATGAAAACAATATGAGGTTTTGATGTTGTCTATATACCAGAAATGTAAAATTTCCTGTTTAAATTACCGGATGTACACACGGAAAACTAGATAAGTTGGTAGGCCATACCAACATTTTTGTTATATTATATTATACTAGCTGTCCCCCGCGACTTTGTTCGCGTGTTTTAGTTTCAACGGTTTTTCATTTTTGCAACATTTTTCATTTATGCTCCGCTCCTATTATTCGTAGCGTGATGTTATATAGCCTATAGCCTTCCTCAATAAACGGACTGTCCAATACTAAAAGAATTTTTCAATTCGAACTAGTACTCTTCAGCTTTATAATATTAGTATAGATTATATTATATATTATACCTACACTAACATTTTTATTTACATATTAAATTCCACTTACATAAGCATAGAGGAAAGTCACCAAATATGAAATAGTATCCTAATATGGAATTCCTTCATTTCTCTAAGACTATAAGTATGAAACGCAATTCTCGACCATCTTCAGTTTCATTCGGTCTACTAACTATCGCACTCACACCATCGAGTCAGTTGCGCGAACGCTTCACGTGTGGCAGGCATGTTTTGTTTTGTTGTCGTGCAAAAAAAATTAAAGGTAAGTAATAAATGAGAATTACCAGCTGTTATGTTTGTATACATAAGCGTTATACTATTTAGTATATCGGTATTATGTTTATTTGACCATTTTGTGATCTTTTGTCATTAAAATATTGAGACTTAAAAAAATATTTAGAAGAGTATGAACTAGTATAAAATTCCAAATATGGACAGTCGTCGGTGTCTAATTATGGAATATTCCATAATTAGGTCTTAATATTTCATATGATAGGTACTTGCTATTATTTCTTTAAAAATATATGTAATGTTTGTTTTTAGAATGTCCGGTTCACAATCAACCAAACGAAAAACCTGGGATGAAGAAAAAAACGAAGAAAAGTATCTAGCAGAGCTAGATCTTCTCCCTACAAAAATGATTTAGAAAATAAAAATATGAAGAGACAAGAAAAAGAAAGTAAACTAGTCAAGACAAAGAATAAGAAGAAAACTGCGAAGAGAAACAAACAAACGAAGAAAAATAAGGATGATAGTGAAGAAGAAGACTCTGAGGAACTAGACGTTATCCAGTTTGATGAAGGTAGTGAACATGATGAGTTGATGGACCAAGTACCGCCTGACTCTGCTGATGCAGAATGTATGTTTTGTTCAAGACTTTTTTCCATGGATAAAACTGGAGAAAGCTGGATTAAATGCTTAATGTGTGGGCTCTGGGCACATTATGATTGTGCTGGTCTAGAGTTTGATACTTGGATCTGTGACTTTTGCAAGTAATTATGTAACTTCTTTCATTGATCACAATATGATATATTCATTTAATTGATCTCAAAGATATTCATGTCCATTTTTATTATTGTTATGTTGATTTATGCTTATATTCCATATATGGGTACCTATTCCATATTTGGTTACTCATTTGTGATATTGTTTTTTGTGTTAGATTTTAATTTGATAACTAATATATTTGATTAAAGGCTGTTAATTACTACATATAAAAGTATGACTGATTAGTATAAACATTAAACTGATTTAATTTATATGAAGTTTTTTTTTATATCCCAAAAACAAAATGGTATTCCATATTTGGTGACTTTCCTCTAATGTAATATGTTATTTAATATAAAATGCTAGGGTGGCCTGCAAACCTATCTAGTTTGCCGTGTGTGTGTGTTTAATTCTACAGCACTACAACTTTTATTTAAGCTTATAAACCAACAAGTGCGAGTCGGACTCGCGCAGGGTTTCGTACCAAGTGTCCTGATCGTCACGGTTAGTTCTTCATAAACAAACATAACTGTGCGGTTGAAAAAAAGGTTTTCTCATACATCGATGTCAATCGCAAAAACTATTTTTTTATGTTTTAAAACCACAACATTGACATAGAAGCTTGAATTATTTATTGCATAAAGTATTTGTAGACCTAAGTATTTGGTATTCATTACATCACAAAACGTGCCTGAGAATAAAAATTTTGACAGAGAAATGGACAAAAAAGTGATCCCATACAGGGATTAGTTTTTTCCTTTTGAGGTACTTAACCCTAAAGAATAGGTACGAGAGGCGCAAAAAACTAGTAGGTCACAAAACCACGGTCACTAACCAACGAAAATTATTCTAAAACTCTCTCTAATAAAATCTTAGAAATCTTACAAAATCTTTAATTAGCAGCCGCGAAGACTACGTACATATTTCTCTCAAGCAAGACTTCCATTAATTAAATGATACCCGACTGAAGTTGAGACAAATTTTATTGTTTTGTCAAATTCTAAATTACGTTTTTCAAAATATAATTTTGTAACTATATCCTGATATAAATATACTTTCTTGTAGGTACCTACGCAGTAAATATACACAGTGTAACGCAGTCTTAATTTGCATTAGGTACTTAGGTATGACAAAAATATTACTAAATTAAGCACCTTTTCTAACACAACACTAACATTAATAATACTTTAATTCAATTGCTAAGAGGCTGAGAAATGCGGTCGGAGAGACATGAAAATTAGTTATTTGAAGCAACTATCGCTGTCACACGGCGTCACAGTCGTCCTTTCCAACTTAATAAAAAGTTTTAAAGCCTAAGTCGTGGTTTGGATACAACCAATTAATATTTATATTACCTACTGTTAAAACTTATTGCTTCAAGGTCACAAACCAACAAGAAAACAGACGCACAACACCACCCACATTTCCTCGTAGCGAACGATTCTGTTTTGATATTAAAATGTGACATTTAAATGTTAACATAATACATTTTGCCAAAATAGTACTTTGATAGCCTCCAAACGACATTTACGAGAAAATGATAAAGTTTATTATAGTGAAAATGAACAAACCAAATATAATCCATATAAAATATCAGAGGATAAATATTGTTGGGTATTTTTAGAACTGTGATGAAATACTTCAGTAATTTGATTTGATTTTCCCGGAATGGAGGAAAATGATCAATATATATTAATGGATAGCAGTCAACGAGTTCAAATTCCACGTGGAAATAAATGAATATTTTGATGATGTACTTACAGTAATCGCCACCCAAGTTTACAAAAAAATGGAGATTCTCAGAAGTCGATTTATCGGTATCCTGTAACGTGATTAGTCGCGTCCCGTGCCGTACGTGCGCAGACTAACATACCCTTTCATGCCGACAATTTGACAACTTATACGTTTATTAGGCTATTGTACATAATAATAAGAATCTTAATTTAAAAATATATATTTATTTTATAATTTTTAAGTTAAAGGACTCCAAAAATGTGAAGCACAAACTAACACAAACACATAATTAACTATACCTATAACAATCATTTTCATCATTACACACACAAGTGAAAAAAAAATGTAAAATAGTTTGTTAAATCTAAAAACTAGAACAGAATCACGCTTTACCCTTTGAATTACGTATTTAAATAAGTCTTAATCATACAATTTTTTCCATGATTTTATTCTGTTATTTATGACTCGCAAATCGAGTAAGACATTTATGTAGTATCTTAACCCAATTAAGCGGAAATACATAATGTGTTAAATCGTGAAACGAGGGTAATCTGGGTAAGCGTAGTACCCTTGTTAAACATTTATTAAGGGATAGCCTTCCAAATTTAATGTTTTAGTTGAATGAATTCAACCAAACCCAGAATTACCTATTTGCAAGATTAGGGATAACCAAACTCTGGCTTAAATCGTCTTGATATTTATTCAGTTGGGTTGAATACAAACCTTTTGATTATTTGTAGGCGGTTGGTTTAACTTCTCAAGGTTTCTAAACTTCTTAATTTTATACTAGCGCTGATTTTTCCAACGCCTGAAAATTATTGTTCGTTGAATAAAATTGACGTCGGACAGATTTTATATGGAAGAACTGTCAAAAATTCAAAATGATTCCTCAGATAAAATTATTGGAGTTGGAAGAATCAAGCCATAGTTATCTTATAAGAATGTTGTATCTATTTTATATTGTTATCTTATAAGTAATTACAAATAAGTAAAAAAGAAGGTAGTTTTGCCCAAATATGCCTATAAATACTACGCGAGCAGCTGTAATCGGTCATTTCGTGTAGGGACGGCGAGCGGACCGTACATGCTAGTGCTACCTCATGACTGTAAGTTTTATAAATATTGTTTACTCTTATAATTATAGGTAAGGTATTTGGCATAATAGTTAGATATTAATAAATCTGTTTAATGGTACATGATGACGAATTTATGGTAATCAAATAATTGTTCTAACTAAAACCTTTCATAACTTTGTTTTATAAAATAACGTCATGTTATTTCTCTTCTTCGTGTTTCAACGGTTACCTGCTTTTTTTAACTCTAAATATTAAATAAATATAAAATAATATATACAAAACATAGGTAAACTCTTGTATTTTATAACATGTCTGCTATCTACCGTCGCAGTATAGATACCTTTTATGACTGATAGCCGAGTGGTATAGGTGACCACGCCAACTACCACAGAGCGCGACGTGCTGCGGGTTCGATCCCCGCATTTGAAAAACATTTGTCTGATACACTAATGCTAGTTCTTAGTCTATATGTTCTTTGTATGATGGCATGATTTGAATGTATGTGAAATCCCACGGAGTAAGGATTAAATGCCAAAAGGTATGTTTTCACACATAATTATGTATTTTTATATTAATGCGAAACTACGAACAATCTGCAAACTGGATGATACGGATAATTTCAGATTGTCATATATCTTTGACTGTTATTAGTTCCGTAGCAAGGTTGATGAGTTATTCAGTGTAGTGTGTAGGTCAGGGATTGCCGAAGGCTCCCACGCAGTTAGTTTCATAAACGAACAACTTTGTTCATACATCTAACAGTTTGCTTGTTAGTTGTGTCCTTAATAATCGTACTGGCAGCTAACTGCGAGGTCAGGCTCGTAAGCTATGCGATGAACAAATTGTTTGAGTTGTGTAACATATTTATGTGAGAAAATTGTACCGTATACATATTTTTATATGGTTTTTGGGAATCCTATTTACAGCTAGTGAAATGGAGCTTTTTAAAATATTTTGTACTTACCTACTCATAAGACTACTTAAATAAAAATACAAATGGGTAAGTTTAAGGATGGATAGAAAAAATCACATAAAACTACTTAGCGGATTTGGACGAAATATGACACAAATAGTTTATTACCTGTATTAGAAGTAAGATTATTTTTATCCCGATAATTACTGGGTGATAGCAAAAATTATATTCTGCAGTTATCTCATTGAAGGGATATTTACATACGAAAGAGGAACAAGAATTGATCATTTTGATTTGAGAATGATATTTTCCTTTGTGAAATGTACGTATATAAAAACCCACGGGTTCTGCAAAGCTCTTTATCTGAGCCTTACCATGGGGTAATGAGTTACACAGTTGTGGAAGTCAGATAGGCAGTCGCTCCAGGTAAAATATCAAGTATTTCACTTGACTGTTCAACAAACGACTGGCATTTTCTCATTTTGATCAGTTTTTTAGAAACTGGGCCAAATAAATGTTTGGAATCTAAACCGCTGCTTTTCTTTATAAATATACGAGTAAGAACATGTTTTCAAATCCTAGTGTTGAAACGAATAGATCGAAATTAGTAATTATCGATAAAGTCCATAGTTTTAAGTCAGTCAAATTTTGTAGTCGTCTCACTTTTCGACTTATTAACTTCTTCGGCTAGACTTGACCACAAGGGACACATCGTGAAGTCTCTTGATACATTTAATCAGAAAATTTTACCAAAAATCTAAAAATACTTTAATTACTTACTAGACTATGACAATTTATATACTCACCAGACTTCCATTATTTTTCAACTGAAATTTTATTTTTGGTTATAAAGTACTTAATTGGTCTTTGATTTAGGAAAATTTTATTTTCGCATTGTTGGATATATTTTATACGTGATTACAAATCACAATAAAACATTGCGATCACAATAAATTATTAAGACAGGTTTATTTACTTTTGCCAGTTATTTATTTATGAGTTAATAAACTCTTGTTCATTACTTTCGATAAGATTTAGGATGTAAACAATTTCTTAAGCAAGTTTAAATTAATAATAATTGTTAGTTAAATAAATTGTACTTTAAATTTTGATTTTAATTAAATCTTGGGTAAATAAATTTACTGGGTAAATTTAATGTTCATATTTTCGTGTTGTTACAATTCCCTAAAAGAGGAGGCAGTAGGTCAATACAATAGGAACGATCGTATTAAAACAGTTGCAATATACATGCTCTGCAACCCGCATTCCATGCATATAAATGCAGTTCATAAATCTCTAGGTCACTATAACAATTTGTTATCATGCGAGCAATAAATTTGCATTTTGTAATATATAGGAGTGACTCACACTTGTAAGATGCTTATGACGGATTCTCTTAAAGGGACGCGTCCGCGTATATGGATTCAAATTAGATGTTTAAAGACATATAGACATATAGATTTGTGTGTTATCGTAGATACAACTAATTGACAAACTCACTTTGTAATTTATTGTATACTAGCTGTTACCACGCGGCTCCGCCCGCGTGGTTGTCGGTTAAAAGAGCCTATCGATCGGTTCAGTAGTTTTGGCGTGAAAGCGCGACAGACAGATAGACAGACAGGCAGAGTTACTTTCGCATTTATATTATTAGTAAGAATATTGTTATGTGTCTAAAATAAACCATTTTTATTACCACAAACTTACTGCTGCATACTGCGTACACTACTATATCAAAACAAACAAAACTATGTCATTTTTAATATCTGTAAAGTCGAAACACATTTTGGTAAACCACAACAAGACGGTTTACCAAAATGTTATATTATACGCCAATTTACAACAACTTTTTTAAAGTATGTTACGAAAGTAATCATATTGTTCAATTGTTTAATCTTGCGTGGTACGAATAAACATGCTTTTTAAATATCTGGCCAAATGCCTTGCTGACACTCGCGTGACCCAAGGGCTGGCTGTTACCGAGGACAGAGGATAATCCATTTGACGACTGCCGTGGTCGAGTGGCGAACACACCGGTTTTCACCGGTCCCCAACTCTGAGGTCCCAGGTTCGATCTCCGGCCGGGTCAACTTAGAAAACCCCTTTTCTACATTGTCTCGGGTCTGGGTGTTTGTGGAACCTTCGTTGTCTCTGAATGCCATAACACTACTTGTGTTACTTTAGCTACTTACTTTGGTTTCAGAGCAATGTATGTGATGTTATCCACATTTATCTATTAAATACAACGTAGCAATGCCGCCAGCCTTTCAACTTTCAGTCGATAGCGACATGAACAAATTTTTGTTGCCATATTTTAGGTGTTAATTAATGAATAGTTAGCAAATGAAATGTCTTGAAATTTTTTCAGTCAATTTCTTTTTTATTTTTGTATAGACCAGACATTTTCAATGGGTTGGACGTGTTCAAAAGAATTACTTATAAAAGCAGTTTGGAATAACAAATTAATTCATTACCATAAATATACTTCCTTTCTTTCGACATTTGCAAAGTGATTCTTTCGGGGTTTCAGTTATTTTTAGATACTGTAAAGGGAAGTCTTAAAACGGTCGAAAATTAGGTTTATTTGCATAGTTTATTTTTATATAAGTAGGTTACTTCCATTTCATATTTCTTGCTTTTGACTTAGTTTTTAAAAGTACATTTATTTATGTTTTCATGTATTTTGGCTAGTAATGCAATGCTTTTATGACTGTGCGATTCTGGTCGGCAAATACAGGATGATTTTAGATAAGGTGCAAAAATTCTATAACATATAGGTATTATTTACTTTTATTTGCAATTTAATGATTTATCATTGTTGTAGGTCTTTAAAGAAAATACTTTTGATATCGTCCATGAGCCAAGTAATTATGATTAACTTGTTATCGAAACTTTTGGACCTACTAATGCTGATAGTAGGAGTTAAAGAGTTTGTTTGTTATAATCCGTAGGAGCGGAGCAAACACAAAGTTATACTCGCATGTCACACGTCACAACAATTAATTATATGTACTTACTAGGTGCTCCCCGCCGTTTCACCCACGTGTTAATGAGAAATGGTGATAATGATGATGATGAAAAGTAGCCCATCCGCCATTCCAGGTAATAAACTATCTATGTACCAAATTTTATTTAAATATTTACCTACTTTTCTTATTTAATAATATCAGATCTTTTTCGTTTGGTGACAATACCGTTCTATAAAATACAACAAATATATACATACAACAAAGAACCTAAATTAACTATCCACCAAACCAATAACTGCTAACTTATACAGTACTTTGGCTTCTCCAGAGAAAGAAGAAGCTAAAATATTGTTCACAGAACCCATATTAGCATTATTTTTCAAATAGACTTAATGTTTCTAAAATAGACGTAGCCTAAGTTACTCCTTATTACATCAGCTTATTATATCACCAGTTAAATTCCCGTCAAAATCGGTCGAGCCGTTCCAGAGATTAGCCAGAACAGACAACTTGAAAAAATACATATTTTGGTATAAGAACCGTATATACATTCATAGGCATGTAGTAAAAGCGGTTATTTTAATATTTTAAACATACACTTCAATTTTAGGTATTCGTATAGATTTTATTTGTTATTTTTATGAAAAACTATTTTTTTTACTAGTACTCAATCTTTTTACTAGTTCCAGACATACCTTTAATTAACGCAACTACTGTTTAGGGATATAATTATTATCAAGACATTAGTTTACACTTTTATGTGTAATTATACAGTTGGTGTGCTTATATTAAATAAATATTATTCCGAATAAAATTAATTAAGATACTTGTATTTAATTACAAATTATTTACTCATGACTTTTCTTCCTAATCACAAATTGTAAATGTATGGTTAAGCATCCCGACTCTTGACTGAGCCCGTTTCAACACACTGTACATTGAGTAGGTGGCGTTCAATTGCCGAGACGAGGGTAAGCTCTTATTGAAAACCTTTTCAGACATCACTTAAAACCGTCTCACAGTCAAACATTGCTTAAATCGGTATCAAATAACGAAGATTTACTCAGGGTTTTGAAACTAAATTAATCAAATATGATTTGACAATATGTAGAGAGACAAAGACGTACATAAAGTAGGGGTTATTTGGCAAACCATGGGGTTATTTGGAAAGAACATTCATCTTTATATTTAAATATCTTTAAAACTACGATAAATTCACAGTAATCATTTAAATATTACCGAAAATAAAGTGGGTCACCACCCAGTGGTTCAATGAACGGATTTGTGTGTACAAGGTTGCAGGTTCGAACCCATTACAGGCAAGTACCAATGTTACTTTTTCATACTGTGACATCAATATTATTTGTATTAAATTATACATAATAATTATTACATAGTGCTTCTTATTTGAGGTAGATTGTGTATATTAAAAATATTTTTTAGATTGAAACCTGGATTAACACAAAAGATACTGGAAGTACGCAAAAATATTCAATGTATACATTTGCGTACCAAAACACATTTCAAAATTGTATGTTTAGTTTTATTTAATGCTTGTTTTACAAAAAACAGTTACTTAGTACAAAATTCTTAATGCATATTGTTTATTTAAACTACCACAAACACCTCTCAACAAATAGCAGTCGACAAAGAAAATAATGAATGGAAAGACCAGCCTCAAATATCATTTCTTAGGCGTCTAGAAGCCAGTCAAAGCTTTTATTGAATTTAAAGTGTCTGTAAACGTGTCTGGCAATCTGGCAGCGCGTTTGTATTGAAAAATACATTTATTTGCAATATCCCATTCAATGATCTCTCACGGCTGTCGAGTGTCTGGTTTCAACTTTATTACTTTGAATTGCAAAGTATTATTGTGAACGAAGCTTCTAAGTACTTATATCTATAAAATTTGGTTGAAATAAATGTATTTATGTATTTTATTCATTGTTTTTTTTTCAAATACTGAGATACGCAAAAATATTGTTGTAAGTAGTTGGTCCATTATCCATACCTACTCCCCTTTTTGGCCTTGCCTCTGCCAGAGATTTCCATTTCTTTTATATTCTTTCTAAAACTTACTTACATAATAATATAGTACCTATTTCTGAGAAAATAATAAATCAATCTTTAATGTTATTGTTATCAGAAAGACGGCGTGTTGCCGAAGAGTTTGTTGCGCCATTTCTTCTCCACAGCCAGAGCACTCGGGAAACGGTGAAGGGTGGGCGAATCAGGGTGCTGTCAATGAGTTTTGAATTTAATTTTTTCGACATAAACGTTCAAAGAACTAGGTCTTAAAGTTAACCTACTTAAGTAACATTTTTTTGCTGTTGTTCAAATACCAATTTTGGACAGAAGTCATTGACTTGCACAATTTGTTTTCGACAGTCAAAGCTTCAAATCAATTTATTTGATCTTGAAACCCTAACCCCTGAAAATTCGATCCCACTAAAGAAAATTCAATCACTGGACTCGGAGTCGATTGCATAATATTTTGCAAACAGAACTTGGATTTAGGTTTCTGAATCTTTCATCTTTTTTTCTATGTAAATAAATAAATAAATATGTACCGCAAACATGCAAATATATAACTTAAAGGCAAGATATTTTTTTGGTTTGTTTTTTACAACTTTACCTACTGGCTTTTTTCTTGTTCGAGTAACTTCATAATTTTGTCGCACCTACCCATGTCACTGATCAGCTGAAAGTCGGTGCTGTGCCATGTGTGCATCACACAGCGCAGGTATCTAAACCAGGGGCACCTGCAGTTCTGCAGTTTAGGTGCGTTCGGACAGCGCGCCGCCCTGCCTGGGCTAGAGTACCTATGGCAGTAGGTTGACGCTAGCCGCGTTGCGTGTATAAAGATTGAAGATGTACGATAGATCGCAGATCACTGGTTACATTTCATCGTAAGCATGTTAAATAAACAAGATTTAATTCCAATGTATTAACATGCCTTTATTGACACTCAAATAATTCTGACAAAATATTTGCCAGAGCTCATTAATTTCAGCGGTTTTAATTTTGCTGTTTACACATTAAACATGGATCGCTCCGTTTAGGTAGGTACACGAGGTTTATAACATCCCTACTACGGGTACGAAGGCGTGAATGATGATAAGTATTTTATTATTTTATTCTCCTAACTAAATCTCGCTACCTCTTTCGTTAGGCTACGTAAATTACTAAGCATAGGTTTGTTAGCAAATTAAAATAACTTATTAAACCTAATCTATCTGTGATATGAATATTTTAATGTTATTCTGAAATGGGTAGGTGTACCAAGCGAACAAATGTGGTAAGCCTTAGTTTTTTCATTAATCTAATGAATCTACACGCCTACAACTACAATCGGCCCTCAAATACAAGAACGCAAATTAATTTTAGGACGTGCCTTAACTTTATCCTTCATCTACGTCACAATTTAATATGCTGTTGTTGTTTATTTAAAATTGATCATGTTTTCGTCTGTTATCCGGTAAAATGGGTTATGGATGTCTGATAGGCAGTCGCTCTTTGTAAAATACGGTATTCAGCGAAATCCGGTAAGACTGGAAGCCGACCCCAACTTGGGAAAAGGCTAGGCAAAATAGATCATGTTTTCATCCAAAGACTCTTTTAAAACCAAAACCTAGGCCAGAACAACGTCGACATTTACTTTCTTATAGAAAATATTATTAAAGGAAGTATTAGAAAACCTTTCACTATCGAAAATATTATACCTACTTAAATCAAAAGACAAAGAGGTTCTTATACTGTTTTGTGTAATTAAGGACTTTAACCCTTCAATCAATTCGGTAATGGCTAAATTTATATAGATCCCGTTATCATGAGCATGATCAATGGTTCCAATTACAAAATTTAATTAAGTGCCTATTCATCGTTAGACAATATCTAATCTTTTGAAAGAGGAATTAAGTTTTGGTTTAAATTAATTAACCTGCTTCGAAATTATTTGTTATGATCAGATATTTGAATAGACAGACACATAATACAATAGACTGATGCGGTGGATGTGGTGGTGGACAGATGTATGATCCACAAAAGCTTGTTTTAAGTCATGTGTTTTTTGTATATGTGAGAAGAATGTTTGTGAAATCCCCCGCGACACAAGGATTAAATTCCTTAATGTGGGAGTTACTTTTTTATCAGTGTGTGAGAATAAACTATTAAATATTAATAGAGTAAGAAGCAGAAATAGATTACGGACTATTCAGAGCGAGTAACTTTCCGGTAGGTGTTTTTCTTTTGCCATATTCTTAATGTATTGTCTAGATCCACCAAGATTCGAGCCATTCCCAAACCTGTAATTTATTTACAGAATTTGTAACATAAAAGCAATTTTATAGAAAGGCAATTAATATTTTACATGAAGGTCATCAAATAACGCCCATATTCACGAACGGTTGATTTTGATGGGTAATCTAGTAAAACAATTTTACGCTTGAAATATTTTCACTGGCAATTTTGTCTACGATTTATTTAACTGACTCCCACATTTTTTAATTAACGATCAAACAATATTTGATAATGTTTGACCATGATCCGATCACTTTTATTTTATTATTTGAAGTGTTTTTATCTGGAAAAGGTACACACTCAAACATGTAAGTGTATAATACTTAATAATAATCCTTACTAATATCATAAATGCGAAAGCAACTCTATCTGTCTGTCGCGCTTTCAAAACGACTTTACCGATTTAAATGAAATTTGGTACTCAGATATTCTAGAATCTGAGAAAGGATATAGGCTACTTTTTGCTGCGATAACCGACATCCACGCGGGCGGAGCTGCGGGAAAAAGCTAGTAAAAAATAATAATAAAATGTTAGTGTGGCCTGCAAACCTATCTTGTTTGCCGTGTGTACTTGGGGCGATCTGAATGTGGAAGGCAACTTAGGACAGACCTATGTAACACAAATGATGGTTGTGATGATTGATTGATATCTGTGGGCATAAGCGTGATAATTTTAAGGGATCTATTATCGTACCTGGAGAGGTTAAAACGGAACCCTAGCATAACTCATGTTTGTCCGACGAAATGACTGGAACCTATTGAGATAAAATTTGATTTACATAATATAATATGTAAGTTAGTGGCCAAAAGATGGACGTGTAACGTCAATAAATTTAAATAATTTCAGACACGAGGACCACACTTTGAGGATAAATTAGAATTATTTCAAAATGGGTTCTGCGAACTATATTATGTAACATCAATGGGGAATGGAAGCAGTCAAAGGCTGATACCCAATTCAGTCACTGAATTGGGGACCCTAAATGTCAAAGCATTTTTTTTTGTTCGCATTCAGGAAGACTGAATGCAATTACACCTTCTTAAAGTCAGGACTAATTTCATTTAGGATCCTAGATTTAGGACAGTGTAATAAGCGCAGAAGACAATAGTGTTATCCTCTTTTAAAGGTCACATAAACTAATTCTCTATTGACGCATGCCCCTATGCTACTGCAAATTCAATGAGCATTGAGCATAAACAAACCACAATGCGATTTCGACCCTCAAATGTCTTCTGAATGAAATCAAGGAGAATAATGCTTTGATCATATTAATCACTTGAACGCATACGTCACTCAACCCGCAACCGTAAAACATCAAACAAAGGATCGATTCTACCAGACTGGTAAATGCATCAAGAAAACCAACAGCATTTCTCGTAGAAAAATAAAGAAAATGCTTCTTATAATTGGTATTCATATCTGTAAAAGCAGTTAACATTAATCTATACTAATATTATAAAGCTGAAGAGTTTGTTTGTTTGTTTGAACGCGCTAATCTCAGGAACTACTGGTACGATTTGAAAAATTCTTTTTGTATTGGATAGTCCGTTTATTGAGGAAGGCTATAGGCTATATAACATCACGCTACGACCAATAGGAGCGGAGCATAAATGAAAAATGTTGCAAAAATGAAAAACCGTTGAAACTAAAACACGCGAACAAAGTCGCGGGGGACAGCTAGTTATTATATACACTCCTAGCTGTCCCCCGCGACTTAAGTCCGCGTGTTATAGTTTTAACGGTTTTTCATTTTTGCAACATTTTTCATTTGTGCTCCGCTCGTTTTGGTAGCAGCGTAATGTTATATAGCTTATAGCCTTCCTCAATAAATGGGCTATCCAACACTGTAAGATTTTTTTAAATCGGACCAGTAGTTCTTGAGATTAGCGCGTTCAAACAAACAAACTCTTTAGCTTTTAAATTTTACCTTACCTTACATTATTAATTTTCAGGTTTACTTTTTAGAAATATGTTATTATTTTAGTAAACATGTCGATTGTGTTCCTATCATAAAAGGTTCTCTGTTTGCACACCGTTTATGGCGTTTTTAACTTCGCCTACCAGTGCTCTTTCTCACTAATTTAATTTTAATTCTAAGTATTACAATGCCAAAACCAAATTGATATTTCTATATCAGGCAGGAGATTCAGTTTTCAGTGGAAGGAACTGACTGGAATCTAAACATTGAGAGATTTTTTTTGTACTGTGTGTTGTTTGCGTGCCTGCTAAATGAAAACAATTTTGCATTGGCATTATATTAGAATTAATATAAATTGGAGAGTAAGGGCACAGCTATTATTTAGTACCTATTTTAGCGTTATTTAATTATTAAAATTTGGTACCAAGCATCGTCTTCTGGCACAGATAAAGGAAAAATTGCGAAAACCGTACGTTTTTTATTACATCATATAATAAAACATTTTGCAATAAAAATACCCAAACTATGACTCCGATCATCGTGATGGGTGAACTTTTACGTATATACCTACAGATTTGTACGGAACCCTCGGTGCGCGAGTCCGACTCGCACTCAATCTCTCATAGGAGATGTTACTACCCACACATTTTTGTTTTTTGCTAACTATATAACAGGACTGTTTCTTAAATAATTCTTAATTAACCTTTTCCCTCTCTAATGATTAATGGCCATTGTTTAAGGATAAATTGATAAAAGATAAATGTGGACAACATCACATACATTGCTATGAATCCAAAGTAGCTTAGCACATAGCTAATGAACTTGAGTTATGGAATCAGAGACAATGAAGTTACCATAAACCGTTTGGGAATCAAAACCGGGACCTTAGAGAGGCTTGGTATGGCTGCTGATACTGTCTTTGCCAAGAAATTGAGCTAGCGAAACCTTGAAAACCGGTGTATACGCCACTCGACCACGGACGGTGGTCAAAATTATTTATCTACCGATAAACTACAGAGGAAGATAAAATTATTTAGGTACGTACCTTATGCATTATTCTTACCGCAGTGGAATAGGAGGTAACAACGCCGATTGCCTGCTTCATTGTAGCAGGTTCGATATTTTTGTGGTTCAACTACAACGCTTATTTATGAATCGCGCGATACCCGAACATACTATATCAAAGTCCTCGGATTCATTACCTTAATACTTATTATTTAAAGGTTGATAAATAAAAAACCAATTACTACACATAGTTTAATTAATCAAACAGTTACATAATTTCTACGCAATACAGGAATCTACACATTCAAAATCATGGCACAAACAACTTTTTCAAAGTTTAGGAAAAACAATACAATGTCTTGTTAAACATAACATGATTGGAGACGCTAATTTTATAATTAAAAACAAATGGTAGATCTTAACATAAAACCAACTGTAGTTATTTCAAAAGTAAAAATTGTCTACTAAAATGTTGGAATAAATTGTAAAAACTACGGTAGAATAAAATTTAAAAAGGATGAATACACATCACACGTACAGTCGTACACACCTCACATTCTAAAATGCCTACATCTCAATCTACAAACCTACGTTCTACAATATAAATGAATAAAATGTATACAATAGCCAAATATTAAATTCAATAATACAAAAACTTAAAAAAATAATTTTAATAATTTGATTGGAAAAACAATGTCGTTACTCGTTATTGCCTTCTTGTTTATTAAATTATTATTGTAATTAATGTATAATTAATAAAAGAAGTTTGCAGGTAGAAAGCTCAATTAAGCTTTTACTTGTACTTTGTGGGTACCTACATCAAACAAGGTTATTGGTTTGATTAATATTAAAAAAAAAAACTATAAATTCAAATAAATTATACCAACAAATACAAACACTAGGAAGTCTTGTTACACAAGTCCATGATCAGTTAATATTTGAATTAGAAATAAAAGAAACAAAAATATTTATGACATTATATTAATATTATATCCAAATTCTAATTTTAATCAATTACCTACACATATACCTATTATACGGCTATTATTTCGAAGATCTGTACTTGTACCATAAACTCTTATAGCAGTGCTGTTGCCGTTGTGTAAGGGAGACGCTGCATTACACTGCGCATAGCTGCGTCTCGCTTACACGACGGCATCAGACCTGCCTTAAGAGTTCATGGTAAGGGCGCTGTGCCTATTATTACTTAGGTATATTACGGTAATGTTATTTATATTGCAGTAAATTAAAGATGGCGAATAATCCTTTTATCCCAAAAATATATCAACACGCTATCACAAAATATCTAATTGTTTGACATAACGGACAAGATTTTCCAAAATGGCTGACTTGTGAAGTTCTAATTTTGAATGTTTTAGTGAAAGAGTGGATTTTTTTTTTCAAAAAACAATAATTACTTCATGCTACATTAATTTCCTACATATATTATTATTACAATAAAAAGAGATCTAGTATATACTTATTAGAATAAATGATTTCGCAATTTTTATTCGATAAAATATAACTACATATTAATTCCGTATGCTATGGAACTACACCAATTAATAAACTTAGCTATTTTATTCCTTATAAAAAATCTTATTAATATATTAATTGAATATTACATATTATATAATTGCCGAATTTTCATTAATATTTCACTAAGAAGTATAATAGTAAATGGGAGTAATCTATTAATTGACCTTGTCAAGGTATCCTCTTATATTATATATTATATAGGTATCCTAATTTAAAGAATTACATTTTATCTTTAAAACAGATGTTACTGAAGAATTGTGAAGATGGTTAGCTTATAATAATTCTCGGATATTATAATTATATATATATGTATAAAACTCTCGTGTCACAGAGTTTGTTATCAAACTTCTCAGAAAAGGCTTGGACGATTTTTATGAATTTTTTTGCGGTTTTTACTGTCGGTTTGAGAATAGGTCGTAAAATATTTTTGTATCTCTAACTTATAAAGGTGGCCTGGCAAAACAACGTGTGCCGGGTCAGCCAATCTGTTGATTTATTCTGATTCTCTTGAAAAATTCCATACATGATGTCTTAAGTAACCTGAACAGTAAGGATACGGCAATCACTACAAATTAGTATTTAGTACGAAAAATTTATCCGTAATATTGTTATAGTTTACAATTTGTTAATAGTTCATAATATTCTGGGTATGATTATAAATTGAAAATGTTCACAATCTTTCAGTGGCAAGAAGAATAAATTTTAAATTACAATTTAAGCACACTAATTAATTAATATTTAAGTTAGATATAATTAAGCTTTAAGTATTAATACCTAAATCGTTTTTCTACAAGTTTTGAACATTGACAACTGTATATGGGTTATTACACTACACTTATATCTAGATTATAATCTTATCTATGCTTATTCTTAACTTTATATAAAAATACAAACGCAATCGCCATTAAAAAAATTAAAACAAAAGAAGTGCATATCGTGTCTATCAATAACATCGTACCTCGCATAAACGGATGAACAGATTTAGATGCGGTTTCTATTTGAAAATCAAATGTGAGACTAATTACTGAAGGTAGTAGGTAGGTACTAATGCACAAACAGAATCTAGGCCTAACTTATCATATTCCTAAATACATTAACTTAATATATACCTATTTACATCGACCCATTGGGTACCTTTTCTATTGATAAATTACGTCTATTTACTTAAATATTAAACTTATGTCTATTTCCAAAAAGTATTTTTTAATCAATTCAAGGTTGACAGATGTTCTATTTTTAACCGACGAAAAAATGCAGATGTTTTTTTTCCACCCTTGAAGTATATTTACAAATTCATCCTTACCCATAAACTATAATTTAACTTAAAAATATTATATATTTTCAGTGAAATAAAAATTTCCGAATGTATACAAGTATTGAATTTAATAATAAATAAATATTAGGAAATATATATCATGAAAGAAAGCTCACTGCTAGTACAAATTAATATTTTTGGTAATGCATCAAGTGTAAATAAAATAAATAAGTTTACTTAATATTAGACATTTTCATTTTGTTATTTAATAAAAAATGGGAAACATGTATGAATCAAAAAACAAAATTGTTATAAAATAATTAAGTTATTTGTTATGCTTACACAAAGGAATTTCTATTTAACTTGCCTAGGTATTAATAATTCTACGTTGTTATCCTAATTCTTATACCTAATTTAGACATTTCAGATCCTAAAGTTATTTTAATATCACCGCAAAACAAAGTTTAAACGAAATACAAATAAATAAAGTTATAACGATGACTTCAACAAACAACTACCAATAACATTTTATAATAATCAATAATCTAAGTATATATAAAAACTAGCTGTCCCCCGCGACTTTGACCGCGTGTTTTAGTTTCAATGGTTTTTCATTTTTGTAACATTTTTCATTTATGCTCTGCTCCTTTTGGTCGCAGCGTAATGTTATATAGCTTTTTTTTTATTTTTCAAATCGGACCAGTAGTTCCTGAGATTAGCGCGTTCAAACAAACAAATTATTCAGCTTTATATATTACTAGTATAGATGAAAATTATTTCCGTTGGTCATCGCATCACGCATGAACGGAACAATTTCGCTACCTAATTATTTTTTTGTTGTGTTAATGATGGTCATGTTATAAAAAAAAGTTAGAAATCTCACATTACGCGTGGAAAGCCGGGGCGGGCAGCTAGTTTATATATTTTTCCTCTATGCCATTTAGACTGGGTAACAAAAACATTTTAATCTAGTCTTGTTACAAATAATCTTCGTTCTGATAGTAAACTGCATATTTGCCGAGTGTCATAGTGAATGTTTTACTTTTATGTTTTTTCCTATATTACGCAGGTGTAGCCGCGGGAAAAGCCAAGTGTAATTGTAGAAATAAATATAGGTCAATAAGGTGAATAAAATATTGCAATCACTATTATATAAACACTGTATATTAGTGGTTAAATGCTAGTTGAATTCTCAAGCCCACTCGAATATAAGTTGCCGTTAAGTTTAGTTTTGTCTATGTGTCACTTTAAGTTGTCATGTAGCGACCCACACTTATAAGAGCGTCTTAAAGTTAGGCATATTAAAATGTTAGCTGGTAAATATTTGTGATAGTCATCCCAAGCTTTATGGATAATTATAATATGTATATTATGGCTGTGGAACTTAACTTAAATATTCTGTGCGAAATCAATGTTGTTTTGTTAGTATTTACATATATAGATAAATAAAACAATAGTTATAGCAAATGCACTACATTACATTATGTATATAATTATATCCTAATATCTATACTAAACATACACCTACTATAAAAATATATCTATATACTTAAATATATAATACAGTTACTGAAAATTTATATTTTCTTCTATGAACACCGAATTATAATTATTTTCGAATTGACGCATGAGCATTCATTTTTTTATTTATATTCCTTACATTACTACCTTATTAAATAATGTTAATTTGAAGGAACGAAAAAGATTTAAGAAATGAAACATTGACGAAATTGTATTGAAATTAATGTTAAGTAGCTAGATTTTCCTGTTAACTTCAGAAGTTATGTTATTTTTTATTAAATAAATATTTAATACATAAAAATACTAATAGAATGTTCAAATAATAATGTCTTCTCGAGTTATAACTAAACTGAACGAGATGTCTGTAGTACCTACATGTTTCCATGACTACCCATAAAAAAGTGAATTGTTTTTAAAGTTCATGTACGCACCTATGTTTATAATTTGAGATTCTGTATACCAACCGAAACAGTTGGATCAGAAGGCCGTGTGTAAGTTGTCCCAAGATATTATTATGTACCTATATTATAACTTTCCCAAAAAGATTTGGATGGATGCAAAACTACTACTATCATAGTAGTGTTTATTATTAACTTTGTAATTGTATAATAACAATTAGTAGTAATAATAATAACTTTCGCGAGTAATTACAAACATATCTAATTAAAATCTGAATCAAAAATCATAAGTAGAGTAGTCCAGTTGTCAGTAACTTAAGCACCTCAATATAAAATAAGAATATGTTTGAGGCTTGCGGTCAATTTCAATCATTTATATTTACCCAATACTCAAACTTCACTCAATTTTAAGTCTCCGTTACGGCTCATGCTATATCTGTCACTTTAAGGTGTAATGCAGTGACAGCTCTGGTAAGATCGTCTTAAAGATAAGTTTAGTTTGAGTATAATTAAGGGAGATAAATTTATAATTGCTTCAGTTACAAGGATAGCGCTATACAGAGAGATAGCTCTATCTCTTTTCATAATGAAACAATTATAGATTTAAGCTAATAGGACCTAGCTCGATATTCTTATGAGCATTTTTGTTCAAGCACAAGTCTGTAAATACTCTTATTTAAAATTAATATGCTTAGACACGTGAGATGTTAAGACTCTACTTTTTTTATTATTACTGGCATGATCAGTGTCATTTAGTCAGGTCGAACATCAAAATCCTCACTTTAAGTACTTTATTGAAGGTTTTCAAGAATATTTAAATGTTCTATTAAAAGAGTTGCGCTTAAAATGTTGCCAGTTAGAACATGTGCACTTAAATAAAGTTTTTTTTAACCTTTAAAACAATATGTGAGTTGTTATAACTGTGTCGATTAGATAACTAATTCAAAATACTTATTTTTTTGTTTAAGGAAACTTAAAACTATAAATTTATTATTAATTTTACTGAATAGGTAAATATTGTTTAATTTTACTTAAGGTCAAAAAAACATTGTTGACAATAACGCTTGGTTTTTTTTTTAAATTTAAAACTCGCGATTAGTTTGTTTTGTTTTATAAATTAATACCTATTCACTTTCGTTTTTTAGTCGATCTCATTTTGAACCGATTAGGTAAGATATACACAAGCTGAGGTCGTTAGTACATTGAGTATATCGAATAAAAATAAGAAACTTTCGAGATTTGCGGTTCTTATCTCATTGGCTAGTTCTTATGCCCACATTTGTATTGATGCGCACGCGCAATTCTCGAGTAAGTACTTACTCTTAATCGTTATACCTAACAGACACAAAAGTTAGTAAAAGAAGAATTTGAGTCATCTCTTAAAAACCCAGACGATTCAAAATAGGAAGCGATCACTTAAAACTTTTAAAGGCACTGCAGTTTTTTTTTTCAATCTATTTACCTATGGATTGAAAAGTTACTGTCTATACTTTGTAACTCATTAAGAACATATTTACCGATAATAACCGACATAAAAAAATTAGAAACAATAGATCGTGCGTTTTTTTTTATCTTCAATCAATATGGTTAAGTAATTAAGGCGATCCCTACACAAATTATTTAGCTATTTTCATATCGTTTTTGTTCAGCAACTATAACAGTTATTGTCTTGAAATTTGGTTCCTAGATAGAAGAGGACATGATGAAAATAAATGTCGACCAGTTACACGATTAAGGAAACTTTCCTTGTTAGTTTTATTTTTTAAAATCAGCTCTATTAAAACCCTTTTTTTGCTTAATCGACCAAACTATTCAACTTACTAATATTTTTTTCACACTATTTGATGCATAATCATAATATCTAGATTAATTTCGATTGATTTTTTATTCCATCCAATAGATTTCGATTAATATGAGATTTTCCATTTTGTCGCTTACGTTATTATTTCTAAGACAATCTTTCGCGACCTTGACATATGTTTAGCTCTTTTCGTCCCGTAAGCAAGCAGTTAGTATTATCTCTGTCTTGCATTTCCGGATTGACTCTCCAGTCCGCTTGACTCCGCCTACTCGCAAACGAAATAATTATTCGTGTAGCGCCGTAACAACAGCGATCTATTATTTTTGAACTGTTTGATTCCGTGTCAGAATTTTCGTTTAGTTTAGTTAAAGCTCGAGAATAAACTCGAAAAAACATAACTTACTTTAGTTTTAACTATACATAATAACTAACTCTACACTAATACTTAAAATTAATTAAGTTAGATATTTAACTAGAGAAATCCTTAACTATCACTGGGATTAGATGACTATTCCTTAAATACTATTTTAGGCCAAAGGTAAACTTCGTTTTAGTATATTTACATTATACTAAATAATTTAAAACTACCATACTACTCCATAATAATGATAAATTATTTATTTTGATCTTTTGGAACCACTGCTAGGGTGTCAGAATTATTTTTTAATAAACTAAGTAGATTATTATACCTAAGACTCATTCAATTGGATTTCGATTCTTAACTCTTTTGTTCATTCAAACTTAGTAACAAAATACAATTACGTAACAATATAAATTTGTTAATAAAATATAAATGAACTTTTACTTATTTTTATACAATATCTATATATATATATATATATATATATATATATATATATATATATATATATATATATATATATATATATATATATATATATATATATATATATATATATATAAGAGTTAATTTAATTATATTATATTTGGAAAATCTCACACCAGCCGTGCTAAGCCGGGACGGGCAGCTAGTAATAATAATTAAAAACAATGTAAAAGATTAAAGGTATGTAACAGTAACTTCTACAGAAATTCACACCACATACAGAATTTTATGTATTTTAAAAAAACATGACATGCTTGTATGCTATTATATTATCTGTCAATTTGGAAGATGTGGTTTAAATTATTTTCGAACAAATTTAATAAAAAGTTACCGTCTCTGTGGAAAAGTGTATTAACTTAAGACTTTGGTATGTAAAATACTGATGCCAGAAAATACAAGTTTTTTTATCAATATAACATTTTTAACTCTTTAAACACACAAACCTCTCTCATTCATTTCTTATTACATAACTAGTTAAATCAACTGAACTAACTAAACGCAAATAATGGTGTCAAAAAAAAAATACGTTACACAAGCAGATTATAAAAACCAGAGTTTACTTTTGAAGGCTCGTCTGAAGTCTGACGAATATCTTTAGTGTTATTTTTTTTTTACTTAGTTTGATAATAGGTATTATCTTTATGTAAAAAATGTAGTTATATGTTTGAGAACCATTGCAATTTCTTAATATTTATAAATCATTTATCATTATTATGCACACACATACACAATCACTCGATAATCTAAGGAGTCTTATTAGAATATAACTATACAACTATTTATTTATGGCTTCCACATCGCCTAGTTCTTTTAATATTTTTTCTATATTTACACTTACGCACTAACTTATCAACTTATCATATCCAAGCAAATACAATAATTAAAAAAAACAATATAGGTAGATACTAAACAATAGACGAAAAAAACAAAAACAAAACTGTCTTAAGTACTAGAACTGTGTGTGTACAAGGTTAGTGGTGGACAAAAGTGTTGTTAAAAATTTCGAACGTAAACTTATAAATATATTCCCAAAATGACTAAAGACTGACATAAAACGATTTTGAACGGATTCTATCGAGATATTTATTTAAATTTGTATTTATGAGTTTAATTTTTATGTAATATCTGTACAATCTTCAATAATCCTTATGGTTAAATAGTTGCCAGTATTTTTGGTTTGTCACGGTCTGTATAGAATTTAACACATAAAATAAAACTAAAGTAAAATGATTAAGCCACTTTCCAAAACAATTCAATCAAATAAAATAAAATATAAAAATCACGCAATGATATTCAAACATTTCTATTACTACTTAAATATAAAACTAATTATATATCTAATATATAGGTATAATATATTATTATTACTTTCGTTTCTAAACACTACATTTTCTTATTGTTTGTCGGGTATGTTTATAATGATGATGACTATAAATGATTTGTTTAGTTAACAGTACAAAAAACACATGACAAAAAAAGTAAATCGTTTTAATATTATTCAAAATATCGGTTATTTATGTTATACATAGTACAGAACAGTCCACGGGGTATGTATGTGCACCAGTGAGTAATTGTATAGTGTTAAACAGTTCTGAGTCCAAAGGGTGAATGTGTACACAAGTGTGTTAACTGTCGAGTCTACTGGTATCTTTGTGCATCAGAGGGATAAGATGATATAAAACAGTTCACTACTGAGTCCACGAGGTATGTGTGTGCAGCAGTGTGTAATTAGATGGTATGGAACAGTTCACTACTGAGTGCACCAGTGTGTAATTAGATGGCATGGCACAGTTCACTACTGAGTCCACGAGGTATGTATGCGCAGCAGTGTGTAATTAGATGGCATGGCACAGTTCACTACTGAGTCCACGGGGTACCTATGTGTGTGCAGCAGTGTATTGTTAGATGGTATGGAACAGTTCACTACTGAGTCAACGGGGCATGTGTGTGCAGCAGTGTGTTGTAAGATGGTATGGAACAGTTCACTTCTAATTCCACGGGGCATGTATGTGCACCAGTGTGTAATGACATGGCATGGCACAGTTCACTGCTGAGTCCACGGGGTATGTGTGTGCAGCAGTGTGTTGTAAGATGGTATGGAACAGTTCACTACTAATTCCACGGGGCATGTATGTGCAGCAGTGTGTAATTACATGGCATGGCACAGTTCACTACTGAGTCCACGGGGTATGTGTGTGCAGCAGTGTGTTGTAAGATGGTATGGAACAGTTCACTACTAATTCCACGGGGCATGTATGTGCAGCAGTGTGTAATTACATGGCATGGCACAGTTCACTACTGAGTCCACGAGGTATGTATGTGCAGCAGTGTGTTATTAGATGGCATGGCACAGTTCACTACTGAGTCCACGGGGTGCCTATGTGTGTGCAGCAGTGTGTTGTAAGATGGTATGGAACAGTTCACTACTAATTCCACCGGGCTTGTATGTGCACCAGTGTGTAATTACATGGCATGGCACAGTTCACTACTGAGTCCACGAGGTATGTATGTGCACCAGTGTGTAATTAGATGGCATGGCACAGTTCACTACTGAGTCCACGGGGTACCTATGTGTGTTGTAAGATGGTATGGAACAGTTTACTACTAATTCCACGGGGCATGTATGTGCACCAGTGTGTAATTACATGGCATGGCACAGTTCACTGCTGAGTCCACGAGGTATGTATGTGCAGCAGTGTGTAATTAGATGGCATGGCACAGTTCACTACTGAGCCACGGGGCATGTGTGTGCAGCAGTGTGTAATTAGATGGCATGAAACAGTTCACTACTGAGTCCACGGGGTACCTATGTGTGTGCAGCAGTGTATTGTAAGATGGTATGAAACAGTTCACTACTGAGTCTACGGGGCATGTGTGTGCAGCAGTGTGTTGTAAGATGATATGGAACAGTTCAATACTGAGTCCACGAGGTATGTATGTGCACCAGTGTGTAATTAGATGGCATGGCACAGTTCACTACTGAGTCCACGAGGTATGTATGTGCAGCAGTGTGTAATAAGATGGTATAGAGAAGTTAAACAGATCACTTTTCCGTGGTGTATCTATGTATTCAGACATTAGAGTTCGTATGTATATAGTCAATGATATTTTTATAGCTCCCATCTAAACAAATCTTCTGTTCTTCATATTTTACTTACTACTTATTAGCTAATTAACGTAATTTTAACATAAATGATTTATGATGTCTAAAATTCTAAGTGATTAGTCTGAAGTGATACTACTATTTTTTACCAATATTATTTATGAAATATTCATGAACATTTGTAATCCTATCGATACACACAAAACTAAGTAATTTTATGTCCTTATGCCCGGCTTATCCTAACATTAAAACTAATAATTAAGAGGCAGTTCACCTTTTACCTTATTTTAATTTACAATTTACCCACTATTTCGTTCAATGTATATTTACATTTAATTTTAATACTATAATTACTTATTTTAATTGTCTGCTATACCTGCTGGCACTAGATAATACATAAATAAACAAATTTTGAATAATAAAAATACTAAATATATACAAAAACCAGAAAAATATTTAGACGGAATTTTATTCTCAGAATAAAGTAGAAAAAAAGAGTTCCAAAATATAAATGGGAATCCGCATTTTCCGCAAATTTGCGGCCAATGCTTTTGTCTTTTTTTGTTTGTAAATGTAAAAAAATAGATACGTATTTATAGATTTTAATTTAATTGTTTGTTTTAAAATAAAAACGATTTTGTTTTCTTCTCCGTCTATCGTTTTTGTGGTCTTTGACTATATATACTTATTTGTATTGACGAATGAAATAACTTTTGTATGATTTTTGACTCAAATAACCGCATTATATGGGTATCAAACAAAATATATTTGCCTATAAATAGTTGGTTGATCTTAAAAACGAACTAATTAAAATCTGGACTGTTTGTTAATAAGTGATTATAATTAAAATATATCTTAAATAAAAACTTAAATGCCATACACGAAATGCAAAGTGCAGTCATTTTTCTAAGCTGCATTATTTAATAAGTTTAAATTTCAATAAAGATTATTTAACTTAATTTTAATTATTTACTTTACAGACATGATTCTAGGATATAAAAAGTAATTGTAGTATGTACCAAATATAATTTTAAACATACACAACATATTATTTAAACCGTAAATAAATATGCAAAAAAATATAAGTGGAAAAAAAGAAATAAAACACATTACTTATATTTATACGTATAACTTATATTATTCATAATAATTCCTTAAAATAATAATAAAAAAAAAAAACAAACAAAAATATTGTATACATTCTATAAATGAAAATATGATGAAGGTATGATTTCAAGTGACATAAAAAAATAAAAAATATACTGAATGATGCATTGCTATTGTTTTTATGGACATTTATTATGATACCTACTAATGCGTAAAAATATTTAGAAGTAAAATATATGCAGGTATATCTATTATATATATATATTTAAATAAAATCAATTGTATCATGTATGATGGAGTATCACTTAGAACGGCTCGACCGATTTGGCAAAATTTTTTGTTTGTAATTTGCGAAAAAATCCGCAGGAAATTGCCGAAAATTGACAAGACTACGACTGTCGTGGCATGAATAACTTGGGTAAGTAATTAAATATATATATTCAAATAACTTTTACGACTTTACAATGATTTATACAGCTTTCACAAACATTACATGAAAATAAAAACAAAATAATACAGCGTTTACATACTTTTTAGTCTAATTTCAAATACTTCAAATGAAAGTCGGTACACTTTTTTTTATTGTTTTAAAAACTAAACGCTGTTCCATATTCAATATTGTTTTTTTTTGTCATAGTTGTGGGACAATGATTAAATATTATTAAATGTTTTTTTTTATTTTTTCCAATGAGACTGCACTCCGCATTTCGTGTGAATGTACCTACTTATAAACTACTTGAGGTGGATTTCATTTTGGTTGTATGAAGTATTTTGATATATTTCTTGCAATTTACAGTGTGAACAAAGCTTGGATTAAAATTTATGTTATGGTCATATAATATTTTGAGTTTAAAACTGTAATTAATGAGGAAATAGGCAACGGCCATTGCTGTTTCGCAAAAGTTCGAAAATAATACAGTTTTTTTATTAAGAAAATATTTTGTCTCCAATCCAAGCTTTGAGATAGAAACGCAATGCAACACTGTAGATGGTAGAATAGAAATACCTTAAAAAATAAACTCGTATAAAATAAAAAATATAAAAAGGTATTTCTGAACTTTCCTATTTAATTTTACCTAAAACAATAGTTTCCATAAAATAAAAAAAAAATGAAAGTTAAAAGTATAACTAAGATCCTTTAAAATTCTTAAAAAATAACTAATTTAACAAATATAGACAAGAACAAACAAAAAATACTTATATTTAAGGCGCAATGAAAATGGTAATAATGAAAACTTAAATGAATAACCTAAGGCGGATTACCGACATATTATTTATATTCTGAATATTTACTTGGGGATGAGGCCATAAAATATATTTTATATATTCAGAAATAAATTATTTGTTAATAAATTTAAAGTGTATAAAAATATGGATATAATTTAATAATTTTTTATAAAACCATTATTTAGACTTTTGTTAGTGCTGAGTGTAATAAAATAAAACAAAAAAATGATTTAATGGCATGAAAAGTGATGATCATGATAAAAAAATTAAAACAAAAAAAAAAAGTTAATGATTAAGACCTGCTTGTTCAGTTGTATAAAAATATGTATATACGATGATATCATATAAAAAAAATCAATATTCATAATATGTATGTCCTCATCACCAAGTAAAAAAAATATTTTAAAAGTAAAAGCGTACTAGTATAAGACTATTCAACCACGATCAAATAATAACTAAATCAAATTAACACTAATAATTGAACGTTTGGGAACCACAAATTAATTAAAAAACTTAAAATTAAATTGGCATAAAATACCGAAAAAAAAGAGTTATCACTAATAATATATAATAAACGTGTGTATTTTTTATTATTTATATAATTAAAATTGCTCTGTTAGTGCTATTATTAAATGTGTTTAATTTTAAAAAGTATTTTAATAATGATTTTTTTGTTGTATTTTAAACGCAAATTAATATTGTTTTTTTAAATTTCTTTCTTATACAGAGTAGGTTTATTATTTGGTATCATAGTGTACTTTACACTAAAATGTAGTTTGATTTTATTTCTTTAATATCCTATAAAACGTACCATTAATAAAAATGCAAACTGAATTTAAAACTATGTTTACCTATGTTTAAATTTGCATTTTATGTACATATTCGTCAATACACGTAATAATAAGACGCCATATTGAAAAATGGCGATTAAAAGAAAGCTATGATTTTATCACTCAGTTGACGAGTAGTCGTTTACGACTCTAGTATAATTCTTAAATAAAATTATTAACAAAAACTATGAACTACGCAAAATATGTTACATAAATGTGTGCGTATCTTTACAGATTTTTTTTTTAACGGTAGTTTTTCTAATCACAAAAATTTTACTTCGTCAATTAGTTAAAATAAATAAATTATCTCGTTCGTATAAAAATATCATGTCTATATTATTATAATTGTATAAAACAAATTAGGTACCTGTTACTCAATTAGACATCGACAAATTTCCAGAAACAAAATATAAAAAAAAAACCTATAATATAAACATACATTTAGGTACAAAATGTATATTGTGTTAATGCAGTTTTTGTATCATACTTTGTATTATTCATAATTGATTACATATAATTGTAAAAAGGAACCGACTTTAATAAAATGATGTCACGTGTTCGAAAGTGACGTCACATGCTGGTAAAAATTGTAGCTACAAGTGACGTAACGCAACTTTTCCATTCACTGTATCTTCCTCATTGTTTGTTTAAGTAGATAAAGAAAAAAAATACGTTCCTAATTTAATAATCTGTGACGTGTGGTTAAAAAAAATCCGCATCCCTATTGCCGTAGATATCGGGTACCAAATGTACAAAAAAAAACCTTTTAAAGTGTTAAAAAGTATCTGTAAAAATACGCACAACGTATCAAATCACGCATCATTGGAACGCACTTTAAAACACGAAACTCGACTTAAAACAATTACTTCTGATTTATATTCTTATAATATATACGTACAAATAAACTTCTAATTATATGTAAATTTAGTCATTAATCCTAATTTATAATTAATTTTCACCATACTTCCAGACAGCATTTTTAAACTATTATATTACATATAATATTACATATTATAACATACATACATAAAATCATTCAATCACCAAACTCTACTCAAAACAATCACTCGCACACTTCTAATTTATATTCTTATTAAATATTCTAACTATTAATATTATGTAACGGGCATTAGCGCGAACATGCTGAGTGTCTTGACGTTTATACTGCCCCCTTACTCCCTAATGCATCGAGTTCTGCTTCAATCGAATTGAGATCGAATTGGTACTCTAGAAGCCGACACTAGCGCCAGATCGTGCAGTGGTACGAGTTGTAACTAAGCTTGATCGAGAATGACGGGCCTGTTGGTCTAGTGGTTAGTGACCCTGACTGCTAAACTAGAGGTCGTGGGTTCGATTCCCACGCAGGACAAATCTTTGTGTGATGAGCACGATCATTTGTTGTGTGTGGGTGTCATTTATCTATAACTAGCTGTCCCCCGCGACTTTGTCCGCGTGTTTTAGTTTTTTTCAACGGTTTTTCATTTTTGCAACATTTTTCATTTATGCTCCGCTCCTTTTGGTCGCAGCGTAATGTTATATAGCTTATAGACTTCCTCAATAAATGGGCTATCCAACACTGGAAGAATTTTTCAAATCGGACCAGTAGTTCCTGAGATTAGCGCGTTCAAACAAACAAACTATTCAGCTTTATATATATTATTAGTATAGATATGTATGTATTTAGAAATATATAAGTATGTTTATCAGTTGTCTGGTTGCCATAATACAGGCTCTGCCTAGTGTGGGATCAGATGGCCGTGTGTTAGCTGTCCCAAGATTAAAAAAAAAATGAATAACAGAGAAAATCTGTTAAAAAACGTTAGACTAAGACGACTTTTTGAACTTAATGATGACGTAGTCAAATGTATACTGCTAACGATGCTAATAACACTCGATTATAACTGGATCTCTTTTCGATTCGGTTCGGTTCGGGAGTACCGATTCAGGATCGAATCGAGAACCGAATCGAGTGCGAATCAAACTCATAACCAAACCAGTTTCCGAAGTAAGCCTGCAGTCTTCTTGTCCAGTCTGCTAGCGGCCACGGCCGTTGTAACCAGGTCATAACACCAAGCGTAAAGGTATTTATACATGTTCGCACTAAAGCCCGTTACATAATATATTATTATAAATATGCAGCGCGATATTTTAAAAGTTAGTGTCGTAGTATATTATATTTTAATTTTCACATTAATCCTAAATTATAATTAATTGTTACCCATGCATCCAAATAGCATTTTCAAACTATTTTTACATATTATAATACCTTACCCATACCTACATACACGTAACACATACATACACAAAATCATTCAATCACGAAACTCGACTCAAAACAATCACTCGCACACTCACACTTCTAATTTATATTCTTATTAAATATTCTAATTATATGTTAATTTACACGTATATATATATTTATATATATGCAATAAAGACCTAAATAATGATAAAATAAAAACGATTTTAGAAAATCTTCGTTCCACTGCCTTTACAATTAAAATATCTTATGCCGTTATTTTTTAGTAAAATCGATACCATTGTAAATTAAAAATTTAAATACTTTTTTGAGCTTCTTTAAAAAAACAAATATAATAATCGCCACACAAGTTATCAAAGTCTGAGGAAGCGTAGATAATTGGTCGCGTACTGTTACGTGCGCAGAGTAACATACCTTGCCGACAATTTGACAAATCGTTTGGTACTACTGTTTATAACAATTAAATAAAATACATACATACGTAATATTTCTGTTGATTAAATCTATTATAAAAATATCAACATAACTATGCTTAATAAAAATATATGAATATTGAATTATAGTTTATAACGCGCAATAAAATGTACACCACATTGTAAAGACGAAAAAAATATAAAATACGTGCATCTAATGACGTTAAACAATTCCAACATTGCAAAGGTTTTATTTTACAAATTCCTCAAAGGATTTCCCCCCTTAAAGTTAATATTTAGGATATAGCCATATAAAAATAGTTACTTAAAATATTCTTAGAAAAAATAATTTTATTCACACGAAATGACAACGAACTTCCCCTTAACTGTCCTAAAAAAAATAAATCACGATCATAATGTATTAAAAATAAATCGACATTAAATGTCACATAAATTCGAAATCGGAAAACAATATACGAGCAAACATAACCTCATTGAAATATAAACAATTTTTTTTTTTTAGAAATTGATTATAGCAATTCAAACTTTTTAACTTTGGCAAACGAAAAAAAAAAAAATAATTTACGTAAAGTATGCCAAACAATTCCTAGATTCGAGGCTATTGTACTGTTCACAAAAAAAACTTAAATAGAAAAAGAATTTTCACTTGTATTATTTTTAACTGTACTGTATATTATGAATAATATCTCTCTGAATAAAATACCTATCTGTGTACGAAGGAAAGAACGAATCGGGAATCAACAAGGGAGGTACTTAAGTTGGTGAACAAAACGGAATCGCAATAATGCTGAAACAAAGAGACCAAAACTAAGCTATAAAACGATTTTAATACGTATCTGATGCGCAGTACGAAAAAGGATCAAACAGTACAACAGGCATTTCATTCAGTCATAGCATTAATGAGGTCTAGTACGTTTACTTTGTCGCACATATATGTTTTTGTATATCGTTGTCTCACTCATTAAGTGCAGTCACTAAATAATTTGTCTGTTTGCAGATATTATTTTTAACGAAATAGAACGTGTTTGAACCCGTCACGTACAGCTCGATGCAGTTTTAAAAGATGGAGGTCACATTATCATAGCTCAGTGGCTCAACTACCATCATCCAAGTAAATGTTTTGTTATTCCCGTCTCGCTCTATCCCTGATTCCTTAATGCTGTCAGCATCAAAGCAAGTTCTTAGTTTAGAGGTATTTTATTAAAATTATTATGATTCGTGACGATAGTTTGAAGAAAATATTTTGTTGAAAAAACGAAATCCTTGATGCAATTAATTCCTATTAAAAGCTGGTGCGGTGTCTAGTAGTGGATCGGTTGATTGATAGAAGAATATACTAATATTATTATACTGTAGATGATGACAAACGACTATCGTGAACACCACATTAGCGCGAATCCAAAATCTTCCCGGAAATGTTGAAAAAAATTTACTTTAGAAATGAATTACTCTCCTCCTGTTTGACAATTCCCATCTCTTGGAGCACAGCCTCCAGACCTTCCGGCATCCTGCCTTGGTCGAGCTCCTGATTCCACTTGTAATACTAGAAAGGGAAAGAAATATGTTACCACTTGCAATAAAATATCATCTACATTTGCAGAGTATGTAGGTATATAAGTTCTTTTTCCTTGTAGTGTAAATTGACAACAGACCTTAAAAAAGAACCTGCTTTTAAGTTCTAGAACTAATCAAATTCGCATATAAACGTTATCATCTGATATGATTGATATGATGAGATTCTGAGATGATGATATGATGACCTGCTTGTTCTTGAAACTTAGTTGACAAAACACGTCTTATATGCTCAAAACTGAACTGCTTTATATTAAGCGTTGTTTACATTATATGACTGTTTCACTGTCAAGTGTCAACCGTAATTGGTGAAAGTTCAGTCTCTGGTAGGAGTTAACCTATCCTTGTGTTTAGTAGGTATTTAAGTATTATATTAGGTAGCACTTAACGTACAAACCTTGTCCAGTTCGTTCCTAAGCGCCATGACAGACCGTTCCCTGTCAGCCACCAGCTCCTCAAGATATTGGTAGCGGAGCTTCTTGCGGGCACGACACTCACGCGCCGACTGCCTACTGCGTTCTGTAATTGTTTAGTTATATGTATATTAGATATAACAGTTATACACACCCTTGTCCAACTGTTGCATGGATCCTGCTTTTGCACTGCCATACGTCGCTAATGCAAATGTACGTATGGACCATTATTATTTTCATAGTTTTATGTTAGTAAAAACCACAATACCACCTAAAAATTATGCTATCTTGTTTGTAAGTCTAAAAGAAAATTTTTTGAGTCTTCGATTTATTGAAGAACTGCTAAATAGAAGAGTAAATAACACTGCAACTTACTTCATACGTGTATAGGTGAACAGATGGACGAATGCGCAGTAAATATGAGAATTGAATCTGGTGAAACTAGAAGCCGACTAAGTTTGGAAAAAGGCTAGGCAGAAGTATGTTTTAGCCTTACCTAGCTTGGCTCTTGTGTCCTGTGCGCGAGCTGAGTCTTAGGGCCTGGCCTGCGCCCGCGTGCCTTGTTCCCGACCTTAACACCCTGTGAATATGATCATGTGCTGGCCTTACCTAGCTTGGCCTTCATGTCCTGTTTGTCGAGCTGCGCCTTGCGGCCTGGCTTGCGCCCGCGCTTGCCCCCCTCGCGCCTGTCCCCGCCCTCCGCGCCCGAGGCCCCCACCGAGCCGTACACCCCACCACCCAGCGACTCCTGGAAATAACCATACAAAAATTTATTTATTTTTAAGTTAAATTGCAAATTCTGTTTGAATTGCAGTATTAAACGCAAGGAAAGCTAAATGGTCCACTTGAACATCAAGATAGAATGACGAAACATCTAAATTTATACACCATATTTTTTTTTAACTGACCAATCTTAACACAGCTCGAGATATTCTTGTTACTGTGTCTTTATCCTTGCTATACTGTTAAGCAAGGTATTCAAATCGATTACTTTCACCTTTTTTTTCGCACCTCTGTCTATCTCCTTCTCTGTCTGTAATAGTCGCAAAGTGGTGATCGCACAGTGACCGCAAAAACACTTAACTGCTAACACCGAATTTTTAACAAAAAGCGATCACCTTTGCTCTTTGAACATAAACGACGTACTTAAAATGGCAGCTCCAAACCTAAAATTCCGATCAATCAATTTGAACGATGACTTCAACTCGATTCCACAACCACTAGGGACGCATGTCGAAACTACGACTTGGCACGAGCCGACATGAGATGAGAGAAAGACAATACGTAATGTTGGCTAATTACGTCTCATTCATACACTATTAATGGACTTTGCCAAATTTCCCTTCTGAAATTAAGTTGAACTTGTAGTCTGGCCCAAATTTAGACTGGCAAGTTGTATTCTAAATATAATTTGACGAGTTTTTGCGTGTCTGTCTGTCTGCGTGTTTTTCCATGAGATTTTTTCCAATTCTTTACAATTAAATTCAAAATTGTATATTTCGTCAGGTTTTCAATCACGTAAATAGTGAACGTATGTATACCATTTATGGTATATGCTATGTATTTCAAGTATTCGAGGGTATGAAATAGTTATTCGGTACTGAATTACGACTGATATTATGTAATCGTTTCATGGTAAATCAATAAACAAGTGACCTCAAATAACCTAGATAGACTAGCGACCTGGAATCGTAGCGTTTCTTGGAAGCTAATTCACAGGCTTAGTTGGTATTGATTTCATAATGCAACAAGAATACCGACATACATTATCAGAAGTACTTATTTTTGTAACATTACTGTTTGTACTTGTATTAATGCTTAGTCCAAATTATATGGACTGCATTGATTAGTTTCGAAATAACACCCATCTTTATCCATCTAACACCGCATAGCACCGCCTTTTCTTGTTCAGAAAAGGAACAAGAACTTGATCTCCATGTGTGCTCACAAACGGATTGACGATTTAAGATTTAATTTGGAATATACGGATTTGGAATATATTATATTTTCTCATGATACTTTCTTCCACTGTTAGTAATTAGAACAGAGTACAGAGTAGAGATAACCTTAAAAATATCCCAACTGTATTTGACTGGGTTTGAACGTTCAGGTATTTATTATTCAAATAGTTCCTTTCCCGAAATGTCTCCTCCCAATAATGTTAATTTCTCAGAATGTCTCTTTCCTACGACAGCTAAGCTTTAACCTTTAACATTATACGATTCAAGTCATTAGAAATTTAAGATAGCCCGTGAAGACATCAATCGATATTTCCTAAAATAGAGAGTTTCACTGTTTCATGTACTCTCGACGCGAGATACAATGTCTCCTTAGTTGAGACATCATTACGTAAGAGTTTAATGCAGCTTGATGCGTTACATCGAGGATAAGCCCACGTCTTATAGAAGTTGATCAGCAACTGTGTAAATGTGTAAATTCTAGTAATCTTGACAGGTCCTCTGATTTGTAAATTACACTAGTTATTGTAGTTTCATTTGTGCCAAAATGTTTGCATGTTACTGACTGATGTATGTGAAAATTTACACGTAAATTATAAAATACCTAATCATCGAAACTTCAACTTTTCAAATATTGAATATCTTTAACTTATGGTTTTAATTTCTTTGACCGCCCCCGCTTTGCCGAGAAGACAAAACATTAATTAATTATACACAAACATTCGTTTTGAATCACTCTATCTTTTGCTAAAAATTGCATTAAAATCCGTTGCGTAGTTCAAAATATTTAACCGTACAAACAGCAGGACCGACTTTATTTTGTACCACGTATAGATATTAGAAGCAAGTACACAGTGAGACAGTTAATATTACATTTATTTACAAAGGAGTATTTAAACCTGATGCCTTTAAACAATATGAATAAAATATTTTTATAGGTTCATTGCCAGTGCATGTGACCTGACGTTATAAAAACGCGCAATCAAAACCTAATGGTCCTTTCTTATCGCTTGCTTAATTGAGAAGGAATATACGCGTGGAATATGTAAGCACAAACGAACGTAACTGCGTAGTACTAAACACGAATTCGCATGAATTTTATACACAACACGTAAAAAACCAAGGTAAGCGCCCACTCACAATGGGAGCCGGTTCGTTGACACTAAAACCTCATTGGAAACACATACCTCAATTACAGGGAGTACAAGACATGGCCTTTATTCCTTTACGAATAAGTACCAAAATCGAACGGTTTATTTAACAATAATCTGACTGTTTAGTACCGTGACACAAGTCAATGGGGTAATTGTTTTAAGAACCACGATTCCAGTGCGTGCGAGGGAGATGTGGTGGTTTAAACACAAATGGGTTTACTAAGGATATGTTTTTTTATTCCTATTTTCGTAAAAAAAGTATGTATTTGGGACTCATTGTAATAGCAGATGAAGATAAAGACTAATTACAATTGCTAACGTATGACGTTTCTACCAGACACATTAGCATAAAGCGCAAACAAATACTTTTTACATCTTTCCTTATAGCCAATGTCAAAATTTGCTTTAACACGCTGCCTTTGATATACTCAAGTTTTATAAACTTAAAAAAAAATATTTATTATCTTTAATTACAGATAAAGTTGTCTGTTAATAGAGGTTTTCTACCAATACGTTCAACCTATAGCATATTTTATTAGGGCCCGCGCAAAAGACGGAGTGTGGTAGAAAAAAATGTTCGCAGCGCGTTCTTATTCTTACTAAGTACAATAAATTTGCTCTTTGTCCGCGCAACACCTCATGTAACCTAATATATAATTAATAATAAGAGGGTTCCGCGTACATTTTGTTAACCATGGTCCCTCGTTTGCACGCCTTTTTATTGATTTATGCTCCAGAAATAATACCCCTAACTGCGGGCAAGGTCACAAGGTATATTGACCTCTATGTCCTCTATATATATAAACCACTTCGTCTTCGTGTCGCCACCATGTGGAAGTTTTAGTATTTTTTTAAAAACAATTCAATTCAAATAGTTAATTCTGGGACCATGTTGATAAACATGTTTAATTCGACAAACAAACCGCTTGAGAACCATTTTTATTGATCTTAGTCTTAAATAATGTCCCACGACAAAACATTCGTACAGTACTCCCAACGAAAAATCAAACTTATTTGCTTAGAAATAAAGACGATGTAGATATGGAAGTTAACTTGAATGGTGTACTGTACAGAGTTATTTATTCTTAATCAGGATGTGTGCATATGCATTGGCGACTGCCGGTTTTATAGGGGGACTGCATGAGAACGATGCGTGCAAATTAAATTGAAACAGACGTTTGTTATTGCGTCCGATTGATTCAATTTGGTAAAGTGGTAAGGATCTTCTAAAGTGGTAAGAATTTTTTATTGTAGTTATAGTCAGAGTAAAAATTATTAAAAAACTGTAGTCCCGAATTAAATTCATTTATATTAGTTAAGAATTTTATTATTTTACAGACATTATTAAATAAAGAGGTGTTTGCGATTAATAAAATCTCGCATGCGGTCCATCCGTAAATTTACACTAGCTTGTCTCTCATTGGTAGAAATTGACGGATAGAAAACATCATCAAATCATCAACATCAATTTTTAAATCGCAAGCATATCTATCACCTCAACCCTCAATAAAAAAAAAAAAAACATTATTTTTACACAGAATCAAACACTAAATTTTTTATCAAGAGATGTCGCTATTCACATTAAAAAGAAAACAACAAGCAAAGGAAACAAATCAATACTTGTAGCTAGTTACCAGGCGAATCAGGCTCCACGTACATCTGCGCGCCTGGTACATGCGGGCGATCAATACTGCATCCCGGTATTCTATTTTCATCCGATGAGGGGATGAGAGGATGAGGGGATGGCTAGACGTCTGGCACAACCGGTTCTATACAGGTATATTTTAACGAAGGGGTGAAATTTAATATTGTCTAGACGTGGTACTTAAAGATAATCATGTTTTATACGCAAACTTGCTGAGATTTTTCGTTGCAAAAAATAATAATGCATCAGGGAACAAACATTTTGCTTTTTTACGAAAACTACATATTTTTTCAATTACTTACTAAACAAGTAAATTAAGTTAGTAAAAGTTCATTTATTTAATCGAAAGCTCTTAAATTACAAAATGTCTTCGTTAAATAATTGCGTCTGAGAGCTTGATTCATTATATTCTTATCATTTTGTAAAACAGACCCTTTGTTAACTACAATGTTGCAGATATTTTAGTTGCCAAGGCAGAGATTACATAGGTAGGTACATACTTAGGTAAGTCATACAATATTACTGTTTAACGCCTCGTATTTTCAACCGACTTTAAAGGGACGTAATTCGATATGTTGATGTGTTTTTTTACAAATATAAGATGTAACGTTATCTATACTAAAAAATATTATAAAGATGAACGATTTGTATTTTGTATGTTTGAAATTTCCTTATGTTAACTATCCCTGAGTAAACATAGGCTATATTTTTATCCCAAAATGTTTAAAAATTAATGTCAACCCGTGCGAACCCGGGACGGGCTAGTTTGTTACTTAATTATTTACCAGTTGCATATAAATATATTTTTTGTATTTGAATTAGGAGAAATGAGGTTTAAATCACTGTAATTGTCTGTTAAAAAATGTAAGGGCGAAATTAGTATTTAATGATATTTTTTTTGACTAGACTAACTTGTCATAAAGAAAAGCGCGATGACGTCATACTTAAAATATTGGAACTGCGTAGTCGGCAAGCAGTAG
This sequence comes from Diachrysia chrysitis, assembly GCA_932294365.1. NCBI lineage: Eukaryota > Metazoa > Arthropoda > Insecta > Lepidoptera > Noctuidae > Diachrysia > Diachrysia chrysitis. The sequence continues at coordinate 4,899,197 of OW028659.1, read as the reverse complement.
TTCTACTCAAAAACCATCAAACAAAGGAGTGTTTCAACATTTCACTATCCATTGCCCCTTTTCTTTAAGAGCTTTCGCATGGCGAGGGTTACAAAACGCAATGTAAGATAAACGTTACATTGTTTCGTTTGTTGTATGATAATGTAATACGTGCAACGGTGCATTGAGTTTTTAGGTCGCGTTATTCTTACATTTATATTTGTCGGTCGAATGTCCCTGATGTTTGTAAAGGGCAATTGAAAATCAATACTGCAGGAAGTTTTAATATTTAATGCTGTCGCCGCGCAGTCGGCACTCGGCGCATGTGCATTAGGGCGGTACCTTCTTATGTAATATTGGCCTGTTACTGTTACACTTACGGGCAAAAGATTATTTTCATACAAGAAAGAAAAGAACGATTTTCATTTTTTTTTTTTATATGTAACAATTAGGTACAACTTTGTTTACCAAAAATATGTTTATGTGAAGCTATTTATCGAAGGGTATTGCAAAGTAAGTACCAAATTTCTAATTATTTTGTCGAATACATTAAAATTAAATTTGTTCAAACTCACATTAAACTACATTGAATTATTAGATCAATTATTTCACACCTATGTAGTGTGAAATAATTGATCTCCTCCTCCTGCATATGTCATAGAATATACCTACTAATGTATATGTTTATTGCCAATATTACTGTACAGCATATAAAATTATATTTTAGAAGGTGCTATCAAAGTTTATGATACATAAGATATCTAAGTATTTGATACAGGTGAAATGTAATATGTATGTATGTATGTTGATGTACGTATCTTGTGTGAAGCCTAAGTTTTAAATCAGGTTTTGTTTGATATTATGTTACATTATAAATACCAGAACATAACATCACGCTAGTATTTTATACGGGTTGTTAGAGCTATCATTATTCTTCAAATAAATTCAAGTAAGTCAATAAGTAATATTATTATTTTATGGATAGACTGCTATTGTAAATTTCTTATCAGAAAACTCCAATATCCATCGAGAAAACGTATATATATATATATATGAATTGGTTTTCTTTTTGATCACTACTTAATATGAAAAAACATAGAAACCTTATTATTTTAATTAATATATACTTTAAATTTTCTTTTATAAAATATATTCATATTCATATCCTATAAAAAAAACTCTACCTTTTTTAATTAATTAAGAGCCTTGGCCTACCCATCTATTCAGACTATATTGTACAGTGTGCAAAAAAATCTTTAAACATAGGTAATTTAAAGTCCATAAATTCATGTTGCGACTAGGTAACAAAATAGTCTTTATCATAAAGTGTAAACGTAATGATATCGAATTTTATTCCATTTTGGTGTTTTATAAATCTGATTGTGTCCATCTACTTTTGTTACTGATTATACTAACAAAATAATGATAACGTTATTTCTACAATGTAGCCATTAATATAAAAGCTATATTTGTGTGGTTATGGGTAAAACGGAATCCCTATATGACTTACTGAATTCGAAACCCTCTCGAAAGAATGGAAACATCCAGAATGTTTGGAACTCGAAATATGTACGCCTTGACGAAATAAAAGCGCGAATTTTATTTATGTTTATTGAAATTTCATTACATATTTGTGTTGGGTATAAAAAAAGGCCATTCAAAGCATAGATTCTTTTCTAATGCGAGAGTCAGAATAAAAATTATGAACTTAGGTAACTTATAAATCCTAATTTGCCATTCTTTTATTTCGACTTAAAGAAGTTAAACTAATAAGTACCATCAGTGATATAGAAACTTATGGCCGTAGACTGTTACTCAGTTTTAAGTCGCCATTAAGTCTCATGCTGTCTCTGACACTTTAAAGTGTAAAGTAACGACAGATAGCCATTTAAAAAAGTCTTAAATTTAATTTATGTTTCAGTATTCGGAGGTTAAGTGTAGTAATAACTGAAGATGAAGTAAGTGTCATGATTTGAAGAGATAAATAAAATAATTGCTAACAATAATATGATGTAAATCCTAATATCCTTAGTTCACGTGACTGCGAAAACTATCAACAGAAACCATAATCAAAACCAAGCGAGAAATTGTAATATTATAAACATAATTGATTAACAATAATAATTATTTATCATTGTAAATGTAAACATAGTAACAGCACAGATAATAACAAATTACACAATTAAAATGACACTTGTTTGCTGCAGTTAATGTTAAAATATACTCATTTTACGATAAGTAAAATCTATACTAATATAGGTATAAAGCTGAAGAGTTTGTTTGTTTGTTAATTTGAACGTGCTAATCTCAGGAACTACTGGTCCGATTTGAAAAAATATTTAAGTGTTGGATAGCCCATTTATTGAGGAAGGCTATTAGCTATATAACATAATACAAATGAAAAACGATGCAAAAATGAAAAACCGTTGAAACTAAAACACGCGGACAAAGTCGCGGGGAACAGCTAAACCTACATAAAGGGCGACATGACAACAAATTTTTATCCGTTATTTCTAACCCTAATCACACAAAAGCAGGCAAACATATGGACCTTACATTCCCGTCATCACTTGAAAATCACGAATGCTGAAGAAACTGGACAGAATAGGGATGGTTACTTACTTTTTTTTAATATCCGTCCAGTAGATTAATTGAAAAAAATTGACACATTATGACGCCGCTACTATTGATTTGAAATGTCGCATGACGATGAATGATGTCGTACGTTTTGTAGAGTCAGAATTTTTAAGTTACCACCTAAGGTTCACATTGTGGAATGCAAATAAATATTGAAATTGAAATTGAAATTAAATAAAAATCGTGACGTAATTAGCCACCACTCTTGAACTTCAATTCGCTTTATATCCTTAGTTTTTAGATATTTTGAAAAAGCAAAAAATACGTGTTCAATATTTTTTATTATTTAATTAACGGACTAAATAGATTTTTGCTTTTTCTAACCAGTCTACATCAACATTATTTGTTAATCTGGGAGTTCGAGTCGTAATGTAACCGGTATAAGTTACTTTATTATTGATATTACTTCTTCCTGACCCCGCATCTGCGCAGAATCTTAAACAGTCGAAACAAACGCGTTCCCATTTCATTTGCGAATCATTACAATAACAAAGGACCAACACCTTGGATGTACCGGATACAATATATTTATGATGATTGTAGTCTTAACCATCGAAATATAACGTAAAACCTAATCTATACTAATAATATTAAACGAAAGTAACTCTGTCTGTCTGGCCTGGTACCCTTCCACGGCTAAACGACGTAACCGATTTAAAAAAAAAATTGGCATGGGGCTAGCTTAAACTCCAAGAAAAGACATAATTCTAACACAAAGCACAAAGCTAGTAGTTTATAAACGCTAAAGTTTGCGAGAATGTATGTTTGTTATATTTTCAAACCATTGAATACTTCTTTCGCGATAAATTTAAAAAGCGGGAACTGTGATAATTATAATCTTTCAATCTATCGAAGTATAGCGTAAGTATCTATACGGGTAATCTTAACCGGTGTTTATAATTAGATGTTGCATATTGCGTTGTAAAAATTAATGTGATCAAAATTGCTAACAGATGTTTCGAGTAAAGAATTAGGGCAATGAGTATGGTAGAGTTTTATTTATTTTAGATCCCTTTTAAAGCAAAAATGTTTAAGGATTTTAAATGTTTGTACAAAGTGAGTGTGGTACCTTAGTTGTCTCTGATTCCATAACACAAGTGCTTTAGCTACTTACTTTGGTTCAGTCAGAACAATATATGTGATGTTGTCTACATTTGATTTATTTATTATTTAAAAATATATTTAATATTTGGTCCAATCTAATTATATTTAATACTGTCTTCTCAAATTGTAACAGTTAAGTAGTAAGTACACTACTTGAATTTTAAGATATTTAGTAGATTAAGAAAATTTAGGTTTTGTTGTTTATTAAAATAAACGAATAATTAAATCTAATACGATAAATAATTTTGCACAATCTTTGTTTGGGGCTATAGATCAAAGTTGGTCAATGTTACTACTCTTGTGTTCTTATCTACTTTGTACAATGTTGATAAACAAATATAAATGATTGCATAAATACACTTGTACAAAATATACCTAATTCACACAAACTCCTATACATTTAATTACAAAGATAAAACTTTCAATTACAACGCACAATAATTGGTCCTTTTTCAATTTATTAAAATATCTTGACCTAACGCACTAAAATGTATCCAACAATTAGTTATTCAATTACCTTGTCCCTAATCATCGTTTCCTATGTCGCACATAATATATAGTATCATAATAAGCAAATACGCAGTAATTCTGTTTCTCAGTTAGCAACAAAAGACCGGCCGATACCAAGAGAACTGCGCCGTACGTTCGCGTCAAACGATGTACATTTTATGCGGCGTAGTAACTGACAGTTCCTAACCTCGAAAAAATCCGTCGTTCGCCACTAATAGCACTATATACACGCAATTAACACGTACCGGTCTATATAATAACGTATTCTAAATATATTTTATCACAAAAATCTTAATACAAATGTTTCGCTACTCACGATTTATGAGATTATCGGAGTGTCGTGTCCGCCCTAGAGACTGCCTCAACGCACACTGGCTGCGCCAACTGCGCCGAATCGCGTTGCGCAGTGGGAGCGACCGAGCGCGTTCACTCTTCTTGTTTAAAAAAAAACAACTTTTTATATCGGCAATGGTTCGGTACAGACAGACAGACTACAGCGAGTTACAGCGGACGAGACGTGTCGAAACAGCGTGTATTGTAGCCTTCCCCACCTTGGACAAAGTGACCTTATCGTTTGGCTGCACTCGGTAACAGTGAACGCAATATAAAGACGTACTTACAGCGCCGTGTACTAATACAACTTATTGCGTCTTCGAATAATACTGCTGAGTGCGCAGTTTTTACTAACGACTTTAACACGCCATGTTCCAGCTAAAATCTAATAAAAAAAAATATTAAAAAGAAACTTACAAATATGTTTTATGCCAGCACTTTTCACGTCCCCGAAGTATAAAATTTGCATTAATTTTACAAAGAACATGATAAATGAACAAAAGAATAATTTTGTAATTTAAAGGTACATTCCGACAAGCAGTTCAATCGGAGGCCGAAGGGCAACTGGCCGGGCAGCCGGGCTAGGTGCATCGAGGCAGGACTCAATAACGCAGCGCACTAATTGGAGACCCATTCCCACCAGACATGCGCTCAAATATCGAACTACTCTATTTAGGATGTCGGAACGAATACGAAATATATTACCTTTCATGCACAGATCGTTAATATGGAGCAGACAAAAGGTGCATCAGACAGAGTTGCAAATGTTTACACCCTACCCTTTTCGAGGTTACACCCTGTTCAAACCACATTTAAGATAGCTTTAAAGAACCACGAAAAAATTTGATGGTAGAGCCATCCAAATTTACCAAAAAATATAAATAAAACAAACGTTTTTTGTCTATTTTATAATCTAGACATGTTCGAAAAACTATAAATTTCTTCAATGATTTCACACCGCATAAAGTCGATTGTGTGCGGTTGGTCGAATGTTGCTGCGCAGTAAGAACTCTTCGTTCTTTAAGACGTACGTAACTACGCAGAAACTAACCTAGGTCAACCACGAAGGACGGACAAAATGCATTATGATACGTACCTACGGTTAGATTTATAATTATCTATTGCGTTCGAATCATGTAAATTGTTTGGCAATCATTTTAAAACTATAAATTTTACAGTTATGATTTCAGAGTTTTTATTAAAAATATATTTTAATCAGAAGCTTTTAAATCAGCTAGGCTCACAGTACTAGTGAAGACGAATCAAACAAGCCTAAACACGATGTGTTTGCGTCGTTTTGTTACGGAGTTCCTATGGACACCTTCCGGCTCCATCATCATCGACCAGCTTGAAAGTAACCATAATATTCTATTGTCACCAAATTTCTATAAGTATGCAAAATTTCATCTCAATCGGGTGACTAGAAGTGGTTCTAATTTAGCTTGCAAGAGAAACCTTCTTCATATGTATGCTTGTTTTGAAAACAAGCATACATATACATAATTACATACATATCAATTTGAAAAGCTTGTAAAAAGGTAAAGTATTCGTTGTTCTTCTATTTTGCAAGTCCAGTGTTGAACATAGGCCTCTCCTAATTAATGTATCTGCCTGAACTTAGAAACATAGAGCTTTAATAACGTAGAGTCAAATTATTAAGGTAGCGCGGCAGAAAAAAAAAAGCAAAATCACTCACAAAACTAATAATCTTTTCTGTTTTCGTATGTCTAGAATACTTTTTAAATAATTCCTAGTCTCAAGCATTTCATTACAGAATGATTTATCAGTACGTAAGAGCTAAATTAGTAAAATAGACTTAATTATTAGGACTTTGTGTAGATTTTAGCATAACATATATCATATAGTATAATATATATTCTTCGGAAAATAGAATCCGTTTTAATAAGGTCTCCAAACTAGGAACCGACTTACCAACCGATTGATTTGTGCGCTAACTGCCACTAAGAATACGACAAATGTAAAGAAAATATTGTCGCAGGTAAAAAGCTATATATCCTTTAGGAATCATTTTGACAAACAAGGTACCTAATATACCCACGTATCTATGTTGTTGCTATTAATCTTTCAAAACTCGTAAAATGTTTACAGATTGATTACTAATCTATACAATTATAAAAATAAATAAAATTCAAGTGTCTGTTTGTAATATAAAAATAATCGCTTTTACTACATCCATCAGAATGTATGTACGGTACATATATACCAAAATGTTTTTTTTTTTTAATTTTTGTCTGTCTGTCTGTGTCTGCTTGTTCCGGCAAATCTCTGTAACGTCGGGACCGATTTTGACGGGACTTTAACTGGCAGATAGCTGATGTAATAAGGAGTAATTTGGCTACTTCTATTTTAGAAAAATACTAAATTTATTATAAAAATGTAATGTTGCTTTTTTTATAAAATCCACGCGGACGAAGTCGCGTTAATTATAAATATTTTGTGTGTTTATAATTAAGTAATTGTTAAGTTATAAATAATTTCCGACTGGTATGTTTATTTTTTGTACAAAAGTAATAATGCAGAGCATTGTTACGATGTTTCATCAACTAATTCTCACTTAAACCTTATAACTGCGCAGTTCTTTGGTTACAAGGTAACCTAATTGTACGAATACTGTAGAAACTTGTTACGATAGCGATTGATAATTAATTGTATGCTATTTTTATGGTGAAACTCCAATACTCTTTTCAAAGGGGGTACAAAGAGAAACTGATAGTCCTAGCAACAATCTTTTATCTTCCTTAAAAACCAGGTTCTTGGTCTTCCTTGGCCTGTCTTAGGCGAACGCTCAGATATAACTCAATTTTAAGTTTATGTTAATTCTCATGCTGTCTCTGACTAATCAAAATCAAAATATTTTTATTTAAATTAGGCGTTTTCAGGCACTTTAAAAACTGTAAATGACTCTAGTTGCGCGTTCAAGGTGTAAAAGTTTTTAGGTTGCTTTTAGTGTATTTTTATGTAGGTATTATTGTCCTCATTGTACCAATAACAATAATTATTTTTTAATTTAAGAATCTCAAAGTCCGGACAAGTTGGAAGACGAAGAAAAAGTGTAATTACTGAAATTGAAAATTCGGGACTTTACTAATTATCATTCCTTATAAAATAACCATGGTACCTATGTATAAGCATCGATTTATCCGAAAATAGAAATTAATACATTTTAGGAAAATACCTCTTGTACGGGTTGTTCCACTCGGTATTTAAATAATTATAATTTCGAACTCAACATTAAGTAGGATTATAAGAAGCCCTCTTGAAAGACTCTTTGAAAATATTAAATTCAAGATGAAAATTATTCTCAATATATTTCTATAGACTTATTTAATTGGTTATGAAAGAAAAAGCTCTCCAATGGTTTTTAAAATAAAAAATCAAAAGCAAAAAAAAAATATTTCTCTTATAGATACCTCAAGAAAATATAAATGACTCTAGGAGCGCGTTTTCAAAATGTCCTTCTTATGAAGAAGAACGGGCAAGAAACTCTATTTTGTCAGTAACAGTCCCTTTCGTCTTTCCAAAGACAGAAGACTGAACAAAAAAGGTCTTTTGTAAGATATTCTTTTACGTCCGGTATAAGCTGGCATCACTTTAAGGTCTATATTATTGCGGCTAAAACAGACGAACAAAATACAAAAGTATTCATTATCTTGAGTGACAGCATAAGACCGCAAATATTAAAGGTAAGTAGACCAGTATTTGAACTCCAGTAGTTCGTTAACAAACTATTACAAAAGATCGAGAATTAGCCTTCTCCTTAACAATGGGACTCTCCTTAAAAAGAGCCTTTACTTCTATTCTTAACAAGAGGAAAACAGTGAACATATCTCCTTTGATTATGCCAAACAAATCAATGAACACTGAATGGGCTCACACACAGTAAGATACCAGCAAGGCAGATCCAAGCACCATCGGAGCCCCGCTGAGCATGCTTTATCAAAACCGGGACTCCGACAAAGGCAAGGACGGGACCCGGAGTGTTTTTAGTCGGTGCAAGTCCGACATATCCCCACGTGCGTCGTTCCCTCGGCGTGGGTTGAAATCACTAGATTTTCAACCAGTAACAAAAAAAAACGATCTAAGCTGAGATGGCGGACGACCAGGTTTAAGGAACTGATCACGAGAGGATTTTGAAAGAGACAAAGAGTATTTTGCCCTGCTGTAGGACATCTCAGACTAATAATAATAATTACGGAGACAGTAAATGAACACGTCTGTACTAAATTCCCGAGTATTTGCTGCAAGCCAACTGTGTAAGCAATATGCAGTTGTTTTGCGAAGCGATTACTTTATCTTATCTGCTGGGCCGTTGGCGTTAAGTGAGGGATAGGCAACATACGTGCCGACGGACGTAAGGTTGATAACACACTGGTAAGCGTGTTAAATCATGAGAATTTACGAGTATAGTCAAGGAGGATTCACTCTACAATTTAAGTACGTTCGGCCGGCGCGCCTTCCGGGCAGGCGAATGGCAGTAGGTTGCTATTAGATTAAACCTATGTTGTTGTAATAATCTTTTTTGTTAGTTATTTAATTTTGGAGAGGAGTAAAACTCCAACTTACTTAATGCGAGTTATCTCAGTTAGTTTAAAAAAAAAAGAATCGTTTTGCCGCGTGTTACCGTTGCCGCGCCGTCCGCATCTCTTCTTAGAGCCTAGTGTGATCTTACCTTAAAAGGCAAACGACTTCGATATTCGCTATAATAAGTAGGCCCAAATTAGTAAACAACACGACGGTAAACAAAAAAAACACAAAGTATGTGTGACGTAGGTACCTGCGTCACACCTACGTCACGACCTAAAATGTAATCCTACTTGGGTACCTACCTAAGTAGGATTACATTTTATAGGTTCGCGATAGCAAAATTGATTGATCTGGTAAAAACAACTTTTCTAAGATGTTACCAGATTACCACATTAGTCTCATTAAATTAAATTAAACGCAAGTAGTTAGACTCATATTAACTAGGTTATTTTTTCATTGATAGTCTTAATAATAAAACCATAAATGATTAAGATAAGTACCTGAGTGCGGCATTTAGGTCCTAACTTCAGTACTCAGAGACGGTAACGTTTGATTTGAAGTCAACTCTTACGACTCTCCTGAGAGTTGGTTACTTAACTGACTTAAATCGATAATAATTACCGTCACTAAGTTCAGCAGTAAGTCTACATAGAGGAAAATATAAAAATCTACCGTTAACACCTTTTGTTGATGATAACAATCTCTGTATGAGTGACATCTGCTTCTCGAATAACAAAATATGGGGCAAGGATATTTATGTAGAAGTAGGTACCCCATTTATCTAACACAGATCATCAATTCTCTTTTTGATCATAACTATCTACAGTTCGGGAACCTAAACGAAAGTTATAAATTATAAGAGTATGATTTGAATATTATTTACTTAAACATTCACATGTTATAAAATTTTACTTTAACTTCAAGTTAAAAATAATGACAGAGCAAATTCATTGTGTACAACGCCATCTAGGTTTACTAATATAACTATTTTCAAACACATCAGCTGCTATCGTTCTAATACACCAAGCTAGATGGCGCTGATGTACACAATACGCAGATCAATATAATTCTCTTTGTTATCAAAATACACACTACACAACATAATACATTTGCGTTATCTGATGTATATTAAAATAAAAAGATGATATTACATCTCAAAATAGCTAATCTATAAGACACATATTTATGTTTTCTTTATAAAGTAAGAGCATACAAATAAATCATTCTATTTGTAAATGGAATGTGTCTGATCATCACTACATATATCATTATAATATGGCAAAGGAATCAACTTGTCTATTTTCTGTAAAACTGTGGTGGTTCATGACTATTAATTTAACAGTTTTAAGGGTGCAAACTAATATGTACCTAGATATTTTATTTTTAAAAAGATTAAATGTTATAGTTCAGATGATATTGATATACATATATATTTTTTTAAATCTATCAATGGCCTTATAATTTTTAAGATTATAAAACATAATACTAATAATTTCAGTTGCTAAAATAATCTATGTGTGTCAGCCCACGAGGTCAAATGCCAATTGTGTGAACTAAAAACTCACTGATAACATTAATGTTCATAGAAAATTATTCTTAAATGTTCTATGATCAGTATTTTGCAAAATAACTAATGATTTCAACAAATTTGCATATTATTTATCAAAGACACTTTAACTTATTGATTACATAGTCTATGTAATTATAGACACAAATATTGATTTTTGTTAATCTAGCAGCTATGAAAAGTTATGCTCAAGTGTGGTGCAGACATGTCGCATGTCATAATAAACCACTCCACATGGCTGTAGTAAACACAGCTGATAAGATGGTATTACTGTTTTGATCCTCCATTATAGTTTCATTTTCATTACTCTTTCAACCAGCCAATACTGACGGCAGCCATTATTAACATATCCCACATACACATGACGAAATTCTACATCTTGTTGTGCAATAGGAACAGACGGAAAATAGACCACGGCATGGCAATAAATTATAACATTAACAAACAAGGAAGTGGGTAATATGTTGGAGATGAAATATAATATTTTACTCTTTACATAAATACAAATTATTGTAATGTGAGAAAATCTCTAACTAAGACCAGAAATAGGGCATTAACGTAGTAAACAAGCGTAACAAAGGAAATTATTAGCTACTCACGTTCTGTGATTCCTCCTCCAAAACAGCCATAGCTTCAAAATCGATATTCATTTTCACAATCACACACAATAAAATCAATAACAAAAACCAATAAATGTTATTATGCTTAGAAGATATTCCAAATAAACAACAAGGAAATTAGATAATTTGTATCAAAAGTTGCTCTTCAAGGTATTGTTTACAAACTGGCAAGGTCACTTGACATATTTTGGTAAATAATTCTGGTGCGTTCATTTTAGCTAAGTTCGTTGCAAAAACGAGAAACCGAGGAAACCATAGACTAATAAATAGCTGACACAATAAATGAATTAGTCGACTATCTAGTTCACATCACTATGGCATAAACAACGTTTTACATTTTTATAGAACTAATGTTGCCACCGGCTAAAACGAACTGTCAAAGTTTTTCGACCTCGCTAATTTTTCTTTCTGTGATAAAAATCGTAGCTTTTATGTTTTTTCATTGAACTTGTGATGTGGCCTTATATACAATAATCCATTTTGTCCGCATAGTATTTTAGAATGTGTATAGAGTGCGGTGTTACTAAAGTGGTTTTGTATTTTTATGTGCGGTTAATGCATTAGTGTCATTGTGAGATCACGATGCGTATCGGTTTAGTGTTTTATTGGTGCGTATTTGCTTTTCATCTATGTAAAGCGGAAGATGTGGAGAGGACAGAGACTAGAGACAGTGGGAGAAGGCAGCAGTGGGGTCCAGTGGTGAGGAGCGGCTCGTTTATGAGCGACTCTGCTATCACAGCGTCCAATGAGCAGAGTAAGTTCTCATGACCCTGAATTCGATAGTTTTTTCTGACTTCTCATGACACCTGTTGACGTCCTTCACGCAAGTCATATCTGAAACAATTCGTAATTATAAGAATACATGCCAATTATTCATTTTTATATGTTTGTAGTTACAAAACAGGAATTCGTATCTAAACATATTCGCGGTACTATTTTATATCCCGTATTTGGGAAATCCGGATGTTTCTGTTGATAGTTCACTTCAACAGTTTTATAAACAAAATTAATTATAGGTACTTTATCAGTAATGTTATTTTAAATAATAATGTAGTGTTGTAGGTACTAAGATATTTTGAAAAAATAAAAAAAAAAAAACAAATTTAAATTCATATTCATAATAACAAAATTTCTGCCTGAATATTGACTGAATATTATTAAAAAAAAAAAAAAGTAAGTAATCTTATTGAAATTAAAATAAATTTATTTTTTACTAAATCTGTGCCTTAGATATCTGGGTACATATTTGTTACTTTACAAACATCCTGAAATCGTAAATTAATTAATTTAGACTACTTGTCTTTTCTGTTTACATTACAAAGTGTACCAGTAATTTAAATATTTTTCAAACAGACCTTATCCAATTGTGTTAAGATCTATTTTTGTATGTAAGACACGAACAGATGTTTTTCTCAGAGCACTTATGGGTTTTATGAACATACACTTATCTTACACTGTTGTCAGTTATGGTGGTACTAAGAGTTATGTCTGACCACATGTTTTCATGAATTATTACACATAATTTCTTATTATGTGCTAGATGATTGCCTATTTTATTTGCTAGAATTGAGAATTGTACTACTTACCCTTGGCTAGGTTCATTGTTTAGGGCTAAAAGTTTAGAACCTAATACTTCAAAACTGGTTTGAAATTATTTTTAGTAAAAATATTTTTTTTTGGAAAAGAAAAGTTAATCAATTATATATGCGGCCTTTATAATATATATAATGCATATGTTAGTATTAATTTCACTGTGAATTTTCTAATCTTATGAGATTTATCCTTACTTATTACCAGACTCCAACTCTTGGATCCAACAAATACTTTCTGGTAATTAAACAATAAAAAATGGTTTTCGTTATAAATAAATGCCATCATTCATTGAGTTGTTACAGTTTTTTTTGGTAGAGGTATGCCACAGTATGCCAGGATTTGACCTCTTCACCAGACTTTAGTTTTATTAATGGTACGCAGGACAAACTTTTTCTTATTATACATTTATTGTCAATAAACTTTTGGGTAAATGTTAAAGCTGGTATAAGAAGCCAAGAAGCATTTATGCAGTATCTCTGTCTGATGCTGTTTTATCTATTCATACTCAGTCTGATATTAAAGAAATGTAGCAACATAAACTATTAATTAACTCCAGTTTAGTTTTAAATAATGATGCACAAGCAATAGCTCACAGTATTGTGGAAATACAATTTGGCACTATTTCAAACATCCACAAAATATACATAATATTTGTATGCAATTGTTTGCTTTGTGATACAATATTAGTAGCCTATTAAAGTAACACAATAGTTATGGAAATCTATAATTACAGATAAAGTCATGGGTTTTATCAATGTTTATTACATACAATAAAACCCATATCATGTTTTATAAAATTATGTAAATATAAAAATACAATTGTTTTATTTTCCTCATTCGTTTGATATCTTGTATTTCTAAATATGTAAATTTTATGACCATACTTTTTATCAAAAACTAGCTGACTAAAAAGTTGTTTTCCCATTATACCTGGCTTTTTCGCAATTTTTTTGCTCATACTAAACTTGTCCGGACAATTGCAAACACAAGAAAAAAAACAGCCTAATTTGTCAAGCCATTCTTAAGTGATACTCCATCATACATGTGGCAATTTATTTTAATTTATATAGATACAAAAGTATTTAATCTTTGCTTTCTCGGCTAAATCACCTTATCCCTTTTAATGATAATTTGTCAATTGTATGGAGATATTAAACTGAAATTCAAAGCAGAGCCACTATCAAAAGTTAGTTGTCTAAAATATAGAGGTTTTGTATTTTTCCTGAATAAAAACTGTTATCTTAATTTAATTAAGTAATATAAAAATTTATATTCTAAATTAAATAATACATTACATAAGTTAAAAATAGTTTAGTAAACAATTATTCAAATCATATATGTCGTAAAAATACCTAGGTAAGGTACTTACATATTTGTAAAATTGGACTATTTTCTCTAGAAAATTCGAGAGTAATTGGCCGTCTACTTTAATGTTTCCTTATCGCGTGGCATTGCGGCGATTTTATCAGATGGTTTCATTTGCTAATAATTCTGTACTCATTTGCCTTTTACCGGTAAACATCTAGAATTACTTATCAGATTGTTTGTTTAAATATCTGTATTTGTTGAACTGCATGAACCATGATAAGTTTATTGAATCCCATGGTCCTTATTATGACCAATTATTTTTTTATTTTGAGGATATTACTTCTTTTTCTTTATATATTCTCTTCTCATTTAAATGATAGAGACTCGAAGTCACTCTTAATGATGAATATTAAGTACCAAACTGTGCTAGTTTTCTTTACAATATGTATTATAGAAATAATTATGTGTATTGTGGAAATGTTTCCTGTTACAATACTTTAAGGATTTAGAAATAAAATAAAATCTTTATTTTCTTATCAGAAAAACAGTAGTCTGACTGGTGTTATAGTTATTGCATGTAATACAGAGACTGGTGTCTTGAAGTAGGTTAAACCAGTGTTACAGATCACCCTACATATATTAAGAGGACCCTATGTAAGATTTAGTGTAAAAATTGAACATTTCTGTAATAAAACTTATTTTTAATTTTTTTATTGAATTTGATTGATTGTAAATAATTTTCTTGGTTTAAATTTTTAAAATGTAGTCCAACAAATTCTATTAAAGGTTTTGAATTTTGAAGTAATTAGGCAATACATGTACAATATAATTATGGTGTTTGTGTATAATGTCTTGATTTTTTTCACAGTCAAGATATTCTTGGAAAAAGCCAGTAATCAGCTTATCTATAATGTATCCTGATCCCTATATCCCCTTGATCTTATTAGCTAGACAGCAACTGTGCTTAAGAACATAATCTATGTAACTTGAGAATATACCCTTTACAAACAGGAACAAAACATATTACAAACACAGAATGGTTAATAGAACTAATTTACTACTCAAACTATACTACTTATTCACTATATATTTCAATAGTTTGAAGCACACACACTATTTATTAGCAATAATACGTAAGGATGTAAGCTTATAATATAATCATACAGAATTTAACGCCCATCAAAAAATATTTATCAATAACTTCACTCTACCGACGATAAAAGTCCCATAAAACATTTATGTGCCGTCTCTATATCTTAAATATTTTGATAAATACCTATACATATAAATCTTGAGACAACCGAAACTAGATGCGAGATACCAGACGGTATTAGTAGACGTTACATGAGTCATCAAAACGAGTATCAATGGTAGACAAACGAACGGTCTGTTTTCATCTATTTTAGAACGTTAGATCGCGTCGACGTGGCATCTATACGTCTGTACCAATTCCACCTGACGTAAGATATGAGAATCGCACGTCCCAGGTACGCGGTACTTTATAACAATTCTATTTCAAATTCAACTGTTTAGCTTAGTGACAAGATTGTGCTTTACCTAGTAACAGGGTTTTTTTAAGGTAATAAAAGGCATCTAATGTTTGAGAAATTTATTATCATAGTATTGGTATAAACTATACGTAACTACCTTCATACGTATCTACGCTATCTACATACCTACATAAAGGTCAGATTCTTGCATACTTAGCGTTCTAATACCTAATATATTTTCGGACAAAGAAACAAAGATAATCATCTATACTAATATTATAAAGCTGAAGAGTTTGTTTGTTTGTTTGTTTGTTTGTTTGTTTGTTTGTTTGAACGCGCTAATCTCAGGAACTACTGGTCCGATTTGAAAAATTCTTTTAGTGTTGGATAGCCCATTTATTGAGGAAGGTTATAGGCTATATAACATCACGCTACGACCAATAGGAGCGGAGCATAAACGAAAAATGTTGCAAAAATGAAAAACCGTTGAAACTAAAACACGCGGACAAAGTCGCGGGGGACAGCTAGTTACAAATAAAAGATAATGCAATGTAAGCGACTTGCTAATTTAACCTAAAATCAAAATGATAATGAAAAAATTGGTTGCCTGTAAAGTCGGTATACGGGCGAAAGTTTTACGTGACAACGACTGTCAATGTAAGAGTCGCAAGATACAAGCTATGCTTAGTTTGTGGCTCAAAGTAAATGTGTACCTAATTTTCTATTTTAAATAAATAAACATTATTATTATTATTATTATTTTTTATGACTTGTCCTCCCTTCTGAAGGGGTTTTACAATACTAATCACACGGACCGTAGTCAAGTGCGAGAAGATTTTATGCGAGTGTAGTGTATGCTGAAGAGATGGATGATGTGGTAAAGAATTATTATTATAATGTCAATGTCTGTCTCTCTCGCTCTTAGGCGGGCTAACCATGCGACGCGTGCCTCTCACTCGCTCTCATTGTGAGCGCATAACGTGAGCGGAGCGTTACCCAGTTTCTTGAAGTGTCACCCGGCAAACCAATTTATAAGACGTTGTCACGTCAAAATATTTTTAGGTAGGTTGCACGTAGGTACCTACCTCTTAATCGTATCAAAAGTTTCCGCGATTTGTTTTACCTGTATTAGACGATATTTATAATAATGTTCCCAATTAATTTCACATCAGAAATGTATTTAAAGTAGGCCAGTAGATGAGAGACAAATTGTTCCATAAATTCTATTTAGTTTACGAGTATTTGATTGTGGACAGTCACTGCGGATGCGTGTGGTGTAAAATATTTTTTGACGTGACAACGTCTTATAAATTGGTTTGCCGGGTGACACTTCAAGAAACTGGGTAACGCTCCGCTCACGTTATGCGCTCACAATGAGAGCGAGTGAGAGGCACGCGTCCCTTCCACTCGGGCATGGTTAGCCCGCCTAAGAGCGAGAGAGACAGACATTGACATTGACAGTCGTTGTCACGTAAAACTTTCGCCCGTATACCGACTTTACAGGCAACCAACGATTTTTTCTAGAGGTTACCTACCTAATGAGGTTTCTTTACATTTTGAATTATTTTGATATACCTATTTAGCTATTAAGTAGGTAGGCACCTGCTTATATCGAACTATATGTGGGAATCTTAGAAGAATGCTTTTATCGTTAATTTGCTTTAATAGCATACCGACATTACCGACTGTGCGATTGTATCATAGATATATATAAGTAATTTTATAGGTACTGCATGGCTGTGCCCCGCGGGTTCAATCGCCGTGCTTTTCTCCCACATATCATATCTGTCTGTATAGCCTTCTTTGCGAATTGGGCTATCAAAATTCAAATTCAAAAAGATTTTTTCAAATCCGACTGGTTCTAGTTCAGCGAGAGATTAGCGTATTCAAACAAAATATCTCTTTAGCTTTATTAATATTAGTATAGATAATATAGGTCGGCATAGTTTTCCGAATTAAAACGTACCGTATACCACATAATCTCTATAGGTACCTAACCTACTTACTTACTTATACAACTTTTGTATCAAAGAAAGTGTTGCTGATAAGGCAATACCATCCACTTATTACTTAGCTCTGTAAAAAGATTATGCTAGAAATAATCAGGCATTGAAAAAAAAACTACTCTTAGATTTAAAAAAAAGTACCTGTCTGTCTGACCTTTTTGTCAACACCGGGACTAGTTATCTGTCACTATATACAGGCCTGACAGGATGGAAATGAAGGTCTACAGTCGACAAAAATAAACATCTATCGCGATACTAAATATATGAGTCGTAATATTAAACAAGTGATTCTCATCAGGAAGTGCGGGAAAATTAATAACGTTCTAAGTGTAGTATGCCATAAACGTAAACATCTGTTGGCACGAGATGACCGATCATTTGATTAATTTAATTTCACAGCTGTATCAGTAGCAACTGTGTAACTATATGCTACTGGGTGCTGTGATCTGTGATACTAATAGGTTTTCTTTGCGACCTTTTAGTTCATGAAATGTTGAGAATGAGAAAATTCTTTTCAGATTGCCTTAGGTAATACTCTCCTTAGAAAGTTGGATATAATCCAAAATCATAATATGGCTTAGATTGTTTTTTTTTTAAGATATTAGCAGTTCATCCTGAGCGCAAGCTTTGACTGCTTCACCGGACTTTTGGCAAGAACCTTAAGGGCCTCCAGCCAGACCAATAGAAAAACTAACTACGCAAAATTCACTAAGGCACCCCCTGTGGTGGTTCCGACCTCGATTTAGTGCGTTTAACAGCAAAGCAAGGCTGGATCTAAGCTTTTATTATTTAAGGACATATTTTGATTGCTAGTTTGGCCAGCTCGGGCCTGCTTGATCTAGGGATGGGGGGCTATATTTGTAATTAGACATCTTCTTAGGTTATTATACAGCCTGAATCAGAATAGCTTTGTTATAATTCAGAATCGTGAGGAGAATCTTAATCGTATTAACACTATTAACCCTTATTCCATGGAATATGGCAATTAAATAGTTTTAACTAATCGTGAACGATATAATTAATGAACGTTGGGTGATGACAAGAAAAGTTAAAAGTGGGAAGACCAAAATATCTGCCCCACCTTTTGGGAAATACACGTAATTTTATAATAACCATTGCTTTACAACACAGTATTTTCCCGTACATCTATTTAAGCACCTTAACCATAGACTTCGGGGAATTATCAATTTGTTTGCAAAAAGATCGTATTATCTGTAATGATAAACAGTTTTTAGTGGCAGTAAGTTTAATGTACGATAGTAATTTATATTGTGTACACTTCCTTCCAGTTTTGTTAAACAAACAAGTATGTATAAATAAGTTTGCATATCTGTGCCTCGTGTATAAATTTGCATTTGTTATCCTTTAACTATTTGTTGGTTTTATTCATAATAGAGTGAGGTTTTAATTTATTGTTTAAAGCTGAATAAATAAACTTTTGTTTGACATAAAATTACTATTTAATTTTGGTCTTTATTTTGGCTTCCGTCTCAAAGCAATTATCTCGAGACAGATAATATATTTCGAGATTTTAATATAAATTTCTTAGTAATTAATTATAAAGAAAAATGTAAGCAAGTATAAAATCGAAACAACGCTTCTTCGAGACTTCTTTTAACAGTAACTAAGCGACGATAATTCGTTTATCAAAGTCCAGATTTTTACCCTTTCATTTTCCAAAATTAATGTTTACTAATATCAGTTCCTATATTCAAGAAACAATTCGTTTTTCTTACGGACAGTAGTATTTTCTAAGCAATATCAAGAAAATTCTACAGTCCGTATTAGCGAAACGAATAGTTTCTAGAATATTTGACTGGCCATTAGCGACAACAAATCTTACGACCTACCACCTATGTTTTATGATCTTCTATTTTTTACTTTTTTTTTATTTTCTTTGTCATATTAAAGGGGACTGGTTGTTGTGGAATTTTCAATTGTTATTTTTTAGTTTGATTTCAACTAGAAAATCCGGTACGAAGTAGTAACATTTATTCAACAGAAATATAGTTTCCTATATAGGTACGTATGTAGTTTCTTGTTTCAAGTTGTTACTGGTTACTGTTTTATGGAATTAGGAATGTGGTTAAAAATAGCCAGTGTCATACCGAAAACACTTTCCTCAAATTAGCGATCCTATATCCACCTGCGCGTAACAAGTTTTAGTACATACCTATTGAGATCTTAAAGTTACATTTCGGTTCATATTTAAGGTGTCATTTTCCTTAAAATATTAAAACATTATAACGCATGAACTAACACCACAAATTATGCAAAAACACGGTAGTCTGGGCCTCTTAATTTGCGTTAGTCGTTAGAGGTTGACAAACGTTAGTTTTTGTTACGAAAAATGGATTAGTTGGCAACCGAACACCTGACCGAATAACTACGTGCTTTATGGTCGCATCGTTATCTTTCTAATAAAGGGATTTCCATGCTTTTGTACAAGTGTTGATAAACTAGTACTACTATTGATTTTTTCGAAGTAAATACTATTTTCAATTCGTGGAAGACCCAGGCGGAGATGGAGGGATGAACTGCTATGAATAATAACCGCTGAAATGAATAGCGGTCAACAGAAACGTGTGGAAAGATGAAAGGGAAGCCTTTGCCATGCAATAGGACAGTGCAGGCTTAAAAATAAAATCCATAGTATTATTTTAAATGCGAAACTGTCTGTTTGTTACGCGTTCACGGCTAAAACGCTTTAGTGATTTTGATGATACTTGAGCAACAGCTAGTCTATCTATACTTATAATAAATCTGTAGAGAGGTCAATTCTGTACATCAAATATATTTTCAAAATAACTATCAGGGGGTGATTAGTGATCGATACTGATGCCAAAAATGCAATCAGTAAAATTTTTGTCTGTCTGTCTGTCTGTCTGTCTGTCTTTCTGTCTGTATGTTCCTTATAGAAACAAAAACTAATAGACGGATTTTAACGAAACTTGGTACAATTATTCTTCATACTCCTGGGCAGGTTATAGTATACTTTTCATCACGCTACAATCAATAGGAGCAGAGCAGTGAAGGGAAATGTTGGGAAAACGGGAGAAGTTACTCCATTTTTTAAGCTTCCGTCGCGTATGCAGCCTTAATGGTTTAAGCTACATAGAAATCATGTATGACGGAAATGTTCTACATAAAATTATCTAAAAAATATCCCACAACAGCATATGTCTATCTTTTATGGTTGACTCACAATAACACGTGTAATTCCCGATAGCTTAGCAGTTCGGAGCTTTCTGATTAAATTTGTTTACTCTTACGTTTATAATACTCTCACTCATCCCTAATTAAAAAAAAGTTAACATTATTACCTATTCAATAAAAAAAGAATCATAGAAATCGTTATAGAAACACCAAACTTATACATGAAATACGATAATAAGAGTTTCCATTTTATTTCTTTTTAGGTGAAGTAGTAGTAGAAGTAGAAGTAGTAGCATAGATTTTTAGATACCGATAGGTTAGTTTTGGCTAATTTATGTTCAGTTTTTAGGGTTCCGTACCTCAAAAGGTAAAAACGGAACCCTTATAGGATCACTTTGTTGTCCGTCTGTCTGTCTGTCTGTCTGTCTGTCTGTCAAGACCTTTTTTCTCAGGAACGCGTGGAGGTATCAAGCTGAAATTCATATCAAATACTCAAGTCTATGGTCTCTTGGAGCTGTGAAAAAATCAAACTTCTAAGTCAACGCGATCAAAAGATACTCCCGTTTATGCCGCAAATTTTCGACACTCGCAAGGGAATCAAAACCTACAGGGTACTTCCCGTGAACTCAGAATCTTGAAATTTGGTACGAAGCAACGTCTTATAACACAGATAAAGGAAAAATTGCGAAAAGCATAAATTTTTAGTTACATCATATAATAAAAATATTTTTTATATTTTTTTTTTTCGTTGTGCAATTAAAATACCATAACTACGACTATGACTCGATCATCGTGATGGGTGAACTTTTACTTATATACCTACAGGTTTGTACGGAACCCTCGGTGCGCGAGTCCGACTCGCACTTGGCCGGTTTTTTTTTTGTATTAAGTAGGTAAAAGCGTAGGTACTTTTATTAATGATAGTAGTTATAGGTATTTATTTTTAAGTGAAGTTAAAATACGAAAAGTTAATCTGTCTGTTACATCAAAACCACTGAACCGTGAGGAAGGACATATGCTACTTTTTTACAAAAACGACGGAAATGCGGACGAAGTCGCGGGCAAACGCTAGTAAATAATAAATGCTCTTTTGTTTTGGTTAATACCGTACCTATACTTTTCTAATGGATTTCTAATTTGATAGCACTTAACACTAAAGTCAGACATAACATTAGGTATAGTATAGTGTTGAGCATTTGTTTTTTTTTTTCTTCTTATAATTAATTTTTATTTACTGGTAGTTAATTAGATATTCTGATAATTATAATCTTGTACTATGTACTTCAACCTTTTTTTATTTATGAATTGGATAAACTTCTACCATACTCGCATAAAAGCCTAGGTTTTTCTACCCGTGCGAAGTCGTCGGGGCGGTTCGCTAGTAAATTCATATAGCTAGGTACCTAACATGCATGAAGTATCTTTTTCGGTATTCCTCGTCTTATATGTACATGCAATTTGACGTACCTATTATCTTTTTTTTAATACACAATAGACAATAGATTCGCCCACTATTATATTCCGGAAACGCCCGATTAGTTCCAGCTTCAGACTTGACCTGACACAGCTTTGTCGCGGGTCGTAGAGTAGTCAGAGTTTATTGTACTTTATTAAAAACTATTAATTTAAACCCAGGCCTATTGTCCTGCTCCAGAGAAAATACAGCTCCATCTCTCTTTCCCACGCAAGTTCCTGTGCTAGGATAGGCCAGTTCTTCTGGTAGGATTCAAGTTAGTGTTTATTCTAGGTAACGTAATGATACTATTTATGCCAGTAAATTAAATTACATGATAAATAGAGCCACAGATTACTAGATAGAGTTACAGTGCATTGTTTAACATAATTAACTATAATTGGTTTTCCTACCTAATTGCCGGTAACTCGTAACTTGTTAAAAGTAGCTCTAATAGCTCGGTAGTTTAAATTAAAGCTCCCTTGCTGTTTGCCCACTGGTAATTGGCGTTGATTTTTAAACATTTTGGGAGAGTTTTACTGTGAATTTGTTCATTAGATGCCTTCAAGATGCTGTTTACTTCGTACCTTTATAAAGAGCGTTTTGCTAGGTTATTGCGCTAAGCATGTGTCTGCTTTTTCACATGCTTATGTGAAACTATAAACTGTTCTAAATTTCTTTCTAATTCAGTCGCTGAATATAATAGGAAGCCTAAATGTCAAAGCTTTTGATTTGTTCGAATTTAGGAAGACAATGCGATTACACCTTCCTAGATTAAGAAACGATTTCGTTTAGGATACTAAATCAGGATAGTGGAATAAGAGCATTACCTACTTAAAAATCTTATAGGTACATACGACGCATGGCATCAGAGAAATAGTTCTGAGAAGTCTAGTTTATTATAGTAGAAAAAAAAAACTGTCTTGTCTTCGGATGAGGACCTATGTGTGGGTACGCCTCTACATTATTTAATGGTCACTGAGAAATTGGATATTTTCAAAAGTAATTACTTCAAAAAACTCTCAGCAACAAAAACATTGCTTGAATTTAATGATGTTTGAAAATATGTACACGAAATTAGAAGCAAATCATTTATCATTTGACTCGTGATCTAGTGTGACTCAGATTGTACGTTCAAACTTCACAATAATCGTGAATAGTTTATGTATGAGTACATACAGAATGTACAAATATAAATTGTCACGTACCTATTTCAAACAGGTGTGTCTTTATTAAAGTTATTGTTTTCCTAACTAGGTTATAATAACACCTTGTGTTTTTGGATAGGTTGTAGATTTTGTGGGGATTTCATCCGCATTACCTTGGTCGTAAAGGCTGTAGCGTGATGTTAAAAACCTTTAAATGTGGGATGAATGAAATAAAAATCTAATGTAGCGTGTATTCATACAATGCCTATTTATATTCGGTCTTGAAAGGAATATAATCATGTTCCGAGCTGCGGTCTTAACTTATTACCTACCTATAAAACTTCTGCAAAGCTGAAATTACCGTTCAAAACCTGCAATTTTGAAAGACAATAATGGTCTGATGAGAATTATTCTATAAATAACCGCAATACTCCAGCACACTTTGAATTAGTTTATTGAACTCAATTTCGTCAGAAATTCGTTGTTTATTTCATTTGCATAGTCTAGAATCGGAGCCAAGTGATATGAATTCATTGTTGATGTGAATGATATATTTAACGTGTGGAAACTACTAGGATGTGATCTCGTTGCATCTGTTACTATCTTTTTACGATGGAATAATCCATCGTAACAAAGACTATTGTATTTTCCTTGTTTTGATCTGTTCATTCTTTTAATTTTACGAGTTGCAACAGATTTGTTTATTGAATAATGTAAAGTATCTACACAAACAACAAATGATATGTGATTTAATTATGAGTAAGTACAATAATATAATCACTAGAATCTAAAACCATGAGGTACTTACCAAATTTTAATTTCTAACTAAATTCCTCTATAAATCAAAAGTGTTTTTCAAACGTCACATTGTTTGACAGTCAAACTTAAAACAAATTATTTAGGGTCGTTTTCTGCTAAACTATAAAACTGACAGAAGAGGCATGCATCATATTTTCTCACATACGTAACTACCTAGTAGCTTGTTTGCAAAACACGTCAAACAAACTCGCAAACTAGAATGATATATTATTAACATAATTTATGTCTGGCATTTTTGTCTACAGAAGGCTTACAAAATGTTTGATATTATTGTTCTTAATTCTTTTACAAACCTTTGTCATGTGAGTTTAAATGAGTAAATAATTTGATTGCTTTTTAGGGTTTCTTTAGCCGGAAAAAAGAAACTTTCATTGAATCACTTTTGGCTGTCCGTCTGTCAAGAATTTTCTTCTCAGGAACGCGTGGTGGTATCATGTTTGAATTAATATCAAATACTTAGGTACTCCGGTCTCTGGTCCCTTAAATAAATAGAAAATCATGCTTATATATCAAAGCAATTAAAAAATACAGCCATATCATACAATTCCGAGTAACTCAAAACCAATAGGGTACCTACTTCCCATCGACCCAGAATCCAGAAATTTGCATGGCATGATGCTAGATCTAACGTCACAAGTAAAACAAAAAAATCCGAAAATTGTTAATTTGTAATTTTATAATTAACATATTAAAATACGATTTTTCCACAGTGCCAGTGTCATACATTCATGTAGGCACGGGATAGAGGTACCTATGAGATAATATATAGTCTACAGCACAGTTAAGTTTTTTCGAGAATTAACTGAGACGTTCAGCAGAATCTGTGCGGAACTCTTAGTGCGCGAGTTAGACTCGCATTTGCCGGTTTTGTTTTTGTGTAATTTACTTTAGATTTACTCACGATGACGACATGACATGACTAATTTTGATTGTACGGTTAGCCGGCGATAAATATCTCCACATCGTACCACGTGTTGGGCAGCCCGACGTGCTGCGGGTTTGATTCCCGCATGGGACAAACATTTGTGTTAATTAATATACTATCGAACCGCCCCGTTTTCGCACGGTTTTCGGTGCAATGTATTTGATCTATCTCGTAAGGTTTAACCACCGTTTGCAATGTAAGCGCACAAAAATATTTTTGTTATCACATTACAAATCGTTGAATTTGGCTTTCCTGTAGCATGGATATGCATGTATTATACATATAAACCTTGCTAATAAATTACTTATTGCTAAATAAGGCATTAAATTCAGTTGCGTAGTTTAAAAGATCCAAGCGTATAAACAGCGGGTTCGGGATCGGAAACGGAACTGAAGTTTTTTTGTTTGTTTGAACGCGCTTATCTCAGGAACTACTGGTCCGATTTGAAAAATTCTTTCAGTGTTGGATAGCCCATTTATTGAGGAAGGCTATAGGCTATATAACATTACGCTGCGACCAAAAGGAACGGAGCATAAATTAAAAATGATTCAAAAATGAAAAACCTTTGAAACTAAAACACGCGGACAAAGTCGCGGGGGACAGCTAGTAGGTACAGTTATAATTACATACAGACTTAAATTTGTCTTGATTTTATTCTATAATTGTATATAGTTGGTGTGTCGCTCTAATCGTAGCATACAATAATTGATTGTTTTAATTAACTATATCCAAACAAATTTTGCATATTGTTCATAAAATTTATACAATACAACATTATACACTGGTGTAACCACAATCCAGTTTATTTAAGAATATATTTTTGTTTAAATAAATTATAACGCGAATTTGAGATTAATTTTGGCTATCATCAAATCGATGTAGGTGGTATGATAGGTCATTATCTGGTGTTAAATTCGAGTGTTGTCCATTTATTTAATAATTTTACCTACCATTGCCTGATTTTGAGACTATGAATCACGCAAACTAGTTTTGTAAAACGCTTGTAGAAATCACCTACCAATTTATCCATAAACATGTTTTCGATATATCCATTCTAAAACATATTAATACTATTACTAATTCAGCTCGCCCTGAAAAGGAGAGAGTAATAATAAAAAACAATGGCTGCCTTAGTTGCGTTGAAGTACCACCGTATAAGTACTACTGGTAGTTTAAATGTTAATTTACAATTGTTATACAATAGATTTAAGGTATGTATTTCATATACGTACCTAGATATATGTATAGACTAGCGACCCGCCCCGGCTTCGCACGGGTGCAATGCTGATACTAAATACACTACAGAAAAACTGTGAACTTTGTATATAAAAACATAGCGGCCCGCTCCGTCTTCGCACGGGTATAAAATATATAGCTTATGTGATTAAAATCGATCCAGTAGTTTTGATTTATTACTGCCCGTGGCCTGCACGCTTTAAATTTGGAGTAAAACAATCCCCCTTTCCCTATACCATGAAGATTTCCTGCTATCTTTGGAATATCTAAATTCATACACTACATTTTTACTTATTTACTTTTTACATTTTTTACTATTTATTTCATTTTTACAACATATTACAGAATGTCTTTATAAACAACGTTAACAGCTTTCTTGTCATTAGACAATACAAACATGTTTTCTCTGGAGGTCACTCTTGAAAGAGCGACATACAGTTGTCCATGTGAAAAACAGTCAACGCTCAAATCTAAGCCTGCAACGTTGAAGGTTTGACCCTGCGATTTATTAATGGTCATTGCAAAAGATGTCTTTACCGGAAACTGTAAACGTTTAAATTATCTATAATATGTATGTATTTAGAAATATATAAGTATGTTTATCAGTTGTCTGGTTGCCATGGCACAGGCTCTGCCTAGTTTGGGATCAGATGACCGTGTGTGAAATGTCCTAAGATATTTATTTATTTTAATGTAAAATATTTTTTTGTAGATTTTTTTCAACATTCAAGGTAACGAATTTTTATTAAATAGATAGAATTCTTTGTCATACATCGTATAAATTAATTAACAAATATTAAGTACCGTATCAATTATCGTGACTACGCCGATCTTTCATCGGCCATTAAGACAGTTTTAACGCCTTTTTCCGAGTATACAATGAGAGAAGAACAATCTCTTTTAATCACTACATAGTATAAAACAAAGTCACTTTCTCTGTCCCTATGTCCTTTTGTATGCTTAAATCTTTGAAACTACGCAACGGAATAATAATACGTCCCGCAATTTTTAAATCTGTAATATCTTCGAAAATATTCACTTAAATCATACGGTGTAAAGGGCCATATATATCTATATTAAATGAACAATGTATTCAAGGTATTTAATTGGTTAAGGATTAATGCTGTATTGGTTTAAATCGCTTCGAAAATTAGCCATTATTTGTCGTAAAAAGTAAATGACAAAAAAAAGTTATTGTGGGTTATCCATAAGAGATAGACATATACCATCACGGACTTTTCTGTAGACCTTTTCAATGTGTACAATACTTAGTACATTATTTGATATACAATATTTGATACAATATTTGATAAAACTCGTAGGGTTCAGCCTGCGTTTGCAATGTAAGCGGAAAAAATGTAATTATTTACGACATCACATTAGAAACCTCAAAAATAACAGTACTTCTCCACTATTTAATGGATGTTATTATACATATAAACCTTCCTCTTGAATCACTCTATCTATTAAAAAAAACCGCATCAAAATCCGTTGCGTAGTTTCAAAGATTTAAGCATACAAAGGGACATAGGGACAGAGAAAGCGACTTTGTTTTATACTATGTAGTGATTATCGTGAACTTGCAAACGCTGCTGCATCTTAACTGACTCATGAATTGCGTGAAATTTTATACCGATTCTTTGGCTAGGGTTCGCGGATTAATATAATGCAGGGGTTCCCAAACTTATTTTGTCTACTGCCCACTTTGAGAATAAATTATTCTTTAGCTCTCCCATATTTTCACCAACTTAAAAACCACTATAACTTCGAATTAAATTAATTATTTTGAGCTATATTAGCGGAGATTTGTTTTTTTTTTCTGAGTCTCTTACCCTTTAGGCCTGCAGCGCCCACAAGGGGGCGTTATCGCCCACTTTGGGAAAAGCTGATATAATGATTAACGTTAAACCAAATATAACGCTAAAGCTGTAACTATTAATAACAAAATTTTGATGCGCTGAACTGAAATGGACAATTTGACGCGTACAGATATCTGTATCAGGGCCATTGATTTTCGCGCTCGACTTTCTGCCTGTAACTACATTATGGACAATTTGCCCGCGGCATAGAATAGATCGCGCTTAACTATTTTGAAGATGAATATGATCTACCATCATCCGTTAATAAATTAGCGATAATCAAATGAAAATGTTCTATAAACGTTTCCAATAATAATAAACAAGATGTAAGTAATGTTCTGATAATAATAAATTCATAATTTATATAAGTAGGAGTTCTATGTTGATCGGACTGAAATGTTAATAGAATTATGTGGTGAAGATTAATTTTGTTATTAATGTAAACAACAGATAGATAGAGGTATAATAATCTTTCGCTGTATGGTACTGCACGTATGGGTATGTATACTAACACAAATAAATGCATGATTAAGCATCAACTAATGAAGTTACATGATTTATCATAATAAGTCATTCGCTTACCATAATACTATTCTATTAATTTCTAACTGCACGACGCCAATTAGGTATTCTGAAGTCTAATAAACAGGTCCTATTGTAAGATAATTTGTTACCTCTTCAGTCTTCTCGCGCAAATGACTCAACGGATTATGATAAAATTTGACTCGCAGATAATTTAGGTGTTTTTTTCGGTGGATGATTGACTTGCATCGCCGATCGAACTCCTTTTCCTTTTCCGGGGACCGACAATCTACAGCAGTACATAGCTTATAGCTTGAATTTAACCCAGTTGCTGCTTCCCGTAGGATGATCATGGTATTTTATATACTCCAAAATACAATCATAATTATTCATTTAACTTGATAAGTATAAAATACAGACTACCAACCCTATTTGCAACAGATGCAACCTAGATTCTTATTACGGGTGTTGCAATAACATGAGTAGGTACATCAAGTACGTGCAGTCAGTGTGTGCCTCTTTATACAGTTGGTTTATCTGGCCTTATATGGTATTATGCTGTCATACAGCTTCCAATGACCTTTTCACCATGTGTATTACGGAACATTTGCCGGCGGCAATGAGCTGCCTAGAAATTATATTCACGAAACAATATTAATCACTAGCTGTCCCCCGCGACTTCGTCCGCGTGTTTTAGTTTCAACGGTTTTTCGTTTTTGCAAAATTTTTCATTTATGCTCCGATCCTTTTGGTCCCAGCGTAATGTTATATAGCTTATAGCCTTCCTCAATAAATGGGCTATACAACACTGAAATAATTTTTCAAAGCAGACCAGTAGTTCCTGAGATTAGCGCGTTCAAACAAACAAACAAACAAACAAATAAACAAACAAACTAACAAACAAATTCTTCAGCTTTAGGTATATATTAGTATATATATATAGATGACATGAAAAACCTATAAAAAGGTTTTTTTAAACCATTTCTGACCCATTGCAAGGCAAAGGCCTATCTACCCTCCCTCCATGTCTCTCTTTAAGGGGTGTGCTGAACCAATTTCTATCGAAGAAGTCCAGCTCGTCCAGCCATCTACGTCTGGGCCTATCGCGATGCCTCGTGCCATTTAGAGGTACCAATTGGGTCGTTAGTTTGGCCCATTGCTCGTCTGTCATGCGGCAGATATGTCCAGCCTAGTTCCATTTTAGCGTGGCAGCTTTCCGAGTAACGTCGGAGATTTTGGTGATGAACGGATTCCTAACCCGGTCTATAAGTTTGATACTATTTTTAGGTATTATTTTCTAATTATTCCGGTGGTTTCTATCCGTATAATTATACAAAAATGACTCATCATTTAACCAAAACTGATTATTTTAGTGTATGACTTGAGAATTTGTTCTGACTAGTGTAGTAATCAATTAGCTTTTTTACGAGCGTTAAGAAACATTTTAAGATACAGAATTTTGTTTTCGTCAATTTTTTGTTCTACTACTACCAGCAAATTCTAAGAAAGTATACGCATATGAGATCTAATAAAATTAAAAAGTACGTGTATAAAACAGTCGCTAATTCATTAGAAACATCAAATGTTTATAATTTGTCCAACCTCCCTGAAATCCTGGTTGACAAGCCAATCCCTACCACACCAAAACTTGAGCTACTACCTATTAACCAATTGAAAAAATCTAGGTAAATAAATTCGCCTAGATGTATTTTCCATGTCATTCAATGAATTACAAAAAATCTGTAACATTGTTTAAGTTAAGTACCGTTACCCAATATACTGCACCTAATTATTTCATCTCTGCATCACTTGCCTTTCATATCGAAGTTTCTAGATACATTTGTTTACCAACAAGAGAGTATAAGTAACAGTATTTTAAATCCTTTACTTACAATACAATTGAGTCTTTGTGAGTACAAATAGTTTGCGTCACAACACCAATTGATCTTAATAAAAGGGGAGTTAAATGGCTAGATGTGATGCTTTGTTGGGTATGGCTAGAAATTTATTGTTATGTTCGCAGCTTTGACTGTTGTACGAAGAAAAAAATATGTTTGTGACATCATCTGGCAAATTATTCTATTCATAAGGGTAGATTAATTGTATGTAGTGTAAGCGGAGTTTCATTAACTTCTTTTTTTTTTAAAGTTATCGCTTCTTAAAGAGATTTAGACGTGTCAAGAAAGTAAAGAAATTGTCGTTTCGATTGCTCTGAAGAAATTGTCGAGGATGCCCCAGAGATGCATGCAAAAATTCACTTTGATATTGTCAGCGTCTTAATTTCAAGGATGTAAAATCCATTTTAGTTATTAGAGAATATAGTACTATATAATGAAGTACTGTCTGTAGAGGTAGCTCTGTACTTGTACCTAAATATTAAAATCATCATATTTTTCTGATAATTTATTGATTTCTTTGAATATACTAACGGAATTTTTTAAGTAGATAGTCATGTTATGTAGCTACTCAACGTAATCTTGTTAGTAAAAAATCACTCGACTGAACTTTATTCTATAGATATAAAATGCACTATCATACAATTAGTCATAAATTGATTTAGCTTTATTATCATGCAGTACCTATACTCGGTATTTTTTTATCAAAATGATGATCATCATTCAGTACACACGTGTTAGTTTATTTCCAGTTTTGTCAATGTTCTTACTTTTCTCATTTTCCTGGTGTATGCTATTTTTTTCGTGACAAGAATTTTAAGACATGTTTTGAACCTTCATACTGTTTTCTTGTTGTCAAATTACAAGGATTTACCTGAACTTAAAGTGGATTAAGAACACTCAAGGTTTAAGAATGATGGGCATATTGACAATGAGGTAATCATTGTTCTTTCTTGTGCTTTCTATTTATAATTCTTCTGTTGGTCTAGTGGTTAGAGACCCTGACTGCCAAACCGGTGTGGGTTCGTTTCCCACTTAGGACAAATCGTTGTGTGATAAGCACGATTTCTGTGTCCGGGTGTAATTTATCTATAATACCTATTACTTACGTATTTATTATATACTAGCTGTCCCCCGCGACTTTGTTCGCGTGTTTTAGTTTCAACGGTTTTTCATTTTTGCAACATTTTTAATTTATGCTCCGCTCCTACTGGTGTAGCGTGATGTTGCCTATAGCCTTCCTCAATAAACGGACTATCCAATACAAAAATATTTTTTTCAATTCGAACCAGTAGTTCCTGAGATTAGCGCGTTCAAACAAACAAACAAACTCTCTTCAGATTTATAATATTAGTATAGATAGGTAGACTTAATGCCTGAAGGCATTCTCTGTCAGTCAATCTTAGGGTGATGCAGAGACAAAGCTAATATTATTATTATATTATTAAAATTGTAATGCCTTAACTATTTCGATGTGAAAAGAAAATTATGCCATTTGTGTAGTAAGTACTGTCATTTTGTCAGCTTGTAATTTCTTTTTTATTAATTAGGATTTGTTTCTTTTATACAGCCAGTCTATGACCTTGAGTATCATGCTTTTTGTCTCAAAGGGGCCATTACAATCCTTTAGTCTCTTCTAAATTATTGTGCCCCATCACAATTAATGATGTCATTGTCTCAACCGTCGCAACATCGTGGAATGTAGTAATTAAGCTACGACCATTCAATCACAGTCTCCAATTCCGTCGCTGACTGTTAATTGGAGTAATTCTATACGAAGTTTAATATAGATATTAAAATAGTTTTGCTTCATAGTCTAACTAAACATATTAAGTAAACAGTAACACCTGTATACATAGATACAAGACAAAATATTCGTGTTTCGACACGACTGTAGATCGTGCCCAAAAAATTGTTATTGGGGTTTTCCAGTGAGAAATTCCAGGTATCAATTCTAGAGTCCGCTCCAGAGTTCGTTGCTATGTGACCTCAATGTACCTCCCCTCATATTGAATTAGATTGTTGTTTATTGAGGGTCTGAATATGAGAATAGAGACTACGTAGGCATGGGCACTAATCCTCTCTTATATATTTATCTATCAAATATATAAGAATCTCATGCCACAGTGCTTGTTATCGAACTCCTCCATAACGGCTTGACCGATTTTTGTGAAAATGTTTGTGTATTTTTTTAATTTTTATTTCCTAGGTGATAAGGATGCCCTGAGTTATCTTATAATGTACTTTCTGTTATATGTATGTAAAACTTTGTCAGGAAGCCATAAAAAGATTGACATCCATTCAAATAATAAGGTATACTTCGTTCATATAAACCTGTTTAACTGGTACCTACTTATAATACGTAATAATCCAAAACGTTTTGTTACATTTGGACGTGACGTGTAGTCGTTAACATTATAACAATACTTCTAATTCTAAACGGCGACTATGTAACTTGTAAATCAGTGAGAACTATTTGTGTTAATTTTCATTTTAAACATTGATTTAAATACCTCCTTTTTAGTCACAGCCGTTGCCTGATTAATCTTTGTTTTGTTTAACCTGAATGAATTGATTTTGTTTTATTACAACAAACGGTTTTTAAATAAATCCTTCGCCAGACGCTATCCAGAATTCTACACTTGAATGATCTTTATCATCTCGGGATTTTGTATGCAATATAGTAATGCTAGGGACCTGCTGCGGCTTCGGGTGCAATATGCAAGTATTATATTTTGTCCCGAGTTCCCGACAGACTGCATCCTGCGTGTCTATATTGTGGGTAACTGGGGTCAGAAATAAACTAGCAAAATAAATTGGTACATTAACAATGATTTTAAATGAACGTAAAGGTAAACGACTTTATAACCTACCTATTAAATAAAATAAGCGAAATCAATTGTGTTACAGTTTTTTAGTATTAAGTCATTCCATCTTGCATTAAATCAAAATGGATTATTGTTAAACATGATGATTAACACAAAAACTAATCCCAGAATCTCTATTATTGATGTCAGCGGAAATGTTTGCATTTGTACATTTTCTTTGTTACAAATAGTCGGAAAACCGATAAACATTTTTATTTATTCTTATATACATTTCGTGTTTTATCGCGTTTATTTTCTATTCTTTTGTAGTGATAGTGACGCCACAATGTAGCCATAATATTATTTATTGCCCTGACTGTCAGGTGTAGATAGATTTTTACATCGTAACCACCAGTAGCAGCGAATTACGAAAATCAATCCATTAGGCCGATTTCTGAACTCTTTAACTTCTGATATACTTAAAACGATACTAAGGAATCACTTAAATTGATTTAAATAAGCCGATTCTCACACTTAAAGTTGACTTACTTAAATCGCTAATAAGAAATCCCTTAAGTAATCATTAATGTCTCTGAGTGCGCCACTATTATGTCGCTAATTCGCTACATTTTACGTTAAAGTTTCAGCTATGTATATCTTTTATTTACTTACCAGATATAGAAAGGAAATATATCCAAAGACCTACTTAAAACGTTATAAAATTATTGTTTTTAAATCTCGCACGAGCATAAATACTAATGCGTCAATTATTCACAGGGAGCTGATTATAATATCGTTTTGTTATCAGTGTTGCCCACGCATAAACGGTTTATGTTACCGTAAATTGTATGGTTTTGGATTAATGTTAATATACTAAAGATATATTAGTACTATTTGCTGAAATTACTACATACATTTTTCTATTTTTCTTCCACCGAAGACATTAGACGAGTGTAATTCGACATTAATGTGGATAGAGCTAATGTAAAAATTCCATAATTAGTTAGGAACCAAACATTGATATTAGACTAATCCATACTAATAAAGTAAGTCTGTGTTTCTGTTTGTCTGCCTGTCTGTTACGCTTTCACGGCTAAACCACGCAACTGATTGTGAAGAAATTTGGTATGGAGTTAACTTGAACTCCAATAAAGGACATAGGTTACTTTTTACCGCGATAACCGACATCTATCACACAATATCGACTATTTTTTTTAACGTGATATGAGAGTATTTTTAACTAAGTACAATTCTTTTACAATGTTATAACAACCATACTGTTTAATGACTAATTTTGTAGCCTCGTGCCCGATCATATTGGGAAATAATACCACTATCGGTCACCTTCGGGCTTCAACTAGTCTATAACATAATATAGTTACTATACATATGTCGGCTAAACATAGTAACATTGCTTCTATGTCATGCAATATACCTACTTTATGTTAAGCAAGAATCCAGCATATATTATATTTCCTGGGCTTCTAATCTGTCCATACTTCCATTCTATTATTATAAATGCGAAAGTGACTCTGTCTGTTACGCTTTTACGCCTGAACTGCTGAACTGATGTAGATGAAATTTGGTATGGGGTAAGCTTGGCTCTCATTAAATGATATAGGCTACTTTTTGCCGCGATAACGTAAGGCCACAGGGGGGTGGAGCCGCGGGCTACAGCTAGTTTTTTTAGTATACACGTGAGAGTTTGTGACTTATTGTTAGTTGTTACTTTTTCTAGCAAAAGATCCTTAACGGAATTAAAATTTGGCACATTCAGCTAATTTAATATGTAGGGTTCTTTTACCCTGATTATAGATCAACGGTATCTGGAACTACATGGGTAAAACCTCGGGATGATGTTCGCAGAAAATGATTTGCTCAATATCGACAGCAGTGGTCGGTCTAAATGCTTACCAATGCTATCATTGATCGGGTTAATGAGTAAGACCTATAGCCCGATTAATTGAGCATAATAAATATTTCAAATTAATCCATAATGAATCCTCAGGGGCTATCGTTTAATTCATTTTATTAATCTACGAAAACTCTTATATGTGAATATTACTATATGGGAATGTTCAAAAGACTCCTGAAAACCTCAAAAAAATAAATACGTAATTTAGAGTCTAAAACAAAACGACTTATATTAGAATTGCCTTTTCTGTTTGTTATTTCTAATAAATATATGTGAAACTGATTTAAATGCGAATACAAATGATAACCTTTTCACGTTTTGATTATTTTTATTGAAATTCGTCTGTATAATATCTTGAATAATAAGCTTGTTTAAGTCGCCCGCTTTGTTGAATATATGGTGCAGTGGAAATGCATGTATTCTCAATAACTTGTTGCAAAGCATCTTACTTGTCTTCCAGATGTTGAACACGTGTACTTTATGACATCACTCGTTCTTTTTAGTAATTATTATTATGTATAGTTATTGACTCAACAACTATAATTCAAGTGTTATTATTTGTTGGTGTAATTTTGAACTGATTACGATCAATGCAATCGTGGTATTCAAGTTCAAGGCAATCCTGTTATTCTCTTGCGTAATGTACTTAATACCGGTTTACAAGCCAAGATGAAAATGCGAGGCATTCCGAAACTTTTTTGATTTCATAATCAAAATCAAAATATAGGCCTTTTCAGGTACTTTTAAAACGTTCAATGACTCTAGTTGCGCGGTTCCAAAATGTCACTCCTATGGAGAAGAACCGGCAAGAAACTCAATAGGTTACTATTTAAATAAAAAAGGTAATACAATATTAAAAAATAAAATTATGTATTTTAAAATATGCGACAACAACGTAAAAAATGTATAAGATGACATCCAAAATGGAAGAAAAAATAAATAACAAATCCTACATTTTACTTTAAATTACATTGTCGATATTTACAAAGGTACCCTTTGTAAATGGGTCGCTCTAAGCACAAGACAAAAAAAAATACATACAATAAATATGTTTATGTGTATTGTTTTATAACCTTAGAGTTCCAAATTGTTAAGTCAAAACATTTATTATTGTACAGTCATTTTTGGTATTTTCCTATAAAGAGCATTGAAAGTAACATTGACATATTCGTGAGATAGTATTAAGTGGATGCTCTGCCAGATTATTCGGCGATCGAAAAATAAGGAAATTCCGATTACATTGCCGTCAGATTTGTTATTCGACCGCTTATCGAGGTTATTAACTGCCGATATTTACGTGAAAATGAACCTGATTGTTTTGAAAATAAGGTTTAATTACCAATGTGTAGGTTTCTGAGTTTATATGTGCGGATCGTCCATCTAAATGTCGTTCAGATTAGGTTGGGTAAATGTAAATTGCAGTTGATTTTCTTGATTCACAATATTGTCTTAGTGATCGATTTAGGATTTTTTGGCAATCAAATGTGTTTATGTTCTTCTATCTTTTATGAGGGATTTATTATTATATTCTTTTTATTAAAATTATGCATATTTCATTGGTTATTTTAACTGAAGAAAATTCTGCAAGACGTCTTGTAACCTTGAAAGCATTTTAACCATGAAAATTAAGATCTAACAACAACAAAACATTTTCCAGCGTAGTATTTTTTAATTTTGCACTGGCGTAGGTATAATCAGCCAGGCTTGAATCTTGTCAGAGCATTCGTCATTGTTATCACTCTCCGGGCCTATTCTGGCCGTTGGCTCAACAACCCAACAAATCTTTGACGGACTCCAAGGAGTGCTATACTTTGCTATCCAAGGCCACATGTCGCCGACACGAATACCTTTGCTAGTTCTAACACTATATAATATTGTTTCCAGTACTGTTTGAGGCGTGCCACAACGAGCCCGCGTGCCTGCAAGACCGCGCCGGTCTCGAGGCCATCACCCAGCTTCATAGGCAGCTAGATGATGACGCTAACGGCAACGTCGACCTTAGCGAGAGTGATGACGTGAGTTTATGAATTTTCTTTAGTTATATAGAGTTGTATACATATCAGTAATTTTTTTTGAGCCCGTGTTTCAGAAGGACCTGAAGTCCTTCTGAAACACGGGCTCAAAAAAAATTTAATGTTGAAAACTGAAATAGTTTTCTTTGATTTTTAGTAATGTTAAAATACTGGACAACTACGCAATAAAGTGCATACTACTAGTGTGCTTTGTATTCTTTCTCTTCTATATTAGTCTCACGGGACAATAAAACGTTTTGGTGAGTCGTAGTTTCCACGCTTATATTGCCAAGACTCATAAAAAAATATATTTTTTGTTACTAAAAGACATGGTCTGATTGTTGTTAATCTATTGATACTTAAATCCCCGATAGCCTGATTCTTATTGCCTTTTTTAATAGTTCCTTAATGTTCCTTTAAAAATGATTAAACTTCAAACGAACGAAAAAAATTTTTGACTCTAATTTCTATCTTCTGACCATTAATTGTGACCGTTAATTGTATATCGTTTCTATTGATTCCAGTTCCTTCGCGAAGAGTTGCAGTACGACAGCGGGTATGAGAAGCGGCAGCGCGCTTTCCACCACAACGATGACATGCACATATCTGTCAAGGAGCTGTGGGAAGCGTGGCTGAGATCTGAGGTTAGTATTGAGTGTTACCTTAATCATGTTAGGCCCACTTGCACGAAAATTTTTGTTGCTAATACGAGGTTAAATTGACAATTTTGTATGACCAACTGTCAATTTAACCTCGTGTAAGCATTTAACTCTGAGTAAAAAAGATAACCTGGGCTTTAACAAGCGGGCCTTATTGTATAAAGCGTTTAGATGTTACACTATCCTAAATTTCATCCTAATTCAGTCACAGAATAAGGAGCCTAGATGACAAAGCAAATTTGATTGATTGAAAATTTTTGGCGAATTTTTTTTTTTGCATTTTGGAAGACAATCCGAATATATTACACCTTCCTAGATGCAGGACCGATTTTATTTAGGATCCTAAATTCTGGAAAGTGTAATAAGCGCATAAGAAGGATACAATAGGAGACTGATCTTGATGATGGTAAATGATTGCAAATGAGATTCCATCTGGTTTCCGTTAATGGAAACGGAGGGTTACCTTACTGAATCACACTGCCGGCTTTCTCAGAGCGGTGTAAGTCAATAAAGGATTTCCACCTCGGAAAAATAGGGCGATTAATAAAATTCCCCTTTCTCTAAGCAGAATAATTTTTTTCACTTGGTGGTGTGCATTAATTGAAAAAGGCTTTTGGTTCGGGTTGCCTTTAATTCAGAATCTAGGTTCAGCCATTAAGACGGGTAAGGATGATCTAATAAAACTGTCTAATGAACAAAATATGCGCACATGCAAAAAAAAAATGTTTTATATGTGTGAACGGCAGGTCCTCCTAAGTAACACAAAAATTAAATGTATTTTACATGAATATTATCTGTAATTCTTTATTTACAGGTGCACAACTGGACGGTTGAGCAGACGGTGGAATGGCTGACGCAGTCGGTGGACCTACCTCAATACAAAACTCTGTTCCTGCAGCACAAAGTCACTGGTGCTACCCTCCCCAGGTAACTAGTGACGTCATCGCTTGAATATGACTCGATATTGACCTTAGTCTCGATAATGTTTGTGAGTTGCCCGTTTTCGTTTTGTTTAGAACACGATCATTCATGTAAGTATATATAAATTATATGATGAAAAAAAAATACTCTAAAAAGCAGTTTTAACATATAAGCAGAACGTTATGTAGTACACTGCACTTAACCAACAATCAAACTGAATGAAAGAATATAACATACTAGCTGTCCCCCGCAACTTTGTCCGCGTATTTTAGTTTCAACGGTTTTTCATTATTGCAACTTTTTTCATTTATGCTCCGCTCCTTTTGGTCGCAGCGTAATGTTATATAGCTTATAGCCTTCGTTAATATAGGGGTTCTCCAACATTGAAAGAATTTTTCAAATCGGACCAGTGGTTCCTGAGATTAGCGCGTTCAAACAAACAAACAAACTCTTCAGCTTTATAATATTAGTATAGATTGCCTTATTTATAAAAATATCGACGGTGTTTTGCAACTGATTATAAGATTCTTATTTATTTTTTTCTATACTTAGATAATTTTAATTCAGAACCTGCTTAGCAGTTGCTATAAAAATCTCGACGGTGTATCATAATAGAAACATGAATAATTATTTTAAGTCGTACATCAAACCATTATGCTTAAGACAATGGACATAATTATAATGTCATTCTTACTTACTAGTATACTTATCCATTACTAGCTGTCCCCCGCGACTTTGTTCGCGTGTTTTAGTTTCTACGGTTTTTCATTTTTGCAACATTTTTCATTTATGCTCCG
This sequence comes from Diachrysia chrysitis, assembly GCA_932294365.1. Taxonomy (NCBI): domain Eukaryota; kingdom Metazoa; phylum Arthropoda; class Insecta; order Lepidoptera; family Noctuidae; genus Diachrysia; species Diachrysia chrysitis. Next base: position 4,859,381 of record OW028659.1, on the reverse strand, counting down.
CTCCTATTGGTCGTAGCGTGATGTTATATAGCCTATAGCCTTCCTCAATAAACGGACTATCCAATACAAAAAGAATTTTTCAATTCGAACCAGTAGTTCCTGAGATTAGCGCGTTCAAACAAACAAACAAACAAACTCTTGTGCTTTATAATATTAGTATAGATGAACTGCTGAGCGTCAGATTTATATTTCTAGTTTTCATGTCCTCACTACATCCCTGAAATTTCTTGCCATCTTCTTATGTAGTTTTTTTTTTATATTTAAATGATACCACTGTTTTTAGTGCATCTGCCAGGTTCGTTTCTGTATCATCCAAAGGTAGACTGGTAGAAAATTCCTTCTGGTATTAAGTCCGCTTATGTACACTGTGCATAAAGTATTAAATAAATAATTATAGGTTATTATAAACCTCAAATTTCAATGTGACTTCGAATGACATTTTTTGTTGCTGTTTACATGAATTCTTATACTTAATTGTATTTTGTAATGTTTAACGTGTACAATAAAGAGTTAAATTAGTTAAACCTTAATGGTCTGAAATTAAAGTTTGCGCCGTCCACAAATAAATAAAGATAAAGTCTGAAATTAAGTCACATATTAAGCAAAAACTGTGTTTACATAACACCTTACCTTCGTCGGTATAAGAAACTCAAACAAAATAAAAAGTATTTAATCTCGAGAACCTTAAATACTTCAAGAAATATGTCAATAATAAATAACGTTATTTCCTTTGCACGATTTGTTTTTAAGATTTCTAATCTAAATAAAAAAGTTAAAGAAAAAAAAAGGAAAAAAAAACTAACAAAACAATGTAGACGTCAGTTTGGGTAAGACCTGTATGGGCAAAAATGCGTGAAAAAGAGAGGCATCTTCCCTACAGTAGGACAACATTAGCTTATAAGATAAGATATTAAGTGCATGTTTTTATTAAAAATTTGGTCTATTATCGTGGTAGAAGGTAAGTTAAAGCATGTGAATAAAAGAGTGATGAATTTAAATGTTGATGGATAGAGAAGCAGAGGAAGGCCAAAAAAAAGGTGGGTTGATTGCGTGGAAGAGGATATAAATGAAAATCTGAATTATAACATGACGAGTAATAGGGTAGAATGGAGTAAAAAATAAAACATTTGCGTCGACACCAAATAAACTGATATAAGCCGATAAGGGCAGGAGCGCCATGACACCCAAAACAATACGGGGACACTTCGCACATTTGAAGGTATAAAGGACATTAAGACTCGAATGTAATAGTTCTTAACAATAGAAGGTATTACTAAAACGAAGCCTAACTTATTTAAAGAACTGTTAAGCATTAACTACATGTATAGTATAGTTTTAAGTCCAACTACATCTAATACTTTTTGCCACTAGGGCACTAGGGCCACAGGGCGATATGGTCTCTCAGCGACGAGTAATTCATTTAAATAAAAATTGATCCCGATTTCCCTTCTTGAGCCATAACTTTTGAACGACTGCACCAAATCGGATATGTAAAAAAAAAACATTGGAAATCTTTTGAAATACACACCCCATGCGAAGTCGGGGCGGGCAGCTAGTTATAAAAATATTTGTCATCGCCATTATTTACTATTACCGTTATTTACTTGTTACTTTTTTCCAGATTGGCTGTGAACAACATGCAGTTCCTGAGCAACGTGCTGGGCATCAAGGATCCCATTCACAAGCAGAAACTAACGCTCAAAGCCATGGACGTCGTGCTCTTTGGCCCCCCTAAAGGTAACGTACGACACTGTAACTGTTTCTTTAATGCAATAAATTATATATTAGCATAACACTACAAAATCAAGTGAAAAACATCCAGAGAGCGAATGCCAGGCGCTGATGTATGTATACTGCGTTCGCATTTTATATGTTAAACTTGTAAACAAACACGAGTTTTAGGAAAATCAACTGTAATGCTTACATATAAGGTTCAGTTTACTCTACAACTTCACATTTCTTATGACTTTTTCAACAGTTTTAGTCAGTCTAAAATTATCTTTATTTACACTTTTATAAAGTTAATGTTATTTATGTGGAAATAACAATCATAGTTATCGTTATCATCATCCTTATGGGACAAATGCATTGCAATGGCTACCGTTATTGCGCTCACCAGTTGGCGCCACTGGCGCGTCAGCTATCAAAGCCCACCAACAAACTATGGAAGTTGATACATTCGGACATTACGTGCGACTAGCGCCTCTGGCGGCGAAATTTATAACGATAGCCCTTTATTATTGCAATCGTTTTCTTCATTTTATTGCTTTCTTCACCGTTGTATGAGGAATGTCGTATTGGGGTCGCTTACCAATGACCAACACACGTTATTATTTATTCTATAGTACTTACATTTACTGCTTTCCTCCTTTGTGATTATCCGCTAATAAAAACCAAAGCCAAATGTAGTAAATATCCGATATTGTTTTACATATTTTAGAAAAATGAATCTCTATTTCCTTTAGTCATCGCATCACGCGAGCACGGATAAAACAATTTCGCTAATTCCTTTTTTTTTGTTACCACCCGTGCGAGGCCAGGACGGGCAGCTAGTTTGTAATAATAATTTAGTAATACGGCAATGTCGTGGTAGCCTAGCGGTTGAACGATCGGATTTGTATGCACAAGGTTGCAGGTTCGAAACCACTATGGACAAGTACCAATGTGACTTTTTCAAAGTTATATGTACTTTCTTAATTATCCTGAGACACCATTGGCACACGGTGAAGGAACACATCGTAAGGAAACCTGGATTCCAAAAATTTGAATCTTTAATCGCCAACCCGCTAGCGAGCAAACGTGGTGAAGAGGCCTTTGCCCAGCAGTGGGACAATAATAGGCTGGTATTATTATACGGTAATGTACATGTTTTTAAGCATATATTCATAAGTAAGCCTCGCTGTGAACTTCGCCGCACCTTATATATTTATATTTTAACCGGTTTATTAATATCAGATATTTAAAGACGTTCAATTAATCATCGAAACCCGTTTTCTAGCACTCTTATGAATCCGCTTTAGTGTATTATTATAGACTACAGCACAAAAACGCTATGGGCTTCACTGATTTTGTGTATATTTAAATGCGTAGGTAGCAAGCGATGTATTCTTGTTAGTGTGGTTTCTTTTTGTCGTTTTAACCGACTTGAAAAGGAGGAGGTTTTCAATTCGAGTGTATTTTTTAATCTTTGTAACGCGATAGCTCTGGTAATTGTGGACCGATTTCAAATAATGTTTTTGTCAGTGTCATTCTCTTTTTTCCAGTTTTGGGAAAAACTTAACTTAAATACTTGTTCGTATTAATCTTGCTTTTTATCAGTACTTGTTTAACTAATTAATTATGTCAACTTAATGAAAGCAAGTTGTCAATTAGCTGTCAAACAAGAAAGATAATCTTTATGACCTGAGTTTTATATAATAATGTCAGCCTAACTATCCTACTGAGGGAGCAACGACTTTTTAATTTAATTTAAACTTGCATTTTCGTATTTTGCAGACCTAGATCTTTAGAGATTCGTTGCAAGAACAACCAACTTTGAATTCTATATAAAAAAAAATCTGTTTCTTTTTTTTATACCAACTTTGATCTGACAATAAACGAACACAATAAAAAAATAATTATCCAAATTGGTACGGTACAGTCGTTCGGAAGTTATGCGCGTACATACATTTTGGAGATTTTAATCATACAAAAAAGTCCTTCTCTCTATTTAAATACGCTCTGTTTTTCATAAAAACAAAAGGAGTATACAGTTGGACAGTAGATATTACTAAAAAAAAAAAAAAAAACAGTTTTTCTTTTCAAAATTACCATGTATATTTTTTTACCGCCAATGCTTCGTCGTAATCGTTATTTAATGTTCAAATAACGTTTGGATATGACCACATCTAATTGCGAAATTGTATTTACAATGTGCTCTTACGTAATTCACAAAAATAAGTACATTTTATGACTTTAGACGAGTCGTAATTGGTTTTCTGCACTAAACAAAAAACAGAAACTTTATTTGAACTAGAAGAATGACTTCGAATACGCTTGACTTTATACTACATACATATTATATTCAATACCTCAGTTAGCACCCCCTCCCTAGATCAAGCTGGCCTCAGCCGGCCAAACTAGCAATAAAAATATGTCCTTATTGGTTTTGCCTTATTAAGATTGTTAGCAACGCACTAAGTCGAGGTCCGAACCCCACAGTGGGTGCCCTTAGTGAACGTTGCTGACGTATTTAGTTTTTCTATTGCTCTGGCTGAACGCCTTTAAGCTTCTCGCCAAAAGTCCGGTAAAGCAGTCAAAAACTGCGGTAAGGTTAAATGCGTAGACCTCATCCAAATAAAAACCTCTGTTGCCTTGTCTGTCTGCCCTTAGCAACTGTATAAATGTGTTCGGATTCAATGACTACATATGAAAAGTTTGCGTGAAATGAAACAAATACAAAACATATGTATCTTCCGCTTAAGCATTATCTATGGAAGCTACATACTTTCATCGGAAATTATTTTCTACGTTCTTTAAAGTACTCTAAAATGATCGTGAAATCTGACGCATATATATGCTGAATAGGTCTTTAGACAAATAGCTACACTATGGCATGTACCTAGATCCTATAATGCCATAAAATCACTAATTTGCAATGTCTCACTTAACACTAATAAAATAAGAATAGCATTATAACCGACATAAAATTGAATCGCCGAACAGAACAACATGGCTCGCTGAAGGTCGAGTAGCCATTAAAACACGTCAATACAGTGCAAAAAACGATTCATTATGTGCCCCGATAATAGATCTACAACCATTGTTGGAGCTAACTGGTAAGGGTACGTTTATATGTGACGATTGCCGTGCGACACGACATGATGACGTGCGATCGTGTCAAAGTTCTTTTCTACATTTTATTAATAATGTACTAGACAAAATATATATACGTTGTTTTGCTACAGAATTACCGTTTTTGAGAAACCAGGAGTACTGTGTACTACCGACCTACTTCGGAACCAATAATCATGTTGTCTAAAAAGTTTTTTAATGTCAGCCAGGTAGCATATTGAAAAATATTAAACACTTTTTTTTTCTTTTAACCAAAAACTTACGACTGTACTTTGGTTTGAATTGTCGCATGACGTCACGATGTCGTACGTTTTGGTTAACATCGTGACGTATTTAGCCCCCTTCTGAGCTTTGATTCGCTTTATCTCCTTAGTTTTTAATTATTTTGAAAGATTAAAAATAAATGCTTATTTAAATAAAACTGCATGAAAATATTTGACAGAAATGCATTTCAAGTCTATCGATTTCCGAATGGCATTTATTTAAATATGATATTATCGGTCCTTTATTGTTATAGTAAGCTTCTAATAACGTTGTATATTGATCGAAAATTAAATGAGTTGATCATGTTCGTAATTTTCGTCAATATTGAAAGCACAAAAATATTAACGCGGACTTCGACAGATGAAAGACTTCGTATAATTTATTTTCTTTGCATGTATAATTTCGTTTGTAAGTATAATTTACACGATTTTATCTAAAAAGCGTAAAAAGCATTGATATGTTCAATATTCGTTACGCCTGTCAGGTCAGGCCATGTAAGATTTTTAATTTTGCATATTCATAATATAGAAAACAGTCACCGATTTACTTTCAGTACTAACTATCAGATATACTCACTGAAGTCTTGAGTAGAATACACTACCAGTATCTATGAATGTATTAAAATACAAAGAAATTAAATAAAACTACTTTTTAAACGGATTCTACCGTGGTTTATTTTGATTTTAGTTCCCTGACGTTTCAACGCCTTTGCAGATGTCATGGTCAGACTGAAGTGGTATTCGTCTTGACAGTAGATATTTCTCGTTCTACCTTCATAATTTAATTACCTGATTATTTGTATTCCGACCTACGCAATATATTATGAGCTCATTAAATAAACCGCGATAGAATCCGTTTAAAAGTAGTTTTATTTCAATGCCTAACATTCGCGTAAAACACAGAAAGCATTAGATAAAGAATTCATAATTCAGATCATTAGTGCAGTCGTAACTTCTCAACATATAAAATCATAATATTGTTGGTATAAGTAATGCATAAAAGAGATTATATCCTTTCCCCGTACGATTGAAAAACAATCGACTTGTCCTACAATCTTGTTTACAGTATTCCGAATGCATTGTCTGCAGTGTCGGTACGTGTGCACTCTGCTTTAAGGTCACCATTGTTTTTACGTTGCTTCCTAGAATTTACATGCCGTTTATATCGTTTAAAATGGACTAGGAAAACTAGATTTAAAAAAAAAGGTTTTTGACAATCCGCTAGTTTGTAGTACTGTTTATGATGTGGATATTTTTTAATCTTTTTTTTTTGTTTCCTTTTGTTTCTATTCAGCCAAGTGGTTTGTGGTTTGAGTATTTCATAGATACAAATTCGTCAATATTAACGGGATTGGCAATTGCACACTTTAGTAACTACATGAGAAAATTCTGTCAATCATAATCATAATCTATGGGTTTGTAGATTAAGGCGATGCACAAATTATTTACCTGTTTTCATTTTGTTTTTACTTAGCAACCATAAAAGATATTGCGTTGAAATTTGATTCCTGGATAGAAGAAGGTACAATAAGAATATATGGTGATTAGTTACACGAAAACAAAGAAATTGTATAGAATAGATAGTTTTATTTTTTGAAATCAGCTATTTAAAAACAATTTTTTTGATCTATGCAACAAACTATTTAAGTTAATGATATTTTTTCAAACTATTTGATGCATAACCATAATATCTTAATAAATGTCGATTTATTTCTTATTTCATCCGATAGATTTCAATTAATAAGAGATTTCAATTTTGTCTCTTACGTTATTATTTTAAAGATAATATTTCGCGTCCTTGACATATATTTAACTGTTTTCGTCCCGTAAACAAGCAGTTAGTATTATCACACTGTCTTGCATTTCCAAATAGGGGACCGGACTATTTTTTTTTTATTTACTTGTCACAAAGACTATTATAAAATATTAGAAACCTATTTTTTTTCTTTTTTTGGAAATGTCGCGTGACGTCATATGTAGCTACAATTTTTACCCACATGTAACGTCACAAACCCCTACTCCTGAATGTTATAGTGCTTTAACTTTGTCATGATTGATTTGATTAAAGAAAAAATACGACTTTTTTTTGGCGGTATTGGATATTTCCTTTTTATACCCAGTCCGCACACCTATTGGCTTTCCACTCCGCTAGACTCCGCCTACTCGCAAACGAAATAATTATTCGAGTAGCGCCTTTGTTTAAATGCCACGTGTACGTACAATGATACGCGAAGAGTCGAATATACACATGATTACGTTTTAATCGCTTTACGCACGAAAGGTATTGTTCTTTGGTGACTGGCAACAAGTTTTGTTTATTTTTTTTTAATCTGAGCTCTCAGTATGCGGTTCATTTTTTGCGAAAATACACAACAGTTTTTAATTGTGTATGTTTACTTGATGTGACTTGTTTATTGATTTTGTAGTACCTACCTGTGTTTATTTGTGATTTTAATAAATATGTGTCAATGACAATGAAGAAAAATTTCATTAGTAAATTAAACGCGCATTGGTTTCCTTCAATATTATATTAAGGTAAAAAAGGTTTTTAAAGGCAGTACCATTTAGACTAGCTTCAAAATAAATGTTTTTATTTACACTACAAAACCTCAAATCCTATTTCCCTAGTTACTATGCGGCTTTAAACAAGTTTTGTTAAAGTTTTCGGGTATGGCCAAATTACAAATTAATGGTAATTATGCTAGGAACTAGTCAACACATTAAATACTATAAAAATCTTCGTATGTGATTTTCGAAATAAGTCCCGATCAAATTTAATTATTTCTTTTTCTTCGTATTCTAAATAATATACAAAATACAAATACAAATACAAAATTCTTTATTGTGGTACATAGGTAAGCAAATAGTTGTTACATGTTTCCGAGATTGTACACAGCTATGACCCGCCATAATGGCATACAATAATTTTCAAGTAGGTCAGTGACATTTTATAACTAAACTTTAATATAGAAAATTTAAATAATAACAATTCAATATGCAGGGTTACTGGTTACCTGGCAATCCGCTAAGGGGCTGTAGGGGAGGTAATTTGCTAATATGCTAATGTCAACCGTTTTCGAGTAAATTATGATTATATATTTTTTTAAGATATATGCAGTATCTAAGCAACTTTGAAAATTTATAACAAACTTATAATAATACTAACACATAAAATATTATTTTTCACTTGTTTAAAGTTCATCATATTTAACCATATAACCACAATTATCTTCAATAGTATAGCAATAAGAGGTACAATTTTTTTTATTGTGGAGTCATTTGGTTGCAAATGACCATCCCTAGATCCCCTTAGCGGATTGCCGGGATATAACCAGTAACCCTGTATACAAGTTTTCAAAACAAGGCAACTGCTGTTAATGTTCTTTTTATTGCATTGACGCTGATTTAAGCATGGGGTTTTAACCGCTGGAGTCGAGCAGAGAACGACGACTGCGACTCCAGCCAAGAGCAGAGACGACGGGTCCGGGGTGTATTTACTCGTTGACAGTCTAACATTTCCCCACGTGGTGCCCTCGGCGAGGGTAGAAGCCATTAAGAAGCCAAAAAAAAAAATTAAAAAAATTAAAGGGGTGGTTTCACTCCGCGGGCTGAATTTCACATTGATTCGTCGCAGCTAATGTCGCAATTAATATTTATTCGTTCAAGTGAGTATTCAGCTATCAATGAAATACAAACGTGATCACACGTGCTCCTGACACAACCTAAAGGTCTCTCTTACTCGCGTATATAATTATATTTTATAACAATAAAACTAGATTAAAACGATATTCTATGGTTTGCGGTGCGGCTAGAATGCATGGAACGTAATGTCAGACCGCACGTTATTACTACTTATAAACGTGTTATTAAATCACATATTTAGTAGTGTCACCATTTGTTGAGCTTTGTTCGAGACTGTCCTATTGCCTGAAACAGGTATTAAAAAATATGGATTCGTTAATATTAAAAAAAAAAACCATATCGAGTTGTGAAAACTCTAGTTAGTGGAAAGAGTTACGAGCATTTCAATATAGCGAGGTAGACAGAGATGGAGATGTTAAAAAGCTCCTTATTAGTCTACGGCTGCCCGTATACAAATGACGTTTTGCGAAAAGGTATAGACTGCATCATCCACAAACTTTTTTTTAACACTTCATTATTTTAGTTTTGCTTAAACTTCAGATTATTCTTAGAAACTAGCGACCGCAGGTTCTGTTTGTGTTAGATTTTCAAAATATTTCCATACATTTTCTTTTAAAAAACATTGACCTTTCAATAAGGAACTTATCAAAATAAGGATTATCCGATGTGGTGCAGTCGTTCGGAAAATATAGCTTAACCAAGGAAAATTCGGGATTTATTTTAGTTTATATAGATAGAAGATATGTATAGATACACGTAATGGATCAATATTTCGATATATAATAATATACCTAATTGTTGAGCTTTGCCCTCCTAACATCCTTGATTGCCACCCACTCGTATACACTAGACGTGTAACATGTTTATAAGGATATGTGTCCATTGCTTCGTAGAAATGTACGAGGAATAAATAGTGTTTACGTGCAAAATAATTTGAAGGTCAAAAGAAGTATCGAAGTCATGTACCTATCTATTTTATTACACAGGTTTTTTATGCTTTTGTTTGCGAATTTAACATATAAGATTTTTAGGTACTTTATAGTTACCAAATTTCTAATAAAAAAATAATTTGAACCAAAACCGCCGTTGCTGATTTCGTTACCTATTCAGACACAAATGTAAAGCCGGGTCTATGGCAGTTTTTACACATAACATTGTTTTAAAACATAAATTAGGGGTGTGGCCTAAACGTTTTGCCGAATAAAAACAATCGATCATGCTAGGCCGGTGTGTTCCTAATTTATATTTTCTAACAAATGTTATGATACAATTTTGGGCAGCAGACATGGTTTAAGGATAATAAAACTATTAAAAATAAAGCTTTTTTAGCAGACGGGTATAAAAAAAATTAAATACATTTTTCTTGTGTTTTTCCGGTACATTTTTTAAGTAAATCTTCCATAATTATTTAATTAATATTAATTTCATGAATTACCTAGTGTCAATGTGCACTTTTAGTCGTAAATACGTATAATTAGTTTGCGATGAGACACTCAAATACCAAACAAGGTAATAAATATGATGTTCACGTACCTATCAACGTAACTATTTTATAATCTCCCCTTGTCGCACGCCAGGTCAAAGTCATGTTATTATATCTGACCTGTATGCTGGGACAAAGCTGTACCTGTATATGATATAAATTAGGAGAAAATAAGAAGTTGAGGTGGCCTTGTGGTTCAATGAGCGGATTTGTGTGCACAAGGTTGCAGGTTCAAACCCATCACAGGAAGTACTAATGTGCCTTTTTCAAAGTTATATGTACTTTCTTAATTATTCTAAGACATGGACAATCGGTGAATGTAGAAATCGTAATGAAACCTGGATTCCAAAAATTGAATTCTGACATCGCCAACCTGCATTGAGCCACCGTGGTTATCAATGCTCCTGCCTTCTCTACATGAGAAAAGGCATGTGCCCAGTAGTGGGAAATTTATAGGTATAGATTTATAGCAATGTTAAAATGAAGTCTAATAAAATTACGTTACAGGGTCATTTTCACGCGTGAATGACACATGAATCCTATTCTTTTACATAACCTATATTGAAGAATATGTTTTTTTTTAATACTTAGGTTATGTTATGGTACGAAATCCGTCCTCAACATAATTAGCAAAAGGTTAGTTGGCGATAATTTAGGGTATGGTTAGGTAAACAAAGAATAGCTAGACTACAATAACTATAGACCTCGACATTTTACCTTTTCGTTTTGTATACCCAAAACTGTTTTAAAATTATATTTATAATGTAGGAAGTGTGAAATTTTAAATATTCCACGGTACGATTTAATAGTATATGGCACAAGTCTGCTATCGCCATGTTTGTATCGGCAAATGTATGACAACTGGTTTTCTCAGATATTACACGTGTGTAATTAATATTAGCATGTAAGGAAAAATACAAAATAGTTTGCACTAAATAAGCGAGTCTCACATTTTACAAACTGATGGTGTCAATGGCGTTACATCACAACTTACAAGTATGATTTAGCTTCATTCAAACCTGAGTTCTGTTAGCAGTAGATGTGCCTCAGTAGAAGTTTTTTTAATCAAATGACGCGCTATTTCGCAACGCTTTTAACTATTTTATGCATTCTTTAATATAACTGTGATAAATTAATGAGAAATTGAGAAATTGTGTTTTAAGTGAATTGTTTTAGTATTTTATTAAGATTTAGTGATGTTTTTTTATAAGTAATGTAAAGTGACTTCTACTAGTATGTAAAAATAAATGTTTGAGACCTGGATCGCAGTGTGTGCCTCATATTGTGTATACTTGGCGTTCAGTGGCCGTTATGTGGATTTGAATGAAGATGGTAAACAATACAGCTAGCTGCAAATATTTTGTCAGGTCCCGTGTTGCATATCACTGTACTAGCCTTCTTGTACCTTCCTTTACTTAAAAACCTTTTTTCTATTTTATTTCAAACAAGCTGCGCCCTGCTGTTTTAGTCGCCTCTTTTTTTAAAACAAATAATTTGATGTTTAACATTAATAACCTATAACCTTTCTTGAGACTTGGGATATCAAATGCAAAAAGGTTTTTTCAACTATTCTATACTTCTCGAGACTTCTTGAGACTTGACCTTTTTTTAAATGATGACTAAAACTCTAGGTTTACTATAGAAAAACCGTATAGATTTGAAATTTGTAATCGCTAACTCGCAAGTAACCAAACATGGTAATAAAATGCAAGTTCCTTCTCTATATGGAAAGAGCCCGTTGTCCAGCAGTGGGACATTTTCAGGCCGGTTTTATACCTTATATTATTATTATTATTGTCATGAGAACGTTCGCGCGTGTGGCAGTTGCTATGCGCGATATATTTCTAAATTTCAACCTTTAATTTTTTTATTGGTAAAGAGTTCGTAGTGTACACAGGTACAGTACATATATGTTTTTTGCAACAGTCTACAATGACATAATATCTCAATTAGTTAATTACACTTGACCTTCCGTGTGGCCATTCTATAAATAAGAAATCAATCTGGTTTGACAACTCGATGAACCATGTTTTTGTTATATATTAATAGTTATAACTACATTAGGTTTAAAAACCGGTAATTTATGCCATCTATTACTCTACTTAGTTTTCCAGTTGGTATATTCATTTCAGTAATAGAAATCCTGGCCAAATTAATTTTATGGTATAATAAAAAGGTAAAATCTATAATATTTTGGGACAACTCACACATGGCCATCTGATCCCTAGTTAACTAGACTGAGCCTTAATTATAGCAACCAGAAAACTGATAAACATACTTTTATATTTCTAAATACATAAATATAGATAAATTACACCCAGACACAGAACAAATAATCATGCTCATCATACAAAGATTTGTCCTGGGTGGGAATCGAACTCACGACCTCCGGTTTACCAGTCACGGTCACTAACCACTAGACCAACACCATTCAAAGTCTGTGTTGAGATATATTGTGTATTTTCCGTGTGTATTTATTCCATGAATTTCCTTACAAGATAAAAATACCTGTAGATATAGGTACGTAGGTTAACGCTTATTTTTTTTATTAAACTAATGATATTACAAAACCTATAAATTTGGAGCATGTATGTTGTTCACTATTATTCACTTTAAAGTACACTATTTGCATTATTTTATTATGTGACTCATCCACAAAACCTTTAGATAACTTAATTTCGAACAACATTTCCTGTTCTAGTGTGTAGTGCATCATTATCTAGATTCTAGACTAGATCATAAACGTTATCGGTGATTCACCACGGCCACGTTAGGACAGAATGACATGATAACTGCTTTATTATGAAAACTATACTATAGTTGCAACGAAAATGTTTACATTGTGCATAGTATCAATGTAAAATAGTTGAGTGAGTAAATTGTATAATTCCGGTAATGTCACGTCACTGATCACAACCTAATTCCATATTCAGTACTTTTAATTGTTGATATTATACCATAAAATTTCTTACCAAAGAGAGGTTTTTATAGTAGCTCAGGTCTATAGGTTACGGATATTTATTTTGCATTAATGCATGCGGAGCGAATATTCGTAATTAAATAAAAATATTAGAAAAAAAATAATCTCAGGCAGGACTCGAACCTCGACTACTGTTTAAACGCACTAGTAGCTTTACCAACTTAACTACAGAGGCCTCGTTTTTACAAAAAATATATAAAAGATTATTAGAATAATTTGCATTTGGTATAGGTGTACGTAGGTACTATGTTTTGCCATATGCAAGTATACATTAATGGCCTTGGTAATAAAAGTCGCGATGGAGCTTAACAACGGAGTAACAGATTCTAATTTTAAATTCTCCATGGAAAAATTAAATATAGAATCTGCTAAGCTATCGCTAATCGCAGTCGAGATTTTTATTAATAAGGCCAAAATAGTGAAAAGTAAACTTAGCAAATTGAAAACAGTACTTAGTTATTGAGTCACAATGAGTTGCAGGTGTGTCTGTATGTATGTCTGTCAGGCATTGACCCAATGCACCTTAGGTTAGGCAAACTATAGTAGTCTGCCAAGTATTTACGATATTTATTTATATACATCAACGATCTAGGTATAGTTTTCCTCGTGTGCTAACTGAGATAGTTCAGAACTGTATTTATGTTAAACGTTGTTGTTTACTATTTCTGAGTCACTAGAGCAATTAATAAACAATTATAATTGTAAATAAAAACTACCATATAAAAATAACTTCATAAGGCCCACTTTAGTTACCAGATTTAGTTGCTGACACAAGATTAAATTGACAATATTGTATGAAAAACTGTCAATTTAATCTCGTGTTAGCATTTATTTAATCTGAGTTAAAAGATAACCCGGGCTTGTGCAAGCGGGCCTAAATAACTTTCTACATCGTAATAAAGAAAAGACAGTTTTTTATAATAACTAGCTGACCCGACAGTTGTCCTAACAATTTTCGACATTTCCCGTGGATTTTTCGAAAAATTTTATTCATACAAATTTTGTCCTGACAGAAAAAAGAAACTAGTGAAATCGGTCGAGCCGTTCTTAAGTGGTGCGTGACTCGTCGTACATGTGGCAATTGTCTTTCTATTTATATAATAAAATACCTACATTATACTTTTTTTTAATTTCAATGATTTTTGTCTAAGGTATCAATGTAGTGTTTCGAGAGCCCTAAATATATATATTTAAAACAGCAGAGATAGGAAAGTCTAGCTCGCTAGATAGCGAAATTACTATTTTATCTCCTCAACCTTACCACGAAAAGGTGATTATATCAAAAAGGTTTTAGTATCTGATATTTTACGAAAGCCATACATATTGCCGCTTAAATTTCCATAAACACTAACCGACAACATTAAAAATAATTGGCATCATTTTTTTATGCTGTTACCTTCAACGTTTTGAATAGCACCAAACACTATTATGTACAATTTTAATAGTTTTCGCAGGTTTCCGCGACCAGGAAAATATGTTAACGATTTAATCTTATAGTCTGATCACCTATAGATAGATTAGTGTGACCTCTAGAACGGTAATCGTCATTTACGTAGTTAAAACATTTACTTGTCGGAAGTATGGACAGCAATTGACATTAGAAAGTACCTTTTTGAAATGTACCTTAAATACTTACATGTACTATTTTGTCAGTCTTGTCAGTTTTGTGTGAAAAAATCGGTGTAAGTAAATATGAAGTTGTAGCGCAAACTGAACCTTATATGTAAGCATTACCGTTGGTTTTCCTTAAACTCGTCTTTGTTTACATGTTCGGCATATAAATTGCGAACGCAGTATACCTAACATTACATACGTTAAGACCTATATAAAACTACACGGATTCTCTTGATTTTTTACGCCTTCTTAATCAACGTAAAAAGGCGGAGTTTTTTTTTTCATTTTTTTTTTTCGTTTTGTTCTTCTCGTGTCAAATGACTCTCAAACTCTTTCCGACCAAAAGGTTGCCACCTGAATGGCCCGGTCGTTGGCCTTTTATTGAAAGCATCGATACTATGTGAAATATCCACCTTATGCCTGAAATTATTTTTGTAACTTACACCAGATATCAAGAATGGTTAGTCTACTGTTAAAACGTCATGATCAATGTACTTGATTAATTTATGTCCTTCCTCGCAAACGTGCTTTTAATTGTTGTTGTGGTTTTGTGCGCTATCAGGATCCTCCTTGATTTGGTTGTTCCAGTTTTGTTTAGTTTATATTGTCCATAACTGCCGTTTTACGGTTTCATACAAAATGTTTTTATTTGAAATGTTCTTGAAATATTGTTTTGGGCCTCTTTGGAAGTCAAAAGTCTTAGGCCTCTGCACGAAAAACCTAACTCAGAGTTACTTGCTAACACGAAGTTAAATTATTATACACTCGTGTTAGCATTTACCTTTAAATTAAAAAGATAACCCGGACTTCTGCAAGCGGGCCTTAATAATTCATTTTTTAGTAGATATCTGCCAAACATTTTTTTTTCAAGCTTCATAAGCGAAGTATAGTCTTATTTTAGATCCGTGATAGTAGATAATATAAAACGACTTGCAAAAAGATTATTTAATTACGATTAATAATATTTGTCGCCTGAGGTACTCAACCTCATTACATTATTGTAAAAAAATATACCATGAACATGAAAAATATAGCATGAACATCTGATGGTAACAATCCACTCTAGATGGCTAGAGAAGGAAAGATATTTGACCAGTCTAATAGGCCAATTTGTCTCCACTATTAGCACATTAACCTAGATCGTTCTAGATAACAACTTAACTCAATTACTGTTCATAATATAAGGTTACCTGATATCAGTTACATTCATCTCAATAGACCTCGCTTACACTGTATAGGAAGCCTTCATTTTGATAATGTTATCTTCAACAATAATTACTAGTTAAATAAATGGTTCATATATATACCAAGTAATTATGAGCTTGAATCTAAGGGTTGATTGTTCAATCCACAATCTGTTTTTTATTCGTGGAATAAAATTTGTCAGATTATGCAGGAAATCTGTCAAAAATTCATCATCAGGTCTCATGCCCGATAAAATAGCCCGCAACTCTGCTCTAACTCTCCATGAACTGAAATGTTTGTAACTTATATTCAGAAAAGCATGCCTTTTATCCCCCTATAACCTACTAACACTAAAACACCATCACCATCTAAACCTGCCATGTGTTCCAGAAGGCAGTAGATGGAAGGACTGGCTCCTCGCATCCCTACTCCTCGGAGCGGTGGTCGGCGGCTGGGCGGCCCTCCGCGCCGGCCGCGCCAGCCGCCACCAGGTGCAGCGCATGCTGCGCGACATGGAGCAGCTGCGGAAGGCGGAGATGGCGCTCAACGATATGCAGAAGGAGCTGGAGAAGGCACGATTAGAACAGGTCGGTTGGATGAAGGCTAAAAAGATTTCCAGTAGGCAATACTGCGTGGTAACCTTAACTGTAATGATGTCGAACGTTAAGACCCATTTAATACCTTAATGTCATTAAAATTTTCTGAAATTATGGTTTGTAAAGAAATGGGCATATCTATACCAGGGTTAGTAACAAGAAGTCCCTTTTTCCCGAGTAAACGCCAATCAGGTATTCTATAAAATAAGTTATATAACCTAAGCATAGTCATCCAGAAGTTGCTATAGTTAGTATGGACCACTGTTTTTTTGTCTTTGTAATTCGCAGCTGTTCTGTGGTCTTCCTAAGTAGGTATATAACGAATTCAGTTGGTTTGATATTCGTCATTTCTTTCACTAACCCGAAATGTAAGAAGGTTTTCGGTTGTAAGACTAAAGAACTCGTATTTAATATAAAAGTAACTGTTACAGGAAAACGTTACTACAGAGAAGAAGAACTTGGAGAAGAAACTTCGCGAGGCAGGTGACACGCCGTTACTGAACTCCGCGTCATCAGACCTTGAGGTCACACAGCTCAAGGCTGAGATTGAGGTGAGGTAGTCCTTTACATCTTGTTCCTATATTCAAAAAAACGACAAATCGTTTTAATAACGGACGGTAGAATTTTCTCAGCAAAACGAAGAAAATTCTACCGTCCGCTAGCAAATCGAATAGTTTTTTGGATATAGGAACTGGCCATTAGTCTGATACTGTCTCTACCACTGTAAGGTGTGAATAAAGTAGCAACAAATGTACTTCAAGGAACGAATCTTTAAATAAAGTCCATATTATATTATAGGTATTTATAATATAATGGGATATCTATTTAAAAACTTTATAGCCTATTCGTCATGCAGACCAGAAAGTGTAAAGAAAAAAACACATACATACACATATAAATATCCTCCTTTTTGGTGATAACTGATTACCCTATTAGTGGACAGGTAGCATTTCTAAATTGTTGCCAATAAGTTGTTTTTAGTGTGGTGTATAAAAAACACTACCTCCAAGAAAATACATAATAATTTCAGTAATAATGCAGATGGTTAAATAATATAACTTCAGCATGAGTCAGCATCTGTGGCGCGAAGATTTGTGTATTATTCCGAACAACCAT
Source organism: Diachrysia chrysitis (assembly GCA_932294365.1). Lineage (NCBI taxonomy): Eukaryota > Metazoa > Arthropoda > Insecta > Lepidoptera > Noctuidae > Diachrysia > Diachrysia chrysitis. The sequence continues at coordinate 4,841,669 of OW028659.1, read as the reverse complement.
TATGTGTTATTTAGATTCAACACTATATAATTATTAAAACAATAGCAACAATGTAACGTTTTAGTCGTTATATAATTTATTAGTCAAATTGTTTAGTAAATAATGTTTATGTAATAATAAATTGTAACTACGTAAGAATTTTCAATTCCTGATGTTGTATTGACGACCTCCGTGGTCGTGTGGCGTACACACCGGTTTTCAAGGTGTCACCAGCTATGAGGTCCCGGGTTCGATCCCCGGACGGGTCAATACAGAAAACCACTTTTCTACATAAAAAGGTCTGGGTGTTTGTGGTACCTTCGTTGTCTCTGATTCCATAACACAAGAGCTATAGCTACTTACTTTGGGTTCAGAGCAATGTATGTGATGTTGTCCACATTTATTAATTTATTTATGTACGTGTAAATTAATTTTCGATACAACAACTAAAAGGATGTTAAATCGACTACTTTTTTAGTATCTTAGAAAAACTGGTACCAACAAACTGCTCTTAAAATAGAGCCAGAAGTCGACCATAGGAACTCCTTAACGAAACCACGCATTCCCATCGTGTTTGGGCTTGTTTGATTTATCTTCACAAAACCTTTGATCCTAGATGATATTTAAGCTAGTTCTTTTTTAATATAATTTTGGTTTAACATTTGTTCGTTACAGATGTTACGAGCAGAACTCCGCCGAGCTGAAGGCGAGCTCGAAGACAGATGCTGGGCGCCGCCGCCCGGCCTGCAGCAGTGGCTGCAGCTCACGCACGAGGTCGAGAACCGGTCCTACCTGCGCAAGAAGCAGCAGGCAGACATGCAGCTGCAGCAGGCGAGGGAAGCTGTGAGTACACCATATACGACATATCTATACTCCATATAAATATGGGATCAGGTTCTGTACACTTGTGGGTATTGTAGGGAGGCTTTCACAAGATAACCTCACTTATAATAAAAAACTGATCCTAATTCATCCAGAATTGGATGTTAATAAATATATGTTTTTATAATTTGTAAGTAATGAGTATTCAAAATATTAACATACTAAATCTAACAATATTAAATTGTTAAATTTAGTCCTGCGGCTTATTTTGATTATGCAAATAACAGACAGACTGAAATTCTTAAATATGCCTTTAGATATAATACCTTGTAAACCCTAACGAATTAACCATGTCAAAAAACAATGGAAGGTATTTTATAATAATGACAGTATGACTGTATGTATTAAACAAAAAAACCGTTATAAATAGGTACATTATTTATGATATCTTTCATTAAAGTACCGATAAATGTTTAAGTATAAATAATAGTTTAAGAAAATAGAATACCTATATAAATAAAAGAGTAACCTACGAAGTTTCTTGCCGGTTCTTCACCATAGGAGTGATATTTTGGAACCGCGCAACTAGAGTCATTTAACATTTTGAAAGTGCATGAAAAGGCCTTTTGAACTTTAATGACTTTTCATTATTTCAGTGCGAAAAACTCCGCAAGAAGCGTTCGAGTTTGGTCGGCGCGTTCGTCTCGACACACGGCAAGTCTATCGACGATGTCGACCGCTCCATAGTGGAGGCGCGCACCGCTCTCAACGAAGTCACGCAAGAGTTACAGGTAACATAATAATAGGGATGTTGACTGTGCATAAAAAGTTAAAATCTATTTAGTCCGTCAGTTAGATAATAAAAAAATATTAGACACGTATTTTTTCTTTTATCAAAAAATTACAAAATTATAAAGATACAGCGATTTAAAGTTCAGTAGTGGGGGCTTATGACGCCACGCCGTCGTATAAACTGTTGCACGTAGTGACGTTACGCGAAATTTCCATTCACTGTATTTTGCTCATTTTTTATTTGCAGGTAAAAAAGAAAAATACGTGTCCATTAAAATTCACTATTCTACCAGGCGGATATAAAAAAAAAATTAGGACACAAATTTTAGGCCTATTATGTTTAAAATCTAACGACTTACATCTAGTATTTTGGAAAACAGGTGTAGATAGTCAGACATCACACGAAAAGTTATATACAGCCTACGATATTTTCATACCAGAAAATTCTGTTGTACACTAGCTGTCCGCCCGACTTTAAAAACATTTCCATAGGTTTTTTTTTATAAAAACCTTGTGCTTTATAAACGATTTAGTGCAGTCGTTCGGAAGTTATGGCGTGATGGGATTCATTTATAATAAAAAGTAGCAGTAAAATTTAAAGACAGTGAAGTCTACTCCCCATAGGCTGCTTCTCATTGTTTTTAAAATGATTAGAACTGCGATTCTCAGTTCAACAAAATTAGTAACAAGTTTGACCATAATACATCGTGTTTCAAATTTGAAAATCGTATAGTATCTATATATACATTTTAATTTCTAGGAGCGTATGCATAGATGGAAACAGATCGAGCGTTTGTGCGGCTTCAATATAATCAACAACAACGGCCTGCAGTACCTGGAGACTGCGCTCTACAGGAACGGTAACGGACGACCCATAGGACGTGGTGAGGATTATTTACTTACTAGCTTTTGCCGGCGCCTCCGCCCGCCTAAGTCTCGGATATCGGGACGATAAAAAGCCTATGTCCTTTTTTAGGATCTAAGTTATCACATACCAAGTTTCATCAAAATTGGTTCAGCGGTTTAACAATGAAAGCGTAACAGAATGACATACAACAGAATAACTTCTAGCATCTATCATATTAATATGGATATTTATTAAGACTGGCCATAACAGGATAGAAACGCGTATAAAATAATAGGGAGACCTTTGCCGTTTATGGCGCAATAAGAAATAGATCAAATATTTCAGGAAAAAGTATCCTATAAAAATGAGTTTTTAAAACAGCTAGGCAGTGAGTAATAGTGAAAACAAATCAAACATGATTGAAACGATGAGATTGTGTCGTTTCGTTACAGAGTTCCTGTGGCCACCTTCTGGCTCCATCATCAGATCAGCTCGAAAGCATCATAATATTCTATTTAACATCGAACTTACATAGGTCTAACAAAATTTCATCTTAATCGGATGTCTTTAATTATTTAAGGTGCTAATTAAGCTTGCAAGATTTGACCAAAACAAACATACTTACATACATGCAAGCTAAAGAAAAGCTTGTAAAAAGATAACATATGATTTGTCGCGCCTATCAAAATCAAAATCGGTTTAGTAGTTCCAGAGATTGCTTGCTACAAAAAAAACTCACAAACTTTACTTATTTATATTTTAGTATAGATACTGTACACAGTATTAAAGTCTTGGATTACTTTACTACATTATTTAAAATCAATTTGTATTGTTGTAGGCCGTATCAGCAGCTCCCAGGACGACCTAAGCATCGGCGATGACGCGTCCATTTGTGGTTCAGGTAAGAACTTTGACGACCTGTCTGTCTTCCATGAACACGACGATTGAGCTCAAAACATCATAAAGTAGATGCATTCAGACAGAATAGAATAGGTAACGCATAAAAGACATTAAATATAAAATAGAAATGAAATAAGTATAATAAATTAAGAAACCCCCCACAATTTTTAAGGAGCTGATCATTTTTGAATGTTTAAATAGATCTTCATTAATTAACGTCGTCAGATTTAAAACTAAAACCGTATCATAATTGGTCCATCTGTTTGTGAGCTAGGATGCCACAGATAGATAGGCCCTTACACATATATCGAGATTAAATCATATAAATAAAAACCTCGCTTTTGTCGTCGTGGGTTGAAAAAAGGTTGGATGGTGAATAAAATACTAACGTGAAATTTTTACTACTGGTAACACTGGTACTTATTTTAGAGTAATTCGATTTAGTCGATTTTTTAAGATAGACGTCTGAATGCATATGCTTTATAATTATTTAGTACAATGTATACTTTTGCCAATACCAATCTTTCGATAGAAATTTGCATTTAGTTTTGCAAACTTATTTTTGAAGTCTTGTGATGGAGTGTTTTACCGAGTTTTTTTTTTTATACTAAAAATCCACTGAACCATATTAGACAATTGGTTCCAATCGAATCTCACGTTTTATTCATTTCAAGTTTTTAACTAACTTTAAACACTTCATAATGAGTCTTGCAAACAGTAGCGGCCTTTTGTTTGGTTTTATGAAAATGTAGATAGAATAGCAATTTTTTTTGTGCATACTAGAAATTTAAAAGATAGTAATTTGCATGCCATTTAGAAGCTAAATATTTTGAGGATGGTATTTATTTTTAATATATCTTGTAAAATGTTCCATGAACTTTTAGAACATTCCTTATTTTTTTTTCCGAAAGAAGCTAAGTAATTTTAATACTGCGTATCATAATTATTATCTCAAGTGCAATTAAGATCTGAATTTAATTATAATTGCATTTCATATTAATTATCAATCATATAATATTGATTTTATCCTGGCGTGTTATCATAAAGTTATGATCAAAAAGTCGCTACTGTATGCTAGAACTGTGTGATATTAAAATAGAAATTATATAACAGCTTTTTCGGCAGCAATGATGACCGATCCGTGATTACGAGAAATAAAAAATAAGTAGGAGCATTTGTTAGTGAAAGCATTTATTTAATACAACAAAAAACAAGCACCAATTTGGACGTAATTTAGGTCACAATTACAATTTACAAAAGCAATAAATATATTTTATTCAAATAGTTAAGAATATTTCAAATTACTTTAATTTTAAAAATAAGCCTTTTTTTGAGTGGGTTTTCAAACAGACGTATGTATATCAACTATTATTTGAAGCAATGTGATAGCTATAACTTTAGTATAAAAATGTGATTGCTTGTACAGCAATAATTTTGAAAGTTACCATTGTAATATTAAATTTACCTAAACTGATTATCTAAACAGTGCTCAAAGTGTGTCGATTAAGGAAAAAATGCTAGTGTTTGTACTTAAAGAAAACGATTATTGTATCGATATAGATATATTAGTCGATTTTGCAATGTCATAAATATATTTTTCTTGTAGTTACTTAATAAATAAAAGGAATAACTTATTAAAATCATTAAATTCCCAACGAAATGTTTATTGTTGATCATAGACAGTTTGATTTATGATAAAATATAACAGATGATGCCATTTATTGATCATAACATCTAGTTCATCTTATCGATTTGTTTATGCGAGTAATCGATTAAAGGCAATCGAATCATTTAGTCGAGTTCCTGATGTAGATGTTTCATAGTGGTGACATTAATAATAAGTTAAAAAACATTGTTATTTATTATTATTAGTTTCTAAGAAACAGTTTTATGTATGTATTGGAAATAAATCATATTTTGAAAATGTTGATCGTCACAATCGGTAGGAAGCTTTCAGGCAGAAAAAAAGGTATTTGTTTTTATTTATTCAGAGTTTTTCCCAAATAAGTAAAGCATGTATGAAGTAATAAAATTATATTTTGTACATTATATCTCCTGTCGGTGTGGGTTTTCTTTCATTTTCTATCCCTGTGCATGTTTTGGTAACTAATATCACCAGAGTACAAATTATTCTCATGTAGCTGACAAAGACGCACGCACGCACAAATATTACATAAAATTTACTTTGCATTATAAAAATGCACTTAGATGAAGAAAGGCTTATGTGACACTAATCAAGTAATGAGTAATAAATAACGCAGTTAAAAGACTTGTTGATACAAAAATCTCGCTTAAAAGTAATCGCTTGTAAATGATCCTAGCTTGAAATGTTTACTAGATTATTTAGTCGATAAAATGTCATAGTTACTATTTGCACGTTTGAAAGCTTTTGACGATTGTGATTTTGTTTTATTTTGCCGCCATTCCCTTCCCGGCTTCCGTCAGTGTTGCAAGAACTTTTCAGTATAGATTATATTAGTTATGCTTTATCAGTGTTTTATATGGCAACATTATTATTTTTTGATACAGGTAAGAGATTGTTATGTATAAATATTATATGCTTTATAATGTAGAAAGTATTTTGTATTATTTCATACATGCTTTGAACGCTTTTTGATGATGAAAAAATATGTGTAAATAAAACAAATAATGGCGAAATGGGGAGAACTTGCTTGCTGCGTGTTTGGTAGTTGTATATATTATAGATGTGTCGGTATTACAGTGGCTGACAACTTCATTTGGCGCGAGGACTCGTCTGGAAGCGAAGCTGACGCACCACACTACCCGCTAGATCTGAGACTTGCTGAGGCTAGGTGAGCAATATATTTCATTTCTCTTGATAATTATCATTTGTCTGCTGTGGCGAGTGGCCGCCACCGGCTGCACGTGTGTAAAATATATAAATAGGTATTTAAGTGGCCCATTTGCGCCGAGCTTAAGTTTTGACTCAGGCGTCAGTAAGATAGACAAGTTTTGGACGTCCTGACCTTCAAGGTTTTCATCCACTACTCACGCGAATTAAAAAGAAAGCAAATGTGGTAATATATTTTCAATTTCCATTTGGCAGGTTACAGTTAGAAGAGCGCCTAGCCCAGGAGGCTCGAGAGCGTCGCCAAGACGAGCGCATCGAGCGCCGCGCTGAAGAAAAACGCGCCGCGCTTGAAGAGTACCGCGCGCGAGCCTCCTACAACGATCTGAGGAAGAGTCCCAACGAGGATAGGGCTAGGGACCAGGTGCAGTTCATATTAGGAGGAGACAAGTGAGTTGGATTCGTGACTATTTAGTGGTATTTATATGAGCAAAAAGGTTTTATGTTAGCATATTTATTAGAGATAGCAGCACTATATCTTGCCTTTTCCCACCGACGGCAGCACTATGTGCATGCATCTTTATTCATGTTTTTTCTTATTCGCCATGAGACTTTGTTTAGCAGTGACAAAATTATTATCTAAACATTTTTAACTTAATATTCAGATTTTTAACAAAGTTTATCCGTTTGTAAATAATTAATTTTCGATTATCTCCCTTAAGCACGACGTGGTCGAATGAGGGCGAGCTCTCCCGCGCCGTAGAACTGTCCCGGGCATCCCTCTCTCAGCCCGCACTGCGCGCCTCGCTGCGCGGGGCCCCACTGCCCCCTCCGCGGCGGCCGGGCCCCGGCGCCGGCCCCGGCCCTGCGGCAGGCCCTGCTATCGCCGCGGCCCCAATTATGCGCTCCCGCAGTACGGACGTGGTGGCGCTAGCATCGGCACTCACAGATGATCCCCGTCCGCCGCCGAGGAATACTTTCACGAGGCAGAAGACGTTGGCTGAAGGTAAGTTGTTCACACAACTATTTAAATATCGGCAACCCCAAAGAAGTATCTCCCTCTTAGAATATCGACGTAATGTAGTGGCCCTGTTGCTGCGACGCCGAGTTTGTAGCCTCACGTTACGGTGTAAACCAAAAGAACGGCTGGCCCATTTGTTAACTACATAAAAACTAATAAAATATTTCTTATGAAGTGATTTAAGACTCAAGTCTTGATCTTCAAAATATCAAACTATTATTTACATATTCACAGACACGACAACCCCTACAAGCATCACGCCACCGGAAGAAGAATCAACTGATTCGTCTTTAATGGACGACGAAGGGATACCTAAGCCGCGCAAGCGTCGCATACACTTGCCTTTCGGGAAGAAATCAAAAACGCCTGCGTGACCCCACCTGACCCCGCGTGACCCGGCTTCGATCCTCCGGCCGGCTTTGACCCCCGCACGACCGAACGTGTATCTTCAACTTAGAAAATAGAAAGGTACAAAATCCACTTTTACCATCTTTCAGGGCGTTACGAAGTAACTGTGGAACAATATCAAGTTTTAAACAAAAATTCTGTACTAAAGCAATAGTTTTTCTTTTTTTATTCTTTTATTGAAACCTTATTTAACTATTCTGTTTTTTTCACTAAATTCTAAGTTTTCGGTGACTATTCTCGTCCCCATTTAATTTAAAAGTCGAGCTTTCGATTGCGTAAATCCTCGTTTGTCGCAATGTTTTTAGAATGTATGTAAATTATTTCGCAAGAGTAGTGATGTAAGTAGGAAATTAAACCGTAGTTCGATTAATTAAACACGGCCTAACAGTAATCGAATGTTTTAATGTAATAGAGTCAATTAAACGATAAAAAATGGAGGAGACCAGTATGGTTAACTGTAAGTTATAATTACCTCATACCGTCAATTTAAGTAAAATAATTTTAACTAATCACAGCGCGCTTCGTCAGCTGTGAAAAATCTTTAAAATTTGACTGAGTGTCGTTTTTATTTTTCAAGTTTGTTTTGCCCCAAAACATGTTTTTTTGCACGTTTGATAGTTTGACTCACCTCTAGTTGTAAATTCAAAAGAATTTCCCATATTATTTAAGTACTTAATCTCTCATTAAAAGTCACGGTTAAGTGATTTGATTCGTTGAGTTTTTATTTAAAAATATTTATTGAGTGACTACAGGTTTGCAAAATTTTTGAGATTCGTCGAATGAATGATCGGAACTATTGAGTGAATGTAGGATAATACATTAGAATCAGATCAGATATGAACGACACTTATCGATAAAAAATATTTATTACCTAATTCGATTGTTATCGACCTTATTTGTAGGCAGTTTATAGTTTTTTTTTCTTGAGTCCTTGTGACAATAACAGATCCGAAAGTAATTTATAAATAATATTATTTAAATTGAATAACGTTTCTTGTGTTAAAGATACGTTCATGAAATATAGTATTATTACCGGATCATGCTCATGAGTAAGTTTAAAGACGAGAATTTGTTTACGCTCTTGTTGTGTGTTTACCGAAGTATAGAAAATAACATCGTAATTGAGGAGAATGAAAGACATTTATTTTGTATATTTAGATATTAATGACATTGCATGTAGAACAGCACACGGATTTTTATCATTTTTTAAATATTTTTTTATAGTTTATTGATATTTTGAAGTACTTATTTTTGACAGTTATTGGAATGTTGTCTTGTGCAATCCGGTTTTCCTTTTTTATTTTGAAATTTAGTCTTTATTGTGTATGATGAATTGACCATTATGGTTTGGGTTGTAAATTGATAACTAAGTATTTAATGTTATATAGGACCTGGCTGGGAACCCGATCTTTGTGCTAATGTATTATTGTAATAACCAATATATGTTAGTTTAAAAATTCAAAATATACTTAGTATTTATTTATATATTTTTTTTATATTATCTATCTTTTGTATTTAATTGATGACTGTGTGTTTTGCTTTTTAATCCCGTGACTAGATTCAATTGTAAATTTGGCATAATATAAGACAGTAAACATTTTAAGGTATATCTTAGAATCTTCGAAATGTTTTGCTTATTATGCCTACTTTTGTTTACTTGTATTTATTTAAGTATGTTCCCCTATTATGTATTGTCTTAGAATTCAGTAGGACTGCCGACTAGATAGATGAGCGCTCAGGTATGTTGTGATTATTGTAGTGTAAACGACGGCTTAGAAAATATCCCGTGTACCATTTCTGGATACATATGTATCATCATAATGTCATCATAAAATATTAATTGAAGGTTTAACTAACTGTTTTAGCACGTTACGTTTACAGTGTGCGCATCACATGTAGTACATTTTAAGATTCTTTTGGGACGTGCGTGCCACACATGACTTACGACTCCATACAAATCACATAGTTTACACGCGTGAGTTGTTTTGTTTTTGTATTGCCTACACATATAAACACACATATGAACTTCCAAATTCGTGGGTAAAACAACCGGGCAACACGTGAGGGGTTTCTTTCATTTGATACTAACACTGATAAATTATTAATTAATTATGTATCTATCCAACAAGTCATAACAATACTGGAATGTTTTCTGAGACGCCTTTTACAAATCATTTGCTAGTAGAATAAACTAATCACAGTATAAGTTACAATTAACACGAGTTTACCATATCGCATCATTCCCTTTTTTTCGCGTAGTTATGATAGCGATATTATCGACCTTTAGCTGTACGTGTAGAATTATTTGTAAGGCAAGATGGTGCTAAATCAACGTTCAGACTGAACACCGCGCATGGCTCAAATTTTTGTATGAATTTTATTAGTCTGTTTCTATGTCGTTTTTGTACTAAATTATAACGTGGTGTTGCGTTTAGCTCCAGCCGTCTTCGAAAATGAGTTATAACAAAACAATGGCGTAAGTAATTCTGTATCGATTTCGTATTTATATTGAAATAATGAAATTAATTTTTTACCTCTTTCTCTTACGCCAGTGTCAGTATAATAGTTCAACATCAACGAAGGCTATACGTAAATATTGTAGTGATGTATGTCCCAGTTGTGTCAAATACAATCATGAAATATCAAGAACTTCGTACTTAATGAAATTTATAGTGTAATGCAGAGGTTGAGTACAAAAATGTATTAACGAGTGATAACCCGGTACACTTGTTGTCAGTAATGTTATCTTTGGACATTAATTTTAAAAATAATTTTATTAGTTAATCTGTCGAATTGATTTTATGGCATCAAACCGGTGACGTAGCTTTTTATTAAAAAAATTTAATATAGCATTAAATAATAACAGTTCTACTACTTTTGAACACAAAATAATTTTCAATCATTATCTTAGGTACAGGCAGCTAAATTCTAGCAAATACTTAGTTTCAATTTAGCCACGTTTGCCTAAAACCCCCTACGTTTGATGCCATAAAATAGAGCGAAATATCTCACGAAATGTATATTTTGTAGACCCCAGATCTGATCGCGTTGTAAAGACAAATCGTGATAAATAAATTGTTACAATCATTGAAAGTTAATAAATTGATATTACAAAATTGTGTTTTACATTTTTATTAACATGCCTTTTTTTATTTCAGTAGAATGCTGATCACATTTTATGATCCATATTCATTGCAACACATTCAGTGTCATTTATACATTTCCAAGGCACCGCTGCAGTAGCTGGCAACAAATTCTGTAGTAGCTAAAGTTGAGGAGAAATAATATCCTGATCTATTTCGATAAGGTCTTGTAAGTATATACTTTCGTGAGGAGTATTCATACTTATTTAGATCATAACGGTTTACTCACGCACATTCTCGGGACACCACTGCCGCCACGGCAGCTCATGATTAGGGACTACTATTGAGTCTGTAACTAGTCGGGAGATCCCGAGAATGTCGTGAGTAAACCGTTATGTTCTAAATAAGTAAATTATATTACCTTCCTAAATACTTAACTATCTATGTTCTTGTATATATTTCAATCACTGAGAAGTACAGTAACTGACAATTTACCGTTTGTGTTTCCAGAATAAAAAAATAACAAACTTCGGGTTGACACAAGAAAAAATCTAGTTAGTTCTCACAATACTTACCTACTCGAGTTTTTTTGCTACATTTCACCTCGGCGGCAATATCAGTTGGTTTTATAGTACATAACAATGTAGTGACTACAGAATAGTACCTATATACATATTGGACATATTCCAACGAACTTTGTTTTGACTTTTATTATTTTACTAGAAATTAAATACGTCCAATTTTAGATCAGAAATTAATAAATACTTACTAGGCATACACTTTTTAGGTCAGTTATTTACCTACTTCAACGTTGTGTGAAACTGAAATGGAGATTGTCAGCTTAAAAAAATGATAACTCAGAATATCGCAGGACACTGCTGCACATAGGCCTCTAAAAAATTGCACCACATCACCCGGGTCCAACCCAGCTTCCTATTTCGGGTCGTCAGTCCATCGGGATAGGGACGTTCTACACTACGTTTACCGATTCGCGGTCTCCACTCAAGAGACTCGTTTGCTCCACCGGCAATTGGTCCTTCGATGGACATGACCAGCCCACTGCCACTTCAGCTTAACTCTACAAGCCATGTTGGCTCCTCGTTTACTAAACTAAATAAATGTAAGCCTTAAATATAATTATAATAAAAGGTATGATCTCGATAACAGTTGTATATCTTGCGGCAACATAAGCTAGCTCATTTTATAACCTAGACTCTTACTAATTCGGTATGGGTCTTGAGGAGTAAATTATCAATAGCTTAGGTACCTACTCATAAAAACATGATACACGGCAGGTAAGAAACAGAGGCAGAGACCAACCTTTAGGAAAATTTACTTGCTTTCAAATACCTTGTCAAACAGCAAGCAGTGCTTTAGGGTCAACTCGCACCGAAAGAGCGGCGAAGGGCAGCGACCCGCTCGGTAGAGAAGGCGCGCGGATTCCCGCGACTGCTCGAAAAGTCGCTGGAATGCTCGAGAAGTCGTGAGACTCCGCGCGCTTTCGAGCCCACCCGTGATGAATTCACGGGTCGCTCTCCTACGCGCACTCACTTTCAACAAAACTCGAGGAAACTTGTGTGAAAAGCAGTAGTAAGCAGTGAAAATGGGTATTTTGGATTTAATGATTATTGCACATATTTGGGGCAGGGTGGGATATTGGCAGCGGCCGCTCGCGACTGCTCGAGCATTCTCGGGGACTTCCCGAGCAGTCGCGCGGCTCCGTTTATGGAATTGGCCGGAATTCCCGCGGCGTCGCGGGCATCCGCGAGTCTCGTTCGAGTTTCTCATGCGAAAATAAGTATTATACTAATGAAAATAAAGTTAAAATTCATATGACACTAAAACTGCGCTCCGCTTCGACGCTCTTTTGGTGTGAGTTGAGCCCACTCCAATTGGATTTTATTTCTCATACTGTCAATGCAAAATTGTTATTCACTTAGCAGGCAAACTAGTACTGGTTTAAACTTATTAGCAGTTGGTACAGGCGAAAGACCTGTATACTAATTTGAATAAGGAGGGAAAATAATAAACATAACTCATATTCATTATTAAATTTATTTAAAAATGTTATGTGTACAAATACCCTATAGCTGGTGTACGCAATGCGAGCATAACGCTAATACCATTAGTCGTAATAGAACTGGTCTCACAATAGCCTTACAATCTCTCCGATGTTAATTGCAAAAACAATTACGCCTATAACAAAAATTGCATTGTGGAGTAATGATATCAACTAGTTGCTTATTTTACTGGCGGTATTACCGTACAATCGGCGAATTATACAAATACAAAATAACATTATTTAATTATTACCGTCTTATAGACCGTTAATTCCAACAGCTGTTTACAGGCAGTGTAAACTACATCACAAGTCTCATACTAGCCTAGCTATCGTGCCTCAAGCACTAACCGATTTCGATTACTAATAACAATGGACAAATAAGTGAACTCAAGGCGGATTATTTAAAACGAAGCGGGGGCGACAACATCGGAACTATACAATTAGATAAATTGAGCGCTCTCAAGATATACGGCGCCTAAACATGCAATCTAGGAATAAAAGGCAAGTTATCGTCACCGTTCCGAAGTCTGCCTTGATTGCATTCCTTTGCCTAAGTGTTCTGACACGAAATTAGGAATGTGAAGGAAATGAAGCTTCGCGAGGTTGTAGGCCAACGCTTTCACAAGTCCCTTTCTAAAAAGCATCCTATCCTAGATATCAGTCACTGCATTATAGTGCATTTGAATACGGCGAGGTTGCCGACTTTTATATCCGAGTTTTTTACATATCAATAGACAAAAGCGATCACAAAAAAATACATTTTGTTTTTCTAACTTGTTTTAACTTTATCTGGCAGTTTCCAAGTTAATATAAACAGTTGCTTCAAAATAAAATCACATATACGATGGTATAATAACGTCTGTTTCAGAACTGATTAAGGAACATTGCCGTTAGCTACAATAACCGACCCGATGGGTTTAAACGTTTTTAAATTTAAATTTACCTAGTTTATTTCCATATTAGAATTCTTGAAAGAATCCTTTGTAAATTACAACACGTATGTAGTGACAGTAAATTGATATTCAGCACCAAACATACTAGTCGTATGAACAGACCTCGGCGATAGAAAAGAGTGGCGCAGGCGTCTCGCTCGCGCTTACTGTTGCTTGCAATCGGCGGGGTCGTCCATGGGGCCGCCCTTGATCGGTTTCTTGGCCCGTCTCCGAGGCGCCGGCTCCTCATCTTCGCTCTCTTCCGTGGAGCATTCCTCCTCCTCCTGATAACGCCAACACAACGTCAACACATATTACAACTTAACACCACCCTCGTCAGACTTGTTACCTTAATTAACATTGAACACGTGAATTCTGCAACCATCTGCATTCTCGACAACTCGCACAACTCGCATGCAAATAATAAGGATAAAATAAATAAAACACTCGAGTAAAAAGCATACAATTTTAATGTCATCATTACGACATCATGCCAAAAACATAAAGCCATTACCGATATATAAAAACTACCTGACGAGCTGCTATACATTGACATTATTATGCTAACTTCAATAGAAGGTTACATAAATAAAAAAATATACATCTATTATCCGACCTAACTATTGTCAAATCATTATTAAAAATACATATCGGATAGATCACAGCTGGCGATGTTCAAGTGAAGATGTAAAAAATGCATTTTGGCACTAAAAAGAGATTCAGCGAATTCAATTCCTGGGCAGATAGCCGTTACGCACGGTGCGAGGGATCAACTAGCGTCTCAATGGAATGACGATACTTTAATTTCATTCAATAGGAAACATTAAATATAGCCTTAGAGAATAGTAATATCACATGAAATTTCAAAGTACTCAAACGAATATGTAAAATTCGTAAACAAAAATACACACACTATAATTACTGTATAATAATAAATAAAAACGAGTAATTGTATAACTAAACTAGAAATGCAAAATAGTTGTCGTAACAGACATTAACAAGTTAACATGCATTATACATCGATAATGAAGGCACCTCTTACTTCTCGCGTATACGATGTGAGCTCTCCTTGAAAGCTCTATAAAAAATCTACTCTAAAACATATTTATCTGTTCAAGGGATAAACCATGCATAGAAGAGTCAATGAGCGAGAAATTAATAATATTAAAATATTCTAGCGTACAAATACTACCGATTTAAAGGACAATAACCCGACGCGTCGCAGGAGTATTCGTTATTACGTTTCGCTTGGCGAATCGATTTTTTGGTACAATTTAAAAGAGATATGGGCTGATATGGTCGCGATAAAGACTAAAGCACGCAGAGCTCGTACGCACGAGCCGCTAGGGGCCCACGTCAACGCGCGAGGGTTGGCCGTGGGCCCGCAGCGAGCTGCCAAGAGACGCTATTATATAACGCTAGGGGGCGGTCGGACAATCGTCTTGCATCAATCCTCCGCGTCGGACACTTCCTCCGTCCCAGAGTCTTCGTCAAAGTACGAATCCTCCTGAAACCAAATATACCGCTTTTGTTTGTGCAGCCACTACACCCACCAGACGTAGATACTGTATCTCTCTGCCCGTGGAAGATTTATGCAGACGCACTTATATATACCTTACATATATGGGAGCAGGGTTCAGAATACATACTGTACCTCCGTCTGATCTGGGAGGAGTGGGGGGAGGCAAAAATAACGTTTAGCACATCCGGTACTAAACTAGCTAAGCAAGCAATTAAAAAGGGTCTACCATGCAAAAGTAGGTTCAAACTAACACCTCGTGGAAATGCTAGATGGCTGTAGAATTCACTGTTCCTGAATTTATGCAGACAAAGCGAGTAAAATAAAAAGTATTGTGTATCATCATAATTAATTATGGCGATAGTTCAATCAGAAATAGTACCTAATTAAGACAATAATACTACGCGAAAAATAATATTATTTGAAGAATTAGAGTGCTAACAAAATGCATATTTCTGACTGAACTGTGTTTCATAATATCTAAATCATGTCAGCATATATGTGATTCATTTCACTATCTACTAAAGCTACCTGCCTATACTTTCAAGCTTATATTCGAAAATAGTAAGGTCCATTTAAAACGAAAGCATGTCACAGTCAACTTATTGGACCTACTTTAACCACATAACACCCAAAAATAAAGCAGTAATAATGGTGTTAAAATACAACCTATTGTTAATACTGATTTCAACATTATTTTGGCTTGGCATTTGTTTGTACAGAATAATGTTCTGTAAATGCCTAACCATTACAAAATGGTGGCATGTAAATTCAAGCAGGCTTCATAGACGACTTTGTATATATCATCCTGAACCTAAAACAATAATAACCAATTCAACATTGATCTTACACCATAAAATTTTAGTCCCCAGCTATTAAAATGCATAGCTATCTTTATGCAAGGCTTCGGATATCTACAATGTACCTCTTGTTTTGTGAGCACAATGTCACTTAAGTGTTGAAACAACAACACTACGTAAATGAGCAGTATCCAAGCTACTCATTTATAGATATTGCGAGACACTTTTCTAGACTTACCAAATTCAGCTGAAATACGGTATTCAGCTGAATCTGGTAAGACTGGAAGCCAAACCCAACATAGCTTAGGAAATGGCTAAGCAGAAGAGGATGGACCATTGATCGTACCATTAATCTGGGTGGGTTTAAGTTGAGGCTGGTGTTCTCTTTCCAATTTGTATGGTGTATAATAACGCAGATATTGTTGACCAAATGCGCTATGCTTTCGCAACAGACCTTACGACGTGATGCAAGCGGTGCGTACTAACCTCTTCCTCGTAGTCGTCATCATCGTCGTCGTCGAGTCCTTCGCCAGTGTAGAGCAGCACGGCGCGGGACACGACGCGCTCGCGGATGTAGTGACCGATCTCAAAGTCTGCTGTGAGCAGCGCCTAATAGTACATACAATCATTACGTACTGTTTGTCGATAGTTGAGAAAGAAAAGGTATAATACAGCAATATCGAATATTGTAACAAGGGCTGCTTTATTGCACATGGCATTTACTTTCAGGCATTTGTACAGTTACTAGTTTGTAATGTTTAATTTTCGATTGGTTATATATCGGTATATAAAACTTCTATGGCTTCAGTGTAAAATAAAAATTTAGAAGTCTTTCTTTTGACAAACCAGTAACTATATAATCAAAGAATCGATTGTGCTGAAAATTAATCAAATCAGCAATGGATGATTATTCCAAACAAAACGCGAGCCTTAAAACCAGCATGCATAATATATTTCAGCATTGAATGCTGACAATATTTACTACCCAGTAACATCATGTAGACAATAGACTACCTAGTATACAGAAAAGTCATAAAAACATCGGCAGCATCGTAACACGCTTCACTGAATTGTTTTACTGGCAGCTGGCGTAACATAAATACCTTTTTCGTAGTATGTACAAGAGCAACCTATTTATAAGTGTAACACGGTAGGTTTATACCTGGATATCGGAAGCGAGCGTTGAGTTAGGGTCGTCGGGCATGGTGGGCGGCGAGAAGAAGTTGAAGAACGAGTCAGCCTGCACGGACTTGGTGACGGTGCGGACGGAGCCGCGCGACTTGTGCTTCTGCTTCTTTTTTATCGTCTTCACTGTTACATTCTTGCCTTTCTTCCAGTTGATCTCACAACCCTAAGAAAATACACAACAATAGTTAAGACATTTTTTGTGTTAATATTCGTCTGTTTTAGCTGTCTTGCCGTGATCTTGAATCTACTAATAGGCAACCACGCCTTGAACTGCTATATTTGCACAATTTTGGTTTGAAGAAAATACAGTTTCAATATTACCTATTCACATGCAATTGAATTTCATGAGCTTAAAGTCACACAAATTATTTTTGTTAGTGTATGAACTGCCAAACACGTGACTTATAAATATTGAATATTTCCAACAACCTTTTAAAGTCTTCTCACCTTGCATGAGTAGATCTCGGGGCCTTCAAACTCTAGTGGGTTCTCCTCATCGGGCTTACATTTCATGGAGTACTCCTTAGTCAGGATAGTGTTTGTGAAGTAGTCGTTAGGCGCGAAGTGGAACTCCAGCGTGAAGCCGATCGGGTCCTCGTGCATTTGCACTGGAAATTACACCTAGTTTTAGATATGGCTAGGACATAAGTATATATGAAGGTCTTTACAAGATGTCCTCAGTTGGTGATGCATGTTAAACAAATCTATCATGATTTCTTCAGCGATTGGTGTTGAATGTCATCATTAAAAAAAATTTTTTTAATTGTTAGTCTATATAGGACTTCTTAAATAATAATGAATACCTTTAATATCCTGCAAGCACTTAAGAATAGGCTCGTCATGTTCCTGCATCATCTCACAGAGCATGGAAACATTCTTGAAGATTGTGTACCAGAAGTCGGGAATGCCCTTAACATTGGGGTCCATTGGTGGCCTGAAAAGAGTACTATTGTTTAGAGGTTGTATGGAAAGAGTTTGATATTGATAAAAATATTTAATACAATCCTCAGTTGGTGATGCATGTTAAACAAATCTTATCATGATTGTTTCAGTAATTGGTGTTGTATGTCATCATTTAAATAAAGAATTTGAAATTGTTTCTTAAAAATAGAGCCTTAGTTTATACTCGTAAAGTTTCAGTATTATACCTATTTTTTTAAACTATTTAATAGAATTGTTGAGATTTTTTACAAAATTCAATCAATTTCTAATTTCCGATTACAAGATACTGTTCATTTAGCACTGGGCCAGAAATAATATATTATTATGTTTAGTATTGTATTTGTTGGCAGTCTTGAACAAATTACCAAGGCTCTATTTCGGCCTACAACCAAATATAAGGTATAGTATACTAACTCAGCAGGTTTCTCCTCAGCCGGCTTCTTCTCCTCCGTGCCGTCGGTGATGGCGGCGCCCTGGACCGCGCGCGCCAGCTCCTCTTCCTCAGTCTCGTCGCGCCACGGGTTCAGGCATTCGTCATCGTTGGGTTCGTAGCCCCCGTTCACTATGTGAGCGCGCTGTATTACAAAAAGAAGGATGAATAAAAGAAATTGTAAGCAGATAAATTAAAGTTATGCCAGAGAAATTGTACGCAGATAAATAAAAGTTATGCCAGTTAATATAATAGTTCTTTTTTCCGAATAGTGAAAGGAACCTTAACTTTAAGACGTTCTTAGTCTATCTATAAAAAAGTAGCGATGCTGTACACATTACAACATGAGACATCGACGACGAATTGAGTTGTGTTTGAGTACTCTGCAATATATTTACTCTTTGAAATGTGGGAGATACTTTAAATTTTGCCATAAAGAAATCTCTTTGGTCCGAGCTAGAAAGTTTAGTTCATAAAAACAGTTGTTGTAAGGGCAAAAAATTCAGTAATTTCCTATTTATTTTCCTGGCATTGACGTTAAGCGACAAATAATTTAAGTATAAAATGTACAAATCACCTTCTCAAACAGTGGTTTGTAAAGTTTTTCGTATTTGCATTCGAGAGCGTGCACTTCGCTGTAGAACTTGGCCTCGATGTCGACGAACTCCTTCTGCAGCGTGCGCAATGCGCGGATGCGCCGGCGCACGTTCGGCGGTAGGGACGCCATCGCCTCGACGTGGATGCGGTTTGTAAGCGCGGCTAGCATCTCGTTGCGGGTAATGCCGCTGTTGACAAAGGATGCTAACTATTAGACATTACTGATTGATTCATTTATATATTATTTTAAATACTAGTAATAAATAGAACATTACTAAAATATGACTTATCGAGATTGGTATTTCACACCAAGTTTTGAAACAAATTGATTTAATTTTCTTTTATAATGTACTAGCGGCCCGCCCCGTCTTCGCATGGGTGGACAATTATTTTTTAAAAATATTCTATAGCTTATGTCAATCTGAAATAATGTAGCATTCAAATACTGAAAGAATTTTTGAAATCTGCCTAGTAGTTTTTGAGTTTATTCGTTACATACATAAAAATCTTTCCTCTTTTTAATATTAGTATAGACAAAGTGTTTTTTAACGTATGCGTCCCGCTTGGGCCAGTCTCTCCTTGAGCTTCCTGTACCAGTCTGCCCTTAGCAAGCGAAATAGTTTACATAAAATATTATTCTCAAATTAGCGGTAATTTCAAAGATCTCAAAATATCCGAGTTATCTTTACAAACAAGGTGTACCTACCCAACTAGTGCGGAGTTCCGCTTACGCACGTAATGGTCTAATTTATACGTTCCATGACACAAAATCGCCAGACTTCTTTATCCCAGAGCTTACGTGTAACAGATTTTATAGTGGTGCCCCAATTCCCCTGAAATAGCACGTTGCGCAACAAAATAAACATATCTTGTAAACTGGTGTATAGTAGGTACTAATGTACCCTAGTAACAACTCTACCTTCTTCAAGGGTTATTCGTTTATAGGAGAATAGCGACCTTCGATTTGTTACTGGCAGCTTTTTACAGTCTGTTATAGAACTTATAGACTGACGCTAAAATACCAAATGAAGTCAATGTTTTGTAAACAATTTGACAATGTACTTTTCCTTACTGTATTTCATTGTTTTTACATAAATTAAAAATTATGTCTTCCAGGGTTTGTTTGAAGTTAAGTGTAAATTGATCCACAACTTATTACTTTTAACGTCAATTGGCGTTGTCAATGTCATTAACATGAAATGAAATTTATTAGTTTCATTAGTTCAATACGTTCAAGACTTTTCTATTTGTTATATTTAAATGAATCCGTACAAGTGCCATAATTAAGTCGTATGAAAATAAAAATACATTCCAACACTAATTAAATCATGGACGATTACATAGTCGTCTATTTATCAGTACTGACCTAACATTTATCAGTTCTAACTGATATAATATACCTACTTACTATCTTTTCGTGGTATAGGTTAAATAAGGATAAATTGTTAATTAAATGCGAAGTTGCCCAATGGATAAGGTAATATCAAAATATCCAAAGAAATCAAAATAAGTTCTGCTCTCGTAGTCCCTTATTTGAGTTTCGAAATCTTGGATGTCTGGTACAGTTATACTGTTACAAAATAGGACTGAATATTTAAATAAAATTAACTCAGAAAACCAAGACGCAGTATGACAGTTACAAGGCTTTTTAAAAATGGCTTCCAATGAGATAGAAATTCTTGAATATCCGTGCGGAAATTTGCTGGTCGTTTTATGTTAGTCATGATTGCAGTTTTTGTTGCTATAACGATATTTGGGATATATCTACAGTATCGTTAAATGATTTCGTGATGTTTGCTTTATATTGAGCAAAAAAATCTTAAAAGATCTTATTTAAATTAAATACCTTCTACTACAATAGCGTGGCACACACGTTAAGAAATAATTTTGTCTTGTAAATCATAGATGTAGTTTTATTGTACCGAATTGAAAATGCATTTCATTATAATTTAAATTAAGAAATAGATAAAACTTCACGAGTTTTAAAGACGACAAAATCAATCAAACCTATTGTAAGTAAACTCGCCAATTCGTCGTTATTTTATTGACTTGGTCTCAAAAATTACAAGGAATTATTTAGTAAGTATACACGGAAGTTACCGTAAGACGTATATTTTTTATATAACCATTATTGCGTCGCCGGTGTGAAGGACCTGCGATGTAGGGAAGAACCGGCTTTTTTACATAAATGTACAACACTTATGGACAGTCTTCGCGCGCAGAATGTTGTACCTATTGGTCAAACACTTCCGTTGGCGTTCAAGATGAGATTCAATTGATAAAACATACGAATACTGCGTAGTTACCTAAGCACTTCATTATTTGTGCTTCTTTAAATCCGTTTTCTGATAATTATCAATTAAAGTAAAATAATTTACCTTTATTTAAAAAAAAAAAAGAATCTTGATTAATTTGTTGGGTCGGCGACATCGCATAGGCAAATGGAATTATTTGAAATTTGTAACCCGAAAGTCTGGTCACGCAAAAAGTCTGGTTTTAAATTCATTAGATGTTACTGTTATAAATATAAACAGAAATAACTGCTTAACATCCTGATCGCATTAAGAACGCTAAAGGAAATGAATAATTAAGCTCTTCTTAGGTTATTAAATGAAGCGCCTGCTGTACACGCTCCCAATTTGTTTTTAATTTGTTCCTATCGGGCCACGAACAAGACTGGAGGTAATATGTTACTCATTCGCCTTGAATATCGCGACCCAAGGCTGGCCACTGCCCTTGGCTATTGAGGTCGTGTGTTAATGATAATAAATCACTTCAAGAAATGAAAAGGGTGCAAAATTGGCAAAGTGTAGGTGCCAGGTACAAAGTAAGAATTCATTGTAGGTACGTCTGGTGAAGGTATTGTCAATAACAATGGTCTTTGTGCATGCACGAAATATAAAACGAAGCTATAAAGTCTAGTTTTTATCGGCTTTTCTTCTACACTTTATGTACCTATCAACTTTTAATTTCAGAGATTTGTACCACTTATGTTTTTTCGTGATGAGTAAGTAATAAGTGATGTGTATCTAAAAACACCAATCTGGTTTTTTTGCAAAATAATCAGAGCATTACATGATTAAACGGTCTATATAATTATGTAACCGTAGTAGAATAAAACAACTGCATTAATAAATTACGTGAGAAACCTTGAATCCCGAGCGGGTAATGTACTTTGAGAATAGTCCCCTTGGTACTGCAAGGTTACAAGTAGCTGTCAATGCAAGTATATTTGAACAGATATTTGCAGAATGTTCTTGGTTATTCTTTGACTAATAAAACTTATATTAAAAAGCTTTTAACTTCTTTGCGATTTCTAAGAGAATTAGTTATTAATTTTTATTAGGTACCAATCCCTTATGAAAAATACAAGTCATTATCTTTGATAAAAATATTGCTATTAAAAAGGCGCAATAAAGCCATTTTTCTAAAAATGACTGAAGATGATCAGTAATTACACAAGTGACATAATAATTAGGATCAATCACACAAACTTGATTGTTTCTTATTTAGGTACGTAAAATGTGAGAAACTTTGACAAAGCACCTTCTCCTTGTTGGAAATGGGTTAAAAATGGATGATGGCCCTCATTCTCAATATTTTATTTACTGTAAAATCTACTAGGTTATATGCTTGGTTAAACATAAATACCATGTGCTTATAAATTCTATCAGCTAGACTAAACACTTACCGATCAAGTAGAGCATAAAATGACTCATTAGTTCATTGACCCGTAATCTCATTTTGTACATGCTGCTAACAACAAGATTGGAGCTTATAGATAATGGTTAAGACGCTTCAAACCTTTTTAGATGTTTCAATTTGAGATCTTATTAGGTATGGTTTTCAAGACAATGAATTTAGTGACTCGACTAGAAATTGCCTTTAATTTATTACCTGAGTGATTATGTAAAGGATTAAAAATATATTTTAATTTTGTTTTAATTATTAACTTCAGCAATTTTTCTAGTAAGTAGTATAGAAAACTAAAGCAAGAATCTAAGAACTTGCAACTAATAATAACGGATTAAATCATTTTGTGGGTGTACTAACCAGGAAGGGTGATTCATCTTACATTAATTTGGACCCACTACATGATGTAATCATTTTAATGGGAACGGACTAATGGGAATTTAAGAGCTCTGAATTAAGGAATGCCAATGGAACTCTTGATTTTTGAAATAATGGTAACTCTGGCGCGCTTTCTATAAATGCAAGATATAAGTAGATACATAATATGTACATTAAAAATATTAACCGAAGTAAACATTTAGGTACAGGTAACTGTTCCCTAGCTAGAACTTGAAATTAAACGGCTATGTAATCATTAATAATGCACAGAAAAGTAGTTTACCATTGTTGTGAAATAAAATGAAACAAATCCTTCTTTCACATCACACGTGCTGTCAACTGCTGTCAAGTGAACGCCAAGTGGTGTGGACAAAATCTAACCTAGAGCAAGACAATCATGCTAACTTACCTCTTCATGAGATGTTGAGCCAGTTCACCGCCCCCAACAATTTCTTCCTCTTCTCCAGACTCCACCTCAGACGTGTGGTCGTCACCAGCGCGCTCCACGGTACCCATGTTTATATCTACAACAAGAACACCATGTTTTAACACAACGGCGTTCGCGCCACGTTGGTTACCATACCGGCTTCCGAGAAATACCTCAAAATTTAATATTTTATATACATCACTACCGCGTCAAATTAAATAAAAATACTCGTATACTTCATCTAACAAGTATACTTCATGATTTTCCATGTAAAACATAATGCGTAGTACGTTGAAAAAACCATTTTGGCCGACCACATGGCCGACTTTGTCCTTGCACAAATAAGGAAACTAATATCACTTACAGAGTAGAAACTGATTTACAATACAATTAAAGTAGCGGTGAGACAATTTTATACTCACTAAATCGTTTTATTTTGCGAAATATTCGAGTAATAAAACGTACCTTACTGCCGACAAAAGTTGCGAAAAGAAAGATGGCGACGGAATAAGGCCAACGACGAATGAGCGACTCCGAGACTTGAAAAATGACGGCGAATGAATGAAGTTTATGAACGTAAATGTAACGATCGAACTGGCAAGTTTACCATTTCCGGATTTTTTTTTCATGCGTCGAACGAAGCTTTCATACAAACGTGAGAATAATGATTGATGCATCAATCTTTGCAAGTTTGCAGAAAATACCTTTTCAAACAAGATATTTCCTTTCTATAAAGCTGTGAGACACTAATTGAATACTTAAAATCGCGTAAATTCCACTGAATAATCAATATTTCTTAGCTCGATGTTGCTTGAAACAAATATTGCCAGGTTGTCAACAATACAGTGAACGTCAGCTGTCAAAACGGGAAAATATTACAGTCGCGCGTTGTTTGTTATAATTCGTGTTTCACTGCAATGGATTGAGTTTTAAAATAATTATAGTGATAATTACAAGTTTTTGAAATGTTTATGTGAAGAAAAGTGATATTAGGCCGTGAAAATGCCACCTACTGTTCAAACAAATGAACCGGATAGAGAGAAACGTCCACAGCGGTCGGGCGAAAGGAGGTTAGTTGATTTTCATAACTTTCAATCGTTCTTAAACTTAATTTTGTATTATTGTATTAATTATAATTTATTCCTAGGACGGAGCTGGTGACACGCGTAAAGTACTGCAACACGCTTCCAGATATACCATTCGATTTAAAATTTATAACATATCCTTTTCCTTCGACACGATTCATTCAGTACAATCCGACCTCTTTAGAAAAAAACTACCGATATGAAGTCCTTACGGAACATGATTTAGGCGTCCACATAGATCTTATAAACCGCGATATATACCAAGGAGATGGCAACGCTCTATTAGATCCTGCTGATGAAAAATTATTGGAAGATGATATCCTTACTCCACAAGATTCAAAGAGATCGCGTCATCATGCGAAGAATGTGTCGTGGTTGCGACGTTCCGAGTATATTTCTACAGAACAGACGAGGTTCCAGCCTCAGTCTATGGAGAAAGTAGGTCCATTTTTTTATACATGTACTTGGTGAAATTGAACTGACTTTTTTATTTATTACCAAATTACATTCCAGGTTGAAGCTAAAGTCGGTTACAATGTTAAAAAGATCTTCAGTGAGGAAACCCTTTACATGGACAGGGAAAGTCAAATCAAGGCTATTGAAAAGACATTTGAGGACAATAAGAAACCTATAGAGAAGCACTACAGTAAACCAGGAGTCACTCCTGTAGAAGTTATGTCAGTGTTCCCTGACTTTGACATGTGGAAGTATCCATGCGCCCAAGTTATTTTCGACTCGGACCCTGCACCGGTTGACAAGAATATTGCTGGACAGATTGAGGCCATGTCTCAAGCTATGATTAGGTTAGTATTACCTTTCTCTGAGAAAATTTGGGTTTGTTGATTCATGTTATTTGTCAATTTTCCCGGGGGTTTACTGTAAATTTTCGTTCATACAAACCTTGTTTTGACACTTACAAATGCAGCAAAAAACCAGTCAAATTGTTCGAGTTGTTCATAAATTAAGCATAATTTTTGAATATCTCAAACAATTTGATTGTGACTGTGTGTTTGCCACATTTATATGTGGCAATTGTTTTCTATTATATAAAATATTTTTATGCAACAGTTTAACAAAAAAATATTTGATATTTTTTTTGTTGTATTCCAACTTTGAATTTATGTATGTGCCTAGTTTACTTATTATAAAATGTAGTTTGTTTGACAGCATCTTACCTGTTGATTTACAATTTGTGTAAAAAAAATAAAACTACTTAACCTAATCTGAAAACTGCTCATATTGAATTATAATACTACACAGTACCAAGTTATTCTGCAGTGCCGCATTTTTTGGTGCATCTATGGGCGATCTTAAAAGATATTACCATTTTCAGAGGTGTGATGGACGAGAGTGGAGAACAGTTTGTTGCGTACTGCTTACCCACTGAAGAAACAATACAGAAACGTCGCCGCGACATCAACGAGAATATACTGTACATGGATGGTGACACTTATGAGTATAAAATGGCTAGAGAATACAACTGGAATGTTAAGAGCAAAGCTTCTAAGGGCTACGAAGAGAATTACTTTTTGGTGAGTGTGACACCTTGTTTATGGTTACTGCTTACTTTTTATCGTATCATGTTTAAGTGTGTTTTTAATAATAGTTTGAGTTGTTGTTTCAAAGGATTTATTAACTTTTTTTTATTTAAATAACTACATGTTCGCATTAGGATGTAAATGTTGCTACTCATCGTAAATACATATTTTTGTGTCTTGCCATGCTAGAAATAAGTAACATGGAAACAAAATATATTTTGAGTTTTTTTTTTCGTGTTTAATAATTTCTACTAATAATATCACTCATATCATTAAAGTAAGATATTACTAATTTATTTAATTATCCATAATTATATCCACAGGTGGTACGCAACCACTGCGTATACTACAACGAGCTGGAGACGCGTGTCCGGCTGTCGAAGCGTCGCGCCCGCGCCGGCGCCGCGGCACAGGCGCTCACCAGGCTGGTGGTCACTCACCGACCACTCAGCGCCGCAGAACATCGCATGCTTAGGCTGAGGGAGAAACAACTTGAACCTACTCAGGTATTTCGAATGTTGTTCATTTTACTTAATTAATGTTTCGAAAAATTACGGTAAATTTAATTTTAGTCCAATAAATACTTAGCTATTGTTTTAATTACTATTGAAACCAACACCCTATGTCGCAAATTTTATACAGCTAGTTACTTAAAGTAGGACAATATGTATGTTTATAAATTGCCTAAATTTTAAAATACCAGACCCAAAATTTGGAGCCATTCTTAGGCAATTATGCAACACATTTTTTTACATACAATATAAAAAGTTTCCATCTTACCTGCAGTAAACATTAAGGAATGGAAAGAGTAACTGTTCAATGTACTTATTGCTATTTTTCTAGGAGGAGGATGAAGAAGAAGAAGAGGAAGAAGACGATGATGATGACGACACACAAAGACAGAACAAGGAAAAAGAAAGGTAATGCTAAAATTTTCAATCATACATAATTAGGTCTTTAACTTTCTGTTCATACGACACCACTCGACGTGATAAGAGAGGTGTTATTGTTCTTCTTAGCGTGTCTATCAATGGCAGTTAAATACTCTACCTATCTACCGAGACCAGTACTCAGCTACGCAAACAGAATTGTCCGTGGCCTTGTACAGGTCAAAACAATGGCTTGCTTTATGAGCTGCCTAGCATGCCCTACCACCTGCACACGCGAGGTGTTATTAGTCTTGCTTGTATATCTATGTTTTAGTATATTAACCAGCTCCTTAAAAAAAATATTCTAACTTCTAATGTATTTCCAGATCTCGATCCCGATCAAAGTCGGGTTCCAAATCGCCACAAGGGTCCGAGCGGTCAAAAGGCTCCAACAGATCGAGGTCAGGGTCACGCGAGCGATCCAAGTCGAAGTCCAAGTCAAAATCCAAGTCCAGAAGTCGTTCCCGATCAGCTTCTGGCTCGAGGAAGTCCAGATCTCGCTCTGGATCCGCACAATCTGGTTCTGCTAGGTAAGAACCAGAAACTATAAATAAAAGTATATAACAAGTTTTATCAAAAAAATAAACATAATAAATATACTTATAGCCCTAATATGTTAAAATTTTGGCTAAAAGTATAGTTTTATTTTTCCTTTTTTCTCTGTCAGTTAAGTGTAATGTTGACTTTTAAGACCACTGGTATAATTCAGTTTCTTAATACTTCCAAAAAGTGTACAAAAAACTATTGACTCTTGTCATTATATTAAAACATCCCAATAAGATGTTACTAGTATCAATATATGCAAACAATGTGGTTCATTTCCAGGTCCGGTTCAGGTCGTTCTCGTTCCCGTTCCCGCTCCAAGTCTGGATCTCGTGCTACATCCCGAGCGTCTTCCCGCGCTAGTTCCAAAAGCGGGAAGGGCTCGCGGGCCAGCTCAGCCAGCAGGGGCTCTAGAGCTAGCTCCAAGGCTAGTGGCAAGGTTAGTCATTAAAATTATTTAAAAACCACGACTTTTAAACGAAGTAATGTATATACTATTTACTATTACTGATACATAAAGCTGAAGAGTTTGTTTGTTTGTTTGAACGCGCTAATCTCAGAAACTACTGGTCCATTTGAAAAATTATTTCAGTGTTGGATAGCCCATTTATTCAGGAAGGCTATAAGCTATATAACATTACGCTGCGACCAAAAGGAGCGGAGCGTAAATGAAAAATGTTGCAAAAATAAAAAAAACTGTTGAAACTAAAACACGCGGACAAAGTCGCGGGGGACAGCTAGTAATAAATAATTAGCCTACAATAAAAACTAGTGCAGATTTTGCGGTTTCAGAATGAAGATGATAAAATGTTGAATTGATTTATCTTGATTCCTAGTGACCCAGAATCACAGTCATGTGTCTATCTATACTAATAATATAAACGTGAAAGTTTAGATTGATTACGTAATATATTCCGAAATCTGTGAAAAAACTCAAAATAAAAATTCTTCCAGGGTTCACGAACAAGTTCTAGGGCCAGTTCCCGCGCCTCATCTCGAGCCAGCAAGCGTTCTTCCCGCGCGTCGTCGCGGGCATCGCGAGCGTCCCGCGCTTCTTCTAAAGCATCCGGCTCCAAAGCATCGTCCCGAGCAAGTTCTAGAAAGAATTCTGGATCTGGAAGTGGATCTGATAGGTCTAGGAGCCGGTCTGGTAGTGGATCCAGACGGGTAAGTGAAATAAGTAGATTTAGATTATAAATGTTGAAGGTTGAATCCTGAGACAGACACTATATTTAATGAATGTAGGTATTTTAAGGTCAAGTACTAGTGTATATAAGTTTTATAATGTAATTATATGATGATTGAATGACTAGCGTTAATGTACAAGACGACTTTCGTTGGAGATGGTGATGAAAGAGACATAAAAATTATGTTTGCACGTATAATCGTGAATGAACAGTAATATATTTCAAGACACTAACTTCAAAAAAGTCCAGTAAATAACTATATGTAAGACTTAAATGTCGTAAAATATGCTATTATCTATACCAGTAAGTGCTACATAACTCATGTTAACATATTTTTTTTCAATGTTTTAAATATTTTATTGTACATTTTTAGGGGTCCCGCAGCCGCAGCGGATCTGCATCAAGCGCTTCATCTCGCCACAGTGGCTCCGATTGAACTAATATACCATAAATGTGTTCATTACAAACAGTACATTTTATCTTACTTGACCCCTTTGAAGTGTGGTAAAATATATAGCCACCTCTGTCTGTCTTTGTTGTTTGCGTATCTTGCATCTCATTTTAATAACGTCTTATTCCTGAGGGGTCTTGTTAAATTATGATGTAAATGTTGACTGCCGCTTGGTTTTTATGTAAAGTGTAATTTGAATAAAGCGTTAAGGATAATATGTTATTTGTTTCTTCTTCTTCTGCGTGAATTAATTATGTAGTGTTTCCTATTTTATTGTGTTAATGTCTATACAATTTTTATTATATATGTATATGCTTTTCTAATGCAGAAAGTAACGATCTTAGAGAAAAACATAAGTAAACTATAGAGCGCGCATCGAGTATGAACTGCAGGCAATAGTATGAACAAATAAAATCCTAAAATTAGTGTCAATTTATAAACCTAATGTTACTCTGATAATAAAGGAACCATCTATATTTTCGCATAAACGTCTGTAGTCGCACGGAAAATCACTTAAATCAGTAAACGAGCGTAGTACTTTTAGCTAAATATTTTCCAAGAGCAACTAGCCATGTGCGCGCTCTATGCTTGTCTATGTTTAAGGTAACCATATCATATATAGTAAAGTTTAGGTAAGGTAAATCAAATAAAAATCCAAATAGTTATAAAGATTTTATTAGTGCAACATCCACTTGATTTAATAAAAATACAAAAAACAACTTATTGAAACCACAAATTTTAATAAAACTAATTTGCTCCCGTTTTGTTACACAGATTATCTGGCATAAATTATTGTTTTTTTATTAGCTCATCTATGAAAAAGGCCACTTACCCATTTGTCATTTGTGGACCTTATAGATCCATATAAAATATACTTTAGTCTACTGGACTATACTTTTATAATTAAAAGTATTATTATATTTTTTTAGTCAGTTTTAATTTGACTGATACGATAAAACTTTTTTTATTAGTTATTATATTTTTTTTATTAGTAAGTGGCAAAAATTCACTCAAGCAATTCAGACTAAAATTAACTATAAGCCGGTAAGAATACTTTAATAGAAAAACCTTCTTATGTCCGGAAAGAAGAAGTCCATTATCATAAAACTGCAGATTTGCAGGGTCTAATCTAGAAGTTAGAAATTACCTACGAAAATTGAAGTTAATTTAAGAAAGCCTTATAAAAAATGGCTAAAATACGTTTCTCATTAATTGAAAAGTTATAGATCATTTTGCACAGCCCATATATTTAAATTATTAATTTTTCAAGTACCAAATACTAAGGCCGCTCGTACACCGACTGCTTCAAGCTGCCACCGAATGTCAAACTATATTCTTTTATGTACACACATACACGACTGCTTTCAGGGGTTGACAAAAGAAAAAACGTGCGTGTGGGACACTTGACGCGCGAGAGCGGGCGGCAGCTCCAGCAGTACGTCCGTGTACGGGCGGTCCAATACCTATTGAGTATTTCATAATCGTTGATAATATAAAAACTTTAAAATTTTATTGTCTATGATCTAATCTTGCTACATGTTTCTTACTTTCTTGACAAAAGACAGAAACAATAGTCAATTAGAGAGTTCGAACATTTTTCATTTGGTAATATAGAATTTTTAATGATATCACAAAATAAGCTACATTACAAAAGCAATAAAAAGCTCTTTATTTGTAAAACTGACTTTAATATGTTACTTAGGCGGATAAGAGTAATATTTCATTGCATTTACTTAGATATTTGAACAACAAAAAAATCTGATACAGGTATATAACTTCTGATTCACACTTGTAAGGAATGGATTTGAGAGGTGCACTATAGTATAAAACATTAAGTAATTTAATTATTTTCGAATGTCTTAATGGCAGTACATAGTTGTACATATTCTAGTATTAGACGCAACATGTTAATTGTTAAATGCATTTATATAAGTAATAGATCATTGATAAAATATGATGATTATACTTTGTAATATTGTATATCAACTATTATATTGGAATTTATTTTTTAATTAAATAGCTATACAGACCTTTTTAAAATCAATTTGTATATAATATAAACAAACACACAAGATTATTTTATTTATAGTTATCACTTTATATAGTCAAATATGATTTACTTTGAGTTATCCTTGAGTATATATATGTATATATTATAGATATAATAATAATACGGATAATTAAGTTCACACAATGATTAAAAAAGTTGCTTTTAAAAAGCCTCCTCAGAATGACGAAATATTCCATCAAAACTAGATACTTATTTCGTAAAAATTTGTTTAAATTATTTTGTTAAATCCAATATTCATACACGGAAGTCGATCATCCATAGATAATATCAATATGGCGGATTGTTTACATAACATACAAATTCTATTGAAAAGGACTTAAGTATAATAAAATTACTGTAAATGCACAAATCTTTAAATCGTCGCTCAATCTGATCAGTTTGATTCATATTTTTTCTACATTCTGAAGGAATTACTAAGCGCCATCTTTTTATAAACACCGTGTGTTGGATAGTTTGATTGAATTTAAAACCAATCATAAAAAAATATTGCACAACCGTTTCTTAAATTGCTTTTCATATTGTTTAGACATACAAAATTAAGACTTACAGTGCTTAAATTAATTTCCAATACATTTAGGAGAGATACGAACCTAATTAGTCGATTTTTCAAACATACTAAAACTAAAATAAGCTTAATTTCTATTTAGCTCTTCCTCGATGATGTCTAAATAGTGTGACGTGAAGACTGCTTTGTTGTGCATTACGTAGCGTAGGAGAGTGCCCGAGATGGATGTTAGTTCGCGAGCCAGAGCGGACAGACCGACCGGGATCTGACGAGAACCACCTCCACATACCAATATCGTTTTAAGAAACTCGAGGATTCGTTGATCTGTAAAATGGACAGTATTATGTATATTTCCAACGACACAGCTGCAGAATAAAATACCTTGCATCTTTACAATCGGTACTGTACTCTGTTACATTGAAATAATAACCGTTATGATAATGGCAGATTAGAACTTTTATAGGTGTAGCACCTTTGGAATTAAGGACCTAAAAGTTAGAAGATATGTGTGCAAATGGCATAATTCCTTCTTTTGGTGCATCAGATTTTGGTTGAATATAACGAATAATTTAAATTCTAACTACCAAATTTCATTATCTACCTAATAATTTGTATTTAATTACAAGTATTGGTTGCGCAGGCATTAATGCGTAATAAAAAAAAGAATACCCTACCATAATTCTTCATCTTCGTCGTATAAATATATAGGTATGTATTGTAAAAAACACTTAAAATACTCACGAACAATCTCCCGGACCCTGTGTTCAGAGTCACCTAGCGAAGTGATCTGGGTCCTGATGATTTCCTTCGTCTCTGCTGTTAGTGGCGACTGACTTAGGTCTTCAAGAA
Organism: Diachrysia chrysitis; assembly: GCA_932294365.1. Taxonomy (NCBI): domain Eukaryota; kingdom Metazoa; phylum Arthropoda; class Insecta; order Lepidoptera; family Noctuidae; genus Diachrysia; species Diachrysia chrysitis. The sequence continues at coordinate 4,808,882 of OW028659.1, read as the reverse complement.
GATGCTCTGTCACTAAAATCACTTCTTCGGCGACGGACGGTAACACTGACTTCAGTTCACTGAAAGTAATTTACAGATTTAAATTTTCGTTTGATATGGTATAATTACTATTTTAAGTACCGACTGTCACATAAGTCTAGTATTTAACATCATATGGTTGCCGTTCAAGAATTAACAGAACAACTAAAGAGTTTGCATGGGATTGGTTTTGACTCACATAGTAATATTTCATGAATTTTATAAGGAAACTATTTTTCTGTGAAACTATCCAACGAAAAATCTATAAGAATCGTTGTTGCCGAAAGGGGTCGTTTACTTTTTATGCATATAAATATTATATATGCAAAAGTAACTCTGTCTGTCTGTCTGTCTGCCTATCTGTTACGCATTCACGGCTAACCCACCACCCATGCAGACGGAGCCGCGAGCAACAGCTTGATGTTATATAAAATTATAGTCTATGGCAATTTTTATTAAAGAATTTTGCTTCAAGACCAGTTTTATTATAAATATGTATTACATATTTTGAGAACAAATTACTGTACTGCAGGGCAAAACTGTTTCCTTTATCCTAAAAATACAGTTCTCAATATCATGCAAACAGTTTACAGTTGTTACAAGACTTATTGAAAGACGAGACAAAAACTATCATAAATTATAATTTATAAAATAATAATAATTGAAGTTTCACTCACATATCATTGCTAGTATTATCAATGATGATAAAGATCTTCTCCTTGAGGGTTTGCTTGTGGGCAGCAGCGGCAGTGGGGTCGCTGCCGCAGGCTGGGCTCACCAGCATGAGAGAGGCGACGGCGATGAGACGGAAGACCTGAGTTCCTAGCTCGGCGAAGCGAGGCGCGTCGAGGGCTACCGTCTGTAATTAGTCATTATAAATTACCCTAATTAAGTATGGTGGTGCTGGTGATGGTTGAGGTTTCTTTACATAGGTTTAAAGAATTCCAGAGAAGTATTCATAATTATTTAAAACAAAACGGTTTACTCACGTAGACTCGCCACACACCGCCGCCGCGTCAGCTCATGATTAGGGACTCTTATTGAGTCTGAAACTAGTCGGGCGATCCCGAGAATATACGTGAGTAAACCGTTTTGTTTTAAATAATTAATTCCAGAGAAGTTATTGGTTAGTATGAGATCCTAAGTTTTAAGGTGCACTTTTAGTGAAAAAGGCCAAATGGTGTGTGAGAATCCTAAGTGTGAGTTCATAATACGTCAATCTTAGACTTCAGAATCCCTATTTATTCATATAACAAATTTATGTAAACCCAGGTAGAAAAATAATTTTTTTTTTCACCAGACCTGCCTGCTGAAAATTAAAGTACTGTTCCCCAGCTATAATTAAATATAAATTACCCTGCATTTGTTTACATAATATTGCTTGTGAATATTATCTGGACTTTAAAAAAGACTGACCCCTGAATTAGTTACGACATTTCTTCTCAGAGTAAATGTCGACTCCAGCGAGCTCAAAAAAAAAGTGACGTGAAAAAGTGATTATATATCCTATTTGTCTAAAAAACAATTTCATTTCATTTTAATCTTTACATAGCTTTTACCTCTGGATAAGTTTTGGATGTGTCCCACTCAAGTAGCTCCAAGTACGCCTTGGCTAATGTCTGCGCGGTGACATTCCTGATGATATTCTTGTCGGTGACAGGAATACTGATGCCTTCTTTATCGATATGCCGCTTTAGCCATTCCCGAGTGTATTGTAGACCATCTGCAAAAAAAGAACTAAATTACACATTCTTAAGGGATTTAAATGATGGTATTTTTATTAATAAAGTTTTTTATTTTAGCTCTTAACTTACGCATTTTTTTACAGACTTTTGTCTAGAGTTCAAATAATCCGGTTCTGTGCAGTCAAAGTCATATCTACTTACAGCTATTTTATATTCCTTTGTCTAACTGGTTCAAAGGAAGGTTCAGTTGACGGATTTGGTGGAGTTCCTTTTAAGACAAATTTGAATATAGGGCTAGTGAGTATACAAGAAAATATTGTCAAAAGCGCACTCACCTTCAGAAATCTTCAGGATCTCATCGAACTTGGCTCTCTCGTATTGCACGCTCTCTTGCTGGACATGTGGCCTGATCATTGCTATCAACGTGTTCGCTAGATCTAGCTTCAAAACCTCTAAAGTCTCTAATATTGCACGGAACACTTCAACCTGTAAATCACAAGAGTTATTTTTAATATTTAAAGAATTTATGATTTTTGCCTATAAAAAAACTGAAAATTTCATGTCAAAATACGGAAAACAAGAGACTAAATAAAAGATAATTATAGTCTATATATCTGTACATAACTATTATAAAACAAAGTTCCCCACCTTGTCTATCTGTCTCAACGCGATAAACTCAAAAACAAAAAAGAAAAAGAATCAAAACAATTTTAAAATTTACAATACTCACAGTATCAGTTAACTTAGAAATATTCTGTATCATTTCATCCCTCGCCGGCGCTGCGAGCTTGGCCATCAAATCTATCACGAAGGTAGCGTACTTATGGAAGTCCAGGCTATTGTTCTCAGCTTGTTGCTGAATAAAGTCCGCGTCTAGAACTTCTTCAATCATTTCTCGGATGCGAGTGTGACGGGGGAGCAAGATTGCGAAGAGACCCTGGAATTTTATACTTTATAGTTGACTCCAGAAAGATTAGATTTGCTTGCAGGGATATTGTTTTTTTTTTTCAAAGTCTAGGCAATCAAATTTTAAAGCCATTTAAGTTACAAGATCCTGTAATATCTCTATATATATAAAATTCTCGTGTCACGGTGTTCGAACTTGAACTCCTCCGAAACGGCTTGACCGATTTTGATGAAATTTTTTGTGCTTATCCGGTATCTATGAGAATCGACCAACATCTATTTTTCATCCCCCTAAATGTTAAGGGTAGTCCACCCCTAATTTTTTTTTTTTATTTTTTAGGCAAAATTTTTTGTTTTTATTTTTTTATGACACAACATACAAAAATACATACAACCCTAAATTTTCATCCCTCTACGATCAACCCTTATATTTTATTTGTTAATTAAAAACTTTAATTTTTTTTAGTAATTTTTTTTTTTATTTTTTGATGACTTACAATAGGGTAGGGTAGGTAGGGTAGGTAGGGTAGGGTAGGTAGGGTAGGGTAGGGTAGGTAGGGTAGGGTAGGTAGGGTAGGGTAGGGTAGGTAGGGTAGGGTAGGTAGGGTAGGGTAGGTAGGGTAGGGTAGGTAGGGTAGGGTAGGTAGGGTAGGGTAGGTAGGGTAGGGTAGGTAGGGTAGGGTAGGTAGGGTAGGGTAGGTAGGGTAGGGTAGGTAGGGTAGGGTAGGTAGGGTAGGGTAGGTAGGGTAGGGTAGGTAGGGTAGGGTAGGTAGGGTAGGGTAGGTAGGGTAGGGTAGGTAGGGTAGGGTAGGTAGGGTAGGGTAGGTAGGGTAGGGTAGGTAGGGTAGGGTAGGTAGGGTAGGGTAGGTAGGGTAGGGTAGGTAGGGTAGGGTAGGTAGGGTAGGGTAGGTAGGGTAGGGTAGGTAGGGTAGGGTAGGTAGGGTAGGGTAGGTAGGGTAGGGTAGGTAGGGTAGGGTAGGTAGGGTAGGGTAGGTAGGGTAGGGTTGGTATTTTTAATTTATAGGGCAAAACAACGTTTGCCGGGACAGCTAGTTGATCCTATAATTATCAATCTGTTCTCTAAATCTCTTTCTAATCTAGTCCTTAAGTACTTTGAAATCAAATTGTATGCTAATAAATTAATAATATTATATTAAAATAATTTAATAATGATGTCATTAGTATTATTATTCTGTACATAATATATAACTCTTAAAAACAAAAGTTTGTTATGTATAAGTGTCACATTTGGATGTTTGCCAAATCTGTTATGGTAAGAGTTACAGTATTATTTCAGTGCAGTTATAAATAAGAATATAACATCAAATTGCATCATATTTGAACTTTTTCCTTATTTCAACAATCAAAATGCAACAGGCTATTTGATAAATTTTAGACAATCGTTTTAAATAATTATATATTTCATAATATGTAAATTTACTACATTAACATTTCGTGATACGACAGATCTATTTATCTTTAAAAATCAATAACAAAGTATGAATGTAAACCGCGGCAAAAACGCTGTTTTTGTAATGGCGCCAAAGATTTGAGGCGCATGACGTCACACGCAAGTTGGCTAACAATACACTAATGAGATTAGAGTTCAATTGCGAATAACTTCACGAGAGCTGCGTCAAATCTTAAGATGTTCCAATAGTGATAAAATATCAAAAATAATTCGATATTGATTTCACGAAATTTACATAAATGATCGTGAAATAAAGTAAATTATGGTTTTTTATCCGTAATAAAAGAAATATGGTTACCTGCTTCACATCTTCCAATAGGACAAGAGCCTGCTTGTATTCTGGAGGGTCTGAGTGGAGTTGCTCTTTTAATATATCAAAGTAGGCCTTATGCATTGTCTCCTTGACTAGTTTTTGATAGCTGTAAAGTGGATTTATATATATATAACACACGGTCATTAGAAATCAATAATTTATTTATAATGTAATTAAATACAAATTATATAATATAATAGAAGCGAAAAATTGTAAACTTATACAGGACTTGAACCTGTGACTACTGGTCTGGTCTTTCCTTTGGTTTCACCAAACTTGTTTAAAAATGGGTTAATTAAGAAGTCTAAGAGATGATACATCGTACATTGTTGACACAAAGTAATTTATGTCATTATTTATTATGTTTTTAATTATTTACTAAAGGCTTGAAGTACCTGAATTAATTAAAAATAAGCTGTCAGCGTAGGTTTCCTAACAAGTGTTAGTTGAAAGCAAGCAAATTTTCTAAATGAATGAAACAAAGGAACAAATAAAAATGGCCTTATAATGATTATTCATTTTTCTTTGTTCCTTTGTGGAAGACCTTAATAAAATCCTTATACATAACATTAAAATGTACAATATTGCTTAATTTTATTGCTATTCAGTATAAATTGACACATGTATTATCAATAAAATTAATACATTTTCAATTAATCAATTAACAAACTGACATGATTTCAATGTACTGGTCAAATCAAGACCTCAATATAAAAAAGACTTTGAATATAAAGAATGAGTAATCACTAAGCACAGACAACTAATATGAATTATAAATATTACCTATTATCTGGTGGCTCAAAAGGTTCCAGCTTAAAGTCCTGATCAACAGCAATCTCGTGAGCTAGCGCCATATTCTGCATCCCGTGAGCAGCCTTCATGATATCCTCAAGCGTCACGAACTTTGGAGGAGAGGCCCCTGTGATAGTTGTACCTCTTACTCTGAACTGTATTGGTTCACTGGCATAGTAGCTGTGGGGACTGGAAATGTGTAATGAATATTGATTTAAAGTTTATATTTTAAGGGTGATATGTGCATGTTCAGTCATGCGTATTGAAATAAAATTGGGGTGGGAAGGTGTATTTTATAGTTAATGGACCTTAGCATTTATTACAGTTAAGAATATATTAACTACTAGCTTATGGCTATGACGCCAAAAATTTACTTAATGTCCTTTCTTGGGATCCAAGCTTACTACATACATGTTTCATAAAAATCGGTTCAGCAGTATAGCCGTGAAAATGTAACAGACAGACAGATAGACATAGTATAGTAACAGACAGATAGATAGTTACTTTTGCATTTAAAGTATTATTATGGATTTACAATTAAGCTACATGTGAGTATAATAATTTGTATAACTTTGCTATCTTTAAACAACAACAGTAGTTTCATAATGGAAACATATGTTATAAGTATTTTTCCAAGATTAAGTTTATGATATTTTTGTTGTTACTTTAAATATATGTGTAAGTACTGCTATTGTATTTGCTATGGAATTATTTATAGTATCATACCTACTGTGTTTCAAAATAATAAAGTTTATGAAGCGAATCTAGATCTATTTTAGTGTATGTCACCATTGATGACTCATAGGATTACCTACCTTAATATTGCATCAGATTCCATTGGGATAATAATTGGTTAAGTAGATAATGTACCTACAGTATACTGTTAGTAAACAAGTTATTTTCCATACGTCTTAATAAAATAGTTCAACCTACGCACTAAAAAAAAAGACGTAGATTACATTCTTATTTCTTACAGGACTTAACTGACGTAAAAATCAACATCTAGGTAAACAAAGGGATCTAGGAATTTTACTTAAACAAAGAAGTAACAAACCTTGAACCAGTAGGCATTGGCTGTGATGGAGTCCGAGTAGTCTTCTCCCCTTTATCAGACCCTTGCGAGCCAGACCCACTTGCACCATCGCGGTCGCCCATCGTGAAAACTGAACACAAACTGAACTGACTGAGGTAAAGGCAGTAATCTTTTCAACCCATATAAGGCTACTTGCTTAAAGACACAGCTTGAAAACGGTCAAATCATTGAGTACAATCACCTTGAGTCAACATAACTCATAACAACACATAACCTAACTTTTACAACAATGAAACGCAGACTTTTCTGATTTTCTACGCGAATATTTTAAATGAAAACTACACATCAGGTATTATTGTGTAGCTTTGATTATTTTGTACGACTTTTTCTGATGTTTTCCTTTATTTTATACAAAATTCAGCAGATGTTTTCATTTACTTGTCAATTTGGCTAGTTGTCAAAACCATTTTTAAAACGTTTCGTTAATGCGTCCTAACTCCAGTTTAACTATAATACGTTTTGTACGCTAAGTAATAACAATACTAAAGCATTTAAAACATACGTCAAGTAAATCGCTACATTCGTTTCTTGACATTTAAAAACATTTAGAAAATCTTAGTAGGTAATATTAGACCGATAATAATAATTATATAATAATAATAATAATAATTAATTAACCCCTCGGGGCAAGCCGTTACCTCATCATGAGAATAACGCAATACCTGAGGGCATATTAACTTGCTTTTCCCAACTTTGAGATATAAATAAAAAATTTATCTTAAGGTCTATGTAGGAGCATACATCCGCAGGGCAGCTTGTGGCGAGCTGTTTGTGAGTAGCGACACAACGGACCTGAGTGCTCCAGGGAGTCACTCCTTAGGAGGGCTCCCAGCTCTTTCTTGCCTTAACTGGCTGGCTAGAGAGGGGTCGCTAGAGCTACATGCTCGGGGGTGGAAGTGTCTAATGGCGTAATAGCGAGGAAACCCGCTCCGGGTCCGCTACTGTGACCCGCGATGGCGAAATCGGGGCCGCACCGCTCGACACCCCTAGCCGCTCGCACTGGTGTTGCCTCCTGCTGCCTATCGTGGCGGTTATGTTGGGGGGCCCATCTGGTGAGCTGGCGAGTCACCACCTGCCTATTTGATTGCATTTATATGTGTTAGAAGGCAGGTGCCATAGTTTTCCGATTTAGTTCTAATAACCAATCCACTAACATTTACCTACACATAGCCTAAATTTTTACTTTCCATTCATAATTTACAATAGCTCTGTATCTACTTTGGACCATTCATGTCTGTTCTTCCATAGAGCAGAGGTGGATGGGCCCTAGTAGATGCCCCATCCCAGTTTAGAGTAAAGTTCTCAACAAGGCCACTGCGTGTTGGACCTGTGTCCCCACGTAAGCCTTTCAAAGGACCGGGTATTCTTAATACTGAGGATAGCCCGTGAAAAAAGAGAGATACAAATAATAATAATTATAATAATCAAAGTAATGTTATTCTGAAGTACCTATACAAATGTTATCATAGGAAGGTATACAGAAAAACTAAAAAAAAAATTGTATGATTACTTCTTTACATCGTTGAGGTTGCCATCTGCTGAATGTAGCAAATTTTACAGGCTTATTTGCTATAGCGGTTGTACATAAAATACTGTGAAAACCCAAATTTCGTATAGTCTAATGTCGATGACCAACTAGATCTACTACAATACAACGTTCACCAACCTTAGCCGATAAAAAAAAGGTATCTTGTTTAGGTACCGTTATTTTTATCCAGTGAACATCGCTTGGATTGTCAACTGGAGATAACAAATAAGCCGACTGATCATTTATTTATTATAAAATCATTTTTGTATCGACTAGACCATAATGTAACATGTAGTCACGTGTTACATTATCATGAAATCATAGTCTGAGTTACCATTGTTAACGATTTTACTGGAAAATTTACCCACCTAATTAAGTAGCAAAATTTTCACTTTTAAGTTTTAAAATAACGCGTTATCAAACATAATTTTATAAAGCTTTAGCTTATACAAAGCTTTTGCACCGCATCCGTCTTAAAGTTTCAGAAGTATTTTTTTCTTAATTTAAATTATGGCGCTCAATGGCCCTGTGAAAATTTTAAATGGGACTGGCTGTTTACCTTATAATACAGTTCCAGGAAGTTCAGTCAGAAAATTAGCTCCCTTTTCCGGTAACGGTTGCGGTTCTTACCTACCTATCGCTTTTATAAAGTTTTCAAATTAGTAATGGTCGCAAAAGCTTTTAGTATTTGGTAAATGTACGTTTTAGCGAAGTTCTGTTGGATTGGTTTGTTCCTTTTATTTAATTCGTTATAGTTTAACTTAATATATTATCAATAAATTATTTTCTTTAATCAAGTAATTTGTAGAATTTACTAGAAAGTAGTTTCAAGAGTCTAAAAGAAAACACATACCTACGATTCTACCTACCTACTACCATTTTGTAGTCGCCGTATCAACAAAAATCCAGTATGTAAAAAAAAACATTTAATTTACCTACAAACAGAACCCATCTGTCATAATCAGTATGATAAAATTTGGAGACCTAATAGGTACATTATGCCGTCACCGTGGTCGTCGTCTCAGCCCATGGTCATCCACAGCTTGACGTAGGCCGGTCCCATAGATCCCTAGTTTTGTAGAAGCGGACCTACTAGACACTTTCCATAATTATGGTAATCAAATAAACTATGATGATATTCTCCTTAATGTAGCTAGATCACACTGATATATTATGTATTTTGAAAACTAGATAGTGTCTTTGTCTTTGTCTTCTAATCATCCCATCATCATCATCATCATCATATTTACAGTTCATGACTTCCCACTGCTTGATGTTTCCACAATTTTACGCAAAAAAACTAAACTATTAATAGGTGTTTTAAACTATAAGAAACTACTTATATTGTAACAAAAACATCGTTTATAAATCCAATTTATTATTCAATTCAATGATAAACAAAGTAAAAGATAAACTAAATCAATCCTATTATAACGTAGAAGATAAAGCAAAGGAATGAAGGTAAATTTTCACAAGTTTAAAATGAAATAGTTGTGAAAAAGCAATCCGCTTTGCTAACGGCAAGGCAAGGCAGTACGTTTGCCTAGGTAAATTAGTTGCTAGTTCTGTCTGTGAGCAAGTTAGATTGCCTCCTTGACTCTATACGGCTCTTTAATTTTTCTCTGAAATATACACAGAGTAGTTGGATAGCAAGAAGTTTCGTATATAGGATGAAATTGCTTTTGATCTTCATACGAAAACCATTTTAAATTTAAGCATCCTATTGCAAATATTATCACAACTAATCGTAGCTTTGTGATAATATTTGCGATAGAATGCTATGGTTAAATTATATTTGGTGTATTTAATTTCAATATTTAACTTTATTCTTTGACATTTGTGAGTATTTTTTAACCACTGTTTTTTCTATTACCTGCTTATGTAGGTATTTGTTCCTTTGTAACTTGTGTGAGTCGGTTCCGATCTTTTATATCTTTTCGAGAAGGTTAATCAAAACGTCTTATATTATTACAGTTAATTTGAAATGTTGTTCCTGGTCAACAAAGCCGCATATTTATTCATTTTATACCAATAGGTATTGTACAATTGCTCGAAAGCTATTGATGAAGTTTTCGGAACCCACACTCTCTTTGTAGCCTAGCAGGAATTTGTGCAGTGAAAATTAGGACTCAAATCTTAAAGTAAAAACAAGTTAACTATAGAGTGCACATATCGAGTACCTACGTATAAACAGTAGGCAGTAGTATGAACAATTAAAAACATAAAATAAGTGTGAAAACAGAGCGCGCCGTTTGATTTAAACTATCTCAAAACCTAATATTTTCGCATAAACGTCTGTCAGCTGTCGTCGCACGAAAAACACTTAAATCAGTAAACAGTATGTTTATGTATGCTTGACTCAAACCTTAACGTTTTATTGTGTTAGGTACCATACAAAGACATCATTTGTTTTGCTTTCATGTCACAATTCATACCCCAAAATGTTTTAGTACTAAGCCAATTTTTCAGTATCAACTTCCATTTTGAAGCGCCGACATAACATCGTCCCAGGAGATAAGGTCATAAGTACCTCGCATACTCTTAAGAAGACTTTCATGGAAGGGGATTGTAGCGTTTGCTTTTAGTCTAGTCTGGCTATGTTGTCTTACTTAATCCTGTGTTATACGGCGCTTAGTAAGGATAATTAGATCTTAGCGACGTTTTTTCGAGGTCCTAAACTGACAAGAATAAAAACAAGTTCAGCCAAAGGAAGATTATAACTTGTTACAATAATAAATTGAAAGAAAGAAGAAAAGAAAGAAAATATATTTATTTTTAAACACTGAGGAGACACACACAACAATACAACAAAAAATAATATAAAATAAAAAAATACAAACAAGATAAAAAAGAACACTAATAATAATAACAGAAATAACAAAAACAAAAGAAGAAAAAAGAACAAAATAATAAAAAATAATAAAAACGACTGCGGTTTCTGCACACTGGCAACACTCCCAACTCCCAGTTCCCAACACCGCTAGTGGCCACACTGAATCACCGGACGGGAAATTAAGTCTAATGTCTAAATAGCTCAGAAGTTAACGGACCTTGTTCATATTACGTACGTGTTATGAGTTTGTGGATTTTAATCCTGGCAAGAAACAATGATACATTCGTTTTCTTTTTTTTTTAAGATTTCCCTAAATAGACTGTTTTTTTATACCGGCCTGTTAATTTTGTCCCACTGCTGGGCACAGGCCTCAAGGGCTGGGCTGTGGTGTGCATTGTAGGTTGGCAATTTAAGATTCTATTGTTTAGAAGCCAGGTTTCCTCAGATTTTTTTCCTTTACAGTTTGCCAATGGTCTCTAAGAATAAGAAATTACGTACTTATAACTTTAAAAAAGTCACATTTGTACTTGTCTGCAGTGGGTTCGAACCTGCAACCTTGTGCAAATCCGTTCGCTGGCCCACTAGACCATCAGGACATTACTTGGACTATTTGATCTTAAATTGTTTTCATTTAAAATTCAATACCTACCCATGTCTGTTCAATCTTCTGGTAGGTAGGTACATAGAGTCTTGATAATACTAATTCCATTGTACGGAAGTCAGTATTATTGAAACGAGAACACAACTGCGGAAACCACAATTTTTAACTAATAGAGTGTGAACGTACGCGCGTTTGACTCTCCAATCCGATTCAGTTGAATTAACAGTCTGAATCTGGAGTTACTTAAAGTTCAGTCGCATCTAGTATGTCTAAGTATGTAATCATTTGTTTGTAAGTTAAATATTCAGGATTAATTAAGTATTTAAGCGATTTTTATTCATGTTTAATGGATATCTACCTCAAGTTGTTTTGTGAAATGTTACATTTTTACTGACGATAAGAAAAAGCCTACAGAAGTGATAACTTTAACTATCACTGTCAACAGTACATGTCATTGCACACTAAACACTGTATAGAGAGAGGGGGAATTCTGAAATACGGCTAGCGCTGTGGGTTAGAGTAAGAGAGGAAGAAACAGAAGCCAGACAGACTGTGCGCCGTAACGCGTTACACAACGAAGTGGTTTAACCTCCCATAAGAAGTTACCACTTCAAAAAGCCAATAAGGTAAATAAAGTTGGTACCTAATTTACTTCATATCATCACTTCATGTTCACAAACGCAAATTATACTTAATAACTGAAGCATATAGATATTATCTTCATATACCAAACGTCTTAACCAGTTAAATATGCTATGTAGTTGAATTTATTAGCACTTGGGGTGTGCAGTGGGATTAGAAATGTAGATCGTCGGGACAAAAACTACGCTCAGAGCCGAGAACCGTTTAGCATAGTAATTAAGTGTTTTGGTTGCGGAATTATTAATTAATGGGGATGCGTTCTTGGTTCATTGTCTTACTGTATAACTTGAGTTCAGATAGTATTGATTTATTTAAATTTGCCTTAAGAATGAAAGGGGAAATAAAGAGGAGTATGTAGCAGCGCGCCTGTGACGCAATTTTAAATCATTAACATGTCTTGTGTTTTGCGATAATGATGCTTAAAGTTATTCAATAAAATTAAAGATATTTTTTCATACTTTTTAATCATTTAATCATCATATAATAATTTTTTGTTCATCATATCGCATACTGTAAGAGATTTTCACAAAAAAATCAAAATTAAAATCACCAAATAAAGGTAAACTGATATTACTAAAGTGTGGCCGACTTCATTTGGAGTAGTTAGTGAATGATAAATTTGATGTCGTTGGTTCGATTCCCATCCACGACAAATCTTTATGTGATGAGCATGATCATTTGTTCTGTATCTGGATGTAATTTATCTATATTAATATGTATGTGTTTAAAAATATATAAGTATTTTTTTCAGTTGTCTGGTTGCTATAATATAGGCTCTGCCTAGTATGGGATCACATAGCCGTGTGTGAGGAAGTAGTCCCCAAAATCAAGTTATTGTTATTTTATGATTGCATTTCTTCATCTAATAATAGTTCTAAAGTTTAATATTAACTTTGTTATTAGAAATGTAAAACAAACCAGTTCCTACAGCAAGTTATAAATAACTCCATTATTCTGTAATATCTTCCTAAAGTGAGAATAGCTCGATACGATTAGAATCAAGAACCAAAGAACACTTTAAAATCACAGCAATGTAAGTCCAAGTAGTTGGAAAGCGTTCAGAAAACAATTTCAGAGTGTTGAGGAGTTGGAAGGTTCATTAAAAATGTGGTGGAAACCCGGTTCGGCTTAGTATTGGGGGGCTTAACTAAAGCTGCAACTTTCCTGACTTATAGACTTAATATAAAGTCTGCCGGCTTTGGATTCCTGTTAGTTATTTACAAGTTCGTAGGAGCCATTTTGTATTTATCTGATGTGTTTAACGGTTCAATTGTTTTGTCTTTTGTTGCGAATTGAGTTTGTAGTCTGGTGAAGCAGTGAAATCCGGCGCTCAGGCTAACTGCGGTACCCCTTAAAAAATGGTGAGTTTGTTTATAAGTAAAAAATTGGAGATTCAGTGAAAATAAATACGGAATGTTAAATAAGACCTGCCGTGTCTAGTAGTAGTACAAAGTACTCTCTACAAGTAGTAGTTAAGTTTAACTCATATATTTCACTGAATAGTTAGCTATGTTATGATGACCATAATTATCACTTAATGTTAGGTGGAGTAAATACTAATGAATATTTATAAAATTGGTCGCGATTGCTTAGATCTAAGTCTCAAATAAGTAATGAAGTTAATCTATTACAACTCCATTAGAAAAATAATAAACAATGAGTCCATTTCGAACAAGAAAAAAGTTTAGCGTTTATCCTTTGTTTCCGAAATGTTATAATTGTAATTTATTTCTACATATTCTCTATAACAAAACCCACAAAATTAATTCCCATAACTAAACAAAACTATTAACCAACAAAACAAGCGACGCAAATGGCCACAACACAATTTACGAACGAAACTCAGATCCTATTTATTTATGTGTTAAGGACAATAAATACCTACAGTATGGGTGGGAGAGCAATCTGCTTAAAAACTGGATTTAAAGTTAAATTAACATTGGACCGGAGTGTCGACAGCGGATACACTGTTTTATCACACGCTTTAATCTCTTAAAATAATTTAAACTCTTAATCCCAGTTTGTATGTGATTTTGGTTGGTTTGTTTTCGATGTCGTTATTGTCTCCAATTATTTCGAGGATATCATAAAAGTGAGTTAATGTGATACAGATTTTATTCTGGATTACGTTTGTTTGTAAGTTGTTTTAACAGGATTTGTGGCGGGTTGCCACTGTATAAAAAAATGTATTACAATGTATTGTAGATACCTACTTCTAAATTCACTTTTTTTTTACTTGCATGTTTAATTGTGTACCTATAGGTAGTAAAATGGTAGTAGTATCTACTTTTTTAGTAATTTAAGTTATTTTTTATATTTAACTACAAATATTCGCTCCGCATGCGTTAATGAGTAAAAAATGATGAAAAATTATATTAAACTAGCTGTCCCCCGCGACTTTGTTCGCGTGTTTTAGTTTCAACGGTTTTTCATTTTAGCAACATTTTTCATTTATGCTCCACTCCTATTGGTCGTAGCGTGATGTTATATAGCCTATAGCCTTCCTCAATAAACGGACTATCCAACACAAAAAGAATTATTCAATTCGAACCAGTAGTTCCTGAGATTAGCGCGTTCAAACAAACAAACAAACAAACAAACAAACAAACTCTTCAGTTTTATAATATTAGTATAGATTATTCAATCAACTCAGCGTATCGCGGTCCACTGGTGTACGTAGACCTTACCCGATATCTCCCTGAAAACCTTTAAATGGACAGGAAAGACGGAAAATTAAATAGATGGGGTAGAAGTAACGCCTTAATTAATTATAAGCTGACCTTCAAATAGTGTTGATTGCTCTATATTCAGAAACTTAACTTTGTGGTACGGTACTATAACTGGTAATAATAGTAAAACGTTGAATTCTTGAAATATTTATTTAGTTTACAGCACCCTGTTTTTATTTCCAGGTCCACATACATCATTGTAAAACGGATTCCACCATTTTCTGAACAAAACGTAACTTATTCTGTTCTGTAACCAGACCTCGTTATTCATAAAATTACATAAACCACATGGATCTAGAATAGGGGACTCCTTAATAATGTAATGGTTCCTCCATTTAAAATAATCGTAGTACTTCTCTTTGTTCCTAATTAGGTCGTTCATCGTTTTTGCTAATACATTTTCTCCTATCGATGAGCCATCTAAGTATGAATCCGGGGGCAAGTATCTGTAAAATATAAATACATAATAAGGTTATTTAATTATTTTACTCTGGTAAGTATCGCTAGATGTAATTGTAAAGGAATATTAAAGGCTGAATACTGAAACGTCCATCAGTTTTAAGTTACCGTTAAGTCTCGTGCATTCTCTGTCACTTTCAGATGTAAATTAGTGACAGATAGAAATTTAAGAACGTATTAAAGTTAAGTTGTTTTTCAGTATTTGGGGGTAAGATATTTAAAACAGTAGAAAAGGACAGTAGGTAGTGTGTGTTGGAGGGGATCATATTATCTATACTAATATTATAAAGCTGAAGAGTTTTTTTGTTTGTTTGTTTGTTTGAACGCGCTAATCTCAGGAACTACTGGTTCGAATTGAAAAATTCTTTTTGTATTGGATAGTCCATTTATTGAGGAAGGCTATAGGCTATATAACATCACGCTACGATCAATAGGAGCTAAGCATGAATGAAAAATGTTGCAAAAATGAAAAACCGTTGAAACTAAAACACGCGAACAAAGTCGCGGGGGACAGCTATTAGTAATATGATCCATTCTCCCCTGTCCAACCGTCCTTCCGTCCATCCGTCGGTCTGTCAGCGAGCTGTATCTCATAAACCGTAATAACCAGAGAGTTAAAATTTTCATAAAGTGTGTATTGCTGTTGCCATCACATCAAATAATAAAAAAATAAAGGGGGCTCCATTTAATGGTACGCCTCGTAACCTTCTTGGTCGAGTCCGACTCGCACTAGCCTGGATTTTTTATTAAAATTTGGAGTAAGTCCGATAATAAATGTAAGACGAAAAAAAGAAAGTAGACGGGTGTTAAGTAAGAAACGTCACTTCATGTAATGCCGATCACACACATTCGCACGAATACGCAAACCCACAAGTGTAAGACGACATTTGCAAATGATTTAATTTCCAAGCTGAGTCAGTTTTTTAACAGACATCAAAGCGCGCAAACCCTGTTCAAATGTTTGCGCGCACGTGAAAGACCAAGGTAAATAATAAGATACAAATAAAAAGCTACCGAACTTGTAATATTGAGCTCCTCCAAACACAACCGGAACAGCGTGATTCTGATACCCAAGTAACACAAGCCTAGTTATATAATCAGTAGCAATAGAATCTTCTAGAGCGAGATAGAAGTAATAAGTTCTTCGAATTCTATAATAACATGGCTTCATGGATCTTCTCCCGCATTTCATCGTACCGCAGGGCCCAAAAACATCAACGGTCAAGTTGTAATGTGCCAGCTCCTTTTTAAGATTATTTAAAAAGATTTCACGTCTGCTAGTTGTCACGCATTTATCAAGGTATATAGCTGCTGCCTGAGATTTTGATGATAGAGTGGTTTTGAACTGGTTGGTGATTGGTTTCATCTTGTAATTCCAGTGCAGGTTGTTGCCGAGTTCTTCGTCGTGTATATTGTAGACGCTGATGAATTTGTAAGGTATTGAAGAGTCTGGCCTGTGACAGATAATGTTAGTTTTATACAAAAGCTTACTTTAGAGGTACATAATATTTAATCTTAACATGTCATAGGCAATTTGAAGGTCTGAAGATGTTCAGACGGTTTTGAAGATTTTGATCTAACCTTTTGATCTTAAAACGCGAACGTACGACAAAAGAAAATCTATTTAAAAATAATATAACGTAGATAATAATTAGAAATCCGATTTCTAAAAACTAGGAAAACGATGATTGCACGGATAGCTAATTGGTATAGGTTACTAGGCTAATGACCACTGTGTGTGATGTGCTTCGGGCTCAGGCGGGAACAGGGTTTGTCAAGTGTGATCCAAAAATCATTGTTCCAAGTATGTGTGTTTTTCGTGCATGTGATTTGAATGTTTGTAAAACCCCCCGCGACACAAGATATAAATTCCTTAGTGCGGGATTAGATTTTTTTAATAAGAAAAAAAGAGAGAAGATGCAAAAGAAAAACTGTCTACTTACTTGTAAGTCCAGGTCCAATTAAAATAATCGTCATACACTGGATCGCACACAGGATAGTTGTCGGCTGAATCATTTGCCGCGAAAATATATTTCTGCACCAGACTCCTTACTTTTGGCAAGTCGGTAGATTGCGAGCTTACATCCTGAACATTGAAGATTATAGCATCGAAGTACCTTAAGTCCTCAAAAAGACTTCTGTTTGTTGTTAAATAACAGTTGACGTGTTCACAGTTTTTTTCTATAAAGTGTTTTTGACCTTCTTCTTCAATACCATGCACCCTTGTCCACATTAACAGATGCTTTATATCTGGTGTATATCTCTCAACTTTTCTGACAACTTTAACATGTTTCTGGTTCTTTATGAAATAGTTTAAGAGAATCAACATAATTATATGTACTATAAATTTTAAGTATTTAGTTATCCTAGCCATTATGTAAGTTTAAGTAAGATTTTTTTTAGATCACCTGCTCAAGAAGTTTCGTTAATGACTGATCGTTTTGCTGATGAACTTGTTTAGTAGTTTTGTTGTTCTGACGCAAATGGTAGATCAAGTTGATTCATTGACTTCTAGCTAACATTCTTTTGTTTTTTGTTTATGTACATTGTTGGTTGTTTTGTCTTTCTTGTTCACGTCAAAATTATTTTCAGAAATATTTGCAGTCGTCTGTAATAGTTTGGGAGAAACTGAGGAAACTTAGGTAAGTAGTTTGTACGAAGTAATATTTTTTAATATACTCGCTCGTAGTTTTACACAATAACAAAGTAAGACATATTGCATTAGGTAGGTAAACTTGCATATGTTGTTTGTGGAATATTTACAAGAATTATAAAAATAAACTATGTTTCAATTTCGTTTGTTTACTTCATAATATTTTTTATCTCTATAAGTAGCTATCTACTGGTTACAAATAATGGAAATAAATGCAAATATTTTATATATTTTACCATGTTTTGAAGTAGGCAAATATAAATAATTCTATAAAAAAAATTGTTTTGACTCTTGTATGATTTGGCGCGCTTTTTAAATGGCGCCAAATGACAATGCTTGGCGCGCTTATTGTGCACATGATGTGGGTCCGGCCGGACAGGCTCCGAACGAAATTGTCCGTGTTTTTTGAATGGCTTGTCCGATTAATGTTGTTACACGGAAATCATTTTGATGGGCGCTTTAGAAATACTTTTTTTTGTTGCTACGACTGTGACATATGAATGCGAAAGGGACAGAATGGAAATCGAAAAGCGGGTACCGGGCTGTATATGGGCCTGCTCTTGCCTATACGTAAGTATTCTATTATAATATAACGATTGATGTTTCCTATTGTAGAAATAATTTTTAAGT
This sequence comes from Diachrysia chrysitis, assembly GCA_932294365.1. Taxonomy (NCBI): domain Eukaryota; kingdom Metazoa; phylum Arthropoda; class Insecta; order Lepidoptera; family Noctuidae; genus Diachrysia; species Diachrysia chrysitis. The sequence goes on along the minus strand of OW028659.1, from coordinate 4,790,529 downwards.
TACTTTTTTTTTGTACAAATAAGATATAATAACTTTTGCTCGCTGCTCCGCCCGCGTAAGTATTTCGTATTGCGTCAAAAAGTAACCTATTACCTTTCTCGGGATCCAAGATTATCAAAATCGGTTTAGCGATATACCCGTGAAAGCGTAACAGACAGTTAGTCAAACAGACAGATAGGAAGACAAAGTTCGCGTTTATTATATTAGTATGATTGAAAGTATGGATTAAAGAAATGCAATCAATATTATTTTGTCTGTAAACTTAATTTTTGGTACTTTCTTTAAGCTATTTAAAAAAGTACCAAAATTCCATAATATTTTGTTGTAACCAATAATAAACCAATTTAATAAAAATCTAACCCTAGTGCAGCAGCGCATGTATTACAACATTTAATAAATACGTGTATTTCTGCATAGAATCCGATCCAATATTCATATGGCTTAGCGAACACAATCCCACTCGATATGAACAATATGTCAGTAACGCTGTATGAGATTTAATACACAGATATTCGCAGATATTGTGCCGGTTGTTCAGTATTCAGTGGGCGGGAGTGATTTTCCAATGAGCGGGCTGGTACGAATGCAAAGACGCTGTGTCTTCACTGTACCGCGGACACCGATGCCGTATTCTGAATTTTGAATTCGATTATTCTAATCGATTAGGTCGACGAGAATTTCTGTGTTCCATTTTAAAAACACTGGCAATACTAAAACTTTTATAAATATTTTTTTTTGAGATCCTATTTAAATTTTAAATTGGAATAGAATGCCAAATCAATTTAGAATTCCTAACAAAATTTTCTAAAGTTTGTAGTAAACTACAAAATTTTAATTAAATTCTGCATAGTTTTGAAGTAATTATGGTAACAATTAATGAAACGTATTTTGATTTTGTAAATATGTATTCGCACTGGAATTCATAAAAGCTATTGTAAATATCGTGTAGTTGTATAGTTATGATAAAAATCTCCTCGATCCATAATAATCACTCTACAAAAAAGATAAAAAAAAAATCAAATTATAAAATGGTTAGTTTAATGGATATAATAATGTTACAATGAAAGGCTTGTTGACATCATGAAATGATTTAAAAATTTACAAGAACAGCGTATAACAAAAAAGCATCCATTGAATTTAATTCCTGAATATTCAGAATAGTCCCCCAGCCGAAGGTAACGTGGTCTCGTCTGCTAATGAGATTCTTTGGGTCGCGGTTTGCATTTCAGATCAGGTGCGCTGTCTCGATTCGCACTGAGCCTTGTTCCCGCTAAACTCTAACGGTGCTGCCATCTAGATGCAAGGAGTAATATTTGTGGTTATTTAAGTAAATGTTATTTAATACTGATTGTTTGGATCAGAAAAACTAGGACCACGTAGTTTGCGCAACAATACGCAAAACTTCTAATTATCTAATCTATACTGATCTATACTATAATATTATAAAGCTGAAGAGTTTGTTTGTTTGTTTGTTTGAACGCGCTAATCTCAGGAACTACTGGTTCGAATTGAAAAAATCTTTTTGTATTGGATAGTCCGTTTATTGAGGAAGGTTATAGGCTATATAACATCACGCTACGACCAATAGGAGCGGAGCATAAATGAAAAATGTTGCAAAAATTAAAAACTGTTGAAACTAAAACACGCGAACAAAGTCGCGGGGGACAGCTAGTAATAAATAAAACGTGTGTATTTTTAATTATCACAAATTCCAAAATTATGTAACGCAGTTTGCACGTATTGAATTTCGTCATTTAAATTTTAGAGCTAATTTAGAGCCGTTTATATTTTTTTCTTTGGTCGTGTATTTATTTTGCTTATGTTAATAAATAGCTTATGGATATTGAATATCAACCTATTTGATGCAGAGGTTAAGCTCAACGCTAGAGGTTGTGAATTGAATCTCGGTTGAGATTATTCCTACTTTTAAAACTTTTAGATAGGAGTTTGTGTTTGTTTTTTATATGCGAAAGTAACTTTGTCTGTCTGTCTGTCTGTTACGCTTTTACAGCAAAACCGATTTGTATGAAGCTTAGCATAGGGGAAGCATGGATCTTAAGAATTTTTGCCGCGATAACCGTAACCACGCGGGCGAAGCCTCGGGCAACAGCAAGAACAACATAAAAAGTCATCAGAAAGTATTCATTAGTTTAGCTAGTGTGTTAAATATACTTAGTTTGATGTGCAGGCAAAGTGAACACTAAATTTATGCACGAAATTTTCAGTGAAACTGTTTAACAACAGACATGAATATGTCATTTCAAATATGATCTGTAAAAAAGGAATAAATTTAGAGGAGAATAATAATGTCGAAAGTGTAAGGAGCATACAAAAAATCCTTTTATTGAAACTAGTTGGGCCCGTTATCCATTATGTATTAGGCACTTGGGCCACTGTCTCCATTATTCGACGATATTATTGTGTTTTTTTTATTCCTGGATATTCGAGACTTAAGGACTGCGTTTAAATACTTTAGGAACGTTTAGTTGTTGTACTAAAATTGAGGGCAAGTCGTAGAAATGGAAATGTTATACAGCTTGTCAGTAGATGCAGTGATTAAATTCGATACTCAATTAGTACAGCAAATCGTCTGAGATGATTTGTGATCGGTTCATACACCATACTCGCCAGAAACAGTTAACAATCTCTTTGATCGAAGGCGAAGATACCACTTCAGAATGCGTTGATTCCAGATAAGTTTTCACTGAAGCGGAGCTTCGGAATGGAGCGCAGAAGAGCAGTAAAAAGTGGAAAATGTTTTCATTGAAGGGGACCGGGGTGGAGTGGAGCTGAGCTGAGCTGAACAGACCAGAGTACTGTCCTGACAAGTCTACCCTACCCACCGCGCTGCAACGTCCCGCTACTCACCGCCTGTCCGCTCCTGTCCGGCTCTGAACCGCGTGTTCATATATTTAATTTCAAAGTCCACTTTGGTCCGCTTACACTGTTTCCACTGATGTAGAGTTGATTTCGACCACAGTAATTGGCCCATTCACGGTCCACCCTCTCCACTCTGCTCAGTTCCGCGTCAGTGGAACCGCACCCTAAAGCTAGTTTATTCTACGAATATATAACTATTTAATGTCACGTTAATAGAATTAATTCTACATTACAAATGTTAGTGAAGATTGTGTGAGAATGAGAAAGTTGAGGAAATGTGAAAGTTTGGGTGTGTCTGTTACTTTTTTAAACAATAGTTTTTCAATATTTGGTACCAGGAAAGCAGGAAGTGAACCGGGTGAAGTATTTAAACATATGACAACTAAAAAACAGATTCTTCAGCCGATACCGTATCGTTTCGCCCAATGGAATTCCGCAGCAATAATGCGAACATATCTACAATATTCAGTTTTTGCCCGTCTACCTTCCGTCCCCCGGGGGCCACTGGCTATGACACATGCGTGGGACTGTCTCCAAAATGGCCCCCTTGAATACATTTGCTCACCCGATATGAGATGCTGCCTTTTTGTCACCATATTCTGATAGTTTTTTGCATGTAATATCACTGGACGTTTTTGTGTTATTGCAATGGAATTTATTGGAATATTTTTGCATTGTTTTTCGTATTCTATAGATGGATACTTTTTATTGTTTTGTACTTAGAGTGAACATAGACAAACATAGAGTTCGCGCATCGCTAGTAGCCTCTTGAGCGTAGCGTAAGCAAATTTTTAGCTGTAAGTACTGTACTGTTTTAAGAGATTATCCGTGCGACGACAGATTTTTATACGAAAATATCGATGGTTCCGACATTATAAGGGTAATATTAGGTTTTGCTCTGTTTTGACATTAATTTTACGATTTAATTTGTTCATACTAGTGTTTACAGTTCATACTCGATATGCGCACTCTAGTTATTTTTTCTCTTTAAGGTTTTGTAGTGAAGTTTTTTTATTATATGTTTTTTTTTGTAATATTATTTGGTTGTTAATTTTATTGTAGGTTGATTGAAATCTTATAATATTGTAGTTCCCGATTTGATTTGATATTTTTCACAATTATACGTAGTTAAGTATATCACCAAAAATGCTTTACCAGCAAAATATAATTTATTACTTGGAGTAAAGACTTACAAATTTTGTTATGATAGTTACCAAAAATATTATTTGTTTGTTAATCCAATATAGAAAACATATGAAATATGTTGTTATTCTATCTGGGTGTGATGGTTATAACTCAGTACAGTGTACAGTCGGACCCCGAACTACAAAATTAAATCACGCCTCAAAGAGAGCCGTGCTTTGAATAATTCTATTGGTAACCAGATTACGTTTCAAATATGTGTAAATGGTAATTGAATATAGAAACCCTAAGATACTATATGAATGACAATGACTTTAATATTAATTCTGTGTACCTATTAGGCTGTTAAGAATTGAATTCGTGATAATTCATAACATAATTTATTTTATTTATAATTATATTTATTTTATTTCATTTTTTTGTAACCTTGTTGTTACCATTTTATCTTGTCTTTTTCTCAACGTTATTTGTGTATTATTCTCTACATAAGAATAGTAAACAACAAAGGAATTACAAAAACCAGATTGGTGCAAATAGGAAGCGCTCATGAAGAGTTCCGTACCATTTTAATTTTTACTTTATTTTTATTAGTTGTTGTTATAGCGGCATAAATAAAAACTTGAACTTTCGAACCCTAAAAAGGACATGTGCGGTGAGTAATTGTGAGGCGATGTTGTAAAAAGGGGTTGCAAACTGCTTTTTCAACAATTTACCTAGTTTTTTTTAGAGACCATTGTATCTTAAAAAAAACCCAATGGGCAACTACACCAAACTTCACTTTGAATTACCAGGCGCGCATAAAACCGATGATATTGATCATTATTGGAACTAGAGCGCCTAACTACTCGCAGACAAGCGTAGCTGAACGTGTATAAAACAGTTAAAAAAAATATATATTTTTAAAAAAACCATGGGCCTACTTTTACTAACAACAAAGTTCCATTTGAAGTACCAGGCGCGCATAACGCAGAAGACATCGATCACCGTTAGAACTAGCGTCTAACTGCGCGCGGACAGGGTGACCACGTGTCTCGTCGCGATCTATCTTCATCTGAGCACAAAATTGTGGGCTACTGTGTCCATTGTCCATGCAGCTGCGTGGTTTAGAGTTACACATTCAGTCATTCTTAAAATTGTTTACAAAATGAAACTCTGATTTATCACATGTTTAAGATTATTTAAACTTATATTAAAGTAACAGGTTATATTTGTTTAGCACATAATGAACGCCGCGTGCGTGCCCGTCGTTTTCCTGTTAAAAAAACATTTTTTTTTTACCAAAAAGCTTTACATCAAGTGCCACTCATGGTTTTACAAACACAAAGTTATTGCATACCATGGTTTTACATATCATCATCATCATCTCCCGGCCCTGATCCCAATTAAATTAATTGGGGGTAGCCGAAATGCGTACTTTTCTTCCATTCATCTCTAGTACTCGTCATCTCAGAATCTCCTTTCTTTCGCATATCATCTTTCACACAATTCATCCATCTCTTTTTCGGTCTTCCTCTGCATGCATTCATACAGTCACTTATAACAAATGGTTATACACATATCTTTTCTTTACACCGTTCTATTTCTGTAAACCTATTGCCTGTATCCTCTTCCTGTCTCTATCGTGTCGCACTGCCCCATGAAAACATACCCCGGCTTGACTGATAGTCTCGTGTAATGGGGGCATTGAGTGATCACGCTCCAATCTGACAAGTTAGTTCGACTCTTTTACTGTGATCGATGTACGAAACACGCCGTTGTTCTGCCGATGTGGAATACGTTATTGATTGACTTTTTTGGACATTTACTCTCAGATTGAGATTAATTATATCTACTGTTAAATATTTGCTTTCGTATTTGACAGAGATTTTAAGATTTGCTCTATTTTCCTTGGTGTTTGCATGTCAATTAATGACATTTGCAGGGTTCTTCTAAATTCTAATTAATAAAAACACTTTTACCTTATTAACGATTTAGATGGGTTTTGGATTTGGCGACCTCCGTGGTCGAGTGGCGGTTTTACTGGTGTCGTTAGCTGTAAGCTCCCGGGTTCAATTTACGGACAGGTTTATGTAAAACACTTTTCTACATTGTTTCCGGTTAGTCTGTTGGTGGTATCTTTGTTGTCTCTGATTCTTTTACACAAGTGCTTTAGTTACTTACTTTATTTAGGTTCAGAGCTATGTCTGTGATGTTGTCCACAATTTTTTTATTTATTAACTAAATTCTATTTATGACTGAGTAGTAACTCTGCACGTATACTATATGAATATAAACGAGTAGACTGCTATACGAAATGAAGCTTGCTATATAAATTTTAAATATGTGCAAGTAATATTAATCAAATTCTCTGTTTTACAGAACACAATAATCTTCCCACTAACGTCTGTGCCACGAAAACTGCATCAGCCATAGCCAAAAGCTAATTAAACGAGATTCTGTAAATACTATTATCTAACGCAGATATCAACGAACGTAGATATTAGGCAATGTAGCGGCGAAATATGCAATATCGTCAGTTCGCAACATGGAAGATAAATACAGAATGTTAAGTCCGTACAACACAAATGTTTGAACAATTTAAAAAAAAAAAAAAAAAACAACTCCCGCACTAAGGAATTTAATCCTTGTGTCGCGGGGGTTTCACAAACATTCAAATCACATGCACAAAGAACACCCAGACTTGGAACAAGCATTTGTGGGTCACACAAATGCTTGTCCCATGCGGGGATCGAACCCGCGGCACGTCGCGCACAGAGGTAATTGGCTTGGTGACCTATACCACTCGGCTATCCGTGCAGTCAAACAATGATTTTGGTGTAATTTATTAAAAAGGGCTCGCCTTGTTGATTTGATTGACATCTTAAGTTTGACTCCTGCCTTAGATAAAGCACAGCGAAAACCTGAGTCATGAACTAAAATTTTTAATAATAAAAAATAAATTAATTTAACGTTTAATATCCAAATAATTTATTTTCAATTTTAGGTGGCAAATATCACTGAAATTAGTTTTGTTCACAACATATTTGAACACTGGTACCAAAAGTAAGATTTAACAGAGCTCTTAAAGCCTCAAACATAATACAACCATATGCGTGTACAATTAAAACTTAGGGGTTGATATTTTAGAGGAATAAAGAAAATGAAATACCCCATCATGACAGCAGATGAATTAGTTAACAAGTTCAATATAAGTCTATCTTTAAAATGTACGTATTGTCAAGTAATTCAAGGATGCTTATTTAATTGCATTACTAAATACACCGTTGTATTTGCTGTCATACTTAAAACTGCTTACAGTACCTATTATTATAACAATAATTCTAAAAAGCTGTTTTATCTATACTGTACAGGTCATATAATGTTACCAAGGAGGCTTATTATCGCTTCGTATAATTTATTTTATTTCAAAGGTTTTTAATCTTCTGCCCCACCTTCTCTGCACTGTGGCAGCCCTCTCTAACGCTCACGCCGGGTATCCGCGTTATTTCAGAGTTATATTCAGTTATTGCCATGATATAATTTCCCCACATAGTTCCCTGGCAATATTGTCAACTGTTTAACGTTGCTTTTCATAATTGATTTACGCAAGCGTCGGTAGCTTAGCCAAGTTTGCGCCGTTTAGAATTAGTTTGCTGTTAACGTTTTCTAGCTCATTCTTTGGATTAGTGTTTTAAAAATTGGTTCTATGATATATTAAAATAAAATAATTTGCTTTTTTTTGGCAGTCTTTCGCCATTTTGTTACCTGTATCATTTAAATATGTTCTTCGTTTTCAGAATTTCAGTTACCTATTATCAGAATGTCCAGACAACCAATATTAAAACACAATCAAATAAAAACAAATCTCATTACTTAAAAGATTTATTAAAGCGACCACACCTCATAAAATTAAACCGCATCCAACAGTTTAAAAATAATGATATACACTAGATATAAATACTTAAACTCCATCCAACATAAATTACAGGGAACTCTGGAATAGCTAGAAGCCTGAAAATAAACCTCAGTACATTTATCCAATAAATTCCTCGATAAATTCTGTTCATTATTACCCCTGTTAAGTTGTATGAATATTTTATGAACATGCACTACGCAACTATCTCGAAAGTCTTGGGCCCAATTATATGCATCCACACCCTGAATATTTCAAGTTCTTTAGATATTTATGGTGAACATTGGATGAGGAATTTGTTGGGACCTTAAAGTATACATAGACACGTATAGAGTGCGCGCATCGCATCGCATCGCTAGTAGCCAGTTGTGTCGAGCGTAAGCAAATAATTTTTAGCTGTAAGTACTACTGCTAGCTGCTCGTTTACTGATTTAAGTGATTTTCCGGGCGACGACAGAAGTGAATGTGAAAATATCAATGGTTTTTGATAATATTAGTGTAATATTATGGTTTGAGATAGTTTAAATAAAACAGCGCGCTCTATTTTGACACAAATTTTACGATTTTACTAGTTCATACTAGCGCCCACAGTTCATAGGTTATTTTTAAGCGCACTCTTTAGTTTACGCATTTTTAGTTAGTTTAATAAATGGAATTGGGCTGACCACATCTACGAAAAAACTTACCAACTAAAATATAGATATTAGGCACTAGAATTTCTTCATAACTTCTAGATCTAAACTTAGGTATTCAAAAGAAATACGATTGTATATTTAAAAGGATGTAAAGGCCCCTGTTATTAGGTATGCTGTCGACGGCCGGCGCTCGCAATTTTTCCTTATAAAACATAAATTCCTCTTATAAGTTTGAGTGATCTTCCTGAGGTTATTCGTAATTTTACGGCAAAAGTTTTGCGCGAACGGTGTTCTCATTTGGCTATTCCTTTAATAAGGGAAGATATGTTGCCTGTGGGTTGGTTGTACATAGACATAGGCAGCCATTAGACGATCAATCTGGCATCATCAATCTGTGATCGAGATTGATGATAAAAATCAAAATATCTGGATAATTCTTGATCCTTTTCAATAACACCTTACATGATCAAACAAAAAATAAAAAATAATTTGACCATAATAATATGTCCTCTACAGAAAAATCAAACTTATTGTTTTAAGTTTCTCAAAAAAAAATAGCTCATTCCATTTACAGACTAGTTAACAAAGATTAGTGTGATCCAAGGCATCATGACTCGGAAAGGTGCTCTACTTTCACCGGATTCTTTTTTGCAAAATATTTGGAAGTTAGTTACGATCCCCCATTCTGAACAGGGACTAAGCTGACTACTACGGTTATAGAGCATACTTATTAGGGTACCGATGGGTTACTTCATAACTCCTGATTTGGTTCGGTTAATGGTCTTAGTTCAATGTGTTTCATGATAAACGCAAAGGGGAGGGGGAGGAATTTGACTGACGTCAGCTCGTCATTATTAGGATTGTAAGTGCTTGTTTTATCGCCATTTTACAACAATTTGTTTTGAAGATTTTAGTTAGTTGTTTAAAAGTTTTTTTCGGGGCGTTAAATCTATATTTCGGTTATGTTTACTTTTGGAGAGACAGGCTCGGCGCAAACAGATCACAGCCGCCATTGGCCACCGAAAGCGACTGATCTCCCTTTTTCATATCTATACTTATACTTATCTATACTAATATTATAAAGCTGAAGAGTTTGTTTGTTTGTTTGTTTGTTTGTTTGTTTGTTTGTTTGAACGCGCTAATCTCAGGAACTACTGGTCCGATTTGAAAAATTCTTTCAGTGTTGGATAGCTCATTTATTGAGGAAGGCTATAGGCTATATAACATCATATATATCGCTACGACCAATAGGAGCGGAGCATAAATGAAAAATGTCGCAAAAATGAAAAACCGTTGAAACTAAAACACGCGGACAAAGTCGCGGGGGACAGCTAGTAATATTATAAAGCTGAAGAGTTTGTTTGTTTGTTTGTTTGAACGCGCTAATCTCAGGAACTACTGGTTCGAATTGAAAAATTCTTTTTGTGTTGGATAGTCCGTATATTGAGGAAGGTTATAGGCTATATAACATCACGCTACGACCAATAGGAGCGGAAATGAAAAATGTTGCAAAAATGAAAAACCGTTGAAACTAAAACACGCGAACAAAGTCGCGGTGGACAGCTAGTATTATATATGTCTGCTGTCTAAACAAAATACACATATTGAAAAGGCGTTTTAAGTCGCTGTTGCTGGCCACCTGCAGCTGTGGTCACTGGCTGTTTGTGCCGAGCCTAACTTTTGACACTTTTGGCGCTGATACATAGTATCTTAGTAATCAATAATTGGTTTTGATAAAGCTTCACATAGTTTAAGGTTAGGTACCTAAAACTTTGTGATGTGTTTGACGGATTTAAAATAAAACTTATTAGTATGATAAAAAGCAATAAAATCGGACTTATCTATACTAATATTATAAAGCTGAAGAGTTTGTTTGTTTGTTTGTTTGAACGCGCTAATCTCAGGAACTACTGGTCCGATTTGAAAAATTCTTTCAGTGTTGGATAGCTCATTTATTGAGGAAGGCTATAGGCTATATAACATCTACGACTACGACCAATAGGAGCGGAGCATAAATGAAAAATGTCGCAAAAATGAAAAACCGTTGAAACTAAAACACGCGGACAAAGTCGCGGGGGACAGCTAGTAATACATAAGTGTAAGACAAAACTAAGAACTAGAACTGCACCTCTGTGTTTACCTATTAGAAGATAAAGCCGTGACAATAAACAAACATACTATTAATAACATCGCAATCTAAACATCAATCAAACCCAACTTTTTACTTCCCAAACATAATTAAACCAAGCCAAAATTAATTATACATCTGAATTACTTTCGTAAATACCAGGATGGATGTGACGCCGAGAACAACAGGCTCATTGTAGACGCATCCGGGGAAGCCGATTATTCAGTAATTTGCATCGGGCCCAACCCTATTTCCATGTCAAAACCTGCGAACTCAAAGACAGAATGTTTGACGCCGACTTATGAAGATAATGGCACGATTATTATCTGTGATGTAAATTTTCTGCTTTTGGATTTAAAATTAAATAGTTTTTGGATTGAAATGTAGCTGCTGTCCATGTCCACATGTTATTTCTTTTTTAAATTAAGGTTATGAAAAGGCTATCTCAAAACTTAAACTACTAAAATTATATCTTACTAGCTGTCCCCCGCGACTTTGTTCGCGTGTTTTAGGTTCAACGGTTTTTCATTTTTGCAACATTTTTCATTTATGCTCCGCTCCTATTGGTCGTAGCGTGATGTTATATAGCCTATAGCCTTCTTCAATAAACGGACTATCCAATACAAAAAGAATTTTTCAATTCGAACCAGTAGTTCCTGAGATTAGCGCGTTCAAACAAACAAACAAACAAACAAACTCTTCAGCTTTATAATATTAGTATAGATATGACATTCTTAGTAAATATTTCTAATATTATCAAAATTTATATGGGACCACTTCTGAGGTACACACTGTTGATTCCAGTTTTCTGAGAATCCCGTAACAAACATACAAAAAAAAAACAAAAACATGCAATCGAATTGAGACCCTCCTCTGTTTAAAGTCGGTTAGAAATCTTCACCATAAGGATGCTACATTATTCCTGAGTAACATAGGCTATATTGCTGTGCTATACGAGCGAAGCCGGGATGGGTCGTTAGTCTTATCTATAGATAACATAATACTTTAAAAAAACAGAGGCAATCCGGGAGTGCCGAAGAAGTTCAGAAGAAACTTGAAAAATTACAATATTAATGTGTTGTACATACTTAAATACAGAGGTGTCGGTAACGGTATGTGTCGCGAGTTCAATTGTTTTTTTACATTAAAAAAAAACTTTTTTTTTGATGTATGACTTGACTTGACTTCGACTTAAAAAATTACAATACATTATGTAGATACTTATTTACAGAGTGTCGTGAATTCAATGTTCTTTCCCATCACAAATAATGCCCAACGCACCTAATAGTCCGGTCAATTTAGACCAAAAAATGAGAGTGAAGTTACATAAAGTCCCAACAAGCTGAATTTTTGTGAAGTTGTTCAAAACATAATTATAAACAATGTCTGGAAGTTCCCCATCATTCCCCTGTAAGGAAAAAAATTAATTCAAGGTCAAAGGTCAAAAAAATGAGTTTTTCGCGATTTTCAGCAAAACGGTAAGTTTTATCATAAAAATACCTCAGACAAAAATTGTAGATCATAAAATTATCTATAAAAAATGTATCAATACTTTTTTTCTTACGAGCCACCGTTTCAGGAATATAACGATTCTAAAAGTTATAAAAGTTGTTATCGACATAATATGCATGAGTACGCCACGTATATACATCTAGAGTTGTTATTACAAGAAGTTATTACCAACGGCATCCGCTTTCTTCTTTCTATGTACGGAGCTCCTAAAAAAACTACCTGTTTAGATAAACATCGATATGCATGTTTCGTTAAAAATACTAAAAATAAAAAACAAGTTCAATTAGCTTGTCTTCCTCCAACCTCAGTTGCTGCTCACCAACATCTTCTTCGAGTATATTACCAAGTTCAAGTGTGGCTTGGGTATCAGCTAGACCCTACAGACTGGGGTTGGAAGTTGGTCAACAATATATTAGAGCCAGTTCAAACTTTACTTCCACCTGCGCCGGAAAAACTGCTGAACACTATTTTTTGCAACTGCAAAAAGGGATGCAGTGCTAAATGTGGTTGCAAAAAAGTCGGACTGTCTTGTTCTTTGGCGTGCACAAATTGTCAAGGCCGGTCGTGCTCTAATATTGAATCACAAACAATGGAGGATTCGTTTGACTCCGACGAAGTATCATGCGATACATCGCTATTGACGCAATTTACTTGCATCCAAAATGAAGATGAAGAAGAAGCAGGAGAAGAAGAACAAGAAGAAGATCAAGAAGAAGATCAAGAAGAAGAACAAGAATTTGAAACTTACGAATGAGACGAATAAACTTCAACACTTTTTTTTCATTAACATCGCTTTTATCTTTCCCAATCTTTGAAAATTTCCGTTATTTTGCAATAGTTTTACATTAAACAGGATCACAACTGACCCGTGGAGTAGGCCTACTGGGGAAACCACGTTAACAAAAACGCGCTAAGTACACTACAGACAGAGAGAGAGCGGGGGCACACGATGCGTTGCGGCGCCGCACCGCAAAGATTTCACCGTGTCAGTGGGCACACGAGCGGTGCGGCGCCGCAACGTTATTATGTCGCAGCGGCGCCGTAGCAGCGTTGGACAGTCTGTTAATCAAAATGGATCGTAAAAGACGTCTGTTGTTGGCCCTACTATTACGGCAGTTACAGAAGATTTAATTAATAGTAATAATTTTGGCAATTTGCTCCCATGCTTTTATTTTTAAAGTCTTCATTGGACTTATCCCAAAGGATTTCCCGTTCTTGGAGTAATGTAATTAGGTAGTCTTTATCAATAACATCTAAGTTGGCACTAATTTTTTAAAACCTCAATAACAATAAACAAAAATATTTAGAAAAAAAATCGAAACGAGCGAGCGTGTGTCTTTCCTTGTGACGCAAAACAACTGAGTGGTGCCGCTCCGACGTCGCAACGCATTCACCCCTCCCCACCTCGTCTTGGTAGTTGCAAGTCCGGTGCGGCGCCGGAGCGCATCGTGTGACATGCCACAGATATTTCTATGTAAGACGACGCAGCGACACCGCTCCGGCGCCGCACCGCCGCCGCAACGCATCGTGTGCCCCCGCTCTCATAGGTGGCGTGGAAACGTGTGCATATTATGACGATAACAACTTTTATAACGTTTAGAATCGTTATATCTCAGAAACGGTGGCTCGTAAGAAAAAAAGTATTGATACATTTTTTATAGATAATTTTATGATCTACAATTTTTGTCTGAGGTACTTTTATGATAAAACTTACCGTTTTGCTGAAAATCGCGAAAAACTCATTTTTTTGACCTTTGACCTTGAATTAAATTTTTTCCTTACAGGGGAATGATGGGGAACTTCTAGACATTGTTTGTAATTATGTTTTGAACAACTTCACAGAAATTCAGCTTGTTGGGACTTTATGTAACTTCGAATGTCTAAATTGACCGGACTATAAAGAAATTTTCACTTCTAAAATACATACTCAAACATTATCTATAGAAAACATTGTCCCAAACTAAACCTCCTTCGATCCTGATAAATACATTAAGTTTCAGCCAGTGCGATTTAAAAAATAAAATGTTTTAAAAATTCCTAAACTTTTTCTTTGAGTATCCCAAGTTGATGCCTAACTTCTGGCTGGGGCTTAGAGATGTAACTTTGGAAACTTCAAAAACTCGACTTTATTCAATAGCATACTTTTGGACTTTTAAATGTTTATGAGTTGGTTTGTTGTTGTCAGTGTTGATATTTCAGTGTGTTTTGGCTGCTTGGTCCTAAGAAGATCTCGATTTGAATTTTGTTTAAAACTTATTCTTGGTATAATTTTAAGACGCCATTAACTCTCATGCTGTCTCATTCACTTTAAGGTGTAGTGTAGCGACACAAAGACTTTTAAGTACGTTTTATTAAAGTGTCCTTTGAGTCTTCTTCTTTTTATTTAGTTACTTAATTTTATATACGTTATAAGTTTTAATTTTAATATATATTAAATTTTTGTTTTTTTTATAAATTGACTAGCTGTCCCCCGCGACTTTTAGTTTTAACGGTTTTTCATTTTTGCAACATTTTTCATTTATGCTCCGCTCCTTTTGGTCGCAGCGTAATGTTATATAGCTTATAGCCTTCCTCAATAAATGGGCTATCCAACACAGAAAGAATTTTTCAAATCGGACCACTAGTTCCTGAGATTAGCGCGTTCAAACAAACAAATAAATAAACAAACAAACAAACTTTTCAGCTTTATATATTAAAGTATGGATTGTGGTGACTGTATATACAAATAAAGTTCCCGTATGTCTTTGTATTTATTTTTAGCTATAAGAGGATGCAGAAGATCCCTACTCTTGCCATTATTTTAAACCTGTGATGTTGTATTCGTTATATACACTTCTTTTATTTGTTTTTGGATTCAATCGCGATTTAATCCTGATGTCAGGGTGATAAATGTTCTCTTGTTTAAGAACCTTCAAATAATGAGATTGAGATTTTTTTTACCTTCTAAGTAGCTAAGTAGCTTTTCAACAATTATGTGAACAGATTAGTCTGCACAAGGTTGCAGGTTCGACCTCACTACAAGGAAGAAACGACGAGACTTTTTCAATATTAAAATATTTATGTACTTTCTTAATTATTCTAAGACATCATTGACAAACGGTCAATAAAAAAAAACACCGTGCGGAAACTGAATTCCAAAAATTTCAAATTTGCAAGCTTGTTGACCAATTCTCGTTTCGTCTTTACATGAGAAGAGGCCTGTGCCCAGTAGTGGGACATTTATAGGCCGATATTATTATTTGGTAACCACTAATTGAACCAGTGTTTAGGACAATACTGCAACGATCACTAACTAGGCTTAGGTTCTCACAATAAACCTACATTTCATCCCTTTTATATTTTCATTCATGTACCAGTCGTTAAGATCATACCACAAATTAACCCGTCACTGCAACGGAATACCAAAGCCAAACGTCAATACATTTACAAAAAACCGTCAAAGTTTTTTTACAACTTTTTTGTTCGTTTTTTCTCGTATTTTTCGTCTGTTTTCACGTATTTTTTCATCGGCGTTTAGCTTCGTGAGTCTGACAGCCGCTATCTGTGCCCGTTCCACTGTATTGGCGCGACAGTTTTGCCGACTTGTCATTTTTTAAGTGACACGAACGAACTGAATTTACTACGACTTGCATTTATTTACTTGAATTTATTACTTTGTTTGTGCTCTTGTAAAAGTTGTTTGATTTATTGTATGGAATTGTGTGAAATACATGCAATCGACATAATGTATTATGTTACAGAGTGGTGCAATAGAATACGGGTTAAAACTTCTTGCGTAAGGTAATTATTTGTAGATAGGAAAATATTATAGTGCTGGGAAAATCTCACAAAATATTCCAACATATTTTTTGTTTGTTTATAATAAACATTTTATACAATTATTATATTTCGACATGTACAACCTAAACATGTTTTATTAAATTAATCCGGCAAACCAGTTATTTTTCATAAAATCGGTTCATCCTCAATATTAAAATATCAATAGGTATATTTTTGACGACTGTAGTTAACAGAATGAAATGAACGCTGCAATGCAGTCTTTAGTAGTCAATTCTGTACGGGTAAGTACTCGAATATAAAAATTTACTGAAAACTTTAAATAATACAGACACCTAAACGTACTAAAATATTGTTTCACTGTCAACAAATCTAAATCAAAGTTGAGTATCACGAGTAACTATAGTCATACTGTTATAATTGACGAATTGTAAACAAAATGTATACAAAAAAGTGTATGTTCTACATTTGCGCAGTTTGAAAGTTCTATATATATTATTTTAAATAATCACTTTAGTGCAAAGCATAATCAATAACGATGTTTACATATCGATATCCATAAAATTAATCGACAAGACATCACTATATTACAGTGCGGTTATGTTTGCGTGGTCGATACTAGCAATTACAATAATTCAAACGACAACGCCTGACCTATCTCTGTGAATCCATTAGCTAATACTGGTTATGTTAATGTCCTTGTCTGTAGTGACGAATGAACGGCCATTGTGAGTTTTGATGGTCGATGTTAAACGTTATGAATTTTTTTTTCTGTGATTCAAATATCAATGACAAAAAAACATAGACACCGATTTCAAAAATGTAGCAGTATGTAGAAGATTCGACATATAAAAATTGTAGCTATAAGTGACGTCACGGGAAATTTCCATTCCAAAAAGAAAAAATACGTGTCTATTTTTTTAATAATCTATGTTTCAAGTAAATAAAATAAAAATAGTCCGGTCCCCTATTGCAACTTTAGGTAGAAAGATAAATATCCAAAGGCTCACAAACATAATATATAATTCATATCTATACTAATATTATAAAGCTGAAGAGTTTGTTTGTTTGTTTGTTTGTTTAAACGCGCTAATCTCAGGAACTACTGGTTCGAATTGAAAAATTCTTTTTGTATTGGATAGTCCGTTTATTGAGGAAGGCTATAGGCTATATAACATCACGCTACGACCAATAGGAGCGGAGCATAAGTGAAAAATGTTGCAAAAATGAAAAACCGTTGAAACTAAAACACGCGAACAAAGTCGCGGGGGACAGCTAGTAATTAATACTTAGTAGTTCGTAGGTTTAGTCATGGTGTTAGCAGATGATTTAAAAGTCATAAAGTAGTTATTGTGTAGTAAATTATCTACTAGTGTTTCTAAATAAATACAGGTACAGTGTTTTACTGCTTAGCGTGTTTAATTTATACTGCATTTTTAGAGATGTATGATAAGTGTAGGTATTTGTGCTAGTAATGTCTTCATTCTAGTTTCTATTGTAATTTATGCTGTAGCAATATATTGTTGTGTATCATAAAACGATTATTAGACTATGCTATATTCAGTCTTGACTAACTATACAAATGACATTTCGACAAGCGATAACGTTGATCAAATCGTTTAAATGCATGGAAGTGACAAGTCCAAGTCACGTGACTTATCGAAACGAAATGTCATTTCCATACATTTAAAGTAATTTAAGCGATTTCTATCATCGTTAACGCTTGTCGAAATGCCACTTGTCTAGGGAGCTGCTCGCTATTACACCGCGCTGGATATCGCACACGTCGTAAGACAGTTAGCGCGGCCGAACGCTTTTTTACTGTCTAATTACTTTGCTGTCTTACTCTTATACTCTACGCGTGGTCATAATAAGACAGACTGAATATCGCGTGGTCTAATAAGCACTTTGTTGATTAATATATTGATAATAATTGATAAATAAGTAGATATAAGCTATCGCGTAAACCTTATAAAACCTAATTATAAACTTTTTTTAAGTCACGGATATTATTGTTGCTATCCTACTTCATACATAAATTACACTATTAACGTTTGTAAGTTTGGTACTTCTTTCCACGTAAACAGTCCGAAGGATTTTGATAAAATTCTGCAAGCAGATCATAACTAAAAAATCAAAATCTACTTTTTCAAAAATGTTGTATTATTTCGTTGTGGCTGTCACCAAAATTATATAATACCTACCTACTAGTTATTATAAATATGCTAGTACCAATTATAACCGCAGAAAGTTACAGACAAACCAATCTACTTATCCTGTATGTACTGCATTATACATATACATATAAGATGCAAATAATATGTCTGGCGCCTGTTCCAAAGCGACACAGTATGCATGAGTGCACCAGACTGACTGTCAGCGTTTCTATGATTTAGTAACTCATTTCCCTTCAAGTGCATCAGCTGTATTTTTGATATAAAATTTAGATAGGAGAGAATGAAGTGCATCGCTACACTCTCTTATCTCAACGAGTTCGAGAATTTGCTTTAAAAATGGTTTGTTTAAAGACTTCGAGAAATGTTTTTTTTTGTAATCGAGTCTACATGTTATACAGTCTACTTTCCAGTTAAAAAAGGACACAAATAAAACCGTTTTTCAAACTATCGGTTTTTACAAAAAATATGAAAAATGGAATGACAAATGGAAAATGCTAAATAATTTTGTATGGGAAAACGCATTCCTCTATCGCTTTTTACGGGTTATCCCGACTAGTTCAAAACTATACTTAACAAAGTCCTTAACCATAAGCGTGGCGGTGTCGCAATAAATTGACTGCACGGATAGCCGAGTGGTATAAGGTCACTAAGCCAATTACCACTGTGCGCGACGTGCTGCGGGTTCGATCCCCGCATGGGACAAGCATTTGTGTGATCCACAAATGCGTGTCCTAAGTCTGGGTGTTCTTTGTGCATGTGATTTGAATGTTTGTGAAACCCACTGCGATACGAGGATTAAATCCCTAAGCGCTAGATTTTTTAAAAAAAATACATAAATCGATTTGCATCATAAGTATCTGTAAACTGTTTACGTACATACACATAAAAGATTGTGACCTCATCATACGTTTATAAACAAAAAGGTTACATGCATAAAATTACTCCTTTTAAATGACATTACTACCATGAAATAATATAGATAGTCGGTTTCTACCAAGGATCGAAGGTAAGGGGTGAACCACACGGCGGCGGTGAATGCAAATATTGATTTCAATTGTAAACTGGCATCCAATCCAATACATATTCATTTGGAAGTTTAAGCAGTGGCTTGGAATTGAAACTGTTAATGTTATGGATTAGTTATTTACATTGCTATTGATTTATTTACATTATTATTTACATTATCTTAATTCATACAGATTATCAAAAAAGTACAATTGTGTGTTAATTATCTATACCAGTATTATAAATGCGAAAGTAAGTCTGTTATGCTTTCACGGCTAAACCGCTGAACCGATTTCAATAAAACTTGGTATGGGAAATGCTTGGATCTTAAGAAAGGATATAAGCTACTTTTTGTAGCGCTAACTGACATCTACGCGGGCGGCTCCACAGGCTACAGCTAGTAGTAAATCAAAATACTTATGACGCAGAAGTACATACTTACATTGTTTCTATTCATAGGTGTATGTGAGTATCAAGAGTTAGGCACCTTTAAAGCTTACATTGCTAGATTCTTATATTATAGATTAAGGACAAACAAACTATCAAAAAAATACTTTTTACGAAATATGATCAAATAGGTTATACCAAACAAGTTTGAACATTTTTATTCGCTAAAACATATTCAACGAATCGTCCAAAAAGTTTTTCGTGTAATATCAAAGTGGGTACACGCCAACATAATATATTACGACAGTGATTCAACAAATCTAGTGGTGTTACGAGGAAAATCACTTAGCATATGACAAATAGTGGCGGAGTGACACGCTTTTAAGATA
Source organism: Diachrysia chrysitis (assembly GCA_932294365.1). NCBI lineage: Eukaryota > Metazoa > Arthropoda > Insecta > Lepidoptera > Noctuidae > Diachrysia > Diachrysia chrysitis. Next base: position 4,770,604 of record OW028659.1, on the reverse strand, counting down.
CATAATCATGTAGCAGGATTGTGGAAATTGTGCTTAAATAATGATTGAACGTCCGAGCCAGTGTTGCGATAGTTAGAACTTGGTTTTCATGTTATAAGTGACCAAGTTTATTGAGGGGTTAGAAGTAAATAAATAAATAAATAAATGTGGACAACATCACCCAAACTCTGAACCCAAAGTACGTAGCTAAAGCACTTGTGTTATGGAGTTCAGAGACAACGAAGGTACCACAAACACCCAGACCCGAGACAAGGTAGGAAAGGGGTTTTCTAAATTGATCCGGCCGGGGATCGGACCCGGGACAGAGCTGGCGAAAAACGTTGAAAACCGGTGTGTACGCCACTCGACCACCGAGGTCGTCATTGGAAACACCGAGGTCGTGAATGAACAAGCGGTTCCGACGCAGACGGGAGTGGCCGGCGGTGGGTAGCGGGACGGTGCAGCGGGGCGGGTAGAGTAAACTTGTCAGGACAGTACTCTGGTCTGCTCAGCTCAGCTGCACTTCGCCCCGCTCCCCTTCAATGAAAACATTTGCCACTTTTCACTGCTTTTCTCCAGTCCATTCCGCATTCAAAGTTTAACCTCTCTTAAAGTTAATGCTAAAATAACAAACTGTTTTCTCATTTCATTCTTTATTATAGTAGTCATGACGACTTGTACTTAAAATTCGTCTAAATGTAGGCATGACTCGATAAGTGTCCGCGCGTGGAAACATCTAATTTTGTGTGGTTACCTTGAGCTAGACAGGAGTAGTAGCAAGATTAATATACCCCAGGAAGAATTTTTAGGGTGATCTTCTACCCCCAGTTTGTTATTCGTTCAATGTAAAGTTACAGAGAAATAATTTATTATTTGAAAATATTAATTTATTTTCAAATACATAGCTTTACCCCGCAGTTTTACCAGAGTAAGTAGTTCTCGTTTTTGGGAGACATATTTTGATAGTTATTCTGCTATTCGGGATGGAGACAAATTCAACAAATAAAAACATTAAAAATCTGTCCGTTCTGGAGTCCGGCTTTGTTTTATATAATATATACATTTTTTTGTTAACAAGATTTCCTTTTTTCGTAAATATGTAATTTTTTAGTTGTGTATGAATTGTTTAAAGTCGGTTCTTATACCTAACTCGTTAATATAAAACTGTCAGTTGTAGATAACAGTGTTGCTTCGTTCTCTTAACTTGTTTTAATGTGTCTATCTGTATTCTGACGAGACTATTCCGTTGTGAATGGCTTCAATGATGCGGTTCTACTAACAATGTGAACTGCATAGACAAATGTGCAGTACAAGCAAGAATGTTATTAGATTAAAAAGGTAATGTAACGATAAAATAATAAAATCAAAAGATACAGTTTCTGAAATCTATACTATAATATTATAAAGCTGAAGAGTTTGTTTGTTTGTTTGTTTGAACGCGCTAATCTCAAGAACTACTGGTTCGAATTGAAAAAATCTTTTTGTATTGGATAGTCCGTTTATTGAGGAATGCTATAGGCTATATAACATCACGCTACGGCCAATAGGAGCGGAGCATAAATGAAAAATGTTGCAAAAATGAAAAACCGTTGAAACTAAAACACGCGAACAAAGTCGCGGGGGACAGCTAGTATAAAATAAAATTTCAGCACTCAAATTCGCGGTAGAAACTTGCCATAAGGAAGAAACAAAGTAACGGCGTCAGTAGTACGTAGTCTCCCAATTACCCAAAAATAATAAAATGATGTGTTTAATCATCATATTAAAATAAAAATGAAATAGGTTTCCAATACGGTTATTAAAAATATGTATATCGTAAAAACGAAAGTGCAAAATTACTAATTCGATTTCGAAGTTTGTAAATTACCTCTGTATTTAGTATAACTACTTGCAAACTGTCTGGGTGTCTATATCTGTGTGCTTAAATTGACAAACGTATATAAAACTAATTGCCGATGGGCGCACATAGAAAAAAACTTATCACTCATTTATCTCTAGGATAAAGGCAGGGCAGGGCACCAAAACAATGGATTAAATTCACAATATCCGCTGTTCGCTTAGTCCCCCATCAAAGATCCTCGCTATATCGACAGGGAATCGAACCCAAAACAAACGCAGAAAAACGCGGATCGCCGCGTGATCAATCGACTTAGCGCGCTGGACGCGGGAACTTCGTTTATTCACTATTCTATAACAGAACGTGAAAACAGAATTACAGAAGTTTCAATCCGAACAGCACTTAAAATTTATTTAACACTGCGCCATCTATGTATTTACTTAGGTACCAGATACTTTATAACAAAAAAGAAATAATAAAAGCAATACACATGAATAATTATAGTAAATTATAAATAAACTATTAGTAAAGCTGTAGGTACCGTAAAAATAAAAGCTAAGTAAATAGTATGTTTAAAGGTATATTTTTGTAAGCAACTGAACAAGAACTGTATTTTAATTAGGATGGACAACTGATGCAAGATATGAATGGGAACAAATTTTTACTTATATATACCAGCAGCGTTATTTGCTATAGCGGTTGTCAACAAAAACTATAATCGCTTTATAAAAAAATACTGTGAAAACACAAATTTTGTATCGTCTAACGTCGATGACCAACTAAATCTACTTCAACGTAGTTGGTCAACGACGTTAACCGATACTAAATTTGCGTTTTTACCGCTATTTTTAGTCAGTAAAAATCGCTTGGGTTATCAACTAGTTTGTGTTATGGGTTTTCTGAATCGGCCTTTACAGTGTACTTTGTCCGTCACCTACACAGACTAAGCTTCGACATAAAATGAAAAGGTCTCTTTGTCACCATTGTGGATTTAGTAATGGTGAACTAGTAAAAGAAGTACAAGTTAGGAGAAAACTAAAAGGATTGTTAGAAATTGGCCACTTCCCTGGTGATAGTGATTGTAGAATTAAATCTTTGTCTTTAACGTACTATATCCAGTCATTAAAAACTGTTCTTGTGAGAAACTTATGTTTGTGTGTACAGCTTTTTTCCAATGAATGCCGCTGAGTATCAGGTACCTAACATGGAGCTACTATCTGATCTCCGAAACCTAATTCTTTTATCTACACATTTAGTTTTGTTCACAATTACAAGTCCAAACATCAACGAATTTAGAAATGAACAATCAAAATAAACTGGAGATAACCTTACTGGACCACGTTACATTAGATGAACCCAACACGACTGTCCACCACTGGATTAGATAAATAACAAGTTTGCAAAACTTTGGTATATTGGGCTGACCAACGATCCCCTATTTCGGGCGCTAACTAGCTAACTTCTCAATGAGAGCAACTGTTTACTTTCTTTTGTGCCGGTAAAACTTTCCTTTGATTGTTAGGTTGTAGGGTTGGATTAAATGAAGGTTATTGGTACTGGTACCTACTAGATGTTCTTTTGTTTGTTTATAGAATGTTTGGGGTGAACGAATTTCGACCTTAAGCTGGCTTCACTCCGCACCGTCGACCGTGGAAAGGTGCTTGTCCGTGATAGCGCAGACTCGATGCCTCGGTCTGTCGCAATCCACGGCGAGACGAAGTATACCCTAACGCAGTTAAAATTGGGTTTGATTCCCAATACTCTCTGCGTTGTGCGTGGATGTCCGTGGTCGTCGACCGAGCGGGATATACCGCCCAAATTAAGTTCTCTTTTTTTAAAGGAAAACTGCATTGGCCATAGTATTGTTAAAATCTCTATTTAGTACGGGTCAATCCATCAAAAGTAAGACACGATTTAGGTTGGTCCGAGGCTGAGTGAAAACTCATTATTAAAGAGGTTCCTTTGGTTCGTAGATGGGTGAAGATTAATTTTAGTAACAAGATTTCTTCTTGTTTTAAAAGCACAAAAATCCATAAGTGTTTAAAGTGCAGTGCAACTGAATTGGTGCACTTATATCTGAAGTTATTTTTTGTTATATAGGTAGATAGGGATCGTGTTCAATTAATCGAAATTGATTCGTAAATAAAAAAATGAATAGAAATCAATAAAGAACAAACCAATTCAAAATAACTTCAAATACAACTTTTCTACTGGACACTAGTACAAAATAAACCTGTAAGTAAACTTTGGGCGGGGGATATTTAATTTGACAGCTATTTAAAATAAATGAAAGTACTTTATATAATAATCCAGTCCCTTATCTATCATTATAATCATTGCCCACTAATTATACTCGATAACATTTGAAACTGGGTTTCACAAACTTATTTAAATACAAATACACTTACGGACAACTAAATAGAGTCACAGTTTATTTTTAACTAGCTGTCCCCCGCGACTTTGTTCGCGTGTTTTAGTTTCAACGGTTTTTCATTTTTGCAACATTTTACATTTATGCTCCGCTCCTATTGGTCGTAGCGTGATGTTATATAGCCTATAGCCTTCCTCAGTAAACGGGCTATCCAATACAAAAAGAATTTTTCAATTCGAACCAGTACTTCCTGAGATTAGCGCGTTCAAACAAACAAATAAACAAATAAACAAACAAGCAAACAAACAAACAAACTCTGCAGCTTTATAATATTAATATAGACTAACAGTTCTATCGTATCTACTTCTTCTGCTTTTTCTTTTCCCAAGCTATGTTGGAGTCGGCTTCTAGTATCGTTGAATACAGCATTTTCCGAACAATGCATTTAGAAATATATTAGTATGTTTATCAGTTGTCTGGTAGCCATAATACTGGCTCTGCCTAGTTTGTGATCAGATGGCCGTATGTGAGTCGACCTTCGATATTATTATATTATTTGTCTTTCTCAGACTTTTAATGTTTTCGAAAGTATCCTCTGGTAATAGTTCTTTTAAAATCTTTTAAATTGTTGATTGGTGTATGTGAATTTGCCCAATTTGTTATTATTTATTTAAAAAAGATTTTTTTTATTTGTAGATAACACGAAAAATTTGCTGTTGGCTATATTTTTGTGTCCGGGTGTGTAATACTTAATCCGGGTAAATTGAGGCCATATGCGTAATCTGTTAGATTATAACGATTTGTTAGTCTGAATGGACATACATTCTGGGTAACAGAGTATATGTAAGTAATTAAAGATGCGAATGTGTAAATGGGAGCCTGAGAAAGCATTTTCTTCTTTTTCTTCTCTGGGTATCTTGAACATAATAGTTATAACGTTATGTTATTATATTATATCAGTTATTATATAGCTAACCTGGAAATCGTTGTTTTGCCAGGGCCACCCTTATCACCTAGTAGTATAAAAAAATAGCCCACTATCTATTGTCAGTCCTACCAAATATACACAAAAAAAAATGATAAAAATCGGTCAAGATGTGTCGAAGGAGTTTGATAACAAACACTATGACATGAGATTTTTATACTAGAAGATTTATCAAGAGACACCTACAAAAGCCATTTTACGTCCCATCAGCACCACTTTTTACTTCGATTGTATATATAAAAGTACTCTGTGGATTGTAATAAAAGCATGGCTCTTAACAAAATGTAGATATATTATAATAAGAAGCCTAGGCCTAAAATGAAAAAGAAAAGAAAAATACATTTCCCGTCAAAGAAGTATATAATAGGGTATTTGACAGCTATCGAATTATTTATTTATAACAAAAATTTCTAATAAAAGTATTAAATTGAAGCAGAACTGCGAAATATCATCAACAAAATATATACGAATACAAAAGTTATATACTTTTAAAGTTAGTATATGACGCATGTTCTATCTCTTTTTCACAAAACGACGACTTGTACGGGGTAGCCCCAGATTAGTATGGAGAATTACTAAGGTGACGTCACCTGATGGTATAGCTCTCTCTGTCTAATTAACAATATTAAAATGCTTGTAACTAGTTCATTATGAAAGTAATAATCTGCGTTTTTACAACTCAACATAGTTCGATAGATAAAATATAATATAATACCCAATTGCAGAGAAGTAATTATATCTGGCATCAAAACAACATCTTACACGCTCACATTTATCTGAAAACTACTAAGAACGGTAGCCATTCTCATAATGAAAACAATTAAATTACTCTTTGTGTTTTCCAGAAGCAACTAAATTACTGCTCCATTTTCTACAGGCTCTTCGTAATGCGTATATATTGGCATCCGTCTAGTTTTCAAAGAGCATTGCTTTTAAGTAATTAAAGTGTGTCCGCGTAAATAAGCTGGTGTCATCAAACGAAGGCTCGCAGTCCACTTTGATAAAAAATACATGTTTTAAGAATGTTTCCATTGTGCTGTGAGAACTACCGTTTGTTGTTTGACTTTATAGTTAGAGTAGTTAACTAATGCAGTTTAGTAAAGATAAGTAAGACTCTTCTTAATTAGACTGGTGTTTTAGTTTGATTACCTTTTTCTGTGGTAGTTTTTTTTTAATAATTGCGTTCCTTTTGATGCGATAGTTATTTGATGCAATGCTATGGTAGCTTTGTGTCTCATTTTATTTAATAGTACCTACAGCAAACTAATTAATTAATGTTTTTTAGTTAATTTGGACAACATCACATGGGTCTGAACCCAAAGAAAGTAACTAAAGCACTTGTGTTATGAAATCAGAGACAACGAATGTACCACAAACAATCAGACCCGAGTTAACTTTAATTTTTTTTTTCTTACGCTTCAGTGGACTAATACTATAATTATGTATTTTAAGTTAATGCCTATATGTCAAATCCATAGTGTTTAACCTTGTTAAGTCTGCTTATTACCACATTAACAAACTACTTTCTAGTAATACGTAGTCCACCTTTGTTTTAGACAGTTCATCAACATAACAAACTGTATTCGATACTTATCAGCAGCACTCTATCTCATTTCATACATTTGAGTGGTAATATCGGACTGTACGTTATTGGAACTGCATTTGCAAGATGATTTTGCCAATAGTTGGGTGTTGGCAACTTGCCAATAGATAGCAACGGTACACTTTCAAATATTTAGACAATATCTGTAGTATAAATTGTACAAGTTTAGATGTTCCACCGAATTTGGGAATAAGCATTAGCTTCTCAGATATTTGGAATAAGTTATTTAGGTGAAATGGTAACACGATTGTATTGTTTCAGATAACGAATAATCCATTAAAAAATGTACATTTTTGCTGCTGAACGCCGTGTAGGTCACAGGTGACACAGCCTTGCTGTTCAACCACCATTGTGTGAATAAATATTCAGGGTTCTTGTCTTTCATATTGAAATAATCTGCCATGATTATATTTGTCCAAATGCATAATCAACGATCAGGTAACTACACATGTGTCGATAAGAGCCTTATGTATAATATATCAGAGTTGGATATCGCTTAAGCCATATTAATCATATTATTTGACATTTCCAAAAATAAATTTGTATCTATTTAATTATCAGAGTGTGTACTTTCAACCGTTTTAAGAGCATGGCTGACCAGATATTCTTTATTATTCGTCATTTAATCTTTTTTATTGCCAGTTAATATTGAATCAAGTAGGTACTGAATTCTAACAACGCGTCGTTAGCCTTTCAAATACCATTTGAAGCATGCACTTTCTCGAACGGTTTCTATCGCGCTGAATACTTGACATCATAACCTCTGCTATAGGCCAGGGGTTCCTAACCTTTTAATATGTCGGATTAAACATAATATTAGGAACTAAACTTAGGCGAAGATTTCGTACCATTTTTTTTGCAAAACTACAACATTTTTAGGCAGAAATCATTTTTAATAACGATATCTAGTTTTACTTAAACAATCATGTTATTTAGCTTGTTAACTTTTCATATTCTGTGACATGTGTTATAATATTCAGTTTGAGTTGCATAGTAGACAAAAAAATTCATCACAATCAAATATATCAAAAAAACCATAATTACAAATCAAGTGAAAACTTACTAACTGAAAAACGTAAAGCATTAAGGTATAATACTCGTTTTAGATGCAAGTGTATAAGAAGAGAAGGAACTACAAGTGGGCGACATTATTTATTATTAACCATAACATAATATTAAACAACTTTTCTGAGACATAAAAGTTTTTCTCTAAAATATATTTATATACTTATATACTCCTTAGGTTAGGCAACCCTGCCCTAAGCGATCGTGTAGCGAGATGTTCACACTTGCTTAAAATGGCAACCAAGATAAGATAGAGAGTGTTAAGTGAAAAATATTCGATCACACGTAGACCATGTGTTAATATTTTACCCCGTCATCGCATTTTGGTATGAAGTTGAAGATGGGATCGAAAGTGATAAATTTTACATCTCAAAGCGTCAATTCCCATGGTCCTAAAAACTGATTTGGCAGAAATTTTCTGGATCAAAAATTTGACCATAATTTTAGCCTTTATTAGTTCCCCCTGTTTCAATAATTTAGCAATTTCGAACCACTAGAAATAATCTAATAATATTGATATTTAATTTTTATGCAGTACATGCATCACATATAAAAAAGTAGTTAAGACTTTGAACAAAGTAAATTCGCGAAAATAAAAAGCGCAAGTCTCCATTGAAAAACATGATTGTTTTATCTTAATTGTCTTACTGAAATCTCTGCAACTTGATATTTCCGCCAGTATCCGACAATTAAAATCTAAGTAATTCTATATACGTTTAAATAATTTCACAAAATAATGATGCTATTAACTCTGGTGTTTCGTATAATTAAGACCTTAATTCTGGTGTACTATTAAATAATCTTGGTACGTATGTTACTAATGAAATTAATGAACTAGAACGTAAACGAAACAATTTTAATTTACTTGACAATAATGTACCTACTCGTGGGATTAATGAAGCATTTTTTATTAAACTACTTACTGTAATCAAGGTTGGGCCTCGTCTTTAATTAAACCGATTTATCAAAAGTCATGGTCGTAAATTTTTATATCGGAGAGGCAATAAAACAAACCTATAATTCTAACATCTAAACATCCTAGTACCTAGTATTTGGTACCTATTGATCAAAAACCAAACATTCTTAACTTCTTTAAAATGGGCCTGTTTCCTATTTTTTTTTTAATGTCCGTCTTGTAGATTAATGAATTTTATTGGACACGTATTTTTTCTTTTTTCCTGCAAACAAAAAATGATCAAAATACAGAGAACTGAAGTTACGCGTGACGTCACTCCTCGCTACGATTTTTAGCGAGGCGTAGCGTCATAAGCCCCCACTCCGAAACTTTAAAGCGGTGTATCTTTGTATTTTTTTATTGTTTTGATAAAAGAAAAAATACGTGTCTAATATTTTTTTATTATCTAACTGACGGACTAAATAGATTTTAACTTTTCATACCCAGGAAACATCCCTATTGAATAGGTACTCCGTACTAAAGAAAAAGCATGTGGTCTTCTTCTGCGAGTGTCAAACAATGACTGGTAGATCATCAGTTCATCAGTTCAACCCGCAGTCATCATTGTGAAGGCCACACTGGGCCTGGGCTGATCATTAAATAGGCCAAAGATTGAGGAAAGATATACATGATTAGCAAAATAACTTCGTTTATTCAAAATAATTTAAAAATGTATATGACGAAAAACACTTCAACCATCGTGTAGTTAAACGGGTATTTTAAAATAAACCTTTAACGGTGTCCCTCAAAAAATGGTAGGCTCCATCAGCGATGTCTTTCGCGCCGTCAACACCTTTGGCCACGGCATCTCTTATCCTTGCTTGTACCTCTGTAATTACCGGATAGGACCAGATTAGCACATGAATTGATCAGAGGAATAGTTTGCTTGGTGGTTGATGGGTTGTTAGGATCCCGATCAGAAGTGACACGTTTAGTGATACTTCTAACGAAGCCCAATGTGCAAACCATTCCAATACTGGTCAGAGACGAGATGCTGCCAGACGCATCTGAGAATAGAATGGCAGGACATTTACCATTTCCGAAAGATTTTAGTTCGCTGCTAAGATCAAAATTTAGAGTAGGTAATAACGCTATTAAATCAAGTTTTTTTTTGGACGTAGCTCTAGACGTAAGGGTTTGCACTTAGGCTTCGTTGAACGACATTTAAATGGTTATCAATAGCTATTATTATAAAATATTTTACTCATTCGTGTACCTACTAATTAATTTGATAAATATCTTGATTTTCAAGTTACACCTGAGAAAAGTTTGGTGTAACAGGAATTGTCATACAAGTTAGTAGAGAATATGCACAAATGACCAACCAACCATGGTTTTGAGAGCATGGTTATTTTTTTTACATGTATTGCAATTTCTGTTCTAAATCATCATTCGTTTTTCAATGCAATAAAATCCAAAAAGAAAAGATCGTAAAGATACGAAAAAAGTTATTTGTGGCTACTGGCTTGTAAAGCAAAACCATTAGCAGTATATTTAAAATTAAATTGTTATGTAAACTTACGAATAACGGGATCAAATAGTTTGCTTGAAAAATCAGATTCAGGCTTTTCATGTCTGTGTCGTGGAGTAGTCATTTCTATCTCTTCCATAGTTTTTGGGTCCCGATTACGGTTGGAATCCTCACCTCGTATCGCCTAAAGAAAAAATATTGTAATATTCACTGCAAATTAATTAGAACAAAATATGTTTTCTTCCCTTTTTATTCAACAATCGTAAAATCTAGAAAATGCTTGTTCTAAGTCAGTTTTCTTTGTGCATGTGATTTGAATCTTTGTGAAACCCCCTGCGACACAAGATTAAGTTACTTAGTGCGGGAGTAGTAAAAATATAAACTACAAATTTTTACTTTACTTTTTTCAAAGTAAATATTTTAACGTTTTTTAAAAATATGCTTTTGGTACGATTAAGGCGCTTGGTTGCCTAATTCGTATCTCCGATAGCCTGAATCGTACATCCTTTAGTATACATCGTAAATTGAATAAGCGAAACCGTAATACCTAAAACGTTTGTACCGTAACATTACGACAGACATAAAGCTAATTAAAATTATGAGCAATATTTTTGAAACTCAAGTTTTTTAAGTTTAAATTAATAACAACTTATATGCATAAATACAAAAAATAAATTAAAAATACAACTATTTGACATTATATATACACAAATTGATTGGTTCCTCTGAGTAAATTAAGTAAACTATAGAATGCGCCTAACAAGTATGAACTGTTAGCACTAGTATGAACAAGTATAATCGTGAAATTCGTATCAAAACAGAGCGCGCTGTTTTAATAAAACTATCTCAAAACCTAAATTACCCTGAAAATATCAAATTAATACGAAAACAGATAAAAATAAAAAAAAACCCTTTCATTATATTCTCTTTTCAAATGGCTGACGAATGTGCATACAATTGTAATAAAAAACTGTGGAAAAAAAAATAGTGTTTTTTTTCCCGCGCCCTCGATTTTTTTCTTTTTGTAATTTTCTTCCATGACTAGTAGTTCAATTTAATAACAATGCATATCAAGTTAGGTACTATTAGATACTCATTATAAACGAGGACCCAGATAGCATTGGGGTACGATTTGGGCACTGGTACGACTTGACCAACCTTACCTTAGTACGCTGTGTTGATGGTTCTGTTAGTTCTTCTGAAGCGATAGTTGTGTAGTCTTCTCTTCTAGAGTCATCATCAGCTCTCTTTTCTAATTGCTCAGTATTTTCTTTTGTTGTAGATTCACTAGAACTTCCCTGCTTAAGGGATCCGGACGGTGGTGTTGTTGGATCATCTTGTACAGATGTTTGAATGGTCTGGAATGTGGAGTATATGTATTTCTAATTCCTAGGTATTTGGTTCATAGGTAAAGATTTTTGACGACATAGTTATTTTCGCCTCCACAGCCCAACTAATGATCCAGCAACTAAAAAGCGCAAACTTTGAAGTTGGACTAACAGCATAAAGCATAGGGTAAATATTGATTGGGATGAGATCGCATATCCTTAGCCAAATAGTACCTTTCCAAGCGCGATAAGATATGGAGATTAGTAGACGCACAGAAATCGCCTGGAAGAGCTATTGGTCAATAAAGAAACTCATGAACGACCACCTTATTACCCTTACATAAAAAAGGAGCTCATGGACACGTGCGTCTTTGACGACTCTGCAAAAGTCCAAAGCCTTGCGCTTCTATGCTCGATGGTAGACTCTCCTACCAGCGAGTAGAGCATAGAGATAGATAGAGCAGAGAGAGCAAATGAGCGCCAGACAGGATAAAACTCCGACTACCTCCAAGACACAAATCGCAGATGTTGGACGTTAGACCGCCAGCTTGAAAGGAAACTGGGCTGAACACATCTGCCGCATGTCTGATGATTTTTGAGTAACGAAATTGTGGACACCACAGAATATCAAAAGACATCGTGTCAGATCCAAAAGGTGATAACGAGACGAGCTTGGCTTATCCCTTAGATCTTAGATGTTAATAGCGCACAACCGCACTAAATGGAAGGTGGAAATCGGAAGGCCTTTGCCCTGCATTACGACACACTACACTACACTACATTAATAAAATATTCATGGCAAAGTGGATGGTATTTTGCTGGGTTTTATCTCCTCAGAATGTACAAAATTAAAAAGTTAAAACGAAACCCAAAGTGTGATATATCACTAAATTAACGGTTTAATAATGCTACACAAGTTTTATTTCGATTAAAATCTTTTACGATCAACTGTGTGCTAATAACCACGGCCACAAACGATATACTTTCGCAAGCCTGCCTTATTACGTATATTGCAAAAAGATTTCACAGCAAAATGTTTGCTGTCAAATTTATATAATTTTTTCACATTTGTTTATAACAAACTCTTAAGCTAAACCGGTCGACGTCATCACGTCAACGCCGGCCATCGCTGAAAACCAGCGCTAAGGGTTTCAGAATCTTAGCACTTGATGACCGTTTCGTACATGCGACGCATGTTTCCCCGTACCTTTCAGTAGTTTGTTTGTGTTATCTCTTATGCGTCACATTTGTCGTTTTTTCTTTCTTTCTTTCTATACACACAGTTTATTAATTCTGACCGTAAATCTATTAAGTATACTTACAGTGATCAACAACAAACACACTGCTACAAGATACATTTGTAATAATGTAGGTACGTCGTGGTTTACTACGCGAGTCTATTTAAAAACTGAATCGTTTCGCGCTTTCGTATATTCGCGATTAGTCATACTGATTGCCACCTCATAGCAATTCAATTTTCTCTTCAATCGTCATAATGTTCCATGTGCGATTGAGATTACTAAACATATTAAATACTAATTTGTATAAAAAGTAATTTGTTTGCTTTTATATATTAGTTTTAACCTTAGAGTAAACATAGACAGGCATAGAGTGCGCGCTTCGCTATATGCTCATGCTATATCCTCTTATGCCAAGCGTAAACAAATTTTTAGTTAAAAGTACCACGCTCTTTTATTGATTTAAGTGATTTTCCGTGCAATGACAGACGTTTATGCGGAAATTTCGGTGGCTCCGATATTATTAAGGTAATATTAGGTTTTAAGATTCTTGCTCTATTTTGACACTAATTTTACGATTTTACTTGTTCATACTAGTACCTACAGTTCATACTCAATATGCGCGTTCTATAGTTTACTTATTTTTTCTCTAAGGTGTTAACGTTTTTACGCTAACATGAAAGTAGAGATTTTGATTTTGTAATACCATCATAAGTTATGGTTACGTTGTCAGGTATAAATTATGAAATACCTATCCCACCAAAAACATTTTCATGTAAAATGTTGCCAAGACGAGCCCATATGACTCGCACTGTCAAAAAGTTATCAGATCTCATGTAGAGCCAAGCTTCTAACACTACACGCCCTAACTCTACAAGGCCTAACTTCACAAACTCTACACCTTAGTCAAAATATGTGGCTTGGCCATTTCGCTACATTCACATCGGCGTAAGGTGAAAAATTAATTCACTGTTCATTACTTTTGTGTTATACAATAGTTCTTGTAGTAACGAACGGCCAAGCCACATATTTTGACTAAGGTGTAGAGTTTGTGAAGTTAGGCCTTGTAGAGTTAGGGCGTGTAGTGTTAGAAGCTTGGCTCTACATGAGATCTGATAACTTTTTGACAGTGCGAGTCATATGGGCTCGTCTTGGCAACATTTTACATGAAAATGTTTTTGGTGGGATTTCATTTCTTTTTGTAAGTTGTTTGTAACAAATTTTTTTTTTTTTTTTTTTACAAGGAGTCTATACATATATATATCTAGGGGAACCAAGTTTTAGATTATTAGATTAGACCTCTAGCGTCATCAAAATTTAATTTAAAATTACAGGTCTCATACAAACTCCCATCCCCTAGTTTAAGGGGTTGGGGGATGAAAGTTACAAGTTTTATAATTTTTTTGTTGTTTGTGTGCTAATACTAGCTTACATACAAAATTTCAGCTTTCTAGGACATTAGGAAATACCTTAAGAATTTTGATGATCATCAGTGAGTCAGTGACGAAATTAGCGTTTTTTAGATATAAATAAAATCTGAAGTATAAAAGCTAATGTAATTAAAACTTAATATGTTCAATAAGTCCGCTATTGACAATATATCCCGAAAATTTTGTTGATCTAGCATAATCCAAACCCAAGTTATGAGGGTTCAAAAAAACGACGAAGCGCTTCGAGAAAAGGTAGGTAGTGCCCGTGCGCTTCGCTTGGCTCGTCTTGGCGGGGGCACTACCGTGCCCCCAGATATATTGCAAAGGTGACTCTATCTGTCGGTTTGTTTGTGTATCTGTCTGTTTGTTTATGACACTTTCACGGCAATATCACACTACCAAATAATTCGTACCTCCAATAGCCTGGATCGTACATCCTATGGTTTATAGTTTGCATCGTACGTCAACAGAATAAGTGGATGCGCAAAACCAAATATATATATATATGTTGCAGTCAAAACTCTCAACCAGTTAAAAGTACTTTTAACTAGGAAAATCAAATCAATCAAAAGTAGTTTTAACAAAGAACACACAAAGCTAATTAAAATTAAAAAGCATTATTTTTGGATTGGAACTCATGTTACAGTTTTTATAGGTTAATTTAATTGCAATTTGCAAATTTAAAGATTGGTTTAGATACACATCAGGTATTTTATTTTTATTCTACTTTCGATGCTAGCATATAAGTCATGTACCTAACTATTACATTTATTACACTATTACGTATCGGTACGAGTTAGGAATTAACCATTGGTACGACTTATGTATCAAGGTCTTTCAAGTGTCAAAATTATTGACTTAACCTAAATGTATTCTATCGATTGGTTATGCAAATGAAATATAAAACTAGGTACTACGAAATAAGATATTATTGTAAAAAATAAGATATATTATCATATGTCTTTTTGTTTCATATTCGCTTACGAATAGGCATGAATTTTTAATAAAAAACTCTTCACTTTGTTGTCCGTCCGTCCGTCTGTCAAGACCGTTTTTCTCAGGAACGCGTGGAGGTATCAAACTAAAATTTATATCCAATACTCAAGTCTATTGTCCCTTGGAGCTGTGAAAAAATCATACTTCTAAGCCAAAGCAATCAAAAGATACAGCCGTTTATGCCCAAAATTTTCGAAACTCGCACGGGAATCAAAACCTACTGGGTACTTCTCGTAGACTTAGAATCTTGAAATTTGGTACGAAGTAACGTCTTATAGTACAGATAAAGGAAAAATTGCGAAAACCGTAAATTTTTAGTGACATCATATAATTAAAAATATTTTTAAAAATTAAAAAAATTGTTTTTTTCATTTTGCAATAAACATACCATAACCGATGACTCGATCGTCGTGATGGGTGAACTTTTACTTATATACTTACAGGTTTGTACGGAACCCTCGGTGTGCGAGTCCGACTCGCACTTAGCCGGTTTTTTTTGTCAGTTCTACGACTAGGTAGTTCAATTTAATACCATTAAAATTTTATTTATTATAAACCAGGATCCAGATATTTTGTACGATATGTGCATTGGTACGATTTGACCAACCTTACCTTTTTATGCTTTGTTGTGTATTCTGGTTCTTCTAGACCGGCAGTCACGTGGTTATTATCTTCATCAGAGTCGTAATCAGTCGAAGCCTTTTCTAAGTCTGCACTATCTTTTCTCTCTCTTATTGAATGTTTACTAGATTTTACCTTCTTTATTTTTTCCGGTGCTGGTGTTGTTGGATCATCTTGTAGAGAGGTTTTGATACCATTTTGGAAAATCTGGAATGTGTAGAATTATTATTTCTGAAATACACGCAATACTTTACTTAGCTGAGTCATAGCAAAGTAGCCAGTTAACTCCCATGGTATTTTTCTGTGTTTTATCTCCGCAAAATGTACAAATTAAAAAGTTATATTGCTACATTGACTTAAAATGAACTACACAAGTTGTATTTTTTATTAAATAAAAACTTTACGGTCAATTTAAATCGTGTAGAATCAATATACAACACTTATTTAAAGAAAAACAATTTGTACCCGGCTTTACGGCAGATTGGTTTTCACGGGTAAATGTGATGATTGGATTAATAAAGTTACATTTGCTACTTATTGGGTGAGGTTTGTACAAATATTACGTATTTTACGATTTAGTCCTAATTATAATTGTAGATACCCAATTTGTGTTCATGGGTCTTTTAAACTAAATAAAATTGTTATTACCGATCAGGGATTTTGACTAATTTTTTTATAAGAATCATTTTTTTTAAGTTTTTTTATGCAAATCAAATTCCTGTCACAAAATATTGTAGATATTAAAACTTTTTGTTATAGTTTAATGTATTCATGTGGTCTGAAAATCGTATTGCCGTACGTAGACCAAAATAAATCTGTCAAAAATTCAACAAATCTAGCGGATATTTAAAATAACGGTTACCTTTAACAACTTTTAGACACAATTGACCTTATTTGAAATCTAATTGTTATTGTATGTTAAACTGCCGGATTTTCATTAAAGGTACATACAGTATAAAGTTATTTCTAGAAAGGAGATCATCTATGAACATTAAATTTTGAGCGTAAATCTCTTAAGTATACTTACAGTAATGAACAATAAACACACTGCTACACGATGCATTTGTAATTAGCTAGATTCGTCGTGGTTTACTACGCGGGTCTATTTCAAAACTGACTCGTTACGCGCTCTCGTACATTCGCGATTAGCCATACTGATTGCCACCTAAAAATGCTATTAAATCTCTTAAATAGCAATAATGTTTCGTGTGCGATAGAGATTACCTAACATATTAAATTAATCGTTTTTATGAAAAGATATTTGTTTGATTTTATGTGTGTGTGTGTGTGATTTTTGAAGTAGCATCCATTGTTGATACTAATATAATAAATGCGATAGGAAGTTTGTCCGTCTGTTACACATTTAAGGCTGTATGTACCATACAATAGGGATGTTTCCTGGGTATAAAATGTTAAAATCTATTTGGTCCGTCAGTTAGGTAATAAAAAAATATTAGACACGTATTTTTTCTTTTACCAAAACCATAAAAAATTACAAAGATACAGCTCTTTAAAGTTTCGGAGTGGGGGCTTATGACGCCACGCCTTGGTAAAAATTGAAGCGAGGAGTGACGTTACGCGTAATTTCTCTTCTCTGTATTTTGATCATTTTTTGTTTGCAGGAAAAAAGAAAAAATACGTGTCAAATTAAATTCACTAATCTACCAGGCGGACATTTAAAAAAAAAATAGGAAACATGCCTATTGATTTTGATATGAGATACAATTTGGTGTGGATTATCGTACCACCTTTCAATTTACTATCTCCACTTGACAACCCAAGCGATGTTCACTGAACGCAATCTTAGTATTT
Source organism: Diachrysia chrysitis (assembly GCA_932294365.1). NCBI lineage: Eukaryota > Metazoa > Arthropoda > Insecta > Lepidoptera > Noctuidae > Diachrysia > Diachrysia chrysitis. The sequence continues at coordinate 4,752,913 of OW028659.1, read as the reverse complement.
AAAATCGACCTAGTTGGTCATCGACGTTAGACGATACGAAATTTGTGTTTTTACAGTGTTTTTTTGTATAGCGATTTTCGCTTTTATTGACAACTGCTATAGCAAATAAGCTATGAGAAAGGATAGTCTACTTTCGGTCCCGATAACCGCCATTCACGCTGGGGAGACGCGGCAATAACGAATCTAGCTGCGACGAAACAAAGTGCAATTCAGCTCGCATAAGCGAATAATGTGTAACGCGATATTTACCTAAACATTGCCGCTCTCATCTACTCTATCTAGCGCGGCGCGTAAAGGTTGCATACATGTCGCTTGCGACAACATCTTATATTAGAATTACTCGCGACTGCTATCGGAAACCTACTGCCATTCGCCTGCCTGGGAGGCGCGCCGGCCGAACGTATCCAAACTGCAAAGTGAAATCTTTCATAATTACTAGCAACTACCAAAAAACTCCAATTTTATGCATTTTCGTTCACAATTCATAAAAGAAAAAGGGTGGAGGCTGCACGAATTGCAAGCTATCAATATAATAACACAATAGCTATACGTCTGTCCTTTGTTCGATGGTGGCGAAAGGCGCGAATTGGGATTCAAACCTATCGATTCCCAACTAATATTTTACACATTCATGTTGAAACAAAAACGTATAGAGGCGCAGAATTTTACTGACGACAACTGGAACTGGGTATCTGGATTTAATTTGGAGATTTTTCATGTCAATTAATGATTAATTTATACAGAAAAAACTGTTAAGTCCGGTAAAAGCACGTTAAAGATGTAGAAACTGAGATAGATAAAAAAATCTTAAGTAAATAAAGTTTTGGGATTAAAATAAACACTTAAAAGAAAATTTGTGCTAAAAAAAAGCCTCTTAGCGATTAAAATTTCTAATATTCCGTGCTTGTTGATTGTTTATATATACGGCTTAAAATTATAAATGATTTTTTACTAATTACTTTTATTAGCTCTGTATTGTCGACCTTGCATATAAAATCTAGAACGAATAAATATTTTGGTAATTTTTGAAGTATAACTTCTTTACGCACGCTTGACTTAGGGACTAAGCTGGTAAGCTGGAGAACGTTACGAAAAGTGTGATCGCGCGAGGTGAACGGAAGTTGAGAGGGAGATATAAGTTAGTGATAATAGACAATGAGAGAGTTACGTTTCGTATATTACTGTAGTAGGGGCATGAGAGAGAGTGGCGAGCACACATTTTCTTTCTCTCTTTCTCTCACACCCATTTACTATTTTCGTATATAGAGAAGTTTTACTTCAATCGTGTAGTCTAAACCACACTCGTTTTTTTTTATTTTATTTAACAAATGTTTTAATAATACCGCGTTATACCCTCCAGTAACGATCGCATACCGCCACTGCGGCCGCTCAAATGTAAATTAAATGATGAATAGATACGCGCTCGAATGCGCTTTGCTGTGTACCCGCAAAAAAATAACATCGAAACCATTAATTCGAGATGTGGTTCGCCCGTGTTTTTCGCCCAGTTTTTCGGCTCTTACTTATATTTTTGTTTATTGTTGATATAGTTTTGTTATTTATTTATGCTGTTGTCAGTTTTTTTCGTGTCGTAAATAATAAACTTGAATGTTGTTTACTTTGTTATGTATAATATAATATGACTACTTTAGCTCTATAATAAAAAATAATACCATGTACTGTTAGTATTTTTTAAACATTTGGGACCACTTCTAAAGTATAGCTCCGAAAGTCAAGACCGTCATAAAAATCGGACCAGTAGTTTTTGTGAAAATCTATAACAGACACGCAAACAAACACGAAGAAAATTTACCCCCTTTAACTCTTTTAAATTTAACCTCTTTAATATTGTCTTAACACAAAAAGTAACTGATTTAAATTCTTCTTCTTCTGTTTTTCTTTAATTCTAACTTGATTAAATAATAAATAAACATAAATTGTAAATGATATATTACGTGGAGTTTTAATATGTCTGCTGACGGTACCACCCATATCAGAACAAACGTCAGCTGAGTAATCCACGGTTTAAATGTATTTATTGTACAAATGTACACCTGTACGACTTGGATTTTTTGTGTTATATTCAAGCTTTTTAATGTTTTAGAGTCTACAGGTGACTAGGTAGGTTTCTCTTCATGAGAAGAACTCATGAAGAGAAGGAACGTGCATTGATCACTATTCGCTAGTCCTATGTCCTTTATCAGGATCCAAGCTTACCCAATATCGAGATTCATCAAAATCAGTTCAGAGGTTTAACCGTGAAAATGTAACAGACAGACAGATAAAAAGACAAAGTTACTTTTGCATTTGTATGGATGGTGTCTCAAATGTTTCGAATTTATATTATCCTTTTTACTTGAAATTTCATCAGTTGAAATGGGTTTGAGTTTTTCAAGTACCTATTTCCCATCAAGCATTTTACTTGGAAAATTCCGTCCTACCGCAGTCGACATGGAAGGGGCGTTACTATGGAATCGATGAGTCAGTGGGTTCGAATCAGCAATGTCTAATAAAATAGATACGCTTACTTTAAAAGGATGAGGATAAAAGAGTGTTTTTTTTTATATTATGTTCTAGCAAGGAACCGAAGTTTGTGGAAAGTAGGGCCTTTGACCTCCAGTGGATCAATATGAGCTTATTACATTAGATTAGATTCACAAGGTTTTGAAAAGAAAAAAAAAATATTAATTTAATCTGTTCTCAAATCACCTGATCACGACTGTGATTGGTTGACCAAAATACTAGCAACTAATCACAGCGCTTATCATTAGGGCTTACTCGTGAATGTATATTTTTTATCAATTAAGTTTGTTTAGTGAAATTGTAAGAGAGATTTTTGGTGGTCTTTGTGAATAAAGTCGTGGGCCAAATTAAACTGCATATAACCTACCTTCAACGATTCTCCAAATAAAACATAACATGGAACATAGCATTTAAAAAAAAATAAAAAAAAATAAACAGTAAATAATAATAATACCAACCTATAAATGTCCCACTGCTGGGCACACGCCTCTTCTCATATAGAGATGGAACGAACATTGATCACCTTGCTTGTTCATTGCTGGTTGGTGATTTCTGATTTCAATTTTTGGAATCCAGGTTTCCTGACGATGTTTTACTTCACCGATTGTCAATAATGTCTTAGAGCAATTTAGAAATTACATATAACTTTGAAAAAGTCATATTGGTACTTGCCAATAATGGGTACGAACCTGCAACCTTGTGCGTGCTAATCCATTTATTGAATCACTAGGGCACCACGACATTTAAACAGTAAATGCTTGTCAAAAATATTTATTATCATTGTAAGACAGTTTTCTTTAAAAATGTAATTACAATGTTCGTAAATTTTCGATCAATTTGGCACAATATCCTTATCCTGGTTTATTTATCAAGTGGAATATATTCAAATTGTATTAGAATCGTTACCGACACCCGAGATTCACTTTGAAGTGTATTTGATAATGTATGTGTATGTAAGGAATACTGTATAACTAGTGTTGCGCATGTTTATCGATCAAAAAAATTCGTTCATTTCATTCAATTCTGTGTTATTTATACAATAGGCATGTTTCCTAATTTTTTTTTAATGTCCGCCTTGTAGATTAATGAATTTTATTGGACACGTATTTTTTCTTTTTTCCTGCAAACTAAAAATCATCAAAATACAGAGAACGGAAATTACGCGTGACGTCACTCCTCGCTACGATTTTTACCAAGGCGTGGCGTCATAAGCCCCCACTCCGAAACTTTAAAGCGCTGTATCTTTGTAATTTTTTATTGTTTTGATAAAAGAAAAAATACGTGTCTAATATTTTTTTATTTAAACCTTAAGTTATCTATACAATTTCGTTCTATACACAGCCTATAAGTCTCTTTATACGGTGCGTTGCATATTTCTTCAATAAATCTCGATTATTTACTCGGCATAAAATTTCCCTACCTACCTATTTATTAAAATTGTTTCATCAAGCAAATTATTCCATGTTCCAAATCATAGAGAACATAATAAAACATTTTATCGACAACTCATAACCAGATGCAATGACATCACTAATGCACATGTGCTACCGCTTAGCATTAGACGAAGCTTATTTGTCTAGTCTAGACTGGTACTAGAACACTTGTAGATTTAGCACGTAAGGCTTTGACAATATCTGAGGAAATTGCTCTGAAGATCTACCAACCCTTTGATATCCTTGGGTAGGTTCAAAGTGTAGAAATCTCTTGAAGGAACTAATTATATTTAATAACTTAGAGAAGTTTTGAATTGAACTTTGGTACAAATATGCTTTGGGTATTTCCTATATTTGTACCATTAACACATTTACTTACCTTAAATCAAATGTTTAAATAATAAGTATTTGTAATAACTATCTTTTAAAGGGTTACAGATAAACTTAATTATCTTACGTTTGCTTTGTATGTAAAAAAAAATATTCTATAATAATTGTAATTAAATACAAATAATAGAAAGAAAAACTTAAACCACCAATCTAATCATCTAGGGCTAATAAACGCTTAAAGTATAACAGATAATTACTTGCTACTTCAACTTTTAATCCACTAAAATCATTTGTAGAAAACTTCTCAATAAAAATTTATATATGTATAATTAAAACTGCTCTGCTCACCCCTAAGAGGTATAAACGTGATGGTTTAAGAGTTATACTCGTTAACCGAACGAACAGAAAGTAGTGGCAGCAAAACTAATTATCAAGTCGTAGCTGAGTTCGTCGGAGATTTCGTTAGCTTAACAGATATTTTTGTGGCGAACTTTGCTTTTCCCAGTTAAGGTACTTACGCACTTTATTAGTTTGGGTAGCTAGCGAATATACAAACTCGTAAACGAAAATATAGGCTGTATGGGTGGGTCGCAGTCTTGATAAAAAAAAAACAATGTATTGACTATCTAATAGGCCTGTGTTCGATAGCTGGTTAGATTTTGTGTGTGCTATAAAAATATGTTTATTTCTTACTCTGATAAATTTGTAATTTAAGGCGACTTTCGGTTTGGCATTTATTGACATACATACATTGCTCTGATCCCAAAGTAAGGAGACAACGAAGGTACCACAAACACCCATACCCCAGACAATATAGAAAAGTGGTTTTCTACATTGATTCGTCCGGGGATCGAACCCGGGACTTTAGAGCTGGCGACACCTTGAAAACCGGTGTGTACGCCACTGGACCACGGAGGTCGTCAAGTAAGTACCTACATAAATAAGTAATACTGTAACATTATACAAAATTTATATCAAAACAATTTCATTCGTTACTTATAAATACCAACTAATAGAATAACCGTCATATAGCAGAATTTATCAACGCCAGATAATTTTTATTCATGGAATAAAATTGATGTCTGACGGATTTTGTACGGAAGAACAGTCAAAAATTCAAATTATTCCTCGGATAAAACTATTTGGCGTCCGAAAAACCGGCCTAAGACAAACATTGACTTAATACTGGTACATCTCTGCTGACGCTTTTGAAGAACACAGTCTTGATGTTATACATTATAAAGTTATGTTTAGTTAATCTCTGTTTGTTTACAGATAATTCTTATTTACATTACACGTAATTTATTATTGCCTGATCTTAAGAAACAACAAGCAATTAAGAATTACATGCAACGTCATTATTGTAATTACATGAACAAAAATATCTGCTTATTGCTAACTTCCCGAGAACATAACATAAATATCAGTGAGATGCAAAGAGAACTCTCTCATTACGTTTAAATGTACAAGCAAATAAATTATAGTAAAATATTTCAAATGAATTCACAAAGTTTGCGTCAACCCCGAGTTTATTTAGCGAGTTCCAGATGAAAGTGTGTTTAACTTATGATTGGGGCCCTGCAAGGTGCATTACGAAAGACTTACATGGATTCTTCCATGTTAAAACATATTATTTAACTTTTTCACCTGACGTAGAATTAAAAATCATCTCTCTCTCTCTCTCGTCTATCATTCCCTAACTGCTGAGGATCTTGACTCCTTCTTATTCCGTCAACTAGTTGTCTCCATCAGCTACGTTCCGTTGCTTGGTGAAGTGCGGCACTGACAGATATATCAAAAATTCACATACTGCAGTGAAATCTAGCATTTTAACGTTAAAATCTAGCTTGTTTATTAAGCCTTCTTGAATCTCTATGAAGAAATCATCTTCATCACTGTATATTGACAATAGTTTATCTGGGTATAAGACTTTTGTGGTCATAGATGAATGCCAAAGGTGTTAGGAGATTAATTAATAACTTTGTCTTCTGCTTGAAAATCTCAATCTAAATCTTTTTCTTTGTTGTTTGATATTTGAAGCAACTGTTCGTGTATCATGGTTATACCACTTTTAATAAAAATAAACAAATACGACAACATCATGAAAGTTGTACTTTCTCAACGTCAAGATTTTTATAATTACGCTACTTTCTAGATTCTATTTGGATTATAATTTAGATTTCTATTTTTCTCGACAGATATAAAAAATCGGTAGATTATCCATATTATTCTAGCAAAAGCATTTTCATCTCTTTAGCATTCGTTTTAGAGTTATGCCGAGTTAAATAAACTTTGTCAAGACGTGTGTGTTTGTTGCACAGACTAATGATGGGTAACGTCATCGTATCAAAGTTTCAGCTTGAATTTTAAACACGCCCCAAGACTGCAACACTTAAAATTAAGTTTATTTAGTTTGATGAAGTTTTATAAGTTCATTTACTGGAAATACTTTCGGATAACGTGTTAAGTAAGCTCAAGTTTGCACTTTCATGGGCTTAGCAACTATATTTAATTCATGTTTCAATTACCATATTGTTTTTTGTTGTAAACTTCTTAAAAGTGCTGGGAGAATAGGAAAACATTGTAAGTGTATTAAAAATTTGTTTATAAGGTGGATTCCTGAAGTGAAGTGTGAAAAAAATAATAAGTAAATAAGTCAATTGGGTATTTGGTTACTTTCGAATCATTTATTTGTTACAATTTTTTCTCTTAATAGTATTAAATTGAAGCAGAACTGCCCCAGATTAGTATAGAGAATTGCCATAGTGATGTCACATTAGGATATCTCTCTGTTTCATTAGCAATATTGGAATGTATGTAACTAGTTAAATATTAAGTAATTAATCTGCCGTTACAACTCGACATAGTTTGTAATATATTTTTTAAAATCGAATAATATAAATCTTGTCAAATACGAATTTTTTGGTTATATCATAAAAGTACGTGTCACACGTTCCAATGAGGTTCAAAATGCCTCTTATGACCGCAATAGAAACTGTGCGGTTAAACGCGACTGTCCGTCCCGTTGCCCGCACAATGTGGTTACAGTTCAGTCCGTATAGAAATAACTTCTTTGTTTGAACATGAGGGGCTCGTGGCTAAATGTAAGCCATACGGTAAGGATGGGTGACCATCTATACTAATATTATAAAGCTGAAGAGTTTGTTTGTTTGAACGCGCTAATCTCAGGAACAACTGCTTCGAATTGAAAAAAAAAATTGTATTGGATAGTCCATTTATTGAGGAAGGCTATAGGCTATATAACATCACGCTACGACCAATAGGAGCGGAGCAATAATAAAAAAATGTTGCAAAAATGAAAAACCGTTGAAACTAAAACACGCGAACAAAGTCGCGGGGGACAGCTAGTTAGTGAATATAGCGAGAACTCTCCGTGCCTCGGAATGCACGTTAAGCCTTTGACAACCAGTCTTACTATGGGATACTGTGTTACCCAGTAAAATGGGTTATGGAGACATGCAGTAGCTCCATGTATAATACGATATTCAGCTGAATCCGGTGAGGCTTGAAGCCACATAAAAGGCTAGGCAGAAGAAGTTTGAACATGAGCTAATTAGTACATAGAAACAGCTCATGCATATTATAAATTAAAATACTTTAATTCTAATATATTGTTACGCGATTTGGAATTGTTTAGATGACAGGCTCAGTTCTAAAATGTCCTTTAGAGAAGAAATGTTATATCGAAGTATAGAATGAGTAGTCAACAAAGTAGGTAGTTAGATAAACCACTTATGGAGTCTAGCTTTTCGGTTCTGCTTTGTATTTCGAAGACCACCATGGGCCAGTGGCGTACTCACTGGTTTTCCAGAGGTCACCACTCCCAGCTCCGAGATCCCGGGTTCAATCCCCGGACTGGTCAATGTAGCAATCAAAGCGAGTTCATTCTCTCTGATTCCATAACGCACGTGCTTTAGCTACTTACTTTGGGCCAGAGCGATGTATGTGATGTTATCCACATTTATACATTACATATATACATTTCTAATAAAGGACCCTAGAACTTTTCAGTAGTACCTAAACTATGTAAATGAGTTAAGCCTCAAACCTTTTGCAGACGTGAAAAGCCTAAATTAAAAAAGGTTGTATTTTACCAATTTTCGTGCTGGTGGCTTTGAGTCATCAAAATATAATAGCTTTAATCTTCCCAAGGTGTCAGCGGAAATTTTAATTATGTCGCTCGAAAAAAATCCGATGGCGATGATGACTACGAAGACAAGATGTAAGTTAAAAACAGAAGGTTTACTTTTAAATACTTTTTCAAGAAAAGTAAATCATATTTTAAGATATAGGAATATGTTTTTTTGGTGATATTCAGTAAGTGTATACTACGCTTATTTGCTCGTATTTGCCTGCCGTTAAAAAGGAACACATTATGACTACGAAATACAACACATTTATTTTACTGATATAATCTGTATTCATATATTTTTTTACGTATTATAGTTGACGATATTACCGTTGACTTGCGAATCTGAAGATATTTCTCCAACAGCCAACAATTTTTTACTGATTATAAAAAAGGAACACTGACTGTCTGTATGTCTGTCAGTATGTTGCGCTTTTACGGCTGAACCGCTGAATTGATTTAGATGAAACTTGGTATGGGGTAAGCTGGATGCTAACAAAGGATATAAGTCACTTTTAGCCGGTAGCGATAACCAACACGCTCGGAACTGCGGGTAAAACATCTTCATATTTAACTTACCAAATAATTGTGACACCAATAGTGTGATATAAAAATAGTATACAATCATAACTGGTTTACGTTACAGAAACCTGAACTTTTATCTTCTTTTCTGTCCTTTGGCAGCCTAATTGGAATTATCTCGGCGAAAATTTGAGGCTTTGAATAATGAGTCCCTATAACGAGAGCGGTAAGAGGATTGCTTTCACTCGCCCTTTAACTGTACAACTGTGGAACTTACCTAATAGTTGGGACTTAGCAACGGTTACACGCAAAAACTTTGCTAGTTAATTTTCTGCTGTAGATACCATAATTGTTGATTTGGTAGCGCGATATTTTATAAATATTTTTTATAATTTACGACAGCATATTTGAACAAATATCTGTCCGTATTTCTGTCTGTTATGTTTTCAGGGCTAAATCACACACGCGATTTTATATGACGACCTCCGTGATCGAGTCGTACACACCGGTTCTCAAGGTGGCTGCTCTGAAGTCCCAGGTTCGATTCCTGCTACAATGCATGCTTTTCTACAATGTCTCGGGTCTCGGTGTTTGTGGTACTTTCGTTGTCTGATTCCATAACACAAGTGCTTTAGCTTTTACTTACTTTGGTTTCAGAGCAAGTGTGTGATGTTGTCCACATTTAATATTTATTATTATACGCAAAAGTCGCAATGATTTAGTGAGTTATTTATTATTCAGGAACAGGAAATTGCTTCTTCGGTATGTAGTGTTAAAATTGTTTGTGTCATCTGAAAAAAAATCTGTAAAACTCTTTGTATACATTTTATTGTGTGCTATACCTGTGGTCTTTTCTATTTACTAAATTGCTCTTTTTATTTCACTATTAAATCGGAATAAGTTTAGTCAGATTAGTTGTAATTTTACATTTAATTAAAACTCAAACAACTTTCATCTCAATAAATACTCATTTCGTCTTTATTTTGAGGTGATTGGTGTAATGCTTTTTTATCATTTTTGTGATTGATTTCCAATATTCCAAAGAAATCGGGTTTCTTGACGAGATACCTGCCGACTCCTCTCGTGCATAGCGTGAAGAAGTCAGGGTTCCACCACTGTCTGAAGTATTTTATGACCCGACGCTTGTCGGCTTCCTCATTCAGGATCCTGCAGAGCTGGCACACGTCTGGTACCGGAGGCGTCTTTACGTATTTGTAGTGATTGTGCCATCTATAAACGTAATATAATTCAATTTTTTTACTGCAATTATAATATATATATATAATAATAACAAAAGTGATTAAAGAAGTCGTACGTTTACTGTAGAACTAATTTTATTAGTTGTAGCACGTTTTATTAGCTATTTAAAATCCTTACTATAATATTATGTATGTATATGCGAAAGTAACTCTGTCTATCTGTCTGTCTATTGCGCTTTTATGCCAAAACTACCGAACCTATTAAAATAAAATTTGGTACACAGATAGTGTAGAGCCTGAGAAAGGACATAGGTTTTTTGACGCGAGCGGAGCCGTGGGAAACAGCTAGTAAGTGATAAAAAATTCTGATAGGATATTGGATATCGGTTGTAGTTACTTCTTAGTAAATTGATCGCGATTATCACTAATCTTTTAAAATAAGAAAAATACGTAAAAAAATAGAGCAACAAGATTGTAACATTTTATTTGTAAGTGCAACTTAATTTATTTAGTATAAGCTAAATTAATATGATTATATTCACCTAAAGTAGTCCGCGTATATTCCAGGATTTTGGATAGCTTTCTGCATCTTAGCAGCGATCTGTGAGGCGTTCAATTCTCGGGCATTGAGGTACGAATCCGGTGGTAGAAACCTAAATAATACAAAATATGTGTAAATAACCGCAATATTAAACGATCTACAACGTATTGAGGCACTTACATTAATAGATTTTAGGCAAACAAATGCAACGTGTTAATTTCCGTTTAGTCGACGAATAAGCACATACTAACTAATTAATTAAACAATTGCGCTGCATGTCTATAATATTATGTAACGGGAATTAGCGCGAACATGTATACATACCTTTACGCTTGACGTTTCGACCAGGTTTCACCGGCCGTGGTCGCAAGAAGACTCTGTCAAACGTCAAGCGTAAAGGTATTTATGCATGTTCGCGCTAAATCCCTTTACATAATATTATTATAGACCAATAAGCATTTTGTACCTATAAATAATTCTTTTATCTCAGTATTTTTCAATACCTTTCAAAAATACCACATTATTCAAATTTAAACAAGCTACACTAAAATAAAACATCCTTCAATGTTCTTTACTAAGTTATTTTAAGTTTTGTATGTCTAATATTCATACCTGAAAAAATGTTTTGATTTTTTTTTATTTTATTTAGCATACTGTAACGTATTGTCATGCTTTCTTCCCGTGTGCATGTCTCATTTTAACCATAGGTAGAGAATGCCATATGGCATTAAGTCAACCTTATGTACGTCTTTATTCGTGTGCATTAAAGCATAAATTGCCTGACTGCTTGGATAGCCGAGTGGTATAGGTCACCACGGCAATTACCTCTGTGCGCAAAGAATTTGTGTGACCCACAAATGCTTTTTTCAAGTCTGGGTGTTCTTTGTGCATGTGATTTGAATGTTTATGAAACCCCCCGCGACACAAGGATTAAATTCCTTAGTGCGGGAGTCGTTTAAAAAAAATAATAATAATAAATAAATAAATGTGTATGTTACCTGGAGTAATTGGCACCGCCAAACACAACGGGAACCGTGTAGTGTTGTAATGGATACAAAATCTTCTCCGTCACATAATCTTCGCTGAACGAGTTTTCAAAAGAAAAATAAAAGTAATAGTCAGTCTCCAGTAAATCCAAACAGTCTGCTAGCCTATCCTTTGGGCAAGTTTGTCTTCCACACCATCCATATATGTCTAATGTCAAATTCAGTTTCTTCAATTCTTTTTCTATTTTCCTCGCCACATGCTGCCTACCACTCTCAGCGTTGCAGTTGGAAACGAACCAAGCAGCGGCCTTCTTCTTCCCAATGAATTTATTCGTAATTTCCATAGGTGTCGGCAGCATAGGATTTATCCAACTCATGTTAATTTTAGGACCAACTAAATTGCCTTTCATGTCCACAATGTTCAGGTAGCTCCATCGAATATCAGAGTCCAATCTGTATGTCCAAGTCATGTTGTAGTAGTGGTCATAAAATCCATCGCACAATGGATAGTGAGCAGCTGACTCTGACGCCATGAATATAAACTTTTGATAAGCTTCTCTTATCACTAAAAGACCATCCCAACTATTCTCAACATCAAATAAGATTGCATCGTAATCCCTGTAGTCGTTAAGTAAGTTTTTGTGGTTCGTTACATAGCAATTATAGTACGTACAGTTGCTCTCAATAAAAGCTCTTTGCCCATTCTTATATAAAGACGTTCCATAATGTAAATATGAGTTAGTGTACTTTAGTATATATTTAAAATCCGTATGAAATCTTCTGGGTTTCTTATACTGCTCTAAATAAGCAGTGAAATTGTCCTGAAACTTTTTGAACTCCATTTCTCGCCTTTTGATAGACATCGGTGTACGAATAATGTATTCTAAGTCAACTTCATCGTCGACTGGAGCCAATGATGTCTTTAAATATTGAATAAGAAGGCAAGCGTACCCACTTATTAGTACTGTCTTTATGAACTTGGACATGATTGTGAGATCATAGCAAACGCGACATTAAACATCAGGTTTATAAACTATCCCAATGTTTGTAAACCTTATAAAAGTACATGGAAGAATGAGGCATTGACGTCATACGAAATTACGTTTAAACAAAATTGTGGCTTGGATTGTGAAATCTGCGTATGCAAATCAAGTCTGAAGCGTTGGACAGAAAACGAAATATGTCGGCAATTATACTAAATATAAAATTAAATATGAAAATGTGTTTGTCCGCGCGAGCGCTCACGAGTGTGTGCTGGTCGGCGTCTGGTATGCAAATGACGATAAATAGACGAGTGGCGCCCTCCGGCGTTGCTGCGATTTATTTTAGTTGTGAAATGCGATGCGTACGACTTTCAGTTTTAGAATAAAAATTTGGAAGCAATCTCTTTTGTTTAAGGTATATTTTAGCATGTATTATTAGGTATATCTTTGTGGACCGCTGTGGACAGAATTTATTGTTTCATTATGTTGCTTTTTTCTTACACTTGATTTATTCTTCTCTTATATTTCTTGTTTTACCTACTTTAGATTATTACAAGAAAAGAGTCTACTTTATATTTAATGCCTCTTTCACCCCCCAATTTATTAGTCAACTCCAGCAAATAGATTGTAGGCAATAATTGACATCCAATTTTTCGCTTCAATTATATTCGACACCAAAAATCATAACCAGACTCCTGATGCAACGTATCTTAACATTTAGCAAGTGACGAAATAAGATGACCTTCGTAGTGTGGTGACACGGTTGTTATGATTTTTGGTGACTGATAACTGATGCGAAAAATTGGGTATCAATTATTTATTTAAATGATTTTGAGCTGAAATTTTGTAAACTGTTCTATTATTAGATGTTTTACTCTTCGCTCCAATTGGATAGATATAACCTTTCGGTAACATTCTGTATAAGTACCAATGGTTAACCAAATATTGCGAATTTGGTACCCTACAAGTGATGTCCGTTGCTCCGGGTCGGTCTAACGGGTGCTGGCTATGTCCCGGATCGCTTGACAACTTGTCCCGCAATTTGCATAACAGAGTGCCTTCTGGCCCGGGACGCTTCTTAACATTACAATATGCTTGTTTATTGTGGAATTATTAAAGCATTTTTTTTTTGTTTTATGTTAAAAATGTTGTGTTATTTCATGAGATTCGTTAGTATACTGAGAAATATGTTAGGTTTGTGAGTTTAAATTATTTTATTGAGTTACGTGTAGTGTTAAAAACCTTGTGGAAGCTCATTTTTTTTAGCCCCCGACGCAACGCGGTTATAAGTTTGATGTGTCGGTCTGTCTGTCTTTGGCATCGTAGCCCCTAAACGAACGGACCGATTATGACGCGGCTTTTTTTAGTTTGAAAACTGATGATCTGTTAAGCTTTTGAAAGATATCACCATTTTTTTTAATTTTGTCGAGGACTTCGTAATTTTTATATTTGTGTGTAGATACTATAGGAATATTATTTTTAAAAACTATAAAAATATTATTTCTAAGTACTTGTCTTAACACAAATTATATTTAACTAACGACCCGCCACATTCGACGACATTCGCCGATCCGACAGCTAAAGCAACTTTGTTTTATACTAAGTAATAATTACCAACTGATTTTTACCTACACATCGCCTATCGTATAATTCAAGAATATTTTTAGTTACCATCCGTGTAAAACACGTTCCGCTCTCAACACAAAATACAAAACCGTTCTTAGGAAAAAATATCGAAACCTCACCCTAAACTTTTTCCCTCAAAAGCCGAGAGGAGCTAGATATTAGCAAAAAGTCATTAAAAGTAAGGGCGATGTTCATCATACCGGCCTCAAAGTCGGTATTAAACGTGAAGTCGAGACCTTAAGTTAAAAAGTTCGTTCATTTAACGCTTGTATGCTCTCGGGGTCCGCCGTTGAATATCAAATTTTAACACGTATAAATAAATGTAATAGTCCTGTTTTTTTCCCGTCACGCCCCGTTGGATGTCATGTGTACATCACATAGCCCTATTTGTACATCATTTTTTTGTATTTAAGACGCTGCACGCATAATTATTTCGTTTGCGACTTGGCGGATTCAAGAGCACTGGAGAACCAATCCGGAAAAGCAAGACAGAGATAATACTAACTGCTTGCTTAGGGGACGAAAACAGCTAAACATGTCAAGATCTATCGCATGGAATAAAAAATCAATCGACATTAATCTAGATATTATTATGCATATAATGGTGTAAAAAATTATTATTAAGTTGAATAGTTTGGTGGATAATCAAAAAAAGTGCTTTTAAAGATCTGATTTAAAAAAATAAAACCATTAAAGAAAGTTTCTTTAATCGTATAATGGATCGACATTTATTTTCATAATATCGTCCTCTATCTAGGAATCAAATTTCTAGTCAATATCTTTTATGGTAGCTAAGTAAAAACGATAATATGAAAATAGTAAAACATTGTGTATTGCCTTAAGTGCTGGTATTTTGAGTTATTAACCGCAGAAGTTATGTATATTGGTCGAGGTGGTGAGTGTTGTGTTATGAAACAATGTGATTGAACTTCACGTTTGTACTTTTTACTCGACTGCGAACGAAAGATGAGTTATGTTTTTCGCGCGTATCTTGTATGTAATTTTTGTTTCTATATTTCTGTTTGTAACTTTATCTATTACCTCGTACCTTCCAAACGGCTGAATGGAATAAGACAGGTAAGGTATAGTTTGATTCGTCTAAAAAACCCAAGTGTTTTTAGATAGATCAAGGTGCACTGAAAAAAATATGTACTGGCGGAAATCGTAAGTCGTTAATATTTATTTTTTCAGCAAAGCCTATCCTATATCCTATCCTGTAGAGTGTAGAGTATCCAAATAAACTTGGTGTAATATGTAATATTAAAGTAAAACGATTACAAACTGAGTAAATTGCTTTAAAAGCCGTCAAACAATATTAGTAACTACAGATAAAGTTTAAACCTTAAAAGTGCCTTCAGTGCCTGTACTATAAACTCTTAAAGCCAGACTGATACCGTCGTGGAAGCGAGACGCCGCTACGCGCGTTGTAGAGCGCCGTCTCGCTTGCACAATGGCCGCAGTCCTGATAAAAGAGCTCATGGTAGGCACGCAGGCATACAATAGCGGAGTTTCACAAAACTCTTTAATTCGTCCCACTTTGGTTGTTCCAAGTTGGTTTCCGCGCCATTGGCCGGTTTTATCCTATTAGTGATTATTAAATCTAACTTTTGATTTGTATTCAGAGGTTTAAATTTCATTTTGGGCTAAACTTCGCTAATGTTTTGACCTCGGTCGGTATTATTTCGATGTAATTAACGTTTCAGTTCAGCTTTGCGGCTGACTCGCTATCTCGGTAAGTTACCCTTTTTGACTTACAGTTTTTGGGGTTTAAAGTTGCCTTTTAAACTGTTCTGTTGATTTAGCTATTTTTAGATGAGATTGGGATTTGGTGTAATTTGGATTATTATAACAAAGATCCCTGCGATCCCTATATATATATATTAACGGGCCTGTTGGTCTAGTGGTTAGTGACCCTGACTGCTAAACCGGAGGTCGTGGGTTCGTTTCCCACCCAGGACGAATCTTTGTGTGATGAGCACGATCATTTGTTCTGTGTCTGGGTGTAATTTATCTATAATATGTATGTATTTAGAAACATATAAGTATGTTTATCAGTTGTCTGGTTGCCATAGCACAGGCTCTGCCTAGTTTGGGATCAGATGACCGTGTGTGACATGTCCCAAGATATAAAAAAAAAAAAATATTAGATATTAATATCAGATAGAGGCCATAACACAGGATAAGTTCCTACATGAGAATGTATTGGATGGATTTTAACAATTTATTAATTTACTAGCTGTGCCCCGTTGTTTTATTCACGTACTCCTTCCTGTTAAAAATTTATAAACCTTGCTCGAGAACAGAACTATCATTTGAAAAAAGATTTTTTACTTGTTGTTTCAGAGATAAGATAGGATTATTAAAAAAAAAACGATCAAAATCAAAAAGTTTTTATTTCAAGTAAACCTTTCAGGTACTTTTGAAATTTAAAAGACTCTAGTTGCGCTATTTCTTTATTTCTTTCTGTACCACTGAACAATTTAAATGTATAGTTACATGTACTACAGTTTACAGTAAAATAATAATCGTTACTGAAACTGAAATGTGTGATGAAAACTAAATGTTTATCAAATAGTGGCGATCAAGCAAAGAATATGCGGGCCTCGCGAACCGCAATCTGTTTACATTTGTTGTTTGTGGTTTATCTTACTTAAATAGTATAAAAAAGTTTAAAGTAGGTAATTAGTGACACAGGTTTATATATTTTGAGAGTGTATTTTTATGTATGTCGTAAGTAGGTATTCTTGATGTATTATTAAAATGTTTACTATAAAAACAAGCTTGGACTTTGTGTAAAAATGCTTAAAAATATCGGGAACTGTGTTTGATTTCTTTAATTTTATTAATATTTGTAGATATTCATAAAAATACGCATATCAGACTACCGATTTAAAGCACTTTTATATACACATTTTAAATAAACACCAAACATAAATAGAAAAATAAAATGTAAATAAAAAATTTACAAAAAATAAATCAACTTAAAACCAAGTCATGAACATAATACCAGAATTTAATTTAACAAAAAATCAAGCTTTCCACCCATGAAATAATATTAGATAACTTCTCTTTTATCTTATTACGGGGACTGTGTCACCATAATTTTGACTTGAAAGTCCATCTGTCAGCGCCCCTTAGATAAATCGTGAATATAAAATTATCACCTCCGCGCTGAGTCGGCGTTTTAACTTCATTTTATTAAAAAAAGATAGAAGAAAAAAATATTCGTCACCAGAAATGCTGAGTGGATCTTTTTTAACTCTCGTTCGGTACAAATCTTTAAATCAATTGAATTCGAATTGGGACATTGGTTTTGAATATTGTATATTTAAACATTCGTGATTTGAGTTTTGATAATGTTATAATATTAAACATTGTCGGTCTTCCAAATATTTTTACGAGTGGTATTAATTTATCGTTTCGATAGTTTAATTATTTTTTCTATACTTAATAAAGGGCATAACATGCCTAATCTTTTTTCAGGTTTTGCTTTCTTGAATAGAATTTTGTAGCTATTCTCAGACTTTACCCAGATTTCCTCATGGAGTAAAAATAATTTCATTAATACAAGGCGAGTTTTTTGTCGTTGTTCAAACGACGGTTCAAACTATATCGTTTACAAGAACGATTGGTATAAAAAAACTAAAAAAAGAAATAAAAAAAGAAAATGAAATTTTAATACAATAGCCGTAAGAGTTTTAAGGTAATAGTACTGACATACGAGATTTTTTTTTTCGTTTGTTTGTTTAATTTTTGACACCAATCGTTTTTATAACCGATATGAAGGTCAGTTTTCGTTTTTTTTTAATTATTTTTAAATACGGGATACGTTTAATAGTATTTAATTAAAATGTCTTAAATAAAATTGATTACATCTACAACTGCTAACTAGTAGTAATAGTTCCAGGCACTAAAACTTATCTCCTCTTGCCTTACCGTTCACACTTGGCGTTAATCCAAAAAATTAATTGGAGACAAACGTTCACTCAACAGTGCTTAAAGCGCTTAAAAGCGCTCAGGCTCAAGTGCAAGCGTGTCGAGTGTAATTAGTGCAATCAGTGTGAATCACGTTTTAGTCAAGTGCTCGTGTTGTGTTGGTACCCTACTACTGGATTTTGATGATTTTTCATCGTGATCTTGGTTCGAGCGCCGATGCATCTACTAAACTCTATATTAAAATAATCTTAAATGAACACCTACAAGAAAAATTAAGTCACCAACATCTGTACTTACCAAAGTGAGTTATTACTGATTTTTCACTTTTTTTTTTATCAATCTTCTTTGTTTTTGCTAAGGATATAAATGAGGTTTTTAATAAATAATAAAATATCCCGACATAGTAACTCAGTTGTATAATTTACTGATTTGGATCTATGCTTCGAGATTGACTACTACTACATTTTTGTTTATTCTGTAAGAAATTATTGTTGTGAAAAATTATTCATATCGACAAAATAATGATTTCGATAATAGACCACTAGTACCGCCTCTCGACATTTTACAAACTACATTCAGTTGAGAGCGTGTTATTGTCCTTTTTATAACCACTTCACTAACACTTGCTATACCACACTAGGAATACTGAAAACATTAAACCTAATGGCTTAATTATGAGGAGATAACTGCTCCGGTTGAGCGCCACATTCGCCTGCAAAGGAATATCCAAGAAAATTTAAAAACACTTTAAAGGTAATAAATTCAACCAAATATTTGTGCATTTTATTTTATCCAAACAAAAAATCCAAAGCTTAAAAAACGAACAAACAAAAAAATATATAAAAAAGAACTATCAGAATGTATGGGATAATAAACGTCTAAAAGTATCAAATACTGACTTAAACGTTTTTACTCTAGCGGCTGGGAAGAGCAAATCCAAGACTCCTCTTTGATAATCTTTTCTTATCGGTATCACTCTTATAGATATCTCTTCTGGTTCCTCAGTGGTCGTCGAAGTAGTCGTTGTGGTAACATTGACTTCTGTGTCATTTTTCTCTAACATGAAGCTCTTGACATATTTTGGCGGTGGTTCTGTGACTGGTGGAACAGTTTGCGTGTGAGGATGGAACTCAACGAACTTTGTTGGCAAGTTGTTCAGGTGGAAGGTGTCGTCATCTTTGGCTGTCGTGAGGACAGGGTCATCAGCTAGCATGGCGAGGCTGTTGCTGTAGATGTCGTGGAAGTTCACCGTTGAGGGGGCATAGTAACTGTTGTAGGTGTACCCTTGCTGCTCTTCCGTTGATTCTCCATTGGATAGGGACTGTGGAAGAGAAGCACTTATTAGATTCATAATTTCCGATAATAGAGGAAGATCCCAAATTCTTAATACTATACAAGGTAAATAAGGTATCTGAACTTATACGCTTAGGAACATGTTTACAAAAAAGACATAGATTTATATCTCTACGAAAACTGGAATGTTAATACATCAAAATATGTTGTTATTCATGAAAGAAGTATACATATAAAAGTAAAGCGCTTGTGGTCTGCAGTTCTTGGCCTAACCCGTGCTTTTTGAGGATATTAATAGTGAGAGGATATTTTTAGACACATAGAGATATTGAAATAAATGGGGTCACCGACGTAAGTTCCGGCATCGTCAAGGTGAAGTAGCAGCGGGCTGGCTAAGGGCTTGGCATTATCGGTGTTTGCAGTAGGCCGTGGAAGCCTTGGCCGAGACCGCAAGGCACCGAAAGTTTGGGACGCCCTCTTGCAAGGTAGGCTGACGACCTGAAGAAGGCATAGAGGTGATTGAAGAAGAAGAAAGAATTAAGAATTTCTAGAGCATGTCTTGGTAATGCTTTAGACGGTCTATATAGTTATAAAGATCCCTTATAGATAGATACCCAATTCTCTCTGTTCGGTCGAATTGGATCAATGTAACGAAGTCAATCGACCGTACCGAACTAAACCTAACCACTTGATTAAGCTTTCACTAATAGAGACTGGACCTTGAACTTTCAAAGCCGTAAAACTAACACTAATAAACAGGAAAATTTAACTCAAGGTAAATTAACACTTCCAACACATTAATGCCATGCTTTATATCACCAGATTTGACACAAAAATACTGCTTAATTTTAAGAATCCTTTGCATGAATGATCCATCTCTTTTTTTTTTATCTCCACACTAACTATATGGGACCCTATGACCTTTAACTTTAGATTAGAAATTAATAAAATTTACTCACTAGAATCAAAACCGTGGTCACAATTATACTAGTTTGGCACATGTTGTTTCTGTAACGAGCCCCGAACTAAAACTAAAGGCAATGTCATTGTCCACCGGACGATCGGCTACTGCGTGAACCCACTTGATTGTATTTAATACAATGTACTGTTTATCAAAATACGGAGTAAAATAGTAACAAATATCATTGTCAATTATAATTAGTTAAAGATCTTCTCTATTGTGTGCTACTGTTATTGTTTTTCGATAAATTCAATGGTACATGGATGTCCAGAACAGTTTGTACATCAGTTGAAATTGTAACGACCTTATTTTCAATGTGCTAAGATTCATTTTCGTAGTTATTTGTTATTACTATGCAGTTACGGTATTAGGAGTACTACGAATTAAGATTTGGAAATTCATAATGTGTTTTGGGATAAACGGTGTTCCCATGGATTCTAAATGTTGAAGCAAAAAGTTGTGGTGTGGTGTGATGGTGGCAAGATGGACCTTCTAATTATTCTGGACGTAGAATATACAAAATAATAATGTGGTATGACGACCTCCGTGGTCGAGTGGCATACACACCGTTTTTCAAAGTGTCGCTAGCTTAAGATCCGGACGGGTAAAAAAAGAAGAGAAAACCACTTTATTA
Source organism: Diachrysia chrysitis (assembly GCA_932294365.1). Lineage (NCBI taxonomy): Eukaryota > Metazoa > Arthropoda > Insecta > Lepidoptera > Noctuidae > Diachrysia > Diachrysia chrysitis. Next base: position 4,731,796 of record OW028659.1, on the reverse strand, counting down.
CACACTTTACTACAATCTTCTCTTTCTCTTTTTCTTGCTCTTTTTTTTTGCGTGGTGACCTATACCACTCGGCTATCCGTGCAGTCAGTAAATTGACTCGGGTCTCGGTGTTTATACTTTCGTTGTCTCTGATGCCATAACACAAGTGCTTTAGCTACTTATTTTGGGTTCAGAGCAATGTATGTGATGATGTTCACATTATTTAATTATATGAAACAAAAATTATATCGGCCTAAAATTGTTCCTACTGCTGGGCAGAGATACTCATATAGAGAAAGAGCAAAGGCATCATTAATCTACTTGCACTTGTGTCAATATTATACCGAGGAATTCCCAGGTTCTCTCCCAGTTCAAAGGCAGCAATTACCTACAGCAGCTTATGGAACGTCAATACTGTAGTTGCAAGGCTTCGAAATGTTCAATTCCTATGAAACAGAATTGGTAAAGCACAGAAACATTAAATTCTGAAATCAAATAAATACCTTTGCTGACCAAAAGCGAAGAAAAATGGATTTATTTTTTTGTATTTGTGTTTTATAGTCATTTTGCTGATTTATTCAAACTGCTGTTGACAAGAATGGTGGAAAAAAGTACGATTAAATTTTTGTAGTTGAAAATTCAAGATTTAAATGTTATTTAAAACAACATATTCGATACCTATATAACATGACGTATTACTAATTACCTACTTATCGAACTTATTTTATGTATATATACGTCGTTTCTTAAAGTAAATTGTAGGTATCATCAGGTTGATATTATCCCATCAAAAACATAAATGTGAAATAAGAGCCAAGTTTAATAGTATGATATATGCTTTGGTTGTTTACTTTAACGATAAAAGAAGTAAGATCTAAATGGGTGCCAAGATCAATGGTCAGTCCTGAAATTAATTTATAACAACATAAAATATCATTTCTTCTTATAACTTCTAAAGGTCTGACTAGACTAGATCACATATCTAAAACAAAATCTAAAATATGTAGCAATGAGTTGTATTTTCATTCTATACTTATACTCATAGCTATTGTTAAGACCTCATTCTACCTTCTCTGACTTGTGTGTGACGAATACCGTAGCTCTGTACCTGTACCATGAACTCTTAAAGCAGTACTTTTGCCGTTGTGGAAGCGAGACGCCGTAATACACTTCGGGTAGCGGTGTCTCGCTTCTACGATGGCAAAAAGCGCACAGGTCTCCAAGAAACAATGCTTAGTTTGGAGACAACTGTTTGTCAATTATTGTTACAATTACGTACAGTCCGCGAAGTCTCAGCTGAGCTTTGCATTTGTGTGAATGTTCACCAAAAGTAGTAAGTAGTTTTGATTGCTAAAAAGCAGTATAACCCGGTTTAAAGCAATCAAAAGGACGCGTCGCGCTCTAGGTCGACGTCACGCCTACACTATCTATGTGTTTTCTCTATTAAGATTGTTAGCAACGCACTAAGTCGAGGTATGAACCCCACAGGGGGTGCCCTTAGTGAACGTTGCTGACGTAGTTAGTTTTTCTATTGCTCTGGCTGGAGACCCTTAAGGTTCTCGCCAAAAGTCCGGTGAAGCAGTCCAAGTCTGCGCTCAGGCTACCTGCGAAAATCTCTTAAAAAAAATCACTTCCTATGTGCACAAAAGCAAAATCAGCTTAGATCTCGCGGACTGTATCATAGTTTACATTTAATTGTGTATTACTAAGTTTAACTCGTTGTAACGATTTGTGGAAAATGATTTACTTTTTTATTATCTTATTTACTATAAACTGCTTTGTTCTAGAGTTCGTCCACTGATCTTTCACTGTGGTGTTAATGACATTAAAAATCAAAGAGTTGGCATATTCATAAGGCATGTAGTTGAATGCAAGATAAAATCGCATTCGGTTGCGAATAAAAGGAAGCCTGCACGTACCCCTACGAGCCTGAGCGAGCTTGGTGCGAGTCCATTGTTCGTGACGTCACTAGTGGTAAATGGTGTATGTTTTTGTTTTATTTTTTGTGAAACGGACTAACGATTGAATAGTCAGAAATATGCTTTATTTTATGCATCTTATTGTGTGTATATAAAGTCTAGTATTTGTGCATAGCTAATACTGAGGTAAGTCTACATATAATATTTTATTCTTTGATGTCTATATCACTTCTCTGTATACTGTTTATTTTTATGTGGGGCAAATAAATGGTTTAAATGGTATAAAAGATACTACAGTTATTGTTAGACACCTCAGCAAATACGGTATACAGATTAGTGAATCTGCTATCTCCTTATACTTTAGTTTTGCCAAAACATTTCTGGAGTCAAGGTTACACGGTGGTCCAGCAGACGTCTAAGACATGATTTATTTATTTATTTAAACATTTTGCACAAAATTGGTACAAAGGCGGACCTAATGCCTAAAGCATTCTCATTATTTCCAATTGTTGAATTTATTTTGTAAGTTGACGTATCGTCTAACATTGGATACTCGCCCCACCTCGGTGCGCTCGTAAGGATGCTTATGATGCGGTGTTGCAGTTTATTTAATTTCCTCAAAGGTATTACGTGGAAAAAGCATGTTTTCAAGTGCCTCCCTAGCTTCTAGAGAGCTCCATGGTGAAGCTTTTTGTGCAGCCCTTTCATGTTGTAAATATATTTTGACAGGGAGTTTCTTTTGATGCTGTAGTGAAAAGTGTGTAGGGTTTTAGAAAAGTGTGGAGGAGTTCTATTGACAAATTTGTGAGGAAATGTACTAAAATCTTACTGAAATACAAGTTTTAGTTTAGTTTCCTTGGCATCAATGGTGCACAGATGTTTTATTATAAAGAAAGAAAGTAAGAAGAAATAAATGCTAATCTTTTACATTATAAAAAAGATTTAACTGTATATGAAGTATTAAACTTTTACATTATCTATACTTATATAATATTATAAAGCTAAAGAGTTTGTTTGTTTGTTTAAACGCGCTAATCTCAGGAACTACTGGTTCGAATTGAAAAATTCTTTTTGTATTGGATAGTCCGTTTATTGAGGAAGGCCATAGGCTATATAACATAACGCTACGACCAATAGGAGCGGAGCATAAATGAAAAATGTTGCAAAAATGAAAAACCGTTGAAACTAAAACACGTGAACAAAGTCGCGGGGGAGCTAGTAAAAAATAAAATTAAAACAAAAATAAATAAAACCTCCAAAAATAAACAAAAAACGTTAGCCACTCACTACACTGGACCATAGTCTATGATGATTTATCATAGACATTTTTCTTGACAATGACTAGCTTTGCATAGACCACTTTTGTACTACCCTACCGTTTCACCAGCCTACTCTTTTTCGTGCCTGCTTTTCTTTTATTTATATCATGTTAGTTTCTCATAAATATCTATGTTTCCTATTAAAATTCTGAAAATATTTTTACGTGACTAACTAAACAAACAACAATACTGTCGAATAGCTCGAAGATTGAAATACAATATATTGAAGACCTGAACACAAAAATTCATTTTAGTACAAAGTTAAGCAGGGTTATCGAAAAAGAAAAAAATACCAAATTGAACTCTGAGCGAGCAGTATTAAAGATAGTGAAATATTAGAAAATAATTCCAATCGCTAAGTTTTGTACGTCGATATGCTCTTAAAACAATTTGTAACCTGAAAAGCTGAAACCAGTACAGTCGGCAAAAAAACCACTCTATAAACGTCACATCGCTTTCACTCGGCTCCTCACTGCGACATGAGTCTGTCTCTACGTCAGGTTGTAGACGATGAATATAAAATGTAGTACTTACTGTGTGACGCTTTTGTGTGCTCAAAATAATTAGCATGTATATTTTTTTTAAGTTTACTATATTTTTAGTTTTAATGTAGGTATGTCGTGATGTGATTTGATAAAAAATCGAGTGTGCTTTAGACGCGACTGAAGTAAAACTTCTTTATATACGAAACGCAACTGGCTATGAGAGAAAGAGAGAAAGAGAATGTGCTGGCACCTCTCTGACTTGCCTTTAGGAATATACGAAACTTAACTGTCTCTCTTTCTATCTTCACTAAGTTATATCTCCCTCTCGACTTCCGTTCGATCACATTTTTCGTAACGCCCTCGTCAAGCATTCACCAGCTTACTGGGAAGCTAAGCGTGCCTAAAGAAGTTTTACTGAGAAAAAAATAACCCTGATAGGGTTTTTCACTTTTTTGTCCGTCTGTCTGTCCGTCCCTCTGTCATTTTTTTTCAGGAATTGGTTTTACCATGTTGAAATTAATACCAATACATTAGATGCGGAAAACACATAGGTACATTAAGAAGAAAAAATATATATAAGGAAGATCCATTATTTTTCAGATCTATGTCCCTGCCGTAGGGATTCGCCACTCGGCTATGTTACTTGAATTTATTCCTAAACCTTTTGTGAAGGATTACGTTGACAAATTGCGTAAGCGAGTGCGATTTGTCTGTCGCGCAGTCCTTATGGGGCACGGATTTTAATGCTAATACGATGTGGATACATTTGCGTATAAGACTAGTATATTTTATAGATATGTATTTTAGGTAAAACTACTCTAGATTTCCGTACAAGGGACAGTTTTAAAATAAATGCTAATCCAATAGGGATGGTGACTATTTTTTTTTAATGTCAGGAAGATTAGTAAAATATATTTATATTATTATATATTTCAATATACGTATATTTCAACATTGATTTAAAATGTCACATAACGTCACGATGTGTACGACATCGTGACGTTTTGTGTAACATTGTGACGTAATTAGCCTCCACTCTTGAAATTTGATTCGTTTTTTTGGAAAAAGTGAAAAATATTGTCTTATATTTTTTTATTACCTAATTTACGGACTAAATAGAAATTTACTTTTCATAGTCAACATCCCTTTTATGTCTAATTTATTAGTTATTAGGAACTAGAAGTTATTAATAATGCATAGGGCTAGAATAGGCATGTTTCCTATTTTTTTTTAATGTCCTTCTTGTAGATTAATGAATTTTATTGGACACGTATTTTTTCTTTTTTCCTGCAAACAAAAAAATGATCAAAATACAGAGAACGGAAATTACGCGTGACGTCACTCCTCGCTACGATTTTTAGCGAGGCGTGGCGTCATAAGCCTCCACTCCGAAACTTTAAAGCGGTGTATCTTTGTATTTTTTTATTGTTTTGATAAAAGAAAAAATACGTGTCTAATATTTTTTTATTATCTAACTGACGGACTAAATAGATTTTAACTTTTCATACCCAGGAAACATCCCTATTCCTCAACCAGAGACAGGCTTTTAACCAAACTTACTCATGTGTGAAAATCTTAGATATTTTTTCTGTCATATTAATGGTGAAGGTTTTGAATTTATAAGTTGTTAAATTTACAAAAAGCCTACAGTAGTCAAGTTTTAGTAATATATTTACAAGATCTAAGCAAAAGGTTGTAGTTTCCGTGCTCAGTATATTGTGTGCCTTGCTTATCACAATACTAACAGCAAAGAAAAATATTTGCATGTATTTAATTTCAATTAGAACAGATATATGTAAACATTACTAACTTAAAACATTACTGTGTAAACACAAAGTTAAAAAAAAATATAGCAGGTACAGATAGAAAAAATAATACCTGCAACTTGGATTATAGGCGTAGGAAAATGGTAAATAGTTAATGACTAACAAAAACTTACTTTCTCGAGAATACATTCAAACGACTTTGATTAAACATGAAGGGTTATACTTAGGTTATTTTTAATGCCTACAGTAAAAGCTACAACATAAAATTTAGTTTCAAAGCTAGTATATTTTAAAACTGTACAATTTAACGCTTTCTCGTCGTCGGCACGTCCGCATTACGTCTTTAAATCGACTGCCATTGGGACCAGTCTTTTACTAGAAATTTATTTTGTACCTTTTTGTTAGACTGCCTTGATAAATAATATTATGCTATGATTTATTAACACGTTGATATTTGTACTAACTTTGGTAAATAATTCAGGTTTTAGGCAGGTACTGTGAATTCGAAAACAAACATTAGAAAGGTCTTTTTTTATTTCTAGTAGTGTCTTAAAAGTTTAAAAATATTATCATATTAATGTTGATCAAGCAAAATAGTTTTCCTTTCAATGAAAAATCATATACAATTTATGAAGGGTGGATTTTTCCAACGCCAGATAGATTTCTCAGATATCTGAGGAATAATTTTGAATTTTTTGACGTCAGACGTCTTTATTCCAAGAATAAAAAATATCCGGCATTCGAACAATCCGCCAGTATAAGGTTACCAAACACAAATAGTATTACGCTTCACTGCAATATATAGACAAATTATTTAAATGTTGACGTTATTGTACTGTTGAGTTGCGGAGTATTCTGTGCTAAACTTAGAAAAAAAAAACAAGTTAACTATAGAGCGCATATCGAGTATGAACTAGGCACTAGTGTGAACAAGTAAAATCTGTGTCAAAACAAAGCGCGCCGTTTTATAAAAACTATCTCAAAATCTATATTACCCAAATAATATCGCAACGAACGTCCCACGGAATATCACTTAAATCTGTAAACGAACGTAGTACAGCAAAAAATTTGCTTAAGCTCGGCACAATGGGTTACCAGCGAGGCACGCAATCTATACTTGTCTATATATACTCCAAGGTGCTAAATGTTCAGAGAATAAATTGCACTACAGCGTAATCTGTAGAAGCCAACCAACATCATACAGGAGACTTAACTAGACAATACTCATACAATAGTATTATACTAATACAATAGTAATTCACAAAGGGAACATAAGATATTTTACACTAAATACGTAATACGTCTTGTACGATCACTAGTAAAGCCTTGCACTTGAATAATGCACTTGTCAATACACAGATTGATATGCTCTCCTCCCTGAATCACCCCTCAGAATACACGGGGAGGGAGAATGACGAGTAATTGAAGGACAGATTTGCTTGTTATTTATTTATTTAATAGAAGTTTGTAGTAAACAACATTTTGGAAAATATTTAGAATTTAGGTTAAGAACGTTACCGTTTTTAATTTCGCTGCCAGAGGCGCTATTCGCATGTGATGTCTGGAAAGGTCAAATTCCATATTTTGTTGGTTATTGTGACTGGATATTGTGTCTTGACACTTACGGATCAACAGGATTGTTTGTCATCTATTTAGAGATATATAAGTATGTTTAAAAGTAGTCTGGTTGCCATAATACAAGTTTTGCCTAGTTAGGTATCCGATGGCCGTGTGTTGTCTCATCTCGTCATTATTTATTTATTATATACTTATATAATATATATTGTAGACGCTGTTTTTTAGTTTAGAAATAGGCCTGTTTTATAGCAAGTTTTTCTCTCAAAACTAAAGCTATACATAATTTGTATATATTTTATCATATATATGTATTTTATCCATGTAAGAATAAAAACGAGAGAGCGTTAAAGTAAAATGAATATTATGTTGAATGACAGAAAATCTAAGTAGTTTAAAAATCGGAGCATCTTAATCATTGCTATTTTCTTCTACATACTCGTAGTTATGTCACGTCCTATATCCATGACCTATATGACCTATGTAATACTGTTACCTAGAGTTCACCAAATATCTTCGTCGCATGTCGCGCGACGTACAGCCATAGACAATCGCTGTAGTTTCTGCTGCGTACGTAATCTATGCCGGTAAGACACCTTTGTTCCATGCACTGCCACGCCAATTCATGGCCAATACAATGGACGCAATGCATCAAGCTGATAGCTTGTGGCCTAATCCTTGCTCTCCGATATATTACATATGCTATTGGAATACGGATGTTTTGCAATAAGTGGGTTAATTGCAGAAGTACCACCGTGAAATGTTCTCGAATTTCACATGTAAGAAACACGTGACTTAATAAATACATTTGTTTTTAGCAAACGTCATAATATAAAAATTACAACATACTTTGTTAATTCAAGATATATTTTAGTTGTCCGTATTTTTTTCTGACTACATAAAGAATATAGTAAAGGATTCCTTTAAATGAAAATGGATGCACAGCTTATCATTTGCATTATAGTTATAGTGTTAGTCATTAAGTAAAGAATAAAAATTAAAAGAGCTATCGAAGACTAGTGACATTGCTGCAACCGTCAACAATAATAGAAGTCAGTTATATGTATGGAAATGACATATCATTTCGATAAGTCACATGACTTAGACTTGTCACTTCCATATATTTGAGCTATTCCATCAGCGATAACAATTGTAGAAAAGCCACTTATCTAGATGGCCAGTGGTAATTGCAATTGGACGATGACGATAACGTAATTTATTAATTACAGACAATTAATTACAAACTCACACTTTATACCCTTCTAAGACTTACTGTTTAACTTTGAGACTTCTGTATGACCTTTAATACGTCATAGTCGGTATAGTTCGACGTAATCAATCAGGTCGAGCGAGGCTCCTGTCTCAAAGGATTGAATCGAAGCAAAACACCACAAATGCATGCCTTAGAACGCAGCTAAGAAGTTATGCATACCATTAACTTACTAAGACTTTATGGGAAAAGACTAAACTTGCAATAAAGTTATTTTTTTCTGAGAAAAAAAACCGGCTAGTTGTAAAAAAAGAGTACCTTATGGAACCTCCTTTAAATTTTATTTATTATTTGTTGTTATTGCGGCAAAAGCAATACACACTCTGTAAAAAAATTAACTCTCTAGCTATTACGGTTCATGAGGTACAGCCCACTGATAGACAGACAGACGGACGGACGGACAGCAGACGCTTAGGAATTAAGACGCGTTGGCGCCGTTCGAGACGGAACCCTTAAAATAATGCAGGTGTTTCTAGAAACTCCTGACCTGCTCTACTTCTTTCTGGAAGCTGCTGTCATCCACTGTCTTCTGTCTAAACAAAATCAGAAACGATAGGACTTGAGTGTTGTTGATGTGACAATGATTTTTTTATCCTAAGATTAAAGAAACTATACTCTCAGTAAATATATGGATCTAAGTACTTAAATACATACTTAAACACGTATAATATATTTTTCAGAGATCTTTAAATCATATTAATTACTGCAAAAGTAATTAACGCTTTCACGGCATTCGTTAAAAACTAGTCTCCTACCCAACTGTTAGAACGGTGTTATGAACTTGGAACAAGTAAGCTGTCATTTGTAACTTTAGCGATGTGCTCAAATGTATATAATTAAAAAGTATATATATATATGTTTGATACAGATATTACTTTCATGTAGGGATTCATTATTATTGAAACTTTATTATTTACAAAAATACGTTCTTATTTTATTCTAGTTTTTGTCCGTGGCGCCGTAGTTCCCCCGCGTGGATATTAGATATTGCAGCAAAAAGTAGCCTACGTCTTTTTTTAGAATCCAAGCTTACCTCAAGTTCCATCCAAATCGGTTCAGCTATGTAGCCGTGAAAGGGTAACAGACAGACAGACATACAGACAGACAGACATATAGACAGACAGACAGAAAGACAGACAGAGTTACTAACGCATTTTTAATATTAGTATAGTTTTTTTTTTAAAGGAAGCATTTGATTTCAATAGGATAGTCACAGGGTTTTTATGACTAACATATTATTATTATTTATCAGCCATTTCTGTCTCACTGCAGGACCTCTCTAGTCTCCTTCCATCTCTCTTACAAAGCAATGAACTAAAATAGACAATTAAACCTTTACCGACTGATGTACCCAAGAGCTAAACAACTAATACCAAATAGACGCTGTTGTGATTAAATAGACGCTGAATGTTCCAAGAATATGAAATTTAATAGTTGAGCTAACTGGTTACGTTGGGTATAACACCGTCCCGCGAGTGTTGCGCTGCAACATCTTGTGCTAATTGGGCCGCGATGCGAAGATGTTCCGACAATTTATAGCCCGCCACCTACCGAGCTCTGCATTTAGCTTTAACACGCAATTTTTATATTAAAATCGTGTGTTATTGTGTTTCTTTTTTAAATTGATTTTATTAGTGTGGACTGCGAGGATAGCCGAGTGGTATAGGTCACCATGCCAATTACCACTGTGCGCGACGTGCTGCTGGTTCGATCCCCACATGGGACACTCCTTTGTGTGATACACAAATGTCTGTTCTAAGTATGGGTGTTCTTTGTGCATGTGATTTGCACTCCCGCACTAAGGAATTTAAGGAGTGATTTAAAAAAATAAAGTCGATCTCCCGAAGACTGAAACGCAAATTAACTTTAAGACGTTCTTAAATGCCTATCTCTCGCTACTTTACACCTTAAAGTAACAGAGACAGCATGAGACTTAACGACTACTTAAAACTAATTGACGTTTTAGTATTCGACCATTAGATGTGCAGTTATTTGACTCAAGACTAGCTCTTTGATCATTGGAAATGCTACATAAATATCTTTGAGATAAGTAGAGAGCTAGCAAAACCAAGGTCCTACGCTTACTGACCAGAAGAGTCAGATTCTGTCTTTAATTGGACCATGAGAGCTAGAGAATACAGAGCGCACCTATATTTTTTACTGGTCTATTGGTCTAGTGGTTAGTGACCCTGACTGCTAAACCGGAGGTCGTGGTTTCGATTCCCACCTAGTACAAATCGTTGGGTGATGAGCATGATCATTTGTTTTGTGCCTGGGTGCAATTAATCTATAAATTGATATGTATATAGAAATATATAAGTATGTTTAAGACGTCGTTTAAGTATGTTATCAGTTGTCTGGTTGCCATAATACAGGCTCGCCTAGTTTGTGAGTTATCCAAAGTTATTATTATTATATTCACACACAAATTGCGTAGTCGCTCTCGTAGGTAGAAATAAAATCTCAGAAGTACGGTCATTTATTTTTGTTGATTTTTGGTAGTTTACATACATTTACGCATTGCTTCGAATATGTTTTATTTATCGCATCCGTAAACAATAACACAGAATCGTACACTATTATTACCTAACGTAAGTCTGAAATGAATGTAATAAGCACTTATTTCGTTATTGATAAAGTCGATTTTTCTATTTTCTTGTTGCAACTGATATTCATCAATGCGGTAGATTTAAGTTTATTCTTCTAAGTTCTTGATAAAATGAAAATATTATTTTAGTAGGTAAATAAATAAATTTCGATAACATTACTTTTCTGCGACCGCAAAGTAAGTAAAAACCACTTGTGTTATGGAATCAGAGACAACGAAGGTACCACATACACCCAGACACGAAACAATGTAGAAAAGTGGTTTTCTACATTGATCCGTCCGTGGATCGAACCTGGGAACTCAGAGCTAGAGACACCTTGAACACTCCACCATCTTAAGGTATTAGATAATTGACGTTACACAAGTACCTAGTAGTTTGCCTCTATAAGGAAAGTCTTGTACCTACTGTTTCTCAAAAAGTAATATAAACACCAGCACCAATTTACACACACAAAAATACGTATAAATTGTACGAAGTTGGCTTTAATACCTTAAGAAATACACTGTGGATTTAATATCAACGAAAAGATAAAGTAAAGTAGATTTTCACCTTAAATGAGATGAAAACACTCGACAGACAGACAGATACGTTACCATATAAAATATTAGATGCAATTCCGCGTAACATTTTCTTTTTCTTTGAAAGTTATGATTGGGAGAAAATCTCACTAGTAGGATCGCCAACTTTGCCTTATTATAGCATGGCCTGATGTTGCGAGCTACCTGTCAGTTCGATTAATATGGACACGCTGTCTAGAGATTTCTTGTTTTCTATAAAAACATGAGTTTGTTGCAATTTTTGTTAAATTTTTATATTTCTAAGGCGCACTTGCACGAAAAACCTAACTCAGAGGTAGTTGCTATCACGAGGTTATACTGGCAATTTTGTATGCCAAACTGTCCATTTAACCTTGAACTGTAAATCTGAGTTAAAAAGATAACCCGGGCTTGTGCAAGCGGGCCTAAGTGGGCTTAATTTTGTGGTGTTTGATGAAGAATTGTGTAAACTAGCTACGACTTGTGTGTTGTTGTGACAGTGTGAGATTTTCTAAACATTTGGATTCGTTTTCTTTTTTATAATTTCTTTTATGAAAACCTTGACCAATGGAAATCGCGATTCATTTTCATAAGATGTCGTTGTAAGAAGTTGTAAAGGGCGCTGGTAATAACAACATTTAATATATATAATATTATTAAATATATTTATTACCGCTAACTCAATATAACGCAAATATATAACTCAATAATATTATTATGTTGTGTATAAGAGAATTTAAACATACCTTATTCTGCAGTCGTATCCATATAATTCCGTCGGTAGCTGCGCCGTAGCCTCCTGTACTCCAGTCGCGTATGAAGGAAAATTAGACTTTTTAAACTTGCCTCTAGAACTTCGATTTTACCTCATTTCTTCCAAGTTTGGAGTAACTCCCCTCAGGTGGGCTGCATGCTTATTACCCAGATTTTTTATACAAGTCGCAGGTAATGTTCCGCATAACTTTACTTTAAATTATAGTTCAGAATTTAATCTTTTGAAAGTATATTTTGAAGAAGCTATTGAATATACATTGTAAGTTTTGAAGTTTTTTATCATATTATGTGCGAGAATTAATCAGTTAATAATAAAATGCAACAATTTCAGGTCCGTTGTTTAGGTAGGTCTCTCTCTCTCCTAGACAATTTAGAGTCACTGACTTGTTCCACATTTGTCACGTGTTTTTTTAGAGTGAAATGCTAAGGCCTTCAACCCATGCCGAGGCGTCGGCGTAGGGGTATCTCGGACTTTCCCCATCTTCTGCCTAGGCTGGAGTCGCGGGATCAGTAGCGCTTTCTCTGCACCTGCTACAAAGTATTACATCCATTGGATACATTATGAAATCAATAAACTAATAAAATCTTTCGTAGCAGTTAAAGCTTGCGCTCACAATAAGAGCGTAAAACTGTTAAAAAATATCAATAATCCTAGGTTAATGTAAAAAAAATCAAAATCTTTAAAATTCATAGCAAATAAATCTTTCTACAACCGTACATCTGATTGGCACCTTTTGATAAACCAATTCCCAATTTATAACCAAAGCAAATAAAAAGCAAGTGTACGCGGGCTACCGCAAAGTCATTTGTAACCTCCAATCGCTTGTTTCCGAAACAATGTATGTATGAAAAACGGGTAGCGATGACGTCATAAATACACAGATATATTTATCACACACGGATGAGTGTCATACAAGCTGTTAAATTTTATTATTTACAGAAGTGGTTAGTGTAGATTTTTTTTGTATAAAGCGTCGGAGATGGTCATATATGATCAATTATTATTAGACTAGTTGTTTCCCGCGTGGCTGTCGGTTATCGCAGCAAAAAAGCCTATGTCCTCTCTCAGGCTCTAGACTATCTGTGTACCAAATTTCATTTAAATCGGTTCAGTAGTTTTGGCTTGAAAGCGCGACAGACAGACAGACAGAGTTACTTTTGTATTTATAATATTAGTAAGAATGTTTTTGTCGCAAACAAAAGGAAAATTATTTATGTACCTATTTTAAAGTTTCCTTAAGCGTATTTTTTGGGAGAGCTTGACTAGTTTCAGAACCAATAGCAGTCCTTCATTTATGAGACGACGTTTCTGGGGTTTTGGGAGTCAAACTTAAACTTATCCTGCCATCCCGAAAACTACGCGTGAGAATACCATCAGTAAAAAACTTGATTCACAAAAGTACGATTTAAAAAATGGTCGCTTTTTAATGTATACTCTTATTCACCAGTACATAAACGTAGAAATCTCGATAAATACCTAGAACAGCTCTACTTGTTACTTTATTGTACCCTCAAAGTTATTTAATAACCTGCAATATTCGAACAAAGAGATTTATATTAACTATCTCCAATATCACAGTTAGGTAGTCAATGAGGTTGTGTAAACCGTCAACCATTGGCACGCGGGCATTCCCCGTCGCATGCCACAAATACCGATCGCTCAGAATGCCTGAGGTTTCTGTCTTCAAATATTTACCTTAATATCGAATCAATCAATAACCCTTAGGAAGGTTTGACTGAAATATGTTGACGGTAACATCACTAGTATTAATTTCGCATCACTATTTTCTATACAGAGTTCACAATTAAAGTTATTTTTTGAATTTACTTTCAACTTTTTAAAATAAATTTTTGTTTAATCTTTAACTGGAAACAAAATAGGTCTACTTGCTGTAATTTCTTATAAAATATACAGTGCAGTGCAAAATACAGTACATTATGTTTTTGTAATTTGATTCTACTGTTAGTTGTGTTTATTAATCATTATATAATAAACAAACATGCAAAAACAGTGTTTGCTGGTCATGTAATACAAACCGGAGACAACAAAAACAAAACAAATGAATTGCGAGAATTTTTGGAGGAACGTAGCAAATATTATGCCTTGTTAAAGATTTGATGTATGAAAAAATATATTTTATTTTGAATTTGTAGAGAGTATAGAAAATAAACAATCATCTTCATTGCCTCTACAAAGAGTAATTGTATAAACAAATATGTTGTACGGAGCAAAGTAGAGACAGAAATTGTGCTTCGACGATCAAAATATAAAATATTTTCTTACACATGACAGCATCTTCGAGTGAATTTAGAATTTATATGAAACTAACTACAGTTATGGATTCGTATTGACACGTCGACGCTTGTCACGTGCGCAAAAGGGGTATATTTTTATGGAATATGTAATTCTGTTTGACTTCATACGCGGTGTCCATATTTGCCGAAGACTCGACGTCCTACATGCAAAGAGATCGGTTCGTAAACATTGTTGAAGGCGGTACGATATTCCTCGATGATAATCGTCGTACGGCAATTCTCTTATACTATTTTGTGGAAGATGAATAACAGCTGTATATGTATATTCCACAAGCTTTTTAGGCTGGCTGGCTTTCTCTAGAAGAAAAAGATGAGCCAACGATGGGTACATTACGTGGTATTCTTTAACGGCAAGGGTATTTTTACACCGGTTATAATATATAATCAGCATCTGGATGAGACTGGCACAGAACCGGAGAGAATGGCACGTGAAAGGAGAGGCCTATACCCAGCTGTGGTATGACAAAGGCTGTGGATGATGATGATAATGAAATAGCCAGAAAATTATTAGACTTTAAAATTACCAAGCTTGTTTAAATAGTCTTCAAGGAAAATTTTTCAAAGGAAATTTAAGGCAATGGAAACACACCAGGCCTCTAACGAAACAGGTTTTAGCAAATAGAGGGAGACATCGACTGATAGAAAAATTTTCTCGAGAGCTTTTTGGCTGCGTACAGACAGACAGACGGATCCTTTGAAACGTCTCGACGGAACATTTTATGTTTGGTATAAAGAAATAGGACAAATAGTGTCCCCTGTGCCTTTGAAGACGACGTGCCTGCTGAACGATGTTAGGCAGAGTTCCGTAGTTTTAAAGGCATCTTGACAGATTGGTCGTGATGATTTGAATTTATTTATTTATTGAGGTATCCCAACAGCATTACATATGAATATATAGGCTAAATTTATTTACAATAATATTTCTATTATGCATGCCTTTTATAGCTACACACAGCATTCACAATATCGGTTTACTAATATAAAGAGTAACAAAATAATAATTAATAACTGAATTACATAGTTCTATCTCTATAAGAAAACAATTAACAAATAAAGATATAATAATAACGAGTAAAATAACAACTTTCATTGGAATATTTAAACATACATTGAAATTAAGATTACTATTGTTATGAAATTGGTTAATAATATTTACAGTCTTGTTTTTTCAGGATTTTTACGGCATAAAATCTCCAGTAATAGAAGAAAGCTAATAATGATTTTAATTTAGAAACGCTAAGCGGGCCATTGTATAAGTAAAATTTATATATTATTGGATACGACACTGTTACTGAAATGTGTGTTTTTTTTTAATAATTTACGAACGTTCAATTAATTTTAAGTAACGGCATTTCACAGTAATGTTTAAAGAATCTGTTCGTCGAGGCAGTTACGTACACAGCGTACGCTCACTGACTCTTTGTTTATTTGGAATCAAAAGAATTTTTTGTTTACCACCGTCATCTAATGAGACAGCGGATGCATTCTTTGTTATTTATCGAGATGAAGCCGACGTTTCTTCCCATTGTCCCTGCGACGCGGCGCGAAACAACTTCGCAAAAATGTATTTAGTTTCTCGAACAGAAACTTTTGCAAAATTATTTTTCATAGTCAGTTTTACGGGGCTATTTATGTACGTTGCGCTAGCTTTTTATTCATTCCACACTGCGTACACGACCGTGTCTCAAATCGGAAAGGATCAAGAACATTCCAGCAGGCACATGGATCCTTCGGACAGATTCGAAAAAGATCTCAAATACATTCTGCTTTGGACTATTAGGAGAAACCAAAAAGATTACATATTAAATTTGGAAGGTCAAAGTCCCTTCATAGAGAACAACTGTCCAGAAATCAATTGCTACATAACAACAAACAAAACAATCCTGAACCAAGATCATACGAATTTCGACGCGATAATATTCAACATCAGTCTACTATGGAACTGGAAGCCTTTGCATATGCCAAAGGAGAGGTCACCGCATCAGAAGTATGTATTTTATGGAATGGAGGCGTCAGACGATCATCCAATATGCAATATCCTTGTAGACAACTTTTTCAACTGGACATGGAGTTACAAATTCCATTCAGATGTATTCACTCCTTTTATTGAAGTAAGGGATTTAAATGGAAAAGTTGTGGGACCCAGCCGCAATATTTTGTGGACAAACGATTACAAAGGAACGATGAGTAGTATGGAAAATGTGACAAAGTCGAAGGCAATAGCGTGGGTTATGGAAAAATGTAAAGTCTTAAGTAACAAAATGCTATCGATAATGAAATTGAGGCGAGCGCTGAGGGAGCATAACCTAGTTTTAGACATATATGGCTGTGGTCACTACGAGTGTCCGAAAGAAGGGTGTTTGAAGATGCTGCAAAGGGACTATTACTTTTACTTGGCGATTGAAGGGAGTATGTCCGAAGATTATGTGACGACAGAAGTGTTGAAAGCCTACGATAATGGAGTTGTGCCTGTTGTTGTGGGTGGCGCTGATTATAGCAAGTAAGTTGTATTTTAATTTATATGGGTTAATAATAATATCTTGGGACAACTTACACACAGACACCTGATCCCAAACTAGGCAGAGCCAGTATGGCAACCAGACAAGTGCTAAACATACTTATATATAACCAAACACATACATATTATAGATAAATTACACCCAGACAGAACAAATTATTGTTGACCTGGCTAGGAATCGAACCCGGTTTAGCAGTCAGGGTCATTAACCACTAAACCAACAGGCCAGTCATTCAGGTTGTTGTAGTTGCAAATGTTTGCAGTATCTGCGCAAAATAATATTAGCTGCTGAAATAATAAAGTATATAAGGTATAGAAATAATAGGTGTAGAATTTTCCTAATATTTCTTTATTTTTTAACAAATAGTTACATAAAAATATATATGATATTGTTCGAAAGACCGCATTATATTCTTAAGCAGAGGTGTTCACGAAACATTAGGTTAATGGCATATCCCATATATTTCTTTTTAAAAAAAAATATACATTACTGTACCTTAAATCTATGTTAAAACTTAGACTGATAACGCTTAGTTTTTTTAATAACATATTTTTTGCGCCTTTAAATTTTATTAAATTCTTTTTCCAGTTAAATGTAGTATAGGCAGGCAAATCTAGGTATAGATCTACTGTTTATTTTGAGGCGTCGATAAGTCGGGAACCTAAACAAAAAAAAGCGATAAAATGTGTAAATAAAAATAGTTTTATTTGCGTAAATCTCAGAAATCAATCATATTAATAAATAATTTATTTGTTTAAAATATGATGCTTCGAAAATTTTGCGATGAATTAACAAAAGACCATCGTTTTTAACTTTAACCCATTTGTTTTCAGGTTCCTTCCAGACAACTCTTACGTCAATTTTCAGTACTACACAGAGGAAAAACTCGCTGCATTCTTAGATTACACAATTCGTAACCCCTCTTTATACCACGAATACTTTGCTTGGAAGAAATATTACACCATAAATAAAGCAAAAAGTTTTAATGGCTACTGCCAGTTATGCAAGCTCCTAAATGATAAGAACAAATTTACTAGTTTCAGTGCTTATGAGGAATTTAGAAAATGGTGGTTCTACGGGTCATTGAAGGAAAGGTGTATCCCGAAAGGAGCTGAAAAGTATACTGATGTCCTAGGGTATTTGAATGGCTCTAAACCTCGGTAATTTTTTTGTTTGACTGCGTCGATAGCCGAGTGTTATAAGTCACGCCATTACCACTGTGCGCGACGTGCTGCGGGTTAACTAGCGGGAACCCTGTATAGGACAAGTATTTGTGTGATCCACAAATTCTTGTTCCAAGTCTGGGTATTCTTTTTGCATGTGATTTGAATGTTTTTAAAATCCCCGCGACGCAAGAATGAAATTCATAAGTGCGGGAGTCGTTAAAAAAGCAATTGTTTTGATTATTGTTGAAAAAAGAAATAGTAGAATCTATGAGCAACTTGGGCAGTACAGTTACTGTAGCAATTTTGGCCATATCTTTCAACTGCTCTATATTATTCCATATTGCTTTAAATCGCTCATATAAAAAATGTATATTTAGTCGGTTATTTAGTTCCTTTTTACTTACATATAGGTATTGTAAATTGCTGGATGCGGTGACGTCATTATTGACAAATATTTTAGAAAATTTTTGTTGTCGTCTTAAAACAATACTGAAAAGTTGTTTGTTTCTTTGGCAATGATGTATATTATAATTATTGTTGAGTTGTTGTTTTTGTACGTTGAATGACATAATAAAACATTACTTATAGAAATTTTATGTGTTTTATTTTTTATTTTTTATTATTTTTATTTATTTATTATTCAATCTCGGAGACTAAATTGACATGTGAAAATGGCAAAATGTCATAGATTACCATAGTACTCAGAACAATGACTAAAGATTGTTCTGAGCCATAGCATATAGGCATAGATTTAGGTCAGTGTTACCATTTGCACTTGTCATTTTGGTGTCCGAGATTTAAAAACAGACCTTAAGATTAAACAAGAATTTATTTACAATTCTTTTTTCGACCTTTGATACTTACCATGCTCGCTCACTTGCCTGTTGGCAATTTCAGCTTCCACGTTTCAGAATCCAGGTTTCCTGTGTTTTCTTTTATCGACCTTTTGTCATACTTATACGAAACATAAAAAAAAACATTTTTACACCTGACTGGCTACAATAATATTTACGAAAACAATGAAACTGTTGTGCGCTTCTTTTAAAGGGTAGTCTTTTGTCACCTTTTGTTCGTAAGAATTGATCAGTGACATTCACTTGTATTAAAATAAAAAGGCTTGTAACAAAAAAGAAAAGAGGTAGTTCTTATTATTGAAAATAACCAGTAATAACGTTAATAAAGTCGCTATCACGCCCATTAAACACTTACATGGTATGAAATGACCACAGATTCTAAAAGGACAATTTAAAAACTATATTGTGGCGACGCAAGATTGGCAGATTGTCTGCACGGATAATAATGTGGCTAAATGGCCACTACGCCAACGGTAACTTCGCGTCGAGTTACAGGTTCGATCGCCGCATGGGACAAAATGGTGTGTCTAAAAACATGCCAATTATTAGTAGGTACTAACATTAAGGTTACAACATTTGTGTACATAAATTAGCGTCTCGTGACACGAGAAAACCCTGGTTGGCTTGATATGTCACCGGCTGATTATAAAAACACCCAGTTTACTACAAATCTCGGAATATTATAAAGTAACAATGTTTACAATCATTTAGGGAAGTATACACGTAATGTACCTATAGAACGCACTTTTAAGTTAAAGTTATAAGAGAAACCCTTATAAATATCATCTCAACAACATATTTTTCCGACCTTACAAAAACAAAATCAAACTTCATAAAACAAACAGTGACGTCATTACCATACTGTAGCACCTAAGTAGGGTCAGCAACAAAGAGCTGTTGAATATTCGAGCAGGCGATCTCTGCGATATGCTAACCATGCGAAGGAGCACTTGACTTGCCGACGGTACTGACGAAATGTATGAATTTTTCAGTATTTACTTCATCGGCAAGGACAATGCTTTGACTCATCAGCTTTGAGTCGACTCTGATTGTTTTCTTCATAATTGCCTTTGTTGAATTTACAATGTGAAATACGAATATAAAACAGATAGGTAAAATATTATGGCTTATACTAAACGATCTTGAATTGAATCAAATAAATACTTACAAGCTTTTTCTAAAAAAATACAGAATAATATGTTTTTTTAACACGTTGACAGTGTTAGTACCAATAGGAAAGGAACCCCTCACGTGTACTTACGTTTTTTCCACCACTAATTTTGAAATTCAGTGTTCATGTATGTGTAGGCAAAAAACAACGAGTCACACGTGTAAACTTTTAGAAATTCTCAAATTTGTATGGAGGCATGAGTCACATCACCTTAAAAGAAATGTACTAGTTGTGGTGCACTCGCTAAGAACGTGTTAAATTTCCATTTACATTTTCCAAAAACGAAATTATCTAATTTTTATGTGCTGAATTTAGGCACACTCACGTTCATAGTATCTGGTATAGTTATGTTCGCGTTCACAACTTATAATCGACATGTTTTTAATGCGAACATAATGTACATATAACCGCTTTTTTAATAAAAATACTTTGCATAAATATTACACATCTACTTACTATGCTAGCAAATCCCAGACAGCAAAATTCGTTGCATCCAATTCAAGCTTAATAATAAACTTACGTGAAATACGTAGACTCAGAAAAAATCTCCTCCTATTTCTTATGAAGCCTCCACATTTCAGATTTATGTATGCTTGTTACAATCTGAGTACTATTTAAAATGTTTGCGCACAAATCAGTATATATATAATAAATTAGCTGTACCCCGCGACTTTATCTACGTGTTTTAGTTTTAACGGTTTTTTCATTTTTGCAACATTTTTCATTTATGCTCAGCTCCTTTTGGTCGCAGCGTAATGGTATATAGCTAGAATTTTTCAAATCGGACCAGTATTTCCTAAGATTAGCACGTTCAAACAAAGAAACAAATAAACAAACAAACAAACTCTTCAGCTTTATATATTAGTATTAGTATAGATTTTACTTGTTTACAATAATAAAATTAGTAGGTACCAATTAAAAATGTTCAACGTAACCATTATAATAATTATAATCGTTTATCCAGTGCGTTAGTATCACTGGATTAATTTCTTTAGAACACTGATTATGGAATAAGAAGTTTGAAGTTTGTGTATGTTTGTTCTCTCTTGACATGGAAATGAATACACTGATTTTAATGAATTCTTGTACACGGAAATTTCATAGTCTGTATTAAAATATAGGTTACTTTTCTTTTTAGTTTATTGCCCCCGTTTAACGTAATAGTCAGCATAGACAAAACCGCTGGTTAATAGTTGTTGGACATTATTTATCCAAAACTAGCGGTGACCCAAGGTTTCACCCGCGTAAGTAGTTCTAGTAACACCTTTTTTGTTATGTTTTTGTAGTTATTTTGCTATTCGGGTTGCAAAAGAAGCCAAAAATCAAAGAACCATGAGAATCAATCCGTCCGTTCTTGAGTTATAAATGGTGTAACTAACCTAATTTTGTTTAATATACATACTAGCTGACCCTGAAAATGTTATTTAGCCAGGGCCACCCTTATTATGTAGATAGGGGGTATAAAAAATAGCCTACGCTATTCTCAGACCTACCCAAAATACACTAAACAATTCATAAAAAACGGTCATGCCGTTTCGGAGAAGTTCGTTAACAAACACTGTCATGAGATTTTTGAAGAAGATATCGAAGATATTTATCATCAAAATAAATATTATTTTCCTACATATCTTATAGATGGTCAATAAACGATTTAATAGGTGACAATTTGTTTAATAAGTACCTATTTATTAGTTTTACACATTAATTGGCGTAAAAGATGTATTTTTCAACAAGCAAAAATAAATAATAAATTATAGCATCACCTTTATAATTCGTAGGTATATAACAAAGATACTTACAAAGTAATCAAGTCTGCCTGATGAATATTCGAGAAGCTTTGACGACACTTCTCACTTACAAGAGGGCGCCACTGAGCTAGCGATTTGAATTATGCCTGGTCAGGCTCTTAAGTAGCTGGCGAGGTGATAATTAAAATATGCCTTTAGGGAGGCAGAAAATGGATAGTTGCAGGCAGAAAAAAACCTTTATGATATAGTTATACTTATTATATTAAACAGATACTTTATTTCTTAATCAAGCCCTCAGTTTGGTTTGGTGCCTTAAATGCATGGTTTTTATTTTCTTATTGGATGTAAAATCTTGCCAAAAACTATTTAATACGATTTCGTTTAAATCAGACTAAAAATACATTGTCATAAGTTTAGTAATTAAAGTCTTGGTATTTTGGAAGTAGATACTGAAACATTATTCACGCAAAAATAATATGATAAATTTTTGGTTAATTAATAATTAATTTTTATTTCTAGTGTGAGATATTTGTATTGCATCACCATTCCTGGATGGCAGGTAAAACAGAGGCAAGTAAAGTCGAACCTTAGAGTAAAAGTAAGTATACCATAATAAAAGTAATAGAGTATGAACTGTAAGCACTAGTATGAACAAGTAAAGTCGTCAAATTAATGTCAAAACCGAGCGCGCTGTTTTATTAAAACTATCTCCAATCCTAATATTACCCTAAGTAGTATCGAAATCGATATTTTCGCATAAACTGCTGTCATATAAATCAGTAAACGAGCGTAGTACATTTGCTTTAGCTTTTTTTTTGCTTTGCATTAGCATACATGCTACTAGCGATGCGCGCGCTCTATACTTGTCTATGGATTCTCTAAGAGTCTAACAAATTGACAAGATGCTAATAGTACCTATTAGTATAAACCATGACATCTAAGATAATTACCTAAGCCTAATTCAAACCCAATGGTTAGCAGTAAAACAGTGTGTTGTGTAATTGCATCGCAATGCGATTGCGATGAGATTCGACTGTATATCTAGTTGGAAGGTGTTAACTAGCTAACACGCACCTGGTTCCGACTGCAATGGCACCCCTACTACGTGTTCTCGAAAGTTCTACAGCATATACTCGAAAGAACTTCTCAATTAATTATTTGTTGATACTTTTCTAGTATACTCTTTTTCAGCCTATTTATTTTTCAAACTGTTTTCGACTTACTGTTTTAAACTTACCGAATTCAGCTACACACGAGTATTATAGATAGAGCGACTTGTACTTTTAACCACTACCACTTATTGCCAGGACTTATTACCAGAACCTTTTTTTATTTTATTTTCCGGGGAAATCCTCATGGACTTCCTCCACCCTGGAGAAGGCGGAGGGGTATGCGTGGACTCTTACCTGCTAAAACCATTCGAGTACTTCTCCCTTCCCTTATACTGGGGATCACGGAAATGCTGGTGGTGGTACAAACTACCGCGATCCCCATTAGGGAAGCTCCTTTATTACCAGAACCTAAACTAACCTTATTATTATTTTTTCTTACACCTTGTTTTTCATTAATATTAGAATTACTTATTATATATTTTTTTCTAACTGCGAGTATCATGTTGTCGTTGTAATAAGTAGTCGTAAAATAAATAGTCGATGTTTGGAAAATGATTAAACTTTAAATTGGTTGAAGTCTTTCCTCGTTCAGTTTTCAGATATATTCAGAGTTAACACGTATATACGCAGTATTGGCTAAACCAATGGCACTTGTTCAATAGTTAGCTAGTTGTATTAGCAGTGCGTTGTTCCCATACGAACACGCACCTGCGCTCTGAGTGTACGTACTTTGAATAAACTTAAACCATCAATGTTTGTTTGCCGTGCAGTTTTGGAGGTGATAAGTTTTGGTCTTTAACAAGTTCAGTAAATTTTCACAGAATTATTTCTGTGATCGCTATAACAACAAATAATAAAAATTCAAATTCAAAACTAAACGGGGCCCCTTAAAATAGTACGTAACCCTTCATGCGCGAGTCCAACTCACGACCCATTTTTTTACTTAATATATTGGTAATATTTTAACACGTCAAGTTGAATTAAACATTGTCTGTTAAAATTTGTTAAATTACTATTAAACTAAACATATTGCATTACATGCATAGCTCATTATTGTTTGATGAAGTTTAAAACCTCTTTACCTCCTTACTTCTTCAGGGAATTCAAGATTAATATACCAAAGAAATTAATCTTTGACAGCGGCATCGTCACAAATATCTCCCTCTGCGGTGGGCTTGAAACCACATACTTAACTATATAAGCTGGAACTGCGGGTAACGTTAAATAACTGATTGCATCCCCAGCGGCCGATTGGGGTGCAAAGTTGCTGCTCGTGATATAATCTGGTAGGGTGGCTATGATTTTACCTGCTTTTGAGATAGCGATATTTTTTTGTAAAGAATAAACAGGGAGCTCTAGGTAAGTGTAAGGCGTTTAAAAACTGCAATGACATTCAATACTTATTTTTTGTTTTTTACTATCTGGTGGAACTGCTCTCAATATTTTTTTTTGCGCTTCTGTGGCTAGGATCTGTCCAGGAATATCATCCACACACATATTTTCCAAGTCTTCATTTTTGTGCCAGTATTGCGCATAATATTGTTGAGTGTAAAATGTTTCGATACTTACTTAGTCATCGTTGCATGTATTTTTTTAATTTAAATACAACTTCTTTAATCTTTCTTTAATTATTACTCCCGCTGTTTCTAAGCTTAGATCTTTAAAACTATGCAACAAATTCAATGCAGTTTTAGCAATAGATAAAAGTAAAGAGAATGCAAGAGGTAGTTTTATATGTATAATATATGCATATTGTATTATATACCTATAGTACAGAAAAGCCGAAAAATTCAAAGATTTGTAAAGTAAAAAACTTAACCGTGCGAAACCGGGGCGATTCGCTAGTTTATATATAAAACAAAGTCGAGTTAGTTACACCATTTATAACTCAAGAACGGATGGACCGACTTTCTTGATCTAACCATTTGCGTGTTTAATTGGTCAACGTCTCAAATAGCAGAAGAATCAATTTAAAAAAAAGATACAATTAATTGATATCTTACGGGAACGGGAACTACCCGGGCACAGCTTTTTTCATATAAATGTAAGGCTCTTCCAGTATATTAACGCCTAAAATCCCAGTATTTAGTACACACTTTATGCACGCCCATTAAGTTACATAATCAGGACAATACATTTAATTACGACCATTATGGTCACCCTGTTAATGTGGTATTTATTTGCGGTCGTAATGGATGAGCTGTGCGGATTGCAATTTATTATAAAGCTCCCAATGTTAAAATAGTGCTTAAATATTATTTATGAGCCCAATCGGTATTTTGTTCTTTGATAGATAAGATTTGCTTAAAATATATATTGGAAATATTTTTAATTTATTTTTAGGTATAATTTTATTTTAATGTATAAATAAATATTACTAGATATAAAACTGAAAATTGTTTCGAATTTTGAAACTTGAATCACGATTAAGTAGAAATAAATCTGAAAAATGGTAACAATAGTGAATTATAAAAATATGTATTAATTTTACGAGGTAAAATTTATCTGTCTAAAGTATTATATTATATTTTTATCGATGAAATTTATCTCTTCATACCCAGCATAAAAACCTTCCTATCTATCACAAATTCTTACCATAACAATACACTCAAATCTAAATAAGACATACAAAACATTGAAATGTAAAGAAGATAGATGGTTCGCGTCTCATTGTGATCGAATAAGAAGGCTAAAAAGTATTCAATAATAAATCTCAGTTGGGAGACGTCGATCACAGATGCGTCCCCTAGGAATGATATCGGCACTCCTTTTAATGCGGAATTGAAGAGAAATGTGAAAAAAAAGCGCCCTTAAATATTGACAGGGATACAAAAACAATTGGCGTTGCCTTTGAAGAGAAACTTGGTTTCATAAAAGCCTGTTTGAATTTTGTTAATGTAAGTTAAGTTAGCCTAAAAATTAATTTAAGTTTGCGTCTGTACTTGGGTTCTTTTTTTAATCCTTATAATATAATTTGTGCGTACCCGCTACTTATTTATAAAGTGGTCGATTATCATAAAAATAAAAAAGGTTCGTGCGAAACGCCTACTAAACACAGAACAGAAAAAATACACTAGAAGTCGCATAGCGCTTCATTTCTACCGAAACCAGCGTACCCAAACCACACCCAAGCTCACACAAAGATAGGTATATCGTATTTCGTAACACTAAAAAATCCTTCACGTCATTGGGCATTTTGAAGTAGGCGGTTTATCAAGCGTTACTTAATAGAATAAAAACCATGACAGCATGTTAACAGTGTTGTTTATTGTATACCCTTTATTGTACAGAATATTTTGAAGAAAAAGTTATGCTACTCGCTGCTAGATGGCTCTATATTAAATTCATTCAATTTAGCTGTATTCACACACGAATAAGATTGATATTTCTGGATCAAACTTATTACTAAATGTGTTTTGCTAGGTATGTAACATTGGCCTTATTTTATCGACATTACTTTTTGATCTTAGATAAATTAGAGTTAAGGCCCTACTCGAATAATTATTTCGTTTGCATGTAAGCGGCGTTAAGCGAAGTGGAGAGCCAACCTAAGAGATCAAAAAGAAATCAAATGTAAGAGAGAGATAATACTAACTGCTTGCTAACGGGACGGAAAGAACTAAACATATGTCAAGGTCGCGAAAGATTGTCTTAGAAATAATAACGTAAGCGACAAAATGGAAAATCTTATATTAATCGAAATTTATCCGATGGAATAAAGAATCAATCCACATTAATCTATAGATATAATGATATTCATGATAATGCATCAAATAGTGTGAAAAATATATTATTAAGTTAAATAGTTTGGTGGATTGAGCAAAAAAGTGTTTTTATAGAGCTGATTTTTTTGCAAAAAATTAAAGTATCGAGGAAAGTTAGCTAGGAACCAAGTTTCATGTCCCTAACTTTTATAGTTGCTAAGTACCTAAGTTAATTAAGTAAAAACGAAATTAAAATAGCAAAAAAAAATGTATAAGGCCTTAACTACTCGAATAATATGAAAACTACATTTTGAATCTGTAAAAATTTAACTATGTGAAAGTTTCCTTTTTTAGTAGTTCAACATAAATAAAACGTCTGTATTTTAAACTATAGATAACTCATTATCGATAACGGTAATGCCTAAATGAGTAGCTGAACTTGACATTGTGCATTGTCGAAATGTTCTAGAATAATTGTTTTCCTTTAAAAAAAAGTGAACCTAACTGCCAACAAAATAAAGTAAATTTCTATTTGCGTTTTTTTACAAATTGTTGTTTTTCAGAATTTTATCAATAGAAAATAAACCAGGAATAATCGATGATGGGAAATTACACCATATGATAAATTTTTGGCGCTGCTATCTAGCTAGCACTCTAAAACAGTACAAAATGGCATCTTTGTATTTATTAGTCGAGCTTGTTTCACCGTGGCGATCGTAACTTGACTGACGTGCGCGACGTGTAGCGCGGAGTATCATACGCGTGAGCCCGCTTATGCCGGGGTACGCGCGCCCCGCCCACATGCGCCTTCTACTGTATTTTTTCTGTTCTGTGCTACTAAATAATCAATTTTGAAAAGTGTTGTTTCGAATGATTCGTGCGAAACGACTAGTAAGCCAAAAAACCATTATCAAAACATAAAATGGTTGAGTAAAATAACTGAACATATTTATAAAAAAAACTTTATTTCAGAATTCAGATTGCATCGTAAAAGATTTTTACAGAAGTAATAACATAAAAAGGCTTGGTAAAAATCTAAATAACATTTAATTCACACTAAACAAATTCACGTATTTTTAGTTATATTTATTTAATTTACAAGTCCGTCTGCTACACTTAAATAAGCTTAAAATATTTTGTTAATGGTATTTATAGAAAACAAGAGTTACTTATTATATTATTTTGTAAAAAGTAATATAATAATTTCTTAAACATGAAATCAAAATCATGCCTTTGAGATCTTTTCTATTATATTATACAGCTTAGTTCAGTAATTATTAAGCAAGGATGCTTATTGTCAAATCTTTAACCTCAAAACAACTTGTGAAGTTACACATCAGTATTAAATAATTTAAACAATTTCATTCTCTGGCACACGTCTTTAAAATCTGGGTCCCACCAGCGCCTAAAATGTTCGTAAGTGGTAGAGGTGCCATTATATTCGTTGAGTTTCGTACAAAGATCACAGATTTGTGACCTCGGTCGCACTGTGTAGTAGTAGTAATTCTTCCAATCGAAGAAGAATTCGTACATATCTGGGTTTTTGATGAGGTAATCGATGAGGGCTCCTAACTTTTTCAGGTCAAATGCTTGAGCGTTGATATATGAGCCCGGGGGTAAAAAGCTAGAAAGGAACATAATAATATCAATTTTGTACTAAAAAGATTTCAATTTTCCTTAAATTACGGGTTCGTCCAGTAAGGGTGATTTCATTGAGTGGCCAAGCAGCCGCAAAAAGACAGCCATTTTGACGGTGATGGCTCGTGACTAGGTTTATTCCAACATTAATCCGTTCGCTGATATAGGAAAAACTGTTCGTAGTCTGTTTACTACCGTATAGACGCCATTAAACTGAGAGTTTCTTATAAACAACTTTTTGGTATCTATGGTACTAAAACAGTCCAGTGATGTGATTCGAATCATATACGACGTCTGCTGAATTACGACACCGTTACTGGAGAAAACCGTAACTCAAAATTACTTTAGTTAGTACTTTCAGACGAAGACATGAAGAGTGCTTAGAAATTTGAGATTTAGGGGCGAATCAGGATTGAAATTCAAAAATTTCTAGTTTACAATTATTTTTGACTTGATAAACAGAGTTTTCTTTCTATTTTGTTCCTACCACAAAATGTTGATATAGATTTTTTGGGCATAAATTTTAAAAAGAATTAATAAATAATGAATTACTCACTTTGAATAATCAGTAGCTCCAAGCACAATAGGGATAGCCAAGTGTGACATGGCACTAACCATCGCCTCAGTCACATAATCCTCCAGGAAATATTCTTCTAGCACTATTTGGAAGAAATAATTCTTCTCTACCATCTTATAGCATTTTAAAGCTCGACCACCAGGACATTTCTTTTGACCACAAGGACCATAAATGTCTAAAGAATAATTGTACGATTTCAACTCTTCCTTAAATTCCTTAATGAAATCTTGATGCTTACTTTTTAGTTTACATTTTGTTAAGACCCAAGCAACGGCTTTATGTTTGTAACCAAGTTTACCAGAATATTTGTCAGTTCGTTTAATTTTCTTTATCCAGTTCATATTAGTTCTCGGTCCAACGATAGAACTATTCGGCCCATGGATATCGATGAACGGTTGTGGTATGTCGGAGGTTAGTTTATACGTCCATGTCAAGTTGAAAAAGTGGTCCAAATCGTGGTCACATAACGGATGCTTCTCAGGTGTTTCCAAAGACCTAAATATGTAAAGCTGGTCAGGGGATCTCGACATGTTAATAAAATTCACATCCATTTTCTTGACATCATCTATATTAAAAACGACTGCATCGAAATCTTCATCGTTAGTAAGAGTATCTTTGCTGTAGCTTATGTAACAGTTAATGTACGGACACTTTTGGTTTATAAACATGCTCTGACCAGGAAGAAATTCATGAGGTTTATTTAAAGAAAATCTTGATCTGTGCTTCCTTTCCAGCGTCCAGAAAAGTATATACTTCAGATCCGTTGGGTATCTCGCGTGTCGTTTATGGAATACGTGCTTAGTTGTCGATAGGACATGTGGTAGGATCATCACGACTAATGCAAAGGTGACGCATACAAGACATAGTGCAACTTTTAAATAGTTCTTCTTGCAAGTCGCCACGAACATCATCTCTTTCATATGATACGTATACATTTTCTTTTCTATTTTATTCTTCATTGGCGTACGTTTTCAAGTCATCACTATCACTTCTCACTAACTCCAGCGCTGTTCAAACCTCGACTGGCCTGTTATCGTCGGCTCTAAGTATTGTATTTACTCCCTGTTTACAAATTAGTCGACAGTTCTTGAATTTTTCAGCGAAAGAATGTCTTGTTTGATTTGTTCTTGTAATTCGCCGCGCGTAAACGGTTTTAGTAAACAATGTGTAGTGCTTAGAATGCAATCGATTAGTTCATTTGTATCAATTGTTACTTATTTTGTATGAAATATGTCAATTTGAACAGTAAATATAAGCTACATAACATTTTTTCTTATTTGTAGTTAGTGTTATTCTTCGTCACAAATGTCGTAGTGGCCTAGTGGTTTAACGAACGGACTTGTATGCATGTAGTGGAACCTGCAACAAGGTTGCAGGTTCAAACTCACTACAGGCAAGTACCAATGTGACTTTTTTAAAGTTAAATGTACCTTTTTAATTATTCTAAGCCACCATTGGCAAACGGTGAAGGAAAATATAGTAAAGAAAACAAGATTAAAAAAATAATGGATTCTGAAATCGCCAACCCACAATGAGCAAGCGTGGTTATCAATGCTCGTGCCTTCTTTACATGAGAAGAGGCCTGTGCCCAGCATTGGGACATTTATAGGCTGATATTATTATTGTCATAAATTATAACGAAACCTATAACGATTCAGTATGTAAATGGTGTTTTATTCGACAAGTTTACAGAGTCAGGAATGTTAAATGTAAAAAATAAATCTACAGTAAATCCACTTTAAAATTTTATCCTTTGTAATTTAAATTACTACAAACTGATTAAGGCGAACACAAAATTGAATATATGCACCTCAAGTTGTACTGTTCGTAATTTATGCGTTTCATTTCGCGATATACTAGCCGTGGCTGGCGTATGAAAAACCCGCGTACATTCCTTTAATTTATGGCTAAAAAATATTTTACGAAAGCTTAATATTGTCGCTTACCGCACTGGGTTCGGCACTGCCTTAGCTTATATGATTTATTGGACTTTAGAGTAACATATATCGAATTAGGGACGTTTTTTGTTTTGAAAAGGATCTCTTTATTCTATGTAGTATAGGTTCTATTTACAATTCTTATGTAGAATGAATTGTTTATGTTTGTAGAGTTTCTTTAAAACTATTACTAATATTGACTGGCCGGTTGGTCTAGTGGTTAGTGACCCCGACTGCTAAACCGAAGATCGTGGCTTCGATTCCCAACCAGAACAAATCTATGTGTGAAGAGTACTATTATTTGTTCTGTGTAATTTTATTTTAATATGTATGTTTTTAAAAATATATGAGTATGTTTATCAGCGGTCTGGTTACCATGATATAGGCTCTGCCTAGTTTGGACTGAGATGGCCGTGTGTGATTTGTCTCAATATATTATTTATAGATATTTTAATAGGTAGAGGTACTGACGTAACTATGTAGCTTTGCTTGTTTTTTTCTGGTGCATCTGTTTTGAGGTTGACTTTCAGTCTCACTGGATATAGCTGAAAGGTAGTGGATTACAACGCTCATTAAACCCATTACGCATTTACTGCATACCTGTATTTCTAAGTAAGATATGTTACGTTCCACAGCAGGAAATGAAGGCCTCTACGCTGTTGGATAGTTAAGGTTTAAAATAAATAAAAAAATCAATAAAATTAAATGATAATAATAAGGTAATGTTCTTATTGACATTTTGATCCAAAATCAGGTCTACAGAAATAGTGCTTAAACTCATAACTTCCTTTAAAATTAAAATAGACTTCATTTTTCACGTAAAAAAGAGTGAAATGACTTTTGCCATTACTAACAATTCTGTCACTTATTGTCAAAACCTTTACTTACAACAATAACTGAATAACAATATCCATAGACAAAACGATTTTAATTCACTTAAGCTATCAAAGCAGAGTCAAATTACACCCAGAGACCTCAATTATTTAAAATACTCAAATTAAAAGGGTATTGCAAATAATAGCTCGATAAACAGCGTTCATTACATAGAGTCGCGGCGTAAACCACGGATTAAGTTCAACATGGCTCAAGTCTTGCTTATTTTCTGTTGTTACGCCTCAAATTGTCGACACTTGAGTACAGATTAGCTTCGTTACCCCGCGGCGGAGCGTACCTGCTGTAGGGATGTGAAAACGAATATCGATAAACTTTTATCGATGTTTTTTACATTGAACAAGGGAATTCTGTTTGAATGTGCACGTAAGTGACACATACATTGTCTAGTGACACTCCACGTATAAGTTATAGTTTAAATAGGCAATCTTGTTGACAGATTTTTAATTAACTTACTGCTTATATAATTAAACATTAAACAATATGATAAAGTTGTTTTACCACTTATGTTGGAGTTCCTTAAGAAGGGATGAGTTATATTTGACGGGCCTGTTGGTCTAGTGGTAAGTGACACTGTCTGCTAAACCCGAAATCGTGGGTTCGATCCCTACCCAGGACAAGTCTTTGTACAATGAGCACGATCATTTGTTCTGTGTATGAGTTTAATTTATCTACTATATGTATGTATTAAGAAATATATAAGTATGTTTATCAGTTGTCTTGTTGCCATAATACAGGCTCTGTGTAGTTTGGGTTCAGATGGCCGTGTGTAAGTTGTCCTAACATATTATTATTATTATTTAGTTAAATAGTAAGTAGTGACTGGCTGTCAAGTAATTTTACGTAAGTATTTTACATAAATTGCCATCTAGATTCTTGGTCTGAAAAAAACATAAAAAAACATTACAATTAAAATCGATATCATAATTCTGAAAAGAATGTCGATATATAATCCCATCTCTAAATTTCCAAGTGGTCGCGCGAGGAAGCTCGCGGAATAATGATTTCTTTGAGTCCCCACTGTTTGAAGTGCGCGCCATTACTGGCTCTGATACGTTTGTACTCTGTACTTAATAGACGATCTCAATGCCGGTCATAATTGTTTTCCTTACCTTTGTATAAAATCATATTTACGAGACTTTTTCGAGAGACTCTCAACGATTTTTATCTGTCGTGTAATTTGGTATGAATAAGAATTTTGTGTAGATATTATGGTAAATACGTGTAAAGACAGACAGCAGGATGGTTGTGTTTTTAATGTTAATTTAACGTTGTTATGGACGTAGATTCAGAACGATCGTCAATAAACTATCAAACTTTGTCAGTATATAAGTTCTATTTATTTACTTAAATTGTGTAAAAATTGCTAATAAGCTTGTTTATAAAATTATGTATCCAAAATTCAAACAAGTTTAAAAAATATACTTTGGCATCAGACGACGTATAACATTTTGACGTTTTTAATCACTAACAAGGTCATATTTATTACTAGAATTAAAACTAAGTAATTGTCCATAACATTCAGACGTGGAACAAGCATTTCTGGATCACAAAAATGCTTGTCCCATGCGGGGATCGAACCCGCATGGGACAAGCGCACGTCGCGTACAGTGGTAATTGCCGTGGTGACCTATACCACTGGACCTACAATCCAACCTCTCACTTTTGCGTTCAAAATATTTGTACCTTTTTTAAAGAATGTAGGATGACTAGACATATAAATTCTATGTAATACAGATACGTTGCTATTGTTCTAAAATCCAAAAAACTGTAACCGTATTCCACGAGCAAAACATTGTTACGTCTATCGATTTTTCGAAGGTATAAGCTCTCTTTGACCCGCTGATGTCAGCACAAAGTGAGGACGAACTCATTCAAATCTAGATGGTGTAAAGAAAAAGTGGGGAGTGTAAACTGGATTGTCACAGTTTCAATTCCATTTGGGCGAGTCGACCGCGACCGAGACGGTGGTGCCGTGTTGTTAAGGGAGAGGCCACAGACGTGAGCGGAGCAGTTTTAAAATA
This sequence comes from Diachrysia chrysitis, assembly GCA_932294365.1. Lineage (NCBI taxonomy): Eukaryota > Metazoa > Arthropoda > Insecta > Lepidoptera > Noctuidae > Diachrysia > Diachrysia chrysitis. The sequence continues at coordinate 4,697,907 of OW028659.1, read as the reverse complement.
ACCGCTTTAAAAACAAAATTAAAAGCATTTTTTCATTTTTATTTTTATATAAAATGTGAACAACGTCACATACATTGCTCTGAAGCAAATCTAAATCTAAATCTGAAAGATATCAGCTATAGCTCTTATGTTATGGAATCAGTGACAACGAAGGTACCACGAACACCCAGACACGAGACTACGCAGAACAGTGGTTATTTACGTTAGCACATCTTGGAATAAATTAACAGTTTGCCTCCAGATTTACAAAATATACATGGCAAAAAGAAATTTTCTAAATTATTAAAACAACACTTACTTTCGTACTTTCGAGCTGGTCTGATGATGGAGCCAGAAGATGATAATTGCGACTCTATAACGCAACGACGCAATTCCATCGTGTACTGTGAATCAAGCGGGTTTAAAATACAATTTTAACAAAAACTTATTCATTTATATTTCTTACCTATCTTTACTCCCCGCTATCTCATCTCCACTGTATTCTCACACCAATTTGTGGTGGAGTATTCACAAGTGTAAATCACAGCAAACAGAGAGGACCACGTTCACGTAAGTATACAGTCGTTTTCAGTGATTTAACACGTAATTAGCGGTTAGCGGGTAGATAACTTGTGTCTTATTTATGTGAGAGTTAAGTGTATGAGGTGTTTATCTTTGTTATGGTTGCCTAATGGAGATAATCTTTTTTACTGTCGGCGCCGGATTACTTGAAGCTGATAATGAATTTTCAGCTTAAGTTTTAGGTATGGACAATAGCAAGAACTCACAAATGTATTCTCTCATTCTTATCCGAAGACTCTACAGAATAATAATATTATCTTGGGACAACTAACACACGGCCATCTACTCCTAAACTAGGCAGAGAATATACGGCAACCAAACAACTGATAAACATACTTATATATTTCTAAATACATGTATTTTATTGATAAATTACACCCAAACACATAATAAATAATCACGCTCATCACAGAAAGTTTAGTCCTGGGTAGGAATAGAACCTACAACCTTTAGCAGTCAGGGTCACTAACCAATAAACCAATAGGGCAGTCAAAAGAGTAATTACAATGTTATCGTGTAAAAAGGAGTGTAACTTCTCTGATTACAATAGAAAATATAATTATTTTATATTTTTAGATCCAAAAATATTGAAACCCAAGATTTTTTTTTCATGCCTTTCAGCCTGTTGATGTCTGTTAAATAAAGTTAAATGTAGCGCGTTATTAATTTGGTAAAAAAATACGTCGATTCACAACAAATTGCAGCTAATTACCATTTATTTGCTATTATTTTTACTAAGGCGACAAGCGAAGAGAAAACAACCATTTGTACAGACATTGACGTTAAATTTGTTGAAGCTTCCATTTTATTACTACGTTTTGGATTCAAACGTTATACAGTTATATCGTCAGATTTAATATAAAACCTCTCTTACCTTAAAGAAAAATTGAGTAAACTATAGAGTGTGTGTATGTGAACTGTAGGCATTAGTATGAACAAGAAAAATTCGAAAAATTTGTGTTAAAACAAAGCGCGCCGTTTTTTTTTTCTTTTTTTTTAAAAGGTTACTAGCAATGTGGGTGGAATTCACATTACTAGCAATCTTGTTAACCCTCAAACTAAGCTAAATATGCTTGTGTTTGGAGTGAGTATTTAAATCAACTCAAAACCTAATATTACCCTAAGATGTTGAAACCATCAATATTTTTTCATAAACGTCTGTCGTCGCACGGAAAATCACTTAAATCTTCAAACCAGCGTAGTACATTTAGATAAAAATTTGCTTACGCTCAGTACAAGGGGCTACTAGCGATGCGCGCTCTCTATGCTTGTCTATGTTTACTTTAGTCTCTAACTCATATTATTTTAGCGCCTACTTAGACTAGGAGTCAGTTGAATGATTTCTACTTACACCGAACATAATTTTGTTAGTTCGACGATATTTCAATACCGTTAAGTAAAACAAGAGCGCCCAATAGAAACTAGTACACTAAGTGAGTTGTTTGAGCAATAAACGATGTGCGGAGTGCATTACGCCGTCAATGAACGGTAACTCAGTTGTGACGCGCAGAGAAACCGCCGGTAGCGTTCGCAGAAAAAGTACCTGATAATGTAATAATAAATATTAATATGCCATCAATAAATATTGATAAACAACCAAACTAAAACACACAATAAAGATAATAATTAATGTAGAAGTAATTTTAAATTCATATTGTATTTACCGCATTTATTTGTTAAAAAATAAGGGAATTTATATTTTTGAAAAGGCGTAGTATTAAAGATATCAAATAAACTTAAACATTTAACTTTTCCAGGGGCTAATTTTTCCATCGCCAGTTATTTTTTTTCGTGGAATTAAAATTGTTATCGGACAGATTTTGTATGGAAGTACTGTCAAGAATTCTAATTCATTTTGGACTTAAACAATTACGTTTGGCGAGTATTTAAGTACTAGATCTAAGTTACAATTGTAAAGTACGTAATGTAATTATAAATAAAAAAAATAAACACTTATTTGGCGTTGGAAAAATCAGCCCTAAGAAAAGTTGCATTGTTGATAAGTTAGTTTAAAATATTTAAAAATAAATAAAAAATATACAAATATATTTTGACTAGGGTCAGACTCCCACAAATTCTATTTAAATACTTATATTTACACTATTTCTCCAAAATTAATAAAAAAACTTTCAGATATAAAGTCAAAATACTGTCATAAATTGGACCTTCTAAAAATACAAATTATTTCGAACTAAGTATCAAACCTTATGACACTCATCTTTCAATATCTATGATCATAACCCAAAGAAAGTCATAATATTTCAAAACATTTTAATCTAATTCTAAGACATTTTTGCTGACGCTACCACTCGCTAGCCACTTCGTCCCGTCGCTGCCAAGATACAATGAAATTACCGAGACGGCTTTTTAGCTTGCCGCGTTGTAATTCATAAATTGTCCTGTGACCGCTTGTTTTGCTGACGGTACCCGTTTTACATTGTATGCAAAGTTGGGTTAGCTTTTAACTTCATCCCTTTTGTTTTGTAGTGTATGTTTATACATGCACTATTGTGTATGTACTTGGTTTATTATTGGTTTTGTATCTCGCGTTTATTTTTAGCCGACTACCATGGAAGGGTAATGTTTTTCGCGCGGATTCTGTTTCTATATTTGTATGTTTGCAAATTTATTTATTACCTTGTATCTTCCAAATGGCTAGGTGGATTTCGACACATAAGATTCGTCTCGAAATCTCAAGTTCAAAGAAGTTTTGGAAAAAATGGCGGAGTATTGACAATAGATTGTATGTCGACAATAGGTTTTTCTAAACCAAACCTATCGAGTAAGGTACTAAATAAAGGGTTTGATAATAGTATACAAAAATATATTTTATGTACCTTGATTCTTAGCAAGCCGTGTTTTTTTATGCAGTAGGGTAGGTTCTTTATGTAATACAGCTTGTTTGTAAGAGTAGGCTGATGTCTACTGTACTAACATTTGCCATACAAGACGCACATAAGTGCAAACTTATTGAACTTGTTTATATCTTAAATGAATTCGCGTAATAGATCGATATCCACTATTTAACAGACGTTTATTATTTTAATGTAAATATAGAGAACTGTACTAATTTATAAAATCTGTAACAAACTATATTCCAAGCAACTAAATATATATGTATATATAGGTTTAAATAAAAATGTATCACTATTTTTATAATTATATGTATACCTCAAAAAGTTTTGGTAAAATATAATATAGGTTATATTTGCACTTAGGCTACCTTATTACCAATCGACTTACCAGTAACCAGTATCCCAGTATAAAATTCCTCATTGTATATTCAGCTAACTAAACTAACATATTCAAAGTCTAGCATCAAAGAACTTTAAAAACATGTTAAAGTGCTGTAATGCAGCCAACTTGGAGACAAGTAGCGTCGCGCCGGAAGTTCACCCGCAAACAATATGGCCGCCGCCCACTTCCGGCCGCGGAGTTTCCGCTTACAGTCCGCCGTAGACATTAATAACTTTTCAAAAAGCGTTACGTTGTTTAAAAACAGATATCTCTTTGAACTTGATGTTAATGCTGTTTATTTAGTTAAAATTGGCTCAGTAAAGGTTTTGTAGAGTGGGTAGAGTTATAGGGAATTATTTTACAAGGATTTAATATTTTTAAAGGCTGTTTATTTTCTTAAAGTAATCCGTAATGATTCAATTTAATGTTCCTGAATAATATTACGATATGGATAATATTATGATGACTGCCGCGTGTGTTTACTGTTAAATCTATATCATTTACTATACAATATTTTTACTAAATTATTACCAAAAAAATTTCAAACAAGTGTTTTCATACTACAGCTGCCACTGCAACTGTGCAACGTAACAAATATGCGGAGGCTGGATTTTAATGTACAAATAATATTTATAGTATTAATAGAAAAAAAAACTTTCTTTTGGCTGTGTCGTAATCGGGTAAAAACTGAAAACTTTGTAAGTCAGTTGCCACTTTAATTCAATGATTTGATAAATTTTTACCATCTATATCATTCAAAGATTACCTCCAACAATCATATTCAGTTACATAAGGAAATAAAAACTACCATAAAATATTATTTCACTACATTACAACACAAATGCAACATTAAACCTTACACAGACGATAACGCATTGCCTCCTACGTCGTAGCCTCTACGGCGTAGCCCCGTAGCCCCGCTACGGCGTAGCGGGCGCTGAGTTCCGGAGGAAAGGGAGGTCGCAGACAGCGGACACATCCGTCGCACGACATATGTATCGGTGGCGTTTCCTCCCTGAATGTTTCATGGCTAATCTACTACCTGATACAGTTTAGTAGGTAGACTGTATTCATGTTCTATGCATCGTGTATTCAGGCATTATAAATTCTATCTAGTTTCTTAGATTAGTAGATGTAGAGGTATGTGTAAATGTGTTGATGGTTTTAATTTATTCATTCCTAGTGCATTCGGTGTTAGTCTTACATTTCAAGATTTTCTGGCGTAATATTTTTTTTCATTCATTTTAGAAAATCATTTGGCTAATATGTGTTTTTTTGTCATACTCTGATAGAGGTGCGTCAGTGAAAAAAAAATCAAGGAGACTCTTTCACTAAACAAAATCATAAAGACGAAAAGAACAGTACATCTTATATTTAGGTATGTAAGGTTTTAATTAGACCTGGTTTTAATTTGCTTAAAGGTCTTCGACATTGTAGCATCATTCTCAACTATGGAAATGTATGAAGTGTAGTTATCTATTTTAGGTAAAAATAACTGGCTACGACTGGGATAAATTGAATAAAATTGAGTTTTTTTTTGTGAAAGGAATTATTTGACATTTAAATAGTGTTTTTTACTTATTCCTCTACAAAACTATATTTTACGTATCTTTAAATAACAATTTACTTAGCGCTTATATTTGTGTTGTTTTTCTACTTAGCGATCTGTCGTTCGCAATTTTTACCAAATTTATATTTTTACTAGGATGAATAAAACAAATCTATGTGATAAACATTTTATTATATAACTCATAATGACAACACAGGCATCTAAACTACACATTTAATTCCATAGGTACATTACAGTTAGTTACAGTAATCGTATAGCTATCTATTTTTACCAAAAAATAACAAAACACATTTGATTTTATCCTATGTTAGCCTTTTTTACCGGAGTTTTGATATAAACAGTATTTTTTATTTAAATTTTTGCAAATGGTTATACCTATGTCTACTGCCTATATCAATAACAATCTAATTACAAGCTTGTTATATTTTTATATTAACATGTAAAGCGTAAAAAAAAAACAAAAATTATTAAAAACAACACAAGCTTTTGTTTATTATTTTAACCCGCGCTGACTCTCAAAACCCTATTTTTTCTATCTCTACAATATTTGAGTATTTTTCATAGTTGTATATTATATGTCGCTTACTTACATATCAAGCCTTAAAATCGTATATTTTGCAATAAATACACTTCACGTGTGGACGAATTATGATACTTCATTTTATTTATAAAATTTGAAACAAAATTTTATATACAATTTTTATATACATTTATATCTCTACAATTTTAATATATTTATAAGGTTTCAACAGAAAATTCAAGCTTTGTTTTATTTGTATAATATGAATATTATTATAACAGTAGGTAGGTGGAAAATATTGTCTACACAATTGACCATTTATAATTATTTCTTTAGAGCTAATATATTCCAAAAATGTTTCCTATTAATTCGGCTCCAAACATGTCTGTATTCCAGTTGTGTTTTTTTCTTTTGATCAGTTCTTGTGATCAGTTGGAAAACGGAATGAATGGAGACGAATTTTCACTTTTATTTTTATACCAATAGCAAGAATAATCTCTACGTTATTTTGCTGGATATAGTTAATACATGGCTTTATTTTATAGGTTACTATATAGTAAAAGTACATTTACGCTTGTTTAGTACAGTTATAAAACTTGATTTAACATTTAAGCGATCGACGAGTATTTATTGCATTGAGGACAGATGACGCCTTTTTTTGAGTAAAAACGAGTAATTTATTACTCATCTCGAGGCAAACCATCTAATATGATATTCTTACTTTTAATTTCCCTCAAATGAATAGTGTGTTTATTATATGCAAAGGTTTATTTTAATTTTTAATTATAAGCTTAGTTAAGTTTGGTTAAGTAAGATTACATTTACGTAAAGCCACACTTACTACTCTACCAAACCAGTTTACGGTTACATTTGGAACTTTATTTGGTTATATAAAACTATTTTATGTATAGTATATAATTATATATTTATTTCTATTTACATAAACAAAATGAGCTGATCTTCTACAGTAATTATATTTTCTGTTGTTATTAAACTGTAAATTACACGTTGTATTTGTTCAAATATTCATAATCCATTTAAATTTTAACCAGCGCGGCCATATTTTTGAAAAAATATTTTCATCATAATTTTCTATTAGTAACAAGAACTTGTTCAAGTAAACATTACGTCAAACGAAATATACTCTTATTTGAATGTACATTGAATTTAATGTCCTAGATTGAAGTAATTTTACAAAAATATGTCCTCAACAAAAGTAATAACGAGTAATTTTAGTTCTTTAGTTGTGCGCAAGAGCTAATCCGTCAACGCTTCTGTACCGCAGGCTGTGTTCCTTTGGCCATTGGGTTGCTGAAAAATTAAAAATATATATTAATTTTACTTGAAAATATAATTTAATTTAACCTAATAACTAAAGGCAAAATTAATAAAAATATTATCATAATTTTTATTGTAGCCAATATATTTAAAAAAGGTTAAAATCATGACACTGTGTAAAATAGACCAGACAAATGTGGTCACAACAAGTAAATAAGTATCTATTTATTATGTGTACCATCTACTTACAAGTACTTAACACTTACAGAATTCACAGCCCAATAAATTAAATACATAGGTAGGTACATATACTGTATAATATTCAGTAGTTCAGTTCAGGGTTTAAACAATTATCTTGATGAAAGCATTGTCTAAGGCCTAAATAAATTACAATAATACCAAAGTTTATACCAAAAAATTACCTTAATCCGTCTCAGGCATATTCGTTGTTGTAGTAATCGGATTACCCGCTTTTACCGTGGTTTTATTTGAAGAAGAAGCAGTAATAACATCATCAGTTAATTCTACAGCTATGTTAGCTAAAAAAGCAAACAAAAACACCAATTATATTATTCTAACTATTCATGCATAAAAAAATACATGACGTGTTTGCAAAAATAAAAAAGCTTACACTAAAAAATGTGCATTTCAAAATAGAAATAACGCTAGTTTGACAGTTACACGTTTAAATATTCTATGGTGTGATATCGTAAAATGCATATTATTATTGACGATGATTTAGTTATGTATAATAAATAAAAATATAAAAAGAAAATACATTGATCATGATAAGAAAGTTGTATTTAAATAGTTTAACATTTTTAATGCAAAATCAAAATAAACAATTGCATTTTCAAATGGCGAAAGCTTTAATTATAAAAGATACTATATAGTAGCTTCACCACAGATCAGAAAAAAAAACATAGACCTTAAAGGAAAACAAAAGCGACAAACGAGTGACGTAACTTCCGAAAGACAGACGCAAATAAAAAATAAAAAAATATAACATTTAAAAAAGGCATAAAAATATATGTGAACTAAACAAATTGGGTCCTTTTTTAATTCAAGCACCTACGTTTTGGATTTATTTTAATTTTTAGAGCTCGGCTCTCCGTCTATGTATTTTTCTGATCTGTATTACACAAGCTGTTCATAAAACTCTATAGACATAAAGTATACCTAGTCCTGTGACATTTTTTTGGCCTATCGTGCCTTTTGCATGCAACACTTTTTTTTGTACGTCTCTTGCGATGATAACGTGCTGAAATTAAAAACAGTGGTACAAAAATATTCGTTCAATCACTATTTGCTCGCATTCGTGTGTCTATGTTTCGTACCAAATTTAAAAACAGAATATAGTATTTCTTTTTCAACAAGGATATATATTTTTTTTATTATAACTACTGTCAGTTAGTATTATAATATTAAAAACTTTGTTTTTAATTAAAACAAAAGATTGTTTGAATATAGAATTTTATAAATCGAACTTTAATTTTATTCGTTTTTTTTTGGTACGAAAAATTTCACTGTTTGTTTTGTTTCATGCACCTTATAAAGTCAAGATGCACTAATAAAAGATGGTGCAGAGAAATTTTGTTTTAATTGCTATTATTATGTTCATGTTAAGTTACCTGTATAATGCATGTTTCTGTACATGTCTGGACAGTTGTTTGCACCCTGGAACAAAGAATTTAATAAGGTTGCTTTAAAAAAGTGTTAAATTTGTCTATATAAAAAATAAATGCTGTATAAAACATGAACCACTCCTCTCTCGTATTATATTAGTCTATATAAAAATAAAAACCTGATATTAAAATAAAACTATTCTGACTGCGATTATTATTTTATTTTGACTCATTTTCCGTTTTTTTTTTTCGTTTGAGTCTCTATTCTATTCTTATTACATACTAGCGAATTTTCGACATATCCTGCGTATTTTTGTAAAATTTTCGTTTATAGAAACCTTGTCCTAACTATTACAAACACAAAAAAATAAAAAAGCCCAACCAGTTGACCCGCTCTTAAGTGATGCTTCATGTGGAAATTATTGATTTTTATTATAATAGATTACCTTATTTTTATTGTAGATATATTTATAAGACACAATATACATTGACAAAACAATATATCTTCTTTACAGGACCGTTAGTTGCAGTGGACTTAAGCAGAACCAAATTGCATGGCCGGCAATAAATTGTATACAAATCCCAGGCTAAGACGACACGACGCCTGTCCGAATCCACAGACTAAAATAATGTAAGTGGAACGAGACGCCTTAGGCACTGATTGAAGAGTTATTGGTAAGTCTCTACTCTGGATTTAAGTGCTAGGTATATTAATATTTGATAGGCTGTGGCAATTTCGTTTATTTGACTTTTGTGAAGACGTACCACCAAACGTGTATTGAAGATAATTTATGGTGTAAATGTCAAAGAGAATATGTCATTACTCTAGTAAAAAATATCTTAAGTTTTAGTGATAAACAGACTAGAGATTTAGTGTGTTTTATACATAAATTCTTTACGCATAGTCGTGTAGGATTCATTAGAATTTCAGAAGCACTGAGGCATGTTTACCTTTAAAAATACAACTGAGTTAAATAAAAAAAGACAAAATAACAACAAGAACAACCCAAAGTAAGTAGCTGAAGCACTTGTTATGGAATCAGAGACAACGAAGGTACCACAAACACCCAGACCCGAGACAATGTAGAAAAGTGGTTTTCTACATTGACCTGTCCGGGGATCGAACCCGGATCCTCAGAGCTAGCGACACCTTGAAAACCGGTGTTTACGCCACTCGACCACGGAGGTCGTTGTTCCCTTAATGTCAATGAACTTTAATATGTTAATCCTAGTAATATTTTCGGATATAACCACCGGCATCTAACTGCAAATCCCAAGCTATTCGCATCACTAAACACGGACCATAACTCACTGAGCCACGAAGTCTTATCTGCGAACTAAGTGTACGCCTCTGAGTATGAATTTATATACAACTAGTAGAAATCGTTCTCAATAGAACTTTTCATTTCTCTATGATGGGTGAGAATATTTACTTTAACGAAAGCAAATGTTTTATTTTATTGTGATGTAAGTACTAATATATATATATTTCAGAAATTCAATGCAATGTTGTGTGTATAAAGAAACAAATAAAGACGGTTATAAACGAACTCGTGATTCAAATAAAAGCATAATATACTACTGTATTATCTCGTTAATGGGTTGTGGAAATCAGGCAGTTGATTGATGTAAAAATACATAGGGTACTGATGAATCAACTGAATAAGGCTTTAATCTTATATAGACCTATTTCATCTATCACATCACACATAATAAAAAAAAATACTTGTATAATTTGTTAATTAAATTATCATTCTTTTTTACAACCTATATCTAAGTATAGTGTTTTTACGTTTTTGATGCAACGTTTGTTAGCCGTTTTTTGCTAAAGTCGCTTGTATGTAACAACTTCTTCTTTTTTTTTACATTATTTTGTAGGTAACGGTGCTCGTTGCGTGATTACTAAATTTGTATTTTTTTATCTCAGAAAGTTATTCAGTTGTGCAATTGTTTGTTGTTCTGAAGAAACAAAAATAAAATCTTTTAAAAACTGTCAGATTTAAAAAATAAAACCTCGTATAATTCATACTCAAAGTGTAACTGCTGTAATACGACGCACAAGTTCAAACTCTGTTTATATCACGGTTATTTGCACAACTTCGTGATAACCGGCTTTTTATTGTCCAGACCTTTTGTAATGATAACAAGTGTTGTTTACACCTGGATGCTTTGTTCGGCTAATACATCCAATAATCCTGTCATACTTACAAATAAAGAAATATAAATAATGAATAAATGTGGACAACATCACATACATTACTCTGTACCTAAAGTAAGTAGCTAAACCACTTGTGTTATAGAATCAGAGACAACGAAGCTACCACAAACACTCAGACCCGAGACAATGTAGAAAAGTGGTTTTCTATATTGACCCATCCAGGGATCGAACTCGGGACATGTCATCGGTCATCGGATCCAGGAGCTAGCGACCCCTTGAAAACTGGTGTGTACGCCACTCAAATACGGAGGTCGTCAAAAACAGTTTACATTAATCATTAGCTACACTGAATTCCTACCTGAACTCCTTGCTTATTGAAGTTGATGTTGGTTCTGACGGTGCGATGATGAAGAGGCTGCACTGGTCTAGCGTTGTTGCCGAGCGGGGCCTTCGGGGTCAACTGGGAGCCCTGCATCAGCTGCCGGAGCGCGTACATCTGGAAAACAGTACTGGTTAGAATATCGTTAGGCAATGAGCAGACGGCTAAGTAACCGATTTTGTAGTCCTTCTCGTAAAGTTTGAATTATAGATATTATATTATTATATTATTATAGATATTATAGTTTTCATTTGAATAAGTTTGAAGCGTCATATCAACGTAAATGGCAAGCACATCGTATTCATTTATTTAAAGAAATGTTATAAATGCAAAAAAAATAGTTTTTTTATTATAGAATTCATACTTCGCAGGACAGTATTACGAATATCATAAACATATTTTATGACGACATCCGTGGTCGAGTGGCGAACAAAAGTATTTCCTTTATACTAGACGAATGTAGTTAGAATGATTGTAAAAAGGTTTTTTCAAGTTGATTTAGATTTTTTATACACCAAACTACAAACTTTTCTTTTGTAATAAACCGACGTCAAGTAAAATTTCAAGAGTTCCCTCAATTTTCCCCAGGATCCCATCATCAGATCCTGGCCTGATTACCATTAAGCCACCTGAGACGCCCTTTACTCCTTAAAACAAACCAATAATTTTCCAAATCGGTACAAGCTTCTTCGAATAATCGATTAAACATATGACATAATAAAAATAAAAGTGATTCGGACGAATTGAGAAACTCTTCCTTTTTAAAGTTGATAATTTTTTTTCTAAAGAAATTTAATAACTTTTTAATTGCGGTGGTACAGTTCAGGCTGTAAAGAAATAAGAATAAATAACCAGTTACCTCTTGCTTGGAAATGTAGATGGGCTTGTTGAAGATGATCCAGACAGCAGTTTCCCAGCATCCAGGGTGCGTTGTGGAGCCCTCGTAGGTCAGGTACTGCTGCGTGTTCGGTAGCAAGGAGCTCAGGGGCAGGTGTTTGATGGGATATGAGGCGCCTGTGGGGAAATATTTAGCAATTCAATAAACTTTACTCACGATTATTGCTAAACGAAAAATTGGAATTAAAAAAAATAATGGAATACATCATATACATTGCTCTGAACTAACTAAATTAAGTACCTAAAGCACTTGTGTTATGGAATTAGAGACAGCGAAGGTACCACAAACACGAAAAGTGGTTCTTCTATATTGCCTTGTCTGGGGATCGAACCCGAGAGCTCAGAACTAGCGACAACTTGAAAACCGGTGTGTACATTACTCGATCACGAAGGTTGTCAGTGTGTTTGAGGAGAGGTTTTACATTTATATCATACACACGTATAACACCACAATTTGGAACATATATTATTTTGTGGATCACATGAACTTTTGATTTTGCCAAATACTTTTGTTTAAGAGATTTTTTCAAGATATTTAATTCTTCCTAAAATTATTAGTTGATAGAGACAAACATATCAAATAAATCTAGTGTTAACTTACCTCTATGAGTAACTTTGTTGAAGGCGCTAGTTATCAATCTGAAGTCTGTGTTAGTAGGCTCCCCAACCTGTGGATATATTTGAATATTAAAATCTATATATTCAGGTTGTTACCGAAGGGGTATATAGATTCAAAGAGGGTAAATAGTGCATCAGATATACAGTCAGTTTACAAATATTTACGTCAAAATGATTTTAAGTGAAATAATTGATAGCCAATTTTTCGCATCGTTCATAATTATTCGACACCAAAAATCAAAACCAGACCGCTGAAGCGACATCTTTACATTTAAGCAATTGACGTACAGTATTCAGATCACAGTCACATCAGTTGTGCTAGTACCATTCCTATGATCTCATGAAGTTAGCAGAGACAAAACTAAAAGTGTCTTCATCATCATTGTCATCACTACTATCATTATGTTGCATCCTACCTGGACCATGAGGGAGATGCCGACGATGCCTTGCGACTTGTGCTGGGCTTCCGACATGTTGTGGTATAACTCCTTGTTGAAGCCATATAACTGGATCTGCAGAATACAAAGATATTTAAATTGTGTGTCAAGTCAGCTTGACTGCCCTGTTGGTCATGTGGTTAGTGACCCTGACTGATAAACCGGAGATCGTGGGTTTGACTCTCACCCAGGACAAATCTTTGTGTGATAAACATGATCTTATTTATTCTGGGTGGATTTTATCTATAATATATGTATTTAGAAATATATATAAGTTCAAGTAACTATAAGTGCTTGGCTCTGCCTAGTTTGGCATCCGATGGCCATGTCTGATTTGTCCCAAGATATTGAAAAAAAAAACTGTAACTAACTGAAAATTAATTTAAGAATAAATTAATTTTGTATATTAATCCAGATCCTAAAAAGACGTTGATCATTTAATTCTCGGTTGAAAATATTTAAAGATCTAAAAAATATTACTAAATACTTTTAATATAGAAAATATTTTTTGTACCGGAAACCTATCATTGTTGGATCAACAGACCTGATACTATGTCTTAAATTAAGCTTGACGTATTAAATAACAAAAGCTCAATTAAACTCAATAATCATAGAATTTAATTATCCAAAATCACAGTTTAAAACGAAAAACAAGCATAATTAACAAAATAGGTAACCGCAGTAAGTTTAAACAGTAATAATGACTAAATCAAAAAGTCATTAAGATTGGACCGCAAACCGCAACCTACCAACTACGAAATAATCAAAAGCTACTAAAATCGTCACTTGTTCAGTAGAATGGTAGAATCATTGATTGGTTAAATTAATGGACCTGTGAAGTATCCAATTAGGATTCCTTTCCTTTAAAATTGATGGCGCAAAAACATTTTAATTACAGTTGAAGTTGCGTTATTAATATTGATTTTCTTGGTTGCTCTATACAATTAATCTATAATTTATACAATAGTTTATTGTTATTGACATTTTTACATTATGTATATTCTTAAATATTTACAAACTTAACTATATATACACTTTAAACAAAACTAAACTTAACTAATAAAATGTCTAAAAATTAGCATCAAAAAATTCATCCACGTCGCTGTCGACTGGAAAAATAGAATATACAATAGAGGTTAATCTATACAATAGAATTGGTATAATTATTTATTTAATACGAGAGAATAGTATTGCATTAAAAATAATGCGTGTAGTAAAACCCTATTTAAGTAGGTTATGTTCTTAGTTCTCCTGCAGTTAGATTGAAAAGATCTATAATAGAAATAATAAAAAAATTATGTACCTAAGCCAATTCAGACAAGTTTTTTACCGTCTTCAAAAGGAGGTTCTCAATTCAACGATGTAATTTTTTGTATATTTGTCACGCGATATCTCCGGAAAATGTAGATCGAAATAAAAATTTTATATAATTTCATAAAAATCTTTAAAAATGGAAAAAAAATACAAGGAATGTCAAAACGAAATTGCGTACCTTGTGCTTTCCTGCAAATTATTTTATAAATTTTGTACGTTGCAAAATGTTTGTTAACGCATAAAGCAAATAAGGTTTATAATAGCCGTGTTTAATACAGAAATAGGTTAAACTGACGTCAAAATTGGTGCAGTAATCCAAAATTACCGCAGTGAGATTTTACCAGAATGGACAATAAAAATTCTTGACACAAGACATTGAGATCTAAACTAAATTGACAGGCCCGCCATTTTACGAAAATGACCACTTTTGATAACCTAGAATGATACACTGGGTTATTTATGACGAAATATTTCGAAGTAATAGCTTTAAAACGATCGCATTTGAAGTTAAAGAGCGAACTTCGGTCGTTCATGCCCCCGGGACTAATAATGAGCCTTCGATAACGGCGGTGGTTAAGTGTTAACTTGTGAAAGGATAATTTGTTATTTGTACGCGATGACGAAGTTAATGATGTTTGAGGGTTTGGTAGCTCGCTTGAACTCTGAGATTTTAAATAAATAGTTAATTTATACAAACACAAAAACTTAAGGTATATTAAAATTAAAACTTATAACGTATATAAAATAAGTAACTAAATAACTAACAAGCATCAAAGTATTCATCGTCATCGTTGTCAATGACGGGAAACGTGCCCAGAAGGCTGGCAACGTTCCCACGTTGAATTGCTATGTATATTCTTTGGGCAAAGTAAATGCCAGCCTTCTGGTCACGGGTAGAGTCGACCAGACGTTTTGCTATTTCCTTAAAAAGGAATATAAATAGTTAATTGAAGTTAATTAGGATTTTGTTATATTTGTGCGGTTTACGCAAACATTATAGTGTGTGAAGGTGGGTCGAGCAGCATATTAAACTGTCTAGACAACCACTACTGTGACTGTGATACGTCCAAAATAGGTACCTATTCCCTCAATAAAGCTTGAAAGATGTGGATTAATGATCTATATGACGGGCCTGTTGGTCTAGTGGTTAGTGACCCTGACTGCAAAACCGGAGGTCGTGGGTTCGATTCCCACCCAGGACGAATCTTTGTGTGATGAGCACGATCATTTGTTCTGTGTCTGGGTGTAATTTATCTATAATATGTATGTATTTAGAAATATATAAGTATGTTTATCAGTTGTCTGGTTGCCATAGCACAGGCTCTGCCTAGTTTGGGATCAGATGACCGTGTGTGAGATGTACCAAGATATATTATTATTATATTATTTTGCTGTATTTCCGAATTGTTATACTTTATAGATCTAATAAAAGCTTTGAATGAATACTGAGCCTAATTCTGAAAATGATAAATAAATAAAGCAAAATAAATTTGACTAAATCATTTTGATTTTTAAATTATTTTGAATTGCTTATGTAATATATGTAATGGGTTACCTACTAGGTAGCAGTTTTTGAAAGTCAATCATATTAACAGACAGTACCCCAAATCGCCACCTTTCACCGCATAATTATAAGTATAGAAAAGGATGACTATTTTTCAGATTTCCCAGTTACCACATTAACATCTGATTATCGCCATAGATATTACAAATAAACGGTAGATCAACCTCTCTCAATATTGAGAGCTAGAATACAAATCCTACAATCTTCTGTTACGTAATAAATACCGATCAAACTACTTAATAAAACCGGAATTAATTTGAAATCGAAGACGAACTAAGAGTTAGTCAACTATCGGAATGAGGGTGCATAGTTGCTAGCGGCGGTCAGACAGTTGAATAGTTAGGTATCCTAGTATCCTATAACCTAACTATAGGTGCTTCAATATTGGTGCCTATTCTGTTCTTTACAAACTAAACCTGAATTAAATATTAATATCTTTTACTTACTTACAGCGTAAAAAAAAACAGATATATATGAAATAACAAAAATGACATGCGTTTTTATGCATTTTATGCACAAGTTTCTTTGTGTCGTTGTCTGAAATTCTTCGAATCTTAGAGAAAAAAATAAGTAAACTATAGAGTGCGCATATTGAGTATGAATTGTAGGCACTAGTATGAACAAGTAAAATTTGCGTCAAAACAAAAGCGCGCTGTTTTAATTAAACTATCCCAATACCAATTTTTTTGTTAATAATATCTTTCGCACGTGTGTCGTCGCACGGAAAATGACGTAAATCAATAAACGAGCCTAGTACATTTAGCTAAAAAACTGTTTACGCTCGGAACAAGGGTCTAATAGCGATGCGTGCGCTCTATGCTTGTCTATGTTTACTCAAAGATTCAAACTTATTTTACACCTCTAATCATGCCTATCTTTTTTAGTTATACAAATGAAAAGGATAACAATAGCCTAAACTAAGTTTAGTTCGTATGTAACAGAATCAGCGCCATTGTAGAGCAAACATCCGGTTTATAGAGTTAGATGTCGAAATATTCTGTGCGTTGTTTAGAATTTTGATTGCTATGTTACTGATATTCTGAAGAGGAATTCACTCGTATTTTGTTACCGAGTAACCCAGCTAACAAGCGCAAATACGTATGTGTCTACAATATACACGATACTTTTTGCAATACAACATCCAATTAATTGGATTGGAAAAGTTTGTGTGTTTGTTACCTTGTCTTTTCATAGAATAGAGCAAAGTTTTTTTTTTTACTTGAAGATATTTTATAGTCTGGATATGTTAACGATATTTTTAATCCAGTAGCTTTAATTCAAGTTTCCCGTAATTTTAATAATTGTAATTACGTCTTTCTTAGTGAAAGACCTAATTGCAAGCAAATCAAAAAGGAAAAGTTTTTTACACAGTTGCAGCATAAAGACTATTTTATTGTTTTAAATAAATACAGTGAATAAAATCTATTTTTATCATGTTATGCAGTGTAAAAATATTTTGTTAAATTTATTACATCTTATTTCTCTTCTATGACATTTCAGTACAGATTTTTTTTTTTAGATTTCCCCACTTACCTCTCCCGGGAATGTGTGGTGGTCGATCTGGTGCTCTGATCCCCTGTTATCCTCCAAGCCATAGTGGAAGTAGATCTCCTCGAACTGATAGCGGTAGGACAGAGGTCCTCCGCTGATGTTGACCTGGTGCTTCGAGTCCTTCTCCACGCGGAATACTAAGGATTGACCCGTATTTTGTAGGACGCCGCTAACCTGTGAATGAAATTGAGACTTTAGACTAGTCGCACAAGGAACATATTTCACTGACTTGCTGACTTTCAGCAAAAAGTTTTTATCATTGCGCAGATTTTGATTTTTCAAAATACAAAAAATTATCTTCCATGCACTTAAGTTAACGTTTACATATATTAATCAAAACTTTGCTAAAGAAAGCACATTTATTTGTACGTAGTAGTGTACATTCAGGAAGTCCACTCTGTCTCTGGTCGGGTCGTGCTAAAACTCCACAAATTTTGTTCCAAAACACAATATTGAAATTCAGTGACCACACCCCACCCTCTCTTCTCGCGATTCATTTATTTCTTTGTAAAACCAATCCATCTACTACTTGACTTATCTATCTAAAGCTTACAGCTGTAATCACAAAACAATAGGCGTCAAACAACTATCCGAATAATAATCAACATGAATTCGAGGCGTGATATCAAATGAATCAGACCCCCTGTGGGGTGTAGGACTGAACCTCTGACTTTAGGTATCAATCAATGGTCGCACCTTGATTAAAGCTTGGCAACTTATGCGCTTTGAGTGGTGATGATATATTGCCTGTTGACACGCGATGGCTATTGATGTAGAGATACTAGATGTGGCAGCTTTGATGTTATTTTTAGGTGTGTTTTATGTGTGTGCAATTTGTATTTAGTTTTCACTGTCATAGTAGAATAGATAGAGGCTTGTGTTTAGTTTTGATTTGTGACAATTCTTGTTTATTTTTTGTGTTGCCCGCTTTTTACTCAATTTGACAGTTAGGTTATATTGCCGTGTCTCAATTAAATATTCGAAAGACCTTTTTGCTTATTGTCGTTAGCAAAATGTAAAACTATCAACTATTAGATGAAAAAATTTACAGCAAATTTAAATCATAAACAGTTCGCTACAATCGTGTGGTAGGATACTAGCAATAAAGATTTTAGTAAAAATCTTTAATTACTTTTGAGATAAACGAGTCTAAATGAAAATAATACTAAAGATGTATGATGATGCGGCGGTGGTGTCGCGAGTTGAACTCGTCACCGCCGCCGCGTCAGCTCATGATTAGGGAATATGCGTGAGTAAACCGTTTTGTTTTAAATAACTATAAAAGATACTCAAAATACGTAAAGTACCTATTAGGTACACATAATAATTGTGGAATTTTTTCATAGTGTAACATGATTAAATCAAGCTTTATATTTAAATTGAATACGAAATAGATAAAGAATTCAGTGAACTGCGCTCCAAAATTGGCACTCACTATAATCAAAAGCCCATTTCAGTAACACGATATCCATGTTATTCTATCGAGGGAGTGACTTGCTTCGTAGATAGTGTTTATGTAAGAGATACCAAAGAACAATTTTCTTTAATAAATTGCTTTAAATTGCTACTTATGGATTAAATATTTATGTCGAAAAGAAAGGTTATCGACACCTTAGTAGCTGTGACCTTCGTATTACAGTTTCAGAATTCTATTTAAGATAGATTTCGTTCGTTTTGTGCTATAGATATAGAAAATGTGGTGGACTTAATCGACATTCGTTGATTTATGTTTAATACCTAAACACTTTAACAAAACATTAAACCAAGAAATTATAATAATATTATATTAAATTATGTTAAATGTTCTTTAACTTTCGGGACTATAGATCATTGTATCTATCTAAGACAAAACATAGCATAAGACACATAAACAAACAGTCGGACTAATGGCGGATTTTTCCAACGCCAGATAATTTTTATTCGTGGAATAAAATTTACGTCGTATAGATATTGTATAGAAGAACAGCAAAAAAATTTAGATAATAATAATGATTACCTACTATAAAGTATGTAATGTTTAGTATTTTATCCAGCATTAACTAATTTTAATTACTTTAATCTTCTAACAATAATGGTTCTACTGACGTTGAAACTCTTGTAAAAGGGATTATGACTAACTTCTTGTTAATTTAAGTCTTATTAAATTGTAGTGTAACAGTGACGTCACGCGTAGTTTCCATTTACTGTACTGCTACCTTTTGAATGCACGAATAGCGTGGTATAAGGTTACCACGCCAATTACCACAGTGTGCTTACCACAGGGTTCGATCCCCGCATAGGACAAGCATTTGTGTGATCCACAAATGTTTGTTCCAAGTCTGGGTGTTTTTTGTGCATGTGATTTGAATGTTTGTAAAACTCCCCGCGACACAAGGAGTAAACTCCTTAGTGCGGGAGTCATTTAAAAAAGAAAAACAACACTTTATCTTCTTATTTTTTTGTTGAGATAAAAGAAAAAATACTTTTCTAATATTTATTAATTATCTTAAGAAAATTAAATTCCCTATTATACGTATAAGTATACAGAAATGTTTTAAATTAGATAGGACTGTAAAAGTAGATAATTATAGGTCTTAGTTCAGGTGCCCTAGTTTAAAAGAAATCTAATAACGTACGAGATATTTTAATATTAAAGATTGATGACTCTTTTGGATATTAAACAGCTAAGTTATCGAAGTTAAAGTAAAATTGGGTCTTTTTATATGTGTTTTGACCTTGAAAGTCACATTATTGAGGACCCGAATGCTCTCATTTCTCGTTATTTTTATTCAGGAATATTTTTGCATGGTTCACTCATTTGCTGAAATATTCAGACAAAACTTTGTTTGTCATTCACAAACACAACAAAAAAACAGCCAAATCGCTCTGGCCGTTCTTAAGTCATGCTCCGTCATGTGGCAATTGTTTGTTTTTAAATGTAGATGAGATAAATGTGTTTTTGTTTTCTGTGGAAGATTGAAAATTTTTCCAGTTTTATTTGGCGTTGAAGGTAGACTTATTATTAAATTAGAATATTAATAAATCTAAAATTGTTAGTTGATAGTTTTTTTTAATAAATAATTGTAGGCGTCACGACCCTACGACGACTACATGACCCCAAAGTATGTTTCTAAAGTACTTGTGACAATGATGACCCAAATAATTCAGATAAGTGGTTTTCTACATTGAACCGTCCGGGGATCGAAACCAGAACCTCAGATCTGGAAACCGGCGTGTACGCCACTCGACGTCAATTAAGCATTTTATGATAATTTCTTCCCTAAATGATTTCAGTCGCTTGAATACGACTACAGACTAATAGTAACTTAGTCTTATTTATTTCCAAAACACAGCTTTCTGCCCTATGTTAGCAGACAAACTGACTATCAGTTATCTGCCTAATAAATTATGTCTAACATGTAGAATATTAATATAGAACCTACCCTACCCTAGCCAATAGTGTTGCAAAATCGTCTGATGGAGCGATAGGCTATCGTACCGCATACATTACCATCACATTGAGCTTGTAATTTACTCTAATGCTACGTTTAAACTTCGACATCATACACCATAATATATCAGTGTACACACCGAGTTTCCATGTGTGGGACATTGTTTGTGACACGGACAATATCCAGATACAGGATGAGTCGTTGTGTGAAGTACGTGTCTGACATTTGTGTCACAACCAACAATGTTACGACACGAAATTATATACATCAGTGTACCTATACACCGAGTGTACGTGTCTAGATACAGGCGAACAGTTGAGAAATTGTTTCTGACATTTGTGTCACTATAATAAGCTTCGTATACATTTCGATACGATACAATTATACGTCATACATTCAGTGTAGACACCGAATCAACAATGTACATACGTATGTTAACACAAGTGTCTGAGGGTGTGATATTTCTGCGACACAGACACTATACAAACAAAGTGTTTCAGTGTGTACAGTTTGGTGTCGAATAAATGTTATAGTGTAAACGTAGCTTAAGAGTATAATCCTGCACGAACGCTTACTCATTAGATATGCCTATATATTTATGCGCCGTTTAGTGATGTTTTTAACTGTAATGGATATTACATGTAACTGTTACAAAGAATTCAATTATACTTCCGTGTAGACAGGTGTGAAATAGTTTAACTGTTTCACGTAGGTGAATAGTTATTAGTAAGTACCTTAACCGTTATCGATTAGCAATGGTAAAAGTAAAAATTCAATTATTTTGATATCAAATCTCCAAACACAGGTCCAACATTTAAAAACAATTATAACTCTACAACAAAATTTTTAATCAACTACAAAGTTTATGTAATTTGACATTGATAATTGGTATTGATGGAATTTTTATAGCTAATCCCCTAAACAAAGCGAGAATATAAAATATTTACTAAGGTCCAAAATAAAAAAAAAAGTTTTAAAACATATTAGTAGTGGAAAGGAAAAATTTAAACCGCAGGCAGGACTCGAACCTGCGACTACTGATTCAACGCACCAGTCACTTTACCAACTAAGCTACAGAGCTTACTACTACTGATATTAAAATTTCTCAAATATCTAACTTTTACTTACTTAAAACCTAAAAAAAACCGCTGTATTTTGCAACTTGCTATCTAATATTGTTTCTACTTTATTATGTATTGTGTGTGCGTAAACTGCTAAATAATGAAAAAAACAGGTCTTTCGTACAAAATGTTGAACTTTAAAAAAAAATCTTGTTTTAGTGAGGTATATGGTAATGAGCCTGAAAACCATGTTGGGTTGTATCGCGGCTGGCTTACCATGTTTTAACATCAGATTATAGTTGACACACCTCGCAC
This sequence comes from Diachrysia chrysitis, assembly GCA_932294365.1. NCBI lineage: Eukaryota > Metazoa > Arthropoda > Insecta > Lepidoptera > Noctuidae > Diachrysia > Diachrysia chrysitis. Next base: position 4,675,391 of record OW028659.1, on the reverse strand, counting down.
AATGCTAATAGGTTAAGCCTGTTCAATGTTCATGCAGAAGAGAGTTCATTGACTTTAATAAAATACATATTTTTTATTTTAAATTTTGTTTTATTTTACACGTCTCCTAAGAGGCTCTATGTTTCACGATTTTGACGACCTCCGTGGCGTAAACACTGGTTTTCAAGTTGTCGCCAGCTCTGATGTCCAAGGTTCGATCCCCGGACGGGTCAATGTAGAAAAAAAATACTTTTCTATATTGTCTAGGGTCTGGGTGTTTGTGGTATGATACCTTCGTTGTATCTGATTCCATAACACAAGTGCTTTAGATACTTACTTCGGGATCAGACCAATGTATGAGGTGATGTCCACAATTATTTGTATATATATTTACGGCATGTATTCTTTACGTATGTCTAATGGTTTCTTTGTGTAGTGGAGGAATTCTCGCGTTCCTCAGTATTATCTCTTTTTTTTTATACGAAGAAATATGAGCATTAGGTACGATGTTAAGATTGAATTTTAGATTAACTTTTAGATCGCTTTGATGCGCTTCGACTCTGCAGTAGCATAAGTTAAGCCTAACTCGTTCCACCGGACAATATTATATCGCGACATCATTCGTGGGTAATTGAATCCCTAATTAATCTAGATGGTAACGCTTAACCTTTTAAGATAGGATATTTTTTATTGTATAGTTAATTACCTTGTGTTTGTCAAACTGTATGTCTCTAAGCCATGGATCGAACAGTAGCTTGTCAGGTTCGATGTTGACTGGGCTTTGTCTCCGGCCCTTGTTGCACATGCTCCATTGAGGGTTGATCAGCCCCCAAAACCCAGGACCTGAGAAAAGAAACAAGTTTTTTTACTTTAATTGAAATAATCGCATTTGACAGAACAGAGAACCCGAGTGGTATGGGTCACCATACCAATTACCACTGCGCGCTATGTGCTGCGGGCTCCCTGCATGGGAAAGATTTATGTGATCCATAAATGCTTGTTCTAAGTTTTGGTGACTTTGGGTACTTGTACTTGGGTACTGATTTAAATGTTTTACAAACACCCTCTAAACAGGAATGAAAAAAAATATACTAGAGTGAATACAAAAAAAAACATGGTATCATTCAATTGATAAATATGTTGTCAAAATATATGTACGCTGCATAAGTTCCTAGTAGAGAACAATTAAAGGCTTAAAGTTATCCTTTTGTTGAATATTGCTTTAAAATCGTCGAGTACATTCACCTACAAACTATGAACTACAAAAACCACATACTTTAATTTAAATGCCATAAAATTGCCAAAACAAATAAAATAGTTTTGCTTTACGACTGACCCTTTTGGAGTGTCAGTAAATTGGAAACGAAACTATTAAAAAATAATGAGAGTGCCTTGCCTATTACTACAACTTCTTTATTAATGTACTTTCTACTCCACTAAGCGAGAAAACAAAAATGAAATGTATACCACTTCTAGATACCTAAATAATAAATAATAATACTAGCCTATAAATGTCCCACTGCTGGGCACAGGCCTCTTCTCATATAGGGAAGGCAGACATTGATCACCACGCTTGCTCATAGCAGGTTGGCGATTTCATATTCAAATTTTTGGAATCTAGGTTTCCTCACGATGTCAATGATGTCTTAGACTAAAGAAAGTACATATATCTTTGAATATAACACATTGGTAATTGCCTGTAATAGGTTCGAATCTGGGTAATTGCCTGTAATAGGTTCGAACCCGGATTTGTGTGCAACCTTGTGCACACAAATCCGTTCATTGAACCACTAGGCCACCATGACACTTATACCTTAGATACCATATATCTAAGATTAAAAAGTAGGTAAAACAATGACGAGATAATAAAAAAAATGCAAATATATTACGTAATTCTTATGATAAATATTTCTTTTTCTACGCTGTTCACTTTCTTCCAGATAAAATATAATTCTAAATCATTATGCATTACTGAAGAAATTTGTTTTAAACGATGACGAAACCGAAATTGTGACGCAAAACGTTATTCGAATGGAAAAGCTTATTCAACCCCATAATACATCACGATATCACATTCAATAGAGGTTCGGGACACCGCAAAATTTGGTCACCATAGTGAATTGAATCGTGCGTAATGTTATAGTAGGGTGTCCACGATTTAGACGGACAGGGAACGTCATTACCGTATCGTTTGGTAATAGTTGCTAGACCTTTGTGTGAGAGATATATGGAGACGCTAACTTTTGCTCGTGACTTCACCTGCGTAAACGGTTTTTTTCGGGAAAAATATTAGAAGAATGAAGAATATTAGTTAGATGTTGAGGCCTAAATAAAGAATAACATTATTATAATCTCCTTTATTTATATAATCACATATAAAATACGTTTTTAAATACATATCAAAACTTATTATTAGTTAGGGCCTAATTAATTTCGATCAGCTTTGGGAAAATAGTGACGTAGAATATTAATTAAGTTACTTTCATAAAAAATATCCGGGAAAATCGCATGAAAATGTGGTATTATTTTATTATTCATATTTTATTTAAAAATACACAATTTTTTTATAAATTTTAACATACTTTTCAAACCCAACAGCGATAATGCTCCAGTACCTACTCGATACTAGTCTCAAAAAGTCCTAAACTCCTTAACATAAAAAGATATCTTCACATTCCGAAAACGGATAAGTGTGTCGAAATTTCAGGTCGATCGAACACTGACTATCCAATGTAATGACACGGGTGAGCGGGCATTATCATTAAGATGCTATCTCTGATCATTACCCGGGCGCCATTATCCGGATATGTTACTATGTGTTATATTTAGTGGCCATTGAGAATATGTGGCAGGGATTTGAACTGTGACATACTGTTTTGTGTGGGTTTGTAAGTGTTTGTTTGAGCAACTAAATTTTTTTGTGTACATAAAATATAATAGTTTGTGATACATGTATAATAACTATCGTGAGGAGTATTCATAATTATTCAAAACAAAACGGTTTACTCACGTATAATCTCGGGATCGCCCGACTAGCTTCAGACTCAATAGGAGTCCCTAATCATGAGCTGACGCGGCGGCGGTGGTGTCGCGAGTCGAACTGACTAACTATTCGGGCGATCCCGAGATTATACGTGAGTAAACCGTTCTGTTTTAAATAGTTTGTGATACTGTTAAAATGGTACAGAACTCATAATATTAAAAACAATGACTCAAAAACACGGTTTTTGTTTTTTACAGGTTTTCCGGTAAATAATATTATATTTCATGATAAATACCATAAAAATATAACAGGTAATTTATCTACAGATACCTAAAGTACTTTACTTCATGAATTGATGTTGTTAGTGATTAATACTCTGATATGTAACTATTACTAATGCGGACAGATAAGGACAGACCATATATCACCAGCCTTCCACACTATATCACATTGACAGTACATCATGACAATTCACATTATCATTAACACACTTCACTCAGTAAATCTCTGGGGAATTAACAGTTAAATTATATTTTCAACAAAGTTAACAGCATTAAATGCCAGACCGGTGCACTTATTTAATTAACATGTTATCATTCAAATTGAAGCGGGCAGGTTACGCCGAAAACAATACATCATGCGAATTAAATCCAATCTTTGGTGCACACTCACATAGTTACATGTACGATACCATAGATATCCGCAGTGCTTCGATGTATTCGGATGCACAATATATTAATTTGTATACTCGTAAATCGTCTACAACTCATAGGTAGCATTATTTATGATAGAGACCTTTTTATGGTTGAACCAGGGGTTTAATTCCGAATTTTAGGTACGTGCGGCTGTCGCGCCTCCCAAGCAGGCGAATGGCAGTAGATTGCCGCTAGCTGCTAGGTCTTTAGATAGCTGTTGCCACTAGCGACAAGTTTATTACCCTAACGCGTGACGTTAAAAGACAGCGGTAATGTTTAGGTAAATATCGCGTGTGGAATTAAGTGCTTATGCAACCTGAATTGCACTTTGTTTCGTCCCAGCTAGTTGTTATTATATTATTTTTTATCGTGGAGTGAACTTTTCTGTACGAAGTACTATTAATTATTCTGTGGTTTAAACATCAAACGGGCAAGCAATCAACACCACAAAATCTTTATCACTAGAGGTCTTTGAGGCTTGAGATTCATTACTTCTTTGGTAGTTTATTTGTGTGCAACCTAAACGACCTGGCGACACTACCACCGCTTAAAATGTATATTTGTTTCTTTAGTTCGAAATACTACTGGAATTCCACGCAGTGATCAACCGTAATCAATAATGTTATTTCTCAATAAGAATATGTAACAGCCTCTGTTATTATTGATATAATATAAAATAAATAGGCGTTATTAGATTTGAAAATACAATAATATAAGTAGGTACATATTTAAATACAGTACTACATAAATTCTTATACATCGGTGCATAGTATGATAATTCACTATTGAATAGTAATTACATCAAAGTATTTAAATAAAATTCACTGCGATTCATAATTAATATTTAGCATGAATTTATAATGAAATGTAAAATGCCGTGCTTCTAAATAACTGTTATCATTATTTGGTATTTCAACGAAATATGTCAATATAGTTGATATAAGATAATAAACGGACCATGTATGTTTTGACTTCCATTGTTTATTTGCAGAATGTATGTTAACATTATTTATCTAATTAAAATGTGTGATTTCATAATTAAACAATAATTTTATGGCGGTAATAAGGTGGCTGTTAAATAGTAAACTGATGTTTTCATCTCGTATATCTGATGGTTATAATAAATATGTTGTGTTTGCAGCTTAATACTAATATCCATCTATGAGGAAACCTAGGCTAGTTTTTTTAGCTGTTTAGGGTGCATAGTTTACGCAACACACTTTTGATTTAGGTCTACAAAATAGGAGATCAAATCAAAATTCATTTATTTCAAATTAGGCTACTAAGTAGCACTTTTTGAAAGTCATCATATCAGACGTAACAGACAGCACCCCGATTCGCCCACCCTTCACAGCAACAAACTCCCTAGCAGCACGCTGTCATTTAGTTTACACAATAATAATAATAAATATCATTTAGGGAACATTACAAAATCTATTTGGAATATAAATGCAATACTTCTACAGTCGAGGATGTGGTAAACTGATTCTAACATCGGGTCCTGACATATAATAAGAATCGCCACTCAGTAGTTCCTGTACTTAAACTTATATATTACATAAATGACTGACCCGAAATTCCATCGTACGTCCACCATTCTTCCCAGCTCCCTGATATATCTGTGAACAACAATAAAATAAAATAAAAACTTTATGGCTATTGACTTCTGGGTATTTTTAAAAAGACTGCTAATTGTAATGTGACAAGCATTTGTGTGATCTACAAATTCGTGTTCCAAGTCTGGATGTTCTTTGTGCAAGTCAATTGAATGTTTGCATAACTTCTAGCGACACAAGGATTAAAAAGCTTAATGCGGGAGTCGGAGTCGTTAAAAAAATAAAGTGTTGCATTTGTCTCTCGATTTTTTTAATTACGATCGAAATACGAAAGGAAAAGAATGAACAGAATATATATAATAAACGTGTTTTTAGAGTAAACAGTTTGTAAAATATATTTTAATAGCTGTGCACGCGACTTCGTCCGCTCGGAATTTAACAAAACAGCAACATTACATTCTTTTAAATAATTATTTAATTATTTAGCTTAAGTTACTCCTTACAGCATAAGCTATCTGCCAGTAAAATTCCCGTCAAATTCGATCCCGCCATTCCAGAGATTAGCCGGATAAACACACAGGCAGACAGAAGGACAGACAAATATTGTAAAAAATGATATATTGGCATAATATGCACCGTATATACATTTATATGCATGTAGGAAAAAGCGGTTATTTCAATATTACAAACGGATACTGTAATTTTATTTATTTGTATGTATGTATAGATGTATAGATACTAACCTTTGACGGAGACACACAGGAGAGTGAGTATGAAGAGCGAACATTGGCGCATCGTGGTGATGCCCCCGGTCACACCGGAACACTCATTGGGCTCACACTAGAGCTGCAACAATACACACTAATATTAGGCTATATCTATTATACTAATATAAAAAAGCTGAAGAGTTTTTTTGTTTGTTTGTTTGAAAGCGCTAATCTCAGGAACTACTGGTCCGATTTGAAAATTCTTTGAGTGTTGGATAGCCCATTTATTGCGGAAGGATATAAGCTATATACCATTACGCTGCAACCAAAAAGAGCGGAGCATAAATGAAAAATGTTGCAAAAATGAAAAACCGTTGAAACTAAAACACGCGGACAAAGTCGCGGGGGACAGCTAGTTATAAATAATAATAAATATGAACAACATCGCATTCGTTGCTCTGAACCAAAGTAAGTAGCTAAAGCACTTGTGTTATGGAATCAGATACAACGAAAGCACCACAATCACCCAGACTTGAGACAATGTAGAGAAGTGGTTTTCTACATTGACCCGTCCGGGGATCGAACCCAGGACCTCAGAGCTAACGACACCTTGAAAACCGATGTGTACTCCACTCGACCACGGATGTCGTAAATCTCTTTTAAATACAGGCTCTATGATATTAAAATATGCATAACGGAAAAAAATGTCGTGATTATTTAAAAATCGTTACATAAAAATACAATCACGATAAATTCTTTTGGGTTTAATTACAGACAAAAACTATAGGGTCGTTGCGCTCGCATGCCAATTGGTCGTTAACACCGTAACCTCATATTTGTCTTTAGTTAATAGCACCAGTTAATTGCAACTGCTAATCCATGTCAACATGGTACTGAGAACGTTATTTACTTTGGTTTTTTTTTGTGACTCTACTCGTTTTTGAAGACATTAATGTTAGTCCCTTTACGTGTTTTTATAGTAAAAGCAATCTGGTCTCGTATAATAACAAATATTTCATATTTTTTTGTTATAATATCTTAATCTTTTTTTTAATTTAACAAATAATTTCAAACTATTTATAAAAAAAACTTAAGCTATATTAAACTTAAAACTTATAATATAAATAAAAGTATTGAAATAAATAAAAATAAGAAGACTTATTTACCATTATCAAGCAAAATTGGTTGTATTGGTTAAAAAGCATAAAAAAACATAATTATTAATACTATATATATCCACGTGTATTGTAATTGCTCAACTGGCGAGTCTTCTAATATTATTTCAGAATAATAATCATATATATTTTTTAACAAAACTATAACGCAACTGTAATGCAACTGTTTTGTAAATTAATTTGGAATCATGAGCATTTACAAGTATAACTAGATATCTGTCTAAAAAATATTGAATGTCATGATTGGAATTTGATATTCATTTAGCCACAATAAAATAACAAATAATCCTAAAAAAAAATAATAAATAAAAAAAAAAAAACAAAACTGTTTTATCCACTAGAATTTTCCAAAAGATTCCTCTCATTATCCGGTCCTTATCAGTCTTCTCTAACGATACAGCATCGTACAAGGAAATTAGGCTTTTTATCTAAAATTCACATCTGTGTAGATAAGGGCACACAGTCGGTCGATCTCAAGCTTTTTCTAATTATCATTGGATGTAATTCTTGGGATTAAGTTGGTACTGCTACTTATCTGGGATAATTAAGGTTATAATTACGTAGGGGTGATCACTAACATACAGTAATCTGATGTGGTACAAGTTGGTAGAGCGCTTTGTTATATTATATATACAGCATGCTACAAAAACCCTGTCCGATCCTGATGAGTATTATTCGGCATCGTACTGCGTACACATATATGTTACTATTGAATGGATTTGAGATGACTTTTTTTCCCCGGTGAAAATAATTAAATTGTATCAAAGAAGCCGCCAGTGCGAGACATTTTTTTCCACCAGAACTAGGAATACGCCTTTATTGGATCACACAGGGTTTTTGTTACATACTGTATCAATAAAAATGAATGTTGCTAAGCGTATAACTCGAGAATTGCTTGACCACTTCAGATATTTTTTTTATTAAAAAAGTAGTCAGGTAGGTAGTCAGTTGAAGGGAGCGAAGCCGCGGGCACATCTAGTAATGAATATAATTGATTACACATAAATGAAAAAAGGAACTGGCTTTAATTAAATTAACGTATGGGACCACCTCTGAGGTAGACCTCCCTATTGACGACAAAAATGATTTCTGAACTAATCGATAATTGCCGGAGATTTCGTGTAACCATCTTAAATAGTAAAAAATCATACCGTAGTATTAAGAACCTCTTCCGTCTCTCCGTTTTTACACAATGCATGCCGTAAAAACAGACGCAATACATAGTTAATCTGCTTCTGCTTAGCCTTTTCCCAAACTATGTTGGGGTCGGCTTTCAGTCTTACCGGAGTCAGCTGAATATCTGACCTTCACAACCCATTTTACCGAGAAACTTAGTATCCCTTAGTAAAGCTGGTTGTCAGGACCAATGGCTTAACGTGCTTTCCAAGGCACGGAGGGGTCTCGGTATGTTTACAAATGTTCACCCATTCATAGACCAATATGTAGTATTATAAAAAAGACAATAAATACTTCTTATAAAAATTACTCATAATCTTATTTTGTAATAGAAACTACTTATAAAAATCTCAACTATCAATTTACAACCCTTTATACAAAGCAAAACATCGTAATCAAAATGTACCGCAAATCTTAAAGGCGTTGGGGTGCAAGTTGGGGGTGCAATTTTCAGTCGTTAGCCCCTCCCACTTCCGGTGTAACCCGATGGTATCTGCTTCCGGTGCTCAACAGTCGCCCTTTAATGAGCGTGGCTATCATTTGAATCCATTTGTGTAGTCTAACATAGTATTGTTATATTGTTTATGAATATCATTTCACAGACTTATGACATGTTCCTATACCCAAGAAATGATTTCTTTTGCTTACGAACTGCAAAAATTTCTTCGTTTTGCTTAGAGAATTCGACCTTTCGTATGCAAAACGATTAGTTCCTTGAATATAAGAACCAGGCATAAAAAGGTTTTCTAAGCAAAGAACATTTTTAAATAGGTTTAAAGAGGTTCTGCCAATCAATTCTGACAACTACTCTTAATATAGGATATTGTGCTACTCAGTAAAATGGGTTGTTGAGGTCAGATAGGCAGTCGCTCTATGTAAAATATGGTATTCAACTGAATCGCGTAAGACTGGAACCTGACCCCAACATAGAAACAACTTGGAAAAGGTTAGGCAGAAGAATACAGAGTGTTATTCTGCCGTGCTTGGGATATATACAGTAAGTAACATGAAGACACTTTCGAGAAAAACGCGGTTAAAGTTTTTTTTTTTACTTTTGACGTTTCTCCCAAAGTATAAATTAAAACTAAGTTTTCTAAAATATTTTAGATAAAACTGTGTTTGTTTTATAATTTGTACATTTTTATTTTTTTTTAGTAATAATATTTAAATTGTAAAGCTTAAAAAAGTATATAGCTTAAGGAATGAAAATTTAAAAAATTATGTTTTTTTAGTATTGGTACAGTAAGTGTGTGACTTACTGTAACAATCTTTAGTTGGAAGTACTTACTGCAACAATGATTACAGAATGAGGTAAATGTTTAAATAGATTAACAAAAACTGCACAATTTGCCTAATGTTATTTAATCACTTACTGTAATTATAGCTAGGAGCAATATGAAAACTTGTGGCATTTACCAAGAACCATAATTATTTACTGTTCCTCGATATTATTAGTAGATAAATGAAACAAAAGGTATCTTATGAAATTATAGTTTAGTAAAAGTACACAGTACAATTATGGATAAAGAATACAGCTTTATTAATTCTGTAAAATTGAAAAATCTGCTTTTGTGTTGTATTTTGGAAGCATTAAAATTTTAATAAAAGTTAACTTAAAAAATACAATTAGTGTTTGCGCAACAGGCTTCATACAAAAAAACAATCAAAAACCAAATAAACTAAGCATTGTTATAAAAAATAATTGTGTTTGTACTTCGTACACAAGAAAAAAAATCATTAAACATCTTAAACACTTTGTATCCAAAAAATAACAAAGTTATCTCTTTGGATTTTTTCATTATAAAAATAGTCTTTGAAGCAGGGACCGGACAACCCCGCTTTAGGGTTAAGCCTTTTGACAGGGTAACCCGTACATGGGGTAACTCATATCGCAGTGTTACCTTTTGTTCGAGTTACATCCTCGAAACCCAGCGAAAGGGTTAACACCTTCATTAGGGTAACCTCGTGAAGGGGTTAACCCCTTCAATGACTTAAGCCTTTGAAGAGGTTACCTTTACGAAAGGCTTTTATTCGTGTTACCCTGAATTACCCAATAAACTTGAGCAGCATGAAGGTGGGGATACTTGCACCCGAGCGGCGCCTCATTGCTTTACAATTTTTATTTAGTTATTGCGAATTTGACCACACATACCGAGCTAATAATTACGATGAGTTACACAAGTAAGTGATTATTACTTAAAGTAGGTACTGAGTTACCTTCATGTTAATATTGTGAAATGTTAACATTTTTATTATTATATTTGCTAAATAATTATTTTTATTATGTTAAGTCACAACTGAATTACATAGTCTTGTACTTATTTAGTACAATGGATATGTTTTTATTACTTACTTAATTACTAATGTGATTGATTGTGTTTCAGGTGACGCTGGCGATACTGATAATGTTGCACCTTTTCTAGAATATAGTCAGCCGCTTTTTACAGAATACCAAGATGAATTGCCGAGTTCGATTACTAGCACAGGCGGCAATGATGGTAAGTAATCGTTAAGAATAAATAGGATAAAATTTAGTAGGTATAGCATATTTGGTTCGATGCAAACTCTATGGCGGTTGTGAAGAGAAGCGACGCGCGCCGCCCGACACGACGCCGGGCAACATGCGGCGCTGTTTCAAATTTTAGGTATACCTACGACCCGCGCTAGTGGCCTTCTCAATACTTACCGCACTCGCAGCGGACTTCACAGTTTGTAAGTAGTTGTACCTACTGTAGTTAAACTAATATCTACCCTGCGTTCCTGCCTCTCTCCAATCGTAGCGGACCACCGTTCCATTGGGTGAAGGGAGGAAGGGATAAGAGTGCACCTGTGTATGCGCAAACACTGTCATTTTATGATTTGTACACTTAAATATATCCTGCGCAACTGACTTGGCTTTTCAAATTTGACTCCGATCTTTACTATGTCCTGCGGCGATGGACTGAGGTAGAGAGGCTTGGTTGTGATGCTACCAGGCTTTGTCTGATGTCTGTACGTGGGCGGTTCAGGGTAGATGGTCGCTTCTGCACTGCACTGGGCTAACACTGCAATTCGGCAGCTCCCTGAACGACAAAGCAGCTCTATTTAGAGGGGCCCTGCTTTCCCCAATCCGGGGAGGGGACTAAAAAAAGATGTCCTAAAAAAGGCTTAACCCAAAAAAACTCGGAGATAGTAACCGCGGCTGTCACTGCATCACTATTAACGCGGTCGAAAGAAACAGAAGAAACAAAAAAATTGGTTACGAACCCTGAACATGACTTTTGCCTCTTGGAACGTACGTACCCTACTTGATCGCAAGAGTAACTTATGCCCCCCCCCCCGCAAAACAGCTCTCGTTGCCCGCGAACTCCGACGTTATGATGTGGATATAGCTGCTCTTAGTGAGACACATCTAGCTGAAAAAGGTGAGAAAGTGGAACTACTGGGTGGGTACACTTTCTACTGGAAAGGGACCCCACTTACGGAGACGAGGAGATCAGGAGTTGGCTTCGCTATCAAAAATGTCATTGCTACAAAAATGGATGAGTGTCCTATCCACATCTCAGACCGTGTTACTACGCTCCGCTTACGTCTCTCTGGCGAAAATCACCTTAACATCATCAGTGTGTATGCGCCAACAATGGACAAGAGCGATGACATTAAAACCAAGTTTTATGAAGAAGTCACGCTAGCCCTCTCTAGAGTTCCTCACAGAGAACAGATACTGTTAATGGGTGACTTCAATGCGAGAGTGGGACGTGATTTCGAGGCTTGGCCCAAGGTTTTGGGACGACATGGTGTTAGTAACATGAATAGCAACGGACAACTCCTTCTGTCCCTATGTGCTGAATTCCAGCTTGCTGTCACCAACACCATGTTCAGACTTCCGGCAAAATATAAGACGACTTGGATGCACCCGCGATCGAAGCATTGGCACCTGATAGATTATGTGATTGTACGGCAGCAGGATATCTCTCAAGTGCATATCACACGTGTTATGCGTGATGCCAATGCGATTTGCTCCACTGATCACAGGCTAGTCGTAACTAAACTAATGATCTGCTCTTACCACCCGCGTAGATCACAAGGGTTTAAGCCTGTACGTCTAAACACAGGAAAACTACAGAGCCTGGAAGTACGTAAGACATACGCTCAGTCAGATGGTTATATGATCCGGTAGTAGGCATGATGATTGGTTTGATAACAATGACGAAATTCTGTCCAGGGCAATACAGAAACATCGGACCCTCTTACGTCAACATCGTGGCTCAGCACAGCTTCGCTTAACCTGCTTAACCTGTTGTTAAGCAGGTTAAGCGAAGCTGTGCTGAGCTACGTAGATATGTACGGAAAGTTAAAGACAAGTGGTGGCAAGATCATGCTGCTCGTATGCAGTGACTTGCTGATACCGGTCAAATAGGCGAATTTTATGACGAAATTCGTAAACTTAGTTAGTACTAGGACTCGGACTAAAGTGCCTTTACAATCATCCGACGGCACACTGCTTACTAACAGGTGAGATGTACTTAACCGTTGGAGTGAACACTTTAAGAATCTGCTTAATGTCGATCGATCAGTGGACTTCGCACATATTAACTCATTGTCATCTCTCCCCACGATCAATGTACTGGACGAACCACTGTCTTTGGGCGAGGTTGTTACTGCGATCAAGCAACAACAGAACAAAAAAGCGGTCGGTATTGACAATATTCCTGAGAACTATTAAAATACGGTGGGTCATAACTGCACTAAGCTATATTGACCCTATTTACTGGCTTATGGGACGAAGAGCGGGTACGTGACGATTTTAAAGTGTTAATTATTCGCTCTTTGTATAAGAACAAGGGTAACAGAGCTGACTGCAATTCTTATAGAGGCATCTCCCGACGACCTCCGTGGTCAAGTGGCGTACACACCGGTTTTCAAGGTGTCGCCAGCTCTGAAAACCTCTTTTCTACATTGTCTCGGGTCTGGGTGTTTGTGGTACCTTCGTTGTCTCTGAATTCCATAACACAAGTGCTTTAGCTACTTACTTTGGGTTCAGTGCAATGTATGTGATGTTGTCCACATTTATTATTATTATTATTTATTATTATTTATCTCCCTGCTATCTTCGCCAGGAAAAGTCTTTGCTCGAATTTTACTTAACCGCTTGATGCCTTTGTCTGAAGATGTGCTACCAGAAACACAATTTGGATTCCGACCCAACCGAGGCACCTGTGAAGCCATCTTCTCTATTCGTCAACTTCAAGAGAAAAGTCGAGAGCAAGGTCAGCCTCTATATCTATGTTTTGTTGATCTGGAAAAAGCTTTCGACAGTGTGCCTCGGGAAGCGCTCTGGTTTGTACTTAGAAAACTTGAATGCACAGAAAAGTTTGTGAGAATGATCCGCCTCTTGCATGATGATATGCGGTGTTGCGTCAATGCTCAGGTTGAGAGCTCAGACTTCTTCACGGTGAACTGTGGAGTGAAACAGGGCTGTGTGCTCGCCCCAACTCTGTTCGTTCTTTACTTTGCCGTTGTAGTACGAGAAGCCTTGCAAACTTTATCTGAGGGTATCCGTGTTCGCTTTCGTACTGACGGAGGCGGAATCTTCAACCTGGCTAGACTAAAAGCTTACACTAAAGTGTCTCACGCCACTCTCACTGAGATGATGTATGCAGATGATTTGTGTTTTGTGGCAGAATCCGCAGAGGGTCTGCAAAGGCTTATGTTGAGTCTTAATGAGTCGTGCCAAGGGTTTGGCCTTAAGATAAATGTAAAGAAGACTGAAGTGTTGACGCTCAACGACGCTCCATCCGACATCATACTCGGTGAAGACTCACTAAAGCTGGTAGACAAATTTAAGTATCTGGGCAGCACCATAACTTCGAAGTGCCTCCTCGATGACGAGGTAAATTGTAGGATTGTAGCAGCTGCTGCAGCTTTTGGCAGGCTTCGTCACAAGGTGTTCCGTACACATGACATAATGCTAGCGACGAAAGTGTATGTATACATGGCTACAGTTCTGCCCAATCTCTTATACGCCTCTGAGACATGGGTTCCATACCGCAAGCATATCCGTATGTTAGATAGATTCCATCTTAAATGCCTACGCGCCATTATCCACTGGTCGGATCGTGTTCGAAACACGGAAGTTCTACGACGAGCCAATGTCAGCGGAGTAGAGGCTTATCTAATGCGAAGACAATGTTCTAGTAGTGGGTCCTAGTTATGAATGTTCGGTCATAAGCCTATTATTACTTGTTGGTTGTTTAACCCCCGGTTTCTGGAAGGCTAATCAACTTAATCTTCTGTCAAATCAACTGATCACGACTGTGATTCGTTGACTAAAAGACTAACAACCAATCACAGCGCTTAACATGAGATTTGACAGTTGATTAACAAATTTTTGTGTTAATCAGCCTTTCAGAAACTGGGGGTTAGTGTCTCTTATACACTAACCCCCAGTTTCAGTTTCATAAAAGTAGATATTAGTGTCGACCTAGTGAGAGGACTAAACAAATGTAACTACCTACTTTGTTTTTTTAAACGCTTTTAATAAACAAATACCTAACACATTTAAAATGGGATGTAGCCAAAACTTACGACAAAAAATGGCTAATATACCTAATTAAAGGTTTACCGTTTAACTACAGTAGGTACAACTACTTACAAACTGTGAAGTCCGCTGCGTGTGCGGTAAGTATTGAGAAGGCCAGTTGCGCGGGTCGTAGGTATACCTAAAATTTGAAACAGCGCCGCATGTTGACCGCCGTCGTGTCGGGCGGCGCGCGTCGCTTCTCTTCACAACCGCCATAGAGTTTGCATCGAACCAAATATGCTATACCTACTCAATTTTATCCTATTTATTCTTAACGATTACTTACCATTATTGCCGCCTGTGCTAGTAATCGAACTCGGCAATTCATCTTGGTATTCTGTAAAAAGCGGCTGACTATATTCTTGGAAAGGTGCAACATTATCAGTATCGCCAGCGTCACCTGAAACACAATCAATCACATTAGTAATTAAGTAAGTAATAATAACATATCCATTGTACTAAATAAGTACAAGACTATGTAATTCAGTTGTGACATAACATAATAAAAATAATTATTTAACAAATACAATAGCGATGTTTCCTGGGTATGAAAAGTTAAAATCTATTTAGTCCGTCAGTTAGATAATAAAAAAATATTAGACACGTATTTTTTCTTTTATCAAAACAATAACAAAATACAAAGATACACCGCTTTAAAGTTTCGGAGTGGGAGCTTACGACGCTACGCCTCGCAAAAAATTGTAGCGAGGAGTGACGTCACGCGTAACTTCCGTTCTCTGTATTTTGATCATTTATTGTTTGCAGGAAAAAAGAAAAAATACGTGTCCAATAAAATTCATTAATCTACAAGACGGACATTAAAAAAAAATAGGAAACATGCCTATTACATTTCACAATATTAACATGAAAGTAACTCAGTTCTTTAAGTAATAATCACTTACCTGTGTTAATCTATAGACATGAAAAAATAAATATCACAATGTTTGAAATGTGCGACAAGCACAATTAAACTGTAAGATCATATCCACAATGATTATTTATTATTCCATGTTTACAAGTCGCTCGGTAAATGCAACAATGGGGCCGCCGGGCGGTAAGATGTCACGTGCGTTCGTGGTTATACTATTTTCAAACTAATGTCTATTACAAAGAGTGCATATTACATTGTCTTTTGGTTGGAATGGCTTACCCTGTTACAGTGTTACAGGGTATTGAAAGGGTAACCTGTTCGGAACGGGTTACAGTAATCCGTTCGAAGGTGTAACATATGTCAAAGGGTTTTTTCTTGAAGCGCTTAAAAAAACCCCTTCAAAAACCCTTTCAATGGGTATCCGGCCGGTCCCTGCTTTGAAGGCACAGTACATTCTTTATAAGTCATTTAACTTCTTAGGATGTTATGTATTACTTAACTATTATATAATAATAGACTATGAGATCCTCGTTATACGAACTTAATAAAATCAGTCTCACAAATTAACAATATTAGTACCGTTGTACCGTTTACTTCTGCTGCCTGAGAATAAAAGGGGTTTTTGGTTAAACATTCCGGTTTCAAATTCCGCAAGATTCACGTAAGACTTTATTTTACTGGTCAATTAAGAAATTTTACTATCTTATTTCTATAAAATGCTACAACGGTACTAATATTGTTAATTTGTAAGACTGATTTTATTAAGTTCGTATAACGAGGATCTCATAGTCTATTATTATATAATAGTTAAGTAATACATAACATCCTAAGAAGTTAAATGACTTATAAAGAATTTACTGTGCCTTCAAAGATTACTTTTATAATGAAAAAATCCAAAGAGATAACTATTTTATTTTTGGATACAAAGTGTTTATTATAGATGTTTAATGATTTTTTTCTTGTGTACGAAGTACAAACACAATTATAATTTATAAAAATGTTTAGTTTATTTGGTTTTTGTTTGTTTTTTGTATGAAGCCTGTTGCGAAAACACTAATTGTGTTTTTTTAAGTTAACTTTTATTATAATTTTTAGTGCTTCCAAAATACAATACTTACAATCCCTGGTTGTTGCGTGGACCGCGACTGCAATTTACGCACTTGCCCTTCCCCGCACTACAAAATCGGACCCTAAACGCCTTTGAATATTTGCAGTAAGTAACGCGTTTACCTTATATGTTCCAGGCAAGTCTACGCATAAGACGTAAAATTCCTAAACATAATAACAGTAGTGAATCTTGTTCTTATTACGTCTACAAATATATATATTTTTTTAATTGGCTACCTTCTCATATACACAGTAAGTTTTACTTACTGTACTTATGCTAAGATAATATAATAATACAATGCAAAAGTTTTAAGCATTAATACAGTAAATACTGTTACTGTAGATATGTTAAGGTTTAGTAGACTATGTTTATTCCCAACACTTAATATAATAACAGCAAATGGTACTTACTGTAGCAATATCAAGGAAATGTTTTTAACTTTATGAAAAAATAAACCGTATGTGCCCATACTGCAATTATAATAAGTATGCCTTGGCGCCAAACGCGTCTTACTGTGATTGTGCTTAACCTTATTTCATTTTCTATACCACATTTTCAAAATTTGAGTATACAGAAATGTAGGTCTCGATCTCTACATTCCAAATATATAGTTAACTCAATATCGACCAAAATGTGACTTACTGTAATTATCATAAGCGCGGCAGTATTTTAACATTCGCTTCTAAAACGAATAAAGTCTATTAGTATTTTTGGGGCATAGGTGAATTAGAACATAGTTTATCTATACTATACTTACTAATATTATAAAGCTGAAGAGTTTGTTTGTTTGTTTGTTTGAACGCGCTAATCTCAGGAACTACTGGTTCGAATTGATTTTTTTTTTGTATTGGATAGTCCGTTTATTGAGGAAGGCTATAGGCTATATAACATCACGCTACGACCAATAGGAGCGGAGCATAAGCTTTTGGTCGCAGCGTAATGATATATAGCTTATAGCCTTCCTCAATAAATGGGCTATCCAACACTGAAATAATTTTTCAAATCATACCTGTAGTTTCTGAGATTAGCGCGTTCAAACAAACAAACTGTTTAGCTTTATATATTAAAGTATAGATATCTATAAAGAATAAATATGTAGGTAGGTATTAAAAAATGCTTTTAAGTTAATTTGTTGCGATTTTTTAGCGAGTTCGTATCTTAAACTCTATTCCGGCACAGCTTAATAGACCACGTAAAATATCATTGAGTCACTACGCCATGTAACAATTTAGCATTAAATTCAGTGCCTAACTGGTTCAGAACATCGAATTTCGCTGTAATTTTGGTTAATGCATGTTAACCAAAAGCACGCACTGTTTAGTGGTCATTCTCTTAGTAATTAACTCATTCCACTGTATTTATGACAACTCTGACATCACAAATTGATGTGTTTAAAATGGCTTTGTTATAAATTTACCTACGTAAAATATTCGATAAATATTCATTAAGAAATTTTACATGTACATATTTTTTTTACTAGCTGTTTCCCGCGGCTCCGTTCGCATGGATGTCGGTTATCCTATAGTCTATGTAGCATGTATGTAGTACTTTTCTCAGGCTCTAGACTATCTGTGTACCAAATTTCATTTAAATCAGTTCTGTAGTTTTGGCGTGAAAGCACGACAGACAGACAGGGTTACTTTCGCATTTATAATATTAGTAAAGATTTGGTTATAAATTGGATTAAGTACATAAGTATAAAAAATGCATACATACATTAAGTATGCATTTTTTTAGGCTCACAATTCATATAACTAAGTAATACAAGTCAATAACAAACACAAAAACAATTTTTATATTCTTTGTTTAAATAGTTCCTTATTTTAAATTTTTAAATAAACTAAGGAACTATTTAAACATTTAGATATTTTCCTTACAAACAAAAGCTATCGATTCAAAACGTACCCCGTCAAATATTCTCTGCGAAAGAGGAACGCAAATATTATTGGCAAGTACTATTGCCAGACAGACAACAGTTACAAATGTTGGCAGACTAGCCGGCGCCAGACAGCCTGGCGACAAGGTAAGGGGGAGCCAAAAGTTGGCATTCTCTTTTAAAAACAAGATGAATTGGCATTTGGTTGCTGTTTTGTTAAAGGCGTAAAAATATGATAGAGCAATGTCTTGTATTTATTTCATACTTATATGGTAAAGAGGGTTTCTTTATAGATACTTTTTAGAAACGTTATAAATAAGATAAAGACTTAAAACTTAATATATCAGGACTAAGTCGTGTGTTTTGATAGCGATAAAAAAAATCGACCAAATATGATATACTCTAGATACTGTGAGTAATAGAGTTATTGACTAAAATTTATTAGTCACGTATTTTTTATTTGTCTTTTAAACAAAAAATTACGAAGATAAGTACAGTGAATGGAAACTTTCCGCGACGTGAAAACAATTGAAGCGAAATTTTGACGTCACAAGCCCCCACTCTTCAGGAGTTGGGGCTTTAAAGTGCTTTAACGTTGTTAATTTTTATGATTTTTATAAGGGAAAAATACATGTCTAATATTTTTTTTTATTATCCAAAAGACGGACATTAAAAAAAACCCAACATCCCCATTATCACATCAAACTAGTACGTGTAAAAAAAAAACTTTTTTTTTTTTTTTTTTTAAGCCATGCGTTTGTGATTTCACCTTATAATACACAATACACCAGTAGTTTGGACAGCACGATATTTCTTGATATGTACGGGCTGCACGGATAGCCGAGTGGCATAGGTCACCAGCATTTGGGTGATCCATAAATGCTTGTTCTAAGTCTGGGTTGGTTGGATATTTGTGTATGTGAATTGAATGTTTGTTTTAATTATAGAATTAACCGCGAAAGTCAAAAATAAATAAATAAAAAGATCGTGTAAACCGACGAAATATTTAATGTAGTCATATCATACATATAAACATAACTAAAAGGCTCATTAAATATAACATATTTCTCAGCAAAGAAACGGTATAATGAAAAAAATACATTCGTAGAAATCGTAAATCTAAAGTAACTTACATTATTTTCCATTTTAAACCTTATGTCTTAAGAAATAAGTATGAGAGTTGCTTTATTGTTTTTTAAGGTCGTTAATAGCGTTTGCAGTTGTTGTTTCGGGCCACAAAAATAGCAAAATCTGATTGATCTAATCAAGTATTTAGTTCTTTTTAAACGACTGTCCAAAAAAGGAGTGTTATTTTTTCAGGGTTCATGTATATTTAAATATTTGAAACACTAAATATATAAGAAAATTGTAGCTCTAATCGGAGAGAGTATAACCATCATACTTTCCAAGACTTGGGATTGCACAAGTTAAAACAAATTACTACAATGAGTTATCTGTGATGCAAATTTTATCAAAATCAATCTAATCGTTTTCGGGTAAAGTGGTACACACACAGCTGCACTATTAAAATATTAGTAGGATTTAATAATAATTTATATTATGTAATACATGACACACATAATGTAATTATTTATTAATTACATTATGTGTGTCTAAATTATATGATTGCTACACATAATAATTATTTTTAATTAAGCGATTTATTTAGATATTATTCTATATTAACGTGTGTATTCATCACCTCTATTATTAATTAGTTTTCTATATACCGCTTACCTAATGGCCCCAACGCAACCGGAAGTTAACATCGGTTTGTAGACAAAGCTCGTTGTTTACAGGATGTGGGGTGTATCTGAAACTTGCTGTTGACGTAACTAACCGTAACCATAGGCTTTTTTACGTGAATACGTTACGTGATGACGTGAAGGGTGTAGCTTTCTTAAATACAATGTTGCTGTAATATTTTGTTGTTACTTAAAGGTAATTTTGTTAATGCTTGTAGTATTTTGTGCTAAGGTGCACTTTCACGTTACATTTGAGTACTTTTTTGTGTGGCTTGAAATTTTAACGTAGTAATAAATTGGGTCTCTATAATATTTTATTTTCGCTTAATAGACTAGTGATTAGTTTAATGATTACATATACAATTAATAACTAATAAGCATTGTCAGCGTGAGCAGGCCTCCTACAAGGTGGAGTGATGACCTTGTACGGGCTGCGGGAACTGGCTGGAGGCGTGTAGCGCAGGACCGATCCTTGTGGAGATCTTTGTGGGAGGCCTATGCCCAGCAGTTGGTGTCTAATGGCTGAAATGATGATGATGATGAAGCATTGCCATACAACATGGCAATGCTCCCAGCCTTTTGGGCACACTTCCAGTCGACAGCGATGTGGAAGAATTTTTTAATGCTATATAATTTGGTATTGGGTTTTAATTTGTTAATAGTGTGTTTTGTTTTTTTTTAATGTGTAGTTAAGTTCGGTATAAGACATTTTAAATGCTTAATAATCATGTTTTTATTTATAATAAATAAAAACATGATTATTAAGCAAGAAATTTTTGATATGTTAAGATGAATATTGAAATAGAATAGGTGTACCGCGTATTTTAAATTACTGCATAATTATACACAAATTACACCCAGACAAAGAACAAATGATCAGGCTTATAACACAATGATTTGGCTTGGGTAGGAATCGAATCCGCGACCTCTTAGCTGTCAAGGTTCCTAACCACTAGACTAACAGGCCAGTTAAAACGTGAGTTCAAAGTCATTATTTTAATATAAACGGAAGTAATAACAAAACAGTCTCATCGCAAGACCTCTTGAAATCAACATATTAAAACTATTGTCCCTAAACTTCGCAAAACTTTGACTTTGTACTTCTTTAACTATGGATGCATAAACATTTCACACATAATAGACAATGACGTCATCCGCCACAAACAAATTTCTTATACATACTGACACAAATACACAAACATTACAAACAATAATCAATGTTCAAACAACCCTAATGCGTAAATCACAAACCCAATAACATCTCAAGGGAAACAAACCGAACTTCCTCCCACTACATAATGTAGTACAGGAGACCGCATATCAGAGCTCACAGACACATTCAATACACTTTTTGACACTTGGTAGTCAGTGGTGATGATAGTGGTGGTGCGGTAATTGTACGACAAAAAATCTTTCACCGATAGCCAATTCACACAATTTATTAATTACTGGCTGGCCCCCGCGACTTTGTCCGCGTGTTTTAGTTTCAACGGTTTTTCATTTTGGCAACATTTTTCATTTATGCTCCGCTCCTTTTGGTCGCAGCGTAATGTTATATAGCTTATAGCCTTCCTCAATAAATGGGCTATCCAACACTGAAATAATTTTTAAAATCAGGCCAGTAGTTCCTGAGATAAGTGCGTTCAAACAAACAAAAAAACTCTTCAGCTTTATTAGTATAGATTAAACTTATGACACAGCTTTTTTGGGCTGTCTTTCCAATAGAGATGTGCGAGGAAGCGTCGCGACGCTCTGAAAAGATGTTAGCGTTTCCAATATAGATGTGGTTTTTTTTCATGATACCTTATTTCTCGTTAGTTTGTGGTGTCGAAGAATATGTAAGAAAATTTCTTATTATGATGAAAATAACATTCGTTCTAACTTGACTAATTTTGAAAGAGAAAGAAAGACAAAAGCATGAGGTTTCAAATTGAAGGTATTTTTGCATTTTTATTACGCTATATCTCCGGTAATTGTAGATCGATTACAATATTTTTTTGTGATACTAGGTTATACATATGACAAAAATAATGTACCAATTTAACTCAGAGAGAGAAAAAAAAATAATACCACAGAGGTCCCATATATATTTTATTTAAATCTGTTCCTTTTTACATTAAATTTTATGTGTAAATAATTAATCCTACTTCGATATAACTACAGAGTTCTGATCGACCGTACACAGATTCAGTTACTTAGGGCGGGCAGGAGACAGTGCGTCGCGACAGAGCGGCGCCGACGCGACGGGAGATAAATCTACGTCGCAAATATAAATGAGAGCTAATTTCGAAAAGTAAAATAAATCTAAGAAGGTTTTTGGATTGTAGAAAGGATAGAGTTTGTATAGCTGGTGGTTTGAAGTCGTTTTTTTTTTAATTGGGCTTAAATTTAAATACAAATAGTATAAAGCAAAATTTTAACCTCTATGACTCGAACCTGCAACTACTGGTTTAACGCAGCTGAAAACTGCGACTGGTATTTGTATTTAATTACAAATATTCGCTACGCATTCGTTAATATGTAATAAATAATAATAAAATTGAGTTTATTTTTTCTTCGGAAAAAAACAAAGGCGTTCGATGGCGATATTTGCCCAGCGGTTTAGAAGTTATCAAAAAATGAGCTATTGAATTTGTTTTTACCATTCAATGACAAACCAGTTGCAGTCAGTTTGGTTACAATGCAGAAGTCTTGATTTTCTAACAACCGTGGTTTGTGAAATACTATCTAGATAAGTTTTAAATTGAAAGCCGATATTTCAATCACTTCTTCATCTATCTGGATTTTCTGCGAGCACCGTATTAATGCGATCAGACTAGATGGATTTCGAAATTTAATCAAGTACATTTATAGAGACAAAACAAGTAATACCTATTAGTATATTATATTTGTAACGCATGAATGTCAATCATGAAATATGAATTTCATGATTTGTTACTTATTTATTATAATAATAATAAACGTGGACAACATCACATACATTGCGCATGAAATTAGCTAAAGCACTTATGTTATTGAATTTAGAGACAGTGTAGAAAAGTGGTTTTTTACATTGACCCGGCCGGGGATCAAACCCGGGACCTCAGTGCTGGCGACACCTTGAAAACCGTTGTGTACGCCACTCGACCACGGAGATCGCCTTATTATCATTCTTATCAAATTCAAAGGAAAAAAGAAAACAAAGTCATTTTTATTAAAACATATAATGATACAAAAATATACCTACAACAACTCTTGCAAATCATAGTACTTTTTATTGTGTTCATATAAATTATGTATTATCTCGAAAATTTGCGAGTATTCTCATATTTAATAAATGAATACCAACTACACAATACTTTACTAACAAGCCCAAAAACTACATTATTATAACAAGAAATTCATAATCCATCATACAAATGTCTCCTACATTCCTTTCTTCAGTACATTCTCGTTATGAAATCAAAATGGTCCTCACTCATGAAATAGAAAATGCCATTAAAACGCTCACACAAAGGATTTCGCCAACAATTTTTCCGAGCAATCCAATACATTCGTCTGTTCGCCGAGGGCCGCGTATCGGATTCCCCTATACGAAATACAAATAAATGTGGACGTGTATCACACCGTAGTGTAATACTAGCAGTATTTGTTATGAAATTCTTACTTGCGATTTTTACGTATTTATTTGTAGGAACAAAAGGTCGCTAATAAAAATCTTAAGAACAGTATTTGACAAGATTCTAAATGTAAGTTAATAATTCCTCTTTCGCAGAAGGAAGTTGTGGTTCCGCAACATCTGGGAGTGAAAAGGGATCGCTAGTGCATCTTAACTGTTTCGCCTTGCAAAAGATAAAGATTCCAGTAGCTGGTAGCTGGCCTGCATTTATTAGAGTGGCACTTATAGAAGAATTCCTTTTTCTTTATTTTGAGCTTTTGTAGTCAGACCGTAGTATAAGGACGAGATTTTGCAAGGACAATTTTACAATGAAAACTGTATTGCACAAAATAGGTCCGGTTGAGTTGTCAGCTAATTTAGGGCCGCCATAAATAACGCACATTAAACATATACTCTGGCGAAGAAATATTTTTGTTACTGTTACATAATGTTAACGAGATGGAAGATCGGAATAACACCTAATAAAACTGCTTCATTTCTGTTAAAGAACGAGTATTATTTTTACCCGAAATGCTGGCAGCCTAAAAAAAAAAATTAATTAATTTAGTGCTACCGAACATCCGTTAAGCTGAACATTTTAACCCTGTAACGTTAGTTCATGTTACGTTACTATGTAACACACATTCTAATGCAACAACGAGGTACCACTGAGTTAATTTAGTTGAGTGGATTCGGTCGTGCATTGTCGCTTGTTTATCGTCACACTCGACGGCAAAGACTTAATGGTATTAAACTTTAGACATAAATGTTCTTTGAGCGGTGGAATTTTTCGTTTCGTTATGTTGCAATGGTGAAGATTGGAGCACTACAATTTATATTTGAAGTTCACAGATCTTTGTATAAAGTATAGGATTATGAGTTCCATTGATTGATTGCTTTCAAGTTATCGATATCGTTTGCGTCCATCATATTATTATAATATAATAAAGCGGAAGGTTGTTTGCTTAAGCACCCTGATCTCTGGAACTACAAGTCCGATTTTAATGGGACTTACTTTACTGACAGATAGCTGGAGGTATAGGCCAGGCTTTTATTCTAGAATAAAAATGAGGTATCCGCTAAAAAACATGAAAACCCCTTGAAACAAAAACACGCGGAGTTGCGGGAGAAAGCTAATTGATGCCATGTATGTTAAAAACACAAAGCCGTTCTTTTCTCATTGAGGTAAATTAATGAAAATATTATTTTAGGTTTTCTTTTGTTACAGAGATATTCGATACATGATGTTGTTGAACGTATTGTTTGTTAATATTTTGTCGTCAATAAAGGTCAACAAAACAACTATTGTTTATTATAAATTGGGATTTGTATACCAGGGTAATCATTCGGTGTATCGCGGAAAATCGATGTATAGATAATGGATATTTCATTGAATACAACCGTACATAGTACGTTATAGAGCGTTATATAGTATATAACAATGGCGCTATAAGTTAATTGTGTTAATGGAAACAGGATTGTGCTAATGTTGCTTTTGCGAAAGAATTTTACTCTGTTCAATTTCGACGTTGTGTTAATTCAATAGAAGAAATGGTAAAATAAATTATACAAAACTATTTAATGCAGTATCCTTTAGGCATGTTTAAAAAGCATAAAATCTTTAGTATAATAATTTGTAGCTTTACATAGTATAAAACAAAGTCGCTACCGCTGTTTGTATGCTTAGATCTTTTAAACTACGCAACGGATTTTAATGAAGTTTTCAGCAATAGATAGAGTAAATATTGGAGAAGGAGGTTTTTGTGTATAATTAATTAATTAATTAACCGCGCGAAGCGAGGACTTGTCGCTAGTCTATGTATATACGTATAAATTTAAAAATGAATCCAAAATTCTCTTGAACACGACATAGCTTTAGAACGACGGCACCAAATCGAATACATTTTTTTTATGTTCGTTACTAAAATAAATAATTATAATAAATAAAAACGTATAGTAATCTCTTTCCCCCCTGCGAAGCCGGGAAGGGCAGCTATTTATCAATAAATAACGATTATATGGCAAATAATATTAATTCCGTTTCTTTGTATAATAAGCCAAACAATTGAATTGCATTTATCAACAAAGCCGTTAATCGCGAGACAAAAAGTTCAGCTCTTAATTAATATTACTGTGAAACAGTAATCAGAGGGAAGCGGTAAGACAATTTTGTGAAATTAACACCTGAAGGAACAGAATTCCCGGATCTCACGGAACTTTGGGATTTTGACACAGATTAGCTAATAAATGAAGTGTCTAATTTAATTTTTTTAGTTAAAGTTAATGTTAGGTTTACTTTTGGCGTTTGTTATATGATTAGGATTACATACACATATGTAGTTGCATACACACACGTGTGAAGAGTTGTAGCCAGGTAATTTTATTTCATTTGTTATAATATTGCTCATTACGTACTGATATAATTAATTTTTATTTAAAGACTCCTGTACTACGGAATTAAATCCTTGAGTCGCAAGGTGTTTTACAAACATTCAAATCACATGTGCAAAGAACACCCAGACCCTTGTCCTACGCGGGGATCAAACCCGCTACACGTCGCGCATAGTGGTAATTAGCGTGGTGACCTATACCACTCGGTTGGTTGAAAGACTGCACGTCTTTGTGAGACTAGTTTTGTGATTCAGACAGAGCAGATACAATTGTTTGTGTTAATTCTAACTTAGTAACAAAACAACGAGTATTTACAATATTTTTCAAGTTTAAAATTATATTTTAATTAGAGTTAGGTCTGATATGTCAACAAAAAAAATCACAAAGATTATGTCACTGACTTTATTTCACGGCAAAATCACTCCATTTAGTTTATATTCTGTGGCTCTTACGGAACTTACGGCACTCGCGGTCGACTTTGAAGGGGAACAGGTGTGAATTACTTTTAAAATATGTTAATCCTTGGCGAATGGAGTTCCGACCTCCGCTAAGATACTTGGGTGACGAATTCTTAAGAACTTTCAGAATAATATGCCTACAGCAGAATATTTAGTGCCAGTCTCATTTACCTCATAGGTAAAACATCTGGCTTTGGATTTTGTAGTATCGAGTTTGAGTTATAAGGTAGCAACTAAAGAGGTTTTATACCTATTATTTCTTCAGTGATTTTTTTGTTTTTATATTTTTAATGGTAGTTTTATAATAGTTACTTATGCATATGGCCAAGTTCAAAGCAGCATTATTTGAGTGCTTTAAGTCATTTAAGATGCAGGTGTAAAGACATTGAGTACAAATTATAATACTTAAGATAGAAATTTGACTAAAGCGCCATACAAATTATGGGATAGTCCTATCTCTAGTACTGGAAACTATCTAAGGATATGTTTTTGAAATTGACCTTTAGGGCACGACAGTAAGTAGAATATAGTCTGACCAAGAGCATCTTTAAAATGCAGTCTTTGAATTAAATGGTTTTGGTATTGTCATAGAAAGACTTATTTAAATATACTAACAATGTAATACTAGAGTAATTATCGAACCTTTTAGCATGAGCATTTAATTATGATTGCCTGTAAGTAAACGTTTAAAGCGCATAATTAAAAAATCTGTTTAAACAGCATAATTAGTAGGTATGTATAATGATTTCCTTTAAAGAAACATGCATGCATTTATTTTTCCTTATATTTTGTTATTAATTTATGTGATATTCTTTATTAATTTATTAACTAATATTTTATCAAGGTAATTAGGTGTTGTATAACTATATATAAACATTGTAGTCCTATTATTGCTAACCTAAATAACATGTCTTACAATTGTTGATTAATCGCGTGCATGCTATTAACCACCTTCAATAATTAACAAATTATCAATCCTATTTACATTTAAGTAGAACTTTATTAAGCCCACATGATTATTTTTTAATAATAAAAAAATAGAAAAATGTTACAAAATTTTTATGATTTACTCAAATAAAATATAAGACTCTCTTAAAAATCTATCTGTCGCCATGTTCCCTCTTAAATTAGTAGATACAGTATGAGACAGATAAAATAAACCGAGGTGTATTTATCAGATATTTTTAACTAGCAATACATGTATGTATGTATGCTTGTTTGTTTTGGTCACATCTTGAAAGCTAAATTAGACCCATTTATCAACATCCGATTTAGATAATATTTTGCATATTTACGTATGTTCGGTGACAATACAATACTATGGTACTTTTGAGCTGATAGATGATAGACCCAGGGGGTGGCCATAGGAACTCTGTACTTAACAGAACTTCTGGAAACGACGCAATCATATCGTGTTTGGGCTAATTCGATTAGTCTTCACTAATACTTTGAGCTTAGATAAATAAAAAGCTTGTGTTAAAAAAAATACTAATTAAAACTTATTACTTCAATTAGAACAATTGGATGTTACTGAAAAGAGTTATTGTAAGTCAAAGTACGATAGCATTTTTTAACGCAGATTAATTGTAATTAATTTGCGTAAATATACTTCTTAAAACAAAATAACACATGGCCTTAACAAATAACAACTATAAAACAAAGATGTACCTACAATATAATTTGTTTGAACATGCTTAATTAGTTAATCAATTAACCAGATTAATGATTTCCTTCCCGTAATGATTTATGCATGGGTTTTAATTTAGCTATATATACGTGTTTAGTGATGATTAAGCCTTTATTTGATTTGTAAAAACATGAATTATTTTTATTTTATTTTATTGTTTGGTGTGTGTGGCTGTTTAGACAGTGAGGAGTCGAAAAGTTATTGGAAACCTATTTACGATGGTAAAGATTATGGTAAGAGTTTACAAAATACCTTCTTAGACTTTCTTAAGAAATAACAATATCCTAAATCACTAGATCACTGTCCTGATAAAATTTGTAAGTTTGAATGTAGGAATCTCTAAAACTACTAATCAGAGTTAATGGTGCAGGTTCTAGGTTAAAAATACACGCCAAAGCGCGTGAAGCTGAATAAGATGTACTATCATATTATCATATACTATTATAATGTATAATTATAAAGTAAAAACAATTAGAAGTAAATTCAGATATAATATTTATATCAATCTGTGTCTACGCAATAAGCTGTTTTAAATGTATAATGTTTCCAACCTTACAAATGTACCAATAGGATCAAAACTAATCAATAAACCACATCCAGACAACCATCAGGAAGACCCAATTGAGAAGCCATGTGCATCTCACGACCTGAACTGCATCAGAGATTACTTGGCTCAGAACTCTAACTGTTTGCCAGCCTACGGACCAGCACCAGATCCTTTCAAATTGGAGAAGCTGCCCTTGGAGATACCTCATGCAAACATGACCTTTGTTCCTACCGATGTTAAAATGACTGGCTTTAATAAGTTTAAGATTGGAAATTTCTAGTAAGTACCTAAAGTATTACTGCTATTAATATTTATTACGCTGTCAATATTCGCAGCCAATACTTGTAATTAAATACAAATTGTAGAAAATTTAAAATTGTTAAATGGAAAAATTTAAACTTCCCAAACTTGCTTTTGATTTCGTGTGGAGTATTCATAATTATTTAAAACAAAACGGTTTTACTCTCGTATATTCTCGAAATCGCCCGACTAGTTTCAGACTCAATAGGAGTCCCAAATCATGAGCAGACGCGGCGGCGGTGGTGTCGCGAGTCGAAGTTGCTTTTTAATGTATTCAATAAATAAGAACACTTACACTATACGTGGTCTTTATATACCATTTTTTTATATTTTTTAGCATTAACAAAAAGACAGATACCTTAGTGTTGGAATTGATTCTTTTGGATCTTGATGCGACTTCTCCTGAGGTCGTCGTTACTTACCACCGGCAGGGAAAGGAGCCTATCATTCTAAAGGACTTCGCAAGGATTAACTTCAGTAAGTGTACCATCATATTAACGAATATCTTATCAACATTTAAGACTTTAAGGGCGTGTACAGAGGCTGTCCTAATGATCTTATGTCCATATTTTGACATAAGCGCTTCTTATTGTTCACTGCATAAATCATGCCTGTTTAGTTTGAAAGTTATATATCTATTTACAGTAGTTTATCGGTTGGCTTCAAATTATGACTGAATTTAAAAAACGGTAACTTTCAACTCTTTTCGTACAACTGCAGCGAAAAGCTATCTTTTTCAGCTAGTGTTAATAAATATGATAAAAAACTGCTTTACAATTTTTGATTATATTTTATTTGTAGTAGGCGTATTCTTTTGTTCTGACATAAAATTTTAATAATAATAATAGCCTATAATTGTTCCACTGCTCCAAAGTCACATTGGTACTTGCCTGTAATGGGTTTGAACTTGCAACCTTCTGCACCCAAATCCGATTATTGAACCACTAGGACACCACGAAATATTAATTATATTTATTTTTTGCAGGAGATGTATCTTTAACTCTAACGGTACCGATCTACAGTGGCCAGATCCAAATTTCAGGAGCTCGCGTATATTCATACATAAGTGATCAAAAGCCTAAGTTTGCTTTCGGACCAACCTTCACTGAAAGTACAGGTAACAAATAAAGAGATTTATATATACTTTTAAATAGCAGTGGAACTAATACGTGCGGATATTATTTAATAGAATTTGTCTATATTATTGATTTTATGATTTTAAATATTTAGACCTATTAATTAAAAAATCAAGAAACCCTCGACAATTTTACGAAAATTGCTAATATCTTTCAAAATGCTGAACATAAATTATTTTCATAAATAATATAGCTAAGTACTATCTCGATCACGTAATATTTCAAACAAAAACAAATTGTTTCATAATCGGTCCATTCATTTAGGAGCTACGATGCCACAGATGCATAGACAGACCGACACGTCAAACTTACATTAATGTCAAAATTATAGTAATTCGACATTGAACTATAATAGAGGAAACGTTTTAGTTAGGTTTTACTGATAGAAAGTAATATTTTAATTATATACTAAAATTATTGTTTTTTCACAGATCCTACAGTGATAGAGGCGAATAGAGAAATGATGGAAAATATAGGGCTGACCCTTCAGGAAACCTTCCTCGTACAAGGTCCTATTTACTCTTCGGTACTACTTCAAAGCTCCATATGTAACTTCTGGCATACAACATATTAAATTAACAGTAGTAATAAAAGTATCTACCATCGGCTGAACTACTATTGTAATAGTTATTTGAGAAGGCATGGAAAGGATTTGTTTGTAAATCTTCTTATATTAGGACCAAAAAGTCATTCTTCAGTGATTAAAGTTTTGATTTTACTATTCAGAGAAGAAACTTTAAAAATAATTACACCATAAACAGAGTAATATACATTCATTGTAATTCAATTCATTAGAATTCATTTTGATTAAATAGGGCTTTCAATTTTATTTATTTTGAAATTTGTTTGTTGACGAGTGGCGTACACGCCATCATTTAAGGGGTCGCCAGATCTGAGGTCCCGGGTTCAATCCCCGGAATGTAGCTAAAACCCTTTCTACATTGTCCTGGTTCTGTGTGTTTTCGTAGTACTGTAGTTGTCTCTGATTTCATAACACGAGTGCTTTAGCTACTTACTTTAGGTTCAGAACTATATAATTATGTAATGTAGTCCACATTTATTTTCATCTTACGTCTCTTGTATTGTATTTATGTACATTGCATATTTATACTATATAGAATATTAAGATAATATTTATTAAATTACAGGCATTTAAATGGTGTTTGTTTATTTGTGTTTGAATAGATTTGAGACAAATTATTAAAATATCCTATTTATTTCTCACACCATATATGCTCTAAATTCTTACGATGAATTTAGAAAAAAAACTCTCTGCAAAGTAAACTAGATTGTATTATATTGTAACCTCTATCAGGCATCCGGACAGATACAATCTGAAATAATTATTACATTCAATGAAATCCGAACTAAAGGTCTATATTAACGTACTAATTATAAAGTAATTAACGCATATCTAGTCTATTCATACGGCCAATGTAATTAATTATATGAATCGTCCTTTGAAAAACACGCAATATTCACTCTTGAATGTAAAATAAATCGGATTTGAATGTGTTACGCTGATTGAATTTTTACAAAAGGCATTTTAATCAAAATTTAATGGTGATATAGTTCTATAATTATGTTTGAATAGGCTGGTGATATTTTGTGAAAAAAGGAAATATGATGTACCAATGTTTCAGCAATGCACTGCACACTTGATAATAATATCAGATTACGTTAAAGTGTTAATGCCAAATGGGAAAGATGCGATCAATTGGTATCCCTTTTTGTTTTTTTTTACACTCTAATTTAAACGTGTAAGCGTGTAGCAACTTATACATGTAAACTTTAAGATTGTTTCAAATTTGTAAGGAGTCGTGTCTCATATGTGAGGCACACACATGTCAAAAGAATTTCAAAATGTACCACATGTGGTGCACACACTGTGAACGTGTTATGTAACTACCAGTAACTTTGATAGAATTTTTAAAGTATTACTTTTAAATTGGCTATTATATATATTTAATTTACACATTAAATACTTTTTATCTCGATAAGTCCGTAGTAAAAGGCACTAAGAGAGTAAAACCGAAGGGCGCGGGCAGTATTACTGTTTTACAGTTTGGCAAAAGTAACTTGTGTTATGAATTGGATGAATGTGTTGTCAGAATAAATACTTTTTTTCACATAAACTATCAGTTATAATCTGCCTTTACTTGTAAATTGGCTTTACTACTTAATGCAAATAAGTGGATGTTAATGGACATTTAAATACAGATTTTGTATCTCTTTACAACACTTTCAATTTCGTTAAGTACGTGCATATAATATGGGTGTTTGGCCAGAACTGATGCGCGGAGTGCAATCGGGTATCATATTACTGGAAGTAAGTAATTGAATTAATTAAACTTATTTCAATATAAAAGCTTTTTTAATATAAATTATTATGAAGAGCCGTGATGACGAAAAAGACGATGACTTATTTTAAATAGGTTTAAAACCACTATTAAATAGTTCCGCAGTATTAAGTCCGACATATCCCCACATCGCGCGTCATGACCTCGGCGTGAATTGAAGACTTAATATAAAAACTAATTTTTTCATAAAAACGTTTTCAAGCGAAAAATATGTCCGATATTATTACAGGTATGATAGGTATTAAAAAACTAAATTTTTGTTTTTCTAATTTTTAATACTTGAAATCGTTTATGTAACCGTTAAAGAGGTCATATTTTTTCTTGTAGGTAAATCAATAAAAAAAACACCTTACAAGTAAATTGTTTGCAAATATCCCGTAATATACCGTGTCGTTGCTCTATATAAAATCCCAAGGGTTTGATAGTTTCAACAAATTGCCTTGTCACAGTTACCTGCAAACTTATCTTTATTGCGTGTGCAGTATTTCATATTTAAGTATAACTTTTTACTGAGTTCGGATATTTACATTTCTACTAAATTAATTGGTATTAAGTAATTAATATTTTTATATACCTCGCAAGCTTCGTATTTTTTTTTAATTACTCCCGCAGTAATGTATTTAGTCCTTGTGTCGCAGAGGGTTTCAAAAACATTCAAATAACAAATGCTTGTCCCATGCGGGGATCGAACCCGCAGCACCTCGCGCTTAGTGGTAGTTAGCGAGGTGACCTATACCACTCCGCTATCGGTGCAGTCAATTATTTGCCTAAGGAAGCATATTTTTTAATAAATCTCTAAGTACACAATAAACGAAGCCGATTTCTTATGAATGTACGATTTAAAATCTTAAATGGAAACCAGTAATTATGCAAAAGAAAAGCTAATTTGAAAAAATTGATTAATTTACTTCAGATATTCAAAGTAATAGATAATCACTTCCTTTATTAATCACGCAATCGTCATTAGAGTCGCTTGTATTGCAAGTATGTAATTGAGTCTTCTCTATTAAGGTTTCATTGTTCAAATTGAAAAATAAAAGATATTTTCAAAGAATACTCTAAGTTCAAAAGTCTAAACTAAAACAGAACAATAAAACTAAAAACAAACATTACTTAGTAACAATTCCACAGATAAACTTTGTTAAAATAAAATACACTGCAACCTTTAATACAGAGCATGTTTCGCGAAACGCAAACTTGATATCCTCACTACCATACACTCGACCAATGTTGAGAATAAAACTGTATTCATTTTACATTGCTGGCTTAACACACTATGGAATCTTAACACTCTGTGGATAGCGCTACATGGATCGCTACTTATAGTTGTTGCTCACAAATTCGGTTGTACGTTGATGAGGGATTTAATACGGGATCCTTAGCTATAAGATTGGCTTCCAATATATTTATCTCATGCTAATGTGACATTTGTAGGTGCTAAGAAATATTTAAGTTAAAGGTTTAAACAGATAGTAAGGGAATTGTAGTGTCTTTGCTCACTTAGGGTGGGTTATTTTAATCCGTCTGTTATCTTAAGTCCGTACATCAAAGTTAAGTTACGTAATTCTCATACAAGCGGCCATATTTAACGTTAACAAACATTATTCAAAAACAAATAGGTTTACTCACGCATATTCTCGGGATGGCCCGGCTAGTTTCAGACTCAATAGGAGTCCCTAATCATAAGCTGACGCGGCGGCGGTAGAGTCGCGAGTCGAACAACACGAATCAGTTCAGATCAGGGAGTCCGAATTAGGGCGATTCAGCAACAAATGCATTTTTTTAATCACTACAGCAACGCAACTAGATAAAAATAAAAAGTATTTCTTGTTGTCTAAATATAATAATTTTATCAAGATAAAGTATATTTATTCGTCAATACATACATACTAGCCTAACAACAATATTCAATATTAAGATTTTTATTAAATAATTGTTTAACTTTAGTCTTAAGTGTGTTTAATTAGACTGTTATTAGTTTTACTTTAGACACTTGGCTATACATACATCTGTTAACATATAAATTTATTCGTAGTAAAAACATTTTATTTTGCAACCTTATTAAGTTAAGGTTCATCATCATCATCCACAGCCTTTGTCATTCCACTGCTGGGCATAGGTCTCCCTTTACACGTGACATTCTTTCAAGTCCTGTGATAGTCTCATCCAGATTTAAGTCAAGCTCAACAATCTATAATAATATTTTGTAGGGAACGGGAATTAGCGCGAACATGCATAAGCACCTTTACGCTTGACGTTTCGACCAGCCCCCCTAGACAAGTGGCATTTCGACAAGCGTTAACTATGATAGAAATCGCTTAAATGACATTAAATGTATGGAAATGACATTTCATTTCGATAAGTCACGTGACTTGGACTTGTCACTTCCATACATTTGAACAATTCGTTCAGCGTTATCGGTTGTCGAAATGTCACTTGTCTAGGGGGGCAAGCAGAGTCCGGCGCTTAGTTAGTATTTGTATAACTAAACAAACTAATCAGTGTATTTAAAAAAAATATGTTTTAAGGTTCTAAGACAGTAAAAATGCATTGCTTGTGCAACAAGGCCACGGCCCGGTATCCCCTACGTAGCTCGTGATATTACTCCCACCCTGGGGGCAAAACGACTTATTTATTATTTACGGAGTTACCTCTGATACAAGATAGGCAAGAAGATTGTGTCTTTGTTTATTTACAAATTGTTTTAGCTGTTACTTTGAGATTACATGGATTCAGGTTTAATTGGAGGATTGAGACGTGCAGGTTTTGTTTTAAAATCAGTTTTAAGTTTTTAAATTGTTTTCTTTAAAGTGTACAAAGAACAAAGATTCTTATTCAAGGTTTTCAATTCGTGCGAATTGAGAAACTTGTTTTTTTTTTTAAGTGAGCACTTCTTTCCTCTCTTTGGGCTTTTTTTGTGATGGGAAAAACAATAGGGATGTTTCCTGGGTATAAAAAGTTAAAATCTATTTAGTCCGTCAGTTAGATAATAAAAAAATATTAGACACGTATTTTTTCTTTTATCAAAACAATAAAAAAATACAAAGATACACCGCTTTAAAGTTTCGGAGTGGGGGCTTATGACGCTACGCCTCGCTAAAAATCGTAGCGAGGAGTGACGTCACGCGTAACTTCAGTTCTCTGTATTTTGATCATTTTTTGTTTGCAGGAAAAAAGAAAAAATACGTGTCCAATAAAATTCATTAATCTACAAGACGGACATTAAAAAAAAAAATAGGAAACAGGCCCATTGAACCCGCGATACTGTAACCTTTACCGTTATCGACACCTGTGTATATAAGTGTCTACATAATATTCTAATTGTTCAAATTTTCATTTCTGTTGGCACTCCCGGAGTGCCACTGTTTTTTTTTTAAGTCTGTTGAAATCAGTTTAATGTTTTGCTGTGTTATACAAAGGTTTTTGCAGTGCAATATAGTTTTTATCTAAGTAAAAAAACAAACAGTTTCTAGCCACACACAGATTTTCTCCTAATGGTTTTCATGTGGGTTCCATAATGGCATTGTAGAGACGCCAGACTTAGACAAATATTTACAGATTAAACAAGCGTTTGCCGTGCACCGCGACTGTTTGTGCTGAAGGTTAGAAGGTAACACTTAACTAGTCTACGAAGTAGCTAGAAAAGATTTCGTTTAAATAACTATATTAAACTGAGTTCAAATATAGGTATCAGGGAAATTAAAACTACCAAATTAAATTGCTCGGTGTACACTAGAGCTACGATGTATTTATCGCACTTAAGTACTAGTAAAAATTAAAAATTATATGTAAAACAAAGTCGGGTTTTTCATAACCTTTTCTGATGTTTTTATACATAGTTATTCTGCTATTCGGAATGGAGACGGACACAACTAATCAAAGTTCATGAAAATCGGTCCATCTGTATAAGTTATAATGTTTTAACTAACCCAGATTTTGTTTTATATAAATAATAGAAGATTGAAGATAAAACTCTGCATTACAAAAGAAAAACATTAAAGTACAGGATGTCCATATTGATCGTAGTTTTTTTTATACTTAACCTATCTGGGTGTAATTTATCTATAATATGTAGGTTTGTATTACGAAATATATAAGTATATTTATCGGGTGTCTTATTACCCTAATAAAGGCTCTGTCTAGTTTGGGATCAGATGGCCGTGTGTGAGTTGTTCTTATATTCTAATTATATTTAATTCTCTACGAAATCTGTCCCATTGTTTCCTAACAACGTATTAACATTCAAACATAAAAACAAATTTTTAATTACTTTGCATATTTAGAGACTATTGCTTGCGAGTGTTGCCAGGTACGAAATGAATCAGCTTCAGTAACAAGAATGAGTAAATCCCATCCATACATCTCTGAGTGACTCTCTCTATCCGGTAATCTTCGCTTAGTTTATGTTTCAAGACGTCCACAGGTGTAACGCTCGTATCCACTGTTCACTAATCCAGTATAATTAAGGCGTACAATATTAACGGGGCCCGGTGCTACATAGACTCTATTATTCAATGGATACAAGTTACAAGGAAAATGTACCAGAATTACTCGCTGAGATTGGTGATGCATTATGAAGACGTTTTGCTTATTTTAGTATGTTTCGCGTCTTGTTGTTAGTGTGTTTTCAGCTTTATAATTTAAACTTTTAATACACATTCGGTTAATACTGGCACATCTGTACAGAGTGTGATAGAATAATAAAAAATAACTTTTTAAAATAAGAACACAATTTAAATATTCAATAAAAGAATGCAACATAAAAATACAAAAGGATTTTATTTTAAAAATATGCAGCTTTTGTATGCAATATTTACAAGAGATAAAGAATAAATATTTGTTCCAATATTTATTTTTTATTTTCATTTTATAAAATATTATGTTACCCATGTTGATTCCTAGTATTTGGAGTGAATGCATACGATATTTTTATATCGGAAAGTCCCGGAATTATAACAATTATTACAGTATTTCTTTCCCGGAGTTTTAAACGAGCTCCTTTATTTTTTAGTAATTTTTCAGGGCTAATTGGTTCTTGTACAGAAGTAGTTACTAAAAATTTCTTATGTGTATACCACCTCTAATTACATGTAAGATTTTGTGATGATGTATGAATATTTGTCATACAAAAACTACCGGTATAATTATGACATAATTTGGCACAATCATAGTTTATAACCTAGATTAGCATATAGGATAGTTTATATATCAATAAATCATGTAGAATGGGAGCTACGCGGATGAAACCATGAGACGCATTTAGTACAAAATATAAAACGTGATTAACATTAAAATGAACTAAATTTATTTTCAACCAAATTAAAATTTACCTCGCATCACTGACGCTGCATATTCCAAAGACCTTTGTTACATAACTGATACAGACCCATTAATAAAGCTCGCTAATTAATACTAATTATGTTATAGAAGTTAATGTGATAGCGTGACTCGCCATTTTACATACGTTAATGGCCGCAAAGCCAATGGAAACCATGATTCTAAAATATGTTTTAATATCGTATCTAGGTATAACGTTTTGTATTTTGTGGTTGGGATTTGTTAATTTACTCTTTGTTATGAGAGTATAGGTAGGATGTATAGATGTATGGCGAAATGTATTGGATTGTTTTTGATAAGTGTTATAAATTGAAATTATTTTTTTTTTTTTTCTAAGAAGGTTATAATCTGTGTGGCTTTCGTAGCATCTGCCAAGGTATAATGACAAAAAGCTTATAAATAAATCTTATTCAAAACTTACACTCATTGGATAGCACTTTTTAAAACATTTATATTAGAATCCGTATTCTGAAAGAATATACTAAACCCAAAATAAAAAATACGAACTAAATAAAAAAAATACAAATAATAATTATTATTACAAAAAATAGAACACGAAACGTGAAATTCAAAAATCCTTCCACAGAATTGCCACAACAAAAAATTAAACAAAACAATAATAAAGGTACGGAATATTTTTGCCTACCGAAACGTCACATTAGAGTTAATTGCATCGCCTACCTGTGTACCTAATCAGGGATATGAGGTAGCTCCACAAAGGACTTCCGTTGACACCATTTGCACACAATATGTATTGTTAGTACAATGTAAACGGTTTTTCACGCTGTGAAAATGAAAAGGGTTGGATTTGTATTTCATTATTTTATTTTTGTTTGAAGAAATTTGAAGTTTTGTGTTGCGGTATTCTGTTTTTTGTCTTGACTTGACTTTTACTATTTTTTTTATATTAACTACGTTAATTATTTAATTTAATTTATGAGAGTACAAATTTTGCTAGTTTCTTGATTACTTGTCTGAATTCATAGATTGATTAGCTGATAATAAGGTCATGATTCAACGTCTAATAAATGGTGACAAGAATTTTTTATAGAAAAAGTTTATTTTTAAATACAACTTTGATTTTATTTCTTTTAAATATGAATAAAATAATTTATTCTTAATGATATATAAAAATAAAACGTATAAATGGGTCTCATTTAGGTCACACAGTACATATCATGCTCCATTAGATTTTACCTTTGCGTTAACTTTCTAATTTACATTAAATCCACACAAATTCAATAATACGAGTATATTTGTCACAAAATTCTCCACGCAAACAGTGGAAGTGTCAAAGAATAAGGAAATTTAATCCATAAGCCATAACTTTTGTTAAAAAGTACACTTACAAAGACGGCTCTGCCGTGACTGCGTCAAAAGTTGATCCTATCTAACGTGGCAGAGAGACAAGAATGCAGCTAAAATGGATGTGGTATTTTTATTATAGAAAGAAATAATACTTATTTTTATTATTATATTTTATTGTAATACATACCAACATGTGCTGTATTAATCTTGTTTTTTTTCTGAGAAAAATACAGAGGATTAAAAATATGCTAAACGGAGAGTTGCTTTATTTATCCCAATAATTAAAACACAAATAAGTCATGCGAAACTTATTTTTAGTGAGATGTTTTAAACATAAAATTATTAATTATTTATGAATATTTTCTAAAAGAAAGGATGAATGAAGATATACAAAACGTTATGTTTGTGTTTAGCGAATGACAGACAGTGTGTGTGTGTGTATGTTGGTAGCAGTGTACTTGAAAATATTTTTATGCCTAGATTCTACTGGAAATGTTACTTAATTATTCTAATAATCTATTGAACCAGTTGTAACGAGTATCTTTCTACTTTCATAATTCTTAACATTTTAAGTTTTTTAACTGATGAATTAAACATTTTATTTAAAGAGGTTTCAACGATAATAACTATTAATATTTTTTTTGTAATTATTACTTTTGCTTGCCATTTTATACTGTCAAAAAAGAATAAGTTAATGTTTATTAGCTCCTTGAACAGTGTGTTGCACCACATCCAAGTATTCAAACATCTGTGAATCAGGGCGTTTATAAGTTTTTTCATGAAATTGAGTGCGGCACCCCGGTTTAATATAACGACTCATCTATTCACCTCAGTAACAATATGACAAACTTTCACACCTACTGTGCATACAAGGATTCAGGACTTTTTGCTGATATTTTAAGTTTTTTTTTATGTTAGTTAAATAAGTGGGTATTATCCAAGATCTGACCTTTAATACCTCGTTGTTGATAGATTATATTAGAACAATTATTATAAAACAAAAGATCATCTACAGAATATATTTAAGTATATATTGTCTTTTGTTTTTATTTGTTTATAATTTACCTATATTTATATGATTTATTTGTCTACCTCCGTGGTCGAGTGGCGTACACACTGGTTTTCTAGGCGTCCCTAACGCTGAGGTCTCGGGTTCGGTCCCCGGACGGGTCAATGTAGAAAACCACTTTTCTTCATTGTCTCGGGTCTAGGTGTTTGTGTTACCTACGTTGTCTCTGTTTCCATAAAAACAAGTGCTTTTTACTACTTACTTTGGGTTTAAAGCAATGTATGTGATGTGGTTCACATTTATTTTTTTATAATATAGAATTATCAATTACCTACTAAAGAAAATTTTGTTTGTATTTTTTTTTGTCTGCTCGTATCTAAAAGAGTTTTTATCCTTATGTCCCAGTAGGTATTAATTTCAAACGAGACTCCCAAAGGGTTGATTAGTTTATATTTCTGATTATGTTCGACCGTATTTCATAAAGTGTTTTTAACACCTGTGTCTTGGTTTGAAAATTGTTTCGTCCTAATATTATTACAAGACCACGGGCCAAATAATTTGACCCGTAACAAATATTACAAAGGTTATTTGTACCTAAAATATATAAATAATAATTACCTTTACAAACGTTATTGTTTATAAATAAATTTCATAGATTAATTATTTTCCACTACACTCTTTTTTTTTTAGATAATTAAGTGTTATTTTTTTGCTTTATAAACAAGGATAAAGCTGATTTTAAACAAAAATTTCCAGCTATAGTTTCCGCATTGTTTTAACAACAAATTTAGTACCAGTTTTATTTAAATCACGGAGATAAAATTGTAGCAAATGTGCGATGAACTGCACGAAATGTCTTTTTTTTTTTCTGAATTTACTTTAAAATAATCTGATTGTTAAACAATACTTGTAAAAAGGCTTCCATTAAATAGTTTTTTTTTAACTTGACACTTCTTTACTTTGTATTGTTTTTTTTTATTTATTTAGATGTATATTTAAAAAGGTCTAAATCCTTAATTTACAGGACTACTACTGTGCTTAGTAACTCCTTGTACACACCTTGTAGTGTTTATTCCGATAGAAACACAGAACTATCACATTGCTTATAAGGTCTGTGTGTGGCGGTTCTGCTCCGTCTTCACACGGTTAGACAAAACATTCATTAATTATACAAAAAAAATTGGTTGTTTGTAAAGTAGGTTTACGATCGAGATGTTTACGTGACGTCACGTCTTATTGGTGATATAAGTTTTTGGGAAGTAAGGAATTAATGAAGATAACAATTTTTTCAATTTTTCATAGTTTGTTTCACTGTTAAACATTCAACGAAAACTTAACCGCACGAGAAAATCTCCATTCGTTTGTATGCCGCTAGAGTGAGAGAGACGGAAGATCGGTCCACTCACTCGAACGCTATGCCAGCCTCCGCTCGTGAGGATTCCGCGTGACAAGTTTCACGGAATGACTGGCAGCGCTCGAGATGAGACGGGAGATCGGTCCGTCTCTCTCTCGTTATACCTGCGATCGCGCTCGTGAGGTTTTGGTGTGACACAAGTTTCTGAACATGTCACCCGACTAAAACGATTTTAAAGACGTTATCACGTCAGAAACCTTCCTCTTGAATCACTCTATCTATTTTTGAAAGCCATATGAAAATCGGTTCGCTTGTTTTTGAGTTTATTGCGTTCATACAGACTGAGAGACAGACAGACGCGGTGGGCGACTTTGTTTTATAAAAATGTATGAATGTAAAAGAGACTTTACTCTCTTTATATTTGGAATAGTATTTTACAGATGTGGACATATTATTAGACTGTCATTGAAGAAGTCTACAGACAAGAGGATATTAAATAATAAAATAAAATATGGGTTATAAAAAGATAGCAATAAGAAAAATAGGCCATAACTGTCGTTTCTTAATTTCCAAGTATATATATGTAGTGTTATTATTTGATTTATTATGAAAAAACTAAAAAGTACAACACACATTGTTGTACTTTTTAGTTTGTTATTATTTTTAAATGCAACGCATTCGGTTTATTTAATAGATATATAAATAATCTTTTATATATGTGTAGATATAGATAATTATGTATAGAAGATTATTACGCGTCACTCAACTAAATGCGACACGAACGCATTACACACGTCACTGCCACATCAAAAGGATCTGATTGATAATCCATTACCTGTCTTATTACATAATATGCAATATACATCAAAGATGAGAGATGTCAAGTTGAGAGATGTCGAGAAATGGCACTGGTATAGCAATTTCTACTTTACGTATGGAGAATTTAGGTCCAGAATGGGTTACAAACATACAAATCAGACTTACTTTATTCCTAATTATTTAAAACAAAACGGTTTACTCACGCATATACTCGGGATTGCCCGACTAGTTGCAGACTCAATAGGAGTCCCTAATCATGAGTTGAGCGGTGATGTCGCGAGTCGAAACTTTTGTTGAGTTTCAACATGTTAGACTCGACGCTATTTTCAAACTACACAGTAGTAATATATCTGTTAGATATCATGTCTATTATGCTTATTAGATTTTATTCTTGTAAAAACATCAACAAACAAAATAAATTTCTAATTATTTATTCTAATTATTATTTTTGTTCGTTATATCGTGAACACAAGGTCGCATGAAAGGCTTTCCTAAATCTACTACAGTTTTATTGCAAGCAGTCTCGGTTGTATTGTATCGGCGAGCGAAACTAGTCGGGCGATCGCGAGAATATGCGTGTATGCGTACTTTATTCCTGTTTAATTATACCTAAGCTTTAAACTCAACGACATGGTTTTGTCGTTACTGACTTCGGGTTCCGTACCCGAAGTATTACTAAGCCTCCGCTGTCCTTCCGTCCGTTCGTCCGTGCGTCTGTCTGTCAGAGGGCTGTCTCTAATGTACCGTAATATCTAGAGAGTTGAAATTTTCAGCGTGTATTTCTGTTGCCGCTATAATTACGAATAGGTATAAAAATAAATTTAAAGTTAAAGGAGGTTCTATTAATTAGTATGGA
Source organism: Diachrysia chrysitis (assembly GCA_932294365.1). Lineage (NCBI taxonomy): Eukaryota > Metazoa > Arthropoda > Insecta > Lepidoptera > Noctuidae > Diachrysia > Diachrysia chrysitis. The sequence goes on along the minus strand of OW028659.1, from coordinate 4,631,759 downwards.
CAGAATGAACTGTTGGTTTGATTGCTGCGATCAACTAGACTGCGATTGTAAAGCTCCATTGGTTGTCCTGCTTAAGTTGCCTACGGTAATAATTTTACTGGCGGACAAATTGTACGTTTGCTCAGTTCTAAAGCCTCTGTCTTAGATGCTGCATTTGATGTTTAGAAAATACGGCTTTTCCGCAAGAAAGCATAATTAAAATTGTATACATACATATTTTAACTCAAGCTTCCCATCTTTAACTGATTCTCGTCGAAAAATATAAAGCAGCTTCTACTCTCAAATTTAAACTCGAAAATTTAGATGGAAAAAGTAAAAAAAAATACTATTTTTATATCTTTTTGCCTATCAATCAGTAATATAACAAAACTTAACATTTATTCCACAGCAAGCGTTAATATAATAAGCGATAGCACCAGAAATTATTTCAGTAGCGAGCTCTGTTGGCTAGATTTTCTAATATCTACGTCATGGCGAGATGCCAAATATCTTTCAGCTTAATAAATAGTTTAACTTTCACGTTTTAACTTAAAATAGTTGGCGCCATCCAAAAATTTGGTTAAGATATCAAGTTGTAGAGTTACTTACAAGTTAACTTAATTAGTATGCATTCCATAAATAACGGCTTCTTAAACCCAGATTTTGACGGCTTGAGATATTAACCTTACATTAGTGTGCGATTGTGTGTTATTTTTTAAGTTACACGAAAACATATATAAGAATAAAAAATAAATCATAATATAGACAGACATTATTAAATTCCGTAAACATTAAAAATAAATCATAATATCGATAGATATTATTTATTCCGTAAACATCGACTATTATTTTATTATCTTACTAGCTGTCCCCCGCGACTTTGTTCGCGTGTTTTAGTTTCAACGGTTTTTCATTTATGAGACATTTTTCATTTATGCTCCGCTCCTATTGGTCGTAGCGTGATGTTATATAGCCTATAGCCTTCCTCAATAAACGGACTATCCAATACAAAAAGATTTTTTCAATTCGAACCAGTAGTTCCTGAGATTAGCGCGTTCAAACAAACAAACAAACAAACTCTTCAGCTTTATAATATTAGTATAGATTAATTAGGTAGGTGGAAAGTTTTATACAGTTTAAAATAAACATGGCCGAATAAACGCAACAAATCGTAAGTCTCCTGTAAATTATTTACCTTCTGCCTCTTTTTCCTTTAAGTGTAATGTCACACATAGACAATTAAGAACGTCTTCAATTTAAGTTTCTTTTGAGTATTCGGGCTAAGTATATTCATTTCGTTAATATCAATTATTTGATAATATTTAAAAAAATGCAGCACTTTATTATAACGCTCATGTCATTTAAGAATTATACATAGAAGTCTATATTTACTTCTCAAAATCTGTCATATGAATGATATCTAAATAACATAATCTAGTTAAAATACATGTATAACGGCGCATTGTTTTTTTGTCTCTCAGTACACCGAGATCGGTACGAGAGTGTTTTATTTTAGAAACCCAGCCAATAGCACATGCACAAAAGAGGTTGGTCCAGTACGGCTCTACCTTCTGATGTGCCAACATGGATATTTCCAAAAGTTTAAATGTATTTCCCTTTGCAGAGCTGCATAGTATTGTTTTAAATCTTTATTTTATACTTGCCAGCTCTTCAATGCTAGGTTAACACATTTATTAACTTCATAATCTATACTAAAATTATAAAGCTGAAGAGTTTGTTTGTTTGTTTGAACGCGCTAATCTCAGGAACTACTGGTTCGAATTGGAAAATTCTTTTTGTATTGGATAGTCCGTTTATTGAGGAAGGCTATAGGCTATATAACATCACGCTACGACCAATAGGAGCGGAGCATAAATGAAAAATGTTGCAAAAATGAAAAACCGTTGAAACTAAAACACGCGGACAAAGTAGCGTGGGACAACTAGTAAAAAAATATAATTAAACATTGCGTCAACTTTATTTATTAGCGAAATCTATTATTATTTCTTATTAAATATTTACCTTAATAATAATAATGCACCGCAACTCTAAAGTTCATGTACTACTTAACGTATTTAATACGTCAGTAGTCTCACAAAAACCAACTATAACATTATAATATTGTTTTAGTTATTGATAACACTTGACCCAGTAAACGTAAATCAAATATATAACGAATGAAGGAAATCAATATCGAGAGTAATAATATCGACAAACATTATTGAAGTCCGTAAACATTTATTAGAGGTCACATTGATAAATTAGTAGGTGGAAAATTTTATATAGTTTAAAATAAACATGGCTGAATATTCAAACGCAACCAAGTCGTAAGACTCCGTGAAATGGGCCTGTTTCCTATTTTTTTTTTAATGTCCGTCTTGTAGATTAATGAATTTTATTGGACACGTATTTTTTCTTTTTTCCTGCAAACAAAAAATGATCAAAATACAGAGAACTGAAGTTACGCGTGACGTCAGTCCTCGCTACGATTTTTAGCGAGGCGTAGCGTCATAAGCCCCCACTCCGAAACTTTAAAGCGGTGTATCTTTGTATTTTTTTATTGTTTTGATAAAAGAAAAAATACGTGTCAAATATTTTTTTTATTATCTAACTGACGGACTAAATAGATTTTAACTTTTCATACCCAGGAAACATCCCTATTATATACCTTATGCATCCTTTTCTCTCAAGTGTAATGTCACACATAGACATTTAAGAACGTCTTAAGTTTAAGTATTCAGGTTCAGTAGAACATTTACTATCCAAACTAATATTATAAATGCGAACGTAACTCTGTCTTTCTGGTATATTCATAGACTCAAACTACCTAAAAGAAATTTCAGCTCAAAAATATAATAATTATTATTACCGACCCGCCGCGCGCGGGTAGACAAAACCTAAATGAATTATACACACAAACCTTTATCATGAATCACTTTATCCATTGGTAAAAAAACCTATAAAAATCCGTTCTGTACTTTTTGTGTTAATCGCGATTAGACAGACAGACACGGCGGGGGACTATGTTTTATAATAAGTAGATACCTATGTATAGATTGGCAGGTCTTAATAATTTGACTATAAGTTCGAACACTGGGGATTTAGAACTGTTGGTTAGAGTTTCAAAGTAGTTTAGTCGAGTCTTTATTATAACTAGAAATAGACTGAGGCATTGACTGCATTCATTTAGTTTACATTAATTGTGTTTTAACGGTAGGAAACATAGAGAACGTGTTTGAATACTGTCTAAATCAGTAAAAAAACAGTTTTATAGTTGACTATTTAATTACTTCACACAAACACGTTATTATTTATTAAAATTATACAATTTAAAACACGGTTTTCATTTTAATTTTACATAGTATAAAACAATGTCGCTCCCTCTGTCTGTGTGCTTAGATCTTTTAAACTACGCAACGGTATTTAATGCAGTTTTTACCAATCGATAGCGTGATTCAAGGGGTATGTTTTTGTGGGTAATTCATTAATATTTTGTCTAACCGTGCTAAGCGGGGTCAGTTTTCTTGTAGGAAATATATAATATATGTTATTTTTAGGTGTCGCAAATTAAAGTTTATTTAAAAATTAGTTTAGTAACTCTTTCGGGAACTAGATACGGAAATGGGAACCTTCTCCGTTATTAATAATATGCCTTTATAAATGTAACTGTTAGTTTAAAATAAAAAGAAAATAAATTAATGCTTACTTTGAAAAAAACGGTAGGACATTTTCTCGCACGATCGATACTACATATTTGAATCCAGTATTACATAAAATATACGAGGAATTCAAATATAAACATCTCTTGTCATTTGTCCTTTCGTTAAAATAATAAAAAAACAACTTTAGTAGAGGACCTACAACACTTTTGTTACTACCAAAATAAATTCTAGAAATTTTAGAACAAAAACTCAAACAAAATAGCAGCAAGGTTTTGTTTCAGATCAAATTATAACGGATTTTCTTGAGTCGGGATAATAATCTGTGAACACTACCTATATGTAGATAATTTAACACAAAGTGCATTTAATACTTATTAAAAACATCACGTACAGAAAAAGTTATAGCACCTGGATAATGACATAACCTTTATTTTTAAAACAAGAAGGGTGATAATTATTAACGCGAGTCGAACTGAGTTCGATTCGCACACCGCCGCCGCCGCGTCAGCTCATGATTAAGGACTCCTATAGAGTCTAAAACTATGCCCTTACTCTCCAATTTAATTTTAATTTTAATACAATGCCAATACAAAATTGATATTAGTTTAGCAGGCAGGAGATTACGTTTTCTTGAAAAAAATGCCGTCATTGGAATTTTGTACTGTGTGTTGTTTGTGTGCCTGCTAAATGAATAACAATTTTGCATTGGCTTTGTATTAGAATTAAAATTAAATTGGAGATTAAGGGCAGTTGTCGGGTGATCTTGAGAATGCGCGTGTTAACCGTTAATATTTTTACCTAAATAATTATGAATACACATCACGAAAGTTTGTACAGTAAGGATAATTTTTCATAGTTAGTTTTTACTATTGTGTTGACTCTTGAGATAGACCGTACATTTATGATTAACCATGGGTATTTTATAATTATTTATTAAAGATCTGGCGAAACGCCTTGTTGACTCTTCGTGTGACCTTTGGCTGGCTTTTACCTTGGACAGAGAATAATCATTGCCATTCAACGTGGCAATGCCGCCAGTCTTTTGGGTTCACTTTCAGTCGACAGCGATGCGGATGAATTTTTTGACGCTATTTTTTAGAGTTTTTTATTAGTTAAGAGTTTAGGTTTGTTTTAAGTGTTTTTATAATAATTTTAGTAAGTTTAAATTGTTAAAACATAAGTTTACTTTGTCAATAAGCACGAGATTTAATAAAACAAACACTGCAGCTTAATTCGCTACAGGACTAGTACATTTATGGCTTAAATGCATAAGTTTGGCTTAGTTCCCAAATTGTTTTAGATAAGTTCAGATATCGTACAAAGTTTAGCAGTCGCTTTATTAGTCAAATTTAGTATATTTAGCTTGTAACCTATGTTATTTTATCTGTATATTAGACTAAATTTTAGACTAATTTGGTGCTAATAACGGGTTAAGTTTAGTGTGAACTAAATTGATTAAATTAGGTAAGTAGAGTTTACTTAGTACGATATAGGTAGAATAGTTTTCAACAGCAAAATAAAGCTATTATTTAACTTATTTATTTATTTAGGTATACCAACAGCACTTAATTATTAGTATTAAATTATAGACTAAAGTTCAAAAAAATAAAATTGATTTATGCATGCCCATAATGTAGGTACACACAACAGTCACAATATCCGTCTATTAAAAAAATATTATTGTTTCCTTTTTAACTAATAATAATTAAAAGATTTCATGAAAAAATATTTTTGCAAAAAAAGTAGATGCAATATAAAATATCAGTCTTTTCAATTTATTTAACATTTTCGAGGTAATGCAGATAAGATATATTTATTTTTGCCTATAGTCAGTCCGCTGGATCTCACAGTGTACGTTTTATTTATTTTTTTTTAAATTATCGTGTACTTAAAAAATAAGAGCATGGTACCTATTTTTTTAGCTCTTTATTTTCTGTTTTAACTAAATATATTTTATTGTTTAAATTTTATTTAATAAAAGGTGGGTAAATTTTAATTGATTTATTCTTAAAAAAAATTCTGTGAAACAAATATTTTTTTATATCTAGTCTTGAGGTAAAAATAAAAAATCAACATTAATTATGCTTTAGCTATGAAGCAGCATTTGTATTTTTTGACTTTTTAGTTAAACAAATAATGCCCTGAATTAACTTCTGTAAAGATTTAATGAGAATAAGAAAAAATGTAAGAATGCTTAAATATGTTACTATACAGCGGTTTTACTCCTTTTTTCATTTTTTTATATAATATGAAATTAAAAAAACTTTACTAACATTTCTATAAATTATCTATTTTTTAATACCTATGAATATTCAAGGTCAACATCTTTTCATTGCATTTATTTAAGCTCTTATTGTTAAATTCTTCTACGCCTAGACTTTTATAAACCACTTACCTTAAACAAAATCTTTATTAAGCACTCATAACACACAAAAAAACAAAATAAAACGATCACACACAATGCAAATGACACTAATCTAACGACGTAAAGTTTTTCGCGATCCCGATGAGCGACAAAATCTCGTCCCCACACGTCTAGTCCTCGCGAAAGCTCGCGGTCAACTGACTGTACTCCTCAACTGCCAGTCTCCACTTTCATGAAATGAACTGAAACTCTCATTACCATCCAACAATGACGTATACAACACAAACACACAAGCAATTTTGAGCTTTATACCTCTTACTAAAGACTGGAAGTTGTTTATCAAGAAAATTGTTTTCAAAGTCCTCGGCTGTTTGTTTGGGAGGGTCGCAAGGCGGGAATGAGTGTGTCGAAAAAAAAATAAGCCAACCACGTCTCAGTGAGTTAAGGCTTCAGGGGCGGGTTTCCACTGAATATCTTTAATTAAAACCCAACTTTGGTTCGTTCGACGTCGTAATGAATTGAAGTTAGCTAGAGAAAAAATTAGAGTGATACTATGATGTGAATATAAGGCTTAATGGGTAAAGCCTGCGGTAATTTTGAAGGAACACGATGAGAGGAAAATTAATTAACAGTGAGTAGATTTTGCGATGCACCGCTTTGAAATGCAGCCAGCCAGTGTTTGTGCATAAAATTATTTTGAATATTAGGTGGCGTTCCTTCATAAAATATGAACAGTCAATAGTGCCTTCATGTTTAATTACGTGAGCGTTAATTAAAATTGTAGTTACTTAGTTTAGCTTTTTTTTTGTCTTCTTTATTCTAGCTTTTAAGTTTTGTACTTTAAGGTTGTATGTAGATTGCTTTTACTAGTATTTGTATATCTTTTTAAATAAGATTTTGTTTATTATATCAGAAATTAGAAAATGAGTAAAAACGATGGTTACTATTACCATTAATTGCATGTTTATTTTTAGAATTTTTATTAATATTACGTATCTATGTACTGTATAAAACGCAATGTAAATTGTTCCTGATAAATAAATAAATAAATATATATTTTTTTCTGTTTCAGGTAAACACAATATACTTGTATGTTTTACAGAATATAAACTGAAACTTTCAGCATGACGTGCTATTTATTTTATACTCGTGACTTTACACACGTTGTTTTTTTTATAACCTTTAACCTTAATTAAGGTTGGCATTATAAAGTTTTATTTGTTGACTTTCTAAAAAGACCAAAATTGCTAGTCTCTACAGATAATAATGAACTTGTATAACATTGTTTTCATGACACAATCAAATGACTGAACCTAATGAAAATTAATTAACTTCATAATTAATTATTGTTTTTCACTAAAGACTAGGTACAGTTTAAAAACAATAGAAAATTCTAAACTATAATATAGTGTTACGGCTATTTTATTCTACACAAAAGCACAAACAGAAAAGGCTTTTATTTTGATTACCATCAGTTTATCTAAAATCAATCTTACGAAATCAGATTTTGATGGGTTCAAAGGCTGAAACCCTGAATGGTAATCCATCTCTTTCTAACATAGGCGTGGTTTCAAACTCGCGCATGCCCAGACTCAACAATCTTAAGAATAAGATACTTGATTTTTTGCCTCGTCTGTGATAATACATTAGATATATAGGTACAATGGGTCTACATAAAAGTTGTATATACATTATATGTGTTCGGTGTGGCCTTTGTAGAATGTATAAGTTGGGTCCCTTTGAAGAATTATCATTGGATTCTCGGAACGAAGTTCTTGTTTGACTTCCAAGAATGTTTTCATATTTTTACTCCGTTTTCTCATTTTATATTTACACTATTATACTCATTGTACTCCACGAAGGATGAGTACCTAGACGTATGCTAAACACTCGCAATTCACACGGCAGTTACAAAAAACCATCTCTTGCAATTAAAGCACAAATTTGTTGGTAAAGTCAAATCGACTATATATTAAAAATTTAAGATACTCCCGACAAATAGAATATTGCTAAAATCTTTCAAAATACTAAACAGACCTTCACAAATTATAGCTAAGAAACATCACAATTACGTCAGCTTTTAAATAAAAAAAACACGTTATAAATGTTATAATTGGTCCATTACTTTAGGCGCATGCCACAGCAGAACACATAGACACACAAATAGACACGTCTACTAATAAAACCCCTCTCTCCTTGTTAATTTTGTAAAATCGTATGCATATCTTTTATCACTAAAGTAGCTAGCCAGACCAAATTGAACTTAATACTAATTTAAATTTAAAAGTCAGATAAGAATTGAACAATGAAATATACTCATAGTAAATTCTTAGGTGCCAATGTTATACTGTTAGAGTCTAGAAAAACTTAACATCAATAGTTAAGTATTAAAGTATACCTAAAAACTTTACAGACGTTTCTTGCATCGCATTTTTTACCTTCAAACGTTTTAATCGAGAATCGAACTTAAAAATTGATAATATTATTTGTGATGGCTTAAAGCTATCAAATATGTATAAATTTGCTTCTAATTATTAAAAAGTAGTTAAACATAAAATTCGAATTAAAATTCGAGATAGTAGATACTCTTATGTTAGTAAACATTACTAAATTGAATAAACATATTAATTGCAGATCCAGTAATTTTAAGTCAATTTGATATCTACAGAATTATCACGCTTAAGTGAAAGGTTATCAGAATAATAAACTTGGTTTTGCAACAAAGGAATCGGTACAAATTACGATAGTGTATTAAATCACGATTTGACTGGCCTGTTGGTCTATTGGTTAGTGACCCTGACTGCTAAACCGGAGGTCGTGGGTTCGATTCCCACCCAGGACAAATCTTTCTGTGATGATCATGATAATTTGTTCTGAGTCTGGATTTAATTTATCTATAATATGTATGTATTCAGAAATATATAAGTATGTTTATCAGTTGTCTGGTTGCTATAATACAGGCTCTGCCTAGTTTGGAATCAGATCGTGTGTGAGTTGTTACAAGATATGGATGAACCAGTGATTTACCTACTAGGTGTATTTATACCAAATTAAATGTTCATTAATAAGTAGAGGCAAGTAAGTACTTAGGTAAAGTCACTATCTCAATTCAATCACTTTTACTCTTACTGTTGTTCAAATGTAGCTGTGTCAGGCATTTTATCTACACTGAATTTAAACTCACTGAACGGGATTTTACTGGACAAATACAGATATAAAAATAAACTGATTTCTTAATAAGTATTCAATATTATTTTAACTATTTACAAACTTAACAAATGTATAGGTACACTTAAAAAAACACCAAACTATTAAGTAATAAAAATGCCCTAAAAAATGGCGTCAAACAATTCATCCACGTAGCTCTCGACTGAAGAGTACGAAAAAGACTGGCGGCACTGCCACGTTGTATGGCAATTCTCTGTCCAATCTCAAAAGTCAACCTTTGGGTCACTATTTTATAGACTGTCTGTACCTCCATAGGTACTTCAGCAATTTCAAATCCTGGAGTAACGTGGAATGAGGATTCAACAATAAGAAGTTTCGTCCAATACATTTAAAACTCATGGTTTTATTTTTAAATTTATGTTAATAGGTAGAAGTATAAGTAGAATTCTTTAACATACCAAAAAGTTTGATCTGTTTCAAAGTATTGACTAATTAAATTTTCTAATCACTGAAAACAAAACAAACGCGTTAAATTCTAAACACCATACTCAAAACAAGAACAACAAAACAGTCTCGCATTACATGAATAAGAATAGAAACCAAAAGAATTCTTCAGTGTATTTCGTTAGTTGTAAACGTGACACGTCCGCACATCTCGGAGTACGGTCACGGACTGCCACGTCGCTGCACAATTTCGCCGCGGGACGCTAGGTGGCGCTGTCAATTTGCACTGCCAAGCGTCTTGGCACCCAACGTGGGACAAGAAGTTATTGTGTTACATGCACAATGGTATGTAAATGTTTTTTGAATAGGTTTGTATCACGTCGTGCTTTTGTAAGTGAAATGGTTAAATTTTCACGTCTCTTTAAGAAAAGTTTATAAAAATATTATAAACGTTTCTTAAAGAGACGTGAAAATGTTTTAAACTTACTTCTTTCTTCACTTTTTTCAGTGTGACCACACAATTTAATGAACTGAGCAATATGCTTTGGACCTTTTGATAACAAATGTTTAAAACTCACCAGAGATATAGATTACTATCAATGTAAAACAATTATAATCAACATCATCATCAATTGAAAAAAATTTTAAAAACTTTAAAAGCAAGTCACTATCAAAGATCAATAAATATTGATCTTTGAACTATCCTAGTCACTAGACTAGGATAACTGCCACATGAAAGAACGACTCAATAACTACACAAGATAAAATATCAATAAAATAAAAGTAAAAAAACAGGGTATTCCAGTCACAGACATAAAACTACGAGAGAAACAAACGTTTAGCATCAAAGGTTTTCCCCTGGGAGGCGCGGTTAGCCGGCGATTAAAGGCAAAAGCCACCATTTGATGTATTCATCCCCTGTAGCTGCGAACTGAGATAAAAGTACAGGGTTAATACACCCAGGGGAGCGACCGTTAAGTGATTCGGTTCGATTTTAAATTTATATTTAGAGGTTGCGATTTGCTTAGATTAATTTCGATCACATAAATACATACAAACACACATACACACATAACCTACATGTATGTATACACGAATACATACATGTAGGTTTACGTAACTCTTGCGATTTTTTTTGATTGAATGTAAAATAAATACATAAGTTAATGTGATATATTTAAAATAAATCTCTGTTACCAATGGTAAGTATCATATTTTACAAGGACTAGTGAAATTTACCATTTTGTCAATTGTTTTTTATCAGTGTCTATCTCTACTTTTGATGTTAAAGAGTTAATTAAACAGATTTTTTAACAGAGTTATCTAATTTCTTAGAGTATACATAGACAAGTATAGAGTGCGGGCATCGCTAGTAGTCCGTTGTGCCGAGCTTAAGCAAATATTTAGCTGTAAGTAAGTAAGTCGTTTACTGATATAAGTGATTTTCCGTACGACGACAGACATTTATGCATAAATATCGATGGTTCCGATGTTATTAGGGTAATGTTGTTTAATGTATAGCTCTGATTTAATTTTACGATTGTACTTGTTCATACCAGTGCCAACAGTTTACATTCGATATGCGCACTCTATAGTTTACTAATTGTTACTCTAAGCCCAATTGAGTGATGGATTCTTGTACTGCTGTACAAGTACCTGATGTAAAAAATGACATTTAATCTCCTTTAATTAACTTTTTGACATGTTCAAGACTAACCAACCAATTTCCTCTTATGCAAAGTTCTTATATTCAAAAAACAATTCGTTTTGCTTACGAACGGTAGATTTTGCTTAGAAAATTCTACCGTCCGTTATCAAAACGAATCGTTTTATGAATATAAGGACCAGCCATAAATGTTGCTCAAACATCAAATATAAGACTAACCCCCGAGTTCTGAAACGCAACTTAACTTTGAGACGTACTAAAATATCTATATGTAGCTTTACACCTTATAGTGACAGAGACAGCATGAGACTTAACAGCGACTTAAAACTGATTGACATTTTAGTATTCGGCCATTTCACATCAAACAAAACGCCGTAATTTGCCGAACTAAAACTTTCAACTAATTGAATTGAAGTAACTCTTGTTAAGGTGAATACGACGTCGCCGTGTCGCCGGCAGAGCGACGCCATGTCGCGGAAACTTTGAAAAATTCCCGACTAGTTTGTTTCACTGTAACTTAATAAAAACTACCGTCGGGCTCGGCGAAGTTAAGAATTAAGTTTAGAAAACATTGCCTGAAGGTGGAGGTATTTTGTCATATTTCTATTAAGGGGGAGTTTGTTTTGAATGTTATAGTTGCTTAGTCAATGTTTGTATGAGTTTCTGTTGTTTTAGCTAACTTTTAAGGAATTTATGTCTGTTTGAATACCGTTGTATATTGAAATAAAACTAATTTGAACGGATTCTATCGCGGTTTATTTTTAGATTTTTGTTCCCGTCATTTCGGCGCCTTTGCAGGTGTCATTTGCAGACTGAGGTGGTATTCGTCTTGACAGGTGATGTTGCTCGTTCTACCTTCATATTTTAATTAATTATTTGTGTCCCTTATTTGTATTCCGACCTACGCCGTTGTACAGTTCAATAGACTTTAAGAACTGACTTTGAGGACCGAATATGGGAATGCAAAATGTAATTTTGATTTAGGCTCCAGACAAACGAAGGTTTGAAGTTGGAATGCGGTCCGTCAGTCTAGAACCTTAAAAATGTATGCAAGTAAAGTTACGTTTGTTCGATTTACGTAGATCGTATTGACGATCTTTTTACGACGAGATTTTAATATTCCTAGTAAACACATAGAACAACAAATTATTTTCAAACGTAATTGTAGATAGGGCCAGGTAAGGCAACTACTACATCCCATCTAAATACAATAAAACTTAAGAGCGTATGTCTAATCTACCTCCAAATAACACTAATCAAGATTACAAACGAATCTGGGAAGCCAACAGCTCTCGGAATTCGTCTCAAATGCAAATTATGCAAACAGTTCCCCGCAATATTCTCGTTTTCGACAATATATTTAGCATTTGAAATAGAGTTGTAACGGAATAAATGGTTGTCGCGGCACGTCCGCTCGCTTCGCACTCAACTCACGAACTGATTTGAATTTGGAATTTCGTTCGCTCGGTTGGCGCCGCCGCTGTCGATGTTTAGCTTTTTTCGTATTAAAAATTTGTTTTATTCATTTTTATCGCTTTGGATATTGAGTGTTTTGCTTTAAGCTCTTGCATTTCTGAGTGAAATCCATCATGTTCAACTAGCTTACAGCTAGCGATTGTTTTAAAAGCGCTATATTTACACGAAATAACTTTAACGGAATCAAGTAGTGCTTAGCAATTGCTGAAAGGGTTAAATATGTGTGAATTTTCTAATGATGTGTGTCCATGTATTTCAAACCAAACTCTTTTACTACGAGAGTGAGACGTATTAATTATACGTAACAAAACCATTTCAATGTTTTTTAGTAATCGTTTTTTAGTAGTAATAACAAAATCGGTTGGATACAAATTAATACTGTCTGTCGTCTCGGCACATATCGTCGCCGTCTGCCGCGTCCAGGCAAAATTGCACCTATAACACCATGTACCGTTAAACTGCATTTTCCCGCTAATCTAAAATAACTCACTTATCTCCAGTTTTGTTTACCTACTTAGAAACGCTAAGCAGCTTTTCCGTGGAAATGCTAATGTTTACCGCATTCGTCCAAATTAAAAGGAAAAAAGGACTTAGTTTTAGGTGTTGAAGGAAAAATGAACTTTGTGTCCAGGAAACAAGATTGAATTTTCATTGGAGGTTATAATGTAAACTGTCTAATGAAGTCAAGAGTAATGGAGTGGTTTCACGTTTTGTTTTTCCGTTTGGTGTTTGACTGTAGAGATTTGAGATCAAGTTTTATCCGATTGTATAATTTTGAATTTGTTTTTCGTTTTTCTGCGTCGCGGCATCGGGAATTATTTTTGAGGAATTATTTTTATGTTACCCCTGTTTTCCTTGTGGGTGTTGAGGCGAAATACAATTTTGAATAAACCTAGATTAAGGTTGTGTGGGTTATTTATATAACTCTACGAAAGAGTTCACGACAACTAGGGATTAATCAACTAAAGATTACCAGTCCTAGTCTAGACTAACCCAGAACTAATAAAAATGAATTTAGGTACTATTTGCTGTTGCTAACTAACTCTTATCTTAACCATTTCACTCTCCCGTGAGTCACATATGAACATTTCATTTGTTTTACTATTGTGTCTACTGGCGGGACAGTGAAATTGTTAAAACCCTTCCAATAGCCGAAATCTAAACTGGTACCCAACTAAACGCAGGATGTAAAATTTTCTCTTAAAATAAACATCTCTATATCAAAATTCACGACGTTGCAAATACCTACATTTACAACAACTTACACGCTCGTTAGCCGGCGAATAAATGCAAAAATACATAATTTGCTTTCAAAATTGCGTACAACAATTCTTACCAGACGTACCAGCGTATCTTCATCCCCGGTGCTGCTGTTGCTTTGATAGAACTTGTTCGAGAAAGTGGAAATCGCGAGATAGGTCAGAGGTCTCGTTTGTTTGGTTACATTATAAATAACGATGGTTGTATGGCCCTTGGTATTCGTCATGCTTTAAACGATTCCCTCATTATGCTTACTTTATAGTATAAGCGATTAAGTTTTGTATATTCTTTGAGATTTTTCCGTCCTGTGGTGTTGTGATGTGAGGAATCTTGACTTCGGTGAAAAATAATACGAGCTGTCTGTAATTATGTGTCCATTACCATTGTGTTACCTTAAAAAAATATTGAAATTGAGAAAAAAAAAACATATTTAAATACATCGCATGTTATCACAACAACTTTAAGACATTTTCCTTAATTAATAGGAGAGTGACCTCAGCAGTCTTAATCAATTTGAAACTTTAATTAATTATTATGGTGTTATATCAAGTAATTCCTCTAACTTTTTATATTTTACAAAACTCTTAATAGCCAACTAAACATGATCCACAATGCTACAGTGTTCCAATCACTACATTCACTATATGATTGGAGAACACTGGCTGAACATACTTCAGCAAGTTTATTGGACAACTCATCCGGAGCTGTTCCAACTGAGACATGTTCCGTGCAGGCTTCCAAAACATGTTCCCTACACTAGATGTGGTTTAAATAATTTGGAAAATATTTTGGAGTGTCTTTAGTTTTGATTCGGCTACCAAAGTGGACTGGTTGGCAAGGATACGGCTTGAAATGGAACCTTAATTTAATTGAATTGCTATTATTGTCAAGTTGGATCTGAGGCTTTCTGCCAATTATCAGGACAAGGCTAAAACGATTCAAGGAAAAAGTAAGCCACTTGACTCTGGTATTATTAAACCGTAAGTTCTTCTTATCGGTAGTGCTTCGTCGCTACAAAATTCAATAAAAGTCTTTTCAAAACAGTTTCATAATTACATGATGAGAAACTTTTGAAACCAATAACTGTTATCTTAGTTCAATGTACTCCTGTCGCTTCCATTTTCCATATATCTCAAACAGAACCGCGTTTGAACCTAGTTCAATAGAAATCGCCAAAACTCGAGAGACATGTGACAGAAGTTCTGGACGCTACACGGATCTGGATGCTGGCGAGTTGGACCAGTTTCCGATACGAATTAGATACATCCTCCCATACTTTGTAGTTTTAGAACATTCGATTGTCATGTCCATAAATAGGGATGCAAATAGTCTATAGGGGTTAGGAAAACTGAAAGACATTAGCGGGTTTTTCGCGTGACTGACTGTACCTGTTAACTTGATGACCAAGGTTAATATCATGATGTTAGTTCTTATAGTGTAAAAGTCAAACAAACAAAATGTCTTGTAAAATTTAATATTTTCGATATTGTAAACGCATTTTTTGCGTAAATTCCTGTTACATATTAAAATTATTTTAAATTGCATAATATATTATAAGTTGAGTCCCATATTTAATTGACCGAACAGAAAAAAAAGCATCAGATCATACAAAACTGGGTGAGATTATTAAATTATCGGTAATTGAGTAATTGACTAAACATAGCAGTACATTTTGTACATCCATTAAGCCAGAGAGGCCTTTAAAAACTAAAAAATAAATGCTTCAATTCTCTGTATCACGAGCTTTCCCTAATTGCGGCAAGCAGACATTAAACTTTGAACATGAACTGTCACTTGGTTGTCAAGTAATGCAATTATATTATTTGTTATCAACAATACTGTGGGACAGGTATCGCAATGCGAGAGTTTCAGGCAGATAATTAAATTAGACATCTGAAACTCCTTTGAGGCAAAGACAGTATTCTACAGAGGAATTCAGTTTAATTGATAGAACCTCTAATAGGACTATTTGTGTTGTTAGTGTACCTACATTTTAGTGTGTAAAGATAAAATTAGTTCTGGTTGAGTGCCTAAGAGTGAATACTACGAGAATACGTCCAGTGAATCTTAAGTGTCAATCTTGCATAGTAAAAGCTATTTTATTACATGACAAAAAAATGAGAAACTATAGATTTACGTAGTTTATAGAAAAAGTAACTGTCAGATAGATATATAAAATTATTAGACACGTATTTTTATTTTTATATGTAACCGAAAATTCTCGAAGATACATTATTTTGAAATTTTCTATGACGTCACGATTTTGTACATTAGGTGCGAAAGCATGAAATTACTACTCCTGAACTTTAAGTCGCTTGAACTTTAATTACTTGGTTTTTTTTTTGAAAAAGCAAAAAACACATCAAATAATTTTATTATCTTTAATTATTTTTATTATCTTATTGACTGACAAAATAGATTATGTATTTTCATACCTAGTCATCTGTCCTATTATAAAACATTGTTACACACAAACCTTTTTCAATGTGCCACTTGATACAATACTTGATTGCTTAATTTAATACTATAGCTCAAATAAACCCATCATAAAAATAGTCTTCCCTTAATCATGCATTTAAACCTTTTTGTATTAAATAATGTTTAAAATAAATCTGTTAAACATGTTACCAATAAACAAAAGTGGGTACCAAATACCCTTAAAAGTTACAAATCCCACATTTCGCTACACAAAAAATAATAATCTAAGGTAAGTGCATAAAAAATTCACGGATGACAAATGACAGTGGCGGGCCGAAAAGTGGCCGACATCCGTCTTCGGAATCCGTAAGATCCGGGCCACTTCGCCCGAGTCACGGGGCCCGGATCCAACTGACAACCATACTTTCTCGTTTCGCGAGCGTATATCAAAGTCGTCGCCATTTTTTTCTTTTGTAACTTCATAAATTGTAACGCATTATTTATTTTTAATGTTGAGTAAAAATCGCAGTTCGTGTAGATTTAAATTATTATTATAGGTTAGTTCAGTATAGTAATTAAAATATAAATAAAATAAAATAAAATAAGGAATATAATTAAAGTGAACTCATTTTTAACTTCTGGTTTTTACCTTACCAACGAAAACATTTCGTAATTGTAGTAGATTTTTTATAATTAGAGTATTGAGACTTGTGAAGGACTACAGATTAAGAACATGACTTAATATTTCAATAAATGTTGTTCACACTCATTCTTCATCAATCTACTTCTTATAAGTGAAGACTTGCTGTCAGTTTCATGTACTATTTTTATTCTGTTTATGTTAGCTGTAAGTTATCAATAGTTATTAAATAAATAAATAAAGAAGTAATAAGCCCCTGGATACACTCACTTCAAAAACTTTAATTATCGGAGTTTAACATTTAAATTTCGAACGTAGCTTAAAGCCGATCTGCATTCTGAAAAAGTCAGAGCAATCGTCGGAAGCTTTGCTCTCGACGACAGGACAATATAATATCATTTTGTATTGCCGGCTTTTAATAGTAAAGTCTTATGCGCTGTGTTCTAGTTAAAACGATATAGTTATGTTTTACATTATATTTATTATTTGTGTTTGCTTAAGCTTGTGCGTTTTGTTTCTAATTTTTAATGATATTGACCTACTAGTACCTAGATAAAATAGAGTAAAGTAAAATACATTCGCTGTTATGTTGTATAAAGTTAGGTAAATAGGTATATAATTTCTTCATTTCTTTACTGTTCACACAAAAACAGACATATAATTAAAACAATCGGAATTGAGAAATAAAGTTATTTAATTAAAGTAAAATATATCCAAAGTAAAATTCGGTTTAGTTTAGTTGTCTTTGCATACGACCATAAACATAATCAAAATTCAAACAATATCAGTAAAGAAATTTTTTATCTTCAATTCAATTATACAATATAGGTACCTGCTTCTTGTCCCATTGTCTTTTAAAAACTATATTACAACGCACAAACCAATAAATTAATAAAAACCGGTGTACAAAAACGGCAAGTTCTGGCGATATCAATATCAGTATAAAAGCCGTACACTATTGAATGAAGTCGCCACCGCACGCCTGCACCAGGGTTTATAAATAAAAAAGGAATGATCTGTTTGATTGGATGGATCCTTTATGATCACCAAAATTATAAATCTATTATACCTTCAATTATTGTGTGAATTTTATATAATTCTTGTGAGAATTAATGGCCATTTTGACATTGGAAATCTCATTTTTTTTATTATGATGTTATATTTTATAGTATTGAGACGTTGTAATTGAACATTTAAGCACTTAAAAAACATATCATGCATATTCCTTATTGCCCAAATAACCAATCTCTAATTTTTTTCTTCTCTTAAATGTTCGTATATATATAGATTTATCTCTTTCTTCAGGTAACACACTCAATAGCCACAAAGATATAATTAGGATATCAACACGTTTGCGAATGTATTTCAGTACTTGAGTCACGCAAGGTCTTACTGGCGATCAATCTCACGCGATCTGCGCATCTATATTCACCTGATTAGACTGTCTTGATGTGCGAATGAATAAACTTTATTTTCATGTTAATTTAGTACTTATACGTTGAAAGCTAAGAGTACCTTATCACTTAGGCGCTTGTGATAAAATACAAGAAGTAAGTACCAATCGATTGTAAAGAAAACAAAAAAATGTACATATTTTTAATTATTTGTTATGCATTAACGCATTCGGTTCTAATTAAATTATTTGTATTAGTAAAAGACATATACATATACAGACATATTGCTACTAAAATAAAAAACAACACGGTATGTATTATTTAATATGTAGCGGGTGGTCTGTGGATAGGTCATCATTAAATGTGGCATCGTGCGCCCTCTACTTGTATCTGAAAGAGCGTAAACCTTAAGGGGCAGTATATCCACCGATACATGAACTGTTCGAGAAGTTCTTTAGTGATCAACGCACGCCGACTGCGCGAGCTATCAACCGCTTGCGCGCATCACATGCGCCTCTTGTCTCTTGCTTTTTGTAAACAGTCGAAATAAAAGCAGTTCAACTGTTATATGCAGTCTGGGGCGGCCATAGAAGTCAATAATTCACCATGCAGGCATAGCTTGAAGCGATTGATACCGATTGCTTCAAAGAGTGCGCAGTGGCCTTGGTCCTGTGCCTGATCTGTCCCAGATTATCGTGTCGGATTGCCGTCCTATTGGGAAATCCAACTGAAAACAAGAGACAGCAACTGTGCTGGCGCAGAAGCTGAAGAAGTGCACTGAAATATTTCTTGCAGATGGCTAATTTCTGTCTAAAGAAACTAGCGTGAACGTAATTCTGTCAGAAAGACGTTACTTAATCAGGGATTCATTAAAAGCATGTGATATTTTTTGATAACATTATTTCTGCCCCCTTTATTGGAATACAAGCTTGATTGAATGCATATAATATTTTATGTAACTGCAGTTCACTTTTACAATGCAGTACGCAGTGGTAATGTTTTGTTTATTGATTTTGTTTATTTGCGTAAAGCCGTGTTGTTGAGCGAGGTGCACTAGTGCAAAAATGATGGCTGTCCGGAACAGTCTATTGATTTTTAATGCTTAAGTTTTTAGGCTGCGACCGAACTGTTTGATGAACGATTAAAATTTGATGATATGGAAATGTATTCTAAATAGTCTAGTAATACAAAGTCAATGGCTTGGTAATAATATGTTTGTACATTTTTGTTTTAGATATAATATCATTACATTACGGGGAAAAGGGTCAATTTGCGTAATCGTAATTTTTTGTAAAAATTTTAAGATTTCCAACTTTTGAATAGACGTTTCCTTCATAACAGGAGAAAAACATCTATAAAAGACAAGAAGATATAATGTTACATGAAGTTATTTTTTTCTTTTTGTTTTTGTGTTTCATTTAGTTAATCAGCTGTTGTGCGCGCTCTTTGGGGTAACGAAAAATGTATTTTCTTTCTTTCTTCCTAAATTAGTAGTATATATACCTAAATAAAATAAGTAATAAATTATATTAGATTTAAACTACGTAAAAGCAAGCAGTGTTCAATAGTTGACGTTATATCCGTTATAACTTCTATTATTTTAACGAATATTGATTTCTATAAACGTTTTTTAATTTCATTTTGTTTATTAGTAATGCCATAATTGCATTGAATGCAACATACAACTATAAACAGGTGATATTGATTCAAGCACACACGAAACTTAGACAAATGCAGGCAAAGGCTTTTAGCGGTGTTCCGGCGGACAGAGCGCTCTGACGTCACATCCGCTCAGTCGGACCGACTTCCCGGAGTACCTACAGGTCGGAAAGTTTAATGGTTGTCACTGTAGGATATGTGCAGGTAAACTAGGTTTAGGTGCATTTGGTAGATATAGATCAGTCGATATGGAATTGTCTCAATTTAGATTTTGATGCTTATAAACTACATCTTTTTCTACTTCCTCCTTTTTATTATACATATTTTATGCAAATGAAGACCTCCGTGTTCGAGTGGCGTACACACCAGTTTTCGAGGCCAGCTCTGAGGTTCCAGGTTCGTCCCCGGACGGGTCAATGTATGAAAATTCAAAATCTAATTAGTCCGTCAGTAAGATAATAAAAAAAATATTAGAAACGTATTTTTTGCTTTTACATAATCAGAAAACACTAACACTAAGTAGATAAAATGATTTAAAGTTCACTAGTGGGGGCTAATGAAGTCATGCTTGCGTACAAAAGGCACGAAATTGTGACGTGTTCGACATTTCAAATCAATGTTGTGATCGTTGTGAGTTTTTTCATTACGTAAAATAGAAAATACGTGTTTTATATTTTATAATATACTATCTGATGGACAAATATCTACCTCATTGTATTGAAATTTTTGTGACTATCGGTACATAAACCTTCTCTACTAAAATTTGGAACAATTTCTATGTTGTGTGAACAACTTTCAACTCCACATAGCGATAGAGGGTTATCAAGTAACATCTATATTTAGATTAAAAGATTTACAAAACTAGACGAATCTAAAAACATTTACAATAAATCATTATCAATCCTTTCTCGAAGGATTTCAACAAAATATCGGTTCAAAAGCTCGTACCAATTAGTAAGTGAGCCATCTCGGGTTCCTTAGAACAAACGCCGCTGAAAATAAGCGAAAAACATCTAAGCGCAGCGGTTTAGGGTTTCTTCACTGTGTAATTGCTGTGCCTTGGGCGGAGATAGCATTGAGTAGGAAATACAGATGGAAAAGTAGGTAGATTACGTAATGTTCAATTTGAGAAATATAAACCCATTGTAAAAATATTAAGCAAAAAAAAAATTGTCTGATATACATTTCTGTTTTTAAGTTATTTATTTTAAAAATTGAAAATTTTAAGGATAATAAAGTATTACCCACTACTTCTAATGGATATGGTTTCCGCAATTTTTCCAATATATGGTTATGGACCATAGGAGGTGTGAACCAAAAAAATAATAATACATTAGCTAAAAAAAAAAAACTTGTACTCCGTGGGGTTTAATTTAGAGATCAAATCAAACAGTTAAGTTTAGGATACGAACGAAAAAAATTGTGATGTACGTAATTTGCCAAAAACCCTATTTTACAAAAAAGATTAAAAGAAAAAAAAGGGCTTTATTTAATATAAACACAATTAAAAAGTCCTAACTTCACAAAATGTTCGCATGTCTTTATAAATTAAATGCAATTTGTGTCTGCTCTGTGCTACATTTATGTTTTAATCTTTGGCCCGGCTTAGAACGGCGCGCTTTATTCGACTTCTTTATTCCCAATCAATTGGCGGACGCATTTTTACTGTAGATTCGTTTTAAAAAGTATTCACTGATTGATTGTGTACTATACATAAAGATTTATTTATTTTAAGACCAATAATTAAATATATATTTTGAAAAATAACTAGGTACATAATATTGATTTTATTTGTCAAGGAAGAAACAGAACTGTTACCAATATTTAATCAGGATTTTAAAATGCTCACTCATGGGACATACAAATTAATTAGGTGTACTTAAAAAAATACCTAATGTACCTACCTAATTAAAGAGTCGGCAAGTTTAAAAAAATAAGTAAATGAAACAAGTTTTACTTTCGATTTACAGTAGGTGTTGCGCTGTGTGTTAAATCACTTCAACAATTATTTTACATCATTCGACTTTTGATAACATTGTACCTACGTATGATTTATATAGTGGTTTATGGTACCGAATCAGTACAAACATTTTAACGAGTTGTTTTTTTTATAGTGACCTTAACAAGAAAGCTATTTCTTTGCCATGCAGAGGACACCTTCACTTAAAACTAGTCAAAATTATACTAAACCAATTTTTATTCTTTCTAAACCTTTTTCAGAATAGGGTTGTTCAGCCTACGGATAGCCGAGAACGGTAGTTACCTCTCATTATAGTGTCGTATTCTCCCGGGAAAGCGGAGAGTACTGAGTGCGGTTAAATCACTAAGAAAATTGCTCTTAATTCGATGCGGGGAAACAGAACTGTGTATGTTTTGTGGGTTTTTTTATATGTGGTATGTTATGTAGAGTCATGAGGGGGTCGTGGCTAAGTTCAAGCTTTGCATCGATCGGTTGATCGTAAAAGTCATTGGATCGGCGACCATAACAAAAATTTCGTATCGAGCTTTGGAAAGCTGACTGACTGATTACCAAGCCTAAATTATTTTTGAAGCCCCGAAACGCATCTCCAAAAGACTAAGGTATTAAAAAAATATTTTGGACTACTGTATCTGTTTATAATAAAAAAACGTATAGTTTAAAACACGTTTTTTTTTAGCTAACCATGCCTTGTCATCCAAATTAAATGTGCATACAAAATTTCAGGTAAATCGGAAACTAGGAGTGGGATATTTTTACTTAGTTAGAAACAGGTTCTTGAAAACATAATTTTAGCACATAAACATTGATCATACAAAATACTATCGCAATACATAAAACTGTTGTAAAAAAATAATTGTAAAAAATATTGTCAGGGTTTTAACATTTTTAGTGCGTGATGAATTGCAATGCATTGCCACGCACCAGCACAACACGCGGATGACGTAGCACGGCGGTTCAGGTTTAGTCAGTAAGAGTCTGACACTACCCGTTCGCTCCCCCGAGTGAGCGGGTGTAAATGAGGATTCACACGCCCAAACAAAAAAAAAAAAGGGTTTTAACATTTATAAGACGGAACCCAAAACAAAAATGAATACATTTAAAGAAACAAGTTCTTGATTGCGATTGATTGATATTATAATTTATTTATATATTCAAAGAACGAGTTATCAGTTAAATAAAAGCGTCAAAATGTTTTAGAATGACAGTCTTAGACAGCTTTGTCTATGTTCGAAATATTAACGGACAAAGCCTTCGACTGTCTTACTTGGAAATCTCTTAAGTAACCATTAACGACTCTGAGTGACAGTTAATATTATAAAAAAAAAAAACTAGTTATTATGTTAGGTTTATGGCCGAATACTGAAACCTCTATCAGTTTTAAATCGTCGTTAAGTCTTACGCTGTCTCTCTCACTTAAAAGTGTAAACTAGCGACAGATAGACAATAAAAGACCGGACTTTTTTTTTTATTTACTCGTCACACAGACTATTAAAAAATATTAGACACGTACTTTTTCTTTTTTACTTAAACAAACAATGATGAAGATACATTGAATGGAAATGACGCGTCACTTGTAGCTACAATTTTTACCCACATGTGACATCACAAGCCCCTTCTCCTGAAATTTAAAGTGCTTTAACTTTGTCATTTTTTATTGATTAGATAAAATAAAATATACGACATTTTTATGTAACTGGCTGACTAAATGGATATTTCATATTCATACTCGCACTCATATTCTATCCTACTCCAGAACGTCTTAAAGTTAAGTTACGTTTCACCATTCGGGGGTTAGCCGTGCAAGTGTAACAGGAAAATTAACAGATCAACTTTTCTATTTATTAACATCAGTTTCATAATTGCAGTGTCTGTAACTATGTGATTGTGCAATCATACTTACACACCTAACATTACCTTCATAATACATCTGGCACTACATTAAACTTCCAACCAACATATTGCTACAAAATATGGCGTTGTTCAAGACTGCTTCAGGTGAAGTTTAGATTGGGTTTGCGCGGTATTGTTTATAGCGCACCTTGTTACTTGTTCCCTGAATATTTTATGTATTTATGGAATATAATAATCATGTAAGTTGGTATGGAAAGAAATAATAATATCGAATTGAGGGATTTTTCGTAAAACCTTTTTTTTTGTAAAGCGTTTTTTGGAGACAGATATATCGTTTGTTTTCATTTATATTTTTTTAACGTTATATTCATTCAAACTTACAAATATATGTAAATCTAGGCCCTTTATTTTATAGCTACTATAAAACCCTTCTATCTACCTACTATAAAACAATTTACACTTATACGGCCATTTTTTTTTATAAAAACGGTCTTCTGACAAAAATTAACAAACTAAAAGAAGAATTAGCGGAATTGTTTTACCCTTTTACGCGTGCTGCGATGACCAAGGGAAAAAGAGATTCATTTATCTATACTTAATATTATAAAGCTGAAGAGTTTGTTTGTTTGTTTGTTTGAACGCGCTAATCTCAGGAACTACTGGTTCGAATTGAAAAATTATTTTTGTATTGGATAGTCCGTTTATTGAGGAAGGCTATAGGCTATATAACATCACGCTACGACCAATAGGAGCGGAGCATAAATGAAAAATGTTTCAAAAATGAAAAACCGTTGAAACTAAAACACGCGAACAAAGTCGCGGGGAACAGCTAGTATTTATATAATATAGATAATATTTATAAATAGGCTTCAAAATTACCAACTAAGATTATTTATGACTTGTTTATCGTTTTCCACAAATTAATTGAACATTAAACAAGGAACGTAAAGGACTATGATACCGAAGAGCTGTTTCCCGAACACCGTTCATACATAATAACGGGAATGAATTTCAACAGCCAACAATAGTAACTGTCGTACGGACGAACGGTACATTGACATAGTTTAGGAGACAGTGAAAAAGTTATCATTAATAAACTTTTGTATTACTGGCAGTCATTTTTAGATAATTTATAAATCATGGATTCCAAAAATAAGCATTACCAATATTTAGACCAACTGTAAGCAAAATATGTTTACAATATAAGATTCTCTTCCCTCTGCTCTAAAATACCAGGAATTAAATCACTAAAATGCATGAAATTTAATACAAAAAGTAGCTCTAGTTAAGTGCTACTCTTTGTATAACTTTTTAGTAGTCTTGGACAATGTAATTAAAGCAAGAATTGAATATTTAATTACATTCTATTTTTTTTTACTGCTTTGATAGCCGTTTGGTATACGTAACCACGACAATTACCACCGTAAAACAATAAAAAAAATATAAAAAAAACGTAAAACTTTCAGAAGTTCACTAGCTCCCGGACTACACCAAATGCGTTCGAAATACCCCATGCCGACGTACGCTCAGTGTACAGTTGGCACCGTAACCGTTATCTTTACCAAGAGGATTATAGTTTACTTATTTGTTCATCTTTGGCACAGTTTGATTGGGTCGAGGGGAATCTTGGACCAGGACCGCGGTCCCAGATTCCCCTTTTGAATTGAATATTTATTTTTGAGTGGTAAGTTGGGACCGCAAAAAAAGCAAAAGAAATTTCTGTATCGGGTAAGTACGGTCAGTAAATTTTTGGGAACAATAATTTAAGTAAAAGATACATTATACATTATGATACAACTATGAAGGTTTTTATTGTTAACCCGGCGTGAATGAGGTGAGATATTGTTACACCAGCTATGAGGTGGGTACGAAATACCCAAAATTTTGATGTTAAATTTTTGATACTACGATTGTGTAATTAGCATTTATGCTTAAGATAAATTAATAATAGTAACTATTCAACAAGATGACTAAATAAAATACCAACATAAAGTTAAAAAGCATTATTTTTTATTGAAATATCAAAACATCTAAATTTTCTTTGAAAAATACAAATTCAGGCAATTAGGTAACTTCTTTTGGCATAAAAATGTAACAAAATTCCAACTTTGGTAAATCAACATAATAACAATAGTGTCTTCTAATTATTATAAATAAAAAAGGAACTGAAAAGTCTTGTGAGATCATGTAATAGAGCACCAAAATTACACCTACAAATCAACACAATCTCCACACATATCTGAGTCACAGGAGCTAGCGCTTGAGCAATTTTCTAATAGTTCTTGCAGTCGACGTTCATTTTCTTGATAAGACATCTTAAAAATCTTAAAATAAATAATAAAATACTATAAATAACTATAAATCAAAGACTTACTGTCAACATAAAAATGTAACACCGACTACGAGGTCGGGTATGACGTACCCCAGCCGCGTGTACGCACGTGTATCTACCATCGCCGCCGGCGCAACACTAAACTCGATACTGTACCTCACCCCTTGGACCTTTACCTCCAGCTACAGAAATGACAGGACTTGCATGGCAACAGTAACATTAAAATATCTGCGTTTAGAAACTTTTCGGGTATGACGTACCCAACCTCACTCACGCCGGGTTAATTTAGAAATCAATATCCTTAAATAATAACATTAAAGCTATAAACGCATCACGTGTACCTTCTCAATCAAATATATTTTTAGTGACTTGATTGCTTCAAGCGCTTGACTAAACAAAAAGACGCGCGACGGCGGTCGACAATCCGTGCACTTTGATCACTGACTAAGGGTCAATTTCATACTACAGCGTCGAAGCGTATAGAAGCGAAATACTTCCTAAGTTGTACTAATGCGGGAGTATTCGCTTGCATTCACTCGTGTTTATTATCTCAGAAGAAATACGAGCATTACGTTGTTGATTTAAGGATGATTTTGCTATTTTAACTTTCAGATTGACGAATCGCTGTAAGTTGAGACGAACTACAAATTCTAAACCAAGTTATTCACCTTTTTGACTTTCAGGTTTTTGTGATGGTATGATTTTTATGTGACATGGTGTGAAGCTTTAAATTTTGTTACCAATTCAGTGCACTAACTCTCTAATTTAATTTTAATTTTAATGTTACCAAATCAAATCAAACCAAATCCAAAATTGTTTTTCATTCATTGGACAAACAAGACATAGTACAAAAAAATACTCTCCATGTTTAGATTCCAGTCAGTTCCGTCCATTGACAGCAATTTTTTTTTTAATTCTGAATCTCTTGCCTGGCAGACTAATATTAATTTTGCATTGACATTGTATTAGAATTAAAATTAAATTTCAGAGTATTGGCATCATGACATACTATATCGTATTTAAATAAATCTATGTAGGTAATGTATTAAATCAAGTGTTTCCAATAAATAATGTAACTTTTTGTTATCTTCACTCTGCACGATCATTATTATTATATATTGTACTAAACCGAACACTGTAATGTCAGAAGCAAAAGTGTGTTGTCATAAAAAAAAAACAAAATATGACTTGAAATATAAATCGCTATGTTTTATAGGCGATATTACCCAATGAGCTAAATGATATAAAATTAATTGAATATTACCTGATAAAAATATTTATATAATATAGGTAAATAAGTACTGCTACTTATTTTTCAATTGTTTTTTAATTAATGTTTTAAAATGTATCTTTTGTGGTAGGTATACAATAAAGAGTACATAAGAATAACATACTTTTGTTTTTTTTTTATGAAGTTAAAGCGCATAACGATTTACTTCATCATCATTATCTTCAGCCCTGTATAACCCACTGCTGAGCACAGGCCTACCTTTGTTTATTCCTTGTTTTCATTATAGATAAATAAGTTAAATACAAATCTATCTTAATGATAATTTTTTTTCAATTCAGAATTATACGAATAAATAGAACGTGATCTCGATATAAGTACAAGAAATCATATAGCAATGACACAATAATAATTATCATTAATAAATTAATTTACTTTAACACTTGAGTGCCCACCAGTACTAGATACATGCATCAATTAATCGAATCTGTTGTCCGTATTAAAACCGAAGCGAGTGGCTTGGCAATTTAATTTCAACTCATATTTAGTGATAATTCGCCGATAGCAATTAAACATGAATTATATATGGCTGTTATGTCAAATAATTTATGAGTAAATACAACCGGTAACATATTACGCTACAATGAATGTTATTAACGAATTGGGTACAGTTTGGTTGGGAATTATATGTGAGACATATTATTTGTTGTATTCCCTGAAGAGGTAAATAGTGATTTTGTTGGAGATTTGTTTGAGTTTTTTGTAAGTCAAGATATACAGGGTTCGTTTTCAATGAACAGTCACACACTGGCGCGTCAAGCCAGTGGTCGCAGGTTCGAGTCCTGCCTGAGGTTTAAGTTTTGCTTTCTATTATTTGTATTTGTATTTAATTATGAACAGTCAAAATTTTAAATTAAGATCTAGATATCAAATCAAGGGTGCAACTTAAATGTTATTGTCGAATTAATTCAAATAAAATAATAGCATTAATTTTAAAATGTCTCTAAAATAAGAGTAGACGACCGCCTAGTGGGAATCAGTGCACTTGTGTGCGTGCGTGCACCGACATATATTGGTATATATAATATGTGTGTACTAACTGTTACCTATCTAGGTTGAAGAACTGAATGGTGCTGTTGTAATATCCACACTTTCGCTTTTTAGTCAGGGAAAGAAACAAAATATTATTTAAAAAAGTTTATTTTTTACTTATATCAATAATGTTATCGATTTTCAACCATCTCTTAAAATTTGGCTAGTTATTGAAAACTTACCTTGTATGAGCAATTTTTTTTTAGTTAAGTACATACTAAGGAATAATGCACGATTCTATAAACGTGTGACGTCATGCGATATTTTAAATCAATTTTAACGTGAGTTTAGGATAACGTAAAAAATGAAAGAATAAATGTCTAATATTTTTTATTAATTTTAGACGGACAATAAAAAAAACTTTAGTCAAAATCCTTATTTTTTGTCACTGATTGATCGTTCAATTGCTACATTAGCATAAACCACTGAAATAATCACAATATACCAAAGTACTAACCAGTCACTACATAGGCAGTTAAACAGCTTAAGGGGCGCAACATATAACTGAATTAAGGTGCACTTACTCGACCAAGCCGACGTCGGTAATAGTTAGTAAGACTGTCTCCTAATGTACCAGCTAATGATGTTACATACGGGATTTAAGGAGAAAAGTTTGCTTGTAATCGGTTCAAGTAATTAGGAGATTCGGATTTCGTACGGAGGAAATTACGTTGAAAATGAGGGTAGCACAAAAAAGGTACACAATAGTTGAGTTTTTACGCCTACGATCAATAGTTTATTTTATAACTTTATAAATACTCACTGATTCGGTTGCCTGGAAACATAAAAATTATAAATTTGTAACTAAATATTAAATATGTATGTGAAAATTTATTCTTCTATTAAAATGTCTTACTTGCGAGTCTTACTTATTTCAGAGTATTTAATAAATTATATTTTTTTTATGATAAAAATCAAAAATACCAAAACAAAACCTGCAGAATCACTAAAGGTAGAGCACTATTTACAGGTCAAAACTAAAGAAATCTAACACAACAACTAGATTTTTTATCACTCTATAAAATTTTAGGAACACTGTTGGCATAGGCTCCCGAACAATAGGCTATATTTTATCACGACCTGTCAATCAAGAAAAATATGTCACAGCCTATACAATATATCAACAGTACAACAATAGCTTGTTCTACTGTTATACCCACATGTCAGCAGCACATTTTTTTACTCTTCAACAGCTGTACAGTCGGCATGAGAAATGTTTATCTTAAACATTTTGCTTGTCACGCACAGAAGTGCATATCTGCCTTGTTTTATGTTACAATGCTTTTGTATAACTTGTTTACCTGCATTGTAGTGCGCAATGGTTTTTTCTACCTCGAAAAGTTATCCTTTATAGATTTCATTGATATGTGACGAGAAACTGGACGATAGAATAAAAAAAATCGTTTATTTTTGTTTAACGAAAAGATAGAATTAAAGAAAGTTTTTAATTCAGAAGGTGATTAACCAAACCTAATGAAGTAATATTGTATTATATCAAATAATCAGTATTAGAACAGTCCAGAATTTGTCACTACAATTTTTTTTGTTTACGGGAGGGCATGACGTTTGGATATGACGGACTTCATCATCATCATCCACAGCCTTTGTCATCCCACTGCTGGGAATAGGCCTCTCCTTTCATGTGCCATTCTCTCCGGTCCTGTGCCAGTCTCATCCAGATTCGGCCCAAAACTTTAGTTATGTCGGACTTGCACTCGGACTAAAATCACTCCGGTCTCATCCTTGCCTTTGCCGGAGCCGCGGGTTCACTAAAACAGTGAGGATCTAGCGGGAAAACAAGCTTTCTTTCTCTCTACCAAATAACATAAAATTAAGTAGATGCTAATTTATAAATAATTTTAATAACATATATTACATTTATAAATAATCAAAACAAAAGAACTTGCAATTTCAGATGAAAATTGTAACAAAAAATACGATGAAAAATATTCCAATGCAACGAAATCATTATTACTGAAGAACTAAGAGGAAATGGAACAGATTCCTCACTTGATACCTTATTCCCACTTCTCGAAACGGAAAAATGTATTCTAAAGTACTTTCCACCGCATAAAATATATGCAATATCCATTTCGCTGGCGTGGCTAAGCGTCCAAATTTATAGAGTACATGAAGGGCAATTTTTAACCAATCCCTCTGGCTTGTTACCGAGTGAAATATGCCTTGATGCTGTAGAAAATTGAGTGGCGACTGTGGGAACGAAAGCCGGTATTAAGCTTTAACGTAGAGTAAAAAAGTTTCGTTAGCCAAATTGGTGGCTGAAATGAAAATGTGTTTTTAATCTTCAGGTCTCCTGATGAAGTAATGGACGAGGTTGAAAATTGTTTTTCTGAGTTCAATTTAAGCCTTGTTGTAGGTTTATGTAATGGTTTCGTTTTTCAGATGAATTTTGCTTTGATGTTTATGGAAGTTGATGTTTTTTTATTTGGAATTTACATTGTTTTCGTTTAGGGTTTTCCTAGCATAAACTTCATAATCTGTCTATTTATTATAAAAATAAATTCCGTCTTGTCTTAGTCACGTCATAACTTGAAAACGGCTTTACCATTTATCCTTTTATTTAAGTTTTCTAATACTTTGTAGAAGGTTTTTAAGGAAAAAAAAAAAGAAAATTGCGCAAAAATTTGGAAAATTTTAAAGACGATTATTTTAACTTGGGGCGTTTAACAGTTCGCCCGTTTAATTAATGTCAATTAACATACAGCTGCTTTTTCAAATATAAATTTAATTGTTAGAAAAACAATAGAAAATTTGCAGTACCAACTGAATATTAATAGCTAAGACAGGACAAAGTGTGTTGGGTCAGTTAATTAAATTATATAAAGAATATCATAATGCAAAGCAAATATCTGCTACGAAAATGTAGCTGTTGTAGAGGAAGCGTAGCGTTTGAATGCTACGTCGTAGCAACAATTTACTCTTAGTTGATAATTTTTTATTTATAAAAAATTATCAAAATCTTATCAAAAAAATATAATTCTTAAATAATACTAATTTATTATAATTATCTTCCTGGTTCGTCGGGCTGTGCTGGTGCCGCCGCTGCGGCTGCTGAGAACCTCAAAAGTTTATGTTTAATTAGATTAGTTTATTTTATTATTCCTTTTGTATGTATATATAGTTAAATTTATTATAATTAGTTTGATTATTTAGTTCGTATAAAATATTCAATTAGTGTAATTGCAAACTATTTTAGTCACCGCAATTATATATTCAAGCTCATCAAAAACAGTATCCAACAGTCAACAATGCGGGATAAATTAAACCGTATCCCGATCAACTACATGAACTAATCCGTCCGAATGTTCACATAATCATATTAAACTCGTACCAATGGCTTCAGATATGGGAGTTTCATTTCCTGTCTACCACACAGCGGATATTATGGGAATGCATATCTCTTGTGGTATACCTGTTAAATATTTTTATGTTTAATGAGTTTTGTGTGAGATTAAACAGACTAAAAATCATTGTGTGAATAAAATTTGGAAAAGGTTTTTTTATAATCCTGATTTTGCGCTCTCTCTCAGAAGGAAATTTCGATCATCTTTAACTTCTCTTCGACCATCATTTCTGGACAATGTCCTTTGAAGAGGAAAATGTTTACGAATGACGATAACAATTGGGTAATTATGATTATAAGACTCTTAAATTTGTATCTAATTTTAATTAAGTATATTCCAAAACCAAGCAGTACTCGCCAATCCCTATATTAGAACATTAATATGAATAGTTAATGTAGAAAATCACTTTTCTACACTGTCTCAGGTCTCGGTGTTTGTGGTACCTTCGTTGTCTTTGATTTCATAACACAAGTACTTTAGCTACTTACTTTGGGTTTAGAGCACTGTGTCATATTGTCCACATATTCGTTTTTATTTATTTATTAATAAAAAAAATAAACGTGTACACAATAATACCTTTATATTTACTTATTTTGAACTAAGGTTCAATGAATTATTAAATATCAGCCAACATCGCCACGACATCACTCAAAAAGACACACCAAATAAAAATCCAACCACACAACCAGAAAACGAGAAATCCAGAAAAATCCTTAACTTTATTGTTATTTATATACCTCATAATAATATTTTACAAAAGGCAAAACCGAGAAGTGAATTCGCTTTCATTTCCTGTGGCTTCCGTGGCTCGCTCGATTGGCGCAAGGGTGCGTCCAACGCATTATCGACGCAGATAAATATTTTGCGCCACTCCATAAATAACGGATAATGGATTCCCATTCTGAAACGACTTAGGGCGAGACTTCTTGGATCAGTAAATGTGGAATGGCTTCTTAGGAACGGCTGCAGTATCGATTTGTAAATAAGTAATTAGGTTTAATGTAAGTGCTCGTTTCACTCCAATTATGTTGCAACCAGCTTCAAAATAAAAAATGGGATAAATGAGTAAGTTCAGATTGATTATTAAAAAAATATTAGACACATATTTTTATTTATTTTACGCAAACAAACACTCACGAGAAGATACATTAAATGAAAATGTCGCGTGACGTCACAATTTCGTGTTTTGTACGCAAGCATGACTTCATTAGCCCTCAGTCCTAAACTTTGATTCGCTTTATGTACTTAATAATTCCGTAGTAAACCCAAGAAATCTTCCGCCATATTATTTTTGTACTCTCACACACACGCACAAACATATACACACACACATACGCTATTATGCTTTCTCTCTCCCACACCCACATTTCCTCAGTCACTTAAATTACTCATAATAACTACATAATTAGTTTTTGTTACCTCTCAATGAATGGACTTTGAATGGATATTTGTTTGATTAATTATTGGCAAATTATTTAATTTTGTTAGCAAATTATTTCTGTAAGCTGTGAAGTTACCTTTAAAAAATAATAAATAGATATTAAAATTGTTCTGCCTTACTTGCTATTGAATCATCGTGTTCACTTTGACTGTCCATTCGCATCCAACATTATCCGTGTCTAGTTTGTATGAAACTGATTTTCGCGGGTCCGCCCCATGTCCGATTCTCACTTGTTATTTAAATGTGATATATTATTGAGCGCCTTTTGCTATGAAATATGGATTTCGACGGAGACATAAAGATCTATGTAGTATTTTTGTAATAATGTATTAAGTTTATGATTCTAGAACCTTTAACTTAACTCACAAAGTAATTAGGAACGGTTTTTATAATATGTTTCTAATAAATATCAAAACATGTGGATGGACATGTAAATTGCAGTAAATTATTAATTTAAATACCTACATGCATAAATAAATTAACAATCTCATTTTTATAGGACGAATATACATGTACATAAAACATTGATCTGACAGCCAATACAAACACATAAGATACACGATAAATTTTCTATTAAAAGTAAGCCATCAACAAAAAAGGTGAGATTCAAACGTGGATTTAAACCTGATATCACCAAATGAATTCCTAAACCTCCAGCAAGAAACTTAAGTATATAAAATTACAGTCAAATTAAAACGACAATCAAGATGTCCCGGCTACTGCACCGTCCCGAAGGCGTAACGAAACGAAATAGTGTGAAAAAGTACAAAAAAAAAGGTAAAAAATGAGCCCGAGCTAGGATCCCGAGCGAATCCGACGAGAAACGGAATGAAAATTGGATTTGCTTCTGATTGGATTTTTATTTACTTAAGACAAGAAAAATTCTCGTCGCAGATTCTACGGCGTTCTTATAAATGATTTAGGGATCCTCTCGTCTTGACTGACTGATTAACAAGCGGGATCCGTACCTTTCGTTGTGGACTAAGATTTGTTGTCTTTCTTATTATACGTGAGGATTAGTGTTGTTTGTGGAAAATAAGTCATGATAGAGGTAGTGTATATTTTTGCATATTGTGAGTTAAGTTATTATTAATATTATGTTAGGAAGATTGAAGATGTATATTGATTTATATGTATAACTTTATTAGTATTTATTAGATTGAATAATATTATAAATACAGATTGTTATATGGGTGAATATCAACAATGTGCATTTTTTTTCAATTTTGGTGGCAAATTTTTTTCTTCAGTTTTCGTGAAAAATAAGGACTTGTTATGAAAAAAGAAAGTCTAAGTTAGCAGGATCTTCATGAGGTCCTAGAATATCTCAATAACTTCTTGATTTATTTAGTTAAAAGTCTAGTGTTGCCACCAAAATTGAATATTGGCCACCAAAATCGAAAGTGCCCACCAAAACTAAAATTAGTAGCACCTAAAATTGTATCTCTGAAATAAACCTCTCTCACTAACAAAGTTCTATGTTCCTTATCTCAAAAATTAAGGTTAATAGAACTCTCTATCGTTAAAAAATATTTATTATTTCTTTCATTCTTTATTTGGCTGCTAAGGACCAGACGAGATCAATGGTTTGTAAAATCAGTATTTAAATCTAAAAAAGGAATAGGTATGTCATTTTCAATATAAATCTTTACTAAAAAAAAACTTAACAAGAAAACAACATGTACAGTATTTACATCTACGTGGAGCTTGACTGCAATAGTTACAATCAGATTTAGATCAAATAGTCTTTAAAGATTTAAAAAAGAAAATAAAAACTAGAAAACATTACACATTACTCATATCCAATAGGAACTTGACTGCTATAGTTACACAAAATAGTTACAAGAGTTGTATGGAATAACAAACTTATTTGTGTTATCTTTCAAATAATAAGTAAAGTAATCATTATTTTTTAGATTCTTGGAATCGATGCCCTGAAATATAAAATGTATGTCTTGTATTGACGACTGAATGTTTCCAGAGTGCCGCACTCTGTCGGTTTTTGGTTTAATCATATTGCTAGTCTGAGCCTGAGCGAGATCTTCTTGACGAATTGTGCGTTGCTGTAATAAAATCCTAAGTGTTTACCATCAAGGTATTCGGTGGAATTGTCCATGCAATGAGGCTCGGCGCAAGGCAGTGAACGGAGCGAAAGTCGGTGCTTGGAACATTTGGTCCAAATAACTTCTTGAACTTTCATAGTTCTAAGAAGAGGTTATAACTGACTAGGAATAAGTTAGTCCTCTGTAATTTCGTTCGACAATAGGAACAGAACTGGGACATTGTATAGAATATTTTTTTATTTCGATATTATGCAAAAGGTGGAACTGAAACAATGTGTGAGGTGGATATCTCAGGACGTATTTTGTTATTTTCAGATAGTATTGGAACTATCTGGAGCCCACACTCACTGCGGAATCGTCATGCTGCAAAGAATCTTGTCGTTTTTTTTTGGTGCTATCTCTTCCTTTCTCTTTTTCGTAGTGGTTCAGTCTGTTCAGGATTGCCCTTTATTCTTGCTTTTCTTCTTCTTCTTTTTAATCTTTCTCTTTCTTCTTAATTTTGCCATTATACATTAATATAAAACATGAATAAGAAACGTGATTACTACTGAGCCGCTATTATAATAATAGGTGTTACTTGACTGCCAAGTTTATAACATTTAACTGTTTGCTAATCAAACTGTCTTGCAAGGAAAAAAACTGGTTATATAGGTACAAAAAATACATATACAGTATATATTTAAAACTTGGTGGCTCAGTTTCAATTTCGGTGGCGTGAAAACGCCACCAAAACCACCAAAATTGAGCCACCAAAATTGGAACCAGGCAAAAAAAAAATCTTTAAAAATAGGGGTTTTAGGCAACGGTGAAATTAATATTACAATTTTTTTCGTATCCTAAATTACAATCTGTAACGTGTAGCTCATTTTTAAAACTCTTCAAAATTAACAGGAAAACTATCCACCAAAAATTGAACAATTCTTGTCCCCCGTGCCACCCAAGGTGATATTTACGTTTTTTGGAGGAAACCACAGCAATAATCACACACATATTACGCGCAAGTGTCGGCGCACAACCAAGATATACTAGAAAGTAAAACGCGATTTATCGCACACGCAGGAAATTTCATGTTATACTAAGTTGAACAAGTACCACCAAAATTTTGATTTTTGCGTGGACAAACTTTAATCGATGATCCTGAGCTTTTAAATTAGATTTTCTCATATGGTATATTGGTTTTAAGATAATGTGTCTTATGCATATACTAAAAAAATTGTTTATTTTTAATTATACCTTAAATTGTTACTATGGTGAAAGCAATTATATAAAAAAATGGAGCTGGGACAAGCCACCAAACTTGAATTTTAAGGCAATTTTTTTTTTCCTGAGTATTTAAATGCACTTAAGAAAAAAAATTATGTGGCCCTAATTGAAACAGGATACGTAGTAAACCATAAAAAAAAATCAGCCACGTCCTTTCATTTAACAACACGATTCTCAGCGTGGACACGTAAAATTTGGCGTTTTGATATTCACCCATATACTAGCTGTTTCCAGCGGCTCCAACCGCGTGGATGTCGGTTTTCGCGGCAAAAAGTATCTATGTCCTTTCTCAGGCTCTAGACTATCTGCGTATTCAATTTATACCTCCATTTTACACATCTTTCTGCGATGTATCGTTAGATGTTTAATTAAACAATCACCAGTAGAAATTATATTGGACAAGAGATTAATTTAAAAAGTAGAATAACGCTCTTATATTACGTCAAATTCCATCTTAAGTCTTTTTCGCCGTGTAGGTCACCCGTGACCGACATACAATAGATTTTCCATAGCTCTGTTCAAAGTGTTAACAACCGCCAACAAGCACAAAGACAAGGTAACAAACACTAACTCTATTCGTAACCAGAAATTCTAAAACTTGTTACAACATGAATGATTAAATTTGTCGACCATAGCTGCAAGTCTCGCGGCCTCCCTCGGGTCGACACTCCGATGCACTTGGTACGAGAGAGTTCAATTGAAATTTGTGAGAAACTTCCACCCTTTGGGACCCTGTATTACGTAGTGACGTGCCGTATATGCCTTGAATTTGACCAGAAATGTAATGTTTAGTGGTTGATTGGATGATTTAGGGTACAAAGAATGTAATAGATGAAAGAAGTGTAAATTATACATAAATAACTTACTACGAAAAGTCAACAAGAATCACTGCTGTCCCTAAGCGATATAAAAGTTAAACATTATCCAAATATTTATATTTTAAATTAAAATACTGATTTAAATAGGTTTATAAATATAATTATACACAACAACAAAAAGAAAAATTGTATTTAATTATTTTTATTATCAAAGAATAAATTTGTACGTCTTAATTTTTTATTACGGTTGCATTAGGGTTTTAAATCTTTTTTTATTAATTTATGACTATTCTGTTTAATTCTTCATACATAAAGAAAATTTGATTTTTATTGGATACTAGGTACTAATTAATTACGTAATTAATTTTGATAATATTATACTAGTCGACGTATTTATATTTAAACCTTTTTTAAGTTGATGAACATGACTATTCATACTCTCTAATTCTTATACAAACATTAAATACTCCTTACACTAACTTCTAAACAGTATAAAAATAACATCCATCATTTAGTCAACAGACGAAAAAAGTTAAAAACTCTCGATTCGACCGGCTACAGTGTTTTTCACGTTTCCATTCAATTTGCAGCCAGGAATTAATTCAGTTCCCCTACAGCGTTAACCAAATGTATTCATGAGGTTCACACAGACAAACAGACAAAGACGGGTGTGAATTAAAAATATGATGGATTGTTATCTTGTGAGATAGCTAGAAATAATTTGCTTAGGTTTTGTGTAAATTCATTCTTAACGTAGGTAATATTTTTATGTTTTTCTTAGCTTATATTATATAAAAGAATTTAAGAATCCTGTCTAATTATGTTTATTTTACGTACCGTTGGGAAATAAGCGTTATTTAATGTTAGAAATTTCAACAACAATATTACTTTTTAGGGTTCTGTATCAGGGGTGCAAAAGGACCCTATTACTAAGCCTCAGCTGTCCGTCCGTCTGTCTGTCTGTCAGCGGGCTGTATATCATAAACCGTCTAAGCTTAGAGTTGAAATTTTTACAAAATTGTTTATGTCCGTTAGTCCGCTATAACAACAAATAATAAAAAAAATAAAGGGAGCTCCATAATAAGTTACAGAACCCTTTTTGCGCGAGTCCGACTCGCACTTGGCCGGTTTTTTTACGTTTTGATGCAGTAAATACAAAAATAATGACATATGAATATAAGTGAGTAAGTTTACAAAACATGTTTAATAAGTTATCTATTAGGTTGTTAACAAAAATGTTGTAAATAAATAATAAATAAATAAATTGTTTATTTTTCATAAGGTGGTACAATAAACTAATCATAGACTAAGAATAGTAATACATATTTGTTCAATAAATAAATACAATGAGTAGGTAATAATTATTTATATTTTATGTTTGTATTGAATAATTTTAAACAGAATTTTTGACAACTTTTATTTATTACAAGCATGAAGAAAGATTAAAAACATGTAAGTAGATACTGTAGTTACACATTTGAATGTATAGCTATTTCGAATTGAATTTAAAGCAAAATATACTTTCCAGCGCAGTCTAAAAATAAACAGATAATAAGCCATCTATCTGTAATGAAATTCTTATCGCGAGTCTGCCTTGGGAAATGGAAATATTATTTTTGCTGGCATTAATGCGAAACCTCTGTATTGTGGTATGAAATGATGGATCGGCGCGCCCTGCCAATTTATAATATGATGAAGAGATCCTGAATGA
Organism: Diachrysia chrysitis; assembly: GCA_932294365.1. NCBI lineage: Eukaryota > Metazoa > Arthropoda > Insecta > Lepidoptera > Noctuidae > Diachrysia > Diachrysia chrysitis. The sequence goes on along the minus strand of OW028659.1, from coordinate 4,592,483 downwards.
TGTATCGGTGATGTGATTCATTTTAATATCGAATAAATGTTAGTTTGGTGGTAAATAATAACAGTTTTTTTTTTTAATTTGTAGGCACTTTTTCATCTTAATTTAGTTTTTTTTTTTTGGGTGTGATCTATGTAGTTAGCCTGACGGCAGGCTTTGACTGCTTCACTAGACTTTTGGTAATTACCTTAAAGGCCTCCAGCCAGGACCAATAGAAAAACTAACTACGCCAACCTTCACTTAGGGCACGGACTTGGTGTGTTGCTAACATTCTTAATAAGGCAAAAACAGCAAGGGACCTAAAAAGACCTAAGGTTTTACTATTTAAGGACATATTATTTTTATTGCTAGTTTGACTAAAAAGACCTAAGGTTTTACTATTTAAGGACATATTATTTTTATTGCTAGTTTGACCGGCTCGAGCCAGCTTGATCTAGAGACGGGGGTATCTTAATTTAGTAATTTGATATGTACATTAGTTATTGAGTGCTTGAAGAGGGTGTCTTTTTTAAAGTTTGCAAGTTATATATTTTTTCCCACTATGGCAGATAGCTTTTTATGATATCTAATGCCAAGAAATGAAATGATTAGAAGTTTAACTAGGGCCAAACATTGTACTGAATTCAGGCGAATATTATATCTATTTTGTATCGATTATTTAAAAGATTATACAAATTTCTCAGCACTTAGGTAAGTATTATAGGTTTTATTTCATACTAATTTACAGAACTACTAATTGTCGAAGAATAGTGCAGATAATTACCACACAACAATTTCTTAATAAAAACAAAAACCTACACGATTCCAAAAAAATAAATTCAAAACCGAAGATTACTCCTAAAACATTTTTATTCATTCTTCATTCGAATAACGTTTGCTCAATGTATTCATGAACTTTGTACCGCGCTGATGCCTGCAAATTTTTCACCGACGTTTTTCACCGACAATTTTTTCGCCGACAATTTTACGCCGACTTTTCCCATGTTTTTCCGCTCTTTTGACGGATACCGACGCACGACTAATCTGTTGATATTGATACAGTCCTAGGGCTGTTTAAGAGGGTTTTTGGCGGCTTTTGGCACCACCTCGCGTGTTTTCATCTGTGAGAGTATTAGTTGCTTATCTTTTTTAATGTAGCTTAAAAAGTGCTAAAGGAAAACATTAGTAATATTACTTAAGATTTTATTTTTCTCAATTGGTTAATTGCCTATAAGGTAAAGGCACCCAATTCCGAGGGGTTCCAAAAATGGCACCATATTCCGATGTATTTAGAATAACGGCGATTTTACGCAATTTACAATTTTTTTTTGTTTGCAAGATACATTATTCAATTAATAATTTATCTGTTCATATTTATATGAGCAAATGAGTGCATCGGTTTGTGTACGTTTTAAAATAAACAGTAAGTTTGACGCTAGCAGCTGACTCAAACGCACGCTTCATACATTTGGGACCTCATGCGCGTGAATAATACGATTTTCTAAATAGTGTTTTAAATAATATTTTTATACTGTGAGAGTTTTTGTTTAGGTTGAAATATTGGAAGGGTTATATTGTTTATCTAAAACACTGGATATTTTAATATTTTCTTTACAAAATTAGGCGAAAATAAGTTTTTAAAATACCACGGCATTAGGTGCCTAATATATTAGTTGGTTCCTAATTACCGATATATACCACGGAAATGCAATTTCATAGACGAAGACTTTTTTTTAATTATTGAAAGCAGTTTTATTTTTACGAACTTAATATTTTAGCTCTGATTACTTAAATAACCAATCAATATAAAAATCTATTTCCGATGTACACTATGGCGTCGCACTTACTAATTATAGCAGGTCAAAGATTGTTTTTTTAGGTACTTTATTAATTCGTAGTATGTAAAAGTATGTACGGAAAATTAAGTTATGAAGGTGTTCTGATATAATCCTGAGTGTGCTTTTTAGATTTTGTCAAAGATATCGCAATTGAACATTTATTTATTTGTTTAATATTAAACAATCTTTTACTTTTTATTACTCGGAATTAGAAAACTTGATTTAATGTTAGAAAACGCTATTCCGATGTATTTAAGTCGGAATAAGGTTATATTAGTACCTAATTCCGTGGAAATGGCACACGTTAAATACAGAGTGTTCATTATTTTACGTAGCTTGTTTAAAACTTTTGTATGGTTTTAGCAACTACAAGAATATAAATTTTCCATCCAAATAACTTTCATATTCTAATATACTCAGACATAGGTATATTATTATAATTGTTTATTGTATTATAATTGTTTATTGTAGGATAATGAAGCCAAAAAAAAGTACTCGGAAGTGGATCTCCAATATGCTATTACAGCAATTCATAATGGCAGTTGTATTTTCAATTTTGTTTCTTTTTTACGAGCTAAGTAAGGTACTCATTAGCTAACAAAAATACAAAATTTTAAACTTAACTTATTTAACAACTTTATGTGAAAAACAAAAAAAAATACCTTAGCGAAATTAAATAATAATATTTTATGTTCCATTTATAATTAAAATAATCTTATTTATTTACTTAGATAATGATCTAAGTAAATTACACATTATGGTGCCATAAGAATAATTAATCATGTGAAACTGTCTGAGATTGATCGAAAGACTGTAATAAATAGACTTGATTTTTTGAACATCATGTATCATTCTCCCCACCTCCTTTTCTTTGTATTTTGTACACTCGGAATTAGGAACCAAATACATCGGAATTAGGATTTTTAAATCGGAATAAGGTGACTCGGACTTCTTCATATTTTTAATTAATTTGACATTTTTAATAAACTTTTATTGTGTAACTGTGAGTATATTTCAAAAGTAGGATGTATAATACTTCTAATAAAAGTAGCTAATTCTACAGAAGGGTATATTAAATACTTAATTTTTAATGTGTTTTTAAGTTAAGGTGAAAACACCGCGGAATTAGGTGCCTTTACCTTAGTGTCCGTACAACTGCAATTTAAACGACTAATCCCGCGGTTTCTGTCATGCTAATCAATTTAATCTGTTGTCAAATCAACTGATATTGACTGTGATTAGTTGACCAAATATTAACAACCGATTAGAGCGCTTAACATGGGGTTTGACAGGGGGTATACTATTTTTTGTGTTGATCAGCCTTTCAGAAACCGGAGGATAAGGGCGCTTATGATGCAACTATTAATGTCGCAACATATACTGAGCCCATGTTTTATATGTATGTATATCTACTATCGACACAAAAAGGAAAATGACGCCAGACAATGTTAACAATTAAAAAAAAAACATCTTGTTTACTCTTAAAGAAAGTTTATCTTTTAAATTTCACCTGAAGGCATTGCATTAAAAATGACGTAAATACACTGCAATTGCACATGTAAACACTAAACCTCTTTACTTCGTAACAGAAGACATGAATAATTCGACTAAGTACGTATTCTTTCTTCTTTTATTTCACAGTAGATTGCAATTTTACGCGGGCTGCGCGCGAATATTAAAAATTAAAGTTAATAAGGGAGAGTAGACGCTTTGTGGGCGAACGTGATGCAGTTTGTGTTGTGTCCTACCTTTATCATAATATTTAAATAAATTACCTTTGTTTTTTAAAGCATAGAAATTTTTATTTATTGTATAAACGATTAAGGATGTATACACACGATAATATGTAGTAACTAGCTGTCCCCCGCGACTTAGTTCGCGTGTTTAAGTTTCAACGGTTTTAAATTTTTTCAACATTTTTCATTTATCCTCCGCTCCTATTGGTCGTAGCGTGATGTTATATAGCCTATAGCCTTCCTCAATAAACGGACTATTCAATACAAAAATATTTTTTCAATTCGAACCAGTAGTTCCTCAGATTCGCGCGTCCAAACAAACAAACAAACTCTTCAGCTTTATAATATTAGTGTAGATACAGACAGCAGGCAAGACAGCATAAAATACTTGATACGCCATCGTGTGAATGGGGTAGAAGACTGTGTATAAAAACACAAAATCTATTTAGCCCGGCAGTAAGAACATAAAAAAATATTGAACTGGTATTATTTGTTTTTTCAAATAAAGAAAAAAATAAGTATGTAAAGCTAATCTAAGTAGATCAGGAGTAGGGACTAATGATCACACAATTCGCACAGACATTTCAAATCAATGTGTTGTCCTGAGTTTTTAGTTATACGTAAAAAAAAAAAAAAAATGTGTGTAATATTTTTTTATTATCTATCAGAAGGACATTAAACAAAATAGTTATCAACCTCATTATTATAGTAAATAGTAAAGTAAATAAGTAAAATTACTCTAAATTATTCTTATTTCGATTTTTTAATACTTACGTAGTAAACTATGTTAGTAATAACTAAACTTAATTAAACAAATATTAAAATATTTAGAGTATAACATTCATATAAGCACGCGCTTAATACAATAAACCTCTAAAAATATCAGCTTAAATTATTTTCTTTTTCCAAGACAAGTACTGTCGTGCGCTCAAGTGTCGAGTGGCTATATATTTTCATTTTCGAGTGTCGACAGTCGCGCCGCCTGTCGGTGACGCTTGGAATTATTACACTTCAAGTAAGAGTGGACCGATGTGTCTATATATCCTTTTTATTGCGGTTAGAAAAAATGCGGAATCGCACTGTTTGCGATCGCTGAGAAGATATTAAAGTTTTATGTTTAGTTAGGTTTGGGTTCTGTTTTGATAGCATTGCAATGGTTTTTATAGATTGTCGATTTTTATACTTTAGTATCATGATTAGATGGTAGTTTGTGATATTGAAACATTTTTTTTATCTTAGGTAATATGAGTAAAAGAAAATCTTCGATGTCATTGTTACAGTTTGTTTAATACGAATCTATGTGAGACTCTGCTGTCCACGGTTCATAGGAGCCTTTCCCTGGAGACAAAACTTTCTTTGGTGTTCACCAAATAACTTTTCGATGCATGAGTGAGATCATACATCTTTAAGGTACACATTATTTCAGGTTTGTTGGTATGTCTGATACATCCCCACCCTATAAAATAAAAAGGAAGGGTTACTCAATGACTTACAGAATTAGTATCTTAGAAAGGGCGAAATATATATTAATGGCGTCGATGGGTCGCTACAAAACTGTCTTATCATAGAGTGGTAGACGAAATTTTGGTCAAAATTAATATTTATAACCACCCTTTGTTGATACTTTAGCATCACTCATATTTTAAATCAAACTAAAGAATTCTTTGAATTTGCGTATGTGAGAATATCTAATAAATAACACATCGCATGACTGATCTTTACGTAATATCAACTTACTTATTATATTTCTTTATCTAGACTATATACTTTGAGTAACATAAAAAGAATAAATATAAAAAATAAATATAAATTTATATAACAAATTCGAACAATACTAAATGCAGGTACAATATAATAAATAGCACGCATTCAACGCACCGGTTAAACTAGTAGCCGCAGATTCGACTCCTGTCTGCGGTTTAATTTTTCCATTCTACTATTTACAAATATTCACTCCACATTTAATTTGTAATAAATAATAAAAATTAATAAAATTAGGACAGTATTTAGGCCCGTGAGTGAGTACAGGTTAATCTGTAAGCTATATAGCAGTGTGAGCTGTCAGTTTATCTGCATAGCCTAACGCATGTAAATTTTAGATGCTTGCAGGCAATGTTTCGACCGAGCGTTAATACGCAATACACTGGAAACATGAAACCACTGCAGCTATTAGGCATAATATGCATTATTCAAACATTAATGTGTATAAATTGTTAAAGAGTTTATACAACTGCTATTGGGCAAAAGATTATTATTTATAATTAGCAGTGGGCCGCATTTTTAGCCGCGTCGACCCCGTTATCTTAGATTTTGTGGCATAAAACATATCCCACAAAATCCATATATAAAATATTCTATGAGCAAATTTAGGATATAAACTATAAGTGGGGCAAGTTTCATTCAAATCCGTTAAGTAGTGAGCGTGAAAGAATAACAAAAAACCATCCAACCTCACAAACTTTCACATCTATATCTATAATTCTATACTATAATAAAAACGCTAACTAACTCTGTCTAGACAGACAGACAGACTTTGTAACGCTTCTGAACCGATTTTCAAGAAACTCGGTATGGGGTAAGATTGGACCTTAGGAAAGGAGGTGGCTATAATTGCCACGATAACCAACACCCATGCGGGCGAAGCCGTGGGCATCAGCTAGTTTACAAACATTAGAATAGTATTACCAAAACGAAATCAAATCCTTTAAAAAAATATATTATTGTTACAGCCTTAGAAACTCGAGCAATAAAAGAAAAGTATTTGTCATTGCCCCAGAAAACCCCCGTGAACCCCTAAAGAGTGCGAAATATATATAAATTGTCACAAAACTGTCTGTTCATCGAATGTACCTACAGACGTCGTCAATATTAATATTACGTCGGCGCCTGTATCGGACTGTCTTATTCCATTCAATTGAATTAATAGTACAAGCGATAGCAAAAGTGATTGAGAAAATATGTTTTTTTTGCAAATGTGAATTGAATCTGATTTTTGTTTTTAAATTCGTTTTTGTTGTTCTATTTCATTTTTTTTTCATTATTATTATTTGATGCCCTTTAAATCATTTTTCGCGTTTTATTCGGAAAGTAAACAAAAACCCTTTTCACGTTGTACTTCCTACGTTAGATAAGACACAGTTTTTTATAAACAAAATCAATCATCAGTTATATTAAATTAGATAAATTAGAAGCTCTACAAAAGTTTTTTTTTGTTTTTCTAGTGTTCTTAATACATTAAGTACAATTACGCACAGCAATGAATTACATGAGACACTTTTCTCGATAATTATACCGCTCCCTGGGGCGGTGACTGCTCCAGTAAAAAAAAGTCATCTGTGATTTTTCATTTCGTTCGGTGGCCCGCCTATGTTAGGCGTACTTTGTGCCGTATAGTGTGATAGATATCACTTGATACTTTAATACTAGAAATGTAATTTTTATAGCGAAATAAGTTGTTATGAATTAATCCCAAGTAAGCTAAAATAGGTACCTACTTAAAAAGGTGTTATATAGTAAACTATTTATCCTTTTTTTTGTTTTTTTTTTTTTTTTTTTTTTTTTATCTTAATGTATGTATATCAATCTACCTGCTGTTAAAGGAGGATTTGATCAAAAGTCTTCGGATCAAAACATCATGAAAACCTATTAAGCAATTTAAAGATTAGGAGCTATAGATATAAGATAGGATTAATCAATCAAAGATTTTTAAATTTATAAATTAGTAATTATGGTTTGCATCAAACTGGAAGTTACGTGCAACTTAAGAGTAGATATTTGTATTTATTATTAATTGGTTATTTAATTTAATACTAGTATGGCAATGCTGCCAGCCTTTTGGACAGCGATTTGGGCAAAGTTTTTGATGCCATACTTTAGGTTTAATTTTAATTAGATTAGTTTATTTTATTATTCCTTTTGTGTATATATATATAGTTAAGATAATTTGAAATAAATATATAATTTCTTTGGTATTTAATAATTATTATGGAAATATAAAGATATCAAAACCAATCGATACGTGTTGCCTCGATAGGAAAGAATTCTTCTCGTAAATTATTCGCGCGGCCATTCAGCAAACATATTGCCACCCGGTACACCCACAGAAAACAGGAGAAATGACATATTAACGTGTTTTCCATTAAAACACGAAAGAAATATGACTTTAGTTAGATATTATATTCATTTCAAAACTTACTTGGCGACTGTACTTCTGTATATATATATTTATACATATTAATAAACTATGATATATAATAGTATATAATCTATAACTGTAATATATTATCTATATATATTAAAAAACAAAGTCCCTTGCCGCGACTGTGTCTGGCTGAACGCAATGAACAAAAACTACTAAACAGATTTTCATATTATTTACACCAATAAGTAGATAGACTGATACAAGAGGAAAGTTTGTGTGTATAATTCATTTATGTTTTGTCTACCCTTGCGAAGCCGGGCGGATCGCTAGTATACAATAAAAATAATTGTAAGTTAGTAATATATCTTTATTATGACTCTCGACACGAAACAATAATAAAAAAAAAATCTTTTATTTTGATTTCGGAAATCTGCATGTGTGAGACGAGCATTTCAAAACGCGTCCCGTGTGATACCGCATTGTAACTGCCCTTTTACACACACAAATAAAGACACTGCCCACCGCATACGCAACGGGGCGATTCTGTTCTTTGAAAGTGGTGTATTCTAAAATACTGACAAACTTTAATAACCAAAAAAACATGTATTAATTATTGAGTAGATGTCGTAATTTTATTACCTAGTATTACCATTAAATCTCAAAAGCTAAGTTTAAAAAATACACTTCAAATAAATCAACCTACGTACCCGTAACTCTAAAATAATGTCAGAAGTTGACTAGGACAAATCTTACTAAAACCGTCTCAATTGGTAAATAAACACGAATAGCGAGAAAACTGTATAAAAAGACCTGCAAAATATCGCGTTGCAAAAAGATTCGCTTTGTGGCAGGTATCGCTTACTTGTTAGGGGACTAAAAGATATTATTGAGAAACTGCTGTAATATTTTATAAAAAAAGCTGTCTTCAACTGGTTTCAAGCATGGTTTTTCTGATCCTACGAGTTTTTAACCGTGATTTATTATACTTACATATTAGATAACAAAGACTATTATAATTACGTGTGCTTAAAAAACAAAGAATAACTTAAAGAATTTAAAGAATAATAAGGTTTTTTTAACACCTAACTAGTTTTAAGTTTCATAGAGAAGGATAAATTTTAGACTTTGATCATTTTCGGTATTTTCATCTAGACCAGTAATATCATCTATTTCAGGCAAAATATTACATATATACTAATGCTACAATATCACTTAGTGTTTTAAAAGCCTAATCAATAAATATCAGTCACGGAATATTCCATATAAAAAACAATTCAAAACATAGAGGGACTGAAATAAAACATTAATCTATTTACTCTAGGAACTTAGTTCTTAGGCAAACCAGTTAAAAAACTGTTTTTCAACAAAGTAATATCATACTTAAAGATCAAAGAAAAGAACTTTGATATTAACCACAAGACGCTTAAAGTCATGCCTACATAATCTTCAGCAAATTGTTGCTTGATCTAAATAAAGAAGCGCCATCAACTTTTGTTGTTGTTTATTCACTTAAAAATCCATTACGTACAAAAAGACCAACTAATAAATATGAAGAACGAACGGCTTTCTTGATAAAAACCTTACGGGAGCATAACACAAATTCCAACCATATTTTAAGGAGAGTAAAGTTGGAATTACGCTGGAGCGTGGTTCTGAGACATTTTAGCGTGTTTTAAAGTAGAGAGGCGCATGTCAGAATCAATTCCTGCAGCCATTTCTCAATAAAGTTCGCGAAGGAAGCGAACACATGCAGTGAGGCTTTTAAACTTTGACGTATATTACACATGGCCGCAGATAAGTTCTTCGGAATAAACAATGTTAGATCTATATAGAGTGATGGGTATGCCGTGTTTTGGGGTACACTTGAAATATTGTGTGGACCCATATCTTTCAAAGTATCGTATTTCTTATTGAGTGGAACTGTTTGAACAGTTATAGAACTATGGTCATCACAAAAAAGTAGGTTTTGTCAACGACTTTATTCAGTTTTACTTCTCAGTGAAAGGGTCACAAAAGTCGGGTACGCAGTAGCTATATTATGTATAATACGATTTGTACAAACACGATTATTTTTTACATAAAAAAAAATACTCCTGCACTAAGGAAAATAATCCTTGTTTGGCGGGGTGTTTCACAAACATTCCAATAAGATGCAAAAGGACACCCAGACATGAATTAAGCATTGGCGGGTCACACGAATGCTTGTCCCATGCGGGAATCAAACCTGAAGCAATATTTTCAAATTTTAATTTTATTTAAATTTTTTATTTAAATATTAATTTAATTGCAAAAGCTTTGGTAATTTAACCTATACAACTCGCAAATATGTGAGACTGGAAGCCACGCATAACATAACATGAAAGAAGGCTAGACAGAAGTAGAATGGTTCTTCATTTTGGCGAACTCTACATGTCAAAAGAGCAAGCTTATTTAAGTTAATGTTTAAATAAATTGACATACGTATTTACTTCACATTTTATTTTTATTGGACAACTACTTTTGTCTTAGTTTTCCATTTCATCACGAGACAGCACAAAACCAAGTGCAAACGTAATCAAACAAAACACAATAATTACGCAACTCCCCGACTATAAATCAACCGGCTACGATATCCAGGGAGTCATCACTGAATTTCCCAGCGCTGGGCGTTTCGGCGCCGCCCAGTACAAAGAAAATTACGGCTGTATACACCGATTTATAGTTTTGATACTTGCCTTTTTTATACAAATTATTTTGGAAAAGTTGGCACGAAATGGCAGTAGAATGGAAATGGAAGGAAGAATGGCAGCGACGCCTTAAACCCAGCAGTTGAACATATTGTGTGTTAAAATAGACGAAACATATTATTTTTTGCGCTGTATGTAAGTATGGTCGTCGTTACAAGTAATTTATGTTGTGCGGTTAAAAAAATATATAAATAAGTAAGTAGATTTTATTCGTATTCTAGAATGCATACGTCTCTCGTACTCACAAAAAAGTATAGCATTTATCAAACAAAACTAATATTTCAGAGCACATTTCTAATACTGCACTTAAACAACAACTTTTCTACAACACCTGCAATTCAATTATCTAGCAAACATGAGAATCAGGCTCCCAACGGGATTGCCCGCGTAAAAAAATGTTATGCAATTTTAACTCCATGTAATGTCGTCTAGTACAAAATTACCCCAAAAATGGTAGCGTTTGTGAGTGGATCGTTGGAGGGAGATAAAAAAATATGCGCCCCGAAATGACAAGTCGGATGCTATGTATTCTAAGATAAGATAACTCGGGATCGGGTGAAAATGGGACGATAAGTTTGTAGGGAGCCCATTTTAGGGTTGTGAAGCTGTGAATCCTAGTTTTCTGGTTGATAAAAGGGTGTCTATGCTTAAAATTGTATGGAAGATGCTAGAGCTTTTTATGAAGATTTTTTGAGCTGATAGCTATCATTATGAAGTATCCATCAGTAATTAAACTGACGTAATTAAAATGATATCTAATTAACCGAGTAGAATATTCACACAACTGCTTCTAGACATAATTATGGACCATTAGGTTTATTTGCTATAGTCGCTGTCAAGTAAAGCGATAATCGTTTTATAAAAGAAACTGTGAAAACATAAATTGTGCGTCGTCTAACGTGGATTACTGTCTAGATCTACCACAACATAGTTGGTCAAACATGTTAGCCGATACTAAATAATTTGTATTTTTTCCATTATTTTATCAAGTGCATATACTAGCTTGGGTTGTCAACTGGAGATGGCAAATAAGCTTACATAACTTTTTAGATAGAAAGGTTTTGATCTGAATACATGAGTGTTGAAAATCAATATGTCCAAAAGAAAATAAAATGTCTAATCCTAGTTTTTGAATAGACATTCTAGCTTCATAGTTATTGATTGATCAGAAAGCTTATCCTTAATGTCAAAGCAGTTTACTTAACAGCAAATCGTTCCACCTTTCACTCACACCTGCAACGTTACTTTGAAATAGGAAGTGAAGTAATAGTGGAAGTGAGGTAAAGGCCAGTTACTGGAACTACACACCTTTTATTTTATGAAGTCAATAAAACGACCGTGCCAAACGTGCACACTAGAAAAGGGAACTTTGGAAAATATGTTGCAGCCGGAGGGTTGTACGATATTCGTATTTTTATTATACATATCGGCACTGAGGGGCCCCTGGCTAAGCACAAGCCTTGCTGACCGATCGATCGTAGAGGTTAAGCTTTCGTCAGAGTTGGTCTGCTTGTGATCATTATTATTGGGAGCCGTTAGTGTTCCCGAGCATCAGTGTGATTCTTTATCCCATTTCGAATCTGAATCCGCTGTGAGTTTCTTGATTAGCATTCCAAAAACTCGGTTGGTAATTCGAATTTACACTAGTACTACCCTTGCGATTGTGACAGCGAGTTGAACTAAATTGACCGTGAGATTTTGACTGATAAAGTATGAGATGTAAGAAGTGGGATTCAGTAAAGTAATTCCCCCGTCACTTCGACGCTCACTTCGCACTCGAACCCGATTCAAAGTGTCAAATAAAAAGCGTGAGAGTGAGTAGCGATTTGAGATGCTAGTTGTTGTTTGAACTTTAAAGAATCGACGTGCTGTACTAAGGCTTCCCCTTTCTAACTGGCGTCAGTTCTGTTCAAAGGTGTCGAGTTTGTTCCACTATCACTTCTTGTTCCTGCCGCGAGGTCTCTTCTTCCCCTTATGGGGTTCCAAAGCGCAATACGAAAAAACTGTGTGCTTGAATTCGCATGTAACTCGTCCTGCATGAGGCAGAAAACCCAGTTCCACGGAAAGTATATAAAACCGTTCATCATAATCATAATCTCTATTCAGTCTTTTCGGTTTTCCATCTCATCGGACTATGAGAGCGAGGGAATAGAGTGCAACTGTGTTGTGCACACACTGATGCTCTGGAATATCTCGCAGGTCTCTGTTAAGAAGCCTCCTTGGCCGTAACTCGGTCAGAGGGACATCAGTCTGGCCTCTGAATATTGGGGTTAGCTTTTAACTAATTACAAACTAATATGACCGGTTACGTGAAGCAACTCATCTTATTACATTTGTTGTAATTACTTAACCTGTTTTCTGGTTTTGGAGTAGTCAAATGTTGTTTTAGTATGCGGAAAGATTATCTTATTTTTAATGGCTTTATTTTCATGATTATTATTTTTATTGATACAAGACTTAAATGGTCTCCTCGGTATTTATTTTATTAATTATTGTCTGAGTTTTTTTAATTGGAATCCGACTATAAAACTTTATTAAAGTTTTAATATATTAATTATTACCTTAATGTAACAGATGGTCCAAATCAAAAATAATTGATTTCAAATTTTTGTTACAATAATTTACTTTAATTAAAAAATACGACATAATGATAAAAATCTTGCCTAATTTTGCATGAAATCTTATTACACCATTTAGTCTTCACCACTGCACTACATGGTACCAAAGGTACCACACAAATATAATACGACAGACGAACCGCAAGTATGAAATTATTTACGCAACACTCATTCAATCTTCAACTTTAACTCAAACAAATAAGACTGAAAATCGCATGGAATTAATTATCCACGTGTCACTACAAGAGATAAACACCCTTTAGTTCTATTTCGGAAGTTCTAATTATGTCAAACCAATTTGTAATTTATTCCTAATAACATTAGTTCTAAATTAGATTGCAGTGAGTTCTCGTCTAATGAAATGCAATGGAATATTCATTAAGTAAGTGCAACTCGCATACGGGAATGATTATTTTCTTTGGTGTGTTTGAACTGGATGAAAATAAACTGTAAAGATATCTTTGCTTAGAAAACATACTTGTCAACGTAAGTAATGAGTTAGATATTAAAGATGCTTATAAAAACTTGAATGTCTATTAAACACGTTACCCGTGTAAACAGGGTTGCCAGAAGTCCGGATAAACCCGGACATTAGACGGCGACCAACGAAATGTCCGGCTTTTTTAATTTGTTCTTGTTTCCTCAAATTTAATTAATTTTCTCATGATAAGTGATAATAAGGATGGGTTTACTTAAAAAATAAAAAATTTGGGTTCTGTAAATACTATGACAAAAAAAATGTGTCTGGCTTTTTCACCCAAACGTCCAGAAAAACTGGCTGGTCTATCCGGCTTTTCGGTTTTAAGACCTGGCAACCCTACGTGTAGACGCGTTTGCCTTCGTTTTTCGCAACCCACCGCGAGTCGAAGTATCCCTAAGTCGGTTAAAATTGGGTTCGATTCTCACGCACTGCGCAGTGCGTGGCTATCCCTTGTCTTCGGCCGGTGATCCATGGTGTCGCGCACCTAAGAAAGCCGGCATAAATTATACATTAATAAAAAGTTTAATTAAATGAGTAGGTCTGAATAACTAACTTATATCCATACGATGTGAATTTAGCCTATCGAGAAACTGATGTCATATAGATAAATCATGAAAATATGATCAAATACTGAAAAATCAGTGATCTATAAAGTCCTCGTGTATACGAGCGTTTAACAAAACAAAAACACACTCATATATAATGAAAAGGAAAAGCAGTATACAAAGGCCAGTAACAAAAAAAAACCTAATCAAAATACTCTTAAAAATAATTTACATTACAAAATACACGAAACTGTCAAATTAGACGAGAATAAAAATAAAAATGGTGTCTTAAATGTTGAAATTATTGGTGAAAGCCATTAGCAGGCCACAGTGTCTGTTCACGCACTTTGACACGAAATAAACTGGCAATCAGAGGAGTGCGGTGTCGGAGAGAATCCTCATAAATCCGGCGTCGACTTCACTCCAGCCTTATTCAATCTCCGAGGGAATGGGGCGACCGAAGATGTAGAAATTCTGGATGAGTTTTCTGTTCATTCAACATTTTAGTATTATTTTTGTGTTTAAAATCTTTGAGATGAATAAAAGTTTTTGGAAACAGTTATTATGCCAGATAACTGAGAGCGTCTTTCTGATTTTATTCCTATGAAATTTAATAATTTTCGACTTTTCTAAACATGTTTTTTTAATTAAAAGGCTACTATAAAGTACGTAGGTTACTATGTAGCACTTTTTGAAAGTTAACATATCAGACAGCGCTTCCTAAGTGCTCTGGCTGTGAAGAAGAAACCGCGCAACAATATTCCCAGCAGCACGCTGTCTCTCATTTACAACTCGTACTTTTAGCACATTGAAAACCGTGAAGAAGACACATACAAGACCTACTGCACGAATTTTGATAAGACTATAGAATACCTATATATAACATTTATAGAATATAGCATTTAACACAGACTAACCTATAATAACTAATGAGTTTGTTTACCTAACAAGCTAGGCCCTGCTGATTTACGATTTATTAAGATATAGTATATGCGCAAAACATGTTTTGTGATTTTTTCCAATGTTTTTATACTTATTCTGCTATTCAACATGACGTCAAATTCAACAAATCAAAGATCCATATAAAAGTTTGCCTTTTTTGGGTTAAAAATTGTGTTACTAACAAAATACAAATAATTCTAGCCATTTCTAGCAAAATACAAGTCTGTGTAGTATACTTTACGGAGAGAGGTCGTGTTTCGCGGGCCACCGATATAAAAGTCCACTTTATAAAGGCTGACCGCAGACGATCGCCTTTGTACGTTTGTCTTACCCGCGCAACCTCAGAAACTCTTAATGTACCATTGAATGGGGATTTACTTCATTTTGGAGTTTCGCTTTATATCTATTACGAAGGTCGAGCGATATTTTAAAACGAATTTGTTTATATAATGTTTGATTGTTAAGCTTATATGTATGTTGGACAATATTAGGTGGATTTGTTTAGGCCCATGGAGATAGATAGAAAGTTGACTGTATAATCTAACGTTTGAATATTTAATAGGTAGATTTAGATTTGATTCTTGGCGAGTTGTTGTGCTGGCGAGTAAGCGGCGTCAGTGGTCTCCCGGCCCGCACCCCGCGCGCCTCCTCTTTGTCATACTGTGATGTGTGTTAACAAGATCTTATAGAAGATACTTCTTTCAAAGGAGAAGGAAAACCTAGTCATTTATAGGTTATATCCTTGCTGGCTTCTCACGGCGTAATATTACGAGTCGCGCCGCGCCCGCTACGTCAGTGGCTCGGCGCGACTCGTTACGGCGCCGAGTGAGCTCGTGGAGGTGCCGGCATGCTCGGCGCGGCACGACTCGCGATATCGTGCACCGTAAGAACCCAGCATTGGAAACCATAAACGTGACTGTCATGACACACACTTAAAGTACTTTTAGAAGTAAGTAGTTTTATGAAACGTGATATCAATTAGAGTAACTAATAGACTTGCAAAATCATAATTATCGCAGATTTATCTAAATAATGTCATCCTCTTGTGGAAACTAAGGGCTGGCGGACCTTAATACAGGGTACTATGTACTATGTTACCTAGGACGTCAGAACTAATCGTATTGTTTCATCTTAAGCTTGAAAACTTGTCCCCAACATGTACAACTGTATTTTTTGTAACCGATTCTTCCTTTTTTATAAAAATATCATTAAAAAACTAATTGATTTCGTGCGCCAAAGCCTAGCCTAGGTAAATAGAAGCACGATTAAAATAATGCAAGAAAGCAAAAACTTATTATTTAATTCACGAACAGACACATGATACCATACAAACTTCAAACAAAGTTGGGTTTATTTGACGCGGCCCCGTCAAATAGAATAAGCGAAGTAACTTACCAAGTTATACTTAAGTTCAAACATGTTACAGTACGTCAGATTCAATGGATGTCCCGCAAAACATTGAACTTAAACTGAATAACGAACTATTAACACAGTAGCTTAGATAAAACACGGGCAAGTTCGACCTTGTTCCGTTACTAACAACTATTTACAATACATTGCTCCATATGACTAGTTTCGTAAAAAGAATAATATGGCAATGGTAAGCATTGGTTATTGTATTTATGTCAAATAAAACTCGTAACAATTTTTTTAACGAAATCGGAATATAAAACTTTCTAAACCAAAATTAATTTCTATTATTACACTTGAATGAATTTCAATTCTAATACAATGCCAATGAATTGTTATTCATTTAACAGGCACACTAACAACATACGGTATAAAACAATACTGCTAATGTATAGACTCCAGTAAGTTCCTTCCATTGACGGAAGGTTTTTTGTCAAGAAAACTGTATCATGTAATCGCTAAACTAATATCAATTTTGCATCGGCCTTGTATAAGAATTAAAATAATTAAAGAGCACGGACACTGGAGCCTTATTATAAGCTTACGCTGATATATATCGACTTCGTCTTGGGACAACCCACACACGGACATCTGATCCCAAACTAGGTAGAGCCTGTACTATGGCAACCAGACAACTGATAAACTTACTTATTAATTATTAAATACATACAAATTATAGATAAATTACACCCAGACACAGAACAAATGATCGTGCTCATCACACAAAGATTTGTCCTGGGTGGGAATCGAACCCACGACCTTCGGTTCAGCAGTCAGAATTACTAACCACTAGACCAACAGGCCAGTCATATACAACGTCGTACAAAAATAATAAGAGCCTGCCCTCATAAAAAATCAATAAAGTTAACTCAACTGCATTTCAATAAGTTCTACTTAAATAAATAAGTTTATTCGACGCCTTCTGAGCTTCAAACTATTGAACAAAACAGCAATCATCGCTAAAACTACTCTATCAAAATACAACTCAAAACAGCAACTTTAATCGAAAACATTTCACACTGTCATTCCAACATTTACTTGGCGTTTGACTTTGTTCACGGAGATCATTGTCAAGAAACAATTGGAGGAAAGTCGATCTGAAAATTTTATGCCTCTTTCTTTATTGAGCTATAATATACGTCAGCAACTGTATCGATAGGCAGAGGAGCGGCAATAATTAAATATATTTGAATATGTAACACTGACTGTTATATTTTCCACTTTAAACATAACTATTTGGTACTTAAATCTACTCTAGAACACTTTACGAAGATGTAGCCATTATGGTTGATAAACTTATAAAGAGAAGAATTCACACTAAACATAGTAGTTAAGATCAAGTAAGTATTTTAAAGCTCCTTTATAATTACGTCAGCATTCACACATTCTAAAGGTTTAAACACAATCATAAAGTAGAAACATAATCTCGACACCACATTTTAACGTTCAAACCCGTTTACTAACTTCTCACACATAACTTAGAATAACCGTAAAACATTCGACAAACGACCAAGTCGTTTAACTTTAACTCATTTTCAGCTTAACCGCAGTAAAAGATCAGGTTTAACGTCATGGCGGCGACAGAGGATTTGCTTTAGAGTTGCCAATCTCCGCAACTAGATGGCGCTGTGAGACATGCTCGTAAACATTTTATGGCCAGTCTCAGTCGTGCACAGACAGTGATGCGGTGAGCAGGTCTACGTACGTACGGATATTGAATTTAGATTATGTTTAAAACTAGTTTTAATAATGTGTGAGCTTAATGTTGCGTAATTGTAAAATGTTTAACGACAAGAATGTTAAAAAATCTTTGAAATCAGTAAGAAATAAATTTCATTTTTTTTTACATAAATACCTATACCTCATAGATACCACTGTTGACCCACTAGGCAGTGGGCCCAGTTGGTCATTAGGTTTTGTTATTTACAAATATTTATAAACTTATTTGAAATCAATTTCCAAAAAAGTCGGATGTCGAAAAGATGCAAAAAACAATATTTATTTCTTACCAAAACCGAAGCACTACATAACAATAAACAAAGTTAGGTGATGTCAGAATTCCGGTTGAGGATCGCTGTTGCCTGATGTAGGTAAAAGTATCACCTGTATTACAGGTCACCAGTAATGGATCGAGTAGTGAGCCTAAAAATCTAACCCTAGAAAAACGTACAGACATATAGCCTACCCTTTTAGACGAAATAGGTAGTGATATACACAGCCTTGCAATTGAGCGAACAAGCATGCTAATAAAGTTTGTTGCCACTTCCGCTCTGAGCTCCTTTACGGGCAAACCCGGTAGGAAATTGAATGTTGAATGCGGGTAGAATGCAAACCACCCATAGGTAGTAGCCGTTTCAATATTATTAGGTCCTATTTTACTTGCAAGCGCATTATTTAAGGATGCTCTATAAAAGTAACAATAAAAAAAGTAAAATCTTTTAGGTGATATTGTAGGGTATATGCACAAAACACCGAAAAATAACATCAAATATTGTATCAGTTCTAATTCATAACGTAATTATTTGTTGTTTATTTTAATAATTCAAAAATATATCAATAAAATAAAATGATTCTCAAGATATGACGTCATATAGATCAAAGATGACGACATACGCCTTATTGCTTACTTGTAATTCTTCTTGTTGACATCAACTCTGACGTCATTTTGATGTCATACGCAACAAGACAAAGATGGCGCCTGTTTTAAATGCTATAATTCTTTTATGAGAACTAATGGTTTGTGGCGTCATATTTTCTAGTGTAAAGACGTTGTAACTGAACACTTAAGCACATAAAAAGAATCGTGCAAATTCCCTTTATTATGAACACTAGCTGTTTCCCGCGGCTTCGCCTGCGTGAATGTCGGTTATCGCGGCAAAAAGTAGCCTATGTCTTTTCTCAGGCTTAAAACTATCTGTGTACCAAATTTAATATATATCGGTTCAGTAGTTTTGGCGTAAAAGAGCGACAGACAGACAGAGTTACTTTTAATATTAGTAAGAATTAAGAACTTTTGCTTATGTCTTCATGGATTTTAAGCATCTCATCATAATTTCATAACTATTTTCTATATATTGTTAATTAATGGTAAAGATAACATATTTTGTCATGGTTCTAAAAACATTATATTTTAGAATACCTTTTTCAACGAAAAAGTTCTAGTAACAATTAAATAAATAAATCCACAATAAATTCAAGATAAAATATAATGTTTTACGCACAGAACAGATAAAATAAGGTAGAAGTCGCATGTGGGCGGGGCGCGCGTACCCCGGCATAAGCGGGCTCACGCGTATGTTACTCTGCGCTACACGTCGCGCACGTCAGTCTAGTTACGATCGCCACGGTGAAACAAGCTCGACTAATAAATACAAAGATGCCGTTTTGTACTGTTTTAGAGTGCTAGCTAGATAGCAGCGCCAAAAATTTATCAAATGGTGGAATTTCCCATCATCGATTAGTCCTGGTTTATTTTCTATTGATAAAATTTTGAAAAACAATAATTTGTAAAAAAACGCAAATAAAAATTTACTTTATTTTGTTGGCAGTTAGGTTCACTTTTTTTTAAAGGAAAACAATTATTCTAGAACATTCCGACAATGCACAATGTCAAGTTCTGCTACTCATTTAGGCATTACCGTTATCGATAATGAGTTATCGATAATGAGTTATCGATAGTTTAAAATACAGACGTTTTATTTATGTTGAACTACTAAAGAAGGAAAATTTCACATAGTAAAATTTTTACAGATTCAAAATGTAGTTTTTAAATTATTCGAGTAGTTAAGGCCTTACACATTTTTTTTAGCTATTTTAATTTCGTTTTTACTTAATTAACTTAGGTACTTAGCAACTATAAAAGTTAGGGACATGAAACTTGGTTCCTAGCTAACTTTCCTAGATACTTAAATTTTTTGAAATCAGCTCTATAAAAACACTTTTTTGCTCAATCTACCAAACTATTTAACTTAATAATATATTTTTCACACTATTTGATGCATTATCATTATAACTAGATTAATGTGGATTGATTCTTTATTCCATCGGATTAATTTCGATTAATATAAGATTTTCCATTTTGTCGCTTGCGTTATTATTTCTAAGACAATCTTTCGCGACCTTAACATATGTTTAGCTCTTTCCGTCCCGTTAGCAAGCAGTTAGTATGATCTCTCTCTTACATTTGATTTCTTTTTTATTCTCTTAGGTTGACTCTCCACTCCGCTTATCGTCGCTTACACGCAGACGAAATAATTATTCGAGTAGCGCCTTAACTCTAATTTATCTATCTATACTTATAATAAATTTGTAGAGAGGTCAATTCTGTACATCAAATATATTTTCAAAATAACTATCAGGGGGTGATAAGTGATCGATACTGATGCCAAAAATGCAATCAGTTAAATTTTTGTCTGTCTGTCTGTCTGTATGTTCCTTATAGAAACAAAATCTACTCGACGGATTTTTACGAAACTTGGTATAATTATTCTTCATACTCTTGGGCAGGTTATAGTATACTTTTCATCACGCTACAATCAATAGGAGCAGAGCAGGGAAGGGAAATGTTGGGAAAACGGGAGAAGTTACTCCATTTTTTAAGCTTCAGTCGCGTATGCAGCCTTAATGGTTAAAGCTACATACGAGTAGAAATCATGTATGAGGGAAATGTTCTACATAAAATTGTCTAAAAAATATCCCACAACATGTCTATCTTTTATGGTTGACTCACAATAACACGTGTAACTCCCGATAGCTTAGCAGTTCGGAGCTTTCTGATTATATTTGTTTTTTCTTACGTTTATAATACTCTCACTCATCCCTAATTAAAGAAAGTTATATATAGTTATATATAGTATAGAAACACCAAACTTAAACATGAAATACGATAATAAGCCATCGCGCCGTCGCGTCGCGCGTGAATACTGAATCATGCTATAAAGAATAATTTTTGTGTAACGTGACATATTATATTTTCCTACTAAAATACGAAAGTTAATCTGTCTGTTACATCAAAACCACTGAACCGTGAGTGACATATTATGCTACTTTTTTACGAAAAACGACGGAAACGCGGACGAAGTCGCGGGCAAAAGCTAGTCTAAGAATAAAAAGTAATGTCGATAAAATAAGGCAATGCCAATGTTACATACCTAGCAAAACACATTTAGTAATAAGTTTGATCCAGAAATATCAATCTTATTTGTGTGTAAATACATCTAAATTGAATGAATTTAATATAGAGCCATCTAGCAGCGAGTAGCATAACTTTCTCTTCAAACTATTCTGTACGATAAAGGGTATACAATAAACAACACTGTTAACATGCTGTCATGGTTTTTATTCTATTAAGTAACGCTTGATAAACCGCCTACTTCAAAATGCCCAATGACGTGAAGGATTTTTTAGTGTTACGAAATACGATATACCTATCTTTGTGTGAGTTTGGGTGTGGTTTGGGTACGCTAGTCTCGGTAGAAATGAAGCGCTATGCGACTTCTACTGTATTTTTTCTGTTCTGTGGTTTTACGTATTGCTGTTACAGGTATTAAAACCACATTCTCCTTTTCCATAAATTGAATAGTAAAAACATTCTGCTGACATAAACAGCAAGCAATCAGAAAAGTGCTCCAGATTTTACTATTTAATAAACCATGGCCTGTCCGCGTTCAATCGTCATATTTTAGTTGTTCATAAAAAATATAAAGGCAATTGTATACGAGTTCGTTTTATGTGGCATTATAAGGCCGAGGCTGCACTGTCCACTTTACGAGGGACGATACGGCGCGTTTTATTCGAGTTTTATTGACAGGCGGATCACTATGACTTCGAACTATAGCTATCCGTATGCCGTTGATATCCGATCATATTGTTCGTGGTAGCTAAAACGGATTTATCGTATTTATTTTACCTTTATAATAAAAAAAAAGTCGTGTTTATTTGATCACCCAAAAAAAATGAAGTAAAATAATAAATAGAAAGTTATGATGAATTATTAAACATTATGATTATAATTATTTATTGCTTTTTATCGAATTTAAATAGTGAATGTTGTAATCAAAGGACATTCATTTTATACTTTATTTTTGTAATCCTCATCTCGACTTATGGAACTCTCTTTAATGCCAAATTGCACAAAGAAAATTGATAGAAATCTCTTATACAGGACTGCTTCCGAGACAGAGTATAAAGAAGTTTTTACATGAAAGGAAAATAATTTATAACCTAGTATTATTAAAATTCTTAAAAAGCTGAAGAGTTTTTTTATGTTAACCTCACAAATCTCTTACCAGTCAGATTCCAGACGGAAAATTACTTTTCACGTGAGATAGTCAAGTACTTAAGTAATTTTATAAGTTAATCAATATAAAGCCAGGAAAAATCGCGGGACACGCCTATGTTTGAGCAAAATCAAGGGCAAACCTCTACAATAAGGTAGAGAAGTGAAATTGTATTCGTATTAAAGAGTATGCGTACTTCGTAGTCCGCAGTCCGTGGTCCGCAGTCCGCGAGTGCATCGCAAACATTGACGGACATACAGACAAACATTACTTCTGTGCCGGTTATCCGGTTAACCGGTTATCCGAAGTTGTAAAGGTTGAAATCAAGAGGTAAATAAAATATTTGATAAACGGGTGAGTTATGATTTTGATGTTCCGTGATTTGAAACAGGGTGTAACCAAATATTTGATAAACGGGTGAGTTATGATTTTGATGTTCCGTGATTTGAAACAGGGTGTTACCAAAAGAGTATATTTGTATATATTCAAAAGGGGTGAAGTTTACATCTGGTATAAAGTTAGTTTATAAAATTTCAGCTCAAAATTAACTTTTTAATTAATTGATATCCATTTGTTCGCATCAATTATTTGACACTAAAAATCTTAACTGGACCGCTGAGCGATGTATCTTAAATTTAGTGAGTGACGTAAAAAGATATTGACACGTTGTGTAATGATTTTCAGTATCTTATAGTTAATGCAAAAAATTGTGTTTCAATCGTATAGCTTTATTTTTTTAAACCCCAGCTGTTCCCTCGGCTCCGCCCGCGTGAATATCGTTTATTGGAGCTAAAAGTAGCATATGTCCTTTCTCAAGCTCTAGACTATATGTGTACCAAATTTCTTTTAAATCGGTTCAATGGTTTTGGCGTGAAAGTGCGACAGACAGACAGATGGACAGAGTTACTTTCGTATTTATAATATAATTAAGGATTTTGAGCAGATATTTTGTAAACTGTCTCTATATCAGATTACAGTACAGTATACTGTACTCTTCATCCCTTTTGGATGGATGTAACCTTTTGGAAACAACCTACAGGGTACCTAATAAATTTTTTGGCTTATATATAAGCCAAAATATTTTAAATACGTGAACTGTTGAGGTTTTGAAGCTTGTTTCTTTCACAAACTCTACTCACAGCTAATCAAGACTTAAGCTAAATATTTTGGCAATACAAAAATACAGGAAAACGCTTTATGAATCCCAAAAACATACACACATACATAAGTTATCACATAATATCGAAGAAGCCAATAGATCGTGTGCCCCAGGCGAGGTTTCTCCCTCGGAATCTTAATATAAAACGCCTTTTATTACTCCTGATCCCAATTTATAAGACCATATTACAGTTCCCATTGGATTGATCGTCTGACTTTTGAATTTTAGGCAATAATATTAGTTATTTAGGGCACTACAACAATAGTAGCATGTACAATGTTTGTGCTTAAATTATTTAATAACAAGTTTTTGAAACGTTTTTAATCTAATCCCCTAAAAAAGAACATTTTCTAATCTTTATTTAAAAACAAAATGGTTTACTCACGCATATTCTCGGGATCGCCCGACTAGTTTCAGACTCAATAGGAGTCCCTAATCATGAGCTGACGCGGCGGCGATCCCGAGAATATGCGTGAGTGACTCCTCACGAAAGTTATTATACATTTTCTAATCTTGATAACTAAATAGTTTAAACAAAATGTTCAATATATTTTATGCTAGCTGTGCCTAGAACCGGCAATACGCCGTTTACCTTGGCCACCCTTTTACATAGCCAACTATCTTCCTCAAAAATATGGCTATCAAATGCAAAGACTTTTTCCAATACTTTCTCGAGATTAGCAAGGTCAAACTAAATCATTAGCAATTACATTAGTATTGTTAACCGAAATCAGTATCGACTGCTACTTTTCACTAACACCGGAAGTACGAACAACACTACTGGGGAAGTAATTTGGCCGCGGCGCGTCTCTCGTTAATTGTAAAATAATTAATAATTATGTAATGTAAAAAAAATAATCTTATGATAATATAATTATTTTACAGTGTAAAGAATCAATAGTTTCCTCTTTATAGATAAATACAATTTAATCAAAGCATACGCCTCGTTGACACTTCGGGCGAAACAAGATCTGGCTTTTACCTTGGACAGAGGATAAGCATTGCCATACAACGTGGCAATGCTGCCAGCCTTTTGGGAACACTCCCAGTGGACAGCGATGTGGGTTTTTTTTTTTTTTTTTTAAAGTTTACTAGCAATGTGGGTGGAATTCACATTACTAGCAATCTTGTTAACCCCTCCAACTAAGCTAAAATGCTTGTATCTGGAGTGGGTTCACGTCAATAGTGCAATGGGTGGGGATCGAACCTGCGACCTCTCGATCACAAGGCCGTTACCCTAGCCATTAGGCTATTGCCGCTTCAAATTTTAATTAGTTTTATTCTATGTTTAATTAGATTAGTTTATTTTATTATTCCTTTTGTATGTATATTATCAAAGCATTAACTCATCATATTACCTCAATAACAATAATATGGAACTAAAAAATAATAAGAAAACTCAAATAATATCTGTGTCCACTCTTTTATGTTTACTATAGAGTATTAGGGGGTTCGCTGCAATCGCATCCAATATCCGTCGGTCGCGTATGGATTTATTTATGAAGTTCACCACATAACATAAATATCTAATCTGTGTATTGGCTCTAGCGAATATTAGCCGAATATATACGATGGTATTTTTAGATGTATTGAGCTTTTAAAGTTGCAGCAAAGTAGTGGTCTGTTGTCCATATCAATTGGATTGAAATGTTATGGTAAATTAAGATACACCCTTTTTTTTTAGGCGAGGGATACCTCATGGACACCCTCTCACTCGGGGGAGCGAACGGGTAGTGTCAGACTCTTACTGACTAAACCTGAACCGCCGTGCTACGTCATCCGCGTTTCGTGTTGGTGCGTGGTAATGCATTGCAATTCGTCACGCACAAATTAAAATTAACCCTGACATACTATGGTAACGAGACCTTTTTTCCACTCTATCATCACCCACTCCACCATCTTTGGTGTATTAAAAAGTATTTACCAAAATCAATGCAAACAAAGTCACGGGCAGTTAGATAACATACCTCGTTATCACATTTGAATAAATGAGAAATGGACACCAAACTTGCTACATAGCAACTCTACAGGTACTCTGGCGATAGCCGTTTATAAAACCTAATTTTGAAAACAAACGCTAAACGATCACCAGAACAGACTAATCCACGAATATTGTATAAATATTTTTTTAACAAGTCACACTAATACCATGGCAACCCAGACAACTGGTAAAAATACAGAAAATATTATTATTATAGATAAAATACACCCAGACAGAACAAATGATCATGCTCATCACACAAAAGTTGTACTGGGTGAGAAGCAATCCGACGACCTCCGGTGTAGTTGTCAGCGTCACTAAACACTAGATCAACAGGGCAATCAAATGCAATATTCAAAGGCAAATTTACTTTAACACCTACGTAATTGTCTATCTGTCTCTACTTTACTCCTAAAAGTACCTAACATGGCAAAAGCCAGCATTAGACTTCAGCTCCACTTACCTAATAAATCTCTAAGTGTTCAGCCATAATTATGACCTTTGGGATGGCTTCATCTGTTATCAGAAGACGAAGGCGTGATAAACAAATGCCAAACCAATTTTAAAATCCAAACGCTTCATAGTTCGCGATTCCCGTGCAAACGACTCACGATACCTAAGTATATATTATCAACATAATCACTAAAGAAATACAGGAGAGAAGTTAAAAAGTTGGTGCGTACGTGCCCGGCATCGAACTCCACCTCGCCAGTAAAGTGGAGTGAACTATCTCACTTTCAACGGCCTTACCTCTCGAAATAAAGTAGCTAAGTTAGATTCTAGGTTATAAAAAGTGGAGAAGGCATTTTGAGCACAGTTCTGTTGTTGAAATGACTTTTGAAAAATGACTGGTAAGTTTACGAAAATGGTATATTATATTGCAGATTTAACACTTGCAAGTTTTAATGCTATCATAAAAATACAGGTAATAAATATATGGACTGATAAATGGGCAATGCTCAGAACAGAAAGTTTGAAACCAGCTAACCTTTGCTACTGTTTTGACAAAGATGAAGAATACAACACAATCCACACAATACTACCTACCCCTTTACTAATTAATTGCGTTATAAGCCACCATGCCAACTAACAATGCGCGCCGTGCCGCGGGTTCGATCCCTGCATGGAATAAACATTAATGTGATGAACTGCTTTCGCAGTTAATCAGTGATGTAAATGGACGGACTGGCCGAGCTGTCGACACTTTTCGCGCTTCGCGTGTCTTTCTACCGTTTGTATTTTGTTTTCTCAGAAAACAAAAACCAAGCGGCCTGAGAAATTTTTTCTCGACCACTCGAGTTGAACAGCTTTAAGCAGTTCGTCTGCGAACGAAGTTACACTTACCAATTATATTTTATTGATAAGTATACCATATCCATTAACTTTGGAAGATTCATAATCTTTGACAAGGGATGCATCAGTATGCGCCCCGTAACCCCTAAATGCTGGACCGACTTGCAATACTTATAGCAGTTTAGTGTTGGCCCCAGTATTGTATTACACGGGGTATTATGTGCATAGCAGTGGAGGGTTGCTTACGTGACCAACCCACTTTGAATATATTTTCAATTGAGTTGCTTTGTTTATTTATAATGATATTAAGGTGTTATTGTTTCGAAATGTTTGTTATAACGTCTACTTAACATAAAACGTATGGCTAGTTGTACCGCGAGTCTGCTTGTTTTTCTTAATGTCAGGATAGCATTGATTAAATACCGTTCAATCCGTGAAGGTACTCAAAATTGACAAAGCAAAAAAAAACTTTTCTACACAAATACTTGTTTAGATTTAATTGTATTTTATGTGATATATTATATATTTAAGGATTGACATTAAAGTTGTCGCATAGCTCGATAGATGGCGTTAAGATCGAGTTAGATCGCGCAATCGTTTGATGCAGTGTGTTCTTTATAAGGTGTGAACATTAATTTGAAAGTTGCGATTCTTTGGGAGCAATATAACTATTGTAAATCGTCAGACCTCTTGTGATAAATATAAGCAGTAAAGTGTATCTGTTTATTTTTATTTAAACTCCCGCTCCTTGAACCCTGGGGTTATGTTCATGGTCCTTCGAGCCGGATGGAGTATTTTTGGGTAGTCTTCGGTGGTGATATTGGTTCACCCAACGTGTTAGTACTGGATAGCGGATTGTTATCCAGAGCATTACCCCCTTCAGTCGAGGGCATACAAGTGTGCCTGAGAAGGGTGGTACCAGAAGACGTCAGCGGTCGACGAGGGCTGGAGTCATCTGGAGGAACACGGAAGACGCAAAGCAGGTTCGGGAGTTCGTGGCGAAGATGCACAGGGGTCGCCACTGGTGAAGGTTGAAATTTGGTTGTGTAGTGAGGCAAGTGTTGGTGTAAAACTGTGAGTACATTTTCAACCTTATATGAAAGAAGATTTTAACTTAGAAAATTTGAAAAATTTGTCTAGAATTAAGTAGTTTAGGACTTGTGTTAGTTTTAAGTGAATACTGCTTTAGACGGGGAACCTATGCCCGATTTTGGTCTCAGCAGTATTGTTATAAAACACTTAGAAAAAATTCATTGATTTTTGGGACTTAAAAAAAAAATTATTTGATTTGTTTTGGGACTTGAAATATTAATTTAGTGTTGTGTGTTGGTTGTTTAAAGTTGTTAGATACGTGTTATAATTTAATATTGTTATCTAAAATTTTAAAATGGAGTCCTATTACAATATACAAAATGATTTAAAGGAGAAAATTATTAAAGCTAGATCTAACTTTAAAAAATCGCCTAAGGAACGTTTAACCGTTACCCATATAGAAACAAGATTAGAAACGTTAGAAAAACAATGGTCATTATTCTGTACGAATGACAATAGCATTGTAAGTAATGTGAAGACAGCAGAACTACATAGTACTGACTATCATAAGAATTGTTTGTATGATTTTGTAGAAGACCTTTATATTGAGTTTAGAAGTGAGTTGAAAGAAAAACTACGGCAGGTTAAAGGTAACTCTACTGAATCAAAAGTTGAAGGTGGCAATTCTAGCTGCTGTCATGAAGGAAAGGTAGTTAGTAGAGTGAAATTACCAGAGATAAAAATAGCGTCCTTTTCAGGCAAATATTCAGAATGGAATACCTTTAGGGACTTATTTATAGGTTTAGTACATAGTAACAAACAGTTAGAAGACTCACAAAAATTTTACTATTTAAAGGGACACTTGACAGGAGAAGCGGAATTATTGTTGAGAAACATTCCTGTAACTTCTGAGAATTATAAGATAGCCTGGGAGAAATTAGATCATACTTATAACAACAAAAGGTTTCTTGCAAACAATACAATAAAAACTTTGTTAAGTCAAAAAAGCATGTTGTTCGAGTCAGCTTCTGATCTCAAGTCAATTTTGAATACGACATCAGAATGCTTAGAATGCTTAAAAAACTTAGGGGTAGATATAACTACATGGGATATCTTGATTATATATTTAATAAGCGAAAAATTAGATAAAACAACAAGGAAGGCGTGGGAATTAAAAATAGCTAGCGATAGCTCCTGTGATTTACCTACCTTTGCGCAATTTTCGGAGTTCCTTCATAGTCGTTATCGAGCATTAGAAAGTTTAGAAGGTAATCAAGATGTCCGTAGGAGGGATAAAAATTATAAGGGCACGCAATCCTTTCATGTAGTAAAGAACAATGAAAATGTTAAATGTGCATATTGCTTAGGCGATCACAAAATAACAGCATGTAAGCATTTTAGTAAGCAGTCTAACGACAAGCGACGTGATTTCGTTCAGGAAAATCGTTTATGTTTTGTATGTTTGTACAATAACCACTCTGCTAGGTTTTGCAGGGCTTCGGTACGATGTCACATATGTAAGCGTCGGCACCATACATTGTTACATCCTACGGGTGGTTCCGATTCTGAAGAGGACATTAAGACAACTAGCGATGACGCCTCCTCTTCGAAAAGGAAGGAGGAAGTTAGTTCAAGTGCGGCCGCGCAAGCGGAGGGATCTAGCAAACCATTGATATCCTGTCTTTCCACAGGCAATGGTAGGAAAACGGTTCTGTTGACAACGGCGGTAGTACAAGCAGAATCTAGAAATGGGACATACCATATAATAAGGGCGTTGCTAGATCAAGGGTCTCAAGGCTCATTTATTACCGAAGCTACAGTACAGCATTTGGGTCTCAATAAGATTGCTACAAATAACACCGTGTTGGGTGTAGGAGGAGACAAGAGCGTTATTTCGAAATATACTGTGGTCGTAAATGTGAGGTCTAGAAAGGATCCTAACGTACAAATAAGAGTAAACGCTTTTGTTCTTAAGTCATTAACTGCTCTTTTGCCAGTTACTAAGGTATCAAGGATAGAGTGGGTAGATTTGGCTGATGAGGAGTTGGCTGATCCGGAGTACTATACGCCTAACAAAATTGATATTTTGTTAGGCGCCGAAGTCTATAGCCGAGTCATCCAATCTGGCATAAAAAGGTATTTAAACGGCAGTCTATTAGCTCAGGATACTAGTCTGGGGTGGATTTTGTCGGGTGTATCAGAAGTGGATGATACTCAAATGTATTCTCACATCACTGTAATGCATTCTTCTCTAGAGGCGGATAACCTACTAAAAAGGTTTTGGGAATTGGAAAATGAGCCATCTGATGTAAAGAAAATCCTCACCGAGGAGGAACAGAGATGTGAAGAATTATCTTCAGAAACCACGAGACGTGATGATAGTGGTAGATACGTACATCTACCATTTCGTGATTCTTATCTGATAAAGAAGTATGGGGAATTTAAGTCTATAGCTACCAGAAGACTGAATAGTTTGGAAATTAAATTAAGCAAAAAATATTAAATTGAAAAATGATTACGCGAAAGTTTTACAAGAATATCTAGACTTAAATCATATGGAGAAGGTACCAGTAAACAAGAAAAGTGATAAAGCTGCTATATACTTACCTCACCATGCTGTCGTCCGGGAGGATAAGGTTACCACGAAAGTGCGAGTCGTTTTCGATGCTTCCTGTAAAGGGTCTAACGGAAAGTCATTAAATGATTGCCTTTTAGTCGGACCAAGGCTGCAGGCTGAACTGCGACATATTATAATGCGTTGGAGGCGACATCCAATAGGTTTGGTCGCGGACATTGAAAAAATGTATCGCCAGGTATTGGTAGACAGAAAGGTTCAATGGATTCTCTGGAGAGTAGATCCTGAAAAAGAAATTGAGGAATATGAATTAATCACAGTGACGTTTGGTACGGCCTCGGCACCCTACCTAGCGGTACGTGCTCTTCATCAGGTTGCCTATGATGAGTGCCGAGAGGATCCTGAAATAGCAAATGTTATATTAAATGATTTTTACGTGGATGACATGATGTCTGGAGCTGAAAATGTTGAAAAAGGTTTTACTATTTATACAAAAATTAATACAGTCCTAGCGAAGAGTGGTTTTAAATTACAAAAATGGATATGTAATAATAAACAATTGTTGGATAGTATAACGAAGATACTGGGACTTACCTGGAACTCCAGCGATGACTTCTTCCAGTATTCAGTTAAACTCGCGCCGATTACTGCACCTGTAACAAAAAGAAAGGTATTATCCGATATTGCTAGACTGTTTGATCTACTGGGGTGGTTAACACCAAGCATTGTCTTAGCAAAGGTATTTATTAAAAAAATATGGTTAGCGGGCTTAATGTGGGATCAAGATATTCCATCAAATTTAATTAATGAATGGGTTACTTACCATATCAACTTGAATTTATTAACAAGTTTAAAGATCTCTCGATGGTTGCACACTTGTTCAGATAATTTGAAGGTTGAGTTATACGGATTTTCGTATGCCTCGAAGGTGACATTTGGAGCAGTTGTCTACATGAGAGTTATAGACAGTACAGGTAACATCCATGTATTGTTAGTAACAACAAAAACAAAGGTTGCTAATATCAAGCAAGTGTCTATCTCACGTTTAGGGCTTTGTGGTGCAGTACTTTTAACCAATTTGATTGTTGAAGTTGGCCAAGTTATGAATGTACCGAAGGTGGACTGGCATATGTGGACAGATAGTGAGGTGTTTTTGGCTTGGTACAATAGCCACCCGAGCCGCTGGAAAACGTTTATAGGTAATTTGAACCAATTTCTACAGCGGTATAAATGGATGTATATAGTTTTGGTTAAGGAGGACAATTTACCGCCCGGCAGGTGGTTGTTGGGTAAAATCGAGAAAAAACATCCCGGTCCTGATGATATCACTCGTGTCGTTACTCTGCGTACACAGGATGCAGTTATTAAAAGGCAAACTTCTAAACTTTGTGTCTTACCTGTCACAAAATAAATTATTGAGGCTTTATATAAGTTAAGTTTGTATCCTTAGTTATATATATATATTTTATTTGTATGTTTATAGGTAAGCAATGAGATTGTTTTAATTTACTGTTAACGTAATACCACTGAGGACATATGTGGAAACCAGTTCTTTTAACAGTGTTATTGTTAAAGTGTGTTGATATTTGCATGGTGGGCGATACCTATGTAAAGGACATTTTTTCAGGATGTCCTTGGTGGGCGGTATGTTTAGATTTAATTGTATTTTATGTGATATATTATATATTTAAGGATTGACATTAAAGTTGTCGCATAGCTCGATAGATGGCGTTAAGATCGAGTTAGATCGCGCAATCGTTTGATGCAGTGTGTTCTTTATAAGGTGTGAACATTAATTTGAAAGTTGCGATTCTTTGGGAGCAATATAACTATTGTAAATCGTCAGACCTCTTGTGATAAATATAAGCAGTAAAGTGTATCTGTTTATTTTTATTTAAACTCCCGCTCCTTGAACCCTGGGGTTATGTTCATACTAGCTTCATAAGATTTTTAGAAACATATTCAGAATAGATCTTTAAACTTTACTTTACACTTTGTGCTACTATTTATAAAAAAAAAACGAGAGTGCTTTAGACCACACGACTTAAGTAAAACTTCTTTATATACGAAACGTAACAGGCTATGAGAGAAAGAGAGAAAGAAAATGTGTGCTCGCACCTCTCTCTCTTGCCCCTACAGTAATAAATAGTTAACGTAACTCTCTCTCTTTTTATCTTCACTAACTTATATCTCCCTCTCAACTTCCGTTTGCCTCGATCACAGTTTTCGTAACGCCCTCGTCACACATTCATCAGCTTACTCCCCAAGTCAATTGCTTAAAGAAGTTTTACTTAAATTATGTCAAAAATAAGTTTCCTTTTGTGTATTTTTTCACGAGATTAATTTAAGTATAAATTGGGTTACAATTTAAATAAGCTAGCAATAAAACCTTCTTACTTAAAATGTGTGTTATGAAAATAGAACTAAAACAAAACAAAACACAACATAATATCTTTTTCCACCAGTTTATTTTGTTAATTTTATACGTAAAACTAAAACAGCTCATCTATTAGTTAATATAATTTAGTTGGGGATCAAATGTGGCCGGGAGCGGGCTCGGGGGATAGTAATCAAATATTACGCGGACAAACAGCCAGGGGCACATTCTTCCGCTGTTTACTGAATATATGAGATATTTTATTAGCGGATAAATGCAATTTTTCATCGAGAATGTTGTTGAGTGGACGTCGGAAATATTTCCTGTTCTGTTTGTAAATTATGTTGGTATTTGTAAATTATAGTTAATGTAATTACATTTCTTTGGGTAATGTTTAGTTTGACAAAGAGTTTATTTAAAGCAAAAGATTTCTTGGTGGAATCATCATCACGAAAATAGAAAATATCGTCATCATAATATTAAACCTTCATTTTCTTCTGTGTTTCTACGACTAGTGAAGATCCATTCTTGGATTTGCCTCAGCCGTTACTTGTTCCTACACTCAACTTCCTTAACAACTTTGCCCATTACAACCAATTGCATTATAATATATTTCTTACTAGCTGTCCCCCGCGACTTTGTTCGCGTGTTTTAGTTTCAACGGTTTTTCATTTTTGCAACATTTTTCATTTATGCTTCGCTCCTATTAGTCGTAGCGTGATGTTATATAGCCTATAGCCTTCCTCAATAAACGGACTATCCAATACAAAAAGAATTTTTCAATTCGAACCAGTAGTTCCTGAGATTAGCGCGTTCAAACAAACAAACAAGCAAACAAACGAACTCTTCAGCTTTATAATATTAGTATAGATTTTATTTTTTTATTAAAACCTAGTGACCCGTCCTAGCTTCGCACGGGAAGACAAGATACTAATAAATTATACACACAAACCCTAATTTTTAAATCACTGTATCTATTGGTGAATACCTTAAAAAAATCTGATCGGTAGTTCATTACTATGGTTCAAAATATAAAAATCACTGCCATTAGCGCCACCTATCCAGCACCAACGTAACTATGTTCGTCGGAGTGATCAAGATTCCTTTTATATGTGCGAAAAGTTTTATATCAATTGGGCTAACGGTTCCCGAGTTTTAGCTGAACATACGTACCCACATACATTCTCTTTTATTTATAAAGATATGTATAGATATAAAAAATAATAAATATTTTAAATAGAGTAATAAATAAGGCGAATGTTTTTATATATAAAATAGTCTCATTGATTTTGTAGACGATAAAGCTATATAGTTTATGAACCACTCTTAACTAAATGAATCTAAGTTTTGTATGCGCTCGGTAGCAGCCAATATCTTAAAAGTGTGCAGCGCATATATCGGAATACTAGACTGTTTATGTAGATAAGTTGCCTGTGTACGTGTCTTCCATAGCTGAGCAAGATCTTTTAGATTGAACCAAATATACACACGATAAAATAATTTTTGTTCAGTTTCCAATCATCCACTATTTAGTACTTTAAATAACTATATTCATATACATATATCTGGGTGTAATTTACCTATAATATAAATGTAATTAAAAATATATTAGTTGTAATATATTGTCATTGTATAGTATCAGTTGTCTTGTTGCAATAATACAGGGTCCGCTTAGTTTGGGATTAGATAGCCATGTGTGAGTTGTCCCAAGATACTATTTGTTAATAGGTATGTATAGTAAAAAGAAAAACAAGTGAATGACTGGAAAAATCGTGATTGTAGTCTAAATAAAAGAATAGGAACTCTTTTAAAAGTTTCGTAAACGTCGTATTTACAAAAAAAAAAAATGTTGCACTCGCTGGAATTATGGGACCAAGTCATCAGTTTCTGACATTTCAACCCCCTAGTTACTTGCCTCGACATTCAAAAAGGCTCTTTTAAGACATAACAACTTAAGGCTCTATTAAAGAAAACATGGCATTCACGTCGTTTTTTTGAATATGAATAAATCAATATCGCTTTCATAGTAAGACTCCAAACGTAAATAAATAAACTAAATATACATGCAACAACGTTTAAAGAAAACGCGCTTGTATTTCAAAGAGGCCTCGTTAAAGATATAACGCGTTCACGGGAGAGTAAGCAGACTTGGCGATGCAGGGGTAGTGCACAACGATATCATATTACAAACAGGCTACCGAAGGCTTTAACGAGGTGTTTTATATTGTAGGTAGGAGTAAATCTTAAGACAATACAACCTAATAATGCCTTTTGAGGTATAAGCAAATATTAGACACTAGCAGTCCTTCGCGACTTTGTTCGCGTGTTTTAGTTTTAACGGTTTTTAATTTATGCAACATTTTTCATTTATGCTCCGCTCCTATTGGTCGTAGCGTGATGTTATATAGCCTATAGCCTTCCTCAATAAACGGACTATCCAATACAAAAAGGATTTTTCAATTCGAACCAGTAGTTCCTGAGATTAGCGCGTTCAAACAAACAAACTCTTCAGCTTTATAATATTAAGTATAGATAGATTGAAATAAAAGTACTTCTTAAACGGATTCTATCGCGTTTTATTTTGATTTTAGTTCTCTGTTTGACAACTTTTGTTACATAATAGAAGGTTGAAATTATTAAAAAATAATGCCTACAATCGTAAGAAAGGACAGAAAATATATTTGTGCAATAACCTACGTAATAGGTCGTAAGTGGCTTTCCACATATCTATCGTGTGTACCTACCTACTTTAAAATTTAGCTTCTGCTATGAAAAGTCACAATATAACTTCAATAATCGGCAAACAGATGCATCGGTATTGAAATAGCCGGACAAGGGCGTTTTAGCAACAACAGTTCATTACTTGAGTATTTAATATTAATTTCAACATAATACCAATACGCATTCCTTAAAAATCATTGACAGTCGGACAGACGGACAGCAAAGTGATCCTGTTTAGTGGTAGAGTGACCTCCATAGTAGAGTGGCGTACACACCGGTAATATTTTTTATGCTTTAAGCTCTAAAGTATTTCAAAAAAGAAAAAAATAAACACTTTTCTACATTGTCTTAGGCTCAGGTCTGGGTGCTTGTGGTACCTTCGTTGTCTCTGATTTAATGACACAAGTGATGAAATGATCACAATGCTTTAGATACTTATTTTGGGTACAAAGCAATGTATGTGATGTTGTCCACATTTATTATTCATTTTTTAGCTACGCTTTTAGGTAACCCTAAAATACTAGGGAGAAATGAAATTGTCTTTATATCAATATTACGTCGGCTTAAAGCAACGATTTTCCATGAAAACCCATACGTTAAACACCACCTCAGGCAGAACCTCCATAGATATTTGATCCTAAAAAAACATTGACGCAACAGTTTAAGCCATTAACAGACACAGAAACTTCACATCACATGCTAAGGTCAGCAAGAGCAACTAAACGGTCCTTATTTTGCATCTGTCCTTTTAAGGACACGTGAGTCCTTTAGGGTAGCGATAATGTAGCATTTCCACGTGTCACTATACCATTAACACGTTTATTCAAAGGCTACAACGTGCGTTGAATAACAATATACGGAACTCACAATGGGTAACAGGATTAGGTAATCTACACGATCTCTTTCGAGTTTCTATAAGGATCTGTTTGTCACGCCTTGGCACGTGTTGTTACATACTTTTTTGATCATGTTCTACTTTTAAAGTGAATTAAAGAAAGGTTTCGTTCTCATTGTATTTTGATATTGGTCCTTCGAGACGGTATGGTATTTTAGAATTCAATTGGAGACTGAATTCTATAAAATAAAATGCTTGCGTTTTTTTTTAAATTGAATTTTATAATTTAGAATCAATACAATTTTAAATAACTGCCAGCAATAAAACTATTAAATTCTGTTGTATTATTACCAAGAATTTTCGTTTCTTTTATTTTTATACATTTATTTATTTAATAAAGAAAATTGACAATATCTCAAAAAATACGACTTTGTACTGTTCGTGCGTTTAACGATTTGAAGGAACTGTATTATAATTCCGTGTGTGATTACACGGAAATGTATAAGGGAACCGACTTCATTAAAATTTATATGGGACCTCTAAGGTATCGGCACAAAAATAATTTTTGTAATCGATTACAATTTCTGGATATATCGTGTACCAAACATATAAAAAAACTTTACCGTCGAATTGAGAACCTACTCCTTTTGAAGTTGGTTGATAACAAAACACTCCTTTTCTTACGTAATGTTGTTTCGTAGCGTCCGTCATCCGGTTCGTTTGGCAGTACAAACACCAGTTAACGAAATAAACTGTATATTCTATGTATCTATCTTTACACATACATCCACCCCCGTTTACTTGTAAACGGAGTTTTGATCTCAACAACACAAAGATTGAATTTTTGTTAAAGTAAAACTTCTCTAAATAAAGCTAACCTTAATTTATAGAGTGATCATGGCATTGTATATAAAAAGTTAAGTAATCTAGCAAATTAACATCTTTATTGAATTTGATACCAGAAACGATTAATTATGACTAATATCGCTATACAATATAAGGTTGATTATTGCTTGCTAATGAAGCACTACATCTATGCTCAACCTGTGTTAGTATTGTCAGCAAATAAAAAAAGAAAAATTTCAGAAATTAATGTCGAAATTCATTATTTATATTTCATATAAATAATAATTATATATAAATATAAAAAAATAATTTATTTATATGAAATATATATCATCATATCATATAATAAATTTATTTATTTATATGAAATATATATCATCATATCATATAAATAAATTTATTTATTTATATTTAAAATTGTCGTGGTTCCCTAGTGGTTCAATGAACGGATTTATGTGAAAATGCAACCTTGGTTGCAGAATGCAGGTTCGAACCCATTACAGGCAAGTACCAATGTGACTTTTTCATAGTTATACGTACTTTTTTAATTATTCTAAGACATCATTGACAATCAGTGAAGGATAACATCGTGAGGAAACCTGGATTCCAATAATTGAAATCTGAAATCGCCAACCCGCAATGAGCAAGCGTGGTGATCAATGCTCGTTACTTTTCTATATGAGTAGAGGCCTGTGTCCAGCAGTGGGACATTTATAGGCTGGTATTATTATGTATTTATATTTCGGAAATCGATAGAAACTGCTTCTTTTCTTCCACTTGTATTTGCGACAATAACGTTGATTTTTTTTCCTGATTTGCACACCCTCATACAACATCTTACCGCAAACCTCCTTCCCATCTGTAAAGATGTCCACGCAAACACTAAAAGATAAAAATAATCATACCGAGGGTTGGACCGTTCGGTTTTATAACCCGCGATCCCCGATACCGGGTCGATAAGACCGGAGCAAATGGAACAGTTATCAGTAAAACAGTGGCCCATCGGAAATGGGATAACTGTCTGAGGAGACGATGCCAAGTGTTTCGTTGCTTTAACACTTTACTGCTTCTCTCGGTTTTGAAACACAGCTGAACTGCGAGGGTTAAGACTGACGTTTAATTTTAGTGCTTGATTTTGGAATTGTTTTGATTGGTGTGAGTCGATTTGAAATTTATTTGTTTTTTATATGCCAATGTAGTTTTTTGCTTTTATTTACGTACGTAGCTAAATGTATCTTTATGGTTAAAAATAATTTTGAAACGTTTTTCTTTACATGCAAATAAATTATTTCTGATGAAATACTTTAATATGATAATATTAACTTCGATTTTATAGGCTTTACCGACATCCTCTATGATAGAAACATTAATAAATGTAAGCATGCAAAACAACGAAGCTGCCAACTCTTTTGAAGAGTGCAAGGGCGTAATGCAACGGCATTAAGTTATTTTCACTACAATTGCTTATGATTCTTCTTTTTTTTTCTTTTTTTATAAACTTTATTTTGATGTTATCAAGTTGCGCACCTACTGTTATATGCCTTGTCATGTTCACTAATCTGGTTATGAAGAGCGGGGTCTCCTAGCACAGGTATTATTTCATTATATTTAAAATATTTTATTCATATACTTAAAAGAAGGCCCTTGCGTAAGATTGATTGTAAAAGTTTTAATGTGACAATGAAATAAAAGTTAAAAAAAAAATGCTTTCCAATTGCTAATTTGTAATACGTATCGCGACAACTTAATACAGAGTCGCAATTTGATAGCAAAAATTGTACAAATTTTGCTGTCACTTTGCTATTGCTAGATAAGTAATAACGTCACCAATCTTACACTATTACTATACCAAGAACAAGTTTACGATTAAGACGAACCTTAATAATTACAAAATACATTCGCAATACAAAAAAAAAGCATTTCCAACTGAAATGCGAAAAGATTTTCGCAAAATAAATACGTACTCGTCTCAAACGAAATACGTTCACCTATCGAGTTGGGTTACGTGCCTCGTAACCCTTTGTCACTGTTTATTAGGGTTCCGCAGTGATCCAAAACCGTAAGGAACCCTACACCGATAGCAGAATGGGTTTGATTGAAAACAACACTATATAGGAGCTGAGAGTTTTGTTTTTTTACAGCTTTCCCGCCTTTTTCTTGTGATTTTCGATTCAAGGGTTTGAGTGTGACTTGCTTTTTAAATAAGAACGGTATCACTATTGAGTTTTTAATTTATATTTTTATTCACATCTTTTTCATTAACAGATTATTAAATTTAGGAATTTAATAAATGTCTTTTTAATCAAAGAAAACATTATTTTACCCATATAATTTCTTCATTATTTTTGTGAAAAAAACAAGAGAAGAATAAATAATTGAATAATAAAAATATATAATATTTGTAATAATTTAATTTTTAAAGTCACGGTTAGAAAATAGCTAAATAATAACCTATAAAAGTTATTCCTATGTCACTGAAATGAAAAATTATAGCAATCGTATAGCGCTGACCTAAAATTGTTATAACAATAGCGTCCAAAATTAATAAAACAATATTGCGTTGATATATTTTTCATTTACAACTTACATTGACTGCGCGTAGGTCGTTCCAATGGTTTTACTGTGTAAGGCGGTGTCCACATTTGAGCCAAAACTGTTTAAAATAAAAATATAAATAATGTAGAACTGTATATATTTAGTATTTATATTATTAATACTTTTCTATATCCAGAGGAATTACTTATTACTATAATGAAGCCACAATACAAATCTTACGTAATAAGAGTGTATTTTATTGTTCCTTGTAGGATGACGTCACAGTGTCCCAATCGGCAGCGTTTGGTTTTTTTTAACGTAACATATTAGAAAAATAATTAATGATCATTTTAGTTTTTGGCGTATTATTCCAGCAAAAATTTAAAGTTTAATTGTTAACTGGATAAATAGTTTTATTTATATAGTGTAGTGTATGTAATATAAATATCACACTAATTAAAGTAGAACTCTAGAAAACTATTCCTATTCTGTAACATACAACACATAAGAACAATCATATATATCTTTATTAAAATACAACAAAAAAAAATACCCGTCACACTCATTCAGCGTCTCAATCTAAACATGGCCTAACCCGCGCAATTTTCAGATTGAATTTTTACGACATCAACAAACAGTCGGATAAAGAGATAAACAAATGTGTAACCAGGGAGTTGAATGACTAAACTGAGATATAAAACGGAAGTGAACGTGCTAATACATAAATTTATTAAATGGCCAAAAGATACCCCGCGTCGTGGGTGCGGGTTAACAAAGTGATGACGTAGAATTGTTCTACTGTTTATGTTTAAATACTAATGGCATTATTTATAAAAAAAAATCGAAAGTTTTTAGCACGCTCTAAATTCTAATTCTCTAAAGGAAACTTGAATTAAGAATCTACTAAATCGTTGCTAAATACCGTCGGGATTTTTATAAATATGGCCATAAATATATTGGTTAGACTAGTATTCTTATAAGCTTTTTTTTTAAATCGTATTTTTATGAGCTTTTTTTTACTAGAACAGAATTTTCAAGTATCTTTTGTTAATTTAATATCCCAAACAAAAACCTCAGACCTCGCGATATGACTTTCGGTATTGGTTTTTATACAGTCCAAATTGTAAAAAAGTATGAGCTGTACCTAGGCTTACTATTACGTAGCTATTTTAGGTTAAAAAAACCAAATCTGTTATTTTTATATTACAAACAAACACTTCATATTATTTACTAGCTGTCCCCCGCGACTTTGTCCGCGTGTTTTAGTTTCAACGGTTTTTAATTTTTGCAACGTTTTTCATTTATGCTCCGCGCTTTTTGGTCGCAGCGTAATGTTACATAGCTTATAGCCTTCCTCAATAAATGAGCTATCCAACACTGAAAGAATTTTTCAAATCGGACCAGTAGTAGTTCCTGAGATTAGCGCGTTCAAACAAACAAATAAACAAACAAACAAACTCTTCAGCTTTACATATAAGTATAGATTTGTAAAGATGCAATAGAGTATGGATTGTATACCTACATATAATTAATGTAAGAATCTGACAATCTAGCGCGTGTAATTCCAAGATATTATTCTTCAGAAGTGAATGGAGCCAGAATGTCTGCGCGCTTCCAATTTAATAATGCCGTCTTGTAAGCCATTTTACATGCCCCGGCCGTGTGCAGATTTTTCTCTAATAATATTATATTGTTGGTTCTTACGTACGCGGGCGAGCACGAGAAATGTTTGCCTTATTCTTTAGAAATGCGACGCAATTTGCTGATTCAGTTACTGTTAAGGTATTGAGTTTGCTAGTGTTGTAATTTTCTGTATATTGTATACTTGAGACATTTTTATGTGTATACTAGCTGCCCGCCCCGGTTTTACACGGGTGGTGTAAGACACGTTTGTGTTTCTTACAAAAAAACCTTGTTCTTACAATAAAGAACATATCACAAATTATATAATTTGGTGCAGTTGTTTGGAAATTATGGCGTGGACGTCGGAAATAGGAATTCGTTTATGTATAACTTACTAGTTGTCCCCCGCGACTTTGTCCGCGTGTTTTAGTTTAAACGGTTTTTCATTTTTGCAACTTTTTTTTATTTATGCTCCGTTCCTTTTGGTCGCTGCGTAATGATATATAGCCTTCCTCAATAAATGGGCTATCCAACACTGAAAGAATTTTTCAAATCGGACCAGTAGTTCCTGAGATTAGCGCGTTCAAACAAACAAACAAACAAACTCTTCAGCTTTATATATTGGTATAGATGTATAAGATTAATGTTATAATTAACGTAACTATGTGCCTATTCGTATATTCTATTCTATGTACCTTACAGTTTAATATGTGTGAAAGTAGCCAATGACAGAAATGAAAATTATTTAATGGTAGTCATTTGTTTGTGCCATTTACTTTTACAGATTCGGTATTAAGATTGCTTAGAACCACACTTAGAACATAAAAGTTTTAGTTTTAAACAAATTTAATGATTACATTACCAATAAAAGTTTTATTTTTAATTAGATTCACAAAAATGCTGATGTTCTACTTCTTTTCTTTCTCCTGCCCATATCCCCATTTATTTTGGTCGGTGCAAAATGATTTACTCATTTTATTTTTTTACTCGTCATGCTATCTACATCATCTACAAAAAGAAAAAACGAAGCTCGTTTTATATATATATGCGTTATAAGCATCAATAGCCTAATGGTTAGGGTGACGGCCTTGTGATTGAGAGGTCGCAGGTTCGAGCCCCACCCATTGCACTATTATACGTGAACGTGTTATACGTGAACCCACTCGATACAAGCATATTTAGCTTACTTGGAGAGGTTAAAAAGATTGCTTGTAATGTGAATTCCACCCACATTGCGTGTAAACTTATAAAAAAAAGAAAAGAAAGAAAAATGTTAAAAGTTTTTTTCGGTTGCAATTTGCGAAATGCAAGTTTATATTTCAGTCTTATTTTAG
The DNA here is from genome assembly GCA_932294365.1 of Diachrysia chrysitis. Taxonomy (NCBI): domain Eukaryota; kingdom Metazoa; phylum Arthropoda; class Insecta; order Lepidoptera; family Noctuidae; genus Diachrysia; species Diachrysia chrysitis. Next base: position 4,549,481 of record OW028659.1, on the reverse strand, counting down.
TAAATACCTAGATACGTTGGCTACGGTAGGTCTTGCCTGTGACCTAACTAACTGGTTTCTCTTATTTCCCATGGGAACGTTGCACTCCCGTCTGATACTTTTTACGTGTGCAATTTCATTTTTTGCGGTCTTAAATTGTATGTGTTTTTTTTTTGTTCTTTTTAATAATATAGATAAAATATTTCATAATTTTTTGATGTATTTATATTTAATATATTTTGTAATCGTATACTAGACATGTCTAATGCATTAGTGGTTAGTGACCATGACTGCTAATCCTAAGGTCGTAGGTTCGATTCCCACCCAGGACGAATATTTGTGTGATGAGCATGATTTTTATTGTGTCTGGGCGTAATTTATCTATAATACGTTTATATTTAGAAATATATATATGTATGTTCATCAGTTATCTGGTTGCGATAATACAGGCTGTGCCTAGTTTGGGATCAGATGGCCGTGTGTGAGTTGTCCTTAGATATTATTATTATTAGTATCTTCTTACTTAGGTATAGGAAAATCCAAAACAAAAATAATTATGACAAACATAATTATATCTATACTATAATAATATTATAAAGCTGAAGAGTGTTTGTTTGTTTGAACGCGCTAATCTCAGGAACTACGGGTTCGAATTGAATAATTCTTTTTGTATTGGATAGTCCGTTTATTGAGGAAGGCTATAGGCTATATAACATCACGCTACGACCAATACGAGCGGAGCATAAATAAAAAATGTTGCAAAAATAAAAAACCGTTGAAACTAAAACACGCGAACAAAGTCGCGGGGGACAGCTAGTCTTCTATATAAAACATATCAGATAACAAACCATTTTAATCAAAAACTAAAAAAATACATAAACGAAATACCTAACAAATATTAACACTTCCAAAATGTCGCATAAATCCGTAGTATTCGCTTTAATATTCCCCATGTAACCGTCGCCGGGTCTAGATGTTAAATATAGCGCTTAGATTATGAAGTCTGTGGCTGGATGTCGCCGCTTGCAGATTAAACAAATATTACCCGCCGATCGACACCGCTTATGAAGATACTAGACCTTCCAACATCAATTTATTTATGTAAAGGAAGTTTTAAAAGGAAAAATTCAGTGAATGCCTATTCATCAATAATTTACTGTACGTTTTATACACAACTTAAAATAACAACGAAATTTAAAACTAGGGTCATCAAATTAATGGTATACTGTGTTCGCAATATATAAACCAAACATGTTAACAAACATGAGTTTGAGGAAAAACAACTGTAATGCGTACATAAAAGGTTCAGTTTGCGCTACCACTTCATATTTATTTAAGACTTTATGAACTGAACTAAAGTCAGTATCTATAAAATGAACTTTATTTACATTTGCATAAAGTTGATGTTTAAGTAGCAATAACATAAATCAGCACAAAAAATTTAATAGGCTATACCAATATTTCACTTTTTTCACCTGGGCGATATCATAGTAAACAAAGTGAATTAATAATCCTAGTTATAGGCCATAGATATATTATGGTAATTAAAAATCACTTTCTACATAGGATAAAAATATTTAACTAAAATGGAAGTTTTTTTTTTATATGGCTTAAGATAATAATACCAGTCTATAAATGTCCCATTGCTAGGCACAGGCCTCTTCTCATATAGAGAAGGAACGAGCATTGATTATTACGCTTGCTCCGCTTGGAATCCAGTTTTCCTCACGATGAAAAAGTCACATTCGTAATTGCCTGTAATGGGTTTGAACTTGCAACCATGTTCACACAAATCCGTTCATTGAACCACTAGGTCCCCACGACACCTAAGATATGTTTTAATATCATGCCAAGCTTTTGTTTTTCTAACATATATTCGTAAAAATACCATAAGAATTTCCAAGATAACACACAACATTAAAGCAGCTTATACTTAAAGTTCGCCATTTTACGATACAATTCCCTCCAAGCTTAGAATTTTCAGAAAATTCTGAAAGAAATAAAATGTTTAACGCTCTATACCGTATTGGATCTGTGAACAGCTTTTGGCCCGTAATACCAAGCAATATCAATACGGAGTCGAACCTGAGAAATGAGCGTCGAATCCCCCCCTCGCACCCCACTGTACCAATATTATTGTAGACTTATAGCGAATGACTTATAGCAAATGTTGTCTATAGTGTGGCGCTTTTAATTACGGTTATCGGTAGCAAGTAACGATATTCCTATATATACAAAAACAAATATATATCGCACTAGTTCGTCGAAACTAAAGTAATAAAATTCGGGCAATATTCATTCATAACGTAATGATTAGATTTTTAATTCAATAACTCAATTTAAATAAAAAATAACGCGGAATTTATGACATATCAGAACGCAACGTCATTGGTCGGAGGTAATATGACGTCACTGAATCACTTCATTTCCTTTTTTCTTTAATTTAATTATGTACCTTTTATGTTGTCCCGTAAACAAAAAGTGATCAATATACAGTGAATTTAAATTTTTCGCGACTTCATGCCTTGCTACAAATTTACCACAAAGTGACATCACTAGCCCGCACTCCTGAAATTATCCTTAATTTTAATTGATTTGTTAAAGGGAATAATTACGTGACCTGTATTTTTACTAATGACCCAATTTTTTTGTACCCTGTCCTCATCTCTTTTAAATAAAATAAAATAATATTTTTTTAAGACAACTTTCTTATTATGCACCTCTTTTAAAACATTTATCAGAACGAGAGTCAATTCCCATAGAAACACCATCGTTTTTATTTGAAGAAATTACAATTACTTTTTACTATACAAGTGTAACGGAAAATTTCTTTGCAATAAATAGTTATTGCGAAGAAATTTCTCGTCTGAGATTTAAACAAACCATGTCTTAATAAAATTATTTTTATACCTGGTGTATATTTGCAGGAAAAATACATTAAATTAAAATGTTTTATTACAAATCACATAAATTATCTATACTTTTTCATCGTCAATGATATCAATATTTACGTTTCGTCACATATAAATCACACAATTAACCCCCATTTTATATACGAAAATAAATTCAAAATATCCATTTTGTTTCGTTAAACGGTAAATAGGTTCTACCGCGGAGGGTAGACAAAAATCTAATTTCCTGAGTTAGAGTGAACAGGCAGATAAGCGATGCCTACACTGTTTAACATGTAATACCCGGGTATTTAACCTCGCGGTAGTCTTGATAAATCACCCTTATAGGTAAACATATAGTTAGTGAGAGAAGTCATGGAAGTAATGGGGTAAATTACAATTTTTGTCAATGTCCGTCAAAAAGACAAATAAAAAATATTTTTTCTTTTTTTTTTTTTAGTAAACTTATAGTCACGAATATACATTGATTTGAAATATCGCATGGCGTCATGATTTTGTAATTATTTTACGAAAGCATGATTATATAAGCCACTCCAGTGGCCGACCTCCGTGGTCGAGTGGCGTACACACCGGTTTCCAAGGTGTCGCCAGCTCTGAGGTCCCGGGTTCGATCCCCGGACGGGTCAATGTAGAAAACCAATTTTCTACATCGTCTCGGGTCTGGGTGTTTGTGGCACAAGTGCTTTAGCTACTTACTTTGGGTTCAGAGAAATGTATGTGATGTTGTCCACATTTATTTATTTATTTATTCATTTACTCCTAAGCCCCACGCCTAAAATTAGATTCGTGTTATCTACTTAGTTTTTTCAAATTATTAAAAAATAAAAGATTTCAATATTTTCAACTGACGGACAAAATAGATTTTGTCGTGTCATACCCAGTCATCGAACTCATTGTTTTGTGACAGAAAGTTCATATAAATTATGTATATTCATATTACTCTATCTACTCTGTAATTAATGTCTTTTGTCCGCGTTACGGGCATTACAGCAGAAATAAATACTAAATAAAAATGCAAATACCAAAAATTACTTTTCACGTTATTTATATTAATTAATCCTAAGTCAATTACTAAAATACAACGTTGTATTCATTTTTAAGCTCTCTACTGCCATTTATATTACCAATTATATAAGGTAATGTAATCAGTGTACCGAATCGATATCAATAGCGATCGACATTCGATTCAGGTCCTGTGATCTGCGACGAAGGAGTAATGTACCAAAGGACTATATTCTTGAAGATCGCGTTCGCAAAATGTGTAAGATATCGTATATCTGGCGTTGCGTGCTTCAGTGGGACAAGTGCCCAGTAATGGTTATCTATTAGCCGCAGGCGCGGACATATCATAGGGTTGCCTCTTCTTAGAGTTGGTATATTAAAAAAAAATACTCTAATGTCAGTCGGTACTGTGTTATTTATTAGTAAGTGTAAGTCAATGAACGAGTTTATAGTTTTTTTTATAAAAAAAAACATGTAAATAAAGCTTGCTCCGGACTATAAAACAATGATTGCTCAATATTTTTCTACAAAAAAAGAAGACGAATATTTGTACCTTGTTTTATTTTGTTGCTTCTACTAGACTAGACTTGCTTTTTTTGTAAGTAACTAGTTTGGATTGAAATTTAACCATCGACTTGTCTAACTACATGACTTTATTTTACTTTACTTACTCCATGGGTACTTTTTATGCAGCAAGAAAATTATTGTAAATACGTGGACAAAAAATTACCAAAAAACTAATTAAATATTATATTTATTGTGCTGAATGCTCACCTTAATTATAAAGCAATATTATTACACTTTCTGTTGTGTGACAGCCCTAGCTCAGCCCTCCATCCATTACAGTGATTTCCGACACTCAACGCTGACGCAGCGCAGCCTCTTACGGCCAGATCAAAGAAACTCTTGCTCTTGACTCTTGGACGCTAAAAGCCAGGTAAATGTATGTGTTTGTTTGGAAAACTTTTCTCATCGTTCAAGTGACGTCAAACGACTTGACTTTAAAAGTTTTTTTTGCGATGTTTTTGCTAATTACTGTCGTATTAAGTACAAATTCGTTATTACTAGCTGAGTTCCGCGGTTTACCTTGTTGTTTTCGGTCCCCAAAGATCTGTTTTTATATTCTTATCGTGATTTTTTCTTTTTTTTAAGTAATTAATTCTAAATACTAATCATGACGAAAATAAATCCAAAAAAAATTAGAAAACCCGACTGCTTAAAAACGAACACAAAAGTGTAAAAAAAAGCTGTATATTTTAATTATTCTAATTCCAGTCGGGGAATTAATTAACTTCTTAGATTTAAAAGTGTGAATGGTTCCCCAATTGGAATAACAAACAAGCTTCCTAATTTTTTAATTAATAATTATTATATTATACATTTTACTGACAGATATTAAATTACAATGATAGTTAGTTTCAGAATATGCTCATCAAGACCTTTAATTTGTTATCCATGTTGTATTAGTTAAAGCTACATTTTTTTTTTCACATTTGAAAATGGCGGTTAACGTCGACATTTTTCATATCTTTTTAAAATTGTGTATATTATCGTACTGGCAACGTCCTTTACTTTATCAGTGACTAAACAAACATTATAACACAGGAATAATTATAGTAATACCTTAATTATCCTTAGGATCAAACCAAAATAAACATTTAAATTATCAGTGAATAATCCAAATCGTATTGAATCTAATATAATTATAGTAAATAAGGCTGGATTACGCGTATTTGCATCGAAAGTAGATTAAACTAAAAGCTTTCCATTGTTTTCCAAATTTGCTGCCTACTCAATACATAAGTTATTAGGCATTTGCAGGAAAACATAGTAGACTCTACCAGAAATATCGATATATTTGTGGTAACTGTGTGATGAACAAACATTAGTTATGTGTCTGGGTGTAATTTCTCTATAACATGTATGTATTTAAAAATATATATATAATATATTAAAAACATACTTATTAAGTATGTTTACCAGTTGTCTGGTTGCCATAATACAGTATCTGCCCAGTTTGGGGTAAAGTGGACGTGTGTAAATAAAATGTTTTATTTCCAATCCTACCCTCCAATAGCTATATATGTGATACATCATCGGATAGGTTTTTTTTTTTAGCAGAACAAAACTATGGCACTATATTAATGTTAGCCCGATCAGAGTTATGCATTACTAAACATGTCAGTTTAACAATGCAAAATCAATAATATTTCCTTATTCAAAGCATTTTTTTGATAATAACTGGGAAACTTTCGTTGTAACTAATAATAATCAAATCAGAAACCACTTCAATACTATTTATATATTACCGAATATCTGATAGCTTTAAATATCCAAGAACTAGCCGGCGTCAAGAATAAAACTGTTAAAAGAGACCGTAAATGATAAATGATATAAAAAAAATGTTAGGAAAAATACTCGGGTCTTGTTAAGCTGTCATCTTAAATAGAACATAACTCTAAACAGACTAACATTTCGAAATTGGCGCCATAGTAACTTTTGCTTAGGTCAAAAATATCTATCTATCAACGTATTGCTTGTAGCTATTGGAGGGTTTGACCAAAATTAGTACATATATTCCTTTTCATATTTTCTGTTTACTATAGATACATCTGATTTAACAATACGCTTTACAATTCAAGTTTTTAAATTATATTCTATTTGAAAAGATAACCTAAACTAAGGTAATGCTGTTTAAATCCTCTTTCTTTATATTTTAAGTTCTAGCTAACAAAGACTACCATTAAAAAATATAATCTCAATTTTCAATAAATAATTCCTTAAAAGCCATCACGAAAAAAAAGAACAACAATAAATAAAATCAAACATACATCTTCGAGAGTTTCCGCCAAAAAGGCGTGTGCGCGATGCGTGTCGATTGACCGGAAATAGTAGCCTTGTATTTACAACTTCCGGTCGGGTTGGCGGGAACCAATTAATAACTTTTATCGCCTTCTGTACTGGCAGCTCGCTCAATTAGCACTACCATAAAAACCTTCAAGGCTGATTGGAAACGTCGAAGCGTACCTCTGGATAAATCTCTACTTTTAGATCTTGTTTTTAAGATGTATATTGTATACTTATTTTTTTTAGTCTGCTTTTTTTAAATTAAGTAGCTATCGTTGATAGTTAGGTAGGTTCTTTTTAGGCCACCTCACCCGTGTCCATGATTCCTATAAAACACGAAAAATGTAATATTCAATAAATATCTAAATAATTCATTAAAACACTTGTATTGACCCGCCATATTATTATACTATAGTCAGTCATTTTTCCTTACACAAACCAATTTTTCTTCTGTCTAGCCTTTTCCAAAGCTTTGTTGGGGTCGGCTTTCAGTCTTACCAGTTTCAGCTGAATACCGTATTTTACATGGAGCGACTTCCTATATAACCTAACCCAAAGCAAGACTGGTTGTCAGAATTGTAATGACTTAACGACTGTCAAAGATCAACGCATGACGTGCTTTCCGAGGCACTTTAGTCTATGTTCCGAGGCACGGAGGGGTCTCGGTAAATTAACAAATGGTCACCTATCATATATACTAACAACTAACAACATAATTATATACCTAACCTGTGTTACCGGTCAAACCGTACGGCTTACACGTAGCCAAAAACCCTTCTCGAAACAATTAAATTAAAGTAGTACAGAACATAAGGTTCAAAAGTTTATTGTTTTATTATTATTTATACAAATATTATAAATGCGAAAGTAACTCTGTCACACGTTTTCACGCCAAAACTGCTGATCCATTTTAAATGAAATTTGGTACAAAGATATTCAGAGCTTGAGAAAGGACAAAGGCTACTTTTTGTCGCGATAACCGACAACGCGTGCGGAGCCGCGGGAAACAGCTAGTTATAAGATGAAATTACACTTACATTTATGTATGTGTAGACTCACTATCATGCAAATAGATGTTCGATGACTTCTTAGAAAAAATATTCGCACGTTGTTTCGTAGCTCGAATGCGTATAAGATGCAGTAATTGAATGAGGACAGCCGGGGGCGCGCTGTGTGCTCCACAAATCTACTTACTTACTCGTTGTATTGACTACCGCGGGTTTAAGAGCCACGAAGATCTCCTATAGGGCTTTAAATTGTGTTCAATTTTTTTTGTAGGTTATTTATACTTAAAGATGGAAAAGGAGAAGGAAAGCTATAGAAATATCACACGCGATATGCGATTTCCAACATTAGATTTTTTTTTTGAGTTTATTATTTTTTTATCCATGGTATGTTCCGAATTAGATTGTTTTATAATATTTATATGATTTACTAGCTGTCCCCCACGACTTTGTCCGCGTGTTTTAGTTTCATCGGTTTTTCATTTTTTTGTGACATTTTCCTTTATGCTCCGCTCCATTTGGTCGCAGCTTATAGCCTTCCTCAATATATGGGCTATCCAATACTGAAAGAATTTTTCAAATCGGAACAGTAGTTCCTGAGAATAGCGCGTTCAAACAAACAAACAAATAAACAAACAAACAAACTCTTCAGCTTTATATATTAGTATATATAGATGAAGCTTTAAGTATAAAATATACATATTTTAAAACAAGCTTTTCGATCAAAAGAGATCTAGGATCACAATAATACAAATAAAAAATCTAACAAGCCCAAACATAACGGGACTGCGTATTGTTTCGTAACAATAACGTAAGAGTTGATACGGGAACCATCATCATTCATATTCATAATTGTCAATCTATACTAATATTATAAAGCTGAAGAGTTTGTTTGTTTGAACGCGCTAATCTCAGGAACTACTGGTTCGAATTGAAAAATTCTTTTTGTATTGGATAGTCCGTGTATTGAGGAAGGCTATAGGCTATATAAAATCCTATCATAAATGAAAAATGTTGCAAAAATGAAAAACCGTTGAAACTAAAACACGCGAACAAAGTCGCGGGGAACAGCTAGTATAAAATATAACTAGCAACCCGCCCCGGCTTCGCATGCGTAGACAAAATTTTAATGAACACACAAACCTTCCTCTTATAAACTCTATCTATAACCGTATGAAATTCCGTTCGGTAGTTTTTGAGTTTATCGCGATCAGACAGACAGACAGACGTAGCAGGGGACTTTGTTTTATATTATGTATAGAACGACAAGGATTTGAATATTCAACAGTATTCCGCATCAGTTTCGATATAATGTCTGTCACTATTTTTTTATTCATAAACCTTATAATATAGGTAGGTACATACTTTGTACCTACCTATATATTAGTTTAGTATTTAGGTATGTCTGCACGGATAGACGAGTGGTATAGGTCACCACGCCAATTACCTCTGTGCGCGACGTGCCGCGGGTTTGATCCCCGCATGGGACAAGCATTTGTGTGACCCACAAATGCTTGTTTCAAGTCTGGGTGTTCTTTGTGCATGTGATTTGAATGTTTGTGAAACCCCCCGCGACACAAGGATTAAATTCCTTAGTGCGGGAGTCGTTTTAAAAAAAAAAAATATGTATACATATAATTTTACATCAACCTTGGTAGACTGGCAGAGAATGCCAAGCATAACTCAGTATTTACACCTCTTTGCAAATAAATAAATAATTACCATTGTAATTTAAAACCGTGGCCAAAACTCGGTCAGGTGCATCCAATGGCCTACTTCTAACTGCTAAGAGATAAGCCACAACAAGATAGTGATAATGACATTGAAAGCTTCGAACATTGGAACTTTGAATCAATTGTTTAAAATCAAGTCAGAGCCCACCAAAGCCTATCTAGAAGCAAATTCTATTCATTGGAAATCAACTACAGCTAAATCATTAACTAAGGAGTAGTTAATTCTGTTTCTCCCATTTATAAGGCTTTTTGTAAACTTGTAGAGTTATCATTTGGAAAAGCTCCGGCAATGTCGAAGCTTTGGGTATATGCTTCTTAGATTTCTTTACATAAAGTAAATATGTGGTCTTCTAATCCTCACTAAGGCTTTATTTATCAGTAAGCTTCAGAGTTCCTATAGTTTGCATGGATAGCTAAGTAGTACAGGTCTTTTTTTTTTTGTCTTCTTTTTTGGAAGAGATTTACGTAGTTAGCCTGAGCGCAGGCTTTGACTGCTTCACCGGACTTTTGGCGAGAACCTTAAGGGCCTCCAGCCAGAGCAATAGAAAAACTAACTACGTCAGCAACGTTCACTAAGGGCACCCCCTGGTGGGTTCGGACCTCGACTTAGTGCGTTGCTAACAATCTTAATAAGGCAAAAACAGCAAGGGAGGGCTGGATCTAAGTTTTTATTATTAAAGGACATATTTTTATTGCTAGTTTGGCCGGCTTGGGCCAGCTTGATCTAGGGACGGGGAGTAGTACAGGTCATCTCACCACAACTACCACTGATTATCGTGGTGCGGATTCTATGCCTTTTTTGGATTGATATTTATGTGTTCTATGCATGTCATATTTGATAAAGATGGAGGATTTGTGATTCAAATTTTTGAAAAATTCCCCGAAACAAATGAATAAATTCTTAGTACGGGAGTTTCTCTACTAATAATGAACCAAAAACTCATTGGAACTTGGGATAGAAAATTCTACATACCTTCTCCAGTTTTATTTGAGCATCGATGAATACCGCAGCGCGCCCGAGGGCCCCCATAATGACATCACCGAACGATAGGCACTCTCTCGCTTGTTCTCGGAGATTTTTATCTAAAACGCTACCGATGTACCAATACTATATCTATATAGTCATGCTATACAATCTATACTAGAACTAGAACAGAAATATGCTCAATATTAACATTATAAGTTGCTGCAATATTGGGGCGATTGCTGAAACTTGATGTCATAAGAAATCCATGGGCGGCTGTCCCTACAAGAGATAGTATTTTTTTAAGGGCCGTTTTAAAAACTTTATATTCCTATTCCATAGAAAACCATGGATTTATGGGTAAATTTTAAATTTTCGGTTTCAGTATACACCGATCTATCAATCATACACGTGTCTCTCGCGCTTGCCGAACTTAGTTCGTAGCCATTTCAGGGAGAGTTTTTAACATTAACTGTTTTTTTTAATATATCTTTAAAAATGCTGGAATTCAAATTCTTTGGGATACTGTGTTTATCTCTGTTATCCGTGTGTCTGTTACCTCTGTTATACTGTGTTATCTGTGGATAGTGGAGGTCAGATAGGTCAGGATCAGTCAATCCACGTAAAACACGGTATTTAGCTAAATCGGGTAAAACGAAGCGGACTCCAACATACCTTGGAAAATATAGGTAGAAGAAGGTAACCATGGAATTCTAGCTCATTCTTCTTTATAAAGAAGAATGAGCTGTTAAATAGATTATAAGAATACAATCTTTTGAGTATGATATGCCACATTTAATACATAACTTGTACGAAGGCGAATCCATTACCATGGTACGGCAAGACTTTAAACATATAAAGTCGGAGGAAGCAGATGGCGTCTTATCTTGCACGTTTCAATTAAAAGACCCCTGAAAAAGAATACACATTAAACTGTACCGTCAAAAACAAATTCCGAAAGATCTACTTCCTGACTCCTCGACTAACCACGTACACATAGAAAAGCAGTAGGTACACAGAGCAGTAAACATTTGGATTAAAGGCTCCAAATTGGTATGACAACTACTGTATTTTCTTTTGCTCTTACTACTTAACATCGGATTTTCGAGTAGACCAAATCATGTTTTATAATGAAAAATAATTGCGTTTTGTTTTTAATGATATACGTACTGTAAATTACACAATCATACAGGTATAAATCTCTTGTTTTCATTATTTTAAAAATAAAAAGGTACCTATAATAGGTTTTTAAGTATTATTAAAAAAGTAAAATTCATTTGCTTTGGAATTCAGGTTTCCTCACAATGTTTTCCTTTACCACCATTGACATGATGTCTAAGCATAAATAAGAAATTAAGTACATTTAACTTGAAAATTTCACATTGGTACTTGCCTGTAATGGGTTCGAAACTGCAACCTTGTGCACACAAATCCGTCTATCGAACTGCTAGGCACAAGCCATTTGAAATAAGTTACTGCTTAAATAACAATTGTCATGAAATATTTTCTTGCTTTACTTGTCATTTATGTACCTATTAGTGATTACTCCATTTGCTCACTGCTCTGTGTCCGACACAAATGTGTGGAGAAGGCTCCAAACTTTCCTAATTAAGTTCCATCGCAAGTTTTTTCGTTAGCTCCGTAGTTCTTGGAACCCACTTTTGTTATACTTCTAATGTGATCTTTGGGTAGCCAACTTGTTATCAGCTTATACTTCCTCGTTTTGGTAGAAATAAGAGGTCATAGACCTATGTATTTGTTATTAAATCCAACATGGTACCACCACACGTTCCTGAGAAAACAAATTGTTGACAGACAGACAGACAATAAAGTGATCCTATATAAGTTCCTTTTCTTTTTAGTTTGGGATCCCTAAATAATATTAAATATTCCTTCGAGCGATTATTTTACTTCACTAATGTCGGATTTTACAAACGCCAAATATTTTTTTTCCACACTAGATTTCATTTAAAGTACACTGCAGGTACAGTCGACCTCCGTGGTCGAGTGGCGTACACACCGGTTTCAAGGTGTCGCCAGCTCTGAGGTCCCGGGTTCGATCCCCGGCCGGGTCGATGTAGAAAAACCACTTTTCTACAATGTTTCGGGTCTGGGTGTTTGTGGTACCTTCGTTGTCTCTGAATTCCATAACACAAGTGCTTTAGCTACTTACTTTGGGTTCAAAGCAATGTATGTGATGTTGTCCACATTTATTTATTTATTTGGCTAATTACTATTAATTACAGTCGAGTCGACCTCTTTTGATAAAAAGATATATTATATTTAAATGTGCACACTGTACATCCGCCATTTTAATGTTAGAATGGCGGGTGTACAGATTTTTCTCGATAAGGAAATGCTTATTTCACTATATTTTTATACATGATGCATACCTGCAGTGTGCCACAGTACCTGTTTTAGTAAAAAAAGGAAAAAATACGTGTCTAATATTTTTCAATAGTCTATGTGACAAGTAAATAAAAAAAATAGTCCGGTTTTTGTTATTCTGTATTACAAGCATAAACGGGTTACATAGGCAGTCATTCCATCTAAACTTCTAGTACCCATCTGCTTCAGGTGGGACTGGAATGCTCCTCCAAAATAGCTTGGGAAAAGGCTAGGCACAAGAAGTTTAGTTCAATGATATCAGGACGCTGCAATCCGTATAACCTCACCTCAACAACAACATTTTCTTTTTTAGTGTTTTCTGTCCCACTGCTGGGCAAAGGGTCCCCCCAAGTCTTTCCATAGACCCTTGTCTGCCAACTCGAAGCAACCCTTGCGGTATACGTCCCGGTCGGGCTGCCTTGACGGCGCCGTCTGTGTTGGCTCCCATTGTATAACCTCCCTTGAGACCAGCTCCCAAGTTAAGTAGTTACATACAATGATATCCAAGGGGTGTGAATTAATGAATCTCAAACCACATACAATTATAATACAACAACTTTATTAATTACATTTTCATACTGATGTAATACCAGTATTTACCAACAATTAAGAAAATAAGGCTTTTATACTAAACAAAGTTTCTTACAATATCTACAATACTATGGGTCATTTATTAAAAACTACCAATCAAACTTGTTTAATAAATACTGCAGCATAAATACTACTAATGTTTATCGTTAATTTAGTAAAGTGCGCTTCAAACAAGGTAATGTGGGTGGTATTTTCTATATATTAACGCTCTCGCCTGATTTCTCAGTGATTTATTAATTTAAGGCAATGATTTTTTGCGGTAATATGAATAAAAACAATTTCTATGCCCCTATCTTTTCCTTTTTGATAAGACGTTATGTTTAAAAGCACTAGAACTCTCCAAAAATGCAAACTTTCAATCGCTGTTAACAGAGGCGAGACGTATAAAGCCGCGTACAGACTGGTGAAACGTAACATGAAATGTACCTATCATGCAATGAAAGAATTTGCCTTTGAGTTTTGAATTTGAGGTGCGATGTCATCGCTCCGTGCATAAAGTAGATGATTTTTCATCTACCCCCAATTCTTCACCTACCGTACACACTACACTGACCGTGTGCGTATTCTGCACATTAACCGACTTTGCAGGAAAGCGAGGTTGTGATAATCGAATCACTGAATACCAATGCTGATAGTTTGTAGCCGTCTTCCAGATTGAACAAGCGTAAATGTATTTAAGCATGTTCGCGCTAATTCCAGTTGTACAATATTATTATAGAAATAGTCTATACCGAAAAAGGTTTGTATTGCCGGTACTAATTTAGATACGCTGATAAAAAAAAAATATGGTATGGCTATGGCCTTTTTTTCGGTTTAAACTTGTTTTCCTTAAGGAAACTGTTACAAATATGCCATACGTAGGTATATGTCATAATACAGATAATATGCATTGCATCCTCAAATATTAGTATACCAATCGTGTTTCTAACCGATATAGAGGACATAGTTTTCGTTTGTACAAAGATAAAAAATTCAAAAGCTACAAAGCTTTTTAGCTTTTCTTAATACTTTATTTTATTATATCTAAAATTGGTTTAAAATTAATAAGTAATAAAAAAATAAGTAATAAAACTTAATTTTTATAGAATAATATTTGAGGATGCAATGCATATCTGTATTATGACATATACCTACAATTTCCTTAAGGAAAACAAGGTTAAACCAAAAAAGGGCATAGCCATACCATAAAAATATATTATCAGCTTATCCAAATTAGTAGCGGAAATACAAACCTTTTTCGGTATAGACTATTTCTATAATAATATTGTATAACTGGAATCAGCGCCTTGCCGAATTAAAAAAAAAACGCACCTTGTACCTATATTAAATAACTTTCAAAGTAATGTTAGGGTCGGTGGGTGTTAAAAATGGTATTTTTTGTAACATATACAAATAATTTACTTTTTAATTGAAACTATAGAAAACTATTACTTACTATATATTATAAAAAAAATATATATATATTAAACCTTTCAGGGTCAATTCATACAACTTAGTACAGAGTCGAACCGCATCGAAGCGTTAATCTAGAAGTTAATATAGCAAATTCACCCTAAACTCAACGTAAAGCTCATATTTCGGCGGAGTTAAAAAAAATCGCACTCATTCGCATTCTTTATCACTCACATTCGCACGAATACGCAAACCCACACAAGTGTAGGACGACATTTGCAAATAAATTCATTTCCAAGCTGTGTCGGTTTTTTAACAGACATCAAAGCGCGCGATCCTTATTCGAATGTTTGCGCGCATGCGAGTGACCGGGGTCAGATTGTGAAAATTTGATGCTTCGTTGCGCTTTGACTCTGCTGTTGTATGAATTGACCCTTCTTCTTATGGCCGGGACCAATAAACAAAAAACGAATCGTTTCCTTAAAGAACTGTTAAAATATCAACAAGGCGTTAAAAAAAGCTATTCCTATAAATTAAATAGTAACTGTTCGTTACCCAAATAACTGACGTCTGGTTACGAACGGCTGAGAGACAGCCTAGTGACGGATCGTTACGTTAACGAATAACGAATCAAAAGATATAGGATCTAGGCGTTAATGACGTTTAGTATTTAACGGCTTGTTATTTAGAATTTATTAACATCAAAATTTACCAGCAGGCTTTCCTATTTATTAAAACTGCAATAACTCGATATGCATGTTATTATACTGCCTAATCAATACATTTTACAATAGATGTAGTAGGTACCTAACTGGTCAAAATTGAGTTTTATTTGCGAATATTCTTAAAACGTTTAATGGAAGTAACAAGTGTGTTTAATATACATAATATATGTTATATATAATTTTGCTTACTCTAGAATTAACAGATTTATTAATTCACACCGTGATTATTAAACAGCTAAATATATATTTATATTCATACATGATTTTGTTATCTTTTCGGAAACGCGAATTATGACCTCCATAACTTTTATTAAAACGACCGCTATCGGGATTGCATTTAGCAGTATACTAATACTGAGAAAAAGTTGTGACCACAATTTAATTATGCTTATATTTGTCACATGATGAAGTTTATTGACGTTCATATATTTTTAAAGTCTTAAAGGGCCAATATATTAATGAACTCGACTGTACAATAAAAAAAAACTGTACCATTCATATTTTGTGACTATGAGACATATTTATTTAAATGTCTATCAGGTATTAGCACATATTTAATTTCACATCAATTGATATCTTTGAGCAGGGTAAACAGCAGGCTCACTCCCGAAACTGGGTTGGTTCTGTTTTTGATTTTGATTTGAACTCGATTCGGTTCTCGATTCGATCCTGAATTGGTACTCGCGAACCAACCCGAGTCGAAAACCGAGATCCAATTATAATCGAGTGTTATCAGCGTCGTGAGCAGTATATAGTTACATGTGATTACGTCATCATAAAGTTCTAAAAGTCTTTATTTATTCAGTTTAAATGGACTTTATTAAATCTTTTAACGTTTTTTGACAGATTTTCTCTTAGGTTATCTCTGCACGATCTGGCGCTAGTGTTGGCTTCTAGAGTACCAACTCGATCTCAATTCGATTGAAACAGATCTCGATGCAGTCGGGAGAACGTAGGTAATTTTGCTCTACATTCTACAAGTAAACTTAATCAACGTAAGTTAAAATATACAAAAAAAATAAACAACAGTAGCTTACAAGCTATAACGTTTGGAAATATACACTAAGAAACATAATAATTATCAACATAATATTACAACGTGTCGTTTTGCATTCTCGTCAAAGCAAGGAGGTAACTATGCTAATGATTCTCGACACGAATCAATAATAAAATAAGTAGGAGTTTTTTTTTTCTAATTATCAGAAATCGGCATGACCGGGACCAGTATTTCAAAACGCGGCCCGTGTGATACCTCACTGTGACTGCTCTTTTACACATACACTTATAGACACTGTCTACCGCATAGGCAACGGCACGATTCTGTAGTTGAAAGTGGTGTATTCTGAAATGCTGTCAAACTTAATGAACAAAAAAATAAGTATGTATTAATTATTGGGCAGATATGGTAATTTTATTTGAATATTTATTTCTTCATAACAGCCTCCTGACAAGACTGCAAAACGATACCTAACGACAAAGTCGCTTAACTTGTTTATTACTTCTAATCTACATTTATAAACTACAAACGCTACAGCAATACTAGAAAAGGGATTTTTACATTTAAATATCACACCTTATTCTATAAAACAAGATTTAGAATAATTAAAACATAAACATATATGATTCTTTGGAAGAAAGACCGTGTCGGATATTTATTTTGTAGTTTCTACATTATATAAAATTTATAACAAAACACAACTAGGTTCCTTCAGAAACCTTGGAAAATGGCGTCATACAGCCGCTTTATTATATATTTGTTTAATAAACTCAGCATGGTAAAAGAAATCGAGTGATACCCCGTACATCTAAATCTGTTAGGCATTCCAAAGTAATATTAAAATACAGAAACACACACGAACTCTAAATATAACACTCATTTATTTTAAGCAGTCGTGTTAATGACGTTTAAGTACAGAAAAATACAATTTGTTCACCGTACAGCGCGCTCACTATAAACTCTTAATGCAGTACTGTTGGTGTTGAGGAAGCGAGATGCCGCTACTCGCAATGTAGTGCGACATCTCGCTTCCACAA
Source organism: Diachrysia chrysitis (assembly GCA_932294365.1). Classification (NCBI taxonomy): domain Eukaryota; kingdom Metazoa; phylum Arthropoda; class Insecta; order Lepidoptera; family Noctuidae; genus Diachrysia; species Diachrysia chrysitis. Next base: position 4,531,910 of record OW028659.1, on the reverse strand, counting down.
TGTCCTGCTTTTCCGGAGATAAAATTAATATCATTTTGTTTACACATTAGTATTATATGTACATCTTTATTTGGTGTAAAAAAGCTAATAAAAAACTACAGAGATTCAGTATTATGGCAATATAAACAATGTCGCGAATGTATGTTGATAAGATAACTAAGTGAATCCAAAATAAATAGTACCTAATTAGTTGTAATTCCACACTTTAAAGCACTAGTGATAATTATCTTACATTAGTATTTTATTTCATAAAACTATCCGCCCAGTTTCCTTAAGTAACGGAAGCCATTTTGTTTCTAACATAGAAATTACAATCGTATCACACTAAAACGTATTATGAAAACATCAGCACAACACAATAGGCATATTTCCTAAAAAAAATATTATGCCCGTCATGTAGATTATTTAATTTTATTGGACACGTATTTTTTCTTTCTAACTGCAAACAAAAAATGATCAAAATACAGAGAACGAAAATTTCACGTCACGTCACTTCTTGCTACAATTTTTAACACGGCGAGGTGTCATAAGCCCCCACTCCGAAACTTTAAAGCGCTGTATCTTTGTAAATTTTTATTGTTTTGATAAAGGAAAAAAATACGTGTCTAAAATTTTTTTATTATGTACCTAACTGACGGACTAATTAGATTTTTACTTTTTATACCCAGTGAACATGCCTATTATTGCCACAATTAATTGTATATCTTGATTTATACTTTATTATAAATCAAGAAATAAGTTACACTAAGTAATAGAATTTGTTCATTCACATAGTTTTCTTTATTGAACATTTTTGTGTGTTATGATTTGGTTACATCCGAATAATTTGTTTTGCTCCATACATCCGGTTATGGCTACCTAAAAACTACTTTAAAAACCATATAACATACATACACAAAACTGAACAAATTTGACAATAATATCCATTTAAATCCTTAAATTTACGATTCTCTCACCTTCAAATGCAAATTAATGAGTTAGTTTAAATTTTTGACGTTGAAGTTTCGATGTAATTAGCAAAAAATTAAATCATGAAAACTGCTTATAGACCTAATGTTATACCCTAAATCTATTATCAGACAATACTGTATGACGATTATTTTAAAGATATGCAAGGTAAATTCAATCAGTCACAAAAACTCCTAAAAAGGTCCAGTTTATACTGAAAGCCTACAGTCTATTTCATATATTTTTTTAATACTGATACTAATGCCAGTTTGCACTAAACTCAACTTAGGGTTTTCCTCTAAATGGCTATCCTTATTCCTAGGTATTGCTTAACTAAAATTTCATTTGGGCCAAAAATATCCCTAAGGTCATTCCTAACTTACGTTGTCCTGTCGTAACATATATATATTTTTTAACCTATGTGGCCTATAGGATTTTCTAAACAGTTCTAACTTGGTTCTAACCTGATAATAAATGCTGATCTGTGCGTGTAACGTCAACTTTTCGGTCGAATAAGTATGATTTTGTGGTGTTCAATTATTTTAAAACCTGTTATAATACATCTTTGAAAAATTAGTTTTAAATACCAAATTATACAATGCTGTACTTTTCAACATTCTGTATCATACGAATAAATCAATATCATCATATCTATTGAAATAATCAATCAAGGTCCTTAAACCCGAGGCCTAACCTGTAATAGGTTGTACTAATCCACATCTTCTAAAAACTCTACAAAATCTAGGAATTTCACAGTTAAATATTTTAAATATTTAATTCAATAAATTTTAACAGAAAACAGAATTTATGAAACCACATTTTTTGTTTTCCTAAGGAAGCTACATAATAGGTGTCGTAAGAATTAAGATAGCGTATTTAGAAGTGTCCTAGGGTCAGTGCAATTCATTGTATAGTTCAGTGTGTCTTATCTAATTTAAGACCAAATTCGGATGCACTTAAGTTTAGTGCAAACGGGCGTAAGAAATACAATCTTAATACTGACATAAGGAGACTAAATTAGCCTCGATTACTACTAGATTATTCAGACAATATGCTATTATAAACACACTAAAAATAAATCTTATTTAATCTTTATCAATCTTAAAACACAAAAGTAGTAAAGAAATCTGTCTTGTTCTTCTATCTTAAGTACACCGATGGATCACCCCGTATATGGGTATTGAAGGACATATAGGCAGCTGCTCCATAACATTTGCATTTAGCTAGATGGAAGCCGACCCAACGCTGATTGGGAAAAGCTAGGAATAGAAGACCAAAATTACGAGACGGAACCTTGAGTTATTTCAAAACCAGGTCGCCCTTCAATCATCGCACCGCATCTCATAATTTGAATACCACCATTCTCTAAAATTTTCGTAGATAGTAGAGTCCTGAACCTTCTTCTTGTTATGTAAGGCTTCGCAGAGTGAGCAAACGTTTTCGACACCTGACGGGTTATGGTAGGTGTAGTACGGTTTCCACCTGAAGAACTGACTGTATTCTTTCGGGGCGTGCATCAGCTTGTCCATTATAGCAGCTAGTTGAGTCACGCTCTGCTTTCGCCCATCAATGTAGGAGCCTGGTGGCAGAAACCTGTAACCGAAATGATAACATTGATTGATTTCTTACGAAGTTTCTAACGATTTCTGTTCACGGAGCAGATAAACAAAAGTAAAGATCGGAAACTTCACCGAAAAGCTTTATTGGCAATATAAATTGTGTTGTTGGTTAAACTGTAAAATTGGGTTAGTACTTATTCGTCCCAAACTTGTTTGTTATAAAACATTTTCAAAACAAAATAGTGGTTTATCAGTATACGCCATCACGAAGAAAAACCAATAAAAAATGCTTCGTCACGTACCTTGAATAATCAGCTCCACCGTAAAGAATAGGGACAACATCGTGCTGCAACGCCGTCAGCAACTTCTCCGTCACGTAGTCCCGATCGAAGGAGTTCTCCAGCGCCAAATAGAAGAAGTAGTCTCTCTTCAGCAGGAAGTCACAATCGGACTGCTTGTTCCTAGGACATTGCAGCGAACCACATAATCCGTACACGTCTACCGTGTAACCATATGGTAGTAATGCAGTTTTTAGTGCTCCCGCAAAACCTAATCTACCACTTCTTGTCCTACAGTGAGACACAAACCAAGCTGCGGCTTTAGTTTTATTTTCGATTCTGTATGCAAACTCCTCCCCAACTTCTGCCATGTCCTCCTTCCATTTCATATCCAACTTAGGCCCCACCACTTTACCGGACCTATCTCGTATTAATATATACGGAAATGGAACATCTGAATCTAGTCTGTAGGTAGCCGTCCAATTGAAAAATCCATCGAACTGTGCTTCACAAATTGGATAATTATCCGCCGACTCCATGTCAAAAAATATATATTTTTGATGTCGAGAACGTTCGCTTGGTAAATCAAACGGATTGAGATTTCGTCCATTAAAGGCTATGGCATCAAACTTGGTTAGACTACCTCCGAAAAAGTTTCTGTTTGCGGTGACGTAGCAGTCTACTACCGAGCAATTGTTTTCAAGGAACGCCCTCTGTCCGTGGCCGAGATAGTATAAAGGAGCGAAGGCTGTCGACGTCCATAGTAAGATGTACTTGAAGTCTTTCGGCAACCTGTTCGTCTTCCGATATACGTCCTTATATCTGTAGTCTTTAGCAACATTTTCTAAGGCTTCTTGGACGAGGCTCTCAGTGAATTCGGGTTGATTTTGCCGGACAGTCAGTTGTACCCAAAAGAGTGAAACGGCGAAGCTTGTGCAACTGACTAGGAAGAAGAACTTGGCAGATCTCATTTGCCTTAGGAAGAGCATAAGGCACTTGGCCCGGGTACGTGAAGGCATCGCTTTCGCCTCATATTCGGGCACATCACTACATTTACGGCCTCTGAGTACATTTGTGGTATTTCTGTAGACTAACTTTAAAGTGTCGTATACCTGCAAAGAAATAACAAAAAAATATAATGCATACGTAACGTGCGCTTGTTTTATGGTAAAAGTAAGACATAAAAAAGTCATAACGTTATTAGAATCAACACATTTTTGAGATAAAAATTTACTCGGAATTCAATTTTAAACAAATATACTTGATACGAACAATGAACCATGTGTACTAAGTTTTATGTCCACGGATGTGTGAACATTGTTAGAATTATCAACACAGATATATATTTATAGATATATATTAAAATCATACTTCACAAAAACTCGATAGCATAAATACCCACAAGCCATGTGTTACGTTACGACGTACGCCAGATGTTACTAATTAATGGCCAATTCCTATATTCAAAAAACCATTCGTCTTGCTTACGGATGGTTGAACCTTCTTCATTTTGCTTCGAACGTTCTACCGGCCGTTAGCAAAACGAATCCTTTTTTTCAATATTGGAATCAGGCATTAGAAGAGTTTAAAATATACATGTGTGTATGTGCTATAATTATGATGTTATCGACGGTGTTTAGCAACTGATTAGCAGATGCATATTTAAATTTTTCGTCTAGTAAACAGGAATTTCCTAATTCCTTTAGAATTGGTTAATTCCAAATGTTAAAAGTCATTGAAACAAAAATAGTCGCTAATGAGCATTATGAGTACAATTATTATGACTCCATGTGAATGTGACTTTTGTAGCTAAAATAGAAATGGATGGTGTTATTAAGTCGTTGTCTTGTAAAGAATAAAATAATGGGATGTTTTTCTCTATATGAGAAAAAATCTATAAATATATTATTGAAATAGCCTAGGCAAAAAGCAGTCAGAAAATGATAGATTTCGTTCAAAATTAATTTATAATTTAATTAAATTTTTCAGTTTAATTAAGAGTTTTTTTAACATCATGAACTAGTAGCCGTCGTGGTATTACGTCATACTGGTATGTAAACTTAAAAGTGTCAACTGTCAATTGATCGAACTAAGCACATAATTTTAAAAAAACTTAAATGCATTTTTATGTTACAAAAAGTGATTGAATAAAAAAGTGTTTTTTAGTAGCCTATTAGTTACTAAAGAATTAAATTGAAACACTTAAAAAACGGGTGTAATATCCTTTTGTGTGATTTACGAAAGTGTCTATCAATCAATCAAATTTATTGGGCTGGTCAGATCTTAAGATAACCATCGACACGATAGAAGAAGAAGAAGAATCAAGTGTCACCCACTACTTTCAGTGAGAATGGGTAGTTTCCGCACATATTCCAAGATGTGGACAATTGTACGTACTCATACTGTCTTATTATCTTAGCAAAAATACGTAAAAACGGCTTATCATTGTCAAGAAGATAAAAGAAGGTACAGATACAGTCATTATTTAGTCTTTATCATTATTTGATAGCCTTGTCTCAAAAATTTGTACTAAATTATTTCAAGAACATTAAAAAAACAACTTTTGATTAAGTGATAATCATTTCAAATTAAAAGAGAATTAATAAAAAACTTGAAGCTCGTAATACGTGCCTACATTTAGCGTTGCCCTCGATTTCCCTGGGATTTCATCATCAGATCCCGACTTGATGCCCATGGTAACATCTGGGAAGTATACCCTTTCAAACGTAAAAATAATTCTCCAAATCGGTCCAGGCGTCTTCGAAAATCGAGGTTCATAGAAAAAAAAATGAAAACAAAGATTCGTCGCAAAAACTTTTTCTGATATCTGTTAAAAAAATCGAATGACATCCAAAGTAAAAGCACTGAATAATAAATAGTACTGCCCAATCTTCTGTTATACCACAAGTTGTATTTAGATACAGCATTTAAAAAAAACATTTAAAAAATCCAGAATATTTTTTATAAAGTGGCGTGTTCATAAAACAAATATTAACATGTTTTTTAAACTTTGACATATTTCCTTAAAGAATTTATAAATGATCTTACATTAGTATAATTTAAAAAACAAACTCGTTTGAATTAAAGCTATTAATTTAAAAGCATCGTAAAACTTTAAATTCTAAAATGTGTGTTCTAAATTGGCCCGTTTGCACCGTAAAATCGTCACTTGATGTGGTAGTTAGGTACCTATTTCTCGAAAAATACTAAACTTTGGTTTAGGAAGGTTCAAAGTCCAAAAGTTCTTAGGCTCGACGACAACCACGCGGTGGCTAACGACACACTTTTTCATATGTGTGTATAAGTTTAGTACTTTTCCATAGGTATAAGTGGCGCTACAGTGGTAAAGTGAATCTTAGTTCTTGGTATAAATTTGCCGAGATGCTATGCTAGTCGCGCGTAAAGTCAGTATCATGGCAAATATGAGTTATGAATCATACTTTAAAAGCAGAGTTTTGAAAAATAGGTGTAAAATTAAACGGTTTAGGTTTGTTTACTGTTTACAAACACATTTTTGTTAAAAGTTGCTTATATACAAATTTTACTGCAAATTTGTGCGTTATACTCTATATTTTGTTAAGAGATTATTTATTTGATTTTTTTAAATTGCTTTCGCGCCCGTATCTATTAAAAACTACCACTGACGCGCCAGTGGCGCTATTGCATCAAAATAATCAGATACAGCTAAAATTCAGAATCGTCATTTGAACTAGATCATGGAGAACTTAGTTCATTGAAACTTCGTTTGTAATGTAACTAATGAAATCGCCCCGTACACTTCTTATCCAAACCTTGGGGTTAGGTAATCTCGAATTAATTTCAATAATACAACATAATACTACCTAATAATACGAAGCCAATGCAAAATTGTTATTCATTTAGCCGGCACTCAAACAACACACAGTACTAAAAATACTGTCAATGTTTAGATTACAATTAGCTCCTTCCTCGTCCGTATTAGTATATTTTTTCAACAAACTAAATGACGTGTCCGGTGAACTAATAAAAATTTAGCATTGACATAGTATTGGAATTAAAATTAAATAAAATGTAAGGGCACTTGTTTCCTGTTTATTTAGCAGATTAGAATAATTACACGCTTAAAACGAACATTTTTGAATTGTATTTTTTGCGAGTATTTAAATTGGCATTATCTTTTATTGGCACCGAAATGATTACATAGTACTCAAAATAAAGAACATTATAAAAAATCAACGGCACAATAAATTCTAAAAAAGTAACTAAGTAGTTACTTATACAAATTAGTAATGTATTATTAACTAAAAATTTCTATTTCAGGATTTAAAACTTGCTTATAACTTAATAATGAGGCCATTAAAATAATGGAACAGCCTAATAAACCAATCACATTTTCTTATTACGAAACCGATTAGAAGTACGCTAACTAAATTACAAATGATGATTTCTAAGATTCCCGAGAATGTTACCTACATATTGAAAACAAAACAGTTTTGACCTGATTCTATTTCGGTATATTATTTAAACATCCGGGAAACTAAATATAGAACCGAATAAATTGCCATCGGATCCGTTAAAAATAGTTTTATTTCAAGACACAAGATGAAGATTTCATAATATATTTTGTAATATAAAAGTTATTATTGTATTCAGTACTTACTAACCATATTTCATAGTGTAGCTCTTCTTTTATTATTTATATAAACAAATAAAATAAAACCATAACATCTATTGTTTAAAAAAACACAACTAAAGCAACAACAAACTTTTAAAATCAGAATTAGGCACTGTTGAAAAAGTATTCAGCCACACTAAGTTTTAATGTTCACACAAGTTCACTGTTTATTTTATTTTTTTTAATTAAATACTCATGGCTTGGCGCGTACGGCCAATGTCAGCGCGTATCGTGCGTCTGATAGAGTTGTACCGACTAAAAAGTTTGAATAACTATTCCGATACTGATATCATGTTACAGTTATTTTTTAATTGTCGTTTACTTTCATTATGGTGTGTTTAATTATAACACGGTTAACAAATATCTTATTTTCCTGTACTTATTATATTCATAATTTTGTTTTTGCTATCGGGTAAAAATACATAAATTCATTGCATTGTCGTTTAATGATGTATTTGTATTCATTGATCATAAAGAGGCGGGTACTAAAATGGAAGTTGTTATGTACATATCATTATTTTAAATAAATTTGTGATAAATGGATCACTGCTATCAGGATTTTAATTCTACGAGGCGCGTTACAGCGTAGCTACTTAATTCAAAAAAAATGCTAGCTAATAATTACAATGCTATGCTAGCTAAATATTGTGACGTTTTAGTTAATGGTTCCAATTAAATTAAGTTATGGATATTATTAAATTATGGTTAGATGCCATTAGTCGGCGATACAATCATTTTTTGCACTTTTTTGTTTGTAAAAATAGGTCAAATATGACTTAATTTTAAATCGTCGACTTATCCACTTTCTAAATGAATATTAGCAAGAAAACCTTAAAAAAGTTTGTATTTAAATACCATCAATCTAGTATATCATACTAACTGAGCCTCACGGCTTTACCCGCGTAGCTCCCGTTTCCGTGGACTTATCGAAGTAAAAAAATAATCATGTGTTAATCCGGGTTTTAATCTGTCGGTGTGCCTAATATCGTCTAAATCCATTTAGTAGTTTTTGCGTGAAAGAGTAAATATTAGTAGTGCCCTACATTAGGATTAAAGACATATTATGTGCAGATATTCGATCCCTTCAGATATTCTATAGCCTCTATTTATTTTACAAACAACAACTGATTCTACGTACTTAATATCAATTGAGATCCATCATAAATATACACATAAATCTAATAAAAAATCTAATTGTATAATCACGCAACCTTGAAAATCAAAGGTCGATATACCTATATAACGCATATAGCATATTATAGTTCTTCGTTAGTCAAGCCTTCACACTGACCAATACCAGATTCTAAACAGCTGATTAAACAGAAAAAACACATGTACTAATAACTAGTTATTCCAATAAAAAATAGACTTTAAAACGAAGGCTTAAAGTTCATTTTAACTATGACTAAGCGTTCAAAGTTTATGCTCGTATAACTGCAACAATAGCAATTCCTTAGTTCCATATTGCCGTGAATAAGAAAACACAATTTTCACATGGTTTTATGCCACGTACGTGATGGCTTTCATAATATTTGCATAAAAGTAACCGATATTATGCCCGTGATTTCTATACTAATATTATAACAAGGTAAAGTTTGTGGGTTTGTTTGTACGAAGTAATCTCTGGCACTACTGAACCGATTTTAAAAAACTATTTTTCCAGTTTAAAGCTACATTATTCCTGAGTGCCATAGGATATATACGGAAGAACGTGAGTAAAGCCGCGGGGCTCAGTTAGTAGTTCTATAACACCAGTTTGGGTGTTATTTCTTTCTTAGAGAATTTAATCAGTGACGGTAAAATAGTTTAAGTTGAATGGTACCGCTTAGTACCAGTTTGTAATAATGTAGATATATTATTTGTAAACAAATAATAAACAAAACAATCTAGGGATGTCTAAACAAATTAATTTTAAAATTAAACTTATTTCAAACGGATTATTATTGTCGCGGTTTATTTAGAATAATTTCGATTTTAGGTACCGACGACTTATAAAATAGTTTTATTTTAATGTTTAACATTCGCGTAAACACTCAAAAACTGTTATATTAATTAGGTACGAGTTAACATGTCTAAAACAGCTGAGATCCTAAGACCAGCTAATCTTTGATCACTTGTGTCTGTGTTGTTTGTTAGATAAAGAAATGGCTTTCTATTTCTTTATCTAAGTAATAGGGGTTTCCATTAATACTGCTAATTAACAATTAACAGTGTCTAATTAACTAATTCAATATACTAATCAGTTTTGTTGTTGTGGCTTAACATCTTATAGATATAGGCTCTAAGAACCTTAAAATTAAAATTCAAAACTATTTCATAAACAATATCTAACTTGAAACTAATAATAACAGTAACAGACAACAAAATAAAGGTAAGTAAATAAGGTAAAGTAAAAAAAAAAGTAATAAAATAAAGAAACAACTATCTACAACACTAAAATGTGTTTCAAAATTAAAAATAATAACTTCAGTTCTAAATACAAAAATCAAAATTCGTGTCATACGAGTTTGTTCCTTATTACTTATAGTACACACCTGTTGTCACGTAGCAAACGTCATTATACTCCAACCGGTTATAAAATACCATGTTACGTCACTTTCACCACCAATTTCTCGACCATCTCATTTTAGGCGCGTAACACGCATGCGCAGTGCGAAGACGAGCCATTACGATAACCCGTCGATCGCGTAGTACGGCCGTGTAAAATGAAAAGCTTGTGTATTAAACGCGCATTTGTTTTATATATTTATTGCTGTTGCAGGTATGGCACTGGTTTTGTTTTGTTTTTGCTTGCGGGGTAGTGTTTATTCCCGGTCGGGAAGGAGCGCGGGGGCCGGGCGGGTGGCGGCCTTGGCGCACGCTCCGCGACTGAGACAAACAAGGTCATCGGAATATGGACGTTGCGGGGTTACTCACCTACAAAAAGTATTCTTAACTACGTTTTTGAGAGAGACAGTTCGATTGCATAACGTAATCAGTCCGTCACCTGGGAGCCCGCTCACGGCACTCACTGAGCGAAGCAATCTGATGTACTTGATTAGTCATACCGTTTTGTACAAAAACACGTTTTCATTATAAGAAACTGGCGATCCGTTTCTCAAATTGCGCGGAGCGCGGCGGTGGCGGTTACTCAACGAATTTTGAGGAAATAAATCACCTCCGAACAATGTTGTGTAGATGTAAAATTATTATGTCACACAAAAACTTAACTTTATTTGAGTATTTAACTGTCGACCCTAAATCATTTGTAACCTTAGAGTAAAAATAAGTAAGCTACCTTTACAGTGCGCCTAACATAATATGAATTGTGAGCACCAGTAATTTTGGGACCGCGCCGTTTTGTTAAAGTATTTCAAAACCTAATATTACTCGAATAATCTATACTAATATTATAAAGCTGAAGAGTTTGTTTGTTTGTTTGTTTGAACGCGCTAATCTGAGGAACTACTGGTTCGAATTGAAAAATTCTTTTTGTATTGGATAGTCCGTTTATTGAGGAAGGCTATAGGCTATATAATATCACGCTACGACCAATAGGAGCGGAGCATAAGTGAAAAATGTTGCAAAAATGAAAAACCGTTAAAACTAAAACACGCGAACAAAGTCGCGGGGGACAGCTAGTATCGAATAAAGTCGATTGCTACACAGGTTTAAATGTTAAGTTAGAACTTACAGCTACAAATTTGCTTACGAACAATGGGCTACTAGCGTGACGATGCGCGCTCTCTATGCTTGCTTAGAGGTAATATCCTCTAAGGTCGTTACACTGATAATAACAGCACCTTTATTTCAAAGCAATAAGGCTCATTTACGCACGTCATCGTGGACGTGTGATCTGCCGTACATTTTTTATCATAACAAGTGAGTCGTAATCTTTTTGCTACGCTATTCACTCTATGAATCTTCATAACATTGTACATTCAACCACTAAAGTTTTCAACTATCAAAAATTTGAGAGAACCTAATTTGCTATCATAAAAGTGCTATAATCTTATAATTAATCGCTTGTTTAAATTATTTTTATGAGGGACTAGCTATTCGCCCCCACTTCGCAAGGGTAGGGTGAGATTTTAAAAACATTTCCATACTTTTTTTTTCTTTTACAAAAACCTTGTCTTTACAATAAAAAACATAATAAAAAAAACAGTTAGCCAATTTGGTGAAGTCGTTCGGAAGTTATGGCATGACCAAGGGATGACGGGATTCATTAGTACCTATATATTTAAAAAGGACTATTTTCTTTTGTTATATATATTGTATTTTGTCACAAGAATATCAATGTCCAGGATTAGTTTGGTAAAAGTTTAAGCATCGAGTTCACACTTCACAAATGTTTTGGCACTTTTAGAAGTCACTGTACCTACATTGCACAACACCTAGACCAGCCAAGGTTAGATGTATTTAGTTCAACCTGGTACCCTTGTACGGTTTTTTGGGTCTATGTTCCATAATGTAATATTGTCAAAAATAAATAGATCCAAAAATCCAGTTCATTTTGGTTTTCCAAACGAAATCTTAGAGTGAGCTTTATTATATTGACCACTTTTAAAAATGGGTTAAGAATTTGTTCTACTATTTTAACTGACTTCAGATTTGCAGCTTCTTATAACATGCTCTCACCTTGAAACGCTTTTCAGAAATAACTGTGTTAATAGTAAATATAATATGCTAGCATCGAACTACAAATATTATGTACGCGAAGGTCATTTTTAGGGTTCCGTCTTTCAAAAGGAGAATGCGAGAAGTTATTGCCATTTCACACATTCTGAAATTTGAATTTCTTTAGGTACCGGTTAAGACTGGTTTACATAAAGAATTTATCATCATCATACACGGCCCTTATCGTCCCACTATTAGAAATACTCAGGCCCTGTTTACTCGCCTCTTATTTATCCAAATCTGACCCAAACCTTCGTTTTATCGACCCATCTTGCTCCCGGTCGACCGACGCGTCTTTTGTCTTGTCTTGGAAACTATTTAATCACATATAGGTGATTCAGTAAGACGAAATTCGAGGCTAGTCAGAGCTGACCCAATACTGCACTCGTGTAATCATCGCGTCAGTGCTGACTTAAATATTCCCGAGGAAATACTTTTGAGTCACTGATGTCTGTTTTTGACCCAATTTAAAACATCCCTTAATATTTTAGAACAAAATCTGGTCAGCTATCAATGACGCGGACTTATTTTTAAACCTTTGAAGATCAGCCTTAATAGTTTCATAAGAACAACCAATCTGTCAGTATATGATTCTACAAAGCGCGAAATTCAAACTTACCACTTTAAATCTGTTAATTCTGTATAGATAGATAGATCTAATGTAGATATTAGTTTGATAAAGAAAATATAAACACACCGATTGACAAGACATATTGACAGACAAGATATCATAGACTAAAGTGTATCAAGAAATTCACTTTTATTACCTTCTAATATTTAATAGCCTCTGTTTTACACGGTTTTACGTAACAGGTTTCATTGGTTTGCGATTTAACTTCCTTTTGAGGAATCATTAGGGACTTCTTGTGTCCTTAGGAAGACAAAGGGATATACCAAACTTTAAGGTCACTTGCACACGGGTAAACTAACTGATCTCAAATAAACCCTGGTTTCTAAAAGGCTGATTAACACAAAAATTTGTAATTCATCTGTCAAACCTCATGTCTAGCACTCTTATTGGCTGTTAGTCTTTTGTTCAAACCACTCACAGCCATTAGCAGTAGATTTGACAAGCTTCAATTCAGATCAGGCTTCCAAAAACTGAGGGTTAGCCAGTTGTCAGTCTGTTGTCACTTGCATGGACTGCGGGAGCTACCATCATCGTCTATAGTAAGTCATGCAGTCGCAGCTTGAAGTAATCGAAACCGAATTCTTCAAGCAGTCCGTGAGGACGCGGTTTTACTGGGTAAAACCTAGGGTAAAAAGACACACTGGGTAAAAATTTCTTTATTGTAATGCCCTGTTTATGAGCTTATTCAAGAATAAAGTTTTATATATAACATTGTATAATATGATGATTAAGAATATTTAAACAAGCGACAATAGGGACGAGAGGTAACTTGGCCTGACACAACAGAAAATGGGATACATGCCTAGCAGTAGGACATGAAAAAACTAAAATGTAGATTAACAAAACAAAATGCCTTATCCACGAAAGCAACTGTCAGACATAGAGCTAAGATAAAATTAGTACCTAATGACAAACGCACGCAAACGAATGAAATGAGAAAAATAATACCTATTACTGTTATCACAAAATCAACGCAACGAACGCATAAAGATTATGAAACTTAACGGCAATTAACTTGTGTTTAATTAACGATAAACTGTTTCCACTTCCATTTAAACTTTGATAAAAATGCAACTATGATTATAAGAATTAGAATTATTTTCTGGCAGATTGTGAGTTCTTCTTCTTTTCGTGTCAATGACCCTTAAATTCTTTTTGAACAAAATGTCGACTTCTTGATGGCTCGGTCGTTAACCCGTCCTGGAGGGTAGCGGTGGAAATGCAGGACAGGCAGGACCGAAGATGCTCCATGTCTTGAGATGGGGCACCACTTTCACATTGGATATGTGAAGATTCAACAATGCCCAACTTGCTCAGGTTCACTCTACAGTGACCCACTTGGGTCCGTAATCGGTTGAGAGATTTCCAAATGGGCCACTGCCCCGACTGTCCTGTGTTGTGACCTGAGCGCAGTTGTGGTTTTGGAGAAGTTAAGTGTGGAGGAGTGGGATATTTAAATTAATTCTCCACAACTCTTCACTATTCTTTGCGGGAATCGTACCGAGAAAAGACTTTCAGCTCTTTAGGCCAGTGGAGGTTGGTAATTGTACAGAAGATCGTGACTGTAAATATATACCTAGCTGTTATTTTTCTAACACATCTCTTTTTATTTAATAATACCGAGATTTTGTTGTTAAATTTTAAATAAACGTCGCTACTGTGTGTTTGTTTTATTTGCTAAAGTAGCATTTCTCGGTATGAAACCAAAATAACTTATACTGAACCTCTATAAAAAAATTAGGTCAGGCAGTCAATACCCCCTATGACCTAGTTTGTTAGACAAACATCAAATATTGAACTCTTTGACAATGTATAAGAATGTTAAACAAAGCATAGACGCTTTACGTACATATTAAAATGATTTGATGATATTATGGGTACTAATCTTACAACGGTGTTTATTTCGGATGGATTTTTACCAGCAGACTCAAAAAAAATACAACTAGGGATATTTATTTATTTAATGCGTTATATACATAAAGTATAATTGCGGACTTAATGCCTGAGGCATCCTCTACCAGGCAACCATGAGGTGGTGTAGAGATAACAAGAAGTAGGTGCATTATACAAGCTCTACGATTATAAGTTATATAAATATATATACTAATTATAATTAACAAGGGTATACTAATACATACAACTATATTAAATGATAAGGGGAATACGAATACGTAAAATTTAACCCATAAACATACATATAATTAGGGATGGAGAGGTTATCCATTAAATATGTTGTGGAAATCAGATTTACAGTGGTTTAAATAATAATAATACCAGCCTATAAATGTCCCACTGTTGGGCACAGGCCTCTTCTCATATAGAGAAGGAACGAGCATTGTTCACCACGCTTGCTCAGTGCGGGTTGGCGATTTCAGATTCCAAATTTTGGAATCCAGGTTTCCTCACAATGTTTTCCTTCACCGATTGTCAATGATGTCTTAGAATAATTAAGAAAGTACATATAACTTTGAAAAAGCCACATTGGTATTTGCCTATAGTGGGTTCGAACCTGCAACCTTGTGCACACAAATCCGTTCATTGAACCACTAGGCCACCACGACATTTTACAGTGGTTTAATGTAAAGTAATATCATTTAACTGGAATGAATAAGACTGAAAGCCAGCCATCACTGTTTAGAAAAGTTTAAATGATCTTGCTAAGTTAACATTAAAAATAAAAACACCCGATAAATGGCAATGGCGTAGGTAGATGACAAATTTTTATAATGTCCGTCAGATAAGTAGATTTTATTAAAAGATATTACACCTATTTTTTATTATTTTACGTAAACAAAATCTCACGACGATACATTGACTTGAAATGTCTCATGACGTCACAATTTCGTGCGTTTTGTCCGCAAGAATCATTAGTCCCCAATCCTGAACGTTGATTCGCTTTATCTACTTAGTGCTTTCTAATTTTGCAAAAACCCAAAGAATACTTATATTACATTTTTTAATATCTAACTGAATACGGACTCATTAGAATTTGACTATTACATACCCAGACATTTTCCCATTTGGCTCCTAAAAAGTCAGGTATTAGACTCAAACTCACTTGTAGGTTAGAGACCACAAAACACAACTTTTCACACACGCATCCTACATCAGCTAAACTTATTTCCAGACACGAAACATTATAACAAGGGATTTTATAATCTATACCAAATTTCACGTCACTAGAGTCGGCAGCGAACAACACTACTGCACGACAAGCGAAGCAGACTCAATCCTCGAAAAATGTATTCGCCGCCGATAAAAAATAATTATTAAGTAATTCTTGAAATATATTATTGTTATAATATATCTAGTTAGATTGACAATTAGGGTTACTATGATACTTTTAATACTTACAATGTAGGCAACACTCATACCTAATGGTCAAACAATGGTCAACAACACAGGTAATGTACCACTTCCACAAGTCAATATACAATAAATTTATACACAGACAACCCTACCGTATGGAACTTCGATGGTATCTGAACACCAATCACGACAATTGGACCATAAAATGGTAGTCATTCAATATTCATAGATTTTTCTTTATTACTATATGATAATGCTGGCTGGATAACGGTGGTATAACTTGTTTTTCATAGGTTCGTGACTGAATCCAAGGTCAAACTTCAAGGGTTTACGTATAGTTTGATGTAGAATGTATGTAGGCATAAGGTACACACGTGTACATATTGCGTGCTTCCAAAAGTGGGTTATTTAGATACCAAAAAGGAGTTTAGCTAACATAGCACTGTATAAATAATATCTATTTATAATGCCCTTAAAGACTGGCATCTGTGCAGGATGCATTTTAGTCCATTAGTGCGTGGGCAGCGAACACAGTTGCACTCTCTACTCCTTCACTCTCAGAGTCCGATGGGCTAGTAAGAGATGAAGCTCAGCGGATTTATTTACTCTTGAATGATTTTCAATTCTAATATAATAAATGCAAAAGTGTTATTCATTTGGCAGACACAAAAAAACACGCAGTACAAAAAAATGGTTAGATTCCACGTAGTTCTTTCCATTGAATTTTTCTTTATTTAAGAAAACTTAATTACGTGTCCGCTAAACTAATATCAAATTCATTGCCATTGTATTGGAATTAAAATTATCGAAAAGTAAGGACACAGTTATGCTATTCTCTAAACATAAAAAATCAAACACGCTGATTACAATGTCCAACTGTCAAAAGTTATATTATATTTACATGATTTTGACGTTGCACAGCGCCACGCTCGCTTACTGTAATTTAAGAGAATAGTTGCCCGAGACGTCCTTTCCGTGGCTCTTGCTTAAAATTAATATCTGAATGTACTAAGAAAGAGTTTTGCCCACTAACTAAATAAATAATAAAATAAATGTGGACAACATCACATACATTTAATGTCTGTCCCAAAAATCTAAACCCAAAGAAAGTAGCTAAAGCACTTGTGTTATGGAATTCAGAGACAACGAAGGTACCACAAACACTCAGACCCGAGACAATGTAGACAAGTGTTTATTTTTTTTCTACATTGACCCTTTCGGGGATCGAACCCTGAGCTGGCGACACCTTGAAAACCGGTGTGTACGCCACTCGACCACGGAGGTCGTCATAAAACTAACTATTCACTAACATACAAATTCGCTTACCCTAGACGACTATCACTTGTTTTTCTTCGTTGAAGACTAACTCAAATTTTTCCATCAGATAATAAATCCAAAATTCCACTAAAACACGTAAAATAACATACACTTTACCTTAAGCCTACTACAATCTGCATTGACCATATAATTACGTAAATAGCTTTAACTTAGGTCTAACCTTGAATTGTAAACTAATGTCTTCTACAGGCTGTACAATATAAAACAATATTTATCACCCCAGTTTTGTTTAGTATAGAGGTTTATCTAAAAACACAGACAAATCTAGTTTACCTAGAGGTTTGTATCTATTGCCACCATTAATCCTGTAAAAAATCAAGCTTTTTTTTAAATGAAAAATAGTCTTCAAATATCTAATTTGAACAGTTACATCAATTTCTCCAGAATCCCATCATCAGATTCTGACCTGGTAACCAATGAGACCACCTTTCAAACAAAAAAGAATTATCCAAACCGGTCCAGGCATCTTCGAATAATTCGGGGAACATACCTACATAAAAATAAACAAAACTTCTCCTGACTCCTATTGAGACTGAAACTAGTCGGGCGACACAAAAAAATTGCGTAAGTTATGTTCTAAATAATTAAAAAATAAAAGATTCCGACAAATTGAGTACTTACCTCTTCATCGAAAAAAATCAAAAGACTGCACCCGTCATTGATTTTATAATCACTAGCACTACCTATGTATTTAGCTTTGCTTTATTCTAAAGTTGTATTTGTACAGTATCAGTTGTCTCGATGTCATAGGCTCTGCCTAGTTTGAAGTTATAATAATACTAGGTGTCGTATCCAATGGGCTATCCAACACAAAAAGAATTTTTCAAATCGGACCATTCCTGAGATAAGCGCGTTCAAACAAACAAACAAACTCTTCAGCTATAAAAATTGTAAATAAGAAAGAACATCCCGTATATACACAGTTCCCATGAAGCAGTTGATTCGGTCACGCGACTTACTAGCGTAAAGAGAAAGCTTGTAGGTAATAGTAATGTAATGGTAAATAGCTTGTTTTCCCCCTCCCCCCCTCGCGGTCGCGTCGTACCGTATGCACCATTGACGTGCATTTATGGTGCAGATGACACTGCTGTGTATCGTTTGCACCATTCAAATTAATACAACTAAGTACGTTAACTTGCTTTCCTAATCAAAGAATTAAAAAAAAAAGTAAATTAAAAGTATCTAAAATCCCAACTGCGTAAAAAGTATAAAAATTAAAAAGACATAAATTTTGAGGAATAACTAAGTAAACTATAGAGTGCGCATATCGAGTATGAACAGCTGTTGGCAGTAGTATAAAAATGTAAAATCGTAAAATTTGTGTCAAAACAGAGCGCACCGTTTTATTAAAATTATCTGAAAACCTAATATTACCCTAATAATATTGGAACCATAGATATTTTCGCATAAACGTCGTCGCACAGAAAATCACATAAACCAGTAAACGAGCGCAGTACATTTAGCTAAAAACATTTGGGGATATTTGATCCAGTCCAGAACTTTGAATAGGTGCCGACACTTAAAGTTGCTGTTTTCTTGCATTAAAATTTATTATTTGTCTTGTGTGGGTATTATTAATGAAACTATTTCCTATACCTACATACATACACTCGAAAAAGTTTGTTGTAAGGGTCTTGTTACACGAGGCTACGCAAGTCTCCGGATACCCAAAGACTTTAGTCTGCAATGGCGCGTACCTGTCTACGTACCCCTCCGAGTTTATATGGCGGTAATTGCTTGTATACTAAAATCGTTGGGTATCTGAGACTTGCGTCGACTCGTGAATATACGACCTTATTTGTGTGCAAGTGAAAACCAGAGCAAAAGTAGAGCTTGGAAATTGACATGTTTGCTTCTTGTTTTTCCAACTATCATGTTTGGTATTCAGAAATGGAACATGCTTAGTTTTTTGCTATTTATTAAGATTGCGGTTTCCCGGTAGCAAACTGGTTTGTGATTGGAGTTCTTCCAGTCATGTTTACTTGTTTTCTTTTCATTTGTATGTGTGTATATCAATCGTACTATTAACACTACTACATCCTTAGAGAGAAAAAAACAAACAAACTATAGAGCGCGCATTTTGAGTATGAAGTGTTGGCACTAGTATAAACATGAAAAAATTCTAAAATTTGTGTCAAAATAGAGCGCACCGTTTTATTAAATTACCCTTATAATATCGGAACCGTCGATATTTTCGCATAAACGTCTATCGTCGCACGGAAAATCACTTGTTGTGAACAAGCGTTTATAGTTACTGTTAGTTAGTGAACAAGTGATTTAAATATTAGTCTGTATTAGAATATAATATAATACATATAATATAATATAATATCTTGGGACATCTCGCTCACGGTCATCTGATCCCAAACTAGGCAAAGCCTGTGCTATGGCAACCAGACAACTGATAAAAATACTTATATATTTCTAAATACATACATATTATAGATAAATTACACCCAGACACAGAACAAATGATCGTGCTCATCACACAAAGATTCGTCCTGGGTGGGAATCGAACCCACGACCTCCGGGTCACTAACCACTAGACCAACAGGCCCGTCATGTAGTGTATATAAATATAGTGATATTATAATATAAATTATACTAATATATGGAAGTAAAATTAAAGCAAACAATGTCTGCATTAGTTTACCTATATAATATTATTATTATATGTATAAGTATGTTTATTAGCACTGATTTATTACCAGTTAATTAACACAACGTAGGAACAATGCAATTTTCGTCTGGAAAACGGCTCTGCGGTTTTTTGGAGTAAGTCTGCTTTTATCACAGATTACCGAACGTCTCTCTTACTGCGTTTTTGCTATAAATCTATATCTATACTTTTAATATATATAGCTGAAGAGTTTGTTTGTTTGAATGCGCTAATCTCAGGAACTACTGGTCCGATTTGAAAAATTCTTTCAGTGTTGAATAGCCCATTTATTGAGGATGGCTATAAGCTATATAACATTACGGTGCGACCAAAAGGAGCGGAGCCTAAATGGAAAATGTTGCAAAAAATGAAAAACCGTTGAAACTAAAACACGCGGACAAAGTTGCGGGGGACAGCTAGTCTATAATAATTATATTATAATACACTTGTATTATTAAACTTTCAAAGAAATGTAATTATTAATGCACATTAAAATCAATACCTAATCAGTTTACATTCCACTAACATCGCCCTTATCGACTAATGAATTACATTTTATTTTAAAAGGTTTCCTTGATGGATAGTCGATGTCTATTATGACCAAGAAACCTTGACCTAAAAACAACAGTTAATGGGGTTCCGTACATAAAATGTTCTAACAGAATCTGATATGTGTACAATATTATGGAGTTTTATAAGCGTGAAGTTGTAGTTGTTAATTTGTTTGTAAAAACTGTGCTTACGGAAAGTAAGTTGTCTGTGATGAAATTTAAACATTTTCTGTGCCCGACGGATATTGAGGAGAAATAAAAATGTGTTTGATGCCCTATTAATAATGATCTATTCGACTAGCCTGTTGGTCCAGTGGTTAGTGACCCTGACTGCTAAAGCGGAGGTCGTGGGTTCGATTTCCAACCAGGACAAATGTTTGTGTGATGAGCACGATCATTTGTTCTGTGTCTGAATGTAATTTATCTATAATAAGTATGTATTTGAATATATAAGTACGTTTATCAGTTGTCTGGTTGCCATAATACAGGCTCTGTTTAGTTTGGGATCAGATGGCCGTGTGAGAGTTGTCCCAAAATATTCCTATTATATTATTAATCTTAGATACATGTTTGGTATTTTGTTCTTTAAGAGCTTCAGTTTTGGGAAAACCTGCAAATGATTCTAAGGCTGAGACTGAAAATAAAGTTCTGGATCCCCGAAAAACATTTTTAGGAAGTTTCAGCCAATGTTTCAGTCGGACACAAAAAAATTTCGAATACCAAATATTTTGGTCTAAACTGTTTTTACAAATGTAAAAAATAAGTAACAAAAAAACAAATTGTTTTTTTAATGTGAAACTTATTTATTAAATTTGTAATTAGGTACTCTTTTGCAGTAAAATAATACGGTATTGTAATAATAATTTCATGATAACTAGATTCTTCTATTAACAAAAATGCATATCTACTTACGAGTACTTCTCAAATGGAAGGCAACGAATAATAAACAAAATACCTATAACAAAAAGGTATCTACCCTAATCTTGGATTACTGACTATTGCAACGATAGGTCCATAATCTTCATAAAAGTGGTCGAAAATGCTGACTGTGTGTACGGCCAACACAATAAATCTTTGCGGGGATAATCCGGAATCGGGCTGACTTGAAACTCCGTGCGAGAGCATGATATGATGTCCACAGCGGTTCTTTGACTACTTACTGTAAGCCAGGCTTTGTAACAAACTATTCTTTACCATGTTTTTAACCGACTTTAAAAGGACGAGGTTCTCAATTTGACTGTATGTTCCTGTTCGTGTGATTGTTACGCGATTGAGAAAGGCTATGAACTATATAACATTACGCTGCGACCAAACGGAGCGGAGCATAAATGAAAAATGTTGCAAAAATGTAAAACCTTTGAAACTAAAACACGCGGTCAAAGTCGCGGAGGACAGCTAGTTATTTTATGTACAGCATGCAACCAAAACCCTGTCCGATCCTTATGAGTATTATTCGACATCGTACTACGTACTCATACGCGTAACTATATAATGAATGGATTTGAGATTATTATTTTTCCCCGGTGAATATAATTAAATTAAAATACAACTGATCAAAGGCAACACTGATCGCTCGACAAAGTTCACGTGTACTACCTACAGTTTTGTATCAAAGAAGCCGCCTGAGTATGTTGAACCAGGAATAGGCCTGTATTGAATCGGACAGGGTTTTTGTTACATACTGTATAGGGTGGTCACGTTTATATTTCATCAATATCTTTCAGTAGTTTGGTTTATTAAAATTATTGGAAATATTTACCAAGAATGACAAAACGAAATTGCGTATTTTGTACTTTCCTGTAATTATTTTTTTATTAATTGAAGTCGGGTTTTTTTTTCACATAATATGTGTAAGTTATTAATATTATGACCCTCATAAAAATTTGGTCGTGAATAAAGATACTTTGTATTGCATTCTTAGTTTAGAACTTGGTTGAAAATCACGATTAATTGGTCTTAAGTTTAATTTTAAGGATACGAAGAAGAATCGCTTTATTATACGCTAATACTAAATCATCATTTTCATTTTATACACGAATTACGTATATAAGAATAATACACGTACATAAGAATCATAAAAAATTGCAGACACCAAACCGGAAACAGCTCATGCAAAAGTTTAAGTTAGGTGTTACGTCATAATTTTATTTAATCGTTAGATAATTTACTATTTATTGAAAATATATTTTTGTTTAAAAAATACAAATATAAACTTTTAAGGTACCTACAAGAAGGATAAAAACACCCTCAATAAAAAAGGAAAATAATAAAAACGTAATCGTTTTTTTTTTTTATTAAACAAAAGTGAATTAAATTGTATTCTAGAATACGCATTTCTCTGTACAAGACCATGTTAACGTTACTGTTTTAAAACATTATTTACAATACAAGGTATGTGCTGATGATACCAACGTTTTATCAACAAGGCTACCGTAGTGTAAATAAATTACTTTTTCAGGACCGAAATACCGTCGATATATGCATTTCGTGAGTTCCGGTGTAGTGACAGGCCGGGCCGGAAGTGGACACGCAGCGGCAGCCACATCCGGCGGCCATAACTGTCGCCATTCGTCACTTCCGCCCTCCGATATTAACTCTGGCTATTGATTGACGTAAACCTTTTATATTGGTCTTTCAACATTACTATTTTTATATAGGTAATTTTCGCCGAACACTTTGCTTGAAAACTAGTAAACCGACTGAACTGACGCGAAGATATCGAAGGTGGCCAAGTGTTAGGATCAAACGGACCTCATAATCATGAACTCAGTACCTACGCGTCGATGTCGGCCATTAAGTTGCTCCTTATATGTACCAAGTACCTTAATTATTCCGTTCCTTCTCTATATGATAAGAGGCCTTGGCCCCAAACTGGGACAATTACAGCCAGATAATAATAATAATATCTTGGGACTATTCACTCACGGCCATCTGATTTCAAACTAGGCAGAGCCTGTACTTTGGCAACCAGACAACTGATAAACATACTTACATATTTTTAAATACATTAATATTATAGGTAGATAAATTAAACACAGACACAGAACAAATGATCATGCTCAACACGCAAAGATCTGTCCTGGGTGAGAATCAAACCAACGACCTCCGGTTTTAAAGTCAGAGTCACTATTATAACCACTTGACCAACAGGCCAGTCATGATGATGATTTTTATTTATTGTACTTTTATTTATACCTTTTGTTTAACAGTGTGATACATTATGAAATATATTAAAAATCTATTCGATGCCATTTCTATTATACAATTAATCGACCATTAAAATCTAGGTAGACGGTGCACCCATTATTTTTTCTTAAACGACCTACAAAGAAATAATACAAAGCAAGCGGTTTGGTTTGTAAAAGACAATTTTCGTAAGTCCATTGTGTTCACAATCGTATTTAAATTTTCTACTTTCCGCATCTGTACGGTCGTTCACAAAGGAGGCATTATTTTTTATTATTATTTCTTTTATTTTATTGTCCGTCACAATGGCGTGTACACAGACAGATGCCGGGAAATTCGACGGAACTTCCGCAAGCATAGGGATGTGACATACATTTTCTTTTATCGACATTTCGATTTAATAATAGCTTTATAATCTCGCTTTATGTAGCTACTGCGAAGTCTTAAACCGAGCTGGTCATCCGCTGGCTACTAATCCTACAAATTTAAAGGTTTGGTTAATTTATATTTTAGACCAAATTTAAATACTACAGCGTATTTTTGGTAATTCTTTTGGCAGTGTTTAGAATGCCTTTCATGGCATATTTAACTGATATGCCATGAATTAAATAACTATGATACTCAAGAGAAAGTCTTGTCCCTAACTTTTGACCACAAGCCTCTAGAAATACTTTGACTTTGATAACGTATATATACACGTATGCATACACAGAAATAAAGCTTTAGTGCTTTGTTGTACACAATGATATGAAATCGATCGTCACTTTTTTGTTTCTAACACACAATACAAGGAAAATCTTTTTCGGATTGTTATAACCTTTTTTCAGTCACAAATCTTTCTTAATGAGTATGAAGCTTAAGGCTTAGAGTCATTAATTGACAGTGATAATCTTGTCTTAACCTTGTTTAGCACCCAGGTAAAATAAGAAACTCTAAGAATACTTAGGTGCACCTCGTGTTTTCGAACATTTTTAAAACGGCAATGAGTTCTAGTTAATAATTTGTAGCAATTAACAATAAGTTAAAGATGAAAGCACATAATAATACCTGATTTAAACAAATTACGTCCATTTAATTATATAATGTAATAGTTATTAATTGTATTTATTGATCTACAACGATATTCTAAAATCTAGTAATAATGATCCATTAATTATATGTTTTTTCTGCTAATACTATAAATATTATTTGCATACCTACTTACCAGGTTTTTATTTATTCATAATGTCGATACAAAAAAATATCGATAAAAATTCAGCTCAATCGACCTTTAAAGTTGAAAATGTATCGATAGTCGAGACTCTTGTTTTTATCGATACGATGACATCCCTAAGAAAATATTTTAAGTAATAACAGCAGTGCGGTGTCGACGGTTGTTTTATAAAATGTTGTTTTAAACAATGTTAGGCCCACGTGTTGTTGGCGGCTTCCAGCTGTTTATGTTATATCGGTAACCGTTTGAAGCGGTTTCTATCTGTCTAAACATTTATAACAGTTCGTGGTCTATGCTCAATAACACACCGCAGAATTTAAACAAAAAAGTACTTTTGATGCGCTTCTCTACATAGTATAAAACCTTTGAGTAAACATAGACGAGCATAGAGTGCGCATCGCTAGTAGCCCCTTTTGCCGGGCGTAATCAAATTTTTAGCTAAATGTACTACGTTCGTTTACTGATTTAAGTGATTCATCGTGCGACGACAAACGTTTATGCGAAAATATCGACGGTTCCGATAATAAAAGGGTCATATTAGGTTTGAGATAGTTTAAAAAAAAACGGCGAGCTCTATTTTGTCACAAATTTTACGATTTTACTTGGTCATACAGGTGCCTACAGTTCATACTCGATATGCGCACTCTATGGTTTAGTTATTTTGTCTCTAAGTATAAAACAAAGTCGCTTCCGCCTTATGGATCAAATCCATCTATGCCTTGAGTCGTTGATTTTATTTAGTTGCCTAAACCGGTCACCAATCCTAACATCTTTCATTGAATGATGTCTCCACCTATCTACAAAACAATATTGAAAGTTTTAAATATACGCAAATAAGTATATAAAAACATTTAAGAAGAGTATTGCCGTTCTGTGTGACAGGAATATAACCTAAAATAATATTCAAGAAATCTTTAAATAATTAGGTACTTTACTTACCTTGACAATTTAATGTTTTTTTTTGTCTAACCTAACCACGAAATATTCTCGCTAATCTGTGCAATTCGATGAGGGTTATATAGGAGACCTCATTATTGTTCACAAGATAAAACGCGCCCTACGAAGACAATTACCCTTATCTTGTTACGCAGAGATATTAATAGATATAAATATACGTAGTTAGTAAGAAAAAACGTTGACCAAATACAGTAAAGTAAGTAGTGGTTAATTTAATAATTTCGTGTTAATAGAGACAGGTTTAGGATCACCAGAGAGGAAATAAAAATATACCTAATTAATTACCTCGTTTTATCTCTGCTTCACCCTTAGTTTGACTGGCAGAGAATGCCTTCAGACATTAGGTCCGTCTTAGTGCAAAAAGTGTAAAATAAATAATTTGCAATTTTTCGACACAGATATTTCACTCGCATAACTCTCCTCAAATACAAATCACATCCTTTCCGACGTATAAAAATTTCAAAGTAAAAACTCTTTGTTCGATAACAGTTAAATATATAACACAGCTCTCAATAGCAACCTTGATCAACAAACTGTTACAGCCAGTATATTCACAACTTCGTACATTCTCGCAACATGTCGCCAGACACCGCCCCATCCCCTTTTATTGCAAGACTTTTCAATAATTTATAACATAACATACGACCGGCTAGACCCTACATATCGAAAATGTTCGCTATGTCTTTTATTGCCAAAAGTATGTTCGAGTAAGTTATGAATTTTGATTCAAACTAATATTAGGTACGTACCTAGTGGAGTTTTTATGTTTATTTACTCGAATATTAATATGTTCCAATCCTGATAGATACAAAGTTACATAAAGGTACTCGTACTTTATTCGTATTATTTGTATTTTTTAATAAATTTATTTAGCCTTGCCTCTGTTGTAATTATTCTTATTGGAAATTGTGTGGCTTACTGCAGTATCAAAACAAATACTTTACCTCGTATTAAATCATATAAATAAACACTTATTTCACTTTTTATTTGATAGTAACATCTAAAGTAATAGGCACCATCTGTTTAAATAAATTATATTTCGATTTTAATTACATTTTAAACTGTTTAATGCTATTTTGTCTTTAAAGTACCATTTATTGCTTATAACTAAAACGCCTAGCAAAAACTTCTCAGCAATAAATCTCTTACGTAACTATTATGTCTCTTTATCAGGATAAGGCACTACAAAACGAATTGCAAGCCACTAGACTGGCTATATTCGCTTCTGTACTAACAGACTCCGGCAAATTCCCACTTTTCCGACCATTCTAACGTTCCCGAGGCTTCAACTGACGCTTAAGCCGAAACCACACAAATACGGACCTATTTCAGATCGCTCGCATAAAGGCTGGGAGCAAAGCTTTGATAAATTGTCACTACAAATGTAGCTGTGTGTGTAACTCATGTGTAATGCGAGTTAAACATTACTATTCAATAATATCAGACAAAGAAATATCGTAAGGGTTATAATGCTTAATCCAATCTCTTCATTAAGGATGTTTAGTATATTTAACCGACTTTAAAAAGCTAGTACTTAGTAGGCGACAATGCCACAAACATTCATTACAAGTAGATGTATATTAAATTTAAGTAAGTTTAGAGTCAAATCACTTCACAGCAGGTTCTAGCTGAATACATTATCTTAATGTAATTGTTTGCTGGAAGTTTTTCTAAGGGAAGGTAATAAGTGTAGGGACAAACAAAAGTAAGTACAACGACTTGGGGCCGAAGTGAATAATGTACGAACGCGCTATCACTATTGTTAAGCAGCGCTTAGACATAAGCGGAGCGGTTCCAAGTAGTTTTATCTAATACAAGATGTTTTTTTTGTTTTTACACAAACGAAAACTATGACTTTTATATCGGTTACAAAAAAGTGCTTGGTATAAAAACTCAAAAAACAATTGAAAAAGAAAACTCGAATTTCATTACTGTAGCCGTAAGAGTTTTACAGTAATAGTAGGTACTGACATTAGATAATTTTTTTTTGTTTGTTTGTTACCAACAGTTTTTATAACTGACTAGCCGTGCCCGCAGCTTCGCTCCCGTCAACTTACTACCTACCTATTTTAAACCTTCCCTGTATTCTAGCGAACAAAACAAAAAAAGAATTATTAAAATCGGCCCAGCCGTTCTCGTATTTTAGCGAGACTAACGAACAGCAATTTATTTTTATATATAAGATATACATACAGGTAATTTTTCGTTTAGTCAGTTTTCGTTTATACCTACAACGACAAAAACTCACCTTGTATTTATAGAAGGGATATTTATAATTTCTATTGTGTACTTCACTTGCTTCTCTACCGATGCTTAAAGTCTGATTTTTATCTAAGATTATTTTAATTTGTTACTATATAAAAAAATATTATAGCCTTGGAAAGGCCAAGGATATGCCAATACAATGTATATCACACTACAATTTATACGGATTTGACTGAGCCACGATTAATTGTTAACTTATCCGTAGGTAAATAGTTTTGCCTACTTTTTGATGATGACTTTGATTGTAAAAAATTCAGAAAATTTCTTCTAGAAAAAAAAATCTAGAAAATTATAATAATTATTTACTTATAATATCTATTATTTTGATGTACATACGAAAACTATATAAGAATAAAAACGCCTCTCGACACCGTGTCTCGACCCGGTGAATTCAATCAGTCTCACTGGCTATGTGATCTCGCCAAGTAAGGGTGCGTGCATAAATAACACGACCGCGGCTCGCGTCCGCCCTTATTCCACGAATTATTGCTCACCTTGCTTGGTGTAGACTAGGCTTTGCCTGGGTTGCCAGCTCCAAAAAATAATTGTGTGACGTTTAAGATTACCTATTCATTTTTTATTTTTTTATTTGCGTTGTACCTAACCCTGGTCACTCGCATGCGCGCAAACATTCGAACAAGGTTCGCGCGCTTTGATGTCTGTTAAAAAACCGACACAGCTTGGAATTGAAATAATTTGCAAATGTCGTCCTACACTAATTGTGGGTTTGCGTATTCGTGCGAATGTGTGTGACCGGCATTAGGGTCACGCGAAAGGTCATATTTTTAAGAAAAGCGACATATTGGTTCTATTTATAAAAATATAATAAAGATTTAATTATGAGTTATAGATGTAGGTGTAAATAAATAAGATTTAGAATAGAATTTAATACTTAATTAAACTAGAAATGACACACTGTAAAATGTAGGTATAAAACAAAATGTTGATCATCAAATCTTTTCAAACCATATTTTTATTTGTAACAAGATTTTCCCCAATGCATTGTCGGTATTTTTAGAATCAAGCTGGCAACTCTGAGAAGGGTGCTTTAACGAGATTGCGATGGCTGGATTGATTGATAGCTCGGGATCATGGGCGAAGCAGGGAATTGTTTATGTCTTCCTTCCGGGCCAGCTTACTACTTGATGCTTACTAAGTGACTTGAAGAATTGAGTGAAAAATAATGCAAGTGTATAATAGTTTAGCAATCTTTCACTGGAAAGAATATTATTACAATACAAAAAATTATAGCACAGAATGATAATTTCTAAATGATTTATAGAGATCTCAAGACGTGGATGTCGGTTATCGCAGCAAAAGTAACCTGTCCTTTCTTAGGATCCAAGATTACCTCATACCAAGTTTCATAATAATCGGTTCAGCGGTTTCGCTGTAAAAGCGTAACATATAGACCAACAGACAGAGTTTGTAGTTGCATTTATAATATGACTATGAATTCAATTGTTTTTTTTTACTTTTTGACAGATAAAATGGACAACTTCCTACTCCCTTGTCCACACGTAAAGCCTTGACTGGCAGTTGCATAACTCATTTCAATTAATTTTCCTTTTTTCAACCCCAAAAAACTTGGCAACATAGAACAAGATTATTGCCTAAACTGCTTTTCGTAGAACATTAAACTAAATTAAACTTAAGAATCTAGATTAACTTCACGTTCATACGCTTCTATGAATTGCGCCCTAAGTCAGGTATATCAAAGAGATCAGGTCACATTACAGCCACAATTGGATGTTAGGCCAGACAAATGATGCCAGGAAACAAAGCTCTCGCGCTGTGATCGATCGCATCTGAACTAGGTACTTACTGAATACAGATGCTTTATCAAGAAATAAATACTTTATTTTTACAATAGACTTATTATTTTTATCGTTTGTAACGATAACGTCGCAAAGTTAACGTTTTTGAAATAAAACTTACTGAGATATTTTATCTTATAGATATTACATAAATAATTTATTACAGATGGGCCAGAAGTGAGTAGTTTCTTTAATAAACAAATAATAACAACAAGCTTCTCAATTCAATACGTTAAAAGTAATATTATTAAAACTGCCTTATTTTCACTTATGATAATCTCTAAATAATATTTTTTTATTACCTAATTTATGGCCCAAATAGATTTTTTCGTTTCATACCCAGTCAACATCCGTACATTGTAAATTTGTAACTAAAAGATGTTCACAGTGATTTGTCTCATGTTTGTTAATATAAAGCTCACACATTAAGCCAGTTAAGCTGCAAATATCGCGTAAAGTCATGATCGTGAGGAGTTGCTGCTGCCAAGGATTAATAACAAAACAGCAATCGATGGTTAATCTTACCCGATATACGAAACAGATACAATCTATACTATAATATTATAAAGTTTGTTTGTTTGTTTGAACGCGCCAATCTCAGGAACTAATGGTTCAAATTGAAAAAATATTTTTGTATTGGATAGTCCGTTTATTGAAGGCTATAAGCTCTCTAACATCACGCTACGAACAATAGGAGCGGAGCATCAATGAAAAATGTTGCAAAAACGGGTAAAATATTATTTACTTCTGAGGTTATAGGCTGAGGTTATATTATTCACATGTACTTTAATTTTAGAAAAAGAATTAGGGTTTCGCACAAACACACGTAACCCATGAAAGAACAACACGCGGACGAAGCCTCGGGAGACAGCTATTTAATATAAAGAGAAGATACCTTATACCTAGTCGTTACAAATATCTAAGTTTTAAAACGTATCTTGTACAAATACCATCGTACACGATATAATACTATGAACTTACTTAATTTAATTTGTTGTAATAATAATACACACTGAAAAATTAAACTCAGTACGTAGATTGTTTTAGGCCCTTTGACAGATAGACGGACGGACAGCGGAAGCTTCGTGACTAACACTAAAAAAACTTATTTAATATAAGTAGGTACAGGATTATTTCCCAAAAAATTTACAACCTCGCAGAAAACATTATAAGCAACAACGTTTTACGGCTTGTGAGGGTGTGTTTCCACGCGGAGTTGGGGAGGAGCGGATAGTAAATCGGTTAATCACAATGCTCGAAATTTCCACTCCGCATCAGTGGAAACAGTTTAAGTGGAAAGGAGCGGGGCTGAGTAGACTTTCAAATAAAATATATTAACTGATTAACATGTGGATTGTGGCCTCGAGCGGAGGACACAAAGCGTTGGGTAGAAGGACGGTACGGCGCGGCGGGTAGGGTAGACCTGTCAGGACAGGACTCTTGCATCTCTGGTCTGCTCTTCTCAGCTCAGCTCTACTCCACCCCACTCTGCTTCGAAGATAACACTGGCTAATTTTCACTACTCTTTTCCGCTCCTCTCAACCCAGCTCGGCTTTAATGAAAACAAACCCTACTACATATGTAGTACCTATTTACCTCTGAAATTATTTAGGTACGCCATTAAGTTTATATAATTTCCGTAGATACTTATATAACTCCACAATACGTAGAACAAAACATAACGTTTACCGTCTCCAATAAAACATGGTGTTCTATGATTGTAACACGTGTTCCCAATAAGTGGGGCCGAGTTTATCGATGGGACCCAACATAAAATGCACCTGTGACTAGTAACTTCACACCTAACCTAACTCTTGTCGTTCGTACTTGTTTCTAACTGTATACAGGGTGGGAAGATGTGTACGGTACATACACTGTTTATTTTTAGTTACGTTGCAAACAAAATAAATATTGCAGGCTGTAGGTACCACAGAAGAAGCATTTTGAAGGTTTTCAATATTTTTCTTCTGATCTTCATCTGCAGGGCAAACCTCCTTTTCCATTTTCCAATTGTTCCGATCTCGGGCTATTGTTGTCCGTAATTTCAAATAGGACTTAAGTTCGTCCTGCCATCTTCTTCTGGGCCGAAAACGATGTCTCTTGATGATTTATATAATAATAATAATATATAATAATACCAGCCCATTAATGTCCCACTGCTGGGCACAGGCCTCTTCTCATGAAGAGAAAGCACGAGCATTGATCACCACGCTTGCTCATTGCGGATTGGTGATTTCACATACCAATTTTTGGAATCCATGTTGCCTTGCGATGTGTTCCTTCACCATTTGCAAATGGTGTCTTAGAATAATTAAGAAAGTAAGTACATATAACTTTGAAAAAGTCACATTGGTACTTGCCCATAGTGGTTTAACCTGCAACCTTGTGCTTACAAATCTGT
Organism: Diachrysia chrysitis; assembly: GCA_932294365.1. Taxonomy (NCBI): domain Eukaryota; kingdom Metazoa; phylum Arthropoda; class Insecta; order Lepidoptera; family Noctuidae; genus Diachrysia; species Diachrysia chrysitis. The sequence goes on along the minus strand of OW028659.1, from coordinate 4,499,485 downwards.
TCGTTGAACCGCTAAGCCACCACGACAGACTTAATGATTTGTGGAGACAAAATTGTTGTCACTTTTGTCCCACAGATGTCAGACAATCGACAGATGTGTCCGGCCCAGTCCTACTTCATCAATAAATAATTAAATAAATGCAATTTCTCAATTACTTTACCATAAATTACATCCCATTGATAAATAATGTATTTGTATTTTATTCCCCACATTTATACGTACCGGCAAATCCCGTTATTTTTCCTAAATGGGATAGAGCTAAGCCTGATCTCATTTACTTGAGCTCGTCAGACGAAAATTATTCAATTTAATGCTTAAAGCCGACACTTTTCGCTCATTATTGCCAGAATTAAGAGTAGCGGTGAAACATTATTATACCTTTTTAATAATAATGGATCCTAAAGCTTATAAGTCGCGGATTTAGGTGATTTATAAAGATGTTTAAAAACATACAACAAATGAGGTTGCATTAATGGATTTTGGTTACTCTAAGGCCCTTTATACACGAGTCGACACAAGTCTCCGTCACCCTACAACTTTAGTCTCCAACTTACGAAGGGGCTTGTGTACGAAGGGCCTTACAAGCAAAAACTAATTAATGGACGGATACTTTATTTATGACTTGGATTAACTTAGGAATTATTATCCGGAATAGTCCATTGGAACAGAGAAACCGCGTCACTCATATACCTAAGTTTTAGATAAATTGTTTGAAATTTACCAGGTGAAAGTGTTGCCTTTTATATGCGGTAGTGTGTAATAAGGAAATCCAAGCTTCTAACTCTACACGCCCTAACTCTACAAGGCCTAACTTGAAAATCTTTCATTTTACGCACATGTGAATGTCAAAAAAACGACGAAGCGCTTCGAGAAAAGGCAGGTAGTACCCTTGCTCTTCGCTTGGCTAGTCTTGGCGGGGACACTACGGACTACCGTGCCCCCAGATACATGATAAATTAGCTTTAATATATAAAAAAAAACGTAAAATATTTTCAGGGTAGACATACTTTCGAAAAAAAACAATTCATAGATCTTAATTAATTTTAATTCTTAGTTAATTAGACTTATCTCTACATATTTTGCGTGTCTAATCAAATTCGGTAAACCAAATGTACCCACCAGTAAGTGTTAGCGGGTCACCGCAGCCATTGCAGTGTCTGCCTGATTAGCTACATTCAATCTATTGAATACATAATCTGCTAATTACGTGAAAGGTCCGTCCTAATCAAGGTTTAGTACATAGGTATTATTACAGGCTGACTTTATTGTTTACTATCCAAACTAGTTGAAAATACACAGGGTTATTTTATTTGTAACTAGTTACTCACCCCTTTGCATAGATAGACGAAACATTATTAAAATTATACACACAAACCTTCGTCTTGAATCACTCTAGTCTTTGAAAATCAGTTCTGTCGTTTTTGAGTTCATCTCTCTTAGAGAGACAGACGCGGAGGAGACTTTGTTTTATAATGTGTATTTAGATAGGTATATAGAAACATTAACAACCTAATAGGAGTGTATTATTCTATTTACTAAAGTCATACATAAGACTATATTTATAAACTATAATTAATAATTATAATTACCACTTCTATAATTAATAGATCAGAGGGCTGGCTTTTACTTCGGACAAAGAATAAGCATTGCCATGCAACCGGTTCCAGTGGACAGCAATGTGGATAATTTTTTACGCTATTTTATAGAGATTTTTTTAGTTAAGAGTTTAGATTTGGTTTTAAGTGTGTAGTTAAGTTTGTAAATATTTAAAATTGTAAATAATAATAAAGAGCATACATCAGATTTAATTATTTCCTTCAAATTGATTAGATACTAATATGGGTCACATCTACAAAAAAAATATCTGGAAAAAATATAAAAAAACTCTTAATTTTCTTATTTATGTAATAACACAATACGGACAAATATCACAAGTGCATAGTGCCTATGAAAAGTTGAAGCTAATTCTCGTTGCTTATTAGAATTTCTGCAACAAAATTTAGTAATTTTAGCGGATTTTAAATAGTATAACTATTTAAGCGAATATAGTTATAAGTGATTCGTAATAACAGTTTTTTTTTCTAGTGCAAATGTTAATTTATTGTTACGTACTTAATATGAATGCGAAAGTAGCTCTAAACCGCTGAACTGATTTGGATGAAACTTGGTTAAACATAGTGATGTGAACGTACCATGGGGTATGCAAAGGTCGCGTGGGGACACTACATCACTAGGTCTAACCCGCAGCGGACTTTGGTAGGCAATGCGTGTAATGGTGTAAACTTATCACCATGTCTCTTTTCATTTAAAGTGCATGACGCACTTTAAATTAATTTCGCTCGGATATGGTATTGTCGGGTGTGTTCGGCTAACATCGCAGCGCTACGTCGCGACGACCGAGCATCGCCGAGCGAGCCGTAAACTTACTCGGGGCATGTCGGGTTGCTATCGGGCCGGTGAAAGAGCACGAAGAAAGACGTGACGTAAATTGAGACTAATTTGAAACGTATTATGTGTAGGTTAAGTATTGTTTTTGTATTAAGGGTTTATTTATTTCTATGTACTATGAACAAACCTAAGTTGTACATTACAAGTAAGATTACAAGTGTTCTGTGATCTGTGGTTCTGTGAGCAAGTGACCCGCGCGCACATGCTATAAATGTCATAGTAAAGTTCGAAAAATAATAATTTTGTTGCGAATACAATAACAATTGATTATTCTCTGTTTACGATTATTGTGTTTATATGTATTTTTGGTATAGTTATAAACAAATATTGTAAATAAACTGTAATCAGTGTAAAATACAGTTATGTAAATAAATAAACAAAAATTGCATTGCAAGTACTTCAAGAGTAATTTCTGTGGTAACTATTAGTGAAGTGGTAGAGCAATGGATTCAAAACGAAAGCGCAGTGCGCTTTGGAAGCACTTCGAGATTCTGATTGACCCAAAAAAGGCAAAGTGTAAACATTGCTCAACGGTACTGACTATGTCTACGTACCCTACCAGAAACTTTGGCAGACATTTGAAAAGGGTACACCCCACAATTAAAATTAATAAAGGCTCGAAAAGCATTGCCAATACCACTGATAATCCAGTAGCGGATCCTGATGTGCATGAGGTCCCTACGGCGACGTCTGCGACAACAGCAACTGCTGCAACGGCAACCGCAACAACATCAACTGCTGTTGCTTTAGCAACAACATTATCCAGGAGAATTGTGGATGCAACTTTACATTCCATAAAAGGCTTAAAAAAAACACTCCCACTCAAGAAAAGGCAGCAGTTAGATGAACAGGTGCTTAAAATGATTGCAAAAGGTTATCATGCGTTGAGAATTGTAGAAGAGAAAGAATTCATAAAACTTGTGGAGATGTTAAACCCCGAGTATTCCTTGCCCACTCGTAAAACATTATCTGAGAGTTTATTATCCAAAACGTACGCTAAAGTACTTCATAATGTACAAAGTACAGTTAGAAATGCGACGGACAGTGGCAGTGCCATCTGTATAACTACTGATGGATGGAAATCTATTACCAATGATTCATATATTGGAATCACGGCGCACTTTATTGACAAGAACACACACAAATTATGCTCAGCCATGGTTGGCTGCATATACTTAGATGAGAGCCACACAAGTGCCAATATATCTGACTTCCTTCATGAAAAGTTTTGTGAATGGCATATTGAAAAGCAAATTAATGTGATTGTAATTGACAACACGGCCCACTTTTTAGGTGCAGTACGTACGGGAAGATATAATGTAATCAGGTGTTTTGCTCACTCGTTAAATTTAGCGGTTCAAGATACCATTCGGAAAAATGCAGAATTGTCTGAAATAGTTTCACAAGTGAAACAATTGGTGGAATATTATCACAGAAGTGGCCCAGGAGCGAACAAATTGAAGGACATTCAACAACAGATGAATATGGCACCACTAAAATTAAAACAAGACGTTAGCACTCATTGGAAGTCAACATTCGAAATGCTTGACAGACTTGTTAAAATAAAAAAAGCAATAATAACTGCCACCGCTGTAATGAGAGACGATCTATCTTTATCAGAGGAAAGTTGGATGATAATAGAGAAAACCTTGCGTATATTAAACATATTTTACGAGATCACTAATGAAATCAGCGGGGAACAATATATGACTGCTTCAAAATACATAGTTTTTTGCAAAATTATGTACAAAACGATGGAAAAGTTTGCATCGGAGACGTCACCACCAATAATTGAGCTAGTCCATCAACTAAATTCCGAGCTGAGGCGCCGATTTGGTGAAGTTGAAAAAAATGATATTTTGGCAGAAGCCACCATTCTAGACCCTCGATTCAAAAAAAGTGGGTTTAGAGACCCAGCATGCTATGAAACGGCCGCAACGACGCTAAAAGGTTTTCTACAGCGTTTTCACTTAAATGAAACTGCCGCATTCAGCGAAATACCAGCACCATCAAACCCTTGTCCCTCAAAAGAGGGCTCTATTTGGGAAGAGTTTGATATTGAGGTTTCTCGACCGAAACCCGAAAACCCAGATGAAGCAATAATCGAAAAATTTGACAAATATATCCAGGAACCTTTGATTAACCGCCTTAACGATCCTTTGCTGTGGTGGAAAGAAAGACAAGCGGTGTATCCACGTCTCCACAAGTATATGCTAAAACGCCTGAACGTCACAGCGACATCGGTCCCCTGCGAGCGGCTTTTTTCCAAAGCAGGTCAGACGCTAAACGAAAGACGAACACGTCTAACTACGAAAAAATTGACACAATTAATGTTTATTAGCTCTAATCTCTAATTAGAGATTATATAGTTATATGCAAATACCGTCACTCATTCTCTTTTATTAACATAAATCTATTCGTAAAATGTATGAAGGGAAATCAACACAATTACCCAATGCCTCGTAGTACGAAAAAGTGGCTTATTAAACTTTTTCCTAAGTTCATTGGTGTTTCTGTGATAATATCCCATAATCGGTACACCTCTTTGTTTGTTTCTTTTACTGTTGTGTAATATCCTATTGTACTGCTTACCCCGCAAGGAAGTCAGTGGTAGCTAACGGCCCGGGCATCAAACGCTCACTGTATTCCACCACATTAAACCCAGTTCAACATAAACTCATCGCGTCATTACCCCTGTTTTGAGCATTACTATGATTTCTCATCTCATACTCGATCGAAAATTTTTATTTACTGACATAAAAAAAATACAAAACAAATAGAAATCAAACGTTAAACATATCCACGACTAAACAGTAGTAGCCAAGTGACATTTCTATAAGCGGTATCGATGATAGAAATTACTTCATCATCATCATCATCATCATCAGCCTATCTTCGTCCACTGCTGGACATAGACCTCTCCTATGGCACGAAATTACTTAAATAACATGAAATGTATGGAATGAACATTTCATTTCGACAAGACACGTGACTTAGACTTGTCACTTCCATACATTTGAGCGATTTGATCAGCGTTAAGACTTGTAGAAATGTCACTTGGCTAGAGGGACTGGCCTACCAACATTAATTTTATAGTAGTGTTGTTCGAAGCACTTCTATGAAATTATTTAAGCAATTTGTATGAGAATCTACAAAATAAGAGTCAACCGAGCACTTTCCGGTTAACTGTTTTTTTCGACTAATTAATAGTCAAAGAACATAATTACATCTAGAGTAGATAGCGGGGTATGAAAATCCAAAATCTATTTAGTCCGTCAGATAAACGCATGTTAATACATTTTTGCAAATTAATAAAAGATTATTTACTAGATAAAGCGAATCATCATATCAGCCAATTGCCGTCCACTGCTGAACGTAAGCTTCCCCTAAAGAACGCCAACCATCCCGGTCCTGAGCAGTCCGCATCCATCCGCTGCCAGTCATCACCATCATCATCATCATCATCAGCATCATCATCATGATGAAAGCGAATCAAAGCTTAGGTGTGGGGCTAATGACGTAATGCTTGTGCACATCAAGCACGAAATTGTGACGTCATGTGACATTTTAAATCAATTTATCGTCGTGAGATTCTGGTTACATAAAATAAGAAAAAAATATGTAGGTACCTAGGTAGGTACTATAAAATACGTGTCGCAAAAGCACAACATAATTAGAATATTACTGCGCATTTCATACTAACTTTATCTTCCTTTACGGTACCTATGTCGCGTCATCGCGTGTAATTCTGTGAGCAATACCTAGTAATAGATACAGGAATAGGCTACTTGAGTTCAATTAAATAAAATAGATATGTTTTATTAATATAATTATAATGTTTATTTCCTTAAATGATTATTTAAATGACAAAAATTGTTATTATTATTTTACTCGTTGACATGTCCGTATTTTTACTAGCTAATTAATTGATTATTTGATCGCCATATACTTTGTATTTATAACCACTTTTGGTTTGCGTATTTAGATATTCATTTTATCTTTTGGATGTATATTTACCTTATCTAACTGATATTAAATAAAATTAGTGCCTACTTATCTTTATATAATGCAATTTTGTTAAGGAGGTGTAGTAAAGTAATGATTAGGGTATTTATCTAATTTGTTAATGTCTGATAAAATAAGGTTTTTATAAAATCAAGGTTTAAATATATTACGTATTGTAATAATTATTTATTTCATTATTTATTACGCATTAACGCATGCGAAGTGAATATTTGTAATTAAATACAAATAGTAGAAGAAAAAACCTTAAACTTTAGGCAGGACTCGAACCTGCGACCACTTGCTCGACGCGCCAGTCGCTTTTACCAACTAAGCTATTGACTGATGTTTAAATTCTTTCTTTTACTTGTTAGGTCTGACGTATGCGACATCTAGTGAACCAATCTTTAGTTTGGTCTCACCGGCTCTGATCAACAGGTTTGAGTCCTGCCTGAGGTTTAATTTTTTGCTACTATTTGTATTTAATTACAAATATTGTAATTATTAAGTTTGTAAGTTATTCATACAAGGTGAGCTTTGCTTGTAACTGTGACTTTTTACCGAGTTGATTGATTATTGATTGCAGAGTGTGAGCTACTGAAAAACAGGTAATATATAAACTATGTATATATGGTACTAATTTGACTGTCTAGGTGATCTAAATTATCAGGAAGTTCTATTTAGAATAGCTTGTAACTAACAAGTGAAAACCGATCGAGTTAAGACACATTAGTACGGCAACCGGGCCAAGATAATCACGGTCTAACAGCACTCAGTACGACTTTGTCATGTAAACGAGTGATCTTACGAGTTCACGAGTGCGACCCGTGACGCTTGCTCGGTGCTCCTGTAGGTCAGGCAGACCGTTTAAGATTCCTTTTATAATATTTTTTATGTTTGCACAAAAAACGTACGCTTTCGTCATTTTTCAACTTATTTTTAACAAAGATATAATAGGGATGTTTCCTGGGTATGAAAAGTTAAAATCTATTTAGTCCGTCAGTTAGATAATAAAAAAATATTAGACACGTATTTTTTCTTTTATCAAAACAAAAAAAAAATACAAAGATACACCGCTTTAAAGTTTCGGAGTGGGGGCTTATGACGCTACGCCTCGCTAAAAATCGTAGCGAGGAGTGACGTCACGCGTAACTTCAGTTCTCTGTATTTTGATCATTTTTTGTTTGCAGGAAAAAAGAAAAAATACGTGTCCAATAAAATTCATTAATCTACAAGACGGACATTAAAAAAAAAATAGGAAACAGGTCTATTATATACGAAGTGCTATAAAATAAAATAAAATGAAAAATATATTCTTAGCCTAATACTCTTTCGAAGTCCGGAAAACGCATTTAAAAAACCTGTGATGTCCATAGATGGATAAAAATATTTAAGGCATTTTTTTGCCATCAAACTAATATAACCGGCTGCACCGTCATGCGTTGCAATTATAAGTTAAGAAAAAAAGTGTTTTGTTGTAAATTGTGTGATTTTTGGGTTAGAAACGCTATGTTTGTCCTCTATGCTTTTTTTTTAAGTAAATTACCTGTATCTAAGCCTTAAACAGACATAAATGGAAAGAGAGAAGGGACACTTTAAACTTCGAATCTAAATCCGCTGTGAGTTTCTTGATTAGCATTTCAAAAATTCGGTAGATAATTCGAATTTACACTAGCGCTACTCTTGCGAACGTGTCAGTGAATCTAACTAAATTGACGTGAGATTTTGACTGATAAAGTATGAAATGACGTAAGGACTGGGATTCAGTAAGGTAATTTCCCTGTCCACTTCGCACTCGAACCCGATTAAATCAAGGTCATTTTGAACCTTATGCGAAGTGTGAGTTAAACACCAATGTGAGATGCGAGTTGTTGTTTGAATTATACAGAATCGACATGCTTTATCTTGCAGTGGGATGCTACTGGCTTATAATAAATAAGTATATGCAACAAAGATTGCAACATTGTATGTGTGTACATGTATTTAAGTTTGTTTGTTTTTCAGTCATCATGATTTAAAAACAAATGCGCAATGCTCACGATTATACCAATGTCTGTCTATCGAAGCAAATAACAATATTCATTTCCTTCCCGGAAATCGTTTATTGTTTAGTTACAATAATCGGGTAAATGGAAAACATGCTAATCATAGTAATTATTGTATACTTACTGTTAGTTTGTAACATCAAAGGAATCAATCGGCTTAAAAAAAAACGCTATTAAAAAAAACTTATTTTTTCTTTTACTGCAGTCTTGGTTTATAATTGGTAAGGCATAAACACTAAAATATGGACAACTCATTTCCAAAGTGTCTAATTTTGTCGTTCTGTTTTTTAGGTACTATTTGTTACAATTCATGTCCATGTAATTAGATTTTATGGACCGTAAAATAATATTGCACCGAAATTAATGACAAATAAATAATAATAATATTTATTTCACCAAAATAATACAAGTTGTGTTACAAAAATATGTTACAAGCTAGTATTTAAAAAACAATAAACTAGGTAGGTATCCATACTACTTTTACAAATGCGAAAGTATCTCTGTCTGTTTCGCCTTCACGGCTAAATCGATGAACTGATTTTTGTCCAGTTCCTATATTAACGGGCGGTAGAATTTTCTACCGTCCGTTAGCAAAACGAAACGTTTTTTGAATAAAGGAACCTGCCCCCCTAAACAAGTGGCATTTCGACAAGGGTAAACGATGATAGGAATCGCTCAAATGACATTAAATGTATGGAAATGACATTTCGTTTCGATAAGTCACGTGACTTGGAGTTGTCACTTCCATACATTTGAAAGATTCCATCAGCGATATCGCTTGTCGAAATGTCACTTGTCTAGGGGCTCAGGTATGTAGATAAAACTTAATATGGGGTAAACTTGTATGTAGGTATGGCTACTTTACGCCATGATAACCGACCCTCAAGTGCGACCACGTGGGTGTCTAGCAAACTATATATTTATAAGTAATTCTTTGCAAATTTATTATTTTAGGCATATTTACTTAGAAATAATAACATTTACAAAGGATGACTAAAAGTGTTTAGCGAATAAAACGTGAATCTACTTAGATAAAGCACGACATATTATACTAAATATTAGAAATAGTTGTACTTAGTAGAAAAAATATTTTTATTTGGTTGATGGTGAATTTTTATCTTTCCAACATTTTTGTATTATAAATAAAAGCTGGATAGTTGCCACACTTTTTGCAATTACTTTATATATCTACAAATACACACCCTCAACACACACAACACAACTCATTCACAGCATGTAAGAACACACCACTTAAGAGCATGCATGTCAATTTTAAGTAGTGTAAATTTTTATTTTTTATTTTATTGCATTTAATTGAAGTTCTAAAACGGATGAATACACTGACTCTTGTAACACAAGTTACACCTAGCTCAGGAGTCAGGGTTTCAAATAGAATTAATTTATTTTTATTTTATTATCTCTGAGCATGACAAAAAAAGCAAACTACTTTATTTGTACAACGGGAAGGTACTTTGATTTATTATCTCCAACTTTAGGAAAGTACAAAATATCTTGGATATTTCCAAAGTACTGACGTATATATATTTTTTTTATATCAGAAGATTATCTTATAATAATATTATCTAATATCTCATCTCTTATCTTATATATCTTTAGATTATTATCTTGACTAATGAGGCATAGTTATTTTTTCGTTTGGTTTGTATATGATAATTAACTATTTATAAACCATTCGATCACGCAAACTTAGTTGCAAGCGGTTTTTAATTTTTTAGGTTAATTCAATACAAGTACTTACCATTTAATTACAGGCAACGAAATCAAGTGATGATTTATAAGTTCACTATATCATGAATTTTGTCAGTTTTATTGATGTATTATTACGATAGGATACGATTACGAAAATTTTCCTAGAATTAATAAAAACGAATGTAAATTAGTAAATTTTAATTTACGATTGATATAAATTGACTATGTAGGTATTCTTATTATCTAATGACTTAGATCAGAATCTTACAAATATCTATTAATTGTACAAATAGTTTGCAAAAAAACACGCTTAGACCTTACTGTAAACGCTATCCCATTAAAAACAAAGCTAGTTCTCATATACGAATTATTATGTTCGATGTCTAGTTTCTACCAGCAAGTCAATTTTTCGGAATAATAAAATAAGAACCGACAAGTTACAGGTTTAGAACTTGCGAAGCATATAATATAATTCGTATATGAAAACTAGCCAAGTCAGACCTTAGGCTACAATATATTATCCTAAGGTATAATAATAAATTATATTTTATGTGAATATATGAATGAACTAGGCACCCCTTTAGATCTCACTTCTTTTGTCTTTGAAGTCAACAACCAAGGCATATATCATAACATTGAACTTGGCTCTCATTTTACATTTATGTTTTTGATGGGATATCATTACTTTTTGTACATAAATTTTTAGTAGGTACTTATTTATAACAAAATTAATACCAAATGGTTTATGTTAAACTAGTATTTTCCTGCGTTTACGGGTATAAGTTAAGTGTTCCTAATAGAATCAATTAAGTGCAAAATTACAATAAAATTATTAAAAATTACCAGTTTCTGATTTATTCCTTTGTATTCACCTTACTACCTATCTGCATGCCAAATTTGAACTGTCTAGGTCATCTGGAACTGGGTTAGAATTTTGATCTATAGGTCAGTCAGTGATAAAAATGATGATTTTTGGACGTTAATATCTAAATAACCGTTTAAGATGTGTTTATGAAATTTGGAGCACAAATGTATCTCGCAAGTCTCAATAACATAAGCTAAATTTGACACGTTTATGTGAAATGGTTTTTGAGTTACGAGAGGGTCAAAAGCGGCTCCAAATGGTTCGTGTAATATTACACACGGTGCTGCTTCGCCAGTTCTGTTACTAGAACTTGGCTTTGACACGCTACCGCGTGTCTAGATTCGAAGACTAGCCCACAAATAAGGTAAAATCAAAAAAATATTTATCAATATCTAGTAGGTAGATACCATGGTTTTCATCGTTACTTGTATAGAATCTGTTCGTAGTAATCAGCTTTGATCATATCAGCGGCCTTTTCGCCAACCATCATGACTGGAGCATTTGTGTTACCACTCGGTATCTTTGGTATAACTGAGGCATCGACCACTCTAAGTCCAGCCACATTATGCACTCTTAGCCTCTCATCGACCACGCCTTGATGCCCCATACTGCAAGTTCCAACACCGTGGAGTAACGATGCAACTGCGTTCTTCGCGTAACACTTCCAGTATTCGTCTGTACCCCAAGGTATATGCTCACACCCAGTCACTCTCAACCTAGGCAAAGTTCCGCCAACCTTTCTATAATACGTCGTATTTATCAACGTATTCATGAACTTTACACCTTCTGCAGCTACAATTAAGTCATAATCATTTCTGTAATACCCTAGGTCGATAATTGGATCATCCATAGGATTTTTACTTTTCAATCTAACCTCTCCTCTTGACAGAGGATGCAAAAGGACGAGTAAAACATTGTCTATTTCATTGACAGCATTTGCTTTTCCTATCGAAATACAAAATGCCTGATCAAAGTTTGTGATCGTTCGACATCCCATTGTCAATAATATAGAAGCTGCTGCTCCGATATAGGTATTGAAAAATTGGAAATGTGGCTGGTATTTGTTCGGATAGATGCTAAAACTGTTATTCAATCTAAAGAAACCACATTGTACTGGAACAGGTAATGTGTCAAGCTGAGGAGCGGCTGCTATATTTTGAGCAGCCGTTAGAATTCCTCGTTTACCTTTAAATACTAGCTGTACTGTTTGGTGATCGTGAAAATTTTTACCTACAGGTAGATCCACTAGCGTCTTTATTTCAAACTTAGACAGTTCTTCTCTCGGACCTATTCCTGAATGCATAAGAATTTTAGGACTATTAACTGTACCAGCTGAAAGGATAACCTCCTTTTTGGAGTATATCTTCATTATTTTATCAGTTGTGAAGACTTCCACACCGTAAGCTCGTAATGTATCTGGATCTATTAATATCTTTATGACAGTAGCAAATTTAGCTACTTTCAGATTAGGTCTGTCCTTAGCTGGTCTGAGATAAGCTTCTGCTGTGCTCGACCGTCTGCCGTTGTAAAATGTGAAATGTGGTCGAGAGGCACCCTCAATTTCTGGGCCGTTATTTTCCAGAACCTTCGGAATACCCATCTCTTCAAAGGAATCCAATCTGATATTATCTATTACTGCAGTTGACTGTAAGGTGACAGGCCTTGATACCTTAACCGGGCCGTCAGTGGAATGAAGGTAAGCATTATGTGGATTCTTAAAAACTGATAGGTCTGTCATATTTTCTAGTTTTTTAAAATAGTGTAGGACTGTCTCCCAATCCCAACCGGGTGCTATTCGATTCCATTCCTCATAGTCTTCAGGCACACCTCGTGAATATATGAGGTAATTGATGGAAGAACTGCCTCCAAGCAGTTTACCTCGAGGATAATACAATATGCCACCTGGATGGGCTTGGCCGACACCTTTATCGAACTGAGCATTGATATTCCAGTCATATTCTGTGCCTTGTAGTGTCATAAACAGACCTGGAATCTGAAGAAAGTTAAATTTAGTTTATTCTTAAATTTTGAAATAAACATAATTTTACTGAAGTAATATTAAAGTTTGAATTATTCCAAAATATTCGGGAAAATATTTTGAAATAATGATTTAAAATGAAAAAAAAAACTGAATATTTGGTGTTAAGAAAATGTTAATTTTGTCTAATGTTGATTAATTACGATTAAGTAGTAACTGACCACACTGGTAGGCGGCGGATCTCCCCCCGCTTCTATGAGCAGTACGTTAAAACTCGGCACTTCTGACAGTCGCGCAGCCACCACCGCACCCGCCGAGCCACTACCCACCACTATGAAGTCAAAACTTTCACCATCTGTAACACGTTCATAACAGTCACATCTCAACAGATGATTATGTTAAATTTAATTAAAACGTTACGAAAAATGCTCTTTCAAAATGATTTGATTCTAATAATTGTTTCGCTAAGTAAATCTCCTTTGATTTGTTCTAACTACAAACAACTGAAGGTAAGTTACCTAAGCGTAGTTAAGCAATAAGAAAAGTGAAAATCTTTAAAAATTTTTTTTTTTATAAATAAGAATAACCAAGGCGTAGAGTAATTATTCAGGATTAATCAGATGTTACAAAAGCAACTCGAGATACAAAAAACCAGATGCAAGGGAGATATTTAAAAAAATTACGAAAACCGATTGTGTCTTGAAACCTTAGAACATTAACAACGGGAAATGCCATACGCTGACTTTCCTCTCAGCCGCATACACATAACGGCCGTACGGGAGAATCTACCGTAGACTTTTGTAACAACAGAAACAAAATTTAAAAACACTTGTTTTCCCAACTCTGCCATTGGCAGAATCGTTGTCACCCCGACGACGGAGCCATTTAAAACAAAAATTGTATATATATGTCGGAATTAGTCTAAGCATATAATGTCGGAATAAGCTAAGACGCAGGTGACGCAGCACACCACAGTACAGAATTTGCAACAAGCCAAGAGCGTATGCTGCGACGCAACTCAAAGACACATTTGCGTTTTAACTAGTACAAAGAATAGACGTAATCAAGTCTTTTTAGAATAGTCTGGATAATTAGTATCATAAAGACAAGGTACACAACAAACTAATTTCATTTAAACTTTCTGTCATTGCAACAAAATTAAGAATTAGCTGGAAACATCACTTGGCGACTGTCAGGATTTTTGTTTTGCATCGTGTTTGTATTTTTTATTTGTGTGCTATCTCGTCTCCCGAAAGAACTGGCTGGCTTAATACCCTACGTTTGGCGCTTCCCATTGTAAATGCTCTAAACTCGAAACCCGTAACTTTTTATTGAACATAATAATACTTATGTTGGAAGATCCAAGGTATCCCCAGGTATGCAGATTTCGTTATCTTTACTGGATACCAGTACCTACTATATATATCGTGGATGATACTATTAGTTGTTACCTGTGAGCTGGTAGTTTTCAGGCCAGCCTGTTGGCAGAAGGGCCTGCGAGAGGGTCAGAGCTCGTAGAAACCACTGCACCAACGAAGAAGTAGACCAATATTGCAGGATTTTGAAGAAATCATTCACCACTATATTCATCGCCGACATTTCGAAATGTTACTGTTTCACTTTTAAAGTCAATTCATACCCGATGTAATATACCAACTTAAAAAAGGGAGGTTCTGTATATTAAGGGTTACAAATTCATATTTTTTTTAACAACTGCTCAAATGTTGTTTTTGATTATGACAAAAGCACTTCTTGATAGCCGCAATTTAATTTAACTAACAAAACCACTACGCCCATCTGTTTTTGTACTTATTAGTGAGAGCATGTAGTACCTAATAGATGTTATTATTTCCAACACATGAAACAATAGTTTTTTGGCACAATTACATAATTAATGAACTATTGGTGGGCACACGACTTACTTAAATAGATCATACGACCGACTGCAACATGTTATGCTAATTTAATAGGCTTGTTTACTACTTACACTATTATACCATGCGGTGGCCATTATTTATGTAATCTATCGGATAGCCTTTTTTAATCGACTCCCGAACTCGGGAATTTAAGCCCTGTACCGGTTTCACAAACATTTGATATTCCATCAAAGTTAATCCCGATGAGTTTCTTCTCTTGAATAAACTTGACGTTCGGTAGTGACTTGGCCGCTAACTCTATGGCTTGTTTAAAACCGTTCTAAGTAAAACAAATACAAAGAACGCATAGTTTTCGAAAAATCATCATCAGCAACACAAGATGTTTGTTACAAGATGTCTCGCAGTATTCGGCGAAGCTCGAAATGAAATCAATTGGAAGTCGAATAAAGAATTATTTGCTAAAGATTCATGAAATGATGAATAAAGAGAAATCTTTAAATGTTTAAACATTTTTACATTGTTTGAACTAGCTGAACTTGCCGCAATTCCGCCGCTGTTGCATTCAATGAGGATCGTCGATTTATTTGGCAATAATAACCTCTAATTATCACCTAGTAGTGTGGTCTACCTACAATTGATTTTAGTTCAAGGCGCAGGTAGCTTATCATGTGAATAATTGATGTAAAGCCGTCAATTTTTGCCAAATTACTTTAATTTAAGTATAGAGGTAGTTTTTAAATATAAAAATGGAAATGGAAATACGCAGTAGGTACAGCTCGGAGTTAGGTGGTTGCGGTTAAAAAAAAAAAAAAAAAAAAAAAACCTTTGTTCACGCACACACTCGTGCACTGAAATAAATATGTCCCGCGCAGATGACTAATCTCTGAGGAGATAAGCCGCCGTGACCCAAATTCGGCCAGGAGAACATTATTTCCTAGACGCCCTAGTTATTCTACATATAACCTAAGTATTGTGTGGAATTCCTGTGTAATACATACACATGCCGGTGACAGCGAAGTGATATAACACTTTTACCTTTTGTTACAGACGTAATAATTATGTAGAGTTGATTGCATGATTATTATTCTGCATGTCAACTGTGACTTCTTAGGAAATCATTCCGTGGGGGACATAGTTTAGTTACTAACTACTTAACAGAAAACGATAATGTATGGGTATATAAACACCTACTTTTTACCCGACAGCGCTAGGAGGGAGATGATTTTTTTGACATAAAACTACTTCGAAAAGCGGTGTGATTCTGTAAGACCTTATTCTAAACTTCGAATATGAATCCGCTGTGAATTTCTTTTTGTGATTGGCATTCCAAAAACTCGGTTGATAATTCGAATTTACACTAGCGCTACCCTTGCGAGCGTGTCAGCGAGTTGAACTAAATTGACGTGAGATTTTGACAGATAAAGTATGAGATGACATAAGAAGTAATTCCCCCGTCACTTCGACGCTCACTTCGCACTCGAACCCGATCGAAATCAAGCCCCCCTAGACAAGTGGCATTTTGACAAGTGTTTACGATGATAGAAATCGCTTAAATGACATTAAATGTATAGAAATGACATTTTGTTTCGATAAGTCACGTGACTTGGACTTGTCACTTCCATACATTTGAGCGATTCGATCAGCGTTATCGCTTGTCGCATTGTCACTTGTCTAGAGGCCAAGGTTTTTTTTAACTTTATGCGAAGTGAGAGTGAATAGCGAAGTGAGATGAGTTGTTGTTTGAATTTTACAGAATCGACGTGCAGTTGGTATTAATAAGTAACATCCAAATAAACCGTTATAGAATCCGTTTAAAAGCAGTTTTATTTCACTGTCGCGTTTAGCCAGTAGTCGCACGTTCGAGTCCTGCCCGTTCTTTTTACTATTTTTGTATTTCATAACAGTTTTATTTCAATATAAAATGTATATTTCTTTAGCAAGCTCTATAGCCTAAACGAGTTGATGGTGTTTAGCTTGACAGGCATCGTTAGATTTGTCTCAATTTCGCTGGCTTTTTGGGTACCTATAGGTATATGAAAATTTAAAAAATCTAAATGGCCAATTTTTGACGCTATCTCTCCTAAAACTTTTTCGACAATACCTAAAGAGTGTGGAGAGTGAGTGAGATCTATCAAAATAAAGGTTTTTATTAATGGCTTATCTATTATGTTACAGTCAAAACTCTTAACCAGTCAAAAGTAGGTAATTTTAACTAGAAAAACCCGTGAAAAGTAGTTTTAATCGTATGCTTGACAATAAATAACTCTCACAAACACACACACACACACTTAGGTACACCTACACTCATCCATAAAAACATCTACACATACCTACTTTTAATAAGTTTGACAAAACTGACTATTACCATATTTTATTTTTTTGAAAACTGTATCCCTTAGACTTTTATTTTATAACTAGAAAAATACATATTTTTTTTTAATATTCAAAGATATTGTTAGTATTTATAAGTTTCGAACCGAGGGTTGGCTGGTGATCTGTAACACAGGTTTTACCTAATTCAGACACCAGTCTCTATAATATGTACAAACAACTTAACTTTGTACTAGTTTCATAATGATGAGAAAATAAAGATTTTTATTTATTATTTATTAATACTTGCCTTTGACTTGCCTTTCGGAGCTGGTTAAAAGTAGTTTTGACTAACTGATTCCGTTAATTAGTCAAAACTAGGAGTCGTTAAAAAACTATTAACGTAATATTCTTTGTATACTTTGTTTATATAACTTGTATATTGTCTGATTACCTATTTAAATGTAAATTTTTGAATGTACTTCTTCGTTGTTCTGACTGAGATACCAAACTATCGTGTTATAAGATTTTACGTATAATAAATATGTTTGTTTACATTCTAACTTTCCAGGATTTTCCCTGATGGTTTAGCAGTTAAAACTACATAGTTTTCAATAAAAGCGTCAGTGAAAACAACTTTTAACCCACTTTTGACCAACCTGTTCAGTCAAAATTACTTTGCCTATTTTATTCAGTTAAAAGTAGGTACTTTTAACTGGTTAAGAGTTTTGACTACAACGAATGAGGAGAAGGCCTGACTGTTTCATATTCACAGCCTAAACCATTGGACCTGGAAAGTTGACTTTTTGCAAAGGTGTTGTTTTTAATACGTAGATTAGGAATTAGCAAGGATTTTTTAAATTTCAACCCATGAGTATGAAGTACAAAAAAATACTGTTAATGTCCAGATTCCAGTTAGTTAGTTCCATTGGTAGTATTTAAAAAAAAAACCTTATCACGTGTCCACTAATATAATATTTGCATTGAAATTGTATTAGAATTAAAATTTATTCACGAGTAACCCCTAAGATTGGTATTTAAGTAATAACCTGCTTTTAAACAAAAAACCAAATGCCTTGAATTTTCGCTTTCAAATGCTCGATTTCAATCAAATTTAAATTTCATGCATGACGGCAAAAAAAAAAATGAAAGACACGGTATTTCTTGGTATAACATTAGGCTCTAGGTTAAAGTGGGGGTGCTCAAATAACCACATTATATAAAAGGTTAAGTTCGGCTGCATTTGCGTTCAGGAAAATTAGGCAACTAACAACTACTAAATTGTTTTATAACGCGTATTATCACAGCATTATGTCGGCATTTTGCTGTGGGGCTCTGCAGCCGATGTGGAGTCTATATTTATTTTGCAAAAACGAGCGATTCGAGCAATCTATTGCATGAGCCCTCGCGAATCTCTAAGGGATATTCGCACGTTGCCATCTCTTTATATTTTGGAAAATATAATATAAATAAATACGTAAAAATTTACAAAGTTTTCGTTATAAATAGAGATCACCACAATATAAATAAAAGAAATAAAAATAAACTAGTAGTCCCAAGATTTAGATCAACTAAAACAAATCCTAAATCTTTCCTAGGGTAGGCAAGTAGGCCTAAGGTAGGGCAAGTGTTAGCTTTAGGCCCGCTTGCACCAGCCCTGGTTATTTAAACTCAGAGTTAAATTGTCAGTTTGTCATCAAGACAGCGTGCTTCTGTGGAGTTTGTTGCGCCGTTTCTTCTCCACAGCTAGAGCACTTAGGAAGCGGTGTAGGGTGGGCTAATCGGGTGCTGTCTATTTTATTATTTTGACGTTTAAAAAGTGCTACTTTGTAGCCTAATTTAAATAAATGAGTTTTGATTTTGATTTTTGATCCAATATTTTCAATGTCGTGTTAGCAACTAACTCTGAGTTAGGTTTTTCGTGCCACTTGGCCTTAGAGTAAACATGAACAAGCATAGAGTGCACCCATCGCTAGTAGCCCTTATGACGAGCGTACCAAAGCAAATTTTTAGCTTTAAGGTCTAGGCTCGTTTACTGATTTAAGTAATACCCCGTGCGACGACAGACGTTCATGCGAAAATATAGATTTTTTTTTTTTTTTTTTTTTTGGATGAGGTCTACTGCAGTTAGCCTGAGCGCAGGCTTTGACTGCTTCACCGGACTTTTGGCGAGAACCGTAAGGCCTCCAGCCAGAGCAAGTAAAATAAACTAACTACGTCAGCAACGTTCACTAAGGGCACCCCCTGCGGGGTTCGGACCTCGACTTAGTGCGTTGCTGACTATCTTAATAAGGCAAAAACAGCAAGGGATGGCTGGATCTGAGTTATTATTATTTAGGGACATATTTTTATTGCTAGTTTGGCCGGCTCGGGCCAGCTTGATCTAGGGACGGGGGGGTAACATTTACGTTACTATTATTTATAATACGCGACGGGCCTCGCCGGCGAGGACGTAGTATACGGCGGTTGTGTTTTGTATTGCTACTGCTAGCTAAGTCGAATGCTTCTTGTAGAAGCGTTGTCTTATCGTCGGGATAGGAGAGAGTGTGTCTAGGACGTTTTATCTTGGAGATGACTGAAGGTCGGTATCGCGCGGCGAAAATATCGATGGTTCCGACATTATTAGGGTAATATTATGTTTTGAGTTACATGGTTTTAATAAAACTGCGCTCTGTTTTGACATTAATTTTACGATTTTACTTGTTCATACAGTTCAGTACAATTCATACTCGTTATGATTTTTTTTATCGTTGTTTAGCGCACTGTATAGTTCATTTATTTTTTCTCTAAGGTTATTCCTGTCTTGTTGTTTTTGTCATTTCTTTGTTTACATAATATTTTGCTAAAGTGAATGAAAAAAGTGTTGAAAATACCCGAAAAGGCCAACTTCAAATAAAAATATTTTAATTTAAATTGATTTGAGCAATCAATCAATTCGTTTAAATCTACACTAATATTATAAAGAGGAAAACTTTGTTTGTTTGTTTGTTTGTATGTAATGAATAGGCTCAAAAACTAATGGACCGATTTTAAAAATTCTTTCTCCATTCGAAAGCTACATTATCCACGAGTAACATAGGCTATATTTTATTTTGGATAAAAATAGGGATCCGTAAGATATTTGGTGTTTTCGGACACAAGGTGTAAAAAATCAACCAGAAAAGTTACTTATTTTGCGTACGCTGCCTAAAGTATAAAAGATAGAACCATAAAATGTTCTAATTAATTGTAGATCTTATAAATATCTACAAAAAAGTCCGCGACACACTATATCTATCTATGTCGAGTGAGGCACAACAACCATTTTTTTATTTAAAAATCTTGAATTTTTTTTGGACTACATTTAAACGCGTTTATTTTACTCATGCTATTATCCTTATCAAAATAAATTATTTCATCACTAAGTATAGTTTATGTAGATAATATTTGGTCTTTGAATGATAAAAATTGGACGTTTGGTTTTGAAGTTATGGCAAAATTAAAATATTACGATTTCTGCTGCACGGCCCGTTGCAAAGTGAGCGTCACCAAGGCGGGGGTGCGCGTGCGGGAGGGGAGTTAAGATCTATGAGTAAGGTACCCGCGCGGCTCAGCCGCGAGGTCGGCTCTCTACGCAGCGGTCGTGCGTGAAGTCTAATAATTTTCGTGCTATTTTTTTTAGATTTCGTTCTTAAAACTACACCTACGCAAAAGTTCTTCTCAGAGCTAAACAACAGTTCTTCTCAGAGCTAAACAACAGTTCTTTTCAGGGCTAACCAACAGTTCTTTTCAGGGCTAACCAACAGTTCTTTTCAGGGCTAACCAACAGTTCTTTTCAGGGCTAACCAACAGTTCTTTTCAGGACTAAACAACAGTTCTTTTCAGAGCTAAAATATTACATGCTATTAAAATTTTCATCACCAAGAACAAAGTAACTGCTACTATATACTACTACTATTTGGCAACTACTTTTTCGTGTTTCGTACAACGTATTAATAATCTATACTATAATATATTAATATATATTAATATATATTAATATATATTAATATTTAATATATTAATATTTAATATTTTAATATTAATTAATATTTAATATAATATTATATATATAATATAATAATATAATATAATCTATACTAATATTATAAAGAAGTAAAGTTTGTGTGTTTGTTAAATTGTAAGGGGTAATCTCGGGATCTACTGAACCGATTTTAAAAATTCTTTCACCAATAGAAAGCCACATTATTGCTGAGTGTCATAGGCTATATAAAAAACCGAAAAATAAAAAGGCTTTTACGTGGTAGTCCGTTTTGCAAAGTGAATCAGAGAAAATAAAAAACGGTCGAATGAAAGCGTTTCTTACGAACGCTGCCTTAACTATGAAAGATATATTTTTGAGTTCTAGAGAAAAGATGTGGAGCTTGAAAATGCCTACAAAAAAGTCAACGACAGCATATGTCTAACTTTTATATTTAAGTTACAAAAAGTAGTTTTTTTAATATTAGTATAGATAATTTAATTTTTAATATTAATAAAATAATTTAAATCGTTAGTATGACATGTACTAAAAAAGGATTATTAGCATTATGCCCAACGAAGTGGGCACGGGTCAGCTAGTAATAATATAAAATGGTTTCTACTAACCTAATTATCTTTTATCGTGCAAGGTCAATACATACTTAGATAAGTCATGCACGCAATGCAAAATGTAAAGTGCATTTTAAGTGTTATCATAGATAACCACATTTCCTGCCCCGTATCTATACTATCTATACTAATATTATAAAGCTGAAGAGTTTGTTTGTTTGATTGTTTGTTTGTTTGAACGCGCTAATCTCAGGAACTACTGGTCCGATTTGAAAAATTCTTTCAGTGTTGGATAGCCCATTTATTGAGGAAGGGTATAGGCTATATAACATCACGCTACGACCAATAGGAGCGGAGCATAAATGAAAAATGTCGCAAAAAATTAAAAACCGTTGAAACTAAAACACGCGGACAAAGTCGCGGGGGACAGCTAGTAATATTATAAAGCTGAAGAGTTTGTCTGTTTGTTTGTTTGTTTGAACGCGCTAATCTAAGGAACTACCGGTTCGAATTGAAAATTTTGTATTGGATAGTCCGTTTATTGAGGAAGGCTATAGGCTATATAACATCACGCTACGACCAATAGGAGCGGAGCATAAATGCAAAATGTTGCAAAAATGAAAAACCGTTGGAACTAAAACACGCGAACAAAGTCGCGGAGGACTGCTACTATTAAATAAAATAGCCTTAGCCCGCTTGGGTGTCAGGTTTTCGCGGCAAAAAATAGTCTATGTGCTTTCTTAGGATTCATGTTTACACCATTTATTTAGGTATTTATTTATTTAACTAGCTGTCCCCCGCGACTTTGTTCGCGTGTTTTAGTTTCAACGGTTTTTCATTTTTGCAACATTTTTCATTTATGCTCCGCTCCTATTGGTCGTAGCGTGATGTAATATAGCCTATAGCCTTCCTCAATAAACGGACTATCCAATACAAAAAGAATTAATCAATTCGAACCAGTAGTTCCTGAGATTAGCGCGTTCAAACAAACAAACAAACTCTTCAGCTTTATAATATTAGTATAGATTATAAAGGTCTCCCGACAGCTTATGCCTACCAATTTCCAGATAAACATACTTTGGTATACATACCTAAGCCTTACGCACAAATATTCTCCAAAACAAGCCACTATTCTCTAAAAATTATAAAGTTTAAAATTACAGTGAAAAGAACCTACTAGCTGTTTCCCACGGCTCCGCCCGCGTGGATGTCGGTAATCGCGGCAAAAAGTAGCCTATGTCCTTTCTGAGGCTCTAGACAATCTGTGTACCAAATTTCATTAAAATTGGTTCAGTAGTTCTGGCGTGAAAGTGCGACCGACAGGCAGACAGACAGAGTAATATTAATTAGTAAGGATATTGCAGTGAAGTACCTATAATAACAAAGTATAATATACCCTATATTTTTTACTCCATACAGTTTCAACAAAAAGCGTAACAGACACGGCAGACAGACAGACAGAGTTACTTTCGCAATATGTTCTCCATCTGATATTATATTGAAATTGAATTAATCGTGTATGGATAAACAAAGAAAGTCTTACCAGTTTCTCTCCCTAGAAAATAAACATTTTGGACATCACAAGCGCCCCTGGCGGCGTAATTGCTAACTGTAGCCCTCATTTACATCTTAAAATACAGAATGTCCATAAAATTATAAACGACATTTTTTTTTTTTTATAATTTGGTGTAGGTATTGATTAAATTAAAGTAGCAAAATATTTTTAAAGTCAAAGTAGGTATAATGTTTTGTTGTCAACTTTTCACGTGTCAACCGACTTGTCATATCATCTTAATCTTGTTTACTACAGTTAGCTGCCCTTGGCTTCTATCCTCCGAAGGCATTAGACATGCCTTGACATTCCTGTTAGGGATTTGAATAGGACTACATATTTATTATATGTAAATTATTACTATATTTTTTTTCATTTATATTTTTTTCTATTGTGCTTCACGCATCAGACCATTGTTAATGTCTCGACAATGTAATTTGAAGTAAAATGTACGATTTCTTAATTATTTTTTACTTTTTTTTCTTCCATTTTTGTTGTCATATTTACTACATTTTGCTATTTACGTTGTTGTCACATCATCATCATCATCATATCAGCCAATTGCCGTCCACTGCTGAAATTAAGCCTTTGTTGTCACATATTTTAAGATAATTGTATTTCTTTTTTAACATTGTATAATGTCTCAACATATTACGTTTTTTTTAAAAGAGTAACCTATGGAATTTCTTTCCGGTTCTTCTCCATAGGAGTGACATTTTGGAACCGCGCAACTACTGCAACTAGAGTCATTTAACGTTTTGAAAGTGCCTGAAAAGGCCTACTCGAAATAAAAATATTTTGATTTTGATTTTGATGTCATAACTAAATGTCATTGTCATTTAGTCACATGGTGTTCAAACGTCAACTTGTTAATAGTTGTCAGACAAAACAACCTCTTCAGCGCTCGTTAAGTGGCTATAGTCAGCGTTATTTTAATGACTAATTGAATAGATTGAATGCACTTTGCACATGTATCATGTATTAAACCTTATCGTAGTCTATATAAATATCGGTGCATTCAAGTAAGATGGACATTACACAAAAGACCGCCAACATGTCACTGAATGAGCCCGGGTAAGTGCATTGTTTACTTTCGACAAAATAATATATTTAAAAAAAAAAACAATAACTATCCTTTAATTTAAATTGACTTTTTTGCTATTACGTGGCCATGCCATGTTTTCTAATGTGTTTTATGTTATTATTTCTAGATTAAAATTGCTTTTTAATTTTAGTGTGATGTTAGTTAATTAAATAACAATAACAGTTTTTATTTTTACTTTCTTTTTTCATTTGCATTTAAAAGTTACTTAAATTAATGTTTTGATGTCAAAAACTATACATAATAATTGAGAATTGTAGGTACTGTAATCAAACATAACTTCACCTATTAGCTATAAAGATACTTACAGATTATTTTAAACACCTGTCAGTAAGACAAAAAAAAACTAATAAAATAAAATTGAATTAAGTTACAATTTTACATACTAATTTACAAATTAAATTTATAAAATCAAGACTGTGGCACATGGAGTTGATAGGTTTGATTTCCAGGTGTTACTTAAATTTTTAAGGTTCCATACCTCAAAACGAAAAACATAACCATTCTAGGATCACTTTCTTGTCCGTAAAAATGTTTGTTTCTCACAACACATCACAAAACACAAAGTACAGCCATTTAAGTACATTGTTTTTGTCGAAATTTAAAAATACAGGAACTTCCCCTCAATCCAGAACTACTAAATCTGGCATGATGCTAAGTCTAAAATCACCAGTAAAGGTAAATTTGTAAATTTTATTTGTGAATCTCACTGAGCAATCAAAGTCTTTTGATATCAAGCTCTCTCTGTGGTTATTACAGCTCAGGCCGGACATTATAAACGAAAATTACAACATAAAGTTTATGGCATTTAA
Organism: Diachrysia chrysitis; assembly: GCA_932294365.1. Taxonomy (NCBI): domain Eukaryota; kingdom Metazoa; phylum Arthropoda; class Insecta; order Lepidoptera; family Noctuidae; genus Diachrysia; species Diachrysia chrysitis. The sequence goes on along the minus strand of OW028659.1, from coordinate 4,474,215 downwards.
GATTAAAGATAAAAAACTTAGGGAATACAGTGGAGAAGCCAGGACATAATTTTTAACCAAATGTGCCTATAATAGCGCAATTTATTGCCTATGTAAGCACACTGACAGTTTTGCATCTGTTCAGCTTTTCCCACCCCCATGTCCTGTCTAGCTGTAAGAGAGACTTTGTGGTCTGTGCATTTCTTACAACCCTGTAGGAACAGTGTGTATAGCATTAACTGTGCATAAGTGCTTTTATAATTAAATAAAAATAATTTTGTTTTCCCCAGAAACTCCAATGATATACATAGACGCAGCGACTATATAAGCTGGGAGGAGTATTTTATGGGCCTGGCACTGTTGTCAGCCCAACGTAGCAAGGATGCAAGGCTACAAGTGGGTGCCTGCATTGTGAATGATGAGAAAAAAGTTGTAAGCCTTGGGTAAGTCTAATAAATACTTTCATACCGTCTTCTGCATTGCTCTTGTATATTTACAAGCGCTTTTTTATGGTAATAGTGGCAACCTCTACTCATAGTCATAGTGTACGTCCACACCTTAGAGGTATAAATAATTAAACTATAGAGCGCGCATATCGAGAATGAACTGTTGACACTAGTATGAACATATAAAATCGTAAAATTATCGTTAAATATTAATCGTTAAACTATATCGGAACCGTTCATATTTTCGCATAAACGTCTGTTCGCGCACGGAAAATCACATAAATCAGTCGGTGAACCGAGACACGGGTTACGCCATGAAAAACGGTGGTTGTGTTAATATAAAAACAATCCAATATTATTAGGTTTTGAGATAGTTTTAACCAAACTGTGCGCTCTGTTTTGACACTCGTTTTACGGTTTTCCATGTTCATAGGTACTTGTACAACAGTTCATACTCGACATGCGCACTCTATAGTTTACTTATTTATTCCTCTAAGGTTCGCAGTTATTTTTGACACGACCATAACTTATCTTCTTACGGGATGAAACAGTTTTTATTAAAACTCAAATACAACCAGCAACACGTCTTGCTCTATAAAGTATGGTCATTATACATACTATTTTCTGTAGCATCACTTTTATGCAGGCGGTAAAATACCATTGTTCTTGTTTAGTGAAAACCATGTACCTAACAAAATAACATATTTACCTACTTTTCAGATATAATGGAATGCCTTTGGGACGTGATGATATATTCCCATGGAATAATACCACGAAATTGTATGGTATGCTATCAGTATTTTATTTCATTTACCATACCATGCACTCGTAATATACCATAGTTAAAATTCACGCACACGGACTGCTTAAAGCATTTCGCTTGCTTCGAGCGATCGATAAAACATAGCAAATGGGCGGGCGAAGCTAGTGACTCGCAAGAGCGGTCGACAGCTCGCGTAGTCCGTGTAGGTACGTTGATGTGCTGTACAAATTAGCGTATTTGGCGGATTTATGTTGGCTTTTTTTTTGACGTCACTCAAGTTTTGCATGCATTATTCTGCTCTAAATAGTATAGTAATGCAACTAAATCATACACGAAAGTAGATACACCACACAAAAGTACTATACACTTACTATGTTCATTATATATCAAATTCAGTCGTTAAATATTGATTAGATAAGGCTAAATGCATTTTATTGTAATGCAGTTTTGTTATTTACCTGCTGAAACTAAAATATTAAATAATATCTCAGAAATGTTTGCTGTATTCAGCATGTTCAGGTTTAGGCTTGTGTTCCTCCATTGTTGTATACAATATGGTATTTGACTACTATCAAATTATTTATTTATAACAAACATTTCTAATAATAGTATTAAATTGAAGCAGAACTGCGATATAACATAAAAAAAATACACGAATACAAAACTCTGACATATTCCAATTTCTTCCTGATATTTACGTAAATATTAGAAATTGAAAAAAAAACTAATTGTTAAACTGTTGGATTCTATCGCAGTTTATTTAGTATTTAGTTCCCGATGTTTCAACGCCTTTGCTTTCCTTTTTTGGTCACGGGCAGACTGAGGTGGTATTCGTCTTGACAATAGACGTTACTCTTTCTACCATCATATTTTAATTAATTATTCGTAATTTTATTTCAATATTTGCAACGTATTTTGTATATTTTTAAGTTATTTATTCACTTTACTTGCCCTTTAAACAGCTTTATACGTAATATAAAAAATAGCTATTTTTTTCTGTACTATTACGTAACTATTTGTCTCAGATTTTCTATGCATTAAAATACTGATACATACAAATTTGCCGTTGTAGTGACAATTATAGTTATCGGCAGCCATCTTAAAATGCGCCACAGTGCAGGATATTTTGTTAAAATGAATAAACAATCAATTAAATAATAAAATAACTATCTACTAAATTGTAAAAACAAGACTTACTATTTTGTTCTAGATCTTTCATTTGCGTTGGCCTACAAAATAAAGGTAGTTGAAACAAAGTGTCCTACATACAATATTAAATATAGTATATATTATATAGTTTATGTAAACTAATAATTGTAGGTATAAATAAAAATAGTCCGATTTGCACAATCACGACTTATTTAACCATTAACATGTTATTCCTTTTTTTTTTTAGTATGCCATGCTGAATTGAATGCTATTCTGAACACAACCGCTGCTGATTTGAAAGGCTGTACTATATACATCACCATGTACCCATGTAATGAGTGCGCCAAGTTGATCATACAGTCCGGAATAAAGAAAATTATCTACCTGGCAGATAAGAAACCTAAAAAGCCAAAGTATATCGCTTCTAAGAATATTTTAACAGATATCGAGTTTGATATAAAGTACGTACATATTTTTATTTTATTCTAAACTCTATTCCCGGACCAGATTGTGCTTTCTCGATTAACATATTATTATTATATGATATTTGTTATACTTCCTGCACTTGTCACACCGCATTTTTTGTCGGAGAATGCAAATAAAGATATTATACTAATGGCGAATTACTGGTTCGAGGTAACGCAAAATAAAAATTGTAAATAAGCTAAGGAGGCCTTTATTTAGTTGTGGGCATAAAGTATACAGGGGAATAGGGATAGACCTTAGAGAAAACAGACAAGCATAGAGCGCGCGCATCGCTAGTAGCCCCTTGTGCCGACCGTAAGCAAATATTTAGCTTAATGTACTACGCTCGTTTACTGATATTCCGTGCGACGACAAACGTTTATGCGAAAATATCGACGGTTCTGATATTATTAGGGTAATATTGGGTTTTAAGCAGTGGTGTAGCTACTGGAGGGCTAGGCGGGGCAGGGCCCCGGGGCCCCCAAGCTCGGGGGGCCCTCGGACTCTGACTTACAAACAATTTTGTTTTTAAATTTGTACATAATTAACAAATCACAATTATTATCGATACTTAACTATTGTATGTCTATGTCTCATTACTACGTTCATAGGCAAACATAGATTTTCAATGTGTCACAAAGTTTTTGATGCAAGTTGTAGAGGATTTTAATTTTAAGGAAAACCTTATTTACAGAAATTTGTATTTGAATAAGTATTTTGTGGTTTTTCATATTGTGTGTTTCTTTTATAAGACAATAAGGTTAAAAATGGGTTTAACAATCTAATAAAGACGCTAAGACGTGATTTTGTGACGGAGCCGGGTTTGTTTACATGATAAAACAAGTTAGGAAAAATCCATATAATACATGACACTCCTACCACACTTGGAAAGTTCGTACGAATGTTTGCCGGAAACGGAAGCTTTTGTCTCGTTTTGACTTTCTAGTGTGCAAATCGGCGAATTCGCAAAGCTTCGTGCTGCATACATAGAAGTTTAGTCGGATCATTAAAGTATAGGTTTGCCACAGTAATAATATTATCTATCAGTATTGTAACTCGACCCTATTTTAGAAATACAGTCTACAGCCTACAGTCGCGCGGTAGTTAAACACGCGATGGGACAGTATTTTAATATTGATGTAGATTTTTTTTTTATTTATTCGTCACATAGACTATTAAAATATATTAACACGTATTTTTTCCTTTTTTACATAAACAATGAGGAAGATACAGTGAAAGGAAATATCTCTTCTAGCTACAATTTTTACCAAGACATGACGTCACAAGCCCCCACTCCTGAACTTTAAAGCGACCATTGTAATTTTTTATTGATTTGATAAAAGAAAAAATACGAGTTTTGTTACGTGTTTTGTACGGTGTTTTCTTTTTTTATTTATTGGTGGACTAAATGGTTATGTCCTTTTCATACCCAGTCCACACGTTACATCAGCCTACTTCGAGATTATATCTAGTTTTGTAATTGTATTTTTTTTTATGTTAACCATAAATACGTTGTTAATCAAATAGAAAGTGTGCAATAAAAATGCATGTTGTTTTTTATCAGTAGAGTTAATTTAAAAACCATGCTTATTATGTTTAATTTAGGACTAAATAACCAATCATTTTGTTAATTTGCGACCGAAAAATATTTGCGCCTTGATAGAGACGTACGAAATGCTTTATTATTAAATTCAATTAGATAAAAAATCTTTTTTTTTTATTAATGGCGTTTTAAAACAAACTTCTAGACCTTGTTCACACCAATTTTCGGTGGAAGTTTGCATGGTAATGTACATCATATATATTTTTTATTTTTATAATTCTCTTATTTTAGAAGTTACAGGGGGACACATTTTACCACTCTGACAGTGTTTCTTTTAAAAGTTTTCTTTTTTTTTGAAAAAAAAAAAGTATTAGAAATCTCAATATAATTTTTGAAGACCTATCCATACATGCCCCTCACGTATGTGTCTGAATAAAAAATAATTTTTGAGTTTCAGTTGTAAAATATATATATTTTTTCTATTTTTGTGTAAAAATCTTAATGCGGTTCACAGAATACACCTACTTACCAAGTTTGAACAGTATGATTCTCATAGTTTCGGAAAAAAGTGGCTCTGACATACGGACGGACAGACAGACAGACAGACATGACGAATCCATAAGGGTTCCATTTTTTGCCGTTTGGCTACGGAACCCTAAAAATCACAAGATTTCTGTTTATAAAACAAACACAGTCTGTACGTCTCGGCGGCTATATTCGCGATATGCCTATATTCGCGACTGGTTGCATGCCGAGCGTATGTTGAGATACGAGGCGCGTAGGTAGCTCGCGCTTCGTCCGTTTGTATGAAGTTACAATACAATACTGATAGATAATATTACCGTGCTAGTGCCCTCTGTCCATCGATATACATCGCATTCGGTACACGACGAATACGGAACAAACGATTTTAAATAGTTTAGTTGGGGCCCTAGTTTTATTTTTGCCCCAGGGCCTTTGGTTACCTAGCTACGCCACTGGTTTTAAGATAGTTATAATAAAAAGCTCTTTTTGGCACAAATTTTACGATTTTTCTTGTCATAATAGTGCCAACAGTTCATACTCGATATGCGCGCTATATAGTTAACTTATTTTTCTCTTAGGTATAAACTGAGCACGTGTCGACGTAAAATTTGTTGTGTATATATAACTTATTTTATTATCTAATAACCTTACGTTCTCTTTTTAGGCAATATGAAATGAATCGTGAACGCATTGAGATCGACTTTACGGGAAACAATTAACAGGAATGAAGCCGACATTTTATAGAATTATATTTCTTTACTTACATAATAAGAATATTGAATACAAATGTATGTTATGCTATAGCACGTGATATCAGATTTTATACTTTAATAAGATTGACATGTTTCATAAGGAATTTTACGAGGTTATGTAATAGAAACAGAAATATAAATAAATTTGTAAAATAAAATTTTATTACTTTATGTACAAGATGACGGGTACAGATACTCCGATCACACAACTTGAATACAATAAATCAACATGGCGATTTACAAGTAAATTAATTGAACATATTTTGTGTAAAGTAAACATTTGACAATATCCACTGATTAAAATTACCTGTGAAAAAGTTAAGAAAACGACATTTTTCTGCAAGACAGTTCAACCACCTACATCCAGTGTAGGTTATTAACATCAGCTGATATAACAACGAAGAGGAAGAAACATCCTTTTATGAGGAAATGTCGTTTTTACTCAGTGGATGCCGAATACATATTAACTGTTCAAGTGTGAAGTGCATTCATTTGTTACAATTTGGAGTGTTCAATTATATAATTATTGTCCAAACTTTACACATATCTACAACAAAAAAATTAAATAAACGAAATCAACGAAATTGTTATACATTTGAGTCCATGTTCACCATCCGTACTTTTTCATATACCCTAGCGCCCCATGCAGTCAATAAGTTTCAAGTCAGCAAAGACCTCAGAACTAACAATATGGTACAGTACAAACTTAAAAGTAAGAATTATTTACAAGCGTACCCTCAGTTCAAGAGGCGAACCGCGCGACCATTGCTTAATTTGCCACACAACATATATTTTTACACATTAAAAACCAGTCATTATTTGAAGTAAATATCCTAATCATTATTCTGTTACGTGAATATTGTTGAACACTTGAGGCCACATGATGTTAATTACAGAGGGAGCCAAATTAAAAGATTAAAACATTTTTAGACCGAGTGCTTATGATATTAGTATTCAAAACTTTACACTAATTTAAGATTTTTATTGTACAGATAGCTGTGAGATGCCATTACAACATGGCGGTTAGAGGATCACAGGACTAGACATACTGTTTACATTAATAATTCGTCATAAGACTCTACATGAAGCATCGCTTGATATTAATATAGATAGTATTTCAACGTTATATTCGTAATGGCTAAGTTTCGTACAAAAAGTTATATAACAGTCACTGTTCACTCAATCTCACTTATCCTTTAATTTATTCGAAATTTTGAAAAAATATAAAACAATTTAAATAGACTGAGATATTGGCTTAACTAACTTTTGTATAAAAACATAAACATAGTAACTTCTTCAAACGTGAACACTGACCTAAAAGGTTAGTGTGAAATAAAAACGCAGGTTGGTTATGGGAAAACGTTACATGAGAAACAAAGCCTTACAAACTAAAAACATTAAGGAACATATTGTCACACCTATATATCCAATTGAGAAATTCCCAAAGTAGGGATTAATACCAATTATACTATTTTTCATCATTTGACCTAAAAAATCTGTCAGAAAACATTAATGTTTTTTAAATTCTAGAAGTCAAATAGTTAAGTATGCTCGATCGCCGCTAAATTCTTCAAAAAAACGTATTGCAAAATTGGATCAAGTTCAAATTAATGTTAACGCATCATTGTCAGCATCGTACACGCCGCATTTAAAGATGGCCTCGCATGTATACGCCGTACGCGATGTACGGGCCATATGCATAGCTTTATTACCTCACCGGCCAGGATCGACAGGCACGAAGCGCCACTGAGTATCAAAAATCGAACACGCCGCAATATGACGTCATCTGCATGCCTCAGTATTCATATTTCAGACATCGGCTGCATTTAATAAAATGTGGCGCGTCAGACGCTAACCAAAGTACGCTCATATTACAGTAAAAGTCAAGTATTATTCCCTTCAAATCACACCCATCATTAATTCTGGCTGCCATAATACAGGTTCTGCCTACTTTTGATCAGATGGCAATGTGTTTTAGCTTCTTAGTTGCAACGAATTACACATTTGAGATGAATTTGAAACCTGAATCATTATAGTAACTACAGGTATCTCGTTTTATGTGTAACCTACATGACTAAGTTTTTTAAATTATTAGGATTGTGTATTATCGAAATATAGCAATTTATTTGTATTTTTCCGTAACTGTGACTTGAGCGGAATAAACTCCAATTGTATGCAGTATACATTATTTGAGATTGCGCACTAGATGTCTACATAGTACAATTTAAATTAAATTTAGGTTGAATTTAGCTTACATGTCGTGAATTATACTTAGGGATAAAAAAAACATCCCCGTAGCAGTCTATCAAAGAACTTTCATTAAAACAATATAAAACTTCTAAAACACGTTTTGCGTGTAAAAGGGATATTATGGCGCGTCATTTTACTGATATTTATAAGTGGTAAAAACATGCAGTTCTTGCAATAATTTGTTAGTTACATACAAACAAACATCGCCCGAATCTGGATATCGTTAAAACCAAAACAAAGTTAGGGAAATTCTTTGTGACATTAATTAGTTGATATAAAACAATATGGACCTAATCCCATTATTATCATAACGGTATTCTCTAAGTTTATAAGATAATGTAAATATGAATTACAAATATTTTTCTTTTATTCAGACAACGCTAAAATAGCAAACATTCGTAAATCGATAGTCCAAAAAAAAATTGTATTTTCAATAAAATCAATTCTGTCTTAATAACAAAGATTTAATTATGTGTATTAAATACATAAAAAGTCTAAGCTAAACTAGTCCAAATTTTAATCCTAATGAATACAATAATCTTGGAGAGTAATACAAAATTGATTTCATCGAAAACGTTTAGATTTAGTTACTCAATGGGCGTGTACATCTGTCGATGCAACAATTCGAACATTAAAAACAGAGTCTGTATTTATAACACTATTATTGTGTAATATAAGATCAGGATAAAAAGTTTTAACGAGATTGTGCACGAGTCGTGCACTACTAGACCAATATTCGGCACAATATTTATAAAGCCACACAAACACTTCGCTGAAAATGAACACATTCCAAGTAATTACATTCGGATTAATTAATTACACTATTATTGCTTATAACCCCGCACCTTAGTTCATAGAATTTATTAAGCGTTTTAATTTGTGGTCTTATATCCTAATTTTTGGAAAAGACCTGAGGTCTCGGCCTATGTTCTCCATGTTTTTGATGATAAATACACTCAAAGCACTTTTTTGCATAAAAATAGAGTTTATTTATAAGAACCTACAATTATTTCGTAAGGCAAATTCGTTCATTTTCAGCGAAATATTAGAGCTGTCAGCAGACTTTGTTTTACGAGAAAAGGTTTAAGTTTGGTATATTTTACGGCGTTTCGAGACGGAAACGTTATAGTACGTTGTGAGAGATATGGCGGAGGGTGGAGGCTGGTCAGTTGTCGGCGTTCTCCTGCGCGGGGACCGGCTCGTCCGCCGCGGGCTTGAAGGCCAGAGCGTACGGGAACTTGCTGCGGCACGCCTCCATGTAGTCCTCCAGCTCCTTTTCGCACGGACCGAAGTCGCCTTCTCGCAGGCTCTCTAGTACGTCTACGCAGCCCTGCAAATTGAGATTTAAATCATGAGGCATGTCACTATTTAGATATTACAATACGTAAATGATGTTTCAAGACTGCCTCGCTGGTCAAATGGTCGCAAGCGCGAGTACTGAGCACAAGGTCTCGGGTTCGAATCCTGGGTCAGGTCAAAGACAATTACTTGGTTAGTAGAGCTAGGAATCTCGTTATTCGGCGGTGTTTACTCGCTCGTTACCCCCGTGAACTGCATAATTTTAAATGTCGGGGTAGTGTAGCGCCGTGGCGTGCTTTAGCGCGTGCTCGGGGCGCAGGCGCACCTGTATGGAAAGGTCGGGGTAGTGTAGCGCCGTGGCGTGCTTCAGCGCGTGCTCGGGGCGCAGGCGTACCTGTATGGAGAGGTCGGGGTAGTGTAGCGCCGTGGCGTGCTTCAGCGCGTGCTCGGGGCGCAGGGGTACCTGTATGGAGAGGTCGGGGTAGTGTAGCGCCGTGGCGTGCTTCAGCGCGTGCTCGGTGCGCTCGGGGCGCAGGCGTACCTGTATGGAGAGGTCGGGGTAGTGTAGCGCCGTGGCGTGCTTCAGCGCGTGCTCGGTGCGCTCGGGGCGCAGGCGTACCTGTTGGAGAGGTCGGGGTAGTGTAGCGCCGTGGCGTGCTTCAGCGCGTGCTCGGTGCGCTCGGGGCGCAGGCGTACCTGTATGGAGAGGTCGGGGTAGTGTAGCGCCGTGGCGTGCTTCAGCGCGTGCTCGGTGCGCTCGGGGCGCAGGCGTACCTGTATGGAGAGGTCGGGGTAGTGTAGCGCCGTGGCGTGCTTCAGCGCGTGCTCGGTGCGCTCGGGACGCAGGCGACGTAGCGCGCGCGCGCCCCAGAGCGCGCCGGCCTGCGACGCGCCCGCTGACGCCGACATGAACTCTTCCGCCATCTGCACCGCACTGCGACCGCGAACCATCTGCATGTGGGTATAACACTCTACATGAGAAAAAATCTAAAATATACTTTTGTGATAGCTTAGACAGTAAACTGTCGGACAAAGTAAACTTTTCGTCAATTTTCGTTCATTCTAACCTGGCCCTGAAAATTCCAATACAAAAAAAAAACAGCTTAATCTTCGTCATACTTACATAATTAAGGCAATTTAATTAAATTTATATAGAAGATCTAAGAATTACCAAAAAAAAATTGCACAGCTCCTAAGAATAGGGATGTTTCCTGGGTATGAAAAGTTAAAATCTATTTAGTCCGTCAGTTAGATAATAAAAAAATATTAGACACGTATTTTTTCTTTTATCAAAACAATAAAAAAATACAAAGATACACCGCTTTAAAGTTTCGGAGTGGGGGCTTATGACGCTACGCCTCGCTAAAAATCGTAGCGAGGAGTGACGTCACGCGTAACTTCAGTTCTCTGTATTTTGATCATTTTTTGTTTGCAGGAAAAAAGAAAAAATACGTGTCCAATAAAATTCATTAATCTACAAGACGGACATTAAAAAAAAAAATATGAAACAGGCCCATTGTATAGAGTACCTGCTGGTATACCGGCAATGAGTAAAATAGATTTTGATCTGTATTTATCAATATTATTTAAGTAGGTTCCTTCAGGTTCGACAAATACTTTTACAAAAGTGGTTTTGACTGACGCTTCTGACGCTTTCTCCCACCACCTAACCTAAACTAGGGTCACCCCGACACGTAAAGGTTAGGTTATTTTTATTTTAATGTATAACATTCGCCTAGTTTTCGTTTTTGAAACACATTTACAGTGCATTTGGTATTGATAGTAGCTAGGCAAAGTATAAAATGAATATTATTTTAGACATTACCTTAACGTTTTAGGATTATAGGATTATACAAATTGCCTGTAATACACATTACTATGAGAATCCTGCAACCTTGTGCATACGAATCCGCGGTCCTATTACGTATTTTGCAAAAGTAAAGTGACAGTAATAGACAGCCAAAATAGTACGATTATTTATATTACATTACACCGCTACCGTTTATTGAACGTGTAGTCCAGTGGTTAGAATGATGAGGGTTATGACATACGGGTTCGATCTCCTTGTTGATGACGGCGGCTACTGAGGGGTTCAGGCTGGCGAGATTGTCGTCCAGCCACCTCTGGAACCGCAGCAAGCAGTCGTGCAGGTGGTGGTGCGAGCTGTCCAGCCGGAACGCGCGCTTTATGCTCTGCAGCATCAGCAGGGGCTTGTCTGGAACATACATTTTGCATAACTAATACAAATATACATAGTTTAAAAAAAAACAAAGTAGTTAACTGTATATTTTACAGGAAATTTCTGTCTGAAACCTGCTAAATAATTATGTTATGGTATGTAGATAGGGAAGTATGATTAAAAATCTTGAATTTAGCTGTATCCGATGACACTGGAAGCCTATCTTAATTAACAAATTAAGATAGGCTTCCAATTTCATAATAAGGGTTTTCACGATAAAAAATCCGCAAGTTTGTCTAATTTCGCAACAAGTCTATCTGTCAATTTCCACCAATCACGATAGCAGATACCAATATAGGTACTGGAGTACCTATATTGTCTCTCATCGAGGCACAGAGAGGTCTCGGTATGTTAACAAATGGTCACCCATGCACCGACCATCCGCGTCGAGCGCGGCTTAACCTTCGTTATCGGACAAACCGTAAGGGATAGCGCAGACAGAGCGGAGCGCAGCGGAGAGGATTTTGTTAACGCACTTGAAAATAAACTTTAAAATTATTACAATAAAGTGCATAAATGCTTGAACCTGACAAAAAATGCTCGCGCGTCGTCGAGGATACACGGGAATCCCCGTTATGCACTTTATTGTAATAATTTTAAAGTTTATTTTCAAGTGCGTTAATAAAATCCTCTCCGCTGCGCTCCGCTCTGTCTGCGCTGACCCTAAGGCTTACACTTAGCAACGAGCCAAGAAATAATAGTATAAAATAGGTAATTTCTTCGACAGTCAATTGCAACACATTACCATGATGCGTGTGCAATACTTTGTGGAGAAGTCCCATACTTACAAAAGCAACGCTGGCAATCGATTAAACTTAATTGATTGACACGCATGTCTCTTTATTTCTTCTATTAAGTTATGATTGCTTAATTTTCCTTAGTTGTTAACTTACCTAATGGCTAGGGATGATCTAATGATTACGTGATGCCCAAAGTGTAAAAAGAAGGATGATCTAATGATTACGTGATGCCCAAAGTGTAAAAAGAAGTTGCTGAAAACCCTATTCTATGCTATTACAGTAAGGGTTGACAATTTCTACTCATTAATTATGGATTTCTTTTCATTTTAGTAATTTAATAATAAACTTTCATTAACTACGAATAATAAGGCTTACGTTTAGCAGTGGACGGCAATTGGCTGATATGATGAACTACGAAATCTGGTAATTTATACACAGTAAGTTTTTTCAATTATATAAGACTAGTGGTGCCCACGGTTTTACCCGCGTAAGTAGTCCTCGTACCTGTGCGTCTTCTTTTTTCGCTACTCTTTTGATGTTTTTAAAGTTGCTCTGCTCTTCGAGGTGGAGACGTTTCGAAAAAATCAAAGATCATGAAAATCTGTCGACCCGTTCTTGAGTTATAATGGTGTAACTAACCCGACTATGTTGTATATATATAAATTTGTGCCTATTTATTATGTATATGTAGATCATGCAAACTTTTCTTACCTTTTCTGTAGTAAATTTCGAAGGCCATTAAATGTGTGTCTATCCTATCTGCGGCGAGCGTTCTTAATGGTTGTAGGAACTTAATAGCTTGTTCTAGAGGATCATCCGCCTGTAATATAAATGTAATACATTTAATAATTTTATTAATAAAGTAAATATATAACTTCTAAAAACTTAATATGTATAAGGAGGCATTAATCTACAATTTTAAATATAATTCGATGGTGTGGATTCACATCATTTTTTTAAAGAAAAGAAATATAATTATAAATACAAAAGTTTCATCGAGAGATAATTAGACTGGTCAGTCTTTAAAAAGTATTTTTTGTTAATACAAATTTAATTGGTACTAAAAATTTCGCTATGACTTATTGAAATTACACTATAAGTAAAGTAACTCTTAGGTATATTGTATTTCTTAAGCCGTTCGTACATGAATCACGAGGCAACGCAAGTCTCAAATACCCGACGATTTAAGTTTCAGAGCAACTACCGCCATATAAACTCATAGGGGCTTGTACACAGGCACGCGTCATTCGAGACTAAAATAGATGGGTAAATATGACTTGCGTCGCCTCGTGTGCGGGGGAACTTAGTTGCTAACGACAGCGTCACGAGTCGACAGTAGTACACGCGTACCGTGACTTGTAGCACCAACCGTCTCACATGTCATTGTCAATTGCGGTACTGCTGCTCTCGTTTATGTACTGAGCTTTATAATATTATTCACACTTATTACTATATTTAGGTATTGATTTTATCACTTTGTATTTTTTATTTCTGTCCGATCAACGGTTTTAATATCCTTAGTATGGGATGTAACAAGGAATGTCGTTAAATTTTGTTGTAGTTTTCCTAATTTCTTCTTTCCATGTCATTATGATCAGACGCTGCCTGCGCGCTTACTGTGCGCTTTTAAAGCAGGACGTATTTCCATTGTGTAAGCGAGGCACTGCTACGTGCAGTGTAGTGCACCGTGTCGCTTCCACAACGGCAACCGTCCTGCTTTAAGAGCTTATAGTACAGGTATTGGGCCTGGACGTTAGCCTCTATATTTAAGTGTACCAGTAAAAGTGTAAGACGGGGAAGACTGAAGATACGGCATGTCCTGTGACAGGCTGATCATACTTATTTTCTTGCGACCTTTTACATACTTCCGTTACTTAGATTTTTCAGTAAGAAAAACTCATTGTATTAATCAAGTTATTTGGCATAGCGCAAGCGCTGTGGCTAGCCCCTGAGGACTGATCACGATTTTTATTAACAGGCCATGTATCAAACAATACCATATGTCAATGTCGTTACCTTGACCAGTGTGTATCAAGTAAAAGTTTTTTAGAAATAAGCTGCGTTATACTTAATTTAACGGTCAAGCAGCTTACCTATTAGTAAGTAAAGACAACCCATGGACATCTCCAAAATAAGAGGTCTTTAAAAGATATTAAATGTTCGATGGTTCGCCGGCTTTTAAAGACGATTTTTGGGAATTAAATGATTACTAATTCCACATTGAAATTATTTATCAGATATAAACCCAGATAACAAGTCATCCTTTTGGACAAAAGATACAAAAAGGTCTGCCCTTGACCTTACGCAAGGGTTGCAGGTATAAATATTTTATTTTGTTGTGGGCGCGAATGTTTATGTATGCACTTAAATAATCTTGGTTATTGTTATAAAGTATCTATAATATGCTTTTAAATTTACTGACAGAATCTTTTCGATCAAGTAACCAAGCTTTACCAGACGGGATCAACTATAATCACATTCACGATCAAATTTTAGTTTTGTATCACGCCATTCACAGGATGGAAAGAAGTGAAGATTCTCCTTTACTATCTGATAGTATTTTGTAATAAAGAATATTGCATGTATTTACGGTACTCACCCTAGCTAGTTTGTCAGGTATGAGTTCGTCTAACTGTGGTGCTTCGGGATCGCCCTGCTCCTGTTGCTGACGCGCCTTGTGATGCTGCTCGCGTTTCACCTGTACACAAACTGCTATAGAAACATCATACTACATAAATGTACTCGGCTCGAAGAGAATGCTCACAAGAATCCAATTTGACTAAATACTACCCATGTCTAAGAATTTGAATAGTGTATCTATTATTGTCTAGTTAGGCCATGCAGAGGAACAGTCGCAAGCTATTGCTATTTCCTGTCATACCGTAGTGCTACTGCTGCAAGGGCCCAATTTATAATATTGACCTACCTGTACCTGAGCTTGTAAAGCGCTTTCTTGTTCAGCTTTACGCTTCGCTTTCCTTTGTTTATTTCTAAGTTTCTTCAACTCCGAAGGCGCCAAGTTCTCTGTTAACAAAGATAAATATATTTAATACAATCATATTTACATATTTAGTTCGATAGTCTAATTTAATAATGGATACACTTATTGTTATTAACGGAATATTGGTTCTACGTGCGCCAATTTGACTTTAAAAAGAAGTACCGTACCATTTTATTCGTTTCTAAAGAAAATTAAGTATTAATAAACTCTTTCTTGTTTCTCTTCTTAAAGTCTAGACGACTAACTTTCAGATTAGAGATTAATAGATGTTTCATAGTTATTTTTTCCTTTTACACGGCTATATCCGACATTATTTGCATGTCGTATAATCGCGGGACTGACAACCGTAATCGATAATGACCGACGTATTTAATTTCATTAATGGCGACCCATGCAACCCAAACATGGCCGCAAAAGTGATTTGTATGAAGTATGTAAAGGTTAACTTACAGAATATATTTAGTTTTTACACGCAAGTGTAGTGATTAAATTAAATTGCATGATTTGCTAAAGACATTTCTAAATAGTCATATGAACGTGGACCTCCTAATAAAAAGGTACAAGGACGAAGTAATTTTCCCTAACAAAAACTTAAAATCGCATTAACTTTTACTTCATAACGAAAGTGTTAACATTACCTAATTTAGCAAACTTTGGATATTAATATAGACTAGATATATTAAGTATATTGAATCTATTAATATAAAATTACCTATCATGCAACCTTTTTTTTTCTTTTTTGTTACGGGCTGAATATCTAATGACTTCAACCCACGCCGAGGGCACTACGTGGGGATATGTCGGACTTGCACCGACTAAAAACACCCCGGTCCCGTCCTTGGCTTTGCCGGAGTCACGGGTTCGCTAAAGCATGCTCGGCGGGGCTAACCCATCAGGTAACTTAAGTGTTCCGATTACATAAACTAATTATTTCAAATGATAAAAAGGGTATAATCAGTGCTCAGAACATTTTACCAGTAAAATAAGATCAGCTGATAACAGACATACAGATAAAGAGGATAACGTGTCGGTAGAGCGTGAGTGAGCGTGCCGCGGCCCTGCGCCGGCGCATAGGTACTAAGTACATGTCGGGTCAAACTTTGTTTACTATACACTGTTTATACATTTTTGTATTGAAACTTATAGGCACACGTGAAAATAATATGTCCACATTATTAATCAGCAAAACATTCTGTATATTTTATACATACATTTACAACGAACAGCACAAAGAAATATATAATTATGATATAAGGACCTCAAATCATTACGTATTTAATTTGAGACAAAAACCGCAAGCCATCGAAACATATTTGAAATAGGTTTGACATTCATAAGAACGGTCTACTGACCTAAAAAGTAAATTTAATAACACATTACAGTATGAAATATCACTGAAAATATGCACTAATGACTGGTACCATACGAATGTCATATTTTTAGGTATAGAGGGGCAAATACTGTGAAGTAAACACAATGGTAGCTCTTACAGCTAGCCGCTGACCATAGAGGCATTATTGAGACAGTTTCGCAAGCTTTGCAACAGCCGGCGCACGCCGTATAAACAAGCGCCCACGCCGCAATTACAGGGTTGTCACATACTGTGTAAACAGTACTGGATGTCTTAAGCTAATTTACTATGAAACGTGTAATTTATACATACACACTAGCCGATAATACGTCTTGAGTTTAATGGTAATTAAATAACAAAATTTGTATGGAAATTACTAACTTACGCGTGTTTTAAATACTCTAATAAAAATGCAGTAATTAACCAGTCAATTTGGTGTTTATAATTTAAAGTTGCAACTGATTCCCATACTTAGCTATTAGCATTATGCATAAATAGGACATGAATATATCTAATAAGGTATCATATATCATGTAAAATATAGGATCTATTGATGGCATCTGGTTTTTAATATGAATTTTAAACCAACTAATTGGTCGGTTAAGAAAAATACGAGATATTGTAACAGAAAATCGAAAAAAAAAAATGTTTTTTTTTTTTTGTCTACTTTAGTCACGTGATCGTAAACGGCTGTGATTGGCCGAATGGTTGATGACGTCAACTACTTGTAACTAGTCAACAATCAAGGTAAAGCGTTTCAAAAGTGGAAACTGCCATTTCTAGATTATAATTTAGTACAAAACTAATCTAAAGTCTAAATGATTTAACTGATACTAGATTATATTGATTTAGCCCTACAAACGATTGTCGGCAAAACCATGGTGATTACGAATCGAGTGGTCGGTTGTCGATGTTGGCTCGTGGCGACCAATATTGCCACATTAAAGCTTTTGAGTATAAAGCCCTTATTATGTGAAACGCATCGTACAAATATAATATCTAGGATACTGAGTTTAATTAAATTAGTACCTATTCATTAGAATTGCATACATCAAATTCCCCCACCCAACAATGAAAGAACTGACTATAAGGGTAAATATAAATGTAATGTTTGTATTAAATAACATTCCTTTTTTCTAATTTTTAAGAAAGCCTAACTTAATCGAACTTTTTATTACAACTTAAAGATATTTTTACCTTAGAACAAGCACTTAAGTCACGTCGCTCACCAAGAGGTTAAAAGCAAAAAAAAATGACAACAGCAGATAATTGGGTCTAAATTACATAGACATAATTATCTCTGTACTACGTACTCTGCATACATATTAAGTAACAAATTAGGAACGCTGTTGGAACACCTGTTTTTCTAATTCGTTTTATTTCCCAGGGTATTTGCAGGAGAGGGTATTGCCCTCATATCCGCTCATAGACATAAGTAGAAAGACGAAGTAACGGTCGTGTTGCATTGGTCTGATATCCGGCACACCTTGTCGCATTCCCTAGCTTTGCGGACCATTGCGGACAGCTCGAACGAGGCCCGACAGCGTCGACGTGACACGAGTTGCTCTAGACTAACTATTAAATAAAGTAAAGTATATTGCAAATCATAATTAGGACGTGGAATGCAAAATCGGCGATATAGCACATATTATATCTGCGTTGTATTTGCATAATACAGGAAAATCAACCGATTTGTCCCACATCGCAAATTCATAGACTTTTCTTTGTTCTTTTTTTGTTTAAATTTTTATTTAGTCAGTGCAACTTAAGCTAGATTGATAGTATAGATATAGATATAGTCCTCGTCATACTTATAAGTACTGATAAAAGTAGGTTATTTGCATTGCATTTTAATTTATTATACCTATTTTTACAAAATATAATTAAAAGTAAGTTTTCTTTAAATAATTATAATTAAACACTTTATAGCTTTCAAAGATTGTCACATGCAGAATTAAAGCGTCACAATACAAAGCCATGTAAATGAGACGTCAGTATGCAAGCGCGTATTTACGTAAGCATATTGTGCCTTAATACGTCTAGGACACGTCGCACACACAAATCACTGCTCTAATTCACTGGAGGTTTCGTAAAAGTAATGAAACTGCGGCCGTGGGGGCCGGCCCAGCGAGGTTGGGG
Organism: Diachrysia chrysitis; assembly: GCA_932294365.1. Classification (NCBI taxonomy): domain Eukaryota; kingdom Metazoa; phylum Arthropoda; class Insecta; order Lepidoptera; family Noctuidae; genus Diachrysia; species Diachrysia chrysitis. The sequence goes on along the minus strand of OW028659.1, from coordinate 4,455,574 downwards.
AGGTCATTTCTATAATTATAATCTAACATTTTGTAGACACAGGTATTTGAAAATTTTAGCCTGCGACGCGTGGCTGATATGACACTTGATATAGACGACTTCATTAAATACCTTGTTTTGAAGATAAACCACAAAATATTTTTTTAGTAAATGTAAATGTGGAAACGTCACAATATATTGCTGTGAACCCAAAGTAGATAGTAGATAACCATTTGTGCTGTGGAATCCGAGACAACGAAGGTACCACAAGCACCCAGACCCAAGAAAATGTAGAAAAGTGGTTTATCTTCATCTTCACCCGTCCGGGTATCGAACCTGGGACCTCAGAGCTAGCCTTGAAAACCGGTGTGTACACCACTCGACCACGGAGTTCGTCAATTGTACTTATTATAAAACTAAAAGTAAAGAGACAATATAAAAATCATCAATTATGCATGAGGCATGTGGCATGTGGGCATGAGGTTTCAGATTCAATTATTACAGGTATTATTTATTTAAATTTAGCTAAGGGCTGATTTTTCCAACGCCAGATAATTTTTATTCGTTGAATAAAATTGACGGTTGACAGATTTTTTATGGAAGAAATGTCAAAAATACAAAATTATTTGTCTGATTATATTATCTGGCGTTGGAAAAATCAGCCCTAAGTGTGTTAATTACTGGTCCATGAAATGGTAAAACATATAATAATAAGGGATACCATTTATTTTACATTTAAACAATCTGTGTGAACTCTATCTGTATATTAGAAACAACTCTAACAATATGTTTGCGTGAAGCAGGCGGCTTTTCGGATCATTATCAAACGCTAAAGTATCCATCAAAGAATATTGCAACAGTGACAGTGTCACGGCAGCCCTGACGCAGGGCTCGCGTTGCGACACCCGAACTTGTTCGAGTAAGACAAACTAGAACGTAATTTACTATACTCAAGCGTTTTAATTATTTTAATGTTTTGATTCTCACAATTTTTATTTGCTGTCAAACGACTAGTCAACAACTGCTTAAAACTACAACTGCAGACACATATTATAGGTGTTAATTTACAAACTTACTTTACATACATCTAATATTTTAATCACATATGTATAAATAAATTAATATCGTTATCGTATTATCATTTAATCACATTGAATATATGAATTTGAATAAATGTCGTATTCACATGCAAAATAAACAAGACTACTACACTAATACGGAAGAAAAAAAAATCTTAACGCGTTAACTGTACTGAAAAGCAGATGATATGAAACCCATAATTAACAAATCAATACATTAATAAAATAGTAATTAAGTAAAAACTATAATACCTTTAACTAGACCACAGCAGATGCTACTAGCTTTAACTCAGTCATCATCAACTATAATTACTTAACCGTTCTACGACATTTATATAACAAAACGATGTACTAAGAAGTGTTATAACACATCACATGTAACATTATAAATGGTTCAACAGCGAACACTTGAAGTTTGGTGTTACTTAGAGTTTTGGATCATCACTCAGTTGCCTGTCAGAATACACCTGTTCTATCTTAAATAGTATCATTATTCAAATCGAATTATTTAATAGATGAAGATTAATAATATATGTTATTAATTATATAGTAAAAATATTGCTCTAAATTTTGTAATGTGTTAAATGTAGAACAAGAGCGATAAAACGTGTCTATTGCTTTGCTTAAAGATTGATTTTAAATTATTTATTTTACTATTTTCCCCTACACAAACACATTATCTTGGGGTCAAAATTTACAAAAACGCAACAGGACAAATAAACACAGGCTACTATATTAATGCAGCATAATCTATTGTTTCATTTGTTGTAGTGTATCAAAACTGATATTCCGCAAATAGTTACGGATTAATGGTAACCGCACTTAGACTAAATTACAAGTGTAATCCAATCACAATGTGGTAGAGATAAATGGCATTTAGTCAAAGGCGCAGCGGCACGCGCGGCGGTTGTGAAAGTGACCACCTGCCAAACAATGAACATCGAACTTTTGTTCCCCGTTGGTTTTGTAAACATGTTTTAAAGTACGTTCAGGTGATTAAAAGGATGGCCATAGAAAGCCAACTGGTCTAACTGAAATGTGTTCTAAAGCAAGCTTTCAAAAGCGCGATTTAGAATAAATAAAAAAAAGTAATACTTTTTCCTTCGTATTATTCCTCTATTATTATATAACTTGCTGTGCCTGGTTTCACCCGCGTAGTCCCAGCTCCCGTAAGACATCTTTTTTATGTTTTCATAGTTATTCTACTATTCGGTGTGGAGACGAACACAACAAATCAAAGATCATGAACATCTATCCACCCTTTCTTGAATTATAAATGGTGTAACAAACCCGACTTTGTTTTATATATAGGTATAGATAAGAATTTTTTTTAAAGATGTCGCAAATAATAAACACAATATTAGCTCAAGTGCATGCAAACACAATTGTTTTCCACTCTCATTCCACGTGTCTTTCTCAAAACCATAGCATAAATAATAGAACTTTGTAGTTTGTACACGTGAAAGTACCTTTACCCCGACAAAAGGCGCTAAACAAGTACCTATCGTCACATAAGACGACCCGATAACCAGCTAATGAAACATGGCACATGCAATAAATCTGTTATTTCATATTCATAAACAAGGATTCCACGTTGGCGCCATCTTCTGGCGCCATATTTGGTGACCACAAATGGACAACAGCTTTTTGATGGCATGTTAAAAGCGACATTAATTTGATAAAACTTCCATAGTTCTCTAGGAATGGGTATTAAAACAAGGTGGTATTTTAGCTCAAGTCGTAAAATTAAATTAAGGCAATCGGTTGGTTTTATTGTCTCCTTATATCGCATATCTTTACGGTTAAATAAATGGGAGTCATGTATATGGTAATCAAAATAATTTTAATGTCACAACAGTTTTAGATTTTTCTATGGAAGTTTTATACCGTATTAAAAACATAAGTTAATTTACCTACAGTAGCTACATAATTAGAGTAACTATCTATTATTCAGTCGTTACAGATATTACTGCGAGCTGTCGTAAATTCTCCATGTCATGAAATGACAGTAACTAATATATAGGCCCTTGGTATAAAATTTAAGCAAATTATTTTAGGCACATATACATAGTTAACAGATCTCTACCTGACAAATCAAGAAATAATCCCATTGTTTAGATTGTATTGACATACGTTAAAAATTTAAATAAAAAAAAACGAAAGTTAAAAGTTGACGAAATTTTGTTATTTTGACAAGTTTTTTATTTTTATTGTCGTGTATTTCAACTAATATTAATAAGAATTGTTTTCACAAATGCTATAGCATACATACATGAGAACAGTATTAGTGGCATTGAATGTCACACGGAAACCTCGTGACAAATTCATCTATATAATTGCAGTAAACTGCCGAGGTGAGCCGGTCGTGCATCCGTATTCGATATCATACATAATCTTTACGTAAACGTTCATAGAATCTAGATAACCTACGGAAATTACGCGACGATATTGGCGGTGTCCGTCTATTTTCGGGATCAAACGGGACCCCTTAATCATAAGCTCATTAAGCGTCAGTGTTGCGCAACGAACTGTCTGACTAGTAACTATTCAGACACCTCTGATTTATGTGCTTGTTTTAGGATCTTTTAGTTACAGTAAATACACTATAATAATATACAATAAAAATAATAATAATAAACCCCTCGGGGCAAGCCGTTACCTCATCATGAGAATAACGCAATACCTGAGGGCATATTAAATTGCTTTTTCCAACTTTGAGATATAAATAAAAAATGTATCTTAAGGTCTATGTAGGAGCATACATCCGCAGGGCAGCTTGTGGCGAGCTGTTTGTGAGTAGCGACACAACGGACCTGAGTGCTCCAGGGAGTCACTCCTTAGGAGGGCTCCCAGCTCTTTCTTGCCTTAACTGGCTGGCTAGAGAGGGGTCGCTAGAGCTACATGCTCGGGGGTGGAAGTGTCTAATGGCGTAATAGCGAGGAAACCCGCTCCGGGTCCGCTACTGTGACCCGCGATGGCGAAATCGGGGCCGCACCGCTCGACACCCCTAGCCGCTCGCACTGGTGTTGCCTCCTGCTGCCTATCGTGGCGGTTATGTTGGGGGGCCCATCTGGTGAGCTGGCGAGTCACCACCTGCCTATTTGATTGCATTTATATGTGTTAGAAGGCAGGTGCCATAGTTTTCCGATTTAGCTCTAATAACCAATCCACTAACATTTACCTACACATAGCCTTAATTTTTACTTTCCATTCATAATTTACAATAGCTCTGTATCTACTTTGGACCATTCATGTCTGTTCTTCCATAGAGCAGAGGTGGATGGGCCCTAGTAGATGCCCCATCCCAGTTTAGAGTAAAGTTCTCAACAAGGCCACTGCGTGTTGGACCTGTGTCCCCACGTAAGCCTTTCAAAGGACCGGGTATTCTCAATACTGAGGATAGCCCGTGAAAAAAGAGAGATACAAAATAATAATAAAACCCTCAGGGCAAGCCGTTACCTCATCATGAGAATAACGCAATACCTGATGATGGGCATATTAACTTGCTTTTTCCAACTTTGAGATATAAATAAAAAATGTATCTTAAGGTCTATGTAGGAGCATACATCCGCAGGGCAGCTTGTGGCGAGCTGTTTGTGAGTAGCGACACAACGGACCTGAGTGCTCCAGGGAGTCACTCCTTAGGAGGGCTCCCAGCTCTTTCTTGCCTTAACTGGCTGGCTAGAGAGGGGTCGCTAGAGCTATATGCTCGGGGGTGGAAGTGTCTAATGGCGTAATAGCGAGGAAACCCGCTCCGGGTCCGCTACTGTGACCCGCGATGGTGAAATCGGGGCCGCACCGCTCGACACCCCTAGCCGCTCGCACTGGTGTTGCCTCCTGCTGCCTATCGTGGCGGTTATGTTGGGGGGCCCATCTGGTGAGCAGGCGAGTCACCACCTGCCTATTTGATTGCATTTATATGTGTTAGAAGGCAGGTGCCATAGTTTTCCGATTTAGTTCTAATAACCAATTCACTAACATTTACCTACACATAGCCTAAATTTTTACTTTCCATTTATAATTTACAATAGCTCTGTATCTACTTTGGACCATTCATGTCTGTTCTTCCATAGAGCAGAGGTGGATGGGCCCTAGTAGATGCCCCATCCCAGTTTAGAGTAAAGTTCTCAACAAGGCCACTGCGTGTTGGACCTGTGTCCCCACGTAAGCCTTTCAAAGGACCGGGTATTCTTAATACTGAGGATAGCCCGTGAAAAAAGAGAGATACAAATAATAATAATAAATCCGCAGGGCAGCTTGTGGCGAGCTGTTTGTGAGTGGCGACACGACGGACCTGAGTGCTCCAGGGAGTCACTCCTTAGGAGGGCTCCCAGCTCTTTCTTGCCTTAACTGGCTGGCTAGAGAGGGGTCGCTAGAGCTACATGCTCGGGGGTGGAAGTGTCTAATGGCGTAATAGCGAGGAAACCCGCTCCGGGTCCGCTACTGTGACCCGCGATGGTGAAATCGGGGCCGCACCGCTCGACACCCCTAGCCGCTCGCACTGGTGTTGCCTCCTGCTGCCTATCGTGGCGGTTATGTTGGGGGGCCCATCTGGTGAGCTGGCGAGTCACCACCTGCCTATTTGATTGCATTTATATGTGTTAGAAGGCAGGTGCCATAGTTTTCCGATTTAGTTCTAATAACCAATCCACTAACATTTACCTACACATAGCCTAAATTTTTACTTTCCATTCATAATTTACAATAGCTCTGTATCTACTTTGGACCATTCATGTCTGCTCTTCCATAGAGCAGAGGTGGATGGGCCCTAGTAGATGCCCCATCCCAGTTTAGAGTAAAGTTCTCAACAAGGCCACTGCGTGTTGGACCTGTGTCCCCACGTAAGCCTTTCAAAGGACCGGGTATTCTTAATACTGAGGATAGCCCGTGAAAAAAGAGAGATACAAATAATAATAATAATATCTTGGGACATCTCACACACGGTCATCTGATCCCAAACTAGGCAGAGCCTGTGCTATGGCAACCAGACAACTGATAAACATACTTATATATTTCTAAATACATACATATTATAGATAAAATACACCCAGACACAGAACAAATGATCGTGCTCATCACACAAACATTCGTCCTGGGTGGGAATCGAACCCACGACCTCCGGTTTAGCAGTCAGGGTCACTAACCACTAGACCAACAGGCCCGTCAAAACAATAGTAATAGCGAAAGTATTCTGATTGCAATTTAATCATCCTTAGTATTATTTTTTTCATAGCCATTTCTGTCCTACTGCAGGGCAAAGAAATTACTTCATAAACTCATCATCAACTCAGCCTATCACGGTCCACTGCTACGAAAATTCTGCGCCAAAATTCTCGGTCCTCCGATTATTATATCCTCCGAAACCTTACAATTCAGTTGCAGACATAGAAATGGTGCAAGCGATAAATACAAGTCCAAGTTAAAACGGTACCAATAACTCAATAACTATGGCGCCGGATGATATCAAAGATAACTTTCTTCTGGAAAGTAGTCCATATCCCATTGAAACATAACTGGTTTAATATAGGTATTTTGATCTTAACTAGAACTCTGTCAAAAGGAAACATAAAGCTAGTTTAAGTAACTTTCGAGCAATACTTAATTGATAAGTCATGCAATTTAGTAATAAATGCGAAAGTATATAAATTTTATCATTTTGTTCACTTATACCTCTCTAAAGGTATGATAATAAAATAATTAGGTAATACTTCATAAAACGTATTTTTAAACAAACACAGTTTTTTTTTTGAGTAATTTAGGTAGATATTTCCTCACCTTTAATATCGAACATCATATAAATTCTTCCGCTTCATTTCAAATAGTCAGAAGTTCAGAACTACGAATTGAATAGGAAAACTCTTCTAAACATTCAAGTAAGAACTGACTTAGAGCACCCTAAAGGTCGTTAAAAATTTATGATCGGTAGGTACTCATTTTAAATTAACATACGATGCTATAGTTAAGAGGGGACGCGACTGGGTATTTTTCTATACAAACTTATTCCGCGGTTTTCTTCGTGGAAAATGCTTATAGAGCAATTATTTTTTTACAAGAGATCTACGTTTACTTTATGCGTGCCCCTAATAGTTAGTCCAGTTTTGGAGAAGAAAACAGCGGAATACAAAGTCTTTTGGTAACGATTTTGTAGGTATAATCAGCTTGTCAGGAGCCTGTTGTCCTTTACTCAGTTTACGGGGGTGTACGACGGCAATATATTCTTTAAATACCTATTTATCAAAGTCCTCGGCAGTAGTGTCACATCTTAAATGTACAAAAATGTAACATTCAAGAATAACAATGATTAAATCAACACGGGTGCCCCACTTGCAGTTGGGTACATAATTCATCACATTATTATATCATTACTCATCGTAAACAACACATTAAAAGGGCATTGTATTCAAACGTAAGATAATCGTGTCATACACCGCTCGAGATAACTAGCTGCAAAATTTAAGTGAATTCGTTTAATTCATCGGTTTTTTTACTAGATTTACTACTATACAGATTAGACGTAGTTAATATATATTTAAAAATCTTAGTGTGCAATGTAGTGTCTTTATCAAATTGTTTTTTTATATTAATCATTTCCTCCAGCACTGTTTTCAGATGATAAATTGACTGTGTGCGTCAGTCCCTTAATACAAGTCTACATTTTTTTTCTATTTAAGAGAGGATTCCTTATGAGAAGTAGTATCTTTCTGTTTTTAAGCTTAGGTTTGAAGCCCAGACACCGATGTGTGAATATAAGATAATCATATTTTTGACGCCCTACGCCAAAAACGGGTGTCATAACTTTGACCCCCCTTGTGTCCCCTATCAGCTGTGTTTGTTTGTTTTATAGGTGATGTGTTCAAATTTGTTCTTAGCTATAATTTATGAAGATCTGTTCAGAATTTTGAAATAAATCTTCAATCGTCTATAATAAGTAACGAGTTTTTTTTTCTTTTAGCCTTCTGTTGCGCTAGTAGTTCAAACAGTTTTAATTTTATACATGTTTATTTATGCAAAGATAAAAGGTTTAAATAAACGGTAAGCTTGAAAGCTAACATGTCGGCATGCATTTGATTGATATACGGCTTGCCTTAATGCTTATTAAGCCTTAGGGCCTACTTTAGTACCTAGTACCAGTATCAATAACTACAGCTTACACATACAGTCTCGACGGACAAAGCCGCCAAGGCTAAGTAACATGCACGGTATAAAATAAACTAATAAGTAAAGTACATTTTGAATCAATAAACATAGCCATTGCAATGTTATTTACAACTAGCTGTCCCCCGCGACTTTGTTCGCGTGTTTTAGTTTCAACTGTTTTTCATTTTTGCAACATTTTTCATTTATGCTCCGCTCCTATTGGTCGTAGCGTAATGTTATATAGCCTATAGCCTTCCTCAATAAACGGACTATCCAATACAAAAATAATTTTTCAATTCGAACCAGTAGTTCCTGAGATTAGCGCGTTCAAACAAACAAACTCTTCAGCTTTATAATATTAGTTTAGATAAAAAGGGCACTATCGCGAGTTATTTGATAAATATTAAATCTTCCCTATCCCGTGAGTAGACACAATAGTTAAACAACGGAAATGTTCATAATCAGGGACAACGTAGCATTCTAACGGTGAAAGAGTTTTTGAAATCGTTGTAGTAGTTTTTAAGTTCATTCGCTACGAACATACCAAAGTACAAATCTTTCCTCGTTATAATATTACTAGTATAGAAGTATAGATAACTGTCCAAATATTCTATACGTGCTACGAATGTCTTACTTTGTATTAAGTAAAAGTAACACCAAAGAAATAAACTTAAGTTACTTAACCCATACACGTGCTAAGATTTCTAACTTAAAAGCTCTTAAATGGACAACGTAAGTTCCCGAAGTCTTCTAGTTTTCCTGTTGGCTTCTATCCAATGGATTTATTAAAAGTAAACGTAAATTGAAAGACTCGTTTCTTAGAACGGTGATTGAATTGCTACGATTAATCGCTTTCAATTGAATCCAGTAGTTATCTACTCAAAAGAGTTAAGGTTGATTTCTTTTCAACTACGTAATAGCTCATAGAGGTACGTAGATAAAGAAACCCCCGATAAAACTAAGAAAATGTGTAGATAACTTTCAAATAATGTCAGCTTTCAATAAAAAACAAAAGCTTCATAATCGGACCATTCGTTTAGGACCAATGATGCCACAAACAGACACACAAATATACAGACAGACACTTCTTTGGCGTCGGGGGCTAAAAATGAAAGTAAGGTTAATGAACTAATTATGTTTTTTGAAAACTTAAGGTCTAAAACGATTGTTTAGTATGCATAATTAAAAAATAAACTTAACCAACTATTACAAATACAACTACATTCCTAAATAACAGTTTGTATGTTGTCAGGTTTTACTTTATAAAATAAAACAGTTACAATAAAGTATTTGGGATTCCCAAAATATTAGCAACTGGTCTATTCTTTATATGCAAACTATAAAGAACAAGCAAAACAACATTATAAAACTTTTTATAATGGAACATTTCTAATACTCTCTGTATTTAAAACGTTTTAGTGTATATGTTTTTCTTTCCTACTTAAACTTTCCTAATACATACTTATTCATATATTGTTATATCCTCTAGGGTTTATGTCTAATCTCTTCTGTAATGCAATAAATGGTACCTATATGTAGAGGTGTAGTGAGGTATATTGTCCTACCTTTGTTAGTTCACCCACGATATAATAATACCAGCCTATTAATGTCCCACTGCCGGGCACAGGTCTCTTCTCATATAGAGAAGGCACGAGCATTGATCACCACGTTTGCTCATTGCGGCTTGGCGATTTCGGATTAAATTTTTTGGAATCCAGGTTTCCTCACAATGTTTTCCTTCACCGATTGTCAATGGTGTCTTAGAATAATTAAGAAAGTACATACAACTTTGAAAAAGTAACATTGGTATTCGCAAGTAATGGGTTCGAACCTGCAGCCTTGTGTACACAAATCCGTTCATTAAACCACTAGGCCACCACGACCACCTCGACTCACGATATACCTACAATATAAATATGTAATTCTGTTTTACGTATCAATAAATCAAATTTACAGCAATCGTTATTTCTTCTTGTGTGATATCATTTTTCTTATAATTACGGACTTCAAAGACTCTACTAAATACAAATCGAAATCTGTACAACGGTTTATCGAAACGTAACATAAAACGAGGCCCACTAATGATGAAATTTAATGTGCAACCGCACCAGATTTAGTCAATGCTGAACATGCGCATAGTAGCCATTACTTACGGATAACTGTGAGAAAATATGTAACAAACAGCTTACACGACGACCAAGGGAATCCTTATCCATGCACTTATATAATAATTGTGTAAATGGAACAGATTTCATCAAACGTATGAACTAGTTTGTGTCGCATGCATATGGACAAACTAAAACTAACAAATGATATTCGTACGAGATAAGATTGTAAAGTTTTGAAACGGTACATTATTTAGCTGGAAATAGACAACTTTGAACAAGATTTCTAGCCAACAACAGATTTTACTACCAATTTTGCACTGATTTTTCCGTTTTAAGTCAAGATACATAATACTTAATTAACCTTTGATTGCAGAAATCTTGCTTACATTAACTTAAATGGCGTTACGTGTTAAGGTTTACATAAATATACTCATTGCATTTCACAAGCCTTGGACCTGTGTTAAATTTTTCATAAACTCAAACTTAATTTCGTAGTTTTGTCTACAGTATAGAATTTGTCTTAGGATTGCGAACTGATCATTATTATTTTAAAGCGGGAATTTGGCATCGAATTATTTATATGAAACAGGTAGATTTAAACTAGATTCGCAAGTGGTCCAGTTCTAAGCATAAACTACAATTTAAGCTATAAACCGGTGCATTGCCGGTGTTCCGTGTTGGTAGAATATTTCATTGCGCCCTACTAAACGAGTTATAAATCTCATTTTGACTTGGTATTACGCGGTTAACCCTTTGTTATATATACGTAGTCCTTTTAAAGATTTTAAAATTATTTATTTGTAAATTACCTACTTGCCTACTTTAAATTCAAGTAATACAAAGTATAGTTACTGAACGAACTAATAAACATTTAAAGGAGACCATTCATATTGGGCCCAAAATCGAAAGTGCCGGCCACTAAAAAAAAATGTTTTTAATCTGTTCGGGACATCATTTTAAGCATTTGGTACTATGGCACCAACACTATGGCACCATTATTTTAGCGGCTATATATGTTTAAACATCGCCCAACCTTGTATGAAACCTGAATGATCTCCTTTTGATATTAAATTTTGTTTCTAAGTTGTATACTTCATAAATATCTAACTAATGGTCAAACAGGCACAACATATTCCGATATAAATTACCACGTCATTCGCTAACGCGATAATATGATTTTGCCGCGAAAACCAAATACCACATTTAATGCAGAGTAATTTCGAAAATGGGTAACTGACTGTAAATAGGAACATTTGCGATAAAGTAATTGGTATAAACGCCATTAAATTGCAATGTCCGTCTATTCGTCCGTATATCTCGTTTAAAATTCCTGCGCAACAGATTTTGTTGATTCAAGGTTGTTAAAAACGTTAATATGTCAACTTCCTCATGCACCTAAATAGTTTGCCTGACCCCGCCTAAACGTGATGACTCGCTTGTTTTTTATATAAAATCTGGTAATTCGATTAGTAATTATCTGATTGACGTTTAAAACTTTGAGCCGTGTCGTGACACCGCGAAGGGCGACCGGCTGTTACTAAAAATTACGTCAATTACGCACCTGGCCGGGGCGAAGCGACACTTTTGTAGAGTTATAGAAAACAACACGTTTACTGTAAGCAAAAGATTAGATATCTCAAATAGCTTAGAATCTTAAGATGTCTAATGTAATTGCCTTGATATAAAATGTTTTTTCCTCAAGTGTTTTTAATACTTACTCTGCATACCAATCCACACGGCATCCACTCATTTCTAAAAATAGTTTCCGCATTATTCGTAAGGAGCACGTCCCAAAAAAATCCAAGATGAACAACAATCAAACGTCACGTTTCGGTCAAACATCACGATTAGCGTCTGACGAAGCTGTACACATCCGTTACGCATAATTACCAACAATCGTAAGCCCAGCACAGCGTAAACATACTGAGAAATACCCACTCGGTTCCTGGGCGTGACGGTCGAAGCGCGGCTCGCTTGGAATGACCAAATACGTGTAACAGGTGCCTAATGTAGGCACGTTCGCGTTGCATGCGTAGGACCACGCACGTGCTGTGCATCAGGACGAGTCACAGCGGATCGTCAATAGTTGAGCGTAGGCGTGACGTAGACACGGGGAACGTTAACCTTTGTGCCTAATCCACGCAACACTGTAAACGTCTTTGGATACGCCGCCAGACTAGTATGATGTCAAGGCAAAAACATGAACCGAACAGTGGATTGCGCGGCGTCAACTGGCGTAATTAAAAGGCACGCACCGCAACACTTATTAAAATAAAACAATGATGCCATGGTGTCAAGCCACCTAAATACTCAAACTTAACGTAATATAGATCAATGACGAAAGAGACGTGAAATGTAATTATAAGACCGCGAGTCACAGCCAAGCAAAACAGACCGCAATGATATCATTCTCAAGCTTTGAAGCTGTCACAGAAACGTCACGGCGGCATACCTAAATGATGAGCGACAGACAAACCAAACATACGGAGTAATAAGCACACAATCATACTGACTCATTGGGGATTATAATTTTTATAGATGGACAAACATTCTAACTAGTGACCGCAGATGACTAAAGTATCTACGTCCGAGCAATACGATGACTAAAGTACTACGGAGATATTGTATCAGTTATGTTAAAAAGAAAAACGTGACGAAAGGGCCGGCGACCCCGGACGCTAATTTGTTGAATGAAAAGAGTTATTTCATCCAGGTGTTTAATTGAAGCAAAAACTTTGCAATATAAAAACTTAAATGCGCTTCGACGATGTGTCTTCCAGGAACCGAAGTCTGATTAAGTTGTTCAATAAATGCCATACTTGTATCGATTCTATCTGCATTTAAATTAGAACTAAACAGATTAGCATGCACACTCCGTCGCCCGTATATGGGTGCAGGACACAAATTTTTACATCATCTAATGATTTCTAGTAAATGATGATGTGGCTAGTACACGGATGATAAATTGTTTTGACCATAAACGCCAAGCACGTGTTAATAGCAATAGGATCATGTTTTCAAGTAACCTTATATCTATACTTGAGAACGTCTACTTAAGAGAACATCTTTAAGGACAATGAATGCGAAATAATATGTATGAAATAGGAATGTTGATGTCGTATAGAATAAAAACTAAGTTATGATTGTCAACCCGGAATCTCTTATGCATCTCATCAATATTAAAATTGTCGGACGACTTAATAGTTCCTAGGAAATCTATAACTGTTATGTGTCAAGAATAACACATTATAATAGCTAAGAACGGATCTCACCCTGAGTTAAATACAGGTATGTACGGTGGGAACGCATAAATCTCAAGTGGCAAGGACGCTGCTCGGTTTATTGTTAAAAACATTGAACTGATAATGGTTTTTCCGATGTAATCATTCATTTGCATGAAGTGCGAGTTTATATCAAAAGAAAATGTAAAAGATGGGAAATACCTGACATGTTAACTGTTGTATTGTGCTCCATGCTCCATTGTCACGCCTTCTTTTTTATTTATTGCCTTTTGTCCATCCTGTCTTGTATTCAAATGTTTAAATTATACATATCAAAAATACGGCGACTGTTATCAAAACAAAGCAATAACATCTATTCCTACAAATTCTGATCATTCACCGCCGATTCCTCGACTAAGTGTAAATTTATTTCGTTTCGTTAGTTCATGTTACTGTTTCTGATCACAAGTATGAATTAATTAAGTAACAGAACATAATTATTCATGAATCACAACAAGGGATTGTCCACGTTGAGTGCTGATCGCATCACAGCTGCGCCCACCGGCACTGGCAGCAATTTGTCAATTCGCCACGCGTTAGCTCCATTACTCAACACCTCGAAGAATTAACATGGATACGTAAACAGTGCCTTACTCATTGTTGTGCTTTTTAACCATATAAGATGATAAGTCAAGAGTCGTAGGTGTCGATGATGTAGTTTGAACGGTGCAATGGAGACTTTAGACTTTGAACTTCATGCGTTGTCATAAGTTTTACGTATATTGCACAGCACTGTGTAATACCACAACAAATAAACCCCACGGGGATGCACTTAGATGGTAAATCACCTGTGTATTTTATGTTCCTCCATATTTATTTAATAACCTGTCTACATAAATAATTTTGTAAACAAACATTTGAACAAACACAGGTTCCAATTTTACGTGATTATCTGTTATGGTATAATCAATTACAGCCCATACATCTATGATTATACACTCAGAAATTTTAATAGTTTCCTTTATTAAGTAGGGTATGACAATTTAAATGAAAATAACTTTCCAATAGTTTACTTTCGTATGAATTTCTACTATTATCTTGATTAAAATCTGAACTTTCTAAAGTAAAATAAGCTTCAATTGATCTTCAATTGAAGCTTATTTTACTTGAACTAAGCTCTAACTGTCCGATAAAGGTCACTGTACAACTCTTTCCATCTATCAACTTGTGTTTCATTTATATTCTACCATTATTTAGCAATAAACATTTATTTATCAAATATCACAAAAATTCAACTTAAAAATTATATATTTGCCTTGACATTACATTTCGCATGTATATGATTTTCTCTACTTTATCTGACCTTTTGTTAAAGTAATCACAGTCAAAGAAATTGTTTGTACATGTATATGTACCTTCAATACCTTCACATGTTTATCTAACACAGTGAGATTGCTGAAACCAATGTAAACTTATATGTCATATGGTGCGTAGGGCAACTGGCTCATTGCTAGATGAGGGAGATAGGAGATACACTTTCGCATTCGAGTTACATTGTCAAGATAACTTTGTTTTGCAAAGGGCAAGATCAAACGTTCCATAAATATTCAATGTCCGTATTTGCAGGTGACAATAAGTCATTGACCAGCTCAAACCGAGCGTACTCAAAATGGCTTCGATGCTTTGTAGCTATGCACTATACTATATGTACACCAGGATGTTCTAAAGGAATTAATTGACATTTAGTTTTGACTATACTATATGTACACCAGGATGTTCTAAAGGAATTAATTGACATTTAGTTTTGAGAACTGACTTAAACGATAGAGTGTGCATTTGCTCATCTGCCTGGCCTTTCACGGTGAAGTTTATGTTAAGGTTAGCTTTCAGCCTAATCAGATTATTGCATATCTAAACTTTGTTTGCAATGCACCTTATCCTCTCAGGGTCGAGTTAGGTCGGATTGCTGTTTAGAACGCCAGACTACCTGTATATCAGGGACCTAATGAACTTACACGCATGTATTTGAATCTCGATATATTTGTTTATATAATTAAATAAATTATAGTATTACTCAACAGCCATTCTATACTAATATAAGAGCTGAAGAGTTTGTTTGTTTGTTTGAACGCGCTAAGCTCAGGAACTACTGGTCCGATTTAAATAATTCTTTCAGTGATCGATAGCCCATTTATTGGCTGTAAGTTATATAACATTACGCTGCGACCAAAATAAGCATAAATGAAAAAACGTTGAAACTAAAACACGCGGGCGGACAAAGTCGCGGGGGACAGCTAGTTTATAATAAACGTGACTTAGTTCCTCAGTAAACGTCATCAATTTAATTCAAACTAAACCAGTAACCAGTAGGTAACTACATGTTATAAAAGATGTCTTTATAGAAGTTGCAGAGCATTAAAAACTCGAATGAGCAGATAGCATCCGTGTAATTAATTTAAAAGTCTTGTTTAGTTAAATAATCAAGCTTTAATAGTTTTGTAAGTGTCGCATATAAAATAAAACAAGACATTCTAAAATACATCAGTTAGGTATATTATAGCCAAGAGTCGTTTTTAAAAGTAAACCGATAGCAAGACTAATAATGGCACAGAGTTGTAACCCCATAATTATCACACGTGGCAAATGATTGACGTTGCTTCAAGACAATTTGTGGTTACATACGTTTATATTAAGTAATATAGTCATTCTGTATACGGATACAAGTTACCCTAGAAAACAGTGACTTTAAACCTCCTTGGATTTTAAAAAAAAACTATTAAAACACTCATATTGACCAGTAAGCAGTTATTTTTGTCATATTTCTACATGTCTGTCGCAAATACTAATATTTAGAGTACAAAATTGCAATTCAAAGAGTATGAGTTCCAGCGTGATTAATTTCCAAACGCTCAAATAACAAAAACATTGGAATAAATAAAAGCCTAATTATTATATCTTTAAATAAATGACGCGACGTTGCGTACGCTGGTCAAAATTTAATAAAGTTTTTATGCTACATACGTAGGTAATAGTGGCTTCTTCAACAATTTAAAGTCAATGACCCCCGCATGGTCTTATTTGGCACGTTTTACAATTGCCTTATATGGCTGTACGTCATGGGTGGCGAACACCATCGATGAAAGTCGAACAAAAGATGATCGTGTAAAATGATATAACAGATCAATAAAGGCTATAAAAATAAAAGAAAAAAACTAATAAATAAGTTAAGGAACTCTCAGTATTTTGTATAATAATATTCATAATTATTTAGGAATGTTGCTGGTTTAGACACACGCATTCTCGGGATCGCCCGATTAGTTTGGTCTTTCAGTATTTTTGTATTAGGAGCTCAAGAGCGAACACAATTTTCGACGTCATTTTGCGAGTGTTTTTTTTTTGTTTCTTATTCTAAATTATATATTTTAAGTTTGAGCAATTGCATTCTATTCATGACTTTATGATAAACCTCCGATATCAACATGATGATGAAATGATTAATTTCGAAGGTGTTCTAAGTAAATAAATATCATCAAAAGAGGAATTCAGATACAGACGTCAATGTATTGCATGCGGACGACATTAACGTATTACGTAGCGTTTGATAGCTTGAAATCTAGCACATTTTATGAACGTTTCTGGTACTAGGTGATCGGAGATTGTCGTATTATCTAAGATGAAAATGCTGGCCGTAAAACACGTCAATTAGATGAACAGTAACAACAAACTTTGACGTCGTTTACTTACCACGACATTAGAAAATCACTATTTCTTAAATTTTTTGGTAAAAAGAAACGTCTTTTGCACTAAGGAATTAAATCCTTGTATCGCGAAGAATTGAACCCGCGGCACGTCGCGCACAGTGGTAATTGGCGTGGTAACCATATCTGCACTATTTGTACAGTAAATGAAAATACTTGACAAAAATACTAAACACAAATCAGCAATTTTAAACCAATTTGACAATAAATGTCTATACACATTCAGTACGATAAAAGCAGAGATCCGGTTTAAGTTAAAATGTTTTAATAATGCATTTTAAAACTTACGCAATCACTTCCTACGTCCAAACAAAGATTAATTGTAGGGGTTCACGTGTCGAAAACACAATAATTATACAGCATTAGTGTATTTACTGACCTTGTCTGTTACACTATAAGTAGGTACTATAACGTTAGCAACATAAACAAAAGCAAGTCACACATTTAAAACTGTGTTTTGTTTTTTGATTTTTTGATAATGTGCTAACGATTCACCTGATGTATAAGTAAAAATCCATAGCCGCCTATAAACATCTCGGTTACAAGATGCCACCTTTAAAAAAAAATTTAACTAGAAACTACTTTTTGTTTTCCCTTTTCTAAAATGCACAATACTTATATAGATGACTAGCTGTCCCCCGCGACTTTGTTCGCGTGTTTTAGTTTTAACGGTTTTTAATTTTTGCAACATTCTTCATTTATGCTCCGCTCCTATTGGTCGTAGCGTGATGTTATATAGCCTATAGCCTTCCTCAATAAACGGACTATCCAACACAAAAAGAATTATTCAATTCGAACCAGTAGTTCCTGAGATTAGCGCGTTCAAACAAACAAACAAACAAACAAACAAACTCTTCAGCTTTATAATATTAGTATAGATAAAGTGTGTTAAGACGCTGTCGCTGGCCACCGGTGGCTGTGGTCGGTAGCTCGTTTGTGTCGACCCTCATTCATATTCTTGGAGAAACAAGGAGTCATAACCTACTCATTAATATTTAACACACAATATGATTATAGAAATCGATAATTGAACAAAATTATGCATAAGTTGTTTAATTGCACATTGAAATTATAGTTTGTGTTCATTAAATGGAATTATACAGATTTATAATGATCCATTATATACATTACATACAATGCAAGTTGAACTTTGATTATCTGTCATGCTCATGCATTTCGTAGTAATGCATATTTTAATTCTAACTTTATAAAACAAGCGTCCTTTTAAAATGTTACTACATATTTTCTATACAATATATTAGGTATTTACTAAAACCAAAGTTCATCCATCAAAACCCACTTCCAATTTATTTGGCACACACATAGGGTAGTTTTACTTTTTGTATTTAGAACGTACTATTTTAGTGTTTCCGTTGTAAAAAATATTATGCCAACTATTGCTAGACACACAAAAAATTACTAGAAGAGCTATTTGGTCGATGAAACACATTATGACGAGATCTACAGCTCTCACTTAAGAGAAAACTCATGAACATGTGCATTTATCCCACCCTAACCTATAGAGCGCAGAGACGTGGTCTATGGAACGCAATAATCTAGGAGTTGAGCTTACCGATCGCATTCTCCTTCATAGCGTGTCTATCAATAGCAGTCAAATTTTCCTAGACCAGTACTCAGCCACGCAAACAGCGTTGTCCGTGACCTTGTACAGGTCCTCGCGAGTGCAGATGGTAGGGCATGCTGGGCAGCTCATTAGGTGGGCCATCGTTTGAGGGAAAAACCCACACTCACATGGCTCAGGTGTACTGTAACCACACCGGCACATATTTTCGATCGAATTAGAAACTCGACTGCGATACAAAACCTAAATTGCTGACGTAGCACGGCTGCTAAACCCAAATAGAACTGGGTTGGTCATATCTGCCGCATGCAGTCATGCTGCCGGAAAAGCTGTGGGCTAAGACAACCACACAGTGGACTTACAGCAGAAGAAAGAGAGACCTCGCGGCAGACCCAGGAGGAAATGGCGGGATGAACTTTGTCTTTACCTTAACAGAGATGAATGGACTGTAGTGGGACACTAATGGCTCATAATAATAATAAATAAGCTATTTCAGTACATTCATGCCAGTAATCCACTGACTCACTATGCTGTGATCTAAATATATCCTTACTCTTTATGTAGAACTTAATACCAGCGGAATATAACGGATAAATATAGACTCATGTAGGTATAACTTCTCATTATTTATCGAACAGGATATCGTTGGAGTGAATAAATAATTGATTGTTATACCTGTGTATTAAATTACTCGTAATATTGTACGCTGAGGTGTATTGGGTATGGTATGTGTATAAGATGCTCTACATAAAAAGAAAGTCACCGACGCAGAATGGATTTCTAAACATAGTTTACTAAATGTAATTACCCGACTACGGTAGAAGGAATGCTGTTTGAAGATTGATATAAAGTAAATTAAGAGTCGTGTTGAGAAGAAAAGACGAATAAAATGATAAATAATGCACATAAACATAATGTTATGATTACAAAGCGTAGTATATATCTATACTTATATTAATATTATAAAGCTGAAGAGTTTGTTTGTTTGAACGCGCTAATCTCAGGAACTACTGGTTCAAATTGAAAAATTCTTTTTATAGGCTATATAACATCACGCTAGGACCAATAGGAGCGGAGCATAAATGAAAAATGTGGTAAAAATGAAAAACCGTTGAAACTAAAATACGCGAACAAAGTCGCGGGGGACAGATAGTAATAAATATGTTTGAACATTTAACTGGTTTTCCTATTGAGGATTAAAAAGTTTTGTCGCATCTTACTAGGCAGATTCACTGATTCGCAGTAAGGGAAAGCAGTAATATTATTTTAGTCACATAACGTAAGTTAATATGCAATCGCGGAAAATCTGTTGGCACATCGTACACCTCGGAACATCCGGCTCGCACATAGACGCCATTATTTATAATGTACCTGCATCGCTAGGACATATCAATGCAAAGTGTAAACAAACATTTTATTGTTATTTTACACTTCTCCGCATCTGCTTTGCATAAAGGAGTTTGTACTCTCATTAAAAATAATAAGTTCAGTTTAATGTCTACATGGAAAGGTGTTTCTTTTTTTATTTCAGCTCTTTTATGAACAATTTAAGTAATATGTTTTAGTTGGTGTGGTTTAGACTCGTGTCGTGCATCTTCAAGACTATTCTAATCCGAAATAAATAGGGTTTGTCTAATTAAAAAAATACTGCAAATTACTTTCTGAAATTCTATAAACAAAATGTTGAACGTACTTTCTGAAATACAAATTTTCATATTGAAATAATGAAGGCTGAAAAGAACTTCATTGGTTCTATTAATTTACTAAGTTTTGTGTCTAGTAGCCAAGTGTTTTGTACTATTATATAAATACAGATACACAAACTAAACTAAACAAAATTAAATCAGGATCCATTAAAGCAGGATCTTTATAGAAATTTATATTTTGCAGTTTTGTTTTGTTAAATAAGTTACTACAGACTCACTTGCCAATATTTAATTAAGCTCACTCATCTCAATACAGTTATATTGACAACAATTGTCGTTAATATGCTTTTAATGCGATATTTGTTTATTCTAGCTTATTGACAAGCTCACGCTTATATTAATCGTTTTGATGTTATTTGATAATTGAGCTAATCCTGGAGTCACTTGTATTCATTTGAATACAAAAAGTTTCTTATCAAAATAGAACCAGGCCCCGTAGATAAATGACATTTCTACAAACGTTATTAATGATAGAAATAGCTGAAATGTATGAAAATTATATTTCTCTTCGGTAAGTGACTTACAATTGTCACTCCATACATTTGAACGATTCGATCAGCGTCAACGATTGTAGAAATTATACTTATGTATGGGGGCTGATTCTTTTCTCTTGCAACATTAAAAATATATTTGAATAAGTCTGAATTTATGTTGAACTATCGTATACCTACTTAGGTTTAGAAGTTTGTCGTGAAACACGCTTTCCGTTCTAATGTTTCAAGGTTTCTAATATGTAAGGACTTGCCTGTTCGGATTGTGTGACTCTTTTGTGTTGTAACTATAAAAAGGGCGTTATCGATGACACAGCAAAATTAAATGCAGTTATTAAATTGATAATGTCAATGTAGATTTTAAAATGTCATCATTATATATAGCTATATGACTTTCTGGTGAATTTACCATATCGATCGATTTGAATTACAACTATGTTGACTCACCGCTTTAGTTATATTTGCATTACTGCTCCGCATTGTATATAAAAGGTTGTTTCGTATGTCGTCTTACCTGTAACAAATTAAAAAATATATATTATTAAAAGAAAACAGGAAATTGTACTTGTTACAGCTAGTCTGTTGGAAAGATATTTTTTACAGAAACTAATACTAGACAGATTTTGATAAACTAGATATACTATCAAAGAATTTTAATTATAAAAATGAGTGCGAGAAACGTTATATTAGCATAACAATAATAAGAAAGTGTTGTGTTGATTCATGAAATTCAAAAAAGGTAAATAAACTGCCAAAACGAATTTCTCAGAAGCACTTTTAAGAGGAAAAATATTTATAAAATAAACAACAGTTCATGAGTTCACATACGTAATTGACGTAAGAAAAAGGCCTCAATTTCACCTCACAAATGACTGAGAGAAGAGTGTGTCGTCTTTATCGAGGCATTTGAGGTCCATCATATATTTTTAAGAATTCTTAATGGAACTACCAAGTCATCAAAAAGATTTAAAATAAAAGTATTTTCTTTTATTTATAGAAATTTACATTAAATGCATTGGGGATATCTAGAGAATAAAAACGGCTAATTTTTTAAGTTATGTTTTATACATGGGTTTTTGCGTTCTCTAATTATTCGTTAAATCAAACAATGACTGAGCTCTAAGAAGAGGCGGATAAACAATTTTGTGGTTTTTACCCTAAACCACATTGTGAAGATTTCCAAAGATTGTGTAACTAACAAATAACTCGAAGATGCGTCAGCTAAGCGCCTAGAAATCAATCCAACTGCGGCCAACTTTAATTACAAATTGAAAGAAGAAGTAAAAACAATCGAAGCACTAGAAAAAAAAATCTTATTTCCAGTGTATTTTATTCATTGATTGACTTATTTATTTTCGTAATGAATCGTTCACGATTGATCCTGCAGAGAGACAAAGTTATCTCAGCGTCGATAGCTCGTTAATTAGCCATTACGACGCCGACGGGCGGCTATCTAAGGAATTCTATATAAATATCAGTCCCAGGTGGCAGGCGCGCGCCCCGGTCACGATCCCGTCCGCCATGATAATACTACAATGTAAGTTCCATGCTACCCGTATGTTACGTACCGAAGGCATATTATTATTACCCATGAATAGTTCTATACAGTTCAGTTAGAATTTTCTGTACATACTAAACGCTGGCAGATTTGTGGCTGCGTGTGTAGTTATATCATGTTTCTGTAATCATTATGTTTATGATTTGCCAATTCATATACCTTTAATGTCAGTTCACAGCTTTAATTTACCACACTACATAGTTAAGTAGCAATTGCCCTTTAACTAATACTTGTCAACATAATTTCGAATGAACGAATCCAAAATAATCACGTATGTATGAATTAGTAGTGAATTGGCTAGTATCGTAAAACGATAGAATCTAGTAGTAGCTAAATTCAATTAGACCTTTGACAGCGAATCACAACTGAATTAATTAAAATGATTGAACAACACCTTTAAAGGTGCAAGATGAGCTCCATGAATTTGGAACACAACCATACAGGACTACAATTATCCGTGTCAATGCAGACGCAGCTGACTGTACAATGTACATAGCATGTAATTAATCAGCCATTCCCGTCGCACGATGCTTCGGTATGCATGATGTTTAAGCAAATTAAAAATACGTTAAATACGTGCAAGACAGACAAAACGTTGCGATCGCATCTGTATTCATATTAATGTAAATAAAAACTGTTGGATAGCAGCTTATCAAGTGTCTGATTAATGCCGAAACGTGATCGAGGAATATTGAATACCGTTGCCGATCCGCAAATCGTATAATCACGGTACATTACAATCGCTACGTCGTACCTTATACAAAGCTGTGTGTGTTCTTACTGAATGCAATGGATAAGAATACTAAATATATTCGGAATGCTTTGATGGTGTATTATTATCGTTTTTATAATTTAGTAAAAGTGGAACCAAAGACACACATGCTCATAAACATTCAATAAGGTTTAGGTCTCTGGTAGACAGATTCATTATGTTGTATGAATTAAAAGCTAAATGGTATAATATAAATCAAAGCAAAAAAAGAAAGATAATACTTTGACATTAGGTAGGTACCTAATAGCTATGCTAATATTTTTAATAAAAACTCGAGAACAAAACGTTTTGTATTGAGGTGCGTTGCATCAACCCATTGTTTTATTTAATTAATCGCAAATAGCATCACGCTATAGATGATATTCAAATTACAAATTGCATCGCATACATAAGTAAATAGGGCTACTTAGTACTTTTTACGCGTGTAGCTTTGTTACAATTAATATTATGGGCGTGATAAAACTTACATTTTATTACCTTAAGCATTAACATTAATTGACGCGATGCGCTATAATGTTGTCTGTTTGTACCATTGTTTGCATACTAGGTATCTTGATTTGCAAGATTTTAATTATCTTAAGTATTTATTAAATGTTTAGGTAATTTCGTTTGATTTTCCCATCTTGATGAACCGATCTTGGGTTCATTTGTGACTTAAGTTTCTAACAATTAAGAAACATCTGTGTTAACATCTATATATAAATAAAAACAAACACCACATTTATGACGGAACATCACTTAAGAAAGGGTCGACCGATATGGCTGGTTTTTTTTTTGGTCAGGACATGAATTGTATGAACAAAAATTTGCGAATAATCCGCGGGGAAGCCGAAAAACTGATTGACATTTGTTATTGCATAGATTAACAGGGCCATGACTCAGGCCAGACACAGATTAGCTAGTGTATAACTATATTTTTTACCCAATAAATGTTTTATTACAAACTTTAATGTCACATTTAAGTATTGCCAACTCCAATAAAAACCATGTCCTTAAAGTATGTAACAGACACATGTGTAATTTCTAACAAGTAAAACGTAATATCCTATCAAACTGTAACAACACATACATTTCGTATTATTTAATGTTTATCGACATCTCGCTATTAGGGTGAAAGGTAAATGTAACGTTTCACTCTCAGCAATATGTTAATTGGATCTATCAGCTTGTTATCATTCAGTATACATAACAGGAGTCAGGAGAAACGGGTTGACGTGACAGTTGTATGCGATAAGAAATCAGTCTGCCACTACTCTATTTATTTATTGTTAAGACATTTTAACTACGTAGGTATTGACCAATACATAAATGAGATGTAAATGTTGCTGATTCAGAATATTGAATTTTAAAGACTATTAGTAGTAGTTTCTTGCGTATTCTTTCTGGTGGTATTCATTATAATTAATACCTTACAAAGACAGTGCACTTAAAAACCTGTAGTTCGTCTAAATGGATAAGTAACTTTAACATTGTCTTTTTTTTTAAATGAAATCTTTACGCGCGTCGGCCATTTAATTCTCGAAACTGTTACCTCCGTTACCGACACCTCTATATATAAGTATGTACATATATTGTAATTGTTCAAGTTGTCACTTCTGTCGGCAATCCCGGTGTGCCACAGTGCCAAATGGCAAAAAATAACGATGGCTAGATTAGGATAGTAAAATCCAATTAGGTAATTGAGACTCATGTTTCCCAGGCTGAGTTAAAAAAAACAATATACATCGTACTTGTATTGATGCTAACGACATTTTGATTAATCAAATTTCAGTACGGTACTTAACAAAAGTGAAAATAGCCGTGACAATGCAAGAGGACAAAGAAATCAGTACCTAATAATACCTACCTAGTGGTTAATATTTAAGTGGGATAATAGTGTTAGTTTTGCTGTCACTTTATTGGTTAGTTTGGCGTTGCATTGCATTGAATTCCAGTTGCGTTACATTGGAATCCAGTTTTATGGCTTATATACATGATTATTAATTAAAAATGATAGGTATCTGGCCTGAAGATTAATTAACTGATTGATTAATAATTATTCGAACTAGGTCTTTAATATTACTAGGAATAGTACATAGAAAATAGAGCAATGAAATGAAATTAATATTCTACGTACTATTTCACGATCACGTAATAATGTGTACAATAAAACATTGTCTCATACACAAAGGTAACTCTCAAAATCATTTACAAATATTTGTATCTTAAATTCAAATGAGGTAATTGAAAACGATAGTAGGTAGGTACCTATTACATTGTCGTTATATAACATTCAATTAGAAGTATCCATCGTAACTGCACGCAATGTTACAGTTACATCAAAAACATGTCTACTAGATAAGGGGACATGAATAACAACTTTATAAGAATATGCATAACGAAACGAATTGCGAGTGTCTGTGAAGTGTGTCTCTAACCTATTGTTGAGAAGATTCGGCAATTAATTTCGTATTAAATACTTGATACACGTTGTATACAGATAAAATGATTATAGATAATTAACGTTGGTTTTATAGTAACTTTGCTAATGGACTCTTTGTATTGTAAAATATTATTATTTACCTTATACGATAAAATACATTGTGCAGGGTTAACTATATTGTATAAATAATTATTACCTATATCAGTTTTTTTTTTTTTTTAATTTTGTTTGAAAAATACGTTGGCAGTGGCACGTAGTTAGGTTTGGACAGTTAAACCAACCAAAATAAATAATTAAAATTAACAACTCAAGAATAAAACGTGAATACTGGTCAATGACTAATTCCCTGGTAGAGGATTGTGGACTATTAAGAAATCTTTGGAAACTTATTTACAGAAGCGCAAGCGTGTACGCTATGGCTGTTTAAATATTAAAAAGAAAATCGTTGTACCTAAGTTAGGTTCTTAGTTCTCATAATTTTCTAAATAACATTGATTACAAGAGTGTCAAGATGTCACGAGTGAAACGACTTTCTTAACACAATACCTACCCGTGAAAGCTCGAGTAAGATCGCTTTCGAGATATTTTGAACAAACAATATTAACAGCGATTTTACGAGGAAAATCGCAATCGCAAAGTGCACCGTATCGCTCAAATAAACACTTACAACGTCTGCAACACTTTCTTAAGTAAGGTACCGCTTAACATTCACGACCACACAACAAAGGCGACTATAAACAGTAAGAAAGTTAAGTAAATGCTAACTCAGCGAGATTTCACCTAAAAGTCTTTAAACTACAATAAACCAATCACAATGGATGTCTTATTTACATGAAGAAATTAAACTCCCACTATTGTATACAAAGTAAACAATAATCAAGACAAAGTTACAATTAGTTTCCCGTAATACATAGTAGCTATAATATTTTTTCGTAAGGGTAATATTATAAAGAGTAAAAACGCAAAAAGATAAAACGAGTAAAAAGTGGTAATCAAAATAACTTGCTAATGGCCGAATACTTTAACGTCAATCAGTTTTAAGTCAACGTTATGTTACATGCTGTCTCTGTCAGTTTAAGGTGTATAGTAACGACATATAGACATTTAAGAACGTCTTAAAGTTAAATAGCGTTTTAATAAAAGCTTGAATTCTTATCTTATTTTAGTTTAAGGTTCTATTATAAGAAATTTACAAGCAATAACAAAATTTCTATCGATCATAACTAATTAGCGCAAACTTAGATCCGTATCATCAACAATTATTTTTACCATTACATAACTTGCAACGAAACAAAGAAAGCTAAGTGATCAATTAAAACAAACAGTTCGTACGTAAGAGGTACGTAAGAAGGTATAATTGCGTCAATCAAATTCAAAGAATGTGACAAGTTTAAAGACCTACCCCAAGTGACGTGACTACATGGCTTATTACTTAAAAGGCAAGTTTTTCTATAGATACGTTTAGCGATGCTAATTAGAGTTATCGTGCGAACTTTTCCGCCATCTAGATATTTCTACGCTAACGTCGCCATTGTATGCAGTATTTAGTCCCAATCATGTTGAATTGTTGATTGTAGGCAACAGTCGGCATCTTACTTACATAAACGCATCTACGATTATCATTTACATGGCGAACAAAAAGTCAATTTGCATTTTTATATAAACAACTGGTGGTTTTAAACGATGACATCTGTAGATACGCTCATTTGTGATGGAATTCTCAGGTAAGTATTTAAAATACAACCTTGATCCTTTTATTTGCAAAAAAAAAGGAAACCTAAGTAAAGATGTCAACAATCAACATGTTTATCGTAAATGTGTTTAAATTTAAATATATATCTTTACACTGTATAATTTAGTTTTAATACTTTATTTTTAATCTGATTTTCATTCAGAATATCGATAGTTGACTTTCCTTGAACAGAATTTTAAACATCAGTATGTTTGACACCTCTGAGATGGTATATCAAGCATAGGTACGTGTCGTGAAGAACCAAGAGACTTAAGATACCAAAACACAAGTGAAACGCGGGTGTCAATCAAGTGTTACATATGTTACGAACCTGTCAAACATTATGCTCATTGCATACGATTACGGACCGGTTTTAAATCACTCGTTATATGAAATGACTGTGCTCACGATCTAGTTCATGCGATGATTGTAAGTAGTTATAACTGATCACATAAAAAACGGAATGGTATTTAGTTTTCTACATATTTACTATCTTTACAAAGTGTGAGAATATTATCTCTGTTTCGAAGTCAATACTTTATATAGCATAGCATTATTTAATGTTTAACAGCCTTTTATGGTTGATATACGAAAGAACGGCAATCGAATATGTGTATTGATGATTTAAGTTTGAAATTGAGTTTAATATCAACATCGTTAATTACTAAATCCAGTTAAGAATTTTGTAATAACGCCTCGTAAACACTACCAATAGAACATTCCTTTTAGCTGCAATACATAATCCCATTTACAGCAAACCTACATGTTGTTTTTAATTAATAAATCACCGAGTATTATTTTTCACATGTTAATTAAGCAATCTCGACGTCTATTAGCGATTGCTGGGTCAGAAACTTTAACAATTCACGGTCTAAATACTTTTCTCTGTACTTGTTTCCAATTACCAATTTAGAGTTATTAGATATTTTCATTAGTTATTCGTGCATTGGAATTAACGTTGCGTAGCGTGTTAAAGACTAGAAACTAACAATGAAATTACACAAACTAGTAATCCAGTTAGAAATATACTAGCTGACCTGGCAAACGTTGCTTTGCTATATTAATTTGTCCTAAAAACAAAATTCTGAAGAGGGCCAACATTATCACCTAGGGGTCTAATAAACACTACGACCCATTCTCAGACCTACCAAATATACACAAAAGATTTCATACAAATCAGTCAAGCTGTATTGAAGACATTCGATAACAAACACTGTAATACGAGATTTTCATATATAAAATTATATACTTGAGAAATATGTAGAGAGGAATGTTAATGATGGACGTTTGTGACAGTTGTTAACACTGACTACTGCTGACTTAACCATTTAAAGAAACCTAATGTTTTTTTAAGTATACTGTATACAGGTAAGAGGTAGGTACTACGAAGCCATACGATAATATTAAATACAAACCTTGCTTATACACCGTACACAAAACTTCTACCTTATGTTGGCTGGCTCGGTTACTCATTATTCATATTCCAATTCAATATACTTATTACCAAATCTGGAAAGACTTGGTAATTAATTCGACTGAATCTCATTCACAGTTTCACAACAAATGACTTACATGGCGGGCTCCATTATTCTAGTATGATTAAATCCTTTATTCTATATAAGACGAATCATATCCAAGTTATTGTCAAAAGTTCTTTGTATTCTTTAAGATTCATAAAAAAATATAAATAAAGAATACGCAAGGTCAAATGACAACATTCTGGGATGGACTATAGCTAACAATGAGTGAACTTTAGCTCCAAATAATTGGGTCTGATTCATCTCTAAATTAAAATAGAAACAACAAATCAGTTTTAAATGCACATAGATAAATCAAGCCGTCTAAAAACCTTATAGATTATACCTTTAAGCTTATTTTATCAGACATGTGCTAAGTTTTGCTTAGGAAAAGTACTAAACATTTGTTATAAAGAAAATTTTAGTTTGACGATAAAATTACAACTTTAACACGCTGAAAACTTTGTTTGCCCAGGTTAGTAAATAAATGTCTATAAAACTCAAGTTATGATTGTGATGAAGACAAATTGCCACATCCGGATTTAAACCACAAATCCCTTACATTTTCCGTATCGAAAATGTACAGGTATTTTCCATGCAAATTACGGAAATATCATATTATAGTAATATTCTCACCTTAGCAAATGTATAAGGATACAACGCGCAGACGCAGATATATGCGGATGTTACAGATGTGGGCAGATCTCCTGTTAGAATTTCTACTTTTATCGATACGCTGTTATCATGATTTAAGACAAAATTTGATTTATTTTGATGTCTATTGGTATTGTGTTTTAAGTATGCTTTGCAAATTGAAACAATATAGTTTTAACTAACACAACACACGGGAACAGTCATGGTTTAAAATAAATTTGTGATTCGTTTATAACAACGAACTAAAAGAATGTTAGTTTTATTCCATAACATAATAGACTGTTCAAAACAACTTCTGATTATAAATAGGTATTATTTGTTATAATACAATAATAAATAAAAAAAAACAAACAGATTATTCGCTACATTAAAAACCACAAAGCAATTGGTAATGTGGTTTTCCTTATCCAGTTTTTAACCGACTTAAAAAAGTAGGAGGTTCTGAATTCGGTTGGTATTTGTTTTTTGTTGAGCTTATTTTCTCTTGACTTATTCAAAGCACGTGTATCACGGACAAAGGCGCTGCCAAGATTTCCTTTTACCTTCTTATTCAGCAAAGGATTAAGCAAAGCCGACCTACTTAAAGAGAGATCAATAAGCAACACACAGCAACAACAACTTACAACACTTTCTGTCTTATGTTAAGTTAGTAAAAATATTTTTTATAATGTTCATGAATAGGTACTTACTAAGTTTTGATGTGTTTAGCAACAAATAAGGCAGATTATTTAGTCAATTTTTTAGGCAGCCTAACTTAAAAATATTATAT
Source organism: Diachrysia chrysitis (assembly GCA_932294365.1). Lineage (NCBI taxonomy): Eukaryota > Metazoa > Arthropoda > Insecta > Lepidoptera > Noctuidae > Diachrysia > Diachrysia chrysitis. The sequence goes on along the minus strand of OW028659.1, from coordinate 4,425,089 downwards.
ACCTATTTACCTCTCGTGTTCTAGCTATATGATTTATGAATGTATATCAACATCTTTACTTATACCCGTTGTTATATAGGTACTTTATCGATATTAACTAATGCGAGCCATTGACGTTAAGTGAATTGATCAAGCAGGATGCTTCAAACCTTTTTTTTTTCTGAATGATTGTGTGTTTAGTTGTCAAAAGACTTAATGAAATTAAAATTTTCGTATTTCTATTTGTAGTTTGATCAATTATTTTTAATCAAATTACTTTAATGTCAATGGTATAACACTGTATGCAAAAAAGTCACTTTTATATGTGGTTTATAAGTAGGTAAGTTCCGGCAACTTTTTGTGCCTTTTCCAGGTGGGTATTGCGATGCAAGCGTTCGACCTTGCAAGGTCGCAGCGTATGCGCAGCGGACCACTGCATCGTTACAAATAAAACAACAAGCCGAAGATGGTATGGTACAGTGCATTTTATGACGCTCTATAAAACCAACTGTAACTACATAATAATAGATAAAAAATAATCAACGACTGTCTTAATGACTTATGTTATGCGCTCCTTTGCAGCATAAAGTTTTATTATGCAGATGCTCTTATTGATAATCCCAATTTAGATAATGCTAACCTTGACAAATAAGATATAACCTCACATAATACGCATAATGTTGATTGCTAAGTTGGTTTTTATTTGTGATCATTACCTAATTAAACCCGCTATTTTTATCGTTCACTTGAAAGCAAAGCCTTAAAGCAAAGCCATGTAAATTTTGATTAGTATATAAGACAAAAATACAGCATTGTAAAACTACAGAGCATGTAATAAATCTTGTGTCACCGATGCAGATCTTGACGTTGCCGCTGCCTGCGGTATTCGAGACCTTCAAGCCAGCCAGCAACGGGACCACACGGCAAAGTCGTGAACATACATTCGCCAGAGTAACATATATTTATCATAGAGAACAAAGCTGAAATCGTGTTCTAGTGTGCGGGAGGCGGTGTGCCCCGCCCTATTTTCAATACATGTGCAACGTGAGCGAAATATGGAAGTTTCTAGAGAACAAAGAAAGGGCAAGCGAATCGTATATATTGATTTCGTATTTTCTCACTTCAATGATAACAGAATAAAATAGTTACTCCTTGATATGTTAATATTACGCGCACCTATAGTGTTGCTGATTGCAAAAGTCTAATTTTAAAACTAGCCTTAGGTTGTTAGATATATCTGTAGCTATTTCATGTTATCTTGATCATATAGGCCGACGATAGACAAAGGAAATAAAAATTTAAGACTTGCAATAAATCAGGGTCATTACATATTCCGTCATCTAAAACATTAGTACAAAAGCACTGGAAAGGTACAACGATTAGACATAGTATAATTTAAGTATTCATCATCTCCGAGTATCACTTGTACAGACATACCTTTGATAATATTGACATAGAAGAAAAACTATCGATACAATTACGTTGGAGAACAACGCACCATAAATGAATCACAAGAATTCGAGCCGGTGCCGGTGGCGCCCACTAGACAAAGGCCATGCTTTCATAGCCTTGCTGCACGTACTGCCTACCCACGACCCAACTATGATTCACGAATGTCTCAGATAAATAGATTATAACAAACTTACGCACTATAAGGTACGATGAAATTATTTTATTTACATAAACAATCATTCCTATTAAAGAAAATTCTAAAAAAAACAATGACATAGATACAAAAATATGCGCGATACATACGTACTACGTCAAATTTCTTAGTAAATGTACGTGGGTATCGCATATAATGAAACGTTGCAAAATTTCATGATAAACAATAATTTCAGCTACACAAATAGTATGCACAATAACACGAAATAGGCATGCGTAGGTATAAGTTATAACAAATACTTTTATTCCTACAAACAATGTAGAAGCTACAATGTGTCCGATACCAAGAATTAAAAACATCTGTGTTAACTTCATTAAAAGATCTTTTATATTATACATCCTTGTAACAAGAACAATGTACTGGAATAATAAATTATGAAGATCCAAGAATTTATAAGTAATTAGGAATGTTATAAAAATAACAGCACTAGACATGGTATTAATAATAAATACATTCAAAACGAAACAAGTCGCACAATAGACTATATGGGTTACTCGTAGGCGAAGGTAAGGTTTGTTAGCTATTGCGATATTATTACAGTATCATAATAGGTGCAGCTACTCAGGATTAAGGTTTACACAACCAGTCTGTACTTAATACGATTAATTATAAGATAACTGTCAGAGACGCCTCGCAATAAACGGATGCCAAATATAGCATGTAGAAGAAAAAGAAACATTTTTAGTGAATTTTGTGATATATTTTAACACCAAAACAACCTGAGAAAAACTGAAGAAAAAAATAGGTAATATTAATTACTTAAATTCTGTGTAATGAAATACACTGCACAGCAATGGAACCAATAGATACTAATAATAGTATCGACATAACACATGACGTTAATAACAAAGTATTGAATTAATGGACCCGTGCTGTTAATCCATCAAATTCACAGCGAATAACAACTAAAACTAAATAGCCATTCGAACCTTGAGCTTAGTTAAATTGAGTAATCCGATATCAATGGCATCGATCAGATTATTTTAAAAGGTCCATTTATAGTCAAAGCACAAGTCGTACGAAATAATTACGCGAAAGAATAAAATACCGTAACATTGCGACGCGAGCATGTCACGATTTTAAATCGCCTTTTGTAGGTATTTTGGGTCAACCGAGTCTCAGTGGAAGAAACATAACATCACGTGTGAAATGCATTTGTGGCCTATTTCACAGGACTTTTTTGCATCACTCCGCTTCATCCTTATAAGGTAGTTGGTTCTGACCTTAGATGGAGTTCCGAACGGATATAGCCCGCTAGCAGTCATTCACAGTCTCTATTTGGTAATAACATTGTCTGCTTTTTTAGAACTAGATACTGTTGACAAGTGGAGAACTCTCGTGGATCGTGTCATAGACTTCGATATTTATAAATACAAATAAATGGTAAACACAACGAGCTTTAATCGCGTGCAAGAATCTTTTCTCGGGTTTTACCCATCCGTTTACAAATTCAGGATTCTTGATGAGAATTTTTACGTCATTAAATGTATTCTTGTACCGTCGTATAGACGTCATACTTATGCATTTTATTCATACATTGTATAAAAACGTGAATAACGTAAATACCCATCGAGGGGACAAAGGCATTTATAACCGAGACTTTTACGTAAGTAGTCTCTATCAATAGCATTAATCAAAAGCACATAACGCCTACGATGTACCTACGTCAGAATATTTTTAACATGTTAACATCTGCGTAGAGCTTAATATCTCATCTGGTATTGTATTATTCTATTTGCAGAAAAAATATGACAAAATTTGAGCTGAGAGATCCTTTGTAAGTTTATTCCCTATAAATATGAAACCTGATTTCCCTTTTTCTGATTTCCTATTTTAACTTTCTGTATGTTTATAAATCACGTGTGGTCCGACCAATTTGTCGTATGTCAGTGTCGACAGCCGCCACATGTCATGTCGCACGGTCCATTGCCGCGAGCAGTAAATACTGGCAGTAACAACTGGCACATATCAGTACATTTACTTGCTCGAGATCATGTTCACTGTGTAAATTAAAGATTTATAATCCAATTTACATTGTAACTCTTTAGAACACAAAGATCCTTTTAATTCTCAACTGTTACAAGAACTATAGGTAATGGAATTCGTATGAAGACAATCTTGAGTTTTCACTAGCTTATCTATCTATACTAATATTATAAAGCTGAAGAGTTTGTTTGTTTGTTTGTTTGTTTGTTTGTTTGTTTGTTTGAACGCGCTAATCTCAGGAACTACTGGTCCGATTTGAAAAATTCTTTCAGTGTTGGATAGCTCATTTTTTGAGGAAGGCTATAGGCTATATAACATCACGCTACGACCAATAGGAGCGGAGCATAAATGAAAAATGTCGCAAAAATGAAAAACCGTTGAAACTAAAACACGCGGACAAAGTCGCGGGGGACAGCTAGTTAATAATAAATGGTGACAATCGGTAGCCTATTATACTAATATTATAAAGCTGAAGAGTTTGTTTGTTTGTTTGTTTGTTTGAACGCGCTAATCTCAGGAACTACTGGTCCGATTTGAAAAATTCTTTCAGTGTTGGATAGCTCATTTTTTGAGGAAGGCTATAGGCTATATAACATCACGCTACGACCAATAGGAGCGGAGCATAAATGAAAAATGTCGCAAAAATGAAAAACCGTTGAAACTAAAACACGCGGACAAAGTCGCGGGGGACAGCTAGTGCTTAAATAAATATGAAAGAAATGTGGCAACATTCTACGGGAAACAACTAGAAACTAGACCAGTCGGAAACATGAACACGTTTGGCAAATACGAGTAAACTGTATAAACAAGTTAACACTTACATACTTATACTTTGTGGACAGTCAAGCATTCGACCTACTTACCGACACTATATTTAGTTAAAATCTTTTTACATTAGTCATGCAATACAACATAAAATACGGTAATACGTGTAAATTTAATTAAGATTAGGTAGATGTGTCTGCGACAACGATAGAAAGGACGTAAACTAACATTAATGTAGAACAGGTATTTAGTAAACAGACGCGGATACCTGACATCCTGTTTACAAACACACTAGTTTGGTTTCCAAATAAAACAAGATATTAAATTAGATAACATCTGTAATAATATGTGATATCGAAAAACAAAGATCAAGATCAGTTCGGATTATTAAACGCCCAAAATTTATAACCTTGCCTAGTTTCCCCAATAATTATCACGTATGGTACTTAAGACATATTGTTACATGCAGAAGGAAATACAATCGTAGACATTAATTTCGGCCATAAATCGATGGTTGGCCAGACGTGGTATATTTTTAAATTATAGTATTCTTCTCGCTATGTTTACGTGAGATGGCTGCCTGCGGCTGACCGGTGCGCGTACGCATCCGCCGAAACGGTCAAGTTCACGGTGTCCTCACACAACCAAATGGAACTCTTGCGCATCGTGCTCTACCATATTATCATAACTTCACATATAAATTAACATAATATGTTATTCAAACGAGTTCTCAGTACTTTTCGTTTGAAATGAAAGTTGTTACTAATAATAAGCGAGAAAGAATGTCTCGCAGGAAACTAAACGGAAAGTCGCCATTACTAACAGGTATTTTTCCGCAAATAAATAGTATTATATCTACGAACCTTATAATCTGAGGCTATAATCATTAACATTACAGAAGATTACGTATTAAAATTACAGGCTTTTCAAGAAATAATCAGAAATCTGATTTTTTAACTGGAAAAAATCAAGGAGGATCTGCTATTTGATTCTATTTAAACGCTGCAGTGGGATCTCTGCTGATTAAGATTTTAATCAAAAATCAACTTTTCATTTTTTTATGAAGCATATTTATCGCAGCCGCCTGGCCCCAACGTTTGCGTTTTTGCTAACAGCAATCGATAAATAAAAAAAGTAACAACTAGCAATAATAAATTTTAAAAATCAAACACACCGGTACTCATCAAAGCGTCTCGAATAAATCACACAAAAAAGCGAATATTTACGAGCACTTTAATAACAACTTCGTGCTCGTATATTAGAAACTTATACTTGAAGGTCATTCGGAGGGTCAAGTTCAAGAGGCTGAGGCATCAGTGCTACATTCGCGGCACGCTCCGCTGGCCCCAGCATCCATTGACCCGGTCGAGTGACCGACATACCTAGGACCAAGGCGGCTGTGAATCTGTATTTGTGAATATGTAGTTTGATTGATTAAGTCACGTTGACATATCCTATTCACTGTATTACTACAACATATATGTTCAAGTATTTATTGTGATCTGAGTTTAGCAGTGAAAAACATCGTCCCACGCTTGGGCACAGGATCCAAAATATAAATAATGTAACTCCATTATTTATAATTTTGGATCCTGTTGTTCGTAAAATGGATTTTATTATTTGTACAACGTAGGTATAGTTTCATTGACTTACGTTTAAAACAAATCAATATACTTTTGTTACTTCTTCTTGACTGCGCTAGAAGAAGAGTTATGTTTTTAGAGTGTATATTTGCATGTACCTATATTTTTTGGCACGTTCTACAGCCTAAAAATAGCCTAAAAAAGGATTTTAACTTGAGAGGTGTCATAAGGTTCGTCTCAATTGTGAAAGTGAAACTGGGTAAAACAAATTATAAAAAATAAAAAAGGTCGATTTACGCCGCCCTTAAATGTACCTAAGTACCTATTGAAATATGTTTTGGCCTCAAAACCAATAGGGTTTCAAAAAAATGATTTTATAAAATAGTATATTTAGTTATAGGATTTTAAATAATATTTATTTTATACAACTAATACAGCTTGTTTTCAAACATCATCTAAATACTGACATTTATCATGATTGTTTTTAGATTAAACCACTTTTTGTAAATTCGTAGATTTTTCAACATTTGATCAATCTATCAGATTCTCCAATGTAGCGAAAACAAAATTTACATAATGCTATACAAATGAAATATTGATGCAATAAATTGTATCTAAACCATTATTTATTTACCATTTTACTGTTACACTAGTTTTTAAGCTTTCGGAATCATTTGGGACATAAAAAAAACCTGTGTAAATAGAAAAATACCTTGTGCGGAATGTACCATAATATTACCGTTGTAATAACCATACTATATGTGTATCCTGTTCTGGGTCTCCGTTGTCGAGGACTAAATGAATGAGGCCAACCAACAAAGAATGTTACGGGAAATTTTTATGCGTTTGTCTGCCCACCTTAGTCTGTAGAATGCACTTGATCTGAGCGTTTATTCACTTTATTGTTCACCCTTTATTGACATGATCTTATTTTTAGATCAATAGGGATGTTTCCTGGGTATGAAAAGTTAAAATCTATTTAGTCCGTCAGTTAGATAATAAAAAAATATTAGACACGTATTTTTTCTTTTATCAAAACAATAAAAAAATACAAAGATACACCGCTTTAAAGTTTCGGAGTGGGAGCTTATGACGCTACGCCTCGCAAAAAATCGTAGCGAGGAGTGACGTCACGCGTAACTTCAGTTCTCTGTATTTTGATCATTTTTTGTTTGCAGGAAAAAAGAAAAAATACGTGTCCAATAAAATTCATTAATCTACAAGACGGACATTAAAAAAAAATAGGAAACAGGCCCATTGATGTATTAGCATTAAACACCAACAGTTAATGCAGTGATAATAATGGTATCATTTGTATCTATTATTCAAGCCAAAACAAGTGAGTTTTCAAGTTAAGAATTTAATTATCCCTACGTATTATTATGAAAGTATTTGTTATCGTTCCATACTAATATTATAAATGCGATAGTAACTCTGTCTGTTACGCTTACACGCCTAAACCACTCAACCGATTTTGATGAAACTTGGTATGGGGTGCGCTTGGATCCCGAGAAAGGACATAGGTTACGATAACTACTTTTTTCCGCGATAACCGACACACACGCGGGCGGTGCCGCAGGCAACAGCTAGTTACAAATAACAAAGACGATTAATCATAGCATGAATTCCAATTATAAATAACCTCGTCAATTTCTTTCAATTTTCTATTGTATCCGATTAAATTAGTTGAAATGATGTAATTTCATCCTACATGCCAAAGTGTTGAATCGAAGGCCTCATTCCCGGTATGGGTGGGTCAAGGTATCACATGTCTAATAAATTGCATTTCCATTACTTGTCTAGGATATATTAATTTTCCTCGATGGCATTAAGTATGCGTAGGTAATAAGCGCTTAGATAATACATAGTAATTGGTTACTAAGTATGGCTTATCCTTATGTATATATATTATATAAGCGTTACGTAAAAGCTACTGCGGTCAGTTATGGCGAACGTGGCAGACAGACAAAGTGAGATTAACAAAAATGGTTTATGATAGAATCAAGATGGCCGCTTTTATGGTGTCCTATGTATATGGTCGCGCTCTAGTTCCTATTTCCTTGCATAGCAGATTTGTCATAACTGTCATGATTGAAATAGCTAGTTACATTCCTAATGTACATATTAGGTGCTAAGTATCCTGTGTGCGCTATGATTTAAATAATTTAATAAGGTTACATCGAGTTAGTAGTGTGTAGGCTACGAATAAAACTATTATAATAATATTAATAATATCTGCCTAGAAATGTCCCACTACTGGGCACAGGCCTCTTCTCATATTTAGAAGGCACAAGCATTGATTAATTATTGATTATCACGCTCACTTGCGAGTTGGACATTTAATATTCCATTTTTTGGAATCCAGGTTTCTTCACCATGATTTCCTTCGCCGTTTGCCAATGGCGTCTTAGAATAATTAAAAAAAAAAAAACAAAACTTTGATAAACTCACACTGGTACTTGTCTGTTTTAGGATCAAACCTGCAACCTTGTGCATACAAATCCGTTCTTTGAACCGCTAGGCCACCACGACGTTGAAAAACTATTATAAAGTTGTAAAAGCAACTGGACAGATGTGTATAAAGAAAAATGTGGATTAGTAACACTAGTTGCTCTTCAATACTACAGGATAATAGGTAACTATCTTATTGTTTATATGGATTGTTCCATGCATAATTTTATAATGTTTTTAAAACAATACATTCCGATACAGCTCGGCACAACTGTCCCTGACCGTGACATATTTACTTACGAAAGTATTGAGAGTCAAGCTTCATATAACTCAACTATTGTTTGATATGGATCAATATCCAACGACAATGGCCTTTCGTGTCACTATTAGATCATACATATTAGAATAGAATTATAGATTACAATCAATACAGGGACTGATATCTGCTGTGGTATTAATATAATTACATGTTAAGCCTGTGAATAAATGTTATTTATTGTATTGTATCAGGTGAGTCTAAACTCATCATCACATAGGTCACATCACTGATTGCTTTTATAGATTGTCTAACAAAAAATACCAAACTGAAACTATATGGAATCAATGCGCTAGAGAAGATATCGTTTGCAAAAGATGGCGTATGTATAAAATTAACAACTTCTTTCTATCCAAATATCCAATAAGAGATTATTAATAAGTTATAAACTTATGTGAAACCACTACAATAATAATTTTCTTTTTAATCTCGTTTTCAAACCATAAATTATTCGAATTAAAACATATTCAATTATACAACAGTTTGTAAAAAGGAAATTAGAACAGTTTAAGAGTTTTTTGTATAAAAACATTACACTTTCAAAACTTTCACTAAGCGACTATTTTTTTAAACTAAACTTACTTAACCGGCAGATTTCAATTTCATAGTTGAACAATTATTTTATATTTTTATCCCTTTTTTAATTTAATAGGCGCTAGTTAAGTAGTTAAACAATTCCGCGATACATTTCCGTGCAATAGATTAAATTCTACTGCCTATTATTCAATAGCCATTGACCTTTACGGATTAATGCACCTATAACATTACATATTTACACGCGCTATTTTTGTAACACCACAATAAACACGGTCATAATCGTGCTGACACTACGAATATTTTAACATTTTTTACGTAATCTTAATTAAAGTACTTAATAAGGAAGTATAGATTTATTTGCAACATTATATCTATGAAAACATCATGAAAAACGTGTACATTTATAAAAGACCGCGTGTAAGAAGATGCAATAAATGCATATAATAAAATTTCATTAGGTTATTAAGTGTTCATTTGCATGTTAAGGTGATGGTAATTGATGATCGCGGAATGCATTATTAACTAAACTTTTTGCATTAACACAATTGCACATACAAAAAGACGTATTATCGTGCAACGATTAAATCTTAGTAATAAGAGATGCTGATGTCTCTACTTGTAAAACTACGTATCGCATATTACAAATCATTGATGTGTTCTTAATGTTTTTTATTGTTAACTTGTAATTTATTTATTAATTTAGGTATAGAGTAAATAAATTGTCAAACATAGGAATACTATATTTTTTGTAACCGTACATTTATTTCAAAGCAAATTATCATTCGCAAGCGTGATTAACTCAGCATTCTACAGTTCAATAAACGATTGTCTAACAAAGCCATAAATACAAAGGTTTAGAAACTAAAATATCAAGTTAGTTGCACAAAAGCAGCCAATACAAGAAAACCCGTGTAGATTACACGGCATTAGCACACAGCGCGGTATTACCGGTAACAACGAACAGGGGAAATGCTCGCTTACTGTAGCTATTAGATGATGAAATGTTTGTAACAGCTAACACCTGTTCCAATAACTGGTATGTACGGGGATAAAAACATGTTATTCCTGTACTTATGGAATTGTGAATAAGTGGAAAAATTAACTGGAAAGCGGTGCGTGCGACCCTTGTCGGTAAACGTGATTAAAGCGACGCATATGATGGACATAACACATGTACTGAGTGTTACGGACTGGACACTGGCCACTAGATAACACTTCGAAGAAAACTATCAACGTGTGCAATTATTGGTCAGTTAATTTAAATGTTTCTCAGAATGTAATGAATGCGTATAATGTATCCTGCATAGTAATTATCTAGAAGTTTAATGGCCCTTGTTTACAATGTGTTATAAAGGCGCTTTTAATACATAACTATATATTTTCGAGTTATCCGTCGACCTTACCATAATTAATCACGACTATATTTATTTATATTTAAAATGCGCATTTATTTTACTTATATAGGATTTTCTGAAAACATGTAAAATTCGTCAACTCGTCCTACATGCCACCCATTTAAGACGAATTGCTGAAAATCAAAACAAATAATATTTTCATTCTGCACCTCGTCCCACGTGCTTTTTTTTGTGGAACTTTTAACTTTATCAACGTTTGGTACAGTAAGACAAGTAAAAATATTTTAGTTCTTACTTTAGTTGTGTCGTGTTCCCAAAACTTTAACACAAAAAGCACGTGGGACGAGTTGCAGAATGAAAATATTATTTATTTTGATTTTCTAATAGTCGTCCTAAATGGGCCATAGGCAGTGGGACGAGTTGACGAATTCTACATATTTTCAGAAAATATAAGTAAAATGAATGCGCATTTTAAATATTACCGTGATTAATTATGGCAAACTAATTAAGTTATATCCTGTTAAGATAGTAGAATCATTAATTATAGCAAAATGAATGTCAAACCACAATGAACCAAAGTTATAAAAAAAGGTTTGTAGAAGAACCAAGAAAATCTGGATACGAAAACGGTCATCGGAAGGAGTGAGGAGTAGGAGCTTTACACCCAGGGTGGGTGTAAAGCGCTAGGGGTACTTTAAGGACGCTTTAGAGATCCCGCGGTTTCGGCAAAGTCAAGGTCGGCGGGAGTGTTTCAGGCGGTGCAACTCTGTCATATCCCCACGTCGGCGTCGTGCCTTCGGCGTGGGTTGAAGTCATTAGATTTAAACCCAGTGAACAAAGAAAATGGAAAATTAAACTTATAATAAACTTTGCGTTTTAATTTTATTTATCGATAGATTTTTATCATATCCCACCTCTATTTTTCTCACACGTGACTTAATTATCTGTTACCACTATTATTATTAATAACGTTTGCTAGTAGTTTTTAAAATATTTGTCTTATCCAAACGTGTATATGTAGATCAAGCAAAAAAAAACTATAAAAATCTTCTTAATAATCATAGAAATTATTAGAATTCTATTTTTATCACAAAAATAACAAACATTAATATGCTAAAAGGTATGTCTAAAAATGACCGAGACGGCGCCAAATTAGCATTTTAAAACACTAAAGTTCATGTGTCAATTTTATTTAGACTAATATTTGTCATGATGGGTTAGTTAAACGTGTTATCTGCTAAAGTCTTTTAAAAGCTATTGCTGTTTATTTAGGTTTCACAGATAGAAAAAAATAAGAGTAGGTAATCAATTTACTGCAGTAGCTCAAATAAATTCAAAGTTATATTTTGTTTTGAAATTAAATGTAAATAATATTATACGAACCCGCAAACCGGTAGGTGGCGCCAGTCCAAAAACAGATATTTCGTACAAAATTTTCCTTTTACAGAAATATATTTGGTCCAAAATGGAAATATTATCATAAATTATTGTCATTTCTAAGAACTTAACACATTGTCTTATATTTGTTATGTAAATCAATCAATTCGTGGTATTCTTCGACTAATTTTAACGAGGTAAAATGTTTTGGATTATATTAAATTATTTTAAAAATACCTCAAAATTGACGTTCATCAAACAATAAAAAATATAGGTAATCATTAAAGGTTGTAGGAACGCTTTTTGTTATGGCAGCAGAACAAAAATTAATCATTATATAAATTACAGGTAGCTGGTATAAAAACAAGCATCTTAGCGATTTCTGCGCAACCACTAATTAGCGACAATATACCGTACACACGTAGTTCACACTTAATTGGTCAAAATCTACGAGCTCATCTCCGCTCAACATACTTATAATCCACCTTGTTTTAGATCATTCCTCAGTAATATGAAAAATATATAATTGCTGTAAAAATAATATTCGTAAAAAATAATTTAAATAAAAAATACCAATTATCAACTACAGCATATAACAACGTAGATCTCTACATAAAACCATATTTTTTTCCTTTAAATTTATGTATCGAGTAACATCTATTTTAAGACTAACTTATGATACACTGGTTTTTAATTTACTTACCGACTTATAATTAATCAATTAGCATTTTGTATCGTGCACAGTGGATGGGTGAATTGATTGATTACGATTCGATACATACGATTACTCTTAATTGATTTTGCGGATCACTACCATGTATGTATTATTATGTAGATACATGTAATTTATTGTAAAAACTAAATCTAAATAAAGCTACAAAAACTTCTTTCTGTTTTAATAACTAGCGTGTATTAGTATCATAATAATCTTAATATTTCCGGTAAAAATGACATGCGTTATAGTCGCGTTGTTCGCGTACTTTTCATACAGCAGCCATGTTGTGGGAAGCGCGGGAAAGTGGAAAGTGCTCGGGTTATCTTATTGTCAGTGTCTAGGCCGCATCATTGTCTCTTCCCGTGTGAAAGCTAAGATGTAAATGCAATGGAAGAAGCATTTTTATCCAATTACGTAAGATAATTTCGTTCATTATACAATGTTGCATAAGGTGAGATGTAATGCAAATAATGTTAGATCATACGTAGACAATAAACAATTTAGTTTGGTAGTCTACATCAATAAATAAGACAGACACTGGACCGCAACTAGAATTATATATAATATATATTTAACACATATCAAGAACAACATCAACAATATAATATTGTGATGACCATTATAATTCTTGAGCAAACTGTCCATATGCTAAAAATGTATGATAATAGGTAAGACCTTCATATTATAAATCTACACCTGTTTGTTAGCATTCTTCTAGCGTACCTATATCCGCAAGAGCCGGGCATTTCACTCCGACCCGTATTCTCATTAATTCAAATAGATTCGCGATTATAGATATGAAATACTCGGCAATTATCGTTAAGCACACAATGTCTAACGAAAGTGATCTCACACGGTTATGATCTCAATCAATTAGTTTCTTCACACCAGGTGACAGATGAAAACGTCCTTGACACTATAATTATATGTCATTATGGTAATTAGAAACGACGTTCAAGAAACAGCCGGAGCTTACAATGACTATCGTATTTCCATCTACACGGTTACTAGAGTTATAACATTAACACAAAGATCGCGAAATAATTACTTCATCATGACATCAGCAAATAAATCTAAAGCGGCATGGAAAATAATTAATAATTCTAAAACCTACCTCCCCAAAGAACCAATAGCGCAAATTCAAACTGAGACACAGAAAATCACAAACCCTTTAAAAATAGCTCAGGCTTTTAACGAATTTTACGTCAACCAAGTTACAACACCAAAAAAACAGTCTGTACCTGAAATAAATGTACGCTCACATCCTTCAAACTCTCTGTTCATGGAACCGACTATACCTCAAGATATAAATAATCATATAAATTCCCTTCGAAATACAAACAGTGTTGGCTATGACGGAATATGCACTAAAGTGATCAAAGAAGTATCTCAATATATAGCTCCACATCTCAGCCACATAATTAATATGAGTATTTCTAACGGAATCTTCCCAGAAAAATTAAAAACGTCAATAATTATACCCTTGCACAAGAAAAATGATAAGCAAACCATGTCTAATTACAGGCCCATAGCGTTAATACCCGTTTTCTCAAAAATATTTGAAAAAGCAATCTATAAGCCCCTGTATAACTACCTTGAAAAATCGAGCATATTAGTAAAGGAACAAAAGGGATTTCGTAAACAAAAGACAATTAATATGGCCATTTATGATCTTCTTCTTCCTATTTTGTCAAATGTAGATAAAAGAAATCCAGTATGTGCTATCTATATGGATTTATCAAAAGCTTTTGATTATGTAGATTTCCCTATATTACTACGTAAACTTGAAAAATGTGGCGTCAGGGGAAATATACTTGATCTCATTAGATCTTACCTGACAAACAGAAAACAATTTGTAGAAATTACGCAAATGTGCCTAAATGCCAATCGTGAGAAAAAATATCGCTCCAAAAGCGAAATAATTAAATACGGCGTTCCTCAGGGTAGCGTGTTAGGACCCCTGCTTTTTATACTTTATATAAATGACCTTCCGGAGCAAATAGAATATCCCATGGTCCTATTCGCTGATGATAGCACCGTGGTAATTAAGTGTAATGACCCTAATACCTATGAAAATGAAATAAATATGACATTAAATACAATAATTTCGTGGTTTAACAACAATAATTTAATCATAAACTTAGAAAAGACTAAAATTATGCATTTTTATCAAAGGACCCCACATAAAGTGTTAGACATAAAATATTTAGACACTAAAATAGAACAAACTAACGTTACTAAATTTCTTGGTATTAATATAGACAACAATTTGAATTGGAAATCACAGACAGAAGAAATATGTAAAAAACTCAATAAATTTACCTATGTTCTCTATAAATTATCAAAAGTTGTGAACCTAGAATCTGTACTAACAGCTTATCATGGCTATGTTGCATCAACACTCAGATATGGCATAATATACTGGGGTAATTCGGTAGATAGAGAACTCGTCTTTAGAGCCCAAAAAAGATGTATCAGGGCTATGTGTGGACTAAATAGCACAGATAGTTGCCAACCGTTCTTCCTGCGTCTGAACATTCTAACCTTGCCATCGTTGTATATATACGAAACAAATGTATTTGTTAAATCTAATATATCGCTTTACAAAATCGCTAATAAAAGCTACTATAGAAAGTTGCGGGATAAAAATCAATCAGAGCTCGAAGTGACCTACGGCAAAACAGCACTAATGAATAAAAGTACATTCGTTATGGCCATCAAAATATTTAATAAACTACCTGAACAAATAAAAACGCTAAACATGGACAATTTCAAAAAAGTGCTTTTCAAATTGTTGATAACTAAATGCTACTATTCACTTAAGGACTATTTAGACGACAATTCTATAATTACTTCCTCTGACAATTATACATCATCTAAACTGTTTTGTCGATTCTGAATTAGGTATGCTAAACAATAGTTTTGACATGTTACTGACACTACATGACATTTATCTATTTTTCTTATAATATGTATAATTTGTCTTGATATGCATGCGCTTGTATTACAAATGTGAAAATTTTGGGGGTGATAATTTATAATATTATGCTATATAGACTGGGATAAGAGCAGGGGAATAATGATTATGTTTAAATATATTTGTACGCCTTTGGGTAAAACATAGAGAAACTAAAACCTACTTGTAACGTCTCACACTGCTGTAATTTGACCTATGTTTACAAATAAAGTATTCTGATTCTGATTCTGATTCTGATTCTACTCATCCTCATTTTCCGTCAAGAGGTTACATGCGCTTGGCTCTCAAGGTGATTAAAATTAATAATATAATTTACGAAGAAAATATGTCACACATATCTGAAATAGATTAATAGTAATTATTTCGCATGATCTATTTGCGGACCTACATGTACGCGTACTCTCAAAACCAAGTACGCCATTGCCATAATCACGACCACTCTGGTTAGAGTGTACGACTTAAAAAGAAGATTTCGGACACATCGGTTGTATAAAATATATACGTCAAATTTATATACATATTTGTTTGTTCCAAGTCAATTAATACGATTTTAAAAACAAATCTTTCGACTATTTAAAGGTCATGATCCGATTATGTCTTCAAGTTTTTTGGAATTCATAAATTGCGTAGGAGTTTGTTTATTCCAACCTAAGAACGCTTTGGACCAGAATGTTATTTAACATTGGAATTTTTATTACCATCAAAACATATTTTACTGACTTTTAAAATGTTTTTTGAAATAACTCGTTAATTGTTATCATAGCATAACAATGTGTGCCGACAGTCGTTCAGTCGTAATAGACGCCCCGTAATGGCAATTTTTCTCAGTTATGCTAATACAGAAGTCGGGTCAAAGCCATTACTAGAAATATAACGACTTGTTTATAATCTTTTTACATTAATCTCGTTCATGGTCGTGATGACTTTTGGCAAAATTGGTAACAGTCGCGTTTTAAATTGCTGGCGCCAGTCACAAATATAAAATTCTTTTTGATTGCAGATAGATATGCTAATACAACCCATATCTCTTAGCAAAAACACTTATTTATTATCTCCAATAGTAAGGGAGAGAGATGAAAATTTATTTCTTTTCAAAACAAATTAGGCTTGAGCCGAAATTATTGAACGTAACTGAAAAATTTTGATTCTGATAACCTAAATGGACAAAGGACTATTAAATAAACAAGTCCATATGAAAAACCTTTCTCCAGTTTTACGGTGCTCTGGTTTAAACGTATTTAGTGCTCATAAGCACATAATACTGCAATGTAGTGCACTATAAAATACATTTTCTGCAATCATATGGAGTCGCGTCCAAAAATACTGAACAGGTCTGCGAAATGGTGGCTATCTCTCAGTCTATATAGTTTTGGTATTATTATTGTCGTATAACATCGTCGAGTTTGATGGGAATTCCGTTTTGGGTCGTATGCGCATGTCCTCGCTCGGAATGCGGAGATGACCGCTTGCGAGAGCTTCTTTTAGTCGTTTCGCCTTTCTCATTAGCATAAAAGAATCGAGTATACGATTGACGTACGACCTTTTGATTTACACGTACAATCAATGTCAATGCCATCTGATATTAACATATAAAAGACAATAACACGTCGTTCAATTAAATTGATGAGTTTTTAGAGTGAACCCCAACCGTGATAATGTTTTAAACTTGTTGTGTGACGTTTTATTTTGACCTTTATACTAATTAAGATAATTAATTTTAGATAAACTTAAATGTTAATTTGAAAGCGAATTTTCATGTATCAGCATCAACAAAGAATATGGCAATATACCTACTTGCAAAAGAACACAGTCGTACAATGTTATTTACTGTCAGTGTAACAATTATGTAACTTTAGTCACGAAGAGTGTTTCCACGAATAGTATAAATATTTATTTGATTAGTAAGCCTCCTCACGTGACCGTAAACTTGGGTGTTGAGGTCGGCAGATCACTGGCACGTTTCCATACATTAAGTTTTAACGTGACTAGAACTTAAGTAAACCGATACGGTTATCGTAATGCACTCGTTACTCCTTTACGAGTAAGACTCGGGGTCACAGTTACATACTGATGCAAACCACAAATTAATAATATTAAAAATAATTGAATGACAAACAGAGTATCGCTTGACGGTGAAATTATTTGCTCACGATCATTGGTTTGGAGAAAATAACGGGTTTTAATTGTGTTTGCAAAACTGCTGTTAGTATTCTGAGGGTACCTTTGTGCTTTGAATTAACACTTAACTGAAAATAAAAACCAACAGAAAATTAATTGTAGGGGCATTGACCTGTGGCCCTCTAATTAACTAAAATAAAATTAAATAGAAATTAGAAAACAATGCAACTTCAACAAAAACGAAAAATAAACTGGGTTTTAAAATTGCCTTATTAACTCAATAGGGATGTTTCCTGGGTATGAAAAGTTAAAATCTATTTAGTCCGTCATATAGATAATAAAAAAATATTAGACACGTATTTTTTCTTTTATCAAAACAATAAAAAAATACAAAGATACACCGCTTTAAAGTTTCGGAGTGGGGGCTTATGACGCTACGCCTCGCTAAAAATCGTAGCGAGGAGTGACGTCACGCGTAACTTCAGTTCTCTGTATTTTGATCATTTTTTGTTTGCAGGAAAAAAGAAAAAATACGTGTCCAATAAAATTCATTAATCTACAAGACGGACATTAAAACAAAAAATAGGAAACAGGCCCATTGTTAATCTACTTGACGCCAATGGAGTCGGGGCCTCATTTAATAAAAAAAGATACATATACAATGAAACATATAGCATCCTTCTTTTTGGAAGTCGGTTAAAAATAACATAAAATAAGAAGTCTTATGAAACGAAAGTTAATGTACCTCTACAAAACTGGTCATACAAACTGCACCATATATAGAAGAAGCTGTTACATGTCGCCAATTAATAATGAAATGATTTAACAATTTAAACGCATACAGCGGATGCTTGGGTCCACTCGAGAGCTGGTCAATTTGTTCCCTTTCCCTTAAGAGCGACAAGCATTTTCCACAGCCTCACCACTTTCTATGTGAGTTACGTCCGCGGGAACCGGGCTTGTGTAGCATCCGTTGCGTAATACGCTCTCTATTCACTGATATCCATATAAAAAGGCTTTTGTTATTGTCCTCGCATTTAAATTACCTTAATAAATCGTTAAACGTAACAATTATGCAATGCTAATGTTATTTTGTATGTAAATAAATTTGGAATCTCACACTCATCTGAATGGATTTGTAAACTTTTTATATAAAACATGCAACTGCATAAAGAACTTAACCTAAACTTAGGTTATTTATTAACAATGCATAGCAACAACGGAGAGGCTAAGGAATGCATACCTACTTCATGTTATCACCGTCGCCGTAACGCTAAGAAAAATAAAAAAGTATAAATATTTTTATTACACTTATAAATACGCGTAATACTGGCAGCTTATAGCGACCGCCGAAGCTATAAATTAATGTTCGGTGTTAAAAAGATAAAGAAAAAAAAAGGCGCCAGATAGTGGCGGGCGTCGCGCCGCCCGGGATCCGCGTGAAACCCACTCGTTTGCATTTTATACGTTATATGGACCGCGCCACCGCGGCCCGACCGACTAAATCCGCAATCTCGACAGTGCGACGACCTTGGTCTTTTATGAGCCGTTATGAATAATTCGCAAGGGCAAACTCTGTAAGGCGAGAAGGACAGTGGGATTCACAAGCTTTATTGCTTTACGTTTTTGCAATGGTATTTATGGTGGGAAGGCGCTGCGCACAAATAATATCTTTGCCATGAGTCCACACTTAACACTCTCAAGATTTGCTTGTCAGCTGAGTTCCCTGGAAATGTCGGTTAACGACTTCCAATTTCGTTAGACCGATAATCCGTAACGCAACAAATGTTTAATGTTTGTTGCGTTGTACATCACAAAAAACTGGAAATATATCTTGCAATACACTCATCAATGCATAGGGAGCTTACAGTGAGCCTTTAGGACCAATTGTTAATGATACCGTGTCTAAATAATGACAGCATTATGATCCACGTGATTTTAATGTGCCATTCATCATTGGCCATGTTAATGTCACAGTAAACCAGATTCTGTTGCAAATGATCGAAATTCTGCAATTTATTAACATATAAAAATAGACTTGATATTAAAAACTTGT
This sequence comes from Diachrysia chrysitis, assembly GCA_932294365.1. Classification (NCBI taxonomy): domain Eukaryota; kingdom Metazoa; phylum Arthropoda; class Insecta; order Lepidoptera; family Noctuidae; genus Diachrysia; species Diachrysia chrysitis. Next base: position 4,405,208 of record OW028659.1, on the reverse strand, counting down.
AAGTTCGCATTAAAATATTTTCTAGAAATAAATAAAACCACTTTTAATTTAACGTCTTGTTTTAGTTCTGTAACGTTCCAAATGTGTAATAATTTAGCAATAGAATCTATTTGTAGCCAAAACCTTAGGTTCATTGCACATGTATGGACAATGGTAAGAAACAGCTCTTAATTGAATCCACTAATTGTTCATTAGATCCGATTTGTACAGTAGAAATAAATAAATTTAGCGTTAGCATCCTGTTATGGACTAAAACTAATAAGTTATTATACTACTGATACCTATCTGTTAAGATGTATGATTATAAGATAAAGCCAATAGCTTTAAGTACATCAAACAGATTATTATTTTTCATTTAATGTTAAATAACATCTATTTTCATTTTATTAAAAACACTGGTGGTACTATATAAATATAAATACAAACACCATTAACTTATAATAATTTGTCAGACAAAACAAAATGGCATAAAAAACTGTAACAAAAAACACGAAATAGATTTTAATTGGTAAGCATAAAAACCATATATTTTGGGCATGGCGGGGGCGGGGCAGTCTGTTCTTCCAATTAGTACTAATATATGTACCTTATATTTATCTGGCCTAAGACCAACCTGGTCAAGAACACCTGCCTCTTTAGGAGAGCTGTGACTATAGCGAATATATATCTTTTGATAAAAATACATATAAAGTCGCAATAGTCATAGCTATACATTATCAAGCATGTAACAAAACCCTGTCCGATCCTTATGAGTATTATTCGGCATCGTACTGCGTACACATATATGTAACTATTGAATGGATTTGAGATTATTATTTTTCTCCAGTGATAATTATATTAAAATAAAACTGATCAAAGGCAACACTGATCGCTCGACAAAGTTCACGTGTACAACCTACAGTTTTGTATCAAAGAAGACGCCTCAGCCTCAACCAGGAATAAGCCTTTATTGGATCGGACCGGGTTTTTGTTACATACTGTATCTGTAGGTACCTATGTGATAAAACTTACAACATACAAACAATTGACCGACTCGACGAATAATTACTAAAGATTAGGTAATTATTAGTTATTTAATTTAAATATGTTATTTTACGTATTTACTATTGAGCAAACAGCCAACCAAGCATATAAAATTACAACACCGATGCCGGCATCGTGTTAGCTCGAAAAATGCGTTTCAAAACTTTCTTAGCAACAAATATTTTAATTAAAATATGTTCTAGAATGCACATAACATGACAAAACAGATGTTATCTACAATAACTAAGGATGCCTAGTTGCATATAAAGGTCAGCCTAAATTTAATTATAATGATAATTAAAAAGTAAATACAATGCTCAGTTTCGTATAAAATGTATAATTTATTTATTTTGAAAGTCAAGTAATTAGAAATAGCTCTCGAGAGTGTGAGTAAACTCGGTAACCTTTATAAACGGAAGACAACGCCCGACCTATTATAATAATTTAATTATCATATTCATCAGTAAACTTATTTGCATACGACTTAAAATAATAGTAATCACGATATGGTTTATATAATATCTTAAACCTAGTTAGGTAGAAACGGACTTCAAATCATAAAAATTCTACGCATTAGATAATGAAGTTTTTAAAATAAATTCAGATTACTTCTAGACTCTAGTCCACAGCGATGTAGACGATATTTTTGATGCCATATTATAGGTATTAGGTTTTTATTAGATTACTTCATTTTGTTTTTTTTATGTGTATACTATATAATATAATAGTTTGTAAATAATAAGATATTTATAGCATTTCAATGTGTTGAAAGGCAGGTGTCATAGTTTTCCGATTTTGTTCAAAGAACAATCCACCTAACATATACCTTTCATAGCACAAATTAGTTTTCGCACCACAATCCACAATATTTCTGTAGCTACCTGGGGCCATTCATGTCTGTTCTCCCATAGAGTAGGAGTGAATGGCCCCTGGTAGATGCCCCATGCCATATTAGAGTAAAGTTCTCAACAAGGCCGCTGCGTATTGGACCTGTGTCCCCACGTAAGCCTTTCAAAGGACCGGGTATTCTCGCAACTGAGAATAGCCCGTGAAAAATAAGAGAATAATAAATAAATATCGATACGAGATTATTAATAGTAATTCTCATAGATTAGCATTACCCTTTTGTGGATGCTGTGGATAGCAATGTTCTAATAATTTATCTCACCAACTCAACAAGGAGACATGACATGTGCATAAAAATTTGTTAGGTCTAATTATCAGAAAATCAGTAAAATTGCAAATTCATTTTTATGATCATCAGAAAAATTACAACACTACAGAATATCTACTAAAATTAAGACATTTGGCATTTAGGACAACATTAAAATTAGTCAGCATTTAAAAGTAATGTAATAAGATAGATAAAGAATTAGCGGTAGTATAGTTTGCAGTTCCTAATCAGTGAAGTATTAAATTATCTGGACTAAAGGTAAGTAAGGTAAGTAAGTAGGTAAGTATGTAAGTATATAAGAAAGTGCAAAAGTAAATGAACACATTATCACCTATTGGTATCGTGTTATCAAGATGACCGTATAGGTAGTTATTTGCGAAAAGCATAAGGATTTTATGCTCAAATGCTAAAAAAGGATCGTATAAAGATTTGAACCAAATACGTTTTGTTAAAGGGTCCATTTAAAATGTTCGTGGTGTGAATTGGGAGTTGCATAATAAAACCGCAAGTTGCATCGGGTGCTAACACATCGAAATGTGCTAAAATATCAGAGTAGACTAATTGGAACAAGGCTTTTTATTGCGAAACTTCATGAGAATATGTATGAAAACTGAACAATTGAATTGAATGAAACCAACGCGAGCATCGAACGGGTTCAATGTAAAGTTTACATATAATTGGTTGATTGATAATAATTAACACTCTGCTATCCGACAGACGATGAGATACGAGAGATAATTGAGTTTTTAATGGATCATAAATGGTTGGGAATGATTTAACCAGAGATAAACTCGTCGAAAATAAATATTTGTTCACATAAACGGATTGATGATTTCACATGTTATAAAAAAGAAGCTACAAAGCTAAGAATGTACCTAGTCATAAATAACAATTAAGTATATAAAATAACATTATTAATTATCAAAATAATAGCAATAATAAGACATTCTTATGTCGGTAAATCCCATAGGATTGGCTCGTTTATAGCTATGTCATCCAACGTCTAAAAGAATTTACGAACATGTTGTTAATTAATTATCACTAGTCACAGTTACATGGGTATTTCACAGATCGAAGAATTTGTATAAACAAATCATTTGCGTAAAAATATAAGAATTCCAACTATTTCAAATAACGTCCATATTAGTATTAAGATATACATATTTATGTGTTCGCAAAAAAATAACGAGTTCACATAAAATTAATGGATCAGTCGAATGCCAGACGTCACGGAATAATTTTATAGATACGCCGAATATTTAATATACAAACAGAAGTTTCTTAACGATAAACAATAACACAACTACCCATAATTATAATGAGATCTATGTAAATTTGAATAAATTACCATTTTTATAACGAATATGTGTCTGTTAATCCTGGACGAAACAACAGAGTAATTAATAAAAAAAGAATATTTCAATTTATGGAGAACAGACCAATTTGACAGAATGACTACTTTATCTAGGCACTAAAGAAAAACCCAACCAAGTAGGACGTTAAAACGTTAGACCAATAAAAACAAAAACATAAATAATAGATTCTTATCTGAAATCTTTATTAATACACGGCGAACTTTTTCATTCTTCTGTTCTTTTAATAGCAATCGAAATAACGGAAACAGTATTGTGCAAGAAAGCTTACCTGTATCTAATAGCGAAGCGGTACGGAGATAAGCACGAAATCGATTCTAATATCGATAAAACGGCTAAGTAATCGATTACTATCTTTACGCAATAAATGTATGGATGTGTCTTTAGATATTTAAACATGGAAGCCTTCCGTTAGATAGTTAACTGTAATTTATAATTGTCGGCGTAAGCCTTATTATTTATCTGAAATTCCTTCTTTTGCCAAGCCTTTTCCCAAGCAATGCTGGGGATCCAGTCTTATCGGATTTAGCTGAATACTGTATTTTACATGAAGCGACTGCCTATCTGACCTTCACAACCCATTTTAGCGGGTAATACAATATCCCATAGTAAGACTGGTTGTCAGAATTGTAATGACTTAATGACTGTCAAAGATCAACGCATGACAGTCGGGACCTACGACTTCACGTGCTTTCCGAGGTACGGGGTAATTCCCCGTGCCGCAAAAACCTTACATTATTTATCTTAAAACTAAACTAAAAAAAGAAAAATCCCGAGTTATCGTTTCAAGTAAACATTACGAAAAGCGACGAGCGCAGCCGTGGAACACGTCTAGTAGTATAAAAAAGCACTGCAGCCACAAAAAGGCATCATGAATATTCGATTACATAATTTAAGCGGACACACGGAGCCGAATTTTGGCGGACTCGAGATCGCCGGCGCCTCCGCGGATGTACTCATCTTACTACGGTTTTAAGAAATTAAAGAAAAAGGACTTTTTGGGTCGTTGTTTCTCGATCGAATTAAATGTAGATTTTCAACACTTACCTAGTCATGTGAGTATCTCTACACAACGCAAAGAAAGACAGCAGCTAATAGTTGCTGTCTTAATCTTAATTACCATAATGGTACAGTGTTAACTACTGTTCCTACATTATATGGGTAGGTACTGCATCTACAAAAAACTAAAATAAGACTTAAGATACAAAAAATATCGAACAAATCTTAATATTTGTAGTATATCAATATTTCTGTATAAATACCCTGTTTTGCTTATTTACAAAAAGTGATGGTAAACAACTGATATATAAATACCTACAACGCACCTGCTGACTAAAATTTATCTGAAATACAGAATTAACTCCCTGAATAAGCGCCAATTAAATGCCAGAAATCATATAAATGTCATCTTTAGACACGCACAATTTCCAATACAGCTGTTCATGTCATTAAAAACAGTTATTGAAACAGAAACCATAGCATAGTGAATCACTTACAGTATTAATCGAACGTGACACGCTTAAGCAATGTCCATAGAGAATAAGTGTGACTTGATCTCGATTGAGAACGCTTGAGACCTGTAGTAGGGTCGCCAGAGTTATGAAGTGGTCAAACGGTCAGAGCCGGCAAGCGCCTCGGTGTCGCGGAATGTGGTACGGACGCGCCGCGGCGACACCACCTAAACACGATTCCGAGAAAAAAAAAACATAATGAAAATAACAAACGACCATCGCGAATCGCTCCCAAGTCGCGGCGCTCGTGAATTGTACAAGTCGATAGAATTCCACGCTCAAACTTCAATTTAAATTGTACATACGCGTTCAAACTGTATTGACAACCTTGTCGCATTACAACGAACTATATTTGTCGGCTAATGTTTACCAAAATTTTATAACACTAATTCCAACAAGTGTATAAATGGAAATAGTGGAAATTAAAGTTGTTGTTGAAAATTAAATCTATTGCGATCTTCGCTTGCACACGTATTTCCATCGAATAATATTAAATAATGACACATACCGTCTTGGCAATGGTTTGCTATATCAATTGGCAGTACACGTAAGTTATTTATTTACCGAATTCCTAAAAGAAATATTTAATGGTTTTAGTGTTAGAGGTTATCCATTTTTTATAAACATTTCGGATGATTAAATCGCACAATCAATCATAACATTACTGTTCATTGATGATGTATCTGCGATCTTCTTGCTTGGCGCCAAATTCCACAAAAAGTTATATTAAATTACAGTGAACAAAGTATGTTAATAGGACGCCGATTATATCTCATCTATCAAAAACTATTGAAACATTCCAAGATTTAAAAATATATTTTTTTTGTATAAAATAATTAATTACTATAATGCACCACTCGTTCTGGTTTCTCGTTTAGCGTGTGGCCTTGATCCCTTATTTAAACTAAGCAAAATATTTCAACTTGATTCTGCAAGAACGAAAAAAGAAACAAAGCGACATTGGGCCCCTACTGCTACCCCTCCCACTGGGGAAAACCAAATACCCCGTCGGGCTGTACAAAAAGAAGAACCAACGACCTTTTTAAAAGCTAGATCCGGTACACACACAACAACACATAATGACATAAACATATTGATACACGGCGTCGATAAGGTTTGGTAAATATAATATTATGGTAATGTGGACGGTCCCGTACGGGGTCCGTCCGCGACCTTCCGAGGACGCGTCGGTGTCGATGACTCGCCGGCGCTTGCGCAACTCCGCGAGCCGGCTCGTAGATGATCGCCGAGCAAAATACGGATAACTACGTTGGATATTCGGACTTGATAGATGCAAGTTATGTCATTATTTACGTGTAACTAGTTTGAGGTTCACGGTCACGATTATTGCGTTCTATAAGCATGTAATAAACATTTTTTTAAGGCAGGTAATAATACACATATATACAGTGTTTTTTTTTTATTTTATATAGGTACTCATGATTTCAGTAGACAGGAAGTGCAATAACTTTTCTGTCAAAGGTAAAGAGACGCGGATGTATTCGTATTAATGTGACATCATATCCTTCGAGCCAAGAAAGGGCACAACATATTTACGTTAATGACTTCCAATAGTTCAATTCATGTTCTTTTGGTTCCAAGAAACTCAATTTATCATAGGTCCGAGCCGGTGACGTAGCCTACGGCTCCCGACGCTTGGCACTTGGGCCTATGTGATGTCAAATGGAAATAGAACTTAGTCATGTTACGTTGTCAATGTGATTTAACCATTGTATCGTATTGAAACTAATATTTATAAATAGAGAGGACACTCAGAAGTAGATACAGGCAATATTGAGTAGACCATCTAAAGCAAAGAGTTTTATACCGAACAGACGAGGAACAAGCATTGATAACCACGCTTGCTCATTGCGGGTTGACGATTACGGATTCCAATTTTTGGAAACCAGGTTTTCTAACGATGTTCTCCTTCACCGATTGATGTCGTTATAAAATAATGAAGAAAATAGATATAACTTTGAAAAAATCACATTGATACTTGCCTATAATGGGTTCTAACTTGCAACTATGTGCACACAAATCCGTTCATTAAACCACTAGGACACCCCGTCTCCATTATCACCGAACAATCATGACTTTTCAAGCCATTTCTGCTTCTCTACCCTCCTTCTATTTTTGCCTTAGTTTATCAAAAAACACAATTACAAATAACGAGAATAATTTTAAAACACCACTTGATTAATCTACATTACTATTAAAGAATTTAAACTTGACCTCAATGCTATAATTATGCTAATAACAGAAATAACGTAAGTAGAGAAATTGATAAGCTTGGGATAAAAATTATAAATTTCTACAATATATTTTTTGATAAATACACATTAAGTACAGATGATTAAATCACATTCACGTTTGTATCCAATCCCGCAATATAAGCAATTCAAAGGTTAAACATGAGCAACCTATTGCACTTTATCAGCACATCATCATAATTTATTTATATTGTAAATCAGTCACATCATTCAAGTTTTTACACATAATACTACAGCCATCAATTTACACAATAAGGGTCGTTAGTGTAATAGCAGTTTCATACTCAATATCAGTAACTTAAAGATAATCTTGGCCACCAGAAACTTCAGCTTTAACTTGTAGAGAAACAGAAGAGTTATTTTGATAGCAACGATGACAATATTCAAGTGCGTCTGCAGTTATGTGTGACACAACATCCAGTATGCACACGATGGTAATAGGGTCCTCTCATCAATTTCATGTCAAGAGGTGTCATTAGACATGTAATAATCAGCATCGCAGTGTAGCATCACGTCACCGTGGTGTCGTGTCGCGACACTGTGACACGCGGCGGTGTGTGTCGTCCGCTCGCTGTGTGCGTAGGCGGTGCGCACGCGCTACGGCGGCGTATTTACACCGGCGCCCCCTACCACCGCAGCCACTCATGCGCCGCGCGACCTGCTGAACACACGTGCACCCCACCACTGACCGGCGCGGTGACCCTCGGGACATAACACAACCGACATTCCACCGCTAAGCGACAACCGCGACACTACACCCCCAGTATGTGCAGTGACTGATCATCAGTGACAAATTATAGAACTTGAGTGAAGTGACTTTACATCGTGGTCGTGTGATGTGCGACTGAAGACGAACAACAGTGATTACAGCCGCAGCCTCAACCGTTTAACAGAAAACGTAAGCTTGTGTTTGTTTACAAACGTTATAGTATATACTTATGATAATTTAGGCGGGTTTGGTAGTAAGCCAGTGAGCGTGTAATGCTTGAGGACAATCGCATGCATCCAGTCAGGTCCCCGACCCAGATCTCACGGGCTAGACGGTTCTGACGGCGGCGCACCAACAATAAGCGCGACTCCAGAAACAATGAGCCGTATCACGACACTAATATTAAAGTCAAAGTTTCACAGCGACCAGCCTTCGACATAAAACCCAATGACGCCACAACAAACACCTGTGAGAACATTCAAACAAAGTGTTTCGGAGGTTTGTGTGACCGACGTTGCCTAACAATCTAAAAATGTCCCGACGCGATCATGTTTAATATTTCCATCTATTTTTCTTAATGACATAGCTGTTTAATAGTGTTCAGTAATATTATTATTTCTAGCACACCTACGACAGTCGTAAACCCCGCGAATAATCGTAAACGGTTTCTCAAAAATATGAATGACTTACTTTTTCTATATTTATAGCAAATTTAATCATAATTTTAGCCAGTAAAACATTTAAAGTGCTCAAAATAGATATTACGTGAAATCAAATGCAGTAATGATTCCTTTAGAGCTTAATGGCTCCGGTGCACAAGAAATACAATCATCCTTGCTTAATTGAATTGCATCAACGCAAGCTTAAGATCGCATTAGTCATACTGTAAGGCGTTATAATGAGCGAAGAATAATATGTATTTGGGTAATTCCGTAGATACAAAGTACAACATAATAAAATAGTTAGAGGTGTTTACGTGATGAATAGTGATTCTGAATTTCTGATGTCAACAATATGAACGTAGATGTAAAGATAACGGAACTCGGAGCCGGACCTACATTCGTACGCGTGCAAAATTTATAATCAATAATTCGCCATTATTACGTGACCGTTTTATATTCGTAAACCTAAATAAAAGCTAAAATTGTCGGTGCTGTTATCCAACGTATCATGTACCGGACGATTAGAACCTAATTGGTTTTCAAGGAAAAAGTATCGCGACAAAAAAGGATTGTGTTATTTAAAACGTGTCCTTCAACTTTATTATTTTATCTTCAACTGTTTTTGTTTATACATTGCATAATGTGTTTTGATCGGTTTGAATGTTTATCTACTACTAACATAATATCAGTTTTCAATTATTGGCTTCTTCATTACGTATACATTTTCAAACAGATATATATATATAGTATATAGACATAAAATATAGCGTTCGTGTTAATGATCCGTTATATCACAACGGCACACAAACAACCATGTTCTGATCACACGTACTGAAGCGATCGAAAGCGGTACAGCAAAGTCGGACATACACTTTATATGACATAACAAAATGACAGCAACTTACAAATGATTAGGGAAGCTCTACATACAAATAATGTGCAAATAATAATCGAGATGATCTGATCATCTAACCGTATTTATATAAATGATAAACACTAATGGTTATAAAACTGCGGAAATATTATATAGCAAACTTCACGAATCAGACGAACATTAAAGCATTCGGGGCGATCGATTTATATCAAAATAAACGGGCACATAATCACCGATCCGGATAAACCGTGTGAACGCGAAACAAACGCCAATTAAAATACGGACGTAAACACTAATATCCGTGAGTACGTACAATAATAACATTTAGATTAACATCTTATTGGAGCATAATATTTAGATTTCCGGCGTATTACAACTACTGAGATACATATTTTTCTAGGTGAGTAAAAGTATGTTAAAAATCTCGTCAGAATCTACTTCGAAAGTCAATGTTAACGATTAATTTAGTTTTGTTTTATATATGACAAACGTCAACAACATAATATGCAAATAACGAATCAAATGAGCATAATTTGTATAACGTGTTCAATTTACATTATTACACGGATTACGCGAATTAAATCGATTAAAATGATACCTATTTATGTGGAATGCAGAGGTTAAAATGATCATACCTTTAGAATTCAAGCCAGTCGAACTTGTTATTTTATATGTATAAACTTGCAAGCAATGTTTAAGTTACATGGCTATGGAGGTAGCGTGAATCAAGGGTCAAATGACCTACAGCTGTGCCAATGTGAAGGTGTGTGTAGTACCTAACGTCCTATTATGAGATGACACATCAGAGAGGCAGTTTACCTTCTTTGATCCCGGAATGCTACACCCAACCTGCCTTGAGTTTATTTCTGTTCTGTCTCGAAGTTAAACAAAGATTATATATTCCTATTCACATATATACAATTTAAAGACAATTCTAATTGTAAATCCAAAACTTACTATTACATCACTTTATGCTTTGTGTATAAAGTTATACATTCTAAACCTCAAAAAGGCTAGTAATGACTAACAAAATTGTTTTCTCATCTCATTAGTATATTTTTAGTTTACCTTTTGTTACAACTGAGGAACTGAAAGCAATTAATATGCCATGTCATATTCGATAAATTTTATTATTCATCTTCAGTCTTTACATTTTATAGCATATCTTAAATAAACATGGCCTCGCTCCAATTGAGATAAGTATTTAGTCAACATTGCACATTTCACTGGAAGGAAATATTTCTATTGCCAAATTGAACGCAGTGTCAAAGCACCGGTCGATGTTGACATTGCTTATAAAAACAATCAGAGTCAAATTTTCTTGACGTATAAAACTGATTAAAATGATAAAATAAGCATTAGATTACGTCATGAGCTCTTATGTTCGTTAGCAAAAAAAAATCGCATCCGGCTCCAAGCGATGAAAAGTCCACGATAATACTGCAGCAAAAAAAGGAGCAACGCTCGTAAGAAACCGGTCGACAAGTATCTCGCTTACGAGCAAGGTCTACGAAAAGTTAGAGAGTCGAGAACAATGTACAATGACAAATTGTTTTGTATGTAGCAACTCTGAATGTGTCTAGTGTGACAGGTTAAACAATAGGCGCGCTCTCAGCAATTAGTTGCGCCCGCGCATCGTCAGCACCAGCATCGCTAATAGCCGTGACGAATATAAGCCGTCATTAAAGACCCTTTGTCACAAGACGTGCAAAATAAATGGAAACGTTCGAAGTAATGAGCGAGACTGATAAATGTAATAGATATTCCCGGCCGGTTAAACGCTCAAAATAATTGCAAAATCATTACAAAATTTAGCTATTAAAATATGCAGCTTTTCCTCGCACGACTCCGAGCGAAGGACTCGGGCGCAATCTAAGGTTGCCTATTATCCGCCACGCTCCGAAAACCACCAAAAGGTAACACAAGAACAGCGGAAAAATTTTGAAACTCATTGCACAAGAGACGCCTCATATTAAACAATAAAGGGGTAACTAATAACGTCGATTATCTATCTGGAATCAGTTAATTGATGTTCACTACACCGGTAGCGGGAGCGCAATACATGAACCGCCCACTGCAGCTGATCAGATCTTACTCACTAAACAATGTTACTTACGTATTATGCGGTGCTGAAGATCATGATAACAAAACTTACCTGTAACAAAATAAAAATCATCATTAGTAAAATAAAAAACAGAATTGTGAGGTCAGAATGTTAACAAGCAAAGTAACAAAAGAAGTCATTATTTTTAAAAACAAAGTCGTGGAAAGTGCTCCGTAGAAACGAGATATGCGGTAATAGATAGCAGTTACTGATGACATGTGAAAGAATTACGAGCATTACGTTAAACATTACATGAACAGTCATCGGTTAGGATCACTCGCCAATTACGAAACTAAGACCAAGAAAGTATAAACAAAAAAAAAAGAAAACCTTTGTGCATATAACCGTATCACGCGCCGCATTTGAATTTTTTAAGACATATTTTAAATAAATACCGCGTCATAATGTACCTAATTATTTATCGTTTCAGCTCATTTTACTTCCTTAAATTCAAGGATTATTTGAGATAGCAACAAGTAGACATTAAATAATAGGTGTAACATGACATCTTTGGCTGTGCGGACTGAGATTGCGAACTTACTTGGCCAAACAATGCGGAAGCTTCGGACACTTAATCGATGTGAAGGTTATTTTTGTACTCAAGGGTGGGATTAACATTGTATGCATAAACTGTATTTTATCTGGAAATCTGTATAGGGCGTTATTAATACCACATAACATACACCACTACTTTACCAGAACGAATTGTTTTCGAGCTCACAAAATATATTTTCTGTTTAAGATTTAATTTTAGACGCGAGCAGTAATTCTAGTTTATTGCAATATTAGATTTAAATCGAGTCTACATTTATTTATCGCTATTACATTCCTAGATTTTTAATACGTTCCATATTTCAACACGAAAGCCTTTTTTGGTAGGTAGACAAACTTACGCCTTACACAATATAGAGCAAACCGATCAGCCTTGAAAGTGAGCTATGGGCATAAATCATAAATCCGGCAACAATAGTGTACATGGCAGTACTTAGTAAAAACAGTTTAAAATATTTCACTATGGAATGGCCCCGAGACGGCGCGTGCGCACTACACGACCGCAGCCGGTCACGATTCAAAAGAATCGATTTTTCATAAAATGTTGACCTTAAATTATCATTGCTGAAGCAGACATATTTAGAACTAGATCCGTTTTAGGCGCGGCTTTAGTATAGCTAAACGGTATGTGTAAGTACGATAAGGGTATACGACCAATGATCGAACAATAGTTGAGTGTACCGACTGTGTACACAATTAACATCGATCAGGTAGAACCCACGCAATAAGGAGCTGCATGTTGTGCAACACCCAACTAGCAACGTAGACAGTCTACGCAAAGTAAACATTTTATTACTACACGTTTCTAAATTCGCTAAAGATAATCTAAATTGTAGCTAACAAATTGAGGAATGTATAAAGGAATTCCCACATTAAAATACAAGGCCTTTTAATTGGGAGGTTTTGATCATAATAAAGCACGTCTAAGAACGGTAATAAACAAGGTTCGTGAGACATTAGCTCGGTGCCCATATAATTAATTTGAAAATGAGCTAGATAATTGACACAAATAAAACAGGAAACCTTAAGATGACGTAAATCCAGCCGGTTATGGAACTTGCTCTGATATTTGTCTATTATTTAAATGAGTTACAAGGTTACCTTATTATTCACTTCAGAGTAGTAAAATTAGGTAATAATCAAAAATTTTCTGTTTATTAAACAGTTCTTATTCAACTCGCCTTTTTATGGAATGCGTTAGCTTATACATAATAAATATGAATTAATATGATAAACAAATCCGATAGATACCTAAGGCTGGGTAGATGACATAACAATCTAAGATGGTGCATTTGATAAAACAGGTTGTAAGATGGCACCGCCTTGACCGAGCGACTTGTCCGATGTAATTGCTTTAAGAACTTGCCGTGACATTATTAGAATTTCTAGTACTTCGCAGCCAACAAATACCGGTGCGTAACATCTGACATTTAAGGATTAGAATTCAATACCACACAGATTGATATGCAGAATTCCTTTGTACAAGCTATCATGTTATTGGCCGTATAAAATTGAAAATTATTTGCCGTTTGCATTTGAAATCAATTCTTCAATAATAATTTGGTGGGCAATAATTTACTCTCGATTAAATTGCTTTAATAACAAGCTCCAAATTCATTATCCTCTTGTTAGCCAAAGACCATTAATAATCGATTGCCTAAGCCGATGTTTAATACTTTAACAATGGTCTTAATAATCATTTATTTTCATTAGAACAATAGGCGGGCAATTTAAGAGGCTAAGATAGCAGTTAGAGTCCAAAATAAAAGAAATTTTAATGATCCAGTTGTTCACGGCACGCGCCGTGTGCCACACGCGTTCATTAAGGGTTGTCACAAACCGTTTTCTTTTTTTAAAATAATGTGATTTGATATTAATGATATAGTTTACTTGTTTTGACTGTCTAAATGTAAAAAATAGTGTCTAAAATGTTTTGTTTAACTTTAAAATACTATTCGCGATTATAGATCAAATGTTTAGATAATAAAAAGTTCGCGCGCACCCTATCTCCAACTTAAGTCGTAACCTTCAATGTAATTTTATATCTCGCTAAGATAATCTCTGTGTATATGATTAAGTGCTAACCGCTGAAGCAGCAATTACTTTCGTCTCAATAAGCACATGTTTATGACAGACAGCACGACGTTATAATTTGCGACGCTCGAGGGCTGCGACGAAGACTGCTTTGATTCGATACAGTTTTGTAATCGCGCGACAAGCCAGCACAACCAATACCGTAACACACAGTAAGAACTCTTTATTGATTGGCGATCGCAATCATTATTATTATACATTGCGCAATTTGTTCGACACACGCGTGCCGGACATTAAGGAGTGGTCAACAAACAGTTATGTCGCAAATAGGCGGTTACACTTTGTAATAAATAAACGCCGGTCGGCTTTCCGTCGTTCCGCAAACTCAAGAAGATCAATGCATGCAATTACCAACAACTACAAACGTATCAACCTTCATTTGCAGGGGACTTATCTAGGTAATTACGTAAATCACAGTCATTGTACGCAAACTAAGACTTAATTGGATGTCTTCGAACATAGCGTATAATAAAAAGGACATGCACTGTTAGAAAGTGCGGAGGAGTACAGTAAACGTGGCAATCAACATGTCCTGGCGGTTAAACCTGAGTCGACACAAACAAAGGCCGATGGAAAGTTAGCGACAAGCGCACGGACCGAGCTCTGCATACAAATTGTCAACAATACATCAGCTGAGAGAATTTCCCAACGCTCTGTCACAGTGAAACTAGAACGTGAAGAAAGCTTTTTTATACATACGAAAACCCCTATAAAACTATTGTCGTGGCGCGTTCATTCCGTCGGCGCACACCCGCAAGGTTGGCGGCGGTATCGAAAGCACCGTCCACCGTGACACTCCCAGACAACTAGTTGGTTAATCACTTCACGTTTTGTACTGACCGCAAAAAAATCGGGCACCTTGCAGAGCGAGGCCATGCGCGCTTGTCTTAGTTTCCATCGCTCATATAAAATTATTACGACAACAATGCATACGAACTCGATGGAACGCAGGGCTTGTGAACAATCGCGACACAAATTTTTATGAAGGCAAACTAGGTATCGCAAACGAAAGGATGCAACCGAGATGCGCCTTAGCAGTCGCGGGCAAATGTCAAGCCGAGGTATTCGGTGAACTTTACGTCTCACCTGCTTCTAGATACGTGCACATTGCCAACTATGTGTAAACTTTATTAATAACATTTATTCAATAAATTGTACGTAATGTAACCGGCAGGTTTCTGAAAGCAAAGAACCGGTGGTTATTACAGCAACAATTGCCAAACACACGCCGTGCGACAACAACTAAACGTACGAAATAATCATAACTGAATCAAGGTTGTTCGTTGCGAATCACGTGGCTAACGAGTGCTATCGTTTCCCTCTTTCACAAGGATTTTAACCTTATGATTATGAAAATTTTAATAGTAAATTTGTAGTTAAATAGTATTAAAATTTAGGTAAATAAAAGGTTACAGTGACCTATTGTAGTAATATCATTGGTACGCCACAATCGAAACCAATTAAAACGTCGATGGAGCAAGGCGTCAGCGCACGCCGCACTGCGGTGTCCGCCCTCGCCGCTCTATGATCTAGTACAGGTTCGGTGCATAGTTTAGCACAATTACGAAGCGGGTTAGGCTCGTGTTTTATCGAAGGCGAAATCGAATCGGGTGACCGAGCCTTTCACGGAGCCCGGGCACGCCCACCGGACACCACGGGCGACTTTGCCTTCACTGCCCTAATAGTTCAATATCTAGTTCTGCTATTATTATAGTTCGACATAGTTCAGCTCGAGCGCTTTCGTTTCAATTAACCTGACGCTATTTTGAAATGAACTAAGTGATTGTGGCTTACCCACAGCGACCGCACACTACCTGATATCTTCATTGTTTTCAATAAACAACATTACAAATACAAAAGATTATAAGCATAATTTCGTGACTGCGGCAAGAAGATTACATTGCGGAGCTCGTGCCGATTTAAATTGAAAAAAAATCCGATCATTGTTTCAAAACTCTCAAAGATTTCTATGTAGTTAGTCGTCGTCGGTTCCAATCTAGGCTAATGAACATTTCCCCGGTGCGGTTACATAGATACGGCAAAACAATGAAGCTCCGGCCCGACATCTACTTAAAACTTATTATACTATTGAGTTAAATTAGGCACGACAACTGTGTTTTAATTGTATTTAGGCTCCGCGGCCTTACAGTCTCGCGGCACTCGTTAATTCGCCATTTCCAATTAAACGCTTGATTCTTAATGCCAACCGGGTCGGAGGTGGTCGCTCTACAAAACTTGATAAAAGGCGGGTGGTGGTGCGCGGCACGCCAGTGCCCGAAACACCGCGAATGGCCAACGCTTTTGTCTCCTTTAGGCCTTTCACTTTGCGCGCTCATGAACGACGACGAAGCCTATACGATTAACAAAGAAAGCCTTACTTAGATAAGTTTATGGATTGACGTGTTGTGTTAATTGTGTTAACGTTTGTGCAATATAGCTAAGAAGTGATGTTTTCTAAACTTTCAGATGGTGAGAGGGGCGGCGTTAGCGCTGGTGCTGGCGCTGACATGGGCGTGCTCGTCGCGCGCCAGTGTGCTCGTGCCCACATACGTGCTGCCGCCTGACTCGTTCGTGCGCGATCAGCGCAGCCTCGGCGCGCTGCCGGCACTCGACGCCGAACACGCCGAGTCACAAAGAACTATTAAACGACTAGTCGGTGGACATATAAAAATTAAATCTGATAAAGCATACGGTACCGCTAAAAATGCAATATCGTTTGATGCGAAAACAGAAAGTGGTAAATTTGCCGGTGTGATCGCGCCGGACCAGTCGGGCGGCAACGTTGGATGGAATCAAGGAATTTGGGATGATGGCATGCTCATGTCCAGTGCCGGCGAAGGGAAAGACGTCGCTAAGACTAAAGAGGTCGATGAAGATAAGAAGACATTGGCAGATCAAGTGGCCGAAGGGAAATACGGATTAATTCAAAATGAAATATTCGCTAAGAACCCTAAACGTCCTGGTATCGTTAGTTACGAGCTGAATGCAGAAACGAGATCAAAAGATAACCTTCAAAGTCTCGGTGGACTCAAGAAAGATGAAATTTGGCTTGCTGAAGATCATCTTTTAGTTTTGAAAGGAGGATCATTCCCTGAACGAACCAAAGAGACTGAGGGTAGACCATGGCCACCGATCGATAATTACGAAGCGCCTAACAGGCAAGTAAAGTTACCGCAGAAACCTAAAGTGCCACCGCCCTTTCCGGTACGACTCTCCGACAACGGACCGCTCGTTTTCCTCACGCCAAACGGCAGTGTCCCTGCGTCCCTTTTCCCTTCCTTCTTTGCAGGAGAGGGCGAAGGCCCTCTACCTCCTCCGCCATTCCTCTTTCCACCGGGAGCGCCCTACCCCGCGAGTGACAATCAAGGAAACGCTACTTCCGGGGGAGCGCCGCAGCCAGGTCCTCCGTTCCCATTCCTACCCGGGAATGCGAGCGAAGGAGCATTCCCATTCCCCGCATCCATGAACGGCTCTTTTCCAGAAGGCTTTCCACCGGGCGCAGTGTTCCTTCCACCACCGAGCAACCAGTCAGACCTATACGACGAAGACGACCCTTCGATCTACTATCCGCCGCCATACAATTTTTCCTACCGCGCTGACTACAACAATAAAGTGCCTGCTGGCCCACTTGTACCTGGAATAGTATTGCCACCCCCTCCTGATTTCTTCGCACCATTAGAGGAGAACACAACGGAGGCTGTTAAGACAACTACCACCAGACCATCAACTGTGACGACATACACAAGGCCAAAGACGACCACGAGGCCTAGTACCACGCAAACAGTGCACCGTAATAAGTATAAGACGCGACCTACGACAACCGAGGCGCCCAGAACCACGAAAGTACCGACAACGATCACGACGCCACCACCTGTTGAAATCGTAACAGCTCCTAAATCGAGAAAGCCACAACGTATACCATCAAGACATCCAGTAAGAGTACATAACTTGCCAGATGAAAACACTACAAGAACTAAAACAGAGAAACCTGTTTACAAAACACGAACAAAGGTAACATCGAAACCTCTGTCTGTGTCTGTTATCTACGATTATCCTGAACCTATATATGACAGTAAGGTGCCAACAACATCTGAGAAACCGTACATATTATACGATGTCCCACAGAAAACACCAAACATAAATGCGAACGACATTTCATCGACGCAAGTACCTCTAAGGGCTCATTATTCTAACACACAGAATGACGTACCCACTACAAAACTACAGCCCATATATAATACCAGAAAACCAAACGAAAATGCGTTTGCTTCGTTCTACTTCTACGATGAACAGCCAAAGACCTCGCCTTCACCAGCCACATATTTCGATGGCAGGAATTACTACAAGACGGTACCAATTAGCCAAAATCCTTACCCGCAACAGCAGAATGTCAACAGTCAGTCAGGATATAACCCAGCAGTGGATATTTCTTACGGAGCTATCGACCAGGCAGATGCACTATTCCTGTGGCCACAAAAGCAAGGCCCACGTACGCTTACCCAAGAATACTTTAGTATTCAGAAACCAAGACAGCAGCCAGTATACGTGCAACAACAAAAACAAAGGCCAGATGCTTTCTACCAACAAATCGCGGATATACAACAGACTATAGACTTTTTTACAACAAAGAGACCGAAAACACACTCTCACAGGCAACATACTCATAAACCAAAGGCTATAACAGCAAGACCTGTATACCAGTTCAGCTACCAAACTCAACCTAGGCCAGAACAGTTGCCCTTCCGAGCACCTAAATTGGACCCCGAACCTTTCATACCTATGGTAAGCTACAGCAAGCCTTTTAATGTAGCCAACGAGTTCAACGCTATAACACCGTCAGTATCTCCTGGTTACCATCAACAATATCTAATCGAAAACGTGCAAGTGACGACCGAGTCGCCCACTTCTAGCAGATACTATCCTACTACGAAACCCCGCGATGAAGATTATGAAGACACGCATTATCAAAATGATGTTCGCAATAAGAACAGAAATCCGATACCGATACAAAGCGACCAGCCCGAGCATGTTCGACATGTTAGTAGATACCCCAACACTACGCCGAACCCCATCAGTCAAGGATACTATACAAAGCAGGACGAAACATACTTTGATGACATAACAAAGAACTCTTTCGATGTTTTTGGTAAGAAATTAGAAGACAACACTCACGACGTAAACGGCTTGGCAGTTACCGCTCCGCTTGACACGGTTAGAACGCCGATAAACAACGGTATAAACCTTCAGTATGCGTACGAGATCGTCGAGTCCCAGAGCCCTAACCCACCGTCTCTGGACAGGGATACTCTGGTAAACTACCGTGACCCACACCCCACAGCGGACCCGGAGAGCGAGCCCGTGCCACACGTGAACGCCGAACTGGGGCAACAAAAGCCACCGTCATTGGCCGACGACACATTGGTAAACGACCGCTTCCCACGACCGACAATAAACCCCGACAGCGAGTTTATACCGATACCGAACCCCGGGTATAGAACGCCACAACAGTACCGAGCGCCGACGCAGGTGCAGAGGCCGCAGTACACCGAGGAGCAGTACGACCTGAGCCGGCCGTCGCTGGCGGGAGACACGGCCGTGAACTACAAGCGGCCGCTGCCGGCGCTCAACCCGGACGCGGAGTGGATCGGGCCGGTGAACGCGGCGGGCGAGGGCCGGCCCGGCTCGTTCGTGTCGTACCGGCTGCCGGGCGAGGGCGCGCACGTGTACTTCGTGACCCCGCAGGCGGCGCGCGAGCGCTACCGCGCGGGCCTTGGCCGGTGAAACCAAAGCTAGTCCCGACTGCCGCCCGCCCAGCCGTCGGCGGCGGCCCGTGTAAATAAAAGCGCAAATGTGATGTTAAAGTGTCCTAAGTAGTGTAAGGTATGAAAGACTAGCGGGTCGGCCCGCGTTGCCATAATATTTAAACAGCGAGTTTTACTTAGCTTTACGTGAGATACGTTCTCGATGAGCGATGTTGTGAAACATGACGGACGCTTTACTTTTGATATGTTATTTATTAAATTATTTTTAAGTGTCTGTGGTGCATGCATAATGATAGTTAATTTATTTATGTCAGTATTCAACGAACTATTAAGAATGATGTGATATGTGTGTCGATGATTGTGGCATTGTTATTGCAATGTAATAATGGCAGCAATTGTTAATTGTAATAAAATTGTTATTTAAAGAATTTTGATAAAAATCAATGTGATTTTGTATTTTAATAAAATAATACAAAATTGTTATAATTAATAGTGTTTTTTTTACTCGATACCCCTATGAATGATATTGGAAAAAAATAAGTTATTTACGATAGCAAAATAAGATTAATACCTGTTACTCAACAAGTTAAAATTAAATAAATGACTTGTTGACGCAAAATAGTTCAGTTTTGTAGCTAAGACATAACGATTGACAGTGGAACATTGAATGATCGATTGAAAACTAAGCCAGGGACAAAAACTGCTGTATTAGTAACAATTACTTGGTAATGTGAACCGCAAAAACGTTCACAACTTGACCTAGCAAGTGTACAAGGTCGTTTGGTAACTTTCTAGACATTTGGCATATTTATAGTTTTACTTATTATAATCCAATTTTGCAATTTGAAAGCAAAGATACTATACTAGCTACGCCCCGTGTTTCACCCGCATTTTGGTGATAATGATGATGAAAATTATCCTATGCGCTGTTCCAGGTAATAAACTATCTATGTACCAAATTTCACTAAAATCCGTCCTACCGTTTTTTTGTTATTGAGTAACAGAAATCCATCCATTTAAACTTTCGCATTGTTTATAATAGTAAGAAATAAAATTAGTGGCATTAAAAGTTAACGTAGTTAAATGACTGTAAAACTGAATGATGAGGCTTATAAGAAAGCAGTTCCTGTCCATCGTAAAAGGCTGTAAAAGTAACGTAATAAACAAGATACAACCTGGATGTTATTATATTAGCATAGACTGCAATAAATTACTAGACATTTCAACAAAACTATGATTAGTATAGCTTTGATTTAAAAGAACAAGGTTCTTTAAGTTCATAGACATTTAAGCGAAACTTAAGCGAAAAAAAATTTGAAGAAAATATGCAATAAATAAAGCATAAGGGTAATTATGCATTAAAGCAATGACAAATAGAATGTGTAACCGCAATAATATTGACGCGTCTTAACAAACAATCGGTAAGTATTAAACAAGTTGAAAACAAATTATCTAATATTCAAATGTATGACTAAGATATGGATATTTTATACACAAACGTAATTCTCAGAATCCTAACAAAAAAAGATACTCCAACCGACAACACGACCTAGCCGAAGTATGTTTTGGCTTACAAAAACGTTAATTCGTTCCGAATAATACAATGTCAAACATTTACATAACAAGCAACAGCATTAATTTTGACATCAATGCTACAGACGAACAGATGGTGTAAGTCGTTACTAATACATGAAAAAGTAAGTTTGTATGTTTGTGACGTTTTCAATGTTAAACCTCGACTACTTTCGAGGCATCGAATTTTGGTAGGAAATGTATCATACTGTATGATTCATACATGGGTACCTGTGTCGGGCTCGGCGGCTGCGTGTAGAGGGCGGGTGTGTAGTGCGAGGTACCTGTGTCGGGCTCGGCGGCTGCGTGTAGAGGGCGGGTGTGTAGTGCGAGGTACCTGTGTCGGGCTCGGCGGCTGCGTGTAGAGGGCGGGTGTGTAGTGCGAGGTACCTGTGTCGGGCTCGGCGGCTGCGTGTAGAGGGCGGGTGTGTAGTGCGAGGTACCTGTGTCGGGCTCGGCGGCTGCGTGTAGAGGGCGGGTGTGTAGTGCGAGGTACCTGTGTCGGGCTCGGCGGCTGCGTGTAGAGGGCGGGTGTGTAGTGCGAGGTACCTGTGTCGGGCTCGGCGGCTGCGTGTAGAGGGCGGGTGTGTAGTGCGAGGTACCTGTGTCGGGCTCGGCGGCTGCGTGTAGAGGGCGGGTGTGTAGTGCGAGGTACCTGTGTCGGGCTCGGCGGCTGCGTGTAGAGGGCGGGTGTGTAGTGCGAGGTACCTGTGTCGGGCTCGGCGGCTGCGTGTAGAGGGCGGGTGTGTAGTGCGAGGTACCTGTGTCGGGCTCGGCGGCTGCGTGTAGAGGGCGGGTGTGTAGTGCGAGGTACCTGTGTCGGGCTCGGCGGCTGCGTGTAGAGGGCGGGTGTGTAGTGCGAGGTACCTGTGTCGGGCTCGGCGGCTGCGTGTAGAGGGCGGGTGTGTAGTGCGAGGTACCTGTGTCGGGCTCGGCGGCTGCGTGTAGAGGGCGGGTGTGTAGTGCGAGGTACCTGTGTCGGGCTCGGCGGCTGCGTGTAGAGGGCGGGTGTGTAGTGCGAGGTACCTGTGTCGGGCTCGGCGGCTGCGTGTAGAGGGCGGGTGTGTAGTGCGAGGTACCTGTGTCGGGCTCGGCGGCTGCGTGTAGAGGGCGGGTGTGTAGTGCGAGGTACCTGTGTCGGGCTCGGCGGCTGCGTGTAGAGGGCGGGTGTGTAGTGCGAGGTACCTGTGTCGGGCTCGGCGGCTGCGTGTAGAGGGCGGGTGTGTAGTGCGAGGTACCTGTGTCGGGCTCGGCGGCTGCGTGTAGAGGGCGGGTGTGTAGTGCGAGGTACCTGTGTCGGGCTCGGCGGCTGCGTGTAGAGGGCGGGTGTGTAGTGCGAGGTACCTGTGTCGGGCTCGGCGGCTGCGTGTAGAGGGCGGGTGTGTAGTGCGAGGTACCTGTGTCGGGCTCGGCGGCTGCGTGTAGAGGGCGGGTGTGTAGTGCGAGGTACCTGTGTCGGGCTCGGCGGCTGCGTGTAGAGGGCGGGTGTGTAGTGCGAGGTACCTGTGTCGGGCTCGGCGGCTGCGTGTAGAGGGCGGGTGTGTAGTGCGAGGTACCTGTGTCGGGCTCGGCGGCTGCGTGTAGAGGGCGGGTGTGTAGTGCGAGGTACCTGTGTCGGGCTCGGCGGCTGCGTGTAGAGGGCGGGTGTGTAGTGCGAGGTACCTGTGTCGGGCTCGGCGGCTGCGTGTAGAGGGCGGGTGTGTAGTGCGAGGTACCTGTGTCGGGCTCGGCGGCTGCGTGTAGAGGGCGGGTGTGTAGTGCGAGGTACCTGTGTCGGGCTCGGCGGCTGCGTGTAGAGGGCGGGTGTGTAGTGCGAGGTACCTGTGTCGGGCTCGGCGGCTGCGTGTAGAGGGCGGGTGTGTAGTGCGAGGTACCTGTGTCGGGCTCGGCGGTCTGCGGCGCGTCCTGCAGCGGCTGCGTGTAGAGGCGCAGGTACACGGCGATGGCGACGCGTGCGCAGCGGAAGTAGAACGGATGCGCGCGAAGTACATCCTCCAGCCGCAGCAGCCCCACGTACGACCGCAGTGTCATCTTGCGCATGCAGTATGAGTGGAAGTCGAACTGGTCCTCCATAATCTCAGAGAAGTGCTGCAAAAATTATTACGCATTAATACACTTTATACATTACCTATTTGAATAATGTTAAAAAATCTTAGATTTTTTAAATAATAATAATATAATAATAATAATCTTGATTTTTCAACGGCTTCAATGATTCATTACAGGCAAGAACAGACAACTACACGTCAGACGAATAGCTCTAGTAAAGAGCAACAATCCATAATTTCAAACCAGAATCCTCTATGAGGCTCTAGACATGACTGCATTTCAACTGCAAACCAACAAAATTAAAATTTGCGGTCGGATTGCATTTGAAATGCAGCTCGTCTGTGTAGAGCTTTAGGCTTAGGTACTAAAATATTATGAACTTGAAACTCGATTTTTTTTTTTGTAGGTGAAGTATATCTCGTTGATGTCTTTTATGGTAGCAGGCCATTATTTATAATATCCTGTAATGACATTTCATTTATTTTTTTAAATCGGGTCACATGTGTGGCCAGTATTATTTATAATCGAATAAGTATCGATATTATTATCGAAACTTATTATTAAAGATTATTATATCGATACATATTCAGTTTTTCTTTTGCACCTGTCTCTTTTTTTCATAAAACGTACCGTGGCCTAGAGCCACCCAACAACAAAATAAAGATAAAAAATTAGTTTTTCGAATGCTGTTCCTACAATGTAGTGTTATAAATAAATAAGAAGGTAATAAATAGACACTAACCCTGTCGACCTCGTGCGCTTTTTTGAGGGCTTCGCCCCATAGTTGTTGACGCTGGTACGCCGCCGCCGCTTCCGTTTGGAACCACATGCACTGCATTTCATTTAGGTTTTCTGTTGCTGGGACACCTAGAAAAAAAAAGAGTTGACTTCCAAATGTTTTAGGGCAGTGTTCTAATCGGCTAAAGATTGTATGAGAAACCGATTCGATTTCGTGACAAGAATAAATAATCTCTTAAGAGAGTCCTAACTAACGCTTGCAAGTTATCAAGAGAACTGCTTGGTAACGATTGTACGCTAGCTCTAGACAATCCGATAACTCCACGTTTCTTGAAAAGCACGACAAACCGTTGGTCCCGACTGTCATACTTTGATTTTTGACAGTCATTAACTCATTTTAATTTTGACATTCAGTCGTTAAGGGATACTGTGTTACCCAGTAATATGGGTAGTGGAGGTCATATAGGCAGGTCAGCATAGCTTCGTGTTGGTGTTCCGGCTCGTACCTTCCCGTGTGAACTTGGCGCACATGTCCTCGGCGCGCTTGACGTGTCCGGCGCGCAGCATGTAGCGCGCGCACTTGCTGTTGACGTAGCGGTCGGCCGTGTCCATGGCCTGCGCCTCCTCCAGCCACTGGTACGCCGACACCGGGTCGCCGGCGTGCTGGCACACACAATATCGTTATTGCCTTTCTTTCACTTAATACATATCAAATATATTTGTATAATATGCTTTACCTAAGAAAAAGTTAAAAAAATATCAAGTTCGCCAACCGGCATCGGGAACAGGGTCCAAACTACCGGTAGCTACTATTATTATTATTGCCCTATAAAATAATTGGACATAAATGTAAAAAAAAAAAAAACTACCTCAATGCTAAAAAGAAAGAAAGTTATTTAACGGTTGTCTTACCTACGCACATATTTTTCGGGATACAATAACTAGTTAAGAATTCGATCAAAAAATTGTCGAGATATCGTGAGAAAATTGTAAAATAATTATAAATTAATCTTGCGACAAACGAAAATGTGTTGTGAAAGTAGGTCAAAATATTTGTTAAATCCGTAAATATCAGGATCGTGTCTAGGCTAGTGTATGTAAGTCTACAAAATATCAAAATAAATAATAATAATAAATCAAACGCTACTACACAAAAGCACTTTATGAAAGTCAACATAACTAACAGCACCCCAATTAGCCCACCCTAGTGCTCTGGCTGTGGAGAAGAAACGGCGCAACGAACTCCCCAGCAGCACGCTGTCTCTCATTTTACAAAAACAATAATGATTACATTATAGCTACCTAGCTAACTAACCTAGATAACTAAGGACCCGCCCCAAATTCGCACAGGTAGCCAAAACTTTATTTTAAATCAGTCTATCCATTGGTGAAAATCAAATGCTAATCTATTCGGTAGTTTTTAAGTTTATCACGTTTAGACAGATGCGGCGTGAGACTTTTTTATCATATGTATAGATTAATACGTCTTTAAAAGTCGAAACTGGACATATTTTCAGCGTGAAATATATCAAAGACATACTAACCTTATATATCCTTCCTTTAACAATAAACAACTCTATAAGTGTGGGTGTGTGCTCGATCGCGGCGTCTATATAAAGAAGCGCGCGATCCGTCTCCTTCTTATAGTCGAAGTGTTGGGCGGCGTAGTAGTACGCCCACAGGAGAGCACTGGCCGGCTGCTTCGTTTCACTGGGATCGGAGCTGAAGGTTCCGTGTTCAGTCAAGTTGTCCATATACTGTAGTATTAACTTCTCTATCGTGTCTGCTTTGCTCTGGTCTGCGTATAACGACCTGGAATTAATATCGGTTAATGTTACTTAAAGTGAAAACTGTGCAAACAACAGTGTGCCAAATAAAATATTGCCTTCTGTGGCAGTCAGGTAAAAAAAATTCAGTGTTTGTAGCGTTCATTGTGTTAGCAGTAAATATTTGAATATCAACAACATTATCCGTCAAGTCATTGATAGTCATCCTCAATAAAGTTGTAGATAGTGACTGTCAGTCTGGGCTAATCTTCAAAACGAAGAAACTGTCCCAGATGGCAGTCTACATTTTTTTATTGTAAAGTTGACTGGCAGACAATGCCTTCAGGCATTAAGTCCGCCTTTGTGCAAAAATGTGCAAAAAGTATAAATAAATGTTTGTTCAAGTTTTACCCTATTATAAATTAAAACGCGTGCTAATTTTCAAAAATGCTGTGTCAGCGACTCCCGCACTAAGCTATTTAATCAAAATTTCACAGACATTTAAGTCAAAATTAAGCGGTTTCAAAGAACAGCTAATTCAGAGTTAAGTTTGCTAAAAAAATAAATTGGAATCGGAATCCATTGAATAGGTTTTAAGTGAAAAAGTAAAAAACATCCATTTATCCATCGCTCCATTCTCACAAAGCTGTTCATTTATAATTTAAGTAGGAATAAGTGATGTTTGTTACAGAATTATTGAAATTCATCTTTGTAGCGATAGTTTGGGGTGTATTGCAACTGACAATTCATCCGAGCAAGCGGCATATTTTACATATCACGTCTTAAAATGCAGTTAGTATATGTTACAGTAATGTTATATATACCTGATATCAACAAATAGCGGGGGTATTCCTTTGTGCAGTCCGTGGCGGAGGTACTCGTCCACGAGTCGCTCGAACACGGGCTGCGCGTGCGCCTCCGTCAGCTGCAGCCGGCGCGGGGCTATCGCTCGAGGGTATTCTTTCCTGGAAAACATTTTAAACATCACAGTAATACCTAAAATATATTTATTTACCCATATTCTATTTCTAGATTTTAACTTAGAATGATCCTATAGATGATAGATGATGATAGACATAGGCTGTATCTCAACTAATATAATAAAGAGGGAAGATTTGACGACCTCCGTGGTCGAGTGGCGTACACACCGGTTTTCAAGGTGTCGCCAGCTCTGAGGTCCTGGGTTCGATCCCCGGCCGGGTCAATGTAGAAAAATCCTTTTCTACATTGTCTTGGGTCTGGGTGTTTGTGGTACCTTCGTTGTCTCTGATTCCATAACACAAGTGCTTTAGCTACTTACTTTGGGTTCAAAGCAATGTATGTGATGTTGTCCACATTTATATATTTATTACTTTTTTGGTTGTAATGAATAGTCTCAAAAACTAGTAAATCGATTTTTTAAAGTCTCTTACATTTGCTAAACTACATTATCAGCGACAAACATTGACCGTATTCAACTGTTATGATACCCGCTACAGAATATGACGTTTTGCTACACGTGGGGAGGATGGCTAGTTGTACAATAAAGATTTCCAAAATAAGAATCTCCTTCACAGCTTTGCAATATTCTATGTATCTAATACCAAATATCTTGTGGCAAGTGGTACCAAATTCCCATCTATTAAAATATATATAAAAATGTATCTCTATTTCCCTTGGTCATCGCATCACGCGTGAACGAATAGAACAATTTTGCTAATTGTTTTTGAAAAAATATCTTTACATTTGATATAAGAAGGTTATAAATTATTTAACATCACGTTACTTGCCTAGAAAGAAAAAGAAGGCGAGTAAACCGCGGGGCACAACTGGTATCTTAAGTACATACTTAGTACAAACGATTTTCATATGTTCTACACAAGCTAAGGTTTTTCATAAAAATAATTAATCTAACTAATCTATACTTAATATTATAAAGCTGAAGAGTTTGTTTGTTTGTTTGTTTGTTTGAACGCGCTAATCTCAGGAACTACTGGTTTGAATTGAATAATTCTTTTTGTATTGGATAGTCCGTTTATAGTGGAAGGCTATAGGCTATATAACATCACGCTACGACCAATAGGAGCGGAGCATAAATGAAAAATGTTGCAAAAATGAAAAACCGTTTAAAATAAAACAACGAATGAACAATGTCGCGGGGATCAGCTAGTAAAAAAATAAATATAACATTTTGAATCTATTAAAGTCAGAATCAAGCTCTTTTATTTCTATTACAGGCACTTCAGAAACGTTATAAATCTATTTGCGCGTAGTTTTAGTACTTTATTCATAAAATAACCAGCAAAATAAACTAAGGACATATAAAATAACACTAGTAATAACAAGACAAATAGCAAGCCTTGTAACAAATTCCAATCTAAACAGTTATTATCACTAATTATATCATCGATAGGCATTATGTAACGAAGACACGAAATATGCAAAGTTATTAATGCATGCAAATAATGATAAATTATACTTGCATAATAATGTAATCATGCGAATAAACGGCTATGCGAAATGTAAATACATGTTCAGTGATAGTCTATTAACATATTTATAAATGGATAAATATTTATACACGACTAGCGCCCAGTGCTACACCCGGCATTGCAATGACACGTAAAGTAAAAAAAGAGTTGAGTTGCACATGTGTTTTTTGGTGCAGAAGTTTTAGGCGTAGTTATACCCTACCACAGTTTCCTCGAAATTTTGTTTGGGATAGCATAGAGAATAAATAATAATAATTTATTTTTAATTATAGTGAAGATAGATTATTTATTTTTATAGATTAGCATTATAATAAACGCAAATCAGATTGTTATAACCTATTTCAACCCAGGAAAACATTCTAAATCTAGTAATACATAAAATGAAATGCTTTTTTTTTTTTCTTGTTTAATGTATTCCCCTTGCAACTGCAACTGCATTTCTCGGCTGTTTCTTTTACCTATAAAAACTTGATGCTAACTTTTTTTATGTTCCACTTTTTTAAATACGAGTATATGTGTATAATGTACTATATATTATAATTATGTAAAATATTTTAATTTATTTACAACTAGCGACCCGCCCTGGCTTCGCATGGTTAAGTTTTTAACATTACAAATGTTTGAATTTCTCGGCTTTTCTGTACTATAATATGCATGTATTATACATATAAACCTTTCTCTTGAATCAATCTAACTATTGCTGAAAACTGCATTGCAATTCGTTGCGTAGTTTAAAATATCTATGAACAAAAAGCGGGAGTGACTTTGTTTTGTACTATCTGGGCCACTTAGCTTATTATATATTATATTGGTTGCAGCTGCCTAAACGATGTATAAGATAGGCTTTTGCCTAACAGTGGGTGAATACAATTATCGTGAAAGTAGTAGACACAAAACTTACACAAAAAATAAATTGCTGATTATTTTACCAGACTATAGTAATCATTTCTTATAATAACATATCTTGGGACAATTTACACATGGACATGTGATCCCAAACTAGGCAGAGCCTGTTTTATGGCAACCAGACAGCCAATTAACATACTTATATATTTCAAAATACATACATGTTATAAATAAATTACACCCAGACACAGCATAAATGACCATACTAAACACAAAGATTCGTCCTGGGAGGGAATCAATCCCACAAACTCAAGTTTAGGCCAGTCAAAATGGTAATTTGGTAATGTTATTAATCCAATTTCTACTTACTTATATACATCAAAGAAGGCCACTTTTTCGTCAGCATTACTTAGCTGTTTAGCTTCTATTAGTTTTTCATAATACATCACATTTTCGGGATTTCTTTTCAACAAATCTTCATACACAGCTTCTGCTTCCTTAAACCTGGAAAAACAATAGAAATTCATACTAATATTATAAATGCGAAAGTAACTCAGTGTGTCTGTATGTTACGCTTTTACAGCTAAACCGATAAACCGGTTTTTATAAAACTTGTTATGGGATAAACTTGAACCCCAAGAAAGGCCATAGGCTACTGGATATAGGAGCCGCGGGAAACAGCTAGTCTATACTAATATTATAAAGAAGTAAAGTTTGTGTGTTTGTTAAATTTTAAGGGGTAATCTCAGGATCTACTGAACCGATTTTAAAAATTCTTTCACCAATAGAAAGCCACATTATTGCTGAGTGTCATAGGTTATATAAAAAACCGAAAAATAAAAAGGCTTTTACGTGGTAGTCCGTTTTGCAAAGTGAATGGGAGAAAAAACGGTCGAATGAAAGCGTTTCTTACGAACGCTGCCTTTACTATGAAAGATATATTTTTGAGTTCTAGAAAAAAAATGTGGAGCTTGAAAATGCCTACTAAAAACTCAACGACAGCATATGTCTAACTATTATATTTATGTTACAAAAAGTAGTTTTTTTAATATTAGTGTAGATAATTTAATTTTTAATATTAATAAAATAATTTAAATCGTTAGGTCATATGTACTAAAGAAGAATTATTAACATTATTCCCAACGAAGTGGGCACGGGTCAGCTAGTAATAAATAAACACTACTACTATTAGATGCAACCTTAGATTATATAGACAAGCTTAGAGTCGCGCATCGCTAGTAGCCTGTTGTGCTGAGCGTAAGCAAATTTTGAAATACTGTAATCTGTAAGTACTACTCTCGTATATGGATAACGATGGTTCCAATAATTTAAGGGTAATATGTATTAGGTTTAAAGATGGTTTAAAGATAGTTTTAATAAAACGGCGCATTCGGTTTTGACACTAATTATAGGATTTTAAACTTGAACTCTATATATATAATAGGCATGTTTCCTATTTTTTTTTTAATGTCCGTGTTGTAGATTAATGAATTTTATTGGACAAGTATTTTTTCTTTTTTCCTGCAAACAAAAAATGATCAAAATACAGAGAACGAAAGTTACGCGTGACGTCACTCCTCGCTACGATTTTTAGCGAGGCGTAGCGTCATAAGCCCCCACTCCGAAACTTTAAAGCGTGTATCTTTGTATTTTTCTATTGTTTTGATAAAAGAAAAAATACGTGTCTAATATTTTTTTATTATCTAACTGACGGACTAAATAGATTTTAACTTTTCATACCCAGGAAACATCCCTATTGCTTGGGAGCCTTATTGCAGTACATAAACAGCAGCCAGTGCAAATGTATGATGTATGGCAATTTAGGAGGTCACATTAGCATTTGTTTTTTAAATGTACATGTTTCATATTTTCAATTGAAAAAATATATTAATCATCCCATTCTAATTTATATACAACAAATAAAATGATAAATGCAAAATAAACTGGAAAGTTGCTTTTTTCCATAAATAAATAAGTTTTACTAACCTCTTCAATTTCAAATAATATTCGCCAGAGGTCTCCTTAATAGATAACTTATCAAGAATTTGCGCTGAGAACTTATTTAGGTGTAGCAAAGCCCTATCATACTGGCCGGACTCTGCCAACACCATGTTCTGATAAAGCAGCAGTTCTGAATGTTCATAGTCATAAGGCCCCTTCATCTGGTTGGTGCGGAACGTGTCAAGGATGCTGTTTGCCATCTCGTAGTCGCCGAGGAGATGGTAACTCATAGCGAAACCGATCCATGATGCTCTCTGCGTTGGTCTCAACATAAACAGCTGGTAACGAGTATCCTGGAAAAGGAGATAATACATACTAACATTATAAATGTTATAGGAACTCTGTCTGTCTTTCTGTTACACTTTCTCTGCAAAACTACACAACAGATTTTGATAAAATTTGGTATCAAATTAACTTGAAGTCCAAGAAAGGACATTGGCTAATTTTTGTCCGCAATAGCCAACATTCACTCTCATATAAAAATAAGCCTATAGTTTAATGCCTTCTTAAAGGGAAAGTATGATTCAATTTTAATTAGGTTATGTATATCTGGTACTAAAAGCAATTTTATGATGTTTGCAACACAAAGTATTTAGCAAACTGAGTACTCAACAGTACGCCACATCCAACTTATGTAAGAAAGATGCATTAATTATAGATCTACATTAAAAAAACCCATTGATTTCTGACAGTGTCTGAATTTTTTTTTGCTTATTGTTAAGTAGTCACAAAAAGCTAAAAAACGAAAATTAAAAGCATAATCATAGTAGCCAATGGCTACCATAATTTTCTCAATTATAAAACCTTCCTTGAAAGGCATAACCTTGAAAAAAATAAATGAAAGTTAATCAGATGACAATTGTTATGTTTACAGACATAAAATGTAAACATTGCAAATGATATAACAATCACAATATAACAATGCTGTTGTATGACATAACAATGCAATCGGAGATATTATATCACAAGATTATATGATGATTAACATGCTCATGGTAATCAATTCAAAAATAAAAATTTTCATCATGATGTACAGTTTTCTTGTTCTCTCTTTTTCAAAACAGGTATTTTCCTTTCTATATTAAACTATATTAATTATCCGTCAAAAAATACATCCATGAGTAGCCAAAGTTCATCTATGTTCTCGTGATTTATTTAACAGCTGTATTAAAAAAATCCATTGACCTTTATAGTTAACTGTGTATTTAAGTGGTAGTTATAAGCCATCAACTTATAATGATAGTCTCAACTTTCTTTTTTTATTATTGTCTGTTTTGTATCAGTGAGAACTTTTAAATTTAAAAATTTAACTTTTTTTGGCCATTTCTGTTATTTTTTTTTTATGCAATATCAATAAGTATCTGTAAGTTTTCCAAGAATTGTAAAATAAAATCAAATAACATATACAATTTATTTCCAATAACATTAGTCTTCAAACAGGACTGTTGAAAAGGGAGGCCTTTGACTTGCTGTCTGATAATACAGATTAGCAAAAAATCAATAAATATTAAATAACAAACTTACTTTATATCCTTCCAAGTCACGCATCTGAATTTGTAACAGTGACAAATCCCGAAGTATTTGAATATTTTCCTTCTCCCACTTAAGAGCATTACGGTAGCACTTGATGGCCTCATCATACTTTTTGTCCGACCGCTGGAGCAGCCCATACACGTGCCAACAGACGGGAGACTTCAGGTCATTACGGAGTCCTCGACGGACATACTCATATGCTTCATCTTTGCGTCCCAGACAGTTCAGTGTTAATCCTTTCATAGCCAAGGTTTCTGAAAATACATATACAAAAATTTATTGATATAATAAATCTCTATTATTATTTGCCATATATTTGTCTATGATGGGCATACTATGACTTAAAGAGCATACATATTCATTAATGAATGAATGCAATGCCCTTATGCAATATTTGTAACAAATTCAGACACTGTAAACAATTATACAGGCTAATGTTTTCAAAACAATTTCATTAATTCAAAACTTTACACAGCACAGTTCTGTATTTGTCATACATAATGCCACTTTACTCATATAAAAATTATAAATAATGCACCAAAAAACGTTGTTAATTATATAAAATCAACTTAACTTTTTTCATTCAATTAAAACTTACTTATATACAAAAATATAAATGTTTAGCATTAAAACTTACCTCCATGGTCTGCATATTTTGGGTTAGAGAGAATTTGCTTGGCAAATTTCAACCCATTTTTATATTGTTTATGTTCGTAACAGCGCTGGAAGATAACAATGCACTTATTGAGTGTTTAACCTCTATTATTAGATGCAGCCAAAGGGTGCTAGCCTTGTACATAATAGTTCAATATATTCTTGCAAATATAGAGCCAAAAATCGCTCTTTAGTAGTAAAAATTGAATAATAGGTTGTATATTTAATAAGACGCGTAATAACAGTTCTATTGAGATTTGCATTATTTTATAAATTCAAGATAATCGCAAAGAATGACAGGCTGCACCAAACCAAATTGTATGTTTACAATATAACTTACCAAAATTCTTTTGAAAAGCGCATTTTCTTTAGGTGGCAAAGGATTACTGGGTGGCATTTTGTTCGAATAAAATGAAGTATCTTTTTATTATTTCACTAATAAATTGAAATATTTCTAAAAACCTCGTGGCTATAAACCAAAGAAGTCGATGAAGGATTACTGTCTATGGTTTACCGTCTAGAACTGGTCACGTGACCAAAGTAATTGCCAGTTTTCAGAAATCAACACAGAACTTGTTACATATTGTGGTATTTATCATATAGAACTAGCTATAAAAAAGTGATTTAATTATACATCATACACAGGGAGTGTATGTTGTAAAATTAAATCGCTTTTTACTAAATTGACATTAATAAAATCTCAACATATTTCTTTAATGGTGCCGACTGCCGATGTTTACGAAAGCAGCAATTAAACGCTCACTTTTTAGTGCCTTAAACAAAATATGATTATTTGTTTTTCAGTCATACCATTAGATTAAATTCAATTCATTTTCGTGGATTATGACTACATCGCGGGATAGCGACGATTTTTTAAATAGCCTTTAATTTCGTAGATTTGTCATAACTTTATACTTTTATGTTCTTTTATCTTTAACCAAACTCGAACAAAGTTTTAGTTTTTTCGTTTGTTATCTATAATCAAAGAGCTAAATTTGCTTCTTCTGTTCTCTTGGCTGTCACTGTCAGTCGCAGTCAAAGTGTCAGTTAAACGGTCAGGTGTCAATTAATTGTCATAATTGACAAAAGTTTAATTTAATTTGTTGAAAAGAATAAAAATTGTAAAATTAACTGTAAAGTGTAAATGTTATTCAATTTTGTTTCGTTCACATAAACTCTATTTCTTATCGTAAAAGTAACATGGGCATAGAAAACATGCGTCGTTGGCCTATGTATACCGTATTTGCTGTATGTATTTTATTGTTGCTTTCACTATTCAATAGTTGGAGTGTGGAAACTGAATTGCGAAACAGGGTTTCGGAGCTTAGTACTCAACTTCAGGAATGCTCAAAGCAGCAGACATCATGCATGGAAGAATCTTTAACGTTACTGGAACAACGCGATGGCTATGTAGTGAAAATGAATGAATTTGATAAACAAAAGTCGAAATTAATTGATGATGTAGCCGACTACAAGAGCAAACTATCTAGATCCGAGGGACAAGTGAACCACACTAAAGTGGATGTGGAGCTTTGTAAGACGGAGTTGCAATCACTGAAAAATCTACAAGTAAGCAAAACTGCCATAGTGGATACATTAAGGTTAGAAAAGGATACTTTAACTGCTCAGTTGGATGAGAGGAAACAGAAAATAGAAGATTTGGAAAAGGAGATAGAGAAGTTGAAATCAGCTCTAACTACAAAAAGTGCACCAAATCCATCTGCACTACCTAAGGTGACACCAGCTGCTCAGCCTCCCAAGATGAGCCCTGCTCTTAGTGCCCACAACCCCATCAATGAACCAGTATTAGAAAACGATGCTAAGGAAGAAATAGAAGACACAAATGCCTTGAATGATGGCAATGATTTTGACCCACAAGTGCAATAAGTCTAATTATTATTTAATTTAGTGATTTGGTGGCCTGATTACAATTACCAGTAGAGGACTAAGAATGAGGCTGATGGTAGAAAGGCTATAAGCTAGATTATGTACAGAATGACTATTCTAAATAACTTTGGTGGTTCTTAAAACTTAAGGTAGCTCACATAACATAAAAATATCTTTTATCATTCTTGTTGATAAGAATGTTTATTTTGTAGGTTACACACCTATTGCAGAACTCTTGATAAAAGAGTCCAGTTACACAGGCAAGTTTAGTCCAAATTAATTTTAATAATTATATATCAGTTGAGGAGCATTTTGAACTAATTGCATATTAGTCTTATGATTTTTTAAACAAATAGAACATAATTAATTCGTAAGACAGCTGCCTTTGCAGCTGTGTCAATTTTATATTTTTAAACTCCAATATGCTGAGCAGAATATTACCTTTGGTACCTACTTTGAAAGTGGACTTTTTGATCCGCATGTTACATAAGTGCCAATACAAAATATTTTACTTTGTTTTGAAGTAAAAAGCATTTTACTAACAATATGTTATTACAAGTGTAAATAATATTCAAGTTACTGCAAGGACATTAACATTCAAAGTCAAATAAATACTGTTTTGTATATTATTTGCTGAAATTATTTTTTATGCTTTCATTCATAATTCAAATGCAGACTTTATGCTATATTAATGTTAATTTGTTTTTATAATAGTCATGAGTAATAAGTCTTATCAAAACACAGCTGTTGCCCTTGTTAGTGCATTTATAAATAAATATTTTTATGGTGCTTTTACTTTATGCCTTTCTACTTTCTATGAAGATATGAATATGCATTTGTTTATTACATTGAATATTGATAATTATAAATAATATTATTCAATATGAAATAAGGAACGGTTTGATTGTACTTCACAATTAAGTTATGTGCAACTTCAGATAAAGCCATATTTCATACTCGTTTAGCAATAATATTAGTTTTTATTTTAAATCACAAGTATTGTTATTATGAATATTGGGATTAGGATAGGAATATAGGAAGCCATGATGGTGCCAGAAATGAGTATTTAGATCTGACATGTGTAGTTTAATGTTGATATTTTATTTTGCTCAATTTTCTATTATTGACCCTTACCAAGTTGATATTCAATTGTTAGAAATTATTTCAATAGAATTACAAGGTAGTGTGAATACTTTTTATTGATATGTGGATTTATTATGATGTATTGTAAAACATCATGATTACATTGGCCCGTTATGTACGTAATGTATTGTATGTGTAATGTTAGTAAGTATTGTACTCTGTAGTTACTGTATTGTTTTCATACACGTCTTTTATAGTTGAGGAATAAATTGTATAGATTTTTCCTTTTTTATTAGTATTTCTTTCATTATACCCAAATAACTGTCACACAAATATTCCTCGTGTACAAACTAGTGCGCAATTTAACCACTTTCCTGTCCCGTGAGTCACATATGAACATATCCATTGTTTAACTATTGTGTCTACTGGCGGGACAGCTAAGTTTGTGCCTACTGTTGGCTGATTGTATAACCGAATTTCGTATCACGTCCGTTTTGTTATTTTGCTTAACAGGAAATTATCCATTTGATTGTGTAGTAATTACCCTGTATATCCTTGACTGCCTCGTTGGTGTAGTGGTAGCAAGTGTGACTTTAGTGCACGAGGTCTCGGATTCCAATCCCGGGCAGGGCCAAAAATTACTTAGGTAGGTACTGGCTTTTCTATTTAGAAATACGTGGTACAGGTCTGAATCAGGTGTTTGCACCCCCGTACCTCAAAAAGCAAGTAAAGTCGTTCGTTCTGCAGCTGATCTTTGTCAAGGAAGGAACAGAGAGTGCACTTTTCTTTGCTCACACGCTCTTGCACTGAAATATCTGCCGCGCAGATGGCTATCTCAGTTGAGGTTTAGAGAAGCCGACGTCAACGAAATTCGGACAGGAAGACATTATCCTGCGTCAAGGTTAACTATACAGGTTCGGTTTAAATCCCAAGATGGACAAAAACTGTGAAGGTAGTAAAGTAAATTAAAATGTTATCAATGCCAAGTTAAAATACCTACCTACTTACATATTTACTAGGAAACGATTTTACTTTTAGCTCGGTAGGTGTTTGCATTATATAACTAAGTAAAATAGTTTCCATTTTACATTACAAACTATAACCCAGTTTAATATAAGTAGGTACAACAACATTGCTGTAACGAGTGCAC
Organism: Diachrysia chrysitis; assembly: GCA_932294365.1. Classification (NCBI taxonomy): domain Eukaryota; kingdom Metazoa; phylum Arthropoda; class Insecta; order Lepidoptera; family Noctuidae; genus Diachrysia; species Diachrysia chrysitis. The sequence continues at coordinate 4,367,347 of OW028659.1, read as the reverse complement.
TTGAAAAAGCAATCAATCATTTTTATAGTTGTTGAACGCTCATGTGTGCAGTGAAAGGCTAGATATCGTAAACAGTAGCCCGGCTATTGAACCGATATATTATCGTACTATTGCATTACAAAGCATCACAGTATTGTCACATTCAAATCGTATCTGGGACTAATAGATAGGTACAATTAAATAATACTATTATTTGAAAAAGTGGTCGATGACCTCCGAGTAATTACCGTGCTTGAAAAGACTAATAACCCGCTCTTTTATGACTTTTAATTCATTTTTATAGCCTGCACTCAATAGGTATATGTTTTACATAAAACACCTAGATACCTACCTAATGTTACAGCTCGTGAGATTTTTTTATACCTATATTTGTATTATTTTACATTCGGGTTTAATAATGGGTTCCATCTATCTAGACATCAGATTTAATTATCTAACGTAATAATATATTAAAACTGGTATTAGCATCTTAGTATAAGCGATAATATTACTATACCTACCTACACCATTTTAAAGTTATGTTATAGGTAGTACTAGCACTGTCCCCCGCGACTTTGTCCGCGTGTTTTAGTTTCAACGGTTTTTCATTTTTGCATCATTTTTCATTTATGCTTCGCTCCTTTTGGACTCAGAGTATTGTTATATAGCTTATAAACTTCCTTAATAAATGGGCTATCCAACACTGAAAGAATTTTTCAAATCGGTCCAGTAGTTCCTGAGATTAGCGCGTTCAAACAAACAAACAAACTCTTCATACATATACATTACTTTATACATATACTAGCTGTGCCCGCGGCTACGCTCCCGTCAACTGAACACTTACCCTACCTACCCTACCCATGTCCTTCTCCTGGTTCTAAGCTACCTCCCCACCAATTTTCAGCCAAATCAGTTCAGCCGTTCTTGAGTTATAAATAGTGTAACTAACACAACTTTCTTTTATATATATAGATTAGTAAAGATTTAACTAATAAGTCATGACTTAAACTACCGCTTTGATTCAAAGACTACAATTTATATATCACTGGCTTTCATTAGCCATGTCGCTATGGCATATATACCTACATTCAAAACTAGGTTAATTATTTTAATATCGTAAGTTGCGACTTCTTTGTGGTGGCTGTAAAATGTTAATAGATGAGAAAAAAATCATGCGAGAACAATTAAGATCTTTGTGTTGTGATAATATTAGTGACTCAAAAAACATTGCTCCTATGCTTACAAATAAACAAATAGGTGCCTAAGGACTTTGCATAATCACCATGTAACTTCTTGTCTTTTTATTATTAGGCAACGAATTTCAGAAGAGCATGTTTCAAGGAAAATTTGGATACGAAACCGCGCGTAAGTTTTTTTTAACGCAACGTTCACGTGTTACTCTGTGCAATAGAATCGCGGAAAATGCGTTCTTTCTGGACAAGCTCTAACTTCCGATTACATGTGCGAGTTTGTTTAAATTTTAACCCTTTAAAACCTTTCATATTCCTGTCCACTGATATTTTTTTCCCGTCCAAGGAATGATCTTCAGGCCTAGATTACTAACAATAAATAAAAAAGCAAGTTTTATACTAAACAAGTTTTATTTACCTTAAACATCTCTAGCATAATCAAAAACAAAAATATTCCCATCTCCATTACTTCACAAGTAATGTGTTAACAACATAAAACTTAAAGTACCTAGTTATAACTAACGACGTACACTGGCAATCTCATTTACAATCCATATATATGCCGAATTACTTAATTAAAATCATAATTTGTAAATTATACGTAAATAGTTGGACCGCTAGCAGTTGGCAACACATAGGCTAAAGATAAAGCTAGAAAATACCATGATTGGTGAAACTAATTTGATCATTTCATGAGATTAATTAGACGTTAACACCACGCAAGCGTGAGTCAACAAGGCGATAACCTTAGGAATGATTCAGTGTGAAACATAATGCCGAGACATAATTTAGATAATACATTATTTCTCTTAAAACCAAAGCTTCTTTCGAAACTGTATTTCCTAAAATAAGAGGTCCACGTGACTAAAATAGTTGATAATGGCATTAACAAGATTGAGTCACAATTTAATGAATAGTCCTAAGCTAACATTTGTAACTAAAATTAATAACTAAACCTAATGAATACAAGCTACAAGTCGGTGGTAAATAGAATAGTGGAATTGACAGAGATCGACGAATTAACGACCGAGGAATCCGTAATTGCGACTGATAAAATATCGGTAATGAAAGAAATTGATTAAGACAGTTTATCCATAGATAACAACCTCTTTCGCATAAAATAGACAACTGTGTCAACCAATCCCATCTCAAATATTCTATCAAACATTATACCAATCGGAATTAACAGAGCTCAAGTTTAAAATTGTGCTCCAGAAAATCAAGAATCTATTATTTGTGCCATTTTTAACTTCTGCTACACATTTAATGCAGAATAGAACGAAAATACGCGAAAGAAACGACGCTGGTAAAATTCATAATTAAAAATATTTGTATTTACTAAGAAACCAGAGGCAGGAGTGTTGCTCCCACTTTTTCAGAAGACTTATGTCCAGTGGACTACAATAGGTTGGGTTGGAATAATAAGTCAATATAACAATGTATTGACTAATCCTATATAAGAAAATTAAACTGGATTAAAAAACTTTGGTCAAATCTAAAGAGTACAGTAATTAAAAGTTATGTTATAAAAACTACTACTAGCATACAAATTCATAATGTCAAGAGGTACAGTTGGTCACATTGTAAACAATCAGTATCATAAACATACATAAAAATAAATGCTATAACATAGTAAAATACAATATCTTCATATCACAAGGTTATCAAATTGTATAATTGCATCCATTCAATGGGAATGTTAACTTTACTATCAAATTGATTATATTTGTGTACAACATTGATCAAAGTGCATTAACAACTTTGAATATAAAAGGATAATAAGATTAATAATCTCATGGATTAAGTAAACAACTTTTGGAAATACCTACACCATGACAATAAATAATCTCTAGTGCCCTTTCACATGCAATAATATTTCATAACAATTTTCAAATTGGCAACATTGCACTTTTACATCAATTTGACAGTAAAATGAACACTAAATCTAAATTTTCTTCAGTTCTTGCTCAATGGCTACTTCCTCAAAAGCAGCCAACAGATTCCTCCTGCACTTGCTCTCATCAGCATACCTTAATGCCCAAATAATATACTCACCCACATTCAAAGGGTCCTCAGAATAGCTAATTTGTACTTTACATTTTCTTTCCCAAGTCATAGCATCAGAACTTCTGCTATTCCTTGTTCTAGCAAATTCTATGTACCCATTACATTCTACAGCTAATTTTGGCAATTGTGCATTGAGAGTGTCATGTGATCTGTCAGAATCTGTGCCGCTGGTTGAAGGAAGACAATCGCCCTGACCCACTTCTTGGTTAGGTGGTGTGATAGGCAAACACTTCCTCTTCACTTTACGTAGCCCATCACCCTTGTTACAAATATCTGATTCATCCTCTGGGTATGATCTCTTGAGTGGATTTTGATCTATTTCATTTCTATTATCTTCATCAGGTCCTGTTTTGTCAGTCTTTGGTTTTATGTCTATGATTATATCATTGAGAGGCTGGCAACCCTCAGACCACTCTGGACTGCTGCAGTTGGACCTAAGCAACCTTCTTTTGTGACCATTATCTTTAGTTCTGATAATTTCTGGGGAATGTAGTGGACTAGCCAGTATGGAGTCATCTTTTCTGAAATATTATTAATATTTAATTTTATTTCAACTATGGGAAATCTTTGTAATCTTATTGCAGTTATATTCCTTAAATTATAAAAATTTCTGTTGTTACTACTATGACTTATTATTTATTTAGTCTACAATAAATTAATAGAAAATATAGATTATTTGTCTAATTTGAAAGAATGACAAATAATGACATTGACAGTGACATTCTGGGAGTACCATGTGTCTGTGTTGGTGTCTCTTTTAACCACAATATTGCAGTTGAGATTATAACTTAACTTGAACTTTATTAAGTAGTTATTTCTACTTCCATAAAATATTTATTTATTTATTTATGTACACACAACATACAAAAAACACAAACATCTAATAAAATTAGGTACAAAGGTACTGTTTATTTCTTACGAAATTTCTGCCAGCAGACCTACAACTGGACACATAAAAGAAGAAACACAGACACAGTGTGTAAGATATTAGGTAAATATATGTTTATATCAGATATCCAAGGAGTGCCAATCACTACACAGTAAGCAGGGATAAAAAAGAAAACTAAAATATGTAAAAGCACCTAATTTAATCAACACTTAAATACAAACCTTGTCAATCTTTCATGTCTGCTTTCAATCTTATCGATACTTTCAATAGTGGTAAAATCATGATGTGAGCATTGCATATCATATTTCAGGAATGCGGTTACTTTCTTCCGAGTTTTTATTGTACGGCCAAACCATTCGAGTATAGCATCATCAGATAAGTACAGAGATAGATTGTATCGTTCATTGTCTATCATGCGTTTGTACCATGCAATAAATGTCCTAGCTTGTTGACGTTCAGAAAATTTGTTGTTTGAATTGTTATTGTTTTCCTGTAGAGACTTGGTGTATTTAGATTGGTTATTATTGCGTTTGAGTGGTGTAGCTGGCGAGGACATTTTCTGGAAAGACCAATGTTATAAGTAAAATTTTGTAGTTGTAACTCCGAAACCTTTTAATAACATTAAACTTTGTAAATCTCAGGCATCTTGGCCTGAATGATACCACCACCTTATGAAAAGGTAGCTTTATAAAAATAAGAATCTAGTAAGAAATTTAAAACAACAATAGCAACCTCTAGAGGCATGTACGATTAGCTGATTTCAATACAATTACTACTCACATTTGTCTGACAGTATTTCAACAACTCTTTGAGAGCTCTTTGCGTCGTTTGCTAAGTCCAAGCGGAGCCCTGCAAGACGTTTTTTACTTTCCTCGATATATGCAGTTATTGACAAGTTTATTTCTAACAGTTCTTTGTGTAGTAAAGTAACGTTCTGGCTATTTGAAGATATATTTTCTGTAATAAAATACACAACATTGGAATTGTCACACAAAAACAAATGAAATACGAAAAGTTTCGATATTTAAAACATAACCTACTTAGACACTCCACAGCTTCTAACGTTAAATTCTCACGGGTTAAATCATCGGATATTGTCGAATTCATCTTACGTTTGCGTTTTTATAAATTAACATCCGTAGTTTTATTTACGAAAGTTACACTAACTAATATTTTTCACGCTTAAATTCACTGTATCGCGACTTGCGGAGCGTCGTTTTCGCAAAACAAAATGGCAACCATAATAAACTTTACAATTTTATTTTATAAAAACAAAATGAATATCTTTAACATAACTATACTCTTTCGCCACAGTTTTAGTACGGTAAATGTGAAAGAGATGACAATATTATTGATGCTAAATATACTTCTTATGTAGGACTTAAATGGAATGAAACAAACAAAACTTAAACTAAGCTTGTTGTATCAGACACTAGAGGAGAAAGCGAGATATGATTATATGTATGAGTGAGACAGTGAGACCGAGAAGACAATAAAGACAAAGACAAACTTTAGTTATTGCTCTGAGACAAATCTCATTTCCATAGACTACACATATTTTTTTCAGCGTCTGTACAGCCAAGCTATTTTTTGTTCCCTAGTTGCGATATTTCCATATTTCCAAACAGTTAAAGTTTAATAGACTTTCTATAATTATTTTATTAGTTGCTATTACCAGTCAAGATTTTATGTATAAGTAAAGCTCATTTGCTCAGCTCTCCATTTCTTTCTAAGCCTGCTGCCTCTCGTCAAGAAAATGGCCAAAGTAAATAAATTTCTGTTTATTACGCATTAATGCCTGCAAAGCGAATATGTTTAATTCAATACAAATAGTAGAAAAAAAAACTAGTTCAAGAAGAACATTAATCAGTGATCTTTAGCTTAGTTGGTAAAATGACTGGTGCGTACCAGTAGACGCGGTTCGAGTCCTGCCTAAAGTTAAAAATTGTCCTTCCTACTATTTGTATTTAATTCCTCTAAATTGAATAAATAATAATTTAATACTATAAAGTAGGTATTTTAAATATATCTATTACTAATATTAAATAACTCTGTCTATCTAGCTGTCGGTCCGTATGCTATGCTTTGACGGCTAAACCGCTGAACCGATTTTTTATGAAACTTGGTATGGGATAAGCTTGGATCTTTTTGCCGCAATAACCAAAACCAACGCGGGACAGTCGTGGGCCAAAGCTTGTTTATAATAAATGTCCATTCTAATATTTTTATGCAACTCTCGTTAAGTGTATAAACTCGCCAGAACTCGCTTTGGTTTTTATAAAGTAAAATAGATCCTACTAACGTTTAAACTTGAATTTTTAGTAGATGTTTTAATTCGTGTGAATTCTTTATTTATCTCTTATTTCTTATTAGACAGAGTTTTAGGCTGTAAACAGAAAAACGAAGGCAAACAAACAACAAGTTGTATTTTGTCGCCTGAGATAGGTTAATTTTTACCATAGACAAAGTATTAATTACGCGAACGATTGGATAGTCGAGGGAGCGCGCTTCTTTGGGAGTGGTAATGCGCTGAACCAATCTACTGCGTTCGTGCGATCATTGACTTCGGCCATTGGTCTATCTTTTGTCAACCAATCATCGAAAAACCAGTGAGGACCCAATGTAAGTTTACAATTTATTTTCACCGAATATTCTCTCGCGATGACCGTCCCGGCAAATAATAGGAAATACTCCAAAACATGTGGATTGCAAGCAATATTTTCTACCATGTCTGACGAAATTACGTGAAAAACAGCAGCCATTTTGATTACGTTGCTTTCCTTGGCCTCGTAGCAGCAAAATGTTGTGACGTGTTGAATTTTCTGTACAGTGATGTTATTTATTCTGCGTTTCTGATAAATTTAATATTCTGGAACTGCAACTTTATCAACAAAAATTAAATGTAAGTTACTAATGATCTGTTTGGTAAAGAACTACTTATTCAATTCTGACAGAGTTTGCGAAAAAGTCGAATCTCCCAGGCCTCTCAATGCACTATCTTGCAACCTTCACGCTTATCTACAAGAGCGTCGAATAACGTACTTGTAGGTTTCTAATGAAACAAAATACTTAAAAAGTTCAAACTTAGCGAAAATATTAATGCTATTTATACCATTTCGTACCTATCGATTAATCTTTTTAAATTCAAGTATACAATCTTTTGAAAAGTAAATATTTCATTTCTAATAAAAAAATAGTTCCAGTGATAAAATAACAGACTTCCATGACCTGCCCCAACAAGGTCCTATAAGAAAGACTGAAGTTAGTAGACATTAACATAAGTTTTTGAGCTTTTCATGTGATTTGTGTGGCTAATGCACATAAATGGAGTACATAGTATTATATGAAATATTCTTACCTTTCTTCAGCACCAGTATGGAGCATGCTCAGATACAGAGCTCTGATGGGGCTCAAGTGATGACAATAAACGGGCAGCAGCTGCAAGTGCTGCAGATGAACAACTCGCCACACATGATACAGGGACCAAATGGACAACAGATTGTTGTGCATGCAGTGCCTTCTACTGGCCCCGCAATACAGGTATGTCAATATAAAAAAAAGGTTTATATTTATTTTTTCCATTATTTAATTATAATATGCCCAGATTGTTGGGTAGAAAATATCAATCAACAAATTAAGACATATTCGCTTGTGTCATTTTTATCATTAACCTACCTAAGTGGAATAAAAATATAGTAAAAGTGTAATATAACACCATATGTGTACAGAAAAATGTGTAATTTTCATGCATATCATATAGTTGTATGTTTGACTATATTATGGTTTTAACAGTTTTTCAAACATATATTGTAAAACAAATGACACTGTAATCTATACTATATATGATTATATATATTATTTTACTTCTTCATGCAATCAGATTGGAACTCCACAAATCCAGGTAGTAGTACCTTACCATGTAATTATCAACCAAACCTGTTCTCATCGGAACTACAATGATTTATTTGGACAACATTAAATTTTGTTAAAGGCAAATCTTCTAAAGACTTTGTCTACTTTTTACTGATTATTTGCTAAATTTAACAGTTACCAAATATATATTATAATATTTATATTTTTGTTTTAAATATATAATAATTAAAATTATTGGAAATTTTCACTTTATGTCTCACAATGAAATGATCAAAAAATCTTTATTTTTATTAATTTACTCATTAAAATTCTGTATATTTTTATTTCTTGAGGATGAATAACAAGTTTATGATGGTTTCAGGTAGCAACACCCAATGGGCAGCAATTACAACAGTTACAAGTTGTGCCAATTTCTAGCATTCAAGGTGTGTATCATACATAATATTGTAATAAATAAGCAGAAAAGACTTCTATGTATTTTTGTATAAAATTACAAAATTACACTTGAATGCAATGTATAATAAACATGCGTTAGTACACCGTTCTGCATAATCAATTATATATATTTCTGTGATTTAAAAAAGTTAAAAAAAATAGACAAATGTTTCATGAAGTCTTGTTTTGTTGTTGCAGGGGGTAACATACAACCGATGCAGCTAGTTCAAACACCTGACGGTCAGACTTTTATTTATCAGCCAGTTGCCACAAATGCTCAACCTACTCTTGATCAGCACCAAATTATACATCAACCTACCAGTAAGTTTACAAATTCAGTCTATAATACCTTATTTGTTTTCTTTAATTAATTCTGTGTCTGTAAATCTAAAGTCGATTGTTAGTAAAAATATTTTCATTTTAAGTAGACCCCACGTTGGGCGCCACAAAATATAAAAATTTTATCATATTTCCGCTCTGTTCCCCAGTTGCTCTGTTGGAAAAATAGGTAATCTTTTACACATCCCTGTATTCAATTATTACACTTAATATTTTATATAATTCAACTAAAAACTTTGTAATTACAGTGATCAATTTAAACGGAAACCTGGTGCAAGTGGCGGGCGTTGGCAGCGCGGTGCAAACGCAACAGATTGTCAACCAACCTAACATTGTTATGGTAAGTCAACGACATTTCAAATGGATACTGTTAAACCTAAAACGAACTTACGACTAGCCATGATGCGGCGTGCTGCTGTGGAAGGCCGCACTTTAAATTTCATATAAAAACGCATGATGTCAAAGCACTGACTTGTAACCAGCTGTCAACCACTCCAGTTGGCTGGAACCTGTATGACGAAGTTTTCCAAGATAATATAAATAAATAACTGCAGCAACTTAACTCATGCTGTCTCTGTCACTTTAAGGTGTAAAGTAGCGACAGATAGATTTTTAGGAGCGTCTTTAAGTTAAGTTTCGATTGAGTATGCTGGGACCTTTATTTAAAAACGTACATATACTAAATAACGTAGAAACGTGTCATCTGGCGCATCGCACTGGTGTATATTGGCGGACCGCAATAGAAACAACACTATACGGTTAGCCTGAGTACTGCGTGCCCTTGCGGCATACCGTACATACTGCGGCCTGCACACCGTATAACGGCCAGCCGCTAGTGCGTTTTCGGTCATAATATTTATTTACTTGCAAAAACCTCATATTTTATAGTAAAAATATAGCTTTGTCTTTCACCATGTTAATTTATATACTGCGATTTATACTAATGTAGAAAGTATTTTTGCTACCAAGTATAAACATAGTTATATAGTAAAAAAACTTTATTATTCTTCTAAAAAGTGTACTATAATAATTGTAGATGGTAAACGGCGGCAACAACAACGCCGGCGCCAGTACATCCGTCTCATCGGAAGGTGCGAGCTCGTCTGCGGCCGGCTCCGACGAGGAACCGCTTCTGTACGTCAACGCGCGGCAGTACAAGCGCATCCTCAAGCGACGCGCCGCTAGAGCCAAGCTGCATGAACTTGGAAAGATACCTAAAGAGAGACCCGTAAGTCCTTGTAAATACTTGAATGAAATGCATTTAGCCGAGTGGTATTGGCCACCACGCCAGTTACCACTAATTGGCTAGCTGCAGGTTTGATAAGGGATAAATATTTGTGTCTTTAGTTTGTGTATGGTTATTGAATGTTTGTGCGACCTTTGTGTCATAAGGACTAGATTGTCTTCCCTAGTGAGGTAGTCGTAAGTTGAGGTCGAGTAGAAACATAGCTACAAATCGGGTAAACCTTGTAATGATAGTTGTAAGAGAGGTAGAAAACGGTTTTTTTTTATATTCTCAAAAGTTACAGACACTGAGACTGATGTATAATGTGAGTAATAAATATGTATGTTTTTCCAGAAATATCTTCACGAGTCGCGACACAGACACGCAATGAACAGGATAAGGGGTGAAGGTGGGAGATTCCATTCCGGCAGCAGGAAGTGAGTTAATATTACTATTACAGTAAAACTTTCCTATCTAAAAAAGGTTATAACATTAAACATCCATGAAACTTTATATTTATTTGTTTTGTATGTGCTGTTCTTACAGGAATGTGGAAAATATGGAGCCGGTCGGTGAAGAACACAAGCTATTGGAAGATATCAAACCAGATACAGTGTCAATAACAATTATACAGGTAATTATTTTATATTCTTTTCTTCTCCTTTACTCTTGTTTTTAAGCCCCGACGGAAAAAGGGGTGTTACAAGTTGGTCGTATCTGTCTGTGGCTTCATAGCTCCTAAATTATTGGACCGATTATGATGCAGTTTTTTTTTGTTTTAAACCTGACCTGATCGAGGAGGTTTTTAGCTAAATTTATGAAAATCTGTTTAGCAACTTGAATAAAAATTGCCGGAGGTTTCTTAAATTTTTAATGTATAGTTATTAATATTGTGCACAGTTATACGGCGTAAAATATACCAGACAAATCGACCTATACCAATGAATAAATAAATTAGGTTTTTTTTTTTTTTTTATTTGTCCTTTTAGGTGTCCCGCTACTGGGCAAAGGGTTATTTATACTAATCTAAAATTATTAACTTGTAGGAAGACGATTCACAAGACTCGCCTACTCAATGGAGACGACTAGCGCCGCAACAAACGCTACAGTCTACGTAGCAGACGTCTGACGAGGATTCCTAGACTTAGGCTAGGGCTCCCCGAGTGTCTGCCGTATTGTGACAGAACAGAACTGAGTGAGAGTGCGGCAAATACATTAGATACATGGACTGCAATGCAATATGTAAATATAGCAAGAGGGAATGAGGCTATCCTGAAACCTGTTGATAACATCACTTAAGTGTCGTGATCATGGAATTTGTTGTCCGTTTTTATTCCAAAATTATGGTGTTTTTTATTTGTTAATTATTATAATTATTGTTAAACTAAATGTAAAAGTTACAAGATTTTACTCCACTGATATTTTGCTACTAATATATCTGTTTTCTGCAGTTATTTTAACACAAATTATTGTTCATTGTTAGTTATTAAAAGCCAAAGAGGTGATTCAATTTTCTTACATTGGACTGTTATGTAAGAATGTAAATAATTGTGTAAGTACTATTGTAGAGATAACAGATTAAAACTTTTATACGCAAATTTAAGTACAAAATAAATGTGCACTAAAACTGAAGTCTTTTATTTAGGTAATAAATAAGAATACAAGGTAATAGTTAAAAGTTTTATTATAAATAAGAGATTCATAAACATGATCCCAATGTCAGGTAGATTATTTGAATAAGTCACTACAATAATAAATTGGCATCAAACATTAATTTTATCTAAAATAGATAACGTTTAATATGTACTTACTAGAGGTGCTATTCCAAGTTATGTCAGGTACCTATTGATCATTTGCCGGCTAATTTTATAGGTATAAAGGTATTGCAATCATTATCCATATCTTTTGTTTGCATACTTTTAAGTGTTATTTTTTTGTACGAGGTATAATAATTAAATAATATTATTGACTTTGATATATATGGCCAATGTACAAAAACTAGGAATTTAAAAAATCTAAGTCAATAATTACAAAAAAAGGAATGGTACAAATAACTATAAATCTTATTAAATTATCTCAAAACACATAAAACAATAACAAATAGAAATGACAGAATCATGATAGTTAACATTAATATACTTAACAATAACAAAACTTCAAACTAAATTGATAAATAATTTAGAAAACACATGATTAATTTTATATATTGTTTTCCTAAACAATACTGGTTTAGTAAATTATTTTATGATGTGATAATAATTATTTTAAATGGCAGTAAATAAGTCATGGTTTAATATCACTAATAATTGCACTTAGATTCTATACCGAATATCTACGATATACCTAATATCATTATTACCACTCATTAATAATAATAATAACAAATCTATGTATCTTAATCATTCATAATTTAAAAATACGTTCACACAAGTTTACTTATATTATTAGTAGGTAGTAGTTATTTGAAAACTTAATTACAATGTAGTTTTTTCATTTGATACTTATCTATACTAATATTATAAAGCTGAAGAGTTTGTTTGTTTGTTTGTTTGTTTGTTTGTTTGAACGCGCTAATCTCAGGAACTACTGGTTCGATTTCAAAAATTCTTTTTGTATTGGATAGTCCGTTTATTGAGGAAGGCTATAGGCTATATAACATCACGCTACGACCAATAGGAGCGGAGTATAAATGAAAAATGTTGCAAAAATGAAAAACCGTTTAAACTAAAACACGCGAACAAAGTCGCGGGGGACAGCTAGTAAATTAATATAATGCAGTTTTCACAGAGAACATTATACGGAATCCCGAGTATTTCAATGATTCTTTAAATATTTATGATACCTTGTTATAGAGATGTAAAATCTCACATGATTTCAATAACGACACTGCTTCTATTAATTGAAATTAGAAATAAATGACGCTGGAAATCACTACTGCAATATATCGTGGAGTCGGTTTTCCGTCTGTATACAGCTGAAGACTCTTAAGTTGGAATACTTATTGATAAAGATGTATCTCATTTTATCTATTATACAACAAACACACGTCAGACCAGAAAAAAAAGTTAACGGAGAGATAAAAAGTAGCGAGCTTTATTTATTTCGTTTTGTTCTGGGTGGCGGTTACATATAAAAGAGAGGGGAGAGGGGTAGCTTCTAAACAGAAGTGGGTGATTCTATAGTTTCCATTTTTTTTATTTTAATATGGGGTGAATATAGACAATTTTTTTAATAGAGTTTTGCAACTATTACAGAATAAAGGAATTGATTTTGGCGACTCTCGACTGTTAAATAACATTATGAAACATGTTTCCATGTAAATACGAAACGACTAAAGATCTCTATTCACTTCCAGCATCCTTATTCATCACGTTCTATGGTACTATCCATTTACCCCTTAGAGTATATATAGACAGGCATAGAGTGCGCGCATCGCTAGTAGCCCGTTGTGCCGAGCGTAAGCAAATATTTTAGTTGTAAGTAGCTACTGCGCTCGTTTACTGATTTGAGTAATTTTCCGCTGCGAAGACAAAGTTTATGCGAAGATATCGACGGTTCTGATATTATCAGGTTTTGAGATAGTTTTAATAAAACAGGGCGGTCTGTTTTAACACTATTTTTACGATTTTACTAGTTCATACTGGTGCTCATAGTTCATACTCGGTTAAGCGCTCTATCTGTTGTATAGGTACTTATTTTTACTCTAAGGTATACCCTTTTTCTGGTCTTTTCAATTGAAACAACTTTTTCTAAGTGTTAAAACTACTAATTCATCAGTTTGGCTTAGTATTTGGTTTGGTGGCGGTCTCCTTGATGCGCTGTATCTCCGTCTTGATGGCGGATATGAGCGGGATGGCGGGGTCCTCCGCCGCCAGCCGGCCCTCGGCCAGGATGAGAGCAGGGTTCACCACCGGTCGCGCACCTAGGGACTACCACCGTTATATTATCATGGATTTGCCGTCCCATAGCTGTGTGGAAGAACGGATGTGTTGTGTTTACTAGAGTAATGTTATGTGTATGTTAATGACAAAACCGTCTATAAAACGCAGTGAGGGTATTTTATATTATTTTTTTCTGACACTGACATGAAATCCATAATTTTAGAATCATAAGTGTTAATCCAGGTTATAGACAATTTGTGATAAACGTCCTCAAGGTTTGTGTTAGTGAGTAAAAACATGCTTTTTATGTAGCTTCATCTAATTTTTAAGCGTTTTGTGACCACGACTTATGCTCGCTTCACACTTGCCCCGCGAAGCGCGCACGAAAGCGCGGCGCGAACCACACGTTGCGCGAACGCAGCGCGACGTGTGACAAAGCTTCTCATTACAATGTTCGCAGAGTCTAGACGTGTTCGCTCTTCGCGCTCCCTTTGACAAAAACCGACAAAAAGTCGGAGAGAGGTGTGAAATCGCAAAAAATGTAGGTACGTAACAGCACCACAATACGCGTTCACGCCACTTTTGCGGATTCATGATTTTCGCGGTAAGTGTGGAGCGTGGATTAGAATCACGTAAAGAATTATGAAGTACAAAATAATGTGGTGTTAGTGTAGTATCAGATTTGGTGAGTGTCCTTAGTACCTGGGTGGTATCTCCCCAAGCTCGTGCGGGCGGCGGCACCCTCCTCTCGGCCGCGGTGCGGGAGAAGGAGGTGCGCGGCCGAGCTCCCTCCCCGGTCTGGCTGGGAGTAGGACCCGTGCTGGGCCCAGCACGACTGGAATACGAGGTTATACGAACTATTGCTACGAACTCGATTAGGTAAGTACTTTCATTTAAACATGAAGTGATATAAGAAAATTAAGCATGAAAATCTTCTTTTGTATCTGCTAAGCTAAGTTTCTAACAGAAAATAAGCCACTAGGTTTAGATCTTTTGCAATGGGCAATTTGACCTGTAGGCTTATTTGCTATCTCCAGTTGTCAACTGGCGATGTTTACTGAATAAAAGAAAACGGTAAAAACCCAAATTTATTATCGGTTAAAGTCGGAGACCAACTACGATGTAGTTGATCTAGTTAGTCATCTACGTTAAACGATACGAAATTTGTGTTTTCACATAGTTCTTTGTAAGCGATTAGTGCTTTAGTTGACAACCGCTATACCAAATAAGCCTGCTGAAGTAACTAAATGGTATACAATAAGTATTTGTAGTTATTTAGCTAGTCAAGAATAGGGATTAGGGTTGTGATGATTATCCACAAAACAAGTTTTCACAAAGCAGGTAAGGAAAATATAGTTTCGAGAAGTTTCGTGCTCACCCCGGCCCAGCCGATCGTCCTCGCACGGTGTCCATGGCAGTGTAGGGCGAGCCCGGCAGGCGCACGTTGTCGTTGCGAGCTTGCGTCAACTGCTCTCCCGATTCTGAGTGATGTAGGTTTGTTGGATAACTAATAAAATGTCTCATATATAATAGGTTCCTAATGGTTCTGGAAAGGTACTGAATAGTGCTGGTAGTAAACAAATAAAGAATAATAATGCAGAATAATAAAGCAATGAGTGTGTTCGCTCATTTATTTGTTTTTTAAACTTCTGCTAAGCTTTAGCTATCTTTCATGGGGTCTATGTGTCAATTTCCACCAATTACGAGCCAGTAGCTTGTCTCTTATTGGTGGAAATTGACAACCGGACCACATGCGAGACTTAATGAAACTAGTCGGGCAATCCAGAGAATACGCGCGAGTAAACCGTTTTGTTTTAAATAATTGTTATACAAATCTAGAAAAACCTTATTTTTTTTAACATTCGCTAGAACAACATTGAAAATGGCCTGATCTCAGGTAGGCTGAATGAACCTAACTTAAATTTTACCCTTAATTTTTGCACAAGATATAAGATTTTTCTTTATCTCAGCCATCCCTAGATTCTGTAGTTCTCCTCACTTACCTTGGCTCTGGCTCTTCTTCTCCTTCGTATCATCCACAGTGTAAGTATCGTGTGAGTTGGGGCTGGAGGCAACGCTGCCAAACAGGGTGAAGGCATCATCCATCAGCTCGTTGAACCTCTGCCTCATGCGGGACGGGCCTGGCTCCTTGCGAGAACCCGTCGACTTCGCAGGACTGGATGGCTTGGATGCTGGGATAAACAGTTAAGATATAATTAAAATATTCATTTTGTCAATAGTCTATGAAGACTATGATAGTGTTAGAGAGATCCTAGCATAGAGTTAAATTAAATCTATTCATCCAGGATTTGTTTCGAAATGAGTTAGAAAATCTTGATTTAGCTTGTTTCCCGAGAACCAGAAAAAAAGGTTTAGTTAATTTAACAAAACTTTTGCCAGATACGGAGCAGGGGAGATTATAAAAAAAATACAATTACCCATTTTTTTAAACATTTATTTAAATGGTTGATAGTATAGGTACTTTAAGTGCAAAAGTAAGTTATGGGCTGCACAAATCGGACTCACCATCCTTGATCCTCTGACAATGCAGATCCCAGACCAGTGGTCCTATCACTCCGGGATCCTTGTCTATACTGCCCAGCCTCACTAACTGAGAGGCCATCTGTCTCCGAGGCACTACGTCTCTCTTGGGATCCTGCTGCTTTTTGGGCGTCGTTGTGGGAGAGTCTATGTCGAGATGACGGACTGAAACCGGCTCTAGGATGCGAGAGAGAGGCTCTACTACATTACCTCTGTAAGAAGAGAAAGAGGAAATAATTGTGTTTAGTATGCGATTTGGTGAATAGAAATATTTCAACAGTTTATGTTGACTTTTTATGTTTAACGACCTCCGCGATCGAGTGAGTACGTCACTCGATCACCGGTTTTCAAAGTGTCGCTGACTCTGAGGTTCCGAGTTCGATCCCCGGACTGGTCAATGTCTACTTTTCTACATTGCCTCGTGTCTGGTTGTTTTCTTTGTTGTTTCTGATTCCATAACACAAGTGCCTTAGTTACTTACTTTGGGTTCAGTGTCCACATTTATTTATTTGAAATATGTAAGAAAGTCTGGGCATTACCTAAGTAAATCAAAATGACTTTTACTAATAATAACCAGAGGATATGTTTTAAACCATTATGCATTGCCATCAGGTTCAACTTTCATTGTACTATATATTTTGAACTAAGATAACTTTGGTCAACAAATCTCTAGTTTACAACCAAATTAATATTAAGTAAATTTGCATTCAGGCAATAATGACTGTAGATACTTAAATTTTTGTAATGATTAGTATATGCTAGCTACCCTTTTTAAATGAGCATATAGTATACTAGCTGTCCCCCGCGACCTTGTTCGTGTGTTTTAGTTTCAACGGTTTTTCATTTTTGCTACATTTACCATTTATGCTCCGCTCCTATTGGTCGTAGCGTGATGTTATATAGCCTATAGCCTTCCTCAATAAACGGACTATCCAATACAAAAAGAATTTTTCAATTCGAACCAGTAGTTCCTGAGATTAGCGCGTTCAAACAAACAAACAAACTCTTCAGCTTTATAATATTACTAGCTGTCCCCCGCGACTTTGTCCGCGTGTTTTAGTTTCAACGTTTTTTCATTTATGCTCCGCTCCTATTGGTCGTAGCGTGATGTTATATAGCCTATAGCCTTCCTCAATAAATGAGCTATCCAACACTGAAAGAATTTTTCAAATCGGACCAGTAGTTCCTGAGATTAGCGCGTTCAAACAAACAAACTAACAAACAAACAAACAAACAAACAAACTCTTCAGCTTTATAATATTAGTATAGATTGTAAGAAACTCAGTACAGTACCTATTAAGTGCTGACTTACCTAGGGAACGCATTCACAGACGGCATGGAGAGGTACGAGGTAGGCGTGGGCGGAGCGGACGGCTGTCCGCTGTCCGAACTGTCCAGGCCAGCCGCTTCGAGAAGGCTGTCCGTTGTGCCCACTGGAATAGGGTACATGACTAAATTTGTCCGTCAGGTAGATTTATAGAATAGAAATACTTTTATTTCAGACAGATCCAGATGCCCTATCCAGATGCCTAGATATCCTTAGTTGGTGTGTAAGCAACATTTTATTAAATGAAAGATATTGATATCCCGGGCGTAGTATAGGTAACAGGAATTATTTTAATGTGGTGCTAAAATGGGGACCTACTTTTAGAAGTAGTATGACACGGGCTGAGAAAGACGATGGTAGAATTATGAAAGACAGTTCATCTAGGACTGTAGCTTAAGAAGACAGTATGGGGTATAAAGAGTCAAAATCTAATAAGTCCGTCAGTTAGGCAATAAAAAATATTAGACATGTTTTTTTTTGCTTTTTTAAAATAAGAAAACACTAAGAAGGTAAATCGAATTCAAACTCAGGACTAACGACGTCATGCTTGCGCACAAAAGGCACGAAATTGTGACGTCATGCGACATTTCAAATCAATGTATCGTCGTGAGATTTTGGTTACGCAAAATAATAAAAAATCTTTCTGATGGACATTAAATGAAAATTTGCCGTCTGAGCTCTGGGGTCTATAGCTATACGATTAATTGTTTAATTGACGACATTTGAGAAATGAAATTGATTTTTTGTTGCATGTTGGTCCTTCGATTAAATTTAATTAAATTAAAAGCGATTAAATTTAATTAAATTAAAAAGCCTTAGATAATATCTGTTAATTGATCTATTCCTTAAACAGAAAAACGTTGGTCTATACTATTTTTGAAAAATATAAAGTATCTACATTACTAACTTTATAAAGATGAAATTTAGAAATATTGTATACACAATCCTCTATCTAAACCTGCGCAAGCTAGCACTGCGCAGATGACATCTACTGAGGACGTCCTCTAAAAGGTCAATGTAGCTACGACCTGGGACGTCCTCTCGTGAACTCCTCAAACTCCCAGTGGCCCGTAATTGTTTTATGTTATTCCTATCGTAATCTGAGATATAACTACCTGTCGCTGCGTTTATCACAATGAAGATGTTGACTAAAATTAATAGACGTACCTACGTCTTTTAATAATGAAAAATATAAATATATATACGTACGTATTTTTTACCGTATCAAAACAAAGAAAAATGACAAAGATAACATTTACCAAACCTTCTGACTCGTACACGTCACCACACATACATACGCAACATACGGTAAACCGGGTTCAGTTAAATAAATTTATGTATTCTTCTTAGCGAGTCGATCAATGGAATCAAAGTTAGATTTATTCGGACAAGTGTAATGTATTGTGCAAGAAGGAACTAAAAAAAAAATATTTTTTTTAAACTTTACTAGCATGTAGATGGAATTCACAGTACTAGCAATCTCGTTAAAACCCCTAAACTAAACTAAATACGCTTGGGTCTGGAGTGAGTTCTCGTCAATAGTGCAATGGGTGAGTTTCGAACCTGCGACCTCTTGATCACAAGGCTCCAGTCACCCTAACCATTTGTCTATTAGAGCTTGGCTTTATCTCTTTTTAATTAAATTAAAATAACAAACAAACTGTTTTTTATGAACTTACCCCTTTTCTTCTGTGGCATTCTAAGAGCATGTGGTTTTTTATGGCGTCGTCGAAATGCTGAGGCCACCTCGGAAACCCCAGACGAAGTTGTTGATGAACTAATAAAAATACTCATTTAGTTAATATATCCTCATTAAGGATACATAGAGCTTGTTGATTAAAATTAACCCCATTTATTTAAAGGATGGGAATGATCCTGCGTCTTAATGTACGCAATTGAGACGCTTAATTAAAATTTTGAACAGTACTTAAAGTCGTGATGAACAATAACTTTTGATAATAGAGACCTTTTTGGGCCAGATATGCTTCTTGATTTTTTATTACAAATAAATAATTTACAATAGCGGTAGTACATAAAAAGATAAAATTTCTGAGCCCTAATGGCTAACTTAGCTGAAAAAGTGTAGTTTTTGAACACTAATTTATTATGTTTGTTCGTCGATGATAGATAGAGAAAAGATTTTATTAGATACTAAATATATCCTCCGTTATAAGTAAGACTTGCCTAAGAATAACTTGCCAGACATCTAAATATTTAATTTCTAATCGGTTCTAACTACTTAATGCCTGAAATTGAATTGTTTTTTTATTAGCAAGCGAAACAGAGTTCTTATTGTGTAGACCTTTGTCTAAATTTTCGATGATACTACGGCAGAACATATTCATGAATACGGCATTTATAAAAACATCCCTATTTTTTTGTCGGGGTAAAAACCGATTGTTACATACCTACTTGCGGCGCTGGCAGCTCTATATATCGGTAAGAGAGTACTACTCGGTCTGGTTCGACTCGGAGATACGACACTGATCAACTGGAATCAATAATATCTTGTTAATACATATATGTACCTAGGTACTTTCATGGCGGAGGGATGAAAGTCCAAATAACCAAATAAGTTAAGAATATGGCAGTGAACGGAATGATATTTAACCAAGCAGAGGAAGATCTAAAAAGAGATGGATAAATTTCGTGAAGGATATATGAAAGAAGTGAACTGGATAGGAAATGACTGACATTCTGAATACAAGAAGAGAAACAAAATACACACTGCACCGACCCCAAATAATTTAGAACAGGGCAGGGGAAAAAACGTACGTTTTATTCTAATTTATGATGATCTGAGTGTTTGCAAACCTCTGATCACCTGATTAGCTTACAGACGAGAACAATACATATAAGAAATAATTTTACAAATATATAGGTAGATAAATATATTCACAAACCCGTCCATCCTTTTCCTCGTGAACTTGCTTCAGTTGGTTCCTTTCCGCTTCCCTCATCAGTTCCGTTCGATACGCTCGAAGGGAAGCTGCCGATTTCAGAGTCTTTTTCCTAAAATTTATTATTCTTATTTAATTTCTACGTTGTCTAGTAATTCAAAGCTGATTTAAGAGTGCTATGGCTGATGCCTGGTCACTTAATTTAATAATTATAAAGTGTATGTTTCACTTCTTCTTACAGTTGTTAGTTACTTAAAATAAGTGTTTAGGACGAGCTTAATTTAATATGTTTTAAAACCTTTCCTCATGACAGTATTTTCTGAGTCACTTACAGAATTATAAATAAATCCGCAAATAAAGATGTCAACATCAGCACAATTATTTGGATAAATGAATGAAAAGCGGAGTTCTCAGCTAAGACGTCCAAATGGTACAAGCTGAACCACTACCATAGGTAGGTATTATTATCCAATAGACCTGATTATCTCCAAGTATTCCTAACTTACCTGTGAGCCAAACACACTAGCGCCAGTATTACAAGCAGCAACAGTATCGCCACGGTAGCGCCCACAGCCAGCGCCCACAGTTCCGTCCCGTGCACCCCTCCGCCGGCTTCTCCCTCCAAACCTTCAGCTGTCTTCAGGTACGCTGCTAAAGTTAATAGATTTTATGGGGACTTGAGAAAACATGGTAGGTGATGATAATGATAAAGGGGTTTTCTCTGGGAAAGGTTAAAAGGAAACTGCAAAAAATATATTGAAGACATCGTACTTGGCAGCTACGATGGCACAGACACATGTCTAAATAGAAATTTGAAACGAGATTTTTTAGCAATTTTCTGAATTTCCATGCCTTTGAAACTACAAGATCCCCGCACCTTAGGGGAGGTACTTTCATTAATACTCACGCTCAGCCTTCGTAGTGACTACAGCCCCAAGTTCTCTCGCCACCTCAGCATCCCTGACGAGCCTCATGTCCCTAGCAGCGACAGCAGCCGGTACTGCCCGACCACCGACCAGCACCACGTATACGATCTGAACGCTACCTGTGTCTGGGGACTGCAAACCAGGTTTTAAATAAAATAGTAGCAATAAAATCCGTAAAAAATTGTCTTCTATCAATATCTATTCGCGTACACCTCAGAAATTTAAGTTTGAATAAAGTAAGCAGATGAACCAAGATCCTTCTTAAATATACTAAGACTTTTTAGACAATATAAGGATTTTTTTTAATGAGGAATTCTTAAATACGGTTTCTTCAAAGGTATAACAATAGTAGGTACGGCGTTTACATACTAATACGGCCCATTCTCTTATACTTAGGTGTATCCATAGACAAGATGCTTGTATTCAGACTAACAAGTTAACTTACTAACTGTAACATTTTTTTATGTCCGTTAAATAATAATAATTATTAGATAAGGATAACTAATTATATATGATTCAACATTTTGCTGCGCTTCTTAAAATATAATTTTGTAATCAGTTATTTACCTCCGTTATATTTTGAATATGAACTTGCACCGGTGGCTGTTGCTCCGGCCTCAATATTTCCCGTTTGAACAGCTGCGTCTCATTACCCTCTGTTTCCAATGGTATATCTATCAGATCTTCCTTAAATTCCTCACCATCCGTCACTTCTCTTTTTCGTATTACTACAGTGGGTGCGGCCAAAATCCATGACTCTACTTCATTTAGCTTTGTAGCTTTTATCTCGGCGTTAACCGAGACACTGTTTCTTTCTATAGATAACATTTCTACGTTTACAGGATAAACAAAGTCGCCAGAAAAGTTAAGTACTTTAGTATTTAAATATCCATCGCCGTTAATTGATGTCTCAGCAGATTCCACGGGAGTTATTAAAGAACTATCAAGGTATTTGAAGGGCGTGTCAGAATTCTGAGGGTTTGGTTTTATATTTTCTTTGTTTACTACGAAGGAATGAACATCATGTTTCTTCCGGGCAGGCGGCGCGTCTAAAGACTTGATGATGCCTAGGTGACGTTCTTGTTGTCTGAAATGTGTGGGATGGAATACTTGTAGGTAGGTAATAGTATTTAGTTATGGTAAAGTATGATTGAAAGCGAACCCAAGAAGCTAATGAAAATTACACCAGTCTTAATTATCCATGATATACTTATATACAATAATATACATGATAAACATATTTTGCTGAAGTTTATGAATAGGCAGTGAAATAAGCTGAAGAACACGATAAATATGGGGAACACTGGTTACCTCAAGAAGGCTTTCTGGTACAACCTAGCGAGTCTCAATTGCAGGCTATCTGGAGTTGATCCCTGTATGACAGTGAGGAGCCAGTACCTTCGATCCTCGGGGATCTCTGGCTCCAGGCTACCTGGTACCCCAGGCTCTCCACAGTTGAGCATGCACTCCCCTGTCGTTTTGTCCGTCACCGCCTGGGGGGGACGTAGGAGTTAAAAAGACTGATTTAAACCATGTTATAAATGGCGCATGTCTTGAATCTATTATAGCATATAACAAAGGGGTGAGTAATTTGTCGTTTGAATAAAAAATGACTCTATTACGATTTTTTCATCGGTGCTTAGAATTATTTACGTAAGAATTGGTATAGAAATAAATTTTAATAAAAAATCGTTCATTACCTGCTAGCTAATGTGAATGTATGCGGCAAATGGCGTAAATCGATCTTAATGTTGTACTTACTTACACCTTACAAAAATTTAATGTAAACTCTGGTAGGCAATTAAATTAGAGTCTACTAAATTATTTAATCAAACATTCAAACATTTCTACATTTTACTAACTTGTGGTGGATATGAATCAAGGTATACTGTAGCGAGGACGGTGGTTGTCCGCACCACCGGCTTGGATGGCTGTACTGGCGTGAGAATCGGAGGATCTGGTGGTGGCGGCGGACCGTCCCCAGACCCTGTCCAGAAGAAGTCCTCGAGGCGGGGCGTGTGTTGGTGCTGGTCTGATGATACCAGTAGGTATACTGGAACAATATTAAATGACTAGGTACTTTGAATGTATTTATAGATCAGAGAGCAAGCGTGGTGATAAAATTCAATACTTTTTCACAAACTGGGTGAATGTATAATAATAGGTAACTTGCTGCTCGCCCCGGCTTCGTACGGGATTTTCAAAAATTTTAATACGTTTTTGTAATCCTTGTTCTTACAATATGAAACATAATAAAAAATGAATTATCCAATTTGGTGCAGTCGTTCGGAAGTTATGGCGTGTCCAAGGGAAATCGGGATTCATTTTTATATATAGATTTTATATTTACAGGTAGCAATAAAGCTGAATATTAAATAGATATTATTTGTTCGATTTTATTGTATGCTAGAATTATGCAAATTCAAATTAATTAAATTCACTTCAGTTATGTCATAAAAAGTCGTGTTTTCATGAATTTCGTTTTTTAATAGTCGTAAATAAAAGTTCTAAAATCATTTGCATAAGAATGACGAGAGGGTGCAGAGCTCTGATTTATAGACCAGGACTTGATAAGCATGCAAGCTGCATCCATAAGACATAAATTTAATTTTCGCTTCAGTTTAAATAGTTAAAAAAGCAACGTCAGCTATCGTAAGAACTGCTGACAAGTCAACAAACAAGTCTGAGTTTTGTAACATCGCGTGATCTTCCGAATAAATGAGGTTTACAGTTTATTGGCCCTCCTTGTAACTTTCAGTTACTTCAGAGTTTTTTTGTATGGCTCAAGTTATAGGACACCAGAGAAAAAGGTATTGTAGGTCATTTGTTACACAAAGGATATTGTTAATAATCTACGCGTGCGAAATTTTATAAAGGTCCATTATTTTACTTGGTGATCAAAGGCCTCGATAACTAGGTATGCTAAAACATCAAGAACTCTATAAAACTTTGTTCCAAATACCGACAGAACTAATACAGGTAAAAATAGTTGTTTCATAATAAATCGATGTTCCATGATTCAAATAATACTATTATTTGAATCATGATGATGATAGTTTTCAAATCGCTGTTCGCTCATGACTTCTCCGTCGTCAGAACACCAGGGATTTGCACCAACCCGTACCATGCTCCAGAGTTTACGATACCAAACGCATTTCCTTAATATCTATCCATACCAGTTTATACTTTATATAGTAAAGGTGGATGTTTATCTTGCTACGATAATCAACAAACTAACCGTCGATAATGTAGGGATATCAATACCTCATGATATTACAAACATATTATTTTAATAATATTAATGGATCGTCATTATTAATAATATTCGTGTAGTATAAATAAATTGATATGTTAATTTAGGTCGAATCGTTGCTTTACTTTTTCCGTTAGCATGTAGGTTGGTACCTTTTTAATATCTAGCTAATAATAGAAAAAAAAGTAACTATTACTACGTCACAAACAAAAGACTTAACTTCTCTAACTTCACAATGTAGTACCTAAGTCAGTATTAAAGGGCATAAACTTATATTAAACGTCTAAAATCTACCGTAGAATATCTATCTGACCTAATTAAATTAACATTTCGCAAAATTTGTGTAGCTACCGCGATTTCAGCATAATATTAGATATAGAAAAATTGCAGAAACCTCCAGAAATGAGTGAAATATTATCGTAATAGCGGAAAACGCGAAAAAGGTTCAGTGCACCGAATGGCACGGGGTTTATCGAAAAGGTCACGACACGGATGCTAACCAAAGTTTTATTAAACTTCCTAGTTATTTTAGTAAAATTTTGCTGACAGTCATATAATAACTGGATACTTTGTAGATTTAAATTGGTTAACAATAGACAAGTATCTAGCCGAGTACTAGGTACACAGTCAAAGTCGATTAAAAGCCGTCATGGGCTTGGTGTTTGTTATGCGTGTTTTCGACAGAAGACCAAATTTCTCGTTTTTTAATATACTACCTAGGTAATGTTATGATTTACTAGACAAAAAACTACTAACATGATAGGACAACGCTCATGCATTATAATATCTGAAAATTTATTTAAAAATACAGAGAACCTTAAAACCTATACTGAATATCGACCATCTACGCCCATTCAGATTCATTCAAGACCGATCCTAAAAGGAACACCCGAAAAGTCCATTCACGACCGACATTGAGTCATATAGGTCTGTAGAATTTTAGATCACGCATCCTGTCACTAACCAGAATTCGTTTCCACACAAAAAACTAACAAAAAGGCATATAATAGCATCGTAATGTCGGTGGTTACGCGGCGCAATGCGCTCACGCACCTTTTGTGTTTCATATGACGGCGGAAGTAAGGGACGCGGTCGGCTGACTGTGATGTTGCCTGTGCCTTGATTGATTATTATTATAATTGTCTATGTCATTACGAGTAGGTACTTTGGTTGCAAATACCTATGAATGTAGATTTAGTAATAGCCAATGCCCAATAGGTCTGGTACAAAAGTACAATATATATGGAATTGAAGCTAAATTGAGTTTGAAAATGTCGGAAACATTAAACAATAACGGAAATTCCAGTCTAAAGACACCATATTAGAACTTAGTAATTTTTAATAAGAAGAAGAATAGGAAGAAACTGTCTTTATAGCGCGAGCGACTTCAAAGTAAGACAGGTCTTAAACAGATAATTATCTAAAAAATCAGAAGTATCTTTAAAATATTATAGCGTTAAATAACAACTCAAAGTACAAGTATATAGGTATACGACTGACTTGAAACTTTTCTATTTTCAATATTTAAACAGTTATCGTTGATTTATATTTATTTTTTTTTTATTTGTGCCTACTATAAATATTAGTAAGACGTTAATTTAATTCGTAAAAGTAGCAAGACGTTTATTCAATCTTTCGAGCCTCATGTAATGTGTGCTACAATGAAAAAAAAAAAATGCCACTGTTACTTTTAAACATATAATTTTTTTACCTACTTATGAACAAAAATTGTATTTTGTCATGTTCGCTAACATTATGCACAAATATATATACCTTATAAAAAAATATATATTAATAATATACATACTCACATTTGTCGTCAGATTCATAATCATCAGCTAACACAAAAACTAAGCAATTTAGAAACAGAAATTTTATGTATTGAACCATGCTGTTTTTGTATTAAAATGTATAAACATAACTACAGTATGAATTGCATGGCTATTTATTTTTAACTTTATTATCGTATTATTTATGAACGAATGTTATGCGATATCGACATTTTAAATAAATATTATTAGTATAAAAAAATAGAGACACTGATACATCCGGACGTTAATACACTCACGCCCGGAAATTATATATAATTCATCAGGACACGAACCAACTACGAAAATCAGCCAAATACAACTGTGCTTTTAGGATTATTATCGCGTTGCTAAGCAACAAAATTGAATAACGCGCGCATAGACCATAGACAGTTTAGGTAAAAGGCTATTAGGATGTCATATTAAATATTTTAAATATCATCGTGTAAATTAAAAAAATATACAGTTGATTCTTAAGCCATTTTAAGCAATTGTAACATTTTCACTACTTACTAACACTCAAATATAGTCCGCGGTTGATTTAAGAATGTTCTTAAGATTTTAAATTAGTTGACATGAAAAAGACCTTCCATTGTCTATGGTAAAAGTTATTTTTAAAAGTGTTTCAGTGAAATAAAAATTATACCAAAATAGCAGAAATATAAAAGTTTTGCAAAAACAAATCTACCAATCAACTGTAGTATTAATTGTTATCATAATTAATTATGCATATAAATAATGTAGAAGAAAACTTGTCATGAGGTGAAAAATGAAAGTTGCCATAATGCAAGTGTGGTAGAATATTGTGTAGGTAGGTGTTCAGTCCTTCTTTGTAAAGCGAATTACGATAAGTTTCTAATAGATCAAACTAGAGAACACTTTCTCAGTAATACATAATATAATTAGCAACATGCCAGTAATTTATATAGAGATATTATTATATTGAAGTAAGCATTATATTCCACTTGAAAACACATTCAATCAAAATGTACCTAAGTTTATTTATTTTGTGTGAGTTAAAATGATGAACAATCAAAATTATATCCTTTTTTAATTTTATTTCAGGCTGCGTGAGACCGTTAAATAGTTAATATATATAAAGAGGTAACTCTTGTTTAATTGTGTGACTATCGCTTTAGTAGTTTTTTTTTCCTTAACCTGGTAACATTGCTATTTGCCGTGGCACGCAATTCGCTGCTCCAATCGTGTGAGTTCGTCGCTTTCGTCCGTCAGGGACTTTGTGCGACGTGTAAACGGGTGTGTGCGAAAGTATGAAGTGAAATCGTACTTATAAGTGTGTGAAATGTTAAGTGTTAGTTTTTTCTGTGCTAGGAAACAAAAATGAGTGCGAACGGATAAGCGTGTTTACTTTTATCGTCCCTAAAACATTGTACGCAACGGTACACGTAACATTTCGTATGAACGGTTTCAAAATGGCTGTGTTTTGAAGGACCCTTTGTCCGCTTTCGTCTGCTTCTTTCAGCATGATAGTGGGATCGTACTGTCAGAAATTATACTTAGAGAGGTGAGGAAGGCTCTTGCCTAGTTTTTGTGGTTCTTGTGTAGAAACGCGGAGTGGAAAATTACTGGTTCCCGCCGCTGAGCGGTGTCGGTTGATTGCTTTCTATGTGAGCGATACCCACGAAACGATCGCTAGCAACGTGTAAGTTTCTAATAACCTTTTTATTTTCTCGTTTGTGTACTGATAAAGGTGGTGCAGGTATGCGGGTTGGCTTCAACGCGCGTTTATAATTAGTCCGGTGTTGATTTTCGTGCCGAGAAACTTTAGTTTTGTCGGTACGAAGTAAACATATGACACTATAAATAAGTTGTTTCCATTTATATTATAAGTCTTATTGGAAAAGTTTTTATGGACGTTGCTGCTTGGCTGATGTTTCATGGTTTTGTCATGGTGTTATCATGTCATAATCAGTAGATTTAGATTGATAACACTGTTTTGTGCATGGTTATAACTATAAAGTTTTAAAGGTTAATACATTCAGTTTGTGTACATACAAATATTGCATGTATTTATATTATGACTGTTTTTAAATTTGAATGAGGTACATTAGAGACATATATAAAAACCTGATTGTATTTACCTTTTACATAAATAAAATTATATTATTAAATTGTAACCCTTGTAACTTTAGGATAAATCATGAATACTTTTATAGCAGGGATGAGAAACCTACAGATGTATGGTTTATAATTGGAAGAAGTACTGTTATTATGTTATTGATAATGTATCAGTATTTTTTTAAACAATTACACTACTTTATAATATATTAATTATTCAGTTTAAGTTTTAAGAGGTTTTTCATTAATAAGCTGGCCATACTTACATCATATTCGCAGTCTAATATATTCAAGAGATTTCTTAATAATTACTCTGAATCCAATATATTGGGAAACTGTATATTGATTAATTAAAAATAATTATCTTTTACTGCTGGTTTGGTCAGTACTAATGCAAAAAGATAAAAAATTGTTTATGCTACAAGCACATAATTTGCACACTATACACGAATAATAAAATGCACTGCCTCATATTATATTATATTGGCTAAATTTTTATGTACTTGAAATGTACACTAATATACATTTATACCTATATAAGTACTTACTTAGTCATAATTTTTTTGTTAGCAGACCAAATTTTTGTGTTGGAACTTGTGTATTATTTTTTTAATTAACAGTCTTAAATGCTGTTTGTACTACTTTAAAGTATGATAAATAACAATGGAGGCTGTGTAAACTTGTAAGAATAAGTAAT
Source organism: Diachrysia chrysitis (assembly GCA_932294365.1). Classification (NCBI taxonomy): domain Eukaryota; kingdom Metazoa; phylum Arthropoda; class Insecta; order Lepidoptera; family Noctuidae; genus Diachrysia; species Diachrysia chrysitis. The sequence continues at coordinate 4,337,938 of OW028659.1, read as the reverse complement.
TGTATAGGAGATCATTCAATATGTAAAAAACTGAGTTAATAGGTACTTTTAATTGTTTATTGCTAGAACATTATTGTTGTTCTAGCATAAATATTGCAAATATATGTGTTAATTTATAAACTTTTGTGTATGTTTTAATCATGTGGTACCTTTTATAAACAAAAAAATATGAATATTTTGTAGCAAGCTAATGATTAATTTCAATAACAACATTCACAATATAAATTTATAGGTATTTTTTACAAAGATCATAATTATTAATTTATAAAGGAATTACCATAAATAATATAGACTGAATAAGCTTTAATTTCCTGTTTCCTTTTAATCAAGAAACTGGTTGTTTATACATAGCTATATAAGTAATATAATTATACCTACCACTGCATGTAAAAGGATAGATATAATTATCTATGCAGTTTGTCAAATACAATATAATTGTGCTTATGTCCATAAAATCTTGGGATGATAATTATGTGTCTACAAAACATCACTGCATCGAAAAACGCATTAAAATAGCCTGTGGTTGACTATTTTATGTCTAAAATTTGTTTGCGACTTTTTATAATAAACGCGTATTATAGTGACCAAAACAAGGGTTTTTTTTAGAATCCTTTAGAAAAAAAAAATAGGTAATTTAGGAGAGTTCTTGCGGAAGATATGAATTTCAAACGATTTTATTTGTATTCCATTTATGGCCGGCTCCGAAGACACGATTCGTTTTGTTTTGTTTGCAGACGGTAGAAATTTCTAACAAAAACGAGGAAAATTCTACCTTCCGTAAGCAAAACCAATCGTTTTTAAATATAAGAACCAGGCCATATCAAATTTTAAATCAATTGTCGTATTATTTTGACGACCTCCGTGGTCGAGTGGCGTACACACCGGTTTTCAAGTTCTCGCCAGCTCTGAGGTCCCGGGTTCGATCCCCGGCTGGGTCAATGTAGAAAACCACTTTTCTACATTGTCTCTGGTCTGGGTGTTTGTGGTACCTTCGTTGTCTCTGAATTCCATAACACAAGTGCTTTAGCTACTTACTTTGGGTTTAGAGCAATGTATGTGATGTTGTCCACATTTATTATTATTTTTATTAATATTAATTTTCGTACATTTTACGATTGCGTATTGACTTGCGCTATTCGTAATTGTTTATCATAATGTGGGCACATCTAAGTATTACTAACTACAGTTAACCTATTCTTGTTACTAGATTGATATTCTATGGGTACCATGTTCGATACCCGTTAAATAAAACTTCAAAGGAACTTATTATGAATGAATCATGCATTGATAAACAATAGGTGTCTCCAAAGTCCATTATAACTAATGTGTACGTATAGTATATATATCTGATTCTGAAAGTTTTTACTACTTACGTGTCTTTTACCGATAAGAGCCTCATATCGCCTAGTTTTCTTTTAAAACCTTTATTTTTTTTATTGCTATTGGCACACGACTTTCATTATTGAGGTAACCTTTTCATTTTGCAAGCTTAGTCGAATATAGTTGATGTCTTGTGAGCGCTAGATGATATCTGGGTACTTATTATTCAAACTTATGCAGGTTACGTATTGGAGATGAACATTCTCGTCATTGCACCTCAAATTGGATGACCCTAGAAAACAGGATAATTCTTTTTCATAAATTTTCCGTTCGGCCTTTTTTAAATTTTACTTAAACACACAAGAGACATACAGTTTTTATCAACAAAGGTCGCGCCGCTCAAATCCTCGGTACGAGTCGAGTTATATCGTGAAATGTCGCAGGCACCGTTACCACTCAGCCATTGTGGAGAACCGAAACGCATAACGGCAACTAGTCATTGTTTGCTGCGCATACGCACGCACTGACGCTAAATCTAAAGCTTTTTTTCATTCTAGATGACTAGGTACTATACTATACTTAATTATAAAGGAGTATAGGTATGCGCGCTCTTTAATTAATCATAATATTGCTAATTTAAATTTTTAATCCGTATTATTATGACGTAGTTTGGTAGCTAAATATGTACAAATGTATTTTCAGACATACCTAACAAAGCAATGCTATGAAAATATCATACAAAGACAGTCAAAATACGAAATTTTCCGAAATAAAATGTATTCCATTGGATATATCTAAACGAAACAAGTCACGTATAGCCAATCTGATAAAATAAATAGTACCTAATCTCTATGATAATAAATATCATCTCTGTCGAACTTAGTTTGTCAGCTCAGCTGATAACTGACGCAAATACTTTTTATCAACTAGGAATAACGTTAAGAGTTTCAGAGTATGACATAACATTCGTCTGGACTCGAAATTATTACATAGTAGCTAAGTAATACACAAATAATTGACCTGTGCTGTATTACCTACCAAACTTTGTTTATATATATATTAAAGAAAAGGTTCGTTTTACTTAATAATATTACCATCCTATAAATGTCCCACTGCTGGGCACAGGCCTCTTCTCATATAGAGAAGGAACGAGCATTGATCACCGCGCTTGCTCATTGCGGGTTGGCGATTTCAGATTCCAATTTTTGGAGTCCAGGTTTCCTCACGTCGGTTAAGGAAAACATAGTTTTGCTTAAGAAATGTGAAAATTTCTTCGTACTGCTTAGAAAAATCTACAGTCCGTAATCAAAGCGAATCCTTTCTTGAATTAAGAAAACTACGCTTTGGTACAACACAGATTAACTATATTAGTTCTTAAGGCGAACATGGTATAATTTTTTCTTGTAAGTTACGACGAGTATTTACCGTATATCTGTACATGTCTATAGTACAAGGTTTTTATTGAATATTACATCACTTCTTCCTACCACTGTTACTTTCCAAGCTCCGTAATTATGGCTTTACTCCCCTCTGGATCGATATACAATTATAGGTGGTGTACGGGAAATCCCGAGTCCAGACGTAGAGATATTAAAAGGGTGTTAAAAACACGTCTACAAAGTAAATTATTTGAATAGTTGAATACTTGTTTTCGTTCTTTTTCGTTTAAGTCCGAGCAATTCATGTTCGCAATTATTTATGCCAATACGTACCTATGTGTAAGAATATGTTTGATTATTAAAAAAAATATCAGGTTTATTATAGTTGACCATCGAGTGTAGACAATAATTTTAAAAGTTGTGTCGTTTTCCTTGACCATGTCTTGCAAACGTGACTAAAATATAACCTTCTACAGCTATCACATTTCTTAAATACTCTGTTAAATTACTGTTTAAAAATATATGGCATTAAACTATCGGAAATTACTTAAATTTTATATTTCATGTTCATATCCGATATGAGATAACGTCACCGTTGAGGTTTCTTTAGTCTTCTGGATGTCATTGACCTTTTTAATACTTATCGAACAAGCTATGGATTTACTAGCGAAGGTGTCATATTATATGGTTTTGTCATGAAGACAGAACAGTCATAAAAGAAGGTAAAGGTGTGTCGTTAAGGTGAATGCCTGTAACATAATAATATTGATCATGTTCCAAATGATAGCTAACTTAATTACGAGGGCAAAGTAATAGCAGTAATTAGTACGCGCACTAAGGCTACTGGCCTGTTTATTTCACACGAAGTAGCGACCAATTTGTAAACATTGTCGTTAGCGTCTTCTTGATACTGATTACCAAGACCACTCACAAAGCTTGATAATATAACTGGATACTTTAATGTACGCTTACCCCTTTCCCGGACCGTTTTCTATCTAAAAGTGCTTTAAAACAAACTTTCTACTTCAGCATGACGTTTTGAAATGTATAAAACCCAGTTAAATTAAGTGACTTGATTAAGTTTGTTCAACAAAACTAGTTCTCAGGTAATTAAAATATCACTAGAAAGCTAGATGACAGACTAGGATTTAAGTGTTTTCTCCTTAGAGAAAAAATAAGTAAACTATAGAGCGTGCATATCGAGTATGAACTGCAGGCACTAGTATGAACAAGTAAAATCATAAAATTGGTGTCAAAACAGAGCGCGCTATTTAATTAAAACTAACCTAATATTACCCTAAGTATCGCAATCATTGGTATTTTCGCATAAACGTCTGTCGTCGCACGGAAAATCATTTAAATCAGTAAACGAGCGAAGTACTTACAGCAAAAACTTTGCTTACGCTCGGCACAAGAAGCTACTAGCGATGCTCGCACTCTATGCTTGTCTATGTTTACTCGAAGGTTAAAATTAAAAGCAGGAATAAAAAGCCCTTGTACAGAGACGTTTTTGTGAAGAGCTAGGATTAATAATCGATCAATATCGACAAGGAAGCGGTTACAAATAATTATATTACGGTAATACTGCTAGAAGATGTTTTTATAATGCAAGCTGCTCTGCTGCAATTACGGGTATCATTAATTTAATTTAACGTAATCGTAATTCTGCAAACTCTTCAGGTGTTATGCTGAAAAAAAAAATTCTCTTCGTTTCATCGCTCTTTCTTCCTGTGTTAAGGTATGCTAAAAAAAAATAAACTGCTATGGAGACTGCTCGGATTTGTGACTCATTATGTATGGTACTCCATTATTATGAAATCTTCGCGTCAGTTTACCAAAACATCTTTATATATATGTAATGTATAATATGCAACAGCCATAGGTTACATTGCCCTTTTGATTTTTGGGAAAAGAATTTATATCCTCAGGTAAACCGTATTATGGTAACATTATTCTTATTCTTCACATTTCTGAGGTTTCGCCTACATTTTAAATATATTATATATTAAAGGTATTTCGTTGTCATGTAGCTAAGTATTATTTAACTGTAGTCAAAATTTACTCAGGTGCTTTTTTTTTATTGTGAATTTTATGTAACATTGACATGTGATATTACTAGTTGCTTGTGTCCGCTTATACTGCGTAATTAAATATAATAATATGAAAAACAATGCACAGAGCTAAATAAAAAATACAATAAAGAGATAATTGTCAGTATAGTTTTTATTGTTGAAACGAAATATGTCATGTGTCCGCGGTGCGGACTAATGTCCTTCAAATGATCTAGGACATTTTTTTTTGTAGTCAAATATAAACAAATTTCATACGCTCTGTATTATAATTAGTATAAAATTGTAATTAGACAGTTAAGAAGTGTTGGAATTTGGAAATTTCCTAATCTATGAGCAATAACTCATTATTTTATCGTTTCCGTTAAAATACTTTCCCTGCCTCTAAGCTAGCAACTACAATAATAACTTAATATGACTGTGATTTGCAAATTTCTCTAGTATATATTTATTACAATTTCCTTTTAAAAATATAGTAGCAATACTAATTGCAAAGCAAAGTACTTTAATATCCATTGCCTTTACGTATTGTGTGCGTAAATAACGATAGTTATTACCCACGTGTAAAGATTAAATACATTTCTATGTATTACGCGGCCATGTTTATGTTTTTACTATTTTATCCTTGAGACCTGGACTAGATAATGAAAGGTAAACAGGGTTAGCTGTACTCTGTTTACGTTACATTTTCATCTAATCTAAGGTCAATTTAATTCGCAAACATTGGATTATGAAATTAGGCGGCGATATTTTTATCGTTTAATTTTCTTAGGTCCCGTTAGACCGTAGTACTATGTAATATAAAATCATATTTCATTTCAAAGTGACATTCTCGTTATTATTTCATACACAAAAGAAACGAAATCGTATATTTCTTTGCATATCACGTTCTGTCCATACAAAAGACGTGAAAGCAAGCACTTAGAAGCTATTTTTCAAGTCGATAATGATCCCTTATTATTCTTTATGTCGCTCCATGTCATTCCAACGTCACGTTTTAGACATAACTTTTGCAATTTACGATTTTCGTAGCGGTGATTAAAAAAATTACTTATCAATTTAGGTGAGCTCATTCTTTACGCCCATTTTTGTACTATGAACATTTTATTTCGTTTCACAATATTGGTTGATTGTATTGCTCCAAGTTTTATTTAACACTAGCTGTTATCCCGCAGCTCCGCCCGCGTAGATGTCGGTTATCGTTAAAAGTAGCCTATGTCTTTTCTCGGGCTCTAGACTATCTGTGTACCAAATTTCATTTAAATCGGTTCAGTTGTTTTGGCGTGAAAGCGCGACAGACAGACAGAGTTACTTTCGCATTTATAATATTAGTAAGTATTAAAGTTTCCTCGATGTAGATCCTAGCCAAATAGGCTTTAAAAGTGCATTCATTACAGTTTCTTTAGCATAAATCATGACGTTGCTAGAGTTGTATATGCAATTGTATTTCTGAGATTCAACCACTGGTCGTACAAATATCTACAAGCTATCTGTTGACAGTTGTTAGCTGGCAAGGATCACAATGACAAGCAATCTACTTGAACATGCGTACAATCGTACATACGTAGTAACGGCTTGTTCAGTACCATTTAAGAGCCCAATTTACCATTTGTAACATGTCCGGCCGTTTCACCCACGCTTGCCTTTAGAAAGTCGATGGGAGCTGCGATAAATACTTAGGTTTCGGCGCCGCCCGTTCTCTCATTGTTCCCACACCACAATAGGATTATAGGATACGAATATAAAGGTATTTTCACTTCCGCACCACGAGGATTTGGCGTGGCGATCATAGATACGAGGCCACTAAACCGCTTCTAACTCGCCGAAATATATTGTCGGTTTAACCTACTAAAATGTATTGTATTATCCATTGTGAGGTTCGCATAACGAAACTATTTAAGCTGTACGATTTTGTATGCTTTAGGTTTATCTATTTTAATGATACAACTGAATCAATGCATCGTTCTATAATCCTTACTAATATTATAAATGCGAAAGTAACTCTGTCTGTCTGTCGCGCTTGAACCTATTTAAATGAAATTTGGTACACATATAGTCTACAGCCTGAGAAAGGACATAGGCTACATTTTGCCGCGATAACCGACATCCACGCGGGCGGAGCCGCGGGAAACAGCAAGTATTATATAGTTTAACTTAGCAGGAAAAATAAAAAGTAACTAATGACTTCACAGTCATACTTACAAACTGCAGTCGTATTTGTAGTCCAAAAGATACATTTTATCCCCAAGCAATTTTCTCCTCGATATCAAAGTTTAAACGCTCTCGTAACGAGTTTTCAAGTAACAAGTTTAATTAACAAACGCTAAATCTGTTTTGCCGCGTGTTTACTGGAGAGCACCGTTTATAGCTCGACCAGCGACTCATGTGAACTGGATAACGAACTGACGATTTTTGATACCAGAATTTCAAAAACATTTCTCAGGGTGATTCAAATATATTATGCTGGGTAAATTTCATTAATTTGTGTGTTTGTAAATCCATGATATTAAATAGTCTCAGGCCTACTTAGAAAAAAGGTAAATTCAACTATTATTGGATACTCAAGGAAACCTTGTAAGCTTATGTCTCAGAGTTTATTATAATAAGCGGATTTGACGTTCGGTCGAGCCGGCTCAACTCTGTCTCGACTCTTCAAGGAGAATCGGGTTTCACTGTAAATCTAGATTGTTTTGCACCGCTCGTATTTCTTTTGCCTTTCCGTTGCCACAAATTAATATCATAATAGAATATAATGACGGTGTTTCAAGGAAATATGTTATAAGCGTGATGTTTGAGGCCGTCGCTTAAGGTAGCATATTTAGGCAAGACTCCTCAATTTGTTAATGAGTGTGCCTTCTTCGTGTTACCTTAAGTCGCGAGGGTTTCAACGTCGAGGCCTTTACGGTTCGGTTTCACGGAACGGAGACATGTTTCACGGTAATGGTGGCTCTTAGCAAATGAAAACTCGATTTTTACGACGCTTTCTGCAAAATTACTTTGCAATAAAAGCCGAAAAATATTAAAATTGCGACGTTGTCTCGTGTCTCCGTCTTTAATTTTTGGTCGCTTGACTTTGAATATTGGGGTTTCATTATCAGAATTTAATAAAATGTCTTCGTAAATGCTTTCTTTGGGCGCAGTCTTTTGTTAGTTAATAATTATGTTATGTCTAATCAAATTGGGGTGCGGACTTGGAATAAAAAGGAAGTATCTATTTAGTCCACCGGATAGATAAAAAAAGAAAAAAAAAGCACTCGTATTTTTTCTTATATCAAATCGATGAAAAATTACAAAGTTTTAGCGCTTTAAAGTTCAGGAGTGGGGTCTTTTGCCATCACGTGTGGGTAAAAATTGTAGCTACAAGTGACGTCACGCGAGATTTCCATTCACTGTATCTAACTCAATGTTTGTTTAATTAAAAAAAGAAAAAATACGTGTCTAATATTTTGTAATATGTAAATAAAAAAAATAGTCCGCACCCCTATTATTTAGGCTTTTACTTTTTGATTGGTTTATGCTTATACTAATAATTGTTATTTTATTGTTGGTAGGGAATGCATGTCATGTACCCGGAGCCGGCGTCGCAATACCACAGCAGTCAAGCCCCGAGCCAGTCAGATTATCAGCCGGCAGGATCGCCGGCCTTTCAGCAACCAGCTAAGAAGCGCCGCGTACTGAGCCCTTACCAACATCAACCACAAAACGGAATACCTCACATTCAGCTTGACAACACCGGCTACAAGGTGAGCACCAACAATTTAAATTACAGCATTATATACCATTATAAACCCTGTCCGATCCTTATGCGTATTATTCGGCATCGTACAGCTTACACATATACGTAACAATTGAATGGTTTTGACATTATTATTTTTCCCCGGTGAATACAATTAAATTAAAATAAAACTAGTCAAAGGCAATACTGATCGCTCGACAAAGTTCACGTGTACCTACCACCAGCAGTTATGTATCAAAGAAGCCGCCTGAGCGATACATTTTTTTCTAGTACGTATGTTGAACCAGGAATACGTCTTATTGGATCGGACAGGGTTTTTGTTACATATTGTATGTAATAGAACTAAAATCGTATAACTCCAGATGACATGCAATAATATTCAAATAAATACATTAAATAAGGTTTGTCTTGAAATTTTTCGATACGGCAGCTAGCATATTTTATAACAGACCAAATCACCATCTTTATTCCCTACCGTTTCTTAGTCTAATTAGCGAAAACCTTTTGATATTTTTGACATAAAAGAGAAACGAACTGAATGTTTAAATTTCCTTGTTTTTAATTATAAATTTTCTCACATTTAATGTTTCATTTTCCTTAACATTTCTGTATCAAGAGTTTGGTTATTGTCACCTTGTAGATTTTAACAAGCCTCGTTAAAAATGTTGTCCTTTAGTTAACGACACAACAAACAACTGAAATCGTAAAAATTATTTCGCCTGCAAACTCGAATGTTTGCTTTTAACAGCTTTCTTTTTAAAGACACAATTTCTTTTTAAAAACCAACAACGCTTGAGAATTTTTGCTAACACATACTTGTTTAAAATATTGTAACTCTACACTTGCTTTCTGCATGCTGCACTTTGCATTTTTCTCTGTACTCAATATATCACTTTGGCACCAGTCTTTGTCTCCGGTGAAAATGTGAGAACTGAACATAACGTGACGGGAAAGCAAAGAATTAACACTTTCTATGCAGCCTCGATCTCGAGCAGGTTTCGATGCACGGAAAATTCCATATATTGTTAAATACGAATCATAACCGAGGAAAAGGTTACTTGTTATATTTTATATCCTTGTGTAATCAAACCAGTGCTCACAGTCACCTCTACCAGATCGCGACTGGTTCTTCTAAACGACGAAAGAACATCTTTTTGCCTAAATTGTTAATTTTTGTCATAAATACCCATGTTTATTAAATACCATGAATATATTCATAGCAGATGAGCCTAGACAAGTGGCATTTCGACAAGCGTTAACTATGATAGAATCTCTTAAATGACATTAAATGTATGGAGATGAGTTTTCGTTTCGATAAGTCACGTGACTTGGACTTGTCACTTCCATACATTTGAACGATTCGTTCAGCGTTTACGGCTTGTCGAAATGTCACTTGTCTATGGGCTGATATCACTTTCTCGTACCGAGCCTGAAAACTATCGCTAACACGTATTAAAGCTGAAACTATAACATGATAATGCTCGTTAATCACTACTATTTAAAAGGAAATAGTGCAGTAGTAAATAATAAGAGGCACTTATCATCAAAAAGAGCTGAAATTACTACTCAGAAATGCTTGATTTAATCAACTTATCAAATAGGGATGTTGATTAGGTATGAAAAGTAAAAATCTATTAAGTCCGTAATTTAAATACTCAATAAAAAATATTTTTAGTATTTTTTGCTTTGTTGAAATAACAAAAATATTTTATATAAAATCAAAAAGCGAATTAAAGTTTTGGAGTGAGGGCTCGATACGTTACAAACCGGTATATTTTGTAACGGTTGGTGAAGTCATGCGACAATTCAAATCAATGTATCGTCGTAAGTTTTTGATTACGTAAAAAAGGAAAAATACGTGACCAATATTTTTCATTAAACTAAAAAAACATTGTCAACATCCCAATCCTTTAATAAGACGGAAAATCCCAACGGAGTGCTCTGATAAATTCAGATCACATTATTTTTCAACATAACGACACGACATCACGACTAAATTACCATTTAGTTCATAGCACGAATATTGTCTGCATGATTGCTTATCTGATATATCCGCTTTGTCTTTGTCGAAAATGATATCAAAATTGATACAAGATTTCCCAACGAAAGCGAATGTCACATCAAGGAGTCATATTTCAAGTTAATTTTGCGTGGCGCAGACCGAGCACTTGATGAATATGTAATTGCGTCAACACTCGCTCCACAAAGGAGGGTGCGGTGCTTTACCTACGTATTTTCATGTAAATTGATGGCCATAGAGATCGTGTAGTGGAATCACCACGATATTAACTTTGGAATCGTTTTGATACATCAAGCGGGCCTCAGTTGAATAAATTCGCTTTAGAGCGACGATGCGACGCATGCAAAGTGATGGCGGATATCTGCAGATCCATCTTTTATATGACCTTCTAAAATATAACATTGTATTTATTTTAGATCTAAATCTAAAAAAAACATGGAATTTATTTTAATAAATATTTTATGACCTGTTTCGTTTTTATGTTTTCACGTTTGCTCTTTAAAAAATAATCAAACAATACGTTAGCCGCAATTCCGTTCCTCTAGAGTCTGTAAAATAAATCGCAGTGTTATTGCGGTTCCATGTTCTTTCTAAAAGAAATACTTCATGACTTTAATTGATTTCCCAAGAGTAAAAAGCAATGTTTACTCCAATAACAGGACAAACTCGTTTGGACTTTATTAAATTATGAAAACCGTATTGTTTGTAAAATGCTCCAGGGCTGATCGAACGGCGGCATTCATTAAAGATCTCACCGTCGTTTCCACGTAATTAATACTGATTTATTTATTATACAATAAGTATGATAATGAGTAAAGGTACCATTGCTTTCAAGTTTTGCAAATATCAATTATTCGAGAAAACAATTCGAGTAAGCAGTGACTTTCCAAAACAGCCGGCAATAATTTTAAACATGGCCGCCCCCGTGTTCGCGAACTTTACAATATGCAGTGGCGCATCTGTCGCGAGATGGTCTTTTTACCGTTAATCAACATCTGGGGCACTTTTGAAAGTATCGCTCGGCACGCCAGCTCGCTTCACGACGCAACCGAAATTGGTTTGCAGTCCTTTATTGTGTTAAATACACAACTTCCAAAATCTGCCTTGGTGTTTGCCTGACACTGTTTTTGATTCAATATTAGTCAGTATATTTGTGAAGAGATGAGTGTGTTCAATATGTCCGATAGTAGCGCGGTAGTTATCGTTTTCTGTTACAGAGAATGCATTTATTCATTCCAGTACATGACCTTTTGAGTTACTTTGTAATGAGACTGCGAGATGCATTTTTTTATTAATAGTAAGTTGGAGTCTCATTATTTCCACAATTTCTTTCTGATTGGTGTACAAATTTAAATTATACCTATATGCGTTTTTAAATATTAGTCGGTAGATGTTTTTTTCTGGTATCTTGAAAACTTCTCAACAAATCCGTAAACAAAAGAATACGCCTTTCGAAAACTTCATTGCCGTTTCCAAGCAAAAAGTAGTGCCTATTATATTGTGCAAACTTGCAACACTGTGCAAATTGCCGTTCTCAATTTACTGTAAAAGCCAAATAGCTTTTGTTTAGTCAATGCATCTTTGTTTGCGACCCACATTGAATTTCGTTTCATTCTGTCATGTGATCAGCACAGTTGTTGCGTGATACTGAACAATGAGCTCGTAAAGCGGGGCGCACAAGTCAACTAATGTTCACTAGAAATAATCGAGAAAACAGACAATATTCTCCTAGTAAATTATTACAAATGATATTAATTTATCGTCTAGTTATTAAAGATCGATTAATACATAGTTTATTTCGCGTGAGTGTCGAAGTTAACTGTTGACAATTCAATTGTGTTTGTATTGAAAAACAGTCGCGGTATTCCGAGGTGAAAAATAATATGAATGTTTGCGTAAGCGACTGGCTCGGCACGTGGATGGGAGGCGAAGCCGCGTGATGCCACAACGTGAGCGGGAGCCGGCGCGGGAATACATAACTGGGAACAACTGGAGGGAAAATGGCACATGTCACATTGGACACAATGTTCTAGTACGCATTTATCTACCTGCGAATTTATTGAATTTGACCCGATTACGTTCGCAAAAACATTGCCTATCAAGATTGAGATATTAAGTTTATAGGGGCACATCGTTTCCTCTAACAAAAATATAGATATCCCTTAGTGAACGAGTGTATATAGGTTCATAATTTTGAACAATTATAGACACCAGCCAGTCGTTTTTAGTGTCAAACGTTTTCCGTCAAAAACATGTAATAGTTAAATCCAATTTCAAATTATTTTTACATATCAAACATTTCGTGAATAACAATTTAATCAGAACTATAACAGTTAACTCATTGCATAAAGTACTTTACGCAGATCGTGTTTAGGTTTAATTTCGTATGTATCGGCGAGTGACGCAATAGTGTTTGTTTACGTGGAGCAAAGTGGCTACGTGCATTTAGCGAGCGGCTGGTACGACGTTGCCAAGTCGTGCTTGTGCCAAATTTGGCATCGCGATGATGGTTGCCTACCGAAGCCCGCAACGGCATGACCACTTTTTGCGAGTCACCAGTTACGAGAATTGAGCCTAACCAAAAAAATCTTGTTTTTGATGTGTCAACTGGACTGAACAAGCGGCTGGAGTAAAAGCACTGTTGTTGATATAATCTTAGTCTTGAAATTAAAGTCAGGTTTGCAAAGGACTTTAAAGTTGTATTTTTTACTGACGCAACCAGTAGTTACATTGCAACAGTTTCGTCGTCGCCAAGCTAAATAAATAAATGGGTCCACAATTGAATGACATGATTATCTTATTGTCAGAGCGACGTTGCCACTCGGCGAAACTTTTGTGGCGATTTTGCGGATGGCTGCGTATACAAGAAAAAATGCTCTGCATCTCTTGCTCTTGCGCATCGAGTCAGACAAGAGGGGGAATAACGAAGGACAGTAGCTCCCGGATGTTGCGACAGACGCCGACAATCTTGTATAATTCAGCTCGTAGTTCCTGTTTTAAAGTACTTGTTTTAATTGAAAAATCCAAGGTTTTGCTTCAAGCAAGCAGTTTTATTTTAATTAAATTGAATTGTTTATTATAGGTAAGTCGATTCTCTCGTAAGTGCTTTGTTTTATCAGAAGTTTACTTAATTAACTTGACATCTGTCTACATTAATGCCAATAAAAACCCTTATCGATGCGAGCATGTGTGAATGGATGCTGTTATACTGAATAAGAAGCCGAGGGAACATTGTTGGTACGCCTTGACATCATTTGCAAATCCAGCGCGAAGGATCGGTGATTTTTGTTCACCAGTTAGCGTTGCACCGTGTTTGTGCAATGAAGATTTCGTGATGTGATGTGATGGGCGAATTGGCACCGTCGGACCATACAGGTCAGTAACCCGGCGAAGCCGCTCTTTCCCCGCGTCCCGCTCGTTACGTAACACCCGCGCTGTTGCCACACTGACGACGACATTGCCAAAGTCGATAGCTCGATGCCGATCATTCGCGGCTGCTAATCTTGTCTTATCAAAAGTCTGCCGGTTTAGGTCGTCCGGACCGGTTTGTGTCTACGAATTTGCTTTCATTATAAAAGACGCTCTGTTTTGATGATTATAAAGCTGGCCTAGTGTTGAGAGATTTTGGAGGTTAGCCTTAGACTAATGCAGATAATCTGCCCGGCTCGTCACATCGATTAGTCAGTGTCACCAACTTTCACCTCTATGCACCGGATGATATTGTGTCTCCGGGTCACAAACGTTAACTTTCACGGCCGATGCTTATAATAGCTTTTGTGCTTGTTCGTGCGACCCCGTCAAATGAAAACCATCAATTTGCCCGGTGCACTATAACAGTATGGCTAAAAGCTAATGTTCGCATGTTAGGGCCCATTCCTAAGGTAGGTACATCGACACCGACCCGGCTCCGTTTCCATCGATGTCAATCGATACATTCACGACTGGCTCCAAAGTGTGTCGTTTGCTTGCGAATGGCCTACCTATCGACTAATATGACTGAGTCGTGTTACACGGTGCCCGCGATTGGTACCTACTTACGTAGCAGTGATTTATTGACACACTCATCTCCGCCATTAAACACGGTCTAGTCTACAAGCTGCCGCAATCATATTGCACGTCGCTTTACACATAACACAAGCATTTTACAATAATCTACCTTATAAATGCAAACGTTTTAATTCTGAAACGTACAAAACTAAATTCGGTTTCGTTTAGCGCGTTAAGTCTTGGCGTAACTTTTGCTCTGGGATATCTTTATTTATTTATAATTCTTACACACGCAAGGTAAAATGACGGACTTAATGCCTGAAGCTTTCTTAAACCAGACCACCAGACTTATCAAAATTCCTATCTTATAAAAGCTTCAGATTCAGCACTCTTGAGCAACCCTGAAGTGACCACTACCGGGAATTTAAAATATTTACGAGGTTTTCATTTTTAAAAATTAAGTGCTCTATCAAGATTTTTTTTACTTCTACCATGGATCTTCCGTTATGAGCCATGGCTAAGTCATCACAGAATCAGATTTGGTAGAATCCTTTACGCCTTTGTTTATCTTTTGTAATTAAAATAAATGGTGCAATATGCTAATAAATAAAATTAAATATAAGTCGAGTATTATTCGTTCTTGAACGACCTTCAGTACAGTTTGTTGTTTGTTACTAATTAAAGAAAAAAAAAACTTAATTACCGTTTTCACAGATTACTTTAAGCGTCTTAATAATGAAAATTCATGTAGCATTCCACGAGACTACGTCTAAATAAACATGGCGTATAAAATTATCTTTCTTATGATCTCATCGGGTTTGTTCTCATGAAAACATTACTTTACTGCGCAGTGTTGGAATACTTTGCACTGACATGGTTGGAGATCCAAATTGCAAATGTTGAGACACTAGAGAGTGTCACCAAAATTTGTGTAGTACAGAAATAAGACAAGGGAAGTTCCATGCCAACTAAAAAAAATACAGATAAGTCTCATTTAACTCAAGGAGAATAAAGTCGAGTAACTATATGTCTCGAAACATGGAAAAGGACGTTGCATGCACGCTAGAGAAAAAAGAAGTTATATAAAGTATGGATCGATGATGTGTTAAGATGGCGCATAGAAGAGATTCAGTAAAAAAAGCTATGCAGAAATAATAATATCACATCATCATAATCATGAGGCTACACTCACACGACCATCTGATCCCAAACTAGGCAGAGCCTGTATTTTGGCAACCACACAACCGATAAACATACTTATATATTTCTAAATACATACATATTATAGATAAATTACACCCAGACACAGAACAAATGATCGTGCTTATCACACAAAGATTTGTCCTGGGCGGTAATCGAACCCACGACCTCGACCCACGGTTTAGCAGTCAGGGTCACTAACCACTAGACCAACATGCCTATGCAACATGCATGATTAAATGGAAGAAAAATTAAAAGGAATAAGATGTAATCATAACTTGCTTACGTACCTCGGTATTAACGTAGCTACTCACAATGTCAACGTTTTAGAAAACGTTGCAGTTTTCTAAATAGGTGTACTTTTACGAGCTATTATTGCGCTTGAGTGCAGTATTGAGTCGTAAAAGTATTTCCATTTGAATACAACTCTTAAATGAACACGTCCAATTTGAATCGGATCTACTTAGAATTTTAAAATAGGTACCTAGTGTCAGATAAAATATCTTTAGAAATATTATGTTGAGACGTGTTTAGTGAACTGAAACCTCGTGGTAGAAATGAATACATTATCTGGTAAGATGACGTTTCGCATTAATTCCACTCATTAAATATTAAAAGCAGTGTCACTTCGTTGACACATTGTTTACTCCGTTTACCATAAACCATTAGACAAAGATCCCTGATATACATATTTTATAATTATTTTTTTTTCTTTTATAAATTAAATAAGGCGATTCGGCCTTTTTTATATTCAGTTTTTATACAGAGCCGTTTATTTTAAATTACTTTATTAAGGAACCGGATGGGTTACATCAATTGGTTAGGAGGAATTTTATGCGCGCTGCATCCTATATTTGTTTAGACGATGGTGCTCACTTTGTATACAATTATAGTATTTTTAGTTTCGTAAATATAGATATGAGGAATGTTTTATCAATGTTACATAATGGTCTATATCCTTATCTGTACGGATTCAGTTATTACTATAAGGGGGAGACCTATAGAATGAGTGTTCTGTTTTAAAGTACTTTCGAATCCATTTAGAATGGGTCGTTCACATGATTAATACAAGCTCTGATCGCCAGTTACGGGATGTTTTGACGTCCATGCACTCGAACGTCGTGAGATAATGTATAAACATCCAGCCAGCGACGCTGTTATCCTGTTATGTTATAAATTAATTGTTGTATTACATTTTTATGGCTCATGACAATTAAGTTGATTAAAACATGTAAAAAAAACACATGTTCTTATTTGGAACATGGGAAGAGTTTAATATTGTCTATTATAAAACTTTGCTTATCATAATTATTTAAAACAGTTTACTCACGCATATTCTCAGGATCGCCCGACTAGTTTAGTAGTTCGACTCGCGACACCACCGCCACCGCGTCAGCTCATGATTAGGGACTCCTATTGAATCTGAAACTAGTCGGGCGATCCCAAGAATATGCGTAAGTAAACCGTTTTGTTTTAAATAATTATGAATACTCCTTTGCTTATCATCTTTTATAATCCATATTTATATTTTAATCTCGAAAATTTATTGTTATCTACTAAATATCAGAAATCCTCTAAAGTACATACATGTTGCTGACAACGTGACAACAGTTTATTTGCATTATTGCTCTGCTGCGGTTTGGAAACTTCATTTAGATAGAACCGATGACGACTTCATATAGAATATTCAACGAAGCGGTTAATGTTGGGCTTTTAGTTTCAATCTCTATTTGGAATACTAGGCTAAACGATAATGTTTTATTAATTGGGAAAAATAATGTCAAGTGTTACGTGTCAGCATGAAATCTGATGTCGGGTTGCTATCCTACTTAAAACTGTTTTAGGGCTGATATGGAATTTTGGACATTTTTCTTACTTACAAAATCGGACGACAATTTTATTCCTCGAAAAAATATTTGAAGATTGATAAAGTAACTAGCTGGCTAACATATTATTATCGTTTAGGAACGCAGCAAAAAACTATTTTACATAACGTAATGATTAAAAGGTATAACGTAATGATTAAAAGGTATAACGTAATGATTAAAAGGTATAACGTAATGATTAAAAGGTTACTTACGATTTGTAATTTCATATTTCTAAGTCTAAATAAAACGAATATGAAAGGAGTCAACGACCCTACAATGATACAATAAACTGATTACGTTATCATCCTGTTCCTTAGGGTTCTTGATAGGAGAAATTGCACTGAGTAACAGAGTCGTTCATAAATTAACACAGCTCTCCTTACGAAGCGGCGACAGCGTTGTGTATCACATTGTTACGACTCAACACATACATGCATGTGCAAGGATAGCACTTGTTTTGGTGCACTCTGTTAAATGAGTTAATCGGAGCGGTGAGTTTCGTAATATTTTCCTACATGTATTTTGTTTTAAAACAATAATGAGACAGCCTCGTCCTCTTACCGTTTACGATCTTAATTACTTAGCAAACGTACAACTCATTAAGTCGCCATCATGTTTAACATGAAGCATTTAAATTAATATTAATTCCAATTAATGTTAACTTGATTATTCTTTATTTATACGACCTCCGTGGTCGAGTGGCGTACACACTGGTTATCAAGGTGTCGCCAGCTTTGAGGTCCCGGGTTCGATCTCCGGACGGGCAATTTGGAAAACCACGTTACTCGTTATCGTAAATTGTCTCGGGTCTGGGTGTTTGTGGTACCTTCGTTGTCTCTGATTCCATAACACAAGTGCTTTAGCTACTTTGGGTTCAGAGCAATGTATCTATGTCATGTTGTCCACATTTATTTATTATGAACCGAAATAAACAAATGTTTCTCAGTACTTAAGGTTTACATTCGCATTATCTGTCTTGCAACCCTGTGCCAGTATGGCATTGTATCGATGTATGGCCATCGCATTTGTATGAAACCGTTTGTCGTCCATTTGTATGCTATTGGTAGACAACGCTGTATTATCTATTGTGTAAATGTGGACCGTAATGTCAATAACAATATATAAGAACCATTTGATGTGTGCGTCTATTTACCCTGCGTTGTTTTATGGAGAAAGTTATCTGTATACCTACATAGTCTGATATCCCTGAGTAAAGTTTTTTAATGTTATATATTAAAGTTATTCATTTTCTTTACTGCTAAAAGTTTTGACATGCGTTACCGTCGTTTCCATGTTAGGGTAAATGAATAACTGCTGTAAGTAGCTAGCTTTACGGTTTTTTTTTACAAATATGGCATAATTACGTTAATAAAAGTAAAGAAAAAATAACTGATCTTGGAAAAAAAGTTAGAAATAATTTACATTCGTGGCGTGGCGTTCTGACGTACTAGTGGGTAGGTTAAGTTACTCGTGAAAAAGGTTGCGTTATCTATGTTATTTATGATATAAATAAGTACGGGCTTTGAGATTAAATTTAACAATATTAAACACCGCCTACCTAGCACACCTTTGAATAATTTAATTCGCGCACTCCTTCAATAATGACGATGGAAAATGTTACTATACATATTAATATTTGTATTAAAAATATATTAAAATAAACATACAATGTTAATCCGTAGATTGCTACTATAGCTTAATGGGCTCATAATTCATTCAAATTATTGTATCAATATTCATGAAAGCATTTAATAAACAAAATGTAGTCTAAGTGAGATGTTCATTAGCATAGTAGATCCCGCGCCAGCACCAATAAGCGTCGAACAGCGTTTCCAAATCAAACAAGGTGCTTATTAGAGACAATTTCTATCACTATTGTGGCGGTACTTAACTGACGCACGTCCATGTAATGCACCGAGTGCATTGCACTCAACAGCGCTAGTATTTGCCTATTTGCACACTTCTAAGATAACAATTGACGTGGCGACTTGGCGACAACCATTGTTCCTCAAACGTATGCCTGTTTAACTCAACAGTCACGAAAATTTGCGAAAATTACACAACTTGTCCATTGTTCCGTGGTTCGGGCTTACTTTCCCCGACCACATTAACTTAAAACTTTTTGCAGTAGAACGTTTTGTATTTAACGATACTCTTTAATTTAATTATTGTTTTCAATATAATATTAGACTCTATTTCAATACAATTAAAGAATATATGTATTTGTTTGTTAATTTCTTTCTCAAAGTAAAAGTCAGTGATCGATGTTTCCTACTCTGTCACATGGTGGTACCGATAACATCAATATGTTCTAGTTTAGTTCTCGTTCGCAACTTGTCCATTGTAGCCAGTTGCAAATTTAACATTTCTAATATTCAAATGGACGAGGATTTAATAAGGAAAATTAAATCTATTCTAGGTTTTCCTTGCGTGGACAAGCTGCAACTGAAACTTGCGACTTGCATACAAAATAGTTAATAGAAAGAACGCTTTTCGCTAAATCTTTATTATATTTAGTTTAGTCTAGTCCTGTATCAAGTGTATAAGGTGTCGAGTATATTTTACTTTTAAATAATACTATTATAAAAGGACTGTATACACTGTTCAGTATCTTGGAATTGTAAATAGAAATTGATCAGGAACAAAGTGCAATAAAATGTACAGAAAAAGTCGAGGTCGATAAAATTATTTGCAAATTGTTCTGTGTACATGCTTATAAGTGTTTGTATATTCAAGTAAATACTACTGCCACTACTGGTTTCCGTATAATTTGTATATTTTAATAATACCTACTACCAAATTACAAATTTAAGTAGCTGTAAATAAATAGAAAAATCATTAAGTTAATTTTATGCGAAAAACAATGTTTTAATCTCAGTTTTATTCATATTGGTATATCCAGAGGTAAAACTTTAGCAGTTTTTAATATTTTAAGTCGCAATATCAATTCTAGAGGCGATCTCGATTTTCCTGAAGATAAGTCGCCCGACCTCGTAGCAAGATGGCGTGCGATTCACTTTGCCGTCCAACCTACATTATTATGCATTGGACGAATTTCGTACACTACCATTGTTGCTGAATACAAGTTTAAAGAATTCACGATATTTACTTACCAAGTGGATTCGAGTTGCGATATTTATATTTCGAAATCTTGTACTTTACGTCCTTAAATATCGACTGATGTTTTGCAAGTACCGGTTTAAGTTGTTTGAGTTATAAAATATTCTTTAAATGTTTAAATGATAAATACATTTTCGTTTAAGTACTGTTTTATACGTAATCGATATTATTTCGGGCATACTTTTACAAAGGTTATCAACTTACATTATAATTTGATACAGCTAATAGAAGTGGGACGATCGTGGCTGAAATAATAATGATATACGTGGTAGTCACGTGAGTTCAGCATTATAAGTACTTGATAATCGAGTTGCGTTCGAGTTTCTACGGTGATGGCCGGTGACCGTTCCTATTTTCTGAGTTCGTCGGCCGGCTTCAAGGCTCTAATGTATTATTTCATAGCAAAACTTCAAACACTATGTTTTGATCGCACCATTGGCATATTGGCATAACGTTGGCGGTATTCCATACATAACACTCAGGTTATGTTCAGTTGAGCTAAATAATATTTAATCATGCCCATTGGGACTATTTAGCTGGTTGCTTTTGATTTTCGTCCGATGTAAGTTGATATGTAAAGTTATACTTTAAAGTAGTTGGTTAGATACCTATGTTGATTGGCAGTTCAAATGCTACATCAATACTCAAATGTTTGTTTTTAAGATGTATAAATATGAGATAGAGAAATATTGCTTTTGAATATTATTGTGTGTTAAACGAATTGACTTCGAACGCATTACAATCTTACCTACGCCAATCTTTTTATTTAAAAATATGTAAGATGAATCGCCATTTCCCTTGGTTATCGCATCACGCGTGATCGGATGAAACAATTTCGCTAACATTTTTTTTGTTGTGTTAATTATCGCCAGGAGAAGGTTCTTATGATAGAAAATAAAACGTAGATATACAAATGTTTTATACAAATGTTTTAAAAACTTCACACCACCCGTACGAAGCTGGGACGGGGAGCTAGTCTAATTATAATTTGATACACCTTTAATAACAATTATAATAAACAACATTAAATTATGTTATGATTCGTTGGCATCATACTCAGTTAATAAATAAAATGATTATCATACGTATTTGTCAGTCATACGCTTGTGACTATAGGGCAACGTCCAAGTTACAAACCAAATGCGATGTATTGTGTGTCATAAAGTGTTCAACTATTTTTGTAATAACGCAAACATATTTACATTTTAATCTAGTTCTTGGCAAAGAAACACGTGAGAATCTGATACCCGAAAAAAATCCAATGTTTTTGTACCTATCTATATTAAACAAAGTCGGGTTAGTTACACCATTTGTAACTCAAGAACGGGTGAACCGATTTCCACGATCTTTGTTGGAATTGTCACCACCCCAAATAGCGGAATAACTATAAAAATATCAGAATAAGTAACGAAAAAAAACAATGACAAGACAGGGACTACTTACGCGGCTGAAACCGCGGAGCACCGCAAGTAAACTATAAATGTAATCGGGTAACGTAGTTAAAACTTTCCTTAAAGGATACAGGTAGGATCGTTTTAATCGGAGTAGAAAAAATTATGAATGACTAGTATTATTATTTTACTTTTTTACACTCACCCTTTCAACCTATTGCCTTATTTATTTGATAAAATCTCTTTGCTCAAGTTTCATTTGACTTATGTAAATCAATGATTTATTTGTTGCCTCGTGACTAAAAAGGTCTTACTGACTGATTTGTATTTATTCTTCAAGCCTTGTTTATTCTAAACGATACTGGTTCTACATTACAAATCGTTAGCAAAATGGAATTCGAGCAAACACATTTGACGAAACGGTGGCAAACGATATTACATTTATGATTCACACGAGTGATGGACGTTCGTGTAACATATTTGTGAGAATCCAATAGAAATCGTTCTCTTCGGCATGCTTCAAACGATCAGAATTGATAGATATAATCTACTACGCGATCATGAATCATGGTAACAAACATGTATTTGAAAACAGACGGGAAACTATCTTCAACTTTTACTTTTATTAAATTTATCAGTTTCAATAACGAGATAATTTCATCCACTTTAAAACTAGAAAAGAAACTACAACAAACTCAAAGTAAGTTAATAAATAAAGGAAAGTCCTAACGAACGCAAACGACTTCTGCCAAATAATTGAACAAGTTTCGAGTGTTATCTAATTGGGGCCCAGATTATTAACACGGTTAGTTCACTTAATGGCTATGGCTAACGTAAAAGGAATCGAGTAAAAGAACTGACTGCCATTTTTTATATTTTTCTAGCGGCTCTAAGTAAAAAAAAAGTAATATATCAACAATATCTCTCAAATTATTAAAGAAAATTTGTGGGTCTGACTAATTAATTTAATAAAGCATTAGTTTTACATAAGATTGAGATCGTTAAACGTTATTGTTGTAAAGACTATTTTATTCTAATTCGTCGTGACAAATCAATGAGGTTGTCTATCTATCAAATCCACCAATCACGAGCCAGCAGCTTGTCTCTCATTGGTAGAAATTGACCGATAGAGCGCATGACAGACTAGCCAACTAGCGGATTAGTATAATCGAGATAACCCTTATTGTTTGTTTGGTCATATGGTTGGTTAATTAAGAGACAACATTTGGCTGATTGGCCTCATTGAAACCGGAGATAATAATATTGCTATTTCAATATTTTTGTATTTCTGTAATAAATATTGTTTATTCAATGAGCTAATGAACTATTCACGTGTTTTATATTCTTGAACGCAATTATGTTATTCGTGAAATCAACAATCCTATTCATACAAGGACATTACGAACTCGAATTAGCATTCGTAATTATTTTCTTGTTTGTGGTAAATGTGTAATTCTCGTCAGGTTTTTTAATATCTAGATAATTAATTTTACGATTGCCTTTTCTACGTTGATTAGAAAATTTATCAGATGTTGCAAATACTATTCGATAGATTCGGAAATTATTGATCATATTAGATTTATTTTTTAATTATTCACTAAAATAACAATTTTTTATTTAACATCTTGCTAGGAACTTAAAGATATTATAATATTTATGTTTTTTATAATGTGTACAGTAATAAATTAAATGTAAACATAATTCGGTAATAGAGGGTTACCTATTGTCTCTGCATGTTTTGTCTAAATGCTAGAGTTAATACTTAATGTATTCTGTCTCAAACTGTCCCGTAAAATGTATGTCATAGAACCAGTTCCCATGATTTATTCACATATAAATTGACATGTTTGTCTTGTTTCAGGTAAACAAAGGCGCTTTATTGGATACAAACTCTGTATAAGGTCAGCGTACAATTTACTCCGAAATATTGTGTAAAGTGCTTTTAATGTAATCAATAATTGTATTCATAATTACATATACAATATATACTAGTAAAGTATATATATTTAAGGCCTCTATGGCGATGTAACACGAGGTCACAACTCTGCTTAGTTCCTTTTGGTAAGTTGCGCAAGCATATATGGTTTCGTAGTTCACTTTGCCAAGAATATTATGTAGGTGGGTTGTTTTTCTATATTGAGAAATATAATTCAAGAAATACTTATGTTTTTATTAGTTTATCCGATTATTATAATTTTGTGAGTAAAACACGCTTGACGACAATATTACGTAAAACAGGCTAATGTTATGAGTTTGTTCGAATATTACCAAAAATTGATTATATCGCGTCACTTTGGTACATATTCAAATATTTTAAGAAATCTTCTTTTTTATGATTACTTATAACTTATCAATCGGGTTATAACAAATTCTACATACCCACTAAACACGTAAGTTAAGTCAAGCAGACGGTTTCTCAACCGCGTCTTTGTGAGCCGTGGGAGCATGCGCCATGTGCTACAAATGCTTTTTCGCTAAAAAAACACTAAAGAACCGGCGATGAGATAAAACACGAACGCTGAATCAGTGGGAACTTGAGCTTAATCTTTTAATCGGCCCTTAGAATATTATATTATTCACAAAAGTTAATTGTAAGGATTTGTATAGGCTTTGTTTTAATCATCGGTATCTTTCGGCTACTGTTTCATTTCTTACCTACCACTGTTTCTCGACTCTCTGGTGTATATTAAGGATTTTTATTATCCAGTACCATTTAGACATCGTTTTAAAAAAACGTGTTTTCAGAATTGTCTTTATATCCAATTTCTTTATTACTTGCCGTTGGCATTCTCTCTAAATTGACGTCATAAAATCTCACATAACGTTGTATTCTAATAACCAGTGATCTTACAAATATACTGAGTAGTGCAGCTTTGTGTTTATTTTAATACTAACAATAAAAATTCTTTGTTCACTTTAATTCGCTAGTCGTGTAGTGACGTCTACCACTTTGGTTTTGATGCCAATGTTCCGCGTTCATACGCGGCTATGCACGTTTTAGTTTCAAAAAATTGCCGATAAATTTTGGTTGTTTTTCTATTCTGTTTTATTCGGCCATTGACATCTGAATAGTTAAGTTATAGATGGTAGTTCACTATCTTGTTCATAAATGGCATTGCAGACATTACCCCCTCTCTTTTGACTATAAACATTAGCTTCTCTGCAGACTGTTTCTATTCCCTAGCTCGTCTGTCGCCCACGCCTTGTTTTTATTAACGATCGTCGCTTTTTGTTAGCGACACAAAACCTCTGGGACTTTATACTTCGAGGCTATTAATTTATTTATTATCATCCAGTTATGCAATGATTACTGTAAATCTGAAAATCTTTGATTTGACTAATTAGGAACAGATAATAATGATCGAAATTGGCTCTTGTAATTCAATTTCTACTCGATAAACATAGTTATCTTTAATGCGACGTAACTATTTGACAAAGAAGATAAAGAACCCAACAAACACACCAATTACGAAGTTAAATAGGTACAGAATTATCCATAGCAGATAGAGAAAAAAACTTTACGACAACATGTTTTGCCGTCAACGTTTTGGTGAAAATCGCGTTCATTCCCAATTCTCGGCGGCGTAGATGGGGGTAGGGGTAACGCGTGACGTCAGACCCGCCTGGGCCACCCTGCCCCAAAAATAGATGCTTGAGCCCGGGAGTCGCTCAATGGAGGCCTCCCGTCCTGAGCAACCGTAGAATGAACGCCACACGGGCATACCTATTGCTCTATGCAAACTTACTTCTTTAATATGAAACTTCAAATATACTATAACGTGACCCTTTTAGTTTTATTATTTTAGTAAACTTTCTTCAGTCAATATGGCAGCGAACACTTCGTACATTTTCTCAGCCAACGTATGAACAAAGAATTTCAGGCAGAATTTCCCTTGTTTATTCATGTAACTTGTGAAATATGTTCTGAGTTCTGCATACGAACAAGTGTCGAATAAATTTTGGATGGAATATCACGTCCGGAAAAAATGATGGTATAAATGGACCAAGTTATTTAGTAAAAAAAAAAGGTTTAGCGTTAGCTCTAGCTAGCTAGACAATAAGTCAATTATTTACGTACGGTACCTACTCTTTGTATAGTATGAGTGAGTATCTTTCTATATAACTACAAGCAGAATCTCAAAGTCGAATAATTTTATTCATATCACGCAATGCGGGGTACTGGCGGAGCTAAATAAAAATAGATTTTCAGGATAGCAAGTGAATGGGCAGGACTCCAATAGGATCGCGGATAATGTTATTGTTTGTTTATATATGACTTTGTTCTTTCGCAACTGTAATGGGTATTCTGAATCTATTTGTTAGGGCTACGTTAAATTTATTGTTTTTCTTGATTGTATTAGTTATTTAAATAATATTTTTGTTACATTGCCACGAAATTGCTCACTTTAAGGGACAAAAATCGAATCTGTTTATTTTATGATCTGGAGAGCAATATTCAGAAGTTATGTAAATAGTTTAGTATTACAAACAATATATCAAATGAAATTACAAGTAATACAAGTTACAAATTCTTTTCGACGATTTACGTAAACACATTTCACGAAGAATAAAGGAATAAACCAAAATATTCATCGTGTGAGGTTTCAGAATAACTGAGAGGGATTATCGTATTACCGGGAATAGCACCGGTTTACATCAACATATTTTGGAGCCCCGGGGACCAGCTCCGGCGACTCATTATAGCTGCTATTTTCTAGGAACAATGAAAAACGCCCGGACAGCTCGCATGCAGCCCCTTCCCCACGAATATTACAGTTGCTTTGCATTTGAAAATATTTCCACAAATTAAACTGGGGAACAAAAATATGGACTGCTTTGTTTTGCCCTTTTTTCAGAGAGATGGAAGATTGGGGACTTTCAGTTATTCCGTTTTGTTCATAAAGGCTTTGGTAACCCTTTAACGAGCACTGAAAATGTAGATCCTTAACTTACTGAGTGTTTTCTATTATCTCGGGTTTAAATGTTAAATGATTTTTAAATGGGATGCCTTATTTGTTAGTGGTTTAGTTCTGACATTTTGTTTAGTAAGTAATCATTGAAATTATTAGTAACTGTCAAGTGTATCGGAATATTATGTAAATATGTAGTAAGCAACACGTTTAAAGCGAACACATAGCCATCGTCCATTGTATTCCAAACAATACCGAGGACGATACATATCGTAGTAAATCAAAGAATTTCCTCCATATGTCATGCTTAGAACAAGTCCTAACACCCGTCTCTACCTTGTTTTATATTCTGTTACATATGCTCTAGAATCTCGCTAAAGTCGCATCATACAAGTTTAAAAGAACTTCGGATAAATTTCACAATGAAGAAATTGAAACCTATGCATTTTGTAAAGGCGAGGCATTGAGGCAAAGGTGAAACCTGATTGTACGGCCTCGTCTAGATGTGTATTGGGTAACATTTCGTGCTTCCGTTTCCAATGTAACGTCGCCTACTTTAACGTTGGAGGACGCGGGCTCGACTTGCTACAGTTCAATAATTTATAAGTTTCAATAGTTCATTTGGAAACCTCATGTATTTTTAATACGACGTATCGTTGCTGATACCCCGAAATTATCTCTTACCATCTAACCTGGAGCAAATTGTTATAAATTGTAAAGTTTTTGTTTTGGCTGGCGTCCAAACACATTTGATTAAAGTAGTAAAAAAAGGAGTACTTTCAATGTCATATTCATTGTGAATATGTAAAGTTGATTTGTATTATGACTTGTAGTTTTTGTTAATATACTTTGCTACCAGGGGTGTTTGGCTGCTTAATTACTGAATATGAATTACATAAACATTTGATATCGAAATAAATTAGTAGGTTATTTTAAATAATTATCTCATTATTATGCATGCGAGTACGCATTTGAATATACGTTATAAACAAACAACCTTATCGTTTATCTGTTGCTCGATATGGCTGAAGATAATACACGCTGATAACATTATCATCCCATAACTGTTGTGTGGATTATTTAACGACATCCTCATATATCTTACGAGTATGGTATTTTCCAACGCTATCAACTAGCTCGTAACTAAATATAGAGTTCAGTAGCTCTATCGATCACCAAAGCGAGATTACGGAGTTGTTTTCTTAAACGAAGTATGTAGTTGAGGCGAGCGAGTCGATTCTACTTCAACATTAAGCACGAGTAAATGTCTTTGTATGAAATGGTAGTGTGTGAGTGCGTGCTCAATGAGCGGGTATCGACGCAGTCGTTCGCTAGAGGGGTAGGGGAGGGGGGGCCGGCGCGGTGTTGTATGGGAGGGGGGTGTTCAGCTGCGCGACCGACCTTGGCCGTGACTCTCCCGGCTCACCCCGGGACAGAATCCCCGCACCACCAGCTCAAATTGATTTTCGCCTAGTACATTATTTCTTTTAGTAGGTACTCCTACCTAAATTTTGTACGACTTATTTATTTATGATTCAGTAGCACATGAATATTAAACAGTCAGTCATTCGTCACAGCTACACGTAGGTGTACAATTTGGTGCAGAATACAATCCATCAAGCGATGACGTAGAAGATAGTTAACGTTTTGTGCCATTATTTAATTTTAATCCAAATCCGGGCCCTTTTTTAATTATTTTTTGACGTTAGACAGAATGTACAAGTTGCTTTCTAAAAAGTAGGTTTCCTTATGAATATACTAATTTAGCCAAACGTACTTTCCACAGAAATTAAAGAAATACATTGGATTTTCCTTCCCATTATTTCATAACTACTTTATAAATAGGTATTGCAACTGTATATTCATAATCTGGTAAGTCCATATGCGACATTAAATTTAATTAAAATTCTCCATTGTAAGTATCGTTATGTTTCTAATCTCATTATTACGTGTAGCAGACAGAAATAAAAGGCAGTATAGGGCTGTGGGGAAAACTACTATATTTGTATTATGCTGCATACTTGGTTTGACCCATCATAAGAATTATAGAAATATGAAAGTAATGTGGGAGTTTGTATACTTTGATCTTTGATTGATTTATCGATGTTGTTGAAGAAGCTAATACCACTGTCTGCGATCTAACACGCATGATAACTTCTTATCATTGTGTTTTTTTAATTACAAAATGTATACCTAAATTAAAATTTATTGCGTAACTTCTACCGTCTGTACAATGTTTCGTACGTTGACGGATCACGAGCGTAATAATCACCCATACTACATGGCTAATGATCATCTGAGATTATAATTAATGTTTACGTAATATACTGATACTGTCCTGTACCATAAAATATCCGCAAACATAAAGGTATGCTGAGAAATCCCGTCACTACTAGACTCTATCTTTCTTATTTTAAAGATTATTCTTTGTCCTGTCTTTTCCGCCATTTTGACTTCTTTTTCACTCTCTAAAGACGATCAAGTCCGATTTCTATCAAACGTATTTTCTTACTTTACATAAACATTTTCTTTAAACTAAACTCTTTTATAATTTTTAGTTAGTTCACAGTCTGTTAATTCCGTATTATTATATCCGTGTTATGAACGTATACCACCACATCCACAGCTAAAAGTTTTCTAAAGTCTGTGGTAAAGGTTATTAGAAAATCCTTACTAATATTATAAATGCGAAAGTAACTCTGTCTGTCCTGTGTCCAAAACTACTGAACCGATTTAAATGAAATTTGGTACACAGATAGTCTAGAGCAGCCTTTCCCAAAGTGGGCGATAACGCCCCCTTGTGGGCGCTGCAGGCCTAAAGAGGGGCGCTCAGAGACCCAGAAATAAAATCAAATCTCCGCTAATATAGCTCACAATAATAAATTTTATTTGAAGTTATAGTGGTTTTTAAGTAGGTGAAAAAATGTGGACGCTAAAATATAATTTATTCTCAAAGTGGGCAGTAGACAAAATAAGTTTGGGAACCCCTGGTCTAGAGCCTGAGAAAGGATATAGGCTATTTTTGGCCGCGATAACCGACATCCAAGCGGGCGGAGCCGCGGGAAACAGCTAGTATAATATGAAAAGGTTTTTTATACAACTAGCTTTAAACAATTAGCAGCCCTACTCAAGACGTCGATGTACGATATAGTATCTAATGCATATGCGATGTTTACTAAAATGTATCTGCCGACCTACATTTTTTGTAATTGAATTGTTAATGTCGTAATTAAATAACACACGAGTACGATTTAGAAATGTATGTATCGATAAATTTATAAATAAATCACGTTTGTATCGTTTTATGAATTCAATTTACGTTGCGATGTAGGTTATTATTAAAGCCTAGGTAGCAACTAAGCTGCTGAAAGATGGTCAAAACGAACTTTAAAGACATTGCTGTATTGTCCAAATAGATATACCACTCATAGGTGTCTCCATTTGGGCAGTCTTAACTCCAAATTGGTAGTACGTATAAAAATATGAAATCTTTTTAGTGCAAGATTAAACACGTATTTTTTCTTTTATCAAATCAATAAAAAATTACAATTAAAGCGTTTTAAAGTTTAGGAGTGGGGGCTTGTGACGTCACGCTATGGTAATAATTGTACCTAAATGTGACGTCACGTGATATTTCTATTCGCCCTATTAATCATCGTTTGTTTAAATAATAAAAAATACGTGTCTAATATTCTTTATTAATCTACCTGATGGACATAAAAAAATGGTCGTCATGTCTACTGTTCTTGTTTTAAGAGTTAAATTATAATCATAGGTTTATCGGCCACAATATCATGCAAAAAAATAAATCATTGCAATATACAAGCTTTTGTCGTCATAATATTTTTATTCTCATATTCCCTTTAAATAAGGACCAGAATGATTGACACTCGTTTAAGGATTCAATGTTGTGTCAATCAGAATGATGGACGATGGACACATTGTTAACCGAAACTTTTATTTTGAGAGGTTATTAAAATTTCTTATTCTTGTACGCTCCTCAATCTTGACGTAGCGTTCCTGTTCAAAATAAATATGTCTGTTTGGAACGTTATGGGGGAGGTGGGATATCCTTGTTCCCATAATAACATGGACCTTTATTTAAATGTTCAAAATAGGTACCTAGTATGTTTGTGTCATTTAGCAAGAATTAAATAAAGTTTGACAAACATTTATTTAATTCATACTAAATGAATTTTAGCATGAATTATCCTAGAATATTTGTGGTTTATTGTAAGTATATTTTGTTGAATGACGCCTAATAATAAACCATTATAATGATAAAAGACACTGTTAACCCTAGATCACTAACCATTCGTCTAATAGACTACTAGTACTCCGCGCTTTTGATGTATCGGTAAGTTCCCGTCCCCCGCCACCCCGCTCGCTTTCAATACCTTCATTATTTGTGTTATTAGTGACTCCTGTGCACTCGTATCAGGAAGACGTTTACTACATTGGTGTATATTGCGATATCGTCGTCTGGCGGACGAAAGGTTAGTAATTACGTAACTTTTTTTACAAAGTATTATGATTATTTATATTGCTGTTTTTGATAATATTTACTATTGTAATGCATTTTATTGATTGTAGTTCCAATAAATAAATACTGTTTGTATTTGTGCATAATATATTTTAATACAAGAGTGATATTTATATACATTTTATATAATTTTTGTTGCAATTAATTTTTATCTAATTTTCATTTTTAGATGGATTTGCGGAAACATAATGAGCAGATTGCACAATGGTTAGCCGAGTCGGATACGGAGTCAATACCGAACGATCAAATTCAGTCATCAGACTCAGAAGAGGATAATAACTTGGAAACTGAGATTCACATCGATACTGATGAAAGTGAAGAAGAGGTCATTTCTTCAGACGATGAATTATTAGTCTCCCGTCATCGTGCTAACAACCGAAGATAGAAGTATACCTTCTTTCTACGACCCATGAGCAACCTATTATCAACAATGATTCAAACAAACCCGAAATCATTGAATTTTATAACACAACAAAAGGCGCTGTTGATTCAGTAGATCAAATGTGTTCGATCATGTCTACCAATCGCAAAACAAATAGATGGCCGATGTGTTTATTTCATCGTACACGTATCTAACACAATTCGGAATAATACTAAACCTATGAAAAGAAGACCTTTTGCCTTGGCAATTGCAGACGAGTTGATGAAACCTTGGCTGCAAGAACGTTATAATACAGTTACTTTACAGCGAAATATAAAGCAGATTATTGCCGAAGTACTTCACATTGAAGACTCTCAGGAAGGTACCAGTCAGGATGCACCCAGAACAAGAAAAATTTGCAGCTATTGTCCTGCTAAAAAGCGTCGCATGACGAAATATTTCTGTAAGGGCTGTAAAAGGGCTATTTGTGGGGAACATACTGTCTCCATGTGTAATAATTGCACTAATTATTTTTTATAAACCTAATGTTATTTTTTCCTTACCCCATATCCAAGACTGTTAATTAAGTTAGTATAACATATTAAAAGAGGCTGATTACAATAAATATCTGTGTTTTATTTCGTAGTCTGACAGACGAAAGGTTAGTGATAATGTTACTAGAAAATAAGGTTAGTGAGCTAGGGTTAAATAAAGCCTTTGTTTAGCCGTCTTTTCTAAGGCCCTAAATTGTCACTCGATAAGTTCGACAAAGGCATAGTTATACGAGTATGTCGTTAGCAGTATACTCAACATACTTTCACCCTCATTGAATTCTTAGGTGCTCTTGACCTGACCTTTCTGCGGAACAATTTTAATTTGCTCAGAATAGGTTTGCCGAGGGTCTTCCCATTCCTAAGGTTCCATTCACTTTGCCTTATATACTTGCTTTGACAATCTCTCGTATTTATCTTTTGTGCTCCAAATATATACCTCAGCGTTTTTCTCAATACGAGCCACTATCGTTCCCGTTGTACTATTTTTATTACAACTTTTCTCTTTTATTATTAATCACACAGTTGTCTACTTTTGAAACTTACGTAAGCAATAGTAAAAACTATCCCAAGGCGATAAAATTACGTTATATTTAGAACGAACAACGAAATAATTGGTTAGACTTTTCAGTTCCAATTCATTAACATTTCAGCCCACCATTTTATCTACTATCAACGTAACGCTGTCTCATTCATTTAAATTTACTAATTTACGTTCTTTGTCACCAATCTAGAGCACACACACAATGTTTACACATACATTATACCTATCTACGTAAATTTTTCACTGAACCCTTTTACACTATCTAAATTGCTCGTGTTGCGTCGTTCGTACGTATCACGCGACGTGGTCAAAACTAAAATAGATAGAGCCGTATCTTAGTTGGAGGCCGACAAGAATAAATTCTGATACTAATAATAGGTGAATGGCGTGTCTTCTGCCCGCCTAGTGCCTCTTCACTCCTCGTTTTGGTACTTGCTAGTGCCGGAGAAGTCTTATCGTGTGCCACCATCGCCCGGCTGTCTGGAAAGTTTTAAATTTAGGATGGTTTTCGTTACATGTGGCTTACAAGTTTTCGTAAGTCAATGAGAGTTTGATGAGACTTGGATTCCAATGTGATTACAACCCTAGCTTTTCCTCCAATAACTCAAAATTTATTGACCTTAATGCTTGGCGTCATTTTGGCCAATATTAAATTATTATTAGGATGTTAAATAATGCGTGTTAAATTAATAAAAACTCATTGATTATATTTATCATACAAATAAATTGCTTTTTTATTGGCTGTGTTATTTCGTTTGCAGCCAACTGATATGGTTTCACCATATCTCGTATTTCATTGATGACAACTGGAGATAATTCTCAGTAAGTAATGTCGACACAAATACTCGCAACACTTAATTAGCAAAATTGGCGAAAATGAAAATGTCGGTATGTACATATAATTTCGCCACTGGTTTATTTAACAGCAATTTACTTGCAGGTGGTCAAATTAAAACGTTATAAACTCGTATAAGTATGTTGCTGATATAAAATTTTATCTTCTATAAATATTTTTATAATTTCCATTGAACAAAACAAGTTACACGAATTTATATCGTGTACTTATGTACTCGCCACTGACGCAATAAATACCGTTTTTAATTTCCTCATGAATATGGACTCGATAAACTAGAAATTTAGTAGATAGAGATAATATCCATATGTATGATCACGCACGTCCACAATACTGCGACATGTAGACAGTTCTACGAATTTAATTTACTGAAGACAATGCGTGACCTGCAACTGTTCATACAACTTTGTTAACTACAACACGCGTCAGCGATACCGTATCTTTATTTAAAACATGCTTCTACATCGAACATATTGATCACACTAGCTAACCGAAGGAAAATGTAGAACAACCAACCTACTAAGACGAAAATTGACCGAGAATTGCGAAAACAGTTTTTAATGCCTTTAATAATATGTGCTATAATGCTAGCGTTTTAGATTTTGGAAAAGGCATTCTACCTTCCTTTGGAAACAGTCTAAAGTATTTGGTCAATTCAGGTACAATTGCTATTATCACGCATTTATCGCAGCCTTGCTCGGCCGGACCGACTCGGAACCGGTTGCGCAGAGGTTGATCGACACAACACCAGTGTAAAGAGAGCCGACACGCCTCCTACATCTACATACAAACAACAGTAATGTTTTACAGACAGGCAGGTCTGTGTCCTCTGGTCATTACTTCATATGACGGGCCGCTAACCAACACGCACATGCGTGCAGCCGGCTCGAGGTTCTAAGGAACCAACCAGCGTCACTTAAAACTTTTAACGAAAGCTTTTTAAATTGTGTGGGAAGGTTCTGAAGGTTGTCTGTTCATTTTCGAAGGGGATTTTAAGGATCGAGTGCGATGTCGGTCAAATAACATTGAGTAACGTTCTTGTTTTTTCTTTTAACGCTTCACGTTGTTTTTTGTTGTCATTTCAGATAGGTTTAATACGTACAGTATTTAACTGTACTTAAAAAATTGATCGATATTTTCCCGCAACTACGCTAACCTTTTCATTCTGACGGAGTTTCTTAAAAGACAAGGGGATTCAACAATTTAACTTGTAAGTTGTTTTAAGGATTCTTTTTATACTTTTTTAGACTTAAATTTTGTTTGCTCTGGCTTTGTCCCATTATAGTGATTTAATTTAATAGAATATGTTTAAATTAAATTATTTAATTGAATTATTTTTATGAGTCTAGCTATTTATTTAAATTACTTTTGAGAATGGTGGTTTAAGAAACTGAATAAGGAAGGAAAGAAAACAAAAGAAATACAAACACTGAAGAATTAAGTTCTATCTACCTGATATTTCACTAGTTCGTCTCGCCTATGATTATTTATCTCGGAAAACAACTTTCATAAAGTCATATTTTATCTACCACGCCATATTGCCGATAGCATTTGAACGGTCGCTAAATTATTTGTTCAACGAACTGTAACTGATACTCTACCATCAACTTCGCTTGTCATTGGTTATACCGGCGATGACGCAGACAGGCGTAATGCCAACTTCTGACCGGGGAATAACAAGGCACCTCGTTAAAATTTTGTCTAGATCGTCTAGCCCCCACCGAGATTGAGCCATCACTGCAATTGTCTCGACGGTAGCCAATCATCTTTTGTAACAATTGGTGTCGATACTTGAATGTATTCTTCCAATGTTTGTTCAATTTCAAGGAGGTTATATCACTTGGTTTAGATTGGCGCTGGATCGAAGTGAATGGCGCACAAGATGTGAGACTGTACCCAGCCGTCAGCAGACAATGGCTAAGATGATGATAAAATTTGAAAACATTCAGAAATATTTTCAGTTCTAAATCCTTGCATTTTTAAAAGAACATTAGTTACAATTTAAAATACTAGGGCAACTTGATAAATGGACACATGGTTAAACACGAATAAAGTTTTCTTTCGTTTTAAATGTAAGACTACTGTTAAATTTGTATTTTTATAATGCAAAATATAGTTACACGCGCTTATACAGTCTCTCATATACTTGTAAGGCTAAATGCTGCTGTAAAATATGTCCCAGATTGCCAGGTTTGTATCTAGGGCTGAAAGCCCAGGATGCACAAAACATGCACTGAAGTGTCGCAACTCATGGATATTAGTTGTAGTAGCTATGCTATCTATACCAAATATTGAAAATTTAATAGCAAATGTAGCAAAACTGTTATACCTTAGTCTTTGACACGAGACATTATAAGTAGCTTGGCAATAAGGGTCAAATTCATATGTACTTATTTCCTATCAACTGATGACATGATGCCAAACATACCAGGAATCAAGTCAATACCAGTAGGTAGCCGTTAATTAACATCATACTTAGTAATCTGGTTCCTGCTCCAAATGAGATCATGCAATATGAAACGTTCGTCGCACATAGGTATTCGCGTCTGCATTCTAGTACTCAGTTATAGTATCTTATTTGGCTTCCCGATCTATTTTCGATAGGTTGACTCCGTGACTGTATGCACGTTTACCGAAATACTGATGGAAATATTATTTCTACTCGATACAAGGATCGTCTTTCCTTTGTTTCGATTCGATAAAATTCCGATTGATTTTGATTATATTTCCAGGAAAAAAGAGAAGTTTTTATGCAGCTAGGTGCGGGAAATTAATTCGAAAGTAGGCAATACTGGGCATGCATGTTGCTAGCTAGAAATATGATATCGCGACATGCATCGCGCCTGCAGAATGCACACATACAACCAACTGGTTTTATTATGTTGTGTACTTGTGATTCCACATTATTATGTACCTACGTGTTTATGTACTTGATGTGTTGCGTAACGACGTGAGGTAGGTCAAGAATATAAATGCAAATTATTATAGTTTCGAAGAACTTGACGAGAAATTAATGCAGCAAATAACGTGAGTCATATTTATGATTTAAATACTACATAGACTGTATGTATTCGGGAATACGTTTTAGCTGTGCCTAGTTTACAGCTTTATCGTTTGAAATTCATCTACCAATTTTAAATAATATCGTTTGAAGAAAAACTAACGGTTGTCAAAAAAAAATGTTATTTGTAACAATTATTAATAGCGTTCTATATATACACTAATTGCCTTAGCATGCCATCAATAACCTCGGCCCTTTACCACTGAGTGACTTCACGAAAATAGAGCAGAGAGGTGTTTCAGAGGACCCGTAAGTGGTCAACGATAGGAGGATTGCATGCAAGCACTCCGGTGACTCAATCCATTGAGTGCCGAGAGGTAGCAGGTGTCCTTGTGACTAATAAATACCTTTAACGGAACAGTACCGGCTCATGTTTATAAAATGTCGCAGTGTTTTCGATTCGATCTGCTGATAAGTTTTGACTTTAACTGGCTGCGTAATGAGTATATAATATATAATCTTGGCTTCAATTTACGCTCCTATGTTCCATTTTTTCGGTATTTATTTTGAAGGCAACTAAATTTTAATGCAAAGCTCTTAACTCAGCAGAACTAGTTAAGTCTCCCGTAAACAACTTAATTCGTAGCGCTTTATATTTAGGTTTTCAAACGACCTTGCGTATCGACCGTGTTACTCAGTAAAATTCTTAAACTAACTCCTATAAAGGAATTATGCTGAAACCACTAAAAAGGCTCACCGAGCTACATCGTAGAAAGTACTAACGTAAATATATTTGTAGTGAAAATAAATGTTGTGAAGTTTTCTTTTCTTGGAATCGTCTTTGCTGTTCGAAATACCTTGGGTACATGTTTTTCACAACTTGAAAATAGATTTCTCGACGGCGAAAGTTGTTTTGTCTGTAAGCCTGCAGCCTATAAATGTCGCATTGCTGGGCACAGGCCTCTTCTCATATAGAGAAGGAACGAGCATTGATCATTTGCGGAATAGTAAACTAAGAACGAATAACAAAATTATGAAATTATTTATTTTAATCAAGAAAATAATTATGTATGGGACTATAAGAATCAAAAGATTTTTATATTTTTTAAAGCTCAAAAAAGCGCTTAAAAACGTTAAACTTACAGTACTAAATTACTCTAGGTGCGGGGTTTCAAAATGTCCTTCCTATGGAAAAGAACTGGCAAGAAACTCCTTAGGTTTAGAACTAGCTTGTAAAAGTTATATAAAGTTTTTTCCGCACTTTGTTTTTAGATTAGAGTAATTATAAAATGTTTAACCCCACTTCGACCTATTTGCGACCAGGTCGATAGAAAGTAGTATTCCATGTGACGTTTGATTTGATCGATAGTCGTTTGTTGTGGCACACTGGCCTTGGGCAACTAATGCGCCTGATATGATAAGTTCAAGGTTCGAATAGTGACGGACGAATTTACTAAACCCCTCGTTCCTCGTATTAGGAAATGCAAGTCACTTTTACCGGTAATATTTTGTATAGTTATTGGCACACGCTGGTACTGCTGGAAGGAATTATTTTGAGAAATCTAAAAGCTATTTTGTCTTTTTTCATATCATTCACTTAACATTATTTCCAAACAATTATTCTTAACGACATGAACATTTCAGACTTGTTCTTTGTAGTCTCATGCTCCCAGCCACATAAATTCTAATCGCAATAGTAACTTACTGTATTTATTTCAACCCTTACAAAAACAAATTACCATATTGTAGTAGGAATAACGTCGCGTCGCTTGCGTGCCGTACTGATACGAAACTCACCCATCATTTGGCACTCCTTACGTAGGCGTAGTGCCAACAATATGTGTGGAATATAATGGAAACAGTGTTTTTTAATTTGAATTAAATTTTACATAATTATCTTGCTATTACGTTGTTTGTTTACCTCCTATGTTAGTCAATATTATTGGGTCTAATTTGATCCTGTGTAGTCATTCGTAAATTATATGTTTTGCCTACAAGTTTTTGCTATAACCTTGTACAACAAAAACAAAAAAAAAACATAAAATCTATAAATATAAAACTATAAATATAACTCAAGAACGGGTGGACCGATTTACATGATCTTTGACTTGTTGGATTCGTCTCCACCCCGAACAGCAGAATAATTATAAAACAAATCGAAAAACGTCGGGAACACTGACTAC
Source organism: Diachrysia chrysitis (assembly GCA_932294365.1). Classification (NCBI taxonomy): domain Eukaryota; kingdom Metazoa; phylum Arthropoda; class Insecta; order Lepidoptera; family Noctuidae; genus Diachrysia; species Diachrysia chrysitis. The sequence continues at coordinate 4,298,902 of OW028659.1, read as the reverse complement.
TGCCGCGGGTGAAACCGCGGGGCACCAATATTATTTTAAAAAAGTCTTAGGTTAATGCCAGCATTAAAGTAACTTGCAATTGTAATAAAGTTATAACTATCAAGGCAGTTAATAATTAAATTACAGTTGCAAATTAATGGGAACACCAATCAGTGCGTTTCTTTTAATCAGTTTGATAGGATCACGAACTGTATAAATGAATGTAATCAGTGTGTATCCAGGACGACTGGAATAAATTAACTATACAATCCCCTGTGAAGCCCGCAAGGCCGTATGCAATTACATAGTAAGTGTATAATTGTTATAACGTCTATAGTTTTCAATTATTTATTCTTTGTAGACAGCGAATGTCTGTGAAACACTTAAACGCTTCATTGTCTAGTTATTTATTTAATTATATCTAGTCTGTATTGTCCCACTACTGGGCAAAGGCCTCCCTCCAGCGATCCCGGTCCCTCGCTTCTTCTTGCCAATTCCCAAGGAAGGTATCCAGTTCGTTCCGACATCTCTTTTGTGGTCTGCCGCGGCACCGTTTACCTATTATAGGGCGTGATTGTCTAGTGTTAGTTGTGATAGCAAATATTTATCGTATCTTTTATAAGAACTAGTTTTCGAGCGCAGCTATTCCCGTCAGTTATGATGATAAAACGTAGACTGTATCCTTTTCTAAGTACTAATTCTTATGATTTTCTGTTTAGATTAAGATTCGATCAACAAGCAAACTGACTTGTCATGTACTGTACCTACAGAAATTTAACATCTTTTGTACCACCATATTTCAGGCAAATAAATGACTTGATTTGATTTGACATTAAGAATAAATAACTGTCTTTTGTACAGTCGCCAACAAAAGTTGAGGAACACAATCACAATCACACAACGAATCACATTTACAAAAAACACCTACATGCAATAAGATTCCATAAAAATGATCTAATAAGGATATCATAACATCCCTTTGTGGTGGGGGCGATTTTGTTTCATAATTGCAACATCAATTTATGACTTTAAATTGTGTTTTAGGTATTTAAAAAAAAAAACAATCCGATCCCCTATTCTCTCTTTAGTTTAATTTATTCTAATTTAACGAAACGGTGAGATGAATAGTACCTAAGCTTAACTAACAAGCTAGCTTGAAATTTCACGAAATTTGCTAAACAAACAACAATTCACAGAGCAGATCTAAGTTCATGATGAAATATAAGTAGTATTATGTAATTCGTACGAGCGGAATAACAATAATCATTTGAATAAACATTTCCAAATGTCAAATATGATTATTATACGTGTACTAAGAATCAATTATAAATTTAATTACAGATTGTTGATCTTTCTTTATTAGTTCTTTTATTAGTATTTGTTAAATTTTTGTTATTATGCAAATACATATATTTATAATAAAGGTTAATATGTAATTTGTAACACAATTTACCTTCTCAAATTTAAGTTTAATCATGTAATCTACATAGATAGGGTAAAGAAATGAATCATTAGTGTAGGAACGTAGCTTATTAAAATTACAATAACTGTTAGCTGTAAAACCTCTTTATTTTTTGCTCCCATCATAATGATTACTACATTTTGATGTATTCTTCTGTATATGGATATCATAATTATAATCAGGTACGTCAATAAACATTTATAAAAACGTGCACTTCGCATTGCGTCAAAGGTCAAAAGAGTTAAAGGTCAATTGTATTTCAATGGTGCGCGTAACGCACAAAATATTATAAAGGCCACCATAATTTTATTATTTAAATCATACTTATGAAGTTGTGACGTAATTCTATTATCATAGCGGTTAATAATCCAAAGTGGTCTTGTTAGGAAGTCTCACAGGGTGCAATAATGTTAACCGATGTCCATTACCTTAATGGGTTTTATGACCCGCATACAATTTAATATGCTATGCCATTGCTAGCGTTTATCAATCTAGTATAAAATATTATCATTGGATAGTAAGTCGTATTCGTAATGTACTGGACATTTAAACGATAGATGTTTGCTTGTTTAATATAAAGTGAACTTGTTTCATTTGATACAATTAATCAAAGACATACGAGTCAAAGATAGTTATGTACCTTTTAATTTATTAGTACTATAGACTCCATTGGTAGTTTATCAAAAATAATTGCTAATGGAAACCTTCCATGATTAATTATAGATGTAGGTATGTGTTTAGTAATAATTCCACTATAAAATAACCGAAACATATTTTTGTGTTGCCAGTTAAATAACTTCGTAAACTGGGAACTTGATCTTATTTTTGTTTCGAATAACAGGATTTCCCAAATTGATTTTCGTCAGGATAAAAATACCTGCAGCATATTTATTTTGTTAATTGAAAAGTTCCATTATTACACGGCTACTCCAGTTAGTTAGTCTTTTCCACTCTTAGAGTATTTCTCTGTGACATATTATAGTTAACTTTAAAAACTATACCCAATGGGGTATTTACTAAGAGCTCCCAACATTTAGTAGGTATCTAGTTGTCTTTATTGCTGGTCGGATCCTAATAGTCCCTTGTATCCAACTAAAACTTTAGGGACTGAAAGCCTTGTATAAACTGCTTTCTTAAATGTCTTATAGTGAAAGTTCTCTTAAAATTTATAATGCAATAAAAGAAAGTACAGAGTTCTGCAGTCGTTACAAATGTCCTTCTCTGACCCCAAAAATGGGCATAATAAATAAGACTTAACAAACAAAGCTTTATAAGAAGTCAAAATTAGTTTGAGAACCTAATTTTCTCTTTTATCTTTAATATTGGGCTGAACCCAAAGTAAGTAGCTAAAGCTCTTGTGTTATGGAATCAGAAACGACGCAGGTACTACAAACACCCAGACTCAAGACAATGTAGAAAAGTGGTTTTGACCCGTTCGGGGATCGAACCCGGTACCTCAGAGCTAGCGACACCTTAAAAACCGGTGTGTACGCCACTGGACCACGGAGGTCGTCATTAATTATTTTGTTTATTTACATTTAGTTTTGTTTTTTCAGGTAATGAAGAGTCTTCAACGTGTATTTTGAAAAGAAACTGGGAATTTTATGAGAGGTAAATGTCAGATAGACATCTTATTACTTATTGCTAACTATTGTTAGTGGCTTATCTCGATGGCATCTAACGCTATTAATATGTACATAAATATATTTAAAATCACTATATCACGTTCTTGTGTACAGTAATTAATACGAGTTCGTTCACCTTAAATGTTTCTTTCTATTTGCACTGCTCACAGAATATCCTTACACAACTGTATATATCTCTAACATATTGTTTATAATATGACTTGACTACTGTATATTTAAATAAAAAGTTCTGACGGAAAAGTTTTCTTTTAAGCAAACCAGTCGGTTTAAAGTAACCCGGACTGTTACAAATTGCTGTTTAGCTTCGAAGTTTACTCCCACTTCTAAATAGGAGTAGAAAGTTAGAAGTGTAGCGAATTAGATTATGGTTTTAAACACTATATTAATATTATAATGCCTCGTAGATTTGCACTTGTCTTAATGCGGGAATATCATCCATCAAATCGTACCATCGCTTCATGCATAAAAAACTTGGTGAAACAGAATTATGTTGAGGCTTTGCCTAATGCTTCTATTACGAATTTACAAAGCATAATAATACAAAATATTATTTTGTTTAAAGAGCAATAAGCTTCCTATGCATTTAAATTCATAAAAGTATACACTTCTGTCTTCTGAGTATACATAGACAGGCATAGAGTCCGCGCATCGCTATTAGCCCGTTGCCGTTGTACCGTGCTTAAGCAAATTTTTAGCTCGTTTACTGATTTGTGATTTTCCGTGCGGGTGGGTAATATTAGGTTTTAGAGATAGTTTTAATAAACCTGCGCGTTCTTTTTAGACATATTTACGATTTTATTTGTTTATACTCACTCTGGACTACGCAATCTATATTTTACTTATTTTTACTCTAAGATATGCACCAATTCACTTAATATACCTTTTTCAAAAAATGCAGACTTATGATATTTCCTGGCGCCATTCTTTCTTGTTATCCAACATCAATGTTGAAATACTGACGAAATTCTGCTTAGATATTGTATCCCAACCGTGTTGAGTCACTGTCTTCATTGTAATTTAAATTAAAGCCGAGTTTCCTTTTTTAGACTTAATCGTTCTCTCTAAGTTAAATGTTACTATGTACTATTGTTTTGTCTGGGTATTGTTCAAGTCTGGTTATGATTCCTGATCTTATTATTTCATATTCTATAAAGCCATACGAAAGTGACTCTGTCTAAGTTTTAAACTATCGCGCTTTATGTTTGTAATAATATATTATGTAACAGGAATTAGGTCGAACATGCATAAATACCTTTACCCTTGATGGCCGTGTACCATATATTATTATGTGACTCTGTCTACTTATAACGTGGGTTTGAATAACTGCAAATTAATTTTGGTACGAAGATTTTTTAACCTAAAGAACAAAAATGTCGCGAAGAAAAAATTGAAACTATAAAATATTATAAATGTACCTACAACTAACATGTAGGTACATTTATAATATTTTATAGTTTCCATGTCAACGATTGATGGACATCTGTTTTCTGATAAACGGAGATTTTATTGATTCTTGAATCTCAATCGATTTCTTGTTTAACAGCATATCACTCAGTTCGATAAGGTAATTAAAGCAATAAATTCTCATAAACAGTTCCATTAGATTTCTCAACAAGCCGACGTTGTCGCGTTCGCTCAGCCCTCGTACTTGTTACCACATGTTTTGTTTCACAAACATCAGTCTCTTTTGCTTTTCTTTCTCACATCCTTGAGGCTATTGTACGCGTTTTTTAATTAACCACCCAACAATGTTGACAATAGCACGTTTTATATACTTTTCAAAGCTTTCCACGTTCTTAATTACTTTGCTTCCAAGTCCTACTGAGACATGAAGATTTTTCAACATGTATTATTAACTGAAACATATTATATTTTTATCATTTGATATTTTGTAATCAATCTAATTAAATAAAGCTATAAGGTAGGTAAACAGCGGCCAATATTTATGTAGGTCATTAAAATATTACTTATCACTAAGCATTCTTCTATGGTATGCCCGACGCACGCCTACAAAGGCTATCTAACTTCATTTAAAACAGGTTATTACTACTTAATTATGCTTTTGTTCTCTTTTATTATATTTTAATGGTTTACTGTATTCTATACTCATGCTGTCTTGTGTATAACATATTGTTGTTTTCCACGTCGTTACAAATTGATAACGTCCTTTAGCTATATACTACTTATACCTCGCAATATGATCTTTATGTAGCAGATACAAGGTTTATAATAGATTGTTGGTTTAGACGGTTGGTGTAACTGTCCATTGGCATTCGTTCAAAGAGTTGTGAAGACAATGCTCGTCGCTATTCAGGTGGCCATTACAAGTTTATCGGTCTCATTTTGCCCGGGTACTATAATATAGTACTTTATATACCATTGTCCTTCCTTTTATAAACAATAAGGATCATCGCTTTACTGTAAAAAATTCTTACTGAATCAATTCGTAAGCTCTTGGCTGCACTAAAAGGTTGCTAATTTTTCTATATTAAATAGTAATTTAGTCCTTGAAATCCTTTTAAAGATGGTGAGTCGTAGAAAATGAAAGCTCGTATTCATAATACATAAAAATTGTGATTAATTACAGATTTCTTGGCAAGTAAAAACAGCACAATTCTGATCGCGCAAAGGGCTTATCGGTCCGTAAAACTAACGTTGATAAATCGATAGATGCTCCAGTAATGAACGGTGCGTGATTAGATTCACAAGCGTACTCTTAACGCTGCGGAGATGTTGATAAATTACGGAGGCCCACAAACAAATCGCTGGCCACTTTATAATTACACTTTTGTTGTATTTCGAGTTAATCCGCTAACGAAAACAAAACCGTCTGCCAAGGGTTCCCGTTGAATCCTATCTGAACGTAATTGAAGTTCTTCGTATTATTTATTTTAAAACTAACACGAATGGTCTATTTCTGTTCATCCCCTGCCAAGATAATTACTTTTTATGAGTGACGTGAAATATATTATTATAAAATTTCATATTTATATGTCACTTCTTTCTACGTGTCGTTTTCTAACTGCTATTTTTTAAAGCCTCCTCTAGGTTTTTATGGAGTGAGAAATATGGTCCGTTTATAGACGTTTAACGATTGCCTACTTCCTAACGTAAAAGGGATAAAGGAATATGATATCTTGTTTTATATAGTCGTAAAAAATGCTACGCTAAAGCTAAATGATTTAGTCATTGGCACGAGTAGCTAATGAGTAATTAAGACTGGTATTAACCGTAGAACTTAATTAAAACTATTTGTGTAGTGATAACCATATTTATAATTTATGAAATATCAGAGTTTTAAGCTTGAATACCTACCTTGCCTTATTTTCCGCATAGTTTTGTTTCAGCCATTTGAAATCTAAACCAGTTTGCTAGGAATAAGTTGATATTTTATATTAAAGATGTTCTAACGGGTCAGATATTTCAGAGTGTCTTTCTACCAAATTTTTTTACACGCAGACGATAGCTAGATATGTGAAAACCTAGACATTTTTGAACATACTTTACTACGTATTTCTCTAATCACTAACTAGCTCGGAAAACAGTGAGCATAATATAACTATAGGGCCTATTTCAGTAGGCTATGTTACTTCTAGTTTTCATTAAACACGCATACCCTTACACTGAAACTTCAAGACATACCTTCACGAACTTAGCCAACTTAGTACATATACCTAAGTAGATTGAACATTGCGCCGCATTGTTACCCAACTGTTTATCCAATATCATATTAGTTGGCCGATAATTAATCAAAATAGACGTAGTTTCTGACACCCGTCCGTGGGTGTAGCACGTGTGGAAATTAACTGTTGTATACTTAGAGTAACCATAGGCAAGCATAGAGAGTGCGCTTCGCATGTAGCCCCCCTTATGCCAAGCGTAAGCACAATTTAGATAAATGTAGTACGCTTGTTTATACAAAAATATTGACGATTCCGATATTATTATGTTAATATTAGGTTTTGAAATTGTTTTAATAAAACGGTGCACTCTGTTTTGACTTTTGATACTAATTTTACGAGTTCATATTAGTGTCAAACAGTTCATACTCGATATGCGCACTCTATAGTTTACTTATTTATTCCTCTAAGGTTTTATAGCTTATTGACATCCAGTTATTAATTTGGTGGGTCTGAGGAATATTGACTTGGGCTAATCGATTTGAAAGTTCAAGGATATACCGTCGTTTCTATACATTATCTTTGGTAATAACGGTTAATGATAGATAGGAATTTTGCTTTTTTATTTTGCTTTTAAAGCTACTGTTTAGGATAATCAACACTTCAATCATTTTCCACAATTATATCTAGATATAAGTTTACCACCTAAGAAATCGCATTGTAAAATACAATAAAGTAATTGAGTATAATATTGAACTAACGCAATAACTTCATAGGTGTTATGTATTGTTAGCTGTCTTTCATTCTTGATTTTAACGTTGACTATGTAGTTTACACATTTATATAGTACATTTGACGCATAGGTTTTTATCCTGGCATGTGACGTAATGTCGCACAGGTTTTCCATACAAAATAGACCGGGAGGACATCATTAATTTTCTATGAATCTAAATGAATTATATTCTGATTCCTTAACATGTATGCTTTGGTTTACTGTTTTACAAAAAAATACTCCTATCTATGATATAACCAAGATTGATGAATTATTTAAATTCTACGTATTATAGAATGGCGAAAATATTTACCCGAACCTAAATAAAGTAACGCCAGGCAGACGTAAAGAACTTTGCGATTAACCACGCCAACAGGAATAATTTATTCAAGTTCTTGTTTTCCTGTTACCTGGGTGTTTTTTAACCTTGAAACCAATCCCATCAATTCCGTTGTGCTAATATTTTATCCCACGTTTAAGTTTATTTCGCTCTATTTTTATTCCATACTACGGCGTCTACTAAAATACATAGACGACCGTTATATATAAGTTACATTCCATATCTCCTAAACAACTACTCTGTGATAGCACTGCCCTCTATTACCAACCACCGATATCATCGACTTCTTGCATTGCATTATGTACCTAATGTATGTGACCTAGCCATGAAGTATTTTGAGAGACCGTCGCTCTCTCAAACTTTCACGAATTGCTTTTGGTATTACTGGTGATAACCTTTGTCGAGCTCTTAGTCTAAATGGATATAATATCTTGATATGTCATGCATGTCAAGAGACTTGTACAAAATAAAGTTTTTACGAGTTTTACGTTTGTACATGTGCATATAAAGATTCTCAGATTAGTATGCAGAATTAAAGATTTATGGCTGCTACAAATATGCTGTATATTTGTGATTTTTATATTTATGGTACACAAAACATTTGTGCATTATTGATAATATGTGTTTTTTTTGTTTCCTTGTATTTGCATTATATTATAGTTTCGTTTGAGCTTTTCTTCGAAAAGTTTTCAAATTAAAAAATCCTACGCCACTTTAATTAAAGAATATACTTACAAGGTAAATAATATAATCATATTTTTAACATAGCATAAAAATCTAGTTAAAAATAACATAACGTTTTAAAGCTTCTTGCATTGTAATCTCGTGTACACCGACAAAAATTCTACACTTTCCTGTGCCGTAAAAACATCCTTGTTTTATTTCGGCATTAAATGTCTTTCTCAGGAATCTCCTCGCTCACTTTTTAGCTTTCATTTCGTAAATGTAAACTTTATTTTGTTATGAAATTCTCCGGTTTACAGCTTTAAAACGATTTTATTTTGTTCACGTCTGGCGTGACTGGTTTCCACTAAAGTTTTATGGTAAATACTCTATTATTATTACAAGTAGTAAAGATAGACATGTTTGTTCTTAAGAATACTTCGTACCACTGTTTACCAATAGCTAGACAGAATGACACTTGCAACAATTCATTTGCAATTTATGTTTAATTCTAGGAAATTGAAATTTTCACACCGCAAACATTGTTCGTGTCGGAGAAAATTCTAAGTAACTATACAGTGGTTTCCTATTATTTACGATACTAGTTACACGTATCTGGTATTTGTAGTACTAAGTTTAATCAATTTCCTCACTTTATTCTATTTACGAAGTCAGGAAAACGTTAAGCAACATTTCCTTGGGTTCAATATCAATAAATAGTTTTTTAATCTTTGTTTGTTTTCTACCTTCAATGTTGTAATTTTAATTAATGTACTTAATGGTAAGACGATGTATAATATCCGATACGACCATACATATACAATGTACACTCTTTAAAAAGAAACAAAATTATGCCCGTAGGCGTTGTAAGTAAATCCAAATTGTGTGTAATCAAGATGTGAAGATAAATTACCTTTATAATATTCACTATTTGATTTGTATATTTATTTGTTTATATATATATCTAGTTTCCACAAATATTTATTAAAGGTAACGAAATATGAAGGTACTTTTATATTGTACCAGATGCAGACGATACTTTTCTAAACATTTCTACTAAAATATCAATGTCTCATTAAATAAATGGGAGTTTTGCTTTTACAAGTTTTCCCTGCATTTCGCGGTGACACAAACGAGTTTTGTTAGAAAACTTATAAACATTTATGGAATAAATAACTTTACTAATACACCCCTGTAATATCTCCCTCTGTGTAGAGATAGCAGACAAAGCAATGAAATACTTTTACAATAACTTTTTATTTAATATTTTATTGTATTAGACAGCTAGCTAGAATATATTGGGTTGGCTATTATTCTAACCCCGGTCAGTCAAATGCGCGCAAACATTCGAACAAGATTCGCTCTTTTTGTTCTGTTAAAAAACCGCCATAGCTTGAAAATGTAATCATTTGCAAATGTCGTACTACATTATTTTGTGTATTTGCGTATTCGTACGAATGTGAGTGACCGTCATAAAGCAAATAATTAACTTTAAGCGATATTATCAAACTCAAATCAGATCAGGTCTTAGGTCAAATAAAATACTCCCCTTATAATATGTTATGTTATAAGTATGCACCTAATAATTATTTTAAATTGACGACAGTAAGAAGTTATTGAACGTCGACAAATAAATCAAATGTCTAAAGTCCGTTCTATCTCATATTACATAGTTAAGATATTGGAACAAATTAACTGCAATCATAGTCATATTTTATCTTAATTGTGGTCATGTTACATGTATTCTAAAAGTTGAACCATCAATTTATAATGATATATTTCAATTTAATAATGGTCAGCAATTTTCTCATGTAGAATTTTTACAACTGTATGAAAATCCCAAGTAAATTGATATTTCGCCGTTACGATAAGTGGTTGTTATGACTATATTCGTTTAATAAAAAATATGTACTGCAAAAATTCAGCCATTGTAGTGCGCATTTTAGCCAGCTATTTACATAACGCGTTGAACATCATACTTTTGGCAGTGAACTTAAAAAAACTATCTCTACTTAACTATAATGGTTTAAACGCTAATAAATATCATATTGAACATGAAGCAGTTCCTAGTAAGCAAACCCATCTAAGAAGGAGCTGTCTAATTTTATTTGCACGACTTTCATCTTGCTGCGAGCTTGTATTGCGAGATGTGTCCGCCATTTATCATCATCAATTTCGCTTAGCATTTGGCTGGCGTTAATGGTACATCTGTATGCTTGGAAATTTCAATATTCTTGTTGCATATTTTTATTATGTATACGGGTTTAAGGGATCGTTTAAGGAGCGTATACTTATATACATAACTAGCTGTCCCCTGCGACTTTGTTCGCGTGTTTTAGTTTCAACGGTTTTTCATTTTTGCAACATTTTTCATTTATGCTCCGCTCCTATTGGTCGTAGCGTGATGTTATATAGCCTATAGCCTTCCTCAATAAACGGACTATCCAATACAAAAAGAATTTTTCAATTCGTACTAGTAGTTCCTGAGATTAGCGCGTTCAAACAAACAAACAAACAAACAAACTCTTCAGCTTTATAATATTAGTATAGATATAAGTAAAGATTTATTAAATAAGAGGATAATTTTGAAAGCGTTCATTTATTTAAAGTAGTTCTTTGGTATGTTATAAAGTCGTTAGCTATCAATATTTGTTATGGGAAGTAGTGATTGTGTAGGTGTACCTCTATAACCTAATTTCAACCTTCTTGCAGTCATTTAAACATCATGACTCAATACTATACGCAAAAGAATATTAATAGCCGATTACTAAAACGTCGATCAGTAATAAGTCGCCGTTAAGTCTGGTGCTGTCTCTGTCACTTTAGGGCGTAAACTAGCGACACCTAGACATTTAAGAACTTATTAAAGTCAAGTAGCCTTTCAGTATTCGTGGGACAGTAAAGTATTCTTTAATTGTCCAGCTCGGAGTCAAAATCTATAAATTATTTTTATAGGATAGTAGATAGTTTTGTGATGGGCAAATACAATACACGAAAATGAACCATATAATTACTGTGTTGTAACTTAAAAAGCGCTGTCATGCAGCTCCGATGTACGGTCAACTGAACTATCTGCTATATAAAGTTAATCATTCTTTTTGTGGTAATTACGAGCGAGTCTGTTACGTGGCATGGTTCAGCTGACACAAATAAACATGTTTGCTCGTCCTCATTGCGTCCAAACTGAGGTAAACTACGCAAACTGTAGTGTGCAGGGCTGTTAGACATTCCGCTTTAATAGAACACACGTTATGATAAACAGAAAGAAGTAGGTGGAAATGGTGAATAAAAAGCCGGAATTTTTCAGTATTTGGGTAGATATTGTAATCTATATGTACATATAAAACAAAGTGAGGTTACTTACACATTTTAAGTCAAGAACGGGTGGATCGATTTTCATGATCTTTGATTTGTTGGCTCCATCTCCACCCCGAGCAGAATAAATATAAAAACATCGGAATATGTCACGAAAAATAAAAAGTTTTCCAACGGGAATAGGGACTATTAACGCGGGTAAAACCGCGGGTTATGGTTAGTTTTTTAATAATAACAAATTCTGTATTGATTTGCGACATGTATGCTTATACGCGGTGTTGATGTTCAAGCTTTCTGTTGCGAGACAATCCTGGTTTTAGACATGTTTTCAAAATAATTACAATAGACTTATCTATAATCAAACAATTTTTGAGGTAATGTAATCCTCTTTTTAAATAAACGCTTTGAAAACGAGTGAATATGCAGCCCTATATATCTATATTTAACGCATAAATATTTCAAAGATGGATAAACAAGCCACCATTGACAAATGATTAACGCTGCATCGACGTGTTATCGTATGACTGAGGTTAACACATGTAGGTTACTAGTTAGACGACCTATAAATAGCGTTATAAATTATACCTCTTCATTTATTTATTTGGTTCATACTCTTTGCAGATATTTTATTGGCTCACTTAATGATTGAAATCAGCTTTATACGGAAAAAACGTGATATGTCCACGGATTTTGAGTCCAATATACCAAAGTTTAAAATAGTAATAAATTATTGGCAACAATTTTATATTACACTAGCTGTTCCCCGCGACTTTGTTCGCGTGTTTTAGTTTCAACGGTTTTTCATTTTTGCAACATTTTTTATGCTCCGCTCCTATTGGTCGTAGCGTGATGTTATAAAGCCTATAGCCTTCCTCAATAAACGGACTATCCAATACAAAAAGATTTTTTCAATTCGAACCAGTAGTTCCTGAGATTAGCGCGTTCAAACAAACAAACTCTTCAGCTTTATAATATTATAGTATAGATGAATCATTATCTTCCGAATACTGAAACATAACTTAACTTTAAGGCGTACTTAAATATCTATCCGTCGCTACTCCACCTTAAAGCGACAGAGACAGCATGAGAGTTAACGGCGACTTAAAACTGATTGACGTATCGGTATTCGGCCAGCTGCAAAAGTCATTTAATCTTTTATTTTCGTTGAAACAGAAACTCGTTAATGTTAATATTCGTATCGGACGCGAGTGAAGCGGACACAATCAGTTCGAAGCATTATTTATTCATAGTTTAATAAAACCAGCCATGTTTGTATTCTGCATTGTAAATTCCATCAATAAAGAGGAATACACAATACGTTTGGTCCACTTTTAAATATTTACGCGTTATTATTTGCAATATTATATTTATTATGATAAAACCTCTTTTTAAAAGACTTCAAAGGAAAGTTTTATGTTTTTCTTGTATCGTCTTGTATGTATGTTACACACATCAGATGATTTCGATAGTTAAGGTATCGTTAGATTCGTCTTAACAACTACATAGATAAGAGTTTTCAATAATAATAGAGTTAAATATTTTTTTAACCAAACCTTCGAGTACGGCCCTAAATACAGGGTTTTAGTTATAAATGGATTACAAACATATATGGAACTTTTATGTAAATGTAATTTGGAATGAGAAATGCTATAATAATTATTATAAAAGCCATGTTAATGTTTCTTAGTTGGGTTTAAAAAATATTTTTTTCAAATACAACTTGATAGAACTAGATACTCAAAAAACTATCGATTCAGAGTATCATTCAAATCAATGTAAAACCAAGTAACTATTCGTATGTTTTGAATACGAATAATTTAAAACCAGTCACTAATCCTCTGTCAGAGACAGTGCGAACTAGCATTGGTCACGCAGACACTTACTTGTTTTCGGGTCTAAGTTATTTTTAAATAAGCTTTTATTTTATCTGTTAGAAATTATGTGTGTGCGTTGTAGACGACACCTATGACGACAAGTCATAAGTGTTTAATGTCTAGCTCAAATGTTAATCTGATTAAAGAAGAAGACGTACATAAAGTTCACCTATCGTAACATTCCAGTCATTAATAAGAATCTGATTTCACATGTACCTACTAATTAGTTCACACCTGCAATCCTACACGGATAGATCACACTCATCAGTACTTGTACCTACCTTGGTATCGATCGTCATGTCCCGGCGTCCAGCACATAACTCAATTGGCAGGCAATCTGGTGGCGGCGCCGTTCCCTCCCTCTAATTACATCGCATCAACTCCACAGCCAGATAAAATGCGTTTTCAGTAGACGTGAATCCTAATGGCTTTTAATTTAGACTGTTTGAATATTGTTGTTTGTACTACGTGATAACTAAACTCAGTGGTTTCTATGTTACGTTATTCTTCTTGGTAATCCGTTGTCAAAAATTCCATATTCTGCATCATGTACAAGATGATTTGGACAATCACGTATCAACATTCGAACTAAAAAAATTGACTAAAATTTCTTGAAATCTACGAATTTTTTTAACATACAATAAATGTCTAATATTTTGATAAACGCCGGCTGCACGCACAAAAAAGTGTCACGTTCCGCCTGAGCCGAGCGTGCGAGCGAAAGCGCGGAACAAGCGAAAGAGAGGCACGATCGGCCTGAGCGTTCGGCTTGTGACGCTATCACGTAAAATTATCGTCCGTAAACCGACTTTATTTCTACAGAAAATTACAATAAATTATTTACATTTAATTAATACTGTTATTTGTTCAAGTGGGTTATATACTGCAAAAGATGAATTTTCCAGCATGACCAAATAATTTTATGTGTTAAGATCTTGTCTTACAAGTTACATGAAACAAGTTTGATGCCATTCCTAAGACAACAGACACGTGAAAGAAAAAAGAAAAATCAACATCACGCGATGCTAATGACTAATAAAGTAATTGCGCATTGTGCTACAAAGTAAACTTAGTTTTCACTAACGGTTATAACTATTGTTTTAAGCTAATCTCCGCCTTTTTATCTGTCTTTGACATTATCAACACGCAAACTCAAACCTATCTAAACCAATGTCATATCTCGAAAAATTTAATATGATATGCACCTTATATCTCGAAATAGTATCATAATTATTTTAGCCTGTAACTTTATCAGCATCTTCTCATACAGAGAAATAAAGAGTGGATCACAACGCGCGCAAATAGCTAATTGACGATTTCATATTTTTGGTTTTTCGACGAAAAGGTATTTAGTGCCTCTACTAATATAAATACACATACCTATTATGAGTATTATTTACATTAGGAGCTGATTTTTCAACGCCAGATAATATTATCCGAGGAACAATTTTGAATTTTTGACAGTTCTTCCATACAAAATCTGTCAGACATCAATTTTATTCAACGAATATAAATTATCTGGCATTGGGAAAATCAGCCCTTAATTCACTAAACAATGTTTTAAACAAGACACGCACAGAAGATGAAAACAGATTGAATATGTATTAAATCAAATTGAAATTACACGGCTCACATATCCATCTGGCAGTAAATGTTGTTAGTTCGCAATCCCGCTGCCGTAATGCAAAATGTTCCCGTAATTCTATTCCCGGGGTTGCGATTCATTACGCTTTAATATTTATCGCCCGTACCACGCTGAGACTCATTACTGAGGGAGGATAAAAAACTGCCACGGCCACCATTATTTTATTGTCAGCCTTAACTACGTACTGTGATCTGTGAGTGTGGATATATTTTTGTTGTTGAACCTTTAATAATTCTCATGGAAGCATTGTGAGGGGGTTTTGTAAGCTTTAAACGGTCGTATTCGTTCCATAATAGACAATACATTTAACTCTATTGAACCAATATTAATTTTATTAATTGACCAGACACCTCCCGATCCAAATATAAATGTAATAATTCCGACACGTATGCATCGCTGGTCGTGCAGCATGAGTCAACCATGCGCTAGACGGGTTTAACTTTGTACCAGCAATGTGGGACGTTTCGAAAGTCGCTGGCGCCTGCCAAACTTTGATATGCGTTGCCAACGTCGTAATGCAGACGCACGGCCAGACCACTTTCACAACACGTTCCGTTTTAGTTCATCATCGCGAGCTCTAGAAGTAGTACAATCACGCACTGCCTCAACGAGGATTCATTAAAATGTCTTCCTGCTGTTCTAATGGCTTCACATGTAACTACGGTATGTTAAAACACCAGTAATTGAAGAGCTGGAAACGGATAGTGTCACAAGAAATGTGTAGACATATTTTGATTGTAAAACGTGCGTCCGTTCAAATTCATTGCCGCAAACTGCCACGATTTCTCTTCTGTCAAGTTTTTGGTTCAGTGCCTAAAGTTTTTATCTAGGTATAGATATCAATGTAGTAAAGAATTTAGTGCATTATATTCACTGTCCAATAAATAGGCCGATGAAATATCGGTTTCATAAACCGTATTGAATGCCAGATCGCTTCAAAAAATTCATAAAAAATATTTTATCGTTCATAAAGTAATAATACCGCAGTTTCCTAGTTCGATAGCTAAAGGCTGTGGCAGCCGCGGTCAGGCCGCGTCACGTTTCGCTTCACACCGATCACGACCGGACCGACAACCGCCACTCTCGTGCCATCCGACGCTTCCCTGACATTCTTACACTTGAATGAACTCCAACAGACCTTCTTTCAAATCCAATATACATCCGATATCAGAAATTCCATTCGTTTATATTATCGCTATAGATAAAGTTTTCGAAATAAAGCATCGTTTCTTGAAATCAAATGTGTACATTGTAAAACAAACTTGCCGAATCAAAGACAAATACGCTGATAACTGAACAAATATTTTTTCAATACCTAAAATTGCGCCGTGACTAACACACACGAATTATGCTGGAATACTTAAAAGTACGTAAAGCTGGGTAGGACGTATGACGCATTCGAGGGAGGTAAACAAGACGTTTTATGATACTGCCGAGACATTGGTATTGCTACTGCGACCGTCGGCTTTGCTCAAGACCACAGCCAATGTTTTGTCTGCCCTCTAATTTAAAGGACGAACCGCACTCGAAATTTACGTTTAAACTAAATTAACCTCTATAAACCAAGAAATTGATGCTATAGTAGACATTTGCTTCGCCTGAATTATTATGTTACTGCGTATGTTTGAGTCTGCTTTTCTACGTTTCTTTCTTATACAATTTATTCCCACCCACCAGTATTATAAGTTAAATTCCAATACTCCCGAAAGCTATGACCTCCGTAGTCGCTTTATTATTCACGAAACCCATCGTCACCAAAGCGTTGTATGGAAAATTCCTTCACGTTTTTTAAAACTGTATATTGAACTACTTTACCATTTTTTGCTAATACGATCGCCAAACCTAGTGTTCAAAACACACGATAAGAATGAAACATTACATAAATGTGTTGTTTTATCAAGAGTACAGTCTCACGAATGAGTGATGGGTTTCGATAAATATTGTTTTGATTAAAGTCCTCACCGCAGTTGGACGGGTGAGTTTATCAATTATTGTAATATTTGTTGTTCTTTTTGTGGTTTTCGTGTGGGCTTTTTGGTCGAAGTGTTCATTGCCATGTCCCTCTTTAGGTATTACGATTGATGATAGAAGCCTTGTATACTTAATAGCTAGGAAAGGTCATTCGTAAAAAGGAGGGCTTTATGAAAAAATATTTTAATTGATTTTATTAAACATACTTAATCTTAATGATAATATTTATTGGTAATCCACCAGGTGTACTTAAATTAACACTCGAGATTACATAATATACTAATAAAAAAATAAAAACATGTTTTTTTAATACGCTGTTAGCAATTGTTATAAACAATAAATAATTGGCGTCGTACAATGAAACTATCGCAACCTAAATTAAAGAATCTAAAAAGAATCTCTAATTAAAAGAAAAATAGCTAAGTTAATATCTAGATGGTGATTAAACTCGTTATAACAATAGATTTAAGTGCACCGGCAAATGGAACGGTAGAAACTCGGCTGGCGAGGTCGGGCCGGGCGGCGCAAGCGACGATAATGGACGCCTTTCTCACAGAGAAAAAAACTTGTTAGTGGTTGCAATGAATGTCGCAAGGGAACAGCCGCTATTGGAATTGGAAAACAAACTGACTATAACGGAAATCACGAGAACTTGCTGCAACTTTACAAGAAATTTAAAATCTTGAAATATTGAAAACTATTCAGTCTGACCTTTAAAAGCTTTATAAAAGTCGTTTAAACACCAACGCCTCTTCAATTCAATTTAAAAACGAAATGGCTTTTGTTTGATCAGTTCTGAATCTAAATTGTTGAAAACTTTGTTATCGTTTTTGTTCAGTAACGCGAATTTCATGAGGTTTTATTAGCTTACCAAATTTAATAACAGTAGAATGTTAACATAACTGTGTTATCCTTATTCCCTGATACTACCCGCCCGCATGAGACTTATTGAACATTCTCGTCCACCCTCTACGTCGTATCTAAACAATTTGTTTAAACGACCGCGAGGTCACTGCCGATCGTAAACATAACTCTTAGACCTTCGGACGTTATCAAGGCTTCCACAGTGCCACAATTGAGTACATTTTTTTTTATTATTCGTAAAAAAAATCAATATGCTCGAGCGAACTTTGGTATAACATTTGCCTGTTTTTTATCCTTCATTTATGCGATAAAGCGTCTTGTTAGCTATTTTCAATGCTTATTTTTGTTTCGCTGTAAGTTATCTAGAATTCTTACCGCATCTTAAAAAACGACTGAATATTATAATTTTTAGTACTGTCGTTTTATGAAACGCCTTTAAAGGAGAACTCATCAGTTCTACGATTATTAGAAACAGTATTTTGGCACACCCAGTCACCATCTGCTGAGGATGACACTTTGTATGTAAAAGAGACTATGCGTGACTCAAACGAGGCTATGTAATTTGAACTCTAGCCAGCTCTTTGTTCAATAGAATTGGATATCTAAATTCGCTAACTTTATAAAGATTTCTCCCCGTTCGTAATATTACGTTGTCATGGAAATGTGCTCACAAGATATCTCGGAAGAATATAGTCTGTACACTTGTGTAACAGCACACTTAGATGTGTATAACTTCAATATTCAAATAATTGGATATTGTTTCCACTTAGTTTGAGTGCGTCACACGCTCCAAGACGAGGCGGCGTCGCACTAGCTGACATGCTCGCAACGGTTTAGCAACAAGGACGGGGGACAAATAAAGCAATATAGACAGCTGTATTTGGTGAGGCAAGTATCTCGCCGGCGAATTATACGAGCGACTCCCGGCGACCCATAAACCTGAGGCCATAACTAGCAAGACCACTTTAAGGATGTATGCTCGTACTGCACAGTTGGAGTTGCCGATTTATGGTTGTCACTGGCTGATTTCCAGAAATAGTAAAATGTACCACCCTCTTGTTTTCACTCACGCGTAAAGTACATTTGGCTTGAAAACTAACTTCCTTGTTTAATTTTATCAGATACGTAATTTTGTCTTAAATCAGTGCCCTTACTCTCCAATTTAATTTTAATTCTAATACAATGCCAATGCCAATTTACAAAAAAAAAAAAAATTTTAGTCATTTAGCAGGCACACAAACAACACACAGTACAAAAAAATACTCCCAATTTTTAGATTCCAGTCAGTTCCTTCCATTGACGGCATTTTTTTTAAGAAAACTGTTCCTCTGCTTGCTAAACTAATATCAATTAGCATTGGCATTGTATTGAAATTAAAATTAAATTGGAGAGTCAGATCACAGTTCGTATCCCCAATGTCTTTTGTGCACGTTATTCCGAAATTTTAAACGTAACGCAGATCTGACGTGCTTGCCCACCATTTGGGGAGTACCAGACTGATAGCCTTAACAACTGCTTTGTCACGTTGTCGTCTACGCACAAACGTTATCTAAAATTCAATTAGCGTCATGGTAATTAAACCCGGTATCGAGGTTGTCTCGCGGCTGCACACCCGATCGGTATTCGGTATGAAGCGAATGCTTTGCGGAAATTCGCGATGCGACACGTCGTACGCCTCCGCGCAATGTATTTACGATGTTATGCTGCGTGTAACGGTAGACTAGACGTTAATATATTCCAATTCCTACAAAATTGTACCGTTCAACAAATAGCATAAGATTTATTGATAAAAAAACAATTCTAAATCTAGGTTTGAGATACGTGGGATTTTTAGAGAAAGAAATATAAGGAAAGGTGATCAAATTGTCTTCCTACACTAGTCTTAGCTTAGTCTAACTTAGTAGTCTGAGTAGGAGTCACAGGTGGGAGAACTAACTTATTGTAAGTATTGTTGTATTAAATTCATATCCTGTTTGTACAATAGATGCATACAGGATATACTTATATATTTATAAATTTGTAACTACTGAATAATCAGTCGACATACACTATTATTTATAATAACATCAAATGTGGCTGGGAATAGCGTAACAACATATTTAATATTTAGACAAAAAATTAATCTATAGGATTATTATTACACTATTGCGATCAAAATAGTGTAATAATAATCTCATAGATAAAAAAAGGAATTTAAGCTAGCGCTTAAAAGTAAAACTGCTTATTATTTAAGCGAGACTGGTCGATAAAATTTTGTAAACCTGTCAAGATAAATATTACAATAATACTCGTAACAGATTAATAAATATAATTATTATCTTTAATTGCACCACAAAAAGTAGCATGAAGTGTGGACTAGACATTGACATTAACAAAGTTTTGCAATTATTACGTCATTCGGCCGAAAGCACAACAATCTCCTAAAAATAAGTGTCATGGCCAGTTTTATTAATATTTATAATAGCTATTTTCGAAAGAAGCTCAATTATTTTACTGTTGAAGTACCTAAACCACACCGTCGAAGATTCAGTTCACGCGGAAAATGTTTTTGACGTGACAACGTCTTATAAATTGGTTTGCCGGGTGACACTTCAAGAAACTGCGTTACGCTCCGCTCACGTTATGCGCTTACAATGAGAGCGAGTGAGAGGCACGCGTCCCTTCCACTCGGGCATGGTTAGCCCGCCTAAGAGCGAGAGAGACAGACATACATCCTTCTTCCTACTATACGAATGAATATTCACATTAAAATTATTTTACCACTCAAAGTCGTTGTCACGTAAAACTTTCGCCCGTATACCGACTTTACAGGCAACCAATTTTTTTTATTCTGTTTGCTACCAGTTTTCCTATAAACAGGATTTCGAATTATAATGCGAAACAACTTTAAACAAGGAAATTGACAACGACGGAGGCGGCCGTCTTGTAAAATGATTTCGTAGAGACGGATACAAATATCATACGAACGAAGGGGAAAACCGATGGTTGATCAAAGGGAAATCCCCATTGAAAAGAGTAACACGTGCCTTTTTATAGACACGCGATTACTGTTCGATCTGTTTGCTACGTCATACTGTAATTGTACATTCGTTGCATATGTAATGAGCCGTCAAGCTTATACCATTCTAAAATGGCTGTTCGGCGGTGACGTCATCGTGGTGTGGGCTTTCCTCGCGTGAATCATAGGGGGGCGTCTGTCGCGGTGCCACGGTATGCACCACCAGCAACTCGGTATCTTCATATACACCATCAATTTATTTTACTGACGCACTAATTAATGCGGTACTAATCATAGTTCTACACATGTCGTGTTTCGATTATTACCCTTTAACAATTGACTTAAATAATTTCCTGGATCTTAGACTGAATACTTCATTATCGTAATGAACGCTAAGAAAAACTTTACAAATGGAACTTGTTAATGAATCTCTAATGACAAATGATAATGATCAAATCTAATCACTTCGTTGAACCGGACAATCTTAGTGAACAAACAAATCTATACTAATATTATAAAGCTGAAGAGTTTGTTTGTTTGTTTGAACGCGCTAATCTCAGGAACTACTGGTTCGAATTGAATAATTCTTTTTGTGTTGGATAGTCCGTTTATTGAGGAAGGTTATAGGCTATATAACATCACACTACGACCAATAGGAGCGGAGCATAAATGAAAAATGTTGCAAAAATGAAAAACCGCTAAAACTAAAACACGCGAACAAAGTCGCGGGGGACAGCTAGTAAATTGTAATGATTCTTATTAACATGTATGTATAAGTCAATCTATATACTAATATATAAAGCTAAAGAGCTTGTTTGTTTGTTTAAACGCGCTAATCTCAAGAACTACTGGTCCGATTTGATAAATTCTTTCAGTTTTGGATAGCCCATTTATTGAGGAAGGCTATAAGCTATAACGCTGCGACAAAAAGGAGCGGAGCATAAATGAAAAATGTTACAAAAATTAAAAACACGCGGACAAAGTCGCGGGGGCAGCTAGTCACATATATAGGTACTCTGACATCACAGTTTTTGCTTCCGTCTGTGTTCAAGACATGTGTTACTGTTTGATTAAATTAATTGCGGAAGAAGACTGATTTTAAACCTTAAGAACATAGATGAGCATGTCATTGATAATTTAACAAACAAAAGAAATACATTTTTCTTCGTCTTTTAGTGCTATAGTTTTAAATACCTGCAAATAACTCCGCAATTAAACGGTCGCCCGTGCCAATACAAATTAAGATAAGTAAAGAATTTCCACATGACGATCAACTAAGACATTATTAGACTGAGTCGTTAAGAGAAACTCGTCCAAGCTAGAATGAACTATATTGACAATGAAGTATTATATATCAAGGCTTTTATATTGATATATGACTAATAAATTATATCGGCCTTGCAATACGGCGCCTAGTAATGAATCTTAACTGCCCACACGTCTATTGCTAAAGTGCATCAAGCCTTATTGAGTATGTTATATTCGAGTAAAAATAGACAAACATAGAGAGCCCTCATCGCTAGTAGCCACTTGTGCCGAGCGCAAGCAAATTTTTAGCTGTAAGTACTTGACTTGTTTACAGATTTAAGTCATTTTCAGTGCCGCGACTGACGTTTATGCGAAAATATCGATTAGTTTTAATAAAACGGCGCGCTCTGTTTTGTCACTAATTTTACTAGTGACTGCAGTCCATACTTGTTAAGCGCACTCTATGTTCACTTATTTTTACTTTAAGGTATTAAGTTTCAATATGCCATGACGTCATAACTGTCTGCAACATTTTGGTTTCCGAATTCGAAGTACGTGAGTCAGAGGGTAGAAATGATTCCCAGTTTAAATATAAATCGAAGTGGTTTGAGACGGGCACCCTTGTACGAAGCCGAGTCGTGACTAAGACACGGTATGTACACGATACTATAGAAATAAACTCGAGTAGGAAGGTGGTAAATTTAGTACGTTCGGTAAATGAGCGCGTAATGTAATCTTAAGTAGGTACGTTATGCTGGAAAGGTGAGAGACGTTTTGAAACGCGAATGGAAACACATAAATTTATCAAGCGCAAGCTAAAATCGTTTTGACTGATTTATTGTAAGCTAAATGTGATATATTTAGTTTTAACTATGTTATGAAGTTATATTTTAATGGGATATATTAATCTCTCGGTAAAATGCACGTAAATATCAAAGAGTCTAGACGTTATAACTTAAAATGCATCCAATACAAATAAAGCCGATGTGTTTACAATAAATGAAACCAAACACACAAAGTAATCCATTGAATCCAAGGATTTTGATGTTTCTCACAGCCACTGTATAATGTATTGCCGCGGTTCACGATTTGTAAGAAACTAAATAAAAAAAATAATAGCACATGTGATGCAATGTGACCTTGACATGCAACTTTAGTGCTGATGATAAAATAATTCTAGATTGTATTATTTCAAGGTACAACGTTATGTGAGCGTTTTTCTTGTGTTTTGATATGGTTTTATAGCTTAATAGGTATGCGCACGCCTTTTATAGTGTTATCGAAGTTAAAAACTGTTTTCTTTAGTGTTTGGTGTTGTGTACTGTTATGCAGAACCTTATTTGATTTTAAGAACAACAGGCGCAGGTTGTGTTTATGCTAATTAGTTCACTAGATATATTTTTGTGCTCTGTTTCAATTCATTATTGTTTATTCTTTTTGTTTCTAGGTAAGCAGAACCGACAGTACTATTCAGTAAGTTATTTTAATCGATTACTAGCTGTGCCCCGCGGTTTCACCCACGTCTGTAGTTCCCGTGAGACATCAAATTGCTTTTTTTTTTTTTCAATATTTCGATAGTTATTCTGTTATTCGGCATGAAGACAAATCCAACAAACCAAAAATCATAAAAATCGGTCTAGCCGGTAATGTAACTTAACCGACTTTGTTTTATATATAAAGACTAGCTGTCTCCCGCGGCTCCGTCCGCGTGGGTTTCGGTTATCGCGGCAAAAAGTAGCCTTGTCCTTTCTCAGGCTTCTAAACTATCTGTGTACCAAACATTCAAATCGGTTTTGACGTGAAAGCGCGACAGATAGACATACAGACAGTTACTTTCGCATTTTTAATATTAGTAAAGATTATATCAATTGCGTTTGTCAGCACCACTTTCAGATTTACTTTACTTTTAAATTCTTTACTTCAGCATGTTATGTGAACAGTGTAGGTACAACTTCGGTTTATAATTATACATTTAAACAATCTATTGAATACCTAAATCACCGACTGTCACAGAAACGGGTCGCACCCCTATAAAGGCTGTCAACAACATGCCTCGGACAGTGGACTGCCGCTGACAATGACAACACGATACAGGTCCTGTTTTATTCCATTCATGTACCCCACAACAATATGTTCCAAGTTACAACACTGTTTATATTATTCACGGTCGCAAAAATATTTGAATCCCTATAGACTGTAGTGTAGTGTTTATCTTGATAATTTGACAACCGCAGTATCTCATGATAAAGAAGATTAGTTAATCATACTCGAGTTTTGGGAACATTCGTTTAGATAGCAATATCAGACAAGAAGATTCCTTCCTTTACATACACCTCATATTTAAAACTACAAAGCTAAAGTTAGCAGTTTAAATAAATGGAAATTAATTATTAAGATGAATAAAATTTTCAACAGTGGCAATCGTAGGCGAAAATTGGCTCAACCCGACTTTAATCTTTCATAATAAACAAATAAGTTGGCCGATATCAAACGGACAGTATGTCTGTCAGTTCCATATTTACTCGGGTCTATTTCGAGTGTCTGACATTAGTCTTTCGTCACCCAGTAGGACGGTAGACTTAAACTGAATGAGTTTATATGCAAATGAAGTTGCCCATACATAATGCAGGCAAATGGCCCACCTTTATAAAGTTCTCACTGTCGCCTACCCACCATAAAGTTAAAGGATTATTTTACGCCCCTGTTTACTCCGAAGTCGTTTAATTTGTCAACATTCTAAAATAAATACTCATAAAGCCTCAACCCATGACATTTATTCGGACGAAAATAAAAATGGAGCTATCGAAGGTGAAAGAAATGACAACTATAAATTACCTGTTTTTCAAGCGGTTTTACCACGCCCTTTAGTAAAAGGAGTCGCGTTTTCCATGTATATTTTATGTCAGGATTGAAAAGACATTTAAAAAGTAATATTTAGAATAATGATAAGTTATGGGTACATGTGATATTAGTTTACTGTGATACGTACATGACTGACGTTGACGATATGTACTCATGTACACACGGCAAACAATTAGCTATATTAATGTTTCATGATATCATACATACATATTTAATCACTAGGTAGAGACTAGATTGGAGCGCACATATATGCTTGAATATTTAAAAATAGTTTTTCTATATATATATAAATTCTTGTTTATCATTAATAGGTACTAGTTTTACGATAACTATTGTGTAAAAAATCAAACTTCATATGTCAAGACAGTCAAAGTAAGATCAATCTTCTAAACTACGTACTTATACCAAAATAATCAGCGAACAATATAGCATTGGAATTACCTCACTATTTTAGTATTTTCTCTTACAAATCCATAGGAAACTGCTACAAAAACGAATGCTGTTTAACCGTAAATCGTGCTTCAATCGTCGCAATAAGGTACTAAATCGCGTGGCACATTATGGAGCAGCAAAGGCAGTTGTTCGATACAGCCAGGTTTCTTATTTCCGTCAGGCGGTGGCCATTGCGTTATCTCAGCGAGGATTTGTCGTCGCCGGTTCCTCCGCATCCGGCCCTCGATGCGCAGAAATGAGGGTTATAAACAAAGCGTACACATCACCTCTTGTTCCTCTCTTGAAGAGTAAACAGATAACGTCTGCAGATATTTGCTGATACGAGAATTTATTTGCACGTACAAACTGTCTTTCATGATTATCTTTACTTGCAAGTAAATACAGATGTAACCCGTAAACGACTTAATATTACAATTATATGTTGCGTAAAAAACACTTACTTTTTTATAAATAAAACGTTTATTTCAGTAACGAATAGGCTTGGTTAATAGCTATTAAACCAATCCTTTTTAGTGATTAGATTACGCAAGAATTACTTCACGTAGCTGTTTTGTTTAGCCGTCTTAATTACCTTATAGTGCTTCGTTTTGTTATGTTCAACTGTGTAGGTTGTATAACCACCCCCTTCGTTTGAGGATGACGTCAGAAGGGTGGATGGTACCTCCTTCCCACAATTACTAACTTAAGTGATAAATAATATCCTTTCATCAGTGTATGCTCTAATATTGACTTTAGACAACACGATATTGTTATGCCTAGACTGCCTTTCAAAATGTTGAACGTTGCTATCTAGTATCAATATCAAAGACTTTGTGTAAAATTTTGTAGCAAATTTTAATATAATTTTGCGTTTATAACTTAGGGGTGTTCACATATACAAAAAGCTACTTTCTAGACATGCAATATCAACACAGAATGTACCAAAATATAACATGTTTTGCGACTTCGTCGTCATGCCTCTTAAAACAAATAACTTTATATAGTATAAAAAAAAATCGCTCCCGCTGTCTGTACGCTTAGATCTTTTAAACTACGCAACTGATTTTAATGCAGTTTGCACCAATAGATAGAGTGATTCAAGAGAAAGGTTATTATGTATAATACATGCATGTTATAGTACAGAAAAGCGTAGTAGTAAACTATACTTCTATAAAATGATAACGAGAGAATATTATACACATTTAGATAACATATAAATGTAAATAATTAAAAACCATTATTCAAAACTCATTAATTACAGATATTACTTACTTAAGTATTTTTTTTATAAGTGAAAATTTTATTTGACTACATTTATTATATATGTTTCTTATATTTTATTATAAGTGTTGTGTATGATGATCGCGGCACATCAAAAGCAGTTATGAGGTCAGGTGGAGAGTCAAGTCTTTCTAAACACGACCTGACGAGGTGGATGCACTTTACAATCCTTGACACCTTTCGCATCAGCCTTCAGTTTTCCGACATGAAATATGGCACGACACTTATAGAAAATATGTTTCACACGTAATACATGACAGTTCGTATTTAAAATGTTATATGATTTTTAGAGTTCTACATACAATACGCTGGTGAATTGCTGTATAAACTCACTGTAATTTTTTTAGTATCCAAGAATGAAAAGTACTTAACATGAATAAAACAGTTACAAAATCAATATTTCGTTAAAAAAAGACATTTTGTTTTAATTATTTTAATTTATTAGTAGAAAGTAAGTACTGCCGATGTTTGTTTAATTAAGAAATTATTTTGCTATAAAATCAAGAACTTACTTAACACTGATTGACACAAGTTCTCAAAGAATATTTGCCTATTAAAAAATATTTTTATAATTATATTATAATTATTATTTTATTTTCACTTGGTTTTTTATATACCTTTTTTTACTGGAAGAAATTGCCTTGGCTATAAGGCCGTCGTTCCCACCTACTACATATTTCCCTGTACCTCATATTGTTTAGAAATTACATCATGTTTGTTAGTTTTAGTAGGTACAATAAAGATCTAATAACTTTAATACAATCAGCACTCCGATAATTATGACGAATTATCAGTATTTAATGAAAAATTGATTGATTTCCCCACAGCAACGTGATTTTTTAATAATATAATCTACATTAATAAAAATCAATTACCACATGTATGACGGAGCTTCATTTACGAACGGCTCGACCGATTTGCGTGACTTTTGTTGTTGAGTTTTTAATTGTTAGGACAAGGTTTGTATGGATGATAATTTGCAAATAAATCGCGCGAAAGGACGTAAATTTAAATTATATTTTAATATCATGATTGACGTGACAACGACTGTCGAGTCAGCTAGTAATTAATAAATAATCATCGTATTAGTTTTTTTTGTCATTAAAAAGCCTTTGTTGTCAACTAAATAAATTATATATCGCCAATTTCAAATCATGCCTGAAAATTTCTATTGCTTTAAATTAACTTCACTTTTCATTTGTTTTAAACAACACCGTTCCGTTTTAAACTGGCCCAATTTCAGCTTCACTAAGTTTAATTGTTTTATCTAAATTCATTTCGTTTATCTGCGCAATCAATTTAACCGCTGCCGCTTTATCGTACTTTAGAATTTGTTTGTGTTTTAGAGAATTTTTAGAGGTGGAGCAAACTTTAATTTTATACCTATATACTATTTATATACTTATGACTTTTTGTTTGCCTAATATGGAATGGCCACGAAACGTGATCAAAACAAAACTTAACATACACTTGTATCCATCACGTACCGCCCACACTAGTCTCAAAGCCTCTTTCTATGACTAACTAATGAATTTTCATAGCGTAGGAACCGGTCCCGAAGTAGACGTACCCAATTATCATCCCGCTCTATTCATAATATGTGCCGGAGCCGTGGGCGACTCTCGAGACCGTCCGACGGATCTAGCCCACGTACTTAGACTTGAGCACCCATCCGGATGCGTCCCAGTTTATGAACGAAGTGAAGGACGTGGAGTTTTCAAAACCTTGACTTGCTATTGATGGAACTTTGAATAGTTTTCTCTCTAGTGGAAATATGTAACTTCTTACTTCATTAGCGAAGATTCAGTGAATTGGGTCGCATGCAAAAATAATGCAGAGCATTCTGTGATTTTAGCGTAAAATTTTAATCTGTAACCGCCATTTTGATCTATTACAAATTAAATTCTGCAATGAACGCTTGCGAAGGTAATATGACAGACATACCCCAGAATACTAAAACGCATTTTACCTTAAACACGTTCTTAAACATCTAGCTACTTTACTCCTTAAAGTGAAGGAGACAGCATGAGACTTAACGGCGATTTAAAACTGATTGACGTTTCAGTATTCCGCCATTACTGAACAAAATCAAAATATATAATGCAGTCTGCCACCCAGTTTCTCATTTACTGACTTCTCACGTTCTGATCTTATCTAAGACACCACGTTTGGCTTATGTATTTTGAAACCTACTTTCCGATCTCGTTTCATATCTAGCATAAAATTATTAAAAAGTTCTGAATCCTTAATCGACATGAAGGTCGTCTTCCAATTTAATAAGCGCCAGAATATTAGAATTTTTATATTGAACTATGGCCACGTAACCTTTACAGCTACCCACGCTGTCGAACTGGTATTCTTAAGTTAGATAAACGGTTGATAAAACATTTTTGTAAGGTTTTGAATGATATAAAATCTGTCTTTTGTTTTATAAAAGCTGCCTTCTGAATGTCTATCGTATAAATTGGACACAAGCATAAATCAGGTTATACTTTTATCACCTACAAGGAATAATCTTCATCTTCATCTTTTATTAATTACACAAGTCGTTTGATCGTTTTGAAATAAAATTTCGATATGGTGCATACACAATGTGACGCAATAATATAGTGCATGTTGCGTCTAGTTTGCGAACTCACGTATTGTCCTAGCTGCCATGTTCGGTACGTGTTATCTAATGTTACGTTTTAAAAGAACTTCTTAGTATTACGTCAGTGGTATCGCAATTCATTGTTCGACTCGATAAAAACTGTACACCGTAAAATGTCGGGTTCCAGCTAGACATCTAAGGTACAATCATCCTGCTATCTCTAGATATGTTCTAATAATCTCTAATTTATTTTTGTAATGCAGTATTATTTACTTATCTACACGTGGTATGTATATGATTGCTAATTACTGTACTTAGTAGAATATCTTACTTGATCGATTTTTAGTGAATCACGATTTATTATGAAAGTCGTAGTTAGTTTTGTGTTGTGTGATTAGCTTTTAAAATATTATTACTGCTTAATGATGGAAATATTTCGTGTATATCCAATTTCCTTTAAATTGGTAACTTTATTCTAGAAACAAAACTGCAAATTTGCGCAGCAGCTTTGTAACGTGTAAATAAAAAGTAATAAAACTCTGAATGAGAAAACTCTTCTCGTAAATTTTACTGAAATATTCCATCATGATTTGTCAGCAGTTTTTATTTTTACCTACCACAATCGTGATACCTTTGCCCATTATAAGTTATTTCCTTGTACTTCGTGTAGTAGATAGAACACGGTAGAAGGAATGTAGTTGTAGCCACTGTAGCGCTTGGATGCATTGCTAATGCGTCGTTACTAGCTGGGTGCAGTGCCGATCGCTGCATCCAGATTCCAAGACGCTACATTAAAACTGAAAGTCGTCATCGTGCATCAGTGCGTGCAAAACTCTGCATCTTCGATTTTCAGGACACACGTTGTTGCATGCACATTACTTCAGTACTTTTTTTTGCTTTGAATATATTTTTATGAAAGTGCGATGTATGTGTAATTAATGAGTTGATTTTTATTACTCGTTTGCTAATGCTTTGGTTTGGTTTTTTTTTAATGTGTATTAGTTTTGTGTGCCTGTAGTTTTCACTGTAGTTATGTAAATTGTTGTAGACACATTTTATAACTGTGTCTGTATTAGTTTTATATTGTTTTTTTACTATTTTAATTATTTGTTACGCCTTAACGCATGCGGAGCGAATATTTGTAATTAAATACAAATAGTCGCAGGTTCGAGTCCTGCCTGAAGTTTAAGTTTTTCTTTCCACTATTTGTATTTACATAATTACATTGTTTTTTTTACTTTTGTTAAACAGGCCACTTTACCAATTAATTAATAATTTAAGAATCTTAAATCCAAATATATTTCAGTAATCTAAAAGTTAACTAACAACTACAAATTCGCATTTTCATCAAAATATTTTAATTGAGAACACTGCATTGTCCTGCGCGTACGATGCAACGGTGACGATGATAAATTTAAAGAAATCACTCATAACCCACCTTTTACCTACCGTAATTGTAACAATCACAGAACTTTAATATATTTATGCCTAGCATTGGTACATCAGACCGTTGCCAGATGTTCAAAATTGCTACATAGTAGCGCACGAAGTTAAATTACTTTGAATTCCAATGAGCTTTTCCAACTGTTCGTCATAGTCATACAGTGAACCGCAGATCACTGGCAAGTCTTTGCCAATGCAAAAACCTCTATTTCAATGCAGTAAGGTTGATATTTGTACTTCATCGTAAGCTTTGACTTGCGACCGGCGCATCTTCACTGGAGGTATCACTTTGTTTCTCTTTCTCTTGAAACCTCTGATACTTGTGTATTTTCAGTTTCCTGAAGCTATTCTTAGGGTTGTTTCTCTAAGTCAGAATTGGGACAAACATCTGCAGAGCATGTTTTGATGCACATGCTTTAATACACTGTTTGGTCGGCGGAATCATGAGGAAAATATGGTTTTTAATTAGACTTCTTCAGAAGTTTATATAAAAAATATGTTCCAGTAGCTTTTAAGATGATTTTTAAGGAAACCTTTATAACAAGTCCCTAATATTCCCTTATGTACATATATTTATGTCTTATATAAACCATTTACCTAAGCTATGTATAATGTTTAATATATTGGTGTATCTTCACACCATCCGTTCGCATGAGTGAGACAAAATTACTTTTGATATTGGATAAACCCTTGAGTCCTTTTCAACACTCCATAACACTTGATGGAACCACTAGGCCTGTACCATACTGATAGGAAAACCGCTCTGTCATAGGCAATGGCGTGAAAATATGATTGATACACTCTCAAAATATGGTATAACCTTCATGTATCATTCGTATCATACTACGTGGGAGTGACAATTTTGGATGTGATTGCTAGATCGTTGATTAGGTTCGTGCAGCGTCTGGTAGGGGTAGCTCGGTTAGAGTTGTTAGTACTTTAATCTGATCGTAATATCAAAATGTAGAGTGACTCATATAGGTGAAGCGTTCTTCTTTTCGGTTTTTGACATATACAGCATGCAACAAAAACCCTGTCCGATCCTTATGTGTATTATTCGGCATCGTACTGCGTACACATATACGTAACTAGTGAATGAATTTAAGTTTATTTTTTTTCCCCGGTGTCAATAATTAAATTAAAATAAAGCAACACTGATCGCTCGAAAAAGTTCACGTGTACTACCTACAGTTTTGTATCATAGAAGCCGCCTGAACGAGACATTTTTTGTTACATACTGTATAATGCTTTGAAACTTAAAAGTACTTCCGTTCAGAATCGTATTGTGTCGTGTATACATAAATTTAGTATGTTCAATACTATTTTCTTTGTAGATGTAAAATGACCTGAAATTCAAATAAGTTTAACAGGAAAATCGAACAATAACATGATCTACGCAATACATATTTAAATCGACTTTATAATCAACATTGTCAATATTATTCAGACCGCCACAAAAACATATTTCGTAATGTTTAATGCAGTTTCCAATATTCTTATGGTAATTGCGGCTTATGTCTCGCCGGTTGCCATGAACTCTGTTCCCACGTGTAAACTGTTCCATGTGACGTCAATATACCTTTCAGTCTAACCTTAGCACAACTCGACGGGACATACTGCTTGTTAGCAAAATTGTTTGTGGTATGAAATTGGTACATTAAGTGCCAATTAAGGGACAAATGACGTTATTTCTTTACTTGTTAACAAATCAAGTGATTGAATAAGACATGATTGTACAAATCAAAGAATTATTGTTGGTATAAAAATATTTCAATAAGATTTCTTTTATGTAATTTATGTAAATGAAATATAACATTCTTACCTAATCAAATCCCAGACAGAACAATATATACGGACGACGCAAATTTTATTCGACGTTGTTCCTCAAATTTGTTGCAGTGTGCAGACCACACATTCGATACTGCACCTGCAAACAATTGGCTCATCAATTTGTCATTAGCTTTTAGGATAGGTATAAAGCTATATAAAGGCGTTGTGTGGATAATCGACGTTTTTTGTTGCTAAATAATCCAATGTGAGAGCGTTGAATATACATTCTTAGAATTATATTTCTTGTCCCATTGGCGGTTATTAACAGAAAATTCTTCTGATCTGTGCGCTTACTCTCCAATTTAATTGTTATTTTAATACAATGCCAATGCAAAATTGTTATAAATTTATCAGGACAAATATAACACACAGTACAAAAAAATACTCCCAATGTTTAGACTCCAGTCATTTCCTTCCATTGACAGCATTTTATTTTTCCAATAAACTTAATTTTCTGCCTGCTAAATTAATATCAATTTTGCATTGGCATTGTATTAGAATTTAAATTAAATTGGATAGTAAGGCACTGAAGAGTTATTTTAACGAAATTACTATAAAAACCTCATTGGTTCTACAAGAATTACAAAATAACTTTATTCGACATAGCAAACTGTTGTATAATGTTTATCACTACGAAAGAAATTATATAAGTTGCGGTTACAATATACACGACGACAATCAAATCATTATGTCGTTGTCGACTTATATAAGGGCGAAATTAAATGATTTTTATTCAATTACTTTTACAAATAATATTTTTAAATGTAGGTATATTGTTACAATCGATTAGTATAACCAATATATGTTTTCTTGTTTATAAATGCAAATGTATAGAACGAATAGTATGTACAGTCTGTAATAAGCTAATTAGCTACGAGTTAACGCAAGCCTAATTAGCATAGGTCGGTCGTTTACGTCCAGTGGTCATTTCATCACAGTTCTACATTTGTATTATGTTCATTCACTGCGCATCAGATCTATTTGACAAAAAGAATGCCTTTCTCGGAATTTGATTCTGAGTTTTAACTTTTAGATTGATAGGAACAAAAAGCTGCTTAAATTGTAATTAGTATGAATGCTTTATTGAGGTTTGTGGCAGCTATGTAGCTCATTGAATTTCAACTTTGAGAGTAATATCGAAATGAAGCAAAATTCGTAAAATAGTAATGTAAATTTCAAACAAACACTCGTTTAATATGGGCCACTTACAAATTGATTACAAAGGGTTCTTAGTACCTACCTATACAAATATTGTTATGTAGGAACGTATGTTATGTTTTCAACTTTAAATTGGTACGATATTGATAAGACTGGATCAGAGCAATAAAACGACAATACTCGTACAACAAAGCATATGTCCTTCACGGGTCGTTAGCATCCAATGTAGTTGATTGTGATAGGAACTTCTGACGCATTTGATAACAAATCTACTCACATAGTAAACGTACATGTCTTGATGTCTTCTAAGTAAATATTTTACGAAGATATCCATACTTTATGTCTGACCGTTTCAAAGTAAAAGTATTAGAAATTTCAAAATCCATGATGTTTGGCATACAGTCGGAACAGGTGCACGAAGCAACATTGCTCAAACCACTGCAATATAAATTTTAAGCTTAGACTTGCAGTCGGATTTATAACCTGACTGTGAAGAATGCTGAGTGAAGTGAAAATAATTCTTACTAGAACTAACTCTGGTGGAGGATTATAAAAAACGGAAGAAGGAATGTCGACTACACATTAATGGCAACACTTCAAAATTGACAGTGCCTTTATTATAAAGCAGTAAGGTGTATATTCGCTGTTCGTTGTTATCAATGACGTATAGTTGACCGCATTGCAGGTCTGAAAATTCGAAGCACATATCGAAGCAGGGCAGGGCCTTAATTAAACATACAATTATGTCCTAATAGAGTTAACTGCTATTGTTAAATCAAGTGGTTCTAGACACACAGCGCACGCGCGGTAATAACTAATCGTAATTGTATCCGCCTCTCATTTATTAAAACGTGACTCGGTTCGTGCGCAGGAGTCTCTAAACTACAGTTGATTGACGTTCAAGTCTCATCTCTCATCATTAGTGAGGAATTTATTACTATAACTCTGTACTATTGACAACTGGTTATCGTAATTAACTTTTTCAATACAAAACTCGTTTATTTAGGTACGGATAAATCTGTCTCCTTACAGGTGAAACATATTTCATGTAACATTTTTGATGTAGATAAAATATCCACTTTTCAATTTATACTACAATTAACCATAAGTGTATTTCATATTTATTTGTATTTACTATGTTGATTGATACTAAAATATATTAAATAGAGAAAAATTGTTAAATTATCTTTAAATTTATATACTATCTTATTTTTTTATTATTAAATCATTCAGACATAACTTCCGTTCAGAACGATTTTACTGCATATTACAACTTATACAACAATAATATATAATTTATAATAAATTTCTAAAATAACACTGTTATATCAACGCGTCGCGTGCTTAAACTACATTTCAGTCGGTCCACTTCGACTGCGGTCCATGATCTTAGTACGTAATGGACAAAAATCAGCCAATGATCGATTCTTCCGCACGCAAGCGACTGCCAATTAAACACAGTGGTCACACAATCTACATAACAGTGCTCTACAGATCCGGGAGAGCAAATTATGTAAGATTTTCATGTACCACGCATATCACGTATATTTAAAACGATATTTCTGGTAGGGTTGTCAATACTACTTCATGCATTTAAAAGTATCGGACGCGGGTAAACGAAATATAAAAAAAGGAAATTTTGAAACCATATAATATTATTTAGTTTTTCCGGTAACGCAAAATAGACAATAACATTTTAAATGGTCTTACTTTTAAGTGTTAATACATTTAACTTTTTCAAACGACTTAATTATTTAAGAAGCAATTAAAAATTGTGACTTATTATGTGATCGGAATATAGACCGTTTCTTTTTGCCTTTCCTTACTAATATTATAAGTGCGAAAGTAACTCTGTCTGTCGCGCTTTCACGCCAAAACTACTGAACCGATTTAAATGAAATTTGGTACACAGATAATCAAGAGCCTGAGAAAGGACATAGGCTTTTTGCCGCGATAACCGACGCGGGAAACAGCTCGTATTAAATATATATCGAGTATTAAGTCGATAAGGACACATCTGGTAGAAAATAAACTCCTCATCCTCCATTTGCAATTAATATACCAGAAATAATTTCCTTGTGTTAAGTAAATCGAATTAAAACGACGTCTCAAGATTATATTACCCATTTATTAGATGTAGGTAAGTCCTGCTTATAAAACTCCCATAGAAAATGTTGGTCGGTTTGTAGATAAGGCCAGTTATCTAGCTCGATGTCACGCGGACTGGTTTAGAACCGGACCATGTTGCATTAAAGCAAGGTTCACTAGATGTTATAGCTACACGTAAATTGTTACTAATTTCGACCTTAAGATTAGGCGATTAGCGGTTATTTTATCATTAGCAAACGCGAATGCTGATCATCTGGAGATTAGTCGTCGATACCTTAAACACCTGCGTCTATCTATAAAGTGGTCGCTTTTGACTCGCCTAACTTTTGTTTGCGTAGATAAAACCTAAACACTGCCTTACGGGAGTCTCTTTGACTACTAGAATTATTTATTTGTTACAAATATTTCTAATAATAGTATGAAATTGAAGCAGAACTGTGAAATAAAATCAAAAATACATGAATACAAAAGTTATAAATAAGCTTATAAAGTTAGTAGGTGACGCATGTTCTACCTCTTTTTCGCAAAACGGGCAGCCCTAGATTGGTATGGAGAATTACTAAGGTGACGTCACCTGATGGTATAGCTCTCTCTGTCTAATTAGCAATATTAATCTGCCGTTTTTACAACTCGACATAGTTTATAATTTATTTATTTTAAATTAAATAAAAATATCTAGGTAAATAGTCAATTTTAGTACATTAAGACAAGGCTTACAAAATTAGCATGAAGAGGTAAGTTGTAAAATGTTACTACTCTTTAAAGTATTTGTTACTAATTTAAAGCTAATAATCGTTCTAATCG
Source organism: Diachrysia chrysitis (assembly GCA_932294365.1). Lineage (NCBI taxonomy): Eukaryota > Metazoa > Arthropoda > Insecta > Lepidoptera > Noctuidae > Diachrysia > Diachrysia chrysitis. Next base: position 4,261,996 of record OW028659.1, on the reverse strand, counting down.
ATACTTAAATAGACGACTTTTGGTTTAAAAACGTTTCAAGGCTTCACAAAAATACTCAATGTTTGGACATACCTACACATTGAAAATATAAAAAAAAATGTTACTCCTAGCCCTCCACGTCTCTGTACTTGTATATTGGATTGGGAGTATTAAGGACAGACTTACATTACATCAAACAAGTTTGGCAGCAGGCTACTATACACATTATATATTATGTTAGTACTAGCGCTAACCAATTTAGCAATATAAAGTAACAAACTACTCGTGTAATGGCTTGAAGAAAATATAACCCAAATAGGTAAAGTGGGTCGGAACTTAATTGAAGCTGTGAAAAAATAATTTATTGTGTACAGAACTAAAAGTTATAAAAATATCTAGTAATTTGTTCTATAACAGGATGTAGCAGTTGTTCTCAAAATAACTAAGAATAAAGAGGACAAGAATATTTAACCGAATTACCTATTTGGGATATTTCTAAAAGAACCGGAAGGTGTTATGGTTATGGTTTATTTTAACTTGCGAACAACACGGATTACTCCTTTTTAAATCTTGATTGCTTTGAGTTTTAATAACTGAATACGGCTAATCCGAGTGATTCGTCAACTCGTCCTACATGCCTACGGCCCATTTAGGACGACTTTCATAAAATCATATTTTAACTGTCTTACTGACTGTACCAAACGTTGAAAAAGTTTAAGTTCCACACAAAAAGCAACGTGGGACGAGTTACAGAATGAAAATATTATTTATTTTATCTTTCTGCAAGTCGTCCTTAATGGGCCGTCAGCATGTAGGACGAGTTGACAAATCATTCGCTAATGCGAAACTCTCGATATCTGAAATCACGCAGGTATGTGATATTGGATTCCATTCTTTGGTAAAATAAAAATATCCCAATACAGCTTTATTATAAGAATAAAACTAATCACGATTTAATACGAAGTAATGGGTATACTAGCGAAATCTAATAGCTGGCTTCTAGCCATATTTCCATAACTTTAACGTTATAAATAAAACTATTTACTACAAAAATAATATAGAGCCCTCATAAAAGATATTTAGGACTACATATTTACCCCTATACATTCTGAATAAAATCATTTTTGCTGTAACATGTACGAAAGTAATTTCACCTTAAATTATTCTACATTGGCACAATATTTATTAAAAGTCACGTTTTCCTCACTAAACTGAACATAGAATTATATTGAAGCATTAATTTGACGTACACGTTAGAATATTAACACCCAAGATAATTATTCTTTAAGTACAAGGTATAAACTTGAGCGATTTATTAATTTGCACATTAAGTAATCATTAACTTAACTGCTAAGTGCTAAATTGGAATGTTATTAATAATGATGAGGTTTGAAAATTAGATCTAGGCGGGCGGACATTAAATAAAACAGCTGTTTCTCAAGTATTATTATTTTAGTACTTTTTTAAAATGGAACTAATTCTATCAATTATGACAATAGGTATTAAGTAATTATGTTAATGAGGTAGTACTGTTAAAAGTGCTAATGACAATCACGAGCACTGACGACATTAGCTAAGCGGAACATCTGCATAGTTATCGTCCGTGCGATATATTTCATCTTTTGGTGGATATTATAAACTCTTATTATATTCATGAATTTTTGAAGCCGTGTATTATATAAATGTGGTTTACTTTTGCAGAACAAGTGGTGGTCAGGCGTCGGGCCGGGCTCCTGCACCGCGCCCGCCGTGCCGAGTCGCGCGTGCGATGCGGAGCGGTCCCCGCCGCCCGCGCCGCCTCCCGCTCCGGCTGTACTCTGTGCCAGACCCTGCTGTCGCGACGCCACGTTAGTACCTCAACCTTACTTTATACCCTTCAAATATACATATAAAACCTAGGGCTCGCTAGTCGCGGTGGCCTAGAAGTTCAATGACCGAATTTGTAGGAACATGGTCATGCGATCCCAGTTTAGAAACAATGTAAGTTTTGCAGAGTTGTTTATCCAAGCTACCACTAACTTACTAGTATCTGGCGGAAACCCGAATGCAAACATTGGAATCTGAAATCGCCACCCGCAAGTAAAGATGCGTGGCGATGAGTGATTCGTCAACTCGTCCTAGATGCCTACAGCCCATTTAGGACGACTTGCTGAAAATCTTACAACTTTATCAACTGTCTTACTGACTGTACCAAACGTTGATAAAGTTTAAAGTTCCACACTAAACGCAACGAGGACGAGTTGCAGAATGAAAATATTATTTATTTTGATTTTATGGAAGTTGTCTGAAGTAGGCCGTAGGCAATGTGTAGGACGATTTGACGAATCACTCGTGGCGATACCTGCTGGTGATTATAAAAAGCAATCATATTTATAGCCCCAATTTAAAAAAAAGATTTTTTTGAAAGATTTGAGGAGCTCGTAGTTAAGTGTAATACAGTTTGGCCGATATTAACGGTAAAGCCGCGCTCGTCCTTAGATGGGTGACCATTTTGTGAATATAAACTTGTGGAGGTCAGATAACACAGTCGCTCCATGTAAAATACGGTATTCAGCTGAATCCGGTAAGACTGGAAGCCGACCCCAAAAAAGCTTGGAAAAAAGGCTAGGCAAAAGAAGTAGGGTTTCAAGATTAGAGATTCATAGATTTTCCCCACTATAATTATTGGTTTTAAAACATGATGTGGCCTCAGCACCCTGCAATAAACTGGTCTAGGCGCTACTCTGTTTCATACACCCGATGAGACCTGATACTCGACTAAGAATTAACCTCTCAATCAGATACCGTTGCATGAAACTCGTATCTAGCTAGTGTGAATGTAACTACTACCTAGCTTGTTAGAGAATATAATAATATTGATATATTTTAAATGCATAAAATAACCACCAGAATGAACTAACTAATAAAACGGATTGGAGAGCAAACGGTCGGTATTAATTATGGACTATGGGTACTTTTTAAATACAGTCAAAAAGCAAGGGGTAATGGCTATCAACGTTCTAATAGATATTTTAAAGGGTTATTGGGCACCCCATTTTTACGCTATAGTTATAACGACCATTAAAGAATGAAATATTATTTATTTTTATATAAAGAAAACAGTGTCAATGCGAAGACGGTAGCGTTGTTTCCACGTATATTATATACTAGCTGTCCCCCGCGACTTTGTTCGCGTGTTTTAGTTTCAACGGTTTTTCATTTTTGCAACATTTTTCATTTATGCTCCGCTCCTATTGGTTGTAGCATGATGTTATATAGCCTATAACCTTCCTCAATAAACGGACTATCCAATACAAAAATAATTTTTCAATTCGAACCAGTAGTTCCTGAGATTAGCGCGTTCAAACAAACAAACAAACAAACAAACTCTTCAGCTTTATAATATTAGTATAGATTTAATGCAACTAGGTTACTATTTGTGTTCAATGTGCGCTATAATAAATAGTTCTGTTTATGGAGTTGACTTTGAACTTTAGCTAAAAATAGCACAATCGTGTCATGAGAAAAGCAAAGAAAATATTATCTACGAATGATTTCAATTTCGATAAGTACAACAATGAATTCTCATAGTTTAACACTGATAATATTTTCTTCTCGCATTTTTGCAAGGGAATGTTATTTATCTATAGGTCTTTGTTTAATATCTAGTGATAGTTTACTTTTGAATAGGTTTGAACTACGACATAGTAACTGTCGCAGTTAGAAAACAACAACAATATAACGTCAACATCGAAATCAAAAACAAGCAAACATCGCATACAATTTTGCGTTCCCACAGTGCGCGTACGCATTTTAGAGGCAGGTTACTAGATACCCTCATTATTGAATGGGGCTTACAATACGGGGAATTTGGTTGTTAAGCCGTCCCCTCGCTACCTGAACCCCCACTACCCTTAGCTACCCTCTTGCCTCGTCCCTTTCGCGGCGTCATTCTTCCCCAACCCCCTACGATGCGCGCACGCACCGCAACACCTCGCCCCGCAAGTTTAACGCAGTTTTTGAATCAAACGTTTTTACTGGACTGGTTATGATATTAGTGTTTATATTGTACAGTGTAAAATAGTTAATGTGTAGATATTATAGTCAATATGGATTTGTCGATACCTAGATTAAAGTTTGAGTGCGAAGACGATGGATATGAGGATTTCGGTCTTGGAGAAACGTAAGTTGAAGTTAATTTTGTTATTTTACAATATCTATCGATGCGATTGTATTTTCATTGTACCTGCTATTTAAAAGCATAATTTTTAAAGTATAAATTTTACTTAAAATGTATTATGTCGTAAAAGCATTTACAAAGTTGTAATTTTGTAAATTAGATTCAAGTTTGTAAATGCTTCTACTTAATTTAAGGTTTCAAATATGTAATCATATACAAACTAACAACTTTTCATATAAAATGAACCTGCTAGTGCTATTTCACCTTTTACTACTTACTTTAAAAGAAATATTAGTGAGCTGATGGTTTTTTTTTTGTAAATAAGATTAGTTTAGTTAAATTACATTCCTGTTTTACAAAATGTTAAAATGGCTACCTACACGTACTTAAATGTAAAATAAGCGACTTCAAACTATGTGATAATCATTTCAAATCAAAAGAGAATCAATGAAATACTTGAAACACGTAATACATGCCTATCAAAATTGAGCGTTGCACTCGATATCTCTGGGATCCCATCATCAGATCCTAACCTGATGACCATGGGACCACCTCGGAAGTATAACGCTTCAAACAAAACAATATTTACACATAGTCCCAGGCGTTTTTGAGTATAAAAATATAATACAAAGATTCCGAAGAATTGAGCACCTTGTTTTTTTTTTAAGTTAGTTAAGATATTATTATACTAAAGCTTTTAACAGCGTTAGAAACATTAATAGTGGCTAAAGATGTTTAAAATCCTAATCCCGTTAGGTGCTAATTATCCAAAGTTCTTAGAAGCCATTGTCTTTTTTTATGGCGAAACTGGTTTACTTATTTAAAATTCCTACAGTTATCGAATTGTTTAAGAATGAACTTCTCTTTTTCACTTTCCTCTCTTTAATAATCTCACATCCTACTGTAATTTCTTTTCCGAAATAGTCCAAAAACAAACGCATAAAGCGTCAGTTTTGTGCACGTATTTCCTGTTATTGTACCTATATTAAAATTGTTTGTAGAAGTTTCTACTTTACGTGTAAGTTATAAAGCCCAATATTCAATGACATCGATATGCGATTTAGTTTAATCTTTTGCAGACACGCGCATACGCTGTTGGGATTTTTTTTAACATCTTTGGCATGGCATCCCATGCTCTATTATACACCCTATATTTTTTTGTGGGTAAATATTTTGGGGCATAGCAAAAACCAATAAGTTGGAGCAAGTGCTGTTAGATAAAAATAGTAATGAATGTTTTGTTAATGGCTGGAAAGAAATTATACTGTTTAATTAATATTAAAAAAACATGTTTTGAAATACATATTTAAGTATCTATTTACTACTTTTAGTTGACTTATTTTATTTTTAATGTTGCTTCTTACTATGATATATCTTGATTCAGTTAGATGGGAGATGTGTTACAGAAAATATAAATGACATGATATATATAAATATATCTTAATTAGAATGCAAAAACATTCACATAAATGATATATCCATGAAGTATACAAGCTAAAATCTAGCTTAAAGTTAAAATCTATTTAGTCCGTCAGTTAGATAATAAAAAAATATTAGACACGTATATTTTCTTTTATCAAAACAATAAAAAATTACAAAGATACAGCGCTTTAAAGTTTCGGATTGGGGGCTTATGACGCCACGCCTTGGTAAAAATTGTAGCGAGGAGTGACGTCACGCGTAATTTCCGTTCTCTTTATTTTGATCATTTTTTGTTTGCAGGAAAAAAGAAAAAAACGTGTCCAATAAAATTCATTAATCAACCAGGCGGACATTAAAAAAAAATAGGAAACATGCCTATTGTAAACCTACTGAATTAATTCAAATAACACAGCACAGCATCAATGCCAAAGTAGTGTATGATTCAAGATTCTAAACAATAAGAGAATGAAGAAGTCATAATTTATACCCTATACCCATGTACTAATTTAACTGTTTATCAGCATAAAATAGTAATCAGTCGTCGTTCGCGCGCGAATGTGAGCGTACGTACTGCTAGCGTACTTGCACTTAATTATCGGTGCAATGGCGTCAGATATTGTCAAATGTGCAAATTGTAATATAGTGATAAATGAGCTATTAGCGTTTATACAAAACAAGGCAGATGTTATGGACGAGATCTCCCTCACCCGGATATGCAGTGATACTTTTACAGACAGTGAAATAGTGGCAGCGAAGACATTGCTTTTTGATTCAGTCCCAAACTCAAAACGGAAAATTCGTAAAAGTAAAGGAAAAAGTGCACGGGACATCGAGGACATTATATGTCTTTTGAAGGTCACAGATCCAGAGTTAGTACCCATCTTCGTTGCGCGTGATCTACAAAAACTACCACCGGTTACATTTGACCATATAGACGCGACGAAACTGTTAAAGGATATTCTCGTGGTACAAGCGGATATCAAAGTATTAAAGAATGACTGTGCGACAGCGGCTCAACTTCTTGAGTTAAAAACTGAGTTAGACAATCTAAAGAGTGCCTCAATTGTGCACAATAACTTTGACTTTGTCAATAGAAGGCGAGGCGCATTTATTGAAGACATACACAACTTTGACAGTGGTCCAATGGCTTTACAACAGCATTCAATTCCAAACAATGATGAATCCAGGAAATCCAGATCACAATCGTTTATTAGTGATTATTTTCCAAAATATGTGGGTGGACAGAAAAAACAATTATCAACTCCAGAGACCGTTAACGATGCGAAAAAATCAGCTGATGGTGCGAGCGTGACAGTCAACATAAATCCGTGTGATGCTGTCTCGCTTGCGCAGCGGCTTGATGACTCACAACAACGAGTCGCTGACGATAACAGCCGATCAAATAAACAATGTACCCCTACCGCGAGCTCAAATCTCATTAACTCGAATGTTCCCACAAATATCTCGCCTGCCGTGCAAGCTAATCAGCGTAAGTCGATGGCATATATACTGAAGGCGAGTAATGAGTGTAAGGAAATAGTAGGGGACAAATGGAATATTGTTACAAATAAGAAGCGCAAGATGCCCCCGTCTCGTGGAATGATGGGAAAAGCGTCCGTAGATCCGGACGGGAAATTTAGGGCAGCTAATATCAAGGTTCCATTATTCATATCGAATGTGTGTAAAACCACGAATGAGAGTGATATTATTGCTTATATTAAAGACTGCACACAAGAAGATGTAACTTTGTTTAAAATAAATAGAAAAATAGAGAAGAGGTACAACTCCTATAAGTTGTATGTGCCTAAAAAGAAGCTAGAACTATTTCTAGATAATGAATTATGGCCCGATGGAATTACTTTTAGACGTTTTGTATATGAAAACTACAAGATGAAGGCTGGCATAATTAAGCAAACAGTTTCACAATAAATAATGGATAGTAACAAGTATCAGACGAGTAAATTTGTAAGTTTTAATTGCAAATCGGTGAAACGATCTGTTGAGGCAGTTCATTCTCTGTGTGAGTCAGCTGACATAGTTGCCCTCCAGGAAACATGGCTGCTTCCTCATGACATACCTTATCTTGGACAAATTCATAGCGAATTCGAATACACAGGGAAGTCAGCTGTTGACATCTCAGCAGGATTATTGAGAGGACGACCTTATGGTGGTGTGGCGATCCTGTGGCGTAAGCGAGCCTATGAATCGGTAACGGTAATCAGCTGTGTCAGTGCGCGTTTAACGGCAATTAAAGTTTCACATGGGGACAGGTGCATAATAGTGTTCAGTGTTTACATGCCGACTGACTCGAGTGAAAATCTGACAGAATTCACTGACTGTCTAAGTGAAGTGAGTGCGATTGTCGAAGCTAGTAATGTTGAAACAGTTTATATTCTTGGCGATTTCAACGCACACCCCGGTGAGTCTTTTTGTTGTGAACTTTTAGAATTCTGTAATGAACAAAAGTGGAGGTGTGCGGACATTGAAAAGTTAGGCTTAGAGTCAAGTAGTTATACCTTTGTCAGTGACGCGCATGGTTGTAAGCGTTGGCTAGACCATTGTGTCGTCACAGAGTCTGGTTGGTCAACAGTTACTGAGATAGGTATCGTACACGATGTATTCTGGTCTGATCATTGCCCCATATTTATTAAGTGCAGGTTAGATAAGATTAAAACTAAGTCAATAGACCGTAAAACATCGCATAATAGAGTAATCTGGGGTGAGAGGGATATCGATCAAGTAAGGATGTACTATGAAATATGTAACAGTAAGCTGAAGCTGATCGATTACCCTCAGGAATTTGGTTTGTGTAGTAATGGCCACTGTAATAATACTGATCATAGGATAATTATTGACAAGATGTATGAAAGTATTGTTACTATTCTGTCAGAAGCCGCGATACAGAGCAAAGTGGAAACTAGGGTTCATAGACATGTTGGCCGTGTTGTTGGGTGGAACAAGCACGTGCGAGATGCCCATGCGACAGCGAGGCTTAAATATAAACTATGGGCATGGCACAATAAACCGATTTCTGGCGATGTCTATAACGACATGTGCCTGACTCGAAAAATATTCAAAAGCAAACTGATGTGGTGTCAAACTCATCAAGAACAAATTAAGCTGGATATCGTAACTTCTCTTCATAAAGCCAATAATTTTCAAAAGTTCTGGAAAGCTACCAAAAAGTTTGATATTAGGCCTGGCCTTCCGGTGAGCGTCGGTGGTGCTGATCAGCCGGACAGCATCGCCAACATGTTTATGGACCACTTTAAAGTGGAATCACCGCTAGGCTCGTCGTTGCGAGTGCTCGATGACGTATGCTGTCGTGATTCTGACCTGGTTCGTTTTTCGGCCAAGCAGGTCACAAATACCATTAAGAAAATGACGAGAGGGAAGTCCCCGGGTCACGATGGTTTAAGCATTGAGCACTTGCAGAACGCCGGTCCTCACATAGCTCGAGTGCTCGCTATGTTTTACTCGCTATGTATGTGTCACTCGTACCTTCCCTGTGCTCTCTTGCAAACTATTGTCATGCCTATTGTCAAGAACAAAACGGGCGACGTTGCTGATAAATGTAACTATCGACCCATCTCCCTGGCTACTATTATCGCGAAGGTATTCGACAGTCAGCTGGACGCGCGGTTAGATAGCCTATTAAAATTACACGACGCTCAGTTTGGGTTTCGTAATGATCTTGGAACTGAAAGTGCGATTCTGAGCCTGAAACATACAGTGCAGTACTACACAAAACGTCGAACACCAGTGTATGCATGCTTTTTGGATCTTTCACGTGCCTTTGATCTTGTATCTTATGAGGTTATGTGGAAGAAGCTACGGGAGAGAAAAGTGCCAGCGGAGCTGTTGTGTATCTTCCAGTATTGGTATTATAACCAGACGAACAAGGTGAGATGGGCCGATGGACTGTCTGTGTCGTATGGGTTAATGTGTGGAGTAAGACAGGGAGGGATTACATCACCAAAACTGTTTAACCTCTACATAAACGATCTAATCGTTGAGCTCAGCAGCAAGAAAATAGGATGTCGCATTGATGACGTCAGTGTCAACAACATCAGCTACGCTGACGATATGGTGTTGTTGAGCCCAACGGTTAGGGCGCTTAGAGAGCTGCTTTACTGCTGTGAGGGCTACGCTCGAGATCATGGCCTAATTTACAATGTTAAAAAAAGCGAGTTCTTGGTCTTTAAGGCCGGCGGTGCTAAATGTCCTGAGTATGTGCCCCCGATTAGACTAAATGGGAACGACATATCGCGAGTGTACCGGTTCAAGTACTTGGGGCATTATGTAACCGACGACCTTAGTGACCAAGTGGATATTGAGAGGGAACGTAGGGCGCTGGCAGTCCGATGTAATGTGTTGGCTCGCAGGTTTGCACGCTGTAGTAGGGCAGTCAAAATAACGCTTTTTAAAGCATACTGCCAAGTGTTTTACACGTGCAGCCTGTGGACTAACTATACTCAGCGGGCTGTCAGCGACCTACGGATCCAATATAATAACGGGTTCAGGATGTTGATGGGGCTGTCCCGTTTCTGCAGTGCATCAGGTATGTTTACACAAGCACACGTCGACGACTTTCACGCCATTGTCAGACAGAAATCTGCCTCCTTGCTCTGCAGAGTGCGGGGGAGCTCTAACTCCATCCTGAAGACCATTGCGAGGAGGTACGATTCTCCTTTGTTAGGTGATGTTATTCGGAGATGTATTTTGAACAACAGCCTAGTATCCAAATAGATAATAAGTTTACTAACATAGTAATTAGTTATGTTTTTGTTTTTACTAACCCATATGGATGTTGCTTATCCGAAATAAAGACTATTTTATTTTATTTATTTATTTATTTTATAAACAGAAACTATATATTAACCTTATAATTTGTTTTACCAACAGTGTCGGAGATAGCATCGATCAGCGTCGCGTCGTTGAACAAGTCGAGAGCGGCGGCGGCGCGGGCGCGAGCGGCGCGCGGCACAAGACGGCACCGCAGGCCGCAACGACGACGGCACACAGCAAGCAGCTGGCGGCGGGCGGGGCCAACCACCCGCCCCAGCCGCAAGGTAACCACAAACGTAATGTCCTTGTTGTTATCTCCTTTTATACACGCACACAAACACAAGCAGGCACACACTAACATATTAACGTAGATAGATTTTGATTTATAAACTACTTGCGTTTGCCCATGCCTTCGCTTGCGTGGATGTCGGTTCTCGCTGAGAAATGTAGCATTGTCCTTACTTACAGTTGAAGTAAACTTATCCCAAATTTTATCTTAATCGGCTGTCTGGCTTAACCGTGAAAGCTTAAGAGATACTTTCTCATTTATTAGTATGTACATATGGATTGGTTATTTTACACCACAAGAAAATTTAAAGTTTCCATGTTGCCTCTAAATCATCCAAACCTTTAGGACATAATATAAACGTGTCTTTTTAAAGGATATTGCAAAATTGAGGTTTAGGCTTATAATATCAAGCTTATTTTCACACGTATTTTTAATTTTGGACGAATAAATTCGTTGATCCAAACAAGTTCAACAACCCGTAATTTTGATGCCCTAAATATCTACTCGTAATTTCGAGGTTACAAATTTTTGAGGTTTAATAGAACGTACATTCAACGAGATTTCATTTTTACTGTGTTAATAGGATTTAATTAGATTCGCAATGTGTGAAATGTGCTATTAGGTACACAAATGATTTATGTGTAATATTTACTGATATATAGTGTATACTGATAATAGTTGATCGTGATATTATTTTTAATAAACTTTTTAAATATGTAACTAGCCTTGGGCATAAAACTATATATAAATGTATTAATTTAGTACAAAATAATAACGCTCTATCTGTCGCTTTTTAAAGTCAACACTGAACAAAGTTTATACTTAATACATACCTATACAAGTCTTATATGTTTAATAATGTTGGTATAATCACGTGGATAAGACATTTTGTACAAAAAAATGTCCGCTCTGTCAGGAGACAACAGCGTAAAGAATGCCGTGGGAACCAACCTGTACTTTGTTTGAACTTTCATGCACAATCCTTTGACAAATGCACTCACCTGCATAAGTGTTTAGGTTACACGGCAAATACTATCTCTGTACACAGTAGAATGCGCTCTGACTTACAATATACTGTCGATTCTTGTGTTAGATACAACCTAACACAAACAGTATATTATCTAGTTCGTCTAAGCACATTCTAACGTGTACTTTCAGTACTCAAACCTGCTTTTATTGTTGTTTTTCTTAATGTTTAGTAGATTCTGTGTAACCGTCTTTTAGAACTCTCCACAATACTTTGGACTTCTAAAAGGTTTTCAATTTAACACTAACTGTTCACCAGTTAACTAAAACATAATACACAATAGTAATTTGTATGGCAACTTGAATTAATATATGTATTTCCAAGTGCTAATAGATTCGCAATCAGTTTGCCGGTAGACGTTGTAATCACAGTTATTAAGTTGCTAATATTCTGAGAGCCTGCTTACATTAAACTTGAGTTGTCTGCAAGTGTCGAAGTGTCCTATACATTTTAATGAGACTATTTCTATCGGAACTCCGTCACCAACAAACGTTTTGAATTAATCATAAATAAAAAGCCTAAACCTGGCTATTAAACTGTTGCTTGGAATTTAAAATAAAAATGAAAATTTTCAATGCTTCATTTAAAGTGACTTGTTCGCTGTAAACTGTGACAAACCACGAGCTTATCGCTTACCACAATAACCCCATTTCCTTCAGTTGACGTGCACAACTGTGGGAAATGACAACCAATTGACACAACCCTGTCTTTCTTTCTTCCCCAGATCAACATGGAAACAAAAAATATGATAATTCTAGAAGACCGACAGCTCGAACAAAACGTGAGATATAGACACACATTTTATTTTAGTATAACCTTTTAGAAGTCCAAACGAGTGTTAATAATAAGTAGTATTAGATTTAGTTTGTTTGACGCGATGCTAATATGTGGTTATCCAATATCTGTACATGCGGATGCGGCTGGGTGCGATTGTCGCTGCGACTGCACGTCACGACACGACACGACGACTGCGACTTACAGGCTCCGGCTGCGGTGGCGATGGCGACTACCAGCTGGTGCAGCACGAGGTGCTCTACTCCTCATCCAATAGGTATGTTACATTTATGTATTATTAACTATGCAGTATTTAGCACTAGCCTAACTAACCTTGTCACACTTGCTGTGACTCTGATAAAAAAAATACTATAGCAACACAATAAAATGTTGTGTCAAAATTGCAAGGCAATCGATTGCCTTTTTTTCGAGTTATGCGAAATCGGAGGATGTTTTGTATATTAACAGTCTACAGCATCTAAATCTGTGATCTTATTAGCCTTCAGTAGGTTTATTTGAGTTACCTAGAGCTCTCGTATAAGTAAATAAAAAGACGGAAACAATTGACAGGTGCCCTACACCTCACCCTGGGCTAAATACAGTCTCGACTTGCTAAAAACAAGAACCAAGTGAACATTTGTCTTCCAGTCAGAATAATGATATAGCAATGTGTTAACGTCGTGGTAATTGAACGTAGGCACTCGTAAGGACTCTGATAACATCACGACGCACAAACAAGGCGGGACTGTTGATTACACAGATTGATCTTGATTAACCAGAGGCACTGCCAACCTTCGTATGGAATATTATCAGAACACTGCCGTTTGTAGCAACAATTACATACAAAAACGAACCTTAGTGCGTTGTAACAAAGTCGATGTCAATGTCAGTGGTATCATGTGTGTGTGTTTAAGTTTTCCTCACAGTATTCTATAAATATTATTGTTATATGTTGGCTAACCTTATGTTTTTACTTTACTGTCGTAACGGTTTTTCTAGGCACGTGTGTTTGAATAATGTTATCGGTTTTCTAAAATAAAAGCCTTAGGATTTATATACGAACCTCCTTTTAATGTTTGCCTATTTAATAACTTGAATATAATATAATTTAAATTGAACAAATTGAAACATCAAAGTCATATTTATGTACTAGCTAAACTAGCTGTCCCATCAATTATCGAGATTTCTCGCAGATTTTACGCAAATTTTCGTCCAACAAACCTTTTCCTGACAATAAGAAATGAAGCAAAAAAAAAACAGTCAATTCGCTCGAATCGTTCTTATGTGACGCAAGGTCATATATGTGCCAATTGATTTTTATTTATATGGATTAAATATTCCTATCGCCTCGCTAGTGTATTGTCAAATATCATAGAACACATTTTTATGAAAACTTTCATGAATATAAAAGTAAAATGTAAAAAACATTTAATACCGTTAGTGTTACATATAAAATGTTAGTTTTCACGCATCGCCAATTAATTTATTCGTACAGTACCTGCACAGTAGATATCCTTGCGCTCGTTTCATTTATCAATAGTCCTTGCATTCTTTCTTGTCTTCCAAATACATTATTCATATTCCCTGTTACATATTGAATTTTATAAAACATGTACCTATATGTACTTTTATTTATTGCCACACTCTGTTAATTGTGGACCGTTTAGAAAATGGTATGCTGGCACACATTCTTTTAATTATGAAATGTAGTTTTATTGGATGAAGTCTACCGCAGTTAGACAGAGCGCAGGCTTTCGATTTTATAAAGAGGCGACCGCTTTGAAAACAAGACTGATCAAACGAACATTAAGTTTCAGCTTAGCTAGCTCAAAATTGGGTGATAGTCCTCTTTCTGTTTTCCTTCTATATTTTTCTCTTCTGGATTATTATTTCATCTTGTTTCGCTTCTCTAGGTGGTTTTAGCAACTCGGAAATCTAATCAGCATGAAGACACTATTATGTATTTAACTCTTTCACTAAGTATGTTATATTATGTAATGTTCTGCATCCTTCACTACAGTTTACAAAGTGCATTGTGTATAATGTTATGTTAAACGTTCCAGGTACGAGGTGTTGGAGTTCCTCGGGCGAGGTACGTTCGGGCAGGTGGTGAAGTGCTGGAAGAAGGGCACCAACGAGATAGTCGCCATCAAGATCCTCAAGAACCACCCCAGCTATGCTCGCCAAGGACAGATTGAGGTTAGACAACAATTTATAACCTTACCAGCTGCCCCGGCAAAAGTATTTCCATATAAATTTGTCCAAAGAAAAATGAAGAGGGGCCACCCACACAGGGTTTCATAAAAATCGGTCAAGCCGTTTCAGAGGAGTTCGGTAACAAATACTGTGTCATGAGATTTTTATATATTATTATAAGATTACGTCGCCACCGCGTATGATCGCGGCTTCAATATAAAACCTGCTTGCACACTTACACATACAGACAATCAAGTAGCTATCTGTCAGTGTAAATCGAATCAGTTGCTCCGAAATTTTATTTTTATAAACAGTCTAATAATAGTACAGGTATGTGCAATTTGTTGAACTTCATGTCATCTCAGAATGTGATATACAAAAACCAGAATTCAATTGTCCAATTAGATAAAAATAGGTATTATAAATTATGCAGTTACATTTAGGAATATAAATACAAAATTTTCTTTCTGCCAAAACATGTTTTCTAGATTCTATCTCTGTTACATTGTCTGATAGATAGAGTAACCACTAAAACTGTGAAAATTTGACACATTGTAAATGTACTTTTTGAAAAGTAGCCAAGTTCGCCGTTACAAACTAATTATTTTTGTAATATTTTGATGTGGTTCAACAAAATGCTTTTATGTAGGTCATGTGCAAACATCATTTTAAAGGAATTTAAAAATATATCTAAGGATAAAATAAAATAAACACACTCATGTTGTTTGCCAAGTAACAAGAAGTTAAGCATACGATGAAACGCATATGATTTAATTTACTTATTCTTACGTCACCATTGATAAGATCCACAGAAGGTACACAGAATGTAAGTCACATAATTAATCTGAGTACAAATGAATCCTAATTTCCCTTGGTTACGCCATAACTCGAAAACGACTTAACCGATTTCATTTGTCTTTACTTATCAAAGTTTTTTGCGGAAAATATACATAAAAATAAAAAAATTGTGCAGGAATTTAGAAAATTTCAGATAACTAAACGACTACTTGTATTTTGCGCTTTTCATGGATGTGATTTTAATAGCAGACAGTTTTTTTTAAATTAAAATAAATTTAAATTTTAGAAAAAAAAAAATAGGAATTTGCAGTTTGACTTAAATATATATATAGCTGAGACAGGACAAGGTATGTTGGGTCAGCTATTGTTTAATAATAACCAAGTTTTCATCCATTATAGTGAGTTTGGCCCAGCTCCAGGACGGTTGTTTGTGTTTGTCCACCAGAGTGGTTCCAACACCTAGTCTATATACCAATACATAGATGTACTAGTATATACTAGATCCGAGACTTGTCAGTGTTGGCTGACCTCAATACAAAGATGACAGGTGGAAGTTGCTTGCCATCAACAAAGTTGCTGTAGAATAATGCATTACTTTTATAAATGACATAAATTTGGCTGGTCTAAAATGTAATTAGATATTTACTCCTGTGTTGAAGCAACGAGGGTCATGCATTAGCGTATTTTTTATTTATAGTAACAGTATAGAAGGGTATAGAAGAGGGGATCTTGGCTAAGTGTAAGTCGTACGGCTTCACCGATAATAAATGTTAAGCCGCGCTTGGTACATGGATGGGTGACCATTTGAAAACTTACCGAGACTCCTCCGTGCCTCAGAAAGCACGTTTAAAACGTTGGTCTAGACTGTCATATATTGATCTTTAGCAGTCATTACAATTCTGACACTAGTCTTACCATGGGATACTGTGTTACCCAGTAAAATGGGTTGTGAAGGACAGAAAGGTAGTTGCTCCATGTAAAATACGGTATTCAGTTGAATCTGGTTAGACTGGAAGCCGACACCAACATAGCTTGGGAAAAGGCTACGCAGAAAAAGAAGTAACACATAAGGACATTTGAATAAAGCATGCGTTTTATAAATAGAGCCTTTGAGTTTACCAATGTGTATATGCACGATAGTGATTATACTATTTGTGCTACTAATTCTGCAAAACCAACGGGGTATTAATCGCCAAATTAAGACCATACATAAACTTTTGTTAAAACCTTGACAAGTTGTTTACTTGTCCTATATACATACCACATCGTCCTCTAGCTAATTTGTGCTCAAACGTAGGAGTTCCCAGGTTACGTGTACCAATATAGACATGTGATACAAACAACACGTGTGGAGTGTTTGTATTCATGCATTTATCATGGTGTCGTGACGAGGTCATGTTAATCTAGACGACGTTTAGACTTATGAAGGATTTTGTTTTTTATAGTACTTTTGTATCATACTTTATTACAATATTATATTTTAGACAATATTGCAAGCAAAAATGCGTAGTTAGGAATTTATAATTACATAATTAGGTAATGAGAGTTTTTGCGATTCAGAAATCCGCTGGGTTTAGCTAGTGTCTCATTAGGTGTGTCTGGCTACTGGCTTTTGATAAGTGGAAATTGACTAGCGGATTTTTAAACCGCGAAAGCGCTCATTGATTACAATATTTTCAAGAGAAGAAAAAAAAACTATTTACTAGTAAAAATACTACTTAGTTCGGGGAATAACTACTATCAAAAACGAAGAATTTTAGTTCTTTATTAAAGAGATTTTTTCGGCGACCTAAGAAGGAAGTGGAAATCCGCAGTCTCTTGAGGTCTTTCCGTACCAAACAATCCAGAAAGAGATCAAGAGATCTGTTTATAAAGAAGAGATAATGTACTAGAATTGACTGTTCTAGGTTGATAATGATGTCAAAGTAAACTTTACAAAAATAACTAAGAGCTGATTTTACTAACGCCAGATATTTTTTATTCATGGAATAAAATTGAAGTCTAACAGATATTGAAAAAATAACTGTCAAAACTTCGAAATTATTCCTCGATTAAAATAATCCGCCCTTAGTCATATATAATATATAAATTTGGTTAATTCGTTTCTAATAATATACCTCTGTATTCCAGGTGTCCATCCTCTCGCGCCTCTCGCAAGAGTCGGCGGACGAGTTCAACTTCGTGCGCGCGTACGAGTGCTTCCAGCACCGCTCGCACACGTGCCTCGTGTTCGAGATGCTCGAGCAGAACCTGTACGACTTCCTCAAGCAGAACAAGTTCAGCCCGCTGCCCCTCAAATACATCCGCCCTATACTGCAGCAAGTGCTCACTGCGTTGCTCAAACTTAAAGTAAGGCATACATATTTGTACAACCCCCCGAATAAGATATTTTTTCGTCGGTCACCGGTGACCGAAGCGTTTAAATATTTCATATTCGCGTTTATTTATGTAATCTTTAAAGAAATTAGTAAAACGTGATTGATGAAAGTAGTAAAAGTTGATTATGCTTTGAGTCATCAATAGTTGTTATTATTCAAAAAAAAAAAGAAGAATTGTTTCCCAGCATTGGATGATTGAAACCCAACTTAGGTTAAAATAAATTGACGAGAAATACCATACTAAAATTATGTAACGGAAATTAACGCAAATATTCATGCATATATTTTAATTTTCGTCAAAATGATATAATTGAAGAACTAAGTAGAACTTTATTATTATTTAAATTACCGATAACATACACCTGGATATCAACAAAGGCATGAGGGATCTCACTTCAATTCTTTAAATGTAGACAACCTTGCAAACCAAATTTAACTAACCTACTTATTTATTTTTCGAGTCAATATATATATGTATTGTTTTTGTGCAGCAATTGGGTCTGATCCACGCGGACTTGAAGCCCGAGAACATAATGTTGGTGGAGCCGGCGCGGCAGCCCTACCGCGTCAAGGTCATCGACTTTGGCAGCGCATCACACGTCAGCAAGGCTGTGTGCAACACCTACTTGCAGAGCAGATACTACAGGTGTGTGATAAACCAAACTTTACAAGTTACTATCAAGTTTATGTGGCAACTCAGGATTATTCTATAAAACTGCAATGTCGGATACGAATGTCAAAGTAACAAGAAGTATCTTCTTTTATTCCTCCCCATGCCGCGGCCAATGGTTTTTCTTCCATTCATCCTTAAAAACTAACTATATACAAAAAATAGTAACTTACGCACTTGAAAAGCGTTTGAGTACTACACCAGCCACATATATGAAAAAAATATAATAATAATATCTAGGGACAATAATTCACATGGTCATCTGATCCCAAACTAGGCAGTGCCTGTATGATGGCAACCAAACAATAAGTATCCAATTATGCGTGGAGTCGCAGTTACCCTAGGATCTAGGCTAACTTCCTACTAATTGATTCTAAGGCCGGTTACAGTGCTCCAGTGACCATCAGCACGGTTAGTCAAACGACATGCATTAATGAATGATGACGCGAGCTACTGACCGACTTGCACGTAGCAGCAACTTGTATGATGCGGTTATACAATTCAAGTAGCTGTGACAAGGCCAGCTCGCACTATGGTACCTCGGATTTAGAAGCAATGAGGACATAAAGGACAATTTTGGCATTTAGATACTTACGTTATAAAGTTAGAAGTTAATAGTAGATGTATATCAGTTGCCACATATACCAATTAGACAATTTTCATGTTTGTTAACAGCAAAAAACTTATACTACTGCTTTTTGTTTACACAGAGCACCAGAGATCATCCTGGGCCTAGCGTTCTGCGAGGCCATCGACATGTGGTCGCTGGGCTGCGTGGTGGCCGAGCTGTTTCTGGGCTGGCCGCTGTACCCTGGATCCTCCGAGTACGACCAGATCCGGTACATCTCGCAGACACAGGGCCTGCCCACCGAACACATGCTCAACAGGTCGGTACTGCACAGTAAGAACCGATGTACTACTTATATACTTATTATAGTGGCTGGTGAAAGGAATCCCTCTTTTTTGTAGATATTCAGTATTGTTAAGTTAGTAAATATCGGACAATGTGTGGGAAAATCAAATTATACCTATATCAAATGGTAATGTGATCGTAATGCTTGCGGTAGCGCCTTATATCTTAAAATGACAACACGAATCTTACATTACAATAATATGCATTCCTATTTAACCTTTAATATATACTTTTTTTTTTTTTTTTTTAAGTTCAGCAGTATTTAATTTCTATGTGATTGAAATATCAGCTAGACTTAGAACAAATACATTATTATTGTATACCGTTCTATCCCGTTCAGTCAAGATTTTGCGTTCGTTCAACCAGTCACAAAACTTTCATAAACTCCAACATTATTATATTTCTATTGCTTATTTGTAACAGCGCAAGTAAAACGGCGAAGTTCTTCTACCGCGACGTAGACAGCACTTACCCGTTCTGGCGGCTGAAGACGCCCGAGGAGCACGAGCTGGAGACCGGCATCAAGAGCAAGGAGGCCAGGAAGTACATCTTTAACTGCCTCGACGACATTGGACAGGTAATTTAACCACACTTGTAGCATCAACTAGAACAGGTAGTGTTACTTAGTGGATGTAGCCAGTCCGACCTGATCCACGTCAATAAGGAACGGAAAAGTACTCCGGTTGTTTTAGTTGGTTTGAGAAATTCAATATTTTTGGTCAAATATTATATTTGGAGTAAAGTACAGTACTCATGTACCTCAAGTTAAACTTGCCCATTCTTGTTTTTTAACTGTTTTTTTTATATAGAATCTATCGTAGTAAGTTATGGTCTAAAATTATTTATAAATTCGTTTTCTACAAAACTCATTTTAGAAAGCTACATTCACATTGCTGCGATAATGTGAAAAAAATATATTCTGTTTTTTTTTATTAGTAGTCCCAAAAAAATGACAAGCCATTGACACAATGAAACATTTAGCTTAAAAGTTACTAATAGTAAGCTCTTTCCAATAGGTTAATGTACCAACGGATCTTGAAGGCGGCCAACTGTTGGCCGAGAAAGCAGACAGAAGGGAGTTCATCGATTTACTCAAGAGAATGCTTACCATGGATCAGGTAACATAATATTATGTTCTTTCTAAAATAAAACAATTATTATAAAAGGGTTTAACATATTGGAAGTGCGAGACATCTTTACAAGACTTAATTTTAGCAAAACAATGTCAGTGAAGAACTTTTTACTTATATTTTTCTTAATTTAATTTTGTAAAGATCGAATACTGGTACAAGTGGTATTTGGTCTTTAATTCGAAATAAATATTGCCAGGTCTTGCACGTTTTTAATCGTATTTAAACAACTGTTCATTCCAAAGTTCTGTTTATTCATAATTATAACAAACAAATTATATTGCTAACTTAAATTACTTAGTTACTAGAATATTAATGATTTTTTGGAGAAATGTGACATTTTGTTGCATCGACGACTGTTTTAATGAGAATCATCAAGACATGTCCTTACAAAATTACGTTTATTTTACGCCGCTTGACGACCTTCGTGGTCGAGTGGCGTACACACCGGTTTTCAAGGTGTCGCCAGCTCGTGAGGTCCCGGGTTCGATACCCGGCCGGGTCAATATAGAAAACCTCTTTTCTACATTGTCTCGAGAGTCTTTGTAGTACCTTCGTTGTCTCTGAATTCCATAACACAAGTGCTTTAGCTACTTAGTTTGGGTTCAGAACAATTTATGTGATGTTGTCCACATTTATTTATTTAGCTTCTCTTCGCAGTCACTTTTACAGTAAAGCTAGATGCGTCATATTTTAATACTTTTGCATTGTTGAACAGGAAAGACGAATAACCCCGGGCGAGGCGTTGAACCACGCGTTCGTGACGCTTGCTCACCTCATCGACTACGCTCACTGCAACAACGTCAAGGCTTCCGTTCAAATGATGGAGGTAAAGACTTTGAAATATTTATAATATCGGCCTATAAATGTCCTACTGCTGAGTACTAGACCTCTAGTTATGTAGAGAAGGAATGAGCGTTGATTTATACTACTATAAGATTTTTTCACTTGCGGGTTGGTGATTTCAGATTCTAATTATTGGATTCTAGGTTTCCTCACGATGTTTTCCTTTACCGATTGTCAATAATGAGTATTTATTGTGAACTCCATGTAACTGGTTTTTAATACGGAAAAAGTATGTCAGATATTGATATTGTATATAAATTATGTGTATTTCATAAAGGTGGTATAGGTAGCGTCACGTAAAAAGAACGCTGGCTGTCAAGCTGCGCAGAACGCGATTTATCGGTCTGTTTGGTGGTATGAAGTGCGGCGCGGAGCGGGGGGGCCACGAGCCGCATGTTCGCCGGTGCGCTATTGGCTCGTCAGTCTACCTTGGCCTTCCGCGTTGTCTTCACGCTACTTTCTGTCTCAAAATACCATCGCGCTCAACAGTTTTTAATCACGAAATGGTTATTCATTGAAAAATGATTTATGATGTTCATTGTTTTATGAAGAGAGAGGAGATAATAATTAAGTTGATAATTTAAAACAATGCATGAAACAGACCGCAGCGGCAACAAAATGTTCCGAGTCTACAGTGAGACGAATCGTAAAAGGTTCCAAGGATTCGGAATTTCTTACTGGCTTTCGAACTCCCGGCAAAAATAAAAGAAATAAACATAAACCTATAACCGACATTGACAGCTTTGACCAGGGCGTTATAAAAAGAATTGTGTACAATTTTCATATTACAGAAAAAGAATAGGCATGATGACAACAAGTAAATTTCATTGAAATAATTTGTGTGTATATTATTAGAAAATTCCTAATTCTAAAACTCTGATTCTTTTCATAATTAAAAGCAAGATGAATATAATAATCGATAAAATAAAATCGCTAAATACGGCAATCCGCCATGAAATGTTGAACGCCAATCAGAGCGCATGACGTCACGTTAGAGTTCTTTCTCTTTGTTTACATTTGAATTACTTAAGATAATACACACTCGCTCGCTTTTTTAATTAAATACGCCGTTATTGTTTTGTTATTAACTTCAATTTCTTTTGTGTAAATTGATTGCGCTAAATTGAGTCATGGAACAAGGATTTACAAAGGCTTCCAGCGCAAATTTACCAAGAATCGACTTGATAATGCTAGGAACGTTTCTGGCATCAAACAAAGACTTCTGTTCAGCAGAATTTAGAAATGTTAAAACTTCCATGTAAGTATTGTGTATTAAACAGTTAATTAATTATTTAAACCATAAAAATAATTCGTTGAAAGCATAGCTATTGTACCTATTTCAGTATAACATTCAATATTACAATTTGAGGTTATGTTTATGTATATCAATGTTTACTTCTTCCCATAAAATTAGCTTAATAATGAATTTAGCAACAAAATTCTACAAAATAAAAAAGGAAATACTGACGTCAAAGTGATCTTCACAAAAATAAAGCTGTGTAGTGGGTAATATTCCTTCCAAATCACGTCTTGCAAGTTCAAGCCACTTCTTTCTTAATTTCTTATCGAAAGGAACGAAAATAAATAACTTCTGAGGAGTTTTTATGGACGTATTAGTACACAGAGGGACGGAACACCACCTATATGCTTTCGAAGTCATGTTTTTAATGTAAAAACTAGTAAAATGTCCAAATTAAATATGAATTAGATAATGTTTACATATACCGAATGTTCCTTGTACTCTAAAGTGACGTAAGCAAGCGACGCCATGACACTTTGACGCGTTTTGGTGCAAATTTTAAATTTATGAATCAAAAATTATTTTTTAAGTACTAAACCTAAATTTTCCGCAGAAATATTATGTTTATTATAATTCATATATATTTCCAAATATTATAGAACAGTTTCTCAAAATTTGTCATCATGCCTATTGCCTACCATAGGCAAATTGCAAATTGAGATTTTTATTTTAATATTAAACATTCTACACGATTCAAAGATGTTTTTAATTATATTCCATCTAATATAATTATGTATTAGTATATTTATTTCCTTGTTCATATTCAAAATCAATAACCACCAACCGAAAATGAAACAGTAGTCCTAGACACTTTTATGCGCGAATATACCCATGCGCAAACATACCCTCTCCACTTTCTGCCAGCGTTCTTTTTACGTGACGCGACCTATATGTTGAGTTGAAGTTTTACACACATGGGTAAAAAAAAAAAAAAATCAAAAGGACGTTATGGAAGTCAAAAAAGGTTCCGTTCAAAAGATTGAGTGTGGTACTTGTATTTAATAAGGTTTTTTATAAACGTATGGGTGTGTTCCCAGGTGTGCCGGCGCTCGGGCGGCGGCGCGGGCTGCGCGGGCGCGGAGTACGGCGCGGGCGCGGGCGCGGCGCCGCACCACCTGGCGCTGTCGCTCGGCCAGCAGCGCCTGCGCGCCGCGCCCTACGACAACCTGGTGCGCGCACACACACTGCTCACTACACCAACAAACATTTTTTTGAAGCGGCAATAGCCTAATGTCTGCGGTGACGGCCTTGTGATCGAAAGGTCGCAGGTTCGATCCCCACAGTAATGTGAATTCCACTTACATTGCTAGTAACCTTTTTAAAGAATTAAAAAACACCTATTTCAACTTAAACCTATTCAACTGTTTTGAATTTTTTTCACATATAAACACAAACAGACTTACATCTTCTCACATTAAGCATATATACCTACTTCTCGGTATTGCGTAGTGGAGAAAATTAATGGCCCGTTTTATTAATAAAACTACGTGGTTCATTTAACACATTCCATGTCTCGCCTTATTATCGTGATTTGATTAGCACCCGGGAGCCGAGTGAAAAGAACATACTTCGATTAGATTTTTTAATAATAATATAATATCTTGATACAACTCACACAAAACAATTTGTACCTTAACTAGGCAGAGCCTCTATATGTAACAACCAGACAACTGATAAACATACATATATATATATAAAACATGCATATTTTAGATAATTTACACTCAAATAAAGAACAATTAATTATCCTCATCACACAGAAATTTATCTTGAGTGGGAATCTAACCCACAACCTCCGGTCTAAAAGTCAGGAACATTAACAACAAGACAGATTAGTCAAAACATTTGTAAAAAAAATTGTAATACACTTAAACACGTCTTTAATGTATATTGTGTTGTATCCGCAGTACCAGCTGTACCAGGGCGGGCGCGTGGCGGTGGGCGGAGCGCGGCAGTACGCCACGCGCGCGGCCGAGCCCTTCCCGCACCAGTTCGTCTCCTCCATACTCTGCCAGCCCGCCTATCAGGTACGACTTGTTACGTCACGCTTTGCTAAATCATGCTCATAATCATCCTCATTAGATTTTGGCATCAAAGAGTCTGTTCCTATCAATTGTTGCTTCAAATAAGGTTATTTGATGTCTTGTTATTTAATAGACCATTGAATATTGAATAATTAATTGATAACGGGTTCCTAGATACAGGTGTCTATGTATATACCTACAGTTTGAGCCTTTGTGTGAGGATTTCTTTCCGATTTTGCTACTAATTTATCATTTATTAGAAGATTACGCACTTTCTTAGTGTTTTCATGTCTCGTTATACATGTAAAAGGTATTCTTAATGAAGTTAATATTGATTTGGTTATCTCAATAATAAGTCGATTATAATGTCGATAAATGTTTAAAAAAATACGTAAATAAAATTGACTGCACGGAAGGCCGAGTGGTATATACTACTACGCGAATTACCAATGGGGGCGACGTGCCGCAGGTTCGATCCCTGCGTGGGACAAGTATTTGTGTGATCCTCAAATGCTAGGTTCAAGTCTAGGTGTTCATTGTGTATATCAATTTAATGTTTGTGGAACCCCCGCAATAGTTATTAAAAACATTAGTCGTTTTTTCTGACATGGTTAGATTTAGACAGCACGGTATGTACAGCATAATGAGTGTGTTAGGTGCAGCAGCTGGCGGCGGCGGCGGCGGCGGCCGCGGCGGCGCACCACCAGCACGGCGTGGCGGGCGTGGCCGGCGTGGCGGGCGTGGCCGGCGTGGCGGGCGTGGGCGGCGTGGCCGACGTGGGCGGCGTGGCCGAGTGGCGCGCGCCGCTCATCGTGGAGCCCGCGCCGCTGCCCGAGCCCGACGTGTGGGACGCCTTCCACCCGCACCACCCGCAGCACCACCACCCGCACAAGAGGTACTATACAACTAATCTAATACTCCCGGTACAACCGACAATACCTTATACACACTGCCGGCCTATTGCCAGGCAAAACTACATGCCTCAATATAACAGAAATCATATATTACTCTAAAAGGCGTTATTATTGAGCCTATGTACGATACTTAGTATTTAAATTTAAAAAAACGAGGAGAACGAACTCATTCTCTACCAAGAAACAAGTAAGAATAACTAAATATTACCCAAATAATACATTTTTTTAAAGTGCGCAAAGAATATAGGGATATTCTTCTGTGAGCTCGATAAAAGATACAAAAAAAAATAACAAATCATGGATAGCGTCGTAGCAACGACAACGATGATATTCATTCTTATTTCCCTAAACAAGTAACTTAGAAACAACATCGCAAGATAATTAAACAGTTAAATGGGATTCAAGTCTAAACTATTCAAGCTATGAACCAGTTAGGGTTAGTTTCATAGAATAACTTTAGATAGATTAAAATACATGTTTTAAATGTATAAATACTAATAGGGAGCTTGTCTACAGATCAACAAAGCAGCAGACGGCGGTGCCGCACTACCAACCGCATCACCAAACGCATCAATACAGGTACTTATACATTATAATACGAATTTCACGACATCTTTATATATATCATTCAGATACCTTACTTACATGGTACGGAATTAAAATCTGTCATCCGTATAATAAGCACGCCCTAAAGAAAAAAAACACAAAATTCACGTCTTCATCGCAGGACCTCATTTAGGAATCGGATGCAAATCAAATATTGCGAATTGACTAAATCACTTTTACCAATCTATAAACTAAATATAATATATAATAGTTTATTAACGTTATAAATCTAGAGGTTCACTTAACGAACGGTGTAAATGTTCATAAGTGATCGTGCTCTGCATATGGCTATGTAAAATCGTTATTTGATTACATGACTTACTAGTTGTTTCCCGCGGTTCCGCCCGCGAGGTTGTCGGTTATCGCTGCAAAAAGTAGCCTTCATAGTATTTATAGTCTTTTCTTACTATCCAAGCTTAACCCCATGCCAAGTCTCATCCAAATTAGTTCAGCGATTTAACCGTAAAATCGGAATATACAGACGGAAAGAGTTACTTTCGCATTTATAATATTCAAGACCAATTCAAGCACAGCTTATTTACTGTCTCGCTTTGTTATAATAGTTGATCGTGTATATTGTGTAGTGTGTTCTAAGTTCGTGTAAATATAATAGTTTTAATTACCTGTGTTATGTGCAGTATGGCAAACAGCGGCGGTAAGAAGGAGCCGACTCAGCTGTCGCCAGTTAAGAAGAGGGTGAAGGAGGGCACGCCGCCCTCTAGGCATAGGCATCATCATCATGATCACACGTAAGTTAGACTTGTTTTATAGTAGTTCTAGCTGTTTACCGCGCCTCCGCTCGCGTGGATGTCGGTTATCGCAGCAAGCCTATAGCCTATGTTCTTTTTCAGGGTCTACACTATCTGTGTACCAAATTTCATTTAAATCGGTTTAGTTTTGGCGTGAAAGCGCGACAGACAGACGACAGACTGAGTTACTTTCGCATTTATAATATTAGTAAGGATCTAGGAATGTGGGGTTAAGTATGATTTTTACCAAATGGCACTCATCCCATCGGATCGTAAAGGATACGTACAGATGCGTCAGTATGACATAATGATAATACGCTGGAATGTCAACGCACTCGAAAGGCTACCGTCGCTTGCGTACCTATCCGATGCTGCACACACGACGACCACGGCCACAGGTCCGAGCGCACGAGGTGGCACCCGAATGGAGAGCGCGTGTCGTCAAGCAGCTACTACCTATTGAACGGTTTAGTTCGTTTTGAGATAATAAATTCTGAATGCGAGCGTATGGGGTTAATCGTAATTTATTAAGATAAGAGGAAATTTATTATTTGTGCTAGTTTCTGACGTAAACCTTGTTACCATTGTAGCGTGGTGGAGTTCCCCACGGAGCGCGCGGGCGCCGGGCGCGTGTGGGAGGGCGCGGGCGCAGCGCCGCACACCATCACCATCCGCGACACGCCGTCGCCCGCCGTGTCCGTCATCACCATCTCCGACTCCGACGACGACGCCGAGCAGCCGCGCCGCAACCGCCACGCACACGCCACTCAGCCGCACAACAACACTGGTGCGTATACTGCATGCACACATGTTTCCATACATCACCATCCGCGACACGCCGTCGCCCGCCGTGTCCGTCATCACCATCTCCGACTCCGACGACGACGCCGAGCAGCCGCGACGCAACCGCCACGCACACGCCACTCAGCCGCACAACAACACTGGTGCGTATACTGCATGTACACATGATTCCATACATCAAACATAAATGTAAAAAAAAAAATGCGTGTGTCAGCTCCGACGCACGACTGGAGTTTACTCCTTAAGAACTATTATTGTGTTAATTATGTAAAAGACGTTAATGAAAGCATTTAAAAAAAAAAGAAAATTGAAATCAATATCGAGACCGAGATCGGGATCGAAATCTAGATCGGATCGAAATTGAGATCAAAATCAAATAATCATATTATAAATATTAATTCAATCTATGCGGCTGCATACTAAAAAAAAAACAATCTGATCTGTCAGAATTATGACTGACGTTACGAGACTGCCATTTGATGCCCTAAATTAAGCTTCTTCGTTCCGTCGCGGGAAAGCATTGTAGAATATACACTTAAAAAGGTATTTGACAGTGTAGACATTTATTTTAAGTACCTAAATCTAATTGATATTAACACTAACTTACAATATCCCGTTATCCAGGCGGCAGCGGCGAGTGCGTGTCGGGCGCGGGCAACACGGCCACGTCGGCGCCGAGCACCGGCGTCATCTGCAGCGCGCGCTCGCCGAAGGACGACAAGCACGTCAAGCACGAGCCGCACCAGAACTGCCACCACCACCATGCGGTAACTACCATATCATTTTACAACTATTATCAGTAACGGCTTTTTGATATATCACACCTTTATGGCTCAAATTTCAAGTTAGAGACAACAACAGTGTCGTGCAATTCCACGTCATTAGCATTGATTGAAAGTCTTCGTGATTCTGAAATCCTCTAGGTTTGCTTGCCTCGCATTAGGTCTATATTATGTCAATTTCCACCAATAACGAGCCAGTAGTTTGTTTCTTGGTGAGGAATGACAGATAAAATAGATGTGTCACTAGCAACCCTAGCGGATTTCTGAATCGGGAATACCCTCATTAATACATACTCAACATGCGAGTAACCAAGGCACACTTACTTGCATTTTGATCAATTTGCTTGCCAGTGACATACCTATTACTAGTCTTGTATTACATTGTGTGTGAGTGAGATAGAAGTCATCAACTCAAAATTTTTATAGCAGTGCGCAAAAGCTTAAATGAAATCTGTACAGCTCTGTATTTAATTAGCATGTAATATTATAATCAAATAATAAAATATCTCCTCTAGCAGCAACAACATCAGCAGCAGCAGCAACAACAACAACAACAACAACAACAACAACAGCAGCAGCAGCAGCAGCAGCAGCAGCAGCAGCAACAACAACAACAACAGCAGCAGCAGCAGCAGCAGCAGCAACAACAGCAACAGGCTCAGCCACAACAAGCGCAGCCACAACAGCCGTCTAACAACCAGAGCCGCGTGATCGGCACCGCCGTGGCCACGCCGCAGAGCCAGAAGAAGCGGCTGCTGGCGCTCGCGCAGCAGGAGGCGCAGGCCAAGCGCGACCACGAGCACGCGCACGCGCATCTGCCGCCTGTGAGTAGAAACACACGTACTCACACGCTCTCAAAGTACACACACTTACGCGTTCGGAGTAGTCACACTTCACGCGCTCAGTGTAGACGTAGTCTTTGTAAGAGATTGTCGGTCTCGCACAAATTACCTAAAGCTGGTTATCTGATCATATGGAAATCGAACGATTCCATAGAGCTTGTATACAAAATACACTTTCCATTCGACAACTTTCGCATTAAAACTGTTAAAACATAGAACATCTTAATTTATAATGTCTTATTTGTTGCAGAGCGGATCGACAGTGCGTCAAACGAACGATTATCAATGCAATCAGTATGTGCCGCCGCAACACAATAAGAGGGATAGTGTGAGTATACACATTCATTTAAATGTTATATTTTACTCACACAGGAAATTTAAGGTCAGCTGAGTGGTGAGCAGATTCATATTAAAAGAAAGACAGTAATTATTGCTTTACCAACATGAGAAAATGTACTCCTTCTAAGTATAATTACACGCTTTCTTATATGACTGCAAAAAAATCCGATAATTATCATCTCATCTTAGGCATATTTTAAAATCTAAGGCCGTCCATACACGAACTGCTCTCGCAAAACAGTTAGTCAGTGATCAAGTTGCATGCATCGCACGAGCGGTCACGTGCGCCCCTCGCCTACTTGCTTATTGTTTTGTCGACTGCTCTAAGCGGCCATAGAAGTCTACAGTTCACTATCCAGTCGCTGCTTACAGCAGTACGGCCGATTATTGTTCCTGGTAATGTCCAAGGAAATGCGACGTACTGGCGGAGCATATTTCGCATGATATTAAAAGGAACCTATATTTTAAAGGATTTGTTTACGCAAGTACATATTAATGTTTTGTTTGATGTATACAGAGCGGCGGTTGTCGCGAGTACCTGACGAATGGCGGCGTGAGCGGGGTCAGCGGCGTGACTGGCGTGAGTGGCGTGAGCGGCGTCAGCGTGAGCGTGAGTGGCCCGCCCGCCGCGCACAAGCACGCCGCGCCGCACGGCTGGCACCACCACCCGCATCCGCACTACAAGTTAGTACACCTACCATGCTATGACAAGTTTTTTTTTTTTTTTTGTTAGTTAATATTATAATAGGCCGAAAAGACGCTGGCGAGACGATATCGATAGCTATTTCCCGGATTGGTGGGAAGCGGCTTCAGGCAGAAGATTCTGGAGCAAATTGGGAGAGACCTTTGCGCAGCAGTGGGACACCTAAATGGTTAAGTAATCCTTGTGTCGCGGGGGGTTTTACAAACATTCAAATCACATGCACAAAGAACACCCAGACTTGGAACAAGCATTTGTGGATCACACAAATGCTTGTCCCATGCGGGGATTGAACCCGACAACACGTCGCGCACAAAGGTAATTGGCGTGGTATGACCTATACCACTCGGCTTTCCGTGCAGTCAGAATGCAGTCACGTGCAGTGTGGAAGGAAGACCTTACCACTGCAGTGGGACTAATGGCAAATTATATAATAATAGGCCTTGGCAGTAGACCTTAATAGGCCGAGTGATTGCACATGTAGCCGAGTAGTAGGTATATAAAGTGCAGATTTGATCCCCACATGGAATAAATTATTTGATTCACAAATGTTTGGGTTAGTCCGGTAAAGCAGTGAAAGCCTCCATCAAGGCCAACTGCGGCAGATCTCGTCTTAAAAAAGAAACAACTCAAATGTTTGGGGTGTTCTTAATGATAGCAGGGCGTGACGTAATGTGTGAAACCATGTGAATTAAATGACCTAATGTTGCTGCTTTGTCGGAGTTATAATGTAATTTCTTAATACTCAGACTGTTTGTCTGTGTGTCCAGAGCCGCCGGCGGTGGTGTCCTCTCCCCGGGCGGCGGCGTGTCGCCGGGCTACCTGCCGCCGCCGCTGTACGTGCCCACCTACCACTACCACACGTGAGTACACTACCTCATACACTACTCCGAAAATAAATGAAGCTAGCAATAACTAAGGACACAGAATTTATTGACATTTTCAAATTTATAATTTTTATCTTTGTGCGTTGGGTCTGAAATTATCATTTATGCGCACGCACTTTAGCAGATGAAATAAAAAGAAATCGAGTATGGTATCTTAAGCCTAATTTTCCTTGATTGATGAATTCTGTAAAACATTTTGGTCATTGCTCAAAAATATTTCGTAATAAATGACTAAATAGACAAAAGTATTAGAGATGAAACGGATACCCGGTATCCGGCTTATCCGGCCTAAGATTACTATCTGGCAGAATACCAGATAAAAAGCTAGTATTCGACAGAATACCGGATAACAAGCTACTCTCCAGCCTGATACCGAATTGAATGGCACCGACTCCTTTGTACGCAAACTAAATCAAATTCATTATAATATTTTACTAAAAAGATGGAACAAGGATGAACAAGCTGGATATCCGGCTATCCGGCTTCAAGATCGGTCGAATATCCGACCAAACAGCTATCAGTTTCATCTCTTAATTAGTATGTAACGTGCAAGTACATAACTTTTGTTTCCGTGCCCACAGCGGTGGCGTAGCGGGCGTAGCTGGCGTAGCAGGCGTGGGCGGGCCTCCCCCCGCGCACCACGCGAGCGGAGCGCGTCTGCCGGGCTACCTGCAGCCGTACTCGCCTACGTACCTGGTGCCTCCGCACCACCAGCAGCATCTCTGGTACACCGACTGATCGCCGGCGCACCACGCGAGCGGCTCGCGGCTGCCGGCCTACCTGCAGCCGTACTCGCCCACGTGCCTGGTGCCGCCGCACCAGCAGCATCTCTGGTACACCGACTGATCGCCGGAGTCGCCGACACACTGCAGATTTTAAACAAACCCTTGACAAGTGTGGGCGTACTGTTCCTCTCGCCTCGCGATCGACCCCATCCTTTCTTGTACAAATGTGATTTTATCCCTTATAAACTTTATATTCTACACGCTGTACTCGAAGTATCGAGTTTAATCATTATTTGTTTAGATTGTGTAATTTATTACATGTAGCGTCGTGTAAGCGCTTATAAATGTATGTATAGATTAGTGTTGCTATTATTTGTATCGTTCGATGTCTACGTCACCACGTAGACGAAATTACTTCGTGTATTATATGGATTGTAAATTTCGCGTTATATTTTGCTGGTAAAGCATGTAGGTTGCATTTACTAATATTTTATCATAGTTTAGTGTTTGTACCAAATCATTTTAATGTGGAACTTATTGATATAGCGAGTATTTTGAATAACCAATGCGTTCGTTTGTAACGGGCGGGCGTCGCGTTCCTGACGCGCGGCGCTCGCTCAAACAATGTTTTAGTTTTACGTGACACCGATTTTGTCAATTATAAAGTTTGATTTTAACTATTTAGCGATTAAACGCTTTAGATATATTGAGATTTGTTTATATAATACGAAACGTTTGTTACGTTCCATATCATGTAGTGCGGGAGCGGAGCCGCCTCGCCGCCTAACACCACACACAAACATTTATTGCTGTGTTTACTATTATTATAATCAAATTAAAGGGTTTTATATTACATAGACATAGTTTAATGTGTAGGCCGCGGTGATGGACTACTTGTACAGACGTAGATTCGAGTATATTAAACGAAATAAAAAAAAACAACTATCTAAGATATTTTATAAACATTTAGTACACACTAATGATTAACTAAGTTGTAATAATGCATGTATAATCACTTTAGATAGATTGAAATTGATTAAAAAAATAATAATGTCCTTTATAGAAGATGAAAAAAAAAAGTTATATGCAATTATTTTTACGACTGCAATTGATTTTTAGTTTAATATGTTATTAAGTGTTTAGTGACACTAGAGCTACTATTATTTGCCGACTTGATGCGCGATGTACGACTGGGTGTTTCAGTTTCGCAATGTTTCTAGATAAAGATGTTGTGTATCGCTTGTGTCCGGTACGACAGGCCCGAGTCGCCATCGCTGTGAGTTGCTGTGACTACCGCGCGCACTGTACATAAGTATTAAATAAATAAGTCATATCGTACAAGTTTTGTAGTCATAAACAATAGTCGATACGCCGGCTCTGTTTAGCGGACAATGTAGCGCGCGGCTTGTTTATACTTAGCATACGCTGCGCCCATGACGTACACTAATCTATTCTATAATACGCAATTTTTGCTTCATTATAGTAACTTTGATAACAGCGATCTATATATTTTTATTATTAAATACGCTTCGTTTGACAAACGACAAATTCTCTTTAGAAATACCTAAATATATTATCTTGCTGTGTGTAATATTAATGTATCGTGTTTTTAATAGAGCTTTTGGTGTCATGCACAGTTTAATATCGACGGATAATCTTATATAATAATTATATTCTTATCCTATGAACTAGTACGAAAACGTTCTACTCTAGAAAGCTACATTGTTCATCTTAACTAGAAATCGTTTGAATAACGTCGCTGTCGTATGCCTGCCGTAGCGTATACTAAGTATATTTTATTTAATATATTTTCGGTTTATCATTTAGTATTTAAGTGTTTAATTTATAAATATCCACCATTTATTCACAAGATTCTATAAACCACTGCATTATCATAAATTCATAATTAAAGAAATGTTTTATAATACAAGACTACTCTAATATTATTAGTTTTTATTATAAAGTTAGTACATTAGTTTGCTGCCCGACAATAATTATAACGTTTAGTTTTTTATTTCTTACGGTTGTAGTTATAACTATGTATGTTACTTTATTTTGTTTATCATCAACTGGCTAGTTGAATGCATCGTGCATCGTGATTGTTGCGTCAACGTTGCTCACAATTATTTTACGTTGTTAATACATAACACTGACTAAATAGACGCTGTCTAAATCTTTTGGTTTCACTGTTTTATAATCTATAAGAAAATGTGACAGACAATAGATTTAAACATCATAATATAGCTATTGTTTTGTATTAACAACGTTAATATCTAGAAAATTAAACATTATACTTTTTAGCTTAACAGTTTTACTTAACTATTACCACTATCCACAATATTCTAATAAATCTTATTCTACATAATACATTGTTTTTCAAATCATGGATATATTTTCTCCGCCATTTTGTCAACGTTGACCCAGTCGCCACGATGCTCGAAATAACGTGGGCTTGCGACGGACCGGTCCTTTTCAAACTGATTATAATATTAAAGCAATCGTCTTAATGATAACTTGTTTCATAATGATGATCGCTCATAATTATTATTTTTATTAATTTATTTAATTATGCTGATTGGAAATCTATTTTAAATACAAAATTTAATTTTTAAAATTAAATATTTTATGTATTTATGTAGTAGTTGAATTAATATTTGATGGATATTAATGTATTGAAATGAAATAGGTAGGAAGGTGTTTGCCGCCGCGCCGCCCGCGCCGTAGTACCGAGATTGCCCTCCTGCGAGGCTTTAGTCAATGATCTCTTATAAAACGTGCACATATTATAACTGTACCCCTACGTACGCGATGTAGCTTAACGTTACTTCGTCTCAATCTTTCGTTTTAGTGATTTTATTATTTCTAAGCTTTTATTGGAGTTTTGGGGTTTATTTTTAAGCGTATTAACATAATGGAATGTTAACACATTTTCTATAATAATTTTGTCCTAGTTTATATACGTCTGCTTACGGTATCGTTTGAAATTGCCTTATTATGTTTTAGTGATGTGTATATGGGGCATGTTGTCGCGGCGCATTCGACCCATCGTAGCGCATACATATAGTTGTATCGACTAGCGGCCGCTCGAGTCGATCGATTAGTCGGTACATCTCTAATACACAAGATAACACTGTTCGTTGACGTGATTCTGTGATTATTACTCATTATAATATTAGTTTGAAAGAAACTGTAAATTTTGGGTTGTTGCAATAAGTAAATTCTTTTGTGTGTATAAAATTGCATTTTGCGAAGCAGCTGTG
Organism: Diachrysia chrysitis; assembly: GCA_932294365.1. NCBI lineage: Eukaryota > Metazoa > Arthropoda > Insecta > Lepidoptera > Noctuidae > Diachrysia > Diachrysia chrysitis. The sequence continues at coordinate 4,226,698 of OW028659.1, read as the reverse complement.
TGAAATGCCCCGTGTATATGATGTATATTTAGTTTAGTGTGTATGGTTTCACCAGGACACGATACCGATATATTATATACAGGAAATATATACGAAAAGAGTCGCGAATAGCTAATTCGAGTGTCGACAATAATTTATTGTTCTATATGGTAACAATTAAATGTACAAATACTCGTGGTAAGATGTAACCCGTGCACCGTCTGTATCCTGTGTCGTCTGTGACACGTTATATTCCACTGTGATTGTTATGTTCAATAAACTGCATCGGTGAAACTGTTATGGTAGGCTTACGATATTCATGTAACTTTTAACGTACCACTCGGTACTAGCTGAGAACTAACTCTACAATAATGGGTATTTTTATGTTTTAATTTAGCTTATAGGGGCTTGTGTATGCAAGTTGATACTATTAACATGTTTTAAAATCGATATGTGGGTGATCAGGGGATATAGCACTGATGTTGCTTTAGTTTCTCTTCAATAATAATCAAATAGTTTATTATTAGATGAAAAATTGTAAATAAACATCCAAATATCCCTTTTTTATTTTATTTTTATTTTGTTCCTTTACCTTGGTTTCCTTATTTTTGTTTGTTTTTTTTTTCGGCGTATCTGTGGGCCTGTCTTCGTGCATCGCAAATAGTATACTCGCGCGGCGCCCTCGCCTCACCGCGGCAGTGACATAGCTGTGACACTTGCTCTAGTTGCACCCATAGAGTATACATAGACAAGCATAGAGTGCGCGCATTGCTAGTAGCCCGTTGTGCCGAGCGTAAGCAAAAGTTTATTTTTATTTTAAAGGTAATTTTTTTTAGCTTTAACTACTACGCTCGTTTATTGGTTTATTTGATTTTTCGTGCGACGACAGATGAATTATGCGAAAATGTCGATAGTTTCTTTGGGTAATGTTAGGTTTTGAGATAGTTTTAATAAAACTGCGCACTCTGTTATGACAAAAAAAACGATTTTACTTTTTCATAAATGTAGTGCCTACAGTTCATACTTGTTAGGCGCACTCTATAGTTCACTTATTTTTACTCTAAGGTAGCACTATACCTGCGCAGCCAGTGTGGGGGGCGCCGCGCAACATAGTCAATAGCGTGGCGAGTGACGCCTGAGCTGCTGTCTCGACAATAACCCAGTGTCAGACAATAATCATTCCTATCATTTGCCAGTTAGTAGACATTTTTGTTTGGCCCCTAATTGAGGCCGTCAGCGCAAAAGCGGCCTAACCCTCAATTTTTCAAAATATAACATACCTACTACAAATTATTTAAAACATCCTAAAATTTAATGCAAAACCGGCGTATCTCTAGTTTAACCTATCGTCAACAGATGACGTTGCTAAAGTTATTTTTGCAATGCACTATTTTTCTCTAATAATAATGCAAAAGTGAAAAAAAAATAATGCCTAAGCGGTTTAGGCAATTAAGGGTTAGGCCGCTTTTGCGCTGACAGCCTCAATTAGTGACCATAGTATCTACGTGTGTACGTTAAAATAGGGCTTTAGATAGTAGAACGTTTGTAATTTAGCACAATTTGCGACAACAAATAGTAAATATATTTGATTATACAAAGTCTTTTCCATAGCATATCTTTATGATTGTTAGGTGTATTGATGTGCATATTAGAGTGCAGTTTGTTATATTGGAGGTGCGGCCGCCCGTCGGCATCTCATTGCTGTTTATTCTCAGGTTTTATAAATAACAAATAAAATAGGCACGTAAATTAAAAGTATTAAGTGTATAGAATAATCTTTTTATATAAAGTGGTCTTATCACATTGTCTACAACAAAAGCCGGGTCTGCTGTGACAGTTTTTAAACATAACATTGTTAGAAAAAGATAAATTAGGGTGTGGCCTAAATGTTTTTCCGAATAAAAACAGTCATGTTAGGCCACACCCCTAATATATATTTTCTAAAAATGTTTTGTGAAAAGGCTGGCGCAGCAGACGCGGCTTAATACTTTTATCTACATGTTTTAATATTTAAAAGATACACTTAATATCCGTGTAGAGCGTATTCCTCATTAATATTATATTCCTTACGAGTCCTAGCGTGACCGACATTGGATGGATGTATTTATTTGTAATTTACGAAATTATAATGCATTTTAAGAAGATTTAAGATAATTAATGGCAAGATTTTATCTATTACATTATAATCTTTTTCAATCATAAATTAAATACAATTAATTTTTCTAAATTACTCGTTTTACAATTTACACGAATCTAATTGTATGGTACATTTTCAAATCGACTGACTGTTAACCGTTTAGAATATATTATCGGTAATGTGCTTGGTCCGCAGTGTATTTGACGGTAGTAGTGCACAATGCCGCGTACTGTGAAGCATGTTATTACGATTTTTAATGTTTCGATGTTGAGCACCGCGTTATAACATATTGTACATGTACTAGACTAGGTAGTTAGCGACGATCACGACTCAGGCAGTCCTCTAGGGTGGAAAGGGATCAAGTCGCTATTTGGCATTACTTAAGATTGTAACACTAATTTTACAAGTCTGACGTCACAAGTTTGTTGTTAATAGTACATAGTGAACGCTGCTGGTTAGTTACTCTATAGTATTAACTTTTGTATATTCATTCTATATCTACCTATTAGGTAAACTATATGTGTGATAATAACAATAAGCTTTTCAACTAGATGGAGTACAATGAATTCTAATGACTAACATATAGGCCAATGTTTATAAACATTATTTTTACACTGTCTATTAAAAATTAATGTGATTTTTGTCTCTAGTGAGTAAAGTTTTAGAACTTGTAGATATTGCAGTCCAGTGGCATGTCGCTTAGCCACTTCAGAACCGGAGATTTACCTTTTTCTACTTTATAATGCTTAGGTGTCTATATCGTGTTAAGTCAATTGTACAACCAGTTATGATCAGCTTCAGAAACAGTAGTTGATCGGTAGTGCACTGTTTACAAAATGTTTTGCCGTCCAAGTAACCTATCTTCGCGAGTACATGCTGGCAGCTGGACTGTTCTTCGATGTATTTCGTTAAATATAATCGCATATTTCGACACCAAACCGACTTAAATATTATTATAGATGTCTAAAATATTTTATATTTATCTAGAGCTTATAGAGTCTATAGGGCGGTATTAATGTAAAGTGGTAGCGAGCGGTGTGACCCGGCGTCCGAGCGGCGTCCCGGGAGCACCGCGCGCTGCTGACACAAGAATATCAGGGATGATAGCGGTAGCAACAGCTTTTTAACTTAGAAAACTTTATCAAAGATTTATACAAGCTATGGGTGTAGTAACTGCGTAGGGTTAGGTATATGTCTGCATTGTGTCTGTGATTCACTCGATGACAACGAAGGCTGACCAAAGAAGATTTAAACGTGATGAATACAAATAATCTAAGACTTACGGCTAAACGTACCTGAATCTAATTCAATTCTATAGCTAATTATGTCGTTTGGTTCGACTTGAGCTCGAGGCATTTATATGAAATAACGATTTCATTAATTACGCAAATAATGTTAATAACACAATTTCTTACTAGTAGGCATTGTAAGTGCGTAAAAAACTTCACCTAGTTAACTTTTCCTAGCTAATACACATTTCTTTGAATCTACTATGGCTTGGGATTTACTTATCATTAGGGAATTAGCGACAATTGTTGAGACAGTCCCGTGTCGGTGTCCGTTGTCGTCGAGCTGACACAAGTTAGATGAGCGCCATTTTCTAGATTTAATGTTATTGTTTCGATGTCCAAATTTATTCGAGATTTACTGTCTTCTTATACTTAATTCCATTATTAAATGTTCTAATGTATGTCCAGCGAATACATTTATTTGAGTGTGTCGATGTAGCGCGTTAGTTGCGCCCTAATGTTACGACCTAACACCTATTTAATGCTAGAATAGAGATTCAGTAACGTAGGATTACGACCAAGTTAGAAACGTAACTTTAATATATCCTAAAACACAAATATAGGTACCTTATATTATATAATATATGCTACTGACGGATCCCGTGACGGGGGGACAAATAAAGTACAAATTTATCAAATAATCCTCCACCGTCGCGGAGGCTTCAAACTCTTTCCTTGTGCGGCGACACAAGAGAAAGATGTTGCGTTATAAAGATTGCGTTATATTAAAAGTAATAAATGTTGTTGTACTAGTTAATTCGTAATATCCATTATTTCAATTTTTAAATTATTAAAAGATCTTGTATGTAATTTTTTTCTTATAATAATGTATCGACCTAACCCGACGTGTATTTAATCACACTGCGTGTATTAGATTTGTGGTAGTTCATAGCTAAATATCGACGACAGGATCACATTTTCGAATTAACAAAAAGTTGTAATTTTATAACAATTGATGTGCCTAAGTGTAATACTCTATTAATGTAATTGTATATATTAATAAATAGTTATTGTACTTACAAGTCTCAGGAACGCGTGGCATGGTGCTTGCTCACCTGAACATGTTTCGTGTAACACACCATTGTAACTCGCGTTTATGGGAGCGCCGCATAACTTCAAAATCGTATATTGAGACAATAATTCGTTTGCAAAGATGTCATATTTAATGCACTTTTTTATTCAATGTTAATGTTGTAACGGAGACTGGCTAAAGAGTTTCTAGAATCGATTGGAATGCAAAAGTACTGATTTGTTTTTTAAAGGGTAGGCACATAAAAAGCCTTGTGACGCTCGGTGATCTTCTCATTGGAGTTTACATTTTGTAACATGCAACATTTGTCAATAGTCTAGATTTTAATTATTTTCTTTTATCAAAATACGTAGTTACTAATGTAAAAATATATTGTAGGTTAAATGCTTATTCTGAGCTAATATTAGCGTAACTACAGTTTAACAGAACACAGTGCGTACAGATGAATAATTAGATGCCACAGACTTCAAACTTAACTTTGTAAATTCAATTATTTTCAATAATAAGTATATTGAATTTATAATGTTAATATTTTATACAACAGGAACACTTGATGGGGGCTGCCGCAAGTTAAAAATCCGCTAGGGGCGCCACAGGTTTATCTGTCAATTTCCACAAATGACAGAAAGCTACTGGCTTGTGATTGGTGGGAATTGACAGATAGAGCTGATGCGACACTAGCCAAACTAGTAGACTTTTGACGCGCGGTAGCCGCCATTGATGCAGCTTACATACTTCTGCTGTAGGTATTGGCTGGTCTACAGTGATCTAACATTTCATAGTTACGCCTTTATTATCAACCTTCATGGTATATTTTTACATAGGTACGTAAATCACGAAAGAAAATAACTAATCTCTGTACCGACAGATGTGCAGGTCAGAGGGGTTACTCTTGAATCTAATTCTGACCGATTGACATTAGAATTGTTACATTTCTTTTTTTTTTTAATACTAGCGCCAAATTGTTTCAATATTTGCCCTTTGGGAGGAACTAACTAGTACCAAAAAGTTGTAATTTTTTTTTCTCAAGAATACTGGGTCAAGTGTCTGTCTAAATTAATATTGTATTGAAAATGTAATTAATTCAAGAGTAACCCTACAGGGTAGTTTATGTACCTAACTACAGTTAAAACATGATTGGCATCAATTTCATTACAATTGTGTCTAATTAACCTTCACTAGTCTCCAATTAAAAGTAGTCAAAAATTTTATTATCGCTTAAAATTTAAATTGTAATTCCACTTTTATTGTGATCTCCCTTACATTTGTTACAAATCAAAATAGTGTCGTACTGACTAAAAAGTATTTTCTAGTAGATCTTTACTTTGTCGTAACTCACGAGTATTGAGAACACTTTAATATCTGTCGTGGTACACTAGAAGATAGTCGTTAACATTTTAAAGCACGCCAGAACGACCTTTTTGCATTTAATCCAGTATGTTTGATTGGGTATTACAAAATTGTATTAGATTTATAACATTTTATGGTAGCGACGTCAGTCTTAAAACGGCGTTTGAATGTATTAAGTGTATTTATGTGTAAATCATCCATAATCGCCGTGTACACGAATATGATGGGTAAATAATTGGGTAGTTGTGTAGACTTGATTGTGATATCAATAAACATTTTCATACGAGCATCAAATATGGCGTTTTATTTCAGTGCACATTACCTTTGTTTTTTTGCGGGAGCTGTTATCTCTCAGGATTTATCTGTTGAAAACAATCACGTACTTACCTACTTGCTTATCAAAATATGAGTTTATTTTGTTAATAAAAATATTGTGTGCATTTTTCATATCAACCTCAATGCATTTTTTGCGATATTATTATCTCTTAAATGAATATAGTATTTTAAGTTACGAGCTTAATGATTTATTCCAAAATTATTAAAGTATAATTATGAAAATGTATGTTTGGTGAAATTATTTATTTTTTGTTGATACCTATATAGGTCCTTTAAGTTATGATATTTGTTTTGTAATACTAAGGAATGGGTAAAATAAAAGAAAAACAAGATTTCGAGCGAAATAAGCTTTTTTTCAACTAAATTTACAATACACAATGTCTAAGAGTTCACATAGTATAAAAATTATCAATTGTTTCTGTTTCATATGTACATTTGTATCAAGTCGACAGCATTGTGTTAGAAACAACAAGGTATTAGAACGATAAATAAATTTACATTTGCGTTAAACAATCGCTAAGTAACATATTGCTTTCAGTGTATTTACAATTTCATCTCTTATAAGCTAGGTCACTTAAAATGGTACCAAAATATAGTTAAGTACCATTTAAAGTTACTAAACTCGTGAGTACTCGCCTCATTGCCAACGGTTAACGTACATTTATTTATCGACCATCACACAGCTTGGTCTCACAAAACACTTACATCAAGTGTGGAATTATTTGGCACATAATTTATAATTTGCCTCTCAACTTTCCAATTAAATAATTAATCGTAGTAATATATTACGTTAAATATTTGTAGTATCCCTATAATTTCCTTTTAAACCTACGAAGACGTTCTCTTGTTAATAAATACATACTAAGTGCACTTTATGTACAGTGCAGCGTTGCACATTTACAATAGACCAGCTCTTCATGCATAGCTCGCGCTAATCAACTGATGTATTAAATTATATCTCAATACGAACACTCCAGGGATACAGATGTCTTTTCACCGCAGGCACCGGCACTAACTCTACTATAATAATTAAATATGAAGCTAGTAAAATTATGTTTCGAGATCATATTTAATACATCACAGGTGTTAAAGAGAAAAAAAAATATTATAATTATTTTCAAGTGTCTTCAAAATGTTTTCTTTGCTACAAGTAATTAGTATGATTACATAACTATAGCTAGTTCTGTAATGTTTTTATTGTGATATTGACAAAGCTGTGATAATGTCTTGTAGTAACATAAGCATGAGCACAGACTGAATATTGTGTATTCAGTCTGTGCTCATGCTAATATAGTTGTCGACGGTTAAAACATTGAGAGGACACTTCTATATATTGCAGACAGTGGCCCAGCAGGGCGCAGCCTTGTCCGAATCGAACAACATAATTAAACCATATCTATTGTGGTCTCACAAACTGAGGAACATCTTTGATTTAATATTACACCATGATCAATCATAATTATTTATAACTGTCTAGTAAAAATAACAGTACTGGGAATGGTAAATACTTTTGTTTGTAGACAAGCTTAAAAGCTTGCTAAAAAATGTGTCTCTGTGCAAATATTGGAACAACTTAAGTGGCTGCAAAGCTGTGATGTCTATCACGCAAATTGATGCAAAGTTATTTCTGTAAAATATCAAAGATTCATCTGTCCAAGAGACCACGGGCAAACACAAATAATCATAAATTACGAACGTCAGTTTTAAACAGGTCATATACTACATCTGTAGTCAACAGAAACCTTTACAACAATATAAAAATTTATTCATTATTTCCTCTGTCAAGTCATAAAAGTTCATTTACTTAATTTCATTTCTGTGTATCGTCGGTATAATGTACATCGGCTTTGGTTAGCTTTAAAAATGCAATACAACTGTTGTTGTACAGAAAAAATAAACATACGCGACGTATGGAATATCCCAAACTTATGATTACACTAGAATACTAAACATAAGATGAATATGATAATGATAGATGCAATGTCTTTTGTTGCGACCGCGGGCCTTCGCCCTAAAACCTGATGAGAGAATTTGTACTTTCACAAAGGCCGCGGTTAGATCCAATCCACTGTCGCTACATGTGAACGAAATTTTGAAAACCAATATATCGAAAAAGAAAAACAATCATCAATATAATTATATAAACCATAAAATACAACAACAAAACAAATATCCTAATTTGCAACGAGTTATGCGGAACACAAATACTCAAACTCAACTGTATTAAATGTACTACTTAACTTTTAAGATTGCAAAATGTTACAGTGTAGGTAACAATGTCTTTTATAATTGAGTATTTGTGTTGTTTTTATACTAAATGTCTGTCTGTTTGCGAAGACTTTCTTAAATTCCTCGCACGAGCGCAGGAACATATGAAAGTGTTCGTCAAAGAAATGCGTCAAAAATGCTCCGACGCCGAGCTATGAAAATTTGATTTCCACCAAAGCGTCTCAGCATTTCCGAGACATAGCGGTTATTGTGACTGAGTAACTTATCAATTATCATTTCGACGTACAGTGTAAATATACTTATTATACCGTAGCTATATCTAAAAATAACTTAATTCAAAGAGATCATAATTCATATAATATAATCATAACTTATTACAGATAGTCACGGAGTCGTACAAGTTTTGTGTAGTGACGTAATGCGCTAGATTTACTTTCTTGAAGATCATTTAAAGCAGTTATTTGTATAGCCTGTAATTGACCGTCTTTCGACTTGAACAGATTGTAGAAATAGGTGCCCTTACAATATCATGAAAAGCATATTTTGTTACCAATAAACAATGTTTAAAATTCTTAAAAAAAAAAAACATATTTTTGTTTTTACATAGAATTCATTTAAACATTTTCTTTAGTATTACGTGATGCAGTATCGTGGAAGGTTGAATGTTGCGGAAGCTGAGCATTTGAGCAAAACTTGTGTGTGATGTCAAGTGACTTAATGGTATGATATATTAACTGTTGAACTAAAGATATTTTCTTAATCTAACTTACGCATTACTTAACATTATTAGTAATTTGTAAACGGTATTACAATAAATTAATAAAACATAAAAATATGCACAGTGACAACCGGCGCCAGAGTGGCAAAATTGAACACTCGAAGACGGTAGGCGATTGGTCAGTCGAGTCCTTCGAAGAGGACGTTGTAGGGATCCCGAGTTTGCTCTTGTCCTGTTCCGGATTGTAGGATTCCATATTATCTGATTGGTGTAGCTGCCGAAACAGTGTTCAATTCTGTGTTGTCACTGGTGAGGCCAGGCCGGGCCGGGGCCAGGCCGGGACCTAGCTGGTCCGCTTGACGTGCGCGGGCGCAAGTCGCGCCACCTTCGGCGGGCGGATGTGCGCGCCGTGCCCGCACTCGTGCTTGTGCGCGTGCGCGGGCGACTTTTTGCCAGTGTTCGATAACCGCTTGCGTGGCTTCAGGAAATCTGAAAAGATACAGAAATAACAAATTAGTAACTGGTTGTGGTTGTTTTATACTTGGACGTTAAATGCGGTAGCCATAACAATGGAAAGTCGATTCAACGCACTAAAAAAAGTTTATGACGTTTCTTATTTCGGCAATAAAACTCAATTGAAATTAATTTCGTTACAGTTGTATTCATACATGGGTTATTGGCTCGGCGACGACGGCGTCGCGATAAAACGCAAGGTGAAAGCCGTTTACAACTCTTGTTAACATTTCTCTGAGAAGGGTGACGCGCGGTCCGCGGCCGGCGCGGTGCTCAGCCGCCGCGATGCATAAAATCAGTCGTAAAACATTATTACTGGGGGCGTGGCTACCATTGTGAATTGGGAAAAATTTTATGATCCTCAAACTGAAAGGTTCGTTAAGACGCCCGGAGCCCCGGATGCTGCGACTACGGGACCTTCACAGTTTTACGACTTTATCCAGAGTACTTAAAGGGACGAAATACTTTTTTCTGAACAAACCCTCAGGCGGCGAAGGTCTTTGTGACTATTTCTAATTCTCAAAAAATATGCGTTTAATAACTATAAAAGTTTACGATCTTTTTACTACTGTTTAATCTGCGTTACAATAGTTTCCTTGTGAGTTACTGACGCTAAGTTTCTTCTGAACCCGTATATTCCATCGTATCTCTTGTTGAATACAAATTATTGGTTGTGAACAAAACAGGCTGGGATTTGGAGCGTGAAGATGAAGATTGATCTATGATGCTTACTGTTACATGTGAAGATGTTACGATGATATTATACAAGCGTAATGTTGCATTGCATAGCCGAATAAAGTCTATAAAATTGAATAAAAACAGACTGTAGTCGACTGCACAGTGCAGTCGGTATCATTTAAGTTTTTGCAGCGCCTCTTCAAGTAGAACAATTAATTTTAGAAATTTCTTGTTACTTGGTTTAAGTAGCCACTAAAGAGCTTTCAGGCGTACGCAAATCGGGACTTAAATACAAAAAAAATAATAATAAAGTTCATCTGTAGCAGATATAAATTATACACAATATAAAAATATAAATTAGAATGCATTTTATAGCAATAACGATTTAAAATAAACAGTAGCTAATGAAACTAGCTATAATCATTTATATGATCGGAAATTTTTAACGTACAAAAAACTCCATAGTGTGTGCTGCCAAGGTCGAATGGTCTTCAAATGAATTGCGTTTAATTTATAGCATTCAACATTTCAACGAAGTATGCTACATTGTAAATACGTGTTAACTGTTTAATAAGGAACAGTTTAGCCTAAAAACGTTATCTAGTACTGAGAGTTTGAGGTTTAAAATGGAAAACAATGTCTGTATTTATCGATAAGAATATCATAATTTCTAAAGGGAACTTTTGTAAAAAAGATGTATAACATATGTTCAGCCTGTATTTTGAAGGTTTTATTTTAGAATCTTAAGTGTTAAAAGGTAGGGCAACATTATGACGCATTCTAAAAGAATTTCAGTTATGTTATTCTTATCCTGTTTATAGAATCACAGGTGGTGGAGTTGCTTTCCCATTTTATTTCGTATTGACCTATCTCCTATTTTATTTGCTATAATTATTTCAACTTACAAGTGTACTTGATAAGATGTAACTGACTTTTGAACTGTATTATCTATGGCAATTAATTTTAGTTGTAAATATAATTAGAAACTCGTAAGACTATAATGAATTTGTAACTAAAAGATTAAGTGTTATCGTAAATTAGGCTTGAAAAACAATATTGTTATCGAAAAATGTTGTTTGTATAGAAGAAAGCAACGGAAAATAATTTCAGATGTCTGTTTACAAAGATGGTAATGACGCCTTATTAATAAAATCAAGGTGAAATGTCAAGGTGAAGCGTAGTGGCTAGTGGCATAGGCTAGCAACAGCGAGGACAGCGACGTCCAAACGAGACCCGTAAACGTTTTGTTTGTAATAATAAAATTTGTCTGAATCATGGTAAAAAACGAGTCTCAGTGTGCAGGCGGGAACTATGTCACTGACGTCATGGAGCCAAGGTCGACTGGTGGACGCCACAGGTTCCCGCCAAATCCATACACGTGGATTTGTAGGTTATGTTCTAAACACACTATTTATGTAATAAAGTCATGATATTGTATCAAAGTTTGAACGTTGTTACGTTATGTTAAAGACATGATTTCCTACTTTAGATATTACATAAAGATTGATAACGTTTATCATTATACAATAGGGCGTCATTTTAATCACATTTAACTGAACTATATTTAGATAACTCAACAAATAGCTCATTATAAATACATCAACCATGATTAGACTCGATGCAAGCAAAAAAAATACTTTCACGTGGTTACGCAACGGTTTCCCGCCAAACGTTCAATGGAGCGTTTCGCGCCAATTCCATCTTGATTCTTGATAGGTATAACCTGACTAATTCGCGACGTGATTTGTATGGTGCGTGTGTGTTTACTAGCGTGCTCTATGTGTATCGGCCGGGTATAATATTAGGCACGCGTAAACATGCGGGTGTATGCGTAAACAAAATGGCCTTGGAGATCGCGCGTGCACAAAGGCGCGGCGCAAACAACTAACATGTTTATCGCTGACATTATCAATATTTTATCGTGTACCAGCTAACTGCTCTGTGTTAATACATTTTTGATTATTCATTAAATGAGTTGTATTCAACGTAAGCCGTGAAGTTATATTTTAACCTTGAATTGATAAATAGGTGGTCATTAGAATTGATAATGTGATGCACGTCGTATGTGTTAGTTGACAGAAACAGAATGGTTAGCGCGATAATATGATTTAATCAAATACAAATCTCGGCTCAACAACACGAGTTGGGCTGACTGGCCGAGCGCTGTAGTTATTTCGGTCGACCTAAATATCGGCGCGGGCACACCAACTCTACCTCGTTTGATGTCGCTATAATTCACGTGTTTACCGCGCAAATGCGAATCATCATATTATGCTAAACCAGTATTCAAAAATATTTGCCGCCATTCTCGAGAGCGCCGTCTCTGATTGGCATTTACAATTGTGTTTGTAGAGCTAACGACAATTTACATAATTCCAAAGCCGTTGAAGGCAACGTTTGTAATAGGTATTTAAATTTGTTTTTAACCTGAGTGACTCGAATCAAAGTGGATTGGTTGGTAGAGAGATGTATTTTTATAAGTATAAGTGTGCCAGCTCGGGCGGGCTAGCAACAGCGCTGTAATGCAATCCACGTGCATCGAAGGCCGGGCCTGCATCCGTCTCGCCACACCACTAGAATCAGTGATCGCATGGGAATAAAAAACAGAAGGACGGAATTGGAGAGTGAGAAAAAGTGTGATTCTCCCCGAGATGCGTCAAATTAGCTTTTTTACAGCGAGGGAGTGAGGGTTGTCACCGCCCTTTGATCCTGCCGTATGCGCGTGAGTGCAGGAAACGGGACGCGCACACTGAATAGTTAATTGCGAAGCCTGGCTTCGTGAGGGTTTCAACTTCTTTCATATGACGAAAATCTCTCAAAATTACATTTGGTGAAATGTAAATTGCGTTATTATGTGTATTGTGGAAGAGCGTGCCACAAAAGACTTGTACACAAGTATTCTTGCTACACAAATGTTGTCCAAATGTTATTCGCCCGTGGGAATGACGCAAGGGCGGCGGTCACGATCCGGGATCAAGAAAACGTTTCAGTCATTAGTCATTACAGCCGGAGAAAAGGACTCTTTGTCCGTAATCGTAATTACGAGGCCGTGGCTTGTAACTTTTACATCGTTTTGTAAAGTGAGGTAAACACTATAATAGTGAGTGTACGTGATCCAGACCAACGATAGACGGTGCCTACGCAGCGAATCAACGTCACAAAATTTTATTTAAATAGCGCTGCACAAAGTGTCAGAACCTAGGAATCTTTTCTAGCCGCGTCAGCTACGAAAAATGTGTATCAAAGCAAGGTAGTAATATTTTTATTCTTATGAATGTTTCTTGGGATGGAACTAAACTTCTAAATCAACTTAACCGTTAATAAGTTCAATATTTCTGAGAAAAAGCTTGAGTTTTCCTCATTGTGTTAGGGAGTTTGTATTGAAACAAGTTCGGACTTGATCGGACATGTTCGTAGAGTAATCGTTGTACGCTGCGCGCGCGCCGATTTGTCAGGCGTGGGCGGCGCGTCCCGCTCGAAACAGGTTGCCGGTTGCCGCGCTAGCACGCTCCCGCCATCTTATTTTATTCATTTACGCCTTAGGGTTGTTGATTAACTTTATTTTAATAATCTCGGTCAATATTTTTATGTGTGATGGTAATATTTATGAGGGTGATAAATAGACTATTTGAGGGTTGTAAATTACTATTATAATTCTTAGAATGTAGCGTCGCTTATAAAGACTGGTTTAAGATATTTTTCCTTTTTACCCGACTGCGGCGAAGCCAAAAAAGAAGGGGTTATATAGGGGTGTCAAACTCGAAATTAGACCGTCATCGCTAGATTTTTCACAGCTGCACAGGAAATATATTGTTGTTACAGCAATGGTGACACGTTTGTCGGGAGCCGGCGAGTTTGCATTGTGATTACGAACCAGTTCCAAAATATCTAGGCCAAGTGAAAGGCGATTCGATGTCAAAATGGCGTGGCTCGTTGCGCATAAGCCGCGTTTTTGTAATTACAGAAAAGAGAAATACCATGATATAACATTCTTATGTTATTTTCTGAACCATAGTCCTTAGGTAATTCAAATTATTTCGAAATTATAAACAAACTTTCATTAAAATTTAACAAAAAAAAATAAAAAGAAGAATGTTTAATCAAAACGAATTAAAGAGAAAACAACAAATCATATCTTACTTTGTATCGAAATCATCGATATATATCGATACTCCAATTAAAAATAACTCCTTCGCACAGCCCTAGGCTAAGTTCTATTACAACTGGACGTGGCATAAAAAAGGCAACAAAAACGTACCCTCAGCATATATCTGTATATTTATGTTTGGTCGCTACTGGTTTTGAGCTCACTGCTTACTCCTAAACAAATAAGTGACAAACCAGGTATTATTGTATCCACTCTTTCTATATTATCTGATATTATACTTTATTATTTGTTACTTTATTTTGATTCCTTATCTACGAGTGTTGAAAAATGGGTCTCTATTTAAAAAGTAGACATGGACGTTCGACAATCCTAAATCCTTTTATTTTTTTTTGTAATGCTAAGACAAGTAATTTAGATACGGTTTTTTAGACACTCATTTGTTTTGCCGTCGTGTTTTGATCAATATGAAAAGTTTCCATTAAGACTTGAGTGAGCTTAGTACCTATGTTTAACGCAAACAACTAGTTTTGCAGATATTAGATTTCATTACAAGATTGCTTTGGAAATGTACACTGCACAAGCCGCATCTTATAATTAGAAGCTCCCATGTTACGCAAGTTTAAGGGCCAATTACTTGTGAATATCTTAACACCTAGAACCTAATTAAATGGGAATTAAAATTAACAGACCTTATGATTATACAGTTCATTATTAAAAAGAGTTTTTAATCTAAATTGCCTAATTGACGTGTAGATTGGTATTTAATTATTTATGAACCGAATAAAATGAGGCTAAAAATTCCAAACTACTTTTATTAATGATGAATGAAGATAAATTTGAAGTTTAATTTTGTAAGTAAGTAGAGGAAATATATATAAATCTAAACTATAAACATATTTAATAAACACTCTACCATAAACATTATCTACCTCAAATAAGAAGCACTCTGTAATAATAATTAATGTATAATTAAACTACCTATAAATAATATTGATCTCAGTCAAACAGTCTGTACCGATTTGTGATACACTGTTTAGTTCGTTTACTATGTATCTTTAACTAGCTGTCCCCCGCGACTTTGTCCTCGTGTTTTAGTTTCAACGGTTTTTCATTTTTGCAACATTTTTCATTTCTGCTCCACTGCTTTTGGTCGCAGCGTAATGTTATATAGCCTATAGCCTTCCTCAATAAATGGGCTATCCAACACCGAAAGAATTTTTCAAATCAGACCAGTAGTTCCTGAGATTAGCGCGTTCAAACAAACAAACTCTTCAGCTTTATATATTAGTATAGATACGAATAAAAATTATCACTGAAATGGCAGTTTCTAGAATTTTCCATCATAGCACTGATGTTTTAAACTGTACCTAGCAAATAGATTACCGTTAAAGGCGTTTAATTAACATTTACTTATATTAAGGCTAGAGAATTCGGATTGGTTAAGCTATACGGATAGGTTGAAATCATCTAAAATGGTCATCGAAACTGTCACGCACGTATATTGCGCACCGTGCCTAAATAGTTAACTAACGGTTAGTCATTTTGATTAGTCATAACCGCTTTCAGGTTAATTGGGTAACCTACTTGTGCAAATTACTAAAAAATTTAGTACTTATAACAACATAGCTAGATTTACGGGCTTTATGTTTAAAAACCGTGTCTAAACTATGACATATTAAAAAAAACGTATTATTAAATATAGAGTCGAATTAAAATTATTAGAAGAATTAAGCATTGTTTAAATATTTAAACAAAGTTTCGACCTTAAATATATTAGACATAGAGTTAAAAAGGCTTAATTATCATGACTTTTATTTCAACTGACATGATTGGAGCTAAAATTATCTAGTAATTCTCAGGTGGATTGACTAGCCTAGACTTCTCGAAGTCTACAATTATTCAGATTCGATCTACATAACAGGATGTTGTAAATACAGGATGTAGAATGAGGCGTTTTAGTTTTCTTTAGGATTTTATGAGTTTAATGCTGAATGCATCTGAAGGAATATAAAAATCAAATAATTAACTGTCATTTTTTTCCTATCAGTACAAAATATATTTCAATTTCGTTTTATTAATATTTTATTGCTTTGCTAACAGATTGTCGGTCAATGACTTCAATAAAAAAACAAATGAATAGATCTAATAAAACGAGTTAAATGTTTATAGTACAATACAGATGCGTCTTAATAATTGTTTGTTAAATAAGACGCTTGCAAGCGCTGTTTTCAAAATATGAGCGGAATGAAAACATCAATTTAAGTGTAGATTTACTGATTTGCGTATTAGCTATAAATACACCTGTATGGTTATAGCAATAAAGGTGTTATTTCTAATGGTACTTAGTAACTAGTAACAATATGACACTATTACTACTTAGTGTATTTACAGAGAGTAAGCGTGTGTAAGCGAGTGTCCGAGTTTGGGCTTTACTGCAGCATATTCACGCTGTCGGGACATACAAACGTGTCGTGCGCAGTCAAAAAAGTATTCGACATTTATGTCGAACTGCTGATCAATTTAATCTGTAGTCAAATCTACTGATCGCGACTGTGATTGGTTGATCAAAAGACTAAAGACCAATCAAAACGCTTGATATGAGGTTTGACAGGTGATTAACTAATTTTTGTTTTGATCAACCTTTAAAAAACCGGGGCTTAGTGTTGTAGTGGACGGGTTGCATAGAAGTAAGAACAAAACGGTGTAAACGTAAGGCCGTGTGCAAAGAAATGATTAATAACACTCATATACGCAAAAAAAAAATATTAAAATTGTTGAAAATGTTGGGTTATTTACATTTTGTTGTGTTAATCGGATGTTTTCTTTGATATATTTACCAACAGCTACCAAGTAATTGATTGTTTGATCCTAATCAACAAAATTTGCAGGTATTTTTTGTGAATAATATTATTTTACACTTACCAAGTCAGTTATAATAAAGTACCAATTAAAATTGTAGAGCTACAAACTTTATAAACTTTGGACTACGTTTAAAATCGGTCCAAAATGTTCTATATAAATATTATTTACTATGAAGTCAGTTTAAAAAATACAATACAATACGTAGCCATTACATTAGAAAACGCCAGGGCATGCGTTGTGAAAGTAAGCGAAATGCCATCGTTGCGTGATGCGTACAGCTGCGTACTCGACAATAATTGTACAGTGAAACCTATTGACAGAGAAAATTGCTTCAATACTGATAATAACTACATTTCATGTGAACACGTAATTAAAGACGTAAACAATATAGTATTGGATTGTCTATTTCCGAATGTATGAGAGTTTAATTAATATTTATGATGTAATTAAGTTGTTTGTTTTTTTTAAGTACGAAAATTATTGGCTGTATCTGTTATTGTTGGCAAAGATAAGTTGAAGAAAGGTTAATGTATGTGTTTATGTGAGTGAGAAATAAATAATTTTATGTTAGATTTTTATTATATATAGTAAAAATGTGAGATTTTAATTACATAATAATATAGTAAAATGACAATATGTGATTTGTAAATTATTCACGTTCCAATAGTGAAACTTATTGTTTAAAAAGATAACAAAGGACACTTGATTTAAATTAAAGGAGTATTATATACAAAAAATCTTTGTTAGTCCGTGTGTTAGTCAAACAATCGTCTGAATACGTAATGACAACGCCGACAAACACGACTATTTTGTGTTAGAATGTTTTGACGGTACGATTAAATACTGCGCCCGCGCCGTAAAATTCGACAAAATTATTTGAATGTTGATTCAGGACTCAAGTCAGATTATTTCTATTTACACTGGCTGATGTGACGTTCTTAATTTAAATTTTGACAGTTTGTCTATGTGTAGAGTTGCATTTGTCAGTTATGTTGAAAGATGGAACTAAAAAGGTCGTTAAAAATGGTTATACCTACTTACTGCTATACATATAATTATTTTAGACAATAACAGTGCAGTTCTCAAGCGTAAAATAATGAGATAAATTAGGACAAAAATTGCAAACACTTGTGGCATCGCAGTGCATGGCCGTAGGTCATTGTCCCGCGTCCATTTTGTAATTATTCATACGACCCTCAGTTTGATGCATTGTAGCAATGTCCTCTAAATTTAGGTAGATATTGTTGGAGATTTAAACAAAAAAGTAATTAACATTCTGTATAAAACATTGGCTCAAATGTTAAAAAAATAACAAGTCTCTGGTTTATTAGCTACCAATGCAGCATTACGGTAGCTAAGTTGTAATTATTATTTATGGTGCAGTCATCATTAACAAGCGCTTCAAATTATGGCCTGTCAACGTTCAATAATATGTTTGCTGTGAAATCTATGGTCGTCATAAAAAGTTGCGGATATTCACATAACTTTCTAACTCAACAAAGAGTTTTAAGTTTTTATTCCATTTAGACCGAGAGAAATAAACACTCGCAAAACTGTCAAATGCTGGTTCAAGATGGACCATATCGCATTATTATTACCTTCGATATTTAAAATCAATAAAACAATTCGAAAAAAAGATTTGAAATACTCGGGTTCGATTGCATTCAGCCAACATAATAGCATTAAAAAGAAAAAAAAAAGGCAATTCATTGACAGTTGTGTTGTGTCAGCCATTATGTTTTTTGCAGTATCTATCGGGAGCGGGTATTTAACCTGGGTGCGTTGACTTATCCCGGCTATGCCCAGTGCCCAGTGCCCTCGGTACCTGCCCAGGTGTGTTGGCCGAGTAAATTGCAGGGAGTCGACACTTACCGACGATATTGCCTTACTTTGTGTCATTATTTTGCTTTTTTTTTGTTCGGCATATTGGTTATTGAGATGCAGGATATTATTGGGAGTATGATTGAAGGATGTGAGGACTGATATTGAAACGTAATGTAGAATTTTCCTTGATTGGATGCTGTTTTGTTTTATTGAGGTTCAGTTTTTTTTTCAGAACTAATATTACAATTTCGATCAGTACTGTTTAGATTTTGTTTAAGTTGTGTTTGTTTAAAATAATCCTAGTATAATATATTTATGATCATGATCATTATCCATTAATATAAATTGATCAAGAATTTGTAATGCGTGGACGGACACATAAAATTTTAGTGAAAAAAATCAATAGCATTTGAGATCACCCGATCTTTTCAAAAGAATGCATTTAAAATTTTTAAAAGGCTATATTCCTCTCATCGGCTTTAAATTTAAATAAAGGGATCTTAATCAAAAAATGTTTACAGCATCATTGGGAACATTTCAAAAAACATTTTATTCGTCGATTCCAAACATGTAACTTCATCCCGACTACTGTGCAGTGTGCAGGTATGAGCTAAACGATCGGTCCTAATGAATGTTTAATAAAGCGCGCCCCGCGGGGGCGGCGAGTTCAAAGGATGCGCGGGCGCACGTCGACGATCAAAGGCGCCGTTATCGAGCACTCGAGCTATCGGCAGATACCGCTCGTTTACAGAACATCGCTACTGGGATACGCCGAGATTATCTCAGATTATCTCCGTATGGCACCGTTTCAAGTATGAAATACTTAAAAAGTTAAAAGCCTACCTAAGTGCAAAAATTAAATCAACACAAGTAAGTAAACAAAACACAACTTCACATGTGAGTCTGAGCAGTCTGTATTTGCAATATCTTCAATGTAGTATTTACAAATAAAAGTTTCGGATTTCTCGCGACTATTTTTGCAAGCCACTGGAGTGGATGCACAAACCGCATTCTCAGATTTTATGTGAACATAAACGTAAATCATATTGGGTCGCTGCGCGGGCGCAGCTACCGAAACACGCGGCTAAAGACAAAAGCTCTGAATAAAGTTCGGGATTTATGATTTTCAACTGTGTTAGTATACATTAAATGCGAGGTAGTAATAACAATTTTCTGCACGGCCTGTTTTAAATTAAGAACATATTACAAATATTCTGAGAGTTTTAAATTTGGAGCTTTAAAATTGAATTTGATTTTGGAATAACCTACATCGTCAGTTGGTGATCCCACAAACGGTTCCCATGAACGTTAATATTTAAACAAGCCCAAACAGGAGCAAGTCTATAAATCGGTAACACAATGAGATCGATAATACCTCCAATAAAGACACATAACGGCTGAAACGGTAGCTAAGTATCGTAAAAGAACAATGACGCAATTGTCCATCTCCATTGTCCCGAGATGAGTCCTATTGTGGACAACAAGCCGAGACAAGTACAGGCGGGCTAAACATCGGTCGCACAAAGGTAAACACGATACCTCTCATTGTCAGCTATGACCTAAGGTCGCACTAAGATGTGTGACCTCTGGACCAAACTCGGTATCTCACATTGTGCGGGACAATGCATAGAAAGGATGGGATTACGAGGGGCGATGCTGCTAAGTATTACTCAAACAATAGACACAAAGACTGGTGTGTGTTTACCCATGAATATGTGGAGTATAATGCACAATGGCCGGTACATCGTAATAAGATGCACACAACAGGTTAACAGCGTATTTTCTCAAGATAAGCACAGATGTATAACGAATTCGCGTCTCATGTTAAATCGTGCATATTTGGGGAAGGGGCCGGTGTAATCCCGTTTTTTAAACGCACTATTTAGATGTTTCTGCTAACTGTAATAGATGTATTGTTAAGTAAATTAATGTAATTACCATTCGTCGTGATTCAGGGAGCTTATCGTGTTCCACGTTACGGCTGTTCGACCAGACACAATAAACAAAAGGTAATTTGTCGGCTAATTAATAAAACAAAAGTTGAATTCGTTTTCGTGGGTTCGAAGAGCAGAAGAAAGGTGTTTTTAGGGAAATTTACATCCGAAACATGGTTATGGTAATGAAGAGTGCGGTCGTGAGTGTATGTATGAAAATTTGGAGCGACATTTGGCAGATGAGAGACTGTTAGGGCAATTATAATCGGTGTAATGACTTAGAAGTCCGGGGCAGGCTGGCGAGCGGTCGCGGACTGGCGGGCTGGCCAGCTGGCCTGGATTAGCGAGGCTCTCACTCGACCTATTGGGTTGCGGTCTCGCGTTACGCACTCGAATTACTAGTTTCCTTCAACTGCTAGAGTTTCTAATGGAAAGTCGCACCTTTCTGTTTAATAGCCACTTGAGCTTTTAAAAAGCGCATTCTGATTAGCCATCGTTCGAGTGTTAGCGGTGAATGTCAGGGCACAGGATGGGAGCGAACGCCGTGGTTTTAATGTTTCTATTAGTGTTTGGTCACGTTGCTGTCGGGACGTCACAAAAAACTTTAATGTGTGCTGATACAATCGTGTGTCGAAGCGCATCGGACCACCCAGGACGACCCGATGATCTATTTTCCAAAGTGATTTATAAAAACCTGAGTAATCTAATCAAATACGAGCTTTTTAACCGTCACGAAGTTCTAATTACCCTAAGCCATTAATACCGACCGATTTGTTACGCTTTTAAAGTTACTATACGAGCGCGTAAGTGGAGAATGGGGGTCGTAAATAATTTTTAAGTCGTCGATAAAAATTAAAAATGGAAGTAAATAAAAGCACTACCACGAAATAAGATTTTTTTACATAAATATTATTTTTACGACATTATTATAC
Organism: Diachrysia chrysitis; assembly: GCA_932294365.1. Classification (NCBI taxonomy): domain Eukaryota; kingdom Metazoa; phylum Arthropoda; class Insecta; order Lepidoptera; family Noctuidae; genus Diachrysia; species Diachrysia chrysitis. The sequence goes on along the minus strand of OW028659.1, from coordinate 4,204,779 downwards.
GAAGCTGTTTGGGTGCGTAAATATATTTTTTAGTAACGAGCATTTACGAGCTGACCGGTCGTTCGGAATCGACAAATTCCACGTTTTAAAACGTGTGAAAGTAAAACATTGAAAGGGTGGCCGTTTGACACTGGCTATAAAGGTGTATAATAATGACCGTTCGGGGTCATGTCGTAAAACTGATTGGTCAAGCATTGACGGATCAAACGTAATAATTATGTTCTAAGAAATGTTTGAATATGGGTCAGTGGCGGGCTTGGGAAAGGAAGTGCAAACGAAGCCGGTTGGAACTTTATAGCAACTCTCAAGACAAACTGTGATGCCGTAAAACTGATATTTGATAATAAAATTGGTGCTAAAGTTTATTATGAATAAGTTTATTGTACAGTAAGTCAATAAGAAAACGTGATTACTTAGGCACGAACAGTTAGCAGTAGGCCAATAAGCAATGTACGTGCCCACAGTAACATCTATAACGGGCCAGCCGATTGCCAACGAATGCAATGCATTCTAATGAAGTCGATACAAACATTGGATTCTCGAATTATAATAGATGAATTAATTATAGAAAATTACTGACCCTAATCTAACAACAAACATACAGTATTTAAATTTTAAGTTCTTAAAAACAATTACTTTTTTTTTTTTTTTAATATGAGCCAGTTGCTTAAGCTACTGGCCACAAAGTCTAGCATTAAAAGAAATTTAAATTTATATATTCGATTTAAAAATATCGAGATGTTACAACGTCACATTTTTAAATTTTAGCGAATAAGCATAAGTTTTGTTTACTTATTTTATTTTTAATGCAAGTACCCAATATAATTTACGTGCTGATATTAAAAACATAATGCATAATAATATGCGTCGTGGGAATGGGCAGTGGCTGTGAAAAATACCTGTTTATCGACAAACATCTATGCAAATTTCGTGGATTCGTATCGCACTGGACCGATAAAACTGGATTTATAAATTATTTCGTGGTGATTTTATTATATACGATAGTTTTAGGGTTGTTCGTGGTCGTCTACTTTTACTTTTTAAATTGTGGTAAGATTCATTTATTAAACTATTGTTTTTTTGTAACGTACAAATTACTGTTTTTTTAATTTGTTACCTCTATTATTTAAAACATTTAGCGTAACAGCATTCCCATACAATTGACCACATGCAGTCTCTACACAACGGGCGTTTCGACTAGATTTGCATACATTAACGCACATTCAATATAAACAACACGCTGCACTTGTAACAATCAAAACAATGTACAGCGAATAAAGACGCAAGCAATCTTTACGCCTCGATTAATGTCAACAGGTTTACATAATTAAAGGGTAGGTTATTGTTTTAAAAATTTGCATAAGATACGTTTGTAACGATTTTTAACCCTTTACTTGAGACAAAAGAGGTCTCAATTTGAAAGTTCTAATTTCAAAGTTGGATTAAAATTAAAATAATGATGGAATGTTTTTTCCATTTTTAAGTGACACGATTTAAAATGTCATAACTAGTTGTTTGCATTCAATAAAAATTTAAACAGAGAACACGCTATTGTTGCCACAGAGAAAAATAACAGTTTGACGAATAAATAACGTGTATTTTTTTAAAGTACGGGTAAAGTAGCATAACACTAGCCTGCTTGGTTACAATAACAATGCAGTAGTTATTACTATGCGTGGAATCCAAGGCTACGCTTATCGACAATACTAAGTGTAAAACGCATTAATCATCTTATCGCGTTTAGATATGTTTATGCGCTACACCTACATTACTCGGAAATAATTGGACGTTGTTATTTTAGAAAAACCTAAAAACAAAAACATTAATTTTATCCTAGAAAGTTTGTTAGTAATTAGTGGATTTTTTTTTAATTTCACAGTCAACTGATTTGTTGATTTGCTCTTATGAATAATTTACGTAAAGCTATACTTTCCTAGACAATATGGCATCCGTTTGATACGCTCGAGTTAAATAAAACAAAAACATGTAGTTTAAACAAAGACAAAATCGGAATTCGCCGGACCGTGTCGCGTAGTGGTTCACACGATCAAATCACCGAAAAATACGTCCAACCCCAAAATGCAGGGACGTTAATTAGAATAAGCAAATGAATACAAATGTATGGGAAACGGTTCGCTCTCGATAGTAAAGCATTTATTATATGACAGGTTAACTAAACGTTTTATTATTTATACTATGTTTTGATTCATTTGGCGTATAAGCCTTTTTCATGGTTATTTTTCGAGGCTACTTCGTAGTTTTTGAAGCAACGTAATTTATTTTTTGTGTGCTAACAATTGTTAACAATAATATTGTAGTACACAAGATTCCCCCGCGACTTCGTGCGTGTGATTTTGTTGCATGTTTTTTTCATGTTCTGCGCGGAAAAAATATTCTTTTTGCAGATATTATGAACCTCATCAAAATTGAGAAAAATAAAAACAAAGAAATCTCTCACATTTTATGATTTTTTTACGACGTTTTCAACTATACTCATCAGTCTAAAATGAGCTTTATTTATACTGAGATAAAGTCGATGTTTAAGTGGAAATAACATCAAATGGCACATGCAAATCTAACTAAAGTAAAACGTTAGAAAGTAATACTAATATGTATACTGAAACTGTCGCTACAAGTTACCATTAGGAGAACGAACGGATCTCTCTACAAAGAAACAAACAAAACACTATTAGCATAGAGTTCGCATGCGCACCTGCGCGTACGCACCGAGACATGATCCGTGTAAATCAGGGCTGCTATTCTAATTTCTTGTTTTAAGTTCACACGTTTTTGTTCTAACTACGTACTTACATGTAAATAGAAACTTCAAATTAGAAATTGAATTGTAGAATATTAATTTTCTAAATATATTCGTCATATTGGGGTAAATGATGGGGTATGAAAAGTTAAAATCTAATTAGTTATATAGATAATAAAAAAAATATTTGACAAGATTTTTTTATTTTTTTTTTCGAAATAGTGAAACACTAAGTAAATAATGAGAGTCAAAGTTCAGGAGTGTTCAATGTACGAAATTATGACGTCACGCGACTTTTTAAATCAATGTATCGTCGTGAGTTAAGTTAAAAAATACGTGTCTAATACATCTAAATAATCTACCCCATTTATGTTCTCCTTTCAATTACACACTGGTGCAATTTATAAAATGGCAGTGAAACTAAAATTACTTAGACTTAACTGCACTTTTTCATACGTCGACTATTTTCTTATCAAGTAACAATTGCATATAAAGTAGTTATGATAAGTATTCAGCCCTGAATTTAGAAGTGCACACTAAGTATGCATAAGTAACAAGGCTTCTCTATACTACACAAGTTGCCGATCCGTTACACGCTGATAGCAAATGCATATTTACATTTTAACTTAACAAAAATGAACGAAAGTCTATTAGAATTGATGCAACTGTGTCAACAGATAAGTTTGTGTTGTCAAATCAAATAAAATTGTCAGTTAAATATTGTTGCAGTAACGTTTTTTTTTTTTTTTTAGATTGCCTTTTTACTTCTTGCATATCGACATTATTACATATCGCGGCGTCGTCGTCTAGACTGCACGTGGCAATCTAATAAGTATTTAACTTTGAATATTTTTAAGCGACTTCAAACAAGCTAAAGTTCAATTCGTATGTATGTAATATTATCGTAACTGCATTATATTCAGTATGATAATCTATACAATACTAATATTATAAAGAGGAAAAATTTATGTGTATGTATGTAACAAATAAACTCAAATATAGGGCAGATTTCAAAAATTCTTACACCATTTAAAGGCTACATTATTCCAGATTAACATAGGTTATAGAATATTTATAAAAAAAAACGGTCTACCCTTGCGAAGCCGGGGCGTGTCGCTAGTAATCTATAATTTACTCATTTGTTTGAAACGAAAACTAAAAAGGTACCTGTTATATTTCGCCAGCAACACATTAATGTAATGAACTTATGAGTAATGTTTTTTATTACAGTCAAACACGTTTCGACAATCAGTGTACATAGAAAACATAAGGCATTAAAATGTTCAAAATAAATTTGAATTAATTAATTTATGCATAAAAAAATAATTGTAAACTTCTTTGCGCCCAAGACATTAACTAAACAACGTAAAAACTAAACTGTGTTAATTCAACTGTCGCTAATTCTACGCTCAAAGGTTTCTTTTGTACTTCATTTCGGCATTACAATATAAGACGTGGTCTTTGTGCATTGTTGCTTTGTGCCAGGGGTACAAAGGACTGGTCTTTGACCCCTTGCCCCAATTACGTGGACCGCACTCTTGCGCAACTCGATAGTATATCAGTTGATAACGTAGTAAATAATGCGTAAAGCGATCAGACTGCATGTCTGCCAGTTTCAAATTATCAACGTACTTTATATTCAATAGATATGATTGATTATGTGAGTGATGCGAATTTTGACGCGTTTCGTCAAAAGAAATACTATGCTTCATGTAAATAAGCTTTTTATAACAAATGTTTTAAATAAGCATGAAGATAATATCGACTATCCATCATTGCAGTTATTCGCTGTCAATACAATACGAAATACTGATTTATTGAACAATTTGAAAGATAAACAAAACGTCATGTTTGTCTTGATTAGACGTATATAACTTCACTGATATTTATTTGAGTAACAATGTCTTATTCATACGTATTTGCGGACAGTTTGAATATACAGTTTCTCATGCCATAAAATTTTATAGTTAGATATTTCAACTACAAACACAAATAACAAATCAAGGACATTCCCTTCAAAGGCCCAGCTTTGTATGACTAAGTTTGTTAAACCGTCTTAAATAACAAAATAAATCTTTTGTCGGTACATCGTTAAATAGCACGGCAGTTCACAGCACGTGTTGTTTACAGTACTGTAGTCCTATACAGCGACCTACCGCAAGGATATTGGTTCAGTTTGTTTTCTTACGGGATACTGGGATAGTGTGTCATTGTTCTTCACATAAACTTATTAGCGAGATGTAAAATCTATTTGTGTAGTTTATTTACACCTTTAAAAAAGTTCGTTTCGTATGTACCACGTTTATCATTTAAGTCAACAAATCAAGTAAATAAAAAAGCCTTTGAAGTGTTGTAGATAGATATAATTTACAATAGATCTAAGCCAATTATTTTCAGATTAACCTTTTAAAAATGCTGTCAATGAAAACGCTTGGTCACCGTAATTTTCGCGCCTTATTTTCGACCCTAATCTAGCCCACAACGATCCATCATTTTGCCCATTATAAACTCAATTAAATCTCATTTGAATAACCTTGGCGGGTCTAGAGACTCCCTATTCTCTCTTCTTAGAGATGTCACCACCTTTGTCCGCCGGTAACCTACTCCTATTCAAGCGGGACAACTTAGCGACAAAGCAACGTTTGACCCTCAATGGATGAGAAAGGCATTATTTGTGTATTTTAAGCAATAAACAGTGCATTTTATGCGATTGTGAGCTGTTTTTTTTATTTAAATTAGAATGGCTGAATGCACATTGTCCGTTGCGTGAGCTCGTGGACTGCAGTGCGCAGGTACCGTTGATGCATAATCATTAGAAATTATCGAGCCGGGCGAGAGTAAGTCAGCTTTGCTCTCAACTATTGCATGGGAATTACGCACCGATCGCTCGCATCGCGGGAAAAGTGACGTTCGCGAGTGACAGGTGACAGATGCAACTATTTAATTTAGAATATCAATGCATTCATTTTTGGAACCTGTTGTTATTTTAGCGAATATGAATAATGTTGCACTTTTTGAGTTTATTCCTTTTATTCTTTTGTAGTTTGGACAATGAAAAAAATGGTTTCATTTTTTAAAGCTTACAATGCCGCGGTACGTGTCATGACGTTGAGAATTGGAATAAAAGAGCGAGTTTAATCTTCGAGTGATGCCTAATCCTTTTTAGGAACGTCTGAATGCATTGTGTAGTTTGTAAAGACGCGAGGCAAAAACGACGACATAAAATCCGTTTAGAAGTTGCGATGAATGACGAACTATAGACGCACAGGTATGTATATTGTATCATGTAAATTTGTGAATGTAACACGTCAAAGATAAATAAACTTCTTTTGATATTCCATATGCATACGTCAAAGTAACGTGGACTAAACCAAACAATAACAAAACGCATCAGGACTCAGGATTAGACGCACACACACACCCACACGCCAGGACATGTAAACAAAAAAAAGGATAACAAACAGTAATACAATAATTTTCATTCCTTTTCTGTGCGTACGCGCATCCTATCTGTTGCACTCGCGCATATAGTGCCATCCTACTCGCTCACCCCGGTCATTGAACTCGCATCTCCGACGAGATTGCATCTAGTGGCCATACAGCTTCCACCAGATAGATGCAGCACAGTTTCTGGCCAATTAAAATATATATTTTTAATACGGTGTTAGGCCAGATTACCTTATTTTTATAAGTAAAACGGTGTTTCCTTGTTAATCCGGTTGCGAAACATTAGATTATGTTTGACCTAGTTCCGATACTGTATTTCAGATAAGAAAAAAAATCAACGCAATTTTTCCGGCGTCGTGATGTGAGCGACTGCAGCCGGCGAAGCGTGCCCAGTTGACCGTTGGCTCGTACCAAACAAAATTTGAATCTCATCCCAACAAAAACAAGCCGTGTAGTAGTTTATTTATGACATAGTACAAAATCTCCAACAAGAAGAGCGAAGCTTTTTCTCTACCTCCATTCCCGTATAGAAAAAACCAAAACAATTTTTTGTTGCCCGAAATCGTTTTACGAGCGTCCTCGAATAGTAAGCAAGCGAGACGGGGATACTCCCATCGATACCCATCTCACTCTTCCACTGGAGTGAAAAGAAACTGACACTGTTAATAAGTATTTTGTAAGGATTCGTAGAACACGTTGCGTTGGCGTGATCGCTCTCCATCTAATAAGACACCTCAATAAAGACACTCGTAATTGCGGTTCGTGGAAGGAACACAAAGCAAGAGCAGTTGACTTTTGATCGTTAATTGTCCGTAGACGCACTAACGAAATGAAAAAGACAATGGATCCGGATCCATTACTTAATTGCGTCATCGATAAATGCTACCCGTGCAACACGGAGAGCAATGGATACGTAACTATCAGTGCAGTCGGCATCGCCGTGCTTTATGTAGTAATAGATTTATAATCATGGTAAATGAAATAATGAAATGCTATTGGATTGTCTGCAATGACTCCAAATGACATGCCGTCATAGACAATTGTATTGCAAGACCGCACACTCAACTCAACATAATGACCGTCTTTGATAATATTCCTGAATCATTCAATTTAAAATGCATTACTTGAGTAATGAAAATAAAACTAATGAACAAACGTTACCACTTCATAAAGCATTGCTGCACAGAAATTGGTCCATTTGCTTTCACTCGTTAATTGAATCTCGCAAAGTTTTATAAAAAGTGGTTTCATGAGCATCACTTTGTTGGGAAAGGTCCGATTTTGATCCAAATGTAAAGCTTCCTTGGTATTCGAATAATAACAGATATTCTGTTGTTCGGCTTCATTAGAACCTTTTCTCTTGCTTCTGGGCATAATGTCTAAAAGATTACATAATAGCTGGTACAAGGAGGAATCCTTATCGTGTCATGGGATTTTTAAATGAGGTTAGTAGAACAAAAAATAATCATAAATGCCCTTCATGGTAATGGTAACCCACTTGTCTGGGAATGCGATACCCCTTGAACTTCTTTATCGTAGTTCTTTGGACTAAAATAGAACAGGGATTAGGGAGAGTCCTTTGTGAGATACTTTACCGGCTCAAAGATTGGCACTTAGTAACTTAAGTGTCAAAAAAGACGGCAAATTTTTTGTCGTTGACTTTGTAGACCCTAAAAGCCGTAAAATGGCATTAAGTTGATGGCGTTTTTATCTCAAAAATGATGAATTAAATAGGTACATAATATAAAAACATTTTCAAGACATTTTTAAAAACAGATGTGAGCATAATGTTCAAAACACCGCGCCTGTTTTACTCCAATCAGATATTATGTACCATAGTTGACAGAATTCTACGTAATTCCTATCTTAGAGACGTCATGACAACAGCACGATATTTACTTAAATGTTAACGCACAATAATAAATATACAAAATCAAAATCCTAATGCCTAAAGATATGCAGTTAATAGAAGTGTTGATAAGTGTGCCAGTTTATATTTCATTTAACTTGCACGCTTCAAAGTCTTCGAACTAATCGAATCAAATCAAGAGGGTACACTTGACCCAAATATCGAACGAGCCCTTCACGAACTACATTTTCACACAGTCTTGTTCACAGCCAAAAGAACAAAAACTATCTAAAATAGTAGGAAAAAATGGGGGCAAGTCATAATATGGACATTAAACAGGCTACAAGTTAAATTGGTTGTGCAAACTGAGAGATACTTAGTGGCTGCTCAGTAAAGGAGGATGAACAAATATTGAGAGCTCTAAATGATCTATTTGAGAACTATTGGGTTGTGCCGACTCTCATACGAGTTTGGGAACCAGTACGCTAGTAAGTACATTCTACTCGGAAGCTCAGTTTTTCTTTGTCCATATTATTAACGTCTGAATATCGTAAATAAGGACACCGATTTTGATTAAAATAAAACTATTTTTTAGTAGCTTTTGCCCGCGACTTCTTTCGCGTTTCAGTCGTTTTTCGAAAAAAAGTAGCATATGTCCTTCCTCACGGTTCAGTGGTTTTGATGCAACAGACAGATTTACTTTCGTATTTTAGTAGGAAAATATAATATGTCAATACACAATAATGTTGAAAAATATCGCAATAAGGAAAATTTACTGATTGCATTTTTGGCATCAGTATCGATCACTAATCACCCCCTGATAGTTATTTTGAAAATATATTTGATGTACAGAATTGACCTCTCTACAGATTTATTATAAGTATAGATTAGGTTCCTTAATAATTTCTTTAAAAACAAACTGGTTTGGTATAACTTTTCTACTTTCTATAAAAAGTACGTATACTACATGTCTGCGTTTAGAAATGAAATTATAGTCATAGCTATGATTATTTTATTGACCGTCATTTATTCAAATTGATCAAATTATGTATTGAATATACGTTCAATAGAGAGTGGTTTTAGAACGATTTAAGGGAAATTATAGATGTAAAGGGCTGGACGATGGAAATAGAATATTATAGGCATTACGACCGATTTGAATTTAAATCTAAATTCTTTAATAATGAATAATAGTTGTATACTATATTTTTTATAACTAGACAAGTAATGGACCTACAGGACAGATTTAAGTTTAAAAAATAACTTATACCCGGAGCAGAATGTGTAAAAAAAATTGATTCTGGAGGTTTAATTAAGGAAGGAACCTCAACCGATACATTTGATTTCTAATAGGAATAGTAGAAAGAAAATGATATAATTGCTATTAGTTTTTTTCGATCAACGTCAAATTGCTTCTTTAATGGTCATAAAATGGGATTTTTGGGCCTCCTGCGTTGTCGCCCATAACCATTTCAACATCTATGATAATAATGTTCTAATATACATACCAATCAGGATTAGTAGATACCATTACCATATATTGGAGACGCTTACCTGAAAACAAGAAGACCATTTATTAAAAACTTATAAATAGTGACCATATCATAAATTGTTATGACCATAGAGGTAATTATTTTTTTCTTTTATGAGTTTTATTTGAAATTTACTTGGTATTTGAGTAATTATCCTTAGGACAGAATGGCCGCTTATTAAAATAATAGTCGGTGGTGTGGGACTAGCTGGTTACAGTACAATCAAGAGTAGACTGATTTCTAATCCAGTTCGCGTGGGCGCGGGCGGAGACAGAATAGTTAAATGCCGTAATGTTTCTTAGACTCAGACTAATAATTTATGTTGTTAGGCAAATGTAATTTGTTGCTTACTAAATAATTAGGTTTATTTCCGAATAATTTATTAGTGGGCGCGGCTGTTCAATAATGCTTTTGAGTATGCGCATTTAACTGAAATATGCGATAATATGACTAGAGTGATACCTAATAACTCTAATAAGGTTTGATGCAAAAGCAATGCCGATGACATTAAATTATACAGATAAATAAAAAATATATACACGGTTCTCAGTATATGCCAATCGAGTTTTACTACTAAGTACTTTGTTACTCGCGCGCCAAAGTACACGATCAATTTGTAGGACAAAACAAAAGAGATTTTATGATGCATCGCGCTAGTAGTAAAGACGCTATAATAATTTACATTGACGTTTTTACAGTTCGACACTGGTTGTTTATTACGGCAAAAAGTCAGTTAAGACAGTGTCAGGACAGAATATTAAGCAAAACATAATCTTGGCTCCGCTTTTTACAGCGCGTCCTCATCTATCAAACGTCGAATGTTTAATGACTAGTTTTTGAATAAGGTTTTATATTTGAGGATTTATTTTTTTATTCCGTTTAAATTATAGCAAGATAAATTTGAATTGAGAATTCCTCGGATGACATTAGCACTGGCTGGCAACATTTAATTAGTTGTGAAGTCTGTGTTTATGAGAAAAATAGCGCGACATAATAATAGGAAAGTTCCTATTATTGTATAATTGTAGACATAAAATTATGCAATTTTCCTATCATCGAGATTAGTTACACGCCAGAATTAAATACAATGCATGTTTTATTAGAAACTACGCAATTATTTTAGTAAGCTACCATGAAACCGCGTTGGTAACAAAATGAAAATATTTCTTTAATTATTCCAGTTTGCTTTTGGAAAATAAATCTTATTGCGGTTAGTCAAATTACTGTAATTAGTCCCAAGTCGCATAATTGGCGATGGTAACACCAAGTTTCGAAAATTACGATTGCCTTTTAACATAAGTCCAAAAATTTTCAGAATAGCTGGTCATATAGATAAAACAGTGATGCAAATACCTCTAAAAATAAATTGATTGCTATAACTAACAAAACAAATACTTAAAAAGCCGCAAACATAATATAGTGATAAATTAAACCTGCTAGATTCGTAAGTGATAATAAATTGCCTCCTGATTGTAAAGAACATTTATTTAGCAACTGGCCATCGCAGTGTTAGTCATACAGTCACAATGTGTGTGTACATATCATTATATCATTAACCTGAAAAGTGCAATTACTTATGCATGTACGATAGTTAGCAGTACAATGACAAATTAAATACTAGCAGCACACATTAAAATATATTCTATTTTTGTCAAAAGAGTTTTCAATACAATTAGACTGTTACAAAAAAAAAAAAACAATAACAGTTATGTTTTCGCACCTCTGTGTTCTAAATTTAAATAGATCTTGTCTGTCATTGGACAAAACAAGAAGCTTGTTTTTAACGATCAGAGCTCAACGACCAATTTTCGATAAACAATTTACTGCAAAATTATCTAAGAAAATTGCAGTGGCGTATTTATCACGGCGAATTTACGTGAGGTTGAATAACCTTTTCTGGCCGCGTCCTCTAAAGCTTCGTTTTATTTCTATCTCTTTCACACTTACTATTGGTAAGAGCGACGAACTCTGTTTGTTTGTAAACTCATCTATTGTACACATTACCATAAAGTTTGGAAGACCTAGCATTATAAAGAAGTCAGGTTTTAATGTGATGTTACAATTATTTTTTACTGGCCACATTTTGGTAATAGAAGTAACGGTGTTGCTCTCATTTTAATTAGTGTAATTTTATTGCCATATAAAAAAATGTGTTTTCAACTTTTACATCATGAATAAAACCATGAATAATAAAATAAAGTACTTTCTTGTAAGTCACGGAAATTCGTGTGAGTTGTACCATAGAAATAATGGTTTCTACATTTTTACGACTACACTATTATAACGAGAACGGTTTTATAACTGAAATACTAAAAAGTAGGTGTTTTAGATATCGTTATCGGGTCTTGACAAATAGCACGTGTGTTCGAGTGTTTTGTTCGCAGGAGAATAACGCCATACATAATTGATAGCAGCAATTAGTTGCTTAATTAACAGATAATTCGAACTGCAACGCGTTATGTTATAGTTTGTGAAAAGCGTCAGTTCGTTCAACCCGCGCCCACGGTTTTAGGGTATAACTAACGTTTCAAAACGCTGTTTTGCAAAGTTTCCGGTCTCATAGAGCGGTGTCCGCACCTATGTTGATAACTCTCAACGTTCTAAGGTTCCAACTATAGTTATTTATGTGTATAGTTTATTTTTCTTTGAATACCAAATCGATTTAGAACAAGCAATAAATAAAAGATTATAATTTGGTAGTATAAACGAAATTCTATTGTAAAAACATTCCGAGTTCCGTTCATCTTTTTTGTTCGGACACAATGGTAGTAATTTATTTAAAGTGCCACACAAGACAATTGGTTAGTAAAATGAAATCGTTACAAATTGTTGATCAAAACACTTTTGTTTGTTGACAAAGTGCGTACGCGCACCACTATTTGAATTTAGAATGAGGCTTTGCGAAAGGAGTTGCTGTCATAGTACCGTTAATTTGAGCTACCGGCGGTCGTGGGCTTTAGGCAGCGGCTGTACGTTTGTACGCAATCCGGAGAATTGTCGCCGTGTCGTCACAACACACATTTCATAACGATACATACGCACGGAATATATTTTGGGCGTATTTTTGTATTGTTTTGTAAACACAATATCGATTGTTTGTTGACTTTTTTTTTTATTTAGATCTAAAATTTACGTACGAATTATGAATGCTATACTCTCGAGTTATTTTTATCTTGACATCCAATGTAAGTAGGTTATCAAAGCGATGTCGTTTCTTTTTGAAAGATTTGTTTGGTGTGATTTTTTAACCGTTCAATTTAGAATTATCTAGTGAAACCGAGGCTTTGTCTAAGCAAGTTCAGTAGTCACTTAATAACTATTCACCACACCCAAATGTCTGTACGTAGTGTTGTGTGTGTGCGTGTTGTTATGGTACGTTCAATAACACCGTGGCGTCGGGTCGACGACCTCAATGCGCCGGCGCCGCTTCAGACACGGGGATGCGAAAAGTCGCCGTTTCGCGAATCTAATGCAGGCTTCCATGTTTGTTTTATATCTAACAAAGAAAAACTTAAGTTTAATTGGATGTGATGTCATTGCCCCCAAATTTGATCGCAATAGGTTCCAGTAGCTAGGCTTTGCCTAGAAATTCGTGTACATTTTATAGCTTGTTGTTTTGTTTGATGACACTGTGCCTGTATGCTAATAGATTAAAGAAACATAGTATGTAAATGTCATATTATATTATTGTGCATTACGGATTTTATAAATAAAAAAGTTATAGCATTTATTTTTGGACTAAAACAAGTTTTTTAAAAGGTTTACAGTTATTGATTAAACAATTTGAGGGGTACATGCTTATTTATGACTTTAAATTTAAAAGTTAAAAACCCAATAAATAAACCAACAGCCCTTTTAAAGGAAGACAGGAAATCAACCGAAAGAACTTCTCTTGCTTTCGGACCTTTGAGTTCTCAAGTGTCCTCAATTTTAAGTGCGATATCATACAAGTAACCCCCTAAATACTTAAACACAACTTAACCTGAAGACGTCCTTATAATTATGTCTATTTGTCTTTCCACCTTTAACTGACACAACATGAGACTTAACGGCTTCTTAAAATTAAGTTGAGTTTGTGATTTCGGGGCTTTAGTAAGTATAAAACAGTACAAATAAGTTGGTTTGTCATGGTCAAAGGTATTACCGTTATTAAGTGTAAGGTCGAGCGGGGAACCCTTTATGGCCCCTAACGGTACCTTGTACGGCCCGCGTAATCTAGTTTGGTACTAGCGATTTTTTATAGCCAACCGTGATTTGTTATCTTTAATATTAAATTTAACACAGTACACTGAGTTACTTGGAATTTAGTATTCTTAAACGGGCAATTTTAAATTTTATTAAATTTAACAAATCTTTTGTGTTTTTAATTTTAGGTAATATTTCAATAAATGTAAATAACTATTATAAATGTGTATTTTACCCCAGGTTTATATTAAAAAACAAACTTAATGTTGGTTTCAAATGTTCCCACTTTACTGTATTTAAATTAAAGTTTTAAAAATCGGTGACTGAATCGGACATTTAAGTTTATCTCAAAGTTAAGTTGCTTTAAGTAATTGGGGATGACGCTTTTTTTACCCCCACTCTAATGTAAGAAACAATAAGACTCCGTAAATTATTGTTTCTTTCACCTATTGTGACTATTGTCCTAAATTTTATTTAATTTTATGAAGGTAGGTACTTTCTAATTTATGCAATGAACACAATATGATAAGGTCTGTCTTTAAATGAATAGTGACTATGATTATATTATCATAATTACAATATCTTGGTACAACTCAGACACGGCCATCTGATCCTTAACTAGGCAGAGCCTATAATATACCGACCAGACATAGAACAAATAATCATGCATATCACATAGTTTGGTAATTGGTGAGAAACTAGGAATCAAACCCACGACCTTCGGATTAAGAGTTAAAGTCACCAACCGCTGGACTAACAGTCTATTGATCAGACAGTTTTTGTAAAATAAACTAACGATTATTATTAAAACAGTGTTTATCATCGTACCCCCAAAAGAAGCGCTTATACCTACGTGTTATATAAAATATTTGTACCTATATCGTAATTTTAACAGACATAGTTGTCCATATTTATTTATTTAGCGATTGTGATCGTGACTCTAGGTGGGTATAGCGTTCGTGATGAATCCTAACGAGGCTTAATTAGCGTTAATCATTGCGATTATGGTAAAGGTTGTATTTACAATGTAGATAGCAGTTCGGATCAAAAAACAATGACGAAACTGATTTTCTAGGGCTAGTAAATTGTATTACATGACTTGTTTAGAATCATTCTATCACGTTAGTTGTAGTAATCTATACTAATATATAAAGCAAGAGTTTGTTTGAACGCGCTAATCTCAGGAACTACTGGTCCGATTTGAAAAATTCTTTCAGTGTTGGATAGCCCACTTACATCACGCTGCGATCAAAAGGAGCGGAGCATAAATAAAAAATGTTGCAAAAATGAAAAACCGTTGAAACTAAAACACGCGGACAAAGTCGCGGGGGACAACTAGTGAAGTATAACGCAAAGGCGTAACTAAATAGTTAGCATAGATTCGACCTTTATTGAAAGAGTAGTCCGTATCGATTTGTGGCTTGAGTGCGTCCAGAGTGCGGCAACCCTAATTCTAGTAAGTCTATTGATAATTCAACAGAATTGTATTTTACAGTAATCGTTGAAACGATCAGTCAATTTGGACTCGCGTATTCGTGACTAACCTTATTACTGAGTATTTCGTCACGACATCCTTGCGTCATAACAATAGTATTTCAACATTATTCGAAACTGTCACTAAACACTTCAACGGCCATCAGTTTTCTATTCACATTCCCCGTCAATCAAAGAAACTCATTGTTAAATCAAATCATATAACCTAATTATCATAAATATTCATAATTTTTCTTCATTTCAATGTAAGTTCACACACAATTAGTTACATTATTCAATTCAATTCATGCGTCCCATCAAAATACAAACAAATCTAAAATTCAGATTGTAACACTATCTTCATAATCTAATCTCGGACAAAGCATGAAATATGAATTTTTGTTCGAATATACAATATTTTTATTGTAGTGGCTTCCATTTGAGAGGATGGTTTTTGAAATTCTTTTCTGCTTTATACACGGTCGTCTTAAAAATATTCGTTATCAATCATGTGTCATTCATTGTAATAATAAAAACGTGTCATAGACGGACAGTTCAGTTTGTTAGTTGACCCTTTGTCAGGAATTCCTAGCAACGTGATTACATAGGTAAACTTGGGTATTTATTTACATAAAGTTATTCAGACGCGGAAATAATTATCGTTTTCCGTGTTTCTGCGAACTTGTTTTCCGTTAATTAATTAGTTTGGATATTATAACGTAACCTACATAAAATGCAAGTAAATATTTTGTCAACGAACTTATTTAAACGGTTTATATTTTTACAACGGCCTCGATCTTAATTAGGAGTCGAGGTGTGAGTTGAAATGCATTAGTATTTATTCAGATGTCTCTTCAAGCCAACAATAATTATGATGAATTAACATTTCAATTTGGAATTAACATAGATCCCTATTCATAGGTACCATCAATCAAAACGGGGGAATCTGATGGATGTGCTCTTAAGGTACATTTGTGACACTTGAACTGTCGTGAAGAATGAATACGATTGTGAAAGGAATTAATGGTATTGGATTGTGACCAGAGTTAAAGTTCACACGTGTTTCTTTCCCGTTGGTGTCAACATTGGGGTTTGAGTTACCCCACCTTTGTATTGCCCAATTGTCGTGTCGACCTCTGAGACTTGTAGAAACTCAACCCTCCTACGCTCGGAGAAATCTTTGCCTATTTATAGAGATGTCGCTTTGCCTTAAACAAATAAGTACGAGCAAACATTTTGAAATTCAAGGGCCTGTCAATACTGAAGATCTGTTTGCTTAAGTTGGTCGGAATTAGTCGTGTCTCAGGGCTAGCAGTGCACCTCATTTGCTTAAGTTTGAGATAGACAAACATTTTGGAGTCACTCTGAGTGTTAAACAGGTCGATAACCTCAGTTGAATCATCATTTTCGTAAACAGGAATTAAGAGGTAATTCTAACAAAGAATGAAGCGTAAACTCTTCCATCTATATAAAATACGTTGCTTTTATGAAGTGTTACAAAAATTTGAATATTGTAGAGGTTTCTCAATAGATCACGCCTTTAACAATACGACCCTTGCCCTTAGAATTGGTAATACATTAAAAAGTAAGATGAATCGAGTTGTCTAATTCGACCACTTTTCAAGTGGCCCATATGTTTGAGGGAATATGTGATGATGTCCGTTGATTTATACAGTTTTGTTAACCCCTGGTCAGATGGACAATCGAATGCAAGAGATTTGCATAATGATCGGTCGTCACCTGGATATAATGTAACTAATATGTTACGATTGTAGAATTGAATCGATAAAGATCTGAGGTCGTAGTACTCGTAGTGAGAAAATTTCTGTCTTGGACAGACGTTTTTAAATTTTTGGGTATGTTTTTGTATTTATTTACATTTAGTTTTCAATATTTATTCTGACTTTATATATTTTGTACGTATTTGAGATGTTTTAGAAATAATTTATCTGTTTATAATGATGATGATGATGATCTTTGCATGTGAATAAAAGTTTTAAAGTTCTTTATTCGCGCAGACACTCTTACGTGCACTGAAGTATCTACCGCGAAAATGGCTTATATCTGTTTAAAAAAGCCGCCGTGACCGAAATTCGGTCAGGAGGACATTATATCTTGTGTATACTAAGAGAAGATCTGATGTACTTTCAAAATAATTAGGTTAACCTAGCCGTCTCAACAGACCGGTTATTAAAAGAGCATCGTGTATTACAATTTACAAACCATATTTCAAGGTGTAGTTCCCATAACATAAGTTCCCACATATAATGTTTTGTTGCCGTTGAGTCTGGCCCATAATGTTATCAAATGGGTCCAAGGCCACATTCCTTATCTGCCCACTTGTGCTAGCTATGTTTTCTGATTTAATATATGATAACGCGCTAATTTTGTTCTGCGCATGTAGATTGAGTTGATAGACTTTTGTCTTGAATAAGAAGAATGATTTATAAATACTAAATAGGCACGATGATAAGATTATTTAGGCATTATTATTATTATAAAAAAGTATTTAATTGTGTGTACGGAAATTACTAGACAGTTTGAAAATACAATTTATATTTATTATATATTTTTTACAGTACCAGATCATTACGCATCTGTTATCTGTAACCTACTAAGATACAATCAAAATAAAATATGAAAATATTCTCATACAATGTTTTTTAGATGAAGATTCGAAATTTTAAACATCTGTTCGAATAGTAGCCATCATTATTAACGGAATCAAAAACAAATGAAAGTGACGCTTTTTTTAATAGGATTCGGCTGACGTCATTAGAACGTCCCAAGTGCATTTGACATGATAATGTTCGTCCTTGCATAGCTTCTTTCCCACGAGTTACTACTTCCGTAACTTGCATGTAACCAAGTGTCCTTAAGTTTACACAACATGTTACTTCGAACGCGTATTTGTATAGTAAATACAAGTACACTTGTGGTTATGCTAAGTACCTTAGACACGGTTAAGCATAACGTTTTCTTTTACTCTACTTTAACTGTCACTAATTAATATATAATATTACGTAGTGAACCGAAACATATGGGCTTTTTAAGTAACAAAAGCCGTTACAGTATAATCAAAATGAAAATATTCATTGGGAACCCTGCAGCTGTTATCTGCGCCTGCGCATAGTGCGGAACATTACTGTTTTTATTTAAATTAACACAAAACAATGACCTTTCGAATCGTTAGCGCAACACCGATGAGAGATTTTAAAATAAAGAAAAAAGTTTAATTCTAAAAGTACGCTTGCGTCCGTATTAGCTTTAAAAAAATAAAATTAAAAAGTCACGGGCGTTTTTAATCGTGGTGCATTATTCTCTTGAGACAGCTGTCAGACGGAAAAAAATAAAATTCGAACATTCCTAAATTGAAATTGACGTGTACCGTTTAAAACAATAATGAAACGCGCCACCAAATTGTAAATAATGAAATCAATTGAAACTCTGTTCAATACAATCGCGTTTTTTATTAGAAACTAGGTACTTTGAATTAAACCGTATTTTTTATATATCTTAAATAGCCAAATATGATTATCAGATTGATAATTTATTATCTGTGCAAACTTCCATAACCCTTATTTGTCTTAATTCTATATTTAAATAAAAAAATGTAGGTATGCTGCAGATTGAAGTATGTCATATGTTTTTCCTTTGCCTCTTTACACAGAAATTAAAACATGAGGACGGCGATAACAGACATTTAATAAAAAAAATACCAGTCTAGGTTAACTATGTAAGTCAGTAAAGGTTTAAAGGAAAAGGTATTTGTACACGCTAAGGTCATATTCACACGGTTAAGTCATAATTATTTATTGATCCGGCGCAAAATGGTAGCTGGTGAAAAAATCCCCCTCACTTTCAACGGACGTTGTATATGGGGTAACGTTCGTAAGAATTGTTTTAAATTAATTAATATTTGCTATGCAATAAAAGTATGCATTATTAAATATTTTACAAATAGTGAGATGATTATACTTGATCCCCTTGATATAAACGAAGAGTTCAATAATAAAAGAGAATGGAATCAAAATATCAAATATCTTTCTGCATTCCGTTATTTTAAATAAATATTCAAGTTTTAAAAACAATAAAGATAATTCGCACGGTAATGTAAACAAGTGCAAGAAATGACAATTGTTTAAAACCCATCGATCAATCGCAATCATTGTTTTACAGCATTTGCAATAACAATGAGTATTTAATTACACTGAGATCTTTTAACACGAACCGTGGTTCAACGACTGTAAAGTTAAGCAACTCTACTCGCGGCCATAGAACGGATGGGTGTGCGTAAAGTATCTAATCTATTAGTGTTATCGTATCATCGTTTAAATTGGAGGCCAAGCCTACTATAGTTAACTATACAGATCATATACCTAATTCATGGTCAGTAATAAGGCCAGTGAAACGTATCGGTAGCGATTCCCATGGCCGTATGGGAAACCGTTTAACATCGGTGCTGTATCGATATTATCAATTATCTACCCTGTTACATTCGATTGGTAATCAGCCCTTTCCGATAGCGACGCATGGGAACAAGGGTTGACTGACCGGGACTATAGTACTGCCCTGTTTTTTTTATCAATCGTAATTACTATAAAAACAGCGGGTGAACGTCTCGTTCTCAAGTGTCTATGAAACATTATATTCAAGTTACCATCGAGTTACATTCGGGGCCGAAATAACTGTTGAAATAACAGTACATAACGTGTAACGAGTACCAACAAAAGTTCATTCTAAAAGAGTAAGATATTTCATCACAATAGCAGTTCTCAGGTCTAGATTGTCGGGTTGCATAATATAATGAACTAGGAACACTACTTATTCCCACGTCTAATAAGACTAAGACCTAGGTCGAGTAATACAATATGGCGTCTAGAAAAAATCATCCCACCGTCCTTGGATCCGATGGATAGATGGAAAGTAAAAGTGTTGTCACTTTCGCTAAGAAACAGGAATGACTCTAAGATTTTATGGTCAAGTGACGCTCCCATGGGTCCTTAAGGTCTGTGGGCCGGAACGCGGCAGATTTATCAGCGGTGGGGACGATATAAAATAGTAATTACGTAGGGAACGTGTGAAAATGTCGTCAAAACTGACGATAATTATCGGTCTAAAAATTTGACCCTAAAAACTCATTTTTTGTGATGCACTCATAACTTCACGGGCATGTGTTTTTAAACAGGATACATTATTACATCAGTTTGCTTAGATTTGGGCATAGACAATCAAATCATCGACCTTGACTTTATTTTTAATGTCATCGCTAAAGATAGATACCGCTTGATAAAAAAGCTCCATACATTTATATAGGTAGTATTATTGTAATTCTAACCGCTATGGGATAAATGTAGTAATATTTATATCAATTTTATTTTTACATATTGTAAGAGGAAAACTGGCAAGGATGATCCAACAGTTAATTTTGCCTCTGATTTACGGAAAATTGTGATATCAATAATTATTATAGTGCGCGGATTTAAACTGCATCATTTATAATGTTATAGATGCAATAGTTGCACTTTAATACTTCCTTATTGTAATAACACTAGTTTTATACTCAGTATATTTTTTTCATAGTTGGTTATATATATCTAGTAATATATTTGTGTATTTTGTGAAGGAAAGAAAAGCAGGTAATTTAAAATTGCTCCTTAAAAAAGGAATAAAAACATATTTCACACTATCATAATAAAAAGAAACCTATTTTTTTTTATTAACTTGTTATCAATGCAATCATTTTATGCAGAACAAGCTTCAATATTAGCTTTAAGTGCTTACATAAATAAAGCCCAGCACGTTCGCCAGATATTATGCTAACGCGATAAATTGTGCAATAACGAGATGAGTCGACATCTCAAGTGTTGCCATGTGCAAAATTTTCGGCTCGACTGTTACAAAAAAGTTAGCAAGCGAATTGAGATGCTATCGTGCAACACTGCAATTAGAAAGTATGCCAAGTTATTTCGTTAACTGTACTTTTTTTCGCTTGAAGACCTTTCACAGACGCTAGTTTCAAATGCGTTGTTGTAATTTTTAAGATGTAACATTTCCGGAGAGGATTTTCCATTAAGAATAGGTACTTAACCCTGAAATATCAGAGTGATATATTATTATACTAAAACTTTGCCTCACCCTAAATATAGCATTGAAAAAAAGAACAAAAATATCGTTAAAACCACAAACCCATACATTTTGAAAAAGGATAAATGTAAAAAAACTACATAAAAAACATTTATACTTAAATTGAATATGTAATTAAAGCGTATTTACAAACTACTATCAGAACGAGGCAGTAATGTCCTTGATCTCAATTATTTTTCTTAATTAGGATCTGCGTATCTTACGTTAGAACCAAATTGGGTCATACAATTACGTTTGTATTAATTAAGAGATATTTAAGTGGTCCGTTAGGATTATCTGCTGTTGTCAAGAGGATAGCCAATTGTATTATCTAATGTGCTAATAGTGTGGATAGGAGATAAGGATTGACATATTTCCTAACTAGAACGCTTTTACAAATTGTTTGCAAAACGTAATTATACTAAAGATTAGTAATTTGAAGACCGGTTTTTTTTTCAAACGGAATGCCAGATAGTGGAGAAACTCAGAGCATTAACAACAGGAGTTACTTTTTGCGTAAGACAAGATGGCACTCTAATAAAATCATACACACTATTGCAAAACAAAAGTGTATCTTGACAGAAGCTCACCGACACACAAAAATAACGCACACTATTATAGATTTTCTTGTTATAACATTAAACACGATACGTCAGTTTTTACAAAAGGCTATGGTAGATTCTACCGTACGGCCGATATGCAAAGTCCGGTGAAGCAGTCAAAGCCTGCGCTCAGGCTAACTGCGTTAATCTCTTCCGAAAGAAAACGGCCGGTATGTACTTTGACCGAAGGGAATGCTCTAAGTGAAGCAATGGTCAGAGGTCATCAATTCTGGATGACTGACACCAACAGGAAAAAAAACCTGTGAATCGTCGTTTTTTTATCTCTTTGCAGAAGAGTCGTTACGCGCATTGAACCATATCTTACATGGCGTTTCCTTGGGGTCGGGGAGCACGCGTAACGTGAGAACTATAACGTACTCCCGCGCATTAGTCTCGTGTCGCTGACTTGACCAATTACATTTCTGCATTAACAAGTGCAAGAAATGGGCGCGACCCACTCGTGTGGTCAAGTGTACAAGTTTATTTAATTGCATGCTGAAGGTATTTAGCTGTTGCTGTTAATAATCTAAGAAGTGAACAGCCTTGGTTGTTTACTCAATATACGATATTTGAAATACCGTGTGTGTGTTTATTTGTTACATACAAGCACAAAAACGCACAAACATGAAATAATAAACAGTAATAAAAAAATAAATGCTTCCAATTAATGACAATATCGCAACATATGTTAATTGGTACAACGCTTCTCAATTTACAAAACAAAATTGCATGCAGTAACGTTATCCCTAACGATCTGTTTCACCAGATGATGTTTCACCCGGTCATTCGGTATGCGCAAGCGCAGAGGGTGAACGCGGGGGTTGAAAGCAGATGCCGTGAACTATCCGCGACCGTTACTCCCCCCTATCTGTTGAAATTTTGAAAGTCGAACACGTGTGTTGACAACTTTTTTTATCACCCGCATGGTACAGTTTTCGCAATCGCTTTAGTTCCGAAATTTTGTTTTTGTTTTTAACGTTTTTTATATTGTGTGATTTAGATAATATTGAAAAAGCGTTTCGTAATGCGGTACCTATAAAGTCTCGTTACCTTTTTTCAGTGTCTGATAAAATAAATGTCGACAAAGTTTTAGCCTAATTCATAATGCCGGTAGCTTTTAAAACCAATATGCAACAAAAAGGAAAACTTACTTATTTCTATAGATTTCCAACCTTTTTGTTCGTTATCCTTCCAATATTATTATTACTCCAGACTAATAGTAATAACAACTATCACCAAGGGAAAGTGACAGTTAAAAAATCAATATAACCGTTACGGAGTCAGTGTCCGCGAGGGTGCGATACAAAGGGCGGTGCGCTGCGCACGCGCCGGCTTTATTGCACCGCCATTATGACAATCACAACACAATGCAGATTTATTCCATGCAGTTTGCAGGGGTGACACTGCGAATTGTTGGAACTCATTATTAAAATTTCTAATTTAGTTTATCAACGTATATTGTTTGGTGTGAAGAAATGAACTGGAAGTAATGCCTTGTTTGTGGCTGGCCTTTATTTTTGACTAATTTCTTGTTTAAGCAATTAAACCTACCTAGTAATCACAGATTTGTTTAGGAAAATATTTTCTACTACATAGGTAAAGAATTAAAGCTTTAGGTGTTATTGTCATTTGTCATTAAATAATAATAAAAAATAGTTTCATTAAAGTAATCAAACTGAATTTAGAATTATGCTTTTTTTATTCAATTGCAATTAGCATTAAAGGGTTGATTTAACGGAAATAAATAATTCTTCTAACACAATAACGTCTTGACCGGATGCGACATTTGAAGAAACCCTATACAGTTGCAACTATTTCTAAGTTGCAGTTGGGAACCATACAATTACCGTCGGATCCCTGCAGCTTAGTCCACTCATATTCCCATAAACAAACATACAAAGTTCAACGACACTAGTGTAATTACGTAAGGGTAATAAGAAATTGGGTGACCGGGTCCCCTAGACCCCCTATGAGCTCAGCACGGTTGGTCAGTTTCAGACAATACAAATCAACGAATGAACTTTGAAGAACTCTTAGAAATAGTTGAGATTGTTGAGATGCACATCTGGTGAAATCTAATACCGTTTCAAAATAGGTCATAATTATTTACGCGAGTTGTCAAACTCGAACGCGGTAACTGGGACGCGTTAGTAAATATTTAGGTAAGAAATTACTTAACAATGTTTAGGAAGCTATTTGTTTAAACAGGTTTCTCTGCAAAAAAGGAACACAAAAACACAATTATTTAAGTTGTAAGGGATAAGAATTAGATTTTTTTATGTAACACAATTTGAGAGCTACCGATTACAGATTTAACAGGTACTTTGTTAAGCTTCTTTGTACGGCCACTAGGTGAACAAAAAATACAAACGATTGCCCATTCAGTTTCTTTTGTGGCGAGGATGAGGACTGTATTGTTGAAAAAAAAACAGCATAAGAAGACACGAAACCGTACAAAAGAAATAATACACAGTTTAGCAGTGTTATCCACCGAAAATAAAAGCCGCTGTGCCTTTCAAGTAAACGCAACTAATATTAAACGATTTATTTTTGTGCTGGCCACCTCGACGTTTTATTTTTTCATTCCCGCCAAATTAAGAAACAAAACATGAACACTCGTATTAATATGACAGTAAAAAATAAATTGACACTGGAAAATCACAAACTCAAACAGAATTTAAATTAAGTGATGACAAAATAAGATGTTCATTTCGATCGAATATAAAGGCGGCCATTTTGCAATCAGCAAGTGAGCGTGTCGTGTGTATGCGTGGATAGTGAGGTGCAGCGTCGCGCGGGCGCGTCACTGCGTGTGGGTGCGACAAGGATACCGTTTACTAAAGTATACATTAGAAACGTAAGCTTCAGATTGTGTTTATTACATGACGCCAAATTTGCAATAAAATCTTAAGCGCCAATCAAACATCCAAGTAACTTTCGCGTTTTAGATGGGAATTGAAAATAGACGTTGAATCGAGCGAAATCTGACTTTCACCGCTGCTCTATCGTTAATCGTACCATAAATTGTTCGAATTAACTAACTTTCGCGTAGGTACCTAGTTCTCGTTAAGTTTTCATGATTCTTGGTTAATTTAGCGTTTCTATTGCAGTAATTACCGACAATGTTACAATAAACACTTGTGTCAACAAATAGTTGTAGTGAGGTAGTTATTACGACTATTATTTCTACACTACTGACCTTTTTTGGGGACTTTCACTGAAGGTTAAAATTACTATTATTGTCATAATATAGCGTTACAATAGGAATAGGTTAGTTACAGTGAAAATTGGTCAACATCAAACAATTTGACTAAACATTATGTTATTAGTCAGTCTCGAGAGAATAAAAGGTAATAGCGATGTGGTTAAATAATGACGCATCTTTTAGTTCTGATTAGAGGTAGGTACCTACCTACCTAGTAAATAATAATATTCTAATGATCTCGTAAATAATATATTATCACAGATTACTTAATAGTACAATTATTATAGTATAAAAGAGAATTTATAGTCGTAACATCAAGCTATTGTTTACAATTTGTATCCACACATGTGTAATCTAAAATGGGACAAATGTGGGAGGCTCGCCATACTACGTATTAACACTGAGCATTGTATCAAAACAAATGAAACTAGGTCACAACACGTGCCTACGCGATAATTTGGATGCCGTTAATGTTTTGTTCATTTTATTCCCTCTCCGCAATAGGGATCAGCGATAACACAAACTAAGGCGTAGTTCATGAAAAACAATTTAATAAGCACTCAAACATACTTTTTCCTGTACGTCCCCTTAATTTAAGAAAAAAAAACGTCCATTAGAAAACTACTAAGACGTCTTAATTTTTAATTATGTGGCTGCAAATTATATAATGAAAGCTTAGTCCCTTTATGAAGTTCTTCACACCTTTGACGGATAACTTTTTGCACGTCTCTTTCGAATTCTATTGATGTCCAATTATAAGGGTGCTGGCACAAAAGAGTCCTAAGATTTTGTATTAAGATTTTTAGCAAGATGTTAAAACGTAACTTTAAGTTTCTTATAGATTTAATAGGTCTTGTCTCCCGCTAAGAAATCGTTACATTCTGTAAATAAACTTTATCGAATGAATTAAACAATCTCATTTAACGTTTTTAAAACAATCGATATAATTATAATCGATACGTTCCGTCCTCTTAGAGACGTCTTTGCTGGCTTGTCTTTGCTGCCTTGAGAATAGAAAGATACTAGGTATATTATAACCAAAATGGTGCATTATTGTTGTATTCGTTCCTTATCAAAATAATAAAACAGTCTCACTAAGTAGGTGGTATTATTATATTTTTAATAAGAGTAAAACGATACGTATTTTATCCAGGTGTTATGAACGGTCAATTAGTGTCATGTTGCAAATTGTGATAGGTACATATTACCTTACACAACGAACACGACGCCATACGGAGTAGCATTATTATTCAACACTTCTTAATATGGTATAATAAAGACTAGACATTACTTACAACTTTAGTTGTAAGGACATGGCAACGGCATTTATACAAGTGGACTTTTGCTAATACAATATTTACAGGCGTTTTAATAAAGTTGTATTACAAACTTTTTTTATGTTGTAACGCAATGTAAACTTTAGTTTCTATAAACGATTTTATTTATTTATTTGAACTCTGTGGGGCTTACGTCATACCTATTGGATGAAAGTTTTAGGGACTAGAGAAGCGTACTATTTTTGTTATTTTATAAAAACATAATTGTGTAAATTTAGGATACGTACCTAGCGTCTTATAGGAAACATGTAGCCGCACACCACTAGACCTCAGTATAAAGAATTGTTAAACAAATGAATGGTTATCATGTTAAGTTATGCCATAAACGCATTACCCACGTAAGTTCCATTGTTTTACTAGTAGCTCGAAGTTTGATCGTGTCTCTTAAATTAGTACTCGAGTCTATTGTTTGTTTATTATTTAGTAGATTTAAATGGTCACGTTTATTTCTTATTCGAGTACATAATAATTTTATAATAGTCTATGGTTTTTAAGTAACTGAACTTCTTTTAGAAGTTAGATGAATACTCAGGATTGTACGGCCGGCTGTTTAAAAGCAATTCTTAAAGTGCACTTCGAGACAGTTACCTAAAAATATCAGTGTCATATCAAAGTGACCTAGGTCTGTTTGATATGACACTGTTTTACTTTTTTTTCGTCATTGTGAGATAAATAACGTTTAGGTACACAAATATTTCCACCAAACCGCATCCAATTGCAGTTGCACTGATAACGATGTTTACCGTGTAATTACTTCACTTACAAAAGATTAATTACAGTTCAGAGAGAGCACTTCAAGACCCTGATAACATTTAAACTTTTTTCTCTTACGTAATTTCTAATTTGTTTGTTAAATGAAGATTAGTTTGCGTTTGTATTATACTATGTAATGTAAGTATGCTTGAATTACTATGAATGTACTCTTTAACTAGTCTAGTTCTTGAATGAAATGAGGTCCGTTCACAACTCGCGTTACATAGATTAAAAATACACAATGTTGACATTTTAGCGTAAATATACGGTATGTTTACGCGACGACAAATTAATACATAACAATGCAACATTTTTATACCCGATCCTATTCCTATCGGAAAGTCAACAAACAAGATACATTAATTCTGATTAGTCAACTAAACTTACCTGTTATTCTTTTCTGTGTCTTGCTGATTTCAGGACTGGATACTTTAGGTTCCTGTGATGCAGGCTTCGGCTGAGGAGTTGCGATCGTAATCGGCGCCCTTCTCAACGCAACAGGGACTGTGGACGCGGGAACGAGTTGCCAGGCGAATCTCTGCGAAGTTGGCAGTGGCTGTTCATTGGCAAAGTCGAAGCCCCATCTCTGGCTATCCAGCTCCAATTGGCGCGCCAGCTCTCTCTCAACAAATCTTCTGTTCTCCTCGCGGTCGGTGCAGCCGAACAAGTTCCTCCTGACTCCGTCCAGCGTGGTGACGCCGCGCACGCGCAGCGACCTCGTGTCCAGCATCGTGGTGGCCTGCAGGCCGGGCGCCCTCACACTCAACGTCGACATCTCTTCTACAGTCCGTACAGCGAAACACAGGAACGCACTTCACAGATAGCATCCGCGCCGTATCCACCTAGCGCAAACAAGGTCAGTATTATTCAGTAACAGCACGCGATACAATTGTATTGATTTAACAAGCGTATAAGTGTTTGGTTCATCACGCACCAATAAGAATTCGTATTGTTAGTTTACTGTGTGTAAACAACTCGTAAGTAACGCGACGGGACGCGTGACGCAATACGTCCGCACGGTAAAAGTACGTACGCCGACTGCGGCGGTCGACGTAGACAGACGATTGGGGGATCGGTGGCAGCGTGGGGCAACAACGCGGCGCGGCGGCGGCGGTGCGGTGGAGGCTAGGGCTAGCAACCGCGGCGCAAGCGACTCTTTAAACTTCCACTTCCCGCCGCTGCATGGCGCTAGCGTCGCGATCGGTCAAGTGATGTGATTACGCTATGCGCGTCTCCCTAATTTACCCAAATACCCACTCAATAATAAATATACCCGAGAATAACAAAATTATTTTATTTCTATATTTAACGAAATTTAAAGCTAAATATTACATTTTAATTCTATTATTGGGTATTAATTTTTTAACACGAATATGATAAGTATTTTTATTTTTTAAATGTGTATGTGCTTATTATGTATTTTATGTGGGTAGGTACTTAAGTATTGATTTTACTTCTTATAAGTTTTACACAACATTTTAACGTTATGTATTCATAAAATAATATTTATTTAACATTGATTTTTCTACTTATACTAGGTGATATAATTAATGTATAAGTATGTGTTAAGTAATTTAAGACAACATTTATAAATTCAAACATTATGCATTTTTTTTACCGCATATTTATAAGTAGTTATAGCAATATAACAAAAGGTTCCAGTAAAATTTTAATGTAATGTGACCATTGTAATTACATTAACATTATTATATTTTTCAAGTTAATAATTAACTTGTTTTATTTTCCATTTCAGTAATTACATCAAGTGTATACAAAATACCCTTTATTGCGGGAATCGTATCCATTTAATATGGCTACACTGCACACTGACTTGTTTACGAAGACGTGTCTAGTTACCTACGTGTGCAGCATAATTTCATACCGCTTATCAAAAATATACCCGTCTCAGTCGCACGCGCATTACTACCGCCCATCATAAAAAGGACAGAAAATGTATTAATAGCACAGCAGAGCATCGCCGCCATTTTGCCGAAACACGACTGACTAGATTTTTGTGTTGGACTGTTGGTACAATTTATGTACACAATGTTTAACTAAAACAAGGTTACTAATATAATTAATAATATTTTAAATGAAAATTATAAAAAAATATTTGTATTACGTAATCTATGTGAATCGGAACGATACTGATTAGTATTATTCGCTTTCACAACTAAATAATGGCAATAAATTGCGAAATTATTTTGACGTATCGGTAAAAACAAAGTGACGTATCGAAATATTTTAAAAATTTTGCGTGTGTGAACGAAAATTATGGATAGGTACTCACCTAAAAGTATTTTATTTATCGTTTCACGGAAAATTCTTCGATTTGCGGACGGGATTCATTCACTGCACTGCCGCCGTACTAATTTTCGAGATATGACAATGACGCGATGGTGAGAGCGCGGGCTCGCCGCTCATTGGTTGAAAATGGCGGCCATTTGTCTCATTGGCTTGTAGATTTTTAGGCGCCAAATTTCGGTTGGTCGAGGCGGCGGATGGCGGGAAATAAACGAAGCACTTTCCGGTGCGCGTGAGTTTTGTTACGGAAAATTGTGTTTGCCGCGTTTAGCTTCCGTCTGTTCATGCGGACAATTAAAAGAGCGACGAATTTTATTCAATTCGGTGATTTGTTTATAGATGTTTTGCGTTGTTTTGACATGAAAATAGACAGAATAAATATAAGTGTGTTTTATTTAAATTATTTTAAATATACCTACATTCATATTGTTATTTTTGATGATAGTAAATAGTAACTTACATTCTTTCAATATTTATGTAGGTATATTGCAACATGTAATATGTAAAAATAATATATGTAGCGATAGATATATTTAAAACAATTGAGATTATTATATTTAACATTATTTATTTTGGTATTAAATATTCTTATGGTTTTATTTATTTAAATTTTAGAACATATTCTAGGTAATTATGATGATTAGGTGAATAGTATAATGGAATTTAACTGTATTTTTGTTGAAGACATGAAATACACCTGCAGAGGAACGTTAGTGACTTATTGACCTATTTATAACGGAAATCAGTGGCTTTCGCTTGCGGTGAACACAAAAAACGTTTCCGCTTAGAACAGATGTTCTCTTTAATTTATGTTATTCTAATAAAAACAAAGTAATATACTCTTCTTGCAGGTGCATTTATAATTTGATACTGATGTTTTGGAATCTTTAAAATAGTTAAAGATATTAGAAGCAAAAAGAAAAGTAAGATTGAAAGGAAATTTGTTGAATCGTAGGAAAATTGTCTTGTGTTTATTTTCCGACCTAGATTAATTTGGTATATATATAGGCTCCTACTAGATTTAGTATTTATTGCTTAATTTCAAATTGTGGAATACAGGTGTGGTAAGAATTATGTATTTACAGCATTACCTAGGTATATGTTTATCAGATATTACGTGTAAAGTAAATTATTACGATTAAAATTATTGCTCGCACGTGGATAATGATACGATAGGTATGCAAGGTAAAAAAATATAAATGATTTGCTAACCTTCAGACTTTATAGCCATCTGTTGCGCCAATTGAGCGGCCATTATAGGAAATGTTTGTCTGTTTGTTTAGCTGTTACGAACTGCATAGCCTGTTTTTCAACAATACGTATGATATAATCAATTTAAAATTTTGTTACTGTCTTTCTTATCTTTTTCTTAAAAATTTTTTCTTAGTTTGCGATCAAATATTCATTAATTTTTTTTCAATTCTGTTTTTTTATTTAAGGTAATTTTGAGCACGCGGTAATCGAACTCCGCACCTATATCTATGTGGTCAAAATATTTGTAATGATTCTCGTGTAGCTGCGTTGTGCTCTGATTTGTTTGATTGCTTTGAGGTCGGAGTACGGTTGCCCATGCGCAGAATTGTATTACTTGATATCTAATGTATTATTTAATAAACTTATGTAGACGGTTATTAAGTTGTTACGCTGTTTCGATCTTAGTTATGTTTGCATTGTATTTAATATTAACACTTTACAATTGAAAAAGTAGCTGAAAATGATAGGAAATTTGTAGTTATAGGCTATCTCTTGTGATGTATTTATACAGTATTTTGAGTCAAAGCGGTTTCAATTTCCTAGCGGGTAAATATCCACAGTAAATATGTTATTGGAGAAGATCGAGCTGCACGCAAATTTTAAACAAAATGTGTGGAATAAGATCATTATTTTATTTTTAGTGCACGTGGCACGAACACTTGTACGTCTTCGCGTAAGAAACTGAGCAGGCATACGGTCAGGAAGCTTATGGCTGTCAATATTCCGCTGTCACACCCCTCAGGAAAAAACAAAGCTTCACCATATGGCCGGGGGAACTGTAATCAGGAAGTTGGTTTGCGCAAGCTTATCCGTGTGATAGGTAGGTACCTATACTATAGGCAGTTTCCTTTGTTTGCATAACATAGTAGTGTAGGTACTAAAACATATAAATACTAAAAAACAATCTTAGCAAACTTCTGTAAAACATCCATACTAACCATCATTGTTTTTTTTAATAACATTCATTCGAATTAAAACAAAATGATATTTGAATTTCGAACGACATTTAAATATTTTGTGTATTTTTTTATGCGCGGAATTTTCCCTTAATTTAGTGTTCTAAAATTGATTTATAAAAATTTAAATGAAGAGTAGGTAAATTCTAAGTAGAATTTTGGCAACATAATTTAAATGTCAATCACAGAATTAGACAATGACAATAATGGTTTACAAATATTTGGTAAGCAAATATTTTTTTACGCGAAATTGGTACAGGAACAACATAATATTGCTTTTAGGTACAAGGTGTTTCTTATTATCGATGTACAAATAAAAACTATGACCTGTATAACGGTTATTAATAAAAATGATTGGTAGGTACCTATAAGAAATTAAAAAACATAAAAATCGAATTTCAATATGAACGTAAGCTCAAGTATTTTTTGGTTTGCTCGTCGAATTTTTTATACGAATCGTTTTCATAACTGATATAGAGGTTATATTTTTCGATTGTACAACGATTATAGAATCACCTTGTATACCGCATAGCCAACTACGGATAGCTTGTACCGAGGGGGTAGATTACCGTACTTTAATTGTTACTGTACGTTCCTACCTAATATTTAGGATTTTGCTAAACCAATTTCAATGATAGAATTCAATATTCACTTGGCCTTTTGATGACAAGGTCGTTTTCATGCAACAGTGCTCGTGCAATTGTTAATGATATATAATTGACATTGCATTTTGTTATCGCCTGCCATTTTGTCAGACAGACTAAAAAGCGACTGCGTGGATGATTTTTTAACAGACGAAATGTGAATAGTGATGTTTCCTGGGTATGAAAAGTTAAAATCTATTTAGTCCGTCAGTTAGATAATAAAAAAATATTAGACACGTATTTTTGCTTTTATCAAAACAATAAAAAAATACAAAGATACACCGCTTTAAAGTTTCGGAGTGGGGGCTTATGACGCCACGCCTCGCTAAAAATCGTAGCGAGGAGTGACGTCACGCGTAATTTCCGTTCTCTGTATTTTGATCGTTTTTTGTTTGCAGGAAAAAAGAAAAAATACGTGTCCAGTAAAATTCATTAATCTACAAGACGGACAAAAAAAAATAGGAAACATGCCTATTGTGACGGTGTTCTTTTTCCTAATTGCATTTGTTTTTAAGACCTTTTACAGTGGGTATAGGTACTTATATAATAAACGAGTAGATTTTTAATAAATTGATATAAAAATAAAGCAAGTCGCGATCAGCACCCTTCTTAAATTTTGGCATTCTTATTTCGTATATATTTTACTAGCTGTCCCCCGCGACTTTGTCCGCGTGTTTTAGTTTCAATGGTTTTTCATATATGCTCCGCTCCTTCTGGACGCAACGTAATGTTATCTAGCGTATAGCCTTCCTCAATAAATGGGCTATTTAACACTGAAAGAATTTTTCAAATCGGACCAGTAGTTTCTGAGATTAGCGCGTTAAACAAACAAACTGTTGGGCCTGTTGGTCTAGTGGTTAGTGACCCTGACTGCTAAACCGGAGGTCGTGGGTTCGATTCCCACCCAGGACGAATCTTTGTGTGATGAGCACGATCATTTGTTCTGTGTCTGGGTGTAATTTATCTATAATATGTATGTATTTAGAAATATATAAGTATGTTTATCAGTTGTCTGGTTTCCATAGCACAGGCTCTGCCTAGTTTGGGATCAGATGACCGTGTGTGAGATGTCCCAAGATATTATTATTATTATTATTATTTATTAAACTCTTCAGCTTCGTATAGATTGGTATAGATTGGTCTTAAAAACTGGACAAATTAGTAGTATTTAGTACGTACTACATATATATCTACGTATTCTATTAAATTGTAAAATACCGTACTTCCCCGTATATCGATTTGATGGTTTCATTTTAACATCAGGTGGTATCGAGTGCTAACACTGCTAACATACCTTGAAGAGCATACGATATTTATAATCGAGAATGCGTATCGACACGGTGCGAGTGTTGATTCTAAAGTGTTTATTGATATTAATATTATTATACTTAATTCTGTTATGTTATTGTTTATAACCCTCAGCTGGTTTACGGAAATAGGTCGTTATATTCTTTTGTGTTTGAAGTTTTTTTAATACTCTATTAAACTGTTCCAAATTCCAATGCAGAATAAAGATCCTAACTCTGGAAATGGCGCACTAGCGATTTGAGATTAATCAATGTGGAAAACATCACATGTAACATTGCTCTGAACCAAGTAACTTGTATTATGGAATCAGATACAACGAAGGTACCATAAACGCCCAGAACCGAGACAATGAAGAAATACAAAGGTAGTTTTCTATATTGACCCGCCCGGGGATCGAACCCGGGAACTCAGAGTTAGCCACACCTTGAAAACCGGTGTGCACGTCACTCTACCACGGCGTACGTCATTATCAGATAATCAGATCTATGTTATGTCTTATAAATATATTTTTCTTCAACGTTATTTTGAATTACAGGTATAAAAAGAAAATAAAATACCTCATTTTCCGTATTATATTTTTGCTGACTTTTTTCTTACAACATCCTCAACATAGCATCTTCATTCTTATATAGCATAGTGCGATATAAAATAGCATATATGTATATTTAGATATAGGATGCCTACGATGCGAGGGATACACGCGAGCCCAATCAATCAATCTTGCTAGCTACTAGCCAAGGCCGTAGATTGCGACGGGACCAAGGATACATCAAACACGATGCCGGTGAATATATATCATGCAATTTGTCCTACTGCTGAACAAATACTTCAAAGTAAGGAGAAAACGAAGGATGGAAAATTTACCACCATTGAGCTACACTTGTTGATTTGGGGTTGGTAATTTATGATTAATTGCAACTGGTCAACAAGGTTTCAAACAAAGTTTCCGTCTCCATCCAGTCACACGCCTAGAAAGTACATTATACGTATAATACATAGACGGATTCTTTAGTCATTTCCCAAAATCATTTAATTATTGGCCTCGGTTAAACTTAACTCGGTTACTTTTGGATGGAAATGTGTATAACATCACGAAATTTGTCGTTAAATTCGTGTACAGAATCCAAATCAGAAATAGTTTGCAATATGACGTAACACAAAATTGGCGGATGCCATCCGCAAACTTTTCAACTTTCCCACATACACATGCTTACATAACTATATTTATTCCACCGGATCCAAAATTTAAACCATATTGCGTAAATATAACATCCTTCCTTTAGACGGTAACTTCATACGTTTGGGTGACACATTGAACTGAACACCGTAAACCTCGCGGTTGATTGATGTCAACCACATTTGGGGTACCACAAAAAATAACCACCACCTGGGTGCCACAACCACAGATTTTACGCGTTTCCGATATGGATAATGTTGTATTTTTTTCACATGTGTGTTGATGCTCGTTATTTTTATAATGATGTCCTTTTATTTAATGAGTGAGATATTTTGTTGCTCATCATTAGATTTTGGCCTTTTGAGTGTTCGTTGACGGACGTAAATCTATACTAATATTATAAAGCTGAAGAGTTTGTTTGTTTGTTTGAACGCGCTAATCTCAGGAACTACTGGTTCGAATTGAAAAATTCGTTTTGTATTGGATAGTCCGTTTATTGAGGAAGGCTATAGGCTATATAACATCACGCTACGACCAATAGGAGCGGAGCATAAATGAAAAATGTTGCAAAATTGAAA
Organism: Diachrysia chrysitis; assembly: GCA_932294365.1. NCBI lineage: Eukaryota > Metazoa > Arthropoda > Insecta > Lepidoptera > Noctuidae > Diachrysia > Diachrysia chrysitis. The sequence goes on along the minus strand of OW028659.1, from coordinate 4,169,291 downwards.
AACCGTTGAAACTAAAACACGCGAACAAAGTCGCGGGGGTCAGATAGTTGAAGATAAGTTTAAATTAAATTAGTTACTTCTTTGAAATTAGAGTGGTACCCTTATGGTCGAATACTGAAACATCAATCAGTTATAAGTCGCCGTCAAGTCTCATGCTGCCCCTGTCAGTTTAAGGCGTAAACTAGCGACAGACATTTAAGAACGTCTTAAAGTTAAGTTACATTTCAGTATTCGGTCGTTAGAGTATCTAATCATAGAGCTTGCGCATCGCTAGTAGCCCCTTATGCCAAGCGTAGATACCACATTTTTAGCTAAATGTAGTTACTACGCTCTTTTACTGATTTAAGTATGTGATTTTCGGTGACGACAGACGTTTATGCGAAAATATCGATGGTTCGATATTATTACCCCCGGTTTCCGAAAGGCTGATCAATTTAATCTGTTGTCAAATCAACTGATCACGCCTGTGATTGGTTGACCAAATACTGACAACCAACCATATGAGGTTTGACAGGTGAATAACTTATTTTTGTGTTGATTTGCATTTTAGAAACCGGGGGTTAGGATAGGATGGACGGAGGATAGGTTTAGAATAGTTTTATTAAACCGATTTGCTCTGTTTTGACACGAATTTTACGATATTACTTGTTCACAATGGTTCACTGGCTCACAGTTCATACTCTGTTAGGTGCTAGATTGGTTATTTTTATTCTAATCCTTAAAAGGATTTTTTTACGTAGGACATTTTGTTTCTGATGTCTTTTATTTCTCCTTCAACCCTTTAGGCTCGCAATGATTGCCTCAATCAGGTGGTTTCATATTTTTTATAATTCTCATTGAACCGGCAAAAATCCACAATTTCGGTCAGAAAAAAATGGATCGGCTAACCCCGCTTTGATTACATCGTACAACCACAAACAAAAGTGGTTTAAAAAACATGTATATTGTGTAGTGGTGGGACTGGGCAGTAGTGAGGGGATGAACTCTGGACAATCGATTCGTCCTGTCGGATCCTTTCGTAGGAGAACTATTAGTGACGTGCGGCTACGCCAAATCACCGTGTAATTACCTCGTGAGTTGGTCGGGACACTTGAACACAGAAGTGTTTGAAGGATTTCTTTTTTATTTATGGTAAGGTATTTCATAATGATTTCGGTTTCGACAATCTCGATGACATGACTAGTGACCCACCACTGACTAAAGACTTATTGGGCACCAGTTTTGGTTTTGAGAATTAAATTTTTGATCTAAAATTTTTAGTACCTACTAACTTAGGTTGTTTTCTACATGTTATTTAATTAGCATTTGACTTATTCTTTCATATATCGTAAAAGTGTCCACAGCATACCGATGCCTTTCCTTTTAAGAGATACAATTAAAATTACATATTTGAGCGCAAACCCATCAACAGACAAACATTATCATACAGCCGGAAACGCAGATTGAATTGATGAACACACTTCCTTGTTTAATTAGGTCGTGGGTTCATTAACATTGTGTGATAATAAACAATTATCCAGTCAACAAAACACTAAGAAACTCAAACGAAAAGCAACCTTAACGCCTTGTGATAAAGACAACATTAAAATCTAATCAAAATTGTACTTATGCTTCAAAGATTGGGTAATGACTTAATGACATTGCATCTACTTAGATGTTGCTTGAGTGAGGTATGCGACAAATGATTGTTTACATTAAAATCACGTAGGCAATATAAATAATGAGTTAATGGCCCCAATTTTGTTAAACCCACACTAAATATATTTTAGGACTTTGGTATCTTTTTCATTTGTATACAATTAGAAAAGGACAGGCGGAAATTAGAGCTGTCAAATTAAGTTATGACTAAAATTCTCATACAATTCTACCGACACGCAGAAACGTGTGCACTAAAACACTGATGTTCAAGTCGAAAAATGGTTTGTCATTTCTAAGTTAGTTATTATCTGTTGCTGTCTTTTTTTCACGCTGTATTTTAGTAAAATATAGCAATGATTTAATTTTGATTTGGTCAGCGTACAAGGCAATTGGCGCTAATGTGTTAAGAGAGATAGTTAAAAGGAGTTTTTCTTTAAAATATGGTAAGTTTTCTCTATGGTTTTACAATTCTGAAAACCAATCTTTCTATGGGCTACTGTATCCGACCGTGTAAAATGTATTGTGGAGGTCAGATAAGCAGTCGTTCTATAGCTCTATGTAAACAGTATTTAGCTGAATCCAGTGAGATTGGAAGCCTACCCCAACATAGCTTGGGAAAAAGGCTAGGCAGAAGAACAAGAAGGGTTTTCTTTTGAATAAGTAAGTATCTAGTATTTGACTGCACGTATAGCCTACTGCAATAGGTCACCACACCAATTACCACAGTGCGCGATGAGCCGCAGGTTCGATCCCCGCATGGGACAAGCATTTGTGTGATCCACAAATGCTTGTTCCAAGTCTGTGTGTTCTTATTGCATGTGATTTGAATGTTTGTAAAACCTTCCGCGACACAAGGATATAAGCATGATTTAGTTTTTTATTTTTTAATCATCACATACATTGCTTTGAACCCAAAGTAAGTAGCTAAAGCACTCTTGTGTTATGGAATTCAAAGACAACGAAGGTACCATAAACACCCAGACCCGAGACAATGTAGAAAAGGGGTTTTCTACATTGACCTGACCGGGATCGAACCCGGGACCTTAGAGCTGGCGACACCTTGAAAACCAGTGTGTATGCCACTCGACCGCGGAGGTCGTCAATTGCACTCAAGTGAACAATAATTCGTGATATCTTGGTTCTGAATGAAGAAGCGTTTCATATTCTTGAAAGAACTAAGAGATATTCAAATACATTTTATTACTAATCTACCTACATAGTATTAGGTATATTTTATAACATAACTACTTGTAACTAAGTCACGCTTGCAGCAACAAGTCAAACAATAACAAGATAAAATTTATTTTAAATGTATTTATCTAACGTAGTCTTTAGTTCAAGGACGGTTTTGTAAAGACTGCACTAATTTTAAAATAACAAAAACACTAGCTTTATCCGTGTGACCTTGGCCAATTTCTTGTGGCGATAATATTTGCGTTGTCATTCGAAGATATTGTGAGAAGTATTGTTAAGTAAAACTCTATTTAAAAAAAAAACATGAGTCGTAATAAATAATGAAATAAACATTTCAGTATGCAAACTAATAACAATCATTATAACATATTCACTAGTACGCTTTACATTATCAAGATAGCGATTGTGAAAATATATCATTAAAACTCTGAGCGAATTCGTAGGTGAAAACTAGGTTTCGTATTCCGAAAAGCAGTGAGAACTAAAGCAAGCGCCGTCAAAATCTTCCTCTAAACTTTTTACCTGAGATTTCGATCGTCAAATTACATCACTTGGCCTTGATTGTGTCAAAGCTATGTTCAGAATACGGTGAGAAATACAAGTGAGGTGAGCAGTGAAGTGAGTATGAAAATCGAGGTAAGTGTTGAAATGAGTTTGGTCGTTTTCAGAATCGCTCTGGTCTTGATATTATTAACAAAAAAAAAACAAATTAGGTACCTCCACGTACATGTGCGATGTTTTGTTATGACTCATTTTATATTAAATACGTAAACATCCAAATGTTATGTTATGCTAGATAAACTATACAATCTACTCATTGTCGAATACATTTATTACCCACTCAAAAACAAAATATAATTTAAAACTGTTAATCCTTCCATCTGTCCGCGACTGTACCTAAAGGACTAGTGATGCGTTCACGCTAGATCGATTTAAGCGGCAAGGGTACAAGAATCACTTGTAGAACTAAAAAATATGTTAGTCCCGCGCAAGAGCAACCCTAGTATAATGTCTCCGCATTAGTGAGGTCCGTGGTTTTCAAACTATATGGTCATTTCCTTACAGATAAATGAGATATTTCGTTCCGTTTGGTACGTGTGGTCTATTTTGTATAGCTTAAGGCAATTTGTGCGGTAATAGAGTGTGGTCGTGTTATGTGGGCCTTTGTCCTTTAGCGGGATGATCATGGCACAAAATAAGAATATTCTTACTCTTTTCTTAGCGCGTCGAACGTCGATCAATGTTAAAATAACTATTTTTTCTGAAGGCAAGCATAATGAAGTGATAAATGAATGAGATAAAATTATTTAAAAAGTTTTAGTTTGAAGAAAGGTACCTAGTTACAGGACAGGAAGGCAAAAATCTTTGCTTGAAATATAGTAAATTACAGATCTTATAAATAATTAGTACCAGTTCTTCACATTTCGCTTACTTAGTTCGGCATGCAAATTTATAACCAATTAAGTATTAATTAATAAAATATATGATACAAACAAATTCAACATACATTACAATTAAATTACTTGACTACATTAAATAAGTATAATACTCGTTACTAATACATAGCAATTAATGCTTTTAGTAACAATTTTAGTAAAATCAAATTAATTAAAACTACTAGGTAGTATAGCAAATACTACCGCAATGAGCAAGCGTGGTGATCAATGCTCGTTCCTTCTCTATATGAGAAGATACATTTATAGGCTGGTATTATTAGGTATTGGTATAATATTGTTATAATAATATATGGCAAATTATTAAATTAATGACTAGGCATTTATTTATTTATTAAACAAGAAATAAACAACGGTTTAAAGCTAAGATATGGTATTTGAATAGCCCTTAAGTACTAAGATTCTTAATAAACATGGCAAATAGCGTGGTAGTTAAACAGTTGATAACATTATAACCTTTGATTCGCTTGACCTTTCGTCCAGGTTGCACTGGTCGTGGTCGAAGTAGGCTAACCCTTTCTGATAGGCAGATCAATTTAATCTGTTGTCAAATCAATTGATCACGACTGTGATTGGTTGATTTAAAGACTAACAACCAATCACAGCGCTTAACGTGAGGTTTGACAGCTGATTTACTCATTTCTGTAATGATCTAAGTATGTTTTAGAAACCGGGGGTTACAGTTTGTTTGTCACATAGTATGATCAGGTTAAAATATCCTTAGCTGCTTACTACTAGATATAAAATTAGTCACAATCTGGATGACGATTAATTCTATGTCTCTAGTAGAGAAGTTCGACTCGCGACACCATCGCCGCCGCGTCGGCTCTAGATCAGGGACTCCTATTAAGCCTGAAACTAATCGGGCGATCCCAAGAATATGCGTGAGTAAACCGTTTTGTTCTAAATAATTGTGAAAACACCTCACGAAAGTTATTATAGGTACAAACTCTAGTGGAAAAATTTGTTTAAGAATACGGAAAAATAGGGAGGGATATGTTATTAATATTTTTCTTCATGGTATGAATACGATTGGTAGTTTGCTAGGACAATCACGTTAATGATTCTATATTCGCAAAGGTCTTCGGACAGTGATTTGTGTTATTATCTTATATACGGTATAGCAGGCAATAATGTGGATCGCGGCCGCCGAGCGTGGCGACGTTGACAGGTGCCAATCTTGGACGTGCGCATGCGCAGCCTCGGTACTCACTGGTTGAAGAATTTTTGTAACAATCTTAAAGTTTTCTTATTGAAGGAAATAATCAGGACCCAATTAGGGCATGAATACCCTTTCAGAACTCTATGAAGGGCTTGTGTGTGGCCTATTGATGTTAGTACCTATTATATGCGGGAAAGTAAAAATCAGAAAAAAAACTGTTCTTATCAAATATAAGAAGAACAATTTCTACCTTAGGGCTTGTACTTAAAATTTTTTTGGTAGAAGAATTTTCAGGGCCTTGACCTTCGAATGAAACCCAGAACTTGAGTCACAGTATTTTACAAGCTAGGTAGTATATCATATAACAATAAGTACATTAATTTGGATGAACATAAGTATAAGGTATGTATGTACGAATGTTGACAATGAGAATCGACTACGAATTCTTATTCAAATCAGCTGTCCATAAAAAAGACAATGGACGATCAATACATACATATCTACACCATATCAATATCGTAACTTGCTATTATTATTACCAGCAAGGTCACGAAACCTTCTAGATAGATTTATTTAATTGAGCTGTTCCTAAAAATAAATACATTACAACCAAATCATACTTTTAATAGGTGTAACTTAAATGGTCATCAGGATGCGCTGTAAACATCAGGCACTACGTTATTTTGGTCAGAAAAACCAATCAACATCATCATCTTCATTTCATCCCGTAATCACTCACTGCTGAGTATAGGCCTCCCCTTTTTCTGCCATATTTGTCTGTCTTGCGCGTCCTTCATCCAGGTGGTTCCTGTTAACTTAACTATGTCGTCAACCCAACGTGCTCTCACGTCACTCCAACTTCGTAACTCCTTCGTCAACGACTTCGTCAACGTCACTCCTTCCTTGACTTGACTAGAAAAACAAATGTGCAACCGCAAGTGTGCAAGCATGATGATCACTGCTCGTGCCTTCTCTACGTGAGAAGAGGCATGTGCCCAGTGGGACATTTACAGGCAAGTATTGTTAAAATATAAATAAATAAAAATATTTACTTTTTGAAAATTGTGTTTTTTGAAGATATAAATAGCATTATCGTCAAGGTCACGAAACTCGCGCCGTGTGCGCCGGCCCCAGCAAATCAGTTCACGCGTCACAGTCGCCTGCGCCGTGATTGCGGGAGGATGAGGCCTATTACAGGACCCCTCACTACACACACACCCTGTGCATTGTATATAGCAGAAAGCACACAGAAGTTTCAGTTTAAAAGGATAGACTGACTTCGAATATCGATTCAAGATAAAATATTTAGTTTTCAAGGCATGTTGTCTAAAAAGTTTTTTTTTATGTCCGCCATGTACGATAATATAAAAATACTAGACAAGTTTTTTTCGTTTTTTACGTAGCTAACCCGAATATTCACGACAATACCTACGTTGATTTATAATGTCGAATGACGTCACACGTTCACGTGTTGTAGGAGCGTGTGACGTCATTAGCCCCCACCCCTGAACTTTGATTCGCTTAATCCCATTAGTTTTTACTAATTTAAAAAGAAATGTAGGTAGGCTGTATCAATATTTTTGTTTATGGGTATAGGTACTTAGCTATAGGGCATTAAATCCTAGATGTCGGTCAATTCTCCATTAAAGACTTTAAAAATAAGTACAGTTTCTTTCATAACGTATCGCTTAATAAAAGACTAGTGGATAAAAAAATGTGTTGTCGAATAATGCGAAAATCTTTTAGCACACACAAAACGATACTGACGTCAGACGAAACAACGAATCACAAAATTGAACCTTATACCTTCGACGTAGATGCGCTATTAATGTAAAACTGTTGGTTATGAAGTAGACTGTACATATGTGTATGACGTTTGTTATACAATCTACTCACGTGGGTGCTTTTGTTATTCGGATTCGTTGGCAAAGTATGCGCGAGCATACTATTACAATCACATGTCAACAAATACTTTTACGTACATTTGCAAATAATTTGTCAATGTATGTACTGGCAAAGTTCTTGCATTTCCTAAGCAAAAATTCAACGAAAATCTTTTGAATGGCCTGTTAGTGACCATTACTGCTAAACCGGGGGTCGTGTGTTTGTTTCCCAGCCAGGAAAAATATTTGTGAATTAAAATATTTGTAAAATAAAAAAAAAATAAAAAAAATGTTTATCAGTTATCTGGTTGCCATGTTGTCCCAAAATATTATATCTTTAAAAGCTAAAGAAACTTTGTTTGACAAAGCTACTACCTACATCAATATAATTTCGTACGAAGTGAACTAAAACTCTAAAGTTACACACATAGGGTATATTTAGCGACATCCATACAGGTGGAGAAGTGATCGAAAGTCAGTATTTTATAGTAATCTATACTAATATTATAAAGCTGAAGAGTTTGTTTGTTTGTTTGAACGCGCTAATCTCAGGAACTACTGGTTCAAATTGAAAAATTCTTTTTGTATTGGATAGTCCGTTTATTGAGGAAGGCTATAGGCTATATAACATCACGCTACGACCAATAGGAGCGGAGCATAAATGAAAAATGTTGCAAAAATGAATAACCGTTGAAACTAAAACACGCGAACAAAGTCGCGGGAGACAGCTAGTTCTACATATGACTATAAAGTTGTACTACTGACCTTTTTTGTATGTTATAACCGTATCTCATTGTCGTAATGTTATTGCTGTTCAACGAACGCTTCCTTTCGATGTATCAAAAGTGTTTTTTAATAAAACTAACGATGTATAATGAAGTTCAAAAGTCAGTGGTTACAACCGTTGGTGGTTTTCGTTTAGCGGCGTTTTTGTAAGAAATTATGTTATTGTGTGAAAGGATGCGTACGATGCATTACTTGTTACGGTTTAGTTAAAATCAGTAATGTTAAAAAAAAAAACCGGCCAAGTGCGAGTCGGACTCGCGCACCGAGGGTTCCGTACACACCTGTAGGTATATATGTAAAAGTTCACCCATCACTACGATCGAGTCATAGTTATGGTATGATAATTGCAAAATGAAAAAAAAAAAAAACAGAAATATTTTTTTTTATATGATGTAACTAAAAATTTACGGTTTTCGCAATTTTTCCTTTATCTGTACTATAAGACGTTACTTCGTACCAAATTTCAAGATTCTGAGTTCACGGGAAGTACCCTGTAGGTTTTGATTCCCGTGCGAGTTTCGAAAATTTGCGGAATTTTGCGGCATAAACGGGAGTATCTTTTGATCGCGTTGACTTAGAAGTTTGATTTTTTCACAGCTCCAAAAGACCATAGACTTGAGTATTTGATATGAATTTCAGCTTGATACCTCCACGCGTTCCTGAGAAAAAAGGTCTTGACAGACAGACAGACAGACAGACAGACAGACGGACAACAAAGTGATCCTATAAGGGTTCCGTTTTTACCTTTTGAGGTACGGAACCCTAAAAAGAGTTTTTTTTTGTAACAAAGGAATCATGAAGTACTACCGGTTTCCCGCGGCTCCGCTCGCGTGATGTCGGTTATCGCGGCAAAAGTTCCTTTCTCAGGCTCTAGACTAACTGTGTACCAAATTTTATTTAAATCGGTTCAGTAGTTTTGTTGTGATAGCGCAACAGATAGACAGAGTTACTTTCGCATTTATAATATTAGTAAGGATAAAATATAGGCCAGTCAAAAATAAGGCAATAAGCCCTATTTTTATACTGGCCTATATTTTAATATTATTTAAGTCTAGTTGTTAGTGACCCTGACTTCAAACCTAGGGGTCGTGAGTTCGATTCCCACCCAAGAGTGTTTCAAATCTTTGTGTGATGAGCATGATCATTTGTTTATTTATCATCATCATTCCAATCAACAGACCCCATTAGGTTACCCCCACTTTTGCGTAAAGTATAAACTATATAGAGGAGAGACGAGTAAGATCTTTTATTGATGGGATTCTCAATATAATCCTCAATAGGGTTTTACTCTCTTAAATATCTAACCCAAATAAATATTATTTTTTAGGTAATTAAAACAAAAGAAAATTTCAAAAAATCACACACGCAACTACATTACGCAAAGACCAAAAAAATTAATGTTCAATATAATTGAATCACTTCAAACAACGGACATTGAACAATGGGTGAGTAAAATTACGAGACATTACTTCATCGCTGTCATACACAAATTATCGTCTCATGGTAAATATTAAACAAATGGTACAACTTGATGGGATCATGACAGTCAAATTGGATGAAACAATGTTTTCATCCAATTTCGAAACTGATATAGAGCAAGTATTATAGTATAATTAGGTATTAAACTTACAAATGTTTAATGATATATTTGTACACGTGATAACACCAATGTTTTTGTTACTGAAAATAAGGTTTACTTTGGCATAACTTAGCTAAATAAGTTTAGCACCTACATGTCTTCTGCGCTTAGGATGTGATTTGCGACTTATTTTCGTATATAGTTAAGGCACTAGTCCCGATGCAAGCTTAGGTCAAGTTAGTATATTTTCCACGACAATTAAAGCCGGCTTTCCACTGCGCCATATCGCAGATCACCCTGCACCGCCGACATTTGGAAGATGCTGGTCCGTGACGCGTCTTCTCCGGTCCGTCGCAATCCACCACGCGTCGAAGTATATCGGTCAAAATTGGGTTTGATCCGGACTTTCGGGCTATGCGGGGTGCAACGACCATGCGCACCGCTTAAGTAAGAACATGCATCAGAAATTTCCTTACAAATTAATTTGTATCATGAAAACTACCGCAAAATAAACAATTTATTTTTTTACTACCTGATAGGAAGGAACTAAGATTAAAAGGCATTAGCCTCTCTTTTCAATTAATTGTACTTTGTAGCGTCTGGACAAGAAATTCATGATGATTTAACAAAATACGTATTTTGATTTACCTACTTTGGAACAATCACATCATTAGGTATATTATTATACATAGAAAGAGAGAAAGAGCTTGTATAAAAGTAAGATAAGTTTAAAATCTCCATAGCTCTTTATTCTTTCTTAAATCTTGATAGAAAGAATATAGTTTATTTTCTTTAAAACATAACTCTTTGTCTAATCGGGCGTTTGAATACGAACGATGAATGAGACCGAATTGAATGTAGCTGTCTTAGTGAACGAATGGCGGGTCGTATTATTCAACGCCGAACATAAACAAGTGTACTTGTTACAAAGGGTCACGAGAGTAAAAAAGCTATGGAGACTTGTTTTCTTATGACGGTATTTTTTTCATTTATTTTTTGTATTGTTATGTAGTTTATTTAGCCGATTATCTTACTATTAAAATACGAGAGAATATCAGTCATTTCAACAGTGAACTGTTTTCTCAATATTAAATTTTTATTTTTAACATACAATATAATAACCACAGTATTGCTTAATTAATCATTCCAGCTAAGTTTGATAAAGTCTTGCATTGTTTGATTGACAGCAGTCTTAATATGTCCATCATAATGGTTGCGAAATAGATAACAGATATCTAAAATAATATAATTTAATTATTATTTAAATGAAATGAAGGACGGAATTTATCTATTTGTTACGGTTGAGCTGTATGAGTATAATTAGAATTTAGGGCGATGATGTCATTGTTAGAAAATATAGCAGAAATTATGTGTCCCTTTGCAGAAGTGTGTATTATCCTTCAATATTTAGATTTATCGTTTTAAGAAAGGACTGGAATTAGTTTTATTCCTAATTTATCTAATTCTTATTCAATATTATATTACATCTACATTTAACCTACTTTTGTTTTGTTTACGGGCTGTAAATCTAGTGATTTCAGCTCGACTAGGGGATATGTCGGACTTGCACCGAATATAACACCCAGCTCCGGTCCCGATCTTGCCTTTGCCGGAGCCGCGGATTCACTAAAGTATGCTCGGCGAGGCTCCGGCGGCATCTATATTTAACCTAACAAAAAACATCTTATACCGAGGAAAAACATATGTTCGCATAATAAAAAAAATGTGACCTATTATTTAAGTATCTTACTTAGCAAAGCAAGTAACAAACCGACTCCATTCCATTCTGTAACCCCCGATTTAGAAGCCCTCACTAAATTTCAAGCTTAGAAAACCAAGAAAGGAGTAGATTGGACAAAGATTCGGACAAAGACTTGCACGTGTGTCCACACGTGGGCATAGAGGTCACTGACCTGCCCATAAACAATATGAACTCATTAAAAAGGGATTCATTGAAGTCTTAAATTGCGTTTGTTTTGTTTAACACAGCTGTACGGGAAGTTGGTCAGGTTATGTTTCTTTTTAGAGGGTTGAATAAGAGAATCAACCCTCTGTGAGGTAGTTTTTAGAGGGCTAAATGAGGGAATCATCCCTCTGTGAGAAAGTTTATGTCACACGATTTAAATTGAGCAAACATGTGCCCTTACTCTCCAATTTAATTTTTATTCTAATACAATGCCAATGTAAAATATTGATATTAGTTTCTTCGTGTGTTTGTCAGTTTTTATAATGTGTAGGAACCTTAGAGTAAGAATAAGTAAACTATATAGTGCACTCTATAATATCGAAACCATCGATATTTTTGTTTACGTCTGTCGTCATACAGAAAATCACTTAAATAAGTAAATGAGCGTAGTACTAACAGCAAAAAAGTTGCTTACGCTTGGCACAACGGGCTAAGCGGTTACTAGCGATGCGCGCACTCTATGTTTGTCTATGTATACTCTATGGTATGAACATACTTTTACAACTTGTCTATGGCTGAAGTTATTTATATTTAATTTGGTTTAAAAAATATTACTAAATTTACTATATTGTACATATCGCAGTTATATTTTTCCTTGTTACAGTTAACTTGGTTGGGTTAAAAGATCACGGGCATGTAATTGACAGTTTCCTGTTCTAAGTAATGCAATGATGGCCTTGCGCAACTTTTTAATGGAGTTAGAAGTGGTTGCAGTACGCATGCGCAATAGGAGAAAAGTTGAAAGTCAAATTATAGGCTAGAAAATTGTTAAGTTAATTTTATTTCGTTTTGTAGTTGTAAATTGATTAACTAAAGTATAAAGATAGACAACCCGAGTGCGACGACAGACGTTGATGCGAGAATATCGACGGTTCCGATATTTTTCGGGTAGGTAATGATAGTTTTTGAGATAGTTTTAATAAGACGGTGGGCTCTGTTTTGATAGAAATTTTACGATTTTACACACAGATTTCACATGTTCATACTAGTGCCAACAATTCATACTCGATATGCGCACTCTATAGTTTACTTATTTATTCCTCTAAGATAACAACAGATTGCATTTACATCATTAGATAAATACCACTAAACAATTTATATAGCTAATTACATCTTGAGACGACATCCTCTTAGCTATATCCTCGAGATGATGGGGGCTTGGGGTCTCCAGACCTCGTTAGAAGGTCAAGGACGGATCTAACAAGGATGCGGGCCATGAATATTACATAGCGTCTCGCAGAGATTTAAACAATCGTTTCTATGACGCTTAACAATTCATTGTAGGCTTACATTGTAAGAATGTTTGGATGCATCTTATTGTGTTATGCTTTTAGTGACATTGTTGAGGTTGTTAACACAATACATTTGACTTATTGTAAATGGAACTTCATTTAAAAGTAAATAACAATCTCAGTAATTTTGTGTATAGGTTGTGTAAATCCTTGTGTTGCGAGGGGTTTTACAAGCATTCAAAGCATTTTTGGGACAGAGAACGTTTGTCCCATGCGGGGAACGAACCCGCAACGTGTCGCGCACAGTGGTAATTGGCGTGCTGATCTATACCACTCTGCTATACGTGTCAATATATCGTATCATAACTTAAGGTTTAGTAAAAAGAACGTTCTGAGGTTAAGAATAAAAATAAAATTAAAGACTGATTTTAAAAAGCTTTTGGTGACGATTATTTAGTTACTTTAATATACCTACTCGTAGTGATAACAAAATTAATAATAAGGTTAAAAATTACGGATATTTAAATAAAAACAATAATCGTAATGAAAAATCACAGGACCACGGGATATAAAGAGGGTTTTCACTCAATCATTAAACTTTTTTCATCTTGATCTCAAACATTCCCTCTTTCTCATGTCATCCTGAAACCAGTCTGATCGTCGATCCAACTGGTACCCTTTGATAATATATCACATCACAAAATTCTCTCACGAATGTTCTAAGCTTCTAAACACGTTTGTAGCTGGGTCAGATGTTTCAAAAGAGGGTCCGCCCTCAGTACATTGCCCCTTAGATCCTCTTTTATTTTTAAGTGTCAGTACAGCCCTTAGATGGTCCTTTTGGAAGAATAAAAAACGACCAAGACAAGACTAATGTATTCCGTAGGAACGTGACTGTTACGTCCTTCGAGGTAGATGTACCTACCTTAATGATTTTATGACCTCAATTATTGTTTTTGTTGAAATATACCTGTACGGAAATCATCCTTAGTAATGTGTAGTCTTTAAGATAGAATAAAGATGAAGTCCTCGGTTAAAAGACAAAAGTAAGTTACATACACCAGTGGCGTACACAGCAGTTTATAAGGTGTGCCTGCTCTTAGGTCCCGGGTTCGATCCCCGTGGGGTCAATGTAGAAAATTACTTTTCTATATTGTCTCGGGTCTGGGTCTTTGTGGTTCCTTCTTTGCCTCTGATTCCATAACACAAGTGCTTTAGCAACTTATTTTTGTTTCAGAGCAATGTATGTGATGTAGATTATATTTTTTCTCTGTTTATAGACCCAAGGTGACGTGACGGTGGCCTTTTTCAATAGCTTGCAAATGTCGATGTCAAATATTTGTTGCCGGGTGCTTTAATTTTTTAACTTAATAATATTCATTATTCAGGAGATTCGTCTTAGCTCAGATATTAACTAACCAAATTCACGTATAACACTTTTACAGAATACACACGTAATCATAAATAATAAATAATACTAGCCTATAAATGTCCCACTGCTGGGCACAAGCCTCTTCTCATATAGAGAAGGAACGAGCATTAACCACTATGCTTGCTCATTGCGGGTTGGTGATTTTTAATTGAAATTTTTGGAATCGAGGTTTGCTCACGATGATTTCCAAAATGAAAATGAAAATATTTTTATTTCAAGTGGGCCTTTTCAGGCACTTTCAAAACGATAAATGACTCTAGTTATTTCTAGTCGTTCCTTTACCGATCCCACGTAAAACCCATACCCAAACATTATTATTAAGTATTATAATATTTTGACGTTTCTCAGTGGCATCATTAAGACAACATTATGTCGTAGGGGTGGCACCGCTAAAATGATTTAAGTGTTCACATAATTTCATTCCTCCTAATTGAGTATAGTAGATTAGAGTTTTTTGTCGAACTCTCAAATCGTGAGTTGTTTATGTTCCAAAGGGTGTATGGTTTAAAAGCGACTTAAAAAAAAGGAGCTTCTTGAACATGGCATACACTTGAAATATATCAATTTTAGTCGTCGTTTCCTGTATGAGAGCATATGGAACATGTAACTGAAAACTTTAAAGTATTTACTTAGATTTGTTGTATCTTTTTATTTATATTTATGTCTTTCCCAAATATAAATATGAATTCTTCTGAATTATCTATCTTTATATGGCTTGATTTGGACGAAGCTACCTCTCATGAAATTACAGTTCGCGTCCGTAAGGCGCCAAATATATGCATTTTCGAAATGTAATGTTTCGGTGCAAGCAGACGACGGACCATTTATACGCCGGACAGCATGACCATTGCACGTTGAGCGCAATAATATGGCCGCGCGCACACAGACTCGATTTTGACTTCTTCAAGCTTCGACTGCATCGTTAACTATAGAATTCTATGACCGCTCGCACATGGACTGCTTGAAGTCGTCAAAACAAAAACAAGGTGGAAGGAAGTGCATGTAAAGCGCAAGATTGGTTGATAGCTCGTGCAGTCCGTGTACATTGATCACTGTTTAACTCGAGCAGTTTCTGTTGCGCTGCTGAGTTGGAGGTTTGACGGCGCGGTCTCCATGATTGGGAGAACCAAATTTCAAGCGCGGTCATTTCTATCGGGTCTTAAACTTGCAAAAAGCATGAGTTACGGTAAAAGCATAATGTATTGAACCCGACCCTCACGATAACAGGCCGACCGTTGAACCGACGTGTCTGGGACAATGCACTCTTATCGCGTTGCATTTCTCACCGTATCGGGAAACTGACTCGAATTTGTGAATCACTGCAACATTCCGTATTTATTTTTATGGAGTTATTTAAATATATGATCAGATTTGTAACAAAAAAATATACTTCATTTAATGATAAATTATGGGACGGTTCAGGATTAAAATAAACAAATAATAATAAGAGTTAATTTACAATTGGAATTAGCCAGCTATGAGTTTTAACTATCTTCTATACATGTAAAATGCTTTGTCTTGAATGACTTACTGACGAATGAACGCACAGCCTAAACCGCTTATCGTTAAAACCTTAAATTTGGAGGGTGTGTTCTTTGTACGA
Source organism: Diachrysia chrysitis (assembly GCA_932294365.1). Taxonomy (NCBI): domain Eukaryota; kingdom Metazoa; phylum Arthropoda; class Insecta; order Lepidoptera; family Noctuidae; genus Diachrysia; species Diachrysia chrysitis. The sequence continues at coordinate 4,153,362 of OW028659.1, read as the reverse complement.
CGTAGGCAATCGTATTTGATAGGAGTTTCCAAAAAATCTACCCCTAGGGGGGTAAAAAACGGGAGCGAAGTTTGTATGGGACAACGTGATTCCTTGGTCCAATCTACTTTAAATTTTGCATAAAAATTCATTACCAGAATTGAAAGACCTGTTTCGTATTTTATTGAAACTCATCGCCTAACGGGGTTAAAAAGGGGTAGAAAGTTATTTTGGGGGTGATTTGCATCGAAGTTGATATCAATACTCCTTAGTGTTTGTGATTTAAAATACATTTTATTTTGACACATGTTTGAAAACTGAATCCGATTTAACGGAAAAACGTACCTAAAGGTCTCTTAAATGCTAGCCCCTTGCAAAAACATTTGACCTTTGACCTGGTCATCAGGCAGCTAGCAAAGAATATAACAAGAATAGCCAGCAACTGCAATGAGTTAAGTTAATTTAAAAGTCATTTAATAATTTAAATGCTTTCATACATGCTACATGCTACCAGAAATAGCCAAACCAAAGGCGAAAGGGGTAAGGTTTAAAAACTAAGAAAGAGAATTTAAGAAATTTAATATAATGTAGTTTGTAAATGTATGTGTGTAATAATTTAGTTTATAATGTACTATTTTTATATTTTACATGTAATAAGTTAGACCTTGCATAGTGTTCTCTCAATTATGTATTTAGAATTAGAAATAAGTTTTTTTTTAATGTTTTGCACACTACTTTTGTTAGATTTTCCTTTATTTTATTTTTGTTTAAACTATTAAACACTTTTCTTTGGAAAATGGTTGCCTGGAAAAATTGCCTTGTGTAATAAGGCCGTCTTTTGTACATACTAGGTACTTCTCTATATTATATCTTATATTTTATTAACTTGTTTGTGTGCAATAAAGAATAAATAAATTAATAATTAAGTACCTATGTTATGTATATGCATACAAAGGCACATTAGATGACAGTGACCATTTTCAGTTCCAGCCTTTGTTTTAGTTGCCAGGACATTATCTATACTGCGTTCGCAATTCATATCCCAAACATGTAAACAAACACGAGTTTTAGGAAAATCAACTGTATTGTTTACAAATAAGGTTCAGTATGCGCTACAACTTCACATTTTTTGTGACTTATTTAAAAGTACTAGTCAGTATAAAATAAACTAAAGTTCATTTTTACACTCGCATAAAGTTGATTTTGTTTAAGTGGAAATAACATAAATTTGCACAAAATTTTTAATAGTCTATAAATTGTATACTTAAGTTTTGCTAAAAGGTAAAATATTACTTCATATAGGTATAATACATAAATCAATTTAACCACTTTTTTGACTGCATTAAACACGTTATATTTTAACCGTATCAACTAACTTGTAAATGAGTCTTATCAAGATTGCGTAAACGATTTCTTGGCAACCGATTATACATTCATTTATTAGTTAGCGAGGGTTCAAGCAGTTTACTTTACGATTTAATGTATTGAGTCGATGTTTCAGAATTACAAAGGCGGATGTTGAATTGAAATAAACTGAAATTGTTAATTCTAGTGATTTGGTGGACATACATCTGGACAGTAGAGGTCACTTTTTAACTCTCAATCTAGTATTTTGTGCTAACACCACAAAAAAATGATATTAGAGGTTGCCCGTGGGTCTTAAATAATAGTCTAATAACCTTCCTTCTGCCGGGTAAAAAATAAGTGTTTATTCTAAATATGGAGCTCGTTTTTTGATGATCCCACGTGACAACTTGTAAATTCTTCTTCTTATATCCATTCTTCCTTCTATCTACCTAAACTTACGCAAATTGAAATATTAATGAAGAGTACTAGCTGTTACCCGCGTGGTGTCAGTTATCGCGGCAAACAGTAGTCTATGTCATTTCTTAGGTTCCGACCTTACCCCACACCAAGTTTCACCATCACCATTCACCAAGTTTAGCCGTTAAAGTGTAACAGATAGAGAGAGTTACATTAGTATATAATACTAGCTGTCCCCCGCGACTTTGTTCGCGTGTTTTTGTTTCAACGGTTTTTTATTTTTCCAACATTTTTCATTTATGCTCCGCTCCTATTGGTCGTAGCGTGATGTTATATAGCCTATAGCCTTCCTCAATAAACGGACTATCCAATATAAAGAATTATTCAATTCGAACGAGTAGTTTCTGAGATTAGCGCGTTCAAACAACCAAACTCTTTAGCTTAATATATAAGTATAGATTAGTATGGATATGAATAGACGCCCATTAACCTACATGAAAAGCAGACACTCCCAAGAAAAGCATAAAACAAAAACACAGTAAATAACCAGGTTAGCAACAAGACAATACATTAGCACTTAAACAAAAGACAACATTTACATTTGAACATTTTTATATAGGGAGGTGATCATTAAACTTACAAAAATGAACCTTAATCCCTTGAGATAAGGGTTATGTTGATGTTGTTGTCAGCCGTCACGGCGCATGCGCAACAACAATGATCTGGGAACTTAGTCCTGACTCCTGCGCAGTTTACAATCCTTGGCCACTCTGATAACATCTAGAAGTAAATATCGTCATGCTAGACTGTCATGGCGAAGCTTTCTTTTTTTGGCTGCAGTTATTTTGCTGATATTGAATGATATGGATAATAATATGGTTAAAAACATATGATAAAAATATATGGTAATAAATGTATATTTCAATAGTAATAATAATATCCGTTTATTACAGAGAAACTTACAATAAATACAAATCAATGTTACGTAATTAAAACCTTTAAAAGTAAGTGCATTGATCAGTGAACACTAAAATCTAAACTAGACCGAGCCTGTATCTTAGACGTTAGAGCCTTTCCGTGTTACAAAACAATATTTGATAAAGTATGTGAATTACAGTATTTACTGGTTATAATATTTGTATTATATAATGCCCAAAACACGTATTAAAGACACACAAACAATTGATAGATCTAGTAACTCGAAACATAATTTTATGTTTTTTCTTTAATGGGTCAAGACCGCCTTACACACTCCATCATTGCAACTCTTATTAGCCAGGATCTACAATGATAACTAATGAATACCATCGAGACACTTAAGCTGGGTGTGTACCAGGAAAACGGTTGGCAGTCTTGGAACCCACAACGAAATTAATCAGAAGTAGTAAATGGGAGGAGTAGGAAAAATAGTCTATGAAATAAGTAAACTTATTTCATAGACTATTACTAACTCGAAGACATCAAAGGTGCCCAAAAAACAACCACATAGCAGATCTACTTCGCATAATATGGGAGGAATGGAAATGTCAAACTGAAAAAAAAAACCCTTTCTGTAATATTATCCACTTTAATGTAAATACGTCTACCGCTTCGGCAATGAAAACCTTAATTGCATATCTGTATGTCGGCGTATACCTTTGTGTATGTGAGAAAATCCTAAAGTAGGCCGCAAAAGAAAGTAAAATTGCGTCATACACGATTGCTGTATGTATATGTAGATTTCCCAGACCAAATTAATAATGACAGTAAGGCTGCGAATCCATCAGAGATGTGCGAGGATGCGTAGGGTGCGTAGGAAACAAGCGCTAAGCGAGGATAGGTAAATGAAGCGATGAACGCAGCCTAAATAATTAATTTAAAAACAACTACAAGGTCCATTTAAAAGAGTTTTTAATTGTGCATTAATAATGTACCTATGTATTTAACTTCGTAATCACAATAAATACTTTGACAATATCTCAATTAATTGTATGGTAATCAATTTGAAATCCGTCAAATGACTCGTATTCTCAAGTTGACTTGTACTTAAAATGTTGGTATGATCATCCATCCATTGGTAGGGAGACAAGTGTTTGCTTTCCCTTGATTGTTTGACATCGATTTTTAACACTCCCACTTACTATAAGAATATAGTTCCTGTGTTATAGAAACAAAAAATTGTGTCGTGATTGTAGGTAATTCACGTAGGAAGTTTATTGCTACATTTTTTTAAATACTAAATACCTTTATACAAAGGGCTCATTCATTTAGACGGTGTAGTCATTCATCTAGGTCTTAGTTCATATAGTTACGACACTGACATCCATTCATACTGTCACAGTTGAACTGAACTGAATAGATATCGGCTGTGTCCGACACTCGATCTCTGAGGTCAATGCATTGCCTCGCCACTGGTAAACTAATAGCTATGCAATCATATTCAGTTATATTACAAAGATAATTTGCCATTCTAGGAGAAAACTTGAAACTATCTAAGGTAGAGTTTGTTGCGCCGTTTCTTCTCCACAGCCAGAGCACTTAGGTAGCGATGAAGGGTGGGCGAATCGGGGTGCTGTCTGAAATGTTGACTTTCAAAAAGTATAACTAATACTTTTTGAAAGTCAACACCTTATTTGAAATAGTAAATGAATTTTGATTTTTGATAATTAAAGCCACAGTGGAAGACTTAAAAGAAGCAATGCAATCAATTTGGACATATTTTAGGTTGGTTATATCTAATAATAACCATTGAAATGAAATGAAAGGATCAAAACAACTGACTAATAACTCCTTGACATTGTGGTCACTGAAAGGACGTTTTACATCTTCAAAAATGATAGCAAATCAATAAAGTGCATCAAGATAAATATGCTAGTTAAAGTAAATGTGACTTACAAGTCATAGACTACCTAACATCATCAAATAAATAATACATTGTAAACATACAGAAATATAATAGGAGTTCTTTCATTCGTGAAGTGAAAACGAAAGTAGATTCCAATGACAAGCAAGTTTTTTATCCTCAAATCCAATTTAGGCAGGATTCTCTTCACTGCTCTGGTTTAACCACATTTTTACCAACACGTGCTTCATTTAAATTACACTTTTACTGGTTGAAGGACACGATATAAGATGTAGTACCTATTCGGGTTTTTTTAATTTCTTTTGGTTTAATATTTTAAGAAACAAATTCGCCAACAAATGTTTATACAGTGTCGCGTTTGTTTTGATGATAAAATTATTTTACGAATATATTTTTGTGTCCATACACTATAATCTCATTATAAAAAGTTGTCTGGAATTTGCTGAGCAACCTTGTTTTAGAAAACATAATAATTATTGATTATGTATACATACATTTTTTTTAAAATATTAAATATATTTTTTATATATATTATATTTTATTATATTTTTATATATTTATATTATAATATGTTTAATATATTTTTGTGTAAATATTATGGTTATTTTTCAGGTAGTTTTGTTATGCATCGTCTGAAACCGATTCGGATTTCTACCAATCAGTGCATAGTAATAACCCACGGTTTAAACAATTATTTATATATTACGATGTCAAGTCAATACTTCATGTTCTATAACCATACGCTATTACAAAGTTAAAATGTAGCCGTGGCATCTATTTTCGTGCTAATTAAAAAAGATTCCACTTAGAACTAAAACAACACCACTTGTTTATGGCGCGGTAACCGATAAACCGTTTCCGGATTAGTAACTTATCCATTTGTTATTATTTACTGAATATGCGAATTTGACATAATATGTATTTTTAAAAGCTTTTCCTTAGCTTGGAATGTTGTATGTTTGATAAGGAAAATTTTGCAAGTTAAATTAGACCTACATCTCGACATCCGAATAAGTTGAAATTTTCTATACTTATATAAGATCGGCGACAGTACAGTATTATACTTATGAGCTGTTCTGATGATAGAAACTGAAGGTGGCAATAGGAACTCTGTAATAAAACGACGCAATCCCATCGTGTTTGGGCTTGTTTGATTTGTCTTCGCTAGTACTTTGAGCCTAGCCGATTGAAAAGCTTGTGTTTATGAATCCATTCTAAGGTAAAAAAAATTTTTTTTGTCAACAATCCAGGTGATTTTTAGATTCATTATCAATTGCAAATGGACTTGGAAGTTCCATTCGAGCTTTATACTTGCCAGTTTTCTCTGTACAAACGGAATCGGCAACCGGGTTGCCAGATGAGAAAAGGCTCTATCAGAACGTGCTGAACTAAAGACCTATTTGGTACGGTCGTGAGGTATGTTATGTGTACTGTATCGTAATCGTCAGTAACTGCGTCATGCTGTGAATCAATAGTTTTTACTTAACATCTGTAATGTTCATAGCAGTTACCAAATGCCGTTAGACCTAAGTGACGGTATGTTACAACTTATCAAAAGCTTAGTTCAGTTTAGTCTTTTTAAAAGACATAATATCAAAACTATTTTCGCTTAATTTCTACTTTAATATTTTCCAAAGGCATTATTTTTATCTTTTATCTTGGGCCCACTCACACACGGCTATCTGATCCCGAACTAATCATAGCCTGTATTTTTGCCACCATACAACTGATAAACATACTTATTTATTTCTAAATATAACATATTATAGATTTATTATATGTATAGATAAATTACACCCAGACATAGAACAAATGATCATGCTTATCACACAAAGATTTGTCCTGGATGGGAATCGAACCCACGACCTCCGGTTTAGCAGTCAGGGTCACTAACCACTAGACCAACAGCCCAGTTAACATTACGTCCGCCTAAGTCCCCTCCCCCGTCCCTAAATGGAGAGACCGACTTGTTTTAAATGCTGGTTTGGCCCTAGATCCAGCCGTCTCTTGCTGTTTGCCTCATGAAGATTGTGAGCAACCCACTAAGTCGAGATCCGAACCCCGCAAGGGTTGCCCTTAGTGAGGCCTTTATGGTATAGCCAAAAGTCCCGTGAAGCAGTCGAAGTCTGAACTCAGGCTAACTGCCGTAGACGTCTTAAAAAAAAGTCCTTCTAAGTACTTTCTTTATCTTTTGCGGTTGTTGTCGTCGATGATTATTAAGTATCTAATATTATAATTTATTCACATAATTAGACCAACTACATAATAATCATTTTTAGAAATTCGTCATATGTTTATAATCTGAGAAAAGGGGTACTTTAAGGAGCTATTTCGGGGTCAGTGTTTATCATAAACGATATCGCATAAGGATATTAGCGATAAGGGCCTAATAATGACCCTTGAGGTATTCTACAAGACAATAATTTGTATTGGTGCCAATTTATTCTAGTTCTGGCTAGTAACTGGCGAAATATATTTTATATAGTAAGTAGCTAGGTGATGTGATGTTAATTGAGTGTTGTGTTAAATGTGAATGCACCGAGTGATATAGGTCACCACGCTAACTACCACCGTGCGTGACCTCCTGTGGGTTTGACCCCTGCATCCCCACACAAATGCTTGTTTTAAGTCTGGGTGTTCTTTGTACAAGGGATTTAAATGTGAAACCTGGGACACAAGGATTAAATTCCTTAGTTCGGGAGTTATTATAAAAAAAGAAAACTATTTTTTTTTACTTATAGAACGAATTAAATGAGCCAACGAGACTGCAAACCGCAATCTAGTCTTAGTTGTCACTGTAATGACACTCGTAGTTCAATCACTGATGTTATGATTAAAACACAACAATATTTACTCTGGCATCACTATCTAAATATTAATCGATTACAACTTTGCAGTATGACACTCGATTCAGAATAAAAAACAAAAATTTAAACAATGAAATCAAGAATGCATTCAAATTTACATAAAATAGACGAGAATTCTTAGAAAGTTAAAATTATGTAAACGTATCTATTCATGTGTGGAATTAGCAACTGCATCGTACGTAATGCATTAAATTATTTCATCAAACATTCCAATAAACGCATGTCTAAAGATGTTACTTGTTTAAAGTGTATTGCAACGAAAACGAAGTGAAAATTCTAAACATTGGACCTCCATTGTAAACTCTACTTTGTGTTGAGGACAGTAGAGTATGTTTTTACTTGTTTGGTGGTTGCTTTGTAATCAGCTGGTCGAATGCGCATTGCGTTGCCCATCTCAGTCAGTGAAGGCGCGAACGCAGCGCGCACGCGCACTGATTTCTAACCCTTTTCAAGGCACGTACGAATTATTTTACGAAAATAAAACAAAATTCTAGCAGTTCTAGCCCTTTATTGGTTTATGAAGCACTCTTGCAAGGATTTTTGAAAGGATAACCCATTTGGTAAGTGGTTTTATATTTTTCTGATTTGACGTTTTGGCGCGAAAATTTTATGTCGTCGTATCTTGACTATTAATCGTTTTTAAAACCTTACAATTATTAAAAAATAAGTAGGATGCAATGACCATAAATACACGAAATTTAGTGTTAAAAGATACTGAAATTTTTTCGAAAAAATAATGTCAGTGGAAAGAATGTCAGCAGCCATTTTGAAAAAAATGCATTACTCGATTAAACCAGTTTATGACGTAGCTTTACTTTTTATTGCGTTTCAAAGAAAATATAATATAAAATCAAAAGAATTATTATAAAAAATGTTAAACATTTATATTTTTATTTATTATTAACACTGAGTCTAACAGCAAATTGTCGCTACATGTAAAAGGTTAATTCTTACGACATTTTTGATAACAACCTTCTTTATCCAAGCAATTAATGGTATTAACATTTAAAAATTCAGGTCCTTCGATAACCGTGTCTAAGGCTAAGCCTGGCTAGGCTTTTATGCTAGGATATACAGTGCAACCTCGATATAACGAAACTGAAGGGACCTAGAAAATAATTCGTTAAGTATATCAAGTAATTTCTTACAATGAGGTTTGTTATACAGAGGTTATGTTAGTCAAGGATTCGTTATAAGATGGTAATAAAATTAATATGAAAAAGTTAACAAGTTTGAACCTGACGAGACATGAATTATTGTGAAATTGAATGTAGATAACTGATAGAATTAGTTATGTTGAGGTTGTAAGTTAACGAAATTGGTTAAATAGAGGTAAATAATACTTTCTATTTATATATGTTTGAAAATTCGTTATAAAAAGCTTTTTGACAAATGTATTCGTAATGTAAAGGTATATTATGCATTAACTCTTATAGGCAGTTCTAGGTTCTAGGGGATTTCGAAAAATTCGTTGAATCGAGGGAATCATTATATTGAGGTTGAGGGTCGTTATGCTAAGGTTACACTGTAATACAACTTAATTTCGGCATGTAATCGTCCCACTGCTGGGCAAAATCCTCTTCTCATATAGAGAAGGAACGAGTATTTGCAACAAGCTTGTTTACTTGAGGGTTGTAGAATTCAGATTCCTATGATTGGAATCCAGGTTTGCTCGTGATGTTTTCCTTCACCGATTGTCAATGTTTAAGATTGATTATAAATACTTAAGATTGTACGTAAACCTAACGAACCTAACTTTGAAAAGGTCACAATCGCACTTATAGCTTGCAATGGGTTCGTACCTGCAACCTTGTCACTTAAATCGCTAGGCCACCATTACACAATCTAGGTCCATGTATCTATCTAGGTATAATTCTAGGTATCTGTGCAGCGTTTTAAAAGGTTATAATTATAGTGAATGCAGGTTCTTTATAAAGCTCTTGTCCAGCATGACAGTTGACAGTTAACGGGTAATATTCTTGCAGTTTCCCAATATATGTTGGCAATATGCAAGGCTTCCTGTCTCTCAGGATTCAGCTGAATACTAGAATATTAAATAAATAAATAAATAAATGTGGACAACATCACATACATTGCTCTCAACCCAAAGTAAGCACTTGTGTTATGGAATTCAGAGACAACGAAGGTACCACAAACAGCTAGACCCGAGACAATGTAGAAAAGTGCTTTTCTACATTGACCCGGCCGGGGATCGAACCCGGGACCTCAGAGCTGGCGACACCTTGAAAACCGGTGTGTACGCCACTCGACCACGGAGGTCGTATCGATCGTCGAATATTATATGGAGCGATTGCGATTCACTGGATAAATATGAAATCGATTTTATTTGACTTTGACTTAGGTCAAGTATAGATAAGATTAGATCGTTCGTTCATTTGTTTTACTGCATAATATGCTGTGAAATATCGGAAATGCACTTTTACTTTATTAAAATAAACACTGACAGAGTTATCACGCATATCTTTTGATAAAGATTTATCATATAATATTGCAATATTTCAATGCAATATTTGTTCAATTACTAGAACTTTTCAGTGCAAATGCAATTGTCAGAATCGATTTTATGGATACAATGTTTTTCTAACTATTCTATTGTTTTCTTATTGTTTATATTATCGTCGTAATTAATTTGTGATCCTATGTTTGTATCGTGTATTTGTGACGTTGACGTAACAAGGATATAGATTACAGATAAAGTAGTGATGTGAAAAAATGTATGAAATTGAGCAGTCAATAACAATTCTAGCCAGTCTAAGTTGTTTACTGAATTTGCATCCGACAGTTCCTGTTCAGGGATAGCCATTGAAAAGGCTCTTTATTCTCCTCGCCTTACCAACCCTTCTATTCTTACCAACCAGAATTAGGTACCAAGATAAAGATTTTTTTTTCTTTGAACTTTCTGTTCTTTGGAACTAGCCGTTTGGGGTTGAAATCCTTGACCCGTGGGGTCCGAGTGCACACATGCTTTTTAAAGACCTGGCCAAACGCATTGTTGATATTTTGCGTGACCCAAGGGCTGGTTTTTACCTTGGACAGAGGACAAGCATTGCCATACAACGTGGCAATGCCGCCAGCCTTTTGGGCACAGTTCCAGTCGACAGCGATGTGAACGAATTTGATGATGCTATATTTTAGGTGTTAGGTTTTAATTAGTTAAGTGTATATATAGTTAAGTTCGATCTGTATATATCTTTTTTTCCTCTAGGATTTAAATAGCTTCCAGAACTTCATAGCCTAACAAATAAAAAAAAGTTTAGGGTTCAAGATACCGTTGGGTGAAACCGCGGAGCACAGCTAGTATTATACATGGTGTTCATAATCACTGTTTTTCTTTTAGATAGTACACGTGTGTATAACATAATTGCATTTCAAACAATAGATTGTTTGATGACCGTATCCTGTAATATGATTGGTGAGCGCTGTGTGACGTCATAGATAAGTCATTGGTTTGTTAGATCCGTAATAAGACCCGCAATAAGGTAAGGGATTGTTGTTTATTTTAACAAGATTTACGAAGGGCCAAAGTGAATTAAGATCGTGTTTATTTATAAAATACTAGCGGTTTCCCCCGGCTCCGCCCGCGTGAATGTCGGTTATCGCGGCAAAAAGTTGCCTATGTCCTTTTTCAGGCTCTAGGCTATCTGTGTACCAAATTTCATTTAAATCGGTTCAGTAGTTTTGGCGTGAAAGCGCGACAGACAGACAGACAGAGTTACTTTCGCATTTATAATATTAAGTAAAGATAATACAGGATGAGATCAGGGTTGCTATTCTCTTCAATTTCAGCGTCGAGCGTAGCGTTGTCCACGTCAAATATCATGTAATTTATGACATTCAGACATTGAATTCAGCGCTGTTTTTGTTTGCAGATTCTAAATTTTCAATTTAATTAGTGTTTCCTTATTTTGAAAAAGCAACAAATACGTGTTTAATATATTTTTATTATCTAACCGATGGACTAATTAAATTTGAACTTCATACCCTGTCGTCTCCTCCATTAAGGCTGTATTTACTACAAAAGGTGACCAGAGGTTTCCACTTTCACAATTGCAAAATATTAGTTCAGCCAAGAGAAAGTCCCATAATACAGTCCCTTTACATTTTACTTATGTTTACGTTACACGGTAAGAAAACAAGTACCGCTTCAACGGTACTGAGTTCCTTGAAGCAACTGGCGAGTTAACTGGTACACTTTGAGACTTAATATTATGTTTGTATGCTTCGGTGGTAGCCGGACTAAAGTCCGGAAAAATTGAGTCCAGTCCAGTGGTACCAACACGAGTTGTATGCAAGAGGGATTATACAAAGTGATTCTGTTATCCTTGTATTAACAAAAACTATGACCTATATATCTTCCTATATATAAAAATGAATTGCTGTTCGTTAGTCTCGCTAAAATTCGAGAACGGCTGGGCCGATTTGGATATTTCTTTTTTTGTTTTGTTCGCTAGAATACAGGGAAGGTTTAAAAACAAAAAAAATAGGTAGGGTAGGTAGGGTAGGGTAGGGTAGGTAGGGTAGGGTAGGTAGGGTAGGGTAGGGTAGGGTAGGTAGGGTAGGGTAGGTAGTCAGTTGACGGTAGCGAAGCCGCGGGTACAGCTAGTCGGTTATAAAAACAATTTGGATCAGAAATTCCAAAACAAATGAAAAACTAAGAACTCGTATTTTAATACTATACATTAGTACTACGTAGTAAACTTTGACGGTAAAAGCACTGAAATTCGAGATAACTTTTTGTTTACTTGTGTATTTCTGTATGGCAGTCGGGAACAACGGCTTAACGTGCTTTCCGAGGCACGGAGGGGTCTCGGTATGTTAACAAATGGTCACCCATCCACTAACCAACCTTTATTATATAAACTCGCTTTCACTTTGTAAGGAGCCCCTTGCGGAAAACCAAAAGTATTAAGATAAGATAGAAAAATACTATTTCTTTTAGAACATTGCGTATTCAGATATGGTATCAGACTTCCCGCTGTACTTGTAATATAGCGTTAGGGTCTTAGAGTAAACATAGACAGGCATAGATTGCGCTCATCGCTAGAAGCCTCTTGTGCTGAGCGTAAACAAATTTTTAGCTGTAAGTACGCTCGTTTATTTATTTAAGTGATTTTCTGTGCGACGATTGACGTTTATCAGACAATATCGATGTTTCAGATATTTTTAGGGTTTGGAAATACATATTCTTAATAAAACGATGCGCTCTCTTTTGACCTCAATTTTACTTGTTCATACTAGTGCATATAGTTCATACTCGATGTAGTCTACTTATTTTTACTCTAAGGTCTTTTGTTTTACTAGAAAGGTAAGTCCAGCAAGTACCCCAGAGTACAAGTGTGACGCTTCTTCTGACGTACCTTTGCGCAAACAATAATGTTTTGAGAAGGCTCGGTTTGCAACCTCGCTAGATGGTCTAAATATGTACCAGCATTTTACAAGGTAAGGCTATAGTTACCATACTTATAACGTACTTAAATATTTTACGAATTATTTACTCTGGAATTTAGACGTCACTACCTTTCTTTTTTCACGACTGCTCCAAAAGGAGAGGTTATGTTTTTTCGAGTGTATATTATGTATGTATGTATATCAAATCGTTTATTTTTTGTGCTCTTTGTTTTTTTCTTTTAAATATATATAGAACTTTTCTTGACTAAATCTCATGGTCTCCTCCTTAACTATCTTTTTTATACTTGTCACTGACATAGTAACCATTCTGATCAATTGTTATGGGATAATACCGACATTGCATATTCTACCTAGGATCTCTCAATTCTGTTACCGAGATTCTGAGATCCCGATTAAAAAAATATTCCCGGAAATCCAAGTGTTGATAGTTCAACGTCCTTAGACTACGCAACAAAACAAACAAGTTTCCCTGGGACAGATGTGTAGGTGATGATCTTACTTGGCCGGGGTCACTGGACTTTAGATGCTAGTTGTCTAAACTTTTTATTTGGACAACTGTTTGCTGTGATTTTTATACTTAACTCTTTGGATTTACTGAGATTGGGGCGTTTGGTACAGTTCTGAAGCACGCGTAAACGTTAATACTCGTAAAAGCGTGTCGTGTTCAGACATTTTTATTAAATTTGTTAAGAAGAAGCAGCATGAATTCTATTTTATTGTTATGCTACTACCAAGTTATTACAAAGGCGGCAAAATGTTATATAAATGACACAAGGATAGATTTAAAGTAAGATATGGTATCAAATATCAATTCGATCAAAATAATCGTATGAAATCAAAAATTTACAAAAGATAAAATCAATATTTTTTGCATCTAAACAGCAGGACTCCGTTTTAAATAATTATGTAGATAAATAATCATTTATTATTCGATGAGGACATTTATTTAGATTTAATAGATAGCCAATATGTATCAAATACTTTATCTAAGCGTGTCAATGGCATATAAAAAATTGCTACTGCGTTTCAATTATTTAAAAAGAAATAAAGAAAAAAATATTTATTGTCATAATAAAGAGCGACCTACCACTAAACCACTTATTTACTAAATGTAAGATAATGATAATAAAAAAAAACACAATCAAAAATACAAATTTATTTAATCGTAAATTTTCTTTTGGAGCAGCTGGCCAGATATATAAGATAGTTAACTGTATGTCATAAATTAAGAAAAAACCTTAAGGTGTTATGTAAAGCTGGCTCACCTGTGAAATAAGGTTGTAATCAGTTCCAATTAGATTTTCCTTAGGCTTTGATCATATGTTTTGCAAACCGAATATATTTTTTTCTTTGTTTGTTTATTAATTTATTTTGAATTTAATAAAAACGGCTTACACAAGCTACTTAACCTCACTAAATAATAATAAGTTTGTATGTTAAGCAAAATCCTAGCAGATTGTAGTTCAGATGAATTAAAGATCACCCTTCAGCCGGAATGAGTATTTAATTTTAAAGTCAGAATATTTATCTCTATCTAGTCACCTTTGATTGATTTCCAAGACCGTTTAGCCAGAAGGACACTATTATATTATCAAAACATATTTCCCTATCAGAGACCCATATATGTATACGTTTTTGTACTCCAAAGATGTGTAAAAACAGTTTGTTAGCGATAAGACACTTGTAGAACACGACTCCAATAGTTCTAAGTGATTTTTAAGTGGATCTATGAATTCCATTGTAATGTTTTTATCCCAACTGTGAGACGATACACTTTTGCTTTCGTCAGGTAAAAAAGGTAACGTTTTTGTAGGGTTAGGGTTGGCAAAAGTGTTATATAGCATTATTAAATAGTACGGCATAAAATATTTTGAATAGCTATAGAATAAATTATTTGGAGAATATTATACATATATCTAATTGTTATTTATAGCAAGAAAAATATCTAATAATAAAAAAAGGAAAGAAAGAAAAGTTGTTAAATTGAAAATAATGTAGGTATCAAATATAATATACTAGCTGCCTGCCCCGGATTCGGTAGTGTAAGACTTTCCATTTTTTTTCATTTTCTTTAAAAAAACCTTGTTCTTACAATAAGTACCTAATACATATTTAAAAAAAAATATCTAATTTGGTGCGGCCGTTTCGAAGTTATGGCGTGACACAAGGAAATCGGGATTCATTTTTATATATATACCTACCAGATTTGCACCAAGCCCTGATCAAATTAATGTTTCACACGTATTTGATCAGTCTTCTTTCTTCAATACTTCAAAAGTCAAGTAAAAACAAGTACAAAGAACAATTTCAGACCAATGTTTGACAACCCTATGTCTGCGGTTGTGTTCCGTATTTCAAAGATAGGGAAAGGATGGCGTCATTATGGTACTGACAGCTTCTTTTTGAAATCCGATAGCTTTTTGTTTTTACTTACGATAGATGTAACGAAAGGTGGTATATGAGTTGAGAGCTTAGAGTAAATATACACAAGCATAGAGCGTGAGCATAGCTAGTAGTTCCTTCTGCCGCGCGTAAGCACATTTGGCTAATTGTACTACGCTTGTTTACTGATTTAAGTGATTTTTCGTGCAACGACAGACGTTTATGCGAAAATATCGACGGTTCCATTATTATTAGGATAATATTAGGTTTTAAAACGGCGCGGTCTTTTTTCACCCTAATTTTACGATTTTACATGTTCATACTAGTGCCAACAGTTTATACTCGATATGCGCGGCCTATAGTTTTATTTATTCCTCTAAGATTGAGAGTAAATGAAAGCACATCTTTAATAGGCTGTGGTTTCAAGAAATGGCAACAGACTGGAGAGTATAGGCCATCACAATATAGATACACAGAAAGTTACTGTAAGTTCCGAATGTTTTTTTAAAGAAATAAAACCTTTATTTGCGACAATTGCTACGCATAAAATTTAGATGATGTGGGGATACACGCATCAGACCCTTGCATAACGGCCAACGCTCAGCATATGCTAAGGTTCATACTAGAAGCAGAGCCTCAACGATTGTTTGCAGCAACAACCAGGTTAGCAACTGAGTCCCAAAATGAAAAACGAGAATATCATCATCATCATCATTTAGCCTTTCGTAGTCCACTGCTGGACATAGGCCTCTCCCAATTTGCGCCACAACACCCGGTCCTCCGCCTTTCGCATCCAGTCCCCTCCAGCGACCTTCTTCAGAATATATTAAATTGCAATAGAATTTGGTGCACAATGCAAAAAAAACCTACAATAAAAGACATGTCGTGGTTTCCATACATTTCCGAGAATCTCAAAACCTATATGATACTTCCCGTCAACAATCTCAAAATTGGGCAAGATGCTGGGTCTAACGATATTCTTTTTGTATAGGTACTTAAATTCTTTTTAAGGCACAAAAATACAAATTTTTTAAGTGTCTTTAATATGAAATTCAATAACAATAGAGTGTTTAAAGTTAATAGCTGAGTAAGGCCGGGCGTGCCTTATCGCGTCGCGCTGCAAGGTCGATGCAAGTGCACGGCCGTGCGCACGCGCCGGTATAGAAAAGTGACGTCATAGGTTCTATTACTAGATGGATGATTGTTTTGCCTGCCCTTCGGGATGTGTGATGTATATTGCTTGAATTTTGTTAAAACGGTAACTAAGATATATATTATGTTTAGCAATATATATTATGTATAAGTGCCTAGAAGATATCTATCTTACTAATGAATTGTGATGTTGAATAAGTTTTTTTATGTCTGTCAAATAGATTAATAAAAAATATTAAATACCTATTTTTCATTTTATTACAAACTAGCTGTCCCCCGCGACTTTTTTCGCGTGTTTTAGTTTCAACGGTTTTCATTTTTGCAACATTTTTCATTTATGCTCCGCTCCTATTGGTCGTAGCGTGATGTTATATAGCCTATAGCCTTCCTCAATAAACGCACTATCCAATACAAAAAAAAATTCAATTCGAACTAGTAGTTCCTGAGATTAGCGCGTTCAAACAAAAAAACAAACAAACTCTTCAGCTTTATAATATTAGTATAGATAACTAAAATTTCTCCACGATATATTGAATATATTGATTTGTAATGTCGCATGATGTCACGATGTCGTAAGTTTTGTCTAAGATCGTGACGTAATTAGCCCCGGGCTACTTGTGATCTTAGACTCGCTATCTCCTTAGTTTTAACATATAATAAAATAAATGAAATAGCACAAAATATGGGTCTAATATTTTGACGACCTCCGTGGTCGAGTGGCGTACACACCGGTTTGAAGGTGTCGCCAGCTCTGAGGTCCCGGGTTCGATCCCCGGCTGTATGCAATGTAGAAAACAACTTTTCTACATTGTCTCGGGTCTGGGTGTTTGTGGTACCTTCGTTGTCTCTGAATTCCATAACACAAGTGCTTTAGCTACTTACTTTGGGTTCAGAGCAATGTATGTGATGTTGTCCACATTTATTTATTTATTATTGAAAAATATTTATTTATTATCTATCTTACGGTCTAAATAGACATTCAATATCCCTATTAGATGGCTAGCTATAAGATAAAGCTTAGATCTTACATTCTGCGTTATAAAGATCTCTTTATTGGTCGTGTGCATTGGATAGCTCGTAAAATACGGTTCTTCTACTTTGATGACCTCCGTGGTGGAGTGGTGTACACACAAGTTTTCAAGGTGTCGTCTGCTCTAAAATCGTGTCAATATAGACAAAGCCCTTTACTACATTTTCTGGGGTTGGGTTTTAGTGTTACCTTCCTTGTCTCTGATTCCATAACACTTGCTTTAGCTGCTTACTTTGGGTTCAGAGCAATGGTAGGTGATGTTATCCACATTTTTTTTCTACTATTGTCTCTTCCATTAGACTATGAAAGTACACCTTGTATTAAATTACGCACTGTGCACTGTAATAGGCCTTGGTTAGTTAATCCCGTTAAGAAAGGCCGTAACCGTAAATTAATCACATATTTCTCCATACACATACATTTAACTTAGAACAGTATTTTCGCTACCATCTTTTTAACCCCCACGCAAAAAGACGGCTGTTATAAGTTTAACATGTCTGTGTGTATGTGTGTGGCATCGTAGCTCCAAAACGAATATACTAAAATGGTGCGTTATTTTTTTTTTAAAGCTGACGTGATAGAGATGGTTCCTAGCTGGAATATATAAAGATCTGTTCAGAATTTTAAAAGTTATCAGAAATTTTCTGAAATATCTCGGGATTTCTTAAATGTATAATTTTAAATTATTCAACTGCTGCTACTTTACACCTTAAAATGACAGAGACAGCATAAGACTTCAATTAAGTTTGAGTAGTTGGCCATTTGAATGTTGTAAAATAATATATCTACCATAATATGAGTCGTGTAATTATGATAAATAGTTCTATTATAAATATTACAATGCAACGCTATCTATGTTTGTAAACACAGCGTAGGACAGAATGTGGTAAAATAAATGTTGATAAAGGGTCATTTACTTAGGTTTGATAAAACAGGCGCCATATTTGATTAATGGTCATATTTCAAATAGCCCTTATTAGTTTCACCCTAAATTTGGCATTAGTGTGTTACAAATAATAATAATGTATGAAAAGTAAAAATCTATTTAGTTCGTACTGTAGATAATACAAAAATATAAGACACGTATTTTTTGCTTTGTCGAAAAATAAATAACTATTTAAATAAAGCGAATTAAAGTTATGGAGTGAGAGCTTGCTACGTTACAAACCTTCATACGTCATTTTAAATCAATGTATCGTCATAAGTTTTTGATTAAGTAAAAACAGGAAAAAAGACGTGTCCAATATTTTTCATTACTATACTTGAAGGATAATACAAAAAAAAACTTAGCAAGGTCTTTATTGCTGACTAGCTGACCCCCGCGACTTTGACCGCGTGTTTTAGTTTCAACGGTTTTTCATTTTTGCAACATTTTTCATTTATGCTCTACTCCCTTTGGTCGCAGCGTAATGTTATATAGCTTAAAGCCTTACTCAATAAATGGGCTATCTAACACTGAAATATTTTTTAAAATCTGACCAGTAGTTCCTGAGATTAGCGCGTTCAAACAAACAAACAAACAAATAAACAAACAAACAAACAAATAAACAAACAAACAAACAAACTCTTCAGCTTTATAATATTAGTATAGATTACCATGCTTGCTTGTTTACGGGTAGGCGATTTGAAATCCTAGTTTCTTCGCTACGCCACCGCACCGCCTCGCCGCCGCACCGCCGCCGCACCGCCGCCGCACCGCTGCCACATCGCCGCTGTGCCTCTATCGTTTGTTTTTATCATCCTTATTAATATTATAAATGCGAAAGTAACTCTGTCTGTCTGTCGCCCTTTCACGCCAAAACTACTGAACCGATTTAAATGAAACTTGGTACACAGATAGTTTAGAGCCTGAGAAAGGACATAGGCTAGTTTTTGCCGCGATAACCGATACCCACGCGGGCGGCGCCGCGTGAAACAGCTAGTTTACTATACGGTTGATTTTAATACATTTATACCTACGTTCGTTTGCCGGTAATGGAGTAACAAAATCATATACTAGCGGTCTGACTTGCGGCAGCGCAGCGGTGCGTTGGCGGCGCGGCTGCGGTGCGGCGGCTATGCGGCTGTGACATGTGTCGTGTGCACGAGCGCTTACACCCAGACAAACAACAAATAAAACTCAATTCTCCATACAAATATGTATTCAAAATATAATTCTATACATTACAAGTACAGTTTAAATACATGTTTGGTATACAAAATACTGTTTTACTACTTCTCTATAAACTACCGATATTATAAACTACTATCTAGATGGATTAGCCTTGTTAACACGTGTTGGCTAAGTACGTATGAACTTTACACAAGGGATTATGCATTACAATGTGCTATTGATAATGCATTAAATTACATTGATGTTGGCACAAAATTGTCTAACTTTAGACTTTGTTAAAATGACGCGACAGTGATAGGTTTTAAACATATATTTTTGTTAAAAGTATCTACTGAATACTATGAATACATTTGATGATGCTAAACGGACAATAATGTTAAATTATTAGTAATTAAAGTAAAATATGGAGTAAACAAGTAGGTATTATGACAATATAACAACAGATTTATTTTTAGTTAAAACATATGTAATATTCAGTGGACTCCTTTTAACTTTTTATTGATATTATTTCTATTTATTTATGATATGACGTACCAGATGGTCTCTACTCTACATCATTATGATTACCTATTTTATAAATGCGAAAGTAACTGTGTCAGTCCGTCTATTTGTCTGTCGGTCTGTTGCGCATTCACAGCTAGCTAAACCGTTCAATCGAATTTGATGAAACTAGGTTTGGGGTAAGTTTGGATCTCAAGAAAGGACACAGGCTACTTTTTACCACGATAACCGATGTCCTAGCGGGCAGAGCTGCGGCAAGAGCTACTATATAGATAAATGGAAAATATCAGCTGTTGCCCGCGGCTCCGTCTACGTGGGGGTCGGTTATCGCGGCATAAAGTAGCCTATGTCATTTCTTGGGATCCAAGCCTATTACATACCAAGTTTCGTCAAAATCGGTTTAGCGGTTTAGCCGTGAAAGTGTAACAAACAGGATTTATAATATTAGTCTGGATTAGGTATATAGGTACTGTCTTTTTCTACAAAGGCAATTTCACCTTGACTTCTTGCAGTTTTGTGCATTTAAGAAGAGCATTAGATATGGGGACATCATTTGATTTATTTGGAGTTTGTTTGTTCTTAAGCAACTAAAAAG
The DNA here is from genome assembly GCA_932294365.1 of Diachrysia chrysitis. Lineage (NCBI taxonomy): Eukaryota > Metazoa > Arthropoda > Insecta > Lepidoptera > Noctuidae > Diachrysia > Diachrysia chrysitis. Next base: position 4,132,707 of record OW028659.1, on the reverse strand, counting down.
AGCTAGAGACCTGACGAACTACACTCAAAATTAAAACTAATGTATGAAAGGACGAAACTTGTGTATCTATGTGTATGTCTGTGGTATCGTAAATCGCAAACGTATGAACCGATTTTGATGCGGTGTTTTCCATTTGAAAGGTCTTCTTAGCATGTCATTTAAAGGCGATGTGTTCAAGATGGTTATAGCATACGTTCTTAGGTATATTTTATTACGATTTCATACTTTAGTTTGCAGTTCCCGTGAGGCTGAGCTCTGTTAGTTCGCTTAGCTTAGTTCTTGGTGTGGATTACGTTCTTCTGTTCCGTTTATTGTTGGTTAAGGTTAGCTTCAAACTGTTGTTTTTCAGAACGCTGCATATTCTCCAAAGCGTACGGCGGCAGTAGGCGTTTGAACAACCTGATGCGATTCTTTTGATACTCTGAAAAATAAGGAATACGTTTGTTATAATATATAATATCTTGGGACACACCCGGCCACCTGATCCCAAACCAAGCAGAGCCTGTATTATGGAAACCAGACTACAGATAAACATACTCATCTATTTCTAAATACATACAGCATGCAACAAAAATCCTGTCCGATTCATAGAGTATTATTCGGCATCGTTTTGCGTACACAAATACGTAACTATTGAATGGATTTGAAATTATTATTTTTCCCCAGTGAAAATAATTAAATTAAAATAAAACTGATCAAAGGCAACACTGATCGCTCAACAAAGTTCACATATACTACTTACACTTTTGTATCAAAGAAGCCGCCTGAGCGAGATATTTTTTTCTAATACGTATGTTGAACCAGGAATACGCCTTTATTGATCGGACAGGGTTTTTGTTACATACTGTATAGATAAATTACACCTCACATCACACATAGATTTTTCCTGGGTGGGAATCGATCCCACAACCTTCGGTTTAGCAGTCAGGGTCACTAACCACTAGACCAGGGGTTCCCAAACTTATTTTGTCTACTGCCCACTTTGAGAATAAATTATATTTTAGCGTCCACATTTTTTCACCTACTTAAAAACCACTATAACTTCAAATTAAATTTATTATTGTGAGCTATATTAGCGGAGATTCGATTTTATTTCTGGGTCTCTTAGCGCTCCCCTTTAGGCCTGCAGCGCCCACAAGGGGGCGTTATCGCCCACTTTGGGAAAGGCTGCACTAGACCAACAAGCCAGTCCGCAAATAATGAAGAAATTATTTTAATACTAGCGTGTAAGTGGCCCACTGTTGGTCAAAAGCTTCTTAGACAGGGTATCAGAGCTTGGCTCAATACCTATCAAAGCTGCACAACATGACACGTGCTCCGCAACAAGTTACAATAATATCTCCACCATTTTGGAAAGCGCGAGTCCGATTCGCATTTGGCCGGTTTTCATTCATTAATTTAACTAGAAACGTGATATTGTTTACACGTGACCTAATTTCCACACGTGAACACCTAAGCTTTAAGTTTTTAAAGTAACTCTATTAATTAAATGCACCGTATGTTTCATTTCTAAGCATGTAATGGCGTCCTCGTACTGTTATAAGTTGCGGCTAATTATACACTTCAAATTAAACACTTATTGGAACGAAGTTCCTTATATTATTTACTATTAAATAACTTGAAAAAGTAAACACTTTACTTAAATGAATTATTTTGTACATAGGTAGATTGTAGGTAATACGTGCAACTAAGTAAGGCTACATAAACCTTATATGTAATGTAATTAACACAAATTAGTTATAATTTCTTAAAGATACTTACTTGTAAACACATTGTGCAGGTACAAAAACATAGCAAATTGCATTCTACGCATTTTGATCACAAAAATCTTTTACAACTCAAAATCTAATAAAAATATCTAATTAAATTAAAATTCAATCAATAATAACACCTCTGATTATCTTTCTAATTATGTTAGAATGACCCTGCAATTGAATGAATGAATGGGTAAGCTACTTTATCGACCGCGCATGCGTAAACTCACGCAAGCGCAGTATTGACATAGCCCGAAAGATTTCAATATCAGTTAGTCTCCTGTCACATTGTACTTCTATCTCTTTCTAATACCTAATAAAAGAGGGAGATGAAGTACGTTGACAGTGTATATTGATTTATGTTGGTTTATTTTTGCTTTCTCTTTCGCACTTACCGCAAACGCCGTGTCGCGTAGCTTTCGCAGTAGCATGCGTTCTAACATTTTGGTTTGTTTACAAATGTTTTAATAAATTATTTTTTTTGTTCTAGTGTGACTGCAGTTTGCAACGTTTATTCCGGTAAGTTTTGTTTAATATCCTTCATTATTACAAGTGCTTATATATAAAATTAGTGATATCGGACTGGTATTCAAAACATATCAATTTTTCAACATGTTGTTTTGGGTAAAAGGTACGGAATTAGGAATGGTGATGTCGTTATTAAACAATATTCCTAAATGTCCTGATAACATACAACATTTAATTTTTCATTGAATTAACTCTCCACCTGAATATAGATACGTAGTGAACGTTAGCAGTCTGCCACCCATACAATATTAGACCAACAATCATCAATTGTCAAATCGTCCTTGTATTAAAGCAACATAACATAAAAATAATTATCCGATCAGGTAGATTCGTGTGTAAGTTATGCTGTGATTAAGGGAACTCGGGATTCATTTTTATATATACAATAGACATCAATATGTACCTACCTAAGTCAAAGAATTTTTACATTACATATATTTTTTGTTTATAATTGACTAGCTATGCCCGCGACTCCGCCCGCGTGGGTGTTGGTTATCGCAACAAAAAGTATAGTAGCCTATGTTCTTTCTTAGGATTCAAGCTTACCCTATACCAAATTTCATCTAAATTGATTCAGTGATTTAGCCGTGAAAACGTAACAGACAGACAGACAGAATTACTTTCGTATTTATAATATTTGTATGGATGAGCGGTTCCCTAACCGTGATTTTCCCACGCAGTTAGTGTCTATAGAGCAAAGGTAATTCTCGTTCTGCCTTTAAACGCATTCTTGCATAATTAGCATCACGTTAATTCTCATAACCTAAATATTCTGGATTCCAAAACAATAGACGTTTACGTTTAAACTGTATTGTATACAAAACAGTTAAATAATGTTACCAGTCGAAAACTCTTCCATTGTAAAGCAAAGGGTTCCCTGCACACTGACATTTAATACATGTAGTTATTTTATATACAACCCGCCTAATATACTGTCCAAAAGTATAATTATTTAAAACAAAACGGTTTACTTACGTATATTCTTGGGATCGCCCGACTAGTTTGACTCGCGACACCACCGCCGCCGCGTCAGCTCATGATTAGGGACTCCTAATTGAGTCTGAAACTAGTCGGGCGATCCCGAGAATATACGCGAGTAAACTATTTTGTTTTAAATAATTATGAATAGTCCTCACGAAAGTTATTACACAAAAAAACAGTAGTTGCTAAGCAAACTTTATCTAACAACTAGCTGTCCCCCGCGACTTTTCATTTTTGCAACATTTTTCATTTATGCTCCGCTCCTATTGGTCGTAGCGTGATGTTATATAGCCTATAGCCTTCCTCAATAAACGGACTATCCAATACAAAAAGAATTTTTCAATTCGAACCAGTAGTTCCTGAGATTAGCGCGTTCAAACAAACAAACAAACAAACTCTTCAGCTTTATAATATTAGTATAGATAAAAAAGTGGTTCTAATGCCCTTTTTTCGACTTTATTTTTTACGTATTGAATCTGTATAAAGTGTAAACTGTGTTGAATCATGAACTTTTATTTGGAATAGACTTTAAAATTACGTAAAAATAAAGTAGATACCCATACCTTACCATTTACGACATGGGTTCTCAACAAACCTTAACAAGATTATTAAGATGCATTGAATGTCATATTCGTAGATGCATGCATATGTACGCCGCTTTCACTAACATAAAAAAAATAAAACTAAAGGAATGTATAATACCGTTAGACGAGTTTTACAAGCCAGTTATCGGTCGAAGGTTAAAGATGGTTTGGGTGACTTATATATTATGGTTAAAAGTATTTTAAAACTCATTGAGTATCTGTAGTATGGTGTATTAAGTCAGAAATTACATAGAATAGAATCCCTGTACCACATTACTAAATATCTTTTTGATATTGTTGAGTATTTTAATTTATCCTGTATAAATAATTCTTCCGAATATATATTTTACTTGTATTTAAAGTCTAATTAATTTTATTTTTTCGAGTACGTTTATTGTTTGACTGCACGGATAGCCGAGTGGTATAGGTCACCACGCCAATTACCTCTGTGCGCGACGTGTCGCGGATTCGATCCCCGCATGGGACAAGCATTTGAGTGATCCACAAATGCTTGTTTCAAGTCTGGGTGTTCTTTGTGCATGTGATTTGAATGTTTGTAAAACCCCCCGCGACACAAGGATTAAATTTTATTAAATATATCAAATTATACTAACAATTTATTTTATTAAGCCTTTATTAATACAGTTTAAATTACTGATAAACAATTCACCCAAGTAGATTATGATGCTTATATTATGTTACATCAAAGAAGACCGCCATCTTCCCAGAGATTGGTGAAAGATAAAATGATATTTTAATACCGCTTTTAAATTCAACATGTGGCGACGGATAATTTTCCGAAGCGCTTCAAACTCACGTCAAATGGAATTGCAATTTTTCCTACCTACACCCCTGTGACAAACAATCGTTTTTCTATGATGTATTTAATTGTTGGCATTAATTAATAAATCATTACCTCATTTCTCGTTTTAAAGGTATTAAAAGCAACGTTTTCCCAATACGAAAAACTATCTGATGAAATAAGAGCATTAAGCATTGTTTTCATTTGACGAGAATCCTTTCGCTAGCTTTCTCTGCTTCAAAGCTAAGTCTATATTACTTTTTGCTTCCCACAATAGGAATTTCTCCTGTGCAGGTGCGTAGAAGTGCATTAATGCGTGCACTCGGTGCAAAATATCTTGGGTTACACTATGTGTGGAGAAATCAATCTCGCATTCTTTAGCACGGAAAGACTCAAACCGATCATCATTTTATTGTGTGTCGTGTTTTTTTCATGTTTTCTCACTAGCATCTATATATTTATTTCTGGCCATTGTTTGCCTTAAAGTGGATAAGAGAGTCCTAAAAGATTATTTTTATTATAATCTTGTATCTCTTATTTTTATCCTCTGTGTCCAGAAAACCAGGTCCTTTGAAAGGGTTACATGGGGATACATTTCCAACACACAGTGGCCTTGTTTATAACTTTACGCTAACATGGGATGCATCTACCAGGGACCATTAATTATTATTATTATGAGCCATTAGTGTTCCACTGCAAGACAAGGCCTTTAAAGTTTTTTTTTTTATCTGTACTTGGGTGATTTTTGCACGTTCCTCCACTGTAAATACTGCTGGTGCTACTGCCCTAGCGGTTTTAATCTTTGACAGGTGTTAAAAAGCTGTTATAAATATTTTACTATTATATTATTTATTTTACACCACAAAAGATACAGCATTATAGGAAATAAAGTTAATAAGAGTAGAATGGCAGTCTTATCGCTAATAGTGATATCTTTCAGACAATCTTTAGATGGACAGGAAAGACACAAAACTAATAGATGGGGTAGCAGAGGTGTACCATTACAAATGTTGAGAATTTATCTATTAATTATATAATAACTATGTCTTGTGCTATCTCAGTCAACCTTGCTACCATCCTTCTTGTCTGACCAATCTCCAATGACCAATAAACCATAACAACAGCTCCTAGACACTGCTCTCATGACAGCCTAAGGCTGTCGCCCTGACAAATGAAACTTAAAATTTATATCTCTAAACACGTCGGCGTTCTTAATGTACTTAAGTAATAAATCAAGATTTCAACCTTCTTTCATAGCAACGCGTTTGTAAACACTCTTGTCTCCGGAAGAGGATGTCTTGGATGTCAACATACACCCTAGATGGATGTTATCCTTGGTAATCGGGCATTCCCCTCATATTCTTTATCTTTTAAAGCGCACGCGACTGATCTCGGACTTAAAAGACGGTTTTTATCATTGTTTACAATAATATTATGTTAGAATGAAACTTATGGTGGTCTTGTTTTTTCTAAGACAGGTTCTGATGCAATAGTTTTGTTCTTATCAGCTGTCTACTTTTGTTATATAAAAGCTTGGCGCTTTGTGACAGGTTCAAATGCAGAGTGTTGTTCTTATCAGTTTCCTACGTTTGTTATATTTTAAATCTTGGCGCTCTTCAAGTAGATATCGTCCCTTAATAAGCACGCGATTGTTTCTTAGGCGGCCATTACACGATCAATCTGGCATCAGTTCAATCTGTGGTCGAGATTGATCAAAAATATCAAAATATCTGGATAATTGGTGATCCTTTTCAATCTAACATCTATCAACACCTTACACGATCAATCTAACATCAATGTAACCAAGGTCACAGATTGAACTGATGCCAGATTGATCGTCTAAAGGCCGCATTATAGAATAAGTAAAGGTATGATGTCAACGATGTATGTTATGTCAATGTATGATGTTACATACCCACACTTTGCCAGCTGCAAAAATCTCAATAACATTGCCAGATTTCCATACGACAGTTAACCTATACTCAACACTATACACTACATACAAAATTTAACAATAACATTTCATAAAAAATCTAGTAAGGCATGCTAAATTATTACAAAATAATACATAGAACTCCCACGTGATATAATTTAGTTAGACTCGTGTCACCGCAGTAAAACTAACTCATGATTTAAGGCTCTGGTCGTATAGTCGAGTGTTCCCATCAAATCAATTCACGTATCCTTTTAATACGGTCATAATAATATGTAGTGTTTAGTCGCATTGATATTTAACCCTGTTTGCACATACACTTTTGCATATTGGTATGGATACTCCTTGCATTAGACTACTGTGACAAAGCTACCGCTGCCATGTAAAAAATAAACAAAAAATACTCAACCCAAAAATAATTATTTTTTTATGGGACCAAACGGCAATTCCACATCGTACAAAAAATAGAATCACTCTCTCTGCGTAATCGGTGTACATATATAGAAATAAACGTGGACAACATCACACACATTGCTCTGAACCCAAAGTAAGTAGCTAAAGCACTTGTGTTATGGAATCAGAGACAACGATGGTACCACAAACACTCGGACCCGAGACAATGTAGAAAAGTGGTTTTGTTCATTGTCCCGTCCGGGGATCTAACCCGGGACCTCAGAACTGGCGACACCTTGAAAACCGGTGTGTACGCCACTCGACCACGGAGGTCGTCTTTGGTTCTATTATAATGCAATATCTTATATCTTGGGACAACTCACACATCTGATCTCAAACTAGGCAGAGCCTGTATTATGGCAACCAGACAACTGATGAACATATATGTACTTATATATTTTTAAATAATTATATATAACAAATAAATTACACCCAAACACAGAACAAATGAACATGCTAATCACACAAAGATTTGTGCTGGATGGGAATGGAACCTACGAACTCCGGCTTAGAAGTCAGGGTCACTAACCACTAGACCAACAGGCCAGTCGCAATATCAAAATTATTTTACTTTACACCTGAGACTTTCACCGATGTAGTCTATGTCTCGAGGTGACTGTTTAGGAGCTTAGGATGCAAATGCAGTAGACAGCATTCCTTTACGCCGCCTACAACGAAATAATATTGAATATCAATGCAAGTTGGTTTGTTTGTATTTCACAACTAGGTAATAAACATACGTGGGATAGTCTGGTTGTTTGAGATTATGACCAAGCATTAAGGAATACATGAATAATTGTCGATTCATAATTAAATATTTCTCAATAATGTTAACTAACTTGAAACAAATGTATTAACTATTTGGCTATTTACAGCAGATTTATAGCACTTCCATTTATAAGTAACATAATACCAGCCTTTAAATGTCCCACTGCTGGGCACAGGCCTCTTCTCATATAGAGAGGGAACGAGCATTGATCACCACGCTTGCTCATTGCGAGTTGGCGATTTTAGATTAAAATTTTTGGAATTCAGGTTTCCTCACTATGTTTTCCTTCGCCTATTAAGAATGTACATATAACTTTGAAAAAGTCACATTGGTACTGTAATACTGTAATGGGTTCGAACCGTATCGGGGTGTAACCGAGCATTAGACCACTAGGCCACCACGACATAGAATATTTAAGTAAAATGATTTCCATTAATATTCTAAATCCAAATCCATTTTACAAAACAGCAAAATAATCCTTGCTCAGAATTCTTAGAATTTATTTCTTATTAGGCTAGTTTACAAAATTCAATAAGTACTTACGGTAAAGTTTGTTTCTTTAAATACCTTACTAACTCATAACAGTGGTATTAACTCAAACTTGTGACGTCATAGTCCACGTATCCGTCGTCAATACAAGTGCTTCAGCTGTCAACATCCTGTTTTCACACGGTATGCGTTGGTCAAGAGTTATTCGGAAATTGTGAAGTGGGTACACACAATATACCTGTGCACTTACTCTCCAATTTAATTTTAATTCTAATACAATGCCAATGCAAAATTGGTATTAGTTACCTCTATTAGTTACTCCTAAACTTTGATTCGCTTAATCTACTTAAGTGTTTTCTTATTTTGAAATGTAAAACAAACGTGTATTACACACGTTTGTTTTATTTTTTATAATTTTACTGACGGACTAATTAGATTTTGACTTTTCATACCCCAGTTATATATCAAACTGAATTATAAATTACTCGCTGTTTCCCGCGGCTCCGTCCGCGCGGATGTCGGTTATAGCCTATGCCCTTTCTCAGGCTCTAGTCTATCTGTGTACCAAATTTAATTTAAATCGGTTCAGTAGTTTTGGCGTGAAAGTGCGACAGGCAGACAGAGTTACTTTCGCATTTATATTTACATCTCATGCTAACATCTGTTCTACGCACCTTGCTAGAACGCAAATATAATACAAGTAGCTTATTTTGCTTACTTTCTTGAACTAGGTACTGTTCTGGTATGTGCAAAAGCTTAATACCTATGTAAACAGGCTCATTTACTATACAAATAGGCCTCACTTGCTATGAGATTCAGACCTAGTTAGATCTTATTACCTTGGTTAGAAACTGATATTCTCAATTATATTTAATGTTGGCAATCTGTTTATTCTATCTTTGATACCTATTTGTTAGTTTTGTGGTTATGCTCGAGTTAAATTGTAAAATAGGAAAGGTATATTAAGGTTTCTTTAGATGGTGCGAGAAATATCGTACGAGTTGGACAATACATTGCCGTCTGTGATTGATTTGTTATGACACTATAGCCGCGCATCCCCGCAATGTACTGCAAGTCGCACGACATTTTTTGCATCGTCTAAATCAGCCTTAGTTTCCAACAGTTATTGATAAATTTATAGGGCGTGGACCAATATTATCAAAAAAATATGTCGAATGTATGCATCTTGATGTCTTGTTTTATACTTGTTTTTCTCATGTAGGAGATTAAATATATGTACATAAATGTATTCATATGGGAAAGAGTCAATTAAAAACATTAATACACTAGCGACCCGCCCCGGCCGTGCACGGATAAACAAAACACTAATGAAGCATACACAAAAACCTTGTTTATTCACTTATATTTTACTAGCTATTTCCCGCGACTCCGCCCGCGTTGAGGCCGGTTATCGCGGCAAAATGTAGCATAATATGTCCTTTCTCAGGCTGAGCCGCAGGCAGACTATCTGTGTATAAAATTTCATTTAAATCAGTTAAGTAGTTTTAGCGTGAAATCGCGACAGACAGACAGAGTTACTTTCACATTTATAATATTAGTAAGGATTACCTATACACCGTAAATAAAAGGAAACATGAAAAAGAAAACATACATGAACAGTGGTACAGAGGATGGCCTTATTGCGCAAGGCAATTTCTTCCCTTTCTTGATATTTTGTCTTTTTTCTTGAATCACTCTATAAATTGATGGAAACCATATGAAAATCCGTTCGACAGTCCGTTTGAGTTAGCTCTTTCCAAATTAGGATAATACTAGGAAAAAATGATATACGATATTATAGAAAAGAGTTCTACAGAGTAAAAAAACAAAACACAAGAAAATAAAAGCGTATTTTGGTTATTTCAGAGTAAAATTACGAGTGTAGTAGATCGCCGACAGGACTGAGCCGCAATAAAACCATCACTTAAAACATCGTAATTGTAAGTAATTAAACACGTTAAATTATGATTGTTTATTACGTACCATCACGTAGAAGGTGAAAGCTGTAATCAGTGATGTTATCGAGTGAAAATGGCCGAGTTCGCTTCGTAACAGATAAAAGTGCAAGTGCATCAGACGAGAGGGAAGGCTCCTGTTGAGGTGTTACGCTCCAAATATCACTCTTATTGTGTTAAAAGATAATTATAATTGTCTGTTGACTTCTGTACTATATTTTAGACTATTAAGGGGACTATTTCTGTAGGAAGTTTAGATTTATAGTAGCCTTTAATGGGTTTTGTAAGGTCTTAATTCGACGAGCATACTCATAAACATTGTATAAAAAAATTGGCTATGTTTAAAAAAAAATGCAAAATTCTGTAGATTTTCAAAAAAAATCCAGTTGTTTTTTTTAATAAAAAGGTAACAAATACAAATACAATCATTATAATTTATAATACTGTCTGGATAACACTACGATTGTAAATGTGCGTTTAATTTTAATAATTTATTAAAAAAAAACATCAAAGCTCGCTACAAACAAAAGACTGTCTAAGCAGTACATTTTTAATAACTACGTGATGAGCGCTTGATTTCTTCACTCCCTGTGTCGTTATAAGAAACATCGTGTTTATCTCATAATGATGGAACGTGACAAACATACAGTTTGTATATAATAATACTACCGACACGCCCCGGCATCGCACAGTTAAGTTTTTAACATTACAAATCTTTAAATTGCCCGATTTTTTGTGCTTGTAATATGCATGTATCATAGGAATAAACCTTTCTCTTGAATCACTCTATATATTGCTGAAAACTGTATTTAAAATCGTTGCGTAGTTTAAAGGATCTAATCGTACAAACAGCGGGAATGACTTTGTTTAATACTATGTAAAGATGTTTATTTCTATGAATATGAATGTTTGTTTAGTCGGAGTCGCAGTAAAATATGAATTCTTTACAAGTACTTGTAAGTATAAAGTTTGTCGTTTTCTTTTTATAACTGTTTGATGCAGTGTATTGTATAGACGTTCGTTAAGATTTGTATGTAAATATGTCCAAGCATATGAACTTTTTTTAATCCTATGAGATTTTAATGTACCGGCGAAAAATATGTGTTTTTTTATTACATCGTAAAAAAAATATAGTTTAAAATGGTGAATGATGAAATTTTAGTTTTTGCAAATAATGGTCTATTAATTCAATCAACTACGTAGGTACAAATATACTTTTATCGAATTTAGTAATCATTTCACATCTCTTACTACCCTTAACAATAATATTACCGACGTTTCCCTGTCAACAATGTTCAAAACAGAGATCCAGGATTCGAACCGACAACACTGGGGTCCAGACAGAAACAAAAGCACACCCTCCTATTACACCCTCGCCCTAAACTTTAATAAAAATAGAATGCAGGAAACAATACACGATCAACGATCATATCGATGTATTTAAAACCCATTGCTTGTTTTACTCTAACCTGATGGTGAAGTTATAGTATGCAGCCAGCAATGGTGGGTGTATGATAAGTTTAGTAGTGGTTTTTTGGTGGGGTTCAGGTTCAAACTAACAGATGTGCAAGGGGAAAGACAATATCGATCTTTCAACGGTGCGCGTGCGCGTATTGATTTTGTTTAGTTTGTGTGGGGTTACCAAAGAGGGGAGATTGAGTACACTGATTCAATGTGATGGTTAGATGTTTAGGAATATTCATTTTGATATAAATTGTATTTTTTTTTGGTCTCTGGCGATTTATGTAGTTTGTATAATTTGCCCATACTTGTGAAATAAGCTCAAAATACTGTTTTTAGTGACTATGTCGCGGTAGAACTCAAGCGAAGAATAATTTATTCATATTAGGGCTAACTTTTTCTTTAGGGAAAATTTACGTCTGACAGATTACAGTATGAAAGAACTGTCCATACCTATATCAAATTTATTCCTCGGATAAAATTATCTGAAGTTGGAAAAATCAACCCTTTCGTGAAAGTCGTGATCTCTTTAGAATAATAATCCATACTTCCATGCTAATATTTGAAATGCGAAAGTAACTATGTCTGTGTTTCTGTCTGTCTGTCTGTCTGTCTGTCTGTCTGTAACGTTTTCACGGCTAAACCGCTGAACCGATTTGTATGACACTTGATATGGGGTAAGCTGGGATCCTAAAAAAGGACATAGGCTACTTTTTGCCGCGATAACCGAAATCACATGCGGGCAGAACCGCGGGCAAGAACTAGTTATCACCTAAAAATGACAATTTACTATTCTGCTCGAGGTCGTGGGTTCGATTCCCACGCAGGACAAATCTTTGTGTGATGAGCACGAGCATTTGTTCTGTGTCTCTGTAATTTATCTATAATATGTATTTATTTAGAAATATATAAGTAAGTTTATCTGTTGTCTGGTTACCATAATACAGGCTCTGCCTAGTTTGGGATCAGATGGCCGTGTGTGAGTTGTCCCAAGACATTATTATATGATTATTATCAATCTAGTATGTCTTATGTTCTGCATTCTGTACTGTTGTTGCACCTTACAGGGTTAATAGTATATCTTCTATTTCTGAAGGCATATGTAAAATATATAATGAAAAGCGATGAAGTAGTTACTGTATTGTTATCAAATCTAAATTGTCAACGAAATAAATCTAGGTCAAGGAGAAACTAACGGACAGTCAAATGGCGCAAACTCGCGCCGGTGCACATAAAATGCAGCAAATGCAACGCTCGTAAACTTTTATTGACACACAAACATACATACCAACAGTTTTCCGAGGTACAAAGGTTTCTTTGAGAAATTCCTAACAAATTACACGAGTGATTTATTAATGTACTCTTGAATTTCTTAAAATACCATGTAGATATATAAAATAATGTGTTTCGTGTAGTTACTAGTTTAACTATTGTATTTTTTTTAATAATACATATAACTGGTAACTGTCAAAATGCAGTGGTAAAAGATTATTCTCTTTTACACATATAATAGAGAAAGAATTATAATATATCGTTTCTCTATCTCACTGGGAATTGGCATTTTTAAATCAATATTGAAATCTTAGCTCTCCTTCTGGTTTATTTAATACATAAAAAGGCCAAATTTTTGTATCGAATTTGTCACAGAAATACATTTGCTTGATACAAATAATACTAACTGAGAATTCTGTTATACCGATTCATACATGATACAAAAACATTTCCCAAAGATATACCCACAAATACAATGTAGGTAATAATTGTCAACTAAACCTTGAACTCTTGCGCAGTCACATAGTAATTGCAGTTAAACATGTTTATCAGACTGCACTGATTACGAACAAGTTAGGGCGTGTCCACGTTTGAACATGTTTAAGGTCTGGTGGCCCTGGCCCTTGGAAATTAACTTGGTGTTTAGTGCATAGTAAATTGAAGTAAGAAGGTTTTAATTAAAATCTTGTCCGTCGTAATGGCCACCTATATTCAAAAGTTAATATCTATATTCAGTCGACCTTTTGCAAAAAAGAGATAGAACATACGTCATCTAGGTACTAAATTTAAAAGCTTATTTCGATATTAAACTATTATTAGAAATATTTGTAATAAATAAAAAATTCGATAGTATTCAAATACCATATTTAGGAGCTATTTAACAAGCTCTTGTAAATACATCTTCGCCGTCACAGTGAGTAACTTTAATGAGGTGAAAGATAAAAATAATGTATGTAAACTCTAACAAGTATTTCTGTGGAAGCTTTGTCATCATCATTAGAATATCGTGTTTATGAGTTTCAACACGTTAACACTTGGAGGCACATTTGTGATGATGTCATCTATACTTAATATATAAAGCTGAAGAGTTTGTTTGTTTGTTTGAATGTGCTAATATCAGGAACTACGGGTCAGATTTGAAAAATTATTTCAGTGTTGGATAGCCCATTTATTGAGGAAGGCTTAAAGCTATATAACATTACGCTGCGACCAAAAGGAGCGGAGCATAAATGAAAAATGTTGCAAAAATAAAAAACCGTTGAAACTAAAACACAAGGACAAAGTCGCGGGGGTCAGCTAGTTAGTTATATGTGGTCTTATATTTTTTTAATATTTCAATAGCGGCCCACCTGGCTTAGACAATACATTAACTAATTATACACACAAACCATTCTCTTGAATCACTCTATTCATTGGTGAAAACCATATAAAAATATTAAACATAAATATATTAAATACTAGCTGTCCCCCGCGAGTTTGTTCGCGTGTTTTAGTTTCAACAGTTTTTCATTTTTGCAACATTTTTCATTTATGCTCCGCTCCTACTGGTCGTAGCGTGATGTTATATAGCCTATAGCCTTCCTCAATAAACGGACTATGCAATACAAAAAGAATTTTTCAATTCGAACCAGTAGTTCCTGAGATTAGCGCGTTCAAACAAACAAACAAACAAACAAACTCTTCAACTTTATAATATTAGTATAGTATAGATATATAAATCGACTTCTAGCCGCGCGCTGTCAAGCGCTTAAAAGGTTTAAAATATGAGGACACGTTATCAAACAATCCATATATATAACAGGAATTCAACATTTTACAGTAAGTACCTTCTTTTGTTTCAATTAATGACACAACTACAATCGCATGATCCATAAACGTGTCTCGTGCCCTTTATTACACCTCATATCACAACCGAATATAATCGTCACCTCAAATGGGCTGTCTGCGCGTGCGCACTCGTGTTGCCACTTTATGGTACATAGAAATGATTTCTTTGTCGTTTCTGCTGTAGGAATGCGTGAGAGATGCATTATATCTGGTGCAGATTGTGAGGTAATTTCCGTTGGAATAGGGTTGGCGCATTTATCTATAAGATTCTTTAAATGAGGCTTGGTAACGCGATGGGTAGTAATCTGTTTATTGTTTTAGAAAGTTTTTTAAAAACGACAAGATTTTTTCGTGTTCTACGCTACGTAGATTCGTAGTTTGTAGAAGGCCTACGATTATGTTTTTCAAGATTTAAGTACTTTTGCGTAGACTTTTCGTAGCTTTTTAGATATATTTTAATGGGAAATAGTGCTTGTTATTATTAAGACGAGTAATTTAAATTATATATTTGACTTTACATTGTCTGTGCTGACTCTGCAGTATTTGTAATAAGTTTATGAACCGATTAACTGGGACCATCACTTTGCCCTTTAAAGACCATACCAACCCTAGCGTGTAGATTGCACTTGCGCTTGCGCATCTGTTGTGCAAGCGATGTGATTGCAATCTTCCTCGGATAGAGTAAAAATGAAAGCATTACGCATCAAGCTTTCCTTTTATATTGTAATGGCTGAATCACTAGATATTACGGTCGATTGATCTATAAATTGCGTTTCTAGGTTATCTTCCATATTGAAAGTTGTTTTGATATTATTATAGCGTAATACCTAAGCAATAGTATATGGAAAGTATATTATTGTTGTTTTAGATACAGCAAGTTTACACCCGAAACTGATTTGGTTCTGTTTTTGATTCTGATTCGAACTCGATTCGATTCTGAATTATTGGTACTCCATAACCAAACCGAATCTAAAACCGAGATCCAGTTATAATCAAGTGTTATTATTGCCGTTAGTTGTATACATGTGATTAAGTCATCATAAAGTTCTAAAAGTCTTTGGTTCATAAAGTTTTAATGATAATTTATTACATCTTGTTATATTTTGATGGATTTTCTCTTTGGTTAATCTCTATCGAGCTTAGTTAAGACTCATGCCACTGCACGGTCTGGCGCTAGCGTCTGGTTCTAGAGCACCAACTTGATCTCAATTCGATTGAAACAGAACTTAATGCAGTTGGGAGTAATACCACAGGTTTGATTGTGAAATACAAATAAAGTTTTGGTTTTCATATTGTAGAAAATAAATATATATATATCTATCTATATATCCGGTTTTTAAAGTAAATAGCTAACGAAAGTTAAGTGGAGGTGAACGAGGCTCTAGGGGTCGATAGGTACCTACAAGAAGTAAGTAACGTTTAAGTTAAACTCAAAGAACGAAGGCGGATACACTAGTCTAAGTTTCCTGCAAATTTATAAACCCAATCATTTGGAACTTGATTCTATAAGTCGAACAATACGTGGAAGTGCGGATGATACCATTAATGTCATTACACCATCACCCATGACCCATTGTTTGAGCTGTCATTGTCGATGGCATTGTGAGTGGCCATTGGAGCGTCGCGCAGGAATCGAATTCGCTACCGAAGTACCGACACCCATCGAGGATGTATCGGGTCACGGTAGTTTGATTAAGGGTTGGATGACTGGTGATTTTAATAGTTTATCGAACTGATTTCTTACATTTTTGTAAGGCGTTGATAAAATGAATATCAGTACCTACTTTTACAGATACCGACGGTTACCTGCAACCATTTTTTTATTACTTGCAAGCTGTGCCCGCGGCTTCGCTCCGGTCAACGGACGACATACCCTACCCTCAACTACATACCCCACCATTTCTTTTTTGTTTTTAAACCTTCCCTGTATTTTGGCAAACAAAACACAAAAAATCTTTATTCAAATCGGTCAAACCGTTTTTGAGTTTTACCGCGATAACGAACAGCAATTGATTTCTATTTACATATACCTATAATTGCATAAAGAAGAAAGAGCCCGCCACAGATATAAGCAGACCTAGATAAAGCTTGAGCATCTACTTTACGTGCGACTTCGCATGCCTGGCTTAAGCATAATATGCTTAACGTGGCAACTGTCGCGCTCAGTCAGCATCAGTGCGCCGCGCTAATGAGTTTCACTTATCTGTATCGGGCATTATTGACAAACGAAACGTACCAACATCATATTATTTATTTGATTCTAGTTTGAAATCATCACTAAATATTGCTTGTGACATTATAGCAGATAGTAAAAAAAGACACGTTTGGTTTTTATACATTTTGTGATATTTGGGTTGTCTAAGTCTATCTATGCCTGTGGAGGCCACATGATCATTAGGAGGCTTTTACAAGACTTGATCTATTCCCCTGTATCAATCAGCTGATATATAAAGACTCTATAATTTATAAAACATAATGCAACAACCTGTTTCTGAACCTTCATAAAATGATGTAACTTAACAACTTTGTATTGATGTTCATGTACCTCAAATTAACTTAAAATAGCAACGAGATCTCATTAATCCCAGCTAAGTAGTAAGACGACGATAACTTAAAGTTAATAGTTAAGCGGATGTTATTAAATCGCGTCAAGTCAGCCGAGATGGGCCAGTAATTACTATGAGCTAGTCTGACTTAATTGACTGGACAGGCAACCTGCCCAGGGTTTAAAATGTAAGTATCTGTCATTAGTTTAAAAATACAGAGTAATGTTTGAGAACCTTACGTTATAAAAAGAAACGCCAACACTGTTTTTTTTTTTTGAGGTTTAGATACATACATATTAACAAAATGTTTTGTTTCTTCACGTAAATCATATGTTAGAAATGTACCATGTAAATTTTCCCAAATAGAACACCAATTAATCTATACTAATATTATAAAGCTGAAGAGTTTGTTTGTTTGTTTGAACGCGCTAATCTAAAAACTACTGGTTCGAATTGAAAAAATTCTTATTATATTTTGTATTGGATAGTCCGTTTATTGAGGAAGGCTATAGGTTATATAACATCACGCTACGACCAATAGGAGCAGAGCATAAATGAAAAATGTTGCAAAAATGGAAAACCGTTGAAACTAAAACACGCGAACAAAGTCGCGGGGGATAGCTAGTACAATATATACATGTCCTGCCTAGCCTTTTCCCAAGCTATGTTGGGTTCGGCCTCCAGTCTTACCGGATTCATCTGAATAGCGTATTTACATGGAGCGACTGCCTATCTGACATCCACAACCCATTTTTCTGGGTAACACTTTTCCAAAGTAAGACTGGTTGTCGGAATTGTAATGACTTATCGACTGACAAAGATCAACGTATGACAGTCGGGACCAACAGCTTGACGTGTTTTCCGAGGCACGGAAGGGTCTCGGTATGTTTACAAATGGTCACCCATCCATGGCCTAACCGCGGCGAGTGCGGCTTTACTGTATTATCGGTCAAACCGGACGGCTTAAAATGCGGTAGCGTAAAAATATTTTGATTATTACTCATCCTCTATTTAGCTAATAAGTGCTTGGATTTAAGAATCGAAATTACACGTGGGTGATAAAAAACAAATCTTATTTTCGTTCTAAAGGGAACTTATATTTGAGCAACGAGGTTTGCGATGCTCTCTTAAAAATATATCAATACTAGTGGCCCGTCCCGGCTTTGCACGGGTGGAGATTAATATTTTAAACAGTAATAAACATAGTCTATGTTACTTAGGGATAATGTAGCATATTAATGATGCAAGAATTTTTACAATAGGTCTATTAGTTTTTGTGTTAATTCGTTACAAACATACATAATACATGGTCCAATCGAGAAACCTCTTCCTTTTTTCAAAGTCAGTCAAAAAATTCAAATCTTTCCTCTTTATAATATTAAGTATAGATTATTTTGCGTGAACAACAAAATGTAATCTTAAAAAGAAACAAAATACGAGCTTACAATCTTATATGCTATAAAAAAAGAACAATACTTGTAATTAATCTGCTTCCAACGGTCCTTTACAAGCTGATGACAAAACAGTATTGTCCCTGTCTCTGTCTTCCTGTCATATTGTTTTATGTTATCCACCCGTGACGCGTCTAAACATGCCAGTTAGGGGAGTCATTTTACTGTCAGTAAAATTAGACCTGATTTTTAAATTATAAGGTTAATGTTGTTCATATTTTTGTACTGGTATCATCGTAATTTTATGTTTTGTTTAATATAAATAGTTATCTGTATAAATAGTGTTCGTTTTATAAGTTAAAACTGGACTATAACTGTGTGTAAAAATATAGGTTTATTCTTGGAGTTGGTAGAACTTTATTTTAGGCTGTAACACTAATGGAGTAATTAATTAAATATTAAAGTGTGACTTAAAGCGTGCTGTAAATAATGATGATAAATGTGAACAACATCACATACATTAACTCTGAACCCAAAGTAAATAGCTAAAGCACTTGTGTTATGGAATCAGAGACAACGACGAAACCTCAAACACACAAACACCTAGACCCGAGACTATGTAGAAAAACGGTTTTCTACATTGATCCGTCCGGGGATCGAACCCGGGACCTCAGAGCAGGCGGGACCTTGAAAACCAGCGTGGACTTTACATGAATTTACTTTATAAAAAACGTCTTGCTTCCTAAAAAAACATAAAAAGTTATGTATGCTTAAGACATTGCGGTAAACAATAAATTATGTTTTATTCATCTACCCATAGATAATACTTATGTTAAAAGAATGTCAATAAATGTTTTTGTTTATTGAACGAAAACGACAGAATTCGTCACACACTTCAGATGCGCAAACACAGTGTATGTAAATGACATTGTAAGTATTTTTCCATTATCCACATTGCGAGAAGGACCAAAGAAAAAGAGTGATTCGAATTGCACGCGTAGGTCCATGTAGATAGAGAAAGGAATTCCATTTTTTTTTCGTCATCGTAATGGTTCCATGCAAAATGGTATCCTGGCTGTTATTATAAATGTAACTTTGTCTAAATGATTATTTTGTGTAAATAACGAATAAGAAGGCGCTGGCATCCTTTCTAACTACTCCTGATAAGAAATATCGCAACAAAACCACGCTTTTTTTATGTTTATAATCTATACTTAATATAATATTATAAAGCTGAAGAGTTTGTTTGTTTGAACGCTCTAATCTCAGGAATTACTGGTTCGAATTAAATCTTTCTGTATTCTTCATAAATCTTTTTGTATTGGATAGTCCGGTTATTGAGAAAGGCTATAGGCTATATAACATCACGCTACGACCAATAGGAGCGGAGCATAAATGAAAAATGTTGCAAAAATTAAAAACCGTTGAAACTAAAACACGCGAACAAAGTCGCGGGGTCAGCTAGTAATTAATAATGTCGTCTGTTAGTAACATTATTTCAACTAATGCTTGGTTCCTATATCCAAGAAACAATTTGTTTTATTTAGGGACAGTAGAATTTTCGAAGTAAAACTAGGAAATTTGTACAGTCCGTGAGAAAAACAAACCGTTTCTTTTATATAGGAACCGGTCATAACTACATAACTAAATGAAAATTGCTTAAAATTCTAATATAATATAATATAATAATATCTAATATAATATCTTGGGACATCTCACACACGGTCATCTGATCCCAAACTAGGCAGAGCCTGTGCTATGGCAACCAGACAACTGATAAACATACATTCATACACTAAATACATACATATCTATACTAATATTATAAAGCTGAAGAGTTTGTTTGTTAGTTTGTTTGTTTGAACGCGCTAATCTCAGGAACTACTGGTCCAATTTGAAAAATTCTTTCAGTGTTGGATAGCTCATTTATTGAGGAAGGCTATAGGCTATATAACATCACGTTACGACCAATAGGAGCGGAGCATAAATGAAAAATGTCGCAAAAATGAAAAAACGTTGAAACTAAAACACGCGGACAAAGTCGCGGGGGACAGCTAGTTATAGATAAATTACACCCAGACACAGAACAAATGATCGTGCTCATCACGCAAAGATTCATCCTGGGTGGGAATCGAACCCACGACCTCCGGTTTAGCAGTCAGGGCCACTAACCAATAGACCAACAGGCCCGTCAAATTAAAACTAAGACAAGGAAGGAAGGTTATCTTTTTAGATTTCCCGCATGTATTGGTTTTTTGCGGACAGAGTTGAGATCAAAAACTATTATCAAGTAATTTTATTGTAATTCGGAGATTGCGATCATGGTTTTGTGATTGGTATGAATAATGATCATGGCTGTACAATACAGTATTGTCACAGGATTGGCTCCTATCGATCAGCCGTGACGAGTACATCCGAAAGCGGATGGGAGCGTCCTGTAGTAGGTCATGTTACAAATCATTTGCCCATTTAACGAACGATATTTTATGACCCTTGTTTTGGGATGTCAAATTTAAATGTAACATCCGATTTTTTTTATTTATGTACGGACTAGCTGCGTCACGCGATTTCGTCCGCGTGGTTCCTCCTTCCACGGTCTCGTCGAAATAGATGGTGTTAGGCATGTAACAGGGTATGAATATTAAAAAACAAATTTTAGTCCGTCGGTTAAATAATAAAAAAACGTCACGCGAAAGTTCTATTCAATGTATGTTCGTCATTTTTTGATTAGGGGTCAAAAAAGTTATGTTCATATTTTTTTTATTCTATAAAAGACAAAAATCTATTGTTATCATCTATTCTCATAATTAAAAATACGTAAGTATTTTGTAAAAATATGTTTAACTAGCTGATGCTCGCGGCTTCGCCCGCGTGGATATCGGGTGTCGCGACCAAAATTAATCATGAAATTTTGATCCTGTTTCCGCAACCCATGTATAACTATTCCAGAGATAAAACGCCTTTGTCGTATTCCAGTTTATAATCAATCAAAGTACCAAATTTTAGCCAACAATTACATTGGTACTTAGATTGATATAATTTGGTCACTACACTTTGACTTGTGTCAACTTACATAACTTTACTTACGTTTACGTAGGCAGATCCGTTCGTCCGTTAGAGCCTGTTGCATCAAGCGAAGCGAGGCGCTTGAATTTTATTCTCGTGTCCGTAATTTTATTTGCGATTGCTCCTATGATATTCTCTTTTAAATTATATGGTATAAAAAAGCAAAATAATGTAATATGAAATGCTAATTTATTTAAAATTATAAGGATTAATACCGTATTTGTGTAAATAGCTTCTTAATTCCCGCTTTATTATTTTGATCTATCTCGTAGGGTTCAGCCAGCATTTGCAATGTAAGCGCAAAAAAGTATGTTTATTTACGACTTCCATTAAAAACCTCTAAAATGATCAGTGTTTCTCTACTATATTATGCATGTATTATACATATAAACCTTCTGCCTCTTAAATCACTCTATCTATTAAAGAAAAAACCGCATCAAAATCAGTTGCGTAGTTTTAAAGATCTAAGCATACATATGGACAGACAGCGGGAAGAGACTTAGCTTTATACTATGTAGTGATGATTTAAACGTGTACTGAGCACTAAACAATATATGCGCAGTAGAAATAACAACTGCACAGTAAAGGATCGCGGTAGACTTAACTCGCCATGTCACTCGCACCCACCCATATACATACTGCCTCGCACTCGTTCCTACAGCTACCCTACATGCTTAGGGGTTCAATTTCGAAAAGCATTGAAACACATGGTTTTTAATTTTTCTCCATAATGATAAACACCAATTTTCATGGTTTAAACTACAAAAATGAGGATTTTCCACACAAACTTTCATCCCCTATTTAACTCCCTTAGGGGTTGAATTTCAAAAATCACTGCAACTCGTGGTTTTTAGTTTTTAACCAGAATGGTAACCACCAATTTTTATGGTTAAAACTACAAAAATGACGAATTTCCATACAAACTTTTATCCCTTATTTAACTCCCTTAGGGGTTGAATTTCAAAAAATACTAAAACACGTGGAGGTTACCACCAATATTTATGGTTTAAACTACAAAAATGACGAATTTCCATACAAACTTTTATCCCCTATTAAACTCCCTTAGGGGTTGAATTTCGAAAAATACTAAAACACGTGGTTTTTAATTTCTCACCAGGAAGGTAACCACCAATTTTTATGGTTTAAACTACAAAAATGACGAATTTCCATACAAACTTTTATCCCCTATTTAACTCCCTTAGGGGTTGAATTTCGAAAAATCCTTCCTTATTCCTTGTCTACATTATAAAGGGAACCTCTGTGCAAAATTTCAGCTTTCTAGGTTCAAGGGTTTGGGCTGGGCGTTGATGAGTCAGTCAGTCAGTCAGTCAGTCAGGACTTGTCTTTTTATTTATATAGATTACTTTTAGCGTTTTATAACTAGTTCAATATACAGAAATGCAGAATGCAACGCAATTTTTAATCTCATGTCTATCTCTGTCACTTCAAATACTTAGTAATATTATAATTAGAATTTTAAGCGATTGTCTATCTCTTAGATATTAATAGTTTTCGGATAACTATATATTTTTGACAACTCCAAAAAACCCTACGCAAGGCGTTAATCCCGTTCTCTGAAATGCTGATGAATTTAATCTGTTGTCAAATCAACTGATCACGGCTGTGATTGGTTGACAAAAAATATCATCCAATCACGACGCTTTACATGAGGTTTGACATGTAATTAAGTACTTATTTTTTGTGTAAAACCGGGGGTATGTGTTCCATTCCTGATTTCCTGCCCCAGCTTCTACTTGGATCGGTAGTAAGACATGAGAAAATGCAAGTCTGATGACACTGACAATAACGACCACACGCAAACGACCACACTGCTAGTAGTTGTACGCTGTTTGGAGACTAATACAGCGTGAATAATGCCGCCTTCATTGCGTGGTGACATCGTCGTAAACTGATGGGTAATCGTAATAACTTTACCCATGACTTTACTTGTTTCTTTTTTAGTGTTCTGTGTACAAAGGGTACCTACGGGACCTTATTAACTAAGCTTCCGATGTCCTTCCGTCCGTCCGTCCGTCTGTCTGTCTGTCATCTCATGAACCGTTCTAGATAGAGAGTTGAAATTTTCACAGAGATTGTTGTTCTGTGGCCTCTATAACAACAAATAGGTAATAAAAATAAATAGAAAATTAAAGGGGCTCTATTCTCAATACTTTATTGCATTTTACAAAATGCAATAAAGTATATAAATATTTTTTTTTTTTTTTTTTATGGTTTTCCACACGTCAAGTTAGTGTTTGACGACCTTCGCCGAGTGTTCGAGTGACATACTTACCGGTTTTCAAGGTGTCACCAGCTCTGAAGTCCCGGGTGTGATCCCCGGACGGGTCAATGTAGACAACCACATTTCTACATTGTCTCGGGTCTGGGTGTTTGTGGTACCTTCGTTGTCTCTGAATTTCATAACACAAGTGCTTTAGCTACTTACTTTGGGTTCAGAGCAATGTATGTGAAGTTGTCCACATTTATTTATTCCAGTCAGTAAAAACCTCTAAACTGTTTAAACTCGCTATAAAATCCCATTTATCTCAACAAAGTAGTCTATCACAAAAACCTCGACAAACGCATTGCATGTCTTAGATTCCATTAGAGTCAATGTAGACGCATGTCCCTTGTGCGTCCTAAGGCCTGGTTTACAATGAACCTGTATTAAGTCGATTATTTTTACTCCAAAGTCGCTTAGAAGGAAAATTACCGCAATTTTTTTTGAGGAATTTGATGTTGAAAGGTTTGTGTACGCGGTACCTAAAATTGAATTTAAATTTATTAGCTTGACAATAGTAAAGGTTGGGGTTTTCCACAGATTTCGAAGTTGAACTGTATTGAGCAAGCCAGTTGTTTGCTAATATT
Source organism: Diachrysia chrysitis (assembly GCA_932294365.1). Classification (NCBI taxonomy): domain Eukaryota; kingdom Metazoa; phylum Arthropoda; class Insecta; order Lepidoptera; family Noctuidae; genus Diachrysia; species Diachrysia chrysitis. The sequence goes on along the minus strand of OW028659.1, from coordinate 4,108,028 downwards.
GTGGCCTTAATCTCTTCTGAGCTAGATATCATTATTTATATTATTGTTGTGCTTGTAATTATGTCGTTATGTCTGAAATTAGACGTCATACACATCCAATTCATTTACCGAAATAAGAAAATTAAAATTAACGATTATTTTTACTATTATCCAATCCCATAAAACTGTAATTTTAATTAGTAAATAATTTATGAATGTCAAAATCCTTACTAATATTATAAATGCGAACGTAACTCTGTCAGCCTTTTGCGATTTCACGCCAAAACTACTGAACCGATTTAAATGAAATTTGGTACACAGATAGACTAGAGCCTGAGAAAGGATATAGGCTTGCCACGTCGCGGAAAACAGCTAGTATTGTCATTATTTTATCAATAAAAAATAACAGACGAAAAATTGAATTATGCCTTCATTTATATCTCAATAAATCGGGAATAAAATACGTGAGCGGTGTGCCCAAGCCCTTACCCTATAAAGCCGTGATATACAACCGTCACAGCGACATTGACCCCCATAACACCATGACCGTAGGTTATGGTCTCTCTGTTGATGACGCTTCTGTATTAAATCATGGGGGATAGGGCGATATTAATGGTGTTGGGAAAGGTTGAGCTGATGGTTATGCAATTAAAATCTGTGATGGTGGTTAATAATACTATTTGTTGAGTACGTAAGGTCAAATGGTTGATCCTTGAAGAAATAAAAATATTACTTAGCAAATAATAATATCTAGAGAAAACTCACACCATCTGATCCCAAACTAGAAAGAGCCTGTATATGTGTAACCAGACAACTGATAAACATACTTATATATCTAAATACATTCATATTATAGATAAATTACTCTCATACACATTACAAATGGTCATGCTCATCACACAATAATTGTTCCTGGTTAGGAATCGAACCCACGACCTCTGGTTTAGCCGTCAGGGTCACTAACCACTTGACCAACAAGGCAGTCATATAGATTTCGAACTAAGAAAAACATTACTGATCAACTGGCAACAAATTTTGTTGACAGCGAAGCAACTTTCGTGTAAATAAATTTATGCCTGGTTCTTACATTAAAAAACGATTCTTTTTTCTAACGGACGGTAGAATTTTCTAAGCAAAACAACTAAAATTCTACCTGCCGTTTTTCAATATAGGAACGGCCCCCCTAGACAAGTGGCATTTCGACAAGCGTTAACGATTATAGAAATCGCTTAAATGACAGTAAATTTATGGGAATGACAGTTCGTTTCGATAAGTCACGTGACTTGAACTTGTCACTTGCATACATTTGAACGATTCGATCAGCGTTATCGCTTGTCGAAATGAAACTTGTCTAGGGGGGCTGGTCATTAGTAAAATATATGGTTTCGATTCACAGTACGTTATGTAAAAATTCTGTACAATAGATTTTACATAAGAAATTGTTGTAAGTCTTTGTTTTAAGTAGTATTTCACACAGACACACACAGCTACAATCTGAAAGACTTTTATAATAAATACGTTTACTGAACAATACCACAAATTAATTATTAGTTCACGTAAAAATACATACCTTGTATTATAAAAAGTATAATTCATTACACATACATTAAACAAGGAACCGATTTAAATGAAATTTATAAGACAAGTTGATCGACGATAGAATATTTTTTGAAGATCGCGTAAATAACACGTAATTAAGAACCTCCTCATTTCGAAGTCTGTTAAAAATTTTGTGCCTTATAATAAACTAGCTGTCCCCCGCGACTATATTCGCGTGTTTTAGTTTCAACGGTTTTTCATTTTTGCAACATTTTTCATTTATGCTCCGCTACTATTGGCCGTAGCGTGATATTATATAGCCTATAGCCTTCCTCAATAAACGGACTATCCAACACAAAAATAATAATTCAATTCGAACCAGTAGTTCCTGAGATTAGCGCGTTCAAACAAACAAACAAACAAACTCTTCAGCTTTATAATATTAGTATAGTAAAGACTAGCTTTTGCCAGCGACTTCGTCCGCGTTTCCGTCGTTTTTCGTAAAAAAGTAGCATATGTCCTTCCTCACTATTCAGTGGTTTTGATGTAACAGACAGATTAACTTTCGTATTTTAGTAGGGAAATATAATATATCACGTTACACAAAAATAATCCTTATAGCATGATTCAGTATTCACGCGCGACGGCGCGATGGCTTATTATCGTATTTCATGTATAAGTTTGGTGTTCCTATACCGATTTCTATGATTCTTTTTTTATTGAATAGGTAATAATGTAAACTTTTTTTAATTAGGGATGAGTGAGAGTATTATAAACGTAAGAGTAAACAAATTTAATCAGAAATCTCCGAACTGCTAAGCTATCGGGAGTTACACGTGTTATTGTGAGTCAACCAAAAAAGATAGACATATGCTGTTGTGGGATATTTTTTAGATAATTTTATGTAGAACATTTCCGTCATACATGATTTCTATGTAGCTTTAACCATTAAGGCTGCATACGCGACGGAAGCTTAAAAAATACCGTTTTCCCAACATTTCCCTTCACTGCTCTGCTCCTATTGATTGTAGCGTGATGAAAAGTATACTATAACCTGCCCAGGAGTATGAAGAATAATTGTACCAAGTTTCGTTAAAATCCGTCGAGTAGTTTTCGTTTCTATAAGGAACATACAGACAGACAGACAGACAGACAGACAGACAGACAGACAAAAATTTTACTGATTGCATTTTTGGCATCAGTATCGATCACTAATCACCCCCTGATAGTTATTTTGAAAATATATTTGATGTACAGAATTGACCTCTCTACAGATTTATTATAAGTATAGATAGATAAGTAAGTACGTACAATAGCCTTATCTATTAATATCCTATAATACAAAATTATTATGAATCTGAACCATTCCCACAAGTCTCCATGTCCTAGACCAGCGGTTGCGGTTCACACGCGGTGCCAATAACCTTGATGCGCCTGCGCACTCAATCTGCAGTTGTCGCCAGATCAGGGATGACCAACTTCATTAGAACTTAGATCCAGTTTTTATTGACTTTGCGATAAATCAATTACGGAATTAAATCTATATTTTGATGTGAGCTTTTATTAAAGGTTTTATTTATCTTACTTTGTTAGTATGTTTGTGTGTAAGAATAAGGGTCAAATTTTAAAGTTAAAATATTATTATCCACGTTCCGATATGCGATTGAAATGTCGCGTACATGTGTAAATTGGATGCCATTGTAGAATAATAAAGTCACAGAGCTAGTTTGATGATAGAGCCGAAATGTAGCCAAGGAAATTATGCAACAAAACGATGCAATTCTACAAAGTACGCACGTTTCATTACAAGTGCTCTTGATTATTTTGATCACAAATTATGTCTAAAGTGCTTATTAGTAGTTTTATTAAATTATTTTAACTTAAGATTATTTATATTTGTCTTTTTTTATTTAGCTTCGGTCGGTCAATCGCGATCTAAAGTTTGACCACCTCTGCCTTAGACCATACATCCATAGAGCATAATATTAGCCATGTGGTTGCAACTGACAGGCAGACCGCACTTCCGTGATGACATTCCCCCATTGTTGGTGCAGCCTTAGTGATTGAAATGGAACTGATTTAATCACTGTTATTTTTAGTCGTATCTGTAAAGTAACAGTTACTTTTGTTGTAATAATTAATGTTAATATTTTGAATTTAGATTTGTTTAGATATGATATTATGACAATGGCATTTGTTGTTGAAGCTATATTGTGTCATATGAGAATTAAATTTCTAATTTTAGTTTGTATTTTTTGTACCTACTATACTTATACATTTTTTGCCTGCGACTTCGTCCGCGTAGAAGTAGAAAATGAAAACTTTGAAGCAAATCACCCTCAAAATAACTGTGTACCCCTTTTTTAACCCCGTTAGGCGATGATTTTCAATAAAATACAAAACACATTTTCTAGTAATTCTGTTAAAGAATGTTTATGCAAAATTTGGAGTAAATTGTACCATGGAATCACGTTGTCCCATACAAACTTTGGCCCCGTTTTTCAACCCCTAAGAAGTCGAATTTAATAATATCCTTTCTTATCGGATGCCTACGTCATACATAGAACACACCCTCCAAGTTTCAGGTCTCTACGAACCGCGGTTTAGGCTGTGCATTTATCCGTCAGTCTGACATTCAGGACAAAGCATTTTATATATATAGATAGATAGATGTCATACCTACTACAGCAATATTCTAAATAACCTCAGTAACAAAGAAATTAGAAAACTATGCTAATTGTAACAACAATAATAAATAATTTGCAACAATAGACAGTAGCATCCAAAGTAAAGTAGGTATAACTTGTACACTCTTGAAAAAAGACCTATGTCTTTTAACACCCATGAGTAAGTAACATATATTTGTTAAAAATAAACCAATTAGAGTTTTAATAACGACAGCGTTTAAACTGACTAATCAAAACACAATAACAAAAAAAAAAAAAGATTTCCAAGATTTCCTTTCCAGCCTTCCTCTTAATAATTAGCATGTGCACAAGTCTATAGTCTATAATATAGCAAGTGGATGACAAACTAGTCCTTATAAAAAGCAAATCGCTCCTGTGCGTAAAGGACTCTGCCCACTAGAGCGTAACAACATTGTATTCATAATTTAAAAGAACTGTGTGCATCGAATTTGTTACAATTGTATTTTGATTTGTGTTTTGTTTACTGTCAACGTAATGTGTTTTATTCTTTTAGAAATAGATATAGTAAGTTCGACATGATATCATATGTTTATATTGTTGCAAAATATGTATTTCATTTACAAAATATGGTTTACCTACTTATGTTATATGGAATAATAGTACCATCTTTGTTAATAAATCGAACTATGATCGATAAATCGCAAGATAATACTATCTTTAATTATTATTTGAATTATTATTATTAATATATGAATTATTGTTCTTCTAAAACGTCTTAATACTTATACAGCGCCAGTTTTTTCACAAAACATTGTTATAAACGTAAATTGGGGGCGTGGCCTAACATGTGAGGCAGTTTTGATTTAGCAAAACATTTATGGCACACTCCTAATTTATATTTTCTAACAATACTATGTTTAAAATCTGCTGCAGCGTCAGTATTAAATTAAAATCAATAACATAAAAAAAAATGTACTTTCATTGTTAATTAAAACAATGTGTATCAGTCTAGTTGTCGAAGACCTTACAAATCCATTACCTCTTCACTAGTGGTCGATGCACTGCGCGTGTGACGACACATACTGCAGTTTTTGTATTAAGTGAATTTAAATCAGACGCATCAGGTTTATAGGCGTCGATAATAACCATAGCTATAAATTGAACACCCTAAGTAATGTTGCAGTAATTTTCCTGTCATTATGACTACATTAATTTAGTTAATAATGTTTGAACATTGAAATAAAAATACTTTTAAACGGATTATCGCGGTTTATTTAGATTTTAGTTCCCGACGTTTCGAAGCCTTTGCAGGTGTCATGGTCACGGGCAGACTGAGGTGGTATTTGTCTTGACAGTACTGTAGATGTTGCTCTACCTTTCTATTTTAATTAATTATTTGTTGCAGTTTTATTTTAATGTCTGACATTCTTGTTAACCTCAGAAAGCATTAATTAATGTTTGAATCCAATAAAAATGTTGACATTTTAGATTTAGCGAGTATTATTACCTGTTTTGAGTTGCTTTTGTTAATGATTCATTTGTTTTAAAATGGGACTAGCCCGCCACTCATCCCTATTATTTCAACTCCTAGCTAAGCCAGGATCTAAAATGATATACCAATAAATACCACCTACAAATTTAAGCTTGACGTTATCCGCAGGGATTCGACTGACTGACTTGAAACCCGCAACGAAATAAATCAGAAGAAGTAAATAAAAGTAGATATAAAATAGTTTACAATCAATAATTCATTTATAAAAAAACATTGATTATTAAATTGCATTATTTTTTCTTACTTTTAACACGCCGTAAACTTTCCACCCTCGTAATTACTTAACGCATTATAATTAAACTGACGCGTAACAAATATCTCACCATTTCAATGATTTACTAACACCAGATGATGAACAAGTAATAATAGTTGATTGTTTTATGTGCCTTCTCACGAGTGTATGCAGGATTCTTGTTACACCCACAGCATCCGGCGACACCCCTAGGGATGTGGCGACTTCACTATTTTTAGATTCACCTTGAAGAATAGAAAAGCACAGTGTTCTTACTTAGGTGACGAATAAACGTACAGTGAAATTATGGAAATTATGAGAGATTAGTAGTAGTATCAGTAGATAATGGAATCTAAGATTGATTAAATTAAGTAGGTATTAATGCCCTGTATATACTGTCTAAGAACAGAGAGACAGGACCGCTTTAGACCATGGAGGTTATGACGAATATTGGCGAATAAACTTGGATTGTCTTAAACCTGGACTTGGACTTATACAGGACAGAATCAATGCGATGGACAGAATGGAGGAAGGCCCTTGTTCAATTTTAGACGACCTCCGTGGTCGAGTGGCGTACACACCGGTCTTCAAGGCGCCGCTAGCTCTGCGGTCCCCGCACGGGTCAATGTCAAAAAACCACTTTTTATATTGTCGCGGCTCTGGGGTGTTTGTGGTACCTTCGTTGTCTCTGATTACATATCACAAGTGCATTAGCTACTTACTTTGGGAGCAGAGCAAAGTATGTGATGTTGTCCACATTTATTTATTTATAACTATGGGGTAGTTGGTACCTACGAGGTAATTATATTGTGTTGCATTACATAAGACTAAAGTGTACATACAATTATTAAGTACACAGCAGTTTCAATTGAGAATTTATTACATACTACATTACTGCAAACATCGATAAAAGGACACATCGCCAATAAACAAACAAAAAATATTTCTCCACAAGCGAGTAAACTGAAGCTAATTTATATTAATTAACGACACATCAGTAACAATCGAAAATACGGTGAAAAACCGTTTCTTGAACAAAAAGCTATAAAAGTTTAACTGATAAATTGATGGTCAATTTACTTCCATTACTTAATCGAAGTAGGAGCTGTGAATGAGAGAGGGTGCCCGCATGTCTGTCTGTCTGTCCCAACATCCCTCTCGAACAAATTGTCTCTAATATGTTATTAATTTACATATGTCTAGTTGTTTCGTCATGCCACTTGTGCGTGGAAAGTATTTTGCCCGCATCGGTATTTGGTAGAGCGATTGGCGTAGTGCTTTTTGTTATAAAGACTTTTTGTATAGGCTTGTAAAACAGATGGTACTGCAAATGTATCTAAAGCCGGCTTCCTACGGTGCGGAGTATCGCGGATCACCGCGCACAGCGGAAAGTGGTTTGTTCGTGATAGCGCAAATCGTCTGCACCGGTCTGTCGCAATCACGAGTCGAAGTGTACCCAAGTCGATTAAAATTGTTTTTTTTTAATACTCTCAGACTAGGGCGCGTCGTGGAAATGAATTGGTGCGCGGTCCGTGGTCGTCGGCCGTGCGGGAAGATCCGCGATTGCACCGTAGGAAGCCGGCATGTAAAGCTAAAACTTGCCAAATGCGTGTCGGACTCGCGCACGACACTTCTTTACCATTATCTATAAAACGGCAAAAAAATCATGTCCGTTGTATGGGAGCCCCACTTAAATATTAAATTTATTCTGTTTTAGTATTTGTTGTTATATCGACAACAGAAATATATCATCTGTGAAAATTTCAACTGTCTAACTATCACGGTTGTTAAGATACAGCCTGGTGTCTGACGGACAGACGGACGGACAGCGAAGTCTTAGTAATAGGGCACCGTTTTACTCTTTGAGTACGGCACCCTAAAAACTAACATCTGATTATTTTCAAGGCAATCAAGTGTCTTAGTTATCATAAAATCAGTGGTATCTTTACCATGAAATATCGTCTCATTTCAATTAGCTAACCATCTTGCATGTATGCAAAACATAGATTGTGATTAATGCAGTTTCAACAAACGAGTACTGAATGGTTTAATTGAACTAATCATTCCGACTTGAGACCTAAATACTTCAAAATTTCGTTCATCGTTCTGCGTATGATAACTGTTTGTTCATTTATTTGAATGAGATTGTATGAATGAAGTAATTAAAGCAGATCGTTTTAAAACTTCTTAGTAACTTAATGATATTGTAGGCATTGGTTTTCGTTAATGAATAAATACCAATCATTAATACATACTGTAAATCCAAGTCGCTTTCCGCGTCTATCAGTTTTTCCCTCATTTCTCCTAAACTACTCAACGGATTTTGATACGGTTTTCACGGACAGAAAGAGCGTTAAATTTAAAAGGTTTATAGATATAGTTTTTACATATTTTTTTTTATAATATTCTAAATAATGACGTTAATAAATTGCAACGGTTTGAAGCCGGGACAGCTAGTAATAAGTACTTAAATTAATGTTTAGGTATGCAATATGCATTTAAAAAAGTCAGAAAATTTATTACAATAATACATAACTTAGATAAATAACACCGTTTTATTGGTTTAACTAAGGAAACAAGCATTAAAATCTATTTAAAATCCTACGGTTATAAAGTTAAAATTTTAGTTCTAAGTTAATGCGTTACTCAGAATACGTTTAAATCACTCGTTTACGGTGTTTGTATATTTTTAAACTACGGCTGTTTAAGACAGACGTAGCTGTAGAAATAAGTGAAATGCGTAAAGTGCATTTTACGAGTATGCACCGGCTGCATTTGCCCACGCGCCGCTGAAAACGGGCTATTTACAATATTCCCCTGCCGAGCCCCGCTTTTGATCTTTGTTTGCGTGTTTATACTAAATTTAAACGTTTGTTCTTTGATTTTTTATTTCTATAAAAAGATAAGCTGTTTGTGATGAGTTTTAGTGCTGTTTTAGAACTTTGCGATGGTCACCACTGGGGTTTGTGCAAGTTAAAGTTAGAGATACAAAAATATTTATGCATATGTTCTTACAATCTTACAAATATTATAAAAGCGATAGTTTTGATGGATGAATATATGTTTGTAAGTTAATCACGATATAACAGCTAAACGAAATTGCATAAAATTTGGTACATAGATAGTTTATTACCTAATTTAACTTAATTTTGAATGTTTACAAACTTAACTAGATATACACTTAAAACAAAACTAAACTCTTAACTAATACATCTCAAAAAAATAGCGTCAAAATTAACACATAGGCTAATTTTCATCATCATCATTATCATAATATTTCGCCGACATTCGGGTGAAACCGCGGAGTGTAACTAGTGCTTTATAAAGAGATTTGTAATTTGGTATCAATCATTTTCAATTTCTATAAGCGTTTGCGTAACAATGAAACTACAGATGTTTTTTTAAGTTAAAGCTAATATAAATTTTAACGGAAGATTAAATCACCATGCGTAATCCAATAACTCTGACTTATATATACTGTTTGCTGCAAAAAGTGCGTAATTATTTCTTAGGATCAATGACCTTAATTAATAAATATTTTCTGTTTCATTTCAAATTAGTAGAATGCGTACTCGCACGTTAAGAGATATAATAAAAATAACAAAACACAATCCACAAAGCAGGTCAACAGCCTTTCTCCAAATATCCATCAATCTTGATACATTTGGTATCTTCATCTCAATCACGAGAGATCTTAGATAATCCCTTCATTTAGCCCTTCACTGCGTCCGTTGCTACAAACAATACTATAATTTAAGAATACAATACAATAGAAATGTATTATCTGTAATTGGTATCAAATTCTTTTTCCGTTTCAATAATTTGTTGTGTAACATACCGTGTTGGTTGCTGTAGGAGTAAAAAATAATGAGAAAGTAACTCAACATCCTGCCTTAACTAAATAGTCAGATTTTGTACGCATATAAATATTTGAATGAATATGAATCTATATACTAATATATAAAGCTTAAGAGTTTGTTTGTTTGTTTGTTTGAACGCGCTAAATTCAGGAACTACTGGTCTGATTTAAAAAAAACAGTCATTGTTGGATAGCCCATTTATTGAGGAAGGCTATAAGCTATATAACATTACGCTGCAACCAAAAGGAGCGGAGAATAAATGAAAAATGTTGCAAAAATTAAAAAACCGTTAAAACCAAAACACGCGGACAAAGTCGCGGGGGCCAGATAAATAAATATGGACGACATACATTGGTCAGCTCCCAAAGTACCTAAGTAACTAATGCACTTGTGTTGTGAAATTAGAGACAACGAAGGTACTACCAAACACCCAGACCCGAGACAACATAGACAAGTGTTTTTTCTACATTGACTCAGGCGGGGATGGAACCCGGGACCGCAGAGCTGGCGACACCTTGAAAACCGGTACGAAACTTGACCACGGTGGTTTTTTTCTATTTAATTATTATTGTGTTATTACTCTGACATATTTTATCTTCTATCATCAATGAACAACCAAACCTTAAACATCAAGGTATTTAATCTTCAAGGTGCATATGAAACTCACCAGTTGAAACACAACAAAAACGAAACTCCTGTCAAATTGTCGAGTATCAATTTCCGATGCACTTGTCAGCATTCAGAAACGGAAGCGGTTCGTTGATCCACCGCCGCCATTTTGCATCCGTACGGCGCGTGCGCAACACAATTACTACAAAACAAGTGAGCACCCTACAGTTTAAATTTAGAACGTTTCCGCGCGATCCCTTGACGGGTGACAGTTTGTAAACTGTGGGTTTCAGGAAATGTAACTTTATTGCTGAAAATTACGTAATTGTAAGTTTATGCCGTGTGACGTGTTTACGGAAAACTTTCCTGCTATTGTTTGGCTGTGCCAGTTTTGAAGCAATGAAAGTGAAAATGGTCCGTTTCCGTTTCATTTCTAACACAATCTAACAGTATGTAACAAAAACCCTGTCCGATTCAATAAAGTCGTATTCCTGGCTCAACATACGTACTAGACAAAAATGTCTCGCTCAGGCGATTTCTTTCATACAAAACTGTAGGTAGTACACGTGAACTTTGTCGAGCGATCAGTGTTGCCTTTGATCAGTTTTATTTTAATTTAATTATATTCACCGGGGAAAATAATAATCTCATATCCATTCAATAGTTACGTATTTGTGTACGCAGTATGATTCCGAATAATACTCATAAGGATCGGACAGGGTTTTTATTGCATGCTGTATATTTAAGTTCAACGTGTGTTAGAGATATATAAAATACAGATTAACAAGATATGTAATAGAGTGATTAGCCTATTGAGCAAAGTTTTCACTTTTGATTTTACAACGAATGTTTTTTTAAATTTTTACCTACAGAAAATGATTTAAAATTTTGCGTGGTCTTAAAAGAAGTCTTATATATTTTATAAAATACAAACTCCTACTGAATAGTGCATTTCGAAGTGTCATGTTATGCAGCGTAATAATCATATGAATAACAGTTTTTTTTTTAAAGATGACTATTTATATCTCTATCTACTTACAATAATGATTATAGGCCATGATTTAACCAACCAAACAAATTACATAATTAAGTTATAATTACCAACGAATAATAACAATGAATGAGGTGTATAACAGTGTTTACAAGAACCAATTACTTTAACAACGCCGTAACTTTGGACCGCGGGTTTCAATAGTAAAAGTACGTTAAACACGTTGGTTTTATAAAACGTTACATTTTAATATCATATATCGGTTAGATTAGGGCTGTCACTAACACAAAAAGTATAAAGTTTTTTATTGGTTCTGGTATGGCGATGACTTAGTGATTTCGAAATCAGTTGTTTAAATTAATGATGGTCGAAAAAAGTAAATAAATGTATTTGTTATGTCAGCCATTTTCACAAAACTTTGGCCTTGGTGGTAGGTAGGTGTGTGGCCGAGCATATTCAACTGTTTATTCGGCAAAACCTTTATCATTTAGGCCACACTCCTAATTGATTTTCCAACAATGTTTTGGTCAAAAACTGGGGCAGCAAGCCCTGTTTATAACTAACCATTGAGTTCTTTTTGTCCGATAAATTGAAATAGACACATCATATAAGATTAAAATTATCTAGATTTTTATTATATAGAAAGATTTGATTTTATATGATATGAAGCAATAATATATTAGTAGTAGTAGTAGTAGTAATAGTATAGAAATATTTATTTTTAAAAATTAAAGTATTTACAAAATCTACTAAATGCTACATCGTTCAATGCAACTTTAACTGTTAAATATAACTAAAACTGTTGCGTGCCAGCCCTGTCACTCTCCCTTCTGGCGCCATGGACTGTGACGTCATTAGCCATACTCGTCCTTTGACGGTAGCCTCTGATTACATTATACCATTTGTGATTTATTGTCGGACGCATACAATTTAAGTCTGGACACATTATGAATGTAGGTTACCATGTGTGTCTGGAGGATATTCTTCTTTTCTATCAAAAATTAAGCAACTAGTTTCGTCTGAGGTCTTACTCCCGACTGCATCGAGTTCTGTTTCAATCGAATTGGTACTCTAGAACCCGACATTAGCTCCAGGTGATGCAGTGACACGAGTTGTAATTAAGCTCGATCGCGAACAACCATTAAATAATATGTATATTAAATACCATTAAAACTGAGTAAACCAAAGACTTGAGTACACTTGATTATAACTGGATCTCGGTTTGCGATTCGGTTTGGTTTGGGAGTATCAATTTAGAATCGAGTCGAGAACCAAATCGAGTTCGAATCAGAATCAAAAATAAAACCAAACCAGTGTCGGCAGTAAACCTGCTGGTTCAATAGATGGGAATGTAGAGACTAAATATTCGCACTTGCTGCAATTTTGGTTTACTAATTATTAATTAAAATAAATTGAGAATAATTAAAAAAAAGAATTACGTTATGTTCAACAACAACTTTTGAATATTATATAAGTTTTAAGCAGTATACTTTTTTTTTTTACAAAATTTATTTATTTGCGAGATCTACACACACTAAATCGTACTAAATTCTTGTTCGATTTAGTACAATAGAATAGACAGTTGGTGAATCGAAAAATTAAAGTTTTATAAAGATTTGAAGAAGACTTCCAATTTCAGTCATTATCTGGATCAAAGCCAAGTTAAAAAACTATCTTTCACAGGATAGTAACACTAACTTACATTAAACAGTCATTAAATCCTTTCGGGGTGCGCGGGCGCATGCGCGGGAGTGTGACGAGCGAAGATCCCCGATACCTTTGTGTAAACCATTCATGAATATTTATTTTACGCATTTATTCAGGAGACGGTTTCCGTTTGGGGTGGACTTTAAAGAATTTATTTAATGTTTTGGAAGGAAAACATGGTGATTTATCTAAGTTTGGTATCACGCTATTTAAATGAATGAAAAAGCAAGTCTGGAATGCAAATGTTTTGTACGAAATTTTGGGTAAGAACAGGATACCACAGAAAAAGAAAAAGCCTTGGTTTTTAGTTTGGGAATTGCGATGATTTATTCATAATCCTAATTATGTTAGTGTATTCTGGGAAACTCATTAGGTTCGTGTTTAATAGTATTTTAAAAGAAACCTAAATATATATAGAAACCTAAATAAATATTTATTGAAAACATTGAGATTCAAATAATTATTGCCACAATTTTTTTAATTAACCAACGAATTTATATAGCTTAGTTGGAGGGGTTAACAAGATTGCTAGTAATGTGAATTCCACCCACATTGCTAGTAACTTAATAAAAAAAAAAAAAAGAAATTAAAAAGCATAACGGTATGAACAATAATATCGTATAGCGTAAGTGAAATGAATCATTGAGCTGTTACGGGAAGCAATACATTATCATGCAGCATTACGATCTCTGACAGACACTGACACTATCTGAAGTTATTTTGACCTTACTGACACCGAGGATAACTAATATAGCAACGGCTCCGGCAAACGCAAGGACAGGACAGGGGTGCTTTTAGTTGGTGCAAGTCCGACATATCCCCACGCCGTCGCCTTGACGTGGGTTGAAGTCTTAAGCGTTTCACCCCTACAAAGAAGTAAAAGGGTAATATAGCAAAACATAAAAATAATAAAAAAATAAAAATTGTTTATTCTTCAACCATCAAACTTTTACACTTATCCTTACGCAGAGACCTCCGTTTAAGTAATAATATACTTGTGCTAGGAGGACCCGCTCTTCAATTACATCGGTAAATATGGTAAAAGTTGTGTACAAGGAATAATAATAAAATAAGGAGTAAAATTAACATAAAAACTAAAAACAAACTTCTAGAAAACTTAATTATAAACTTGTTTTTTAAACTAGTGTAATTGTATCTACTACTAGGTACTAGTTGCACCCATGCACTTGTTGGCTTCGTATCGTATTTCTCGTTTCCGTTGACTGATTGTATATTGTAACACACGTTTTGACGACCTCCGTGGTCGAGTAGTGTACACACGGGTTTTCAAGGTGTCGCCAGCTCTGAGGTCCCGGGTTCTCGATCCCCGGCCGGGTCAATAGAAAACCACTTTTCTACATTGTCTCGGGTCTGGGTGTTTGTGGTACCTTCGTTGTCTCTGAATTACATAACACTAGTGCTTTAGCTACTTACTTTGGGTTGAGAGCAATGTATGTGATGTTGTCCACATTTATTTATATTATTATTATTTATTTATTTATTAACACAGGACCAAATCAATGAAAAATTTAATTACAAATATCCGTAATAAATGTTTTGACATTTAGGCTTCTAATTAAGAGCCTAATTAAAAAGAAAACGCATAACATGCTTTAACACTTATAATTTTTAGATATAGGCATAGATACGTATAAAGTTACAACATCATATATAGTGTTTTGACTCTAACCAATGTATGTCATTATTTCATAGATTTGTCTCTCAGAGAGATGGGAACGAATTGATGATAATGCCTCTCCGAGGTGACGGCTAGATTTATGGATTATGTCAGTTTTATTACAAGCAGATAGATGGATGTTCTTAAATGCGTAGACAGGCATACTCCCAACTGAAAGTTAGTTCCATTCTACATTATTTTATCTTTAGTAAATTTTAGATCAAGTATACTTAAGGTGCCAATGTGACATATTCAAAGTTATATGTACTTTCTTAATTATTCTAAGACATCATTGACAATCGGTGCCCTGTGCCCAGCAATGGGGCATTTATAGGCTGGCATTATTGTTTTTATTTTTACTGGATCTAGAGACAGTCAATAATAATTTATTTAACAAAATTCTACCAAGAAAGTAAAACCCATAAAAAACAGAGGTCGCTTATATGATTGTCTATAGAAAGTAACAGAATACAGAAGTGGCATCTATATTGATTACTTTAGCACAAAACGATAATAAATAAAGCAACGTAGAAGAAAGATATATTATATGTGAAACTGCAAACCGCAGACAGAATGACGCTAATTGTGACAGACATTCGCACGGCTCGCGTTACTGACTGGTTTCATAGCCAATGGCTGGCTATGTAATGCTTGTATTGTATAGTCTGTAGCCGGGGCTATGATACTGGTGTTGCAAGTTGCATAATGAAGTGCTCACTGTTCGGTTAAGTTGATAATACATAGTATACTAACTTTCACTCCGGGTTCTACTATTGTCTGATGTTGCAAGAAACGGTAGTCATGTCAAACCTATTCCGGGTTTCAGGTTTTTCATAAAAATCTAAAAATCTTGTTCGTCAAGTGTGTGTGACAACGCAAGGAACGAATTTATAATATTGACAAATAGTCGCTGTATACAAACTAAAAACAAACTTACAAGCTAGATTTATCAATTTATATCTACGATTACAAGTGCTTTTAGAAATAGACGTCTTTATGCTGAAAAGTTATGACTACAATTGCTCTGAATAATCCAAAATATACAATAAAAGAAAAATAAATTTAGCCATAAAAAAACCAAGCCTACTGGGGCACCAAGGACCCAAATTCACTTATTGATATAACAACCTAATTCACCTCCTTACCACATGCAAATGTAATAAATCAATGCTGACCGCTCGCTCCGGCGATGCGCGCGCATACAATTGTGTCTCACGCGCATCTGTCACTGAGTGACACAACTATATATAGACGGTAATGTAGGCCAACTGTGATGTTACCAACTACACTACTTCGATCATGTCTAATTGTTTCGTTATTTTTAGAAAAAAGTATGCACTTTAATTGCCCGTCATTCAGTCAAGTGCCTTGGTCGCTGCCGCCAAAAGAATTGGCTAATTTATCTGCTGTCTAACGAAACCTTTATTAATTTATATACAGATGCGTTCTGTTTAAAAATACCGGTTGCATTGAGAGAATTCTCGACTATATAGTTCAATTAAATAACATGATTCTTTCATGCACATCCTTTAAATATTCCCCTAGATCCGGCGGAAAATGTTCATTCCTGGCTTCCCTGGCAGTGGGGTCGGTATACCCACGGTTGGTCGGTGAGTGATCCGATGACGTCACTAAATCACGGGGACTTCCTATTGCATCCATATATCCGCCTCGTCTCACATGTACTGATGGCAGTCCCTATGTAGTTAGATTAATCAATTTGGTTGGTCAAAATGATGGAACGTAAATTTTCATCTTCCTTCATGATTTGACCTTACTGGTTCTAATAGCTGTGTTATATTTCTATTTTGACGACCTCCTTGCCAGCTATGTGGTCCCGGGTTCGATCCCCGGCCGGGTCCGAGTTCGGGTTGTACAGTATTCTGCTTCTTTTTATGATCTTGTTTCAAGTTTGTCGTGGTCTTCAGATAACAATCAGTTAATTAGGAAGGAAGCCAGGTTAGTTTTTTGTTTAACTGAACGTTTAAAAGTATTTATTATTCTGTATAATTGGGAAGTGCTTTCACCTCCGCTTCACAGGAAACATCGAAATAAAACTACCACGTAGGTAGCAAGAGCTGCTCAAAATCATTAGCAAGGAGGCCACCAAGCATTCGACTAGCATATAACATCAGTCGCCGCCTCCAGCGATTATCGTTGAATTTGGCTGGTGTTTACATACTCGGGTATTGTCCGTCATCACTGCCCGTTCTATAAAACAATCGTGTTAAGAGATATTCTGTTTTGTAAACATCGGCCGTGCGATTGTCGCGATTCAATGGTCTGAAGTGGACGTTTTGATTTGAGAGCGACGATTGGAACTGAGTTACTCGTCAAGTCGTCATCGTCAATCATTCGCTGCCAATTATAAACCTCTAGAATATTCTTTCGACTTTGGGTAGTGCTAGTGAATAAGTCTTTGATCCTCTGATGTGGTGTACCTAATCTTTATACCAAATAGTGAGGCAAGTCTGAGTATACCGTTAAGATCATTGTATGATTCGATTAGTTGTGACTACACGAGATTGATTAGATTTTCAAGCTGGGCAAAGTCTTAAAATTCTCTTTTAAAACTACACGATCCATCAATTTTTGTACAGATTTTTACGTTAGTGTCATAATAGGTATTCTAGTTTTCGTATGTGTCGTGGTTGAGTGAAGTAAGAACATGCATCTGTATCCTCTAATTAAGCGTTTGTTAACACTTGAGTTTAGCAAGTCTCTTGCGCAGCCGAAACGACCGGCTACTGTTCTCTAGGGCTGCCACCTTCTAATCTAGATTACACGTGTTTTGAAAAAAAAATTGTTGAGTATTGGAAGCATATATTTATTTTGGCTAGTAGCTTAAAGGATTTAAAATGATTAATTTGAGAAAACTTTGACGAGTATGAAGTACCTTTGAAAAGTTTTAATTTATAATGTTACTTACTATCAAGAGTTTCATAATTTTTTTTCAATATATATAAGTATGTTTATCACTTATCTGGTTGCCATAATACAGGCTCTACCTAGTTTGGGATAATGGCCGTGTGTGAGTTTTCCCAAGATATTATATTATAATACGCATTATTATGCCAATATTTTAAAGCTGTATTTAAACAGGCAAGTTTACTCTGCCTACAACTATATTCGTGCGTTAGTCTCAGCCCTACCGTATGACGTAAACTCGCATACAATCGCTAATTAGTAGGCACCGTTACTGCACTTGCCAATTGCAGGTAGGAAACTCAACACACCTTTAGGACGCCGTCAAAAGGCTTAGCACGTTACCTAATGTTTATTTGAACAGACAACATACAAATCTGGGGGCACGGTAGTGCTCGCCAAGACGAGACTGCAGAAGCGCAGGGCACTACCTACCTTTTCTTGAAGCATTTCGCCGTATTTTTCTACCCTTATAGATTAAATGCTTTCTGCATACAACGAACATGTACCCAGTATGAGACAGTTTTCTAAACACGAATTTCGTGGTGACCTCTTATCCGTTGTTTCCCTGTTTTGTTACAGTTACATAACGACGGGATATAACAATTGCTTTTTATTAAGTTACTTAAAACAAAATTTAGGGATCAAAATTTTGTGAGCAAGCTTTCTTATTTAATTTTTTTTACTTAACACATTTTGCAAATAACAATGATCTATGATTTTATACGGACATTTGTTAAATTTCGTTACTTGTTATAATTCATCTTCTTCTCCTGTTAAATCAACCCTCAACTCTCACTATTTCCGATCAAAAAGTTGCCCAACTCGACCTGTATTAAAGCACTATATTGCAAACTAATAAAACCTTTTTAATCTTTTCAGATACTACCTCAAAAAAACCAAAGAAAAATGTCCAGAGCACTACCAAACAGCAAAGTCTGCAGGCGCCTCTTCCCGAGACCAGACGCAGAGGAACAAGCTAAAATAGATAACTTCAACAATGTCCTACAAGAAGCAACAGCCAGAGAAATACTCGAGAAATCCAATAAATATGGATTCGATTTCAAATTAGACCGCCCACTAGATGGTAAATACATTTGGCATAGAAACAAAACTGGCAATTGTGCCTTCGAGTGGATAGGTGTAGAAAAACTTGAGGAAGATGTTAAAAAAACTGAAAAACAATTTGCGAATGAAAATACGCCTATACATGTTAGAGATGAATCGGTTCCAGTAATGAGAAAGAGAAGGAGGGATGTTGAACATAAGGTTGGTAATACATCCGCTAAAAGAAAGGTAGATTTTAATTAGAACAGTTTTGTATCGATCAGCCATACCATGAAGTCTTAAAACCATTATTGTTCAAATAACCAATGAGTAACGTAACAAAATGACGTTAATGACATGACAAACATACGAAACATATAACTGATGAATTGAGAACCTCCTCATTTTAAAGTCGATGAAAAAGCCTCGTTTTTTATGGAGTGTACCAACCAGAAATAATTACTTACCTATCTTGTTTTCTGAGGATAATGATGGTTTTAAGATTTGCCCTCCAGATGACTAAATACGCCTGAAATGAAAAAAGCTATTCATAATTGGTTTCCCTACTATCGATACAAATTGGAGACTTGATTGACATGACCTAGTTAGTTAGTCTATTTGTTATGCTGGAGACCCTTATGGTCGCCAAAAGTCCGGTAAAGAATGCAAAGCCGACGGATTCAAAAAAAAAAAAAAAAATATTATAAGCCAAGATCATATCTCTAGTACGGAAATCAATCTTCAAATATGTTATTAATTTTCTATGTTCATCTTGACAGTATCCTTGACAGTACCTATAAATAGATTTTCACTTAATTTTTATCTTTTCGTAATCATCATCTATTTGTTATGTCATCATTTTGTTCTGATAATTTCGGCTTGACTTTTATTTAATTATTTAATTATGTATTGTTTTACTTTTGACTGCTTATGTACATGACTAGTCTATTTTAAGATGACTTTAAACAAGTTGACAATGCCAACGTGCTGTGGAAGTGTAGTTAGAATTAAGGGTACGAAAGATAAATATTGTTTCGGGATTCGACATTGGGTAAAGTAAATAAATAAATATAAATGTGGACAACATCACATACATTGCTCTGAACTCAAAGTAAGTGTCTATAACACTTGTGTTATGGAATCAGAGACAACGAAGGTACCACAAACTCCCACACCCGACAAAATGTAGAAAGTGGTTTTCTACAATTATTTACTAGTCCGGGGATTAAAACGGGACCTCAGAGCTGACGACACCTTGAAAACCGGTGCACACTTGACCACGGAGGTCGTAATGTGATGTAAAAAATTTTCAGTGGGTGGATGCGGTATTATTAATTTTTTTAATTCTTTTTTACATATTTTTTTTTAGATGAATTCAAATGATACAGATAATTGAATATATTGAAACTATTGAAACTTAACAATAAAAACAAACATCTTATTTGTTCTAAAATGTCGATTCCCAAATTGACAATTTACGTAGGTACCACAATACGCTTAAAAGTGCCACAATTACAAGTAGGCTGTACAGTAAATTTTAGTTTATTGATATTTTTAAGTATTTTAAATCCTTTATTTTCGGCTCACACTATCTAAAAAGACTGCTATATGGCCGGTTCCTAAATTCAAGAAACGATTCGTTAATAAATATTTCGATTCGAATTTATAAAATAAAAATTTTTACTGCATAAAATGTTTTTTATATAAAAAGTTTTACTGCAGAAATAATATGTTCAACCAGAAGAAGAAGGTCCCTATATAATATATAGGGACCTTCTTTTAAGTAAAAGCCATTACTGTGCTGGGAAGACCCGCTCTTCAATAACAAATTATAAAATGGTAATAGTGGTAAAAACTAAAATAACAACTTAAAGATATTATATCTTAAAATAGTGTGTTAATTCTAAAAAAGCTAACGCGCTTGTGTGTGTCTCTGCATGTGTGTGTGCGTGTGTGTGCGTATGAGTGTGTGTGTCTTTTGCTTATACACTGCAGAATTTTCTTCGATTTACTTAGAAAATTATACCGTGCGTAGGCAATACGAATCGATTCTTGAATATAGGAACTGGGCAGTAGAAATTTTTATACTTATTTACTAGTTTAATTTTATTTGTAAATGTTGGTTCTACATGCTTTTTCTACTACTAACATCACAATGCTATCATGTTCACGTTGTACTATTTTGGTTTTAAAATTAATTTATTTTAGACTTTCCTTGCATTAGGTCCATTCGTCTAAGGTAAGGTCAACGACACGAGCTATAGAATTTAAACTACCTAACTACTACTGAGTTACATGACGATAGCTAGCAACAAGACGGCTGTTACCCTCGTCCCTATATCAAGTTGGCCCAAGCCGGCCAAATTAGCAATAAAAATATGTCCTTAAATAATAATAACTTAGATCCAGCCCTCCCCTGCAATTTTTGTTTTATTAAGATCGTGATCAACGCACTTAGTCGAGCTCTGAACCCCACAGGGGATACCCTTAAAGAACGTTGTTGACATAGTTGGTTTTTCTATTGCTCTGGCTGGAGGCCTTTAAGGTTCTCGCCAAAAGTCCGGTGTAGCAGTCAAGGCCGGTAAGGCTAACTGCGTAGATATCTTAAAAGAAAAGAGGGAAGTTGATTTATAGCCTCCGTTAGATGGTTGGCGTGCGTTTCGTTACAAAGAAAAATAAAGACAGAAAAACATTTATAGTCACACGAAAAAGCGCGCACAACGGCTCATTAACTAAACGAAATATAATAATTATAATAAAAGAAAAAAAAAATAATAAAAACAAAATCAAAAAGTTTTTTTTTTATTTTATGACTCCGTACCATCATTGTACACTTGACTTTGCATGCTCGTGAGTGTGACAATGAGGTACTCACTCAGCATAAACTAGTTGCGACTACCTTCCGACAGCTATCAGCATTTGTACTACTAATATGTACCATTATTCATTCGGACTCTTCCGACGAATCATCTATGATGGATCACAAAAAAGTTATGAACCCCTGAAAGATTCTTATATTTTTTATCTCGTCTCGTTGGCCTTACTTTAGTATTATACTTGAACGGCCTAGTGTTTTCGTTTTAGTATTTAAAAAGTTTTTTAATGGACGATTGTGATCACCGATAATTTTAAAATGATAATGTACTCTTGTCCAAATAGTGAGACTTGTTTAGTTGCTGTGCGAGTATTATATCTAGCTTTTCAAAGATTATAATTTTCATAGTATATTGATATTAATGACAAAAATCCCCAAGTAGTCAAAAATAATTTGTCTATATATACATAGACACATCTAACCTAAGGTAAAGATGGGGTATAGTGATATCACATCTACACCTTAGGTTAGATGTGGAGAGCTCCAAACAATTGAACACTTTTTTATAAACAATTGAACACCTTTCATAAACAAATGAACACCTTTTAGAAACAATATGGATTGCCATCGACACTCTTATAAGGAGAAGAATGACGAATCTAAATTGAAATACGTCATAAAGGGTTATTGTCAAATAACTACAATAATATTGGATTTTTTTTTGGTTATACTAATTTAGTTTATTTGGTCCTTACAATGCTGACAACCAGTCTTACCCTGGGATACTGTTACCCAGTAAAATGAGTCAAGGGGCCAGATAGGCAGTAACTTCTTGTAAAATGCGGTATTCAGTTGAATTCGGTAAAATTGGTAAATTGCATGTTACGAGTAGGTATTATTTTATTTTATTATATTTAGAAATGTATTCGCACAGCCGTAGCATAAAATAACTTTTAGGTTATACTCGTAGTCGTAAAAAGCATTAACGAAATTACAACAAAAATGGTTTTAACGTTATATAAATTCTGAAATGAATACTCTATGTATTAATATATGTTATTGATCTCGGAATTAAATAGACTATAATTTAGACTCGTTGCATTATACATAATTATCTATATAACCTTGTTTTCACTAAAGCCTAAACAATCGTCATTTTTTTAATAAGATGTCTTCAGATCAAACGTTATCAAAAACCATTTGTAAAAAAATAAAATAAAATTATTCCGTTCACAAATTCACATAAGGGTAACATTCAGTTCACTACATTACAGTCATACCTACCTATTTAACATGTATTTTTAAATAAAAATAAAATATTAATTACCTTTAAAAAAACATGTTTTTGGAACAAATAAAAATTAAAAAAATTGGGTTTATTTCTATTAAATAATGGGCACAATGGCAATATTAACATTATATAATAAATTAATAATACATATCTATCTGCACACATATTTATTATGCACGTATTCCTGAATTATGTACTAAATCACCATTTACAATATACCTAAAATCGAGTTCGATTAATATTTAATTAAATATTGATTGAAAAACAATTAATTTATTTTCTAAGCTGACGTTATTATTTAATTCTAATCGTTTTACATGTATACTCGATAAAACAGCTATAATCCAAAGTCCACGTAGGATTCCATAGCTTCGATAGTTTCTAGAATAAACGTATGTACTTATTTTAGATTTATATTTTTAATCATTTCGAAATTATGTACATAGCCATGTCATAAGTCTTATTTATAATTACTATGTATTTATTAAATTATTGTAATCAAATGTTTTAATTTAATATTTAATAAAATATTGGCGCTGATTCTGTTATACACGAACTAAACTTCTTTTATAGGCTATTGGTATCTTTATCACTTGTACTTCGTTAGAAACACAGACGTAAATTAGAGCTGTCAAATTAATTAGAACTAAAACGTGTGCTCCAAAATCAGTGATGTTTGACATTTATGTTAGTTGCAATTTATCGCCGTCCTCCGTTCATGTTAAATGTAATTGTTAGTAAAAGATAGCAATGCTATAATTTTGGCTTAGTTTGCGTACAAGAGAATAAGTGTCATTTCATCGAACTATAGTGTTTTATTTGTCACACAATAACACGCCTTTCCAAGTTGTTAATTTGATAAAGCCAAAGTTTTATCTAATTGATGTTAACTAAGAGAACTATTTACCTATAAAATAAACCTGTTATCTAGGAATACCATCAAAATAGCTACTAATAACTGACGAAATAATATTTGGTAATATCATTAACTGTAAATATTTTACCCAATCATTATAGAAGGCACTTGCTTGCATATCCTTTAACATAAAAATTATACAAGTGCAATTATTTCATTTCGTATTTAATACATTGATTTGTTATTTTGCAATCTAGAATCAAAGCTATCCTTAGTATTCAAAGTATTTTAATCGCGTAGGAAAAGGTATGCAAGTATTGCAACTAATACTGTTGTTAGTAGGCCAAGATTCGAATACATTTAACGATTAATAAATAGACTTAAGAAATAATTGAGTCATTGAATAAAACTAGTCGTAATTCCACGATGAGTTGAATTAAATTAAATTGTAAGTGATATTGGTGAATTGTTGAGTCCATATTAACATATTAAGACGTACATACAGAAATGAATGTGGACAAAATCACATACATTGCTCTAAACCCAAAGTAAGTAGCTAAAGCACTTGTGTTATGGAATCAGGACAACGAAGCAAACACCCAGACTCGAGACTATGTAGAAAAATGGATTTCTACATTGACCGTCCGAGGATCGAACCAAGTACCTCAGAGTTAGCGACACCTTGAAAACCGGTGTGTACGCCACTCAACCACGCAGGTTCATCAACATATAGAAAATAAAATGAAATGAACTTGAAGCAAAAGTCTGAACTTTTCTTTAACCTATTTACCTGTTGTGTTGCTAGGCAATCCATGCAGGAAACCCATGTCCTAGATGTGGATGGCACGATGCAAATGTATAACATCTACAATATTAAAATAGATGTCATTATTTACATTGATCTATATAAATTGATAAGAACGATATCATCTATTAACCGTACTATGGTGGCTTAGCGGTTAAATGCTCAAAAACGTTTGCAAAAGAATGCAAGTTCGAATCCAAGTTAGTATTATATGAATTTTTCAAAGTATGTACTTTCTTAATTATTTTAAAACATAACTGTGTAACGATTAATGATTCCTAATTGGAATCTCTTACCGCCAACCGCCAACCCGTAAGTGGGCAACTGTTATGGTAACATATACATTAATGAGTCTTAGTTCCTTGTTTGTGTGAGAAGAGTCTTTGCCCAGAATTGGAGCTTTGACTGACTGTATTAGTATCATTGGCATACCTATTGATCATTCATTCACACAATGGCCCAACTCCCTCCAGTCTACTGTCGCCGTGTTTACCAGACTGTAACGCTACAAGGAAACGATTTTGTTTCACCAGAACAAAGATTATGTAAGTATATGCTATGAGGTAAGCTTGTAGTAGTGTCTGGTGGCCTTTAAAGACCTTTGAGAAATTATTTAAAGAGTTTTATATCTTAATCAATCAACAAAAATGTGGACAACATCACATACATTGCTCTGAACCCAAAGTAGGTAAAGCACTTGTGTTATGGAATCAGAGACAACGAAGGTAGGTACCACAAACATCCAGATCCAAGACAAAGTAGAAAAGAGGTTTTCTACATTGACCCGGCAGGGGATCGAACCCGGGCCCTCAGAGCTAGCGATACCTTGAAAACGGGTGTGTACGCCACTCGACCACGGAGGTTGAGCCATCAGTCTGATAAGGATGGACGTTGTGCAAAAAAGCAGGTGAGCGTTTTAGTAAAAAAAATGTCCTACCTTGCAGGTCTGGGTGCGTACTACTTACATATAAATAGCATTGACTTTTACAGTGACCTAAATGGTGCAGTAGTGAGTATTTTAGTCTCTTGCGCTTTAGGTTGTGGGTTTGATTCCCTCACGGACAAGTTTCAGCGTATTTTTAGTGACTGTTGACTAATATGAATTTGTTTCCGTTAGTAATAGGCTTACCATGGTAAATCATTATTATAAGCACAATATTATACCTAAAATAAAAATATAGGTACCGGTTCGAACCCTGGAAAATCCTATTATGACTTCGACAAGAGATGAAATGAAAACTACATGAAACTAACGAAGAAACGAATACTTAACAGCTTTACTATACTCTTACTTTTTATTTTCTTTATTAATTTTATTTATTATTTTCTATATATATTCAATTTTATTTATTATTTTCTATATATATTCAATTTTATTTATTATTTTCTATATATATTCAAGTACACCTTTGCTTATACCTTTTTAAGCCGTGTCTGCTGCCCAAAATTCCTAATAACATTTGTTAGAAAATATAATATAGAGCATTCCTAGCATTTCTGTTTTTATTCGGCAAAACGTTTAGGCCACACTCCTAATTTATGTTTTCAGACAAATATTATTATATTTGTCTGAAAACATAAATTACTGTATGTAAGAATTTTGGGCAGCAGACACGGCTTTACAGAAACCGGTAAGTACACAAATTACAAGCCTATTATTTCAAGCCATTAATAAAGAATTTGTAAATCTTTAGCACCAAGCAACCGTAAAGATGATATCAACAGTAATATTTGTAAAACGATTCGTTGCATAACTTATGCATACGGAATCAGGACCTTCCTAAAGACGTGATCCGTGACGTCACATCCCGTGAATAATGTATGCACCCTAGCTTCCTGTAACGAGGTAAAGGAAATTTCCCTTTATCTTCACGCTTCTTCCTAAATGGGGTAAAAGTTTTTGTCTAAGTAAAAGTTTTTAACAAGGCAGGTTTTTTTTAACGAAAATATTTTTATATTTAATCGCAAAATTATACATTATTCACATTCAATGATATTATACACAACTAATGTGACCTTCATAGTTACCGACGTCTCAAATCTGATTGCGCATCATTTTTAAAATGTACTAGCTGACCCGGAAAACGTTGTTTTGCAATATAAATTTAACCAAAAAATTTAAATACTAATTTGGGTTGAGCCGCCCTTATTATACAGGAAAAAAATCTTATAAATCGGTCAAGCCGTTTTGTAGGAATTTGGTGACAAACACACTCGAATTTTATATATATAATATCAATAACATCATTAATTACATTATTGTAATATTAATTTTAGTTATACGAACTGTGATGTACGACTGTTGAAAATATGGATTTCTAAATAGTCAAATTCTGAATTAATTTGTTACTGACTAAATATTGAATAATTGTTTTCTATTGTGTAAAGGACAAATGTAAAATGTTCATGGAAAAAGCAATTAACTCAAATGCTGTAGAAATAGTAACTAATTATAAACAAAAATCTTCCTCTTGAATTACTCTATCTATTTCTGAAAACTGCGTACGTATCTAAGTGTATAGACGGCGGAAGAGACTTTGATATATACTATGTAAAGACCTTAAATAATATACTAGCTTTTTCCCGCGGATTCGCCCGAGTGGGTGTCGGCTATCGCGGCAAAAAGTAGCCTATGTCCTTTCTCAGGCTCTAGCCTATCTGTGTACCAAATAATTTAAATTGGTTCAGTAGTTTTAGTGTGAAAGCACGACAGACAGACAGATAGGCAGACAGAAAGAGTTACTTTCACATTTATAATATTAGTAAGGATTCTATGATTAATATAATCGAATATCATAGGATGTTAGAAAGACATGTAAACTTTTAACTAACACAACTATACATCTATTAAAACTGTTTTTTTACACAAATAGAGTAATTTTCTACTATTTTCTGTACAGGACTAAAAAAAGTATATCTAGAACTTTGTATGAATGATGAGAACATCATAATGATTCTAGGAAGGTTGAAAAAAGGTTTCTCGTGTCCTGAGGGACCGTGGGAAGGTTGGTCCAAGGGTTGGCACGCGATATTCAATCTCTGTTTGGACGATGGGCAGGGCATAGACAACTAACTTAATTATATATGACTTGAAAAATAAAAAGTTTACGAGGTCTATTTAGATTTTTACGTAGAGTGAAGAAAACGTCTGATATTTTTGTAAGTAATTTGAAGTTGTAAGCCGGTGACAATAACTACAATGTTAATAGGTTAATCTCTTAAATCATTTTAAGACATACAAGGCATATATTTTCGCATATAGTGAGCAATTCCAGAATTATTTGGTGTAGACTGCACTATAGGTTAGATGATTATGCTTTTCATGACCGAAAGATTAAAATAGATTAAAAAAAATACAGATACGTTGAAGTTTTTACTTATTTTACACAATCAAAAACTCACGGCGATACATTGATTTGAAATGTTCCATGACGTCACAATGTCGTGCACTTTGTACGCAAGAATGACGTCATTCGCCCCCACTCCTTTACTTTGATTTGCTCTATCTACTTAGTGTTTCCTTATTTTGGATAAGAAAAAAATACGTGTCTAATATTTTTTTATTATCTAACTAAGAAACTAATTAGATTTTTACTATTCATACCCAGTCATTTACCCCCATTTCATTGTTTGAAGTTGGTAAATGTTTGTTAGTTTAAGTAAAGAATTATATTAACTTCATATTTTGTAAATTATATTTTAATTATTAGGTGCTTTTTGGTTTAGGTCTGATTTATTATACTTTTGACACTTATTACTAAATATTGAACCGCACTTTATTTTAAGTTGTCTCTAAAGTAAAGTTAAAGTCCGAATCTCTTATAATCATAAGCTATTTTTTCTCCAGGGTTTATATTTATATGAAATTAAAAAAAAAAGTAAGTACTACTTAAAGTTAAGTTGCGTTCGATATTTGGGGTATAGTATTAAAAAACAGCTGTAAAAGCTTAAAACTCCAAGAAAACAATAATAATAATTTTAGATTCATAAAAACCTTACTATGTTCTTCCTAGGTCAGAACGAAAGTAAAACCATTAATATAGCAACAAAATTGAATCTCATACATTTGAATGAGGCGGTTATCCGATCGTTACAGGCCAGGGAGTTGGGAGTGAATGAGTGAACGAGGTGTGAGTCCCTTTGTCCTGACTTAATTGAGATGAAAGTAAAAATACGTTCACTACTCTGTTTGTAATACAACACCACATAATAGTGGTTACGATAGCAGTGTTAAGTGAACTGTAGTCGACTCTTTTGTGAGTCAATGTCAAAGAGTAAAAATTATCAGCTTTTTGAAGTTATACTTCTTTAGGCGCGTTATGAAAAAATGATGAGAGTGAAATTTTAAGATGCGCGCGCATCTTTCACAAAATTAACAGTATGAAGTTAGTCGCGCATGTTGGTACGAAAAATTATGAGAGTGAAATTTTAATTTGCGCGCGCATCCAGTATGAAGTTAGTCGCGCATGTTGGTACGCTGTCACCTTTGATCACTGTTTTCATATTTATAATATTTATCAACATGTTTCTAGTTTATACATTCACAACACGTGTTTTAGTTTCATACAAGTGCGAATTATATATGTGCTAATAAATTATATTCAGTAGTGATTTAAATTGAATGTTTTGATTGATATTACTAACTGTTTGTGAATATTAGTGAAAAAAATTGTGCTTATATACTTTTTCAAGTGCTCCAATATAATTGAGGTTAACTATCCGTATGTATTATTTATTGATATAAATTAAAATACTTTTATTTAATATAATTAACACTAAATATTATTAAATTATTAATGTTAAATACTTATTATTATACCAGTTTATGAGAAAGAATTTTATCTTGTTCCGCCAAAAAAGTATAACTTCTTACGTGCGTACATAAGTACACACACACATTTTTTTTTTAATTTTCTGCTTATTTTATTTTTTTATCCTAAACTGAAAGCTACTATGAAGTTGAGAAGATATAAGCTACAACTATGGTTGTTCTGAAGACTAAAAATCTTCGGAGCGCTGCGTGTAGTTTGTGCGTGGTGGTGGTTTTGTATGCAGTGTAGCATCTTGCATGTAATATATACCTATTTACTAAGTATGTACTCTTAATTTTACTTTTCGTAACCATATGCGGTGTTACTGATGGCTGGTAACTTACCTTACTAATAGATGTATTCTGTGTTTGTAGAGTTTACGTTTAACGTACGATATTAATGTATACTACATAATTATATAAAGAGTAATTACTAATAATATCTATAATTATGTAAAAGAAGTAAAGCGGTGCTCCCACAGTCAAACCAATGAACTGGTTTTGTGGGATATAATGTACTATGTAACAACTATGTAATGTTTTAAAAAATAAATAAATAAGTAACTG
Organism: Diachrysia chrysitis; assembly: GCA_932294365.1. Classification (NCBI taxonomy): domain Eukaryota; kingdom Metazoa; phylum Arthropoda; class Insecta; order Lepidoptera; family Noctuidae; genus Diachrysia; species Diachrysia chrysitis. Next base: position 4,078,117 of record OW028659.1, on the reverse strand, counting down.
TCGTATTGTTACTCATTTGTTTCATGTTATCTAAGTTTAAGATTTGAGTGTAAGCAATCGTTGGTGAACCCAGGTATTATGATATACAATTAGTTGTTTGAAGGTTGTAGGTGTGCTAATTTTGGTTTCCGATATAACAACACGATTGATTTTGTCTATATGTTATCCAGTAATTTTTAAACGTTCACAGATCATTTTATCTGGGACATTTAGCAATTGTTCATGTACATTTACTATCTTTTTATTTATTTATTTATATTTACTTTTTATAACATATAGTTTCTAAGTTACTCAGAGTAACGGACAAACGTTAAACGAACTGTTTCCCCCATAAACGAAGGCAAGCGTGAAGATACTCCAACGGCCGACACTTTATACTTCCGCCAGGAATCGAACCGGATACCCGGCGCATGGGGCGAGAATATCCTTCTCAGTACTTGTACGGATTCATTTAGGTAATAAGTGACATGTCATCTTGAGATCCGTAGTATTAAATATATTTCCAGTTCAACGCCTCTATAGTGATAAAAATTACGGTCAAGTGCGAGTCGGACTCGCACATAAAAGGTTCAGTACCATTTTATAAAGCTCCCTTTATTTTTTTTATTTGATTTTATAGCTGCCACACATAAGTCATAACACACTGTGATAATATCAACTTTCTAGCTATTATGGTTCATGAGATACAGCCCGTTGACAGACAGACGGACAGACAGTTGAACAGACAGACGGACAGACGGACGGATGGACAGCGGAGGTTTAGTAATAGGGAGCCGTCGCGGTATTTCATTACTAACCAGCAATTAATAAAACATAATGCTAATTTGTTCCTTTAAATTTAATACAGTTCAAATCAGGGTTAAAGCTGTCTTTACTTACATAAGAATACCAACCTTAAAATTTACGGGGCAGACGCTATGGGAATTCAAAATTTACCATTTATCAGAACCAATTTTAATAAAAAACCGCATAGGGGTATGTTATCAATTTATCTAGAGATATCAATTAAAAAGCGATTCACAATTGAATAATATTGAAAGAGGGACACAAAACTAATGTAAAAGACATAAAATTTTATTTTATCACACATCCCGCCATTACAAAATGGCCGCCATTCGTTGAATCAATGGTTTTATGATAGGGAACAGCGAATTTTAATAAGGGCGGTGCCTTTGTTTAGAATTGGTTAGAGAATGCTTCCTTATTACGTCATGATGTCATAGCCGAATCAGGTGCATATAAAGTACTAGTTTTTTGCAATCCAATTTTAGAGTTAAATGTAATTTAAATCAAAAGAACTCGCCCTCCAAGTTTCAAGTCTCTACGATCAGCGGTTTAGGCTGTGCATTGATCCGTCAGTCAGTCATAATAAAATGTATATAAAAAAGTGTTTAATATATTTAATGGTAGCACTACTACAAACAATTTATACAAAAACAAAAACTTAAGCTATACTAAAAATTAAAACTTATAACATTAATAAAACTAAGTAACTCAAAAGAAAAATAATAAAAAAAAGCATATGTAAAAGTAATAAAGGTGATACATAACCGTCTGTAAGCTCGGGCCTATTTTCAAAACTAAAAATTTCTGTTGAACTATTTTCATATTTTTTTCTAGATACAAGAAACAAGATTATTTACTTGTTCAAAACATTAGGATATTTAGGAGTGATTCTTTATTTATTTTGATTGCACGGATTATTCTATTTGAGGTGGTCTCAAAAGATATAACCCTACCTTATAGTTAAAACCTACTTAAATATTTGTTCTTGAACGCAAATTGTTCACACATAGACAAAGGTCTATTTCTCATTAAAAAAAACTCACCTTAAATGAACTCTTAAATATAAATCGAAGCATTATACAACAAATATTTTTTCTACAAACACTGGTCATGGTCATTTTCTTGCTTTAACAATACCCTTCCCTAATCTACTTACATCCCAGCATCCCAAATTCTCTTATCTCTCCAGACAGACCGACGACACGCATCCATATTCATTAAACTAAAATCGTCTAAAACCGTACCAAATCGATTTGTAGTGACGTGAACAATTTACCCTACACTGTGTAGAGTTACCTTAATTAAGTTCTGGGGTGAAGGTCACAATAGTCATCGATGAAGGATTATACTTCTAGATAGATGAAGATGGATGGGTTAAAAGTTAAGGCCGATTTCACGGGTGCAGAATACATCAATTGAACATTAACTCGGCCCTCGCGATTATAAGTTCAATGCTCAAAGTGTATCTTAAACATCTGAACGCAGTTTAATCTAATAGAAAGAAAACCTTTAAACCTCAGACAGACTATTTGTATTTAATTACAAGTATTGGCTGCGCAGCCGTTAATGCGTAATCAATAATAAATATCAGTTAAAGCTAATTTAGATTCTGCATTTGATTCGATCGCGGAGTTTGTTTATTAGATCGCGGTTTTTTAATGTATCGGGTGAAATCGGCCCTAAGTAGTAAAGCGTCATTATATTCGTGAGATATTGGGTATCGGAAGTTTTGGGGAATATCGGTTTTCTAGTTCTGTATATTAATTGATTTTGATTTTTTTTTTTTAATTTGTAATGATTTGATTGAGCTTGGTTTAGTTATTTACTAAAGTAAAAAAATTGCAGACTTTTTTTTCAAGAGATCTTTAAGAGTTAGCCCGCTTCACCGGACTTTTGGAGAGAACCTTAAGGGCCTCCAGCCAGACGAATAGAAAAAATAACTGCGTCAGCAACTTGGCCTGTCTGTTGAAGTAAGGGCACTTTCTGTGGGGTCCAGACCTCGACTAATTTTTAGACTTATAAACACGGCTTCGAAACTCCATATTATAGCGTTAAAGAATCTTTAAGTAGGAACCTTAACAGTTATTTCTCTTTATACAGGTACGTACCTACCTAATAAAGCTTTTTTTTTTTCTTATGAGGTGAAAAACTACTGACTTCAACCCACGCCGAGGGCACGATGTAAGGATATGTCGGATTTGCACCGACTAAAACACCCCGGTCTCACCCTTGCATTACCCAGAGCCGCGACTTCACTATAGCTTGCTCGGTGGGGTTCCGAATGACCTAATATAGCACTGCGGAGGATATAAAAATTCCACCAACATATAGGAACATGTAGCCTGTATAAAGATATCATCTAAGAAGGTACTAACTTTCAACACATCTCATTACTCTCGCTACCATTCTGAATGTGTTGCACTCTACACTATGCATGCCAACTCGCAGAATTTAAAGAAACACCTTATTACCGGTGCATAATAAGACGCAACGGCATAAACAAACTATACACAAAAACTCTACAATCATAGACACAATCCAGATGTGTGTAACACGAGACCACACGTGTTTATGGCATACGACCAATTTTTTTTTACATGAAACCAAAAAAGTAAAGATAAGTAACGTATTCGCCATGATTTATGTCAGTGCGGAAAGAAATGGGCGGGAAAAGAAAAAAACGGCTTGTTTTTAATTTTCTCTCTGGTTGTATGTGGTTTATTATGGTCATTTATTAAAATGTCAGAAGACAGTTAATATAAATTACAAGTGTAACTGATAAAATCTCTAAGTAAATGATCTGCACATCATTTATTTAAATAGATCTATATCATATATTTAACTGCTATAATTTTTATAAAGTAAAATCATAAAGACAGCTATTGTTTTATTGTTTTAATTAAATTTATGATACACTAGCTGTTGCTCGCGGCTACGCCCACGTGGTGGTCGGTTATAGCGCCAAAAAGTAGCCTGTGTTCTTTCTTTGGACCTACACTTATTTGCTTTATGCTTGCTTACCCAAGTTTCATACATATTCGTTTCAGTGGATTAGCCGTGAAAGCTTACTTTTGCATTTATTTTTCTAGTATGGATAATTATAATAAATAAAATGTGGACAACATCTCATACATTGCTCTGAACCCAAAGTAAGTAGCTAAAGCACTTGTGTTATGGAATTCAGAGACAACTAAGGTACCACAAACACCCAGACCCGAGACAATGTAGAAAAGGGGTTTTCTACATTGACCCGGCCAGGGATCGAACCCGGGACCTCAGAGTTGGCAACACCTTGAAAACCGGTGCGTACGCCACTCGACCACGGAGGTCGTCAAAATAATGCAAGTGGTTTAATTTTATCCTTTATATTTACGTGTAGTTAACAATATTATTTATTACCAGGCATGTTCTTTTTCACAGATACTTCACAGGTGCAGTTTTTTTTTTCGTACAAACAGTGTTAGCAAATCCACATATGAAGTTCCTTATAATAATTTCCTTTGAAGTAACATAACGCCATCTAGCGTTGAGTAGCCGGTTTGAAAGAAAGAAAATTAGAGTTAAAGTATTAATTCTACTGTAAAAATTAATAGAAACGGTTCGGATATGAGAAATAAGAATTTTTTGTGAGTATCTGATAAATATAAAAGTCTAGGAAAAGGTTTATATTCTTCTGCATCACACAACGGTAGATATTTTAAATACTATAAATATTTCATTATCAGTATATATTATTTCCTAAGACCATTGACAAATGCTCTAAGATTATTTCAGTATCAGTAGTAAATATCTTAGAGAATAAATAAGTAAACTATAGTGTTCCTCACCAGTATGAACATGAATCGTCGTAATATTATTGTCAAGATAGAGCGCGCTGTTTTATTAATATTATCTCAAAACCCAATATTACCCTAAAATTATCGGACTTACCTTAACTTAACTCATTGCAGTTGCTTGCTATTCTTGTCATATTCTTAACTGCCTAATTACCTGGGTTAAAATCAAGTGTTTTTTGCAATACAATAAATTAAATAGTAAATTGCGAACGCAGTCGGTATATGTTCATATTGTATTGTATTTTACATCAATATCAAAATAGTTTAATTAGTTCTTTTTTTGTTGTATGTGTAAATACTTAGGTAAATACATATCTTGTTTGATATTTAAAAATGGTTTGTATTGCACTATGATACTAATGAATAAAAAGTTATTAAAACTTAATGTTGAATTAGTATTTGTCTGTTCCATAGCATGGTAGGTACGCAAAACAATATACAATACCTACAGTTAATTAGGTCAGTTCTGTCTTAGTAATAGGATCAGTGGCTCTTTACACAATGACCCTGTAACCTATTTAGCTCAATTGAATCCATTTCATCACACCATCTAGTTAATATACTAGTATTTACATTTATTTATTACTAGCTGTCCCCCGCGACTTTGTTCGCGTGTTTTAGTTTCAACGGTTTTTCATTTTTTGCAACATTTTTCATTAATGCTCCGCTCCTATTGGTCGTAGCGTGATGTTATATAGCCTATAGCCTTCCTCAATAAACGGGCTATCCAATACAAAAATAATTTTTCAATTCGAACCAGTAGTTCCTGAGATTAGCGCGTTCAAATAAACAAACACTTCAGCTTTATAATATTATAGTATAGATACAGTATAGATTATTTATTTATGTATAATACGTTACCTTATTGTAATTAATAAACAAAATAACAAATGAACTGTTGATTAATGTATACTTATACAGGGTGTTACCGAAAGGGTACATCTATCCAAAAGGGGTGAAGAGTACATCTGGTATAGAGCCTGTTTACAAAATTCAAAATGAGTTAATTAAATAATTGATTCCTAATTTTTCGCATCAATTATTCGACATCTAAAATCGTAAATAACGTGTCACCGCACTACGAGGGTCAATATCTTGATATATAATAATACCAGCCTATTAATGTCCCACTGCTGGGCACAGGCCTCTTCTCATTTAGGGTAGGAACGAGCATTGATCACCACGCTTGCTCATTGCGGGTTGGCAATTTCTGATTCCAATTGTTGGAATCCAAGTTTCCTCACGATGTTATCCTTCACCGATTGTCAATGATGTCTTAGAATAATTAAGAAAGTACATATAACTTTGAAAAATTCACATTGGTACCTACTTGCCTGTAATGGGTTCGAACCTGCACCTTGTGCACACAAATCCTTTCATTGAACCACTCGGCCACCAATATCTTAATACACTCCCTAAATGTTTAGGTTTAATGCTTCAACGGTCTGGTTATGATTTTTGGTGTCGAAGAATTGATGCAAAAAATTGGAAATCTGTCCGTCGTGGGTTCGATTCCCACCCAGGAAAAATCGTTGTGTGATGAGTACGATCATTTGTTCTGTGTCTAGGTGTAATTTATCAATAAAATGTATGTATTTAGGAAGATATAAGTATGTTTATCAGTTGTCTTGTTGCTATAATACAGGCTATGCCTAGTTTGGGATCAGATGGCCGTGCGTGAGGTGTCCCAAGATATTATAAGTAGTATATACACGTAAATAAATGTGAGAATATCGAGATAAGATTACAAAACCACCATTATTGGACACCATTTAAAACACATTTATATTTAAGATTTAAACAATCTACCATCAATTAATTATTGTCAATCATGATTACAACAGAGAGAAAAAAATCAACCCTACACTGTCCCGTATGCCGTTTTTTATCGAAATGAACTAAAATTAATAAAAATCTCCGTTATACAGTGGCGCCCTCTATACGGGCGCATTATCTTCAAGTGCATTGTTATTAAGTGCATTATTTAGCACCAAATTATACGAGGGTTGATTAAGGATATGATATATTATATAAAAATGTCTTCTAGATGGTATTTTTATTTAATAAAATATGTTAGAAATTACGAGTTATTTTTTTTTTACTTTTTAGTGTTATTATATTCTTTATTTTCTTAAAAACATTTAATTAAATAATTATTTATAGCTACATCTATATTATTACAATCTATTTACATAAAAAAAAAACTTAAACTATAAAAATGAAATGTTTACATGTTATAGGTATATTTATACAAGCTGTGCCCCGTAAAGGTTTCAAACCTGCGACCTTACTCAGAAATCAATCCTTGTAATTTTTGTACTAATCGGCGTAAATTTAGACTTCTTAGACTTATTTAATTACAAAAAAAAGTTTTAAAAGTAGATTCGAAGTGTTATTCCTAATTAATGATTACCACTATTTATTACATTTAAATTACAAGGGGTAGATACAAATCTTACACTAAACTTTCTTTAAAAATAATGAACCGTCAAATCAAGAGTAATTATTTTTTAACCTGGATCATTAATCCCAATCGACAGATGAACCTACTGGTTTTTTAAGCGGTTTGTTGCATGCTGCGGTATTAACAAGCTGTTCTGTAATTGTTATAAATTGATTTAATATTGATCGTAAGATACGAATTATATACAGAAATCATTATTGATAAATATAAATTTCATTTTTATTCAATTTAACTATTTATTTTAAATATTTCAAAAAATAAAAACTACATTTACAAGTTATCACTTAAATAATACTCTTTTTGTTATTTAAAGTTTACGGTCAAATAATGTCACCCCTATTCTTAAGACAAGAAGGATGCTGGCTCTAGTTATAAGTACTTACTTAGTTTTTTATTTGTCTGTTGTTTGAATTACACGCATAGAAGAACGTATGAAATAAAAATAAACCTAATACCATTTAACGCAGTAGGTTATCGTCAGAATTTTTCCTAATAAAATATTAATGTGAAAGTTTGAGTTGATTGATGGGTACTTAAGCTCCGTGTAACTTAAAGACGTTATTTATGTCTATCTATCGCTCTTTAATACCTTAAACTGACAGAGAAAGCATGAGACTTGACGGCGATTTAAAACTGATAGTTTACCTAAAACTTTTTATCTCGATAAGTACAAAGATCGTCCAGTTATATCTCGTTAATCCATAGATAATAGGCCAATTATGATAATAGTCTAAAATAATGAATAATACGGATGCGGACTATTTTTTTTTATTTACCTGACACATAAATTATTAAAAAATATTAGATTCGATTTTCGAATTTAGAATGGAAAAGTCGTGTGACGTCACTTGTAGCTACAACTTTTACCAACACGTGACGTCACAAGACCCCCACTACGACTTTTAAGAGCTTTAACTTTGACATTTTGTATTGATTATATAAAAGAAAAATACGAGTATTATTTTTCTTTTTTTTATGTAACTGGTGGACTAAATGGATATTCCCTTTTCATACCCAGTTTCTCGTCTCTATTAAAACTATACGTAATATTCTTTTGATTGGTATTTCGTGTCTCACAGTAATAGAACAAATTGCTGGAAATAAATGTAATGTACTGCATCCATTTTATATTGCGACTAAAGTGTTTCACAACATAAATGCGCGTGACCAGAGAATGAGTGAATGTAATGCATTTGTAACGTGGCGTAACTTTCTTTTAACATATAAAAAAATGCCCTCTATACAGTAATCATGTTAGCAATTTGATGGAAACCATCGCTTTTAAATTGATATTAAATTTTCCGTCTGTCTGCTTGTCGCGCTGTCGCGTCAAAACTACTCTACCGATTTAAATGAAATTTGGTACACAGATAGTCTAGAGCCTGTGAAAGGATATAGGCTACTTTTCGTTGCGATAACCAACATCTACGCGGGCGGAGCCGCGGAAAACAACTAGTACTTACTAATTTATTTTATAAAGTTTTGTCTTTTATATAAAATATTTTTAATATTAAAGTAAGGACCGGCCCCATCTTCGCACGTCTAAACAAAACATTAATTAATTATACTCATGTATAATCTCTTGAATCACTCTATGTATTGCTAAAAACTGAATTAAAATCCGTCCCGTAGTTTAAAAGATCTAAGCATACAGACATTTATATTATGTAAAGAATTTGATTTATACTATGTAAAGAATTTCTGATGACAATGTAGAAAAATGGTTTTCTACATTGATCCCGTCCGCGAATGGAACCCGGGACCTCAGACCTTGTAACAACTTCAAAACCTTTGTGTAAGTATTTAATTGTGTAGGTATTTTATTAAAATAAAAAAAAAACACAATATTTTAATTTACGACTGCGCGGATAGCCGAGTGGTTATAGGTCACCTCGCCAATAACCTCTGTGCGCGACGTGCCGCGGGTTCGAGCCCCGCATAGGACAAGCATTTGTGTGATCCAAAATTGCTTGTTCCAAGTCTGTGTTATTTGCGTATGTGAATTGAATGTTTGTGAAACTCCCGCGATACAGGGAATAAATTCTCTAGTGCGGGAGACGTTTTAAAAAAAAAGAAATCACAATAATTTAATTTTGGCTTAAAGCCCATGAATTCTAAACTAACCCATATGGTTCAAACATCAAAAATTAAAAACGTTAATTATTTGAACCGCAACTGCGATTAAGGTAATTTCTGTAAAGATAATGTCATTACGTAAAACAATGGGGTGCGACAGATGCGCCCCCATGCCGATACGATCTGCGATGCGTATGCACGCGTGCTGTCACCGCGTTAAGGAGAAGCTTATTGTATAATTTAAATTGAGTATTACTAGAGAAAAAATAAAAAATATTACAACAGGTTTCTGCAATTGAAGCAAAGCTTTTAAAAGATTTTTGCCTTAAAAACCACTGAAATATACCCATTAAAGGATATCTGGCGGATGGAAACAATTGTTTATTCAAAGGTTTTATTTATAATCAATTATAACATACAAATCATATTGCTAACTTAATTACTAGAATATTAATGCTTTGAAACGTGACATTTTATTGTATCGACGAATGATTTTTTTTAGCAAGGCATGTCCTTACACCACTTACCAAACATAAAATTCGTTTACCATTCTTTATTGGTAGCCTACCTGGTTTCAGAGTTATTTAAGCCATAACTAAACATATTTAACAGAGTTTGGGCTAATTGTTCAACTGGAGCAGAAAACGTAATTCTTTTTTATCATATCTCGTTTAAAGAAATCAATGGTCGTTGAAAAATAACCCCCGAATACTGAAACGAAAATTAACTTTAAGACGCTCTTAAATGTCTATCGCGACAGATACTACTTTACACCATAAAGTGACAGAGAAAGCATGAGACTTAACGGCGACTTAAAACTAATTGACGTTTCAGAGTTTGGCCATAAGGATATAAAACCTGTTTGATTGTTTTATTACCTCTACGTTTACCGCTGTGTCTCTAGGACAAAATATATATGTATTGATTTACAATTAAGTTTCTCATCCTTGCCCTTAACACAAAGTAGCACGCGCCCAACTCCTGCGCATGTTTGTGGCGCCCCGCCGAGGTGTCATATAATAATAGCGTCTCAATTTATGCGGAAACAGACGCGCTAACAGTTACGATCGAAACGATACGACACGAATACTTCAATAGTATAGTACTGTTTAATAAATCAAGACTAAATTGTTTTAATGATTTAATGGTAGGATATGACAAAGGTGCCATGTTGCATCCTCATATCGTCCAAATAAATAGCTTTGGTGATTTATTTTGGCCCTAAAATATGATATAATGCTATGGAAAAGCGTGGTCAAGTTTTAAACACTGCTCCTGCCTATAGTAATGAACAACTTTTTCCAAGAAAGTAATAATATATTCCGAAAAAAAAAGGCCTTCCGTACTACATTTCATCAAGATAATATTATTTGTAATACATGAGCATGCACACTTAAGTATACTAGGTAAAAATAATTCAGTAATAATACAATGAGATCAGTTATGCTTTTCCTTAAAGGCGTAAGGTAAGGCAATTTTTTTGGGAATTGTCCATGGTTTCCTTAAATAAAGTTATACATTTCTATGGGCAGATGCAAATACGACTACGCATTTGTAGCGCCTTGTATAAGAATTATGATTCCATAGAAAATCAAGATTTTGACATTGAGCTCAGTGACTCGTTTCATGAAAAATACTTGTGTTTAGTAGAATCTGACGTAGGTTCTAAAGATGAAGTTTTTTACACTGTTATGTTAATGTGGTGCCTTAGTAAATACATAAATGGATAATTTTCTTAGCGTGTCGATCAATAGCATTTTTTTTAGACTAGTGCTGAGTTTAATAGCTTGACAGTGAAACACTATACGCGCGTCCTAATGTACTACTTGACCACTCTCACCGGATTCACCTAAATAGTGTGTTTTACATAAAAACAACTGCCTGTCTGACCTCTACACCCATTTTGCTGGGTACCTAATAATAATATTACTGGATAGTCTCTTAGCAACACTGGTACACTACTTGTCAGAATTATAATATTCCAGTATAAAATACAAATATTAAACGTAAACTCGTCACGTATAATGTCTGGTCTAATAAATTGGCCGCCATTGTATGCAGATGCGCGCACGCATAGTAATATACTTGTCGCATTTACTTGCATAGCAAATGGTAATTCAACATACTTAATTTATTTCGTTGATGTATTGTTGAATATTTTGAGTCGTTGTCATCAATATTATTGAATTTATGGTAATAGGATCGGGGATCGGACTATATTTTTTATTTACATGTCAGATAGATATTAAAAAAAAAATATAAGACACGTATTTTTCTTTTTTTATTAAACAAACGATGAGGAAGATACAGTAAATGGAAATGTCGCGTGACGTGACTTATGGCTACAATTTTTACCCACAAGTGACGTCACAAGCCCCCACTCTAGAACTTTGAAGCGCATTAACTTTGTAATTTTTCATTGATTTAAAAAAATAAAAAATACTAGTTTTATTTTTTTATAAGATAAAAAAATATCTATCTTGTGAACTAAATAGTTATTGCCTTTACATACCCAGTCCGCTCCCCTATGATAAAATAAAAAATGGAGGTGAAAATAACATACTTATCTACATAATTATTTTTTTGTGGAATTCATTGGTTTATTATGAAGCAAGACTGAAAAATAGATACCGACGACGAAAATCAGGCAGGGATTATACCTAATCCCAACGTTTGCTTACTGAATTTTTAAACTAGTTTAATTCCGATCATTCTCTGCCAGCTAGACTAAGTTATAGTTTAGTTTTATCACATAGTTCAGCCTGTTTTTCATACGTGCGTCCACCGCAAACTATCCTAGCTAAGTATCATATATGAAAAACTGTCTATGCGATCTAAATAAAATAAACTTAGTTTAAATGGTTTATAGAATGTTTAATAATTATTAATATACCAAAACATATTAAATTAATTGATTACATTTTGTTATTGAATATCTTTCTAAAATGCTTACACATTCTTAAAGGTTGATTATTCTTTCAACCCCAAAATTTAGTAAATTTCTTTAGTAATAATAATTTCACAGTATTTAAAGTAGGGTCAAACAAATGGTCATAATGGTTCAAGACTGTATCGTCCCTCACCTTTGCGCATGCAATGTCATGGTCATTAAGAAGTATGCCGTTTTAATTAGCAGTTAGTAATTATATTAAGAACATGTAGATATTTAAGGGTAGATACCTAACGTATTTTGAGAGGCTTTCAAAAATATGGTTGAGTTTATACTATAGCATAGAACACCGAATATGTCTCATTTCTGTAGTTTAGGCCACAGATATCTGTTCTGTGGTTTAGGCAGTCGCTCCATATAAAATAAGGTATACTGCTGAATCCGGTGAGCCCAACATGGGTCTTTTGACAAGCCTTTTTCCATTGGTCATTGGGAATCAAAAGAAGAAATGGTATGTTATGAATAAGTATGTTATGCAAATAAAGTTATTTAGCATGATTTTAATTTTATATTTTGGCACATGCGCGCCCCATTAGGTACTGCACAAACAATTTGTTATCTATAATCTATATCTACTACTAATATTATAAAATGGCTAGATTGGTATTTTTGTATATTTATAACAAATTAACTCAAAAACTACTTAACCGATTTCAAAAATTCTTTCACCATTAGAAAGCTACATTCTTCCTGAGTAAATTAGGTTACATTTCTGTGCTACCCATGCGAAGTCGCAATTGTAAATCCTCGCATTGCCTATTACATTATTTTATATCTGACTACATCTAACATTAAAGATAAATAATAGTCAAGTATAAAATTAGTAAATATTTCAGTACTAAATCGAACGGATAGAGTAATAAATAAAACGTTCTACAAATATTTCAACATTTTTACACAGCGATGATTCTTCCACTTTCTTAAAGAATTATCTATTGCGGATACTTCAGATATGTTGGAGTCGTTGAAGCAAGTCTTTAATTACTTAGTATCATCACCTATCTACATTACAAATATGTACGTACTTTCAAATATTATTTAATTTCAAACTGACTGTACTAGCCGAGTGGTATAGTTCACCACTGGGGTTGTGGCTGGTGCTGTGGGTTCCCTTATGGGACAAAGGTTGTTCCAAGTCTTAGTGTTCTTTGACCATGTGTATTTTCATTTTTGTGGAACCCCAGCGAGGCATCGACACAGAGATTAAATAACCTAGTCAAAGAGTCGATTTAAAAAATAATGTATCATGTTTAACCAACACGGTTAAACTTAAATAAGTAAGCAGTGATGTACAAGCACGAATGGATTTTCAACAGTGACAATCAGTGGTTCTTTTTTGTACTTAGTGTGTACTTTGTGTACTTAGAGATACATTTGATCTTGTTCTATCTAAAGCGAGTAGGTACCAAACTATCATAACAATCCAAAAGGGGTGAAGAGTACATCTATAGAGTAAGTTTTCAAAATTTCAGCTCAAAATGAGTTAATTGTTAATATTATTTTAATTATTTGTTACGCATTAACGCATGCGGAGCGAATATTTGTAATTAAATACAAATAATTAATAGATACCTATATAGGTTTAAGTTTTTCCTTCTATTAATTATTTGTATTTAATTGTTAATAATTGATATCCAATTGTTTGCATGAATATTAGACACTAAAAATAATAACCAGACCGCTGAACCGATATATGTTAATATTTTGCGAGTGACGAAATAAGACATTGAACCTCGTAATGCGGTGACAACGTTTTGTTACAATTTTTTGTGTCTGATAACTGTCACAATAAATTGGTTATTAATTTTTTAACTCATTTTGAGCTGAAATTTTGTAAACTGACTCTATACCTGATGCACTCTTCAACCCTTTTGGATAGATATAACCTTTTGGAAACACCCTGTATACATACTTGGTAATCCCAAAACTTTCGACTTTGTCTAGCTGTCAATTTTTTATTTTTTTATATTAAATGCACCTTTAGTAAACTACCATTTACTTACCGATCTCAACTCTTTCCACACAAATTCTGACATAAAACAATCTCAATCAAAACCAGAGCTAGAAACAAAAAACAGCAAAAAGCCTTCTCGAAAATTTACCATTTCCTTTTAAATTGGGTCAACTAATCCCGCCTTGTCATTCGTTCCTTATTTACTGTTACTCACGATCAAGGTACAAAAATTATAAACGCTTTCAATCTCGGAAGCACTCTTACTTTTTAAGTTCCGTCAAGGATGGCTGGGTTTAAGCAAAGTAAGGATTACCGGAGAATTTGATCCGATACACTTTCTATGAAACCAGGATTATAGAAGTACCTACCTAAAAAAAGGTTAGTCTACAGCCAGCTTAGTAAAAACTTCAGTATTACCCGCGGAGTTTGGACTTATCGGGATAAAAAGTATCTTGTATTGAAATTGCGCACAACCGAATTAAATACGACCTCTGTGGTCGAGTGGCGTACACACCGGTTTTCAAGGTATCGCCAGCTCTGAGGCCCCGGGTTCGATCCTCGGCCGGGTCAATGTTGAAAATCAACTTTTCTACATTGTCTCGGGTCTGGGTGTTTGTGGTACCTTCGTTGTCTCTAAATTCCATAACAAAAGTGCTTTAGCTACTTACTTTGGGTTCAGAGCAATTTATGTGATGTTGTCCACATTTATTTATTATTATTAATAGAAGGAGGAATGGGAGGCCCTGCAGTGGGATGATCACAGCTAATAATAATAATATTTTGTGTTAAATTCCATCCAAATTTGTTTCCGATTTGAATTTTAAACTGTCTAAATAGGTACAACACGTGATAATACATGATGGTAATGGGTCATCCATTATCGCTTGGTTCCTAATTTTATTACATTGATTTTAAATGTATAGATACCCAACTAAATAGGCAATCAAATGCATTTTTTTAATATCTTTAGGTACTAAGATTCTAATTTTAGAGATTTCTTAGTATGTTCAAACAAACTCTTTGACCTTTATATATCAGTATAGAGATGAAACCTTTTCTTTCATTATCTGCAGATAAATAGTAAAAACCCTTAAATTAATTTCTCAGAATAGTCTTCCACAAAGCGATCAATTTCAATACCTACCCATAATTAGGTAATTAGGGACATAGAAATATATATATATTAATTAAAATAAATTGCCAGATGTATTAGGTACGGAATATCACTTAAAAACGGCTTGACCGATTTAGCAGTTTTTTTTTGTTGTGTTTGTTATATTCCGGACAAGGATAGTATGGGAGAAAATTTGCCTAAAATCCACGGGAAAAGTCGAAAATTTACAGGACGACCGTCGGGTCAACTACATAGTTTTAGCAAATACCCATTAAACATCACATGTCACCAATATATGTATGTTTAATTTAAACTAATTTAAACATTGGATGTGTCGGCGCGTGCTCCAAATAATTAATTCAGAAGTTAAGCGCCAGGTGGCGTGGCAGATGGTATGTAGATCATTTACATTTCTAATACAGATGGTCTGTGATCAATGATAAGGTCACAGTGTGGTCATGTTTTGATCAGGTATGTTTATAGAAACAACAAGTAGAAAGGACTAAGTTATAGTATGTATAGTCTATTGAAAGTCTTTGTGTTATTTCCACTTAAACGAACATGAACTTTATGCTAGTGTAAATAAATTTAATTTTAGACTGACTAGTAGGACTACTGTACTGTTGAAAAAGACATTAGAATCTGAACTTGTAGCGCTAACTGAACTTTATGTGTAAGTATTACAGTTGTATTTCCTAAAACTCGTGTTTGTTTACATGCTTGGCATATTAATTGCGAACGCATTATACCTATGATTTAAAATAATGGTTCGGTGGTAAAAAAACTCACGATTGGAGTTTAGCTTTAGATAAAGTATATTCTGCTCGGATTAATAAAACAAGAATAAATATTTTTACATTCGTCTGTCTGTTGTTTATTTTTTGTTTTCGTTTAGTGTCACTTAATGATGTTGAACTGGAAGCCCTTTCAGTGCGATCAAGCTAAAATAGGTTTCTGTTTTCTTAAGCAGTGATATCCCACTGCTGGGCAAGAACCTTTCCCAGGTGACTCCATATTTATTTTTAATTCGCCGTCAGCCGTAAATGTGCCTAAAATTAGTTTCTTCGCATTCATATTTTTTTTATATTATCTTAAAATTAATTAATTGAGTACATTTTCCTAATTCTTTTTTAAATTCTTACAAAGCATAGCTACCCTTAAAGAATCAGTACTCGTAATTAACAACTCTAAAATTATTTAATTGAGATGAGTATAATTATAATGATATGCTCTGGTGGTCGGACGGGGGTTACAAATTGGGGTGTAATATGATTGTCTTAGAGATTACCCTGTCTTAAATTAACGTTGGTTAAATGTCCGTTGTCCAAGGCACAGTTGTTTTTATACAATACTAACTGGTGCCCAGTACCTACGCTTCACCTAATAAAATCTACAGTTAAAATAAAAAATCACTTATTATTTTAATTATTTATTAAAATAATAACTAAGCTACCGAGGTCACTAAAACTCAGTTGGTAAAAGCGACTGGCGCGTCAAGCCAATAGTCGCAGGTTCGAGTCCTACCTGAGGTTTAAGTTTTTTCTTTCTATTATGTATTTGTATTTAATTATAAAAAATCACTGCAACCAGTGCCACCTATCCGGTAGTAACTAACGTAACTATATAACTTTCGTAAGGAGTATTCATAATTATTTAAAACAAACGGTTTACTCACGTATATTCTCGGGATCGCCCGACTAGTTTAGAGTTCGACTCGCGACACCACCGCCGCCGCGTCAGCTCATGATTAGGGACTCCAATTGAGTCTGAAACTAGTCGGGCGATCCCAAGAATATACGTGAGTAAACCGTTTGTTTTAATCGTAACTATGTTCGTCGGAGTGGTCATATCGCCCTTTATATGTGTGCAAAGTTTCATATAAATTTGGCTAATGGTTCTCGAGTTTTAGGTGATCATACATACACATATATTCTCTTTCATACTGCACATGATTGATGCGCAGGGTCCAATTACAACAGCTTCCTATGGATGATGGCTGAGAGGTTTGACTGTAGGTAGATTCAATTCAATATAATCATGTTAATATAAATATAATTTATTTAGTTTAAGGAATACCTGCTTCACATCTCCTAGCACCTACGTTTTGTTCTAGACTTAATGAATTTACCTAATAAGATAAGAACAAGCATTTTAACCTGCAAACATTTAAGGCATCTGAAAGCTACAATTTTGTTTTGTTATTTTGCTAATTAGTGGAAACGTTCAATTGCCATTTAAAAATATAAAAGAAATAATATTAATTATTAATAAATTTTAAATATAAAATTAACTATTCAATTATTAAAAAAAAAATGATTACTTTTATGAACATAAACATACTATATTTTATTTAGTCATTTCGTTTAAACAACACAAAAGTAACCGTTTTATATAATAAACCCCTTTTTAAGTTGACGTTTGTTGGGCTATAAATAACATTTAACGATGGACCTGAAGTCCGTACATCTTGCAGGGTAAGCCACGCTCCAGGTGTACCTTTAAATTGGAAAAAAGCCAATTTTGTAAACCCTCCGAATGTCTTAAGGGCGTAATGAAGATGGCTTGCTTTACACAGAGTTAGGAATGTAAGTTACGAGTTTAGTTAAATAATATTATTTATTAAATGAATAAGTTATAATTATTTGTAAGTATAACAAAGTAGGTTAGTATAATAGAGACAGACTATCCTTTACGTAATCTGTGATTTAGGTACATAATAATACCAAAATATATAGGTATTTATATAATATTAGAACTTAAAAAAAATACATGTTGAAAAAGAAATCACTGAGTTTCAATTTAGATACTAATAAAATGAATCTTCAATATATTATTTTTTGAACTTATTTGCTAGCAACCAGCATGTTGGAAAAATATATGTACAAAATGTAGGTATGCATGTAAAACCATTTTAGATACAATACAAAACAATGTACTATTTTAATGTTGCGTCTGAGTCTTCATAACTCTGTCACCAGATGCGCAAGCGCCGGTATGGGTCACACCCGGTGCGGAGGTGCGAGGGTTGTCTTATATCTGATACCAGTCATTATAGGGTTACTTATTAACCATGGAAATAATTATTAATATTAACTTAAGTTTTTTAGGAATTTCTGTATCATGGTTATTGTGATTTATATGTAGTTGTTTGATGAATTATTGAATACTAGCTGTCCCCCGCGACTTTGTCCGCGTGTTTTAGTTTCAACGTTTTTTCATTTTTGCGACATTTTTCATTTATGCTCCGCTCCTATTGGTCGTAGCGTGATGTTATATAGCCTATAGCCTTCCTCAATAAATGAGCTATCCAACACTGAAAGAATTTTTCAAATCGGACCAGTAGTTCCTGAGATTAGCGCGTTCAAACAAACAAACAAACTAACAAACAAACAAACAAACTCTTCAGCTTTATAATATTACTAGCTGTCCCTCGCGACTTTGTTCGCGTGTTTTAGTTTCAACGGTTTTTCATTTTTGCAACATTTTTCATTTATGCTCCGCTCCTATTGGTCGTAGCGTGATGTTATATAGCCTATAACCTTCCTCAATAAACGGACTATCCAATACAAAAAGATTTTTTCAATTCGAACCAGTAGTTCCTGAGATTAGCGCGTTCAAACAAACAAACAAACAAACAAACAAACAAACAAACAAACAAACTCTTCAGCTTTATAATATTAGTATAGATATATAATATATAATATATATAATATATAGTATAGATTTACATTTTCATTGAGTTATTATCGTACGTAATCAGTGTGAGGTAAAGATTAGCTCGTGTTTAAGCACTTTTATAGGTTCCGAAAGCAGTCAGGAGATCACGATAAACACACAAGTAAGTAGTTAATGAAATCGGTCGAGTAGTTTTCGAGTTAATTCGTAAATAGGAACCTACCCCGGCTTTGCGCGGGTTGCTTAGCAATATAGACTATGTTCTTCAGGGATAATGTAACATCCAATGGTAAAAGAATTTTTCAAATCAATAACTAGAGCTAAGAGACAAGAATCCAGTTGTTTTTGAATTTATTCGTTACAATGATACAAAAATACAAATCTTACAAATCTTCCTTTTCCGGCCCTCTTGTATTCTGCTTCTGTAACATCTCGAAAAACAGTACAGCAATAATCCGCCAACCATAAAACGTTCCAACGTCTTTCTACCATTCAACCAATTTCTCAAACCTGTAGCACACGGATTGCAACAGAAATGAGGAATCCAGTTTTTATCCCGGTGTTTTACGTTTTCGTTAAAATAATAAGAATAGGCTGTTTTTATTGTAGGCGATATAAAACACCTTTGCTCACTAAATATCACTTCACTACAAATATCACAAAAATTGTCGGGATTATTCACACATTTTCGAGATATTTTGCTGTAATATATACTTAATATTTTTTCACTTTTAACGCTTTTATCATTTAATATTACAGAACAGAGTACTATAACAAAATATTTTGAACATTCGATGCCAACTAAGTAAATATAGGTATGTCAACATTATCAAGTTCAATGATAGTAGAATCATTAAATTCAGAAAATGTCATGTATCGCAAAAACTGAAACTAATCAATGACTTTAACTTATTAACTTGTATTTAACATGGTATAGTATATCAGTAGAAATTAGTTAAAATTATTTTTCATTGTAGACCAGTGTGTTATAATTTAAATTACTTTACATATAATAAATAATCTATACTAATATTATAAAGCTGAAGAGTTTGTTTGTTTGTTTGTTTGAACGCGCTAATCTCAGGAACTACTGGTCCGATTTGATAAAACCTTTTTGTATTGGATAGTCCCTTTATTGAGGAAGGCTATAGGCTATATAAAATAACGCTACGACCAATAGGAGCGGAGCATAAATGTTCCAAAAGTTAAAAACCGTTAAAACTAAAACACGCGAACAAGGTCGCGGAGGACAGCTAGTATGTAATATACTTAAATATTTAACACACTAAGTTATTTAGCGCGTGTGATGTATAATTTGTGCATCCATACTGAATCAATCCAAGCACACAATTTACAAAATACAATAATTAAATTTAAGGTACGAAGGCAAGCTTAAATCAACATTGAGTTTTGCGTTAAGCTCCTTTTTGCCTTTCTTTAACCAGACGTTAAACCAAGTAAAGTTCAGTTAGTCCAGGTGCGTTCACAGCGAGGGTGGTTCCGACACCTGACCATTACAAGACTCTTTAACATTTGAAAGTTAAAAAGGAATTTATAATTAGTTTACTATTAAGTTATTAGTTAGTGAGTGTTTTAGTAAATCGTTTTTATGTTGAGTAGAAGGCCCATTGCGCCTCGCTAAGAGACAAGAACTAAGTCTAACTTCAGTGTGCTACTTCGTGGTCGAGTGGCGTACACGCCGGTTTTCAAGTTGTCGCCAGCTCTGAGGTCCCAGGTTCGATCCCTGGACGGGTCAATGTAGAAATCCTCTTTCTACTTTGTCTCGGGTCTGGGTGTTTGTGGTACCTTCGTTGTCTTTGGTTTCATAACACAAGTGGATTACCAACATAATTTCGGTTCAGAGCAAAGTTCGTGATGTTGTCCACATTAATTTATTATTATTATTTATTATAGAATTTTTGGAGATTCGACAATGAGCTAACTCGTAAGTCAACCTCGCAACAATCCTTGTTGACTAATCTGTACACCAAGAGAAAACCCGTTTCTGCAGAACGTATAAGACAATAAATGATCATTTATTAAAAGACTTGAAGAGGCAATAAAAGGTATGTAAGGTATGCCATAGTTACATGAAAAAACAATATTGTCATAAAACTATTAAACTTAGCATCACCTAAGCTATGTGAGTGTGGCTTCTTCCGTCAAACGATGGCCTATCTAATGAGCTGCCCAGCATGCCCTACCATCTGCACTCGCGAGGACCTGTACAAGGCTACTAGTACTGGTCTCGAAAAATTAACTGCCATTAATCGACACGCTAAAAAGAAGAACATCACATTTCACGCACACAAAAGATAATTCTTTCTTTCCTGCTTACCAAAGGTAAAAGTTTAACTTACTGATAATATTCACCCTTAGTGATAAACACACCGCAACCAGCGCCTGCGCAGTTTATCTAGATACACCCCCATTCCTGATGCGTTAAATTTATGCAACGCTCGTATTTAACAAGGGGAGGATATTGGTTTTCTTGTCTTTGTAATTGTGTGGCGGTTAGGATATACCACGACGTATGTCTATACATACCCATATATAGTTAAATTTATTTATTATTTATTTATTTAAACTTTTTGCACAAAATTGTTACATAGGCGGACTTAATGTTTTAGGCATTCTCTACCAGTCAACCAAAGGTGCTGTAGAGAAAGGTCAACTTTATTTATTACAGGCATATCTATAATTAAGTTTATAAAATACAGGCCTGTGGAAAGAAAAGACAGCCAATTTCCGGTCCATCTAGAAAACGACTGAACTGATTTTAATAAATCTTGCTCTGTTACAGAGTTCTCCTTAAAGTCGTACAATTCGCGGCTAGTAAGTTGACCCAAAATGGCGGTCGTCTGCGCAGGTAAAATTATGAAGAAAAGTGTTAGACAGGTTTAAATAAATAATATAAATGTAATAGTGATTTTGTCGTATTCAAATATATATTTTATGAAACCGTACTCGTACCGCACTTCGATTGACACCTAAAAATCTGTTCTGCGTTTTTTCTTGGAAGTTATTTACGCAGTTAGCCTGAGCGCAGGCTTTGACTGTTTCACCGGACTTTGCTGTTCTGCGCATAGGTCAACTTATGTGTCGCGCAATATAGTGCCTTCATTGCACATGCACATATATTGAAGGTTCTACTGTTTAGCAGTGAGTGCCTATGTGTCTAATTGACAGCCCCACTTTTATAAGTATAGCCAATGAGTATTGTAGTAATTAAATACAAATAATAGAAGGAAAAACTTAAACCTCAGGCAGGACTCGAACCTAAACTTCCAGGCAGTGACCTCGGTAGCTGGTAAAGCGACTGGCGTGTCAAGCCTGTGGTCGCAGGTTCGAGTCCTGCCCGAGGTGAAGTTTTTCCTTCTATTATTTGTATTTAATCTATACTAATATTATAAAGCTGAAGAGTTTGTTTGTTTGTTTATTTGTTCGTTTGAACGCGCTAATCTCAGGATCTACTGGTTCGAATTGAAAAAATCTTTTTGTATTGGACAGACCGTTTATTGAGGTAGGCTATATAAAAATCACGCTACGACCAATAGGAGCGGAGCATAAATGAAAAATGTTGCAAAAATGAAAAACCGTTGAAACTAAAACACGCGAACAAAGTCGCGGGGGACAGCTAGTTACAAATATTCGCTCTGCATGCGTTAATACGTAACAAATAATTAAAATAATGAGTATTGTAGTATTTTACACATATGTGGGTACACTGAAGATTAAAGTACACACAAGCGGTGCACACTTACAAAAATGTTGGCTAATCTCAATAAAGACACACTTTAATCTGTATAATAATAAATAATGCAGGATAACTGCATCATTACCTATATAACCTTTTGTACTGACATCCCCGGGTTACCAAATAAGTGTCTTCTATTAAATGCGTAAACAAGTGCCCTCCTGTGGCGAGCATAGAAACTAAGGTCGTCGATCGAATAAGTGGCGACATCTGTTGCCGAATAGAGGCACTTGGAAAAACAATTGATTTTTAAATGACATGAAAAATATTTTAGTTTTTTTTTTTTTTTTTTGTAGTTAAGTTTAGTTTTGTTTAAAGTGTATATATAGTTAAGTTTGTAAATATTAAGATATAAAAAATGTAAAAATGTCAAAAACAATAAATAAATATTTTACCTGAAAAATATTGATTCTAAGTGGATGAACTTGAATAATGGTGTTTTACAGTAAGTATTAAAACTATTTGCAGTGTCACAAGTCAATTTTTTTTTTTGAAATTATGGTTTTTTACATAAACTCACTTAATGGTTTTAGTATTGTGGATTCTATATTGTAAAGGTTAGATTAGCAATCACTCTATTTATAACACTAACTTGTATTCAGCAAAACTCAAGGAACACTTAATTTTCTATTTGTAGGTAATTTAGATTACCTGTAATCTGGTGAATAACTATCTTGATTGGTTTTGTTGCTTTTACTTGTGACCATAAATTCACAAGAAAATTGGACCCAAAATAGAATAGTTTTTGCGATAGGTCAGTGCCTCAGTCAACACTTTGTGTTACTGACTCCTTGCCCTCTCAAAGGAGCCTGAAAATAAATAAACAAAAAACATCAACAAACAACACCTCCATTAAATAGCTATCAAAATAAATACAACATAAATCTTCTTTACAATAACAAATAATGTAAAATTCAATAGACCGAATGCAGATGCAAGCAAAGCTGCTCAGACAATAGCCAATCAGGGCCCGCGCCCCGCGCATGCGCCATCACTCATTCACGCATTCCTAATTCGAATTTTCATATCGAATTCGTGACGCCAGATGCTTTTAATTTTGCGAGACAGTCTCATTTTTGTTGACATGTATTTGCTTGGGACACTTACATAATGAGCTTGTTCGCGATTTAATCATCCGTTAGGTTTCCTAGCCTGACATGTGGTACATCTGTCATCGGTCTTTCCACCAATGAGAGACAAGTTACTGGTACTTAGTGGAAATTAAAGATGGACCGCATGCGAACCTAGCGGATTTTTGAATCTTGAACAATCCTATGCAAAGAAGCAACTTTGAGCCTTAAGCTCTCATAATAAAACATAAAAGCGCGTGCCAAAGTGCCAAAATGTATATAGATTTCTAAACGGATTTTCATGTATTTTCAATTTCTGTTTGATTTTTTAGTAATAGTAAAATACTTATACGTAATTTTTATAAAACCATTCGTTGCATTGGAGTGTTGCTCAAAATTTTCTTTATTTTTGTTTCCCGGTTTTCTGTATTTTTCTTGCGTCGTATTTTAAATTAAACATTGGAATAAGCAGTGCATTAAAATAATTTGCAACAACATAAACACACCAAATAATTTACTTCTTAAAACCCACAAAGCATGGTAACCCTACAGTAAGCAAGCAATAAAGGCTTCTTGTTTGCGTTTGCATAAAAAACACCATTTTGCATACACGTGTAAATTGACAATTAACGAAGATTGTTTAAAATATAGGGGCACGTGCCTGTTTTGTAAATATACAGACAATTGATATAATGAACGCTTCATTATAGTTATTTAAAAGGTAAAGGTATTGTGGTTATTGTATTCTTTACTTTGACGGCTGAGGCTGTTTTAGGTTGAGGGTTGATTCCGGAATGACCTCTTTTTTTTGAAGATAATACAAATAGCATTTTATGAGGTCTTTCAGAACTTTGCATCATTTAAACTGGTGTGGTCGTGGTGACCAAGTGGTTCAATTAATGGATTTGTGTGCACAAGGTTGCAGGTTCGTATATATGTGCCTTCTCTATATGAAAAGAAGCCTGTGCCGAGCCGTGGGATATTTATAGGTTGGTATTATATTTATATTATCATTTAAACTACGACACAAATCTGGATCTTCAATTATTTCTTAACTAGCTTTTCCCCGCAGATCTGCCCGCGTGGATGTCGGTTATCGCTGCAAAAAGTAGCCTACGTCCTTTCTCAGGATCAAAGCTAACCCCATACTTTTATACCAAGTACCAAGGTACCTACATCTTCCATCTTTTTCAAAGTTTCTGAAAATATGACATGTAACATTGAGTAATAAAGAACCAGGAATCCAGACAAAATGTTTAACACAATATGGAACTTGATAAAGCATGAAGTATACAAGTACCAATGTTGCAGAATCTTAACTCGTCGTCTTGATATGTGTGCGTTTAAAAAGTACAAAAAATCACCCTGTTTAAATAGCCCACAATCTTATAATTATCATCTTAAAAAGCACTTTTATCAAGGTTTTCTTTTTAACAAATTTGCATGCCAATAAACGTAAAATAAATGAAATCTTGTTTTTTTTAAAACGTGATTACAACGGCTCGTTTATACAATACCTATTGTTGAGGTAAAAAGTATTTATAAATCAAGTTGTTTCAAACATTGACTGTTTTTTAACTAAACAACGTCATTAGACAGTCTTTTGTTATATTTTCCAGATTTGAAATACTGGATGACCCAAAAAGGGTGAAAAGGATTATGGGATAAGAAAGATAATGAACTAAATTTGTTTGGTAACACAAGGGGGTTGAAAGCCATTGTGGTGAAATATAAAGCAAATATACCTAAGTATGTCAGTCGCACCCTCGTATCAGAATTTACGCTGATTTACACATTGTGTTATAATAATAATAATAATGTTTATTTATTTAAAATAGAAAATTAGGTACACATTTACTTTGAGCCACAAACTAAGCATAGCTAGTATCTTGCGACTCTGGTTCATCGTAACAAAATAGGTTTACATTCACAAATCACAGAGACAAAATAACCTGTTAATAGGCCTAGTGTACAGTAAAAAAAAATAAAAAATAGAATAATAATAATATAAAACTAAATAACATCCGAGCGGACAGACTCGCTGTGTCAATGGGTTTTCTGTGTGTTCGTGTGTGTATGTGTATGTGTGTGCGTGTGTGTGTGTGTGTATGTGGGTAATGTGCTTGCTATATCAGAGATTCGGTTTCATCATAGGATGTATTAAGTAATAATGCAGTGATTTTTTTCTTAGATTCGTTTACTAAACAATCTCTTAGATTACAGATTTTGTTAACTTTATTGTAGGTGTTGGGAAGGGTGTAGATAGTACTGCGTCTCGCTAGTTCGGAAGTATAGGGCGGAAAGGGAATTCTAAAGACTCGTTTGTTTATCAGATCTTGATAATCGGATCGATCTTTAAGATCGACATGCATTTTAAGCGTCGCTTTAAGTATAAAAAGTTGACGTACTCTCAGGACCCTCAAATCTTGGTAAACAAGATCCGTAGGGTACCTATATGGTCTTCTTAGAGCGACCTTAATAACTGCGCGTTGTGCTCTTTCCAAATTTATAAAGATGCTTTTAGAGGCCTTTCCCCAGATCAGCACACAATATTGAAGAACGGATTGACAGAGTCCGAAGTAGATTTTGCGCAGTATATCTATGGGGCAGCAGTTACGGAGTGTTTTCATGATGTGAATTAATTTGCGTACTCTGGTAGACATAAAACAGATGTGGTCTTTGTAGGTTAAGTTTTTGTCAATAATGATACCAAGATATTTTATATTTTCAGTGCGTTCTAAAGCGTCGCAAGTGCAAGTATCAATCTTTGAACACGTGTGCATTTTAAGTGATAGTGTGGTGGGAGGGCAGGAAATATTTGTTTTGGAGAAAGCAATATATTTAGATTTTTCAGCATTTAGTGTAAGTAAATTGAGGTTGAGGGCTCTCGTTATGTGAGTTAGTTCATGTTCCGCAAGTTGAAACACACAGTCCCAGGAATTACCGTGGAAAAGTACGGCTGTGTCGTCAGCGTATGATATTATTTCAGCGTTATTTAGATTCAGTTTAACAATATCGTTTATGTATAATGTAAACAATGTTGGACCGAGTATACTGCCTTGCGGAACACCGAACTTGATTGGTAGTGATCCACTACAATAGTTTTCAACTTTAACATATTGATGACGCATTGTTAGATAGCTGTTAAACCATTGTAGAGGAGTTCCCCTTACGCCCGCAAACTCCAGCTTCTTAAGAAGCAGATCTGTCGACACGGTGTCAAAAGCTTTAGCCAAATCTAGAAAAACACCAATAACACATTCACCGTTTTCTATATATTCAGCAATATGATTTGTTAAAAGCGACACCGCGTCTTCAGTTGATTTTCCTCGTCGAAAACCGAACTGCCTATTCGAAATAACACTATGTTTGTCCAGGAAATTAATCAGTCTCTTATTAACAATTTTTTCCAAAATTTTGGACGTTATGCTCAGTAGTGCTATTGGACGATAGTTTTCAGGTTTGTCTTTTGTGCCATTTTTGAAGATAGGCGAAACTGCGGCAGTTTTCCACTTATCTGGAAAAACACCCGACTTTAGGCTAAGGTTAAAAATATGAGTCAAAGGGTCTACAATACTGTCAAGGCATTTGATAAGAAAAGTGACTGTGACCTGATCTGGCCCCGGAGCACTGTTTTTGTTTAGACTAGATATTGTGTTGATAACTTCTTGTTTATCAGTTGAATGCAGATAGAAAGAGCTTGATACAGAACTCTGCGCTTTGTATGATTCTACTAAATTATGTTGTGTCCTTTCTAGCTTGTTGAAAATCTTAGTAGATAGTTTTTCTCCTACAGAGGCAAAGTGTTGATTACACTTGTCGAGAGATGAGATTGGAGATTCATTGGAATTTATTAACTGTGTGGATGTATTTTGGAAACTATTTTTACCACAAATATCCTTGACTGTGGACCAAAGCATTTTGGGATTGTCTTTACTTTTCTCTATCTCTAGACTGTTATATTGTGTTTTGAGTTTCTGTAATAGATTGGTCAAAAAGTTTCTATATCTGGTGTAAATTAGGTGTTTAGTGTCGTCGTTAGGATTGTTTCTGCAGATTTGGTGAAGTTTATCCCGATGCGCCATACATTTGATTAGACCAGGTGTAATCCATGGTTTAAAGGTGGCCATTCTGCGACTAATTTTTATTTGTACTGTATGGTTAGAGCATGCTTGAGTAATTATGTTATTAAAGTGACATAATGAGGAGTTAACGCACGAAGAGTCAGTTACTGAATCCCAGTTTGATTGACTTAGTTCAGCGGAGACTGCTTCCCAGTCAGTCCTCGTTTTCCAGCGTTTCGCTATAATAGATCGGTTACGTTTACGAGGAAAGCTACAAAGTGCCAAGTCATGGTCCGTAATAGGCAGATTGCAAACCAGACCATAAGGCTTCGAGTTCGTTTTGATAAAAATATGGTCTATGCAAGTGCCAGATCTAGTTGGAGTAGTAATAGCAGGTAGTAAAGCGTGCGAAGCCATTAGACACATGTAATTGACAATTTGGTTGTTATTGATATCATTAATATTAATATTCATATCGCCGGCAACAACAATGGTTTGTTTGCTTTTAAGATCTAAAAGAACCGCGTCCAGTGAGTTAAGAAATTTATCGGTGTTAATAAATGACGGCGATCGATAGATAGCTAAGAGAGCAAAATCATTAGAGATTTGAATAAGGATGCTATCGGCATCTTCAAGAATTGATTCTGTTTTGACTAAATTTACGCCCCAGTCAGATCTTGCGTAGATAATAATACCCCCATTTTTATTAACTTGAGAGGTGGTTATGTGTGCACTGTATCCTGGTAGGTCTGTTATAATAACACCACTAGATAGCCAACACTCGGTCAATATAATAAAGTCGATATTTGACTCAAGTCTTTTTAGAGCAGTGATGAATTCGTCAAAGTTTTTTTGATAACTGCGTATATTATATGTAAGCACCTTGATGTTATGTTTGGAAGCATTCAGAAGACTCTTACAGTTAAAGATAAAGTACAAAAGAAACAGTAAAAAGTAAGTACTAAAACTATAAATAGATAAATTAATTAATTCCTTTTACTCAATACCAAATGTTAGAAGTGAGCGCCTCATACATTTCTTAGAAGGCATCCCTAACGTCTTTATTGCTAAAAAGTTTGTGTAAGGCGCGCCGACTATAAGACGTAGGATTATCTTGAAGGAGGTGAGTACATATCTACAAGACTACAAGAAACGATTATTATATAGCGGTAGGAAGATGTATAATGAGAGAGATATGCTATATATAAATGTTTATTAAAATTATAGTTTATTCAAAATTTTGAGATACCTACCTACTTATTTATCTCTTGATAATATTACATAAGACAAAAATCTCTTCGAGACATGTATATTTGAACAAATCTCTTACAATATTAAGTATATTAAGTTTTGTGAATTAATTGAACGTAGTTATATCTACAGGTTCATCTTATCAAATATATATATATACATATACATTTTTAGAATAAATATGTACAACGCGCATTATACACATCTTGAAAGAATCTTAGCATCTTGTTGTCTTAAGTAGTTGCTCGTTTAAATACATAAGGCGTTAATTCAAGTTCATATTTTAAATGTTCTTTGCTGACTTGCTGTAGAGCTGTTTGATAGTGCCCTTCATTATTTTCAGGGTAGGGTTCGGGCTTTGAGTACCTACATTACATTCATTACTTACTTACATCTTCGTAGATAATTGTCTGAATAATAATAATATCTTAATATCTTAGGACAACTCACACACGGCCTTCTGATCCCAAACTAGGCAGAGCCTGAATTATGGCAACGAAACCACTGATACTAATATATTTCTACATACATACATATTATAGATAAATTACACCCAGACACAGAACAAAGATCATGCTCATCACACATCAGTTTAGCAATTAGGGTCACTAACCTCTAGACCAAAAGGCCAGTCTAATGTATATTTATCTTCTTCAAGTCCTCATGTGCTTGGGTAAATTGAGTTAAGACGAACGAAGGTGTAGAGTGTAGAGAACGAACTAGTTTGTGACGTCATGTTGCAGCTATGGAGAAATCTGGATAGGTAAATATTTTCAAGATGATTCATAGCTGCCTAGAAGCCTTTAACTTACTTGTTGTAGGTTACGTGACTCGGTTAGAACTTTAGTCCTGTGCCCTTACTCTCCAATGTAATTTTAATTCTAATACAATACCAATGCAAAATTGACATTAGTTCAGCAGACAGGAGATACAGTTTTCTTTAAAAAAAATGTTGTCAATGGAAGGAACTGACTGGAATCTAAACATTGAGAGTATTTTTTTTGTACTGTGTGTTGTTTGTGTGCCTGCTAAATGAATAACAATTTTGAATTGGCTTTGTATTAGAATTAAAAAGAAATTGGAAAGTAAGGGCACCGTGTTATATAGCTAGGTCGCTGTAACTAAATTAATAAATTCAAGGTTAATTACACAGTTATCATTTCTATGGCTAGTTTTGGCCTTTAAGCTTACAAGTGAGCATTATAGTATTACTGTAAATAAAATGTTTGCATGCCTAAATAGGCAGAATGTACAAGGATTCCTAATATATCTGTAACACCAATTGTAAACACCTACATTCTGTGCAAATAAATGATTACTTACTTACTGGTTTTATAAAAGATGGTACAACAGCAAGAATTAAAATAGGATTTTCTCACAGATAACTGAAAAATTGTCTCGATTTTCTCGCTTATTTTATTATATAATTTTATCAAGAAACACTTGTAATCACTATTCTACATAAATCCGATAGATAAAAATCGCGGTAAAAAAAAATGTGCCATCGCCTTAAGTTAACATTAACAATAAGTTGTAGTTAAGTAAGTAACCCCCGAATACTGAAACGCTACTTAACTATAAGACGATCTTAAATGTCTATCTGTCGCTACTTTACATCTTAAAGTGACAGAGACAGCACGAGACTTAACGGTGACTTAAAACTGATTGCCGTTTCAATATTCGATCGTTATAGTTAAGGCGCTACACGAATAATTATTTAGTTTGCGAGTAGGCGGAGTAAAGCGGACTAATACTGCTTGCTTACGGGACGAAAAGAGCTAAACATATGTCACAATCGCGAAAGATTACCTTAAAAATAAAAACGTAAGCGACAAAATGGAAAATCTCATAGTAATCGCATCTATCGGATGAAATAAAAAATTAATCGACATTAATCTAGATACTATGATTATGCATAAAATAGTGTAATAAAAATAATATTAAGTTGAATAGTTTGGTAGATAAATAAAAAAAAGAGATTTTATAGAGCTGAATTCAAAAAATAAAACTATCGAGAAAAGTTTATTTTATCGTGTAACGGATCGACATTTATTTTCATCATATCCTCTTCTATCGAGGAACCAAATTTCAAGTCTATAACTTTTGTAGTTGACTAGCTGTCCCCCGCGACTTTGTTCGCGTGTTTTAGTTTCAACGGTTTTTCATTTTTGCAAAATTTTTTATTTATGCTCCGCTCCTATTGGTCGTAGCGTGATGTTATATAGCCTATAGCCTTCCTCAATAAACGGACTATCCAATACCATAAGAATTTTTCATTTCGAACCACTAGTTCCTGAGATTAGCGCGTTCAAACAAACAAACAAACAAACAAACTCTTCAGCTTTATAATATTAGTATAGATAAGTAAAAACGATATGAAAATAGCAAAAAAATGTGTGTTTGGTCTTAATATTAAATACGACATCGATCAGTATTATTACCGCGAGCTATAGTCATGAGTCAGTCAGTCAGCGTTCAGTCAATCTGACTCATGCCACCCTCCGGAACGTTTTTTAATTTACTCTTTTTAGGGTTCTTTGATCATGTGTTAAAACCATCAATCATTTTTGTCAATGTGTAAAGAGTTGGGGAGAAAGATGTGATGTTTTTTTATTGTGTTTCTAGTGAATGACCCTTTGATGTGTTTATACCTCTCTGTTGCCCTTGGAACTATTTGTATAATCCAGCTGAATAATTGTGATTTTTTCTATAAACCTTGTGAGTCATATCACCCACATATAGCTTAAATTATACCTATAACTAATTATAAAAACATTGGATAGAAATCAGATGTAGGTAGGTACAAATAAATCTGAAATATCCTTGATTAATCTGTGCTTAAAATTTTCTACTTTCAAAATGCTTCTATTATTTTCTTTTTTGTTGAAATCCTATCAAATTTGTCAGATAGTCGTCGGAACACGGCTGTAAAAACGGCCATTTTTGGGAGGCTATATTTCTTTAAGTGATGTTTTGAAAAAAAAAAATTTACTGTAGGAGTCCCCACGTATTTTGTGTTCTGTCTTACTGTATACGGAACCATTTAGAATTTTATTACTACATGTTCCCGTGAAGGCGTGGGACAGAATCAAAAATCTGGAACCCATGCACGGTATAGGAAGTCGTTTGGGCGAAGAATGTCGGGTTAAGTTAGATATTTTTTATTTAGGTCCCATTTGAAAATCCTGGATTTTTAAACCATGAATAGAGATGACTACTATCAGCTCCTTGAATTATTCCTACTCACTGTTCTAGCCTTAGAGGAATAAATATAAATAAGTAAACTATAGAGCGCGCATATCCAGTATGAACTGTTGGCACTAGTATGAACATGTAAAATCGTAAAATTTGTGTCAAAACAAAGCGCACTGCTATATTAAAACTAACTCAAATCTAATAGTACCCTAATAATATCAGAGCCGTTAATATTTTCGCATAAACGTCTGTCGTCGCACGGAAAATCACATAAATCAGTAAACGAGCGCAGTACGTTTAGCTAAACATGTGCTTACGCTTGACATAAGCTAGTAGCGATGCGCACGCTCTATGCTTGTCTATGTTTACTCTATGGTTTAAGGACGCCATTTATCCTTTCTTCATTGTTTCTTAAAGACCTCATTAACATTAGTTATTATTAGCCCATATTGTTCTACTGTTGGGCAAAGGCGTCCACTGCCACTCGTTCCTCAAACTTGCAAAATCTTTTATGTTTTTATTTTTATTTATATTGTAATAATAACATTATTCATATGTTTTATTGTACATAGAAAATAAATCAACTAGATGTTTGTAAGTTTATATAAGTATCTACGTCATTACTTTGCAACATTATTCTGTGCAACGCTCATTGAGCATATCGCAAAACTGATCAATTATTCTAATATTATCTATTTATAAATTAGTAAAGAAATGTAAAACATTTCTATTTTAGTGGCTGGCTGCCAACTATCAAGTAGGTAACCCAGTTCCCTTCGTAAATCCTCACGTCTCTTACACGTCGCCCATACATAATGTATTTACATACACATGACATATCTACATATATTAAAGAATGTTGGGAACTATATGTGGAATAACACTTATATAGTTTACAACATTCCAACATTTAGATACGACTAAGAAGTGTATTTAAAATAGTTCTTAGATGTTTATCGACGTTTCTTTTTCTCTCTCCCTGTGAGCATTCAAATCTAAAGTTAAATAGGTATTTGAGTATTTTATTGTTTACTAAATACACATTTATTGGTTACAAAGTTTGTCGCATGCGGGGTCGAACCCATAGGGTAAACCAGGATAACTATTCTATAACTATATCATATAACTATACCCTTGGAGCAACTAGTCCAGGGGTATAGTTGCCTCGATTGTAATAAGTCTATTTTTGCGGATGAAGCACATGTTATTTCATTTATTTATCGAAAGACCCTACAACTACCACTAATTTGGCCGAGATGCATTATCTCAGTGCGATTGTATAAGAAGGAAAGGTGTGATCAAAGTTTTTGCGGGACAAAAATGTCCTCTTTCTCGGCGAGGCAGCTATCATAAACATAATTTACATGGATAATGCAACTATCCCCTATATTTGATAGTTGTCCCAAACTATAGAGGTCGGCAATAATCGCCAATACTCTGTAAAAAGTCGAAGATAATGTTTTGTACTTTTATAAAGTTAAACTTAATAAACATAGTACAACTTGTTTTGCAAATAAAGTATTTGCTATTTATTTCAAAAAGTGTAGCAACTATCCGGCTTTTACCTTATCAGAAATTTGCACATTGACGTATAATTACCACTCGGCTTTCCGTGCAGACAATAAGTCAGTTATAGGAAAACATAGAGTTGAGCCTTTGCCACAGAATACTCAATCTTTTACGCAAAAATATTATGTGCTGTGGGTAATAACTCTTTGACCGTATGTGGTTGGAAAACTTGATGATTTTCACACGGAAATATAGAAAGGAAGGAATTTTCCCATGATGATTGAATAGCAGTTATGGATAAAATAAAATACCTTTAAAGGATAGGCAATAAAATAGGTTTGTCTCAAAATAAAAAGAGAAATGTACAGTTTCAATAAGTTTATTCATTTGGAAACAAAATACTAATTTTGTAGCTAGTCACTAACTAGTAACCTTTCAAATAACTATAATTTACAAACTTAAAACTAAGGACAGATTTATAGGAAGCGACTGCCGCTGAGAGCGACCATAGACGTTATTGCAGAGATCATAGACTAGATTCTACATAAAGATTTTTTTAGTTTACATGGTTATTTTTTACAAATATGGCTAAAATTGAGAAGATTTTTTTTCAAACAGATTTGATTCAGTACTGTTTGATTGATCACGCTAAATATATCGATGTTTAAACTATTTCTTGATTTACAAGTTACAAAATATAAATATATTATAGGTATTAAAATACTAAAGACATTTATAAAAAAATTAATAAAAGATTTAGGTTTAGTTAAAAAAAGTGTGGTGTTCGATAAATTAAATATTGTTAATAAAATGCAAACAGTAATTAAGTAATGGCTAGATATTAGTTACAATTTTACGTTATTGAAATATCTTACAGAAATGGCAAGCGCACATATTGGTTAGCTAATGAACGATTAATTATCAATGTAATATAATACTTATTTATTTCGTAATAAGGATTATATTTTAATGCATTCTGATGTAAAAGTATCGCTCTTTTTTTGCTATTCAGTGCGTGCTGGCCATTACTGATTTTACATTAAGTTTTTTTCTTTTTTATTATCAGTCTGAGTAAGACAGTGTAAATATGACGAACAATTTTTGTGCACTGAACAATATTTAGAACACGCATGCGTAGTGTTGCACACAATTAACCCAAAGCATGCGAGTTCATGTCTGCGCAATGGTCAAAATAATTGTATTTTTGTTAAGTCAGTATAATACAGTTCATAAAAATGTGTTTTATTAAGTGTCAATTCACGATAAAGCTATATCTTTAGACTGGACTAATATTTGTGGTTAGTGGCTTGCTACATTGCGAATGTAATGTAGGTAAGTCAACAAGTTTCAAATAGGTATGAGTACGTATTCCTGTTTGGTCAAACTCGAAACCATTGCACAATATAAACCACATGCCAAATGACTCCCTTTGTTACTTTGTTCAGAAAGTTATGCGGGATTCATATTGAATATTTTTTACCGTGAATCGAGCCTTAATGAATAAATACAGTATTGTTACCTTTACAAAGAACTGAGTTTCTAAGTACTCATACATATAACAGTATACATATAATTATAAATAATGTTACAAAACTTTGTTATATTTATAGTACCTATATTGGCTTTATTCCTGTTGTCGACACTGTGTCTCTTTCTCGCTGAACTTATTAAAAAAAGGACAGAAAATATTTTTTCTCTCTTCTTGCCACTTTTTTGAGGTTAGCTACCTAAATCTACAAGACAATCTTCTGTCTCCTTCAAATCGTTGTTTTTAGAAAGAGACGTAATGCCACAAATTTTAAAATACAACAGAATTTTACAAAATATGTGCTGTGCAGAATAGGCATTATTACATTTTGACATAATTTTTTAGGTCTTTAATAATTTTCAACTATAAAGACTGACTCTCAGTAAGGGAAAGTATGAATTTGATAACTTTACTATACTACAATATTGATATTTGGTGATTTACTAAACCTTTTAACTATCAGTAATTCTATTCTTTCATATACAATGGCATTTTTTTTTAATACAGTACTTCGTTTTGTTCCTAACAAAATGCAATAAGGTTTAAAATTCATTAGTCCCGCATTTAGTCATTGACAAATATATTGACTCGTCAGAAAATTCCCTTGGAACCTTTATTACACTAAAATAATATATTTTTTATAATTATTTCCCCAATTTAGCCTCTAATTACCTAAAGTATTTTATTAAAGATTACTTTTATAATTTTAAATTTAGTTTTATTTACGTTTTGTTTCGGAAAATACTACTTTGCAAACATTTTTAATATAAGCGCCAAGACGTTCTCAAAAGTCTGCCACTACATGAAAGAGATAGCATGAGACTTAAAGACGACCTAAATTTGACGCTTGAATATTCGGATTTAAGAATTGATAATATTTAAAACTAAATAATTATACAAGTGCAAGAAACAAAAGAAAATTAAATAACTTTTAATAGGAACACGAAGAACCTAAAATTGATTGCTAATATGTATAAATATTTATAAAATTGATTCTTTTTTTTAATAATTTATAAAAACGCATGCAACCTTTTTACATAGAGTTGAACTTTTAGTCGTCTAAACTAATTTAGTTTTACTTATAAATACATTTAGCTGATTTTAGCTAGTTTTCTTTGTCACTAGATGCACCGTCCGCATGTTTCCGCAATGTCCAGTAATCTGTTAAAAAGAAAACACAAAATTAATATATTGCATAAAAATAAAAATAACATAGATAGTTTTTTACTGGTGTGAAAGTTAGGTAACCTTTAAAAGATATAAAAGACTTTAGTTTCATAGTTATATAACTAATCGAACGATAAAAATATTAGGCAATTTGGATAAGTGTCAAATTGTATTCGAAATTCAGTTGCCTATAACCATTTTTTTTTTGTTGTCAAAGGGAGTGCCATATAAATGTACAATCGCTTAAAATAAGTGCCAAGTTTAAGTGTAACCTTTTTGAGTGTTTTCTTGTGTATTCTGAACATTTGAGCAGTCGCGAGTCGTGAACAAATATGTGACATGCGCAGTAGCAGGTTACAATTTCACAGGCACCGGTGGTGTCGATTTAAAAGACATTTAAGACCAAGAAGTAACAATGAGAAACCTTATTCGTGTTTATTGAATTACGCAGAGCGTATTTTGTATCACGATACTTTAAAAGCCGCCGTATAAAAAGAATTTTGTTTACAAAGAAGGTTAGAAACACACCTTGGAAAAAGCTCTGTTAAAATAAGTATCTGTTTGTTTGAGTTAGGTAAAGGAACAACCTTTATTGGACAGTAACTTATTACAATTCTGAATAAAGACTTAGACTTGAGTAAGTTTTAAGTAAGCGACGTTCGACCTAATACCCTTCTTACTAAGCACAAATCTTATTAAACCCACAAAAAAAAAAAAAAAAAACAAAAGAAAACTATACATTTTGAATAGGGAACATCGATTCGACATTTTGAAAACAATTATTATTCTTTTCGTTCCGTAATTGAATAAGTGTGAACTGGCCACATCAAAAAAGGAAAGAAACTAAAAGATCTAAGTAGAGGGAGATAGCGTTCGCAAATAAAAACAGGTTTGGTCCCACACTGGCTGACACGAGAAAAAAAAGTATCACGGATGTATTTATTGAGCCGGGCAGACAGCTACCTGGGTTACGCGAAACCAACTTTGTGTGTAGGGTGACTCCAATTACTTGCCGTCTAATAAATAACTTTTTATTTTTTTTGTTGGCAATTTTTTAGTTAAGGTTTATATTTTTTTTCTTCTTTTTTTTTTTGTTTAATTGTTATGCGTTTTTAATTGGAAGGTTATTATTATTATTATTTAGCTCAAACTGTCAAACTGCAGGACAAAGTCATTCCTTTTTTTTCTATAAATAGAAGGTATAGTGTTTTATTTTATTTTTGTTTATACATAGATATCTTAAGTGTTTTTTTTCATAGTTTTCTTTTTGTTATTTATGTAAATTGGGAGTATTTTTTTACATGTTTATAGCTTAAAATTGTGGTGATAATGATAATTATAATATTTAAAAAATCATGTCTTTGTTATGTGTCAAAATTTTCTTTTGCCGTTATTATGATTTTTTCCTTATATTATACATATTTCATTCTAATAACAGGTTATTTTACCGTAGGTGTCATATTTATATTTTTTACTCTTTCGCCCAACAATGGGGTGACGTGGTTTACCAGTGATTGTTTATGTGTTATTTTTATGGTGCCGTCTCAAGATTTACATAAAAAACGAATGATTTCTATACATTGTAAGTTGACTTCGAAAAGATTCTTTCCTTAAAGGAATACCTTTTAAAAAGGCAAAAGGTAGTTTGTATCTATGCGTTTTGTTTGATGTTTTCATAGAATTCCTAGTTATGTGAATAGGAATGTCTCAATTCATGTCGAGTTTTGGTTAGATTGAATCCCAGTTCTGAGTAGTAATTTTGTTTTGTGTTTTCACAACTTTACCGTGGGAACTTGTAATATCTTTTGAAGAGTATTAAGACAGTTTGAAGTTATAGCTTTTTATGAAATTAATGTCCTTAAGTTAAAGTTATTGTCTTTATTACCAGGAAGGTACTTGTAGTTTACGAGAGCCAATTGAAGTTACTTAAACGTGAATTTATGGATTTCTTTGACCAAGATGGTCTCTTATCGTAGGAGCAGTAAAATTCTTTTTAACCGACTTACAAAAACGAGGAGGTTCTATGCTCCACTGTATGTATTTTTTCCTTTTTATATGTATTTCTCCGTCAGTTGTGGTTCAATTTTGAAATGTTTTTTTTACGTTACCTTGTTACCACTGAAATACCGTCGATTGCATCTAAAATATTTGAAAGCGGCTAAGTCAATGTCATAAAAACATCAAATTATTAGTTAGTTCAATAAAAAATGTACGTCATTTTAAAATAAAAAAAAACTGTTCCAACCTTCCCAGGAAACCTAATTACTATGTGTAATTATTAAAAAATAAAAATATACAGTAGTAATTAGGAAGAGCGGGTAATTGGGGCCGTTTCCTGTTTCGACTGAAAGTGAGATAGGCTGATGCTGTTTTTTTTTTGTTGTATCATCACGCCAATCCTGTAGCTGGGGCAGACAGAATTCTTATATATAAGAATTATTTTAGTTATGTGAATGAAACATTTTAGTGTGTAAATAATAATAAAATTAATACTTAGGTAACTCATTGAAGATTTTGATCATTATTTAATAGTTGATTAGAAATTGATCAGTGCCCTTACCTACACTTCTCGTCAATCAGTTTTAAGTCACCGTTGAGTATCATCCTGTCTTTCTAACTTTAAGGTATAAATTACGTATGGACATTTAAGAACGTGTTAAAGTTAAGTTGAGTTTCAGTATTTAGGGTCTAGGTATATTAAATTAGGTTAACGACAAAATTAAAATAATAATGTTTTGTTTACGACTTATCGACATTTTACAATATGCTGAGTATTATTATAAAAAAACTAGCTGTTCCCCGCGACTTTGTCCGCGTGTTTTAGTTTTAACGGGTTTTCATTTTTGCAACATTTTCATTAATGCTCCGCTCCTATTGGTCGTAGCGTGATGTTATATAGCCTATAACCTTCCTCAATAAACGGACTATCCAACACAAAAATAATTATTCAATTCGAACCAGTAGTTCCTGAGATTAGCGCGTTCAAACAAACAAACAAACAAACTCTTCAGCTTTATAATATTAGTATAGATTACATGCCGTGGAACAGAGAACCTTCTCCTTTTTGTAAGTCGGTTAACTAACAATGTTTACAATCTTCGGTTTCTTATTTGTCACGACTCTATTACAAAAAGGCATGAGCAGTACAGTCACCTTAAGCTTTTAAGTTCCCTCTCAACGTCAACTTAATGACAGCACTTTAAAAGGAAAGTTAAAGTGATCAAACACGTTTGTTTGTTTAAACACTAGTCTAGACTTTAAGTAAACCTAGCCTGTCTAGGTAGTGGCGCTTTGAAGTTAGCAAAGTATTGTGTTGTGTCCGTTGTTTATTTTAACAGATATAGCTTTAAACCTTTGAACAAGACGTCTTAATTCCATTGTTCGCACAAGTTACCTATATACTTATATGTAAATGCATTTATTGAAGTTATAATTAATGAACAATTTTTGAACATCAATATTACAATGGACAGCACCCTGATTCGTCCACCCTTCACCGGTACATAGGTAAATAAAGCGATTCTATTAGCTCTTTACAAACATCTCGAATGGAATCGCAGCCTAAGGTTAACTATTTTTTTTAAATGTCTGATTTTGATTAAATAACAAATATTAGATAAGTATTTTTTCTTACTAGTTGTCCCCCGCGACTTTGTCCGCGTGTTTTAGTTTCAACGGTTTTTCATTGTTGCAACATTTTTCATTTATGCTCCGCTCCTTTTGGTAAGCGTAATATTAGGTATATAGCTTATAGCCTTTCTCAATAAATGGGCTATCCAACACTGAAATATTTTTTCAAATTGGACCAGTAGTTCCTGAGATTAGCGCGTTCAAACAAACAAACAAACAAATAAACTCTTCAGCTTTATGTATTAAGTATAGATTATAAGTAACTAAAAACTCATGACAATACATTGATTTGAAATGTCGCATGACGTCACACGTTCGCATATTTTGTGGGAATGTGTGACGTCATAAGCCACCACCC
Source organism: Diachrysia chrysitis (assembly GCA_932294365.1). Taxonomy (NCBI): domain Eukaryota; kingdom Metazoa; phylum Arthropoda; class Insecta; order Lepidoptera; family Noctuidae; genus Diachrysia; species Diachrysia chrysitis. Next base: position 4,037,733 of record OW028659.1, on the reverse strand, counting down.
CTGAAAGATTCGCTTTATCAACTAGGTTTTAACTTATTTTGAAAAAGTTTTTATTTTATAACTAACGGACTAAATAGATTTATACTTTTTATATCATGTCAACATCCGTATTCCACATTTAAAACAATACAACTCCCTATTTCAATTTCAAATTCGGAATTAAAATGGCGGCTTAATAAAATAAGACACTCAATTCCCGCTTAAAACAAAACACGTGTGTATTCTAAAGCAGAGAAATATCAGATAAGTACTTAAGTTAAAATCTTAGTCATAAGTTATGCAGATGCAAGTGAACGCTGCCAAATATTTCGTGGAACGTAGCGCGGGTGCAGGCCACATAACTTTAAGAATTGTAAGTAAAGCTCACTACAGAATGTTTAATGAGAAACTCCGTTATGTTGTTAAGCAATCGAAATAATTAAATAGGATTTGGCGTGTATTAATAAAAAGATTATTAAAAAAAAAAATCTTTGTAAGGTTTGTAAATCTGTTGTCGTAACTTAAATAGTGGATCGTTTTTTATATTTTGAACAAAAAATTTTTTTTTTTTTTAAATAAGTAAAGATTGTAAATTTGTCGAATGTAACTTTAATAGTTGACCGTTTATTATATTTTGCTTAAGGTTAGATTATGATACTTTTAATTCCCGAAATACTCTTTTATGAGTTTTTTGACTACAGCGTGGACAAAGTTTGTGGTTGACATGAACTTAAAGAATCTTTTACTTAAAGCTATGGATAAAAAAAAATGGCTCTCTGACAGTACCGAAAGAAGTGAAAAGTTGAACAATCACAATATAATTATGTAGACACTTATATACAGAGGTGTCGGTAACGGTAACGGTAACAGTGTCGCGATTTCAATTGTTTTTTCCCATTTCAAAAATGCCCAACACGTCTAAAGTAGTTTTACTAGTAGACCAAAAACCTTTTTTAAAATTTAGGTCAAAAATGATTCATGATTATGTTTATTGTTAAGTAATTAGTTTAACGAATGATATAACAATCTATATTATAGTAAATTAGCTGTAAGTTACATGTAGGTAAGTTACATGTTGCATTATGCACACAGCCTTAATTTCTGAGAAGCGTGCCGCACGTTGATTCGAAATGTTATTTGATTTTTAATTTAGGACAAATAATTATGCGCGAGAAAGATTATGAATCTTCAAGACTACTCTTTTGTTTTACAAGCAAATCCTCAAGTATTAAAAAGAAACTGCAAATAAATGAATAAATAAACTCTTTATTTCTCTTCCAATTCTTCTTAATTCTGTCTTCTGTCTTTCCTAGAAGACATTTTATCATTCAAAAGATGATAAAATTATATTTATGTTTTTTGATTTTACTACCACTACTAATTTTCATAAATCAGATAATATTATATTTTCTTTAATAGTATAACGGATATACGCGCAAATTGCTTACCTGTGCCTTTACTCTTCAATTTAATTTTAATTCTAATACAATGCCAATACAAAATTGATATTAGTTTAGCAGGCAGGAGATTCAGTTTTCTTACAAAAAAATGCTGTGAATAGAAGGAACTGGCTGGAATCTAAACATTGAGAGTATTCTTTTTGTACTGTGTGTTGTTTGTGTGCCTGCTAAATGAATAACAATTTTCCATTGGCATTGTATTAGAATTAAGATTACATTGGAGAGTAAGGGCACTGCAGATATCAAGATCTACTTATATCTTTAAACAGCTAATATACTAACTTGAGTCTCGTTTGTTTTTCTAGTTAAGTTTTCCCGATACCGATAACAATGTACTAACTGCAAATAGCGAAGCCTGTAGTTAACTGGGTCAAGTTGTAAGTAAGCAGTACTAACTTGCTTTACAAGCTCATAGAGTCGTTCTATTACCTTGCGCGTACGCAAGCATTCGCAAATGTATACCTACATACTATTGGCTTTGATTGAGCTTTGTGGCTTTTACACAGGTATGTGATATTTATAAAGATTTTGGTAGAGTCATACAAGTTACAACGAACTATAATAAATACTTCCTAATTGTAATGTTTTACGAATCATAAAACATAATACTGTTTAGAAGTTTTAGATAGAATCAAGACGTTTATAAACTTAGCTAGTTCCTGAAGATGTTACAGAATAGGGATGCGGACAATTTTTTTTTTTATTTACACGTCACATAGATTATTAAAAAATATTAGACAAGTATTTTTTTCTTTTTTTTTATTAACGTAACAATGTGAAAGATACAGTGAATGGAAATGTCGCGTCACTTGTAGCTAAAATTTTTACCCACAAATGACATCACAAGCCCCCACTCCTGAACTTTAAAGCGCTTTAACTTTGAAATTTTCCATTGATTTGATAAAAAAAAAACAATCTGGTGGACTAAATAAATATTTTGTTTTTATACCCAGTTCAGACCCCTGTGTTACGAATGATTTGATGTTTCTTTGAATAAACAAACAAAACTATAACTTTCAAAGAAAAAAAATAAAACTTTTTTACTTTTTCAAATATTGATTAAAAAAGTACCTACACAAACAACATTAAAATTAAGTATTCTAAATTATTCTAAAATATTCAAAATAGAATCGCATTAACACTCAAAGAGTCAACGATTTGGTTAAGTCTTCATTCGAACTGAACATAAAACTCTAAACAGATTTATATTTCTTTTTTTTTCTAACTAGTATGGCAAGGTTTAGCATCGCAAATTCACATATACATGCGTCGGTTGTTAACCCGTGTTCCCGTTAGCTTGAGATACTCGACGATGTTGGTAAACAAAATATACTCGACTTTCTACATGAAATGATTCATTTATCAGCAATCTTTTGATATTCCTGAATCTTATGTAGGTTGGTTAACGATACGAGTTAAAAAGGAGGTTACAATGAAAAGTTAAACTCGTTTTTAAGATACTTTTGTTGGTATTTTATACGGTACCAATTTTGAGCACGGGTATTGACTATTCAGCCTTCCATGTCATATTTTACCCATTCCAATTCAATTTCCATCGCGGGATAGCGACAATTCTGCTAATGTCAAAGTAATTTGGGAAAACAACAGAAAACAAGTGTATAAAGACGAGACAAAAAAAGATTCTGAGATATTGTAAAGTCAGCTATCATAAAAAACTGACATTTTGACATTTATTGTTTTTAATTAATTAAAACTGACCCAAAGAGGTTGGCCTTTAGGTTTTAATAAAGATCTTTAAGCATGATCAACAAATATTTCCGTGTTACATACAATGATATATTTGTATGAAACAAAATCGTGTCTAACAGTAATAACAGGAAATATCTAATCTAGATTAATGTCAGTCTAATCCGGTTGTTAGATCGGGCGATGTGAGCATTAATAATGAGGCGGCCAGATAATTGGGTATGAAATTGAACAAATTCGTCAAGTCAATAACCTATACAGTATACGACTAAGAAAACTATAACACACGCAGTCCAAAGATAGAACGGAAATATGATTATTAGATCACTTTTTGTTGAGCGAAAATATACCTTATAACAATAGATTTAAGTGACACATCAAGGCTGCAAAAAAATTTGAAGTTCTAATTGTAGCATGAGCTTATAACGAGATGTTTATAAGTAATTGTTTGATTTAACCATTTCGTACATATGTAATGCGTCTGTAATTACGCGTATACGTTGCAATAAACACTGATATGATACTTCTAAAGGTAAAAACCCTTAAAAAAGGTAAGATTAAATGGAAGATTAATTACATAGGTAATAAAACTTCATAGTACGATAGAACACTCGTAATTAAACGAAATTAAGTACGTATAAAACAATTCTGGAATAGTAACAGTTGTAATTGAATCAAGTGTTTCAAAAGTGTTAACGATATTCTCACAAGAACATAAAAAATATTTCCAATTAACTTTAACTACTTAATAAATTATTCGCAACTACGGCTGTGGTAGTCCCTTTCATAGGTATGCCTTGCGGGATAGCCTTATTAAACGTTTTCAGGTACAGAATCAGAGAACATTTACTTTCAGAATGAGTTTGTATATTGTGTACCTATGTATTTTTATATACAGGGTCGCATCGCATTACTGAAGTCTCACCACTCTGTACACCAAACTACATACATTCACGAAATATAAATGCTGGGAAACAAATTTTATTTTTAGGCAATAATACAGAACTGCTTTTTATAGCGCGCTATGTAATGCACGCAACCTACTATGCCTGTGTGTGTTGTGGGTAAATGTTTGTTAGGAAGTAAGTTTAGTATGAACTCTTAAAATCCGTTTTAGTAAAAAACTAAAAAAAATAGACCCTTTGACCTTCAATATCTTCAGAACCCATGGTTTCCCAGGTATTCTCTAGAAGAAAAAAAATTATCCCAATTATGGGTACACTAGCTGTCCCCCGCGACTTTGTTCGCGTGTTTTAGTTTCAACGGTTTTTCATTTTTGCAACATTTTTCATTTATGCTCCGCTCCTATTGGTCGTAGCGTAATGTTATATAGCCTATAGCCTTCCTCAATAAATGGACTATCCAATACAAAAAGATTTTTTCAATTTGAACCAGTAGTTCCTGAGATTAGCGCGTTCAAACAAACAAACAAACAAAAAAACTCTTCAGCTTTATAATATTAGTATAGCCTTCCTCAATAAATGGACTATCCAATACAAAAAGTATTTTTCAATTCGAACCAGTAGTTCCTGAGATTAGCGCGTTCAAACAAACAAACAAACAAACAAACTCTGCAGCTTTATAACATTAGTATAGATTACGTGGTCTTCGTTAACGTTAAAGGTCTTTTTACACCCGTTATAGTATGTATGCTGTAGATTTAAATAGGAAACTTAATTATGAGTTAAGCTTGCCAATGTACATTACAGTTTAAAGATTGTATTCTCTAAGTATTAACTAACTTGTACAATAAAGAATTAAAATAAAACTTTAAAAAGACCTTTTAAAAAGTTACAGGCTTCAAGATTGATGTTCATGCTAGTGATGAAAGGATACAGTATCTTAAACATCATCTTTGAAGGGAATAAGCGTGTTTAATCGGTATAACTAGGCAACGCGATGCCACAGCGAATCGGGAATGCCCGCTTTACTGGGACTTACAAAATAGAATGGAAACAAAATTTTTAACCATCTTCAAAAGTTGGTGGTTCTTAATTCAACTATGTAATTTTATGTATGTTCGTTACGCAATATGTCCGGCAATACTGGATTGATTTTGGTGAAAGTCATTACATTTATGGTATCTAAGATGGCTGACTGTCTGAACGGATTTTTTTTTTTTGTAAATTCAGGTGCCTATCTCGCTGGATCACTTATACATGACGGCACAACTTTTTTTTAAGTTATATATTATGTGAATGAGTTATGCTCAATTAGTTCACATTTTGCATTAAATCATCTATAATGATGCAGCATTTTAAACATAAAGACGTAGAAAGAGCCAAACATAGCTTGCCGCTTTAAAGTGTTAGTTTAATAGACCATTCTATTCATATCACCATCCCAAATTGGACCCATACATCTATAAGTAATATAAACGACCCATTATTCATACATTTGTATGAATGTATGTATGGAGGGTGTTTTCTCAGCGTGTGCCGAGTCATTGTATGTTATCGGATAAACTCAAACAAGGAAACCGACAGTTATCAGGGCACGAGCGGGCATCGAACTCGGGACAATACCTTCCACCAAGCCCAGTTACATGCAGGGGTCACCGCGATAGGCCCTTAAGATTGTCAGTCTTCGATTTTGGGTGCAACCATTTTAAGGGGACATTGAATTTTTTGTATCATTGACACTAACATGTTTTATACTTGTTGAAATAAGTTTACTGATTGGATATTTCAGGTCGTAGGTACTCTGAACAGACTTCAAACAAAAGTACCATTATGCGAAACCGCGGCGGTTCGAGCGAGTTACATGGATCAACATCGTAAGAAAACCATTGGAACATAATTTTATCTTAGAGGAATACATAAGTAAACTAAAGAGTTCGCATATCGAGTATGAACTGTGGTACTAGTATGAACATGTATAATAGTAAAATTAGTGTCAAAACAGAGCGCATCGTTTTATTAAAACTATCTCAAAACTTAATATCACCCTAATAATATCGGAACCGTTGATATAACTGAATTAGGATGAAATTTAGGATAGTGTCACAAGCGCATATTAGGAGGCTTTAGCTACAATCTGTAAACAAAGTTATTGAAATAGGTTTGATCTTTCCGTACATAAGTCTTCAAGTAGTTCAACTCCGATGTGTCGTGATTACAAAAATTATTAAAAATATAGTACTGAATTGAATCTGACAAGCACATTATTGTCAAGGTATTTAAGCCTCATTATATTAGGTATCGCAGTAATTTTAAAGACATTATCACGTACACAGTAAGTACCAATTTGGTGATACAAGGAGTTGAAACGGACACAATACAACGGATGCGATCTGGGCTACAATATCATCTTAAACTTGTTTATTATCTGTCGATGCAAAATTATCTTGAATTTATTCATATAGAAACAGTAGGCAGGTGTTTGCATTAAATTAAGAAATACAAAAGGTTGTGATCCTTTTTTTTCAGGCTTTATTTGGTAAAAAACTTGAATAAAAAAAATAAGAAAAAAAAAAAGAGTTCTAATACAAACATTTATTTTTAAATTTAATCTGTATGAGAAAGAACGCCAATCAAAGCAGTTAGAATAACAATGAACATAGGTTTTAGAATTAATTTGAATGTAGACAAAATATTGTTTGCTTATGCAAAAGCATCAAATTAAGTTCGGAATAAAAAATAAAACACGACCTAAAATAAATGCTACACTATTTTCTAATATATTTATACGTTGCTGACTATGTACTTAAATTCAAGACTCGCGCTGTTAGCGATGCAAACAAAATCAGCAATGTATAAAAAACTCTCCTAAATCCATTATTATGACTCTGACCTTCGACATAAAACTTTTTGTATTGAGTAGACGAATCATTATAGATGATAAAAAATCGCTTGCAACCGTCTGCATTCTTTTAAAATTATCGCTAAGATCGGGCGCATATTGGCGATTGAGACGACTAAATTGTCGCGTCGTGTCGCATGTTTAAGTTTATTTAAATATAAAGACTGGAAAGTAGGTATTATCACGCTACATCCCGTGAGAGATCATCGCATGTAAAGTCATCAATCTTGGGACGAAGATATGTTATTTTATTCAGGAGTCAGGCATTTAAGTGTCTTCTGAATTAAATGCCGGATGCACCTTTTTAGATTTATTTTCTGCGAATTGTTGTTCAAATCACGATATAGGCGTTTTTTTTTTTATCGAAAGTCGTTTGATCGGATCATATGACATGAAAAATAGAAGGAGATAATTATACTTTTCGGGAATTGGTTCATTTAATTTTGTACACGCCACATACATGGGACACAATGCTGAAGAAAAATAAAGTAAAAGGTACCTTATTAAGTTATTTTATTACTTAAATTAGATTTGAAAGACCTGATTTCATTAGAGTTTTAGAAGTAATTATAGAATAGACCGTATACGCGATCTATAGATAGGATCGATCTTAAATTCTTTCTGGTAAGTATTGAAAGACAACAATCAAACATATTTTTGTGAACAATGGATCCATAGTCAAAACTTTTTGGTAAGAATTGAAACAAATCATTTTTTTTTGGATAATTGTAAGTTTAGCTAAGACAGTTGATTACACATATATGTAGGAACCAACTTTAATGAAATTTATATGGGACTACCTTTGACGTATAGGTACGCTATCAATGACAAAATGTATTTTTTTAATCGATCCACAATTCTCGGAAATATTGCGTAACATACAAAAAAACGCCTTCCGATTTGTTTCTGACTGTTTTGAGATAATTCTTTTTAAGTTTGTTAAATAGAAATTGTTTGAAAAGCTTTTTAATTAATTTTAAAAGAATCTTTTTAAAGGAAAGAAAGATTGCAACTATTGTTGAGCATTAAACGTTTTATGACGACGACATAATACAAGATAAACTGGTTCATTGCACTTTTAAAACTGTCTCGTCTATCTAACACAATAGAGCAATATGTAGCTACTATAAAACTATTTTATTACAAACTCAGTGTTGATTAATTTTGATCCTAATTTATTCTGCAATAAGATGCATTTATGCTTGGAAAGAACTGTCTTAACTGCTTGGCAACCATTTGTAACGAATATCGCATTATGTTTAGTTTCTTGATTTTGACATTTTGATAAATTAATTAATTTCAATATAAAATTAGTTCTGAATAAAGTAGAATAAATATCAATTATTTTTGGAGTTCTGCCATTGCTAATAACGCCTGTAACTGATTGAATATAAATCTAATCTGGTATTCTAATAGCAGTTAAAATAGTTATATTCCTAATCTTATATCTAAGATATAGATTATAAGATAAGATTAGGAATTTAACTATTTTTAAAGAACATTATTAACATTAAGAACCACATTCTATTAACAAACCTTATTCACTTTAAACACCTTATTCGTTCGTGCTAATTTGTCGTGAATCTCAAGTCCTTAATCAAGGAGAAGATTCCCTTAAGCCATTGCAAAATTTTGCATTACAGTCTGGAAGAGTAAGTGCCAATGGAAGAAGTCCTGTTTCAAGCTTAAAAAGATCGTTATTTATTTTTAAACTATCTCTAATGTTTCGAATGCGGGTGTACTGTAGACAGACACCAGTGTAATAGTCCCTAATAATAATAGTCAAGTGCTCCCATAGGTCACGGTTGGATTCCCCGGGAAACCGTCACGGTATGACTGTTCTGGTTGAGGTAACCTCAGAATTTTTATGCTTAATTCTTATTATTGTTGATGAGAAACTTTTTGAATTTTAACGGTCGCTAGAAGCTCTGCTATTGGTCGTTTGAAGAAGGGTGGGGACTGACAGTTACTTGTCTCTGGTTTGGAACAGAATTTGAATTTAAAAAATCGAACTGATGGTTATTTTTTTTTCTGATTGTGGTATGGCCAGTTTTTAATGTTGGATTTTTGTCTTATATATTTTTTAAATTTAACATTTACGATTTAGGGTAGGTTTAAGAACTTTTTTTAATTCCTAATCTTAATTATTAGACTGGCGATTCGAAGTAAGTATCTGTAAAGACTTTGGACTTTACCTAACCTTGGAATAGACTTGGACTCAATTATTACAATAGATTTGGACCATTACTATTGTGTAACATGATCTATATCTCCAACAGTCAGTAGTGTCATATCGACTTCCTCATATTGTTCTATTGAGAACAATCGAAATATCTATCGATTTTTTGTGTAACGATAAAATCGACGTTTCCCTTGCATTTTAAGTCAACTTTTGTTCTATTGTTTGACATACAAGGAGTTCTCAATTCTGTTGCAGTTTTTGTTTTTTTTTTTATATATTGGTGTTATGCTACGTTTACATTGTGACACTATACACCACCACATTGAAAGTAAGTGAGTTAGCTAGTGGTATAAAAGCAATGGTTATTACAAAAATTGCTTTTTCTTCTCAACTATAACGAAACTTTTTTATGACATACTAGCGACCCACCCCGGCTTCGCGCGAGTAGACATAACAATCGATTATACACATAAGCCTTCCTCTTGAGTCACTCTATCCATTGGTGAAAACCATATGAAAATCCGTTTGGTAGTTTTTGAGTTCACCGCGTTTAGACAGAAAGACAGAGAGTCGCGGTGGGGACTTTGTTTTATAATATTTTATTGTTTACAGCTATAGCATAACATAAGGATATTGGTATATAAATAGGATTTACGTCGGTTTGGGTTATGTGTAGGTACTGAAAGTTACCTACACATGTAGAACTTTGAAACTATATTTTTAAACCGATGATTTATTATCAAAGGATGGTTTAATTTTAAAGTCGATGACCAAACCGATGATCTAACGAGCTCTTTGCCATGACTCAGAGCTGACAACTTGTTGAAACAGGTGTCTTTGAACTTATAAAGGTACGATATAATATTGCAACTTTATATAATGGTGAATGTAAATAATGAATCTCATTTTTTATAATATTGATATTGGACAATTAATTAATTGAACTTAACAATTGATGACACAAGCACACACACAGTTGTTTAAAAATAAATTCAATTTTCTGTGATTAATAGGTGATATTTTTATATGAGACACAACATAATTGCTATTAGTCAAGAAAGAACATAATTATAGTTCTATCATAATTTCAGAAATATAAATTTGGTATTTTAATTAAGTACCTGTCTTTGTTACAAAATATGAAACGCACCTTAAATTAAAGTGGTTTCGATTCCCACCCTGGAAAAATCTTTGTGTGATGAGCATAAACATTTGTTCTGTGTCTGGTTGTAATTTATTTATCATATGTATGTATTTAGAATCATATAAGTATGTTTATCAGTTGTCTGGTTGCCATGATTGGAAGGTGATGTGTGACTTGTCCGAAGGTATTAAGATTAAGAAAATATCGAATAGTATTGCAGATCAACATTTTTTTAATAACTCATTTACCTTTAACTTTTTACAACAAAATGGTGTAAACAAGTACTCTTTTATCGTAAGTTTATTACATAGTAAATAAAGCCTATCATTTGGCAAGCAATTGAGGTCAGGACAGACACACCCAGTGCACGTCATGTGTATGTTTATTTGATTTGCCCATTGCATACCTGCTTAAATAAACAAGTTGAATTACAGTAGGTTTACTCAACACTGTGCGTGAAAACCTGTGTGCTGGTAAAGTGGCTTTCAAGTTTAGGATTTTGTTTTATTATGCTAAGGATTTAGTGTTTTATTAGTAAAAAATTCTTTGAGGAAGAAATTAAATTCTCTGTATTAATTAATCTTTGTCGGTTATATTATTACTATACGTTGCCTGCCTATTAAAATAAGGGGCTTGTCAATTCAATACATGTATTTTTATCATTGTAATTGCATTATTTAGTGTTCCAAGTTAACTTTAAAAAAAAAGAAGTAGAAATTTTCGTAATTATAGCTGCTATTGTATTCGTTATTCATAAAAAAACTCTTTAAAATTAATAATAAATACAAGAAAGTTAAAAATATAATCACCAATATAGCAAATGTAGGCAAAATTCTTGTTGTCATGCAACGTATCAAGTTAACCTTCTGCGTCTGCCCGTACTGTGGTTTAACCTAGTATTAACTTTATCAACAGTCAATATTTACAACTAAACCTTTAAATCTAAACTTATTCTGTTTATCTGTGCTTTTTAGGTTAGCTGATCACTCAAGCTGTTTGTTTGTTTTGTGTATTTCAGACTAGGCGTAGCCATAGTTGTCTTGTACTACTCTTAACCGACTTCAAAAAAAGAGGAGGTTATTTTTTTAGCATACATTTTTGTGAGGTTAATGCACTTTTAAAGTTATAGTGATCCGTTTTATTAAAAAATTAAATGTTCGGTATATGTCGAGGGCAGTCCCATATACAATTTTTGTAAATATACATATTTACAAATGTACGTAAGTAAAAAGACAGGAAATTATATATATTTCGGTATTTCCATAAACAATTATTTTTAAACAATCGCCTACTGCGCATGTGTAAGTCTTAACATCAAAGCGTGTCGTAAGAAAGCTTTAACAAAAAAAACAATTATCTTTGGTATCTCATAACATGAAACATGATCGAAAAGTCAATGACACATGTAATGGATAGTCGGACTCGGTTCATTATAGAACTATGTACCTCGGTTATCCATACAAATATTATTATAAATGCGAAAGTAACTCCGTCTGTCTGTCTGTTACACTTTCACGGCTAAACTGCTGAACCGATTTAGATGAAACTTGGTGTAGGGTAAGATTAGATCCTAAGACAGGACATAGGCTTCTTTTTGCCGCGATAACCAAAACACTCGCAGGCGGAGTCGTGGGCAACAGCTAGTTACTTAATTTATTCAGCTTTCACGACTACCTACTATTGCGCCTACCCTTATAAACACAACCGTGAACAAATATTGATTTTTAGACAAGCTCTCGCACTTAAATGGTAGCCAATGACTCTTAATTTTCAATCTCACAAGTACTTAAAACAGAACAAACTTAATTAAAATAAACAATAAACAACGGAGCCCATAAGTGTAAGTAATAAGGTCTATTATTGTATGGCTAACAGTTTACGGGGTACATTAATAAATTTGTCTGGGCTTCGAGTGAAACAAAAAATGTTGGGCCTTAGATGACGTAACGGGTCACTGACCTCGCACCATGGATTGAATACCATGACTTGAATCTGATCATTGTATAGATATGTTTTTCACTAACAGTAGTTCATAGACCCATGGATGAAAAAAAAATGGTGATGTAATGTGGTTTTTATGGTAGGTAGGTGTATATTATACCTTTGTACAGGTGAAGAAAGTTATAGGACATGAGTTGACTATGTAACAAGCATTTAATTTGTTATTATCTTAAAAAACTATTTACTTTTTTATTTTATTTCATTTATTTATTTTGTAAACACAGGTTACAGAGATGTTATAATTACAATAATACACAGAACCGCCATGTTTCGCCAAACGGCATACAAAATTGTCATATAAATTACTAGCTGTTTCCCGCGGCTCAGTTATCATGGCAAATAGTAGTAGTGTCCTTTCTCAGGCTCTAGACTATCTGTGTACCTCAATTTCATTTAAATCGGTTCAGTAGTTTTGGCGTGAAAGCGCGACGACAGACGGACAGACTTTCGCATTTATAATATTAGCAAGGATATTTTTTTTCTACATTAGCCAAATTCAAATAATTATTATCTAGGTATGCACAATGTCAAATCAGTTCCACGAAATTAAAATATGGGATCAAGGTACCTATATAAATTTTAATTCACAAAATAAAACAAATTTAGAACCAAATTAAATTGAAATTCAGTATTGATACCATGTCTCAATAAAATTTATTATTAAAAATTATGTCACAAAATAGTATGCTTTTTCAATATGTAACTTCAAAAGGCTACGTTTAAATTCGTTTACATCCTTGCAGTCCTTAATTTGCTTAAATCTAATTCACTGTTATATAGACCTTATAATTTGCAGGGTTAGGACCTTAGGATGGATGGCAGTTGGCGGAGACAGATGGGAATGGCAAAAAATACACTTAAAAAATCCAAACCGTTGTCAAGATTCGTCTTTTTCATTTGATAACAAAAAAACTAATTTTATTCTCTGTCAAAAATATGAGGCTCAAGAAAAAAAATATTTTTAGTATGTCATGGGACCAAAGTACCTTAAAACTTAAAAACGATTTCAATACCTTTGGGGAAGAGTCTACTTAATAGGACCAAAGTAACGCCGAAGTGTTCTTTCTAATTTCAATAGTTGAGAAGGAAGATACCTCTCTCTCTGGCTAGGATATCCCGGAAGAGCTCGGCCGTGACGATTTTTTTAAGTTATGTTGCCTTAAAAGTCAAAGTAACCCACTGTTTCTATTATCATTAGTACAGGACAGAATAAATGAAAGTTTAAGCGGATTCTACCATCTGATTTTATATGTTTTTTCCTTAACTAAATTTAGTATAGAATATGTGTTCTAAAAAACCCAAATAGGTTTAGGTAGGCACTTTAGTATCCATTTTGTTTTTAATAAAAAATTACATTTTTGTTTTTGTAAATAGGTTTTGTTACTTTAAATAACCCTGCGTCTGCTAGCTTAAAGTATGGACCATTATCTAAGAAAACGTGTTTTTATTAATCCTTACTAATATTATAAACGCGAAAGTAACTCTGTTTGTCTGCCTTTCTGTCGCGCTTTTACACCAAAACTACTAAACCGATTTAAATGAAATTTCGTACACAGATAGTCTAGACCCTCAGAAAGGACATAGGCTATTGACTTTTCGCCGCGATAACCGACATCCACAAAGAGCGGAGCCACGGGCAACAGCTAGATAAGTATAATTGATTTTAAAGCAGTCTTTTTGATAATATAACATGTACCTACTCAGCGGTAGTATTACAGAATGCAAGCTACTTTATATGACTGAAATAAAACATTGAGGAACTACGTTATAATACTTGTAATATACTAATAAAGTAAAATAGCTATATTTAACAGCTAATATGGAAACAGTAACTCTGATCGGTTTAAAATCCCCATAAAATCTCTATGGCCAGCCCACGTTCCAAGCTGCGTAGTCAAAGGCTGACTCATATTATCTTGTAACGAAATTAAGGTTTTTGTTCTCTTACACATAACTAACTACTTTTTTTTAAGATATTTCTTATGATTAATTACCCATACTCACTTGGTTTGGTAATGGGGTTTCAAGTGCTTATTGTAATGTATTTCTGGACTTTAGACTATCTAATGGCATTCTTTATTATTATAAGACTAGCTGTCCCCCGCGACTTTGTTCGCGTGTTTTAGTTTCAACGGTTTTTCACTTTTGCAACATTTTTCATTTATGCTCCGCTCCTATTGGTCGTAGCGTGATGTTATATAGCCTATAGCCTTCCTCAATAAACGGACTATCCAATACAAAAAGAAATTTTCAATTCGAACCAGTAGTTCCTGAGATTAGCGCGTTCAAACAAACAAATAAACAAACAAACTCTTCAGCTTTATAATATTAGTATAGATTCATAGAAAGATCTCATTTTAACCTAAGCCCGGTTTGCTGATTTATCGGTGTGGAATCGGTATGCTTGGTACACGCGATACCGAGCGCCGATTCTGCACCGCTGCCGTACCGACAAATCGGAAAGCGTACTCACAATGGTTTAGTAATACTTGTAAAAAACATTAAATGCACTACCTATTGTCGAAATTTCAAGACATTAATTAGTTATTAGCAATTTTAACTGTTATGCCAACTGTTGAATTGATGTTATGATTCCTAAAGTCCGCTATTGTAAAAGCTAGTGATCGTCTTGTTTTTTTTTTTTTTTTTTTTTTTTTTATAATTTCAATTTTTTCTTGTAAATTTTGTATACTGAACTAAATATTATACTTACAAAGGAGTTTCCTGTCGTATTAATTAGTAACTGATAATATTTTTAATATCATTTAATTAATTTTTTTTAATTTAATTTAATTTAATATCATTTTTAATATCAAAAAAAGTAATTTGATAATATTTTTTTATGTAAATTTTGTACACAAAACATCAGAATTACCCAGGAGTTTCCTGTTGTATTAGGGTCATTTCGCCTGTTCGCGTCCATTTAGTGCAGTTGGCAAGTTTGACGGCGATAATAAAAATATCCCAGCACTAATTTCTATGAAAAATTGATGTAATGGGTTCATTATATAGTCTATTTTAACATTAACTTTCAGTTTTGTTCGAAACATCTTGTGTTTTTTTTTAAAACAGAAAATCTTCAGAATTATGCGTTTTACCCACTTTGCGTCCACAAAATCCAAATTGCGTCCACCCGTGGACCATTTTGCGTCCACCAGCTTAGAAAAGGAGGAGGTGATATTTTTAAGAATTTGTAAAGAAAGATTGTATTTTAACTACATGTTAAAAATCAACATTATTCTCATTAAAAACATCACTTAAAAAAAAAGAAAGAAATTGTTTTTAACATTGATTGAACTTAAATTAGGTTAGTAGTAGGTAAATAATGGTTGCACCTTTAAGAATAAACAGTAATCAGTTCGTTAATTGTAATCTAAAATCACAAGGTATATTATTATTTCTAAAGTTCAGCCTTGATTAATAATATAATTAATAAATCAAATCAATTAATAAATATAAGTTTTTGGCTATATTAAATCAACAAAAGAATACAACAATTTTGTCGAATCATACCACTAGAAGAATTGTTGAATCAATAAATTATGAGACAAGGTATGATTATTATAGCCTTAGAAAATCAATTAATGACACAGGTCACATTCAAAAGGCTTATCTTTGGCCTCTAAATAACTTAATCCAAAAAAACGCGTGCATTTCAGATGATACCATCTAATAAACTTGTCACAATACACTTGCCTATGTTTTTCTCATCGTCGTCTTCTACATCTAAAAGTAGTATATCGTCACATTCAGAACATTTCACCCGCTTAACGGGTGGTAAATTTTCTTTCTCAAATTCCTCATTTACCGTTTCCTGTGTGACTTCTTGAAGAGGATGTATCTTCTTTTTTCGTTTTGGAACAGTTTTACGAACCGTTTGAGAGTATTGTACAGTCATTTTCTGTTCTTGTTTCTCTGTTCGTTCTAACTTTCTTTTTCGTATGGCTTCCTTCTTTTCGTTCTTGATCTGCTCTTTATCTTAACAATACTTTCTCCATGCAAAAGAAGCTATGGCTGCTGGAGTTTTTTGACTTGACTACTTGTCTTATCCGTTTATTCTTCTCTCGAATTTTATTTAACGCTTTCTTTAAATCGTCTTCTGTGTATGTTCTCTTTTTCTTGTCCCCGGATAACTCATCTTAAATGGAAAAAAAAAATAAGAATGAAAGAAATTGCTCATTTCATTTAAAAATAGAATTATAGTTGTAATTATATTTAATAATCTTTATAAAAAAATAAACAATAATAATAATCAATAAATTTTAGATTATTTTTACAAGCAAGTCAATTGTATTTAACGAAAATAGTGGACGCAATTTGATTTATTATTATCCCCTGTAGGTATAGTTTGCGTCCATAGCGGACGCAAAATGGAAGTTTTGTAAATTTGATGTAGTAATTCGCGTCCACCGTATTTTATTCGTTAAATATAAAAAACGTAAGCAAATTCATAATTAATATTATTCCTTTTTTATTATAAAAGTCTAGAAACAGCTATTTATCCTAAAATTCACATAAAACCATAAGAAACTTACCATCGAACGCGCCGCTGCACACTATTTTTATCTAAACATCCCGCGCGTACGCACTCTCTTGATGAACAGCCGGGACTTTTATATTTTTCTAAACAGGATTGGTTTGGCGCACGGACCTTTTGTCCATATGTGCGTGCCTCTTATACATTGAGGTATTAGCAGTAATGACTATTCGTTTAATTAGTGTGTTAGTTTACTTATTTTTTAGGATTTTTCAAGGGAGATCCGTAAAATGGACGCGAACCGGGCGATGGACGCGAACAGGCGAAATTACCCTACTTAGTAACAATTATTGGGCAATACGGCGCAAATGAGCAACATACCTTTGGTGAGTCAGACGTTCTATTTACAATAACCAGTATTTTACAAGAAGAACTCAGTCATAGTGAGATTGGATGCGCTGATACAAAATAATCCAAAGTATGATTATTATTGCCTTATTAAGTATCGGAACAGAATAACTGTATCGTAATATTAGATTATCATTACTAGTTTTCTCTGACACCATACAGATACGTATTAAAAGCGTTTAAGATTTAGTTTAATTTAAATTCAAGTTGTTATATTACATAGTTATCCTATTCTATATGGGACGAGACCTTCGCCTAACAATGTCCCACACATTTACAGACCGGTATATTAGGTATTTAGAACATCAAAAGTCGTTCCTTGCAAATATATGATATCCAGTTGATTCGGGTAAGACAGGAAGCCGACCCCAACTTAGTATTGGAGAAGACAAACTAATTAATCTTAGTTATTTGTTCTGAAGTATTTTTCTGACAATATTAGATACCAATTTATTTTTTCTTAAAGTGAATGATTGACTAATTCGAGGAAAATTCCTCACGTGCTGGTATTGCGTGTTGGTTAAATCACGTGTTGTGTGACGTGTTGGGCAAATGCGATCCGTTTTGTTTGACCAAAAGTTATTCTGTTTTATATAGACTTTTCTGCATAAATTCGAATTAAATTAAGTATAGTGAAACTAAGTCGTTATTAAGCTTTTAAAGAATTAAACTTTCCGCTTTTAAATAAATATAAGTCATTTGTGTTACGTTTTATATGTGTTTGTGTTTGAACTTAAGACTAAACTGAATAATTAGACAGGTAAGGTTCATTGACAGCTCCTGCAGCCAACTAACATCGCTACGAGCGTCAACAATGATAAAAATCGCTTGTGTGACATTGAATGTATGGAATTAATATTTCATTTCGATAAGTCACGTCATTAAGACTTGTCACTTGGCTACAGGAGCTGGATAGAAAGACCTAACAACTTCTAATTTTAATAATAAGCAAAGTTGACGCGGTGGGGTTAGTCAAGAATATTATCAGTTAGTATTATATGATCTTGTAGTATCTACTCTATATTTTACAAATCAAACGGGATATGAAGTAGGACATTGACCCTATTCAAACTTAGGGTAGTCTTTATTTCAATGTAGTTATAGTTTTATACTGTTTTTATTGTTCATAAAAGGATTTTTTTCTTTTTTTTTAACAGCACGGCGCAGGTGATTGGAGTCATAAAAAGTTTGTAATGTTATGATCTCATTATGTTTTTTTTAGTTACGGCTAGTGTTCATGTTAATTCAGATTAAGAAAAATATTATTTTTTAAAGTCCTGTTCCTAAACTTATGATAGTCGTGCCAATGTATTTTCATTCTTACTGTATTAGGAATAGTAACGCTTATCCTACGGAAGCCATTTCTGCAATACTAAATTAAATTATTCGGATTACTGACTAATTTAGTTCTAAGCATTTTTGAGGCATGCCTGACAAGTAGTTCCTTTTTTTAGATACATAGTATCTAAAGATGGTAAACTTATCCATATTGGGTACCGTAATGAATAAACAAGTACCAAGTACCATATAAAGGTTAGGTATAAACATCAAATGTGACATTTGTGTTTAAAAGTAAATTTAAAGGTGACGCATTTTTGGGTTAAGTAGCTTTTTATTTAAAGATAAAAAATGCGAAGAAAGGAGAATGACTTGCTTTTTTAAAATTTCTTGACTGTTTTTTTTATTTGGAACCATGATAGATTATTTCCTGATAAAACCACCAGCATTATTCTGTTTACCGGGGACCAAATGGAAACTTTATCGACTATCGAATTGATTAATATTAATAGTTCCATTTAACGGGTTCTCAAAAGGTCAAGGATATAATAATATCGACATCTTGTAAGAACGTCAATAAAATAAATAGGTTACGCTCTTATTTACTAATTTGGTTTGGTTTTTTTTTACTTTAATTTTGACCACTTTATCTTGGTGGCGATGCTCAAGCATACGGTATCAGCAAGTAATTGGTTGCAAGATGACAGATGGCTCTTATTCTTGTAAAAAGACGTATGTTTTATCACTTTGTTACACATACACACTGTCCCTAACTTAATTAGTTTTACTAGAATTGTACAGCAAAAATATATCAAAGAGAAGGAAATGTGTAATGAAATTGTTAAGAATTTCACAGCAAAAACAACTCAGTAAGAGTATTTACGAATGCAGAATACTCAGTTGAATGTGTTCTGGCATAAAGCCAACTTAACATTAAAATGTAACAGAAACAACTAACTAAAGAATTTATTAATATTACCAACGCAGCACAGAAGTCAGTAAAACCTTAATCAATATTGACCCAAGTTATTTAAACAGTTATAGTGGCTGATAATATCAAGCTGGCCCATATTTCACAATTATGATTCCCAGTGCAAACATGGCCCCATAAAATAAAAATGCAGTGATCAGTCCCTCGGCTAGTGCATAATGCAACACAGTGCCTGAATACGTAATGAGATGGCCAAGATTGACACAAGATTATAAATAACACGGTGAAAAATTGCCTCAATTGTGGCCTCTGGACAATGTATGTTTATTATCGAGTTTTTAAGACTATGTTGTGTACTGACCTGTCATTTGCAGCTGTCTCCGGGATGCGGGGGTGCGGGGTGTGCGTGGGGTGCGGGCGGCGCGCGGGGTGCGCGGGGTGCGGGGCGTGCGCGGCGAGCTGGTGGAGCTGCTGCCACTCCTCCGAGACGGAGACCCCAGCACCCTCAAGTCTGTATTACTAACACACGCCAACGCCTCCGTCGCCATCCTAACTGGACTCTCCGCATTCTCCTTATCTTCCTCGCAGAACTTCACAGGGGAATCGAACTTCGCAGACTTGTAAGTACAGTCCGTCTCTATGTCGAAGTTGAAGCGGATGATGAACCGCTTCCTTTCTCTAGCGTACTGCTCGGCCATTAGACGCCTGGTTTCATCCCTGTCGGGCGCTCCGAACAAGCACTTGCAGCTCCCTCGCCTTCTCCTAGGAGTGTTGGTCCTTAACGCCATGCCCGCTGATAGCTCGAACCTCCTCTGCTTGGGTGTACGTCCTCCGGCCGCCATAACCGTGTCGCGCGTCAGGTGAACACTGACTGGTTAGTGGTTCGCGAGAAACATCTGACTAATCTCTCGAGAGAAAACAGCTGTCCGCAGGTAGCGTGCGAGAGGGAGGATATGCCGGGCGGCGGGTTAGAGCGGGCACGGATCGCACCTGGCGGCCGCGGGACGCGCCAATTCTAACCTATAAGCGCGGCGTGGCGGCGTGTGCGCGCGCGCTCTTCCTAACTACGACTGACGCTCGGGTGTTTTCCCGCGCATCGCCGCGTGCGCCGATTTTGGCACTCACTCACTTGGCGCGCAAACGTTAACAATGAAAGCAAGGACGCTTTTTGTGCAGGAGCACAGGTGGACTCTTAGAGGGGAAGAAAGGAATACGCACCTATTATAACAAACATTATAATGGTCCATTCAATATTGCTTGTTTTGGACGGTTTTAGGTGTTTCCCGCGCAATTTATTTTTAGACTGGCATGACGTCGTTATCTCTGTTTTCGTTAGATATAGTGAACATTAGTACCCATTCTATTTTTTGATGTACAATTACTCTGGTGTAATCGGTAAAGTATTCAAGAGGTCTCGAGTTCAATTCCAAGGCCAATATTTTTGTAAAAAAAATCCTGGTTGCTATTTGTAAATGTTCTGGGGTTTTATATCAAGACGGACGGGTTATACTAAATTCACAGGTAAAATCGATTCTTGTATGATGTTATCTTTACTCAATAAACTGGACCTGTATATACCTACCTAGTTACTTGATGCATGATTTGAGTGATCTTTAATAATCTTACAATGTAAAAACCTAAATATTTTAATGAAAAATACGATATTATGGTCCTTAACATTTATTTATTGAAAGCCACTACAAAAATGATTTCCTATGTTTTTTGCTTATTATGCAAACACCAAAGGGCAAGCCTATTGCAATTAACGCATATGTATTGAATAAAATAATTAACCTCCCAAAATAATTTACATTTTTTTTGTTACACGATTAACATTTAAGAATACAATTATAAAATATTATGCAAACATTAGTCAAGGTCAATAAAGGAATTTTTATTAAATATAATAAATATTAATTAATCATTAAATCACATAATTAATACGAATTAACGATTATTTATTATCTTATATTACTTTATATTAACATTTAATAAACGTGTTTTATATTTTAGTATATATTTTTTTAACAATGTGATATTTTATAGTTTTTAGAGTACTTTTGTGTGTCAAATTGGTAAATCATTCTTGCCTGTCTGAGAATCGATATAGGTATAGCCTGACGCGTGGAGATTTAATGCGCTGTAACCTGTAACTGATGATGTGTGCAATATCAAATAGTGCAGACACAGAGAAAAAGATAATATGCTGACTTGCCGTTAACTTTATCATGATTCATGAGCTACCAATACTGATGGTGAGATGTTGTGTCTTGTTTATTGTATGTATAATATATCGCGGCTAAAAGTAGCCTATGGTCATTCTCAGGCCCTAGACTATTTGTGTACCAAATTTTATTTAAATCGGTTCAGTAGTTTTCGCGTGAAACCGCGACAGACAGACAGAGTTACTTTCGCCTTTATAATATTAGTAAGGATTACTGTTTTATCTGTTACGTGTATAATAAGAATTAAGAATTGATCTGTACAATTAGGCAATTAGGTAGGTACAATATTCATACATTTTTTTTTTGTTTAATTGATAGATAGTAAATTTGTTATTTGGATTTTAGGTCCAAGTTTGGTTTTTTTTTGAGATGAGGCCAAAGCATCTTTTAAAGAGAAGAATCTAGCATTGATTAGCAAGATCACTGCGGACTGAAGATTTAAGAAATATTAAATCTTTAAATGTAATTAAATACAAATGGTAGAAAAGAAAAATTTTAACCTAAGGCAGGACTCGAACCTGCGACTACTGGTTCAACTCAACAGCTTTACCAATCAAATCTAAACTTTCTCAAGATATTTTGCTCGTCACCGAATAGTGCGATAAATAAATAAGTAAAGATATTACATTAAACTTTTCATAATTTTGTGACCCTAAGATCCTACCGCACCTAACAATTTAAGTTATGGTCCATTGTTTAAAAATTACGGTGTTAACTCATAAGAATGGCATTGTAACACAAGTAGTGATTTTAGCCAGTTATGGAGTCCCATAGGGTCCCGTAACACGCCATACAATTGTCTTGACATGCCGCAGACGAATGCCCCTGTACCTAACATCCATGACTAAAATTATTTGTAGTGATCTACATATATCTATACTAATATTATAAAGCTGAAGAGTTTGTTTGTTTGTTTTTTTGAACGCGCTAATCTCAGGAACTACTGGTTCGAATTGAAAAAATATTTTTGTATTGGATAGTCCGTTTATTGAGGAAGGCTCTAGGCTATATAACATCACGCTACGACCAATAGGAGCGGAGCATAAATGAAAAATGTTGCAAAAATGAAAAACCGTTGAAACTAAAACACGCGAACAAAGTCGCGGGGCACAGCTAGTTATACATATATTAAATAGCTACACTATCTTGAACTTTCTTTATTCTTAATTGTATACACACACATTTTACAAAATACAATAATTTGACATTTGATGTACAGAGGTGAGCTTAATTCATAATGGAGTTTTGTACCAGCAAACTTTTGAGTGATAGAGATTTGATAGATAAAAGTTGAAGAAGAAAGTAGTGTACAAGTAAGAATTCATTTATAAAAATAAACACACGTTAAAATAGTAGTAGCTAGTACATATTATCTATACTAATATTATAAAGCTGAAGAGTTTGTTTGTTTGTTTGTTTGTTTGAACGCGCTAATCTCAGGAAATGCAGGTCCGATTTGAAAAATTCTTTCAGTGTTGGATAGCTAATTTATTGAGGAAGGCTATAGGCTATATAACATCACGCTACGATCAATAGGAGCGGAGCATAAATGAAAAATGTTGCAAAAATGAAAATCTGTTGAAACTAAAACACGCGAACAAAGTCGCGGGGGACAGCTAGTAATACATATAATAATATTACATTTAAACTCCTTCCTTATCCGGTCAATAAATAATTTATCAACAACAATTTGATTTATCCGCATTTAGGAAGACTGAATGCGATTACAACTTCATAAATTCAGGACCGTTTTATTTAGGATCCTTTATTCGCTATATATATTTACTAGCTGTCCCCCGCGACTTTGTCCGCTCCTATTGGTCGTAGCGTGATGTTATATAGCCTATAGCCTTCCTCAATAAACGGACTATCCAACACAAAAATAATTATTCGATTCGAACCAGTAGTTCCTGAGATTAGCGCGTTCAAACAAACAAACAAACAAACTCTTCAGCTTTATAATATTAAGTACCTATAGATGACATACTAGCTGTTTTCCGCGGCATCGCCCTCGTGGGTGTCGGTTATCGCGGCAATACAGTAGCCAATGTCCTTTCTTAAGAAACAAACTAAACCTATACCAAGTGTCAATGACGGGCCTGTTGGTCTAGTGGTTAGTGACTCTGACTGCTAAACCGGAGTTCGTGGGTTCGATTTCCACCCAGGACGAATCTTTGTGTGATGACCACGATCATTTGTTCTGTGTCTGGGTGTATCAGTTGTCTGGTTGCCATAGCACAGGCTCTGCCTAGTTTGGGATCAGATGACCGTGTGTGAGATGTCCCAAGATATTATTATTATTATTATATTGTTTCAAATCGGTTCAGCGATTTAGCCGTGATAGCGTAACACACAGACAGACAGAGTTACTTTCGCATTTATAATATTATTATGGATTATAGCTTTTTTTATATAATTTTAAGTTCAAATTAACGAGCTTACGAATGAGTCAACAGACTTGACAAACCTAATTTGGTAAATAAATATAGACATTTTAACGAACTCTTGTGCAAATATGGACTTAAGAATCTTTTTTTAGCCTTCTGTAGGTAAGTAGGTAGGTAAGTATGTTGTTTTAATCATTTGACAAAGATGAATCACCTTTTCTTTTATTATAAACGCTAAAAATATCGTCTATATTGGTCAATGACCAAACTATATCCTGCTCCAATCTATGGCAATACTAATATATAGTAGATTAAATTTTGAATTTCCCTGAGAATCGCCTTAGGTTCCATGAAAAAAAAAAACGTATATGGTCTTTTTTTGGGTTATATTACTCAAAAAAAAACCGCCCTTCTTTCTATCGACCTATCCGTCTATAAGTTTGTCTGTCTGTCAATATTTTTTTCGCAGAAACGCGTGGTTGTATCGTTAATTGTTTTTTTTTACACATATTTAACCAAAGTTTCATTTTATAGATAAAGGAAACACAGTTATTAAACCGCAAGTTCAAAGAATATTGCTAGACGAAATAATAGTTTAATTTATTAATAATACTACGTAGTACAATTAATTATTCTGCGGTTTAATTTCGCAGATTGGAAGCAGAGGATAAATCCTTGAAATATTGTTAAAAAACATGTCTGATGTCTGGTTGAACTAAGGCGGTAGGTGTAATAATAGCGGATCGAATGAACAACCTCTAATTATTACAGCCAACAGTGATGTAATCGCTACTGTCTGCCTACACAGTTGATAAAATAAATTGCTTGGATTTTATTAGCTTACCAATTGTCTAGGTTCGATCGTTTGGTTTTTGAGACAATTGTATATAAGTGGTGTCTTAATCATTGACATTAAATCAAAGCAGTAAGGTTGTTTTTGGTATGACATTGTTACCTCTGATATTATCTACATATAATAGGTACTTTATCTATCTAAATATATAAAACAAAGTCTGGTTAGTTTCACCATTTATAACACAAGAACGGGTGGACCGATTTTTATGATCTTTGATTTGTTGGATTTTTCCCGTCCTTAATCTAACTAAAAGTAGTGGAGAAAAGTCACAAAAAATGTCTTACGGGAAAGGGACTTACGTGACTGGAACTGGGGGGCACAGCTTGTTTACTATATTATTATCAGACAAATAAAGATCGGGATATTCTGAAGTTTTATTAACAAGTATGAACCATAGAAGTTTTAGTTTTGTTACTGCATCATTATTAGATTACGAGCCCCCGAGCCGGGGCGACCAGCCCCGGCTTCGGGTATCCGGATAGCACAGAAATATGACCCTTATTACTCAGGGATACAATTCATCCATCATTCTTACATCATTACAATGATAGGTGTACTTATCATTGTAATGATGGAAGATTTTTTAAAATCAGTTCATTAGTTTTTGAGTGTATTTGTTATAAACATACAAGAATATTTCCTCTTTATAATATAACTAGCTGACCCGTGCCCACTTCGTTGGGCATAATGTTAATAATCCTTTTTTAGTACATGTCATACTAACGATTTAAATTATTTTATTAATATTAAAAATTAAATTATCTATACTAATATTAAAAAAACTACTTTTTGTAACTTAAATATAAAAGTTAGACATATGCTGTCGTTGACTTTTTTGTAGGCATTTTCAAGCTCCACATCTTTTCTCTAGAACTCAAAAATATATCTTTCATAGTTAAGGCAGCGTTCGTAAGAAACGCTTTCATCCGACCGTTTTTTTTTTCTCTGATTCACTTTGCAAAACGGACTACCACGTAAAAGCCTTTTTATTTTTCGGTTTTTTATATAGCCTATGACACTCAGCAATAATGTGGCTTTCTATTGGTGAAAGAATTTTTAAAATCGGTTCAGTAGATCCCGAGATTACCCCTTACAATTTAACAAACACACAAACTTTACTTCTTTATAATATTAGTATAGATTATATTATATTATTATATAATATATATAATATTATATTAAATATTAATTAATATTAAAATATTAAATATTAATATATTAAATATTAATATATATTAATATATTATAGTATAGATTATTAATACGTTGTACGAAACACGAAAAAGTAGTTGCCAAATAGTAGTAGTATATAGTAGCAGTTACTTTGTTCGTAGAGAGTAGAGAGCCAACCTCGCGGCTGAGCCGCGCGGGTACCTTACTCATAGATCCTAACTCCCCTCCCGCACGCGCACCCCCGCCTTGGTGACGCTCACTTTGCAACGGGCCGTGCAGCAGAAATCGTAATATTTTAATTTTGCCATAACTTCAAAACCAAACGTCCAATTTTTATCATTCAAAGACCAAATATTATCTACATAAACTATACTTAGTGATGAAATAATTTATTTTGATAAGGATAATAGCATGAGTAAAATAAACGCGTTTAAATGTAGTCCAAAAAAAATTCAAGATTTTTAAATAAAAAAATGTTTGTTGTGCCTCACTCGACATAGATAGGTATAGTGTGTCGCGGACTTTTTTGTAGATATTTATAAGATCTACAATTAATTAGAACATTTTATGGTTCTATCTTTTATAGTTTAGGCAGCGTACGCAAAATAAGTAACTTTTCTGGTTGATTTTTTACACCTTGTGTCCGAAAACACCAAATATCTTACGGATCCCTATTTTTATCCAAAATAAAATATAGCCTATGTTACTCGTGGATAATGTAGCTTTCGAATGGTGAAAGAATTTTTAAAATCGGTCCATTAGTTTTTGTGCCTATTCATTACAAACAAACAAACAAAGTTTTCCTCTTTATCAGACAAATAAAGATCGGGATATTCTGAAGTTTTATTAACAAGTATGAACCATAGAAGTTTTAGTTTTGTTACTGCATCATTATTAGATTACGAGCCCCCGAGCCGGGGCGACCAGCCCCGGCTTCGGGTATCCGGATAGCACAGAAATATGACCCTTATTACTCAGGGATACAATTCATCCATCATTCTTACATCATTACAATGATAGGTGTACTTATCATTGTAATGATGGAAGATTTTTTAAAATCAGTTCATTAGTTTTTGAGTGTATTTGTTATAAACATACAAGAATATTTCCTCTTTATAATATAACTAGCTGACCCGTGCCCACTTCGTTGGGCATAATGTTAATAATCCTTTTTTAGTACATGTCATACTAACGATTTAAATTATTTTATTAATATTAAAAATTAAATTATCTATACTAATATTAAAAAAACTACTTTTTGTAACTTAAATATAAAAGTTAGACATATGCTGTCGTTGACTTTTTTGTAGGCATTTTCAAGCTCCACATCTTTTCTCTAGAACTCAAAAATATATCTTTCATAGTTAAGGCAGCGTTCGTAAGAAACGCTTTCATCCGACCGTTTTTTTTTTCTCTGATTCACTTTGCAAAACGGACTACCACGTAAAAGCCTTTTTATTTTTCGGTTTTTTATATAGCCTATGACACTCAGCAATAATGTGGCTTTCTATTGGTGAAAGAATTTTTAAAATCGGTTCAGTAGATCCCGAGATTACCCCTTACAATTTAACAAACACACAAACTTTACTTCTTTATAATATTAGTATAGATTATATTATATTATTATATAATATATATAATATTATATTAAATATTAATTAATATTAAAATATTAAATATTAATATATTAAATATTAATATATATTAATATATTATAGTATAGATTATTAATACGTTGTACGAAACACGAAAAAGTAGTTGCCAAATAGTAGTAGTATATAGTAGCAGTTACTTTGTTCGTAGAGAGTAGAGAGCCGACCTCGCGGCTGAGCCGCGCGGGTACCTTACTCATAGATCCTAACTCCCCTCCCGCACGCGCACCCCCGCCTTGGTGACGCTCACTTTGCAACGGGCCGTGCAGCAGAAATCGTAATATTTTAATTTTGCCATAACTTCAAAACCAAACGTCCAATTTTCATCATTCAAAGACCAAATATTATCTACATAAACTATACTTAGTGATGAAATAATTTATTTTGATAAGGATAATAGCATGAGTAAAATAAACGCGTTTAAATGTAGTCCAAAAAAAATTCAAGATTTTTAAATAAAAAAATGTTTGTTGTGCCTCACTCGACATAGATAGGTATAGTGTGTCGCGGACTTTTTTGTAGATATTTATAAGATCTACAATTAATTAGAACATTTTATGGTTCTATCTTTTATAGTTTAGGCAGCGTACGCAAAATAAGTAACTTTTCTGGTTGATTTTTTACACCTTGTGTCCGAAAACACCAAATATCTTACGGATCCCTATTTTTATCCAAAATAAAATATAGCCTATGTTACTCGTGGATAATGTAGCTTTCGAATGGTGAAAGAATTTTTAAAATCGGTCCATTAGTTTTTGAGCCTATTCATTACAAACAAACAAACAAAGTTTTCCTCTTTATAATATTAGTGTAGATATAGTAGTATTATAGAAAGATAGAAATAAACATTGATTATTATTTAATTAGGATATACCTTCAATCACTTCAGGTGACTTTTTTGCCCTTTTGTGACACTGAGAAGAAATGTCGGTGAAAATTTGAAATGTCTCATTTAAAGTCCAGACAATTAAGAGTAAAATTGTGTAAACAAATGCAAGGTAATTAGTATAAAAGAATACATATAGGTAGATTGACATATATTATACCACATGACTTAAATGGAATCTTCACTAGGTACTTCGAATTTCACCTACTGCTAATTCTTTTTGCCTAGCCTTTTTTCCAACTATGTTGGTGGTACACTACACTAAGTTGATGTTGGAGCCAAAAGGAGGTCAATGGACTTCACTTCCAAAAAAAATATCATTGTCGTGTTTGGGCTTGTTAGAATTGTCCAGAAAAGCACATTGCTGAAGTACCTATACTTCTGTAAATGTATAGGAGGCGTTTTTTTTGGCTTAAACATGTAAAAATACATGTTTTAGCAAATGTACATATACCTAATTTATTATTCTTTCACTCGGTTGCAATTCTCGCTCATCTATCCAGTTCCAGACCCGTGCGGCTAATATGACCAGCCCAGCTCCATTTTAACTTTGCTGTTTGGATTTGACTACTATCGAATTAAATAAAATGAATAAATAAAAAATCTGGGTAGGTAGCTATATTATAGTACTTATAATAAACCTTCTGCATATTGTAAACAGTCTAAAAATGTATAATCAAGTCAAAAAATTATAAATAATAACCCCTATGGTGTTACTCCTATTGTCCGAAAAGTCAAAAATCGTTAAATATTAGTTTGAAAATCTTTTATTAAAGGACATTATCTTATTCGATTATACAGAGATGATGTCACAAACGACCTTAGTCGTAATTTGGGTATAAATCGCCTAATTATGTTGATGTAAGACGAAATATAATGCGGACCTTACAGTCTGTGTTCTGCCCCTATACTTAGGCAAAACGGAATAAAACACATAATCTATACTTATTACTTATATTACTTATTACTTATTTACTTATATATATCTATACTAATATTATAAAGCTGAAGAGTTTGTTTGTTTGTTTGTTTGTTTGTTTGTTTATTTGTTTGTTTGAACGCGCTAATCTCAGGAACTACTGGTTCGAATTGAAAAATTCTTGTTGTATTGGATAGTCCGTTTATTGAGGAAGGCTATAGGCTATATAACATCACGCTACGACCAATAGGAGCGGAGCATAAATGAAAAATGTTGCAAAAATGAAAAACCGTTGAAACTAAAACACGCGAACAAAGTCGCGGGGGACAGCTATAATATTATAAAGCTAAAGAGTTTGTTTGTTTGTTTGTTTGAACGCGCTAATCTCAGGAACTACTTGTTCGAATTGAAAAATTCTTTTTGTATTGGATAGTCCGTTTATTAAGGAAGGCTATATGCTATATAACATCACGCTACGACCAATAGGAGCGGAGCATAAAGAAAAATGTTGCAAAAATGAAAAACCGTTGAAACTAAAACACGCGAACAAAGTCGCGGGGGACAGCTAGTAAGAACTATGTCTAAAGCACAGATCATGGAAGATCTGATGTCTAAAGGCATATGGCGGTCTAGAAAATTAGAACTACACCGTCTGGACAAATACTAGGATTCCTAATTTTGTTAAATAGAGCTTTTATTTGTTTTGCCTATGTTTTCAAAGAAAATGTTTAAAGGACACTCACACAAGAAGAAATTATAAATGAATGGGTCATATGAAATTAATCTGTTTATCTATAATTAAATTTCTTTTTTATAGAAAACTATTATTTTCTACAAAATAGTCTATACTATGTCGCGATTGTCTACACGGATAGATGAGTGGTATAGGTCACCACGCTAGCTACCACTGTACACGTGTTGCGGGTTCCATCCTCGTATGGGACAAACATTCGTGTGATCCACAGTCGCTTGTTTTAAGTCTTTGTGCATTTGTTTTAGATATTTGTAAACCACCTTGTGACACAAGGATTAAATTTCCTATTGCGGGAATGCTTTACAAAAATTTATAACTCGAGAATGAGTGGTCCGATTTTCATGATCTATGATTTATTATAAATAAATGTGGACGAAATCACATACATTGCTCTGAACCCAAAGTAAGCAGCTAAAGCACTTGTGTTATGGAATTCAGAGACAACGAAGGTACTACAAACACTAGACGCGAGATAATGTAGAAAAGTGGTTTTCTACATTGACCCGGCTGGGGATCGAACCTGGGACCTCAGAGCTGGCGACACCTTGAAAACCGGTGTGTACGCCACTCGACCACGGAGGTCATCTTTGGGTTTGTCTCCACC
Organism: Diachrysia chrysitis; assembly: GCA_932294365.1. Classification (NCBI taxonomy): domain Eukaryota; kingdom Metazoa; phylum Arthropoda; class Insecta; order Lepidoptera; family Noctuidae; genus Diachrysia; species Diachrysia chrysitis. Next base: position 4,006,909 of record OW028659.1, on the reverse strand, counting down.
TGGAATAGCGTACCCATAAAAAACGTCGAAAAAGGTCACGAAAAAGTTCTTACAGGAACGGGGACTACTTTAGCGGGTGAAACCGCGGGTCACCGCTAGTGAAATATGTAATATCACGTGGTGGTCACGCGAACTATATTACCAACCGGATGCATTATTCATTACTCAACACTACACCATTAATAAAATATCATATTGAACAGATTGGGCGACCTATTGGACCCTAATTTTACGGCCATAGACTCTAAATATTGGTTTGCAAACGATTAATTATTTTTCGCCGTGTAACAGTTTCCGATATGAATTAGTGTGGTCGGAACTTTATGTTATTGTTTATTAATTTTAGGCTTGTGACATGTGCGTGACTATAATTTTGTACGGCTGTTTTTGTAGCTACTTGTTCAACAGTTAATCCTTAGAACTAATATCATAAAAGCGAAAGTAACTAAAATCTGTGAAAGTAACTCTGTCTGTCTGACTGTCTGTCGCGCTTTCGCCAAACCTACTGAACCGATTTAAATTAAATTTGGTACACAGATAGTCTAGAGCCTGAGAAACAACATAGGTGGAGCCCCGGGAAACACCTAGTGTTAAATAAATTGTAAAAAAACTTAGCATTTTTTTTAAATAGGGTAGCTTTAACAAACCATGGCTAGCATCAAACCATTTCACATCTGATATGGTTTGATGACTTCTAATTCCATTCAGGAGAAAGAAAATCCTGGAGTTATGATAAATACACGTACCTTATCCCCGAATACTAAAACGCAACTTAACTTTAAGACGTTCTCAAATGTCTATCAATCGCTACTTTTAACTTTAAAGTGACAGAGACAGCATGAGACTTAACGGCGACTTAAAACTGATTGACGTTTTAGTATTCAGCCATTAATCATTAGTGGGTCACAAAAAACTTCAAATAGTTTAAAAAGTATTTACTACGACCCAATATCGCCCATTCTTAAAAAAGTAGAACAAATAAAAACTCTTCACAAACTAAATCAAATACCTGTCCATTCATAAATTAACTTAAGAACTAAAATAAACAATAAAGTAATATAACAGAAGTATCCTCAATTACTTAAAGTTACTACAATTATACAACTACCAATAAATAATACTTCAAAATATAATAGTCGAACATTTCTCTAGAAAAGATTCAACATCTCTTTGAAAACTCATTGCATTTATTTGTAACATTGCCATTGCAAAAATATTTTTTTCTTCTTTTTAATTCATCTCGGGGATAGAGACGGCGGATGGCGGAAATGGCCACAATGAGCACTTACACCGCTGCTTCCGGTACAGTCGAGCAGTAAAGCGTTTAGAGTTATTATTTTCCTTACACCTGCTGTAAATATAGTTTAAGATCGTTCTGTCTTCCGTTTTGTGGTATATTATTAGATTTTACCGTTCTCTTTTACGGGAGTCTTAGCGTATACTAAAATTGGGTAAAATTTCACTGTTATTTTTATATTATGCATTTATTTATGGTGTGTTGATTTTGGATTATTTTTTGTAAAGTTTAGTTTTATTTCATTACGTTTTATAAGCTATGAAACAAGGAAATCTTAACACGAGGATCCACCACTAAAACGGTATTTAATGGAAAGATGCACAGCTATTAACTTTTATTATCACACAAAAATGTAATAACAAATTCGACCAGAAATATTAAAGAGCATAAATAAAAAAAAAAAAAATGATTTGCCCAACAGCCGAACGCACCTGCTTAGTTCTTACTTAGATAGTTTACATAGTTAAGAGTCAAATGAATAACCCAGTTACCGATATTTAAAATCTAATGCAATTTGCCAACACTTCTCTTTTCGCCTGTACTTTGAGTTTTACCTGCAAACATTGTCGGAAGTGGTATATTGTCTCACGCCCAACGCCATGATGTGCACTTTAATGGTGTTTTAAATGGGGTTTTTTGTTCCCATTGTCTCTGGATCAAAATTTCCAGGGAACTTTATTGGTATCGCGACATGACGACCAAGTTCCGGACGTTGCAATTTAGTTTTTTATTGTTTGTAGCTTTTGTTTCAGTTTTTGAGTGTGTTTGAACTTTGTAATAGGAAGTTTGATGACGTTTGTTAGCTTATAATAATATATTTTGGTTTATTTTGAATAATTTAGGTAGACTACGATATCAATGTCCCACACAATAAGGTAAATGACTAATTATTATTTTTCTATATCTGTCAGATTTTTATGAAACCAGAAACGCGAAGTGCTTTGATTTGTTCTTTTGTTTTATATTTTTGTTTTTGTTATAGTGTGTGTTTTCTTATTTTTTTTTAATTATTATATATTAAATAAGCCGTTAGCGCACTCTTTAGTGTAACAAAAAAAAAATCTTTCTTTCCTTCAAATGTCGCATGTTATGCAATTTTGTACGAATCGTGACTGTTAACGTAGACCTAGACAGGTGGTCCGGGTATGCTTACAATGGGTCTCTAATTAAGTTATTGATCGCAAATATCTTGTCCGTTCATTTTTTCTGATATGCATACAATTGGATTTTTACCCGAAAGCAGGACGCGAGAAGTCTTACGTGTTTACTTAGATATGGCTATACCTATGTTTGTGCATTTGTGGCACTTTAGAGACCAAACGCGCGAAATAACTAAGCTTAAAATAAATTTTGTTAACTTTGTAACATTTTGTATGTGAGTGATAAAAGTCCAGTGGATTAATGGACAAAGTCGCCTTTTATTACCTGGGTGATTTAGTTCCAAGTTGGACAAATTACACTCGTTTTGTCCCGTCCTTCTACTTGGGATGATACCACCGGGGTGAAATGTTTCCGAAGGTAAATGTAACCAAATATTCTACTTTGTTCACCTGGGTGTTATCAACTCTCGTCTGACGACCTCCGTGGTCGAGTGGCGTACACACCGGGTTTCAAGGTGTCGCCAGCTCTGAGGTCCCGGGTTCGATGCCCGGCCTGGTCAATGTAGAAAACCACTTTTCTACATTGTCTCGGGTCTGGGTGTTTGTGGTACCTTCGTTGTCTCTGAATTCCATAATACAAGTGCTTTAGCTACTTACTTTGGGTTTAGAGCAATGTATGGGAGGTTATCCACATTTATTTATTTATTTATTACTTAGGTAAACCATATTGCTTTCTGAGGTTTACGCGAATATTAGACATTGAAATAAAACTAGTTTGAACGGATTCTATCGCGGTTTATTTTAGATTTTTGTTCCCGACGTTTCGACGCCTTTGCAGGTGTCATGGTCACGGGCAGACTGAGGTGGTATTCGTCTTGACAGGTGATGTTGCTCGTTCTACCTTCATATTTTAATTAATTATTTGTATTCCGACCTACGCAATATGAGCTCACTGTGTCTTGAAGTCTTGCAGCGCTGCTCTTGGGTTTGGTTTTAAGTTTGTGTATTATTGGGTCCCAAGTAGGTGATATCTTCCAGCCGTCTTCTCTATTGAAATTAGGATGTTTTTTAATTTCAATAGCCTCACGAAACATCCTAGGTAGGAATTTGTGTTCTTTAGCGAGGATCTGAGGTTTGTCAAATCTAATATAATGACTGGAGCCTTCAGCATGTTTGGCGACTGCAGACTCAAAGACATTTACACCGCCGCTCAACGAAGTCTCCATGACAACGATGAACGTGACCATGACACCTGCAAAGGCGTCGAAACGTCGGGAACAAAAATCTAAAATAAACCGCGATAGAATCCGTTCAAACTAGTTTTAGGTAAACCACGTAGAATATACTGAATTTACACATAAAATAAGTCACAGAACCGGGAAACACGCGGTTAAAACGGCGGGGTACAGCTAGAAAATCATAATTAAATTGAGTGCTGCTTAAATCCACATGTCGATAATAAGTTAGTAATTTCACACCTCAATAACTTTGTAATGACATGAACACGTGCTCTGAAAGTTAATATTGCACCCCAGATAGGGTAAACATAATGAGTTGGCATTTATTTGATACCGCAATATTTTGTTTGTGGCAGTTAACAGGAATGATTAATGCTGAGATCTATGTTGGTCTCCTGCTGCATTGCGTGTTGTTGACGCGTATCTTTATCTAATAACTAGCTGTCCCCCGCGACTTTGTCCGCGTGTTTTAGTTTCAACGTTTTTTCATTTTTGCGACATTTTTCATTTATGCTCCGCCCCTATTGGTCGTAGCGTGATGTTATATAGCCTATAGCCTTCCTCAATAAACGGACTATCCAACACAAAAAGATTTTTTCAATTCGAACCAGTAGTTCCTGAGATTAGCGCGTTTAAACAAACAAATAAACAAACAAACAAACAAACAAACAAACAAACTCTTCAGCTTTATAATATTAGTTTTATCTAATAATGTACCTACATTGAATTTGTATAAATCTTATTTACAAACTACAACAAACACCGTTAACTATTATATCAAAAAACGGTCAAGTTCCAGTTGGACTCGCGCACGTAGGTCCCCGTACCATTCTACCTGTTTCCGTTATCAATATCGAGCAAAAACGAGCAAAAAAAATCACGTTTGTTGTATGGGAGCCCCAATAAATATTTATTTTATTCTAATTTATAGCGGCAATAGAAATACATCATCATCACTATCACAGTTCATGAGATACAGCCTGTTGACAGATGGACAGACGGACGGACAGTGGAGTCTTAATAATAGAGTCCCGTTTTACCCTTTGGGAAACCTAAAAACAATCTCAAAGAGATTCATTTTAGCTTCCAAAGAACCGTGTCTTAAATACGAGTATATTATAAGTAGATACTATTTTTAGTTACAGCAATGGTTATTGTTTTAAATTCGTACCATATTTGGGTACATTAACCGAGCAGGAAATTTCAGGTCCCGCATCTTAATTAGAAGGATCCGCTTGACGCAATGTAACTTGTACAATGGAGTGCATAATAATGTATAACCTAGTTTGTGACTGCGGACTTGCGCCATTATTTTTTTAGATGTAATGAATATTGTAATTGGAGGAATTGTTTTTATGTATTTAGGTATGTGTTTCTTTTTGTTGTAATTAATTAGGAACATAAAAAAACACTTGAAGTCTGTTACGACTTGTTAAACATAAATTAAAACAGTTTCATATTATTTCATTAGACGACCTCCGTGGTCGAGTGGCGTACACACCGGTTTTCAAGGTGTCGCCAGCTCTGAGGTCCCGGGTTCGATCCCCGGCCGGGTCAATGTAGAAAACCACTTTTCTACATTGTCTCGGGTCTGGGTGTTAGTGGTACCTTCGATGTCTCTGAATTCCATAACACAAGTGCTTTAGCTACTTACTTTGGGTTCAGAGCAATGTATGTGATGTTGTCCACATTATCATTATTATCACATTATCATTATCATTATCATAGATTTATCAAAATATGGCAGTCGGTATATTGCCTTTAATATTTTAGATTGAATTAAAATTAACTCACAAATATAAATTTAATTTCTGAATTAATATTAAAAAAATATTATTATTTATAAAAAAAAACACTACAATGCACCTACTCAAACATTCTCCCAAATATCGGTTACATTCAAATTCGAACAAATATCCCGCAGCCACTCAATCTAACACCTTATACGGAAAGGTGCGCGTGCGCATCTGTGAATAATCCCTTATACTTTGAAGAGCCCGCATATCGCATATTACCTATAAATCATGGGATCTTTCATAGGAATTAGGAAGGAACTGTGTACAGTATTTTTGGCCAGGTGTGTAATCTATGGATCATTGCCCTAATATTAGTAATTTCGAAATGTGTTCGCACGTTTTCGGAACTTAGTTTATGATGTGACTATAGATCAGCATTTCTTTTGTTCAATCTATATACTTACTAATATATAAAGCTGAAGAGTTTGTTTGTTTGTTTGATTGTTGGTTTGTTTGAACGCGCTAATATCAGATACTGGTCCGATTTTAAAAATTCTTTCAGTGTTGGATAGCCCATTTATTGAGGAAGGCTATCAGCTATATAACATTACGCTGCTACCAAAAGGAGCGCAGCATAAATGAAAAATGTTGTGAAAATGAAAAACCAATGAAACTAAAACACGCGGACAAAGTCGCGGGGGACAGCTAGTGTAAAATAAGATTGATTGCCTTACATTATCGTGAAATGCGTGTAATTTATTGATTGATTTAATTATATGTTTAGTTTAACTGGATACGCATCGATCTTTAGATGTATGGATAACGTTCTATTGTATGTTATTTACTTATTTAATTTAAAACTATTGTAATCGTCTTCACGAGAGATGTTTCTATAAAACACAAATTTTAATGTACGTTCGAAAATGTAATCTGAATGTTTGGTGAAGCCAGACTCTGGGATTATTAGCTGCCTAGGTTCCTAATCCATAGGTACATCCTTGTTAATATTGTAAATGCGAAAGTAACTCTGTCTGTCGGTTACGCTTTGGCAGCTAAACCCCTGAACCGATTTGGATAAAACCTGGTAAGTAAGCTTGGCTCCCGAGAAAGTACATAGGCTTTTTTGCCGTAAAGCCGCTACTAGCTAGTGTTAAAAAAAGTTGATTTACCTTCCGGGATGTATATTTTTGGGTACGTTATTTACATTGGATTTTCTATATAAGTTAGAACTAATAATATGAATTAAATATTATGCTTATGCTTAAAAAAAACGACTCCCGCACTAAGGATATTAATCCTTGTGTCGCGGGGGGTTTCACAAACATTCAAATCACATGCACAAAGAACACCCAGACTTGAAACAAGCATTTGTGGTTTCACACAAATGCTTGTCCCATGCGGGGATCGAACCCGCGGCACGTCGCGCACATAGGTAATTGGCGTGGTGACCTATACCACTCGGCTATCCGTGCAGTCAAATATTATTTTGTTCATTGCCAATCATTTCACAAAATGACAGCTTGGAGTTATAATTATTATACTTACTGCGGGTTTTTATGTACGCCATATGGTCAATACAGGACGGTACACGAGATTTAACGAAATTCTTTTGTAAAGCGAATTTGGTTTAACGGACGAAATGATAACAAAGGAAGCAGTCAGGGAAATGATTATCAAATTTTTTTTGCCGAAGATTTTTTCTTCTAACTTTCAGAAGTAATAAGTTTAGGACGATCTAACGATGATTATGCAGCAGGATATTGAAGTAAATTATTGAATGAAGCGCATTTGCGAACTTAACTTTTTTAATGCAATTTTAATCATAGTAATAATAAGTAATTTATTATAATAATAATATCTTAGGACAACTCACACACGGCCATCTGATTTCAAACTAGACAGAGCCTGTATTATGGTAACCAGACAACTGATAAACATTTTTATATATTTCTAAATATAAACAAATTATAGATAAATTACACCCAGACACAGAATAAATGATCATGCTCACACAATATTTTCTAGGTGTGAAACGAACCCACGACCTCCGGTCATCACATTTTTTGGTTAACTGGCCAAAATAGATAATTATGTAAGCTAAAACTACATCTAGGTATGTTTGTGGATAGATTAAGGAGCACACGAAATATGATTTAAGCTGCGTTAAGGCCGCAGGTACATGTTTTTTTAAACAAGTTTCTGTTATTATTGTCATTTTTAATAAGATTATGGAACCTACGCCTCGTTATTCAAATTGTTAATTTATTTTTCTGTTATTTTCAGTTCCTATATTAAAAAAACGATTCGTTTTGCTTACGGAACTTCGTTTTGCTTAGAAAATTCTACCATCGGAACTAGGCATTATTAATTTAATTTTTCGTTTTGTTAATGTTGATCTCATTTTGTTATAAGTAATATAAAGTGATTTCTAAAATAGTTAAAGCATATAGATAGTAAGTAATAAATAAACAAGTTAACTAGAATAACTTTTTTGTAAACTTGCATAGCTTGAATAGGTGAAATAAGCTGGGATCAAATATTACTTTGTAACAACTTAGGTACCATATTTTCAGCAAATAAAAAAATTATTATCTAAAAAGTACATATATAAAGCTGAAGAGTTTGTTTGTTTGAACGCGCTAATCTCAGGAACTACTGGTCCGATTTGAAAAATTATTCAGTGTTGGATAGTCCATTTATTGAGGAAAGCTATAAGCTATAAGTATAACATTACGCTGCGACCAAAAGGAGCGGAACATAAATGAAAAATGTTGCAAAAATGAAAAACCGTTGAAACTAAAACACGCAGACAAAGTCGCGGGGGAAAGCTAGTTATACAAAAAGACAAATTAATTTTACATAGTATTATATCTAAATACAACTTTCCATCAATCTTAAATACAAAATCCCAATTCAGGTGCACATTTAGAATTGGCGACTGACGTTAAGAGTAACCCTTGCATCTATTGTGATGCGAACGGCAGATGCGCTCGACTCTACCGGTTATCCGTTATTGTGATCCCGCCTTTGTTGTGGACAGTGGGCTTACAGTGGACATGACTTGGGATGAAAGTGTTCTTTATAATTAGTTTTTGTAGGGTTAACTATTGGAGATTTAATTGTAGCTTTATTTTCTAATATAAAATATGTAATTCGCCAAAATAAGGGTCCGCTTTAATTTTAGAAATATGTTATCTCTATACTGAAAATTATATTTACTTACCAAATCTTGTTTTCTTTTTATTTAATTACTAGCTGTCCCCCGCGACTATGTCTGCGTGTTTTAATTTTAACGGTTTTAATTTTTGCAACATTTTTCATTTATGCTCCGCTCCTTTTAGTCGCAGCGTAATGTTATATAGCTTATAGCCTTCCTCCATAAATGGGATATCTAACACTGAAAGAATTTTTCAAATCGGACCCGTAGTTCCTGAGATTAGCGCGTTCAAACAAACAAACAAACAAACTCTTCAGCTTTATATTTTAGTAATATATATTTAGATTTATTTATCAGGTACTTCAACGACTTATCCACTAGTTATAATAAATATTTTTAACATCAACGGTTTTTGTTCATTGTGAACTTGTCACTTAAAGAAGTAGACAGCGCTTGCAGAAAAACTATGCAAATGCAATTCTATGCAGTTACTGTGTGCTAGATTTGATCAGAAAGGTTTTAGGTTGACCCTGTACCATACCCCTACAAGCACCATTATGTAATTTTATAAATGTGAACCTACTATCTTTGTAAAATAATACGGAATGCAAAACAATATATTACTTACTAACATTACTAGTTGTTGCCCACGGCTTAAGAGTGCAAGTCGGTCTGGCCTATCAATATTGTTTCTTAACTTTCAAGCTAACTTTATACAAAATTTTATCAAAATCGGTTGTGTAGTTTAGGCGTAAAAATGCAACAAACAAACATTCATATTTATTTTTATATTTGAATATTCTAGTGGAAGGCATATCCACTCTATTCGTAACAAATAAACGTAGAATAGCTAACAGGTGTCAGTACAATGGCCGATATTTGCCATGATCCCGTATTATTATTTAGTAAACACTTACGTGTTCGGCGAGATATACGCCTTTTGTAACTGACGGACTAACCCCAGGGATTTTTTTTTAAGAAACATGTGGACAACATCACGTACATTGTTATTAATCCAAAGTAAGTAGCAAACTAAAGCTCTTGTTTTATGGAATCGGAAACAATGAAGATAGGTAGGAATGAGTTTTCGCAGCAGTGAAGTCCAAAAATGAGACCCATTACCACGAGAGTTCAACGCCCTCGCCTATCAGGCTCACCTTATCGCTTTTTTTTCTCTTTCAATTAAATCTCCACATGGTACGAAATTTAACTTCTATTTGTCAAAAATATCTAAATGTTTGCGAAAGATCTTAATATCCGTCCTATTTAAATAAAAAAAAAAAGTGACGATGGTGTAGTGAGCCCAAACTAATGTTTTATTTGTTTGAGACTTGAGTACTTACCATTTAAAAAGGAAAAAGTATTGTATGAAAAGAAGATAATATGAGAAACGAGATTTCTTACAATAAAATAAAAACATTTTTTTAATAAAAAAACACATTTATTATTAAATGCATAATTATTCATAATATATTAGGCATATTCACAAATATAAAACATTAATAAAGTTTAGAGAATATTCTTCACAGACATGATATAAACTGATGTTAGTTAAGAATTATAAAGAAATTTTCTTATCTAGGCCAAATATAGAAAAGTAGCTGTTTCCCGCGGTTTCGCCCGCGTGGATGTCGGTTTTCGCGGCAAAAGCCTATGTCCTTTCTCAGGCTCTAGACTATCTGTGTACCAAATTTCATTTAAATCGGTACAGTAGTTTTGGCGTGAAAGCGCGACAAACAGACAGTTACTTTCGTATTTATAATATTAGTAAGGATTTTAGTTAGGTTGAATAGCTAACCTTACCTATAGTTCAACTCAAAACATATTTACATTATTCAGATAATTCGAGCGAATATAATAACGTTATTATTTTAAATTGAAACTTTAAAATAGTTTAAATAATAATTCATACTGTCACAGACTTACGGCAGTTCCTATATTAAAAAAAAACGATTCCTTTTGCTTACGGGCGGTAGAATTTCCTTCGGTTTGCTTACAAAATTCTAACGTCCGTTAGCAAAACTAATCATTTTTTGAGTGAAGGAACCAGGCAATAATGTGTGAAACGAAAAGTAGGTACTACTGTCAAAGTAATAGTGATGTTGACTGGGTGTGAAAAGTAAAATCTATTTAGTCCATAAGTTAGATAATAAAAAAATATTAGACAGGTATTTTTTGCTTTTTCAATATAAATAAAAATTTAGAAGATAAAGAATCTAAATTCAGCAGTGGAGGCTTATACGTCACGATCTTGAATAAAGTGCACGACATCGTGACATCTTGCGTCATTTTAAATCAATGTATCGCCGTAAGATTTTGGTTGCATAAAAAAAGAAATACGTGTCTAATATTTTGTATTATACTGACCGACATAAAATAGAATTTTAGTCAACATCCCAATGAGGGCTACTGTTAGCAATTTCGTCGCCAGAGGCGCTAGTCGCACTTGATGTCTGAAATGTCAAATGGGCTTTGACATCTGAAGCGCCAGTGGCGCCAACTGGTGAACGCAATAACTATAGCTCTCATTAAGAATCGTATAAGGAGAATATCTATAATTTAGTACTTAGGCAAATTAATGCAGTAGCAATATTAATAATAATAATATCTAGAGACAACTCACACACGGCCATCTGATCCCAAACTAGGCAGAGCCTGTATTATGGCAACCAGACAACTGACAAACATACTTATATATTTCTACATACATACATTTTATAAAACAAAAATTACACCCAGACACAGAACAAATGATCATGTTCATCACTATAAAGATTTGTCCTGGATGGGAATCGAACCCACGACCTCCGGTTTAGCAGTCAGGGTCACTAACCACTACACCAACAGGCCAGTCAAAGTAGTGTATTGATCTTAGTGAAATAATAAGCTGTTTCTTTGTCCGGTTTCTTACAGTATATAATTATATCTACTTTATCTAATCTTTAAACTTTGACGAATAAATTTTGAACCAGCAATAAGATTTCAACATTTAATATAGAATATCACATGAATTTTAATAAAACTACATATTATACGGCCCCTATCTGTAGTATTGGTAGCGCCAACTGGAACGCGTTTTGTATGTAAGTTGAACTGTTGCCAGCCTGAAAAATATAAATGTTAACATTATCAAAAATGAAATAATAAATGTAGTTATTTGAAGGACGCGGAACAGTTTATATAAAATTAGTGTAAATATAATAGAAGGATAAACAATTATTTATATAACCTGCCCGCTCTGGAGTTACAAGGATGGTGTGAGATACTAAAATCCATAACATTTTTTGATACAAACCTAGTCCTAATTATTTAAAACAAACCGGTTTACTCACGCATATTCTCGGGATCGCCCGACTAGTTTCAGACTCAATACGAGCCCCTAATCATTAGCTGACGCGGCGGCGGTGGTGTCACGAGTCGAACTGAATGTCTGACTCGACTCGACTCGCGGCACCACCGCCACCGCGTACACGATAATACGACATGCACAATTATTTAAGGCCAAAAGTCCGCCATTTTTTTTTCCCATATACTTTGATATCCATTCTCACGTTTTAAAGATACGAGATACAAAAGGAATTTACAACCATACAAGATAAGCGCGAAAAACATAACCCTTTCTTAACAGTCGGGTAATAAAAACCTGCGCAAAATGTACCTATATTTTAATAATAATAATATAATATCTTGGGACATCTCACACACGGTCATCTGATCCCAAACTAGACAGAGCCTGTGCTATGGCAACCAGACAACTGATAAACATACTTATATATTTCTAAATACATACATATTATAGATAAATTACACCCAGACACAGAACAAATGATCGTGCTCATCACACAAAGATTCGTCCTGGGTGGGAATCGAACCCACGACCTCCGGTTTAGCAGTCAGGGTCACTAACCACTAGACCAACAGGCCGTCAATTAATTATTAGTAAATATATTTACCTCTAAGAATATATTCGTGATGTATGTGTTATCTTGTTCCTTATTGTCCGAAGGTAAGGCGTTCAGTTTTTCAGTAAACAGGGTCGCGAGCTCGCTGATATGTTTTGTAAGCACCACTGTCATTCTGTAATAGATAATAATGAACGAAATGACAGAAATGTCTTTGAAAATGTTAACATAAAATAAAAAAGTAAGAAAAAGCTGTCAACATTTATAAAAATTGCTGATAACTTTCAAAATGTTCAGATCTTCATATCATAAATCACAGCTAAGAACTATCTTTATTACGTCAGCTTTCTAACAAATAACCGCATCATAATCGGCCCATTTGTTTAGGAGACTACGGCTCCACAGACAGACACACTGATACACATTGTATTATACATTACGTAAACGATTATTAGAACTTTAAACAAGCCTACTAGTTTCTTATATTGTTATTTTAACCCCTGAGGTAAAAACCCTCTTTTTGTTGTGTATGTTATAAGTTTGACGTGTCTGTCCTGCATAATATCATGATTGTAATAATATAAAAAAAAATGATTCGAACCCGACTCGAACTCGTGACTACTAGAACACAGAGGCAATCCACGTTAGTATGACTGTATGTTGTTTAATAATCTAGTCTACTCACTGTGTAAGAGCATCAGCCTCATCAGCGGTAGATCTCCTCGTCTTCACAAGCAGCATCTCCGCAGCCTTGTGGTACTGTTCCACCGACAGAGCCGTCGCCTGAGCGAGGCCGGACACGCCCCTCTTGTATATACCCTTCACTGTTGAGTCGGAGCCACTCGATATGTAGTCTAAGATCTCTGTGTATTGTCTGAAAATAAGATGGGTGATATTGAGTTTTAAGAAATCTATATACAGGGTGTCATCGAAAGGTTATATCTATCCAAAAGGGGTGAGGAGTATGTCTCATATAGAGTCAGTTTACAAAATTTCAGCTCAAAATGAGTTAGTCAAATAATTTATATCTAACTTTTCGCATCAATTATTCGACACCGAAAATAATAACCAGACTGCTGAAGCGATGTATATTAACATTTAGCGAGTGACGTAATAAGATATTGACCATATTAGAGCGGTGACACGTTTTGTTATGAGTGTCTAAAATTGGGTATCAATTATTTAATATAAGTAACATATTTTGAATTGAAATTTTGTAAACGGAGTCTCTGACTCTTTAGCCCTTTTGGATAGAAATGGTTACATCCATCAAAAAGCCCTCATCTATCAAAAAACTTTTGGTAATCGCGGTCACCCCTTTTTGATAGATGTAACCATATCTATTCAAAAGGGATAAAAAGGTTTTTCGGTAACACCTTGTATAAAGCGCAATCGTGACTGACTTATCTATCAACACACAGCTCAAACTACGACCGATTGAGCTGAAATTTGGCACAAAGATAGTTCTTATGACGTATGCATTTTCCTCCTCCCTAGGGGGATGTAATAAGGATTTTTTACGAGCAGCACATCTATACATTTGTGGTACTGTTATACATTTAAAAAAAATAGTCGACTTCTCTACTTATTTAAAAGTAGAGATGTCAACTATTTTTTTTGAGTTCGACTCGCGACGCCACCGCCACCACGTCAGCTCATAATTAGGGACTATTATTGAGTCTGAAACTAGTTGGGCGATCCCGAGAATATACGTGAGTAAACTGTAATGTTTTAAATAATTATGAATACTCCTCACGAAAGTTATTATACAGACATCTCCACTGTTGTTACTAACGTTCAGTTGTCCATACTTACTTGACTAACGGCTGGAACTGGAGCTTGAGGCCCAAGTCTTGTGTCGCCGTCTGCAGTCGCTCGTGGAAGGCGTCGGCCTTGGAGACTCCTTCGCTAGGTGGCTCCTCGTCATCCTCTTCCTCTTCAGGCATTTCGCATAGTTCTGGAGAAGACATAAAATTATATTTATTTATTAGTACAAAAGTGTCAATCTGTACAAAAAAAAATTTAAAAAGAAAATTATTAAAAATCTGTATATATGAAACAAAGTCGGGTTAGTTCCAGCAATTGTACATCACACAAATGCTTGTCCCATGCGAAAATCCAACCCACAGCACGTCGCGCGCCGTAGTTATTAGCGTGGTGTTATATACCAATGAGCTATCCGTGCAAGTGTTGATGATATCTGCTTTGAATTTGGTGTACGTTAATATAGAAGGCCACCAGGTGGATCGACGACATCGTCAGGGTCAGTGGCAACCAGTGGATGCAAGCGGCAAGCGTTCATTATTGCGTTCTATGGGGGAGGCAACAGAACCCTTCAACAGTGGCCGTCTTCCGGCTGCTAATATAAGATTATGGAGATTACATAGTTTATTTTTTACTCACCGGCAACTTGCTGCAGAGTTTCCTTGATGTCTTGCCGCTTGTCCGCGTCGACGCTGCGCATGCGCTCTTCTATGCGCATACTGATCTGTTTCGATAACATTTCCAACGCCTCTAAGTGGACTAAGCCTGAAAATCAACCGTGGTTTATACACTCTTACTCATGAAACCTTTAAGTGGTAATGTAATTAAAATATAATTCATTTCATATATAATTTTAATAAAATAACACAATAGGGGTACGGATAAATGTTTTTTATTTACGCGTCACATAGATTAGGTATTAAAAAATTATAGACACGATTTTTTCTTTTTTAAATTAAACAAACAATCAGGAAGGTACAGTGAATAGAAATGTCGCGTGACGTCAGTTGTAGCTAAAATTTTTACCAAAAGTGACGTCACAAGCCCCTTCTCCTAAACTTTAAAGCGAACTTTAATTTTTTTATTATTTGATTTAAGAAAAAGTACGGTATGTTTTATAGGTTAGACTGAAGTATGCAGTTTCTAATACGTATTTTTAATGTTTGAAGTAAAAAGAATATAAAATAAGGTGATTTTATTAAATTTCCCTACACCCACAAAAAGTATAAAGTATTTGAATTTACTAAGTAGTTGCTAAACACCATCCAGATTTTCATTTAAAGGCTATTCTCTCTCTATATCTGTTCTTAAGACATACCTTCAAAATCATCAAAAAGATTCTCATAATGGACTTCCTTCGCCTCCCTCTTCTCTTCCCTGAGCCTATCATCCTCGTCAGCTTTCGCCTTAGCTTCCCTCAACACTTGGGACAGGACGGGCTTGTCTCCAGCCCCCAGGCCGAGTAACGCTCGCTTCTTTGCTAACCCAGGGTCACCATCTTGAAGTACTTCCATAGTTTTCTTGCCTATCGTTTCCAGAGTGTCTAGGCCACCGGATATAACTTTGGTACCTAAAATTAAATTAAATAATTTATTTAATACTTTATGCATGAAACAACATGGGCGGACTTAATGCCTGAATGCACTCAATACCTGAAAACTAGCCTTTATTCTTGACTGCCTGCTTTTAAATAATATATTTTTATGAGAATACACTATAAATTCTAATGTTATTAAAGATTAAAAAAGAGTAACTTTTAAGTAGAAAAAAAAATACCTTAAAAACAAAAATTAAACAATTAATGTTTAATTTTTGTTTTTAGAACTCCTTAGACAAAAGTAAAAGCCATGATGATAAGTAATTATGAATATCATTCTATTTAATATTGATCCAAATGTATTCTATATGCATAATCTACAATTTAAATACTCACCAGTGGTCTCCACAAACTTAGAAACACCAGAGAACAGGCTTCCAAACGGGAAGTTGGCGTCACCACCCGCTGTGTCATTGGAACTGCTTTGTACTTTGTCACCATCAGCCGCATTTACTGGTACTGGTGCTGGTGGCGCTTTACCATCACTGGCCTTGACTGTACTCCTAGCTAGTTCTTCAGGGTCTGGGGCACCGATACTAGTTTCTAGGACTGTTGATATTCCCTGAAATAATAATAATCCTTACTAATATTATAATTGCGAAAGTAACTCTGTCTGTCTGTCACGCTTTCACGCCAAAACTACTGAACCGATTTAAATGAAATTTAGTACACAGATAGTCTAGAGCCTGAGAAAGGACATAGGCTACTTTTTGCCGCGATAACCGATATCCACGCGGACGGAGCCGCGGGAAACACCTATTAATATGTTAGTAAAAATGTAAAATCACCATAATATTAACGAAGTTATGTTTTTTAACTTCCTATCACGCTTGTTATCAGAAAAATAAAAATATACTTACAGTTTAGCAGCAATGACCTTTGTAATTAAATGTGCTATATGTAATAATGCCTTATATTGTGTAATACGTTTTTTACTTTTCTATGGAGAATTGAACTAAGTTTTACGGGCCTGTTGGTCTAATGGTTAGTGATCCTGACTGCTAAACCGGAGGTCGTGGGTTCGAGTCCCACTCAGGACAAATCTTTGTGTGATGAGCACGACCATTTGTTCTGTGTCTGGATGTAATTTATCTATAATATGTATGTATTTAGAAATATATAAGTATGTTTATCAGTTGTCTGGTTGCCATAATACAGGCTCTGCCTAGTTTGGGATCAGATGGCCGTGTGTGAGTTGTCCCAAGATATTATTATTATAAGTAACTATTAATCCAGTGGCATTTGGTAAATGTTTAGCCATTAAATCAAGAATAAATAGGGTGTTATTTATTTATGCATGTTTTTATTATCTCTGTTTACAAATAATTTAGGTGCACTTAGAAACATAGATGGGATCTGCATTCAGGCTAACTTCCACAAGTTTATGTGTGAACAAATTAACTTGACATTTTCAGTATAAGCCAGTAGCCATGTACAGGAAATATTCTGGTGAAGCACTGAAATTTTACATTATTGTAAACAATACATCTACTTACTTACAATAAAATTAATGATATTTGATGTACAGAACTCTCCTTTTACCTCTTCAGAAAAATAACTTCCGACTTGCTCGACGGTATCATCATCATCATCATCATATCAGCCAATTGCCGTCCACTGCTGAACGTAAGCCTCCCCTAAAGAACGCTAACCATCCCGGTCCTGAGCAGACCGCATCCATCCGCGGTATATTGACTTGAAATATCGCGTGACGTCACGGTGTCGTACGTTTTGTGCAAGATCGTGACGTACAAGTTTAATTACCTGTGACACTTGACTGGTGATATTACTGATGCCAGCGGTAGCGGTACTGAGCATGGATTCCACACTCCAACCCCATCCCCACCCACTACCGCCGGTAGAGGCCGCTGCTAGTCTATCTGTAACCTCCTTTATATTGGGATCCGGTTGTGCAGACTTTTTAGATTGTACAGGTTTCGGTGGATCTGTCTGAAATTTCCGAATGAAGTAAGTTTCCGAGTTTCCGAGTTTTAAAGTGATTTCCTATTCCTCGCATTAACTACTGTGATAGAATTGCAATAAAATGGACTAAGGAGCTTAGTTTTAAAGTTTCTTCATGTAAAATATGTGTAAGTGTATTCAGATGTAGTGGGTGAGATTGAAATATGAACTCAAACTACCTTGGATTAAGGTTAGGTAAAAAGACATGAATGAATGAAAAACATCAAGAATGGTATTAAACAAGTAGATTTTAGAGATTTGCAGTTTAATAAGACATTGATACAATACTGTGGTAGAACATATTTATTTATTTATATAAATAAATAAATACTGTATACATCTTAATATAAACAAAGGACAGATTTCATATAGATATTTTTTACAAATGCAAAATCAGAATTGTACAAGTTTTGCTGACACATTGCTTTTACACAAGACGTAATAAGGCTGCAGGTGTTGCACTACACCTGTAGCCAATACAACTTTGGTACAACTTGGGAGAGATCTTTGACCTGCAACAGAGTGATTTGGTCTGGAAGTCCTACTTACTTTTGGACTACTAGTTGTGTCATCTTGACCCCAGTCATCAAATTCATCCCAGCCGGTATCCTGTGACTTTTGATCTGCTTTCACATTAGCTGCTTTTTGATCTACCTTCAAAATAGTGGGCTTTGGATCAGCTTGTGTTTTATTATCTTTAACATTACTATTTGTTGGAACGGTAGGTGCTATTGGTTCATTATCATCAATGTCAAAGTCATCCCATCCATCTGTTTCTTTCTGAAATTATAATTAGATTTATTAACAGTGATACATTCATGTCTAGGAACATTAAATATAAATTATAAAGCTTGTTTTGCAGTTTTTTTTTAATGGTATTAAATTTAAAAAACAGCTTAGAATTTTAAGTTGATATTATGTAAAGACATTGATAGAATACCAATTTAATTATTAGATAATTTTTAGATTACATTTGACAAACCAATAATACACATAGGGCTGGCTTTTACAACGCCAGCTAATTTCATCCAAGGAATAATTTTGACTTTTTGACAGCTATTCTGTACAAAATTTGTCAGATGTCAAATTTTATTCAACAAATATAAATTATTTGTCAATGATAAATCAGCCCTTTGATTAATAAATTGGTTAACTAACAATAATAATTTATTTAAAACAAGCTAATATCAAATTAGATTTAACAAAACTACAGGAAAAGCTAAAACAGTCCTATTTTAATTTCGAAAACAATTAATCAACCTTCCTTTTTTCCTTGTGACCAAGTGTAATGACCTTTGTGTCCTGTTTCTAGTAGTACTTATAATAACTATAACTATAGTAATTATAAGTACTAGGTAGGTATCTACCTAAAAGATTTATAATAAAATAAATGTTGTCAACATCAAATACATTGCTCTGAATCCAAAGTAGGTAGCTAAAGCACTTGTGTTATGGAATCAGAGACAATGATGGTACGAAGTAAGCTGAAGTGGCAGTGGGCTGGTCATATATGCCACAGAACCGACAACCATTGGGGAAAACGTGTTCTTGAGTGGAGACCGCATCTCGGCAAACATAGTGTAGGACAACCAGGGGCTAGATGGAGCGACGACATCCGCAAAGTGGCTGGCAGTGGTAGGAGACGAAGAGCTGAAGATCAAGCTCAGTGGCGTGCCATAGGAGAGGCCTATGTCCAGCAGTGGACGAAGATAGGCTGATGATGATGAAGATGGTACCACAAATACCCAGACCCGGAACAATTTAGAAAAGTGTTTTTTTTACATTGACAAATCCAGGGATTAAACCCAGGATCTAAGAGCTGGTGACTTATTGAAAACTGGTGTGTACACCACTCAACCACAGAGGTTGTTAATGTTTAGTATGACGATTATTAAGTAAATTTCAAAATATAATAGGCCAGTTTACCCTTGAATAATAAATAATTAAGTATGAGTGTATAAAATATAAATGATTTTGAGTTAGGAAACGCATGTAGATCACAAAAATATTAGATATTCATTATAAATTATGTATTAGGAATTATAATTATTATGTATTAGAGAAATTGGGTAATTATATGCATGTAACATTACACAATGTTACAGAATCATTAAATTCAATTATGTTATAACATACCACATTTTCTATATTCTTTTTAGCAGCAGTAGAACTTGTTTTAGGTTCCGGAGTCTTTTCTTCAGTTTCCAATGCGTTGTCACTGTAATTTGAAGACGACAATCGTTTCTTCCTCTCCCTTTTCTCTGGGCTTCCATGACCCTCGTCAGCACTTTCGAAATCTTCGCTGTCGCTGGTATGCATCTTCAAAGCATGGAAATTTTACACCACTAATTATCTAAAATATCATAAAAGCAGTTCAGTTAATTAAGCAATATTAGTAATAACGCGACTACGTGTTTAATGTTGACAAAGCTGAAACTGCCAACAACACATGACATTGACAGACAGCTAATAAAAGTCACTTGGCGTTCCATACCACAAAACTATTATTTTTACTACACTATATTTGTCTTAGTCTAAAAGAATACTATAGAGTAAGAAAGCATAAGCACGTTCCAGAGTGTTCTCACAAGAAAAGTTGAATGTTGAAAGAAACTTATTTCTAAAAATCAATAAATATAGAATGTTTTTATATTTTGTTTAAAAATAATACAGATAACCAAATTATTGTTAAAACTCAATTTATTTAAAATCGGAAAATATCAAGTTGCGGTAAAAAAAAAAATCAGTCATGGTAAGGCTGAATGAAAAATATCTGCGTCACAAAATTAGGTACCTCAGGAAGAAAAATTTAGAGCGTGTTTGACGGTTTTTGAAATCAAACAAAAGTTGTGATTATAATTTGTACATTTTTTATTTTCGGACAAATTAGTGTTCAACTTTAAACAATTATTTATAACGTAAGTAAATACCTAAATTCTAAAAATAAATCATATAGGTATGTAGTAGAAGCTTGCTATCTATAAATATTTTGCTTTTATACCTAGGTAATATTGCTTGATTCACATGATATTGTTTTGATGATGTATTGACAAGAATATTCAGTATTTCAATGTATTTAATAATGTATCAATATAATTTTTAATAATGTATTAATGTATCAATTAACCAATTTAGGTATGTATTTTTAATGTAAACTTAGGAACAAATAGTTGGATTGCAGTCTGCGGGTAGGTACCTAAATAGCCGCCGATTAAAAGTCGCCGATTAAATAAGTAAAATAAAACAAAGGATAAAAATACATAAAGTAGATTCTACTACTTTATGTATTTTTATCCTTTGTTTTATTTTTCTGTTATAGAATATGTTTAGTTTATAGCTAGAAAATTAAGTGTTTGTGTTTGTTAGTTGATCACTATAGTAAAAGTCCACTACTGATCTACAAAGAATTTTATGAAGAAATCCTGCATAATTATGTATTCACTACTTTAATAATTTTGTGTTTTTCATACGAACCTAAATCAAATTCGGAAGTACAATATTTTGTTCCATGCTTAGGTATAAGTAAGTAGGTAATATGTAGTACGTACCTACTCGGTCGAATGTATTTATATTGTAAAGTTGCAACGTCAGTTGAACTGAGTTATTCGGCCGAGTACGAGTTAAAAAACACGCCAAATATAAACAGAGTAGGTACCAAGTCATAAACGAGTAGGTACTCGGCGCATCTGTAATTCTGTAGTAGGAACCATAGTAGTACCTATAGTACAAACCTTAGTGCTATTTGATGACGTAAAGCTTGTAAATCCCGCGTTCTTCTGTTTTCAAGGAATAGGTATGATAAGACAGGAAAGAGAAGACCCTTTCCTTATGTCTTATGACTGAATGTGGCGACTGTTTGTAAATATTGTAAAGTGTACAAATGCTTTACCTACTGAAGAGCAATTTTTTGTAGATACACGTCTTGTACATGATGACTGTATGCGTAGTTTCTTATAATAAAGGTACTAATTGTGGATAGGTAGGTACAGTGTAAAAAGATAATATACATATTAGGTAGACCGTAGGTACCTATATAGCAACTATTGTTGCTGTTTTAGCATGTTTGACGTATCAGATGCCGTAGGTCACGGTGCACTGGAAGTAAACAGTAGCTAATTTTACTTTTTTAACGAATCTTTGTAGCTGTACGTGGATATTCAATGCGCTTAAGTACCTAGCGGTGCCAGACTTGAACAAATAATTTTGTGAATCACACAAACTCTCCATGCGGGGATCGAACCCTTAACACGGCGCGCATCGGCAGTTGGCCGATATATTTAAAGAAGAATAACAGATTAAGACAAAAAGAGCTATACCTACCTAAATTAAGATTTACTCCTTTGATATAAAGGCGTTGTGAATTTCAAAGAGTTTCCATAAATATGCACTCAACTGTACGAGCACAAAATTCTTCAGTATTTCTACTATGCTTAGAATGAAAAACAAATGAGAGGTTCACATAAGTGCCCTATTATTTTTCCAAAGAAGTTAATAGTGATTGTATTTAAACTTAGGTATTGTTTCATTACTTAGAATGAAAGAAATTTACATTATTAGGTAATAATAATGTTATTTTTCCAAAGAAGTTTAATGTTTGTTTAAACTAAGTACCATAATGTGAGATCTAAATACATATTAGACGTCACAAGACGTACGTATAAATTGAATGTGATTAACAAGTTTTAGGGTTCCGTGCTTGTAGGATGTTGGCGGAAACCAACTTAGCATCCGATGTCCGCCTGACATCTAATCCGGTATCTTTGAACGTAAGATTAGCTTGCTGAATTTTGACAGAATATAATGTTTCTATCATGATTCATCACACAACATTTACATATATAACTTTACTTTTCATACAGTAACTTTTAATTAAAATATTCAGTGGTATATTGACATTTTCTTACCCAAAGAACTAAGTCACTCTTAGTAATAGAATACTAATAATTCACTATTCAATTATTTTGTTATTTTGTGTGTGTGTACCATTGTAAAATTGTAATTGTATGAATCCTAGTTATTCGAATAAATAAATTATATTATTATTATTGACCACTGCCTGATTGATTGCGGTAAAATAACCGGACAAGTGCGAATTGGACTCGCGCACAGAGGGTTCCGTAAAAATATTGCTAATCGTCACTCGCGTTTGAAAAAAACATCGATGTATGACACTATCAAATTTCCAAATGTAAATTTCTAAACTTATAACTTTGTAATAGCAAAAACGTATTTTGATGATATATAACTATAGTTTATAATTTTTGGATTTTTTCCTTTGTGACATTAGACATGCCGAATTTCATGAATCTATGTCTTCGGGAAGCTACCTATAGGTTTTTAATTTTTCGGAAATGTATGGGAATAACAACTTAAATCGCATTGAAATAGAAGCCTAAATTTTATATCAAATCGCGAGTCCGTAGACCCGAGTATTTAAAAAAAAAACAACATGATAGCAACATGCGTTCCTGAGAAATAAATCAGACACAGACGGACAACAAAGTGATACTAAAAAGGTTCCTTTTTTCCTTTTGAGGTATGGAACCCTAAAAACGAACAATATTCCCATAAATGTTAGGTACTTACTATACAAATCAGCATTTAACTGCATGTTTTCAGGGCAAAGTCCTTTTCTTATAAACAGACAGACATTTGCGATTTTTATTAACTTATGTACTTAAAACTAATTGAAGCGAACTTTTATGCCACTAGAATATTCTATTTGTGTTCCAAGAATTCTTTTTGAAGAAGTTTAGATACATGATAGAGGGGCTGGTGGCGAAGTGTAAGCCGTACGGTTTGACCGATAATAAAAGTTAAGCTGCGCTCGCCGCGGCTGGCTTGGGGATAGGTGACCATTTGTTAACATACCGAGACCTCTCCGTGCCTCAGTAAGCACGATAAGCCTTTCGTCCCGACATACGTTGATCTTTGGCAGTCCTTGAGTCTTTACAATTCTGTAAACCAGTCTCATCATGGGATACTGTGTTATCCAGTAAACTGGGTTGTACCAGACTGATAGGCAGTCGCTCCATGTAAAATGCAGTATTCGGCTGAATCTGTTAAGACTGGAAGCTGACTCCAACATAGCTTGGCAAAAAGCCAGGCACCCAAGACAATTCTTTACGACGAAATCAATTGGTTTAACTAAAGACAAATAATATCTACATAAACATATAATGTAGGCACATTGCCTAAGTTATTTGTCACAACAATCATTAAGCATTTTGTAAACACTGATAAGAGAAATTCTTTTGTTATAATTTTTGCACAAAAGGAAATACACAACCATGGCTATTGTTCATTAGATAAACACATTAAGACTTGTAACACAGGGGTGGACTTAAAATGGACTTAATTGTTTTACTTAAAGCTCGTTAATGATACCACTTATAGTTAGCTATGTATCTATAAACGCTAGCGGACTGTAAGCTCGCTATTTAATGATACGATATTAGCTTCAAAATGAGCTCAAAATTAGTCGATAATTTTAATAGGTATAGCATAAGTAGTTTATAATAGGTATGGCAACAATATTACTACAGCAACAGATAAACATACCTACTTATATAGGTATCAGTAATTTGTATGTATGCCCGTAAATATATACATACGCTGTGGAATGCGATCTATACGTATACACGGCCGTCTATACATATTTATACAGCGGAATCGTAAATAGATTGAATGGGTATGTACCTACCTACTTTTTGCTTACATTGCCAGTTCGTTTCACAGTCTCCGCACCGTACATAGCATCAGTCAGTCGGCACTAGTAGACCATGTAATGTAAACATTAGATGGTCGAGGAATGCATTTAGACAGTAGGTGCTGGTAGTGAATATTATCATGTGCGGTGATAACGTGGCTGCGAGTCGGCGGGGTTCAGTCAGCGACGCGGGGTCGCGTGGTGCGGTCGCGTGTATCGTTGCTATCGCTAGAGTGACGTACGGAACCGCTTCGTGTGTTCGCGTTCGCGTACGCGCCGCATTCCATCGTGGGGGCCCTTCGCCGCTATTGGCCGATCCCGCGTGACGTCACACCTCGTAATGAGGTATTCAACATGGCCGTGTAGCTAGTTCGCGAGTGTGCTTCGTTACTCGTTTGAATGGATTTAATCAGTGAAATATGCCAAGGAGACGAAACGGTGAGATACCCTTGCCCGACGGATGGGATTATGCGAGGGACTTTGACGGAAAACTGTATTTTATCGACCACAACAGTAGAAAAACGACGTGGATCGACCCGCGAGACAGGTAAGTTTTCCAAAGAGAAGTGTTAACCCGTAAGAGCCCCATGTCAAAACTTTACATTCCAATGCGATTTCTAACGTTTTCTGATTGAATTTGAGTGTTGTGAACATAAATATCGGGAGTGCGTATAAAATAGTTGTTTGTGATGAAGTTACAAGTGATAAACGCAACTTTAAAATAGAATAAATCGTGAAAAACAAACTGTTCTGTCGCCGCGACACTGCTGCTCTCTAGCGGTAAGAATGCGCATCAACCTCGATTTCACACGACATTCCACAATTTAGTGACAACAAATGAGCTAAACACAAATTATGGTTATCATTTGTTATCCTTTGGAATGACATTTGTGCCGTGGTCGCGTTTCGTATGGGATTGTATTTGGTGAGCGGAGCAGTCGGTTCGCGACTAATGAGGCCACGGAACTGGTTCATAGCAATGTTAGTGACTGAACTGGCGCAGAAATAATTCGATGAAGCGTTTATGTGTTAAGTATGAATGTGGCATGTTGTCTAGATAGTGGTGCGGTCGGTGGTTTCGTAAGGTGCGCGTGTGTGTATGGTGCCGATGCGTGGAGAACGCGGTGGGAGATGGAATGCAATGCATAGGCAAGTTGCGCGGTGTGAATGACAGGCCGTAGAATGCGGCCCGGGCCTGCGGCGATGGTCGCGCCTTTCTAAAGCGGCGCACTCCCCTCGCCCGCCGCCCGCCGCCTCCCCACACCCCCCTTCACCACCTCTCAAAGCTGCAGGTGCTGCACAACACATCCCTATTAAATACCGATCATGTCTCTAGCCGTATCTATTTACCATAGTTAAACCGACACCTGCACCATTGTTTTAAAAAGTTAACCTTAAAAACTGTACACCTGCACTTGAAAATGCATAGTTACAGTTAAAACCCGTCAATTATCACTTCTGTGATGCTAAACGGCATAACAATTAGCGGTAGTAGTGCCTGTACTATTAAGAAAATGAGATATCCTAAAAGGCTAACTGTCAGTGTCTAATGGCGTTGTATAACGGCCTAATAAGATTTGCCATAAAGTTTTATATAACAAAAAACACAGAATACCGTTAAATGTTCTTGATCACATTAAAGTCAGTTCCGATTGCAAATGATCTTACATTGGGAAGTTGCAAGTGGCGATTCAGTGTAAACAGCACAAATAATGACTGAAACAATAGAAGACGAACTTTTACAATAGTCATTTTGTGTTTCAATTCAGACTTGAAACGTGAATAAGATCAGACAAGGGAATTTTCGTAATTCAATTTATGAGCAGCTTAAGCAAATATTGCATAAAAATGCGAATGTGGATTAAATTGATTCAAGTAAAGACGGCACATGAAAATCTGGTCCCAGTACATTGACACCACAATAAAATTCGCCGCTGACACAGGAAACATAAAGTGGTATTTTTATTGAACCTTTTGGCAAACTGCATTCCATACGGTCGACTTTACAGTATGATATTTGAGCCGTGGCTACCAAGTTAGCACACCAAAACATATGACGATGTTTTCTGTTTGTAGTCAAGCGTTATCAGATTCGCATGTTCAACTCTCAGCGAACGAATAATGGAAACAAGTTGTATTAGTAAAAAACCCGACTGTCCAACAGCTACTGCTAACAGGGATTTTTATAATAATTATTAATCTAGCATTCTCATTCCTCATTACATTTAAAACTACAAATTGCATGTTTATATTATTGTAAACCATATATAAAACCTGACATTGATACCTTACTCGATATGTTCAGTTAAATAAATTATAATAACGACATACCTACAATTTATCGCCAAAATTCCAGGATTGGATAAAATTTATTTTTACTTATGTATAACTTTATACTATTTAAGGACACTTAAATCTAACTGTTATTGTCGAAATCCCTTCAGCAGTTTGAAAGATACTAGGTAATAAAGAAATTTACAAACATAGAAACATAAAAGATGCGTGCGGAAAACATAACCTTTCCTTGACAGTCGGGTGAAAAATAATTCAGTTCGAAGATTATAGCTGAAACCGTTCAAGTTAATTTAGCTCTCAATAAAGCTACAGTTGCAGAAATACTTACCTACATTGCGCATTGTTTTGAATATAACGCTAAGTAAATAGGAAAAGAGTAACGACGGTAAAATTGACCTAGAATTTGGTGTGTGGAGCGGAGTTACCGCGGATGTCACTCCACCGTCGACATCTACTTGTGCGAAACGCGCACACAATAAACCGAGCCACTAAGCCAATTTATTAATGCTAAAAATAACCCGGCCACGTCTCGGGCGCATACGACGGTATTAACCTTATACGGAACCTAAACGTTGTACTATGAAAAATGTGCCCTCACGTCACCGCTTCTGGCAGAATGCAATTATTTACCTACCACAAGAATGTTGTCTGTTTAGTAGACCTGGTTTTTTTTACATGCAGATGTAATCATGTCATTTTGACGACGAGCGATCGCCATTTGTGACGAAAATATTTGCCCTTGAATTTTAATATTATATTTTTAAGTATGTAATTCTAAATTAACGAGATAAAATCTTTATGGTGTCGTTGGGTGCTGAGAGATACATTTACGGTAATAAGTGGCTTCTCAAATGCTTCTGTAACAAGACGTTGCGTGCGAATGAGTATTTTGCGGTTTTCGCAGATCTCACAAGGCAAGTGTGATACGTAACTAGATGAGGGGCGTAAATGGTTACAGAAAAAAACTAAACTTCATAGCAGCATTCGACAGCTACGCATTGTGAACAGAGGAAAACCTATTCATTGTAGCGCTAAGCAAGGAAGCGTCGAAGACAATGATAGCGTCGATTAACAAGCGAATGGGAACTTATACCTGTGTTCGCCAGTGTTTATTACTTTAATTGTATCGGTTGAATGCAGTTTCACTAAGCCGGTACATTGTTCTGTTGCATACCAGAGTGTTGCGTTCAGTTGATCGTTAATGCATAATTCTATGTTGCGAGTGAAATCTGCGTACAGTGACTATGCGTACTTGCCTAGGTGCAGGCAAATTGTATGTGGGAAATACAAGGATGCTCGCATTGGAATGTTTCAATGCGATCTGCATGTCTGCGGTCGCGAGCTGGTGGCGTGATGCCTAATTTAATAATGTAGGTAATTGTTCCTTTAACACTCAACTTTGTTTAAGAAACAATCATGTAAGAGAATTTTATATACCTATCGTTGTTGGAATGTTTACTGCGAAACGTATATAATCTAAACAAATAGCCGAGCAGTTTTCTTAAAGCATACCTACATTTTTAGTATAAAATCGATCGTGTTTAACGAAGGTATCTTCACAAGATTGTGTAACCCAAGTATGTGCTTCCCACGCACTGCACAAGTTCTGAGCTCCCTCATGCGTAACGTTAAAGGGGCTGGGCATTTTACAACGTTGCTTGAGTTTAATCGACTGAGTTTTAAATAGAATTACTTGTTCCCTCTTTGACCCTTTTGTAATATATCTGATTAGGTGCTCGGTGAGAACTACGTATGTTTTGCACAGAAGATTTACAAAACGTTGTAGGAGTGTGTATCGCAGGGTGCGGCGCGTGGCGGCGAACGGACGCGAAATAGCGTACAACATTGTTTATTCTACGCATTCCTCTCAGATAAATATGTCCTTGGCGATTTTATACACCCAGACGCGCGTCGACTCGGCCGCTGCCGACACCGGCTACACTGCAGACTTATTTTGATTATAACAACTACTAAGATGAATGATCATTTAAAAAGTCTAGATTTAGGCGTGATTAATAAATGTAGAGTGATTTAAAATATTACACATTACACAACACCTGACCTACAACTATCAAGACAGATATTATTCATTAAGTTGTGAATATGACGTTCAAAGACGAATTGAAAAACTTTACGTTATCGCAGTCATAATGAAAATGTGTTTAAAATCACGCATGTTTAAAAGTTATCTATGTGAGTATGCGATAAAGCCGTACTGCTCTCGTTTCTAATCAAAATTGGCATTCCTCTCTTATCTTTATGCCGTCATAAAGCAGTTGTTTACCTACTTGTAACGACTATTTCATTGTTATGCACATCTATTTTAGTTTTTCGTATCTTGACTAAACGTTACACCTTTTATTTAGTCTCTATAAATGGTTTAACTCCAAATATATACGTGGCCCGCCTCATAACCCTATGAAGTTAGCATAAGCAATGATAAACTTGCAAAATATGGTGTGTCGACATAGCGGGCCTCAGAATGGTCGGATGGAATTTCTGCGTGTTTGTCCCCCCATATAGGGAGTGATAAATTGACGATAGTCGTCGCTCATAAAATTGTATAACTATTTGCTTGATTTGCATAAGAGTGTTTGATTAGCCATCGGAGGACGCCCAGACGTCGTTGGCTTAAGAATGTTGCCTATTTAATATTTCCTCTATAAATGTTTGGGACGATTTAATGTTCACAGTAAAATGTACGATTCCAATCTGTCGGATGATGGAACGAAACCGATACTTTACCGCTATTCGACTTAAAAACGTCCAATAAAAATTAATATCGTTATTTACTAGCTTATTCATTAAAGAAAGTTCTTTTTTTATGGGAAAGTAATTAACGACGCACTTAATAAGTTTAACACAAGTAATATTTTGAAGATTATTTTATGGTTTATATAATTCTTTTAATACTATTAGGTTACAATAATTTAGAGACAATATTAAAGTTATTGTATTTCTATGTGGATCTTTAAATGGACATAACATGTCGAAAATTTACGCATGTAACAAATAAAATTTATCATCTAGTTTTCTCTCCCGTCATGTTAGTTTGTAAATTGTGGGGCTTATTACATTTTGGTAATGTTAATACCTTGAATGGTTTAATTCTTAGATGTCCATAAATAGAGGCACATTGGGGCGAACTGGCACAAATCCTTGATTTTGAATAAATTGTTGACGACCCGTCATTTGGGCGTGGGCGAAATATGCGACAGCAAGCTATAATAAACAATTTTCTCATTCCAATATGTACCTTGTTTCTTAGTGATACTAAGCTATTTGGGCTTGTGAATTTGCAAATTATTGTGAACGGTTCGGTATGCGAAAACACCTGTATTTAATAGCATTTATAGTGCGGTGATAGTGTTCTGTTTGCGTCGGTGAATTGTGTTTACAGTTTTTTCTTTTGATTAAGATACTCTTTTTTGTTTTTTCTTGATCTCGCTTAGTTTTTGCCATCATTTGATTCCATACGGTTTGCTTACTTGTGATTTACTTTTATTCGTCCCTTTATTGATCTAAAAGAGCTGTTCCTTTAATTCTGTCAAAGACCCATCTTCTATAGTTAATGAATGAGTAGTTATTTCACACTTATTTTATGTGATACCGTTTGACATAAACAGAGGCAAGTAACAAATTTTCTTGCAGTATTCTAGTATTTCCAATGAAATTGGCAACAATGTATCGCATTAAAAATCGCAAATATTTTCCCGACCCCATTCCACGCGGTCGATCATTCACGAAACAATGGAGCGAGGAATTTTGTTCCTCAACAAACATTCGCAGAAGCCCGGCGCCTCCCATTCATTGGCGATGCGTTCGCGCACATTGATATCTGCTTGTTTGGCCTCTGTTTAATCCATACTTTCCGGTCTTGACACCGCTCTAATAACAACGATATGTGAATGGAGCCGCTTTGGTGCCATTCCTACCTAATGTTTGACTTTCTACCGCTGGGAAAGTATCATTTGTGCAGTCGTGAAGTTGCCGGCAAACATCGTTACAAGCCATTAGCAACATTTCTGCCATACTTCGAGGGCGGTATTCGAAGTTGCAACGAGCAACTGCTTGTGATTGCTTTTCTACATTCTGTAACTATTGCATATTTGCATAATGAGAAGATTTGAATGCCACAGATATCGTTAAAATTGTTGAATGTGTGTTTTCTCAAGATATTAGACGTACCCTTGTGTTTTATGTATGTAAATCTCAAAACCGGTCAGTTAATCCGATGAATGGACAGTTTTTATAACATTCGCTTAATTAGTATTCATCGTTAAGAATAACACAAATGCAATAATAAATTACGATGCTCATAAAGTTTGGTTCCTGCGAATTAAAGTATTGCCTGATTTACTATCACAATTTTTACTATGTCGTGTCTGAATTTTGCCGTGATTTATAGCATTTAATCTCCTTCATCAAACCCTGGCTACTTATTACTAAACGAGAAACAGAGGGAGTGACCAAATTGCAATATCAATTAGAAATTCCTGAGTCTTGGCGATATTATAAGCGGCGGCCGACAATTCGTCATTCTGTATAGACATTATTTAGACTAGGTATCGTATTATCGAATGTTTGTGAGCGAAGTCGTGATACTTATGATATTGTGTCGCACGCGCCGCCTGCCGGCGTGACGAAGGCGGCTGGTATGCGGCGTGATTCAAACGGAAACCCTATATATTCAGTGTTTATGCAACCCGCTGTCCATCCGTCCGTCACTTCTACAGACAGCATGTAACATTGAATTGTATAAATTACGCTCGATCGATGTGTGCGAGTTTATTTTGACTAGTTACTTCTAATTATTCCCATGAATTTTATGTGAAATCTTGTGTAACGTCACCTTGAGTTCCTGACGCAAAATATTGTTAATGAAGCTCATAATTCATTAAAACAAACAAATAAGGATTTCGATTTCTTGAAAGCAGTTAGTGTCAAAAGATCGTTATTATTCAGAACTGAGCATTTAACATGTGTGTATATTCTCAAGTCTCAAGACGAGCATGAGACCTTGGTGAGAATGACGTGACGTGCGTTTCAACAACACAGTTCACACTAGGCGTTGGAATGTCGTTTGTCAATGATCGAATAACGCGTGACGTCATAGCGTCACATTAGCCCGCTGCGTTTACCATCAATACATAATTACCACTTTCGAACGATTGCCGTAGCAATTTAGTGGATAAATTTGGTGATTGGTCGTGACGCAAGACGCGAACAATGTTTATATGTGTGGTTACTTTAATGCACGGTTCGGTTTGGATACCAAATTTTATATTCACGCATTGGATCATCCGGTCGGCATGCTTCGACGAATCCATTGCAAGTTGTGTTTAATTCGATTATAACGTTGTTTGAATGTGTCAGTGGTAAGGAATGCGAGAGGAAATCACGTTGACCCTAACACGATTCCTTTTTCGGGCATCGGGAGGTCTGTAATCTTCCTGTGTTTGAACAACGCATGAGACTTTATTCAAATAAGTACTTAAATAGGTTTTGTACATGACATCACGCCTCAGGAATTAACTTATAACTTTGTAAGAAACAGGTTATTCACCTAACATTATTATCCTTAACCGTGTCTACTGACACAGTTTCGTATGACAGATTATCTTACAAACTAAAATCTAAGTAGGGCAATGCCCTCTTCGTGTAAAGGAGTAAAAAAATCGAGATTGTTCCGAAGCCTAAGGAATGTGCATTAAACGGGCCATCCGGATTAAAATATTTCCCTGGCGGTATTTATAGAGCATTAGTAGGTGTGCGTGTTCGTCTGTCGGTCGGTCGATATGTGTGAGACAGCATGGCACCGCCTCCCACCAGACGTGCTCCAAGTTTGTCGTAATCCAGGATTTGGTCATTGGACTTTCGAAATGACACTTTGATAACACGTGACTTATTGTCAAATCATTTAAATTAACGGTAAGCTTCTTGTCCGTTAATGTGTTTAGAAGACATTTAAGTGTCATTGATCATTACTGATAAATTTAAAGTAAATTTATGACGAGAAAATATTGATATTGAGAATGGACAGTCGTGAGATTCACTACTGAGAGCTACACCTGTAATGGCGGTGAAATCTGCAGGGGTATGTAACTAAATAGTCCAAAGCGGGCAGCAACCTTCGTATTTCTATTTGCAGCTGCTGTTGAACGGCGGTACATTGGCCTTCTCCCGCGCTATTTTCCAATGAGACTGATGCACTGGCATATCGCACGGCATAGCTCGCGAATTTATTCGCATCGATTACGCGATACAGTTTTGTGTAAACTGAACTCAATTCTCGCGTATTCTAATATATTATGTTAAAGCTTGTACGAAGAGTGAGGTAAAGGCGAACAAATTATATAATTGTGAGTCGGACGTGATTGCAAAAGACCAATGTTTTCTTATTCAAAATATACGTACCGTTGTTTATGTTGTATACATTAGTTTGTCATATGCTGTACCAAACTGTATTAAGAATTTAAATTGTGTTAATTAAAAATATTTTACATATGGACCAACTAACTCTACACAAATATTTTAATGTATCCAGTAACGGCAATGTTTGGAATGACGAAGGTTGTTATACATCTGATATTTGCGATTAATTCAAGTTTATTATATGTGCTCTGAACAGTACAGGAAAATGTAAAGAAACATTGAGTTGTATATTTTAAGTAAAAGTAATTAATGTTATTGTAAATTTCGTCTTAACATATTTAAACTTTTTAAACTTTTAAACTGGCTTTGAACATGTCATTATTTTATTTAACCATGAGTGGTTCTCGTCCAAGCACAACTGTCGAATTCCGGCAATGAGACATAGATGGCGTTGTACTTAGAATACACATAGTCATACTACATTTATGTTTATTAACCACCAATTCAGAATGGCTAATATTTTGCAGAAAAATGGTTGTCATTATATGGAATTCCATTTTTAGATATGAAGTGTTAAAATCATATCTAAAAAGATTGCATTAACACTTCCATTTGTATCGACAAACGGAACATAACAATACGTTTATAACTATCTCTGATAAGTGTTTTTAGTATTATCTAAGGAATGCGACCTTCCTAAACTGCAAAAGAATACCCTATTGTTATTTTTTTGCATTTCATTTGTTTCATTGGGGCTTAAAAGTTGAAAATCAGTTGAATATTTGTCTAATGTTATAGCACCGATAATTCTGTCACAATGGTATTTGATTGGAGTCGGAGTTTCGTTTACGTGGGCGCGCGCCTATGTGTGTGTGAAAGTATGCCGGGTGTGTGCGGCTAGGGATTCCGTGACACGGGTCACCGTTTCCGAGAACTCGACTCGTCTTGACGTCCCGCTGACAGGACTGGTTTTGCCGTTCTCCCATAACGCAGCAACATTGTTTCTCTATTTGTCTCGCTCACTTTTACTACTCTCGTATCTTCTTCTTGCTCCCACACCGATGCATTGGATGCGCACACGCACGCGCCCTCTATCCCCTCACCTCGATAAGAGTGATCGTGTTTTGAAATGGACGCCGCATTCGGTAGCCGTGCGGAAGGAGTAACGAATTCCCATTGAAGATTTACCCCTCTCGACTTTGTTTCAATAAAATGTTTCAAAATAAAAAAATATTGGATGTTCTTTTTGTGTTTTATTAATGCACAGCTACAGTCAAACATTTAATGGATAATGATTGGTAGTAAATCTAACAATAGAATGAAGATAATGGTTAAATTGTGCTGTAAGGTGTTTAATATAATTGCATGTGAATTTAACCTTACACGAAGTTATACGCACTCATTAAACAGCCTTTACTTGATTGCTTACTGTAAAACAACCAGCAAACGGTAAAACAGAATCACGCGAACATCGAAAACGTCGATTTCAAAAGTTGCACGTACACCGAACTGGACATAAACGTGGCCAATTAACCGAAGAATCTTATTTAATAACCGACTACCGTATAAACGCCATATTAAAAGTCACGAAAACCGTTAAGTGGGATGCGTATGAGACGCGGCGTTCGTTCGATTTCGTCACCATCGGAAATGCGAGTGTGTCCGCTTTTTGTTGGTGAACTGGTCCTACGTGAATCATGATCGAAATTGAAGCAGCAGTGATCAGGTCGCTGGCGCCAGCGCACCACGCCCTACGTGCGCCAGCTCCCGGCACCCGCATCGCCCATCATTAATTATTCTCATGCCACAACCTGCCTGTATTATCTACACGCCTAGGCATAACTTGTATCTAGAAACTTGCACCTGGTTTTTGTTCTATACTATGTATTATCTATAATTTCATCGCGCTTGTAATACAACATTTTAAAACAGTAATTCGTTGTTAAACTTCTAACACTTAGGACTTTATTAGGTCTATATATTAAGCTTAAATCGTAACCTAATTTCCTCATTTTAAATTATGTGATTGACCATTGAGGTGGTATTTTGACAGTTAAATCCAATGATATTGACCGCGTCCTCTTGATCCCGTGACTTATAAATTGATTGAAGGTTGAACGATTTAAAAGGTCGTTTTATATCTATTTTTGTTCTGTTAATGTTTAGAGACATAAGGTATTGACGTTATGGTTTGGTAAGACGTAACAAAATTGGTTGATTTAATGGAGGTCAGTTGAATGTTTATACACAGAGAAAATACGAAGCCGAACGAACTAGTTCACGTTACCGAATGGGCAGTGAAATTATCCAGTCGAAAGATTCGAAATAATAACTGGAGCTTATTATTATTTTGCTTTAATGATAGTTATAGAAGCGGAGTAATAGGCTCGCCCCTGTTCGTGGGAAGAACGGAGGTTGACGTAAGACCTATGGGAACTTTTTTTTTATTTGGTTCTGCCTCGACTTTGATGTAGAATAAGATTTTAAGTTTTTTAATGGTCTTATTTTTAAATTGTACATTTGTAAGGTACACATTTTAAAATAAATTATTTTCATTATTCTGTGCTGCGCTATGATTACATGAATATTTATATTACGTAGAAAATGAAGTCCGAATAGTTCATTTACCTAATTTGAGTAAAATATTATGTTCACAACATCGAATTCATTTTCCTCCAATGCTAAACATTGTCCTGTCATCTGTCCTAATTTTCCAAGAAGATCCAAACAACCTTCAATTCCATCACTCAAAAAAGTTTCCTAGACTTAACAAAAATGTTCATTGTTCCAGATATACTAAGCCACAAACGTTCGCGGACTGCATCGGCAATGAGCTGCCTCTTGGTTGGGAGGAGGCCTACGATCCACAGATTGGACGTTATTACATCAATCATGTCAATCGTGAGTAACACCATTTTGTTCATTCGAAACTTTATCAAAAACAGAACAGCGGTTCTTGGCATTTCAAGGCACACGCTTTTGAATGCCTTACGCCCGAATACTGAAACGCAACTTAACTGTAAGACGTACATGAATATCTTTCTGTCGCTACTTTACACCGTAAAGTGACAGAGATAGCATGAGAGTTAACGGCGACTTAAATCTGATTGACTTTTCACTATTCGGTCTTTAGCATTCAAGACTTCAATAATAAGTGTTTGTTGAAAGTTTTACCTTACACTGTTTACGAAACGATTTATAATCACGTTTATAAGATAACAGTAGTTACATAATAAGGTGTAAAATAAATAACAGCGTTAAAATCTAGATAGTCCAGATTTTTGGTCTGAAACTTTACTTATATCAAGATTAGCATACCGAGTAGCGAAATACTGGGTCTGTAATAACAATGCAATAATTCATTTTAGCACAATGAATTGTTTGTACCGGTTACAACAGGCTAACTCTTATTTATTATCCCCTGGATTATTCAGTATGTCGGGTGAAAAATGTACTACGCGGGGGGCTT
Source organism: Diachrysia chrysitis (assembly GCA_932294365.1). Taxonomy (NCBI): domain Eukaryota; kingdom Metazoa; phylum Arthropoda; class Insecta; order Lepidoptera; family Noctuidae; genus Diachrysia; species Diachrysia chrysitis. The sequence continues at coordinate 3,970,308 of OW028659.1, read as the reverse complement.
ATGAAGTACCGTGGTGCTTTAGTTATTCCCTATGAATTATTGAACAGCTTGATTCATGTCTAGCCTATAGAATGTTGCGACTGTTGCGGCCACCATCTTGAATTCGATATTTGAAATCGAAATGCGCAAGTTTTCAACGTCACACCACGAAAAATAGATGGCGTTGCACGTTCGGATGCACGTCCATGCTCGTGACTGGTGGATATAATATGTTTTTATGTGAATCCTTAGATTATTCTCTGGCGGGGCACTAAATAAGTCGTGTTATGAATGGAATGCTTACGTATCGTTTATTTACGCAAATGCATCTTCGTGAGTCGTATTGAATTGAGTAGTCGTTGCATAGATACCTCTGCCTATTTCTCTGCTACCGTGTAATCTCACATAATGATAAATTAAACCTGTTGTTTTGAATATTTTATACTCATATCTAATGCACAATATCTGCAGTATGTAGTAATCATAAAGATACTATTTATATTTAGTACTTATCAATAAAATTAAAATGACAAGTAAAAACACCTTCTAGGTAGTCTGAATCAAGAATAGGACGACTTCGACGATTCCTAAAGTACATTCAATTTTAATAAAGTAAAATCTAGGTAGTGATTATAAAATTATATCACAAAGGTATATAACTTACTACAGAGGATACCATTTTGTTCCGCCTTTTAAAGCTATGCGGAAAATAAACTATGTTTAACTAGAATCGGCGCCGTCAAACGAATAAGATAACACATTTAACAGTAAATTATTCCTAAAGAAGCCTCTTAAATCCAGTTTGTTAAATGTCTTCTAAAAAGGTTTATGGCTAGTGTCGAAAACTTTCAACTAGATACTCGACAATATTGTTATCTCTCTTGACACTATAAAAGGTAAAAAGGCAATAATGACTGCGGTATAAGATGGAAAACGCGATATCTAACGACCCGCGAACGGTGTGCGCATACGCACGGGCGTAGGTACATTTTCGCACGACGCTCACGCATTCTTATGCATTATTTATCAGCAAGTAGAACTTTTCCGCCATTTTCTGACATTTTTTTCGAGACTACTCGACCATCTGTGATCGGATCGGCTTTTGATTGTACCTTGTTAGTTTTTATGATTTTTTGGTGTTAATTTCTGAGGAGTCGATAGAAACGTGCAATTTTCTACTCTAACATTACCTGTATAGAGTTTATTTTATAAGTATTTACAAGTTAGCTATGATATACCGTTTCAAACACTTGAAAAACCTTAAAGTATTATGTCATTTGTTTTTCCGCAGACGCAGATATATTATGTATATGTAATGACTTAAATCAATGTTATTAAAAAGGTGTGTATCGATAAAGAAATTTCGTTGTAATTTATCAATGTTTATTATGATAACACTGATAAAATTCTCTGAATTTTCCCTGACTTAGGTAATCTTGAAGTGATTGTTTGTGTTTTATTTATGTAAGTGCCTTGGCGTAGGTATCTTTTAGAAATATTTTTTTTGCATAATCGTGATGAGCTGTGCATAAATTAAACTCGTCGTTTAGCAAATGATCTGAGGGGTTACTCTTGAATTTAATCCCGACGGATTGACATTGGAATTGTACTGTTTCGTTCTCTTGAACTAAGCACTAACGCCAAATTGTTTTACTATTATGTTTCCCTTAGGAGGAGCTAACTAATAAATAAATAAATGAATGTAGACAGCATCAAATACATTGCTCTGAAACCAAAGTAAGTAGCTAAAGCACTTGTGTTATGGAATTCAGAGACAACGAAGGTACCACAAACACCCAGACTCGAGACAATGTAGACAAGGGGTTTTCCACATTGGCCCGGCCGGGGATCGAACCCAGGACCTCAGACCTGGCGACACCTTGAAAACCGGTGTGTACGCCACTCGACCACGGAGGTCGTCGGTTGTGTATAATGCATTTATGTTTTGTCTTCTCGGAAACCGGGCGGGTTGCTACTTAAGAGTAAAAATAAATTTTGTTAAGATTTATATATATAATAATAATACCAGCTTATTAATGTCTCACTGCTAGGCACAGGCCTCTTCTCATTATAGAGAAGGATATATTCTACATACTCAACACTAATTTTATGATAGGTAGGTAGTATAGGTATATGCCCATAAATTAAGTCATCATTGTCAAGAGATATCACAAGTTGTATGACGCCCAATACCAAATACCTATAAATATATAGTTTTCCTTACTAGAGATAGACATATTTGTAATGCGCTTAAGTCAAAATAATATCTTTAATAAGGAAAACCCTCTACGGATATGTTATTAATATTGGGATTAAATGAGTAAAACATGTACAGCATTTATATTGACAGGCATGATAGTAAGAATCTCATTAATTAGTGCCACAATTTACATTGTAGATGGCAACACTGACGTAGGTATATTCGAGCTATAAATTCCAAAGCTATTTAAAACTGGATACACTGTATATATGTCTTTAAGTTATTTATTCGAAAACATCCAGAACAATATATGCAAAAAGATTTTAATAGGTTTCATTACTAGCCCATTCTATTTGATCCTATCACTAAAGATAAACGATCCTGTGAGCTTTTAAAATTATACGCAATTTAACTCTCCATTTACAGGGTGAGTAACGAAAATCATTATTTAAATTGATTAGGTTTCTGATATAAATTTAATTTAATGTGTTTAGAGTGAATTGGTAGATAGTTTATTTAGTAAAGAGGTTTTCTCATAAGTTTGTTGGGTACATGCGTTGGAGGACCTACGCTATTCCGTCAGTGGTCTTCTTAGGGTTGCTAATGTTGCTATGTTAACTGTTTTTTGAGTAACGTTTTATTAGCTCCTTTATTTAATTAATAACATATAAAATACATTTTTAAGTTACATACATACATACATACATATTTAGGTACTAAATAGTAAAAAATATACATTCAAAATTATAAAATATAATGTCCACCCGGCATCGGCATCGGGAACAAGGTCCAAGCTGCCGGTGGTTAGAGCTCTAGAGAGAGGAACCTCCTCACGATTCGCGTCGTGTCGAGAAGTACCGCTTTCTGAATCAAACCCTTGACCCAGCCGCCTAACGAGGGCCTCCTGAGGTGTTGGTCAAGGCTTTAAAGAACGTTTTTATTATTATGTCACCTGAAATAGTAATATTTAATGATAATTGTAAGATCCGATTAGATACGTCAAAATTATCCTTGAATTGTGCTTATAAGTTTTCTTAGAATTTTGATGCAATCAGCTGTTTATGTAGATACGTTTTACGCACAATTTAAAAATGGCACTGAAATCAAGGATTGGGAATAGGCACTGGCAATGGAAATACATACTAGGTTTACCTACTATTTTTGTTTTAAATAAACTATATTAAACTCTTTTTTTACCATGACGCTGCTGGAACATTACATAGGAAAACTTTGGAATTAAATGTTTATCTATGAATCTACTAGCTTTCTACCGCGGCTCCGCTCGCGTGGGTGTCCGTTTACGCGGCAAAAAATAGACTATGTCCTTTCTTAAGATCCAAACTTGCCTCATACTAAATTTCATTAAAATCGGTTTAGTAGTTTAGCCGTAAAAACGCAACAGACAGACAAAGTTACTTTCGCATTTATTATATTACTTGGATGTCAAACTAATTTTAATAAAATAATATTTATTGATACTTGCTACTTCTTGCTGAGTCTTAAAAGAAAATAAATATCAATATGGGTAAAGCCACAGGCAAAAGCTAATGCATTAAACAAAACTCAAAAAACTTAAAACACGTTGTATATTCATAAATTCCAGTACAGTAGCCCTACAGTGTCCATTTGCAATATTCAATACAAAATGCAAATGAGCCTTAACTCGTTTATGGTACCTATGGTGTTTCACGCGTGTAGATTATTCGATAGCTTACCCATAGCTTCGATGGCATCGCATAAGTTCCTACCAATGTTAATTGATAATTAAAACTATTTATTTTATTGTATTTTATTAGGTATTACCGATTTACTCATTTGAAAATAGCTTTGTAATGTATTAGAATCTGTTTTGTAAGCATTATATTGATTGTTAATGATTTCTGAGGTTTACGCGATATTTAAATCTGTAAATTAGTTTTATTTCAATGTATTTATATAGTAAGTTTCGTTGTTGTCATAAAATCTTATCTCTTTTACTACGACATGCGAATTATCGGGTGACTAAGCCATAATTTCGGAAAAAATATTACTAACATGGGTTGGTGTCTTCAATATTTATTTATCTGTATTTTGATTGAGTTGAATTTCCTTTACAGTGTACTCAAAAACTTAAAATTAAGTAGGCTTGTCGATTCCAAAAAATCACGTTGATCAACGTCATTTTATTACGTTAAAGTTTATTAATGTACTACTCAATACTCTAGTTACTTGTTTTTAGATAGAATACTTACGTCTATTGTAAAGAAATTTCAGATTATATGACTTTATTTCAGAGATTTTATGTATGGTAAGCAAGCACGTGAACATAATACCAAATTACATTGAAAATGGTGTAATAAAATTGCTAAATAATGCGGTCAAATTAAATATAAAAATACAGGACGTTACAAATGTTTCGCCCATCATTTAAAAGCTCATTTCTCCAAGAATGCCTTCGGGATAGCATTATTCATCACTAACGTGGCTAGTCGTTAGTGTAATAATGAAAATTAAACATACATCGAACATCCTCTAGCCATGAAATTTTTGCATTAAAAGTTGGAGCGTTTAATATATAAAATGCCCATAATGACCAGTTAAAACTATCCCAGTGTGCTGACGTCATCATAATTGGTTTTCATTATAATAATAACGATTTTTCCTGAGCTTCGACAGGATTATTATTTAAAACTTACTAAGCATTTAAATTCCAAATCGCAAGGACTAAAAGCTAATTTATATTACTGGAATAAAATGTATTTTACGCTGGTGCTGTTAGACACTGCATACGAGTCAATATAAATTCACTATAATGTTACAAGTTCCGAGGGAAAATTTAAATTCCACTTTAAATTTATTTCCTCCAAGCATACCGTATTTATGTAACTAAATAATGCTACAAACGCAATGTTAATTCAACGCAGTTAAAAATCGCAAAGATAGAAATGAAGTAATTTAAATTTACTGTAAGTTAATCATTGATTGCAAATGAAATAGCAAGGCGAATGAGAAATAATTGTCATTAAAGCTACATCCATAACGAAGACCGGCTATGATTATCACATGGAAATCATAGCATGAATAAAATAAATATTAACTTGCCAATTTATAGACAAATTGGCAATGAAATAATCTTACATGATCAACAAAACATTGACATTCTCATTAACGATAGTATCACAGTACTCGATAGAAAAGGACAACGAATAATGAAGCTGGAACTTGTTTCAATGAGCGGCATAATTATTTATATTTTTTCTAGTATTTAAAAGTCTTTGAACCTAGTAGTTTGCATACTTGTGTAAATATGCATACGTTACTTTGTTAATGCCTCCTCCACTTTACATATTTAGTTTACAGCATCCATGCTCTTTATCAAGGTATGCGATCTCCCCCATACCTATTTTCTGCATAAGCCAGCAATATTTATTCGCTTCATACAAGCTTTTATTTCACGCCGGGCTGCGTTGAGAATTTCATTTGATACTTTGACTTCGCTTTCTTGCTTAATTGGAACCGAGTGTATATTGTCTCAAATAACTTAATATCAACTAATGAGTTTTATTAGAACACAACGTAAATGATCCGGACTTATAATTCTAATATGAATCCGAATTTTTATTTGTCCTCAAATTCCATCATGTTTGCCTGCTATGCGATGCTCGTATCTTTCTAATTAACATGATAGTTTGGGGTGTTAGTGTTGTCACTAAATTTATGGTCGATATTAAACTATACTTTACTTATAGTCTTTGAATACCAATATTTTTTTCTGCGTGTGGTCAATTTCTACCGTCAAAGGAGGCAAAGTCACGTGCGTTGTTTGTTTATGGTCTGATGTTGGGATTGATTCAACTTTGATATTATTTATTATTGGTTCCAAGGGACCTCTATGAATGATTAAGTAATACGTGACTTTGGATTCTTTGTTCACACCTAAGTATAAAATATGGATAATGATTTCGGGACACGTTCTGTCTTTGTTTTTATTTTACCAGACATGGGAACATCGTCTATTATGTATTGTATTACCTACACACTTAATTTATTAAAAAAATTGCTTTGGAATAGGGCTTATTTATTTATGTTTTTTACAGACAATATATCAAACTTTGAATAGTTTGTGATAACGTAGCTATTGAAAAAAATATGACATAACAAATAGAAACTTCTGTTTTAAATTTTAAAGTTAATTACAACTAATCGAACGCTAACCATGAGTCGCTTTATTGGATTACCTATTCGATTAAACACTATCACTTTACCTTCATCGCGAACAGTAGCCAAATTACGGAGCAATTTCGACGGCATTGTTTCTCTAATCTGATATAAGTGAGTAACAATCTGTCCGTAGAATCGTTCCGGCCTTGCTGGCTTTAGAATTGAGAATAATAATTGAAAGATCGCCGCGCGTACTTTGGATGTCACGCGGTCTGCGAATGATGGAATGCAGCTGCCCCGATGATGACTACGATTGGTTCCTGTTGCTATGTGCTTTATGACGAATTGTGGGTCATTTGTGTACTACTCAGGTCATATGAGGCTAGTAGGAAAGATAGACTATTTTTGTCTTGATTTAAGTAGATGAATTTAATGTTAGACAAGACGATGGAAATATCAATTCTTGTCCACAAAAAAAAGTTTATAAGTAAGTTTAATAGTGATCTAAATAGCACTACATATCAATAACGTTAAATCGAACGAAATTAGAAAGTATGTACTTCCATAAATATTACAATAATTCCACAGGCAAACGACCGTGTATTAAAACTGGCCTAGTCTCGTCCTAAATGTCATTATCGAATGTAACAGCGATTGCTATCAGTGTCCATATAATGCCATAATTATCAAATACTAATTTGGGCTCGTCATTAATCGCTAAATCACATAGTTTGGCGATGAGTAATTCTACAGCGGTAATCTGGCTCGCATATTGGCTTGCGGTTTTTGCTTATTTGTTTCAAATAATTGAGCACGGGGAAAACGTATTTATTAAAATACCATTAGTATTGAGTTTTATGGTCAATAGGTCGTAATTTCAAAATGTATGACTAAGTGCAGAGAATTTATTATAAAAGCTGCAAAATGTTACCTTATTTATTTAAGATCTTTAGTTTTCAGTGTACAAGATGGCCTTAGAATTAAATCATGTCCAATTTAGATTTAGATAGTTGATATATTTATATGTTGTTACAGAGGTGACGCAGTTGGAAGACCCGAGGTTAGAATGGCTCAGCATTCAGGAAGCGATGCTGAGGGAGTACCTGCACACGGCGCAGGAGGCTCTCGAGGTTAGTACCTATTTAACACTTCATACCAATGATCTCTAAATAGCTGAAAGAAATTGACATTATCCCAAAAATACAACTTAATTTGGCCATAAAAGCTAAAGCTATAAGGACCATTAGAAAACAATTCGTTTATTCAATGATAATGAACATCGGTTTCTGAAAATCAATTATTATTGGAATGTATGTTCCATTCCAACGTGTAATTATCCTATCGAAATCGTTAATCAACATAAAAAACCAACGGATTTGTAATCCTTCATTTATAACAGCGTTTACATATTTACGCCAAACATACCTTGAGGCACTCATTACTTTTATATTGCCAGCATGTGTATTTACCCTGGACAATTTGCCGTCCATGTCTCAAAGCACTTACTTTGCATCGATTAATGGTTTATCTCGGTTCATCAATCGATCAGTTTCATTTTAATGTGCAGATACGAAGAATGTTGTCGATAATTTTAACTTGACTTCATCGTCTATCGAGTGCAGCTGTTTCTTATCGGACATCTATCGATAAACGCTTTGCTCCTATCAGTGGAGCAATGTCATTCGATTTAATTTTAACTCAATTAAATTGTGACGTTGGCACTAGATGTTCGAGTGTTAGCGCAGTTTTTCTCATGATGTAATAAGGTTCACGGTTGTTGAATGATCGATTCATAAATCTGCGGTCAGTTCAAATATCTAGGTTATAAAATAGCGATTATAAATTTCGCTTTACTTCTTAGTTTCTGTATGTTTTGACATTGACCTAATTTAAGGTAATCGTATCAGTTGTAAGCGCAACGTCAGCAGAAGCAAAAACAATAGTGTCTTTAAATTCTGCTTACTTTTGAGAGACGCATTTATTTGTACATGAATACAATATGGACAGCGCTGGGAATAGAAAACAGAATTAACCTCGTTTTGCGTGTCATTTGGACTTTCTGTAGCGGTACATGACCACCAACTTCATGGATTTAAATGTCATTTGCTATGTCCGTGGCCCTTGTCATTTTAATTTACGTTAATATTACTTAGTATTATGGATACGTGGTATAATCCCCATTTAACTTTTTAATATTTAACGTAATATACTATTTCAATTGATCGTTAAAGTGTACTTTGTTTGAGCATTTCCTGTAATGAGTTGATGAATAAAATTATACAAGTACTGCATTCATTTGAAGTTGTTATCTAGAGTGGAAACGCGATAGTATCAGTCTACTGTCTATTATGCAAGTTAATAGCTAACAATACATACAATATATTACCATTGTCAAAGGTTGAATTCTTATCTCCGTAACGAGAAAGAACGCATAGTAAAAATAATACTTAATAAAATTATAAGAAGAGGATTTTTTTACGTAAACTCCGAAAGTCCAATCTGCTGGACGATACATTTTAGGACAAGAAATCAATCATGCCGATGACGATATTAAAAACAAAAATGATCCAAAACAAATGCCACGAAAAGGTCAACCTAATAATAAGAATGTGATGAAATTAAATGAAACTGCTATCTATAATTAATGTGCTCAAAGGCACATTAAACACTCGTTTAGTGGCTTCTCCGACAGATAACGATGGAATGCGATCGTGCCCTGATACACAGATAAGAAATAAGTGGTTGCGGTATTGTTTCGAATTGAGCACGCAATGAGATGAGACTTGACGGATCAAAGTTCAGTCAGGAAACGGGGGAACTGTTTAGTTTTTATCCGTCGTTGGATGAGAAAATAAATGAGGACTGAATTTTGTGTGACTCATTTAAAGCTAATTGAGCTTAAAGAAAATGTCCTTATTGTTATTTTAAGTTTTACTATTCCCATAACATGGTTATATTCTTCTAATATATAAAAAAACTCGTGTCACAGTGTTTGTTATATCGAACTCCTCCGAAACGGCTTAACAGATTTTTTTTTTGTATATTTGGTGGGCCTGGGAATAGGTCGCAAGCTACTTTTCATAACCCTAGGTGAAAAAAAGATGATTTACGGGAATGGGGACTACTTACGCGTGTAAAACCGCATATTTTTTTATATATATTATTATGTCCTGTTTTATGCTAATTTCAATGTTCTAATTTAAAAGATTAATGTTAGAGTTTTTTACTGGACTCTTTTTCTGGCTTATTTAATTCTTTTTTATCAACTTACGTAATTTGAGTAAACATTATACATTTATAAATACTTCGCATTTAAATAATTTTCACCTTTACATTTTAAAGTAATTGAAATGACATGCAAAGGTTAAAAATACTTCCTTAATTCCTGATTGTTGGTTTTGATAAAACTCATATAATATGTATATTTGTCACAGTAATCAGGGTTATTTTTGTCGTTTAATATGTGTGTCATTGCAACTGTATCAAAATTCTTTTGTTTAATAAATGGAGTAAATCTTGATTTGAATCAAGCTTTTGAGGTGAAAACTTTATTAAACTTTCTCAGTTCTGAAGTGAAATCAGATGATAAAGTCATATAGAATGCTGTATCAAATGCTTTCCTGTTGCTTACGAATACTAGGTTATGAACTTCAAACATCTCACGTAGGTATACATTCGCACTCCGAATACCGTTATCACGACGAATCTGCATTCGTTTAGCGAGAACATACGTGTTGCCTTCGCTTTAGGCTTTTTGGAATTTAACAACAGCCAAAATATGAAGGCATGAAATTCGAAGGTATCAATTATTTTAGCATAGGAAAACCTGGACAGTTTGACTTTTGTCCAGGAATGGGAAGCTATAAAAGTTCAATATTGGTCTTAATTGTAGATCTTCTGTAATGTGATGCCGAGGCATCCGTCAAAATTCAAGATGCTCTTGATAAAGCAAGCTACCCTTTTGCGTACCAATCAAAAACCTTACTAAATATCAGGTACTCTGTGTCGTGTTATAAAGGAAATGATATTTAAATTAAGGCAATTTCGAATGAACCTTGATATTTAGTTCCAATTAGTTTGTACCCAACTGTCATAATATTGAGGCTGTTACGTTCAAGACATTTTGGTATTTGCAACACCGATAACATAGTATATTAACTCGAAAGGTTGAGAATTGTTATTACTTAATATATTTATTAGTAAATTTAAGTAGAGTATTTCCGGGTAGGCCTTTTAGTAATAAATTTGGTTTATTTAATGTTTCGGAATGTTCGGAATTTCTGTTTGTAAAGTATCAAGTTTCAAATGGAAAGATGAATCGGAGGCCTTTGCCCTGCAGTGGCTCATCTCGGGCTAAAATATAAGTAATATTAATAAAGTATCAAGCCAGTAATTTTTCTGTCTAACCTATGACTCGATAATTGGCAACAAAATAAAATATTCTACAATCCAATATACGATAACAATAAAAAATAAATTGTTTAATGTTATTACGATCATTAAAATAATACGTCAACCAATCAAATCAATGACTTCTAAGAGGAATGCGACAGACGTCACTATATGATCCTAAGTCAGATAACCTTCATTTGACGTCAATTGATTGATAACACCGGTGCAAGTAAACAAAAAGATGCATTAGAATGTGATTAGAATGATCAATGACTGTAACCTTAGACCTTTGACCTTGGTGTGCGCAAATTGATGTAGATTGATACGGGGGATTATAATGCTCTCCGTCATTATTTTTTTTTTCATGTCATTTTGATCGGACAAAATGTCATACAATTATTTATTTTTCGAGTATTGATAGCGAATGGTTTGGAATGTCTGGTTTTGATACTTTCTTTGATCATTCATCATCTCCGTGTCCTGTTCCCAATTAAATTATTTGTCTTCGGCGCAATTTGCTTTCATTCATCTCTACTACTTGTCATCTCAGCATTCTCTCCATTCTTTCTCATATCATCTTTCACACAATCTATCCATCCCTTTTTCGGTTTTCCCCTGCATGTCATACCCATAAATTGCTTAGTTATGTGACTTTCTTTGATCATTATTTTATTATTATTACATGTTACAATGCAATTCATATTTATAGAAGCAGGTAGGGCAACAGCGGGACTTACGTAAATTCCTTTACGCTTAGAATTTTCAGGTATTTCCAACTTAAGTTTATTAAAATCAGTCGCTTAAGAATTTTATAGCATTAGTCAATGTTTTATAACAATAAAATGTGTTGTAAAATTGTTTGTAGATATTCTATCTCGTCGTAAAGCTTGTATAACACGTTCGCTTAGTCATAATACCAAGAAGATTGTATTCTAACATCATTTATGTAATCTCCACGTGTTGTTTAAAAACATGTAAACAGAAGGTGTCGTAAGGTGGGCTGTGGCCGGAAAAGATACGCATACTTTAACGCGAAATTACCTTTAAATATTGAGTAAATAAGTTTCGTTGTTATTACAGTTGTTAAAATTTTTAGATATCCGTTTTGGTTGATAATTGCCCTGTCCAATATTAGTTTAGTAAGAAGTTAAGGATACGGATTGGCAACTTACGATTAAAGATGATAGGTAATGGATCCGTTTATTGAATATTTTTTTAAATATTCACGAACTAATAAATTTAATCACTATGTCGCAGAGGATTTTTAAACCCAGACTTGGAAAAAGCAATTGAAGATCACACAAATGCTTGTCCCATGGATCGAACCCGCGGTACATACATCGCGCATAGTGGTAATCGACGTGGTGACCTATACCACTCGGCTATACGTGCAGTCTTGTAAAAGTTTTTTACTTTAAAAGCAAGAAATGCTTGATTAGAGTCAACCATGAAATGATATTTTATGTTGTTTTTGAAGAGCATTTTTAGTTTTCATAAACTATGGATTTGTTTATGTAACGTTTCCTAAAACTAACCTATTTAATAGTGTTACATACAAACCTAATACTGAAATCAGTATCTTAATCGCACTCTTTTCTGTATTCACGAGTCCGTTAGTTTAACAGCATGATTCAGACTTGAGTGTGTAAAAGCGACATCAGGAAATAGTAGTCAAGGATTTGTAATGGCTGCCGCGGTCAAGTGTATGCTATCAAAGCGTCAGCTCACTTTAAAATGTGAGCGTTTTGTAAGTAAAAACTTTTGCAATTTTTGTAAAATGCAATGCTTTATGTTATGTTATCGACTATTCTTGTAAACAGAAGTTGCATTGCAAAGGTCATTGTATCCATTCAGTCGCCAAATATAAGTGAAAATATTAATGAGTGATGAATGCTGCTGAATTTTATACGAAGAGAGTGTCGTTATTGTTGTTACAATGTAGAGTCATGGTCATACGGTAACCGAAATATTTCAGACCTTTTTTACATCTTCTGCAATGGTCAAATACCTTTCTAACGCGTTAACCACGAAATAGTATTATTAACGCGTTGCGTGCATACATTTAACTGATCGGATATTGCGTTCCACCGATGCGTGAGTCAATCTTTCGATAGCCGCTCTAATTCTGCGTACCGACTCGTTCCCCGAATAGAAGTATGCGCAGGTTTCTGTTTTAATTCTGGATCAGAATAAACGGTTTTTTTATTCGTTTTCAGAATCAAGGTTAGGTCGTGTTTAGTTACAAAAATCGAGAAATTTAGGTCTTTAAACGTAGGTACTAACATTGTGAAATGTGTACCTTTGAAAGGTACTTATATGTACTATAAAATCTTAACTCCACACCTTTGTTTATTTAAAATATTACTTAAGTAAAACTGCATACGCCAATAACCATAGGACGCCTCTTTTATAACCTCATAAACGATAGAAACCTCGTAAATCCGTATCGATACTTGATGCCCCATTTCATACTTTTAAGATAACAAAGACATAGATGTTGAGACATAAAGTTGTGCATGTATTATGTTTTACAACAGTTTTATCATAGAAGATAGCTTGAACAGGTCATTAAAGTCTTATAGATGGAGATACGCGACGTCTAGCCAACTTGCAAATCGTTTTGAGGCTTTGTAACGAGTATTTGGAAGTGCACTCTCAGAGATATGTCGTATTGTACTGATTGAGACACTTTATTGTAAGTACTAAGGATATTTTACTGGTCTGTAAAGTAAAATAATATTTTTATTATCCATCTCAATTCGTAACCAGCTGTAGTATTCCAAACGCCAACGCTTAGGTACCTATATTGAAAAAGTAATTCAATTCTAACATATCATGTCAAATGCGCGTGGCATATAAAAATTTACCGACTTATCTCTATAGTACAGAAGCTTCGCCACTAAGGAGACGTGCAAGCATGTGCACACAATTAAAACAAAACATTTTAACATGTAACCCTAAACTATTCAAGCGAATTTAATCTCTACTGCTATAGAAATAAGGAAACATAATCATTTTCCAGCAGAAAATGTAAGTTTGTCCAATCGTATATACAATTATACATGTAAGTCTTTGGACGCGTTTGCGCAAGGAAGATGTGAGTAGCTATACCTAAAGAGTGTTTAGTAATATGAATAAAATCGTGCTAACTAATTAGCTTAGAAGCTTTCCTATAGAATTTTAATTACTTCGTCGGCTACGTAACCTATAAACAGGCGGTAATAATTGTTCTTGTTATTGGTGATAAATAAAACAACGGATTTAACTTTGTAAATAGCTTCATCAATAATTATGATAGGATTGTTATAAACTTTGTTGCTTTAATAAAAGTTTTTAAATTATGCATATACTATGCAAATGGGTACAATCTTCTACTCGTTTAGCAATATCGATAAACAGATTCTTTTCCACTTCAGCCATTTTCATAATTCAGGCATTTATATTTTCATATACTATCAGCATACATTCCGGGTATTTCCGTCCAATCGTGTGATATATAATGAGATCTGGTCTAGCAGTCCTTCGCAGAAGCATAAAATTTCTCGGGCCACTTCCTAGAACCTATTCACGCCACTAATTCTGTATTAAGGAATGCGGTTGCGTGTTTCTAAAGAAAGAATTGATCATACTTTTGAGAAATCGTGATGTAATGATTTTTTAAACAAAATTCAGGTAAAATTCCAGTAGCATCTTTAAATAGAACATCAACATCTAAAAGAAGTTTTCATCGATGTTCGATGTGTTATCTAAAATCTAGTATATAGTTCATATTTATTTGATATCTTTAATTATTTTGTTTCTTAAGTCTTGTGGTTCCTTTTCATATTCTAATAGGTAGTCAAAAATAATTCCTGGAAGGATCCCACCAGATTAGGCGGGTTCCCCGAAACGCGCGTGCTCCACCCGTCGTGTGCTACGCTATCCGATTACAAAGGACCTTAGTACTTCAAGTTATTTGCATGGCAGGTGATTAGCTTACTGCACTTCAAAAGAAAATCATGTTTATTCATTGTTTTAGTCCTTATCTCTTTAAGCTGTTTGTTTCAATAATTACTCTTTTGTGTTTAGTCGTTACCTGTACTTGGTCGATGTTTAAAATCCACAAGGTATTAACTTAAGTCTTCAACTGCAAGGGCTAAATCAAAACAGTTCTGATTGTATCGAATAAAATACCAGTTTAGAAGGAACAATCAAGATTTCTCAAACTGAATACCATAGCAAGTTACCATATTAGGAGCATGAACATTCCTGCCTATTACAGCATTTCGCCTAATACCGTAACAGGCCTATTGTTTTCATATCTCCACTTTGGTAATTCGATCATCCAACGTCACTTTCGGTACCTCCATGATGTCACCATTGTTTAGTGTTGCGATAACAATAGAGCCTATATTTACCTTTTATCTTTTTCATTGTGGTCGATGTAATATTTTCTTTTAACCTATAACAGTATCGTTGACTGTTGTCCGTTATCTTTTTAAGATGGAATGTCTTAGGTATGTTAATACAACATTGTTTAATTTAATCTTGGTGAAAAGATGTGTAGACGGATTATAATGAGAATTCTTTTCTCTGAACATTATTTACGTGATTCTCATCTAATGCTTAAAGGCATTGTAATGTTTTAGAATTTCTTAAAAGCTATTTATATTCCGGATAATAAATCGGATAACGTTACCCTGTTTTAATAAGTTGCTTTTTTTCTATTTGTCAGCAAAATTAACATTACGAGTGGGTAGCGACTTGCTATTCAAAGCCCTTCTAATTGCCTAATTGAATAAAGATTCAGAGCCTGGCACAGCGTGAAGATTTGTCTAATTAATACAATTGCATTCTCACTGGCAACTCCACGGATCTTTGTTCCCTATATTTACAAACTTTGCCATTCAACGAAGCCTACTCCAGGCTTCATTGTCAGCAGGCAGACTGCAAATTCTGTTTAGCATTGCATTTATTCAAATGCCGAGCGGTAACATACGCTAATACATATTTAATTGAGCACGCCCTGTACATTTTATATGCGCCGTAACAACTGGTTATGTGGCTCACAATTTTGAAATCGAATTTACGAAGAAGGTCTTTTAAAATTTTACTGGGCTGGGTCCAAGGGGTCTGCTTAGTTCCGAGATTGAAAAATAAGGTATGTAACTTAAACAAAGCTTGGTTTTCAAAGTTTATTTTAATTCTTGTTTTTTTTCCGAAAAGGGCTTGTTTACATGGTTTGGCTAATTCACAAATCGCATTTTTTCAAAATGGACTGTAAGTTACTGCTATCAGAAATGTAGACACCACTTACTGCACCTCGCGTGCAACTAAAGCATCACCAGTTTTTATAAGGAACCCTAAAATGGGATACGTATATAATTTGTATTATTTTGATTGTGATGGTAGAAAATTGATGGTTGCTACGAGCGGTTATTATTTTTGACCCGGGACGTTCCTGGAACCAAGGTCGAGAGCCTGAGGCTTCACAGATGAGGGGGTGGGGCAGCTTCCAGATCTTTTTTTTACCATAGACAAGATTGTTTTAAAGTTTGGAAGGCCGGAATACGGGTTATGGTAGCTTTGTTTAATGAACTATAATGATATGGTTTGGACTACAAGTTGGGGCATGTTTGGGTAAATTCTGATGTTGATGTGTATTAAAACCTGTTTTTATCTACGATATTGCGTTTTATAAAACTGGCTTATTTCGAATAGATCGAGCTATCATGTTTTAAGAGCTAATAATCTTTTGGTATCCCTATGATGGACGATATCTGTTTCCCCTTCTGTTTAAGGCTTTTTCCTGTTCTTGACACCTTCGTCCATATTCTAGGAATCGCTTGATTACTGTCATTATCATTACAAACTAAGAATTATCTACAGACGTAGTTTATCTTGGAAGCAAAAACCGAATGATGTTGCTCATGCATAATTTGACCTGTAAATGTGTCAAAACTTGAGGTAACCTAAAGTCACCTTATTGTATAAGTTGTGAATATATTTAAATAAAAAAATCCTGTTAAATCAATAAAGTATGTTTTTTACATTACATAGAGTTTGGAAAATTCCATACTATTCTAGTTCTTGAGGTGTCGCCTCTCAAATGAAGTCCTTCAACATTTTGTTTACTTTTCAACAACAAAACAAAATACCCGTTATATTCCTATGACTCATTTCATAACTCTATTTAAATAGGTGCCTATTTCGATCGACCGCTATCGTCTAAGCTTGACATAGGTACATAAATAAAGTAAATAACTCCAATATAAGTGTTGACACAGAAATATATAATAACAGGAAACACTGACATTCCATATGCACTCATCTTTGTCCAATGAGACAAACTGGCTGTAGCGTACATGAACTTTGATAAATTCTCTATTTATAACTCTCCTATTACGAGTTGTCTATACTTAGGTTTTGATCGGTATTGTTTATGTAATTTATTGTGGAAGTATACATACTATTTGAACATTGTATGGTGAATAAAATCTTCATGCTAAATTGATTTCAGGATACTACAAGCTCCTATTTCAAGTACTTACAAATATTTGTCTACAAAAGATTTTATTACGCAATGTGGTAGTCCCTTTTGCCATTTTGCCAGTCATGTCTACCATACCTATATTCTGCAATATTGTATGAAAATATGCATGAAATACACGACCGATTCTCCGAAACAATGAGGAACATCCATCAACATTACCATCACCTCCATACCTGTGGAGCTGAGACGGGGAGCGATTATACTGAAATGCGGCAGCCAAGGCTCATCATTACACTAAATTTAAAACGAACCAAACCGTCCATAAATAATAGTTATGATACAGCCACCACGTTACGCTGCAAGCAAAAAGTAAGGTACGGACTATGGACGCCAACGGCCAAGCGAAGTCCAACGTTGTACGCACTTTGTTTTATCAGACACATGTGGAAATGAAAAATGTTTTCTTGCAAGATACTATTGTGTCTGAATGAGTTTTGTATTTATTTTATTGTCGTATCTCAACTGTAATGCTGCAATAGGTTTTAGTAACGTTAGCAATGCTGGAATAGAAATCAATTTTTCCATCCGAGTTCGAAAAATAATGATTTCTATAATCTAATGATTATTTATGTGATTGTAGGATAAAACACATAATGTTTCGTGACACAATTCCAAGTAGTAAATTTTATTTAACGAATCTTTTTAAATTAGAAATTTCTCGCGGCTCTCGGTTTCGCACCGAAACAGCAGCAGATACACATCTTAGCCCGAGAGTTTTTTATTACCTCCACAATGTTGCAGTGATATACGACACAGTCGATAATTTATCAGAAGTATTGCTTTCAACCGTGGAAGCACTCGATTTTGGGTCTCCAAATATTTTAATTGAAAAAAAATAACAGTAATGTCTGAGGTGTCGGGTAGCCCTGTATGGAACTTATGGTTTTTGATGTAATTAAAATTGTGTACGAAACATTTTTATAGACAATGTTGTGGCAACGATGTAGTGCTGTGCGTGACTGGTATTATGATTGGATACGAAGATGCTGAGATAAACAAGTTTTTCACACCGTCTGGATATTTATGTAGCATTAAGTCCTATGTGTCATTTAGAACGTTGCCTTATCTTAAAGCTATCTCATGCAAACATATCTGAAACAGCCATAACACGTTTGGAATTTGATAAAATAACCAGTCCTATAGAGGAAATAATAATAACTAGACTAGCAATACTAATTTGATACTTGAAATACTTAATTTACCATGGAATTATCAGAGTCCCAGGTGTCTAGAATAATCCATGAGATCAACCGGTTACAGAAGCCTACATGGGTCCTAATTGTAGAGGCTTTATTCATAGCGGAGGTAATTTTAAAGTTTTAAAAAGAAAATTAGCAACGTAACCAACAATCATGTATCCTGATATGAAACAAGGTGTCATTATCTTAACAAACGGAGGTGTATTTTGTCGACCCATTACAACAAGATCGATGACACGAATAAAATACAAGAATAATATCTGCCGATGAATATTCTGGTTGAGTCATATCAACTAAACATCTCTTACTGTGGAAAATCCATAATAAATTTGCGAATCATTATGGAGACCCAATGGCTAAAATCCCAACCAGGTTCTCCCAGATTCTCGTTAATCCAGTTTTATTTTTATTAAGCTATTAATGGGTTTTCCAAAGAAACATTAATAGCTGGCCGATATTAAAACAGTTTCGAATGAGTGAATATTTTCTATTCGAATATTGCAGCGACAAGTATTTACATTTTGAACATATTATTGTTCCTACATAGGTAGGTAACGTCGCCTTTCTTATTGGATATTCCAATGATGTAAATGCCCTCTATGAATCCTAACCAAGACATAAGACTCTTGGGTATTTTTGTAGCAAACACATAGTATTTTTTTTAATAAGGGGTTGTTCTTTATGGATAGCCATTATTGTCATCAAATGAGTTTATTTGAATTATTGTGTCGATTGCTGGGTCAACATTAGCATTAAAAAAATTGTAACTACTTTTAAAAAGTTTGTCAAACCACACAAATAAGTGCATGATGCGATGATGACTAAATGTTGGTGCATCATTGTTTTAAGTTATTACTCATGTCGTAATCCTATTCATTAATCCCATTCAATTGAATTAATACTACACTTAGAGGCTGATACAGGCTGAAATGAATTTTAAGTGGATGATTGTGTTATGGAAAGAGGTGGAAAGTTTTCATGCATGTTGAATTCATATTTCATGCGTATCTTGCAAATTAATGAAGTGTTTGGTGCTGCAGGGATACTACGACATAATATATTATCGATGTGATCATTACATTGTCGAGATCATAAACAGAAAACTACAGAAGGTTAACAAAGTGGAAAGCAATTAAACGCATAGCTAAAGCCTAAATATTTCTACAATGTCAACGTCAATTTATTCTGAGTCACACTTAAAAAACGTAATTCTTACACACAATACGTCAATTGAAAACGCATAGAACAAAGAAAATTACTATTATCGTAGCACATTACGATACGCGATAAGCTGTTTTTAGAACACGTCAATCCTCATAAAATATGTTTACGCAATCAGAGTATTAGGTAATAAAGTAACACATGCGTGAAGAGTCCGTACGGTTCGCGTAAAATATATGACGCCATGGTCAGTCGTGGTTTTGACAGAATATTCAACAATTTTTAACTGTCAGACGATTGGAGATATGATTTATTATCCGATGTTAGATAGAAACACAGAAAAGAACGTTCAGTGCGACAAAAAAAAAGACTTCTTAGTTGACTCTACAAGATCAAAGTTGGTCGTCGTTGCCAAAATTAGCAAAACTCGTACTAAAACATTTTAAATCGTCTACTTTTATTACACAAAAAAATATCTAAACTTTAACAGGCTACCGAAATCAAGTTACACCACTATTATATAACTGGGTATCCGGCGGCATCTATTCATCATATAAAAGTATCATACGATACACATTCACTGCTATAAGATATTGCTGTAGTTAATTAATAATAAATTGAATTACATTCTCTTAGTGTCTGTAGTTTATTTTTATCAGGACTTTAGATATTTCTATTCAATGTTATTATAGCATTGGCAATAAAAACTTTCATCATTCAACGAAAGTTAGATTAACAAAAATATTTACATCAATTTTTTTGACCTAAACCAGTATTGTCGTAGTAAACTAGACACTGGTCATCATTATTTAAATCCTAGCTAAATCTCAACTTGCTCTAAAAAGCCGATCTGTATGCGATCCCGCAGCGTAGGTATCGCCCATCCCTAATTGGCAGTAATAACCATGACACAGAAATTGATGTACCTGCTAATTGGATACAGCCGATCTTGGTCTTGTCCATCGGAAATCGTAAAGAAGAGCGCTGTCGTAAAGTTGTCAGGTTGACAGGCTGGTCGGTGGTACACATATGTCTGTTGCAGCATCATGCATAAACTTTCTTGAGCGCTATTCCTTACCAGGGTCCAACGTTTCTTATACGTATCAGTTAGTTTCGGATTAGCATTTGAATTGTAAGCACATGGTTTAGGTACAATTGTGGAATTTAAATGAAACAGATGAATATCAAATAAAAGAGCAATTAAGTCTACACTGAAATACGTCTAAAAATAAACGATAGCACAAGCACGGCGACGGACAGGCACTAGCTGATCATAAAACAGGTCAACACGTAATTACAGTGGATGTACAATATCGCATAATATTATAATAAAAGACCGCTGAGTTAGAAACGGTCGTTTGTTAATATAATGCAACGTTGGGCTACCGTACGACTGGCTACCGCCTTGATAATATATTGATTCTAGATGCTGGCTAGATTATGATATATTTGCCGCTCGTATTACACGCTGCCTTGCTCTGTACAGCCTTCGCGCCGTAAATTTACAAGAATGCGTGGGTTATTACGCCAATTTCATGGTCCATGGCCGGAGAAAATTTAAGCTAATAAATTGCACAGGTCATCCGATAGCTACAAAATTGAATAATATATCATTCACAGATATCACTAGAAAGTTTAAAAGCATTATTTCAATACTACACATAATAAATGGACGTTCTCGGTCCCAGTTGAAAACGATACATCTAGATAATATGCAAAGCGATTCTTCCATTTTTCATCGTAAACGCACCAGTGCACTAGGGGAATTGATTAAATCCATTAAAATACCGTCGATATAAATTGTCTGGGTCTACGCATTTGTCATAAGAATCCAATGACAAGTATTTTAATCTCCATGCGAGCGTAACTCAGTTCTATGAAGGCAAATTTAAATATTTGATTATGATCAATCTATGTTACGGAAACATTTAATCCGCATCCAAGCCATTAGCGTCTAAGCTAATTTTGGTTTAAATCATAATTTTCTTAAATTCCGGGTAACATAATTTTTTCAACCGGTCAAATGCTGCTACATTTAATTCTTAAAGTTATGTTTTAACTTCATGGTCTAAGCCCAGTTACTTCACTGTCAGGCATATCATCTTTAACACAAGTGAGCTGACAGTCTCACAAAAGACAGACGAACAAATCCCCTTCATATTCAAATACCATTTTCAATTCTTTGCAGTCATTAAAACACGTGCATCATACACTCAGGCCCTTGGAATGTTCAGAATGGGGATCAGTTGTACAATAAAAAGCTTGAAAGTACTATACGATGACAGAGCATCCAGCGGTAACATACTTGTTCGTATTTTTATTGTACCGTTTTAGCTTTAAAAGTTTCTTTATTAAGATTTCATGATTTTGTTTTTGAAGCGCTGATACTTATGCTACCACTTTTATAATTTGAAGTGCTATGATATTATTTTGTATAGATTACTGTTTTGTTATTTCCGCTTTTGAATAATACCTGAAATCCGGAAAAGATTGAAGTATCTTTTGTACTTGCATCCAAAAAGTACATGCATTCACTATCGCCATTAAATTTCAGATTTAAATTGTTCTTCCTACCCAATTATGCCCATTTCCCAACATTATAACTTGTTAAACTTATTTTAACTTTCGTCCCATATTTTTCCTGCAGAGTTAAGTGTCTTGTGCAATCAAATATAAAAGGCTTTTGTTTAAAATCCACAGTTTTATCGTTGGCTCGTATAAAACATGTAACGGCCATAACATTAACGAGTAAAGCCATCGTTATCACGAGAATGTTGGAATTTTAAGAAGTACCTTTCGATACAGTCGCGTGGACACAAGATGTTTCACCCGGTAGCGTTTTAAAATTCACCTTGTAATCGTGAATGAATATTTTCAAGCCCAAACTTGTGGTAATGGCTTACAAGAGAAATGTGATCGATGCATTCGAGATAAATGATATATGGGAATTGTATGTTTTATTTTATGAGCCTGGCTGGATAGTGAGATCGACGTTGAATTAAGTTTTTTCATTTAACGAATTGGCTTTCTCTAGTCCTGGATAAGAATAAAAACCAACATGATTTTCTTAATTTAATAAACTGCCTAAAACGAACAAAACTGTGCACAAGAATGATTATGCTATTTAAAATTTCATTGGCCCTTACTGGACCCCAACACGAGTCCGGTATTAGAATCCGATTGTCATAAAACGGCTTGTATAAATCTATAAAAATGTTGACAGTGCTTGGGTCGTTGGGGTCACAAGTATATCGCATTCCAATCGACAATACTTGTAACACACTGTATAATTATAAATTATCTCGAACGAGATCTACTTCGGAGTTTTATGGGAAAATTCCTACATAGTTAATACTCTACGTTTATTGACTGCTGACGTTAGTTTGATTGAAGTGTTGAAATTGTGTTTAAAGATAATGTACACAGAAGACAAAAGGTCATTCTTAGATTAACAAAGCGTGAATTCATTTTCGTTAGATTTAGTCTCGCTTCTAAATATTTCCATATCTTCCAAATTCGGCAATGGATGTTTGCGATTGATGTTATTCCTTTGTCGGATCAAAACCCACCTGTTTTATCTACGGAGTTACTAAAATTGTTTTCTATTAAGTCAATACTTTAGTTTCTATGGAAAGATATTCCAAGGTTCCCCTCACCCTAAATTCTAAATCTATTAAAAACAACCTTAAAATCCGTAGGTACCTTGTATAAAATAAACAAACGTTTTTTTTTGTTTTAAATCTACACTTTTGTTCGATCGCACGTGTTAAATATCGCGTGTTCTTATGCACATTCAAGGACTATGTATGAGTAATAAAAATGGTATGTAAGAACAAAGTCAAACGACTTAAATGACATTGAATTCTTTTCTGCCAATACCTAAGGATGTATACAATTTAAAGACGATTCTTTCCGTCCAATTTACATGAACCGGTATTTTTAAATATTTTAAAAATAATGATTACGTACGTGCAGGCTACTGTAGATAAATTACGGGTTGTTCTTTGGTTAATAATTGTAGGCTGGGGTATGAGCAGAAATGTTGCGCTAATATTATACCTGTTTGGAGCATCTGGTTCGTCTTGTTCGAGGATTTAAGAATTCGATCGATTGGAATTTGTTTTTGCATGTGTTTTGAATTTTCATTCTGCTTGGGTATCAGAGTGTTTAATATATTAATTGTCATGGTTAACTATTTTGCTATTAAGGTTGTTTATTACGCAGTGTATATGTATAAAATGTAAATGTTGAATAATGTTTTGTGAAATTCTCGCTAGTGACTCTACCCCAAACTTAGGAATGCACGCCCACCCCCGCTCGTAAACCAAGGAATTTCCCTTGATAAACATTCTAATAAGTCTTATTTTTAAACCAGTGACATTACCACACTCTTTTGACCCGATGCGTTCATTCTTCATTATAATTATAGACGCGTTCCTAACTTTTTAAATATATTTTTTTCACTGTACGCATAGGCCGGTGCAGTTAATGACACCATCTGTCAAAGTTGTGCGCCGTTAAAGGTCAGACTGGCGCATACGATTATTCAGATATTTTGTTGCTTAGCATAAATAGAAATAATGATTTGTGGTTTTCATCATTGAAAATCTGTTGACATTGGCTTTTTATTAGATATTTGTATATAACTTATAAATTAAGCCATGTTAAGCTTCGTATTTATTGAACCTGACGCTATTGAAGATCTTTATGTATAAAGTGAAAGTGCGATGTCAGTTTAACATTGAATAAAATGTGAAAATGTAATTGCTTGCAGGTATAAAGTTTTATCAAATTACTTATTAAATATAGCTTTACTGGCGCCTGTAAAATCGAAACACTCATACATCCATGTTGGAACTTACAAATCACCAAATTATGGACATTATGGTTCACTTTTTTATGAAATCTCAAACTTTTTCTACAGAACTCCCTAATGCGATTAAACGAAAAAGTCGACTTTATTGACAGCATCAGAAATTTCTTATAACTTACGCTCATAAAGAATAGAATTAAGTCACAGTTTATACAAAGGATCATTTAATATAATCTAATCTCACCGTAACACGGTAGTCGAAACAGAATGTCCTTTTCAAATCTCTATCATAAAAATAAAACGAGTTGGAGTGTTGGGACGCCATTGGGACTGACGCCGTGTAAATGGGAAAACAAAGAATGCACGACTCTGATGTACAAAATTAAATCATTTTAAAAGAAAGGGAAGATCATAGAGTTTTAGTACAACTTTAGCCTGTTACAGAGCATTTGTTTAGATCTCCAAATCATGATCTTAATTGGTCAGAGGGACCAATTTACTTAAATGTTTAATCTACAAAACATTAACATTCAAAATAAAAAGTGTATCGCATACTTATTTGTATGCACCCATAAGACATGTCGGTCGTGGAGTAATGGAATGCATCCTCAAATCATAAGCGGATGACATGGCTCCGATGCATTTTTAACTAACACTCTAAAATGTTTCAACACGGATTGAATTATGGACATAATATTACATAGCAATCTTTTGAGTCACAAGTTTATCGTATATTTGAATTACTATGCATTTGTGTACATCAAAGTGAGTCTTTTAGGCAAGTAGATGTTAAATTTTGAAAGGGATACATATTTTTTTTAAATAAAATCTTTAACAACTAAACCAGTCGTACTTCTATCTAACGATTAACTTTGAGTAGTCCTTTATCCTAACTTCAAAGTACACGTTTACTTTGCTTTATGAAATAGTAAACTTCGTTGAAGTAAAATGAGCTTATATTATCGAGCTTGTAGTTATAGGGTCCATAGCAACACGTACAATAAAGCGGGCAGGGCTGAAGGACGGGGAAGGCTGTTCCGACCCGTCCTCGACCCGACGATCGACCCCAGCGCGTGCGCCCATTGTTTCGCCGCCCGGCTAATGTTACACCCGTCGTAAACTTGCGTGCGCGCACCATGACCAACGCTCGCAGCCAACGTGGACACATTTTCACATTTTGAGAATTTGCATGCCTGTTTTCCAATAATCAGAAATCATTGGAGCTGCTTGTCTCGTTTGTAGGGCCACTTTTGACCAAGATGCATAGAAAATTTATTGATGGATTTTAATAAGAACTGTACTAACTGTTTGCACATCGACCATCTTAAAATTTCCTGCATATACTCTCCGAAACACATATTTAAGCAACAGAAAGCACTTAATTAATTAACATTTTTACAAAATTTCTCTTCCACATTTCGGGCATAGGTTTTTTTGCACTGGGCCGTATCAATCTGGATATTAATCGGGCGAGTTCGTGTCGTCCCGCCGTGCCGTACTTCGTGCCCACACGAGCTCGGTACCCGTAACCCGAGATTGTTTTCGAAGCGGGAGACGCGTGCGCAGGACGACCTCCGCGCTGGACCTTGGAGTAGGGTTACCAGAGAAATTCTTGAAAAAATATTAAATTTTGTTTGAGCGTTCACAAACTGGTTATAAGTTTTGTAACGCAAGTTATAACGTCCATTATGCAGAAGCAGAATACTTTATACATATTTTATGCTGCAACAAGCTAGATAGGGTTCAGATTAGACCAGAAAACATTCGTTAGTCTTAGGGTAACTTTATCGTATAGTATAAAATACGTAAACTATTATTATTATTTAAGTCTGACTTAATTTTCTGGCCTTTGTTTGGTAACCCTACGGCGGAGACTCACGTAGTCGCAATTATGTGTATTCATGCCTTTAACCGCGTTTGCGTTACGCGAGCTATGCGCATGTGGGCAGTATTTAGTACAGCAGTATGAATAAGTATAAACTTGAAACGTAACACAAATAATGCCATGAAGTATGTCCTTAATTCCGACTTTACTTGCAGCCTTTTGTAGGTCTCTGACTCCTACGCTCTTGCATTTTGTTAAGGTTGTTGCTTTTAAATTGCCTCTTAAGAAAATCGGCACTCTGCATTTGAAATATTTCACCAGATTTTTTCACGGCTGTCGATAACTTTTGTTTAAGGTTTCAAGCGAACATGTTCTGTTTGTAGTTGTACTGTGAACATAAAAATTAGTTTGTAAATCTTTTGTACTAAAATTTTGGTTTAAACATTTCTTACCAGACTAAATTGTGGGATACGTGTAAAGCAACAGTTCGGATAGATTCTATGTCTATCAACATCTCACGTGGGCACTTAGAGCAGCCTCATAAAGGGATGCTTAACGGAGTGCCCCAGGGTTATGGCATTTGTCCGTCTTCGTGCTTGCCTACTAAAGGCATATGCGTGATTTACGAGCTGGTTACCTATAGGGTAATTTGCCTGTTCCCAGTAAATTGTGATTCTGTTTATTTTCTATTGTCGTTCGGAAATTGACGACCGTAGAATTAATGTTCTGGGAGATCAATCATTTGAGTACACATCTATTATCGTAGACGCTTGCAAAACATTTAAGATGTAGTGCCGTATTCGTAGAAAGCCTCTTTAAACAAGATAACGACTGTAGTAGAGAACAAAATACAAACCTAGGAATGTTTATCGTCTAATTGAAACCCAAGCGGTTTTTTCCTTACATCTTAGTCTCCAGCAGCCATTGGTGGGTTTCTCGACACAACGGCGGTGTCTGTGTGCCTGTGCTATGAACAAACGTATTTATTGTATGGATGGCACGCGAATTCCTGGAACTCACGATTCCCATCCACGGCGAAGGATCTCAGTGTTTTTTTTTTCAACCATTTCTCACGAGGGTGTTTGCTCGTTTGGTTTTTTTTTCAACAAATTCCAGAAATGTTTACGTTATGAAGGTCGTAGGTAGAACAGCATCCTGGTTGAGTATTTTTTTTGGATCTTTTATGTTTTTCTCTTTGTTAAATAATGTTATGGGATTAATGTTTTGACTACAACATTTGTTTGGCTCACTCTTGAAAAAATATAACTTCATTTAAGAAAATTAAAATTAATTTATGTTAAGGATTTAGAAAAAGCCAAAAATGTATAAGTATTTAGTTGTTAAAATGTTTCTAAACCTTTGTAGGGGCAGTGATGAATGTCATTTCATAAAGTTTAGTGCGTGCAATTATCTAGTAATAGCCACTTTGCCGGCGGACTTGCGTTCCAAGCTGATAGGTTGATTACTATAAAAATATTTATGGAATTGATAATAGGCGTATACTATGAAATGAATTTTGTAATAGGGTGCACTGAACTTACTAGGTAAGGGCTCTACCGTTTTGAATGGTGACATAGACAAAGATTTCCTTTGATGTTCCATATGTATTTTCAGAGCAAAAGCAAATTCAACCATGAATTTACAAACGTATGTACTTATTTGATTTTATTAATAAGACTTTAAACTTATTTTGAATGTTAGTGGCGTAAGATTTTTTGTCTTCAGATTTAATTATATTAATTGTTAATTTTAATTACTGAAGAACATCTTAAAACATAAGTAGCTACATATTTGTATACATACGTTATTTCAGTACACTGTTAAAAATAAATATGTACCCATATAATTTAAAGCCTTAGTAAATAATATGTTGCCGCGTCTGCGCGAGAGTTGATCTATGGCGCATTCCACGCCCGTAACACCGGGAGCGGTTGGGCCCAATAATAAGAATATGAGCGTAAAAAACGAATACGTCAAACCGCGTGTTTCGTGCGCCCGCGCACCTCGCCTCCCCCTCCATCGCCTTCTGTCATATTTTTTTTTTACCAACGTTTTTTCTTTTCCCCCTGGAAGGATAATCGTGTATAACGCTAGACCGCATTCGACTCGAGTTTATTAATATGAACATTCGGTACATTCTTCTCTTTGTATATACGTCTGTATGTATGATGGATGAGATTAAACTCTTATGAATGCGTGTCCTTGATTTTTTGTTGTATTGATAGTAACATGAATTTTTTGTACCACTCTTACGTCCACTATGTATATTATAAAACTCTTCCTTGTAAATTTAATGGTGTTCATTTTGTTGTATTAAAAACTTCGAGAGTGAATTGCTAATTAAACAGTGTAATAATAAATCATTGACATGAGCTTTATTTAAAAAAGTATTTAAAAGTTAGAATGTATTTATGATAAAGCATAAATTTCTTTTCGAAGAATGACGTATGGTTTATTAATGCCTTGAACGTATAGCGAAATTTCGCTATATACTGTAATGTTTATGTGGCAGTATTGTAAATGTTTCGACTGCTGCGCAAGTGGTTGTGAGTTCGATCCTAGCATTGTTTCCACAGACAATGTGCTTATAATAGCTACTGTCTTCTAAGAACATGCTATATTGAAATTTGTGTTTCCTAATAAGGTTTCTTCTTTCATAGAGGGAGTTCTTAGCGAGGCACATATGACATTTTTTGCTTAAATTACTGGGTAAATGTAATAATTTTAAGATAACATCTTAATTTTGTAAGACCTTGTTTGACTTTTTGAGTTTTATTATAGTTTTAATCACTTACTTTTGAATAATAATATATTTTATTTATAAAATTTGCTAATTAATTTTAATACATTCACATTTTTTTAGGAAGGAATTTATTTTGAATTTTGACCACCAAAGAATTATTAAATTAGAATTTTAAGATTTTTGTATAATTTATAACAATGATATTTTGTAGTCGTGTCGATCGCGTCGCACTGCGTCGTATTATGTTGTAATGGTAATCATTTCTGTAATATGGTAATGTCGGTGCCTGCCCGTGGGCTTCTTGAAGAGATTGCTCTCAGGGGCCCGTGGCGTGCGTCTCGGCTTCATAATTTCGAGACATGACAACATAACTTTTTTATACTCTAAAAAAAAGTTCCTGTAGTTTTAAATTATGAAGTAAAAAAAAAAGTTCTAGTGTATTTGCGTTCAAAAAGTATCTCAACAACACAAACATAGTAACCACAAACACCTGGTACGTACCTTGTTTTATAAAATGGTACATTTTTATCAGAAAATCAGCAATTTGTTAGTACGAGCAACAATAGCGTAGGAAAGTAACACGGTTTGTCCGCTCTATGGTCATCGCAACGCCCAAGGGACGAGGCGTGAGGTATCTCAGGAATTTTAATCGCATCCATGCCTCTGGCCTCTGCTCACCATCCGAAAGCAATAAAAACAAAACTTGGAGCGGCCAGCTTGATTTTTGGATATGAACAGACATTATCTAGGCCCGACCAGCTTTTATTTTAATTTACGATATTATTTATTTGGTATTATATTTTTATAAATAATTAAAAAATCGTATTTAAGTTTTAAAATGCTTGATTATTTTTGCCGTTTTTGGGAAGTGATTTTTTGAGTTTTAATTTTATGTAATGTATTTAAATTAGTTTTGACTAAAATTAAATAAAATTATACATTTTAAGCGCGAAAGAAATCTCGAATGTGTCGGTCGTTTACAGCAGATAGCCAACGAGAAGAAAAAGACGTAAAATTAGTTCCGTAGGCTGCAGGTGTGATAGAGACAGCTGTATACGTAAACTTGGGTGAGAAAGAAAGAGATGGAGGCACGGTAGAGTGAGTCGAAAAGCAACCGGTCCAGGGGAGGCAGATGCTTACTAGAAACCCCTACGGCAAACTTACAGATTCCAACAATAAGAAAATAATTATTAAAAACAATTCCAGTAAAACCCTTATCCCGATTCTGGTTTTCGCATGGGAAATAAAATTGCCTTTCTTCTTTTTTAATATTTGAGTCTGTATCTTTTATTATATGATGTAATAAATAAAGTAATGCATAATTTGTGCCTAAGTGCTATTAAATAAAATATGTATTTTATTTTAAATGGTCTGATTAAACATTGGTTTTGATAAAGTAATAATTATTATAGTATCTAATAAAAATAAAGTTTTTCATACTTACATAACTTAATAGTGTTTTTTGTTTTCCTAAATATCATATTAATTATTCTAAGTTAAAGTTGTAAGTGCCTACAATGCTTTTGATTTATAGTAAATTTGATAAATTTCTTTATATTTATACTTATTCTAATGGAATTCGTCTTCAATATAAAAACTCTTTTTTGCAGATAAATTATTTGTGTTATTTTCGTCATTACCTGAAATTTTACTGGTATTTGTTAGCAAAAAACACATGGTGCTATTAGTCGTTCATACCGCACGATGGAATGTAGGCACCGTGCCAAATTACCTGCCTACCATCAACTCGTTAACGATGAGTTTTATGAATTAAATTACCTATTTTGTATCTCTTGATGACGGAGCGTTATACTTATCTGCGGTTACAATGTCAAAATTGAATTTAATAGCAACGAAACAAAATACCATCACGAGAATACCGGGAGAAACATTCTTAAAATATCTGCATTGTATTCAATGCATGATACTTATTATATTCATAATGTATTTTACAAATAATCACGCTGCAGAACAACGTGCTCGCGTGTCTATTGAAAAATCAAACATGCGCGCACATGTGTGGCTTCAGAATTATGCGGTTAGTTAGCTAAGAAAAAAATGCGAGCTATTTCAACGTAAGAACAGCGTGAGAATAGCTCTACCTCGCACAGACCGTACCGATCAAAAACACTTTACGTGAATTCACTTGCTTTAATTTTTTTTCTTACTTCCGAACTTGAGTTAATACTTGGGCTCGGTCGGGACGGGATTGCAAATGCGTGTAAAGGAATTCCGGAACAAAAATGTGCGCGTCTACCTGCAGCCGGCAGATGTGCCCTGAGTCCCCGCACCCCTGCCCCTCGCATGCCGCCATTAAACCATGTAAATTGATTACGTGGAAAATCTGAGAAAATCGCTCGCTAAGTACTGCGGCGCGTGACCGCTACATGGCCAGTGTCACATGTGAAATTGCTCGGCTTTTTTGCATTCCGCAGTGCTGTTGCCGCCGCGGTCGTCCTCGGATTGCTGCGATTACGATTGTTTATCGCCGCCTAGTTAACGAGCCTAACTTGATTCTGAATAATTAAAGAACTGTTACGATCTTCAGGGTTGCCACTGGAACTAGACATGTAATAAAAACACTGTAACCTCGAGTTGAATTTGAATGTTATAAATTCGAAAGTTGTGCCCAAAGAAAATAGGACTATGAACAAATAATAATATTATCTGTATAAAGTCTACCCCTAAAATGGAAATCAGTCAAAATTAATTTAGTATCGAGGAAATACAATTTTGTGAATGATTTTGCGTGAGGACACGGGATGAGGTCAATGATGGTCCGTTAGTGCATCGCCGCACGCCGACACCTCGGCGGGCCGTGCGTTTCGATTCGACGAACTTATTACGACAGATGGCCGCGGCCCGGGAGGCGGGAGCGCCCGCGGACCCCGGCCCTTTGGAGAGATCGACCTCCGAAATGCGCCCGAGATTGCATTCTTTCGGCGGCGCGGGCGCATTCCACTGCGCGCCATCCGAGCTCCGCGCGCCCGCGCCAGTCGACGCGCGCCCTTTTGGGGGTTAAGATGTGTCCGTTGCGGCGAGCGCTCACTATGTGGTCCCAGCCGCCTCCCCCGGAACCCGAATCGCAGAGCCGCGCGCGCGCGCACACCTGGTGCCGGGGCTGCTTCGGCAGCCGTCAGCTCGCGCGCATGGAGCGACCGCCTCCCGAGTACGGCGTGCGCGTCGACACCACTTCCGCACGCCCCGTCGGCCTGCGTGTTCGCGATGAGCCCCAATACCAGAACATCGAGGAGATGCGCAAGCGCCCCGAGTATGCTAACCTCGACGAGATCAGTCGCGAGTTCGGCTACCGCCTGTGTCCCGAAGGTCAGAACCTCGAGGACGAAGCGATTTACGAGAACATACTGTCAGTGCGTCAGATCCGATCCGCGGAAGTGCGTTTAGTGCCGGTGTCTGAAGTTGCGTACTACGAGGGTCAAGGTTACGTGGCCACGCAGGTGCTCAGCAGGAATGGAACCTTCCCGCAGTGCCCGCCGCACACCTGGAGTCGGCTGCAGCAAGCCTGCAGGCTCAATGGATCGCTGCGACTTTTCACTGTAAATGTCACTTGTTTATCTACTCAAAATATGCACAAATTACGCCTAGTATTTGACGTCATTGCCTCGAATACAATGTTCATTATGTAGTTATTTAATTGTTTTTTGCAGAATAGGATAGAACCGTACAAAGTCATGTAGTTTTTACACGGATTCCAAACCAAAAAAGTCATTGCCCAACTTATATTACTGTATTTGACGTTGAAAGCAAAAAATGCGTGTTTCGGTATTTTGTTCTAATGACTTGTTAATTTTATATGTTACTCGATGAATTTCGTGTGGACTCGCGAGATATCTTCATCGTTTTTTAGTTAATCTCACTGTTTTACTATTACTTTAAGATGCTTTTTTTTTGGTACATTTTACGAACAAACTAGGGTTAATATTTAGATGAACTTAAGTTATACTAGCTAATAAAATTTTAGCCTAATTTACTATTAACTACTGAAGATAACAAATAATTGTCGTCTTTGAAATAAAAGGTTAAATTATATATGTATACAGTCTTCGTTGATGTTTACCTATGTTCAGCACGTAGGCAACAGAATAATGTTTATTTTATGTGGTTACACTATTTTTTTACGATTTGTTTAATATTGATCGAGCTGTCAAAAGATGACTGGCGGATAACACTCTGGTAAAAGAAGTAGGTACGTGTTACCATACAGACATGGTGCAGCCGAGAAGTTTAACAATTTTTCACACTCGATCAAAAGTTTTATTGTAATAAAACTCGACGTAAACCATCTTAAGCACCAGTAGCGAACTAATTAAGTTTTTATACTCTTTGTCTCGTAATTCAATCAATTTTTATGTTGCCAACAAAAAATTAAGCTCAACAACTCATCAACATAATTACGTACCCTTTTTAAATCAAATGATCGGTGTTTTCCTCTTAAAGTAATTACAGTTAATATTAAACTTGGGATTAAATTGTTATTTCTTTATAATAATTTTTAATAATTTACGTTTTAAATAAGAAAGTACCTATTATTCGCTGTTTCCAAAACTTATAAAGATAACTTAATAATTTTTATAGGGATTATTTATTCTGCAGATAAAATACAATATAAACCCGTGGCATGTTGAATTGTTGCTTTAATAAAAATGTCGTCGAGATATAATAATTCAAATTAAACCATAAAGGACTAATTGTCTGTTATTATGTGACAGCAAATCGAACAAAAATTAAAGGTTACATGAATATCAAGTTCACATTAATCATTACATAGGTACGTTTATTATACTACAATGTATCTTGTACGTTCAAAGCAAAATCGTCCTTATGCACCGTTAATTATCTTAAGTAGCTATTTGCTTACGTAGGGTCGTATACGACGTTTCAGAACTCTGTTAAACTTATCGACTGAAGAACGAAAGCTGTCATCATTTTCGTGTCTGAATAAACCAATGTTAAATGAAAACGATAGATCGTGCCTTGCTGTAGAGATAACTAGTAAACAAAGATGGTTGACCTTCTAGTTTGCTATTTTCTTCTCGTGTCGATGTTCAATTGTCTATTTTATTTGGCTAACTCAAAACGCGACCAAGTGCTGGTTCTCTTGCTCCTTAAAATAGTTATAAGACGAAGGCACCAAACAACTGTTGAATTTAAAATTTTTGACTATCAAAACTAATTCTATCTCTCTCTTGTCCACAGGCGAAGAAGGAGATGTACGATGTGAAGAAACAGAGGTTGTGTTTAGCCCAGGATGAGTACAAGCATCTGAACAATGCGCTCTCCACGCTCGCAGCCTCTAGGACTAGTCGTAAGTAATAAAGACTATTTTGCTTTGGCAGGTTTTAACATCACCGTTTATGTGTACCTCATCTTGTTTGTATATTAGGACTACGTTTCCAGTTTTGTAGCACTTTTAAATGTATAATTATTAGGAATGAAAATAATGTATTCATCTTTAACTTAAGTATTTTTATTAAGCTTTGAATATATGGAAAAAATCCTTAAACAAAAGTCTTTATTATGCAGTATTCCTGCATAGCTGCATAGTATTCTGAAGCAGATAGTACTGGATACAGGGCACTAAATATCACAAGTTATTATACTATTATACAGAGCTCGTTTCTGTACAAATTGAAAATAATAATTTTTATCCATACTGCCAATTGTGTCCTTTTTATTCCATTAGGAATCGCTTGAAGATTGAATTAATTTTGCTCTTTTTTTGCTTCTCTTGAAGTCTGTTAAAAAAGCATATCACGACAAGTTAATTAATATTGGTTAGTGTCCTACAAATAGTTAAATACGTAATAATATTTAGGGAAATATGTAGAAAAACGTTTTCTATTAATTTGTTTAATGTGTACGTAGGTTATAATATGTGATAAGTATTTAAATTAAGTGATTTTAAATATTTGCAGCAAAAAAAATTGATATTTTAAGTCAATGGCAACAACGAATATACGAAAATAAACCCTATTGCCCTAAAATATAGCAGTTAATGTCTAAAGATGGGTGGATCGTCTAAGAAAAGGGCTCGATAAAAAAGTAATAAATAAAATAATAAGACATTATATGAAGCGTTTATTTTTATCTGATTCCATAGATTGTGTTCATATTTTATTGCTAAAACTTCCCTTTAATGTTTATACTTCGTGTCCGTTTATTGAATTTAATTTTGTGTTTAACTGTAGCGTGCGACATTATTTTATTTGAAGCATTCATTTGTAAAGAAACGATTTGTTTGCCTTGCTTTAGCGGTCGACACTTTGCTCTACAAGTTTTTTCAATTTTGCTACTTGTAAAATAGTTAAGCAAGTACGAAATTCTCGGCTGTCTTTATTATCGTTATTTTTCTCTCGTAATACATGTCTTTGCATACAATTTTATCTAATAACA
Source organism: Diachrysia chrysitis (assembly GCA_932294365.1). NCBI lineage: Eukaryota > Metazoa > Arthropoda > Insecta > Lepidoptera > Noctuidae > Diachrysia > Diachrysia chrysitis. The sequence continues at coordinate 3,934,910 of OW028659.1, read as the reverse complement.
TTTTTCTACCACAGTATGTTCATCAACGACGTCAATGACAACGACGTCAACAACATCGCGGCACGACCCCGACCTTCTTAGATCGGAGGTCACGCAGGCGCGGGGAAGGGTCGCCCAGCTTCGCAAGGAGTTAAGGCAAGCTCGGGCCGAAGTCGCCAGCGCGCGCCGCGGAGTGGATACCCTCGCTGAGTTAGTATACATCCTGATATACTAGATATTCGATTAAAGTAGCTTAGGTTAGGTTCTGTCCAGTCATTGGGTTAAAGGAATTTGTAGCAGAAGTCGCCTGAACATGTCACGATATAGATAGAAAGGAATAGAAACCTACTTAAAATATGTTATCCATAGCTTATCATATGGATGTAATAACAAAAATTTATTTTTCAGAGTGGAGCAAAAAATAAGTTCCCAGCAAGGTTGCTACAACATTACCGAAGCTCAAGCCATCATGACTGAATTGAAAAACATTCAGAAATCCCTGACCTCTGGGGAGAAAGAAAGAGCAGACCTCATGCAGTCGTTAGCGAAACTCAAAGACGACTTAACGAGACTGCAACTGGGAGACGCATCACCTGATCTTTCAACCCTCTCTCTCCCTCAGGAGAAACTTAGCACTGCCTCCCAAACTGACCTCTGTGCCGACCTAGTTCCAATCGGCACAAGACTAGCTGAAATGGCGCGGGTTCGCCTCCAGTATGACGAAGCCAGAAAGAGGATACAGCAGATACAGCAACAGCTAGCTGACCTCGAGGACAAAGTCCAACCTGGCCAAGCGGAATCTGATAAAGATAGATTACTACTCTTCCAAGAGAAGGAGCAGTTGTTAAGAGAGTTAAGGAGTATAACTCCAAGAACGAGATCTAAACAGGAGATGAGTGAAATCCAAATAGAGTGTAAGAGATTAGAGCAAGACCTGAAAAACGCATTTGAGATGTCGAATAAGTGTATTGCAGATCGACTGAGGTTACATGAGGAGAAGCAACTCTTGTTACAGCAGTTGAAAGATGCTCTGACGTCAATGACTACCTTAGAAGGACAATTAAAGACCTTATCAGCAAGTACCTTATCAGTGTCGAGCAGTTCGAGCTTAGGGTCCCTTTCTACGGCAAGTAGTAAAGGCTCCCTTAGTTCAGGAATCAGTTTTACCGATATCTACGGTGGACCACAAATCGCCACGTCTTTCCAAGTTGACAAGCCTATCGATATGGTCGATTTACATCGAAGGGTTGAAAGGTGAGCGCGAAATACTTTTCACCATTCAAACGTCAATGTAAATTATTATGAACACGTTTTGCGATATATCAAGTCAATTTATGCAAAGATCGGATAGGTTTATGCTAATTCTTCGCGATTTAGAACCTTTATAAAGTGGTTATATGATGTTTATATTAAGTTGGACAATGGTTTAACTTTCTTAGATCGATTCAACTTTCTCAATCCAAATATTTGCAAGCATATCCTAAAAAGGAATACGGGCTGCAACTTTGTACTTTCTCCTAGTATTGCCAAATCATTGCATCGCATGTCTTGTCCTATGTAAGGTAACTAATAAAAGTTTCGACATACATATCTATTGTTTTTATAATTCGTTTGACATTTTGATGGAAGATTCGTTTCTTAGATTTATAGATAGACAAATATGGATCTAAAAAGTTTACGACTGTTTGAAGTTTCGTTTCTTTTTTACCTTACGACAAGGTATCTAGTTAACGGAACATATATATAATATGTTTATAGCATAGATTTCTTTTGGCAGGCTATTAAGGGGTACAAGTTATAATGCGGACAGTGCGACTCCTGGAGCCAGCAGTTCGCCATCACAACCCTCGTTGTCTCCAAGAAGTAGTCTGTCTTCCGCAAGCCCACCACCCCCTCCACCGCCTTATAATCAAGTAAGTTTTACAAATTTAAGATATTTAATTTGTCTTAATGTAATTACTGTGTTGCCATCAATCAAAATATATCTACATAAAGAAAATACTTGGACTGGAACAAACATTTGAGGATCACACAAATATTTGTCCTATGCGGAAATTGAACCCGAACCAAGTTGCGCAGAGATAGCGTAAATACCACTCTGCTATCTATGCAATCGAAGTGGTTGTTCCTGCTACTTACAATAGTTAAATAGGAGTTTCTTGCCGGTTCTTCTCCATAGTTATACATATACTTCCAACGTTTTGAAAGTGCCTGAAAAGGCCTACTCGAAATAAAAATATTCTGATTTTGATTTTGATTTTGAGCAAGTTCAATAATTCTAATTAATGTAAGAAATTACAACTATATGAACTGACATTAAGATTATTAATACCGAACCTTTTATTTGTTTATTAAGCCATAAATATGTAAACATCATGCAAAGAAATTATAGTCATTTATTAAAAACAAATTCTGTTCGGCTATGGTCTGATCATAACTTTATTCTAAAGTTGATTAAGGAAAATCCATGTTTTAATCAACATAAACAATTTACCTTAAAGATGAAAGCGTGTGAGATTGTGATTTTACACAATTGTACACACTTGCCATTGATCACTATCACGGTACAGTGTCGAATCGCCATACAAATTCTTAAAACATTGTTATTAAAAAGTCTTCATGTCTGATATAAAACGACAACAATTTGGTAAGCGGAAAATTTATTACAAAATACACCCAAAAAAGGGCTTTAGAAGTATTAAAGCTTAAGTAACATGTTATTTTTAAGTGGTGATTATGATTTATTTTATTTTGATGTGTTTTATAGGTGGAAAGGCAAAGACGGCAACAGAGAGAGTTAGAAGAGAAATTAGCAGAAATGAGAATAGGCGTCGCCACAGGACTGAACGAAGTCACAGGACTTGCTACAAGTATGTATTTCATAATTAATTAAATAAAATATTTTAATATAAAATTTTTAAACAAATTCTAATGGGAATTCCTCCTTTAAGCTGTTCCATTTATATAATTATATGCCCCTAAACTTAAAATCAACATCATTTTAATTAAGAAACTAATATAATATTGAATATAAATAATCATTTCCAAAAAAATATTTACTTACTTAATTTTCATTTCGATTATATTCGTTCGTATTTTCCGTCACACATCGTCCTTATTCGTTTGACATCGTGTTTTCCGTCAAAATATTTTCATACAACGTCAATATTTTTTTATTTCTTTGTATTTTTCATATTTTCTAACCACATTTTCATCAGTTCCAGTGCAATTACAAGGTCCCGGTCGGCCGTGCGAGCCTCTTTCTCCAATCTCCGAGACGCCCCCGCCACCGCTGTCGCCTCGAACTCCCTCATCTAGTGGTTAGTGTTGTTAATATCTGCCTGTAACTATCCCACTGTTGGGCAAAGACCTTTTCTTGAATAGACAACGAACTAGCTTAGTTAAGTAGAAAATAGATAGGAAGTTTAATTGTTTCAGTGTTGGACAAAGTGCCATTAGATCACAGCATTGATCACCACGCTTGCTCATTTGCGAGTTGCTAATTTTAGGTTCTAATTTGAAAAACTATGAACTTTCTTGGAGTACCTAGAAAATAATGTAGTATGCTATTTGTGTTAGCAAAATTATGGTTGCAAAAAAAAGAACAAAATCAAAGATACTTTGGAGTTTAGATTATTTTACTTGACAAGCAGTGTAAAGAGGTACAATTACTTAATTAAAATGAACCCTTAATTGCAACCCAAAAAGTATTAATGCAATTTTAAGGGGTAAATAAATTTTAACACTCAGAACTCATTTTTAGATATTATTTAAAACTATGAATTGTTTGCCTAATTAATTAACTAACTTTACCTAAACACAGGTAATTAATTAACTAACTTTTTTATACAGGTACAAACACTAGATCTGTGTCTGCGGCAGTGAGTGACGAGTCGGTGGCTGGCGATTCCGGCGTCTTTGAGGCGGCGCAGGCAGCCAATGATCCTTCTAACGCAGGTAAAGCACCTTATAGCTATTGAAATAAGTATCAAAATAAGTTGACTAAAGTAGACATTGATCCTTTGAATGCTGGTAAAGTAAAATATACTGTATTTGTAGAGAGATAAGCATCAAATTTGTTTAAAGACCGTAACCAACGATGCGACAATCGCAAATGAAATTATACCTTATTTTTGTAGTGCTTAGAGTCGTAATTGTTTGTGTATGAAAGGTATTTGGGCCAGGTACACAAATTATTATATTGGTCTTTAAAGATTTTTTTTTAATTTTCATTGTTTATGATTAAGGTTTTACCCACGTGCGTATTTTCGGAATGTCGAATTTGGGCTTATTATGTTGGGAATGGAATTTTTATTCAAGTTTTTTTTTCAACTGTAGTTGCCAGTAATAATAGGTGTTTTATGTATGAAAATATTTTGTTACAGTGAACAGTGCCCAAATTGAGATTAAGTTGAGATACTGCGTTGAAGAGAGTACTTTGGAGATCGGTATTCTGCGCGCGCGCAATCTGCACGCGTTGTTTATCGATATCGGTACTCAAGTGTAAGTATACAATGTTTCTATTTATTTATAGTATTTTTGAAAGTTTTTAAGTATTCATATTTTAGTTTTGATAAATTAATGTTTTTTGTTAATAATAAAAGCTAGAACAAAATTTTAACAATGTAACAAGTCAAGTATATTTCATCTCTTTAATTAATTTATTAAAATTACATTTCTGGCTTTTTATGGAGTGCTAGTTTGATACTTCGCTAACCCTGAACTGTGTAGTACTATTTGTTCTTTATAATTAATTATTCTATTTGACGAAGTCTTAAAACTCACTTTTTTAAATACCTATTGGTAACAATTTTTACTGTTCTCCTTTTCGCATCAGCTGTTAGCAATATCAGTTTGTGCATAAGTCGGCACGTGTAAAGAGGTCCCGTGTTCCGCAGTGGCGTGGTGGGCGCGCTGGTGGTGGGCGGCGGCGGCGTGGTGTGGCGCGCGCGCGGCGCGGCGTGGCGCGGCGCGGCGCTGGCGTGGCGCCACGCGCACGCCGCGCCGCTGCCGCCGCACGCGCTGCCCGCCGCCACGCTGCAGGTCAACCTCACCGCCGGCGCCGAGTGCCTCGTACGTACCACCACACTTATACTCACCACCACACTTATACCACTACCACTTGTGCATATCACACTTCAGCTCTAAAATAATATATTTTTGCAAAACAAATACATAGTTTTTACTAGCGTCATTGGTTTGTAAAACACTCACACACTAAGTTACACATTGCACCATCACACTTACACAACACATTCTAGATATCAGACTTATACCACTACCACACGTAAGGATTAGACTTATACCACTATAATAACTCCTATAAAATCATACGAGAAACTATATGTACCACCTTATTTCTACGAGACATAATACTGAATAGTACGGTATTCATAGATAATATTATGATACTTAAATTGTTGCTATACTAAACTAAACAGAAAAACTATACCACTACACGTATACCACCTCACTTACAACGCAAATTATATACCAGACTTATAATTCCTGTTCTCGTACATAGAATAGATCAGACTTATCACTGAAGTAGTGAACCAGAACAGTAATCGAATGATGCCCAAGATATAAAAAGATTGCAGTTATTATTTAAAACACACTACAATTACAAATTAAAATTAAGAATAATTGCAACTATCAATAGACAGAGGAATGGCATAATATACTATATCACAAGCTAATGATGAAAACTAGCCAAATTCGAGTATTCGGCATCCAGCCTTGAGTGCCATGTGACAAACCCACAAGGCGAGAGCGATTACCTTCTGATCACCACTCAACTCATACCAATCCCACCCCCAAATATACCCACTCTAACATATATTTTTTATTTCAGGGTTGTACACAAGTTAGTCTGGCGGACTTCGAACCTGGTACTGTGACACAGAAATGGTACAACGTGCTAAGCTTCAGGTGCATGAGACGAGATGAAAGTTCAGATGAATCTACTGTCATATCGTCTCAGACTTCCACGCTAACAAGGAATAGAGGTAAGAATAATGATTTAAGTATTATTGTTTAGTAGAATTTAATTTATTATTATGTAGGTATAATTTAACAGAGTTAGGTTTTATGGAGTTCTAATTTTTATCATTCGTTGTGTGTTTTTTTCGACCATTGTTGTGGCTTTGATAGATCGGTCGTCTAGAGACAACTTCCTTTTAAATAAATAAAATTATTAATTTCGCAAGATTGTAACAAATAGATGGATAAATTTGAATATCAGTCAGTGACCCCTGTAGCTTAGTTGGTAAAGCGATTGGTGCATTTTACCTGTAGTCGCGGGTTCGAGTGCTGCGATTAAAAATATTCTTTTCTACTATTTGTACCTATTTAATTAAAATGATTAAGGTTTATAATTTATGTTAAAGGTCCAGAAAGTATGACGGGCGCGGAATGCAATGTTGACTGCGGCGACAATTCAGCATCGGAAGACGAAGAGTCCAGAGAGCCACTTAATCAGGTAAATATAATAGATATAATAAATAAGAAATCATGTCTGTGTTAAGTCGACCTTTTGATGACTATAGATTCGAGTCAACACTCGTATCTATAGTCTTAAATCAAACCTGTTAATATAAATTGTTCTTGAAGACAACATATATTGTTTTTTGTCTGTAGATGTTGTTTAGTCCAGAAATTAGAATTGTAATCAGATTGGGTTATAGGCAGAGAGGGATACCTCTATACAATATATCTATCTATTTGTGTAGCTTGGACTATTATACGGACTATTATATTTTACTAGCTGTTGCTCGCGGCTCTGCCCTTGTGGGTGGCAGTTATCGCGGCAAAAGTAGGATCCTTTCTTAGGATCCAAGCTTCCCTTATACCAAGTTTCATCCAATTCGGTTTAGCGGTTTAGCTGTGAAAGCGTAACAGATAGACAGAGTTACTTTCGCATTTATAATATTTTTTTGGACTGAATACGCTTCATAACTGTCTATATTGCACCTGGTTTAAATTATATATGCAATTTAAAGCCAGCTTATTTTTAATGTTTTACACAATAAATAATTAGGAATGAAAAGTATTATCAAAGTTTTCGTTCTTTACAGATAGTGGAAGAGGATTCATTCGAGGAGTACATTCCGGAGGAAGACATAGTTTTGGAGGAAGAGTTTCTACACCCGACCACCGCTGAGAAGGAAACAAACACTGAATGCAACTTCTGTCCAGAGGGAGCGAGGCAGTTGCATAGGAGGTACGTACTTGATTAAAGGCATTATGACCTTTTTGTGAGGCGATTATATACGCGTTTTTAGGTATGAGCCCTATTTGTAGGGTGATTATGTACTGGTTTTGGGGACGACGCCTTTGTACGAGGTATTTGTGTCCTCTGTTTAGGAACGAGACCTCTTTATGAGGGTATAGTACTTATTTTAAAGGCAAGGCCTTTTTTTAAGGCAATTGTGTCATTGATGATTAGTGTTTTAATATAAAGGTTTATGTAGTAATGTATTGGGTAGGTATGGTATGGATTATGGTGAAGGTTGTTTTTAATTATTATGGTGATGGCAGTTTGTTGACTAAAAAGCTGTAAATAGCCTTCAATATTAAGATATTTGACTATTTGATGTCTTTTAATATTTGTCGGAATAAATATCTAAATAACAAATAAAAATGACTATTGTCTATTATGAACAGAACAAATCAAATGTCAAATAAATAAACAAGATTAAATACAAAGGAAAATAGACCTTAAGTCTTATATTTTTAGCTTACTAACATCGGTGTCGGGCTACAGTATTATTTTCCTCTCAGATATATCAAGTTGAGGCGGGCAGCGGCCGACGGGAGACCTCAACAAGCTCCACTAGAGAAATAATATATACCCATCCTTGTACATAGTTGTATATAGGTATGTTTACATTGTGTCGGCTTTATATAAAGGGTGGTCTGCACAGTTCATATACTCTCATATATGATATATTATACAGAATTTAATAATAATATGTTTTTCTTGAGAAATTGTGTGGTTGAAATTGTGCACTTTATAGCATAAATATTATGCAGTTTTGCTTATTTTAGTATTAAATTAGAATTCTCAGATTTTTAGTCTTGGGTTTTTTGAAAAGCAATTATTTGTGGGTTTGATTTTGTTCGAAATCGAATTTTTTGAAATTATATTATAAGAAAATAAAATATAACTCGATTGACTTGACTTGGTGATTTTATTACTTGGTCAGTTTATTGACTTGTAAATTTTGACCGTATCATAAGGAACATATTTCAAAATATAATCACAATGATAGCATCAACAATACTTGTGTTCACGATTAAAAAATACGATAGGTTTGCAATTCTGGCATGTATGTCTGTCTGTCAATTTCCACCAATCAGAGACAAGATACTGGCCCGTAATTATCTATCATGTATTTCTTTTTTCAAGTCAAAGGTTACCTACCCAACACAAGACATTGATACTTTTAATATTAGTAACAGACAAACGAAAGCAGAATAACAGTCTCATTGTTTTCTTATCTTCTGCTTGGAATCAATTGAGCAAAACATTTTTTGATAAAACGACAAAATCAGCCCATTTTTAGTGTGTGCAATAATATTTATGTAAAACTCTTGGGTATGTCACCCTGCATGCTATTTAATTCATTCGACATACACGAGTGTTATGTGCATGAAACAAGCATGAAAAGTGGCACAATGTGGATGTATCTTTTGTGTGAGCATTTTTTTATTTTAGTCGATTTTATACAAAAATATAAATAATTCAAATTTATAATTATTATAGCATTTCTTATTTATTTATTTATTGATTTATTTCCATAAGTTCTAAAATGATCTTTTAGTTAGTTTTACTAAAATCGACTAAAATCAAACTCCAAACTTACTAACCTGTTAATTATTTAGTATTTAACTATAATTAGGTATTGTTTACTTTATAGAAAGAGTCAGCAAGTGAGCGCTAGCCCCGCCGAGCCCCTAGCAACCATCAAGAGGTCACAAACGTTCTCACCACAACCGCAGAGCATCGCCAAAGCCCAGTACATATGCAGGTAATATACTAATATTCATGCAAGATTCCTTATTGTTAACAGAAAGTTTTTGATTCAAACATGAATATTAATGAAAGAAACAAAAATACCGACAGCGTTATATAATGAATAAAATATTGAAAAATTAAATTAATTTTATATTCCCAAGTGATACTCACAATTAAGACGATTCTAAAGATTCCTCTCAAGCTAAAATCCTTTGAGCCGTTTAGGCAATAGAGCATGCCAAAGAAGTTTACTTAAACACACTCAAAAAACGTCCTTCTGGCGCAGTCGGGTAACAAGAGAAGGGTAGGATTTTAACGGATTTTAATGGAGTTTAACCTATAATCTACTTTGGTGTTTTCCGCAGACTGAACCGCTCGGAGTCGGACTCGTCGATGGCGGCGTACGCGCGGCGCGTGACGTCACGTCCGCCGCCCGCCGCCGGCATCCCCTTCGACCGCAGCGTTCGCGAGAGGCGCTCGCTCAGGTAACGTGTTGTTTGTTGTGTATTTTCCCACGGGTCGGTGGGAGTCGGACTCGTCGATTTCCTGCCCGAATCTAACAACACCCCCTGAAGTTTAAATCTATAAAGTCGTTTAAGCGACAGAGCTTGCAATGTAATATATGAAAATACTAGCTGTTTCCTGTTGCTCCGATCGCGTGGATGTTGGTTATTGCGGCAAAAAGTAGCCTATGTCCTTTCTCAGGCTCTAGACTATCTGTGTACCAAATTTCATTTAAAACGGTTCAGTAGTTTTAGCGTGAAAGCGCGACAGACAGACAGAGTTACTTTCACATTTATAATATTAGTAAGGATAAATATATATACTAGACTCTAAAAAATATAACCCTGCTTCTAGTGCAGTCGGTTAAACCAACAAAATCATATTAAACCGTATGTTCGTTACAGATGGGGCCGCAGCGTGAACGCTGGCAGCGGCCGCGGCCGCAACGCTAGCTGGCGCCGGTCCCGCACCTCCCTGGACCTGGCTCTGGACCTGAGAGCGCAGCACACCAGGTTGCACGACCTGAGGACTGATATCGCCAACTTGACTGCGCTGAAGAAGAGGTGAGAGAAAATGCAAAACACACGGTGGTGCTCGCCAGTTCTGTTACTTGAACTTGGCTTGACACGCTACCGTGTGACTAGATTTTTGAACTACTAGCCTGGAATATTACAACTTTTTAAGAATGTTTGATTTGAATGAACCACCATTTATACAGTTTTAAATAAGGGCTTAGACAGAGACGGTGTCACACAAAACTTTTACGTAACTGAACTAATTTACGAATAGGCTTCGTGGTCGATAATACTTCGACTCCTTTAAAAGTTGTATAAAATATTATAGATTTTTTTTATCCGGATGGCAATATTTATTTATTGTCTCATCTCCTAGACGCGTTCGATGCGTACTGCACGTATGTGCGAGGCCATCGGTAAATGCGGTGTATTACGACGCTGACTGGTGAAATACACTTTCACTGACCATTCAACTTACCCCACAGACTAGAAGAAGCCTACACTCGCGGGGACCCGGCCGTAGCCGCGTGGGTGGCGGAGGACGACACCCTCCGGCGGCTGGTGACGCCCGGCGAGCAGCCCGCGGACCGCGCGACCCGCCTGCTCAGCAGGACCTGCCGCGAGATCTACCGCCTCAGGAAGTCGCGCCAGGGCGGCCGGAAACCTGACCTCGTCACCTTCAAGTAAGTGTTAAGATCCACGCAGGTAGCCAAGTACCTGACAAAGGACGAGACTCGTGAAAAAAATGGGCTTTATTTAATTCTTCTTATTCAATTTTATAAATTATTTATTTTCTACATTGTCTCGGGTCTGGGTGTTTGTGGTAACTTCGTTGTCTCTGAATTCCATAATACAAGTGCTTTAGCTACTTTGGGTTCGAAGCAATGTATGTGATGTTGTCTACATTCATTTATGAAAAAAAATGGATTAATTTCTTGCTCATTTGTCAGCCCATCAAAAGTTAAGGCCCATAGGTTCAGCATTATACTTTAAGGTTTCTCTACTCAACATATTACTAACAATATTACTCTCTTCTCCACAGGGAAAAGATGGCCTTCTTCACTCGCACCAAATCTACCATCCCTCTCCTACCCGGAGAAGATGGCGACGAGATTCTCTCCGAAGATGACTGGGAGGAAGACCTCGAGGAACGAAGAACACCTGACGGCAGGTCCTCAAAAACATCGTACGAGCTGCGTCGAGACATCCCAACTGCCAACCAGGAGTCCACAGAGGTTGTGGAATGTAAGAACCCTTGCTTGAACACTCTAAATACTCTCGACACTTTGGACACTTTAAACACTTTGGACAATTTAGACACTTTGGACACTTTGGACCCTGAGTTTGAAGGTCAAGAAGCGAAGGATGACGCAAAGACTGATGAGGTGAGGTATGAGTTTGTTGTTGATAGAGTGCTCGGTGTACAAGTTTGAAAGGTGGGGCGTTTAGACGGATGGCTCGCAAGTTCGGTTCCAGGCTTAATACTATCACATTTTTTTTTTGCCTTTGTAAACATATTTGTGAAGGCTATGGCGGTTGGAAAGTGATTCGACCAAATTGTGAAATATTGAAAGCAATTTTAATCGCATTTTTGCGCAATAAATTTTATTGTTCAGGTTGCTTGCTGATAGCTATACATTGCTCTGATATGCGATGAATAATATACAAATGTTAATCTAATCATGTTTAATGATCAGATTAGGTAGGTATTGCGAGGGAGTCAGATGAATGAAAAATTCCATTTTTGTAGGAATATGTACAGTAACTCACTTGTACGAAATAATACAAATTAATCATTGCAACTCTCATGTAATTATCGTAGACCTTCACCTTTAAATATGCTTGTTAACAAAACTTGCGAAGCCAACCGATTTGAAACAGCTCTAGTATGAGCTATGGCAAATATGGCACCATATAAAATTGCAAATATACATTATAATTACTGTGATCATTATTGCCTATTGAGATTTTCTGGATTGAAGACTGAGCGAGAACTTATATATGTGTTATTGGTTATATAATATATATCCGGACTCTACTACCTGTACGTACGTGCAAATAGAGTGCCATATCGTTAAGATTACATATTGAATCTTATTCATTTTTATAACAATTTTATGTATTGTATGTACAAAATATTGAACAAAATTTTTTGAATGTTAGGATTTCTGTAAACAAGTATGATTTGATATGAATCCCGTCCATATATAGGCATATTTATGTATTAATTGTACCTATTATAAATTAGTATAACACAAAATATATTTATAAAATTGCAACACATTTTTCAAATATTGATATTACAAAATGTTGCCAAGTCAAAAGATATTTACTTGTAGTTCAGGGGTGAAATTGTGCCTTTTAATTATTGGTGCCTGATATTAGAGCCTGCGATTGTGCCATAATGGCATGCCAGACGGGGGTATATAGGTACAAAGTAGTTGTATGAGTCACAAAATGTATGCCAAACATATTTTTTTATTGTAATTAGACAATAATGTGGGGTTACGATCACTTTGTAAATAAAATACGTAAATTTGCGTACCCACCGACTTAGTTCATCTGTAGATAAAATATTAAAAAAAACTAAAATAATTTTTGCAAAAGAAATAATGATTGCAATTTTAAATTATTCCTAAAATTTATTATTCATAATTATTTAAACAGAATAATTGCCAACAGCCAATATTTTGATTTTTGCAAAAGTTATATCTTATTAGGGTTTCCTCCACCGAATATGTAGTTTGAAAGGCCAAAAAGAAAGCTTTGTACATAAATAAGGCTTTAGTTATGTGGAGTACTGCCCTAAAGCATCGACCTTAAAATCCATAATATTAATTAAATCCAAGTAAATAAAATTTTGTATTCACAAAAAGAAATTGTGCCTAAAATGTTATATCTTGTAATGTACCAGGCACTTAGAATTGCTTAAAAGTGCAATGTTCTACGTAATATCAATAGTTTAATAATTCCATGTGTTAACAGATCTGAGTTTGTACTGAACATTTGTCTCACTCAATAATAAATTATCATTTAATTATCTTTAATTATAAACGGCGATTTTTTTTGGGAGCACCCTAAAATTATCCTTTCTATTTATTTGTTACTCAAATTTATTAGCAAAGGATTTTATAAGCGTTTATAAATAAAGACTTAATTTAATTTATTGTGAATTAAAATATATCAACTTTTTAATTAATTACATTTTAAATAAAAATGTTTATTTTTTAAATAAGTTGATATATTTTGTGTACTCAATATTTATGCTAGAATTACTTGTACATTTTGTACATATCATAATTTAATATTATTATTCTAGTTTAATAAATCTTTGTAAATAATCTGAATAAAAAATACGATATATAAAAGAATTTGCATATCTGAATTTTACTTTATGACTATTATTATTTCTTATTAATTATGTAGCAATATTAGTCGATGTTAAGTATTTTTTTAACAAGAATACAATAGTCTCTTAGCTATAATCTTTACGTAATGTTACATTTTTGTAAAAAATGTATATTTTTTATTATAATTATTTACTTGGAGTTTTTATACATAGTGTAATTGTTACTGAGGTGAATTTGGGTTTGCCAAATTAATATAAGCCTTGTTTTAATTCTTCCATTAAAATAAAGGGGTCATTATATTTTGTAAAAATGCCAATACAATTCATACAAATGAAAATAAAAATTATAAATTAATATCTATTTGTTTGATTTTTTTCGTTACCCAGATTATGAAAGGCGACTGATATCCAGGTAATAATAGGAGATATCTAGCGAGAATAAAAATGTACCATCTTCAACGACCAATTCAATGCAGTTTCCCTAGAGGAATTAGTAGGTATTGACTCATACCTACCATAATAAATTAAAATGCAAATAATAACACCAAAATCGATAAGTAAATGATATATCTGGCCACCTATTCAAATCAAATCCAATAAAAATCTCATTTATTTAAAATAGGCTACAAAGTAGCACTTTTCAAATGTCAAAATAATAAAATGGACAGCACCCCGATTCGCCCACGGAACGGCGTAACGGCGCAACAAACTCCACAGCAGCACGCTGTCTTTCCAATGACAATAATACAAAAATATAATTTATGGACTGCGCCAAATAAACAAGCGTTTGAGGTCCATTATGAAATTAAAAGTATAATCTACACAGACCAAAGTCAGCAGATCGACCACTATTTTTACTATTTTTTTCGTGTCACCGTGATCACTCACTGCGCGACTGATCCACCTATTTAAGGTTGCTCAGCGAGCTATGGAAAGAGCTTTGCTTGGTGTGTCTAGAGATCGAATCCGAATTCAAGTGATTGAGAACCAAAGTAACTGACGTAGCTTATACGTACGAATATGCAAGTTAAATGGTAGTGGGCTGGTCATATCTGCCGAAGCACCGATGGCAAACGAGTTCTAGAGTAAGTCAAATCAAATCGAATCAAAAGTTTTTTATTTCTTATAAACCTCAAAAAGACGCTTAAGAAAAGTTAAAGTTACAGAACTAAATGACTTTAGGTGCGCGGGTCTAAAGTGGCCTTCCTATGGAGAAGAACCGGCAAGAAACTCCATAGGTACTCTTTTAAAAATATGTTTAATAAAGGCCGCGAGTCGGAGAGCGTAGTGGAGGGCGCCAGGCTGGAGTAGGGTTGATTGACGACAATCGTAGGATGGGGGGCAGTGTGCGTGATGAATTGCAATGCATTGCCACGCACCAACACAACACGCGGATGATGTAGCACGGCGGTTCAGGTTTAGTCAGTAAGAGTCTGACACTACCCGTTCGCTCCCCCGAGTGAGCGGGTGTCCATGAGGATTCCTCCGCCCAAACAAAAAAAAAATATAAAAGGATGGGGGGCAGTGTCTGGAAGAGAAAGCTGAAGATCGAGCTCAGTGGCGTACCATGGGGGACGCCTATGTCCAGTATTAGACTGATACGAGCTGATGATGATGATGATTTATTTCGTTGCTTTAACCAAAGCTTTACATACTTACAGTACCTTATCTCAATCTATACTATCCATATACAAATTTAATAAAGCTAAAGAGTTTTTTTGTTTGAGCGCGCATATCTCTGAAGCAACCAGGCGGATTTTCAAAAACCTTTTTGTATTCGATAGCCCAATTCTCGAGAAAAGTTATAGGCTATTTAACATTACGTTACTTGCCTTAAGAGAAAAGCAAGGCGAGTAAAGCCGCGGTTCACAGCTAGTACAAACATAAAATTTATATACAATAACAAAACTATCTCACGCGCAATCTAAAACTACTGAAAATGTAATCAAAACTTTCATATTTTTACTTGTTGATCAATATCAGATAAAACAACATAGTAAACACAGAACGCACGTCAATGTTACCTTTTTGACATAAAAATCGCCGTTATTACAATTAATTAAGGTCGATTTTTGTATTGGTTGGTTACTATATTCATGGGCTCTACTGTACTCAACAATCATTAGGTCTCTTTGCATACGACAAAGTGTGTAACTACATGATTGCAGTCGCGATTGCTTTACGAAAGCAGGGATCGTCAACCTTTGTAAACACACACATGTAAACTCGTAAGTACCTGCGTTTTATTGAAATAGATTTAGGATTAAATCAGTATTATGTTAAAAAATATTCAGTTTTGTTTTAACAATAATAGCGCATAGATTTTTTTCTTTACTTCTATCAAATTTAAACGAAAATCTTAAGTTTGGAGATTTTTTAATACCTTTTTTACCCTCATTTATTAAACATTTTTTCTACCGAATGTTTGCAACCCCTGCACCAAGTTTACCTTCCAGATTCAACCAAGTATAATCGGTGGCGGCAGCTACCACAAAATACACATAATTATAGGAACAATTGCCTCGTACTTTGCCTAGTATTATCGCAAAAGATAATATAGTACACTTCAAAATATAGCGTTGAAAGGGTCTTTTAAAATATAACCTACAATTTATTGGCGAGACATAAGTATACAGATTTTTTTAAGAAGAAATCTATACAAATAAATCAAAATTAAAGTGTCTGTTTGTAATATTAAAATAACCGCTTTTTACTACATGCATATGAATGCATTTATATGGTAAATATACCTATAAATATATTTTATTATTAAATATTATTATTATTATACCAAAATATTATTTTTTTTAATTTTTGTGTCTCTCCATTTGTTCCGGCTAATCTCTGGAACGGCTGGACCGATTTTGACGGGACTTTTACTGGCAGATAGCTAATGTAATGAAGAGTAACTTAGGCTTCGAAACAAAAAAAAACTAAATCTTTTTTCTTAAATTTAACGCGGACGAAGTCGCGGGCACAGCTAGTTACCTTTATTATAAGTAGTGCTATGATCAGCAATTCGATTAAGTAGGAATAATAATACATTACGGTATGAAATCTGTGTTTTTCTCGGTAATAATGGTGTATGGGATCATTTATTTGCTATCACTACTAACTTTAAGATTCCAATTTTTAAGATTATGTCGTAAAACCAGTCTGTAATTGGCTTACAAAGGTCTTTCACACAAAAGGAGGAAAATTTGTTCACCACGCTTAAGTAGGTAGGTACATAGGCATATACTACATGTCTTACTAAATTTTTATAAATTTTCCATTAATGATGCACTGAGTAAGTATATATAGGAGGTATAATAGAATGCTGCCTGCTAATTTATCCAACAAAATTTTAATTTATTTATTTATTTTAATTGGGGAGCTTAGCAGTAAGCTACAATTATGGTACAGAGTCAATTTACAAAATTTCAGCTTAAAATAAGTTCTTTAAATAAATTGATATCCAATTTTTCGCATTAATTATTCGACTCCAAAATCCTAACAAACGTGTCACCTCACTACGAGGGCCAATATCTGATTACTTTACTCGCTCAATGTTCAGATACATCACTTAAGCGGTAAGTACTAATTATCTACCTTTGAATAGCAGTGAACGGTTTTTTTTAATGATATTTACGCAGTTAGCCTGAGCGCAGGCTTTGACTGCTTCACCGGACTTTTGGCGAGAACCTTAAGGGCCTCCAGCCAGAGCAATAAAAAAACTAACTACGTCAGCAACGTTCACTAAGGGCACCCCCTGTGGGGTTCAGACCTCGACTTAGTGCGTTGCTAACAATCTTAATAAGGCAAAAACAGCAAGGGAGGGCTGGATCTAAGTTTTTATTATTTAAGGACATATTTTTATTGCTAGTTTGGCCGGCTCGGGCCAGCTTGATCTAGGGACGGGGGTGTAGCAGTGAACGTAGTATTCTTATTACAACATGAAAGAAATTGACCATTTCTAAATAATCTGCTGTTTGTTTTCGACAACCTCGCTGGTAAAATTCAATTACTTGGCTAGGTGTATCTATATTTGATTGTGAACTCGCTTCCCGTAAATATGAATTCGTTCACTGGATTACCGTACAAACATATTTTTATTAAAATATCCAGGCATATAACTGTATAATTATCTAGCTGGATCGATTTTAATTCTCCTACCTATTTGCCTCTTTAAAAGTGACATAAAATATAAACACGTGCGTGTTTTTTACAAGCACAGTGACTCGGGCATTTTTATAAGGTTCGTGTGTATTATGACCTATTTTATTGTCGTTTATTATTTATAACTTAATAAATATTTTTTAAATAGCACGCTATAAGCCGATATGTATATTTATTTTATTTATTTATTAACTTGTTGACTCAGCAGACGTTGTTCTGCCAGCTACATGATAAGGGTGGCCACTCTTATAATCTAGCGGTATTAAAAATAACCTTCTTAATATTCATATCTTAGAGCCTAATTACTCTCTGTGACAATATTATGTAATGACGAGAAAATTATTATTTTTATTATTATTTATTATTACTAAAATTCAGACATAAATCAAAGTATGTTATCTTTCAAGTTTCGCCACACTTAGGTGTGATTTACTTACTTACGTTACCCTACTGTCCCTAGATCAAGCTGGCCCTGCCGGCCAAACTAGCAATAAAAATATGTCCCTAAATAATAAAATCTTAGAAGCCAGCGCCTAGGCTAACAGCGTAGAATTCTTGAAAAAATCTTACTTACTTTTTACCGCGAAAGATACTCTTTTTTGATAAAAAATATTTAAGAAGATAAATTTGTTAGATCACCATGAAAAAATTGGTATGTCAAATATCTCGTACCCGACAGAATTTTACATACCATATCTGTAAACATAATGCATATTTTCAGATAATTATAAAAACAAGCAAAGAACTCAAAACAATACGTTACTGATAAGAGATTTAAGGTTCTAAAATCATTACAATAAAGAAGGAAATTAATTATGGAGCCAAAATAACAGTAGTTAATACCTAGGTGGGTAGAGTCCAGTAAGAACGTAGCACGCAAAGGGCCAATCCCACTATCTGCACTCACAATCACTTAGATTACACTTGAAACTAACGACGTACAGTTTATACGACTGAAAATGGTGCACGGATTGAATAATAAAAAAATGGAACAAGAGAATCATTTATTGATTCTAGTTAAATTATAAAAAAAAATAAAAAAAATTGCGACTAAACAACTAAGAATGAAGTATAACTTATAATTAGACTTATATACAGTATATAACAAAAACCCTGTCCGATCCAATAAAGGCGTATTCCTGGTTCAACATACGTACTATAAAAAAATGTCTTGCTCAGGCGGCTTCTTTGATACAAAACTGTAGGTAGTACACGTGAACTTTGTGGAGCGATCAGTGTTGCCTATGATAAGTTTTATTTTAATTTAATTATATTCACCGGGGAAAAATAATAACCTCGAATCCAAATAAATATAATAGAATAATATTTATAAGGATTGGACAGGGTTTTTGTTGTATGCTGTAGAAGAATTATCAATGTTGGCAATTAATAAAGTGCCAACCTAAAGCCGGCTTCCGACGGTGCGTGATATCACGGATCACCCCGCAGAGCCGTCGACCACGGACCCCGCACCGAGACTATCCCATGGTGCGCCCTGTGTCCTTGCTCTTCAATTAATTTTAATTCTAATACAATGCAAATGCATTGATATTGGTTTAGCGGGCAAATGATTCAGTTTCCTTGAAATAAAAAAACAGTTAATGAAAGGCATTGTCAGTTTTTTTTCAAGAAAACTGAAGTAACTGGAATCTAAACTTTGATATTTAGTATTTTATTGAACTGTGTGTTGTTTGTGTGCCTGCTTAATGCATATAATTTTGCTCTGGCATTGTATTAAAATTGAAATATTCAAGAGTAACCTATTTTATCGTTCATTTATTGACATCGCAGTTGTTTTATTGTCAATACAATGTTTCTTAACATTAATAACGGCTATCATTCGAGCTTTCGATTTCCATCAAACGAAAACACCACGCTCAATCGCATATACCTACTTCATTTACGCTGACGTCACCAGGTCATTGTCCCACATCCAAAAGGCACGTACAACATCAGTTTGAGATCACAAAATAATAAAGTAACTACTCGTTAAAAAATAGATTCTGCGGTAACATTTACAGTTGTCGTTTATCCACTTATGTAGCTGTTATGTAATTTTGTAACCACAAAGTCTTATTAAGGTCATTTAAAATAATATGGCGGCTAGAATTAGATGTAATTACCTGTTTATTACTCGCATACGACATTAAAACACGAAGGTTTACCAGAGAGGCTGAGAGACAAATTACCATTAACATCATTAGAATTTGTCTCTGTTGCTTTATATCATGACATTCTTTAAATATTATGTTAGTTTACAGATCAGGTTCATTTCCGTCTGGAACTTTATAGAGATCTTTACTAATTTTTCATACATTTTATCAAGAATATTTGATACATTTGCGTACCCATCAGATCTAAGAATAATAATTTGATGAGGCCGAACCACATTTTTGAAAGCACTATATATATTAGTTCATATTTCAGAGGGGTTACTCTTGAATAAATTGTAATTTTAATACAATGCCAATACAAAATTGTTATGCATTCAGCAGGCACACAAACAACACACTGTGCAAAGAATACTGTCAATGTTTAGAATAAAGCAGGTTTCAGTTTTCTTGAAAAAAAAAACTGAATTTTATGTCCGCTAAAATAATATAAATTTTGCATTGGTATTGTATTGGAATAAAAAATAATTAACGAGTAAGGACACTGGCAGTCACTAGTTCAATGTTAGAGTAAAACCTTTAAGCTTTTCAGTAGCTGATTCAACAAGCAAGCTCTATAAACAAAATGCCATCAAAGTTCTAAAAGGTAAAACAGATGAATGTTGCTCTATCAAAAGTTTATCCCTCTCTTTGTCTAGCATAATTTAAGTAGTCCTAATACGAGGCTAGCATTGTCACTCGACGTCTCAAAACACAAAAGACGCACCGTAACTCCATGAATGGTTTATATCTAGCAGTCGAGCTCACGCACACATCCGGACAGGATACGGTTCATATAACCCAGATTGTAAATCCGTAGCTAAAAGTATTTTTATTCCACCACCACCTTGGGGTGAAGCTAATTAGGAATTTTTGTCCACTTACCGCCTACGAATGTAAAACGCCATTAATCATAGCTGGGTTCGGTTATTTTTGTTATTTTAAGTCGATATTGATCGTGAATTCATGTTTTCTTAAAAACTTAGCTTCCGTTTTTTCCTAAAATTGTGTCGATAGATTTCGTTTCGTAGTAGTTTTAAAATGTTGAGGTGAGTATATTTAACTTGGAAAACTTTTTTATATATAAATAGTAGGTATATTACCTAGATGTTTATGTAATTAGCACCAATAATTTAATAAAATCTGGGCCATATTTTAAGGGCAGTAAATCTATGTAGTAGGTAGTTATACTCATAATAGCTACCATATTCATAGTTTATGATTTAATTTTCCAGATTTTTAATAATTAAATTAGGCCTAATTTGGTACTAACAGATCAGGCAAATATTTGTCTTTTTTACATCGAAATAAAACTAAAGAAGTCTAACATAATACCAAGCTTTGTCGTAAATTCCAACATTTCAAAGAAAAAAGTAATCATATTTAAAGTAGCTCCTACTAAAATATGTGACCAAAACAGGAGCACTCCTTCCAGAATTTAACATTCATGCTACATTCTTGACAGGTGGGCAAGAAATAAAAGATCTGGAAAAGGGCGTATAACAAAGGACGAGTTACGTAGCTGTTGATAGCGCAAGTTATAGGAGTGTGGACTCCGTGACAATAAATTTCAAATACCTGTAAAAAAATAATAAAAACAACAAGTAAATTATTGATAACAAATAAATTTATTAGAAAAAGAAATTAATATGCGACAACCTCTTTACAAAATATATAAATAAATATACCTACTAAATAAAAAAATTAAGAAACCTCTGACAAGTTTTAGTTAATCGCACATTTTGCCGAGCGGAACCAAATTTTCTGTTGTATGTACTATGCTTGTTTACTGATTAAGTGATTTTCCGCGCGACGATGGACGTTCATGCAAAAATATCGATAGTTTCGATATTATTAGGGTAAAATTAGGTTTTTAGATAATATAAAATAAAATGGCGCGCTCTGTTTTGGTACATTTTTACGATATTACTTGTTCATAATAATGCTCACAGTTTTAACTTGTATGCGCATTCTATAGTTTACATATTTTTACTCAAAGAATATGACCCATATACTTAGAGGAATAATTTAGTAAATTATAGAGCGCGTATATCGAGTATCAACTGTTGGCACTAGTTTTATTAAAACTATCTCAAAGCCTAATATTACCCTAATAATAGCAGATCGTTCGATATTTTCGCGATCGTCGAACGGAAAATCACATAAATCAGTAAACAAGATTATATTTAGCTAAAAATGTGCTTACGCTTGGCATAAGGGGCTACTAGCTATGCACACGCTCTATGCTTGTCTATGATTACTGTAAGCCCATATATCTAACTTCATTTACAAAGCACCACCACATCCCGCTACCGCCTGTTCTTTATACCACACTAGTGCGTGACCGCGGCGTCACGCGCCGCTTCGCCCGGAAGTGGAGGGGGGCGGCGGGCGGGGGGAGGGGGCAACATATACCGAATTATGGAAATTTTGTAACATTACTGCCCTGGCCATAGTGACCATAGCTAATGATTTACGTTAGTCGTTAACTTTACATTTCTTTTTAATATCTACAGTAGACCGCACGTGTATGGAATAACTATTAAGAAAAATATGCTTAAATGTATGGATTTAGGATATTTTTATACTTAACTGTCGACCCGCCCCCGCTTTGCACGGGTAGACAAAACATTAATGAACTATACACACAAACCTTCGTCTTAAATCATTATATCCATTGTTGCAAACCATATGCAAATCCGTTTGGTAGTTTTTGAGTTTATCGCGTTTAGACAGACAGATACGGCGGAGGACTTTGTTTTATACTACTTATAGAAGTACATTATAAGTGTTTCTAGGGACAGTCGACTGACTGCGGTATGGGTATGAGTTTAATGTATAGTTGTATTATGCCTTGTACCCCACTAGGTACATAAATGTAGGTTCAAGTTACAGTTTTCAATAACTTTTAATATCAGTCATCAGTCATCATATCATCATGCCATTTTTACTTTATTTATTTATTGCCAGTATCGCCGGCTTCATTGCGTTGTTGACGCATATCTTTATCTAATAATGTAGGTACCTACTTTGAATGTATTAAACTTATTTTTAAAAGAGTAACCTATGGAGTTTCTTGCCGGTTCTTCTCCATAGGAAGGACACTTTGGAACCGCGCACCTAGAGTCATTTAGTTCTGTAACTTTAACGTTTCTTAAGCGCCTTTTTGAGGTTTATGAGAAATAAAAAACTTTTGAGTTGATTTGATTTAAGTAATAATTATAAATTTCGACGAGCCTGTTGTTCTAGTGGTCAGTGACACTGATTGCTACACCGGAGGACGTGGATTTGATTTCCACCCAAAACAAATCTTTGTGTGATGAGAACGATCATTGGTTTTATGTCTGGGTGTAATTTATCTATAATTTGTATGTATTTAGAAATATATAAGTATGTTTGCCAGTAAATCTGGTTGCTATAATACAGGCTCTGCCTAGTTTGGGATCAGATGGTCGTGTGTGAGTTGTCGCAAGATATTATAGATATTATTATTTCTAAGTATAGAATTTACCGTTGTCATATCCTCACTGTATCATTCAAATTTATCTATTTAAAGTACATACAGCTATATACTTACTTATGACCTTCGAGCTGTCTGTAAAAGCAGGACTACCATATAAAAAAAGTTTAGGTTAAGTTTAGTTAAGGTTAGATATAATAATAATAGTCGTGTGCTGAAATACTGTATAATAAGCCTTCATTAAACTGCTCTAGGATTAGGTGTTAAAGTAATACTAATACCAAATTGTCAATAGAATAGGGATGTTTCCAGGGTATGAAAAGTTAAAATCTATTTAGTCCGTCAGTTAGATAATAAAAAAATATTCGACACGTATTGTTTCTTTTATCAAAACAATAAAAACTTACAAAGATACAGCGCTTTAAAGTTTCGGAGTGGGGGCTTATGACGCCACGGTAAAAATTGTAGCGATGAGTGACGTCACGCGTAATTTGCGTTGTATGTATTTTGATCATTATTTGTTTGTACAAAAAAAGAAAAAATACGTGTCCAATAAAATTCATTAATCAACCAAGCGGACATTAAAAAAAAAATAGGAAACATGACTATTGACGTGATTCGGACTCCTATCCTACATATCTAAACATCAATCCCAAGTGCAAAGAAGCAAGCAGTATTTCCATAAATCGTACTGCAAAAAGTTCATTGACTCTAATGATTTAGCAAACACAATAAATAAGTCAAACTCAGTTTCAAGAAGCATTCAAGTAATCTTGATAATACCTTTAACCACGTACAGCGAGCAATCAATAGTTTCTAACGAAACTGAATAAATAACGCTTCCACTATGCCTGTACTATAAGCTTTTAAAACAGGACTGTAGCCATTGTGGAAGCGAGATGGCGCGATACATTGCGCGTAGCGGCGTCTCGCTTACTCAACGGCAACAGTCCTGCTAAGAGCTCATAGTAATCGAGCTTGAATACCTGTCAGCCCCTGTGTGGGCGCCATTAACGTTATGTATCGAGCGAACATTGTGGATTTTATTTATACAGGTTGATATTAATATTGGAACGTGTGACCCATATTTAGATACTTGTGTGAACGTTTTACTTTGAAAGTAACTACGTGATAAAGTTACTTAAGCTACCCTAAAAATAACTTGAAACTATTTGACCCTTAAATAATATTACTTAGAATGGGAGCGAAGTATTAAGAAGCTGCCCTAAAAATAAATAATTGGAAAAGAGGAGTAGGTCCTAGGTATTTATATAACTTTATTGTAGTTAAATGGGACAGGAAAAGGTATAAAAAAACCATTTCCCTTCTGTTAAAAAAAAATATTTTTATTCCGTTAATTACCTACCCATTCGGCGTATAAAGCATGGTAAAACTATTGTATTGACTGCCCTTTTTCGAATATGGGTTTGATTCCCACTGAGGACATTTATATTGTCTCTTCTTTATTTTTTCTCTTTCTGGATTTATTTATTTTGTCTCTGTCTGGGTATATGAGTATGTTTATCAGTTGTCTGGTTACCATTATACAGGCTCTGCCTAGTTTGGGATCAGATTGGCCGTGTGTGGCTTGTCCCAAGATATTATTATTATGTTTAAAGTCATTTTAATAGTACCTACGTTGATATGTCTGCAATATTTTTTACTGATTATTTTTATTATTGCCTAAAACCCACATTTTTTTTTTAAGGTAAAACTTACAAACATAATTATTTTACGATGTCTTTTTTTTTTCAGTCAACACGAAACGTTTTTGTGTAAGCAACATTATTAAATTATTATTCACTTTTCCTTTTATAACTAAGTATAAGCTATAGGAAATAGTAACGGTGTTAGGGCATGCTGTAACAATGGGTGAGCCACACAATAGGCTTGACATGTGCCTCGTGTGTGGAATGACAATGTTGATGGCGCGGATCGCCGGCGCCTGAGGCACGGCTACACTGACAGCGGGAGGGACATTTCTACAAGCGATTCAATCAGTATAATAACTTTCGTGCGGAGTTTTGATAATTATTTAAAACAAACTGTTTACTCACGCTTTTGTACTATTTTGTGAATAAAGTATTAAATAATTTAATAAATAATTAAAAAAGTACTTATAACTTTAAAAAGTCACATTGTTCAGTAACAATGTGACTTTAAAATGTCACATTGTTAAGTAACAATGTGACTTTTTAAATTTATAAGTGCCTGTAATGGTTTCGAACCTGCAACCTTGTGCGCACAAATCCGTTCATTGAACGGCTAGTCCACCACGACGAGTGGCCGATACTTAAATTATGAAAGCTTCTCTACTTTATTTCACCTGATCTTTTACTTAAAGCTATTTTAGATTAGCCGTAACTTTGTACGCGTGAATGTGTCAAGATTTTTAAAGAAACAATGCTCTAAATATATTCCAGCGCTTTCGGCCTACACTGACACCACACCCATTTTGTACAAGCGTGTAGGAAATCTCACGCAAATCTCATTCTCATTCTCGCTTCACCGTCTGGCAGCGGCTGTTATCAATAACAGCCGCCATTGTATGTTTATTGGGCATTACATATAATCAAGAATTAGTTGGAAGTCGAAATAAAAAAAAAGTTTCTCGACACTTCATGATTATAATTTTACCAAAACTGACAATGACCCTCCTTTTGGGCGTCGCCGTAGTCGGGTAAAAAAATACACGCAAACTAAAATGGCAAATGAAGTTACTCTACTTACAAAATACGTGTTTAAATATTTAAGAATCGGGAAGTATATATATTACTAGCTGTTTCCGGCGGCGCCGCCCGCGTGGATGTCGGTTACCGCGGCAAAAAGTAGCCTATGTCCTTTCTCAGGCTCTAGACTATCTGAGCACCAAATTTCATTTAAATCGGTTCATTAGTTTTGGCGTGACAACAGACAGACAGACAGAGTTACTTTCGCATTTATAATATTAGTAAGGATTATGCAAAGTAAATAGTACTAAAATAATGTGATTAGCACCCTGTTTTAATTGTTGCATCCTCGTTTGGAATACATTTTTATAATTCGGAACTCCGTCATATTTTTCTGTTCTCCATTTACTACATATTATAATGACATGGCAGATCGACACGAGTGAGGTACGAATGTATACGACAGGACACGAAGCTCAATTGATTAAAATTCAAACATTAATACGCTGTGCAAGCATTTTAAGTGTTCACGATAATATTTTGATTCGAATGTCATGTCATACATTTATATATGAACGGTTGTTGAATACAAATGAGTGAATGCACAGTAACCTACTCGTATAATAAAACAATACTTTGTATTTAATCAATAAGGGTCGGCACACACAGGCTACCGACCACAGCCCCTGGTGTCCAACGACAGCGACTTAACAAACCTTTACATATTTGTCTGCTGTAGCGAGTGGCCGCGACCGGCTGGACGTTTGCGGCGTTTGTATACAAAATATTACTGATGGCTATGGTCCAGGTGTGATTCTGTAAGAACTCATTCTAAACTTCGAATCTAAATCCGCTGAGAGTTTCTTGATTGGCATTACAAAAACTCGGTTGATAATTCGAATTTTTACTAGCGCTACCCTTGCGAGCGTGTCAGCGAGTTGAACTGAATTGACTGTGAGATTTTGACCCGATAAAGTATGAGATGACGTAAGAAGTGAAGATCATGTAAGATTTAGTGTAAAAATGGAACGTTTCTGTAATAAAACTTTTTTTTTTTTTTTTTTTTTTATTTTTTTTATTCAGTATGGCAATTCCCTTGGCACTTCGACGGTCACTTCGCACTCGAACCCGATCGAAATCAAGGTCATTTTGAACCTTATGGGAAGTGAGAGTGAATAGCGATGTGAGCGGCGAGTTGTTGTTTGAATTTTACAGAATCGACGTGCTGGTTGGATCTAAGGGTCCCAACACACGAGCCACACGCGACAGCCACAAACGCCGCCACAAAAAGCTAGAAGCGGCAATAAAGGTACCTGAAGCGCGCGTCAGCTACTTGTGGTTGGTGGTCGACACTTGCGGTCGGTGGCTGCTACTTTTTTTAACCCACGCGCAGTATCGTAATGGACTCCGACGGAGCTATATCCATATTTTTTTAATCAATAACAGTCTTCTTGCTATCGTTGACTTTGAATTGAACAAGTTAACGGAGGTAAGGGAGAGAGGGGTGGGGAATCGTGTGAGTGGCGTGTGGTGACGTTTAGTGACCGGTGTGAGAAACAGAAAACGAGAAGCGACGATTTTCAGGCGTCAACCGTTTGCGGCGAGTCCATTTAAATTGTAGGAAAACTACAGGAAATATGCTGGTGATGGCGTTTTGTGGTTTTTGCTGGTGGCCCGTCTGCGGCGAGCCTAAGAGTCGTTTGTGATACTCTATAAAATAAATCTCGAATGAATTGTTTTATTGGCATTTTTTTGTAACTAGCTATTGTTTAAACGGTCTGTCTGGGATATAAAAATAGCCTTTATTCTTTTCCTTAGTAAAATCAAGTAAAAAGTCATCTAAAAATCACTCTATCACTATCTACTATTGCTTTTATTAGGAACTGATTGTTTAAATTTTTGAATAGACTCGTACTTCTAGGGCAACCCACAAGTATCTAGTTACTACTATTAAGATGCCTTCTCTACATGAGAAGAGGCCAGTTCCCAGTACTGGGATATTTACTTGCCGGTATTCTAAAACCCGCATCATGACCCATCAACAATTTCTCTAGGATTTTAATTAGCAAGAATCTGGCGTAATTAGCATGAAAAAAGAGACGGATTCTTTTGCGTCCAAATAATGACGTCTGTGAATTATACTTATATAAGTACTATAATAAAAGTATTCTACAATAGACTACTGTACCAAGTTGACGTTTCGTGTCTTCAAATGACCTTTTGCTTCGACCCTGTCTATTAGTTTCTTCAACATTTATGCATCTTTAAATACGTTCCCTTCAGAAATCGTTCCTGACCTTTCCATGGACATCTATAAGGGCAGTGTGACCTTCAAACTGTAAATGAGCTCACAAATCTAGCAGAACATTTGTATTTACGTATTATAAGTCGATGAAAAGGACGAATGAAGGAGGTTATATGATCTTTATAATTCCTTACTTGTGGTGCAAATTTACACAGTACCTTATTGTTGCACAATCGAAATGTAGGGTAGTCCTTAACGGTTACTTAAAATTAAGTAGCGTTTGAGCTACAGTGATTTTATTGATCCTTGTGTCAATTGTTATTTCCACTTAAACAAACATCAACTTTATTTGCGTGTAAATAAAGTTAATTATAGACTCAAAAAAAAAAAAAACTTTTAGCGCGAACTGAACTCATGTTTGTTTACATGTTTAGTATATACATTTCGAACGCAGTATAGTCATGTGAGCTGGGCAAAGCATAAAAAAAATAACTGTCTTGGATCCCGCAACATAATGAAACGAAATGTAGTGACTTATCGATGAGCATGTTATTAAAACTGCATGAAATTGTCATGAAACTATATTCAATCTTACCTACGCTTAAAATCAAAACTCCTGTAAAAATTTCGTTTATAAAATAAATTATCTTCCCAAACTGTAATCGTTATTGTTACCATTTTGCTTGCTGCCTCTTTTATAGTTTTTGCTAGCATTTATTACAGTTTTTCTTCTTCACCAATCGACTTGCATTTGATCTAGAGTAAGTAACCCGGTCAGTACGTCTGATCGTGATAGAATTGCAAAGAAAATGAAAACGTTGTACTGTTATAGGTAATTTATTAAATCGTTTTTGTAATTATTTTTTGTTGTGCAATAATTGCTTGTGGTTCAATTGTTTTGTTTTTCTCAGCCTTGGGTGTGATGTGCATTTCTTTAAAAACACTTTTCTAGAAGAAAATACAGCGCAAATACTTGATTTAATTGTCTTCTGTCGCAATTTTATCATTTACTATTTTCAGATGAATGACAGTATTAAACGTTGACTGGTAGAGAATGCCTCAGGCTTGCCGATGTTATACTTTTGTTATATATGAGGAATTAAATAAATAAATATATATATAGATAGTTAGGCTTTGCTATATAATTGTTGACATATCTTACAAGACAAGTTACTTTCTGAATTATAATAGGGTAAATGACTGAGTATGAAAACACAAAATTAATTTAGTCCGTCAGTTAGATAACAAAAAGAACTTGACACATATTTTATGCTTTTTTTAAATAAGAAACAACTAAGTAGTTAAAGTGAATCAAACTTAAGGAGTGGGGTTAATGACGTCATACTTACGCACAAAATGCACAAAATAGTGACGTTTAGCGACATTTCAAATCAGTATATCGTCGTCTTAAAAAAATACGTGTCATGTAAATGTAATATTTTTTAATTATTTAGCCCATTAGCCATGTCCTGAATTTAGTTTATGGATTTTTATTTTCTAAAACCGCAGTCTTAAACAGTTTGCTGTACTATCTTTTTCTTCTTCTCACCATGTCTGGGTTCACTGCTAAACATATGCCACTTGTATAGCTTGGAGTGCCATGCAAGTGACATATGTTGTTGATTGGCAAGTAGAAGATACTCTAGATGAGGCAATTCTAGTCCAGTACGACCATGACAGCTTCCTGCGACCATCTGACAGTGGTCTGTCTACACTTCTGATTCTTATTCCGGAACTCCAACTGTACCGTACTTACTGTATGCGACATAAATAACATGTTACTAATGAAATGATGTTATACCAGAAAAAAATTTTTTGATCACACGAACTTAGGACTAATGTAAATATATTTTGGCCCCGCTTTTTACTTAATTAAGCAGAAACAATTAGGCGATGAAATGAAAAGTAGTAACTTATTTATGAGCAGGTAATTGAATTTAATTAAATGAGCATGAAATTGTCATGAAAGTTTATTCAATCTTGTGTGTATGTTACTAATGAAATTATACTAGAATTTTTTTTTGATCACACGAACTTTGGACCAATAGAATAGCATATATTTTGGACCCGCTTTTTACTGGACATATTTTAACTTAATTTTAAGTCTGTGTTTAAAGAACATATTATTATTACATACGACATTGTTATCACATGGTTTTGATTCGCCATTATTCATAAAAATCCTGTTTCCTGGGCTAAAAAACAATAGAGGTGGTTTTTTGCCAGTTATCAGTTTTTATTGACAAATAAATAATAAGACGACGATTTGGATGTATTTTCGACATCATCAATTTATTAGATAAGTAGCATTGTTATGACATAGTGATCGATAACATTACGTTTGAGAGGTGTGAAATATATTTATTTCATTAATTGACTTGACAAGTTTAAAATTAAATAGTTCCTATACTGGTAATGTGCAATTCCACTACACAATTGGGATTGATTCACTACACAATTGAGATTGAGTCTTGTGTTCATTTCTCTGAATACAATACGATGTCAGGTGTAATAGGGATGTAACAACTATTTTCTCTATTTAAATTATTAAAAAATATTAGACACGCATTTTTTCTTATTTTACGTAACTCAAAACACACGACGATACATTGATTTAAAATGTCGCATGACGTCACAATTTGTTAAAAAAAGAAAAATACGTGTCTAATATTTTTTAACAATTTACATGAGAGAAATAGAGAAAATAGTTGTTACATCCCTATTACAACTGACATCGTTTTGTATTCAGAGAAATGAACACATGACTCCTATTTTAGTACTCAAACATAACAAAAGCTGATTTTCCGGTTTCTCATAGACTTGCAACTCGACAACGAATAAAGTTTTTTTTTAGACACAACATTTAAGACTATATTCTGTGTGACTAGTTTAATATATCTCTGTACTAACTTTATTTATATCAGTAGTTAAAAGATGCCGCTATACTTAACAACAAAATATAAAGATATAAATAATTAAGGAGTGCTCCATAACGGAACCCTAAATAAGCGAGTCCGACTCGCACTTCGCCCGTGCGATCAGTTTTTTGTATATTCTACTAAACACATAATCGTAAAATTGGTAAAAACTTAATAAACATAGTTCGTTTTCATAAATTTTCAGCCTAGTTTCTTTTAACACAAATTTTGTGATTATTATTAATATAAAAAAAACATTAAAGTTAACATTACAGTAATCTACCCACCCCTGATTCGCAAGGGTACACAAAACATTAATGAATGAAGTGTTAAATACCTACCTCTTAAATCACTCTATCTATGGCTTAAAACTGCATTTAAATGCGTAGTTTAAAAGATCTAAGCGTTCAGACACCGGGAGCGACTTTGTTTTATTCTATGTAAAGATTAATATTAACACTTTTATGCAAACTTTCATTTAAAAAGCTTTCACAGTGCAATGACAGTTATTTTCTGATAAAACTTAATATAATCTACTTTTGTCGATTCTTATCTTTCCTACTCATAATATACATTGTAAAGTTAAAAGGATATTAAAATAAATTTTGAGGTATTCCAGTCAAATGATAAATTAAGAAAGTAAACTACCACAACACGATTAAGATTTAAAGTGATATAATTTATTCCTAAATCTCCAAGCTTTAGCAGTTAATTCACAACAAAATTAGGTAAATTTAGTGCAGTACTTTATTATTATAGACTAACTGTTGCCCGCTTCGCTCTAACCCCATAGACTAAGTTTTATCAAAATCGGTTTAGCGGTTTAGTCGTTAAAGCGCAACAAACAGACGGACAGATTTACTTTCGCATTTATATTATTAGTATGGATATGGATTAGTGTGGATGTTGTTTTTAAGTAAAAGCATATTAAAAGATCAATTTTTTATTTCTATTGATATACCTACATAAAACGATTAAAAATCTAAAGTAATATAACTTAAACCAACTTAGTTACTAGCTTAAGTTTTAGCAGTGAAACGTACAACAAAATTGGGTCAATTTAGTAAGCACTTTATTATTAAAGATACATGATAATACCTACTACATATAAAAACGATTTACAAATTCATTTGATATTCTCGTCTACGCATAGATAGAGTTGAATTAAGGTACCAGTTGCCACCATAGAACGCCTAAACAATGGCCTGTGTTATTTTACCTAAAAGTACAATAACCCACACGTCATTGGCAACAAAACCACATCAAAAATGAACCCTAACCCTTTTGTATTAAGGCCGATATTGAAATCAAAGTGTTATCATTGAGGTGTTCTTGACTGTACTAGGCAGACAGGTGTTATTAATCAAAGTCATACAATAGTCTTTGGTACGTATAAGGGAAGCAATCCTTTTAATATTTTACTGATGAAAATTGTATTTTCAAGTATTTTCTTTGACGCATACACATTTGATTAGTAATGTTTGTTGTTTTTACTACTTAAATAATATTTGTTTTTGTTACTACCTGCCTAAAATACCAATTAGGTACTATAAATTAGTTATTAATACACGTACTATCTATACTAATATTATAAAGCTGAAGAGTTTGTTTGTTTGTTTGAACGCGCTAATCTCAGGAACTACTGGTTCGAATTGAAAAATTCTTTTTGTATTGGATAGTCCGTTTATTGAGGAAGGCTATAGGCTATATAACATCACGCTACGACCAATAGGAGCAGAGCATAAATGAAAAATGTTGCAAAAATGAAAAACCGTTGAAACTAAAACACGCGAACAAAGTCGCGTGGGACAGCTAGTAATATTATAAAGCTGAAGAGTTTGTTTGTTTGTTTGTTTGTTTGAACGCGCTAATCTCATTAACTACTGGTTCGAATTGAAAAAATCTTTTTGTATTGGATAGTCCGTTCATTGAGGAAGGCTATAGGCTATATAACATCACGCTACGACCAATAGGAGCGGAGCATAAATGAAAAATGTTGCAAAATTGAAAAACCGTTAAAACTAAAACACGCGAACAAAGTCGCGGGAGACAGCTAGTTACTAATAATGATTATGTTTCTTGCTTTTACACTTTTTTGTAAAATTAATAGATACCAAATGCATAAGAAAGTGATCTTGGTGTCCTACCGTAGGTATAAAGTTTTGTAATAACTTATCAAAATGGTAGTTTTTCTTAATAACTTGAAAACCTACTAGCAATACTACATATTTGTCTGTATACGTAATGATAATGTATGAGATATAATGAGTCGTTAAATCTAATAGGTAATAAGAAGCAGTTACTTCATGCAGTTTAAACTAGCTGTAGCCAGCGGATTCGCCCGCGTGGGTGTCGGTTATTGCAGCAAAAAGTAGCCTATGTCCTTTTTCAGGATCCAAGCTTACCTCAGACCAAGTTTCATCTAAATCGGTTCTACAGTTTAGCCGTAAAAACGTAACAGACTGATAGACAGAGTTAAATGATCGAATAATCTTACTTCAAACTTATTAAAGCCACTACATCTAAACAAAACTAAAAATACATTAAAATGTTATCAATCAAATGGGTAAAGCACCAGATCGGTCCGTCACGGTCCGGACGCGAACCGGACGGACGACCGGACTGTAACGATGAGGTGATTATCGCGTCAGGCAACACTGCCTGTGTTAGCACAATGGTGTTGGTTTTATTACGTGTGCCGCATAGTTAAATGTACCATAGGATTTCCTCTCTATTAGTAGAGATATGTATGAGATAGCGAACGCTAAAAAAAAAAACAATTGTTAAATTATAACCATATATAAATATATCTATCTAAGTTACAAGATAAATTACTTTTTATGGCAAAGGCCTGTAAAAAAGTCTATAATGGAACCTAATTCATTCAAATCTTAAAATTTTAATCATACTGTTTCTGATTTTCAAATTTATTGTCTTTGAGAGTGAGAATATGAGAATGAGTTCTTTGGTACTATTTGAAGGTGATACTTGACTAATCCCCTCCATTCATGAATCTCTAGGCAAAGATAATTTTTGTCACGAAACCTAAGCAGTTATATGTGTATCTGAACTAAGCAATGAACCTCATTGCCATGCTTTTAGAAGATCCATACTTCAAAAGTAATATTATAAATACGAAAGTAATTCTGTCTGTCTGTCTGTTATGCTTTCACGGCTAAACTGCTAAACCGATTTGGATGAAACTTAGCAAAGTGCAAGCTTGGATCCTATGCAAGGACTTAGGCTACTTTTTTGCCGTGATTAGCGACATCCATGCACCGGAACTGCGGGAAACAGCTAGTATAGCAATTACTATGAAGCTGTTATCTTCTACAAAGATAATGTCCAACATAAAGTCAAATAACCAAACCGCATTAATTATATAATTCACACATTAAAACTACATTTGAGCAAACAAGATTATCAATTTGCGACAGTTTTAATAATTTAATGAGCGCCAGTATTTCCTTTTTAACTATGGGAACTAACTATAAATGACTTTATAGGATACATAATTATTGCTTAATTTTCTAGAGCAGCAATAAAAATCTAAGAAAAATATATATTTTTTAAGTATTTGTGGGCAGTAGAAATATTTTTTTGTTCGTTAATATTTGCATACTTATAATATTCTTATGTTCCAAATAGTTTAAATTTTGTCATAATCTTAAGTAACTTATAAGAAAATGTGTAATTTAAAATGGTTATCACTTCATTTTTAACTACCCGAAAGAGATTTTTTTATTATAACAATATTTATTTATAAATTATCCACTAAAAACTGTAAATTTGTAAATGACAATTTTTTTTACATGCACCTAAATAGCTCAGCTATAATTTTATTGTAGTACATATCTAAGTACCTACCTACTTACCATCTTTAAAAATATTGGCACTATAATACACCTTTTTAACCAGAGGCAAGCATACACTAACTGAACAAATATAATTCAAACCAGAGCTACTAAGATTTTTGTAACTGATAACAATAATAATAGTTTCCAAACCTGCCCCGGAATCAAACCTACGATCTTACAACTGACAGCCGCACTTACACCTAACTAATGACAAAGCTATTGTGTTATTTATGTAACTACCTTACTACCTACCTCGTTGTTAACTATAACTTATATAAAGAAGCCATTATGATCACAATATCGTGGTGGTCTAGCGGTTCAACGAACGGATTCTATGTATAAAGTTGTATAAGGTTGGTTTGTAAATGGCGTATTAAAAAGGTGAAGGAAAACCTCGTGAGGAATTAGATTCCAAAAATTTTAATCTGGAATCGCTAACCCTCTAGTGATCAAGCGTGGTGATCAAAGCTCGTGCCGGGAGTTTCGGTCCGTAAAAAATATCTACCCTCTTTGTATGTACTTGCTTACCAAGTTATTATTTTATTACAAGTTGATTAAACGGTAAGAGAAAAATTGTTAAAGTAAGCAAGCGCAAAGCAGGTTAATTAACCAGTCAGGGAGTGCGCGAGCGATCCCACGTTCCGGTAAAGGCAGGCAAGGGACCGGGGTGTTTTTAGTCGGTGAAAGTCCGACATATCCCCACGCCGTGCCCTCGGCGTGGGTCGAAGACATTAGCTTTACACCCCGTAAAAAAAAAAAAGGTTAATTAACCAGATTTAGGGTAAAAAAGATGTATTTTGCACCAAAATTCTCTTTCCCGTTGACTATGAAATTTAGAAATTAGTTACAATAAACACTTAATGGTAATTAAAAAACTGTGGCTGCTTGTCTTGATTTGCAAAAAACTTTTTTAAATTTATTTAATTTGCGGCATACAATTCTATTGAACATGCCATATATGCACTAGTTTGTTGATATCTAGCACTTAATATAAGTCCTGCTTAAATTAGATTCCGTTTTTTCATCAAGATTTTGTTTTTTATAAATTTCGCTTAAAAAACTTGGACGTATTGTATCTAAATCTTGTTAAGGTGTTACCCAATTAATATTTACGCTTCGATCATAAACTTAATTAATCCAAACTCGTTTGTTTCCGTTAATAAGTCGAAAGAACGGAAGCAAATAAATTGGTTTATTATATTTAATTTAAAACGTTATGTTTAATACTAGATTCGTATCGATGAATCATTTTCCTAACATTTTTTTTACACCTAACCCATGATTAGATGTTATAATGATGATAATGGGGATTGGTTGCACCTTATCAAGTACTTGGTATAGTGTACAGAATATCTGTTACTCTTTGAGGGTTCTGAAAATTTCCAACGGGACTATAGAACAAAGCCGCGTTGGCTTTGTTATAGAGTCCCGTTGTTGTTTGTAGTCTGTCTATCTGTTATAAACCTTATTCATCATGAACTGAAAAGACGTTAAAATTATCACAAAGTGTGAATTTGTATTACGGCTATAACAACAAATAATAAAACGTTTTGTGTTAATTTTATAATCTACCACGATGGTACGGAACCACAGATATATACAGACCTAGATAACGCAATACAAGATCTGTATAAAAAATAAAGGTGCCATTTTTTGACTACCAACAATGAATTTACAAGCACTATTTAGTGATGGTTTCAAACTAGATTCAATTTAAAAATATGATGTAGGTAGGAATGGTTTGTCAATAATGCCTGGTACTGACCGGTGAGACCCACTAGCGCGGCGCACCGATGCGGAATGAGCGCGACAGTTGCCACGTTAAGCATATTATGCTTAAGC
This sequence comes from Diachrysia chrysitis, assembly GCA_932294365.1. NCBI lineage: Eukaryota > Metazoa > Arthropoda > Insecta > Lepidoptera > Noctuidae > Diachrysia > Diachrysia chrysitis. The sequence continues at coordinate 3,898,245 of OW028659.1, read as the reverse complement.
TGGGTAGGTACGCAAAGTGGCACGTCAAGAAGATGCTCTTGCGTTATCTAATTCTTATCTATAACTGTGTACGGAACTCGTCGTATGCGAATCCAACATGTCCTATTTTTTTCTACAATTCTTGCATCAATTTCATTACTCAATCTGCTACTATAATTTATATTATGTAGTTTAATTACCTTTTAGTACTTAAAAAATTAAATGGTTTGTGGCATTTGCAGATAAGTTATGGTTTAAAATACAAAAGGCTAAAGACCATACTTGGCTAATAGAGACTGAACTTGTGATCTTGTCCAAACATGGCTTTGCCATTGCGTTAGATACTTACATATTCGTTTGCATTAAATTTAATATCTAATTAATCCCAAAGTAAGTAGCTTAACCACTTGTGTTATGGAATTCAGAGACAACGAAGGTACCACAAACACCCAAACCCGAGACAATGTAGAAAAGTGGTATTCTATATTGACCCGGCCGGGGATCGAACCCTGAGAGCTGGCTGTGTACGGCACTCGACCATGGGGGTCGTCATAATAATCTCCTATTCTTGACCTACCTACTAATGTATATAGGTACATAGGTATTACCCTGTCGACGTTACTATACTTAACACATTTTATCATGGCAGTACGAGTCGTTCACCTCTTCTACAATGTAATCGAGTACCTACATGGCGTTTGCTGGGAGCGTTATCTACGTAATAGACCGCACGACGACTGTTTTTTAACCTATTGTGTTATGTCTGAATTATAATACGCTAGCGATGTGACGTTAGCGACCTACGATTAATACAGAGATTATCATTCCCCGTACTTACCTACCTGGCCATGCTAAAGCGCATCGGGTATACCTATGAACTACAGGATCTTGTAAATAAAAGAGTCCACTCTGGTCGAACAATCAATTCAACACTAATATACAAAAATGTAAATTGCATTCGTCTGCAGTATGACATTTTAAGCTTTTCAGCTGTTTATCCTCTTAATTAATCCCACATCGATGTAAATAATCATAAAATACATAAGTGAATACATTGATAATAAACTAGTTTGTAATAATACTTCCCGTTTGTAACCTTTTGTAGAAAGAATGCTGTAATATTGAGATAAGCAGGGAGCCTGCAACGTGAGCAAAGGTCCAAGCGACAATATAAAAATTTTAAAAGAAACTTTGGAGAATTTTTTAACCATTCTTAAAATGTTGAGACATTAGTCCTTAATTCTGTTAAATTCTTTACTATTTGCTTGAGACTAATTTGTTGTTTACGAATAGATTTTGGTTCAGATTTATGTCAATTATCTGCGTATGAAAATTTATCTGATTTTAAAATATTTTTTTCGAACCATTTTAGACTATATTAGATACTATTTCCTTGAGTACCTAATTGTTTTAAAAAAATGTTTTATAGTATTTACTCTATAATTATCATCAATTTAAAAGTTAAGCTCTTGTCGGTGCAGCTCCTTCCATTTTTTTCTGTCATGTGCCAGCTCTTGGACCTCTTTATACATCAAGACTTTAACCTTCTCTTTTATTCTCGGTCCCTCCCTTCCCCCCTTTTCTTCGATCTTCTATTTTATTATTTATGTAATTGTCATGACATAAAATGTCTAATTATTTACTCTATGCTAATTTATTTTTAATTATTAGGATGTCATATTATTTGAATCAACAGACAGGTTATTTTATTAATTCTTCGCTATTGACTGCTCTAATTCACTGCAGTACATCAACTTTATTATATGCCACCAAATAGCAAAGCTTCAAACCTGTTGTATCATCCAATACACCTTACGTAACAAGAGTATATATAAACCCTCAAACAACTTTTTTTTCCGTATGCATTTTAAATAATAATTCCTAATGAGTTTCCGCTACATCCCCTGTTTGCGGCAACCCCTGGTACTCAGGATCTACGCTCTAGCACGCGCCGCGACAGATGCGCGTGCGCACCTGTTGCCGATCAACACTATGCGCTGTCACGTACTTCAAGATATTTTGAGGATAGTTGTCTGTTGTGTTACAGTATTGTATATTTTTTAAATAGGTCCTATAATCCGATATTATCTCTTGTACATCATCATTAGGTGATGGCAGTTGGAGTAAGGCAGTGACAGAATAGGGCCTCAGACAAGGCAAAAGAATCGTCTGTCGTCCGGGAGCAGGATGGGTCGACTATTTAACGAAGGATTCAGGTCGGATCTGGATGAGACTGGCACAGGATCGAAGGGAGATATGCTCAGCAATAGGACGATCTTCTTCTTGGCAAGTCGATCAATGCCAGTCAAATTTTTCCAGACCACCACGCAAATAGCGCTGTCCGTGGCCTTGTACAGGTCCTCGCGAGTGCAGGTGGTAGGGCATGCTGGGCAGTTTATTAAGTGGGCCATTGTTTAAGGGACTGTGCCACATGGCTCAGGTGTATTGTAACCCTAATGTCGGCCGGAGTAGTGAAAAAATTAATCGTACAACAAGTATCCATGGACAGGTATCGGAGACGAGTACTTCCCTGGGCGAGCCACTTCCATTCTAATACACTGTTCTACTCCGAGGCCGAAACACAGCTCCATAACTCATTTATTTCTGAGTTCAAGAGCTAGGCTGTGTTATTCTACAATAAGTAATAAAACTATTACTTTAGCACTCCACTGTACTCAATGAACCATAATCTGAAGTCATTATCAATTATCTCCGTCAACAACATTCATTTAAATCCATATTACCCTGGTTTGTTTTGCACAATCTATACTTTATCTATACTTAATATATAAAGCTGAAGAGTTTGTTTGTTTGTTAGTTTGTTTGTTTGTTTGAACGCGCTAATCTCAGGAACTACTGGTCCGATGGAAAAATTCTTTCAGTGTTGGATAGTCCATTTATTGAGGAAGGCTATAAGCTATATAACATTACGCTGCGACCAAAAGGAGCGGAGCATAAATGAAAAATGTTGCAAAAACGGTTAAAATATTATTTACTTCTGAGGTTATAGGCTGAGGTTATATTATTCATATAATTAGGTACTTTTATTTTAGAAAAAGAATTAGGGTTTCGCGCAAAACACACCTTACCCATGAAAGTAAAAGACGCGGACGAAGTCGCGGGGGACAGCTAGTGTGTTATAAAGTTGTTACCGTATTATATGGACCATCAATCGACTGTAAATTTTTATTGAAATACTGAGAAATACTGATATAAGTGGGCGACCGGGTTTTGTGATACAAATATAGGCTGATACTTTTACTTCTCGGTGTAATATATGGTTGCAAATCTGGATTAGACACCTTTTATTATATGGAGAAAGAGCGGGAGTTGATGTAAAAAAAGCTTTTTCTTTCTTATTTTCGGTGATATGATATAATCTTGATTTTTTCTTATTGAAATGGAACTGTTCGCAATGTAGTTCGTTTTTTTTTTATTTGTCCAATAGGAATCTATATTTTTAGATTATATTAGCTAGACCTACTTTGTATAAAATCATAGCTATAAATTATAAAATTAATTAATTTGAAATAAATTTGTTTACTTAATAAACTAATTAGTAGTTTTATGTTGTGTTAGGTTATGTTTCTTTTTTAATTTTAAATTTATCGTTAATTTAAAGTAAATATATTGGATGATTATATAAAATATTTTCTAGTATTCTATTTTATTATTGTTATCGCCAAATATGCATGTCTCTACGACAAAACATATTGTAGCTATTTTATTACATATTATAAGATATTGTTACTACAAAACTTATGGTTAACAAATAAATTTGATTTAATTTGAGTATTAGCAAATAAATATTTTAAAATGTATATTAGTTAATAAAAATAACTTTCTTATGATATTTAAATACGGTATTTAAGAAGAAGAACTAAAATTGTAAATAACATCGTGAAAGATATCGTCACAACATCAAGACCATTAAATTAGTTAAGGCTTTATAACATTCCAATACTCATAGCACGTGACCACACTAAATAATAAAAAACCTGCCAAGTGCGAGTCAGACTCGAGCATGGGGGGTTCCGTACCATCGTAAGATTGGTTCCCTAGATGTAGCATACGTTGCCCTAAAGATGTAATAAGTGGAAAGGGAAATTTAAACTTCCACGCAGTGACCTCGGTAGCTCAGTTGGTAAAGCGAATGGCGCGTTGAGCCAGTAGTCGCAGGTTCGAGTCCTGCCTGAGGTTAAAGTTTTTCTTACCACTTGTATTTATTCGTTTAAATCTAGAATAAAGCACACACGGAGACCCCATTTCTTTATGTATTTTATTATTTGTTGTAATAGCGGCTACAGTAATAAAAACTCTGTGCAAATATCAAATGTCTACCTATTATAGTTCATGAGATACAGACGCTTACATACAGACTGTCAGACGAACAGCGGAGGCTTAGTAATAGGGTCCCATTCCAGTTGCCACCCTTGGAGAACGGAACCCTAAAAATCTAATAAACATAAATGATTTACTTCGATCCTAATTAATAGTGACTTTCATACTAGAATTAGCTTAAATAAACATTCCTGAACTGCCGCTAATGATGCTTATTTCAAAGAGATTTGATCAAATATGCTAATATATTAAATAAGAGGAACCAATTTTATTTTTTTTGGTCTAAATTCAATATACTACGGTCATTGTTTATTCTGATTATTTAATAAAAGTATTAATTACTTAATTAACTTTGTGTCTAGACTAGTTCAGTAGCTGGTCTGTTCAATAAATTACCCAATTAAGTTGATCATTATTATTATCCAAAGATATATAATATTAAAATAATATGTCCAACTGCAAAGCAATTTTTTTAGTAACTATAAAAGATATTGACTTTAATTTTTTTGGGACCTAGTTAGAAGAGAATTTGATGAACACTATGGATATGATGACAGTTTTATTTTTTGGAATCAGCTCTATAAAAACCCATTTTTTGCAAATGCATTTCACAGAATTTGAAGCATAACCAAAATATCTTAATAAATGTCGATTTATTTCTTATTCCATCCGATAGATTTCAATTAATAAAATATTTTCAGTGTTGTAGCTTACGTTATCATTTCTAAGACAATTTTTCGCGGCCTTGACATAATTATGTTTAGCTCTTTCCGTCCCGTAAGCAAGCAGTTAGTATTATCACTGTCTTGCATTTTCGGATTGACTCTCCACTCCGCTAGACTCCGCCTACTCGCAATTCTTATTTTATTCGAGTAGCGCCTTAAATATCAATTTATATCACTGAATTTTTTACTTTCAGGGGAGAAAGTTTATCATTTGGGATACCAGCACGTCGATTCTGTAAAGTTCAAACAACAACTCGCTTCTCACATCGCTATTCACTCTCACTTCGCATAAGGTTCAAAATTACCTTGATTTAGATCGGTTTCGAGTGCGAAGTGAGCGTCGAAGTGACAAGAAAATTACCTTACTGAATCCCATTTCTCATGTCATCTCATACTTTTTCAGTCAAAATCTCACGTCAAATTAGTTCAACTCGCTGACACGCTCGCAAGTGTAACGCTAGTGTACATTCGAATTATCAACCGAGTTTTTGGAATGCCAATCAATAAACTCACAGCGGATTTAGATTCGAAGTTTAGAATGAGGTCTTACAGAATCACACCGCAGAAATCGAAAAATCGAAATTCATTTTGTTTAAATACTAGGCACTTAAATATGTTTATTTATGTAGGTATACTAAGTTAGGGTTTAACTGTTGCGTATCAAGTAGCAGTTAAGATACCGGCAATTATTTCTCAACATCATTTCAAGTTTATATTAAGACCACACATGTGATACTTAGAACTCACTTAACTTGCTTAAGTGCAATATTTGCACATTAATGGTGTTCTAGTAATTAAGCTGTAGATTTGAAACTTAACATACGTTTCTGTTAAGTATTTTAGGCACTTAATCCGTAGCAAAAATAACAAAATTTAATTTATAAATATAGTAAATTAAGATCTAACTTTTTTTTGTTGGTTGATAAATGGTTAATAAATGTTGTAAGTTACATAACATAGCTCATTATGGTAAATTAAAACAGACTTAGAAACATTAAAATTTAAATAATAAAAGATTCAGAGTGGCGCTTTGACACTGACCTTATCTAATAATAAAATAATTTCAACTAAAAACCTCATTTGAAATATGCATCATAATTTAAAAATCAATATTTAAATAATATTTGTGGAATTCATACTAAATTTATTATATTTATTTAAAAATTATTTTAGGAATTTAATAGATTTTATGTTTATATATTACCAGCTTATAAATGTCCCACTGCTGGGCACAGGCCTCTTCTCATATAGAGAAGGAACGAGCATTGTACACCACGCTTGCTCAGTGCGGGTTGGCGATTTCAGATTTCAATTTTTGGAATCCAGGTTTCCTCACGATGTTTTCCTTCACCGATTGTCAATGATGTCTTAGAATAATTAAGAAAGTACATATAACTTTGAAAAAGTCACATTGGTACTTGCCTGTATTGTTCGAACCTGCAACCTTGTGCACAAAAATCCGTTTATTGAACCACTAGGCGACCACGTCATTGACATGTTTAACATGTATGTTTAACACTATTAAATAACGTAATAAGTCATATAAACAGGTGTTCCAGTCACTTAATACTAAATAATATTTGAATAACGCTAATATATTTTATGGAATTCTAAAATATTATTTAATATTGTTTTTAAAATACACTCCTTTGAGTATTAAATATTCAAAGATAATGTATGCAATTTGCATCAGAATTCTGTTGTCAATTTGTTTATTTGCATTTTAATATAGTTGTTATTTTCTTGTGATATGGATACTGTTCAAATGTTGTTTGTTGGTTTATGTCAGACTCGTTTATTTTTGACAGGATCTTTGAGTTAATGGTTATTTGAAATAATTAGCTAAAGTCGTTAGTTTTAAGAGTTATGACTATGACTCGAAAATTAGTTTAGGTAAATCTGAGTTTTATCAATAAATGATAGAATTAAATTGTAAAAAGCATTCGTATTTATTTAAAATATCGGAGTTATCATGTTTTCTTAAGAAGTTTAACCTTAATTTGAACACTAAGAAGGCATTTTTTTAATCACCTTTCAAAATCTATAATAAAATAAAGTCGGGTTAGTTACACTATTTATAACTCAAGAACGGGTGGACCGATTTTGATGATCTTTGAATTGTAACTAAAAAAAACATCGAAAAAACAAGTGACTTACGGGAACAGGGACTACTTACACAGATGAAACCGCAAGGCATCGCTAGTTATATTAAAAAAAAAACTAGAATTGAGTTTTTTAAATGAAAGAGTATATCACATTTACTCATAAAGAAGTCAAGTAGATATAGATGGCTATTGATTAACGATTATCAAATTTAAAAGTTACATATTTTTGACCTAGGTTGAACTATATCTACTTATATTGCATCTATATCATCATCATCATCATCAGCATATCTTCGTCCACTGCTGGGCATAGGCCTCTCCTATGGCACGCCACTGAGCTCGATCTTCAGCTCTTCGTCTCCAACCACTGCCAGCCACTTTGCGGATATCGTCGCATCTATACTGCCTACATATTCTTGTCTAACCTCTTAAGGATAACTGGACAATAGTCATAGTGTTTTAGCGTGTATGTATTTAACCGTCCACTTTAAACTTAATTACAATGATACTAGAGCCTATTTCAACATCGAGGGTCATAACAAATGGATTTTGTTCGTAAATTACTTTAAATTAGTGTCATTAACCATTTGAGTGGTGGAGCGGGACACCTATTGTGATGTCAAGTAACCGACATACAGACACTTGGATTTATGATAGTCTGCGTTATACTTAACCGCTTAGTACAGTCCATTACACGTAAATAGTAACAAAAACATGTACCTTCTTAATTATTTTAAGACATCATTGACAATCGGTAAAGGAAAAAAAAAGAAAAATGGATTTCAAAAAATGGAATCTGAATGAGCCGCAATGAGCAAGCTTGGTGATCAATGCTCGTTCCTTCTCTATATGAGAAGAGGCCTAGCAGTGGGCCTTTTATTTTTGGGATATTATTATTATTAACTAAACCTTATCACGTAAAACGAGTGAATTAAGAAAAATCTACATCGACTATTAAATTCCAATTAGCAAATTCGGTTCAGTGGTTTTCAGGATACTGAAAACCACTGAACCGCATTGCATTAAATTTACACTGGTCTCTAAGTTACGTTACACCTAATTAAATAAAAGAAGATTGGTCCAGTTTCATTTACTAGTTTTGGAGTTATGCGTCGACAAACATACATCAAAGTACTATAAAAATTTGTTAATTATTTTAGAGGCTCTATTTATTTTATTGGTTTAAATAGGACCGGACCAACAATGAATTTGATATAGGTATAATGTGAATACTCTTTTTTTTCAGTCGGTTAATTAAGTCGCTGTCAAATGTAAAAGTTTTAATCTAATGTGAGGTTGACTGTACTAACTTTACTTAAGTGTGTTTTATTTTAAAAGCTTGTGTTTGTTTTATGTAGGTTTTTCTTTGACTGAGATTTATGAGTATTCGTTTTTTGGTTTTTGTTGTTACACTTATAACATGTTATTTTGATACCTTATGTAGGTATATAACGTGTAGTTACATTGGAGATGTAAGTAGTACTTATATAAAACTAGCGACCAGCCTCGTCCTAGCAAGGGTAGACAAAAAAAAAAACGAACTATGCACAATAACCTGCCTCTTGAATCATTCTATCTATTGGGGAAATCCGTATGAAAATCTGTTCGTTTGTTTTTGAGTTTATCGCGTTCTGACGGACAGACAGACGCGACTAAGGACTTTGTTCTGATGTAGGCATAGGTATAGAAGATATAGATAGATTTATAGAATATGCGTAGTTACTATAGTTGCAATCGAAGCAATTTAATGACACTACTCCTCCAGAATACTGAAACGCAACTTAACTTTAAGACGTTCCTAAACATCTATCTGTCGCTGCTTTACACCTTAAAGTGACAGAGACAGCATGACACTTAACGGCTACTTAAATCTAATTAACGTGTCAGTATTCGGCCAATAGTTGAATAATGTTTTAGTCCATTTTAGCAACCACTATCTAAGGATTTTTTTCATTTTATATGATTACTAAATTTAGGTGAACCACTTCACTTATAATTAGCGTAAATGAAACAATGAAATATGATTCCTCCTATTCCTTTAAGAAACTTAACTGTACTATCTACATCATAATCCCTTCACGCAAAGACAGTCCTAACTATTAGTTACAAAATAAAATAATAATCGTTAAGTTCGGAGAAGAAGACAAAGCCTACGCTAAAGATAACTGCGGGAGACATCTTAAAAAAAAAACGTTAATAACAATTACAGGTTTTCTCGAGTACTGACGTATAACCTAGCGCTATAATTTATATCTAACACGACAGGCGGCCTATAATGGTCATAGACCATAACAGATGTTCAGCTACTGGGAAATGTGTTAAAGTGATGGGTTTATAGTCCTACCAGAACGGGTTTGATAAATGAAGTAATGCGATATCAATACTTCGACGATCTCCGTGGTCGAGTGGCGTACACACTGGATTTCAAGGTGTCGCCAGCTCTGAGGTCCCGGGTTCGATCCCCGGCAGGGTCAATGTAGAAAACCACTTTTCTACATTGTCTTGGGTCTGGGTGTTTGTGGTACCTTCGTTGTTTCTAAATTCCATAACACATGTGCTTTAGCTACTTACTTTGGGTTCAGAGAAATGTATGTGATGTTGTCCACATTTATTAAAAAAATAGTTAATGTTAGACATCTGATAAGCGTTATATAATAGAGAAAATGTAAAGATAGAGATAGATTAGGCGGACCAATCATATTAAACACAAGATATGTAACTTTCATAGTTTAAAATCTGATCTCATTGGGATAAAACTCAAAAAACATCAGCCTTATATATAATATCATTGATAAAGACAGTATAAAATGATAGGTAATATTATTGGAATATCTATATACCTATTAAACAGGGTCTCGTAGCTAAGGGTAAGCTATACGGCTTGTCCAATATTAAAGGTTAAGCCGCGCTCGTCGGGGTTGGTCCGTGGATGGGTGACCATCCACGGATCGCTCCATGTAAAATACGGTATTCAGCTGAATCCGGTAAGATTGGAAGCCGACCCCAACATAGCTTGGGAAAAGGCTAGACAGAACAAGATGTATGTACCTAGTACATACTTATACACAACACAAATTTAACCTTGAGTTATGTAGAGTTTAATATTATGAAATTCTTTTCTCTTTCAATATTGGCGATGTAGTATGATCTGATGAAAATACTTTATTCCTAGAATAGGAATCAAGAATTTTAATCAGACCATATATCTTCAATAATAAATTGTAACAGTATTAACAACTAGCCCTCTGGTCCAACTTAAAATATTTAATTAAAATAAAGACAAAATACAAATTACATACCAGCTGTTACCAGCGGCTCGGCCCGCGAGGGTGTTGGTTATCGCGGCAAAAAGTAGCTTATGACCTTTCTTAGGATAAAAGCTTACCCCATAATAAGTATCATCCAAATCGGTTCAGCGGTTTAGCCGTAAAAGTAACAAACATACATAACGACAGACAGTTTCGCATTTTTTATATTAGCATGGATTATATCTTTATAACTATGTATATAGATCTACTATAAAACCAATAAATCATTTACTATCGAATACATAGTAAAAATAATATAGGTACCTATATCCAAACCTGTTTCTAGCCTCCACAAAGTGACCTACTCAATATTATTACTGAACTATGCACTCTATAAGGCTACATAGCCTTACCTATACTATGTTTATTGTTTGCCATTGTTTTTTAGTACCTACGACAGGTGCGCAAGCGCAGAACGCATGCGCCAGTCACTATCGAACTTGCGCGGGAGCCGGTCGCGCGTCGCTACAACCGACCAATCACGTGAACGTATTTAAAAAAAGATTTTTTCGTGTTGTGCTTGTGTATTGTTGTACTTAAACTTAACTTGATGTAATAGTGTGTGTGACTGTGTTTGTGTGTGTGTTTTTTTGGATATTTCATTTCAGTCTTTTATTTGGGAACTTTTTTCGGTAAGTTTTGGTTTTTAGTTTATTCTAGTAAATAAATAACATCCAATTATATATTAGATGTTGTTTATTGTTTAGATACACGGTTAAATCGACGTTTTGTTTATTTTATACCAAAAAATCCTTGTTATTTTTTCTTATCTTGTTTTAAAATTCTTGCTTCGTATTATAAGGAAAATATTTTTTCTTCGAGATAATAACTTAGGTAATTGTCTTAGCCATGAATTACGTTAACTATTATTTTTATGATGTCAGTAGCGTCCTTGTTTTATAAATAGCTATAGAAATAATAATAGCATTTTATGTGTTATTATGTCTAGTAAAACAGTTAACCAACATTTTGAAATAGTTTAAACCTTAAAATAAACTGAAGTTTACGGTTAGATAGGTATATTATAAAGATCAGGTTTTTATTTAAGTTATGCAGAATAAACTAATTTAATTAATAAAAATATAAAGTTACCGTATCGTATTTAAAACTACCTATTTAGTAATTTTTATAGTTTTATTTTGCAAACAAGACTGACTTTTTTTTAATATAATTCATCATAGTTGATAGTAGTTAATTCTTTTATTTGGTTTTATTTATAGATAATTACTAAATTATTAAGTACTAGCTGTCCCCCGCGACTTTGTCCGAGTGTTTTAGTTTCAATGGTTTTTCATTTTTACAACATTTTTCATTTATGCTCCGCTCCTTTTGGTCGCAGCGTAATGTTATATAGCTTATAGCCTTCCTCAATATGGCTATCCAACAGTAAAATATTTTTTTAAATCGGACCAGTTGTTCCTGAGATTGGCGCGTTCAAACAAACAAACAAATAAACAAACAAACTTTGTTTAAGTAACCTGTATTAATTCATAAATAATTAAATAACTTAGGTCATCACTATAATCATACACAGCCTTTGTAATCCCACTGCTGGGCATAGGCCTCTCCTTTCATGTACCATTCTCTCCGGTCCTGTGCCAGTCTCATCCAGATTCGACCCGAAACTTTAGTGATGTCGTCGACCCATCTTGCTCCTTAGATTTATATTTAAAAACCCACGTAGACTTACAAGTACTTAAATATTTAAAAAACCTTTTCTATTACATACTGATTCTACCTATTGCATATCAGGTATATTGTTACCAGTACCAGCCCTTATTCTTTAACTCATTTTAATTCCAATATAATTCCAATGCAAACTTGATATTAGTTTTGCGGAAATATAATTAAATTTCCAAAAAAAAAAACACGTACTTAATAAAAGGAATAAACTGGAATCTAAACATTGACAGTATTTATTTTGTACTGTGTGGTGTTTGTGTGCCTGCTAAATGAATTACAATTTTGCTAAAATTTATTCAAGAGTAAACTCCCCCAGATTTAAAGTGGTATGCAAAAATTCAACTGAATTGCATGTCAAGAAGTGATTCTAACTCAGTTTACAAGATTTGACCTGAACTAAATTACATTCTACATACCTGGGTTCCTTTATTATGTCCATAAATACATTCACTTATAGGTATACTCATGTGCAATGTGTCTAACTATGAATTGTTAGTCTGTATATCGGTAACTATGGGCAACGTAAATATATGGGCAATTGGGCAGGCTAAGTATATGGGCAGACTAAATATAGTTATAATTATTTAAATATAGTTACTCTACATATCGAGGAATTCCAAAAACAATACGCATCTTATTGATGGGTAACCTCCTTATTAAAGTTGGTTGAAAATAGGGAGATAATATATCAAGCCTTCATTCAAAGTTACTCATAATTACTATTGTATAATTCACTAAGAAAATGAATGCTATGAGTCAGTATTGTAGTCATGGCATTATCGACCAAAGTTCACATTAAACAATGGTACGATAATTACAACACTATGTACAGTTCAGAGCACATCACTAGCAACAGTAAGAAAATAAAGACACCTTTATGTCAAACCAGTAAGGTCTAGTATTGTATTTTTTTTTTGTGATTATTGATGAGGGGTTGACTGTACTATAGTTATTTCATTCATGCTTAATATTTCAATTGAAGAAGTTACTTGAATATTTTTTTCTAAGTTAATTGATGTAAGGTTGTACTAAACCAAATCGTACAGTATCTCATTAGTTGCTATTTATTAGCTTAGATTAGCAAGGAGTTTTTAAAAGTAATAGTATTATTAAAAACAATTTTCCTACTGCCAAAACTACATTGCTTGTTTCAAAGTTCTTCTATAAAGTAATTTAAAATAAATGATGCATTTACTTACTCTTAATTTATAAACTAGATAGGTCTGTACCAAAGAACCCTTGTATATACTTATAAGACAATTTAATAAAAAATGGTAACATTTACCATGAAAATATATTTGTGTAATATCTCAACATAATTTGTTAAATTACTTAATAAAGCGAAGTGAACCTTCCGTAGGCGTAGGTATTACTATTAATAATTGCATGGTAACCCCGTACAACACGTCACAAATATAAATAAAAAAAAACAGATTTTCTTTGAATGATGAATTATCCTTAAAATAATCATAAATCAACAATAAATATTGTTTGAATAGATTTTTATTATTAAATACCATTAAATCCTAAAATTACGGGACAATGTATATTCCCGTATTGGTTTCGCCAAATTACGAGACATTGAAAACCTTGTGCCTGAAATACGGGAGCACCTGTAAAATACGAGACAATCATCTGGTCAGCCCAATTACAGCACAAAATTAACGAATAATATGTTATGAACTAGTGTTTACAAAACACTTACAAATACTATTTGCAAATCAAGAAACTCTCAATGTTGCTCAGATAATTACTTCTTAATTGACTTGAAATATGGCGAAACGTACGAAAATTATGAATGTTTCTACTATTTATTTATACTCGTAAATTTACATTTGTATAATTTATTGTGCGTAAATTATGATAAATGGTGTTTCGTGGTGGTCCAGTAGCTTAGCTGGAGTGATGCATAAAAATGTAGTGTCGCCAATGGAAAGTTAATCAAGGAATGGCTAAAAATCGGAGCTGTGACGGGTCGTGCTTGTTCCAGAACAGAATTAACTAAGCCGACGTACATTAAAAAATTACGTTATTTTTTTAAAATTTTATTTTGGTAATCTATTTTTGGTCTTTATGTATTTAGTACCAATATTTTAATAAAAGTATTTTTATTTTATTATAATACAATCTGTCCCCCGCGACTTCGTCCGCGTGTTTTAGTTTCAACGGTTTTTCATTTTTGCAACATTTTTCATTTATGCTCCGCTCCTTTTAGTCGCAGCGTAATGTTATATAGCTTATAGCCCTTCTCAATAAATGGGTTATCCAACAATGAAGGAATTTTTCTAATCGGACCAGTTGTGCCTGAGATTAGCGCGTTCAAACAAACAAACGAACTATTCAGCTTTATATATTAGTATAGATTAGTTAGTAAGTATAGTGAAAATGAAAGTGAGTTGAAGCGATCCTTGGGGAGCCCTTTCTTCGGCAGTGGACGTCTTTCGGCTGTTATCATGACGATGATAGTAAAAATGTGGAAGAATTACATAGAAATAAAGTTCAAAGAACAACATCTGTCTTATGGATGGTATAAAAATAACACAAGCAATTGTTATTTCATTACTCTGACAACCAGTCTTACCAAAAGATGTTCTTACTACCCAGTAAAATTAGTTGTGGAAGTCAGTTATATCGCTCCATGTAAATTATGGTATATGGTATATAGCGGAATCCGGTGATGCTGGACAAAAGGAAATAGTTAATGGAAAAGGTTAGACAAAAGTGGATAACATGATAGAAACTGCTTTTCTTGCGAGTAATATTCACAAATCTATACTAATATTATAAAGCTGAAGAGTTTGTTTGTTTGTTTGTTTGTTTGAACGCGCTAATCTTAGAAACTACTGGTTCAAATTGAAAAAATATTTTTGTATTGGATAGTCCGTTTATTGAGGAAGGCTATAGGCTATATAACATCACGCTACGATCAATAGGAGCGGAGCATAAATGAAAAATGTTGCAAAAATTAAAAACCGTTGAAACTAAAACACGCGAACAAAGTCGCGGGGGACATTATAAACAGTAAATAAAAAACACCTTTACACCTGTATTTTTATCGCGTATGTACTGTTTTGTGCATAAAGTATTAAATAAATAAATATTCTTATCAAGTTTTCTCCATAGATCGTTACTAACACATTGAGAGTAGCAGTTTACTTGTTAGATTGAGATACAGCCAGACGTGAATGCTTCTAGTGCCAAACAATCCCAGTGATGCATGCGTCCATTTAGTATGTCTCGAGTTTGGTCTAGTCCCATCCGATGGTGGGTTTTCCTTTAAAGATTTGCCAAGAAACTTGCCAACGCTAGTAAGCTATACGCATATGATTATAAGTAAAGAATGGTAGATACATTAATTAACTTTGAGCTTATTATTATTATTAAGGCCATAGTTTTTTTTTAATGATTTGTAGAGAATTTTATGGCGGTAGTTGCTTGGATAATAAAATCGTCTGGTAGCGGAGGCTTGCGTCCTGTCGCCTCGAGTTTGAAAGGTCTAATTATATATTTTTTTGTTTAGAAATCCTTGTCCCACTGCAGGGCGAAAAAAAATCCGTTATAAAATCATCTGCATAAAATCAGTTTTAAATGGCAAACTTCTTTTCGACGCATGAAATGTTCTAGACATTTTTGTTCATTCTTGTTAAATGATACATGCAGAAAGCCCATAAAGAATTGTAGCTAATATAGGAAATTGTGTTCCTGTTATAACCTAATACGTAGAGGATGTAAGAACAGCTCTTAACATGCTATCTTTAGCATTTTTGCTCTTTTTAGTACAAACATGATATTTTTTTGTAAAGCAAAGCAAATTGAAATCAATCAGTATTTTCGAATTGATGCAATAAGACCTACCGTTAGCAATTTCGCCGCTAAAGGTGCTACTACGTGATTTCCTAAATGTCAAATTCCATAGTTTTTTGGTGGACTTTGACAGCTGACGCGCCAGTGGCGCCAACTGGTGAGCGCAATAACGGTAGCCCTGTTTAGTGACCAGAAAAGAAGAATACACCTACTACCATGTTAAAGACGATCAGGATAAAAAAAAAGGATTTATGTCCTTGTAGATTGGTAAAATAATATTTGACTAATTAATTATTAAATATTTATATTTATTCTATTTTTTTTCTTATTTTACATAACCATAAAACTAACCGACAATACATTTAATTGAAATATCGTATGACGTCCAAATTTCGTGCATTTTGTGCGCAAGCATGAAGACATGACTACAGTCCTCACTCCTAAGCTTTGATTGCCTTTATCACTATTTTCTTTGTTTGAAAAAGCCAAAAATGTGTGTCTAATATTTTTTTATTATCCAACTGACGGACTAATTAGATTTTGATTTTTCATACTCAGTCATCTACTCTATTCATGGGTTTTTAAATGTCCATGGGCAGAGCAAACTCACCATTAGGTTAACCGCTGGTATCTTTGTGAGTGTGTTGTGTTATGGAAGTCAGAGACAACGAAGGTACCACCAACACCCAGACCCGAGACGATGTAGAAAAGTGGTTTTCCTACATTGACCCGGCCAGGGATCGAACCCGGGACCTCAGAACTGGCGACACCTTAAAAACTGGTGTGTACGCCACTCGACCACTGAGGTCGTCAAAATCTTGCATACATACTTGTACCGTGTGGAGAAGTAATCAATATTCTAATTTACATGTAACATATGTAGCAACATAGCATAAGATGTATAAAAAAATGAATTCTTAAATCATTGATTGATATTCACACTCGTGTGAAGGCAAACTGCTTCTAGGTCAATGGGTTCCGTTTAATTTTTTAATTGTTCTTTGTTATGCAAGCTAAACCCGTATGAGTCGCTGCGTATATGATGCTGTGAATCTTACTAGTTATAACTTTCTAGAACATCTCAATAACGTTTTGGTTTTCTGTTTTCTGTCGGGCAAGTTTTTGAAGTAAAACCTCTACGCACGCTTGAGGAGTAAGCTGGTAAATGCGTAACGAGAGCATTACTAAAAGTGTGATCGGAAAGGCGAACGGAAGTTGAGAGGGAGATATAAGTTAGTGAAGATAGAAAAAGAGAGAGTTACGTTTCGTATTACTATAGGAGCAAGAGAGAGAGGTGCGAGCTCACATTTTCTTTATCTCTTTCTCTCATAGCCAGTTACGTTTCGTATATAAAGAAGTTTTTGGTAGTCTTTATCCTTGAGAAAATAAAATTGAGACGTAATAAAAAAATTCTAGACATCTTCTGCCTAGCCTTATAAGTTATGTTATTTGCCCAAGCTATGTTTGGTATCGGCTTCGTCTTACGGGATTGAGGTGAATACTGTATTTTACATGGAGCAATTGCCTATCTGACCTCCACAACCCATTTTACTGGGTAACACAGTATCCCAGGATATGACAGAATTGTGATGACCTAACGAGTGCCAAAGATCAACGTATGACAGTTAACAAAAACATCTAGAAATGATGTTTAAAATTAATTCTAACAATATCGAATGCTATATCTTGGTAAAGAAGTTAAATAAAGAAGCTAAGTTCGTTGTTCAACGAAGCAACAAATTATAAACATGTTTACAATGGGCTATTACCATAATATTGTTGATGGTGATGTGTGACTCATTAGTTTGTTCTGTACTTGTCGGTTGCAGCTGGCGTCGTTGAACGTAATATTGTAGTGAATATACAACTTTGACTTAACGGATAGCCGACCGGTGTAGGTCACCACGCCAATTACCACTGTGCGCGACGTGCTGCGGGTTCGATCCCCGCATGACAAGCATTTGTGTGCTTGTTCTAAGTCTGGGGTTCTTTGTGCATGTGATTTGAATGTTTGTGAAACCCCCGCGACGCAAGTGTTAAATTACTTAGCGCAGGAACGTTATTTTTTTTTAAACTACTTATCTTGTCGGATTTTGTTTATAACTTCGGTATTAAAAGTATTAAAGTGAATTATAGTCAACCGAAGAGCACATTGTCCTTTACTTGACAAGTAATCTTTATTCAAGTTTTAAACTGTAGGATATTTTGTTTTTTATTTATTAAGTTAAAATTTACCATCAGCGGGGCCAAGCCCCCAAACGACAATCTTTGATCTGCCACAGCCAAGTCGTATAGGGGTCAACACGACTACTCTTAACGCGCGATGTGATTCATCTCCGCATGGAATAAAACATTTGTGTGATCTGCAAATATTTGTGTCTAGTCTGGATGATCTTTGAGTACGTGATACGAATGTTTGGGTAACCACTTGAAAAATTTGGATTGAATACTGCAAGAGTGCAAAAGTGCAATAGTAGGTTTAAAACCTAATCAATATATTCTAGCTATGAGCTAATAGCGATGCCCGCGCAAGTAGTTCCCGTTCCCGTAAGAAACCTCATTTATTTTTCGTAACTTTTTCATATGTTTTTGTCGTTATTCTGCTATTCAGGGTAGAGACAAACCCAACTAATCAAAGATTATGAAAATCGCTCCACCCGTTCTTGAGTTATAAATGATAAAACTAACCCGACTTTGTTTTATGTGTATAAAATTTTCGTGTCACAATTAGCTAAAAAAATCTGTCATCGACATTTTTGTTTGCATTTTGCAAATCCAATATTCTTGGACATTTTATTGTATTGTTAACCCATGATGTCGATTTAAAATACATTTATATTTAGTTATTAGCCAATGTGGGTTGTTTATGACGTTACCTGGGGCTAAACCATTTTGTATATTATACCTACTTCTTGGGTAAAAATTCTTGATCATTTTATATTTACGTAGGCGTAACACTGGCTGTCAATCTTTTAAAATATATGTTTAATTATTAGGGTCCCGTAAATTTATTAAAACCCGCGATAAGCGTATTTCGTGGCAAACATCAGAATTTATTTGAAGTTTTCTTTTTTATTTGACAAAATAGGGGTAAATATAGAATGTTTATACCTATAACTCACTTCTAAAAAAAATAATGATGTAGGCACCTATGTGCAACAAATTAGTTTTCAAATACTCTCAATTATGTTAAAGGCAGCATACTTAACTTAAATAAAATATTTCTATTAAACTAAATCTAACCAAATAAAAGTATATACAAAACTAAAAAGTTAGTTCATACGAAATGTGTCAAAAATAGTTTAAGATACGAGTAAGTAGGTATATATGTTGTTTTACTATGTCTGCGGAACCTTATATTATTTCTAGTCTCACTAAACCAGTTTTTTATAGAAAGGTGTGAACAGGATTATAAATCATTAAAGTCATTTTAACTAAACAATCCCCACGGGGTTCGGCATTGTTAATACTTATTCAATCTTAATAGTGATATTTTGTTCTTGTAAGCTTACAATACATTAAATCGCAGGTTTTATGTAGGTATGTATAGCTACTGGTATAATAATATGACATGAACCTATAAAATGCTCGAAAAATAAATATATATTAATAAGTTTTTTTTTAAACAATTGCCTAACAGTGGCAATGATGTCTGGAAAGTAAACAAAACTCAGGATTTTAGGAACTTATAAAATAGGTAATTATTTTAATTGTGATAGAATCCGTTTGAAATAATTACAAAGTAAGTAGCCCCCGGTTTCTTAAAGGCTGATCAACACAAAAATTATTTAATTATCTGTCAAACCTCATGTTAAGCGCTCTGATTGGTTGTTAGTCTTTTGGTCAACCAATCACAGTCGTGATCAGTTGACTTGACAACAGATTAAATTGATCACATTCAGAAACTGGAGGTAAGAAATACAAATTAAAATGAAGTTCTTCTTAAGTATTTTACTAACCAAACATTATACGTATAGAGATAACTTATTTAAACATTCAGCAATTCATAATTCACAGCAATCAAATACAAATTGTGTCAAATAATATACTTGCCTATTGCGAATAATTTGACAGTTGGTTCTTTTTATAAACTAATGATGTTTGATTGACATATTATATGTTATGACAATAGACGTGATTAGTCTGTGGGTACTTTATTAAACAAATTTATTATGCTTTTATTGACTATTATAATCAATTTTGATTAATAAAATAAATAAATCAATAATAAAATTTATCAAAATACATACTAATGTATTTTGATAAATTTTGACATTTTGAGGGGTGATTACAGCCTCATACAAATAGTTATAGAAATTACATCAATAAACTTCATTAGGTTTAGATATTTGTATTGTGTATATTCAAGAAACGATTCGTTTCGCTTACGGACGGTTAAATTTTCCAAGGAAAGCGACGAAAATTCTACCGTCGTAAGCAAAGTAGTAGAACTTGTCACATTTTGTCGTGGAAAGACACTTCAATTTAACTCAAATACATCTTTAAATCATTTTTATATTAAACTTCTAATCCATACCAATAATATAAATGCGAAAGTAACTCTGTCTGTCTGTGTGTTACGCTATCACTGCTTAACCGCTGAACCGATTTGAATGAAACTTGTTATAAGTTAAGTTTGGATCTTAAAAAAGGACATAGGCTACTTTTTGCCGCGATTACCAACACCAACACCCACGCGAGCCGCGGTCGACATCTAGTACGCTAAACCACGCTTAATAAAAAAAAAAATTTTGTTTATATAAAAGTTTCTTAAATTATTTCGCTTTGAAAGTACTTCCAAGAATGTTTTTTTAAGTATATTCCCTGGTTCAAGCTCGTCTTATTACACGGTAAGAACAGACCAGAGCGTGGTGGAACAATTTGGGAATTCCATTGTAGCTCCTACCGCACCAGTTTGTTTGACTTATCTATTATAAGCACTCGTTATACAGTGAAGCTAGGCTATAGATATACTTAAAACTTTAAGCGCCGCGTGGGTCATCGGTGACTGATTAACAATAGATTTATTTTTGCTCGGCGCATACAGTTTAAATATGTTTTATTTTTAATAGTAAATTATCTCAGTGGCGTAAAAGCTTTGATATATCATCCCGTTTGCTCACGGTGATTTGATGATTCATTATCATTTCATCATGTTTATCAAGTCATGCATTATTGATCCCATACAAATTTCAAGAAAATATCCTTCTCCTAAAGTTTGATTGAATGATAAAATTCTAAATACGACTTTTTTATAAACTTTATAAGATTTGTTGTTCTGTAGGGTAGATGACCAAGTATGGATAAAACCTATTCAGTCCGTTAGATGATAACACAATATTAGACAAGATTTTTTTACTTTATCAAAATGAGAAAAAACTAAGTATATGAAGTTAATCAAATTTCAAACGCTCATAACGTCAAGCTTTTGCACAAAATGGCGACGACATGCGACTTTTCAAATCCATCTAAGGTCACGAGTTTTTGGTAACTTAAAAAAAAATGTCTAATATTTTTATACACAACCAGACGTGTGACAGTTTAAAAAAAAATGGTTCGACTCTATTATGTGTAAGTTAATTATTTAGTAATAATGGTTGTTATTGATCCTTTATCAATACCAAGATGTCGTCACTAAAAACAAAGATAAAAATCTTTAAGCAGTATGTACCTGAAAGGGATCTTATCAACGCACACAAGACGTAAAGTTAAACATAAAAAAGCTTGCCAATTGCAACTTGCCAAGCTACCATATAAAGTATCGCATCTCTACAAGTGTACGACTATGATTAGTTGTGGGGAAGTGAGGGGGTGATGCGCGTGAGTCGACGCGCGGGGAGGGGGCAGCGTCTCGCGCATGCGCAGAATGTTAATACGGCTCGCACCGTGCGCTATGACTTGATATGACTCGGTAACTTTAATACACACTTGTATGTAAGATTAGATGGATGTATGTTACTGTAATAGTGAAGATGTCGGTTAGTTTGAAGTTTTACTAAAACCTAGGATTTTTCATGTATTACCTGTATTTGTATGATAAGTATGGTATGGTAGCTTGTTAATATATAAATGGTGAATTAAAAAAAAAAGTTTTTTTTTTTTAAGTTTTTTTTGTGTATGTTGAGAGATATCTCGACCAAACATCAACCGATTTTTATTTTAGTCATAGGTAAATTATGTTCATTACATTTATATAATACTTTGAAATTCAAGTGACATTACATAAAAACCTGTTCAAAGTCGAAGATAATTTCACACAATTTTTAATTTTAAGACTTAGTAAATTTTATTAATGACCGTGCTTCGTAGTCTCACAGCAACATATATTAAACATTTACTTATGTATGCGACTGTTGTCAAGTGAAGCCCCACGTTATTGAACATGTAAATTACATTCACGAAAGGTTTTTTGGAGTTGTATGGTAATCTCTATCTTGACCGTTGAAAATACGGTATTAGTATCAAAAATAATACATCGCTTTATGTGTTTTTCATGGCTTTTATGAACCTGATGTATAAGATAAATTGTAACATTACTGGCTGGATCTTTCGTTATATTTACTTAGATTTACTGAGTAAAATAATACATAAAGCAAATGGTAATGAAATGGTGCCTAGGTAACATTAACTGCCGCAATCAGAGACGTTAGTTACTTAAGAGATTTCTTAGTATCAATTTAATTAAGCCAATGATGTGAACCAATTTTCATTATATTCATTTACCTACATAGATTTACTGAGTAAAATAATACATAAGGCAAATGGTAATGAAATGGTGCTTAGGTAACTTTAACTGCCGCAGTAAGAGACGTTAGTTACTTAAGGGATTTCTTAAAATCAATTTAATTATGCCAATCTAGAGGTCCGAGAGTTTGCTTACATAAATCTTTAAAAAAGCCCTTAAGCACAGATTAATTAATTAGTCCCTTACGGAACCTTAAGTAACTATTAACGTCTCTGAGTGCGGCATTAAGTGCTCGTAACTATCGTTTGAGTCGCTTGCCTAGGTCCACCGGTGGGTAAACACCGTTTTTTTTTGTCATAGCCGCTTTTATTTATACTTTTATATTTATCTTAATGCTTCTTGCTTGTTGTTGGGTATTTTAAAACTAAGTACCTATAGTTTTAATTATTTAACTTGCAATGTGTGTAGTTTGATAGGTTGATTTAAAGTCTAAGCTTTTTAGGTAATTTAGAACCACTTCTTGACATTTGATTAGGCTAAAATTTTGCGTACACCTTTAGTTGTAGTTCTGGTGACAATAGGTCCTAGCATTTGCATCTTCAAAGGAATAATTTGTATCTTCAATGGGTTTGAACAAAAGCTTGCTTTGACATCTCGAAGTTTTTTTTCAACAGAAAAATGTTTATTTTTTCGAACACACCTCTGCCTACCTACCTTTCTTCATGATACAACCGTGATGTTCGTCCGTTACACGACACCACAATCGACACACGAACATGATAACTGTTCAACAAACAAACTGAGATTATTGAATTTACTCGTTTGGACACTTGACACATGTGGGACACACGGCTCTTAGAGATGGCCAGCTTGTTCGAAATGAATAATTAAAATGAAAAATTAATATAGTAAAAATATAAAAAGATCGAATAACTATATAGGTAGACTGCATGGATAGCCGAGTGTTATAAGTCATCACGCGAATATGCGCCGTCAATTAGATACCATTGTGCGCGACGTGCAGCGGGTTCGATCCCCGCATGGGACAAGCATTTATCCAAGTTGGGGTGTTCTTTGTGCATGTGAATTGAATGTTTGTAAAACCTCTCGCGACACAAGATTTAATTTCCATACTCGGGTGTCGACAAAAAAAATAATTTAACTCGCTTTAGTCCGCGTGTATGTTATTTCTGGCTGTGAATTTGTGTGACTAAACGTTGATAACGTTTTAAGATCCACAAAAAAAGCAACGTAGCAAAGTTGCAGTTGCAGAATAAAAATATTGTTAACTAGCTGTCCCCCGCGACTTTGTTCGCGTGTTTTAGTTTCAACGGTTTTTCATTTTTGCAACATTTTTCATTTATGCTCCGCTCCTATTGGTCGTAGCGTGAAGTTATATAGCCTATAGCCTTCCTCAATAAACGGACTATCCAATACAAAAATATTTTTTCAATTCGAATCAGTAGTTCCTGAGATTAGCGCGTTCAAACAAACAAATAAACAAACAAACTCTTCAGCTTTATAATATTAAGTATAGATTTTAATTTTCTGCAAGTCGTCCTAAATGGGCCGTAAGCTTGTAGGACGAGTTGACGAATCTCTCAGACGGTCAGATTTTAAGGGTCTAACGACTTATCATTCTAAGGTCCTGTGTGTCACTTTAAAGGGGTCATAAGTGTGAAACTGTAATGTAACTACTCGTAGTTAGTAGTGGCATGTTGCAAGTCACTAAACAACACAAAAATGTGTAAAATATAATAAAAAGTGCACTCCACTCATTAATGCTAATAGCTTTCCTTTTTAAAACTGTACCATGAAGTTAAACTGATGTAGAGAATTCTTACATTTATTATTTTCTTCTAGATTTTATGCGACTGCCCAAAAATTTGTAATATAATATAATCCTTACTAATATTATAAATGCGATAGTAACTCTGTATGTCGCGCTTTCACGCCAAAACTACTAAACCGATTTAAATGAAATATGCTACACATATGGCACTGTAAACTCGGAGGACTCTACTGAAAAACATCCACGTCCAATCGTTGTTAAATTCCTTCGCCGCGACAAGCGTAATGAGTTCCTGCGTGCAGGCAAATCCAGACATAACATGAACAGTGCAGATCTAAACATCCCCGGTTTAAATAAAACTATCTATTCAATGAACGGCTGACAAAGGAAAATCGCTTGTTATTTCGAGCAGCAAAACCACGAGCTAAAGATTCAGGTTATAAATACTGTTGGGTCAAAAACGGGTCCATTAACATACGCAAACAGGAGGGATACCCATCAATCACTATTAAGAGTATGGATGATCTGCTGCACCACTGTCAGCCTACAAACTCTGAAGCAGAAGTCTAACTCCACGCTTTGTGCCGCCTTATATGTCTGGCCTACCTTGCTTAGGTATTTATTATGTTTGATTATTACATGTCTACTGTTCTATTTTTATATAATTTTTAACTTTTTTATGAAGCACGATTTGTTCCTATATATAGATGGACTCACTCACCCACATTCACGTATTTCAAAAACACTTTACAATGTAAATCTACACACTCCACAAAATCACTCACACACATCATTGTCTGGAAGCTCTTGCAATTTTAACACATTTCCTACAAAAGTTATCGTGCGGACTAACTTTCTTAAAATTACCATGTTTTATTTAAGTCAAAATTTATACATTGTTATTAAAAATGGCTTTACTTAGTGTGACAAACGATATAGATTCATCGTTCTCTGTAGAATGTCAGTCCGTCGAATCTTTAGAAACATGCAAAACCATTTTAAATGCTTCCAAACACAACATTAAGGTGCTCACCTATAACATACGAAGTTACCAAAAAAACTTTGAAGAATTTACAATCGCTTTAAAGCGACTTGACTCCAATATAGATTTTATTGTACTCACTGAGTGTTGGCTAACCAACGGTGTTATTATAGAGGATTTACCAGGGTATTGTGCTTATAAAACTACAACTCAAATAAATAAAAATGGAGGCGTCGTCATCTATGCTAGATCTGACTGGAGTACACAACTTATCACAATAGAACCCAATCTTGAAGACTCAGACAGTATTCTTATAAAATTTAACAATGATTTAGCTCTCTTGGGTATATATCGATCTCCGTCCTTCTCCAACTCCGAAAAATTCCTTAATTCACTAGATTCCGCTCTTTTAAATTTAAAAAAAATGCAGACATTTATTGTTGCTGGAGATATGAATATCAATATTCACGACGTTAATAACAACCAAGTAGCTAACTACATGTGCCTTATGGCGTCGCATGAGCTACTACCGGTGATTACCACCCCGACCAGATCAAGCACGTGTATCGATCATATTTTCATAAAAACAAAGACTAAACCGCTTGGTCTTGTATGCAATATTTCTATTACGGACCATGATTTAGCAATCTGTAGTTTTCCCCGTAAATCTCAACGCACTAAAATTAAACGCTGGACCACGAAAACTGACTGGGACTCGGTAGTAGAAGAGCTGAATCAAACTAATTGGGACTCGGTAACAGATTCCCTTTGTGTAAACACTGCAGTACAACATTTTAATAGTATTGTTACATCTGCCTTTTCTAAACATACGCAAAAAATAAAAATCAGTCGGAAAATGGCAGCATTGAAACCCTGGATTACACCTGGTCTAATCAGGTGTATAAAACATCGAGACAAGCTCCACCTTGATAGCAAAGCTAACCCCAACAACAATACAAAACATATTATATACACTAGGTACAGAAACTTTCTAATCAATTTATTACATAAACTTAAGACACAATATAATAGCGAAGAGATTGAACGAAGTAAGGATAACCCAAAAATGCTCTGGTCCGCCGTAAAAGACATTTGTGGAAATAATGGTACTCGTAGCTCAGCTTCACAGTTAATTGCCTCTGGAGAGTCTCCAGAAACATGTCTCGACCAATGTAACCGACACTTTGTATCAGTAGGAGAAAAATTGGCAGCAAAAATTCTTAACAAGCTTAATACCACTCAACATAGTTTAGTAGAATCATATAAATCGCCGTTTTCTGTTTTAAATTCTTTTTGCTTGCTTCCAACTGATGCACAAGAAGTAACGAACACAATCTACAGTATAAATAAAAGTAGTGCTCCAGGGACAGATCAGGTGACAGTTACAATTCTCATCAAATGCCTTAACAGTATTGTGGGTCCCTTGACACACATCTTTAATCTTAGTTTAGAATCTGGTATATTCCCAGATGAATGGAAAACTGCTGCAGTATCACCTATCTTCAAAACTGGTCCTAAAGATAAACCAGAAAACTACCGTCCAATTGCACTGCTCAGTATAGTCTCAAAAGTTTTGGAAAAAATTGTAAATAATAGGTTAGTTAACTTTCTGGATAAACATAATGTTATCTCAAACAAACAGTTCGGTTTCCGGCGAGGTAAATCTACCGAAGACGCGGTGTCACTTGTAACCAATCAAATTGCTCAATATATAGAAAACGGTGACTGTTGTCTTGGAGTCTTTCTTGATTTGGCCAAAGCATTTGACACCGTGTCGACAGGGCTTTTGTTAAAGAAATTGGAGTTTGCGGGCATAAGGGGGAACCCTCTGCAATGGTTTCAGAGTTATCTGACATCGCGTTTCCAATTCATAAAAGTAGAAAACCATCGCAGTGGATCTCTCCCTATTGCTTTCGGCGTTCCTCAGGGGAGCATACTCGGTCCAACACTGTTCACCCTGTACATAAACGATATTGTTAACCTGCACCTAAACAATGCAGAAATCATATCGTATGCCGATGATACGGTCGTCTTGTTCCACGATAAATCTTGGGACCGGGTATATCACCTTGCGCAACAAGAACTTATTAAGTTAGCAAAGACTCTCGATCACAACCTATTAACGCTTAACGTTGACAAAACCAAATATATTGCATTTTCCAAAACTAAAGCTTCTAGTCCTCCCCATTCTCTGTCACTAAAAATGCATACTTGTTTACAGATAAATAACTGTACATGCGAAGCACTGGCTCGTACAGATAATATAAAATATCTAGGTATAAATGTAGACAGTAATCTAACCTTCTCAGATCAAATTGGTTCCATATCCACTAGAGTCCGAAAATTAATTCACATTATGAAAAAACTCAGAAGTTGCTGCTCTTTGGAAATTTTACGAAAAATTTACTATGGACTATGTCAATCTCTTTTACAATATTGTGTCCTCATCTGGGGAGGTGCCACTAAGAGCGTCTTCATAAATATAGAAAGGGCTCAACGCGCGGTGATAAAGGTCGCTCTCAGAAGACCCTACAGGTATCCGACAGATCTTGTGTACCAGGAGTTTCAAGTTTTGAGAGTACGTCAGCTCTTCATATTAAAAGCGACACTTAGAATGCACGCAACTATTAAAAATCGACCTGATTATCAGTCCATAATAAACAAACGAGTTTTCAGAATACCTTTGCCACCTTTTACCTCAGAACTTTCAAGACGCTGCACTACTTACACAATTCCAAACATTTACAACAAAGTTCATAAAGTCTGTTTCTTAGGAGACTGCTCACTTAAAGACTGTAAGACAAAACTTACTAAATTTCTGATACCTCTTTCATATATAGACACGGAATCCCTGTTATAGGACGTCATCTAAATACACACACACATACACACTCAAACACACACACACACACACACACACATAAACTCACACACGCACACACTCTCTTGCACACTGTCATAAATACTCAAACGAACCCATCTTTAAAGTCTATTTAAGTTTATTTAGTTTTTAGTTTTAACATAATTTCCTTTTAAATTTGAACTTCTATGTTTTGTTTTATATTTGTAGTCATTCAAATTTTATCACTGTGATTTAATGTAACTAGCTTTTATAACGATAACTAGAGTCACAAGATACAAGTGTAACTTAGTTTGTGACTCGACGAATTTGTGATTTATAAAAACTAATCTGAATAAATAAATAAATATTATTATTATTATTATTATTATTATTATATAGTCTAGAGCCTGAGAAAAGACAGGCTAACCGACATCTACGCGGACGGAGCCGCGGGAAACAGCTAGTAATAAATAAATAAATGTGGACCACATCACATACCTACTTTATTCTGAACTCAAAGTAAGTATCTAAAGCACTTGTGTTATGGAATCAGAGACAACGAAGGTACTACCAACACCCAGATCCGAGACAATGTATAAAAGTGCGTTATCTATATTGACCCGTTTGTGGATCGAACCCGGGACCTCGGAGCTGGCGACACCTTAAAAACGGGTGCGTACACCACTCGGCCACGGAGGTCGTTTGAGAATGATTTTTTTTTATGAGTCCATATGCCTATGTATGGAATGGGTGTTAGAATCTTTACATCTTCCTGATTAGTAGATATATTTTTTTTTGTAAAAACAAATCTAATGTCGGTCAATGTCACCGTTTTCGAATTTTTGGAGGGGTCATTCGTATTTTTTTTTTAATCTCAGCTTGCTACCAAATTACCTATGTAAATAGTTTTGTAGATAATGTTACCCCTGGTTTCTAAAAGGCCGATCAACTTAATCTGTGGTCAAATCAACTGATCACGACTGTGAGTGGTTGACCAAAAGACTAACAACCAATCACAGCGCTTAACATTAGGTTTGACAGATGATTAACTAATTTTTGTGTTGATCAGCCTTTCGGAAACCGGGGGATAGTGTTTGATAGATATAAGAGAAATTGTGTAATAACTTTAGTGAGGAGTATTCATAATTATATAAAAAAACCGGTTTACTCGCGCATATTCTCGGGATCGCTCGACTAGTTTCAGACTCAATAGGAGTCCCTAATCATGAGCTGACGCAGCGGCGGTGGTGTCGCGGGTTAAGAGAAATTGCCTGTATGAATACATTATACAGCTCTTTAATTGTGAATGTTTAATTGTAGGCAATAATTAATACTATAATTGTTCAGTTTGTTCTGTTACGTTGTAATGTTATTTTAATAATTGCACATACAATACCATAGACTATTATATCTTGTTATTTAATATTTGTTCAGCCTACAATAGAAGAAGTTTATATGCAGAAATGCAAAGAATCCAATTGTTTAATATATCCTATTGGCGTATTAATATCGGACTGCCTGGTAATATAAAATTCTTTGGTTTTCGATCTTGTTGGTCAATTCAAATTAAAAAGAAACTAATTCGATAAACATATTGTACCTAGAGTCATTTAGTTTTG
The DNA here is from genome assembly GCA_932294365.1 of Diachrysia chrysitis. Classification (NCBI taxonomy): domain Eukaryota; kingdom Metazoa; phylum Arthropoda; class Insecta; order Lepidoptera; family Noctuidae; genus Diachrysia; species Diachrysia chrysitis. The sequence goes on along the minus strand of OW028659.1, from coordinate 3,868,380 downwards.
TAACTTTAACGTGCGCCTTATTGAGGATTTTGAGAAATAAAAACTTTTGATTTCATTAATTGATTTGATGTGCCTATTTAAAAGACAATCCAATGAAGACGGATTTTTTAGCTCTACTTTTTTTACAAGACGTATTTTGCATATTTCTCGGAAGACGTATCTAATCTACAAGTTATGAAATATTTTAAATCTATATGAGATAAATTTACCTGTATCTATTAAAGAGCAAGCAAAGGTCACGCTCTCTACAAAAAAAGCTGAGCAGTGGGCGTGATGAATAACGCAGTGAAACCGATCGCGATAGTTTGCACCACCTTCGCCTTGGTCTCTAGTATAAGCAGGAATCAAGGAAGAAGCACACCGGTGATTTTACCCGGTAAGAGTTCGGCATACCCCTCCACCTTCCCCAGGGCGGAGGAAGACCATAAGGTCCCTGGCAAAAGGTAGAGGGGTTTCACTCCGCAGTTTAGGTGGTTCAGCCGGTGTGCCTCTCGGGCAGGCGAACGACAGGTCGCCGCTAGCCGCGTTGCGCGTAATTCTATTATTAGATAGCTATGTGGTCGCAAGCGACAAGTAGGAAGACAGAGTTACGCGTTAGAAGGGAGCGGCAATGTTTAGGTTAGGCATTAAGCGCTTATGCGAGCTGACTTGCTCTTTGTTTCGTCGCAGCTACAGTCGCTTTTTCTATGTTTCTTTTTACGAAGTGAACCTTCTGTATGTAGTACTTTTAATTATTCTGTGGTTAAAACGCAGTCGAAAGCAGTGAAAGCCACTTTCCTTTTCCTGTATAATTGTTTCGTATTGTTTCTTAAACGCTTTTAATGAATTGCTAATTCATTAGTCCCGTAGTAATTGGAGTTTAATTGCGTTATTTTCTGAAGTAGCCAGTGATTCCTTATTGTATGTTTTGGTAATTGAAAACAAAAGTGATAAATGTGCTTTTGATTAATTTATTTGTATCTACCTTTTTCATTAATTAGTTTTGAGATTTAAGCGTATTATGTTGTAACTGCTTGGAGATGAGTTAAAAAAAAATAATTAATAGGTAGAACTTTTTAATTTATTTAAAAAAATGACCCCTGTAAAAAATAATTTAATCCTTGAGTCGCGGGGGGTTTCACAAACATTCAAATCACATGCACAAAGAACAACCCATTTGTGAATCATGTACAAATGTTTGTCCCATGCGGGGGATCGAACCCGCAACACGTCGCGCATAGCGGTAGTTAGCGCGTTAACTTATACCACTCGGCTATCCGTACAGTAAGTCAGCCAGTGACTTAATAACTAGCGTGTATCTCGTAGCTTAGTTAAATCTGTAAGAATTACTTGATAATTCCGATGAAGTTGCGTTTGCCAAGGCTTGTAAATGGATGGGTGAACATACTGACCATCTAAGAACTTACTTCCGAGCTCTTTCGGTGCATCAGAAGGCATGCTACACATAGATAAATACATCTAGTTGACTAAACATATTTTGAGTTAACATAATACGATTTCTTTAAACCTGTTATGTCATGTTTAATGTAAAGATTTCGCATACAAAGATTTCTCCTATACTGCGTGGGTGTTCGACAAAAATGATGTCTTTTGGAGACACTAATTTTATATTTAAACTATAACTATGCACAAAATATTGTCTGGTCATCATGTAACTGAGGATCGTTACAGTACCTAATGTATCTAATTGTAAAATTATGTATAAATATTGTATATAATAAAGTATGTGTAAGAAACTCATAGAATTCACTTACCCAGAAAAACATGCACGTTTTATGAAGTTTACGTAAATAATTGAGTCATTAAAACTTTACCCTGAAGGTCCCAGTTTAACGCTAAAAAAGTACTTATTAATAACAACAAGCAATTTAAATTTAGGTCAAGAGACAATAATCCTACAGTTAAACTTAATCGAACACTCGAAAAGAAATTTTGATTCTCCGAAAAATATTTCTTAGCCTTTAGCAAAACACTGGATCCGTTGAGTCCAATCAAATACTGTCGAGTAATTGTCGAGAAAAAATTTACATATGGCGCCTCAAGCAGCGGCCTCTTTCATCGGAACATAAGATATGTTTGTATGTAAGTATGTGTTAGCGATAAATTGTGAGTTTCCGAAAGGCTGGGGATGCCGGCGGCAAATCGTGGGCGTCTTCACTTCCCGACTGCTAATAATGGATGATTGGGTTGAAATTCAGACGCGACAGTCTTTTGTCTGTTCGTATTCTACCTACATGCTTTTAGAATAAATTGTGAGTGTGTGGAACAGGTTTTAATCTACATTTATTGTCAATGTATGGTTTCTTCGGTAGTTTTTTTATGAATTTGTCTGACTGCCCGCTTTGATACATAAAGACGCTGAAAAAGAACGGAGAGTAAGTACTTATAGAATTTAAGCTAAATAACAGATGTCACAGAAACTTACTATAACTCTAATATGGACTAGGTAGTTATATAGTATTTGTAATTTAACCTATTTACATTAATACTGTGTTATTATGATTGATATTGTCCTAATTACCATAGGCACGATACCTATGCATTCGTGACTCAACAAAATAAAACTGTGCAACGTTGTTTAAAAAACAATAACTGCAAAAGTTATAATAACATAGCTTTTGTTTCAACCCATGAATTTTCCACAAAATTATGCAAGGCACGATAAAAAACACGAAATTTCACTTTATCAATGGGAATCAATCAAAACAATAAAGTCACAGCTACCCGCCAATTATTGTACACACAATATGGTCATAAAATGCCATAACTCCACTATTAGTATCGCCCACAGTAGCCGTAGGTTGTAAACTAAATGGCCAAATACAATCTATATACAGAGAGGGGAGATTGCTAATTGTAATTAGTGTTGTAGAAATATGACTAATATTATAAAGCTAAAGAGTTTGTTTGTTTGAACGCGCTAATCTCAGGAACTACTGGTTCGAATTGAAAAATTCTTTTTGTATTGGATAGACCGTTTATTGAGGAAGGCTATAGGCTATATAACATCACGCTACGACCAATAGGAGCGGATCAAAAATGAAAAACCGTAGAAACTAAAACACGCGAACAAAGTCGCGTGGGACAGCTAGTTGTAGAAATATGACGTCATTGTTTTGTATCCCTCGAATACTGAAACGCCACTTAACTTTAAGACGTTCTTAAATGTTTGTAAGTCGCTACTTTACAACTTTAAGTGACAGACGGCGCGAGACTTAAAGGCGTTTTAAAAATGATTTACGTTTCGGTATTCGGCCAAATTATGTACACATGTAATGTATGTAATGTTGCCACAAATGACGGATCATCACTTGAGAATTGTGCGACCGTTTATGATGAGTTCATTTTTGTTGTGTTTGTAAATCTGATATTAATAAATTAAATTTTATAAAGATCACGAAAATAGAATACTTTTAATTTGGATGGCACATATTTTAGTGAGAAAATCTTAACACAGAAAAGTCCATACTGTGGCCATGTTGTCCATTTGGTCAAAACTATTACATTAAATCAAGTCTCCGCAAATCGATCTGAGACGAATCATTTACATGATTGTACTCAAGTGATTAACTTTAAGTACTATCATTGAGTAAGCTATCAAATCTGACACAAGGCATAAAAACATTTGTGCAACATAACCTAACATAAGCAAGCCTATAAAATGCAATGTGAGTGTAGGCATAAAACTAATTAATTTATACATAGATAGTCTATGGAAGAGGTCAGTAGGTCACAATATGGCGCAGTAAGGTCTATTTCAGACTAAAGAATATTTAGAGGGAATGGAAAATATTTTAGTAAGTCTACAACTACTTAAAATAAACCTTATTTTTTAGAGTACAAGGTATGAATTTCAGTTTATAAGTTCTTCTTACATACGTCATTTTGATATGTTAGTTAGATATTTTTTGGCGAGCCTGTTCGAACTTAAATTTAGGCCGCCGTAGTTATTACCTACCTAATTCACCAAAATAATTTATATTCTATATATCTATCTCTTTTACATACGTGCTTATCATATCTTTTGTTCTATTCATTAGTGCGACTTGACAACATTTTGACATATATACCAGCGTAATCAGATTTTAAACTATGGAGGTAACATCTTGTGTATATCATCATTGAATACATCTCTATAATATATTTTAACACCTTTTTTTGTGACGGGGTGAAAATCTAATGGCTTCAGCCCACGCCGAGGGCACGACGTGGGAATATGTCGGACTTGCACCGACTAAAAACACCCCGGTCCCGTCGTTGCCTTTGCCGGAGTCCCGGGTTCGCTAAAGCAAGCTCGGCGGGGCTCTAGTGGGCCTATACATTAGTATTGTATTTAGTGGTATATTTCTTCACCCTATGGAACCGGCCTTACGTGGCTCAGACCATACGTTATCGGCATTACGTGTGTGGTATCGCTTCGTTGAGATCTCGATTGTCGGGTACAATCGGTCGATATTTTAAAACAGGGATCAAAAATATTTGGTATTTTTTTTAGAATATTAATGTATGTGCTCGTGAGTTGAAGCTGACAGTTGAATTTAGTTGGTTAAGGATAGCTTATAGACTGAACACAAAGCTACATGTTTTTCTTTTATTGTTGCTAAAAGAGAACGGACAGGGACTTCCCCTAATTTCATCCCGACAAGAGCTTTAGATTTTGCAATTTTGATGATTATATATTATGTTTCCTACAAAATTCGTAATAAATTGATGAAGGGTTTATTTAAAAAAAAAATGTCTTTTTCAAGTTTTAATACCAACTTGTTTCTTTAGATTTTATTTTCGTGCCAAAGGTTTGTAACCCATGCTTTACAACAATGACCGGTTGGTCGGACTCGCAAACAAATCATTGAAAGTCGATTATTTTGTTACTTTAACGTCCAAGTCATTTGCATTCAAATTAAGTTATAAAATATAACCTTTTTCTACTGAAATAATAATAGGGATTAAAAAAAAATACAATATGTAATTTAATGTAGGGAAGTAAATATTCTTTTGTGTTTGGTATTGAATCTTTATAATTATGTATAAGAATCAGGTTGGTAAATGATAAGAGCTAGAGCTACAATCATCCTTACTTATATTATAATTGCGAAAGTAACTCTGTTTGTCTGTCTGTCGCGATTTCACGCCAAAACTACTGAACCGATTTAAATGAAATTTGGTACACAGATAGTCTAGAACATTGCCTGAGAAAGGACATTGGCTACTTCTATCTGTGTAATTTTTGACGCGATAACCGACATTCACGCGGGCGGAGCCGCGGTAAACTGCTAGTTAAGAATAAAACAAAATAAAAAAAACAAAACAAATAAAGAAGATTAGGTTTGAATATTCAGTTTATTCCATTATCCTGAACTTAGGTTCCTAAATTAAATCGTCTCTGTATTTAGGAAGGTATATTCGCATTCAGTCATCCTAAAAAGAAAAAAAAAACAAATAAAATACTGTAGTACCTACCTATACAAATAATAGCAATATAGTATTGAGTAAGATATTATGTAGATTTTATGTATTTTATAATAGCTTATCAGTTTCTAAATTCAAATGTTCTTAAAAAAATTAAATAAAAATCTGCTTATCAGTAAGTTGCTAAACAAAATCGAGTCGAAACGATTTTCTAAATAGGGCCATTACCTAATGCATACAATCGCCTTATTTCAAAGTATTTTTTCCACATCAAACTACTTCAGAATACAATATAACTAATCAGACTAATGAATTAGCATCTAATTCTAAATAATAATGGGCTACTGTATTAGACCGGTTGCCCACTGAAGCGCAACATAATAATACACTCAAGTTGAATACAAAAAAAGTGAAGATTTATTGATAGCACTCGTTTCTAACGATACAGTAATCAAATATAATGGTAGGTACACGTTAGTGGGTGGATACATTAATTTGTCTTTGTTGTTTAGAAATTAGGACGATTCAAGTACTTTTATATAAATAGATATAATTAAGTACTATTGATCTTTTGATAATTTGATTCATATTCTTTAGTTGGTAACAAAGAAACTATTTTGGTCACAAGGTATATACGTACGATAATTGAAGAACTATAAAATAGTAAATTATTGATTATTTTTAGGATATCAGTGATAATATTAAAAGATTCAACACAGGTGTCTATTTGACAGCTGTCATTTACAAACCATTGTACTATCTAACTCTTAGAGAAAACATAAGCAAAGTATAGAGTGCGGATATCGAGTATGAACTGTAGGCATTAGCATGAATAAGTAAAATCGTAAAATTAGTGTCAAAACAGAGCGCGCCGTTTTATTAAAACTATCTTAAAACCTAATATTACCCTAATAATATCGGAACCATCGATATTTTCGCATAAATGTCTGTCGTCGCACAGTAAACGAGCGTAGTACATACAGGTTTTTTTTTTGGAAAGGTTTACGCGGATAGTCTGAGCGCAGGCTTTGACTGCTTCACCGGACTTTCGGCAAGAACCTTAAGGGCCTCCAACCAGAGCAATAGAAACTAAGGGCGACCCCTGTGGGACTGGACCTCAACTTAGTGCGTTACTAACAGTCTTAATAAGGCAAAAACAGTAGTAATTACAGCAAAAAAAATTGCTTACGATCGGCATAACGGGCTACTAGTAATGCGCGCACTCTATGCTTATCTATGTATACTCGAAGATCTAACTGAACTAAAATTAACTGTATATAAGACGAATAACTTGAAAAATAAACACACGGATTAATGACCTCAAAGGCAACAATGGCTAAGGATCAAAAACAGTTACATCTTTAACAAGATTAATCTCTATTAAAGAGAATTTTTCTCACAAACAATGGATAATTTGAAGCAAAGAAATATGGCTACACTAATGGCGTCTATTTTTCGAATGCTGTTCAAACATGGAACTTTATTACCGGTTATGTTTAACCGTTTAAAAATAAATGATTCTATTTATAAATTTCAAAATAGGATTGTAACAAAGTTTTCGATTTTTTGATTTGATTTTTTTTTTAAACTTTAATAAATTTCCTAATTTTGAAAACGTTCCACGTCACCACGCTTGCTTATTGCGGCGGTTACAGATTCCATTTTTTAGAATCCAGGTTTCACGATGTTTTGCATCACCGATTGTCCATGATGTATTAGAATAATTAAGAAAGTACATATAACTTGGAAAAAGTCACATTGGTAATTGCCTGCGATGGGTTCGAACTTACAACCTTGTGCATACAAATCCGTTCATTGAACCACTAGGCCACCACGACATCTGTTAGGTATAGATGACTTTAAATGAAAGATCTTTAAATTAACCTATTTTAATCATTTCCATAGATACCTAGATATTATTTGAGGTGTATATCCAGTTTATTTGAGTCATAGCTATTTTTAACCTGTTTAGAAATCGTTTTTTATGGCATTTATAAAGAAAGTGGTTTAACAAGTATTTGTTTTATTCGATAATCGAACCTGATTACTTAACCTCCGGTGCCTCCAAGGTATCTCTACATACCTATGTGGGTAAACGCTTTTGCCCAGCAGTGGTACTATTATAGGCCCACGTTATTATTTATTACTAGCTGTTGCCCGCAGCTCCGCCCGCGTGGAAGTCACCTAGGAGGATGAAAAATAGATGTTGGCCGATTCTCATAGATACCGGATAAGCACAAAAATTTCATCAAAATCGGTCAAGCCGTTTCGGAGGAGTATGGCAACGAAAACTGTGACACGATTATTTTATATATTAGAAGATTAGATTAAAATATTACCTAACAAGCTATCAAACTGATCCACATAGCAAATTGTACTAAAATATGCGTCCGTGCATAATTAAAGTGTTGTTGCGCACGCGCGACTGAGGTCACCGTTGCGTTGACCCGTGAGTCATACTTATGATTTTTATTGTTTTGTTTATTACATAGTTAAAACGTTATCAAACTTTAATAGGAAGAAGTTGTGATTCTGGTGTGGTTATACAATCGTTCTGACTTAGACAATTATGTACTCCAAGAAGACACTTGAGGGATTTCTGATTATCGATGTAATTAATTGAAGTGTTTACGTCACAAATAGATCTTCCATGCACAATAAAACTAAACTACAGAGTATTTTTTTTTCTTTTTTTGTAAGAGGTTCGACGGGCCCGCGAGCCCCGTCGATCATGCGTTTGCGAACCCGGGACTCCGGCAAAGGCAAGGACGGGACCGGGGTGTTTTTAGTCGGTGCAAATTCGACATATCCCCACGTCGTGCCCTCGGCGTGGACTGAAGCCATTAGATTTTCACCCAGTAAAAAAAAAAAAAAAATTCAGAGCAATGTATGTGATGTTGTCTACATTTATTTATTTATTTATATTCAGTTTTTAGACATTTATAAATATTATGATGAGGATATAAAAAAGTTATCTAAGGTAATAAAACGAACTAAAAGCGCGAATTTTCTATTTAAAACATTTATGATTTAATTAGTAACTTTAATATATTTTCTTCGTGTTTAAAAACCATTAAAATTATAATATACGATCTGTTTTATAGCATTTTACATATATTTGATTGTTGTAAATTTTAATGAATGTAATAAAATTTTATTAATTAAATACAGAAATAAAGATCTCATTACAGTTTCATATATATTTTGATTGCCTAGTTATAAATTATTTTTAAGTATCCATAAAAATAGTTAAATCTTAAAACAATAATAATTAATCGTGTGTCCTGTATAGGACTAATTTAAATAAAAGTTATATTAATTTTTATTAATAAAAACATGTTAATTCAACATTATAAATAAGTCATATTGTACACACAGTTAGATATTTAACTACAATATCATGAATATCTTACCTAAATATAATATTTTTGATAGAAATTTAGAAGATGGTTATCGTGTAATTGATACCAATTACATTAAAACATTAAATAAATAGGTACTTATAGATACAATATAAAATATAAAATTAAATAAATTAAATATGTAGTAAAAAAATCAAGAGCTATTTAATCATGAGTTCTAGTCAAAGTAATCTTAATATAAATAGTATATTAATTACTTATTGGCATTCGAACATGTTTCTGCATTATGTAATTTACTTCTAAATCCTCAAACAAATAATGTTTGCACTATCTATTTACTTTAACGCGAATCAACTTAGACATAAAAATCATTAATCTTTAAATCGTAAAAATATTTTTCTTTAAACAAAAGTATCTGATTGTTCGAAGCGTCAAAATAATACTTAATATACAAGTTTGATAGATTTTTATGTCTTTTTCCTGTTAGATAGTCATCAATAAAATTAATAAGGATTTACATAATTAACTTTCTCACGTGGGAGCGATTACGCTATTGTTTTATTTTGGAATGTTGCTAGGTTTTGCACTCGGTGTTGCCTGTTAACATTTTTTTTTTAGGTTCGTACCTACTTGGGAAACTAGTGAATTTCTGGCACCTAATAAATAATTAAAGGTTTAAAGGAAAGCGGTAAGTTATTAACGCCCTTATGTCAATGCAGTAAGTGATGTTTTCGTAATTGTTACCTCTCAAAATAATGTGGTTTAACTTCTAAGTAACATTATTCATTACTAAACAACTTTAATTAAAATAAATTTTACAACAATGTACATACATACTTATATTTAAAGATAATCAAATAATCCTAGCAACTTAACTGATTCTTTTTAATCCCTCTGTAAAGAGTTGATTAATTAGTGCAGGGCCGTAATTAAATAAAAAAACATTGTAAATCTAATATAAAGATATATAATATTGTTATTAATTTCGTCGCCAGGGCGCTACTCGCACGCGAGGTCATTCCATAGTTCGTTGGTGGGCTTTGACAGAACGCGCCAGTGGCGCCAACTGGCGAGCACAATAAAGGTAGCCCTCATTAAATGAAAACCTTACATGAAATACAGTAGCTATAATATTAAACGAAATAAATAAGGCCGGTCGCTTATTTCTAGAAATCCATGACTAAGTTTCTAAGAAGGATTAAACGCTTTTAAACAGAATAGGAACCATTAATCAATATACAAACGTCACTATTTACCTTTGAAGCAATATATCTATACTCAAATATAGTAAAATACTGACTTCTCTAATAATAGGTACCTACTATGGTAGCTATTAATAAATGGTCATTTGTAATTTACGTCAAAAAATGTACATATTTGAATATATTTTTTTCAGAAACTTGATGGGATTTTTATGTCCAGTGAGTTGATTCGCGTTAAAGTAAATATATAGTGCAAACATTGTTCGTTTGAGGTTTTAGAAGTAAATTACACAATGCAGAAACATGTTCAAGTGCTAATAAGTGATTAATGTACTGTTATCCGGATCTCCTGTTGTGAGAACAGCATTATTCTTTAAGCATTTGTCAAAGAATAAACTTGAAAGATTTTTGTAATTCATGTTACAAATATAGATTAATAAAAGCACTAATTAAATATCTATACTTTATTATATTATAAAGCTGAAGAGTTTGTTTGTTTGTTTGAACGCGCTAATCTCAGGAACTACTGGTTCGAATTGAAAAAATATTTTTGTATTGGATAGTCCGTTTATTGGGGAAGGCTATAGGCTATATAACATCAGGCTACGAACAATAGGAGCGCAGCATAAATGAAAAATGTTGAAACTAAAACACGCGAACAAAGTCGCGGGGGACAGCTAGTCTGATATAATTTTGTATGATTATCACATGCAATGTCTAAACTTATTGATATTGATAGCTCCGATATTTCAATACAGTTACGTTGATTTTCTTAATAATTTCAATTATGTGAGAAATGCACTGTTTACTATATAGGTTCGCTAAATCTGACAGCTATCAATTTTACTTTTTATAAAAAAATCGATGGCCCCACAGAATAAACGTGTAAGTCAAAAACCACAACTTTTCAGGAAAAAATAAAAACGATTAAACTTGAATAACTGTTGTTTGGTAGTATATAGGTTTAAACAAATTATATCAAATTAAAGATAAAAAAATATATTATTACATTAGATATTTATATTTTTTTTAATTTAAACGGTTTTCCGACAATTTATGAAAAACCATATTATATTTTTATTCTTGTGAATTTCTATGACTAGATATCAGTAAACTTTCATTACACGGTTATTCGTGTAAAGTGTCAACAAACAAAAACTAATAATATTGTATTATACTATTATTCGACAATAATCAAGTTTCTTTAATACCTAGTTACAAGCATAAGCACGGTTGTTTACAGTAACTTACTGTATTGTTTGATTATTGTAAAGATAAAATGCATTTATATCACTGTTCATAAGATCGATTCTCATTTATGTAATGTACTTTTGTTATTGCATGGTGTAATAATGTAAACTTCATTAATTATGTGAAAGGGTGAAATTAAACGAAAAAGGTTTAATAAAATAGGAATATAATCAAGTAACTATCTACTTGTATAAACACTAAATAATAATCACAATTTAAACAACTTAAATCTCTTTCATCATTAGGAAATAGCTACCTATTAGCTTCAACTGATAACAAAAAAAAACCGAATCATATCGTAATCTTCCTCGTCACTATCATTGGTCTGAGGACCCTGTTGCTACCAGAGCAAATTTCAGTGCTTTCATACGTTTTTGCCATACCTATTATTGGAATCAAAATAACAGCTCCTAAATGAATTTTAGGATCCATTCATGTTAAAATTTTATCCGTGGTGCTTGACAACTGGGCCTAACTCAGTTGTCTTATCTTTTCTTTGCCTATGGCCTATCTTTTCTTTTTGTCTCCCGCTTGCAATTGAGGGAAGTGGAAACTATTTTTTCCGACTATAGGACTATAGGAGGTATTTATTATTTCTGATTAATTTCGTTGCGGGTTCCAAGACAGTCAATTGTTTTCCTGGGACACACCGAGCTTAACTGTTTCGGTGGTATTCATTGGTTATCATTGTAGATCCTGGCTTACAGGAGTTGCAATGAAGGGTATGTGTGGTGGGCTAGTCCCTATAAAAAAATATCATTGGTGACAGAGATCGAATTGTCCAAAGGAACTAAGTTTCTATAAAAAGTTTGGTAATGGTCTAGTATGGCTCCTGAATGACACAAACTTATCAAATCCTTATGTAAAGGAAGAGGTATATACAAGTCTTAAGTTTTCAGGATCTTCAGTAGGTACTCCTCGCCGCCTTCTTGAATTAGATCTTACTATGATTCGCATCTCCCGTAATTCGTCTTCAAAACTATACCTGAAATAAACTGAATCAAGATGCTCGTGAGAGAAGTTTACTTCTTTTATTTTACTCCAGTAAATTTTATCGCCGTTATGGCGTCGCCGTTATACCGTTTATTATTGTTTTATGTCTTTAAATACAAATATCTGGGTGCTTGGGTAAATGAAGAATGGAACTGCGAACAAGAAATTCGGACCCGGATTGAAATTGTCCGGGCAACCCTCAAACGGATGGAGAATGTTTTGTGTAGCCGTAAATTATCCATAAAGCTCAGAGTGAGAATGCTACATTGCTACGTCTTGCCTGTGGTCTTGTATGGTTATGTAGCTTGGACTCTAAAAGCTAGCACTCAAAGATTTCTCGAAGCCTTCGAAATGTGGTGTTATCGTAGAATGCTACGTATTAGCTGCACACAGAAAGTTTCCAATGTGAGAGTCCTCCAACGCGTCGGGAAAGACCGGCAATTGTTGCAGACCGTCAAAAAAAGGAAAGTTGCATATCTGGGCCACGTCTTGCGACACGACCGGTATCAACTCCTTCAGTTGATAATGATGGGCAAAATTCAAGGGAAAAGACGCGCTGGACGGAGAAAGAAGTCTTGGCTACGCAACATCCGCAAATGGACAGAAATCGCCAGCGTAGAAGAACTTTTTCGCTTGGCGCAGGACAGGAAGAAGTTTGCTGAGCTGACGGCCAACCTCCAGTAGTGGAGAGGCACTTTAAGAAGAATGTCTTTAAACCAATTCTTCCCTTTTATCAGCTCTTTGAAATCTATAAAATTATTCTGTGTCATTTGTTTTACTTGGTATTTATGCCCAGTAACTTTGGCATTCTCTATCAAACTATACATTTGATTGGGCGTGTAGGAGGCAATGCAATACTTTAATTATAAATAAAAAATATTTTAAAACTTTCATTCCACAATATAATGACACATTAAGAATAAAAAATGTATGCTTTATTACACGAATAAACGTGTAAGCTGCTATTATACAAAGTAGAAGAAGTGCACAAGTCTTCTCAAAAGTTTTCTCGTTTTAACACGTTTATTCGTGTGAACTCGAGGACCTAAAAAGCGTTTAACAATAGCATATACTTTTATACTTGTGATAAAATTCCATGATTTTTCCCTAGAATAAAGGAATCAAATGAAATAATAGGTGTATTTTGAGTCAAAAATTTATAAAAAAAATTTAGAAGGTGCTGCATAGGTCAAAGAAACGAAAAATGCAACAAAAAAAAATTTGTGTAAGAGCTCTTGCACGTTTATTCTGTGGGGCCATCGAAATGATGAATAAAGATTTTTTTTTTATTAAAGCTAATTTTATGAATTTCGTTTAAGTTGTGTGCTGCTCTTTATATTTTATTGGAATTGTTTAAAAGTTTTAAGGGTTTTTTTATTATATTTTGATTAGCAACACTGAGTTCGTCCCTGTTAATCCGCGATTAGCGTGCCCAAAACAATGGCGGCTATTCTTTTATTAATACAACAAAAAAATGTATTAATTAAACTATACAGGTTACTTTTTATTTTATGTTAATTACGTTTATGCAAACATGTAGGAGCTAGGTAATTCAGTAGTGATAAAACTTTTCAGTATTTAAATATAAATAAAAATATTGTGTATTAAGATGTTAGTTTCAAACACTTACTACAGTACAAAAAAAAAAAAAAAAGGTAATAGTTATAGGTAAGAAAGACTTGGTTGGAGCACATGTTCTGAACTTCCATTCAAATTCGAAAAAACTATTTCGCATTCGTAAACTGAAGTCTCAGAAGGCAAGAAGAACAAAGCATTTGACATTGGCGAGACACATCTTTTTATCAATGTACCTACTTCATTGCTTTAACTGATGCTTTAACCCAGGTGTTAATATCATAAATATATCTGCTTAATTTTTTATTATTAAGTTTGCTAATTGGGAGTTAAATATACAGGATGCTGAGGTAATGCGTGGCCATATTTGTAGTACTGCTTCTGCCCATCGAAATTAACAATTTTCTCCAAGAAAGTAATAGTCTATAGCTGATGATAACTTTGTATGGTAAGGCCATTTTTTCTAGGAATTGACTATGGTTATTTTAAATGGATGGGTGACCATTTGTAAACATACTGAGACCCCTCCGTGCCTCGGAAAGCAAGTAACGCTGTTGGGCCTAACTGTCCAACGTGGATCTTTGTCAGGCGTTAAGTCATTACCATTCTGACAACCAGTCTTACCATGGGATACTGTATTACCTACCAGGTAAAATGGGTTGTGGAGGTCAGATAGGCAGGCGCTCTATGTAAAATACGGTATTCATCTGAATCCGGTAAGACTGGAAGCCGACCCCAACTTAGCTTGGGAAATAGCTAGTCAGAAGAAGATTGTAGAATTCTTGAAAAGTAAATCAGTAAACACATATATTTCTAATAAAAGAGCAAATACAAAAATACGTTATTGTAGTAAAAAACGTTGTTAGTATTTTAAACATGTTGAATATGTAGCGGTGCAGAACTTGACAAAATACTGTTAAAAAAACATAAAATAAAGAATAAAGTCATCGTAAATATCTTATGTTATTTGCTCTCAGGCGTGGGAGTATTAAAACAAAGAAAAACAAATTAGTTGACCAGGATATACCACGTATTAAAACATAATATAAAACAATGATCTTAATACAACTATAAATCAAAACTAGCTCATTAATGTTTGATTAACATATTCAATAAAACACACATCATTTATCATTTTAATCACAATACAATAAAATATAATATTCAATCAAAAGGTGAATATTTTAGCGGTTTTTAGCGGTGATAAAAGTCATATCATGTCACTCACCCTATACAGGAAGTAACGGATAGTCGTGGTCATATTTAAAGTAACCATAGTCTTCTGCTTTTGCCTAGCCTTTTCCCAAGCTATGTTGGTTGCCCACTTTGCCCAACAGTGGGCTTAACAAGACTAAAAGAAAGATAATTGTATAGTGCCTTGAACTGGGAAACAAATCCGGAACTCTGTTATAAATACCTTTATGCTAGCTCGATATGACGTAAATCGAAGCTTAAAGTTATTAATACCAAAACATGTACAGTCACCATCAAACTAAACATGAGTTAAGGATAAGTATATGGGTATATTCATAACTTATATTAGAGGGAATTAGAATACGGGTCGGAAAAATACCGTTTTTATTGCTCAATAGATTTTTTATCTATATTTTTTTTAATATTAGTCACGTGTGAAAAAAATATTTATCGTAAAAAGAAACTCAACAATACATTGGTGTAAAATGTCACATGACGTCACGATGTCGTACGTTTTGTGTAACATCGTGACGTAATTAGCCCCTACTCCTTAACTTTTGGTTTAGGTATCTGTTTAATAATGTCTGTTACGCTTTCACGGCTAAACCGCTGAACTGATTTTGACGAAACTTGGTATGGGGTAAGTTTTTATTCCAAGAAAGAAAAGAAAAATAAAATTTAGGGTACTTTTGCTGAGAAAACCGATACCCATGCAGAGAGAACTGCGGGAAAAATGTATGAGGCTATGTTTAACACTACTAGCCTTTAATTAGGACTCAGTCAAAGTCCAATGAAACCGTAGGGCACAGCTAGTCTATACTTCTAAAACTTAATTTTTCATTAACATAAATATCTTTCATTTCCTCATGTTCACTTAAAATTGATATATTTCAATAAATTTGTGTTGTCGATAGTACATCAAAACTATAATAACTTACCTCACTTAAACTTAAGATTTATGTTTGAGTACCGATACTGGTGTAAGTGACAGTTAAGTAGGTAAGTTATTTACTTAATCAGTAAACTTGGGTTAGTACCCAGTAGACGTAAATTGTTTGGGACATTATCCTAATATGTTTGGTTCACGTCACGGTGGAGTATACAGTAGGTATGTGTTTAGTTTTTAAGTAGTGTATGTCCGTCATCGTCTCCTCGGAAACTACTCGACTGATTTTGATGAGATATTCGTTGCTTAGGTTTTAATAAGGCTTAGTATTGCATGTGGTGAAGCTAGAAGTGTTTTGTTTTAATTGATTAAGATTTAGTCTTGTTTTACACAACAAGGTTTTTTTTTTAAAGCAGGATAATCAACAGAACTGTTTGTTTTTGTTTTTGTATATGAAATAGTCATGTCTTTCAATTAGCTCATGTCTCCCAAAGACTCATTTAATACAGTTGTGATGATATCTACAAAAATGTGTTAATTAATAAAAATATTGTAATATTTACAAATGAACTTTGATTTACAGTAATACAATAATGAGTTTACAAAAAAGGGACATTCCTTAGACCATAAATATACAATCAAAACACAATCAACCTTACACGTTGACCGTTAAATTATTATCATTACATTGTGTTTCTACCATAAATAATGGTAGAATGTATTGGAAAACTCCTTTTTTGATGGTACACGAAAATAATAATATGAATATTTTAAAAGCTTTCTACTTAATGAGTTTTCGAATACATAGAGTTATTTCTATTGACTTGTATTATAAACTAGCTGTCCCCCGCGGCTTTGTTCGCGTGTTTTAGTTTCAACGGTTTTTCATTTTTGCAATATTTTTCATTTATGCTCCGCTCCTATTGGTCGTAGCGTGATGTTATATAGCCTATAGCCTTCCTCAATATACGGACTATCTAATACAAAAATATTTTTTTAATTCAAACCAGTAGTTCCTGAGATTAGCGCGTTCAAACAAACAAACTCTTCAGTTTTATAATATTAGTATAGATTGAATGTATAGCCACCATGCCTTTAATATATATTCTTTATTGTACACCAGAAAAAAAAGATACAGCATTTTGAGATATCAAGTTAATAAGGTTCAATGGCGGTCTTATCGCTAATAGCGATATCTTCCAGACAACCTTGGATCCTTAGAACCTTGGAGACAACTTTGGATGGACAGGAAAGACAGAAAATTTAATACGTAGTGGAATTGTGAAATTTCCTATTATTTCTGAGGACAGGAGGAAATGACATAATTTTGACAAGACAGTTTCGACACTATTCTTTGCACTGCAGCAATAGTAGAATAATCACAATGCCAACTACCGTTTTGCGATGTACTGCAATCGATAAACGTAAATACAATAAAACTGGCCTCTTTACATCGTATATAACAAGATTCATGCCGTTAAAATCACCAAGAAAAAACTCGAAAAATACGTCTTTATGGAGACGTATTTTTCGGATTAATTTTTGATTATTTTATTTTTTATTAACTGATAGACTTCGACTTTTGATATCCAGTCATTTACCCTATTGCCCTTTGTCCTATAGTGAGACAATGATATTCAGTGTATTGGATATTAATATACTTAAGGCAACTTTAATTGGTAATTAAAACTATCATAAAAAAACAATCCACAGCATAAAAACTTTTTTAAAGTAAACACTTCTTGATAACCGTTATACGATGTAAAATGTATTTTTAATACCATAACTTGTTAGTATGTTATACGACACTAATGAATAAAGCTATAAAATATAAACCACGTCTCGTATCGGAAAGTAATAAAGTCGAACGACTTCATCCTTACAATGTATACAAAATAAGTGTTATTATATTGGTTGTTTTAAATGGACAGATAAAATATTTAGGTAGCAAGAAAAAACTGCTAAAAAGTTGTTTTGGTCAGAAAAAATATTATTTAGTTAACAAAAAATAATTTTTTTTTTCCCCGGGGGTGATAGTAATTGACTACCCTCGCTCTGGAAAACATGGAGGTGAAAACCACCGGGATTTTTCAGTATTCAGGGGACTGTGTATGAAATATATATATATATATATATATATATATATATATATATATATATATAACTATATGACCCTATACCAGATATACTCTTGACCCCTTTTAGAGAGATATAACCTTTCGGTAAAACCTTGTATATATTTTTTTAGTTTTCAAATTTTTGCGCACTTATGTAGTCAAGTTTTTTTGCTTTTTCCAATATTTACTTGTTTATTTTCTTACAAATATTAAAGCTTCTTTTAAAAACGTATAACTTTCATACAAGATACTGGCCTTGACTGACACATTCGATACCAATATTAAATACTATTAAATATCTCGTGTTAGATAATAAAATAATATCATACAATCCGAGTATGTAAGAGTTGTAAAATGATATCTATGTAAGTGGATAGGTTTTTTTTAACTGGGTTAAGGCCTGTTACGCCTTTTTAAAGTAATTGGCTTGAATTCGATCAGTATTTGATGTTTAACGAATACGTCGTTAGTAATTGATATTTTTTACCTAAAAATATATGTGACTGTTACGTTGTTTGTCTGTTATTTATTTTAAATAATTGTCTCGATTTTTATGAGATTTTCTGTTTTAGGCCAACTTTTATTCTTACATGATTGAGCTAATAGGCATGTTTCCTATTTTTTTTTAATGTCCGCCTTGTAGATTATTGAATTTTATTGGACACTTATTTTTTCTTTTTTCCTGCAAACAAAAAATGATAAAATACAGAGAACGGAAATTACGCGTGACGTCACTCCTCGCTACGATTTTTACCAAGGCGTGGCGTCATAAGCCCCCACTCCGAAACTTTAAAGCGCTGTATCTTTGTAATTTTTTATTGTTTTGATAAAAGAAAAAATACGTGTCTAATATTTTTTATTATCTAACTGACAGACTAAATAGATTTTACTTATACTTATATAGTGGTTTTAAAGTTGCCTATTTCCTCAATAAATATATATTATCAATTTGGCTACTTAAGTGAGCTAAGGATACCCTTGGAGCTTAATAGTAATTTAGGATCGGTGAAAACGGGCCACTGATCACATCACGTTCGCGACAGCACTTAACACACTTTTTCATATATTTTATACTAGCAGCCCGCCCAGGCTTTGCAGGGGTATTTAACAAAAAATAAAAATATAATATAGCCTATGTCACCCCGGGGATAGTGTAGCTTCCCAGCAATGAAAGATTTTTTCAAATCGGTACAGTAGTTTCGGAGCCTATTCAATGCAAACAAACAAACAAACAGTCAAATCTATCCTCTTTGTAATATTATTATTGATAGACGCGCCACACTCGTGCAGCCTGTGGCGGCCACTCGCTACAGCAGACAGATATATGAAAAACTGTGTACAGTCGCTGTAGCTGGCTACTGGTAGCTATGGTCAGTAGCCCATTTATGCCGAGTCTTAGTTCCATACAATGTTAGAAGACGAAAAATGTAAGTTATGGGACCCTCACCCATGCTTGCCTAGCAGAACTATTTGTATTTTCATTTAAATTTTTATTGTATATTTACTCCATCATAAGTTCAAGAGAGAAAGGGTGACCAATCCAGTGATCGCGCGAATTAACCTATGCCATTATCTTTAATGTTTGATGTTTTTTGTTACTTTTGCAGTCACTGAAAGACAGAATGTGAGATCCCAAGTTTGATTTTTTTTTAATGTCATTGTCATCATAGAAATAGGTACGTAAATTATTTTAAAAACTTTTTTTATTTTTTGAAAAATTTGGTAGCGAATTACGTCCTTATTAGAGATGTTGATTGGATATGTAGTAAAATATATTTAATGCGTAAGTTAGAAAATAAAACTATAAAATAAACACGTATTTTAAGACTTTTTGCTATGGAATCCAAACCAAAGTTAAAAAAAGGCTAACAACGTCACACGTTCGAACAAAACGCGCGAACGTGTGACGTCATGCGACATTTTAAATCAATGCATTATATTGAGTTTTAGGACACAACAAAATAAATTAATACACTACTACATGACGGACATTATTATTTTTTTGTTAATATCCCTAATAACTAAAGCGTGCCCATATCCTTGCAACACCTCGTAATATTCTACCCTCATCCTAAACACGCCGAACAAGTTACAAAATCCTAGTCATATTCGATATGCATACTATCGTATAGATAATTTGATTGTTATTGGTAACATCTAAGCCACATAAAAGGTAGATGCAGAAATTCAACTTTGTGTTGTCTTTGAAAAATTAATCATTAAAGTTGAACTTAAAGTTATTTAAATGCACTGAAAGGACGTATAGAATGTCAGTATGTTTTAAATTCAAGAAGTTCTATAATAATTATATAATTAATTTATATTTATCACTAGCTGTCCCCCGCGACTTTGTTCGCGTGTTTTAGTTTCAACGGTTTTTCATTTTTGCAACATCTTTCATTTATGCTCCGCTCCTATTGGTCGTAGCGTGATGTTATATAGCCTATAGCCTTCCTTAATAAACGGACTATCCAATACAAAAATAATTTTTCAATTCGAACCAGTAGTTCCTGAGATTACCGCGTTCAAACAAACAAACAATATTAGTATAGATAATAAAAATTGTTGATACTTCAATTTTTAATCCGTACTTGGTGCTATAATACACCAAAAAATCCTTTCAATTATAAGTAGGTAGCTATCGTTGGTCTAAAGCAAAATATTAAAAAGAGACAAATACTAATTGCTTTACATAGGAACTCTTAAAGAGTTGGCGAATTGGTGTGCAAAAATCAAATCAACCACGTTTCTCGGGTTAAATGACAATTTTTGTTATTTATTACGTATTTGTTATTTATCTCTTATTTATCACGTAGATAAATTGATTTTAAGTGTCGCATGACGTAACAATTTCGTGTATTTGTGCGTAAACATGACATCATTACCCCCCACTCCAGAACTTTGATTAGCTTTATTTACTTACTGGTTTCTTATTTTGAAAAAAAAAGAGCTAGACACGGACGTACTTATTAGATTTTGACTTTTCACACACAGTTATTTATCCAATTTAAACAAAAACTGATTAACAAACCTTCTTTGTTAGACCTTTATGGTGACCTTTTTACAGTTTAAGCCAGGAGGTCTGAGTTTTAATAGTTATGTTAATTTTAAGAAGGCTTTATGATCGTGTCGTAATTAAATTGTGCAATAATCTGTTTTAGTGTTTTAATCTTATATTACAAGAGTATATAATGGTTAAATAATTATCTACGTATGATATGAACTGCATGTTGTGCAACTTAGATTTTAATGGATATTGTAGATAAATATAGCTTAAAATATTTTACTTAATTATTTAAGATTCATTCACGTTTCACTCGTCCTTTATTCGATTTTCCTTGCTTGTTAATGGAAGATATTATTATTCCTAATTGTTTTTTAAAGCTACACCTGCATTTAACATCAATCGTAAACATGCATACTATTTACTTTAGAGGTCTGAACCAAGGCAAATGTAAGTAATATTTACAAGCCCATCACTTCTACTGACCCAGCTGCCATATACCTTGAATATCTGGTCCTAACTAAACTAACACTGTTATAGAGAATCCAGGTAATATCGACATATTTTAGCCGAACTGTCAGCGGCTATATGCAATAATTTTCTAGATTTTATTCCGTACAAAACATCATCTGACCAGCGTAATATGTAAGTGTTGGTGCATGTAAAGTGTGCGCTATCTTTCCCTAGAATCGTTTGCATAAGGGTGTGTACTTATAGACGGATAGTTTGCCGCAAGTACGTGCGATTTTTTGAATGAGCGTATAATGATTAGGCGTCCACGAATTGGAAAAGAGTCATTATTTATATTTCTTTTCTATCGGAAGAATCTGTTGCTAAAGTCTAATTTATTTAAAGGTTTAATCGGCCAAATTCAGTCGATAATTTACCCACTTGCTAATTTGGTGCTTAGTTAAGTGTCTTCGTAAAATATATTTTATAGAAAAAAGGCAAACATTGCTTTGGTGTCGAACAAATGTCACGTGTTTAGGTTTTTTTTAGAAACGTTATAACTTTTATTTTGATTATTTTATCATCTAATATTTATAGCATTTGAATTTGATTTAATGTATTATTTAAATGTAGTAGATGTAATTCATCATATCATTTTTTTTTTATTTTTAACCGTCACTTATGAATTACGCGTCGGGTCAGCCCGCGAAATTATTTTACGTTTTTTGCAATTTGCCCGTCAGTTTCAGCTGTTTTTTGACCAAAATACTATTCGCAGCCGTTTTACGTTTGTATTTATAGAATTATAATCATTTAAATCATCATTTCAACCCTCTAAGTTCATGCAATCCTATTTAATGAATTTGTCATGAAATATCATTCATTTCGCGGGCTCTGACGCTTCAACCTTAACACGGACGTTAGACGCGTTTCCGCATATCTGTACTAAGGTTTACTTACATTTTCAAACAACAACTTCAGCTTGTCGCACTATGTTATTATTGGGCAGATCTGCCCACGGCTGGACAATTCACATTCGTTTTGCATTTTATTCTGCGATAGGCAAGTACCGTTGAATAAGTATCCGTAAGCTGTTTGTACTGATATTCCCTATAATTGAGGCGAAAGTGTTTTAACTCTGTTTATAGTAATGCAATGGTATGCCATATTGGTGTATATTATACTTGTTCTCTTAGAAGCATGCACTTTTGCACAATATGTGGTTGTAATGTAAGAATGTAAACGATACATAGCTAATAAAGAATTTAAAAGCTTTTGGCTAAGTGTAACGTACGGTTCGACCGATATTTAAAGGTTAAGCCTTCTTCGCCGCGGTTGATTCGTGGATGGGTGATCATTTGTAATCGTACCGAGACCCCTCCGTGCTTTGGAAACTCATTAAAATTCTGACAACCAGTCTTACCGTGTGATAATGTGTATGTAACTCATTAAAACTGAAAGTGAAGGAAAATTAAAACTCGAATTTCAATATTATTTTATGTAAGAGTTTGACGGTAATGGTAGGTACTGAATTTAAGAGATATTTTTTGTTTCATTTTTCGTCAAATTTTTAATACCAATCTTCCGTTTTTCTAACCTTGCCTACTATAGTTAGTTATAAACGGATTAAACGGTAGACAGTTCCACGGAATAAATTAGCGCCTTATTAAGATGTTCCTGTGTTCGCTAATTGCGGAAGGTTGACCGTTAGGATAAGTATTCTGTATTCTATGGAATACGACGTTATAGTACAACTAATCCTCGGAGTATTGTGTATATTAGAAGTATATTATGATGGAAGACGTAAATTATTGTGTTATAATATAATATCTTGGGACAACTCACACACGGCCATCTGATCCCAAACTAGGCAGAGCCAGTATTACGACAACCAGACAACTGATAAACATATTTATATACTTCTAAATACATATACATTTTAGATATAAAATATAAATTACACCCAAACACAAAACAAATGATTATGCTCATCACACACAGTATTGTCCTGGGTGGGAATTGAACCCATGACTTCGGGTTTAGCAGTCAGGGTCACTAACCACTAGACCAACAGGCCCGTGGTAATAGATGTTACAGAATTAGTTACATACAGTTTAATGTAAGTAGTTTTAAGAGCTTTTGCTTTATTTTATTAATATTCTATTTTATAACAGTTCAACACATATTCACGCATTCTTTATAATCAAAGTATTCGTTTCAGTTCATAACAATATATCTTTATTGCCTTTGTTAACTGGAGTCGAAATCCGGTTAACAATAGTTTGGTGAATATCTTCGCATTTGACACACGCACAATTGTCAAGGACGAACTCTGATTCATACAGTTAGGTAACCAAGGTATGTTGAATTACATTTTTAAAAACTAAAAAAACATTCAAGTGCCCTCCGGATAGGTCCAGCCGTTCCAGAGATTAGTCGGAACAAACAGACAGAGAGACAAAGTTGTAAAAAGTTATTTTCGTATATGTACCATATATAAATTCATATGCATGTAGTAAAAAGCTGTTATTATAATATTACAAACAGACTTTTCAATTTTATTTATTTGTATAGATAGAGTATGAATGTAGGTATAGATTACTGCGAAAGTTACCGATATGGCTAACTGGTAAAGACTCATTGGGTGCTCACGATATATTATTAGCCTATTACTTACATTGCAATCTATACTTATGTATTTACAAATAGTTAAACTGATCACTAGTTGTTGGGCACTTAAATGTAGTTTGTAACGTAATATGGGAAGCTGGGTTTGTAACGAAGAGTATATAAAGATGGCGGAAGATATAAAGTTAATTATAGGAGCTTGTTACTGACCTACTGTAAGTATATCCTCTTCTAATACAGAAATAGGATCATCATCAGCCTAATGACGTCCACTGCTGGACAAAGGCCTTCCCCATAGAACGCCATAACAAACGACAGCTTAACGCTTGCAAGAAAAATAATTAATCTATACTTAATACTTAATATATATAAAGCTGAAGAGTTTGTTTGTTTGTTTGATTGGTTGTCTGTTTGAACGCGCTAATCTCAGAAACTACGGGTCCTATTTGAAAAATTCTTTCAAAGTTGGACAGCTCATTTATTGGGGAAGGCTATAAGCTATATAACATTACGCTGTGACCAAAAGGAGCGGAGCATAAATAAAAAATATTGCAAAAATGAAAAACCGTTGAAACTAAAACACGCGGACAAAGTCGCGGGGGACAGCTAGTATAAGAAAATAAAACCTAAGGTTAGCGATTATAGTAGTTTTCAATACGATGTGTGTGATACATTTACCGTTAGGCAGTGAATCAGTAAATTTTTTTTAACTAATAACTTTTGCAAGGCAATTAGGAGCTAGTTTGAATTTGACTTAGAGGAATAAATAAGTTAACTATAGAATGCGCATATCGAGTATGAACTGTTGGCACTAGTATAAACATATAAACCAGACATAGAAACATAAGACCGGTGAATTTTATACACAGGCCAAAATAGGCAATTTTGTGGTACTCTGAATTTGAAGCCTCTAAAAAATAATTTAGATACTAGGTCAACAACAATAATCACTAGATACCAATAGGCAAAAAAACCGAGGAGGGAAGGGAAGGAGCCGAGGGAAATAGCTAGTTTTAATATAAAAATGGCTACAATAAAAAAAGCTTCAAAATTTCTATATTACCGGCGCTATATTGAAATCGATTAAGCGGATCATTTCGCTAATAAATATGTTCATCGACCATGTTACATGCATTCTCATTGAAAAATCGATGCTTCACGGCTACATCCAAAAATATTACAAAATATTAACAATTCGTTCCTTTTA
The DNA here is from genome assembly GCA_932294365.1 of Diachrysia chrysitis. Lineage (NCBI taxonomy): Eukaryota > Metazoa > Arthropoda > Insecta > Lepidoptera > Noctuidae > Diachrysia > Diachrysia chrysitis. The sequence goes on along the minus strand of OW028659.1, from coordinate 3,843,102 downwards.
GAGACGCTGAGCAACGGAATTTCAATTAATAAGTGAACACGCTATGCTTATGTTTAGTGAGAAAAATGGTTGGGATTCTAGTACCTACAAGTAATAATGTTTTTTTTACCTTAACACGTTACAGAAAGTAACCCCCACGCGTGTAATTTTACCCTAATTTCAAAATTCAAGACAAAAAAAACAACTCACGCGTTTAAACTTTCAGAAAGTTCCAATTTGAATGGAGTCGTGAGTCATATGTGGGGCATGCACTTCTCTAAAGAATCCCAAAATGTACCATATGTGGTGCACTGTGAACCTGTTAATAGTAGTCAGTATATTTAGGCCCGAAAAATGATATATATAGCAATCCTAATAAGCCTAAAGACGTTTATGGAAGTCAAGTTTTTGCAAATGTAACCTTGTCCAAATGGCCTTTGTAATAATCATTTATTTCCGATCTCCCAAATTAAAATTACTCGTAAATTTTCCATCAAACGATTACCTCCAAATTTGACTATATAATTGCTCATTTCAACGTCATATCAAGACACTGACTTAAGATATAAAATGTCAATACTCAATTTTCAAATACCAAAATGTATTAAGTTTCATTGAGTTGATGCCTCCAGGAAACTAAGCAATCTTCCTTGTAACTTAATAGCAAACTAGCTGTTCCCCGCGACTTTGTTCGCGTGCTTTAGTTTCAACGGTTTTTCATTTTTGCAACATTTTTAATTTATGCTCCGCTCTTATTGGTCGTAGCGTGATGTTATATAGCCTATAGCCTTCCTCAATAAACGGACTATCCAATACAAAAATAATTTTTCAATTCGAACCAGTAGTTCCTGAGATTAGCGCGTTCAAACAAACAAACAAACTCTTCAGCTTTATAATATTAGTATAGATATTTCATAGCTAAAGAGTTTTTAACTAAACCACCTTAATTTTAAGATTAGTATTAGCTTGTCATTAGTCTATGTGATGGTCACCGTCCGTGGAATTTGCAGTTGATCATTGTGATGCAAATTGATTTCGCTGTAGGGTTGTTGCCTCTGACTTTGGTATTCACTGTAGGTCTCGTTGGTATTCATTGTCGGATTCGGTATTCATTGTAGGACTAGACATGGCGGTCTCTCTAACATTGCGGCTAATTAGGTATTGCTAGCGGAAATTACCAGTACTGCGTATTCTTGGAATACCTTTCAATTTAATAATTAATTTATTAGCTTTTAAATTCATTATAGTATAAAAAACGTAATTATATAATTAATTGATTATTTTGTTTTGATAACACAATGCTCTGCTCTTTACTAGTTTAGTAGCTAAACTTAAAGCTTTTACACAGAAGATTTACATAAGACTAGCTGTCCCCCGCGACTTTGTCCGCATGTTTTAGTTTCAACGGTTTTTCATTTTTGCAACATTTTTCATTTATGCTCCGCTCCTTTTGGTCGCAGCGTAATGTTATATGGCTTATAGCCTTCCTCAATAAATAGGCTATGCAACATTGAAATAATTTTTAAAATCGGACTAGTAGTTCCTGAGATTAGTGCGTTCAAACCAACAAACAAACTCTTCAGCTTTATATATTAGTAAGTATAGATATTTTCCGTAATAAAACATAAAACCTTCTTTTTCTTTAAATGCTTAAAGATAAAATATAGCATCTAACTAAAATCGTGAAATGAAATTACTACTTTACAACCACCAGCATTATTAGCGAACAAGAAAAATATAACCTATTTAAAAACCAGCACGCTACCGACCCTACCTGGCCCGGCCATTATGGCGGCCGGAAGTTGGGGAGGGGGGCCGGAAGTGACGTAGCATGCGCGCGCGCTCAACCGCGCAGCCCCGCACAACTTGACGCCATATTTATTTTTATCAATTTATCACAACGTAACGGTTTTAGTGCTTTTTAATAACTCGTTCTGTTTTTTTCTAATTATATTTTTACGTAACCGCTGCATGTGGTAATTTATTGTATGTATGTTTGTTTGAGTTAAAACTAGTTATATGTGAATGTCATTCTGATTTGTGTAATATTTCGATATGTAATGTTTCCTTAATTCGTTATTAAACCAGTAATTACCTACGAGGTATAGTTTCTAAAAGATTTTAATTGAAACTAAATAATTATGCAACTTCTAAAGCTTTTATCGTATTTGTCTTCATACCCGATTGCCGCAAGGCGGTTTATTTTTTTGAGATAAAGACAAATTCATTTTATCTTGCACTAGCTGTCCCCCGCGACTTTGTTCGCGTGTTTTAGTTTCAACGGTTTTTCATTTTTGCAACATTTTTCATTTATGCTCCGCTCCTATTGGTCGTAGCGTGATGTTATATAGCCTATAGCCTTCCTCAATAAACGGACTATCCAATACAAAAAGAATTTTTCAATTCGAACCAGTAGTTCCTGAGATAAGCGCGTTCAAACAAACAAACTCTTCAGCTTTATAATATTAGTATAGATTATTAAGTATTTACCTTAGAGTATACAAGCATAAAGTGTGTGCATCACTAGTAACCTGCCGTGCCGAGCGTAAGCAAATTTTTAGCTGTAAGTACTACGCTCGTTTACTGATTTAAGTCATTTTCCGTGCGAAGATAGACGTTCATGCAAGAATTTCGATGGTTCCGATATTATTAGGTTTTGTAATAGTTTTAATAAAACGGCGCGCACTGCTTTGACACAACGATTTTACTTGTCCTTACTGGTGCTCACAGTTCATACTCTTTTAGGCGTACTCTATTTTTTCTCGAAGGCAATAATAGACAAAACATCAAAACTACAAACTTATCAACACTATCAATTAAAACATTGCCACAATTAATCACTTTATCATCGCTATCAGAATAACAAGAGGCTTTCTCTTGACCCATACCTTAAGGCTCTATCTTATAACTGAGATCCCGTAATGCCTTCAGGACCAACATTATGTAGAGCTACAAATTATTGTAATTTCCAAGTAACTTAGTTCTAATTTGACCTTGATTTTGATCTAGGTTAGTTCGTATTTAGTATTGGTATGTTATCAGAAAAATATAAGTTGGATATGTGTAATATAAGAAAGATTATTACTCCGTTGATATTTGAGAAACAGAAAGATTTTGTTGTAGTGTGTTAGGAAGTGGAGAGGTTTTTCTGTGTGGCTGTAAATAACTCCTAGGCTTTATGACTGTACTAGCTGTTTCTCGCGGCTCCGCCCGCGTGCATTTCGGTTATCGCGGCAAAAAGCCTATGTCCTTTCTCAGGCTCTAGACTATCCGTGTACAAAATTTCATTTAAATCGGTTCAGTAGTTTTGGCTTGAAAGCACGACAAACAGACAGACAGAGTTACTTTCGCATTTATAATATTAGTAAGGATTAGTTGCAGACTCGATTCCAGAATCCCATGCGCTTACAATACATTTTTTAGTTAGCACTGGCCATTATCACAGAATTATATTAATAGAACAACACCATTAGTTCGTTATTGTTTTATAATTAAAAAAAATGCAACCAACCCTGCTATTCTCCAAATATTTGAAATAATTTGTTGCGGTTTGATACTGTTTTCATATTGGTCGGTGCTGTGATCAACGATGAATGTTTAAATAATAGCAGTTACTAGAGTTAGTTTATCTAAAATCACCGACCCGTAACAAGCAAGCGTGGTGACTTAGAGTATAGATGAGTAAACTAAAGAGTGTGCCTAACAGAGTATGAACAGTGCGCACCAATATGAATGAGCGTCGTCGTAAAATTAGTTTCAAAACAGACCGCGCCGTTTTATTAATGCTATCGCAAAACCTAATATTACCCTAATAATATCGGAACCGTTGATATTTTCGCACAATCATCTGTCACACGGAAAATCACTTAATTCAGTAATCGAGCGTAGTACTAACAGCTAAAAAAGAATCTTACGGTCGGCACAACTGCGCGATGTGCGCACTTTATATTTGCTTATGTATATATACTCTAGGGTGGTGAGTAATGCTCTTTTCTTCCATTTATGACAAGAGCCTTTTGTCCCAAATTAAGGCAGTTAACAGTTAGTACCTAATTGATCGGAATTTGATTTTGAATCATAGTATACACACCATAGATAATATCTACGTCTACAGTTATACAGTAGAATATAATATCTTTACCTAGTACATAAATATTAATTAATAAATGTAGACAACATCACATACATTGCTCTGAACCCAAAGTAAGTAGCTAAAGCACTTGTGTTATGGAATTCAGAGACAACGAAGGTACCACAAACACTCAGACCCGAGACAATTGTGAAAAGGGTTTTCTACATTGACCCGGCCGGTGATCGAACCTGGGAACTCAAAGCTGGCGACACCTTGAAAACCGGTGTGTACGCCAATCGACCACGGAGGTCGTCACTCGACCACGGAGGTCGTCAAAAAAGGAAGTCTAATATAGACATAGTATTTACAACTAAAAAAACCCGTTCTTTACCGTACGTAACATAATGGAATAATCATTATTACATACATAGTGTTCACACAATAACCTTAAACAATGGAAATATATGACGTCATAATGTAGGTTTTGTGTGAAATCTTATGAATATGACTAGGTATAGTAATTGTCTTGTTCTTTTGTTACAAAACTGTTGATAATATCATAAGTTGACGTACGTAAATATCACAAGTGTTTTTTAGTCGTCGTTAGATAAACTACATACCTACTCAGAGTAAACATAGACAAGCATAGAGCGCGCACATTGCTAGTAGCTCCTTGTGCCGCATGGAATATTTTAGCTAAATGTACAACGCTCGTTTACTGATTGAAGTGTTTTTCCGTGCGACGACAGACGCTTATGCGAAAATATCGACGATTCCGATATTATTAGGTTTTGAGATAGTTTTAATAAAACGGCGCGCTCTGTTTTGACACAAATTTTACGATTTTACTTGTTCATACTAGTGCCTACAGTTCATACTCGATATGCTCACTCTATAGTTTACTTTGTCTATCCGTGCGAGGCCAGGGTGCTTAATTATTTTTTTGTGAATTCTTGGGCCCAAGCCATGTCTAATGCTCGATGCGTTTACACTGGGACACTATACCTTGTGTGATTATGTCAAGAAGATATCCGAATGTGACATATTTATTGTGTAATAGACACTCCAAGCAGTCGCTTGGAAAAGCCAAAAGCTTGAATAAATCCCTAAGACACAGTCGTGTATTAGATTTTTTTTACTTGTTCATACTAGCGCCTACAGTTCATACTCAAAATGCTCACTCTTTAGTTTACTTTGTCTATCCGTGTGATGGCCTCGCACGGATAGACAAAGTAAACTTGTAAAAGTGCTTGGAAAAGCCAAAAGCTTGAAAAAATCCACAGTCGTGTATTAGTTTTTTTTTTCAAGCTTTTTGGTTGGTAACACATCGTCCAGACCTTTTTTACTGTAAGTACTAGTAATGCAACCGCATTCTCATACCATTTGTTAAGGGAATCCCAATGGGAAGTCCTTAAAAAATAATGTGCAAGTCATAGAACTCAAAGGTTAACATAATAAAGCTATCAATAAGTTCAAACGTTACCAAGAATCGTGTGAGAAAACCGCAGTGCAGTTAGCAGAACACATATAATATATTCAGGAATATGCGTAATCGGTGGTCAGGCTCGACACGTGCTGGTTCTCAGGATATAACCACCGATCGATGGCTTTGCAACTTGCCATGAATGAAATAAAAAAAGAGTGTGCTTTGGACCACACAACTGAAGTAAAACTTCTTTATCAAAATCAAAATTAAATTCTCATTTATTTAAAATAGGCTACAAAGTAGCACTTTTCAAATGTCAAAATAATAAAATGGACAGCACCCCGATTCACCAACCCTACACCGCTTCCTAAGTGCTCTAGATGTGGAGAAGAAACGGCGCAACAAACTCCACAGCAGCACGCTGTCTTTCCAATAATAATAATACAAAAATATAATTTAGGGACCTATTTATTATATTATAAACGAAATAAAAACTTATTTATATTATAAACGAAACGTACGGCTATGAGAGAAAGAGAGAAAGAAAATGTGTGTTCCACCTCTCTCTCTCTTGCCCCTACAGTAATATACGAAACGTAACTCTCTTTCTTTCTATCTCCACTAACTTATATTTCTCTCTCGACTCGCCCGATCACACTTTTTGTAACGCTCTCGTCACGCATTTGAGTCTTCTTAAATGAAGATAATTATGTATATGGTGCTAGCGACCAGCCCCGCACGGGTAGCACAGAAATATAGTTTATGTTACTCAGGGATAATGTAGCATTAAGATTATAAAAAAAAATGAAATCGGTTCAGTAGTTTTAGAGTTTATTGGTTACAAACATTCAAAAATACAAATCTTGTCTCTTTATAATATTATAGTAATATAAATATAGATTAGCAAACCTTTTTACCTTTTGAAAACCTTGAAGTTAACTCTTGACAACAGGAACTGTATTTAAAGTATTTAAAGATATGTACTAGCCCATTTTATTTCTTGTTTTTTCTTTCTCTAGTATAGTAATTTAAATTATCTTAATTAGTACTGTTGGTTTTTGCACGTTACTTAGTAAAATAACATTTGTAGTAACTGACTTCATATTACAAACCCACAACGTGCAAATTATCAGACAGGATCAAAAGGCACACCCTGTGTCAAAGGTGGAATACTCACACATAAATAATATACTATATTGTAATATACATAAATAAAGGTCGATGCACGCATGACGCCATATTAGGGCGAAATAGGGGAGCCCGAATCTGGGTCATAGAGTAAAAGAGGTGACTGATAATGACTTGGAAAATGACAACCCCAAAATTTGAAGTAAAACAGACTGTTGGGGATTTTTTTATAAGTAAAAAAGAAAATGAGTGTCAACACTATGTATTTTAACAACAATTTTAACTAATAAGCTACTAGCTGTTGCCCGCGGCTTCATTCGCGTGAATTTCGGTTATCCCAGCAAAAAGTAGCCTATGTCCTTTTTTAAGATCCAAGCTTGCTCTATACCAAGTTTTATCTTAATCAATTCAGCAATTTAGCCGTGAAAGTGTAACAGACATACAAACAGGGTTACTTTTTCATTTATAATATTAGTATGGATATGAATGCTAAATTTTGTTTAATACACTAAGAATTTAAATAGGTTGAAACATAAATAGATTCACAATCCGACAGCAAACTTTCTAAGACAGAGTTTGCATCTGTAAAATACACTATTCATAAAACAATGAAAAAAAAGTATAGTTTGGTTTTACATTTCACCAATCAAAATGGAGCCATAAAATAACGAGCGGAAGCAAGTAATTCTCGCGTTTTTCGTGGCCACTTTGCGGTGAGACCATAATGCTCGCCAATCAACGGGAGCGGACACCGTGGCGATGGAACCTGTATCTCATGGGAAATGATAAGTTATGTTATTTGAGGGATTTTTAAGAAAGACTTAAGTACATTTTTTTTATCAAAACTACTAAGGTATATACAATAACAAAAACTTATTAAGGAAACCTTTTTACTAATTGATATTAAAAATATTTTAGTTTAAAATATGTTGCCAAAGAATGGTATATTATAATGTAATATAATATACCTTGGGACAACTCACGCACGGCCATCTAATCCCAAATTACGCAGAGCCTGTATTTTAGTAACCAGACAATTGATAAACGTACTTATAAAGGTATTTCTAATTACTTACATGTTATAGATAAATTACATCCAGACACAGAACAAATGATCGTACTCATTACACAAAGATTTTTCCTGCGCGGGAATCGAACCCACGACCTCCAGTTTAGCAGACAGCGTCACTAACCACTAGACCAACAGGCCAGTCGTGTTGTTTTGTTAGTATTTAAAAAAAAAATGCCTTATCTGTGTATTTACGGTAATCTAAATCGACCACAGCGAAACCTGACATCCCCCAACTTTGATCTTTCTCATAACAGCGGTTTTGAATCACAGTGGAAACCAAATTGCAAAAAGTTAACAAAACCTCCACTCGGATGCGTCGAAAACCCAGAAGTGACTTACGGAAATGACAGATGGTAAGCGCTAGTTTCGTGGCCATACTAGGGCCATAAGTACTGCAATTTGTATGTGCAGTGAGTGTGGAGCCAAATCAACATCCGTGAAATATATTTAAAATAACGAAATACTGGTAGGGTTCTTGTCCTATGGGTAATTGAACTTTAGACCAAGATTGTATATAGGTAAAATTATTTTAAGACAGTTTTATATACTAGTAATTCACGTGATTTTGAGTATGTAAAGTTTATTAATTAACCATTTAAATTAAAATACAACAATAAAAAATTGGTAGTATTGTAATAATTTAAATGGTTTGTTTTTATTTCCCATATGAGTTTGTAAATTTTGTTTATATGTACGTTTTATTGTACTTACGCAACCAAAGGCCTGTTAGGAAAACTATTAAGGCTAGCGTTATCAATTTCGCTACCAGAGACGCTCGTCGCACATGTATTCGGCTTACGCAAATATGACCACATCTCTGCCTACCGAACTGAGCTTAAATGGTTACCCATCCGACTTCGCCGTAATACACATATTTTATCTCTTCTGTACAATGTTCTTTTTCTTCCAACTACTCCTTTCTATCTTAAAAATCGTTTTGAGTTCCTGAGCGACTCACATTCCCTCACCCTGAGATCATCAGAGAATTTGAAACTCAAAATGCCGATGCATTCCACAAATTTTCTGGATAAATCGTTTGCCATTCAAGCTGCCCGATTGTGGAACGCACTACCAGTCTCGATTCGTCGCGAACAAACAATAGTTAAATTTAAAAAAGCACTCAGAAACCATTACTTTTCCCTGTAAATATAAATGTTAAAATTTGCTGTCATTTTTCGTTATTGTTTTAAATTGTTTTCATTATTGTTTAGTTTTTTTCTTTGTTTAATTATATTTAGCATAACGTGTTAGATATTAAGTCTGTAGCTGTACACTCTCTTATATTTTTAGATTTATTCCGTCCAATGGTTGCCTGGAAGAAATTGCCGTGCGCAATAAGGCCGCCCTTTGTACCACTGTTATGTATATGTATATTTTTTCATGTTTATTTTTGTTTACAGTGTACAATAAAGAATAAATAAATAAATAAATAAATATCCGAAAATTACAAGTTCCATAGTTTGATAGTGGGCTCTGACAGCTGACGCGCCAGTGGCGCCAATTGGTGAGCGCAATTACGGTAGCCCTAACTTCAAGATACTGGCACAAATTGCTATAAATAACAGCTGATTGTCAAAACATTCAAAAAAAAAAGGTAGCACTAATTATTTTAAAAGAAATAAAACCATTTCAAATCAACATGCAGTTTCTCATAAAAAATAACTCGATAGATTTTTAAGAGCAAGTCTACAAAAAACAGCGTAGCGTCAATAAGCGGACGTAACAGATGGCAACATATCTCGCGGTCTTAGGGGCCCCACTGCGGTGTCCATAGTGCACCAATCAGCATGTGCAGGGACCGTGGTAATGGACCAGGCATTTCTATTGTAAAGCGTTATAATTGTGTGATTTCATGAGTTTTATGACAGCTTTTTATAGTTAATTGTTTTTTAGTTACTGCTCGTAAAATTTTGCTGGTTAAAGAAAGTTGTAAACTAATCTAAATTTGACTATAAAATTTATCCTTTATCCTGAAATACTTAGAACAAGTATTAATTTCTTGCATAGATTTTCTTGCTGACAAAATCAGAGTTCTTTTTGACCATTTTTTCCCACTGCAGGGCCAAGGTCACTCCACCCTCCTTCCATCTCTCTCTGGTTAGCGCTGTGCTGAAACAATTTCTATCAAAGGAGTCCAGCTAGAGGGACCGGACCAGAACCAGCGGAGAGCCATTTAGAGGGACCCCTTGGGTCGTTTGGTAGTTTGGCCCATTGCTCGTCTGACGCGCGGCAAAAATATCCAGACCCAGTTCCATTTTAGCGTGATAGCTTTCCGAGTGATGTTAGAGATTTTTGTGGTGGAACAGATTAATTATTGTATTCCTAATCGGATCAGAGATACTCATTATTAGGAAACAATTACATGTTGCGGTAAATAAACAGTATTGAACCTAATGTAAATTGTACCGTTACCATTTAAAAAATCAAGTTATTTATCTATGCCAAAGAAAGTTCAATAAAAGTGAAAACAACATATTACCTAATATATTTTACGTAATCCATTATTATATCATGTCATACAAAACGTCGATCCATAAACGAAAAACTACAATAACGCCTAGAGGTGCGCTTGCGTCGATCACAAGTCTCTGGGTCGTTAACCCCACGAATATGGCTAACGACTCATGAATAAGGTACTATGTATTTATGGTACGTTTATTTTTATTTCTACCATATTTAGTCTATACCGTGACTGATGTAGGTTTGAAAAAAGGTTGTCACAGTTTTGTCTATTGTATTTTCCAGCTAAGAAAGTCTTGCTTTTTAAGTATGATAATTACTGCAGTTTAGTTTAGTTTTTATTATAACCCTATTTATTTTTACTTTTATTCCGATTTCTTTTTACTTTTTTACTATTTCATACCGAATGTCGACTGACTGCCAAAATAGCATCCGAATGGATACCACAATACCGCAGACGACTACGTGGTAGGCCCAGACGGAGATGGCGAGATGATCTCGATTCCTAACTGAAGGACTGGTCCACGTTTGCTCTTCTTAGAAAATAATTTAAGGAAGGGAACGAGGCCTTTACCCAGCAGTGGGACAGCATGGGCTGATAATAATAACAACAATGAACCCTATTTGTAGAGCATTTTATTTAAAAGCAAATACTTAATAAAAAAAAATACAAGTAGGTCATTAAAGTTGTCTATCCATTGGTCTCTTTCAATTTCTTTTTAAGATGTTTTTTTTTTATACTTACTACTTTTTTGCCTTATTTCAAAAGTGCTTCATGCAGGCTTTGCTGTGTCCGGGAATTCGTTTTTATTTTATGTCATAAAACTTAATGGTTTGCTTTTTCGGAAATTTGGTAGTTTGAAGAATTTCTTTCTCTTTAAAATATTTTGACATTTTCGCAGCATTTTGAGTATGCAGTAAAACAAAAATAAATTTAAAATACAAGTGTTTATTATTATTGGCGGTAATACATTTAATACAGGTCAAAACAATTACCAATTAAGTATTTAAATTCACATAACAGTGCCCATAATCTTCAATTTATTTTAATTTTAATATACAGTGCCAATGCAAAATTTATATTAGTTTAGCAGACACGTGTTTTAGGTCTCTTAAAAAATAATATTGCCAATGGAAGAAACTAACTGGAATCTAAACACTGACAGTATTTTTTGTACTGTGTTGTTGCCTGCTAAATGAATAACAATTTTGTATTGGCATTATATTAGAATTCAAATTCATTCAAGAGTAACCCCAGGGTCAAATTGAAAGCATCCTTTTATAAATAGTTCCGAGGCCAAGTCATACGCATGTATCTATTAATTCTGCATAAATCTGTATGTTTAGCGTTGTAATGCTATTGTATGCCAGTGAGAACTCAAATGCTCAGACTGTGAATAACAGAATGAGTAATCGCTTAACAAAACCGACAATAGTATCTACTTTTAATAATACAAACGTGTGAGGTATCGAATGCTAACAAATACACTTTATTTTGTTATTTTTAGGGTTCCGCATAAAAAGACAAAAAAACAGAAGATAATTTTATCGTCCGTTTGGCTGTAAACAATTTTTTTCCGGAACGCCTTTTGGATTATTGTTTGTATTAATATCAAATACTCATGTATATCTATCTACGGTCCCTTAAAGCAATAAAAAAATCAAGCTACTATGTCAAAGCAATTAAAAACTTTTTTTTAGTTTTTTCGATAATCACGTTTGGCATGATGTTAGGAATAAAGACACAAGGAAAGTAAACAATACGAAAATTGATAATTTGTAGTTTTGTTACATAAAGATACGTTTTTGCGATTACAATCTTATATTTGCAGTTGCGATAGTATCATTATCGATGTATGAGAGAACATTTTTTCAACCGCACAGTTAAGTTTTATCTATACTATAATATAATATTATAAAGCTGAAGAGTTTGTTTGTTTGTTTGTTTGTTTGTTTATTTGTTTGTTTGAACGCGCTAATCTCAGGAACTACTGGTTCGAATTGAAAAATTCTTTTTGTATTGGATAGTCCGTTTATTGAGGAAGGCTATAGGCTATATAACATCACGCTACGACCAATAGGAGCGGAGCATATATGAAAAATGTTGCAAAAATGAAAAACCGTTGAAACTAAAACACGCGAACAAAGTCGCGACAGCTAGTATTTTATAAGTGACGATCCGTAAATTTTTTACGGAACCTTCAGTGCGTGAGTCAGACTCGCACTTGTCCGGTTTTTAACATCTTACTGACTCATCGCAGTAGGAATCTACGTATATTCAGATGAACAGTTTATCCTTTTATCAAACACAAATAAAACATCTTTAGTACGTAACGAAACATTCAATAAATAATTATGTGTAGACACAATTTGCGCAATTAATAAATTATACAAATAACATAGCTGTTATACTTCAATTTTTTTAACGTCATTACTTTAAATTGATGAACTCCGACTGCACGCACGAAAAAGTGTCACGTTCCGCCTGAGCCGAGCGTGCAAGCGAGAGCGCGGAGCAAGCTATAGAGAGGCATGATCAGCCAAAGCGTTCGGCTTGTGACGTTATCACGTAAAATTATCGTCCGTAAAGTTACTTTACAGACAAACAAATTTTTTTTACAATATTTTATTTCGATAATCACATTTAGCATAATAATGATTACATTTGAAACTACAGTAAAAATTTCTAGAAAATGAAATTATGTACTTCAAAGGTTGTTATTTATTTTTCTTTTTCGGGTACATTAATGTCTTTAACGATTCTTACATAAATGAATTTGATTGTAACAAAAAATTTGATACCTTCCTACCCCATAATTTTACGCGATAAAGAATCTGCGTCAGTGTTATTTGAAAGGTCATTATCAGATCTATAAGATAGTTAAACTGTTTCTTAGAAGTGGATAAGGAAATTATATTTTTTTCGTGTCGATGGTGGTTTTTTTCAGATATGGTCGGCCCAGAACATAGTTATAGGTAATTATTGCACCATGGGATTTGCAATAGTGTCGTTACATAATCCTGGTAAAGGGCTTAAAACACTTGCCTTTTGCGTGGTGGCGAAGTGTTTTAATGAACGGATTTGTGTGCACAAGGTTGCAGGTACGAACCCATTACAGGCAAATACCACGGTGACCTTTTTTAAAGTTATATGTATGTCCTTTTTTAATTATTCTAAGACATACTTGACAATCGGTGAAGGAAACCAGTGAGGAATCCTGGATTCCAAAAATTGGCATCTGAAATCGCCAACCCGCAATGAGCAAGCGTAGTGACCTATGCTCGTTTCTTCTCTATATGAGAAGGTCCCTGTGCTCTGCAGTGGGACATTTATGGGCCGATATTATTATTATATACCTACAAGAACACCAAAAAAAACCTCCTTATCACACCACGCGAAACTGTAATAATAGTTTTACAGAATTTTAATGTTAAGTGCAGTTGTAAATCACTTTTATTTAGATTTTTTTTTGAGTTGTGTTTAAATGAAGCGTGAAATGTTAACCGAGTTTTGGAATAGCCTCCAATTGGCTTCACCTACATTATAAAACCTGCTTTTTCCAACTTTTCACAAAATCCATGTAATTTTACGGTTATTTTCTCGTCAGGTCACTGAATATTTCTTAAATTTGAAATTATTTTTTGACTATTACTGAATTGTGTAGAATTGATTACTCGCTAGTAAAATAAGATGAAGTTATTATAGCTATACGATTGTATCATTAATTATTATTTTGTTTCTCATGGTTTCTTTTGAAGCAGAGATTTTTTATATTTGACTAAAATGTAGTTGTTGTAGTTTAATGTAATATAATTATATCATAAACCTTTTCACATATACTAAAGTGGGTGTTATTTGGAAAATACGGGGTTATTTGGAATTTAGTCAATACCTTACTAAGGCAATATTTATTCTTTAATTAAAGAAATATGTTTTGTTATTGTAAGTTATACCTATTTCAATATTACTGGTTATATAAACCATGGTTTTAAAAATATTAATTGGCGATTTGAGTAATTAAATTTATAAAAAATAATAGATACACATGTACCTATATAGGTAACTAGCTGTCCCACGCGATTTTGTCCGCGTGTTTTAGTTTTAACGTTTTTTCATTTATGCTCCGCTCCTATTGATCGTAGCGTGATGTTATATAGCCTATAGCCTTTTTTTCAAATCGGACCAGTAGTTTCTGAGATTAGCACGTTCAAACAAACAAACAAACAAACAAACAAACTCTTCAGCTTTATAATATTAGTATAGATATGTTATGAATTATGTGTACCAATCCCTAAGTATTTTTCCTCTTAGCATTAACTGTGTATACTTTTAAAACAAATGATGTATCAATCAATTACTGATTCGTTTCTTACGCCTAACACGGGAATCTCCACGGTGTTCCCATGACTGTGACCACACCGATCGCATGACTTTGAGCTAAGCCGACACCTATTAACCTATTCTGTTTACTTCAAACATTTTCAAACTGTATTCAAGAAAGCAGTGAAGGGCGTTTACGTTGGCGCCATTTGGCGTGGCTCCAAACGGTTTAAGTCAAATGGATTGACGCCAAAAATTAGCAGTTTGATTGTCACACCAATTTTAATTCGTTTTTCTGTACTATACCCCTTTCGATGTCCAGTCTGACCTTAATAGACAAATCTAACTTATATGATTTAGCGCGGAATTGAGATCTAAATTGAAGGAAAGGTTCGCGCATTCAAGGGAACATACATAGCAAAGCGTGGCGCGGTGGCTAGACGCAATGGCACGACGGGATGGAAATCAGATTTTTACGCTTTGGATTCGGTTTTCACGCTGTTGGTCAAATTTGGCGGGATGGCATGAACGTCAATGTCCTTCTTTACGATGGAACAAGGTTGCAACGGATTTTGCAACCCATTTACTAGACTGTAAATTCGACGAGCTGTTGTATTATTCCCGCAACGGTTTTAGTTACAAGTTTTTGTTATGTTGTTTATTTATTCTTTGGAAATAAAGGATACAGACATACTAGAACAAAATATATGAAAAAGTCTGTTAAGTCGCTGTCACTGGCCAGCGGTGGCTGTCGAAGGCCAGTTTGCGACGAGCCTTATAATACTGTATGCTCCAGGAAATTACGCACGCGAGCGAATTCGAGTGGAAACTAGTACAAATAATCGTAAAACTTAAGCAAGTGAGTTGAGTTTATCATCGTTAAGACGAATGAAGTGGACCACTCAAAACCTGTGTGGTCTACAGAGGGTTGTCAGGATAAAGCAAATCTTCTTATTTATAGAGCAGTCTCAAGATTATTTGCGGCTTTCAAAGTAAATGTACTAAGTATTGCAGTTATTAGTATAGTAAACTTTGCATACGTAGATTTACTTGATTGATGGTTTGTCTAAGTGGCTATGCCTTCTGAAGATTTGTTTAAATGTCTATCTTAATCTTTAAATATTAGATTATTTAGTTTCATACAAATATGTGGACTTAATCTCTAATTTAATTTTAATTCTAATACAATGCAAATGCTAAATTGTTATTCGTTTAGCAGGCACACAAAAAACAATTAAGATTCCAGACAGTTACTTCCATAGACAGCATTTTTTTTTAAGAAAACTGAATCTTGTGCCTGCTAAATAATATCAATTTTGCATTGGCATTATATTAGAATTAAAATTAAATTGGAAAGTAAGGGCACTGATGGGTGTGATTGATTAAAAATTTAAATTAATTATTATAAAAGAAGAATCTATCCGAACCGTGAGCAAGAAACGATGAGAAAGTTTAATTTAAACAGAGGTAATCCGTTTATACTTTTTTTTAACCTTCCACTCTCCCTAGTTTTAAACCCATTTAATTTCTATGACTTTTCATTTTGTTTTAAAATAATTTAGTTACATTTATCTTATTTGTCAGAATATTTTTTCTCCTGTTTAAAAGGTATCTTAGTTATCATGTTGACTGGTCCAGGTAACGGTGCGGGAGGTTATTCTGGTTATTGCAACTAAACAACATTCAATCCAGTTAGTTTAGTTCAGGATCAAAATAAACATAGCTAATGTGGTCTTTTGGATATGTTTGGATTTTTGTGCTGTTTTATTTAGTGTTTATTATTTCCCTAACACTCATGACTAAATTGAATTTTAAGGATTTTTTTAGTATAGTATTACCTATTTGTATTTAGTTCATACTTTTTTACGTCTATCGTACTTCAATACCTCCATAAATATTGACCAAAGTTGCAACTTCTAAAAAATAAAAATATCCGTTAGTTGTTTTTGTGAATTCGCTGAAGTTTAAAAATGTATTTTTTAAACTGTTTTAAAAATATCCACATACCTATACTATCTAAATATTATGTTATATAAGTTAATTCAACAAAATTTTGAAAAAGTGCAACACATAAAACAACTAAACATAAAAATAGCACCGTTTTTGCTAACGCCAATTTCGTCCGACCAGTTTGTAACAAAAACGTAACTGAATACGACTCCTGCGCAGTTCTCATCGAACGGGTGTCTACCGGATAATGATCGATACTCGTCTACGATCTAAATAAAAAAATATACTTAACGGGTCCTATATAGTCTGTAATGTAGGTAACTTGTTGATAACTTATTTATAGGACGGCCGATGACCCCAGAAATACATGATCTTTACTTTGAATTAGGCGCACAAAACCGCATTCGCACAATGACGAATTGATAAAACATTACAAATAAGCAAAATTAAAAAAAATATATGAAAATGACACATGTAACATTTTTTTTTAAAGTAAAACTTCTTTAGGGTCTTAAGGCATTTTTGAGTTGAAAAAAAACAATTGAACTCGCGATATAAATTCAGTTACTGCGACTTTGGCTGTCACCTCTGTATATAATAAGGTATGTGCACATATTGCAATTGTTGAAGTTTTTATATCTATCGGCACTCCCGGAGAGCCACTGTTTTTCTTTAAACGCTACCGTAGCAAAATGTCTCTTCTCAAATCTATTTCCTAAGTTGGTAAGTACTTAATTAGTTTCGTAATGGATTTCTAAAAACTTGGATTTTTTGCACAAGATTTGGAGTTTTATTGAGTTCCCGTTTTAGTCAAAAAATAATTATCGTCTTTTCATTTACGTCTAAGGAAATAATGGTACTTTTTATGTCAAACTGTTACTAATGCGATGTTGAATGCACCGTTTTCCTGTAATCAATCATTGGTTTCCTATTAACTAGTAATTTAGAGAAAGGCTTCCGTACATAATAAAAATAATAAATAAATAATAATAATAAATGTGGACAACATCACATACATTGCTCTGAACCCAAAGTAAGTAGCTAAAGCACTTGTGTTATGGAATTCAGAGACAACGAAGGTACCACAAACACCCAGACCCGAGACAATGTAGAAAAGTGGTTTTTCTACATTGACCCGGCCGGGGATCGAACCCGGGACCTCAGAGCTGGCGACACCTTGAAAACCGGTGTGTACGCCACTCGACCACGGAGGTCGCCATTAATGTTAGGTTAAGCTGTATATCTTAACTTTGGAGGGGTGGGAAGCATGAGATATTTGCTAAGTAGACACTGAACAGTTTTGATAGCAAGAATAACCGTAAGATCCCCACCCATTGCACTATTGACGTGAACCCACTCCAGAGACAAGCATATTTAGCTTAGTTGGAGGAGTTAACAAGATTGCTAGTAACATTTTAAAAAAAAAAGTATAAGTCGCCACGCCAATTTTTTGATTAAAATCATAGGGTAAATATAGACTAGCATAGAGCGTGCGCATCGCTAGTAGCCTTATGTCAAGCGTAAGCACATTTTTAGCTAAATGTACTGCGCTCGTTTATTGATTTATGTGATTTTCCTTGCGACGACAGACGTTAAATGCGAAAATATCAATGGTTCCGATATTATTAGGGTAATATTAGGTTTTGAGATAGTTTTAATAAAACGGTGCGCTCTGTTTTGACACTAATTTTACGATTTTACATGTTCATACTACTGCCAACAGTTCATACTCGATATGCGCACTCTGTAGTTTATTTATTTATTCCTCTAACATTAAAATTGACTCTTTGCTCTACATTACATAGACGTATTTTATTACTACGACACTTAGATAATAGTCTCATACATACAGACAGCCTTAATAAATAGATTTAATATGTGATGTATAATCCGAATTAAGATATAAATCAACCTATATGGTTTTTTGACCTTAATAGTGCTTTATATAATGTATTTAGTTCAATGTATTAATGCTGGCTGTATATAGTATGTAGTAGTACCTTTTAATAGAGCTACTTTCATTTAGTTATTAAGATCTAGAATGTTCGAATTTATTCCTTTTGGAGACCTACTTTATGTAATACTAGCTGTCCCCCGCGACTTTGTCCGCATGTTTTAGTTTCAACGGTTTTCCATTTTTGCAACATTTTACATTTATGCTCCGCTCCTTTTGGTCACAGCGTAATGTTGTTATATAGCTTATAGCCTTCCTCAATAAATGAGTTATCCAACACTGAAAGAATTTTTCAAATCGGACCTGTAGTTCCTGAGATTAGCGCGTTCAAACAAACAAACAAACAAACTCTTCAGCTTTATATATTAGTATGGATGTAAGGTTTTAATGTCTTTTAATTAAGATATATATAATATAATATATATATATATATATATATGATCATTTATTTGTTAGTATATAGGACATGTAACATGTTATATAATTGTACCTATACAAAATTTATCCTGTCCCGCTCCTATAAATAATACTAGCCTATGAATGTTCCACTTCTGGGCACAGGCCTCTTTACATGTGAGCATTGATCTACACGCGTGCTCATTGCGGGTTGGCGATTTTAGATACATTTTTTTTTGGAATCCAGGTTTTCTTGCGATGTTTTCCTTCACCGTTTGCCAATAGTGTCTTAGAATAATTAAGAAAGTACATATAACTTTGAAAGTCACATAAGCCTGTAGTGGGTTCGAACCTCCAACCTTGTTCATACAAATCCGTTTGATAAACCGCTAGGCCACCACGACATGTGTGTTGATGCTCTTGTTAGATCTGAATTGTTATTCTGGTTATTTGATAGAGTAATATATAATTAAACACAATTTTAAGTATTGCATTAGATTGTGTGTGTGTTGACTGTATTGCACACAATTAAATCTTACAAGTAAAATAAAATTATTGACATAGAGTCCAGCCATAATGCTTAACTGTCATTTTTGATAAAATGTTCTTATTACATTTAATGAAAATACTCTCAATCGCATTCACAAATCCCGCCAAGAATAGCAATAGAAATTATCGAGTGTCCGAGCCACTTAAATACTGTAAAGTAATCGTCGGTTCATTCACTATGGCGTTAGTAAGCTGCGCACGCGCCGGTCGCCGTCGCCTTGTCACAGCGCGTCATCTATCACTCTTACGTTTCTGTCTGGCTACGATTATCTTTATTTAAATACACGAAAATATATTTCCTATTTTCACTATATGTTTAATGTCTGGGCTAGTATGGATTTAACAAGTAGAGTAAAAAACTATCGTTAACATAGGTAATTCAGCTCTAAGAGACTTGAGGGTCGACAGAAGGCACAGGTCACTTGGAGCGAACAGATAAATGTATAATAATATACATATTATAAAACAATACCCCGCCGCGTCTGTCCGTCTGTTTGAACGTGATTAACAAAAAACTATGGAACGGATTTTCAAAAGGTTTTTACCAATAGATAGATGATTAAAGAGGAAGATTTTTGTGTATAATTTATTAATGTTTTGCTGCCTGTGTGAAGTCGGGGCGGATCGCTAGTACAATATAAACGGGTCCCGTATCAGAATTTAATTATTATTTGTCTTTAGGTATTTAATTTAGCGCCTTACTCAGAGACGTTAATGATTACTTAGACTTAAGGGATTCCTTAGTATCGATTTAAGTAATACAACTGTCAGTAGTCTGACACGTTGCTCCAGAGTAAGATCCCGTTTGTTACATTATTGATGATTTAATTATTTATTTTGGAAAATAAAGTATCTACTGAATACTAATAACGCAGCGTGAAGACTTAGGTTTGAATTTAAAGTTGGTCCAAATAAACCAAATTAACTTAAGGTAGAAATGTTTGGCCAAAGAAAATTGTCAGAGCAGCCATTATTTTCTACCAGTACCAACAACTGAAAGAAAAATGAGAGACGTTAAAATAATAATTGAAAATAAAAGCCAACATTCAGTAATCAAGCGGAATGGAACGTGTATAGTTTAGCACAGAAAGCGAAGTATTTAATCCTTTATCTAGATGTACTAAACTTTTAAAGCTAACTTTTTTTTTCTTTTTCAGGTAAGGCGGCACAACCGTACCAAATGACGATAGGTATATTTTAGTTAAGTTTAGTTGAAAGTTTTTGTAAAATAGGTAGACATAGTTATATATTAAATTAACTAAGAAAGACACATTTCCGTATTAACCGGTTAATATTGTGCACATAGCTGACTCCTATTAATAGTTTTGTTTTGAAGTTTAATTAGTGTAAATTAATTGTTACTAAACAGTCAATTAAGACTATAATATATGCAGTCTTTTAATATGCCTTAGTGAACCCGTGGCTCCGGCAAAGGCAAGGACGGGACCGTGGTATTTTTAGTCGGTGCAAGCCCGACATATCCCCACGTTGTACCCTCGACGTGGGTGGAAATTATAAGTATCCCGTAAACAAAAAAAGAAGGTATAATATATACCTTAAATGAATAATATTGTCACACTGCTATTTACTATTCCACTAAATTTTATTTTAAACACTAAATCATAGATAAGAGCCACATTTTACTTAACACGTTCTTAAAACTAATAAGTAAGGTGACATCGTTTTGTCATTGTAAAGGTGACATCGATATTATCCTTTCCCAACACTAGTTGCCTAGCAACGTGTCGCTATGTGCGTGGACGTGATTCTAGTTAAAGACATCGAGCAGGAAATGCGGTAGGATCAGTTGAGAATAAAAATAAATTGTAGTTTTTTTTTTAGTGTTATAATAGTGTTGAAAGTTTCATTTATTTATTTTTCTCATGTCCGATAGTCCTTTTTTAATTTTCCATGAGTACATATTTGTAATGTAATGCAATATCTATGTCTTTGAGATTAAATTGCGTTATATATACATCTATACAAATAAATAAAATTTAAGTGTCTTCGTGGACTCGTCCCACTTTGCTTTTTGTGTGAAACTTTATCAACGCTTGGTACAGTCAGTATAACAGTTTATAAAGTTGAGTTCCACACAAAACGTGAGACGAGTTTCAGAATGAAAATATTAATTATTTTATTTTCTGCAAGTAGTTCTAAATAGGCCGTAGGCATGTAGGACAAGTTGACGAATCACTCGACTTTTCGAGAAGCATACAGACTTATCTTTCTGTTATTTATTTACAACATGGCCGCTACCGGTCGGCGTGTGAATTAGTTTTAGTAAAAAGACAGTTTGAGTCGCCAACTAGAATTAATGATTTTTTTCTTTAGCTGGTATTGAGAATCTAAAATAACCTACGGGGAAACGTTGTCGATAAATATACAGTGTTAAGCACAGTTAAGTATGAAATAATCGATTAATAGAGAATATATATCGTATATATCGGTATAAACCTGGTTGATTGCAAAATTGTGTCGTATAGCCGAGCCGTTAAGAGTCCCTAAAGACTTTCTCGAGAACTGGGATATATAATGAAAATATACATAAAATGTAGGCCAGTAATTTTCCTACTGCTGGGCAAAGGCTTCTTCTCACATAGATAAAGAATCAAATGAAACAGCAAAACTGAAGTTCTAGAGATTAGCAAGTGTTAACAAACTTGAATTATTATTTTAGTATTGTATCAAGCCTTGGTTTAACAAACGATTTTCTACGTTTTTTTGCTTAGCCTATTCCTAAGCTATGTTAAGGTCGGCTTCCAGTCTTACCGGATTCAGCTGAATACTGTATTTTACATGGAGCGACTGCCTATCTGAGCTCCACAACCCATTTTACTGGGTAACACAGTATCCAATGGTAAGACTGGTTGTCAAAATTGTAATGATTTGACGACCGCCAAAGATCAACATATGAAAGTCGAGATCAACGGCTAATCGGGGTCTCGGCATGTTTACAAATCATCACCCATCCACGGACCAATCGCGGCGAGCGCGGCTTAACTTTTATTATCGATCAAACCGTCCGGCTTACACTTAACCACGAGCACCTCAAAGATTTAAAGAGACCATTTACTTTAAAAGTAGGTACGCCTTATAACGTCGGCCTAAATGTTTGTTCAAGTAAGTATTTATGAAACAGGTATTTTTCAGTGGTATTTTAATATGGCTTGTGGAAGTTAGAATGCTATGAATAATAACATTAAGAATTTCAATATTAGCGTATTTAAATTATGAAATGGATTTGTAAAATTCCTGATACGGTTTGATAGCGTTCAAACTATTCAGGGCAATGACTTTAATTATTTAAACAAAAGATTTAATTTAAAATAAATAAATGTGAATAACATCACATACATTTTTCAGAACCCACAGTAAGTAGCTAAAGTACCTACTTGTGTTATCGAATCAGAGATAAAGAAGGTACCACATACACCCAGACCCGAGACAATGTAGAAAAGTGGTTTTCGATATCGACCCGTCCGCGGATTGAACCCGGGGATTTGAGGTAGAGACACCTTGATAACCGGTCAAAAATGCAGTAGATAAATCGATGTAGTCACACCGCCTTAAGAGTTTCAACCAGTAAATTAAGTTTTGTTTAGTATCAATCAATAAACATCGTCTTTATAATATTAAAAAACAGTAATATATAATCTCTTTTTTTGTATAATAACTTTCGTGGGGAGTATTCATAGATAGTTATTTAGAACAAAACGGTTTACTCACGCATGTTCTCGGTATTGCTCGACTAGTTACATACTCAATAGGAGTCCCTAATCATGAGCACGGCGGTTCGACCTCGCGACACCACCGCCGCCGTGTCAGCTCATGCAATAATACTCCCAATTTATTTTAATTTTATTTTATTAAATTTAATTAACGCTGTGACCAACACACGACAAATAAAGAAAATCTCTACCTAATAAATTATTTCATACAACTTCAGCAATATAAACAAGACATCAGTCTTTTGCATTCATATCATTACATACAATATTTTATATAAAAATAACAAATTGACTATCTAAAAAACCTAGCAATTTTTCCAGTGGGAAACCTTCCAGTTTAAACGAATTTGCGTAACTGGTACGGTAGTTCGCAAAAGTATTTTATTTTCTTCGTTGATTCTATAATACGAATGTCTAGCATAATAAATCTTTTCTAGAAAAGGAAAAGCCCTAACATATATAACACAGTGACCTATCGTTTTAGACGTGAATAATTTATTTTGTATCTATTTTAAGAAGGAATAGATTGTTCTTTCTTTTTTCGTTCCTAAACAGATGGAAAAAGATATCTATGTAAAAATAATGCATTTTCATTGATTACATAAATAGGCAAACTCCTTAGAATAAAAAACAAAAAAATAAATAATAATATGTGTCAAAAAAGAGCGCGTCGTTTTATTAAAGCTATCTTAAAACCTAATCTATACTTAATACTTAATCTATACTAATATTATAAAGCTGAGGAGTTTGTTTGTTTGTTTGTTTATTTGTTTGTTTGAACGCGCTAATCTCAGGAACTACTGGTTCGAATTGAAAAATTCTTTTTGTATTGGATAGTCCGTTTATTGTGGAAGGCTATAGGCTATATAACATCACGCTACGACTAATAGGAGCGGAGCATAAATGAAAAATGTTGCAAAAATTAAAAACCGTTGAAACTAAAACACGCGAACAAAGTCGCGGGGGACAGCTAGTAATATTATAAAGCTGAAGAGTTTGTTTGATTGTTTGTTTGAACGCGCTAATCTCAGGAACTACTGGTTCGAATTGAAAAATTATTTTTGTATTGGATAGTCCGTTTATTGAGGAAGGCTATAGGCTATATAACATCACGCTGCAACCAATAGGAGCGGACCATAAATAAAAAATGTTGCAAAAATGAAAAACCGTTGAAACTAAAACACGCGAACAAAGTCGCGGGGGACAGCTAGTTAACAATAACATAATAATATCGGAACCGTCTATAGTTTCGCATAAAAATTTGTCGTCTCAAAGAAAATCAGTAAACGAGCGTAGTACTTAAAGCTAAAAATTTGCTTACGCTTAGCACAACGGGATACTAGCATAGATTTGCGCACTCTATGCTTAACTATGTATACTCTAAGGTAAAATCTGTCTCGAAAGACCTTCCTATTTTCAATGATCTAATCTCCAAAATTAAACGCTAAACAAGATAACAACCAGTAACTCATACACCGTTTTACGTAATTACTTGCAAACGTTTCTGCGACCTTGTCAAACCCATTCAGCAGACAAACAATCAAACAGACAGACAGGCCATGGGAATAAGGCCCCATTTATCACACACAATACACCATTGGTTACGACATGTACAACGAGCACCGGCGATTTTGGCTGCTAAATCTATACTAATATATAAAGCTGAAAAGTTTGTTTGAACGCGCTAATCTCAGGAATTAATGGTCCGATTTGAAAAATTATTTCAGTGTTGGATAGCCCATTTATTGAGGAAGGCTAAAAGCTATATAACGATAGAGCGGAGCTTAAATGAAAAATGTTGCAAAAATGAAAAACCGTTGAAACTAGAACTCGCGGACAAAGTCGCGGAGGACAGCTAGTCTTCTATATATATAAAATGCTTTGTCCTGAATGACTGACGGATCAACGCACAGCCTAAACCGCTGATCGTAGAAACCTAAAACTTGGAGGGTGTGTTATTTGAATGACGTAGACATCCGATAAGAAAGGATTTTTCCGAAATTCTGCCCCTAAGTCGTCATATAGTTTTTAAAATCTCCACAGCACATTTGCATACACATAATACATATTTTCTCTTAAATAAACATTTTGAATTCAATTTTAATAATATCCTTTTACTATGACTACTGGCTTTGTAATCGCTTTCCAAATAGATTCAGTGAAACGATAAACAATAATAATTTCTGTTTAAACATGGCGATTAGGAAACCATAGACAATCGTTTTTGGATATAATTGGTTGTCCAGTTCAATATATCAATTTAATTAATACGATTCCCGTCGACTCCGTTTATTTTACTGTATTTAATTTTATTTATTTGGTAGGTATTGAGGTGTTGTTTATAGGTAAATTGTGATAATCAAAGGCGCTATAGCGATGTTGACAATTTTTTGTTAATTTCCGTCTTTAAATATTGAAAAAAAAATGTTGGACACGAATTATACTGGCGCGTCAAGCCAGTAGTCGCTAGTTCGAGTCCTGCGTGAGGTTTAAGTTTTTCCTTCTATTATTTGTATTTAATTACACGTATTTTTCTTTTGTTTCGTAAACAAAAACTTGCGAAGATACAGTGAATGGAAACTTCTCGTGACGTCACACTTACACTAAAATTATAGCCAATTTTTGTCGTCACAAGCCCCCGCTCTTAAACTTTAAATGTAATTTTTATTGTTTTTATTTATTTGTTAAGGTAAAAAATACTATTTGTAATTGTAGTCAACACCCCTTTTTATTTATGTACTTAAAAAGCTTTTCTAAATACTTAATTTGAAATAACAAATCAAATAATTATACATATTTTAAGTAATTAATATTTAATTACTTTTTTACTTTTTTTTGTTTCTGCTTGCATTTTATTTTAATTGAACATACGTAAACCTATGTGGTCGTTTCTGTTCGTACTCGCGTTTGTTAAAAAAGTCTTTAAATAAATTAGCGTTATTAAAATTAGAAGGATTGATACGATTTATCTAAATAAAATTGGACTGTCTTGATGACTTCCGTGGTCTAGTGGTATACACACCGATTTTCAAGATGTCACCGATCTGAAGTCTCAAGTTCGATCCCCGGACGGGTCAATGTAGAAAACCACTTTTCTTCATTGTCTTAGGTCTGGGTGCTTCCACAAACACCATCTTTGTCTCTGATTTCATAACACAAGTCCTTTAGCTACTTACTTTGAGTTCTGAGCAGTGTATGTGATGTTGTCCATTGATTTATTATTTGTTTAGACAGATTTAAAAGTCTACATAGAAACTACAAAATTACCTTTGATATCTTAGACAATAGTGCTACCTAATTTAAAATAAACAGCACACCTCATTGAGTTTCGGGGTCAAAACGAAATCTATAGTTAAATTCACGGGCTATAAAACCTTACTAAACTATTGTGTTTTATAGTAGCTATAACTCATGGATTTCACTTTTGATTTCTTAGTACCATTAATTAGTGGCGTTAGTTTAGCGGACATCACAATGGCTGCTTGAAGACGGCACTGAGAACGCGTTTATTTCATTTACACAGACTTACTTCATTTGTTTTAGTTGACGAAAGACCTCCCGTTTAGTGTTAAATGGAGGTATATTATTATTAGAAATTTAAATGGTATCATTCTGTCTAGGTTAACAAGTAAATTATAAATTGAACTCGCTGTCACGGGTAGATGACTGAGTATGAAAAGAAAATCCATTTAATCCGTCATTTAGATAAACAAAAAAATATGAGACAAGTATATTTTGCTTTTTTTAAATAAGAAGACGCTGTGTAGATAAAGCATATCAAAGTATAGGAGTGTTGGCTAATGAAGTCATTATTGTGTATAACATTCACGAAATTGTGACGGCATGCGACATTTCAAATCAATGTATCGGCGTGAGTTTTTAGTTATGTAAAACTAGCTGTCCCCCGCGACTTTGTTCGTGTGTTTTAGTTTTAACGGTTTTTCATTTTTGCAACATTTTTTATTTATGCTCCGCTCCTATTGATCGTAGCGTGATGTTATATAGCCTATAGCCTTCCTCAATAAACGGACTATCCAATACAAAAAGAATTTCTCAATTCGAACCAGTAGTTCCTGAGATTAGCGCGTTCAAACAAACAAACAAACAAACAAACTTTTCAGCTTTATAATATTAGTATAGATAAGAAAAAAATACGTGTCTAATATTTTTTATTAATCTATCTAAAAGATTGAAAATATATTTTTTTCCCATTAAGTACATAATTTTCTTTCAAGCTCATTGCAAATGTGTTTAAATAGCAATAGTCTTCATTCCGAGTGGGGAACGAAACAAAAATACGTCCATTTGTTTGGACTCCACAAATACACGCTAAACTTTTAACACCCAACTTTTCAAGGTACCGCAAAAAACTGTCAGTGTTCTGTATCTCATAATAGCTAGAGAGTTGAAATTTTCACAGCGTGAGTATTTCAACTATGTCCAGCAGTGGACGAGGATAGGCTGATGATGATAATGATGATGATGAGTATTTCTGTTGCTGCTATAACAACAAATAACAAAAATAAATTAAAATTAAAGGAGGCTCCATAAAATAGTACGGAACCTTCCATGCGCCAGTCCGACTCACACTATGCCGGTTTTTTGGGTCCGGGATTAAAAATCAAACTAGATACAATATTTAAAAAAAAATCTCGTCGATATAATTTTTCTAACTCCCACAAAAATCATGTAGACACCTATTTGTATGCCGTGTTCATTGTTAAGATGTTAGTATTACTAATTACAGCTTCGTATGCTATTACTAATTATTCGTATAGTATCTACAATGTGTTCGCACCTTTACGTGAACGGTACGTGGGAACATTGTATTGTTTTAATGTGTTGTTTAGCATATTTACGGACCTAAATGAGGACGTTTGATTTGAGAGTCAGTTGAGTCACAAATTTCATATTGTTCTTTGTTTTCTGCATATAAATTATGATAATATTATATTTTTACACAATTGTTTATTTATATTTAGCAATAAGATATGACTTAAGTGTTTTGCGAAGTTCAATTACGCAAGTTCAAAAAAATAATACGAGTTTTGAGATACATTACATCTAAAATATGACCTTAGAAACGTTTTATTTTGAAAATAATATCTACATTTAGCTACGCCTGGACTAGTTAGGTACTGGTACGTTACCTACGATAGATATAGACAAGTGATATTGATAATTTGGAAAAAAAGTCCAGTTATATGAAAAATATTATCTACATATTGCATTGCCATTATCCTTAACAATTTTAGCACAAAGATTGCTCTCTGAATCGTTCATAATAACATCGACAACGACACAGAATCACGAAAAAGTGGCAATCTATATTAATATTATAAATGCGAAGTAACTCTGTCTGTCTGCTATGCTTTCACGGTAAACCGCTGAACCAATTTAGATGCTACTCGGTATGGTGTAAGCTTGGATCCTAAGAAAGGACATAGGCATTTTTGCCTCGATAAGCGACACCCACGCGGACAGAGCCGCGGGAAACAACTAGTACTTCATAAATTCAATCAACTAAGTATCTTATCTTACTGTACCATCGATTTCATGAAAACACCGTTTTAACTGGGACAAGCACTACTCAATCATAACAAGATCACGATTAAACGCAATACTCAGCGTTTCCCGATGAACGAACATATTTTACTCTATCACGATATATACTTAGTTACTTCATTCTATATCATGGCGTAGCGTGCTGACACGGCTCGCAATTAAACGAACATTGTTACACCGTAGCGTAACAAATATAATTAAAGTTTATTGAAAACAGATTTTAGGAAACATTAATTACATTATTAAACCCTAAACAAAAGTAGTTACAGAATGGGGTAGACGTTTTTTTTAATGATGATTATTAAAAAATATTTGGTCCTTAATTTTATGACTTCTTATTTTTACGTTACAAAAAACTTAGGTCAATACATTGATTTGAAATGTCGTATGACGTTACAATTTTGTGCGTTTTGTACGCAAGTATGGCGTCATTGGCCCAGAACTATGATTCGCTTCATCTATTTAGTGTTTTCCTACTCTGAAAAAGCCCAAAAATGCCTAATAATGTGTAATATTTATTTATCATCTTACTGAAGGACTAATTCGTTTTTTTGTTTTTATACCTTGTTATCTACAATGTTGTCTCAGTGTCTGGGATAACATAGGATGTATCTAATATTAGAGATGATTTGTTAATTAGCTTTCTCATAATCGTCCATGGCTTTCTTTTGAGCGATAATTCTTTAGTTTGGACCTAACCTTTCCATATTCTTGTTTTGATACGAACTGTTACAATGAAACAGAATGACATTGAATAGGCTATTTGACAGATTTATAATTTCTATCTTGAATTACTTGGTTACGGTTAAGAATTTCACCCATAAAATTTTTTCAAAAAGAAATTACGTATTTCGTAAGAAAATTGCAAATAAAAATTCAAAATTCAAATAAGCCGCCGAAACGCTTTATTCAAACAATATGGTGTCGTGCTTTGTGAGTGACGTCACAAGCGCGTAAACAAGCGTAAGCAATAAAGGTTTTCGGTTCCGCAGTGGTGTTTGTGTTTGGATATTTGTAATTTATTGTTGATTAATCCAATAAAATGACTTACAAGTGGTGTGCTGTACCCTGTTGTACAAATACATCTATAAAAACCCCCGAAAAAATTGCTTAATAAAATTGCTGTCCATTTCGAGAAAAACTCGCAAAACATAAGTGGGAAACGAAAGATATCACAAATCGCTGCAAATATAATTAGAAACGCCAAAATATCTGTAAACACAATAGAAACTTCAACCACCGACAATATGTTTACGCGCGGATGACGTCATTATAACATTAGCCAATCCGGGTCGTTTCTCAATGTGTGGCGCGAGAAACAAATAGCCAAACATATTTTTGTGTTTTTGGATATATTAATTGTTTTAATTTTTAATAAAAATGATGTGATTCACATGAAAAACTCTCATTTTATGCATTTAAAGCAAATAATCACAAAAATATTCATAGTGTCAAATAGCCTATTATGAATATTTGTGTTCTTTTTTTTATTATTCTTGTAAGTACCGACTCCAAAGTAATTTGAAAACAAACATGTGGGCGACCAGACAGGTGATAACTTTCACAAAGTACTTCGTGTCAAGAATATATACCTACCGAATTC
This sequence comes from Diachrysia chrysitis, assembly GCA_932294365.1. Taxonomy (NCBI): domain Eukaryota; kingdom Metazoa; phylum Arthropoda; class Insecta; order Lepidoptera; family Noctuidae; genus Diachrysia; species Diachrysia chrysitis. The sequence continues at coordinate 3,812,896 of OW028659.1, read as the reverse complement.
CGAAGAAACAAAAAACAGAACATTTATATATTGACAAATAAAAGTCAGTTAAAAATAAACTCGAAAACAAGACAACAAGATTGTTGGACATATGAAGATCGAAGCCTTGAGGTTAAACTGCATAATAATTACACACCTTTACCTAAATTAGGTGCGTCAGCTTGCAGGTAAAATCACCAAAAGTACGGACGATAAAAATAACGAAAATCAACCTTAAACCGTTACAATGAAAGCGCTGTGTATGTCAATATGTTACCGACCCGCGACACTTGCTTGATGCTTACGTTATATTTACAACCAAAGGTATAAATCTCGTCATAACTGACAGAGGGATATTAGAGCTGTTTGTTTTACCGGAGCACTGGAAATTCTCTGGATTTAAGTATACCAGGGAATATAATAATAGTCTGGACACCTAAACAGAATGTTGCCGAAAGCATATATCTATCAAAACGGGGTGACACCACCCTGATAACACCCAGTTTATATAGTAAGTGGGTAAACACACATGTATGAAGGCAATATTCGATCATTTTTTATATTTTATTAACGATCTTAGAATTTAACTTAAACTGCCAATTTTTGAGCATACAGGCACAGAAAATTTAATAGTACTGGCGTAGTACAGGCACAAGTAATATTTTAATAGCAATCAACGATAATGAGAACGTAACTTTCTTCAACGATAATCTCAATTCTATTCGTCAGCTTTCTGTCAAGCTCTAAAATATAAATAAATTTAAATTGTTAATAGAACAAGGCTTTAAAACGCTCATAAGTATGTATAATATGAACAGGGTACGCCGAAAAATGTGCCATTTTCTATTTAAGTATACTTAAAATGCAATACGCAAGCTCTCGGTCATCGCAAAATAGGTACTCATTTGGTTATTTTATGTTCTTTGGACCAAATACAAAACTGCAAATTGAATAAACTAATATTATTAGATTTTGTTCATATTGTTCAAACATGTTAACGTTTTGTTGTACTTAAAGTAATAATTTATATGTTTTCTCATAGCTTAACTTTAAACGTACTTATGTTACTAGAAGGGCTGTTAAAACACATAACATTAATGATTTTAAAAGCTTTTAACAGAACCATTTGTGTGGTTAATAAATTATTTAAAGTATAGTTAAGTAGAAATACTGGCCTACCTAGCCCTTTCTCAAGCTATGTTGGGATCGGCTTCCAGTCTCACTAGATTCTGCTGAATACCAAATTTTACATAAAGCGACTTATATCTAACTTCACAACCCATTTCTAATCTGTAATTATTAGAACAATTTAATAAATGGGAAGTACCCAGGTTTCCCATCAGTGGTAAAATGTTAAATATGCTGGTGTCCCACCGGGCAAAATGTATGGACCTATCATTAGCAAAATTAAAGATATGTGGATTAATAACGAATACAAACAATCTGAAGAAGATCTGTAATTAAGTATCCCTTAGTTAGTAAGTCTAGTAATCGGAATTGAAATGACTAAACGACTGACAAAGATCAATTCAACCTTACAAATCCTACATAGATCGTTAGTGGTTTTATATAATAAAAAATGTGTTAATATTTAATGCGTTTTTTTTTTTAAAGTTAGCCAGATGCCTTGTTGACACCCTTCCCGTGAGACACTGGCTTTTACCTTGGACAGAGGATAAGCATTGCCATACAACGTGGCACTGCCGCCAGCCTTTTGGGAACACTCCCAGTGGACAGCGATGTGGACGAATTTTTTGGTCTTACGTTTTATTTAGATTAGTTCTTTTTTTTGTATATACAGTTCAGTTTCTTACGTGATTAAATTTCATTATAAACGATTTTTAATTAAGTTATTTTTGGGTTACCTTTAGTCAAAAGTTAACAGTTTTGTTACACTACGGTGTGAGCTACAGCCTCATTCATAGTTCACAATATACTCGCACAATCAGTGTGATGTCCGCTGCGCTTGCGCAAGCATACTTATATTCAAATGATTTGTGTGCTAGAAAGTTAGGTGTAGCGCAATTTTCTTAGCTGAAATCCCAATTAACGTCTATCTGTCTATCTTAGGGCCATAATGCCAGGTTTAATGTGGAAACTGACCATAAATTATATTAGGTCTTTAAAGGTTATGCCTATCATATGATAGACCTAAGTATTAAAAATTACCTATTTAAAGTAATGTGATGAAGTATTTAAAGACTTATAGGTATAAACAGCTTACATTACTTTTTTGTAGGTCTAGTTCTTAAAACAATCAAGTTCTAAAAATCGATGTCAATCTCAAAATCAAGTCTCTTCCTAAAATCGATGCCACTTAAATAATTCTAAGTGTAGAACCTACCATTCATGGAACCATACCATACAGAATACCCTTACCATACCATACACTACCATTCAGAAGTTCTGGCGACACAAGTAAATTGCATTTTAAACCTACAACAGCTAGTCAAGTAAAGTAATTTCCAAGACGAAAAAGTTTTGATATTTGTTATGACTATGTGAAACTCCTACAGCACAATAGGGGAGCGGACTGAGTATAAAAAGGAAATATCTATTTAGTCTAACAGATTTTATCAAATCAATGAAAAATTTCAAAGTTAAAGCGCTTTAAAGTTCTGGGGTGGGGGCTTATGACGTCACTTGTGGGTAAAAATTTCAGCCATAAGTGACGACGATCTATGTGACGTGTAATTAAAAAAAAAAGGCCAATCCCCTATTAGTGGGTACCCAGAAGAAGAAAAGACGTTCTATCATCCTCTTTTAAATAATTCAATCATCCACATACCTTTGAGATCAAAATCCAAAGTATAAAATTAGGATGTCTAAATATTTTTGCCTGATTTTAAACAATCTGAAACACTGCTAGTCAAGTGTCATTTTTTAAATCTCCACACATTTTGGCAAACTTAGCAAATTACCAAAGAACCAATTTAAATAACAACATGAACGTACACAGCCATCAGTGATAGATGTGCGATGCGCACGCGCATTGATGTGCGCTGAAGCGTACTGCTTACGTCATCGGTGACGGCCCGTCTGCGCAGGAGCACGAAACCGATAATGTCGGAATAGACATTAACATTAAATTATTGTGCGAAGTAGGTACTTGTATTTAGTGAATATTGTTTACCTAATATTGCGTACCACGTTTTGTAATATAGATTTGTTGTGAACTAGGTATAGCACGTGATTTTGTAGGTGCAGTAGTCGAAATACTAATAAAAATAAAATAAAAAATTACGTTTTTATTCTGCAGGGTTCAGTCTGTTTCTGTGATCAAGTCTCATGTATATCGGGTTAGTAGTTTAGGAGTGATGAGGTTACAAACAGTCAAATACACTTTCTTGGCCGAAATTTTAATAAGAGTGCAGTATGTAATTGCTATTAGGAACACACGATTTATTACTTTACAGTTTAAATACAAAAGTGCTAGTAAAACGGTCAAGAGCGAGTCGGAAACGAACATGAAAGGTTCCGTCCCATCGTACAAGAATTTATTCCGATAAAATCGAGCAAAAGATACACGTTTCTAGCAGGAAAGCCTTTAATTTATTTTGATTATTTGTTGTTATAGTGGCAACAGAAATAAGCACTGTGAAAATTTAAACTCTCTAGATGTTATGGCTCATGAGATACAGCCCGCTGACGGACAGAAGGCTGGACGGCTTAGTAATGGGTTTCATCAGAAAAAAAAATAACATAAAATTCTCCAACTTCCTTGAAATAAAATTAATATTAGAGCAATATATACGTCTCATTAGGCGTACACACGTATTAACAGAGTTCCTTACATAATATTTTAGTATCAATTATAAACTTAATCTTTGCAATATCTATTTCTTGATATCCTGTCTGTGCAACCCACACGGGTTCGTCGTAACTATATGAATATTTAAATTAAGCCCCGTTCTCAGGCCTTCGATCAATGTATCCCTTCTAGGAAATCAGGCCTTGAGATTTTTGAGGATCGACTTTTGAATAATAATTTGAAACTTTATTTGTAATTGTTGTCTAAGTATTGGGAGATATTTATATGATTTAGGTAGAAGTAAATGTGTTTATTTCAGATTCTTATTTAATGTTCATTTTATGAACTGAGATTGTGAATGAGGTATGTTTATAGGATTTAGTTTGAAAAAAAAGTATTTAGTTCACAGTCTTTTGTTTAGTGTTTATTTTCTAAATAATAATAATAATAATCTTGGGACATCTCACACACCGTCATCTGATCCCAAACTAGGCAGAGCCTGTGCTATGGCAACCAGACAACTGATAAACATACTTATATATTTCTAAATACATACATATTATGGATAAATTACACCCAGACACAGAACAAATAATCGTGCTCATCACACAAAGATTCGTCCTGGGTGGGAATCGAACCCACGACCTGCGGTTTAGCAGTCAGGGTCACTAACCACTAGACCAACAGGCCCATCCGAAATATGTAAGAAGATGCCTTTGAACTGCAATGGTGCCTGGGTTATGAAAGGGGTTCCGTACCTCAAAAGGACAAAACGGAACCCTTATAGGATCACTTTGTTGTCCGTCCGTCCGTCCGTCTGTCAATACCGTTTTTCTCAGGAACGCGTGGAGGTATCAAACTAAAATTTATATTTAATACTTAGGTCTACTGTCCCTTGGAGCTGTGAAAAAATCAAACTTCTAAGTCAAAGCAGAGTAGGTACTTCTCGTAGACTTAGAATCTTGAAATTTGGTACGAAGTAACGTCTTATAATACAGATAAAGGAAAAATTGCGAAAACCGTAAATTTTTAGTTACATCATATAATAAAAATATTTTTAATATATTTTTTTTTTCATTTCGCAATTAAAATAAGATAACTACGACTATGACTCGTTCATCGTGTTGGGTGAACTTTTACTTATATACCTATAGTCCAGTCATTATAGGAAGTTCACCTCGGAATTCGAGATACCCAGCTGTAAGTTTGTAAATACTTGTATATTGACACCCTAAAAGTTGTCTCAAAACCTACATATGGTAGGGTGTGCGCAACTATTAAATTTCAAGGTCAAAAGTCACAAAAAAACGGTTTTTTGTAAATATCTCATTTCATATGGGTTTTTTGCTATTTGTATTTATTATCAATATTGTAGAATTAAAAATTCTCTACAAATTTTGTTTAAAAAGTTTTTTTATACGGTGAACCGTTTTCGAGATAGAGGGCGGAGAGCGCGCGGTCACAGCATCACTTCAGGTCAACCGGTGCCTCCGGTCGAAAACGCGCCATATATAGTTGATGGACTATCGATAAATCAATGGTTATAAATATTTGTCAATTTTTATTTACTATTATATTATATTTATCATTTTTTTCCTAACCTATCCACTTTTTATTCAGTATTAATTTATTTAACAACACTTACCTGCCCATGTAATTGCAGAATTGTTAATGAAAATATAGGAATTATATTTGAATTTTAACCTAATTAATATTAATAACTTCTTACATGATCAAAAAAAATCAAATAAATTATGAATTAATCTTTTTATTAAAAAAAATATTAATCAATACATTTATTTTTACTAAAAGTAAAAAAATGGAATAAAGTGTACAAAAACTACAATTAACAATTTTAATCATCTTCTTCCTCTTCATCGTCGTCTTCCGCCTGCTGGTAAATTTCAAACTGGTCTTCATTATCGTCTTCAACCACATTTGTCTCAAGTTCTTCCATGATTTCGGGGTCAAAGGTTCCATCTTCGTTAATGTCGCTCTGATATGGTAGAGCATTGAGACAAGCTTGCCGATTGTCGACAAGCTAAAGAGCATTGCAAGCTCGCTTACCTGCATCCGCATCGCGAACCACATCCACTCTTGCAGTTGCAGAAAATTGTATTTAGCAAATCTTCTGGAGCAGGTGATAAAATTGTCATGATAGGCTCCAGAAAATTGTTACGCATTGCCCAACCCCATACTTGGGGTTTCAAATCATGTCCTAACCAAGTTTGAACTTGATAATATACACGTTTGAAATGTTGATTGCTCTCCGCCCTTTATCTCGAAAACGGTTCACGGTATAAAAAAAAATTTCATCAAAATTTGTAGAGAATTTCGTATTCTACAATATTGATAATCAATACAAATAGCAAAAAACCCATAAGAAATGAAATATTTACAAAAAACCGATTTTCGTGACCTTTGACCTTGAAATTTAATAGTTGCGTACACTCTACCATATGTAGGTTTTGAGACAACTTTTAGGGTGTCAATATACAAGTATTTACAGACTTACAGCTGGGTATCTCGAATTCCGAGATTCTTACCTAATTTAAGCTTAAATGACTGGACTACTACAGATTTGTACGGAACCCTCGTTGCGCGAGTCCGACTCGCACTTGGCCGGTTTTTGTTTTTTCCAGGGCCATGCTTTTCAACTAGGGGTACAAAAATAGCCTACGACCTATTCTCAGACCTACCAGATATACAAAAAAATCATAAACATCGGTCAAGTCGTTTTAAAGGAGTTCGATAACAAACATTGTGACACGAGATTTTTATATATCAGATACCAATATCACAGAAACAGAAGTACCTACACCTATGCAGCCTTTTCCATCAACATTTTCAGTAAACACAACAGTTATCTAAGCCAGCCATCAATTTAAAAGTATATACCAAACACAATAACTTTACACATGGAATTCTAAACCAAACACTATCTAATGCAGTTCACCAATCAACCATAATTATGGTTTAAATATTCAGTAGGTAGTGTTTGTCCATGTAGCTGTGTCTATGGATCGATAATATTAATGGCTTCGTAATGGTTGCCCACACATTATTTATAGTAGATCGTTATTTTTTCTACAAGCACCACTTTCATAGGAAAGGATTATAAAAATAGGTTGGAATTTTCCGTTATAATATTTTTAATGTTCTGGCTTGAATCTAGGCCTAGTCAAATGACAATGGGCCTGTTTCCTATTTTTTTTTAAATTTCCGTCTTGTAGATTAATGAATTTTATTGGACACGTATTTTTTCTTTTTTCCTGCAAACAAAACAATGATCAAAATACAGAGAACTGAAGTTACGCGTGACGTCACTCCTCGCTACGATTTTTAGCGAGGCGTAGCGTCATAAGCCCCCACTCCGAAACTTTAAAGCGGTGTATCTTTGTATTTTTTTATTGTTTTGATAAAAGAAAAAATACGTGTCTAATATTTTTTTATTATCTAACTGACGGACTAAATAGATTTTAACTTTTCATACCCAGGAAACATCCCTATGCTACAATCTTTCTTTTTTCGAGGGTCAAATACCTATAAAGAGTATGAAGTTTAATAACTCAGTTGAGCCTTTTTTTTAACTCTTCAAAAAATTATAATAGAATATTTTTAATTTCTTCTTCTTTTTTACCCTCAATCGAACAAATATTTGGTGTAGGCCTGCTTTAATTCTCTCCATTTTCCTCTATAAATGATATATTGTTTGAAATTCTAAGTGGAGTTAAGAGCAGTCAAGAAGTATGTTAACGTCGTATTCAGGTATTCTTTTATAATGTAAACTCATAAAAAAAATATTAATATACAATGTCAAAATACCTTACCATTATTTTTCACATAAGAATTGTAGCATTTGAAACAGGCGCCATCTGCATTAGTCGTTTGACGTCAGAGCTGATTTCGAGTCTTTTGACGTCATATTAGGTCAGACCAAAGGCGTTTTGATAGGTACCTAGGTATATTTCGACATTTTTTTTTATCTCAATGAATTATTGAAATAATAAACTTATAATTAAATTATTATTCGTTTTGAATTAAAGCTGAAATAGCATTTGATTCAAACGTATCACCCATGCTTTAAAATTGCTGATTTATCTAGCTTCATCAATTGATTAGTAAATAATATATTTTCTTTACATTTCTTGGTATATGATATTGTATGTAAACTTCCCCAAGAGATTCCCATATTAATCTTAAGCAATTGTGGGAATATATTCTGCCTGTAGTAGGTTATCGACCTATTAAGACTTTTTTGCAAGTAAGTATAATGAGTTTATCGCAAACGTATATTAGATAGTTTAATGGAAGATTAAATTGAGTTCCCCAATAGATATTTAGTATTTGAAATATATCGTTATTTTAGGTACTTACTAGAGTCGGAGTAACACATAGCGTATACTAGTTGCTATTAGGTACTGGCAGCGAGAAATCGTTGGAAAAATCAGCTCTAAGCGACGGCCCTAATATAGTCGAAAACAAGAAAATAATTTACAAAATTTTAAATTTTAAATGTGTACAATATCACGTACATTGCTCTAAACCCAAAGTAAGTAGCTAAAGCACTAGTGTTATGGAATTTTAGACAACGAAGGCAAAAGAACAACAACGAAGGGAAAACTCCCAAACCCAGGACAATGTAGAAAAGTGCTTTTTCTACATTGACACGGCCGGGGATCGAACCTGGGACCTCAGAGCTGGCGACACCTTGAAAACCGGTGTGTACGCCAAGGTAAAACCGACAGTATGTTCAACCCATAAGTTAAGCAACCTGCAACTAGGTTACACATCCGATGGTTGCCTACTGCTCCGGATAAATGCTATATTTTAAAGTACAAAGTTGTAATCTGGAGTAATATCGTTAATTATCGATAATCTGAAGGATTTTACGTTCTAACTTAATGGTGTTTAGTGATTTCTTAATTTATAATGTATTTTACTATATCTATGACACTGTTGATATTAAACTCCGTGATTATAATGTAAATGCTTAATAGTAATGTTTATTGAAGTAAAATTTTATTTTTAATATTACGTTTAAGGTATTTTTATTAAAGTATTTCTTATTATCTAAGATATTTCTTATTATCAATTTAAGTAGGTAAGCTAACTGTATGAGAGTTGCCACACTTAAATCTGTAGATATAAAACAAATACGGGTTAGTTAAACTAAATATAACAGATTTTTACACAGACTAATTTTACAAGAACAAATTTTTATGATCTTTTTTTTGTTGTGTTCGTCTCCCGAATACCAGAATAACTATAAATACAGGTCACGGAAAAAACCGTCTTGCGGGAACGGGGTCTACTAATACGGATGAAACCGCGGGGCACCGCTAGTCTATAATAAAAACACCCTTAAGTAACCATTAACGTCTCTGAGTACTGACTGCACTGATAGCCGGGTGGTGTAGGTCGCCACGCCAATTACCTCTGTGCGCGACGTGCTGCGGGTTCAATCCCCGCATGGGACAAGCATTTATGTGATCCACAAATGCTTGTTCCAAGTCTGGGTGTTCATTGTGCATGTGATTTGCATGTTTACCCTCTGCGACACAAGGATTAAATTCCTATGTGAATAAAATATTAAAAAAAAAGAAAAGAACGGCTGTAGGTACCTAAGTTTCAAAACCTTCACGCTTTTAAAACAACCACTTGAATACGAAAGTAGGGCACAAAATTCTTGTTTCTTTCGTCATATATCTCAGAATCTACTAAAGAAAGGTACAATAAACAATGGCTGTAGATCAATCAAACAGCCAGTAAAACAGATTTCCATATGCGAACAACTTTGGGCTAAATACCATTGTTATTAAAGCCCTTTCACTATGGCCCGAAATGTGGAAAATGACGTATTTGATGAACAACTCTGTGTGTTAAGGCGAAATCTCAAAATACTCGAAAATTATTTTGTTTGCGAGAAGGCGGAGTCTAGCGGAGTGGAGAGCCAATCCAAAAATACAAGACAGTGATAATTCTAACTGCTTGCTTACGGGATGGAAAAAGCTGAACATATAATAATAACGTAAGTGACAAAATCTAATCTATCGGATGGAATAAGAAATAAATCGTAATTTTTTTAGATATTATGGCAATGATATATGATATATGGCATGATATTATGGCACAAAATAGTGTGAAAAAAATATCATTAAGTTAAATAGATTGGTGAGCAAAAATAGTGTTTTAAAAGAGCTGATTTTAAAAAATAAAACTATCGAGGAAAGTTTCTTTAATCGTGTAACTGATCACCATTTATTTTGATCATATCCTCTTCTAAATCAAATTTAAAGTCAATCTTTTATACAACTATTATAATTTAATAGTTTTAGTTATAAGTACAAAACATTAGTGCCGATTCCCTCATACGCTACTAAATCAAAATTAAACCATAGCTTAGAAACGTCAAACCAGTTTTCACCTTAAACGTCACTGTGTTTTAGTGCACACGTTTCTGCGTGTCGGTAGATTTGTATGAGAATTTTAGTCGAAACTAAATTTGACAGCTGTTATTTTTATCTGTCCTTTAATGATTGTGTACAAGTGAGAAAGATACCGATGGCCTTAAATAAGTTTATTGTGAGTTTAAGAGAATCGGGGCCAACTGTTAACCTAAAACCAAAAACGGGTGGAATCTAAACATTTTTTAATTTACTATTTGGAGTCTTAATAGGCTTACAAAAACTTGTGTTTTTGCATTTCAGGTTCCGAGTAGCTTTTGGTAGAAGAGTAAACTTCTGTGTGTAAGTATAAGTTTCTCTATAAATCTAAAACATATCACAAACTTATTTGTAAAATATAAACGTTGAATTAAGAATTTCCTCAATATTTCGTCGGTTGAAAATCAGGGAACTCAAAGATTTATGATGCTATTCATTATTTACTGGTCCAAGAATTTGTAGGTTCACTTCTACTTAGAAACAATTGCTTCGCAGAACTATGAATCCATTCATTGAACTGTTACTTAGTTAGTGGGTCAACAGAATTGTATGTTTCTGAATGAACTAACAACTTGTACCTATAGCAAGATTCAACACAAGTCAATGATATTATTATACATAGAAGCAAAGCAAATATGTTATTCGCGCTCGCGTTTTGAAGAATATAAACCTCCAAATTAGGAATTTTTCAATGATAGCTATCTCTTTTACATACGTGCTTATCTTATCTTTTGTACTATTCATTAGTGCGACTTGACAACATTTTGACATATATAAGTGCAATTAGATTTTAAACATCGGTAACTATGATGGTAACATATCATGTATCATTGGTAAGTGTTGGTACTAAAGTAATAAAGCATGTGTAAAGGATAGGATGGACGTATATGTACTTTCATTTAATAAATGCTTGTATACGTACGACTGTTTGCTACAAAACACATCCTAAATAGCTTAACCTATGCGGATGGATCCCTGGATAGTTCAGATTCACAATTGAATTTTTAGATTGTTCTTTTTTCGGCAGAACAACGATTCGTCAGTATAAACTATGTATTTATAAACTATTATCGTAGAAGTAGGTAATGTATACCTATTATAGAGACTGAATCGAATCTATAAATATAGCAATTTATTATGAAAGTACTATTTTCACTTTATTACGGCTAAGTGAACACATTTCCAATCATACTTGGTGTTCTTATAGAAAGAAATCATTACTTTAATAAGACATTAAATGTAATCAAAGAACAATATAGCTAGCATTAGCAAAATAAACAAGTACTGAATGTTGTACAAGACACATACGAAGAGAATTTCTCTACGAAAATAGGAAACTGAATAAAAAATCTGTCATTTGGGCTAAAGACTTTTATTAAAAACCGGCCAAGTGCAAATCAGATGCGCGCATTATAATTTGTTGTCATAGCGGCAACAGAATTACACACTCTGAAAATTTCAACTCAATTCGACGGGCCCGTTGGTCTAGTGGCTACTGACCCTGACTGCTAAACCGGAGGTTGTGGGTTCGATTCCCACCCAGGACGAATCTTTGTGTAATGAGCACGATCATTTGTTCTGTGTCTGGGTGTAATTTATCTATAATATGTATGTATTTAGAAATATATAAGTATGTTTATCAGTTGTCTGGTTGCCATAGCACAGGCTCTGCCTAGTTTGGGATCAGATGACCGTGTGTGTGATGTCCCAAGATGTTATTATGTTATGTTATGTTATTTCAACTCTCTAGATTTTACGGTTGATAAGATTCAGCTCGCTGACAGACAGACGAACAGTGTAGGCTTTGTAATAGGGTCCTGTTGTAGCACCCTTCGGATACAGAATCCTAAAAATGCTCATAAACTTTCCTAGTCTACTGTAGTCTGTAACAGTTATAAACAAGTACATACATTAGCACTTGTTGTACCTATACAAGTCGTTACATAAAACGTATTTCAACTAATTTGTGTCTGCTAAGTGGTGGTCGTATGAACACAAGTGTTGGAAAAGGAAGTTCTGTTAAGTGGTTTTTCCTTTCTCTACGTTGCCGCGTTGGCAGGAATGGTTGCCATGGAGATAGACTGTGTTGTTTAGTCTGTAACCATGACTAGACAATACAAACGTGTCTAATTGATTGGGGTAGGTGGGTAGATGCCTAATTTTTGAAGTAAAACTTCTTACGCAAGCTTGAGGAGCAAGCTAGTGAATGCGTTAGGAAAAAGTGAGATCGGGAGAGGCGAACGGAAGTTGTTATAAATTAATATTTTGTTCCATACATTACATATTCTACGTTTAAAATGAATAAAATTGTTTTTTATTTTGAGTAAAATAAATAATAATTTGTAAATAAGAATTCAATAATTCTTCTTAACGAACGCTTGACTTTGGGATAAGCTGGTGAATGCGTCTCTTTCTCTCATAGCTAGTTACGTTTAGTATATAAAGAAGTATTACTTCAGACGTGTGGTCTTAAACACGTCGTTTTTTTACATAACTGAAAATTTACGACGATATATTGATTTGTAATGTCGCATAACTTCGTGATCGTGATAGCCCTAAAAAAATACAACGAACTCTGTCAAAAATCTTGAACAGATGGAATAGAAAAACTCCAAAATTAAAGTACCAAAGTTTCTTAAAACCATAAAACTCATCGTCACGCTATTATTCGGTAGTAAACCTTGCTTTACGGGAAGTCAGTCCTGACAATAGGCGGAAACATTGCGTCGTGTCCCGTATGGCTGGCTCGCGTGACAGTCTTGCGAAATGTTCGTGACACAGCGGAACTTATTGTTGCTTAGCCGAGTTGCGTGTGTGTAGCGAATGCCTGTATAGACAACCGGGATTTTTAAAACAAAATTTTAAAATTACTGGGGTGTGATGGCTTCTTCTAATATTAGGAAGAAAATATAATTTATCATCACGCTTGCTCACTGCACGCTTGATTCCAAGCTATCATCATTTGTTCTATCAATCATTGATCATTAATTCTGTGTCGCAAAATATAACATTATTATTACCTATATACACAACAATAAATTAGGCAAAAATATTTTTAATTACAAGCTTTTAAATCAGCTAGGATCATAGTACTAGTGAAGACAAATTAAACAAGCCCAAACACGATGAAGATTGCGTCGTTTCGTTACGTAGTTTCTATGGCGACCTTCCGAACCCATCAGACCAGCTTGAAAGTAACACCGAACTCCTATAAGTATGCAAAATTTCATCTCAAATGTATGTCTAGAAGTGGTTCTAATTTAGCTAGCAAGATTTGACCCGAACAAACATACATACATTGCAAGTTAAATAAAAGCTTGTAAAAATCACCTCAACAGTTTAATTTTGATCGCATGCGAGAAATCATGGTACAATGTCAAATTCATTAAGATCACATAATTAAAAACCGCCTTGTAATTCAATTTTTACCTTGTGAAAAACTCGCCTTTTCTATGTTTTTAAATAAATTTTCGTAAACCAGGCGGGAACGCATCTGCAATCAACAGTGATAGCAAAATGATCGATGACATTTTTGAGGTCATACCTTTATTCTCCTCCGTGGTTGAGTAGCGTATACATCGGTTTTCAAGGAGTTGCCAGCTCTGAGGTTCCGGGTTGGATCCACGGACGCTTTAATGAGGAAAAACACTTTTCTACATTGTTCCGGGTCTGGGTGTTTGTGGTACCTTCGTTGTTCTGATTCCATAACGCAAGTGCTTTAGCTACTTACTTTTTCTACTTGGTTCAGAGCAATGTATGTGATGTTGCCTTCATTTATTAATTATATATAATTTTAGCACTGACTGTACATTGAACATTGCACGCATGTAATAATATTCTAAACAGTTACGAAACAGTAAATTGAAATTCAATTTCAATGCAACATATTCATTGTATTTTACCCGACCGTAACGCTTGTGTGTCGTTGCGAAAAACGGAGATGCGGTCTTGAGATGCGCGCACGCATCGGCGCGTGCGCATAACGAGATTACGAAACACCACCTTACCTAATAGACAATAGTGTTGGTTTTGCAATGGATGTACTTTAATGATGATGATTTGATCGATGGTTGAAAATTGACAGTCATTTTCTTGACGTATTTTGTCGTTTCATATTTCTGACGAATGTGAAAGTATTGCCTACATGTATTAAATAATGACTTAACGGTAATAGATGATATAACGCAAAAGGTAGCAGCAGTAATATAGACTGCCTGACATCATTTTTTCACGATTTTCTTGGTAACGCCATAACTTCCGAACGACTGCTCTAAATCGGATAATTCTTTTTTTATTGTGTTCCTTATTGTAAGAGCAAGGGTTTTGTAAAAGAAAATATAAAAACGTAATGGAGATGTATTGAAAATCTCACACCACCCGTTTGAAGCCGGGGCGGGTAGGTAGGTATTTATAAAAAAAGTTATGATTTTAATAATGTTAATTGTTGCTCACATAAACACTTTCTTGTTTTTCCAAGAATTCACAAATTCGTGTATACAAAGTAACACTTAGGTCAGAGTGAAAATAAATATACGGGGTGTTACCGAAAGGTTATATCTATCCAAAAGGGGTGAAGGGGGCATCTAGTATAGAGTCAGTTTACAAAATTTCAGCTCAAAATGAGTAAAATAAATAATTGATACCAAATTTTTCGTTAAACTAAAAATCTTATCAAACGTATCACCGCAATACGAGGGTTATATGAAAAAACATCATCACTAAATGTTAAGATACATCGCTGCGGTCTGGTTATGAATTTCGTTGTCGAGAAATTAATGCAAAAATTTAATATCAATTATTTCATTGACTCATTTTGAGCTGTATTTGTATACTGTCTCTATACCCCTTTTGAATTGTTATGACCTTTTGGTAACACCCTGTATATGTAGGTCCCAGTTAGAATGTTTCCACATATTTCTTAGTATTTATGATGTATTTTATTTGCTGTCTATGGTTGTGAAATTTTCACATGCCAGTGTTTAGCAAGTGAAATTCATGTGGTTTTA
The DNA here is from genome assembly GCA_932294365.1 of Diachrysia chrysitis. Classification (NCBI taxonomy): domain Eukaryota; kingdom Metazoa; phylum Arthropoda; class Insecta; order Lepidoptera; family Noctuidae; genus Diachrysia; species Diachrysia chrysitis. The sequence continues at coordinate 3,797,714 of OW028659.1, read as the reverse complement.
TGTTTGTACAGCTATGCAATAAAATATTATTGTTGTATGCATATTTTAGTTAGGATACATTCTAATTTATTTTATGGTAATAATCACAAGATTTTGTGGTCTGTGGTAATAATAGTATACAGCTGACTGAAAGACCTCATCCCGGAAGAACATAGACCATTGGATGGTCTCTGGGAAAGTCCAATTCGAGACAAAAATTCAAAGCTTTTAGCTTCCTTTCTTGGGATCCAAGCTTACTCCATACAAAGTTTCATCAAAATCGGTTAAGCAGTTTAACCGTGAATGCATAGCAGACGAACAGATAGTAAGACAGACTGAGTATATTTTTTTTTTCTTTTTTTGTAAACTAATGTGGACAACATCACAACACAACTTGCTCTGAACCTAAAGTAAGTAGCTAAAACACTGGTGTTATGGAATCAGAGACAACGAAGGTACCACACCCACGCTCAGACCGTAGACGAGGTAGAAAAGTGGTTTTCTATATTGACCCTTCTCGGGACCGAAACCGAGACCTCAGAGCTTGCGACACCTTGAAAACCGGTGTGGACGCCACTCGACCACGGAGGTCGTCCTTTCGCATTCCTAATATTATATGGAGTAAAGCAGATATCTATGTTGTTCAAAAATTTATTGTGTACAATTTTAAGGCTATCATCACTTACTAACCTCTGAATATATATAGTATGTAACAAAAACCCTGTCCGATCCAATAAAGGCGTATTCGTGGTTCAACTTACGTACTAGAAAAAAATGCCTCGCTCAGGCGGCTTCTTTGATACAAAACTGTAGGTAGTACACGTGAACTTTGTCAAACGATCAGTGCAGCCTTTGATCAGTTTTATTTTTGAATATAATTCAATTATATTCACCGGGAAAAATAATAATCTAAATCCATTCAATAGTTACGTATATGTGTACGCAGTACGATGCCGAAAAATACTCATTGGGATCGGCCAGGGTTTTTGTTACATGCTGCCCATGGCTTCTATCCTCCGAAGGCATTAGACATGCCTTGACATTCCTGTTAGGGATTTGAATAGGACTACATATTTATTATATGTAAATTATTACTATTATTATTTTTTTCACTTATATATTTTTTTTATTTTATTTTCTATTGTGCTTCAGGCATCAGACTATTGTTAATGTGTCGACAATGTAATTTGAAGTAAAATGTACGATTTCTTAATTATTTTTTATTTATTTTTCTTCCATTTTTGTTGTCATATTTACTACATTTTGCTATTTACGTTGTTGTCGCATATTTTAAGATAATTGTATTTCTTTTTTAACATTGTATGGATCAACATATTACCTTTTTTTTTTAAAAGAGTAACCTATGGAGTTTCTTGCTGGTTCTTCTCCATAGGAGTGACATTTTGGAACCGCGCAACTAGAGTCATTTAACGTTTTGAAAGTGCCTGAAAAGGCCTACTCGAAATAAAAATATTTTGATTTTGATTTTGATTTTGCTGTAGAAATAGGTAGGTTTATTTGTAGCTTAGTTTTCTTCCAAAATAATTCTATCAAACGGTTCTATATCATTCAACATACCAGAACTGTCACATTAGTATCTGTTATGCACTTTATTCATGATATTCATCGTTATAAATCAAGGCAAATTAACATTTTGTAACCAATATAGTTTAATTCAAGCAACTAGTTTACTAGTTAAATGTAATCTATCGTATTAATACAAGGCATAGCCTGTTCATTTCTAAAAGGCAACTATAGAGTTACTGATTTAATTACTACAATAGTTATCTTATAAAAAGGTATATTATTGTTGAACTTGCTAGGCTATGCTATGTCTAACGTAAATGAGCTGATCATTCGGATTACAAATCGTTAGGAAGAACAATTTCGGGTAAAGAACTTTAGGTGACTCAATATGGACCCGCTTATGACACCTCGGCTTGGTAAAAATTGTAGCGAAGAGTGACGTCACGCGAAATTTCCGTACTCTGTATTTTGATAATTTTTTGTTTGCAGGAAAAAAGAAAAAATACGTGTCCAATAAAATTCATTAAACTACCAGGCGGACATTAAAAAAAATAGGATACATGCCTATTCTGACGAGAACCTTAGGGCCTCCAGCCAGATCAATAAAAAAAATTACTGCGTCAGCAACGTACATTAAGAGCATCCCCTGTGGGTTTCGGACCTCGACGTACGTTGCTAACAATCAAAGCCAAATTCTCATTAGCGAATGCTATCTTAAACTGAACTAGGGAATAAATAAAAGAAATTCGTTCTTATGTAGATTGGTGACAGCCTTTGCGCTAATATAGCTCAAATACGATGCAAGTTGTAAAATGTTGGTTTGAACAGTCAATTATCATAAAGGAAGTGTAGAAGCAGGGAATACCTAGTGCATATATTTTATTGTCTGACTATTTAGTATTTAGATTAAAATCATAGGATTTTAATCAACCAATTCTTGTTCGAACGCGTTCTAGATTTGTAGATGAAATCGGTATTGCGATTCTTATCTGTAAAAGATTTATAGTTGATTGAAATGCCGAAGGGTGATAGATAGTTACTATATATTGTAGTTGTAATACTATTTTAAAGTATAATTGCTCGTTGAGCTAGCTTAACTCATGTTAATTAATTTTTGAAGCCCGTTTTAGACCATTGGATACTACAATATTGTTACCAAGAAAAAAGTATAGATTATTTAAAAAGAAATTACCATAATAATGTCTGTTAAGGCCATCATCGCATCTCTAAAACTTATTTATGGTTATAAATGTCGAAGGATAGTGGTGTTCACTAATCTAACATCAGCCTGTACCATGAGCTGTTAAAGCAGGACTATTGCCATTATTGAAGCGAGACAGCGCAATACACGGCGCAAAGTGGCGTCTCGCTTCCACGACGGCGACAGTCCAGCTTCAAGAGCTCGTAGTACGCGGACTGGTGAGCCATTTGCCTGTCATTTAAGCATGCAATACATTAATTTCGAGCAAGCCATACAGTAGAGTCTCCTAGATACTAGCGAAGATGAATATAAAGCTTTCCCTATGCACATACGATAGAGTTCTCATTACAACAGTTAATTCAAAGAAATTTTGAAATTCTAAACGTCGTTCTCACTTAAAACTCATTGAATCACACGCCAAGCCACCAGGTTAACATGAATCTCAATCAATTCACACAGTTGTCTCACAATTCATGAGAGACCGCTAAATTATAAATATATTCATTGCTATGTAACCAGGTGCCAATTAATTTGTAACTACGCTTGTGAATGATATAAAACTGTTCTTGTAGATATATAGATCTTTATTATTACGTTTTTAAAGTGCTACCTCGATGTAAATACACTTATAAAAATAATTAAAAAAATAAACTTCAATGATTTACAAAAATAACAAAATTTGGATATACTCAATAGTCAATAGACCCAAGACCCGAGGTTTTGGGTCTTAAAACTCAAATTTTTGTTGGAGTTAAAACTATTTTTATTTTTATAAATTAACAATTATTCATTACATAAAATTGGGTTTTTGACCCATTATTCTGGTATATAATTTACTATTTATTGAACTTATGCCACTGCATTACAAAATTTGATTCTTTATGTATTTGTCATGACGTATAAGATGGTCAATCATTTTTCCTCTTCTAATATCTATGGCATGCAGCAGTTGTTTTTTATTCTTTGTAAAACGTCCATTGACGAAAACCGAGGAAGTGGGGGACCGAAATACAGTTATATTACACAAGAAAAGAGAGGCCTATGCCCAGCAGTGGGATGACAAAGGCTGTGGCTGATGATTATGAAAGAGAAGGTTAAAGTCTTGGCGTATTAAGGTCCAAGAGCTGGCACGAGACAAAAAACTGGAAAGAGATTACAAAATTATTAATTGCATTTGGTAACAAATTAAAACACTTGTCCTCACTTGTTATTCATTAAGTTATACCTTAAACTATTAACACTGGTTAGCAATAATTATGCAAAACGAACGCATAATTATTATCTGACTTAAGTTTTATGACTTTCGATTGAGTTGTGACACTTACATACATGAAATTTGGTTTCGGCAGAAACCAAAAATAGTTGTAGCAACTGATACCAATATTTAAAAAAGAAATTTCTGTATTACATCCGCTTGAAGCGAAGAGTCTTTTTAAAGGTTCGACCGCACTGGGTGGAACTGCGCGACAGCATATTCTTTACTAGCTGCTTTAGTTTCAACGGTTTTTCATTTTTGCAACATTTTTCATTTCAACGCTCCGCTCCTTTTAGTAGCAGCGTAATGTTATATAGCTTATAGCCTTCCTCAATAAATGGGCTATCCAACACTGAAATAATTTTTCAAATTGAACCAGTAGTTCCTGAGATAAGCGCGTTCAAACAAACAAACTCATCAGCTTTATATATTAAGAATACATAAAGAAATTGTGAATGCAGCAGTGTAGTTCTGTTGCAGTGTGTATAGTCTCATAAAGCCTAGTGCGGACACACCTTTAAACTGTCACGTTTATACGTAGTTAAAGTTAATATGTTTCCGCTTCACCCATTTATTCTATAAATGCTTTATGAGCATAGATTATAATAGTGCGTGCGCAGGTCGTCATACTTATCAGTGCTTTTAAAACATAAAAAGTTATGTTTATGCGTTTTTGTATATATAATGAATGAAAGTTTAGATTTATGATACCTCATGGAATTCGAATTACTATCCGATGCGTCACTATGACTTTGGTTTGGAAAAAAAAAATATCTAGTTAATAATTATGTGAAAAGTACAAAGTAGAATGCGCATTCAATACTAGTTGTAGGCAGCTTTAAAATGAAAGCTCAAAATTGCCAGGCGCCTTTATATTGTCGCTTTTTATTGAAATTAACCAGCAATATTCATAATAAACTCTTGAATAATGAAGTTCATGAATGGTTCATAGGTAGTTCAAGCATAAACCATTAAATCAGGAACTAAGATTTGAACCTTACCATTTAAAAGCTTTTTTAAAATGGCATGCAACAATAGGCATGTTTCCTATTTTTTTTTTAACGTCCGCCTGGTAGATTAATGAATTTTATTGGACACATATTTTTTCTTTTTTCCTGCAAACAAAAAATGATCAAAATACAGAGAACGGAAATTTCGCGTGACGTCACTCCTCGCTACAATTTTTACCCAGGCGAGGTCTCATAAGCTCCCACTCCGAAACTGTAAAGCGTATCTGTGTAATTTTTTATTGTTTTGATAAAAGAAAAAATACGTGTCTAATATTTTTTTATATTATCTAACTGACGGACTAAATAGATTTTAACTTTTCATACCCAGTCAATATCCCTATTAAGCAGAATAATATTTTTTAAATTGTAACTAGTGTTGTCTTATTATTGCCGACAGGGGACCATATATTAAGCCGAGGACTGAAACCAAAGTGTGCCGAGGCCGAATCTGTGTCCGGTCTCTATCGGTTTCTCAGTATGATCTTAATTAATTCGGACAGGCGTTCATTCATATGAATGTGGTAGCAATAATATCGATACGCTATTAATATAGAGGTGTGGAATGGGTTTTCGTTGACCAATTTGTAATCGCGTTAGATTACCTACGTATGGAATATGTAATAATTTTAAGCCCTCGGTTTTCATTTAAACTATTTTTTGTTTTGACGTCACTATCTACCAATTTTTATATCAATATTACGTCATAATATCAAATACTATTATTAGACTCATTTAGACGATCCATTCTTATATAGCTATTAAAATAGTTGTAAAATAGTTTTTGTAACATCCTGGGTATGTTTATTTTAATAATAATCAACTAATTTTAACCAGTAAAATATTCAATACTGAAAATTCCGTTTAATAGAAAGTCCAAACCCCGAATTCCGCAGAATATATTACACGTAGGCGTACATTTTTTAAAGTAAATATACTCGCAATATATTACCAAATACATCTAAACCCTATAACAGCACGAATCAAGAAATTAATTAATCGTGCACCTTATAAATATTAAAATCCAAAGAATATGGTCAGGTTATTTTAAAATCTGTCTCCACATTGCCCAGCGATCGACAGAATGACAGACCAAGCTATATCTGATAGGATATTCATTCAAATTCATTCATTTTGTTAACATAATGTCATTAAATAGGTGGTAAAATGGTAATGGTATAACAGATTATGCCAAACAGCTACCAGGCTTGCGAACTGGTTAGAGATATCAATTTCTTGTATCTATAATGTTTTGATAATGAATTACATGTGCTATTAGTAATTTGTATTATGTAAAAGACAAGTTTGCGGATTCGATTATTGGAGTTTAATGGTTAGATATTTATGTAAGACTGTTTAGTTTTGAGAGACACTTTACTGACAAGGAGAGTCGTTGTTAACAGCCCTTGGATATCTACAACTGAGGTTTTGTAATTGCTATGTTGATCTATATAAAAATGTCATACACTAGCTGTATCCCCTGGTTTCACTCGCGCACTTTCTGTTCCAGTAATCGGATTAAGATTTGTCATGTGACATTTTCAAAACACAAATTTATTTATTTTCTAAAAACCTTCTCCTGATAATGATTAACACGACAATAAAAGAATTAGCGAAATAGTTCCATCCGTTCACGCGTGATGCGATGACCAAGGGAAATAGAGATTCATTTATTTATATATATATATATATATAGATGTGCAGGGCTAAAAACTAAGTGCAAAATTTCATCATAATCAATTCAGTACTTTTTGCATGAAAGAGTAACAAAAATCCATGCACCCAAAACGTTCGCATTCATTATATTACTTCAGGCATTGAGTAGGTACCTACGAAATCAATTTTATTACATAATTTCAATCAAAGAGTTAAGATTAAGATTTTAACCAACTTCAAAAGGAGCAGGTTCTTAATTTGACGGTATATTTTTAATGTTTTACGCGAAATATTGCGGCCATTGTGGATAAATTTCAAAAAATATTTGTCATCGGTAGGGTATATTCCTCAGAGGTAATCTATACTAATATTATAAAAGTGAAGAGTTTGTTTGTTTGAACGCGCAAATCTCAGGAACTACTGGTTCGAATTGAAATTTTTTTTTTGTATTGGATAGTCCGTTTATTGAGGAAGGCTATAGGCTATATAACATCACGCTACGACCAATAGGAGCGGAGCATAAATGAAAATATACAAATATTATAAAGGTGAAGAGTTTGTTTGTTTGTTTGTTTGTTTGTTTGTTTGAACGCGCTAATCTCAGGAACTACTGGTTCGAATTGGATTATTTTTTTTGTATTGGATAGTCCGTTTATTGAGGAAGGCTATAGGCTATATAACATCACGCTACGACCAATAGGAGCGGAGCATAAATGAAAAATGTTGCAAAAATGAAAAACCGTTGAAACTAAAACACGCGAACAAAGTCGCGGGGGACAGCTAGTACCTTATAAAGTTAATTGAAGCCGGTTCCTTTAAATATAAACTTGAAATAATAAATTCAATTCAATAGACTGCAAAGATTCTAACCTTACTGTATTAAAACTTATTTGTAAGTTGGTCTCAACAGTTAACGATTAAAACCTTTTTATTGTTCCTACTTGAATATTTATTCAGTATCATTTTACATAAGTTAGTGCTGCATAAAACTTGATAAGTTGACTGATAAGCAAGCTGCAGTTATATTAATTAACTATTAAACTGAGTTAGATACTTCGTTAATTTTAATTTTATTAGAAAATATCGGTTTTCATCTAAGTTTTTAGATATTATTATTACCTAGAGATTGTACGACTTCATGCTATTATTTCTATCATTTGACGTTTTAATATCTTATTTTATTTAAAGTAGAAATAAAATTTATTAATAACTATTTAATCTTACGTTATTCTTTTATCTTTTAATATCTTAAAGACAGCGTTATAAAGTTTTGTTGTTTCTTTAATCTTCCTCTCTTTTACTCATTATATTTGAAATTATTTTAGGAGTGTTATCTTTATACAAAATAGGTAGTTTTAAAAAAGGTCAAATGGTGTAGAAATATTAGCTGTGTGACCAACAGAAATTCTGATAGTCAAACTGGTGTGTCTATTTGGTGTGACTACGAAGAAATCATCAGAAAGAAAAGTATGATGTATTTAACAGCTTCAAACACTCTGTTAAAAATTAAATACAAATTAATTCATTTAACAAATTTTTAATTAGTAGAATGAAAAACTTAAGCCACAGGCAGGACTTGAACCTGCGACTACTGGCTTGACGCGCCAGTCACTTTACCAACTAAGCTACCGAGATCACTGCCTGGAAGTTTAAATTTTGCCTTCTACTTATTACGTCTTTTAGGGCGACGTATCATAATATAACATCTAGTGAACCAATCTTGCGTTTGGCCTCACTGACTCTGATTAACAACAATTATTTGTTACGCATTAAAATAATACGCCGATAAAAATGTTAGAACCTTTTTTTTGGAGTCAATTAAAAATAGATTTGAGCTTCATAAGAAACTTCTGCCATCATCGTAACGTTTTTATGAAATAAACTGTTTGTATTAAGTTGCTACTGTTAATACGGATACTGTGTTACTATGGCGTAACAATATTAATTTATTTTTGGTTCTGATACAAATGTTACTAGGTACTTACTTCCTGAGACGACCTCCGTGGTCGAGTGGCGTACACACCGGTTTGCAAGGTGTCGCCAACTCTGAGGTCCCAGGTTCGATCCCCGGCCAAGAGATCCAGGGTCAATGTAGAAAAACCACTTTTCTACATTGTCTCGGGTCTAAGTGTTTGTGGTACCTTCGTTGTCTCTGAATTCCATAACACAAGTGCTTTAGCTACTTACTTTGGGTTCAGAGCAATGTATGTGATGTTATCCACATTTATTTATTATTTATTTACTTGCTTCAGTATCTTAGGTATGAATGGGTGCAGTGAATTTGAGGTATTACCAAATATTTGTGTTTTAGTGTAAAATATATGTACTTCTTATTTTTGTCGCTATCGAATTTTGCCGGAACTCCAAGGGAAGTACTAATCTTCTACTTAGGTACAATCAATGTAAATTTGTTTCGTTGTGGCTATTTTGTGAAAGATCTGACCATCCATTTTAAGGCATATGCATTTCAACTCCATCTTTTATTGTCTCTCGTGGGATCTTGTTGGAGACTAGCTTCCTGTTGCACGCGGCTCCGCTCACCTTGGTGTGGGTTATCGCAGCAAAAAGTAGCCTATGACCTTTTTTAGGATCCAAGCTTACCCCGTACAAAGTTTCATTCTAATCGGTTCAGCGGTTTAGACGAACAGAGCTACTTTCGCATTTATAATATGAGTATGGATTCTTATGAAAGGCGATGATCATTTACTCTGGTGACCTGTCGGTCAGTTGAGGAAGAACGTGGTAAGAATAGTTCATAATCTTTGTCTCAGCCACAGTACCAATTATCTTGTCCACTTCATAGTCTTAGTATGTACTTATCCATTTAAAACTTAGGCACTAAATCAAGCCTTATAATAGAACTACAATTCCTTTTGTACATATTTGGTCCTTGACATCTATATTCCTAGATACCGTAAAATACTAAATATTCATCACCTAGACTTTGTTCTTATCTAAGAATTTATTGTTTAACTTATTGACCAATGTTCATGTTTACTCTGAAGGGTTACTCTTGAATGAATTTCAATTCTTATACAATGCCAATACATATATATACAAAATACACAGTACTAAAAAATACTGTCAATGTTTTTAGATTCCAGTTAGTTGCATCCGTTGATAATATTTTTTTTTAAGAAATCTGAATGATATATACCCGTCAGCAATATACATTTTTCATTAGCATTTTATTGGAATTAAAATTAATTGAAGAAAGATGGCATTGGACCGTAAAAGATAGAGATTTTAACGTTAGACCTATAAGAAATATTTTATATTACTAATAGTAGAAAAAGCTATCTATTTTATATCTATATAGATGATTAAAATTATATTTTAAGGCAGACATGAAAAGGTATATATGAAACAAAAAATCCTTACTATCAGGTACAATATTTATTACCTTGTGAATAGAATAGATAACATTTAATATTTGTTTTAATGCAGATACTAAATAATATCGATTTTTTTAATAATTGTTTGGTAATTACGAAATTTGTTTTTTTTATTTATTAACTTGAGTGACCTAATGGTAGGCTTTTTCCATTCACCACGAGCTTACAAATTTGATTTTAATAATAGTACGATGAAAAAATAATGTCACAAATTTTAAGGGTATTTTATGGTAGATTATAAAAACATATATATAACAGAAGTCTAAATGTTATTTGTTAAAAAAATTAAGTAAATACTTATCTAACATTTCAAAATTCAGCAAAATCGGTCCAATAGTTATCGATAAAAAATCACAACATACCTCGCTCTCCAAAAGCAATCAATGTCATTCCACGTTAAAAAAATAATACTTTAAATATTTATATTTATCAACCCTATTATTAATTGTTAATCATCTACCAATTAAAAACGAAACCCGCACCAATGACGTTCATTCTACATACTTTAAAACATACTATTCCTTTTACAAAGCCATACTTTGAAAATTCCTTTAAAAAATCTTAAAGTAAAAACTATACAAGTGCGAGTCGGACTCGCGCATAAAAGGTTCCGTAACTTCGTAAAACAGGCCGTTAATATCGCGCAAAAGAGCACCAAGTAACACATCTCTTGTATTTTTTTCGTATCCTCACTAATATTATAAATGTGAAAGTAACTCTGTCTGTCTGTCGCGCTTTCACGCCAAAACTACAGAACCAATTTAAATGAAATTTGGTATACAGCTAGTCTAGAGCCTGAGAAAGGACATAGGCTTTTTGCCGCGATAACCGACATCCACGCGGACGGAGCCGCGGGAAACAGCTAGTCATAAATATAACAATACAAGCACTATGACCATTGTAATCGTCTAACTGTTGCCATTATTTTAGCACAGGAGCTCCCTTTAATTTTAATTTATTATTATTACTTGTTATAGCGACTCTCTGTAAAAATTTCAACTGTCTACCTATAAGGTTCATCAGATAAAAGCCCTTGGTAATAGGGTCCCGTTGTCACCTTTTGAGTACGGAGCCCTAAAACCGAAATTAGCGATTCATTAAATAGAGATACTTAATCGTGGATTATTTAAATGAATTTAATTAAGTTTGAGTTCATTTTACAGCTGCACTTACTTTTATGGTAGGTTGTACTTGCTTGGTAAGGTTCAGAGTAAAATGATCTACAATTATTTGGTTAAATGTATTTCGTTTACAAAGTAACTTATCTTCTTTTACGTAGCCTTTTAATACTGTGTAGACCAGTCTCATAGGATATAACATGCTAGAATTATAAGCAACGTTTATACAGGGTTGGACTTTTATTGCGACAAAAGAGTTGGACATAACATTTCTGCCTCTATAAACAAGTGAAATTTCTTCAAACGTTAACAATAATATAATCAAAGTTCCCAACAAGGCCACTGCAGGTTGGACCTGTATCCCCACGTAAGCCTTCTAAAGGACCGGGTATTCTCGCTTCTGAGCATAGCCCGAGAAAAATAAGAGATAGAATCAAATAAATCGCTCAAATGTAAGACACGGCATTTTTTTTGGATAAATCACGTGACCTTGACTTTTCACTACCATAGTAAAGCGATTCAGTCAGTAAATGTAACTGGCGTTGGAGGCTGACTTTTAAATTGGGACAATCACACCACACATACCCATCATTGCAACTCCAGAAAGCCTGGATCTACAATGATAACCAATGAATACCACTGAAACACTTAAGCTCGGTGTATCCCAGGAAAGCGATTGACTGTCTTGGAACCTGCAACGAAATTAATCAGGAGAAGTAAATAGGAGGAGTAGGAAAATAGTTTTCTATTTCCGTCCACGGCCAGCGGGAAACAGAAAGAAAAGATAAGACATTGGCAAGAGATCAGCGATTATCACTTTAGTTAACAACTGCTATCGCAAATAAGCCTACAGGTAAAAATACTTGTGGCTCAATCTTGTGGTATTTGAACTCCCCAGCCTAAGTACCTATTTCCTGTATATAATACTAATACTGTTAATACCTAATACTAAATATTAGTTTCCTGTATGTTAAATTTTTATTAAATAACTGTATTATTAGCTCTTTACTCTGAATTAAAGCCGATACCAGTTGGTTATGATGTAACTTAACCTTAGACAACTGTTAATATAGCATCAGACTGTAACTGTCCTACTCTTCGATTAAATACATAGTATAATTCTTAATAATAATATATTGGGACAACTCACACACGGCCATCTAAATCCCAAACTAGGCAGAACCTGTATTATGGCAACCAGACAACTGATAAACATACTTATATATTTCTAAATACATCAGACACAGAACAAATGATCATGCTCATCACACAAAGATTTGACCTGGGTGGGAATGGAACCCACGACCTCCGGTTTAGCAGTCAGGATCTCTAACCACTAGACCAACAGGCCAGCCATCAATTAAGAAATACATGTAACTTTGAAAAAGTAATCTAAATATTCATTGATTCTTTAAATGTAATTCGTTACACCGCAGTGTAGAACCATCCTTAACTTAATTTAATCCTCATTGGCTATTCGGTTAAACATCAAACAGTGCCGACCGGTTGAATTCTGTAGGTTTTTGTTGACGCAATCAGTATTCGTGTTGTAAAAAACGACAGTTTACATTTTAATATATATTGCAGTAAAGCACGGGTTAATGTTATATAATTGTGGATTTATTCTCAAGAACACTCATGTTTAAGTACCTAAACCGAATAATTTATGGACGAAACGACGTGAAAAACTTTATTATAGATATATAAATTTGTATGAATGTATACTTCTTCTGCCTAGCCTTCACCCAAGCTATGTTGGCCGGCTTCCAGTCTTACCGGATTCAGCCGAATACCGTATTTTACATGGAGCGACTGCCTATCTGACCTCCACAACCCATTTTACTGGACAACACAGTACAAAACTTCATCGAAATCCGTTCATTTATTCGATGTATCTATGTACCATACAATTCCGTGTATCAAAAAGGGTTTAATGAAAGTTCAACTGATAACATGGAAACGTTCATGCTCGATCGCATGACATGCAAGCGATTGTCGATAGAAAGAAAAATAGTCTGTAATAACATACTGTGTGTCATTAGTCGTTTCTAGGAACAAATAACTACAATCCTTTGACCTCAGTGAGTGCCGCAATGCGCTTTTTTGACGCTTATACCCGCCATTTTAAGTAATATTCAACACGAAATCGTTTATGGCGAATGTTTTTACATAATGGTGTAAGCAGAATTCGGTTGTTATGGATTTATTTTTAGAGTTTCAGAACTTGGTAGAAGAATTTTATTGATATGGGGCTAATAAATATAGGTACATAATTAATTACTCTTGTTTAAAATAGACTTAAGTTAAATATCTTAATTAAGAAATGGTTCTATATTTGTTAAATAATTTCACTTGTTTTATTATGTAATAAAGGTATATAAAATTTATTATTAAAGCGTTATAATTTTATATATATAACTTTTTTTTTCCCTTTCGGGATTTCGATGGACTTTTATACTTTATAATTTGGTGATTTCTATATTTTCTACGTAATTTCCGATTTATAAAAGATAAACTCAATAATTAGTTTTACTTAGTCTTTTTGTTGGTATTAAAAAATTTAACAATTTAATCTTTGGCTGAATAAAATTTGGTTTCCAGCTTTATCCATTAATGGTACACCACAACGTGAAAACCATATCAAATTCCAAACAATTACGCATACTTTAACACTGAGTTCAACGTCGAAAGTTTATAAATCAATGCATCACCGTCATCAACCCTGAAGCTCATTGAGACGGTGTGAGAAATCGTGCGAGTTGCGGTGCATTGCCGTTTATCATCGATCACAATAGACACCATAGCCGCGCGGCCCCGCAATGTACATCAACTCGCAAAACATTCCTCGCATCACCTACATAAGGCTTTAATGTATACCATTGTTGAAGATAAACCTACTCAAACGTCACTTAAATTAAACCAAAAATCTTCAAACAAAAAAATCTTTCAAATATGGCGGACAGTCATTGCGAAAACTTTTATATTGCAACAATAATATCGATTGGCGCAGTGTGGTGGTCGTGGGTTCGATGCCCGCTCGCTTCGTTTGTTTAGCCGATATTTGTACAGGCTAGATTCGTGTCTGCAAAATGGAGGGAAACACCGATTAAAATTGCAGGTAAAAATCTCGATTTTGCAGCTTTTTACTTAAATTACTTGGTTGTTTTAATTTATAAATCAATACCCGATTAATTATTAACATGTTCACAGTTTAAGAATAATATAATGGTAATTGTTATAATGTGGTCAAGTACAAAATTAATAATTGTACAAACAGCGTTCAGAATTTCAAGTGTCAGTATACATTATTCTTAAATCCGTACTAATAGTATAAATGCAAAAGTAACTATGTCTGTCTCTCTGTTACGTTTTCACGGCTAAACAGCTAAACCGATTTTGATGAAATTTGGAATGGGATAACCTTGGATCCCAAGAAAGGAAATATGCTACTTTTGCCGCGACTACCAACTCTTACGCGGCCGGAACTGTGGGCGACAGCGAGTTCTAAATATTTATCAAAAACCAAATAATTAATATATTTATTTAGCAAGAACGCAACCAGAGCAAATATACATGGCCTCTTTATGTGGTTATGGATTACGGATCACGAAAATTTACACACCCACCGTCACTATATATTTCAGACTAGCAGCATCGCAATGCACTTTACACATGCAAAGTTTTTAAAAGTGCATAATAGTACATTGATATAAAGCAAAGGTAAAAATAAAATGACTACTGACTAATTAATAATTCCAGTGATTAGTTTCGCCGTACTTGTTTTCATTATTATTTAAAACAGAAATAAGTACATAACAAATAAGTAGTCTACCTATATATTATGGGTTTATATTCAAACGTTCACACAATCGTGAATATTAAAGCCATCAAAAATTAATGAAATATTTCTTTATTACGCCGTAGGTACAAAAAAACATAATAAAAAGTAAAATAAATGGCATAAATAAAGGTTTTATTCAAATCTACAAGCCTATAGAACCACACATCATGCTTTTGGTTCAAACGTTACAATACAACCTCTATCGATTCCTGCAAGTCATTGGCTATTGAAAATTTGTGTACCAAGAAGCCACAATGACCGCCATCGAACCAAAGTTACTTTAGGACAATTCCAATCAATCATTCCTTTCACTACATAATTAATATGAGTTGAGAAATCACCCCCCCCCTTCCCCCCTACCAGTAATTTGTCTACCTTACCATGACTGCCTTATCAGTCCATCGCGGAATAGGGGTAGAAATAATCAATAGCCTGCCCCACCCGCCAAGGCGCATGCGTGATGGTATTCACCATGTGGTGGTGGTATCACCCCATGGGATCGTTCTAGCTGTGGTATTAACCCACAGCTCATTCTTGTGAAAGAAGGCGAGGGGACAAGACCTGTACGAAATGTTAGCTGGGATTCATGGACTCTGGGCTTCAATACCACCAAGTAAGTACCACCAGAATCAAGTTAAAATTCAAAGTTACATAATAAAAATACCAAATCCCTTTCTTAATACATAAATAACTTCAAGTGACATCATCAAACATTATAGTTTTTTCTGAAATTAAAATTGTGCGCAGTTCCTAATTTGAATTGGTAAGCCATTTTGAATGTGCTCATGCGCTACGTTCGTTGCAGTTTTCTTTAATCAACTAACCGTTCGGTAGCCGACTCATTTCTTTTTCCAAATTACATCTTTAAAATATTTGTAATACGCACACAAATTTGAATCTCAGTGTTTCATTAAATTTAATTAAAAGTTAATTCTTACAGATTTAGTTAAATCATCTAAAGGTCTAAAGAGCTTTTGGGCAATTCACACCGCGGTTTAAACCGCTCGCGGTTCTAAACTACTAACGACCCCTAGCGCGATTTTTTCAACAGTTAAAAGCTAATTCAAAACGTAAATGTTAGAGGTAAACTAGAAATTTGGTGATGGTTTTACTAAGCATCCATGTTTCAATAATACTTGCAAACCATGTAACGTTTCTGTACTTTAATTTACAAAAATAATATAACATTTTTAATAATTTTCACAGAACTCCACCTTAACCCAACTATGGAAAACGGTAAGATGAGTTTTAAAGATGGCTTCCGTTGCACCGACTTTACGACACCACAAAACGCACAACAGTGCGCAAAAACACAACTTTTAGAAAAAAATAGAAGCTTTACTTTTTTATTGATTTTAGTAGACAAATCTATATGCACATATTATAGTGAATTATACCACTGACGTGTACAAACATATTATGTACGTATGAGTTCAATAAACATGCTTAATAAACACACGCTATTTGTTTTGCTTCACCTTTCTAAACTAATAAAGCTAGTTTGTTTGTTTGTACGCGTTTATCTTTGAAACTACCAGTCGGAACTGGAAAAATCTTTTTGCATTCGATAGCCCAATTTTTGGAAAAGGTTTTAGGCTGAATAATGTAACTGCGCATGAATACACGGGGCACGCTTGTGCGTGATACACGTTTTACTCGTGATTGTATTAAAATAACTTTTGTTTATTAAAAAACCTTAGGTGTGCTGTACCCTTTTTGGGTTGGGCGCCCTTTTATAAGGGACGATAATTAAAAATGTATTTGCTTATCACACATCGTTATTTTGGAGTTTGGGGTTGACTTTTTATTAGCATGACTCACTATAGTTGCAATAGTTCATTATATGATATCTTTCATTATATTTTAAAGATGTTTAAGTATCGACATTTACTTCACAAATGTTTGTTTACTGACTTTTTTACTTTATTTAATCTAGAAACAGAAGTGTAAAAGTTATAAATAAAAAGACTATCGCATTAAAATTAAGTAATAATCCGAATGGTAACTATAATAATTATTTATTACTTAACCAATAAACATTACATTGTAACTGATTACTAATTAGAATATAATACATGTTTTACAATCACTTACTAAACGGTACATTAGGTAAAGAAACTAATGCTACGTATACATTAAGAAACTATACAGCGTAGAGGGAGTCAAGACATTAGTGTCCCACATTTATGTCGCAATAAGTGTCTAAGTGTAAATTAGGGTTTAATTTTATTGGTGCGTTGACTACATTGAAAGCAAAGGTAACTGGGGCAGTTTTATACTGTCATTAATTTAGCGTTTTACGTTGGTATAATGATTCTTAATAGATGGTCATTCATTTGCAAATCTAGTTAGAAAATATAATTGATAGGCCTTATTTCCTCTTTAAATGTTTTCTATTCTATTTATTTCTTTTTAATTTGCTATGATTTAAATGGTCGGAAAATAACGTAGTCAACAAAAATAATAATTTATGAAAAAAAAACAATATCTTACAAAACGATTATGATTTTAAAGTCAACAGCAATATCTATACCATTATAAAACGACGTCCCTGGCCGCTTCTGTCTGTCTGAAAGCGATAAACTCAAAAACTACCGAACGGTTTTTCAAATGGTTTTCACAAAATGTGATTCAAGATGAAGGTTTTTTGTATAATTCATTAGTGTTTTGCCTTTACGAAACTGGGCGGGTCGCTAGTAAAATAAAGTATATTATTTGGGTTTTTTTTTATATGAAATTTAGGCACAGTGATAATTATCACTTTAAAGTAAGTTTCATACCTTAAATAATAAAATCTTTGGAGTTTTTTTTTTGCTAGGGATTTAAGCAGTTAGCCTGAGCACAGGCTTTGACTGCTTCACCAGACTTTTGGCGAGAACCTTAAAGGCCTCCAGCCAGAGCAATAGAAAAACTAACTACGTCAGCAACGTTCACTAAGGGCACCCCCTGTGGGGTTCGGACCTCGACTTAGTGCGTTGCTAACAATCTTGATAAGGCAAAACAGCAAGGGAGGGCTGGATCTATCTTTGCGTGTAATATTAAACCTTCAAGTAGCACGGGTTCTAATGATTGGATATCGGTCAACAAATACAAATATTCTTCTTTAAACATTGACTCTTAATTATTTACGTTACCGAGCGGTGCACATTTGTCAATTCAAATAAAATCATTAAAAATCCAAAGACACGTACCTTGAAATGCATATTTTCTTATTAGCCATTGCTGAATTACTCCTAACTGTAATAAAATACCTATTTATTTGTAGAGTACTCGCTGTTTTCCGCGGCTCCGCCCGCGTGGATGACGGTTATCGCGGCAAAAAGTAACCTATATCCTTTCTCAGGCTCTAGACTATCTGTGTACCAAATTTCATTTAAATCGGTTCTGTAGTTTTGGCGTGAAAGCGCGACAGATAGACAGACATAGTTACTTTCGCATTTATAATATTAAGTAAGGATTATTTACAGAATATTAGAATAGGGATGTATACATTTTATTACAACGTCCGTCTTTTATTAAGATAGTGAAAAAATATTTGACAACGTATTTTTAACACTCTGAATGGAAACTCCGCGTGAAGTCACTGTCGCTCTACAAGTTTAGCCTAATTATGACGTCATAAGCCCCCACCCTTAAATTAAATAAATGGTTTACCTTTGTCAATTTATATTGTTTTAAAATGATTGGAAAAAATACGTGTCTAATTTTCTCAGACGGACAATTAAAATGCGAATTATGCAAGCCTTTTTACAATTTGTTCTGTGTAAACAAAAAATACATACAAGTTACAGTACTTATAAATACTTTGAGTCTTTTCTATGGTCATAGTAAAATATCCCCCAAAAATACTGGAATGTAATTTAACCTTTTTCTTTATCTTTTTCCTTATTTAATCTTTAAAACCGAACCTAACGGGTCCGATAACAAACAAAGCAATTCTAATGAAAAATAAAAATGCAAACAATTTCATTAATTAAATTTATTTGACAAAATATTTCACAAAACTTCGTAAAAAGACATTAAAATTTTTATCACAGTCCATTTGTAGCATTCAATTAAATATTTTAGGACAGCCAACATTTTTACGATTCACGAACAAATAAATTTGAAATCTGTAGTAAAATTATGTACCAACATAATCTATTAATCTAAACTAAATGCGAAATATAACTCGATCTGTCTGTTTCCACCATTTATTCTGAAATCTTTGTAATATAATAAAGTTAAAGAGTATTTTTGTTTGAACGCGCCTATCTCTAAAACTACCAGTACGATTTGAAAAAATATTTTTGTATTTGATAGCTCAATTTTCGAGAAAGGTTATAGGCTATTTAACATTGCGTTACTTGCTTTGGAAAAAAAGCAGGGCGAGTGAAACCGCGAGACACAGCTAGTTTAGTAGATATGAAGTAAGTTTTCTTTTCTGCCTAGCTAAGTACCTACTTAAAGCTATTTAGGGCTCGGCTTACAGTCTTACCAGGTATGACAGAAGATAATTGACACACGAGGGAAAATCTGCTGGCAAAATCTAGTATTAAAAATGTGAAAGTTTCTAGATGAAGGTGTATGGATATTTATTACTCCTTCACACAAAAACTACTAAGAGTAAATTTACAAAATTTGGCACACAGGTACTTAATAGCTTGGATTACACATAGGATATTTTTTATTCCGATAAATCATCGGATAAGGAATCTACGCGGGTAAAACCGCAGAACTTCACTAGTTAATCTATAAAAAGGTGGGCGGCGCGTGCCACACGTGCGCCATTTTATGGCTCTTTTGATTTACGTCATCGCATTTCGTGTGGTATAGTCGCGTGGAAAAAAATGGCGTGATTCTACCTTTTTATAAATAATGGTATATTAATTAGACGATAACTGTGGGTTTCACCTCATTTTTGTTCATGTTACTTAGTAAGTAGGTACCTAATGCTAGATACTTACTTTTTAATTGACAATATCAAAGGAAAGGTTCGTATTTTATCAGTCTGTCGAATAGTGAAACGCAACTTAAATTTAAGACGTCCTTAAATGTCTATTTGTCGCTACTTTAAACCTGACAAATATAGCATGACACTTAACGGCGACTTAAATTGATTGTTTTAGTATTCAGCCATTAGTGTGTTTTTGATTACGATAAATCGAAGCGCCTAAACTGAGTTGATTTTGATAAATGGTAATTATTAATTAGTGTGCTACAATGGCCTGAGCAATTAATTAAATTTTATTATGGTGCAAACACCACTTTAAGATATATTGTTAACAGGATATTAATAATATTAATCATGTTCATTATCTTCGCAAATCTATCAACAGTTATCTAAAGTGTAACATTAAAAACAAGTATGTCTTTTAAAACTAATAGTCAGCTTGTCAACGATTATAAATTATATCGTGAGAAACGGCAAACGTCAAAGATATAATCGTAAACAACAGTAGATAGGGCAGTTACTAATCCATGTCAAGGGTGGTCCGAGGTAGGGCGACCATGTTGGATTTTATTAAGATACTAGATTTCGCACGCGGCTCCGCCGTTAGGACATATAAGGTAAATTACGTTTCTGCTGGGCTGAAATATGCACTGAGTGGGTGTGTAAATACTGTTAATCTGTAACCCATAACTACATAAAGATAGCTACGTATCTTTTGCACTGGTCTTGCTAAATTAACAGATGTTCATTATTTGTTTTTAACAAATATTCTTAGTAAAATTAAATGTTGACTCACAATAATTTTGTCGAAAGTATGTTTATATGAAATATGATTTTAATTTAAACTTTGTTTTCGCGCTCGGACCAAGCAACAAACTTTGACAGCTATACTTCACGACCTTTTTTTTTTGTTTTTTTTTCGGGGTGTAATGCTTATGGCTTTAAACCCACGCCGAGGGCACGGCGTGGGCGTGTCAGACTTTCACTGATTAAAAACACCCCGGTCCTGTCTCTGCCCTTGACCGGAGTCGCGGGATCGCAAGCGCATTCTCTGCGACCCTCCGGCGGGATACTTCACGACCTGACGCGTCAACTAGTGAGCGCAAATACAGTAGCCCTCAATAACACAGAATTCTGTCTCACTTTGACAACGTTGACAACTTTTCCAAGTCGGAATGTCCTAATAAAACTGCAACTATCTGCTCAACCTACTAAATAATAGTTTATAATTATCACACGCAATCTCATTGGCTTTTTAACGATTAATTAACACTTCTGTTACATATTATGTCGCAAAACACCACTCAACGCAGACCTTTTGTTTCGTCAAAATAATGTTAAACCAAGTGTCAAGTTACTTGGTCTCTTTGACGTAAGCGGGGCAAAGATTTAAAAGATTACAGAATCGACAAATCGATGACAAAGTTGGTGACTTTGACTTGACTTTGATATATTATAGGCGTTATCGCTTCAGGCTAGAATTTATTATTAACTTCTTTATATGGAGTTTATTACTTAATAGATTTTTTATTTAATCGCTTGACATTAATTGGGATTATTGTTGTGTTGGGAAACCGTGATTTTGTGTCACAGACTTGTAATATGCTGGTTTCAATTTTATTAGGATATAGTACATTAATGAAAGTCGGAAACTTTTTTAAATATAGTATAAAGTTTATAAAAACATTTTAGCAGTCTTTTGACAGGCATATTTTTTAATTTTCGGGTTTGAATAATGTTTTTTATGGACGATCTGGTTAATATTTTGGTAGGTCATATTATTAAAAATAATTTTTAATTCCATTCTCTTTCTCATAAAAAAAAATAAATATATTATAGGCCCTAGGTACCTAGTTATACTAAGAACGGTACGTAAACAAAGATATAGATATTAATAGTTAACTATTTAGTCTAATACAGCTTAATAACATTTTCCATCGCTCTTAAGCAAGCCTATTTCCATAACTCAGAATCGAATAAAATACAATATTAATTCCCAATGAGAAACTTAATACTAACATAAACCGTTTACACGGTCCGATTATAATCGAGTACTCGCCACCATCGTTACGTAATCGATTGAAACTCGATACGATAGTTAAGGCTTAGACACACTGCGTAAACTTGCTCAATGTTGGTTTAAACTGAGTAATAAAATATTTTATGGGTTTAAAGGCGTTTGTCATGGAAATATACTTGAGCAATTCTAAAGTATTAAATAATAATGTAAATTATGGTCATATTTTGTTTTCGTAATTTTGTAAGTGCAATTATTTGGCGTGCAGTATATAATATATCATCCGTATATCTGCAACATATACCTATTTTAGGATTCCGTATTACTAAGCCTCTGTCCGTCCATCCGTCCGTCTGTATCTCGTAAACCGTAATAGCTAGAGAGATGAAATTTAAAATAAATTAAAAATTAAATGGGGCTCGATAAAATGGTACATCCTCCTACATGCGCGAGTCAGAATCGCACTCGGCCGGTTTTTCTTTACGTGAAAATTAGAGAGTTTACTTTTACACGTGCCCCAGAATTATGCTTGTCGACAATATTATTAAATAGGCGGCAATATTTAAACAAAAGCGCATTCTTTTGGCTACTCTGTAACTTTTTAACTTAGTTTAGGTACTTTTTCAATTCGTCGGAATCTTTGCTTTTTATTTGTGGTCTTATGGCCATCAGCAAAGCTTAATTTATATTGTTTCAAGTTTTGTACTCCCTTCAAATTAAAATGATTATCACTTAGGTACTTTGAAGTCGGTATATTTTTCATTTATGTGTCATAATTATAAGTACTAAGCAACTAAGGGATCTATTTTAGGGTGGTAAACTTATGTAAATAAGTTCCATATATTTTTAAAGTTCTTGGTTATAATAAAACAATTAATTATTTTGAGAATAAATTAATTTAGAGCAATGATTTACTTGTATTAAGGGGAATAAACACAACCTGCCCGTAACCATAATACCTGCAAAAGCCTCGAAACGTTGGGAACGTCGTAAAATCTAAATAATCCACGATAGAATCCGTTTAAAAATTATAAGTTAAGTACTTTTTTTTATTGTAGATGATTTCTTAGTGTGTCCATAACTTTACGCCGCGGTATAGATTCGAGTAACGAGCGTGTCGCCGACGATTCCAAGACCTATTTGCCGCTCGCCTTTCGTAATCATTATTAATTAGTTTAATTCTGACGGAAAAAAGTAAAGTATTTCAAAATTGCTCGAGACTTGGGCGCCTGTAGCGATTGTAAAGAAATTGTATTTAAATAAGTACATAATAATAATAAATTTCTTGTAATTTTTTAATTATTTGTTGCGCATTATCGCATGCGGAGCGAATTATTTGTATTTAATCTGTACTAATATATAAAGCAGAAGAGTTTTTTTGTTTGAATTGTTTGTTTGTTTGTTTGGTCATTTGTTTGTTTGTTTGAACGCGCTAATCTCAGGAACTACGGGTCCGATTTGAAAAATTATTTCAGTGTTGGATAGCCCATTTATTGAGAAAGGCTATAAGCTATATTATAACATTACGCTGCGACCAAAAGGAGCGGATCATAAATAAAAAATGTGGCAAAAATAAAAAAACCTTTTAAACTTAAATACGCGGACAAAGTCGCGGGGGACAGCTAGTTATAAATAAATTTCTTTATTGGCATGAAAAAAATCATTACAAAATTATAAAATATGGATATTAATTTTATTTTTCATCGATTACTAATCAATTTAAAAGCTACTACTAGCTGCCGATTCTGTACATTTTATATTACTTATCTTTCTTTTTACTGTAATTTTAACTGTGAATTTTATAGAGAATAGTTGCTTGTTTTGGAAAATGTTAGTTAGCCCATAATTGGCTATAGCGTAAGCCATATACATAAGTAGGTTTATGTCTAGAAAATTTTACCCATAAGCTGTGGGGAGACCTTAAGAAATAAATTAATTAATTCTGACTTTGCATCCGATGATTTTTTTAAAACCTTGTCCTTACAAGGAACATATAAAAAAAAGAATGCACTTGTTTGGAAGTTATATCGTGACCAAAGGAAATCACGATTTACTTTTACGTAATTAATTAATATAAAATATTAGGTGTATTATTTTTGTACATTGTAACGTACCTATATTAATTTTTATAATGCAAGTAGTGATGTTTATCTTTTGAACCATAGGTCAAACTGTAGGTTTTTTTAAGTGAAGCTAGTTAATTTATAAAATAAGAATAATCGCACTCTTTCGTTGCCGTCGTTACCTCCTACATTAGGTCTCTAGTATGTAGGTTATGCCCTTACCGGCGAAACGAGGATGAAGGATATTGCCTAAGGATACAAATGAGGTGTAAGTGGCTAGATTTAGATCAGCCATGTTTAGTAGTATTATGACATGGTGTTTTTTTGATACTAGATTTTGCCTGGATGTCGATGATCGCGTGAATATAACCTTTTCTTAGAGAGAGACAGAGAGAGAGGGAGACAATTAGTTAAAACCATACATAGGTACCTAAATCTACGTAAAATTTGCTATTATTATTTTAGTCTACCATTCTGTCAAAAATCATAAAGGACATTTCAATATATTCATGTCGCATGACGTCACCATTCCGCGCACCTTGTGCTCAAGCATGACGACATTAGCCCCCACTCCTGAACTAATGAACTTAGATCCACTTTATCTGCTTTGTGTTTAGTGTGTATTTTGAAAAAGAGTAAAATACGATAATATAACTAGCTGACAAGCCAAAAAATTCCTTTTCATTAAAATAGTTTACGACATATTCTCAGACCTACCGAATATACAAGAAAAAATTCATAAAAATCGGTCAAGCCGTTTCGGAAGAGTTTGGTTACAAACACTGTCACACGAGAATCTATACTAATAGCCCAGTCAAATTAGCATTTGAGCCTACAATAATTCCGATAGAGCTGAAAATTGGTGGAGGTCTTAAGTTCGCTATTAGAAATGAAATGCCAAAAGTCCCCATCGATATCGCGTGTACAAAAAAAGTTATTCGAGGTCAAAGGTCATGAAAATCGGTTATTTGCTTTTTTCTCGGAAACGGTAAGTATTATCGTAAAAATAGGTTTTATAAAAGTTGTAAGTCATTAAATTTCCTATAATTAATGTACTTAATTTTTTTTCTCTACGAAGTACCAGCTTCGAGATATTGCGGTTTTAAACATTGATTGATACTCATACACGCGCTCATGCGGCTTATACGGGTCATCGACCATTTACTATAAGTAAAAATGCGACAGTACCTATGTTGTAAGCAAATTAAACAATAAAATGTTATTAAATATAATATTTATATAAATAATAGGTATCTATAAAAATAATATTTTTAATATAATTTAATATAATATTTATTAATATAGCATTCAAAATACAATATAATATGCACACGTTTTCACACGTTTCCACACGTTCCACGTTTTTTGCGACGTCATCCGAACGAGTCTGAGCAATTTTCAGAATTGAATCTTTGAATGCAAGAGTAACAACATTACGAATTGTTCTTTTATAATTCTTCACTCTTTTCGATCTTTTCGTTTCAGTTTCATCAATTGCTTTATCACCACAAAATAAACAATTGTTTTTAAAAGAAAAAACCGACTCACTTATTCGTGCTCTAGTATGAGGTGGGCTATTACCAGATGTACTGGGTTCTCCCATCTTATGCTGTCTTTTAACTGCAGTAATACTACTCTTGCGTGTGTAGTTTTTACGACACAGCACGTGGACTGACACAGATTGCATATCTTTTAGGTAATCTACAAACCCATCATTTCTTTCAGCACTCGAATCAATCAGTGATTGTATTCCACGATCAACAACAACAGTTTTACTTTCAGTCAAAGGTTTACTACAAATAAAGCAAAATTCCGACATTTCTTCAAAATTATTAACGATTACAAATTGAAATTAAAATAACATCAATGAGCACGTCTGTTCACTGTGAAAAAATGGTCTATACTAAAAGTAGCTCTGTTATGTACGTCTATCGGAAGAAGTTTAGGTATATGTACATATACCAAAACTATGGTGTCGCCTCTACAACAATGGAGTAGACAAACAGATGTTGCTCAAGGTTATAGAGAGGGGAACAAAATTGGGGACTGACTATACATTCCTTTAGATGTTTAGATTTTAGAATCTCAGAATATATATATATTTATACGTATACATATTTATGACGTATACGTATACCATGAAGAATAGAGACGTCTCTCTATTCTTCATGACGTATACGTATACATATACATATACGCGCACATATTTATAACATTTATAATATTTAATAAGTAAATGTTATGAATGCTATAAATACTGCGCGATATTGTTTTATACATTTTATAAGTGTAAAATTTTATTTTATTATATATATTATATTAAATTATATTAAAAATATTATTTTTATAGATATTATTTATATAAATATTATATTTAATAACATTTTATTGTTTAATTTGCTTACAACATAGATACTGTCGCATTTTTACTTATAGTAAATGGTTGATGACCCGTATAAGCCGCATGAGCGCGCGTATGAGTATCAATCAATGTTTAAAACCGCAATATCTCGAAACTGGTACTTCGTAGAGAAAAAAATTTAAGTATATTAATTATAGGAAATTAGTGACTTACAACTTTTATATAACCTATTTTTACGATAATGCTTACCGTTTCCGAGAAAAAAGCAAAAAACCGATTTTCATGACCTTTGACCTCGAATAACTTTTTTTGTACACGCGATATCGATGGGGACTTTTGGCATTTCATTTCTAATAGCGAACTTAAGACCTCCACCAATTTTCAGCTCTATCGGAATTATTGTAGGCTAAGGCCATTTTTATGGCTAATTTGACTGGGCTATAATATTATAAAGCTGAAGAGTTTGTTTGTTTGTTTGTTTTTTTGTTTGAACGCGCTAATCTCAGGAACTACTGGACCGATTTGAAAAATTCTTTCAGTGTTGGATAGCCCATTTATTGAGGAAGGCTATAAGCTATATACCATTACGGAGCGGAGCATAAATGAAAAATGTTACAAAAATGAAAAACCGTTGAAACTAAAACACGCGGATAAAGTCGCGGGGGACAGCTAGTGGTTATATAATTACTCCGAGTTAATAACTTCATTTATTTAATAAATTGAAATCGCTTTTTAAGATAAATCGCCATTTTATATAGTTTCAAAAGCCTCTAATTTGTTTTGAATGGATTTAGTCATGCAATGAAGTAAACCTATGTTTAATAACTGGTAATTAATTAAATAGCACTGTAAAATCAATAGTAGCAGTTTGATTATGACATATCCTTAGGTCCCTTTGACAAGATGACATTATGATAAATAAATGAATAAAATGATAGATTGTAAGACATTATGGAGTCAACTAATATCCAATCGGAATTCTGGGTTGTAATTAATTTAAAATTACATTGCGCAGGTCTGTGATTCGTTAACTCGTCCTACATTCCTACGGCCCATTTAGGACGACTTGCAGAAAATCAAAGTAAATACTATTTTCATTCTGCAACTCGTCCCACGTTGCTTTTTGGGTGGAATTAAACTTTATCAACGTTTGGTACTGTCAGTAAGTCATGCAAATATTTATTTTATTTTCTGCAAGTCGTCCTAAATGGGCCGTAGACATGTAGGACGAGTTGACGAATCACTCGCGCAGTTTATTTTATTATATTAAAAAATAACCTTATTTTACAAATTAATTATAGTTAACTTTGCTTTGTTCACAGATACCTCTTGACAGGGACATTGAAAATGTCATCGTGACTACATAGTGTGTCCAGGTAAGCGGATTTTAAACTTCATATTGAAATAACCTTGGTCTTTGAGGGGTGTTTATTATTTTTAAGAAATAGTATATAAAGAATAAACAATTTATTTATTTTAACTAAAACAATATTTAAAAACTAAAAATAAAATCATAAAAAAGTACTTAAACAGAATTCATAATTTCTCCAATTATATTTTCTTCAGAACAGTAATGAGCATTTTAAAACAGAATATTACGTAATGATTTCTTTATAAACAGCCCATTTTTTTACATATATACTTACTAGCTGTTGCCCGCAGTTGGATCAAACTGGGTTTTGACCAAGTTTCATCCAAATCGGTTCAGCGGTTTAGCCGGAAAGCGTAACAGACAGACAGACAGAGTTACTTTCGCATTTATAATATTAGTATGGACCATTATGGAAGTATGGATTAGCATATTTATACACTAACCAACACATGTTGTGTTATAATATGTCAATCAACAATATCAAGCAATTTGTAACAGTCGGTGTTTAATGACTGCATAATAATTATGAGTATGTCGTGTCAATATAGAGACGTAATCTTTGACATACATCTGAGCAGTCAAGGCTTTACTTTTTATGTAGGTACCATTATTTACGACACCATGAAATAATATTCAACTTAATATTAGAAACGCGACACTTTGGGAGGATGCATCGACGTTTTAAATTCATTCACGAAAAAACAATCTTAGTTTATATTCTGAACTAGCTGTCCCCCGCGACTTTGTTCGCGTGTTTTAGTTTCAACGGTTTTTCATTTTTGCAACATTTTACATTTATGCTCCGCTCCTATTGGTCGTAGCGTGATGTTATATAGCCTATAGCCTTCCTCAATAAACGGACTATCTAATACAGAAAGAATTTTTCAATTCGAACCAGTAGTTCCTGAGATTAGCGCGTTCAAACAAACAAACAAACTCTTCAGCTTTATAATATTAGTATAGATTAACATCTACCATTTTAATCCTGATAAATCCAAAGAAACGAGAATTACGGTAATGAAACCACGGGGGCGCAACTAGTAGATAGATACCTACATTATGTACGGGTGGTAATGATGGTGGCTGGATGTTTTTGGTTAAGATTTTTTTTACAACTTAAGGTAAATACCATCTTACCAGACCAAAGTATCAAATACTTAGTCATTTGTACCATCAACCAAATTAAAAGAATGACAAAGGTTTGCTCATAAAATTAAAATATGTGTAGCTCGAAAATTAAATACGAATCCTATCTGTCACCATTAAAATAATTTAAAACATAAATTTCGAATAAATTTAATACAAGTTTGTTTAAAAACTAAACAAATAACACACAAATTATCGTATCAAGTTTCGTTAAAACCTTATTCAGGTAAAAAGGGGTCAAAGGTGTCTTTTTATTTATTTTAACAAGTTTTTATAAGAATTTTGTGTTAAATTAAATTAATATCATCGCGACCTACCCAAAGCTGTCAAAGATTAACACAATAAATAAAATGTAAAGAAAAATCAAGATTGTAAATTGATTTAAAATATATCTTCAATAATATTATAAAAGAATCAAGTTTGTTAGATCGAATATAGAATCTTTGCATCCGAATAAAAATGTATTTTGCTAGGTTTTTTTTTTATATAGATATCTATACGGACAAAGCAACGGGAAAAAGCTAGTTTAATATAAAACACAGACAAATGCTTTAGAGAATATCTAGGACGTTAAACTTAATTTAAAAATGTCAATCGATAAACGGCATAAAATCTAGATCACCGCAATATTACTTACGAAACAAACAAAACAATGCTATAAATAATTTGTCAACTCTAAAAAATAACATAAACATAATCCCGTTACAAACAAACAAAAAAACATTCGTAGGTTATCTGGACCAAGACTCACAACTCTGGACAAAAAAAAACGTTTATTTATATACACACTGGTCGAGAATGGGCCAACGTGCTCCATGTTGGGGCAGGCTTGGACAAAAACTGGCGCGACTGGGTGTACAGAGTGATGCCGTTATTATTTAGCGTATTAATTTGGCGTAGGTTATTGATTTTAGGTCCGTTGTTCGTTTCTATGTATTTTAAAGTTTTAAACCTGACGTGATCGAGATGGTTATTAGCTAAGTATATTTTATTAAGATTTGTTTATCATTTTAAAAGTAAGCATCAAATCAAAATCTGTCGGAGTTTCCAAAATTTTTAAATAATGTTATTGAAAGATTTTGATTTGTTTGGTAATGAAAATAGAAATTAAATCGAAAAAAAGTAAAGTTTATTTTTCTAATCAAATTAAAATAATTTATTTACTGAAATGTAGGAACTCTATTTTAAAGTTTGGAAAGATGTAGCGATGAGTAGTCAAACTAATGTTTTTTTGTAATTGGGACTGTTGAAACCATGAGCTATCGAAATTCAGAATTACACCCTGTTGAATGATAGAAAAACCAAAAAACTAATGACATTTATGTCTATGCGGGGTAAAATAACAAAACATGATCAAATGCACGATGAATTTAATATAAATGCACGATGTATTTATATTAAATAGTCATGAAAGACGACATTGGTGGTCTCAAATATGTAGTCGTTCATCTCCTCGAGAACCTACAAATAATAAAATTAAAATGTTAAAAAATAAAACTATTTTTTCCGAAATTTTTATTTAAATTAATTTTTAAATTAAAA
This sequence comes from Diachrysia chrysitis, assembly GCA_932294365.1. Classification (NCBI taxonomy): domain Eukaryota; kingdom Metazoa; phylum Arthropoda; class Insecta; order Lepidoptera; family Noctuidae; genus Diachrysia; species Diachrysia chrysitis. The sequence goes on along the minus strand of OW028659.1, from coordinate 3,767,300 downwards.
TTGCGCTATAAATTCAATCTAAAATCCTGACATGAATGCTACTTTAGAAATAGTTTTAATAAAACGGAGCGCTCCGTTTTGACCCTAATTTTACATGTTCATAGTGTTCATACTAGTGCCAACAGTTCATACTCGATATGCGCACTCTATAGTTCAGTTATTTTTTCTCTGAGCATTAAATGATACGGCTTCGAAATAATGGTACTGTATGTGTTTAGTAGGAACTATAATTAAATACTGTTAATCTAGGTCAGTCTACAAATAAACATTTAATAGGATCCGTGCAGCCAAGGTATGAATCAATGGGAGGTTGTAATTAAAGGAGTAATCAACGCTAATTAGTGATTTATTGCCATGTTAGTCTTCAGCGATTCAATGGAACATGTTAACTTTGTCCTGTATCTCAGACATAGCGGATTGTAGAAATGTACTGTTTTTTTTTTTTATTTTTAAGATAAATAATGGATTAAAGAATAGACAAACTTTTAATTTTAGATTTAATCTTATCGTTAAGAAAATAAATAAAAGTGCAAAATGTGTCTAATAAAAAAAAGTTTTATTGCAGTAACACATTAAACTTTTACAATAAATCTTACAAGAGGACCTCTTTTAAGTAAAAGCGATTCCTGTGCTGGTAGGACCCGCTCTTTAAAAACAAATTAAAAAATGGTAAAAGTAGTGAACTAAAATAACAACTTAAAGATATATTCTAAAATAGTGTGTGTGTGTGTTGAGTGTTGTGGGTGGGTGCGTGTGTGTGTGTGTGTTGTGTGTGCTAGCGCGCCCGTAGATACAAACTATAGGCACAAAATACATTATTTTCCGTACCCGGGTGTTGATGGGATCCTATTACTAAGACTCTACTGTCCGTCCGTCCGACTGTCCGTCCGTCCGACTGTCTGTCCGTCAGCTGTGCTGGGCTGTATCACATGAGCTGTAATAGCTAGAGAGTTAAAATGTATTATCTGTTGCCGCTATAACAACAAATAATTTAAAAGTTAAAGAGGGCTTCATAAAATGCGGAACCCTTCATGTGCAAATCAGACTCGCACTTAGCCGGTTTTTTATGATGTTAAACATGAATTTTACTTACTACTAGTATAAAATATATTATTATGTGCAAACCAAAGCCCGAACTCAGAAAAAAAAACAAAAAAGTTAACGTCTAGGTAGGTACCATAATTTTTCCTCAAATCCTACCAAGGTTGAATACTTAAATAACTGCTCTTAAATTAATTATATAGATCTGTATACAGACAAACAGCTGCATTACTTTAAGCTGTTCAATTATTACTGACAGCAAAATTAAAAACATTGACCGTTAACTGCTGTTACTACTTCTATAAATAGCTTGAATATACCTGATCTAGTTATTGACACCTGTTATTGTGTTTATCGTGAAACATGGCCCCAAGTCTACTAAAACAAAAAACAAATGAACCAAACAAAACACCTGAAATCAAAAACTATTCAAACTAAAAAAAATTACAGAAAACAAAAGTGATAGGTATTATATCTAGTGTCACTCACAGAATTGAGACGAATCTAACGACATCTCTCAAGCTAAAATCCTATTCAGCCGTGAAGGCTACAAAGCATGCTTAAGAAATATACATATACTCATAAAACATGACCCTCCTTCTGCCGCAGTCGGGTCATAAGTAATTATTGGATAACGATGGATATTTTTTTTACTCCCAGCAAAAAAGGAGTGTCATAAGTTCAACGTCTGTGTGTCTGTGTCTGTTTGTGGCTTTGTAGATCCTAAAAGAATAGACCGGTTTTAGTGCGGTTTTTTTGTTAGATAGTGTTGTGATCGAGATGTTACATAAATGGATGGTAATAGAGTTGACATAGACTGAAATCATTGAGACACGTAATATGTTTTAAAATTAGAGCTTGCCTTCTTGCTTAATTGGTCAAAATGCAAAGTAAAAAATATCTTAACACCATAACATTTGTATTTCAAACCTGGACAGCAAAAGGAATTCAATAAAAATAAAGGTATCAATATTTAATACCTTCGAACGATCCAGTAATAAAATGTTTGACGTATAAACCCCATATATTGCAAAAGCGACATTTTATGCGCCAAAAAGAAATATTATTTTGTGGGTGTGATTTTATTTGCTGTCATAAATGTTAACACGAAACATTAAATTGAGTTGTTTGACGCAAAAGGTATTCTGTATCTCTTAAATAAAGCAAAAAGATTCATAAATATAATACCTTAAATGGTGATGCCTAATTTTGAGGTTAATAATGTGCGCTTATTAAATTTTATTAAATTGATAAGGAATTTGTTGATTCAGGTTTTAACCTACCAGCAATGATTAAAAAGCGTATATTTTCATTTTGTTGTCCCATTTTCTTTATTGATTTACGACATTAATATTTCGAATTATCTATACTAATCTATACTTATCTATACTAATATTATAAAGCTGAAGAGTTTGTTTGTTTGTTTGTTTGTTTGAACGCGCTAATCTCAGCAACTACTGGTTCGAATTGAAAAATTATTTTTGTATTGGATAGTCCGTTTATTGAGGAAGGCTATAGGCTATAAAACATCACGCTACGACCAATAGGAGCGGAGCATAAATGAAAAATTATGCAAAAATGAAAAACCGTTAAAACTAAAACACGCGAACAAAGTCGCGGGGGAAAGCTAGTACAGAATATTATTATACGACAGAATGGTTCTTAAAAAGAGCGGCCGGGATGTTAAAGGCTGTGAATGTTGACGATAATTACTAGAAAATAAGTTGTTTTAAACATTTTTTTTTAAATACTAGAGAAGATAAATCAAACAAGCCTAAAAGGGATTGGGTCGTTTCGTTACAGAGTTCTTATGGCCGCCTTCTAGCTCCATCATCAGACCAGCTCGAAAATACCATAATATTGTTTTGACACAAAATTTCATCTCAACAGGATGTCAAAAGGAGGTTCTAATTGAGCTGTGTGTCGCTCTCACAATATTGAGAATCTAACGACACCTCTCAAACTGAAATCCATTAAGCATTTTAGGCTATGAGCTTGCCATAGAAATATACATACATACACTCGAAAAACATTCTGGCGCAGTCGGGTAAATAGTTACCTCATCGTTATTACTGACAATCAGTCTCTTTTTTTTGCGTCATTTATAAAAATCGAGTGAATGTTACTGTTTTATCTAGATCATTAATCAATGTATTTTCCGACTTTGAGAAGAGGCCTGTGCCCAGCAGTGAGACATTTACAGGCTGGTATTATTATATTATAATACCAGCCTGTAGCACCAATATGTAGATATATATATCATATATAGCCTCTTCTCATATAGAGAAGGAACGAGCATTGATCACCACGCTTGCTTATTGCGTGTTGGCGATTATTTAGAGAAAATCACGGCGTGTGCAACCGCAGGGCACAGATAGTTAAAATACATTGCCATTTATACTAATAACATATTATTGTCTAAACAACGGATACTGCAACTGTTTTTGCAAGGCCCCCTTAAATCTACAGCTATTAGGTAGACACTTAAGATAATTAAGCGTGGTTTATTATTATTGACAGGCTCCTAAATTATCTATAGGAAACACATGTCAACTGAGTACTGCGCCTTAAATTACACGGTGCACCAGCATACAGTTTTAATACCATGTACAGGGAAATGGAAAAGGTTTGCTTAGATCAAAAATTAAAAAGGCATTATTTTTTCTTAATTCTTAGTACATATTAGGTAGGTATAGGTATTCGTCTGACAAAAAAAACAGTCCGAATATAAAGATTGGATACAAACCCCCGAATATTGAAACTCAAATTAACTTTAAGACGTTCTTAAATGTCTGTTCGTCGCTGCTTTACACCTTAACATGACAGAGACAGCATGAGACTTAAGCGCGTCTTAAAAGTAATTGCCGTTTGAGTATTCGGCCATAACATTTTTACTTTATTAAGTTACAATTTGTATCTAACAAAAATAAGATCCGTAAAATAACTTCTGGTCTAGTTTCTAAACATGCCAAAAGTACAAAAAATAAGTATTTACATTATTCTGGTCCTCTTCATCCCACTGCTGGGACAATCCAAAATCAAATTTAACCTTATCTGATCCTTGCCAAATGGACTGATTTCACTTCAGTTTTTGTTAAATCTTAAGTAAATACGCTATAGATTATGCCTAGCAATCCATTATTTATGCAGAAGGCCTTTGTCCAGCTGTGGACATCCAACGGCTGAGACGAAGGCGACAAAACACATAATTTAAAGGAAATATTCAAGTTGTACTACTGCAAACTTCTTGTACCTTGACCATTCGACCTCTATTAAGTATCTACTATGAGTTTGTTGAAATAAATACTGTCGATTTATTTCCCCAAGCACTGATGCTGTGATGCAGTGCACAGTTAAATCTTAGTCTACCTGAACTAGAATGTGATTACTATATGGGCGACATACGACTTATAGTCGCAAGACTTAAAGTCAGAAAGGTATCCTATGATTGTTTTGCGATTTATGTCGACGGGTAAACTGTGTTTAAAATTTTAATAGCTTTTTATTATGACTGTTCTCTTTACAGTTGGCAGATTTATTATGGCGTGTATAGATGTCAATTTCAATTAGTCACGATCGGAATGCGTCCTTTTTAATAAATCAACTTAGCTTAACTTAGCTAGAAGAGTAAATCTTTTCCGCAGTAGTTGATCATTGTTTATTAAATACAATTAAATAAAAGAGTGGATATGAAACGGAAAAATCTTTTTAATTTGTCAGAAAGATACTAAAACAAAAATTAAACAGCAGTTTTTTTTTCTTTTTATAAATTGATTAAAAATTACATAGTTAAATCGCTTTAAAGTTTAGAAGTGGGGCTTGTGACGTCACGTAGGTATTGGTAAAAATTGTAGCTACAAGTGACGTCAAACAATATTTTCAAATCAATCATCAATGTTAACAAATACGTGCCTAATATTTTTAATTAATGTCTGAAACAAAAAAAATATGTCCGCAACAAATTGGTCGAGTGGGTATCCTTTATGATTACATCTGTAAAACAACCATAGCAATATAAGTATGTATACTTACTTCACTCTTAATTGCACCATTGAAAATAGTACCACATTACCGAGATTTGTAACTGCATTCGCTAGAAAACCTCTATTTTCCCAACGACTGTCGAAAACGATACATTAATTCTATCAATCAATCCGGCTATGTCTTGCAAAAACCGGATGCGTTGTTCAGTACATTTATCTCAGTACGGTGCAACTTGCTAATTGAAAGTAGCGGTAAGAACTAAGACTTCATTAATACTATATAATATCTGATTGGAATATATTGACGGGAAGTCGGTATCTAAATTAAATATACGCTTTACCGTAATATGTAGGAAGCAGTTTGTAAGTATCTAGTATTTTGCGATCAGTCTTAAGAGGAGACGCGACTGGGTCTTTCTCCATACAAACAATTCCGCTGTTTCCTTTGTAGAAAATGCTTTTAGAGCAATAATTTATTCCCGAAAGATCTAGGTTAAGTAAACCTAGATCTTTTGGTAACGTGCGTGTCTATTTTTTGGATTTTTCAAAAAAAAAATATTTAAAATAAAATGCTCGTTTTTAACGCCGTGTAACAACTAAAGACATTTGATAGGGTTTAACAACAAAAAAAATGATAGAAGCATAGATATACCTTTCCTCTAAATGTTGATGCAAATATAAGTTAGATCAGTCCAGTTTTGGAGAAGAAAACAGTGGAATACGAAACGTCTAAATAACAATTTACAAAAAAAATATGACAATGTTTAGATTCCAGTTAGTTTTTCCTCTGACAGTATTTTCTTCTAACAAAACAGAATCACTCATTGTGTTTTAGTGCACACGATTCTGCGTCTCGGTAGATTTGTATGAGAATTTTAGTCGAAACTAAATTATACAGCTCTAATTTTCGTCCGTCCTTTTCTAATTGTATACAAGTGAAAAAGATACCGATGGCCTAAAATATGTTTAGTGTGGGTTTAACAGAATCGGGGCCATTGTTTTTTTTTTATTGTAATAGTTACTTCATTGGTACATAAATATAAATATACAATGAAGAAGTTATAGAAATAAATTCTATAAAATACTATAACTACGTTTTATATTTATCACTTCTTACATTAAGTTTTGACATAAAATATTGAGCATATTACTTTAAATTCATTTCCTAGTTTAAACCTGTCAAGGAGTTTGTTGTACGGACTGCATTTTTTATTGCGCGGATAGCCGACTGTAGTATAGGTCACCACGCTAACTACCACTGAGCGCGACGTGCTGCGGGTTCGATCCCCGCCCGAGACAAACATTTGTGTGATCCACCAATGCTGGTTTTAAGTCTGGGTGTTCTTTGTGCATGTGATTTGAATGTTTGTGAAACTCCCGACACAAGGATTAAAATCCCTAGTGCGAGTTTTTGTAAAAAATAAAAAAAAAATCGTCGCCACAATTATTGTTGAGTTAAAATATATTTCGAACATTAAATTATGTAAATTAACATACTACAAATACCAAGTATTTAATAACATCTGTTGTTTTAAAATAGCTTACTCAGGTGTACCAAACATTCTCTAGTAGAATGTTACTTGCACAGCGCAGATGATTCTTAAAGTTAAAAAATGTCGCAGGAATTTTAAATAACTGGTTTTTTAGTTTCTCTTGTTACGAAAACAGCTGATTCTGTCATTTTAGTGAATTGTGGGCTTTCATTTATTATTAACTAGTTGTGCCTCGCGGTTTCACCCGCGTAATAAGGTCCCGTTCCCGTGAGACATGTTTTGATATTCGAGACAAAGACAAAATTCAACGAATTAAAGATCATCAAAATCGATCCACCCGTTAATGAGTTATAAACGTAACTAACCCGACTTAGTTTTATAAGATTTTCATCACGATTTTAGGCAAGTCTTTGTATTTTATCTTTGTAAATAAATAATATCTTGCTATGACATGCTGGAAAACTCTGGTTGGAGAAACCGATGATTATTTTTAACTTCACCATCATCAGCCGAAATAGCTCAGTTGGGAGAGCGTTAGACTGAAGATCTAAAGGTCCCCGGTTCAATCCCGGGTTTCGGCAGACTTCTTTTTGCATTTTCGTATTAATTTCTTACAATAATTTAAATTCAATTTTGTTATAAAATTTATCGTTTTATATGGTTTCTAATATAACATTTAAAAATGTGTTCGTTATATTTTTTTTTTCCGTACTTTAACTTGATTTATCTATCATATGAATTATTTAACTGCCTAGAATTTTTTGGATTTTTAGGATATTCAGGATTAAATATTAATTTAAGCCTAAATATCCCGAATATTGTTATAAAAGAAATATTTTACTAGTAAATTAGGTAGTTATGTTGATTTGTATTTAAAAACTATCATGTTTGCTAAAAAAACAACCTTTGCATAGGATTAAAAAAAAATAGATAAAAATAAACGAATAAAGTATTATGACGCTGCACGCCGCGCCGTACTTATCAGAACTACATACGATTTTCAACCTTATCGTAATACAAATACGCCTGGAAATGTAATAAAGCATATCGTTTGAGATCACGTGACTGTCATATCGTGTGGTTTAGGCGTTAAACAATTATAAAAAATATATAATATAAATATATTATTGTGTTATAATTTTATAGCGTGTGCCCTGTTGGAGGTTTTACTATTTAAACCGACTTCAAAGAGAGGAGATTCTCAATTCGATTTTTTTTTTGTATGTTAAACGTAATCTTCGGCAATTGTGGATCGATTTTGTTATCGATAGGGTTGGTAGGGATTTTAGGGGCGGTCTCATATAAATGTCATCAAAATGGATTCAGTAATTTAGTTTATATATATATAGAAAAAATAATTGGAAAAATTTACTTACCTGAAATTGTTTTTTTTTTAATTGAGGTCAGTTTATTTTAACGTTATGTGTAATAATCCTATATTATTCCTAATCTATATTATTTTACTAGTAGAAAAAAAGGTAATTAATATAAAAATGCGGAGGTTATAAAGGATTATTGGACTGACGCCACTCTTCCTAACTAATTCTAATTTGAACAATCTCGATCAAGTCAACTTTTAAACAATCAACAGTCAAAAAGTCAATTTTAAAAAATGCCTTATTTGTTCTCGCATTTGTAACCTACATTAATAAGTAGCACAACATTAGCAGATATAAAACGTGTCATTTTGCATTCTCAAATTCAAGGAGGTAACTATGCTAATGATTCTCGACACGAATCATTAAATTAGCTATTTTACATTTTTCTAATTTTCGGAAATCAGCACCGCGCCCGCGGGATCTCTATAAACTTAGAACCTAACTCTCTTTCTGCATCGCGCATTGAGGTTAAATAAAGGTTTTTATGTACTTGATTCTAAATCCGACAATTGATTTGAACCCTTTTTTTGTGTTTAGAGTTTACTTTTGTATGGTACAGAGGTACAACTCACAATCAATGGGTTAAGCGACACGGTCAATAAGTAAACTACCCCTAATGTTAATTACGAAAGTGCATTACTCCGTAACACGGAATGTGCACTAGGGCGGGTAATTACCTACGGGGTGGGTAATCCTTGGGAACTTTTAACGGTCTGTTTTAATTAGAAATATTATAGCTTTTTTGTGTGAATTAACGTGGGAATTTATTATATTTTGTCATTATTTTAATTATTTGTTACGCATTAACGCATGCGGACCGAATATTTGTAACTAAAAATAATAGTTAATACACCTCTAGATATACCTACAACTTTCGTAAATGGACTTTTATTTTAAAATGACAATTTAAATACCGGATTTAAAAATCTTTCGTGACTATAACTTACCAAAATATTTTTTTCTGATAGATAGCGACAGAAAAATACACGAAAGTATTTTTACAATGAAAAAAAATGAACCTATATCAGAACAAATATTTTTCTATGTTTCTGGGTTGTGTTTGACCTAAAAAACCACCCTTACGTCATTAGAGGGCGTGGTCGCTACTTCTTGTGATTTTGAACACGCAACCCCTTTTACATAACTTACATTTTCAGTAAGAATTTTCCAAGTAATTTGACGAAGCAATATCATTTTTCTAAAAAAATTAAGTCTGTTATAAGTATATGGAATAGGTAGGCAGTCTAAATAAAAACAAATTATGTAGTTCCAAAATACACGTCACACGTTCGCTCGTCTTGTGCGACATTTCAAACCAATGTAATGGCGTGAGTTTTTGGTTAAGTAAAAAAAAGAAAATGAAATAGTCCACACCGTTATTTTTTAAATGTACGTAATTTCATTTTAGTATTTACCCGCCTAAATAAAATATGACAATGGTTGCAAAACATAGCGTGATAATTTTAAAATGTCCCCTAATAATAATATATTATGTAAGTTCGCGAATTCTTGCAAACATCACTTTCATTAAAAACATTTTAAAAAGCCTACAAAGTTATTTAAAACACAATTTCATGCTACCTATTTCGTTATCAACCCTGCCAAGTCACCGGAAAACATAACAAAACGCTTTGAATTTCCAAAGCAAAGCCAACATAAACATTATGCCTGATTTATGCCGTCCCTGTTTTTTTACGTTACCATGGCAACGGGGGGTACCAACAAACGAAATCTATACATTACTCTTGTACACAGCAAAGTAGACTTTATGTGAAGGGGACAGGGTAGATTTGTGTTTAGTAATTAGATTTTCAATTATTTAATATTTTTCGTAGTAGTAATTTATTGATGGGGGATAATTTGTAAGTTTCTTTTGTTTCAGGATTGAAATTTATATGTGAAATTAACTGTGTTTTAATAATCAATTACTAGGCTAGTATTAAGGTTGCTATATATTTACTTCACCAACGCAAATGGTAGGAATATAAATAAAATAAATTCACAACTATAAATTAATCTATTGATAATATTATTTTAATGTCATCTCGCATCGAATGAATAATTTATAAGAATAATTTAAGAATAAGAATAATTTATTTCCTCAATAAAAAACTTTGTTACAATCAGTGAACTAAACATTAGTCTACAATTTATTAAACTATGGTACGTCATTGTAACAATCACTTATAATATTATCAGTGGTCTCCAAACTAAGCTTCGCTTGTATCTTGGAGACCAGAGTTACGGTATTCATACACATTATACATTACGTCAAGGAAGGTAGAATTAGGTTTAAAACAATAGCTACGAGTATAATAGTATAGAACATAATGACATTTTACTGTAACATATTTGAAATTTTCCGTTTAATTATCTATTACAGATTCTTCTAAAGGAAAATTGTACAAAAATATAATAAAATAAAAATAAAAAAATATTAAAAAAAATAGGAAATAGTTTATAGATCCTGCGAGTGTCGTTTAGTGTGTGTGTGTTTGTGTGTGTGTGTGTGTGTGTGTGTGTGTGTGTGTGTGTGTGTGTGTGTGTGTGTGTGTATGTTTGCGTGCCTGCGTGTGGGTGTACTATGAGATAAGAGCTTCAGTCTCGTTGTATGTTAGGGAATTAAGATATTTTTTCACTGTATTTTTGCATTTATAGTTTGGAAGGGATTTTATATTACACTGCTTGCTGACTTTGTTATATATTTTTATTAAAGAGAATGCTGGACATCTACTTGCTAATGAGCTATTCGACGAGGGGGCAGGTACATGCAGAACTCTCTTAGCTAACAAACTTTCGTAATCTGATCTGCCTTTCAAACTCTTGTGTGTGTATAGTATAGCATAAAGAATAAATAATTGTCTGACACGAAGGACTGAAAATTCAGTATACAACAAGTCTGTTGGATATCGAAATGGCTTCCTAAGTGTTATCTTTATTATTGCCCTTTGGGCTCTTTCAACTTCAATAAATGTAGCCTTCCCGGCTGCACCCCAAACAGAAATTCCGTACTGAAGTACCGATTGGCATAGACCTAGATATATTGTCCGTAGAATGTCCACAGGTGTACAATCGCGAATTTTTTTCATTATATAAATTAACTTCCTGATTCGACTAGACAATAGGTGAATGTGTGGTTTAAAACACAGGTTTTCATCTATTGTAATACCTAAATATTTGATGGAATTAGTGCGTTCTACATTAAGGCATGAGCAGTTTATACGCTGCGAGGTATATGTGTGATTTGTGTGATACTTTAGAGTAAGATGTTGAGGCGGTCTTGTTCTTGCTGTTTTATAAAATGTTATGAACTTCGTTTTTGTTAAGTTAAGTGTTAGCAGATTTTGATCAAGTTCTCTAGCAACGATAATCAACCCTTCCTCCGCAAGACGGTAAACTTGTTCCCATTTTGCCGCATGGAATAATATTGCTGTATCATCTGCATATGATATTATTTCAGCACTATGCAGTGTCGCATTTAAAATGTCGTCCATGTAAAATGCAAATAACGTTGGGCCAAGTGTACTGCCTTGAGGAATGCCAAAATTTGTTGGAAGTATATCGCTACAGTGGTCTCCTACTTTAACTACTTGACTGCGATTGAGGAGGTAGCTTTTGAACCAATCTTGAGCAACGCCTCGTATTCCTACTACTTCCAGTTTTTTTAATAGGAGGTGTATGGATATGGTGTCGAACGCTTTTGCAAGGTCTAAGAATACACCTATGCAGTGTTCCCCTTTTTCAATAAAGTTAGCTATTGAGTTTGTCAATAACATCGCAGCGTCTTCAGTTGATCTACCTCTTCTAAATCCGAATTGTCTATTCGATAATAATTTATGTTCATCAAAATAGCTTACTAAGCGCTTACTAACTATTTTCTCGAGTAATTTTGAGAGGACACATAGAAGAGCTATTGGACGGTAGTTTTCAGGTAGATCTTTTGGGCCACTTTTATGAATTGGCCTTACTGCTGCTAATTTCCAACACTTAGGGAACGATCCATTTTCTAAACTAACATTAAAAATATGAGTCAGTGGAACTAACAGCGCCTTTTTTGCAGTTTTGATGAGTCGAACACTAATTCCATCTGGACCTGCTGCACTGTCAGATCTTAGTTGTGAGATAAATTTGTCTATTTCATCCTCGTCGGTTGGTTGTAAGAAGAAAGAGTGTGGGAAGGTACCGCGTGTCTTGTAATTTTTGGCCAATAATGTTTCAGTTCCTGAAAGTTTTCCCAAAATAAGGTCTGAGAGATTTTTACCTATTGAAGTGAAATAGTCATTACATTTATTTAAAGATTCTTTTGCGTCTTGTGTATTGGCTATGAGATGAGTAGAATCGTCTTTTTGTGTGTAGGGGTTATATATGGATTTGATAGTATTCCAGAGTCTTTTTGGGTCGTTTTTATTATCGTTAATTAATTGCCTATTATAGTCTGTCTTCAGTTTATGTAATAAATTACTACAATAGTTTCTGTACCTCGTGAATATTAGTCGTCGCATTTGATCATTAGGGTGTTTGTTAGATTCTGCGTGTAACTTGTCGCGGTGTTTAATACATCGTACGAGACCTGGAGTTATCCAGGGTTTAATATTATTTTTGCTTCGACTAACTTTGATTTCACGTTTATGTTTTTGAACAATATTTGAGAGTATATCAATAAACAGTTTTGTCGCTGTATCGGTACAGTTAGATTCTAATACGTTCGACCAGTTTGTATTAAGCAGTTCTGTCGCGATGGCATCTTCGTCTATTTTGGTCTTATAACGACGTTTAGTGTTGCTTGGTCTGTTTTTAGTAGATGTTGCAGCCATTACGATGTTATGGTCCGTAATCGTGCATTTACCAACTAACCCTGTAGAGTTTGTTTTGGATTTTATGAAAATGTGGTCCAGACATGAGGTTTCTCTAGTAGGTTCTGTTATAGCAGGCAGTAAACCATGTGAAGCCATAAGGCTCAAATAATCACAAATATTGTGATTTGCTGTGTTGCGAATGTCAAGATTGATGTCTCCGGCAACTATAACTGTGGGATATGACTTTAAATTTAACAAGCATGTGTCCAGGGATGAGATGTAATTACTTGGATTGGAAAATGATGGTGATCGGTAAATGCCTAATAACGCAATATTATTGTCTAATATTAATAGTAGACTGTCAGCATCTACAATAATTAGGTCGCACTCTGCAATATTCCAGGCAGATTTTGTGTATATAATAACTCCCCCATTTTTATTTAATTGGGTGTGAGTGCGGGATATTGTGTAACCTGCTATTGGTTCTAGCACTGTTGCGTCATTTAACCAGCATTCAGTTAGTACAATGGCATCAAAATTAATATTTAGCCGCTTATAGGCTATGAAAAAGTCGTCAAAATTATGCTGATAGCTCCTTATGTTAAGAGTTAACACTTTAAAGTCTTGATTTTTAGGAATGTGTTCACTGCATTCTTCAAGTTTGTCAATGGCGTGACAATCAATAGATATTTGTTCGTCAATATCTTGTATAATATTAAGTAACGCCATAGATATAGCTGTATAAGTTATTAAATGTGTTTGTTTTGTAATTTGCCACTAATAATACTAAAGTATTGTATACATGTAATAAAATGAAGAATGCAAGACTGTATGTTAAACATAAAAGAATATTTAAGTTTGTGCCGTAGTGATATGTTTGTGAGTAAGTGTTGTGATTGAGTTTGTGTTTAGTAAGGGGAGTGGAGCATTTCGATGTGATTTTTATGTATGTGTGTATGTCTAGCATATTTGCTAATGTAGGTGTAAGTGTGTGAGTGTGTGATTGTCGATCAATTCCTGTTAAAACATAGTAGTATTCGTTAGGTAAGTATATAACAAAGTTATACATTAGAAAGCTACAACTAATATAGAAGTTTTGGATGTTATTTACTGCAGTGAGTTTTTTAAATATGTTCAAAACTAAGTTATATAATTGGAAATTACATCTTATAATGGAACATTTAGTGTTATTTAATACTGTGCGTAGTAATCTAACATAATAGTACTTATAACGTAAGTTAAAAACTAATTTATATATTCGAAAATAACAACATATAAGTAAGTATTTTATATTCGTTACAGCAGTGTAAAGAGATCTATCGACTATAACTGCTATGCCGTGGCGATATCTAATATGCAAAAATAGCGTTAAGTAATTAAATTCAAAATAAGAACAATTCAAAATAATATTATAATTTAAAAATAATAATAGATCGGGATAAGTTTTCATACCGTAGTAGTTTGGTTTAAGCAGCTGTGGTGGACCCGAGGTGTAGTTCCAGGTCTTATATATGAAGATATAAAACTTAGAACTTAATCACTGTCAGATCGTAACTGCTTTGATTGGCTGTTAATCTTCTTGTTTGTTAAATGCAAGTGCATTAGAAGAGCAGTTTAACAGATTATAAATCTTTTATGTTAAATCAATTTTACAGGAAACGGTTAATTTAATTTTGATATCTCACTCACTTAAGATATCTAATAAATGATTGTTAATCATTGAACAGTTCTATCTTTACGATTAAAATCATTTTTTTCTATAATTCAAAGTTCAAACGACAGAATCTCTTTTTTTTTGTGTTTAAAAGTCATCTATCAACATAAAATACTTACTAATATTATAAATGCGAAAGTAACTGTCTGTATGTCGCGCTTTCACGACAAAACTACTGAACCGATTTAAATGAAATTTGGTACACAGATAGTCTAGAGCCTGAGAAAGGACATAGGATACTTTTTCCCGCGATAACCGACATCCACGCGGACGGAGCCGCGGGAAACAGTTAGTAATATTACAAGGAAGGCTTCCTATATAAAAAAATATAAATTAACGCATTACATTAATTGCTTTTGCTATCTATATACCGATATAACTTCAGTTATAGTATCAAAAGTTATCACTTTAGGCCATTCTCCCCCGCTATCATTAACTTGATGGCGCGATGACGCATTCTCGTAATAGGTAGGTGCAGTCATTTTTTGTAATATAGGGGGTTGTATGAATATCTTTTTCGTTTAAAAGGTTACCTACCAAACTTTACTTTTAGGGTACCGTGCACGAAGGGTGCCAACGGGGGTGCTCTATTACTAACCCTCCGTTGTCCGTCTGCCTGTCCGCCTGTTTGTCAGCGGGTTAATCTCATGAACAGTAATAGCTAGAAAAATATAGTACATTGAAAAAAAATAAGAAAATTATAGTAGGTAATTATAGTATTATTGTTGCCATTATAATAACAAATTAAAGTGTACGGAAACTTTTATGCGCAAGACCGACTCGCACTTGTCTGGTTTTTAGTTATTTAAAATACGGTGTTTAAGATATAAAATTCAAGAAAAGTTTTTGAAAGTCAATCTATTAATTTTTAATGCGTTGATGTATTGACAACGGGTGTACACATACATATTATTTGGCATTGATAACATACAATTTTATACAAATAAACAGACATAATCCTACATTTCGATGTTACTAATGTAATAGATTGTATGTTTTTATGTTTGTTACCACTGCAAACGAACACGACTCAACAGATTTTGATAAAACTTGGTACCTATATAATTCATAGCTTAGATTATTATATAAAAACCTTATTACCACAGTTGTATGTTCCCGTGAAATAAAACACTGTCTTTTCCGTCCCCGCGGGCAACATTGCAGGCAGAACATAGTAGGTACATTATTATAGGAGGTGCATAAGCGTCCCCATGGCTCCGGCAAAGGCAAGGACGGGACCAGGGTGTTTTAGTCGGTGCAAGTCCGACATATCTCCAAGCCGCGCCCTCGGCGTGAGTGGAAGTCATTAGCATTTCACCCCGACAAAAAAAATGTATATATAAAACCCTGTGAGATATGTCTTGCTTTAAATACCTTAATGTATAACAAAGTCGTAAACTCTCTACAATTGTATATCAAAATACTAAGTCCACGGTATTACCGTTCTAATAGGCCAATACATTCATAAGGAAGTAGAGAATCCAGACAATAAAGCGAATATGTGCGGCTTATGAAACAAATGAGTTGACTTAATTTGACAGTAATGATGGTAACCTCATAAATATTAACGTGAGAAGCAAATTAAATTGATAACAGCCGCTTGTACTATCTAATACACGTATTTATGAATAACTAGCTGTCCCCCGCGACTTTGTTCGCGTGTTTTAGTTTCAACGGTTTTTCGTTTTTGCTACATTTTTCATTTATGTTCCGTTCCTATTGGTTATAGCGTGATGTTATATAGCTTATAGCCTTCCTCAATAAACGGACTATCCAATACAAAAAGATTTTTTCAATTCGAACCAGTAGTTCCTGAGATTAGCGCGTTCAAACAAACAAACAAACAAACAAACTCTTCAGCTTTATAATATTAGTATAAATTTGCTATGTAGAGATATAGATATAGAGTAGGTACTTTACATAGCAAATTATTTATGAATAATTTGCTATTGCTATGTAGAGTACCTACTCTATAAAATCCATAGTCTATTATAGGTTATAGACTATGGATTTTAACGGTTCATAACTTTGAGAAACATTATGTAAGCCTTATTTCTATGTAACGTTATCGTTTACTAATCTATGCATATATTATACAACAAAGTCCCGGCCTCGTCTGTCTGTCTAAATGCGATGAGCCGAAAAACTATCGAACGTATTTTTATACGGTTTTCACCAATGGATAGAGTGATCTAAGGGGGAGGTTTGTGTGTATAATTCATTAATGTTTCGTCGCTAATAATAATAATAGAGCTGAACCTTTTTTTTATTTGAACGCGCTAATCTCTGAGACTACCAGCCGGTTTTGAAAACAATCTCTTTGAATTTAATAGCCCAGTTCTCGAGGGAGGTTATAGGCTATTTATTTAACATCATGTTACTTGATTTTAAAGAAAAGCAAGGCAAGGGAAACGGAGGGGCACAGATAGGTAATCAATACATATTATATTGTCTTATGTACCTTAATATTAACAATTCCATTTGTTTTGTTACAGATTTTGACGAGAAACACCTACGTATGAGGTAAGCATATCAAACTTTCGTTAGGCATATTAACTTACCCGCCGAAAAACCGCCGAGCATAATTTAGTGAACCCGCGGCTCCGGCAAAGGCAAGGACGGGATCGGGGTGTTTTTAGTCGGTGCAAGTCCGACATATCCTCACGCTGTGCCTTCATCGCGGGTTGAACTCATTAGATTTTCACCACGTCAACAAAAAAAAGGCATTTAAACTAATATAATAAAATAAAATATTATATGTCGTTTTAATTATAATAATTTAAACTAATATAATAAAAACGATGCCTTAAATAAATACTTACAGAATTAGGTAATTAAATTCTTGAAAACTATATCTACTCGTCAGTAGTTACATAAATTTTAAGTTGTGTTTGTATAATATCAGGGTTAGGGGAGTCCATTTCTACACAGTATGGCAGTGTTGGGGGTGGAGCTGCTATAATTTCACCCCTGTTGTTAAAGCAATGCGCTTAAGGTGCGGCCATTGTGAATTTCGTGTGACTCAGTAGTCGTCAGTCTCGTCGGAAAGCCGGTGAATCGGGAGTCACGTCGGGTAGGGACACCGGAGCGGCCTAATTCGTGACGTTGAACTATCCAGAGGGATGTTCGCGTATTGAGAAAGGTCTTCGGACCGCAATGAACGGGGTTTTAGGTGACTGTTAATAATAGTATCAGCCTGAAAATACCCCACTGCTGGGTAAAGACCTCTCCTCAAATAGAGAAGGAACGAGCATTGATCATGACTGCTTATCCAGGCTAAAACAGCAAAACCCATAAAGAAATAAAGTAAAATATAGTAAAGCCGTAATCTTTAACTTTTTTTGCAATATTAATCCGTCCAAAAGTCTGAATAACGGTACATCAGACACCCGCGATTGACAACAGCGATGATCCATCACAGCGGACGAATTTAACTAAAGTGCAGATAATGGCGTCAATCGTACAACCAACCACACGACAGTAGGAACAATACACAAGTAAAATCAACCTTACAGCCTTGTCATAAGAGCTATGTTAAGATCGAAGTGTTAACTTTAACGTGTCTGTCTGTACATCGGTTGGTCAGTTGATACGGAAATTTGCGGTTAACCACAATGTAACCGTAACTGATTGCCGAAAGTGTCACGTTTAAGAATTTTTATTGAGTTTTAAGTGTAGATAGTCTGTGATGGAACGGCTTGCATAATCTAAACTGTAAATCTGAAGACATTGATTTAAAAAATTGACATTAGAGCTAAATCGCATCTTTTAATACAGACTATTTAACAGCCCTAGCCAAAGAGAGATTGAAGAAAAGTAGAGAGGCCTTGCAATTTTTTTTTTTTTTATAAGCCCTTACTCTTCCTTTTTTTCTCCCGGGGAAATCCTCATGGACTTCCTCCACCCTTAGGGAAGACGGAAAAGTATGGAAGCCGGAGTCTTACCAGCTAAAACTACAGGGTTGTTTCTCCCTTCCCTTATACTGGGAACCAAGCGGGAACACAATGTAGACAAGCGCGATCTCCAGCAGGGAGGCCCCTTTCCGGAGCTGCAACGTTTAGAGTGGGGGATCGCTCTGCCTCCCCCTTCACTGATAAAAATGCGTGCGGAAGCAACCACACAGCCCACTTTGACCTTTAGAGTTCCAGACTTCCCCAAGTCTGCCGACTGAGACCATTTAAGGTGGATGAAGACCCTTGTGCGCCGGGTGTAGATCACTCTTTCTCCCTTTTAGTTCCATTACCTCATCACAAACGACGAGCCGTTACTTTACCTACTCTAACATTACTAAACTCTAACTAAAAGCATCTCTACCCTTCTTCCATATCCCTCTCTCTAGGCTTATAATTATAATCTAATTTATTTTGTACTTAAGTTTTGAAATGTATACTTGTTACGTTAGTAAGAAAACCAAGATGACATTAATCAGAAAACAGAAGATTCAAGAAAAATGGCCACAATGAGCCTTGGCACTGGGAGAATTCACAGGAGTTGTGTAAATACCCGTGAATTTCCTGATGCCTCAGCTTATAGTGGCCTATTTCATCGGAGAACGGAACAGAAGAAAAAAGAAGATTGATTCTTGTCCTTATTATTTATTAATATTTTCTAATAAAAACTACTGACCTAATGAAACATCTTAATCACACTTGTTTTTATTTCATTTTATTTTATTCTATTTATACTTGTTTGCCTTACTAAAAAAATGAATTTTAAATTAATTTCTTCCTTGAAATCTTTAAATTAACAGTTTCTAGAGCAATGTTCAAGTTAATTATTTAAATGCCATAAAATTTTTTGTACATTGACAGATCGTGCGACCCTGTGTATGATATTGTATGTATTACTTCCTCACGCATTGTGTTCCGATCGAGAAATATCTAAATCTATGCGCTTAAGTCAAAGGATATAGCGATATTATTAATTAGTTTCATTTTTGTAACTGCTTTTGTAGACTAATGGCCGAATATTGAAACGACAATCAGTTTTAAGTCGCCGTTAACTCTCATGCTGTCTCTGTCACTTTAAGGTGTAAAGTAGTGACTGATAGATATTTAAGTACGTCTTAAAGTTAAGTTGCGTTTCATTACCTACTCATACTCGATATGCGCACTCTATAGTTTACTTATTTTTACTCTAAGGCCATAACAGTCAGAAATCGTTAACCTATGATGAAATGAATCGTGATCAATTCTCGTTTTTTCTCCTAAGAATACAGATTTAGTACAGTAAGTAAGGCCTACAAAACACAAAAACAAATGACGCCCATTAACCCGCCATTTGTAAACGATTGTACCACACGACATATCAGAGGAACAGTTAGTCACGATTGTAACTATATTCAAAGATAATCGTCGGTTAGCTCCTGTAATCCATATGTAACAGATGATCTAACGTTACTGCTAACGGATAGTTATTGTGTAGTTTTTGCATGATGGCGACCGGCCGGAAAATTGTGGAACACTTTTTTAACGATTGTTCATCAGAGAATACATTTTTTACAAGTTTCTTTATTGTTAGATAAATTTTCGGTAAGTTTTTTTGGTAAATACATATTTTTTTAACTATCACTTGTTAAATAATATATTTTTTTAATAATCCAAACTTTTTATAGATTTTTTAGATTTATATTTATCGCATTTATCAAAATTAGGTATTATTATAAAGCTGATATAAATCTGCTTATATTATATGATTTTTGGTATATTAAGTATTGATATTAAACTCCGGACAGTCTTTGTAAAAACTTCGTACCTACAAAAATAAAAAAGATTAGGATTTACATACCTAGATTAAACATTGGTGCTTCTATAAATTTATTAACCCTGGGTATTGATGATCAGTCTATTATCTTTATAACAAGGCTGATATTTTATTAGTACTCGCATTTTAAGAACTGGAAAACTTCCTAATTGTGTGTGGAAGTTTTTAATGAAAGCTATGTCTCTTACTTACGCGCTTCTTACTTTTTGTACTATTCATTAACTATTTGCCAAAATTTTTACACATTCAAATGTGTTTAGATTTAAAATATCTGTAACTATGAAAGTAACATATCTTATATATAATATTATTGTATATCCCGTATAGTTCTGAGTATAAATAGTTGTCTAACAATGTAGGGAAGTAAACATTGATGATTAAGTCTACGAAAAACGGAATTGTCAGCGGAGTCGAGATTGATATGCGTGTTGGGCCACGAAACACTTAGATACAGTATGTAATAGTAGTATCAGGCATAATTAGAAAGAAATAACATTAATTGGCATACCAAGGAGCGCGCACAACGGCTTATTAACTAAAAGTTACATAGTAATTTAAAAGAACAACACCATAATAAAAACAATACCTACTATAAAACAAAAGAACAACATATTTAACATAATTAAATTATTATTATTGGACATTATGATTTAAGATAGAAATATATTATGGAATATTTATTGTCATCAATAAATCAACTTACGAGTTAATTGAATTAAGAAAGAGGCCTTACTTGTTGAAGTATATCAATGAAAAACTTATCTTTATGTAGTAACAAAGCTGCTACTGTTTTTACTTTTATATCTTTTAAACTACGCAACGGATTTTAGAAGAAGTTTTCAGAATTAGATAGAGTGATTCAAGAGGAAGGTTTATATTTTTATAATACATGCATATTATAGTACAGAATGACCGAGAAATTCAAATATTTGTAATGTTAGAAACTTAATCGTATAAAGCCGAGGCGGGTCGCTACTATAATGTAATTAAGATATATATCAAAATCAAATCCTAGCCATCCATGAAGAACGTGTAGGTAACTTTTTCTCATTTGTGTTTTTCGTACAAATAGTAAATAATGTACGACGACTATTTGGTAAGTAATCTTTCTTCAAAAGAAGAAATAAATAAAAAAAAAATAAAAAAAAAATTATCTGCCTGAAATATTTATCTGCCTGTAGGTCGCCGCAATGTCTCCTCTCACACCTCCTCTCTTCACTTGATTTTAATCCTTTTATCTAGTGTTTCCAGTCTACTTTTGTATAAAGTTTGATGATATATACGACCTTTACAGAATAAAATAAAACATGACGTTTCGTTTACAAGATGGAGAGGGTAAACCCGCTATTCCCTAACAGATCGCTCATTTCGTGGCCTTACGCGCCTACTTTTTGTTTGTGATCACTAGACGGATGGGAGTCGGTTTAGTACACAATGCTGCGACTTCCTCATATCTTTGTATCAAGCGATTAAGTACAGTTGTTATAAGGAAAGATAAGGGCTAATGACGATTTAATGAGAATCCGTGAGAAAATGTCGATATCCATAAAAGTGTCGAGGTCCAT
Organism: Diachrysia chrysitis; assembly: GCA_932294365.1. Taxonomy (NCBI): domain Eukaryota; kingdom Metazoa; phylum Arthropoda; class Insecta; order Lepidoptera; family Noctuidae; genus Diachrysia; species Diachrysia chrysitis. The sequence goes on along the minus strand of OW028659.1, from coordinate 3,745,566 downwards.
CACTAAGACAATATGTGCAAGTGTGAGTACCTATAAGTTTCCAAGAGTTTATTTATTTATTTATTTATAGGTATACCAATAGCATTACATAATTCTATAGGCTAAATTTATTTACAATTATATTTCTAATATGTATGCATATTATAGGTACACACAGCATTCACAATATCGGAGTACTAATATAAAGTGTAACAAAAAAAAAATAACTAAATTATATAGTTCTACCTCTATAAGAACACAATTAACATTAAGAACAAATTTACAAATATGGATATTTTAATATGAAGATATTTTTGTTGTTTGCAGCCGTAATGTAACCCATCTATTGTAATTTGGTCTCTAAATTTGTTTAATGAATCAGCGTGTATGTCTATGATCCGAATGATGCATTCTAATTTTCTTAGGCGTGCCTTGTTTTATCCTGGGAAAATCTCTGAGAAAGGCCGCGGAGGTGTATACTGTTACCTACCACCTACATTCCTAGCTATAACTACCGGGGTGGATCTCCCTTGAACTCCCTTCTCTTTTACCGGGCACCATGCATGGGGCAGTTTGCAAACCACCGCGACACGAATTGCGCACCCTTTTTTTTTGCTTTTTTTTTACCTGGGGGAATTCACGTGGAGTTCCACCGCCCTGGGGAAGGCGGAGTGGTATGCCGGCGGGATCTTACCGGTTTAAACCACCGGAGTGTTTCACTCTTCTCTTATACTGGGGACCCTGCGAGAAAGCGCTGCTAACTAAGGCACGACCTTGGCTGACCTCATTACCATCCTTGTTGACGGGCCAATCTCTAAATCGCGGCATTAGTTATTATAACTTTGAAATAATACTAATCATATTTAAAATCTAAACTTTCCCCGAAGAGCTAGACTCTCATTTTGATGGGTGCGGGACGTGGACCCATCGACCACTTTTAAATACAATAATGAAAAAACTATCGTCCTCATAAATAAATAAATAATAAACGTATGCAACATCACATACATTGCACTTAACCTAAAGTAAGTAGCTAAAGCACTTATGTTATGGAATTCAGAGTCAACGAAAGTACCACAAACACCCAGACCCGAGACAATGTAGAAAAAGGGTTTGTACATTGACCCGGCCGGGGATCGAACCCGGGACCTCAGAGCTGGCGACACCTTGAAAACCGGTGTGTACGCCACTCGACCACGAAGGTCGTCAAAATATAAGCATAAGATAAACAAAAAACTACTATTAACTGCTGCTTCTGAATGAGATTACTGTTCACTAAATCCAGGTCTTTAAACAAAGGCATAAAAATTTAAATCTTCCCAAAGAATAAGATACACCACGTTATGTTATATTTAAAAACCTACACCCAATCAGTTGAGTCGTTATCTCAAATCGTTCCAGTTTCTTAGAACTTTAATAGCTGCAGATAATTTTGGCTCGTGCCACCTATAACATGCAATTTACGCAAATTGTTGCCGGTTCTCGAGAATTTACGAATGTTTTTAAGCAGTTCGTGTATTATTGTAAATATTTTTTGAGGTTAAGTTTCTTTTTTTACCAATAATTTAATTAATAGTTATTTGCATGTTGAGTTGAAGCGGTTATGTCGTGCATTGCGAAATTGCATTCAAAGTAACAGAACCACGGTCCAATCCATTATACAAATCCGTTCAGTAGTTTATGAATTTATTGGGTTCAGACAGACATCTAGACAGACGAGGCAGGGAACTTGATTTTATAATAATTATGTGTATACATGAATAACAATACTTACTTAATTAATATCATCTCTTGTTAAAGTATTGCGATCACTAATAATCTGTATACTAATATATAAATCTGAAGAGTTTGTTTGAACGCGCTAATTTCAGGAACTACTGGTCCGATTACAAAAAGTCTTCCAGTGTTGGATAGCGCATTTATTGACGAACGATATAAGCTATATAAAATTACGCTGCGAAAAAAAGGAGCGGAACATAAATCTATGTTGCGAAAATGAAAAACTGTTGAAACTAAAACACGCGGTCAAAGTCGCAGGGGACAACAGCTAGTAATTTATATTTTCAATCATATCATTATAAAAAAAAAACGCTTAATAAACTTCATTCCACAACTCTGTTTGTCTGTCTGTTACGCCTTACCGGCTAAAATGATTTTGACGAAACTCGGTATGGGGTTAACTTTCATCGCTAGAAAAAGCTTATTCTCCAAAAAACGCTTTTTACCGGGCGGAGCCGCGGGTAACAGCTGGTCATTAATAAGAGCAAAACTACATCTTTACCTTGTTTCTTAGAAATTACAGGGTGTTTTAACACAGGATGCATCTGCTATCGATCTCTCAAATATGCATTTATCTCTGAAGATTATAAACTCATATTCCTTTGTTTACAATACTTATTTTGCAGTAAACAACATGGTTCCGAAGATTGGCGAGCATTATATATATTTTTTCTTTTTATAACGTGTACCGCTCTAAGGATTTTAATCCTTGTATCGCGGGAGGTTTTACAAACATTCAAAGAAAATGCACAAAGAACACCCAGACTTAGAACAAGCAGTTGTGGATCACACAAAAGTTACATGGCCTTAAACAAAACCTAAGCTAAAAAGTGTCCGTACCTAAGTTTTTTTTTTGTGTTTATGTGTGTAACATACAGTATGGATTCGACATTTAGGCATTAAATAAAACCACATACTTCTTTTTACATATTACAATCAAAGTAAAATTCAACTTACAGAAACGGCAATAGCGTAAGGGTTAGGGTGATTGCCATGTAGATGTAATCGAAAGGTCGCAGGTTCAAACCCGACCGATTATTGTCCGTAGCACTATTGACGTGAACCCACCCCAGACACAAGCATATTTAGCTTATTTAGAGAGGTTAACAGGATTGCTACCTAGTAATGCGAATTCTACCCAGACTGCTAATAAAATTAAAAAAAAAATGTTGTTTCTCAATTTGTTATTTTGAGCAAAAATTTCAGTTTCTTTCATTTCTGTTTATTTACTTAATCCATATTGTTTTGCTTCTGTGGACTAGTACCATTATGTGGCTTTATTTATTGATTACGATGATGAAGGACCGGGATTATAAGGATTAAACGCACTAAATAAGACGCTTCTTTGACATTTACCCGTATTGTTCGAATGCCCGTAACAATACTGCGCATTTAACCTTTTTGAGGGACATAACCTATAGGTCAGCTCACGTCCTTTTAAAGCGCCCCCTGCTGGCATTTTCTGTGACTAATAACATGAGAAATCGATAGTAGAGATAAGTACTCAAAATCAATAAAAACAAGGCTTTTATCCTACTTACTTAATATTTTATTACATCATTGAAATTTAACTGTTGTGTCAAAGATAAGTTTATATGTCTTACCAGATGCGCCCAGCGGTTTCTCTCGCTTGTTCATGAAAAATGGTGGTAATGATGATGATGAAAAATAGCCTTACGCTATTCCATATAATAAACTATCTATGTACCAAATTTTATTCAAATCCGATCAGCCGTTTTATCGTGATCGAGTAACATACATGCATCCATCCATCCAAACTTTTGCATTTATAATTTTTGTAAAATTACCTTCACCAACAACTGTCACTTTTAAATTATATTATGTAGGTAAGACTGAATTATTTCATAGCATGTAAGTTTTAATAATATGTCATTAAATCTTTTATGAAGCTGTTAAATTTTATCTACTTCACACCCTTTCCTGCCCTAATGGATATTACAGTTAATAAAAGCTGTTAAAAACATATTTTACTGTGGTTTTTTATATTGTACGATACCGACGTTTTGACACTTTTTGGGTAAGGTACCAACATGAACTGCTATGAGTAGTTTATGAATTTTAATAATTAATTTTTATTTTTTCGGTTCGCAAAACTAACTGTCTGTGTGTATCGCATAATTCTGTTCGTCCTTGCGTGCAGGAGCGGCGTTCGCTCCTGTTATTATGGCAGGCAAGACTGCCGATAATTTGCGCTCTAGAGATGGGCGAAGTATCGATAAACCTAGTAAGGAATAAGCTCACAAAAACTTAGGTATTTTGTTTATATACTTCAATGTGATGTTATCTGGGTTTTTTGGTTACCGATTAACATACCACCATTACTACTTATGTAAGTCAAATACTTAGGTTTTTAATATTCCTCTCCAAAACACATTTTCGCCGCCTAAATTCCATGTTTTCAATTTGATTTACTAACAAAGAAAATTATTTATTCATCGATACGAGATATCTTACATTTTATCGATATATTCACAGCACTAATCGCGGCATTCGAGGTAGGCGTCGGGCTCACAGTAGCCAGCCAGCTCACTACTTCTAATTTAACTTAATACATCAATTACACGCATTCATTTTGTACTACAATATTTATAAAATAATAAGCTAGTTAGTTTTATCCACGCTCGCACAAGAACACAAACTATTTAGAGGTTATGGAACTACATGTATGTACATTGTTGTAGGAATAAATAGTGACGTGACAATAATTTGTATTGCTTTACACGGTTTGATGAAAAAAATATTTTGGAAATGTTATCGAAAGGGAGAAGAAATGCCAGTAGAAGATCTTCCATTTCTAACAACAACGTATATACCGAATTATTTATGTACCCATTATACTTGATTAATATAAATATGTTTACCTACACATGATACGGAAATTTATATAAAACATATTTTATAATTCATTTAAATGTCTGTATAACTAAGTTAAATAATTGATATTAGAATTAGATTATTGCGTCATTGTAAGCCCTCTTCCTCTCTTTTAAATTTTGCGTGCCCGACGGGGTTCGCTATGATCTCATAGTTTTATGTTTCCACCTAAATTTAACATTGTGGAATGCAAATAAATATTGAAATTGAAATTGATTTAGGCAAATCACCTCTAAATAAAAACAACACTAAAACAAAGGAAGTAAAAATTTTACTACTAGATTTAAATTAGGTAGGTACACTGATAACTGTCCAAACCCCGCCTTAGAAACCAAAATAAACCTACAGAATTGACAAGAAACCCCACCTTTCAACCTCCAACCAAAATAAAAAATAGTCGACCTGACAGCCAAAATTTAGACACCCCTTAGGAAAATATTTAACATAAAAACACCGGGCATCGCCCCAAATGGGGTTGGGTTTGGGGTTGGGAAAGTGGTGTGGGGGTGGCGGAAACCCATAATGGTAGTTTGTCACGAACCTTCACCCCAAATTACCAGGTTCCTAGAATATATACGTAGGTAGTTTTGCCTTCATGGTTCACATTTATGTTGGTATATTTTTCAACACGCTATCCGTGATTTAGCTTTATACCATTGTTATCAGGAGGCGTGCAGTCCATAAACAATATTAACAACTTTTTTGTCTCGACATTAGAACGATACATAAACAATGAACAATTCTGCGACATGGCATATCTAAATTATTGAAGTAGATAATGTTATTTATGTGAACTATTTAAACAAAAGGTTTATTTTGAGGTATATTATCCACATTAATCTACAACCTTACCCATATGCTTTTACAGAAACCGCGTTATGATTTTCTATGGCGTTAAGTAATTCTTTAACGTTTGACTATAGGTACCGTGTATCTTGCCGTGTTTTAAATCTATATCTATATACTAATATATAAAGCTGAAGAGTTTGTTTATTTGAACGCGCTAATCTCAGTAACTACTGGTCCAATTTGAAAAATTCTTATAGTGTTTGTTAGCCCATTTATTGAGGATGGCTATAAGCCACATAAAATTATATTAGGTATACGCTGCGATCAAAAGGAGCGGAGCATAAATAAAAAATGTTGCAAAAATGACGAACCGTTAAAACTAAATCACGCGAACAAAGTCGCGGGGGACAGCAAGTGGTATATATAAGGATACAAGCTGTGCCCCGCGGTTTCCCCTATTCCCGTAAGATTTCTTTTACGTGACATTTTCCAATGTGATTTTATAGTTATTCTGCTATTCGGGGTGGACAGGAAGACAACAAATCAATGATCATGAAAATCGGTCCACCTATTCTTGAGTTATAAATTGTGTAGGTAACTAACCCGACTTTTTTGTATACATAAACTCTAACTTTAATGTAATTAGGTGCTAAGGTGTGGTAGGTGCTAAATCCTTCTTTATTTTTGTGGATTTGTGGCCAGTTCGTATATTTAAGAAACGATTCGTATTGCTAACGGACGGTAGAATTTTCTAAGCAAAACGAACCGTTCGTCGGTAGAAACCAGGCATAAGACGACTTAACTAGTATTTTCTAGTGACATTGTGTACTAGTGTACTCTAGTATATCTTTATTACAGGAACGTCAAACATCACTAGGTACTACTTACTTAGTTAAATTTCACGAGGAAAAGTCAACTTTACACGATCTAATCAATAAAATATGTATATTATATACAATGGCACCTGGCACTCTTTACAAAACACGCATACCTATACAACTGCCATGACATGAAATACAAAAACTTGAAAACCCCGGCAATTCCGCAAATGCATTTTATGCAATACCCTTTTCCCGGTAATGGGTGATTTCCTGGCACCACCCTACGCAAACCACCCCACTAAAGTGGGGATAAGTGGTGGTAAGTGGTGACTGGCACCAAGATTGTGCAGACTTATGCAATCATTCACGTGTTTCGTTTTAAAAGTTTGCAAAGCTATTACGCTGTTGGATTTGAGTGTTTTAATACCGTGCCTGGTTGTACCTTGGCTTTTTTGTAACTCAGATTTATTTAAGATTTTATAGTTAAAGGAGTAGGCAGGCTAAATAAGTATGTAATGACGTTATAAATATTAGCTGTCTTTAGATTTAGGTACTATTTATTGGATATAATTACATAGATATGTTATATCTGTAATGCACCTACCTACTTACCTACTTTATTAAATACAACATCTGCCTAATTTGGGATAAGATGGCCATGTGTGAATTGTCCCAACATATATCTCATATTTTTCACGGGCTATCCTCAGTAGCGAGAATACGCAGTCCTTTGAAAGGCTTACGCGGGGACACACGCATGACGCAGTGGCCTTATTGAGAACTTTAATCGAAACTGGGATAGGGCATCTACCAGGGCCCATCCACCTCTGCTATATGGAAGAACAGATATGAACGGTCCAAAGTAGATAGAAAGCTATTGTAAATTATGAATGAAAGATAAAAATTTAAGCTATGTGTGGGTATATGTTAGTGGATTGGTTATTGGAACTAAATCGGAAAACTATGACATTATATTATTACTATGATTAGTATTAAATAAAAAATTACAATAGTGACAACCATTAATCTATTTTAAGACAGAACATAGGTACTTTTGTAGTGAGGTAGGTACTTATACAACTATAAGTTGTGTCTACTTATAGAACAATTTTATTTAGGAACGGCAAATATTTTTTGGGATAGACTGACTTAAGCATTTGTATTCGATTTTAGTATTTCTCAAGGAAAATTGTCAATGTGTATATTCATAACTTTACATTGCATCTTTAGGTACTCAAATTAAGAACTCTATGCCTTTAAATAAAGTACATAATTGTCCGCAGGTGATAAAATGGAGGGATCTTCGTCAGACTACAGTGACGAGGAGGTGGGAGTACTGGCCAGAGGCCAGAAGCTGTGGGTCCGCGGGGTGAGGTCACACACGACCTGCGCTGACATCGTGCGAGCTTTGCAGGACGCTCCCGAAGGTATGACAAAAGCACTTTAATCGCAGATATTCTGAGAAGTATAACACGATACTTGGGCCAGTAAATAAAATATACCAGGCCTATATAAGACCTATTCTTAAACTTATAAAATCTCTTTATACAAGAAACAGGTAGTCGCGTTACCATAAATATATAGAACATTCACAGCGCCATTCAGCATATTCTTTGGAAAGAGACAATCGTGAAATTGACGAAATACACAAGAATATTATCGTGTCTTCTTCAAATTCTTCATGGTCGATGTGAAATATTTATACCAGGGAAGTAAGTTAAGAAGAGTTAAGTCAAATGGACGGACACAAATTAAAAAGTAGATCATTCACGATAAAAATTCGACATGAATTCATTCTTAGACCTACCTTTTCTTATGTTATCTATTTAACTGCTGCACTGCTGGGTAAGTCTTCCCAAATTTCTTTCAGGCTCCTCTATCCTGAACCGTTTGTTCACTTCTGATACTCTAAATAAGAACTGTTTCCCAGCTGGTGGCAGCGTGAGTGACCACGGTGAGTGGGTGCTGGCAGAGCGATGGCGAGGAGTTGAGAGGCCGCTGCCTCCTGATGTACCGGTGCTGCACGTCCTGGCTGCCTGGGGAGACGCTAGGCACGAGGTTAGTAAGGTCAACATAAATAAAAAATAACGTAAAAAGAAACAACATAACTTTAACTTGTTTTTAAGTCCTTGAGATTTGAACTGTCGTGCTAATTTCAAAAAGTTTTATGTAATCCAAACTTTGATTGTGTACAAAATCTGTTTATGACTTATTATTAGACAATAAACAATAGGTAGTAAGAATATAATGTTATGTGAATCGTGTACTTAAGTTGATGATTCCATGGAACTTAATGACGCTATGCGTTCCAAAGGTCCCAAAAATAAGCTGATGTGAAGCTCTACCGGTGCCAAAGAAAAACTCCATCAAGTTTTTGGATATATCAGTTAGCCGACCTTTGAATTGGGTTTGGACTTCTGGACCCTAGAACCCTTTACTTAGTTATTATAAACCAACTAGCTTTTTCCCGCGGCTCCGCCCGCTTGGATGTCGGTTATCGCGGCAAAAGTAGCCTATGTCCTTTCTCAGGCTCTAGACTATCTGTGTGCCAAATTTCAATTTAAATCGGTTCAGTAGTTTTTGCGTGAAAGCGCGACAGACAGACGAACAGATAGTTACTTTCGTATTTATAATATTAGTAAGGATATCAAGTTAACCATCAAAAAGAGCCAAAAGACTATTATATTATTCGTCTGTTAAATATAATTCTTATATTTTTAGTCTCATCTTCTCATCATTATTTTTCTATCCTTCAGGTTCGCTTAGCCCTGCGACGAGTATCAAGCGGTGGTGAAGACGATTCTGGCCGAGACAGTGATGGCGGTAGCCGGGGAGGAGCTCGGCGACGTCGACGCCGGGACCTGAGGGCCGCCACGCCACCCCCTAGAGCCAGGAGCGAGGACCCCGCCGCCAGGCTCGTGTCCGTCATACAGCATCAGAGCAGAACCATTCATCAGCAACTTGATAAGCTGAGGTACTGTATAATGATGTTTTTAGCAGTTAGTTGAATATAATATTGTATTTAAGTACCACATTTTGAGTGGTTATACTGGTTACATGACTGATGATATACGTTGTTAAAGTTGACTTCCAACTCTTGCTTTTGTGCTGTATAAGGCCAACTTTCTTTTAATCAAGTTTAATGCATGGAATTTTAAAAAAAAACCATATCTAATTTTAATATGTTAAAATTACAGAGAACAAGAAAAGCTGATCGACCAACTAGAAGACCAAACCCACAAAACGCGAATGGAGAAACACGGCACCAACTACCTTCTCGAATCATACCTTCGAGACCTCGGGAGATGTAGTGAGGTCAACGACAGTCAAGCAGGGAACAGCGACAGCGGAGTAGGAGTTGGCAGTGGAACCCCACCACGAAGACACACGAAACACAAGTCAAGAAGAGAAAGACACCTCATGAGAGAACACTACTTTACGAAAGAACTCACAGACATTTGCCAAGTAAACTCAGAAAGACTAATGCAAACACAAAACGATACAGACTCCGAAGCATCAACAGATGAACTCTCAAGGATACGAGAAGAAATAGAACTGCTAGAAAAATTCGCAATCATCAACAAAAGGTTACATCGCGAAGAAGAACTGGTCGTCAGATTGACATCTAAAGTAAAAAGGTACATGGACGAAAATAAAGCAAACAGTTGCGAAAATGTGTCACAAGTGAGAATGCTAATCGACAAAATTGAACAAGACTTGATGAACACAGCGAAAGAGATGCAAGATAACGCAGCGGAGCTGGAGAAAGCAGACAGAGATATAGAAAGCCGAATGAAACTCCTTGACGAACTTACGCTTGAGTTGGAAGAGGAAGAACTACAGAATGCTGTTTTGAAAAGACAGTTGAACGAAGCCTCAAGTCGTCAGCCAATCTTATTACAAGATAGCTATGTACCTGTTTTAGACCAAACTAATTTAAATCAGGCGATAAATTGTGGGGGCCCTGCCTATGTGCTCGACACGTTGGTATGACATACGATTAAAATTGGAGTTATTGTCCCAAAGATGTTTTATTGAAATTACCATATTGTAAGTAGCATAAGATATTTACTGGAGACCTGTACAACGAATTGATAATAATAATAAAATTATTTAGCGCCAATTAATTAGTAAATGTGATTAAATGTAATGGCTTTCGACAGTTTCATTATTTTTACGTGGCTGATACAAAACTACCTTATTTAAAGACGTTAATTATGGTTACATACTCAAGGCATTATTTAGAAGAGATTTAAGTATACTAAGGCTCTCTTAAGTAATCATTAAACGTCGCTGAGTGCGACAGTAGATTTGTCTTTCTTAAATAATAAAAAAAAAACCTAAGAAACCATTAAACGTGCTGCCGCACTCAGAGACAAATAAATCAATTTTGAAGTAACAAATTGAAAAAGGTCCTCAATATTACCTGTTAAATTTAAGGTTATCTAACGATTATTTAGATTATTTCCACCATTATTTACACGCATGTATCTGATATTTAAGTTGTTTGTAAGAATAAAATACATAAATGGTGCTAAGACTTACCTAATCTAACCAAAATTAGGGCTCGTTTTATTTTATGAGATAGACCAAATAAAAGAGTACATAAACATTGAAGTACATATTACTGAACCACACCTACATTTCATTATTTTTTGCATATTAACATTGTCAATCAGTTGACATTTTGTGCAAATTAAATTAAAATTAGCAGACACTTCTTGACTGTTTTAGTATATTTTCAAAGTCATCTGGAGAGAAAAACCCATAAATGTATGATATATGCATTATTTCATTAATAGTTTATTTTATATAACCTAACGATTTATTCGAATACCAAATATGTATCCACCAATCAGAGTACAGTAAACCGCTCAGTGGTTACATTGACTTTGGCGCTTATTCTGTTTTATCCACAATTCTTTTTTATATTTTTTTTAAATGCTGCATACTAGAAATACATTATATATAAATTTTATGCGCGCCGTTTATTTAAAATTATCTCAAAACCTAATATTACCGTAATAATATCGGAAGCATTGACATTTTCGCATAAACGTCTGTCGTCGCACGGAAAATCACTTAAATCAGTAAACGGGCGTAGTACTAACAACAAAAAATTTGCTTACGCTCGACACCAGAGGCTACTAGCGATGTGCGTACAGTATGCTTGTCTGTGTTTACTCTAAGGATCAAACTTAATTTGACAGTTCTATTTATATGAGTGGTTATCGAATTTATTAAAAAGATACAGATAGCCGAAGTTTAGTTCGTATGTAACAGAATAAGCGCCATTGACAGTTTCAAAGAGTTAAGGTCGAGTTTCGTAATATGTTAGCACTGTCACGCGGTTCACTGTACGTTTTAATAAACCTAGTCAAATTCAATATCCCGAAGATTACTCCTCCGTTTAATACTATAGAAAAAATATCAATTAATAATACTGATATGTCTGTCCAACTATGAAGGCCATTTTTATTCATTCATTAATTACCACGATCGCAATTAAAAAATATACTCCTAGGCCTAGTGGTATTATTATTTACTACATAAACCCATTTCATACTAAAATAATTATTTTGTCAAGTAAAAAATATCTTAAAGCAATTTTTTACATACATATAAGATTATAAGTACTTACTTTCAACACATAAAATAGTTTCTGTTCAAAAAGTTTGAATAATATTATTTCTGAAAACAATCCCAAATTAATTGTTTTAATTACATTATATTATGTTTATACAATTGTAAATAATACAAATATACAACGATTATATAAAGAGACGAGTGTTTTATTTTATATTGTGGTATTGGTCATATTGGCTTGTCAATATCACATTGGGGCGCTGAGAAGACGACGGACATTTTGTCCGTCGGACATAAGATTGCCGCAGAGGTACGGTGGTTGTCGTGTTCAACTTGTCCACGGAAAAATTGTCAATCGATTGCTCAGCAGATGACCAGAAGAACATTGTTTTTAACAGGCATGAGTAAATAAAATGATTTAATAGTAAAGCATATGTTTTATTGAATAAAATAGGTATACGAAAATAATAAAATGCGTTTCCATTCATTTTATGTCTTGGCCAGTGTTTAGATGACAGTCAACTATAACATTGCAGTCTTTAAAAAAAAAGAGTTTTTTGTATCAAAACCTTATGAATCTTTTTTAAAGCTTAATATCAGAAAATACGTTTGATAGCCTTATAGAAAACATGTACTTTTTATAAGCTACTTTAAAAAAACTACTATATTTTATAGAGATAGAATTGTACATTATTAAGAGCCATACTGAAGCTACTGTAAACCGGACATCATTGATTGGATCATCATCGGAAATAGTCGCCACAAAATTGTCAATCGTCATCTAAACACTGGCCAAAATGACCTTTGTGAAAGCTATGGGAGGGGAGTGGTAGGAGTTCATCGGAGTGCCTGGTGACGTGACTGTTTCCATGGCAACGAGGATAACCTAGATCCCCATCGCCTATGGATACGTCATCACTATCGACACCCCCAAGACGCTCATCGCTTACTCCGTGTCCATCGCCACCTGAAAAACGCAAAATTTAAGAATTAAATAAATAATAATAAATAAATAAATGTGGACAACATCACATACATTGCTCTGAACCCAAAGTAAGTAAATGCAGTGACAACGAAGGTACCACCACCTAGACCCAAGACAATGTAGAAAAGGGGTTTTCTACATTGAGCAGGCCGGGGATCAAACCCGGGACCTCAGAGCTGGCGACACCTTGAAAACCGGTGTGTACGCCACTCGGCTACGGAGGTCGTCATTAGAATTATTACCAAATTTTTTAAATCCTAGGCTTTTTGGTAAAACCTCAGGCAGTAGCTTGTTCCAATGTGGAGGTGGTTTGACTGACCCGGGGTGTTTTGAGTCTGTGCAAATCCGACATATTTATTTATTAAGATCTCCTCCCTAAAGCTTATGCGTACAAATTTCTATAAGTACCTACATAAAGTTACTTAGGTATCTAAGGCTTACGCACTAGCCAATTATGGGCTAACCAACATTCTCCAAAACAAGCCACTATTCTCTATAAAATACAAATAACCCCACGTCGTGCTCTCGGCGTAGGTTGTGAAGTAATAAGGTTTTTTACAGCGTCAACCAAAATAAGTTTATATAAATAGTATCTGTTTTCGATATCGAGTATTGAACTGTTGGCACTAGTATGAACATGTATGATCGTAAATTAAGTGTCAAATGAGACAGCACAGTTTTATTAAAACTTACTTAAAACCTAATAATATCGAAACGGTGATATTTTCGCATAAACGTCTGTCGTTGTACGGAAAATCACATAAATCACTGTAAACGAGCGCAGCACTTTTAGCTAAAAATGTGCTTACGCTTCACATAAGACACACTCTATGCTTGTCTATGACAACTCTATGGTTTGAAAGAAAATTCTTTGCACCTTGTACATTTGAGAAAGATAGAGTAGCGGTTCGAATTTATACTTAACTGTTACTGGAATCGCGACACTAATTAATTGGCGTAGTCGGATACATGACGACCGAGGGATAAGACAGTCCATCACTATCAGTACTGTTCGAATAAATCACAACACTAGGTGCTGACTCTGGTTCATCAGTCTCGTCATCAAAACGTACTGTCGTTTTTCCTTTAAAATCAGTCTTAATTATGATTATAGGTAAGTCTTCCACGTCGGGTGCGCTCGCCCATTTCTTGTACAGGGCTTTGGCCAGATAAACAGGGTAAAAGTAGTCCCTTTGAGGATTCAATTCATAATTGGTAAAAACAAACGGTACTTCCACATTAGCTGTCACGACACGTCTCGTCGCCTGCTCATTGAACACTTCTCCAGACTGTTTAGCCTTTATTGCCGCTGACAGAAACATCGACCATCTCGGAAGGTAATAGCCAGTAAATAGTTCCCACCATTGCTTGCAGGCGTAATCAGAAATCTCCCCGTTCGGTCCCCACAACGTGATCTGATTCCGTGCATTCATCTCGTATAAATCAGCCTCTTCAGAATTATTTGCTAATAGCCTGGCTTTATTTACCCAATTTACAAAAATGAATTTGTCATTACTTGATAATATTTTCGCCATATCATAAAGAGCGTCTAGAAACCGTTTGACAGACGACTCGAATATGAATGTGTTTGTGTATCTATCATTAACAACGTTTATATAAAGTTGTTCGGCTCTGTACTGCAAGGCTTGGCGTGTCACGTCTACTATATCTATATTTAATCCGTCAGATGAGCATACATTGGAAGCCGAAAGCAGCTTCCGAAATGCCTGAAATAAATCATAGCTTTTGTACCAAGCCCATGGCTTTATTCTAAAGCTTGGTCTCCGCGTAACGACGTACTTGCCGCGCACTCTGTTTATTCCATTAAAGCTATAAACACTTTTGAGCAGGTACTTCCAAGCTTCTCCGGCCTCTCTGCATCCGTATCGTCTCTCGGCGTAGTCCGCTACCCAAGCGTCAAGGTCTTGTACCGGAGACTTGCGCCAGGCTGACTCCAACATCAAGTCATATACCACATAGTTCTGGTTGATACCCTCTGGTGTGAGCCCGACGCCGATCATTGTGCTGTTCTTTCGAGACCTGACTTCATAAACGTCTCTATTTATAGTCACCATATTGCCAAACATGCCCAGTGTTCCACCGAAATTATGAAGCATGCACCAGATGAATGGTTGGCCAAAATACATTTGATAAAGATCGTATTGAGGCCACTGTTCTGACTGCAGGTCAAGTATAAGCATTCTGCCGTTAGGTATCGAGTTAACAAAAGCTTTCACCCTCTTTATTGGCCACAATATAGGAGTATCCACAAACATCCAATTTTGAAGAAGCCACACTGCATCCTTGTCGAAGTCTGTAAGTGTTGAGAATATTTTCCTTGCAGTCTCTTGAACCAAAGTTGTGGAAAATTCTGATAATTTTACTTCATTAAAGGGATCAGCTGTGTATATGTGCGCAGCTTGTGTAGACCCTTTTGTGATTTCCTCTAGAAACATTTTACCGATTCGTGTAAAAAGAGGATCTGAGGGGTCCATGAAAAGACCGCAGCAATACTCATTACCGAATTTGTTCCACTGTTCTACTCCATAAAATGTAGTGTTGGGGAACAGTTTCGAAAACGATACAGGTACGTGTCCATTAAAGGCTGGTAGAACTGGTACAATGCCTAATTTAAGCATAGCGTCGATAGTTTTTTGCTGTATCTCTGTTTGTAGAACGTGCCAAGAGTTAGGTAAAGGACCGCCCCAACCGTGGACGTTGCCCATTCGAAGCCATGACAAAAACGCTGGTCCCGTGAAATGTTTATCAATTTCCTCTTGCGTCATGCCCATCTGAAGGTATATTCGGGCCCAAGCAGCCTCTTGAGCTACAGGAGCTAGCGACAGGTTAATACCGTTCAGAGCCATCCATTCCACATGATTCATCCAGTCTTCAAGATTCCACCACACGAAACTATAAGAAGCGGTGCACACGTTTTGGTAGTATCGAAATCTGTCGTTAGCGATAATAGTTTCATTGACTTCGGGTAAATCATCAATCGGTATTTGTACGCGCTTTGTCTGCCATTCAATCTGGCTCTTCCAGTATTTCTTAATATAATAGTTGAAACCCCACACTGCAGCTACACCTGTGCTGGCTTTAATGCGCAGGGTTCCATCATATGCTTCTATATTAAAGGTGTCTTTATTGTCTTGAAACCATACAGGTTCTATTTCCACTTCCACATTCACACCTCTATTCGTTCCATCAGTCAGTTTGGTGTACTTCTCTATGATTTCTAACGCTGCTTTTTTTTGTACTCGGGCCGGTGTTTTCGTTTGGAGTTTTGTAGGGTCCAGATATTTCAAGTTGAGTGCCGATACGAGGCTTGCTCCCAAAAAGAGCGTTAAAAGGAGAGACCGCCACATAGTGACAGCGGACTCCGACTGACACAAACGCTTATGGTGCAAGTCTGTTGCGGTAAATGCAACAGTTTAAGTATTGATTTTGTCAAACTAATAAAAACCTAGATCTAATATTTTTACTGTTGGTAGTTTTATTGAAACAACTATGAGTATTATTTGGTATAGTGGTTGTATATTTTGTCAGTCAATTTATGTCATGAATAATGGCGAGCTTATCGATGACGAAAGTCAATGTTTAATAAGACAAGAAGTAAAATACTAATTGACTAATTTTGCTCTTAGCCAACGGATCTCAGATTTAAAATTTAGATGTTTTAAAGTGCCGCCACGACTATTGGCCTTATTCCCAAGCTATGTCCGAATCAGCTTCCAGTCTCACCGGATTAAGCTAAACACTGTATTTTACATGGATCGACTGCCTATTTGACCTTCACAACCTATTTTTACTGGTTAGTGCATAATCCCTTGGTAATATTATTATATTGTTGTAAGTATATAATAATACCCTCCTACTCCTCATATAAAGAAGGAAAGAGCATTGATCACCACGCTTGCTCATTGCGGGTTGGTGATTTCAGGTTCAAATTTTTGGAATCCAGGTTTCCTCCACCGATAATGTTATAAGCATAGTTGTGTTATAAAAGGCATTTGAGAAAGATAACGTTAGTTCATTATCAATGAAAACAATATTTTATAATCGTTACACATTAATTCGATAGTAACCAAGATGGAAATTTAAAGAAACGGCTGGTTTTTTAGTTTGACAGCAACACAGTTAATGTTTAAATTGACCCTCGACACATGTAATTTGATAACGGATGTACGAGCAATTTGTAGCGATTGTTTCTTATCGCTTTCTTATTGACAAGCTCGAGTACAGGGTTCACTTAGATACCTATTTATTTTAATGTTAATTTCATAGTAGGTAATTTAAAAAAAAATAGTTACGTCAGCAAAGCAAAAAGGTGCATTTTTTGTTTTAAATCTACCCTTTATTTTAAAATATAGAAAAAGGTTTTATTTTCTTGATATGACCGTCGGGCCGGTTTTTTCTGTTATTATCACATATTTAAATACACTTGAAAACGTCACAATGAATAAAAAACTGTGCCTTAAGGGTGTATATTATTAATACCTTAACTGTTATGAACTGTACTAAATAGTGATAATGACATAATTAGCGAACAAACATCTTTGTTATGTCAAACTTTATCTTAATTGGTACAATAACATTTTGTTATTATTGCCCCGCCAACTATTAATATAATAAAAGAAGCTGAAATAACTAAACCTATAGATTTAAAAATGTAAATTCAATTCGCGACAGAATTGTAATGACTTTCAACAGATACGTTTAACAGTCGAGACCAACGGTTTAACGTGCTTACTAAGGCCGGACTAATATAATAATTATACATAAACGGATTACTCAAGTAGTTATAGTCAGTGATCAACATAACAGAGGATCGGACCCCCCGTCCCTAGATCAAGCTGGCCCGAGCCGGCCAAACTAGCTATAAAAATATGTCCCTAAATAATAATAACTCAGATCCAGCCATCCCTTGTTGTTTTTGCCTTATTAAGATAGTCAGCAACGCACTAAGTCGAGGTCCGAACGTTGCTGACTGAATGTTGGTGCCCTTAGTGAACGTTGCTGACGTAGTTAGTTTATTTTACTTGCTCTGGCTGGAGGCCTTACGGTTCTCGCCAAAAGTCCGGTGAAGCAGTCAAAGCCTGCGCTCAGGCTAACTGCAGTAGACCTCTTCCAAAAAAATAATAGGGCATTGGACTGGGTATAAAAAGTAAATATCTGTTTAGTCCACCAGATAAATCCTCCCAAGTCAAATTATTTGTTACTATAGTCAAAGACAAAAAGTATATAAGTGGAGCACTGACGGGCTGAAAATCGTACTAATGAAATGAGACTACTACAAGGCGACTACGCGCTGCATGGAGATGTCGATATTTCATTAACGTAAAACACATCACTCCCGATCTTATCATAGAATGAAACGTGAGATCACTCGATCTCAGAAAATAGATGGTGCACCTAGCTTTTAACACATATTGAACTTTTATTCAGTTATTTTTGTACGCTGAATACGCTTTTCATCAACCTTATCTTTTCTGTGATTAAAAAATTTACGTAAGTAGTTAAAGTATCTCTTCTCGCTGTCCACCAGCACCAGTTATCGACAGCTCCTCGTTACAGACTGCTGTAGGTGTCAGGTACTCACGGAGGCCTGCGGGTCCCGCTCGTCCCCCGGCGCGGGGCGCTCGGGCGCGGCGTCGCCGGTGGCGCTGGCCCCGCCGCCGCGCCTCTCCTCGCCCTCCACCAGCGCCAGGTAGCGCGTCAACTCCTCTTCGTCACTGATCCGCAGCGGGGACTTAGGCCCAACTACAGCGATCGAGACGTTCTGTAATGACAATAACATATGTATATAACAACTAGATATTTAATGATTTTTGACGACCTCCGTGGTCGAGTGGCGTACACACCGGTTTTCAAGGTGTCGCCAGCTCTGAGGTCCCGGGTTCGATCCCCGGCCGGGTCAAAGTAGAAAAACCCCTTTTCTACATTGTCTCGGCTCTGGGTGTTTGTGGTACCTTCGTTGTCTCTGAATTCCATAACACAAGTGCTTTAGCTACTTACTTTGGGTTCAGAGCAATGTATGTGATGTTGTCAACATTTATTATTTATTTAATGGTAGAGAGCTTGACTTCTGTATTAAAGATTCTAAATAAAATTTTCATTCTTAAGGCCAGTTATAGGTCAGTGCGTAAGGACTGTCCTGAGGATACGCATCGACTGACTGTCATTTTGTAGCTTTCAGTGCGTCACCGACCGTCGGTGCGTCGGTGAGTACGTCGGCCAATACATAGCGATAATGATATGCATCAGTAGGGTCGGCGCAGTACTGAATGATGAACACAGTATTGTTTCCATAGTTTTCAATCCAACGACGTTCCTCGTATGCAGTACTTAGTAATATACGCGTGGGTACGGTCCAGCACTTTGGTTTAATGAATTTTCTTATAAGCACGACTGACGTTCACACCGACAGCCGATCGAGCACTGTAACCGGCCTAAGAGGAACTATTCGCTTAGATTGCTAAAACACCGACACTTTAAAAATGACTGTTGAAGAATTTTTTTGTACATTTACCATATAAAACATACCAAATTTAAGTTCTTGTTCGTGAACAAATGTTAACATTTTATTACTTACCTGAATCAAAATAAAATGAAAAAAAAAAGGTTTTTTTACCTAAATGGTCTCTATAACCGCTCATTAGATATACTTTATAATTAGGTATTTAAATTCTACAGAAAAAAATTTTTTGTTTCATTTGTTATTTTTGGTGAAAGATTTTTGTTAGTATTTTTATAATAGTGTAAAATTAAGTTAAATCTAACCTTAGTGTTAAGATCCACTTCATTAGGCAGGGTATCCCTCAGGGCACGGAGCCCATGAGCCACTAATTCTTGAAGGTCACAGTCCATGAAGGTATTCAGATGCTTCTCAAGATAAGTCCTGGCTGACTGGGAGCGGGCACCAATAGCCATGGCACGGCAGTCGAAGAAGTTAGCAGATGGGCAAGTCTGGTAGATGTGGGGGCCCTGATCCTGTAAGTAGTAAAAATTATAGAGTAACATCTAATAATAAGAATATAAATTAATATGTATTATATACAATCACCAGACAAACAATAACAAATATATACAAAATAAACAGGTACAAATGGAATGCTTATTTTTTTATAAAATTTCTGGCAGCAGACCTGTGACCAGATATATTTAATAAGAATAATAAGAACACACTATGTGTGTAATAAATATAACGAAAAAAAATCATTTTTGCTAAATAAAACTTTTAAGTATATTATGTCAATATACAGAATGTTATCCACAAGGGGTGAAGAGTACATTTGGTATGTCAGTTTACTCAACTTAAATTAACTCATTTTGACTTGTACGGCATGTAAGTGGGGCAGCCCCAGATTAGTATTGAAAAAACAATAGTGACATCTTAACAACTGATTTAAAAAATGTATTAAAATCAACATTATTAGGTTTTAGGTGACAATCGCCATTTTTAATTATGTATCTTCCATTTGTATTAATTATGTCCCAGGTAGTTTCACACCAGCTGATGTGACTATTATTATTACCAATATTAAAGCACTTGTAACTAGTGCAATATGAAAGAAATCAGGGTGCCCTTTTTACAACATGATATTGTTTTTAAATATAAAATGAAAAGATCTTGTCAAATACCAGTTAGTTAATGTAAACTTACGTCATAACCCGCCACAAGTAATCCAACTCCCAATGGTCGCTTGTCATATCTCTGCGTACATATCTGCATCTTGTTGCCGACCAGACCAATCAGTCGGCCAACTGGCATTGGCGCGTCATGAGCGTAGTGGTGGTTGAGGCACTCGGTACGCATGAAACGACTGAAAGTAATTGTTTTAATTAAGACTATTTGAACTTTTAAAGACTATCCATTTCAATAAAACAGATACTGAACAAAGTTAAATTAAATATATTAATTACCTCAACATCCTGGCATCTGCAGTTAAACCAGAGATGGAGATACCGATGTGCTCATCGATAGGTATAATCTTCTTTTGGTACGCAGACAATTCACTCACTGCTCTCTTCAGAGCGATAAGAACAGCAAACTGTTTGTTTTTTAAGCCTACGGTAGCTGAACCGAGTTTCACAGCTTCCATAGCATACTCTACTTGATGGAGACGACCCTGGGGACTCCATACTGTGACGTCACTGTCATACTGGTTCCTGAACTGTGAATACAGAAAATTTTTAAATGAAATGAGGGCTACCATTATTGCGCTCACCAGTTGGCGCCACTGGCGCGTCGGCTGTTAACCAACAAACTATGGAATTTGGCGAAATTTATAATTTTGCATAAAACAAAGTCTCCCACAGGCTGTATGCTTAGATCTTTTAAACTACGCAACGGAGTTTAATGCAGTCTTCAGCAACAGATAGAGCGATTCAAGAGGAAGGCTCATAATTATGTATAATACATGCATATTATAGTCCACAAAAGCCGACAAAAGCAAAGATTTGATAGTTAAAAACTTAACCGTTAACTGTAGTCGATATGGAATAATTTTCGAAAATTGATTTATGTACAAATTAGGGATAAAATCTGTAGTAAAAAATACTTCATTTATGAGGTTATCAAATACAAACAGTTGAATTTGAGTAGAAATAAATTGTATGCACGGTATATTTTAGGCTTAATATACTCTAAACTACTATTGGAAGTAGCACGTTAATAGTATTACAATGTAAATAATTAAACAAAATAACAAAATTAACTTTTGTTCCGGCAATGACAGAGCACAATTAATAACTTTATAATAGGTTGTCAATAAAAAATTACATTTATTACATATCTTAAGGCTAAAACAACATTTTGAGCAGTTCTTACCATGTTGAAATCAACTTATAACGTGAATTTCACAAATTATGAAGGTATATTATCAGCAACTAAATTTAATATAGATGCCGCAAACGATGACTATGAAAATGTCAATTTCAAACGTCAAATATTTTTTGTCGTTGGTTGGTTTAATCCACAGATAATAAATCTTTTACCGACGTTCTCTATGTCCGGTTTGCCACAGGCTACAAATATAAATTTTAAGCGTTCGTCAGGAACTTTGTAAATGGTTACTAAATATAATTGGTCATTATTCCTACAAATTATTCTAAGAATATTTTCCTACGTTTCCTGGTCCTTGTTTACATATAAAATTATCTAGTAAAGTGTGTGCGGAACGAGAATTTTCTTAGGATTGAACCCGCAGATGTGTTCACGTATTTGTTAAGGTATAAACACTGCTGCGTCATTATAGTACGAGTGTAACATTTGGATATTTATAAAATTATGTTAGAATGCATTGTTTCGGTGGCCGTCTTCATCGTTTGAAATGGAATGATTTAATTGTTATAATAATGCTAGAGTTTCGTTTTACGGATTTACGTCACGACGGTTTTCGTTTCGCACAGACTATGAATAGCAGCAACAAATTTTTTATTTTTTTAGAAATATGTAGTTTTTACTAGCGCGTCGACACAATTAGCATTGTATCAAATGCATCTTGGTATCAGTCTATTGGAAATTGTAGAAATTGTAGCAAAATAACGTAAACATTTTTTATAAAGCAAAATAATCTAAATTTTTTCCTGTACTTCTATTAAAATAAAAATAAGTTACTAGCCTGCTGGTCTAGTGGTTAATGATTCGACTGCTAAACTGGAGGCTTGTTGTTCAGTTCCCACCCAGTCAGTGGGTTTGATTACCGCCCAAGACAATTTTTTATGTAATCAGCATGATCGTAATTTGTTCTGTATCTGGGTGTAATTTATTTATAACTAGCTGACTCGACAGTCGTTGTCCAATCAATTTTCGACATTTCCCGCGGCAATTTCATAAATTATTATCGTTCATACAGATCTTGTCCTGAAAAATAAAAACACAACAAAAAACAGCGAAATCGTCGAAAGGTCGGAACGGTCATAAATGATGCACTCATACACGTGGTAATTGATTTTTATGAATATAGATTTATAAATGTGTTTAAAATGTAAGTATGTGTATCAGTTATCTAGTTGCCATAATACAGGCTTTGCCAAGTTTGGGAACAGATGGCCCTGTGTGAGTTGTCCCAAGATATTATTATTACTTTCGTGAGCTAAGTATACCTTATTATTGTTGGCAGATTTCTGAATCATTAGTTATAATAAACATGACAAGATAATCCTGCTTTTGATGTGTCAAACAGTGTAGTCACGTCTCAGCATTGTGAAGGACTGATCTCCTGAGTAATGAAATAGCTAACGTCATACACGAACTGAATACCCCGATATTTTTTCACAACTTTACACAAAGATGAAAAAATATAAAATGTAACTTTTTGCTCCAGCTTCGCCCTCTTGGATGTCGGTTATTCGCTCTGCATGCGTCAATGCATAAGAAATAAAAATAATAATAAAAAAAATTGCACTCCGTGAGTGCCGGCCGAAGTAAAACTTGAATAAATAACGTTGTGCATTTTTGATATTTTGGAATGGTTAGGGAATAATTTTGCACGAATTGCTTTATCAGTATAAAAATGTGTTAAAATACAATATTTATTTATTGCGCTATCGTACACAAACATGACAATTTATATTACATTAAAAAGTTTATCTCTCAGAAAAATCAACTTCCATCCATAATTTCGACGACTTTTTCACCATCATTATTACCAGAACCATCATCGCCAATCTTAAAATTTCAATACGATCGGTTTATGATAGCTGAAGTAAGGAAGTAAGAAACGAACAGTTTTGATTCGAACCTATTTAAAACCTGTCTAAACACACACGAACATTCGCGCATGCGCCCTGCGCCGCCTTACGAATTTTCGATCAGGGTCACGTGCCCTGACGCGAGTTTAACATTTTTTACCCATTACAAAAAAAGTGTACAACGCCGCTAAAGGAGTTTTCACTTCAAAAATATACGTTAACAATATCCAGTCAAGGAGAATATAGCCTCCTTGGTTGTAGTCTATTTTCATAAACGTTATTAAATGTTTTCGCAGGCGACTAATAGATGGCGTTGTTACCTCACTTCTGAATCGCGCTATGGTTTCGTTACACGAGTTTGATAGGGTTGTGCGACATAACATAGAAATTCTGATAACCACCTTACTACTATTAAATTTTTGTATAGTCTCAGACAGACGTAGGGTTTTCTTTAACCTCACGTCCCTGAGATTTGTTTGTCAGTTAAAGAAGTGGAGACAGTTACTGGGGTATTTTAGAAGCCAGCAAAATGTTAGCCATAATACTCAAAGTTTAGGCTTGCGGTTGCGAATAGAAAAGAGTAGCATTTATTTCTTAGTATGTATATGGTACATTAGGGTCTTACGTTAAAATAAACATTGATTTTATATAATATTAATAATAATATCTTAGGACAGCTCACACACGGCCATCTGATCCCACACTAGGCAGAGCCTGTATTATGGCAACCAGACAACTGATAAACATACTTATATATTTCTACATACATACATATTATAGATAAATTACACCCAAACACAGAACAAATGATCGTGCTCATCACACAAAAATTTGTCCTGCGTGGGAATCGAACCCACGACCTCTAGTTTAGCAGTCAGGGTCACTAACCACTAGACCAACAGGCCCGTCAGATATATGCTGATGATAGTACTGTTACTTTCTTATCGCGGCAAAAAGTAGCCTTTGTCCTTTCTCAGGCTCTAGAATATCCGTGTACCAAATTTCATTTATATCGGTTCAGTAGTTTTGGCGTGAAAGCGCGATAGACAGACAGTTACTTTCGCATTTATAATATTAGTAAGGATTTTACCGGCCTATAAACGTTGCACTGCTCGGCATAGGCTTATTTTTATTTATGAGGCTAAAACAAATGATTCACTGTCTTAAGTCCTTTATTAATTGGTAGACAACAAAATTTAATTAAAAATATATGTCCTTAATTTAAACGAGAATACTAAACATATACACATAAATGAGAAAGTAACTCTGTCTGTTTGTCTGTTAAGCTTTCACGCCAAAACTACTGAACAAATTTTGATGAAACTTGTCATGAGGTAAGATTGGATTTTAAAAAAGGACATAGACAAGGAATGCAACAATATCCCTAATTACATAAGACATTTTGCTGAGCTACCCGTGGAAAGCGGGGGCGGTTTGTTGTTTATCGAAATACAGATCATAATTATAATATCTACCAAAGATTGGTAATATAATACAAAACATGCATTTTATGCATCATCTCAAATGCAACTTATCACTAAAGTGCGACCGAACTAAATGTTGACAACATCACATACATTGCTGTGAACCCAAAGTAAGTAGCTAAAGCACTTGTGTTATGGAACTCAGACAACGAAGGTACCACAAATACCCAGACCCGAGACAATGTAGAAAAGGGGTTTTCTACATTGACCCGGCCGGGGATCGAACCCGGGACCTCAGAGCTGGCGACACCTTGAAAACCTGTGTGTACGCCACTCGACAACGGAGGTCGTCAAATCGAACTGCGCGACACTACGCGATAAAATATTCTTTATATGAAATTGTAGTTGCAGCAGTGCAGTTCTGTTGCAGGGCGTGTGTCTCATACAATTTTATATAAAGGATATTATTTTGTCGCGTCGTGTCGCGCAGTACCGCCCAGTGCGGTCGTACCTTTACTTTTGTAGTGAATCGTCGTCATTATGCGGACTATTGCTCGAGCATATTGTCGTTCATGAGATACAGCATGCTGTCTGACAGACGGACGGACGGACAGCGGAGTCTTATTAATTGGGTCCCTTTGGCACACTGGCTACGGTACCTTAAAAACCATTTATTATAATATACCTAATACCAATACTACATACAATACTATATACAATTACTGCACGGATAGCCGAGTGGTATAGGTCACCACGCCAATTACCTCTGTGCGCGACGTGCCGCGGGTTCGATCCTCGCATGGGACAAGCATTTGTGTGACCCACAAATGTTTGTTTCAAGTCTGGGTGTTCTTTGTGCATGTGATTTGAATGTTTCTGAAACCCTCCGCGACACAAGGATTAAATTCCTTAGTGCGGGAGTCGTTTTAGAAAAAAAAAAATAGTAAAACAAAATATTAAATAATCTTTACTAATATTATAAATAAGAAAGTAGTAACTCTGTGTGTCTGTCGAGCTTTCACGCCAAAACTACTGAACCGATTGAAATGTAATTTGGTACACAGATAGTCTAAATCCTGAGAGAGGACATATGCATAGGCTATAACCAACATCCACGTTGGCGAAGCCTCGAGACACAGCTAGTAATAATATAAATCACGCGGTCAACCAAAACACTATCTTATATCTTATCTCAGTTTTCAAACGGTCATAAAGACGAAACGGACCCGATTATTACAAACGCCTTTAACTATTATGGTGTTCTAGTTATTGGTGTCAAACGGTTTCGGATTCGGACGGTCCGGCGCCGTGAACACGAGTCTAACGATAACTTATGACAATTACTCGTTCTCCGAAACACTATTGTAATATCATCTATGATTTAAGGCGGCTTCTCATGATGAAACTTTTGTTTCGACTTTGACAACATTTTTTCATTTTTCTATATCCACCACTGAGACGATTGACTCTGTCTCTGGAAACACAGATAAAAGAGGCTATGACCCTGAGTTTGTTCCGACATTTCTGCTCATGGTAGCCAATTAAGAAATTTCGAGTCGAGCTCAAAAACTTATACACTTACTGCGACACGTAAAACTGATGATATTAGCCTAGTTACAGAATGCCCACCGGAGCCCCGCCGAGCATGCTTTAGAGAACCCGGGACTCCAGCAAAGGCAAGGACGGGACCGGGATATTTTTAGTCGGTGCAAGTCCGACATATCCGCACGTCGTGCCCTCGGCGTGGGTTGAAGTCATTAGATTTTCACCCCGTAAAAAATAAGAATAGCTACAGAATAAATAATTTCATTTCATTTTTTTACATGAACAGTATGAACAGTTCCCATGCAATAATAATAAATTGCGGCGAAGTGCGAGTCGGACTCAATAGATCGGATGGTCGGATCTTAATTTCTCCTCGCCTCCTTTAATTTGTTATTTACTTTTATAGCGGCAACAGAAATACACACATACATACAGACGGACGGACGGACGGACGGACAACAAAGGCTTAGTAATAGGGTCCCATTGGCACCGATAGAGTACGGAAATCTAATAAAAGAAATGAAGATATATCGAAATATAACCACCGACAAAAAAATAATTTTGGCTTCGATATGCTCTTACTGTATATCGTGTGGAAGCACCCTTATTGCACTAATTTAGTGTGTGTGTGTTAAAGTATAGTTATAATATGGCATCCTCGTATTATTTTGATCTGTTTAATAGAATCCTCTGTATCATAGCATTTGTTTATTTATTTCCCACTTACAATTAACTATTTTAAAATGTTGATGTCCTGAAGTCGAATTATAGCAACATAAGCAATTTTTTTCTTTGGCATTTCTCACCGCCGTCTCAACGCTGGCGACACCTTGAAAACCGGTATGTACGCCACTCGACCACGGAGGTTGTCGTAATTATAGGAATATGACCACTTTATTATTTTCTTACAATTACTAAAACTTTGGCAACATCATTAAGTCGGATATTTTGTTTTCATAAAAATATATGCAAATAGTTTTAAGAAGCGAGTATATGAATGACAGCTATTAAGTCGGATATTTGATTGACGAAAAAATGCAAAGTCTCTTATCTCGATGCATTTTATTCTAAATGATCACTTGTTTGGGATTTATTGTAAAATGGCGTGGTCTTTTGGCACGCCGCCATGTCGGACTGTGAATGGGCTGCCCACATCTCTTCGCAGCATTTGTACGCGTCACGTCAGATTACGTAAAGATAGTGACAAATAAGTTTGATTCATAGCTTATACTGACCTTCTCTATTTTTTTTAAAGAAATAAAAGAAATATAGTATGTGTCTATGAAATCGTAGGTATATCTTAAGGTAAATGCGCCAGGGTAGCCCGCGACATAATAATATCTTATAATAATATCTAAGGAAAACTCACACACGGCTATCTGATCCCAAACTAGGCAGAGCCTGTATTATGGCAACCAGAAAACTGATAAACATACTTATATATTTTTACATACATACATATTAGAGATAAATTACACCCAGACACAGAACAAACGATCGTGCTCATCATACAAATATTTGTCCTGGGTGGGAATCGAACCCACTGGATAAAAATCATCAATCCAACCCTCTAAGTTCATGCAATCTCATTGAATAATATTTCATGACAAACTTATTTAATGGGATTGCATGAACTTAGAGAGTTCGATTAATGATTTAAATGATTATAATTCTGTAAATAAAGACATATTACGGCCACGAAACGTATTTTATACAAAAAACAGCCTAAAACTGACCGGAAAATCCCAAAAAACGTAAGAAAAATTAAATTTTGCGGGCTGTCCTGATGCCATCTTTCCACAGTGGATTGGTGGATCACGCCACACCGCTTACAGTGGAAAGCAGCTCGTCCGTGATGCGTCTGCGTCGCTCTGTTGCAAATCACCGCAATTGGAAGTATACCTTAAGTCAGTTAACCGATCACCTTTACGCTAATAGAAATGTTACTTGGAACGAGGGGGAGAAATCTAAAAAAAAGTGGGATGAAATATGGCAATTTTAAATATGATACCTTATTTTACTTGTTCTAGCTGAAATGGTTGAGAAAGTACCTAAATAGATATATGTATATATGTGGGCTGGAGTACGTTCTTTCTTCGTTCGATTCCTTCGAAATCTGCAACTTTGTGTATACTGCAAAGCATACAATTATATAAAGTTACAGTGTGCAGTATTTTACAAAGTGCTGAATCGGCATTATTATGAAAAACTACTTACAGTAACAAAATATTATTTAGAAGATATTTTAACTTGTTGAAAAACCGGCCAAGTGCGAGTCGGACTCGAGCATAAAGTGTTCCGTACCAAAAACAAAAATACAACTACAATTTTTTTGTTTTGAATTTTGATTTAATTTAAATTTTTGTTATAGCGGCGAAAGATATACATTCTCGACGGACATTGGAGGCTTAGTAATAGGGTTCTATTGGCACCATTTGGTTACGAAACCCTAAAAGCATTATTAAGTATGCAGTATTATTCAGTAAACTCTTAGTCATACTTTTTTGAATAACGCACTGTCTAAGTGGTTTGCTTTCAGTGTTAAAGATCGTGGGTTCAATCGAGCTTGAGAAAAAACTAGATACATAATTATAATCTCTAAATAACCCTTGTTTAAGTTGGACTTTGATAAATTAACTTCAGATTAAAAAGAAATCAATTTCAACCATATCGTCAAAAAGCATTTATCATAATTTATCACATTTCACAGCCCTTTTCAACCCACTCCGGCTGATCATATCTTTTATTATTAATTGTATAATATTCAAAAATATATAAAAAAATATGTAGTGTACATACATTTATTTTCAATAAATACAGTCTTAAGATGCTGTAGGGTTAAGTTTTTGCGCTCGACTGTACCTCGACAGTTCACCATTAATTACAAGTTGTGTGCAACTGTACTCCATCCCACGTCCCATGATCTGTAGCAGGGTGACGTCACAGGAGATCAGAGCTACCGCATAAAATGCTACGCGCCCCAGCTACGGCCACCAAAACCGTAGAGAGATCGCTACGGCGTAGACGCGCTACGCACACCCGCGTAAACTTCGTTCGAGTGTTTTTTTCGGGTATGTGTTATTTTTTATCTGTGTATTTATTGTTTTAGTGTTTAAGTGTACTTTATATTTTAATAAGACACTTTGAGTTACTTATTAAAAATACTTAATAGAAAAATTAAAGTAACTATTTAAACGCAATCGCTAGTTTAAACTATGAATAAAAAATAATTAATAAAAACATAATTACATAATTAACTTTAAATCAAAAACGATTTTATGAAATTGTAATTTAAATCTGCAGAATAATTCAATATTAAATTTTAATATACAGGGTTTTAATAGTTAAAAAATATATTGAATATTTGCAGTTCCAATTTAATCTTCTTTGCTAAGACAGGACAATATCTGTCGAGTCATCTAGTCATACAATAAATATTATCAAATCCATCTACAATAAAATTTATAATATAAAACATCTGTACTATTTGAATTATAATATCGAACACTATTTATCTACTTATTTTCCATACATAATATAAAAGAATCGTAAAATATAAATAATTATTTAATAGTGTTAGTTCATCAAATCCTTACTGGCTTATCAAGCGCTTAATCGCCTCTTAATACCACTAATAGATAATAAATAACCTTGATAAAGATGGGCGAAAATAAGATTTAATATCATCTTCGGGATAAATGAGACATAATAATAATTATTATACATACATACACAACAATCGTAAAAATTTGTTCAAACATTTAGACATCTAACAGATGTAGTCTCACATAGCAGACGCGATAGCACCGTGCTATGTCTAGATTCAGTCAAGACAGCCCTTATGCGCAAAAGTGTCTATTGCACGGCTCCAGTTAGATATAACAAAATATCTAAGATCTGGAAAGATCTGCCGTTATTATTATAAAAAAAAAGTGAAGCTTTTTAGTGGTTGAATCATATTATACTAAAACTGGGTTTTTAAGTGATTAAGACTTTGCAAGTTAGTATACCTATTATAGTTATTATAATTTTTATTATTATAGTTTGTATATAACCGCCACGGGTTCGAACGGGTGATGTGATTTAAAAAAATAATTCCATACGTTTTTCTTTCTTTCTTATAAACCTATTCTTTACAATAAGGAACATAAAAAATAAGAATTATCCGATTTGGTGCAGTCGTTCTAAAGATATGGCGTGACCAAGGAAAATCGGGATTAATTTATATATATATATAGGTGTTTTGCAAGCCTGGAAGGTAGGATATAGCTAAACTTATATTTCATTGTTATCTAGAAGTCTTCCCATTTTTGCAAAATAAATTTATCTCTATCTATAATTATTGTGTGTAGGTAGCTACTCAATTTGTTTTTAAACAGATAACAAAATCAGTGTCTATAATAATTAATTACAAAAAATATAATACATTTAATAAACTAACAAATAACAAATGCAAATTGTCTGTCAATGATAAACTTAAAAACTTTCATTTATGATATTTTAAACTAACAGTCGGATACTTTTAGTTTTTGCATTTGGTAGTTCAATATTTTTAAAAAGGTTTTAGGCTATTTTACATTGTCTTACTTGCCTCGGGAGAAAATCAAGGCGAGAGAAACCGCTGGGCACAGCTAGTCTAATAAGTCGTTTGAGTAAAATGTCAAAGATTTATCCATGAAAATCATGTACGTTACTTTTCTAATTTACTTTTACTGTACCAGTCGAGAGATAGCAAATATTATTACAAGGACACTATGTTTGGCAGATATCCAATTTTAAAACTGAAGGCTAAAAGAAAATAGTAATTTATGTGTTTATCAAGGTGAAACAATCCCACTTCATATATCATCTCCCTACCCTGCGCGCCTTCCATGGACCCCGGTCACTCACATGCGCGCAAACATTCGAACAAGGTTCGCGCGCTTTGATGTCTGTTAAAAAACCGACACAGCTTGGAAATGAAATCATTTGCAAATGTCGTCCTACACTTGTGGGTATGCGTATTCGTGTTGAAGAATGAATGAATGAATTGAAAAATTCCAAGAATGTTGCCGTCGTGGAAGCGAGACGCTGCTACTTGCAGTGTAGTGCACCGTCCCACAAAAATCATGCTTTCAAAGTTCATGGAACAAGTATTTCAAATCATTTAGGAATCAGCGCAGTGTGTATTCTTTCATTCATCTATACTAATCATAATCTCAACATTCACTCCTTTATTCTCAAATTTATTAATGTAAAAAAATTCCTTTTTTCTGACAAGTAGATACTTTTTTAAGAGTGGAAAATACTAGGTTTTGCACAAACTGAGCAGTTAAGTAAGCCTCCTGTACCTACTTTTTAATAATTCGTGACAATTATGAAGTTACTATAATAACGAATTCTAATGTGAGGATGTAATAAGAAATTGATTTCTTTTCATAAATAAATTATTTATTTTATAGATTGCTATCATAGCTAACCCATTTGTAACTGACGCGACAGTGCAAGCTATTTCCATGAATTACTTGTAAAACAGTAAAACAGTATCTAGTTATAACAGTACTTAGAAACCTATAAAATACATTTTTAAATATATATATAAAAAAAACATACATTTAAAAATATAAAATACAGTCTTCAACCGGCATCGGAAACAGGGTTCAAGCTGAAGGTGGTTAGGGCCTCAGAGAGAGGAACCTCCTCACGATACGCGCCGTGTCAAGAAGTACAGCTTTCTTAATCAAGCCTGCGACCCAGATAAGAATTATTACCAGTCTTACATATAGTCTAGAGAAAAATGACATGCGAAGATATATACCAATATGTTTTCCGGTTAGCCGTTTCCCAAACTGGATTTGGTTCGGTTTCTGGTGTTACCAAAGATGGCTCTCAAACCTCAACAATCCATTTTCTGGGCCATACAGTAAACCTTTATAAAACTGGTTGTCAGAACTGTGAACCAATAGCTAGTCGTGTTATAGTCAGTAACGTCTACTAACTATGATTCTTAAAAGTAATATCTTTAGAACTAAATCACGTTGATTTATATTTCTAAACTTTGAGAGGTGTATTCCAAACATTGAATTAGATCCCGCATCTTTGAACTAAACTAAGTCGAACTAAACTAAACTTAGTTATGTGATAACACCAAAATACTATGTTCAATTCAAAGTCCTTGAAAGTCAAACCATAGCACACTATAAAAATATATATTAAGTGTCCTTATATATATGACAGTCTTTGCATAAAGCAGTTCATCGGATTGTAAAGTATTTTGGCAACAATGTTCGAATCCCGTCTCAACATATGGAGTTGCGTAGGTCACCACGACAATAATTAACACTGTGCGCGACGTGCTGCGGATTCAATCCCCGCGTGGGACAATCATTTGAGTGATCGACAAACTCGGTAATCTGTTGTGTATATTTATACTAAGATTTTAAGAGTAAAGATTTTTATTTTTGTAACGAATAGACTCAAAAACTAAGGGAACGATTTCAAAAATTATTTTACCTTAATATGCTACATTATGCCTGAGTAACATAGGTTATGTTGCACTCGCTTTGTTGGGTAGCATAATTAATCTTGACCTAAAAAGATGCGTATGCGATATGCGACTCGATGCGACGACCTCTGTGGTCGAGTGGCGAATACCCTGTTTTTCAAGATTTCGCTAGCTCTGAGGTCCCGTGTTCGATCCCCAGACGGGTCAATGTAGAAAATCACTTTTCTACATTGTCTCAGGTCTGGGTGTGTATGATGTATGTGATGATGTCCACATTTATTTATTTATTATAAAGATTTCCAGAGCACAAAAAATATATAATTACTTTTTTACCAATATCTTGTAAGTGAAAATATTTATATAGGTCAGACGATAATTCTTTCTCCGTGATTAAAGGATTGCCTTAATGAGTTAATAAGGCGTCTATTGTTCTTTATGAAGGCTGTTTTAATAAATACAAAAACCAAGGAAAATTCCTTGGGCGGATAAAAGTAAACCTTTTAATCATAAATATATTTAAATATTGCCCTTATAAAGCGCATAATAAAGACTGACGACCTGGTGAAGGTCGCCGGAAACCACTGGATGTGGACGGCGCGGGACCGTGAGTTGTGGCGATCCTTGGAGGAGGGCTATGTTCAGCAGTGCACGTCTTTCGGCTGATATGATGATGAAAGCGCATAATAAACATATTAAAATTTATATAAACTTTATTATCTCAGTATACTTTTAACAACCATTTTCTTTCCATAGATTTTTTTCATATAAATATATAGTTATAATGAGTAGCAATTATAATAAAAAACAAAATCTAAAAACCTCTTATTTATTTATTTATTTATTTAATAATTTATGTACACACACAAAGTCATAAGAAACAACATAATTAAAACAGATGTACAAAGGTACTGCTTATTTCTAAAGAAATCTCTACCAGCAGACTCTTAATTATTTTTAAATACATAACACATGCTATAATAATTGTTTTCTCATGTTTCAAGATTTAATTTAAATAAAGGCAGTATTCGTATTCAAATTTCACTTAGTTTATCTTTCTTATACGTGACTTCCATGCTATGCATGAGACGGCAGTCTATTTTATGTCTCAAACTCTCTTAGTTTTGATAAACATCTGAGGCTGCAATAAGATCTAAATTTACACGTTTTACAGACATTTTTTAATAATTGGAACAACATACTTGTGGTACGAATAAATACCGATTATAAAAACAACGTAAAAGTTACTTTGTTTGTTTGTTGCGTTTTCATGGCTAAATTCCTAAACCGACTTTGCTAAAATTTGGAAACGAGGTACTTAAAGCTTCATGTTAGGACATAGGCTTTGCCGCGATAGCTAAATCTTTGCGGGAGATCTGCGGGCTAAAGCTAGAGACATCATTTTTTAAATGTACAAAATTATCTACTGGTCTATCCGTTCTTCTTCTAATATATAAAAATCTCGTGTCACAGTGTTTGTTATCGAACTCCTCCGAAACGGCTTGGCCGATTTTTATGTTTATTTTTTTAGTTGGTAGGTCTAAAAACAGTTCGTAGGCTATTTTTATGCTTCTAGGTGATGAGGGTGGCCCTGGCAAAATAACCTTTGTTGGATCAGCTACTTATAGTTTTATAATTTTGAAAGTATAAAGTTACATCAATTACAATTATTTAAAATAGAAACCGATATTTAAAGCTTCATAAATATATTGCTAACAAAAGCCCTTGCTTTATATAATTCGGTCCAGATTACACTTACAATTATTAGTTGTAATAAAGGCAAAGAAAACTAAACATAAAAATGTTTTCCTTCAGCTCGTAGCGTAACAATGTACTCTCATGAGTATTAAGAGTTATTAAGGTAGCCCAATACATAGGGGATAATTATGTAATACATTAACTAGTAACAATTGTGGTTAGTATTGTACAGAGAGAAATAAATGTTGCATGTTCTGATAAAAATAAAAATATTGTTATTATGTATTCTAAATAAACTTTTGTATTATTCTTTTACCGAATTAGAGAGTCCTTGTTTGTTTAAAATGATTTAATATGCAAAAAGCAAAACTATTTTTTATTCATTCATTATTTTGATGACCATTGCTCCTTCAAAGTCAATGATAATTTTGTAATTAAATAGCAATAGTAGAAAAGAAGTTTAAACCCCAGACAAGACTCAAACCCGAGATTACTGGCTTAACACCCCAGCGCAAATTTTCTTTTTACTTGCAAGTTTTGGGGGCGACGTATGCGACAATTAGTAAACCAATTCTTCCATTAATCTTAAATTCAATTCTTCTATTAATTTATCAACGATATTATATTGTAATCATCATTAATTTATGAGCTATGCTCTTGTTGGTGCAGGTTCTTCCATTTTCTTGTCTTGTGCCAGCTCTTGGACCTCTTTATACGTCAAGACTTAAATGATAAAAACGAGGTTCATTTCTAGGAGTCAACTGGAAGCTTCTTAACTGTGTTTTCTTTTGCATGGACATTTGATTACAATACCAATACAGTAAAGCAGGGCTATTTTGAAACTTGTTGACTCTTATAAGGGTGTTCCACCTTCATTGTTTGTTCCAAATAACCGCTTTGGATTTCCAAATAGCCCAACATTACTCAAAATCAGTTTTTCTTAGCCTTCCGGTTATCTTATACAGTATCGAAATGGGTAAAAACCTTCACTTTACGACCGACCTTAATTCAGCAAATTGTTCCGAAATGACAGATCTAATCACAAACTGACCCTCACTAATTTTATATAATTAACTACGATTCATTGTCGGCGTTGACACGCCTACTGTCTGCTAAAACAAATGCTGTCGTTGCTTCCAAGAATTTGAAGGATTCTTATTCTTTATTGTACACACAATTTTCAAAATAATTACATTTTATGTACAGAGGCGAGCTTAACTCATAATTGAGTTTTTTAACAAGCTTTTAATTGACTTGCAATGTACTGGTATGTATGTTTATTCGGTCAAATCTTACAAGCTAAATTAGAATCACTTCTAGACATCCAATTGAGATGTAATTTTGCATACTTATAGAAGTTCGGTGACAATACAATATTATGGTACTTTCAAGCCTCTTTGGCCATAGAAACTCCGTAACGAAACGACGCAATCTCATCGTGTTTAGGCTTGTTTGATTTGTCTTCACTAGTAACTGTGATCCTAGCTGATTAAAAAGCTTGTGAATAAAATTACATTTATAAGAAAAAACATCATTTTAGCGACTAAAAACACCCCGGTCCCTTGCCTGCCTTTACCGGAACGTGGGATCGCTCGCGCACTCCCTGCAAAATACCAGTGGTACCTATATTAAAAGTAAAATAAATGTTACATTTATTTATAAATTACATGCGTTTATGTAGTAGTTACCATGTAACAGTGACAAAATATTTATCCTAATCAAGGACAAATAAAAGCGACGAACTGATTACGTACACTTTATTACTGACTGGTAAGTTAGGAACTACCTATACAGTACGCCCGGGCAACGACAGTACTAACTCTCTCACTCTAAGAGTGTTGTATTTCCAGTTCTGACAAAAAATCCATTTTATGGGTTTTTCGTTTTTCATTCATTTCACAAGTGTAGGACGACATTTGCAAATGATTTCATTTCCAAGCTGTGTCGGTTTTGTAACAGACATCAAAGCGCGCGAACCTTGTCCGAATGTTTGCGCGCCTGTAAGTGACCGGAGAAACCTTTCTTGGAATTAAATTCGAAGCCCCGAGGACTTTGATATTTCGTGGACACAAATTAATTTCGATTTAATATTTCTAACAGTCAAAATCAAAAATCAAAATTAAAATATTTTTGTTTCAAGGCCTTTTCAGGCACTTTCAAAACGTTAAATGACTAGTTCTTTTCAGTAGCCGAAGAATTTCAAAGACAGATGACCCACGCAGTGATTTAAAAGTATTTCCTTTATTAACTAAAAAAAAAACTCCGACAAATTTGTTCTTGTCACCTGTCACTTACCGGTTTTAAGTAATCTCGAGTAAAATAATATTATAACAACACTTGGTCGACTGATTCTGTAAAAAAGAGACTCGAGTTACATTTGATATAAAAGGTATATATGTATAACTAGCTGTCTCCCGCGACTTTGTTTGCGTGTTTTAGTTACAACGGTTTTTCATTTTTGCAACATTTTTCATTTATGCTTCGCTCCTATTGGTCGTAGCGTGGTGTTATATAGCCTATAGCCTTCCTCAATAAACGGACTATCCAATACAAAAATAATTTTTCAATTCGAACCAGTATTTCCTGAGATTAGCGCGTTCAAACAAACAAACAAACAAACAAACTATTCAGCTTTATAATATTAGTATATATAAATGGTAGTAGCTTTATTAAAAAAAAAATTGAATTGAGATTCCTGGTTTTTTTATATCATATTTCTTGATTAAATTTGATTAATAAATGTTTGTTGGTTTACGTCCAATCTTGCAAGATAAATTAGAACCACTCCTATACATCCGATTGAGATGAAATTTTGCATACCTATAGAAGTTCGGTGATAATAAAATATTATAGTGCTTTCGAGCTAGTTTAAAGATGGAGACAGAAGGTCGCCATAGGAACTCTAACGGAACGATCCAATCCCATCCTATTCGGGCTTGTTTGATTTGTCATTTACTTTAAACCTAGCTGATTTAAAAGCTTGTGTTAAAATACATTTTTAATTAAAACTTATTTATAATGCTTTAGTTTCGTGATATTTTTTAAGAGAAGTAATAGTGTAAAAAAGTGATTTGTGTTTTAATATACTCATCATTGACAAATTAATAATAAAATATTTTTATACTGATTTTTGGCATGATACATTAATATCAAAATTGAAATAAAAATATTTATGATTAAATTGAAAAACCACTCTACATTTAGTGCAACTTTATCTCAGGATAATTTAAAAAAAAAATTATCGTCACTCCCAAAATGTTACATTGACACACACGAGCCAGCGTAAAACAACTTTGTGTCATTTATAAAGGTAAAATGCGCTGATTTTACAAGATATTTATAACCCAAAGGGTTGATCGGATTTCAAAGAATTTTAATTAATAATGTGACTAACCTAAATATTGCTTGGCTTTTAATATATTTTTTTTGCATTTAAAAAGGGAAAAAGTGCTTAATAGATTATTTTCAAAATTGTGTTACTAAGCCTTGTTGTATTGCCTATACCGGTTGACAACTAAAGGGATAATTAATTAATCGCTTAATTAAAAAAAATGTGAAAACACAATTTTCGAATCGTCGAACGTCGATGGTTACCGACGTTAGCCGATACTAAATTTGCGTTTTTACCTTTATTTTTATCCAGTGTACATCACTTGGGTTGTCAAAGAGACGTAGCCAATACCTACTGGTTTCTAAAAGGCTGTACAATTTGAATTGTTGTCTAATCTGGTATAACCTTTTGTGATTCATTGACGAAAAAGCAACCAAACACAAGCACTAGACTTTAGGTTTCATAGATGTTTAGCAATTTATTTGGCCTTTCAGAAACACGATCTTTGGACCCTAAATTTATGTCATTTTCCATCGCCCATAACCTTTTAGTAATGGACAATGGAAAATGACTTTAATGGGAACTGGAAAATTCCAGCAGTGGGACAGTTAATCTAAAAAAAAATCTGCTTCTACCAAGATTTCTAGCTAAAATTATTGAGGGTTGTTTCTGTAAATAAGTGGTAGTATACTTTCTTAGTTATGACAGGTTTATTATATGGGTGAATATCAACAAAGTGCATTTTTTTTCAATTTTGGTGGCAAATTTTTTTCTTCAGTTTTCGTGAAAAATAAGGACTTGTTATGAAAACAGAAAGTCTAAGTTAGCAGGATCTTCATGAGGTCCTAGAATATCTCAATAACTTCTTGATTTATTTAGTTAAAAGTCTAGTGTTGCCACCAAAATTGAATATTGGCCACCAAAATCGAAAGTGCCCACCAAAACTAAAATTAGTAGCACCAAAACTGGATCTCTGAAATAAACCTCTCTCACTAACAAAGTTCTATGTTCCTTATCTCACAAATTAAGGTTAATAGAACTCTCTATCGTTAAAAAAATATTTATTATTTCTTTTATTCTTTATTTGGCTGCTAAGCACCAGACGAGATCAATGGTTTGTAAAATCAGTCTTTAAATCTAAAAAAGGAATAGGTATATCATTTTCAATATAAATCTTTACTAAAAAAAACTTAACAAGAAAACAACATGTACAGTACTTACATCTACGTGGAGCTTGACTGTAGTTACAATCACATTTCAGATCAAATGGTCTTTAAAGATTTAAAAAAGAAAATAAAAACTAGAAAACATTACACATTACTCATATCCAATAGGAACTTGACTGCTATAGTTACACAAAATAGTTACAAGAGTTGTATGGAATAACAAACTTATTTGAGTTATCTTTCAAATAATAAGTAAAGTAATCATTATTTTTTAGATTCTTTGAATCGATGCCCTGAAATATAAAATGTATGTCTTGTATTGACGACTGAATGTTTCCAGAGTGCCGCACTCTGTCGGTTTTTGGTTTAATCATATTGCGAGTCTGAGCCAGAGCGAGACTTTCTTGACGAATTGTGCGTTGTTGTAGTAAAATCCTAAGTGTTTACCATCAAGGTATTCGGTGAAATTGTCCAGGCAATGAGGCTCGGCGCAAGGCAGTGAACGGAGCGAAAGTCGGTGCTTGGAACATTTGGTCCAAATAACTTCTTGAACTTTCATAGTTCTAAGGAGAGGTTATAACTGACTAGGAATAAGTTAGTCCTCTGTAATTTCGTAGTCTTCCACGCGTTCAATTTTTATTGACTTTGCATTGTCTTTCAGGCTTTGAATGAGACTATCAATGTCCGTAATGTCATTTGCGTACGCTACCAACTGGTTTGCAATTCTCTTTAAAACATCGCCAAAGCCGTCAGGTGCACTTTTATCATGACCACATTTGCAGTACTACACAGGTCAGATTTGGACAATAGGAACAGAACTGGGACATTGTATAGAATATTTTTTCATTTCGATAATATCCAAAAGGTGGAACTGAAACAATGTGTCGGGTGGATATCTCAGGACGTATTTTGTTATTTTCAGATAGTATTGGAACTATCTGGAGCCCATACTCACTGCGGAATCGTCATGCTGCAAAGAATCTTGTCGTTTTTTTTTGGTGCTATCTCTTCCTTTCTCTTTTTCGTAGTGTTTCAGTCTGTTCAGGATTGCCCTTTATTCTTGCTTTTCTTCTTCTTCTTTTTTATCTTTCTCTTTCTTCTTAATTTTGCCATTATACATTTATATAAAACATGAATAAGAAACGTGATTATTACTGGGCCACTATTATAATAATAGGTGTTACTTGACTGCCAAGTTTATAACATTTAACTGTTTGCTAATCAAACTGTCTTGCAAGGAAAAAAACTGGTTATATAGGTACAAAAAATACATATACAGTATAAATTTAAAACTTGGTGGCTCAGTTTCAATTTCGGTGGCGTGAAAACGCCACCAAAACCACCAAAATTGAGCCACCGAAATTGGAACCAGGCAAAAAAAAAATCTTTAAAAATAGGGGTTTTAGGCAACGGTTAAATTAATATTAAATTTTTTTTCGGATCCTAATTTACTAGCTGTAACGTGTAGCTAATTTTTAAAACTCTTCAAAATTAACAGGAAAACTATCCACCAAAAATTGAACAATTCTTGTCCCCCGTGCCACCCAAGGTGATATTTACGTTTTTTGGAGGAAACCACAGCAATAATCACACACATATTACGCGCAAGTACCGGCGCACAACCGAGATATACTAGAAAGTAAAACGCGATTTATCGCACACGCAGGAAATTTCATGTTATACTAAGTTGAACAAGTACCACCAAAATTTTGATTTTTGCTTGGACAAACTTTAATCGATGATCCTGAGCTTTTAAATTAGATTTTCTCATTTGGTATATTGGTTTTAAGATAATGTGTCTTATGCATATACTAAAAAACATGTTTATTTTTAATTATACCTTAAATTGTTACTTTGGTGGAAGCAATTATATAAAAAAATGGAGCTGGGACAAGCCACCAAACTTGAATTTTAAGGCAATTTTTTTTTTTCCTGAGTATTTAAATGCACTTAAGAAAAAAAATTATGTGGCCCTAATTGAAACAGGATACGTAGTACACCATAAAAAAAAATCAGCCACGTCCTATCATTTAACAACACGATTCTCAGCGTGGACACGTAAAATTTGGCGTTTTGATATTCACCCATATGTAAAGAAATGTGGATTTATAGAACCTTTAAGTAAGCCGTATTCTATCTTAATAAAAATAAAGTGCTGTTCGATGGTAACCTCATATTCAAGAAAGGCTGGATTTTAAAAATCTTTTTTTGGTTATTTATGGATATCGAATAAATTCGATAGGGGCACAGAAGTAAAAACACGTCTGAATGTTTGAAAAATATGGACTAAAGTGATTTGTGTGATATTTCGATCCCAAACTAATAAGTATACTAATATTCTAAATTCTATTATAAAATAATAATATTGTATTGAATTACAAACGACGCTGGTAGGTAAAGCTAGATTCAATACTGAATATAATAAAATAGAAGAGTTTGTTTATTTAGACTTGGTAATCTTTGCAATTGATAGCCTAATTCTGGAAGATTTTAGACGATTAACTATCACATTACAACCCATAGGAGCTGAGTATAAACGCCGGTAAAGTCGCGTGGCACAACTAGTAAAATATAAGTTTGTTCATAAATTCGATCAAATCTATAAATAACCTATTGACGAATGACGCCACCCTATAATTAGATTCCTCTGATAGTTTCCAAAAACTTTTGATAGATGGCTCTATAATGACATTACAAAAGGTCTAGGAACTCGGTAATAACTTTAAAACATATAGGAATTCATGCAGAAAATATATATAAGTATACAAGGTGAGTTTTTTGTCGTTGTACAAACGAAAACTATGACCTCCATATTGGTTATAAAAATGCTTGGTATAAAAAACTCTTGAAACAAATGAAAAAAAATCTATAATATCAGTACTATTACCGTAAAACTCATACGGCTACTGTATTAAAATTCGAGTTTTGTTTTCCATTTGTTTTTGAGTTTCAAACTCACCTTGTATAAAGAAACACAAGCTTTATGAGGCTCAAGGTTCTAGTAGAGACAAATAAATTAAACAAGCCTAAGGACATTGAGATTGCGTTCTTTCGGTACAGAGATCCGATGGCCACATTCTAACTCTATCATCATACCAGCTCGAAAGTACCATACTATTGTATTCACCTTAAATTTATATTAAGTATGGAAAAAATCTCAAATGGATGACAAGAAGTGGTTCTAATTTAGCTTGCAAGATTTGACCTAAACAAACATTCATACATACATACATTTCAAGTTTAAGACAAGCTTGTAACAAAAAAATACCCGACTGAAGAAGGATTTAAATCCAAAAAGATTAGATCTAAATTAAATTTGAGTTTGCAAAAAATACCATCGGATTGGGAACTCTTTCCAAGCCATACGATTTTGAACTCTAAAGCTTTACTAAAGCTTACAGGTATAAGATATTGACACACATAAATCCTTTTTAAATTACTCGTATGTCCATCCTTTTTTGAATATGTAATTTTCTTAATCCGCTACGTCCACATGCGAGCAACGTCTTACTTTTTACCTGACGGTGCGATAAACCTCCTAATACAATGTCCATTTTTTACGCGACTATTCAAAGAAGTTGTTATGTTTACAAAATTCATGAAAGTAGGTACTTGAGTTCCCATAGCCTTTGTTGTTATCCATAACTTTAGATAGTACATTATCGTGAGTGATTTTGTTTATGTGTCTTTTGACGCCACTTTCCAATTTTTGGGAAGGTTCTCATTGACTCATTGGTTCAGAAACTAAAAAAAAAATAGTAGGTACCTACTCTTGTAGGATCACTTTGTTGTCCGTGTGTTTGTGTATCTGTCTGGGGCTGTATACGCACTTTTGATGCAAAAAAAAAACAATCTTCCATGTCAACACTATTAAATAATATATTTTCGAGATACTCAAACCCATGGGTACTTCCCGTCGACCTAGAATCATTTGATTCGGCATGATGCTACGTGTAACGTCACAAGTAACGGATAAAAATCCGAAAATCGTAAATTTTATCGTTTTATAAAGTAGTCAAGTATGTACCTATACAATAAAAAAGTTTTATAAACATGATTCTAACCCTAAATCAATAGATACTATTGGCAACGACGCAACGCTAAAACTGTAATAAAAAATTTCAATAAAAACAATGATTCAATGTTCCACTTCAGTATTCTTTTTTTACTTCAAACATTTCGGTGAAATGGCATTTTGAACGGTTACAGTGTACGTTTCTATTTACATAAGATCATTATAATAACGTAAAAACATCTCGCGTACATGTTTATCGAAGTAACAACATACTTACGTACCAAAACGAGTTTTAGATAATAATTTACTATATTAATAACAGAATATGTATATAATTATAGGTATTAATTATATTAAGGTAAATGTATGTGGTAATTTTGTAATCTTAATACTTTACCAAGGAATATTAACTAAATACCTATAAATTTATTATGTCTGTCCTGAGGCGGAAGCTTACCTTCACAAAAAGCTTGTTTATATTTGATAATAATATTACATACTCCTTTATTCTAACGATTAAAGATATTGTTTAAAAAAACACAATTGCAAATATTTTTTGCTTCAAAGATTTTGACTTGAAATACGTACAAATATGTTTATATGACCCTGTTTTAATTGATATGGTTATAATAATTATGAAGTTATATCAAGTATTAAGTCATTGTATAAAATAATAAAAACACAACTTTAAGTTTTTCGTCAATGACAACGATATAATAGTAGAAACATATTAATAAATAACTTAGATTTTTGAAACCACAGGGAGGATTCCATAGGTAATAATTATACCTAAATAGAAGATGCTATAGCTCTGGGTTTTATTCGAGTTTGTGGGAAATCCAAAGTCGATAACCCATGTATAAACGGGAAACTCATCTATCCAAGAATTTTGGTATTTTCACAGTTATTCATGGCCAGCGATATACACTTTCCGTCTGGTATACCGTTTGTCAGTACACAAAAATTTAAATATTATGTTGCTATTAACCCATAAACCTAATAATATGTTATTATTTAAATTAATCATAGCAAACATCATTAAAAATTAGCGACGGTGTTTAGTAACGAAACATTCAAATTCTCTATGGAAAATCTTGCCAAGCAGTTTTTAATCGCCGACGAGATTTTTATTAATAAATCTGTGTAGGTCTAGAATGTAGGTCACATAATAAGTCTGTGTTTTATGGTGCCTGCCGCACAAATATTTATATATTTGAGCGTCTATATTTTACGTCCGCAATGAAATATTATCAACTTGTTCTTTATGTCTTCCTAAGGATACGCCATAAAATTCCGTGTTTTCGCTTGTATATTTGAGTAAACAAAATAGATATGTTTTGAATACGTGTACCTATAGAAATAAGTACCTATCGCAGAAAAATACATAAGTACTATCAAGCACATTTTAGATGAAGTATTTTGCTGGTTTTTTAATGATTGGGTATGAAAAGTCTAAATCTAAATAGACCGTCACTTAATAATAAAATAATAATAGACACGTATTGATAATTACTACCTATGTGTTACTGTTTTTTTCCAGTAAAATGGATTGTGGAGGTCAGGTAGCCAACTGCTCCTT
The DNA here is from genome assembly GCA_932294365.1 of Diachrysia chrysitis. Lineage (NCBI taxonomy): Eukaryota > Metazoa > Arthropoda > Insecta > Lepidoptera > Noctuidae > Diachrysia > Diachrysia chrysitis. Next base: position 3,700,795 of record OW028659.1, on the reverse strand, counting down.
GTAAAATACGGTATTCAGCTGAATACGGTAAGACTGGAACCCGACCCCAAGATAGCTTGGTAAAAGGTTAGGTAGAAGAAATAGGCTATATAGGTAATATTTCATATGAAAGCACCAAAAAATTCTCAAAATATTTCCCATTTTAAACAACTGTATCACTTTAGGGTATCACAAATAAATAAAAAACAAAAGAAGACTTTTATAACTTAAGACAAACTAAAAAATCAATTCATAACAAAATATTCATCTTATTAATAGGCGCGGAGCCTCAACGTGTATTCACCTATTATAGTCGAAGAGTCTACACAATCTCGCGTTAGTTCCGTCAGCGCGTCAGTAAGCAAAGACGTTGCATTTATATTGTATATTACCCGGCCACAGTCTCCGGTTCAAGACATCACAATAACTGCATCCGATGCGTTTTGTAGCCTCTAGGCTATTGTTTTTGTATAAAAGGGCAACTTATGTACCTACTTTTCTATGTTGCGACTATTTATACAAAGATTTGATCTCAAATAGATTCCAAAACGACTTGTGTAGTGGCCACTAAATACAGACTAAAAACAAGAAAAATAAATATATTTAGTAATGTAAAAATTAACGTTTTATTTGTAATTTATACTTTCTTTTTACAATAAATACAAAATAGTAGCATTAAACATATTTACCAGACGCTAGAAAATATGAAGTGATAATTTAATTATTAAGTATGCTCCTTGATTGTAGATAGACGCTTTACCGCAATGTTAAATTTAATTGTCATTCTGAATGGGGAATATTTAAGTGGTTGCGTTGTTTTATTTGATTTAGTTAATATACAAGGATCAATGTGTCATCAAGCTTGTTTATTAAAAAGGGTTATATAAGTAGACTAATCTAGAGAGATTTTCTTTGATAATTTTCTAATTGTTTTACTATTTTATGTTATTTTTTTTAAGAAGTTCTCTTATTATAGTTTGTGTGTATTTAAGAAAGTATAAAATATGATATTTAATCTATTCTTTTTAGTATTTGCTGCCAAAGATTAAGAAATACGGCATTTTGCGTCCAATTTGTTGAAATCGATCGCGAAACCGTACAATATTTTTATACTTAATTATTTGTTTTTAGATACCGATATTGGTATAAATGATTTTTAAAATGAGAGAAACATAATATCCACACGTAATTTTACATCAAAATCCATTTCAAAATGAACGCCAATCACACCCTTATCAATAAATATATTTCTACCTACCGCAGCAACGTAAAACCTCATGGGTATATTAGAATACGTTTATTTAATCACAATATGCCTCCAGCGACGTCTAATAAACGGCTCAAAGGAAACGCGATATATTTGTTGTAGAAAACAACCCGTCAAGCGCAAGTTGGACTCGGCCATGAGAGTTCCGTACTGTCGTACAAGATATAAAATAAGATAACGGTAATTAGGGCACTACGGTGATGTATCTCGAAGGTGAATAATTACAATAACCCTGTTATTTAGTTTCACCTAGGTGATTTAATATGCGTGAAATGTTTCCGAGGCAAATAATGCGGTAAAAATCCACTTTGTTGTGGGCAGTGTCAATTCTTTTGTTTTATTTAAACTCAAAACCTAATAATATCGGAAACGTTGATATTTTCGCATAAATGTCTGTCGTCGCACGGAAAATTACTTAAACCAGTAAGTGAGCGCAGAATATTTAGCTAAAACTGTGCTTACGCTCGGCTACTAACGATGCACACGCTCTATACTAGACAAGTTTACTCAAAGGTATTCTGGGATTTACTCGTAGGTACAGAACCATAAAAATAAAAGCTTGACGAGTCAAAAAGGTATCGTTTTTACTTGGAATGTTTAAGGTAGAATATCAAATGCGATCCGGAATGTCTTTAAGGATTGTAGTTTTGTCGGATTGATGTATATGGGTTTTCTGGGATCAAATTTTATTCCAAAGAGCCCTTGTCTTTGCATGAATAGATAAAAGCTTTTTAATATAACATTTCTTGGTTTTAACTTGGATACAAGTAGGTAGGTACTGTACTTTGTTTTTTTTTACCAAATAATATGTTTTATTTTTACAATTTTAATAATAGTAAATAAATAAAGTACGAATGTTTAAGAATATTAAAGAATGGACATACAAAAATATTTTCTTAGGTAAGTAGTATGTTTTAGTAGTATTTGGTACTTAAATAATGTGAAAACTTTTTAATATTTTACAAATACTTTGTCAAGTCTTTCATAAACAGACTTAAGACAATTATTAGTTGTAATTGAAAGTTTCCCGTTGAAACAATTTAAGTTTTTATAGTTAAAAATTAGCGTTTGTTTACTTACTTTCTTACTTGTTCTAAGGCAAGACTTACTTGTAACGTTTACCTTCACAATTAGTAAAATACCTTAGCTTTACTTTATCTTAAATCACTAAGCCACAGTTAAGAAGATGCGTGGATCTCTGATCTGTGCTATTCCCTTCAAAAATCAACCACAAAGACAATGTTTAATATTTCCCTTATTTGAAATACCTTTCTTATCAATTTTGGTACTTATCTTTAGATTTTTATCTCAATTACATCACTCTATAACATGACAGAGGTAATGGTAGGGTTAAACAGTCAAATTGTTACGTCTCCATCACACATCTAAATACGAAATGTAAAACGATTTCACAAATCAACGTCGTTTGTTTATAATTGTTAATTTAAATTCTGTTTAAGGAGTTAGTATGTTCAATACAATTACTAACTGTGTTCTATTACTTACGAGTCTTATACAAGATGATGTTCATAATCACACACAAAATAAGACATTATTATAATAATTTAATACAAATACCCCTTGGGGCAAGCCGTTACCTCATCATGAGAATAACGCAATACCTACCATAAATACATACTATAGGCATATTAACTTGCTTTTTCCAACTTTGAGGTATAAATAAAAAATGTATCTGAAGGTCTATGTAGGAGCATATATCCGCAGAGCAGCTTGTGGCGAGCTGTTTCTGAGTAGCGACACAACGGAACTGAGTGCTCCAGGGAGTCACTCCTTAGGAGGGCTCCCAGCTCTTTCTTGCTTTAACTGGCTGGCTAGAGAGGGGTCGCTAGAGCTACATGCTCGGAGGTGAAAGTGTATAATGGCGTACTAGCGAGGAAACCCGCTCCGGGTCCGCTACTGTGACCCGCGATGGCGAAATCGGGGCCGCACCGCTCGACAATCCTAGCCACTCGCACTGGTGTTGCCTCCTGCTGCCTATCGTGGCGGTTATGTTGGAGGGCCCATCTGGTGAGCTGGCGAATAACCAACTGCCTATTTGATTGCATTAACATGTGTTAGAAGGCAGGTGCCATAGTTTTCCGATTTAGTTCTAATACCCAATCCGCTAACATTTACCTACACATAGCCTAAATTTTTATTTTTCTGTCATAAATTACAATAGCTTTGTGTCTAATTTGGACCGTTCATATCTATTCTTCTATAGAGCAGAGGTGGATGGACCCTGGTTCAAGCTACGCTTTTTTCGAATGTAGATAATAAATAAAATAAAAACTATGATTCCTACATTTGGTCTAGTGGTTAGTGACCCTGACTGCTAAACTAGAGGTCGTGGGTTCGATTCCCACGCAGGACAAATCTTTGTGTGATGAGCACGATCATTTGTTCTGTGTCTGGGTGTAACTTATCTATAATATGTATGTATTTAGAAATATATAAGTATGTTTATCAGTTGTCTGGTTGCCATAATACAGGCTCTGCCTACTGTGGGATCAGATGGCCGTGTGTGAGCTGTCCCAAGATATATAATATATAATAATAATAATATTTACCGGTCACGTAAAATATTCACAAATGTTTGTAATGCACCATTACTTTGATTATATCCTTGCGTGTCAACCAACGGCACTTTCCATTTTAGACGCTTTCCCTGGACAATCATATTAGGAAAATGTCTCTTATTCTATACGCAATGACTTGATTTTTGTAGTGGAATTTGTAAGGGTCACTATTTTTAGACGTTTATTAACTTAGTCCACCTGAGAACACGATCAAGTGACCGAAATGCCGAAAAACAAAAGAAGGAAAAATATAAAATATTTTATATTTTATTTTGTGAAGTACCTTCTTACTTAATTAAATAAAATTATTTACTTATTTTTAGAATTGTTAACGTTAATAATTGTAAAAAAGAATATTAATTAAGTGTTTTAATATTTTTATATACGGGCTAAATACAGAAGTATGTATGAAGGTCTGCTGGAAGAGATTTCGATAGAAATAACCAGTACCTTTGTACACCTCTTTCCAAATGTTATGACACAGGATACACACACGACAGCTTGTTTTAATTCTCGATAAAATATTTATTATTGTAAAAAAGCTTAGAATAATAAAACGTGCTAAAATATAAACATTGTATTGTAAAAAAAAATAGACATATTTCAGCATAAATATCTCAAAATAAAGCAGAATTGTACCTACACATACAAACGTCCCATTACTGTTTAAGTACGCGTAAAATACCTATAAAATGTTCTTGAAAGATGTTTTCTAAGCCAAAGTATCTCAGTCATACAAATTAAGATTTATTTGACTTTAATACTATTTTAATGTGACCTTAAAGTTTGGGTGTCGCCTGTAACCTGTTACAATCTTGTTTGTGTATTTGTTTAAGTTATAAATCATAAGGCATATTATAAAGGTGGCGTGAAATGAAAATTTTGATAGGAATAATAAATAAATAAATGTGGACAACATCACATACATTGCTCTGAACCCAAAGTAAGTTGCTAAAGCACTTGTGTTATGGAATTCAGAGACAACGAAGGTACCACAAACACCCAGACCCGAGACAATGTAGAAAAGTGCTTTTTCTACATTGACCGGCCGGGGATCGAACCCGGGACCTCAGAGCTGGCGACTCCTTGAAAACCGGTGTGTACGCCACTCGACCACGGAGGTCGTCATCAGATCGATAAGAATTGATGAAGACTTGCATTTTGTGATCATCTGTTAAATTTTAACTATTGTTCATAGTGGATAAAAAATATTAGACATTAAAATAAGTATAATAAAAATCATCGCTCTCCGATGGCAACCTAAGATTGTAAACATACAAAAAGGCCGAATTCCAAAAAAAAAGAGATAATTCCGTAGAATGCGCGCGAGTTTGCGAACATTTGCACGTATTTTTTTTTTAGACGAGATAGACTTAGTGAATTGGTTAATTTGCTTTTCAGTAATCGGAGGTAAGCCTCGTATTTCGAGGCCGTTTATCTAGAGATAATCTTTCTTAATTCAGGCACTTAAGTGCGTAGGTGGTAGGTACACAATCTGACATAAATCTATGTTGGTGACGTCATATCTGAGATGGATATCCCTTGCCAAACATCTGTAGGTCAATGTAACAAACATGGCGGCGAGACAGAATAAAACTTCGCTTAATAAGGAAGAAGGACATTGTCCAAGTAATTGTGCAGTAATTCAATTTTGTAAAATGGTTATGGTTGTAGTATAGTACTTGAATGTGCTCGAATCGGCAAAACCACAAGTGTAAATCAATTTAAAAATGATTATGCAAAGATTTTCCGCATTCGTACTTTTTTACGCCATGTCAGTCGCATTAAGTTGAGTTTGCGAATGAGTGTGTAAACTTTTATAGATTGTACAAAAGTTTGAGAAAATATGGGTGACATGATCTGCATAAGTCTGATTATTCGAACTAAAGTAAACACTGAACAAGATAATACATGCACTTCTATACGTCGATTCTGTAAAGCTTAAACAACAACTCGCTTCTCACATCGCTATTCACTCTCACTTCGCATAAGGTTCAAAATGACCTTGATTTCGATCGGATTCGAGTGCGAAGTGAGCGTCGAAGTGACAAGAAAATTACCTTACTGAATCCCACTTCTTATGTCATCTCATACTTTATCAGTCAAAATCTCACGTCAAATTAGTTTAACTCGCTGACACGCTCGCAAGTGTAGCGCTAGTGTACATTTGAATTATCAACCGAGTTTTTGGAATGCCAATCAAGAAACTCACAGCAGATTCAGATTCGAAGTATAGAATGAGGTCTTACAGAATCACACCGCTTGACTGCGTTTTTGTCAAAGTTCGAGTAAATTTATCCCCAACGCGACGGTTAGCAGTTTGGTTTTTGTCGGTGTAAGTCCGACATATCCCCTCGTCGTGCCCTCGGCGTGGGTTGAAGTCATACGATTTTCACCCCGTAAACAAAAAAAACAAAATATTTATTCGAATGTTTAATAAACCCTACGACTTTAAAATAATACCACAACAAAATTAAGACTGGTATTATTTGTACGTATCTAAAAATACACTACATTTATTAATTACTTTCATTCTGGTTTGAGACTTACTGATAGATTTTGCGTGGGATGAGTAGGTACCTACTACAACAATACTTGGAACACTAAGAACACATTCCCTTTAATTCCATAGCCGAAAGTCAAAGTAGGTACTTTCTTGAAATCAGATAATCAATTTATCTTGATTTACAACCTACACATTTCCAACAATTTTCCGAACTTACATTTCTGTAATGTCCCTGCTTGGTGTCTCAATGTCCACGCACTATGGCGCCGGCAAGTCTGACGTTCCGACCTTGCGACAAAGATCATGAACATTAATGTTCAAAGAAATTTATAATAATAGCCGAGAGGAAATTACACTTTCAAAAGATAGGTACTATTTATGTATTTATTTATTAATGTAATACATACTTAAAGCGCAGCTTATAGTATGTATTTTGACCGTTTGTTTTTTAATGCTCCATGATTTGGTCCATTTTGAACGCAATGTCTTGATCTGTTCTTGAAGTAGGTATGTTGATTTTGCTTAAGGCGAATTATAGTACCTATCTAAAGTATGAGTATTCAAAGCATGATGATACGGATTTGTTTTATTTTTCTCGCTTACATTACGGTTGTAATTTTATAAAACAATGTTAAATTTTGTTATTGTGTGTTGTTTTCGCATTAATGTATGTCTGAAATATTTATTGTTAATCGCATTTTTAATGATACGTGTAGATTTCTTGCCAGCATTTTTTTCTATATGTATGACATTTTGGAACCGCACAAGCATTATAATTTACATTACAAAAGTGCCTGAAAAGACTTACTGGAAATAAAACATTATTGCTTTGAATTTGAAGACTATCAAAAACATATTAGTTTTTCAGGGGTGTAAAGTTGTATTTGGGCAAAGGTCTGCCCGTTTGACTCTAGATTTTCAAGTAAAGTTAAATAAAACAAATACTTAATCAATAAACACAATCAATATAGCTATGCTGCAAAAAAGGGCCCATTTCTAGTTATAACACTTCATACAAATTAAAACCTGTATAAAAAAAAATCAGCAGCTGTCTATAAATATAGTCACACAATCTAATACTCTGCCGATCCTATACCAGTATTTAACGTAATTAACTTAAATTTAATTATTTGTCACTGCAGCACAGACGCAAAAAAAATACTAATCTAGTTAAATAAGTACGCTTCATCGAATGTCAACTGTTTTTAAAATCCCTCTGTATCCGTCTAAAGAATTAAAACATTTCCAAATACTTTATAGCTTAGAGTAATAATAACTAAACTATAGAGCGCGCCTAACAGAGTTTGAACTGTGAGCACCAGTAAAGCAAATTAGTGTCAAAACAGAACGCGCTGTTTCACTATAAACTATCTCAAAACCTAATAATATTCGAACCATCGACATTTGTCTGTTGTGACACGTAAATTCACTTAAATCAGTAAACGTAGCTTACAGAATAAAACTTGCTTACGCTCGGCACAACGCACTACTAGCGAAGCGCGTACTCTATACTTGTCTATGTATACTCTGAGCGTTGTACAAGGGAACATCATATTATTTATTCATGTATACGTACAAAACAAGTTGTGGTTAATTTGTCTACACCTAGACAGTTTGGGAGAACATTTGGCATTTTACCTCACTCAAAACTAATTAATTTAATATAGTATTCATAAACCTGTCTGAAAGATTAAATTTGTTGATTATTTAATTTACATGGATAAATGTTAATTTTCATCCGTACTTAATCCGTATTAAAGGGCTTAAAATATCCCGCGGTTCATAATGTAACTTTGTAACAAATTAAAATAAGGGTAATGACGTTGGAAGAAAATACCTACATAGATATTTTGGTAACGTTTATTATTTCAAGAATATTCAAAATAATAAGACGCTACTTCGTCGTAAAACATGCACCTGCACTCTCCAGGAGGTCATGCAGGCTAACGAACGGGCCATCCAGGCGGCAACTTTGTCAGAAAGAGTTTGAAGGTCTTTTTATCTTTATCCGCTAACGCTTATTTTATCTTTATCTTACGGGTAGACACAACATTAATCTATACTTTAATTTTAATATATAAAGCTGAAGAGTTTGTTTGTTTATTTGTTTGTTTGTTTGAACGCGCTAATCTCAGAAACTACTGGTCTGATTTGAAAAATTATTTCAGTGTTAGATAGCTCATTTATTGAGGAAGGCTATAAGCTATATAACATTACGCTGCGACCAAAAGGAGCGAAGTACAAATGAAAAATGTTGCAAAAATGAAAAACCGTTGAAACTAAAACACGCGGACAAAGTCGCGGGGAACAGCTAGTGAATTATAAAAACAAACATTCCTCTTGAATCACCTCTATCCATTACTGAAAACCCTATGAAAATCCATTCGGTAGTTTTTGTGTTTATCGTGTTTAGACAGACAGACAAACGCGGCGGGAGACATTCTTTATAATATGTATAGAAGATCTAAATCAGTTGTACGACAAGAAATACCACAAGAGGTTCGCCTCATTTTATCTTTCTCGTTAATTAATTGGGTTAATAAGACCTATAATATAGACAAACAACTGAGTAGAGTAACAAATTCTTAGAATAAATATATTCTTAGAATAATTATTCTTCGTGATATTCTTCAGCAAACTATCTAGCGCAACCTAGCTCTATACATAATAGAGTCCAATTTACTCAAATTAATTACCACATAAAGACAAACACGTGTAAAACTATATGGTTTCTGACAAATCCCCGTTGACAATGACAGCGGGCAGACTGTTTGGCAATACCGCGTGTTTGTATAGGAAACCGGACTTTAGGGAATAATGTAACATGTCTTAACTTTGGTAATATAAGGTAATCCATGTAGGCAGAACAAAAAATACTTTCTAAGTCAAGCTGAAGTTGATAGACTTGATTTTTTGTTAAGTTATGAAGATTTTGCTACTAATCTTTATTAATATTATAAATGCGAAAGTAATGCCAAAAGTACTGAACCGATATAAATGAAATTTGGTACACAGTCTAGAGCCTGAGAAAGGACATAGGCTACTTTTTGTAGCGATAATCGACATCCACGCCGATGCAGCCGCAGGAAACAGCTAGTAATAATAATATGTTGGGACAACTCACTCACGGCTATCTGATCTCATAACTGTATTAAGCCAATCAGACCACTAATTTGTCTATCTATGCGAAGCTGGGGCGGGTCGGTAGTAAAGAATAAAATGGCCATATTTGTAGTCACAGTGCGAGCACCATAAATTATTTTCGTAATCGAATTCACAACATAAAAGCCTACATATTATTATAAAGCCTGCCAAAATAACTAAGTACCTTGTTTGATAGCTTTTCCATAGATAAAGAAAAACACAAGATTCCCCTACCTCCACAGTTTCCTAAATCTTTAGGAGCTAAGCTATTGATCAAGTACTAAACTGACCTTTTGTTCCAGTTTTCATCTACCAACCATGAGTTGTTCCCGGAGCGTGGCTTTGCTGGCGGCGTTGTGGCTGATGGTGGGCGCTACAGCGACCCCGGTCAGGAGGTCTCCAGACCTGGAAGCCAGACGTAGAAGTGCTATAGACAGGGGCATGATCAGGCAAGTGAAGATTTGCTCTTTAGTTTTTTTTGGCAAATCGATCTGAACCTCTTTCAGGCTGGCAACACTTTTTAAATGTACATAAGCTGGGGCTCTCATTTTGCATCAGTTTAGTTTGTTCTGTATTAGTAGTAGTAATTACATAATAAAAACATGTATGTGGTTCAGATGTTTAACAGGAATAAAATAAAAGCTAATTAAAAAATATATATATTTTGGGTCTTTGCAGAAAAAATTGGCCACAGTCCCCAATGTCCTTTTTAAAGCTGATTAGTTTGATATTGAGTTTGTAATCCTTTACGTTATTAAATATGTCCACCAGGGCTCCACCTAAGCTTCGTAAAAACAAATACTTTTCACATATTTATCTAAATACCTCTTTGTCCTCACAGATTTGGTCGATCGTATCCCGCCGAACCTTCAGCTGCCGATCTTCGAGAAGCCTTCCAGCGCCCAACACGCCGCGCAGACAGCTTCCTCCGCTTCGGCCGCTCCCAGCCCCTCACCCTCACAGCAGAAGACCTGGTCACACTCCTCAGATCCTACGAAGAAGACTACGAAAGCCCCATGACCAAAAAGTCAGCTAGCTTCGTCCGTTTTGGACGGGACCCTAACTTCATCCGTTTAGGAAGGTCAGCTGAAGACGACAAGAGCGCTTTTGAGCAGAACTCTGAACTGGTTGTGAGTGGATACCCTCAGAGAAAGAACAGGGCAAGAGACCACTTCATCAGGCTTGGGAGGGACAGCGAAGATGTTAATGAGAATGAGTTTGAGGAAACCAATGAGAGCAGAAGGAAGCGGTCCGCTGAAACGTGTCACGACTGCCAGTCGTAATCGAATTGTTACGTTTACATTGCTGTTCTTACCACTGTATGAGATTTTTATTGTGAACTAGACCAGCATTGGATAGCAGTTTCTGAAATACGAACTTTTTGAATTAGTTTGAATTAGGAACTGCTAAGTATTAACCAATCAATTTTAATACTGTATATGTGAGATAAATAGGCATTTAGTATTGAAATATATCAGTTACTATCTGCAGTTTTACTTTGTAAATTTCTCTTCCCAATATTTTAAACGGGCTAAATTTTCTAATGAGGCTAAACTATGTGGTGCATTGACGTTTTAAAAAAAGTATAAAAAATAAAAATGTATTTAAAATAGGTTTAATATTTGATTATCAGAGTCTTACTATTAGAATGATGTATTTCAAAGCAAAATACGCTTATATTTTGACCTTTAAATTATTCCTGTGAATGGGCCCCATTTGATTCAAAATATTTTACTATCTATGTATTGAGATTAAATATTAAATTATTTCTTCAATTAAAATGAAATATAATTTTACTTCAAATTATTCAAAATGTAAATTAAATAAAAATATACATTTAAAGTGTAAGCATCTGAAATAGGCTGGGTATTTAAATTTCGGATACTCACACAATATTAATAGTTAAATATTACTCAAATATGTATTTAAAACTTTAAATCGATGTTAATAAAATAGGAAATATGTATTAAATTGTTGCAGCAATTAATAAAGCATTATTGTGTAATGAAGGACATTCATTTAATATTTTATTTATTGAAAAATAAAATGGAGTTTGTCGAAAAAGTTTTGATCACTTCATAAATATCCTTGTTCCCAAATAAAATGGCTATTAGACATAAAAAAGATAATGTTCCTATTGGGTGAGAGATATACGATTTACAGATGTATATAGGTGGAAATGGTGGAATATTTGACCTTTTAAAGGGTCTGGCCATAGTATGCCCAAGTGAAAAGATATTTGGAAAACTTCTATGAAGAACTATCTTCAGCAAAAACTGGCTACGGTAGAATTAAATATTAATGTGACTTTAATACGTAGGATAACATGAGAAAAAATTGTTTCTCTTAATTACGACGACCTCCGTGGTTGAGTAGCCTACACACCGGTTTTCAAGGTGTCACTAACCGGACGGGTCAATATATAAAACCACTTTTCTACATATTCTCGCGTCTGGATGTTTGTGTTACCATCGTTGTCTCTGTTTCCATAACACAAGTGCTTTAGCTACTTACTTTGGTTTAGATTTAGACCAATGTATATGATGTTGACCATATTAAAAAAAAGAAAAGGTAGGTAAAAATGGGTAAAATATGTGAAAATAATTCCATATAATATACTAATATTCTATTCCACTTTTATACCTAGTTTTCTACATAAGTAACCCTTAAAGTGCACTGCTTTTTAAATGTTTAGTTCTATAGGTACTCTTTCCTCGATAAAACGTAAAGTTATTTGAAACATTAAACATTTTTCCACTTCACGTCCATTTCCACGAGACGTCTGTGAGCACAAGGAGACGTAACGAGGGACCCGCAACTCTGCAAAAACTTCTATGCGATGTCTGTCTATAGAAATAGTGAGAAAATGTTGGTATGAAAATGGGAAGTCAAATTGTGTGGAAAGTGTTCAAAGAAATACGTGATAAATTGTGATAAATGATTTGGATTTAGCAATACGCTTGTAAACTATGATTATTGGACGAATATTAAAAAAAGGGATCGTAATATTTTTTTCCTTTTAAAAATATAAAACACTAAGTAGTTAAAGAGAATTAAAGTACACGTCTGTAATATAATAAAATAAAAAATGTTAGTATGGCCTACAAACCTATCTAATTTGCCGCATGTACATTGAATTTTCCGTTGGCACCCTTCGGTACCAAACCCCAATTATATATTATTGAGTTTTACTTAAAATTCTAGTGCCATGTAATTATTCGAATTCATTTTCGAATCTCAATATCAAGTCTTAGAGAAAATAATTAATTAATCTGCCTATTTCCAAGTCTTACACGTTCCCGACAAAGCAAAGAGTCGTAAAAATCATAAACAAGCGTTGTATCTCACAATGTAAGCGAGCATTATGTCTCACTTAAGGGGTTTAATTGCCCGTTATCTTTGTAAATATCGTATTTCAAGCAGTTAGCGCTATAATGCTTGTTGATACAAAAATGTTGGTAGTACAGTTGTTGTCGAGGTCAGATAGGCAGGTTTCATGTAAATAAGGGTGCTTAGATGAATCTGGTGACGATGGAAGCTGAACACAACATAGTTTGTCAAAAAAGCTAGACAAAGAAGAAAAAAAAAAAGGTAATTTTATTGAGTTTGACCCTACTTTTTCAATATTATCATCAGTATAAAATGACGGACGTAATTTCTTTATAAACTTTTTATAATTTTTCGGGTTTTATTATTTGTGTACAGGATGCTACGGATGTAATCATATTTGAAATACTGATTCTGTCCATAAAAGTAAACAACTTTCGCAAAGAAAGTTACCTCTATGACAAAAATAAAATTGAACCTCTCGTACTAATTTCGATCAGATAATGATAATTTTGCATGGTAAGCCTAACTACTATTTGGGATTTGTCAGTTTTCTTGAAAAAAGTTGTCCATTTCAATAAAAAGAAACAGAATTTCGAACATGACTACGCATTTCCGTTACACCCTGTACGAATGAGCGATGTAATTAGAAAAATCTTGAAAATTTTACGGTTTTTAGTATTTTTATATACTTAAGTAAGCATTTCATATAAGTACTAGGTAATGCAGAATTTTAATAAGATTGCTTGAAATGCAAGTAGGAGCGTAAATATTCATGTCAAACCAATTTTTTTAATGCGAGACTCATACTAGGGTTCCTTATATTCCAGGAAGGTTTTCTAACTTAATACACACAAAAAATGCCAATGACAACACAAACTTCTTGATGGATTGCTCTTAATGCTTCATCATTTATTGGAAACATTTTACATGTGTGTTTTGGTAACTCAATTTTGTGTCTCAATGTGTGAGTAAAATATAAAAAGTACGTAAATTGTGGTAGGTTTAAAGAACATGTCATTGTAATAAACTGTTGATATGATAATTTACTTGTAAGTTTAGTTAACTGGCTTTATAAAAGAAAATGTTTTATTTCGATTATTTATTTTATTGAGTACACCTAGTAGCTGTACCCGTGCCTGTACTGTGTAAACTATCGTGGTGGCCTAGCGGTTCAACGAACGGATTTGTATGCACAAGGTTTCACGTTCGAACCCACTACGGGCAAGTACCAATGCGACTTTTTCAAAGTTATATGTACTTTCTTAATTATTCTATAACTTCATTGGCAAACGGTGAACGAATACATCGTAAGGAAACCTGGATTCCAAAAACATTGAATCTTAAATCGCCAACCCGCAATGAGCAGGCGTGGTGATCAATGCTCCTGCCTTCTCTGCATGGGAAGAGGCTCAGCAGTGGGACACTTATAAGCCGGTATTATTATATTATATCAGTAGCATTACCTGGCCATGCGTTGCCATGCCACGTTGACTAAAAAGCTTTTTTTTTAATTATATACGTACATTTTTTTGTTTAGAAACCCGTTTGGGCATACTCAGTACACCTTACCAAATTTTCACTTATAATACTACAAGAGCTTCAAAATTATCGGGTATTTCCCGATAGGTTCGTTGCAAACAAATGAAGGAGTCAAGTTTTTCAGGTTAAAAAATCACGAGCGCGAAGCGCGAGTGATTTTTCCTGAAAAACTTGACGACTTTATTTGTTTGCAGGGAACCTATCGGGAAATGCCAGATAATTTTGAAGCTCGTGTGGTATTCAGGGGATTATTTTTCCGTCCCAAATGTCGGCCAATAGAATTGCACCATGAGACGTCACGTGGTACAACCTACAAATTTTCAAAAAATTATCAGTATAATACCATGTAGGTTGTACCACGTGACGTCGAATGGTGCAATTCTATTGGTCGATATTTGGGTCGGAAAAATAATCATCATAATCTGATCATTGGTTAAACTTACTAACATTTATTTTTATTTATACAGATTTGTGCACATATAGCTCAATTTTTTCATGTATCAATTTTTTATTATTGATTTTTTTAGTAAATTCCTAAGTTGAATTTGCTTAAGTTTATGATTACCTTTGATGAAAATTATACTCGTAGCCACATCTTTCTCTTCAAAAAGGTCAGCCAAAACAACACTTGAAAGTGTGAATAAATTAAACAAATAATAATACACAAAACTCGATTGATATGGAAATTAAGGAAAACAATTCGCATGGTCACGAACGACGAAAATGTTTGAATTTGTTTAGAGTGGGCTCGTACTATTGTTTATTGAAAACAACATAGTTAAAATACGACATACAACATACATAACGTAATTATGTTCTGCATATAGTAGCTTATACTTATGACCTACCTGTATCTTTATCTATATTTTTTCGTAAATATTATAAAACAAAGGTAACCTCAAAAATTACCGAACAGATGTTCATGGTTGTTTCCAATGGAACTCTCCAAGAGAAAGAATTGTGCTTCAAGAGAAAGAATTGTGTGTATAATATAATGGGTAGCGGACTATTTTTTTTATTTACACGGCACATAGATTATTTAAATAATTAGACACGTATTTTTTCTTTTTTAATTAAGCAAACAATCATGAGGAAGATACAGTGAATGGAAATGTCACTGGTGGCTACAATTTTTACGCACAAATGACGTCAGAAGCCCGTTCTCTTGAACTTTAAAGCGCTTTAACTTGGTAATTTTTCATTGATTAGATAAAAGAAAAAATACGAGTGTTTTTAACTATCTGGTGGACTAAATACATAATATCATTCTTAAACGTATTTTCGCATATTTTTCCAGTCAGTTAAATAAATGTTAAATAAAAATGCGAATGCAACGCACGGGTCGGACGAAACAGGAAACATGTAGGAAATAGAAAAGGATGTCGGCGCCTGCCTGTCTGTTTTATTGTTTGTAGCTTCATCTAATTAACTGTTTTTATACACCAGCAGGGATGTATGGTATTTATTGAAAATATAGAGGTCGTTCGCTGACAGAAATTTATGCAAAATATCTGCCATTTTGTGTTACGATGAAGGATTCATATTTTGTCCCAAAGGTTTAGTTAGATTATATTATTGTTATTACATTACCTTTAGTTTGGACTTGAAACGCATCATGCCCTCCAGATTTCGACTTTTTTAGAGTTCAGTACTTCAAAAGGAAAAAAAGACCCTCATAGGAAGGAAGGATCCGTTTTTTGCAAACATTGTACGGCGACTGAAGAAGACAATTCCACAATGGCTACCCCATTGTGGAATTGAATATATTATAATGCAGGTATGATAAGTCAAAATCTAATTAGTCCGTCAGTTAGATAACAAAAAAATATAAGACGAGTATTTTTGATATTTTTTCCAAA
This sequence comes from Diachrysia chrysitis, assembly GCA_932294365.1. Lineage (NCBI taxonomy): Eukaryota > Metazoa > Arthropoda > Insecta > Lepidoptera > Noctuidae > Diachrysia > Diachrysia chrysitis. The sequence goes on along the minus strand of OW028659.1, from coordinate 3,684,592 downwards.
TAATTAACTACAAGTTAAAAAAGCAAATCAAAGTTGATGAATGGGGACTAATGAAGTCATGCTTGAGTACAAAACGCACGCAATTGTGACGTCATGCGATATTTCTTATTAATATATAGTTTAATAGCCCATTTAATGAGCTGCCCAGCATGCCCTACCTGCACCTGCACTCGCGAGGACCTATACTAGGCCACGGACAACGCTGTTTGCGTGGCTGAGTACTGGTCTGGGAAAATCTGACTGCTATTGATCGACTCGCTAAGAAGAAAAAGAATATATAGTCGTATTTTGTTACGCAAATTAAGAAAAAAAAATCGTGTTTTTTTTATTTATCTATATTTATATAATATTATTTATATTTTTTTTTATCTATGAGACCGGATATTTAGTAAAAATTGACGTCTACCCCATTCAGTGGTTACATCCCTATAAATTAGCTTTAGTTAAACTCTACCTTCTTGCGTTACACGCAAACTAAATCAAATTAGTCACACAGTCTAGCAAATTAGACTACTTACACTACTTATACTTTCGTGAAATGCAGGTGAGATGGTACCTACACTTCATAGAAATTATCGATTACTATATCCCACACGATATGGTCGTACAGTGGTCCACAAAGTTCCCTTTGCTATTGTAGTCATTGAGACCGCGTTGATTAATGACGAGGCTGTCGGCCTTTGATCAGCTGATGACGCGTTATGATAGGGAAACTACTCTCCATTTGTTTACGTGTTACGGTTTTAAATAGTGTTGCCCAGTTAAGCCCAATAGTGTCTTGGTCTTGTTCTTGCATTTTTCATTTATACTTCGCTCCTTTTGGTCGCAGTTTAATGTTATATAGCTTATAGCCTTCCTCAATAAATGGGTCACTTCAAACAAACAAACTCTTCAGTTTTATATATTAAGTATAGATTAAACAAGAATTAATAGGCTTATGTAGCCGTTTCAAATCTACAATGGTTCTCTGCTAATTGCTTATTACGGCGCTCATTATAATTTACAACATTTTAAGGGCGTGTACCTAAGCTAAGCATGTTATGTAATGTTACTTCTACACAGACGTTGTTAAAATTTTATTAACGACTCATACATAACACAATACTTTTGACAAGATAAACATTAAGAACTCAAGTAGAAAGATATAAATAGTACTTAAACACTACACATCACAGTACTATATTGTTTTAACTAAATTATAGGTATAAATTCACATAATCTGTTTTTTTATACGACTTACGCACTAAGGAATTAAATCCTTGTGTCGCGGGGTTTTTTTACAAACATTCAAATCACTTGCACAAAGAACACCCAGACTTGGGACAAGCATTTGTGGATCACACACATGCTTGTCACATTTGGGGATAAAACACGCGGCACGATCAAATTAATAATATAATGTAATACATACTTATTTATTGCAATTTTCATAAAATGTTAATTACGATACCTAACCAGTAAGTTAATAAGCTTTGTGAGTATATGAGTTATATTTTTACATAAGATCTGCATAAAATGCAGGATATTCTTATGAAGGACAAAACTTAATATTCGGACTGCACCCACAATCATTCATTATTTATATTTGAGGCATCGTACATTTAAATATGCTCTATATATAGCATTTTATGTATGGTATTAGCTATATAAATACACAAATCTATTTATAAGACTGAACTTTTACTCGGTAAGTAACAATACAGTATCAACTAACGCTATTTAAGTGACGGTCCAGAGCCAAGATTTATATCTGCGATCTTATAGCATAGGGATGGGAACGATAGGGTTACGATAGTTGAAAGTTATCGATAAATATGTCGATTAATGAGATATTGTTGATGTTTGAAACTCTTTATAAATATTTAATTTAAATTTGTAACTCCTTATTTCCAATTTATTATAAATGAATAGGAATATCTTTGATTTCAGAATAATGTAAGAAAAATTTTTATGTGCACGGCAAATTATATAAGATTTATTTTGCGCATAATCTCTAGTTTGTAACAGCGTGTTAATTAAGACGTGTGACATAGACCGTTCTCTTGAATGCTATTTACATTACGGATGGAAATTATGATGTATGTAAATTGCTAACACTGAAAGTTTTGTGGTGTGAGTCAAATAACTTGCTAACTAATATAATATATACATGTTTGAAGATCAACGTTAGATATATCATGAGTAAAGCCTGGTCCCTTTATTAAAAAAAAGATTCGTTTTGCTAACGGACGGTAGAATTTTCTAAAGAATACGTAGAAAACTCTACGGTCCTTAAGCAAAACGATTCGTTCTTTAAATATAGGAACTGGCCATAAATATATTTTTATCTTGATACACTAACGTTAAAGGTTATTTATTCAACTGTCTTTATTTACCATTTACCTAAATTTGTTTTAAGATGTCATAAAATTAAAACTTCTACTATCGACTATCGATAAAAATTATTCGTTCCCATTACTACCTTAGCGTAAGGTACGCTAGTATCTTCAAGTATAATGCATATAATATATCGGGGGAACAAACTGTTAGCGAGCCTTGTTCTACTTATAACAGTATTTTTTATCCATATCTTATATTGTACACAAATAAATATAAGTAGAAAGTTCTAATGCAGAGAAAATTACGGAGTTCAGAAAAGCTTTACTTAAGATTTAGATGTAACTTTTCTTACAAAAATCTTTTAGGAAAATGGTATTACTACTTACATGTACTTGTAGATACTAATAGATCTTGTAGCAGAAATGGTTTAGTCACCAGTTTTCTAAGCACTAAGTTGCAGGTTCTAACCTAGCGGATTGACAAATTTTACAAAACTGTATTATATAGGTATACTAGATTTAGCCCGCGATTTCGTCCGCGTAGAAGTCAAAAATGGTTTTTGACATAACAATTTTAAAGATTATTGCATTTTACCAAGTTTTTATGTAAATTCACCGTATTTTTAATAAAAACTTTTGATTTTAAATATAATTAAAATCAAAAGCACTAAGGAGTATTGATATCAACTTTGATGCAAATCAACCCCCAACATAACTTTCTACCCCTTTTCAATTCTGTTAAAGAATCTTTATGCAAAATTTGATGTAGATTTGACCAAGGAAAAAACCTTATCTGATGCCTACATAAGAAAGGTGAACATAGGTTTCCTTTGCCGCGATAACCGATACTCACCCAGGCGGTGCCGCGGGCAACAAGGAAATACATTTGACCAGTTTAATAATATTCAGGTTTTGGTATTCAATAAAGTACTGTGTTATTAGTTACGTAAAGTGGCCGAGTACCTGACACCAGCCTCCCTAGACAAGTGGCATTTCGACAAACGTTAACGATGATAGAAATCTCATGTATGACATTCAATGTATGAAAATGACATTTCGTTTCGATAAGTCACGTGACTTGTCACTTCCATATATTTGAGCTATTCGATTAGCGTTAACGTTTGTCGAAATGTCACTTGTCTTGGGGGGCGTTTCTGGCCATCGACCGAAGGCATTTTGAGATATGGCCTTAATTTTGATGAATTAGTAAAATTATTTTCCTATTACAAAAAAATTCAACCCTACAATCAAGCTTTAAATAGCACATCACACACAGAGACAGCTAACAACGCGAACGACTTATTTTCATGATTAGGTATTTGTATTAAGTATGTGTAGGTATTATTTAAATTCGTTTTACAATCTATTCACACATCCACGACCATGTATCTTTATCATACATCGTTTAACATGGAGACATGATATAAACCCTTTCAACAGAACTCAAGCATTTAAGAAACGATTTTCATCCATCAATCAACTATAGCAACAATTTGTTAGCCTCAAGGCCGAATGTTGGATGGACGATAAAGAAATAAATTAGAAAACGATTTCAACACTAAAAATTATCTTCTAAATCCTGGAGTTGGCGTACACACCAGTTTTCAAGGTGTCGCTAGCTCTGAGGTCCCGGGTTCTATCCCCGGACGGGTCAATGTAGACAACCATATTTTTACATTGTCTCGGGTGTTGTTGACGTGTACACACCGGTTTTCAAAGTGCCGCTAGCACCCCCGGACGGCCAATGAAGACAACCAAATTTCTACATTGTCTCGGGTCTGGGTGTTTGTGGTACCTCCGTTGTCTCTGAGTCCATAACACATGTGCTTTTAGCTACTTACTTTGGTTTCAGAGCAATGTATGTGATGCTGTCCACATATATTTATTACTAGCTGCCTCGCAGTTTCACCCGCATCTTGGTATAAAATGGTGATAATGATGATGATAAAAAGAAGTCTATGCGCTATTCCAGGTAATGAACTATATATGTACCAAATTTCATTCAAAACCGTTCAGCCGTTTTATCGTGATTGAGTAACAAACGGCCATCCATCCATCCGAATTCTCGCATTTATATTATTAAGTAATATAGTTAGGTTATCATAATTATTTATTGTTATATTTCAGATTACATTCATGTTTGTTTTTTTGAAGAGAAAGCCCAATTTCCTGTTCATATTTCAGAAGAACGTTGAATAATAAGAAGGTATCTTAGAGTAAACATAGACAAGCATAGAGCGTGCGCATCGCTAGTAGCCCCTTATGCTAAGCGTAAGCACATTTTTGGGTAAATGTAGGTACTACGCTCGTTTACTGATTTATGTGATCTTCTGTGCGACGACCGACGTTTATTAAAAAAATATCGACGGTTTCGATATTATTAGATTAGGTTTAGAGATTGTTTTAATAAACCGGTGCGCTCTGTTTTGACACAAATTTTACGATTTTACATGTTCATACTAGTGCCAACAGTTCATACTCGATATACGTACTCTATAGTTTTCTTATTTATTCCTCTAAGAGGTATATCAATTGTTTGACTTGTGATTTCAAGCGTGTCATTTATGTAAATGTACTTGATTAAGACAACACGGCATCGAATCATCAACAGTATACTCTGTTGGTATAGTATAGAACTATTTGTTTTGATGATTAATTTATTGGCGTGTAAGGGCCTCGTTTACTACCATCGAGTAAAGTGTTGATTAGTTACCTTCTAATTAATTTTAATCGGTAAGTAAAAGTCATTAGTATCTTCTGTCAATTTCAAAAACCTATTAATTACTATTAAGTGAATGGCATATGAAAAAGTGCAAATTTTTTTTTTTTTTTTGGAAGAGGTCTACTGCAGTTAGCCTGAGCGCAGGCTTTGACTGCTTCACCGGACTTTTGGCGAGAACCGTAAGGCCTCCAGCCAGAGCAAGTAAAATAAACTAACTACGTCAGCAACGTTCACTAAGGGCACCCCCTGCGGGGTTCGGACCTCGACTTAGTGCGTTGCTGACTATCTTAATAAGGCAAAAACAGCAAGGGATGGCTGGATCTGAGTTATTATTATTTAGGGACATATTTTTATTGCTAGTTTGGCCGGCTCGGGCCAGCTTGATCTAGGTAAATCGTGCAGAATACTCATTCAAATCTATAAAGAGTATTTTGTTTAAAAATCACTCGTCAAACGTCAAAATGCGGTTGTATAACACTGTTGTTATGACAACCAGAAAACAAAATTTAATTGTCAAGTAAATACGTTACTTGGCAGACGGTAACAAGTAAAGTTTTTGGTCATATGATGTTGATAAGTGCCAATCGAATGTGGTGAAATTCGAATATGTACTGTGTAATGCCGGTTAAAGCTAATCGCCACTTAACTACCTCGAAACTTTACTTAAGGGTGGTGAAACAGGCCCTTAATCTTGTTGATTGTATGGAAAGATATTATATACCAACTTCCTTATGTTATACTTTGGGCTCAGAGCAATGTATGTATGATACCGTCCACATTCTTGTATTTTATATCCCTACTGATATTTTTACGGGAAAGTTAGTCGGGATGGACGGATTTTTGCCTCACACAGATCACTTATAACCTCTCAAATCAAAGCACTTGTACTACAAATATACAAGGTGATTCTGTTATAGTTGTACATACAACCGAAAACTTCTTATGACGTCTATAGCGGTTATATAATATAATAATATCTTGGGACAGCTCACACACGGCCACCTGATCCCACACTAGGCAGAGCCTGTATTATGGCAACTAGATAACTGATAAACATACTTATATATTTCTAAATACATACATATTATAGATAAATTACACCCAGACACAGAACAAATGATCGTGCTCATCACACAAAGATTTGTCCTGCTTGGGAATCGAACCCACGACCTCTAGTTTAGCAGTCAGCGTCACTAACCACTAGACCAAAAGGCCCGTCAATTATTATTACCCGTTATAAAACCGATTTGTATTAGAAATCCTATATATATGTTAAACAAAGTCTAGTTAGTTACACCATTATAACTCAAGAGCGGGTGGACAGATTTTCATGATATATCTATTATAAATCCAACAAGCATTCGCCTAGATCCCGAATAATTGAATAACTATAAAAACCAAAGCATGCGTAACGAATATGGGGACAACTTACGCGGGTGAAACCGCGGTTCAAAGCTAGTAAACGATAAAATACAAACTTTATATAATTCCCATTTCCCCATTTTGAAGTAGGTACTAGTTTCCGCATTTATAATATACTCGACCACACATCATTACTAAAAACACAAAAACAAAAGTCAACCTTATGCCATTCACAATATGGCTGATTTCAATGTCTAAGTGTGACCACATATTTGTGGTAGACTGTATGAAATCTAATTATAAGAGTCGATGTATTGTCAGCGTTGTCCTGATCGGTAAAATCGTCGGACGGTGAACACCGCTCGACGGAACATAACTACAGTAATAGTTCTCAAAGTTTTTGTAGGATATGGCAATGGGCATGTTTCGATTTTCGATTCGATATTCGACGACCTCCGTGGTCGAGTGGCGTACACACCGGTTTTCAAGATGTCGTCAGCACTGAGGTCCGGATTCAATCCCCGGTCGAGTCAATGTAGAAAACCCCTTTTCTACATTATCTCGTGTCTCGTTTGTGGTACCTTCGTTGTCTCCGAATTCCATAACACAAGTGCTTTAGCTACTTACTTTGGGTTCAGAGCAATGTAAGTGATGTTGTCCACATTTATTATTATTGTGTCTAACAGTTTGAGAAGCACAGTTTGACATAATTAGCTTATGGCACAACGGACCTGGAAGCTGTCTATGTAAACCTTGTCTGTGGATACTGCACAATCTGGTTAGCTGACTGTTTATTTACCTCCGTTGTGGGCAGCATCCCGTGTGGGAGCAGATCTGTAGTTCATTATCACTAGATTTCGATTTTAGACTTAGTGCCGCACTTACAGATGTTACTTATTGTAATGGTTACTTGTTCCATTAAAGTCTAATGGCCAAATACTGATACGTCAATCAGTTTTAAGTCGCCGTTAAGTCCCATGCTGTCTATGTCACTTTAAAGTTTAAACTAGCGACAGACAGACATTTAAGAACGCCTTAAAGTTAAGTTGCGTTTCAATATTTAGGGGTGAGAGTTGTTATACTTAAATCTATAATAAGGAATCCCTTAGGTAACCATTAACGTCTCTGAGTACAAAAATCGGTCAAGTGCGATTCGGGCCTGCGCTTGATGGGTTCTGGACCTTATGAAGGCCCTTAAAATATAATAATTTTATTTATTTTTATGAATTGTTGTTATAGCGACAACAAACACTTTGCGAAAATTTCAGCTCTCTAGCTATTACAGTTCATAAGATATAGCCCGCTGACGAACAAACGGACGGACGGACAGAAAGACGGAAGAATGTACAGATGGTCTGACGGAACGCGTAGTCTCAGTAATAGGTTCTAAAAACCTTTCATAATCCACCAATCGTCCAGACAACCTTTGCGTAAAAAACTCTTCGTAGCACAAAACTTCCTAAACAATCAACTGGACACTGACCCCAAACGATTTGAGGTCAAAAATAAATGACAGAAAATCTTAGGGAAACAAAAAGTGTCCCTATATATAAGGACCACTTATCTTTTACAAACCCTTTTGAATATCTTTTTGTGACCACAAAAGGTCAGTCCTTTTCAAACAAACCGTGTTATTACAAAATTTCGAGTCATTTGTTACATTCGCTAACATTTCAATTGCTTGTATTGTATCTTATACTAGCTGTCCCCAGCGACTTTGTCCGCGTGTTTTGGTTTCAACGGTTTTTCATTTTTGCAACATTTTACATTTATGCTCCGCTCCTTTTGGTCGCAGCATAATGTTATATAGCTTATAGCCTTTCTCAATAAATGAGCTATCCAACATAGAAAGAATTTTTCAAATCAGACCAGTAGTTCCTGAGATTAATAATATTCCGTTCGGTAGCTTTTGAGTTTATCACGTTCAGAGAAATGCGGCGGGAGACTTTGTAACAAGCTTTTTATTAACTTGCAATGTGTGTATGTTTGTTCGGGTCAAATCTTGCTAGCTAAATTAGGACCACTTCTTGACATCCGATTGAGATGAAATTTTGCATACTTATATAAGTTCGCTGACAATACAATATTATTATAGTGCTTTAGAGCGTCTAAAGATGGATACAGAAGGTCGCCATAGGAACTCTCTAACGGAACGACGCAATCTCATCGTATTCGGGCTTGTTTGATTTGTCTTCACAATTCTTTGAACCTAGCTGATTTAAAAGCTTGTGTTAAAATTTTTAATAAATACTTATTTTATGATATATGTGTATGCTATGTGCAGTGGGTAGGTACGTTTTAAACACAAAATATTACGTGTTGAAATGTGCAGCTGTCTTAAAATTTAACTTAAATTATTTAATAAAAATTCTTCTCACAGGTCATAGACGCATTATTTGGCTTCTACGCTAGTAAATTATCAACATAAGGAATAAAACAATATCATAGTATTCTCCTGTAGAGGTATTAAAGCAATATTGACATTTCTACCTATCCTACTAATAAATACAAGCGCGAAAATACATAGAATGGATGGAGACGTCACTCTTTCATAAAAAACTACTCAACATATATTATTTAAATTAAATTTTGCGATCATAAAGTGTGTAACTATTTAGGAATATTAACGGTTTACTCACGCACATTCTCGGGATCGCCCGTCTAGTTAGTACTCCTCACGATAACAACAGAGATAACCAAGATAAGTTATAAGTATTTTTAAAAGGCATGTTTCCTATTTTTTTTTAATGTCCGTCTTGTAGATTAATGAATTTTATTGGACACGTTTTTTTTCTTTTTTCCTGCAAACAAAAAATGATCAAAATACAGAGAACGGAAATTACGTGTGACGTCACTCCTCGCTACGATTTTTAGCGAGGCGTGGCGTCATAAGCCCCCACTTCGAAACTTTAAAGCGGTGTATCTTTGTATTTTTTTATTGTTTTGATAAAAGAAAAAATACGTGTCTAATATTTTTTTATTATCTAACTGACGGACTAAATAGATTTTAACTTTTCATACCCAGGAAACATCCCTATTACACGTTAAATACGATATCAACGAGAGCTAAGCAACAGGACGCCGCTTCTTATAAATAATACTGATTATATGCAACGCACAGACTAAACCGCTAATCGTAGAGACCTGAAACTTTGAGGGTGTTTCTTTGTATGACCTTATTAAATTTTGCATGAATGTGTAAAGAAGTATGAAACTCATCGCCTAACGGGATTAAAAAGGTGTAGAAAGGTATTTCGGGCTGATTTTATAATACCTCCTTTGTGCTGTTGATTTAAATTACATTTTATTTTGACACATGTTTAAAAACTCAATTCGATTTTATTTAAAAATCGGTGAACTCGCATAAAACCTTGGTTCAATGTTACTCTTTAAAACTCTTTAAAATTGGAATGTTAAAAACCATTTTCAACTTCTACGCGGACGAAGTCGCGAGCAAAAGCTAGTATATATATATACGAATTTAATGCTTAAAGACCAAATTTATGACCCAGAGGTTAAACTAATATTTGCCTCTTACTTTGTTGTCCGCCCTTCGGTTTGGTCCTACACAGAACACACCTTTTTGACTTCAGTCAACAAACTGGATTGTATAAAACTACTATAAAAAGGAGGGTTATTAATATGTTTTAACTGCCTTTAAGTATGTCTGTTATAGGTACATAAATAAGCAGTTAAAAATGTTTACTGTTTTTCTAGTAACACCTTTATAATTAAAGTAACAAACGCCTACGATTCCGAATATCCTAGTGTAGGGTCTAGGGATGGTAATTTCTAGCACAATCAAGACATTGTTTTATTAATTTTATTTGATTAATATTATTAAAATAAACTTTAACTTGCAGTGTAAGCAAATTTAAGGTACTTAGAGAATAAGTTTTTACTAAAAATAAATCTGCTAATCATGTAGCCCATTACGTATTGCTTAAACAGAAACTTTTAAATCAGCTAGGATCAGAGAAGTAGTAGTATTAGAAAATAAGTCAAGGAAGCCCAAACACTATGCGATTGCGTAGCTTCATAAAGAGGTCTTATGTCCACCTTCTGGCTCCATTATCAGACCAGCTCGACCATAATATTGTATTGTCACCGAACTTCTACAAGTACGCAAAATTTCACTTCAATCGGATGTCAAGAAGTGGTTCTAATTTAGATTGCAAGATTTGTCCTAAACCAACATACATATATACAAAACAAATTAAAAAAAGCTTGTTTAAAAAATAATTTTGCAATCTTTTGTTTTTCTAAATTCTTAGTTTTTTGTAGAAATATATTATACATAGCAGTGTAGAGACATTACAATATATTTACGCAGTAAGTAATTATACAGCCACGTATAAAAACATAAAGACACCTCATTAGATATATAGAAAAAGTACTACGCTACACTACATCATCAAATATTGCTATAATATTTCTGAAGAAACTTTTCCCTAATGTAATTACAGATAATTTCAGCATTCAGAATATTTTTGGCAATCATCTATCGTTGGATAATTAATAAACTTAACATTTAAGGCATCAATAATTTGTTTGTAGACTTCAATAAACTTTTAACATGAGTCACCACTCAAAGACTCAAAAAACCTTTTAACTTTAGGAGTATGGTATTTTCTTCTGCGTAGGCTTTTCCCAAGTTATGGTTGTAGTCGGCTTCTTTATCTTACCGGACTGCTTATTTGACCTCTATAATCAATATTACTGGGTAACCCATTACCCAATAGTAAGACTGGTTGTCAGAATTGTAATGAATTAACGACTGACAAAGATCGAGCTATGACAGTCGGGACCAACGGCTTAACGTGCTTTCCGAGGTATGGAGGGGTCTCTGTATGGTAACAAATGTTCGCTCATCCACGGACGAACCGCAGCGAGCGCGGATTTACCTTTATTGTCGGTGAAACCGTACGGCTTACACATAGCCACGAGCCCCACATATGGTACCGAATGACCTATATCTCCCCAAATTATAACTCATCTAAGGAGTGTTTTAAACTAACTTGTTAGCGTCAAAATGTCAAATTCTTTTCAGCATACAAAACAATACCTTGTTTGGTATGCTGAAAAGAATATACTCCTGCCTATTTCTCTGCTTACTACAAGCGTGATAGTAAAATATATTTTGATAGACAGTACATCTGTATAGTGGCAACAGACTGAAATAAATCTGGTTAAGTTAATTGCTACGAAGGTCGCAATGATGTCAAATTGGACTATCACATCAAAGTTTTAAGCTGTCTAAATTAACGAAATATCGACACAGTATTCGACCATTTTAATTTTAAAATGGAGCATTTACCTATTTAAAACTACCAATGGACGAAAAACAGATGCGAATAATGTGATAAAAATGAATAAATAAATAAAAAGTAAATAAGTTTTTGTGAAGGTTAGATTTTAGGTCACAACCTTCATTGCTTCCTAGTCCCACAGTCGGCAATAGTAAACAAACAATTTTTTTTTGCCAAAAATTTACCAACATAATTGAATCTAAGTAAATAGCAATTAATAGCATATAGTGTGGTTGATAGCGATTCGTGCAACTTAAACAAGCGATGGATGGCCGGCATGCGGACTTACTTTAATGACATTAACGTGGCTAGTGATGTACCCACAACGTATTATTTTGTCGATAGTTTTAGCAACCACGGAAAGGACAGTTTGGTTTGGGGTACAGATTGAGTTAGTTTAAGTGTGTTTGTTGTCATTTATGTGATGTTACTTTTCGGTTAATCAATTTGCATGTAGTTTGCAATACATTATTTGTAAGTGAAACGTATGTTTTTTTTTCGAAAAATAAGAAGTATTTGGCCAAAGCCTAATTGTGCTGGTGGTACGAATACTCTGATGCCTGGATATACAAATATATATTTCTATACATGTCTATATACATACTTATATTATAAACCGGAAAGTTTTGTATTTTTGTATGTTTGCAACGAATAAACTCAAAAAGTACTGTACTTAAATGCTACATTATCTCGGAGTATTATACTCTATGTTTTAGGTATAGGAAATGCATTCATTTACTAAATATTATTCTTATAAATACCTTCAATGATAAGATAATATAAATCAAATCTAAACGGTACATGTCAAAGGTAATACGCTTAAAAGTAAAGATAATGAAATACGCTTATTCAATTACGTACTAAAACTAAAATGGATCTTCAGAATAAGATTCCGAATAACGAATCGATCATTTTACAAAATACATAAATAAAATCTTCATTTTACTGTCTATATATTTCAAATAAATTGAAACTCGGAAACAATTTGATAAATGAAACGTAACATACGTTTAAAACAACAGTTTTTTATCGAAACATAAACATGGATAAGAAATTTCTGGAACACATTCATCAACGGTTATAAACGATTTCTATTTAGATTTATTTTTATGGATTAAATAAACAAACTGAAGTCATCGCGAAATAGACAACATTATTATTTGAATACATCAAATGTACACTTTTGCAGAAATACTGGATTATTGCAAAACAAAACATTGTGATTCAGCTTGATAATTAATAACCATCATGATGGCCTAGTGTTTCAATGAACGGATTTGTGTGAACAAGGTCGCAAGTTCGGACCCACCCTTTACAGGCAAAGTACCAATGTGACTTTATCAAAGTTGTATGTACTTTCTTACCTATTCTAAGACATCATGGACAATCGGTGAAGGAAAACATCGTATGGAAACCTGGATTCCAGAAATTGGAATTTTAAATCGCCAACCCGCAACGCGCAAGCGTGGCGATCAATGCTCGTTCCTTATCAAACTGAGAAGAGGCCTCTGTCCAGCAGTGGGACATTTATAGGCTGGTATTATTAATTGATAGCCCCAAGTAAATAAGCATGACAGAAAAAGTGAGTATGTTCCAATGTCTAACCAAGCGTGTTGATTACAAATAACTGTTAAATTAATAAAAATGATTTTACGTTACTTTTATATGATATAAAAAAAACAACAACATACCTAAATGTTTGCAAAAATCGCTCGACTAAGTTAACATCGATAAGTGTGACATCACTAGCGACGAGCCCTCTTTGAAAATTCGATTAACGTGGTGTACACTTACAATATTGTCGGTCCAGTGTCCCGTAGGACAAAGCGACACATGGACAACTCGCGGCAACTTGTTTTGTGTTCGGATAAAACATATTATGAATTTGTAAACCACTTCATCTAAATGGTAAGTGATTTTTATCATATTTTTTCGTTTTACGACGTAGTTTTGACTGGTTGATAAGAATATCTCTGATCCTAAAGAAAAAGAAAGTTAAAATAAATGAAGATTGTATAAAAAAAATAATCAGAAGTGTGCTATTATGTTCTTTTTTAAACGAAAAGTATTTAAAGATATTTTTAATAGGGGATGAGATTATGTATTCAGCGCGTACTCGATCCAATAATTATCGGGTATTTCAATCATTTACGTTCTGTTCCTCTGACTTTGGTTAAGGTCAGTATCAAGGTACCTACCACGTGATGTATTGTAATAGATTGAAACTGTGTTACTCCCTTGTCCAAGGTAAGAGGAAAGGAGCAACACTCCCGTTTAAACCGGTAGGAGTCTGGAACGTACTCCTCCTTCCCTAGGGACGGTTGACGGTCTAGAAAAATGATTTCTATGATGTTTTTTTTTGTGTCTAGACAGTATGTAACAAAAACCGTCCGATCCAATAAAGGTGTATTCCTGATTCAATATACGTACTTGAAAACATTTTTCGCTCAGGCGGCTTGTTTGCTATAAAACTGTAGGTAGGACACGTGAACTTTGTCGAGCGATCAGTGATGCCTTTGATCAGTTTTATATCAATTTAATTACATTCACTGGGGAAAAATAATAATCTCAAATCCTTTCTATAATAATTACGTATATGTGTACGCAGTACAATGCCGAATAATACTCATAAGGATCGGACAGGGTTTTTGTTGCATGCAGTATACTATCGGAATAAAATCTTTAACATGTTTAACTAGTACAAGGGATTTTTTATCTGCTTAGTACAGAATATTACTACTCTGGTTTCTGGTAGAATACCAGATTCACTGATTTCTTATCTCAAAGTGCAAAATATTATGTTTACCAAGGTAAGTAAAAGAAGATGAAGAGTCGACAAATCGGTGTCGGTTTCATAATCGTCATTATCATCAAAATCAAATCAAAATCAAAATATTTTATTTCGAGTAGGCCTTTTCAGGCACTTTCAAAACGTTAAATGACTCTAGTTGCGCGGTTCCAAAATGTCACTCCTATGGAGAAGAACCGGCAAGAAACTTCATAGGTTACTCTTTTAAAAAAAAGGTAATATATTGTCATCAGTACTTATCATCCCACTACTGGGCAATGGACAGGCATGTTTTTTTAATATTTTGTCATTTTCTCCTTCGTTAAGCTCCTTTCACTCTCCAGGAACCGTATTAATAATAATAATAATAATATCTTGGGACATCTCACACACGGTCATCTGATCCCAAACTAGGCAGAGCCTGTGCTATGGCAACCAGACAACTGATAAACATACTTATATATTTCTAAATACATACATATTATAGATAAATTACACCCAGACACAGAACAAATGATCGTGCTCATCACACAAAGATTCGTCCTGGGTGGGAATCGAACCCACGACCTCCGGTTTAGCAGTCAGGGTCACTAACCACTAGACCAACAGGCCCGTCATTGATTGCTTCTTCAGCCTTATCTCTAAGCCATCATTTATTACTGGTCGCGAATCAGTGAGGGTAACAAACCCAATGAGAACCACCATTGTAAAATGTAATGTATGTCTTACATAAATAGGGACAAAGAAAGACTTCAATTTGCATGATATTGGTGAACGAGATGTCTCTTACAATCTAACTTAAACAAGGTAATTTTTAACCGAAATCATTAGGAGAAATGTTTTTAATTCCCTAGTCTCTATAGTTATTTTTTGTATATACGCGGTATTTCCAGCAATGGGCTTGTTTCCTATTTTTTTTTTTAATGTCCGTCTTGTAGATTAATGAATTTTATTGGACACGTATTTTTTCTTTTTTCCTGCAAACAAAAAATGATCAAAATACAGAGAACTGAAGTTACGCGTGACGTCACTCCTCGCTACGATTTTTAGCGAGGCGTAGCGTCATAAGCCCCCACTCCGAAACTTTAAAGCGGTGTATCTTTGTATTTTTTTATTGTTTTGATAAAAGAAAAAATACGTGTCTAATATTATTTTATTATCTAGCTGACGGACTAAATAGATTTTAACTTTTCATACCCAGGAAACATCCCTATTGTGGATCGATTTAAAAAAAAAAATTATCGATAGGTGTATAATTATAAGAGGTCATCCTAACACACAGACAAATAAAATTCATAAAAATCGATTCTGTAGTTTGGTTTCAAAATCAAAATAATGGAAAAAAAATACCTAGAATGTCAAACCGATATTTTATTATTTGTGCTTTACTACAGTTTTTTTTTTGTTTCATTCAAGTCGTTTTTTTTACATTAATGTTTGATAAATTATACATCTTATAAAATGATTCAAAACCTTCTTAATTAAGTGCTTAACTTACATAATACAGTTTTTTTATAATAAATTTAGTGAGGAGTATTCATAATGATTTAGGTGAGTTCGACTTGCGACACCACTGCCGCCGCGTTATCTCATGATTAGGGACTCCTATTGAGTCTGAAACTAGTCGGGCGATGCAATGAGAATGTGCGTGATTAAACTGTTGTATCTAAATAATAGTAGGTACTATAAGTTACAACTAGTTTTCTTGTCCTAAAGAAAATTTCATAACGTTTAATTAATAAATGCTACAATAGTAAAAGTCTACTTATTTATGTGATTAAGGAACAGACTACTTCATCAGGGTTAAATTTATACCATAAACTTCACAGCCCTTACCTACAGACGTATATTTATTTATTTATTTATTTATTTATTTATTTATTTATTTAATACTTCATGCATAGTGTAAATAGGCGGACTTAATGCCAGAAGGCATTCTCTACCAGTCAACCTTTGTATATGAAACCGTTGTCTATATTAATATTATAAAAAAGCAAGGTTTGATTGTTTGTTTGTTTGTATTGAATAGGCTCCAAAACTACTGAACCGATTTGAAAAATTCTTTCACTATTGGGAATCTACACTATCCCTGGGTGACATATGCTATTTTATACTTTTTAATTTTGAAATTTTTGGTTAAATACCCCTACGAAGCCGGGGCGGTCTGCTAGTTGTTATATAAAGATGTTGCAAAAAAACCGTTGCATTGGCTATATTAGAGTTTTGTAAACAATGCATTCACAACTTACACAGCAACTTTATTTCAAAGCATATACGGTTCATTATTGATATTACTCTTTCAAATGTCATGCAGTCGACTACTTTTTAGGGTTCTCTAACCAAAGGGTAAAAACGGGACCCTATTACTAAGACTTCGCTGTCAGTCCATCCGTCTGTCTAATAATATCTAATAATATCTTGGGACATCTCACACACGGTCATCTGATCCCAAACTAGGCAGAGCCTGTGCTATGGCAACCAGACAACTGATAAACATACTTATATATTTCTAAATACATACATATCTATACTAATATTATAAATCTGAAGAGTTTGTTTGTTTGTTTGTTTGAACGCGCTAATCTCAGGAAATACTGATTCGAATTGAAAAAACCTTTTTGTATTGGATAGTCCGTTTATTGAGGAAGGCTATAGGCTATATAACATCACGCTACGACCAATAGGAGCGGAGCATAAATGAAAAATGTTGCAAAAATGAAAAACCGTTGAAACTAAAACACGCGAACAAAGTCGCGGGGGACAGCTAGTTATAGATAAATTACACCTAGACACAGAACAAATGATCGTGCTCATCACACAAAGATTCGTCCTGGGTGGGAATCGAACCCACGACCTCCGGTTTAGCAGTCAGGTTTACTAAACACTAGACCAACAGGCCCGTCATGTCTGTCTGATACCAGGCTGTATCTCAAGAACCGCGATAGCCAGACGGTTGAAATTTTCACAAATTACGTATTTCTGTCGTCGCTATAACAAACAATACTAAAAATAAAAGAAAATTAATATTTAATAGCTTCCATACAAATTATGACACAGGTAGGAAATATTCACAAAATACTCAGTTGTATTTTTACTTTAATAATAAAAAATAAAATTAAAATAAAATAAATATTTAATTACAATATGAAATTTGTGTACCTACTGTTGTTTACCTAGTCAATGGTACGGGACCCTTTGTGCGCGAGTCCGATTCGCACTTGGTCTGTTTTTACTCTTTAGGGAATGCAACACGTTAATTTTTATAGTAATAACACCTTTTAAATCCATTGGTGTCGCTGCTGTGGAATTAACATGTCTGGCAATTCCCTTTGCAGACGACGTTTTTACTTAATTAGTCTAGTGGATTATTGAAAACTAAAGCTAAAACATTACTGTCAGTTAAATATGAATTAAATTCTTTCTTTCTTTTGTTTATGTCTAAGTTTTCGAGTGGTACATTATAATCCATACTAATAATATAAATGGGAAAGTAACGCGGTCTGTCTGTCTGTTACGTTTTTATGGCTAAACGGCGGAACCGATTATGATAAAATGATGATTTGGTATTGGAATTGGGGGTAACCCAGGAAAGGAACGCGGGCAACCGTATTAAACATCATAAAAAAATATTCATTTATTTTTAATCCTAATGTGAGTAACCACTTAATTAACTATGAATTGAAATGACTGCTTACCTAGGAACATCATTATTATATACACTTTCGTATTTTCAACACAGTTTGGGAAAAGGCTATGCAAAAGAAGATGTAATGTTTTGTTCATTTTAACTGGGTGATCTTTGCCCCTAGGCTTTTGAAACAATTGAAAAAGAAAATTCCAGGAAAAACGAAATAACAAATTTAATATCTTACAAGAATGTTTGAAAGATTATTTTATATTAAATACAAAAGTACCTAGTATTCAGAAAAGAAATGTTAATAAATAGAAAAAATATAAAATGTTTAACATATCTTTGCCAAAAGGGTTTCCATTTATAAATAAATTTGAAACGTTTTGAAAGTCCAGAAAAATATAAAGAAAAATGCTTTTTTTTGTCTGCAAAGCTGTGGATTCCTGTCTTACTGGATTCAACTGAATTTTAGTTGGTACAATTACGTGTTTAACTTCCTTTTGTCTCTGACTGGCGTGTTGATCTAGTGGTTAGTGACCCTGACTGCTAAACAGGAGGTCGCGGGTTCGAATCCCACCCAGATCTTTGTGTAATGAGAATGATCATTTGTCACCAGAAATTGTATTATTATGTATCTCTCTTTTTTTCACGGGCTATCCTCAGTATTGAGAATACCCGGTCCTTTGAAAGGCTTACGTAGGGACACAGGTCCAACACGCAGTGGCCTTGTTGAGAACTTTACTCTAAACTGGGATGGGGCATCTACTAGGGTCCATCCACCTCTGCTCTATGGAAGAACAGACATGAATGGTCCAAAGTAGATACAGAGCTATTGTAAATTATGAATGGAAAGTAAAAATTTAGGCTATGTGTAGGTAAATGTTAGTGGATTGGTTATTAGAACTAAATCGGAAAACTATGGAACCTGCCTTCTAACACATATAAATGCAATCAAATAGGCAGGTGGTGACTCGCCACCTCACCGGATGGGCCCCCCAACATAACCGCCACGATAGGCAGCAGGAGGCAACACCATGTATTATTGTTATTATTATATCTGGGTTCCACAACCTAATTTATGAGTAATACTGGTCGTATTAATGTAAAGACTTAACGACATTCAAAGATAAGACGACATCCAATGATGGAACCAACAAAATAAGAAAAACAACCAGTGATTTAATTCTTACATAATCTCTATGTACAATTCATAGTATTTATTGTTACAATAATCTATTATCAATAGTATATCTATTTTCTAAAAAACATTAAACTGAGGAATTTAATCCGTTATTCATTTCACGTTAATTTCCTTATATCAACACCAAAATCAATAGAAACCGGACATACAGAGTACTATCCATATGAGTCACAAACGCAACTCGACCACTCGAATTTCCTTCAAATAGACGTAACATTTGGAATTGAGCCCAACTCGCTGATTTATATATTTAAAGTATAAATCATGTATTATTTATTACCCTGGTTTCCCAAAAGTAAACGGTATAAACGAGTATAACGACACGATGTAAAATTAGATGTTATTTCGATTATGATACGTCATTCCAATGATTGGAAATGGCTGCGCCAGAGTTGAACAATTTTCAGAGTTGAATGTAGAATAGTTTTAAACAATCTCCATATTGTTTTAAATATAATTTTTACGCATTCTGAATTTACGAATAACTGTGACGACCGCTGTGTACCTACATACAGTCCTTACTAATATTATAAATGCGAAAGTGACTCTATCTGTTTGTCTGTCGCATTTCAACGACAAAACTACTGAACCGATTTACTTAAATGAAATTTGGTAGACGGATAGTCTAGAGCCTGAAAAAGGACATAATATGCTACTTTTTGCCGCGATAACCGACACCCACGCGGACGGAACTGATGCTAGGTCTAACGTCACAAGTAAAGAAATAAATGTAAATTAGTAGTTTTGTAACATAAAAATTTATATTTAAGTACTGTTGGAAATTGGATAGTGTCATACACTGCGTATTGCGATTACAAACTTATATTTACTGTTGGAAATTGGATAGTGTCATACATCGATGTATGAGAGAGCATTTTTTCAACCGCACAGTTAAATTGTTTTTTTTGAGTATTTTCCGTGACGATCAGCAAAATTTATACGGAGCCCTCGGTGCGCGAATCAAACGCGTACTTGTCCGGATTTTTTCTACAATCTACATTTTACAGCGTTAGTACTATTTAAGAACATTTTAATATAATATTGCCCATAAAACTCCTCCGCCGCGTCTTCCTTTCTGTCTGTATAAACGCGATAAACTCAAAAACTACTGAACGGATTTTGAAATGGTTTTCAACAATGGTTAGAGTGATTTAAGAAGAAGGTTCTTGTGTATAATTCATTAGTGTTTTGTCTACCCGTGAGAAGACGAGACGGGTCGCTAGTATTACATAATCGTATCATATAGTTAGGTTTTGTTATTTACAAATGAACTAGGTACAAAGTGTTCTTCGATGTGAGTAATGAACAGCTGGTATACAATTGCAGTCAGAGATGTAAATTGTAACTGGAAAAGGCAGGTTTAACATAAATATGGTAGATGACCATTTTCTTTTTCGTGTATGATGTACATATTTCACGTATGACACCCAGATACAGAGCAAATTATCATGCTCATCACACAAAGATCTGATGTCCGGGTGAAGATCTGATGTGATGATGTCCGGGTTGTGTTAGCAGTCAGGGTCACTAACAACTAAACCAACAGTGCCTATACTTGCAATGTGTTGTCAGTATTGGCACATTATTACACTCTGTGAATAAATTCCAGCCAGTTCCTTCCATTGTCATATTTTTTTTATGAACCTCCTGCCTGCTTAAGTCATATCAATTTTGCATTGGCATTGTTTTAGAATTCGAATTAAATTAGAAAGTAAGGCCACTGGTCAATCGAAATAAATGTATATACGTTTCAATTTTTCACTTCCATTGTTCATATCTCTGTGTAAACCGATCGTTCGTTTGCTTAAGTCGCCTTTGATCAGCACATTTAGCACATTTGGCGATGCGTATTTGTTTATATTATAAAAAACGGATGGCCCCTATACCGATCAGAATGTACGTGTTTTATAGATCCTTTAAAATGAGCTGTCTTGTTTAATGGCTGGTGATTAATCGATTGAAGTTGATCATCAATGGGGATTACGATTTATGATATCATTAGTGAAATGACTGAATTATTGTGATTAATGATAATTTAACATGAGATTCTGGCTATATACTTAGTAAAATTTATGATACCTGACAATATCTAAGAGGGGATTTTTGAGCAGATTTAAAGATTATATTTTTAATGAGCTGCTCTCCCGACCTTTGCGAAAGCTTACATGCAATACTGTCCTCAATGGATAAATATATTGCAGAAAGTCAGAAGGTACAAAGAAACTATTCGGAACTAAAGAGCTTTATTAAATAAAAATACTGCGCAAAAAATGCTTTTTTGTGTAACAAATATAGCTTTATGATTTATACAAGTTTTGAATTGCATTACACCAGTAACATTTCCTTGAGCCTAAACCATTCATTCACAAATCCAGAGTTATTTAAAAATAGACATCTGAACGCAACGAAACTATATTCTCGGTTTAGTTTGGTACCATCCGTGAAACGTTGAGCTGTGCTCAAAATACGTAAACGTAACGTAATCAATTATAAACATTTCAACAATTACGAATTTAATTGAGTGAACGAATGATATGTGATTTAATCGATTAAAGAGATCGAAATCGATTGTTTGGATTCAAGTTCCGCGTCTGGTGTTCGAATTTTTAAATAATTTGTTTTTTTGTTAACGGTTTTTTTTTTGTAATTTGAAAATAGAATGTGTTTTGGTTTTAATTTGTTAATGTCTTATTAATGGTTTAGTTGTTGAAATTTTTAATGTGTATATGTAAATGAATGGAATATACTCGTTTTAAATGTAATTTTGTTTGAATAACTTGGAGTTTATTGATAAAAATGTAGCTAGATAGCATCATACTCTACACAGCATTTACTATTATTGTTTACTTGCAATAGAAAAATATATTGCAGATCCTTTATCATTATGGATGTTCATTGTGCTACATTTTTTGTTCATTTTTCGTATCTCTTGTTATAAATCTTGGAGATATACTTTCAAAATTACATAATTTATTAAATTATGTATAAAGTTGTGAATTTCTGATTATCCTTTTTTAGTACTTAGTTGTTTTCAAAAGCAAATAAACCATTGACTGTTACGACAGAAAATATCGGTGCTACACATAGAAAATGAGAAAGTGCTTCAAAGTCATTTTTTTATGAGTGCAAACGTGATAGCAAAATGAACTGAAAGAACGTGTGAATGAAAATAATGGGTTAAGTGATATTTAAAAGACTGAAAATTTAGCAAAATGAAAAGGCGTAAAAAAGACAGCAAAGTACGGGTTAGGTTCAACATTACAAATGTGGTAAGTGCACTAGATATTGAATATCTATGAAAAATTAATAAAAAATTTAATATGTAAAATGAAATCTCATGAATCGTATGTTTCTCAGCCTCTATACCTAATGTAAGCTCTGTACGCACGTAAGAAGTTACACTTTTTTGGCGAAACAAGATAAAATTCTTTCTCATAAACTTGTGATTGACAGATTGGTACAAAAAGTATTTTAACCATCTTGACATTTGTCATTTTTTACATTAGGTATGTAGTTTGGAAAAACTAAAATGTTGACTAGCTAACTTCAGGGTGTAGGTTTTCCGTGACGGTGTGCGCGCGCATCTTAAAATTTCACTCTCATCATTTTTTCATAACGCGCCTAAAGAAGTATAACTTCAAAAATAGGCCGAACAAACAATATATTTCTGTGCAATGAAAAATTCTGCAAAATTTGTACACTTACTTTTAGTACATTTACTTTTTTTAACATCTAAAAACCCTGAATACTAAAAAAACCCAGTAAGTAGTTCGAAATTCCCTAGGGTTCCTTTACTTGCAATACACATTCTACATACTACAAAAGGTTTAGGTAAATTTTAACTTAGCAGTTTATCATAAAGCTATTAAGTAAGTATACCAAACCAATAAATTAGTTTGCAAAGTAAGTTTCATATTGCTGTGTATTTTTTCTATGGTTTCTCTCGTTTTCCTTTTGTCTTTTGTGGTGGTGGGTTTTAGTTGAAGACTTTTTCAGTTTCTATTCTGGTATGATGTTTTCACCCCTTTTTTCTTCTTGTGCGAACGTGCATGTTCTTCTTCTAATCGTGTATCTAAATTGTGTTGACCTAAATTACAATATCGCATCAACTAACTCAGACATATTGGAACTTCCTAAGTTTTGATATTATGTAATTAGCCTTTAACTTAATTTTGTTTAGGAGGAATGTAATAAGATGAAGTTTTTATTTCATCGTTCTAGACTTATAACGTCCTTCATTTCTTCAAAATATATAGTGATTGTGATTATCAACAACATTTAGAAACGGCAACAGCAAGAGCATGTATTTCAAGAGCTTTCAATTAGAAGGTCTTGTCGATGGGATCCATATTTATATCCAGATTTATAAACATTGTAGAAATTCTTGTTGATTGGTCAAGGCGAAGATATTATCAGGCGGACAGTTACAAAATGTATTGGAAGATGTATTCTGAGATTTATAGTTCTGTATAATGGTCGTAATGTTATGAATTGCTTTCAAAAACAGCAGGGTGATAGGTCTGAAGACAAATAAGAATCATCAACTCCAAAATACGTAGCAGAAGACTGCAAGGGAGTCTAAAGTAAAACTTTGATAAATATGATACCAAAAATGATTTTAGAAAAGTCTAGAAGCTATTAGAAAACCGGTACAGCCAAACTCTATGTTATTCAGAAGATACATTGTTATGAACTCTCTGAAATTTCTGGAAGCTTATTTCAAGGTAGCCGTAATTCATACCAAATCCCTGTCCATCAAAATTCTGGTCAGCAATAAATTCAACAAGCTTACCAACATCTTCGGCCGTCTAAATAGCACCCAACATTAATTTGACTCAATTCAACTCCCACAGCAATCACGTGGTCTTAAGAATTTAAATAAAACCTAAGATAATAAACATTGGGGTATGGGGTATTCAGTGCGCAATAAATCCAATTCAAAACTGGTCTGTTCATAGGAAATATTTGTTTAAATTACTTTCTAATTGCGGATCTTAGTGTTTTGCAGTGCAGTGGTTTTCTTGGTTCGGAAGTGAATAGAATTGTTTTTGGTGGTTCTTTTTGAGTTCCTTCTTCTTTTAACTCTTGGATTGGTTGGAGATCATGTAAGGAACAGTTTTTAGGTTTCTTGTGGTGAGTAGAATCAAAATTATTGTCTTTATGACAGAATTTGTTAGAGGTTTGTTTGAGTTTGATCAGTCTGTGGTGTGAGCCGAGGGCTTTTGTAGCATTAAAACCTGTGTTACCCAATAATATTGTACGAATATTTTTAGAGGATATATTGTTAATTTCTAGCTATTCTTTATTCGTACGTAAAAATCGATTAGGCTCTTGACGGTTATAATACGGGTTGAGCTTTAGGTAACCTTGCCAATTAACTTGTGCCGTATTTCTAACTGTCGTAGTTTGTTTAGGTTTAATGACAGTTCATTTGTATTAACACCCATGGGAATATTTAAATTAGGAAATAGTCTAATTTAACAAAGTCGTAATTGTTTTAAATCCAGCAGCTATAAATTAATTTAAAGTGGAAAATAATGTACGTCCTCTGGCAATTGTCGGTGCTCAATATTTTGGTAGCATTTTGCATCTACATCAACGCGCCCGCAATCATGTTTGTGCTAAAATGAACCTTAAAGCTTAATGGCGTAAAGACCAAGCCCTATGTACACTCATAAACTATTTATAAAAAGGTCTGTTGCACCATACCCTAAAACGATAAGTAAGCAATGTAACGACTCCATTAAGACGCGCCCAGTCTAATACGTAGAAATATTGATATTTCATAATTGTCTTTGACAAATAAGTGCATATGCAAACACGTTATTGTAATTGTTTGTCTTTTCTTTTAAATGAAATGAATTTAGGTGCATGTTAAAGATAAAGATACGTTTATTTGTCAAAACATGTGTGAATATAGTACATACATAATTGATGCATATTATTGTTGTTTACATAATCATTTGAACCAACATGTTCTACCAAAACTGTACAAATAATACGATTATTAATTTTATTGATTATGACTTTTAGAACAAAATAAATTTTCTCTGTCAAATACTCTACGCAAATACGCATTCATATAATTGGTATAAATAATAAAAGTAATAATAATAATAAAACCACATAATATCAATTTAACCAAATTAGAATTATACTAAGGTATGATTTGTACAAATTGAATTATTATTATAAGTAGCATTAGATCACAAATAATTATTACATAATGTCAAGGTCCCTATATATTTTTGTAATTAAGAAAATCATCTACAGTATAATAACATTTATTAACAAGAACTTTTTTAAAGATTTTTTTAAATAGTGCTATATTGAGAGTTTTAATATTCTCGGGAATCTTATTATAGATTATTGGAGCTTTGCACACAATACTTATATGTAACAACGCTGTATTGGCGGGATGAACACAGATTTCTACTTTTGTCTCGTCGATTTTTCCTTCCGTTATCAGCCAGCCGTGGAAACAAGTGTGGGTTGTTTTTGACAAAAAATATTATCAGAATTGAACCCAATTATCAGAAAACAGTCAACCCATATATCATAGCTACCGATTCCCAAAACGTCCCTGTTACGTAATATTTGCTTACCATTACTCTGTTAGTTCTACCTCTTGACATTGAAAGCCTACAGGTCAGGAGAACCTCTTTAGTTAGTTTTGAGCTACCGTTGGCATACGTTGAGTTTAATAACCGGCTGTAACTGATCTACTGTTAGCAAAACGCCTTATCACATTTAGAGAAAAAAAAAACACGTTGGACTGTGCTCGTATGGAAAAGAAATGCAACAATGTGACGCTATTCAAACATCTTAAGCCGGCTTCCTACGGTGTGCCATATCGCGGATCACCTCGTACCGCCGACCGTGGGAAGGTTCTCGGTGTTATAGCGCAGACGCGTCTGCCCCGGTCACCGTCCCCGTCGGACCACCCCGTCGCCGGCTGAAGAAGGCTTTAGGGTGCTGGTGATTGTTACATGAAAATAGATAATGACACGATGCAAAAGGAAAATGGTTGTGAAGGTGATCTTTATGGCTGCAGACAAAAATACAGTTCGAATTTTATACATACTTATTTTGCTTGTCATGAAAGTGATATTCCTTCTACTGAAAATCCTAGAGAAACTGACTCAAGTAGTTTATAAAATGACTAAATTCATTAATTTGCAGAAGAGTGACGTAAAAACCACACACACACATTTTTAATAAGAAGTCGTCAATTTTATTTTTAACATACACGAAAATCTGCTTAGTTTTTTCCAAGCTATGTTGGGGTCAATTACCAGTCTTTCCGGATTCTGCTAAATACTGTATTTTGCATGGAGCGATTGCCTATCTGACCTCCACAACCCATTTTACTGGGCAACACTGTGTCCCGTAGTAATACTGATTGGCAGAATTGTATATGGATCATACCGTACGGCTTACACTTGGCCACGACGTCCCCACACACATTTGTAACATAAAATAATAAAAGAATTTTTTTAAATGAACTTTCATCAAATAAAATGTAAACTGTTCATTCGATTTCTCCAGGATCCTATCTTCAGATCGTTACCAGTTGACCTTAAAAGTATACCTTTTCAAACAAAACAAGAATTTTCCAAATCGGTCCAGGCGTCCTTGAGTAATCGGGGAACAAACAAAAATCAATAACTAACTACAGACTAACTAACCGTCAAGCAAACCATAACTGCCGCTTATAACTAACATCTGTTTAGGTATCATGTAAATAACGGAAGTCATCAATATATTGGAACGAAACCATTTGCGAAATTATTTCATATCGATAATACAGTGGGTAACGACAGGCTTATGATACGTTTTCCATTAAATAGAAACGTTTAAGTTAGTATCAATAATTTACTTATAGTAAGATATACTCCATTGTGTGGAAATATTTATCTGGGCTTCATGGAGAAGAGTTTATGTTAAAACGGA
Source organism: Diachrysia chrysitis (assembly GCA_932294365.1). Lineage (NCBI taxonomy): Eukaryota > Metazoa > Arthropoda > Insecta > Lepidoptera > Noctuidae > Diachrysia > Diachrysia chrysitis. The sequence continues at coordinate 3,657,308 of OW028659.1, read as the reverse complement.
TCATTTAAAGGGGAAAATTTTGGATCTTGGATCTTAAGGTGTTTTTATTTTTATATATCTTCCAATTGGGGATGTAAATACACATACGCACTTAACTATAATATATACACTTAACTAATTAAAACCGAATACCTAAAATACAGCATCAAAACATTGGTCCACATCGCTGTCGACTGGGAGTGTTCCCAAAAGGCTGGCGGCATTGCCACGTTGCATGCAATGCTGTTCCTCTGTCCAAGGTAAAAGCCAGCCCTTGGGGATACATCCCAACTTGATTTGACATAACGTATTCTACTAGGATAGGTAGCCAGTCAGGTCCAGCCAGTTTGTTATACCAAAATTATTTCCAATCAGGACATATATTAAGGTACAAATAATGTTCCAAAATAATTTACCTACTTACTTTGTGGATTTAATACTAAGAAATACTCTCCAGCCAAAACCCGACCAGCCAGCTCAAACAAAAGCCGTGTTCCATCTACACCAGGGGTTCCCAAACTTATTTTGTCTACTGCCCACTTTGAGAATAAATTATTCTTTAGCTCCCCCATATTTTCACCAACTTAAAAACCACTATAACTTGGAATTAAATTAATTATTTTGAGCTATATTAGCGGAGATTTGTTTTTTTTTCTGAGTCTCTTACCGCCCCCCCTTTAGGCCTGCAGCGCCCACAAGGGGGCGTTATCGCCCACTTTGGGAAAGGCTGATCTACACAGTCTATCATCTATCTATACCATCACAATCAGCAAAACAAATATCTAGATACTGTTTATTCTGCTCTTGCTTCAAACGATGAAGTTACAATAAATGGTGGCAATAATTATTGCCTTGTTCAAAATTACGCTTTTTCTTAACCTTCCTTTTTTCCAGACCGGCATGAACCGAGGCTCCCGCGAGGAGCTGCTGGGCAGTTCCCAGGAGGCGCTGCGGAACAGCCAGCACGACCTGCGGCAGGTGTACGAGAGAGCCCTCACTAAAGAAGAGAAGACCTTCTTGCTTCATGCCGATAGAGGAGACTATGTTACTGTCAAGAGGTAAGTTAAGTTAAGTTAAGTTAAGTTTTTGAAGTGTGGAAGTAAGAGTGGCGTTCTTTGACCACCTTGAGATAGTCATAGGACCCTTCTCCTACTTTTTCGATTGCTCTTTCGTTATTGGATGTAGGTTCAGCTCTTTCCAACTCTATGTATCCCTGGTAAATATTCTGCGGATTTAACACTTGTACACTTACATAATGTTGAAAGCTTCATCGTGACCATATTTTTTTTTCGGTGAAAAGCTAATGGCTTTATCCCACGTCAAGGGCATCGTGGAGATATGTCAGACTTTCACTGACTATAAACACCCTGGTCCCGTCTCTGCCCTTGGCCGGAGTCGCTCGAGAACAGCAGTCACTGGTTTTTATTTTTAGTTTACACGCACAGACATTTTTTTGAGCTGATTTTGTTTTATCATCGCAATATTTTACACTATTGGCATAAATTTTTCATTCTTCAGATTAAATAAATAAAGTTTTTTATGTAAAGGAACTTAGCATAATTTATAAAATAAGTAGGCAATACCTAGGTCAGCTATTAGGCGTAGGTAATTGGCAAAGTATACCAATTAGAATTTCTAATGCCCTAATGTGATTTAATTAATTAGCATGTTTAGTGTGTCCTTGTTCATGATGGGATGTCGTTCCCTTTAACGATGGCCATGGGAATACAACTGTACCACAAGTACCTATGCAAATCAATCGATTGCCTTGAAACCCACCTGGTTTTGGCAAAGAAAACAATACTTGTCGGTCGTATTTTCTTATGAACGAAGAACTCGTATATATAGGAGCTTGCTCGTATTTTTCCTGCAAAAAATCCTGGTATTCTTATAGAAATATTTACTCTAGATATAAATTTTCTACCAGATTTTTTTATACACCGAAATTTTTTCTTTTATTTTGAGAAAGGAGCAAGTATTTTTGGTATTCCCCGCTTACTTGAAGCAATAATTTTGTTCACATGTATTCAACAATGTTATTACTTTTTAATATACAAATAAATTGGAAATAAGCATAGCATTGTTTCTTTAGCTATCTTCTTCTTCTGCCTAGTTTTTTCCAAGCTATGTTGGGATCGGCTTCCAGTCTTACCGAATTCAGCTATGCCTATCTGACCTCCACAACCCATTTTACTGGGTAACACAGTATCCCATGGTAAGAGTGATAGTCAAACTTGTATTGTTTAGGTATCTATGCGTCTATTTACGGTGTGTAATATCTACCAATTAATTAGCAATATAGAATTTTGTTGTACTCTATAAACAAACTATCCTATAATATGTCATTAAACGACCGACGCGTTTGCCTCGATTTGATCATCACTAAGTCACTGCCTTACTTAAGATCTAATAATTGTTATTTGGATTATAAAATAGATCACACACAAAAGGCTATTTCGTATTCAGTAACTAGTAAAAGATTAGGTTAGCATCAGAATAGTGATCACGATTTGGAGATCATCAACTCTCATCCCATGAAATTGCTTGCATTCTAATGACTGAGTTCAATCCTACAATCTAACTACATCTAATCTAGTCAGTCTTATTACATAGTGTACATAGTGAACTATAGTAACAAACAGCCAAAATATTGGTTCCGGATCGAATGATCATGCATGACCGATATTGCAACTGGTCAAATCTATACTAATATTATAAAGCTGAAGAGTTTGTTTGTTTGTTTGAACGCGCTAATCTCAGGAACTACTGGTTCGAATTGAAAAAATCTTTTTGTATTGGATAGTCCGTTTATTGAGGAAGGCTATATGCTATATAACATCACGCTACGACCAATAGGAGCGAAGCATAAATAAACAATGTTGCACAAATGAAAAACCGTTGACACTAAAACACGCGAACAAAGTCGCGGGGGACAGCTAGTTATTAATAATTCTGGAAATACAAACGTACTACGGCTGCATATCGTGTAATGTACAAAAAAAGCCTGAAACTAAGCGGCAACTTGCAAAAAAAAAAAGAAAATTCGTATTTCGCGGGCCACCCTGACGCTTTCAACTTAAATTAATTACAGTAGTAAGTCCTTCTGTCTGTCTGTTGACATTCTAACTGTGATTGTACAGTATTATCCGACTAAACCGTCAAAATTGCAGAAATCTCACAAAGCCGTCCGATGTAGTAAGTAGTCGATTATAGGGAAACATTACAAGTGCTGGCTTCGGTTCGTAATCCTATTTATTAGGCTGGCTCACGGCGGCCACCTAAATACACTGAAGATTGATACTTTTCGGTTTTAAGGTCAAAATGTACTTTTAGCGCGTGTAATTTATTTGAACGGATATCTTGTGTGCATATTATTGGTCGTGGTGGCCTAGAAATTAATATGGCCGTATTTATTTGCACAAGAATACAGATTCAAACTCAGGTTATTAATTAATTTGCTTTTTTTTTAAGTTATTCGAAATCTTTTGTCTTTTCCGGTCAGCTCACAAAATTTTATCTGAATCTAGTTATTTTAAGATACTTGTGATTATTAATAAGATATCTTTAATTTAATGAGCAGACATGTATACAAACACGAGTTTTAAGAAACACAACTGTAATGTTAACGTAATAAGGTTCTGTTTGCGGTACAACTGCAGATTTTTATTACTTTATAAGAGTACGGGTCAGTCTTTAATGAACTTTATTTACACAGACATTAAGTTGTTATTACTTAAACTAAGTCGAACTAACATCATATCGGCTTCATAATATGGCCCTAGACCACATATAAAATGCAAAATAATATCTGAATAACACAGAGATTAGATCGAAATATCATCTCTTAAAAATAGACTATAATACTTATATCACATTTTAAATGTAATGCAAACACTACCAGCATTCAATTTCATACATTTATTTCAATTGATGAAAAAATCTACATTCAACTTAACACCAATACCAAATAATCAAAACCAAATAATTAAATTAAACTTTAAGATCAATATCTTAAGATATTTTTTTCTTTACAGGTTAATAGAAGAGTTCACGCCTCAGCCAGATGTCTTGGACATCAACTGCGTGGATCCTCTGAACAGGTCAGCTCTGATCGCTGCCATCGAAAATGAGAATATAGAGCTGATCAAACTACTCCTCACATCAGGAATTAAAGTCAAGGTCAGTTATAAAAGAAAATAAACTAGAATAAAATATTATAAGATACAAGTTTACCCGGCAGTTGTTTTAAAATCTTGTGACAAGTCTCACACACGGCCATCTGATCCTAAACTAGGCAGAGCCTGTATGGCACCTACACAACTGAACTAAACATCGTTACTAAGTTTATATAATTCTAAATACCTAAATATTATAGATAAATTACACCCAGACACCGAAAAAATTATCATGCTCATCACACAAAGATTTGTCCTGGGTGGGAATCGAACCCACGACCTCCGGTTTAGCAGTCAGGGTCACTGGCCACTAGACTGCCCTATTAATAAATAAGAATTCTCTGAATGGCATATCAAATCGTACAGAATACTCATTCAAATCTATCAAAAATCGCTCGTCAAACGTCAAAATGTGATTGTACAACACTCTTGTCATGACAACCACAAAGAAACATTTAATCGTCAAGTAAATATATTACTTGACAGACGGCATGGCAATTAAAATGGTCAGACAATGTTGTGATTAGTGCAACTCGGACGTCGTGAAATCGAACTTGCAATTACGCATGGCTTCAACTAGCGATAAGCTTACTCGAAACTTTACTTGAGGGTGGCGAAAGGCCCTTACGTTTATAAATATCGAAAACAACAAATTAAAACTAGTACCTACTAATAAATTAATTTCTAATACCAATCATTTTTAAAACCGATATAGAAGGCATGGTTTTCGTTTGTACAATAATGAATCATCTTGTAGATTCAATCAATATTCTCATTTAACATTATATAAATTACTAACCTTGGCGTTATCCACTCTTGTCTTAATAAAACATTTATCCCATCGAAAATTTGAGAGTGTTTTTAGACTAAAAGTTGGTACTTCTTTGACAAGTATACAGTATGTTACAAAAACCCTGTCCGACCCAATAAAGGCGTATTCCTTGTTCAACAGACGCACTTTAATAAAAATGGCTCGCTCAGTCGGCTTCTTTGATACAAAACTGTAGGTAGTACACGAGAACTTCGTCGAGCGATCAGTGTTGCCTTTGATCAGCTTTATTTTAATTCAATTATATTTACCGGGGAAAAATTATAATCACAAATCCATTCAATAGTTACGTATATGCGTACTCAGTACGATGCCGAATAATACTCATAAGGATCGGACAGGGTTTTTGTTGCATGCTGTAGATTAAAACCTGTTTACTGCAAGGGATTCATGTATCAGACGCAAAAAGTTTCTGTCTATGGCTTCGGTGAATATAGTCTCAAACCCGCCAGTGTGCATTCAACCCAGTTCGCAAGGTTACTCCTCATATCCAAATCATAGGTACTATTTTTGCTAGACTATAAATATAAATAACTACGAACAGAAGCTATTGTTTCGAAAAAAAATCTATAAAAAGAATACGATGAATACCTAGTCTCCTGGGAAATCATACTTCCAATAGTTTGCATGATCAGATCGATCGTATATTTTCATAACGGGGTACTTTGGACCGGCTGTGTGACGTGCAAAGTGGAAGTAATGGCGAAGTTTTAGTTAAAGGTTTGAAGTGTTAAGGTTACAAAAGTAGAATCTATGGGCATATTAGTACCAATGTGAAGTGTAAAAATTGTAGACAGAAATGTTTTTGAAGTTAATTTTACACACAATACTGTACTATTACTCGGAGGAGGTGGGATTAACGCCCCCTTTTTTAAAAGAAAAAGAGAAAAGGAAGACCATGACGATTTCCCCCTGGAAAATCCTCATGGTATTCCTCCGCCCTGGGGAAGGCAGAGGGGTATGATCTCCGGCTAAAACCACCGGAGTGCTTCTTATTTCCCTTATACTGGAGATCACGGGAAAGCAGTGGAAGCTACCGCGATCCCCAGTAGGGAGGCTCCTTTTACGGAGCTACAACGTTGAGAGAGGGGTAAGCTTACTGCTGCCCCCTTCGCAGATAAAGAGGCGCGCGGATGCACCGCACGCGCCAACTTTGGCCTTAAGATGGAGCAGCTGACTTAGGACTACCGCCCCCTTCCTTAATTGCAGCTTCAAATTTCATATACACTTTTACTTTTACATTTATACTTTTTTCAGTCATATTTTGTTAGTTTTCTTAGCATTTTCTCCAACAAACTTTATCATATATCCCAGCTTTATATTCTTGTACACTTTACCGTATTTTCTTTTATTTTGCCAACTCTTAAGAGGAGACGCGGCTGGGTCTTTCTCCATACAAATGTATTCCGGTGTTTTCTTTGCGGAAAATGCTTATAGAGTAATGATTTTTTCCTAAAAGTGCTAAAAGTTACTTATTGAGTGCCAGTTCCTTTTTTTTTCAAAACATAATTACTTGATGAAATATTACCCTCCAAAAATAACCATTTTTACCGCCGTGTTACACTTACTAATGTAATTGAATACACATAAATGTAAAAAAGCCGACATGATAAAATAAAAACTGAATCGATTTTAATGAAATTAATATAGGACTACCTATATGAGGTTATACCCTATCGATCACTAGATTAATTATGGAAATTAATGACCAAGTACCGGAAATATCGAGTAACAAATATACAAAAAAAAAATACAGTCGAATTGAGAACCTCATAATTTTGAAATCGGTTAGTAGTGAAAACAACTAATGCGTGTTCTGTAATGCCTCTCGAAATCCCAGTGGTGAGACCCGCTTGTGGGATGCCATTAGAATGTGCTAATCACGAGTATCACTAAGAGGTGGTACGATCGTTACAGGCTAATAAAATCTGTTGTATCTGTTTCACAGCAATTTCAATAGGACTTAGCACTCACTAGCAATTTATTTTCGGTAAATGTTTATCTGACATAGATGCAAAAATACAGCTAATTATCCAAGGCCGCTATAAAGGCATCCACGTGAAAAATAACATTATGTGTGGTCGACCCGGTAGCCTAATCCGGTTAACCCGGTATATTGGCACCCGGGTAAAGCGTCTCTTGTCCAAAGTATATTATTAACCAAGTGTTTTTATAGGAGCTTTTAAAAAAACACTTTGTGGACGTAATTTTAAACGTTTTCAACGTTTTGTTTTATTTACTTGTCACATAGACTATTAAAAAATATTGGACACGTATTTTTCTTTCTTTACTTAGACAAACAATAAGCAAGACAGTGAATGGAAATTTCGCGTGACGTTACTTGTAGCTACAATTTTTACTAACATGTGACGTCACAAGCGCCTTCACCCGACCTTTAAAGCGCTTGTAATTTTTTATTGATTTGATAAAAGAAAAATACGAGTTTTTTTTTTATAAGTTTCTGGCGGACTAAGTGGATATTTCCTTTTCATACCCAGTCCGCTATTTAGAACAGTGTGTAGAAATATTAATCAAACGATATAAAATCTATTCAACGACTAAATTTCTCATAACAAACAGTAAAAGTACCGGTCATAAATAAATAAAACTACTGTAAAATACTAATAAAATCTAGGTTATAGTACCATTAATGGATTTGAACTTTTTATACCCCATAATCGTAAAATTATATTCATGACTGAGATGTTTGACCTATTATACGTACATAAATCCTATTTTGATGGTATTGGAAAACATTTGTACCTATGTGTAAATTGGTGAAGTACTTATTTACAAGTATCAATAATATATGATAAAAATGCTTATTTTTTAGGTAGAAAATTTGATATTCCGAAAAATAAAATTAGCTCGTTTTTTTTTCTAATTAAACCTTCTTACATTGATCTTCTTCTAATGGTGGGTTCATATTCTGTTTCATATTCTTAAGGTTAGTAACCCTGACTCCTAAACCGGAGGTCGTGGGTTCGATTCCCACCTTGGACAAATCTTTGTGTGATGTGCACGATTGTTAGTTCTGTGTCTGGGTGTTATTTATCTAGAAATATATAATATGTTTATCAGTTGTCTGGTTGCCATAATACAGGCTCTGCCTAGTTCGGGATCAGATGGCCGTGTGTGAGTTGTCCCAAGATATTATTATAACAATCATTTTGTAGAAACAGCACAGAATAGTCAAAAATTCTGTGTAGGTAATAACAATTCGTTTAGCTTTCGTGTAGACAGTTTAACGACGTAAAAACACCGGTTATTGCTCCGTTCATCATTCAACGTCATCTAGAAACAGATGCGGAAATATTTATGTAAACATTACGAATTGGATGAATCTTTCAAGAAAAATAGTCTAAAAGCCCAGAGCTTTTAGACTAGATAGGCATTCGTGCAATATGGACGTGATTATAATTATATCCTAAATAATTCTGATTTAACTTCTAAAACTAAATTAGATTTCTCTTAACTTTGCATGCGGGCTCACATCTTGAGTAGAAATAACGTCGTGATAGTATGTTTAAAGAAAGTTTTGGTCTTAGATTTCGTAGTCGAAAAACCCTTCGTTTTAACGAAATATTTATATAAAATAGCTTGCATACAGACTGAAAGATATTTAGTAGCAGAAAAACAATATCGTAGTCAATAATTGTGTTTTGCTTTATCCGTACTATCCATATTAATACTTAATACTAGAAATGTGAAAATAACTCTGTCTGCCTGTCTGTTACGCTTTCACGGCTACACTACTGAACCGATTTCAATCAAACTTAATTTGAGCTAAGCTTCGATACCAAGAAAGGACAAAAGCTACTTTTTGTAGCGATAACCAAAACCCACGCGGGCGAAGCCGCGATCAACAGCTAGTTTTGAATAATTTGACGTCAAAAACATCATTTAGTAAACATTCAATCATCCACTCTTTACAAATAATAATTTATCTTATGTTGCCTTCTACCTAGCCTTTTCCTAAGCTATGTTGGAGTAGGTTTCCAGTCTTACCGGATTAAGCTAAATACTGTGTTTTACATGGAGCGACTGCCTATCTGACCTCCACAACGCATTTTACTGGGTAACACATATCATACATAGTATCCCATAGTAAGACAGGGCCTGTACTCTCGACATGGATAGCGATATTCGTTAACTTTTAAAGGCTTACTCTAACGCCGTAAAGACCGATAAGGTTATATATAATCAAGTCTCTCGATTGTTCTATATCTCCTAGAACTTAATCGTAAATTCATGACTTAATCTATAGGTACGTTGTTACCGACAAGGCTTTAAAAATTAACGAATATCGCTATTTATCGCCATCCAATTCGAGATTGCAGGAACTGGTTGTCAGAAAGAATTGTAATGACTGAATTTTTTGTAACCCTTAACGCACTATTATTTTTATCGATACCCGATTAAATTTAACGCACATCACTAGTTGTGACGGCAACCCTTTAAGTACATTGTTTGACTATCAATAATGTTATGAGGCTTTTTAATATACTTAAGGTGTACCTTAGGATATAATGTTGGTATATGGTTTATGGCGGTTCCTATATTAAAGAAACTATTGGTTTTGCTAACGGACGGTAGAAATTTCTTCGTTTTGCTTAGAAAATTCTACCTTCCGTAAAAAACTGTTTTTTTAAATATTGGAACCATGCATTAGACGTAATTGTTTTTTTTTAGTAATAAATCATAACCTATCCATGAGTAAATGTCTTTACAAACTGACTCCAGTTCTTTTTAAAAAGTTTAATAGAATTAGCTCAAAAACTATTAGCGTATTTTTATTATTTATTAGCGTCTAGATAATACAATAAACTATTATAAATACGTACAATACACTGAAAAAAATTCGCTGATTCCCATGTACGCAACTAATTCAACTAAATCATATCTTTTACTGACATACAGCGTGAGAAAAGGACGGCAATAGATAACAACTAACTTATAAATGTCAAAACAGTTTTCGCCTTGAATGTATCTTAGTTTTTAGTGCACACGTTTCTGCGCATTGGCCAATTTGTATGAGAATTTTAGTCGGAACAAAATGCGACAGCTCTAATTTTCGCCTGTCCTTTTTTAATTATGCACAAGTGAAAAAGATACCGATGGCCTAAATAAGTTTAGTGTGTTTTAACAGAATCGGAGCCAATATTTATAGATTTTATTTGTAGGTAAAACAATATCTCTTGATAAAATTATATAAGCCAACGGCCAAATTAAAACTAACACAAAATGAATAGGATCGATACGATGCGTACGGTAAAACTAGTTATCACTCACTAAAAATTAGGTAACAAATTATCGACGAATCAATATTAGCAACAGAATATCGGATATTCTGTGGAATACAATTTCTATAACTTTATTACTTATAGTCATGTTTGGCAGAATATATGCCAATCACAGATCAAAAAAATAGCTACACGGGGTAGACACACAAGTACAATAAAAGAAACCTCGAATTCCTTTCAATACTTAGTTAGATAGATCTCATGCACCTATAAAAGTTTGTATATTTTTTTCTTATCCTTAATGATTATATAATATGTTAATATCTAACGTATATATATCAATTTGTATCCTCCTTTGTTGAAGTCGATTAAATATCGAATGACTTTTTACCTACTACTTAAAAACGAAAATAAATTGAATACTAACTTTTAATAACTAACGGTTAACTCGAATGTTAGACATTGAAATAAAACTACTCTTTAAATCGTATCGTATCTTCAGTCTGCTCGTGAAAATGACACATGCAAAGGCCTCGAAACGTCGGGGACTAAAATCTAAATAAGGGCTCGTACACAAAACTGCGATGCGACGTCGCATCGCAAAGGTGTGCGAGCTCCCTCTACGCATCGCTTAATTAAACTGTTAACGTAAACTGCGTTGCGAATTCGCATCGCATCGCATCGCAGTTTTGTGTACGAGCCCTAAACCGCGATAGAATCCGTTTATGTAGTTTTATTTCAATGCATTGTTTATTTTATACAATAAATTCATTTTTCGTGTTCGGTGGTCTGTCTATATACTTTTTCTGCTCTTTGATGCCAAAGAGGTTTTGAGAGTATCCTAATATATTTTATTTGTCGATAAAGCAACTGGAAATGTGATTACAGAGGAACATAAGTTCGTCTGTACAAACGAATGTTTTGTATATTGATAGTGTCTTTGTTTTAAGTGCATTGATTTTGTTTTGTTTTTATATTTAGTAGCAAAAGGCCCCTAGGTTTAAGTTGACCAAATACACTTGTCCCTTATTAAAAATAGCATTTCATTCCTACTTATTAAAAGCTTATTGAAATTAAAAACACTGGGTAAATATGTACGATTTTTTTCTTTTCTAAAATATAATCTAAAATTTTAAATAATCCTAATATCACCAAAATATTAATATACAAAAAATTTGGAGAAATAAATATGGTGGGTCACAAAAATAAAACTAATAAAATTATAAATAACATCAAATAAGGCCAAATTTGGAAATAACTTCAAATAAGTGCGTAGGCAAGTAATCTTATTACTTTGCGCTATTATGGTATCAAGTAAAATTGTTAAGTTTGTATAAAATAATTGCGTTATTATCAAGATAAGAACGAGTAACCGAGTAAGATAATTTTCAGTTGAACTTTTAGAATTACTATGGATAAAAATGGAGCGCAACCTACTAGTTGTCCGATAATCTGACATTAAAGTATACATAAGCAAGCATAGATTCCGCGCATAGCGTGTAACCCGTTGTGCCAACCGTAACCAATTTTTAGCTGTAAGTGCTCGCTCATTTATTGTTTTTCCGTTCGACGACGAAATTAATACAGTAATTAAAAGGATATTAGGTTTTAAAATAGTATTAATATAACTTTTGATACTAATTTAACTTGACCTTGACGGCGCTTGTTCATACTTGTGCTCATTCTTTATATCATTCTTGTGATCCTCCGACTGCAGGTCAAAGGCCTCCCTTTGCTCCTTCCATTTGGTGAGGTAGTGCGCTATTATCATGTTTATATGACTCTTTTCCGGTGGTAATACTCATGGTCGTCAACACCACCATCACGTATACACTTATACAGATTGGTAATAAAGTTAGAAGTATATATTATGGTACTTATTTTCTTCATCTGTTTAGGCAAATAAACAAAATAAGTATCTAGCAAAAAAAACATTTTATCAAATAAATAAATGTGGACAACATCACATACATTGCTCTGAACCCAAAGTAAGTAGCTAAAGCACTTGTGTTATGGAATTCTGAGACCCCGGCCGGGTCAATGTAGAAAAGTGGTTTTCTACATTGACCCGGCCGGGGATCAAACCCGGGACCTCAGAGCCGTCGATTCCTTGAAAACCGGTGTGTACGCCACTCGACCAAGCAGATCGTCATCAAATATATTATCATTTTGACTTGTCCCCAGGATGCTCTTCTCCATGCGATCAAAGAAGAGTACGTGGAAGCTGTGGAGCTGCTTCTGAAATGGGAAGAAGACAACCACGTGCCAGGAGAGCCTTATGTAAGTAGTCATTATAATTTAATTTGTACAGATCAGAGACCACTATTATGGAGTGTTCAAGCAAATCATGGTGAAGTTGTGAAGAAGAGACGTAGGTACCTATCTATGAAGAGTAGTATCTGTCTATTTATTTATTTATTCTTTAGGGTTGTAACAAAATACATGAATTAATTGTATACAGTATGAATTCAGACTTAAAACTAGCACTTCATGCACATTCAATTATAAGCAACCACATCCTACACAGTCAAAAGTCTAGTAACATTTTTACAAAAAAAGAAAACTTTTCTTTATAAATTAATGAAACAAAAATATAGATTTTTCAATTATAATATTAGTACAAAATACAGTTAATTCCTTAATCAGTATAATAAACAGACAAGTTTTTTGTGGAAATAGCACCATGTGTCTATTTATGTGATACAACTGTCACAGCGTTTGCTAAGAGATGTCGAGATTTAGCACAGATGGGACGCCCACATTCGCTTGTATGGAGAAAAGTAGAATTATCTTTTAAATTTTTTGTTTTTATATTTTATTCTTAAGTCGTATGTTGTTTTAAGTGTTTGTTTTGTTATTTGTATAATAACTTTCGGGAGGAGTATTCATAATTATTTAGAAATATAACGGCTTACTCACGCATATTCTCGGGATCGCCCGACTAGTTTCGGACTCAATAGGAGTCCCTAATCATGAGCTGACGCGGCGGCGGCGGCAGCGGTGTCGCGAGTCGAACTGCTTGTTTTGTTATATTTTATTTTTCTTCCTCTATATTTTTGTGTGCTTTGTGTATGTGCTAAATATTTTTTTTTTTCTTTCTTTCGAATTGATGACATAAATTCAAGACTGAGAGCAATAATAAAAATAATCATAGTTGATGTATAAGAAACCTTAAGCTATGATCGAGGACATTCGTTATTAATGTATTTCTATATCACTATGGAACTAGAGTTATCCATTATTTTTTAGAGTTCCGGACCCAAAGGGTGCTAACGAGATCTTATTATTAAGGCTTTGCTGTCTGTCCGTCTGTCAGTCAGCGGGCTGTATCGTAATAGATAGATCGTAGAATTTTTTCTGAGACTGCATTTCTGCTAGCGCTATGACAAAAAAAAATATAAAAAATTAAAATCCCATACAAGAGACGGTTTTTTTTAGTTTTTTGCTCGGTTTTAACGGCATAAATCATGTAAGATTCTACGGAACCCTTCATGCGCGAGTTCGACTCGCACTTGGTCGGTTTTTTTAAGTACAGGTGACAATGATATATTCCCACATAAGACATTGATGGTGTATCACTATATTAATGGTGCTTTCCTCTGTCATCTCGCCGGAACAAATGTGGCAAACTAACTGACCTCCAGACTAATGATAAAAGAACCGACCTAGCAACAAAATGTTTCATGGTCAAGAGTGAACTAACTATTTATTAGAAGGTAGATAATTATAATGTAACAAAGTACCTAATTAGACTAGTGCGTATATGTCCTACTATTGCTAATGATAGAGAAGAATGGGACAATATGAAATGAAAATAGTAAATTACATAAAACATTGGCCTGTAATTATCGCACTGCTCGACTTATGACGCATCCGCCGAGCAGCGCTATTTCATATAAGGAAGGAAATTATAAAGTATATATATATATTTTTTTACATTTGCAAATGATAGTGAAAATACTACGAAAATATGCGAAGAAAAAAAAAAGGGATTGGAAGTAGTTGAGATCGATAAGTCTAAGAAAAAGTTATAAAAACAATTTAGAATTAAAAAAATATATATAATTACTTCCGACTCATTTCTCTTCAACTCAGATTTAAAATTAGTAGGGTAGGCATTCTTAACGGCACTCTTAATCATGTCTCAACAATCCTTTCCAAATCTGATGGCACTCTTGCACCACCAGAGCTGGGAGTCCGTCGACCCATCATCGGCGACGTTCACGCAAGACATCACGCCCCTCATCCTGGCGGCGCATCGGAACCACTACGAGATCCTCAAGATCCTACTGGACAGGGGTGCCACGCTGCCCGTGCCACACGACGTCAAGTAGGTACAGACTCTTCATACATCACTCTCAATACTGACTCTGCTTAAAGAGAGAAGTAATTACATTAAAAAGAAGTAACTTTAAGCCATTGTTATTAGATCACGCGGACTTTGTACTCAGTTCATAAAAACCTTTCAAACAATTCTTATTTTTTTATCAACTCGGTAATATATAAGTTACAGAACAGAATAATTAATAGGACTACCTACAGAAGTTAGACTTCGTGAAGAAAATAATATAAATACCGACTCTAGCTACGACGAAACAAAGTACAATTCAGCTCGGTTAAGCACTTAATGCCTAACGGGATATTTACCTAAACATTGCCTCTCTCTTCTAACGCGTAGCTAGGTCTAGCGCGGCGCGTTAAGGTTTTAGAATTATCATTTGCATTAACTTAACTATCTAAAAAATAAATTACGGCTAGCAGCAACCTACTTTAATACACTGGTTTGGAAGCGCGCCGGCCAAACGTACCTAAGCTACGGAGTCAAACCCGCTTGCTGATAGTTCTGACTCTGATCCAGGTTCAACTGTCAGACAGCATCATTTTTATTATTATCAGCCATAATGTTCAAGCTATACTCAATCAAATTCAAGCCATTTATATGAATGAGGCAAGTAGAGCAGGATCCCTATAGAGTCTATGTAACATAAGTTACAATATGACTAACTACTTCCAAAGGTTTAGACGACCTCCGTGGTCGAGTGGCGTACACACCGGTTTTCAAGGTGTCGCCAGCTCTGAGGTCCCAGGTTCGATCCCCGGCCGGGTCAATGTAGAAAAACCACTTTTCTACATTGTCTCGGGTCTGGGTGTTTGTGGTACCTTCGTCGTCTCTGAAATCCATGACACAAGTTTTAGCTACTTACTTTTGGTTCAGAGCAATGTGGGTGATGTTGTCCACATTTATTTATTTAATAATTAATAGGTCGTAAACATAAAAATGCATCCTAATTTACTCCATCTTCCTCCCTCAGATGCGGTTGCGACGAGTGCGTCAAGTCCTCGAACGAGGACTCTCTCCGTCACTCACAAGCGCGCATCAACGCGTACAGGGCACTGTCGTCACCTTCCCTCATCGCTCTCTCCTCTGCTGACCCGCTCCTGACAGCCTTCCAACTGTCCTGGGAGCTTGGCAGGTTGAGCAGAATGGAGACTGAGTTCAGAGTTGAATATAAGGTAAGTTGGTTTAGTTTAATGCTTTATCGCTTGTCAAATTGTGGAAGGGACTTCCATTTACAATGACATAGTTGAAAAAGATATAGTTGAGTTTTAGGAGCAAAAGAAGAAAATTTTCGTATTTAAGGGTCTTTCAACCATCCGTTTGCCTAAACTTACCTTTAAAATGATTGATGACAAAAGACAGGCAACAACATATAGGTACCTACTAATCCCAAAAAAGTAAAGCTAGATAGAAGACAAAGAAAGAATTCGTATTTTAGTTTTAATCCTAAAATAGGTACCCTATTCAGGACATCTGGTCATTCCAGCTTTATTAACCAAAAAACTTTTGTCCACTTCAGGCCCTACGCCAGCAATGCCAGGAATTTGCCACCTCTCTCCTAGACCACACGAGGACTTCCAAGGAGTTAGAGATTATGCTCAACTACAACCCCTGGGACGTCGACTGCTGGGAGCCAGGGGAGAGACAAACCTTGGGCAGGCTGAAGCTTGCTATAAAATATAAGCAGAAAATGGTAAGAAATTAAAAATTTAATAGACTGCCCCAATTTAGATTAACATTAGCATCATAGCATTGGGACTTGAAAGTTGAATTGATTTTTTTCTTGGTGATCTTTGTCCTGATGTTGTTGTCCTGTGAAGTTGACCTTTGTCTTGACTTTTGGTCAGTTGTTTGGTCTCTATTAGGCAAGTACATAAGACATGTAGCTAGACATCATATTTTAAGATTGGCATTATATTCGAAAGTATATTCGTATTGATTGAACAGAAAGTGCATTGACAACATAGTTCACATTACGTACCTTAAGTTATATTTCAACTTCAAATAAGTACTATTTCCGAAACATAAAGAACACGACAGTGTATTCATTTGGTCTTAGAATTTAGTAAGTACTAGTTGCGCCCCGCGGTTTCAACCGCGTGTTGATGAAAAATTGTGAAAACGAAGCCAATGAAAAGGAGCCTATATGTTAATTCAGGTAATAAACTATTTATGTATCTAATTTTATTCAAACCGTTCAGTCGTTTTATCGTAATTGAGTAACAAATATCCAACATCCATCCAAACTTACGCAAAAAAAAATACTTAAATAATTTGTGAATAATATAAATAGATGTTTGTTTAAACACCATATTTTATAGGTTTTCGTTGAAATTGGTTAAAATAATATGTTCTAAAGCTATTGGAACGTGACTTCTGGTAATATTCCCGCGTTTAAGCCGATTGGACGTGGAACGGTCGTAAGCGAATGGAAATAGCAAACTCCCGTTGCCATGATTTTCTGATTTATGTGTTCCTCGTTAAAAATCTCTATTGGTCATACGGAAAACCAAAGAAAAAAAATAAAAGAAAAATAGTCAAAATAATTTATTGAAACAAAATTAAGTTTACAAAAAAAGGGTTCCTGCACTAATCCTTTTATCACGGGGGGTTTTAAAAACATTCAAATCACATGCATAAACTCCACACCAAAATGCTTGTCCCATGCGGCATCGAACCCGTAGCACGTCGCGCACAGTGGTAATTGGCGTGATATACCACTGGACTATCTATCCGTGAAAGTCCAGTGCGTTTAATTGCTAAAAACCATTCGGGTTTGTTTTTCCTAAAGGTTTTGTAGTATTAATTTGTGTTATGGCTCTACCTAACCTTAGGTTCCTAAGACCTAACCTTAGGCACCTAATGCCTAACCTTAAAAAAACCATGCTTAGGTACTTAAGGTACCTGAGCATGGTTTTGAGCACAGGTTTTGAGCAAATCCGGCAAACCAAACTTCTCAAACTTTCAAATGACTAATACGATTTTCAATGCATGAATTAATTTAAAATCTCTTACATTTATTCCTCAAAAATATAACGTGTTGTTTTGACATACTTCCCACTTACATATCCCGTAACTCACTTTAAACTGAAATATCTCTGAAACGGAACTCTTTCATCATTGGAATCACATCACTTTTCTATATTTAGGTCATATCGTCATTTTGTGATTTTTAAGTGGAATATTTTCGTATACAGAGATTTATGTATGTATCTTTTTTGAGTTCAAGATATATAAAACAGTTTCAAATGCTTATGCTATAAACTACAAAAGGCTTTGAAGGCTTATATATATATAATATATATACTCTCTACTTATTAGTAGTTACTAAAATACTGCTCTACTTACAAGTAGAGCCTATTATTGTTTTATTTTTTTAAGAGTGATTTATAAGGGTACTCCCTTATCTTGTCCAGCATTTGATAAACCCGTTTATCCTAGAACAAACAAACTTTTCCTGAATTCTAATTTGATCCGTAACATTTATAAACACGTCCAGACATTTCATCGTTTTTATTTTAGTTCCATCTCAAAATCCTTTTTTTTTAATTCAGAGTTAGTCGTTGCCCAATCGAGCAATTAACAATGAGATCATTCAATATCAAACTGTTTAGGCTATGTCTACACAGGTGGGGATAAAAGAAAAGGTGTAAACATGTCATTAATAGCTTTTATTTGTTTATTTCTTTACATAGATTGTTTTATTGCTCTGTTGCTTTTTTTATGGATTTTATGTTGAGTTTGTTGTTAAAAGAACTAGTGAAGATTATTCTAGGTATTTGCGATATACAAGACGCTTATAAAATACTAGTTTTCGCCTGCGGCTTCGCCCTTTTGGATGTCGGTTCTCGCGGCAAAAAGTAGTCTTTTGTGGAGTTCAAGCTAACTCCTTACCTAATTTCATCACAATCGGTTATATGGTTCAGCCGTGACAGCATAACATACATATAGGCAGACAGCTATTTTCACATTAATAGTTTTTATAAAATGGCTCCCTAATGGGTACCTAAAGAAGACACTTTTTTTGTATAACACAAATATTTGTTCCATGCAAACCATACGATAAAATTATTGATTAAAATTTAGGAATCGAACTTGTTACTTGTCGCGTTGTAGTGTGGTGGTCCTAATACCACATCGCAACCGTACATTTGAAGTTCTATCACTTAATATTCTATTTTTATACAAAGTATATGTAATTGATCATGCTTTGTAACCGTTTCGGGTAATTTCAGCTCGGTCGCACATTTTATTGAATTATTAGATTTCTTAAATAAAACGCTTTCAAAATCAGGTTACCTACACAAATTTAGACAAAATCAAACGACGGCCATTGCTGACGTATTTTCATGTGACAGACTTTGGTCCTTTTATTAATAGACTAGCTTTTGCCCCCGGCTCCTTTTACGTGGGTGTTGGTTAAAGCGGCAAAAAGTAAAGCCTATATCCTTTTACAAGGCGTAACCTAACTTCATACCAAATTTCATCAAAATCGGTTCAGCGGTTTAGCCGTGAAAGCGTCTGTCAGTTCTTTGTCGTGACTTTAACGTGGCTACGTCCTTTAAAAATTGCATAAAAATAAACTTAATTTTATTAATAGGATACGCATATAACTCCATAGTTATTATAGTTGTCTCTTTTTGCAGTTTGTTGCCCATCCGAATGTGCAGCAGTTACTGGGAGCGATATGGTATGAAGGTCTACCGGGTTTCAAGAGAAAAAACATCGTTGGACAGTGTATACAGGTACTCCTATGTATTAAACAAACATAACTAGGCAGGTATCATATAGTATATGAAAGTTTTGCTGACGATAAGAGAAGCACGCTTCTGAAGAATTCGATTCGAGAATTGGACTATCAAATGCAAACAGTTTTTTTTTAATCCGACTCTATCTACTTATCGGATTTAAAAAAAAAAAAAACTTTTTTAGAGATCTACTTTTTCAGAGGTCAAACAAACAAAATCTTTAACTCTTCTCTTTGTTATATAAAATAGTACAGATTCAAGATTTACATAACGTTTTTAGAAAGAACATAGATTTGGTATTATATGTTTTTAAACTTATGTTGATTATTATCAATGTTAGTTTTTACACACCTATGTTTAATTTGCGTGCCCAACTATGTACAGTCTTGTTATGTTTTTGTGCAAATTTATGTTATTTCCACTTAACAACAAAAATAAACTTTACGTTAGAGTAAAAAAGTTCATTTTAGACTGACTAGAACACTTGAAAACTTGTTTTTGCTAAGACTCGTTTTTTTTTACATGTTTGGCATATAATATGAAAGACAGAGAACTGTAAAGCTGCAAATTTAATGAGCTGTATTAATTCTAAATTATTTATCTTTTATCATAGTCCTTAAATTTTGATTATTTGGTTATAGGTGGCGAAGTTAGGCGTAATGTTTCCAGTTTACTGCACAATATACATGCTGGCACCAAACTCTGAATATGGAAGGTTCATGAAGAAACCTTTCGTCAAATTCATCTGTCATAGTTCCTCATACATGCTGTTTCTTAGTAAGTAAACATTATATTCATATAACACATAGAGGTAAAAAAAAAAAATAGTACCATAATTGACCAGTATTTGTTAAAACGTTATCAAATTGTATAGGACCTTTTTTTTGTATCTGTTTGATGACACTGGCCATAAAGCTAAACATTGAACATTTAAAAGTAAAAAATTAAAAATGCCTTGAAGATGTGACTAGTAATTTCGAAATTTGAATTAGATATTTTTTAAATTTTTAATGGAATCAACCGTACAACGGATCATCTATTTCATTCATTTGACACAGTTATTCGAAACTAGCTGTGCCCGTGACTTTGTTCGCGTTGACTTCAGTCATCTATATAAACATGGCTCCATTTCTGATCACCTTTAATAGCGTGTTTAAACATAGCTATACACGTAACTATATACGTACACGAAATGGTTTTTCGAAAATATTCTTTCATAATTTAACAGTAACTTAAGTATTTTTTGATGCAACCTTTTACAGGCAATCTGATTACCGGCAAAAGAAAGTTGTTGTTTACAATTTTATTATATGTATAGAATATTTAAAGTACTCGGTTCTCGCCTGCGTGAATTAAAACATCTGAGTAATTAAATTATTAAAATTTTTAGTACCTAATAAAAAACATAGATATTCTCTGTAGATTTTATATTTAGGTACTGAATTGGTAAGAGTTTACAATATTACTGACTATTCACAATCCTCACTAATATTATAAATGCGAAAGTAACTCTGTTTGTCTGAACCGATTTAAATTAAATTTGGCACACATAGTCTAGAGCCTGAGAAAGGAAATAGGCTACTTTTTGCCGCGATAACCAACATCCACGCGGGCGGAGCCGCGGGAAGCAGCTAGTATTTACATAAATTGTTATTAGTAGGGTGTGAAGCAATATCATGTAAACAAATGGGATGGATATTGAAGATTGACACGGGTTTTGACAGACGTCAGAAGCAAACTCCATATACTTGTCAATAAACGAAATCCGAAATTTTAATAATAACAGTGAAGTGACATAGAATAGTAAAGTAAATAATTTTATATAAAGTTTACAAACCAACTTTAAAAATAAAGTTCTTAGGCCCGCTTGCACAAGCCCGAGTCTTTAACTCAGAGCTAAATTCTAACACGAGATTAAATTGTCAGTTTGTCATACAATATTGTTAATTTAACCTCGTGTTAGCAACTAACTCTGGGTTAGGTTTTTCGTGTTATAACTCTTTTTATTATTTTATTAGTGTATTTTTTTCCGATAAATATATATTTTTTTAAACACCAATAAGATACGAGTAAGTTTGTTTTTTTATATGAGCTTTTATGGTTTGCGTAGAACAAAGATATCTACTTTAAAAAATGAAGAACTTAGTACCACTTTTATAATAAAACATTATAAATTCTCTACGAAGTGATCTTATTTCTGGATGATAAACATATTGCTAAAACATTTTCCTTTTTACGTATCTGATATACAAAATAACTCTTAACCCTCCTACGCTGACAATTACATTACATTAACGTTTGAAAATGTATTTATGGATATCTCTACTTTGTTTTGTTTTTGTAAATAGATTTATGTGCACAGCCCACCGCTCAATACTGGTAACACTGAATTTGATTCATCGCCTTTATCTCAAAGACGTAAGGTTGAGTATGGTTAAGTACATAAAAGTTTTACTTGTGTATCTACCTACAGTTATGATATTTTCTAGATCAATCTGAAAAAAGAGTAAACTTTACAATAAGAAGTCTTAATCGAAGCATTTCTTTTTTAAAACACGTAATAGTAAAAAAAATAAGGGACAAAAACAAAACGGACACTTACGATTAATGTTGACACGAAGCTTTTCTTATCTTTTGAGGGTTCAACGCGCGACATATGCACATTACAACAAGGATTTTTCCTCACCTTCACATTGTCTTAACACGGAAAAGATTATAATTAAGATTACCCGGAAATAAATCAAGGGAATTACGCATTTTTATATTTAGCACACGGAACATTTTATCTCTAAAAATATCCAAAATAAAAAAGATATGAGGAGGTTGTCAAGTCGACGAGGACCCACCTAAATATTTTCCAAAATGTTTTTTTTTTATAAACTAGCTGAGCCCGCTGCTTCGCTCCCGTCAAGTAACTACCTACCAATTTTTTAATACAATTACCCATTTTTTGTTCAATTTTGTTCTTTTTTTATTTTATTTTATACAAACGTAGTCCTGACAATAAAAAACTCAAAACAAAAACAATTATCAAATTTCGTGCAGTCGTTAAAAGTAAAGTTATGCGCATACAGACATTTCGGCGATTCATTTTTCTATATATGAAAATAGATAGATATATGTAGATAAGAACATTAAATACCATGCAGTTATGTACCATATTTTAAGCAAAGATTTTTTTATTTTTATAGTGTTTGTTTGCGTCTGTTTTATCACTTCAATAAATATGAGTTGAGAACCAAGACTATTTTTTTACAAGATAGGTTTGCAATTTCTTTATGACAAAAGTTATGATGGCTTTAACACTATAAAAACCTATAAAATATGTTTACTACAGAATACAGCCGTTTTTAGACAAGCATACAACTCAAGATATTCGTCCACAATCCCATATACCCACACCTAATATATTTTTATGTACTTCGTGTGTTTGACAAATAACAATAAAATAGTTTGATATGGGTACCCCAAAATCCATTGCAGGTGAAATCTTATTTAAATTTATGAAATAAATATGTCTTTCTTTAGCCACACCAACTGCAAACGCTAGGAACGACTCAATTTATTTGTATGTTGTATAATGTGTATGACAACGCCTTTATTGATTTTTGTGATGTCGATTTCAGTTTTTTGACAGACGTTTATGCAAAGATATCAACGGTCCGGATATTATTAGGGTAATATTAACTTTTTAGATAGTTTTAATAAAACGGTGCGCTCTGTTTTGAATCTAATTTTACGATTTTATATGTTCATACCATGGCCATGGCCAATAGTTCATACTCGATATACGCACTCTATAGGTTACTTATTAACTCCTCTAAGGTGATTTCATACACATTTATTCATCGACTTAGCCTATCACGGACACCACAGCGTAACTAGTGGACATAGGCCTACCTCCAGCTGCGTACACACCCAGTCCACCGCTTTCCACCTCCAGTCCAAACCAACTAGATTTGTCATTCGTCGGTTCATTACATTTTATCAGAAAATTCATCCATTAAAATTAGAAAAAGAAAGAGGGAAAAATTTTGTTAGACATTTACCGACACTTAAAATTGTTTTTTTATTCGTTTTAAGCCAATTTATTTTATTTCCAGCTCTTTTATCATTAGCGTCGCAGAGAGCAGAGTACTTAGTCTTAGAATGGTCTGGTATAACCTGGCTGCAAGACCTGGTGGACCACTGGAAGGAGCGGGAGCGAGGGTCGCTGCCCAGCATCATAGAATTCAGCGTCATCATCTACATAGCAAGTAAATTTGCGCTTGTTGGCATGCTTTTAATCTATGCTATAAGCTATAACCATAAATATATAACAGACTGAGATAAATATGAAAATCCTAACAGCTGCATCTATTTTAAGTGTAATTCTTTGTTCTGCCATTGTGAGCCGGTTTTTAAAGTTTACACAGATATATATTTTTGCCTTAACTAGTAGTCGCGGGTTCGAGTCTTGCCTAAGATTCAATTTTTTTTTTATTTTGTAATTAATTTACATTACACAGACAGATTAAAGTATAGGAGGTAATAAAAACCAATCGAGGGTATTGGGAATAAAAAATCGTCGCATCTGGTGCATCTGTTGTTCTCCACCAATGAGAGACAAAATACTGGCCTATGATTGGTGGCGATTGGCAGATAGACTTGATACTAGAACAACGCTACCGGATCTTTGTGCATAGAAATTATATTTTGGAACTCGCAACTAGTATTTATTAATGTTTTGAAGGCCTGAATGAGGTTTTTTTAAAATAAAAGCATACAAGCCGAGATACAGGACCCGTCTTGGTTAGCCACATACTTAATTTGCATTATGAATTACTAGCCTATAAGAAATGTATTCCATAAACTAATTGATGTTCTTTTTAAACTATTTGATGTTCTGTATTATTATTATTTAATTTTGTATTGAAAAAATGTTGCTCGATTAATGTAATACCTATCTATTTGTGTTGAATTCAGCTTTTGCTTTTATTCCAAATTTATTGTTAATTTTAGCACCCTAATTTTCTCATGCAACTTTTAAACTTCCTTTATTTCTACAATATTATTATTATTTTTCTTTCTTTAGCAAAAATATTCTTAATAATCACCACGTCGTTGTTCTTTAGGTTTAATCTGGGCAGAAATAAGGTCTTTGTGGACGGGCGGCATCACGGAGTACATCAGTGATCTCTGGAATATCGTGGATTTCATCACAAACGTTTTCTACATCGCCTGGATTAGCTTGCGAGTCTCGTCTTGGTATATTGTGCAGGTATTGTAATAGAATAATACTCTTGAGCAGACAGTTTGTATATGTGACCTGTTTCTAGTGCTTGGTGGTCCCCATATTAACTTTCTCTCTTGTGCCTTTTTTCCATTTAATTACTTGACTCCTATCCAATACATTTGCTTAAAAATTGCTTTATCCATAATCTTTTCTATATAAAGTATAGTATGCTTTACTGACAGGAAAAAAAACTATAGTCTTTTATATTTGCATTTCGTTTATTCACATTTCGATATACAAGTATTTAAATACCTTTTATGACGTGTTAACTTTAAAAATCCAAATATATGTAAATATGACCATAAACACATATATATGTACGGTCGAATTGAGAAACGTTCTTCTTTTAAAAATAAAATTAAGAACGATGATTGCTTTTCAGCGTGACCACAGCAATGGTATGGATCCATGGTATGTACGCGAACAATGGGACTCCTATGACCCTATGCTTCTATCTGAGGGCGCCTTCGCAGCCGGAATGATTTTCTCTTTCCTGAAGCTGGTCCATATCTTCTCCATTAATCCATACCTTGGGCCGCTGCAGGTGTCTCTGGGAAGAATGATTCTGGATATCCTGAAGTTCTTCTTCGTTTATATGCTCGTGTTATTCGCTTTTGGATGTGGTAAGCGTTACCTTTCTGTTTTTGCATTGCAACTTTAGTAGTTTGGATTCAAATGTCATTTATATCTAAAATCTGATTATTTATTATGTTAATCAAATCATACCTATTCTTTTCCGTAGGTTTAAATCAACTGATGTGGTATTACGCTGAACTGGAAAAGAATAAGTGCTACCATCTCCCAAATGGTATGCCTGACTTCGATAATCAAGAACGAGCGTGTACAATCTGGCGAAGATATGCGAAGTAAGCTTCCAAAACACCTTTTACCACATATTTTGGATCTTTTATCACACATTGATTGAAACCGGCGTTTTGTTTACTACATCAAGGCCTTATATTTAGTGATCGACCTATACAATCAGGAACTACGTTCTTAATTGTAAACCCACAATTTTATGAGCTTATTTTGAAAGTGGGTGTGTAAATTTCCAATTATGTATTTACATACCATCTTTAGTTTTAAATACTTGAATAATGCATGTTAAAACTAACAAATTAATAAATTCCAGCTTATTCGAAACATCACAATCGTTATTCTGGGCGTCTTTCGGCCTAGTAGACCTGACGACCTTCGAGCTGACTGGCATCAAGAGTTTTACCAGATTCTGGGCGCTGCTGACCTTCGGGTCCTACTCGGTTATCAATATCATTGTCCTCCTGAATATGCTGATCGCTATGATGTCCAGCTCTTACCAGATTATTTCGGTAAGTCTTTCAAAGCACAGTGTTAGATCCCTGCACTGTTATCTTATTTCTTTACATTGCCACATTACAGAACCAAACAAAACAGCCACGCAATTTCATAGCTACGGCAGTAACGGATGTCATACATAAGGACATATTATTATTATTATCACCCGCTTCAATCACTTAAATTGGTCATGAATTGCTTTAATTTTGTTTCAGACCAGACTGGTAGTTTGAGAATAGTCTTGAAAAATATTTTCTGCAAATTAGACGGTCCCTCCACTTTGTGCCAATTTCCTAAGATAAAGTTTTATTGTCTGGGGCAAGGAGAAGAAGAATTCCTTTAATTTCCTTATTATTATTTTTTTCTCATCTCTTCAGGAACGAGCAGACACGGAATGGAAGTTCGCACGCAGTAACCTGTGGATGTCTTACTTCGAGGATGGGGACACCGTGCCTCCTCCCTTCAACATCATCCCCACCCCCAAGCACTTCATGTGCTGGATTAGAAAGTTCTTCTACAACAGGGATAGAGGGTCTATTATTGTAAGGATACTATAGTTTACTATACTGTTCAATAATTTATTATTATACAGTTTTGTAAAATTGAAACTGATGATATCAAATAGCTCTTAACAGTAGACTTTCAGCCTATAATAAAATTTTGTTATAAGTTTTTTTAGGATTCGATGAAGCTAACTGAAATACAAAATTTTTTATCATAAAAAAACTGGAAGCCTACCCCATCACAGTTGGAAAGGCCTAAGTTAAAGAAATAAATATTAATATATTAAGTATAAAATTATGTTAAAAAAAAAGTTGAACCTACTAGACCTCCTAGCACGAATATTACCGACAAAGGATTATAGTTACCGTTAGCCATCCATCATAATGATAATAACGTTAATTATAGATAGGCATACTTTGTCGATAGTTTTCGTGCCGTAGATCATACATTTTCAGAACTGAAATAAACCAAAAAGCTTTCTCCATAGAACAAGTCTCGTGAAAAAGCCCGTCAGGAACACGAAGCAGTCATGAGAGTTCTAGTTCGAAGATACGTGACAGCGGAACAGAGGGCGAGAGACGAGGTGGGAGTGACGGAGGATGACGTCATGGAAATCAGACAGGATATCTCCACGCTGCGGTACGAGCTGATTGATATACTGCATAATAATGGCATGAAGACGCCGAGAGTTAGCATGCAGGATGCTACGGGTAAGTGCTGATTAAAATCCAATAAAGTTAATGGGTCTATTAATCGGAGCAAACTCAATATAATTAACCATGAAGAATGATATTAATTCATTATTATTAGTCGAAAGAATTTGATTTAAATGTCAAACTTTGGATTTTTTTAATGAACATTTAAGTAGCAGACCTACTGTCTGACACAATTTAACCTACCGTTAAAAAATGGAAATTATTACCTGTGTCACGTAACAGAGAAAACATTAAAAATGTCGATCAAACAATATTTAACTGGGGATCCCTTTTACGTAAAACTTTACTCTCATTAGCAAACATACGAATTTTCTACCATAATTAAACTTCCCTGAACTTAAGCATACTTATATAAGCATAAACAAACCAAT
The DNA here is from genome assembly GCA_932294365.1 of Diachrysia chrysitis. NCBI lineage: Eukaryota > Metazoa > Arthropoda > Insecta > Lepidoptera > Noctuidae > Diachrysia > Diachrysia chrysitis. The sequence goes on along the minus strand of OW028659.1, from coordinate 3,629,815 downwards.
CTTTTTTATATTCGCTTTTGTTACAGTGGCCGGAAAGAAAGGCAAAGTAATGGAAAGAAGGATACTGAAAGACTTCCACATTGGAATAGTGGAGGGCATCATAAAAGACGTTATATCTAAAGAGAACAAACCTAAAGACGTGTTCAGCCAGATTGCCAAGGCCATTGTCAGGAGAGGAAGTACCGACAGGTGGTTATTAATATTTTGAAAATATTTTTTTCGTTTTAATATAAAGTTTGTTTAGTAAATTGTATTGTGGAGGATTTTAGGGACAATTTAATCAAAAAATTACAATGTCTATCTGTGCAAATATTATATTCTTTACAAAAACCGGGACCAATCTCCAAGAAAATATCCGATTTCTCCTATTTACAACATCTAAAAACTGTTAGGTAAAGGCTACTGCATTAAAATATCTTAAAAAAATACTTAGTATATAATATAGGTTTATAGCATAATTTCCTCACTTGAAATTGCAAGTTATCATATTACTACTATAAACAATGTCTTCTGGACTAATACCTGTTTTCCATCCAGCAAAAAGCGCGACTGGAACGCTCTGGTCCGGACCAACACTGCCCGCAAGGATCCTATAGGCACTACAGCGGAGGCGGAGACGCGGCGCAGCCGGCAGTCACTCCGGGCGCACATCTTGGAGAATATGGCCTCCAGGACCATTGACCCGCAGAAACTATTAGGTATGATGAAACATTGCTATGTACATATATCACAAATAAACCCTCATCGTTAAGTGATAGCATCAGAATCCCTGGTCATGCGCAATAGCATTTATTTACATTTATAATTACAAGTTAGTTAAGGGAAAATTTGATATAGATCTTTCTAGATTTTCTACAAAGTTTTACAGTAGATTCTGGAATCAGTCGATTAATATTGTGAAGTTAACAATTCAGGGTGTGCTGAACGTATTTCGGCATATCCAATAGTAGACCCTCTAGTTTAGATTGGATCTTGCAATAATTGTCAGTAAAAACTTGATTTATGCTCTGATTTCTTTTAAATTTATGCTCTCAGCGAACTTTAAATTTCATCTTGATCTTGGCGTAGATTTTTTACAACTGCATTCAAAACCATTAGCCTACGATTGTCTTTCTTTAAATTCAACTGTTACACTAAAATATTTCTTCACAGAATACAACCCGCAACTAGCAGTGGTCTCTCCATGCACGCGGGTAGCGTACGCCAAGTTCATGAGAAGCAAGATCAAGTCGGACTTCAACGAGAGAGAGAAGCAAGGCAGAAGAATGTCAGAGTTCAGTCTAGAAGACGAGGTCTTTGAAGCACCGAATAAAAGAGAAAGTTGCAGAAGATGCAGTAGTAAGTAATTATTTACCAGAAGTATTAAGTTGTCAACTAATAACTGGCTCGTTGACTAAAACTATCCCATTTGCATAATTAATTTCATACAATGATGAACCAATCAATATGTCCATAGCTATTCCTGATAGAGGAAACCTATAATTTGCAATCAAATATGAAATGCATAGATTTAGTGAATGCAATTACGACAGGATTAAATTATCATCAATCAATGACGGATTTATTGTTTTACGGTCAAATTAATTTTACTTTTTGACGTGATAACGTCTTTAAAATCGTTTTAGTCGGGTGACATGTTCAGAAACTTGTGTCACACCAAAACCTCACGAGCGCGATCGCAGGTATAACGAGAGAGAGACGGACCGATCTCCCGTCTCATCTCGAGCGCTGCCAGTCATTCCGTGAAACTTGTCACGCGGAATCCTCACGAGCGGAGGCTGGCATAGCGTTCGAGTGAGTGGACCGATCTTCCGTCTCTCTCACTCTAGCGGCATACAAACGAATGGAGATTTTCTCGTGCGGTTAAGTTTTCGTTGAATGTTTAACAGTGAAACAAACTATGAAAATTTGAAAAAATTGTTATCTTCATTAATTCCTTACTTCCCAAAAACTTATATCACCAATAAGACGTTATCACGTAAACATCTCGATCGTAAACCTACTTTACAAACAACCAATTTTTTTTTGTTACGTTTGTTATATTATTCTAGTTCTAAGTTTTAAATTTACTACATAAGTTCCAAAAAGCACTTAAGCCTTTGCAATATTAGCCGTTGCCCGGAGCTCTACCCGCGTGGGTGACGGTTATCACGGCAAAAAGTAGCCTATGTCCTTTCCTAGGATCCAAGTTTACCTCATACCAGGTTTCATCAAAATCGGTTCAGCAGTTTAGACGTGAAAGCGTAACAGACAAACAGAACAGAGTTACTTTCGCATAATATTAATATGGATTTTCCACTGCCGATGCCGTACAAGCGCTGATTTATTTTTAAAACTCAAACTTATTCTTTTTTTCTATTTGGTATTTAATAATTTATTATTTTTTTGTAGTATTACACTTGTTTGGCCATCTTACATGCAATTACGATTGGATAGTGGTAATTAAATAATATGATTAGACTGGAGTTGTAGATTAAAGTCAGGAACAGGACAAGCTAAATACAATAAAAACACATAAATAGCCAATGGCCCCGATTCTGTTAAACCCACATTAAACTTATTTTAAACCATCGGTATCTTTTTCACTTGTACACAATTAGAAAAGAACAGACGAAAATTAGAGCTGTCAAATTTAGTTTCGATTAAAATTCTCATACAAATCTACCGACACGTAGTAACGTGTGCACTAAATCAAAGTGATGTTCAAGGCGAAAACTAGTTTGACATTTCTAAGTTAGTTGTTATCTGTTGCCGTCCTTTTCTCACGCTGTATGTTAGTAAAAGATAGCAGTGGTTCAATTTTGGTTTAGTTAGTGTACAAGGGAATCGGCGTCAATGTATATTTCAGTATGTGACTCACGGGCAATGTTTAAACAATTATGGCTTACTATCAAAGTTACCCAGTCTGGTTGAAACTACGAGTCGTAATGACAGACCATTTGCTTAATGAAATGGACACCATAGTTTAATTTTAAAGGGAGTTATGTGCTGCGTTAGGTTAAGGAGGGTTAGTTCCGTTTTGAGACCGTGAGTGTGACCACGTGAGAGTTAATTAGTTAAGTTTTGGGCCAGTTAAAGTTTATAGAAAAGAGAAGGTAGGTGCGCATTGAGTGTTATTCAGTTTTAAAAAGAATAACGTTAATAGGAAATAGGTCAGTATAATATTAACCAGCTTTTGCCCGCGGCTCCGTCCGCATGGGTGGCGGTTATCGTGGCAAAAAGTACCCTAAGTACTTTCTTGGCATACATACTTATCCCATAAGTACCAAGTTTGATCCAAATCCGTTCAGTGGTTTAGCCGTGAAAGTGTAACAGACAGAAAGACAGACAGAGAGTTACTTTCACATTTATATTTTTTTAAGGTTTTAGATTACCAATTATTCGCAAGGGTATCTTATGACTTAGGTTATGTATGCAATGAATGTTTAATTAAATATATAATGACACTATTATCTTTGCCAGCTCGAACATTCCGTAGCAGAACTCCGATCCCCGAGAATTCGGACGATGAAGGTCTGGACGAAAACGAAATACAAGTGGAAGCTGATATTGAAGACAAAGGTATGTTACAATACATTCTATGAAATTCAGTTACCTATTGGTTCTGGTCTTACTATGTAATAGAAAAATGTTAAGTCATTCGTTTCACTATAGTCTCGCATGTGGTCCATCTGTTTATTTCCACCAATGAGAGACAAGCTGCTGGCTCCTGATTGGTGGAAATTGTCAAATGGACCACAATGTCATACGAGATAGCGCATCTAGTGGTTTTCAAAATCACGAACACCTTCATTCTGACAATCAGTCTTACTATGGGATACTGTATTGCTTAGTAGAGTGGGTTGTGGAGGTCAGGTACGCAGTTGCTTCATGTAAAATACAGCTGAATCCGGTGAGATTGGAAGCTGACCCCAACATAGCTTGTGAAAACGCTAAGCAGAAGAACATAGAAGAATGTAAAGATTTAAAAAAAATGAGTGCTGTTCTAGAAAGTATATTTATTTAGTTATTATATAGATTTGTTCCTTGATTACAGTTTGAACAAAAATATCATAACGACGCAAATGCCTTGCAGACTAAGCTGACAATTAGGTAAAAGCGTTATTTAAATCTGTTGTTTATCTTAACTAACCTTCTAACAACAGTTTTCTTGTTAATGTTAACCACCTCACCTTGCTATCTTATCTTTGTTTACTAACTTAGAGGTTTATATGCTTTGACTAATTTTAAAATATTTTAAAATGAAATAAGAAAGTTCCATGAAGCTTTTTAAACGACACCTACAATTATTATTTTAAAATTAGCTTTATTTTATTTTGTAACAATAGAATATCTTCTGACATTGAGGATATAAATACTTCCGTTTTCTTAAATGTTCCCATGAAATCGTTGAATGAGACATAATATACCTACCTAATCACTTTTACAAAGGAGGAACTTTAAGAAGTGTAAAACACTAGCTTCTGCCCGCGGCTCTGCTCGCGTTAGTATCGGGTATCATGGCAAAAATTTGCCAAGTCCTTTTGTCCTTTGATCCAAGCAAATCCCATACCAATTCAGCAGTTTAGACATACAAACCGAATTACTTTCGCATTTATAATATAACTCTGTATTGAAATTGAAACCCACTGATCACTCAGTCCTTAGGCAATCTTAGTACAACAAAGTCGTACTTGTTTTCACAAATACTTCCATTAAGGAAAATTTTACATCTAAATATTATTATTGTATGCTTCCTTTTGATATTCATTGTTATTACTGAATTAAATCAAAGGGTTCAACCTCCGCCATTTAATAAATAAGATACATTCTACTGTTTTAGTTTCGTTACCATGAATTATTCAGTTAACGGATGAATAAATTTCAGAAGCAACACGATTACTTTGTATTTGACCTTTGGTAATGCAATCAAGCTTTATAGAAACTAATAACATTAAAAACCTTTACAGATGGTAAAATTTAAAAATATTTTTCTTATTTTCCTATTTTATTACTAACTAAGCATGCACCTAATATTTAGCAATCACTATATATAACGACAAAAACAGGTGTACTCCTCAAAATAGGAAACCACAAGATATTGTTTTCAATCCGATGAAAACATTAAGATTAATTAATTAAGATATTTTTTCATAATTGTTTCATTAACCTAGCTGATAAACATGAACTAAGCCCCTGATAAGTAACTACCTACTCACTGAGTCTGTTTTAAACAGGTTCAGAAGGCGGATCAGAACAAACTAGGCCTCTGAAATCCTCCTCCCAGGAGCCATCAGAGCCAAGCACTCCAGCCTTCGACCCTGCAGACGGCAGCCGACTACCACCACCGGTGGAGTTCCAATCAACCGACCACGTCATCACCATCGAACCAGACGCACCAACAAACACCCTATATATGACTGAGGAAGAAGACTCAAACCTTCAGAAGCCAATCACACCAACTCCAAGCGTCCATTCTCAATCAGAACAAATCCTGTCTGCTGCGAGTTTAGAAGCTCAGTATAAGGCGATGACGTCGGAGCCTCCTAGTGTCGTTATAACTCCTGATGTCAGTGAACCGGAGAAGTCTCCTCGGAAACCACCGCCTAGCACTCCTAGGTCTGCAAAAGTCAGTCCTTCACCATCGCCTACACCTAATTATGGACGGGATAGAGGCAAGTCCACTGTCACTGGAAAAGTAGTGTCAGGATGGCTCTAGGACTCTTAAAGGAGATTTTGAAGACAGTCCACTAGCAATAAAAATCGAATGTTTTAGTTTTTTGTTAGATAGAAGTGTGGGGTTAAATCTTGTGAACGAATCGACGTATTAGTGAGATATACTAATAATAGAGCAATAACTAGATTTTAGGGATTTTAATGTCTCTTTTATGTGATTTATGACTCTTTTGGGCCATGGTTTGATTTAAAATAACCCCAATTCAGTAACACATTTCTTGAAATCATATCGAGAGTGAAAGCAAAAACAAAACGTGTTTCGAGAATGGCCATTTATAAGCAATTTATTTATTTGAGTAATTTAAAAGAAAATGCTCTTTGACCTTTGACACAGAATAAATAGAATATGTGCCTTTGACTTAAATTTATTCTGTGAAATTCGATTTAATTGTTTAATTAATTAAATTAATTTATTCGAACTATTAATTTTCTTGCAGGTTAAACAACCTAGGCAAATTAAGCTAACCTATTTACCGTGACCTAAAAGAGTATAACTAATTCTAGTAATTAAATTACGAGTAAGTAGTGCGGTTAAAAAATGGCCTTATATTTTATAATAATATATAATAGGTACAAATTGAAACATCGTCTTTTACGCCCATTGTTTCTCAGGGACAAATAGAGATGACCAATAGACAAATAACGTTATAAGTATTATGGCGGTAATGAAATAATGAATATAACCTTTAACTGAACAATAATCTCTTAAAGCAGAACTATTGCTGTTGAAGAAGCGAGATAGCGCACTACACTACACGTAGCGGCGTCTCGCTTACACGATGGCAACAGTCCTGCTTTAACGGTAAGCGCTCTGATGATTTGAAACAAACATATTAAAAGGTATTGTTTTATAATTCTATGTGTTTTAGGATTTTAAACTAGAATTTGCTATTTTAATTTATTTTAAACTAGATTTTGCATTATGACTTACGTTGTATGACCAAACCAGTTAAAAGTGAGGGTTAATTATGGGACCCTAACCACATGTTATGTAGGCGTAGATTAAAATTGTTCTAGGGAAACACTAAATAAATATTAAGGCAACAATACATTAATGTAAGGTATTTTTTGAAACAGGACTTAGATTTATACAGTATGGATATGACATGGCAATAAATAGTAAAACTACAATAGTATTAGTACACATCCAAAGTCCAAGTAGCATCCAAAATATATGGATTTTAAGTTAATAAACGCAAATTAAAAAACTGTTATAAAAAATACTTAAATATAAATATTGCTAACATAATAATTTGAATTTTGTGTTATATAATAATTTGAATTACGTCGCTTTTTAATGTTTAAGTATGTAAATTCATTAAATATCTGTCAAATTTTTTTAATTGTTTTTTAAAACAAAACACTGCACCGATTTCGTTTTTTTTTATATCGAGAGAAAAAACGATTACAAGTACCTATGTGGTTTTATTTACTGCTTATGATATAGGTAGGTATGTTAAATCCATACTGTATAGCAGGAATTACCTGCCAATTTTTAAAAAAAATCATTAAATGTAGTGTAAAGTGACCTTTATTCAGGTGCCTTAATGTTAACAAGCGAAATTAAGTTATAATACTCATCTTTTAAATCATTATTATTTTTAATTATTTAGTACGCATTAACGAATATGGAACGAATATATGTAATTAAATACAAATAGTAAAAAGAAAAAATTAACCTCAGGCAAGACTCGAACCTGCGACTACTGGCTTAACGCGCCAGTAGCTTTACCAACTAAGCTACCGAGGCACAGGCGCGTTAAGTAATCATTGTAAAGTTAGAAGCGATTACTGACAAAGATTTGTTTTAAAATGACATTGAAAAACTTTAAACTTTTTAAATTGTCGGTTTTCGAAATCGGTCATAGTATTTTGGCCATACACCTACTTACTCAAAAATAGTAGCTACAGTATAAAATACATACATAAATTAGGGTTGGCCTATTTAAACATAATAATATTTTGAAAATAAATTTATGATTTCTAGTTTGATTTTAATCGATTTTATATGCCAAAGAAGTGAGTAAGAATAATAGTTTTACTATAGTTTTGTAGGTTTTCGAAAATATTCATGAAACCTCTTAAAAATCTTAGTGTTAAAAAATACCCGTAAATAAACTAAGTGCCTACTCATTATAACATGGGACTATCCTTTGTATACTTAAATGAAACTTAACCTAATAAAGATATTATTATTATTAAGTAAAGTTCTCAACATGGCGGCTGCGTGTTGGACCTGTGTCCCCACGTAAGCCTTTCAAAAGACCGGGTATTCTCGTTACTGAGAATAACCCGTATAATAATATATTTTTGTTACAAATGGTTCTAAATATCTATCCGTCATCGCCACATATCATGTGACGTAACGACTTCAATCTGAGTTTCGTTTTTATCGAGGCCGAATAATGAAACATCAATCAGTTTTAAGTCGCCGTTAAGTATCGTATCTACCGTCTTTGTTACTAAGATGTAAAGTATCGACAGTTAAACATTTAGGAACGTCTTAAAGTTAAGTTGCGTTCCAGTATTCGAGGGATAATTCACTCAAAAGTATTTGCTTTTATTTTGTAACTATACTTAACTGTTATAAACGATTTCTCGATGCATTTTATAATTTAACTTGCAATTACTTTGTAATATGTTATGGACACAAATTATAGAACCCCACTGGACCACGAGTAGTTTGTTGACGTAGTCATAAGCTTATGTTTAGAAAATAAAAGAAATTAAACGTTTGGTTTACGTTAGACACTATTTTATTAAACTCCCGACCTTTTTTGTTAAGATAACACAGCTGCCAATAAAAGATCAAATGAAATCTCGGCAGGTTTTATGTGATAAGCGGATGGCGATTTTAACAAGGTAAATCATTATTATTTTGACGACCTCCGAGGTCGAGTGGCGTACACACCGGTTTTCAAGGTGTCGCCAGCTATGAGGTCCCGGGTTCGATCCCCGGTCGGATCAATGTAGAAAACCAATTTTCTACATTGTCTCGGGTCTGGTTGTATGTGGCCCCTTCGTTGTCTCTGAATTCCATAACACAAGTGCTTTAGCTACTTACTTTGGGTTCAGAGTAATGTATGTGATGTTGTCTACATTTATTATTTATTTTATTTATTTATTATTTATTTAAAGTAAGTTTACTACACAAGTTTGATGACCGGTGACTCCTAGGTATGGGTAAAGAATAGGTCGCAGAGTTACAAAACTACAAATTTATAATCTATCTAATAAGCCCGTCTTGCCCCACTGCAGGGCAAAGGCCTCCCTCTCCCTCTTCCACGCACTTCTGTCCTGAGCTAGGATGGGCCAGTCCTTTCGGTAGGAGTCAACTTGGTCTCTCCACCTCTTTTTCGGTCTGCCGCGATGTCGTCTAGCGTTATGTGGGATCCATTCTGTAGTTTTTTTAACCCACAGCTCATCTGCCATGCGACAGACATGACCGGCCCAATCCCACACAATCCACAAATATATTATTTTCGAATTTTTTCCTTTACTTGTACTGTTAGACCCAGCATCATCCCGAATTGCGCGATTCTGGGTCGACGGGAACGAATACCTTCTATAGGTTTGAAGTTTCTTGAAAATGTATGGGAAAAACCACATAAATAGCTGTACTTTTTAATTGCGTCATAAAAACTAGATCTTTTTTTCGTCAAGACTCCGAATTACTGTTCATTTATTATTAATTTTATCATGATATCACGACGCTTTTCTAAAAAAATATAGTTTACAGATAGGCAGACGAACCACAAAGTGAAGCTATTAGGGTTCAGTTTTTGCTATTGAGATACGGAAACCTTAAAACTCATTGCCATAGTTTTACAAAAACATCGTCTCACAAAAAATGCACTTTATAAAACTAACTAGCTGTCCCCCGCGACGTTGTTCGCGTGTTTTAGTTTCAACGCTTTTTAATTTTTGCAATATTTTTCATTTATGCTCCGCTCCTATTGGTCGTAGCGTGATGTTATATAGCCTATAGCCTTCCCCAATAAACGGACTATCCAACACAAAAAGAATTTTTCAATTCGAACCAGTAGTACCTGAGATCAGCGCGTTCAAACAAACAAACAAACTCTTCAGCTTTATAATATTAGAATAGATATAAATCGACGTTACAAGAGAAAGCTTTAAAATAAAATCTCGTAAGGCATGATTCCCGCTGTCAGTACCCCCACACCCACTCACTCGGGACCTCAACAATCAAGAGTCTTGTTTACGAAAAATTCCTTTGACATGACACACCGCATTGCCGCCCTGAAGGGACTGACATATTAAATTAGACGTTTTTCTATTAATTCCAGTTTATTAAGCGTTAAAAATAGTGTCCTATTGCTTATTGCGACGGAATTCGTGAAGGCATTTTACTATATTACTTTTTGTGCTCCATTAGGTATAGAAGTTGCTACGGTAATGCGTGGTTATATTTAAAATGCTCCTTCATTTCATAGAAATAAACAACTTTTTTAAGGAAACCATAAAAAGATGGCTTTTACCTTTCAATATTATCATCAGATGATCAAAATAATTAGTACCTGCGATATGTCCGAATTTTATTTTTTACTTTCTTGTAGAAAGGTGTCTATTTTAATACGCAGAAGCACTATTTCAAATAAGAGCACGCATTTCTTTAGCATCCAATCCGGCTGACTAGTCGGATTAAAATCTCAGTCTACCAGTCAGATTAAAATCTTACTTCTAATTGTATACCTAAATACCTTTAACTTTTACCTGTTCTATAAGTCATTAATAAAAACAAATGAAACGGAATTTTACAGTAAAAAGCGACTTGACTTCTAAAGCAGATATTAAAATTTATAGCTATAGGAAGTCATAAATAAAATGCCCACAAAACTATGGTAACTCGACCTTCTCGTACTAAGAGGAAAATAATAAACGTAAATTGTTTCCCTTTTTGACGTAAATATTATTACATGACAGTAAAAAGGGCAATGTCTTTTACTTAAATGCGTTTTGACATAAACAGAGCATTACCATTTTGTAATAAAATAAATTTAAAATATGACGTTATCCGCAAATACGCAATACCATAAAAAAACTGGCCAAGTGCGAGTCGGACTCGCGCACCGAGGGTTCCGTACAAACCTGTAGGTATATAAGTAAAAGTTCACCCATCACGATGATCGAGTCATAGTCGTAGTTATGGTATTTTAATTGCAAAATGAAAAAAAATATATATATTTAAAAAAATATATATTTTTATTGTATGATGTAACTAAAAATTTATCTGTACTATAAGACGTTACTTCGTACCAAATTTCAAGATTCTAAGTCCTGAAGTAGAAGTAAGAAGTACCCTGTAGGTTTTGACTCCCGTGCGAGTTTCGAAAATTTGCGGCATAAACGGCTGTATCTTTTGATTGCTTTGGCTTAGAAGTTTGATTTTTTCACAGCTCCAAGAGACAGTAGACCTGAGTATTGGATATAAATTAGTTTGATACCTCCACGCGTTCCTGAGAAAAACGGTCTTGACAGACGGACGGACGGACGGACGGACAACAAAGTGATCCTATAAGGGTTCCGTTTTGTCCTTTTGAGGTACGGAACCCTAAAAAGGGTTGGTACCTACATATATTTAAATGTAGGTACCTGATATCCCACTATTACCCGGTTCCTATATCCAAGGAACGATTCGTTTTGCTTACGGACGGTAGCATTTTCTAAGCAAAACAAAAAAAATCTTTAATATAGGAACTGGGCATAAATTATTTTCTCAACTACTGCGCTAGTTGAACTGACACATGTGTTTTTTTTACAATTAATATAGATGCATCATAATATCCATATTAAGGATCGTATGGTAGGTAGGTACCTACGGTTAAAATAAGATTAGGAACCCCTTATCTATCACGCGATGTTTAAAAAGTATTTACAGTCTTAGCTTTGAATAACTGAAAATTATTTTCTACCTCTGTTTTACAATTAGTAGGTACCTACCTACTTTCTATTCTCTACTCAAATAATATGATCTATATTACCATTTTTTTTAATATAAGTATAAATAATGATCTAGAACTCAACACTAGCGCCAGATCGTGCAGTGACACGAGTTGCAACAAAGCTCGATCGAGAATAATCGAAATCTGTCAGAAAACGTTAGAAACCTTAATAAAATTACCATTACATTACCTACATTTTGCATTGGCATTGTATTAGAATTAAAATTAAATTGGAGAGTAAGGGCACTGTTTTGACACTAATTTTATGTTTTAACTTGTTCATACTAGTGCCTACAGATATGCGCACTCTATAGGTTACCTATTTTTACTCAAACATAGTTATGTAATAAAACAACAGGCTTATAGTGATTATATTTTATTCTCGTATTACAATTTGGTACAAAACACTTGATATTTTATTTATCTCTCCTATCCCTCTTCATATTTTTAATAACTTCTTTTTAAATGAATTTGGGCGCGATCATTTATATCAAAAAGATCCGTTTAATAGCTTAATTGTTAATTTATTTGTTAAGAATTTTAGCCAAGTTTTCACTCAAGTTATATTGTTCCAAATTTAAATTTGTATTTATTAAGGACTACTTCGGAAACTTAAATCTAGAACAGACAAAAAAAGTTGGGCTCGTTCCAATCTATGTTCCTTTTTTAATTCAAAACATTTATTAAATTCAACTTACGGTATAAATAAATAACTGTTATAAATAAATACTTAAAAGATTCCACAAAAAATAACAGTCGAACATACACGATAAATATTAATTTTAATTACATATACATATATATTTATTCGTTAAAAATATTAGGTATCATATATACCTATTATTTTTAACAAATATCTAAGAATATCGGATACCAAATGAATAAAGTATCGCGTAACAGTAGGGACGATCGCGGTCTATCAGACATTCATATTAGTCATGAATTTGACGCTCTGAAACTACACACGAGCTCACACTACGAAAATACTCGCATTCTATTCACTGTGGTATTCGACGTCAAACCAAAGAAGAAACAATATAAATTATATATTTGGTATTTTTTTTTGTTGGTAACACAGAAAAAGTAATGTGATAATTAAATTATACGTATATAAGAAATTGTGTCAAATAGGTTTGTTAAAATACAACAATTCTAATGCTTGGCCGAAAAAAATAGTTCTTTGATTTATATTTACTAAAATAATCACGAAAACACTTTGTCATCCCGTGGGATGAACACTCTTAATTAAACAGCAAAGAATCGAACTAAATTGATTTCTATTGTAATTTCCAATATATTTTATAAATTCATGTTTGGAACCCAACTTTAATGGATGAGGACGGCACAATTTTTATATATTATTGGCATACCAACAAAAGGCTCAAACTACAATGAATAATAAGACAAGTTAATCCATTCGTTCAATCATTCATCAGACTGATGAAACAAACTGAAACTCCTTCAGGGCTGTTATTTCAAACGCCAGATAATATTATCCGCGAAATAATTTTGAATTGTTGACCAATCTTCCGTACAAAATCTGACGGATGTCGATTTTATATTACGAATAAAAATTATCTAGCGTAATAATCAGCCCTCAGTTAAAGATATTAATTAGTTCATATCCATTTCATGTATCTGTTGACATTGACAAGGCATTGCTCCTCCGCACAATCACTGGCTATCAAATAATTTGCTAATTTATGAATTGAAATATTATAAATAGGTTTGCCAACAAGTAAGCCAACCAGCATAAAACAATGTTATCTATCAGTCAAATTCTATGTTATACTGATATTGGTTGTTAGTTATCTTTAATTACTTGATCAGCAAGATTATGCTCAGCAAAACTATACCATTGGTTAGGTAGCTTGAGTTTTTGCTGACTTTGTAATTAGTCTGCTGGTCCTGACTAGAATATACAAGCTGACCATTTAAATCATATTACCTACATGATTCGAATCGAAGTATAAATAGCCGTAGGGAACCACAGACGCAAAATTTGGTCTAAAAAGCAAAAACCAAAGAAGCCATGCTCTTGCAGAAGGATCAAGCATTAATCTATACGAATCCTCGATCAGATCATTGGTTCCAGGTCTCAATTTGAAGGTTCTCTCCACAGATACTCATTGCTTTAGGATAACTCCTCAAAAAACAACAGCTCCTCAAAAATATCCACTGAGAGATATCGAAGGTCTATAGCCAGCCAGTTTTCGGCTGTCGTTTGATAGTCTTGATGTCATCCAGTTTCTGGACTGGACGCAGTGGTTCTGGAGATGATGGTGGTATCAGCTGCTCAGTGCTCGATGTAGATGTCAGGCGCTTTGGTGGTGACGGGGGCGTGGGTGATGGGGGCGTTGGTGTTGGCGGCTGCTGGTAATAAGGACTTATTAATAAAATATTTACAAATGTCACTAGTCTAAGTTTGCTGGAAGTTAACCCATGGTTAATTTAATATTGCCCATGTAACGTTGTAACGGTATGTGTATGAAATAAATACAACCTTCTTGTACGGAACTCTATTAAGGGTCGTCAGTGCCCAGACTTGTTCCACCTTGATCAGTCTTCACCTGTTTTTTTTTTTACTAATTCGTGAACAAATCGCGATAAGAAAGAGAGCTGACTTACAAACTGAATATCGTAAAAGCGACTGTAGTTCAAATTTTTGAGGATAAAAAAAAGAAGGCAACTATTATTATAGCCTGCAGGTGATTGTCCTTATAATAAGACAAGGTAAAAGGTAACTTTCCCAAAGATTACAAAGGTCTACGTGTACGTAATTGACGTAGGATGAGCCCTTCAAAAATCCCTTAGAACGTATAAATTGCTACATAAGGTTTATCTACTAACTTGGAGATCACGTAGGAAGTAATAAATTTAGTTTGACTTGAAGTAGGTACTTTAATAAAGAATTTATACTGAAAAAATAAAATATAATATTGTAGGCGTTTGTGTAATTATTTTTATCATATCCGTCTTAAATCATATGATACGAATAAAACATTCTACTTAGGAATTCTACCTACGTTGTTAAAATAAATAATTAAAAATAAGTGTTGACAACATTACACACATTGCTCTGAACCCAAAGTAAGTAGCTAAAGCACTTTGGTTATGAATTCAGAGATAACGAAGGTATCACATGCATCCGGAGCTCAGACGATGTACAAAAGTGGTTTTCTACGTTAACTCGTCCGGGGTTCGAACCCGGGGTTATTATTTCCCTTTTTCCGTTTTTTTATTTGACGACCTCCGTGGTCGAGTGGCGTACATACCGGTTTTCACGGTGTCGTTAGCTCTCAGCTCCCGGGTGGATGCTGGGTGTTTGTGCTACCTTCGATGTCTTTGATTCTATAACACAAGTACTATTATTTATTTATTTATTGACACACCAACGACTTTATATAAGTAAGTGGCCGAAAGTAGCCAAAGTAAGCAGCTATATTATAATATAGCTACTTACTTTGGGTTCAGAGCAATGTATGTGATACTGCCAACATTTATTTATTTACTTCAAGTTTTTCGAGATAAAGTTGGAGTGATGTCACTAGATAGATTGGTGCCATAATTTTATCAAGTCTCAGATATACTTCCGTAAGCAGTGCTTAATATTTTCATTGCGCACTTATCCATAAAAGTTTTATTCGCGTCTTATGTAGTATAAAATTCCCTACCGCATCTATTTATTTAGGCGGATGTTTATGTTCAGTTTACAGCTTTCGCAAAACGCTGATTAGCAGCATCGTACATGTCTGTCAACCGCGCAATAGGGATTACAAGCCTACAATAAAATGTATTCTTGGCTGTTTGCCATGACTTCAATTTTTTACTAATGCACGAATAATATTTTTCCTAAAATGTTATCTTATTTTACTTCTGCCATAATTAATGTCTGCATAAACGGTTCCGTCGTTTTGATAATATATTTGTTAACGCCAGACGCAATAATAATAACTTGTATAGACCCTCTGCGGTGGTGGAGCCACTATGGGTTGTGTTAGCGCTTGCTGATCTCGTTAGGTGATGGCACGTGGACCGATCGATGGCGTGCTGGAGGTGACCTTTATTGAGAAAACCGATGGTGCTTGAAGGTATGGATCTATTCTTATAGAAGCAGCAGAAGTGGAAGGTTGTAGAAACGCAACCCTCGAAGGTGGTGGAACTATTTTGGTGCTGTTTAAGGCTTGCTGATCTCAGGAAGAGATGGAACTTGAACTGGTGGGCTACCTCCATTGTAAAGGCAGCTGGGAAGTACGGATCTAATCTTATAGAAGTAGATACTCATAGCAGCAGAAGTTGTATTCGGTGGTTCTCATTGTAGATCCTGGCTTACAAGAGATGAAATGATGGGTATATATGGCGCGTTTGTCTTTTGGAAGAATACTCACAGCAACAGAAGTGGAAGGTTGTGGAGATGCGACCCTCGGTGGCGGTGGAGCCACTTTAGGCGGCGTCGGCGGCTTGCTGACCTCAGGGGGTGTTGGCGCGTGGACTGGTGGTGTGCTGGGAGTTACCTCCATTGTTGGAGCTGCTGGGGCCTGGAGGAATCAAAAGCTTTGAATCTGATGATTCTGGGTTAAGTACATCTGGTTTGTGAGATTATGGTGATTATATTTTTTCATACTTCATTTGATGTATTTTAATGTACTTCGTAATGGAAACATCGTTCTTGGCGTTAATTATTATTTCAAGAAAAGCAGATAAATTTATTTTTTCTCTTTTCAATCCAGGACTGTCGCGACATTCTCACCCCATACATAAAAGAAAAACACAAAATGGATTTCATTTTAAATAAATTAAATTCAGAAACAGCAATACAGTCTATTATTTGATTGCAATAACCTGTAACTTTTCCATCTTAAATTATTTTACCTTTGGCTTGACGGGTGGTGGTGGGGGAGGTATGGCTCCTTCCGAAGGCTTGATCTCAGGAGCCACGGGTCGAGCCACGGCTATTTTCTCATCTGGCTTGGAACTTGCGTCCTCAGGCTTATCTGGAACCTGTTTAATAAGAACAGAATTTACATGAATATTATCAGGGGCTACAAAATACTTTTTTTTTACCTTACTATTTAATACGAGAAACTGCATTAGGTTTAAAGGACACAATATTTTCGTTACTTTACTAACACAGTCTATAGAGTCGAGAAGACCACCAACTTGTACTACATTATTTGAGCATCTTTATCATCATCATTATCTCACCTGTTCATCACCCGGGGATGGTGGTCCTGGTGACTTTCTCTTGATGACCTTCGGAGGTGATTCTCCAGGCACACGCTTCGCCTTTAACGGACTTGGATCTATAGAAAACCAACTTATTAAACGGTATTCCAGATTATTTTTTATTAACTACCAATATTACCGGTATTGTTAGGATTGGGAAAATATCGACTATATTAACTAGATTAAAAAAAATATACAAGAAACTATTCTTATCGAGTCCGCCTACGAGAACTGCATTATCAGCAACGTTCATGAGATGCATTGTATGTGGTGAGGGACAACACAAGACATTGAGTGTGTCATGATTTGTTCGACCACACCCTATCTACACTTTAAGTCAAAGTTATTCACAAAATATTCATATTATCTGACTCAACTTAACTAATATAGAACTTATAGAATATAGTACAAAAGATTTATTTATAAATAGGATATCAAGTCTCTCCACATCATGAGCTACAGTGACTCCGTCACCGCATATTTACAACAATAGCTTATTGAAATTTCGTCCAAAACTGTACATCCATATAAATAATACTATTGACTTGAAAAGCAATATTAATTAATTTCAGATTAGCAAGCTAGGGTGGGATTGACGACTAGTTAATCAATGGTTACTGAATAATTACTATTATGATGGATTATGTTCTAGATAACATGACGCAATATACCTATTGTTTACATTTATATGATGTTGAGGTGATGAAATTTCTGAATCAGATTGGAATATAGTTTAGCATGGTTCGTTTTTCTGTTCTCTAGAGTTATTTTATCTCAGTCATACGTAAGTGTGATTATGCATTGACCTACCTAACAGTGTGTGTAATAAATAGTCCTTGGTATTCATACTAAAAACTAATATTATACATGCGAAAGTAACTCTGTTTATCTGTCTGTCTGTTACGCTTTCATGGTTAAACCGCTGAACCGATTTGAATGAAACTTGGTATGGGGTAAGCTTGGATCCTAAGAAATGAAATCCGTTTTTTTTTTTGTTTAGGCGGGGGAATCCTCATTAAAACCCGCTCACTCGGGGGAGCGAACGGGTAGTGTCAGACTCTTACTGACTAAACCTGAACCGCCGTGCTACGTCATCCACGTTTCGTGTTGGTGCGTGGTAATGCATTGCAATTCGTCACGCACAAGAAAGGATATAGACTACTTTTTGCTGCGACAACCGAGATTCACGAGAGCGGAGCCGCAGGCATCAGCTATTTTCTAATATGAATTGGAACCATGAATTTTTATGAATGTAATATTAGAAACAAAAATAGGATATAGGTACGTAGGTTGCTTAACCCTGTGTACAGTATTTCAAAAATCATCAACTATGGATGATAAGGATTATCAATATATACTATTTATATTATATTTCACGTAATATACACTAAGTAAATAAAATTTAACAAACACTTTTAAATGGTAATTAATCATTTCCTGTCAGTAACTGCTTTTGGTGAACTTTATAATTTCGAACAAGCAATTTTGACGGAAATTCCATCACTACCCGTAATTTTCCCAGTAAACAAATCAGTTTTCAAATACAGAGTAGTAAAATTGTCTTCATATTTTGCTATCTGTTTATATTCTACTTCAAAGAATTCTTTCTTATAGAACAATGAAAGGATTGTCGACTTCCCTACCCTAGGTAAAACTACCTAAATAAATTGTAGGGTTAAATATACCAATATGACCTTTTTAATATTGAATGTTCTTATCCACAGTTATAAATAAAATATTATAGGCACTTTATCTATTAATGAATTTTAACTGTCTCTTCACGTGGGTGAAACCATAAAAACATGATTGATAATATATAAAAAGAACAAAGGAATCTGCCCACCCCCTAACACCCACGGATTCAAATTATTCACAGTTCAGATATCATGGCTATCTGCCAAAGACGTAAACATATTCATTTCTTTGTAGGAAATAAGGCTAAATATGATTTCTGTTTCGTTACTACAACTTCATTTATCATGATAAATTATGGAGATTTCTAATCGCAAGCTTTTGCGGTTTGGAAGGCCATGACCCATAGTTATAAAAATTAATGCTAGATCAGGGATTCCCAAACTTATTTTGTCTACTGCTCACTTGGAGATTTTTTTTGCGCCCCCATTTTTTCACCTACTAAAAACCATTATAACTTCAAAGTAAATTAATTATTGTGAGCTATATTAGCGGAGATTATACATTCATTCTGGGTCTCTTACCGGCCTCCCTTTAGGCCTGCAGCGCCCACAAGGAGGACGTTATCGCCCACTTTGGGAAAGGCTGGTCTAGACCTTTAAATCAGTCACTTGGTTCATTCAGTGTCGTAAAGTTTGGCCTTGAATATCCTTTTATTACGTAGGAGTTAATATGGAATATAAAGTTACCGTATATTCTTTTGAGTCATAGTATTTGTGCTGAGATGAATCATCGGATTAAACTACTGATATGGATCAACAGCTATTTGACTATCTAATTTGATTCTGGGCTTAGAGTAAACATATACAAGGATAGAGTGCGCGCATCGGTAGTAGCCCTTTGTACCAAGCGTAAGCAAATTATTTCTAAATGTACTACGCTCGTTTACTGATTTAAGTGATTTTCCGTGCGACGACGAGACGTTTATGCGAAAATATCGACGATTCCGGCAATATTAGGTTTTGAGATAGTTTTAAAACGGAGCGCTCTTTTTTGACACAAATTTTACGATTTTACTTTTTCATACTATATAGTGCCTACAGTTCATACTCGATATGCGCGCTACATAATTTACTTAATTTTTTCTCTAAGGTTCTGCGTCACATGCATCATCGATCATCCCTCTCATCTCCCTTAAGTTATCTGAAGGGACCAGAGACCAAACTATATCGGGGCTGATGACGTTTCACAAACTCTATTATTATTACTCTACTATACATAAGTTACACCAAGACCCAGAACAAATGATCATGCTCATAACACAAAGATTTGTTCCGGGTGGGAATCGAACCGACGACCTCCAGTTTAGCAGTCAGGATCACTAACTAAACTAAACCAACAGGACAGTAAAAATTTCTTAAATTGCAATAAGTTTAGTTTCTAGTGTATAATTTTATTGCACTCATTTACTTTGCATAGGTATTTCATCTACGACAGATTATGTCATCACATTTTAAAAGTATTCAGCAAAAGTAATTATATATGCAACAAGCTGTCCCCCGCGACATTGTCCGCGTATTTTAGTTCAAACGGTTTTTCATTTTTGCAACATTTTTCATTTATGTTCCGCTCCCTTTTGGTAGCAGCGTATTGTTATATAGCTTATAGCCTTCTTTAATAAATGGGCTATCAACACTGAAAGATTTTTTTCAAATCGGACCAGTAGTTTCTGAGATCAGCGCGTTCAAAAAAACAAACAAATTCTTCAGCTTTATTTATTATTAGTATTAGTATAGATATAGATTTCTTACCAGGTTGTGGCGAAGTAGTTCCATCTCCAGTAGGACTGATCGTCGGCGGTATGGGACTGGGTACCCGAGAGGTAGGCACCGGTGTTGGAGCTTTGGACGGAGTCTGAACAAAAACCACCTTTTCAGACACGTGTAAATCTGCTAATGCTGCGCAGAGATCTCAAATAAAAACTCAGAAATGATGTAGTAGGCTTTATTATAGCTTTGAATACCGGTAAACTTATTGCTTTCTAAAGTTTACGCGAATATTAGACATTGCCACGGGAAGAGACTGCCCGTGGCGTCGAAATGTCGGGAACTAAAATCTAAATGTAAAAAAGCGATAAAATCCGTTCAAAATTAGTTTTATTTCAACGGTAAACTTAATTCCTTCCAAGATTTCGGTAACTTATTGTAAATGGACTAAAAACCAGCAAGAAACAAGTTTTTCTACACAAAGTAATTTGCTGTACTATTAACTTAAATTGAAAAGTTTCTACTGCAGTGAATTAAAAAAAATACTGAAACAACATTCATTTCGAATATTGGACCAGAGTTAACTCAATATATTTTTTATATCCTCCACAAATAAAAATGTCTCGCGGACAAATTAACAAAAGAACGTTGTTTCAAAGCGTCATACGAATTCAGTGGTATTTGATACGATTTAAATTACGTAAAAAGAAAAATAGATGTAGCAAAATGGTTTTTTTTAAAGCAAAGAATATGTCACCTAAATATTTATACTTAAATATTTGACTGATATTTGCTCACAAAGCCTTTCGAGTTTAACATACTTTGAGAGACGTAACAACGACTTGGCAATCTGAGTAGAGGGTCCATAATACTTATGGACTAACTACTTTCCAGTGCCTTTACTCTTTAATTTAATTTTAATTCTAATACAATGCCAATGCAAACTTGTTATTCATTTAGCAGGCACATAAACAACACACAGTACAAAAAAAATACTTTCAATATTTTGATTCCAATCAGTTCCTACCATTGATATAATTTTTTTTTTTTAGAAAACTGCATCTCCTGCCTGCTAAACTAATATCAATTTTGCATTGGCATTGTATTAGAATTAAAATAAAATTGATGAGTAAGCGCAGGTTTTCATAATAAACAGTGAACATTGTAATGTCTAAAGAAGGATAATGTCAGGAAGCGTTAGGTTCTAAAGCACTTTGGCCTTAACTTTGTGCAATATGTGAGATAGAAATGCAAATGAGGAACCATATTGCAACAAACTCCGATTACTTAGATTAGAGAAGATATTATTTTGCGGGTTTTATATATCTTGCCGTAAAGTTAAAGAGGACACTTTTAAAAAAAAAATCTTGGTATCACATTTTACGTAAGTAATACTGTTTTTTTTTTTTTTTTTTGTTTTTTTTTATAAAATTTCTTAGCGCTTCTTAACGCACACTAAACAGAACAACTAATGTCAAAACCATAGCTAAAGCCTCAAATATATCTAAATTATTTTTTTACGGCTCCTGAATATTTTAATCCAGCAAACAAGATTCAAATAAATAAGCAGTACAGCTTAGAGGTGTAAACAAATATTTTGGCATCGATATCTTCTATCTCTTCACTCCTAGAATTATGGTTATATTATATTACCTTAACAGCTGGTGCTGGTGCCACGGCGATGGCGGGCGTGGGGCTGGGCGCGGCGGGCTTGGGCGACACCGGTCTGCTGCGCGCGTCCACGGCAGACAGCAGGGCGCCGGCTGTGATGCCCGCCGTCGCTTCCTCTCCTTTATTGATATGGATAAATATTGTAACTTCAACTACTTTTCAACCCTATTTACCCTTTTTCTGACCTGCGTTTCTTGCCTGGCTAAATACAACTTTAAGTTTGATTTTTAACGAATACACTAAAATGAGCATTGCAATACATTTCGAGGAAGTTTAGACAAAATTGAAAAAAACAGAAGTGAAAAAATAGAACAATTATAATATACTAGCTGTCCCCCGCGACTTTGTTCGCGTGTTTTAGTTTCAACGGTTTTTCATTTTTGCAATATTTTTCATTTATGCTCCGCTCCTATTGGTCGTAGCGTGATGTTATATAGCCTATAGCCTTCCTCAATAAACAGACTATTCAACACAAAAAGAATTATTCAATTCGAACCAGTAGTTCCTGAGATTAGCGCGTTCAAACAAACAAACAAACAAACAAACTCTTCAGCTTTATAATATTAGTATAGATATGTACAAACTTGTATACAGAAGTGTCGGTAACGGTAACAGGTTCGGTAACAGTGTCGCAAATGCAATTGCTTTTTCCATCTCAAAAAATGCCCAATGCGCCTATAGAACATTTCACTTCAAAAATTGTGAGGTTAATCATGCTTTACAATTCTTGTAATAAGTTTGCCTACTGGAAAAGAAGCAGAACTGGAGTATGCAACTTGGGAGTGGCCTTGGAGCCCTCCAAGGCCGCTCCCAAGTTCCAGCTGCTGGATATACCACTCTAAGGCCCTCCAAGACCTGCTGCAGCAGCAGTGGACCGCATTGGCTGGTGATTGAACTAAAGATCCTAAATACATACAAAAATGCATGTTAAACTAAAACAAATAAGCTTCATAATCACCTGGTGGTTTCCAAGGAGACTTCGGCGGGGAAGTAGTCGGTTCAATAGGCTCGCCGACCTCAGTGGATATGTCCTTGATCAGCTCCAGCAGGGTGTGTCCCGGGCTAATCGGCATCTCAATAGGAGTGCCCACTCTAGAACCTTCTGAACAATGCGTGTGTATTAGCAGTATTCTTATTCTAGGATATGTTGGTACTTCGCAGTACAAGTCGTTAAAAAAATATTCTAATATAAAGCTGTAAAATGGAACAACTTTGTGTATGTGAATTTAATGTTTGTGAAACCTCCCGCGATGCAATTCTAGTGATTAAATTGACTAGAGCAGGAGTCGTTACTTTCATGAAAAAAAATGAAACAAATATCTCAATATTCAATAATACATTTTCGGTCAAATGTTTGCATCGTCAATTTTTTTGTACTGCTTTCTTTAATTGGTAACTCTTGCAAAAGAAACGGATCATTATGTGATTGGTACAAAACAAAATTAGTACAACGAAAAATAGCAAGTTCTAGTAATAAGTCAACTGTTATGACACTTTTATTTTTATACACTTAAACGTTAATTTCGAAATTCTTTAGTAAAATATTTCCTGTTTTCTTAAAGTTAGCATTATCTAAAGTAGTCACATTTTTAGGACACACTTATATATTTTAAGGCTACTTCAGACGATTGTTGCCAAATACATATTTGGCAGCGATTCTGGCGGGTTATGTTGATGCTAAAATCTTTTATTTTATCTTTAAATGTCACGTTATCTCCTCCATGTTCGAGATAAGTACTTTTCTTTTGATTGTTCACTCAATTGTGACCCAGTTTCTATATCTTTCAATTTTGAACTCTATTGTACAACCATCATTAATTTCAGTTAATGATGTTATCTGGATTGTTGTCTGGCCGAGAACTCTTGTGATTTTTTAAGAGCAATTATTCCAAAATTACTTTTTCTAGCAAAGAACAATACCTATTTTTATCTTATCAATGGACTAAGTAGTATTTTTTAGACATTTATAATACTAATCTATAGATCACTGTCCTGCCTATCCTGCAATACCACCTGCACCCTCAAGGACGTAATGGAGGCCAACGATTGGGCCATTCAGGTGGCAACCTTTTGGTCGGAAAGAGTTTGAGAGTCATTTGACACTAGAAGAAGAAGAAGAATACTAATCTATAAGTATATATTATAATAAACAGCGCTGAAAGTTAACATTTCGATAACTCGACATGATGTGGTAAAAAAAATAGTTTATTTAAAAGTTTTATATTCTATTTGGGTCTTACCTGGTAATGGTGATCTCAGTACTAACTTCCTGGCCTCCTCCATAGCTCGTTGCAAGTTCTGCTGGTTTTTGAACGACTCTCGACTGCGGCAGCGGCCGATTTGAGACCTAATTGTAAACAAATGTGGATTGATTCAAAAGGTATACAATACAGAGCACCTTGGAGATATCAAGCTAGAAGGCTTTATGACCTCATAAAATAGAATATAAGCTACCATTTATTTAAAAATAAAAAAAATAATGGCGTCGCATTTATTGATTTTAAAACAATAGTTTCAAGGAACTCGTTTACGTCATAATACGTGTGAACGACGGGCACATTCTGCGGGAAAATTTTAAAAAATATTTATAATAGTTAAAAATAAAATCCAGATATACAAACAATCCTCACATAAAACCTACGGGCGCCTTAATTTTTTCAAAAGCAAGAAAATGTGATACATAAACAAATCTATTCCTGAAGCTTAACAAAGAATTAAATTAACATTAGAAATACTCACGAAACCCCCGTCCCAGCAAGCGTCTGATCCCACTTAGCGTTAGTGGTGCTAGCGACTGCCAGTTTAGCGATCCTTCTGAACCGAGAGAGACCATCCTCATCAGCCGGTTTCTCCTCATCCAAAGCGACCGGGGCCACGTGGAAGTCCTTCATGAGACGACGCTCCCAAACCTTCATGCGTTTACCGAGGACCACTGGAAATTTCAGGCAGTTTAATACCATAGTTAATTATGATAACCTTTATGTTTATTTAATCCTAGAAGTGATTGATCAAATTTGATCGAACTGACTTTGCGTATTTGATTTCAGGTAATATTTTATATGAATAACAAAAAAATTGGGTCAGATTTGACTTTTGAAAAAACGATTCACTGAAAACATAACATTATTTTTATTATAAAGTAAAAAAATCGAAACACGACGAGTTCCCTAGTTCTTCCACATTAGTAACCACATGCGACGCAGTTAAAATATAACGTGGCGTACTAAAAATGGCAAACGATTTTGTTACTGATTGTGAACAATTTTTTTTTTCAGGTTATATAGGCACCTACATTTAAGAGCATCATGCTAGAGATAGTATGATGCCCTTTGGTATGATACTCACTCTTCTCCTTCCTATCCGTGAAGCTGACATCCATGCCATTCTTCTCGAAAACTTCGAGCAGCTCGTAGCGGAGCGCCGAGACGTCGCCCTTCAGCTCGTTGATATCATCCTCTGTGACGGGCTCGTCGTCCATCTTCCTGTGCATGGCAGACACGTACCGCCAGACCAGAGCCCGCATTACTGCTGTGTAACGAACGTCGTGTTCCTTCTCTTTTTGTTCCTAGGAAAAAGAGATAAAATGGAGTAAATTTTTGGATTGAAATGGACAAAAAGTCAATGTGGTAAACTTTTGGATGTAAATGGACAATAAACCTAGAACCGATGTTTATACGTCTTTCATGCCATCATGCGCAAACGGTGTGCATCGATGTTGCGGTGATTCAAGTTTACCCCTAATAGTATTTTAACTACACTGCCAGACTAAATTGATGGACCATTCATCAGGCTCTGGGCTGGCAGACATGTCCGTAGACATGTTCAAGTAGCCAATTTATGTTATTATTGTATTTTAAGTTATTGATTTTACTAACATAGGCTAAGTTTACACTAACACCATATAGATCCAACGGCCTAAAATAAAACTTTAAATTTGAATTTGAATTATACAAAAGTAAAAAAAATAAGCGGAGGATAATCTAAATACATCAAATTGGAAGACATGCTAAATAACACTTCCAGCTCACCTATAAGTATGCGTAAAATACAACACATAAATAAGTAAACTCGATTCAGTATGACCTGACTATAGTGGCGCCCAACGTGGGGCCATGTTGTTATGGTATAACAGTAAGATATATATATACTTTGTTTTGACAGACGCATTAGCAATAATTCAAAAATCTCATCCGGGACTCGACAAAATATTTATCTCAACGATTTTGTTATTCACTTACGATAACATAAAATGGCACTTTACTCTGTGCAGATTTCGCCGACTATTTATAATACATCAAGAAATTTTGCGTTTTTTTTTTACACTACTTGTGACTAATAATCTCACACATGGGTTAAAATGTAGATGTTACAGGCAATTTAACAAAAAAAAAATAATATTACTCGCCTTAATTAATGCTTACCTTAAAAATCAAAGTCGAAATGTTTTTGCTAATTATTATGAGACCTTGATAAATATCAGTTTTTTGCGGTTCTAGTAAATTTTTTGATACCGTACATTTAACCGTAAGGCATTTTTTCTGACCCTTTGTTTATTATCTTTAATAATCTTAGAACAAAATATCTGAGTTAAATTTCATTAAAAATTCAGGATCTTTTAATTAATGGTGTTTAGTGAAACGCCTTTGTTTTAATTGTATATTAGGCTGGGAACACACGCTGTGACCGACGTATTTAAAATGATATACTGTTTAATATTGTCAAACGTGTAGGTTTGGCGTCTTTACTTGGAAATCATGGAATACATGATTTAACAGACAACTTATTTTTTATGCTACAGGATTGTATTTGGCCCATTCAGCAAACAAGATTCAAAAACCTGTGTTACATCAACTTGCCAAAATTTTAATTAATCTACTTTTTCGAAATTTGATATCATAAATGAATAAAAATAATAATAATAATGTTTTGAGACAACTCACACACGGCCATCTGATCTCAAACTAGACAGAGCCTGTATTATGGCAACCAAACATAAATAAACATACATAAACATACTGATATATTTGTAAATGCATATAGGTATATATCACAAATTAATTACACCCAGACACAGAACAAATGATCATACTCATCACACACAGAATTTTACTAAGCGGGAATCGAACTGTCACTGTAAAAGCGTCTATTACATCTTATCCTTATTATTTATTGGCTTGTTGGTCAAGTGGTTTGTGACCCTGACTGCTAAACCGGAGGTCGAAAATCACTAGACCAACAGGCCAATCAATAATAAGGATGAGATAATAGACGCCATTACAGTGACAGTAAGCGCTAATTAATGCACTTAATACTTTAGGAGACAAATAAACAATTTATAAAATCACAAATAAATTTTAATCTCTGTATTTACAGTCACAGATTGGATTGTTCCCACTAGTTTCACTGTCAATTAGTTCCATGGAACTAGTGAAAATTGTTTTTTTTTGTTATCTGTCTACTGTTTGTTGTTTTTTTTTATGACTGATCTCACTTTAATTGTTCATTAAGATAATCGCATGTACCTCCACCACTCAGGCCCCCAAGATACAAGCATTGGCTTAGTTTGGGGACCATTGGATTTCCAAAATGGTAATTTTAATTAAAATAATTAGTTAAGCAAAACATACCTGTAACAAACGATTGTAAACAAGTGAAACAATAAATTTATTCTTATTCTTAATTTATTCTTATTCTCAGTAGTTCTATTGACGTTTGTAATGGACCTTGTGATAATAATCTTAGTAAGAGTCGTCTCACTAGTTCCACTGCAATTTTTCCATGAAACTAGAGACATTACTTATCAATTCTACAACACATCCTTCCGGAATGTTTTGGCAGCTTTTAGCAATAAATAAGAAAACTTATCCGAACACAAACTACATTAATAAATTATTATGTAGATAACAAATTTTCAACAACAACGAAGGGACATAATTCAATTTCACTATAATATTATACTTTTGATAGCTTCCATCTAAATGTTTTCAGAGTTCTATTAATTATGTTTCTAAACTATTATTGGATTATACTAAAAGAGATTACGCACTAGGCTTAATAACAGGTGCGGGTCAGGTCAGCCCGGCGCGCTTTTCTTCACCTAAAAAATCTACAATGCGAACTCTATGGCTCAAAAGATAAAAATCACTGCCACCACCGCCACCTATCCGGCTCTAACGTAACTATGTTTGTCATGTCGCTCTTTATGTGTGTGTAAGTTTCATATCATTTGGGCTAACGGTTCTAGAGATGTACATACATACACACATACATTCTCTTTTATATATAGATATTTTGGTGATAGACTTAAAAATTTTAAATACCATTTTTAATGCGCCTCTGCTAGGCAATTAACGTCACTCCTATCTGACTTAGTACCTATTTATTTGCAGCCTAGTGTTCTGTATTTAAAATAATATAAATTAATATTTATATAATGTTATCATGGTACAACGCGGCTATCAGTAGCAGCGGTTCAACCACCTAGGGCGTCATCAACTAGACAAATGGCATTTCGACAAGCTTTAACGATGATAAAAATCGCTTAAATGACATTTCGTTTCGATATCTCACGTGACTTAGACTTGTCACTTCCATACATTTGAGCGATTCGATCCGCGTTATCCCTTGTCGAAATGTCACTTGTCTAGAGGGGCTGTAAGTTGTAAGGGTGTATTACATCGATAAATACTTTAGATGGATTTACCATCATACCATCATGAAGAGTTACCATCTTTCTACGACAATAGTCTATTTATAGTAATATCAGATCATTTCCGCCAGTCTTAAAAACAGACATTTATAATTGAAGTGGTTGGTAAAGCATAATTTTCTCATTATTTTTGCGAAAATAGAAAGTGTAGGCGGTTGAAGATATTTTAGTTAAAATACTCCTATTTATAAATGCGAGATACGAAACCCTAGTTAGGCGTAACACAATTTATTTATTTATACATTGTGAATTATAATAATGTATATTTATATATATTTTATTATTTATGTATATTTTCCATATATACTAGCTGGCATCGCACGGGTGATATGAGATTTTCAAAACATTTTATTTTTATATTTTTTTTTATAAATTTTTCCTTTTCCTGGCAATAATTAACACACAAAAAAAGATTTAGCGAAATTGTTCCATCCGTTCACGAGTGATGCGATGGCCAAGGGAAATAGAGATTTATTTTTATATAGGTATGTATAGATTTAGTCGCTATTATAGATTTAATTATCTATGAGTCAATATTTCTAGTACCTACTTGTCAATCAGTAAAAAACATGTGACAATCATAAACTATTTTGTAAAGAAGGTTTAAACACTCTTGGCCTTATTAATAAAAAGTTAATCCGTTGCGAACATGGTTAGCAACGGATTAATAGATTTTAAATTCGGATTCTCTAAAGAAAAATTGAATTTAGAATCTGCTAAGCAGTTGCTAATCACCATCGAGGTGTTTAATAATAAGGCCATCTGATTTACTACACAACGTTATGAAATAACCAACAAATCGCGTCATTTGAAAAAAACAAAATCCAAGATAAGGTCACTTACTTTTCCCTTCATCTTCCTCTGTTTATCCTTCTTCCTTAAGCCAAGCATCTTCAGAACTAGCTTCGGTGTCGGGAAAATGTTGAAAGGAGGCGGTAATGTCGCACTCTCCTCAAAGTAGCTCATCCAGAGCCTGGTGCGGGCGAACTTCCATTCGACGTCTGAATGTTCCTGTAATTACTCCATTAATTATATATTTATTTGTTTTATCATACTGGCTTTCACACGTGGCTCCGACGCGCGAACATGGGTTATCGCGGGAAAATACTTATTTCCTTTCTTGAAACTCAACTTTTTAAATATTTGTATGAATAGTTACTCAAGAAGATTGGCACTATCACCTACCTATCGAATAATAATGTACACACAGCAAACTAGATAAGTTTATTGTATACCTTGCTGTGTGTACCAGTTAACCAAATATAAGCGCGCAAAATCTCACTTATATCACAGTCACAGAATAATGAATACGTACAGAAAAGTAAGCTTTGCGAAAAAAATATCAATAGCGACTCAAGCTGCGACGAAACAAAGTGCAATTCAGCTCGCATATCCGCCTCATCCTTTACGCGATGTTTACATAAAAATTGCCGTTCTCTTATTACGGGGGTTGGGGTTGTTTACTTGTCACATATAGGTACGCGAATTTGGCCGCGACAAACGAAAAATTATTAAAATAAAACCCTAATGACCTTATTAATAAGAATCTCGACTGCGATTAGCGATTGCTTAGCAGATTCTTAATTCAATTTTTCTATGGAGAATTTAAAATTAGTATCTGTTAATCCGTTGTTAAGTTCCATCGCGACTTTTATTAATAAGGCCATAAGAGAATTTCAAACATACACTATGTCCATCGATCTTGTTTAGAAACATGAAATTAGTTTTTACAGATATAAATTAAATTCTACACCTACATAAAAATACAAATAACAATTTCACAGTGTTAATAACAATTATGTACTATTTTTAACAAACTCTTAATTACATACTATTTTTAGTTTATTCTATTTCTTATTTTTCATAACTACGAGTTTTTGAAACTTAATTACTTCTTTCGCGTACATGACAAAGTTCAAAGTATCAACTCGCGCGCCCACTGGAAGTCACTAAACAGATAGATACGAAGTGATAAATAGTGCCGTCATTAGAACTATACACATTAGGTACATCATAGGAATTGTTATTATAGAACGCAACTATTACTAGTTCATATGTCACTTCTTGTTTACCTTTTGAATGTGGTTAGTACTTACGTGGTTCTTAGAACTCTTACGAAATATTTATATTATCTCGTCGTTCAGTTCAATTTAGTTTTCTTTAAATAAAACCACAAAAATCTCTGAACACTTGTCAACAGGCAAATTTTCGCTCAGGCGGGGGCAGCGTCGTGGTGGCCTAGCTGTTCAATGAACGGATTTGTATGCACAAGGTTTCAGGTTCGAACCCACTACAGACAAGTGCCAATGTCACTTCGTCAAAGTTAGGTATATGTACTTTCTTAATTATTCTAAGCCATCTTGGACAATCGGTGACGGAAAACATCGGGAGGGTACTTGGATAATCCTTGTGTTGGAGGTTTTACAAACATTCAAATCTCATTCATATAGAACACCCAGACTTGGAACAAGTGTTTGTGTATCACAAAAATGCTTGTCCCTTGCGGGGATCGAACTTACGCAACGTCGCGCACATTAGGAATTGGCGTGGTGCCCTATACCACTCGGCTATCCGTGCAGCCAATTAGGTAATAACCTTCTGTATGCATTGCATTGTCTATGCATTGTATACCTGCGCTTACTGCATTTAACGTCCTTTGACAGCGTCGCTTAAACAGTTCTAATTAAATTGTAGTAAAATTTAATTTCAAATGTTGCTTTCAACTTATTGTAACTTCATATCATTGTTTGTAATTATTTATTGCACTTGTCATTTTTATGTGGCATTATACCTGCTAAAGAAATGCCCGGCCATATTTGAAATAATGTTGGACCTCCCGTACTCATGTTGATCGATATATTTTTTTTAACAACTTCCTCTCTAAGTTATTTTATAGTTTTGTCACGGGGGGTTATACAAAAATTTAAATCACATGCACAAAGAACACCCAGACTTAGAGCAAGCATTTGTGGATCACGCAAATGCTTGTCCTATGCGGGGATCGTGTGTGTGATGACCACTCGGCTTTCAGGCAATTTGTTTTATGAAAAGACAATTCTTTTTGAGAATAGGCTATTACTTTCTTGAAGAAATTTGATCATGTCTATAGGTAAAGGCAGTACTTCAAATAATTATAATTATGACCGGGCTCTGCAGTAGCACGTTGTATTATTATGAGATAATGTTACTAATGATTTATCGTTAAGTGATTCTTTTTTAATATGTTTTTAAGTTTATTTATATTTATAAATCTATAGCAAAATGAGAGAGACAGGTGATAAAAAATCTCAAGTACATCAACTTCAATAAAATAATTTTCCAAATAATCTAGAAACATTTATAGCAGAGCCCAGTAAAAATCCTCATCAAATTGTTTACAGTTTGATAAGTGATTCATCCCAAGGGTCGTTATAATTTCCTTAGAAATTTGATCTAAAAATTGTAAGTAAATATTATTTCTGACTAGGGAACAATGATACTTATTTAGAGTTATAGCGTAATTTATTTCAATATCTTTACGATATAGATAAGTTTACTAAGTTTAGAGTTTGAAATATTATATTTCTTTTTAAACCAATACAAACGCTTACATGAATATGGTATTTTTATGTATTGCATAAGTTTGGTAAACTTCATATTAAGAGATCCGAATAAAGAGTTAGATATATAATAGATATCATGTACGTATTTTGCTTTCTCTAATACTTGAATAGATAATTAATTATTTAGAATCTAGTCAGACGGACTGCATTTTAACTCCGACTGCAAATTTTCAGTTTGAATGCAGTTAGTACGACTGTTATAAAACCGCAAATCAACCGTGCAGTCTGATTGCAGTCGGTGTGCAGTTGGCCTGCTAATTTATTTATATCAAACTAATCGGCGTTGGTGTTTGTTGTCGCGGCAAAAAGTAGCCTATTTCCTTTCTTGGGATCCATGCTTACCCCATACTAAGTTTCATAGAAATCGGCTCAGCAGTTTAGCAGCAAAAGCGTAAAAAACATACAGACGAACGGAAGTCAGAGATACATACTTTCTTACTTTCGCATTTATAATATTAGTATAGATTAATTTTTCTTTAACCCTAATTTACCTTCATAATTATTTGAACTGAATATCATACGATCATACTACATTTATGATAATCTTATCTTTTCAAACAAATTTAAACTGTAAAAATATTTTGTATTTCACTGGTCGACATTGTACTTTATATTTTATGAGCAAAATAGCTCCGTATTCTGTGGTATTCATTAAAAAATGAATGGAAAACTTTATTATATTGCGGCATAAACATAAAGTATCATGTACTTATGAGATAGTTAAGTTACATTAAGTAGGTTCTCGGGAGATAGTAGAGTAAAAAATATTATATCCTGTTTTTCGCAAATAGAATTTGTGTATAGTTACTATCATCTTGTTGTGTAAGTTAAAGTTGGACTGTTTTGAATGTTTTATTATCTATTGCATATTTTTAATACAGTCGATGACTGGGTATGACAATTCGAAAACCATTTAATCCGTCAGTTACATAATCTATACTTAATAATTATAAAGCTGAAGAGTTTGTTTGTTTATTTGTTTGTTTGTTTGAACGTGCTAATCTCAGGAACTACTGGTTCGAATTGAAAAATTCTTTTTGTATTGGATAGTCCGTTAATTGAGGAAGGCTATAGGATATATAACATCACGCTACGCCCAATAGGAGCGGAGCATACATGAAAAAATGTTACAAAAATGAATAACCGTTGAAACTAAAACACGCGAACAAAGTCGCGGGGGACAGCTAGTAAAATATAAGACATGTTTTTGTTGCTTTTTAAAAATAAGAAAAAGCTAAGTAGATAAAGTAAATCAAAGTTCAGGAATGGAAGATTATGATGTCATGCTTTAGCATAAAATGTACGAAATTCTGACGTCATGCAACATTTCAAATCAATGTATCGTCTTGGGCTTTTAGTAACGAAGTATATATAAATAAAAATACGTGTCTAACATTTATTTATCTATCTAAAGGATATAAAGTTTTCATTAATCAACACGAAATAACCCACTCCCTGGGGCAGACTGAGATACTTTTTGTATCCAACTGCTTGCACTTATCATACCGATCGCCAATCAAAGTGTTCGATGTCGGTTGAAGACACAAGCAACTTTAACAAATTTCCTTACACTTATACGTTGCAGTGGGTGTCTGTATCCTATAACCTGAACCCTATTTGTCATTGCAGAGTTTGTAGTCTACATAACTATACTTCAACCTCTAACTAGAAAGGCTTAAGTTCTAAATTATAATAGGAGGCAGTACTCACGTCAATCATCGCATAAGAGTTGGACATCATAGCGATGAGGAGGTTCAACAGAACGATGACGTTGATCACGGAGTAAGAACCGAACATTAACAGCCCCCAGAACCGCGTGTAGCTCTTGATGCCGGCGAGCTCGAAGTTCTCCAAACCAACCATGCCGAACGACGCCCAGAATAGAGATTGAGAAGCTTCGAAGACACTGGCGGAGAAATGGAGGAGTTAAAAATGTCTGTAGATGGGTTTTTGTCTATAACGGTGTGACATCCAAAATATACATCGTGAACTGAAAAAAACTGCTGAGAAACTAGCTCAGATAGAATTGATGGGATGATTCTGGTGCTGGTTTGAAGTGGAACTAAATAACGATGGAAGCATAAAAAAAAATCAACTAGACCGGTCCGGACCGAAGGTCCTTTTCGACACATTTATTCAAAGGTTGCGTGATAGCAGTTTGAGATAAGGCTTTAAAGTATAGCGGTATTTAACGTGGAAATATAAGACTTTCAGAAAATAAAAAGGATTGAATTGAAATTTGTGTGAGTATTAAGACTTTAACAATATAAAAAGAAATTTAATCCACACTATATTAAGTAGTAATGGAAGAACGAAATGGTAAATAGGTACTTTCGAGTTCATTAATGTATTGCCTTTCAGGCTTTAAAAATATAAGAACGTCAAAAATCTTTTACAGCACATCATTATTAAACCACAAAAGGACATATAGAACTATAGGTTCCATGGAAATTATTAAGCTCTCCAATGCTCACAATATTTTGAATCCTTGAGAGTACCAATATAATAATGAACTCGACTGTACATAATCTAGCGAAGTTTAAACTGTATAAATAATGTCCGCACTGTCTTTGCTTCGTTGCATGATTGCGTGCAGCAAAGTCTAATTTAAAATGGCGTGTGACTACAATCTGTGTTACCCATTTGTTGTGGTAGTCACAATATTACTATATATATTATTAAATAATTAAATTGTTAACTAATCAACTGATAAATATTATGAGCAGATAATTATATATTATCCCAATCACAATTAAAATTTCCAAAATGTTTTCAAATTTTAGTAATTTTGTATTAAAATAAAACACAAAATATTAAATAATTAATGTAATAAACAGATCATGACCAAATTGAGCACAATCAATTTATATAATAGCAAATACAACTAGACATAGCTAACTACAAAAATAACAAATAATAATAAAAAGAACTACTACCAAGTTGTCCTACTAACACCCCTATTTTTAAATAATTGACAATACTAGAGTCTAATATCATTGTTTACCACACCGCATTACAATATTTTTGTGGTGCCAACCCTAGATGCATTATTTAACATACACAGAAAACACTTTAGCAAATAGCAAAGAAAAAAGTAGAATTTGACAAGAGTCCTGAACTAGAAAACATACGACATGGATGCAATAATGATGATGTCGAGGATATATAAGTATGACCAGCATTTTTAGTATGCGTGGTAGTCCATTGTCTCCCTCAAGGTCATGCAGTCCACCTCATCAATCTTCAAAGTATTCATCTTCACGTTGATATCCTCTTCCAACTGGATCTGAGTCTGCAGCAAGTAGCGCAGAGAAGCTGTAGCCTCGTGAAGCATTTGTTGCAGCTGTTCCGTACTCAGACGTAACATCTCGCATTCGTAGTACAAAGCCTGACCTGGAGGGTCCCTCACTAACTCAGCCCCAACCCTCTGAGCTCGCTTACCAAGCCTTGTATGAGCCAGAGCCGTATTTCCCTCTTTATCAGACAAAGCTTTCTGCAGCTGCAGTATATTGTCTTGCATATCAGAAATCTTTTGAGTGGTGTCTCGATGCATATCCTCAAGTTTCGCTTTAGCTCGCTTTGTGTCCTCAATCCGTTCGTTGAAGGCATGGTTACATTTCTTGTAAGCGTTCCACAAGTCGTCTATCACTTGTTTTAGGATTGTATCGACGAACATGCGGATGGGGCGCGCGCTTGTCACTTCCCTTGCTGCCAGTTGGATGTTTTTCGCTGAATAAGCGTTGTACTCGTCGGCAGATATGTTTGCTGGGTCAAGACTAGAGTAACCTTCGTACACGGAGAGGCACAAGTCAGTAGGTTTCAGAGACAGGTTAGATTTGTCTAGATCAATCGCTGACTGCTTGTATTGCAAGTCTCTGTCGAGGAGATATCTTGTAGAGCGAAGACGTCGCATCTGTTCATTCAATTGTTCCAATACTCGTCTCAGGAGGCTTTGACCACCAAGGATGGTGGTGATCTCCTGCTGCAGAGCGCTTTCAACCTCGTCGACCACTAAATCAATACCAATTCGTCCGTCTCTAAGCATAAGGCACTTGCGGCAGATTGTCAAAGCGTTAGCCTGGAGAGAAGCCAGACAGTCCAACAGCCGAGTCTTATACATGCCTAGAGCTTCCAATTCCAGACATATTTCTTTTCTTTGAATTTGAAGCTCGTTCCTGTTGAACTCGACGTCACCGATGCGTTCTTCGATGCGTCTGTCAGTGGTAGCTTTTAGGATTTCTGCGCGCTCGCCAGTCTCTTCCCTGACTCTTGCAGACTCGCCGAGGACCCTGTCTGCTAACTGCTGCTGATCTTCCGTGTTCCTGCATCGCTGGTAGTTGCTCAACTTCCATTCGGCGAGCGTGAACTTGGCTGTCCTTGGAGGCATGCATACTATGGCCTGTTCAGCAAGTCTGGTGGTAGCTATAGGAGCCCCGATCACGTGACGCACCCCAAACTGTGCCTCGCTCATTGTTACAAAAATTGAACAAAATAATTTCAAAAATAAACGCGCTCCAAAATCCGATGGCTCAGTCTCACGTAGAAATTGACAAAACTGTGTATTAGGTTACCTTGGTAACGTGTTAAGTCGAACAAAAGCGTTGAAAGTAATAAGTTCGAGCGGTTTCCACGTAAACTATTTTTTTGTTTAATGTCACACAAACATTAAAACAATATTAAACAACATTTTAAATATAAAATATTACTCGTTTTCTTATTAATTCATGTATGTTTTCTCGACATTTTTACATACTTATTTGCAGAACATAAGAAAAACGTAGATTCAATTTCATTTTTTTAATGTGCTTTTGCCATGACAACGCAATTACAAGATTTACTTTTATTCAATTACACAACTTTGACAGCCCAAAAAAAAACATTATAACACGCACATTTCTAAATCAATATAATTGTAACCTTGATTCTTTGAAGGGTAAAAAAATCGATAAATTCGATCCCTAAAACCCATAACTAACAACTCCCTTGTCTCCTGACAACCATATAAAATTTAGGAAACAAAATAAAAGGGGCGCAAAAACGAAAAGGATCAAAATTTAAGGGTTCTCTATTCCCGATCTAGCCTTATCGGTCACTCACATGTGCACGAATGCGCAAACCCTCAAGTGTAGGACGACATTTTTAAATGATTTCTTTTTACAGCTGTGTCGCTTTTTTAACAGACATCAAAGCAAGCGACCCTTTGTCGAAATGTTTGTGCGCATGTGAGTGACCGGGGTTACATTTAGCCTCTAAGCATTTAGCTTACAAAACACATGCTATCATTTTCTATTATACCTGACTTTACTCATACACTGTAGTCACATGTCATGCCAAACAATTGATTTTCCACGGATCGGCGCTCAAAAAGTTAAAATATTCCAAATAGCTCATAGAACACATTCTAATAAAACCTAGCAGTACTGCAACTGTATTAGAACTGACTTTCCGAAGCTCCTCCATTTCATACAGGAGTCGCCTGCGTTATCCCAGTCAGGTAGACCACCGGGTAAGACGTAACACTTGCGTTTCTCCAGATCCGCGAAGTACCACAGCAATTGGTTTAGACCTAGTTTTCATATTACAAAACTTACAACGATAGATATGTCAAGGTTATTCCGTCTCACATCAAATAGTGAGTTGCTATAGGTGATCTGTGACCTCATTATAGGTTTTGAGTTTTGAGGTGCTCAACAAGAAATAAATTAACTAACGAATTACTTTTTATTACAAGACTTTAATATTTCAAGGTATTATATAAATGAAAACCGTAACTTAAACAACTACAATTATGTAGTTAAAAGCTCTATACTAAGTAGCTAAAGCACTTGAGTTATGGAACAAGAGACAACGAAGGTACCACAAATACCCAGATCCGAGACAATGTAGAAAAGTGGTTTTCTACATTGACCCTTTCGGGGATCGAACTCAGGATCTCTGAGCTGAGGAGACCCACGGAGGTCGTCTAGTTAGCCGTAGAAAGTTGCATTCTTAGTACTAATTGTTCAAATAACAGTACAAGGATTCAAATTAAAGTTAAATTATTGTTAGTAAAGTTGTAAGATAAAAATAAGTCAGGTAGTTTAATAAGGCTAGAGGTTCAAGTAAAAGTATATAAAAACTCACCGCAAGCAAAGGCGAAGAGCACCAAACTATAGATGAAGAAGAACTTGACGATATCAATGACCATGCGGCCGAGGGAGATCTGCAGCGGCCCCAGGTGAGGGTTGATGGAGAACAGGTGGACCAGCTTTAGGGCACTGTGGACAGTAGAAATAGAACGATTAAAAAAATAGTAGACCAATAGGTATATATAAAATGTTTGCTATGGTTTCAACTGGTTGAGTTGAGGGTTAGTTAAAAATACAAAACAGGAAGTAGTTTTTTTAAAAGTTGATATGCCAAGAAACACTCTAAACATAGATGTACAGCGTTCGATGATACATGACGATCATCAGCTTTCGTTTGTTATAGCTTTTACATTTTATAAGTCGCAACAATCACTTTTAAAATTAAGATATATTAATATCAATCAATATCAATGGGAAAAAAACCTTTTAAATAGTACTATTATTTCATTTAAACCAAAAAGCAGTATTTATTTTAGCTTTATATCCCTCACAAAAAATAGGTTAGAATATAAGACAGTGTAATGTATACTGACCTAAATATATTAGCTGCAGCAAACAGCCCTTCAGCGATCAACTGAGGATCGAAGGCATCCCAGTTTTCTCTCGGTATGAACTTAGTTTGAGGGTCTCTTCTGATCTCAGTGGTCTGTTGGATGTACGCTGCGAACCTTAAGACGGCAACGGCCACGTATAACGAGTTCCTGGTAAAATCGATGAAGTTCCACATGTTACGGAGGTAGGAGCGTATGCCTTCGATGTAGATTTCTTGCGTTTCTTCCCATATGAAGCCTGGGTAAGAAAATAATGATTAACATTGGGTTCTGTGTATACAACTTTTTGCAGCTAGGTAAAGAACTATTGGGTATCGATTTTAGCAAAAAGTATAAAAAGCGTTTATGTAAATAAGATTTTATGGGAAAACGCGTATAAGTCGAAATCTGGGAATTTAACCAAAAAGATAAAATTTAATAATGATGTTGGTTTTTAAGAGAAAATTAAGTATGTAATACCTGATAAGTATTTGTGTACTTACCAAGCACATAAACGACAACAACCAATTCCAAGTACGTAGGTCCATTCCCTCTCTGTTTGAGAAGTTCTTTCTCCAGCTCTTTCACCATCCACTCCGGTCCAAACAGTTGTATAGCTTGAACCTCCGCTCTTTGTGATACCAGAATTAGAATCACTGTTGACAAAAATGAAACGAATGGGGTCCGTAAAAATATTACAAAAAATACTGATATCTTCAATTCCAGCTAACCAAATTAACATGAACATTAAATAAAAGGTCTAGATGGTAAGGAATATTGATATTAAATATTATCGAAATTGTTAGTAGTATCAAATTAACGGAACATATATCATATTTTCAGGGGAAACAAAATTCTTGACATAATAGATCTCAATAATCCAAGAAAGATATATAGTTTTAAACTTACGTAAGAAAAACAGATAGCTGGACGCGTGAATCAAGAACTTCATGAATGGTTTCCTCATGAGCTTGCCAGTACCACAGTTCGGGGCTATCATATACAAGGTACAGTAGAACGGGAACAGCAAGGCTACGCGGCAGATGATCATGATCTTCTCCATTGTGGTCTTCCGGCGGAACCCTGGGACGCCCTCGTACCAGATTGACGCGAGCAGTTGTTGAATGTTGGGGTGGGCTACGAACTGTTTGGGAAAATTATGTAATTTAATGGAAAGTAAACCAATTTCGAATGTTAAAATGGCTACAATTCACAAACTGTGTCACAAATCTACGTATCTTACTTACGATAAAACAAATAAATACTTGTTACTCTGATTCTGAATCTTACGATGACGATTTCTAGCTTGTTTTAAGTGTACATAGGTCATAAATAAATAACATCGCATTAAAACCACTGTCACTTAACTAATTATCTCAATGGCTTATCACTTAATTTATTAAACGCCTCCATCAATATTTTTTTTCTTATTACAATAATACAAATAGACTAACTATTTACCTTTTTCTGCTTAAAATCAATAGCCAGCTCCAACCTCGCTAGTTTCATATGGTCTCCATCAACAAAGGCCGGTTCATCGGGATCGTGGTTTAGAATAATGGCCAGCTCTTGAGAGCTTCGCGACTGGTCTAACAGGTCTACAGCAAACAGTTGCGCTTGGCGACGCAGCTCTAGGTATTCCGATTTACTTTCCTGGTAATGAATCGGATCGGAGTTAAGAAATAGGATATGTTAAGGAAATGTTTTAAATTTATTTAGATGATTTTAATAGACTATACTGAAAACGGGAAGGCAGGCTTTTGCCTAGACGTTTGACAGAAAGAAGCAAAAAAAATCAAAGTCATCAAAAACACAAATTGGTAACATGTCTAAGAATTATCTCTATCACATCTGCTTTTAAACGGGAAAAACCGCATCAAAATCAGTGCATTCGTTTGGGAACCCTTTTTATTGGAAGTTATAATTAAGAGCGAAGTAGGCATATCATTCTGCATCTAGAAATATAATCTTACCTGTTCAGCAAAAGCTAAATTTCGTAATTCCCAAGACAATTGAAAAGCAGTTAGAATTGGATCCGTTGAAGACAAAGCGATAAGAGACGGTGACGCCAAAGCCCTGTATTCGTTGAGACGAGCCAGTGAATGTCGAAGAGAATCCTCCGAAGACTCGCGGATGCACTCCTCACAACCACATCTGGATATAATCAAGATTTTAGATCTTCCGAAAAGAGACAACTTTTAAATAATTTTGGTTTTAGTTAGGTACACTCTTCATTATAATTATTATTTTTTTAATAATGTATTTCGATTAGATTGTGGTCGAGAACCTACAAGTGAGAAAGTGTGGCGATTGGTGGCGATTATAGCTAATAAATTGCCTTTTGCCCAATCTTTGGAAAGTTACCTCGGTTCAATTTTTTATCTATTTATTGCTTTATGCACAGTGAACGAAGATACTACAGAACTTAATGCCAGAAGGCAATGTCTGCCAAAGGACCTGATCAGTCGACTTTCGTTAGGTAATTTTTTTTTCTGGACAAATTAACGTTATTATTAAGTTAGTTTATATTTTTCGTATTGTAGTGCCTTCTTCTACATTATCAAAAGATACCTAGGCTATAGTCACAATATAAATATTGACCTAACTGTGTGTTGACGAAACGTAGGTGTGTGTACTTGTGACTTACTTAACGTCATGAGGGTCGGGCAACGTGGCCCCGCGGTCCAACAGTATCTTAATGATCTCATAGTTGTTCTTGTGAGCTGCTAACATCAATGGGGTTATGTCTGGGGTGAACATTGCTGTGTTTGGATCCACTCTCTGCCAACTCTGTATTAAAAAGAACGAATACCTTTATGACATACCAAATCATATTTTATCATTTTTCTCACACGCGGCCATCTGATCCCAAACTAGACAGAACCTGTACTATGGCAACCAGACAACTGATAAACTTACTTATACATTTCTAAATACATACATATTATAGATTAATTACACCTAGACACAGAACAAATGATCATGCTCATCACACAAAG
Organism: Diachrysia chrysitis; assembly: GCA_932294365.1. Classification (NCBI taxonomy): domain Eukaryota; kingdom Metazoa; phylum Arthropoda; class Insecta; order Lepidoptera; family Noctuidae; genus Diachrysia; species Diachrysia chrysitis. The sequence continues at coordinate 3,587,871 of OW028659.1, read as the reverse complement.
ATTTTTCCTGGGTGGGAATCGAACCCATGACCTCCGGTTTAGCAGTCAGGGTCACTAACCACTAGATCAACAGGTCACTCTAATCATGTAATCCATTGATATTTAAAAAAAAAACGCACGAGTTATGTATTTAGAACCCAAACTTCGTAAACGTAATCCAATACCAACAGAATTTGACGGGCCTGTTGGTCTAGTGGTTAGTGACCCTGACTGCTAAACCGGAGGTCGTGGGTTCGATTCCCACCCAGGACGAATCTTTGTGTGATGAGCACGATCATTTGTTCTGTGTCTGGGTGTAATTTATCTATAATATGTATGTATTTAGAAATATATTTAAGTATGTTTATCAGTTGTCTGGTTGCCATAGCACAGGCTCTGCCTAGTTTGGGATCAGATGACCGTGTGTGAGATGTCCCAAGATATTATTATTATATTATTATTTAATAGTTCAGAACATACCGCTAATCAAAAAGAAAATGTTCACTAAAATATTAATTTCAGTATATTCAGAACCTAAAAACACTTACGTAAGGTTCTCCCTCTTTATGTATCAGTTCCTCATGCTCCAACAACAGTTCCACAGCCTCCACGAACTCAGCATTGATAGCTTGCAGCAGAGCATCCTTGGTATCCACGCCCATGATGACCAGTAACTCTACCATCTCCAGGTTTTCTCCATCGATGGCTAATGTTAGAGCGCCGCGACCCAACGAGTCAACACAGTTGATTTCTATGTGCTTCTTGCGATGGGCCTTTTGGAGAATTCTTGGGACAAACGAAAATATAAATGTAGGTACTAGGTATACCTCAACAAGAATTATATTATACTAGCTGTCTCGCGCGACATTGCCCGCGTGTTTTACTTTTAACGGTTTTTTTTTTGCCAATTTTTTCATGAATGCTTTGCTTCTTTTGGTCGCAGCGTAATGTTATATAGCTTATAGCCTTCCTCAATAAATGGGCTATCTAACACTGAAAGAATTTTTCAAATCAAACCAGTAGTTCCTGAGATTAGCGCGTTCAAACAAACAAACAAACTCTTCAGCTTTATATCGTAGTATAATATAGATTATAATATTCGAATTCAGAGTTATGGTTATTGGTAACAGCCTCGGAATGCCGTATGGATTTAAAATAAATTGCAACAACATTTTTGAACTGTTTTTTAGATTCTATTCATGTTCAAAATAATACCATTGTTTCGTTTTTCATTCAATTCATATCACACTTTACCATAGCGAGTTGCGGGTGTAGGTATGATATAGGTATTAACTCTAGCGTGTGGTACGCGTACATAGGACGTTTGATTGTGATTTAGTAAATTCTTTTTACAGATGAAATAGTACACGCAGCAAACTAGATAGGTTTGCAGGCCACAGTAACATTTTATATTAAATACACTAACATTTTTATTAGGTACATTTATTCCGCTTATTTAATTTTATTACTGTATATTCTAGCTTATGTAAGCGAAATATACTATGTAATAGAAATGTTAATGTATAATATAAATATAATATAATATGTTAGTGTGACCTGCAGAGCTATCTAGTTTGCTGTATGTACCTGATACCTATACTGTAAGAAAAACCAAGTACACAGTTTGTTGATTCACATTCATACCACAAGTAGTTTTTAATAGAAATGCTAGACGAAGACAGCTAGCTATGTAGAAAATCAATCTCCAAAATGTTATACACAATCATTTATTTTTGTCTAGATAGAAAAATATTTCACCAAAACAAAACATCAAATTTTCGTTTCAATGCAATACTTCAATTTGTGAATTTATTCTATTTCATAGGAACAGTGCCCTTAGGTACTCTCCAATTTAATTTTAATTTTAACACAATTATAATATAAAATTTATATTAGTTTAGAAAGCTGGTGACTAAGTTTTCTTATAAAATCCTGTCAATGGAAGGAACTGACTGGAATCAATTTTTGAAAACATTTAGGTATTGTTCAAAGTAGAACAACAATCCAGCGAATTAAACGATAACAAAATCTCGAAAGCGAGATTTTTTCAAAAATTTAAGTTGTCTTTACTGAGGGCTAAACAAATGTAGAGTGGTGTTTCAGTGTTTCATCTGTGTCTTAAGTAAGTCCGCGTAACGAAACCATAGCGCGATTCAGGAACGACGCACAACGCCATCTATTGAGGGAAGACCATGACTTGGTTTAAGGATCGGTTGCCGAACTAGTCGAGCGATTTATCAAGTGTCGTTTTGTTAACCGACTTTATTTAGTTTGACAGTTGTATCTATTACCAGTAACCATATTATTATTACATATTATAATTATATAATTTAATATTAAAATGTTTGGATGTATGGATGGATGTTTCAGTACGCCAGAACTGTTAAAATTATTGGGATGAAATTTTATTACCTGCAGATAATAATAATATATATATAATGTGTGGCAAATTATATATTTTTTAGGCTGTGTACGGTTCCCGAAGGGATTTTTAAAAGCTAAAATTTACATGACGGAATTTTAACAATATGGTAATCATAGCGATGGGTTTCATGTAAAAATTAACCAAAGAGGTACCAACTCACTTCGTAAAATAAAAGTTATCAATTTATTCTTTACAAATAAGCTAAAGTTTATCTCTGGGTCCAACTTTAAAGTAAAAGCGGACGAACTCGCAAGCAAAAGTGTAGATATAATAATAAGAATTAATGCAATCTAGTTTAATAGCTTGTATTACAATTGAGTTAATTCCTCTAATCATCATATTTACTCTAATCCCTAAAATTAAAAAATTACGGTTTACAAGATTAATCCTTAGAGCTTGTATTGTCATATTTATCAACTAGACCGCAATAGGTAGTCGTAAACAGAGTAAGTTCGTCGGGATCCTTAGTCAGAATGGGTGTGCCTCAGGGTTAAATTCTAGGCCCCTTTCTATTCTTAGCATATATTAATGATCTTCCTTAAATTATGGCTAATTTAACTGACATCATCTTATTCGCTGACGATACCACCCTAATTTTTTAAATTAATAGGAAAGCACAAGACCTTTGTAATTTAAACAGTGGCCTTAATAAACTGTTAGATTGGTTTTCGACCAATAAACTGCTTTAAAATGCGACGAAAACAAATGTCATATATTTTCGCTTCTAAATATTCGGTCTCAATCAGATTTAAATCTCATGGTTGACGGCAAAAAACTCGATTTTATTAACGAAACAGTATTTCTTGGTACTCACTATATACGAGCTCACATGATCTAAAGGCTGAGTTCAAACAACTGCAACAACATTGTCATACAATGTGGCAATGCCGCAAGCCTTTGGGCACACTTCCAGTCGACAGCAATGTGGATGAATTTTTTAACGCCATATTTTAAGTTTCTTAGTTTGTTAGAACATATGTACTGTACATATTGGCTAAATGTCATAGATACGTTTTTGTTATTAATTATTCTATTGAACCATAAAATAAAATCTTATACTAATATATAAAGCTGAAGAGTTTTTTTGTTTGTTTGAACGCGCTAATCTCAGGAACTACTAGTCCGATTTGAAAAATTCTTTCAGTGTTGGATAGCCCATTTATTGAGGAAGGCTATAAGCTATATAACATTACGCTGCTACCAAAAGGAACAGAGCAAAAATAAAAAAAAATTGCGAAAAAGAAAAACCGTTGAAACTAAAACACGCGGACAAAGTCGCAGGGGACAGCTAGTTTACAAATAAAGCAACTACTTTATTCTAATAAGTACAATTTATTTGTATCTATCCCCATTTCATTAACCATGACAAAGTTAAGTGTCTACTAATGCATGGTTGCCATATTGAAGAACCGATTCGTTTTGCTTAAGGACGGTTGAATTTTCTTCGTTTTGATTGGAAAATTCTACCGTCCGTTAGCAAATCGAATAGTTTCTTAAATAGGAACCGATCATATGTTGATAAGTTGTAAATAATTAATAAATAATAATAATAAATGTGGACAACATCACATACATTGCTCTGAACCCAAAGTAAGTAGCTAAAGCACTTGTGTTATGGAATTAAGAGACAACGAAGGTACCACAAACACCCAGACCCGAGACAATGTAGAAAAGTGGTTTTTCTACATTGACCCAGCCGGGGATCGAACCCGGGACCTCAGAGCTGGCGACACCTTGAAAACCGGTGTGTACGCCACTCGACCACGGAGGTCGTCTAAAGTAGTAAGTACCTATAGTATACAGAAAACAGTGAGTAACAACGAAATCCAACATTTATTTCCGCCAAAAACAATCAACAATCGCAGTACATACATATTTCAATTATCATAATTAAGAGTTTTAGAAACGAGAATTTTTCCTCAACTTTATGACGTAAGCTGTTTTATTTTCAGTCAAAACATACCGAAATATTCCCCTGTTTATTTAAGCTTTTAAATATAATTGGACGTGAAGTGATTTTCGTGATACGAAGATGAAATGTATCGACACAGATCTTAAGTGAGTAAACAAAAATAAATACGTTCATTGTTGAAGTGTTCATTTGTTTTTTTGCGTTTTTCTTGCTCTGGTTATAAAATGTTTTATTAAATAAATAAATGTGGACAACGTCACATACATTGCTCTGCACCCCAAGTAAGTAGCCAAAGCACTTATGTTATAGAATTAGAGACAACGAAGGTACCACAAACACCCAAATCTAAATAATGTCGTAAGGTGTTTTCTAGATTGACCCGTCTTAGAGCTAGCGTCACCTTGAATACCGGAGTGTACGCCACTCGACCACGGACTTTGTCAAATAAATACTTACGAATGTTTTAAGGACATTATTGTTTTGCCAAACTAACATTTGTAAAGGTTACAAAACTAGGTCTTAGACTTGGGCCTTGTCCATGTTTTATCTTTAACCAGCTGACCGATATTCGTTTTTCTGTCAATAACAAAAATAGATATAAGTATATTTTCGATATATACCGCGTTTTTTTCGCAATTTTTAAATATAAATTTAAATTGCCTTCATACAATCCTAGTCCTGCCAATAACAAAGACAACAAATTTGGTCGAGCCGTCTTGAAGTGATACTCCGTCATAAATGTGGCAGTCGATTTTTATTTATATAGAAAGAAGATAGCAGAAAATATATAAACGACTAAGGATTCAATCCTTACGTCGACGCGGGCGAACATAGACATCCTAAAAAAAGAACTCACGCAATAGCACTTGGCGTAGTGGCGTACACCACTTAGCTATCCGAAAAATCATTGGCCTCGATTCTGTTAAACACGCACTTAACTTATTTTAGATCATCGGTATCTATTCCACTTGTAGATAATTAGAAAAGGACAGACGAAAGTAAAGCCATCTAATTTAGTGTCGACTAAAATTCTCATACAGATTGGACGACACGCAGAATCATGTGCATTGAACACACAGTGATTCAAATCGAATACTAGTTTCTAAGTTAGTAAAGTTGTTATCAATAGTTGCCGTCCTTTTCTCACGCCGTATGTTAGTAAAAGATAGCAATGGTTTAATTTCGATTTAGTTTGCTTACATGGTAATCAGCGTCATTATATACTACAGTGTCAAAGACCCCTAAAGTATGCGACAAAACATACAAAGGATATTCTAATCTAAGTTTATTGTTAAAAAACTTACCTTTTTACATTGCCCATGTCCCCCCGCTCTACCGCGAGGAGATACTTCTTCTCCTCGAAAGTCAGCGGCTTCGGGAGGGTTGGGAGATCCATCGGCTTCCTCCCACCGTCCAGCTCAGGGTCACCCTGAACATAATATGAAAGTTGTTATTCTTCTTCTGCCTAGCCTTTTCCCAAAGTGTCCTATACTATGTTGGGATAGGCTTCCAGTCTAACTGAATTCAACTGGATATCGTATTTGCGTAAAGCCACTACCTATCTAACCTCCACAACAAATTTTACACTAGTAAAATCAAAATCTAAGTAACAAACTCACGTTTATTTATTTAAACTTTTTGCACAAAATTAGTATATAGGAGGACTTAATGCCTCGGGCATTCTCTACCAGTCAACCAAATAATTATAAAGGGTAAAAATGGTGAGTTTGATAGTTTGATTTTCTGGAACTGTCTGGTTATTTTACAGATAGATTAACAGGCAGACAGGCAGACTACAAAGTGATCCTATGAACGAAAATGAAAACAAAGGAACCTTTATAGGATCACATTGTTGGCTGTTTGTCTGATTGTCAATATTTTTTCTCAAGAACGCATGGGATAAGAATCATGTTTAAATTATTATTAAATACTCGGGTCTACCGCACAGTTAAACGTTTTTTTTAGAGAATGAACCTGAACATTGAAGTTTCTCTAAAGCCATTTACAATTTTTAAAGTCCAGCATCTCAGGATATTAGACCTACTGAGCTGCGGTTGGGCTGAAATTCTCGTAAACTTTATCTTCTTAAAAAAAAGACTGGCTTTAAGAAACCGAACTTTTTATAAGCTATGAGCCAGACACTGAAAGTAGTATTAGATTTTTAGCTCTTTTATTTGGATATCGCAGCTTCAAAATAGGTATTAAGTATATATTATTATAATTCTCAAATAACCTAACATACTACAAAAAAACTAGCCTATAATTTATTTTGCCCCTACGGCGACTGTTGTAGGTACATACCTACATGTCAATTTTAATAATTAAGTTTAACTAAAGCTTTTTTCTCCTTGGTTGGGGCTTATGTTCAGCGGTGGACGTCTTTCGGCTAATATGATGATGATGATAAAAGCTTTTTTACTTTGTATACCTAGGTACATAAAAGAGACCTAGGTATGACTTTCTAGGATTATTCTAGGTACTTACGGCCTCCAGGTCCTTCTTCTCGGCCATGTTGGCGGTTTACCCCGCTGTCCTCTGGAGCGGCGTCCGTCCCCGCAGACAGACTGTTTATCTACAACTACAAACATTGTTTTAGGTAAAGGATAACTTAAAAACAGTGTCATTTTAGGAGTGCCGACAGAAGTGAAAACTTCGACAATTATAATCCTTACTAATATTATAAATGCGAAATGTAACTCTGTCTGTCTGTCGCGCTTCCACGTCAAAACTACTGAACCGATTTAAAAGAAATTTGGTGGACAGATAGTCTAGAGCCTGAGAAAGGACATAAGCTACTTTTTGCCGCGATAACCGACATCCACGCGGGCGAATCCACGAAAAACAGCTAGGTACAATACAATATGTACATATTTATATACAGAGGTAACTCGGTAACTGTTAGTGTTGCCCAAATTCGGTCTTGGTCTTGCAGTCTTGGTCTTGTTCTTGCATTTTTGCAAGACCAAGACCAAGACCAAGACCGCCTAATTTTAGCAAGACCAAGACCAAGACTGACTGTGCAAGATTTAAGCAAGAACAAGACCAAGCCTGCGAGACTCTTGCGTCTTGCCATTAGGACTTTTTTTTAAATACCGGGTGACGCAAAAAATGTATGTTAAGCGAGAAACCCTATATTGTTTGATACACTATAAACTACACTTTTTTATACACTATTAAGTATTTTGGAAGGTCGCCATGGTAATTTTCCAGTTTTAGACAATTTTGTTTTTGTCTCACAAAATACAAATAATACATAGGGCGGAGCCAACAAACACCGTAGGTATGTAGGCATTGGCGCGTCCTTGAACCTCGCCAGCTGTTGCCTCGTTGCTTTAAACCACACATAAGTAGGTATACCATGGCTAATTAACGCACGAGTAAAAGTATCAGTAATTATTAAGTTTGTAGGTTTCTACATACCATTTTCCTTTTCGTCTCCTGCGCAGTTTTACTAAGAGTTAGCAAAAGGTCGCGTCACTCATAGTTTTAGTACCTACATGAAAGTATTCACAATAGCGATAACAAACACAACACATACACAGAACTTAAGTCTTTACTAAAATGGTTCGATATGCCTAGTGAAAGTAGTCTCATCACTCCACAAAATAAGCCTACCGAAGTTTGGGTCAGCACGGATCCGGTCTTGGTACCTACCACTAGCAAAAATCGATACGTGGTCTGTAATCCGCCTCCATCAGTTCCTAGGTCCGTTGGTAGTGGGGTATGGGTGTTGTCTGTCTCTCTTTAAAGCACGCCAGGCACTAGTCTGGGTCACACCTAAAGTGGCTGCGGCACCAAATTGTCTGGCTGCTGCGAGATATATTAATCATAAAATTCGTTATTCGCATATTCAGACATGATTCCGCACTAAATTCACTGCAGTCCAACGCGAAATTAGATGACACGCATTCATTTCGAAAGCATAAAGTGAACTAGCAAAATTACTTCCATTATGGAATTAGCCTACAGCGTACCTACACAGTTTTAGGGATCGTTATTTAATTAGAGAATTCCGATAGGTAAATACTATTTTTAAAATATGGCGTTCTTATCACTTTGGATAAAACATACACATTACGACACATGGTTACATTGCCGCTGTCACTGTAGCATCGAAAGACGGGCTATTAGGTGCAGGCACACTGTAAGTTACCTACACTACCTACATTTTGCTTATGGTATTTTTCTCCCATGATGTGATGAGGGGCGAGTCAAACTTGTTATATCTAGGTAAACTACAAGTTTACCTAGATATAACAAGTTTGACTTACTAACGAATGATATTTTCCTTATTTTCTGTAATTTTTAAATGAAAAAGAGATGAAAAGAAATTGAAACAGTTCGAATTAGGTATGATTGTATACAGTTTCAGAAAAGCTCAAAAAGAATAACCGGCCTTGGAATAAAATCTAAAAATGTTCAGGTTGTAGATCATAAATTATTTTAATACAATAAATTGTACGGAATCTTTTTAACTACAGCGATATCGAAGTCTCGGCGACAAGCGGCAAACTCAAAGGCTTGTGCCTACGATATTTAGGTACCGGCGAGTATAAAAGAGGCGGCATGTAGCAAAGAATTTTGTATTTTTGTGCTTTAAAAATTCTTTCGATTTCGTGATGGTGTAGTGTAGGAAATGATTTTTCATTGGTTGCATTTTTACCAATCAGTAATGTGTAAATGTACTTCGTCAAAGAGTAACGAAACAGTTATAAAAGACTGGTCTGGTACCTACCTATTGAACAAAATAATGGAATTAGTTTATTAATAAAGTTTAATCATAGCTTTTTAATTTATTTTCGTAGCGAGATACAATATTTTTTTTTAACTTTAAAGCATTATTAGTTATGTGAAAACCTATTAAGGTTATGTTTTAACTTGAGTTTTATGCAGATGTATGTACATCCTTGCGTACATACTTCTACTCTGCGTAGGCATTTCGCATACCATACCCTTAGATGTACATAAGGCCAAATTCGATTTAAAAAAAAATCCACAACTTGCCTCTCTGATGCAAGGAAATGATAGGCCTTTATCTATGATGTGTCATGTGTCGTATCTGTCGAATTCGTCACTATATCAAAGAAGTTCAACAGAGTTCAAACAATTTTAGGGTTGATGTCATCAAAAATGTGAAGAAAACATGAACATCTCGAAATCATTAAAAATCCTTGAAAAAAATTGTTGGGGACTTCACCTAACGCTTAATACCTAATGTGCAACAGAATATGGAGTTTCCGGGATAACATACGTTTTCTGCGTCACCCTGTATACTTGGTATAAAAATATGTTTTTAAAAGCCATTTTTTTTTTAAACAATCACATTTTTCACAGTAGACCCCTTCGAGTGTCGGTTTGTCGGAGTAAGCCCCCAACACTAACGCGCGCCGCACCAACGAACGATACCTACATGTTTTATTAAAAAAGTAAATTGTATATAATTTTTTTTTTCCATTTCATATAAGGTGAGGGTTTATCAATCTCTTTCTAGACAGATAATGTTCTTTAAAATACAGTCAAGTTAATGTCATTAATTGGTTTTCTATGTTAAAACCGTGTTTTAGTACCTACATTGAATATTATTAAATGTTAACGTTTATTAAGAAACAGACTGACTTCCGCGCGACACAGTTGATAGCTCAGTTGGTTGGTTAGTTAGTTAGTTAGAGCATCGGCACTGAACGCTTAGGTCGTGGGTTCAAACCCCAACCGGTGTCAGTTGTTTTTTTGAATTTCTCATGAAATGTTTAGACATTTATTAATTTATAGTTGGTCTTTACCATGGCAATATTAATTCGAGCTCAAAATGTACCTACTCTGTTGCGTTGTTCTAATATCTAAAGTAATGTTTAATAAATAGCGACAAGCTAATAGGTAATTGCAAGACTTGCGAGACTCTTGCTGCAAGACCAAGACCAAGACCAAGACTGGGAGTGCAATACCAAGACCAAGACCAAGACCAGGTGTATTGATGCAAGACCAAGACCAAGACTGGCCAAGTCTCGTCTTGTTCTTGCATTTGGGCAACACTAGTAACTGTAACAGTGTCGCGAGTTCAAATCATATTTTCCCCGTCTTAATAATGCCCAACGCGCCTAAAGAAGTTCACTTCCACAGTAGAATATTTTTTATTTTAGATACATCACCACATAGCTACTAAATTTTTTAGAGAATCTTAAAACGATTATTTGTTAAAGACAAAGACTAAGTAGGTATCTACAATTAGGTTGCCATCAAAAGTTCGTCTAACGTTAAAAAATAAATAGCCACACATTGTAATAAAACTATTTTGAATGGATTTTTAAATCACAGAAATCATTATGATAATAATCACATATCTTTGGCCTAATCAGACGTTCATGCTAACTTCATTTTAGGAGCTTTCTCGAAAGCTTTGTGAGAATCACCTATCCTTCGAGTCCTCAGTTAAATGAATGTAGACAACATCACATACATTGCTCTGATTCCAAAGTAAGTAGCTAAAGTACAGTAGTAACACAAGTTATGGAATTGGAGACAACGAAGGTACACCGAGACTCGAGACAATGTAGAAAAGTATTTTTTTTTATATTGACCCGTGGATCCCATGGATCGCACCATCGAACCCGGGACATCAGAGCTAGCGACCACCTTGAAAACCGGTGTATACGCCACTCGACCACGGAGGTCGTCGGTGTTGCTATGTAGACTAGTATATACTTAACTGTCCACATCTACAAATGAACACATTTATTTATCCGTATCTAAGGCCACGCGGACGCACGAAGCCTCACAAGTCCTAACAGTAATACGAAGATAATCTACTTTGACATGACGATTACGACCGTCACCTACTTATAAACTGACATAACCTCACGAGAGTAATTCAATTGAGTAATTCCATGAAACGAAACACACAAACAATTATATAACTATCAGCTATCTCTAAGTTTATTCACAACCTATTTGGTCGTGTTAAGAGCAAACTGCAACTATCGACCAGAAAAAAATCGTTAGAGCGTGGGGCTTTTATCAAAGTAAAAAAAAGTATTTTTAAATACGAAACATAAATAAAATTGAATATTCTATACTAATATTATAAAGCTAAAGAGTTTGTTTGTTTGTTTGTTTGATCGCGCTAATATCAGGAACTACTAGATCGAATTAAAAAATTCTTTTTGTATTGGACAGTCCGTTTATTGAGGAAGGCTATAGGCTATATAACATCACGCTACGACCAATAGGAGCGGAGCATAAATGAAAAATGTTGCAAAAATGAAAAACCGTTGAAACTAAAACACGCGAACAAAGTCGCGGGGGCAGCTAGTAGTTTATATGTTGCCAAAGCTAATAATATTATATGACTGATTTCCGGTTTCTGATAAGCTAATAAACTTAATCTGGTCTCAAATCAACTGATCACGACTGTGATTGGTTGACCAAAACACTAACAACTAATCACAGCGCCTAAGTAACATGAGGTTTGACAGGTGATAAAACCTAACCTAACTCAACTAATTTTATATTGATCAGCATTTCAAACTGAAAATAGTACCTATAAGAATTCCAAAATTAACTACAAATTACAAAAGTACTTAGAATTAAAATTTTAATAAGCACAGCAATATACGTATCTACTTACTTAAACCCCTACTGAATAAATAAACATGTCGCTCATTTTTAGAACGCGTGTTTTCTGCAGTAATAACATAGCTAAAACTAGTAACGCATAAAAAACATAACTCTGCCTTTGAGTTGGGTAAAAAAACACACTCGTATGACATTTTCATAACTAAACAAATGAAAACAAACAAAATACGACGCGGTTTGAATGAGGAACTGTTTTCAACTGTCATGGCGCTGATTTTTGTTTTTACCGCCAACTGGCTTTTTAAAAAAGTTTTTTTTTATTCTAATGAATATAATTAATTAACTTTGATGTGTAAAGTTGTATAGTAAAATATTGCTTATATATTTTGAATTTAAGTTAAAGTTGCGCTTAATTAAATCTTATAAGTAGGTATCTTATTATCTTTCTTATTATGTTCACAATGTTACCTCCATTATTATATTTTATTTAAAAATCGCCATTAAGAAGATAAACACGTAACTAGGTACCTACTTCTTATGATTAGACCAATAAAAAAAATACAGCAAATTGCACAACCTATGGCTCTGGTTTTATTTGGATTAGATGAATTGGATCACACTGTACGCCAGACCTAAATTTTTGCGATCGTAAATAACATTTGTAAGTCACAAATCTATCGGCGTCTATCTGACTGACAACTTAGATTATAAGTACTACAAACACTGAGTGTTACTTAGAGGTTTTATCGCTTTCCTCTTTGTAAATAGAGATAAAATAATGTAAGAGTTGATTTTGTAAAGAATGGCAGAAAAATGTGGTAAGTATGTACGTTCGTGTCTTTTACTCTACTGCGCCAGAAGGGTTGTCTTTCGAGAATAAGTAGTTAAGTATGTATGTATGTCTTTGACACACCCTGTGGGTAAGGCTTGACATATTTTACATTGATAAGTGCCGTTGGATTGATGTCAAATGTGAGACCAACACTGGGTAGGCATAGATCCTACCCACATATACTTTTTAATCAGTACATTTATTAAGTACTAGCTGACCCCCGCGACTTTGTCCGCGTGTTTTAGTTTCAAAGATTTGTCATTTTTGCAACATTTTTCATTTATGCTCCGCTCCTTTTGGTAACAGCGTATTGTAATATAGCATGTAGCCTTCCTCAATAAATAGGCTATCCAACACTGTAAATTTTTCAAATCGGACCACAGTAGTTCCTGAGATTAGCGCGTTCAAACAAACAAACAAACAAACTCTTCAGCTTTATATATAGATATGTACTGCCTCGTTGGTTTAGTTGTCGCAAGCACGACTGGCGTGCACGAGATCTTGGGTTCGAATCCCGAGGCGGGCCAAAATGGCTGAATGAAAACGGAGTTTTTCTGTTTAGAACTCAGTAGAGCTCGGAGTCCCGAAGTTAGGCGGTGTTTACACCCCCGTGCCTCGGAAAGCCGTTGGTCCTGCGCCTGATCTCTTACCGGTAGCGTCAGTCGTATTTACTTGTTGTTTAAAATACATTGTCCGTCCCGTGTCGCATTTACGCGAAATAACAAACACAAACTTACTAACACGAAATAATTAGGTAGGTAAATAGCTGTGGGCCACGCTAATATTTGACTGTTGCGTAGGTCGAACCCACAACCCAAGGTAAAACAGGTTATATCTTGTTGGCCGAGCCAATAGAGTTGTCAAAGTTATTGTTTTAAATATAAACAAGCTACGCAAACTGCTTATAATAGCGGCCAATATATGGAAAGTGGGACATTTCCCACTCTTCTTATGTAGATAAACTGCTTAATGTGCGTAAATTACGCAAAAAAAATATTTCTTCTGCCTAGCCTTTTTCCCAAGCTATGTTGGGGTCGGCTCCCAGTCTTATCGGATTCAGCTTAATACCGTATTTTACATGGAGCGACTGCCTGTCTGACCTCCACAACCCATTTTACTGAATAACACAGTATCCCAGAGTGAGACAGTCGGGACCAACGACTTAACGTGCTATTCGAGGCATTGCGAGGTCTTGGTATGTTTAGAAATGGTCACCTATCCAGGTCACTTAGACATGAGCCAAAAAAAACACTTTATACAATTATTAAAAAATTTAGGTTTCCACTTAGATTTTTAATGCTTACTCGAGCTGATACAAAATTACCAAACTGTTTAAAAAAATGTTAATTACCGGATTGTTCAATTGACCTAGTAAATTCTATGAAGTAGGTACCTACCTAGATACCTACTAACCTAAGTGTTTAAAAACAGACACCTAGGTACTTACCTAGATACAAAAACACTAACAATACACGAAGTTAATAAATGTTTATAAAATCCGTGCTAATATTATAATTGCAAAAGTAACTGTCTGTCTGTTACACTTTCAACCGATTTTGATGAAAATTATTGACTTCAACGCGGGTAAAGCTGCGGGCAAAAGCTAGACATTAATAAATTCTTAATTATGTTTTGAAATGTTCTTCAATGTATACTTATTTGTCACGAATTATAAAACAAGCCTTTGAAATGCGTAAACCGTAAACAATTCAAGGTGACGTTCAACTGGTATTTACAAATTAATTTGTGTTATGGTATTAGTAAGTACCAAAGGATTATGACGTTATTCTAATTACGCGCGAATTTCAAAACCGTTGTTTCCATTTAACATGTGAAATACAATTATAAAAATTAAGAAAATCTGTCAACTAGGAAGAAATTATCATTTTTTATATAAGAAAAAAAGTATATTTTTTTATACATTTGTCATAATTTGTATAAAATAAATAATAGGTCTTATTAAAATTAGCTAGGTACTGCAATTTCATAAATTACTTTAAGTAGTAATTTACAAAATGAATTATACTTATTCTACCTGTATCCAAAAACTACGTTTTAAACTTACATGTTTAAGATTTAGACACAATTTTTATGGTAATCCTTTCATATCTAAATGAAAGTCAGTCACCTTCCAAATTAAAATTCCAAAAACAATATAAACATTTATTAATCCATACTTATATTATAAATGCAAAAGTAACTCTCGTCTAACTGTCTGTCGGCTACGCTTTCATGGCTACTAAACTACGGAACCGATTTTGATGAAACTTGGTACGGGGAAAACTTGAATCTCAAGAAAGGACATAGGTTTCTTTTTGCCGCGATAACCGATTGGCACGCGGGCGGAGCGCGGGCAAAAGCTAGTTACTAATAGCCAGTTCCTATATTCAAAAAACTATTCGTTCTGCTTGAAAAATTGTACCGTCCGTTAGCAATACGAATCGTTTTTTAATATAAGAATAGGGATGTTTCCTGGGTATGAAAAGTTAAAATCTATTTAGTCCGTCAGTTAGATATTAAAAAAATATTAGACACGTATTTTTTCTTTTATCAAAACAATAAAAAAATACAAAGATACACCGCTTTAAAGTTTCGGAGTGGGGGCTTATGACGCCACGCCTCGCTAAAAATCGTAGCGAGGAGTGACGTCACGCGTAATTTCCGTTCTCTGTATTTTGATCATTTTTTGTTTGCAGGAAAAAAGAAAAAATACGTGTCCAATAAAATTAATTAATCTACAAGACGGAAATTAAAAAAAAAATAGGAAACATGCCTATTAGACATTAATAAATAAAACAAACGTACTTACGAGAGTAAACGAACGCCTTGGCTGACGCGACGCCACTCCTGCGCGGCGACCTCCCCCATTGCTTATAAACCACCCTCTGTGATCCTATTAGAAGCCGCCGGTTGAACCCAGTTCGATGTCGTTCGCACCACGTGGCCATTTGTAGAAAGTTTTCAGTTTTCAAGGACAACTGTCTTGTTTGTACGATTGATTATAATTAAGTAAGTTAGTAATCAATTGTCACCGAGTTAAGTTATAATCTTGTTATAGGTTGTCAAGTTTTGTGTTACTGGCTACTGGCAACTGAATGTTCGATATTGGATTCTGATGTCTATCTATCAACGACAATATTATTCATCCCTATAGCCTTTGCAAGATAGGTATCTACATAATACCTTAATACTTACTTTGTTATAACATGCCCATTAAATATCTCTATAATTTCCGGATTAGTGCATGCGGAGCGCATTTGTTGTGTGTACTTCAAACTTTCAGTCACTGACCACTGTAGCTTATTTGGTAAAGTGACTGATGCGTTGAACTAGTAGGCGCAGGTTCGAGTACTGTCTGAGGTTAAAATTTTTCCTTTTTACTATTTGTACTTAAATACATAATATCTACTACTCAAATATGTCATAACAAAATATCAAAACAGCAGCTTGCTGCAGCTTATTTGGACCTGAAGTCGTTTTTTGTACTAGGCAAGGGATTGGATTGTCACATGCACAATTTATCGATTGCCTACTTAGGTGTCATCGTCAAATCTACCATAAGTGAGTTAGAAAGAGAATATACTTACCTACCTAGTTGAACAGTGATTTGAAAGGTTGTTTTCAGAGAACAGTTAAAAAGATAACTGATGTTTCTAGAACCGACTAAGGATGAAGGGTGTTTTCGGCGAACAATTTATCTTACTTTATATAACTTTAATTTGTGAAACAGGCAGAAGATGTAGGGTACGATGATGGAGCTTGATATCGGTGGAGGGTTTTTCAGCATTTAATTTTGAGGTCCCAAGAATGTTAAATCCGCGTACGTTTGTACTTGTTGCACTTAAAAAACATTTTATTTGAGCTCACCTTTAAAATCTTACGAAAAAGGCGATCCTTCCAACCTTATATGACTTATATTCTGAAGATTTTTTTTTTGTTTAGGCACTTAAACCCGAGACAATATACAGTATGTAACAAAAACCCTGTCCGATACAATACAGGCGTATTCCTGGTTCAACATACGTACTAGAAAAAAAAGTCTCGCGCATCGGCTTCTTAGATACAAAACTGTAGGCAGTACACGTGAACTTTGTCGAGCGATCAGTGTTGCCTTTGATAAGTTTTATTTTAAGTTAATTATATTCACCGGGGAAAAAATAATGAATCTCAAAGCCATTCAATAGTTACGTATATATTATGTGTAAGCAATACGATGCCGAATAATACACATAAGGATCGGACAGGGTTTTTGTTGCATGCTATAGAAAAGTGGTTTTCTACATTGACCCATCCGGGGATAGAACTCGGGACTTCAGAACTAGCGACATCTTGAAAACCGGTGTGTTTGCCACTCGACCACGGAGATCGTTAATCTTTTGGGCCTTTATGTTTAACTTATCGTTTTTATGTTACGTATGGGAAAGTTGTAATCAGTGTTTGACATGATCATTGCAGAATCCACATTTTCTGAAGTCGAAGTCTCGAAATACTTTTATAAAAAGTAACAAGTATATAACATAAAAATGATAATGTTTTTGTTTTCATTTTTATGATGTCTGCTGAGGCTATCGAGTGTCGCCAGATGCCTGTCGTAAGCGTAACGCGGGACATTTCAATACTTAATTGTGGATTTTATTTTCTTTGACAATAGGGGAGCGGACTGGGTATGAAAAAGAAATATCTATTTAGTCCACCAGATAGATAAAAAAAGAAAAAAAACTCGTTTTATTTCTTTTATCAAATCAATGAAAAATGACAAAGTTAAAGCGCTTGAAAGTCCTGGAGTGGGGGCTTGTGACGTCACGTGTGTGTAAAAATTGTACCCACAAGTGACATCACGCGACATTTCCAGTCACTGTATCTTCCTCATCGTTTAATTAAAAAAAAAAGGAAAAGATATGTCTAATATTTTTTTAATATCTATGTGACGTGTAAATAAAAAAAATAGCTCGCTCTCCTATTAAGTAGAAGGTAACTGCTTTATAAAACCTTTAAAGAGTCTGACCTCAACTTAAAATGTGGTAAGTAGCAGATGTACAATACTTGAGCACTATTTACAGTATCTACTAAAAATACATCATCAGGGCAGACTTGTAGGATCTTCACTTTTTTTTTTAATTTAAAAGGTAATCTAAGGATTAGGATACAGCAGTCCTCGTGAGCAAAGAGCTTTTTCAAAGTTATATGTACTTTCTTATCAGAATAATATATATTCTAAAGACAGAAGGAAGATATCATGAGGAAATTGAAACCGCCAACGAGCAATGCGTGCTCAATTGCTCTTTCTCTAAATGAGAAGAGGCCTTTGCCCAGCAGTGGGATATTTATAGGCCGTTATTATAAATGGCATAGGCAGGTACCTACCTACTTACAAGTTTCAATGTAGTTTAGTAAGACTTACATTATATTTGTTAAAAAGTAAAAAATGTACTCGACTGTAAACTAGACGAAGTAAAATTTTTTAAATAAAATGTGAATCCGACATCACTTACATTTTCTGAGATTGTAACTTTAAACCACTAATATGTTTAACTAGTATTACCCCAGTCACACATATGCGCGCAAACATTACACCGTGCGTCTTACACCTGTGAGTATGCCTATTCGTGAGAATGTGAGTGACCGGCATTAGGTATAATGAAAATCCCAATAAAAATGTAAAACTTTATTACATCTCACAATTTAACATAAGATACTGTACACATCGGACTACTTACTCAAGACTAGTGCAATTCCAGATATGTCACGATAGCTTACATACACCAATACAACTAACCGCTAACATTAACAAACATTTCAATAACCTATAAAAAATACAATCAGGGAAATAGTTCACTCACTAATATAACGATTCGCCATTAGTCGAATTAGTAACAAAACGAAAATCGACTAAAACTTATTAATATTATAATTAGTTAGTACTATACCTAATATTACTTTTTTTAGTATTGTTTTTTTTTTCATGGTAAGAACTTTGGGTTTAGGAAAAACAAAGGCAGATCACAGCAGATGAGAAAGAAAATGTAGTTACCTACTAATGAAGAGACGTGTACACAAAAGTGGATGAAGTCCACCTTTGTAAAGTGAAATAAATATAAAATGTAAACATTAATCTGTGTGTTAATTTAATGGATATATTTTAATATCTATTAAATTAACACAGATTATTTTATTTTATGATGCATTCTTAATTCATCTCAAAATAAACAAAAATGCTTATTTGAACCATGAACCAGCACCCTTAAAATGTTGCCAAATAATTAACCAGTAAAAAGTGTTGCTGTTTTGCAAAGTGTTACAAACTACCTTGATCTAAGACCGTATTAAACAATGTCCTTTGTTGTCTCTGATTCCACAACACAAGTGCTTTAGCTACTTACTTTGGCTTCTCATAATTGTTTTGCAGTAATAGATAAATTGTTTAAATGTGGCAAGGCCAAACCAGCTATGTGATGTGTATGTAATGGTTATATTTATTAAAAAGCTTTTATTCACCTTATTTTAAAGGCGTTGATTGTGTTTTATTAAAAATTATAGAACAATTTCCCTGATTATAAAAAAGCTAAGCGTCTAATATATTATTGCTGATTTACTTCATATTATTACATGATATTTACAATATAAATATGTACCCCTACAGCAAACAAGCTAAAAATACAGCTACCCTCATTTAAATATAGAAAAGCAAAAACTTACACCAGTTGTATAAACAGCAAAATAAATACAATAAAGCGAATATTTCATAAGTGGTGCCTATTCTGTTAACATAAAAAACTAAAACATTTTTTGTTTTCGGAGTTGCCCGACTTGTTTCAGACTTGACCGAAACAAGTCGAGCATCTTTGAAACCTCATTATATGAAACAGAATTAGCACCTGTCTAAATAAAACTCATTATTATGCCGCAATACATAAAACACCATAATACAATTAGAGAATAATTGATTACAAATAAATGTAAAAATGAATCGACTTTAAAGCAATTCATGTTGTCCACCTCTCAGGTATTGATTACTTAAAATTGATCCACTCTTGCTGAAGACATCGCGTAACAAACATACAAAAAAAACGTCGAATGAGACCCTCCTCTTTTTAAAGTCAGTTAGAGACACACATTGAACAATTTTAATATACCTAATTGTCCTTATATTTTAAACTGCCAGTTATCTAAGCTTAACTTGTTCAACTCTGTTTCGTGGTATAGTTGTACAGGGAACCGCACGAAATTGGCGGTCGACTGTACCAGAAATAAAATAAAAACGTGACATTTACCTACCTATTAACGACTCGAACTACCTTTACTATCTTAAATATAACTATACAAAAAATTACTTATAGCATTAAATCTTGACTAAGTTTCAAAAAACTTGCTTTCGTTGCAATAAATTTGCTAATTTTGAGGTATATCAATCAGTACATGGGAAAATAATTAAAAATACCAGAGGCCTTCCTCAAAAGTTAAGTTAAAAGGCAGAGAGAGAGATAGATCTATACTGACATATAGGGTTCTCGTTCTAGCGGAAGTAGTTGAACTTATATGTCATGATGAAGACCCAATAGTATTGCTTGGCACGTTTTAAAAAATGATAATACCATTACTTATAAATAAAATTCGATCATTTTTTGTTTTTTGTTCTAAATAGAGATCATTGTACAGTGCTGCCATCTAGTAAAATAGTACAGTTCAAGCAAACGAAATAGGGCTATCGCGAGTACAAAATTCGCAAGGGTTGCCAGTGTCGAGTGAAGTCAACCTGTCAATTTTCACCAATCATAGTCTATCCTTGTCTCTCATGATTTCGTTTTTTGAGACGCAATAGCCCCCTTAAATTAAGTGATTGTGCAATCTATGTGCACTAGAAACAAAGTGCATTATATTAATGTATTTCTGGGTAAGTAGTGTATGTTTTAAAATGTATGTATAATTGTATATTTTATTAAGCCCGGTTACAAACCGCTGTTACAATAATATTATGTGGGATCTTTATACACTAGAATATTAGGTACCTAACTAAATTACTTATACAAGCGGAGATAAGGTTCTGAATTATTCTACAGCTAAAGGAGAAAAAAAGTATTATCAAGTGTATAATAAATAAAGCTCATTTATTCTACTCGAATGCCAATATCGTACAAAACAAGTTCAAAATACAGGAAAAAGTATCTAGGACCACCACAACAAAAATAATTAATTAATTATAACGCATAAGACTCGATTTTTATTATATGTATAATGGCAACATTGCAGTCTAAAAACATTTTCTTGGTTTATGATCAAAAAAAAGGTTCACAATCTATTTTTCCACAAAAATATTCGAATCGTTGTTAAAAATGTGATTTAATTTATTATTTTTTCACGAGTATTGTACTCGGATTTGCTTGTGGAAGGCAAATGTCACATACATAATAACTACAGCACCATAGGATAAAAGGTAAATGCTAAATTAACAAAGACAAAATAACACCAGTGGCAAAAAACAAAGAAATGCAACAATTAACATCGTTGTTTAAACATAAAATACAATGCAAGGCGATTAGTCTCGACATAGATAGCAATATTCGTTAACTTTTAAGAGCTTACTTTTGCACTGTAAAGGACGATAAATCCATCCTATCGATTGTTATTAGTATTTCATAGAACTTAATCGCAAATAACCGTGTGACCTTATCGGCGTTTACAGCGTTGGGTAAGCTCTTAAAAGTTAACGAATATCGCTATCCATGTCGAGAATGCACGCCCTGGACATTTTTGGGCTTAGATTTCAAGCAAATGATAAAGGAAATCATAAAATTTTTGAAATGCGAATTTAAAGATTTTTACTATTTTTTGTCAAAAAATAATTTTAACAAAATCGAGTTAGTTCTATAGAATTGTTAACAAAGTTTGGTTAACAAAACGTCAGCCATATATCAAAAGAAAGTTCGTGATGTCGCAAATAAGAACAAAACTTTAGTTATCACAGGAAAAAGGACTTTTAAACACATTTTGATCGAATCTATCTAAACTCAAAATGTGTTATGGCAACACCGAGGTAATATTGAATGGCAATATTTTTATTCTGGCAACTAAATATGCATTGTTGTTCTTTTTCTTAATTCAAAATTGTAAGACGTATTTTTACGGTTTTTGAGTGATATTTTCAGTCGTATTTTATAAGAATTAATTTATTCATAAGATTGAGTTGAACATTGATATATATTCAATAAAAAAAACCTTTTATGCTTTATTGGATTAAGAAAAACAACATCATTTTTTCTTAAAGAAATAGACATTAATACAATCCTAACGCCCCTATATTTTCTATTTACAATAATGATACATAAAATATTTATTTAATTACAAGAAATTAATACTGACGACACAACCAAAAACAAAATTTTGAAATAATAATATTAATAATGAATGATTTGTCGTCGACTACAATAGTATGAGGAAATATGATGGAAGAAATGTATAATATTTTACCCCCAAAAGTGCGTTTTTAAGCCCACCTTTCGCGAAACACTTTATTTTAGGTAAATAGGAATAAAATGGTAGACGACATAACTGGGCATAAAAAGACAAATTTATTTGACCTAGTCCGTCAGTTAGATAATAAAATCCTACTGGACTCGATACAGCGAATCAAAGTTCAGGAGTGGGGGTAAATGACGTCATACTTTCGCACAAAATATACAAAATCGTGGCGACATCTTAAATCAAGGTATCGACGTAAATTATTGGTTTAATAAAAAAAGAGAACATACTTTTATTTATCTTTCTGACACACTTTAAATAAAATTAGTCATCTAGCCCATTAAAATAACTATGTTAATTACTTTTTGTGTAAGAAAACTACAATAACATTGTTCTGCTGGGAAATCAAGAGATTACCAAGAAGGCAGCTAAAGATAATATAATCAAATAGGCAATGTATTATAAGAAAAACGAATTTAAAAATTAGTCATTAAAATTTGTCATAAATAATAAATAACATGAGTAAAATAATGAAATAAAATAAAAATCGAGTAAAGAATAAAAAATTGTGATAAAGTTTAAAAATATGAAAAATAAAAATAATTTGTTCACCTAATACATTTCTTATAAATAGAAATATTAATAAAATATCGTACATAACGTGTCAACACTAAATAACAACGTTTAAAATTCTTTTAAAACCAAATAATATGTCCAATCATGAACATTGTAACGATAAACCCCTTTACATTAAAAATATTTAAGCAATATTTAATAAAATATTTTGTCACTTTTTCAACAATTAAAGAAATAAAAATAAAACAGTCAAGTAACAAGATGGCGACCGTCCAATCGCACTGCAATTTTAAGGCAAAGATAAGTAATCGATTAAAAGAAAACTGATCACTGCCTGAAAATTAAGAACGCCTTAACAAATATTTGAGGGCGTTAAACCTCGCTACCATCTCTCTTGACTGGAAAATGCTTTTTCGTGTCAAAATGTAAAATAACACAAAAAGAAGTCAATAACTAAATGTTTTTACAATTTTAACAAGCAAGTTTAAAATAGTAACACTTGTTTACAACTGTTGCGCACATAAACCATGCTTTAAAGTTCTAAACCTGTAACGATTTACGTTTTATACAAACTTAGGAACTTAATTAAACATTGCTTAATTATTTTACATCAGGCTAAGTTTTGGACGCTTTCATGGCACTTGCCAACATAACATTGACCTAGAGATTATAACTAATATCATAGGATCCCATTGGCAATAATCATGACAAAAAAAAATCAAGAATTATATCTATCGTCCTCAAAAATGCACTTGGACAGTGACTTATCTCCTAATTCATCTAAACTGGACCTTATTACATTGACAATAGAGTTCAACATCAATAACCTATCTATGTACACATTTACATTAGAACTAAGGTGGTTTCATTTAAGGTCCTCTTCATCATCTTCAACATACAAAAGGTCTTCCATTTTTGTCATAAACTTGCTGCTTAGCTCCTGTTCTACGGGAAGGGGTGAATTCTGAAAAGGTTTTGGAAAGAATACTCATATAATACTGTTATAAAGGTCACAGTTATATAATTGATATATGATTTTCATTAATTTATTGAGAATTATTCACATAAACCCCTTACCTGCATGCACCAATAAAAAATGTAAGGATTATCAGTTTTTTGAGATACTTGTATAAAATATACATTTGAAACGAAAGCACACCAATTAGTTGATAAAAGCACATAAAAAATCATCTCGCAAAACTTATTTTATAAAAATACATAGCATCGTAAAAAGCTGTCATAAATTGTAGAAAGATTTTTATACGATAGACACGATTGCACCTATTTCTAAAAAACCTAGCTATTTTATTTTATGTATAAGTGTTTTACTGTGGTATCATAGGAAGTATTGTCTGTTTTGTTTGAGAAAAAAAGTATAAGATAAAATAAAAAGTTCGTATGCTTTCCAACGAATTTATTAAGCAACACATAGTGAGTACACAAACAACAGGCGGTGTTAACTATAATTTATACTAAATGAATAATAATTAACGATATTCCATTAATTAAAAAAAATACTTCAACATTATATCAATGACTGAAACAAGATTGAAGAAATTATGAATTTATTTAAGCAGATAAAAAAAAACGATTTATTCCAACGACTAGTCTATGAACTTGCCAATTATACCACATTTTGATTTTAGACATTTTGACACCACTCAGTCAAATTCATATCTGATATGACTACCAATAATAAACTGCATTTTCGTTGTACTTTTTTGGTTAAATTATGGAATATCGTCATATAAACCACAAATATAAGCAAAAGTTATTTAAAAAAAATACATTTACATGCAAAAGTAAGTTTTAACCACTCAATGGAAATCATGAATGTTAACTAGATTTGACACATATATTCTTATATCATGCAACATAAAAAAAACATGCAAAGAAATACTTAAAAAACAGGTATTTTCTTTTGGCAAAAAAAGGTATTAGTTTATTTTAACATCACTGGTGTTAAGTAGAAACGACAAACATGATTTTAACACACAAAACAAAACATTTTTATAAAATAGAAAAGGAAAAAGCAAATTACTACTATAATTTTTCAGAAAAAAAATATAACGTTATCGCGAGAGATAACTGGCAACACTGAAAATCGTGTTACCAGATTACAAAATCATCACTGCTTATAATAAATTCATTGTTGCCTGTTTAGACATTTGATTTCAGAATGCGATTAAATAAGTAAAAAAATATTACTTAAATTTAAAATAAAAATGGAATATAATGATTAGATAGCGAAATTTCAACAAGCAAAACCAGTACCTTTAATAATGAAATATAGCACATTGAGGCTAAACTAATGTACTTTATCCTACATACAACGGATACCCAAAAAAAATAACTCGCACACTTTTCTAATGAATAAATAATTTTTAAAATATTTTTTGGCATTTCATTTCGATAAAAATATTAGTTTGATACACTAAAATTTAACAGTAAAACGAACAAGCATATTGCTTGAAATAATAAACAGATATTCTGTACTAACTGGTAAAATAAAACACGAATATAAATCTTGCTCTGTTCAGTTAAAGAAATTCAATATTTTTTTAGTAAGCAAATAGGTACATAAACTAAAAAAAAACTTAGATCCCGGGTCCAAAAGTCCGGTGAAGCAATCAAAGCCTTCGCTTATCTCATCTTCATCTTCATTATCTCATCAAAATAAAAAGTCTTAGATCCCGAACTAGAGCTTCGGAATTTTGATTGTTGTTGTAAATATGATATCTATCTCCCGTAGCTATTATAACCCGCCTAAAAGTATTAAAAGACTTGTTTTTTAATTAATTTAACTGAACGGAGTTGTAGAAAGTCACTGCTTGATAAAAACTGATGACAAGCGAATCACGCGGTTATTTTAAAATTGATGCGTACGCAATGTAACATAACGTCAAATCAAACCATGAAATGCTCCTATGTAAAGTTCATTTTGCAATGAACTACAAAATAGCAGCTTTTTCTAGAGACAATCAAAAATTGAGCAAGTTTTGCACACACTCGACAGTTAAACTCGCTATCATCCTTGTCCCATCCCATCTTAATGCCACAATTCGACATGTATTTATCTACCTTAAGGCAATTTACTTAATAAAGCATACGTAATATAGCAAAAAATAACCAGAAACTGGCTATAGAAATCATAGATTTCATGTACGCTTGTCAACTGCCAAATACGCACCAAAATCATCAAAAAACCGCGTGAAAACCTTGTCATTATACAACAAACAGTACAATACCACTGAAAACCACAAGACTCTGTTTCGACGCATATCGTTGATGGCACACATCAGTCTTACAGGTCGACAAAATCAACACTTGCATAACATACTTAACAATTTAAATTCATAAAATCACAGAAACATTTACGCAGATATTTATAAATATAACTTGGTTGATTTTTATAAAGTAAAAAATAACAAATAGTATCTATTTTAAACTTTGGCATTTATTGGAAGATTGCCATAACAAAAAATAGTTATTCTAGCAAAACCGTGGTAGAAAATTGTATTACCCTGATCAACGTTAAAAATTATACCAATAATTATTATTACTATTTAGTTCGACTCCAACTTTAAACTTCCTGAGACATAAAAACAACAGTTTAAAAAATTCAATCTACAAAAATCAGTACACTTTCCAACAGAAGCAGTTTAATTTTGTATATTGAACACGATTAATGTGTTTCTCAACTCAAACGCTGTATACAAACAGCATGTTTAAACCCATACATGTATTAATTGCATATACGTTACATACGTAAAAATACATACAAAAACCAACCAAGTTATAGCGGGGACACAGATCACAGTTGTAGAGACACACTAGAAGTATTAAAGCTTGTGCAAGGGGGGTGGGTCGTGGGTAAAGTTAAGAAAACCGCCGCGACGGTGTCAATGTCCAGTACTTGTTCGGACGAGTCGGGTCGAGGCACTTGAATGCAGACTGTGGAACAAACATATGGTTTACGATCACCATTTTAAGCCACAGAGTATAAAACAAATGGAGTGCTAACATAATTATACATAAGACTCATAGTTCATTGAATTTTGTTGAACAAATAATTAAAACACAAACAGTTTCTTTTAAATTACCACTAATATTATTTTTTTTGACACCTGTATCTGTCAAGTTTGACAGTGACATGCACATATATGCACAATGTGCTGTGCATGTACAATGTACATGCAGAATCAACATATGTTCATTGATTGCACTTATGCTAATTCTGTTATATAAACACGCACGTAACAACACTCCATTTATTATATACCTTCTCTACTCTTTAAAACAAGTACTAATAAATTATAGTTCGAAATTGTCTACCAGAAATGACAGATTTAAAAAAAACATACCAAGTACGGAAAGAAAGCTCTTGCCTGATTATTACAAGAGTTTTTCAATAAAATTGCAGTTAACTTCCATGCAACATAGTTAATACACCATTAAATAAAAACATGCAAAAAAACAAACATGCAAATAATTATATGAAGAACATGAAATTTGTATTTCTATACCAAATATACCAAATTATTAACTTTTATACCAAAACAAAGATTGATGATCAAAAGAAATGGCCACCGATCGCCAGCGACAGCGACTTACTTTTTACACACTTTTCATATATTTTGTATTGACTCAACACACAGGTGTAGCCGGTGGCGGCTACTCGCTACGGCAATAAATATATGAAAAAGTGTGTTAAGTCGCCGACACTCGCCGTCGCTAGCCACCAATGGCTGTGGTTGGTAAGTCGCCAATCACAGCCACTGGTGGCCAGCGAAGAAGCGCAAACGGGACACCAATCAAATGGTGGCCAGTTTGCGCCGAGCCTTACTCGTCCAGCAGAATCCGTCTCTAACTCAAACAAACTATATTCGCCGCGCCATGTACCTCAAATGCGTTTACTCCTTTAATTAAGTTCCGTCAATATTTTTCATAAAATCGTTATTTTTTTATTTATAATAATCGTATTGTTACTCACAGCGGGGTCGTGACGCGGGAAGGGAGCCAGGCAGATCAGCAGCACAGTCATGTTGTCGCAGCCGAGCCCGCCCGTCGCGCAGTTCGGCGCAAGGCAGCGCTGCATCAGCGCCTCGCACACCGCCGCCGGCTCCCACCCGCTCAGCAGCCGGACGCGGCAGAATGAGATCACTTCCTAAAATAAAATAAAGAAAAATATTAAAATCCTTAAATAAAACACTTAAGTAAATTTAGGTTTTTTTTATGAGTTAAATAAAAGAAGAACTATTAATCCTTAAACAAAAGAACTTGAAATAAGTTTGTTTTAAAAATTATAATATTTTACCCTTTAATGGTTGCAAAAGGAGCTTTGCTTATACACAAAATAGTTTTACCTACAATTTTTTAATCAGTAAAATACTTTTTTTATGATGTTAAGTTATTTTGTTGTATTTTTTGTTTTGCTATCTAAAAGAAAAGGTGAATTAGATTATGTTCAGATTATTCATAACTGACAACTGTAAACCATATTTCTTGCAACAGAATCCTAACACTTCTGTCATTATTATTTTACAATATACAGTTTGCCGAGCGTTGGGTATTCCTTGCCGACCAGTATCAGGATACGATGCAGCCCATGACAGTCAAGGAAGTCTTAATATATATTAGAGCTTGCAGTATTTGTAAAAACTAATCCTCATTTATTCCCACGAATGTCTGATATTGTAACCCGAAATCCCCGAGATGATAGTAAGTTAAGGCTGCACGTGGCTAAAACGGAACATATGAGAAAGAGTATATTTTGCATGGGCTCAACTGTCTACAATAAATTACCTAGAGAAATGAAAACTTTAAATACGGAAAAGTTTAATAAAGAATTAATGCTTCTATTAAATACCAAATGTTACTACAGTATTAAAGATTTTTTTAATGGCTCTTTTTAGAATTGTAGATATTTATTATTTAGTTATTTTTTATTTAGTTTAACAAATTCATGTTTTGATTTACCTACCCACTTTACTTTGTTTGTAATGTTTCAATTTACTTGGAGATTACTCATGAAAATTTGTACACCTAATAAGGTATAACATGTAGAAATAGGCACCATTTTTTATAAAATCTAAAACACACATGTTCAATACAAATAAATTATTTTGATTTTGATTTTCTATCTACCATTTCCTAGATAATATATTATAATGTAACACAGTAATTCATAGTGCTGTCATCAATTCATTCTTCTATACAAACATTTTTAAAACGTCTGATATTGGGGTCAAAACATGGCAGCACTACAACAAAATAATTCAAGGTTATGAAGCACAAAAATGATTATTTCCTTACGAATTCTACCTTGATTACAAATGAACCCTCTGCAATACCTACATACACACAATGTTTTATAATTAATCAGTAAAGTTACCTATATAATAACGTGTATACTTACGAGTGAAAACTGACTCCGGTAATATCCTTTTCTGTCCGGCTTTTACCTAAAGCCTAAAATACTGCATCCTCCCATTGTAAAGCACATAAAACACTTAACTAATGAAGTGATGAAGTCTATTTCTCAAAAAACAGAACTAATGAACTATCACAAAAATTGCCGTTCAAACAGTTCATTCAAATTTTAAAACCATAAAATAATACTTTGTTGAAGTCTGAATGACACTGACAGTGCTTTGTTATTGTTTGGATAATTTGAAAGTTCGCCAAGCTTAACACCGGCACCTCGAGACATCCGGTTCTGTATCTCACTTTTCTTATGACTATTGTATATTTTTATCTCACTTCCACACATACCTCAGTATGGCTATGTTATAGCTATTACGTCAATACCTTGGCGTGTTACGTTTGCGTTTAGTAAGTCGAAACCGCTAGCGCGTCTTGCTCCACGATATAAACACGTTATCTGTTTTGACTTACTGCTGATGGCTCCAGGAGGATTCTTAGTCCAAATAAAACGTAATACGGCATAACGTGACTCGTTAAGGTCCTATCACGGTATTCTGTATCCGAATAGAGTAAAGTTATAAATTGTGTATCTGTATGCCAATGTCAGATTTCGTGCAACAACCATGACTAGGCACGGAACTTTACGGAACTGTCATTATTACGTACAAGTAATTCAATAACACGCGTTTTGAAAAAACTTGTGAAAACGCGGTTCTGTTTTTAGTTTTATTTGTTTTGATTCAATTTAACACATTTAATTAAGTAGATATGGTGATAAATTTGTGTTTATATAATATGTCAATGGTGGAATAGATTAATTTTACAATAAACTGCTTCCTTTCATTGAATAATAGGAAGTATGATAATTTGGGATCTTTGATAGGTGACATAAGACGCGCGAAACACGGAACAGCGCCAGCCAATCAGTGGTCGTTATTCATGTTTTTATTTTTTTGTTGTATAATTATTTACACTTTCATTTTCGCGCGCCAAATTTGCAAATAGCGTAATAAATAAACATTTAAATAAAATAAACGTATTAAAAAATCGTCTTAAGTCGTGGTTCTTCAAGAAGCCAATACGTATAGTTCCTTGCATGAAAAATAAACAAAAACAAGAGTAAGTCTAATTGTGTTGTATTTCTTAGATTATTTATTACATAAGCGGCTGCCTAACATTATTATATAATTGTACTAGCTGGCCCCCGCGACTTTGTTCGCGTGTTTTAGGTTCAACGGTTTTTCATTTTTGCAACATTTTTCATTTATGTTCCGCTCCTATTGGTCGTAGCGTGATGTTATATAGCCTATAGCCTTTCTCAATAAACGGACTATCCAATACAAAAAGAATTTTTCAATTCGAACCAGTAGTTCCTGAGATTAGCGCGTTCAAACAAACAAATAAATTTATGATTATGATTTAAATTATATGTATAGTTAGGAAAGATACCTAGGTATATATATCTATCTAGTTTAGATAAATTTGAATTAATGTTTAAGTATACGAACTTTTTAGTGCAAACACAAAAAAAGGCTACACCTGCCCAAATGGCGTTTTTGGCGAAATATATGAAGAACCATGTGGCGATGGCTTCAGGCTATATGTCGCAATCGCTGCAGGGAAAAGCCGAGCTGGAGAGACAATGGGTACTTTTGTCGAAAAGGCTGAACTCACTGGGAGGGCCAATTAAAACGATTGGTAAATGGAAGCAGGTATACATTAAGTACTCTTCCAAGTTTTCTACTCGTGCTTACTTACCTAATTTGTAACCTAATTAGCTAATTCGACAAAATCTTTGAATTAGCAGTTCTGTCCAAATCCCCGTTACTTTTTACCTAGTTCACACCATCACATTTGCAAAGACCTGTCTTAATTTAAAATCTACTTACTATAAAGAGGTTTCACTATCATTATAATTTTTATGATAAATATTTATTTGAAAAATTTTAGGCTTGGCGTGACATGAGAAATAACGAAAAAAAAAAGGCAGCTCTAAAAAGTCCTGGCAGCACAGATTATAGACCTACAATCAAGAGTTCACCATCAAGACCAATATCTGAAGCAGATGAGGATGTTTCTACAATGGGACCTGTAACTGTAACCTGTATTGAAGGAATGGATGATGTGGCCACTACAGAGGTATATAAGCTATATATATAATATGTATCTATAAGCTATGTAATAATTATACATATAGGTAAGATTTGTAAATATCAAAACTTGTTGGTATTTATAATTATTTAAAACAATACGGTTTACTCACGCATATTCTGGGGATCGCACGACTAGTTTCAGACTCAATAGTCCCTAATCCCTAATAATGTCAGTTCGACTCCTATTAAGTCTGAAACTAGTCGGGCGATCCCCAGAATATGCGTGAGTAAACCGTATTGTTTTAAATAATTATGAATACTCCTCACGAAAGTTATTATACAAATGTTGGCATTTATAACATTAAAAATACAAAATGCATGATTAGGTATTTTAATCCTATTGGAAAAATATACACTTTTATAGCTGTGTTTGCCTTTAATTGGTTGTGCTGAACTAAGTTAGACACCATTGTTGAATTGTATACCATGCATCTCTGCAACAACTGATGGCTTAATTAAATAAACACACTAATTCAAAATTATTTATTGTAATTTTCTCACACAGGTATTAACTCACGCTGGCGCATTACAGACCTTCAAGGACTTTACTGGGAAAAAAAGTCCATTGTTTGTGTTGGACGAGCAGCTGAGTCCATCGCATTCGCCGCCAGATTCGTTGAATACAAATTTTAATAAACACAGCAGCGCAAAACCTGTTACTATGCCGCCTGTTAGGTCAAGCACAACACAATTTAGAAAACGCAAGCGAATTGTCCCGAAGCTTGGTAGGTTATTAGTGTATTATCATGGCTCCATCTTCCGATTCTTAGATCTTGGGTTCGAATCCGGTCGTGCTGCGAGAAAATGCGTACTTTATCTCTTTCACCTTTGATTGTATAACTATAATCCAAGCCACCAATTACCATTCTGCTTCGAAAGAACCAGTGGCACGACAAAAATGTTATTTTTATTTAATTAACATAAATATGTCATGCATTATAAATTTATAAAATGAAATTATTATTTGGGTTATCAATAAACATTTTTATTTTCAGAGTATTTAAATTCAAGACTTCTAGCTATAGAAGAGAAGAAGATAGCAATCAAAAAAGAAAAAAATGCAGCTTTGAATAGGTATACACCTTATCATTAAAACTATCTCTAATTATATACCTTATAATTATCAGCCAATTATAATACAAGATATTGCACATGAATGAGAAGGAAAAAAAAATACATTATTATTATATTATATACTTACATGTATTTAAAAAAACCGCCTTAAAAAACTATTTACGATTTTGCTACAGTATTTTGATCAACTGCTGCCTAGCGCCCTTGTCAACCTACTGTGGTTTTTAAACAATGGATTAGGATAAATCATCAATCACTATGTCATCATTTAAACATAAATAGTGTAAAACAGCACAGGCATTAATTATTTTGTAGTGTAAAACTCGATGACGCAATAAACATCGCCATCAGTTTAAAAAAAGTCCTAAGCAGCGTACATGTTAGTGTAGTGAGCTTTTGGAGTATTTTCAGTTGTTAACATGGCCTTTGTGGATAGTCTGAATCCCTTAAAAGCGAGCTAATCATGCCACTTTCAGGAAATTTCTTCCTTAAGGTAGCGAATTATGCACCAGGAACGTCAAACAAAACTGTCATGAGCAGCCCCGCCAAATTTAGCTGCCTATTATTTTTGTAACTGGTCGTAAATCTGAAACAAGGCAGAAATACATTTTATTGATTTTATAGGTATATTACACTTTTAAGTTGTATGAAATATTACATTAGAAATGTTAGTATAGGAATAAAATGTCATCACCCTTAGATGTCATCTCGGGCATCATAATTAAAAGGCAACTCTGTTCAAATCAAAAATACAGCCGTGATGGAACTTATAATGTAACATGTACTTACAATAGCAGCATTAATAGCATATCTTTGGCGACAGAAAAATTATAGATATCCTTTACTTGGCTGGTTTCTTGGTACAACAATACCTTGTGCGTGAAACTCCCCTTAAGCTGCAATCTCTGGTACACCAAATTTTACAAAGAATAGTAAAACACATGTCGAAAACTTTTTTTTTTAGGATCGCTGACGCCCTCTTGGAAATGACAAAAGTAATAAATAAAAAAATAAATAGTTGAATAATATATTACCCTTGTTTTATTTTGTTTTACTCTTGTTCTGAGGCAGGCAATTTGATGTAGCAGGTCATTCACCTTTTCTTAATGCAGTGACTTCAATTACACTTGGCTGGCTAGTTGGTGCTAACACTGCTAACCAATCATTACCCACTGGCTTATAGTAGCTGCCGGTGGCCAGGAAATTAAGGGTTGTAATGAATCCATCTACAAAAATAAATTATATTAGTACCTACATTCTTGTCCTAGGTTTCAGTCTAACTAACTTAATAAGCAATTATTATATTATTGTTTATGTAATGAAGCTGAAAAACAAGTCTGTTTTCCTATTTTTAAAGAAAATAAGTTGAAGAATTAATAAAATTTTAAGGTTTTTTTTAGAACCCAAAAGCATCCCTGGCGGTTCTCGCTAATTGGTGAAGCTGCAATATTGGTATAATACTACTCAAATATGTCCTAACAACTTACCCAAAAATCAGTTTCTTGCAATTTATTTTGACCCTAAAGGATGTTTAAGCAAAATAAAATTTTTAGTCGCCTTGGGTACGGCAACTGGCATTTAGGCCAATTTGGAAATGCTGTAAGACTTAAAAAACTGTCCGGCTTTTTGGGTCAAATGTCCGGGATAAAAAAGCGCCGAGTCCGGCTTTCACATTTTAGGAGATGGCACCCTATTCCTGCAATTTGCAGTGTATGAAGTCGGGGTGTGGATGATAATAAACATAACACTTACTTTGACTTGTGGTGTAATCCTAGTCACATCTGTGAGGTCCAGGAGTGATGAGTCTGCCTCCAAGGACGCCGCACAACCACCAAAACACACCGCAAAATGCACCCCGCACAAACAATTTGTGATCAATTGCAATTGGGATCAGCAGAGTCCCTTAGAAGTCTTCAATTTATGTTTGTGCGCTATTGGCGCCAGCGTACGCGTTGTCTTCGGAGCACTAAATCCATTTTTATTAATAATTTCAATATGTTATTTTTAAATTAAATACTATTACAATGACATAAGAATTTTATTCATTCAGAAACTAGTTGTGCGAGATTTGATTTAGGTATTTAGCCTAATAATAACTTTCTGGGCCTAAACTTTAAAACACAACGTAATAAATATTGAGGTTTAGAATTTTACTATTACAATATTTTTACTTGTGATGAAGATAAAAACACAGAAAAAAAAACAACTACAAACCTACAATATTCGCATAGACCGGTTTTTGATTTTACGTAACATCGAAACATGACGTAGACGACCTGTGTTAAGGTATACAGAATACATTTTTTGTAAACACACTAAACGTGTCGTATCGTGCCACGACACGAGACATAGAAACGTACGTCCCCACATAAAACGTTTTGTTATTTTTATAATGTAACAAGATATAGGTAAAAAAAGGATATGACCAGCTAGATTAGACAGAAAAGGACTCACCTCATTAGACAGTACCTCCCAGATACCGTCGCAGGCTATCACAATGAACTCCCAGTCGTCATTTAGCTGCCTTACTTGGACATCTGGGTAGGCTGTGAATAAAAAAGTACTATCAATATTGTGACAAAATATTCATCCACATAGATCGGTCTTTTAATCATGGTTTGAACTTTCAAAATCGCATAATTTTGCGCACACACACATTTTTCACGTCCAAAATTTAGGCAAGCTTAACACTATACCTTGTCCATTTGTTTATTTTCTTTTTGACATACTGAGACAGTTCGAAATTAGGGAAGCTCACACACGTTACCGATACGATATAAAATTAAAACGATTTTATTTAAGAAGAACTTTCAATCGATTTAATGCATCCACATAGTTTTAGAACAACCACTAATTATTTGTTTGTTATAAATGGTCGTAGTTATTGTTCTTTACTCTTGGTTCAAATTAAAATTACAAGATTTCGACTTAATTCCTTGCAAATAAGTAATCATAGAGTCATAGATACTTGTTTTATTTTCTTTTTTTTATTAAATTGACAGTAACAATACTTACATAAAGTCAAATAATGTTTTCATATGATCGATTTATCGATTATCGAGTTTGTGGTTGTTTGTAAAGAAAAGGGCACATCACTAAGTGGGCGTTACCCGTCAATAAAGTACGAGAGTATTGTAATACATTACTTTGAAAAAAAAAACAGTAATTCATAGTCGTGAGCTGTCAAAAAGAAAATAAACGAATGGACAGAGTACAGTTGTGACTAATCGAAATGAAATGTAATTTTCAGACATTTGAGCGATTTTTTTTTAAATGTCGCTTGCCTACGGGACCCTGTCACTCTGAAATAACAACAACAATGAAGCGTTAAAGATGTGTAATCAAGTGAGAAACAATATAAATCCAGGGTCTGCCTAGTTTGGGACCTACCTGTGACAATCTGTTCCTGCGGCGACAGCCTATAGTTCCTCTTGAACACGTAGTCGCCGAGCGCGCGGGACAGGGCCAGGTTCCCGTTGACCCGGTTGAGCTGGACCCAGCCGCCGCCCGCCGTGATGCGGCGCATCTCCTCCTCGTTGTTCGGCTTGTGGTCATAAGACAGCATCTCCACCTATACAGACGATAAGTAAGCAAGTTAAGTATCTGATAAGCCACTATTATTTTATTTTTTTATTAAAAAAAAAAAACGTCTCCCGCACTAAGGAATTAAATGCTTGTGTCGCGGGGGTTTCACAAACATTCAAATTACATGCACAAAGAACAGCTAGACTTGGTGCAAGCATTTGTGGATGCCAATTACAGCAGCAGAGGTAATTGGCGTGATGACCTATACCACTCGGCTATCCGTGCAGTCAACCGCTAAGACATGTTATGTAATAAATTTAAGTACCTTTATGTTATATGTATGTAATATATATGTTATATGTATGTAATATATCTCACAGTCAAACAAAAGCACTGTTTTGTGAGACACAGTTTATAGTCCATAAGTTTACAATGTATCTAATTAAACAAAAAACGCTATCAAACGGTGAAGGATAACATAGTGACGAAACCTGGATTCCAAAAAAAATAATTTGAAATCCGCAAGTGTGCAAGCATAGTGATAAATGCTTTTTCTGTCTCTATATGATAGAGGCCCTATAAAAATAATGCCGCTATTAATGTAGCCATGTATTATAATATATCTACCATCGACACGAGAAGATCTAAGATAAGATCACATCATCATTATAAATGTATCTCATTGCATAGACAAATCAACGGCGCATAAGCGCATCATAAGCAAATAGCACAACACGTTACAGAGTTCCGATGGCCAAATCATCGTAATCAAATATCAAGAAACAGTTCTAATTTAGCTAATAAGATTTAACCTGAACAAACTAAAATAAATACGCGCGTGCCGCCGCTTTGATATGAAGGTACGAAGCTAAGGTTCACACCCAGGTATTTGGCTTGCTGCTCACATGGGATAGGCTTGCTAAAGAGGGTTATGGGTGGAGGGGGAGCGGGAAGTCGCAGTTTCCTACTAAATAGCACGGCTGCGCAATTGGTAGGGTTGACTTCGATACATTTGGAACCATTGCAAGTAATAATAAAGGCAAGTAAGACTCCTCACCGCGCCCCTAACGCTGGCGATGGCTCTGGAGTCGCCGACGTTGGCGCAGTACAGCGTGTTGTCCTTGATGAGCACCA
Source organism: Diachrysia chrysitis (assembly GCA_932294365.1). Classification (NCBI taxonomy): domain Eukaryota; kingdom Metazoa; phylum Arthropoda; class Insecta; order Lepidoptera; family Noctuidae; genus Diachrysia; species Diachrysia chrysitis. Next base: position 3,550,810 of record OW028659.1, on the reverse strand, counting down.
CCACCGCCGTGCTGCCCGCCACCTTCTGCTGCAGCATGTCTTCCTCCAGCATCGCCTGGTCCAGTTCGAGGAAACCCTGGAAGAAACAAATCATCATAATTACACACCCTTATATAATGCGCAGCTGGATGGAAGCCAAACCCAATATATGTAGTTAGGAACACTTTGGGCAGAAATTTTCGATAGTTAGATTCTTACTTAAATAAATAAATGTGGACATCACATACATTGCTCTGCTTGCAAAGTAGCTAATGCACTTGTGTTATGGAATCAGAGACAACCGATCCGAGACACTAGAGAAAAGTCGTTTTCTACATTGACCCGTGCGGGGATCGAACCTGTGACCTCAGAGCTGGCGACTTGAAAACCAGTGTGTACGCCACTCGACTACCATTTTGATGGAGAACGTGCAGGTGCTTGTGTTACAATGATAATCTTTATTAGTAGAAGTATAAAACGTTACATTTTCTTCTGTATTTTATTTTTGTTTTATTATTTCTGTAAATCATCGTTAGCATTATATAACTGAGCCTTCATTTCATTTGGTTATGCGACTGCCCTCTGTATCTTGCGTAATCTAATCAAAATAACACAACAAGCTCTTATTATGCATTTTTCTTATTTTCATTCACTTATAACTTGCGCTAGGAGGGGCCAATCTTTCTAGCAAAGCGGTCATCTTTGTTAATCATTGATGAAGATATATAAGAAAACAATACACAAAACACAAAAATCTAAGTAACTAGCTGTTGCCCGAGGCTTCGTCCGCGTGGGTATCGCGGCAAAAAGTAGCCTATATCTTTTTTTAGGATTCAAGGTTACCGCATACTAAGTTTCATTCGAATCGGTTCAGTAGTTTAGCCGTGAAAGCGTAACAGACAGACAGACACACAGAGTTACTTTCGCATTTATCATATGAGTATGGAATGCAACTTTAATAAAAAAAAAACGAAGGTTAACGATATTGACGTAGAAAGTCAAGAACTACTCTAAAATGTATATAATACCTCTGCATGGGTTTATAAAAAAGAATCGTAATTAACCGTGACATTACTAACACAATGTTATTTCCAGACAAATGTCAACTAAAAATAATTAAACGCCTGTAGGGCTGGCACAAACTTTAACCTTTAAGAGCGTATTATAAAAATTGTTAAATGTATTACATAACGTGTGAATTATGGACCGCCTCCTAAATGAATTTTGTAGAAAAGAGGTCGAGCTATCGATCTTTATAGCTCCATCTCTTTCTATCGCTAGATCATGCATGGTTCTAAAACGGTATAGTACGGTTTTAGAATATTTTATTAACTATATTATTTGAGTGATCTAAACCCTAATCAGAATCTCTCAGACTCCCTAGTCAGAGTCTCAGACTGAAATATGTCCAAATAATAAAGAGTATACTTTTCGCGAAAGTTTATCGTTAATCTTAATAGCAAGCTCTGCTAACAAAACAAAATGTAGGTAAATGTATTCATCGTATAATCAAACAACTGTTTAGTATTTCTAATCACATAGTTACTAATCCAGTTATTGGATTGGTATGTAAATAAAATGTAATTCAAACATTTTAAACGTAGCGACAACCCTAACTTCGTGTTATAGCTGTATCACGTGCCAGTTTTCGCGTAATGAAGTTTTTTAATAAATTAATAACACACCAACATGCAATGTGTGCACGTATTTAAGGTCAAATTCTATGTTATTCAAATTAAACATTATAAACTATGTAACAAAAACCCTGTCCGATCCAATAAAGGCGAATTCCAGGTTCAACATACGTACTAGAAAAAAAATTCTCGCTCAGGCGGCTTCTTTGATACAAAACTGTAGGTAGTCCACGTGAACTTTGTCGAGCGATCAGTGTTGCCTTTGATCAGTTTTATTTTAATTTAATTATATTCACCGGGGAAAAACAATAATCTCAAATCCATTCAATAGTTACGTATAATGTGTATGCAGTACGATGCCGAATAATACTCATAAGGATCGGACAGGGTTTTTTCTGCATGCTGTATACCAAATGTCGCCTAAGAATTTCTCATATATCTTAACAATAATGGTTCCTTTTTTTCTTTCTGTATATTCTCCAGTACTAGATCACGAAATAATCGCGTCACGGGGTTGGACACATTGATAAGGATACTAGCACCGAGACTTGGGAAATGATGTTCACACTATGTCCAAAAATTTGTCTCATTCGGAGATCGAACTTTGCACGTTAGGAAGTGATAGTTAGCACCACTTATACTACTCCAACAAGACTTTTTTATTAGTTCGCGTATCTGAGTCACATCCTTTGAAAACATAATCTGTACTTAGGTATAAACAAAAATCTATTGCCAGATGTATGACGAAGTATCACTTAAGAACGGCTAAAAACTACAAGAAACACATCCAAATTGGTCGGATTTGGGTGTCTTTTTTTTGTTTTGTTTGTAATTGTCAGAACAAGGTTTGTATGAACGAAAATTTGCGAAAAATCTGCGTGTAATCTCCAAAATTGACTGAACAACCACTGTTAGGTCAGCTAGTCTATATTTATCTATATTTAAAAATGAATACCGATTTCCTTTGGCCACGCCATTACTTCTGAACGGGTGCATCAAATCGATAATTCTTTTTTTTGTTATTTTCAATATTGTAAAAAAAAAAAAGAAAATCTAAGGAAGTGTTTTCTCTCATCACCGCGAAGCCGGGGCGGGCAGCAGTAATTCGATAATAACTATAAAATTACTTTTTATAATCAATTTTTTTTAATTAATATTTACTATATTAGTGTTTATATGCAGTATTGTTTAAATTACATACCATCAAGTGAACAATTTGTCGACCGGCTAATACACAAAAACATAAATCGATCTCAAATATAAAAACAAAATATATAATTTCTTTTAATTTCATCACTATTGGGTAAACATTTACATAATATTATTGTTTTTACGACCAAATTGTTGCCTGTTATGATGACGCTGTATATTTGGAACGTCCGAAACAGGTCAGAGGAAAGTTCCCGTTCTATTTATCAAGATGATGACGTCACACCTTCAGTAAGGGGGCGAGGGATGACTGTGACTTTATAGACAAAAAAATACAATAGGGTAAAAAAACAACAGATATGACAAATATTGATGAATCAAAGTACGACATTGGTGCCGATTCTCTTGTACACTAACAAAACCAAAATTAAACCACGGTGTAAAAAGGTTTAATTAGTTTGATCAGTGTGCGTGATTGAAAATGCATTGTGTAATGTTTCGGAAAATAGTATATTTTTTTCGTTTTTTTTTTTTAGTATGCTGTTATTCCTAGTATTTTGTGTGATTAAACCATTGCTATCTTATACTAACATGCAGCGTGGGAAAAGGACGGAAACAGATAACAACTAACTTAGAAAAGTCAAACTAGTTTTCGCCTTTAACATCACTTTGTTTTAGTGCACACGTTTCTGCGTGTTGGTAGATTTGTATGAGAATTTTAATCGACACAAAATTTGACAGTTTTAATTGATGTCTGTCCTTTTCTACTTGTGTACAAGTGAAAAAGATACACATGGTTTAAAATAAGTTTAGTGTGTGTTTCACAGAATCGGCGCCAATAAGGGTAGGAGATTTCCGAATGGATCTGTACTTACGTATGTTCTATATTTAGTTTATCGTATCGTTCATCTTTCGATCAAGACGATGGTGAAGGGGCCAACTCCTATCAAAAATACTGGTCCATCTCAATCTCAACACAGGACACTATAGCATCGATATGTGGAAACGATAGAGACAGTCCTTTGACCTGCCCTGTTTTAGTGGAGATCGTTTAGTGTGGATTTCAAATTTCAACGGTACTACTGAATGGGACAGAATATAAAAAAAGGGTTAATTATTTAAATAGGTACCGTCATTTTTATAAAACTATTACAATAGTGTTATTCTACTCTACGTTATTTGCACAAGGACTACTGACGAAAAACACTATCATCAACGACATCTTTAAATATAGAATCGGTTTAAATAAATATTTTCAATCAAATTCGTCACCGCAATTTATGGCATCGTGGAAAAAAACGACCTTATTTTGACACATCTCGTGTCATAGCACAAATTAAAATCAGCTGCAGCAACTCATAATTAGGGACTCATATTGAGTCTGAAACTAGTCGGGCGATCCCGAGAATATATATGCGTGAGTAAACCGTTTTGTTTTAAATAATTACGAATACTCCTCACGAAAGTTATTATACAAATTAATATTTGTAATTACCTGTTTTAAAGCCTCTTCTATATTACCGAGGTGGTATTCTGGTCGTGCTGTTATAAACTTGTGCAGATGTTTGCCTGCATACTCCGCTATATTTGCACCTGAAGAAAAATGGTTGAGTAAAATTTTATGAAAAATAAATCAATAAAGTAATTATTTTATTGGTATGTATTTGTAATCAGTCACTTTAATATATGATTTGAAATGTCTTATTATTTGATTTTTTTTTTACTTCAGAATGAGTGCTTGTCGCCGATCAAGCAGATCAACCAGGAATAATATCTGCGGAGATTGTCCGAAACGCTCTGCGATATTTAACAAGTAGAACAAATCAATCTTTCGCAGCCAAACAAGCAATTTCCCGAGTAGCTGTGTCTATATTGTCTCTTTCTAAGTTTTTAATGTTTTTAAAACTTAGTAAATGGCGCTATTGTCGATTTTGAGGAACTATTCGCCCAACAACAAAAAACCTTCAAAATCAAAAAAAACAAAGCTCATTTATTTAAAATAGGCTACAAAGTAGCACTTTTCAAACGTCAAAATAATAAAATAGACAGCACCCAGCTGTGGAGAAGAAACGGCGCAACAAACTCCACAGCAGCACGCTGTCTTTCCAATAACAATAATACAAAATATTATTTAGGGACCGCGCCAAATAAACAAGCGTTTGAGGTCCTTACCACCATGTCCATCATAGACTGCAAAGTACGCAGTCCCAGGATCCTCCGGCAGCGAGAGGATGTGTGTGTGGGAGTCGTCCATGGACACCCGCCATCCCTGCATGCACGACGAGCCGACTAGGTAGCGCGAGTCCTGGCATGTCGACGATTGCTTCTCCGTCACGGGCTCAGATAGGGTTTGACCCATTACTCTGGAAAATAAATATTAATATTCTTTTAAAACACTAAACAAAGTATTAAATACTCAAATGGGTGTGGTGGTAACCAGTTTGTTAAACCATACACACAAAGATTGGTATTGATCTGAACTATATAATTATTGGTTCGTACCATAAATAACCAATAGAGAGAAGTCAGATTTAATATTTTTTTTCAGGTCCACACAAAAACTTTTTATACTATTTTCTCATTGAGACATGCACAAGCACTTGATTGGTATATAATCAACACCTCAATTTTTCATAAATTGTTTTCTGATTGATTTTCGCTGATATCTTATAGGAAATGTACTAAAAATACTAATTCTTTATTATCCCAAACACATTAACAAACTTACTTAACTTTCCTAAACTTAACTACAAATATACACTTTAATGCAATTGATAATTTACAGACAGAAACAGACAATTTATTTAAATTTTGACAAAGTTGTAACCAGCTTTATGTGCACTGCTCACAAAAACTGCTTGGTAAAACAAATAAGTATGCAAATATAACACTTAATTAATCATGAACTCTTCCCTTCATGGTTCAAAATATACACTGGATCACAGTAATTAGTATGAGAGGAAATAATACTAGACCTATCGCCTTCAGGCTTACACTCCACACACTTGAGAACCTATAAAGAGTTAAATTTGCATTTCATACCTTTCCACAACAACTACCTATTATAAAGTTATTTTAAGTTATAATTATATACATATGAATTATTCAAAAGGGTAATACAATAACTTATTATTAGATTCCTAGATTTAAGGTCATTAGTTATTAAAATGCCTTGAGAAACAGAAAGAACAATTGTGTTTTTTTTATGGTGGCATGGAATCTCTTACAGGCAAGTACCAATGTAACTTTTTTTTAAATTATATGTGTTTTTTCTTATTAATGCTAAGACATTATTGACAATTGGTGAACATAAAATATTGTGGGGAAACCTGGATTCTAATAATTGAAATCTGAAATTGCCAACCCACAATGAGCAAGGGTGGTTATCAATGCTTGTTCTTCTCTACATGAAAGGCCTGTGTCCAGCAGTGGGACATTAAAGGCTGCTATTGTTATTATTATTATTTAATTTTTAAACAAAAATAATGTAGCCTTAACAAAAATGTATTAAAGCTGAAGATTTTTAAAAAGTACAATGATACTGTTTAGTGTTTTAGTTCAGCATAGTATTTCAGCAAACATGCATAATAATAGCAAATCATGTCATTGAACCCTTTAATTGCCGCAACTAAACCTTCTTTTTACAATAACTTTAAAACATAATTGTGGTGTTTAACACAGAGTATCTAATAAAATGTCGATTTATTTTAACGAAAATACAATTTATGGTCTGTGTTCAAAAGTCATGCTTCAAGTGAGGTTTATATTTTATCATATCTATTTTTGGTGTTGACTGCAATATAAAGATAGCGATAACTAGCAAACATATATGAAAAGAGATATAGGTACCCAAAATAATTTATGGCCTTTTATGATATAGTATATAATATCAGATCTTGGTAATTTATCTAATAATTTTGCTTCGAAATGTGTCATTATTAGAGTGATGGATACCTACCAAAGCAAAATTTTAAGTTAATTAATACCAAGACCCGAGTAATAAGAAAAAACTTTATTATTAAATATGTGATTGCAGTATTGAAATACATACTTAACTTGGCCAAAATTATGATGTACAGTTTGCATGACCTATTGGTTCATGAATACTTACTGTAGATGAGGTGCACAAAAACACTGATAAAAACGAAATAGCAAATGATTTTAAAGATAATATTAAAGCAAGTATCCTAAAATCGTCACGGGTAACGGAAACTGTAAACAGACTGTCTTATAATCACCAGTATCGATAGAACAACTAAATATGACTAACAACTGATGTCATGTACGAATTTAATTAAACCGCCTTTGACTAGACCTTTCTCACAGTGATACAATCTTGCTGCACTAAGTAAACACAGCTATTGTTTGTATAACTCATTATCTGTCACTTAACACCAAATAAACTGTAATTATCGAATTTATAACAACAAAAAACGATAAGATAACTCCTTACGACTTATACTGCGATACTATTCCTTAAGTATTACAAAGGAAACAAATAAACGCACTCACGGTTATCTCACACACTAGAAATTCGTCTGTTTTACGCTATTGTTATCTTCAGTAACAATTCAAAGTTTATTTTCTATAAATTTGACGAAAATGCGTAGGTAAATAAGATCCGAGATTCACAAACGTCAAAGTAAAAGTGACATTGTAATTGCAGTGTTGCCAACTTGCCAAGATTTAAATCGGTAAAAAATTCTGAAGAAAAGTAGAAGAATGTTGTTTATCAATCCTCATTTTTATTAATTTGTTTACTTGATAATTCATGTTTCAGTAAAACACAGGCGCAGATTAAAACTTCTATATTTAGCAAAATACGTTAACTGTAGTCTAATCTTACCACGCAATCATTAATATCTATTGATAGCACCTACTCTAAAAAATTACATTTCTGTTACTTGAAGATTTACAATCCAGTCATTTCTGTAACTTGAAGATTTACAATCCAATATTCTGATTCGATTTCAATTTTTCCGTTGCAAAAAATCTGTTAGACTTGGCAAACACATTAAAATATTAATAATGTAAAGATTACATAATACTGATAACTCTTACATAATATACGCACATAAAATTAAAATATGTTTTACAGTTTTCATTCAAAATATAAGTCGGTACGGTCCCTTTTTTTTCTCTTCAGTCTTACTCACTCTTGACGGATTGGTCGTGATTGGTTTATTAGGTTGGAAGTAGGTACGCGTATTCTACATGTTTAGCCTTCATTTTATTGTCGTCGCCTGTCTTCTTGGCTTGGGTTATAATATGTACGCACAGGAGGTTATATAAAATATAAATAAATTTCCTGGGCTTGCAAACTTATATTAGATAAAAAGTAGTAAAGTAGTTTTCTTTTAAAATAAATGTTGTAATGAATTATCAGAAACATAATTTTTCTTTTAAATAAAAAGTTTTGTAGCTTCATCCTTCTGTAGACTTTCTTCAAGAACGATAAGTGTTAGTAATGTTAATGTTAAAATAAATTTTAATTTAACCTAGTTATATATACCTGGTTTATACTTGTATCTACTTACTGAATTAGGTATCCTTTTTAAATTCTCATTCTCAGCCATTTTACTTGGTTTACGAGGCGGACGGACACGAATGCGATGTTTTAGCCAGTGTTTCATTTATTCAAACTAAAATACACTTGAGGGCTCCTTTATTAAACTAGAAAAATACACAAAACACTTGCCTCATTATTTTTGACGCTCCAAACATCATTTTCTTGGTTTACTTAATCAAAATATAAAACAGTAGTTATTTGTGTAACATATAAATATCGTTTGTTGATGTTTTATCGCACAAAATGTAAATTTATTAAAAAAACTGTAAAGTCTAAAATTGTCACGTAAAAGTTTATTATAAATTGTAATAGGAGAAATGGCGTTGCTGCTTTTGTCCCAGTTATAAAATCAAAGAGGTTGGTTGCATTTATTTATTCCACCTAATTATCTCAATACAAGTGCTAAATTGCTAATAAAATTCAAAATAGGCAAAAAGCGATTGAATTTGGTACGCTCGTTAATCTTATAGTATGTGCTCACTTTTGGCGTCAGGGGCTAAAAATATTAACCTTTGAGCAATATGTATCCCGCAACATCACTATGTGTTATTTGTCAGGCGCCTTTTTGCTGTTACTTTTTATGCATAGTTAGTGAGTTGTTTCGACTCTTACATTATAATACATTACCATTATCGCATGCTGTAATGCAGCGCGCCTACCCCAGTAGGTATGCGATAGAGAGTGCATTTTATTATTATACTGTTCATAAAAGTAATTAGAAGATTTTGAAGTTTAAAAAACATACAATACTATATTGTGTATTCGCTATATAATCTTAATAAGTATAGTTTTTACTCATAAATTGAGAAGATATTCCAACGATATGTCTATCCTACGAGACTTGAAAAAAACACTGTGTTTGGCTTAAAACCGAGCATGAGGGTTTGATTCTCAGGTCGAGAAAATTTTGTGAATTTCAGAAAGATAATTATGTAGCGGCGTTAAGAAAGACTGTAACTGATATTAAATTAATAATTTGATAGACAAAAACTCAAATCCATACTAATATTATAAACGCGTAGATAACTCAGTAGTGTCTGTCTGTCCGTCTGCCTGCTGCCTTCATGGCTAAACCGCTGAACCGATTATGATGAAACTTAGTAAAGATAACCTTAGAGTAACCTTAGACAAGTATAGAGTGCGCGCATCGCTAATACCCCGTTTTGCCGAGCGTAAGCTAATTTTTAGCAGTATACTACGCTCATTTACTGATTTAAGTGATTTTCCGTGCGACGACAGACGTTTATGGAAAAATATCGATGACTCCGATATTATTAGGGTAAAATTAGATCGTGAGGTAGTTTTAATTAAACGGGCTCTCTGTTTTGACACAATTTTTACGATTTTACTTGGTCATACTACAGTTTATTCTCGCATACTAGTGCCTACAGTGCATGCTCGATATGCACACTCAATAGTTTACTTTTTTTTTCTGATATCCGGATCCCACACAGGCGAAACCTCGGCCAACAGCTAGTCTATTATAAATAGTTGTACCAAATCCAGTTGACACTTTAGATATACGAGTATTTTAGACATCGTATAGTAACAGTGGTATAGTCCAACCCTATTTTAAGAAGATCAACGAACTCTGAACGTCTATTAAAGATGTTTTTTTGTCATTAATGAAATGTCAGAACGTAATTATCTAGAGGCGAAAATTGCGGTTAAAACAAGAAGCCTTAAATACCAGTTTGTAACCTTTCAAATACATTGCGATGGTCACTACATAATTAAAATGAGAAAAGATTATAATTATGATGAAAAACAAGAAAAACTTCAAATGATTAAATAGTAGGTATTTATATTTCAAAAAATATATTATTTAATCCTATAAAATAAATGATAAAAAGGTAAATTATATTAAATTATTTAATAATATAATTAAACCTTTATATTTGGACTTTAAAGGAAACTAGAGACTGCGGTTTTAATGGCTTACAAATAAAATTTCACAAATTGTCTGATTAAAGTGTTTTTCTCTGGATATTTTTAAAAGCCTTTGCACCTTGGCAAAAATAATAATAATAATATCTTGGGACATCTGACACACGGTCGTCTGATCCCAAACTAGGCAGAGCCTGTGCTATGCTATAAAAATAAAACTATACTATTAGATACATAGATTTAAGATAACTACATCTAAGTACGAGTAGGTTCTGAGAGTTGTGAGAGTGAAAAGTACTTATGACATGAAAAAATTGTTTAAAAACAATGTACCTATATATTTCACAGACCTACAATTGTCTATTGTTTCAATATACTTTTTTCCATACGATTGTCATTTATTTTACTAAGGTTTCTGCGGTCCTTATAGGTTATATTTAATGGTACCATTAAATTCAAGGTTAAAAATCATTTAATATTGATTAGGCACGCAAAATACGACGCAGAATAATGCGCAAATAATTTTCTTTCGTCACACATTTACAGCGAGATATGATGAAATTAATCACAAATCTGATTCCAGTTGAACCGGCTGTGTCATCAGAATTTCGATTAAGCAATTGTGGTGTCTATTTTCAAGTTTATTATGGTCGAAATTCATGTAACCGTGGCTTTACCAGTAACATTCACTTGTTTGCTATTCCTTTACATAAAAAAAAGGGTAGCAGTCACGGGACGCTTGACCTAATAGCTAAAATAAAAAAAAAAACTGATTATGACAGGAACTATTAATGAAAAAATAAAATATTTCATTTTTTTTCCAGTAAATTACTCTTTTGTTTTTTAATCACGACTTACGAATTAGTGACGCGTCGCCATACCGTACACACTACTACATAGGCGACGCTAATAGGTTTTACCCGCGGCTATGGTGTTTCACATCAAAACTACTAAAAGAATTTGACGACCTCCGTGGTCGAGTGGCTTAAACACCGGGTTTCAAGGCGCTAGCTTTGAGGTCCCGGGTTCGATCCCCAGACGGGTCAATGTTGAAAACTACTTTTCCACATTGTTTCGGGTCTGGCTGTTTGTGGTAGCTTTGTTCTCTCTGATTTCACAACACAAGTGCTATAGCTACTTAATTTAGGTTCAGTGATATTGTCAACACATATAAAAAAAAATACGATATTTGGCAGACAGTTTATAACTTGGATTACAATACACGATTTAAATTTAAACATGTTTTATGTTAATAATTCCACAAGGAACGGGAACTACGCGGGTAAAACCACGGGGCGCTCCTAATAGTTTATAAATAAATAGTTAAATTAAAATAGGCCTTATATTATAATGTTATCCTAACCGTATTTCGGAGCGACAGATCTATACAGATAGCTAACGTCATGGTATGGTGGATAGTAGGTTCATAAGTGTGACACAAATACAGGTGCATCCTGTATTTAATCGCTGTTATCGGTCAAAAGGAACGGAAATACAACACCGAAGAGATTCCGAGAATTTTTGCTTTAACAATATATGTCTGTATACAGAGACTTTTATAATCGTAAAACTGGAAATAGATTTCAAAGCGTTTTCGCCCATTTTGGTAGCAGAACCCATTACTTGCCTAGCTATTCAAGCAATTTGACAAAATATAGAATGTAGAGAATTTGGAAATTAACCAACTACTTAATTAGCCATTACGACACAAACAAGTTTTGTTAATTAAATAAGACGTCAGCGTGTTTCCTATAAACTACAGCAGTTAATAAAATCTTAATAACAAAAACAAGATACTTAAAAAAAAAGAAGGAAAAAAATATTTATTATTAAGGCTTGGAAAAATTTAAATCGTAGATAGAGCTAATTGTTAGCTTGATATTCATAATTTATCGAACTGTAAAATTGTCCCACAGCTGGCTGTCCCACAGGGCATGGGCCTCTTTCCAAATAGAGAAAGCAGCGAGATTCACCACGCTTGTTCACTTACGGGTTATATTTCAATTCCAATTTTTAGAATCAACCTCAATCAATTACGATGTTTTTATTACCGAATGAGTCATTTGAATTCCACATAATTTAATGACAGGAAGCACTTCTCATTTTACTATGATCCGTGTCAATTTATCCGCCTCAACGGATTAGCATCGGTCAATCGATACAATATATTATTATAAGTTACATTATCAGTAGTAGAGTGACGAAATTGTAACCAATGTGGCAATGTGGTGCACTCAGTATCGAGACGAAGCGCGCTGCGTTCGCGCGCCATTCACGCGAGATCCTTAGTCTGTTTGAGTATTAAAAAAGTTATTTTTAAAAATGGCGTGCCCAATGAGGTTAGTTTGGTTTTTGTTTTTTTTTTGTTTATGGGTCCTGATATATTTGAGTTTCGGAACGACACATTAGTGTTTTTTTTTAAATTAACAGATATTAAATTATTATAATTTAATTAAAATATTTAAATTTAATTTAATTATTTGAGTTATTGTTTAAGTTTATTTTTATTTAAATATAAATTCGTTTTTATCACAACGTAATAATGTTCTATTTAAGAATAACTATGGCTTCGGTTCTTGTAAGCCGTTAAAATCACAAGACAATTCGTATTTATTTTATTTTTGTGGTTCAAACTAAGTATTTCGGATATATACCTAATCAAAACTACCCGCTTTATTAATGCAAACATTAAAATAAATAAAAACAATTTGTGGTCCCCGTAATTAAATAGGTATCTTTATAGTTATGCCATAAGAAAAAAGTTTTCTAAGGTTTATTTTATGTTTGGTAACTTTCTCATCTATAACGATTAGCTTAAAAAGCTAAAACTAAAAGTTAAACCTAGTTTACTTTACAGATACTTATGAAAAACTGAGTTTTTATTGACCGAGAATTTCATTGATAGCTGCCGATTACTATGGTTTGGTCACTTTAAAATTTTTAACGTTCGGTTACTTTGATTGCGGTAATTTATTGTAAATAACGAGATACCATTAATTTGAAGAAGTTTTTTAGCGCTTTTCTTGAATGCCAATGAAGTTGTGTAGTTCTTGTATTGATAAAAAAATATGTATTTTCTATAAATTAAAATATAAGCCAATGAATAAAACATTAAAGGATTTATTTTTACATTTTGATTTATTCACAAGAAATATGGGCATTTTATTTATAAGTTTCTTTTCCGTTCCGTGTTTTGTAATTTAAATTTGGATTTCTTGTATAATCTATCTACCGATAAAAAGTGGCGGGATTGTTAGCCATAGAGTTGGAATCCTTTTTTATTTAATGGGAGGGAAAAGGTACGTTACTATGCTACCCTTTAAGTTTAAAGGTCATATAACATCCTTGTTTAATATACATGAATTAAAAAAAGTTGTGTAGGTTTTTACGGATAATTAAATGAATAATGTCTACATAAATATAAAATTTTGTAGGAATCTAATAATGTAGTACTACAACTGGTAACCTAATTAATAACTTTAATGGGTATGTAAATTGCTTTTAAATATATAGGCAAAACAAATAATTAAATCGCAATATCAGTAAAGCTATAAAACGTTGATTACCAGATAATTACGTAAACTATGTAAATAATTATTAGACCAGTAATATATCATAGTATGTAGGTATGTACTTCTCCAAAAAGGTTACGAGAAACCACAGATTAGCTTCATAACATTCTTGTTTTATAACATAGAGTCTACGATTTATCGAGCTAATCAGTTCCATCACATTTTTCATACATTCTTGCAATATTATTCAGCCTTTAACTCTTTTAATATCAGACCCATATCCAATTATAGTATAGTATAGTATTTAGGAATTTAATAACATCCTCTTTGGTAGCTTGCAATGCGTTTCCACCTATTCCTCGATTAAGGGTGAAGCACTCCAGAGGCAGTAATGCCAACAGTTAGAGAATCTCAGTTGTAAACAAAAGTTCACGGGGAATCATTCAGTAATTGAAACTAAATTGTACTACTAAACCACTAGAAAAATCCACTAGCCACTAAAGGCAATATTTCGCCACTAAAAGGGGGGTCGAAACCACCAGTTTTAGTGGAAAATCCACTAGGTTGGCAACAATGTCCAGAGGTTACTCCAAAGGCACATTTCGCCTTCCCTAAGGTGAATTAAAAACAAGAGAATTTTAACAGGCTATAAACATAGATACTTTTACAAAACAAGTCGACGAATTCTCGAAATAAAATATAAAGAGGTGTACAAAAATAAATTATGAATTTATAATGAAATATTTAAAAACGTGACTAATCGAGTTTTGAAACTTATTAAGTTTATAATTTTAGATTCAAAACACTATAATTAATAACCATCTTAATTTACAAAATATGTTTCTTCTTTTACGTATTTCTAAAAATATCATGTTAAATATGTATTAACCAGTCCTTTTGCGTTATTTAAGTAGGTATGAGATATTTTGTAAGTTATTAAGGTACGGATACTAATGTGAAATAGTTTGTTTGGACAGAAAAGCCAGGATACAGTAGGGACTTTTTATTGTAGAATAATATTCTTGTACGCATTACCCCACACACGGCACACGTACAATGGTCCAAACCAGTGCCCTTAGATACCCTCCAATTTAATTTTAATTCTAATACAATGCCAATGCAAATTTTTTATTAATTTAGCAGGCACACAAACAAGACACTGTAGGTACAAAAAATGCTCTCAATGTTTAGATTCCGGATACTTAAAAAGTTAAATTCCTAAGTATAAAGTTAATTGACTTTCACATTTCCATTTCAACAGCCAATATAATCTTAGTCATGTCAAAACTATAACAAATTCGTAACGTGTCGCCGTCGTTAACTGCAACGATTTTGACATTTACATCCATGCATCAAAAATTTGTAACCTTGTCAGACAAGTTTAACATATTACAAATACAATTTTTGGTAATCACTGAACAAGTATTTCTGGTTCACTGACCATGCTAATTATTGTCAAACACAGGTGAGATGACAGATGCTGCAACGAAGAGACAAAATTCCATTACACAATATTATGAAATACAGTATCTAGTTAGTATTAACTGCACGCGGTGGCAAGCTTTTGATTGTTACAACGAACGTTGTTAGTAATTTGCGGGCTGATTTTTACAATGCCAGATAATTTTATCCGGGGGAAAACTGTAAAAAGATTCAGAATTATTCTGAATATTTGACAGTTATTCCATCCAAAAGCTGTCGGACGTCATTTTTATTCTACGAATAAAAATTATCTTGCGATGGAAAAATCGGCCCTGAGTGATATTAAATATAGTTAAGTCATCTTAAAGTAATTAAATTTAGCCTGTTTTTAAGCTGGCTGTGGTAATGGCAATAAATTATTGATTTTTGAGTATGGAAACAAAACAATGGTCAAATTTGGATACGGCAGGACATGTTGATACTACAAACAAAATGTATGCAACACCACATTTTAAAATGTAACAAATGTTTCATACAAATAAATGCATCTTTATCTTTATGCTCTTTCTTTCCCTTCATGGGGACTACGCGGGAACCTCTTATTTTACAATCTACCGCAATTTCGGCGAGGTGATAAATAATAATAATATCTTGGAGCAACTTACACACGGCCATCTGACCCCAAACTAGGCAATGCCTATATTATGGCAATCAGACAACTGAAAATCATACTTGTAGGTACATGTCATTATATTTCCAAATATATACTGATAGATTTCACCCCGACACAGAAGCATTTTCATCACACAAAGATATGTCCTGGGTGGGAATCGAACTCAAGACCTTCGGGTTTAGCTGGCAGGGTCACTAACCACTATATTAAAAGCCCAGTCAAATTAATTAAAAAATAAATTGTTCAACAATCCGTGATTTAGATTTTAATGTCATTTGTTTAAGTTACAATTTCTAATAGTACGTTTTGTACCCAGGTCAGTCATGGACGAGAGCATGGCCCAGGAAGGCGATTGCCTGGGCAATGAGGCTGGGATGCTGTATGGAGAGTATCTGATGCTGGATAAGTTACTATCAGCTCAGAGAATGCTCAGCGCTGAGTCTTCGAAGCCAGTGCACGATGAGCATTTGTTTATAGTCACACATCAAGGTAAGAGATCTCTAACTCTAAAACAAAATTTTAATGCCGTTTAACGCGTAACGATTATTGACAAATGATTTAGCAAGTTATTTAATACGGCAGAAATTCGTAAGACTAATAATATAGTACTCTTAACGTTTGTATAATAACTTTCGTGAGGAGGATTCATAATTATTCGGGCGATCCCGAGAATATGCGTGAGTAAACCGTTTTGTTTTAAATAATAGTAACGTTTGTGGCATGTGGCATAAGATGTTCTTACGGCCATAAGACGTATTTATCCTACCCGTTGCTATTTTCCGCTTTAAACTGACAGAGACAACTAGAGAGAAAACTTTGGGATCTTACCTGAAACCAGCTCCGTCTTTTTCTTTTTACGATTCTCGTGGTAACTTTATGAAATGAAAGAAGTTATGCCTTTTATTCAGTGAACTAGAGCCTAGATGCTTAATGCTTTCTTTTGCCTAGAGTTTTCCCAAGCTACATAATATTCAGGTCGATATCTAAATACCTTACCGCGGCACTACAAGTATTTAATAAGCGTAGTCTATCAAAATACTATTCTTAATAATATTCTGCGAATGTAATATTGTATTATAAATAAATCAAGATTTGCGTCATCTTGTATTATATTATTATTATGCACCTGTTTATCAAATTACACACCTGTACCTATGTGTGTGTGTTTTGCACCTGTATATGTACCTATATATATATATTTTAATTTTAATAATCGAATGTTTTTATTTTACAACTTGATTACTTTTTAATATTTTGATAAATTTTCTTGCTTATTGAGGAATATTAACGGTTTACTCACGAACATTCTTGGGATCGCCCGACTAGGTTCAGACTCAATAGGAGTCCCTCAAATCATTTCGACTCGCGACACCGCCATTCGACTACCGACACCACCGCCGCCGCGTCAGCTCATGATTAGGGACTCCTATTGAGTCTGAAACTAGTCGGGCGATCTCAAGAATGTGCGTGAGTAAACCGTTGTTTCTAATTATTATGAATACTCCTCACGAAAGTCATTATAGAATTCTTTTTTATTATTTGCTGGTATATTTTTAGATGAGTTGTCGTCATCTTCCTCTAACTTCTACCCGTGGGCCACTCCATTGCAAATTTATTGCAAAAGCTGAAGGATGTAACCGAAAGGTTATATCTATCCAAAACAGGTTAAGAGTACATCTGATACAGAGTCAGTTTACAAAATTTCAGCTCAAAATTTGTTAATTAAATAATTGATAAGTAACTTTTCGCATCTGTTATCAGACACTAAAAATCATAACTAAACGTGTCACCACACTACGAGGGTCAATATATTACGTCACTCGCTAAAAGTTAAGATATATCACTTCAGCGGTCGGGTTATGATTTTTAGTGTCGTTTAATTAATTGATGCGAAAAATTGGATAACTATCAATTATTTAATTTACTCATTTGGAGTTGAAATTTTGTAAACTGACTCTATACTAGCAGGGCTATTCGCTATGCTGGTTGTCAACTAAAGCGATAATTGCTTTACAAAAACACTGTGAAAACACAAATTTCTTATCGTCTAACTTCTATTACTAACCTAACTAGATCTACTTCAACGTAGTTGGTCACCGACTTTAGCTGATACTAAATTTGCGTTTTTACCGTTATTTTTATCTAGTAAACATCGCTTGGGTTGTCAACAGGAGATAGCGAATAGGCCTACTGATGTACTCTTCACTCCTTTTGGATTGTTATGACTTTTGGTAACACCACAGAATATACAATGATACTGGTAACACTCTGTATATCATCTACCTACATTAAACCTACCCTATGTATCTTTAAAGATCTACAACATCCGAACTTAGAAATCTTACTTTACTAAGTTTTGCGTAGCCAGTTGGGATAGATGACTGGCTGTGAAAACTCAAAATCTAATCGATAGTCCGACAGTTAGATAATAAAATAATATTAGACACAAAATAAGAAAACACTAAGTAGATGGTGAATCAAAGTTCAGTAGAGGCGGCTTATGATGTCATGTTTGCGCACAAAATGCAAGAAATTGTGTATCGTCGAGACGTTTTGTGTTTTAGGTTAAATAAAAAAAAATACGTGTCTAATAAATTTTAGGTATTATATATTTATCTGTGAACATTAAAAAAAATGATCTACAATAAATTAATTAATGGACGTTGTAAATTTTTGAATGGACAAAAGACGGAAGAGAAACTGTTAATGATAAGACTGTCCATTCATGTAGTACATAATAATTATATGTACCTATTAATTGGTGTATATTATTATAAGACAATACCTTCCTTAATTAACTCGGCATAATTTATTATTGACGTCAAAGGCGAGAATTCAGCATGAATCATCATTATATAAGTATTTTTATGATGTCCTTTGACACGTCCGTTAATGACACAGAACATAAGTATACTATATTGCAGCAGTCTCGAAAACGGATGTCAACTGAAAACCGCACACAAGATCGTATTTCTCTAAATAAGGATCGGATGAAAGTCGCTGCTGAACCGGGGAGTCTGTGTACCGACTCTAATCATGATGAATGATTATTATATAAGGGTGTTTCTCATTTGACAGTAACAATAGCAGCATTTAATTATTTATTACTAGCTGTTCCCGCGGCACCCGCGTGGATGTCGGTTATCGCGGCAAAAAGTAGCCTATGTCCTTTCTCAGGCTTTAGACTATCTGTGTACCAAATTTCATTTGAATCGGTTCAGTAGTTTTGGCGTGAAAGCGCGACAGACAGACAGACAGAGTTACTTTCGCATTTATGATATTAGTAAGGATTATTATGCAAGTATGGATTTAGAAAGAACATCACAGTATTAATTCTTCCACACAATGTTCATGGAGATCAACTCACTAAAATTGGCCTGTCTTTTCCAGTTCTCCGAAAACTGTATTGCAAGGCATTAGTTATGATCCAAGTTTTTATAACAGCTTTCTTAAAAACTGTTATTCATAATTTCAGCGTACGAGCTATGGTTCAAGCAGATCATTTTCGAGGTGGACTCAGTGCGAGCCCTGCTGGACGTCGAGGGTTTGGATGAGAGCCACACCATGGAGATACTGAAGAGGCTCAACAGAATAGTCCTCATTTTAAAGGTAACTTAAATAATAATTATTAAAATACTAGTCTGACTCACGTATCGAAGGTTCCGCACAAAGTTTGCTGATCGTCATGGTAAACGATCGTAACGTTAGACCTAGACCATCATGCGGAATTTCGTGATTGTGGGACGACGGGAAATGCCAATAAAGGTTTTGAAAAACAATATAATATAACCTTTACCTATTTTTTTTATTGCGTTGACATAGAAGCTTGATTTTTTTATTGCAACAGGAATCCGTACACCTGAGTATTTAATATAAGTGTACCTGATAAAAAAATATCTTGTCAGACAGGCAGACGGACAGCAAAGTGTCTTTTTACCCTGATAGGAAATCAGGGTAAAAAGACAAAACTCTTATATTTTCCGTAAAATTCAATAATATGGAACTAATCTACAGATATAGAATCTTCGCTAGTAGTTAAAAAGTAGTGCTTTTTTTTAAATACCTTTAAAATATTGTTCAAACAAAAATCAATATCATGGTTTAAAAAATTGATGAATTATCATTTTCCAAATATTTTTGTACTAGCTGTTTCCTGCAGCACAAAGTAGTCTATGTCCTTTCTCTAGGCTTTAGACTATCTGTGTACCAAATTTCATTTAAATAAACATGTGAAAATAATAATTAGCGAGACAGACAGACAGAGTTACATTCGCATTTATAATATTAGTAAGGATTTGTAATCAACAGGAAAAACTTTGCATCGACTCTAAAGTCTGTTTCTTTTACATTTCTTTATTAAGTATTAAGTATAGCTTCCAGTTGCAAACATAATGGAAGGAGAAAACATTTTGCGCAGATCCAAATAAATTGGAATAAGGACAAATAAACTAAATTCTCTGGCTCAATTTCACATTCTCAAGAAGCAAACAGCTACATACGTAATACGAGCACCGTCACTTACATGTTTATGTGTCTGTATCATTACGCATAGCAGATAGTACAGAACCCTGACATATGACCCTTATACACATCCACACGTAATTTTTTATCTTCGAACTGGCTCGCACTGGTAGCGTGGCTTGTTAATTGCGCGTTTACAAAAAAATGGTCTCATTCTGGTGTAGTGTTCTTTCCTTCCCTGCAATCCTAGAAGAAGGAAGAACACTTTAAAAAGAAGATCGTACCGTATTGTAGGTTTCAAAACTTTATGTGTGATGATATGTCGATGGACAAGGATTTTTATATTATCAAGAAGATCCTCAATGCAAAATAAGTACATTCTAACACAGACCTTCGCAATTTAAAAGACCTGTCGAAACCGATATCGTATATATAATAATAATTATGTTCTGTGAGTCAAGGTGTATGTTTAATAAATAAGTTCATAAATTCTTGTGATCGGACTCAAGTTTTGTTAGAGCTATGATTTAAAGCTAAATTTTTAGACTTAAACCACCACCACCATGTATATCTGTGTTAGTCTGCTTTTGAATTTATGTTATTAACTTTTCTCAGCAGAAAAGAACGAGTATTGTGTACCATGCTGAAATACTGCTGTTGGATTTTTTTTTATCAAAATCACTTCATTACAATATTTTAGAAGATACTTACTTTCTTCTATGTTACTTAAAAATAGCCTTTACACTAGTTAATATAGGGAACATAATAATTAAACTTGTGTTAACGTTATGAGTTTGTTTATATTACATCATAGTTGTTGTGCAAATGAATGGAATAGATAAACGCGATGTTTATTCTTCATAGACAGAAATCAATTTAAACACGTGTTTACAGATATTTTTTGTTGTTTTTAAGTTTTATAGCGATCTTTGTTATTGAGTTGTTTTCGTATGAAAAGGAAAAATATAAAGACTTTGGACAAAATTCATAAGTAAGTTTTTGTCATATTCGTTAACATTATTGCGTTTTATTTTATTCGTGTTTGTTGCCTTAACAGCATCACACATACCGCGTTAATTTATTCAAATGGATCATTAAAGACTTAAGATTTTAAAGTAATTAAAGTTAAAAGAAATAGCATTATTATTTTTATTGGATTTGGAACGTTTTCTAAAACGTTGTTCAACACAAAAAATTGTTAATCACCTGTCAAACCTAATTTTAATCGCTGTGATTGGTTGTTAGTCTTTTGTTCAACCAATCACAGTCGTGATCAGTTGATTTGACAACAGATTAACTTGATCAGCTTTTCAGAAACCGGGGGTAAGTATGCTTATCCTCAACCTAAATATTCTATGGTATCTACATTACCTACTCCATAGTATTTATTTCTATCTGCGGTTATTACTCGTATCCTGAAGTATCGTGTATCACTTTCCATGTTAATTCACTTTCAACTTGATTACATCACATAGCTGTAAGTACTACATTCCTAGATTTTGCTTTCGGCCTGCTTTATATAAGAGAAAGTTGTTTTACCTTTGAGTAGGTACCTATGCAATTTTTAAATAAACTTTGCAAAGAATACGCCGTATGCTTTGCAATATTTGGTTGTTATTCATTATGGGCGTGAAAATTTCAGTTTTTTTTTTTATAACTGTTAATAAACAGGGCGCGATAACAGATCTACAGACCAGCATAAGAAAACTCGTTGCAGATTCTTTACATATTTCATGCTGATCATGCGCTAGCGATTCCACGACTCCAGCCTAGGCAGAAGAAGGGGAGCGGGGTGTTTTAAGTCGCTGAAAGTCCAATATTGCCCTACGCTGTGGCCTCGGCGTGAGTTAAAGGCATTAGCGTTTCACGCCGAAAAAAAATCTTCTTTTCATATTGAGAGGGAAGTAAAAAGAAAGGATTTTTTTTTTTTTATTCCAATGATTTTACGAGTGAGAGTCCGGCACACTTTTTCACTTTGCTTTGAACGGTAATATATTTTATTAAAGAATAGTGCAATGAACCAGTTTTTCCAAAAGCTTCATCTGTATTCAAAACAAGATTGGGAATTTCTATTTTTAATAAATGTAAAATAGCTAAAATACCCTTTTTTTTCGTCGGGGTGAGATGCTAATGACTACAACCAATGCCGAGGGCACATCGTGGGGTTAGGTCGGACTTGCACAGACTAAAAACACCCAGGTCCCGTCCTTGCCTTAGCCGGAACCGCGGAAGCTCTGCGTGGCTTCGGCAGAAATGAAAAATACCTAGATATAACCAAACCCACTAAGTTTATTATTTAATCGATGATTATTAATAACTGCCACTTAGTTGTTATTGTACGATACACTTGAATAGGTTAGTATTAGGTTCTATTTTTACCATGAGTCAGCTCTATACTTATTAATTACATTACAAGTTCCTAGTACAGCGACTTCCTTTAGCCACGATTATTTTATCATAGGTAATAATTACAGTATATAAGCAAATTCAAGGAATTATCTTAGTACCCTAGTAATTAGATAAGTCCTTGAATTTGCGGAAGGAAAATAAACAACCTTATTTGAACAGACTTTTCCAGTAGATTTGCAATTTATATACTTCGTCGATTTTCCTGGTATTCGGGTGTTACATAACCGGATCCCGTCTTTGCCTTTACCGAAGCCGCGGGATCCCTACGCAAACTACTTTTTTTTTACTTACTCACTTCATCATATCATCATCATACTAGCCTATAGTCCCACTGCTGGGCACAGGCCTCTTCTCATATAGAGAAGGCACGAGCATTGATCACCACGCTTGCTCATTGCGGGTTTGCGATTTCAGATTCCAATTGTCGGAATCCAGGTTTCCTCACGATGTTATCCTTCACCGTTTGTTAATGATGTCTTAGAATAATTAAGAAAGTACATATAACTTTGAAAAAGTCACATTGGTACTTGCCTGTAATGGGTTCGAACCTGCAACCTTGTGCACACAAATCCGTTCATTGAACCACTAGGCCACCACGACAATACTCACTTCACTTAAGTAATATTATAAGATATCGCTCACTGCTTACCGCACCGCACGAGGGACGCGCCCCCGCTACCACCGCCTGCGGACAGTAGGCATAAGACGACAGCATACACTACACCCACAATAGCTAACATGTGATCCATAAATGTTTGAAAAATGTAGATTTTTGCGACATTCCAGCAATACAGGACTGATTCCCTATTGCCAGCGTTAGGGAATAATTCTTGTCTGGTACCTACTAATTACTTAAAACCAAAATAAGATAGGATGAACTCATACAAATGAATACCACTCAGTAATAATGACCCACCAACAATGTTTAAGTTTCGATGTGAGTATTGTCAATATTCATATAAGATTTCGTTTATTTCCAGTTACTGGTAGACCAGGTGATGATCCTGGAGACGATGACTCCCTTAGACTTCATGGACTTCAGAAACTACTTGCGGCCAGCCTCCGGCTTCCAGAGTCTACAGTTCCGACTTTTAGAAAACAAGGTGTGTTAACATTTTCATGGGTATATATTCCAAATATATAAAGAATACCTTCACAATTTTTGACAACCTTCGCGGTCGAGTGGCGTACACACCGGTTTTAAAGGTGTTGCCAGCTCTGAGATTCCGGTTTCGATCCCCGGAGAGCGCAATGTAGATAACTACTTTTCTACATTGTCTGGGGTCTGGGTGTTTGTGGTACCTTCGTTGTCTCTGATTCCATAACACAAGTGCTTTAGCTACTTACTTTGGGTTCAGAGCACTGTATGTGATGTTGTCCACATTTATTTATTTATTTATTATAATACGAGTATGTACCTCATTTTACCTTACTCCAATCTTTATTTATAACTAGCTGTCCCTCGCGACTTTGTTCGCGTATTTTAGTTTAAACGGTTTTTTATTTTTGTAACATTTTTCATTCATGCTGCTCTCCTTTTGGTCGCAGCGTAATGTTTTATAGCTTATAGCCTTCCTCAATAAACGGACTATCCAATACAAAAAGAATTTTTCAATTCGAACCAGTAGTTCCTGAGATTAGCGCGTTTAAACAAACAAACAAACAAACAAACAAACAAACAAACTCTTCAGCTTTATAATATTAGTATAGATTTGTTATGTAATAAATAAAATGAAATGGTTTCCATTGATAAGCACATGATACGCCTGGATTTGCCTATTCTATAATTAAGTTAGCAAGTAACCCCGGTCACTCACATGCGCGCAAACATTCGAAAAAGATCCGCGCGCTTTGATGTCTGTTAAAAAACCGACACAGCTTGGAAATGAAATCATTTGCAACTGTCGTCTTACACTTGTAGGTTTGCGTATTCGTGAGAATGTGAGTGGTCGGCATAAAGCATACTTAGGGAAAAACTTTCAAAGGTATTCAACGCGGAAAAAAATATGAAAAATGTAACTCTTTTATGGTATTTACGATCACACACATATGTGTATAACTAACAGCACTAAGGAATTTTCAATTCAATACAAAAAAATAAATATCAATTTGCATTGACGCACTATAACTGGTCTCGTAATTTTTGTTCGAACTGAATTGATTTGCATTTATTTGACATTAAATAAATTTTCTTAGTTAAACTAGTTTAACTTCGAAATAAAATAAATATTTTATTAATTTTCTGGTAGTAGACCTAGCAGGCCGAATGGGAAGGAAGGAAGTTAGAAGATAGAGCTGGATTTAGAGGCAATTGATTAAAGGCTGATTTTTGCAACGCCAGATTAAGTTTTATTCGTTGAATAAAATTGACGTCTGACAGATTTTGTATGGAAGAACTATCAAAAATTCAAAATTATTCGTCGGATAATATTATTTGGCGTTGGAAAAATCGGCTCTTACTCTCTGGCTCTTGTTGATTTTGCATTTTGTCACTTCAAATTAGGATTTATAAATAATCTTGTTTTATACTATCTATTCGATTTATTAAAGATTACTTTTTACCCGCGGCTCCGTCTGCGTGGGTAGCCTTTATCGCGGCAAAAAGCAGCCTATGTTCTTTCTATCCATGCTTATCCCATATCTACCAAATTTTATCAAAATCGGTGCAATGGTTTACTTGCAGAAGCGTAACAGACAGTTTTTTTTTAATTTATATTATTTAAGAGTCATATAATTAACTAAATATTCTACGATTCCAGTTGGGATTGAAGCAAGCTTTGCGTGTCAAATACAACCAGAGCTACCAGACTGTATTTGGAGACGACCCTGAAGCTATGCTCTCGTTACAAAAGTAAGTATCAATTCGTATTTGACCTAAGGGATAACGAGGTAATGCTAAGATGTTGCGAGGTTTATTGATCGTGGGCAAAATTATATTAGCGTAAAATGGGGTGAACAAAACCGATTGGTGAATAGATACAACTTTCTAAAAAGATTCGGACTACCTTTTATTATGTCGCATTCACATAATTTTACATAAAAACAACACAACAGTCTTATAATTTTTTAGTAGTTTAGAGTCTTCTAAATATCTTTAATCTGAATAACGTAAAAAAACACAGTTTTCTATTTGCGCCCTGCATTTTCGCACCCTATTTTACCGTATATTACACACGTTTGAAACAAGTCTGGATGTTTTTTAAGAAGTCACGAGATTAGTCCATATTACAGGAGAAGTTACATACAAAAAAAAATCATTAAAATTGATAAAAATTATGATAGGAACCCATTCTGGCAAGTACAAAAGAAAATCATAATTTGAGAAAATAATTCTGCCCTTTTAGTCTCAGCCTGCGATCGTAACTCCGCCAGTATGCCTAGTTATGATCTATAGCGCCTGAAAAAAAACATGTTTTAAATCTTTTGCCTAATTTCAACCCTTTTATTTTGTAAACCGATTTAATTTTCGAATGAGGCAATGAGTAATGCACTTTGAATTCTTACTTCATGTAAGGATTCATCTATAAGATACTACGATACGATATATAATATACATGTAGCAATGATTCAAAGTGCTTGCCTCACCAAATATTTTTTCTAGATCTGAACAAGAGCCAGCGCTCCTAGCGCTGATTGAGCGCTGGCTGGAGCGCACGCCGGGCCTGCAGACGCACGGCTTCAACTTCTGGGGCAAGTTCCAGGCCGCCGTCAACAAGCTCATCAAGGAAGACGTTGATGCCGCCATGGTAAAAATTAAATCTGACGTATTCTGTCAATGCAAATATTAGACATTGAAATAAAACTACTTTGAACGGATTTTATCGCGGTTTGTATTTAAATTTTAGTTCCCGACTGTTTACTGACTGTTCTTTGTCTGCCCGTACCCATGACATCTGCGACGGCGTCGAAACGTCGGAAACTAAAATCTAAGTAGGTACAACCCGCGATAAAATCCGTTCAAAGTAGTTTTATTTCAGTGTTCTGTCAATTTTCTTTCTTGACATTTTTTAAGTGTATATTCAAGGAATTAAGCCCTTGTCTCTGTCTTACAGGTGTTGTTATACAGTTGTGTGGTATTGAGAATGATATAATTGATGTACTAGCTGACCCGGCAAGCGTTGTTGTTCTAAAAAACATACAAAAATCATATATCTCTCCCACCAAATATACAAAAATCATATAATCGGTCAAGTTTCAGAGGAGATCGATAACAAACATCGTGACACGAGATTTTTATATATTAGAGCTTGTTCTTAAACTTTGTCAGTGATAAGGATTGTAGACGTTAGAACATCAAATTGCCTTAACCAACCAAATAAGATCATAAGAGGAGATAGTAGGCAGGTTAGCCCTTCAAGACTTAAAATTACTTTAAAAATGTAAAGCCACCCCTGAAATATTTCCGTCACTAAATAATTGATTAATTCCAGCGCGAGCCCAACGAGACGGTCCGTCGCCACCGACTGCAGGACGCGGAGAACCGACGCGAGATATACCGCTCCATCTTCGACCCTGCAGTCCATGACGCGCTCAGGTCCAGGGGAGAAAGGAGGTCAGTAACAACCTGTTTTAAAATTATTTTTATGTGCCTCAGATGGGGCTGTCCTAAAAGAAACAAATATATGGGGAAAACCTTTCGTATCTAGAAGGATCCTTCTTATTAATAGTCCAATACCTGAACCAAATCATTTGATAGTAATAGTCACCAGATAACTACTGGCTTGCTCAAAATCACAAACATTTTTAGGAGAACTAAATCGAAGAGGTCGCATTGCTACAGCTCACAACAGGCATATAAAATCAAGCATTAAGTTTAAAACATTATATGTTTTTCCCATCAATAAAAAAAAATCTTTCATAATATTTTGCAGGTTATCCCACAAGGCGTTGCAGGGCGCCATCATGATCACGTTCTACCGCGACGAGCCGCGCTTCTCGCAGCCGCACCAGCTGCTGACGCTCCTCATGGACATGGACAGTCTCATCACCAAGTGGCGATGTGAGTACTGTTCAAGCGCAAGGAATATTACTCATTGCTGTCCCCCGCGACTTTGTCCGCGTGTTTTAGTTTAAGCAGTTTTTCATTTTTGTAACATTTTTCATTTATGCTCCGCTCCTTTTGGTCGCAACGTAATGTTACGTAACTTATAGCCTTCCTCAATAAATGGGCTATCTAACACTGAAAGAATTTTCCAAATCGGACCAGTAGTTCCTGAGATTAGCGCGTTCAAACAAACAAACTCTTCAGCTTTATATATTAGTATAGATAAAGCCTTTTTCTTATTCTTAGCGCGTCAATCAATGGCAGTAGCATTATTTTTTTCCGGACCAATGCTCAGCTAAGCGGACATGATTACCTGAAGCGTTATACAAGTCCTCGCGTGTACAGGTGGACACGCTGGACAGGTCATCAATTGAGGAGTGTTTAGGGATAGATACTACACTCACAAGGCTCGTATGTGCTATAACTGCACCGGTACCAATAATTTTTACACTGGCCAACTTGGTCCCCTGTATGACCACCCAACCAGCCCTTTACAAGGTCAAAACAAAAGACTTTTTCAAGACTAAGCCTTTGTAGAAGTTATGAGTTAAATTATATCTAATTAGCTATTTGCTGCGGCTCCGCCTGCGTGGATTTCGGTTATCGCGGCAAAAATTAGCCTATGTTGTTTTTCAGGCTCTAGACTATCTGTGTACCAAATTTCGTATAAATCAGTTCAGTAGTTTTTGCGTGAAAGTGTGACAGACAGACAGTCAGATAGAGTTACTTTCGCATTTATAATATTAGTAAGGATTTACAATATAAGAAATAGGTATATCATTGTAGGCATACCATTTGTATAAAATCCACGAGATAAGTACTTAGCTTACTATATTATGAAGATGATGAACCAATGTTTGATCTCCAGACAACCACGTGATCATGGTGCAGCGTATGATCGGCTCCATGCAGCTCGGCACCGGTGGCTCCTCCGGGTACCAGTACCTGCGCTCTACACTCAGGTAAGCCACCAAAAAAGCTAATATTCTCTGCAATTACTTCCTGTACTTTAAATCTTCAATTTAAGAATTGAAATTGTTTTCACAATTTTATTCGCAATCAATAAATATTTTATAGGTATTTATTTAATCATTTCCTTTAGAGAGACTATATCCTTGAGTTTGTTTTGAAATTTCTTGTCAGGGTAGTCAGTAATGGTATGTTGAATGCACAAAAAAATATTATAATATGACAAGTAAAAGTGATGAATAAATTAATCAATTTAAATAATTTAGATTTTCTGCTTTTCCTTTTTCTGCTCTTTCTTTTTGATATTTAAGAGAATTAGAAGATATTCTGCTGGATTTTCAACCAGCAGAATATCTTTTAATTATAGTCTATTGAAATTATTGTATCAATGGCTATTATTTCCATTAAAACAAATATCAAATTTATGCTAGTGTAAATGGAGTTAATTTTAGACTGACGGTTTAAAAAGTCATATAAAATATGAAGTTGTAGCGCAAACTGAACCTTAAACTTAAACATTACAGTTCTTTTTTCTTAAACTCGTGTTTGTTTACGTGTTTGGCATATAAAATTCAAACGCACTATAGAATTTTATCTGTGTGTGATATAGACGAAATAAATAGTTAAAAATATTTTCTATTTTCCAGTGATCGTTACAAAGTGTTCCTGGATTTATTCAACTTATCAACATTCCTGCTCCCTCGCTCACTAATCCCACCTCTGGACGAAGGAATGAAAAAGAGTTTAAATCTAACATGGGGCGACTCCATCAGGGAAAACGGGGAGAACTTCCGGAATGGAGAAGCTAGCCAGAAAGAAGAGAAGTGCCAGAATGGAGTAAACGGGCTTGAATCATCTTTATGAGAAAGTTTAATAAAAGTGCTTTTAAGTTAACCGATATATAAGAAAAAAAATAGTGAAAATAAAATCATGTAGGTCTAAATATTATTTTTTTGTTCTGAATGAACTGTACCTTGATATTTTCATCACTATCTTTGTTATTGAGTCAAAATTAGTAAGTATCCTTATCTTGTTTTGTCTACAATAATAGGGTAACATTTTAAAGTATCTGTAGATTATAATTTTCCAGTGTTTGTTAAGTGAAGTGGCTTTTAAAGATATTAAATACATGTTGACATTAATTAATAATGAGATCATTTTGATATAATTGTTTAATAATATTAGCTTGAGTTATTATTGTGTTATATTTCCCACTATAATTCAATACCTAACTAGATATTTCGGTACCTACGTATGCATTTAGTTTTTAACAATAAACTGAAAATAGTTATTTTGTATAAAAATACATTTACTTAGATTATAAGTCATCTGTATTTTTAATCCAATCAAGCGAACATAAAGTGCGGTTTTTACTACAGTTATTGTTATCTAAGGAATGATTTTTAATTTTTGACAGTTCCATTATACAAATCTGTCAAACGTCAATTTTATTTAAAAAATAAAAATTAGCAGGCGAAGGAAAATCCGCCTTAAGAGATACACTATAAGATTGTATTTTGTCAAAGTAGGAGTATGTTGGTTATATTAATTAAATCCATGAAAATAAATAAAATATTGTTAAAATAATTTTCGAGTAATTTTATTTTACATTATGTAATCCTAAAATTAATAAAAATAAATTGGTTTGTACCATGTTTAAATATAGGTATTTTACACATCAAATTTTATTTAAAGTTATCCTAAATTTAAAATCTTAAATTAAATTGTACCTGCATTCAAGAAGGTGCAATCGCATTCAGTCCTCTTACACTACGCATAATTATTTAGGAATATAACGGTTTACTCGTTCGCATTCTCGGGATCGCCCGACTAGTTTCAGACTCAATAGGAGTCCCTAATCATGAGCTGACGCGGCGGCGGTGTCGCGAGTCGAACTGAATACACTACTAATAAGTCCTAATTCAGAGACTAAATTAGGATGAAATTTAGGATAGTTTAATAAATAAGTGCGTTACAATAATTTGCAACATTAATTCGTAGGTAATTAAAAAGCATTAGAAATTTTAAACCTAACCGTTAATTTTCGTTACAATTAATGGCTCCTGTAGACTCCAAACTTGTAGACCACGCGATGTTTATACACGTCTCCTGGAGTAAGGATCGTGGATGGAAAGTTGGTGTGATGAACAGCATCTGGGAACTTCTGGGTTTCGAAGCAGAAGACGTCATGGCGACGGTAACTGACCCCATTCTTGCCAATTCTTTCCTCTTCACCTGGTATCGGTAAAGAGTTTCCAGTATAGAACTGCACTCCAGGCTGGTCACTGTGCACTTCCATGTAACGCCCTGAATCTGGGTGAGATGCTCTGGCTACGAAGCTCAAAACCTGTAAGGAAAAAACTTGCTGAGACTTTGTAATAAAATAGATCTCTCAAAAATCTAGAATCACTTGCGGTAAAATCTTTTATCCTAAACATGAACTACTTTATACAAGTCGCAGCTGTGACCCAAGACATCAATTTTAAGTTTGTGTATTTTACAAAGTTTTGATAGTTATTCTGGTATAAAAAGTGTGTTCTGACGCTGTCTCTAGCCATCGGTGGCTGGAGTCAATGGCCCGCCGAGCATAAGGCCTAATGTAGCTAAAAGCTAAGTTGCATTTATGTATTTTGAGCTCGCTAATAAATAAGGGTTTACTTGGACATTTCATGTTACCTATTGCAAACTTATCTTACATCAGTTCCACTGGTGTTGATACAGAAGTTGTCATCGAACAGGCTCTTGCCGGTAGGTACAGCATTACATATTGGCTTCTCTAAGGTGAAGTCGAAGGGTGTGCCTTTCACGTCGATGAAGGCACCTGTGGGAATCGACTCCGAGTCGGTCTCGGTGACACTGGAAGTGAAATTATCATAAGTATGTCGGCTCTCAATCCTAAATAGGGATGAATAAAATATTTTTCGAAAACTGTGAGGCACGTGTACTTGTGGTATAAAAAAATTGTCAAATACTAACGAAGATACATTGATTGGTAATGTTTCATGACAATATAATCTACAAAAATCTATATTACGTATTTTTGCTTATATCAGCAAATAAATAAAATACGTGTTTATACATTTTTTTCGTTCCGTAGCCCAAAGGGTGAAACGGGACCCTGTTACTAAGACTCCGCAGTCCGCTATCCATCTGTCTGTCTATCGTCTGTCACCAGGCTGTATAGTGTATGAACCGCGATAGACAGTTGAAATTTTCACAGATGATGTTTCTTTTGCTGCTATAACAAAAAATACTAAAAAACAGAATAAAATAAATAATATAGTGGCCATACAACAAACGTGATTTTTTATGCTCGTTTTTGCTCGAAATTGATAACGGCAACAGGTAGACGCTTGAAATATTCACAGAATATTTAGTTATATATTCACTTTAAAAAATAAAAACATATGTTTAAGAGGGGCTCCCATACAATAAAACGTTTTTTTTTTTTTGGCATTTTTTAGATATGGGTATAACCCTGCGTGTGCAAGTCCGACGCGCACTTGGCCGGGCGGGTCTCTCTCTTACAAAAGCTCTCACTCACCGATCAGCATTAATAACCACACGATGTTTACACATCTCTTCGGGTCCAGCATCGTGTCCTGCCAGGTTGAAATACGAGTGGTTCGTCAAGTTCACAACAGTTTTCTTCGTGGTGGTGGCTATGTATGTTATATGAAGGCTGTGGTCGCTCTTCAACTCGAACGCCACGCTGGTGATCAGGTCTCCAGGGTAACCTTCCTCCATATCCTTGGATAGGTAGCTGAAGATCACTTTTTTGCCAGATACGGTAGCTTCCCATACCACCTGGAATTTCATGTATTGAATTGCTATTGTTTTTAAGAAAGTATTAAATGCCACTAATCTAGGAATATGGATGAATAATTATATATTTTTAATTTATTTATTAATGGACCAAAAACTAGCTTAGATACAATGATAATCTCAAAAACATAGACAAGTAAATAAGTAAATGGGGACATCATCACGTACATTATTCTGAACCCAAAGTAAGTAGCTAAAGCACCTGTGTTATACAATCAGAGACAACGAAGTTACCACAAACACCCAGACCTGAGACAATGTATAAAAGTGTTTTTTTGTACATTGACCGGCCCGGGGATCGAACTTGGGACCTCAGAGCTGGCGACAGCGTGAAAAAACCGTCGACAAAAAAAGGCCAAAACAAACCTTATCAAAACCAACAACGCCTCCATGCAAATGATGTTTGTTAAGATTGTTTGTAGCTAGAGGATAGGTCTCGCCGTCTATCTCAAAGGTCGCGTTTCCGATACGGTTGGCACATCTTCCCACAGTGGCTCCGAGGTACGGCTTGTTTCTGTTGACGTAGCCATCGAGGTCATCGAAGCCAAGGACCACGTCTTTTACGACTCCAAACTGTCCGGAACCTAGAATAAAGATAAAATGATAAGTTACAGGACAAACAGTAGTACAAAAAAAAGTTTTTTTTTGACTTGGCCTACTTTCTAATTCAAATTTATTCACGAACAGATTTTACATTGTGTTTGAATAAAAAAACACTTAATAATAAAATAAACCTACTAAGAGTATTGATTTTAATACTACGTGAATTTCGCTATTTTAAATGAACCTCAAAGGGCTTTTAAATATTTAATTTTTAATGTTTGAGTTGTTGTGTATTTCAATCTTTTTTTTAGTTAGATCACTTTCATATTACTATCTATTATTACAGATTTTCTTTAAAAAAAGTCTTAAAATCATTCAATTTACAAACAAAACGTCCTAGATTTGAAACAATGGAACTAGGTATGTATGGATCGAACCTGCACCTGTTTATAATTAACAATCTTACCTTAATAGCCTGTATGATAGCTCCATAGGAAATTACAGAGACGGACATTCCCGCATCTGTGCTCCATGTAAATTTCTGAACATTCTTCTCCTTGTACACACCAAAATCTTCAACAGTTAATGTCACCATGGCTGCAACTATACAAATTACATGTACAAAGATGTATTTTATATATAAGAAAGCTTGAATTATAATTTTAAATACTCACTCAATAAATTCATGTGTGAAGACCGATGGTCCAGTAGACAATACCTTTGTGTAGCTACTTAGGTACTACTATTTAAGAATCATCCTCTTTAGACATATCCTGCCTATATATACAGTTGTATTATATGACTTGCTGTTACTTAATCTTACGAATATCATCAATTGAATTACTATGTGGCTTATCTGTGTGTTATCTCACATACCTGTCCATGATGTAATATATAATATGTTGTATCATTAAACAACAATGACAAGCCCACCATTCACGCCCATC
Organism: Diachrysia chrysitis; assembly: GCA_932294365.1. Classification (NCBI taxonomy): domain Eukaryota; kingdom Metazoa; phylum Arthropoda; class Insecta; order Lepidoptera; family Noctuidae; genus Diachrysia; species Diachrysia chrysitis. Next base: position 3,516,787 of record OW028659.1, on the reverse strand, counting down.
ATTGCAACTCCTAAGCCAGGATTAAATGATACCTAACAGAATACCACCGAGTCATTTAAGTTCGGTCTGTCGAAGAAACAATAGAGGATCGGACTATTTTTTATTTACACGCCATTTAGATATGTAAAAAGTTATTAGACACGTATTTTTTCTTTTTTTTTAATTAAACAAACGATGAGGAAGATACACTGAATGTAAATGTAACGTGACTGCAGTTGTGGCTACTATTTTTACCCACAAGTGACGTCACAGGCCCCCACTCTAGAATTTTGAAGCGCTTTAACTTTGTAATTTTTCATTGATTTGATATAAGAAAAAATACAAGTTTATTTTTCTTTTTTTATCTATCTGGTGGATTAAATATATATTTCCTTTTCATACCGAGTCCGATCCTCTATTGAGTGTTGTGTACCCTAAAATCACCAAGAAGGATTTAAAAGAAATAAATAGGAGGAAAAGGAGAAATAGTTTTCAACTCCATTATATAATTTTTGACATCAACACTGAGTTCGATGAACCATGGTTAGGAATGAGCATGGTTGAACTAACAAAACACATCGAAATGAGGGTACGAACCCGTTGGTCTATTTGAACCTCTCTAGCGGGGATCGCGGTATATCCCGAATGTGGGTCCGCCTAGTTTTCGCCAGTAAGAATCCTCATGCAATGAAGTTTTCTACCAGAAACACACGTTTCATAATCTGGACAAGCTATCGCCGGTTCTACTTCGAGATGGTGATGTCAATGGCGCTGTATGCGGCTACCAAAATATTGACGTACTTGATCTCAAGAGGTAAAGATCTCTGCTGCTTCTATAATGGACAATCTATCACCAAGTTACCATGTAAGTACTGTATGTTAACATACAAAAATATTGTTCTTCATACTCCTACCTCTCTGAACACAGCTAAAGACAGTCTACAGAAAACACATAACTGGCCCGGGAACATTTCAAGTAATATATTCTAGGGTTAGTTTCATCCCCGGATAAAAAACATCTTAATACAATCTAGATTAATCTAGTCACCGAAAATATGCCTAAAGGCGTATTTAGACGGTGCGAGAAATATCGTGCCAGTTGCAGTACATAGCTGTCTATGATCACGAGTGTCAAAATAACCGCGCGGCCCCGTAAAGTACTGCATGTCGCACGAGATTTCTAGAATCGTCTAAATCAGGCCTTAGCATACAGGAGAGCTAGATAAGTAATACATAATTTAATTAAATGGGTATTTGACTACTATCGAATTATTTATTTATTACAAATATTTTTATTAATAGTGTTAAATTGAAGCAGAACTGCGAAATAACATTAAAAAAAATGTACACAAATACAAAAGTTATAAACTTTTAAAGATGACGCATATTCTCTCTTTTTCGCAAAACGTCGACTTGTTTGAAAACTTTGACAGCCCCAGATTAGTATGGAGAAAAAAATAGTGACGTCACATTGTGTTATAGCTCTCTCTGTCTCATTAGCAATATTGAAATGCTTGTAACTGGTTCAATATAAAAGTAATTAATCTGCCGTTTTTACAACTCGACATAGTTTTTAATATACTTTTTTTAATGAATTAAAAAAAGCCTTTCAAATAACCAATTCAAATCCCAAAAACGATCGTAGAAACGTAGTCGATGGGCGATGCGTAAACGCAACGGAAAAAACATACAATAAATACAGTGGGTACTTCCAAGGCACACAAGCCATTATTTGGTAATAAAAATTATGTTATGACGAAATACATGACGTATTTCGTCCATCCATAAAATGGAGATTAAAGTTACTGGCATTGAAGCCCAATAACGATGACAATATAATAAGCGATGACACTATCATTATTGAATCAAAGTTGTCTATTCATTGTTATGTAGTTCAATGAAGTGGATCTTAAAGATATTACGTAAGTACGTTCTTGAAGTTATTATATAATGAGGCAATATTAGGCTATGAAGTTTGTTGTGCCTCGAATAGGATCCCATGTGATCTCTAGCAGTCGAACTTATTACTTAGGGTCGGCACAAACGGCCACCGCAGGTGACAGCGACTTAACACGCTTTTTTAAATACATATATTGGACATTTATATACATGTCTTACGATTCGGCTTGGAATGTAAACCTGTTAATATTGAATTTCTCCCATAACGGACATGGGGCGGGGATTGGATTTTGCGATTTTTTTATTCATTTTTTTTAAATATATTATGTAGACAACATCACATACATTTCTCTGAACCAAAGTAAGTAGCTAAAGCACTTGTGTTATGGAATCAGAGACAACGAAGGTACCACAAACACCCAGACCCGAGACAATGTAGAAAAGTGGTTTTCTACATTTTCTCGAGTCACACGGTGTCGGGACACGAATTAAAGTGTTATTAAGCCAAACTATAAGTAGGTAGTTATCTACCGAACTTATTTTAGTATTAAAACTATAGCCTTGTTGGCTATAGTTTTTGCCTAAACATCGTTCAGTTAATTCTGGAATCCGGTGAAACTGAATGCAACCCCAACATAGCTAGGGAAAGAATGAGCTGAATAAAACAAAAAATAAAACATTAATAATTTGATATTGTTTTTAATTATAAATAATATATTAAAATATATACAAATATACATACTCATTTAGTTTAAATGGCACAAAAAATCGTGTACACAAGCAAAAAAAAAGTAAAAAATATTATAAATGCATTTTTTTGGTAATTAAACATTGCACACTTTGCACTGGATATAAATTACAACTGGCAAAATTAAATTCGAAATTCAAAAGCATTCGAAACGAAATGTTTTATTCCAATTTCAAATTAAGCTGGCATTACTGTTGGTCCTCCCAACTTGTTATTTCTGAAGACTCCAAACTTGTAGACCACGCGGTGTTTATACACGTCTCCTGGAGTGAGGATCGTGGATGGGAAGTTGGTGTGATGTACACCATCTGGGAACTTCTGGGTCTCGAAGCAGAAGGCACCATGGCGACGATAGCCGACCCCACACTTGCCGGCTATAGCCCGCTCGTTGGGCCCTGGTAACGAGTTCCCAGTGTAGAACTGGACTCCAGGTTGGTCACTGTGGACCTCCATGTAGCGTCCAGTGTCTGGGTGAGCTGCTCTGGATACGAAGCTCAAGACCTATAACAAAAACAAACTTCTGGTTTCTGAACTGCTCTACAATTTAATCTGTTGTCAAATATAATGTAACTGATTTGCCAATAAACTAGCAACCGATCACAGCACTTGACTTAAGCTAATTCTTATATTGATCGTGGGGTTAGACTACTTCTTGTATGGACATTCAACTGCAGTAAAACCATTTCCTTTTAGATTTTCCACGCTTTGAATGCCGAGTTCTCGATTCAGCGTCCAAAGAGTGCCATAACAAAATGTTCAAATATTTTTTTGGAGACAACAGTTAACCAACGCGGTGATCAAAGACACAACTTCGTTATCTCGATAATACCCACAATAGTTAAATAATGGGAATGTTTATACGTGGCTCACGAGACAATGAAATGGTCCACAATATCTTCAGAGATGAACACAACAAAATCATATTTAAATCTAAATTAAAACAATATTTAATAAACCCATAAACATTACCTACGACAAATTAGAAGCACTCTTTAGAATAAGTTATGTTATAAATTTAAATATCATCATTGTAATGTATGTAATATTAGTATGTATAATATACATGTAGATATGTAATATTGATCTCACAGTCAAACAGTCTGTTCTTCTTTGTGAGACACTGTTTAGTTCATAAGTTTATTATGTATCTTTTAAAACATAAATAAATAAATCAAAGCTTGCTTTAGCCCCATCTCACCTCAGTCCCACTGGTGTTCACGCAGAAGTTGTCATCAAACAGATTCGTCCCGGATGTGATGGCTTGGCCCACTTGTTTCTCTAACCTAAAGTCGAAAGGTGTGCCTTCTACGTCCGTGAAGGAACCCGTAGGGATCGAATCCGAGTCGGTTTTGGTGATACTGAAAGAAAATTATATCAATGTATCATGAAACTAAAATTCTGCCAACCAGTATAAAGTAGAACTCAGTTGTGGACTGTACTGATATTTCATGATATTCTGGAAGCTCCTGAGAAATCCCAGGATGGTTTAGAAGTAAACAAAAAACGGTCCAAGTGTGAATCGGACTGGCACATGAAGGATACAGTGCCATTTTATGGAGCCTCCTTTATTAAGAGCCTCATTTTTTACCTATTTTTATTATTGTTGTTATAGTGGGAATGGAAATACTAATTTCATGAGATATTATAGCCCGGTAACGGACAGATATACGGAGGGATAACGGAAGCTTAGTAATAGGGTCCGATTGGCAATCTTCGGGCACCTAACCCTAAAAAGTTTAGGCAAGTTTAAGTCCTCACATTGGAGGGTTTAACTTTCGGTATCTCAACAGATGTGGCATTTTTTTTTAAGATGGCAGTCACTCTTACCGATCTGCGTTAATAACCACGCGATGTTTGAACATCTCTTCGGCCCCACCGTCGTGTCCCGCCAAATTGAAATACGAGTGGTTAGTCAAGTTCACAACAGTTTTCTTAGTGGTGGTGGCTATGTATTCCACGTGGAAACTGTGATCGTTCTTCAACTCGTACACCACGCTGGTGACCAGGTCTCCAGGGTAACCTTCCTCCATGTCCTTGGAAAGGTAGCTGAAGATCACTTTGGAGCCGGATACAGTAGCATCCCATACCACCTGAAATATTTGTTTGGGATTACACTGACGACCGCATACGCAACGGGGCGATTCTGTTCTTTGAAAGTGATGTATTCTGGGGTTAGCTTGTATCCTAAGTAAGGACATAGGCTACTTTATGCTGCAATAACCGATAAGATTTTGAAGAGTTCAATTCTTAGATGAAAACCAGCATTACCAGCTGAGCTTTATTGAAATGTCTGTACATAACAAACCTTGTCAAAACCAATAATGCCTCCATGCAGATGATGTTTTCCAATATTCTGAGCCAAAGGATAGGTCTTGCCATCAATCTCAAATGACGCATTTCCGATACGGTTAGCGCACCGTCCCACAGTAGCTCCAAGGTAAGGGGTGTTCCCGTTTACATATCCATCGAGGTCATCGAACCCAAGGACCACGTCCTTTGAAACTCCGAAACAGTCCGGAACCTGAAATTAAAATAAAGAGAAGTGAAGGCTTTTCGTAATTTTCTGGACGCTTTTTCAATAAGTCCAAGTTTCATAATTTATAATATAACGACGTGGTGGCCTAGAGGTAACGAACGGATTTGTATGCAAAAAGTTGCAGGTTCGAACCCACTACAGGCAACAACCAATGTGACTTTTTCAAAGTTATATGTACTTTTTTAATTATTCTAAGACATAATTGGCTAACTGTGAAGGAAAACATCATGAAGAATTATGGATTCCATTGAAAAATTTGAATCTGAAATGCCCGTGTGAGCAAGCGTGGTGATCAATGCTCGTTCCTTCTCTATATGAGAAGATGCCTGTGCCCAGCAGTAGAACATTTATAGATATAATATTATATCGTCTCTTTATAGTCGCATAAGTGAATTATCCTTCCAACTCGCAGCGTTCACACAAACGATTTAATTTGATACAAATATTTGTACCTACACTTTAAATGTTCAATCCAAGTTTGGTTGACATTGGTCCCATTAAGGAATATACGTTGCGTAGTGGAAATTTATAATGCATTTTTAACCATTTGGTTAAAATTTTAGTTCCATTATCGTTGAGTTAGTGTTACCTAGTAAAATGGGTTTTGAATGTTGCTTCATGTAAAATACAGTATTCAGCTGAATCCGGTAAGACTGGAATATAGCTTGGGAAAAGGCTAGGCAGAAGGTTAAAAATTTTAGTTTTATGCAGGGATCGTACCAGCAGCACGCCGTACAGTGGCATTTGGCGTTGAGTTTCTTACTTAATAATAATCTCTGACGTTCGAGCATTCAAACATCTACTTCAAATTTGTGTTTTACCTTAATAGACTGTATGATAGCCCCATAAGAAATGGCAGTGACTGTCATGCCCCCTTCTGACCGCCATGTGAACTTCTGCACTTTCTTCTCCTTGTATACGCCAAAATCTTCAATGGTCAAAGTCACCATGGCTGCAACTTTTAAAACAATATAGAAAGTAGAGAATAATGTAATAATAATAATTTAATTTAATTTTGACTCTAGCTTTAATAGCATACATTTATTAAAATTGTGTTCTTTATACATACATTCATACATTTTATGAATATATAATTCTATTTTATTATATAGATACTAGCTGTGCCCGCAGCTTCGCTGTCGTCAACCTTACCTACCCTACTCAACGTACCTACCTACATTATACCACCTACATCATACCTACCCTACCTATTTATACCGATCTACCTACCCTACCCACCCACATACCTACCTACCTACCTACCGACCTACCTATTTTATTTCTTCTCATCAACTGAGTCACTTCAAAGTTTTTTTTGCAGTCGTTCGGAAGTTATGCGCGTACAAACCTTTTGGAGATTCATTTATTGTATATAGGTAGATATAGATGATTATTTTTCCGACCCAAATATCGACCAATAGAATTGCACCATTCGACGTCACGTGGTACAACCTACATGGTATTATACTGATAATTTTTTGAAAATTTGTAGGTTGTACCACGTGACGTCGAATGGTGCAATTCTATTGGCCGACATTTGGGACGGAAAAATAATCCCCTGAATACCACACGAGCTTCAAAATTATCTGGCATTTCCCGATAGGTTCCCTGCAAACAAATAAAGTCGTCAAGTTTTTCAGGAAAAATCACTCGCGCTTCGCGCTCGTGATTTTTTAACCTGAAAAACTTGACTCCTTCATTTGTTTGCAACGAACCTATCGGGAAATACCCGATAATTTTGAAGCTCTTGTAGTATTATAAGTGAATATACACCTACTTTTATATCTATATTGCCAATAAATGATTACGATCACAAAAGCCTAAAATTGATCAAACATAACGATAGATGTATTAAAACTGATCGTTAAATATTTTACTACCAAGATATTATAACTAGGTACCTAAATACAGAAATGCATGAAAAATGTGTTAATTTAGTAAATTATAACAAATAGAGAGTATGTTACATGTGACATTACAACGTAACATTAACAATGTAACTTTCCACATATTAAATACTTAAATAAAGCATGCAATATCTTTTGTCTTAAAACTATTGATGCTATAATTTTTTTAACGGTCAGCCATTTATGTATTTTACTTTCAAGTAATCTATTGTTCAAGTCATTGATCAGCATATCGGTCATCGGTGACCGATGATTTTAAGATTTTCATTTAAATACGACTTCTTGTTTTTTTTACGCTAATTAGTTTTTTTTTAAAACCTAGGTTAATGTTTTGAGGTAGCGCCGGATAGGGTTTTTTGAAAAGATTAGTGGAGGCTTTTGCCCAACAGTGGGACAGCGAAAGGTAAAAAACTAAAATTAAATATTTAAGTGCGAGTGTCATTTGGTACATTGGCGGTAAATTATGTGTAGATCCTGTTTATTAAATACACTTAAATGTAGGTACCTTCATAATATATGTGAATTTAAATTACTATTTATTATTGATATTATCGCTCATGTATTTATTTAGTTGTGTAATATTTTTCGATTATTTATTTTTGATATTACATCAAGTGTTAATAATGTAATTATTATGTAGATGCAGTTCCTGACGTCCCAATGACTGAGTCGTATTTCGATCGAAAAATACAGCAAGTCAAAAAGAAATGTAAGTTTTTATATCCGGTTTAAAGACATTTATTTCTTTCTAAAATTACATGCTGTTACAAATCTGTGAAACCATGTTTGTTACTTCTAATTATATGTTTCTTTGATATATGTCTCTAGACGTTTTTTAAAAGTTTTTAAATTGTTGCAGTTTGCGATGTCATCCGGGATATTGTTGTACAGTTTTATTACACCGAAATAGCTTGGAATTTTGCATTTAATTACAGGTTCGACTCCCGTCTAAGACAAATACGATCCGCAGTGTTATTGCTTAATTTTTAATAAAAAATACAAAATAACAAGGTCTTTAAGAAACATAATGATTACTAGTTATGCGCTTAAGAAGAAAAAGGGTAGGTACCTAAGTAGGTACATAGAATGTTCCAGAAAAAAAATGTAGCTAAGTACCTAAATCAAATCTATGATTTCTGAAAGAATAAAGCAATGTTTCTACTGAATTAATACGTACTGTTTTGTAGTTGCTGAGAGGAGAACAATACTTTGACGTAATTATTTAAGCACCAGTATAATACCTACAGTTTATGACAGATAATCAAATTACCTCTGATCAACACAGAAAACTCTTATCAAACAAACAATATAAGTGCCATTTAACAATCAACACTTATTTCCAATTGAAGTTTATCAGCTAATTTAACAAACAAGTGCTATCTTTATCATTTACAATAACCACATGAAGAGGCAACAGATAGTAACACATAAAAATTAAATAATAAACTAATATTATTACATACCGGTTGATAAGAAAATTTGCGACACACGATACGTCTTCAGTCAACGACGGCCGGCGACCGACTGGCGTGAAGTTCTTGATTTAAATTTGAAATGTGACTATGTTCGCGCCATTAAATACTCGAAATGTTGTTTACGTTGACCACATTTCAAGGTTTAATATACAGGGTGTTACTGAAAGGTTATATATATACAAAAGGGGTGAAGAGTACATCTGGTATATAGTCAGTTTACAAAATTTCAGCTCAAAATGAGTTAATGAAATAATTGATATCCAATTTTTCGCATCAATAATTCGACACCAAAAATCGTAAACAGTCCGCTGAAGCGATGTATCTTAACATTTTGCGATTGACGAAATAAGATAGAATTAGTGTGGTGACATGTTTGTTAAGATTTTTGGTGCGAATATTTGTGTAGAAATTATTTAATTCATTCATTTTGAGCTGAAATTAAGTTAACTGACTCTATACCAGACGTTCTCTTCACCCCTTTTGGATAGATATAACCTTTCGGTTACACCCTGCATATTTATATGATATTAATCAAATCTAGATAAATAAAAAAAAACTGCCTCAAAAATAGGGGTAATTTCAGTAGTTTTTTTCTAACCGACTTTGTCTTTAGCAACTGTTGTCAGAATTTCAGTAAGTTTAAGGTATATTAACACTATACTTACATACATGTAGCACAAGAGAAATACGTAACTACGTATTTATTCTTGCATTTTTTCGTATTCTTTATTTGCATTTGTTTTTTTATTCTTACTTTAACACGTACATATTTATTACATTGTATGCGTATATAAAATAAATACGTAAGTACCTATCCTAAGATAGGTTAGTACTATTGAATGTAGTTATAATACCTATGTCTTGCTTCATTACAGAATGGGGGTAGATGACTGGCATGAAAAGTCCAAATCTAATAGGAACTCATAAGCAGTTGAGCGAATCAAGTTCACGGATAGGGACTAATGACATCTTTCTTGCGTACAAAATACACAAAATTGTGACGTCATGAGACACTTTAAATTAATGTATCGTCGTGAATTTTTGGTTACATAAAATAAGAAAAAATACGTGTCAAATATTTTTTAATAATCTATTTATGCATAACTCAAAAGTACTTTTCTTATACACAGGTAATATGTAATAGAAATTTATACAAAGTCTTTGCCCATACTTAATGGCTGATCCTAAGAGTAAACATAGATAAGCATAGAGCGCGCGCATCGGTAGTAGCCCCTTCTGTCGAGCGTAAGCAAATTTATCTAAATGGACTACACTCGTTTACTGATTTAAGTGATTTTTCGCGAGACGACAGGCGTTTATGCGAAAATATCGACAGTTCCGATATTATTAGGTTTTAAAATAGTTTTAATAAAAGAGTGCGCTCTGTTTTTATACTAATTTTACGAGTTTAATTGTTCATACTAGTGCCTTCAGTTCATACTCGATATGCACACTCAATAGTTTAGGTACTTATTTTTTTCTTTAATGGCTGTTCAAAGTATATATTCATAATAGTAGTAGTACTACACAACATCAAGTTTTGTAACTCGATTGCTGATACCGCACACGTTGCCATATAGACCTATCTTCACATAGCCGTTGTCTCCAAAGTCTTCGCCATAGGAGTTCCTGATCAAGAAGTACGGGATCTCTGTTTGTTGGGTTGGACTAGTTGGTCGAGTGTTGTAGTTCGCATATCCTACTATTTGGATCACGTGGTTCGATACATCTGCCCTGAAAAAAACATTGATTTTAAGACAAATGTAGATTATAGGTAAAAATAATAAAACTTAAAAAAAATGAATACCTAGTGAATATTATTTTAACCATTTGTTACGCATTATCGCATGAGACTGGCGCGTCAAGCCAGTGCTCGCCGGTTTGAGTCCTGCCTGAGGTTTAAGTTTTTTCTTCTATTATTTGTGGAAAAGTAAAATTCCAAAATTCCATCAATGCCAATTTTAACCGACTCCAAAAGAAGGACGTTCGAATTTCGAGGGTTTTTTTACTTTGTTTGTACGTTTGTTACACTATATCACCGGCGAAGATGGATAGAGTTTTTAATTATTTTTTTTTGTCAATGATAGTGGGTTATACCGCAGGTCGTCCCATATAAATATCATTGAGCCCGAGATTCAAACCTTTAACCTTGCGCTTATAAATTCGGTCATCGAACCCTGGAGTCATGTTATCATTTCTCCCACCACAAGTCACCTTGACTTTGATCGTACAATTCTATTGTCATAATTTTGGGTACAATACCTATATTGTTTTCAAAGTTACTGTTCTGCGGTTTACACAGGATGTTTTGTTGTCAATATCAGTTATGTTATTGATAGGAAAATAATTATATAGGAATGCTCTCTTTTCCCTGTAGAGGAACAGGCAGGAACGCATTTTGAAAAACTATTAGGGAGTATCTCCACACATCCGTATCGTTTCAGCCAGCAGTTCAAAAAAAAGCTCCGCCCGCGTGTACTTGTAACATTTGTAGCCTATGGCAGTCAGGAGTAACGTGGCTTTTTATCAGTGAAAATATCTTGAGAATCGGATCAGTAATTCCAGAGATTAGCCCGAACGATCAAACTAACAATGTCTTTAATTCCCCATTTAAAAATATGGATCTATAGATAATAATTATCATAATTTCATAAACAATATATTGGTATTTATACTGTATTTTGCCCTGCATACTAACGAATAAATTTGTTACTGCGCAGCGGCTCGCCTCGTTTTCAGAGCCGTCAATTCTCTGCTCCATACTTGAGGTATTGTGCAAACTACTTTGAGGTATAATGTAAAGACAGACATTTAAGACCGACTTAAAGTTGCTTTGTGGGTATCGGGAATAAAATACTTACGAACACGCTCTTTGTATAATACCGCCAATGTAGTTCATCCAATTCGTAGCGTCAACTATGGCCACCAATGGCCCATGCGTGGCCACTTGCCTCACCATCTCATCCTCGTCCACTTGACTGAAATATTAACAATATAATAATGTTTAAGGCTTTTATTTGGTAACGTTGCATTTCCCAGACAATGTTGGGTCATTGGGTCAGAGTTTCCAGTCTCAAATTAGGCCCAAGACCCTCCGACGTTCTATTTCTCTTTAATAGAGTCTGAAACTTTCTCTGTGAATAGACCCAATATAGGTAAGAAAGATGCCCGAACATAAAGTTTGCATAATGGTGGCTTTGGCAGTTATGAGGCAACAAAGGTGTACATGTAACTTTTTTCTTTTTATAACGGTCAGGTTTGACATATTTTATTGGGGATAGTACTAGAAGTCACACCGCCCAGTTGGCAGATGCCTAGTCGAGTTTCGTCCACTTTTGCCCTTTTATAATATGTAACAAAAACCCTGTCCGATCCAATAAAGGCGTATTCCTGGTTCAACATACGTACTAGAAAAAAAACGCTCAGGCGCCTTCTTTGATACAAAACTGTAGGTAGTACACGTGAACTTTGTCGAGCTATCGGTGTTGCCTTTGATTAGTTTTATTTTAATTTAATTATATTCACCGGGACTTAATCATTGATTAGATGACCTGGACATATTCTAAAATCCATTCAATAGTTAGGTACGCAGTACGATTCCGAATAATACTCACAAGGATTGGACAGGGTTTTTGTTGCATGCTGTATATATACAAAAATTGGAACAATTTTCATAGTATTAAAGCTAAATTTGACATACGTTACTTAGGGAACTACAAAAAATATTTTCCCACCGAGCAGACAATTTGTATGGTGCCTATACCTTGGCAGACACAGCTGATTTGAATGAAGAAGTGGTGATTTTTTATGTTTTACAGGGATTAATATGCAATTTCGGTGAAGCAATTATTTTTTACAATGCCAGCAGTAGAGAAAGTACCTACTTCGAACACCGAACTTAGAAAATTATAGGCAAAGGAAACATTCATTTATTTTCATAAAGAAACAAAACTGCATTCAAAGATTTTGAAAATAAGCCACGACCGGGAATTAAACCAGCAAAAATTTGAAAAATAACATCCTGTACTTTTATGGTATCAATCGATGGGGTCAATCATTTAGATCAAATCTCTCTAGTAAACATGTTTGACTTAAATAAAGGCCCCGAATGAGTCGAGCAGAGAATTCGCTTGCGGTACCGCGACTCCAGCCAAGGGCAGAGACGGGACCGGGGTGTTATTGAAGTAGTCGGTGGAAGTCCGACATATTCCCACGCCGTGCCCTCGGCGAGGGTTGAAGCCATTAGCTTTACACACCGAAAAAAAAAATCTTAAAACTCACCATTGATAAGAGAACTCCTTCAATTGCCGTCCAACAGGATTTGCAGGGATCTTGCAATCCATTTCACCGGACAAAGTTAAAGGATATTCTTCCTCTGTTACAATTTTCACCGGCTTCGATTTCATGCAAAGGTAATCTAGGGCCGTATATACGTTGCCGCCTTTACATCCCTCGTTGTAGGTAGAACAGTCTATCAACTCCTGGCAACAAAAAAAATGATTTCTATATACAACCTCCATTAGCCATAATCATTATGATAATTAAGGGAAAAATAAATAAAAAAGGAAATTCTAGTACAGAGTACTTACACAGACAAATCAAAAAAGTAACTTATGGCCGGTTCCTACATACATAAAACGATTCGTATTCGTTACGGACGGTAGAATAGTTTTGTTTCTTTTTTGCTTTGAAAATTCTTGACGGGCCTGTTGGTCTAGTGTTTAGTGACCCTGACTGCTAAACTGGCGGTCGTGGGTTCGATTCCCACCCAGGATAAATCTTTGTGTGATGAGCACGATCATTTGTTTTGTGTCTGGGTGTAACTTATCCATAATATGTTTGTATTTAGATATATATAAGTATGTTTATCAGTTGTTTGGTTGCCATAATACAGGCTCTGCAGTTTGGGATCAGATGGCCGCGTGTGAGTTGTCCCAAGATATTATTATTATAATGCTACAGTCTGTAACCAAAACGAATCGTTTCTTGAATATACCAGGCATTAATAAGACTGGGTCAATCAGTTACAGAGATCGAGATCCTATATCAACCTTCCGGTAAACATTGGACCCAAATCTGATATCATAGGGAAAATGCACTGATTTCCGATTTCTATATGTTTGCCAAATTCTAGCTCAATAGGACATTGGAATGCACATATTGCGATGGAGTTCAGTAATCACTAAGTTCTAGCTATCTAATGCTTTAGGTTAATTTATAAATCTGATTTTGAGCCTTAACTGCGTTTTTTATATTTGAGAAACGCTTATTCGATCCTTGATCTCAGTTAAGCGCGAGACGAACTGGGATTAGCTTCTACAGATCGCTTTCATATACACCCATAAAATCGGCTCTTATAGACCTCAGTGGTTATGTATAGGCTAAGATCACGTGTATTGTATCTCGGTCATTTGATCTTTGATTCTATTTATACCCCACCTAGTTCCAGTATCCATATTTAATTAGGTATTAAGTAGCTTATAACAAATGTTACCTGTATACTTCTTCTCACATGGTCAATGCCCTGCTTTGCAGCCATAGACTCCATGACACCAACAATGCTAAAAGCCCAGCAGCCCAAGCACAGTTTCTGATTAAGGACCGGAAATACAATTCCTTTTTTTCGCCTGCAATATGTAATAATACAGGCATAAATAAGTAGCTATTTAAAATGGAGGAGAACTGTTGAATACTAGCTTCGGACGGGTAGACTATTAATTAGACTAATAATACTAATTAATTATACATTACCATTACCTTACTCTTGAATAACTCTATCTATTACTGAAAACTGCATTAAAATCCGTTCCGTAGTTTAAAAGATCTAAGAGTTCAGTGAGCGGGTCGTTCCCTTTATCTCTTCCTTTTCTGATTTTACTACAGTGACACAATTAGTAACACATTCGCAAAACTCATATACTCTGAACTAATATTAAACTCACTAAACGCTAAACATGGCAATCCCAATAGTCTGCATATATATAAAAATAATGGGGCTGCCATAAACCAATACTTTTACAATTGGATATTTGACTACTATCGAATTATTTATTTATTGCAAATATTTTTAATAAAAGTATTAAATTAAAGCAGAACTGCGAAATAACATCAAAATAATATCTACGAAAAAAAGTATACGTACAAAAGCTATAAGTTTTTAAAGTTAGTAGGTGACGCATGTCTTATCTCTTTTTCGCAAAACGACGGATTGTACGGGGCAGCCCCAGATTAGTATGGAGAATTATCAAGGTGACGTCACCTGATGGTATAGCTCTCTCTGTCTAATTGACAATAGTAAAGTTGTCAAATACCTGATTTACTTACCAATCTAAGTTAACAGGCAAATCAGTATCATATCTATAATACAACGTGTCATTTTCATGGTCCATTGTATCAACGCACACTTTATGCCTATTAAGACACTCTCCTACATCAGATTTTAGTAACATTTTCTCTACAAACTCTTCTTTTGACATGTCCGAGAACTTTGTTATGCCAAACACAGAAGACCCTTCTAGGGCATTCAGTCTTTTTATTTCTTCTAGTGATGCCTGAAATATGGAACCTTAACAGTTTAAATTGAAAAAAAGGTAGGATAAAGGCATGCACACATCGGCGAGATCTTCAGAATGATTTTTGTTTTGTGTTGCGGTGCGATGCATCTCGCCGATATGACCTAACCTTTTTTATATGTGCTAGCCTTTATGTTCGTATTGGTTGCAAAAAAAATAAAGAATATGTTTTACATGAGAACAAGTAAACCCGTATATTAGTAAAATAAAAGTAGTAAAGTAAAAAAATATAAGACACGTATTTTTTTATTTATTTAAAATAACTCATAACTAAGAAGATAAAACGAATCAAAATTCAGGAGTGGGGACTAATTACGTCACGATGTTACACGAAACGACATCGTGATGTCATGCGACGTAAAAAAAGAAAAAATATTAATGACGGACATCAAAAAAATATTAGTCAACGTCCCTATTAAGGATTCGAAAAAATGATAACTATTTCAATTAAGTTATTGAAACACACTAACTGTTTTGCACTGTTTACTAAGGCGATTATTAATCTAATAAAATTTAATTACTGAAATTTCAAGATTGCTTGTTTCGAGAAATAAATAATATGAGGTTAAATTTGTCCTACATACCTACATAGCTAAATTTATGTAGGAAAAATGGCATAACCGTTTAGAAACTTAGGTATTAAATTATAAATTCGTTTTATGATTGATAAATTGCACTAGAGATATATACATAAATAAGAATTAGCTTTTAACTTACCTCAAAGTTACGAAATCTCTCTTCATACTCCGACCCACTGTACGACTTATTAAATGCCTTTAAATACACATTAAATTGTAACTTATACGCGTCCAATGTATCGTTTATAATTTTATTATTTTTATTATTGATTATATTCAACCAAAGTACAAAATAATAAGGTACAATTATTATTGTAAGTAGAAATATAACATAGACTACTGTGCGCTCCATTTTTATACAATAAATTATGTTCGTTTGATGTTTTCCTGTATTAAGCAGTTTTTTTCCTTGTTGATAATGACTATTATGATTAATCTGTAAATCTGTACTGTTAGAGGGAAAACGAGAACCTACTAAATAGCCCAACACTAGCGACTATATAGATATCCCTAATGCGCGTAAAAGAGGGATGTCTATGGTCGAAGGCGATGATGGCGGCGCGCGCGACTATAAACTTATAATATACTGATCAGTTTATAGAATCAATCGTTTCCTTTTAACAGTACATATACACTGCAAGGCTAATATCCAAAACAACTGTATATATTTCCTTTAAACCTTTGCACACAAAACACGAAATTGTTAAAATATAGTCAAACCATTAATGCAGGAAACATCGAATTGGGCTTCTAACGGTTTAAAACAATGATATAAATCACAGTTAACGAAATTAAAAAGTTGATCGCGCTGCTATATGTCAAAATGTTGTCAAGTTGCACTAATAAATAGGACAAAAGATAGAATAATTATGCATATATGGACGGGCCTGTTGGTCTAGTGGTTAGTGACCCTGACTGCTAAACCGGAGGTCGTGGGTTCGATTCCCACCCAAGACAAATCTTTGTGTGATAGCACGATTATTGGTTCTGTGTCTGGGTGTTATTTATCTATAATATGTATGTATTTAGAAATATATAAGTATGTTTATCAGTTGTCTGGTTGCCATAATACAGGCTCTGCCTAGTGTGGGATCAGATGGCCGTGTGTGAGTTGTCCCAAGATATATATTATAAAGATATATTATATATATAAATGAGAGCTATAATTGATATCTTTCTAATTAGTAGGTTTTCGAGGCCCCAAATCAGCGATCGCGAGCGCTAATAAAATCTGCCTTATTTTTATATACAATATCATTATTTTAAAGTCTTTTTAACGTGGTTTTATTTAATAGAATAAAAGTAAAAACAGTAATAGTAAAACAGACTTTATTACAGAGTATTATGGTTGGTTTTTAAGGCACATTCTTTTAATATTAAAACATGGCAATTATTTGTTTACATGTTCATTACTTAACATATTCTTAATAACAAAATTTAGAGTATTTTTATTGTACTTATATGTATATGCTGTATAATCTGTGGTTGTAACTCCTTTATAAAAATAACAGGCAACATTAACCAATTGTTATCTGGTAGCATCAACAGAATTTAATATGATCTAATATAAAATATAAAATGCGAACAACATCACATACATTGCTTTGAACTTAAATTAAGTTATGGAATGGACAACGAAGGTAAAACCAAAATACAGACCCGAGACAATGTAGAAAAGAGGTTTTCGACATTGACCCGTCCGGGAATCGAACCCGGGACCTCAGTGCTTGTGCGACACCTTGAAAACCTGTGTGTACGCCACTCGACCACGGAGGTCGTTAAATTTAACAAAAGGATCTTGCATTTTGGAAATATGTATGTATATGTGGATGTATATATGTTTAAATAAAATAACATAATTATAACATATTTTGTACTATTAATCAATAATAGTCAACAATAATAATATAAACATTATAAACATGTACAACTGTCTTTTATTGCCTAGTTGGTCCCACATTTGGCTCTTTCACTTAACAACTATTAATTCCTTAAAACTACTTAAATTGATAATTTAATTGATCTTAACAATATCTCTAGCGCGCTAATGTACAGTCGACAGCGCAATATTGGTAACAATCTGTCGAAAATGAGCCTTATTTCGAAAAAATAAAGTTCATTTTCGTAATTCGTTGTTACCACTGATGTGCGGTCGTTTTTACTTTAATTCGTTTATGTATATAGCTACCGCAAAGGACGAATACAGTTCGTATGTTCTTAAATTACTAATTTACCCTGAGATTTGTTCAAATAGTATAATATGGACTTTAACGCTTAAAACTATTTTAAATGAGCATTATTTTAAACAGTCATTCAATGCATTCGATTTGACGTTTTGTAAAAATCAATCCGTTAGAGTATAAATAAGTAAGCTATAGAGTGCGGGTAACAGATAATGAACTGAGAGCACCATAGAGCGCGCCGTTTTATGAATAACTAGCTGTCCCCCGCGACTTTGTTCGCGTGTTTTAGTTTCAACGGTTTTTCATTTTTGCAATATTTTTCACTTATGCTCCGCTCCTATTGGTCGTAGCGTTATGTTATATAGCCTATAGCCTTCCTCAATAAACGGACTATCCAATACAAAAAGAATTTTTCAATTCGAACCAGTAGTTCCCGAGATTAGCGCGTTCAAACAAACAAACAAACAAACTCTTCAGCTTTATAATATTAAGTATAGATATCTCAAATACCCTAATAGTATCGGAACCACCAATATTTTCGCATAAACGACCGTAGTACTTACAGCCAAAAATTTTGCTTACGCTCGGCACAAAGTGTTACTAGCGATGCGCGTACTCTATGCTTGGTTAAGTATACTCTAAGATCAATCCATAAAATGTATTTTAAAAGTTTGGCTCGAGTTTATTTGAGTTAGCAACTTATTTTATTTGGCCACAGATAATGCTATAATTTGGTGAGATGTACAGAATGGATTGCATATTCAGTCATCTAGTTACACAGTAAATACGACAACAAATGTAGATAGAGAAAGTGAAGGTGCGGCCAGTATTTTTTGTCTAAAAATTTATATTTTTCCCATCGTGGAAAAATTGGGCATGAATTTAGTGTATTAAACATTCATTCCCATTCCTATGGGTATTAAGGCAGATTTAGACAGATCCAGTGACTGGCGCCGAAATCGAGACAAGCCAGCGCTGACCCGAAAAAAACCCCGTGTAAATTGATTTCAAGTCAATCCAGTGGCGGGAAGTCAGCGCTGGCTTGTAAATTCGCACACGAATATTTAGAAGCCAGTCGGCGCCCCCCGCAACCCGCGCCCGCCCGCGCCAGTGACAAAAACCCCGTGTAAACAGCTTGGTCAGTAACTGGTGCCGCTTTGTGGGGTGACGTTGCGTCTGGCTAGTGAGAGAAAATGTCCAAATTCGTTTATTTTTAGTTAATTCAGTTTCTAACATTTCTGCTACCTCATTAAATAGTAAAACGGTAAAACTTTTCAACAAGAAACCTAATCGTAGTTTTTGTCGTCCGTTTCGCGAATTCATTTTTTTTCACTGACTTCACAAACGTGTGCTCACCGTAAAAACTAGCCGCGACTACTGACACCATGTAAACAGTGGAAGACAGTCTAGGTTTCGGGTCAGCGCTGGCTTGTCTCGATTTCGGCGCCAGTCACTGGATCTGTCTAAATCTGCCATTAAATATAATAACCTGTATGGGTTAAGGCGCATGCCTCGCTATGTTGTCTCCACCATTACAGGAACACATTATTTTAAATTTACATACCCGAAGAGTGCCAATGAGACCCTATTACTAAGCTGCCTCCGCTATCGTCCGCCTATCTGTCAGCGGGCCGGGCTGTATCTCATGAACCTAGCTAGAGAGTTGAAATTTTCAGTGTGTATTTCTGCCCCCCAGACAAGTGGCATTTCGACAAGCGTTAACGCTTATAGAAATCGCTTAAATGACAGTAAATGTATGGGAATGACAGTTCGTTTCGATAAGTCACGTGACTTGGACTTGTCACTTGCATACATTTGAACGATTCGATCAGCGTTATCGCTTGTCGAAATGACACTAGTCAAGGGGGGCTGTTGCTGCTATAGCAACAAATAATAAAAATAAATTAAAAGGAGCTCCATAAAATGGTACGGAATTAATGCGTGAGTGCGACTCACAATTGGCCGGTTTTTTAGCTGTCAAAGTTACTTTTTTAATCCAACACACACTCAAATCTATATTGGGTTACCTTTTCACATCTAGAGCGTCTCCAAACCTCAATTTCACTTATTTGACATTAACAGTAGCCACTTCATTCGCCAACCCGCATATATTCATCCCTATAGCCAAGTGCAAGTAGCCAGCGATACCAAAGTCCTTGCCCCAGGAGTTCTTCGCGATATAGTATGGAACCTCCGCTGATAGATCGTAGCCGACTAACTCCACCGCGTGATTTAATTCTAGGGCTGACCCACTGGAAATAATTAATAGTAAGTTAGGTTACAAATATGCGTAAATTAAAATCAATGTTGCAAGTGTCAAAAAACTATTTTGAAGAAAGGACAATGAAACCTTTTTTAATCACACCAAAAAACAAGGCTGTTTTAAGATTTCGATTTTTATTCGATTTTGATACGGTTTTTAATTTTGTATGGTGATGTGACTAAGATGATTCTTAGCGACAATTTATTAAAAACTTCAACTATGTGAAGATTAAAATGTATGTAAAATGTAGTAGGTGGTTTATGAATTTATCATTTTCGTATTTTTTCTTTAACAATTATACTTTTTTTCTTTTCTTTGGTGTAGCATAATATGAAATACATAATATATAAATAAATGTGGACAACATCATATACATAATACATTGCTATGAACCCAAAGTAAGTAGCTAAACCACTTGTGTTATGGAATTCAGAGACAACGAAGGTACCACAAACATCCAGACCCGAGACGATGTAGAAAACTTTTTCTACATTAACCCGTCCGGGGATCGAACACGGGACTTTAGAGCTGGCAACACCTAGATACCGGTGTGTACGCCACTCGCCCACGGAGGTCATCGAAATATTACCTGCAATGGTACTGTATGACTCCACCGAGGTAATTCTGCCACGTCAGCGCGTTCACTGCCACCGAGACGGGGCCGTGAGTCGCTAACGCCGTTAAGATCTGTTCCTCAACACCCACGAAACTGAAAAACATATCCAAATGTTTTTTATTGATACTTCTAAGACTATGAACGTAGGTTTGTAAAGATGGATGACTGTTACTCTTACCCCGGACACTCACATGCGCGCAAACATTCGAAAAATGTTCGCGCGTTTTGATGCCTGTTAAAAAACCGACACAGCTTGGAAATGAAATCATTTGCAAATGTCGTCCTACACTTGTGGGTTTGCGTATTCGTGCGAATGTGAGTGACCGGCATTAGACTAAAAAAATACTGAAATGATTTTGATAATCAATACAAAATTATACTGTAAAGTTCAATATAATAATAATAATAATAGATTGGGTCAACTCACACACGGCCAATCCCAAACTAGGCAGAGCCAGATGGCAACCAGACAACTGATAAACATACTTATATATTTTTAAATACATACATATTAAATTATAGATAAATTATTACACTCAAATGATCATACTTATCACACAAAGATTTGTCTAGGGTAGGAATCGAAGCCACGACCTCCGATTTAGCAGTCAGGTGCTCTAACCACAGACCAACAGGCCAGTCGTTCGGTTCGGTTGACGTAGCTAAAATTTAACCCCCTATTAGTACAAACCGTGTGGCCGTGTGTTAGTTGTCCCAAGATATTATAACTTAAAACTTTAACCCACTGCAAATAAGGTAAAAACTCACTTGTCACACGTAAACGTCTGGACTTGTACCCCAGTAATATTCTTCTTCGCCTTACAAAAGCCATCAGTGAGGCTGAGTGGGTATTCAGCCTCTTTTTCCATAGCCGTGTTAGTTAGAGTCAGCCAGTCTAGAAGCAGACAGATGTCGCCACCAGCGCACCCGCTGTTGCCAAGACCAGCGCAGTCTATCACCTCCTGGAATGGAAAATAATGATGGAAATAATCCTTACTAATATTATAAATGCGAAAGTAACTCTGTCTGTCTGTTTGTCTGTCGTGCTTTCACGCCAAAACTACTGAATCGATTTAAATGAAATTTGGTACACAGATAGTCGAGAGCTTGAGAAAGGACATAGGCTACTTTTTGCCGCGATAACCGACATCCACGCGGGCGGAGCCGCGGGAAACAGCTAGTATTAACATAAATTTAGAAGCAGCAAAAGTCTAATGGTTAGTGTGACGGACTTGTGATCGAGAGGTCGCAGGTTCGAACACGACCCATAGCACAATTAACGTGAACCACTGCCTGTGACATGAACCCACTCCAGACACAAGCATATTTAGCTTAGTTGGAGGGGTTAACAAGATTGCTAGTAGCTGTGCCGGAAACGAAAAAATATTCTGTTTATTTTGAGTAATTTTAATTTTAGTACCACTTCAATTCAAATAATTTCAATTCAATTCACTTACCCATGTGTAGACAACATACCCATTTTTATACTAACCTAGAAGCTAGGTACTTATACAAATATGAATTTATATTTTGTTTATTTAATAACACTCAAACAAGTTACTCTTTTTCAAGTCACATGATCCCTTGCAATGTTTGGTAATCTGATGCCTCTATACTGCATGTAATGCTACACTCTCAGTTATTTCAAAATACAACGTTAGATGGGTGTCGATCTATCGCCGCTAACAATATAATTGACTTCCTGGGCTCCTCGTCTAAATTGAGTCTTGGAGCGTTGAGAAAACACTTAAATGACTATCTTACCGTCTTCATACAATCTCCAAATATGTTTGTAGATATTCTATTTTTTTTTTACTATTGATATAATTTATTGATATAATTTTTTAATATACAATTTTAAATATATACAAACTTTACTATATATACACTTAAAACAAAACTAAACTCTAATAAAAAACTCTAAAAAATAGCGTCAAAAAATTCATCCACATCGCTGTCGACTGGATGTGTACCCAAAAGACTGGCGGCATTGCTACGTTGTATGGTAATGCTTATTCTCTGTCCAAGGTAAAAGCCAGCCCTTGGGTCACGCGAGGAGTCAACAAGGCTTTTCGCCAGATCTTTAAATAATAGGAGTGCACTGTTTCAACCCCAAACGGCTGGAATGTATACCTTCCAAAAAGGTTGTTATTCTAACTAGCCAGGTTATATTATTTACTAGCTGACCGCTACACTTCGACGGTCATTATTTTATTTCGGCACTCGCTAAAGGTAAAGATACATAGCTTCAGCAGTCTGGTTATGATTTTTTGTGTCAAATAATTGATGCGAAAAATTGGA
Source organism: Diachrysia chrysitis (assembly GCA_932294365.1). NCBI lineage: Eukaryota > Metazoa > Arthropoda > Insecta > Lepidoptera > Noctuidae > Diachrysia > Diachrysia chrysitis. The sequence goes on along the minus strand of OW028659.1, from coordinate 3,493,730 downwards.
TATCAATTATTTAATCAACTCAGTTTGAGCTGAAATTTTGTAAACTGACTATACCAGATGTACTCTTCACCCCTTTTGGATAGATATAACCTTTCGGTTACACCCTGTATACAGATATATTTTATCTTAAATTTTTGTTAGCGATTCTAGTCGCGTAGAAGTATTTTTTTTATGGGAAATATACAATAAGAGGGTAAATGGAACTAATATATATAATATTACCTGGACACTGAGAGGCACCAGTTTGCCCGTCTTAATAGCTGCCATAGCTTCGATGGTGCCAACTGTGCTGAACGCCCAGCAAGCACCACACATCCCCTGGTCCTTCACAGGACCAATCACCCCTTTGCTTCTCCTGAAATATTACAAGAAAAGTTTGTAACCTTGGGACCAAATTTATACGTGGCTTGTATCAAGAAAAGCGCAATTGTTTTTCTTTAGTTTGTATTTTAGGCTATACTGCCCATAATTGTTTAACAATTCAATATTAGCGCATTTCCTTCATGATTGTCGACTATATGACCATAAAAAAACTTTTGTTTGCGTATGCTCCTACACCGTCTTACCAATTTTTTATTGGTTTGTGATATTTGGATAAATTCGTTTCATTTATGGGCCGATATTTAAACCGGGATCATTTAATCAGCTTTCAAGCAAGCCATAGTTAACTGTAAATAAATAAATAAATGTGGACAATAAGTAGCTAAAGCACTTGTGTTATGGTATTCAGAGACAACGGAGGTACCACAAACACCCAGACCCGAGAAAGTGTAGAAAAGTGGTTTTTCTATTTTAACCCGGCCGGGGATAGATCTTGGGAGCTCAGCTGGCGACAGCTTGAAAACCGGTGTGTTCGCCACTCGACCACGGAGGTCGTCAATGAATAGTAAATGCCCTAATATATCGCTTATCCTCTAGTCTTTTATTACCTCTCGCGGTCCTATAGATAGGTACCTAATGGGCTGCTTCGCGAGATTTTAAATAAAAAATCTTTTATGTCTTCAATCTTCAATCTTTTATGGATGTACCTATGTATCATACGTCCATAATAAAGGCTAAATATATTCTAACTCCTAAAAATACACCTAGACAAATAAAGTCATAAAAAATGCGGACTGACCGTTCCAAATTACAGACCGGTTCTAAACAAGTTTTGTATTAACCTTCGTTGCGATCATGTTTATTAAACCAATCCAAAAGTAACTATGACTGCATCTTATGTAATATCTAGAGTCGATGTTTGGCTATATTCATTACATATGTATTAACTGTATTAAGTATACCAATCTACCTTACATACTTAAGTGCAGAATTAGGTAGGCAGGTAGTATATTTAGGTACCTATTCCTATTTATACCAAAACTTTAAGAATCAAATGTGTTACAAATATTTCATGAAATGTTGCAATATCCCATTAGCGGTGACTATTTCTGAGACATAACTTGTAATAGTCAAACTGGTTTTTTTTAAATATTCCGATTTACATAATAGAGGTCGATAACGTTTTCGTGAGAAAGTTATTTAAAAACAAGAATTAGGTATACACATAACACTAACCTTTGCTACAGATTACAATTTGTTTAAACAATATCTTTGAACTTGTTTTCAAGCCTGTGTGTTTAATGGTCTAATACTCAAACGGACTTTAAATATCAAGCTGTCTTTTCTCACTTTAGGGTGGAAAGTATAATAAGTAGTAAGTACAGATATTTAAGAATTCTTAGTTTTCATTTTTATCTAACTGTGATGTCCCACTGCTGGTCAAAAGCCTCCCTCTATTCTATCCCTTTGTGTCGGTTCTGGGCCACTTCTTTCCAACTCTTAAGTAAGACATCCAACTCCTCCTGCCATCTCCGTTGTGGTATGCCGCGGCTCCGTCTAAATGTTTCAGGGCACCAATCCTGACGTAAAGGAGCCCATTGTTCGCATGCGGCCGACATGTCCAGCCCAGTCCCACTTTAGTTGAGCTGCCTTTAAGGTCACGTCGATCTGCATTTTAGAGCACTGTATGTATAGTGTTCCTAATGCGATCCGTTGGCATAGAAATTGTGTTATTGTGTAACCCCGCCAGTTTGTGCACCGTAGGTCAAAATAAAGTTAAGTTGCGTTTGATTATTCTTTGGTAAAAGACTTTTTTGTTGCATCGTCGCGTCAACGGTGCATACAAAAAGTCGTTGTGTGATGCACACTGACTTTATTGACTATTCAGTATTGAAAAATGTAGGGCAACGGCACCTTATCTCTTAGTTAGGTATAAGTAACTTATAAGATACGAGATGCTGTTTGTTGACTGCATTCAAGGGTAAATAGGTAACAATTACTGAGAGACGCGAGTAGGCGTAACTCTTGATAATTATATCTAGAATGATAAAACAAGAATGGGTTATGGAACTTTTTTCTGTTACCAAAAAACTAACAAAATAATTATGTAATGTATTCCTATAAAAATGTACAAAACAAGACACTGCCTACGCCCCGTTAAATAATTAATGGTGATAAAAACTTGTCACTACTATACCTACTTACATACCTATAATAACTTTAGTCACATCACTTTAAATGTATTTAATACTAGCTGTGCCTGTGACTTCGTCCGCGTGGAATTTAACAAAAAAAAGCAACATTACTTCTTATAATATTTTGTTTTTCTATAAAAGATGTAGCCTTAGGTACTCTTTATTACATCAGCTAGCCAGTGAATGTCCCGTCAAAATCGGTCCAGTCGTTCCAGAGATATAAAAATTTAAAAAAATGCATGTAAGTAGTAAAAAGCGGTTATTTTAATATTACAAACAGACACTTCAATTTTATTTATTTGTATAGATATAGATGCCAATATTTAAATCTGCTTATTATGATTGATTTTTTCCTTATTATTATGCATTATGCTGTTTTATTATTTTCCTTGTAGTATTTTTTTTTTATTACAGTGTTGGCCAATAAAGTTATTTCTTTCTTCTTTCTCCTTCTCTATTTTTATAAAACAATATGTGTCCTAAAGAAACAAGAAATCTACTTACCAATCAACCTGCAATGGTATTGCTGCCCGTTTTCTTCTACTAGATCTATCTCCGTGATGCTCATGCCTCCTAGACCGGTCCCACCAACTCCTGCCAAACTCTTTAGCAGGCTTGTGGATCTTCTCATCAGACAGATGGAGCTCAGTAAACTCAGCCTTAGACATGTCTGAGAGTCTTGTCAGACCATACTGGGCTTTAGATTGGTCTAGAATACCAGACCCAGCATTCAGCTTCTCTATTTCTCGTACTGATGCCTAAAAAGGTACAATTATAGGTCAAATTGAGGATGGAAAAGATTTTAACATTTTCTTTCAGTTTTCGTCATTATTAATTTGCACTTACAATTACAAAATACGAGTGTGAATTTGGCTCAACATACTAGACTAGATACTTACTTGACTTGTAATTTTATATAAGTACAAGACACAGTACTGGTAAACTAATCAGTATTATATTTATATACATACTTAGGATCTCTAACAGCTCTTATGTCTGTACAGAATATTGATTTTAATTACAAGGTCGAAATAGTAGTATCAATAAAAATTACTGCTAGTTATTATAAGTTACTTTATTAAGGTATGTTTGAGAACAGTAAAATTCTCTTGGACAAACTTGAAGTAGCTCAAGACTAGTCTAAATAGAACATTCTGGGTATACTTAATTAATAGATACCTTTGCATAAAGCAAAGTTTTTTTTAAAACCTCCCTTACATGCCTTTTTCTATCTCTGAATGTGAATAGCTATGTGTGTTCTAAATCAGTTCTTGATTCTCATTGTTTTTCATACTAATATTATTAATGCGAAAGTAATTCTGTCAATCTGTTACCGTTTAAAGGCTAAAACACTAAACTGATTTGGATGAAATTTGGTATAGGATAAGCCTGGACTCTAAGAAAAGACAGGCTACTTTTTGCCGCGACAACCGACACCCACGCGGGCGGAATACTGCTAGAAAAATGTAGGTAGCTTTAATTCTCAGAGCATAAAATTTATTATTATTATTATAAAATTTATTAATTTATTATAGGTAAGTAGAGTTATTATTTTTCAGACATTCACAAACCCATTAACTTGGGATTATAATATGCCTTGTTAAGGCTGACCACTAAACTTTTAAATGTTCTTTTAATAAATCATTAATATTTTTATCTATCAGTATTATGTTCCTACTACTTAGAATTGAATGATCTCTTTCTTATCAAATATACAAAGAACTGTTCATAACTTTAGGTCATACCTACCCATGATCCAATGTTTTCAAGATAATTAATTAGCTAATTAACTGCTTAATGTCATTGATTATTTTAGATAATTAGTGATTAAGACTGCATTATTGTCAAGAATATATTAACATTATCAAATATTTTAATAGATACTTTTTAAATTGAGATTTTTCCTTTTCTTTGAAGTAGGAATCATAATAAATATCATAATTAGGTACTTAATTAAAGCCTACAGTGTAAGTTAGACATCTGAACTATTTATATCCAGTAATTATGGTTTATTTATTGCAATACAAATACAATATTATCTTTACAGTGCGAATTAACTTGCCCTTGTTACGTATTTTGATAAATAAACTTCTGATACAATTGTAAACAAACAATTTTATCTTTTTTACAAATAAGTAAGAAACTTTTTTTCATATTCTTGAGTTATAGAAATATTTAATAATAAATTTCGAATTTTCTTAATATTAAAATGTTATGGTATACTTACCACGAAATGTTGGAATCTTGTTTGATATTCTTCGGGACTGTCATAACTTTTATTAAACTTTGAAATATAATTATCGAACATAGGTTTTAATTCCTGCATAGACCTTTGCCGGGATAATGTAATGGGTATAGCGACAAATAGTAGACAAAATAACGAAAACCATAGTAACCAGTTCCACCATTTCTGCATTTTTACGAAATAAAATTAAAGCAAACTCATAAATAACAACCGCCCCGCAACATCAAATTTAACAACTGTTTTTGTTTGACAAATAACTCTTAAGTGTTGCCATGCTAATAATAAATACGTAAAGGTAGTTTAAATAATTAAAAACAAGCTTTTATTCAAATTGTATTTACAAACACATTTTTTTGCTTTCTAATTAGCTAGGCTCACATTGCAGTATTAGTGATGACAAATAAAACGAACAAGCCTAATTACAATTTAAACACGATGAGGTTACGTCGTTGCGCAGAGTTGGTAGGGCCACCTTATAGCTCCATCATCATCAGACACAGAACACAACGCGAAAGATTTTCGTGGCTGTATGGTCGAAGTTATCACCAAATTAATAAAGTAGGCAAATATCTCAATCAGATAGTGGTTTTAATTTACCTTGCAGGATTTGGCCTTAACAAACTTAGGTACATGAATACCATACATAGCAAGTTACCTAAAAGCTTGTTAAATACTTGACTAACCGAAAACTAAATCTGTATTTATTTTTTTATATTTATTGAAATTCATATTGACAAAATATGCGAAAGAATGATTCAGTACAAGTGCGTATTTCACTTACCTTTATTTCTTCCTATTTTAGTTTCTAACTGCCGCTCTTGAGACGTTAATGGTTACAGGGATTTCTTTCGATTTAAATAAGTCCTCTAAGTAACCTCAGCCACAGCGACCTAACACATTTTTTTATTTATTCTAAAGTTTAAGCTATTTGTGCATGAATGAGGTATCAGTTCACATCTGTATTAAATAATATATATGGGAACAACTCACACACGGCCATTTGATACCAAACTGCCTAGTTTGGTATCAGATGGCCTGTATTATGGCAACCAAAAAACTGATAAACATACTTATATATTTCTAAATACATACACATTATACATAATACCGAAAAACAGAACAAATGATCATGCTCATCACACAAAGATTTGTCCTGGGTGGGAATCGAAACCACCAGAGGTTTAGCAGTCAGGGTCACTAACCACTAGAGCATAGAGCAACAGCCCTGTCAAATCCGAGACAGTATTATAATCTTTCTTCTAAAATCTTAAAAACAAATCTCAATAAACAAAACACAAATCCTTTAAAACAATTTATTACACTAATAATTCTTAAGATATACAAATTAAACAGAATCACTCCGTTTTTATAACATCAAAGATAACAAAACCCCACTTGTGCTCAATACACGCACCAACACCGGTCGTCTTACGGCGGAACACATCTGAGTATTTCTTCAGTACGTCATGAACAGCTGATTGAGTGACGTTTGGCGCTAGAGACTTGACGTAGGAAACTAGGTAGTCTAGAGTTGCGCCTAGTGGGTGGACCATGAGGAAAGCTGACAAGAGACTGATGAGCTTAGCCTCGGATGCGGACACTTCCGCCGCGGAGGATGTGACGTCATCAGGCGGTGGCAGTGGCTTCACGTTTATAGGATCCAGCACTAAGTTCGGCATTGGTGGCGGCGGTAATGGTGGGTACACCTGAAAATATTACAAAGAAAATAAATGATTTTTATAAAAAAATTGTGTCAATTGTTTTCGTACATAACGACAATAATTACCTAATACAATTAGGTATTTACTATTACGATTAAATTTAAAGGAGAACGAATAAGTTTATGTACAAAATAAAAACATTAAATATATACCTGTTTATTGTTTTGTAGCGCTTGTTGAGCGATGAAATGCGCCTTAAACTTCTCGAACTTTCTCTCAGCGTCATCTTTGGCTAAATAAGCTTCGTTCTTGTAACCTTCTAACTCATAAGTCAGGTTCTCGTTTTCTACCTAAGATAAAACATTATCAAGTTAAAATGCGTGTTCTGTATTCAGCGGTATTCAGAGCTTCGAAAAAGGCTAGCTTTTTCGAAGCTCTGAATGACATATTTTACATGGAATGTCCGCCTATTGGACCTTCATAAGTCACAACCCATTTTACTGGGTGATTCATTATCCCTTGGTAGAAGTTGTTGTCAGAATTGTAAAATACTAGCACCCGCTACCGCTTCGCCCGGATAGACAAAACATTAATGAATTATACACATAAACTTCTGAAACTCTAAAATCACTCTATCCACTGGTGAAAACCACATGAAAATCCGTTCGGTAGTTTTTGAGTTTATCGCGTTCAGAGAGACACGGCGAGGGACTTTGATCGATAATATGTATAGATAGATTTTCAAAGAGTTTCAGAATAGTTTAAAATAAGTAAGTTTCGCTTATGCAATCTTTTAACTGTAACTATCCAGTTATACAATAATCTACAGAAAAAAGTTAGCCTTACCCTCAATTTCTCATATTTCTCCATAGGCACCGTATTTTTGCCCGATTTTTCCATTTCCTCTTCATCAAATATTGCATTGAATTCATCTCTTATGTTATCCAATTCCTGGAAAATTCAATTAATTGGTTAATTAATTAAAGGACATTGAGCATGCATAAAACTCGTTCACTTGTTCAAAAAATAATAAAAGATTGCTCTTGATGTCGTCACACGAACTGCAGCTGTAGACATCTTCCCGAAGTAATAGAAAAAAATACAATCCGTCAAAGTATCCTACGTAAAAATATTTACAGAAATGTATAATTATCTTAAATGTGAGGATTTGTGTTGACTTCATGCCATTTGACTGTTGCGCAGCAGGCAGCACTTTTTCCGCAGCATTCGAAGCTATGATGGACTGGAGATGACTGGAGGTAGGCTCGCAGTAGTTGCAGGAACCCCGTAGATGGTGACGTACCCAAATGACATGAAGACACCAAAAGAATATATAGGTTACATCGACAGATTGTATAAATACATTACCAAAACAAACCGCGGGTGAATGAATGAGCAGCATTATCATCGTATCAGCTGTGTCGAGTTCCACGGGAGCTAAAACTACCGACTCACCAAAAAAAAAATGCATGGCTATGGCTTAATGATAGTCAAACCATAGATTCGAAATTTCTTTAGTGTTATTTTCATTTTCCTGGCTTGTTCAGCTCAAATTAGATACCTTAAATCCTGGTTCAATATTAAATTGTTTTTTTATCGTATTATTTAACAGTCTGGCTTAAGTTGTCCCTCGAACAATTGTTTTTCTATTGTGTAGCTGATTCGGCGAGTGATTAGCAGACTGTCCCATCCGTGGACTACATACTCACCTATATTTCAACTTTTGAAAATTTCCTTACACTAAAACCTGTGTAAATAACACCCTTCTTTTTTGCATCAGGGGTTAAAAATAACGTACCTCAGTCATTTTGAGCCACATCTCGATGTTCCGGCGTTGCTGCTTCGAGAAATGGTCAGAAACCCGTTGGTGCTTGGCCGCCGTCAGAATTTTCGCTACCTGCTCGACTGCCGTTGACAAACGTTTTTTGTTAAGACCATAGACATATTATATTTTGTAAAACAGACTATTCTTTCTAAGATCTTTGCCCTTTGGTTGGACATTCACTGACCGTGGGGCCGTAGGAATTATTTTTACGCAACTGCGAAATAAATTTTGATTGTTTATTACGAGTTCGGGTAAAACAAAATATAATATGTCATAATATACATAAAATCAAATTGATTAGTGACTTTAATGAGTTACAACACAGTCTGTCCTTTTGCTCTTATCAGAAACCATTTCTATTTGTAATTTAGAAAGTTTGTCAACATTTGATCCACATAGTTACAAAGTATTACCTTTAATTAAGATCATTGAATGACTCATTGAGTAATTAAGATATAATTAAACAGGTCACAATTAAGGTACAGATATTGCTTTTGGCCGCTAATTGTTTTAAAAAACAAAAATATTTCGGCTAAATCAATTAAATATAATCAAGTTTTGTAGCTGAGACTACAAGTTAAACTTGTAATGTAATTTCCAGGGATCACGTAAACTATTGAAGTGTTTTTTTTAAGTGACTGTTCTATAGGCGGCAGGCAAAAGCAACAACGCTTAGCAAACAATAATTTGAAATTATTAAATTAAAATAGTGATCAACTTATAACCGTAAATATGTTAAATAGAAAACCTTACAGTATTAATAAGTAAACTATAGAGTGCGCCTTACAGATCATGAACTGTGAACAACAGCATGAACAAGTAAAATTAGTGTCTAAATAGAACGCGCCGTTTTATTAAAACTATCTTAATACCTAATATTACCCTAATAATATCGGAACCATCCTTATTTTTCAATAAACGTCTGTAGTCGCACAGTAAATTACTTAATTCAGTAAACGAGCGTAGGCTAACGGCACAATGAGCTACTAGCGATGCGCGCACTCTATGTTCGTCTATGAAGAAGAGAAAACACTCCAGTTTATGACACTAAAACAAACCTTTATTTTTGCAGAGCCCCTAGACAAGTGACATTTCGACAAGCGATATCGCTGATGGAATCGTTCAAATGTATGGAAGTGACAAGTCCAAGTCACGTGACTTATCGAAACGAAATGTCATTTCCATACATTTAATGTCATTTGAGCGATTTCTATCATCGTTTACGCTTGTCGAAATGCCACTTGTCTAGGGGGGCTGGATATTTATTCTAGACGTTTCTCGCCTATATTATAATATTATACTTACCCGTGGTTGTTTTAGTTTTAGCTAAGGCGAATGAAGGTTATACATTCTCAAATATATATTTTTCCCGAATGACACGTGCGCATAAACACTTTACCTTAAATAACATGTGTTTTCCAGCATTATTTGGCAAAAAGTTTTATGAAACGTAAAGGAAAAAGTTGGAGTGGATGTTGCTGAAGATAGTATTTTATATTTAAAATACTCACGAACACAGATTACTCGTCTATTTACGATTTGGACTAAAGGAATTCTTCTTTTTCTGTCAAAGCCTTTTCCCAGGCTGCTTTTACTAGTATTATACTCACAACAAGTAAGCCTAACAGCTACAACCCAGACTGGGTCATACAGTTGCCTTTGGTAAGGACTTAGCTATATATTACATAATATTTATAATAAATACCCGCAATTTTCTTCCACCCAGCGTTGACTTGTAGAATTAAGCAGGTTAAGAAGCATTGCTAAACCTAAATATCGCAGTCGTTGGAACTGCATGCCGACTGCAACCGTAGTAGTAGTATCGAAGTTGTACTAACTGCATTCATACTGCAAGTTTACAGTCGGTTTGCAGTTGAAATGCAGTCTGTCTAGATACTTACGTTTAAAAGATGTAAACTATTTCTCACGACGATATTTTGGCTGCATCGCGAAACTCGTTCAAGCATACATTACTGAAAACTGCAATCGCTTCTTAGTGACATCTGTCGCTGCACTGCTGCATGTGGTACTGTCACTGTCACGCATCTAGACTTGCTTAAGATAGAAGCTAAAATAAATAAGAAAACAGGTATTCGAAGTCTTTTTCTTCACCAGAGCGCGAAGATTTGAAGCTCGTTGTGATGATTGTTAATAGATGCACGAAGGACTCGTCCCACTAAGTATCTTTTTTGGAGAGTGTACCAAACTGTACGCTATAGGTACTCACCTCATTATAAGTACGCAGATAAAACGACAGGCAATGCTGAAGATCTATTTTCAGGGACAAAATCTCCATATGCAGACATTCACCAAACGGGTCCTTTGCGGCCTGTGTCAATAATATTTGACAAATACTCTACTCCTCAAAAGCCAGCCATCTTACCAAAGGCTTACTCACATATGAAAACGATTTCGTCAGCTGCTAACTTCGCAGAACTAAATTGACGATTACGAAGTTTGGTGTTTGGATAACCCTATATGGAAGAGCCAGTACCCAACTGCTGACTGTCCTGGGCTGGTCGTACATCCTTGTTGATTGGCCAATCTCTACAGTACAGCCAAACCTATTCTTACCATGAAGGTGGTCATCGCTACAATCCTTGATGTCTATCTGTAGTCTGTGCGAAAAGAGAACCGTCGTAGCGTAAAATGGAACTAACATTATGTTCTAACATAATTTAATAAACAACCAGATGTTACCCCAGTTACTCACATGCGCGCAAACATTTAAACAAGGTTTGCGCGCTTTGATGTCTATTAAAAAACCAACACAGCTTGAAAATGAAATCATTTGCAAATGTCGTCCTACACTTGTGGGTTTGCGTATTCGCGCGAATGTGGGTGAACGACGTTACACTCGCGCTATAATGACGCAAGTGTTTATAACATAACAAAGTAATTCAATACAGCAGCGCTCAGAATCCCAAGACGGTTCTCTTTCCGTACATAGTCTACTCTTTGGCCAGAGATTTCACACATACAGAATTAGATTTTTCCCTTTGCATCTATTTCAGGACAAAACTCTATTTATATCCATACGGAAGAATTGCTGAAGAGATTCCTAGTTCTTGAAATTTGACTCCAACCTCCAAAATTCCTTTGACCTCCAACCCAGTCTTCTCCAAAACGCCATAGCACTTTTAATCCAGTCCTGTTCTCTGTACATAATCTGAAAATCCACTTACATTGCACGATAATGTGTCCAAACTTGTCCCTGATGGTATTCCTCAAGGTTTGATACTCGTCATCAATCTGCATCTTCTCATTGAAGAGTCTTCGGAGCTGGTTGTTGCTGGCTTGGATCAGAGAGTAGAAGGTGTTGGAGTTCTTCTTGTTGCATTCTCCACGTTCCAGCCAAGCTGCCAGTGTCTATAGAAGATAGGATAGTCAGTTTTTAATGTTGTATTTGCTTTGTAAGTATGTGAGGATCTTGATAATGGTGGGTGCGTAATAAATTTAACATATGTAAATACTAGCTGAGACCCGTGATTTCACTCGCGATCTTCACGTTACGTATAAGCCTATGAAACTCCGGAATAATAAAGCTACTTGTGAAAGAGTTTTCAAAACCGGTTCAGTAGTTTCAGAGATTACTTCTAACAAACAAACTCACTAACTTTACCTCATTATAATATTATAATCGGATCCGGAATCGAGCAATATACCTAATCAAAATAGCAGATAAAAACATCTAGGTAGTGTAGTTTTAAAATTAGATGCATTTTTTTTACTCTGTGATGATTTTTTAATTCCTGTTGCTACAAGTAATACTATTTTTATTTTCAATTTTTCTTCTCAGTATTCCTAAATGGTTTTCATAATCGTAAACGAGTAATTTTTGTTAATGCCCAGAAGTATTTACTTTAACTGAGAGTGTTTTACAAAAATCATGTCATTAAGAAAAATAGGAGTAATTTAAGTACATACAGGTGCAGCTTCAGCAAATTCATTGTCGCTCTTGATCTTCTCTCCAATAGTAACAAGGTTATTTGGATTGTACTGTTCAATGCGCGGCGGGGTCGGCGACCGTCTTCGCTTGTTTCTTTCATATTCGTTCTGATCCTCACGATTCTATAACAAATGCATATGTTTTTCTTAGATTTTATAGGATAGACAAAAAAAAATATGAATTATACATATAAATCTGCCTCTTGAATAACTCGTATCTATTGCTGAAAAATGAATCGAAATCCGTTGCGTAGTTTAAAAGATTTAAGCGTACAGACAGCGGGAGCGACTTTGTTATATACTATACTAGCTGTTTCCCGTGGCTCCGCCCTCGTCGATGTCGGTTATCGCGGGAAAAAGTAGCCTATATCCTTTTTCAGGCTCTAGACTATCTGTGTACCAAATTTCATACAAATCGGTTTAGTCGTTTTGGCGTAAAAGCGCGACAGACAGACATACAGTTTCATTTATTATATTAGTAAGGATAAAGATGATACTAAAGGCAAGTAATTAGTAAGTCATTAGAAGTTAGAAGATTACTTCTAATAATAAACCCAGTAATTTTCTGTGCGACGACAGACGTTTATGCGAAAATATCGATGGTTCCGATATTATTAGAGTAATATTAGGTTTTGAGAAAGTTTTAATGAAACGGCGCACTCTGGTTTGATCCTAACTTTACGATTTCACCTGTTCATAGTATGAACAGTTCATATTCATATCAGTGCCTACAGTTCATACTCGACATGCGCAATCGATAGTTTACTTATTTTTTTCTAAGTACTTACCAGAGCATAATCCACAAACATCGTAGTCGCCTCATTCTCCATCTGATCGTGAAACTTCAGTCGGTTACCGGACAGGAAGAATGATTGCTCCACAGTCTCATGCTTCGCAAACCTTACATGACAAACTCCTTGCTTATGGAGCTTGACTTCATCGATATCGCCAAATCTTTGGAATATTTCCATGACGACATCCTCAGTTATGCCTATCGGAAGTCCGCCTACGAAGATTGTACGACAACCAGGTGGACGTTCCCTCCTCGGAGGTGTCGTAGTACCAGGTAAAGCAGGAAGGATCATCCCATTACTGAAGTAGATATGCTGGTTAGCCATCTGCATTTGTTGGTTCATCATCATCATGTTGGGCATCATGTTCATGCCGGGCATCATATGCTGCATGTTGTTCATGTCTATATGCTGGTTAATCATAGGGTTTTGCATGTTTGGTACCATGTTACCATAGGGCGTCATTGCTCCACCTAAGTAGAGATAGAAAATCGTTTTTTATACTATATATCTATACTAATATTATAAAGCTGAAGAGTTTGTTTGTTTGTTTGAACGCGCTAATCTCAGGAACTACTGGTTCGAAGTGAAAAATTCTTTTTGTATTGGGTAGTCCGTTTATTGAGGAAGGCTATAGGCTATATAACATCACGCTACGACCAATAGGAGCGGAGTATAAATGAAAAGTGTTGCAAAAATGAAAAACCGTTGAAACTAAAACACGCGAACAAAGTCGCGGGGGACTGCTAGTATATCAATAAATACTTAAAAATGGTAGTAGAGTAAAGGGCATCATAGTGATTTTATTTTAATGAATATATACATGGAAATCCATATTATAAAAATATTTGTCTACTACTAAGTAGATAGGTATAAAAATACCCAAAAGGAGTAATACCGATTCCAGAACAACAAGCTTTTACTTAATTTAGGAAGTAGTATGGTACTTAAAAATATTTTTAGTAAAACCATCCTAGTTGTTATTTCTGGAAATATTTAAGTGCATGTAGTTATAAGCTTGTTTGAATTTTAATTAGGAAATAAATAATACTTTATATACTAATATTATAAAGCTAGAGAGTTTGCTTGTTTGTTAGGTTGAACATGCTAATCTCAGGAACAATTGGGTCAAATTAAAAACAAGTATTAATTTTTACACTTTGATTGCCCTTAACACAATTTGACTTCAATTAATATCTTAAGAGATATCATAGTTTTAAAATAACTCTGCAACAAAATAATGATCAAGTAGCACCTAATAAACGCGCAAATCTCTGGAACTCTCAAACGTTTTTATTGGCATATACCTGCAGTTATATTATTTTAGAAAAAGAATTAGGGTTCCATTCAAAGATGAAAAAGGCTGAAACTAAAACACCTGGACGAAGTAGCAGGGGAGAGCTATAACATTATAATAGGCATTTACTGAGTAAGAAGTATAATCAGGATAGTTTAACTTTAATAGAAATAATTATTGCTACATAAACAAAAATTATGAAACTTACCACTACCTGTCATCATCATATTATTAGGTGTCATAACGGGTTGCTGGCTGACTTTGTCATTGTTGTCCCACTTTGACTGCCTCTCTCGGTGATCGCTGCGGTTTCTATCACCCCTGTTATTTGACCTGTCCTTCATATGCTCACGGTTGCGAGACCTGGAACGGCGACGTGTCCTGTCTAAAATAAATTGCATTTAGTTTATTTACTGAGGAAATAAACATATGTTGTTATATTTAACAAGTTTATTTACCACCATGATTTTAAGGTGCTCTTAAGTTTTATGCCTTCTTTGGAAGTCTAAACAATATTCATATAATAATATCTTGGGACAATTCACACCTGGCCATCTGATCCCAAACTATGCAAAACCTGTATTATGCCAACCAGACAACTGATAAACATAGTTATTTATTTCTAAATACATACAGATTATAGATAGGTTACACCCAGACACAAAACAAATGATCATGCTTATCACACAAAGATTTGCCCTGGATGGGAATCAAACCCACAACTTCTGGCTTAACAGTCAGTGCCACTAACCATTAAACCAACAGACCAGTCCAAACAATGTCTTAGAGTTATTTTAAGATTGATTATAGTAATTTAAGGATTATATTTAAACCTTTTAATATAGGAATACCAATTGTGTTTAGGGGTTTCATACAAACCTCGTTCACGATCTCTCTCTCGGCGTTCATTTCTATCTCTGCTCTGCCGTTTCTCTTGACCTTGAGTTTGTTCAGTAACTTGTTCTTCACCAGTCGCCATCGCGGTTTCATTACCCTGATTTTCAGGTATAATAGGGCCTATAAACTGTCCAGTCGGTTGCGGAGCGTTTCCCATAGCTCCCATTTGCTGCATCTGTATTTGGTTCATATCCCCAACCATGGTATAAGGTGGGACAATCGCGGGTGGCATCATGCCCGGCATTATTCCAGGCATTGCCATATTGGCCATCATGTTTTGCATATTGTACTGCTCGTTTCCCCACGTATTCATGGTGTATTAATTTCCCTTTAGCAATGACATACAATTAAGTAGGTAAACGGTTCACTTTCCTTAGAGGAAGACGATTACAAACCCGCGTATAAAGAAAGGATTGGCAGAATTAATTGATGCATAACCATAAAATATAAATTTTACACACTTCGCAAATCGCAATCAGCCAGGAAATCAATCAGACACAAAATTCTGTGCTGATGATTAGATGAGCACAACCCAAAACACAAAATGAAAAATAATAACTCTTTTCTTAACAACACAATATTTGACAATTTGACAACGGTCGGTCCATAGAGTTTAAGATCAAGACCACTGACAATATGCAATATGCAATATGATTTATATTGTTAGTGGTAAAGACCGGTGCCTCTGTACGGCCCACGAAATAGTTTCTGTTCCGTAGTACCGAGTAGTACGGCCAATGAGTCCGGAATGAACCGGACACCGAACACCCTCACGGAATGAGAATTACAGAATTTAAAACCCATAATTAACTTTTATGATAGTCAAACGCGAAACTATGTAGTATGAACCACATGTTAATTTAAAAGAGGAAAATAAATGATTTTTAAGTAGCTCTTTCTCTCCATTGAAGTCAAGATGAAAATGTTGTATCTCAAAAACTAATATTTCCAAGCCCACTGCAGAAATTCAGTAGCTTAGCATTTATAACTATTATAAATGTCATTACGTGAAAATATTGTAAAAATTTGTTGTTATGGCTAATGCTTGAAAAATTGTCGTTGAATCGGAGAGTTGACGGTTGGGTTGACAAGTGTTCGAATTATTTTTTGCGAGTGAAAATATATAATTCTTTTGAGCATCTTTGTTATATTTAGTGCGTGTTTCCTTTAATTCTAAGTGTTTGTAAAATTTATGGTGTAAGTTAGTGGTGTTTCATTTTTGTAATGGACTCCGATGAGCCCCCTGATGGGGGCGGCTCTTTAGATAGTTTTCAGGATGCGGCTCCTATTTCATCGCCGCGGGACCAAGGGCTTACCATTAAACCTGGTTCAAAAAGACCGGCAGAAAGATCTGTCGAATGTGCAAAAAAGAATATTTCGCCCGCTCTCTCATTACAGACCGAATATGTCTGTCCTAATTTTGAAGAGAAAATTAAATATGACTCTGCAGACGCGGGTCCATTCGTGGTCCACGTCTCATCTTCTTTGTCCACTTCTCATTCATTAAAGTTGGCTCAATCACTGCATAAATTAAGCAACATAATGTCAGATATTTCTAGGGGTGGCATTAAGTCTATTGGGCGTGGCAAGCTGTCCATAGAGTTTGTGTCTGCGGCTTCGGCAAATAAATTTGTAACCAATACGGAGTTATCAAAATTAAATATGATTGCGTCTATTCCTAGGTTCCATATAACCCGAATGGGAATAATTAAGGGTATACCTAATGACTGGTCCCTGGATGAATTTATGGAGGGAGTTTCGTATCCCCAGGGTTGTGGCCAGATAATTAAAGCCAGAAGGCTGAACAAAAAAAATATCAGGGAAGAGAAGACTGAGTGGGTCCCCTCTTCAACCATAGTTTTAACTTTTTTAGGTTCTCGGCTTCCTAATTATATTTATTGTTATAACTCATCTTTGCCAGTCGAGTTATACCAACTTCCATCGATTCAATGTCGCGTCTGTTGCCGTTTCGGTCATGTGACCTCTCAGTGCAGGTCCAGCCCCCGTTGTTACCGTTGTGCTGGACCGCACCGTGGGAATGGTTGTGACGTCTCGGAGGCGGATGCGACATGCGTCCTCTGTTCAGGATGTCACACTGCCACATACTCTAAATGTCCTGAACACCTTAGACAAAAATCGATTAAAATAGTTATGTCCGAAGAAAATTTATCTTTCTCGGAGGCATCTCAAAGGTTCCGTCCGGTTCGGACATCTTTTGCAGATAAGACAAGATCCCAGATTTATAGTAACCCTACTCTCTCCCAGTCCCCTCAGCTTTTCCCTCCTAATCAGGTTGTTCCTGTTCCTGTTCCTCATCCTAATCTCCCCAAATCAAAGAGTTATAGAGAGACGGTATTTTTTGAGCGTAGTCCTAGACCAACTTTGAAACCGGGATATGATGTTCATGGTCATTCTCAACTCTCCCAGTCACCCAAATCTGTTCAACCTAATGGTTGTGCTTTCCCCTCATCTACACAACACATCCCATTTTCTAATTCTTCTGCTTCCTCTAGCAAATTTCCCGTCCCAAATGACAGTTCTATAGAAATTCTTTTATCCACTATTGTAAATATTTTAGGAAAAATTAGTGCTAATGATGCCATTCCCCATAACGTCATTTCGATTCTCAAAGAGCTTATTTCTTTTTTCATTTCCAAAAATGCCAATTAACATACTACAGTGGAACTGTAGGAACATCCGCCACAAAAAACACGAAATTATAAATTTAATAAACCTACATAAACCTGCAGTTTTAGCTATAGCAGAAACCTGGCTTAAGCCAGGTTCCACATTCAGAGTAGCCGGCTTCTCCTGTCTCCGTGATGATAGGGATGACGGTTATGCTGGATGTGCCCTAATAATAAGTAGATCTTTTCCTTTTTGTAAATTATCCTTACCCACCCATAGTCCAGATTTTCATATAGTTGCCGCTAAGGTACTTAATCTAACCTTTATTTCTATTTACATCCCTCACCCGAATATAAATTTGTTAAATGAACTCCGTAGCATTTTGTCTAATATTTCAGGCCCGCTTATAATTTTAGGCGACTTTAATGTTCGGCATTTGTTGTGGGGATCTCATTGCAGTGATTCCATTTCATCATCTCTTATAGATATCTTTGATGATTTGAATGTGTGCATTCTTAACGATGGTTCAGCCACCAGAAGGGTTTCCCCCGTTCAGAATGTGAGTGCCGTTGATCTTTCTCTAACATCGCCTTGTCTTGCTTCCACTGTATCCTGGAAGGTACTTCCTCTTTCCTACGGGAGTGATCATTTTCCAATCCTTTTAGAATGGCATCGTTCCTGTAACCCTATCCCCAATTCCCCCCCTCTACTTAAATACCGTCTCTCTAAGGCTGATTGGGGTAAATTTTCTTCCCTATTAGATTCCAAAACCAATTTTTTTCCCCAGGTTGATATCGATAACTTTCTTCTTTTATACTCAGCCTTTGTTGATTCGTTAACTTATGCAGCTGATAACTCCATACCTCTTAAAAAATCCGGGAATTGCAATCTCGCCTCACCTCCGTGGTGGGATTCTGATTGTTCTTCTCTAATTCGTCTTCGTGATGAAGCTGAGTCAACATATGCTTCTGATCTGAGCATGGAAAATTATCTTACATTTCGAAGAATTTCTGCCCGCTCTAAAAGATTACTTTCGAAGAAAAAGGCTCTGGGCTGGCGCTCATTTTGCGAATCTCTATCTCCTCGCTGCCCTTCTGCGCTAGTATGGCGGAAGATAAAATGTTTCCGAGGATCCCAATTAAATACTTACAATATCGATTCAAATGTTTCTTCGGCCTGGGTTGCAGGCTTCACAAATAATTTAGCACCTCCTTTTGTTGCACACATAGACTGCCTACCTTCTTGTGCTTCCGCACATATTTCTTCTGATCCTTTAAATGATATTTTCTCTATGGCAGAATTAACCTGTGCTTTACATGGTCTGCAAGATTCATCGCCCGGTATTGATGGCATCCCTTACTCATTTATAATTAAATCTTCAATGGCCTCTAAACTAGTATTTCTTAATATTATTAACTTTGTTTTTCTGACTGCATCAATTCCTGACTCATGGAAGACCCAAATTATAGTTCCCATTTTAAAACCTGGCAAAAATCCAAACGACCCATGCTCCTATAGACCGATTGCTTTATCTTCTGTGTTAGCAAAAATTTTTGAAATTCTTATTAAAAATAGGCTAGAGTGGATAGTGGAACACAGAGGCATTCTCCCCCAGTCTCAGTTTGGCTTCAGACGGGGAATGGGAACCGTGGATAGCCTGAGTGTCCTCACTACCGATATTCGGCGTGCCTTTTCAGATGACAAAAGTTTGATCGGAGTATTTCTGGATATAAAATCAGCTTATGATAGCGTCCAACTTCCATTGCTCAAGCAAAAATTGTTTCAGCTGTGTATCCCAGAGAGGTTGATTAATGCAATCTCGAATCTGCTCATGGATCGATTGATCACTATTAGAGTCAATGGAACTCTTTCTTCTCCCAGGCATATATGGAGGGGCTTACCGCAAGGATCTGTTTTGAGTCCATTATTATATAATATATATACCTCAGATCTGGATAAATCCGTAAATTGTTTTTGTAACATTTTACAGTATGCTGATGATATAGTCTTATATACCGCTGACAGGTCAGCTGCAACTGCGGCTGGCAGAATGAATTCAGCGTTATTTTATTTAAATAATTTCCTTGACAGTCTCGGCCTCTCACTTTCGGTGTCTAAGTGTTCAGGAGTTGTTTTTACTAGAAAGAGATTGATCCCGTCCGTAACTTTACAAATTAACGAACAGGTCATATGCATGGACGTAAAAGCAAAGTTTTTAGGTGTTATTCTGGATTCCAAATTATCAGGCATTCATCATTTGAACTACATTGTTAGTAAATGTGAAAAAAATGTTAACATCTTAAGAGCACTGTCGGGGGTTCGATGGGGTTCTCACCCATTTAACCAAAAAATCCTGTATAATGCCATCATTCGTAGTCATTTTGATTATGGTTCCTTTATACTTGAACCCTGTAACAAGTTAGCCCTTGCTAGACTTGATAAAATTCAAGCAAAATGCCTGCGTATTATCACTGGTGCTATGAAATCATCGTGTACTAATGCTCTTCAGGTCGAGTGTTTGGATCCTCCTTTAGCTCTACGCAGGCAATATCTTTGCGATCGTTTTTTATGTAATGTCGTCCAAAACCCCTACCACCCCTTATACAAAAAATTGTCCTCACTGTCCCGCAAGGCTCGGGATTCTAGTTACTGGAGCCACAAAGATCTTCCTCCCCTCCTTAAAAGTTTCAACAAAATTTCCGCTATGTCGACTCCGATTTTCTGTTTGGATAAAGATCCACTATTCCAATTTCAGTTTGAGTCTTTGATTTTTAAACCTAGAGTTATTCTAGACTTCGGAATCAGCAAAAATGACCCCGGTGCCAACCAAAAATTTAATAGCATCCTCGAACGAGATTGGAGAGGTTGGTTAAATATCTTTACGGATGCTTCCAAGCAGTCAGACGTGGACCCAGTCGGTGCAGCAGTCTGGATTCCCAGGTTTAAAATAGTTTTAAATTTCAAATGCCCCCAACAATCTTCGATTTTTACTGGAGAAGCGGTTGCAGTTCTAGAAGCTGTCTCGTATGTGTTTTCACATAAACTTCACAAATCTTTAATTTTTTCTGACTCCCTTAGTTTACTTTCAGCTCTGCTTAAATCCCCTTTCCGAGATAAGGAAAGATTTTATCTTCCTTTTAAAATTAGATCCACTCTTTTCCAATGTTTTTCTTCGGGAATCGACGTGGCTTTAGCGTGGATTCCTGGGCATTGTGGGATAGACGGTAATGAATTAGCTGACAACTTTGCCAAGCAAGCAATACGTCTAGGTCTCGATACCCATCGTAAATGTTTTTCTAGGGATTTGAAATTAATGGCCAAACCCTGGATGCTAAAAACCTGGAATAGCCTTTGGGGTCAAATTAGGTTAGCCAAAGCTAAACACTATGGTAGCTTGCAGCCCGTAATACCCATTAAGCCTTGGTTTTTCAAATTTCGTAGGTCATCAAAATTAGTAACGTCCACTATCATCCGTCTTCGCCTAGGTCATGTTTGTACACCGGTTTTTTTAACTAAGATACATATCAGAGATTCCTCCATTTGTGAATGTGGAATTGAGGATGGTACGGTGGACCACATATTTTTTAATTGCCCCAAAATTTCTGTTCATTTATATGATATTCTTCCTCTAGATTTCCCTCGACCAGTTAATGTTAATACCCTGTTATCTCTCCCAGTCTTTTCCTATTACAATGTCTTATCAAAATTCCTTCTGGCTAACATTATTTGCTTGTAATTTTTGATATAGTTTAAATTTTATTTTAGTCCTTATTTAATAGAATTCTTTTAATTTATTATAAGGAAGGTGTTCAAAGGTTTTTTTTTTTTTTTTTTGTTAAATTTTATTTTCCGCGGTAAACACTTGTTTTCCCAACTTTGACATTGGCAAAATCGTTGTCCTCCCGACGACGGAGCCATACAAAACAAGAACTGAACTATGGCTAATGCTTAGGTAGTAGGTACAATGTGTGATGATTTATCTAAGAAATTAGATGAAAAGCCTTTCAATTTAATTTTATCAAGGTGGTAAGTATTTAAGTAAGGATTACATAAATATCCTTCATATGGAATGTGCCTGCGTTATTAGTACAGGATATCATTATTTACAAACGAATATTTTAGCGCCGATACAATGCCGAAGGATTTTGAGAAGACAACCGAGGTTTTACCATTTACTAAATATGGATTATCATCAATGGAAGAGTTCAGGAAAGCAGAAGATGAAGTTCATCATCTCGAATGGTTGAAGAAGGCTGGACTAACAAGCGATGAAGTGAAGCTATACCAAGAAAATGAGGCGGGGCTTCTGGACCAACGAAAGAAGATCGAATCCGGGATTTTAAAAAATAAATTAGAAGAAATATACAACAAGATTAACAATATGCACAATGAGGACAAAAGGTAAATGGTATTTACATTTTAGTTGTGTTTTAACATTGCATTGTTTAGTTTTACTAAATCTGTAATAAGATCATGATTAATTTATGTTAACAAATATCAAAATAATAAATAGGATATTATTTAACACTTTATGTGCCTTTCGCAATTATTATAGTTTGAAGAAATACAAGTAACATAGTTTATGAATTATTGTAACTATATTAATATGCTTTTTTTAATTTCGTTTTATTTATTGCAGTGAATTTAATAAAAAAGAAGATAAAAAATCTACTTCAACAAATCCAGAAAATATGATTGAAAGACTTCAGCCGAAAACAATAACATTCTATCCGGACGGACACCCAATGAATGAACTAAAAGAGATGGAAACAAGCTTATTAGGAAATTTGAAAACTGAAATGATACCATTAAGTAAGAGGCGGAAAATCCTGCGACGTCTCGAGAGGAAGAAAGAACGTTTACTGATGCAGGCACAACAGAATAACATTGCTAGTATTAGTACTATACCTAGTACATCAAAGAGTGATAGGCCCGGAAGCCTATGGGACCTAAAGGAGATGCCGCAAAGAAATATACCACACACTATCACTAGTCGAGACCAAGAAGAGAATGGAGCTGGAGAAGATCATCAAAGAGTAATGTATTCAATTAGAGATAATAAAATAGTAAGGGTTTCAGATCCTGTACTAAATAACCCACAAGAGCCTCTAGTGGCCCAGTTCGTGGAAATGCCAGAGATTGATGCTGAAACTCAACTTCTAGAAGGCACGAAGATGAGCCTTGATGATATCAGAAAAATTGATAGATTTAAGGATTATGAACCTGGAATACCTTCAAAGGTAACATTTTTTAAATTATTTTTGTATCTTATATTAAATATCGTATTTTAAATCCATGCATCGTCGTGACATTTAGGTTGGGTAAAAAAAGTTTAAATACTTGTAATTTTTTATTAATCCATCTGACTGACATCAAACGTTTTAGTATCATCCAAAATATTATCTCTCAAGTAGGAACATGTTTTTTTGTTTCCAGGTCCTATATCTAAAGAATATAGCTCCGACAGTGAGTCAGGAACAGTTGTCGTTACTGTTCAATCAGTTTGTACTGGCAAATGGTGGGCCCGTCGACCTGAGGCTGATGACTGGCCGCATGAGAGGCCAAGCTTTTGTGGCTTTCAATAGTAAGTTATTTATATAATAATTGTAATATATAACTATATAGATATAACTCAGTATATTGACTTATTTTACTTTGAAAGGCAACCTTCTGATCATTGCTGGATGACATATCCTGTAATAGGCGTGCGGACTGGGTATGAAGAGGAAATATCTATTTAGTCCACTAGTTAGATAAAAAAAGTAAAAACAACTCGTATTTTTCTTTTATTAAATCAATGAAAAATGACAAAGTTAGAGCGCTTTAAAGTTCAGGAGAGGGGGCTTGTGACGTCACGTGTTGGTAAAAACTGTAGCTACAAGTGACGTCACGCGACATTTCCATTTACGGTATCTTCCTCATTGTTTGTAAAAGTAAAAAAAGAAAAAATACGTGTCTAATATTTTTTAATAAACTATGTGACGTGTAATTACTAAAATATAGTCCGCATGCCTATTATCAGATGATTTTATCAACAACTAGCTTCTGCACACTTCTACTACTACGTAGACATTATAGTCGATGTGTTAAACGAGCAATCAAGATTTTTTACAGATATACGAGCACCTTGCCTTAAACCTCTTACTGTTTTACCGATATTGCAAAAACTGTTAACTGTACCGCCATACATACAAACTACTAACTTCGCAAGGTCTTGATCCCTTCATTGAATGTGTGCTCCTTTTTTTTTCCAAATCTGGCTATTCTGTATCAGCATGTTGTTCTAATGTTTATGAACTCCACCGCAATAAAGAGACTAAATTTCCTACTGCGGATATAATTACCTATTTGGACAAGAATATGAAAAATATTTAGGAATATTAACGGTTTCGTCACGCATATTCTCGGGATCGTCCGACTAGTTTCAGACTCAATAGGAGTCCCTAATCATGAGCTGACGCGGCGGCGGTGTCGTGAGTCGAACTCAGAACTTAGTCAGGCGATCCCGAGAATGTGCGTGAGTAAACCGTTAATATTCTTAAATAATTATGAATACTCCTCACGAAAGTTATTATAACAATATGAAAAATATCTTATTTCTTTATTAGATGAGGAGCTAGCGATCCAAGCCCTTGAAGAGATCAACGGCACCATTTTAGGCGGACGGCCCGTGATCGCAGAGTTTGGAAGAAACACCAACAGGGTACAGGATGATCACAGATAAGCATATTAAGTTATCGACACCTTTATACAGACTATAAGGTCGGCACCATTTATCATAGAATACCTTTAGGTATGCAAGCCTAAACAGGCAATATAATTTGTGTATTACAAGTGCACAAGTTTTTTTTTTATTTAATTTAAAGAGCGACCAATGGTCTTTTAGGAAATCTAAGAAATTATGAAAATCTTTATATCAAGTTAGGGCTGATTTACTTTGAGTAAGTAAATGGCGTCAGTAGCAGAGATCCGACTGAATGCAAAATATTTATTTGTATTTTCTTTTTTAATTCAGCACTGACGCGACAATTTGTACGATGGTACAAATTGTCAGTTAGCCTCTAATTTGAAATCAGTACTTAATATTTAACCAGCCTTAATGGAATTAGGCGCAAGACATTATTTTAGTTAAACATTTTTCTATCAGTATTTGGCAACACTGACACAATGACATGTTTATTTATTGCGCGGAAAAATAAGGGTCGCATTAATGGGATAGATAACTATTTTGAATGTCCTAAAAAGTAACTTTTAAAATGTCCGTCAATTAGAGTATTAAAAAATAAAAGACACGTATTTTTTCTTATTTTACGTTACCAAAAACTCAGCCAGATACTTTGATTTGAAATGTTGCATGGCGTCATAATTTTGTGTATTTCGGACACAAGCATGTCGTCATTAGCCCCCACTTCAGTTTGCGTATTTGCTATAAAGGTTGCTTACTAAAGTGATGATCGCTTTATAAAAAATACTTTAACAACACATATTTTGTATCGTCAACATTGATGACCAACTATATCTACTACAACGTAGTTGGTCACCGACGTTAGCCGATACATGCTAAGCATTTTTATCCGGTAAACATCGCTTGGGTTGTCAACTGGAGTAATTCGTGTTATCTACAAGTGTTTTTTTACTTACAAAAAGCAAAATATACGTGTCTAATATTTTATTATCTAACTGACGGTCTTATTAGATTTTGTGTTTTTATACTCAGTGTTCTACCCCATTGTAGTTGCGTCACCAAGGCATCTTTATAGTATTATAAACTTAAGTACAATATATATATAAGATAAGATGTTTTATAAACTTATTTCTCGACGCACAAATGAAAACGTCACAAATGCGGCTGTGCCGTGTGATTGATTAGAGATTCTTACTGATATTAATTTGTATTTAAATCTTATTATGTAGCGTGTATAGGGGTGCGGACTGGGTATGAAAAGGAAGTATCCATTTAGTCTGCCAGATACATAAAAAAATAAAACAAACTCGTATTTTTTCTTTGATCAAATCAATAAAAAATGTCAAAGTTATAACGCTTAAAAGTTTAGGAGAAGGGGATTGTGACGTCACTTGCGGGTAAAAATTGTATCTACAACTGACGTCACGCGATATGTCCATTCACTGTATCTTACTCATTGTTTCATTAAAAAATTAAAAAATACGTGTCTATTATTTTTTAATAATCTATGTGATGCGTAAATAAAAAAAAATGGTCCGCACCCCTATTACTAAAAATATCTTTATTGGATTCAAATAAAAGCGAAAATCAGTGTATACTTTAAATATTATTGTAATCACAGATATGGATAAACCTAGGAAACGCAAGTAACAGAAAACAAAGCGTGCCAGCTTTTGATTATGACGTCGCAAGCACTATTTAGTGATGATTTCAAATTAGGATCAATTTAAAAATATGATTTAGGTTCGAATGGTTTGTCAATAATTCCTGGTACAGATTGGTTCCTACTACTGCGACGCACCGAGGCAGACTGTTAGAGTTGCCATGTTAAGCATATTATGCATACACCGGGCACGGCAAGTGGCTCGCGAAGTAGACACTCTTGCGATATCTAGGTCTTTCAATATCTATGGTTGTAAATAACAATTTAAACTTATTTAACTTATTCTAATGCTGTCACATTTCATTGAAAATGACTGGTAAGATATGTTTATGTATCTAAATTAAGGAAGTGAGTATATGATTCTTCTCATACTTATATCTAGTTAATAATAAAGTTTTTTTGCGATAAGGTAGTCTAGGAATAAGCAAATGGTGGAATGTCATTGAAGAATGGAGGCTTATTTGATATAGCGGTTGTTAACTAAAGTGATAATCGCTTCGCAAAATAACACTGTTAAAACACTTATTTCGTATCGTCTAACGTCGTTGACCAACTAGTACGTACGAAGTAGTCTTTTATCGTTATTTTTATCCAGTTGACATCGCTTGGGTTGTCAACTAGAGATACCAAATAAGCCTACTGATCTGTAAAAGTTATTATTTATTTCCTACATTAATAATACCTACATTTATTTCCTAAATTAAGATTCAATGTTATATTAATAACATTGAATCTCTTTCTCTCCTTCATATGCTCGAATAAATTTATTAGTCTTAATTTTCCTTTTTAGAGATTATCAATTTGTATTGATTCTAGATAACGCTTTACTCGAGACTTGATTTAGTTCGCCTATTTCAGCCCAAGACGGGGGCTGGACTTTTTGCGTTTGTCCGTTTCTCACATGATGTCGAATGTAAACATAGAGCACTGACTGAACAGTGAGCTGTCTTCTAAGGTATATGACAGTTCTCTGGTTCAATTTGGTTTGTCTGACGCAATTTTTTTTACTCTGTCGACTATTTCGGTCATCAGAGTTAGACCTTAGTTGAGGTTCACTCTATTTTAGTAAGTCATCCATTGTTAAGGCGTCCGATATTTGCTCTCTTGAGTAGATAAAAGTATCATTAATCATCACCGCCCTTTCAAAGTAAGTATACATTTCTGTCCAGTGTGATACCTACAAGACTGGACCTGCACTCCTTGCTTTATGTACGGTTGGTCGAAATTAAGCTTTCGAGTGACAAGAATTGCTTGGGGCCAAACTTCTTAAGTGGGGCGAACCTGGTGCCTCTTTCCTCAATCAGCTCCAGAGCTTCGTTCATATTGGATGCAACGTCGCCTTCATTGTCCCCTGTGGTTAAGATAAGAAGGTCGTCCGGAAACGCCTGCGTATGGGCCCTGAATCTATTAATTTCTTGAAGGAGTGAGACCAGTTAGATGTTCCACAATATAGGGGTCTGCATGTTTAACCCTGAATACACCCCTTGATGGTGGTTTTCCGTGGTCTCACCAGCTTATTCGAAGCTAATAGATCTGTCTTAGAGGTCGCTGGCCACCAACCAGAGCATACTGGGCTTAATTCCTTTGCGCAGTGATCGGCCCACGATGACGAGCCACCACGCGTTGTCGAAGACGCCCTCGATATCCAGGGAAACGACAACCATCAGCTTGAGTAGTAAGCTGATTCACAACGTCCTGGATAAGAGTGAGGTCGTCATAGACCACAAAATTGCAGTCTATATTACTTTGATTGCGCACCCCGACTCGGACAGGTTAGGTCTGTCCTTTATCAAATAGTATTAGGATTTTTAGATAAGGATTTTCACATATTTTTAAGCACATAACATGTGTTAAATTCTTTCCATTTCTTCATATTTATTAATATAAGTAAATGCACACTGATAGTTAATAGGTTAAAGCGGCAATAAATTATGATCTTTAGTAATGCTAGACCGTTTTTTATCAAATTTTGTAACTTAGCCACGTAAGTTTATTCATACCTATTTATTTAGCCTTTTTGGCCTCAAATAAAGCTGTGGTACCAAAAGCACCTTGTGCATTTACTGTTAGGTTACTAGAAGTATTTCAGTGCAATATCCATGTATTATGCCGGATTTTACCAATGCCAGATATTTTTTATTTCGATTCACTCTCGTCACGAAATTGACGTCTGACAGATTTTTTTAGGAAAAACTGACAATTATATAAAACTTTCTGGCGTTGGATAAATCCGCCCTTAGTGTGTTTTGAATTTATAAAATAAATCTTAGGAATTAAATGAGAGCTGGTTTAGATTATTTTTGTGTTTAAACACGCTCATATTTATTGAATTCATAATCATCTTTCATATAAAATTGTAATACGGTATTTGATTAAAATAAAATTTTATTAGATGTCTTCCATAATGTTTTATTTCACATACTTTTTACAGTTCCCAAATATAGATTAATTTCAACACAAGTACATTTAAGGCTTGAATTCAAA
Organism: Diachrysia chrysitis; assembly: GCA_932294365.1. Taxonomy (NCBI): domain Eukaryota; kingdom Metazoa; phylum Arthropoda; class Insecta; order Lepidoptera; family Noctuidae; genus Diachrysia; species Diachrysia chrysitis. The sequence goes on along the minus strand of OW028659.1, from coordinate 3,465,090 downwards.
CCTTATAAATCAAAGACAAACTGGTTATTAAAATAACCACTATTACACCATTATAAAAGTAAATGAGAACAATTTAACATATCATAAAACGCTTTAGGATTCTAAAATCTAGATACAGGAAACTGGGGCTACTTACTACGGGGTTATTTGGAACGAATATTTGTTTAGACTTTCTTTAAATATCTTTTAAACTTTTTTACACGGTAATGTTAAAATATTACCTAAAATTAAGGACACATGTTTCTTTAATCTTTACTAATATTATAAAGCTGAAGAGTTTGTTTGTTTGTTTGAACGCGCTAATCTCAGGAACTACTGGTTCGATTTAAAAAAATCCTTTTGTATTGGATAGTCCGTTTATTGAGGAAGGCTATAGGCTAAATAACATCACGCTATAACCAATAGGAGCGGAGCATAAATGAAAAATGTTGCAAAAATGAAAAACCGTTAAAACTAAAACACGCGAACAAAGTCGCGGGGGACAGCTAATTTAAGAATAAAAATAGCCTGGATAAGAAATTTACTGAACTCTAAAAATACTCCTTGTTGCCCCACTTTACTGTACCTGTTTTGATGATATTTTTACATGAACATATGAATTCTTAAATCTAGACTACTTATATTATATTTAGGTGATTTAATTATCTATGCATGAGTTATAAATGTCTTATAAAATTGAGATTTAATCATATTCACTTATGATAAAATAATCTAACAATGCAGAATCTTGGAGAGACATTAAAATGGCTACTAGGGAATCAAGAAGTCATATTATATCCGTGGGTTCTTCCTGCGAGATAAAATTTTGTTGATGACAAAATTTACCATGGATCCTATTCTACTCTAGAAAACAATACAGGCAAGTAACTTTATCCATGCCTTTTTAATTATTTATATCAAGACAAGACAATCCTCTTAAAACGTTCTATAGCATATATAACTGGTTTAGCCATCGCTATTGTCTCTTAAACCTGTACATGCGACCATACACGTGGTATAAAAAATAATCAACTTAACTTTTTGACAATAAGGGTGTTGTCAAAGAAACATATCGCCACTAATAACTAATCTATCTGTAATTTAATTACAAAAGTATCTCTTAATCCAGCAGTCTAATTAATTATAGTATTTAGCATTTTTAAGATAAATCTACAATTACAATTATATCATCGTTACATATATCAAAAATCAGGCATATATCTAGTGTTAGATAAATTTACAGCTTGATTAGGCTATATTTACAAATAATCTGCAATGGAAACAAATGGGAATACAGAAATAATGTCATTAGTTTAAAAAAAAATGAAGAATATATTTATTTAATCATTCACATTGTTGTTTTTATTATAAGCAGAGCACATACTATCTAGAGGCTAACATAATACATGAACCTAATCTTTAATGCTAAGACATTAAAACATATTTATATTTTTTACAGTAGCCACACACAAATTGTTACCATGCTGTGTTGAATCTCGAGACCTACCTAAAAACTTATTTGTCTATAGAAAACAGTAATGATGTGACCTTAAAGTAAACATAGACAAGCATAGAGTGCGCGCATCGCTAGTAGCTCTTGTGCTGAGCGTAAGCAAATTTTTAGCTGTAAGTACTACGCTCGTTTACTGGTGATTTTCCGTGCGACGACAGACGTTTATGCGAAAATATCGATGGTTTCGATATTATAAGGCTTTTTTGAGATAGTTTTAATAAAACTGCGCGCTCTTTTTTGACACTTATTTTACGATTTAACTTGTTCATATTACAGTTCATACTTGATACGCGCACTCTGTAGTTTCTCAAGGATGTGACTTACAGGACAAGGTACTGTTGGCTATATAGCTTCACCTCTAACCTTAATCAATAAAGTCCGATTTTAAACAACTATTACACTTTGAAACAGCACTTAATACACCACTTAACTTAGTGTCAGTCACTTAACACTATTTCATAGTCTTTAACCAGTGATAAGCCGTATACACGTGAAAAACCAGTACAATTATAAAAATGAGATGATTCTTTGTATGTCATCTGTCACAGGCACAATAAGGCGCTGAGTACACATTGTCCTCCGGAGAATAATGACCGTTTCTACCCGTCGCTGCCGGGTCAACGAACGATAGACAGTTTATCCGTAAAGTGCTATTAAAGAAGTAAACTGCCCATTGCCGTTGCCTGCGTTACGTATAGACGTATATTTCATTTATTAGTCGGCAGTTAAGGCCCGTCTTGTCCGGCAATGACCACCGGTGTCGGCCTATATCTTGTCATCATGTGATGTCCCGTAGGATTACACGTTCTCTAGCGGATAAATTTCTTGAGCTGTCTGGTTGCTTGTGTGCTCAGCGCCTGATGGTTTCAACGTGAATACGGCCGCTGTCCACGTTTAACGGGCAGCTCACTGGGCGTCCTTCGGCGAGGACTTGCGCCGTCGCTTGACGACGCGTTTTGGTGACGATCATTCACTCTCTTTCTTCGGTTGTGGCTCCTCCTCTGTAAAAAAATTGCATAATTAGCGTTATTCCTTGTCGATGTGTAACTATGTAGTTTTCAAATCTAATCTAATAGAAGAAAAAGTGAAATGGGTCTGTTGGTGTGTGGTGTGGTACTCACGCTTGTCGTGCGGGTGGTGCTGCGGCGGCGGGTGGTGGTGCAGCGCGTGGTGCGGGTGCGCGTAGTGCTCGGGCGCGGCGCCGGCGTAGTACGCGTGCGAGTACGCGGCCGGGAACGAGCCCGCGTAGCCGCCGTAGTAGCGCCCGCCGTACGCGCCGCCGTACGCACCCGCTGCTGACACACACACGTTACACTACACTCCGACACTGGCGAGCACACGTGCTGCGCGCGCTGTCTGTGTCCAAAGCCAGACAACCAACAGATGAAGTTGAAAAGCCGCGCCGGCTTGTCAATGTGGCAAAGTCATAGTCATACCGTGGCGCCCGATATAGATTTACTAACAGGAGACCACCAGTTGGGCTCTGCTCAAAAGATTGACAATTGTGAATGGACAGAAATGGGCGCGCTAGACTATTGATTGCCGCGTTCTACATACACATAGCTTTAAGTTGGCGTTTACGTGCCACGAAAACAATCAACCTGAGCGATATATTCACAGACAAGTAGTATATCATCTGCTCAGCGCTTATAAAGTCAGTAAATTTTATACCTGGCGGCGGCGGCGGAGCTCCGTGCGGAGGCCCCGGCAGGGCGCCCGCAGCTCCCGCCGGCGGCATTAGCAACGCTGCAACATTATTATAGAGATGAAATTATTGGTACTCAAATAGTCTAGACGAGGTCATAGAACGATAATAGGATTAATATACGGGTGTTATTCTTATTCGAATTTGAGCGTCTATAATTGTGTACGATACCTTTAGTAGAAGTAACGAACGTCGCTACGTTGATCACTGCCTAACTGCTCTAGCAGGCCGTCTGTGGGCGGCCTAAGACATTGGAGCTAGGAACCTTAACCTTTTTAGGGTCAAACTAAATGCGGAAAGCAGAGTACCGGGTATCATAGCGTAATATGGGACTGGCCTGCTTCCATCGGTAGACTGAATTTTATTGAGGAATGTCTGCCGTGTCCCGCAAGGTTTTATACTGTGACCTGCATGTGCAATGTAGATTATAAGACATCTTACGGTGGTGTGGTGGCGAGGTGATATGCGGCGGGTGCGCGGCGGGAGTGCCGGCTGCGGCGCCCTCTTTGTTTTCCACCTTCGGCGCCGGCTTCTCTTCCTTTCTCTCAACTATTCATACACAATATTGATTAGTTTACGTTGTTTTGGGAGTAAAAGACATGTGAAACGCGAAAATTTTGATTTGTATAAACTAGAATGAACACAAAAACAATTATTATTTGTAAAAATTGACTTGAATATTATGTGAAACAAGTGTTGTAGTTTAATTCAAAAAATGTCTAATAATGTTGGTTATATTTATAATACATTATCGTAGGATACATTTTCAAGTAAATGTAATTGATCCAATCCTTAGGTTCGGCTTTTACAAGTGTATGGTGAAAGACTGGATGTCTTTTTACTCTCAATTCGGCTGTAATTTAATGATAAATTATATAAAATAGGACCTACCTTCAGCATCATGCCCATTATTGACGGGTTCCTCTGGCTCCTTCTCCTTGACTTCTGGCTCGTTCTTCAGCTCCGTAGTAACCCCTTCAGTCTTCACTTCGGTGGTGGATACCTTGTCTACTTGTGTGGGTAGGTTGGGGCCGTTGGTCTCTGCCTTTATTTGATTCTGGTCTTGTTCCATTGGCTGCTCGAGTTATTACACAAGTTAGTATATTGTAAGACTATTTTTCAATTAAAATGACTATTGTTACTTAAGTGAGTTCGATTTCCAGTTAAATTTGTTCCTACTATATTGCAACCTTGTGATCTATGTAATTAGATTTGTATAATAACTTTCGTGAGGAGAATTCATTATTATTTACAATATAACGGTTTACTTGCGCACATTTTCGGGAGTGGCGGCGGAGTCGAACTCGCGACACCACCGCCATCACGTTCATGATTAGGGACTTCTATTGAGTTTGAAACTACCGGGCGATTCCAAAAGTTGCGTGATTAAACCGTTGTTCTAAATAATTATGTAAATCGTTGTTTAAAAAAAAAAGACTATATTTTTCACTAGTGCGTGATTTTTTGCATGGTGATGGACGATTTTTTGACATTTGCCGATAGTCAATTGCCAAAAAATCATCTATACATATGGATATTGACATTCTCGTGGGTCTGGGGGTATTTAGCGTGACAGCGAGAGGGTAGGAACTGGTAGTGGCAGACCTCGTCCTTGCGGTCGGTTGCGGCGGCGGGCGCGGGCAGCGGCTGCGCGGCGGCGGGCGCGCCCCCGCGCCGCATCTGCTCCATGGCGCGCTCCACCATGCGCGAGAACGTGTCGTCGTCCACCGCCGGCTTGCAGTGCTGCACACGCACAACAAACTACTGCATTACCGAGCTTTACAGAATATTGTAAAAAATCTATACTAATATTATAAAGCTGAAGAGTTTGTTTGTTTGAACGCGCTAATCTCAGGAACTACTGGTTCGAATTGAAAAATTATTTTTGTATTGGATAGTCCGTTTATTGAGGAAGGCTATAGGCTATATAACATCACACTACGACCAATAGGAGCGGAGCATAAATGAAAAATGTTGCAAAAATGAAAAACCGTTGAAACTAAAACACGCAAACAAAGTCGCGGGGGACAGCTAGTAACTTAATAAAGGCCCTAAAAACGATCAAGCATGGTTGACAAATTTGCTTATCAAGATTTACGGTTTTTGTCAAGCAGTTTGAACGACTACAGAGCACTTTAGGCAACACATATTAAAAACTCTCAAACTTTCTTGATTTCGCAATCACTTGACGTAGTTAGTAGTAAACTAAATGCACCAGTCGAAAACGCTTTGATGTTTTTTAACATCGCTTCTTACAATCAGTTTAATACCAGAAATCTTACGCTGTCACCTAAATGGTTTTAAACCTCAGGATTTTCGACAAACTAAAGAAAATTTACTTGATATTAAATGGGGTTTCTTTTTTAACCACACCGATTACGATAGGCGTAGTTTAACACAGGCGCAATACGTATAGAGAATATACACCATACGATCCCTTCTACAACTCATTTCTAAAGCCCAGTTTACCTTCTTAAGTTCTTCTTGGAAAGCTTCGCTGCTCTCAATAAACTTGCGCTTCTTGGCTTCGAACTTCTCTTCGATCTGCTGCAGTTCATCCTCCAACTTCTTCTGGTGCATCGTCAACGACTGCACTTGTTTCTTTAGGATCTGATAACAATGTTTAGAATGTTTTTAAAGTACTATTTCTCAGTGCTTGCGGAGGAGACTTGACGTTTTAATCTTTTCTTCATTGAAGATTCACAGTATTTAAATGCAATGATGGATTGTTAGGCTAGGAATTCATGAAAGGAATTACACTCGCGTCCGCCGCGGTGGCGGGATTGCAACACGCAACATACGAACACGTAGTACTTAGAAATGTGGATTATTAAAACTGCAGGCACCTTAAATAATGATGTTTCGAATAATTACGCACTGTAGAGAAGAACATTATTTGCTTGTTAATAGTGAACAATGCGGAACATCAACTATCCTTCTAATAAAAAAGAAAAGAAAGTAACTCTGCCTGTCTGTCGCGCGTTCACGCCAAAACTACTAAACCGATTTAGATGAAATTCAGTACACAGATAGTTTAGAGCCTGAGAAAGGACAGGCTACTTTTTGCCTTGATAACCGACATTCACGCGGGCGAAGCCGCGGGAAACAGCTAGTACTGAATAAAAATAAGGCAGTATAATTTCATATACCTGCATCCTCGCGGTGGTGACGACAGAGCGTACGTCCGGGACCACAGTGTCGGAGAATATCTCGTTGATCAGACGATGGTTGCGCAGGTAGCGGGCGTACGCCACGTGCTTCACTGATAGACCCTCGTCTTGATCTGAAAGTTGTTTTGATAATATACTCTTTTATGATATGTATTCGACATGTTATTTAGTATTGCTGTTGTTAAAAATTTGTTAAAATTATGTTTTTTTTTGTGTTAGTAAACAAACTCAAGCCTAAATAAAAATATACATTTGTATAATAACTTTCGTGAGGAGTTTTTAAATAATTAAAAATATACACAATTAAAATAACTTTCATCTGAGTGTATAGAGTCCCGTTTATTTTTGTGTATATTTACACGTAAAATAAACTGGTACCAACTTCACTCTCCAGGACGTGATGGATGCCAACGACTTAGCCATCCTGATGGCAACCTTTTGGTCGGAAAGAGTTTAAGGGTCATATGACACAAGAAGAAGAACAATAACACAAAACAACAACACAATAGGGAAGAAATTAGAGGGCCTAACTAGTCTATGATGAAGAGTTTTCCAACCATCACCCCCACCCGGACTGCGATTTATTATCAGACGACTGGGCATTGCTTGTCCATCTTAATGCCTTAATTATGTTGAGTCCGTGTATCCGTGTATCAGATTTTTATGTTATTTATTAATATTATTTGCTAAATTAGAGCTGATATCGTGTGATATTTTTATTGTTATTCTAATGTGTATTTTATGTTTGTTATTGTAAGTTGTGTCTTAGTGCTTTTTAGTAGTTAATCATGTATGTAGTTAGTGTAAGTGGCTTGTGTAAGACGTTCTAATAAAAAATAATAATAATAATAATAGCTCGAGAAATCAACTACATGAGCTAGTCCTGTATTGCACCAATCAAATAATCCAAAGAACAAAAACAACATACCTTCTTCATCCTCAGCGGGCTGGATATCTATTCTTCTGTCTTGCTGCTGTTGCTCCTTCTGTGAGCTACCCTTCTTGCTTGAACTCTCTTCTTCCAGATTACCTACTACTGACACAAAGAAGGTCTTAGAAACTACTTGATATTCGAGACATGTAAAGCGATGAGTGAATAACACATGGTTAGGATGTATGAAAGAGATAGCATGAAGTTTTTATACCAATAAAAGCTGTATGCGACAGTATGTAGTTTAATTTGAAGGTTCATCTAATATTTATTTCTAAGAATTTAAGTTTTTATCAGAAAAGCATTAATAAATTTTTGAGTGGCAACATTTAATAAGAAAGTTGCCATCTTTAATAATATTTAACATTTTTGTGCATAGCAGTTCGAAAAATTATTGCCAATTAATTAACGGCGATTAATGGCGAAATTTTTTAAGAGATTGCCAGTTTGAAAAATTAAAGATTACATTGTGCATAGGTATTGTTTTGCATGCATCCTGATCTACTAATTCCCTTACCTACAGCTTTATTTTTCGCCGCAATATAGGCTAGATAAGCTGGCGAGTTGTGGTAGGTCTTCAAACTCTTTTCATACTCCAACTGTTGATACCCCGTGCGTGCAAGATAAATGACGTGCATGTGGAGGACAAAATTAGCGTTACTAGTGTATGGGTTAGTTACTTAATGGCGGCTGGGAATGTGATGACATGTTGACATGTAGTATTTCTTGAATAAATACCCACAAAAATTCATCAGAATGATTATAGTACAACAAACAAACAAGTTTATTTATGGGAACCAGATCCTTTTATTTATTTGATGCTGGTCATACTTATGATTAAATTAAATACACTTTTAACTTGACTTATAATTTCAATAACTTAAAAATGTCTGTCTGTCTGTCTGTGTTGGACCCAGACATTTTTAAGACTCGTTGCGAAGAGAAAGAACTGAGCATTACGGCGCGCATTGGAAGAGCATAATAACTTTTATGAAAAAATATTTTCACATGGCAACACATTTCCAAATCCGTTAACAGATAGACTATAACACAAAATCTCCTGGGATAGGGAACGGACCTTTGTTCTTTTTCAATGGATATGCAATGAATGTACCCGAGTGCATTTATACAGTGGCTCTAATGTACTTAGCGCCTACATGATGACGTGTTCACACAATGGATACCAATTGATAGATGTAAATGCTTTTGCTGTTTTTGAGGCATTTTTTATAAGAAAATATAAAACTCTAATTAGAAAATTAAAATAAATTGTTATTTAGCCCATTTTCAAATTTTTAAATTTTGGCCTTTGGCTGCGTTTCCTAGCGCTATTGGTAATTAACAAATATCACTTGCTACGCATCCTTGCACAGCTCTGTTGAAAACGCAGCCTTAAGATAGTTTAATAATTTCTGCCCCTCTACACAAGTCACATTTCTACAAGCATTAACGCTAATCGAATCGCTCAAATGTATGGAAGTGACAAGTCTAAGTCACTTGACTTATCAAAATGAAATGTCAATTCCATACATTTAATGTCAGTTAAGCAATTTCTATTATCGTTAATGCATGGCCATTTCTAATGTTACTTGGCCAAAGAGGCAGTTTATGGATATTCTAAAAAAAAAAAAAAAACAATATTTTGTTTAATTTATATGCTTATTTCGATCTTAAATTTTCTTTGCTGTTAGATATTATGAATTAAATCAGCTAACCTTAGTCTAATAATAAATCAGCTTAGTTTTTTATGTTTAAACAACTGTTTTGTCTAAAAATATTATCCTTTTCGTGATATAGTAATTAAAGTCATATTATTTTGAAAGACCCCATGCGATAAGTACCAATTCCTCATGGGAAATTAGTCACAAATTAACAAATACACCAAAACAGCAAGAGCTCAACCTGACCCCATGTTAAATTAAGGCGTGTCGTGATGGCGTGGATTATACACAAATTTGTACCCAATGTGTATGGTATAGGGTTCATTATTGTACCTCTGGTCTTGTGAGCAAGCCACTGTATATAGGCGGGCGACGATTGGTAAGATTTCAACATTTCTATGTACTGCGCCTGAATGGAAAATTTTTGTCAACTTTGGAGAAAACATCTTTAATTTTACTTCAATAAATATTTTGAATAAATGCTAGATATATGCCACTGTTTCAACACAAATAGTTGTTTAAGTATTGATCCTAATAATCTGAATGTAATTTGTTTAATATTTCATAACAATGCAAAGTATTTTTCAGCATAATCTTAGTTAACATTTTACAAATCACTAAAGTTAAATAAAATAAATTGTTTAAAATTGAATAGTTCATTCTGGGGGCACGGTAGAGGCCCCCGCCAAGACTAGACAGCAGATGCGCGGGGCACTACCTACCGAATAATCTTATCAGTATAGTAATTGTGATAAATATCTTGCGCCTAGACTGAAAAGTACTTTACAGCTATAAAAAGTTTAAAATACACAGAAAGAAATCCATACCTTTTCAGCTTCATACTCATCAACATATCCCGCCTTTTCTGTCTCCGGGAGGTCTCGCCACATGCCGCCTATGATCCTGCCTATCTCCCAGAGCTTGAGGTCGGGGTGGGCAGCCTTTACAGTGTCCCATACTCGGCGGGAGTACCTCATGTAAGGCATTAGGGGCTTTTCTGGAGGCTTCGGGGGCTTCGGCAAGCCCGCGCCCTGAAATATTTGAATTTTATTTGATTTATTATGTATTGATTGTTTAGTTTGCTGAAATGAAAATTTAGTTACATATGTATATATGAAATTGTGTAGGTAAGAATTCATGTAAGATAATACATATTATAGTATTTATAACTAACAACAAACCAATACAGAAACACAATCTGCACGGCTATAAGACTACTGTCAATAAAACACACAAAAAATATTACCGCATATACACGACTCACCGCGCCGGCGCCCTTGCCGATCTTCTGCGGCTGAAATCCAGGATGAGAATGTACGGTGGACACAAAGGGACTGGTCTTATCATCCTTAGCGGCCTGGCCGGCCGTGCCGCCCACCGCGGCCCCGGCGGCGCGGCGCGCGCCCTCTGCACCGAAACGCTGTTGCTGGGGAGTGTGCGGCCAGCCGCCGTACCCCCCCGGGTGGCCCACCGAGGGACCACCTTGGTATGGCGGGTGGTGGTACTGGTATTGGTTATGGTGCGGCGGCGGTGCATTCATACCGCCTTCAAGCCAAGCAGCGGGGCGGCAATACAATGAAAGAAAAAAAACAAAAAGCATAAGGGAATGGGACAGGAGAGGGTGGGGCAAACAAAAGATAATCAAATGCAACAACATCTAAATAAATTCAAATCATAAATGTTAAGTGGAAGTAAATTAGTGTGAGCGAGCAGAACTAGCGAGTTGTATTTAGTAGGCTTAATTAGCATAAAGAGTCAAGAATCAAAGAAACAGACTGGTGTGAAACAATGACTTGTGATGTGAAAACGAGAAAAATTTTGGTGCTATTACAATTTTAAATCCCCACAGAGTACCTATATCCGAAACAGATGAGGGTGTGAGAACAATTTTGAAAATAAAGTAATCAGATAGTAGCATTACCTTTCATCATACCGAAACTCATGGGGGGCCCCGCAATCATGTAGTCTGTTTCAACATAACAAAACATGAAACAAAACCAACATAAAGAGTAAAATGTAAGTCTAAATGCGCAAAGAACATATCAAGAAAAAATAAAAGTATGTTACTAATGCATAAACTTTAAAATAAACAAGCATAGAATAGGAGTCATGCTGCCGCGGGACATTACAGCAGTTAGATACCAGCATAACCAACGACAGTTCTCAGCCCAGCTAAGCTTGCGTAGGCATTGAAATCAGGTACATGTTATAAGTTAGTATCTAACAACATTCTAAACACAATATTAATTAACATTCAATAAGTAGTTCCAATGCTGTATGTGTATTTGGCTAAACTGTAGTCTATGCTTTGCTATTAGAGTTGAGTAGCTCCTGAGTGAGTGATTTGAAATGAGCTGTATCACTCACTCACACTCATACAGAATGTATCACTAGCTCAGTAGCTCACTCACTCTATTTTGTATGATTGCGGCATTCCGCTTCTTTTGTATACACTGTTGTTTTATACTTGTATAATATCAATCTTAGTAGTCTAATAATATCAATTTACTATTAAATCTTAAACAAAAACTTGTAGTTACTAGAGAAATCAACCAAAATGATCTTATGAAAAGAATGGTTGAACTTTTAATTAAAATTGTAAACTCTTACCCACATAGTAAAAGTTTGCAATTTAGCAATTCTTATTTACTGAGCTAAATAAGTGATAATATATATTTTTGTATCTAAAAGATACATATTTCAATTTTCAGCTCTAAGTTCTCTGTTCTATTATAGGTTCTATTCTAAGTTCTAATGTAAAAGTGTGTTTGGAATACAAACGCGGATTGCTTTGAGGGCTTGGCATCGACATCGATGTGTTTTGTTTGTAACTGTTTGGCGTCGCCATAACACGGAGTCAACCTGTAACAAATACGGTCAAACTGATGTTGAACATCATTATTATAACTAATCATCACTTTTCCCTCCGCATATTCACAGTTTACTTTAAATGTAGATAAACAAACATGGTCGGTAAGTAATTTAGGAAGCCAAATGTCCAAATAACTAAGAATATTCACAGAAACATGATACATAATGTTTTACGAAAACGTTGAAGAGAAACGCTGAATATAACCGGTCTGCTACCCTAAATAACACTTATCCTGGGCCCGCACACTGACTTTGAAACATTTGTGTTTGTTTTACCTGTATTTCTATAATTCAAAGTAGTTTATTAGCTGCAATTATTTGAAATTATTTGATCTAACCAAATTAAAGACAAGCGTCACTTTCCAGCTAGCAGGACGCCATATTTACGTCAGCCATCTTGTCTTTGACACTATTTTGACATTTAGTGTTGTCGTTGTTGCATAGTTAGTTTAAAGTGACCAAATAGTTGAATTATACAACAAACTCAGACTAAGTAATCAGCTTGTTTTTGGATTCAAGTATAGATTTAGTACCAATGTGCTCTTATAGCCCTATTATTATATAAAGTCAAAAGAGTAATTAACAAATATAAGGAATATTTAGATATTCATTGAAAATGAAATGTATATATAAAACTAGCTGACCCCAACAGTTGTTGTACTTTCACTCTGTACATAAATATATATTTTTTTCTATTTGATACATTTCCGATGATTTATCGCAAATTTTCGTTTAGCTTGTCCACACAATTATTTACAAAGTCAAAGCCAAATCGCTCGAGCCGTTCTTAAGCGATTCTTCATCACCCATGTGCAAATCATTTTTATTATTAATAATAAAATAAGATATAGATTATATGCAGATTATCTACATAATGATTATCTTTAAGCATGTTCGCTTAGCAGTAAGCCACTTTAGCTACTATGTATTATTTGTCATCATACCGGGGTATTAGATCGCGGTATGTGCTTGTATAATTATTACAAAATAAACCATAACTTTACGAACCAACGCAATACAAACACAAGTGATTTGTTAACAGTCAACCTAAATATACGGAAAGCACTATATTATTTACTAGCCGTCCCCCGCGACTTTGTCCGCGTGTTTTAGTTTCAACAGTTTTTCATTTTTGCAACATTTTTCATTTATACTCCGCTCCTTTTGGTAGCAGCGATATGTTATATAGCTTAAAGCCTTCTTCAATAAATGGGCTATCTAACACTGAAAGATTTTTTCAAATCGGACCAGTAGTTCCTGAGATTAGATCGTTCAAAAAAACAAATAAACAAACAAACAAACTTTTTTAGCTTTATAATATATATTAGTATAGATATAGATATGCAATACTTTGCTCGTCGCCAAGTGTACCAGATGGGTCAGCTGCCTACGTTGTGCTACTTACCTACCAGTCAATTGCAAATGTCGATCTATAATTTGATTTTGCATGACCGGGTGACATTTGATGCCTGTATAGAAGATGCAACAGTGATTAGTAAGAATATGGGAAAAAATTAAACCAGTAGAATAACAATTTATTTGGTTATAATTATATTTAGTTATAAATAGAATTTTGGTAATAAAAACGTAGTCTTTTGGCTTAACTAACCGTTCACAAAGTCCAGATTGTCTCAGAAGCCACTCAGCAAGAATAAATAAAAACCTACATGTAGCTACTCTATGTTATGTTTATATACTAAGGCGAAATTTAGATCGAGAATCCTGGCATCCCTACGTGCTATCAAGTCTCCTGATCAAGTCAGTTGTCCAAAAGGTTAACTTCATTTGTTTCTGTATTCCCTGGTCTACTACTGTTATGTTTTCCGTATTATTGTATGTATGTATTGGATGTATTGGATGTATTAGATGTATTAGATGTATTAGATGTATTGTGTGTTATTGATTTATATCGTGTCTCTTGTAGTAGTGTATAAATAATCTGGCGTGTTTTTGTCAATGTTGTGTTTGCCCGTAATTGGCATATATATTAGAATATTACCATAAGACTCAATGTATCTATGTCCATATATGTGCTGTGGGTGAACCTTAAATAAATAAATAAATAAATATTGATTAAACCACTTCGTTTATCGGTTATGTGGGTACAAATAATTAAACAGTTATCACAATAGATTTCCAACTGGGTCAAGGCTTTTCCTAGCCATAGCTAGCCTTGGCCCGTAACCTGAACGACATCAGCGCCACCTGTGACTTATTTACACCACTTCTAAGACGCCAAGGCTATGGGAAATTTACTATGGCCTACGATATAAAGATCAATCAGTCGAAAATCAATTACTTTGAGCAGCAAATAAAACGAGAAAACTTAGAGTAATATTTTCTTGTTTCATTAAATTTCGGAGATCAGATTTTGGAGATTTCATAATACCTTCAAAAGGTATTAAAAAATCTTAGGTATTATGAAATGAAATATTTCTTATGATCGTTTTTTAGTAGAATTCCAAGGCTGCAAAGCTCTCTTTTGTGATGTTTGAGGTACCTAAACACCCGATAGCTCTTCGACTATTACATATTGTAAAATGCTGGCACAGATTGAAAACAAAACTCTTTACCTAAATACTTGTGGTACTTATGTAAGTTTTTACTAGATATGTATGCAATTCCATTGATATTTTCTCATTCATTCATCATGCAGAAAAACACCGAACAGGAGATGGGTGGATTGTTGGAAAGATGATACGAGAAATAAAGGAGTGAATGCTGCGATGACGAGTAGTAGATATGAATGGAAGCAAAATACGCATTGCACCTACCCATGGATGCATGGACGCATGGACATGGGAAAATCTTTACTGTTGCGCCTGGGAGTTTAAACTTAGCAATGTGTTATCCTGAGAACACTTACAATGTGTTATTACTAGGCACTATTTAATCAGATATCAGGACGTGTTATTAATATCCATTCTATTCGATAAGTCATTCTCTGTCGCTATCACAGAGCTCGGGCTCCTTAAAAAGTAAGTGACTAAATTGGCCATAGATGGGAATTCCGATCTTTACATCAACAAGCGATCTATCTAAAATTATCTACTGAGCGGAAAGATTCCACTGCCACAAGAATTTAAAGAAAAAAAAAAATCAATGACACATTTTAAATAATAAACATTATATTTAACAGCCAGACAGCGGTGACACATAAGTCCTAAATTATTATTATGCAAAAACCAGGGCCGACGCCACTTGTTCGTCTACCGTTATCAAAATATTATCTAGGTATTCAATCAACAACTAATGGTCATTGACGCGATTTCGAACACTCAACAACAGAGTGAAACGTACGTAAGAACTATTATTATTATTATCTTATTATGATAACAACGGAAATCCAGTATACTCTTACTTTTTTGATTAAGTTTTGTATCCGTAAATGAATAATGGCCGGATGTTATTTTCCATGTATGGCAAGGATAAATTAAAATTTAATTTTGTGGTAGCACGTGCGCTGGGTTCAGATAAATATGTTGCTCTCTCTCTTTTGCAATGCATGTACCTATAACATAGGTATTTTTATTATTTTGTCTAAAATGATGTTAGTACTAGCTGTTGCCCGCGGCTTCGCACGCGTGTGTGTCGGTTATCGCGGCAAAAAGTAGCTTATGCCTTTTCTCAGGCTCTAGCCTATCTGTGTACCAAATTTCATTTAAATTGGTTCAGTAGTTTTGCCGTGAAAGCGCGACAGACAGACAGACAGTTACTTTTGAATTTATAATATAAGTAAGGATTTTATGAATGTGTTGAATGCTAGTTAGATATTAAATTATTTTTTTCTAGAATCGTCATCATCTTGAGCTTTAATTTCTCATTCTTGTTATTAGTTTTATTTTTGTTATTGTATTTATGTTTACCCATATTTTAAAAAACTACAAAGGGCCATTTCATTAGATATTCCCATTAGTCAGCTTATCTATTGGATAATGGATTATACTAATAATAATAACACGGCCAAGGGATAGCACGTGTAAAAACAGTGTACGGAAGTTGAACTTCATTATTTTTGGCGATAAGGATTCAGATGATAAAATAAATATTGGATGTATGACACATCACCAAATTCTGTACGAAAATATATTGCGCCATGGTTCTATAACACGTAACACTAAACACGTACTTAAAAACAGTACAAACAACTGTTACAATGAAATAATAATAAAAGAATAGTGGAGAAATAAATGTTTGAAAAGTTTCCACCAATGAAAATGTTGGTACATAATCGTTATACATTACTGCTTAGTCAGATACATTGATGGAAGCTTGTTTTATAAAAGACGCAATGTATACTGCATTACTACATATATATTGGTGACATCCCGACGGTGTTTGGTTCGGTCTAGTGATTTCAGTTTGCGACAACAATTGACAAGTTTGTATTGTAATTAATATGTCAGAGGACAATCTATTGTTTAAAAGGACGTTTACGTAGCTCGAACCTCCAAGTAACAATTAAGTATTGTCTACACCTCAGCTTTGTATCAAATTTCTCTTTAGTGTTTTGATGGGCTCTTTGTACAAGGTAACCAAGTAATTTTAGACGGTTAGAAAAAGTAATATTTTACGTTATTTGATGTATTTGAGGGATTCAACAGGACCGGTTTCTACTGCGTAGGATAAATAAGTATTGATTACCAAAAGATAGCGGTTTATTCAAAGACATTTTACTACTTCTACATATAGCTTACTAGCTTTTTCTCGCGACAAAAAGTAGCCTATATCCTTTCTTAGAGTTCGATCTAACTACAAATTTTATCAAAATCGGTTGTGTGGTTTAGCTGTGCAAGCGTAACAGACATACTGATAGACACACAGAGTTACTATTGCATTTGTAATACATATTATTATGAATATGGATGCGACCGACTTATGTCCTTCCCGGTTGTATTATTTATCGGGAATAAAAACTAAGTTAGCCACCATTTCGTCTTATACCTAATAGAAAACCTGCTCTGTCTAACCGACTGATGATTTATGTTGTGTATAGGTACAGCATCAAATATTTTCTTGCAAAGACGTATTGGACTTTGAAATCTTTGATCAGTTTAATAATGATGTTTTGTAAATAAAAACTCACGACGATGACTCATAATTGTCAAGCTTGCCAAAATATTTCCTACGTGGGGCCGGTCAATTGGGTATAGACGGATCTGCCATCAGGTCCTCGGGTAAGGTCATGCCGAGTGCCAGATGTCTTGGCTTGGCGTTGGAGTGTGTTGAGTGAATAGCGGTCATTGTCACGAGCCATAAAAATGTGTTTGTCTATCAAAGGGAATATTCCTCACTACGTAAATAAATAATATATTATAATAATTAAATTATTTATCTTGGGACAACCCAAACTAGGCAGGGCCCGTGTTATGGTAACCAGACAACTGATAAACATACTCATATATGTATTTCTAAATACACAGGTGTTATTGATAAATTACAGCCAGACACAGAACAAATAATCTTGCTCATCACAAAGATTGGTGCTGGGTGGACCCGAACGGACGGCTCTGGCCTGAGGAGGGCAGATTTACCTAACCCTATACCTAATCTTAGATGATTTCCACCAGATCCAGAGAGAAAGGTTTCATAATTTACCAGATTTTAACCGACTTAAAAAAAGAAGGAAGTTCTATGTTTGTTTGTATTTTTTATGTAGGTATGTTCACCGATTTCTAAGTCGTTGGACCGATTTTCAATTATTTTTTTATTCTAATAGGTAGGTACTCCAGTCATTGTCACCAAGTCAGGATCTGATGATGGGATCCCAAGTAGGTATTCGCGATACCGACTGCAATTCGGCCCCAGACAATCCACTCAATTTGGCACTGACTAAGAGCAGGTCAGTTAGTATCTTAATAATTTAGTATATAAGATTAATAAATATTTAGGTTTATTTTTCGATTTTTGAGGTTTTGAAGTCGGTTTTTATTTAATTACAGATATGGCTACCAAGGCGCTGCAAACGCAACAAGGTATCGTAGTTTCTCAATTTTTTTTAATTAGCTCTATATCTCACAACTTTTTTAAATATAATAACACTAGCTGTTTCTCGCGGTTTCGCCCGCGTAGATGTCGGTTATTGCGGCAAAAAGTAGCCTATGCCCTTTCTTAGGGTCTAGACCATCTTTGTACCAAATTTCGTAAAGTTCTTACTCACGCGTAGGTACAGCGTTATAAATAAGGGAAGATGATGTCAAATGTCTAACGAGGACAAAATCGTCATATTATTAACATATAGTGTAGCTGGTTTCTGCTATGACTAACGAGCGAGCGTCATATTTTGCACTCATAAAAGTACAGAGCTATTACACCAGTAATAATCGAAATTGCCCATTGTGAATTTTCAGGGTCGTTTTAGAAAATAAAGTAAATACGTACTGGCATAGTCCATGGATTCATCATACTGTAGGTTAAAGATTTACTTTATGACGGGACAAAGTTAAAAGCGATAATATTATCATCGCAGAAAAATATACAGAATTTGGTAGGGAAATCATTCTGTTCAAAATATTTCTGTTTCTACTATTAAAAAAGGATTTCATATAACAAAATCCAACATATTATAATCAAACCCTTTCTGATAATGGAGAAAAATAAATAAATATGAGGAATGTATTCTGTCATACATAAAATTGGTGACAACTGAAAACCAGTCTCGTAGACAAGCACTTAAATTTTTTCGCTTTAAAAGCGATTAGTCATTAGTAAATTCGACCTTGTTTTTACCAAACAAAAAGTAGCTGTACGCTGTTTGAGCCAGTTTTTACTCCATATTTGTGCTTTGTAATTGAAGACAGCCTGATTAATAACGTCAAGGAGCCAATGCGTTAAATTCTTTAATTATTGATGTATCTTAAATTAGTGTTTCAGTTCATTGTTCAGAGAAGTTTTTTACCTTCTCTAGTATATTCTAGAAACTAATAGACGTATATTTTTGTATCTACGTTATATTCCAGAACCTATGAAAACTTAGAAAGTTAATCATTAGTGGCAGTCGCTCTTAGAATGATATAGAAAGAAAAAGAGTAAGAAGGTCTTTGCCCTGCTGTCGGATATTTCAATCAATACATTATAGATTGAGTGTTTTGTTATAAACGCTAGTTACACACGCAAAATGCTGAGTTGCGTCTTGCAAAAGTATTTGACAGCAAAATTTGTACATGTCCTGTGTGTTTGGCCTGTTGGTGTAGTGGTTAGTGACCCTGACTGCTAAACCGGAGGTCGTGGGTTCGATTCCCACCCAGGATGAATCTTTGTGTGATGAGCACGATCATTTGTTCTGTGTCTGGGTGTAATTTATCTATAATATGTATGTATTTAGAAATATATAAGTATGTTTATCAGTTGTCTGGTTGCCATAGCAGAGGCTCTGCCTAGTTTGGGATCAGATGACCGTGTGTAAAATGTCCCAAGATATTATTATTATTATATTATTGCTGTCAAATTGCTTAAGTAATATGTAAGCAATAATTGTGTTACATATTTGGCTGTCAAATGCTGAAGATTACGTAATACAACAAACTTACACAAGTTGATCGTTACGTATGCAGGCTAGCATTATAATTAGAAAAAGAAGAAAATAAGCAATTGCATTATAAACCACTAGTAAAAATACAAATTACTTGAACATGGGTTTTTTTTCATACCTTTTTCCTTAAGACTTTCGACTTGTTTGTTTTCAAACGTGTAATAAACACCAACGTTACTGTTATCGGTAAATTCTATGTTTAGAATGTAGAATAAGGCCATTTCCCACTAATGGGGTCAAACCAGTAAATGTAAACTTGCGGACGAAAATAAGACAAGTGTTTTCGACTTACGTTGTGAATGAAAAAAAATAATTTGTACACACCTAGGTAGGTAAGTTGTGTGAAATAGATGTTGTGACTGAAAATTATATTACTGCGTAGTTAGAACATAAGATAGTACATATTGTGCTTTTTTTATTTCACTAAACCTAAACATAAGCAAAGGAAAAATAATGTAATCCCAAATTGTAAAATAAAACTTTTAGGTGTTAACTTTAGATGTAATCCGAAATTTAAAGCTTAATTAGGGCGGATGGATTTGCTGTTATTTCGTCAGGTTTGTTCTTCAGAGGAAACGATTTAGCATATAGGTATTGTGTATGGAGATCTTTAGGAGGACTTTGTCGGAAGACAACTTAAATCGTCTGCCGACCATTAAAACGGATATTTATAGGTTTATTTAGTTAATAATATATTAATATTAAGGTCAATAGCATATAAGTTAATAATTTAGTAAGATAAGTAATTCTAGGCACATAGAAAAACATTGCAATGTAAACTAAGTTCAACATTAAAGGCTTATTTATTTTATTTATTGTGTATGATTGACTTGCATTATCTACTTTCTACTCTTGTATTAAGAATTCATTCAGTACTTCCCACGAAAGTAAATAACACAAAACAAATTTACTTCGGTATCAAACAATAAATAAATTGTGTAATACTGTCCGATAACAAAGCAAAGCAGGTCAGGTTTTATTTGTACTCATAATACAACATAACACTGTTAATTCAATCTTTATTCACCAATGCTGTTTTGGCATAGTTTGATATTTACAATGGATTATCGACAACCCGATTAATGCATGCGCCAAACTTGCTTGTCTAAAAATACATTAGTAACTATCGCACACAATATTACTCTCAGTCATAACCCCGCCTTCGTTGTGGACGCTTGTGTTTTTCGTTTTAATAAACTTGTGAAAGAACAACATGCTTGTGAAACTCGCATTCCCCACTTTAACATCCGATTACCCGGACGTCGACATGTTAAGGTGCAAAGAGGTTAATAATTTTGCGACCGAATGCATTTTGCCGCGTCGCCCGAAGCGCAGCCTCGCGCCATTGCCAGAGGACAAAGAATGCAGTAACACTGAACTGAAGAAGACTTGCAAAATGGTGCACAGGAGGCGGAAACACAGGAAACAGTGTTTGAAACTACCAGCGCTGCCGGAATACGACGAGTGTTGAAAATCTTTTTGAAGGATTTATATTTTGCTGCCTTTGCCTGCCACGTGCGGTGTTGCCACGCCAGTCTGGCCCTTACACACCAAATGGATAGAATAAGTACAAGATATTATGTTTATTTATTTGTGCATTCAGAAGTTTGTATGTCGTAATGGTTACTGTTGATTGATCTTCGATATGTCTGTCGGCAAGCTAGCGAGAGAGCCGTCGCGTCGTTAGAAAGCGTTTGAAGTGATATGTGATTAATTAAACTAGTCGCACAATTAAATAGGTATCTACAGATAAATTGTAAGTACTTATTTCCTATTAGGTGAGTAATTTAATTTCTCTACAAGTTTCAGATACTTATCCGGTGTTTATTTTATCGTCGTTGATGATTATGTCGATAGATATGGTGTTCAAGGTTGCCTACTTTCTAATTTAAGTTTTTAAGTAATAATTATAAGCATCCTAAAGCTTTTAAAATCTATTTTCGTTGTAATTAAATGTAGGTATAATTGTACAGATCTGTTATGCAAAATTACATCAATCTCACATTCATAATTTTAATAACATTTCTTCATAATAGTTATAATGATAGGCGGTATGGAGAAATTCCTTCGAAGAAAAAAAAAAGTTTACAAAATGGCGGTATTTTCAATGTGTATTTAGCATGATTTTAATTTCCAATGGTTTTAGTAATTGCGTTTTATTGTTGCTTGAAGTATTAATGGTAATATCATGGCCACATCGATAAAGTTAAAGGTGAATGCGTAGACGTGCGTGTTAATTAGGCACACCTATTTTTAGGGTTTGTATACATAATCACTACCGAATAGTTAAATTAATAATAATATTATTATGTAATTCACATCAACACTATGTATTGTCGTTTTGTAACAAGATTTAGAAAATATTTTTCACTCTATAAATAAAATTTGTCTACCCACGTAATGTAATCAAGTCATGAATTTATTTTGAAATGTTTTGTATTAAATTAAACAGTTTTTGGCAAACAAAGACTTAAAATAGGTAGGCAGTATTTGCTAATTAGAAATAGGTACGCATAATTAGTGAAATTAGGAATCACATGTGCAAGTTATCAGTGATTAAGATTTTCGATTGCGACGTCACATGATATACATAGTAATAACAGATAATGTTGTTTCAAACCTCACTTACACGACTTTCATAATATTATTGTATTACGACGCCATGTTTAGTTTATTCATTTTTGTGGATATTATTGAAATGTTTCCTCTGTCTCGACAGTCAAAATTGTAATAGAGGTGTATTAATTGCTAAACTAATTGATATTTTATTTAATAGGAATAGATCATGAAGAAAATGTATTTCTAAGTTTAATATAATTGCCTTTTAACAGTTTTGACCAATGTTGTGTTCGCGGTTTTTTTATTTGACAGTTGTATTTTTTTAAACTCCTTTTTTGTTTAAGGAATCCTATACTGCCTTTTAAAATGCTTTATTACAGTAATCCACCTTGTTTGTATGCGAAATGGGCAAAGTACCTAGTTTAATACATCGGCTATTTACCTTTGTAGTAAATAATAGATATGTATTTAAATATGTGTGTATTTATTTAATTGTAGATATCAGTAGTAATGTCGATCTGTGATATGTAAATAAGTGTCGTTACATTTAAGTTTTATCATAAGGTCTCTTTTTAAATAAAAGTACATAATTAAACTATTTGCTTTTGTTTTCTTTTTTAACCTACACGCTTAAACAATGCCATGTTTGGTAAACATATGAGTGACAGCATTATTTTTCGAATGCAGTTTTATCTGGCTTTAAAATTTTAAGTATGTATTTAAAAAATAACAGTACAATTTTTCCTATCGCTAATAAGAAAAAGACGTCCATACGTAAGTATAATATTATTCTAAGAATATCCGAGGTATTAGGAAAACATTCAGTCTCTGTACGATTTTTTTTGTTATCTTGTGTTGCAGTTATTTAATTGACAAAAAATCATTCCTTTTTCTTTTAATACCTATTCTTATCAGCAGCACTGAATCTGAATGATTTTAACACTTAATATAAATATTAGCCAATAAATAACGATAATAACGTTAATTGTATACCTAATAACGCAGCAACATAAGTTGTTTACGTGAGACGCATTGACCAGTTATCAAGGCAGAGTGATTGATTCCTTTGCTATTGATCATAAATCTTGAGGCACATGATGGCCGCAGTTCGGCCATGTGACCTTATGGCCTTGTTTCTACGCTGTATTTTAGGAAGTTGCATAATCTTGGCAGTTGTTGTCATACAACTATGTATTTAGTCTAGCACTGTAGCTAGTACCGACATTAATTAGTTTGTTTTTACGTTGTGTTTTTAAAATAAGTCACGTTTTCGTGTTAACTCTCTTTATTTACACATTCGTAATATAAAGGTGTAAAAGTATTTTTTTTTTATTCAAAGTAAAAAGAGTTCTATAAAGTACTTACTTAAGTAAATAAACAATAGGGATGTTTCCTGGGTATGAAAAGTTAAAATCTATTTAGTCCGTCAGTTAGATAATAAAAAAATATTAGACACGTATTTTTTCTTTTATCAAAACAATAAAAAATTACAAAGATACAGCGCTTTATAGTTTCGGAGTAGGGGCTTATGACGCCACGCCTTGGTAAAAATTGTAGCGAGGAGTGACGTCACGCGTAATTTCCCTTCTCTGTATTTTGATCATTTTTTGTTTGCAGGAAAAAAGAAAAAATACGTGTCCAATAAAATTCATTATTCTACCAGGCGGACATTAAAAAAAAATAGGAAACATGCCTATTGTTGTTTTTTTGGGTTCTGTATTCGAAGGGTGCTAATGGGACCCTATTATAAGGCTTTTGAAGTCCTTCCGTCTGTCTGTCAGAGGCCTGTATCTCATGAAACGCTTGCTTGAGTATACATTTTCACAGAGTGTGTATTTCTGTTGCTGCTATAGTTAACAACAAATAATAAAAATAAATCCAGGGTCTCCAAAAAATGTTACCAAAAGCTTTATGTAGAAGTTCGACTCGCACTTTGCCGGTTTTTTTATTACTTTTTTTTCTTCTTTAGCCAGAGGAAAATTAAATTTAACTGTTAAAGGAATTAGTGCGTTGTTTTATAGGAGTTTCAAGTAGTCCGTAGGTACTAAAATACAGAATGGCAGTTAAAACCAAAGTAGTTCCAAGTTTAGTTAAAGTAAGTAGTTATAAACAAGCGGTTAGTGGGATTGTTTGACCGACATACCAGTCACAGTGGCTGACTTTTAATGTCATGCCGACATGAATGTCCAAATAGTGCATTGAACTGTAAAATCATAAACAATAACGTTCTAATTTACTATGGTACGTACGTTTGTTTGTCTTTTAAATTCAAACATCGTATTTAATTACTGGCTGAAATATTGATGGCATTGCCTATGTACCTACTTTTTTTATTGATAAACAAAACCGTAGTATATTGTGCTTGTTTTATTTTTCGATTAATAGCCAGTATTATTTTAATAAATTTTTATTGTATTCGTTTTAATGATTATTGAATTAAAAATTATGTATGTATGACGAATAAATAAGTAAACTATAGTGTGCATATCGAGTATGAACTGTTGGCACTAGTATGAACATGTAAAATCGTAAAATTTGTGTCAAAACAGAACGCACCGATTTATTAAAACTATGTCAAAACCTAATATAACCCTAATAATATTGGTACCGTCGATATTTTCGCAAAAAAGTCTGTCGTCGCACGGAAAATCACTTAAATCATTAAACAAGCGTAGTACATTTAGCTAAAAACGTGTGCTTACGTTCGGCCAAGGGCCTAATAGCGATGCGCACGCTCTATGCTTATCTTACCCGCAAATAATGAAACGTAATTTAACTTTAAGACGTTCTTAAATGTTATCTGTCGCTACATTACACTTTTAAGTAACAGAGACAGCACGAAACTTTAAACTGATTAATGTTGCAGTATTTGGCCATATGTTTACTCTATGTCTGGCTCTATCAATGAAAGAGAAACGCATGGTGGTTTCGTCCGGTGCGAATCCGGTATGGACTTGAGGATTTTCCCCCACGAACTACCTAGGATATGAATTTCTAGGTAATATTTTGTGTATAAATTAATGTTCTATGATAAATTCTACCTTGTGGGTGAGATGATCAAAGGAAAACTACCTGGAAATATTATTATTGATACATTATTATAGGCACCTACCACAAGGAAATTTCATACAAATAAAAGATAAAATGATGTATGTACCTATCTATGTGTATATTTTAGTAGGTACATTTGTTTAATAAGTTTATTTTAGTGTTGTACACTTAGACCCCAGGATGCTCATTAACTTCTCTCTGTGCATCAAAGGTTTTGCTGGAAGAAAACTTAGTTTGTACATAACTTTTCTAACATGTACCTACCTACCTTTATTTTTGTTTTTCTATGTGTGTATTAAAGAATAATAATAATAATTAAAAAATCTTTTATTCATAATACATGTGTATAAAGATGTGTATCTGCAAAACAAACAGCAGGTAATGTACAATGACAGAAATATAATAAAAAGCTGTGAAAAATAAATAAACTGACAGTTCCCCGTGTCGCCCACCCTTCACCGCTTCCTGAGTGCTCTGGCTGTGGAGAAGAAACGGCGCAAAAAACTCCCCATCAGCACAATGCCTCTCATTTTACAAAGTAGGTAATAATAATAAAGAAGATAACTTAGGAACGCGCCAAAATAACAAGTGGTTAAGGTCAATAGATACCTGTATGAATTTATAAAAATTATGAATTACAGATACCGAACTCTACATGATATGCTAAGTACATGGCGTACAAAATATAAATTCAATACCTATCTCATTGGCAATAGGTTTGAAGTTATATGTAGAAGGTAGATACCAATATTAACCAAGTAATTGATCTATACAATTAATGATGAACAAGTAACTTTTTCAGTACCCAAAATACACTTAAACATTGTAACTACATAAGCAGAATCGATTCCTAAAAACATTTTTAAAATTTTCAGTCTTTTTCCGGATATTCCATTACATTGTATTTCATAGGAAAACAAACAATCTAATTAAGTAGTAGTGATAATCCGTGTTCGTGTTTTAACGAGTATTAAGCTAAAACGCCCACCCTTTGTGTATTCGTGGAATGTGACGTCAGCGTAAAACGGAACGCTTTTCCCGCGTAATTTGGTTGTTTTGCTTATCTGTATTTTAGTGTTTCCACGAATTTTGTTTTATGTTCCGCCATTTTGATACCATTTATGTTAGAATGAATCAATTGTTATTTATATTTCAATGCAGTATAAAAAAAGATAGCGCTACATTTGATACTGCTTTTGGAAACGGAGTTAATTCTTTTACAGATACCATTTTGTAGAAAAGATAAAATTATCCCTTACTAGCTGTCCCCCGCAACTTTGTTTGCGTGTTTTAGTTTCAACGGCTTTTCATTTTTGCAACATTTTTCATTTATGCTCCGCTCCTATTGGTCGTAGCGTGATGTTATATAGCCTATAGCCTTCCTCAATAAACGGACTATCCAATAAAAAAAGATTTTTTCAATTCGAACCAGTAGTTCCTAAGATTAGCGCGTTCAAACAAACAAACAAACAAACTCTTCAGCTTTATAATATTAATAGTATAGATTAATTGAAATCTCACATACCTACATATTGTAATTGTTACCCAACAACAGTACAAAAATCCTAATTAAAGGAAGGGTAATGATTATTGAAAAGTTTCGTGAAGTCTAAAGAATTCTTAGAACTACTTTCAGAAAGTTTACCATTAAACACGTAATTTCAAGTGATAAGTATTCTTACTTTACAGAATATTAGCCAGAAAAAGCTACCTTAAATATCGAATAATGGCGCCAGTTCAGATAAGGTAATTTTATCAAAGGAAAAACAGTAATATCGAATAAGTACATTACATAGATGTTAAAGTGGTTTTGTTTTGTCAATCGTAAAGGAGTTTCTTTTTCGAAACACAAATTATAAATCTTAAATGTCTATTTATTGCTATTTTAAAGTGACAGAGACAGCACGAGACTTAACGGCGACTTTAAACTGATTGACGTTTTAGTTTTCGGCCATGACTGTGTTTATTAGTCACAGACTATTTAGAGATGCTACTGATGATGAAAAGGCAATGTTATTGTTTAATCTATACTATATAATATTATAAAGCTGAAGAGTTTGTTTGTTTGTTTGTTTGAGCGCGCTAATCTCAGGAACTACTGGTTCGAATTGAAAAATTCTTTTTGTATTAGATAGTACGTTTATTGAGGAAGGCTATAGGCTATAAATAACATTACGCTACGACCAATAGGAGCGGAGCATAAATGAAAAATGTTGCAAAAATGAAAACCCGTTGAAACTAAAACACGCAAACAAAGTCGCGGGGGACAGCTAGTTAAACAATAAAATCGTCTTTTTTTGGAAGTTTACTGAAGCGAAGTTCTGGAAGTTGCATATTCTTCGCCATAATACCTATCTACTTTTTTTTTGTCGCTAGTCGACATCTGAGAATGTAAAAACAAACTAAACACTTTAGATATTTGTATACTAAAATCAACTTGCTCAGATAATTTTTAATAAACATTAAAGTCCATTTTCGCGCTTATAGAATTTTTGAAATCCCTTTTAACTTCTACATAAATATACGCAAATAAACAAATTTATTGGATTTGCTTGAAAAACATTTAGATAAGTAATATTACGCACTTGACCTAAAAACACTCCTAAAACTTTTATTAATTAAAAATAGTTTTACGAGCTCATTTCTAGGAATTTTTTTATGTGTGTATGTTTTAAAGCCAGGCTTTTAGAATCAATAAAAATAAATTTAAAGTGTTAGGTCTATTTCTTTATGTGTATGGGAATATATGAATTCGTGGATATATTTATATTTTTTTTTTAAGGCTACTTCTTAATTAGCCTGAGCGCAGGCTTTGACTGATGAACCATCAGACTTTTGGCGAGAACCTTAAGGGCCTCCAGCAGTGGCGTAGCTAGGTAACCAAAGGCCCTGGGGCAAAAAATAAAACTAGGGCCCCAACTAAACTATTTAAATTCTCTTGGTTCCGTATTCGTCGTGTACCGAATGCAATGTATATCGATCGACAAAGGGCATTAGCACGGTAATATTATTTATAAGTATTGTAACTTCATATAAAATTTTTTTTCTGAAAGAGATTTACGCAGATAGCCTGAGCACAGGCTTTGACTGCTTCACTGGACTTTTGGGGAGAAACTTAAGGGCCTCTAGCTAGAGCAATATAAAAACTAACTACGCTAGCAACGTTTTCAAAGGACTGTGGGGTTCGGATCTCGACTTAGTGGGTTTTTTTTTTGGATGAGATTTACGCAGTTAGCCTGAGCGCAGGCTATGCAGGCTTTGACTGCTTCACCGGACTTTTGGCGAGAACCTTAAGGGCCTCCAGCCAGAGCAATAGAAAAACTAACTACGTCAGCAACGTTCATTAAGGGCACCCCCTGTGTGGTTCGGATCCCGACTTAGTGCGTTGCTGACAATCTTAATAAGGCCAAAACAGCAAGGGAGGGCTGGATCTAAGTTTTTATTATTTAAGGACATATTTTTATTGCTAGTTTGGCCGGCTCGGGCCAGCTTGATCTAGGGACGGAAGGGGGGGGGGGAACATTTACGTTACAATTATTTATACAGACGGGCCTCGCCGGCGAGGACGTAATATACGGCGGTTGTGTTTTGTATTGCTACTGCTAGCTAACTCGAATGCTTCTTGGAGAAGCATTGTTTTATCGTCGGGTTAGGAGAGAGTATGTTTGGGCCTAATCTTAGATATATAAACGGACGAAGCGCGAGCTACCTACGCGCCTCGTATCTCAACATGCGCTCGGCATACAACCAGTCGCGAATATACCAGCCGCCGTGACGAACAGACGGTGTTTGTTTTTTAAACAAAATAAGTACAAGTACTTATTTTAATCAAAAAAATCTTATTAATATTGCAAGGAGCAATTGTAGAATATTTTGTGCTGTACAATTACAATTAAAAGTTCTGAATTAAGCTTTATATTTAAATGTGGATATTTTATCCAATTCAATTAAATAATAAAGCATTTCGTACGTCTCAGACGAGGCACAAATATTTTTCGGTCGCAAATTTATCAGAATGATTTGTTATTTAATCCTAAATTAAACATATTATAAGCATGGTTTTAAATTAATTCTACTGATAAAAAAAGAACATGCATTTTTATTGAACAATTTCTATTTAATTCACAACGTATTTTGATGTTAAAATAAAAAAAATACAATCAAAAAATACATTCACTAAACTAGATAGAAACTCGAAGTATGAGGACATTTTTTTTAAATTTACTCGTCACATATTACTTTAAAAAAATATTAAACACGTATTTTTTCCTTTTTCCTTAAACAAATAATGGGGAAGATACATGAAAAGGAACTTCTAGCTACAATTTTTACCAAGACGTGACGTCACACCTGAACTTGCGTTTTAACTTTGTCTTTTTTATTGATTTCATAAAAGAAAAAATGCGAGTTTTATTTTCTTTTTTAAGTATTTAGTGGACTAAATGGATATGTCCTTTTCATACCTAGTCCACACGCCTATACGTACCGCGCGACTGTAAGCTATAAACTGTATTTCAAAAATAGGGTCTATTTACAATACTGATAGATAATATTACCGTAGCAAACCTATACTACCTATTATAATGCTCCGACTACACATGTATGCGGCTTGAAGTTTTGCGAATTTGCCTATTTGCTCACTAGAAAGTAAAAACGAGACAAAAGCTTTCGTCTCCGTCAAACATTCGTACGAATACTATTCAAGTGTAGTAGGATTGTTATGAATTATGTGGATTTTTCCTAACTTGTCTTATCATGTACCCGGCTCCGACACAAAATCACGTCTTAGCGTCTTCATCAGACTGTAAAACCCATTTTTAACCTTATTCTCTTATAAAAGAAACACACACAATATGAAAAACAACAAAATACTCATTCAAATACATATATCTATTAATAAGGTTTTCCTTAAAATCAAAATCTTCTACAACTTAGATCAAAAACTTTGTGTTGTTTGTCTATTAACGTAGTAATGTAATGAGAGATATACTTACAATCATCTTAAAATAGTTCAGTATCGATAATATATGATTCCCGTTGACGATAAATAGGTAATTGTGAATTGTTAATTATGTACAAATAAAAAAAAATCGTTTGTAAGTGAGAGTCCAAGGTCCCCCCGAGCTAGGGGGCCCCGGGGCACAGCCCCGTCTAGCCCTCCGGTAGCTACGCCACTGGCCTCCAGCCAGAGCAATAGAAAAACTAACTTCGTCACCAACGTTCACTTAGGGCACCCCCTGTGCGGTTCGGACGTCGACTTAGTGCGTTGTTAATAATCTTAATAAGGCAAAAATAGTAAGGGAAGGCTAGATCGAAGTTTTTATTATCTAGGGTCATATTTTTATTGTTAGTTTGGGCTGCTTGATCTAGGGACAGGGGGGGTAACATTTACGTTACTACCTATTATTTATAAAACGCGACGTAATACACGGCGGTTGTGTTTTGTATTGCTACTGCTAGCTAAATCGAATGCTTGAAGAAGCGTTGTTTTATCTTCGGTGAAGTAGAGAGTATATCTGGGAATAAACTAATATAAAATATTGTTTTTTAATCTGTGAAATGAATGATTGATTATAACTATCTTAAATAATATTTAGTAATAAATAAGCAAAACATTATTTTTAATTCTTACAATAACAACGAGACATTAACATTTATATTTACTTATTTTCTAGCCATACGTTTTCCTAGAATCGTCTCTGTCAAGTGTTTTGCAAGCAGCCGTTGGTTAAGTTTTTTGCGTCACTTATCCTTAAGTTAAAGATTTCTATGAACATAGTTCTGTAATTATCTAATTCCATGGAATTACTAGATGTTATTACGTAGATACGGTGCCGATATCAACAATATATTTATTGTGATTTCTGTTTTCGTTTTTAAGGTATAGTTTGTTTCTACAAAAAAGTTCTTATTTGGTTTAGAGATAAGCCAGTAAAGATAGGTGGTAGCTAGAACAGCAGTTCACGTACGCTTACAGTATGTTTTTTTTTAATTTATTATGAATTTTTTAAAAGGAAGATGTCGGTTAGTATTGGGAATTAAATATACGTGAATAATTGATACTGACATTAACAGTGCCTTTCTTTAAAACCAGTATGGTTCGCTTTAGTATTATGTACTTTTTAACGGTGTCTGTTTGTTTGTTTAGGAAGACGTAACTATTTATACTACGTACTTGGAGTAGCTCTCCAAAATTTAGATAATAAAGCCATGATAGGTATTAAATAGAAGAACATTTACTGCATCGATGTAATTTCAATTTTAAACACCATCGATATAAGCGTTGGGAACAGGCAGACAGGAGTATCAAGTGTCTCGATAACAACTCGATTACGAGTGTTATCGATACCTAGCTTTGTTTCCCACAACAGCTCGTTGTTTCACATAACAAAGACGCGATTCACTACGGTAATCACAGGATCGATTGTTTGTTGAATCGATTTGATCGTAACGATTTTCGCGATGTGTCTTATTACATTATGCAAGGTAGGTCAGGTCAGTCTGTCGCTAACCGATAGTGTTAGTGTAACGATGAGATTATATCGATTATCGATATAGATGTTATGCATTAGTTGCTATGGGAATTTTTGACCAGAATACTACGCTACGAATATCATAATCGCGATCGTTTGTGAAGATCGATAAATGGCTAGATGTTTGGTGATCTTTTAACGTTTAATAAAAGCAACATACCTAGATTATTTTGCTATTTTCAAACCAAAACTTTATGACGTATAAAATTGGTTTTGACTCCAATTTTCTATACTTGTCTATGTTTACTCTGATGGCCTTATTAATAAAAGTCGCGATGGAGAGTAACAACGGATTAATAGATTCTAATTTTAAATTCTCCATAGAAAAATTAAATATATAATCTGCTAAGCAATCTCTCGCAGTCGAGATTTTTACTAATTAGGCCATTAGTGTCCAACCCATGCAAACTCAAGGGCGTATTGCTAGTTGTTTATATTTCGTATAGAAATTGATTAAAACTAAGTTAAAAAACTAATGAATGTTTTAACTTAATTGGTCTTTCTCAGGCCTTGGGCACATTCGGTCTCTGCCAGTTATACGCGTCCACATAATATTCCTCGTTCGTTCACTGTTTTCGTTCATGTCACTGGATAAAATGTCATGATTATAGTGCAAAACAATTGTTAGTAACATAATATAGCACTCTGTTATCAGCAATGGTCTATTTTAAAGGGGTTTTCAAGGACAAATGTGTGTTTATGTAGAACTAAGCATGTTTAGTTGAATTTGTATAATAACTTTCGTGAGGAGTATTCATAATAGGGATGTTTCCTGGGTATGAAAAGTTAAAATCTATTTAGTCCGTCAGTTAGATAATAAAAAAATATTAGACACGTATTTTTTCTTTTATCAAAACAATAAAAACTTACAAAGATACAGCGCTTTAAAGTTTCGGAGTGGGGGCTTATGACGCCACGCCTTGGTAAAAATTGTAGCGAGGAGTGACGTCACGCGTAATTTGCGTTCTCTGTATTTCGATCATTTTTTGTTTGTATGAAAAAAGAAAAAATACTTGTCCAATAAAATTCATTAATCTACCAGGCGGACATTAAAAAAAAATTAGGAAACATGCCTATTATTTAAAACAAAACGGTTTACTCACGTATATTATGTTTAGTTGAAAATAGCAATATAGCATTTAATTAATCATAAATGAATTCATTGTTATTTCTGAACCGTTGCTAGTGCAAAAGCAAATATGCAAGAACATATAAGTACCTATAAATATAATATAATTAACAAAATTAGTTCATTTTTGAAGCGGTCTGTCTTGTCTAGACATATCTTACTTACGTAGACCGATTATTATATATTTTTTGGTTTTTTGCAAAGAATTTTGGTCTTGAAGTCACCAATTAATTTCATCATAATTCAGTAGGTAATTATGATTTGAAAGTGCTATGTGCTAATGTGCGAGTTCTTTGCCTAATTGTCTAAAACATGGCCTAATTTTTGGTAACTAAATAAATAATTATAATAAAACTTACTCAAACGGATACAAACAGATTATCTTGTACGAATACGATTATCTCTATCGCATCCGCTGATAAACAATTTATTAATCACAATGGCAGTGTTATAAATTAATCATTCATACAAATTATCTTTTATTCTTTGATTAGGTAGGTACTTGCCTTCTGGTGATAAACTTATCATATTACGCATAATATTGTTGTATACAAAATAAATAATATTATAATCTGGGGGGTTACTTTTGAATTTAATTTCGACCAATTACCATGGGAATAGGGGAGCGGACTGGGTATGAAAAGGAAATATCTATTTAGTCAACCAGATAAATGAACCAAGAAAAAAATCTCGTATTTATTTTTTTATCAAATCAATGAAAAATTACAAAGTTAAAGCGCTTTGAAGTTTACAAGTGACGTCACGCGACATTTCTAATCACTGTATCTTCCTCATCGTTTGTTTAATTAAAAAAATAAAAAATACATGTCTTACATTTTTCTGAATATCTATGTGACGTGTAAATAATACTATTTTTTATGTCACCATTCTTTCCGGCTAGTATTTTATTACGAAAATGTCTCTGTCGAAAATCCATACAATGTAAGATTTTTCTCCAGTTTTAAGACATCTCGAAAAAAAAAACTCATAAGCAAATGAAAAAGAAAAAATGGAATTTCAATATTACGGTAATAGTACTGACATTCGAGAATTATTTTTTGGTTGTTTGTTTAATTTTTATATAGCGGTCATAGTTTTCGTTTGTATAACTCACCGTTTATATTATATGTAGGTACATTATATTTAAAATCTATTTTGACGTGACAACGTCTTATAAATTGGTTTGCCGGGCGACACTTCAAGAAACTGCGTTACGCTCCGCTCACGTTATGCGCTCACAATGAGAGCGAGTGAGAGGCACGCGTCCCTTCCACTCGGGCATGGTTAGCCCGCCTAAGAGCGAGAGAGACAGACATACATCCTTCTTCCTACTATACGAATGAATATTCACATTAAAATTATTTTACCACTCAAAGTCGTTGTCACGTAAAACTTTCGCCCGTATACCGACTTTACAGGCAACCAATTTTTTTTGACTTAAAAGGTTAAGTCAACTTCTTCTTGGTACTTAATTATCCGGATCAAACATAAAGTTATTTTAATTCTCATCTCCTCTTAAAATAGTTACATTGTCTCCCAAAGAGTCGATTTGTAAACACAGCTGTAAAACGCATTTACAAATTGTATTTACGTCACTTCCACCAAGATTTGAAAACAGAATGAATTTGTTTCTTTTTTATGATTTTGGTGGCGTTCTTTTTACGATGAAGATGTGAAGTGCTTCTAATCAGAAAACAAAAATAAAAGAGAATACTTTTTTGGTTTAATCTGTGTATTTTCCTGCTACTGGTTAAAATAAACTTTGTAATAAAAATTAGACATTTATGTATTATGATACTTTGTTATAAATTTATCGTTGTGTGAATGCTATTTGCTGTTTGTATATATTTCACTAGCTGTCCCCCGCGACTTTGTCCGCGTGTTTTACTTTCATGGGTTACGTGAGTTTTGCGCGAAACCCTACTTTTCTAAAATAAAAGTACATATGAATAATATAACCTCAGCCCATAACGTCAGAAGTAAATAATATTTTACCCGTTTTTGCAACATTTTTCATTGATGCTCCGCTGTTATTGGTCGTAGCGTGATGTTATATAGCCCTTTAGACTTCCTCAATAAACGGAATATCCAATACAAATTTTATTTTTTCAATTCGAACCGTAGTTCCTGAGATTAGCGCGTTCAAACAAACAACCAAAAAAACTCTTTAGGTTTATAATATTAGTATAGATAAAGAATTTCTAAGTTTTGTCTGATTGAAACTTAACTTATATAGCAGTCTATATTTCGTCTACAGGTACAGTCGTCCATAGGTACAAACAATAATTTACGTTTACAATTAACATCATACGTATACAGTTAGATAGTACCTACGAACATTAGTATTTTTACCTGTAGACACAACAATCACTTTTGTTTGTGAATATATCCACCTTTTCACGATAAATCTGTAAATATTATGATTATATTAAAACTTTAGCGCGTGTTTCTGTTGTAAAATCATAGTGTTTACAGTAAACTAGCTAGTTATAACATCGCTTTGATCGAGCAAGTGTTTATTAGTATTCCAAAACGTAATGTTTTTGTAACTTGACTTTGGTTTTAAGGAAGAAATTTGATGGTCTTTGACTTTGACCGCCATTTTTTTTTCTTGACGTAAAGTGTGTTAGGCTCTGGTAAGTGAGTTCGACTCCACATAGTTTTACACTCAGCTTATATAGATCCACTGCTAGTTGTAGGCGTCTTTCAAGTTACGCCATATTAACCGGTCCTCTGCAAACCGCATCCAGTCTGACCCAGCTACAAATTTCAGGTCATTGGTCCATAACGGGAACAGGGAAACCTTGACTAAGTTTTCCGAATCGTGGTGTCCATCTCCACTCAACGACTAGTCTGCTTCAACGGTCATAGGTCCTTGGACAACACGACCAGCCTATGACAGTTGTTAAGATTTATGTACCTAATACATGGAGAATTAAAGGCGCCTATGTAAGCTTATGTTACTTATGATGGGTAGGCAGATCAACGCTTGAAAGCCTATCATAATTATAACCAAAGACGGAACTAAACTAATAGAGAAAGGAATTTCAAATAGGTAATTTGTAAGGCGCTTGGATGAAAATTCTATCAAAGGGGAACCATACGTATATAGGTTATAGCTGTATCCCGCTGCTCCGCTCGCTTGGGTGTCGGTTTTCGCGGTAAAAAGTAGCCTATGTCCTTTCTTACGATAGAAGCTTACCCCAAACCAACTTTCATCCAAATCGGTTGAGTGGTTTAACCGTGAAATCGTAACAGATAGAGTTACTTGTGCATTTAGAATTTAGTATGGATTTATTTCCAGCTTACAAGATGAAGGATTGCAATGTGCAAGGATAGGAAGCCGAATAATTTTATGTTGTCCCTACATTATTTTGTTCAATCAAGTCTGTTCTAAATATTGTGTGCAAAACATTATATTTATAGTAATCTATTACAATCTCTAATCCATAAAACCGTCTCAATCGCTTCCTACAATAGTTTACTTAAATAGACATTATATAAACAGGTCAGTTTCTACTACGATTTACTGTGCAATGTGTACTATGTGGGAAGCGTGTTGTTTTAATGTCTAGAGTATTGGCAACACTCCATATTGTAAAAGTAATCAGGAAGTAATTTGGTAGAAATATTATTTTAATCACCTTCAACTGACACATCATTATTTTCTTTTGATAAACTAATATTCACACTAGGGTAGGTGAGCTTGAAATTGTGTCTTTTTCTGCAACTTATGAAGGGTCTACACGATGCAGGCTTTTATCAACTTCTATAGAATTTTGTCTGTGCTACAAGCCGGCACGGAAAAATGCCGAAAGACTTCATGTATGTCTGCGTATTTGTTGAAGCCAAATAAGTACCTAATTATTAAATGAATTAATATAATCGACAAATTTTCAAAAATTCAAATATAGTCAAACGTTTTTTGAAGATGTACGTACTGATACTGAGTGTTATTTTTTTTCACTCAGACTTCAAAGTAATGCGGCCACAGATACGTATATGGGCGACCAAAAGTCTGTATCGTGTGGACCCACCATTAGCAGGTGTAAGCTATCGGGAAATTGATTGCTCTTCTGGCTGGCGGGAGAGGCTCGTCGCTAAGTGTAAGCCGTATGGTTTGACCGATAATAAAGGTTAAGCCGCGCTCGCCACGGTTGGTCCGTGGATGGGTGACCATTTGAAAACATACCGAGACTCCTCCGTGCCTCGGAAAGCACGTTAAGCCGTTGGTCCCGACTGTCATACGTTGATCTTTGGCAGTCGTTAAGTCATTACAATTCTGACAACGAGTCTTACTTACCCATTGCCCATTTACCCATTTTACCGGGTAACATACTGTGTTACCCGGTCAAATGGGATGTGGAGGTCAGATAGGCAGTCGTTTCATGTCAAATACGGTTTTCAGCTGAATCCGGTAAGACTGGAAGCCGACCCCAACATAGCGTGGGAATAGGCTAGACAGAAGTGCTCAGAACCCAAAGGTCCCCTGAATTTCACACCCTGTACCCACTCGTCCTCTCAAATTTTCGAGGTAGGTACCTACTCGTCACCTGATATATTATTAACTAGCTGTCCCCCGCGACTTTGTCCGCGTGATTTAGTTTCAACTGTTTTTCATTATTTTGCACTTTTCATTTATGTTCCGCTCCTTTTGGTCGCAGTGTAAAGTTATATAGCTTATAGCCTTCCTCAATAAATGGGCTATCTAACACTGAAAGAATTTTTCAAATCGGACCAGTAGTTCCTGAGATTAGCGCGTTCAAACAAACAAACAAACTCTTCAGCTTTATATATTAGTAATAGATTAGTAATAGATTTTTTAGATATTTCCTTTCGTTCGGCAGAAGAAGATTGCTTTGGATCAATTAAATCAATCAAAAACAACTATTGGCAAAACAAGAGCTTACCAAT
Organism: Diachrysia chrysitis; assembly: GCA_932294365.1. Taxonomy (NCBI): domain Eukaryota; kingdom Metazoa; phylum Arthropoda; class Insecta; order Lepidoptera; family Noctuidae; genus Diachrysia; species Diachrysia chrysitis. The sequence continues at coordinate 3,427,543 of OW028659.1, read as the reverse complement.
AAAATTTCCAAGGAATTAGTGGTATTATTACCAGCATTTCATATAACCTAAACTTCGCTTGGTATCAAACTCAAGCACAAGTCTTGTGACCTTTTATATTACCGATCCGGATCATTAACCAGAAACCACTGATAAAATGTTTTTGTAACAAATAAACATTAAAGAAAACTTGATAAGTACTTGTTTACATGGCAACAGAACGCGTTGGATGTTATTCATACGTAGTAGGTACCTACTTATTTTTTGTATTATTTATATTTGTTTAAGATTTTTGCTTGTATCTTGTCGTTATGAGCTGATACTTACTTAAGAACAGGATACTCTTTAATGAATTTAAATTGTTATTCATTTAGCAGACAAACGAACAGCACAATGTACAAAAAAATAATGTAAATGTTTAAATTCCAGTTAGTTCTTTCCATTGGCAGTATTTTTTTTTAAGAAAACTGATTTAAGTGTCCGCTAAACTAATTTGAATTTTTCTTTGGCATTGTATTAGAATTAAAATTCATTATAGAGTAACTCTTACTCTTCAATTTAATTTTAACTCTAATACAATGCCAATGCTAAATTATTAAATAGAAAGGCTCTACCTTTCAGAGTTTTTCTCAGGCTCTGGACTATGTGTGTACCAAATTTCATTTAAATCGGTTCAGTAGATTTGGCGTGAAAGCGCGACAGACAGATAAACAGCCCTCCTAGACAAGAGACATTTTGACAAGCGATAACGCTGATCGAATCGTTCAAATGTATGGAAGTGACAAGTCCAAGTCACGTGACTTATCGAAACGAAATGTCATTTCCATACATTTAATGTCATTTAAGCGATTTCTATCATCGTTAACGCTTGTCGAAATGCCACTTGTCTAGAGGGGCAGAGTTAGTTTCGTATTTATAATATTAGTAAGTATTTAACACCATATACCGACATCATTTTTATACGTATTATACAAATCTATATAAAGTTATGCGTAGGTCATTTTTGACATAGATACCTAAACAATTTTTTTCTTGACATCCCCTAAATTTACAAAGCTACACCCTGTAACAATTCAAACAAAAGAATATCTTTGTTACAATAGTAACCTAAACAAATGTTTTATATCACTCAATGACAATAAAATGGATATCAAACAAATTAAAAACTTTCCTCTTCTCACACTGATAACATGTAGACATGGAAACAATACATAGTACCTAAATACAGTAATGGCGCCGATTCCCTTGTACGCTAACTAAATCAAAATTAATCCATTGCTAGCTTTTATTAACTTATAGAATATAGAGTGAGGTAACAACTAACTTAAAGTGTCAAATGTCAAATGGTACGGAACTCACTATGTATTTCAAATAAACTTAACTATACAAAAGGAATAATAAAATGAACTAATCTAATTAAACATAAACCTAAAATATGGTATTAAAAAATTTGTCCACATCGCTGTCCAATTGTAAAAAAATACAAGCATTTAAAAATAATAAGGGGTAGGTATTGTGTTGGACATCGTTCGATTCTAAATGTTTAGAGAATAGTATCTACTACTGTCTCTTATCAAAGAAGGTAGGTACAACATGCGTGCCAAATCACGCCAGTTTCAACGTGATCGCTCAAATATTTACTGTTTTACAGATAAATATCTGAATGAAAACAGCGACACTTTGTATTTTATTGTCTGGTTACATTATCTTAAAGGCATATTTAATGTTTGTATGGAAAGCGCTTGTATTTAATGTATATTATCTGATATTTTATTTGTTTTTACAATTTCTAATATTGAAAGTAAAAAAATAGCCTATGTTTTCTGAGTAGGTATGCAAGCTATTAAAAATGTAATGATTTTTTTTTAAATGAATAAATAAATTTAAATGCCTTTGGACAACACATGGCTATCTTTTTTCTTTTTCTTTTAAAAAAACGACTCCCGCACTAAGGAATTTTATCCTTGTGTCGCGGGGGGTTTCACAAACATTCAAATCACATGCACAAAGAACACCCAGACTTGAAACAAGCATTTGTGGGTCACACAAATGCTTGTCCCATGCTGGGATCGAACCCGCGGCACGTCGCGCAAAGAGGTAATTGGCGTGGTGACCTATACCACTCGGCTACCCGTGCAGTCATCTGATCCCAAACTAGGCAGAGCCTGTACCTGTACCTGTCTGGTACCAGACAACTGATGAACATACTTATATATTACATATTATAGATAAATCACACCCAGACACAGAACAATTAATCACAAAGATTTGTCCTGGGTGGGAATCGAACCCACGACCTCCGGCTTAGCAGTTAGGGTCGCTATCCACTAGACCAACAGGCCAGTTAAATATATTAATTTGTATACTTTTAGTTTATGAAAACATTACAGTAATTTATCCTTATATATCTTTACCGCAAAAACAAATCTTATATTCCATAAAATAACATACTAAAAAAGACTCAACAATATTAGATCATCAAAAATCGCGAGAACTATTAACAATTATGTCGTGTAGTCAGCACTCAGCTCCCGAATTAATTCGCGACTGACTCCAATGACTCAAAACCTTTGTAATGGCTGCAAATTACACATCAAACGTCATTGGTCCATTAGGAACAATAATAAACCGGTGATCACTAGTGCAGGTTGACGATGAGGGGATTTTTTCCCAGTTAATTGAATAGGAATCTTGTAACGATGATTGATGCATCCTCAAATTGTGGGACGCGGTTCAGTTTGAACTAGTTTAGTTGGTTCTTGACTTAGTATAGGTGTATACTAGTAAATAATACCAGCCTATAAATGTCCCACTGCTGGGCACAGGCCTCTTCTCATATAGAGAAGGAATGAGCATTGATCACCACGCTTGCTCATTGCGGGTTGGCGATTTCAGATTCAAATTTTTGGAAACTAGGTTTCCTCACCATGTTTTTGTTCACCGAAAGTCAATGATGTCTTTAAATAAGTAAGACAGTACCTACATATTTGAAAAAGTCACATTAGTACTTGCCTGTAATGGATTCGAACCTGCAACCTTTAGAACACAAATCCGTTCATTGAACCACTAGGTCACCACGACAAGTTTGTGTATACTATTATTATAGTAAATGGTAAATGCGACTTCAATGTTCTTAAAAATATTCATATATGCATTTATATTATTATTTTACCTAATGTGAGACTCACTCATGATGTTACTAACTCTGCTTAGAGTTAAATAGGTTCAAAATTGGTTAAAATATCGCAAAATATACAAAACTAACTAATGAATACATCTATATATCTATAAATATCTTCTTTTTAGAAGTTGTTAAAAACTCATATAATAACAATTATTCATTCGTTCTCTTTCTTTGCATGACTGGATTGATAAATAATAGTTTCCTCGTTTTAAATGCCTCATTTAAGAACATTAGGACAAAAAACCCAAAACAATATATATTTTTTAATTTGTCAATCAGTGCGAATAATAACAAACATCAAAACAAATGTGCGAATTAAATAAGAATGCGAAAATTAAGTAGTAAAAATTACTTTACGTGTCATTTAGTTCACAATTAGTATTATAACTTATGCTAAGTAAATAACTATAAGTAATGTCAAGTAAACCTCCTTTAGGTAGAAAATATACTTGAAAAACCTACTTACAATAATAAATCACTCACTCGTTCATTCATTTCATTCATTCTAAACTAAGTTTTGTTCATCAAGACCAGAATGAGCTCATACTTCTGGAAATCGTTTTTATATTCTACGAAATTCTATGCATCGTCTATTGAGTAATCTGTGTTAGGCATGAAATATGACGCAGCTCCATAGAGTAAACATAGACAAGCATAGAGCGTGTGCGTCGCTAGTAGCCTTATGTCAAGCGTAAGCACATTTTTAGCTAAATGTACTGCGCTTGTTTACAGATTTATATGATTTTCCGTACGACGATAGAAGTTTATGCGGAAATATCAACGGTTCCGATATTATTAGGGTAATATTAGGTCTTGAGACAGTTTTAATACAACGGTGCGCTCTGTTTTGACACTAATTTTACGATTTACGTGTTCATACTTGTGCCAACAGTTCATAATCGATATGCGCACTCTATAGTTTACTTATTCCTCTAAGAGCAGCCCTGTTAACAAGTACAATAACCTAAAATATTGATTAATCAGGTCAATAAATAATTTTGTACATTTTGCTTATTTAGCATGTTTCTAACAAGCAAACGATCTAAATTTATCTAATTTGTTGACTAGTACAAAGGTTAGTTATCATAGCTTTTTTTACACTAGAAAATGTATGTATTTAGATATATATAAGTATGTTTATAAGTTGTCTGTTTTCCATAATACAGGTTCTGCCTAGTTAGTGATCAGATAGCGGTGTGTTGATCACTGAGTTGTTCTAAGATAATTATCATTATTATAATATCTTTCAACTCTTACGTATACATATTTATTAAAAAACTAATATATCTCGATAAACACCCAAATCAGGGTATTTTGATAAATAATCAAGATTCAAACCTGGCAGGTGTATATTTATTTAGCAAAATTTGTAAAACACGAATTGGACTTGCTAAATGGGAAAATATCCAAAAATAACATCCAAATAATTCTTACTTTACAAAAATAGATCACATTAATCTTACAATTAGCTACATTACAATAATTTCTTGCTGTCAATGTATATTTTTAGAAGTTATACCGATATTTGCAAACATCATTATTTACTTGTTAAATATCGGTATATAATTTGCGTTCTAATAATAAAGATGTTACAATATTTTTAACCTTTTAAGCGCTTGACTAAATATCGATTGCAGCGCCCCTGGCACGCGGCTACAAATCGATAAAATTCGATTCTTTTTATTTAATCTTTTTCAATATTTAGAGCTAAGAGATATCATTTTAAGTAATAGTTGTAAATAATATCTCTGTTCAATAATTGTTTTAGTTGTACTTCGCAGTTAATAGAACGAAAAAATCATGCCTTTTCTCTGTCGCGGAAATACGACACAAGCGGTTTGGGCACGGAAATGAGTGTCTCATAAATGCGACACAAGCGGTCTAAAAGTTAAATAACTACTAAAATAGTCATTAAAAAAATCTTGACTTTGTAAGAAAAAGTTCATAGTAATTTCTAAACTTAAGCATGTTTATAATTAAACAATTTTGTTGCACTTACATACTAATCAACAAGGCAACTTCATAGCTAATCAGTCTTGTCATTCGAGAAGGCTTATGGTTGGGAACTGCAGGAACTATGGAAAGACTGGGGGATAGTTCTCATCCTCAGTGGAAAAGCATAAGCTAGAAAAAAAGCTGATAAAGATCAGACCAAACCAATTGCTTATTGTGCGTAAGCATTTAACTATGGATAATATTTTACTTACCTTTTTTTAGACTAAAATATTGAATACCGGACAAACTGAAAAACAAATGAACATAAAAGGATTCTCACTGCCCCTGCTATACTAGCTCATTCTACTAATAGTCGACATATGATTTTGTCGACTACGACGGCTTTTGAAAAATCCATGGGTTTAGTCGATTCTCCTAAGATATAAAAATCTGGTGTTTCTTGCCGGTTCTTTTCCATAGGAGTGACATTTTGGAATTGCGCAACTATTGCTAACTCAGTTGTAATTGACGTTCAACAGCTACAAAACTACTTAACATGCGACGATTCAAACTTGACAGTGCTGACACAAAACATTAGAAGTATTTACAGCAATTTTAACGTTCTGGAGTCATTTAACGTTTTGGAAGTGCCTGAAAAGGCCTACTAGAAATAAAAATATTTTGGTTTTGATTATATGATTTTTGGCAATACTATATCATTCTCTGGGTTTCTAAAAGGTCTATCAAATCTTTTGTGAAGTGTTGTGATTGGTTGTTAGTGTTTAAAAAAACCTAAGGTTCATGTATGTTTACTTGTTTACACTACAGATGACTTTGAAATTCCACGCTAACGATAATCAATAGAAGGTCAAGATACAGCCTATTCTGATCTTATCCAGTAATGTTTGATATTGAATACAAGCAGATTATACTGGATGTAAACTAGACAGGGCAAATGCAGTCTGGTATGAAACGGGTCACGCCAAAATAAGTGAATCAACAAATGACGTCGTCTATGACGGTAAGATCGATCTACTTTCTTAATTTATTAAAAACTTTCCATTATAAATCTTGACGTAGGTAATTAATTGAGATGTAAACATCTCAATGAATTGTCGGCCAGTAATAAGAATTTAATGAACAAAATTACGGGGTGTTACCGAAAGGGTATATCCGGGAAGGGTATATACCCTTTCGTATACCCTTCCCAGATGTAGACCCCTTTTTGATATCTATCCAAAAGGGGTCTGAAGGGTACATCTGGTATAGAGTCAGTTTACAAAATTTTAGCCTAAAATGAGTTAATTAATTTTTTTCGCATTAATTATTCGACACCAAAGATAGTAACAAAAGTGTCACCGCACTACGAGGGTCAATATCTTATTACGTTACTCGCTAAATGTTAATATACACCGCTTCAGCGCTCTGGTTATCATTTTTTGTTTTGAATGATTCATGCAAAATTCGAAATACATTAATTAATTAAGTTATTTTAAGCTAAAATTTTGTGAACTGTCTCTATACCAGTTATACTCTTCACCTCTTTTGGATAGATATTTCGGGAACAACCTGTATATTTTAGACTTTAGTACTGTTAACCTGTTCTTTTTCTTACAGTAATGCTAATCACGTTCGTGATCAGTTGATTTGACAACAGATTAAGTTGATCAGCCTTCCAGGAATCGGGGGTAAATGCAGTAGTCGAAAAAAGTAACATGGTGTAATTTACCTTTTACTTAATTAGGTAGATACAAAGCGAAGAAGCCGCGTCAGAAGAAGTTAAACATGTCTTAAAATAAATTATGCTTAAGGATTTATATTTAAAAACCCTAATTATAGACATTTTCCTTCTGAATCTTCTTTAGAACACTTCAAAAAAGCATCATAATATATTTATGTCTCAAACAAATCAGTGTACATAATGGAAACCGTAGCTAAACCAAACAAGATTTTAATCTATCTACGTAAATTGTCGTAGGTATTGATAAACATCGATGACGTCACAAATCGGTAAACATCGTCACTAGACGTTACATTTATAATGTTGAGGTATATTTGTTAGTTGTTTTTATCACTACGTACTTTGATAACAGGGATTGTTGTTAGACAGACATCTTTTGTTGTGTGTTTCTTTTGCAAGAAAGCTGTTTTTATTTACAATGTACCTTTCATAGCCGCTGTAATGGAGTAAATGACAATTTTTTTGAATGTCGACGGGCTTTCAAACTTAGATAATAAAAAAAAATTAAACACGTATTTTTTTTTCATTTTATGTAATAAATAACTCACGATGATACATTGATTTAAATCGTCATATGACATCACAATTCCATCACGAGCATAACGACTTAGCCCCCTCCTGAAAATTTGTTTGCTTTACCTACTAAGTGATGCCTTATTATGAAAAAGAAAAAAAAAACGTGTCTACTTAATATTTTTTTATTATCTAACTGACGGACAAATTATATTTTGGCTTTACTTACCCAGTTATCCCCATTATTATAGCTGGTTTATCATGTTTTTTATATTTCTATAGCTGTCCCCCGCGACTTTGTTCGCGTGTTCAAACAAACAAACAAACTCTTCAGCTTTATAATATTAGTATAGATTAATTAAAGATTCAATATTCACAGTGCGTCATAAATAAAGCTTTACACAAATCCGTTAAGTAATGATTGCATATTAGAACAATGTTATAATTAACTACACTTCTCAGTAAGTTAAAAATAACTAGCGGATATTAACGTGATATCTGGCGCCAATGTGTTGGCACCTTTCAAAACACAGCATGTGGGCTGGTAACCCGCTTACAAATGCCAAGCTTTCATTGGGCAGTCTATGGTACCGTATGTGATCAAATTATTGTAGTTAGTAAAATACTAATAAAAAAAGAGGTGGTATAAAATTAATCAGGCTATCTCCGGTGTCTGAGATAATAAGCTATTTAAAAAAGGTCAAGAGAAAGATTGAGATGGCCTTATAAAAACTGTGGGTGCAGTTTTTAGAACCAATCGACAGGAAATTGGCATTATAATAAGTAACTCTGTCTGTCTGTTACGCTTTCACGGCAAAGCCGCTGAACCTATTTTGATAAAACTTGGTATGGGGCAAGCTCGGATCCCAAAAAAGGACATAGACTACTTTTTGCCGAGACAACCGACACCAACGCCGGCGGAGCCGCGGGCTACAGCTAGTGTGTTTTATAAACTTATACACATCCATTGAATATAGTGAATATATAAATAAAAAAAAAAACTATTTATATAGAAATATTTTAGTGGATTTATACAATAAATTATTTAATTCACAATAAAAGATACCTATAACAACAACATCCAGCTTTTCAAACAATTTATCATGTTTTCTACTATATAATTGATGTAGTATGGTTATATTTTATCCTGTAGTTAATTATCCTGTATACACATATCCTTATTATTGTTCACTATAATCCAGAAAACATCATATACATGGAGTTTATCCTGTAATGTTTCCACACGTGGAACTCACATGCAAAAACAAATGACAGATCAAAACAAATGCTAACGTCACACGATGTTATAAGGATTAAAAAACATTATTTATAAGCTACTAACTGTTGCCGACGAATACATATAATATGCATGTATTATAAACCTGCCTTTTCTATTACTCTATGCAGAATGGAAACTGCATTAAAATCCGTTGCTTAGTTTAAAAGATCTAAGCATACTAACATCGGAAGCGTCTTTGTTTTATACTATATACGTATGTGACGCAAGGGTTATTTAAAACTGAGATAATTAGGTATTAATATTATAAAGTACTCCTGTGTTTTTGTAAATTACGGGATATATTGCATTTAATTAATATTATTGATATTTTTTTTACAACTGATTTTTATTTGTATACTAAATTTCGTGAGGAGTATTCATAATTATATAAAAACAAAACGGATTACTCACGCATAGTCGAACTGAGTTCGACTCGCGACACCACCACCGCCGCGTCAGCTCATGATTAGGGACTCCTATTGAGTCTGAAACTAGTCGGGCGAACCCGAAAATATACGTGAGTAAACCTTTTTGTTTTTAAATAACACATTTTTTGATTTTTTGACGTATTTTTGCTAGATTATTAACAGGATATTTTGTTATGCGTCTCCAAGAGTAGATTTAGAGATTTCTCTATTAAGACCAAAATTAAGTTTTACATGTACCTACCTCAGTATTTATTTAACCCTAAAACACTGTCCCGATTATAATTACTCTTAACATGTATTGTCTTTAATCTATCAATGAATACTCCTTTTACACACGAAATTACGTGTTATCAAGCAAAACAAATCCGATCTTTCTTGCGTCAATTCACCTAATTTATTTAGTCAGATAATAAAACACAGGCATTAGTGGGTCGAATTTTACAAACATTGGATCTGTGTTATCATAACATGCTTCTAAAGTTATTTCCTTTAAATGTTAGATATAGAAAACCAAAGGGAATTATTTTTTAAAGATTTGTGTCTTTTATTGATTTATCTTTATCATTTTACATAGAAAAAAATCAAGTCAGTCCCGCTGTCTGTACTGTGCGCTTAGAACTTTTAAAGTTATCAACGGATTTTCATAACGTAATAATATTTGTAATTTAATTATGAATACGAAAATATTGGTAGATATAGTAGGCAGGAAAGGTAGGTAGGTAGTTCGTTGAAGAGAGCGAAGCCGCGGGTACGTCAAGCTCGAGATTTCACAAAGTATTTTAATGAAGAAAGTTTTGGCGTACGTGAGCTCCCGACAGCGCGACTCTGACTGTATATTTACATTAAAACCGGATACTTAGATAAATTGTTTAATATACAATAATATTTGCACAAAGTTTACCCGTTTGTTCGTATTGCATGTTTACATAAGTATTTATGTAGTGTTGAGTTTTGCTCACACCTCCGAATGATGTCAGGGACTCGGTTCATCACCACTATCCCGACAGATAGTGGGCGATATTAATAACACGGGATATCCACGTTTGCCGAACATTCTTTTTAATTAAAGTAGAACGATTTTTGAACAATTGAACCGAATTATTCGGCCGAGTACAAGTCGCTACAGAAAAAGACGCCAATGTTCAGAATACTGAATTATAAACGAGTGCTCGGCGCCTCTCTAGTTTTTAATCCTGTTACCCTGCAGAGATTTCAGTAGCTAAATATGAAGGTTAAGTAAAAAAAGTCTGTTTTTTTATTATTATCCATTTCTATCCTACTGCAGGGCAAAGGTCTCTATCCTCCTTCCATCTCTGTCTGGCAAGGGCTGTGCTGTACCAATTGCTATCAAAGGAGTCTAGCTCGTCCCGCCATCTTCGACCCCAAAAAATATTACAAACGTTTAAAGGTTTTAGTTGACAAATCTAACAAATATTGAGCATCTTCAGACACATTGCGTCATGTGTCTTGAAACATTTTAAGATTTTTTTTAACGTCTCTGTTTGTATAGTATTTGGGATGTTTACGTAAACATCCGTTTAGTTTTCAGTTGACATACTTGTGTATATGATTCACTGTAAACAGAAGGTCGTGTGTAAATCGTCGTACTTGATGATATCTATTCAAAATCAAGTATCTAGTGAAAATCAATTCATCATACTTTTTTCTCAAGCTATTTTGGGGGCGGCTTTCAGTCTTACCGGAGTCATCTGAATACCGTATTTTACATGGAGCGACTGCCTATCTGACCTTCACAACCCATTTTATTGCGGAACACTAACCCATGATAAGTCAGAATACATAAATTACTAAAATTATTATGCGTTACATTGGACAAGCCTCAAGTGTTTTTGGTTACAATATTTCTGTATACACCAAACATTTTCACCAACATAATTAGATTGAATTAAACGCCTATTTACAAAAGATTTAGATTGTCTAATCCACTGTGACCTTCAATATTTATTTCGAGAACCTTGAAACCGAGCATTAAAATCTTCAATAAAAAAAATCATTAATCCCTTTCAAGCGTAACCAATCGTTTACGATAGAGATGTGTTTTACACATTTTCAAGTAGTAATATTAAATTACCTAATTATAATGGTAGTATATGGTAGTATATTATAGGTAGTGACCACGTGATTGCTTGTCACGTGTCCTTCTCACTGTTTATAAACGGCGTTAGATTACAGTTTCATTTCGAAGTACAATCGATATTTGATAAACAATTGAGTATCAGTTATTGGTGGAGTTGCCTCGTGGAGGGCTAAGATAAGGTTAGCTTTAGTTAAAACTAGTCTATTGTGATCGGAATATAAACAGAGAAACATTGGACCCGATTCTTTTAAACCCACACTAAACTTATTTTAGGCCATCGGTATCTTTTTCACTTGTACACAATTAGAAAAGGACAGACGAAAATTAGAGCTGTCAAATTTAGTTTCGACTAAAATTCTCATACAAATCTATCGACACGCAGAAACGTGTGCACTAAAACACAGTGATGTTCAAGGCAAAAACTAGTTTGACATTTCTAAGTTACTTTTTCTCACGCTGTATCTTAGTAAAAGATAGCAATGGTTTAATTTTGTATGGTATGATGTTTCAAATGAAAATCATAAAGAATTTTTATTTTAAGTAAAAAATACAAGAGTTTACGAATGATTTGAAAAATATCTAAAAATAAAAAAGTAAAATATAATACAGGTAAAATATAGTATTTAAAAATAGATATTGTCCTTTGAATATGCAAATGCGAACATTTATCATAACAAATCTTTAAAAAATAAAACAACTTCGCATATAAAATCCTAATAAATGCCACTAGTAAAACAACATTCATAGAAATTCTATCATTTACTAAATAATTATTGATTTATTAACAAAGTGTTAAGTGTTAATAATATCATTAATTTTAATTATATTATTAACTCTTGAAACCTCAGGAACAGACATCCTATTAAACTATTCTTGTAATCTTATTACACTGCATTATAAATGTCTTGTCGATAGAATCCTTGATAGCTATCGATCTGCCCTACATAGCAGCTCAATCAAGTGTTATGCTGGTGACTCAGCAAGTGCTCCTTAATTATGTATCGTAATTGCTTTCACCTACTTTTGTGTGTGGCCTTCTTTCATAACGAATATCAATATCCGTTCAGCTAATCAACTGTTAAATCAGCCTATCGCGGTCTACTGTTGGGTATAGGGTTTTATTAAGTTACGCAATAATATCTTTTCCTTCTTTCGCATCCAGAATAGCTAATGATATAAATATATTAAGGATATTACGGACATCTGTTGTATTATGTTGTTTCTCTACGATCCTGCGTGTGTACATAAATAATTAAATAAATAAAACTGTAATTTGGTGAAGACCTTTTCTAAGCTACCGTTTTAAGGACTAGGCCTCAACCTGAACATAGTTTATATTTAAATACAAATAGTACAAAGAACAAAAATAAACCTTAGGCTGGACTCGAACCTGCAAGTATAGGTTAGACGCACCAGTCTACTAAACATTGTTTATTTAAAACGGTTCTAAGAGCGGATTATTCTACTTCAAGTGCGTTTTAATTTAAATGTTGGTCTCGTTTCTTATTAGTTTTTTATTGTTTGTAGATTTAAGAACTCCATCCAATTACATCTAATTGATCGGAATTCAACCTTTAGTTAAAGTCAATAGCCGTTTGTGTTTATTCGTTAGAGAGTTGACTCAGTAACGGACGCCTTCACATTTCAGTGACTTTTGTTATCAGCACGCTATCTAAGAGGATTTGTATTGCATAATAGCTGACCCCGCGACTTCGACAGTGTGTTTTACTTTCATGGGTTACGTGTGTTTTGCGCGAAACCCTAATTCTTTTTCTAAAATAAAAGTACATATGAATAATATAACCTCAGCCCATAACCTCAGAAGTAAATAATATTTTACATGTTTTTGCAACATTTTTCATTTATGCTCCGCTCCTATTGGTCGTAGCGTGATGTTAAATAGCCTATAGCCTGCCTCAATAAACGGACCATCAAAGACAAAAATATTTTTTTAAATCCAACTCATAGTTCCTGAGATTAGCGCGTTCAAACATACAAATAAACTCTTTAGCTTTATAATATTAAGTTATAGATATTGTAATCTTGTTTATCCTTATCTAGATTATTCGCAATCTCCTCTCACTTGAAAATAGCGTGCTCCTTATTTGGCTTATCTCATATTAAAGACGCCACTCGAGTGTGTCATGTTGGGGATTGATAATAATGATTTTGATATCAAAATATCATAGGTTCATCTTAGACGTAGACTTAAAAAAATCTAGATTAAATTGTCTCCAGTCATGCTATTTAGATCCCCGCAACAAAACAAAACAACAACGCTAGTTTGGTAAATATTTTGAAGGTTATTTTAAAACCTATTGCAGCAGTCAAAAATTCTTTTTGAGAAATAGGAAAAGACAATGGACCAGATTACATTAGCCCAAAAAAAAAACTTGTGTGAATAAAACTTCATTCAATGTAAACTTTTTACGTTACTGTCCACAATTTGGTTGTCTCTTGTTATGTTTACTTAGATATTAAATGTAAAAATGATTTAGCAGAAGGAATCTTATTGCTTTATTAAATCCAGCCCTCTCTTGCTGTTTGCCTTATTAAGATGGTTACTAACGCAACTAACTCGAGGTTTTAACCCCGCAGGGATTGGCCTCATTGAAAGTTGCTAACGTAGTTAGTTTTACTATTGCTCTGGCTGGAGGCCCTTATGGTTTCGTCAAAATTTCCGGTGAAGCAGAAATCTACAAAAAAAATAATTTTTGTTGCTAAAATTTTCATTTATTTTTTATATACTTAAACGACTCCCTCACTAAGTAATTTAATTCTTGTGTCGCCGAGGGTTTTACAAACATTCAAATCACATGCACAAACACCCAGACTTGGAACAAACGTTTGTGAATCACACAAATGCTTGTCCCATGCGGGGATCGAACTCGCAGTACGTCGCGCACAGAGGTAATGGGCGTGGTGACCTATACCGCTCGGCTATTCGTACAGTCAAAAATTAAAGACAGGCGTCCTCATAACAAAGTACCACTACCACTATCAGTCGACATTAGAACACAGTATCAAAGTACGATATCTTGGTCATCATTTAATAAAATCAGCGTGAGTTGTACATATCAAGTGTCATATGATTATGTTCCCATCGCTATCTCATGCGACGAGATCAATGTGTCGAATCAAATTCATATAAGATCAATTCAATCAATCATGGCGATAGTTAAGCGCCGTGACTCGGTCATTCGAGTCATATGACTATGTTACATGAATTTAAACTTAACTAATAGATATTTAAGTGTAGGATTGTTGAATTAATTATGTTTTAAAGAAAACTTCTTCCTGGTCCCAATCGTAATGTGGGCAAAAACAGGTCTGGTTGTAGATATACAAGGTGATTCTGTTATTTCTGTACAAACGAAAACTATGACCTCTACAGTATGTAACATAATACCTGTCCGATCCAATAAAGGCGTATTCCTGGTTCAACATACTAGAACAAAATGTCTCGCTCTGGCGGCTTCTTTGATACAAAACTGTAGGTAGTACCCGTGAACTTTGTCGAGCGATTAGTGTTGCCTTTAAACATTTTTATTTTAATTTAATTATATTCACCGGGAAAAATAATAAAAATCCATTCAATATTTATGTATATGTGTACGCAGTACGATGCCGGATAATACTAATAAAAATCTAACAGGGTTTTTGTTGCATGCTGTATATCGGTTATACAAACTATTGGTATTGTATTAGAAATTCAAAAACAAACGAAAGAAGAACTCGTATTTCAATACTATAAACGTAAAAATTTACGGCAATAGTTCTAAACATCCAGTTGTTTTTGTTTGTTTATTTAATTTCTAATTCCAATCGTTTTTATAAGCCATGTAGAGGTCACTAGTGCCAACAGTTCATACTCGATATGCGCGCTCTATAGTTTACTTATTTATTCCTCTAAGATAGTGACGTTGTCGAAAGCTTACAAAAAAATGTACGATGGCCTGCAGTAAATAAAAAATGCATATTAATTCGTAAGCTCATAGAAGTAGCTATAATTCAACAATTTCTTTCATCTTTCATCCTATTTTGAGAGCAGAATATACGTGTATCGCTCCAAATTCTAAGTTTAGTAACCTCGCTATCGAATTGTGACGTAAATGCCGTTTTTGGAACCTTAAAACCAAGAGCTATCGACTACCATAATACATTTATTGCCAGATAAGTATCGATACAGGTTTGTCGAACTCAGTAAGTACTGAAAGTTGAAACTTTATTATAAGCAAGCATGATATCTTCAAATGACGTTACTGCATTATACATTGCTGGCTGTAACTTTCTCACAAAAGATTTATTCATTGCCAGTGCGCAATAGTCTTCGTACAATTTTTTTGTGTGCTGATTATAAGTTCATGGTAGAAAAACGAATGCTTGGATTCGAAGAAGATGTATTACTTACTGTTGATAAATGTGTAGACCCATTTGCTATTTCGGATGTGTTGAGGGATATTGCTTCAGTAGTCGGAAGTAGTTGGGTTCGATGTAGATTTATTAGAAATGTGGGATTATGTTTATGTTAAAACAATTTTGTTGTTTTAGTTTTGTAGAGTGAATTCTGTTATACGACTTTTAGGCGTAAATTGAAAATGTGTTTTGATAACAATTTGGTAAGCTTGACTGGGTTAAAGTATTATTTATTATGTAGTAGTAAAATTAATTAATTATTATTTGGAAGATAAAAATGTTCAATTTTAAAAAACTTAACTATATATACACCTAAAACCAAAAAACAACTCGTTAATTAAAAAAAAAACCCTAAAACATGGCGTAAAAATTCATCTACAGCGCTGTCGACTACGAAGTATACCCAAAAGACTGGCGGCATTTTCACGTTGTATGGCAATGCTTATTCTCTGTCTAAAGTAAAATCCAGCCCTTAGGTACCGCGAGGTGTAAAATGTTAGAGAAAGAAATAACAACTCCGCAGTCACCCAAGTAGTGCGAGATAAACCAAGCAGTTGATTAAAGTACCCAATAAATAATACCTCACTAATAATCTGATCGAAAATAAATCACATACAAAAATACACGTTACAGGACAGATATCAGAAATGAGGGATTACACGTATTACGTCAAGGCGTTCTAGTTAGCAATGGGAATAGACCAGTTCACTAGCGGGGGAATGAACCTTCAGTTGTTCAAGGATAAACGAGTAAAGGGTATTTTGGTATGGGATGCTGGGGACCGTTCCCACTGGCTCGCAGAAAACTAAACAGTTTTGGAAATGGCTTTGTTACAGAAGATCTTGGACTGTTCAGTTTTGCTCATAGTATTTAGTGTCTTAGGGGTATCAGTTTTGGTTTATGACTAAAACCGTAGTTTTGCTTAGCCTTTTTACAAGCTACGTAACTTAAATTAAACTTTTAAAAAGTTAGGCTTAATAAGCACAACTCAGTTGTACTTTTATTAAATGTTTCAAACATTACTTTTTTTAATTCTTCACCCATATATTTAAATAACTAAGAAATGTCCGATCGATTTACATTCAAGCTCTCAATATTTTTCTGACAATTCTGTTCTCTCTACACCTACAGAATAATCTTTGATCAATTGACCCAATTTCCCAATAATAAGGAAAAGTCAATACCACAGTTAACAGTTTCCAGAATCCACTGGAATTGTCTATATTTCGTCGAAATGTTCAAGTGCATTGGAATTGGCATCTATTGCCAATTTATTATCAAACATACGGAATTGCTGAACAATAACATTATTTGGAGGTTTATTGACGACTGTTTGTTATTTGAACCCAATTTCCTTGAATTTCGGATGCGTTTTCATTAGGTTTGAACAGATACTGATGAAATGAATCATAGATCTTTAAGTTGCAATGATTTACAGTTTTTCTGTACTAACCTTAGATTATACATAGACAAGCATAGAGCGCGCCCATCGCTAAAAGCAAATTTTTAGCTGTAACTACTACGCTCATTTTGTGATTTAAGTGATTTTCCGTGCGACGACAGACATTATTAGGGTTATATTATGTTTTGAGATAGTTTTAATAAAGCAGCGCTCTGATTTGACACTAAACATGAATATAACGATTTGTAAAATTAGTGTCAAATCAGAGCGCTGCTTTAATGCCTAATAATATCGGAACAATACATATTTTCGCATAAATGTCTGTCGTCGCACGGAAAATCACTTAAATCATATTATAAATATGAATATAACGATTTGTAAAATTATTCATACTTGTGCTCACAGTTCATACTCTGTTAGGCGCACTCTACAGTATACTTATTTTTATTCTAAAGTAACTAACATTATATTAGTCCTTCCATTATTTTAATTGGTCAAAGTAAAAAAATCAGATAACATTAATTGATAGACATTGGTGCAGTAAAATGCAAATATTTAACTAAAGTAATTTTCACATTATCATGTAAAAAAATCAAGAAATTTACACTCGTATATCTCGAGTGCATAAAAATCTTTCGTCATCATCGTCCTACTGCATCCTACCTACTACTTGCATATGTTTGTCGTTTTTCTGTCCAAACAATCCAATAAAAAGCTCCCGGTGAGTCTAAAGCCCACGTAACTGCACGAGAGTAAAGCCCTCTACGACTGACGTCAGTATCTGTATTTAGTGCGCACACGCATGTAATTTAGGTTACACCACTCAATGTTCCTTGTTTATAATAACAACCTGTGTATGCTGTAATAGATAAGATAGAGGTATTTTTACTAATTGGGGATAATACATTATGTTATTGTATTTTACTGATATTATACATGGTATACTAGCTGTTTCCCGCGGCTCCGCCCGCGTGGATGTCGGTTATCGCAGCAAAAGTGTCCTATGTCCTTTCTCAGGCTCTATACTATATTGGTACCAAATTTTATTTAAATCGGTTCAGTAGTTTTGGCCTGAAAGATCGACAGACAGACAGTTACTTTCGCATTTATAATATTAGTACAAGGATTAAATTTGTGCCGTAATTTTCGCAAAAATATGTTTTACGACCTCCTTGGTCGAGTGGCGGCCCGGGTTGATAGCTGGAAGGGTCAATGTAAGAAAACTACTCCTCTACATTGTCTTGGGTCTGGGTGTTTGTGGTACCCTCGTTGTCTGTGATTTCATAAAACTAGTGCTTTAGCTACTTACTTTGGGTTCAGAGCAATGTATGTGATGTTGTCCACATTTATTTTTTCATTTAGTTCACAATATATATCGTGGTGTAGAGATCAATCAGTGTAGTCATTGAGGATGGTAGTAAGATTTACTGCCCTAAGTAATCGTACTGGCTAACATCCTTCGAGGAAGCTCTCTACTTGAGCCTCAAAGTTGAGGTTAAAAGCATTAGAAATTGATAAGTATGAATTTTTTTTTTAAACCTCAAATATTTTTTTTATTTCTATGAATTTTTTGATGCTTGTTAGTCATTACTAAACCATTTTGCTTGGTAATGGTTAATAAGTCTTCTTTTTTTTTAGTTACCTTATTTTACAAACGTGAATAAGTTTTAATTTTAATATAGCTTAAGTTTTTGTGTTTGTATAAACTTGTCGTCGAGATTATTTTCAAATTCCAGTCGTTTAACTTTTTATAGCTTAAGATCTTCTATTATATCTTATTCATTTAATTTTTTGCCTTTTAATATACCATTAAATATCAAAATTATAATACTTACTTAGGATTAGGGTAAATAAAGCAAGAAAAAGTAAAGGCCTAAATCGAAGCTGCAATCATTTACAAAACCACGAACCCAGATACACCCAGTTCCACCCAACCGCAGTTAAACCAACATCCTTTTGACGTCATCCGTTTTAGTACCATAAACTGGGTTACATCCATTTGATCCATCTGGGTTACATCTTTGTTGCCACCTATTTTCGTGCGAAAACTTTTTTATGTAACCTCTTTTCCTTGGCGTTAACAGCGCAATAAAATCAATGAGAATTCGTATTTTTACGTAATATTTTCGTTGTGTAAGTTGAATAATAAATTTTATCGAATCATTTCAAAGGTACTGTTGATGTTTTTTTTTATTGTTGTTGTGATGGCTTGGATTTAAAATACTCCGAGATCGAAAAATAATTTTATGGTAGGAAGTTTTCAGGATTAATTTACTGTGTGTATAATGTCTTATCTGAAGTGGTTCTGCACCAGGGTTTGTACCACTTAGGTGTGTTTAAAATGCAGTTTTTTTTTGCTGTATATATTTCATTTACACATCAAAGAAGATCTATATTTTCTTTGTGGGAAACATTGGTAATATTTTTTTTTACTCGTAGTTTTCTATAGACCTATATAAACCACGATCAAAATCTTCACTTGATTAAGGGATGCCTGATTCACAATAAATAGATCTCCTGGTACTCAACACATGACAAAAAGAAAAGCTAGGCAAAAGATCAGGAGCATATTAATTGACCTTTGTTTATAAGGCCCATATTGTACGATCCTGCCTAAAAATAAAGCGATGATTAGACAATTTTTAGCATAACTTTAGTATAACAGCTTACATAGCTTTAACAAAATTTTACAAACCATTATAGCCTTCATACTTACTCGTGCGTCCATAACCTAACATAGGTACTAATATAATGTACATACAGACGTCAATACTACTCTAACTTAGTCTCCTGCGTCAGATATACGTCACCAAAACCATTGGAACATGGAGAAATGATAACATCCGACAATATTTAAGAACTTTTGTACACAGTGGTATAAATAAACCGAAAAACAAACCAAATGTAAGGCTTTATGGTAGGAGTTTTACATAAAATCACAGTGTAGACATTTGATGACATTAAAAGAAAAATATGTTAATTGTATTAAACTTGTTTTTGCGAACTACGCTAAAAACGAGGTGATGCCGTCATTATTTGCGGCCAATACTGTTACTTGATTTTTTTTTTATTTATTTAAATGATTTCTAGCAATGAGGGCGAAATTCACATTACTAGCAATCTTGTTAACCCCTCCAACTAAGCTAAATGCCTGTGTCTAGAGTGGGTTCACTTCAATAGTATTGCACTAGGGTAGGGTAGGGTTCGAACCTGCAACCTCTCAATCACAAGGCCGTCACCATGGCCATTAGGCTATTGCCGCTTCAGTTATCTTTACTAAATGTGATATTATGATTTATTCTGTGTTTTATTAACAACGCAACCAAGTAAAGATTCACAATTTCTTCAAAGGCGTCAACTAACCCATTGAACTTTATAATTTAGGTACTCGCTTCAGACTTGTAAGCGTATTTATTGTAAGCAATTGTAAATCTATGTGCTAGTGAATCTACGGGAACTCGGCTGACAAACTATTCTGTAATTTGGCAGGACACAAGTGTATGTTAAAACCTGTAATGTTCATTTGTTAATAAATAAATAATAAATAAATTACTACCAGTTCGCAGTGTTTATAAAAGATCTCAGTGATATGTCCGATCTAGGGGACTCTTGAATGAATTTTAATTCTAACACAATGCCAATGTTAACTTTATAATAGATTTGTGGACACGGGATTCAGTTCTCTTTAAAAAACTACCACCAATGGAAGGAACTGACTAGAATCTATACAAACATTGTTAGTATTTTGTTGTACTTTGTGTTGTTTGTTTGTCTGCTAAATGAATAACAATTTGGCATTAACATTGTATTAGAATTAAAGTTTATTCAAGAGTAACCCCTCTGAAGCAAAGCATTAAACCAAATGTCTAAAGTTTGGCGGTCGCGTGTAAAATATTCGACCACGAAGTCTTTTAAAATAATGATCTATTTAGTAGTACCTACTTTTAATGAACTAATTAAGCAATATCGTTCCACTTTTGATATCATTATAATTAGTTGCTATCATCAATAATAGTAATTGGTATCTATTGCTATCCAGTGACTCCAGTAATATCCAGACGTAAGCTGAACTCTTCAAATCTGCTTCGGACCGCTTCAAACTGGTTATAAATTGCTATAAAGTATGTAATTATTTGATACAACTACTGGAGACGTTGTTAATAAAAATAACGTTCGCTACGATTATTATTAGTCTTGGTATTTTTTAAAGTAGCCTGTATTTTATGGTATTCAAAATGATTTGATTTTTTTATCAATATAATATGTAGCTTATGTAGGTACTCAGTACCAATAAAATACCTTTATAGATATAATTGTGCAACGATGTTCTTGCGTCGTGTGTGGTTGGTGAAGAGATAAGTTTCTTGAGTATAACAAGTCGGAGACGTTTTTCAGTCAGGTTACATATCGTAATGACCAAACAGAGACCGAGAGTGACCAAAAAATAGTGTTGCTACACTTAAAACTTATTAAACGTTCCTAATAGTATTATTAAATTAATGTTAAGAATATACGTAATAGTAGGTATTCCTAATAATAAGGGTTAAGATTTAACAATAATCATATATAATATATCATCATGCGACAACTCAGACACGGCCATCTGATCCCAAACTAGGCAAAGCCTGTATTATTGCAACCAGAGAACCAGACCACTGATGAACATACTAATATATTTCTAAATACATACATATTATAGATAAATTACACCTAGACACAGAACAAATGGTCGTGCTCATCATAAAAAGATCTGTCCTGGGCGGTAATCAAACCCGCGACCTCCAGTTTAGCAGTCAGGGTCACTAACTACTAGACCAACAGGCCCGTCAAAATATATAGGTATAATGTATGTATAGTTGATTCTACTGAATTGTGTCGAGAATCGTGAATGTACTGTGTAATAAGAAAAATGCGTATTTAACAGTTGAATCGCCTTCTATTTTTTTGTGATTATGCGTTATCTATTTCTGGGAGTAAAATCTTTTTATCAAGTTAGACACGTCTGCCCACTCACTCAGGAAACTGTCGTAATAAATACGTATTTTACTACCGATAGAAATAAAGTTTTACGTAAAGTACTACGTAATTATCTACGTAAATCTTTTTTAATAAGTGACGGTTTCTGTGACGTTGTCAATGCCAGGGTTATACGGTTATCAATAGATATACCTATGCTAATATTATCTGCTTGCGTTTTCCTTTCACTTTCCAAGCTGGAAAACAACTTTCCGTTGATTTAAATGTACAGGTGCTATTTATTGATCAAATGAAGTCGTTCCGATTTAACTGTGTTTTTAGAATATGTACACACGGCAAACTAGATAGGTTTGCAGGCTACACTAACATGTTATACTATCTAGTTTGCTGTGTGTGCGTACCTCTTTGTAACATCAGAGGAAATTTTACGTTTATTAAATGTATTTTTAAACATCCTAAAACATCATGTTTGATAGTCAGTTTTATGTAATGTGGCAATTAGTTAAGTATAGTTTACCTTACTCTTTCCTTTCCAAGTAAATTTTAGGACTAGTTAATGTAAATATTTGTAAAGGAATAAATAAATAATTATTGTTATTAGCCATTAAAAAAACCATGGTAGGTACTGAATGCGTCGGAGTCGTTGTTTTTTTTTTATGTATATTCCCGGATTACGCGAAATATCCTGGACCGATTTGTGAAATTATTTTTTGTTTGAAAAGGTATATTTTTATGGTCCCATGATCATTAGGTTAGGATCCGATGATGGGATCCCAGGGAAATCGAGGTCAACGCTCAAATTGTATAACCACGTATTACGTGTTTTAAGTTTATCATTGATTCTCTTCAAATTCGAAATGGTTATCACCTACTTTGAAGCCGGTTTTTTACATTTATGTGGGGTCCGAGAGCACATTTTTTTTTTAAGATATAGCCAAACGCCTTGTTGACCCTTCGAGTGACTCAAGGGTTGGCTATTACCTTGGACAGAGGATAAGCATTGCCATACAACGAGGGAACACTCCCAGTGGACAGCGATGAGGACGAATTTTTTGATGCCATATTTTAGGTTTATGTTTTAATTAGATTAGTTTATTTTGTTATTTCTTTCGGTGTCGGTAAATATATTTATACAATATTTATGTGAAATCAAACATTTTCTTCCAAGTGAATTATCGCTTGTCATTATTTCTAATTAATTATAAAACTATTTGTATACATGTTGCTATTTCACAGAGATATTGGCTTCGTAGTATGGACTATGGAGCCAATTTTACTCTCAGGTCTAGGAAGATTGCCAAAGTTCATTGCTATGTAAATGTTACAATACGCCTTATTTGACATTACAAACGGAAACTGGGACATCCCACATGTAGTTTGTGAATATGTTACAATCAGGAATCGAAAACATTTTTTATTTAAAATTAAGTATAATTTTTATTGATTTCAACTGAAGTCGAATAATTTATTCTTTGTCTTAAATAAATACATTAAGTAACATTGTACATGTGATATTTAGTTTACTTTCTATTTTTATAGCCATATGATTACATATTTTCCGACAGAGGAACACACTTCAGAACATTAAATTGCAATATTTTGATAAGTAATAAATAAAATCTATACTTTTAGATTGATGTCGTTTAGCAAAACAAAAAATCAGGCCCTCTTAAGCCGAAAATCCTTGCATTTTTTCTTGTAGAAGTCTTAGAATTTTACTGGTTTACCAGAATATTGTAAACCTTTGCAGAAATAAATAAATGAAGTACTTATGCGCTTATTACATTATCCTAAATTTATTATATATCATATTTTTTTTATTCTATTAAGGAAAGTGTCGCATGTCGCAAATCTCATGCAGCTATTCTAAATGCCTTTACATTTAGGCATCCTAATTCAGAGAGAAAATTTAATAAGAAAGAAATTTACGATAGCTTAAGCTTATTACGTTGATTAACACTGTTTCATACATGTTCTTACCACTTATACAATCCACGTGACCAAAACACGTGGTCTTTCATAAAAATAAAACAAAACACAATCTCGGCTGTCACGTGAACAAAAAAATAACGTGTTTCTTATGTTTTGTTCAATGCAGACTAATGCTGTAGTTATTTTAGTATCTATAAATATTTTTATTTAGAATACATTAAACAGGTTTTATGTTATTGATTTGGTATTTAGGTCTGCCAAATTTAAATTGTTTTGTTCTTTATTTTTATTAACAATAGTTCTTTTTTTTTCTGAGTATCTTTTTGTACGTCGCGGTGGCCTAGTGGTTCAATGAGCGGGTTTGTGGGCTCAAGGTTGCAGGTTCGAACCCATGAAATGCATGTACCAATGTGACTTTTCCAAAGTTATACGTATTTCCTTAATTGTTCTAAGACATCATTGACCATTGGTATCTGTAATTGCCAATCCGCAATGAGCAAGCGTGGTGATCGATGCTCGTTCCTTCTATGTGAGAAGAGGCCTTAGCACAGCTGTAGGACATTTATAGGCCGATAGTATATAATTTCCTTTGTTTACATAAGTAAGTATATATAAATTCTACTAATAAAAAGACATAATAAAATTTAATTTTACACAAAAACCGAAACTAAACGGAAATCTTTACTGTTAATTACTTATTTTACACAAATAAATTGCAAAAGATTCAGAAAGTTTGTTATTTTAAATGTAACTACCTAAAAAGTCTATACTTAAATTAATTTAAAAGTATTTGTTATGAAGCCGAAATATCTCAAAAATAAACGTCTGTATTTTTAAAACCGTGAGTTTCCTCACTTATGTACTCATATTTTCAATGTCCATCATTTCAAACACACAAGGTCTTGTATTAATACAAATCTCAAATTATCGCTAACTTATCCAAATACCCAATTTAACCAGCCAAGCACGTCCTCGCATCATTATTAAGTGTGTGTATAATGTGTACTGTAGGTATGAGTTAGTGCATCAGGAAGAATACTAAATATATTTAACACTGTATGATTGTAACGTTCCTATATCCGGTTGCATATAAGATGGGTACACATGAAGCATGAAAAAAATACTTTTTTGAAAATCATCTTCTAAATGCGTGTTGGGCGCTTTTTGAGATGGGAAAAAACAATTGATCTGTTACCGTTACCGACACCTCTGTATATTATAAAAAGGATTTTTTTATTAAATTAATAATATATAATTTTTTTTTTACTTAAGAGATGTGTGTGTTATCCACAAATATAATACTAAGTTTGGATGTGAACTGGCGACACGGATTATTCCAAATGCGATCTTCATTTTATTTTTATTCTATTTAAGTACGTATTCATCTGTATCCGGTAATACTGGAAGCCGACCCCAACATTGCTTGAAAAAAGGATAGGCCGAAGATTTATGTATGTCAGGTACGAACAAAAAACAAAAATAAAGAGTTGTTGGAGTGTGTTCTAAGCCTTACTTAAGGAAATATTGAACAAGCGTTTAACAACAATGTATGCGCCAAGAATAGTTTATCTTTCGTGTGTCCTCGGCTTATGATAATTGAGGACTATATAGAGCGAGGTACAGGGGCGTATTTAGAGTTAGTAATAAAATAGTTTTTTATGTATGTGATTTAAAAACAAATGTGGACAACATCACATATATTACCCTGAACCCAAAGCACAGTAGCAACTTATAAGCATTTGAAATTTTGCTTGAAGTTTTTACTTTAAACAATATTAAGCGCTGTGATTGGTTGTTAGTCTTTTGGTCGACAAATGACAGTCGTGATCAGTTGATATGACAACAGATTAAATTGATCAGACTTTCAAAAACCGGTGATTAGGGTTAAAAACTATATTTAGAAAGAAAGAAAAACATTTATCAAATGGCAAAGACACGGAAAACATTTATCAAAAATAAAACGGCTTATTAACTAAACGTAACATATACAATAAACAATATTTATTTTATTTTCATAATATACGAGTTACAAAAAATCCAAAAAGTTTTTATACAACATGCATGCATAACATGCTGGCTCACCAATACGTGAGGAAAAGTAAAACAAAAGACTATCCAGCGCGGTCCCTGCATTAGGTGATGACGATTGTGTTCTAAATATGCAATCAACTTAAAAATAGTTGCCATCGGATAACAGCACGTGCTGGCCAAAACAGATAATTAGTACCGTAGGTACATATACAGCTATTGTTATTTCTTACACGGAAACAAAACGACAATGTATGATCTCCGTGGTCATTTTTAAGACGCAAAAAGTTATAAGTTTGTGTGACTTGTCACCCAGTAGTAAAAATGATATCGTTTTAGGAATAAGATATTGTATAATACCACAGTAAGAATTAATAGTAATAATAATATAAAAATATTTATTTATACAGTTTCGATAAATCACAATTTCGTTAAGCCACAAACTAAGCTAGGTGACTCTGACATATTGTTTCTACTGTTCCACCCGCGTGGGTGTCGGTTTTGCGCTAAAAAGCCTATGTCCTTTTTCAGGGTCCAAGCTTAGCTCATACTAAGTCTCATCCAAATCGGTTCAGTAGTTAAACCGTGCAAGCGAATCAGACAGACAGCAAAAAAAAATGAGTTACTTTTGCATTAATCATAATTATT
Source organism: Diachrysia chrysitis (assembly GCA_932294365.1). Classification (NCBI taxonomy): domain Eukaryota; kingdom Metazoa; phylum Arthropoda; class Insecta; order Lepidoptera; family Noctuidae; genus Diachrysia; species Diachrysia chrysitis. Next base: position 3,400,983 of record OW028659.1, on the reverse strand, counting down.
AGTATGGATGTCAGAGTGATATTTGTCATTATCCACTTTTTTTATTTAATGCTCTAGGTGTACCTAAAATGTAGTTTGTTGTAATACATTTAAATTATTGTGTCACTGAACCTTGGTAATATTATTTGACTAAGATAAAACCCATACATAAACACGATCGCATTTTGACAAAATGACGATAGTATTTCTTCAAATATATTTTATATATTCAATACGGCACGTATGTCAGTAAGTATTGAAATTGATTTTTTTTATTGCAAACCTCACAACCATTTATTTATTTTATTATTAAGGTACGTACACACAAAAATAGTATTGAAAAAACATAATAGGATAGATATACAAAGGTAGTTTTATCATTAGTTTTTCCTCATCATATAAAAATTGCTCTACTTCGCTAACGAATCCGGATTCTTTGCACATAATAATTGATTATGTTATAAATGTTATAATAAAAAAAAATGTTTAAGTAATAAGTCACACAGTGAACTATGACTCAACGCAGAATTAATTTTATCTTTAAATACAGGAAAACCTGATGAAAAGGTACTTTAAATTCGTATTAATCACAGATTAGGAAAATCCTAAACACTTAATGTAATGTATTTGCTTATCGTTTTGATAAAAGTGTAAACATTATCACTGGTATTCTGATTAAACGTAGTGTTAATTGATAAAATACTTTATTTGTTTGTTCTTTCTTTCTGACTAACCTTTTCCCAAGCTATGTTGGTGGCTTCCAATCTTACCGAATTCAGCTGAATACCGTTTTTTACATGGAAGGGCTGTCTATCTGACCTCCACAACCCATTTTACTGGGTAATACAGTATCCCATTGTAAGACTGGTTGTAAGATTTGTAATTACTGTGTGAATTGTATGACAATATGGATGGTTTAAATAATTGTTATCCTATATTACGTACTTTACTTACGTTTATGAGCAATATTCTATATATTTCTTACCAAAGAGGATGAAGCAAAACCCAAAGACGTAATACAGTTTCATATTTCATTAATCCCACTTTCATGTCTTTTCATCCACGGTAAACATCCAAAAACTCAATATAATACTTTTTCAATCCAGGAACGTATAACTTTTTTCATTTCAAAGTTGGTGGTTTTATTCCACGATATTCTATTCTGTTTTTATTTATGGCAGGTTACAAAAAAAAATAATACATAATACTTGTTTTAAAGGTCTTGGTTTAAAAAACGCTGGCTAAAAATAGTTTCTATAATTAAAATTATATAAAATCAGTGCAAAACATTAGTTTGTTTAAATTAATTCTTATTCGTCGACCTCCGCGGTCGAGTAGCGTACACACAAGTTTTCAAGGTGTCGCCAACTCTTAGGTCCCGGGTTCGATCCCCGGCCAGGTCAATGTAGAAAACCACTTTTCCACATTGTCTCGGGTCTGGGTGTTTGTGGTACATTCGTTGTCTTTGAATTCCATAACACAAGTGCTTTAGCTACTTACTTTGGGTTCAGAGCAATGTTATGTGATGTTGTCCACATACATAAATATTACTCACTGTTAAAGTATGGGTTGTATCTTAGGGTCAGTAAATTAGGGCTACCGTTAGCAATTTAGTCACCAGACGCGCTAGTAGCACGTGGTGTCCGAAATGTCAAATTCCATGGCTTTTTAGTGGGCTTTGACAGCTGACGCGCCAGTGGCGCCAACTGGTGAGCGCCATAACGGTAGCCTTCATAAATATTAGTGTATAATGAGTAAAAAAAGTAACTTCAGTTTATCCCTTCAGGGAATAAAATAAATTACTTAAACAAACTGCGCCTCATATTCCTGAAACATGATCATTAAAACAAAAATTAATTATTCATTCAGCGAATTTCGTTCTACGAGTCCCAAAGCTCACTTCTGCGTAAACAATGAACTAATGAATGAACGAACCCATTAATTAGTGACATACTTCATTTAGAATTTTCCTATGAAACTGCGTAATTTTCGACAGACATGTCTGTTTATTTAGTTACCTTGACCCACTTAATATTATGTTGCGTAAAACTAAAGTGGAAATATTTAAAAATGGCCGCTGCCGTTTGAAATTCGAAGATATTTTTTTTTGTTTTTTGATGCTTGAAAAAGTTTGGTATTATTTGCTGCCATTATTCGAATTTTATAATATTTCATTTATGTTTCAGTAATGTGTAGTCAGTACGTATTTAAACTTTTCGTAAATAGGTACATACAATTGCTTAGATAGGCCATTTCAACAATTTCACAAAAAGGGCTTTTGTAATTCGCTAAAAGTATATTTTCATTGCAAAAGTTTATAGTGCCGGTCTTTCCTAATTGAAGCAAAATTAAAAATATTGCGGTTTTTTATTATTTCCTGTGTAATAATTACCGACCTACATATATTATGATAGTCATAATATCTTCTAGGTTAAGGTTTGTTATATTTCATAAACTGCCGCCAAACATCATGTGTAAACATCGTACTTAATCACGATTTAAAATCACGGGAGTTATCTAATACAAGGTTAAGTAAAATAAGTATTAATAATAACAGTTTTAAATTGTTAATAATAATAATTGTTAATGTTAATAAATTGTTATACCTATTTCTCATACAGTAGAATGAGAATTGATCACTATCGTTGCTTTTCGATGACTAGCTTTACCCTGCGGTTTTTCCTGGCGTTTGCCTTAGTGTTAATCGAAGCTATAAGCTATATATGTGCTAAGTTATATCCGATTCTGTTCAATAACCGATCTATCGATCCATCCTTGCTCAGAAAGAGATCACTTTTGTCTATAATAACATTTGAATTAGAAATCCGAGAGGCAGATTGAAGGATATAAGCAGATATAATCTAAACAATATCATATTTATTGTAGGTATAATAATATATATAACTATTACGTACGTATTCAGAATTATACATGATATTTTTTTTCTCGTATAATTAAAAAAATATTACATTCAGATGTATTTTTCCTTTTTTTACACTTTACATTGATTTGAAATGTCGCATGACGTCACAATTTTGTGCATTTTGTACGCAAGCATGAAAAAAAATGCCATAAAAAAAAGAAAAAGCAAAAAATACGTGTCTAATATTTTTATCGTTCTGACGTAAACAGATTTTGGCTTTTCATAACTCTATTAAACATTAATATGAACTTTTTATCCGTCCCACTCAAATTAAAATTTACATCTTGTTTAAAAGTTAAATAACTGAATTTTTATCATGAAATAGATGTTAGCTTCCATTTTTTTATTTTATTTCAGGGTTATTACCTAACTATAGAAAATACTGAGTTTATTTAAATAGTTTACCTTTTTTGTTTTGTTTTTTTTTTTTTTTTTTTTTTTTTCAATTACTGTTTATTAATGACTTGTTTATAAAAAATACCCCGAGATAGTTGAAACCCGACTTGTTAAATATTTTTAATGATGTTTACGTTTTAAAATACGCAGTTAGATGTGATAATAATTGGGTATTTTACTTCTATCGAAATATTGATTCATGACAAATACCTATTTCTAAGAATAAATATGTAAAAAATAATATTAGACACGATTGTAAAATTTATAAGCTTTTAAAGTTAGTAGGTGATGTATGTTCGTATGGAGTCATGGATTGGACGATTGACGTCACATCACAGTATGTCTTATTAACAATATTGAAATGCTTATAAATAACTAGCTCAAAATGAAAGTAATTATTCGTTTAAAACTCGAAATAACTTTTAAATATAAAAAAAATGTCAAGTAACAAATAGGGGATCGGACTGGGTATGAAAAGGAAATCTAGGAAATCTATTAAGTCCACCAGATGGATAAAAAAAATATATTTTTTTTCTTTTATCAAATCACTTAAAAATCTTCAAGTTAAAGCGCTTTAAAGTTCAGGAAAAGGTGCTTATAACGATAACATATAAAGACACGCGACATTTCCATTCACTGTATCTTCCTCATTGTTTGTTTAATTAAAAAAAGAAAAAATACGTGTCTAATTATTTATAATAATCTATATGACGTGTAAATAAAAATAAAATGGTCCGATCCCATATTGCCAGGGACTGTAGATTACCCGGAAGGTGGAAGGAGTTTGGGAACTCTTTTCCAAAGCGAAGTAAGTATATTTTTTTCCAAAACCCAGGTAAAAAATATACTTACATATAGAACTGATACAGTGTTTAATAAATAAATATGAATACATCATGATCTGTTCATTGTAGCCGTTTTATATCATCCAAAAGATTTATGCTCAACTAATTATCATCATCATTAAAAATATTTTTCATGTGTACTAGAGTACATAGTAAATTAGTGCGTAGACATCGTTTATTTACCGGCAGTAGTAAATAAGGAGTTTGCCTTCAAGTCGAGCACCTACGGGAGCTGGCAGAGCGCCAGCTACTTCCCAGAACGTTGGGATGACGGAGTAGAGATCATTAGGGCTGGTATTATGGTAAATATAAACATTTAAAGAAATATTAATAACACAAAAATATTAAAGGAGCCGACTTCAATCAAACGTATATAGGACCACCTCTGAGATTCCTATATCAATGAAAAAATAATTTTTGAAATCCAATATTGCCAGAGATGTCGCTTAACAAACATACAAAAAATATATCGTGGAATTCCTCCTCCTTTGAAGTTGGTTAAAAATATACTATAACTGCGAAATAAACTTTCTATTAAGTACGATTTCAGGGCTTAACAACACAACTGATTTACTTAAATTTAATATAATAGGTAGAGTTCGTTTGAAATCCAAAAAAGGACATAGGCTAGTTCAACCGAAAATCTAATTACAGTTGTCTCTTAATAATACTGTAATTATATTGTGAATTCTGTTATTATTTAATTGGACTCTACTCTGAGTTTGTCATGAAATATTATTCAATGGGATTGCATGAACTTAGAGCGTTGGATTGATGATTTTAATTATTATAATTCTGTAAATACAAACGTATTACGGCCTCGAATATAATATAATTAATATATAAAATATTATATAAATAATATTTTGTTCAAAAAACAGTCTGAAACTGACCGGAAAATTGAAAAAAAAAAGTAAGAAAATTTAAATTACGTGGGCTATCCTGATGCTTCCACATTAAGCATAAATTACAAGCAAATACGACAGCAAATAGATTACATTTGTTTTAAAAAATCTTGTGGATAAATTATATATTTTGCAGAAACTACGACAAATTAACTGTAAAAACATGTGTTGGACGCTGTAGTAAGCACAACGAATCAAATCATTTCACATTAACCTTAAAATAAATTGACCAAACAAAAGCTACAAAAAAGACCAGGAACTCATTTTTTAACAAAATTTGTCGACAACCCTGAGCGATCTGTTTAATTTTTTTTGCTCTCTTTTTCTCGCATTCACAACTGCGCAGTATCAGAGTGAAAGGGAAGATAGTTCAGAATTATCAGGGTTTTTATAAATAGTGATGAAGCGAGGGCGTGTCGTCTGTCTGTCATGGAAATGGCGAGGATTTGGCAGCAGCACATGTGACGTCACGCCGTATTGACTAGCCATCGAGACTTGTTTGTAGTTTTCTTAATTTGATTCGACAATTCCTGCTTTTATCAGTGTTGTTACCATGTCGGTATTATCGATGTTTTTTGTTTTTAGTCCAGTGAAGCAGTCAAAGCATACGCTCAGGCAAATACCTCTAAAAAAAGTCGTTTTATGTAATAACAAAGTCGTACCATATCTAATAGACATATTGTTTGACCGGTTAAATGTCTTAGGGACTTCTGCACTGAAGAATATAGTACCTATCGTACTTTAATCTGTTGAAACTACCGGAGAGTCTCAGTGCCATTTACTGAGGACATGGTAGAATACAGTTCTAATTTGGGTATATACTATCCAAATGCTTAATGAAGTCCGGTGTGTTTCCGTTTACCTGTGTTATGATATGAAGAAGCATAATTATAGTTATTAAATTAAATCAACAATTTTAGACAAAAAATACAAAATAAAACTACAAACCTAAGAATTTAATAATAGTTTGTAGTTTTATTTATATAAGTAGTTGTATATTTGTAAATAATAATTAGAAATGAAATGAAAAACTTGATAAAATTACAAAAATGTTTTATTTTGGTGGTAAATTATATACATAACATTGATTTGTGATTTGCGCATCCTTTTATGCAATTAATGCATGTATTAGGAGACACTGGTCTTTTATATCTAAAGGTAATTAATCTTTTATTTTAATATTTAAAAGTCAACATATTATTTAAAATTATTTTTTATACAAATGCATTCTTTATTATTACTTTTATAGTTTGATGATAAAATATAAAGATAACTCGCAATATCTACTGGCTTGATCAGTGACCTATGAAATTCGATCCTCATGATAATTGATTGACTCTAGACAAAATATTTACGATTGACTCGCCATCACTTAGTTTTTGCACGATTTACGAGCGTTCAAGGAAACTCATGTTTTTCCTTATTTACAAAACAATACTGACCTCCATTTCGATAGTTATGTATTTCTTACTAAACACTTAAAGTGAAGAACAAATACATATATTTTATTTTAACGATGTTGTATTTTATCAGACTTTTTATTGGTATGCTAAACTTCAGGCTTAAATGTAGCGTTTTATGATGTTTTCCTACTAAAGTTGTTTGAAACAGATAATGTGTTTTTGGCTACGAATATTAGGTTCCATCTCCGCATTTTACTAAAATATTCTTTCATTAATGTTTCTGGTGTAGCCAGCTCGTCCTGCAACTCCCGCATTACAAATTAGGGAGAAGGAATGGCTGAAAATCAGTTGTGACCAGTCGTGCTCGTCCCGGTACAGCATTAGCTGAGCCATCTCCTTTTAGTACTGTGTTTCTTTATCTTTGTAATACTGATAAAAAAAATGTTTTTTCTTTTTTAGTCGCAATAAATGTCATTTATTTTTTTAATGGGAAAAGTCAAAAGATTGAATTTAGCAATTGTGTTTATAAATCTGTTTCGACTATTTTAATCTTAATGTTTTTCTAAAATCAAATGAATAATTTTCAATAATTATAATAACTAATAGCTTCGCTTAACACTATTATTTTATAACCTAAAGTTATTATATTTTAGTCGCTTAAAAATATAATACTTTCTCTACCGACGAAAACATTATCTCAAAACAAAGGAGTGTTACCAAATACCTATAATTTGCTCACCAAGGTCAAACCACTCAACAGCAATATTTAAAACATTGAAAACATTCGAGAAGATTATGTTAATTCGTCAAACGCATTAATTAAACATTGATAACTCCACAGCAACACGATTGTATATTGTTTTGGTAGCGTTGGAACAAACAAAGAGAATATAAACACAAAATTATACAAAGTTTATCTTTTACGGTGGGTGTGTTACAGATAAAACGTAGTTTATACGTATATTTAAAGCTAAAAAGTATTTTATAGTTATATAGCTGTCCCCCGCGACTTTGTCCGCGTGTTTTAGTTTCAACGGTTTTTCATTTTTGCGTCAATTTTCATTTATGCTCCGCTCCTATTGGTCGTAGCGTGATGTTATATAGCCTATAGCCTTCCTGAATAAATGAGCTATCCAATACTGAAAGAATTTTTCAAATCGGACCAGTAGTTCCTGAGATTAGCGCGTTCAAACAAACAAACAAACAAACTCTTCAGCTTTATAATATTAGTATAGATATAAAACATAAAAATTACAAATTCAAATTAAATTATTGTAAACGGGAATCTGAATATAAAAACTCTTTGATTCTATGACAATTTTATATTCCAGTTTACAATCTACTTCTTGGATATTTATTTCAAACAAACTTATATAAACTATAAGTTTAAGTTTAAAGATCTAGCCAAACGCCTCGTTGACACTTCTCGGGACCCAAGGGCTGGCTTTTACCTTGAACAGAGGATAAGCATTGTTATACAACGCGGCAATGCCGCCAGCCTTTTCGGATCACTCCCAGTGGACAGCGATGTGGACGATTTTTGTGATGCCATATTTTAGGTTTATGTTTAATTAGATTAGTTTATTTTATTATTTCTTTTGTGTATGTTTACAATAGGTTTATTTGTACTTGGTGAATAAAACTTTGTATTGCGTTATCTCTCAATCACTATGCATGAATTCCGTGATGCACCATGACTACTTTTGCCTGCCTTTTCCGGACAGAGTTAGAGGCTTCCAATTCCACACGGTTTCAGCTGAAAATCAGTCTAAAACAGGGCACAAACTATTTATTTCCCTTGCTTAAATATGTTTCTCATACCTACAGAGTACCTTATGTAACTAAAATTAAAAATAACTACTACAGATGTAGCCAAAGTCCATATATTCTGCAGTCTAATCCTGACATTACTCTTTTATTAAGTGTCATCACAATCTACACACACCTTCGTCAGAATGAATCAGCTGATTTATATTCTGGACGCATCAAAAACAATTGAGGAAAGATTCATGATAATACTTGTAATTTCGACAATCGATTTGTAATGTGAACATGTGGTACGTGACTTTTAAAGGCGGCTAATAAATGGAAAGTTAGGATGTTTTTATATACCTATACAAAAACATCCATGTAGAAGTATCGTGGTGGCCTAGTGGTTCAATGAATGGATTTGAGTGCACCAGATTGTAGGTTCGGCCCAATGTGAGTTTTTCAAAGTTATATGTACTTTCTTAATTATTCAAAGACAACGTTGACAATTGGTGAAGGAAACCATTGAGAGGAAATCTGGATCAAAAACCTTTTTGTATACTATAGCGATCGTCAAATAAATAATACATAAATGTGTACAACATCACATACATTGCTCTGAACTCAACATAAGTAGCTAAACCACTTGTGTTATGGAATTCAGAGACAACGAAGGTACCGCAAACACCCAGACTCGAGACAATGTAGAAAAGTGATTTTCTACATTGTCAATGAAGAAAAGTGATTTTCTACATTGTCAATGAAGAAAAGTGATTTTCTACATTGTCTCGAGTCTGGGTGTTTGCGGTACCTTCGTTGTCTCTGAATTCCATAACACAAGTGGTTTAGCTACTTATGTTGAGTTCAGAGCAATGTATGTGATGTCGGGAATCGAACTCGGGACCTCAGAGCTGGCGACACCTTGAAAACCGGTGTGTATGCCACTCGACCACGGAGGTCGTCGAGATATAGAACAGTAGAACCCACTTAATTCTACCAACGAATATAAAAACAAAACACAAACTTTCAAAAATGATTCATCAGCCATACCATATAAAGGCAGCACTGGCTTACTGACCTTTACAACAAACATTTTCCAAACACCATTTTCCGGTTATTTTTTTTTGACGGATTGATGAAGGCAAACAATGACTAACCCACTTGTAATTCAATACCTATTGTAACAAGCTCTTAAAATAGATAACTGTTGAATATTAACTATGTCCTGTTATGTAAGTGACACATTATTTATGGTGTGCCAATGTCTAGGTGAATAAGAAGTACTGCACGCAAAAGTAATTTAGTTACATTATTCTTCAATGCATTTCCGTAGGTATGCTAATTTTCTTCTGCCTTACCTTTTCCCAATCTGTGATAACTTGTATATTTAAGTCCAATCTCTATCTCTACAATTTAATTACAAAATACGAAAGTAAATCTGTTAGTCTGTTTGTCTGTTACGCTTCCACGGTTAAAGCACTAATTTTGATTAAACTCAGTATGGGGTAAGCTTCGATCCCCAGAAAGGACATAGGCTGCTTTTTGACGTGATTACCGACAAACTCACGGGCGGAGCCGCGGGCAACAGCTAGTAATAGATAAATAAAAAAGAGCTTTAAACACTTTAAAAGCAATGTAAGAGCTCAAGAAAATTGCAACTGTTTTCGTTACAGTCACAAAAGGCATAGAAAATGGTTCTTGAATTGTGTCTGAATTGCATAGAAGTGCATCTGGTAAATATTTTAATCTTACTAGACTAACAAGAGTAGCCAGTCAGTTCCTAGAAATAAATTATATTTTTTATAAATCTTATGAATTTAGCCTTCTGTTGATATTCCTATAATATGATACATCATTCTCAAACAATGTCCGCCTGGCCAAGTCTGTGGGGAAACTCGGTGCGGATCAAAGCAGATAGCTTAGAATTAAAATGTTTTGCATTGTTCTTCCATTCTTTCTTAGCATATTGTTTACTTGTATATGTATATTCTTTTGGAAGTTTCCGTTCATAAAATGAGGCAGGAAAATTTTGTGCTAGGCTAGTTAATTTTGCGCCAGTTAAGGATACTTTTAAGGAAGAACTTGTTGGTTAATTAGGATCTTAAATTATTCAAGACTTTTATACTTGGTATAAATGCTTGTTAAGGAAAACGTTTTGATAGAGTCGGTTTTAAGTGATTTTAAAGGGATTAAATTAGTCAACACTTGATTAATCACAGATAAGTAAATGTTATTTCCCTTTTCTTGAGTTTTAAACCTATTGTAATTGTTTTGTTCTCCTTGTCGGCTATAAAAAAAATAAAAACATTGTAAGTTTTTGAAATATCCCATTGATGTAGTTGATTTAATTCGCGCTTACTGCGGTTGGTTCCTAGTTGGGTCACCATTTGTAAATATACCGACGTCCCTCCGTGCAAGCGCGTTAAGATATTGGCCCCGACTGTTAGGTACAATTCTGACAACCAGTCTTACTATGGGTTACTGTGTTACCCAGTAAAATGGGTGGTAATAATAATATTTTGGGACAAGTCACACACGGCCATCTGATCCCGAACTTGGCAGAGCCTGTATTATGGCAACCAGACAACTGATAAACATACTTATATATTGCTAAATACATACATATTATAGAAAACTTACACCCAGACCCAACAATTAATCATGTTCATCAGTTAAACTTTTTTCCTGGGTGGGAATCGAGCCATCGACCTTCGGTTCAGCAGTCAGTCCCAGCCAGTCAAAGGTTGGTGAAGGGGCAGATAGGCGATAAAATTCGGTAAAACTGTAAGCCGATACCAACATAACTTGGGAAAAGGCTAGGTAGATAAGAGCAACGGAGAAAGAGATAGAGCCATCGAATATACTTAAGAACAAAAGTTTTTATTCTCGAAACAAACAGAAAACAGGTCATTGAAGAAACATGTATGTTCAACATTGATAAAGCGTTGCATCGCATGCTATTTATTTGTTACTCTTATCAGGCTTAATAATCACTTATAAACAAACAACAATAACTATGTTTGTTATTGATTGCATCATGTTACACTGTTTGTTTGTCCCGGAAATCTACATTGACACCGTCCAGACCTACACTAATTTATTAGATGGTCAAAAACCGGTCAAAACAAAATCAGTTTGAATATTATTTACAATCAATAATTTGAGTAAAGTTTAATATTTAATTGATAGTTTTTTTTTTTGTCTCCTTGTGTCTCATACAACATACTTACAAACAAACCCAGATTTTCCAACCCCGAATATCCTTAGTTTTTCTTCCGAGGAAATCTTCATGGTTTTCCTCCACCATGGGCAAGGTGGAGGGCTATCTCTTACCCGCTAAAACTACCGGAATGCTTCTCCATTCCCTCATACTCCCCAGTATTCTACCATGCGGTAAAAAAATGTAAACAACCGCGATCTTCAGCAAGGAGGCTGCTTTCTGAAACTGCAACGTTGCATTGCGGATAGCTCTGCCTCCCCTTCACAGTTAAAAGCGCGCGGTAGCACCGCCAGTATCCTATTCCAAGATAAAGGCCGCTCTTTAAATCTCAACACACCAAAATATAAAAATAAAATAATATTCATTTCGATGTTAAATGTAGCTCACTTCATCCCACAATTCTCCAAAATCTAGTTATTCGATAATTTATAGGTATAATAAAAACCATTATAATTTAAGAAAAAAAATCACCAGTGAGATATTAAAAACTGGAGCATGCAGATTAACGCAAGCATTATATTGTCAATAACAAAGTTAAGATTTCAATGGCCAAACAAAATTTTGTGACGGTTCATAAATCAGGAGGAAGATCAAAGACACCCTTGGCTTTAGATTTTAATGCCCCTGGTGACTTCATTTGTTTTGGCAAAGGTCCAAGAGTGCATGTTGTGCAGACATGGAGTCTACGCGATGATGTCAAAGATGGTATTAATAAAATTACCCTCGTTTTTGTAGCAGGTCGGGTAATAAAATCAGCCTGATATTGCTTGAGTGGTAATGTGGACGAAATTTATACAAGGAATAACTAAATTATACCTTAGTACTCTTTTTATTATTATTTTTTTAATATATATTAGGACAACTCACATACGACCATCTATCCTCAAATCATATGTATCCTCCTTTGATACCAAACTAGGCAGAACCTGTATTATGGCAACCAGACAACTAATAAACATACTTATAAATTTTTAAATATATACATATTATAGATAGATTATACCCAGACACAATACAAAGATCATCACACAACGAGTTGTCCTGGGTGGGAATCGAACCCACGACCTCCGGTTTAGCAGTCAGGATCACTAACCACTAGACCAACAGGCCCGTCAAATACTATCTCAAATTTTATAAAAAAGAAGACGCTGTAATGTCTGTGTTGATACCAATGTAAAGAAAACTGTACCAGAATAAGAACTTATTTTTGATCGGGACGCTGTTATTTTAGTAAAGAGATGATTCTTTTTAAACCGCTTAACAGAATTTTAAAAAATATAGCTAAGAACCATACTACTAAGCAAACTATACTGTATAGTGAGTATCTACATATAGTTACTAATACAACAGGGAGTGCTATGATTAACATGGAAAACATTTCAATTCTCATCGCTAGAGTGCTTTATGCTGATATCGTATCAAAGATAACGCTGTTTTTAACACGAAATATTGTAGGTCGATGAAACTATAAGGGAACATGCATAACAAACATGAATGACATGCATACACACTCCAAAATGCATGTAATAAACCGTGTGTCCTAGTGAGATGCAGAAAGTAGTTTTTTTTTTTAAATTGCCTGGAATTCACATTACAAGCAATCTTGTTAACCCCTCCAACTAAGCTTAATATGCTTGTATCTGGAGTGGGTTCACATCAATAGTGCAATGGGTGGGGATCGAACCTGCGACCTCTCGATCAGAAGGCCGTCACCTTAACCATTAGGCTATTGCCGCTTACTCTTACTATCTAGTAAGTATAGCAATAAGGGCGCTCACCAGTTGGCGCCACTAGTGCGTCAGCTGTCAAAGCCCACCAACAAATTATGGAATTTGCCATTTCGGACCTCAAGTGCGACTATCACTTAGCGGCAAAATCGCTAACAAAACCCACAGTAGATCAAATTGTGCGTAAGTAGGTACAGTATGGGGAGTTTTGTTACTTCACTATGATATATTGAATGTACCTGTCGACTGCCTCGTTGGTCTAGTGTTAATGGGTACCTATTTTCTATTTTTGTCATCAATAGGTTGACAAAGGAGACTCGAAGACGCTAGGAAAAGGCAGTCTAAACGAGTATTTTAATTTGTCCTTAATCCTTACTAATATTATAAATGCGAAAGTAAGTCTGTCTGTCTGTCTGTCTGTCGCACTTTCACGCCAAAACTACTGAACCGATTTAAATGAAATTTGGTACACAGATAGTCTAGAACCTGATAAAGGAAACAGGCTACTTTTTGCCGCGATAACCGTCATCCGTACGGGCGGAGCCGCGGGAATCAGCTAGTAGGTAATATTTAGGTTTAGTAGATTCTGCATTATTACTAATGTGAGTTAGTACAGTAAATAACTATAATTGTGTTTATCCATTCGTCCTAGACTTATCAGCAATGCTAGACCCAACCACTTGAGATTTATCGTTTACTATTGTATACTATATTAATACAGCCACTTAAATTATGACACGATAAGCGCCGTGGGTGACGGTTCCTATGTCCCTTCTCGGAATCCAAGATTACCTAATACATTTAAGCGGCAACAGCCTAATGGTTAGGGGTGACGGCCTTGTGATTGAGAGGTCGCAGATTCGAACCCCACCCATTGCACTATTGACGTTAACTCAGTCGAGACACAAGTATATTTAGACTTTTTGGAGGGGTTAACAACATTGCTAGTAATGTGAATTGCACCCACATAGCTAGTAACATTTAAGTATAAAAAAAATACCAAGACTCTTCAAAATCGGTTCAGCGGTTTATTATCAGACAGATAAAGTTACTTTCGAATTTATAATATTAGTAAAGAAGTAAGGCGAAAAAATATCTATCGCACTGCAGGACAGGTGCGCTCTTAGGCGTATAAACAATATCGAGTTTTATCTATTGTAAAAAAACGATGAAGCACATTTAAAATGTCATGTATATTTTTTAATATTGACCGCTAAATTACAAGGCTATATCGACATAACACGTCCAATGATCCAATCACTAAAATAAGGTTGCAAGACATTGGGCCCAAAATACTCTGTCTTGCGAGACGGCTCGGCGACTGAGCGACCTTACGACAGATTTTTTTTAGAATTTTCTTTGACGTCATCAAACAGTATTTATTCCTGAACTAAAGTGTCTAGATGAGTGTGGACTGTTTTAGAGTAATGCTCAGTGATATTAATCTGTCACCTGAGCTGTCAACGTTCAAATTCAATAAACTTTTTTCGGGGCAATGTTCTACGTTTTAAATTGAATGAAATTAGGTTGTTATTTCTAGTAGATATGTATTTCTTTTAGGTGAGGTACAAGTTAAAGATACTACTTGTTTGTTGTGTGTGTTTTACTGACAAAATAAGTCACTTTGTAGCTAAGTCACACATAAAATAACAACTAACATGGGTCAGGAAGGGGCTGATATACAAAAAAAAACAAGCTTTCTCGATAATATTTTTGAAGTGAAAACTTCTTTAGCCGCGTTGGGCACTTTTTGGTAGGGGAAAATGTTTTGGATTCGCGACACCGACATGCTCATGACTGTCTATTTGTAGAATCATTGTGCAGTACAATAGTGAGAACTAAATAAATATATTTAAATAAAAAATAAATAACAAAATTATTTTCAATCCTTGCATTTATTTAGGCGTTTAAAAATTTTATATGTATTATTTAAATATATATATACCTATATAAAATTTATTTTAGAAAATTTAAAATATTTGTACTAAAAGTTCTAAGTTTTAACTTCTTTTGGCAGTTTTTTTCTACTCTATGTGGCGTTAATTGCAACTAAGCGACTGTTGCATTAAAAACAGCATGTATCTGCAACAATAATCACAATGTTATACTCTGATTATCTCTGTATGCTTCATACTTATCTACAGATAACAACAATGTTCACTGAAATGTACACGAATGCACTCGAGACTACCGTCGCAGTGACGTCATCGATCCTGTCTCGCGCATGCGCAGTGCCTTCGATGGACGGTGTACAATGTGGGCCTGGGTTTTTATTATCCTATGTAAATAACATGGATTATAAAGTGTAAATAACTGGACGATTGAAATCGAATCCTGTCAATTGTACCTAAGATTAACTGCTACTGACATTGCTTCTCGATAATATACTAAAGACTGAGGTTATTAGTGTAGCTAAAATCTTTTCATATAGATTACAATTTATACCAGTTTGTTTTTTAAGCCTGAATTTGATCCTACTCGTGGGCAAAGGCCTCCCCTTTTCTCTTTTAAACCTCTCTGTCTTTTGTGTTTAAACGAGTTGTAATGTTAAAGAAAATGAATCCATATATTTAATTATCTTACTGGGTATTCCACACACCTATGTATGTAATAATCACGGCTAATTCTGCTGTGGAGTCGGCAGAAGAGTACCATCCTACAGGCAGTCTAAAAGCTTTCAAGGGTTTCCCGTTTTTACATGAAACCGGGACCAATAATAAGAGAAGGTAAAGGGCGTCACTCCTGTCTTAAAGAGTTCCTCCCAACGGGAAAATGGGTAAGAGGTTAATGTCTCCGTTCGTGGGTAAAAAATATCTTACCACGAATTCAAAATAATGGAAATGGGTCAAGTGCGTTCCGACTTATATACCGTCCATGTTACTGAACTGTCTTCATGTTTGTAAACAATATACTTTACGGCTTTTTCCTTAGGTTTTCCCTGAATCTGACTCAAAATATAATTCGACTTTCCTGTTGGAGTTTAAATAAATAAATTGCAATTTTAATCTGTATTAAAACTGTTGTTTTGAAGTCTTACATGTTAATAAATACATAGTGATGATAAAATAAATAAAACAAGTCAGATGTATTTTATTAAGAGGAATTTTATCGACTGGACGACTCATCTTATGACTAAGATTCGACAAAAAAATCTAAAACACTCACAAAAGTATCTACGAATTAAAATAACAACCAATAATCATCAGGAAATGTTTATAAAAACATCGATTTCTTGGCAGCGCGCACTGGCAATTTGTAAATATTGTTGACATGTTACACTCACTGTTATGTCATTTATCTAATAATAATTATAGCTATATTATAACACGAACATGAGTAGGCAGCATAATAATAGTACAAGCCAGTGATTCCATCGCTCTGACCCTTATAGTTTTTCCAAAAAGTACGGTAAGGTAAGAGCGGTAGACTTCTTAAAAAAAAAAGGTCTTCCACGGTAGGGCGAAGGACTGTTTTTATAGAAACTAGGAACGAGCATTGATGACCACGCCATTTTTTCTACGCTCTTTGGAGAGTTCAGATTGCCCAGACGAAGTGTTCAAGGTCAGTGTTGTCTTAAAATATGTAATTAGGAGCGTGTATTCATCTTTTTTTAAGTTACAGGTTACATTTTGAGTATCTTGAGAATATCTACCAGCAAACATGTGCCTACAAATTTAGTCAACGTCAAAGTTTAATATTATTCTATAAATGGGTACGGCCAGAGATGTTCAAACTAAGAAGCTCTTAATAGATTGATGTAGAAGATTTTATTTAAAAATAAAAATACATCTGCAGGAATTTGCAGAAGCCAGTTTTTTTTAACGTAATTGTTAGGCAAAAGCCCAAAATAAGCTTTGTCTATAATCCTATACCATTTGTTAGCTAGACGGAGAAATAATATAGACAGATATTTGGGCATTTTTCCAAACTCAACAGACAATACTTCCTCATATTAAGTAGATCGTTAGCCATAAAAAATTGGTTTTCACTAATTTGGTGTAGTCATCTCTGATTAATGGCTTTGTTTCGGATTTTCTAGATAACATTAAATGTAATAAAATGTTCGTAGACAATGTCAATTCAATCGAATCGTCTTTATTTACAACTTGGGGAAAAACACATTTTCAGTGAGAGATTGTATTTTTACAGAAATTGATGAGCCTGTTCAAACTGTATTTAGGTAACTAAATAATGTTATAAATACAAAATAACAAACTTTATTTTGTACTAGCTGTCCGCGTGTTTTAGTTTCAACAGTTTTTCATTTACGCTCCGCTCCTTTTGGTCGCAGTAAGTTCACAGTAAGTCGTACAGTCGTAATGTTATATAGCTTATAGCCTTCCTCAATAAATGGGCTATCTAACACTGAAATAATTTTTCAAATCGGACCAGCAGTTCCTGAGATTATCGCGTTCAAACAAACAAACAAACAAACTCTTCGGCTTTATAATTAGTATATAAAAATATAGATTATTTACGTTTCAAATAAAAAGTAAATCAAAACATAGCTAGATAACTCCAATAATAACACCCTTTTACTGCTGCAAGTAAGGTCAATATAAAGTTCAATTTCCATCAAGATTTTCAGTCTCTGTAAATAAGTATCGCCTTGACGAAACTGACGCAGGGGAAATAAGGAAAATCTCAATGACGTCACTTGAAGCCTTGTGAAAAGCTTGCTTCATCTCAGCTTGTTTTCTGGGAAGAAAGAACTAATCGGGAACAGGGTTAGAGTATACGTAGACAGGCATAGAGTGCGCGCATCGTTAACACCCTGTTGTGCCGGGTGTAACCAATTTTTTTGCTGTAAGTACTACGCTCATATACTGATTTAAGTAATTTTCTGTGCGACGACAGACGTTTATGCAAAAATATCAATCGTTCCGATATTATTAGGGCAATTTATCTGTCTGAAATTTATATTTATTGTCAATTAGGTTTTAAGATAGTTTTTATAAAACGGTGCGCTCAGTTTTGACACAAATTTTACGATTTTACTTGTTCATAATAGTGCCTACAGTTTATACTAGATATGGGCACTTTATAGTTTACTTTTTGTTCTTTAAGGGAACTGGGGCATGGGCCTATAAGGTAAAGGGCGGAATGGTAATATTAAGTATGAAATAATAGTAATATTATATAATGCTAAGTATGAAAAATGTTTATAATATCATAGCTAGACGTAAGGGGTCCTTAAAATGTTATTTTAAGGACCCCTTAAGTCTAGTACTACTCTTAAGTTAATGGTAATGGTAAAAGATCGCAATCTTTTGATATAGGTTGAAAATTTAATCATCTATACGTATATAGTATGATCCGATTAGTAGATTAGTAATTTACAACTTTTTTGATTAGTAAGTATCTAAATCGCACATCACTAAAATAGCATACGTCATCAAACAACACCGTACCGTACGTCATTCGTGATAATTTATAAGCTTGGTACTTGTTGATTTGTTAAATCATTTTGTTTGATCAATAGCAAAACAAAACGTGTGGTGTGAGCTTAAAGAATAAAAAATGTATTTATTTAACTATAGTATTCCGAATTTTGTGTTAGTTGTATTGTTATGCGCCATAAATTGCATTTGCGGACGAATGGTAAGGAATCGGACCTGTATGTTGAATTTTGGACTGGATCTAAATTATTGTACGTGCAAAATAGGTTTCTGATATTTAAATTTTGACAGTAATGTTACTTAAATTTTTCTCACAGTTCGGCCATTCGACGACAACTCTCTTAAATACATATTAAGTAATGGAAAATTTGCTAATATTCTAAATCGTCTGGATCATTCTACGGGCAGATGAAATTACGAAAAACAAGTTGTGGAGACAGCGTGGCACCTACGTGGACCAGTAAATAATATTTACGATTTCATACGAATTCGCCATCAAAAATATTTTTAACACTCGTTTATTTGATTGTGACAGTTATCGTGAAAATGTAAAAAATTATATCGCATCGTCCCAAATCCATGAAACTCAAAATATTTTTTAGGATTATAAAACGAATGTTCCGCGAATTTGACTCGAATGCTTTTTAGGTCATCGCTTCAGAAAATTCGGGGAAAATGTTTGGCGTTCATTGTGACGCAATGCTAACAAGAATCACTGCTTTTTGCATGTAAATTTCATCGTAAACAAAATTTATTTTCATTTTGTGTAATTTTTGTTCAGTTAATTGAAGAATGGCGGAAATTGGAAGTTCAGGTAGTTATTTATATGAGCTGATTGAGTGTGATGAATTCTTCATAAGCTAATAATGTTGGATATATTAATTCTTATAGGTAATTCAATACAAATAGCGGAAAGAAAAACTTAAACCACAGGCACGACTCGAACCTGCGACGCCAGTCACTTTACCAAGTAAGCCATCTACATCTATCTATACTATATCTATATCTATATTCTATATCTACAGCTATCATCAACTAAGCTACCGAGGCCACTGCCTTGTAGGTAGTTAAAGTTTTAGCGAAGAATTTAGATATCTAGGAAAAAAACAGGATAGTTGCTCCAGGGTTATAGTTGCCTCGATTGTAATGACTCTAGTTTTGCGGATAACCACATGTTATTTCATTTACCACTAGCTTGGCCGATTTGCATGTCTCAGTGCGATTACATGAGAAGGAATGGTGCGGTCAAAGTTTTTGCGGGACAAATGTCCTCTTTCTCGGCGGGGCATCTAACCTAAGCGTAATATATATGGAGGTCGATAAATCTAGAGTTCGGTACCTATAGGTACACAAATTGACATTATTTTTGCAATTCACTTTTCGATATTTAAGTACTATTTTTATAAGACATGTTTGTAATGCTTACAACTTAAAACTACGTACGGTATCTCTTTTTTATCGACTATCTAATTATTTTTAGTTCTGATCTCCATAAACTCGATGATACGCTCAAAATTTACCAACAGATTAACTACAATTTTAATTCAGGATTGACCCCCACATCGTTCACCTTCACAGGGCATTACACTCTTCTATAATTTATTCGCGAGTGGGATTTAAAATTTCATTTATTTTTGTCCAACGTTTGAACTTGACGAATCAAATCTCAGGGATATTGTTATTTTGGGCTGCTAACGGCTTTAAAATATTCGCGAATGTTACTTAACCATGTCTAACGATCGGATGTGTATGAAAAAAACTGGATTGTACATAAATAATTTATAATTGATCGTTATTTGCTTGAGGTATGTAAAGTACACCTTTGAAGTTTGGATATGTAGGTGTTAATGAATGATTATAGCTTTGATTATTAAAATTTATGTGTTAAATCTGATCAAACTCGTTTTTCCAGTTGCTATGCAGCTAGTTAGATTCTTTTGGATAGAAGTCACGTGGAAGCATTTTATAGTATAGTATAAACAAGAATATAGTATAAAACAAAAGAGAGTGATAGCCGGCAATATGCCCCACGTATACTTAAGTTATAAAAAGCTCTACCTTTGCATCCGAGTTATATTATTAAGTAAATATTCTACATTGTATAAAAAACACCCCTGTTGTTCCATTCCATGTATGATTTTCATTTTCACATTCAAATTGATATGATAATGATTGAGCATACATATATACATATATATATATATACCCATAGGCTTACTATTAATGAAGTTGTAATTAAAAAACAAGAAGTAGTGACCTATTAATGGTCATAAACAGATTGCAGAAGTAAGTAATTAGTTTTAATAAACAAATATAAATAAATAAATATATATTTTTCTGTATAATAACTTTCATAATTATTTAAAACAAAACGATTTACTCACGCGTATTCTCGGGATCTCCCGACTAGTTTCAGACTCAATAGGAGTCCCTGATCATGAGCTGACGCGGCGGCAGTGGTGTTTTGTTTGTTAAAGATTTTTATAAATGTCTTACGTAATTACCATTAGAAATCGATTCTGAAGACATCTCTACTTCGAACAACATGATTTTTACACGCTTTATGAGGATTTGTGTGATCCAAAGATATTTTACCGAATTACGATATTAACAAAAAAAACGGTTCTTGATTTTAATTAAGTATAATTCTTTACAGTATAATTACCCAGTAGAAATATTATTAAACATTTTGATCGTATGACAAGTGATTATACTGACCGTATTTGTATTATCAGATTACGACAGTCGTGCCTACTTTTAATAATAATCTTTTAAATACCTAGTAACATAATCAGTTTTGCGGTTAAAGTTTTCCATTACGTTTTATTTATTGAGAATTATTATATACATTGCAAAAGATTAATTTGGAATTGTTTCATAATAGTGTATCAAATTACTTGAATGCCATTTAAGTGGTGATGTATCTATACTAATATATAAAGCTGAAGAGTTTGTTTGTTTGTTTGAACGCGCTAGTCTCAGTAACTACTGGTCCGATTTGAAAAATTCTTTCAGTGTTGGATAGCCCATTTATTGTGGAAGGCTATAAGCAATATAACATTACGCTGCAACCAAAAGGAGAGGAGCATAAATGAAAAATGTTGCAAGAATGAAAAACCGTTGAAACTAAAACACGCGGGCAAAGTTGCGGGAGACAGCTAGTGAGTTATAATAAGATATATTTATAAGATTGAATCTGAAAATAAACAAAGTGTTTTTTAGTAACGAGTCTCTCTGTGATCATAATTCCTAACTTTAGAGTATACATAGAAAAGTAAAGAGTGCTCGCATCGCCAGTAGCCCGTTGTGCCGACTTTTAGCTGTAAGTACTACGCTGGTTTACTGATTTAAGTAATTTTCCGTGGGATGACAGACGTGTATGCGAAAATGTTGACGGTTCCGATATTATTAGGTTTTGAGATAATTAGTTTTAATAAAATGGCGCGCTCTGGTTTTGATACAAGTTTTACGATTTTATATGTTTATAATTCATAGTCGATATGCGCACTTTATAGTTTTCTTATTTTTATTCAATATTTATTTCTATGACTTTCCAACTCTTGTCTGGTGATCTTAGGCCTCTTTTATTGTGTACCAGACACTTTGGTGCTTCTTTCCTTGCGAAATTATCACGATTTTTTTTTTTTTTTTACAGTTCACACACGGCCATCTGGTCCCACACTAGGCAGAGCCTGTATTATGGCAACCAGACAACTGATAAACACACTTATATATTTCTAAATACATACATATTATAGATAAATTACACCCAGACACAGAACAAATGATCGTGCTCATCGCACAAAGATTTGTCCTGTGTGGGAATCGAACCCACAACCTCTAGTTTAGCAGTCAGGGTTACTAACCACTAGACCAACAGGTCCGTCTAATTGCCTCCACCACGGAGAAGTGGGGGTAAGCTCATAAACCAATTGCCATCGGGACCCTTCCCTTTAACCAGGGACCAGACAAGAACGGATTGTCACATGTTGTACCATCCAGACATTTAAAATAGCAAAACTGTTGTCTCCTAAACTAGGCCAAGAGACTGTGTTATCGCAGCCAATGTTCCTTCATACATAGTATCATACACCTAATTTAGCCTACTTGCAAATACTGATACAGTACAATTAAATAACTGAATGCAAAATATAATTACGCAATCTACCACAGTCAGTTACATTCCAAATTAAGCTATACTAAGTATTGTATCAAAACATGTTAGAGGATAAAAACAGATATAAATTACACAATGTTCATATTTGCTTTGTATTGACCTTATTGGGAAAAACCGAGGCTCATGCGATGTGAAAAATAAACAATATTTTTAGTTATTTTTTTATTGCACCGTGGTACCCGTAACATATATGTGTATATTTCGGAGAGTAGAATTACGGTCACATTATGCAATGGTTAACAACTTTACAAACATTTAACCAACTAATTAAAGCATTAAACCGATATTTATTCGTATTACAATGGTAGAAATCAATAAAGAACGCAATAATTCCAAACAAATATTGAAAAAAGCTCGATTACTTACGTAGTTGTGTGATAATATACCAATAGATTAGTTTATTCAAACGTCAAATTATACGTCAATCGCACATCATGAGATACGTCACGTAGTTGTACATACCTAAATGTCTTATGTAAATAAAATGGATTAGGTATGTGCAGAAACATGTAAAGAATTTCTTTAATTTTTTTATTACCTAAATCATAACAGTAGCAGTACACAAACACCTACGTTCCTCACGAATATTAAGTAATTAGCTGTTGCTTGCGGCTCCGCCCTTGTGGATGTCAGCAGGATGTGGAAGCAATTTAGATGATACCAAGTTTCATCTAAATTCGTTCAGCAGTTTAACCGTCAAAGCGTAACAGACAGAAATATAGATAGATTTACTTTTGCATTTATAATACGTAATATATAACGACTTGAAATTGAACTCGGAATAGTCTCAACACTTGTCGCTCCAATCCAGTCTGTTATAAACAAAACCAAATCCACTTCTATTTTCCTTCAGATCGTGAAGAAAGGTCATTAAACCTAATGTCACCTTGACGAGTACGACATATGTACATATTAACATATACCTACCAACATAGGTCAGAGAGGTCACTGATAAATTACGGTTTACGCGTCGAACGGTTCGACAGACAATTGACCAACTTATGATAATTAATTTACTACTATTGTTTAAAACGTCAGATTCGAAAATCTTTGAGTTCCACTTAAGGGTTTTCTTGTTTCTTCCGCCTTTGGTAAATTGGGAAACATAAATCTATCTATATACTAATATATAAAGCTGAAGATTTTGTTTGTTTGTTTATTTGTTTGTTTGTTTGAACGCGCTAATCTCAGGATATCATTGGATAGCCCATTTATTGAGGAAGACTATAAGCTATAAAAGGAGCGGAGCATTAATGAAAAATGTTGCAAAAATGAAAAACCGTTGAAACTAAAACACGCGAACAAAGTCGCGGGGACAGCTAGTACCTACACATAGGTATTATTATAAAAAGGATAAATGACTGGGTAAGAAAGAAACTTATTTAGCCCTGCAGTTAAAATGGAAAAATATTGGACGCGTATTAAAATAAGTAATGGGGGAAAAGGTGACAAAATCATGACGACATGCGACATTTCAAATCAATGTATAGCCATTTTTTTTTTTTTTTTTATTTAAACGACTCCCGCACTAAGGAATTTAATCCTTGTGCCGCGGGGGTTTCACAAACATTCAAATCACATGCACAAAGAACACCCAGACTTGAAACAAGCATTTGTGGGTCACACAAATGCTTGTCCCATGCGGGGATCGAACCCGCGGCACGTCGCGCACAGAGGTAATTGGCGTGGTGACCTATACCACTCGGCTATCCGTGCAGCCATGAGTATGTAAAAAAGAAAAAATACGTGTATTATATTTTTTATTTATCTATTTCACGGAAATAAAAAAAAAATGTCATCTGCTCCATACTACAAGTATACTTACTTGTAATAAATTCGCTGTCAATGATAAAATGTAACCATGCTTCTACCATAAAGGTCTTTTACTTATGAGAACACCTAATTCTATATAGAGTTAATTTCGTCAAGATTGATTCAGTTGTTTATTCGCAACAGGGATACAATCAGACAAACGAACCCTATTTCCCATACATCGTAGTATTACGAACAAAGTTATATATCCCATAAGTCTCTATCAGAGTTATTAAAGTAACGATTTTTAATTAAAACACGGTTGATTACATAACTGCGTGTAACTCGCGCATGCGTAGTGATGGCGACGTCAGCGTGACAAGTGCAACGTAATTCGACACCGAAACAAATGAAATGCTAACAGAAGTACAACTTGGTACATCTTTTATTTGCGCTCAGCGATGTTAGTGCAAAGTATTTAATGGAATGATGTTTACAAAACCATTTATACAGGTTGCTGCAGTCAGAAGCAGCAGAGCACCTTCAAATATTACCCCGCATTGCCGTAACACCCTGTATAACTTATAAGCGGTAAAAGACCTGAGAAGAATCTTTAGGGATATATTACAGGTAAATGTTTTAGATTGAGGTTAAAAGTTTAAAATACTTTTTAAATAGTTTGAACTTTGAAGTTTAATTGCAAGTTACTTAATTAAGGACCACTTACAGTTAATTGTCGTATACATCGTGGTTTTTTGTTGTTTGTATTGTAAAATGTTAATATTGACCTAGGTTAGGGTTCGGATTGTATTAAAGTGTTGCCTCCTCCAATGACCTCCAATGACCTTAGAGAAAAAATAAGTAACCTATAGAATGCGCATATCGAGAATGAACAGCAGGTACTAGTATGAACAAATAAAATCGTAAAATTTGTGTCAAAACCGAGCGCGCCACTTTGTTAAATTTGTTCCAAGACCTAATAACAACGGAACATCGATATTTTCACTCATCATCAGTAGATCACTTAAACCAGTAAAAGACCGTAGTACTTACAGCTCAAAATTTGCTTAAGCTCTGCACAATGGGTTACTAGCGTTGCGAGTACTCTATGCTTGTCAAAGTATACTCTAAGGACACCCACAAAATGCTACGTATTATAAAATTTTAACCAAGTCATTTCTCTTAATCTATACTAATATATAAAGCTGAAGAGTTTGTTTGTTTGTTTGAACGCGCTAATCTCAGGAACTACTGGTCCGATTTGAAAAATTCTTTCAGTGTTGGATAGCTCATTTATTGATGAAGGCTATAGGCTATATAACATTACGCTGCGACCAAAAGCAGTGGAGCATAATTGAAAAATGTTGCAAAAATAAAAAAAAAACCGGCCAAGTGCGAGTCAGACTCGCGCACCGAGGGTTCCGTACAAACCTGTAGGTATATAAGTAAAAGTTATGGTATTTTTATTGCTTATTTTTTTTTGTTAATCGCATAACAACGTTTGCTGGGTCAGCAAGTCTAATATATAAAATTCTCGTGTTGCGGTGTTTGTTTCCAAACTCCTCCGAAACGGCTGAACCGATTTGCATGAAATTTTGTGTGCATATCGGGTAGGTCTGAGAATCGGCCAACATCTGTTTTTTTTTTTTAATCGCTGAACAACGTATGCTGGGTCAGCTAGTAAGTTTATGATTATTAAAAAAAATATACTATGTGATGTAACTAAAAATTTAAGATTTTCGGAATTTTTCCTATATGTGTACTTTATAACGTTGCTTCATGCCAAATTTCAAGATTCCAGGTCGTCTGGAAGTATCCTTTAGGTTTTGATTCCCTTGCGAGTAGTTGCGAGTTTCAAAATATGCGGCTTTAATTGCTGTATCTTTTGATTGCGTTGACGTAGAAGTTTGATTTTGTTACAGCTTAAAGATATTATAGACTTGAGTATTTGTTAAGAATTTCAATATAATACCACTACGCGTTCATGAGTAAAGGGGTAATAAGTTTAAAATTATTAAAAATATTTTTATTATATGATGTAACTAAAAATTTATGCTTTTCGCAATTTTTCCTTTATCTGTGTTATAAGACGTTGCTTCGTACCAAATTTCAAGATTCTGAGTTCACGGGAAGTACCCTGTAGGTTTTGATTCCCTTGCGAGTGTCGAAAATTTGCGGCATAAACGGGAGTATCTTTTGATCGCGTTGATTTAGAAGTTTGATTTTTTCACAGCTCCAAGAGACCATAGACTTGAGTATTTGATATGAATTTCAGCTTGATACCTCCACGCGTTCCTGAGAAAAAAGGTCTTGACAGACAGACAGACAGACAGACAGACAGACAGACAGACAGACGGACAACAAAGTGATCCTATAAGGGTTCCGTTTTTACCTTTTGAGGTACGGAACCCTAAAAACCGTTGATACTAAAACACGCGGACAAAGTCGCGGGGGACAGCTATACTTAATACTTCTGTAATTCCCTGTCATGTGTCCGAATTAAAATTGTATTAACAGCTGAATGCATTAATAGTGTCAAAAACGGAAAGATTACGTAATGCCGACACGAGGGCGCTGTTGTCGTCAGCGTGTTATGTTAGCGTATGCAATGCTAACTAGGGCTGCGCAGGAGTCGGATTACTGTAGCACGTGTGAACTTTATAGGTCTTATTGAACATTGGACTCAATTACAATTTAGGGATAAAGCACAATCATTTTATAGTTTATAGTTTAAGCCTTAGTTTTCAAGGATTTGTATGATTTTATAGATTTGGACGTGCTCTTTCTAAACTTGATTTTTAGTGAGTCTGGTCACATTGGAAGACAACCCAAACAGTTTGGGTAGAAGTTACGCAGGACAAGCTTAGATGGTGTGCCTCGTAAACATTGTACGTGATGGCTCGACTTCGATTATTTACAAGATTTTCTTCAACTTGCAATTTTTGTTTGTTTAGGTCAAATCTTGCAAGATAAAGAAGTACCAGTTCTTGACATCCGATTGAGATGAGATTATGCATAGGTACTTATATAAGTTTGGTGGCAATACAATATAAAATAAATAAATAAAATGGGGACAACATAACATACATTGCTCTGTACCCAAAATGAGTGGCTAAAGCACTTGTGTTATGGAATTCAGAGACAACGAAGGTACCACAAACGACCAGACCCGAGACAATGTAAAAAAGTGATTTTTTACATTGACTTGGCCGGGATCGAACCCGGAAGCTGGCGACACATAAGAAATATTAAATTTTAAACAAAACAACTAAGTATTACTTACCAGACACTCTCTCTATTCCCGACGGGAATTCCCATATGGTGGACATACAAGCTTGACTGAAAGTTTGAAGCTTGACTCTACTGAAATAACTAGCGACCCGCCCCAGTTTTGTACGGGTACGCAAAACATTAATAATTATATACACAAACCTTCCTCTTCAATCACTCTATCCATTGGTGATAACCATATGAAAATCTGTTCGATAGTGTTTGAGATTAACGCGACAGACGGGGAATTTGTTTTATAATTTATATGTATAGAACCACTCAATATAACTGTAGATATTACGGCGGCATTTCAATTATTTTTACCTCTGTGGATTACAAGCGTGAAACTACAAGCTTAATCGATTAACTACTCTAAGCTATTACAACACAGGTGCGTCATTGACAAGGTGCGTGCTATTACGTGCGATTCGCCACCGTACGTACTGCGCGTGCGCTGTTGTCGCACGTGCTAATTTTATTAACATCGTCGTTTGTTTTAGTGATTGTTCGCAAATAATAGAAACGTTAGGAATGTCTGTTGGTTTGGTTTCTATCACACTTTTGTTTGTAGGCGCAGCTTTTTCACGCCGATCGTAACGGCAACGCAAGTCGGCGAACCCGACGATTTAAGTTTCCATGGCGATAGTGAATTGGTTGGGTGTTTCGGAGACTTGTGTTGCTTCCTGTATTAAGGTTCTAAGTTTTCTTTGAGATCAGATTTTTGTACGAGATGTAAAATAAATAATAGGTAACTACTCTACATAGACAAATGTTATATTAGCTACGTGTAAGGTCTCTCAAAAATCTTTATAAGACTGCTTTTTTTTTGTTAAATATAAACTTAATTTGATTAAATTGTTCTGTACCCAACTCAACTACATCAGAGTCGAAGCGTTACGGAGCATCGATCTAAAAGTTAATATAGCAAATTTATCCTTAACTCAATAACCTTATATTTCTTCTGAGATAGAAAAGAGTTTCGACTCTGCTGTGGTATGAATTGAACCTAAAGCACATAAGAATATCTAAAACAATATAACCTTAAAAAGTTACTAAGGCATATACTATTCTCTTCTGAATATAAGTAAGCTTTCTTCACCAATCACGTATGATCCATATAAATAACATGATGTACAGAATATCAACCAATCCGATAGCTTGGGATATACAACGCACCCTATTAAGTCCCCCATGACTCAGGTTGCTCACAATGATAACAATCTGTCACCAAATTACCGCTACATACACACATACTACTGATTATGAATTCAGTCCACAACTGTCAACGGGCAGTTCTAGTTGCCAGACGAATTTCAATTGTTTTTGAGTCAAAGATACAGTTTCTACTCCTTGAGAACGTCAGAGGTTATTAGTAAACGGTCGTGATTTGACTTTGCAAACGCATAGTACAAAACAAAAACATACCTATAAAAAAAAGTAAAGAATTTTAAAGGTCAACAATTTATAGCTAGACTGCACCCTGTTTCGCCAACCCTTCACCGCTTCCCAAGTGCTCTGGCTGTGGTGAAGAAACGGCGTAATAGAATCAGAGACAACGAAGGTACCACAAACACCCAGACCCGGGACAATATATAAAAGTAGTTTTCTAAATTGACCCGTCCGGGAATCGAACCCGGGATCCAGAGATAGCGACACCGTGAAAACCGCTGTGTATGCCACTCGACCACAGAGGTCATCAAACAATAAACAATACTTAAAAACACAACTCTATCACCAAGCTTCCTCAAGGATTTGTGCAGATGCGCTATAATATTTTGCCAGACAGTATAATTAGGCACGATTCCAAATTAGTCTTATATACTTACATATAGACTAAGTACATTTCATTTATATTCGAATCTAAAAATAACTAAGAAAGTCCATTATTTGAAATCCAACCAGGGTCGCTCTACTGCAAATGCTACTATCACCAAAATACAGTACATTTCACAGGAGAGAATATCTGCCTCTTATGTGTTTATTTTTTCCATCGGTTTGTTCGCGATTTTATTCGCTAGGTCCACTAGTCTGGCATATTTTCCATCGGTCAATTTCCACCAATAATGAGCCAGTAGTTTGTCTCTCATTGTTAGAAACTAACAGATGGACCACACGCCAGACTAGCGGATTTATAAATCGCGAACATCCTCATTGCAAAGGTATTCTCCGACTACTGGCTTTTTTGTTCGGGGCATACAAGTGTGTCGCATATTTTTTCTTTTCTGTGGCTCAAGTCTTTCTATTCAGATTCCAGTAATAAAAAAAAAATATCGAAATTCTGACCATAATTTTCTTAATAGCTATCAGCAAGTAACTCCACATAAACCATTAGTTCAAAAATAAAACAAGCACGTGTAGTAAATTCACGGTTTGATTCACCTCTCGCGCCTCGTGTGCACAGATTACGTCGAGATTGACTAAGTTTAACGACTCTTACAATGCACACTAAACACTGAGGCAATAAATTTTCGTATCTACTTACTATTCGATAACGTTATATTTTGTAAAAATGATGACTCGAATCGATTGGGTTTGTATTTTTTCATTTTTAAGTTCGCATGGTATTGTATCTTCTAATTTTTCCGCGTTCAATCATATAGTACCCGTTCATGTAGCCTTATCTGGATAGAAATTAAATTACGTTTTAATCCAAATTATAATCTATCTGTACCTATGTCAAATTTTGTTAAAGTATGTTAAGTACTTTTTGCCTGAAGAAGTAATAAACATCCACTCGTGAAATACTACAATTCTTTTTCTATAATTTGACAATTGAAAAAGTACTTTTTAAGTTCTGAATTTTTGGATTTGGAATGTTCATTATTTTTGATGCTGAGATGAGTATCTTATGCAATAGTAGGCAGGTCATCCGATGCACGACATTACTACACAATCTGAAAAACAATAATCATTAAAATAATCGGATTGAAGATTAAATAGCAAATATTAGCAATAACAAAACAAAAGAGACCTTCACTCTTCAGTCAATTCGAGTTAAACCAATCAACTGAGCGGACACTGACAGTGTCATCCATTCATTCATGAGACGACATCCAGATATTAATCGTCAAAAGTTCAAAAAGTTATCACAACTAATATTTCAATATCAACCATTATTTACATACGTCGCAATATTATATTACGTAGCTAGATTCTCGTTTGAAATAAAATGTCATGAAATAACAGTATTTTTTACATTAAACTAACCTTCGTCGACCTCCGTGGTCGAGTGGTGTACACACCGGTTTTCAAGGGGTCGCCAGCTCTGAGGTCCCGGGTTCGATCCCCGGCCGGGTGAATGTAGAAAACCACTTTTCTACATTGTCTCGGGTCTGGGTGATTGTGGTACCATCGTTGTCTCTGAATTCCATAACACAAGTGCTTTAGCTACTTACTTTGGGTTCAGAGCAATGATGTTATGACATTTATTTATTTATTTATTTATTTAATAGGTACAATAATATACAATACAGTAATAGTATCTTCAGTATCAAATTCATGGCTTAGGTATTTACTTTATAGTAAGAATAAGTAACTTATAAAGTTCGCATAAAAAAGTATGAACAGTAAGCACCTGTATGAACAAGTAAAATCGTAAAATTAGTGTCTATACAAAGCGCGCTGTTATATTAAAACTATCTCAAAACCTAATATTACCCTAATAATATCGGAACCATCGATATTTTCGTATAAACGTCTGCCGTCGCACGAAAATATCCATAAATCAGCAAACGAGCGTAGTACTTACAGGTTAAAACTTTACTTACGCACGGCTCAACGAACAACTAGCGATGCGCGCTCTATGCTTGTCTATGTATATTCTACGTTATTTACCAATTCCATATAAGCAATAGTAAAGGAGCTATTGCTATTAATTAGCTTTTTATAAAGCTGCATAGGTCTCGAAAACAAGTTTATCCGACTCAAATCTCAAACATTATCCTTCAGAAGCTGCTTTGTTTTAACTTTGTTGTTTGTCCCGCGTTAACCAATTAGAGGCTATTCAGACAGATTTATCAGCTCAGCAATAAAGTGATGTAATGTTTATCTTTGTTTTTGAACCTGTCTTTACGTAGGTCACTCGCTAATCGCTAGGTCATTGTTTAAACTTTTTGCAGTGCCTTTATAATTTAATTCAAATGGGAAATTGAGTACTTCTAAGTTTGGATGACTTTCTGTCTCGCTAAAGCTGATGTGAAATATCTAAAACTAAACGTCGATTTTGTAAAAATCTTATTGTAAGATTACGAATTGTTAAGGCGATACACAAATTTTTAGCTATTTTCATATCGTTTTTACTTAGCAAGAAATTTGGTTACTAGATAGAAGAGGATAAGATGAAAATTAATGTCGATCAGTTACACGATTAAAGAAACTTTCTTTGATAGTTTTATTTTTTGAAATCATCTCAAAAACACTTTTTTTGCTTTTTCCACCAAAGTATTAAACTTAATAATATTTTTTCCGCACTATTTGATGCATAATCATAATATCAAGATTAATGTCGATTGATTTTTTATTCCTTCCGATAGATTTCGATTAATATGAGATTTGCCATTTTGACGCTTACGTTATTATTTCTAAGACAATCTTTCGCGACCTTGACATATGTTTAGCTCTTTTAGTCCCGTAAGCAAGCAGTTAGTGTTATCCCTGTCTTGCATTTCCGGATTGGCTCTCTAGTCCGCTTGACTCCGCATACTCGCTAACGAAATAATTATTTACCAAAAAATTACCATAAGAGCCTAAAAAATGAAGGAAAAAAACGGATGCAACAGCGGGCAACAACAATTATAGTTTCGTATATTCTGAACCGGTACAATGTTTATACTTCGGTCTATTTGTATAGAACGAAGTCACAAGATCGCATAACGACCTCCAATCATCATTCTAGCTTTAAGAACTGTAAAATGACTATCGGAAGAGAACAAATCTTATGCTTATCATTTACACAACCACTACAGAGACTAAACTACAGAGTTACATCACATATTGCATAATAACATAGTTTATTGGAATCTGTTTAAATCCCACGTTTTAATGATTAAGAGTTAGAGGTGACTTCACCTGACACATTGTAAACGCGATCACGGTCACTCGTGAACCTGTTTAAAAAAGTAGATGTTGAATCTGAAATGTCGAATGCCTTTACCATACCTAATTGAATTTCTACCTAAAAAGGCTGGAAAGGACATAAATCCTCATTTAGTCTACATAATTGTACTTATTTATAATTAATATGTAAGTTTTATATTTTTGTTAGAATAATAGATGTGCGGACTGGGTATGAATGGATTTTTTCTTATATCAAATCAATACAAAATGTTCAGGAGTGGGGGCCTCACGTGTCGGTAAAAATTGTAGCTACAAGTGACGTCACGCGACTTTTCCATTCACTCTATTCTACTTCCTCATTGTTTGTTTAAGTAAAAAAGGAAAAGTACGTGCCTAATATTGTCCGCATCCCTATTGAAATTTGTTTTATTGTATTAAAATAAGTAAATGTAATATGTATTTATAATGTACCTAAGTGTGTTGTAAGCTGTGGCTATAAGCTGTAAACTTATATTTATAGAAATAATTAAATAACGCGGGGTTGAGTTACTGAAAAAAAAAGTGTTCAGTAACCATTTTACCTTTTACATATAGGTAGGTATGTTCTTTGGGTTTTGTATAAAATACCTACGTACAGTTTATGGTGGTAGAATGCAAATTAGAGCATTGAACTCAATTAAACAGTAGAATGGTGATTAACTTCGTCTTATCGCATATTTAGATCCGTGAAATCCGCCCTAAGTCTAGGGATTGCACGTGATGGTGCACAGCGAATCAAACGTGATCATTGTTCTATTGTTAACCCAGTTTTTGCCTAGAATTTATGCTGTAAGGGGAAGACCAAGAATTATTACACTTTCCCAATTAAACATCTTGTTAATGAAGTTAATGATAGGGAAAGTACGTATTGAAAGAAACGACAGCTGCTAGTTGACAACCTGATTTATTAGCTTCTAACTAAACATATCATGTAGCCAAGATAAAACAATTGCACTTTCAGTGTTGCTGAGAGTTAAGTCACTTCATTGCAGTTTATAAAACTTTTTATCATAGGTTTGATGTTTACGTGCTTTAATACGAAGTAATTGCAATATTTTTGTTCAGAAAAGCACGAGTTTACGTGTGCCCTTACTTTTTAATTTAATTTTAATTCTAATACAATGCCAATGCAAAATTTATGTTAGTTTAGAAGGCAGGAGATTCAGTTTTCTTAAAAAAAATGCTGTCAATGTTTGGAACTGACTGGAATCTAAACATTAGGAGTATTTTTGTTCTGTGTGTTGTTTGTGTGCCTGCTAAATGAATAACAATTTTGCATTGGGATTGTATTAGAATTAAAATTAAATTGGGGAGTAAGGGCACTGACGCGTATGCGTGTATAGGTTATATTTTTTCAGGATGTCTAATTAGATTCGGATTTAAAAGTATCGTTTATCATGTATATGTGTAGTATCATTTGTAATACTGGTATAAAATGATGGTAACTGGTATATAGTTGCAACATTGTTTTATTTATCTATATCTATGTTTACATAGGTACTTATTATAAAACAAATTCACCGCGGCGTCTGTGCCTGAACGCGATAAACTTAAAAACTATCGAATGGTTTTTCATATGGTTTTCACCAATAGATAGACTGATTCTAGAGGAAGGTTTGTATGTACAATCCATTAATGTTAAGTATATACACGCTCGAAGCCGGGGCGGGTTGCTAGTATTATAGGTACCTATAACACATAAAACGACACAAAAACGGATTCGTTGTTTTTGTGTTTAAAGATCTTATTTGACCCCTGACCTGTTACCGAGAATTCCCTTATATATCTACATTGATAAAACTTTAACCTCTTAATTACAAAAAAAAAACAATGCTGTAGGTACCTACTTTAAATCCATAACACAATTCATAAATATTCCACTACAAAGATAATATGGAAAATAAACAAAATCTTTCGATTAGTAATATCGGGTCAATAAATTTAAGTATTTATTATCTTTGAATGATTAAGCATATTCGGATGTTAACATCATTTTTATGTCTACAAGCAGTGAATTTTTATCGTACGAGATACATTTTGATTATCTTTACTTTCGTACGATTACGATTATATTCATGCCTACGTTTCAATGAGTCTTTATGCAAAGATAGAAAGACAGGTATAAAGTTAATTCATCGCAAATCTTCCTAACCTTTTCCAAAGCTATGTTGGGGTCGCCTTCCAGACTAACTCGATTCAGCTCAATACCGTATTTTACATGAAACGACAGCCTCTCTGAGCTCCATAACCTATTTTACTGGGTAACACAGTATCCCATAATAAGGTTGGTTGTCAGAATTGTAATGACTTACGATTGCCAAAGATCGACGTAATGGCAGTCAAAATTTTACATATGAGATATTTCTATAAATTAAAATATCGATCATGTCAACTAGACTTTGGTTGTAATATTGACTAAAGTCTACGAACAAAAATAGAAGTAAACAAACAATTATACATATAATGTGGGCTAATAATAGCCTATTGTCACAATAAACAAACAAAACATTGCATTCTCATTGTAAAATTATACAAATAGTTACGGTCACAAGGCGCCTTCGCAAACAAATTTAAAAAACTATACCAAAATCAAATTAAAATGGGATCATGACCTTTAATCTTATAGCAATAAAGGCCATGTTATTGTTAGTCAACGGAAAAATAATAGTTTGTTGAGGAAATGATGCCAATTTTCTGTCACAACATTTTGCGATCACGGGAGTACTCTAAAGTTTCAAATGCGCCGAAATAATTAGCAGAAAAAATATTTGACATTGGAAATATTTGGGTACACCGTCCCACTAAAAGAGTTTCTATTTAAATTCTTGGATTGTCAACAATCTGCGCATGATTTCCTGTAACTGCGTTTTCATTGTCCAAATTGTCTTAAGAATGGAGATAAACAAATCTCATTGTCTGATTCTGCTATAGATTAAATACTTTTTTTTGATTCTGAAGGTTTCAGACTTTTTTATATCGACTGTTATTGTCGATATAGTACAGTAGTAGTATGAAAAAAATAAGGTAAAATAGTGGAGTGTCTTGCCCGCATTCCAAAAGATACTGACCAGAGATTTGTAAAGATATGGCTAAGAAAAATCATAAGGCTGGTTACACACGTGTGCCCCAACGCCACTCGTACTTAATGTGGATTGAGAAATTTGCATTTTTGCGAACATTGACATTGGCCTCCGCGTGTCGTTTTTATTATCAAAGAAACGCGCCAATGCTCGAGATCCGATCAAACGTTGGCTCCAACGTCAGATTTTTTGCTGTTGTTGTAACAGGTATCGAGTATATGGCGAACGAAAATGTCATCCTCATCTACAAAATTGAAAAAAATGATTGCTAATACTTATAGAATTATACCAAGCTCTTTATGTTGTCATGCAAGTACAATAGCCAACCGACGCGACGTGTGGCCGCTTCACGAAATTAAACGACCAACGTTGGTACAAGCGCTGCGACCAATGTGTGGAGCCGGGGTAAGGGGTGAAACAAAAAAGGACATAATTATGTTCCTAATTATGTTCCTCAAGTCTTCTTTAGATTTAATCTTGTTTTTTTATTAAATTTAAATGTTTCAATTCTTTCTGTTCTAGTAAATTATCTTCTTGACACTATTAGGAATAACATTGCTGCCGTGGCATTAATCCCTCTTGCTAATTATTTAGCAATTAATTGCAGCTAGCTGACCTAGGAATCCTCGACCGGCTTTTAACATTATTAATCACTCTTTTTATATAAATTATTATAACGTTATAAATTAAAATACCTACTGTTGATCGGCACGCTAGGATTAAGAATAATTTTATGATGGACATAAAAACAAAACAATTTTTAAGTATGCTTTAACTGAAATATCTTCTATCTATTTATATAAAAATGAATCGCTGAAATGTATGTACGCGCATAACTTTCGAACGACTGCGCCGAATTGGATAATTCTTTTATTTTTGTGTTCGTAATAGTTAGGACAAGGTGTATATAAGAAAATAAAATGTGTATTTTTTTTTAATCTCTTATTAAGAAAAGCGAGTGAATGAGAAAATTGTTACGTAGGTAGGTAGGTAGGTAGGTAGGCAGGATAGGTAGGTCAGTTGCCGGAGCGCAGCGGCGGGCACAGCTAGTTATATTTAAAATTTTCTGGTATCAATTAAAAAAAAAAAAATCTGTAGTGGAAATCTTACGAGGTAGTATAGTACTAATGAGAAAGTCCTAGTAGTACATAATCCAATGAGGTCATGTAAAATGAATAAATTTGACAAATAAACCTAACAAGCCGTGATTCATTGAAACACAATTTCGGAGATCAGAGTTCAAAACAATGATGTCAAAGGGTCAGCATTCCCACAACAGATTTATGGAAAGAATGAGTAAATTAAATCTAGGTTAAACCTTTGGTCTAGACGTCTAGACTTTAACGCTTTAATTGGCGCCTAGCCTTTGCCTACATAATCCTTAATCAATGTAATTACTGACTAATTTACAGCAGCGGTAATTTGTTGAGATTATAATTTTTTATGAATGTTAGAAAACGCTACCGTTTTTAGGTGGCCTAGTTAGTCAAGTGATGTTTCTGGCCTCAGTTACGAGTTTAAGGCATTATGTTTCCTATATTTTGTTTTTTTTTTCTAACAAGGCAATTTTTCCAGTTCTGCAGCCATTTTACATTTTATACCAAACTAGCTGACCCGACATTCGCTGACCGATCTTAGATATGAATATTTAATAAGAACTGCAAATTTTATATTTTTTTGTCTAAATTATTAAATTAATATTTATATTTCGAAAAGAAAACAGTAGTCTTCTAAATTAACATTAAAAATTAAAAATTCGAAACTTTTAGGAATAAAAAATTAGAAAACTTCGGTTAAGCCTTTCGCACGACAAGTTATGGCGAAGGGAAATCGGGATTAATTTTTATACATATAGATTAAGATATTTCAAATTAGATTTCATACTTCATGTACTTACAACAAAAAGACACATAAAGAAATGGAACTTGGTTAATTAAACGTTCAATGCCATATTGACACAAGACATATTGTTATAAAATCATTGTAATTACTATTAAAAACACACATGGTAATTGCTATTAAAAATGGTTTCTATCAGAACGGGAACTATCAAAATTATTCTTAAAAGGTTCGACCCCTTATCCATTCAATCATTCACTAAAAGCAAAATTTTAAACCGTTTCTTTTGGCCTTTACAATCCGCGATCCATTATTTAGACAGCTGTTTCTATATAATGGGTGGATGCACCATTAACCCCAGTTCGCTATAAGGACAAAAAATAATTGAGATGCAACTTTGCACAGTCGTCTGCACGTCGACAGCTCCCCGTTACTGTAATGTAAGTCGGTTAATTAATATAATACTTTTTTTTAAAGGAATTTCGATTGTAACTAATTGGGTATTGGCTATACTATTGTACAGCCAGTACCCAATACCAGATTACTTACATTAGATTACTTACACTAGATTTATTCCATAGAGCAACTGTAACAATGGAATCTCACAAGATTAAATTCCAGTCTCAGAATTATGTATGTATGGATCGAAAATGCAGCGGACCGCAAAACTGCAGCGCGAGTGCAGAGAGACTGTTAAAGATTACCCCATGACCAAAGGAGTAACGTTCTTCTGAGTAACAGACGGATCCTATACCCTCGGAACTAACACCTTTCATTTGATAGTGTCGTAAACGAGCGGCTTCATCATTCAGTTTCGTTGGAGTTTCAGGAAGATCTGGAGACCCAAACCTATTTCTACAGGCCAGCAACGCATTTCCAAGACCTCTGATGTTGGAGATTTTAATAGTTAACCATTAAGTAAATATAGTTAACAATGAAAAAAAAAAACAAAAGAGTATCTACTTCTACTAATTTTATTTAGTCACGTGCGCGTACTCGATATCATCAGCTATAAACATCTATAAAAAACAAAAGAGGATCTATCTGCAATTTTCATGATACCATTAGCTACAAGCATCTTATATATCTATATCATCGTTAGATAACATATTTACTTCCTCTGATTCACCATCTACGCCTCACAGTCCTGGCATCCTCTCATCAAGTGGTTAGTAAACTGCGCCACACCCTCGTTGGGTCAATGTCGCGCTCGAAATAGAATGAGGATGTACAGGAGATAAGGCAGGGCTACCAACATGTAGGAAGACTGCTGATAAATGTTGTACAATATTATGTTGGTAGAAAAAGTTAGTAGTTAATAGTTAAGTTAACAGGAACCACCTGGACGAGAGACGCGCAAGACAGACAAAAGGGGAGGCCTATACTCAGCAGGGGCTGATTCCGGGCTGAAATGATGACGATGATGATGATGTTGGTGGAGTGCTGTAGGAAAGACAAAAGAAAGGTTATGATGAAACACTGCACTGGGACCTTAGACAATCTACAACGATTAGTGTTTAAAATATTTTATATATTTTAGATCGTTCTATTAAGTGGTTTAAACAGGATTTAGGAGACGAAGGCAAAGTTAAAAAAAATTGCTCGCTTTCGCATCGCATGCCAGGAATTTTTCAGGTTGATGAGCTGGAGGTGTTAGGATAGAATTCACTATAACACATAAATTGATAATAAGGTCAGCAACATAAAATATATAGTTCCACTTAGAGAAAAATTAAGAAAGCACCGTTAGATCGTACCACAGGAAATAACATTAATAATAAAAACATTTCATTCAATGTCAAACTATAAATAGAAATCATTATACGAACTAGACATTTTCAGCGAATGTTCCAGTGCGATTATACGGTAATAGCGTCATAGCATATTGTTAAATCTTATGCCTCTACTATGAGCACTTAAAGCAAGACCGTTGCGATTGTAAGAGCGAGACGGCGCTCTACACTGCGCGTAGCGGCGTCTCGCTTCCACAACGGCAACAGTCCTGCTTTAAGAACTCTTAGTAAGCGGGTTAGTTACCTTCATGTTAATACAAAAACCGGTCCATAGCCTAAATACAGGCGTAAATAACGGCTCAGGGATGTGTAATAATTCATGAAAATACTCCCGTAAGAGCTCAATACATGAATTTCAAAATGTATCAAATAAATTTAAAATCATTCCACTTAAGTACTTAGAAACATACATATTTGTGTTACGCTTCCGAAACGTTTCTGTATATTTTTCGATCTTATCTCTCTTTTATATATAAAAATAAATGTATATTTTCCTTGGTCGTCGCAACACGTTCCCATTTTATTAGAGTAATATAAGGTTTTGAGATAGTTTTATTAATACGGCGGGCTCTGTTTTGACACAAAGTTTACGATTTTACTTGATCATACTAGATACAGTTCATACTCGATATGTACACTCCATAGTTTAGTTTTTTTTTCAAAGGATATTGTGCCCTTTGCGACACCTGATACATTCAACGAATTGAATTTGCTATTTAAATTAAAAATGGTCACCAATCTACAAATAAAAATTAGAACCAATTAGGTTACATATATTATGTCTATTTCGATCAGAATGGCGTGATATTTAAATACACAAAGCTGGATAAATTACATAGGATTAACATACTCGCAAGCACGCGCCATCGCGCCACGCAGCAATTATTTTCATACTTATCAACAATCTATACTGATAAACGCACGTTTTTCTGTTGCTAACTCAATAAACTGCGTTTTATTTTAATAAAGCGATTAATATGCGCGCGACATTAATTTATTATACAAATATTGGTACGTTTATACAGAAGTTATTGTATAAATGACGCAGTAAACGTTGCAATGTGAGTTTGTGTGATAGGTCATGTTACTTATTTTGTATTTACAAGTTCCGTCACCAAGGCATAATCCTTGGTGTTTTAGTATGTAACTACTTACGAGCTGAGAATATGCAGTCGCAAATGTTAAGTATTCATCTCACAGAGACATAAAGTTAATTAGTATAGAATTTATTACGAGACAACTACAAGTAACCTTGTGAATAATGAAACATTAAGCCTACTTATAATATTACATAAAACTATGATTTGAAAGCAAAGATAATGGTGCATCTTTTTTCTTTGCGTTCTGATGTCTATGATGCAGCCAATATACGTGTCGTTTTGCATTCCCGTCAAATTTCAGGAGTCTGTTATGAAAGACATAATTAATCAAATAAAATTACGATATCTGCTCAAAATTTTTCGTCGCCCCATTGCGTATGCGGTAGGCAGTGCCTTAATGAGTGTGTATAAAAGAGCAGTTAAAGTGCAGTATCACACGGGCCGCGTTTTGAAATGTTTGTCCCGCACAGGCCGATTTTCAAAAATAAGTAAAATTAAAAAAATACCTTCTTATTTTATTATTGATTCGTGTCGAGAATCATTATAATAGTTACCTCCTTGATTTGGACGTACCATAACCATACTCATTGACTTACTCTAATGATCAGTAAATTAAAAAAAAAAACTATGAAATCCCGGTTTTTCTAGGTGATTGTTCTCTTTCTATACCGTTTCTTTTTAGTAACGTAACCTGAATATCATGAATGTCATACATTGTGATCAATTTCAAAATCGATCAATAAAACATTGAGAGAACTGTAACTCAGATGAATAATACATGTTTTCTTACATTTCACTAATATAAACAGAAAAATCGTGTTTGTTTACAGGATATCAAGATTCATGACTCTTGATCTTTTCTCGAATGGAATAAAATATTTATTGTAAAAATATCTTGAATGAATCGCGGTACAGTTTGCCATGAATAATTTCTTTATCACGTGTTTGGAGATCATGTTGAATAAATTTTACTTACGTGCTCTGAAGACTATTTTAAATAATAAAGAATGGATGAATGGAGTAGATGTTTTTTTTTTAATATCCGTCAGTTCATTTATTTCAAAATATTGGACACTTTTTTCCTTATTTTACGTAACGAAAACTCATGACGGTACATTGTTTTGAAAAGTGACGTCACAATTTCGTGCGTTTTGTTAACAAGTTAGATGTTTTTATTTCCACTCCTGAAGTTTCATTCGCTTTATCTAAGTTTTTACTAATTTTGCAAAAGAAAAAAATTCAATTTTTTAATATTCAACCGACAGACTATTTTTCGGACTGTCTGCAGAAAAAAGTAATTAAAGGCAAATAATCGTCTGTTCTAATCGCACCACTTCTTACCATTCTTACTATGTAAACAAGAAAAAAAATCCATATTTTTATCGTTAACCTATTCACATTTCAAAAAATTTCACGAAAACATAGTCAGAAGGAAAAACTATAGCAAATTTGGCCTCTTAAAATGGTGGCGAAATTCAGGACATTATAGTTGCCACGAGACTTCCAAAAACAATAAATCGTCTTCTAATGTCAATGTCCTGCTTTTGTTTCGTTTCGAACTCGATATAATGGGAACATGGTAACCGTATCAATAATAATGGCAATGGCATGAGCTAGTTTAGGAACACATCGTGAGGAAACCTAGATTCCAAAAATTGGAATCTGAAATCGCCAATATACGATAAGCAAATGTGGTGATCAATGCTCGTGCCTTCTCTATATGAGAAGAGGCCTGTGCCTAGCAGTGGGACATTTATAGGCTGGTATTATAATTATGAGCTAGTTTTGTAGCTCATGGTATAGCGTAAAATGTTTTTCAAGAAGAAAGTGTAATTTGAGATGATTTGAGCGCAATTAGCTGCACGCCGTTGCATCCCTTAAAACAATAACAAGGTGCTTGCAGTGTTATCTCTAAGGGTTCTTTCTTAGGGTTTTGTTTCCTCTCTTATTGACTGCATGGTTTTACTTTACTTAGTTTTCCTCTGCTATACTCCTGTGACTTGTGGAGTCCCATTTAGTTCCCTCACGAGTTTTTGAGTTATCTCTTAATTCTGAATAATCTCTAATATATCCAATATAGGGGTGCGGACTGGGTATGAAAAGGAAATATTTATTTAGTCCACCAGATAGATAAAAAAACAAAAAACACTCGTATTTTTCCTTTTATCAAATCAATGAAAAATTAAAAAGTTTTAATCTCTATATTTTTTAGCTACAAGCGACGTCACGCGACATATCTATTCACTGTATCTACCTCATTGTTTGTTAAATTAAAAAAAAAAAAATACGTGTCTCATATTTTTTAATCTTTGTCACGTGTTAATAAAAAAAATGTCTAGACCTCTATTGGGTACGGACCTGATAATTTGGGCTATTTGAAAACAAGTTACAACAACAACGCTATAACATATTTATTCTGAGAATATCCTCTTGAATACCCATAAACCGATAACCATATAAAATGCCGATATAAATACATAACAATTAAACCATATCAGTTAGATACATTTTTCCTTAAACATGTGTTCGAAAAACCCCGACTTTGTTATTGTAGAACGATTTATGAGGAAGTTGTTTTTGAAAGTGTTAACATAAAAGGAGCTCTTGATAACGCTGATTGAATTCTAATAATTATGGCTCTTTGACCTTGTATGGTGTGCTATGTTGCTCATGATTATTAGTTCGAACTGTACAATTTTATGGTCTACCAGCTGTTCGCCGCGACTTCGTCCGCGTGTTTTAGTTTCAACGGTTTTTCATTTATGCTCCGCTCCTTTTGGTCGCAGCGTAATGTTACATAGCTTATAGCCTTCCTCAATAAATAGGCTATCCAACACTGAAATATTTTTTTGAATCGGACCAGTATTTCCTGAGATTAGCGCGTTCAAACAAACTCTTCAGCTTTATAATATTAGTATAGATTAAATGAAATGTCTAAGGTTCAAGAAGTTCCATGAATCACCTCCTTGTAAATACCGGTATTTTACATCACCACGGTAAAGTGTAGTTACTTAAACATATTTATATTGTATTTGTGTACGCCAATCGACCACGGAGGTACCGTGGTCAAGTGGCGCACACACCGGTTTTCAAGGTGTCGCCAGCTCTGAGGTTTCGGGTTCGATCCCCGGACGGGGCAATGTAGAAAACTACTTTTCCATATCGCCTTGGGTCTGGGTGTTTGTGGTACCTGCGTTGTCTCTGAGTCCATGACACAAGTGCTTTAGCTACTTACTTTGGGTTCAGAGCAATGTATGTGAAGTTGTCCACATTTTTTTTTCTAAAAATATTTGTTTCTGTCTAACACCTTCGCAGTTACAGCCCTATCTAATCACAAGAACAATCTGTGGTCTATATTTAACACATCCTATTTCTGTTTCAATTGAATGATTATTCTTTTATTCTGATACCGTCACTCGACTTCCGGCATTTAACAATATAGTTTTTTGGTAACCGTTTGACGTCAAACATGTCCTGTTGCAAACTGCGCAAAAGATTTTAACTGTTACGTTAAATTTATTAGAAAATGACCCTCATTTTCTAATCGATTAAATCATCAAGTTCAGTTTTGTATACCATAAAAGGTATTTTAGGTTCTATTTTTCAATACTAAACAATTCAAAGAACGCGGA
Source organism: Diachrysia chrysitis (assembly GCA_932294365.1). NCBI lineage: Eukaryota > Metazoa > Arthropoda > Insecta > Lepidoptera > Noctuidae > Diachrysia > Diachrysia chrysitis. Next base: position 3,356,700 of record OW028659.1, on the reverse strand, counting down.
TCTAGAAGTCTAGGTCATGAAAACTACTAGATTTAATTAATAAATTTAATTCTGTTATGGTCAGTTAACTTAACATATATTTCCCACTGCCAACTTTTCCACCAAGCAGTCTCCAAGTAAACGGAGTAATGATCCTTGCGTCATAAATACATTACGAAACGAAACCAGCCCCAAATTATTCATCTTCAAACACGTGTCCCGTCGAACCGTGTCACAGTCTGCGGCTCGTGCAACGTGCTGCATGCTACCCCACGTGACAACACCACCTCCACCACATAAATCATTCACCTTACTCCATAAACATCAAAAACGCATAAAATCCTCATTACAAACTATTTAGGATCCTCCGTCACTTGTTTCCACTCAACAAATTTAGTAAAGACTATTAAAAGCTTAGTTAGAGTTGTAACTACTTTTGATGACGTTACCAACTAATTTTAGGTGTTCGTGGTTCTCACCGTGATCGTAACGTGATCGGATCACGGGTCGTGAGTAAACAATGAACAAATGAAAAAAAGTTAAGCTTGTGTTTGTCAGTTGCATGCGGGTTCTGACGTACTAGTTCTAATGTAGATTGAAAGATCAGGCGAGGTTTGGTACTGCTGTTTCCAATTTGTTAACATGACGACACCTATTCAGCTCGCAAACAAATTTTAGAGAATATCAGAGAAGCATGAATAGAAAAGAAAGTGAAGCAACAATGCAATACGAAGGTCTTAGCAAATAGAATTTGGCGAAAATTTGAAATGTGTATGTCGCTTATTGCCTGAATATATGAAATACTAGCTGTTTCCCGCGGCTCCGCCCGCGTGAATGTCGGTTATCGCGGCAAAAAGTAGCCAATGTAATTTCTCAGGCTCTAGAATATTTACTAATAGTTCTGTCGTGAAACCACAACAGACAGATAGAGTTGCTTTCGCATTTATAATGTTAGTAATGATTAATTAATACAATACTTATATATTGATTCGCTCAATACATTAACGCTAAAAAATATAGTTTGAATCTCTTACTTTTATTATTTAAGTACGTCCTCTACTTAAACTTATTACGTAACACACTCATTAAGTAAGATTCATTCAAATGCTTTTCTTTCAAGGCGTTGTCTTTGTAATCTTGACACTCCCCTCAATGATAAACTCGGCTTTTTATTTGTTCTATTTTCCGATTTCGTAGAATTTATTACTTGAATAAGTCGGTAAACCTCAGCTTAACTAGCTGTCAAAATAAGATCGCTATCTCGTACGTTTCTCTTTGAACGTCGTTTGATATCTAACCCGAGATAATTTGAGATAGTTATACAACATAGACAGTTGATTATTACATAGATTTTATGTAATAGGTTTCTTTTTTTACATGGAGTAAGCATTCGCAATAGGGGTGCGGACTGGGTATGAAAAGGAAATATCCATTTAGTCCACCAATACATAAAACAAAGCAAAAATACTCGTATTTTTTCTTTTATCAAAACAATTAAAAATAACAAAGTTCAAGCGCGTTAAAGTTCAACAGAAGAGGCTTGTTACGTCACATGTTAGTAAAAATTGTAGTAACGTGACAAGTGACGTCACGTAACATTTCAAGTACTGTACCTTCCTCATTGTTTGTTTAAGTAAAAAAAGAAAAAATACGTGTCTAATATTTTTTAATAGTCTATAGATGTGACAAGTAAATAAAAAACATTTGTCTGTACCCCTATTTGAGGAAGACAGAAAAAAAAGATGGCGGTTAGTTGGAAAGGACAGGGTGCGTTTAAAGGACTTGGATCATCAAAATCGTAAAATATTCTCTTCATCATCATTATATTTAGCCCGAAATCCTCTTTTGTTGGGTATATCTATTATTACTAATATATAAAGCTGAAGAGTGTGTTTGTTTGTTTGAACGCGCTAATCTCAGGAACTACTGGTCCGATTTGAAAAATTCTTTCAGTGTTGGATAGCCCATTTATTGAGAAAGGCTATATAAAATTACGCTGCGACCAAAAGGAGCAGAGCATAAATGAAAAATGTTGAAAAATGAAAAACCGGTTAAACTAAAATACGCGGTGTAAGTCGCGCGGGGCAACTAGTAATAATTATTCCTCGTCTCTTTACTGCTATTTTCCATTTTCTGTACGTCCGTTTGGCATTCCGGTCAGCTAATCTTTTAAATATCAGAATAATGCAATTCTACTACTAAAATTTGTATTTACTAGATAATAAAATTATAATTGCAATTGCGTCGTAACTGACTAAACACTATACGTACACTTTATTGACATATAAATACTTGTTTAAAATGTAAACGTTGATATTGCTTGTACCACAGCTGGATATACACAACTTACATTATAATTATTTTAAAAGAACACTATGTTGCGTTGTCCTCTCTAAAAACAACGAGTTTACAATATTACGTAAGATCCTATCGTTAAGGTATATATTTTAACCTTCGACGACCTCCGTGGTCGAGTTGCGTACACACCGGTTTTCAAGGTGTCGCTAGCTCCAAGGTCCCGGGTTCGATCCTTGGACGGGTCAATGTAGAAAACATCATTTCTACATTATCTCGGGTCTGGGTATTTGCCGTACTTTCGTTGTCTCTGATTCCATAACACAAGTGATTTAGCTACTTACTTTGGGTTCAGAACTATGTATGTGATGTGGTCCACATTTACCAAACCCAATTTAGTATATTGATACAGTTATTCGTCAATATATTGATACAGTTTTATTACCAAAACAAATAAATGACGTCGACGATCGTGCAACTAAGTGATAACTAAAACTCGTGCACTTTATGCAATATAGCTGTCCCCCGCGACTTTGTTCGCGTGTTTTAGTTTCAACGGTTTTTCATTTTTGCAAGATTTTTCATTTATGCTCCGCTCCTATTGGTCGTAGCGTGATGTTATATAGCCTAGCCTTCCTCAATAAACGGACTATCCAATACAAAAATAATTTTTCAATTCGAACCAGTAGTTCCTGAGATTAGCGCGTTCAAACAAACAAATAAACAAACAAACAAACAAACAAACTCTTCAGCTTTATAATATTAGTATAGATTAACACGTTTACAAGAACAAATATAAAGGTTTTTTTTTATGAAATTACTGTACCCTAAAATAATATGAACAAATATTGGTTTAGATCCACGTCATAGACACGATCTAAACACGAGTGCGTGTGACGTCACTGGTAAATATCTTGACGTATTGAAACGACAGTTGCCGGATCGCAACAAAAAAGATGGCGTTTGTAACAAAATAATTTGTTTGGGAACTGGCGCTTGTTTTTTTTTTTATTATTTTATACGTAGGCTTAATATTACGGGTTCAAGGATGTTTAACAATCCCGTGGGATCTTTCCGATTATTGCGTAAATCTGCAAGAATCCGTTTTTGTCTGTTAGTTCACATGAAATTAAATTCATGCAAAATTTTGTACTACACAATTTTTACTTTTCCCTGCCCTATTTCAAAACTTAGTAACTTATACGTGTAATGTATTTTGTATTTCTAAAATAATTGATTACACAAAAATGTAAAAAAACGACTTTAAAATAAGTGAAAAATCATTTAAGGGAATCAACAAAAAACTTAAAACACGTAATACGTATCTGTAAAATTGAATAATGCGCTCTATTTTCCTAGGATCCCGTCATCAGATCCTGACTATGGGGGACCACTTAAACGTATACCATAAAAACAAAAATGTGAATTTTCCAAATCGGTCCAGTCGTGTTCGAATAATCGGGAACATACTAACTATAAAATGAAAAATAAAGATTCCGACGAATTAAGTAACTGGTTCTTTACTAAGTCGGTAAAAAAAAACCATGACGCTTGAATTTAGGGAATTTTACACCGAACCTGACATATTCCTACACCCAAATATCTACATCCATTTATAATAACTTACCAACTCATTTACGTTTTAAAAATAGTTTTAATTCTAACTAACATACACCCAATTAACATACACCTCAAATTCCTATCATTGTTTTGTTTCACATGATACAATAAAGCAAGCTATATAAAGAGTTTCCTTTGGTTTATTGCTACAGAAGATGATCTCACCACTTCCTACGGACATCCGACCTGACAATGATGTTACGTCACAACAATCAAAATAAACATGGCGTAATCTAATCATCTGTTTTGATTTAAACAAATAGAGAAGCGAACTAGTAGGTGGCTACACTTTGTTAGGCACATATAACAAGTAATGTTCAGCAGGCTTTTCTGTCGTACCGCGCATCCGTTCTCAGAAGGAGTGAGAGGTGCGCTCTTTTCCCACTCCTCGAGAAGGATTCAGCCAGGACTGGGGTCCGCGGGAAATGTGCAGGGAGTGCGCGAGCGATCTCACGTTTCGGTAAAGGCAAAGAAGGGACCGGGGTGTTTTTAGTCGGTGAAAGTCCGACATATCCCCACGTCGTGCCCTCGGCGTGGGTCGAAATCATTAGCTTTTAACCACGTAACAAAAAAAAAGGTTTTTTGCCAATCCCAGTTAAAAACGCAACACAAATTTGGTATCGGCTAAAGGTCCAGGTACATGCTCAATCTTGCATGCATAAAACGTTTCTTCAAACGTCAGCGCAAAGTATGAATGTTGTCTACATAATAACGACTTACATGCGCAAACGGTTTGTGCAAAAATTTGCTTTTTTTTTATTTTATTCTGTCTTCTAGTATTTGTTGTTATAAAGGCAACTGAAATACATCATCTGTGAAAATTTCAGCTGTCTATTTCATGAGATGCAGCCTGATGACAGACAGACAGACGGACAGACAGCGGAGTCTTAGTAATATAGTCATTTTACCCTTTGAGTATGGAACTCTAAAATAAAATGTCTACATTGTATTACAGTTTTGGGATATTATAAAAAGTACTAATTTTGGTTGACCCAATATAATTATACTGGTCGTCTACCCGTAGATAAATTAAGATTCCACCAACGATGTTCAAATAAACTTATTTTACCGATCCGATACAGTGCGAGTCTAAGATTTGGCGTGTGCTCTCATTGTCCAAAATCACAATAGATCGTTCATGGAAACCGTTACAAATGTATTGTTAAACAGCTTTATTTGTTACTTCCTATCATAGTTCTTTGTCGGATATCCTCAAAAGGACGGCCAGTACAATAGACACATTCAATGCTTGCTTGACCGACGCAATTTCATAAATTGAAAGATTGTTCGCTTTGATATGAATGTACGAAACTTTTTGTTAAGAAAGTAATTTATATGACCGTTTGTGATTACAGGAAGAATTGTAACTTACCGTAGATTTGGGAACATTATATAATCTGTGATACTTACCTTATGTATATTGTACCGTGAACCGTCTTACATCTTCTTCTGGCTACCCGTTTCCCAAGCTATGTTGGGGTCGGCTTTCAGTCTTACCGGATTCAGCGAATACCGTATTTTACATGAAGCGACTGCCTGCCTTACCTCCACAACCCATTTTACTGGGTAACACAGTATCCCCAAGTAAGACTGGTGGTCAGAATTATTTGAATGTAAATTGTAGTAATTCTTTAAAACGGATAAACTTATGTTGAAAAACCACTGTACGGACTTCTAAGGCTCAATAATCATATATCTATAATATATAACTAATAAGGCTTAAATTAGGTAAATACTTACCGGTGGTTCAATACAAACTAAATGACATATTGTTGATTGTTTTTTTTTTTTTCTTTTTTTTTATATTATTATTATTTATAACTAGCTGTCCCCCGCGACTTTGTCCGCGTGTTTTAGTTTCATCGTTTTTTCATTTTTGCGACATTTTTCATTTATGCTCCGCTCCTATTGGTCGTAGCGTGATGTTATATAGCCTATAGCCTTCCTCAATAAATGAACTATCCAACACTGAAAGAATTTTTCAAATCGGACCAGTAGTTCCTGAGATTAGCGCGTTCAAACAAACAAACAAACAAACAAACTCTTCAGCTTTATAATATTATAAGTATAGATGTAACGTTTAGTTAATAACTCATTGTGCGCGCTCTTTGGTGTGACAATAAATGTTTTTTCTTTCTTACATAGCTATCTAAAGAACTGCTTAGACAATAATGATTGTCTATGAGATGTTATTATTAAAATAATCATTTTTATCTTAGGAACTATAAATTGTTAACCAAATAAGATAAACATCTGATTGATATAATTATAAGCGAAAATTTTACAAATATTTAAATAGTGTCGTAACAAATTAATAATAATAATAATAATAATAATAAGTTTATTTTCAGAAAAATTACAAAGCAGAAAAAGGGTAACAATGACACCTGTACTAATGAGAAAACATTGTATCACAGGTGCCAGTGCCTTCCTTATTTAAATTTACAGAAGTAACATATTATTATAACAAGAAAATAAACAAAATTAAATTAAATCTTGTAATGTGTTAATGTGTGTAGGTGTAAGTGTATAAGTGTGTGTGAGAATGTGTAAGAGTATGTAAGAGTGAGAGTGCATCATTGATTTTGTATAACTAAACACGATCCTACCGGTTTGAGCAGATTTTCAGTTTCTCTATAATTTAGGTTAAGGAGAACGTTTTGGATATTTTTTTTGCAATCATTTTTATTTAAATCAAAGATATATTTTATTTATTTTATTAATTAATATGAAAGAGATAGAGATATGATTAGAAGCGAGCGGAGAAGTCAGTTTCTTTTTCTTTTGTTATAAATTCGCGCTTCGTTGCTTTAGAGCGAAGGCATATTTCGGTTCAAGATCACAAATACTACAGTAATGTTACTTAATAAAATTTCAGCTCATTCAGTTTTTAAAAGTATCTACTTACTACAAACATATACCTATTACAGAAAAAATATAAATAATAAACATAAAATTTGGATTTTGTGAACAGTATTTTAGCATTTCCTTTCTCCGGAGAGGCTTAAGTTCTGTGCAAGCTAGCATTTATTGGTTTTTATACTTAGTTAATTTAATTTTTGTTAGTATGTAAGTTTTGTTTGTTGTGTGAATATGTGTGTAAATTTTATAGAACGATATTGTTAACGCTGGCTTATTAGATTAGATTCGAATACTTAACAATAACTAGCTGGGCCCCGCGGTTTCACCCGCCTTTTTATATTCCTATATTTTTATTGTTATTCTGCTATTTCTGGCGGAGACGAATCTAATAAATCAAACATCATGAAAATCGGTAAGCCTTTTATGTTAATAGGCCGACTTTTTTTTATATAATCGACTGGCCTGTTGGTCTAGGGGTTAGTGACCCTGACTGCTAAACCGAAGGTCGTGGGTTCGATTCCCATCCAGGACAAATTTTTGTGTGATGAACAATGATCATTTGTACAGTGTTTGGGTATATTTTATCTATAATATCTATGTATTTAGAAATATATAAGTATGTTTATCAGTTGTCTGATTGCCTTAATACAGGCTCTGCCTAGTTTGGGATCAGTTGGCCCTGTGTGAATTATTCCAAGATATAAACAAAAATACGGATATAAATTAAACAAGATAGCTAATAATATAAAGTAAGCCTCTTAAACATTAAAAAAATTCGGTCTAGTAAAATACACATCTCGAAAAGTGTCATCATTCCGTAAAGCTCTTATTTTTGTCCCCAAAATTGAACCTTAATGTCTAAACAAATAGACGTCATAATCTGTGATACGAAAGCAGTGAGTACACTTAAAAACAGTCTAAATATCCACAAACACTATTATCTAATATTTAATATTGACTCAAATTAGACATTTATATTTGGGTGATTAATTTTATCATTGATTGTGTAATTTTCATTTTATTTTTAGAGAAATAAAAAATAGCTTTTATCTAATTAAACATAGAATTTTTACAATTATTTGTGGTTTTTTTTAATTTTTCTCCCAAGCTGCGATCGTACAGCACGTCGCTACCAGATGTTAGCGTGTCGACCATATGACTCCATCGTTGTCTATGCAGCCAAAAAGCATATAATAACTACACTAATAATATTACTGATGTAACTCATGTTTTAACGTGTTATCCTCAGCAAGGAGAATACCCGGTCCTTTGACTAGCTTACATGGGGACACAGGTCAAACACGCAGCGGCCTTGTTGAGAAATTTTCTCTAATATGGGATGGGGAATCTACCAGGGACCATTCATCTCCCTATAGAAGAACAGACATAAACGACCCTAAGTAAATATCTATTACTAATATATAAAGCTGAAGAGTTTGTTTGTTTGTTTGTTTGAACGCGCTAATCTCAGGAACTACTGGTCCGATTTAAAAAAATCTTTCAGTTTTGGATAGCCTATTTATTGAGGAAGGATATAAGTTATATAACATTACGCTGTGACCAAAAGGAGCGGAGCATAAATGAAAAATGTTGCAAAAATGAAAAACCGTTGAAACTAAAACACGCGGACAAAGTCGCGGGGGACAGCTAGTATAATATATTGTCGAATAAATCTAGATCTTGTCGCTTATACAACGTTTAATATCAAAAGAAATCATTCAATTGTGAAATACATTCATAATTACATGCCTATCAATAATCTTAACGTGACCACGGCGTCTGTTTGAATTCTGAGAATAATACACTGATTATAATAATGAGAAATTCCCTTAGTAAATGAAAGCAATACATACTCGTTCTGGTGGTAGGCACGTTCATTCATATCGCTGTTTTAAATATTATACGTTCCCGGCCGGTCCCTGATAAAGGTATAACCCCAATTGAAGCCGGTAGCCCCTTGGTTCTCGCCAAAGCCGCGCCGAGCATGCTCTAGTGACCCCGCGGCCCCGACAAACGCAAAGATTGGGGTGTTTTTAGTCGGTGCAAGTCCAACATATCCCTACGTCGTACCCTCAGTGTGGGTTGAAGTCATGACAAACCGTGAACAAAAAAAAGCCTTAGTATTTTCCAAGGGTGGCGAAAGTACATGTGGATTTCCCTTCCATTTTCATTTTAAGGTAGTCTAAAGATTTCATTGATTACTACACGACTGTACTCGGCAGTTTAAAGTTAGTTTTTATTTAAACTTTAGTCGAAAGTACATTTTTTTTTTTTTAAATCCGTTCTAATATTATAAGTAACTATGACTGTTTCGCTTTTACAACTAAACCACTAAACTGATTTGATATGGGGTAAGTTTGGATCCTAAAGAAGGACATAGGCTTATTTTTGCCACAATAACCGACATCCACGCGCATGGTAATCTATATCTATACTTATAATAAATCTGTAGAGAGGTCAATTCTGTACATCAAATATATTTTCAAAATAACTATCAGGGGGTGATTAGTGATCGATACTGATGCCAAAAATGCAATCAGTAAAATTTTTGTCTGTCTGTCTGTCTGTCTGTATGTTCCTTATAGAAACAAAAACTACTTGACGGATTTTAACGAAACTTGGTACAATTATTCTTCATACTCCTGGGCAGGTTATAGTATACTTTTCATCACGCTACAATCAAAAGGAGCAGAGCAGTGAAGGGAAATGTTGGGAAAACGGGAGAAGTTACTCCATTTTTTAAGCTTCCGTCGCGTATGCAGCCTTAATGGTTAAAGCTACATAGAAATCATGTATCACGGAAATGTTCTACATAAAATTATCTAAAAAATATCCCATAACAGCATATGTCTATCTTTTATGGTTGACTCACAATAACACGTATAACTCCCGATAGCTTAGCAGTTCGGAGCTTTCTGATTATATTTGTTTACTCTTACGTTTATAATACTCTCACTCATCCCTAATTAAAAAAAAGCTAACATTATTACCTATTCAATAAAAAAAGAATCATAGAAATCGGTATAGAAACACCAAACTTATACCTGAAATACGATAATAAGCCATCGCGCTTGAATACTGAATCATGCTATAAGGATTATTTTTGTGTAACGTGACATATTATATTTCCCTACTAAAATACGAAAGTTAATCTGTCTGTTACATCAAAACCACTGAACAGTGAGGAAGGACATATGCTACTTTTTTACGAAAAACGACGGAAACGCGGACGAAGTCGCTGGCAAAAGCTAGTTAATAAATAATTATGATTGTCTGAGATTTTATACAGTTTATGACAAATCGTAAAACTATAGGAATATCTTTTTTTTTTTTTTTTTTTTTTTTTTTTTTTTTACGGGGTGAAAAGCTAATGTCTTCAACCCACGCCGAGGGCACGGCGTGGGGATATGTCGGACTTTCACCGACTAAAAACACCCCGGTCCCTTGCCTGCCTTTACCGGAACGTGGGATCGCTCGCGCACTCCCTGCACGTTTCCGGCGGGCCCCAGTCCTGGCGGACTCCTTCTCGAGAAGTGGGTGTAAAGAGCCCACTTCTCACTTCTTCTGAGAACGGATGCGCGGAACGACGCATTCGTCTCCTCCTTGGCCTTTTAGCTGATCGGATGACAGGTTGCCCCCCCTGTCACCCGTAGGCCCGACCTTAGGGTGGTCGTAGGTCTCCTGCTTGCGCCCTACGGCGCCCGAGGCGTCTGCGGCGAGAAGGGAGTTCGCTTGTCGCCTCCCGCTCGCGTTCCGCTGCCTCCTTCACCTTCATGACGGTTTCACAGAACGTGACAACCGCCTGCCACGCGCTCTCACTCCGGACCATGGATGAGATCATAGCCGGAAGTGAGAGTATTCGCCCGTCAAGTTGTGCGACTAGGTCGCGCCGGTCTGTTGCCCACGCTGGGCAGGCCTGCAGTGTGTGCATTGCCCCGTCTTCTGTTGCCGCGCAGTGATGGCACCTTCTTAATTGTTCACGTCCGATCTGACACAGGTATTTGCCGAAACAGCCGTGACCGGTCAGTACCTGCGTCAGTCGGTACGTTAACCCTCCGTGCCGCCGCTCTAGCCACTCCTTGAAGACAGGGCGAATGGCAGCAATGATATCCTGCCCAGCGGTGGGATTTTCTAATTTCTGCAGCCATTCATCCAAGGCTACAGCTCTCAACTCCTCTCTCTTTTCCGTCAGCGACAGAGCGCTGCCCTGGGTCTGAACCTGACAGCGCCAGTTATAAAGCTGTGCCAGGATTTGCGCTTCGAACTTCCAGGGCAGCGTCTGCGCGAGAAGCGTCGCCGCCTCTCCGGAGATCGTGCGATACCCCCTGATGACTCTGACGGCCATTGCACGCTGCGGTTTTTGAAGCAGGGCAGCGTTGCGGGTCGTCAGGTTATTCCCCCATATCGGGGCACCATACAGGGCCATGGATCGCACGATCCCGGTGTACAGCTTTCTGCATGACATATTTGGACCTCCAATGTTAGGCAGCACTTGGGATAGTGCTCCCGCGGTCCGAACCAGTTTCGGCGTCAGGGCCAGAAGGTGAGGCCTAAAGCTCCACCGGCTATCCAGGACCAACCCCAAGTATTTCAGGGTGGCCTGGATCCCAATCCGAACGCCGCCGACCGTTATGTAGGAATTGGGAGGAGGCGCCATTCGGGGACCATAGAAACAAATGGCCTCCGATTTGTGAAGCGCCACCTCTAGCCCCAACCTTCTGATTCGGGCGACGACTTGGGCTACCCCAGCCGTCGCCAGAATGGAGCAGCTTCGAAAATTTTGGGCCCGCGCAGTGACGAGGGTGTCATCTGCATAGCATATGCATTCAACTCCTCGCAAAAGCGCACCGCGCAGGACCCAATTATACCCGATGTTCCACAGGACTGGACCCAGAACCGACCCCTGTGGAACACCGCGTAAGACCTCATGTCTTCCCCAACGTTCCTGGCCCGGGAAGACGACGACACGGTCTGAAAAATATGCACCAAGAACCCGGCGCAAACAAGGTGGCACCCCATGGTGTATCAGAGCCTGCTTGATGCAGCACCATGGGATCGAGTTAAATGCATTGGCGATGTCTAAAGACACCGCCAATACAACCTCTTTTTGGGCAACTGCCTCCTGGGCCATGCGCTTCAGTCGCCAAACTGCGTCAATGGTGGACCGTCCACGCCGGAAACCAAACTGATTGTCGGCGAGATCCGGCCCCACATGCGTCAGGTGGTGGACGAGGCGGTCTGCAATTATTTTCTCAAAGATCTTGCCCACCTCGTCGAGCAAAACGATGGGGCGGTAGGCAGATGGCGACTCCACGGGACGTCCTTCTTTCCGCAGCAGGACCAGCTTTCCCGACTTCCAGATGGCTGGGAAGCGGCCCTGCTGTAAGCATGCTGATAAAAGCCTCCGGAGGCGAGGACCTAAAGTCTTCAGGGCCAAGGCAAGGGCCCTTCCAGGAACACCGTCTGGTCCGGGAGCCGTGTTTCTGGCCCTTAGCCTGGCGACTGCTGCAAGTAGTTCTTCCTCTGTCACCTCCGGTGAGCTATCACCCAACTCGTCTGTCAGGATACGAGAACGGTTTGCCATTGGTGGAGGGGCAAAATCGGGGTTGTCTCCTGGAAACAGAGCCGTTACAACCTCGTGGAGGAGTTGCGGTCTCATAACCTGTGTCAGTGGAAGGGCCCAAGGTCGCAGTTTTCCTCTAACCATGCGGTAGGGCGTCCCCCACGGATCCCTGTCCAGAATGGACAACAGCTCCTTTCGGGCCCTTTCCTTCGCGGCCTTGATTGCAGCCTGCAGGGTTTTCTTGGCAGCTCTGTAGAACTCGTACAGTTCGGCTTCACGGGCTGATGAACCGTCAGGGCGGCGACGCCTCCTGCGGAATCTGGAGTACTGGCGGCGCGCAGTTACGCACGAATGGCGCAAGCGGGCGATCTCTTGCGACCACCAGTACACCTGACGTCTTCTTTTGTCGTTATCACGAATACGAGGCATCGCCGCATCGCACAACGCCGTAAGAGACTGCCGGAACTGTATGGCCTCATCCTCTATATTGACGATATTGACCTGCGACGTAGGAGACCAGTCTAACACGATGGCGGCTTCCTCCAGGAGTTCCCGATTGAGCTTTTTTAGAGCCCAACGTGGACCCTGATCTATGTTCGCCCGCCGTCGATTTTGCCCGCTGGGTACTTGGGCAGAGACGCTGAATCGGATATATCGATGGTCCGATAAGGTCTCTACCCCTTCTTCGACCCTCCAATCAATCGTACGTCGCCCAACGACTGGACTCACGAACGAAAGGTCCACGATGGAGCCTCCATTGTGACGCACACATGTAAGCGCTCTTCCTCGGTTGAGCAGAATCAGGCCGAGTTCGAGCGCCCACTCCTCCACTAGCTTTCCCCTCGCATCCGTCGCCGGGGAACCCCACGCGGTTGATTTCGCGTTGAAGTCTCCGGCGACGATAATGAGCTGGGAGTAATTGCTGGCCAGAAAGGTCCCAAGCCGACCAAGGAAAACTTCAAACTCTGCCAAATGTCGGTTTGGCGAGAAGTACACCCCTACAGCAAGCAGTTCTCCAACATGCGCCGCAACAAAGCCCCTACCCCTCGAGATATTCTCCAGGGAGGTGCCTGATGCAATGAGAGCGACCAAGCCGTCCTCGTCCCCCGCCCAGTTGTTTCTGGGTGGGACGTAGTATGGCTCGGCCACCACAACGACATTTATCAACCACTCTGCCATGGTCTGCAATAGCAGATCTTGTGCTCTGGCAGAGTGGTTGATATTTGCTTGGAGAACTTTTACCTCCATCACTGGGCGTCGGTCTCCATTTCTCCTTCCTTGTCTGGCATTTGTGCAGCGACCGGCGCCCGTTTCTTCTGGGGTTCCTTGCTGGCCTTACAGGCCTTGCTGCCAACTATGTGGTCAGCAGGTTGACCTGCTCGTTCGCACACTGGGCAGTGCGGAGCAGCCGAGCATGACACCTTTTTGTGACCCTGTTGACCGCACTGGAAGCAACGGTCAGCGAAATCAATCTCTGAGGGACAGGAGACCCCAACGTGGCCGTCGCGCAGGCACTTGTAGCAGCGCATTGGCCTTAATTTCAGGAGCTTAACCTGCGCCGATGTCCAACCCACCATCAGTCTCCTGTCCTTCTCCTCCACTACTACTAGTTTCTCCACCGCGGCCACAGGGCAGGAGACAATAGCCGTACCCAATCCAGTACGGTCTCGGCGGATGACTCCCACCTTGACCTCGTTTGGACAGCAGCCCCCTTTTTTCGCAACAGCAGTCGTGATTTCCGCTTGAGTCACGGAATCATCTAGGTCCAGAAGCCGTATCTCGGCGCATCTCGTTGGTCTAGAGATGCGAACGTCCTCTGGATTTAACGTTGTCCTAAGTTTTTCAGCCAGAGCGTCCGCTTTATCGCCACTATTGGCTCCTGGCACCTGGAGCATGCGGGCTCCCGTGACCGTAATTTTTGGTCGGACTCCTGTAATGCCTAATTCTTGCAGGCTGATGTGTTGCTTAGCCTGCATCATTAGGTCCGTGTACGTGACGCCCTTCTTGACAGCATCTGGCTGTAACGTAAGGACGACCGCCGTCGTGCTTGGTGGTTTGAGACGGGCTTTTTCTCTGGCCTGCTGCTTTTCCTTCTTCTTTTGAGCCTTTTTCTGTGCCTGCTGTTGCTTTTTCTTCTCCCCTACAATCTCCCACTTTCCATCGCTAGGCTTAGGTCCGCTGGGTTCATGTCGAGAAGAGAATTTTTCAGCTAGTGGCTTACCCTGTTGCGACATCTGAGTCGTAGACGTGGAGGCCAACGGGGCAGCCCTTTCTGCGCTCTTTTCTCTCTTCTTGGATGACGTACGCGTCTTTGCCGCTTTGGCAGCGTACGTCCCCGTAGCCGGCTGCGGTACTTGCGCCGGCCTATTCTCTGAGGCCAAAGGAGGTCGTAGCATTTTGCTCTCGAGGAAAGAAACTCGGGCTAAAACCTTCCCGATTTCCTCTCGGAAAACCTGGATAAGATCCGGCTCTTTGGACCCCAGAGTTCCTTCCTCTTCTTCGCGGCCTTTCCTCAAAGAGGTCATCTCTGTCCTAATTTCCTCCACCTCTTTGCGCAAATCCGCCATCTGCGCTTTGAGGCGCTCATTTTGCTTGCGCAGCCGGCGCGTTTCCTCCGAAGCTGTTCGCTGCATTAGGACTTCGGTGGCCTCTCCAATAAAGGCCGCCGCGTCTTTAAGAGTCTTCTGGTTGGTGCCTTTCAGACCCTTTGACATTTTGGCGACCGACTTTATGGACGACAAGAAGTCCATGACCTTCTTTTCTATGTCCCCGGCAGTGAGCTGATCTATATCGGGCTCCGACGCCGAGGACCTCGAGGCTCTGGGCTTTGCCGTCTTAGCCACTTCCGCAGAACACCGATCCTCTTCGGTGATTTTTACCTCTAGACAGGAGGCACGCTTCTTCGCGTTGGCCTCCTGTCTGGCCTTTCGGTAGCCGACGTACTCTCCAGTCGTCGGCGGCCGGCCCCTTAGCCTCCTTACAGGTAACGCCTCAGCGTCGTCCCCACTGGACGCCGACACTTGCGGCTCCATCTCTGCCTTCCGTTTCTTCGTCTGACGCCAGAATTTCGACGTCAGACTTCTCTCACTCGATATGCTGACCATATCCACCCCGTCCGTTGAATCGGACACATCACCCCCACCCACAACGTCTTTTTGGTTTTTATGTTTCGTAATATCCATAATGTTCCCACGAGTATAGGAGAAATATAACGTCATTCCCGAGCAGCGCTCCCTGTGCCCGGGAAAAGTCTAGCGTGACCCTTCGAGGTTTCGACCGGTGCCTCGTCGGAGATTGGCACTAACGACTGGAGACCCTCCAGCCATTCATCCTCTCACCGTGCATCGCAGCTTAGGATTAGGGGTTTTTTCAGAGGTGTCCTTCCTCGCAGCCCAACCAGTTAAGGTCAGACCCCCGCTCCTCGTAAGGTCCACCCGACCTATCGTTGAGGTTTACGGGTTGGCCGGCGGTGGCCTTAAAAAGGCCTGTCCGAAGGCAGGGTAAGTGCTCTCCGGACCCGCCGCCCCCTCCTCGGTTTTTGCAAGTGGTTTTCTCCACCGGACCGGATAAGGGAATTTTGGGTAGGAATAGGTAAGGATAGAGCAAACTGCCCTTTGAGGATGGGAAAAGGAAAAAGGAAAGGAAAGGAAGACACTGGCCGTTTGTCCGCCCCATTTCGGGACGCAACGGTACGCCCAAGACCCCTGGTTTTGGTCCGCGCCGGGTCCACCCCGGTACTGCACTGTGCAGCATGCCCCTATCCACCACCTGGGGACGCGCCCGATAGCAGTCCAGGAACTGCTTCCGTGGGAAAAACCGTCCCACGGCGGGAAACTATAGGAATATCTGCCCATTTCGTGATGTTCACGGGTTTTGATAGGTACTTTAAATACATTAATAAAATATTTAGTTTTATTTCGACTGTATTTATACCAATTTAAGTATTTAAATAACTTATTTATACAATGTGTTAGACATTCTTTTTAAAATTCAGCGTGGCAGGATAAAACAAAGATACCATAAATATTAGGAATAATAAAAACATTATGGTAACCAATAATATGTATAATGCAACCGGATAGATATCAGAAAGTCATAAAAACCAATTCAAATATTTCTAATCGCCATTTTACATTTATTTATTTTATCTATTCACTGCATTTAAATATTTCAACACGTGAGTGTAACATTATGTAATCTTATCTAAATACATATTATAAAACAAATTCAAACGTTGCGTCTATCTGTCTAAGGGCGATAAACTCAAAAACTACCGAACGGATTTTCATATGGTTTTCACCAATGGATAGAATGATCCAAGAGGAAGGTTTATGTATACTTCATTAATATTTTGTCTATCCGTGTAACCCATTTTACATAAAAAAAAACTCAAATGAGTTTACCTATAGAATATTGAACAAGCAGTGATCCGCAATTTCACCTGTAGCAAGATCTTCCATGGGCTATCAACCGCAAAAAGATCAAATCCAACAGGCTGGTCCAGATTCAGGTTACACGCCACTTTTTTATGGGATTTAAACGCCACACCTTTACCTAAGAGAGCCAATCATTGAACCATCTAAGCCACTGGGCGTAAGTAAGATAATTCTACCGTTTGACGTCACATCACAAATCTGTATATACATTATTATAGTTACATAGCATTAGAAAAGCTTACAAATGTTACGTATGAACAAATAATCGTATGACTAAACGCTTCATAATCATCCCACGTTTGGTTGACCAGACTGGACTTCGTTAAATAAACCTTAATCCATTGACATAAAGATTATAATTATCCATAGTCGCCTGTATTAC
Source organism: Diachrysia chrysitis (assembly GCA_932294365.1). Taxonomy (NCBI): domain Eukaryota; kingdom Metazoa; phylum Arthropoda; class Insecta; order Lepidoptera; family Noctuidae; genus Diachrysia; species Diachrysia chrysitis. The sequence goes on along the minus strand of OW028659.1, from coordinate 3,339,563 downwards.
TTAAGATACAGAGTGTTAAAGAAAACCATAGTCAATTCCCAAAAACAAAAATACAAAATAATCAGTTTCTGATCAAATATACCTAAGGGTGGTCCAATATCCTAACTGCATGGCCGACTGGATAGATGAATGGTATAAGTCACCACGCCCATTATCACAGCGCGACGTGCTGCTGCCGCTGCTGGTTCGATCCCTGCAGGGAACAAGCATAATTTATACTTGTTCCAAGTCCATATGAGTTAAATATTTGCAAAACCCCGCGATACAAGGATTAAAAGAAATGCTTTCTTGGAGAAAGTTGTTCTTTCACATGGGCAGAATCAGTCTTTCAAATATGACCACGCATCTCCATAGCACCCTGTATAACTGTTGTATTATTCATTCATTGTCTGTCTCACGGTAACACCTGGACAGAAAGACGAACATTTTTTGTGAGTTTGCTTTTGTGGACGGTTTTTGTGAATATCCGAATTGGGACGAGTATTTGTAAGATAAGTAAGGGATGGCATGTTATGTGCACTTTTTTGGCAAAAGTAAATTACAATAACACAGCTGGCTTGGATTTAGGAAAGGGTCGATATTTGAGTATGTTTGATACAATTTGACTGATTTGCGTAATATCTTATGCCTTTTTTTTGAGGGGTGAAAAGCTAATGTCTTCAACCCACGCTGAGGACACGGTGTGAGGATATGTCGGACTTTCACTGACTGAAATATATCCCGTTCCCGTCTCTTCCTTTGGCCGTTGTCACGGGATCGTTAACGTATACTCTGCTCTGAACTTCTTCTCAAGGTAAAAAAACGGTAGTAAATCAGGTCGTATCGGCCACTGGTCGCGATCATGGCCCAATTCCCACTCCTGAAAACACGCGTGTGTACTTGGCCTGTTAGCTGATTGGGTGACAGGATGACTCCCCGTCACTCGGTGGTCCTAGGTTCTCTTTTGGCGTCCTACTCCCGAGGCGTCTGCAGCGCAAGGGGAGAAAACTCGACTCCCGCTCACGTTTCGCACCGTCATCATGGTATCACAAAATGTGTCAACCTCCTGCTAGGCTGTACCGGACCATGGCTGACCCTTTTTAGCAAAATATGTTGGGGTCGGCGTCCAATTTCAACTATTAGTTTTTTTTTAGGTCTTTGTTATTTAAATTATGTTCCATATTACTTAATCTTTTTAACCTCTTTATTGCTAAATTAAATTTAATAATTCGATTTCTGCGAATTTAACGTTTTACTATTTCAATCTAAAAATATTCTCGTTTAATGGTCAGATTGATATTTTATTACTTTTCCTTTAACCGAGTAGGCTGCTTTAATTACCATTGAATTATTTTGCATTTATAACATTTATTATTCTTAGAACCATGACATAAACTTACCTTAAAAATAAAGCTATAAAAAGCAAAATCATTTTTTCAAACCTGGCTGGTAGTTTCAAACCAAAACAAATCCGCAAGCACGCTTCCGCGTATATCAAAAAAAAACATTAAAAATAATCTGTTTACAGGAAAATAAGCACACATCTACTAAACGAGGGCAAAATAAATTAAAATAATATTCGTAATTACAGAATATACTTACTTTCATTAACTAGCTTCCTGTGTATTGCTTAATAACAAAAAACAATTCATTTCGAACTGAATGTACCAAATAGACGTCAATTAACATTCTAATTTTAAATAATATGTTGTAATAGTACACATTAAAAAGTAAGTATGTAATAAAGTAAATGAGTAATCATAGACACGAGATTTTCAAACAGTTATGTTTTTGCAAAGATGATTTAGTACTATGTTCTACACAAATATATAATAATACCAGCCTATAAATGTCCCACAGATGGGCACAGGCCTCTTCTCATATAGAGAAGGAACGAGCATTGATGACCACGTTTGCTCATTGCGGGTTTGCGATTTCAGATTCCAATTGTTGAAATTCAGGTTTCCTCACGATGTTATCCTTCACCGATTGTCAATGATTTCTTAGAATAATTAAGAAAGTACTGTATATAGCTTTGAAAGGCACATTGGTACTTGCCTGTAATGGGTTCAAAAAATCACAAATCCGTTCATTGAACCACTAGGCCACCACGACAGTACTACACAAATACATAGAGATTTATAACGAAAATTTAAAAAAATATATCATAATGCCGCTAGCATGTTGGTGAGTATTTTATAAACCCAAGATGATACTGTTAACGGTTTTTTTTTCTAAATGGTGTAGATAGCTTCATATATACAATTTGAACAAATTGTAGAATATTTGTGTGTTATGTTTAGGTCAAATCATACAGCGAGATCTCTTGATTTAAATAATTATTTTATTTAATTATTTTTAATTATTCGTTACGCATGAACGCATGCGGAGCGAGTACTTGTAATTTAATAAAAAATAGTAGAAAGAAAACTTAAAACTCAGGCGGGACTCGAACTTGCGAGGTCAGTGACATCGGTAGTTTAGTTGGTAAATGCGACTAGTGCGTTGAGCCAGAGGTCGCAGGTTCGAGTCCTGTCTGAGGTGTAAAGTTTTCCTTTCTACTTTGCATTTAATTTCATCTCTTGATATCTTCTAATATTCATAACTGTTACACATGCAAACAAATAAAATAATGTTACGTCAAATAAAGAAACGATTACTAAATTTAAAACACCTATTTTATGCTATAATAGAACTATTATTGAAAAAAGCTCTAGAAACTAATCGAACATTCTTTATTTCTCGCCATGAGTACAGAGTTACTACAGTAAAAACCCCTCAATTAATTTAACTGCTTCATTAACTATGTCTGATCTACATAAAGTTGACATTCACCATAATTGACTTACACACGCGTGACCAGAGACCACAGAATGTATAGATGAGACAGACATTCTTCGAATTAATCCGAAATGAGAATACCAATATTTAAGTAAGGATCAAGTTCTTGGATATATATGACTACTAGCTGTCCCCCGCGACTTTGTTCGCGTGTTTTAGTTTCAACGGTTTTTCATTATTGCAACATTTTCCATTTATGCTCCGCTCCTATTTTTCGTAGCGTGATGTTATATAGCCTATAGCCTTCCTCAATAAACGGACTATCCAATACAAAAAGAATTTTTCAAATGTTTGAACGCGCTAATTTCAGGATCTACTGGTACGTAGTTCCTGAGATCAGCGCGTTCAAACAAACAAACAAACTCCTCAGCTTTATAATATTAGTATAGATATAGATTAATATTACAAGCTTTTATTGATCTTGCAATGAAATAAATTAAATAAAAATCAAACGTATACTTGGTTACTAAGCTGAATTAGAACATCTTCTTGAAGTACGTTTAACCTGAAATCTTGTATATAAGATACTTGCGTACAGTTCTGGTGACGACACAATAATTATATTAAACAAGTTTATTTATTTTCTAGCGCCCCCTCCGACTTCGCACAAATGCAATATGCATGCATGTATTATACATATAAAACTTACTCTTGAATCACTCTATCTATGTATTACTGAAAACTGCATTAAAATCCATTGCGTAGTTTAAAAGATCTTTGGCTGAACACTGAAACGTCAATCACTTTTAAGTCGCCGTTAAGTCTCATGCTGTCTCTATCACTTTATTCTTATTCTTATTCTTTATTGTACACATATACACAATTTACAGAAATACAATAATTTATAATTTGATGTACAGAGGCGAGCTTAACTCATAATTGAGTTTTCTACCAGCAAACCTTTGAGTGATGGAGAGATTGGATAAAAGTTAAGGAAGAAAGAAGTGTACAACTTAGTATGGATTTATAAAATAAACATACATATAAATAGCACATAAAATACATATAATAATATCTTATATATAACATATAAACATACATACACTACATATACTCATGTTGAAAGGAAATGTTTCCTGATCCTCTCCCTGAAAACGTCCAGAGAAGGGCTATCCCGTATGGAATGAGGAAGCGAGTTCCAGAGGCGCACAGCACGAATGGTAAAAGATTCATCGTAGTGACTAGAGGAGTGAAGAGGAGTGCGAAGAAGAAGAGAGGAAGTAGTACGACAAGACTTTCCTCTTGGTACCAAATATTCAAAACGTTCCCGCAGGTAGACCGGATATTTGGGGTTATGCAAGACGGAGTAAAGAAGAGAGAAAATGTGAGAGTCTCGACGTTGCCGAATAGGCAGCCAACCCAATTTAGCCCGGAAATACGACACGTAGTCATATTTCAGCAAACCAAAAATGAAGCGGATGCACAAATTCTGCAGACGTTCGAGCTTGTTTAGAAGTTCCTCCGTTGCATCCAGATAACAGACATCTGCGTAATCTAGAAGAGGTAGAAGAAGAGATTGAGCAAGAGTGATTTTGGTCTGAAATGGCAGGAACTTCTGGAGACGCTTTAGAGACTGGAACGAGCAATAGACCCTCCTGGTTACCTCCGCAACGTGTACATTCCATGAAAGATAGCAATCCATATATACACCTAGGTTTTTGGCATGTTCTGAGTAGGGAATAGAGACCGAGTTGTACAGTACTGGTGGTAGAGTCTGGTGATCCAACAGATTATAAAAATACCTGCCACCAACAATGAGAGCTTGAGACTTGGAAGGATTTACAAGCAGACCAAAAGATTTAGCCCACCGATAGACATTACCAAGATCATTGTTGATGGATGAGCAATTGCGTTTGGAAGTGATTCCATGTCAAAGTGGCGATATAACTGCAAGTCGTCTGCGTAGAGATGATATTGAGAAGAAAGAACTTGAGTAATAGAATGAATGAATGAAGATAGAGAAAAGAAGAACTTTCAAGTGTAAAGTAGCGACAAATAAATCTTTAAGTACGTCTTAAAGTTAAGTTGCTTTTCAGTATTCCGGGGCTAAATGTACAAACAAACAGCGGGAGTGTCTTTTTTATACGATGTAAAGATAAAGAATTATACTTGTTTCAAAAAATATATTTAACAATCGCTTTTAAATGATATAATTATGTTATTCGCTTGACGTCATATAATCTCTCTTGTTCACGTGCGCTCTTTCTATTTTTTTCTTGTCTATGCATGACATAAATGCGCAAACAGCTGTACTATGACCTTCCATAGCCAGTAATTGACCACGTATTATACGAGAAATAAACCCATCATTTCACGCTCCAGTACCCTGTATGGACTAAAATAGAACAAACTTAATACTAACGGATAGATTCAATTAATGTTATCTGATCATTTTGTTTGCCGTTATAATGCTAATTAAGATGTCTTTCTGTGAATGTAATGCTTAATTTGTGTATGTTTTACCAGACATTCAATTATTTCATTTATTACATTCAAACTATGGCCTGTACCTAATATAATTATTTTTTACTGTATTTCTTATTGCCAAGAAGAATCCAGAGAATGATTACTCTACAGTCTACATCTAAGTACACACACAAGCCAGTGTTAAAAACATATAAAGAAAACAGATTTGATAAAAAAACTTTGTATGTTCCCAGTGCGCGAATAGCCAGTTGTGCCGAGCGTAAGCAAATTTTTTAACTGTAAGTACTACGGTCGTTTACTAATTTAAGTGATATTCCGTGCGACGACAGACGTGTATGCGAAAATATCGATGGTTCCGATATTATTAAGGTAATACTAGGTTTTGAGATAGTTTAAATAAGACGACGCGCTCTGTTGACACAAAATTTACGATTTCAACTGTTAGCTTTAATTGTTAGGCGCATTCTATACTTTACTTTTTTTGTTACTCTAAAATTCGCAGCCTAACGCTGTTTGCATGCGGGGATTTAACAAAGCAGCAGTAGCAGTCGTGCACTGGGACTTCTTTTGTTTACCCTTATTTCACTGGACTAAATATCCGTGCAGTAAAAATATCGACTTAGAAATTTTGATAATCGGCTTATAATTATGATACTTTTTTCATTAAAATAGAGTAGGCTTTGATTACCACGCTTGCATTGCATATATGTTGTCCAAAACAAGCTCAAAAGCCACGATGAAGCAATACAAACATTTCGTCAGTCGGTCACATGCAAAAGGTAACGACCTAACTTCAGACCATTGTTCTAAAGTGTCACAATTATTATGAACAATTCTAAATAAAGTAATCACGTGTAGAATATCATGATGACGTTTCGGCAACTACAAAATATAGTTGGACGTTTATTTATTATTTATTTTTTAACAGAATTCCAGTCAACATTTTTTATCAGTATAGGCATTTTTATTATTTTCAATCTTTGTCCACTTTAAATTGGGTTGAAAAACAATCCATGGTTATATCGCTTATATTGTAGCGTAGTTTTTACCAGTTATATTTCGGTTAGAACGTAAAAACTTAAAACTAAATCGAATACTCAAACCAAAGCTGATGTTAAAGTAACTTAGCATAAAGAAATCCTAGGAGTAACAGACAGACAGACAAATAAAAAAGTCCTATCTTTGATCGTGAAAGAAAATGTTGTTTTTTTGTCTACTTTAACACGTGATCGCAAAGGGCTGTGATTGGCCGAATGGTTGATGACGTAAACTACTTGTAAACAGTTGCGTCTCAAAAGTAGTCAACAACCAAATTTTAATGGCAAAACGTAAAAAATAGATTGTAGTGTCCTTAGACATCAGTGATTAATGTAGCAGTTTTTAAAAACCTGTCAAATACTCATAACATATTGAATCGCTATTAAATGTACTTAAGCATGTACTTGTATAATCCTTACTACAAAAGGAGCGGAGCATAAATGAAAAATGTTGCAAAAATGAAAAACCGTTGAAACTTAAACACGCGGACAAAGTCGCGGGGTACAGCTAGTATAGCATACATGCGAAGGTAACTCTGTCTGTCTATCGGTCTTGTCCGATTTAAATTAAATTTGGTACACAGATTGTCTAGAGCCTGAGAAAAGACTTGGTTACTTTTTGCCGCGATAACCAACATCCACGCGGGCGGAGCACGCGAGAAACAGCTAGTGATTATATATTTTTGGACTGACAACGAATTCACTAGATCATATTTGATTTATTGAGACAATGATGACAAATGCTTATTTGTTTCATACTAGCATTGTCTAGACTCTGCATTGTCTTGGGTCAAGGTCACATTGTAATGTTGCATCCTAATATTAAAACAGTTTTGAAAACAATTGACGAATGCAAGTTGAATCTGTTCCCTAGTGATGGTATATGTATGTTTGAACTACGTAATAATGATGGTCAACTTTGGTACTATGGTGTTGATTGCGTAGTACTTTTAACTATTTTTTTAAATTCGTATTGTCATGTCACATTAAGTAAAACTAGGTCAAAACTTCAAAATTCTCAGAAACCACAGATTTAGGTAACTTTATAATTCAGTTTTTTTTTTATACTATTTAAAATCAGAAACTGCTGAGTGTGGTTTCTGATCAGGGTTATTAGTAATTCGACTGCTATTCCTGAAGAGGTGTTAGGGTTGGTCAAAATGAACAATTTATACTATGAAAATTATTTACGTAGTTTTGGAAGTGTAAATCTGTTTCTTTGAAGTCCAGACAAATTTTTAGTGTTTCTGTATAAAAGACGTTTAGTTTTAACAATTGTATTAATCAAACTCTAAAGCAAAAAGCAAAGAGGCAATAGTTTGGGAGGGTTTTTAACCCATTTGAATTAAGGGCAGTTTTTCTTAAAAATAAATTAAGTAGATCTTATAAAAAAATACATAAAAGCATCTTGGTTTTATTAGCTTTACAAAAAGGTATAATAGTTCGATAAAACTTCTACAGTTCTTAGAATAGATACCTTAGAATGATCAGGTTGTCCTCTCAAATAAGGCGTATTGAAGAAAAGGTGAAAAGGTCACAAATAAAAGTCAAAGCAAGTAATTATCAAAATGTTATTATATAAAAAGCTATATCAAAATCAGTGCTGCTTTTTGAGAATTTAGAAGTGAAATGTTTCATCGACTCCACTAATTAGAAAGATTGTATATTAGCTGACTACACTTTATAAAAAAAAAAAAACCTTTTATACAGGGTGTTCGGAAATAAAGTGCATTCCTTGCAGGGGGTTAAAGTAGAGCTTATTTGCAGCCAATTTCATCATGGGATGCCATGTCCGAAACCTAGTAATTACTGAGATAATCGAGATTTAAGAGTTTTTATAAAAACACCCGATTTTCAAGTTAAAACGTATCCTTGTGGTGAATTATTCAGCGTTTTGTTTATTATTTTGTTCTTTTCTGATAAACAAATAACCAGAAAACCATAAAAAATCAACATTAGCAAGAAAACACGACGTCTTATTGAGATAAAGCATAAAATCAAGCGTCGTTTCAAGAAAATAATCATATATTAGAAAAATCAATCGTGTTTTACTAAAAAAAAATGTATGTAGTGTTGCGTACAAATTATTTAATTTACTTCCTTAATTCATTAGCTATCTAAAAAAGTATAAAACTTAACAAAATCCTATGAGATCGATTTACAATCACCTTAAAAAGTAATTAATCCGTTTCCGAGAATCGCTCTGAATTGTACGTATTACCGCGCAAGTGTGTGGTTTTTGTTTGGTTGATGACGCCGTCTTGCACTTGCACATTTCCTACTGTCTCTGCATTTGTCCCGCCACATGCAATGACAATAAGGATTGGTTACAAGAAGTTGGGTGGGTAATTTACCGGGTTAGTTAGTTTCAACTATCGTCTGAGTACAGACCTATCGTTGCATTCTAACTACGCTTTTTATTATTGACCTGTTTTACCATGCCTTCCTTCAGTAATGAAGAATACGCAGACATTCTGTTTGTGTACGGATTTTGCAACGGAGACGCTGCAGCAGCAAGGAGGGAGTAAATTCTACGCTTTCCTGATAGGCGTATAACGAATGCAAGAATTTTTTCGGGAACGTTTCGACGCGTCCTTGAAACTGGTCGGTTTACAGCGCGAAGAAGCGATTCAGGCCGACCCCGTGTTTTACCTGCTGAAGAAGAAGAAGTAATACTTGATTTATTTCGGAGAGATCCAACAATCTCTACAAGAGCTGCAGCTAGAAACCTCGGACTATCTCTGAGGCAAATTTGGTTCACCGTGCATACAGCACAATTACATCCGTGCACACCGGTACATGCACAAGAAAAAGGTGATCCAGTCCAACCAGAATGTCTGCGTATTTTTCATTACTGAAGGAAGGCATGGTAAAACAGGTCAATAATAAAAAGCGTAGTTAGAATGCAACGATAGGTCTGTACTCAGACGATAGTTGAAACTAACTAACCCGGTAAATTACCCACCCAACTTCTTGTAACCAATCCTTATTATCATTGCATGTGGCGGGACAAATGCAGTGACAGTAGGAAATGTGCAAGTGCAAGTCGGCGTCATCAACCAAACAAAAACCACACACTTGCGCGGTAATACGTACAACGGAGAGAGATTCTCAGAAACGGAGTAATTACTTTTTAAGGTGATTGTAAATCGATCTCATAGGATTTTGTTGATTTTTATACTTTTTTAGATAGCTAATGAATTAAGGAAGTAAATTAAATAATTTGTACGCAACACTACATACATTTTTTTTTAGTAAAACACGATTGATTTTTCTAAAATATGATTATTTTCTTGAAACGACGCTTGATTTTATGCTTTATCTCAATAAGACGTCGTGTTTTCTTGCTAATGTTGATTTTTTATGGTTTTCTGGTTATTTGTTTATCAGAAAAGAACAAAATAATAAACAAAACGCTGAATAATTCACCACAAGGATACGTTTTAACTTGAAAATCGGGTGTTTTTATAAAAACTCTTAAATCTCGATTATCTCAGTAATTACTAGGTTTCGGACATGACATCACATGATGAAATTGGCTGCAAATAAGCTCTACTTTAACCCCCTGCAAGGAATGCACTTTATTTCCGAACACCCTGTATAAACCAGTCTTTCTGTTCAAACATTTCATTTAATATTGACCGGGACTTTTTTTAGTAGCTTCTAACTATCCAAGTTTGTTCTACCTATCTACATTTAACTTAATTTTAAGTGATTTAGCGTAGAAATCTGTACTAATAACAGAGAAAAGATTTGTATTTTTGTAAGTTTATAACGAATAATCTTAAAAACTACTGGACCGATTTCTAACATTCTTTCCTCATTAGAATGCTACTTTATTCCTGAGTAACATATGCCTTATTACTGAGTTACTTGTGTATAGACGGAGCGGCTCGCTCGCGATAAAACAATAGAATATAAATTTGTCTCTTTAAAAAAATATTCTTCTAAAACTCTATTCTGATTACACCTACATGCATATTTGGCAAGGCTGCATTACTAACTGGACGGTTATAAAACAACATTCCTAACCTCTTCGAAGGACGTCGAAAGGTCAATGTTTGCCCTTTCAAACGACCCCCTGGCATTTTCACTCACATCCGCTCTATAAAGTTAAAAGTCAACCCACACTGCACTTTTTAACTGCCAGTAGTAAACTGTAGGTTTTATTATTTCTTTAATTTAAAGGTTGATATTCAGCTGTTTTTTCGGCTTCGCTCCCGTCAATTGAGTACTTACCCTACCCTATCTACCCTACCCTACCCCACCCTACCTACCTTACCTTTTTTTTATTTTTAAACCTTCCCTGTATTATAGCGAACAAAACAAAAAAAGAATTATTCAAATCGGCACAGCCTTTCTCGAATTTTTGCGAAACTAACGAACAGCAATTCATTTTTTTATAGAAGATTATAAAGTTAAATGTCATTCAATGATTTCTGAGGCGTGTGCGAATGGTACACCTTGAAAAAACATACTTGTTTTAACGTATTTTATTGTAGTTTTTATTTAAATTTGTTTAAACCTAAATGGGAACCTAAATATAAATAATAAGATAATAATAATTAATAGATAGATTAAAAATAGTTTTATTACAAGAATTATAGAAAATAGTTAGAAGTGTTTATTTATAAAAAAAATACATACATTGGAACATAGAACCTCCTCCTTTTTGGAAGACGGTTAATGACTAGTAGAGTTAAGAGTTACAATCCTAACTCAAAGTTTATGGATAATTCTATTTATCATCATTTGTAATACCTAACGAATGGATTCGACATTATGGACAATAAATAAAACCACATACTTGTTTTCGCCTTTGCTATCGATATTTAATAAAATAATAAAATCAGACCAAATCCAACAAATTGGTTAATAATTTTATTAATTTGAATTCTTTAACATTGAAAAGCGACATAATCACGCAGTAAAATTAGTATTAATACTCAAATTATTATGTTAGGTAATGTTTGTTAAATTTTGAGCAAAAATTTTAGTTTTTTATTTGCATTTATTATTATTATTTATTTAAATTTATTTTTGTTACTTCTGTGGACTAGTATATTATGTATGCAACATTTTTATATACCCTACAAATCGTGTTAAAATAATAATTGTAACTAATAAGCACGATAACACTGTGTTTATTGCTTTTAAAAGTCACTGGTCTTTCCCACGTGTGTTGTCGTATTTAAATAGGCCATAATTATATGACTCAACGGCAATAATTATAATTAGTAATGCAGTTAGGTACAAATTAAGTTAATTATATTATTATTTTGTCTAGCTAAGACAAGGCTAGGGAATTCTTTTATGTTTATTTCTTCATTAAAGTATTAATTAGCACAGTGGAGTTATTAGTGTTTGCCAGTTTTGGGTTCAAAGGTTTGATCTTTAACATAAGAAAAATCTGTTAACGATTTAAATAATACCTTGTACTTCAAAGTTTTTACTTCTTTAGACAAGTACGACCTCAATATACCTGTGACTATAATCTTTACAAAGTATAAAATAAATCCAGCTGTTTGTACGCTCAGATGTTTTAAACTACGCAACGGATTTTAATGCAGTTTTCATCAATATATAGAGCTATTCAAGAGGAAGGTTTGTGTGTATAACTTATTAATGTTTTGTATACCCGTGCAAAGCGGTTCACAATAATTTCTGTAAAAGAAGCGAAACGTCGGAGAATAAATTATCTAATCGAGAAAATACCTATCTCAATTTTAAGTATATTTATACAACTAGAGTCATCAATAACGTCTTAAAAGTGCGTCAAATACTACTTACGTATACTTGAAATAAAAACATTTTGATTTTGATACTATTTAAAAGGTTAGGTACACACGACAGGATATGGCGGTACCAATAAAATCGTCATTATAAATATTATTTTTTTATTTATAGCTAATTTAAACAAAACAAAAGCTATATGACGCAGTATTATCTATTTAAATCTCAAATATTCTTCACATAAACAAATCTATCTACTCAAATATTAAATTTATTTTAAACTCTAAATATAAGTTGTTCAAAAAAATCTATATTGTGTGTTAATTGAGTAGGCAAAAACAAAGCTATTTATATAAACAATATTACTTTTTATGAGCTGTTCTCATATTCACAAAAACTTTAAAAACAGGTTATTTTAGAGACAATAACATTTATTCTACGGATTTCGTCAGTTCTAGATATTTCCATTTGTCTCATTTGTGGTGGAATTATTATTTATTTGTTAAAGTTTTAGGATATAGATAATAAACTTATGAACTAAACAGTGTCTTACAAAACAGTATAGATTATTACTTAAAGGTATTTAATACAAAACTTACTTCAAAAGTGCTTCTTATTTGACGTATCGAATGTTTATTGTTATTTATTCAATAAAGTTTTATTTTAGATTTAAATATAATAATAATATTTTGGGACAACTTACACACGGTCATCTGATCCCAAACTAGGCAGAGCCTGTATTATGGCAACCAGACAACTGATAAACATACTTATATATTTCTAAATACATACATATTATAGATAAATTACACCCAGACACAGAACAAATGATCCTGCTCATCACGCAAAGATTAGTCCTGGGTGGGAATCGAACCCACAACCTCCGGCTTAGCAGTCAGGGTCACTAACCCCTAGACCAACAGGCATGTCGATATGTTTTTGTTATGTTCATCTCTAATGACCGCGGGTAAATTGTTTAGAATGTATGGAACTCTTTAGATTCTATTAATTACCAGTATGACTATTATGATAATTAATCTTTCCTATTTTCCTATGTTCCTATTTATTTATTTTTGTTTATTATTATTTATTTATTATTATTACTTATTTATTATTTTTGTTGCTTTGTAGCTACATTCAGAATGTAAAGAAATAGGAAGATTTATAAGAGTTTACTTTAGTACTAAAAGTTCAATTGTATGCGCAAGTTAGGCAAGCTCATTTAAAAAGAAGTCCTATGCAAAAATCAACCTTATTTCAATGACCCAAAACAGTTTTTTTAATGCGATAAAAATGTACTCTCTTCTTCGACCCGGTGTGAAGGGACCAAAGAGTCTAACAAACAGTAAATAAAAGCATAAGACACAGCCAAAATACTTACTTTCATAAAATGAAGAACGGTTTTAAGTAGAGTAATTAATACATAAATAATGAGATGTTTACATTCTTATGCTGAAAAACGGATCACTAAACAACGGTCACTCAAAAAGTACTATTAAACGACATTGGCGCCGATTCACTTGTACGCTAACTAAATCAAAATTAAACCATTGCTATCTTTTACTAACATACAGCGTGAGAAACGGACGGTAACAGATAGCAACTAACTTAGAAATGTCAAACCACTTTCTCTTTAAATCGCTGTGTTTTAGGTTTTAGTGCACACGTTTCTGGGTGCTGGTAGATTTGTATAAGAATTTTAGTCGAAACTAAACTTGACAGCTCTTATTTTTTTTTTGTCCTTTTCTAATCGTGTACAAGTGAAAAAGATACCGATAGCCTAAAATAAGTTTAGTTTGGGTTTAACAGAATCGATGCCAATGGCTCAATTATAATTATTTATCTACATACAATTAAATGTAATATGTAATTAAATGACGTTTGGCTCGTGCTCATAAATCATTAGGCAGAGTTATCAGAGGGTAACGCTAAGACAACATGGCGGGGTCAACGAACTCGCTCCAGCTGTAGCGAATTGGAACTACCGATCATTCTAGATGTGCGGATTATATTTTTATCCTGTTTATATTTAGCGTGTTTTAAAACTAATATTTTAATATGACCTTCAAAATAAATCATACTTTTTAGTAATTTTATATACTTATTTACAAGCAACCCGTTTAATATGCATGTATTAAATATATATATATACCACTGTATTTATTTATTTTTCTTGAATCACTATCTATTGCTGAAAACGGTATTAAAATACATTGCGTAGTTTAAAAGATAAGCGTACATACAGCAGAAGCGACATTGTTTTATACTATGTAAATATTCGCTTTAAATAATGTTAAGCTGACTGTGTTTTATATTGTATTTTTAAATATGATCCTACCTATATGGTAGATGTGTGTTGTATCGTCGACCGCATATAAGAGTAAACACTTTTGAATTTACTTTGATTCTTATTATCTAAACAGTAAAGATGGTTTTCGGATTTTTTAAGAGATCAACCCTAACCGTTCGCAATATATTTGTACATGATTGCATTAATTTAAAACATTAAAGCATAAAGACGAAATACGAAATGCAAGCTTCGGGAAGGAAAGCACTTTCTACATTATTTAGGTAGTCAACTACCATTAATAGACCATTAACTGTGTTCCGTTGGTACTTACGTATTATCACCCAGACTTATCCACGCACATCATCATTATCATCATCATCATCTATATAGCCTTTGTCATCCGACGTGAAAGGAGAGGCCCAGCGCCTCTCCTTTCACGTTCTGTCCGGTCCTGTGCCAGTCTCATCCAGATTCGACACGAAACTTTAGTAATGTCGTCGACCCATCTTGCTTCCAAACGACCGACGCTTCTTTTGCCTAACCTTGGCCACCATTCTGTCAATGCCTTGCTCCACCTGTCATCACTTAGTCTGGCCAAGTGTCCTCCACTACACATAACCAACGATAAATTATTTACTGGAAACTTGTGTACCTACATAAAAGTGATCGTCTGTGGACTTTTTGGGTGTTTCACTTGCGTAGTGTTTCTAGAGTACTTGCTTGAAGTGGGCATGGCATTTATTAGCCATGTTTGACATATGGGGATGACCATTCAGTGGGCGAGAGTTGACGCAACGAGATACATATGTAAAATGTCAATATTTGTAACTCCTTTAAAAGTGCAGTAATCAAGGACAAGGTTTTTCTGTAGGTGTGAGAAATGGACATGAGAATAACAAACATGATGTAATAAAGAGTTTGTGATTAATATTTGACCTTGAGATTTTAAAAATATTTGATACAATTAAAAATAGATTCTAAAGGGCCCCCGAGATGGTCCAACGGTTTGATTTAAACATATAGATTTTGGTTTGATTGTTAAACATTTCAAACTAGCATCATTCATCTATTATCAAAATGGTTAGAATCAATCCAAAATGTTTTAATGAAAACGTTTGGCCGTCTCTTGGTCCATAAAGGTTGCTGTTGGTACTGGTTACATGAAGGCTCATATTAAAGAGTTATTTATTGATTTACGAGCTACTGAGTAAACTTACAAAACAAATAGTTTAACATAACGACGCTCAATAAAATTAGCTAACGGATAATTTCCTAAAGAACGAAATACACAATATATAAACTCAGACCCACGTCAAGGCACAAATTTCCTAAAAAAATATGACGTAAACCTTAATTATTTAACGTGAGACAAAAAACTAATGAATTGAACACGCCTCAAAGGCACCGGACACAGTAGCATGCAAATTACTGTGGTTGTCTCAAGGCCCTAAACAATGCAAGTAGAACTCTAACAAATGAAGGTAACTCAATGAATGAACGTAAATTGGCTCAACATGAAAACAAAACACTATCAAGAGATGCTGGTTGTTTTATTAAATGTAATTTTGAAGGGCTTTTAAATAAATAGGTAATCTGATATGTAACAGGAAATAGTTACATAATACTACACAATGTAATGCGTTTCAATTGTATAGTAGTGTCGTTTTACGTTAAATACAAGTCGGTAATAAAAACTATATTATGTGGTGTAGTTGTATGACGTCATCGTCTAAAGACTACACGGATGTCCGAGTGGTAGGTTTTTACGCCAATTACCACTGTACGCATGCTGTGGGTTCGATCCCCGAATGGGACAAGAATTTGTGTGATCCACAAATACTTGTTCCAAATCTGGGTGTTCTTTGTGCATGTGAATTTAATGTTTGTGAAACCCCCCGCGAAACAAGGATTAAATTCCTTAGTGAGGAAGGAAAAAAGAGGATAACTTCAAAATTGTTTCTCGCCTTAGACAACTTCCAAATAGCGATATATTTGGAAACAGTTATGCACTCAATATATAAATCTTTTTACAAGAAAGTAGAGACATACTTGTATAACATCGTTGATATTGTCAGAATAGAGGCCAAGTATATGACTCAAAATGTTTCTAAACAGAAAAACAAACAAGTTAGGCAAGTCCCTGACCTCATTTTATCATTGAGACGGACACTTTATAATAATTGTCTTCTTAAAGAATTTTGTTACCTGAATACTTTTGTTAAATTATTTGCAAGAGACTAATTTGTTAGACCGCGGAGCAAACGGTCATTTATTTGCTACTTTTAACTCCCGAAGCAAATAAGAGTTTATTAAGTTTGAAGTGTCTGCTTGTGAGTCTGTCTGTGGCTTCGTAGACCCCTAAAAAAATGGACCAACTATGATTTTTTTCTTGTAGAGCTGACGTTTTCTTGATGCTTCTCAGATATAATTTATGACATTATATAAAGATTTTATTTCTATATTTTTTTCTGTATTTCTAAAATTTTTTATTTATAGTTAAAAGCGGCAAAAAAAATACACACTCTGTTTAAAAATGTATATACCGGACCATAGTCTCTTATTTTTTTTGTTCCCAGGGCAAAAGTAAACCCGGAAAATTTCCATTGCATCAAAAATAACCCCTGCACTCTACCTGCGTCTACGTGACTATCACTAAAACATCAAGCCACACTGCAAGACACGTGCAATCTACAGAATTGATAACCATTGTGTATTCAGCGCCCAGCAACCAGTAGCCAGGCATCACACAATGGCAGCCAACTTGAATTGACACCAACAATTTGCAATCGTTTGTAAACAAATAACATGAGTCGATTCAATCGTGTGAATTACTCGATAGAGATTTTTTGATTATGTTTTTGGTTAAGTGACGATTCTTAATTAAACTTGTTACATTTAGATTCGTTTAATTTTATATAAGACTAGCGACTGGCCCCGGGTAGCACATCAATATACCCTACGTTACTCAGGGATAAAGTAGCATGTTAATAGTAAAATAATATTTGACTAACATACAAATCTTTTCTCTTTATAATATTAGTATTATAACACTTATATATAGATTTATTAATCTATTGATATTGAGTTAAAAGCTTATTATGATGAGTTTATTACTTAAAGGTTATTTTTTTTTTACACAAATTTTATTAAATGAAAAAAATTGACAAAATAAAAAAAGTATTTAAAACAAGTTTGAACAAAAAACAAATGAATTTTAAAATGTCGTTCGTTAGATTTATAAAATACATTGCCAAAAAAAGTCAACTGAAAAACAGTGATTAATATTATCGAGAGAGGTTATTCATTTCTTTTAAACATTGGCCTTAGCTGTATTTATTTTGCGAATGTTTGCACATAAATCTCGTGTATAAACATTAATCAGTACTTTTGTTGTCAGGCAAAAAAACAAATAAGTATTCCCCTGTCTTTGTTTTATCAGTTTGTGCGTATCATATTAGAACATGCCGATAACATATTATTATCTCGTACTCTATAATAACATTGACACCATTTACTTCTAATGTAATTTTTTTTATTAAAATTGTGTCTCCTTTTACCCAAATTCAATAAAGGTATGATATTTTGTTTCAGTGAACAAACAAATTGTATTTTACGAAATCTTTGCCAATTGGGATCCATTTTAATTATATATTTTTTATGATCAAGATAGGTTAGTTATATCTGAAGAGTGGTCCTGTAATTTTTACATAAAAGAATCCCTTTTTAGGGTAAAGAAAATTCCAGGGTAGAAAAGTAAGAGGTGCTTTGTATAAGAGTTTTTATTGAGTTTGAGTGTTGGAAGTTTTATTATATTTAAATAGGTAATTTATAATATGATTATTATACAGCTGTGTCATTCTAGCATTTAAGTTTACAGTTTCGAGTAGGTTTAAGCTGACCTTAGTCTGATGTAATGTCAACTACGACATAAAACGTCTTTGTGAATTCGTAAATTAGGTAGGTATTTAAATATAATTGATCTCTGGAAAATTTGAGATTTTTTGCGTCTTCTGAAGAATCTTTATTATATTCTGCAATACCTACACACTACAATTTTTACTGTAGTTTTTTTTTAAACTTGCAGACTTAAAATTTTTTATTTTTGCAATTTGTGTTTAAATTACTTTATTAATATGTAATTTATATTACTTTATATTTATTCGTAGGATAGCGGGCAGTGACTGGAAGAGAAGAGCTGAAGATCAAGCTCAGTGGCGTGTCAAGAGAGAGCTTATGTCCAGCAGAGGACTGATACGGGCTGATGACGACGATATTTAAAGTTACTAGGTTAAGTTTATTAGCAAATACTTTACTAAAGTCTTTACCTTTTATGTAACATAGCTGTCCCCCGCGACTTTGTTCGCGTGTTTTAGTTTCAACGGTTTTTCATTCTTGCAACATTTTTCATTAATGCTCCGCTCCTATTGGTCGTAGCGTGATGTTATATAGCCTATAGCCTTCCTCAATAAACGGACTATCCAATACAAAAAAAAATTTTCAATTCGAACCAGTTGTTCCTGAGATTAGCGCGTTCAAACAAACAAACAAATAAACTCTTCAGCTTTATAATATTAGTATAGATTCAATTAGTAGCAGAAATACGTACCTATGTTTGTACGTTTGCATCATATTTTGTTTGTTTATTTTGATACAATATTTTGCCAACAAGGTTTAAATAACATAGGCATTTTTGTGATGTTTAAAATTGATAATCTCTATTCCGATAACATTAAAGTTCAATTTAGATATTTTTCTTCATAGTTTCTAATAGCTACGAATCAAATAAAAAAAAAGTTATTTTTACATATTTTCAGACTCGTAATTTTCTTGAGATATAATAATAAACTGACGATTTATTTTAATGTTTTTATAAAGGATCAAATTTTAATTGTGTACATTAAGACACTACTAAAACAACTGCATCTAATTACCTTCCACTTTAAAGTGCAATTTGCCTTTAAATTATATGGGTATGTACCTTACTAGAGCTATTTTATTCTTACTTGCAAAATTGAGTTATGATCAGGTCATTTCGATATATAATGCAGTCTTATCGAAGTGTTATATCTTGTTTGTTTATGCCATAAGTGGTGGCTATTGGCTTGATACTGTTCATGATATTATAAATTGTATGCTATGACTTTACTTATTATGTGAATAATCTCAGATGTAAAAACGTCATTGTGGCATTTGCGGTAGTGATATCTGTATTTAATATTATGTCAAGCAAAAATATCAAGTGTTATTTCCTACATTTTGTTGCAACAATGCAAAATGCATTCTAAGCTATGCATACAAAGTATTCTTTAGAACAACTGTACGAAAAAGGAAACTGCTCTTGATTTTATTCAATGTTTCTGAATTATGTCAAGGTGTACTTACGTATAACAGTAAAATAAAGAAGTAAATTCAGTAAAAACACATTTATTACTCAAATAAACTTATTCTAGACCTTTAACAATTATTGGTATATACTTTGGTTTTACAGCTGTTTGGTATCACTTCACAAAATGTCCTAACACTTTTCCACCGTGAATTCCAAAGGTTCACTTCTCCAGGCGGTTCAAACTTCACTGTGCACCTTCGGGGTCCTCACGACCCGGAGGTTGAGGCCGAACAGCCGGCCGCAGCTTCATAACTTCATCCGGGAGGCGAGAGCGAGTTGATCAAGGCTCCTCATCCTCGGACAAAGACGGCAGCGCCAGCGTGCGGCGGAGCTTCTCGCGGCGCTGCGGCGAGATGGACTTCTGTCTGCGGAGGCAGTTGGTGCGCATCACGTAGGACCGCGGCTCCGGCTCGAAGACGTCCTCAGAGTCATCCTCCAAGAGCGCGGGCAGCGCGGTCCCGCGGAGCTTCTGCCTCCTCGGGCAGTCAGTCACGATGGTGTCCATTTCCCGATGCTTGGACAGCGACGGGTAAACGTCGGCGTACAGCGTAGCAACAGTTTCTAGTTTCACAACCATGGTGGATACTTTATTGTTTGATATTTGTATAACGTTTATAGATCGCGACGTGCTCTCGTCGAGTGCTCGTTGCAGAGTGCGGGGCGGCGGGTCGGCGCGCCTTTTATACTCTCGCGGTTCGTGATAAATTGGTTTGTGTGCAGTTCGTCTGGCGTCACTCGGTTTGTATGTGTTTACGCTAGGGTTTGCGTTGACTTGAGGCGTGTAAAAACCGTTTTGCTCATAGTACGTAGAAGCCGAGCACACCTTTGTGAGATTTAGACGTTTTTTGCATCGTAAACACGTGTTTCTTTTACTTTTTGCGGTGCTGAATTTTCTTGGAACGATTTTATTATTGATTCGGGAACGGAAGTATTCTTGGCTGTGGGATTTAGGAATCCCGATAAATAAATCGATTTCAGGGAAATATCTATGTAGGTCAACTGCTTTTCAGGACTAATGACCTTTGAGAAGATCAACATTTCTAACGCGCATTAGGAACTAACATTAATCTTCCCGTCCTAATCTCTTTCTTCCTAACCTCCATATGGACATGTCCTTACAACGTAATAAAGATGGACAGCATCATAATAGAGCTGAGCTTGACCTGGTTAACGGGATTGAAGCTCCATAAGTGAGGATACAAACAGCACTGCAATGGCTTTCTGACCTTCGAATGCAAATACTTTAGACTTCAGAGCATGCGATGCCATCCTTTGCTGATTGCAAATGAGTTTTCTGCATTTCTAATACATTGCAGACGATTCTGGAAAACGTTTGGCCTATTTTTATGGCCTTGTTATATTACTTATAGAATCATGCATGTGTTTCATATGCAATTTTTACCGCGATATAACGAAGCTGTAGTGTGTGTTTGTTTGAACTCGTAAATCTCCACAATCGGTTAAAAAAATGAAATTTATTAAGTAGCCATAATTTGGAAAAATGCTATCTGAAATCACGCTATATCCCTTAGGAGCTGAGCATAAAGGCATGTAAAACCACGTGACACAGCTAGTAAGTTAAATACCAGTATTTTTTCTTATTAATTTCCCTGATAATACTTCAAATTTACACAGAAGAGTACATAAATTTCGTCAATCACTAAATGAATTCCGAGTATGGGAGCACGTTCATTGCCAATTACCTGACCTGATTCCAATTCTGAGATTGCACAACGTTTTCCGACAGATTCTCTTTTTTAAATCAAATCAAATCAAATCAAATCATTTATTTTTGTAACTAGGATAAAAAATCATCACTTTTACAAGTCACATAAAACATTTTTTTGAGCTCGCTGGATTCGACACTTCCTAACTGGCTACCCTGAGAAGAAATGTCGAAACAAACTCAGACTCAAATCATTTTCATATTATTTGTTCGCCGGAAGTTGCTTTGCAGATCTGAAAATATGCACAAGCGACTTAATTAATAATTGGCGATGACTAAAATATAATATTTTACCTCTGATTGCATTAATTACACTTTCTTGTACCATATATATGTGCATACTTAGGTACTTTATTATATTTCAGTGTTTTCAGCATTTTTTTCTTTCATCCTAAATATTAATATTTTCAGAGCCATAGTACCTATACCTAATGTGAGAGAGGAGTTTCTTCACAAGAGATTCATCCATTATCCAGCAACTCTTGCACCCTTTCAGACTTGAGAATGGCTAATGACCAGGCTATCAACATTGCGACATTTCGATCAACGAGGCTAGGACAAAAGATGATGACCGAATTGAGCCTTTGCCCAGCAGTGGGAAAGTTTCTAAATTTTTCTTCTGTCTAGCCTTTTTACAAGCTATGTTGGGGTTGGCTTCCAGTCATAACGGATTCAGCTGAATACCGTATTTTACACCGATTTTACTGGGTAACACAATATTCGGTAGTAAGACTCGTTGTCAGAATTGTTTTAACGACTGTCAAAGGACCAGGGACCATCTCGGTTTGTTAACAAATGGTCACCCATCCTTGACCAACCGCGGTGAGCGCGGCTTAACCTTCACTATTTGACAAACAGTGCCTACGGCTTACGCTTAGCTACGAGCCTCTCAAGGGCATAGTTTCTAATTATAGATACATGAGCATTAGTAATCGAAGAGAATCTATTATTCCAGGATTCAATGTATCTCACGGCTGACCCAGTACCGTTTATTATGTAGCTATTCTGGGAACGTGGATATTAACACGCTGTTTACGTCGGTAGAGTATCCATTACTTACAGTTCCCGATAGGTGATAATTGTATATATTGATAATTTTGATCTGGAAAAACGTCTTGTTGACTCCTCGCGTGACCCAAGGGCTGGCTTTTACCTTGGACAAAGAATTAGCATTGCCATACAACGTGGCAATGCTGCCAGCCTTTTGGGTACACTTCCAGTCGACAGCGACGTGGATGAATTTTTTGACGCAATTTTTTAGTTTTTTTTTTTTTTTTAGTTAAGTTTAGTTTTGTTTAAAGTGTATATATAGTTAAGTTTGTAAATATTAAGATATAAATAATTTTTGATAATATATTATGTGATATAATACATAATTATATATGTTCCATCATCTGTACCATATTTTTGGCAAATAATGATATTTTGATTTTTATCCTTGTGTTTCAATATTAGAGGTATTTTGACAGTAGTTGAGTATGTGGTATGGTTTTGTTGTGTCGTGAGTTTGATGCCTAACATTGTCTTTGACTTGTCGTCAATAATTTTAACCTAGTTAGGTCTTTACCTTGTTGACTTTGTAATTGTTACGGAAAATAGTAAGATTTTTAATATACAAAGACCACATTCCAAATCTATAAATATCAAAATTAGTCTCCATTTCCCTTCGTCATTGCATCACGTAATTCTTATTTTGTCGTGTTAATTAATTAATGTCATGAAAATTATTATAAACAAAAAAACATTGTTTGAAAATCTCACATCACCCGTGTATATCAGTAAATATATAAAAACTAGCTGTCCCCCGCGACTTTGTCCGCGTGTTTTAGTTTCAACGTTTTTTCATTTTTGCGACATTTTTCATTTATGCTCCGCTCCTATTGGTCGTAGCGTGATGTTATATAGCCTATAGCCTTCCTCAATAAATGAGCTATCCAACACTGAAAGAATTTTTCAAATCGGACCCGTAGTTCCTGAGATTAGCGCGTTCAAACAAACAAACAAACAAACAAACAAACAAACAAACTCTTCAGCTTTATAATATTAGTATAGATATGTAACATGTAACTCTTTCAAAAACTTCCCTTTTGGTAAAAGACACTTACAGCTACACCTGCAATAATATATTAATCTACCAAATAGCGAAAAAGTCTTCAAATCCTCAAAACTCATAACTTCTATTCAATAACACTTTTTCAAACAAGTGAACAACATAATTTTCTCTCACTGCACAGAAGAGTAAACATTCTGCTGTCTCGTAAATTTTTGCACCCTCACGAGGTAAGTTAGGGTTGGGGGTAGTATAAGGCCCTCTGGGGTCACCCCTGCTTTATTGAGGGTATTTGCGGGCCACAAGGGAAATCAATAATAGATGGGGATTCAACCACGGAGGCTGGTAAAATGTCAGTTGTATTCTTATACACGTTTGTAATGTTGGGAGATATTTTGTTGTTCTTTATTTCTGTATGTAAAGTACCATTGATTTTCCGAAGATCTGTACGTTATTAAAGAAACAGTATATTTTTTTATTTATTTTTTTAGATAATCCTTTTATTTACCAAAGATATTTCGAATTTATCTTCCTTCTATATATGAGAATAAGCCTATTCCCAGCAGTGGGACATTTATAGGCTGGTATTATAATTTTTATTAATATGTTTAGATAATCCTCTTAGCTATTTACGGTACTTGGAATTTAATTGAGGATAAAAATTCCAAATAAAAGATACATTGGAAAAAATTTAGATACAAAACAGCAAAGACATCTAGACACTAACAACAGTGCAGGAATAACAAGAAGAACTTTCAATGATAATCTTCTTAAAATGTCATCTGAAAGTTAAGTACTGAATATACTGATAGCATTTAACCTAAGTAAAGTAATATCAAAAGATACTTAGCATTATATATTTACAAAAAGAAACGTCACCAAACCTATCCATTGTTTCATGTCTATTAAAAACTAATCAAGTTCATGAAACGCTTGTCTGCAAATTACTTGTGTACGTAAACAACAGTTAACTAGGTAGGTACGAGTAGATTAATGTTTTCCTATTTTACGCCGAATCACTTCATATAATAGGCGCCTACATCTGAATGGTGACTAGAAAATTCCCAATAGGCATGTTTCCTATATTTTTTTTAATGTCCGTCTTGTAGATTAATGAATTTTATTGGACACGTATTTTTTCTTTTTACCTGCAATCAAAAAATGGTCAAAATACAGAGAACGGAAATTACGCGTGACGTCACTCCTCGCTACGATTTTTAGCGAGGCGTGGCGTCATAAGCCCCCACTCCGAAACTTTAAAGCGGTGTATCTTTGTATTTTTTTATTGTTTTGATAAAAGAAAAAATACGTGTCTAATATTTTTTTATTATCTAACTGGAAGACTAAATAGATTTCAACTTTTCATACCCAGGAAACATCCCTATTGTTTAACTAGAAAATTCATAATAGGTAATCTTATAAATGATAAAAAAAATAAAAATATTTTTACTTAGCTTTCCGAAATTCACAGAAAGGACACAGAAACATATACCCCCGAATAGTTAAATACCATTTAGCTTTAACACATTCTTAAGTGTATAATTGTCGGTACTTTACACCTTAAAGGGACAGAGACAGCATGAGACTTAACGGCGATTTTAAACTGATTGACATTCGAGTATTCAACCAATAGAACGCAAAATTTAAATGGTATATTTAGAAAAATCTCGACGGTGTTAAGCAATAACTAAGAAACTTCTGAATTGAAATTCTCTATAGAAAAATTGAAATAAGAATCTGCTAATCAATTGCTAATCATCGTCGAGATTTAAATAAATAAGGCCATAAATGTTTAAGATTTTTTAGTAATTAATTTTTTTTTGCTTGTTGTATACCAGCTTTACTTATTTATTTATTTATTTATTTATTTATTCTTTATTGTACACTGTAAACAAAAATAAACATGAAAAAAAAAATATATACATAACAGTGGTACAAAGGGCGGCCTTATTGCGCACGGCAATTTCTTCCAGGCAACCATTGGACGGAATAAATATAAAAATATAAGAGAGTGTACAGCTACAGACTTAATATCTAACACGTCATGCTAAATATAATTGAACAAAGAATAAACTAAACAATAATAAAAACAATTAACAATAACGAAATATGATAGCAAATTTTAACATTTATATTGATAGGGAAATGTAATGGTTTCTGAGTGCTTTTTTAAATTTAACAATTGTTTGTTCGCGACTTATTTTGCTTTATGTACTTAGTCTACTTCAATTATATGATACAAGCAGTAAATAAGGAAGCTGTCCAACAAAACAACAATAAGCATATGTCCTCCGTCCTATAACATAACTATAAGGAAATTAATTACAACTCATATCACCTCAGTACAAGCACTTAATTATCATGTACAAGATACCTTAGGAAAATTATTGTTTACCTACCGGTTCATTAAGAATGTTATATTGTTTTGATCGGATATATTCTGCCTTTTAATCTAGCTACAGTTTCTTTGTTTGTTTGTTTGAACGCGCTAATACCTTTAACATGTATGTGTTTAGAGATATAATTATAAAAGTATGTTTATCAGTTGTCTGGTCACCATAATACAGGCTCTGCCTAGTTTGAGATCAGATGGCTGTGTGTAAGTTGTCCCAAGATTATTATTAACTATTTACGCAATATATATCGTTATAGTCATTGACGTTGAACGTCAGTGTGGCCCATCATAATAGTGTAAAACAACGGAAAATCGTTAAAATTTACGTACAATATAATTAAAGCAAAACTACGTATTTGAAACACTTATAGAAAGTCTTTAAGCTGACTCACAAAACGCGCCGAAACGCCATTAGAAAAATGAGAATGAAAACTCGAAATAAAAAAGTATAACCACCTTATGCCATTCATTTCGACGATTAAAACAACCAAAAACTAACCTATTGCTAACGTTGTACAATAGCAGGAACACGGCACAATCGGTTAACGATAAAGCTAACAAAAACTAATGGACTGACAATTGATCAGTTTTACTTCGAAAACAACTGTTAAAATACAGTTAAAAAGAACTACAGTCAAGAATGTGCGACAAGACCAAATAAAAATCTAGAGCACAATACATGTTTAACCTTTTTAGAGCACAAATAGTCTTTTATACGCGAGTTCAAATGAAAAAGAAATGAATAAAATGAAGAATTAAGTGTGACAACACTATCGATGTTTTTTAGCGTAGACTGGCCAAGATTAAACTATCATATATGCGTTTATTAGGTTTAAACATTGGCTCGTGGCTAAGTGTCAGTACGGTTTGATCGATAATAAAGGGTTAAGCCGCTCTCGCCGCAGTTGGTTCGTGGATAGGTGACCATTTGTAAACATATCCCGTCTGTCATACTTTAATATTTGATAAACGTTAAGTCATTCACTTCTGGCAACCAGTCTTACCACGGGATAAAAAAAAGGTTTAAACATGAAGAAAAATAAAATTTATATTATATGTTATCCAATACATATAATTAGATTTCACATTGGTTTTTTGTCGTCAAGAAAAATGTCTTGAAATTACATAAGTATAAAAAACAGTTATACGCCTTCGTTTACAGTACATTGTAACGGTCTGACCTACTTTTGATAAGTTCAATAACAGTCTCAAGCGAATTTCGAATACATAACCTCTATTCTTTGGGAAAACAGTATGAAATTTAGGACCTGTGTACACGAAGCAACGCAAGTCTCCGATACCCGACAACTTTAGTATCCAAGCAACTATCGCCATACAAACTCATACAGGAACTCGTAAAATCTCCAACGACGCGAGCCTGTGTAAGAAACATAGGCTCGCGTCATTGGAGACTTTAGTCAGGTATCGGAGAGTTGCGTCGTCTCGTGTACGAATGGGTTTACAGTTAGCTACGAGTTATCGAGTTTCAAGTCAAGAGATTAGATAATTTACCTCATCCAAACATTGTTCTCAACTCTAAATATACAATAACAAAGACTAACAGGTTTGTTTGCGTTAAAGTGGGGCAAAGTGGTTAATATGAGTCATTAAGCAAAATATGGAAGAATCATGAATTACAAGTGATATTGACCTGAAGTGTACTGAAAATATGTATCATTTTGCAATTACTCCGTTTTAAGATAAATCGGATAAGTTGTGTAATTTCCACTACATCAAAAAAAAACATTAGATACTGGCCTTTTTGCTTTGGGATACTGTGTTACCCAGTAAAATGGGTTGTGAAGTTCAGGTAGGCAGTAGCTCCATGTAAAATAAGGTATTCAGCTGAATCCGGTAAGACTGGAAGCCGACCGCAGCATAGCTTGGGAAAAGGCTACGCAGAAGAAGATACTGACCTTTTTGCAGGAGACATTTTAGTGAAAACACATTTGCACTCTCTATTCCCTCACTCTCATAGTCCGATGGGACCACGATCAGATACGACCTTTGAAAGATCAGGCAAGCATAGAATATTCTTGTAAATGTCCTCTTGGCAGCCGTGTCCGAAAGGACATTTACAAGGATATCAATTTATTTAAAGTTTAGAATTTTCAAAAACAATTTGGAATCGAATTAAATTACTCATCATTATAAATTCCCATCTTTTAGCTGTCGC
Organism: Diachrysia chrysitis; assembly: GCA_932294365.1. Lineage (NCBI taxonomy): Eukaryota > Metazoa > Arthropoda > Insecta > Lepidoptera > Noctuidae > Diachrysia > Diachrysia chrysitis. Next base: position 3,311,523 of record OW028659.1, on the reverse strand, counting down.
ACATAAAACTTTCTGTGAATGACGTAAATCTATATAGGTAGATAAAAGAGAATGTAACTGTGTATGTAAAAAAAAAGTTGATCGATTGCGTGAGAGATGATATAAGGAAAAATCAGTGTATGACAGTATGGCGGCTAATAGAGTAGAATGGAAGCAGAAAACATTGTGCGTCGATCCCAAATAAATTGAGAAAAGGGCAGGAAGAAAATGTGTTTATGTTCACCTAAAACTCGAGAACCGTTTTCCCAATTGATATAAAACAAATAAAAAGGGCGATATGACGACTCTGACAAACATAGTTAACTTAGCCGCATAGGTGGCGCTGGTGGCAGTGATGTTTATTTTTTGAAAGGTCGAATTGTAGATTTTTAGGTGAAGCGAAACGCACGGGGCCTCAGCTATTTCCTAATATAAGGAAAAGAAAGGTTTTCCTTCAATCGATGACGTAGTTCAGTGTGACGAAATATTTACTATTTAAGGCCATATTGGTTTTGCTTCTAAGTTTACCTTGTATTTACGCCTTTGAATTCATTCATTAATATTTTTGCACGTTCATTCATTTGGTTGGTAACATTTTATAAGGTTACCAATATAAGGAAAATAGAATTTATGCCACTAATAATAAAGTACAAAGCAAAGACAATGCACGCTCCTGTAAATTTTAAAAGTACACGAAATCCTAAAGTAAGCGTTCACCTGATGAATTGCCCATTTCTTCTTTAAAATAGTGAAAACAAATTAAGTTGAAGAATAGATGAAAGTTATATATTAACAATAATATCCACACGGCCATCTGATGCCAAACTAGACAGAACCTGTATAACGGCAACTAGACAACTGATCAACATATTTAAGCAGCAATAGCCTAATGGTCAGGGTGACCGCCTATTGATCGAGAGGTCGCAGGTTCGATCCCCACCCATTACACTATTGACGTGAACCCACTCCGGATACAAGCATATTTAGCTTAGTTGGAGGGGTTAACAAGATTGCTAGTAATGTGAATTCTACCCACATTGCTATCAACCTTTTAAAATAAAAAAAAAACTTATATATTTTTAAATACATACATAATAAAGATAAATTACACCCAGACAAACATTTAATATGGTTTATGGTTTCCCATTTTCACTTAGACTGTGGGCAGTTTTTTGTAAAAACTTTTAATAAATAGGTACTTATTCCGAAAGCTAAAACTTACGTTAAAAAAATATATATACAAAAGTGCTGTTTATTTCTCCAGCAGTCCCGCGATAGGAGAAGTGGTAAATATTATCAAATTAGTAAATTTTTCAGTTTATTTTGTGCTATCCACAGACTACAATGTCCGATCAAAGTTTGCGAGTTAATGTAGATTAATTGTAATTCAATACTCTATTAAGACAGTGTTGTTTGTGGTTTCACTATGTATTTACCTTTTGCACCGAATGTAGCATTTAGAATTGTGGTTATCTACCTATAACTGTGTTACGTCATAAATCGTCGTCATGAGTCAATGTGATTCATGAATAACTGAGTAAATATTGTTTTGTGGTTAGTTTTTGTCACTAAGCAAAAAACACGTTTCCATTCTAAGCAGTGATTGGTTGAAATATACGTAATGTGGAATGGAAATATAAAAATATGTGAGAACTTAAGTCATTTTCAAATATTAGGGTTAAAACTCTATTAAAAATGTAAAAAAATTAACCTTCAAACAACAAAAATGTAATTTTAGAACTGAAGACATTGGTCATGTTTGGTATTTACGGAATTCTTAAGAAATAGGAATTTTATGTACATGTACATAGATATACTATCTATAATAGGAGTCGTTACCTGAATTCCTTGCCATACACCTCGACAGCGAGAAAGGGTTGGAGTGTCCGCTGTGTTCCTTTCATTCTCCGCCATTTAGGTACATTCCTCAGTCGACCTTATTTTTCGTCTCGCCGTGAATTTTCATTTGAACTCAAACCCTCCCTAGCAAGGTCTTTGGCCTCAATACCCTTTTCTTTTACAAATTCATTCAAATCAGCCTCTAAAGTAATTCGAAGAATAGTATTTATAAAATACAGAAAAAAATAGGTACCTATAGTACCTGTACTATTCATGTTATCGAAATTGAATCTAATTATTATTTGTCAGTTAACCTGGTTATCTCGAAAAGTTGCAAGTTTTATTTAGAAAATTTAAATTACCACAATTAATAAAACCTGAAAGAAATATATAAAATACAAACGATTTTAAGTAAAAGTTAATAAGATTTATTTCATCTTATTTTCTTAAAAAAAAATGTATCGATCCATCTCAATCTATTTGTTGCGATAAAGATAATAGTAATATTTAAATATGCTATTATTTATGTTCTTTTTTAGTATTTCTGCGTGTTTATGTAATATACAATAAAATACAGAGTAAAAAGAAAAAAATCTTTCGTGTTGATTGCAAGTGCAACCATGCTAACTGGGTTGAAATTGTGGTTAATTGTATTAGGCCGTTAGTGTTTTAATAGGTGTTTTATTACTGTAAAGAAATGTTTTCTATTTTTATTGTTTTAGCATGGAACAAAAACGTGTAAGATAGATTTATGAAAACATGATTTGAATATCCTGTGAAGGTCGTAACGATCAGCAAAATGAGTTTTAATGCTTGGTGCGCGAGTCCGACTAGCAACTAAATTTAATCGTTTAAGAAGTAGTAGAAGTATAGTTTATTTCAATGTATAACATTCGCATAAACCTCAGAAAGCAATATGACCAAATTAAATACTAAAATCTATTTTAAGATTACTTTTAATTTATTTTATTTAATTACAACGGCTTTAACCAATTACAGTAACTAAAACTATAAAAACGACAATAATTATTATAACAAAATTCAAATATACGAAAAAAAAAACAAAGTAAAGTAAAAATTTGAAGGTAAAACAAATAAAACACAGTTGAAATCTTTCATAAGTTCCTCTCACAGTACTTCTGACATTCCAATGAAATCATCGTCAATCCCAAATTAATATTACAATACAATACATTAGGAAAATATATTAAAGTCAATCAGTGGCAACATATCAGTTATGTCAGGTTCTGCGAATATATAATTGAATTTAAACAAAACAATCGTACTAGACAAGTCTGCAAGCCAACAGACAGACAGGAGACACATCTCATCACACTTCCAGTGACCTTATCTACGCAGACAGACATCGAGACAATTGATTATCACAACCCAATGACTTGTAATAACACTGACAATTGGATCGGAGTTTATAAATAAAACAAGAAGAAAAAAACGGTCTTCTAATACCTATATTCTGAACAGATCACTGGATTTCTCCACGATCCCATCAGGTCCTAACCATTAGACCTCCATGGGACCAACTGAGAAGTATACTCTTCCAAACAAAAAAGTAATTTTTCAAATCGGTATTGGCGTCTTTGAAAATTTGGGGAAAAACATAAAAATAAAATAAAAAATCCGACGAATTGAGAAGCTCCTTCCAAGTCGGTTAATAAACTTAATATAAACAACATTTTTATTTATTATGTATGTCATATTACATTATCTACAAAACGTATGAAGTTACGTTGGCCTCATAGTTCGATTGAGTCTAAGATATTTGTACCTATACTATACTCGTCCCTATAAATCGAAAAAGTATATTTATAAAAAGTCTTATCACAGAGGCATTCCTACCAGTATCTACGACTCCTACGAATAGGTACCATTCTAGATTACCTTTTTTTTTAACTAAATGCGACAGAAACCCTGTCTATAAAATGTATTACCACAAAAAAAGAGCAGAAGGTAGGTATTATGAGACCTTACAAAGGCATAGAATTTGATAGAATAGTTAAAACGATATAATTTTACTGTACAAAATAGCATATTCACAGTAGCTATATAATAATATTAAAATTCATACCAGAATAAAAACAAAATTGAGGATAAAACTTATTTATCACATATAAAACCCAAATGACTCAAATATAATTAGGTAAATGACATAGTATTAGGTACCTACCTTTTTACTTTACCACTCAACGCAAAATACCGTCTCAACGTCTCTACGACGGGAAATATTCCTGAAATGAATACATTATGCAAGTTTTTCTTGCGTTTAACATATACAATACCTACCTTTAAACTTGTTTTTCCTCATGTCAATGAACCTTAAAATCGCATTTGTTTTATGAGTGGAAATATTTCGGGTACCTACCGTTTTGGGTAAAACATTTGACTATCTACAAGATAAATAGCAGAATACTAAAACGTCAATTAGTTTTAACTCGCCGTTAAGTCTCAAGCTATCTCTGTCACTTTAAGACGTAAAGTAGCGACATATAGACATTTAAAAACGGCTTAAAGTTAAGTTGCGTTTAAGTATTCGAGGGTTGGTTATTTTAAGTTTCCAATATAATGCCAAAGCAAAATTGAGATTAGTTTAATGGACACGTGTATCATTCTTAAAAAAAAATACTGGCAATGGAAGAAACTAATCAGAATCTAAACATTGACAGTATTTTTTGTTTGAACTGTGTTGTTTGTGTGCATGCTAAATAAATAACAATTTTGCATTGGCATTGTGTTAGAATTGAAATTAATTCAAAATAACCACCTAGTTAGTGTACTGTGTACTGTATATTACTGATGTACCTAAATTTTCTTTTTTAACGTTACAAAAACTTACGGCGATACCTACATTGATTTAAAATGTCGCATGACGACACGATGTCGTGCATTTTGTTTAACATAGTGACGTAATTATCCCATTCCTGATTTTGATTTGTTTGGTCTCCTTACTTTTTAATTATTTTGAAAAGTAACAAACACGTGTCTCATACTTTTCATACCCAATCAACATCCCAATTTAAAGACATGTCTCCACTAATTGGAAAACAAAACTGAAAAAATCTTAACAAACATTAAATTTTCTTAAAAACATCGGAGTTCAAAAACATTTGACCGACCTCCGTCATCCCACGGAAGCCTCATTGACTCCGCCCATAACCTTAGAATATTGGCGCGAAAATTCCAGACGATCGCGAAAGGGCGATGACCCCAACCTAGATCTTTAAATAGAGGAAAGCGGAGCCAGGATGTCTAGCCGCACTTTCTTGTGTAATACAGTAGTGTTATTTATTCTGTGGTAATATGTCTAGGATTCTTGGAGCCTCTCTTTATATAACATACTTGTAATAAAACCTATTTTGGTGGGAGTAATGGCGACAGGATGAAAGGAATGTATTGATCTTACCGTTTGAGACATGACCTTAATTGATAATGATGAATAATCCTTACTAATATTATAAATGCGAAAGTAACTCTATCTGTCTGTCTATCGCGCTTTGACGCCAAAACTACTGAACCGATTTAAATGAAATTTGGTACACAGATAATCTAGAGCTTGAGAAAGGACATAGGCTACTTTTTGCTGCGATAACCGACATCCACGCGGGCGGAGCCATGGAAAGCAGCTAGTATACTATAAAAATAAAAAGTGTAAATATGATTATCTACTTTCTATATCTTAAAAATAATATCTTCAAAAGTATAAGAAACCTAGGAACCTACCCCGCCTTCACATGAGTAGACAAACACGAAAACCTTCCTCTTAAATCACTCAATGCATTGGGAACGCGTTTAGAAAGACAAACAGACGCAGCGGAGTACTTTGTTTTATAATAGGTATTTAAAGAAAATAGATATCAAAGTATTGATAAAATAAATTAAAAAGCTAATAAATTATACGTTTTATTGGCTTTTCAATTTATGACGTTTACAATTTTGTAAGTGCAGCTATTAGGGATAATATCTTTTGCAATTAAATAAACTTCTATTAGTTGCCTATGTAATTTGTTTTTAATTTGTTACTCACTTAAGACGATTAATTTATCTTTAAGATTATAGGCCCCGATAGGCATATCATCTTCTTATTTCCTTTATGGGAAATTGCCTATTAACGTATTAATTTAGGTTAGAGCTTCTGCTTAGGTAGTGGTAATGAATTATTACTATTAAACGTATCTTAATAATGACCTGCAAGTAGGACAGAAGTAGAGACAAAAAAATGGCAAGTAGGTACCTTAAATAATTTGACGACCGCCGTTGTCGAGTGGCGTACACACCGGTTTTCAAGGTGTCGCCAGCTCTGAGGTCTCGGGAGCGATCCCCGGGCGGGACAATGTAAAAAAAAATACTTTTTTACATTGTCTCCGTGGTACCTTCGTTGTCTCTGAATTCCATAACACAAGTGCTTGAGCTACTTCCTTTGGGTACAGAGCAATGTATGTGATGTTGTCCACATTTATTTATTTATTTAAATACGCGACTAGAATTTAGTAGAGATACTTAAAATGTTGACACTGTCAATGCCATAACAATGTTAAATTACCATCTTTAGTAGAAAATCTATCTATATTATAATTTATTAAAATCGGGCATATCTTTTTTATTATAATTAAACGTAGAAATGGTAGATGTTCTATTTTGGACAGACATTACCCCGTGAGTTAAGCTGTGTTTGCTTTAAAAGCGGGAAGAGGCGCGCATGCGCGGGAAAAACAACATGGCGGATATGCAAGCGACAAAATCAATGAATGCATGTAGATAGATGTGTTTATGTACCTGAAATCGTTTGTAGGAGAAAAGAGAGAGGGTTGAAATGAGAGATAGTAAATAAACTTTGATTATTAACACTACATTAATTAAGCCCACTGTTAAATGGTTACCAAACTAGATTTGTAAGGCTACAGTGTAATAAATCATTATTATATTAAATAAAATAACTGTATAGAGTTGAAGTAAACTTCTTTAATAATAAACTTGGTTAGTAACACAGATAGTTTCCAAACCTATAGAATGGCAATCAAATGCAAGAAATTAATTATACTTACTAGTTGTTATTTGATGCCTTTTACTATATAACAAATTGATGGTGAGTTTCCATTATTTTATGATGGAGATCTACAAAACCGGTCGAGTGCAAGTCAGACTCGCACACAAATGAGTCAATACCATCGTAGCCACTGACAATACTGTTAGGATGGCTGAGTATCGATCCAAAAAACTTTAGACATTAATCGATACGCTAAGTTGTAGTATGAAAATAGAAATACACAGCTTATTAAATTTTCCTATATCTATAAAAAATCAAATAAGATACAGCCGACAAGCGTATATACAGACGGACACTGGAGGCAGTACGGAAGCCAAAATAGATACTAGCTGTAATATTGGGAATTAAGCGAAAAAATATATATTTTATAGGTACATAAGATATATATTTAATACGTTTCTTGCTGACATTTTAACAACCATACATATTGTAATCAATTGCCCTTCAAAACCCACTCAAAGATAACTTATATAATATCTTTTCATCAGCATATCGTTCTCTCATTCTCACACATTAAATAATTTATCTAACATCATTCATTGAGATTTATCGTGGTATATTTTATAAAACACGACGCTTATGTATTTCAATTGCAGCTGACCCTGAAAATAGCAATAAGTTATAGTACATACATCATAAAAAGTTATGATGAGGACTATCCAATGCAACAGTTGTAAATCAAATTTTATTTTATTTAGTACCTACTAGCTATTGCCTGCGGCTCCGCCCGCGTGGGTGTCGGTTATCAAAAGATAAAGATAAAGATAAAGATAAATTTATTTTGCAAATATGGGTATCGTACCAAAAAGTAGCCTACGTCCTTTCTTAGGATTCAAGCATACCCCATACCAAGTTTCATTGAAATCGGGTCAGCAGTTTAGACGTGAAACCGTAACAGATAGGCAGATAGAGTTACTTTCACATTTATAATGTTACTATGGATAAGGAATATGGATTATATTGTCTAAAGCGGATGTATGGCACCATTTTCCAATTTTCGGAGAGTAGTATAATTTTATAATTGTCGAATTATCTTATTAACAATGTTATAAAAAGAGAACAATTCTAAAACCTGATCAGTTTACTATAACTTAAGAAAAAAAAATAAAACTTCAACGCAGTTTTATTTTTTTACCGAGAGGTTGACTGGCGGAAAATGCTTCATCAAAATCAAATCAAAATCAAAATATTTTTATTTCGAGTAGGCCTTTTCAGGCACTTTCAAAACGTTAAATGACTCTAGTAGCGCGGTTCCAAAATGTCACTCCTATGGAGAAGAACCGGCAAGAAACTCCATAGGTTACTCTTTTAAAAAAAAGGTAATATGTTGATACATACAATCTTAAAAAAGAAAAACAATTATCTTAAAATATGCGACAACAACGTAAATAGCAAAATGTAGTAAACATGACAACAAAAATGGAAGAAAAATAAATAAAAAATAATTAAGAAATCGTACATTTTACTTCAAATCACATTGTCGACACATTAACAATAGTCTGATGCCTGAAGCACAATAGAAAATAAAATAAAAATGAAAAATATAAGTGAAAAAAAAAATAGTAATAATTTACAAATAATAAATTTGTAGTTCTATTCAAATCCCTAACAGGAATGTCAAGGCATGTCTAATGCCTTCGGAGGAAAGTGGCATTAAGTCCACCCTGTGTAACATTTTGTACGAGTACATAGAGTTTTAAATAAATAAATAAACATGTTTAGGATCTGGTCCTATAACGTTAACTCATAATTCTCTTTTTTTTGCGGAGCATTAAAGCCTAGATTCATCATAACCCTAATGAGCTTACCTACCGTTATTACACGAGTTCAAATAACCTCAAAGTTCACAAAACATTTGTCAACGGGTTCACGTTGGAGTTCATGAGGTCACGTGATTTTGTGACCTCAGCCCGGCTACGGCGCTACGGCGTAGCTCCAGGGTTGACGCTCTTAATTAAGTGCCACTCACACGTCATTTGCAATGAAAATACAAAACCATAATTGAAGTATAACAGAAAGTTTCAGTGAAATAAACATTTTCACTGATTAAAATATTTTTGTTTTTATTAAAGAATTCTTCGCAAAAATAAAATTCACTTGGTAATGATTTTTGCACATTATAATAAAAAGAAGTTTTCTTATTCACTCGTCAAATTTAGTCTAGTAATGGCGGATTTTTACAACGCTAGATATTTTATATCGTAAAATAAAATTGACGTCTGACAGATTTTGTATGGAAGAACTGTCAAAAATTCAAAAAAAAAACACGTATAAAATTATTTAACGTTGGAAAAATCAGCCATTACTAGACTAATCCACCCTTTAAAACTAGTGTTATTTGAAAAATACCATCACGGTACGAGTCTTCAAATCCGAACAAAAAGGAGGTTGAAACCAAACAAGCTAGTAGAAATGTTCACCCAACCAAAATTAGGGTGGAGGCAACGCCTATAAAAGAAAACACCGTCGATCATTAAAATATGTAGGTCACAAGTTTGTTAAATTTCCTGTGAAGTGACGTCACAACGGATTTGCAAATCACTGCGCACGTTCCTAGGGGTAGGGGGTCGATTACGTCATACTATTAACAAGTGTTTACCGCGTTTTATTTTTGGTAATGTATTTTTATTTATTCGCTTTTCGAATTATATACCGTTTGCTTGCGTCATAGTTTTTTAGTTGACGTCACATTTTATTAATTTTCAAGTTACGTGTTTGTTTTAATTAATTTATATGATTGCTATATTTTTGTGGTGATTGGGTATTATGTATTATGCACTGGAATTTTGATTGCAATTTGTTTCATTTATTCGTATCGTGTGCATTACTTACTTTATTTTTATATAATCAATACCCACTTATTTCACAAGAGCGCGGGATTAGTTTTGATAAATTTGATGACCTCCGTGGACGAGTGGCATATACACCTGGTTTTCAAGGTGTCGCCAGCTCTGAGGTCCCAATGTAGGTAAACTACTTCTCTACATTGTCTCGGGTCTAGATGTTTGTACTTTCGTTATCTCTGATTCCATAACACAAGTGCTTTAGCTACTTACTTTGGGTTCAGAGCAATATATGTGACGTTGTCCACATTGATTATTTATAATACTAGTTAAATAAGATTCTTATTGAATAACACTTAATTTATAACCCGCAATAACAACAGTATTTAAAAATCTATCTATTTACAGGTTGATTCTGTTTTGAATTTTGTTCTTAGTTATGAACCATTTATATCGATTTTATTTTTCGATAAGAATACTTTCGATACTACAAAACCTAGACCACCATAATCTTGTAACGTCATTCACACGTGCATGAAGCCCCATAACACAGGTGCAAACAATCAACCGCATAACGTTCATTGCAGTATCAACATCGGCACCCTAAAATAAACCTTACATCTTAAAAAATAAAAACACTTTTTACATAATAGTATTTATTACTAGAAATGTCCGTTTACAGTCAACCGCATAACAATAACCGCAACCAAAAATCAGCCTTATACCTTTAAGAATAAAGATCTTATTTCTATAAGTGTTGGAGAGACCCCTCGTCTATAACATCTCGTCACTCATGGGAATCAATAGGGTGGGTAGAAAGGGGATCAAATGATCCTGTATCATATGTATATAAAAAAAATACGTCCGTCATATTTTTCGTGTGATCCCGTGGGAACGGAAGGGATGTAATGGTATGTGTTATAAAATGTCTGAGTCTGGCCATAATTCCTTATAACAAATGTACTTTCAACTTCGTATTGGAGTATTGGACCGACTTCATAAAATTAGGATTGTAGTTTGACTTTATTTTATGTATCTTCTTCTCGTGTCAAATGACCCTTAAACTCTTTCCGACCAAAAGGTAGCCTCCTGGATGGCCCGGTCATTGACCTCTGTCACGTCCAGAGGATTATATACAGTATGATGGTTATATAGAAGCAAACGCATACTAAAATTTTGTTCAATATATGAACCTAGTAACCTATCTAAATTGGTAAATTCTGGCTAATTATTGGCAATCGTATGACGTAATCATTGCGTAGATAAAAAAAAAGTTGTACAAACATAAGTACCAAACTTATATTAAACAGTAACATGTCAGTACGATTTTTCTATAACATTTTTTCTTATTATTTTTCCGTTGTACTTCGTTCAGACCACACTATTTACGACATTAAAGATAACAACTATCAAACTGAATTTCAAGGCCCACAAACAATAGTTCATGTTTCCTATTAACCGGTAATATTTATAACATTGAATTATCACATATAATTATCACAGTTAAGTCCTTAATACACTGGGCAACGCAAGTTGATATCCAAGGGTGTTAGTATTCAAGCAACTATCGCCATACAAACGCATAGACCCTGCAACGACGCATGCATAGGCATGCGTCGTTGCAGGGTTAAGTCGCTACTCGAAAAATTATTTTGTTTGCCAAGCGGTGTGGAGGACCAACCCAGAAATGCAAAACAGTGATAATACTAACTGCTTGCTTACGGGATGGCTAAACATAATGTGTCAAGGCCGCGAAAGATCGTCTTATAAATAATAACGTAATCGACAAAATGAAAAATCTCTTATTAATTGAAATCTATCGGATGGAATAAGAAATAAATCGACATTTATTTAGATATCATGGTTATGAATCAAACAGTGTGAAAAAGTATCTATGTAAGAACCAAATTTCAAGTCAATATCTTTTATAGTTGCTAAGTAAAAACTAAATAAAAAAGCTATAAAAATTGTGTATCGCTTTAAGTCGTTGGGTGTCGGAGACTTGTTTGTCGCGTGTACTAAGGGCCTTAATCGTAAAAAATATGAGATACAGTTGACATTATCTATCGCGCAATACTACATCGTGATGGAAAATCACTAGATAATGTAACTGCGCATTTTTGCTAGCCACTGGCTACTTCTCGCCATTGCTAATATTGTTAATTAGTAACAATGATCATGATGGTTGAAATCTGCGTTAATTTAAAATTAGGGATTCAATAATCCTACCGTAGGATTACAATAAAAACTTATTAATAATTAACTGAATAATAATATAGCTTAAGTTTTTGTGTTTGTATAAATTGTTTGTGGTGTGTAAGTATAATAAATATTAAATGATTAATTTGACAATAATTATTGAATCCCTAATTTTAAATTAACGCAGATTTCAACCATCATGATCATTGTTACTAATAGATAATGTCAACCTTCTTAAAAATGAGTTATCAATACGACAGTGATGTTTTTTTTTTTTTTATATTAGTTACAGAATATCTTCGGAAATTGTAGATAGATTAAAAAAATATTTTTGTCATTAAATATTGAAATAATGATTAATATATACGCAGCGGTGATCCTATATTATAAATATTGAAAATATTATCAAGAATGTCAAAAAGCATTTGCGTATTTTGTAGATACTTTCTTGCAACTACTTTTTTTTTCTACTTAAAGTCGGTTTCTTTTTCATAAATTATTTGTGATCAATTGAACATTTACAATTAAGTGGTTTGTATGACCTAGATAATAGATAATTATAATTTTCGGGAGATAAAGGATTCAATCGGGACGATAAGAGTTTGCGCAAATGTTAGACTTATACTTCTCAAAATCTGATGAAAATAAAACCAAATATGATAGATAGATACTATTGCCTTGATCCCGTTTCCCTTGTGGTCAAGGGAAACAGAATTACCCCGTGTTTTGGTCTGACTAAATATTAAATAAATAAATGTTTATACATCACATAACTTGCTCTTAATCCAAAGTAAGTAAATGTAAATGTAAATGTGGACAACATCACATACATTGCTCTGAACCCAAAGTAAGTAGCTAAAACACTTGTGTTATGGAATTCAGAGACAACGAAGGTACCACAAACACCCAGACCCGAGACAATGTAGAAAAGTTGTTTTTTCTACATTGACCCGGCCGGGGATCGAACCCGGTACCTCAGAGCTGGCGACACCTAGAAAACCGGTGTATACGCCACTCGACCACGGAGGTCATCAATAATCAATAACTCTGCCGTTAATCGTGAGGATCAGACTATAATGCCGGTCACTCACATTCGCACGAATACGCAAACCCACAAGTGCAGCGGTGTGATTCTGTAAGACCTCATTCTAAACTTCGAATCTGAATCCGCTGTGAGTTACTTGATTGGCATTCCAAAAACTCGGTTGATAATTCGAATGTACACTAGCGCTACACTTGCGAGCGTGTCAGCGAGTTGAACTAATTTGACGTAAGATTTTGACTGATAAAGTATGAGATGACATAAGAAGTGGGATTCAGTAAGGTAATTTTCTTGTCACTTCGACGCTCACTTCGCACTCGAATCCGATCGATATCAAGGTCATTTTAAACCTTATGCGAAGTGAGAGTGAATAGCGAAGTGAGATGCGAGTTGTTGTTTGAACTTTACAGAATCGACGTGCAGACATTTGCAAATGATTTCATTTCCAAGCTGTGTCGGTTTATTAACAGACATTAAAGCGTGCGAACCTTTTTCGAATGTTTGCGCGCATGTGATTGACCGAGGTTCACGGGGTAAATAAAAACTGTTTAATATTGAATCTTTTTTTCCCTTATTAGCCCTGACAATGACAGAGAACACGCTATATTGTAGGTCGGGCATAACACGACTATCTTCATTCATAACCGTATAATTTGTATCAAAGGTTGTGACGGAGGCCTTCGCTTGACAATTAAACGATACTGCGTCAACAGATTTCTTAAGGAATTAATCGTTGATTTATCATTATGCGACTATAATTATTGTGAAGTAAGTAGATAGAACAAAGTAAATTCCTGAATTAATGAATAAGAACGGCGTAAAGACACTATAATTTGATGTTATCAATTGTGTGTAAGAATTTAGTTAACTCTTTTTTTTTTTTTTTTTTTAACGACTTTAAATAAATAGAGTTAGTATTAGTATACAAATATTAATAACTCTTTAATTGTACACCAAAAAACGACAGCAAAAGCCAAGAAAATGCTGGAAAAGATAATAATGTGTCTTGGGACAACTCAAACACGGCTATCTCATCCCAAAATAGGCAGCGTCTGTATTATGTCAACCAGACAACTGATAAACATACTATATGTATATGCTAGCTGTTTCCCGCGGCTCCGCCTGCGTGGTAGTCGGTTATCGCGGCAAAAAGTAGCATATGTCCTTTCTCAGGTTCTAGACTATCTGTGTTCTAAATTTCATTTAAATCGGTTCAGTAGTTTTGGCGTGAAAGCGCGACTGACAGACAGACAGACAGAGTTACTTTCGCATTTATAATATTAGTAAGGATTATTCAAAAGTATTGATAGTTAAGTGGTCACCACGCCCATTACCACTTTGGGCGACGTTCTGCGGGTTTGATCCCCATGGGACAAGCATTCGATGCTTATTCCAAGTCTGGGTGTTCTTTGTGCATGTGAATTGAACATTTGTGTCCCCGCGACTCATATGTATATGTATATTATATTATCATTAATTTTATCCGTCACTCACACCATTACCAGGGACACAGTGTACAAAAACGTGCGTTTCTGTGCACAATAAAGAATACTCTATCCTAAATACAAAGAAGAAACATCGCCTATTTATCAATCTGTCAAATTATACGAACACGCAATTTAACACACGCGTCATTCAACTGTTTCGTATTTATTCGGAAAATCGTGGTTCCAAGGAAATCGTGAGTAGCACTTATAAGCTGCGTATACAGTAGAACACTAAATAATTACGATACCAATAATTGTCCTCATTACAATGCCCTGGTCCCAACAATTTATGGTCGGAGCATTATGTATTTTGCTCCCATTCGTCTCTACTACTCGTCATCTCAGCGTTCACTTATTTCACTCTCACCCTTTCTTACAATCCATTTAGAGGAAGACTGATAAGGAAATCCTGGGACAGGAACACTAATTCAGTGTGTGAAGCAGAATTATAATTATTATTAACTAGCGCTGTTGCCCGCGGCAACACCCACATGGGTGTCGGTCTTCGCTGCAAAAAGTAACCTATGTCTTTTCTTAGGATCCAAACTTACTCCATACCAAGTTCCATCTTAATCGGCTCAGCGGTTTAGGTGTGACAGCGTAACAGACAGACAGACAGTGTTACTTTCGCATTTATAATATTAGTATGTTTGGGTTTAACAGTTTATTCACGCGTACTTCTCGGGATCGCTCGACTAGTTTCGAACCTCATAGGAGTTTTTAATCATGAGCTGACGTAATTAATCATAACTTGTTTATTTATGTGATGTTTATGCCTCCTCATAACATATCCGTACACTACATACGATTACCTCTCATCTCTTTATTCACGAGCGCTACTTACTTTTTGAGACACATTCACACCACGACAGTTTCTTTGGCTGCGCAATGTCTGTCTTAATAAATGTCCCACACTAACTGTCCCCCCGGACTTTGTCCGCGTGTTTTAGTTACAACGGTTTTTCATTTATGCTCCGTTCCTTTTGGTCGCAGCGTAATGTTATTTAGATTAGCGCGTTCAAACAAATAAACAAACAAACTCTTCACCGTTATATCCATACTAGCTGTCCCCCGCGACTTTGTTCGCGTGTTTTAGTTTCAACGGTTTTTCATTTTTGCAACATTTTTAATTTATGCTCCGCTCCTATTGGTCGTAGCGTGATGTTATATAGCCTATAGCCTTCCTCAATAAACGGACTATCCAATACAAAAAGAATTTTTCAATTCGAACCAGTTGTAAGTAATTTGAGGTTTAGGCAGTGAAAAATGATAAAAAACCAGGAACTGTTAAAAATATGTGTATTCCGAAAATAGAGAAAAAACCACAGATACAAAAAATTATTAACAAGTAAGTACACTCCATTCTTAAACGCCAGATAATAAAAGTTAAGCACTTTTTGGTAGGAGCAATCTTCGAGATCTAAACATGCCCCCGGGCGTTGAAAGGTCATCTTTCAACCAGAAACTTCATTTAATGGCAGCGGACAAATCTTGCTAAATGCACGTCGAATTACTCCAGTGGTGGTGCGTATATCCGCAACACGACTGATTCCATCGGGTCCTGGAAAGACTGATGAGATTCGACCTAATCGCCATTTTAGTGGTGGTAGATTATCTTCCTTTATTACAACCATGCGATCTATTTCCAAGGCAGCCTTTGAAGATCTCCATTTAGTACGCTGCTGTAGCTCCGAGATATATTCCTTGTTCCACCGTGACCAAAAATGTTGACGTAACGCCTCTATCCTCTCATATCGCTTTAAGTGAGTTAGAGAAGCTTCTTCATAGGAAGGTCCAGGTAATGATGTGAGCGTGCGTCCTATCAGGAAATGTCCTGGAGTTAGCGGCAAAAGGTCATTAGGGTCCGACGACAACGGCGTAAGCGGGCGCGAGTTGAGGAGAGCCTCAATTTGAACCAGTGCTGTGTATAACTCTTCGAATGTTAGGTGACAATTTCCCATTACTCTTTTTAAATGATATTTTACTGATTTGATGCCTGCTTCCCAAAGGCCACCGAAATGTGGAGCATAAGGAGGAATAAAAGAGAAATTAATTCCTTCAGAAGCAATATCACCAGACAACGAACTATTATTTTCTTTTAAAAATTTACCGAGTTCATTATAGGCGCCTACAAACGAGGTTCCGTTGTCGGAATATATGTGCGTAGGCTTACCCCTACGAGACATAAAGCGACGAAGTGCTGATAAATAATTATGACTGGTTAAATCACCTACCAGTTCAATGTGCACTGCCTTCGTCGTAAAACAAATAAAAAGTAAGATATAAACTTTGACAAGTCGACAACCCCGACCTTGACGAGAAGCTGACAGTATAGGTCCCGCGTAATCAACTCCAACACATTCGAATGGATGACCACCGGACGTCACACGTTGTTCAGGTAAGTTTCCCATTATAGGAATGATAGGTTTAGCTGTAAGACGACTACAAATAATGCAGCGATGATAACTCAACTTAGCTAAGTTGCGACCACCTATAGGCCAGTAAGTATCTCTAATAGTAGCCAGTAACAATTGCGGTCCAGCATGCATTAAATTCCTATGAGTAAATTCAAATAATAACTTAGAAAATCGATGAGTGGACTGTATAACTAATGGATGTTTTTTATCATATGAAAATGTTGAATTTTGTAAGCGACCACCTACACGAATTAATTTATTTTTGTCTATGAATACGTTGAGTTTATTCAATGGACTTCCTTTTGGTAAGCACTGTTTTTTAATTAACATATTATATTCAGGAAATGATTCCATTTGAGACAATCTAACGAGTAAATTCAACGCATTTTGCAATTCATGTTCACTAAGGTGTAAAGTGGTAGGTTTTTGTTTATTACAAATATTGATAAATCGTAACATGTATGCTACCGCGCGTATCATCCGTGAAAGGTTTGAAAAACGATTAAAATCAATTAAATGTAGTGGAGTGTCAGAAGTGATTAATAAAGAAACCTCAGTTTTAGTTTCAGGCAGCCGACCGACAATAGTAGGAGAAGGAGGCCAATCGCTTGTATCCTGATTTAAAAAATTAGGTCCCGACCACCATAAGTCAAGAGTTTGAATTTGACCTACATCAGTCCCTCTAGAAATAAGATCAGCGGGATTGAGATGTGTAGGAACATGTCTCCAGGTACAATTAGTACTAGTTTTTTCTACTATCTCCGCTACACGATTCCGTACAAATGATTGCAATTTACTTGGAATCATTTTCAACCACCCCAGCACAATTGTAGAATCACTCCAGAATATACTATGATGAATTGGTGCATTAAGTGAGTGAATCACCTTGTCATATAATCTCACTCCAACCAAGGCAGCACAAAGCTCGAGCCTGGGGATAGTAGTTGGCTTGATGGGAGCCACTCTGCTTTTGGCTGTAAGTAAACGAACCAAAACTTGACCATTAGTATTAACACTCCGCACATAAATGCATGCACCGTATGCAGTTTGTGATGCATCACAAAATATGTGTAAATCTATAACCTTCCATGAATCACAAAGAACTACACGTGGAATGCGTAAACTATTTAAAATAAACAATCGTTCAACGATATCTTTCCATGTCTTGGCGACATCTGCAGGTAAACAATCATCCCAAGATAATTTATGCAACCAAAGTTTCTGCATTATTACTTTCATTGGTATGACACATGGAGCTAATATACCTAAAGGGTCAAATATCTGGGATGTTATTGACAAAACTTCACGTTTAGTTACATTATTTGAAATTGATGTACTATTTATGGAAAAACAGAGCTCATCTGAGTCTGTAAGCCAGTTAAGACCCAATGTTTTGCTTGGTTCAGTACCTCCAATATTCAAATTCACTGATAAGCTAGTGGCTTGATCAGATATAATCTGTTTATTGTTGGACTTCCATTTCCGTAATGGCATTTGCGCGGAAGCCAGCTCAGCAGTAATTTTTTGGCGAATATCTATGACGTCATCTATTGAATCCCCACCTGTGAGCAAATCATCGACATAGAAATCATGGATTATGATATTAGCGATAGTTTCATCCCTACACTCTAGACCGATTTGCTTTAAACACCGAGTTGCCAAAAAGGGTGCACTTGCTGTTCCATATGTCACAGTATTTAGTTCATATGGTTTTATGGGATCAGATGTGTTTTTACGCCATAATATTCTTTGTAAGTATCTATCATCGGGATGAACAATCACTTGCCGATACATTTTTTCTACGTCAGCAGAAAGAATGTATTGATGTTTCCTGAATCTTAAAAGTATAGACATTAAGTCATCTTGAACAACTGGGCCTACCATTTGAAGGTTGTTAGATGAAATACCCGAAGTTGTAACACTGCTGGCATTGAAAACTACTCTTAATTTTGTAGTTATACTTGCTTCACGTAGCACACCATGGTGTGGAATAAAATATGCCAGTTTTGAATCAATTGAACATTCAGTCATATGTTGTAATGAAATATATTCTTTCATAAAATCACAATAAAGTGGTTTTAAATTAGGCTGACTTTTAAACCTACGTTCAATGGCTAAGAGACAATGTTTTGCTCGAGACAGTGAGTCACCTAGAACATTGGGTGATTGTTTGAGTGGTATTCGAACACAAAACCTGCCATCTGCTAACCGAGTTGTGTTGTTTACAAAATGTTCTTCACATTTGGCTTCTTCATTCGAATATGAAGATGACTGATGGGATACTTCCTCCAGTTCCCAAAACCGCGATAAAAGGGTTTGTATGTCTTCTTCAGAAGAAGTTCGTTCTGTAACTTGTGCAAAGTTAACTTTATGAGTTGATGGTGAACGCGATACTTGGACACTATTTATCAAAGGACCTGAGACTAGCCACCCTAGACGAGACTCAAATAGTATCGGTTTACCTTTACCTAAATTAATCTTTTGCCGTCCCAATATATCCCAGAAAACATCTGCGCCTATTATTAAATCCACAGATGCTGGTTTATAGAAATAAGGATCGGCTAAACAAATATCACTTGGTATATGTAAATTGTTGATAGATATATTTTGACATGGTACTTCATCTGTGATGCATGGTAAAATAAAACAATAAAGATTGGTAGAAAAGTTTTCACTCAAAGATGTTATAGAAACACTACACATTTTGCTAATTTGTGATTTAGAATTGTTAATGCCTTGTACCGCTTCATTTACTTGAACGGTAGATAAATTCAGTTGATTACATAACTTATCTGTCATTATACAAGTCGTACTGCCGGTATCCAGAATAGCTCTCGCGAGATGTTCACGATTATTCTTATCATAAACTTTTAATATTGCAGTAGCTAAGAGTACTTGACTTTTATTGCGAAAGTGAGATGGAGCCAGTGCAGCTAACGTAACATTTGGGCTAGGTATGTTTCCAGATGCACTGACATGCACTGACTCTGCAGTAGCAGTGCTGTTAGTTTGGGAGGTAGATGCACTGGAAGCAGCTCTTTGTGGAGCGCTTGCCACATGGACCATGGTATTGTGTCTACGCTTACATATTTTGCAACCAGTAGCCTTACAATGATTAGCGTAATGACCGGACCGGAAGCAGTTGAAGCATACCTTGTACTCAGGCAGTAATGTAAGCCGTTTCTCGTTACTGAAACCAAGAAACTGTGGACAATTGAATAAATTATGTGTATCTTTACACTGCGGGCATGATACCTGTGAATTACTATTTTTGTTTTTACTTTGTTGTGCTGATGGTTCACTGTTCACAGACACCAATGTTTTATGTTTATTAGATGTCATGTCATGTTTAGATTTGGAAGAATTATTGTTTGACTGAGAGCGACCAGATTCTATTGTTTCGAGGAAGTCAGCACGATTTTTCAAGAAGTCAAGTAAATTCTCTAATTTAATTGATTTACTTTTATCTATTCGTCCTTTTTCCTCTTCCCACTGTCGATAGGTGCGTGGATCAAATTTATAAGTAGTGATTAAATATAGTAACAATGTATCCCAGTATGAAACTGGTTCACCTAAAGACTCTAAAGTACGCAGGTTTTTATTGACAGTATCAATAATGTGTTTTAAATTATCTGAGGATTCTTTACTACACGTTTCCATGTTAAAAAGTGCTGCTACATGATTATGAATAAGGAGCCGCGTGTTATCAAACCTTTCACACAATACATTCCAAGCAATAGAATAATTAGAAGCAGAGAACTCGATAGACTGTATGACGACGGCAGCTGTGCCTTCCAAGCATGCACGCAGATAATGAAACTTATTAATTTCATCCATGTTGTCATTCGAATGTATTAAACTTGAAAACGTGTCGCGAAACTCTAACCACTTGTCATATTTACCATTGAACTTGGGCAATTGAATCGTAGGCAACTTAACCAGTTGGTTATTACTGACACGAGAACACTTATCACTATTAACCACCTCATTTTGTTTAGAGAGAATGTCTTGTGCCCTTGCGACAAGTTTAAAGTACGCGGATTCAAACTCAGTACGTTCTGTTAACTGAGTACTTACATCCTCCGCCATACATTCCAACTTTAACTGAATCTCGTCATACTGATTATAAACGTGTTCAATCTTACCGAGTCTTAGCTGTAGTTCGTTGTACTGGGCTTGCTTTAAAGGCTCTTTTAATTCTGATAAATAATTTGAAAATACCGTTAATCGGCCTTTATAACTTGCTCTGCGCTTAATGAGATCCTTTTCCTCCTTATCAGTCATTCTTTGGGAAGCAGGAACCAACTGGAATGTTACAATTATAATGTTTAATAACTAACTCTTAAACTATTGCTTATTACAACAGGACACCTATAAAAAAGCGTATTATATATATACCTACTATATATATAACTGTAACAATGCTTCAATCACTATGTTTTAAAAAACTTATTTATTATTGCAAAATAATGGAACAAATTGCTTAAAATAATGGTTTACAATCACTGTAACCTAATTTGTCACTCAATTACCTTAACAACATTAGATTGACTTGAAAATGTAACATTCATTTGTAATTTGGACAAAGAATACGCACGTGGACTGTATGATTTCTTTTGATATCTATTGTAAGATAACAAGGAAACTGCTTAAAATAATGGTTAACAATTGATGTAAACCTAGTTTGCTGCTTAATTATCTTTAATGTAATAGATTTACTGCAAATTATAACAATAACTTGACGATTTGAATAGAAATCATACATGTGCAAAAGAGCAAAGAAAGATACAACTTGATACTAACCTCAACAATTCCTTAAAATATGTTAAACACTACCTGAATTTGAGTAATGGGTTCTGAAATAAACAATTAAACACAATAATGGACAATGCACTGGCCAAATATCTTCAAAATATCCTTTTCCTGAAGTGATGACGATGTGCCCTTTTGACCTTTGCCAGCAACTCACAATGTTCAATCGGCATATATCCTTTCCCATTAATAATCCTCAATTGTGGATCTTATATCCGGCTCGAAGGACCAAATTATGTAAGTAATTTGAGGTTTAGGCAGTGAAAAATGATAAAAAACCAGGAACTGTTAAAAATATGTGTATTCCGAAAATAGAGAAAAAACCACAGATACAAAAAATTATTAACAAGTAAGTACACTCCATTCTTAAACGCCAGATAATAAAAGTTAAGCACTTTTTGGTAGGAGCAATCTTCGAGATCTAAACACCAGTAGTTCCTGAGATTAGCGCGTTCAAACAAACAAACAAACAAACAAACAAACAAACTCTTCAGCTTTATAATATTAGTATAGATTATTACTTATTACTTTACTAATATATAAAGCTGAAGAGTTTGTTTGTTTATTTGTTTGAACGCGCGAATCTCAGGAACTAATGGTCCGATTTGAAAAATTCTTTTAGTGTTGGATAGCCCATATATTGAGGAAGGCTATAGATGACTGAAGACTATGATAAGCTATATAACATTACACTGCGACCAAAAGGAACGGAGCATAAATGAAAAATGTTACATAAATGAAAAACTGTTTAAACTAAAATACGCGGACAAAGTCGCGGGGGACAGCTAGTATTTGTATTAGTATAAGTATAGGCTAGTCCAATCATGTTTAATCACGTACACTAGGTATGGAACTCTGAGACCTGAGTGTTTAGTGTCTTACTGTATAGGTAGCATTACTTGGCGACCTCCCAATTAACGAGGATAACGCTCAATAGATACCGTTTAAGATTTTCGTGGAAATGCTGCTTCAATGAAAAGGGTGAGGTGATGATTGCTCTGATTTATATTTGAAATAATAAAGTAAATTAATTGTGAGTTCATTTGTCAGTTTATGTAGAAGTTTTATGTTGTTTTTAGAGATTTCGTTTATCATTTTTAATAGGATTGTTCTCTACCTACGTGTAGTAGTTGCCTGTTTGAAAATGGTGCTGTACATAGTAATCGACTTGTGGTTTAAGATATATATTTATTTAAATTGGCAATTACTTTAAGCAAAGAAAATTTACATAATTGTAACAAGTTTTTAAATTAACTATGAACCTAATAGGCCTGTTGGTATAGTGGTTAGTGACCCTGACTGCAGAACTGGATTCGGTTCCCACCCAGGACAAATCTTTGTGTGATGAGGTGTAATTTATCTATAATATATGTATGTATTTAGAAATAGATAAGTATTTGTCTGGTTGCCATAATACAGGCTCTGCCTACTTTGGGATCAGATGGCCGTGTGTGAGTTGTCCCAAGATATTATTATAATATAAGATATTATTAACTATAACAAAACACTAATGGCCGAATACTCAAACATCAATTAGTTTTAAGTCGCCGTTAAGTCTCGTGTTGTCTCTGTCACTTTTAGGTGTAAAGTAGCGACTGATATACATTTAAGAATATCTTAAAGTTAATTTGCGGTTAAGTATTTGGGGGTAACCGTCAGTACCGTGTAATTAGAGTCAATTAACGTTTTGAAAGTGCCTGAAAAGGCCTACCTACTTGTAATAAACATATTTTAATTTTGATTTTGCAAATGTAGGTTATTATAAATGCCCGACTCGTTTCGACAGTTGTCAGTTCATAATTATAACAATTGGGAATACCCAGACTTTCGGTAATCTGTGGAAATTCCTAATTGCTTTTTATTTTGTAGTTCATAAAACAATACGTAGTTTTTTTTATCTCTGAACACTGTTGACTGAAGATATCGAGCTTAATAGCAAAACAATTTAAGTGTCAATAATCGTAAGATATCAATCACGATACAATGAATTTACTGATTAATTGAGTTTTCAATCAATACCTTTTAAAAAATCATTACTTAGATCCTGTTGATGAGTAAATTGAATTAATGATACTTCAGATAGAGAAAATATAGAAATTACAGGAAAGATATCATAGTGGAATAGTCAATTTGAGCTTAAGGGCCATCGGTATGTTAACGGATCAAGATAAAACGTGTTAGGCGCGACATTTCGAACTATTTGTCAATCTGTATGAATTAGACTTCGCCTCAAGGCCCTTATAACAAAAATATTTACTAAATACAATAACAAAACAATATGTTTGGTACGAAAATGCCTGAAAATCGTCGCTGGTCATGGCCATCTGTCTGTAAACACCAGTTGTTTACCCAAGAACGGACAAACGTCGCACATTATTGTAATACGAAAACTAATTTAAATCTACGCAATACGTTACCATATGTGACGAACTTGTGCTGGCTTTAACAGATTCTACGTACTTCGATAGTTATCGACATCAACACTACTGTGATTGTAATGAAACATGACACGTTTTGTTAATGCGTGCGTATTTGCGTATGAATATGAAACTAACTAGGTATATTCCATATCTAAAATTAAATGTACCTTAATTTGTACATATTTAATTGTAGTTAAATCTTTTTAATTGTCATTTTTGATGACTTGAGCGCTTAATAGCTGTAATTACTGCACAGATAGCCGAGTGGTATAGGTCGCCACGCCAATTACCACTGTGCGCGACGTGCTGCGGGTTCGACCCCCCATGGGACAAAAAATTGTGTGATCTACAAATGCTTGTTCTAAGTCTGGGTGTTCTTTGTGCTTGTGATTTGAATGTTTGTGATACAGGGATTAAATTTTCTAGTGCGGGAGGCGTGTTTTTCAAAAACAAAAAAAAAATATATAACAACACATGAACACCGTTATTGTTAATTTGTACGGTGTTATTCCTTGGTAAGCGGGTTTTGCAAACTTTAAAATCACATGGCATAAAAAGTAAACAAATTTAATTAAATTAAATTAAAATAAATAATTGTTATGTTTGTTATGCTATTAGTTGCATGCTGTGGGTGCAACACAATATTTTTTTATAATGCCACTTCCAATTCCATAATAAGTAAACTATAGAACACCCACATCGAGTATGAACTGTTGGCACTAGTATGAACACGTAAAATTAAAGTCAAAACAGAGCGCACTGTTTTATTAAAACTATCTCAAAGCCTAATAATATTACCCTAATAATATCGGAACCGTCGATATTTACGCATAAACGTCTGTCGTCGCGCAGACAATCACATAAGTCAGTAAGGGGCAACTAGCGATGCCCACGCTCTATGCTTGTCTATGTTTTCTCTAATGGCCTTATTAATAAAAATCTCGACTGCGATTAGCGATTGCTTAGCAGATTCTATATTCAATTTTTCTATAGAGAATTTAAAATTAGAATCTGTTAATCCGTTGTTAAGCTTCATCGCGTTTTTATTAATAAGGCCAAAAGGGTTTAGATATGGAAATGTCCTTCATATCAAAAGACAGACAAGTGCGTCTCGACACGTGGCAGACGTTAAAACGTACATAACACGTAGATATCCAGACGATAGTGGAAGCCAACAATAATAAAATAATCTTTGATATACGATTAAAAATATATCCGGACTATAAAGATATCGACTGAGATGCGCATTAGTTATCGTTATTCGACAGTCCACACTAAAGAGAACCGATATAAAAATGCCAATTTTATCATTATAATAATAACAATAATACACCCCTCGGGGCAAGCCGTTACCTCATCATGAGAATAACGCAATACCTGAGGGCATATTAACTTGCTTTTTCCAACTTTAAGATATAAATAAAAAATGTATCTTAAGGTCTATGTAGGAGCATACATCCGCAGGGCAGCTTGTGGCGAGCTGTTTGTGAGTGGCGACACAACGGACCTGAGTGCTCCAGGGAGTCACTCCTTAGGAGGGCTCCCAGCTCTTTCTTGCCTTAACTGGCTGGCTAGAGAGGGGTCGCTAGAGATACATGCTCGGGGGTGGAAGTGTCTAATGGAGTAATAGCGAGGAAACCCGCTCCGGGTCCGCTACTGTGACCCGCGATGGTGAAATCGGGGCCGCACCGCTCGACACCCCTAGCCGCTCGCACTGGTGTTGCCTCCTGCTGCCTACTGTGGCGGTTATGTTGGGGGGCCCATCTGGTGAGCTGGCGAGTCACCACCTGCCTATTTGATTGCATTTATATGTGTTAGAAGGCAGGTGCCATAGTTTTCCGATTTAGTTCTAATTACCAATCCACTAACATTTACCTACACATAGCCTAAATTTTTACTTTCCATTCATAATTTACAATAGCTTTGTATCTACTTTGGACCATTCATGTCTGTTCTTCCATAGAGCAGAGGTGGATGGGCCCTAGTAGATGCCCCATCCCAGTTTAGAGTAAAGTTCTCAACAAGGCCACTGCGTATTGGACCTGTGTCCCCACGTAAGCCTTTCAAAGGACCGGGTATTCTCAATACTGAGGAGAGCCCGTGAAAAAAAGAGAGATACAATAATACCTTGGGACAGCTCACACACGGCCATCTGATCCCACACTAGGCAGAGCCTGTATTGTGGCAACCAGACAACTGATAAACATACTTCAGACACAGAACAAATGATCGTGCTCATCACACAAAGATTTGTCCTGCGTGGGAATCAAACCCACGACCTCTAGTTTAGCAGTCAGGGTCACTAACCACTAGACCAACAGGCCCGTCGACATTTGTTTTTCAAAGTTACGTACTTTGTACGAAGTAAGAAACAGCTCGGTGTACCTTACCTAGCCTTTTCCCAAGCCATGTTGGGGTCGGCTTCCAGTCTTACCGGATACAGCTAAATATTTTATTTTATAAGGAGCGGCTGTCTATATGACCCCCACAACCCATTTTACTAGGTAACACAGGATCCTACAGTAAGACTGGTTTTTTAAAATAACTTAACGACTGCCAAAGATTAATTTATGACAGTCGGGACCAACGAATTAACTCAATGACAATAAAAAATTACGAAAGTTTCCATATTAGTTTTATTTTTTGAAATCACCTCTTTAAAAACACATTTTTATATTTTTTCACACTATTTGATGCATAATCCTAATATCTAAAAAAATTTCGATTTATTTCTAATTCCATCTGATAGATTTCATTACCTAGTTTGGAATCAAATGGCCCCGTGTGAGATGTCCCGAGATATTAAAAAAATACATACGAGTATATCTTAAACAAATACTCCGTTACCGTTACGAGCAGTTACTTTATGGCTATGTATACCATATTCGCCAGCAACAGTCCCATGACATTTTAGCATATATATGGTTAACCGTTATTAGGCATAACCAACTCTTTTGGGAATCCCCAACTCCTTAAATGTTTGGCGTGTTTATGGAATAGCAATTAGGCCTTCAAAGGTCATGAGGGTCAAAACCACTGTCAAAGGCTGAGATTTAAAAGAAATCATATCATAATAGCACAGAATCTTTCTTCTATGCACATATTATAAAACAAAGTCCCCTGCCACGTCTGTCTGCCGGTCCGAACGCGATAAACTCAAAAACCACCGAACAGATTTTTATGTTTTCACCAATGGGTAGAGTGATTCAAGAAGATAGTGTGTATAATTCATTGATATATTGTATCACTAGTAAATAATAATAGTAAGTACTATGAAGATATGTAGCAAGTCTATTATTAGGTTAAGTTCAATAGCCGTTATACTTTCCTCTTCTGCGTGAGAATAGGCCCAGCAGTGGGACTATCACAGGTTCATCTTATTTATTCGTTCGATATTTTCCAGCTCAACGAAAGAATTCTGATGTTTACTGTCCGTGGTAATACTAATCATGAAGAGTTTGTCTGTTTGTCGGCTATAAAAAAACAGATTTTATCTCAGTAAGTCTAGACGTTTGGATCTAAATAGCTATTTCTGAGATAGGATCTAGTGTCCTACATCACCTTATGTGGAAACGTCGGGCCAATCTGAAGCGCAGTATTATCTACTTTATCTATGTGGGCGACTGTTTGTTTGTCACACTTGTTTTGAGTTATGTGCAGTATGCACTAAAGTACCTAACACGTAAGAAGCAACTTAAGTTAAATAATTTAAAAGATCTATTAAACCACATTTTTTATTTTTTTTACTTGAGATAATTATTAAAAAGCCAAATGGTCACAACGCCGCAATTATAACTGTGCGCGATATGCTGCGGGTTCGATTCCCGCATGTGACAAACGTTTGTGTAATCCAGAACTGCTGAATAGACAATAGCATAAGAAAATTCCTTGGTGAGAGTCGTTTTTTTTTTCAAATATAACTAATAAATAAATTATGAAAATTTTATATCCTATCCTATATTTATATCGTATCTACCTTAAAACAAAACAAAACACGCTAAATATACAAAAGTCAAAAATACAGAGGATAGAAAATAAAAGGTTCAGCGAATCAGAGCGCAGGCTGTCTATTGACTGATGATGACATTCAAAAAGTGCTCCATAGTACGTTTCAATAAATTAATTTTGATTTTAACAAAATCGTTGCATACTATTTTAAGTTTACAGTTTGGATTATTAGTGAAATCAAAGCTCTTTTTCCATAGCTTAAGATCATTCGGTTTTTTACTTGTCCCATGAAAATCCACAGGCTTACTAACATATATGCAAGTATTTTTTTTTTTATAACAATTTTAACTTTTTTTCAAATAAACTTAACTGTACATACATACATACAAAAGAAATATTATAAAATAAACTAATCTAATTAAACAAGTAATGTACTTTTATATTTGTTACTACGTCAATCAATCATTCATTTTAAACAATGCTAATTGTATTATATTTGTCATTGTGTAAGCTGCTGCGTTGATCGCGATAAAATTGATAATAGTAATCAATAATCAACCGGTTTAATGCTCGTTATCACCGTGGCATTAGCCCTTCTTCGATAAATATTAAAAACATAAAAAATAACAATAAAAACTAATGATAACAGTACTAGGAACCTGTAAAACTATTTATCTATATAGAATTTTCCATAAATTTAAGGAAGTGAAGGAATTGATAATATTTTAAATACGAATTTACCTTGTAGGCGATTACTGTACTACCAAACACACTGAAAGAAATAATGTAATTTAAAGATGCATCAGATGAAGATGAACCAGGGCTGCCTGTCCTGACCTCCGGTGCCAAAACATGGACGCTAACAGTAAGGCTAGTCCACAAACTCAAATTCGCTCAGCGAACTATGAACCGAGATATGGAGCTCGGACTTTCTTTGAAGTATGAAAGAGAAAGAGAGAAGTGAGATTATTCGGAGAAGAACCGGAGTAACCGACATAGCTTGCAAAGTTAGTAAGCTTTTTAGTGGGCTAGTCATGTCTGTCGGAAGACTGATGGCCGGTGGAGCAGACGAGTCTTTGAGCGGAGACCGCGACTCGGCAAACGTAGTGTAGGATGATGGACTGATAACCCAGCTACCTAAAGAAGGTAGCTAGGTCAGTCTGGATGCGGAAAGCGGAGGACCGAGTATCGTGGCGCAAATTGGGAGAGGCATATGTCCAGCAGTGGACCACGATAGGCTGAGTTGATATTAATTGAGTCAGACAGAGTGGTCGTTTAGTAATATTATAAATGTGGTCAATTGGTCATAACCATATAAGGAAGACACAGCACAAGACATTCAATGCAATACCGGTGATACACATTTTTATTAGGAGATAATCAAAATACTACTAAACTTTCAGTTGACTATTCTAACTAGATTCTACAGAGGCAAAAAAAAATTCTTTAACTCAGTAGTACTGAGTACATATAAAGATTAGAGCTCTATTGCAATCTAATAACTAAAGAGATAATCTGGGTTCTTGAACTCTGCGTTTTGCTCAATACAAGTACATGTACCAAAGAGCCACCTTAATTGACAATAATTACAAACAAAAAACAATAAAAAATCATGACTAGCATGTGGCCCGCAAATCACGAGTCTCAGTTTAAAAAGAATTATATAAAACACATAATAATGTGTCTCTATGTCAAATCATAATTTATGAAACAGCTGTGTCATCTTGCGTTGATCTTCGCGTGCGCCGTATTGAAAAATTTTATTGTTTCAATAGCTCTTACAATTACATTTTATTTACATTCGTGAAATTGAAATTATAGTTGTAATGGCTCTATCATTATTTCGTGTTAAGGTCTGTGTAGTTATTGCATTTAGGTAGAGTTTAGTAGATGTATACCTAAGTGACTACCCGTCGTTTTGCACGAACTTCGACCAGCAGAAACATAAGTTTCTAATCGGAAAACGACCGAACTGTTTATTACAATGGATAGTTTTCTAAAAACTTAAGGCAACTGTGATATCGCAAACACTGGTGCACTGTAATAGGTACCTCCATCGCATATATATACAGCAATCTTTCAAAGAACCACTCTTTCAAAAACAAATCTACAACTTAGAGCTCTGCCGCATTAGGAAGCCATGGCGACGTCGTCGCCAGCTACGTATCTAAACAGTTTATATTGAAATGTATGGTTGCCATATCGTGGCCAAGTGAGTTAGATACATTTTAAAATTTACGATAGCCAGCGACGTCACCATGGCGTTCTTATGAGGCAGGGCTCTTATACCTGGTAAAAACGATTTTTAAAGGTGGTAGATATCTCTAAACGAAGAAAATTCTATAGTCCGTTAGCAAAACGAATAGTTGTATTGTACATATAAACCTTTATCTTGAATCACTCTATCTATTGCTGAAAACTGCATTATAATCCGTTACGTAGTTTAAAAGATCTAAGCGTACAAAAAGCAGGAGCGACTTTGTTAGGGTTCCGTACCTCAAAAGGTAAAAACGGAACCCTTATAGGATCACTTTGTTGTCCGTCTGTCTGTCTGTCTGTCTGTCTGTCTGTCTGTCAAGACCTTTTTTCTCAGGAACGCGTGGAGGTATCAAGCTGAAATTCATATCAAATACTCAAGTCTATGGTCTCTTGGAGCTGTGAAAAAATCAAACTTCTAAGTCAACGCGATCAAAAGATACTCCCGTTTATGCCGCAAATTTTCGACACTCGCAAGGGAATCAAAACCTACAGGGTACTTCCCGTGAACTCAGAATCTTGAAATTTGGTACGAAGCAACGTCTTATAACACAGATAAAGGAAAAATTGCGAAAAGCATAAATTTTTAGTTACATCATATAATAAAAATATTTTTAATTATGGATTTCATTTAGCAATAAAAATACCATAACTTTTACTTATATACCTACAGGTTTGTACGGAACCCTCGGTGCGCGAGTCTGACTCGCACTTGGCCGGTTTTTTTTATATTATTTAAACAGTTTTGTTGGACATATGTTATTAACAAATTTATAGTATTTGTCTTTCAACATTGATAGTGCTACTGATAACTTCACAGGTGTTTCACACAGTTCGGTTGGTTATTGTAAATACGACCTAATTAACTTGTTTTTGTTATAATTTAGATCTGTTTTGTTTAGCAACAGCGGATAAAAACAAGAAATACATAGATAAATGCCACAAGTTAGGCAGTATTTATCAGGCAGGTTTTGTGCATTGACTGTGTTGATCTTTGTTTATGTAATGTGATGATTTTTAACACTTGCGACTCTAAGATTATTTCCTAGTGCGGTCTATTTCCCTAGTCGGAGTCTTTTGTTAAGGTAGTTATCTAATAAATGTGGCCTATAACAATTAAAAAAAACTGTATTACTTAATAGATTAATGTAAAAATCATTTGCTTACGGTTCAACATAAGATTTTTCAATATAAGGGCTAAGTGTAAGTCAAACGGTTTAACCGATAATAAGCACAGTATGAGACCCCTCCGTGCCCCGGAAAGCACGTTCAGCCGTTGGTCCCGACTGGTCCCGACTGTCATACGTTGATCTTTGACAGTCGTTAAGTCATTACAATTCTGAGAACCAATTATGGGATACTGTGTTGCCCACCCAGTACAATGGGTTGTGAAGGCAATTGTTCCATGAAAATACGGTGTACAGCTGTATCCGGGAAGACTGACTGCCGACCTCAACATAGCTTGGGAAACGGCAAAAGAAGACTTTAGACAGTCCCTACCTTAAATGACAGATTTCAATTGCGTCTTATATTTGAAAGACAGACATGTACAAACAATATGAGAATGACTTATAAGTCTTGTGTAAAACCTTCATTATCAATTTTTACGATCACTGTAATCCATTTACACCAGGTAATTAATCCTGATTAAGAGATTGTGTGAGATAATGTTTAACGACGTTTGCACATTTCACGATTTCAATGCATGCACAACTGTCATTCAAAATTATCTAAATGATACATGGCATTTTAAATCCAGACCAAAAATAGGTAGGAAGATGAATTGCTCAATGACGTAACAATGATCGCTCGATGCTGTACAATAACTTTTAATGCTATATTTTTCTATTACTTAACAAAAAAACCGACTGTTTAAACAATCGTTAATTAAAAAAATCATATAACCTTACTATCTTAAATAAAGGAACTGATAAAAAAATGCCCAGCGCTTCTCTCACAGTTGAGTCGAATGTAACATGTAACTCAGCTCTCACGATAAATCCATTAATCTTTTAGGCTAACTCTAGCATAACCCTCATTCTGGCGCAGTCGAAAAAAAAACGGACATTAATTTAAATAATAATTATTACAACCAAATGCTTAAATTGGAAACTGGGTATAAAAGTAAAAATGTATTTAATCTGTAAGTTAGATAATAAAAAAAACAGTGGCACTTCGGAAGGGCCGACGAAAGTGAATACTTGAGCAATTACAATAGTGCATACTTATATACAGACGTGTTGGTCGCGATAACGGTAACAGGTCGCGAATTCAATGGTTTTTTCCCATCTCATAAAATGCCCAAGACGCCTAAACCAACTTTTCACTTCAAAAATATATGACACCTATAAGACACCTATTTTTTGCTTTATTAAAATAAGTAAAAACGGGCATAAGTGAACGAATTTTCAGGAGTGAGGGCTACTGACATTGTGGCGTAGTGAGTTTTTAAAGCAGAAAAAATAGTGTCTAATATTTTCAATTAATCTAGCGGAC
This sequence comes from Diachrysia chrysitis, assembly GCA_932294365.1. Lineage (NCBI taxonomy): Eukaryota > Metazoa > Arthropoda > Insecta > Lepidoptera > Noctuidae > Diachrysia > Diachrysia chrysitis. Next base: position 3,278,786 of record OW028659.1, on the reverse strand, counting down.
ATGGATTAAAACAAATTTCAATCAACATCCCGACTTTTACACTCTTGCTTGCTTTTATTCATTTGTTTATTTTTTTTTGTGTTTACGATATACGTAGATGTTAATGTAATCCGACAAAAAATCGTCTGAAGAGTTCTACAACAACAATCAATCAATATTCAGTACTCGTCGCATTGTTTTGTACCTGCGTGCGTAGTTTATGTTAATTCGCACGTTGTTTTGACTGTCAGTGACTTATTATACTTAGTAAGTTGGAACTTGTTGTTGCGTTAAGATTTTCTCATGCATAAGTAAAATTATATTTAACAAAAGCTCCTGTTTAGTACACTCTAGGTATTTATATAGGTATAAAGGTGTAAATATCGTATACGAATACGACATTCATATTACACAGAGAGCGACGTGCCGCGGGTTCGATCCCCGCATGGGACGAGCATTTGTGTGATCCACAAATACTTGTTCGAAGTCTGTGTGTTTTTTGTGCATGTAGTTTGATAACTGCACTGCACATTGCACTAAACCACATAGTGTGGGATGCGTATTTAAAAAAAAATGTATGCTGTTAATACCTTAATACGTAAGTGTTGTTTAGTGCATAGTTACAGCACATCATTTTAGTTCTTTAGTCTATAGTAAGCTACTCAAAACTTATCACATAAGTTCAGTGCATTAACACTGCATGTATTATTACATACAATTACATTACACAGCCCAACACATAGCTGTAACTACAGAAGGCTTGTATTTATCCTGACAACAGGATCAATACACAGGAATTACTTAATCATGTCAGAATATTTAACGAATTAAAGGTGAAATAGGTACATACTAATTAATGAGCTCTATGAAACTTGTTTCGTAACACAAAGCGATAAAATAACCTCGTAATTAACAGTTGATTGTAGTAAACACGTATTAACATTGACAATTAAGATACGTTTCAAATAACGTCATTCGTTTAGACACGTAACTCGATATTATCTCGATTGAGAATCGCGTGTTGTGTTGGTATCGATTAGACCGAATAGACTTTATAAGGATTACATCACTAGTTATAGATTAGAGCTCGTATTTAGCTACAATGTTTTGTTGTCTTCACACCAGTTTTTTTAGCTAAGCTAATTGCCTATACTGTTCAATATATTTAATTCCAATACAAATCCAATGCAATAGATATTGATATTACTTTAGCGGACACGTAATTCAGTTTTCTTGAAGAAAAAAATACTCTCAATAGAAGGAACTATCTGGAACCTAAACATTGACAGTATTTTTTTGTACTTTGTGTTGTTTGTGTGGCTGCTGAATGAATAACAATTTGGCATTGGCATTGGATTAGAATTGAAATTCATTCAAGGTTAACCCCACTGATTTGGAACCTTTATACATTTAGAAGGATTAGGAAAGTTAAAGAAACGTTGCCTAGAGTGGACGCACTTCAAACTTTTCATCGGAATTATTTAAATCAGCACCGACGCGATCATTTTACAAAATAGGAGTATTGGGTTAGCAACTTATTACTGACTAATGACTACCCGAACTGACAAATAACTTGCTTGAAGTCAGTTGATTACTCAATTACCAGTTTTCACCTTAGAGGAATAAATAACTAAACTATAGAGTGCGCATATTGAGTATGAACTGTTGGCACTAGTATGAACATGTAAAATCGTGAAATTAGTATCAAAACAGAGCGCGCAGTTTTATTAAAACTATCTCAATACCTAATATAACTCTAATAATATCAGAACCGTTGATGTTTTCGTATAAACGTCTGTCGTCGTACGGAAAATCACATAAATCAGTAAACAACCGCAGTGCATTTAGCTAAAAATGTGCATACGCTTGGCATAAGGGGTAGGTACTAGCGATGCGCACGCTCTATACTTGTCTATGATTACTTTAAGGTTTCATTCTCGAAATATTGACAGTTCACTTCCTGACAAACAGTTTTCAGTAAGGTCAATGACTTGTATAAAACAAATTACATGTACAAAAAATAAGTAATTTGAATTGAATAAATTAATGCCAAACATTAGCTAAATACTTTTAATTGGAATAATACCTATTTATTTATTCAGTTTACGCCTCATTAAGAACCATTTAAGCCATGTTTAACTACGATTACGGTAACCTCAATACCTAGAAGGTATATGCTTAACATTGGTATTATTGTGGTATTCGGATAATCAAGTAATTTAAAATAATAATAAAATCTATACTAATACTGAAGAGTTTGTTTGTTTGTTTGAACGCGCTAATCTCAGGAACTACTGGTTCGAATTGAAAAATTCTTTTTGTATTTGATAGCCCATTAATTGAGGAAGGCTATAGGCTATATAACATCACGCTACGACCAATAGGAGTGGAGCATAAATGAAAAATGTTGCAAAAATAAAAAATCGTTGAAACTAAAACACGCGAACAAAGTCGCGGGGGACAGCTATTAATAAATAAATGTGGACTTTGTACCCAAAGTAAGAAGCTAAAGCACTTGTGTTATGAAATTCAGAGACAACGAATGTACCACAAACACCCAGACCCGAGACAGGTCCACGTCTGGGAATCGAGCCCGGGACCTCAGAGCTGGCAACACCTAGAAAACCAGTGTGTACGCCACTTGACCACGGTGGTCGTCAAAGTAAGTTAAAAGTATCGTTAAAATCAGTTCCTACAATGAAACATCCAAATTAATTTCTGACAAAAATCTTCGGCCAAGCCATTACCTAAGCTATGTTGGTGTCGGCTTTCAGTCTCACGGGATTCAGCTGAATACCGTATTTTACATTGAACCACTGCCTAACTGATCTCTAAAACTCATTTTAGTAGGTAACTAAGTATCCCTAACTTAGAAAAAATAAAATTTTATTCATGTAACACGCAAAAACTGAAACTGATTCCTCACATTTCATAGTTCATATTTATTTTAAATAAACTTAACTATATACCTATGCATACACAAAAATTGATATAACATTTCGTAACCAGTCGTTATGGCCTTGATAATGACTGTTTGCAACGCTCCGTATCTAACAAATGGCGACAGATATCTGGCTGGACAACTACAGTATGTAGGTACTTATTTGCCTCATCCATCATCTGATTATATGCATTGACGTATGTAGATACCTACTTACTTAATACTTATGACACTGTTTATACCGAACTGTAGAATACTGTAAGTACGCTTGTAATTTTTCATAGCAAACTTGATATTTTGTAATTTATACAAATATTAGCGGAGGCAAAGTTCTGTGGTCAAACGTTGGTACCTACATAATGTGTTCAGCATTTTGTTAGGTTTTGACAGCATTATTTTTTTAATAAAATGCTAGCAAACAAAATGACATCTTACAAAGATAAAATTTTTAATACAGAACAATCACTCCTCTATTTCAGTGAAATATTCATTGATAATATGTATAAAATTAATTACCCTTCCTTCAATCAAACCTAACAAACGCAAAACATAACAACTTTGCCCCTCAAATCATACGAATCATTGTATAAAACCGGGTTAATCCCTTCAATTCATTCATCACTCGCATTGACGTAAGCACGAAAAATTGGTTTGACTTCATTACGTACGTACACAAGCGCCACTGAATTATCAATACATCATTAAACAAGGTAATTTCAGCTGTGTTTCCTTTTAAATAAAGGAGTAATTCGTGTGGTAATTTTTGACAGAGTATTTATGAGTGAAATGCATCACATTAGTATTCAAAACACTTAGCAAGTACAAACACCTTTCAGTATGTAAGACTACAATTTAGAGGCAACAAGGAATAACAAAAAAACAACTTTACTGTCTTTAAAATAAAGATCTTATTTATGTCAAAGTGTTAATAAACGTACAAAAGTAGACTTCAATGTTTTAAAATTATAATCACTCTTTACTTTTACGTCAAAACATAAATTCCCAAATGGTTTGGAAAAAAATGAGTGGTTTTCAATAAAACACATGACGTGATACTTTTTGTGTATAAGTTCTGGACATAAAGTATCTTAAATCATCCTTAAGAATTGCATTGTACTCTTTTTTTTTAATCCAAGTGTTTCAAATCGCTGTCAGTTAGATTTTTTTAAAACGATTCCCGCTCTTTGGAATTTAATCTCTGTATCTTGGGGGGTTTTAAAAACATTCAATTAAAATACAAAATGAACACCCAAACTTGAAACAAGCTATTGTGTGCGCAGTGGTAATTGGCATGGTAACCTCCACTCGGCTATCGGTGCTGTCAAATTTTGTTCCCGTAAATTTTTCAGCCTGATAAGCTCAATAAATAAACAACAATACCTAGTTTTGTTTTTAATTAAAACACACGATAAATGAAATGCTTACTTCCATTTTGAGGTTCAATGAAATTTATAATTTGATCATTTTTCGTACCCAAATCATAGGCCATATGCTTTTTTTTAAACTACTCCCGCTCCAAGAAATTTAATCCTTATATTGCGGGGGTTTTACAAACATTTAAATTATATGCACAAAAAGCAGCCAGACTTTGAACAAGCATTGGATCTCACAAATGCTTGTCCCATGCGAGGATCAAATCCGCAGCACCTCACGCGCAGTGGTAATTGGCGTGGTGACCTATACCACTCAGCTACTTCCGTCAAACAACTTGATAGATTGAATCGTGATAACTTTTTTGTACATAGATTTTGGAAGATTCTATGCTGTACTTATTATCCATACTTGTTACATTTAGTGCGTGCGAGATGCCTAATCGCACGCACTTAATGATTTCAAATTAACTTAGGTTTAATACCCCTTCTCTCGTAATTTGGATTTTAAAACACTGAAATTCATTTATTCGTAACTCATATTTGCCATAATAAACAGAGGTATTGAAAAGTGTGCAAAACATTTTATTCAATTAACTCGTGTATCCCACCAAAAAACTGTCGCATTTAACATTTCGGCAAGCTCTCGCGCGACCAGCGTCCCTAAAGGTAGCCCTCATAGGCCACTACCTGCGGGGGGCTATATAAAAAGCAAACTTTAATCCAGTGCTGGACAGACTGCAGGAAGATCTCCCAAGCTGTGCCATGACATCCGGTCCTTCACCTCGCCAGAGTATTATTTAGTCATTTCCATCTTCTTAATCCAGTCTGAACCAGCTACCTTTTTTTGTGGAAAAAATTGGAAAAAATATTATTCTCTTCGACAAAAATATTTGTTTTAACCGATACATACTAACACGTATCATTATCCTATTTATTAGTAACTAAACATAATATTATTGATAACAGCTATTTTCGGAAATCTCTATTTGTTATTAGATTTAAAAAATTATCTCCTAAATATGTATAATACTCAAATCTAACAGTCGTGATTTAAATATTTACGTATAGGTAGTTATAAATAACTTGGTATATTTTCACTTTAGGTTATTTTTAGCACTTGTTTTTCACATAACAATGCATTCAAATGAGTTTGTTTTTGTTTTTATTCACTGTAGTTCTCTGACTTAAAAGATCAATGACCTAAGAAGGCAACTAGAGTAGTGGAACACAAGCATATTGGACCCTTTGTTTAATAATTTTACAAATACCTGTAGTCTAGTGTGTAGTCTAGCCTACATTTTTCAGAGAAAACTACTCTGAAATTAAAGTAATTGATTTTTAAGCAAAAGATACACATCTTTTCAATGAGCGATAACAATGTTAATCTGTAATTACATACGAATAGTAGAAGAGAAAAATTAGAACCTCAGGCAGGACTCAAACCCACGACTATACAGGTTAGGCGCACTCGCCTAGCAAGTAAGCTACAGAGGTTACTAACTATTCGTATTTAATTACAAGTAATCATTTTGCAGGCGTTCTTGATTATATATATAGTATTTAAAGAACCGTCGTACCCCCATAAAAGTGCGTAAGGGACATCTGCAGCTCAGGCTGATTATACCTACCTACAAAATCGTTGGCTATAAGAAATTTCGTACTCCGCTGTTTTCCTCTCTAAGACTGGTCTGATACTAATAACTTTTGCATCAAAGTATAGAGTAAACGTATATCAACGCTTTTATCATTTTCTTTTTTATTGAAATCTATCTATTTTGTCTGATAGTCATCGGAACACGGCGGTGAAAATAGGCATTTTTTAAAATTTTTGGAAAAAGTGAAATAAGGGTCACGAGTAAAGTAAACTTAGATCTTTTGGAAATAAATCAGTGCTCTAGAAGCATTTTCCACAAAGAAAACAGCGTAATGCGTTTGTATGGAGAAAGACCCAGTCGCGTCCCCTCTTAAACTATGAAGAAATTATCAACGGATTAAATTAAGTTATCTAGAAAAAGGTTGTACTTCCAACGCGTAAAATGTAGAACTGCTCCTATTTTTTAATCAGTCAAAGAACTTTTCCACTAGACTGTTAGCACAGGTGAGGTTTATATTAACATGCGTTAGCAACAAACAGTAATCAATGTGTTTAATAATTATTACTGGACTATTGTTGGTTAAAATGTGCTTGCTTCAACCTTCAACGGTCACGCATTGTAGTTTTGAGTTCACCTTTGAGGTTTTATATTAAAAAGGTTTTGAATCACCATGGAATTAAAGAGTTCCAGTATAGAACTACTTCGGAGCCCTACAGCGTTAGCCTTAGCTTTTTCTGGTTGTTAATTAGCATACCAAAATCTAGAAGAAAAATCCGTGTAATTTTTTAGGTTTCTGAAGTGAATGAGTTATTTTTAAAAGGTTTTTTAAAACCTAAAATTACCTGGCGAGATAGTTTTAGGCTTTGCCACGCACACTATCCCTACAGACAAAGCCCCAACTGCAGCAAGGCAAAATGCGATTGTGTTTATAAAATAATTTGCATATTTCCAAGCCAAACTCACGAACTATACTAGGTAGTAGCCAGTTAGTCAATATTGAATTCAAAAGACCGATATTAGAATCTACATAAATGCCCAAAGTTGTTAAAAAAAAATATTTTCGCATAGTTACTAAAATAAATTTTAATAAGGCACTATGCTCACAGTAACTAACAAAGTAGTTAGGACATGATATTGACTAAGATCAGGGTTTTTATATCACTTGACATATACAAACAATAAAATATAAACAGACTTCTGTAATTTTTCCACAGAACCTACAAATAAGTCCCGTTAACATATTTTATATATCTACGGACTATCTTATCAAGCCTTTCCGTTTGGTATAATAAACATAATATAAAGATACTTCAGAAGGACAATCGTTTTCTAACCGACTCCAAAAGGAAGAGATTCTCATTTGACGGGCCTGTTGGTCTAGTGGTTAGTGACCCTGACTGCTAAACCGGAGGTCGTGGGTTCGATTCCCACCCAGGACGAATCTTTGTGTGATGAGCACGATCATTTGTTCTGTGTCTGGGTGTAATTTATCTATAATATGTATGTATTTAGAAATATATAAGTATGTTTATCAGTTGTCTGGTTGCCATAGCACAGGCTTTGCCTAGTTTGGGATCAGATGACCGTGTGTGAGATGTCCCAAGATATTATTATTATTTTGATGGGATGTCTTTTTTTTATGTTTGTTACGCGGTATCTCAGAATAAAGCGCGCTTTTTGATTAAAACTATCTCAAAACCTAATATTACCCTAATAATATCGGAGCCATCGATATTTTCGCATAAACTTCTAATGTCACACGAAAATTATAAATCAGTAAACAAGCGTAATACTTACAGCTAAAAATTTGCCTAAGTTTGGCAGAATGGGCTACTAGCGATGCGCGCTCTTACCGCAATTTTATATCATTTTACGGAGCCTATAATTAAGTAAGAATTTCGCCGGAGCCCCGCCGAGCATGCTTTAGCGAATCCGGGACTCCGGCAAAGGCAGGCCGGGACCGGGGTGTTTTAGTCGGTGCAAGTCCGACATATCTCACGTCGTGCCCTCGGCGTAGGTTGAAGTCATTAGATTTTCACCCCGTAACAAAACAAAAGTAAGAATTAAATAGTTTTCTGTAATGTCTGCTTGGTATAAAGACATCACCCCACTCCTTATCAGGCAGTGGTCACACGATTGAAAACATTAACGTTATCAGTGTAATTCTACGTTGCTACTCGTCATTTAACGCCGCACTGCAAACATAATATTACATTTACATACTATAGTTATATATCAGTCACTGCAAAATAATCTCTGACTCGTCCACTTAACATGCTGACTTTCGTTATTTTATACTAGCTGTTTTCCGCGGCTCCACCCGCGCATATGTCGGTTATCGCGACAAAAAGAAGCCTATGTCCTTTCTCAGGCTCTAGACTATCTGTGTACCAAATTTCGTTTAAATCGGTTCAGTAGTTTTGGGGTGAAAGTGCGACAGAGAGACAGAGTTACTTTCGCATTTATAATATTAAGAAAGGATTTTAGGCATTATGTGACTTTATCACATACTAGGTTTTGGTAATTCAAGGGTTTTAAATCTTCTTTAAATCAATTATAAATGAATATGAATGGGCTCAAATGAGTGAATGAACTCCACATTAGCAGGACATTTGCATTGTATTTAACCATGTGTAACTGACATTTGTTTGACTTTGCTACGTGCGAGTGACTTTTCAATGTCAAGTGCATGTTTCTGGTAAGTTACGGACGAAATAAAGTTAAAATGTCAGGACAGTTAAACACTGAATTACTTAACACTTCAATAAGAACTTTATACCTACTCTTAATATTATCTACTTAATTAGGTACATTTTCGTTTTATTTTTTGAAGTAAAAACTTCTTTAGTCGCGTTGGACATTTTTTGAGATGAGTATTAATAATTATTTAAAACAAAACGGTTTACTCACGCATATTCTCGGGATCGCCCGACTAGTTTCAAGACTCAATAGAAGTCCCTAATCATGAGCTGACGCGGCGGCGGTGGTATCGAGAGTCGAAATGTTCTGGCGGCGGTGGTCAGCTCATGATTAGGGACTCCTATTGAGTCTGAAACTAGTCGGGCGATCCCGAGAATATGCGTGAGTAAACCGTTAAATTTATCACAATTGTGCCGTAAACGACACCACTGTATATAAGTATCTACATATATTGTAATTGTTCAAGTACCATCCACTTCTGTTGGCACTCTGGGAGTGCCACTGTATTTTTGTTTTTTTTTTAAGTTTCCAATTTTTTATCATTTGATATGTATTGAACCACTATTTTGTCTTCTGTTAACAATATCATTTACAAATAATTTGTGGATTAAATAATACAATTTGCAAACATTTAGCAAAATTGATTGACCAAATCGATTGATCGGGTCAATCAATTTTAATCGAGTGTTTAAAGTGAAGCAATTATAGAAAGTCTGGATTGATCTATCATAACTTATGTCACACAAAAATTTAATTACGTAACTTATAATATTTCTTAATAACCATTACAAACTTTCAATATGAAGTGGACACTATCTTGCTGCATTTTTATTTTATTACTAGCTGACCGCTTATACGTTGTTTTGCCAGGGCCACCCTTATCACCTAGGGGTATAAATAATAGCCAATGACCAATATACACGAAAAAAATATATAATAATCGGTCAAGCCGTTTCGGAGGATGGACAACAAACACTGACACACGAGATTTGTGTATTAGATTTAAAGACTTACTACTTTTTAGCTATCTACTACTCGTGTCTATTATAAACTACATAACTACCACGTCATAAGATAAATAAAAAGATTTTTATTAAATGTTTGATAAATCTCCACAGCCAGAGCACTTAGGAAGCGGTTAAGAGTGGTCGAATCAGGCTGCTGTCTGATTATGTTAACTTTCAAATAGTGTGAATTTAGATTTTTGTTTTTTGACTAATGGCCAGTTCCTATATTCAAGAAAAGATTCTTTTTGCTTACGGATGGTAGAATTTTCTTCGTTTTGCTTAGGAAATTCTAAGGTCCGTAAGCAAATCGAATCCTTTCTTGAATATATAGGAACCAAGCATAAGGTAAAAAACAGTTTTCAGTTAGCCCATTTTTTCACAATTAAAAAAAAAACACCTTCTTTTCGGATAACTCTATCCTGAGACATTCTTTATAGGATACTTTTAGCCCTTTTGTTTTTCAACCATGTTACTGTTTAGTGAATCTATTAACAGTATATTGCGGAAGCTTGTCGAAGTGTAGAGGGCATATTACAAACTAGATAAGAGATAATAAATTGATAATATCACGTCTAATAATAGTGATAGCGCGTTATTTTTATCACATTATCAGACAAACTTCCATTTAGCGGTTAATTTTAGCACGGTCGGCCTTCGTGTTTATCACACAAACATTGATGAGCACATCCTTTGGTCTCGTATGTATAATTATGGGAATTCCCTATTAATATACGACTTGTTTAAACCTTATCAGTAGTGCAAATATTCGCCACTTCATAGGCGTGGGATTCCTATGTATTGCGCTAGTAAATGTACTTACTTGTAGATATGTATATTTATAAGTTATTTTTGTTGGTAACAATGTTATGGTATACTGAGTATACTAACGAATGCTCTGTCTACTACCTGTACTCAATATCGAGTATTCAATATCGAGTAGGTTCTCATTACATATTGTTACCAACAAAAATGACTTATAAATATTTTATTTTCTTTTAGTATTCTGGATTTATACTTTGATAGTTCCATAGTGTCCAATACCGATTAAACGAAGTTTTTTTCTGTAGATTTCTGTCAAAGTTAGCCTCGTTCTAGGACGTGTTATAAACAGCTAATTTTTCAAGTTAAACTTACGAGTAAGGATGAAACGATACCTCCATGGCATCGCTACTTTTACTTGGTACTGGGATCGGAAATAAAATTAAAGTATCGATAAATCGCAAAACGACTAATAAGTTGTTTTCGGACTGTCTGAGTGGTCTCAGACGTCAATATAATGCGTCATTACCAAGGTCGCAGTAATGAATTTGTAAAACCCCTAAACATCTTCGGTAGGTTCTTCCAAATAAAATACTACTTAAAACACTTAAATAGATGTCAAAACCCGAATTAATTACAGTCATTTGTAATTTGTATGTTTTTTAAAAGATACTTAGGTACCTACTCTTTTTATTATTTCCATTGTTAGTCACATAAAACAATTAACTTTGATGGTGAATCATGGCAAACATGTGACTACGCTTTGTAAACCATTAGTTTAGGTTTTAACAAGTAAGTAGATCCTTGAATATGTTTAGCCAACAGAAATTTTGTTTGTTTTTTTCTAAATTAAGAACTGATAAGCAGTTTGTTTGTTGGTATTATATGGATTAGTGTCTTTATAGGTTTTTAGTAAAGATTTTGTAATGGATAGATCCGTCATCTTAGGAATGCAGCATCCGAATGTAAAGTTCGCAAATTGATAGGAAGGCAGATACGAGAGCGACAGTGGTCGCACAACTGGCAGACAAAGTGAGTTCCTGGTGCTGTCCGAGGAAGTGCAGGAACTGGAGGAATACTGCGTAGTGGTGGCGCAGGATTCCCTCACTAGATGACGTTTTAAACCAGAGCCCTTACTCCCTAATTTAATTTTAATTCTAATACAATGCTAATGCAAAATTGATATTAGTTTAGGACGCAGGAGATTCAGTTTTCTTAAAAAATGCTGTTAATGGAAGGAACTGAATGGAATGTAAACATTGAGAGTATTTTTTAGTACTGTGTGTTTTTTGTGTGGTATGAGCGCGTATCTGGAGATAGATATCGTATAGGGGGATTTTACCGAGAGGGTATATCTGTCCAAAAGGATTTAAGAGTACATCTGGTAAAGAGTCAATTTACAAAAGTTCCTAAACTGACTCTATACCAGAAGTACATCTCACTCCTTTTGTATAGATATAACCCTTCAGTAACAGCGTGTGTTTACTATAAAAATTGAAAGCCGAACAAGGCATTTTTCATACAAAATATAAATATCAGACATCTTTAAACAATTTGAATTATTACTAATGAAAATACTTTAAACAATTTTACTTAAGAGAACAGTCATACACTATCACTTATAAGTATGTGGTGGTACGATCATATTACTATACAAGAACCAAATAAATAATTAAGCAAGTAAATATAACTTACTTTTTTTTTGTCGGGGTAAATCGCTTATGACTTCAACCCAAGCCTAGGGCACGACGTGGGGATATGTCGTACTTGCACAGACTAAAAACATCCCGGTCCCGTACTTGCCTTTGCCGGAACCGCAGGGTCGCTTACGCAAGCTCTGCGCCGTATCGGCAGGATTTGGTCTTTACTAGACCCCTTCTAGAGGAGAGGGTGTATAGTACTCACCCCTAAGTTCTTTCGAGGAAGGACTCGCGGGACTTTGCGTCCGCATCGTCCATGGCCTATCAGCTGATCGGGTGATGGGGTGCCCTTCACTTCCTGTTACCGACCCACTTAAACACCTAATACGTAGGTATTGATTTTCAATACGTATAAACTTTACCTAGAATATTTAAATTCCCGCTAAAGCATAGATACTAAACAAAAAAAATATGACAAATAATAAAAATATGGTCTAACCACAAAAACATGTTATTGCTAACACTATAAACAACATGTTTATGCTATATCTAAGGTATTATTAACTACAGAACCTGAGATCGGTTAAATAGCAATAAAGTAAAAACACTTAAAATAAAAAATCATCTTTTAGCACAGAGACTTCCTCAATTATCTGTAGTTCTTACTTTTCAAGTCACTCACATTCGCACGAATACTCAAACCCACAAGTGTAGGATTTTTAACAGATATCAATGTGCGCGAACCTTTGTCGATATGTTTGCGCGCATGTGAGTGACCGGGGTTAAATCATTTTGTGTAAGTAATTATTTATTGTTCATATTATTTTTATTTTTTTATTATTTATTAAGCATTAACGCATGCGCAGCGAATATTTGTAATTTAATATACTGCCTACTTATAGGGTCTCTTATTAACTTAGAGTTGTGTTAGATAAATCGATGTTACGAAATGCTTTAAGTAACCATTAACATCTCTGAGTACGGAAGTACCCCTTTGATTAAGAGGGATGTGGTCAAATGATTTAAAAGAGAAGGTTGATGTAGCGATGTTAATTAAGACTGAAGATGTGAATTGAAAGATTAAAACGTTATTTTAGATCACGTTTATGCACTAAAATTTCTTCTTCTCAAATGCTCAACCGTGTACTAAATCCGTAAGACACAATTTTATAGGCGTATAATATTTGAATACACTAATATAGAGCAAGGTTTTCATTCAATAACAAATCATAGGTAATTTGCCAGATACAATCTGCGATAATAACATTTAATTCAGTCAATCACGTAAAAGTAGAGCAATCAGGTGACCTATTTGTCTTTATTTCGGGTAAAATAAACAAGAACGTATTGATTCCTCAATAAGACGTTTATGAGAGTGACCCATCAAAATAACTGTACGAGGAATAATCAAGAAAGATACGAAGGAGTGGAATAAGGAGGTGGATGTAAACATAACAGGTTAATTATAGCATACGATACTGTAACGACACGACGAGATACCTTTAATAGCGATTTTAAGTTGAACTAGTATTTATTGCTGAAAAAATTCATACTGCGGTGAAGAGATAGATCTGCCCCCCTAGACAAGTGACATATCGACAAGCGATAACGCTAATCGAATCGTTCAAATGTATGAAAGTGACAAGTCCAAGTCACGTGACTTATCGAAACGAAATGTCATTTCCATACATTTAATGTCATTTAAGCGATTTCTATCTTCTTTAACGCTTGTCGAAATGCCACTTGTCTAGGGGGGCTGGTCTATAAAAGTTCGCCAACCCCGCCGACCTTGCTTCAGTGAACCCGTGGCTCCGGCAGAGGCAAGGACGGGACCGGAGAGTTTTTAGTCCGTGCAAGTTCGAAATATCCCTACGTCGTGCCTTCAACGAGGGTGGCATTCGATTATTACCCCGAAAACAAAAGAAAATAATGACAATAAGGGTGGTAGCAGTAAGGCTGTTATGTCTACCCAGGATAATCCTTCTTATATTTACGTACTTATGTGTCCAATAGAGTGTTCTTTTTTACAACCTTTGCTGGTTTTAAACCTCTCTTTATGCACTCGATTTTTAACTGACTTCAAAGTAAAAGCTTCTCATTTCAACAGTTCCTATTTCTTTTTGTGTGTTTGTTACGCGTTAGCTCTGGCTATTGTGGATAGATTACAAAAAATAGTTTATATCATCGATGGGTATACCTCAGATGTGTTCCCATATAAATTTCATTGCAGTCGGGTCCATTTTACATTTATGTTCAATCAATTATATCGCTTAATTTTCTTGTGTAAACGAATAACTACTGAAACCTTTGTATAAACTCAGAAATACGATGTTCTGTGGCATGATATATATAAAAAAATATGTTTTTTTTGTAGCGGGCCGTAAAGCGCGCAGATTTTTTTTTTATACATTGCTCTAAACTCAAAGTTAGTAGCTAAAGCACTTGTGTTATGGAATTCAGAGACAACGAAGGTACCACAAACACCCAAACCCGAGACAATGTAGAAAAGGGGTTTTCTACATTGATCCGGCCGGGGATCGAACCCGGGACCCCAGAGCTGGCGACACGTTGAAAACCGGTGAGTACACCACTCGACCACGGAGGTCGTCATTACCTAGTTGTTTGTATAAATGAAGAGATCGTAGTCGTATCGTCGCAAGTAAATAGCTTGAAATATTCTGTAGGGACACATATGTCAGAGGTCACGTTGCACAAACAAAGTCAACGCTGATAAGTATTTTATGTTCGATATTTATGAGGAATACGTTATTGTGGTTGGTCTTGTTGTTGCCAATTGTATTTTATTGTCCATACTTTATACATGTATAAAAGACTAGCTGTCCCCCGCGACTTTGTTCGCGTGTTTTAGTTTCAACGGTTTTTTATTTTTGCAACATGTTTCATTTATGCTCCGCTCCTATTAGTCGTAGCGTGATGTTATATAGCCTATAGCCTTCCTCAATAAACGGACTATCTAATACAAAAAGAATTTTTCAATTCGAACCAGTAGTTCCTGAGATTAGCGCGTTCAAACAAACAAACAAACAAACTCTTCAGCTTTATAATATTAGTATAGATTATAAAAAGAAAGATTTGGTACCTTTATATAAACAAGCATAGTTTAAAACCTGTTCCTATTAGACCATTACACGGCAATTCAAGAGAGATATTATTATTTGATCCTCTTAGGGCTGATATTTTCAACGCCAGGATACCTAATTTTTATTCACGGAATAAAATTGAAGTCTGACAGATTTTGTATGGAAGTTATGTCAAGAATTAAAAATGATTGTTTGGATAAATTTATCTGGCGTTTGTCAAAAATCATTCCTAAGAATGAAATATTCATTCTTGTCCATTGATCCATTGTGAATGAACATTTTTAAAATACTAAGTAATTCATCTATTTTTTAATCTATTATTTACAAATTAATTATTTTGTATATTTTAGCTACTTTACTTTATAATTCCATGTCGGTATTAATTAATATAAAAGAAGAAGAAGTATAATAGTCCGATTCTATATTTCGAATCAGAATTCCGAGAAGAAATTCCGTATGTAAATAAATGAGCCACATAATTATTATATTAAAAATACTCAATAAATATTTTCTATTCTTTCATTTTATTTTATTATATTTTTATTTTATTTATATGATTTTCTTTTTCAATTTATTACTGGGCTCTTTAACGATTTATGGTATCATGTAAGAATAAATACTATAGCCATGTGGAAAAAGACAACTGCAAGTTGATTCAGTTACTAAATAACTTCGATGAAGTAACATCACATGTTTTCGTTTATGATTGCAATAAAAATTGTTTGGAGTATCACTCAGTGCTTGTTTAAAACTATTGAAAGAGACTAACAAGTTTCCGTGAATCATCGCGTATACTCATCCTCTGAAACTGAATGAAATCGTGGATGAATCACGCACTTAATAAAAATGTAACACTCTTGCAATGACTCGTATGTCGCAATGTGATACATGCCAATTTAGTTTTTCCAGCTTTTGATTTGTTTATTTGGTTTACACGGATTTAGAGACCAATTACATAAACCAAAGTGTATATAGCACAACAATTAAACATAATTATTTTCACAAACATTAAATTGGCGAATTTATCAGCGAATAGATCGCTTTATTTAGTGCAGTCAACATGTGGTACGATGCAGTCAGACACAGCGACACGATAGGCATGTCTAACAGTCGATGTTTTCTACTACAGAGACAATAATTCGGTGTTTAAAGGTGAATCAGCTCATTATGGATGTCAGGTACATCCGTCATAGCTTTGCATACCTTTTCTGAGTACAAACTACATGCTCTTCTAGTCTCCAATATTGTAGGAACTTGGTAGAACAGAGATGGATAGTCACCGTATTACCACGTACGGTGAACGTCTATCTAGGACATAATTATGTTTATATGCATATTAATGTATCTTTTTTCTCTAATAAAGACCATACTTACCGAAAGTTCTTCTGTACAAATTTCTGTAAACCTCAGGAATGTTTTTTGGCCTTTTCCTAAAAGAAGTGCATACTTTGCTTCGTGCTGATTTCACACAGAAGACCTGCCCCCCTAGACAAGTGACATTTAGACAAGCGATAACCCTGATCGAATCGTTCAAATGTATGGCAGTGACAAACTTAAGTCACGTGACTTATCGAAAAGAAATGTCATTTCCATACATTTAATGTCATTTAAGCGATTTCTATCATCGTTTACGCTTGTCGAAATGCTACTTGTCTATGGGGGCTGGTACCTGAGTTCGGACTAAGAAACCTGAGGACCAACTCGAAATTACGTTTCAAATAACGATATTGAATTTTTATTCATATTTCACATTTCAGTCAATACAATTCTTATTTTAACAATTCCTCGGAATTGTTATAAAAAGACAATTGGTTCGTCTTATTCCATCCCTGTTCTTAGGCATCACGAGTCGGTGAATGGTAGTACTTTTTTACCATTCATATCTTCATTCTTTTGTTTCTTACTGGAACCTACTGGCGACTATATAAAAGACATGTTACGAATTGACTGACATAGTCTTTATTGTAAGGGTTTAAAGTTTATTTTCCTGTGCTGTATAGTTCGTACCTTTATGCTTTACGTAATCCCGTGAGACAATTTTATAATGGTATCTCAGCAACTACAAATCATTAGTTAATTTATAGGGATGACGCATTTCCTTACACGAGCCTGAAAGATTAAGAATCATATGATTTCTGTAGGTAGATACAATGCTACGCTGATTCTTAGTGTATGTAGGCATTATGTTGTATTTTTCCTAGGTCGGTTAGTAGGTACAAACAGAATTACATTGTATAAGATAATTTAGGTACCTTCTCATTTTGACATGGGTTCAAAACTGTAAGTAGTACCTAAGTAATATATTTTATTTCGGTTTGGAATTTTATTTTGGATACTTTATCAGTATTTCTTAACCTGTAGTCCGCCGATCCTTTTTTTTTTTTTTTGTTACGGGGTGAAAATCTGATGAATTCAACCCACGCCGAGGGCACGACGTGGGGATATGTCGGACTTGCACCGACTAAAAACACCCCGGTCCCGTCCTTGCCTTTGCCGGAGTCCCGGGTTCGCTAAAGCATGCTCAGTCCGCCGATCCCTGGGGGTTTATGTCTTATCTACTGACTAATTAAAAATTATAAAGAGTGTAGCGATTACTTAAGTAGTATAGTAATTACTTGTAGGTAGTACCTACTTAAATAAATTTTCCGAAATGGATGCTGTTATTTCATAAGGGGGTTCTTAAAATTGTGCTTGATTTCCTAGGGGTCCGTGGACTTAAAAAGGTTAAGAAATGCTGCTTTATAGGGTTTCGATTGCTACACCAGACAGACTTGTAGATACCTTCCTTCGTTTAATTAAAGGTTCCTCTGTTCAAACCTAATGACAATAAACTTAAAAGTAGGTACTATAGGTAGGTATTATAAACTACTCAAAACAAAATAGGGCCCACCACGATTTATTAACAAAAACTGTTGACATGTTACTTCAAACATATTTATGGGCAAGTTCAAGTGTTTTACCGTAAAACTTTGATGTTTATGAGTTCTTATCATTCTTTTGAACAACATTTTTTTAATTTCTACCCTCAAGTGTCGAGACAAAAACAAATTAAGTTAAAATCACCCTATGCACAATTTGTTATTCAGTTGTATTCCGACTATCGTTACAGGCGCTTCTTGTTTCGTTTAACTGTTTTTTTAATTAAGTCATTAGAGCAAATTGTAATGCCACGTATTCGGAACCATATGAGCATGGAAACTGCTTCAAGAGCAGTGGTATTGCTGCAAGAGGGAGAGTCTCAGCGAGCAGTAGCATTACGACTAGGAGTATCGCGGCGAGCTATCAGAAATGTCTGGGAACGCTATCAGGAGACTGGTAGTGTAGCTAGAAGACCTGGATCAGGAAGAACACGATCCACAACTGTACAAGAGGATCGATACCTTCGTTTATCTGCCCGCCGCGAGCGTACCGTTACTGCCCGTGCTTTACAAAACCGACTCCGGCAAGCCACTGGTACGCGGGTAAGCGACCAAACGATCCGCAACAGACTCCATGAAGATGGACAACGATCCAGAATGCGTGTAGTTCGCATTAAACTTACGAGGGCTCATCGTGCAGCTCGTCTTAGGTTCGCACGTGAGCATTTGGACTGGACTATGGACAATTGGAGGACTGTACTCTTCACAGATGAGAGTAAAGTTAAGTTTTATAGTGATGACAGACTCGTACGAGTGTGGAGAAGAGAAGGCGAACGTTTTACCAATCCTTGTATCCACGAGACTGATCGCTTTGGGGGGCCCAGTGTTATGGTGTGGGGTGGAATAAGCGTAATGGGTAAAACAGAGTTGGAAATTTTAAACGAGGGTACCGTAACTGCTGCCAGCTACGTCGAACATGTGGTCCGACCTCATATCATTCCCTATGCACAACGAGTGGGCAACAATTTCATTCTTATGCAGGATAATGCTCGTGCGCATACGGCTCGCCTAACCCAGAGGGCACTATCTGAAGCCAATATCTCTGTTTTACCATGGCCAGCAATGAGCCCCGATCTCAATCCAATCGAACATTTATGGGACCAGTTGAAAAGAAGCATAAAAGAAAATTATAGTGAAGTGCACAGTCAACAGGAGCTCATAAACGCTTTAAAAATGTGTTGGGAGCAAATACCCCAGGAAAATATCACCCATTTAATTGAAAGTGTCCCAAACAGGCTCAGAGAGTGCGCTCGTAACCGAGGAGGACCCACTCGATACTAAAGATACCCCTGTGTAACCAACCATATTCGTTTAAGTAGTAAAAATCAAAATTGTTAAGGTCACTTTTTAAAGGGTACATTTGAATTTTTCATTTTTATGTGTATTTTTAAGGAAATTAAAGTTTTTTTCATGATTTGATTGGTTTAGACAATTAATAACACTTTACCCTCCACACATCTACGCATAAAAAAATTTTTTTTTTGTCAGTTTTCGTTTTCGATGATAAAAACCAAGTGGGCCCTATTTTGTTTTGACCAGTTTATATATATTGTATTATGTTTATACTTATTGTGATTCGTTGACCAAACGTATCGCAACCAAAAAGCACTTTATTCAGAAATAAAGAGTGTACTAACTGTTTAATTTTCCATTTTCTTGTTGAAAATTTTGCGTTATTTTTAGGTAGGTAGGTACCTACTTAGTTCGCAATCCGCCCGTTTTTGATGTGGTTTTATATAAATAGGTAGGTTTATAAAAATTTCCACTTGATTTATATTTATGTATCTACGATGAACTATTATTAGTTATATTTAGTCATCGTGCTATATTTGTATCGTGACAAACAATAGATTTTAAATTACTACAATAAATTGCCGTCATAATTCATAGATTTCATAATCATGTTATTTATCATTTTTTTATACCTAATATGATATAATGAATAATCAAATAGTAAAAGACAATATAATATGTATACCTTATGCATGATCATTATATTACACTATCTGCAAGTATATAAATAGAAAATCAAAGTAAGTGTTCCAGTTTACAACGCTACTAGTAGCGCCATCTATCGGTTTGCCCCATAACCATTTCTATGGACGTAGCAACAAATATCTAAACAATGCATTTATTAAGCAAAATTGCTTATTAATGAATAAAAAGCGTCAAATTGTATTTAAATGGGTGAAATTTAAATCACATTTAATGCTAATTAGCTTACACGTGCAGGTCATTCCGGCAGCGTACCAGCGTTTGCGGTTATATGCTTTTTTTATTAAGTTTAGGACCGCGGGTGCACATCTCAGAATTGAGTTTTTTATAGTAAAATGTATACACCTGCCATTCTAACGTTAGGGCCGAACGTTATCAACGAGATTACCCCTCGGCTGTTTGAAGACAAGACTTTCCAAATTTGTTGCAGTTAATACAAGCTTAGGTACAACGGAAGGATCGACAACATTTATGTTTATATTGGTAAGATACATGGAAATCTTTTTATCAAAAGAGGTGAATTGGATTTCATTAAAGGTACACTGAGGTAAACTGCTGGTACCATATCCCTGTAGGAAAAAAACTACGATCGAACGAGGAGAATCGCTAGGAAATTCTTTTTCAGGGGAAGCTTTATTTTTTTTTGTTTATGGTATTAAACTCGCCCAGTCTAGCACTTAGTGCAATAATTAATCGCTTTAGTAAATAAAACAAAATTTCAGTATAAAACTCGATTAATAAATTTATTAACAGTAGGTATCATCACTCGTAGAAGTGTAAGTAACAGTGTACAATATTGGCAATACATTATAGTTGCGTCCGCGCATCGGACGCCACTTCTATATCAACGGCGCATGCTGCACGCCGACGATTTTGCGCGCTGGATCTTTTTGAGAAGAATCTAGAATAAAAGAAGAGTTTCAATAAGGAAACATTTGTTGAAAATGGTTGGAAAATAAGATCTTAAAGCCTAAAGGGCTGTTAACAGATGTCCCAATTTCACTCTGAAATATTTTGTAGTTTCTAAAAGTAAAGAGTAAAGGGATGAAATGTATCATATCCTTGATAAAAATCAGCCCTTAAGAGGAAACACTACTCCCGAGGGATTTGAAAAAAACGTATTTTAAGAATATATTGCTATCACACCCCTCTGACCTACCCCCGTAAAGTACGTAAGGGACAACTAGAGCTCAGGCTGATTATACCTACAAAATCGTTGACCAAAAGACGTTTCATATTCCGCTGTTTTCTCCAAAACTGGACTGATCCAAATCATGTGTCATCAAAAATTTAGGGGAAAGGTATATCTATGCTTCAATCATACTTTTTTTTGTCAAAATCCTATTAAATATCTCTGATAGTCGTTGGAACACGGCAGAAAAAACGGGCCTTTTTTGGATGGTCAAATTTATTTAAGAGATTAAGTTCTGGAAAATATGAAATAATAGCGTCACGCTTTAAATAAACCTAGGTCTATTGGAAAATACATTCATTGCCTTAGAAGCATTTTCCACGAAGAAAACAGCGGAATACGTTTGTATGGAGAAAGAGCCAGTTGCATCCCGTCTTAATGGCTTCAATTAAGGTTATTTGCTATAAATCTATCGAGTTTTGGATGATTTTAAGATTTCTTCGCAAAATTGGGATTTCCTCGGGCATATTTTCAACCTACTGTTTTTTTAAAGGTAGCTGACGCTATGTCAGTAACGCCTGGACATCTGCCTACTCTGTAATGAAAAATATTAATATGAGGGAAGGAGCTAGAAACCACGTTGGATGAAAAACGTATTGATGGGAATAAAAACGGATTCAAAAACGGAACTTTTAAAAGCAATGAAATTTACTTCGAAATGTCTGTAATAGTAACTACGGAAGACCGTAAATCACTGATAGATATTATTATAGATAGAGATAATATCCATTTTTCTTCTTCGAAATATAGCCGCTATCCACGCTACAGTACCTATTACCATTTTTGCGATTTTACACGAATATCTACTGGTGGAGATAGGCTCTCTTTGGCGCATCATTTGTTCCAATGCTAAGATGAAATTAGCATTGACTGTCACTTCTAAGTGTACTGACACTTAAAATCTCTGAACATATCTGTATACATAAAACAAAGTTGGGTTAGTTACACCATTTATAACTCAAGAGCGGGTGAAACAAGTTTCAATCTACAACTCTCGGTATGGTATTCATTATTAAATTTACGTCCTTTCACATCTACGTATGCTGCATAGTAAAATGCTGCTCTTTTATGAATATAAAACTACCTCTCTCTCTACATTTGAACAAAAACTTTCAACACTCCATCCAATTATTGGAATAGATTTGTTGGATTCGTCTCCACCCCGATTAACAGAATAACTATAAAACATCTAAAAAGTCGGGAACGGCGACTACTTACGCGGGTTAAAACGCTCTCATTTTTTTTCAACAACCAGCTCCAGCTCATTTTATGTGGTTCTAATTCTTAGAATAGTTGATAACTCTTACCATATTATCATGATCGATCTGCCTCTGCTGATTCTTTCGACAAACAGCGGCAGACGGCACTGGTCTCCTGAGCGGCTGTTCGCGCGGCGGTATGGAGCACTTCCTCGCGTTCCTGGCGCTCAGGATCTTGGTCAACAAGATGTGGTTGTGCCGCTCTATCTCACGAAGTCTCTCGTTTGTAAACGACATGTTGATGCGACGATTTTTCATGCCAGATATTGATCTGGAATTGGGTTAGACATAATTTACGATTAAACAACACTTTTTTTGTGTAATTTAAGGCAACCCGTTCTAAATCATTTTAGATTATGCGTATCACCAAAAATCGGTGCGATTATGGTATTTTGTCGATACATAATAATCGCCCACGTATAACGTACGCAAGCTATGTATCAAAATATGTACCTACCATAATTAAAATTAACTGCTTTGTGTTGGTTAGAAACGTAGAAAATAAAACTAATATCTGTGAGCTTTTTCAGTTCAGTATTTATTTTGAATATTAATCAGTCTCTATTGAAAAGGTAAAATCACACACAAGTCGCAAATGAAATTTGAGAACCAAGTTAATTAACATTATGAATTGTTTTAGTTCCAACTTACCCAAAACTGGTCGATCTTCCAGAGACGGACACTGGCGGTTTATTACTAGACATAGAAGACTGACTTTTGGTCAATTTCACGGAAGACCTCATAGTTGGCTCCCGGCTCGTGTCACTAACCACGGACTTTGGGAGGGACTTCACAGATTCCTCTTCCTCACTTTTATCTTCTTCAAATTCGTCGGAATACGCATCCTCTTCATTATAGACTTCGGACTTCTCATGTTCGGACTCCGATCCTTCGTAGATACAAGTCTCCACACATATATTAGGAGGTCTCTTCACTGCATCTACTATACATCCCATCTCTGACAAGTCTTTTGAGAGCTCATCGACTTCGTTGTTATTTTCCTCCTGGTAGCGTTTCGATTTCATCTTTTTTGAGTCCCCAGAAGAGAATTCAGTATCGATATAATTCAGCTCTACTGTTTTCTCTCGGCGTGCCATTGCAGAAGCGTGCTTATACTGTGGTAACTGCTAAAAAAAATACAGTTAGCTTACCTACTTGTGCTTCCAACGTATCTAGAAGTGTGCCTAAATGTTTATTGGTGCTAATTAAGAAGTATAGTATATCAACCTTCATGGTAAATTCCGAGTAAATATTTACGATTTTTCAGGGTGATGCGTTGCGAACGTAAATGCCGTTAATAACATTTCAGATGTCTGTGTTTATCTAGACTCCACGGGACGTCCAGCTTCCGCAGTAGAGTATATTTACACGACACGTGCCAAACTGTCAGCTAGATACCTCATCTGATATGATCAGTCTTGAGGTTTTCGAATAGTAAAATTAAACCTACATTTCTAATCGCAAAAGGTGCAAAGCAAAGGTTTTTATAATTAATAAACAGGTAGGCATACTACATACTTTGTTTATTTGCGAATATATAAAGTTAATTGGATCAACAAAAACGAACGAGATAGTTAACCGTTGTTATTTTGAATAAGTAAGCTGAGGACTTTACAGAAGAATTTATGAACTAATTACCTACTTTAAAATGTCAAAAAATCATCTAAATCT
Source organism: Diachrysia chrysitis (assembly GCA_932294365.1). Classification (NCBI taxonomy): domain Eukaryota; kingdom Metazoa; phylum Arthropoda; class Insecta; order Lepidoptera; family Noctuidae; genus Diachrysia; species Diachrysia chrysitis. Next base: position 3,254,656 of record OW028659.1, on the reverse strand, counting down.
ACTTAGCGGTAAGATAGAGTATAATATAAAATCATTTACCAACCACGTGTAAGGAACAGGCAATAGCCAATAAGCGCCTACTAATAAACTTACAGCAAAATTCTTTAAATACTAATTACTGCTTGATTTTCTTTTAATTCAATTTAAAATCCCTGATTGATAACAATAAATACTTAGAAATTGTTTTAACGAAGCAGTAATACGAAATTAAATATTGTAAATGAAAATGAAGCTCCTAAAATAACAACAAAAGACTTTGTGACAAAATGAAATTGTTTTTAGAATCTTACAAATGTCGTCTTGGAAACCATAAACTGCCAGTACTCCCAGCTATTTTGAATATAAACTTCTTCTTTATATAAACTCTATTACTCTCCTTATATCAAATATTTATAACAAAAACTATTTTTAAGATTTTTACAACCAATCAATAAATTATTGTCACTTAGCGACATGTAAACAAATGTCGCGCGGTTTGATAACTCAGTTTGCGTTTCGTTACCATGTAGATTTATGATTCAATTTACGCAAAAGAATTTTATTTTGGACATGTTGTCTTTTTTGCTTTTGTGTACATCTTAAATAAAACCTTGCAGTAAAGCTTGCAATATTCAATCTCACGCATCAATTTATAAATATAAAAATTGTTTTCGTTACGATAGGTAGTCGAGAATATCATCCCATTTTCGGTTGATGTTGACATTTCTAGCAATGCCGTTCACTCACCAGCTCACTCGTTCACATGAAAAGTACCTTTGGATGTGAGAATTCGTGTGTGCGATAATGATTTTTGATAAATTCCGTGTTATTTAGTTAGATTTTAACAAATTTATCATTAAAAATGGTGACTATAATAAAGAACCAATTACTTAAACATCTATCGAGGTGCGTATATACTTTAGTTTTACTGTATACGTTCTATAGATTATTAAATTTCGATATTAATTTAATTATTATTTTGTAATTATACTTTACATGCATATAGTATAACATAGATTTGGTTTACTTGTGTTCGTTTAGGGACGTAACAATCGCAATTATATTGGCACACATGTTGGTCTTTGTTTGACTTATTTATGTATTGTTATCATACTTATAGACTTTATTTGAACTATGTTTTGTGTAAATCTTGAAATATTGAACACAAACCGATAATGTTATAGCTTTGTTCTGCTATTACTTAATAAAGTCTCCGTTTACATAGTCTTTTTTTTACAAAATTATATATAATTTCATTTCGCCAATTATTTTAAACTAATATACCTAACTCCTAATTTACTCTCATAAAATCAAATTTGCTCTCATTAACGAGTGATGACTACGTGTTTTAAACAATAATTGACCTCTTAGATTGAGTTATAAGCATATATTATGTTCACTGCTGTGCTAATATAGAATATTTAACTTTATTTGTTACAAATTAAATATAAAACCTTTTTACTAAAACATATTGTGTTTAAATGTATTATTATTTCCTTAATGTGTGTGTCTTTGGAATTCCCTTTTGCTATTTTTATAAGTAGGTATAATCTCAAATTATATTAGTCAGTAGGTAGTTATTGACCTTTCCTTTGTCTAACCTTTTCTTAAATTGAATTTAAGTTGGTATGTTAAGCTCACTGTTAAAAACATTGGTTGAATACAATATACATTTAATTATTTTTCTAATTTTATGAAGGGATTGTTTAAGGGGCACTATGCCCATGTCACTAAAGCATACGCTTATGGGTATGTGTATTCTCCCTATTCTAACCTATGGTGCACAGACTTAGTCTAATCTATACAAAAGTTTGCTACGGGGTGCAGCATATTAGGAGTTGAATTAACGGATCACATTTAAAAGAGTATTCTGAGATATAAATTATAGACATGGCTTAAAAGACTGCTTAGCTAAAATTTGAGCTTGGTCTGCTGCATGCCAAATAAGCAATGGGCTTGTGGAGTTTGGGATTGGTGTCCTATAACAACTAAATGAGGCTGTGGCGGGCCAGGAAAGAGATGATGTGATAAACTTTGACTGCACGGATAGCCGAGTGGTATAGGTCACCACGCCAATAACCACTGTGCGCGACGTGCCGCGGGTTCGATCCCCGCATGGGAAAAGCATTTATGTGATCCACAAATACTTGTTCCAAGTCTGGGTGTTCTTTGTGCATGTGATTTAAATGTTTGTAAAACCCCCCGCGACACAAGGATTAAATTCCTTAGTGCTGGAGTCGTTTTTTAAGAATAAAAACCTTCACACATTTCAGTTATTGTAGGTACTACTAAGTACTTATTCAACTAACACTAAAAGAATTGTAATAGAAACTTGTTTGTCAATACAAATTTTGCAATCAATAAATAAAATACTTAGATGTTATTAATTTATTGTCCATACTTAATAGAAATGGATAGTGATATCAGCTAACTTTGCTATGCATAACTATGTAGTGTAGTTTCTAAAACTGATAACAGTTCTTCAAAAAGATAACAGCAAATTTTTATGTCTGAGAGACTTGCTCACAAACAGTATTCAATTTAAAAACGACTATGATGTTTATTTGAAACATAAACACAACTATATCATTATCACTTTTTGTATTATTTATATCATGGTGAATGTAGTTCATTCATGTATGATAGTAAAATACCTTATTTATTGAAAAAGCTTTCTGTGTTATTTGAAGTCTTACACAAAGGTTCCGTAACATTGCACAAGATTTACTGCTATGTACTCAAATACTCAAGTAAAGTCCAGTGAAAAAATACCGAAAGAATCTAGATTTTCCATCTGTTTTTATTTCTGTTTTTATTCTAGCCCGAATAAAAAAAAAATAACATTTAATTTTTTTTAACTACTCCTGCACTATATATAATTTAATCCTTGTGTCGCGGGGGTTTCACAAACATACAAATGGCATGCAAAAAGAACACCTAGATGTAGAACAAGCAATTATGGATTACACAAATGCTTATCTGTGCAGTCAAAACTGTCTATCTTGGCTTATAAAATCCTGCCCACTGACAGACAAATGGATGGATGAGCTTTATTAGCACTGGTCCTTTAATAATAATAATAATAATAATTTTATTTATTTCCACATAACAATTTACATTAAGAGTTACTATGTAGTAGACAGAGGTAACAATAGCCTTATAAATTGTAAGTCACTGATAGTATAGATCTCTGGCACCCAAGTTAAGATCAAACTTGTGTTATGGGTGCCAGGTCTCTCTCATTATGAACACAATATAGATTAACTTATGGAGTTACATAGTGTCATGCTTATAATAAATTTATTGTTTAGTTTACAATAAAAAGAAGAATGGTTTAAAGAAAACATTAACTAACAATAAGTCCATTAGGTTCTGCCTCTCCAAGTATGTGTGTGTGCGCGCGCGCGAGTGTATTATAAGGGAGTGGAGGGTATGGGTACAAGGGGGTGTGTTTGTGTGTGTAAGAGATTGTGCATGAGAGGGGGTGTGTGCGTGTGTGTGAAAGAGGGTGTGTGTGTGTGTGTGATTGTGTGTATGAAAGCAAATGCATATTATTATTTAATAAAGTTTTTTAACTCCTCATATGTAAGGTCCATTATCCATTTACTCACTATTTGTTTACATTTATGTTTATTTAATTTATATATGTTACATTCTTTATTTATTTTGTTGTAAATGCGATTTCCAAAAACTCGGTAGTGTCGTTGAGCCATTTTGGTTCTATGCCTTTCTACTGGGCAGACAATATAAGGGCGTCTACGCTTCTCCTGGTACTGGTTTGGGTTATATTTTAGAGTAGTATGTCTGCGCAGTACAGTATTGAGTACATAGACCTTTGTAACTACCCTTACAATATTGTAATGGTGATACCTTATTTGTTGTGGTTCATTTATTATGCAGTTTTCATTATGAACTGCATGAATAATAAAACATGGAAGATAAAGTATTATTAATGAATTATTCATAAATAAAATTGTGCTTTACAAAAGTTCTGCCTTGATTCAGCTTTTATGTACCATAGTGTTGTGCATAAATAGCTGAATGATCTTTTTTTTACACAAGGAATTTTATGATTTTTTTAGCTTTGATTTGAAGGAGGTATTTCTTATTATTTTTTGTGACAAACAATTAGGCACACAAACAGTAATATCCAACCAGAAAGTGATATTTTTACAATAAGGTCTTATTTAAATCTGTATACCTTGCTAAGTACTTAAAGGATTCAAGTAAGTATTATGATCACTTCAAAAATGTATCTTTCGAAAGAAAAATATTTTCATCATCATTTATTTATTCAGGTAAATTACTGTCGGAATAGTCGGATCATCATCATTTATATTGCTGCTTGACAAAAATTCGACCACTACTCAGGATCCACCTTTAGACCCAGAATACTGTCTCCATATGATTATAAACATATTTTTCTCCACCACCAGGTTCACAAAGAATCTGTCACCAGAACAGATCTCCCTCTCAGCGCTGCGAGGGTCCGGTGAGCTGCAAGACTTGACCTTGGACGAGGAGCTGCTGACTGACCTACTAGAGCTTCCTGGTTGGCTGAAGCTCACCTCCGCGAAATGCAACCGGGCTTCATTCAGGATACAATGGACCAAGCTCAAGACAGTGCCTATTGTGCTGGTAAATATCTATTATACTTGCCTAATCTAGAAAAATGATACTTAATTATTTAGAAACATATCGGTTTACTCACGTTCTCGGGATCGCCCGACTAGGTTCAGACTCAATAGGAGTCCCTAATCATGACCTGATGCGGCGGCGATGGTGTCGCGAGTCGAACTGACTAATTAAGAAGTATAACTATGAATACTCCACACGAAAGTTATTATACAGATTAAGTAGCTATATGGCAAATTATTGTTTCCCTTTTAAAAATAAATATTTCGACTTTCATATGGAAGTGACAAGTATAGATCACGTGACTTATCGACAAGGAATCATTTTTCATTACATACATTTGTGTTAGAGGGATTTCTGTCATTGTTAACGATTGTAGAAATGTCAGTTGTGTAGGGGGGCTGATTATTTCCTTTTTCTGTAGGGTTACTAAAGAGACTAAGCTCCTGAAGCTATAATAGACATGTTTATTTTTATTATGGTGAAAAAAGGAAGCCTTTAGCAAATACACAGGGAACATTTAAAACTCCTATAGGTATATAACTAGCTGTCCCCCGCGACTTTGTCCGCGTGTTATGTAGCTTATAGCCTTCCTCAATAAATGAGCTATCCAAAACTGTTTTTTTTTAAATCGGTCCAATAGTTCCTGAGATTAGCGCGTTCAAACAAACAAACAAACAAACTCTTCAGCTTTATATATTAAAGTATAGATTCAAAACTGGTATGGAAAGTAGATCGCCAAGTGTATTTACGTAATAAGTTATGTCATCTTAAAATAAATAAATATTAGTAACTATAATAATAATAATAGTATTAGTAATACACTAACTATTCCGATGCATGCATAGAGCATGTCGAGCAAGCGTTAATTATTTGACACTAATTATTAGACGCCATGTTTGATAGGTATATCTCCGTCACGCCAATGTTTAATGATTGTTTATATGATCTCGCTAATCTCGGGAAAAACCAGTCGGATTCAAAATTCTTATGCATAGCTCAATTCAGAGTCTGTTTAAAATATGCGACGACTCTTAGGCGCCCAAAAATGAGGACATCACTGCGAGACAAAGCTGGTCGAATATGACCTGATGAAACAATAGGAAAAGTAAAATGAGGTTTTGGCCTTAACAGAGTTTGAAACTTACATTTGCACCTTAGATTTCAGTTGGGTGGTTATACCACTCTACTATCCTGCTATACCACTCTACTATCCTGCTATACCACTCTGCTATCTGGATATACCATTCTACTATCCTGATATACCACTCTACTTTCCTGATATAACACTACTATCCTGATATAACACTCTACTATCCTGATATACCACTCTAATATCCGTGCCATCAATTAAATAATGATTTATGTGCATATGTATTAAATTTAGTATATAAATAAATATGTCTTTATATAAGTTTAAGCAAATATTATATATTTATTACCGTATGTTGTTGTAGGTAGTCCTTATACATTTATTTGATGGTGCATCTACCTTCTTTGTCTGCATTATCCAAAGGTTTACTGGTAGAAAAGCCATAAGGCATTATTAAGTAAAGTCCGGTGAAGAAGTCAAAGCCTGCGCTCAGGCTAACTGCGTAAATCAATTCCTAAAAAAAAAAAAAAAAAAAATGTTTACGTTTGCCTGTGCACAACTTGCTTAAAGTATAAATAAATAAAAAATACTTCACCTTAACATACTACCTACCATGACGCATTCACAACTTGGCGTGAGTGCCAAGTTGTGATGTTTTATCGTATTGTGTTCTAAGTAAGGGCAAACTAAGCCAATTATGAAGGGTACCCGGCGCGTAACTTTTAATCGAGCACTCGAACCTCAACAATAATGTATCAGTCAGGTTGCCAATTAATGAAGTTCTGATGTAATTGATTTGAGACGGTTTTCAATATATATTATTTTAATTGGTATGTTTTGCTAGATGTCGCATACGTCGCCCTAAAGACGTAATAAATAGAAAGCAAAATTTAAACTTCCAGGCAGTGACCTCGGTAGCTAAGTTGGTAAAGCGACTGGCGCGTCAATCCAGTAGTCGCAGGTTCGAGTCCTGCTTGAGGTTTAGGTTTTTCTTTCTATTATGTATTTGTATATTCTATAGGTTTTCTTTTTCTGAATATTTGGAAGGTTTCGCAATTTTCAGTAGTAATTACTAGCTGCATGTGTTATTTTTTATATTTAACTAGTTCGCGATGGGTTGGGTTTGTAGAAGACGAGAATTACTTATCGCGATAGATTGTCAAAAAAAGTTCCTGTCAGATCCCCGAGCCTAAAAAGGGAAACATTCCAATGGTTTAAGCTGGTACGAGTTCGGCTCTCAGCTTTCCCTATTTCCCATAGCCGAGATAGTCCATGAAGGTTTCTTGAAAGGAGACCAGAACTTTTTCGTCCTTTTTTACCCGGTATCAGTCATATAAAACTAACGTTGTTATTGTTTCAATGATTGTAAATAAATAGCTAAAACGGCTATCGCTTATCTTATCTATGAATATATGATTCATATTACGAAAGAATTTTATGTTGGAAGATATCGATTGAACTTTAATAAGACATTGAAACATTACACGTGAAGCCTTGAGATTATCCTAAATACGTGAAATGAGGAATGGGAGTCCTTTGCCTTACTTTTTTTAGCTATTTAGACAGTTTGGCTTGAAATATACAGGGTGTAAAAAGACCAATCGCATTACTGAAGTCTATGCACTCTGTACCATACATTCACGAAGTATAAATGCTATAAATGGGAAAATAATTTTATTTTTAGGCATTAAATAATAACTGCCTTTAAAGCGCGCAATGTAATGCTGCGTGCGTTGACTGTGCCTATGTGTGTGTTGTGGGTAAATTTTTGTTTAGAAGTAAGTTTAATATAAACACTTAAAAAAATAATGGTTACTATGTCCTTCAATATTTTCAGAACCCATGGTTTTCCAGGTATGCTCAAGATCTAGAAAAAAGTAATAATCTCAATGATGGGTACATTACGTGGTTTTAGTTAACGTTAAGGATCTTTTACACCCGTTGTATTTTATTAACCAATCTCTACAGTCCATACCTCTCCACTACTGGCCAATTTGTCCCAAGTTGCATCGTCCACTCCAAACTTCGTTGATGTGGTTATCGTTCTAGTACGTTGGGGTAGTGTTTTGTTTTATAATTCATTGAAATGTTGCCCAACAGTATATACTCCAATAATTGCATTTACAAACATGTATCGGAAGTTCTCAACTTAAATGACTAAAACAAATTTAAACAGTACACTACCTAAGTTTCAAATACCTTTAGCAATATTGTTTTCAAATTAGGTTTATTAGATCTTCCTACTTTGTATAATCTCATAGAACTGAATACTTGATGCTTGTTATTTGCTGACCATCCTAACTTTCTTTTTTAAAAGAATTTGCAAGTATTTCTTTTATGAACGATTTTTAAAATAATGATGCACTCTAGGCAGTCTATCACGGTAGTTAAAGGCTGGTTTCTTTTTACGTTATGTTATGGTAGGTACACACGATGCAGACTTTCATAAACTTTAGAATTTTGTCTGTGCAACAAAGCTGTACTGACCAAAATTCGATGTACTAAAAAGTCGAAAGTGTGCATGTATGTCTGCGTATATGTCTGCGTATATGTCGGAGCCAAATAAGTAATTATTAAATTAATTAATTATTACTACATTTTTTTCGTAAATCCAAGTCTTAACTAGTAAAGAGCCTACGTGAATTTTGTTACTGAGACTTCGAAGTGTAGAGATATATGTGCAACCAAAAGTCTGTATCATGTCGAGCCACAATTAAAGATCTATCATAAATAAAAAATCCATTCAAAAAGTATGCATGTCAAACAATGTACGGAGAAACACTTATGGTCCATCAAAATATTACAAAGATTGAGATTGTATCGACACGTGTCAAATTGATACCGAATTTATAACTAATTCAATACATATAATCGTTTGTAATCCCCAGTCGAAGAGATTACACGTTATATGAAGATTGCTTTAATTTAATAATTATTTACTTACGGTAATATTGTTGTAATTAGGTAGGCTTTGTTTTGATTTTGACCGAATCCCAACAAGTATGAGCTCACAATTCCTGGGTTTTCAATGTGTTTAATAGGAATATTTCCTAAAAATAAATATTATGCCCGTCATGTAGATTATAGAATTTTATTGGAAACGTATGTTATTTCCTGCAATCAAAAAATGCTCAAAATACAGAGAACGGAAATTTCGCGTGACGTCACTCCTTGCTGAAATTTTTACCACGGCGAGGTGTCATAAGCCCCCGCTCCGAAACTTTAAAGCGCTGTATCTTTGTAAGTTTTTATTGATTCTATAAAGGAAAAAAATACGTGTCTAATATTTTTTTATTATGTAACTGACGGATTAATTAGATTTTTACTTTTTATACCCAGTCAACATGCCTATTGTGATTCGATTTTTATGGATACTGTATATCTCAAGCGTGACTCTACCTATGCAATCTTTTTTCAAGAAATATACCTGTTAGGTTGAAATTTTATTTTAGTTTGAAGTCTGTGTTTTTCACATTTATTGTACCAATGTCATTTAATGTCGCCGACCCCAAATAAATTGCGATAAAGGCAGGTGAAAGAAGAAGAAAAGAAGCATGCCATTCAATAGCACTTAGCTTAGTAACCACTTATAAATCCCGCCATCTGCGCAGTTATGTATTCACGATTTTATCTGAACTCCGTAAGTTATCGATTGTTTATTATGTAAACTATGGTGTGTGAATTATTTCTGTCTGGAGAACATCCCAGCGACACGTGTGTTCATGACGTCATGGCAAGTCAATGCCAAGTTGAAGTGTTAGGTATCATTTAACTACCCAAAGGCAAAAGCACAAGTCGGCGGGCCGCACCGCAACTCAAAACAAAAATGTTCCTCGTAAATTTTATGTGAGCTAGACACACTGAGGCGGGCCGCACCGCGCCGCAAAATGTATAAAAGTGATTCAGAGACATTTTTGTTTCACGTTACGGTGCGTTGGGGCATGCTGACATGTGTCTATGGCATGACATGTGCTGCTATGTTGGGGTCGGCTTCCAGTCTTACCGGATTCAGTAGCATACTGTATTTTATATTGAGCAATTGCCTTTCTGATCTCCACAACCCATTTTACTGGGTAAAACAGTATCCCAAATTAAGACTGGTTGTCAGAATTGTAATGAATTAACGCCTGTCAAAGATCAACGTATGACAGTCGGGGCCAACGGCTTAACGTGCTTTCCGAGGCACGGAGGGGTCTCGGTATGTTTACAAATGTTCACCTATCCACTGTGTATTATCGGTCAAACCGTACAGCTGACACTTAGCCAAGAGCCCTTACATGTGTGCTAGCCTAAATCGTACAAAATCGTTGTTCATAATCGTTGTCTGAAGCACTACACTAGCAAACACGGTACCGTTTACGTAACTATGCGATGTTTTGTAATTTTTTTCGACGATAGAAATTAAATTTCTTTCATTCCCTATTTATATAATGTTTCTGTGAAGTTTGTAACTTTAACTTTTCGAGGTTTCGTCACCTTTCATGTTTTGTCGGGCTTTCTGAATACACCTGGTGCCAATTACCGTCCGCGGACATGTTTATGTTTATTAGGTCTACAACGCTAAATAATAATTAAGGGTTAATTAGTACAAGTTAAGCAGTTATAATTATCTTTGAAGACAATACATTGGTAGTAAAGTATATGGTATTAAAAGATTTTTTTTTACACATTGTTGACGACGAAACCACTCATTAAATTAGCAAATCTCATCTTGCTAAACAAAAAAATAATAATTTAACAAATAATGTATCTATACTAATATTATAAAGCTGAAGAGTTTGTTTGTTTGTTTGTTTGTTTGTTTGTTTATTTGTTTGTTTGAACGCGCTAATCTCAGGAACTACTGGTTCGAATTGAAAAAATCTTTTTGTATTGGATAGTCCGTTTATTGAGGAAGGCTATAGGCTATATAACATCACGCTACGACCAATAGGAGCGGAGCATAAATGAAAAATGTTGCAAAAACCGTTGAAACTAAAACACGCGAACAAAGTCGCGGGGGACAGCTAGTCAGTAATAAAAAAACAAACGAGTATTTTTTTGTATCTCTGTAATACCCTTGATAAAAGCTCCATTCAATGAAAGTAATTAAAAATGTACGATAAATCCACGTGTTTTGCTAACAAGGATTAATTCCTTTTCATCTGGGATGTGTACTCTCGGATTTTCGTAATCCGTTTTATATTAACGTTTGCCTGACTGTGACATGTATTAGGGTTGCCAGACGTCCGGGTAAAGCCGGACACAGTCAGGCTTTTTGGGCGCGTGTCCGGTCAAATTAGACGGGAACCAACAGAATGTCCGGCTTTTTATTCTATTTAAATTTCATAATTTGTTGTTGTTTTATCAAATTTTTAAAGTATTTTTTGGTAAACGATAATAAGGATTGTTTTACTTGAAAAAAATGGTCGTGTTTAGGTAATTTGAAAAAATAATCTGCTGTTTTTCACCTAAATGTCCGGCAAAACTGGCTGGTTAGTTCGGCTTTTCGGTTTTAAGATCTGGCAACCCTAAATGTAGGGTTACCTACACGAGTTTTTATAAACCGTTCGAAGGAATATACGTTATTTTTTTTTAACGTTTTACCTCCCTTAAGGCGCCAAATAAACCACTAACACACTAGACCAACAGGCCAGTCAAAAATAGTAAACAATAACATTTGGAAGTAATTAACTAGGCTTTCATTATCCTCTATGACTAATCGTCAGTTTTATGCCTATATTATAATCTGAATTTTTAGAACTAACAATTCATCATCAATATTAATTAATCTATACTAATATTATAAAGCTGAAGAGTTTGTTTGTTTGTTTGTTTGTTTATTTGTTTGTTTGAACGCGCTAATCTCAGGAACTACTGGTTCGAATTGAAAAATTCTTTTTGTATTGGATAGTCCGTTTATTGAGGAAGGCTATAGGCTATATAACATCACGCTACGACCAATAGGAGCGGAGCATAAATGAAAAATGTTGCAAAAATGAAAAACCGTTAAAACTAAAACACGCGAACAAAGTCGCGGGGGACAGCTAGTCCTATATATAATTAAGGTCGTGGTGGCCTAGTGGTTCAATGAACGGATTTGTGTGCACAAGGTTGCAGGTTCGAACCCACTGCAGGCAAGTACCAATGTGACTTTTTCAAAGTTATATGTACTTTCTTAATTATTCTAAGACATCATTGACAATCGGTGAAGGAAAACATCGTGAGGAAACCTGGATTCCAAAAATTGGAATCTGAAATCGCCAACCCGCAAGCAAGCGTGGTGATCAATGCTCGTTCCTTCTCTATATGAGAAGAGGCCTGTGTCCAGCAGTGGGACATTTATAGGCTGGTATTATATATATATTAATGAATCAATTATCTTTAGATAGGTATTAAACGAATGATATTGGACGTATGTATAGGGAAGGGGTGGTAATTTGGAACCCGCTGTTAATTTGGAACCCCTTAATATCTCAGAAACAGACAGCGAAATCTGTTAAAAAACTATGCAATTACGTTGAACTGGTATCATAGAATGTATTCACTGCCACTAGCGCCAGTTTTGCATCGAGTTTGAACCTGTCATTCAAAGTTGAAATTTTATGTCACCGGCAAATGTTTTTTCTTTTATTCGTTTATATTGTCAAAAGTTTTTATTTTAGTCTTAAAACTAATACAGTGGGTGTTAAGGGAAGTACTTTACGCATAAGTTCAAATTGTCACAGGTAAGTTTTAAGGTTTGTTTTAACGAGTTTTAGTTTTCTTAATTATTTGATAACATAGTAAGGTTTTGAATTTGGAACCCCATAGGTGCGGGTAATATGGAACCGGGTTCCAAATTACCCGCAGTGCATTAACATCACTTTTTTCCTGATTCCAGTCATGCCTCGAACACAATTGTCAACAAAGCCGAAGTCGAAAAGAAAAACTTGGGCCAGGAATAATATGATTGAATAATAAGATATCTTACCGGTACCGACACCAAAGAATAAAAAATCTAACAGAGGCCGCAAGTCATCTGCTGCTACTTTATTGACCGGATCTCCCTATAAACAGCAACTCGAGGAGTCAATCAAGTCTATAGCGCAGAGAGGAAGAGGCCGGGGAAGAGCTCGTGGACGTAGTGGTAGGCAGAGAACAGCAAACTCTTCTAGAACTCCTCCGAGCAGACAGGAATCTACATCATCGGATTCTCAATCATCAGTTTCTTCAGGTGACACTGTAGTGTCAGAAAATGCTACTGCACATGCCCAGCCCACAAACGAAGATGACGCTTGTTGCATTTTATGCTCTGAAAATTACTCCAATGATCGACGTGGTGAAACTTGGATTCAGTGCCAATCATGTGGGTTGTGGGCACATATTGAATGCTCAGGATGCGACGCAGAATATTATATTTGTGATTTTTGTAAATAAATTTATTCCATACTTGTAATTTGGAACCCGGGTTCCATAATACCAGCACCAGAGCTCCGAACACATTTTTTTCAATTTTTCAATAAAGCAAATTATTTCCCTTAATGAGTGGTTTTATTTCGTTAATTCGTTCCTAATATAAAAGTTAATAAGTTTTTTAGTATATAAAATATTTATTCGAAATGATTAGTTAAATAGTTTTTCTAAAATACTTAAGAAACAAAGTAGGGTTCCAAATTACCACCCCTTCCTCTACTATTAAATAATCGTCAATAAAACTATAAATAAATTAAATTTACAAACATTGCACGTTTAACTTATTATTGAAATTAAACTTCTTTACGCACACTTAACTTGGAGAGTAAGCTGGTGAATGCGTGACGAGAGCGTTACGAAAAGTGTGATCGGGCGAGGCGAACGGAAGTTGAGAGGGAGTTATAAGTTAGTGAAGATAGAAAGAGAAAGAGTTACGTTTCGTATATTACTGTAGGGGCAAGAGAGAGAGAGGTGAGCACACATTTTCTTTCTCTCATAGCCAGTAACGTTTAATAAATAAATAAGTTTTAGTTCAGTCGTGTGATCTAAAGCGCACTCGTTTTTATGTGAATGATATGTTGACAGTGATAGGTATATTATTATGATAATAGGCATGTTTCCTCATTTTTTTTTAATATCCGCCTCGTAGATTAATTAATTTTATTGGACACGTATTTTTTCTTTTTTCCTGCAAACAAAAAATGATCTAAATACAGAGAACGGAAATTACGCGTGACGTCACTCCTCGCTACGATTTTTACCAAGGCGTGGCGTCATAAGCCCCCACTCCGAAACTTTAAAGCGCTGTATCTCTGTAATTTTTTATTGTTTTGATAATAGAAAAAATACGTGTCTAATATTTTTTTATTATCTAACTGACGGACTAAATAGATTTTAACTTTTCATACCCAGTCAACATCCCTATTGTGTATCCTCAATTAAGATTGCAATATTATGCAAGTCGATAATGTTAGTATGATTTTAGGAATTTGGTGACTAATCTATCGATTGTTATATGATAGGTAAATTATCGTTCATTATGTTTGCAGTCAATTCTCTATAAAATAGAACATTAACGATATTCTAGTGTGGATATTATCGTAGATAAATCGTGATAGGTGCGTAATCGATTTACTTAGTTGTTGTGTTGTTTAAAGAATGCTATAGGCTGAAGTTGCAATAATATTGATTATCATTTTTAATTAGCGTTTGGTATAATTTTGTTAGGTAACGATATTATTATGTGATAAGTACCTAGGCATAGGTAAACATTATTTGGTTTTTATTATATTAGGAGTATTAAGACTCAGTTTTGCAACATCTAAAAAGTACTTATCTTAAGCTTATTACTGAGAGAACGCCTTAAAATAACGAGTGTTTATATATAGAAATCGTTTTTATCCGTAATAGGGATAGGGACAACATGGAGGACATTTTTTTTTCGGTCATTTTAATTGTTTAATGTTCTACACGTAAAAACTAATGATGAAGATACAGTGAATATAAATTTGACGTGACGTCACTTGAAGCTACAATTTTTACTAATACATGACGTCACAAGCCCTCACTCTTGGTCCTGAACGTTAAAGCGCTTTCACTTTGTAAATTTTTATTGTCATGACATTTTTTTTTTCGTATCTAACTGACGGACTACATACACATTTCCTTTTCATACTCAGTTCGCACGCCTATTGTCTACGTTAGACGCATGCAAGGAATACGATAGTAACAAAATCAGCTGTTGTCAGTTCGCATCAGTGTATCTACTTAGTTGCAGGAGACTAATCTGATCTCAATGTGCATACCTTCGTTCTAATTAAGTTAACCCGTTTAACTTCGATGAACTTGATGCATTATGTATGCGGATTATCTGGCGAAATGCATTCAATCTTATAAATAGTTAATTTCTTAAAATCTTTCAAGTCAATATACTTGTATACATGTTTAGAATTTGAAGGGAAGCTGTTGATGTTAGGATGTTCGGGCGCTGAGTCTGCTAAATCGATTAAGTGTCGATTGCTAGTAGATGGATGATTTTTTTAAGTTTGGTTGTCAGTCAATGTCAAAAAATCTTTCAATATGACGCATTAAATTGACATTGAATTAGCACAGCAGGCACGGTGACCTGTACCTAATTAAAAAAAAAAAAACTTAATAGTAAACTGTATAATTAATTAATATTGTCATGTTCTATATTTTCTCTTGATAATAAGTATTGATGGTGTAATATTTTGTTTAAATTAATTTTCTAAAATATCATCTTGTGGGGCTAAATTATTAACACTAAAATACTAATCCTTTTACGTCTTTCCAACAGTCACCCAAACCAAGTAACATCACTGAAAAAAAGTGACCCACTGTTGCCGCCTTGACCCTATATGTCAAACTACTGGGCGTTTAATTTTAGATTCGAAATACAATTACCGACGCAAGCCTATTAGTTTTCCAGCAATGAACTTTTATCCATATTATTATCAACATGATTAAGGATAAAATGTATAAAAACATGTTCTACCGTAATTATTGTAATATATTCATAATAGCATACCCGTGAATCAATTTCGAAACTATTATGTTTCTACGACAATCATAAAATAATCACCTGTATCTACGTACGTAATCTATGACCGTTCATACACTAGTACAGTACGATGCAAACTTAATGGCGGCTGTGAACAACCGTTCATACACTAGTACAGTACGATGCAAACTTAATGGCGGCTGTGAACACGAGTCGAGTCGCTGCGCAGTACCAAACTTATGCGCCAGCGGGGGTGCGGGGCGAGGTACTGCGCGCAACGTTTAGCGAACTTCACATTAAGCCGCCATTAAGTTTGAATTGAACTATACAAATAGTAAATTTGGGCTTAAAACCTTGGATTTAGCTATTTCAGTAATTTTAAACAATAATGGCAATAATAGCTGGACTTTTTACAATGGCACTTGTAAATAACAAAACTATACATGTTGCGTTATTTTTAAACAAAACGTTCCCATACACTAATGGATATTTCTGTGATTTAAAATATGTAATTTATTTCTTCTCTGACCTGAATACTTAGGGCGAGAAATATAAAATCATTGATAAATACTCTTAATACCGTAAGTTATCTCATACTAACATCTGTCCTACGCACCATGTTAGAACGCCAACGCAATAGTTTTTAATTTTATCTTCTTTGAAGAAGTTTAGCACATTTTGTGCTTATACCCTTTTGTAGAACACGCGAAGATACTCGTATAAGTATTTAATACGTGTCAATGCCAATTCATAAAACAATACCTAATAGGTAACGCTATGTTGCATGATAATTTTCAATGTTAATATTTGTGTGTTCGACAGAATTTTGGGTTCAGTATCATCTTTGAGCCAAGACTAGGGTCAGTTGACGCATCCTATTGGAAGGTTAATTGTATTTTTTATAATACAATAAAAATATAAACATAAATATATTATTGTTTATTATTTTTAATTATTTGTTACGCATTAACACATGCGGTGCGAATATTTGTAATTAAATACAAATAGTAGAAAAGAAAAACTTAAACCTTAGAGAGGACTCGAACCTGCGACCACGTTTCGTAAAATATTAAGTATTAAATAAATAAATGTGAACAACATCACATACATTGCTCTGAATCAAAATTAAGTAGCTAAAGCACTTGTGTTATGGACTCAGAGACGGTACCACAAGCACCCAGATACATGAACCCGGGACCTCAGAGCTGGCGACACCTAGAAAACCGGTGTGAACTACCTCTACCACAGATTTCGTAATGAAACTGGGTTGGGCTAAAATCAATTAGACAAACTATGCACTTTCATTTGTAAATAACTTCATTTCTTTAAAAGAAATCTGTGTGTATCTTTTCATCTATACATATTATAAAACAAATTCTCCCGCCGTGTCTCTCTGTTTGACAGCCTGAACGCGATAAACTCAAAAACTACGGAACGGATTTTTATATGGTTTTCACCAATGGATAGAGTTATTCAAGAGGAAGGTGTGTGTGAATAATTCATTAATGTTTTATCTACCCATGCTAAGCCGTGACGCTATTAAAATATAATAGGGATGTTGACTGGGTATGAAAAGTTAAAATCTATTTAGTCCGTCAGTTAGATAATAAAAAAATATTAGACACGTATTTTTTTCTTTTATCAAAACAATAAAAAACTACAAAGATACAGCTTTGGAGTGGGGGCTTATGACACCTCGCCTTGGTAAAAATTGTAGCGAGGAGTGACGTCACGCGAAATTTCCGTTCTCTGTATTTTGATCATTTTTTGTTTGCAGGAAAAAAGAAAATTCATAAATCTACCAGGAGGACATTAAAAAAAATAGTAAACATTATAATAGATCTCATATTAATTTAATAAATGCCTAAATTGACACAGGGTTCAAGGTCAATGTATTCTAAACACCAAATTTTTGGATGAAGTATCTGTAGCGACATCATCTGTATCTAAATTAGTTAATTAGTTTTAATTTATTTATAAATCTTACACGTGTTGCCATATAAACAGATGTAAGCGATGCTTTATTAGAAATCATGAATTTAAAAGATTTATGAACTCTTGAACGTTGTCTTATAGACAACGTTCAAATAGTCGAGTTGTAAATAGACTTTAAGTTTATGCAACAGGGTGATGAGTAAGAGATGAATATGTTACATATCAACTGTAGTCGCCCTATTCTTATACATGACATCTTAATTTTGCACCTTTTTCTGAGAAAATATTGCTACTACTTTCTTGTGAATCAGATGAATTATTGGACCTTTTCTCACACATTCCGAATTCAGCAAAAAAATAAATTTTGTATACATGTCAAAGTTGATCTTCTGAGGTTGTGCCCGCTGTCGTCCATACAATTTGACTGGGACTGAGCAAAATAATATCAAATTAAAGTTATGATGCTCATAATCATCAACAATCCAGCCCGTAGTATCAAAAAATTGTAACTACTATCCAAAGATCAATTTACGGACGATTTCAAAGAAATAAATTAAGGCAACAATTCGATTCCAATCCATTAAAAAGAAAAACAACATCGACGAAAGTTTTCATCCACTGAACCCAAATTCATAATGAATAATGCATTCACGCCACGCTTGGCTGGGCCGCGTTACCTTGATCTTACGGCCAATGATGCTGTTTTTTATCATCCCCCCGTCTGTTAATAAGGCGCTACACGTTGTATAATGTAATTTGCATTTGTTTTACGATTAAACTTTGTTGGCCTATTTTAATTCGTCGTACTCATAATGATATAGGTTGTTTCAAAAAACATGAGCATTTATTTGGTGAAAGTATGAACTGTACTCTCACTTTCTGCAAGCTCGGTTTTGGACAGAATATCCCTAGTTGGTATCCCATTTTGGACGTAGGAATAAGGGCCGTTTCGTTTCCTCTCTTCAAAAAGGGAGTAATTTCTCTTCTGTAGAGCTAAATTAATAAATATGAGTAAATCAAATTACATGAGATCCTCTTTCGATCTATTTAAAGGTCTATGTTGACTATTGTGGCATTTTACACAGTTATTGACCCCGATTCTGTTAAACCCTTACTAAATTTATTTTAGGCCGTCGCTATCTTTCTTACTTTTACACAATTAGAAAAGGACAGACGAAAATAAGAGCTGTCAAATTTAGTTCCGACTAAAATTCTCATATAAATCTACAGACACGCAGAAACGTGTGCTCTAAAACACAGTGATGTTCAAGGTAGTGTTGCTGCCCTTTTCTCACGCTGTATGTTAGTAAAAGAAAGTAATGGTTTAATTTTGATTTAGTTAGCGTACAAGGGAATCGGCGCCATTGATCATGTACACTGTATGAAGCCAATTACTACATTCATTTAAAGTCGAACCATGGTTCATTAAGCTTGTACTAACATAGCAGAATGTTTGGCATATTTTGACCCGATTATACGTCGAACTAGTTTGTAATGCAAACATCTTTTCAAATTAAAACGAACGCGGAAGAATGAGAATCATCTCTTTATCGGAATTTCAATGAACGCTTAAGGAAAATTATGAAAGAAAATATTTTTGTAGAATCTTGTACGTGATGTTTTGCATTCTCGTCAAATTCAAGGAGGCTAACTATGCTAATGATTCTCGACACAAATCAATAATAAAATTAGACTTTTTATTTTTTTTACTTTGTTTAAAATTTTCGGAAATCGGCATTTGTGGGACAAGAATTTCAAAACGCTGTCCGTGTGATACCGCACTGTAACTACTCTTTTACACACACACATCAATACACTGCCTACCGCATACGCAACGCGGCGATTCTGTTCTTTATAAGTGATGTATTCTGAAATACTTGTTAAACTTAAGTAACTAATAAAACAAGTAGGCATTAATTATTGAGCAGATATCGTAATTTTAATTGATTAATTATGTCTTACCTAACAGTCTCCTGAAATTTGACGTGAATGCAAAACGACACGTGGTATTCTTTGCAGTTTTCATGTTTTGTCCTGGTTTGAAATACCAGTTCACTGGTTACTTATTAGATAGTGTTATTAAAACTTCATCGACAGATGGTTTTTGTATAATAACTTTCGTGAGAAGTATTCATAATTATTAAAAAAAAATGGTTTACTCATGCATATTCTCTTCGACTCGCGACATCACACATATTGAGTCTGAAACTAGTCGGGCGATCCTGAGAATATGCGTAAGTAAACCGTTTTGTTTTAAATAATTATGGACAGATGGTTATAATTAATTAATTATTAACCGTTTTATTATGAACTAGCCGTCTGTCTTCGGTGAATTTAGTTTGTTTTTTGTGCATGGACCCTTTTACTAATATAATATTAGCTTCGGATACTTCGTCTATTGCTTTGGACAGCAATAAACAATCCTCTCGTAAATTTTTGCCCATAACTAGCTTTTTAAACCTCAACTTTGCGTCTTGTCTCCAGAACCTGGACGAGGTGCACATTGCCTTGGAGGTATGTCAGGAGCCGAGGGTGATGAACCCTAGCGCCGCCGGAGCCATACCAGCGCCGGGAAAGTACAGCTATATACACAAGGTACTTTAGAACAGAATAAAATATTATTTATTGTACACCATGGTCCATGAGATATACAGAACAGTGCAGCAGTAGAACAATGGCGGTCTTATTGCTAAGCGATATCTTCAAACAACCTTGGGATTTATAATGATGGCTTTTATATACGTCGGAAAAACACAACTTGGTCTTTCGGAAGTATTCGGAAGTTCCGGCTTCTGAGTGTTTTGCTGAATAGGGATGTTTCCTGGGTATGAAAAGTTAAAATCTATTTAGCCCGTCAGTTAGATAATAAAAAAATATTAGCCACATATTTCTTCTTTCCTTTATCAAAACAATAAAAAAATACAAAGATACACCGCTTTAAAGTTTCAGAGTGGGGGCTTATGACGCTACGCCTCGCTAAAAATCGTAGCGAGGAGTGACGTCACGCGTAATTTCCGTTCTCAGTATTTTGATCATTTTTTGTTTGCAGGAAAAAAGAAAAAATACGTGTCCAATAAAATTAATTAATCTACAAGAAGGACATTAAAAAAAAAATAGGAAACATGCCTATTCTCTTCGGTCTTCGAAATTTTATATTTAAACGTGAATAGCTTTTGTACCTGACTTTTACCTACTTGTGATTCTGTCCTAAACACTTTTTCTCAAACTTGGCACTGTTCCATTAATCATAAATTGTTTTTTTTTTTCTTTTTTGCCTAGGTGATAGATGGAATCTCTGTGGCTGTGAACCACGTGCAAATAGACTTTAGTTGTGAAGCATTCACCAGCAGTGTTCAGGTAAGTTCAATTCAAGTTCATATTTATTGATGGATATATGTTTAGTTTTGAAATCTCAATATCTCAGTTCTCATCTTTACATAAAAAACAGCCAGATGATTCGTGATTCTTAAAAGTGGTAAAATTGTGTTGAAAAACAAATTTGTGCTTAGATCTCAAGAGTGACGGTGGAGTCCCGCACGCCAGAGGGCCGCAAGGGAGACCTAAGACTGACTAGAATCAAATCGCCTGACACAGGACAACTGCTTATATTTAAGGTAAGTCCAGTTTAAACAGGAAGCTTGATCCCCTGCATGAACTTTTCAGTTTGTTCCTCAAGTTCTGATCCAAAATAGATTTTCTGGATTTTCTGCTTCTTGAAAAAGTTCGAAAGATTTTAGTTCATGTTTGTTGCACACTTAATATCTTTCTTTTATTTGAACAGGAGTTAGAATGGCAAAGCGCACGCATAGAGGCCAAAGCACTTGGCGCCGCCAACGCGAATCTTCCGCCTTTACGACTGTTATTGGGGAACACACATTGTCGGATCGTTATCAAGAAGAGATTGTCAGGTATGTTTGATATGTATGTGGAACACAAAAAAGTATACTTTATATTAACCCTTATGATAGCTTTTGATGCATGATTTTTTCCAGAGGCTACATTTTAAGTTATTACCGTATAAGTCGATCAAGACGCGATAGTACTTGTTCTTCTTTTGCTTATTGTGTTAAAATTCTGTCCGACCAAATAGTTGCAACCTGGACAACCCTATTATTTCCTTCTATCAAGTCCTTGGGGTGCAGTTGGTCTAGCTCAATACATTGACCGCGTCCGTTGTCCGTAGACTGCGCGGTAGTGGGGTCGCGGCTAGCCATCTGCCCCGAGCCGCTGGCGTGGGCGCTGACGGACGGGCAGCTGCGCGCCGCGCTGGCCTGCGCCGCCGCGCTCGCCACGCCCGTGCGCCGCGCCACCGCCGCCGCCACCAGGCACAAGGCGCTCCGGAAGGTACGCCACATACACTAAGCTCCGTGTCCACACTGGCTGGTGCGTGCGGCGGTACATCTGCCCAAAGCCGCCGACTGATGAATGTAGTTGGGACTCGATCTTCCTATTCAACTGGGCAAGAAGCCATGCGAGCGCCGACTCCTTCCATCAGCAGTAAAACATCAGCGCAGTGAAACACGCAGGCCCAATGTCAATGGTTTCTACATCTACGAGTTTTCTCACTAATATGTCGCAGTCTTACTTAAATTTTGATTACACAAATATGCAATAGCTGCAATGATTTCATGTCCTTCCAGATCGAAGAACCTCGGGAACAGATCTCAAGCAAATCAGCGGCGGGCGAGCGCGACATCCTCGCGCGGATGTTTGCCAAACACGATGTGCGAGAGACCTCGTACCACCTGCTCGCGCCAAGGATAGACCTGCATCTGTGCGATGACCCTGGCTGTGAGTATTTTCTGGCTGATTCATAGTGTTAAATAGAGTGCATTAGCTACTTACTTTGGGTTTAGAGCAATGTATATGATGTTGTCCACATTTATTTATTATAGCTGTCCCCCGCGACTTCGTTCGCGTGTTTTAGTTTTAACGGTTTTTCATTTTTGCAACATTTTTCATTTATGCTCCGCTCCTATTGGTCGTAGCGTGATGTTATATAGCCTATAACCTTCCTCAATAAACGGACTATCCAACACAAAAAGAATTATTCAATTCGAACCAGTAGTTCCTGAGATTAGCGCGTTCAAACAAACAAACAAACAAACAAACTCTTCAGCTTTATTATATTAAGTATAGATTCATTTATTTATTCATGACAGTGGGTAGATCGGAAAAGCCCTCGCTATCAAATGGCGGCGCGCTGCAGGTGACGCTGGTGAGCATGCAGGCGGACCTCTTCCCCTACCACAAGGCGGCCGACGACAGAAGGCACTGGCGGGGATACAGGTTCGTTCCCCATACCATTAAAGTGACCCTCTCTTATCCACTACTCTATATTATAGTGATGGTTTCTGTAAGTCAGGATTTAAAATGGTTACCAACGAATACTTCTTTTGACTGCACGGATAGCTATAGCAATGCTTGTTCCAATTCTGGGTGTTCTTTGTGCATGTGAATTGAATGTTTGTTAAGCCGCGACACAAGTATTAAATTTCTTAGTGCAATAGTAGTTTTTTAAACAAACAAAATTATACCACCTGCCTTGGAACCCGTAACTAAAATAATCAGAAGTAAATAGGAGGAGTAGGAAAAATAATATGTAATAAATATTTGTATTTTCCGGTTCATGCTCTCATGTAAATAACTAAAAAGTTGATGGTTTCTTCAAAACTCTACTTATATATTTTCTAGGGAAGCAGCAACGCCTCACAGCCAGTGGCTCTCACAAGCTCTGACGTCATTTTGTACAACACTGCTTGAATCTTTAGATCCAAGGCCACTCACGCCCAGTAGTAAGGTATGTTGAACATTTCAGATGCCTTGGACAACATACTATCAGTATTCATTACTACTAAAAAACGTCACTCTCTAAAGAAAAATAAATATTATAATATTAATTTAAATAAAACTTATTTTAAATGGATTCTATATTTATTTATTTTTCTTTCTCGATGTTTTGATTTCTTTATATGCATCATAGCACAATTATAGATAGACCTAAATGACGCACCCAGTCTCACGATCTGGATAAAACCAAGCGTGCCATTTTTTAGTACCTACTTTGACGCCACATTATTTAGTTATGATTTCAAACTAGAATCAACGTAATAACTCGACGATTCGTTTGTCTATAATGCCCGGTACAGATTGGTAAAACCTACTAGCGCGGCGCACTGATGCAGACTGAGCGTGATAGTTGCCACGTTAAGCATATTATGCTTACGCCGGGTAGGCGAAGTAGATAGACTCTTGCTTCTATCTAGGTCTACTAATACATGTAATCCAAAAAAAATGTCGCGATCATGCAAATCATTTGTTACATTGACACAGACCTTTATACCTACAGTCAAGTCAACCAGAGAAGCTGGAGGAACCGGTCTCCAACGGCATCAAGCACAAGCCGGCGGCCACACAACAAAGCGCTTCCAATGCTCCGTCCACTAACACAACTACCTCACAAGGTGATACACCCAATAATGCAATAAAATGTTGAAAAGAACTGTAAAGAAAATTATTTGTAAGACCGCCATCTAGCGGTGTAGAAATTAAAACGACGAGTGATGTCATGCGACAGATCTTCTGATAGACACGTTGTTATTTTTGGTGTCGAATAATTGATGCGAAAATTTGTACATCAATTATTTTATGTACTTATTTTGAGCTGAAATTTTATAAACTGACTCTATACTAGCTGTACTCTTCATCCCTTTTGGATAGATAGATACCCTTTTGCTAACACTCTGTATACTTACTTCGTGAGTAAATGCAATGTAAAAAATCCTTCGTTATTCACTAGAAAATGTAAATGTCTTCAAAAATTACAAAGCTAATTGTTCAGCCTGGACCTGAACATAGAACTTTCTCCTTTTTGAAGTGAGGTTGTATTTTTTACTATTATTAATTTAATTTTTAACCATTATACATTATTATTCAGCATCGCCGACACGAACGAGAATTCTTCAGCAACTCGGCAAGCTAATGACTACGTGTCTAGTACTTAGGATAGACGACTTCACTGTTTATAAGGTAACTATCTTTTTACACAATGACGTAGTTACTATTGGCAGGGTGCAAAGCGGGTGGAGGGAGTAGCCTAAACGATCACAGCGCTCGCTACGGCTAAAATTGACGTTTTTGTCGATGCCGTGAGCTGTCAAATCCATATTGCAGTAAACATTTTCTAATCGTTTTTGAGATAAATTTAATATGGGCCTAGTAAGATGCGTTGTTGTCGATTGTAATAACACCAAGAAGAATAGTGACTGTAAATTTTACCAATTTCCAAGACCGTTGTGGAAACGAGACCAAAGAAATAAGTGGATAATTGCCGTAAGAAAAAACAAGTAAGTCACCTAACCTCTAGAATTTTACTTAATGTAC
The DNA here is from genome assembly GCA_932294365.1 of Diachrysia chrysitis. Taxonomy (NCBI): domain Eukaryota; kingdom Metazoa; phylum Arthropoda; class Insecta; order Lepidoptera; family Noctuidae; genus Diachrysia; species Diachrysia chrysitis. The sequence continues at coordinate 3,229,676 of OW028659.1, read as the reverse complement.
GTAATCATTTGATACAAGTATTAAATTGAAACTCTTATTATAAACACAGTCGCACAATACACTCTCAACTTGACAATTGGTGTTTAGAAACAGAGTTGTCTTGTACGCCGTTGCCGTGACAGAAGTTAGGCGAACCACTCGGGCTTTGATAATACGAGTCATGTCTCCTTGGCGAATGTCTTCAACCTCAAGGACATGCCCAGCTAGCACCAATTTCTTGCCTTTAATCATCGTCTCCAGTTGGAAAATGATTTCGTGCGTGATGGCACGAAACCCCGTTTTGGTCACCAGTAGGCTCATTTCTCACTGAAAACAACAATTTTAATGTTAATGGCAATAATGTTCCTGACTACCATCGTTCAAAATTGTCTAATATAGTAAAATAACACAAGATTTCATTATTTTTTTTCACAATATTTACTTACTTCTTGCTTGACAGCGGATGACAATAATGTCCATAATGGCTACCTGTCACATGGCGCTGTCGTCGCGCTCGGTCCCAATAGGAAATGACAAAAGTGATATTAATAGCAATATAGTATGTTGATTGCACGGATAGCTGAGTGGCCGCCTAACTACCACTGCGCGACGTGCTGCGGGCTCGATCCTCGCATGGGAAAAACATTAGTGTGATCCACAAATGCTTGTTCCAAGTCTGGATGTTATTTGTGATAATAAAACAACAGTTGACAGCAACAGACTAAACGTTTTATTTAAAACTGACAAACTAGTACACACAGTATATAGAGGACGCTAGTGGTATTGATATTGTTACCATACTAATTAAAACCAATAATTTGTGCATGTGATTTTAATGTTTGCGAAACCTCCCGCGACACTAGGATTTATTTATTTATTCACCACTTACAACTATTTTTACAGGCATAACCCAATGCAATTGTGAAGCAAACTAATTTTATAATAATAATATTATCTTATATTCTATAACAGAATACATATAGTTTTATCCTTGTGAATTCAGTCAGTGTACACGCAAAAATATCTACGACCTCTGCTTCGAGGTTAAGAGTGCGAAGAGCCCGCTTCAGGGGCGCCTCAGTCAATAATTAATTGCCTTAGTGCGGGAGTGGTGAACAAAAAAATGTATATCAAAAAATTCTATTCAATATTTGTATAATAGCTTTTGTTAGAAGTATTAATATTTATTTGAACAACCTACTAATTTAAACAACCAGTAAATTTTAACGTGGTTTATTGTAGGTATCAACAGGGTCAAAATCTCGCGAAGTTCCGCGCGCCCTAGTGAGCGCGGAGAAGGCCACGTTGCCGGGCGACGCGGGGCTGCTACACGCTGAGCTCACCTACTTCTATTACCCCGGAGATGTCTGCTTCCCTGGTTAGTAGTATCAACAGATACATACAGCATGCAATTAGTAAAAAATAAATAAATAGAACTATTATTTCTACCAAAAAACAAAAACACGGTACATATTATTAAATACTAGCTGTCCCCCGCGACTTTGTCCGCGTGTTTTGGTTTTAACGGTTTTTCGTTTTTGCAACATTTTTCATTTATTCTTCGCTCCTTTTGGTCACAGCGTAATGTTATATAGCTTATAGCCTTCCTCAATAAATGGACTATCCAACATAAAGAATTTTTCAAATCGGACCAGTACTTCCTGAGATTAGCGCGTTCAAACAAACAAACAAACTCTTCAGCTTTATATATTAGTATTTAGCAACCAAAAACAAAACAAAAAACAAAAATCAAAAACCGTTGAAACTAAAACACGCGGACAAAGCCGCGGCGGACAGCTAGTTTAAAATAAAACGGTTTACTCAATAGGAGACCCTAATCATGAGCTGATCCAGTTCGACTCGCGACACCACCGCCGCCGCGTCAGCTCATGAATAGGGACTCCTATTGAGTCTGAAACTAGTCGGGCGATCCCGAGAATATACGTGAGGAAACCGTTTAGTTTTAAAGAATTATATTATGAATACTCCTCACGAAAGTTGTTATACAAACGTTGTTAATTGGTCCTTAGTGCCAGCTCCGAAGCTGTTCGTGCAGCTGAGCCCGGTGCGCGTGTCGGTAGACGTGAACAGCGTGGTGTGGCTCGGCGCCTTCCTGCCGCACGTGCTGCCGCGGGACGCCGGCCCCGACCTGCAGCTGCCGGCCCCAGCCACCTACATGGACGTCAGGATGGAGGCCATCATGCCTAAGGTAAGGATTACAGTATAAGGTAAGGTAAGATGATATTGACTGCACGGATAGTCGAGTGGTATAGGTCGCCACGCCAATAACCACTGTGCGCGACGTGCTGTGGGTTCGATCCCCGCATGGGACAAGCATTTTTGTGATCTACAGATGCTTGTTCCAAGTATGGTTGTTCTTTGTGCAAGTGATTTGAATGTTTGTAAAACCCCCGCGAGACAAGGATTAAATTCCTTAGTTCGGGAGTCGTTTTAAAAAAAGAAAGAATTAGCCTAGCGTTTCAACGAACGGATTTGTATGCACAAGGTTGCAGGTACGAAACCACTTTTGGCAAGTACCAATGCGACTTTTTCAAAGTTATTTGTATTTTCTTAATAATTCTAAGACACAATTAGCAAACGGTGAAGGAACACATCATGAGGAACCTGGATTCCAAAAATGGGAATCTGAAATCGCCAACCCGCAATGAGCAAGCGTGATGATCAGTGCTCGTTTCTTCTCTGTATGAGAAGAGGCCTGTGCCCAGCAGTGGGACATTTATAGGCTGGTATTATTATATATAAGGATTATAGACCTTCACGGTTGTTAGTAGAGAGTATTGTAGTGAAAGAGAAAAAAGAAAGTAAGAAGAGACATTTATTGTCACATAATGATACGTTGTTCTTCTGGAGTTAACCTTACCAACCAATATGGTTCACTTGCGCACACTTCGCTCGTTTATTTTAGAAACTTATTCGACTGGTCAATCTGCGCTCCTAGGTATAGCTACCGTTTTTTGTGCCATCAAAATTAGCTTATACCGTGCTATAAGGCTGTAAAAAATTAAATTGTTTTCAGAAATGTTTATCAGTGAATCAATTGATTTTCAGCAAAGAAATTAATTGGAAAAATACTGGATTCTTATCGGCTAAAACCACAGCATAACTCACCGAATCCTTTGTAACTGAAATTGCTTGAGCTGATGCCCATTTTGTTCCCAGGTGGTGTTAGAAGCGGGTCCAGAACATATATCCCAACAGCGCGACCGTCCCAAAGAGCTGCACATCTGTACAGCCAGAGCCACGCTCACAAACGTCAGGGAATCGCCGAGAGCTAGTTAGTTTAACTACTTATATAATTATATATGATCCTTTGTTGTATTGGACGACCATCGTGGTCGAGTGGTGTACACACCGCTTTTCAAGGTGTCGCCAGCTCTGAGACTCCGAGTTGGATCCCCGGACTGGTCGATGTAGAAAACCACTTTTCTACATTGTCTCGGGTCTGGGCTCCTTCGTTGTCTCTGATTCCATAACACAATTGCTAAAGCTACTTACTTTGGGTTCAGAGCAATGCATGCGATGTTGTTCACATTTATTTATTAAGGTAGGTTTCCGCCGTAGGAAAATAGACAACTTTAGTATTTTTAATACATATTGGTGTCAAACGTAGCCTAAAATTTCAGTGGAGACGCATATTTATGTTATAAATGGTATGGATTTTTGAGTGATGATATGCATGAACAAGGAGTAAATGAAAAATTCTGCTGACTTAACTTATTCGAGTAAACTCGAATAGTATAGCTAAAAATAAGATTGAGCTTTTGCAGACGCAAATATATTATCAGTTGATAGAAGACTTGATCGAGAGAGTTGCTTTTCAGCAGTTTTACATGGTGCATTTGATAATCTTTTTTTTTTTATTTATTGATATTATTGAAGTATTTGTCCATCCATACCGACAGGCTATAGGCCGTATTTCTTGCAGACTGTGCGGGCACTCGCGCGGACCTAGCGGCCATACTGTCGGCGTTACGCCGGTCCGCCCCGACAAGAGGACAGTTCCCTTGTGTTGTCGACGACATGGATCCCATACATGAGCAGTTTATACTACATGCTGATAGTGAGTACTGTATATTCCAACCTAATGGCAGAAAAAATATATATTTGACTGAAATATTTTATTTATTTATTTGATTTTATTTTTGTTAAAAAAAAACTACTCCCGCACTAAGGAATTTAATCCTTGTGTCGCGGGGGGTTTTACAAACATTCAAATCACATGCACAAAAAACACCCAGACTTGGAACAAGCATTTGTGGATCACACAAATGCTTGTCGCATGCGGGGATCGAACCAGCGACACGTCGCTCACGGAATAATAATTGGCGTGGTGACCTATACCACTCTGCTATCCGTGCAGTCATAAAGGTGAAACAAGGTGTTCTTCTTCTGCTTAGCTCTTTTCCGAGCTTTGTTGGGGTCGGCTTCCAGTCTTACCGAATTCAGCTGAATACTGTGTTTTACTTAGAGCGACTGCCTATCTGTCCTTCGCAACCCAATTTACTGGGTAACACAGTATCTCATGGTGAAATAAGGTGGTAATTTAAAATATGCTAGTCAAGGTTTAAGTGTACCTGAAGCTATGATGACTTATTTAATTATGATTTAATTAGCACTGTCATTTGGCAACTGTATTAACTTTATGACAAAAAATATATTGGCCCGTTTGAATAGTGAGTCATACGATGGTCGGTGTGCAGTGGCCCGCGCCCACTGTGTATGCGTCGTCGAGCGTTCTGCGACTGTCGGTCATTTGGGACCGCATTCTGGCACCGCTATGCACACGTGCTCGCGAGAGCCAACCGTGCTGTACGTATGCAGTCACCGCAAATATTAAAAGAATGTATTATCTTCCAGATTTGGATGACATAGACCGCGGCACGGAAATAAGTCCGGAGTTGCTGTGGCGGGAGAGCAGGTCGGTGTGGTGCGCGCGCGTGGAGCCGCTGTGGGCGGACTTCTGCGGCGCGCGCGCCACCAACTACAAGCCCGCGCCGCTGCTGGACGCCACGCCGCTCACCGCCTGGGTACGTACCGGGGACCAATACGTTTGTAGTTGTTGTGGCGGGAGAGCAGGTCGGTGTGGTGCGCGCGCGCCACCAACTACAAGCCCGCGCCGCTGCTGGACGCCACGCCGCTCACCGCCTGGGTACGTACCGGGGACCAATACGTTTGTAGTTGTTGTGGCGGGAGAGCAGGTCGGTGTGGTGCGCGCGCGCCACCAACTACAAGCCCGCGCCGCTGCTGGACGCCACGCCGCTCACCGCCTGGGTACGTACCGGGGACCAATACGTTTGTAGTTGTTGTGGCGGGAGAGCAGGTCGGTGTGGTGCGCGCGCGCCACCAACTACAAGCCCGCGCCGCTGCTGGACGCCACGCCGCTCACCGCCTGGGTACGTACCGGGGACCAATACGTTTGTAGTTGTTGTGGCGGGAGAGCAGGTCGGTGTGGTGCGCGCGCGCCACCAACTACAAGCCCGCGCCGCTGCTGGACGCCACGCCGCTCACCGCCTGGGTACGTACCGGGGACCAATACGTTTGTAGTTGTTGTGGCGGGAGAGCAGGTCGGTGTGGTGCGCGCGCGCCACCAACTACAAGCCCGCGCCGCTGCTGGACGCCACGCCGCTCACCGCCTGGGTACGTACCGGGGACCAATACGTTTGTAGTTGTTGTGGCGGGAGAGCAGGTCGGTGTGGTGCGCGCGCGCCACCAACTACAAGCCCGCGCCGCTGCTGGACGCCACGCCGCTCACCGCCTGGGTACGTACCGGGGACCAATACGTTTGTAGTTGTTGTGGCGGGAGAGCAGGTCGGTGTGGTGCGCGCGCGCCACCAACTACAAGCCCGCGCCGCTGCTGGACGCCACGCCGCTCACCGCCTGGGTACGTACCGGGGACCAATACGTTTGTAGTTGTTGTGGCGGGAGAGCAGGTCGGTGTGGTGCGCGCGCGCCACCAACTACAAGCCCGCGCCGCTGCTGGACGCCACGCCGCTCACCGCCTGGGTACGTACCGGGGACCAATACGTTTGTAGTTGTTGTGGCGGGAGAGCAGGTCGGTGTGGTGCGCGCGCGCCACCAACTACAAGCCCGCGCCGCTGCTGGACGCCACGCCGCTCACCGCCTGGGTACGTACCGGGGACCAATACGTTTGTAGTTGTTGTGGCGGGAGAGCAGGTCGGTGTGGTGCGCGCGCGCCACCAACTACAAGCCCGCGCCGCTGCTGGACGCCACGCCGCTCACCGCCTGGGTACGTACCGGGGACCAATACGTTTGTAGTTGTTGTGGCGGGAGAGCAGGTCGGTGTGGTGCGCGCGCGCCACCAACTACAAGCCCGCGCCGCTGCTGGACGCCACGCCGCTCACCGCCTGGGTACGTACCGGGGACCAATACGTTTGTAGTTGTTGTGGCGGGAGAGCAGGTCGGTGTGGTGCGCGCGCGCCACCAACTACAAGCCCGCGCCGCTGCTGGACGCCACGCCGCTCACCGCCTGGGTACGTACCGGGGACCAATACGTTTGTAGTTGTTGTGGCGGGAGAGCAGGTCGGTGTGGTGCGCGCGCGCCACCAACTACAAGCCCGCGCCGCTGCTGGACGCCACGCCGCTCACCGCCTGGGTACGTACCGGGGACCAATACGTTTGTAGTTGTTGTGGCGGGAGAGCAGGTCGGTGTGGTGCGCGCGCGCCACCAACTACAAGCCCGCGCCGCTGCTGGACGCCACGCCGCTCACCGCCTGGGTACGTACCGGGGACCAATACGTTTGTAGTTGTTGTGGCGGGAGAGCAGGTCGGTGTGGTGCGCGCGCGCCACCAACTACAAGCCCGCGCCGCTGCTGGACGCCACGCCGCTCACCGCCTGGGTACGTACCGGGGACCAATACGTTTGTAGTTGTTGTGGCGGGAGAGCAGGTCGGTGTGGTGCGCGCGCGCCACCAACTACAAGCCCGCGCCGCTGCTGGACGCCACGCCGCTCACCGCCTGGGTACGTACCGGGGACCAATACGTTTGTAGTTGTTGTGGCGGGAGAGCAGGTCGGTGTGGTGCGCGCGCGCCACCAACTACAAGCCCGCGCCGCTGCTGGACGCCACGCCGCTCACCGCCTGGGTACGTACCGGGGACCAATACGTTTGTAGTTGTTGTGGCGGGAGAGCAGGTCGGTGTGGTGCGCGCGCGCCACCAACTACAAGCCCGCGCCGCTGCTGGACGCCACGCCGCTCACCGCCTGGGTACGTACCGGGGACCAATACGTTTGTAGTTGTTGTGGCGGGAGAGCAGGTCGGTGTGGTGCGCGCGCGCCACCAACTACAAGCCCGCGCCGCTGCTGGACGCCACGCCGCTCACCGCCTGGGTACGTACCGGGGACCAATACGTTTGTAGTTGTTGTGGCGGGAGAGCAGGTCGGTGTGGTGCGCGCGCGCCACCAACTACAAGCCCGCGCCGCTGCTGGACGCCACGCCGCTCACCGCCTGGGTACGTACCGGGGACCAATACGTTTGTAGTTGTTGTGGCGGGAGAGCAGGTCGGTGTGGTGCGCGCGCGCCACCAACTACAAGCCCGCGCCGCTGCTGGACGCCACGCCGCTCACCGCCTGGGTACGTACCGGGGACCAATACGTTTGTAGTTGTTGTGGCGGGAGAGCAGGTCGGTGTGGTGCGCGCGCGCCACCAACTACAAGCCCGCGCCGCTGCTGGACGCCACGCCGCTCACCGCCTGGGTACGTACCGGGGACCAATACGTTTGTAGTTGTTGTGGCGGGAGAGCAGGTCGGTGTGGTGCGCGCGCGCCACCAACTACAAGCCCGCGCCGCTGCTGGACGCCACGCCGCTCACCGCCTGGGTACGTACCGGGGACCAATACGTTTGTAGTTGTTGTGGCGGGAGAGCAGGTCGGTGTGGTGCGCGCGCGCCACCAACTACAAGCCCGCGCCGCTGCTGGACGCCACGCCGCTCACCGCCTGGGTACGTACCGGGGACCAATACGTTTGTAGTTGTTGTGGCGGGAGAGCAGGTCGGTGTGGTGCGCGCGCGCCACCAACTACAAGCCCGCGCCGCTGCTGGACGCCACGCCGCTCACCGCCTGGGTACGTACCGGGGACCAATACGTTTGTAGTTGTTGTGGCGGGAGAGCAGGTCGGTGTGGTGCGCGCGCGCCACCAACTACAAGCCCGCGCCGCTGCTGGACGCCACGCCGCTCACCGCCTGGGTACGTACCGGGGACCAATACGTTTGTAGTTGTTGTGGCGGGAGAGCAGGTCGGTGTGGTGCGCGCGCGCCACCAACTACAAGCCCGCGCCGCTGCTGGACGCCACGCCGCTCACCGCCTGGGTACGTACCGGGGACCAATACGTTTGTAGTTGTTGTGGCGGGAGAGCAGGTCGGTGTGGTGCGCGCGCGCCACCAACTACAAGCCCGCGCCGCTGCTGGACGCCACGCCGCTCACCGCCTGGGTACGTACCGGGGACCAATACGTTTGTAGTTGTTGTGGCGGGAGAGCAGGTCGGTGTGGTGCGCGCGCGCCACCAACTACAAGCCCGCGCCGCTGCTGGACGCCACGCCGCTCACCGCCTGGGTACGTACCGGGGACCAATACGTTTGTAGTTGTTGTGGCGGGAGAGCAGGTCGGTGTGGTGCGCGCGCGCCACCAACTACAAGCCCGCGCCGCTGCTGGACGCCACGCCGCTCACCGCCTGGGTACGTACCGGGGACCAATACGTTTGTAGTTGTTGTGGCGGGAGAGCAGGTCGGTGTGGTGCGCGCGCGCCACCAACTACAAGCCCGCGCCGCTGCTGGACGCCACGCCGCTCACCGCCTGGGTACGTACCGGGGACCAATACGTTTGTAGTTGTTGTGGCGGGAGAGCAGGTCGGTGTGGTGCGCGCGCGCCACCAACTACAAGCCCGCGCCGCTGCTGGACGCCACGCCGCTCACCGCCTGGGTACGTACCGGGGACCAATACGTTTGTAGTTGTTGTGGCGGGAGAGCAGGTCGGTGTGGTGCGCGCGCGCCACCAACTACAAGCCCGCGCCGCTGCTGGACGCCACGCCGCTCACCGCCTGGGTACGTACCGGGGACCAATACGTTTGTAGTTGTTGTGGCGGGAGAGCAGGTCGGTGTGGTGCGCGCGCGCCACCAACTACAAGCCCGCGCCGCTGCTGGACGCCACGCCGCTCACCGCCTGGGTACGTACCGGGGACCAATACGTTTGTAGTTGTTGTGGCGGGAGAGCAGGTCGGTGTGGTGCGCGCGCGCCACCAACTACAAGCCCGCGCCGCTGCTGGACGCCACGCCGCTCACCGCCTGGGTACGTACCGGGGACCAATACGTTTGTAGTTGTTGTGGCGGGAGAGCAGGTCGGTGTGGTGCGCGCGCGCCACCAACTACAAGCCCGCGCCGCTGCTGGACGCCACGCCGCTCACCGCCTGGGTACGTACCGGGGACCAATACGTTTGTAGTTGTTGTGGCGGGAGAGCAGGTCGGTGTGGTGCGCGCGCGCCACCAACTACAAGCCCGCGCCGCTGCTGGACGCCACGCCGCTCACCGCCTGGGTACGTACCGGGGACCAATACGTTTGTAGTTGTTGTGGCGGGAGAGCAGGTCGGTGTGGTGCGCGCGCGCCACCAACTACAAGCCCGCGCCGCTGCTGGACGCCACGCCGCTCACCGCCTGGGTACGTACCGGGGACCTGCCCTGAGAAACACGGGAAGGGGAATGACGAACCCCTCCCTTTTACCAGGAACCATGAGCGCATTTCAAACTACCGTGAACCGAACAGATAATGATGGCACGTGTGACGACTCCAAAGTCCGTTAAAGCAGTCAAAGCCTGCGCTTAGGCTAACTGCGTAGGTCTCTCCACAAAAAAGAAAAAAACAAAAAATTGTGTGACGACTTGTGTGGAACCACAGAAAAATATATATTCATGTCCGCCAGATATGCTTCGATGAGAACTTCTCCCGCATCTGGGTGGTGGCGCGCACGTGCGGGCTGGCCGGGCTCCAACTCAACCACTACCAGATGCTGTTCCTCATGAGGCAGCTGGAGAGGATCTCGGAGATGGCCGCCTGGTTAGCGCATGATGCTGAGAGGCAGCCGGATGCTGAGGATGGGTAAGATTGATGACTTAAAATAAGAATATTAATGACCCTTTTATTCAAGTCATATATATCACCGTTCAAAATTGTAAATACCGTTAGATTATAATCTCTCTCGCGAGATTGTGAACTGTCGAAGATTGGGAACCGAATATACCGCTTACAACTGAAGTAAGTGAAACTGTCAAATTATGAAACGGAACGCACCTCGCGCGTCGATTAGTTGAATGGCATATGCCCCGCGACGCCATATTTGTTTGTTAATTCGTTTGTTGTCGAATGTAAGCAAACTGTGTTTTTATGATTTTAGGCTTAATACCCGACATTGTAAATAAATTGAAATGTCGCATGATGACACGATGTCGTACGTTTTGTTTAACATCGTGACGTAATTACCCCCCACTTCTGATCTTTCATTAGCCTGAACCTCTTAGTTTTTAGTTATTTTGAATAATTTAAATTTCGTTTCTAATAATTTTTTTTACTATCTATCGGACTTAGAAATAGATCTATATTTTTCATACCCAGTCAACATCACTATTTCAAGACCATTTTCTTGTTTCTTCCTAGGACAATAGTGATTGGTGTGTACGTACCAGCTGTGGAGTTAACCTTCGTGCTTCCAACCAACTGCCCCGGTCAAGAGTCCTCCAGGGACCTCGATAGTGTGCCTCTAGACTCGTCCAGTTTACAAGACCTCAAAATGGGTGAGTAACTTACTAAGATTGGTTTTTAGTTGGGTTGTTGGGTTTTCAGATTCAGTGTGTTCTATTTTCTACCCTCTTTTTTCTTAATATAGCTGGTTTTGGTTGTCTAAGTTCAAAGGGTTACGAAGCGTTTTGTCTTATAAATTCAAGGCATTTTTATTTTTGTTCAAAAAGAATTTACATAATAATATGAAATAGGTACATAGTTATATGAAATAACAATAAAGATTCGTTTGGTTAAGATTTACTTGACTAAAATGGACGTTAAACAATTAAAAGGACTATAATATATAAAAAACTAATAAAGTACCTAATTGGATTTAAAGTGCTACAAATTCCCTCAGAAGCTTTAATGTAAATTATTAATATTATAGTGCGTTCGCACTGTATATGCCAAACATGTAAACAAACTCGACATTTAGGAACTAACTTCATCTTCGACTTTTTTGCTTGCATATAAGGTTGAGTTTGCGCTAATATATTTTATGACCATTCCAACAGTACTGTGAGTCTAAAATGAACTTTATTTACACTTGCATCAAGTTGAAATGACATTGTTGATATAAGATTTTAAATAGACTTCCTATATATTATTATTTATATTTCACTACCCTTCTAATTTTATCTCGAATCTGCTGTTTCTTCTATCTATAGTTTCCTATTTATTTATTTTCACGACTTTCGTGAGCAGAGCACCACACGTCAACGCTTGGCGCTTCGTCGCCGCTCGAGGAAGCCTGCAGTAAGTTGGGTCTAAGGTCTAATAACTGTGTACTGACTTGGTATTGCTAACAGCACTGTGGCGCGTAACTAACACTATATACATGAATGTAGTTTTAGGAATTTTATTTTCATATTTTTTTTTAAAGAAACGACTCCCGTGCTAAGGAATTTGATCCTTGTGTCGCGGGATATTGCTATAATGTGTTGCAATATTACTAGTACAGTTGCCGTCAGGTAAGTTGGCATTTGGCAAGATTATGACGTAGTGGGGGACTTTTCGCACATATACGTCACTATCACGAGCAATAAATGCTCGTGGTTGGTTGTTGGATTCGTCGCGAGACGCAAATGTTGGCTGACTAACCAATCAGGAGCTCGAAACGATGATGTAACCAAAGACACCTTAAGATCGACTTCTGCGTATCTCACGACTTTTTCCAAGTTACGTGCCGGCAACTGTACGTAGTTTACTGTGTGAGTAGTTCAGTGGGGTCAGTTTACATTGAAGGGTTGACTCGCTAAACGTCATACGTTCATTAAGAAGCCACCGTGTATTTTTTTTATTGCAATAATGATTTTAACTTGACTTGAAGCACCAATATTCAAAACTCCCCGCACTAACGAAACATTTATTTATGTATGTAAAATAATATTTATAGTTTATTTAAAATGTCAAAATTAGGTGTACATGCAGAGGAAGACTGAAAAAGACTGATGAATTGTGAAAAATAATATGAGAAATAAATTAGTAAATGTCAGCATTTACTGAAATTAAATGAAAATTAAACTTCATTTCATAGCACGCATTTTGCCGACCCCAAATAATTGGAGATGATGATTCAAAACATTAAAATCAAAGAATTGGACAGAATTGTACGTTCTTTCAACTGCAAATCGAATTATTAAAGCTCAAATATATTATTGCACACAACTCATGCTTTTGAATGCACAAAACGCAATGAATGGGCTTCTCAAACCATTTGCAAATTTCATTTCCGGGCGTTTATTTAAACTGCAGGCTGTTGTATTTGGTCATGCAACGCTTCCCAAAGTTATTTTAAAAACTTTTACAAATACACGTAGAGCCCTTGACGAAGCACCATTTAAAATAAGTGTAATGTTGTAACTAGCATCATTAGCCTTTATGTTCCTCACTGCTGGGCATAAGCCTTCTCCCAAAATACCACTTAGTGTTACCGTGTATGAGTCAACACATACTGATTAAAAAATATTTCATGCATTTGAGCGATTTCTATCATCGTTAACAATTGTAGGAACGTCACTTGTAGTCGCGCGCTACAGCAGGCTTATTTGCTATCTCCAGTTGCCAACCCAAGCGAATTTTACTGAATAAAAATAGCGGTAAAAACGCTAATTCAGTATCGGCTAACGTCGGTGACCAACTACGTCGTAGTAGGTCTAGTTGGTCATCCAAGTTAGACAATAGGAAATTTGTGTTATAGTGTTTTTTAAAAAGCAATTATCGCTTTAGTTGACAACCACCTTAGCGAATAACCCTGCAGGCTTTAAATTTGTCCCTATTTAACCCTTCATCTCAATTTGCCCCATGTTTCGATACGTAAACGGTCTTATATGATACAATTTCCAGTAGGTTCCGAAGCGACGATGGCTCCGTCCATGATGGACCGGGACAGCGGCGTGTTAGCCACCACGTCGGTGGAAGTGTACCAGTCGATACCCATTGAGGAACCGCCGCCGCCAAGCCCTGGACTTAGTTTTGGAGGTATAGTATCTTCTTAATTCTTCCGTACGTGTGTTTGCAACTGAACTCCTCCTAAACGGCTAGACCAATTTGATGAAATTTTGTGCGTTTCAATGGGGTCCTTGATAGTTTAAAAACACAATTGGACACGGTAGATGGCGCTGCTGGATCCGCTGTTATAGATATAGTTTTTAATTTATTTAAAATTTTATTTCATTGATGATAAGACTTAAAAGCTGTTATATGCGGCTCAACTTTTCCTCGTGTCGAAATACGAGATTTAAAGGACACTTAAAAATAAGTTGGGTTTGAGTCTTGCGCGAATATTATATTAGGTACTGGATTAAAATTAATGCTTTACAATTATTCCAAGAAATTAACCAATATTATATAAATCTGGGGCAACAATCAACATGAAGTTATATTATTGTATCTGTAACCCTAGGCTTCTCATCAATGCGTCGCGGCTTCACGTCGCTAGTGACCTCCATAGACAGCGCGCTGACAAGAGATGACACTCGCAGTGACGCAGCCTCCACGGCCAGTTCCGACAGCGACAGATACGTCGTGGTGGGCCTCGCGGCCGAGTCGCCCGACGACGCTGACATGGCATTTAGGTATGATATAGATTAAGGTGTAGATGACTGAGTATGAAAAGTCAATATCTAATTAGTCCGACAGTTATATAATAAAAAAAAATATTAGACTAGTATTTTTTCGTTTTTTCAAATTAAGAAAACACTAACGGCCTTAGTTATAAAAATCTCGACGGCGTTAAGCAATTGCTAAGAAAGTTCTGAATTCAAATTCTCTATAGGAAAATTGAAATAAGAATTTGCTAATCAATTGCTAACCATCGTTGAGATTTTTATAAGGCCATAATAAGGCCATAATTTGATGAAGAGAACCAAAGTGGGGGCTAATCACATCATGCTTGCGTACAAAATGAACGAAATTGTGATGTCTTGCGACCATTCAAATCAATGTATCGTCGTGAGAATTTGGTTACGTAATTAAAAAAAAAACACTTGGACTCATATTTTTTATTAGTGTATCTGACGGACATAAAAAAATATTCTTCTATCAAATTGATAATTGTACATACAGCAATATAAAACAAGTCTTTCTCTTTCGTTCCGTTGTATAGGAAGGCTACAGTGTAATGGTCAGAGGTTGGAATTAAATAGAGAAGAATAAGGGTGGATTGCTTCAACTTACATCGACATGTCTGTTAAAGTTAAATATGGCCGTTGCATGAGAATTTCATACTGACTTAACGTTGACGCACGGACTTACGATAACTGATGGTTTCAAACAACCCGCCCTAAGACAAAATGTGCAACCTGCTCTTTTGCATTACACTTATAACCCATTTAACGCAATAGTTTTCCACTGTCTTCTTCTGTGTCCAACTTAACACTAATAAAATCTTTACTAACCAATCAAAGTATTTTATTGAATGGTAAAAGCTGATAAAATAGGGAAAATATTCTTTAAAACACCTTTTAAAGTTAATTATTTGGTACAGGGAATTTGAGCACGGTAGAGCTTCAAGTGGTGTGGAAGTAGCGGCAGAAGTGGTGGAGAGATCCTCATCGCCCAGCGACCACTCCGTCACCAGTTCCTGCAGAAGAAGAGATGTTGTACGTACTTGATTCTATATCTTATATATATAAGTATGAATTGCTGTTCGCTAGTCTCGCTAAAATTCGAGAACGGCTGGGCCGATTTGAATAATTCTTTTTTTGTTTTATTCGCTAGAATACAGGGAAGGTTTAAAAAAAAAATAGGTAGAGTAGTGTAGGAAGAGTAGGGTAGGGTAGGAAGAGTAGGGTAGGGTAGGAAGAGTAGGGTAGGGTAGGAAGAGTAGGGTAGGTAGTAAGTTGACGGAAGAGAAGCCGCGGGCACAGCTAGTTTATAATATTTATCATTATAGTGCCTCTTGGATTAAAGAAGGTTGGCAACACAGATATAGATCTAGATAACGCAAGAACACCGCTTTCACGTCCCAGCTTAAGCATAATATGCTTAACGTGCCAACTATCGCGCTCAGTCTGCATCGTTGCGCCACCGCGCTAGAGGGTTTCACCAATCTGTACCGGGCATTATGTGCAAACGAATGTATATACCTATATCATTTTAATTTAATCCTAGTTGGAAATCATCACTAATTAGTGCTATTGACGTCATAGTAGGGAGTCAAAAAATGATTCGCTTGGTTATTATACAGATCGTGATAATTGCGTTATCTCAGTTTATCTTATATCTATGGTTAGTAGCAGTCTTTAATACTAGACTGCTCAAAACAATAATAATAAAATTATTATCAATAACTTAAAAAGGCTGAAAATTTTTTCAATTCAGCCAATACGAAAATCAATACAGCATATTATTTTTGTGCTTATGGCGCTTATTCGCACAAATGTATGTCATAGATGTATTTAATAAATATGTACATGCACACTCATCCTGACTCTGATACCAGGGTTTCCCGCAAAAAAAATACAATCGCTTTTGTTATCATTCAGAATATTGAGCATATTATATTAAAACTAGCTGTTGCTCGCGGTTTCGCCCGCGTGGATGTCGGTTATCGTGGCAAAAAGTAGCCTATGTCCATTCTTAAGATTCAAGCTTACCCTATGCCTACCAAGTTTCATTAAAATGGGAACTGCGGTTTAGCCGTGAAAATAACAGACAGACAGAGTTATTTTCGCATTTATAATATTAGTATTACAATCCTACTCAACCCACGAAGTATGAGCCAATATAGCTTTAAGATCAATTCAATTTTTTTTACTTTTTATTTAACTCATTTCTCAAGATCTCGACCAGCACATGGCGCCTAAACAACATTCACATAGTGAATCAGAGCGGCAACGGGCGCACCGCTCTCCGCCTAGCGGCCGACGATCTCAAGAGCGACGAATGTAACGCTATACCATGGGACGAGTTCCAGGTGAGTTTGTTAAGTTATTACAAGTTAATGAGGGGGGGGGAGGTGTTGTAACTTTAATGGTCGTGATTCTGTTGCTTAATTAATGGTGTTACTGTATCTGTATTGATGTTTACTACAGCTTAAGAGTTTTTTTAAATATATACCTTGTTGCCATGCCCAATAAGGCCATCCTTTTGTACATACTAGGTACTTCTCTATACCACATTTTATTAACTTGTTTGTGTGCAATAAATAATAATTAATTATATTGGAATTATTTATTTTCAAGTACGGTTGAGAGAATGTCAGTGGTAACAATGAAATAGCACTATTCAGTCAGTCAGTCTAAAATAAACTTTATTTACACTGGTATAAAGTTGATGTTGGTTTAAGTGGTAATATCATCACTTGGTAATAGAATTTAAATAGACTATAAATAAAATGAACTTTAAGTATTTGCTATATAAAGTAGCTTGTTTTATTGTCATAGTTTGACAAGATTTCAATAGTGCTCAATGACCAATGAAGTGCCGGCAACAGTTCGTTTTTTCGAGGATAAAAGGGAATGAGTTTTCAATGGGATATGGTAACACCATTATATTTTTATGTTGTGGACACCCTGATTAACACAATAATTGTTGTAAATCGTGAAACGTAACAAGATATCTATGGTTACATTCAAATGTGTTAATTGAAATGTATTAAAATTCAAAGTGAAGTAATTGAGGGAAACCACTAAAACTAATTGGCTATTTGACAGGTTTAACAATAACACATGAATATGAAAATACAACATCAATATTATACAATAGGGTTTTTGCATTAAAATAATTTGATTCGAAGTTGCGCATGACAAGACGTTCTCATTCTTAAAAATGTGACAGTGAAAGTTCCACACAAAAATACGCACGAGAGTTAGAGCGTCTTATTTGCCTTGTGTGTGATTTGACGTCACAGCCGTCAATGTTACGTGACTGACTGTTTAAGCTAGTATTTAAAATTAATTGATATAATCAATTAATTCATGCTTTGTATGAAAAAATTGTATAAGAATTAAAAAGTATAAAATAAAACTAAGTAGATTTTAAACTATTTTCCCAAAAACTGTCAAGTAGCCAATTATGAATATTAATTTTTCAAACTTGCCGTTTTTAGTACATTTCATAAACATCATACACATTCACTTTTATTTTTGTTACACATTACATTTAACAGTTTATATCACAAAAATACCTTAATGCCAACATAATATATTTTTTTTTATTTTATTTCCAGTACTAATTAATTATACATACTTTCAATATTGAATATTACCTATTTCACATAACACTTGGTATATAATGATTTTACATCGTGTTTACTTCGGGTGTGTTCGACAAATTTCGGATATCATCAAAGTCTTCCAATGTTTGTTCGGTTATATACAGTTAGCAAAAAAGTTATACATTTAATGTCTTAGAGCATTAAAAAAGGGAGGCGCACCAAATACAGGGCGTTTTGCTAGAATTTTTTACGTACGTACGTATGTTCAACCAGGATTACGCCTTTATTAGATCGGTTTTTGTTTTTCTTACATGCTGTATGTTAAAATCTCATTTTACTTTTTTAACCTTTTGGAAATCTACTTATTTGATAATCAATACGATAATATCTGTTTGAAATTTGTCGATTATACCCTCTCACCATTATTTCTATGAACATAATAAAGCGGAATTGACTAATAATTTGAAGAGCATGTGTCGATATTAAGATTCCGCATTTTTATTTTATTTTTGACCTACATCTTATGATAGTCATCGATCATAGGCCGAGGTGATGTCATTGTTTATAAAGTTATAACTAAACACAAGTGCTTATGGGTTTAATTATGTACACCTATATTGGTATGGATTACAAGCTTTAATTTGTCTGCAACGAAGGCACTCTTTACACTCGTGTACACGATGCCGCGGCCATGCCGACACCGCATTCGACGCTGTATACGTTTTACGCTTGATATACCGATGTATATCAAGAAAGTAAAGGAGATGTTCGATTTTGGGCTACCACGATGTACATTACATAGATACATAGGAAGAAAATAGGGGAATTTAATAAAAATACTAACAAATTAATTTGAAGAAGGGTAAAGGCGTACGAAATTTATCATTTAAAAGGTTTTTAATTTGAAAACTCTATTTTTAAGGCAGCCATGAAAGTTGACACATCAAACAAATGTCATTGTCAGTATGTCATGTCGCATTTTTCTGATACGCCATATTTATTTTGTGTTGCTCTCTTAGACTGAATTAATTTTAATGTACATTAAAACAAGGTCAAATTATAGAAAATTACCATTAAAAACGGTTACATATAGTGTACATAGTGCTAGCGCAGGTTACATAGTTATCTGGAACATCTCCTTTGACTATTTCTGTCAGAATTCTTATCGTTCTTTTAGTAAAGGACCATGTCAAAACTATTATTCTTTGAGTCACCTAGCATTTAGCATGTCAAGTTGTTTCTGATATTATGTAGGTAACGAATCCCAAAGCATTTCTGTGCAACTGTAAAATATCTGAATTTGTAATAATAATGACGTCACCTCAAAAGATGTGCATGACCGCATCATCACAATCATCGTATATCGTACCCAGTAAGGTGTATCGCTGTAATTCTTAATATTGTTGATAAGGCATTGGGTTCAAAAGCAAGCGATTATCGAACGATCAACAAATAAAAATAAATTTCACCACAGTTGCGAAACTGTTGCCTTACTGTCGCGTAACCGTTACAATAGGCATGTGTCCTAAAAAATTTTTTAAAGTCCGTCTGGTACACTAATGAATTTTGTCGGACACGTATTTTTTCTTTTTTTCCTGCAAATAAAAAAATAGCAAAATACAGTGAATGGAAATTTCGCGTGACGTCACTGCCTGGAACAATTTATACGACGGCGTGGCGTCATATCCCACTACTGAACTTTAAATCGCTGTATCTTTATAATTTTGTATTGTTTTGATAAAAGAAAAAATACGTGTCTAAAATTTTTTATTATCTAACTGACGGACTAAATAGATTTTAACTTTTCACACCCAGTCAAAATCCTTATTGAAAAGTCTTCGTATAAAGTTAGTTGCACCACAGTTGTGATATTGTGGCGTCAAAGTCGCTCGACAATCGCTCCCTTTCAAACCCTACCTAAAACTGGAATGCATCCATTTTATCTCTAACTATATGTGTCTATGTGTGTTTTTTCCTCTCTGGCAATTCCCGCCCGCTCGGCTATCGTGAAACGAAAGAACCGTCTCAAGGTATTTAATAGATCTATAGATATCCTATAGATCGTTTGACACGAAGTAGTGGTATCATGTTGAGTGAATAGTTGTAGAGGTTATGTGTCGTAGCCAAGGGGGTTTGTCTGAGTATGAGTGAGTGAGACAAAAGATTTTTCTGTCGCGTGCACGTGCCCTTACACTGTTTGCGTTTGGTTGATTCTATACTGACAGAACAAAATATTAAAGCAAGAAGTTTTAAATTATATTACTATAATTGAAAGTCAAAAAAAATATGTTACTAAATTTAATTTGTACTTATGTACCATAAAGTCGTTACCTAAATATGACAAGAGGTTTTTGATGTGACATCGTCTTATAAATTGGTTTGCCGGGTGACACTTCAAGAAACTGGGTAACGCTCCGCTCACGTTATGCGCTCACAATGAGAGCGAGTGAGAGGCACGCGTCCCTTCCACTCGGGCATGGTTAGCCCGCCTAAGAGCGAGAGAGACAGACATTGACATTGACAGTCGTTGTCACGTAAAACTTTCGCCCGTATACCGACTTTACAGGCAACCAATTTTTTTCAGAGGCTCTACCTCTGTTATGGTCCTAATTTTTTTCAGAAGCACGTCTGTATTAAAGTTAAAAATTTTAGAAAACTGTTTTAAGTTCATATCTTTATTATGCTTCCTCCAAACACAAGCATCAACACTTTAATCGATATAAATGACAAGAAACATTTTTACAAACGCTTCTTGCTATCTGTTTCATGTCCGCCATTTTAGCTTCGACAGCACCATCTGAAGTCAAAGGTAGGATGCAACGCAGCCTTATAACATCTATACTATATTACCATCCACGGAAATAATAAAAAAAAAACCTTCCTTCATGTAACATGACCGCATGCTAGAACAAAAAAGACTCATTCTGTATTCAGGATTTTTTTTAATAATATGGAATTATGATTATAAATCTAAAACATTCAAACACATACCCAAAAACAACAATAGACTTTAAGTTTTTCTGAATTAATTTACATTATAACTGCTATTATGTATTATCTTGTATTATATTGTATTATGATCTTATAAAATAACTTTTTAAGTGTACTTGTCAAAGCTTAGCTTTATATAATGCACGAACTGTCGCATGCCCGCACAATCCCTACATCTTCATCCACACAGTTTCGTTTGTGATGTGTTATCCGCTATATTGTGACTGTCTAAGGCCTATACTTTTGAACAGGTAGCAAACGTTCCAAATAAAATAATCTTAAGCTACATAAAACATACAAATATTTTTAAGAAAATAACTGTAATGTTAACCCGTTCGCTGAGGCTTTTATGTATAAATATTTTCTACTAGTTAACCCGACGTTCTGTCGTCGTCGTATTGTCAATTATTGACATAACCTGCGGATTTCTCGTAAATTTTGTTTCATACAAACTTTGTTTTGACAATTACAAACACAACTAAAACAAGCAGCCGAACCGTTCGAGTTGTTTTTAAGTGATACTCCGTCATACATACACAGGGGTTTTTTAATTTAAACCCCTTGTTCAGCATTATATACTTAATATAAATGTTATATAAATAAATATAATTTGATTCTTTGCCGTCTGGTTAAAAATATGAAAACATTTATTCGAATTGTAAACAGGATACCGTAAACTAAGTTTTTAAATTTACTGTAGTCAGTTGTTTTTTATTTTAAGGTCCACCTCATTGAATAGGTTTACCTTTAAACTTCAAAATCCTGTTCAAAAGTACTGGCGTTTCCCCCGCCTTCAACATACCTTAGCCTACCACTATAATGGTACTCTGAACACAGAACAAGTTCGCGATGAGAGCGCGCGCGTGGTCGGAACCGTCAGCGGCTGCTGACGAGCTGGTGGCGAGGCCAGAGCCTCATGTGGCTGCTAGGCTCGTGAGGACACAGCTGCCGAAGCAGCCGGATGAGAAGGTCAGAGTTTAGTATATATAGTTTAGCGGATTAAGCTCAGAGTCTAGAAACAAAGTCGCTCCTACTTGTACGCTTAGATCTTTCCTTCAAACACCTTCAAACTTAAGCTCGGTGAGTTTCGGGGAAACGATTGACCGTCTAAATGGACAATATCGTTTGCACCCATTTCATCGCTATTCGTCCTGCGACTATGTAAATGAACCTTAAAAGATTCCTTTGCTAATTTACGGAACATTCTAACCTGATGATGGAGATAGTTTACTAAAGAGCTTTGTTATTGTATTTGATAACAACTTTATTTGCTGACTTTTATTTGACCTTTTCAGGGACTGGCACCTTTTGATGAGTTGTTGGAAGCTCGGATTCGCGACTTAAGCATTGCCCTCAATATGAGCACAGCGTTAGCACTCGCTGAGCTTATTGAAGATGAAGTTATAGCGCCACCTATGCCGCTTGAGGTAAACTATGTTTTAGAAGTGATTTTTACATTTTCATATTTTTTCTAACCACTGTATAGTTGAAATTGGAGTGTATGGTAAGAAATATGTAATGGAAAGTATACCTCTACAGTAAAAAGCTAGTATTCCCTGTCCCCTATTATTTGGGGTTGGTGCATTGTTCATTTTTATTTCATTCATCCCTAATTCGGTTAAAATTGGGTTTGATTCACAACACTACTGCGGGGTGCGCCGCTGTCCGTGGTAGTCGACCGTCCGAGGTGAGCTGTGATGTCGCGCACCGTGGGAAGCTTTTGGAATTGACTCCTTTCTTTCTGTCTTCTTCTGCTTGTATAACACATTGCCAGTTATATTAGAACTGGCTCGCTAAGTGACTTTAATTTCTCCCCGTAATTTGCCACTACCATCATGGACAAAACAAAAACAAAGTACATATTATAACTTAATAATCACGATAGTTTTATTGTGACCAGGTACTAATAGAAAATGTGAAGCTCCACCTAATAGAAGACCGTCCGACGCGCTCCATCTCGTCCCCCGCGCCGCAGCCGCTAGACTTGGACCTCACCACCCTGCGCATGACGCGCGACACGGCCGGTGTGGTCCGGCTCGGGCCCCCTATATCTACGCCGTCGACTGTTGGTAAGTTAACTTTTATGTATGCTCTAGCGACCGGGTGGATGACTGGTATAGCGGAAAAAAGTGGCCTTTGTCCTTTTTTGAACTTCAAGATAACACCATATCGAAGTTTATCAGAATCGGTTGTGTGGTTTAGCCGTGAAAGTTGAACAGACAGACTGACAAGTTGAGAGAAATATAGAATTATTATTATTATTATTTCCTGTATTTAATTATATACATACTTATAAATATATGATTATAGCGTCCCCAGCCACGCCGCAGCCGCAGCCGGAGTTAGATGAAGCGAGGGAGAAGATAGATAGACTTAATAGGGAGAATGAGGAGTTGAGGAAGAGGCTCGTGACCTTGGCGAGGATAGCAGAGGATAATAGAGAGTTGAGAGCGTGAGTTAAAGTTTTTTTTATACCTGTAAAGGCTACAGACCTTTTTTGATTGGAGACTTCTTCAAGCTGTATTTATATGAAGGTACAGATACAGTTCTCATGAAGTTCGCAAATTTACAAGCTTAATAATCAATCGATTATATTTTTTTTCTTCTGCCCTAGAATGAAATTCAGGTCATAAATAAGAGATTTTTTTGTTGTTCTAAACATTTACAGACAAATATAAACTTGAAAGTTATGAATATAATATAAGTGTTGAATAACACCAAAACTGTACATCAACTGTTCTAAATATACTGCATTCGTCATTTTGTGTCAAACATGTAAACAAACGCGAGTTTTAGGAAAAACAATCGTAATGCAAAAACATAGGGTTCAGTTTACGCTACAACATCATATTTTTACGACCTTTTTAACTGCACTAGTCAGTCTAAAATAAACTTTATTTACACCTACATAAAGTAAATGTTTGTTAAGTTGAAATATTATTAAATAGACTGTCTATACCTCTCAAGTTGAGATTTTTCAGACTGATTTCAATTTTGAGATTCTTTTAAAGCTCTAGTACTTAGTTAGCAATGCCTGCCATTACAGAAAAGTAGAAGAGGCGTCAGTGTTACGGCAGTGCGTGCACTCTGCGCAGCAGGAGGCCGCTAGCTTGCTGGCCGACAAGCAAGAGCTTTTGGAAGCAATGCGTATTTTACAGGTAATTTATATTAAGTTTACTAATGCCTTAAATCTACAGGAAGATAAAGAAACTGCCCCCTCCCCACCCCCTTGACAAGTCACATTTCGATAAGCGATAACGCTAATGGAATCGTTCAAATTTATGGAAGTGACAAGTCCAAGTCATGTGACTTATCGAAACGAAATGTCATTTTTATACATTTAATGTCATTTAAGCGATTTCTATCATCTTTAACGCTTGTCGAAATGCCACTTGTCAGTTTGTAAATCTATAAACACCATATAGACAAGGAGAAATAAGTATTTTTATTAGTTATTACGCAATAACGAATGGTATTATGTACTTGTAATTAAATACGAATAGTAGAAAGATAAAAAATTTGAAACCCCAGGCAGGATTCGAACCTGTGTAAAGCAACTAGTGCGTTTAACCCGTAGTCGCGGGTTGGAGTCCTGCCTGAGGTTAAAAATTTTTCATTTCTACTTTTTTTTGTGTTTAATTATGAGAAGTAATTCCCTTTAAAAATTAATTGCCAGCTCATTTTTTTGGCTTTTTTTTGTCTTCACAATTACTGGAACCCTAACTGATATAAAAGCTTGTGATAAAAATACATTTTTAATATAAACTTATTTAATATGTAATGGTATTGTCGCCCCGTGGTTCCAGGAGCAGTTGGGCGGCTGCCGGGGCAAGAGATAGCGGTCGCGAGGCGGTCCGCCGCAGGGCTGCCTCGACTGCACCGCCTGCTGCGGGGACCAGCAGACGTAGACGGTATATACTATACACTGATAATGTTCTACCTACCCTACTTGTTCATAAAATGTCCGACTAAGAGGGGATAAAACATACTGTTAATATATACCACCCTGTATATCCTACTCTTGTATGTATCGTTTACTGTCTGAATTAGACGGTATTCGTACTGTTACTACGCAACTTGTTCATAAAAATGTATTTTAATGGCACTTGTGATTTTGACGTGCATTTCAGAACTATACTTTTGAACTATGCAGATTTTTTTAACGGTATATGTGCGAGTTTTAAAACATTAAACCAGGAACTTGATATATAAATGTACTTGTTTGAGTTTCGGTTTTGGTGGTAGTCTAAAAGTGGCCAAGTGCGTCTCGAATGAAGCAGCAATTATTGCTTTTTGAAATAATGATGTAAAATAGTGTTTTTGAAATTGACGTCAAAACTATTTGTGTCATCGCCTTTCCATAACTTACCATCGATGTAAGCAGGACAGTTGCAGTCGTGTAAGCGAGATGCTGCTACGTGCTGTGTAGTGCGCCGTCTCGCTTCCACAACCACAGTCCTGCATAAACAGTTCATGGTACAGGTGCAGGTAAAAATAATTTGTAAATGTTACATTTAATGAACAAGAGGGTAGTTTGATGTACTAGTTTGTTAGTCCAAGCCGTAAAGGCTGAGCGGATTCTGATAGAATTCTGTATAGATGTAGCTTTTATGCTAAATATACTGTGTAATATAGAATTGTAATATATTCTGGACGAATCCTGGTGTAGTAGTTATATGATCTAGGGCGTCTAGATATCCCAGCCCTATAAATATAAATCTAAAGAATACATTTTATAGTGAGTATTCTGTTTGTCGCCTAAAACAGATTTTTATAGTCTAGGAGCCGTATCCTGCTATTTTAAAGCCATGATCGTCATGAAAAGTATTGAACAAACAAAATATGGATAAACTTTATACGGATTCTGACATTTTGTAAAACTATGTATAGTATAAGTTAATTCAGGCTATCATTGGAATTAAAATCAAAACTTTTTTAAGTTACATGTTCCTTTTTAACGATTAAACTCGTGCATACTTCGGGTTTTTTCGGCTATTTTCGTACGGACATTGTGAAGAGAAAAACAAGAGGCTGTCTGCAAAATATTGAATTAAGATTTTTTTGTGAAAGTACATATTATTATGAGAGCCATCTGTTTTTAATATTAAATTGTTTTTATACCAGTGAAGTAGAGGCGTTTAGTTTTTTTTGGCCATAGACTTTATAATAATAAAATCAAATGTGCAATGCAGTAAGAGGAATAATTAGTTAAAATTTATATGCTGTAGTAGATAAGCTCGATTTTTTATCGATATTTATTAAAAACAAAAATTTGTTTAATATCTTTCGTGACACCAAATCGTAATTATTTATGTATTTGACAGTTTTCTCACGCGCATTTTTGGGATCATTATATCCCGAAAATATATTTTATTATTATATGCCTAGCAGGACTGCCTCTTTGGTTGTTTTAAAGTCATCGTATGGTAATGCCGGTCAAACGAATTCGCAAACCCAGTGTAGGACGACATTTCCAAATGATTTCATTTCCAAGCTGTGCCGGTTTTTTAACAGACATCAAAGCGCGCGAACCTTGTTCGAATGTTTGCGCGCACGTGATCGGGGTAAGAACAAGAACACTTAATAGCACTTGATAGTCATTAATAATAAGGCAATGATAAATATATGGCGAGTCATTGCGCATCTTCTGTCCTGCCTGTCCTGCACTACCACCTGCACCCTCCAGGACGTAATGGAGGCCAACGACCGGGCCATTCAGGTGGTAACCTTTTGGTCGGAAAGAGTTTGAGAGTCATTTGACACGAGAAGAATATATCGATAAAAAATGGAGTTTATCAATATCTAAAGTCATTAAATTAATGAAGTTACTTAGTACTTATATGAGGCATTTATTATTTGATATTTTTTAAATATAAAGATTTTCTTTTGTTTTTAAATCTGTCTTCCTATACCATATTGTTGGAAACCCTCGTTTCTTTTATTCGCATCTAGATGTTCCATCTCCATATAAAATCTAATGAAGAAAAAGACCCAATACTTGTTTTCAATGCAAAAAACTAATTTGCTTATGGTGCTCTCACGTGACTATATTTATTATATTTGTTTTAAATTAAAAAAATGGTATGTTATAATTTTTTTATTGCTAACTATACTAAACTTCATAGCACCTATTTACAATAGATGGAGGTTAAAATATGAATGGTATAAGTATGTATTTGTAAGTCTGTATTTACAGTCAGACAGGGTGAATGGGTATGCAGGGGTAGACACAAATTTAACAAGGGATTCCTACCTAAGAGTATACATAGACGAGCAAAGAGTACGCGTATCGCTAGTAGCCGTGGTGCCGAGCGTGGTGTTGAGATATTTTTAATATTAAACAGCCCGCTCTGTTGTAACACAAATTTTATGATTTCACTTGTTCATACTAGTGCTCACAGATCATAATTGTTAGGCGGACTCTATGGTTTACTCTTTTTACTCTAAGATTCCAACCTTTCGTCTTACCGCATGCGCTTAATTTTACAAGAATACAGTTTTGTCATAATTTATAAAACCGTTGAGTGATGTCATAATCAATACTTTTGATGTAACAAAAGTTTTCCCCCTGTATTACTATTCACCTTATCTTACAGTACATATAATACCACTATACATTTGAGGGGCTCATGGCTAAGTGTAAGCTGTACGGTTTGACCGATAATGAGTGTTAAGCCGCGCTCGCCGCGGTTGGTTCGTGGATGGGTGACCATTTGTAAACATACCGAGACGCCTCCGTGCCTCGGAAAACACTTAAAGCTGTTAGTCCCGACTGTCATACGATGATCCTTGGTAGTCGTTAAATCATTACAATTCTGACAACCAGTCTTACCCTGGGCTACTGTGTTACCCAGTAAAATGGGTTGTGGAGGTCAGATCGGCAGTCGCTCCATGTAAAATACGGTATTCAGCTGAATCCGGTAAGACTGGAAGTCGAACCCTACATCGGTTGCGAAAAAGCTAGGCAAGAGTCTACATATTTATATTAACATGTATTATAGCTGTTTATTATATATTGCTATATGTTATGTATATATGAATGTAAATAACATATAAAGTAAAGAGCCCCAATCCGATATATATGTACCCATTAACAAGTTAGAAATTTGTTAATATGATAAATACTAAAATATTACCTCAATTTGAAAAGTAATTATTACATTAATGTATTTAATTAACATTTTATTCGCAATAGCCATAGAATAATAGTAGGGGACAGGACTCATGAAAATAAAGCTCTGATTTAATTTAATTGGATAATATGGGATACAACAGGAATTGCAAATTACGTAGACGACTATATTTTTAATGTCCGTCGGTTCGATTATAAAAAAAAAATATTGAACTCGCATTTTTTCTTATTTTACATAACCAAATAGAACTAGACCTATGACGTCATAACTTTATGCATTTTCTGCGCAAGCATAACGTCATTAACTCCTAAACTTTGATTTGTTTTATCTACCTAGGGTTTTCTTTTGGCTTTTGAAAAAGCAATAAGTAATAAAACAGCAATATGCTTAGTTACCAAACCATTTTCTCATTCACATTCTTGTTGAGTTTCAAATGAAAACAATCTTTGATTTGATACTTTAGTAAACAAACTAAATCAAAATGAAAAGGAGGGCAAAACATAAGCTAACTTTTTGAAATGTCAGACCAGTTCTCGCCTTAAACAACACCGTTTTTTCTATTCATAAATTTGTAAATTTTTAATGGTGCCTGTCCTTTTCTAATTATGTACAAGTGAAAAAGAAAGCGATAGCCTTAAATAAATTTTTGCGCATGTTTAACATAATCAGGGCCATTGTCGTACATCTCTGCAATATATTCATACATAAATAGTATAGATAGTTTTTCAATGTGAAATGTGGCTTACGAGGCTGCTTTTTATTGTATAAATAAATAAAAGTACTATGAGGCTTTTATGTACATTATCATGTTATAAAGTATTTTTAATATAATCGTTCAATATTATTTTAGTGCCAAACGCGCAGACTGTATTTACACGCAATGATTAAGCTCTTTGGACAATGTAAAGCTTTTTTTTTTAATAGGGAACTTGACTTTTTACTTTTATGTCCGTCATTTAGATTAATAAAAAAATATTAAACACTTTTTTTTTTTTACGTCACTAGAAGCTTACGACGATACATTGATTTACTTAGTAATTTTGAAAAAGGAAAAAATATTGTCTAATATTTATTTATTATCTAATTGACAGACTAAATAGATTTTTACTTTTCATTCCCAGACAATTCAACAATGAAATATACAAATTACTAGTGATACATTTTTATGACAAATAAAATCGATATGAAAAGCTAAACATCATTATTCGAAACTGAGAGAACATTAATCAGTGCGTGTAATATATTTTTATTTTTAAAAAAGGTTGTATATAAAATTTTATATGTTTTTTAATGAAATGAATATGTATTTTGTTTGTGTAATTTAAAAAGGATGTACATAGTTAACGTGTTGACGTGCGTAGCTATTTTTTCAGATCTTTTTACTGTTTATTAATATCTTATAGTATATTATTGTGGGAATTCCATTCGAATGAGTTGTGTGAAGGGGTCTTTTAAGGGATTTAACGTGACTCCAGCCTTATATAAAAAAAACTTGCTTAACTGAGAATCGTTAATCTCTTTGAACACGCCTGAAGCTCTACATACAAAAGAATATCTATTATATAAATCTTTTTAACTTCAGTGAGAATTTTAGTAGTAAACTTTGATATTAATAGGTATTTACATATTGACCTTCAGATGGAAATGCGATCGGTCTTTCAATATACAAATCATGTTGCGGTCTTTATGAACCGCTCTGAGGGTTTACTCTTGAATGGATTTAAACCCTAATTCAATGCCAATGCCAAATTGTTATTCATTTAGCAGACAAACAACACAATACTATCAATATTTAGACTCTAGTTAATTCCTCTATTGGTAGTATTTTTCTTTAAAGAAAACTGAATCACGTGTCCCCCTAAACTAATATGAATTTTGCATTGGCATTGTATTAGAATTAAAATTCATTTAAGAGTAACCCCCCGTGGTGTTAATATTTTAGTATCTATGTGTTAAAAATTTAGGTTTGTCTTATATAAAACGTCGTTTAAAGATAATAAATAAATGTGGACAACATCACATACATTGCTCTGAACCCAAAGTAAGTAGCTAAAGCACTTGTTTTATGGAATTCAGAGAAAGGTATAAAGTTGTAATGTTTATTTCTACATTTAATAAGTCTATAAATAAATGAAAACAGCACTTTATTTGTTGATTTTATTTTAACGAGCGACTGTTTGAGAAAATTTTGTACTGTTAGATATCATGCAAATTGCTTTTACATTGACATCTATTTAATGCATATCAAATCATAAATCTCATACCCAGAAGGTTTAATATATATACCTAACAAATAAATATAGGCCATTTTGAACGCATATACCCTTTTTTGAGCTATAGTGGTTTATATGAGCTAAAATATTAACACCATATATTAATCACTTGTTATAACGCAATGTATCACAATTCGGGGTAGCTCTATACATCTTGTAATACATTTATCACGTTTACTATGTGTTAGGTTAAAAACTCGTGCCTGTAATAATTAGGTACATAATATATCCGCTTTATGGTCGTTGCTGCCTTTTTATACTCTCATCTATATAATCAACTTAACTTTTAAGAAACAAATTTGTCTTTACTACAAACATAAGTTACATTGATCTAAAATGTTATTCTTATTGCGCATTTTTGTACCTAATCATAACACTTCATGAATTTTACGCGGCAATAATAGGTTACCGCGATTGGAGGATTCTGAACGCGTCGGCGTTGTATCCACCAATTAGTGAGGTGTTTTTTTTTTCTCTTTCTGCGCAAACGAGTGTTGCCAATGTAACTTATATTCGTAGTTCTACTGTACGTTTTCCTGTCTTGTAAACTGTTAAAAAGTGACATTTAACCGCAATACTATTAATTTACTTGAAATGTACTTTATTTTTATTTATAATTATTTAAAACAAAACGGTTTAACGAACATTCAGTTCGACTCGCGACACCACCGCCGCCGCGTCAGCTCATGATTAGGGACTCCTATTGAGTCTGAAACTAGTCGGGCGATCCCGAGAATATACGTGAGTAAACCGTTTTGTTTTAAATAATTATGAATACTCCTCACGATAGTTATTATACAATTATTTTTATTTGTTTAAAATTCGGTAAATGTCATTTTGAACTGCTATTTTCTATGTTTTTTAATGTTGATCGGTAATGTCTGTCCAAGGTACGTTGTTTCTTCAATGTTTAGTGTCGTACGAAATCCGACTTGAAAACATGTACCATAATGTTGTTGCAATTTATTTAGTTACGAAGGAATTGTTAAAATTAAATTCAATATTCTATACTCTTGTGTTTTATTTTTATTTTATGTGTCTTTTTTTTTAGATTAATATCCCATTGCGTTGAGTCAAATAACAGCATGAACTAGCCAATATAACTACAGACTACAGTTAATAGGTTATGGGTTTGATCTCCACTATGTAGGTACTCCAGGGAACACTTTAAGACTTTGGTCCCCACTGTCATACCTACGCGTCTTTGATAGTCGTTAGATGGTCATTAATCACTTAAATTATGACAAAAAGTCATAGACAGAATTACTACATTTGAACAGCATTCCGACTGAAAATTTGCAAACTGCAAACCAACCGTGCAGTTCGATTGCAGTTGGTGTCCAGTTAGCGTGCAGTGGTCAAGTCAAGTCAAATAGGAATGGAGTTCAGACAAGCAGTCGTTACAGTATGGTATTCAGCTGGATCTGGGGAATGTGACTCGACATATCTTGGGAAAACTACTTAAAAGGTAAAGAAATATTTAAGCATGTTGAAACCATTGAAATTATGATTTGTAAGCGCTGGTGCGCTTCGTTTCTCTGCAATGAATACAAAACCCATGCATAACACAACGTTAAACTCTAATCACTTCATACATCAAGCTCTTTTTTCTTATGGAGGTCTTCTGTTTTAAACCCTATTTGTAACTTCAACCTCGTATTAATGTATGAAACGGCATATTTATTTTCTTTTTATTAAATTATTATTGTGTTCGGAAACTTGATTTTGATAAATTTGTTTTTACATGTATCCGAACACAGAGTTTGATTAATGAAAGGCTATGTTACCAGCTTTCAAAAGCCTGCCAATATATAGGAAAAAGCAAAGATTTGAAATTTGAATTAAATACTTGGTTTAATATTAACACAAATAGCCTTAGTTAGGGTTGGAAATTTGTAAGTTTTAAGTAAAACATTATTTTTTAGAATGTAAAATAATATCTATTGACCTTTAACAATTTAGAAAAGAATAGTGGCACCTATCATTGAACTACAAATATGTTCTAAAATGTATGTGTAATAATTTCGCACAACAAATTAATAAAAAACATTCACAGAGTAGGTTCAGTAAATACTGTAGAGGTAATTTATTTATTCCAATAATCTCTAATACCCTTTGGCATCGTTGAGGACAAAGAAAATAATTAAAACTTTGTTTACTGAACATTGCGTTAAGACAGAAAAGGTTAAATCTAACAATGAGTATAAAAATATTAAAATTTTAGGGGTTCTAAACCTCTATGGGTAAATTAATTTTGTGTGGTGGTCATAAAAACACACGTGAGTCAAGAAGTGGGATTTTAACGTGACTTTCGTAAAGTGGCAACATTTTCAGTGATGGCCGATGTTTCAACTTGAACGGGATGCTAATGACCGTTGCCGAATTTTAGTGTTGAATTATATCAAGTTTCTAATAATTCGGTGTTTTTATGTGAATATTATAAATTCTAATAACATTAAGTGTGGTATTGTGTGTTTATTAGTGACTAAATTGAAAGTGTTGTTCAATAGAGAATGTTTGTTGTGCCCTCGCTTTAACAGGATCACTGGATAATATAATATTGGATTACGGTTGCTGTTTATTTAATTGTTGTGAACTAAAGGTAAGTTGCTTTACTTTATGAACTTGTTACTTGGCTAGTTTAAGTCTTAACCGAGGGTTTCTTCATGCCACGAAAGCTGTACGCGTGATATGCGACAGGCGAGCGCCCTGCCGAGATAACGGAAGATTATAGTAGATTGCAAAGATTCTGATAAGATTTCTTTCTTCACGGCGTTACCAAGCCACCAGTACACACCATAAAACCTGTCTGACGCATATAACGCGACAAGTGTTTGTGGAAACTTGTTTGAACGTAATAAACACTAAATTGAACATGCTTCATGCTCTATTTCCCACTGAAAACTTTGATATAAATTGAGAAATCGCAGTGAGAGGTATTCATGCACCCATTAGAAATTTCGTGCAACACATTTCACTTAGTTCTGCACCAAAAAATTGATATAAACATGTTATTTTCTTCATTAAAACTTAGGTTAGTAAACTATTTTTAAACTTCAAACTTTTCTGTTAACTTCTTGTATTATTCTTATCATATTTTATTTCATACACTTATAACCATTAAAACATAAACTATTAATTTATTTGAGTATTTCAAATCAATAGTATTAAAAAAAAACCTCAAGTTCTTAGTTAATATACCAATAAAACAAATTGTAATTAATGTACCTGGTGTGTCATACAATATTTTTCTCACATGTACTTGACCTATAGTCAGAGAATTTTCTCACAAGTCTTATAAACATTCTGTTAAAACTACCTATGTACACAATAAATTAACTTATAATAACATACACAATTAATTTAAACCTATAAGTAACTACTAATATTAGGCAGATAGAAATTTTGAAATGTATATTCATTACAAAGATAATAATAATAATAATTATGATGTACATATTAAATATCAGCTAGAATCAAATTTTATGAAGTACTTAAAATTACTTTAGTAGTATTACAAATATTTACTTAAATGAACCTAATAATCTTTTTGAGAAAGTGAATAATTCTCACAAATATTATTCAATAATTCCTTGACATGTTACTGGCTTACATAAGCTGAATATAATATGTAATAAAAATGTTAGTGTATAATGTAATATACCTACAATAAAATGATAGTGTGGCCTGAAAACCTATCTAATTTGCCATGTGTACACTTATCTACAGTTGTCTACACTATAACAAATTCATTACTGTATCTGATAAATATGGAAAACATATTTGAGTACTGGTATCTCAGCATGTTTGTATGTTAAGCACTGTATATTCATGACATCACTAACATATGGCACCTCTGCAAGGCCAGCTAATTGCCAATACATTTAATGCCTACTTATAACTATTATTAGTAGCAATGTAATTAATGAGTAGGTACTGTATTTAAATTAATACTGTTATTACATCATTTTTACTAGAAAATTTAAAAGGAAAGTTATTTAAGCTTAAATAATAGTTAGCTAATTGCAAGTTATCAAATTTGTAATTAATATTTAATCACAGTACATTTGTAATTTCATTATAATGGTAGTAATTTATGATAGTAACTACTATGTTATCTCTCAACATTAATTTAGTGTGAGTTGTGTTAATGTGGAATAATTTCCAATTTACAAAAGAAAAACAGAAATTCTTAATAAAATATTTTTTTATTAGACCATATTTTTATATTTTTCTTAGTGTTCATGAATATTTCTTTTAACCTATGTCATGTCTTTTTAAGCCATTGTACTTAACAAAATATTAGCACCATTTGTTTTACAAAATGGAACCGAGTCAACTTTTAAATGTTCATAAAAATAACCTCCTGACTGCATTAACTAAAGCTGTGTTACACAAAACATATTACATATTAGTAGAATGTTAAAAACACCATTAAGTAATCTCCCTAATTTTACTATCGTTGGCATTTAAATGTTAGTAATATTAGGAAAATCAATCCACTCATCCTTTGAACTTGTTTATGATTGAATAAGAAAATTATGCAATAAATATAAATTATAAAATTATATAATTATTTTAATCTACATTTTCATACAAGGACCTTTTACAATGTCTTGTTTTCTGTCAAGAAATATGTATTTTATTGGTTCTTCTAAAATAGTAGTTTCAGGCTTACCTGTTATGTATTTAGGCCAACATAGAATCGCATGTCATACCATGTTATTTTAAAAATTGATACTAATTATCATAATGGTGGTTACTATTAGCCTACCTATGTGCGCCTATAATTTTACTATTGGGCCACTTACGTCATTTTCGTGTAACGACAATAAATACGTGTGATTTTCCCACAAAAGAAAAAAAGTGTAATTTGTAATTAAATACAAATAATAAAAGGAAAAACTTAAACCTCAGACAGGACTCAAACCTGCGACCACTGGTTGACGCGCCAGTTGCTTTACCAACTAAGCTACCGAGGTAGTTAGTAAAGCTACTGGCGCGTCAAGCCAATGGTCGCGGGTTTGAGTCCTGCCTGGGGTTTAAGTTTTTCCTTCTATTATTTGTATTTAATTACAAATATTCGCTCCGCATGCGTTAATACGTAACAAATAATTAAAATAAATAAGGTGTAATTTAACAAGAAGTGTCGGTCAGATTCTTATACTCTACTCTCAAAAGTTGTAATTACAAATCAATTTGCAATGGTAATAAAGTCTAAATTCCCTTACCATCGCACGCATTCTTGAGCCGTATAATGATTGTACTTTACCCGTATTTCCTCAATGGGTTTCAAAGACATTAACACGTAAAGTTTAATTTTATCCCGTCGCTTCAGCTAAGCGGTCACCTATTTGGCAATCCGCCATGTTTACCATCCTAGAATTACAAATCATGTTATTTTACGTAAAACTCTTATTATTATTTATGGTCTCTTTAAATCGATGTTAAAATAAAAACGACCCTAAATTAAGTTGGAACACAACTTCGAGTTATTAATTCGCAGTTATTTTTAATGGCCGCGATAAAAATTTGCTTGTTTTTAATAATACATAAACTTTTTTGTGTTACATGTTAATGTTATTTGATAGTTTTACAAATCGTTATTTTTATTCATATTTTTCTGAAGCATGTAGAATGGTCTGAAAGGAGACTACCGACGCAGGTGAAGCCGCGGGCACAGTTAGGTAGAGAATAAGTACGAACGAATATACGATCGACGTAAATACCTACGACATTAAAGTTTTTCAAAGATGAGTGATTGGTGATATACAAACATAATACCTATTTAAAGTAGGTACTTATATTTGAGTAACGTCTAAGACAGACAATAAACGAATACTTGTCCCATAATATTCCTCAAATCTTTTCCAAGATTCTGCACACCATTCTGAGCTTAGCGTTATTCATTAACCAAATGTAAAACAAATTAAAGTTTCTAGTTTAAATTAGTTGTATTTATTTCGCGCTAATAAACATGTTAATGTACTAAGTAAGTGGGTACAAGTGGCTTCAATATGAATCACCGAAATGTAATTAAAACAGTAACACAGTAACATTTAGGTCGCATGATAACGGTACTAGAAATTCGCTATCGAATACTTGAAAGTGTACAAGAGGCATTTCGAAATTAAGGCAAGATATTATACGCCTATATGTCGCAAAAGTCATGGATTCCTAAGACACATTAGAAAATGGAAAAAAGCTAAAATCGTTAAGCTTATATTAACAAAAAATACTTAAAATAATAATTTAATGGCAAAAAATTCGTTCGCTTTGGAATCATACATAAAAAAATGTACAAAACCAAAAATCCAAGATTAAGTATTCGTTTCATTCAAAAGAAAATGTCTGTAAATGGCATAAAGAATAATCCGCCATATAAAATAACATTTACAACTGAATGGTTGCCAAAGAAAGGCTAAAGGAATCGTTTAGCATTAGTTTCATGTGAGTAAACTGTTAGAATGCGACCAAAAACGACGGGAAAAGCTAACTATTGTATTATTGTTAACACTTAGGACGATCTTTTGTAGAAGCTTAGGATTATTCCGGGCAAACAGAACACCCTTTTCTATTGTTATATATTATATGTACATTGTATGTCTGGTTGTAACCTCTTCACGCGAAAATGACTCGAAGGATTTCGATTAAAATTGGTACACAAATGGTATGGTACCTATACTTTTAATTCGAGATGTGGATCCTTTTTATCCCGTGGATTAGTTTATTGAACCTACTAATAGTCCGCGCGGATAATGTCGCCGATAGCTTGTAGTTTAATAATCCTTGATTGAACTTGAGACCCTCTTAAAGTTGTTCAGTAAACAGAGGCTATATTAACACTTTAATCGAATTTACTTAATCCTCTGTCCAATATTCTGAACTTAAACCCTAAACCCGTGCGAAAATCTTACTACTCTACATCCCAGATTAAAGGCTTATATTTCAGAAGTATTGGGGTGATTACTTAGGCCTAAAGTTTGCTTTAATAGGTTTAGGGTTATGAAATTACCTAATAATCCATAATATATATAATGTAAGACTTTTTGGTAAAAATTGATCATAGATGCCTGATACCAGATCCCTAAATTTTAACATAATTAAAAATGTTCCGAGTCCAGATAGACTTCTTTTGGAAATTCCCTATTTCACGCGTCTTCGAATAGATATTAGAAGACGCGTGAAATGGGGACTTTAGGATAGGTACCTCTATATTTATTGTCGAAGTCGTAAACTACCAATGACACATATTATACCCCAAATACAAACCAACCGAATTTGTCGCCGTGAAGTAAAACATAAATCGAACATTCCCCAAAATTCAAGCAGCGTATAAACTAATATCGCAAACAGTCTGGCTCAGTCGCTAAGTCCGTCTCAGATTAAAGGCATCAATGGAATTTGGGAATGGTATAACGGCTGATTCGTTCGTACGGCTTGGCAAGGTCGTTGCGCCTGTCACCAGACCAGTTCTCGCTCGTTTACGTAGCAATCTTAACTTGCGGAGAACAAAAATATAATGACTTATACACCTTAACTTGTTTAGTAATCGAGTGTCGAGATTTCTTTGATTTTGCTGTTTAAAGGTGAAAGCGTCAGGGTAGCCCGCACAATTTAAATTTTAGTAGATTTTTGTAATTTGCAGATCAGTTTCAGGCTGTTTTAACAAAATACTATTCGCAGCCGTAATACGTTTGTACTTCGAGAATAATAATTATTAAAATCATCAACCTAACCCTCTAAGATCATCATTGAAACCGGCCAATTGCCAAAATGGAAAAAAAAGTAAAGTTCGCGGGCTATTCTGACGTCACCTTAAAAGGTCAATTTGTACATTGTATGTGGTATTTAAATATTTATAGAATGATGACTCTACTCGATATCTGAACGGGACAACAAAATGTGTTGGTATTTGCTTTGAATCCATTATCAGTCTGAGGCATATACCGAGAAAAGTATTATAATATTTTATGTAAAATAAATATTATTTGTCTATTGCAAAGCATATAATTGTTGAAGGTTTTAGGTATAGTAAATGGAATAAAAAAACTAACCAAACTAATCTGTGGGGTTATAGTAAAGTTTCAACGAGTTTTAAAATAAATTATTATTCTGATAGTTCCATTCATCTTTGTTATTGGAACAATCAAGGTTCAATAAAAGCATATGTACCCAAACTTGTCTAAACCTCTCAAAATAGACGAACAGAATTTAGGTTTTACAAATTGTTGGAGTTGTGCAGAAAGATAGTCGCCCAAGGTAACGTATCGCCCTCTATTCACACAGTATATTGTTAACTGCTTGAAATTTTAAATAATCTGCTCTAATTTCTCTTTATTACTTTTCGTTGACAACGACGTATCGAATTCATTATTGAGCAACAGAATCCGTGACAGGTTTTGCTGTTATTGCAATTTTATTAACGTTGTGTGCATTAAATAAGTGACTCATACAAGGACAAATATTATATGTTTGACATAGTTTTTTTCACCACAATGTATCTGTAATTACCTTAAGTAAGTAAAAATTTATTATTATGTTAAATATGTGGTGTTTTCTGCATATTTTATAAACGAAAGTGCGTATGTAGGCTTAATCATATTTCCTTAATATATTTTCGATAAAATAAGGACAATATTATCGTTTTAATTAAAATGCTAGAAAGTAGCTATCTAAATTAGCAGTTTGGTTTATTCGTAACGGTTGGTTTTCGTGAGAAAAATAATACAAATAAGAACAAATTATTACTTATTTATTTTGTAATACACGTTCTAAAAATCATAAATCTTCATTTCTTGCATGAAAGAACATGATGATACATCATCACTCTACATTAATTGCATAGGCCGATGTGAATTCTGCCATCATTTGTCCATCTGGCATTTGTGGCATTCAGTACTTGCGTTAGAAATAAACACTACAATTTATGCCAAATCATTTGCATAACATTAATAGTTAGGAGTTATATTTAAGAGTTATTAGTTATCTTTAAGAGTTACGTTTACCGAAAAGAACCAAACAAGACAAACATATGTATTGTTTCGTTTCAGGTGTTAACGGGATCAAACTCGGCACATATCTGATCACATCTCTTGCACAATGCATGACACATTAGAGTTCAATGCTCTACATAACTGGGGATGTCCTTACGGCGTCAGTTTATGCGAAATGGCCTTGATTCACGAACAATGAACTTTGCTAAAGTGAATAATATCGATCGCCTTAAACTTTTGTTGGTTCATTCTGCCATGAATACGTATTTTTTGTGCCTTTACTTTGACATAACAAGCGATTGTCAATCGTCGCCGGAGGTGCTGAAATCCTCATAATACATTTCGTATTTAAGCGTATTTTATCAATTTTAACAATTTGAAAATAAAAAGAAAATCTTGTTAAGAATCAGAAAGCCTTTTCAACAATGTTTTATGACGTCAGAAAATAAAATTAAAAGAACCAAGACTCACTGTGCTGTAAAATGGAAAAATTGTATCTAACAATTTTGCAGACAAGACAAAAGAATATCATCGGAACGAAAACTGACCCAATTTCTCGTAATATTTTTAGAGCAGCCTTTTTTAAAATGCAATTTCCGTGCCAGAAACAATTTACCAAAACATCTGCGATTATTTTCGATGTTTCACCTTGAAGTTCTAATCCCCCGATGGTTTATTAATATGGCCGAAACGTTCAAGCTCAAGGCATGTTATTATTCCAATGTTCTCGTTTATCATGAACTGCGACATGTGTCAACGACCACGCATCTCGGAATAGACTCCATAATTACTTAGTTGTCCTAAATTGGAGTTACGACCGCTACGCGCTTCAAGTGGCGATAAAAAATCCACAATGACTCAATTCGTATCGCAAATTTTATACCGCTTGTTAAACCGTGGTTACTTGTGGAGGATTCCAGTAGCTATGTACCGAGACCATATTTGCGATTATCTCCCTTCAATTTTATACGCAAAAACAATTCTTATTATTTAGATAGGTGTTCCTACGTTAGCTTCTTGACCTGCTTGATGGGAACTAAAACTATTATGTATTATTACTAAATTCTTTCCATACATTCGCAAATTTTTTGGTGGGGAAATATCTACCCCAAATGTCTCTGTATTTAGACGGTCTGTTTTGCTAAAGCATCACTAATCAGATAAATTTGACAAATAAATATTTACTCAGCTGATGTTCACTTCTCAAATGATAGTTTGTCAGGCGTGCACTGTCGTGATTAACATAACAGCTCTTGATACAACTAACTAGGCCAACTCATCCATTATATCGTGCACATCATCATGTGGCTGTCAAAACTGCTCACGCCATTGTCGTATTAGGTAACGTCATGCAATCAGTTCTTCAACTAGCATCGGTCATTGTTTCCTACGTATGGACTATGGAGCATACAGGCCTTGGTGAAATTGTTTAATTTCGAAATTGCAGCGATTCTCTGGCCGTCGAATAACTAATGATAGTGGAAGCACGCTCGACCGCGCGCCATGTTGCAACCAACACCCAGGTTATTTCCGGAAGCGCTTAGAAATTGGACCGTGTGCGGTTTGCCCGTCCGGACAGACCGACGTCAGTTTCAGCAATGGACCTTGTACTACGATTTCGGTTTTAGCATAGCGTTTCGTTTCCTGGATTTCCTCGCTTACCGAATATTTCGGAAGCCGTTATTAAACTGTCTAATAGCAATTTGTTTATTCTTTTTCTAACAGTTTTCGTGTTTTATTGATTTTGCAGTTGCGTCTCATCCTTTAATTATATATTTAAATACGGACAGGATAGA
This sequence comes from Diachrysia chrysitis, assembly GCA_932294365.1. Classification (NCBI taxonomy): domain Eukaryota; kingdom Metazoa; phylum Arthropoda; class Insecta; order Lepidoptera; family Noctuidae; genus Diachrysia; species Diachrysia chrysitis. The sequence continues at coordinate 3,189,047 of OW028659.1, read as the reverse complement.
AACTAAACTTGTCCATTCGTGAGGCTGGGTCTCAGCGTTAAATCCTCGATTTACATAGTAATAAGTTTTGGTTCGGTTTTAATTAAGTTGATTGTCGCATATCGATCGTCTTTGATAGCCGTCAATTCGTCGTGATTACAGTTTTATGGTGCTATTCAAAACCGTCGGCGCACCTCGTCGTTATGCGTGAAGTTAGCCGTAATATCTAATTTGTGGCGGAGACCCACTTACTTTAATTTGGTCTAGATTCTTGGAGCTTTCTTTTAAATGTGTCATCATTTATGTAAGATGGTGCGATTGTGTATGATCGCGTGTCAATTGGCACCGTTATTGAATTTTAGTGCCTACATTACTACTGGCTTATTCATTCGATAAGAGGAATATAATTTATATATTATATAGGATGCTTGTGGTTTGTAAGAAGGTTTTTAATGATAATATTGAATGTTTTGTTTATACCTACATTATTGTTTTAATTATCTTCTGTTGTGAATATTAATATTTCTCCTTTATTATTCTGAAAAATCCCTTGCGACGAGTATTTTGATATGTAGGTACTTACATCGGTTTTTGTTAATACTGCACTAAATTCTTATTCGGGAACATTTTCATTCATTCATCTTCGCAACTGACTACAATCAACAAGTTTAAATAATGTAATTGTAAAGACCGGCAGATCACTATCACCTATTGTAAAAAGTGAGTGAAGTAGTGCGTACACTAAGATTATCGAAGCACTAACCTACTTTGTTAGTTACATCATAGCTAACAAAGCGAATAGCTTATTAAAATATTACGAAACTATAATTTGTTAGGTGCTTACAACCCGTAAAAGAATTGACGGCTATCATTGATGCCAGCTTTGTACTGACTTCGTACATTAGTCTGCAATTTAATATCTTCTTCTGCCTAGCTCGGCTTCCTTCTTATAGGATTTAGCTGAATACTGTATTTTACATTGAACGACTGCCTGAATGACCTCCACAACCCATTTTAATGGGAACTGGGTAACAGTATCCCATGGTTAAGACTGGTAGTCGGAATCGTTGTCATTACAGACTTAACGACTGCCAATGATCAACGTATGACAGTCGGGACCAACGGCTTAACGTGCATTCTGAGACACCGAGGGGTCTCGGTATGTTTGCAAATGGTCACCAATTCACGGACATGCGATGAGACCAGTTTTAACTTATTGATAGTGCAATAGTAACTTAATATTTTAGAATTCTAATGGACAAAAATAATTTATAACAACAATAACATATGGTTTTTTAATTTGCTGTTTATAATAAAAGTTCTACCTACGTTCATTTCCCCCATAAAACCTTCCATTTCTTTCCAACATTCCGTTTATCAAAACTAGAGTCGTTAACTCCATGATGTTTACTCAAGGTCCCTACTACGATCAAAACAGCAATAAAATGTAAAACTTCTTCCTTTATCGATACATTTCATACCTGTTATTGGCATGTCTTATGGTCTGTGTTCGCGGACCTGATCCTACATCCGCCTCAAAGGAATCTAAACCTTTTTCCAAGGTTATAAAGGTTGTTATGGTATATCGATGGTGTTATAGGCTTTGAATGCGTGGGTCGCCGGTATTTTAATGGCATCGAGCCAGTCTCTCAACATGTTATTTTAGTTGCGTTTCGCTTTCCGTTACCGTTCAGTTGCTACACGAAAGATTAAGTATAAGCAAATTAAATAATTGCCGGTACTTTGATATGGATTGAAATCAGGTGAAGTTTTTTTGGTGCTGAAGAAAGTTTAGTGAAAGGGAAATTGGTTTTTTTGTCCAACAGTATCTTTTATCGACGACGATTTGTTTTTAAAAATACGTCAGCCTATAAGTATGGGATACTTAGTATTCTGCTTATGTAAGTACAGCATGTAACAAAAACCCTGTCCGATCCTTATGGGTATTATTCGGTATCTTACTGCGTACACATACGTAACTATTGAATGGATTTAATATTATTATTTTTCCCCGGTGAATATAATTAAATTAAAATAAAACTGATCGAAGGCAACACTGATCGCTCGACCAAGTTCACGTGTACTACCTACAGTTTTGTATCAAAGAAGCCTCCTGAGCGAGACATTTTTTTCTAGTACGTATGTTGAACCAGGAATACGCCATTTTTGGATCTGATAGGGTCTTTGTTACATACTGTATAATGATTTCCTCTTTCACTATTATTATAGGTCAGAAAAATATTGATCCATGATCACCAAAACATTTAAAACCAACAATAAAAAATATTTGTTTGCATCTATTTTCCCTTCAAAAAAGTCATGCATAGCATGTTAAAAAAACAGAACGTGGTCTTTTGAGTCAATGTTTATCTCAAATAAATCTTACATGCCTCTAACGGTGGAAACTGGACGTGTCAGCTAACGTTTTAATAAAATCCGTTCAGTATGTGTTCGTATGTTTAGTCATGACTTGACAATCTTGAGTGTTGGAAAGGTACGATTTGCTTGGTGGAATGACGATCTGTGGCGATGGCAAGAGAGTGAAGAGAGTATAGGGAGTTAGCTTGTTATAGTTATAAGTACTTATAGAACGTGATAATATTGTAATCACAATCACAATAATACATTAGTAACATAAAAGTTGTCAAAAATAATAATGATAAACTCAATAATAGGTTTGTGTACAAGTTTATTTCAAAATTGCAGGAAGTATCTCTTTTGCGATTTCCGGTCACGCTTCACGAAGTATTAAACAAACATCGATACCTAATCTTAAACTAATGCGCAGCTTACTTTAATTTAATTGACGTCTCAAAATTAAAACTTAATTTATTTCGTTTAAAAAGACGACTAAAATTTAAAGAAGAAATTTAAAAGATTAAAGCTGTTTCAATATTTAAATGAACCGTTCTATACGGTTAATCTTTAAACATACCGTTCGGTTACAAAAATCCGCAAAATGTGCGACATTTAGGGTTTTGGCGAAATGCCAGGAGTTCCGACCTCTATGCACGAGTTCATTAGAAATAAAATGTTAATTACAAAAAACTGAATTTCACTGTTTTTATTTCTTTATTTTTCGGTATTACTATTGCATTAAATTACAATTAGAGGTTATTATATTATTATAGAACTATTTAGTAGATAGGTAGGTACTAAAGTGAATATAAACTCTGTACTAATATAAGTAGGTACCTACTACAAAAGATATTGTAATATCTTTATACGCCTGTTTACCGACGATTACAATTCACACGCGTAAAATATTCATCCCGAACGGAAGCTTGGTAAGTACATCGAGGCACAGTTCGGGCCTAATCCTCTTCGTAAGGCCCCAAGGACCAACATCGACCGTATCTCGTCCCCTAAGCTTATGTCCTTATTGTAAGAATTGTGTGTTAGTTCAGCTTTATTTGATGGTAACCTTCAATTCCATTTACATTTTTTTATGACATTTTAATAGCTTTTACTACTTATGCCTTATTTACAACGAGTCTATGTTAAAATAGGCAACCAGTCTTACCTAGGGTCTGCTTTACCCAGTAAAATTGGTCGTGGAGGTCAAGGGGTTACTCTTTATTGAATTCCAATTTTATAATACAAATGCCAATGTAATATTATTCATTTAGCAGGCAGACAAATAACGCACAGTACAAAAAGATACTGTCAATGTTTAGATTCCAGTTAGTTTCTTCCAATGACAGTATTTTTATTTCAAGAAAACTGAATCATCAATCATTAATCATGTGCCTGCTAAACTAATATAAATTTTGCATTGACATTGTATTGTAGTGGAATTAAAATTAATTGAAGAAAGAGTAAGGGCACTGATCGTCAATTGTTTTACGTAAAATACGACATTTAACTTAATCCGATAAGACTGGAAGGTGATCCCAACATAGCTTCGGAAAAGGCACAAAATGTTATTTTATGCCTTATTTAAAACAAGTCAACGTGTTTTTCAAAATTAAATACTAATTAGGAAAAAATAGCAGTTTATTATATATTGACACAACATTTTGATTCACGTGGCCTCGTTAAAAAACTGACAACATCAGCATAAGTAGGCAATTAACATAATTAAATATGTTTTTACGTTCGTGTCAAACCGGTGAACGTTATTTTTAATGGTATTATGGTGTAATATGAATCATTACGGTTTTATGAGCGCCATAGATGTGTGGTATTACAACTAAGTGGTAGCTTATCAGATAAAACGTTTTTGATGAGTGCTTCTTCAGTTAACCTTCAGTCTGGGTTTCTTAATCTATACTTCTATACTAATATTATAAAGCTGAAGAGTTTGTTTGTTTGTTTGTTTGAACGCGCTAATCTCAGGAACTACTGGTTCGAATTGAAAAATTCTTTTTGTATTGGATAGTCCGTTTATTGAGGAAGGCTATAGGCTATATAACATCACGCTACGACCAATAGGAGCGGAGCATAATTGAAAAATGTTGCAAAAATAAAAAAACCGTTGAAACTTAAACACGCGGACAAAGTCGCGGGGGACAGCTAGTGTTTTATATATAAAACAAAGTCGGGTTAGTTACACCACTTATAACTTAAGAAAGAGTGGACCAATTTTTATGATTTTTGATTTGACTCTGTCCTAATAGCAGAATAACTATCAAAACATGAAAAACAAATTCATTGGAACTATTTACGCGGGTAAATTCGCGGAGCACAGCTAATCTAAGATATTTCTGTCTTCTCAGATTTCATTCTTGTATGGTCGAATGCGTTTGGCAAGATACAAAGGACAATATTGTAACTAAACGAATGCTTTTCCTTAGCAGTCGATTATACAAGGCTTATATTATACCATATCGTATTATATACGCTAATTCCGAACGTCAAAAGTAGAAGTATAATTACGAATCGTACCTATACCTGCCCTACCCTGCTAAATATAAGGTCAAGTAGAGAGCTTTTGAGAGGTCAGTCAAAGAGAAAATACTCAAGGAAAAGGCGAAGGTACTTATGCAGAGGTCAAGAGTTTCAGCGGAGTCAAACATTTCAAACGATCTGTACTTGCAAGACGAGATAGAATCTATACTAATATTATAAAGCTGAAGAGTTTGTTTGTTTGTTTGTTTGAACGCTCTAATCTCAGGAACGACTGGTTCGAATTGAAAAATTCTTTTTGTATTGGATAGTCCGTTTTTTGAGGAAGGCTATAGGCTATATAACATCACGTTACGTCCAATAGGAGCGGAGCAAAAGTGAAAAATGTTGCAAAAATGAAAAACCGTTGAAACTAAAACACGCGAACAAAGTCGCGGGGGACAGCTAGTATATTATATAAATGATGATCAGCACACACTTTCTTTCAGCCCGATTATTTAAGCCGAACATTATCTAAATACAAGAGTAAAACATTAAATTGTTATTTTTTCTGCATATTTTAATGACTACCTCGAAACTAATGTACACACGGCAAAATAGATAGGTTTGCAGGCCACAATAATATTTTTTTTTATATTATATTCAGCTTATGTAACCGGATTATAATATATTATGTAGTAAAAATTTTAGTATACATGAAAAGGTATATATAAATATAACATAAATAAAATGTTAGTGTGGCCTGCAAACCTATCTAGTTTGCCGTGTGTACATCTTTATTCACCCTTCTAGTAGAGAGCAAATCTAGCTTATTCCTTACAGAACTCCTTCATATTTCTTCTTGAGTATAAAATAATAATACTATTATTTAAATAAACTAGAACAATAAGTTTATTTATTCGGCCGATCGCTGATTGTACCTTATCGTATATAAAACTCGGTTATTATACTCAATAACAAACAATAGGGCTATGCTATTATTGATAAATACGCATTTTCCTAGTTGATCTGTTGGTGGCCACATGATCACACACTCTTATTTTATTTATTGAGTCCCTATATCCCGTTAAATAGAATACGTTAATAATACAAGTTAATTTTGACGACCTCCGCGGTTGTCGAGTGGCGTACACACCTATTTTTAAGGTGGAGACAGCTCTGAAGTCCCGGGTTTGATTCCTGGACGGGTGAATGTAGAACATTGTCTCGAGTCTGGGTGTTTGTGGTACCTTCGTTGTCTCTGGTTTCATAACACAAATGCTTTAGTCACTTACTTTGGGTTTAGAGCTATGTATGTGATGTTGTCCACATTTATTTACATTAATTTATTATTATTTTTTTAGTTATGTATAACATTAACTAAAATCAATAGTTTTCAATAATGGCTAATATATGACATTCTTATTATAAATAATATAGAAATCGTTTTGATATACGCGGGGTATCAAGTATATTTATTATTGCAAGTAAAACTGTAAAAAAAAACTATATTTCGATTATAATACAGCTTTCCGGTAAATTATATTATACCTAATAGTTAAATAAACAAATTGCATTACGTTTGCTACATAATCACTTTGCTCAAATTAGATCATATTTTGCTACGTCAAAGTTATTTGATGATTCTGTGAAAAAACGTCATAATTTTATTCAACAAACGCAGCTGTTTCGATATTTATTATAATAATCTTAATGATTACGTATTGCTAAACATTATTTGGACGCATTCCAAACATAATAAAAACTAAAACAGACATCGACACAACATTACGAATCTCATATTAAATTCATTCAATATTTTGCAATCCATTACAAGTTTTTATCGTTATTCTTAATCTAGTACTAAAAAAACTGCGTAGTGTATAACTTTGTAAAGCCGGTTACTAACATTCGCACGAATACGCAAACCCACAAGTGTAGGACGACATTTGCAATTGATTTCATTTCCAAGCTGTGTCGGTTTTTTTAACATACGTCAAAGCGCGCGAACCTTGTTCGAATGTTTGCGCGTATGTGAGTGACTGGGGTAAGAGTTAATGGCCAAATACTAAAACGTCATTCAGCTTTTTAGTCGCCGTTAAGTCTCATGCTGTCTCTGTTACTAAGGGCCTATGTACACGGCATATATTATTATAAATTGAAAAAGCCATAAATATGAAGTTTTATCGCTAACTACGCGCTGAGGACTTGCAGATAATAAATAAACAAATAAATGTGGACAATATCACATACATTGCTCTGTACCCAAAGTAAGTAGCTAAAGCACTTGTGTTATGGAATTCAGAGACAACGAAGGTACCACAAACACCCAGACCCGAGACAATGTAGAAAAGTGATTTTCTACATTGAACCGGCCGGGGATCGAACCCGGGACCTCAGAGCTGGCGACACCTTGAAAACCGGTACGCCACTCAACCTCGGAGGTCGTCATGTTGTTGAGATGTTGCGCAATAACGCGCTAAACGAAATTCAGACATTCATTCATCAAATTTAGTGCTACCGTCAACGCTCATTTGTACCGATACAAACGCGCTGATAATATTACGGTAATACATACGCGTTACATTTGCGCTATGTAGAAATTGGAATACATAAATCTCTACGTTTTCATCAGACTAACCCCCGGTTTCTGAAAGGCTACTATAGAAGGATACTTTTAACTTAATATAGACCAAAAGACTAAAAACCAATCACAGCGCTTAACATGAGGTTTGACAGGTGATTATCTAATTTTTGTGTTGATTAGCCTTTTAGAAACCGGGGGTCATTCATAAAAACGCGATACAGACGAACTTTGAGCGCGCGCTTTTGTTGATTTGTACGCGCGTTTGAATCGATACAAATATGATAATCTGCTTTTTTTTCTTCTAAAGCTCTGTAAGAGCGCGTTTAAAAACGTGCGTCGTCGGCAAGTTAAAAATACGCCTTGTGCAAAGCAGCGAAACATAGACAATTAGGAACTTTTCTAAAGTTAATTTGTGTTTGAGTATTCGGTGTATCTAAGTATCTTATATAAGTATTATCTTCGTGTAAGGTCAACGATACTGGTATCCCGCTGAGATCAAAGTACATTGTTAACTGTCCCAACTTCGTTAAGAACTCCGTTATTTTCAAGGCTGTATAACAGCAGTTCCTTTGCTTCCGTCTGAAATTTTAATTAATATCGGAGGTAAGGTGAAAGAAGGTATTTCATTAGAATTTAACCGAGAATTTTAATTGGTGGGGTGTTTGGCCAGTTCGTTATCGATTAGAGTAAGTAAATTACTTGACTAAAACGTTTCTTATGTATTGTAATAAGGTCTATTTGAATTATTATCTTTCAGTTTTTAGTTAAATTTAGATTATATATAATTATTAAATATTAAGTATGTTGCAATTTTCAAATCAATTCAATCCATCAAAATTAAATCGTAAGTAGTCTTTAGCAGTTCAGTCTTCAAATATGACTTGACCAGCGTTTGGTTCACATGAATCTAAAAAAAAACTATTTTTGTAAATTAAGATTGAAATCTATTAACCGTGTTCTAGTCTCAATAACCTACATATCAGACATTGTCTAGTCGACTATTATTTAATTTGGCAAAACGGAGTCAACAGATGATGAATGACTTGCCTTTCCGTTGTCTGCCTGTCATATTGCTAGTTGGCTTGAGAAAATGTTGCTAGCCTCGAGCTATTTATGGATAGCATACATGCAAATCGATTAAAAATAGTATCCATGTTTTAATTGATATTTTCGCTTAAGATCACACCAGCCGGTAACCCTAAAAAGGTAACTAGATAATTAGGAGATCATTATTATCATACACTAGCTGTCCCCCGCGACTCTGTCCGCGTGTTTTAGTTTTAACGGTTTTTATTTTTTGCATAGGTAATTTTTCATTTATGGTCCGCTCCTTTTGATCGAAGTTATATAGCTTATAGCCTTCCTTAATAACTGGGCTATCTAACAATGAAAGAATTTTTCAAATCGGACCATTAGTTCCTGAGATTAGCGCGTTCAAACAAAAAAACTCTTCAGCTTTATAATTATACTAGCTGTCCCCCGCGACTTTGTCCGCGTATTTTAGTTTAAACGGTTTTTCATTTTTGCAACATTTTTCATTTATGCTCAGCTCCTATTGGTTGTAGCGTGATGTTATATAGCCTATAGCCTTCCTCAATAAATGAGCTATCCAACACTGAAAGAATTTTTCAAATCGGACCAGTAGTTCCTGAGATTAGCGCGTTCAAACAAACAAACAAACAAACAAACAAACAAACTCTTCAGCTTTATAATATTAGTATAGATTAGTATAGAAAGTATAGATGATTCGTCGAAGGTAAAGATAGCGCGAATAGGCATGTTGACTTAAATGTTTTTAATGTCTGTCACGTAGATTAATGAATTTTGTTGGACATTTTTTTATTGTATACTTTTTGCCGTGAAAACCGACATCCACGCGGGCGGAGCTGCGGGAAACAGCTAGTATTATATATAGAAAGATTTTTTCATTTTAGTGAAAGTTTTTGACAATACAAAAAGCATACTATGACGTACTAACTTCATGTAAGTAGGTATTATTTTAACCTCAAAGCTCACATAGGTTTAGTTTCCACACGCGAACCCGTTCTCATGCCCCTAGCAACGAGCACGGTCGCTTGCTAATACAATTTAGAGGATTGCGGTCGACAGCGACTTAGCTGTCTCCCGGCCTCGCTGCTACCTTTCATCCATTTGTAGCAAAACATATCTTGATTTGTTCAAGTTAGCAGAAGTACCTATAAATGTATGTAGTAGAAACATGTAAATTAGAATACCATTATTGTCTTCGCATCATTCAAAGGTTACCTAAAGGCAATTAAAATAGACAGACAGAAGTTCCAATAGGGTAAAACTAAACTAATGATAGGTACCTAATTATTGATTTTCCTTTTTTTACACGTAGGTTTGTATATAATAGTCCATTTATGTACAGGGCATGAAGTTGTTAATAATAATTTTGTTTGCTGCAATTGTTTTATTTTAAGGCTAGCTTTTGTCTGTATTGTGGCGAAACAAACTTGACTTCAAAAATATACGTACCTACCTACGTACTAAAAAATATATGTTTTGACTTATGTAAACAACAAAAAACTACACAGTAAGCACGTCACATTTTAAAAAGTAATATTTTTAAACAAAATAAAATCTCTTTATATTATTCTATTCAATAACCCAACGTTTATTACGTAAATCTTCTCATAACATAGAAAGTACGTCACCTGGGTTCAAACACATTTACTTGCCCTTTTCTACATTTATTAAACAGGTTATGCAAGTAAGATTATATTCATAACACCGCGGGAATCCAAACGAAGAGCCTATTCTGCTCTCCCCTAATCATTAAAAATCTCATACTTACACCCAGAACGGTATAACTCCAAAAACGTCACTGAAATTTAAACTCTATTTCGTTCGTTTTAAAGTTGTTTAGCTCTTTTTTGTGACACAACATATGTCTTGAATGAGTGACGAGACGAGGGTTGGCCAAGGACGCGCATTGTAAAGATCTGGCTCGTTGGAGCTGCGGGACAGAAGTGCTGTTGCTGGTAGGGGTCACTTATTTGTTCCCATGATAAATTGTATTTAAGTAGAGTATCAGCTGCAGGCTACAGATGCGGATTAATGTAACAAATCAGTAAGACGACAAGGGCAAAACATGTGTGTCTACAATGTAGATAATTTTAATGGGCATTACATTGCATGAATTTATGCCTTTGCACGTTTTGAAGTTATTGCTACAGTGTCATGAAAAGAAAATACTTTCGTTTGATCAAAACAAATGACAGATAAAAAGTTTTTGCGGGAGAAAGTTTGTTTTTGTATGACAACCCAACTTCAAACCCAGTTTTGGTTCGTTTCACGGCCAAAATATTACATAATCGTTTTATTTTTTTATAACTCACAGCTGGTCAAAGACGAAACGAAAGGTAATCTTTTTATTACTGATCTATACTAATGTCTTATTTTGGCTTTGCCATTTTAACTTCACACTTTGAAAGATTTGAAGTACCTAAATAGTAACTGTTGCCAGTAGCAATTTTAGTTTCAAATTTGTAGTTGCTCCAAATTAACTGGAACTTAGTTGACGGTCATTACCGTTTCTTAAATGCCTTTAAATCGTCCAGGCTCAGTATAATGGGCTGCTCGGCCTAATTTACTAAGATAATACTTAAACGGCTGAATGTAATTGTCCGGCGTATCGAGACCTGCAGGTCTACTCTTATTCAACGAAAAACGAAGTTTCGATCGAAATTTCGCTTATTTCCTACCACGGTTCCATTTCGTTCCGAAATTTCGAACGAACGAAAATTGTTTGACGTTTAGATTCTCTAAACCTACTCTAATTCGTAATATTACGAACGAATAATTGAATTTGACAGACGATTGTTCGGAATTTTAACCTCAAATTTGACGAAACCAAAAGTGTTACCTTTTGATTTTCGTTTTACGTTTTGTTTTGTGAATATTGTGAGAAAATTATTGGCAATGGCCGCGAGAATGCTTTTAATCGAAGCTGCTTTACGTGAAGAACGTGTAGAGCGTAGAAGGAACCGGCGCCGCTTGCGCAATCAACTTAATATAAGCGTAATTCCCGACTTAGAGTTTGTAGGAAATTACAGACTCAGTCGGCAATTATTCGAGGAGTTGTGCCAGGAATTAGTGCCTTTATTACCTCCAAAGGCAAGGCGTCATGGAATTGAGCCTACAATTAAGGTGGCGTATATTTTTTATTAATATTATTTTTAATTAAAATAACATTTTACATTAAATTTCACTGTTCATAATCCTCGTCTTTTTCTAGATCCTTACGGCCTTGAATTTTTATGCCCGAGGTAGTTACCAAGGGTCTGTGGGACAAAACATGGACGGGCCCATGGCACAACAGACTGTTTCTCGTTGTTTGCAGGAGGTCACAAATGCCCTCAATGCACCCCATATAATAAGGAAGTACATAAAATTCCCGCAAAATACAAATGAAAGAAACCTTATCAAGCGACGGTATGTACCTTACATTACATGTATTTGTTTTATTAAGTGTTTATATTAATGTATTTTGAATGAATGCTAAGTATATCATTAATGTTACAGATTTTATGACAAATATGGGCTTCCTGGTGTGATTGGGTGCATTGATTGCACTCATATTGCAATTGTTAGACCTTCTGAGCACGAGGAACAATATTTTAATCGCAAACATTTTCATTCTCTTAACACCCAAGTGGTTAGTATAAGGACTAATATTAATGATTTAATGATTTTATTGTGACATCTACTGTTGTTTAATATGATTCTCATTAATTTCTATAGGTACTTAATTTACTTTATGTTACATAGAATGTCATTTTTTTCCAGATATGTGACAGTGATTGCTATATAACAAATGTGGATGCTTCATTTGGTGGAGCAACACATGATGCTTATATTTGGAGAGAGTGTGATATAAGAAGCCATTTGGAGGGTCTCCAGAACGAAACAGTTTATCTATTAGGTATGTTTGAATTATTCATTGTATTTAAAAATTTGACTAGCTTCTGCCCGCATTATACTGAGATAAAAATACCCCAAAACTTTTACATTTAATGTAATTTACAATAACATATATATTTTTTTTAGGCGATTCTGGTTATGCTCTAAGGGAGCATATGATGACACCTATAGATAATGCTGTTGAAGACTCTCCTGAAGGCAGATACAACTTTGTCCAAAAGCGTGCACGATCCACCATTGAACGCACATTTGGTATATTAAAAGGTCGATGGAGATGTCTTTTGGCAGCTCGGGAACTGCATTACTGCCCTGAAACAGCAGGTAAAATTGTAATAGCCTGCTGTGTTTTACATAACTTATGTATGAGGGGTGGTATTGATGTTCCCGAGTTGTCAGAAGATGAACTCCAAGCTGAAAGAAGCAGGCAGGTTCCCTCTCAATCAGCCGCTTCTTCAGCTCAAGCTCTACAGGCTGGTCGAAGGGCAAGAGCTGTATTAGTTCAAATGTTAGAGAGGAATAGGTAGGATAAACTTTTACTCAAGCTCAACACTTATTTTTCGTGATTAATAATTATTTACTTTTATAATTATTGCCGTAATTATAAAAGTAGATATATAGATAATTAGAGCCGTCTGTAATTTTTTATTTTTGTTTATTTAATTAAGGCACTTGACATGCCTTGACATTCCTGTTTGGGTATTTTATATTTCTCTGACTACATATTTATTGTATGTAAAACAGGTTATTCTTCTTTTTTTTTCTTTTTTTTTTTATTATTGTTTTGTTATTTTTCATATACTTAAATAGATGTATTTTTCACTTTGGAACCGCGTACCTAGAGTCACATTTTAACGTTTCGAAAGTGCCTGTAAGGCCTACTTGAAGTAAAAATATTTTGATTTTGATTGACTTTTATAAATGATTTGACTATGACTTGACATTATTTCTTTCCTTTTCGACTTCAATAAAAGAATTAAATTTATACTTATTAAAAAGTTTTATTTACTTTAACCCTATCCAAACACAAATATAACCAAGAAAGTCAATACAAAACTTAAAAAAAAAACTTAATTCCTATAACAGAATTAAATTTATACTTATAACAAAGTTTTAATTACTATAACCCTATCCAAACATAACTTAAAAAAAAAAACTTAATTCCTATAACAGAATTAAAATTATACTTATAACAAACTTTTATTCACTTTAACCCTATCCAAATACAAATATAACTAAGAAAGTCAAAATACAAAACAGTAAAAAAAAAAACTTAATTCCTATCTAAATGTAGTCTAACAAGTGCCACCAGCTGCAGAAGGGTAGCATTGATGCCTGCCACCTCAATCCTAAGGCCTGCCACCTCAGTCCTAAGGCCTGCCACCTCAGTCCTAAGGCCTGCGAGCTCGGTGTTCCTCACTACTTCCCTCTGTGCACGCCCCTCTTCATATTGATACAATCTGCTTCTTACATCAAAGCCAGCAGCAGATTGTCTCCTTCTAGGACGTGTTGGTTGTGAGGCTGTAAAACAACATTCCAATTTAAATAGCTTACCTCAACAAAAAATGCCCAAGACACTTGAATGGGTTTAGTGAATTTTGTTATCTAAATGGACACAATAGTCTGTGTCAAAGTAAATACAGAAATATATCAGTAAAGGCATATAAGTAAGTATCAGTAATAATAGTTTTTGATTGCATTATCATTTTTACACAAAATAGATATAATGTCCTAGCTTGTGCTTTGCAAGACTTCTCATGGTAATGTAATCACTCATCCTGCGGTAAACAACGAATAATTTGTATTTCTGTGATACAAAGTAGTTATTTATTATTCAATGCTTAAGTTTAATCTGTAATTTTTATGAAGAGTATTTCATACAAATACACTCACAAAATAATATATAATTATTATGATAGCGTTACTCAAAATACCACAGTAAATACTAATACTTACAAAGTGTGGAAGTCGGACATTCTTGTGACACCAGTGGTTGACTCGCAGGTTGCATGAGCTCTTCCAGGATGGGTACAACAAACTCTGCATCAACTTCCTCATGCAAATCTAAACTAATAGGCTGTGAGAAGGTCAGTGGTTGGCTTGTTTGACTGGAGGTTGATGGTATTGGATCCATGGTCTGAAAATAAAACAGATTGAATTAAGTAATGGAATCAAGAAATATTATATTAAATTACAGAAGAAGAATTAGTTTTGATGAAATTGACTTTAAATTCTTGTACTATGAAAAAAGATTTGGACATAATTAAGATTATGATTAATTGATAATTCAAAGAATGTCTACCTCTCCGAAGGCTGGAACTCTGGCACCTGTTTGGCGATCACCAAACCCAACTCCCATTATTGACAGTATCTTTAACTGCCATTGGGAGAGTTGGGGTGCCATCGATGGACCACCTCCAGTCGCAGAAGCCGACCTCCGAGCATCAGAAGCAGCTTTCTTGGCTAAATGTTTTCTATCAAACCAAACCTGCAAATTATAAAAGCATGAGATATTTATGTCACTTTATTATTTTGTTATTAATTAACAAAACACTAGGTACCTTTTGCCACTGCTGAACAGATTTAGTACAACCACCCATTGAATTGAGCATGTTGCACAATTCTTCCCACAGCCTCTTTGCGTGAGCACTTCCGTCGCCACCCCTCAATCTCCCGCGAGCTAGATCCCTATGCTCGTCCAAGAAATTGAGAAGGGTTTCGATTTGTTCGGGAGTAGCCGAACCCGTGTGTGGAGCCATTTTAAACTGAAAATATGTATTAATGGTTACTATTAGAAGAGGCGATACTTTGTGTTAGTGAAAAATCAAATATTATGTGTGTATAAATATGATATTTACTTACCAAGTATCTAAATCCTAAACAAAACTTGTGGAGATCCAAAATACAGCAGACGTCGAACGTACAAGCCGTACTGTCGTAAAGTACGACTTGAAACTTTCTTGAGGAATGTGTAGTATGTAAAAACGCACTTGGAAACATGATTTATTTAACACAGCACTTGAAAAACAAACTTTAGAAAACTTTTCAAGTAATATAAACAAACAATCGTAAGTTGACATGTTATGATTAGATTGTGGTTATACGGATATTTTTGGTTGTCATACGTGCCTACCCATTGTTGGCATGAAATAGTACTCTTCAAATTAGTCGGTTGTCATTGACAGTAAAGAGTGTTTTATGGTGTCGTGGTAAATGTCGTCGAAAATATAATTTTTATCAATATATTTATATTTTCTACCTGAATAATGAAAGAAATATTTAATCAATCACATTTTTAATGTAAAATGTAAAAATAAAGCAAAAGAGATTATTAATTTTAAGTTAAAGTAAAAACCGTAATTAACTTTAAATGACATCAAAAAGGACCCACACAATATTATACATTCCATTCGTTCACGAAAATTGTCTATGGATCCGAACTCCTTGTGCGCGTCCGAAAATGAAATAGAGTAGGATCACTAACGAAACTTCGTTTAAATTTCGTTCGTTTGCGAAACTTCGTTTCGGAGAAAAAGAGTAGCACTGCGGATTTAAATATGTAATGTCATTAATTTTTCCTAGCACAAGTATATTATTTCTTAAAAGGAGGTCTCTGCCTAAGGTTAACTGTAAAAGTTTGATGGTTGAAGAATAAACATTTTTTTTTTATTTTTTTTTTTATTAACCTTGTTTAATGGGTACTATTGAGGAGATATATCGGACTCTATCCTGTTAGGGAATCATTAGGACAGTGCATTTAGATGATGGTTACAAACCACTTACTGTACACTTACCGTTGGAGAGTACCTAATTACAGATTGTCGTAAAGTTAATTCATATTATGCACAAATTTTCGAACGTAAAATCGAGAATTTGGAAAGATCCCAAATGTTTTTAGAAGGGCCTATTCCCAGCAGTGGTACAGTTTAGGCTAATTTAAATAAAAAATGTAAAAATTTGGTGTCACAGTGTTTGTTATCAAACTCCTCCGAAACAGCTTGATCGATTTTTACGATTTCTTTTGTGTATGTTTGGTAGGTACCCCTGGCAAAACAACGTTAAATAAGCATGAAAACAAAATACATATAAAACCTTTTTACTAGGTAAAGTGCTTTTATGCCAATTGTGCGTCTTGTTACCAGTTCTCGAAATATTCACGTAAATGACTCTTTAAACGTAAACGCTTAGTCAGGGTTGAAACTATTTGTAGATGATAAACTCGTGGTTTTATGAGTGTATTCTCTTAACCGCTTACGAAACTAAGGATGAGCTCAGGTTTACAGGCAACTGGGTTAAGCAAACGTAATTTTGTTCTTCGCTTGTTTACAACACGTATAATTCATGCCAGACCACCTATACTTACTTTGAACATTGCGGTGAATTCTATGTAGACTGTAATAACTTTGTAAACTTCAAAACAAACTTGGATGGTCCTACAGAATTCTAAATGTCTATAATAGGGATGTCGACTAAAAATTTTTTGTCGGTCATAGAGATTAAATAAAAAAAATGTGCGCATATTTTTTTTGTATCTAACTCACGACATTAAATTGATTTGAAATATCACTTGACGTCACTCGTTTGGACATGTTGTACCTGGCCCCCCTGAACTTTGATTCCTGATATCTCCTTATGTTTTACTTGCTTACAGAAAACAATACATTAGTTAAAAAAAAAACTTGGCACTAAATAAATTTTTACATTTCAGCTTTCAACATCCCTATTCGAAATGTCTAGAATTGTGTAGAATGTTTCAGTATAAACTATTTATCCAATAATCTTACAAGTTGATAAGTGAGCGACAACCCATTATTAGAATCGTTAATTAAACCAATTATACATGCCTATCTCGGTATTCATCTTCCTGTCTTGTATTATTGTGGTGATAATACTTGAGTACCTTGATCTTGGCAATCTTTATCTATCTGATTTACTTAAATTATTTGTTTCCTTTTTAATTGGTTGGTGCAAAAGGATTTTCTCCTTCCGTCATACCATTATTCAGTACTAGTGGTTTCCCGCGACTCCGCCCGCGTGGATGTCGGTTATCGCGGCAAAAAGTAACCTATGTCCTTTCTCAGGCTCTAGAATATCTGTGTATCAAATTTCATTTAAATCGGTTTAGTAGTTTTGGCGTGAAAGAGCGTCAGACAGACAGAGCTACTTTCGCATTTATAATATTAGTAAGGATTTTTATTCATACCGTGCAGTCCTTCCTCTCTTATTTTTTCTATCTTAGGCGTTTTTCTCCTTCTGCATCTATCACTATTTAAATTCATATCTTCCATATCAATTAACCAACACAAAAGATTTATTTTTAACTTAACTGGCGCTATTTTCTAAACGGACAGAAGTGAAACCTACTTTGTTTTATTGTTGGAGAACCTCGATTTGTTTTAGTACTGATCCATTATTAATGACAAACTTTGAGTTGAGAACTTTCTACGTAGGAATTAGGAATAAACTGTTGTAGATACAATTAATTAATTAATCAAAGTCTCCAGGCGGCAAAGTTTTCTTTAGTTGTAATATAATATACATATTTATATACTTTTCTGTGTTTCAAGATATCGATTAAAGGAAAAACCTACCTTTTTTGTTTGTTACGGGGTGAAATCTAATGAAAAAAACTTCAACCCACGCCGAAGGCAAGACGTGAGGATATGTCAGACTTGCACCGACTAAAAACACCCCGGTCCCGTCCTTGCCTTTGCCGGAGTCCCGAGTTCGCTAAAGCATGCTCGCCGGGGTCCGGTGGAAGTAGAAACTAACCAACCAACCAAACCATTTTCTCTACTAAGTGCTAAGAGTACTCAAAAGCTCGTTGGTGTTTATGTACCTATAATGATGTTACGAGCGTACAAATAATAATGAAGAGTAGATCCAACCCCATCCAATTCACTTTCAATCTACTAAACCCGTAACAATAATGATAATCCGTTATTCTTTACGATAATAACTGAGAAAATTATCATCCACATAAATAGATTAATATTCTGTTTACCACTATAAGTGTATTAATAATTCAACCCTAACTGCGAAGTGGTGGTTACGGAGATACCTTACTTCTGCAATACTTTCCAACTTTCATCCCCCTTATAAGTTATGTAGGTCAGAAGATCTTGTGGCAGGTTATTGCGACCCCTGTTTTATTTCTTACGAACAATAGAAGAATTGTTCTTTCTCACAATTAGCTACATGCTCTAATTATTTGTGGAGGTTAATTTAGGATTTTTGTGTGTGTAACAAAAGGGTTGGCGAAAAAGGGTCTGTACTTAAAAATGATCCTCTCCAAATATACATAGGTAGGTACTTACGTTTCTCTTACAGTAATGAACAATGAATAAGGTAATTTTGCTGATTGTTATTAGGTAACCATTTTTATTTTGACTGCTCTTCTGTTACTTAGAATGAAAGAAATGAATGAAAAAAAAAAGTTATATTTGCTAAATAATATTTTTTCAGGAGTGCTGAAATCCTAAACTGTACGCACTGTAGCTGTTGAAATTGTAATTACCTATAATGGCCATCTGATCCCAAAATAGGCAGATCCTGGATCATGGCAACCACCAGAGAACTGATAAACATACTTCTTTATTTCTAGAGAACTGATAAACATACTTATTTATTTCTAAATACATATTATAGATAAATTACACCCAGGACAAATGATCATGCTCGTCACACAAAGATTTGTCTTGGGTGTAAATCGAACCCGGTTTAGCAGTCAGGGACACTAACCACTAGATCAGCAGGCCAGTCGTAATTTGTTAATACAGGTTTAAATATTTGCAATAATATAATTCTGTAAATAATTAATTACCTAAATTATTTACCCTAAAAACTACAATAGGAAGCAATCAAACGAGTAGTTTTTCATCGATAGCCTCTATAAGGCAGTTTAATTGTTTTGTAACAATAAATACATATTACCTGTATCCTTTGATTGTAGGAAGGATATGAAAAACTTTGAAGGTATAATGAAAATGTTGCACGTCCGCTATTGGTGCGGCGACGACTATTCTGTCAGTTGCGATAAATCATTGCTAGCGATCGGACGTGTTTGTGATATAGGGAATTATATTTTTAAAAGTTTAAAAATCGTACTATATTCCTGGATACCTGTAGCAGTGTTATTGCATAATCAAGTAGGTACGTTAGATAATAGTGTTTGTTTTTCTGACTGTAGTTGATTTTTTCTTGCTATCTGTTCTGTCACCCTTCAAGCTTTCGGTTGGATTCAAGCCGTTAATTTTTCAGTGGAATAAATATTTGTATGTTAATTTTAGTTCTGTGGCTAAGCTAGCGTATGAGCATGTTTATTAATATACTTTTAAAAATGCACTGGCCAGTTCTATAAGTATTTTTAGGTAATCTGATATTGAATTTCAAGCGGTTTTTAAGCTGAGTAGTTACTATTTTAATTATTTGTTAATGCGGAGCGAATATTTGTAATTAAATACAAATAATAGAAGGAAAAACTTAAACATCAGGCATGACTAGAACCTCGGTAGCTTAGCGCGTCAAGCCAGTGGTCGCAGGTTCGAGTCCTGCCTCATGTTTAAGTTTTTCCTTCTATTATTTGTATATAATTACTGAGTAGTTACGTTTATAATAACTAATATTATGTAAAAAAAAAAGTACTTTTCTAACCAAGTATTTTTCTTGTCCACAGAGCTAGTGCAAATAGTGAAGTGCATCGATGACACTTCACTGAGTTTTCGAAGATAAAAAGCGTCGCCACGCTGCTCGGTTTACTAACATGTAAGTTAACCTTGACATTTGACTTAACCTACGTAAAGTTATATGAACAAGAAAAATGTAATAACGATATCGTGTATGCTCCGTATGAGATTGGAATGGAAGTTGGAATGTCGTGACTTTGAACTTTAGTTTCGTATATTAGGTTTTTTTGCAATAGGGATATGCACAAAACACCGATTTATTATAAACTTATATCAAATTTTAATTTATATTTTTTAATTTTAATTTCAATTTTAATTCATATTATATTATATTATTTTGACTTAATGACGACTATAAGTGCGGAAAAACCAGTAAAACTAACTTAATAAAATTAAAATACTATAATTATGATACATTTTCTATTGCTATGACGGTGTAACTGAACAATTAATTAAGTACATAAAAAACCTGCATATTCCCTATTGGTAGAGTATACAATAATACTATAAACGATTCTACCAATTATTCCGATCCTGATGCGAAATCCTTAGCTGGTCGCGAGAGGTGGTGTCGGTATTGGAGGTGATAAGAAATGCTCTTACCACAATTATGTGTAACCTAGTTTTATCCATATTTTTGTATTCTCAGTAACATTTAATTTGAATAATTAATTGTCTATTTTAGGGAAATTTTCTTATATTGAAATGGATCGATTTACGTGTACAAAAGTACAAGTTTAGTTCGTTAACGATCAATTAACCCGTTATGGTCGTAATTGTACTTACGATGCGTGTATTTACGTGAAAGTAAGATTACCTTAATTATTTCTATTTCTATTAAATTTTGCTTGTAACAGCTGTGTTGCGTAATTTATATATTTATTCGTTTACTAAACCACAGTCATGGTGTTCCGATGGGATACTTACTGTAAAGAACCCACTTTATGCCAGGTTTTTGACTGAGATTACCACAGAATCAAAGAGCATTGCTCGTAAAAAAAGAGTCCTGTAAGTACCAAAAAAAGGGGCCGTTAAGGATGATTTTTCCGAAAGTGTGATTAAACCTAATTTAGCCTATAGATTTATATGTAATGCTGTTGGTATACCTCAATACTTACTAATATTATAAATGCGAAAGTTAATCTGTCCGTTTGTCTGTCTGTCGCGCTTTCACCAAAACTACTGAAACAATTTAAATAAAATTTTGTACACAGATAGTCTAGAGCAAGAGAAAGGACATAGGCTACTTTTTGCCGCGATAACCGAAATTCACGAGGGCGGAGCCGGGGGAAACAGCCTGTAAATAAATAAACCTGGATTACTTACATTCGTAACTACACAACATACAAATTAAATATCAAAACTTTCGCATCAATTTTAGTCATAATTATACCTCCCACCAAACTACAGCCATTTATATGTTTACGTCCAACTTACTACAACTGATATTTCTCACGCTCTTAAACTACGTTAGATAACACGTATCACGCTATGCCACTGTAGCATGATCAGAGTTGAGATGTTGCTAACACTTTATTATTTACTTTTCTAATAATCATTTGGATTTAGCCAATGACTACGGTTTGCCTGTCTTTACATAATTATTTAGACTATAAATGGTCTGTAGCATGCGTGTCGGGAAATGCTGAACTAGTTTTGATCTAACGGAGTCTTTAATCACGTGCTATGGAATCGAGATGAACCATAACTGTCTTAATAAGTGATTTTGTAAAAGGCCCAGTAAAAACCATTGATATTAATTAGTGCTACACAACGCAAAGTCCTTGAAAAAACTAACGAATAATGCGACAAGAAACGTCAAATATTTGAGTACAGAAGAGAGTTCTAAGATGACAATTAATAGAAGGCACTGTAGAATTGAATGCACGGATTGCCGAGTATACATTGATGACCATGGCGTGATACATGGTCATCACGCCAAATACTACAGTGCGCGACGTGCTGCGGGTACAATCCCCGCATGGGCATTTGTTTGATCCACAATTGCTTATTCCTTGTGTATGTGAATTGAAATTTATTTTAAAACCGCCCGAGATTCAATGATTAAATACACTAGTGCGGGAGTCGTTTTTTTAAAAACAAAAGAAAAAAGAAGGTACGAAAAGAGGAAGACATACTTTTGCTGATTCCTTACAGCTCGAGATAGAACAGAATATTAATAAGTAATTTAAGAGCAAAAAACAGGCTACCTAACTAACGTTACCGTAAAACCTAGTCATAAAACATTCATTCTACAGCTTAGAAATAACTAAACATAGGTATAGGCATATAATATTCAGTTTAACCCATCCAATTGGTTGTACCCCCAATCACACAATAGATACGGTCGTTGCACCCGGCTGCGCTCGTATGGACAATTTAGAAGAGCCCGTTTTGTCTGACCGTCGCGGACGGACGGAGATGCGTTCAGCGGAAGTGGTGCGCATGCGCAGACCTCGTTCTGACGGATATATTGTTGAAACGATGTTTTCTAATGCCGTAAAGTAGTTGATAGATAAACACAACTGTTTTATGTATCTTAGACTTTCTACACCCTGGGGTAGGCAGAATAGCCGGGGCGTGCCGGACTTCTACCTGATAAATCCAACGAAATAAACTAAAAACTATTCTTATTTTACAAGCGCCCTTTATGTATTTGTGTGTATATAGGTACACATACATATTCATTACACATGGTTACAATTGTTTTTTATTCTACGAAGGCTGCAACTTTTTTACCATATATGATTTAAATTGCTATAATTTCGTTATATAAAACAACTGCACATATCAACCTTCTTATTAACCGAAATCCATACTCACCCATTCAACCTCCTCATTATACGTACAGGCACGCCAACAACTGTATATATTACTTTTGCGTGATCAAGTCATTAAATCATACCAAACAAATACACACGCATCAAATGACACCTAATATCATACATTTATGTAGTAGTTCTGTCAATTTGTGTGGAATAGCGTTTTTTTCTACGGCCGATGTAATTTGGCGCGTCTGCAAAGAGCCACAAGATTGTTTGAGTGAGATGCAATTACACATAAACGGTTGGTGAGAAAGAGACTGTTGTATCTCCTATCTTTATTTAGACTCGCCAAGTTACATCGGCCCTATACAAGTAGTCGTCATGTCAATTTGTATGGAATAGCGTTCATACAGAGTTTCGTCGCACGATTCGCGGTCGTGAGTGCCGCACGTATTTGAGGGTTAATAAGTGTGGTCTTTGTAATGATTGTGACTGTTTTGTATAATGCTCGACTATTAGCTGTTTTGTTGCACATTTATTTGAAGAACGGATACAGTACATAAGCGTTGGGAGATATATTCTGTGGGTTCGTGTTAGAATTTTCGTTAAAAATTGCCTAACAAATTTATGATGTAATTTTCCCCAGCCTTTCTCATCCCACTGCTGGGCTGCCCTTTCACGTGCCATTCTTTCCGGTACTAGTTTCATCTAGGTTCGACGCGAAACTTTACTTATGTCGTCGATCCATCTTGCTCCCGGACGTTTGACGCTTCTTTTGCCTAACCTTGGCCACCATTTGGTCACTGCATTACTCAACCTGCCGTCACTTCTTTATTACCTATACCCAAATGTTACCCCTTCTTTTGCCTAGCCTTTTCCCAAGCTATGTTGGAGTCCGCATCGAAATGTTACCTGTTATTTATAGGCACTTAATTGAAAACGTAAATTCTTTCACATACCAGTATAAAATGGGTTTTGGATCAGGTCTTCAGGTCTTAAAACTTTAAACATTTGCCTGTGACGTGATGAGGATACAAAATAATTGTTTCAATTACATTATTATCGACAATCTAAACGTTTCCCATCATTATAGTTTTCTAAAGTGGAGCAACATACAAATCATAAAGATCAACTCCAATTTCAAGATCGCCACGGATGTGATGAATTATAGTAACAAACAATTTCCTATGTTTATTGTAATAACATGGATACACAGTATATTTGTAAAACAGTATGGGCAGCGTCGTTGTTTACCCATATTCTATAGCCGGCCTTCCGTGTTTACAGAACAGCTGAAATGCCGACAGTAATTAACCAACTAGCTTCAGCTTAGTTTGGTACAAGGTTTAACTAAACAATGTAATCGTTTATTGTCCGTATGAGAAGAGTTCTTTGGTCTTTATTCATCAGTAAGATAGTTATAGTAGACCTTGTCTAGAAAAGGCGAAACTGCTTAGCAGTTGCTAAACTCCGTCGAGATTTTTTATAAATTAGGCCATTAATGTAAATTCATTTATTTTTTGCTATAAGATGTAATTTGATTAATAGGAGCTTATACCACCTTGTTTAATTTTTGTGGAAATGCCCATCTTTTTTGGGGAAAGGCGAATGGTAATATCGATTAGATTAAAAACTATCAGTGTTTAATTATTATCAGCATATATGGGCATGTGAAAGAGAGTGCGCAAAGATCATCGGTACACCACACATGAACCTGTGAAAACTCACAAATCCCGGGGTGTCCATAGCTTCAAATTCAAATTAATTAATTTTTGCATCAAAATGCTGTAGATACTTAAGTATAATACTGATCACACGACGAAGTTATATACTCATCAAGTAAAAGCGGTAATTGAACTCCCACGCAGCTTCCCGGGATCCAATTCCACATTCAGCACACTTATTAACGACCTACAAATAATATCCTACAAGTCATCCAATCGACATCCAATACACCCCCATTAAATTGAATACCAATTGAATGGTTACGCAATTTTCTAGTTAATTGTCGTTTGGCGTTTATTTAACGCCCGTATTGGCGCTGTTATGCATGCGCGATAGTTACGTGAACGAACGCGACTCTAGCGCACCTTTAAAACATTATTAGCACTATATAGGGAACGGCAGAAGTTTAACTCGTAAATATTTTTTTAATTGTTCTGCGTAGAATCGCTCTGCTGAGCAAAATTCTCCTCTTTTTTCTTTAAAACTGCTTTATTATCTACGATTTTGGCTACGTTTGTCCTTTTTATATCTGTCTAGTTTAAACCTCCACTTTTGCTAAGCTCGAATTCGTCGCCAGTGAACCTATATCTGGCGTCTAGTGAAAATCGCAAATCTTTCCTATTTGTTAATAAGCTTTTCACTTTCTTAAAGATTTATCCTGTGTTGATTCCTAAATTCGAATTTTGATGTAGCATTTAACATCATATACTTGAGTCATCTAAAGGGCAACGAACTTATGACACTGAGGAATTATATCGCCGTGACATGTGAATGTGGTTTAGTGTTCAGTGAAGCAGAAAGTGATCACCGAAGCGAACCATATAACACTTGCCTTATACCAAATATTTGTTACAGAAAAATAAGTTGTTATATAAAAGAGTAATCTTCTTCTTCCTGTCCTTTTGCCAATTAATTTGGGGTTGGCGCACAATGTTTTCGCCTTCCATTCCACTCTATTAGCCGCCATACTGTCATTCACTAATTTTCCCCTCATATCATCTCTCACGCAATCAATCCACCTTTTCTTTGGCCTTCCTCTTCCTCTCCAGCCTTCCACATCCAAATTCATCACTCTTTTATTCACATGCATTTCATCCCTCCTCATTACATGCCCATACAATCTTAAACGTTTTCCTTTCGTTCTATAAAATAGTAATAATACCGGTTTAAAAATAAATAGTAGACAGTTAAAATCACGCTCTGGGAAGTAAACTTTCTGAACGTATCTGTATATTGGACAATAGTTAAGCGCGCGTCTTTTTTCATTTGTTATGTAAAGTCGTGGGGGAATGTGTAGATATGATAATTACTGTGTAAATAACTCGGTATTGGTTCCATGCTGGGTGTTAGATATTTTTTAAGTTTATTTTGTCCTACATACTTACTGGTAAATTGTCGTGACTTAGGTAACTTGCAATATACCTTTAGAATCGTAAACTCGTAGTTTAATGAAAAAAAAGTACTTTTTTAATGTACTAAATGGCGCTTAGCTTCTATATTTCTGCTTTTATCTCTACCTTTTCTATGCATCACCACATCTGACGTAAGAAAACTAATTAAGTATTCCAAATAATTTATTTTTAATATCTCCATGCCTGCTGACCCTCCATGTCTTCTTGGGTACATCTTACCTAATATTTCATTGTAAAGGAACTCAAAATAATATCTTGTCATATAATTTGCGGAAGTTGTGATATTCATTGGAGAAGAGAAATAACTTTTGTGGGCGAAAGCATTATGTATTATTGTGATTTAACTGCCTATGTTTTACATTTTACGAGGCTCGAAACGACATGACGTGTTCTTATAGCTTTTATATTTTACTAGCTTACCTGCCCTGCCTTTGTTTAGATGGAAAATATGAAGTTAAATGTATAAACTTTCCTTGAAAGCTTTGGTTTGGTCGAATAATAACCAATTCGATAAATGACTGCACCATCTAAAAATTTACTAATTCTATTAATATCTCTTTGTCTTTAAATTCTTTCTTCGATTTTAAACTGTGCATTTTATAGAGAATAGTAGCTTGTTTTGGAGAATTTTGGTAAGTCCATAATTGGCTAGTGCATAAAAAATCTTATATACCTAAGTAAATTTATGTATAGAAATTTGTACGCATAAGCTGTGGGGACTGTGGGGACCTTAATAAATAAAGAAATACTAACATATCCAATAATGAATTAAACTAATTTGATTGCCACGCCATAAGTTTAATAAAACATAAAGTTTGTTCTTTATTGATTACTATACTTGGATATCTTTCATACTTATCGAAACATTCGAGACCCGCCCATTATTTGTTTATTACTAATAAACACAAAAGTTCATAAAACTGTGTCAAAGTTCGCATTAGTTATTTATTGGTGTGATCATGTTTTTACTGTCTCTTTTATTGACACACACAATGGAGTTTCTTTTATTCCCACCACGACTGTTTTATTTTATAATGACGTGTAGATTTCTATTATATGCAACAATGGTGGAAAATATAACTTTTATGTAAGGGCATGTAACTGCGTCATAATTTTGGCTTATTATTCGAAACTCGTCATTAAATGTATAATAATCATCTTTATTTATATAACAAAGTCGGGTTAGTTACATGATTTATAACACAAGAACAGGTTTTCTTGATTTCAAATTTGTTGGATTTGTCAATATCCCGAATAGAATAATATGTATAACTACCAAAATATACTAAAAAAACCGCGGGGTACCTAGGCTAGTAAGTAAATAAATTAGGTTTACCCAAATACGCCTTAAATGTTTCATTTTTTGTATTTTTTAGGGTAGTTATAAAAGTTCGACTTTAGCAAGTTCAAGAAAGGTTTATAACAATGTCGTAAATGTAAAAGTTATTAGAAAAATCTTAGTTACGAAATAATCTTATTCCCTTTATTTCAAGCCCCATCCTTAATCTCTCTTTCTCTTAATTCGTATACTCTTGCCAGAGTGGTCGTGATTGCGTCAATGTCGTACTAGGGTGACAGTACGTTTACATGGTTAGTCTTTATTGCTAGCTTATAAAATATTCTAAGTTAAAATTATGTGTTACGTGTGAATAATATCTTCAGTCCTTTGCTTTAAAGGCCAAGCATACACGACGCCTAACTCGTTATCCATACCATTTGAGCATCATCACAATTTCCTACGAAAATATTCTCGCATCAAATCACATTCGACACGCAAATAAAACCAACCAAATTTTAAAGTTAATTATTACAACTTTCACTGTTATTTTCATTCACATTCGTTGGGTCCAACGCCAAACTTATTAATTCGATGACCTCATTTTCTGACCTCCAAAGCAATTTCGATATCAAAGCTTGTATTAATCATAATTTTCAATATTTCTTCTTTTACTTCTCATATTAACTAAATGTGACCTAAGGCTATGTTAGCCAATCTCCAGGTGACCAATCTTGTATAAAAAAAGAGAGCTATTGACTTCAATGCTTAAATTCGGTGTGATTGGATTTGTCATTCAAAGTACTCACAAGGTTTCATCTTCAAAGAGTATGTACTGTGATTATATACAGGCCATCCCACGGCTAGTATATTAGCACTTATTTACTTATAGTTACTGCTATGAAATAAATACCAATATACAGATGAACTATATTAATGTGTATAACTTTCGTGAGGAGTATTCATAATTATTTAGGAATATTAGCGGTTTACTCACACACATTCTTGGGATCGCCCGACTGAGTTCGAGTTCGACTTGCGACACCGCCGCCGCGTCAGCTCATGATTAGGGACTCCTATTGAGACTGAAACTAGTCGGGCTATCCCGAGAATGAGCGTGAGTAAACTGTCAATATTCTTAAATAACTATAGTAATGTTCTGTAAACTTGAATAAGTTTGTTACCTGTCCAGAAAGTAGTAATTTTTATGAGCTGTAAAGGCCTCTTAATAAGTTCTTGAGCCAAGCTTTTAATTGCCAACTATGCTGTAGCCATATAACTTGCTTTTTATAAAAAAACTAGACATAATTATAGACAGATGAAAGTAAAAGTTACCATTTACTATCGCGTAAATAAACTTTTATTATGTGAATTGTGCAGTGTTGTAAATTATAAAGTTTTATTCTTATGTAATGCTGTATTGTACTGTACGACTGTATTTCCTTCAATAGTTAGTATCCGTTTTAAACAATTATCTTAAATAATAGTTAATATTATAAGATTTTAAAAATTTATTTACCCGTCTGCGCCAGAAGGAGGGTTGTGTTTTTCGAGTGTATAGTATGTATCTATATTTCTTTGGCACGCTTTGCAGCCTAAATGGCCTGATGAATTTTAGCTTGAGAGGTGTCGTTAGATTCGTCTAAATTATGAGAATGACACTGGGTATCTATTTCTAAATTATATAAAATAAAAATGGTCGATTATTGGCGCCATAAAATGTGTTAAAAAAATGATTATTTTTGTTTACATTTATATCGTTTCGGGTATCAAAACAAAGGGTTTTATAAATAACTTATAAAAATATATGCAGTATAAAAAATTAAGCAGGTCGGTCGGGTTTTTTATTTTGATAACTTAAGTATACAGCTTGTAAATACGACGGACGATAAATCACTGCCTTATATTGAAATATATGGTTGATTTTACATAATATGTAGGTACGTTACAAAATTGTATAAAATAATTATGTTTTTAAAAAAACATCATGCCCAATCGCAACCTTGATCTTTTAATATAAATATTTGGCCATACTTAACAGTTGCTTCAAAAATGCCACATGTTACAAAAGGCATGCAGTCGACCCAATTCAAAACTGGTTTATTATTGTTAAATATTTTTTAATTACATCCCATTAAACGTTGCTATGGTGTATTGCGACCGAAATAACCAAAATATGATTTAAATACTTGGATATGAGTTGCGTCATTGATGACTGTTAAACTTTTTATTATAAACTGGTATTTTATTTTAAATATTAACTTAGAAATAATATAACTACAAATTTCTGAGAAAAAAAATATTGACATAAGTTTGCAAGCCAGCCATTTAGCGAGGAAAATAGTTCTTAACTAATAGTACTTTATGTATCATAAATATAATTTATTTAAGATACATAGAGTACTATTATAATTTACTAGAAAACTGTCCTGGCTTCGCACGGGTAGCACAGCAATATAGCCTATGTTACTCAGGGATGATGTGGAAATCAGTCCAGTAGTTTATGAGTTTATTCGTTACAAACATGCAAAATTTTTCTCTTTATAATTATGAGTAGAGAAGTATAGGTGCATAGCAAGGTGTCTGGTTCGTAAACCAAACAAAACGTAGTCTTGAACATGGTAAGTTCTTGTACGGAATTCGCCTTCAGTTGCATTTTCTAAACGAGTTTCACTATAAAATATCGTACTTATCTAATGTATTGAACACTTACGTGTAACGACTTAGTTGTAAATATGCTTGTTAGTAGTAATGTGATTTAATGCGGTTTCGTTCGAAATCGGTCCATTAGGTAGAAAAGTGTTGGCTGTGGGATAGTATTTCACTATTATCATTTAATAACTAAGTCTAATTAGTGTAGTAGGTAATAAAATTGTGGTAATTTAAACCATAATTTATTTTAACGAATAATGTGATACTGGATTACCAGTACAGTAATATGGTTTGTGGAGGTATATAGGCATATCCGGTAAGACTAGAAGCCGACCCCAACATAGCTTGGAAAAAGGTTACGCAGAAGAGATTATTAGGTCAGTATGAAACCTCATGGTAGAAGAATGGGTGTTAAGGTAATTAGAGTCAAAGATGATTTATTCTTTTCTAACATTGATAAACTTATCAGCTAGGTATTTGGATAATAAGGCCAACCACTCAAAGTTATCAAGAATCGTAACAAACAAACAGTCGTCAGAGACAGTAATTTTCCCACATAATAATAAGAAACAAACATTTCGACCTCAATACACGTGTCAAAAACAATAAAAGACAGGTGTTTAAAAACTATTGTTATAGTATGATAATAATA
Organism: Diachrysia chrysitis; assembly: GCA_932294365.1. NCBI lineage: Eukaryota > Metazoa > Arthropoda > Insecta > Lepidoptera > Noctuidae > Diachrysia > Diachrysia chrysitis. The sequence goes on along the minus strand of OW028659.1, from coordinate 3,158,543 downwards.
ATGTTTGTTATCATGAGGTGATTCACCAATCGCAGTTCACCTTCAGCGTAAGATTGGATTCCTACACGCAGCGGTGACTAATCGCCTTATAATAACCAGTTGAAGTTAAAGTTGTATAATACACTTGGAACTGTTTGTTTTTACTTTTACTACATGTATTTACAAAGGGTATTTATATACTACACACTTTATATTTTTGGGGCAAGTCCTCCACAGCTTCCCTAATATAAGTACCTACAATTTTAATTTACGAAACCTGGTGTAGGTTTAGGGTGTATGCTAGATTCGAACCGGATAAAACCACCAGGCACTCTTGCCAAATGACATTTCTACAAGCAATAACCATGATCGAATTACTTAAATGTATGGAAGTGTCGAATTTAAGTTGAGTTACTTATCGAAATGAAATGTCATTTCCATACATTTAATGTCATTTAAGCGATTTTTGTCATCGTTAAAGCTTGTAGATATGTCACTTGGCTACAGGGGCAGTGCTTCTGCTGAGGACCAGGCAAGAATGTTACTTGGTATAGTTATATAACAGAATAGCTTCGACATTTATCTAAGGGTATTGTCTTGTAATCCTTAGTAATATTCTAAATGAGAAAGTAACTTTGTCTGTCTGACGGGCTTTCACGCCAAACCTACTGAACCGATTTAAATGAAATTTGGTACACAGACAGTCTAGCCTGAAAAAGGACATAGACGTTTTTACCGCGATAACCGACATCCACGCGGGCGGACCCGCGGTAAACAGTTAGTCTTAAATTAATCTCAAATATAGGAGCGATAAAAATCCAGACAGCTTGATGAAATTATTCCTGTAGGTATATCATAGTACTATAGGTCTGATAATGATTTTATTTATTTTAATATTTGTAGGCACATGTATTAAGTTATACAACGTATGTTTTAAAGATTTTGTATGCCATAAATTACACATTATCGAGTGTAGGTTTTCTGACTCATTCTTATTGTATCTTACGAGAGTAAGTTGGGTGAAACAACAAAAGTATCAGAGCGTCAATTGGATGACTTTACTATAGCTTCGTCGACGGAGCGGAACTTGCGAATGTCTTGCTCCGATTTGATTGCGCGTGCGCTGCGACCCGGCCCTGTACCGTTAGCAACGTCACCGCTAAGATGACTGCTGAGAAACGCGCGCCTTATACTAAGAACTGAAGGTTTGAACTTTAAGTAAATATTAAACGAAAGTTTTGAAGATGACATAGTGGTGATTAGAATCTACGTTATCTACAATAGTATTTATTATATACTTTTATAAACGTGTACATTGCCCGAAGATCCAAAATGGATACTTTAGTTAAGAAAATATCAGATATCACAAAAAAGAAATGATTTAGGGCTGATACCAATGTTAGATAATTTTATCCGAGGAATAATTATGATTTTTTGACAGTTTTTATACATACAAAATCTGTCAGATGTCAATTTTATTTCACGAATAAATATTATCTGGCGTTGGAAAAATTAGCCTTTAGTAAATCTTTCTTACGGTAGGTAGAATTTACTTCGTTATGCTTAGAAAAATTTAACCGTCGTTTAGAAAAACAAATAGTTTTTTGAATAAAGGAACCTGGCAATATTCAGCTAATGCCACCACGAGTCTCAATAAATTGGACGAGTTACAAAAACAATTAAGTAGATTCAGTATACACCTCCAGTAGGTATTCATAGTAGGAACCTAGGTATGTAAGATGCGTATATGACGGATGTCTGTCTCATTATCTACACATGAGAATGTTGCCATAAAATATTATAGAACCATAAGTGAAAGTGCGTGTCTATGATTATTGATCATTTTACTTATGAAATTGATTATCGTGTTTAGAAATTCCCGTTATCATGGGAAATAATAACTTTCGTTTTAAATTTGCGGCCTACCGGTTATAGTGTATTAATAGCGTAAATGCGAAAGTGACTACGTATCTTGCTTCTGGTTAAAACACGCGAGCTGTCGATTAATTTTTTTATATAATTTAAATTTTTTCGCGACTTCGCGTAATATTTTTATTATTATTTCGTCCTTAGAAGGATATGTACGTAAACGATTACGCGATCCTACTCTACAATGTAGGATATTCTATAAGTTTGATTTTTACTGGAATATAGGCGTTTAAGGGCTGGTTTTTTCAACGCCCGATATTTTTATTCGTGTAATAAAATTGACGGCGCACAGATTTTGTATTGAAGAACTGTCAAAATGTCAAAAGTATTTCTCGTATAAAATTATCTGGTGTTTGAAAAAACAGCCGTAAAATATGTAAGTTACAGGCACATATGTATTATAGCTAAAGCTTTGCATGGCTTACGGTTTCTAGTACAGCTGTAATAGCATTGTTTAGACATATCCGTTTGTGCTTCTCCGTCACTTCGTTTTTGTCTCCTAAAATCAATAAAAAACATCGTAAATCACTGTTTTATTACATCAATCAACAGTAACCATAACTTAAATTATTTGATGAAACCTCAATGATAATTTATTAAGCCACAAGCGTACAATAAGGTATTGTACCGCGTCATGGGCCACCGGGCTTCCAAGGGCAGCTTGGGCTTAATATCCGTTTGACGGGTGAGAATTTTCTGAAATGGCGGCAAGGTCGATCTGTGGACCGCTTCATCAATATGCATTGTAAAGCTGTTTATGGAAAATTATTAATGGAATATTTGATCAGTTAAACAAAACAATATCGTATTGAGTTTACGCCGTAACTATCTAGGACTTTGAATAAACTTGACACGACATAGGAGAGGACTATGTCCAGCAGTGGACGAAGATAGGATGATGATGACACGTCGTTCTTTGACTTCAGGAATAAGTAGGATGAAATTTCGTTTATGTATAGCTCAAGGTGGCAACATAGGTGAAGACCGAGGAGTAAGAGATAGTTTTCTAATGGACTCTTAAGTTAGTAACTTAAGACATAATAATGAACCACACTATAGCAGGAAATGGAAGAAATACGGAGATAGAAATTACATACTAAAATCACAATAAATAATGACACGTAAAAGACAAGTACCTTGGTAAGTAAATCCGTATATTTTATGAATAATAAATCATTAACTGTCACTTATTATTTGTCACCTGCCACATTTGATGATAGTTTTTTAAATGGAAATCCGGAAGCGACACCGTAAAAGGACTCACCCTGACCTTTTAGGAATGACATCGATTATGGGCAAGCGTAGTACGCGCCACTGTCACGTAGTTATTAAGTGATGAGTGAATGAAAAATAAAAAGGGTTAATTGTAAGACTGATCGTCAAATATTTTTCGATTCTTCATTGTAAGAATATAAAATTAGTGTCAAAACTTAGCATTTAGGTACAGTGGTAGTACCAGGTGAAGAAAACCCCAATAAGTACCAAATACCCATCTAAACTAATTATATAAACGCGAAAGCTTTACCTATCAGTTCCTCATTTACCGATACGTCTCAAGAACAGTTACAGGTTACAGTCAAATACCATACAGGTGCAACTTTTTCTTCAAATTCCTCAAGCAGTAAAAGCTAGATTCAACTTCGTCACGACAGTTAAGTAGGAAACCATGAAACGCAAGTTGCAGCGCAAACATTACCAGTTTTACCGCAAATATGAAAGCAGGGCCGTCAAACAGTGTTAACCATAGTTTGTGAGCCGAAAGCCTTGGAGAAAGGTGTATAATCTCATTAGAGGCCGAAGGTAATTCTTTTACGTCATTAGTATCGGCCCTTGTTAGGACTGATGTGGTCTAAGAACATAAGCGAAACGATTTTAGTGAAAAAAAATACAAAAAGCTCTTTTCAAGGGTTTTTGAAGTTGGAATTATTGGAAAGATCGCGGAAGTATCGACTAGTACAGAATCAAAAATTCAAACTATCGACAAAGTGTCAATCAATGCTGTTATAGACTTAACCTTACTTTGAAAACACCTATTAGAATTGGTCTGGTTACCCATAGAGAGAAAAAAGGTAAACTATAGAGTGCGCATATCGAGTATAAACTGTAGATAGTATGAACAAGTAATCGTAAAATTAGTGTCAAAACAGAGCCCAACCCAGAAACCTAATATTTACCCTAATAATATCGAAACCATCGATATTTTCGAATAAACGTCTGTTGTCGCACGGAAAATCGCTTAAATTAGTAAACGAGCGTATTAATTACAGCAAAATATTTTCTTACCTACTCTCGGCACTACGGGCTACTAGTGATGCGCACTTTACTTGTCTATGAATACTCTAATGGTTAACCTGTCACCTACCATTCGCCAATCTATAGATGCTTTTTCCCATCACTTATCTTAGTAAACACTTTTTATAGAATTCTCTAAACTTATTAATAGTCGCGATACACGAACACTTGCAATCACGAACATGAATGGCTTAACATAATAAATCTTCGAATAATTGTAATTGAATACATGAAAGTTGTATTAGTTAGTGTTTACGTGCGACGCGTTGTGTGCACTCGTGATAATAATCCATAATTTTGTAGCTAGCACTGTTATTTGAAGATCATAATATATGATTGTAAATTGATCGCATTCTTCGTTTTCCATTTATCGCACTTTCAGTTAGCTTAATGCTGATGATAGAATTCAACTTTAATTATGTTGCTAGGCTTTGAAATTAAGTATGTAGTTATTCAGAATTTATTAACAATATTGATTTTATTCTTCGAGTCATTACTTTTGTAATGTCTCAAGAATTTTGTTGAATGCATTAATCAGGGTCATAACTATGTACCATTATTAAGTTTATTATTCCTCAATAAACTAAATAAATGTGTGCTAATAAAACTGATGTAGCTTAAAGTTTTAAAGCTGTATTTAATTTCCACTTTTTCCATTTCAATTAGTAAACTATCACATTAAAAGTAAGTTACAGATACTATCATACCTATACCGCTTACCGCTCCGCCTGTAACTTACACAGCGGCTACACAAACAATGACCGTGGCGGCCGCGTGCGCACGCGCATATTGTGCTCGGCCGCGACAAAAGTCATGTGTTGACAGACACGAGCATCCACCGTTACGCATGACAGCCACTGTTGTTACGTCAAACGTTATAGATATGAATATGAATAGGACTCTTTTGTTATTAATTAGTTTAATTTATTTTGAACTTTGATAGTAGTTTTTTAAACCTTGCAACGAAAACTATTTTTAAATTACGAAAATAGCAAGACATTACGTATTTATGAAGAAATATCCGTATGATAATGTCTATGCTATTCGTCTTCCGTCAAGCTGTCATTAAACAATACCCGTGACGAAGCTGTTTGCGCGTGCGCATAATGACCACAAAACTTATGTGTTGACAGCTATAGAGTGGCCACAGTTACGTTAACTTACAAGAACCATTTTAAGTTAAAGAATAAATGTCTAACAGCCGGATACACAAACGAAACTCAATTTGGAGTCACGTTCAGTCTCATGCTCTTTCGTTCATTACTTTAAGGTGTAAAGTAGCGTCAAATAGATATTTGATAACGTCTTAAAGTTAAGTGGCGTTTGAGTATTTGGTAGGTAAATCTTTGGTACATGTAATTCATGTAAATAAACAATCGTCATCTCTTCGGATAGTGGCTTGCTTAAATACCTATATGATGTCTTTTTGAAGGGTTATGACCAGATACTTTTGATGTATTTTTTATGTAATCTCATTCTCGGAATGAAAGTAGGATATTTTATGAGTCAGTGGTAAAATATACTTCTGTGTATTGATTGCAAAATATGTGAAAGAATGACTCAATCAGTTAAGACTTTTGACGGTATTTAATACAAAAATAGTCCTTCTAATAATACGTGTTTTTTTTGCGGTTAGTAATGACTTACTAAGGTTATACTTGAAATAACAAAATTGCTTTTTTAGGCTAATATAATGTAGGAAAAGTAATGTATTAAAATATTTGTTTATTTATTTCTAATATTATGTAGGAAAAAGTTATGTATTAAATTATTCATTGAGTATTTCTGATCACCGATAGACCGTTGTTAATTGCTCGCGTCTCGCAGTGATTACAGTCTGCGCACTTAATTGCCACGCCATCGAAAACTAGTATTTACGCTAGAAACTTTTAAACGCATATTATGAGGCTACATGATTATGGGCGTTAGAACGCTGAATTATAGATCAAGTGATTTATCAATCGAAGCCTAGTGATTTTGAAATCTTAACATTGCAATCAATGTAGTTCATTTTGAAATTTCATTATTCGACGCCATAGAGCAACCAGGAAGGATGAAAATAATAATCTAATCTAAACTAATATATAAAGCTGAAGAGTTTGTTTGTTTGAACGCGCTAATCTCAGGAACTACTGGTCCGATTTGGAAAATTCTTTCAGTGTTGGATAGCCCATTTATTGAGGAATGCTATAAGCTATATAACATTACGCTGCGATCAAAAGGAGCGGAACATAAATGAAAAATGTTGCAAAAATGAAAAACCGTTGAAACTAAAACATGCGGACAAAGTCGCGCGGGACAGCTAGTAATAAATAAATGTGGACAACATCACATAGGTACATTGCTCTGAACCCAAAGTAAGTAGCTAGAGCACTTGTGTTATGGAGTTCAGAGACAACGAACGAACTGGTTTTCTACATCGACCCTTGCGGGGATCAAATCGCGGACCTATGTCGTAGAAAAAAAAATACATTTATAAATTCAAGTTAGTTTTTTGAGCTTGAATTGGCACTACTATGCGTACAGTATCAGTCATTTAACCGTAAACCCTTATATACGAAGTCTCTACAGTCTAATAAAAATAAATTATTTAGAAGTCACTTCATTATTATTAACAGCTGATCCTGATGCAGATGTTAATGAGAACAGGTGCGAAGAAGGAAGTATTTTGATTATCTCCCTCCCTCATTCGTAATGAATTGTTTAATATTTAACGATAGCAGGTAGCGCCACCTGGCGTTTTAGAAAAAAAACAACCGTGTTAGCGTCACATGTGCAGCCTACCCTATGTAGTGTTATAAATTCAAAAAGAAAAAAGTATGTTTTGTTTTATTTAGAAAAAAGGCCCTTCGAATACTTCTTAAATAATAGCTTCAAATGTAAAAGTATATTATTCACTAGCTGTCCCCCGCGACTTCGCGTGTTTTAGTTTCAACGGTTTTTCATTTTTGCAACATTTTTCATTTATGCTCCGTTCCTATTGGTCGTAGCGTGATGTTGTATTGGGCTATAGCCTTCCTCAATAAACGGACTATCCAGTACAAAAATAATTTTTCAATTCGAACCAGTAGTTCCTGAGATTAGCGCGTTCAAACAAACAAATTAACAAACAAACTCTTCAGCTTTATAATATTAGTATAGATTAATTTATTTACCGACTGTATTCAGGGGTCAATATAATATGTTTTCTTATTATTATTTTCTTATATTTTCATAGTCTAGGGCTCCTCATCATATCAAAAAGTATTTATTTCTGGCACAATAAAGATACTTTTTTTAAACGATTATTGTATTTGCGTTCTAGCATGGTGCTTACGACAGATGTTAGTATGAGATGACTAGGGTATTAAGAGTATTTACCAATGATTTCATATTTTTGGCCCTAAGGATTCAGGTCAGAGAAGAAATAAATTAAGTCTTTTCAATAAGAACTATACATTAGTGTATAGGAACGTTTTGTTTAAAAATCTCGAGTTCCATGCTACAGCGCAACACATATAGTAAAGATATGTTATGTTCTTTAAAAATAATACTAAAATATTTTTTCATGTAAAAATATCATGTAATGTTATTTAGGAATGAACAACGCTCAGAATTTCAAAGGTATAAATAAACAACTTTCAATTTAATTAAATCCAAACAGATTAGAACCTGAACAGGTTGTCAGAATTTGATATTTATTTGTTATTAGAATTGGATATTTATAGAAGGCTCTACTCCGGTATTAAAATTTCAACGGGTCTTCGTTGAACAACAAGAACAAATTAAAATTTATTTCACATCTGTCTTCAGCCGCTTACCATGAACCCTTAAAGCGGTATTGTTGCCGTTGTAGGAGCGAGACGCCGCATTACACTGCGCGTAGCGGCATCTCGCTTCTACAGATACAGGTCTCACAATGACGACCTCAGCATAAAACAGTAAAACCATCTTATTACCGGCGGACCTAAACGACATTAGTTAATTCTCATCCTACTAAAACATAACAAACCATAAAACATTTACATAGAAATTAAAACAGGTTCGCAATGAGAAATCAAGATATTAAATATTGATAGAAAGTGCTTGTTTTAATTACATAAAACTATTCACTTTGCATAGCTTCGGGCAATGCAAGAAAGTAATTTAAGAAGAACCATTACTGTTAAATTAATTCGAACGTTAACAGGGTTTTAAATAAGGCCTTTAACAGACAAAGCGATGATTTTTTTTATTGTTTTTTCATTAAGGATGTTAATAAAATGTTTTGTAATATCCTCACTTCTACTTGCTGTATCAACGACGCTTTGATTCAAAATAAACTTTATGTGAATTAAAATAGAACTCAAAGCAATAAAACACACACGTGTCGAATTCGCCGTAGGACAGAGCCCTTGGACGTAGCTTATTCCATTAAAGCAGTATGGTGTATACTGGTGTATTCTAATAATGATCTCCAGGCTCGCGTGTCAAACATGACATGTGGTTCTATGAAAAGTCAAAAACCCTTTCCTACATTTTGGGCACTCCCCCGGGCAGTGCTCGAAATGTTGAAATTTAATAAATAATATAATATCTAGGGACAACTCACATCAAGCCATCTGATGCCAAACTATACATAGCCTGTATTATGGCAACCAGAAAACTGATAAACATACATACATATGTAGATAAATTACATCCATACACAGAACAAATGATCATGCTCGTCACACAAAGACTGGTTCGGCTCCGGTTTAGCAGTCAGAATCACTAACCACTAGACCAAATTTATCCTAGTATTTAAATTTTTCGTTCTGTTTCGGTTCGCATTTTTAAACGGTGTTGCGGTGTAGAGTTTCTGGAACTCGTGTGTTTAGAGTTAATACTTGATCATACGTGTAATTACTTGGGTGCTAAAATTATACTCTGAAGCTGTAATTACTATTGGATTTATTGTAATACAGTTTTATAATATGATTAAGAGGCTGCATCTTTATTTATTGCATTTCACATTTTAACTAAACAGGAAACTGATAATTAGGTTCATTACTAAAATAGGGTATTAAAGCTCATTTAATTATCGTCCTCCCACTATAAGATTATGTTTAAAAACGAGTGGGCAGCTATTTCTTTTGGTTTTCTATTAACTTAATTAAAAAAGGTTAACTGTTAAGTTGTAACTTGAAGCAAATCGACATAACGAGAAGTCTCCAATCTCATATATTTTAAAATTAAATAAGTTTTTGACAAGTACCAAATCAGTAATCCACGTAAAAGTTTATGGACATTCATCCCTTGGGGATAGAAATATTACTATGCGCCTATATTTAGCCCCAAAGCACATAGCTTAAACGCATCGTTGTCAATAATCTTCTCAAATCCCTTACATTATAATTTAGTATCATATCATCGTGAGAAAGCGTTGCAGACTCGTAATAAATAAATGAAACAGTCAGGATGGCTTGTAAAACATCCGTTACTTCCTTGAGGTAGGTCCGACTGCCTACCTACACAGATCAGTTTGGTTAGAAACGTCTTGATTATATGATCCAACCTTTACATGGAGGTGTAGTTTTGTAAATCCAGTCCCCTTCCCGAGGCCGGCTAGAACAACATTCCGGCGTGAACATAGACTAAATGCTTGGAGATGAGACTATTTGAATCCAATAATTGTTTTTTGTAGATCTGAAAAAAGTAGTGTTTGGATGTTTGTGGTACCGTCGTTATCTCTGATTTCTTAACACAAGTGGTTTAGCTATTTGCTTTGCGTACAGATCAATATATTATGATGTTGTCCAAATTAATTATTATAAATTAATTTACCTATGTCCTCGCTACATTTTCTTTAAGGTATTATAGGTAGTATTGCTTTAAGAGGTCTGTACGTCTATACCTAAAACTAGAGAATAACACAATATAATTTCTCTCGTGTTCTGTAAAAAGCAAACTCTTATAATATAGATACGTACCTTTAAATATACTAGAGAGGTAAAGTTAAACGTATCCTAAAAATTTAATATAATGTGTCATAATAGCATTTCCATGACATTGTTTAATGTCAACAAACTTTTCTCTTGACCACTTTAATTAACATACTTGTAACATGTTTATGAAATCTTAATGTACCGTGTCAACAGCGTATTTTCATGCAAGCTAAAATCTTTTAAAATTTTCAAAGTAACTAATAAATTACAATTTCATGTACGTAAATACTATCTTAATTTAGCCATCTTTATTTATCGACGTGAAGCGCAGAAATTTTAAAGGCGCTTAATTAGCCACTCCCACTGATGTAGACATTTGTTAGGCATAATATTATCTTAACTAGTCTTGTCTGTTTGTTATCTCATCTTTGTCTTGCTCGTGGTCGTATAATGGGCCAAGTACAGCTTCACTGTATTAATTAAATAGTATGGGATACCGCAATTTGTTGCGAAGGTACTGAAGGTCTAAGGGTTATGAAATAAATGTTATACCTAAATGGGGCAGCGGAAGACCACGAAAGAGATGGTGGTACGAACTGGATACGTTCCTTGGGAATTGGCAAGAAAAACCGAGGAACCGGGATAGCTGGATAGAATGGAAGAAGGTATTTTCCCAGCAGTGGGACAGTACAGGCTAGATATATTTTTTTCTTTGTGCATATTATTGTGACAAGGATTGTAATACTGGTCACAATTCCTTAGTGCGAGGGCCGTATTTATATCAACAATAAAAAACTTGAAACACGTATAACGCGCCCTTAATAACTTTGCGTTGCCCTCGATTTCCCTGGGATCCCATTATCAAATCCTGACCTGAGGACCATGGGCACTACCTAGGAAGTACCTATAACCTTTAAACAAAAACATAATTTTCCTAGTTGGTCTTCGAGTAGGTAATCGGGGAAAATTCATAAAAAATAAAAAACAAATTTTCCGACGAATTAAGAACCATGTTTTTTTTTATGTCGGTTATAAACCATTTGACTAAGATTTACATTACTTGAACTATAGTAGGTAAAATAGACGTAATATTTAACTAAGATTTAATAATTAACGCAAACTACACTAATGATGTCATTCCAATGGTATGGTATGTATGGTAGAGAATCCCTACATTAAAACACTAGCTAACTGAATACAAATTAAGGTGTAATGATTTATGGTGTTGTTGTTTACGCCCATGATATCATTACACCAACCTTTGATTACTAATTAACGTTACCTCATGGTTTTAAAATGGTTAACTTATGGTTCTTGTAGGTACATACTTATCTATATTAATATTATAAAGCTGAAGAGTTTGTTTGTTTGTTTGAACGCGCTAATCTCAGGAACTACTGCTTCGAATTAAAAAATTCGTTTTGTATTGGATAGTCCGTTTATTGAGCTATATAACATCACGCTACGACCAATAGGAGCGGAGCATAAATGAAAAATGTTGCAAAAATGAAAAACCGTTGAAACTAAAACACGCGAACAAAGTCGCGGGGGACAGCTAGTTTTAAATAATCTTGTTTATTTAATTTCTACTACAAACTATTGCCCGCAGAGCCGCTCACGTGGCTTTCAGCTATCGCGGCAAAAATAGCCTATTTCCTTTCTTAGGATTGGTATGGGGTACCAAGTTTCATCAGAACCAGATCAGCGGTTTAGCAATGAAAGCTTACCAGAAAGAATTACGTTCGTGTTTATAATATTAGTATAGAAGTATAGAAAATGGATGTTTTTCCTTCTCTTTATTCGTTTGTTCATCTCAAGTTTCTATAAAATCTTTCCTTTGTTATGTTATTCAATAGGTGTACAGTTTTGTAACAAAGTGTCTTTAATCTTCAAAGTTTTTCTTCAGCACAAACGGATTAAATTCCCTTAGATCTTGTGTATAATATAATGTTTTTGCGCTTTTATTTGTGATATGTATTATTGTTTGTATGTATTGTGTTGACCTATAGCACATGATTTTCATGTGAAACATGATAGGTAGGTATTTATAATCGCTTAACTTACTTTTTTTCTTAATTCAGTTACCTACTTTTCTTTTAAATTTCCTTTGTTAAAACGATTTTATGGTAGAAATGTATGAATGTCAAAAAAGAATTGTGACAGAGGAATAAATAAGTAAACTTTACAGTGCGCACTAGTATGAACATGTAAAATCGTAAAATTTGTGTCAAAACAGAGCGCACATTATTAAAACTATCTCCAAACCTAATATTACCCTAATAATATTGGAGCCGTCGATATTTTCAGATAAACGTCTATCGTCGCCCGGTAAATCACATAAATCAGTAAATGAGCGTAGTACATTTAGCTAAAAATGTGCTTACGCTTAACATAAGGGGCTACTAGCGATGCGCACGCTCTATGCTTGTCTATGTTAACTCTATTCTATTCAAATCTTTATTTATATTGATTGACGATTGTGACAAAATCAGATTGATAAAATCTACATTTCTCATTAAGCTAACTAGCGGGTAAGTGTGATCATAAAAATAAGCGTTAGTTTTAATTACATTGCTGTCGGTTGCTAGTGGCATTAACAGGATTACCGGTTGCGTTAATTGTACGCTTGACGTAATCGATGTGTGTCGTAATTTACGCTGACTATTACATTTTATAGAATACTTTAGATCTCTGCTTACTTCCGTTCATCGGCAGGTTAGTTTAGTTACTTAGTTTATTTTTATCTTTTCGTGCTATCCTCACACTATGAGGTAAGATCTTTAATCAGTTCGTATTGTTCGTTTATCTGCGTTTGAGCTGAATAACTTTATATCCAATATGTATATAGTCCATGTTGAGGTTTAAAATTTTGGCTCAGAAACTACTGGTCCCCTGAAATTCGGACCCTGTGCCCCCTTAAATTTTTGAGGTACCTACTCGTCACCTAATTTATTATTGATTTTAAAATTCATTATATTTCCTATTTACTTTACTAATTTAATATGCTACATTTTATTTCTACTTCCAATATTCTGAAAACGCATGTAAAAATAAAACATTTGTTACAAGACACAATTTCAGTAAAATAGTTAATTTCCATGCATAATACGTTTCCTAATAGGCTGAATTACGTCCGTAGGCGTACAAGTTCCGTTGTTTCCGGGAAAATCGTATTAGTGGGTCCATTACCCGTGTCGGTTCCGATCTCTAGTTTTAGAGACCCCGGCCTTGTCCGATATTGATTCACATTCGATTAAGTAAGAAAGGTTTGGGGTCCTAAAGTAGAAGGACCTATAGATGTGTCAGTAGAGTGAATATAGGTTGTATTATAATGTGAGACCCTTGATTGCTCAAGTGACGGAAGGTGGATGTAGCCATATATTTATACTCAACAATTCCGTAGAAATAACACTAGGTACCTATAGGGTAGCAATATAGATGGATAGCACAGGTCACAGCTAAAGAGGAGATGAATTTGGTGAATGTTGCTGACGTAGTTAGTTTTTATATTGCTCTGGCTGGAAGCCCTTAAGGTTGTCGCCAAAAGTCCGGTGAAGCAGTCAAAGCCTGAGATGAGGATAACTGCGTAGACCTATTAAAAAAAATGTAGGTGCTGCCTGTATTATAGTTGATGTTCAATTTTTTTTCATTTTGTTTCTATTTATTTTTTTACAACGGAACTATGGTGACTTTACACGCATGATAGTTAATTAGACCGTCAAACTACAACAAAATTGGATTGTTTTTAAGGTCTTCAATTTATTTTGTAAGTAGCTTAACCTTGGAATTGCTTACTACGTTAATTAACGTATCAGATTCCAATGACGGAAATATTTTAATCCACGAATATAAATTTAAAAGGCAATTTGTTTGTTGTTGAGTGCAATGTGATAGGTACCTACTATATTTATTTTATTTCTTTAAACAAATACATGGTTAAGATAAATATGAATTATAAGATATAACAATAATAGATACCAGTCTGTAATTGTTCTGCGAGGATTAACTTTTCACAAACAAATATAAATTTAAACTTTACAATTTCGGTTAACGAATATTATTGTCTGTTTTGAATTGTCTTAGTTATCATAACTTTATGTTTATCTTTTATTGTATAGCCTTTTACGAACTTTGAGCTTTCAATTAAATTCCGGGACGCTTTTAATACCTACTATTGTTTAATTTTCGACAATACCCTTTGATGAAGCAATTTTGTTAGAATACCGTATTTATTGCGTCTTTGATCTAGTTTTAATGAGAAATCGGATGTTATTATAACAAGTAAAGAGTACCTACATTGTTTTTTCTGTATATCAATAAAAACTCTGTGTTAAAGCTTCTTTATTTGCTACCCTTTCTATTATTTTCAGTATCAACATATGACAAAAAAAATATATAACCGCGTCTTTGGCTAAGAGAGACTATTGTTTTTCTGTGGTGGCTATCATATCGGCTTATTAAACACGTCCTCAATCCTAGTAGTAGAAAAGTTAAAACAACTGCACTAAGGGCTGATTTGACTAAAGCCAGATAATGTTTATTCGCTTAATAAAATTGACGTCTAACATATTTTGTATGGAGGAACTGTAAAAAAATTCACAATTATTCTTAAAATAGAATTATTTGTTTGTTGAAAAAATCGGCCACTTGTCGTTAATGCAGTATACTGCTTGCTACTCTATTTAAGATCTTATGTAGTCATAATTATTAGGTACTTATTGCTACTGTAACTGACAATATAAAGATCACAATACCCTAATCAAACGATAAACACGTCTTAAATGCTTAGAGAAATAGATAAAAACCACACTTCTAATGTTTTTGCGTGACGCGTGCTGTGTCACCAAGCTCGCCCCCTCGGTCTTCAGCATACAATGAACTCTTGAAGGCTTATCCGTCACGATCTGTTTGCGAATGAATAGGTAGATTGTGTCCGCTGCGTCTCAAGAGGATTTTATAAGAGAACTCTGTATAGACTTTAATATTTAAATATAAGGTACAAAAAAAATTGCTGAACATCAGTAGCTAGTTTGACACTTTTGGGTATGGTAAAAAACGTCTAGGAAAAATTCAAGTAAAATTCATTTTTTAATGATCAAGCATTTATTTCCTTTTGTCCATAAGTAACTTATCAATATTGTTTTACAATTTTGTTCTCTGACAGCGAATAAGATTTTCTTAGGATCATGAAGGTAAGTGTTGTTTCGCTAAGATGAGCGATTAACATGTTTTGTATAGCAATGTTTCTTATACTGTTCCGTAATACAGTTCCTAAAAGTGGTTCTCGATCATACAGTTTGACAAATTTGCTCGCTTGGCCACCCTTATCTTACTTGCTCAGTTGGCTTGATCAAATATGTCTATTGCCCCTCCGTGTCCATTTATATCCAATTTATCAATCTGTGTGTTTATCTACTCAGTCCAACGGAAGCGTTTGACGATGAGAATGTGTCGTGATGAACCTAATATATTTATCGAGAACTTTTATACAACAATTATACACATTTCATATCAGTTAAATACGCAAACTGAATTGAGCATTTGAGTATTTTCACTGATCCTGTCCCATATAGAAATATGAACTTCTACAGAATTAATCATTTTTTACATTATTTACACATAATATACCCAGACAGTAAAAAAGAAATCCAATACGTCAGCGACAGCATGCTTGTGACGTATATTATCTCACATAGACACAGTTCCCGTCTCTCCATAGTCTGGTTGGGACTGGTGTCGCCCCACCTAATATATTGTAGTGAACGTGTGACGTGTGCAGTGACGATACTAATTCTATGTTCATTCCCGCTAGACAGTTGATATTTTTAGAATATTATCTGGTATGAAACTTTGGCGTTTTATTACGAAAAAAGGTTGAATTTTGTTTTTAATTGGACTTTTTGTAACGGCGATAATGGTGATATTTAATTAAACGAATGAAATTGACGTTTTTGTACTTCATACTTGCTTTTTCGAGTATTAATATAGAACTAGCTGTTACCCGCTGGTCCGCCCGCGTGGTTGTCTGCTATCGCGGCAAAAAGTAGCCTATGTCATTTCCAGCTCTAGACTATCTGTGTAACAAATTTCATTTAAATCGGTTCAGTAGTTTTGGCATGTAGCGCGACAGAAAGACAGAGTTTCTTTCGCATTATTTTATAATATTAGTAAGGATGTTATCCTGCAAGAGAAACGAGTATTGCTACGGTCCCTGTTAGGTACATCTCTTCTCCTTACCTCCCAGTTTCTAAAAGTCTGATCAATTTAATCTGTTCTCAAATCTACGGATCACGGCTATTACTGATCGACCAAAAGTCTAACTACCAATCACAGCGCTTAACATGAGCTTTGACAGTTGATCAACAAATTTTTGAGTTGGTCAATGTTTCAGATATCGCGGATTAGTCTGCTGGGTTTTTTAGGTTGAAGATAGTACTTGTACTATTTAAAGTAAGTTGAAAGACAAAGGTTGTATGAATAATTGAATATGTTTTACTTCTTCAACTCTCGCTTTCATTTCACTGTTAACACACCTATAGCTATAGGTATGCTGTAGGTACTTTTAATTCTTGTAATAACATAACTTAAACGTCATAAAATCATCTATACTTATATTATAAAGCTGAAGAGTTTGTTTGTTTTTTTTGAACGACTGGTTCGAATTGAAAAATTCTTTTTGTATTGGATAGTCCGTTTATTGAGGAAGGCTATAGGCTATATAACATCACGTTACGACCAATAAGAGCGGAGCATAAATGAAAAATGTTGCAAAAATTAAAAACCTTTGATACTAAAACGCGATCAAAGTCGCGGGGGACAGCTAGTCTATTATATGTTTATTACCTATGTTATTACTGTATAGGTATAATTGCCGTGTTTTATAGCGAGTTTCCCCTTAAAGATTCCATTGGTGACGTCATTTGAAGTGATATCATCATTGGTCTCATTCTCAATACTCATTTACGCTTCTTTACCTTCCCTTAGAGTACATTTTAGTCTTTAAACGCTTTGTTTTTACCGCGTAAGTAATTTAAATTGCACTTATGAATAGGTATCTCTCTAAAAAGAAACCGGTACATAGCCTACTTAAAAAATCCGGTTAATCTATACTTAATATATAAAGCTGAAGAGTTTGTTGAGTTTGAATGCACTAATCTCAGGAACTACTGGTCCGATTTGAAAAATTCTTTCAGTATTGGATAGCCCATTTATTGAGGAAGGACCTTCTACGGAACTACCAAAAGGAGCGGAGCATAAATGAAAAATGTTGCAAAAATGTAAAACCGTTAAAACTAAAACACGCGGACAAAGTCGCGGGGGACAGCTAGTAGAGTATGAAATAATATCCTTTACAACGCTTTTTACAAATACATACACAGATGATGTACCGGGTATTAAAATTAAACTGAATATTATTATAGGTACTATTTATAAAATACGGTCAACGTTATCTCATTGAAATTATTACATAGATGTAAATATGTAACAGTAACAGCTTGGTATGTTTCCATTTACATTTACACATAGCATTCCTATTACCAGTACTTGATATAAACTGCTACCGCACAGAGATAAATCTACATTATATTGCAACTTGGAGTCACAAATAATGTGGCTCTAGGGTTCCGTAAGAGAGAAAAGAAAAGCTATAAACTATATCTCTTGTGTATTTCAATTTACAAATAATAAAAAAGTATATTTCGTTTACATGTCTAATGTTTTTGCTTTTTTTTTGCCTATCGTTTTCCCAAGCTATGCTGGGCGCGGCTTCCAGTCTTACCGGATTCAGCTGAATACCGTATTTTACGTAGAGCGATTGCCTATCTGACCTCCACAATCCATTTTACTGGATATCACAGTATCCCATAGTAAGACAGGTTATCCGTTGTCTATTATAAATTAATGTGTATGGATGTCATTGTCATTCAAGACAGTTTTTAAAACACAAATATACCGACGTGCACATATTCTGTTATACAACATCAATAAAATAGTAAACGAAACAGTTATAATATGCAAGTTTTTTTTTACAAATTGTAATTTATGGCATTTCCACTACCTTTTGCCATCAAAAGATTTCTCAAACCTTATTTAATATTTCTCATTAACCACAAGCACATAATTACAAAGAAATATAAATTACTCAGTATTTATTAACACTTTAATAAACATTACGAACTAAGCAATGAATAATTATTTGTTGCAAAATACAACAATGACTAAGTAACCTTGAAATCTTTATTAAAAGTAAAAAAATATACAGTATATGTCTTTATTACGGAACCAAATAATTCGAGGTACATACATAATATTTTCCGTCTCTATACCTTCGTGTAAGTGTGAAACGAATAAAGTTATTATATTTCTTAGTAAGACTTCTCATGGGAAATAGTTTTACGAGTTTAAACACATGGATAGAGCTCGCTTTATGAGTAGACGCGAGTGTTGAGTGCAGCTGGACAAATATTACTGTGAAGTAATGGCTTCTTAGGACGTTATCATATTGACGCAACCGACGACTATATTCTCCACCTAAATAAAAAGTTTTATTATGATTTTATGGGCAGCTACTAGATTTACATACAAGCTGGATTATTTTACTGTTAGGTAATGACGTGTACTATTTATCTAGCTTACGCTCTTAGCCCTTTTTTTATCCATCTCATTTCTTGAGATTAAATCTAACCGCGTACCAAATTTCATCAATTGCGGTTCTGTGGTTTAGATCGTAAGATGCAGTCGAAATAGTAAATACGCTATGTAATAATATTTTAGTATAAAAATATTAATAACGGGTTTTTTTTTATACTCTGAAATATCTATGAGAAAATTCTTTATGTTAAGCATAAATGTATCTATTTCAAACTCTTTTCAGAAACGACTTTGATTCTGAATAAAAAAAAAGAAGAAAATTAAGTTATGTCTTGGTCAAGAGTCAGAAGTCAAGTCTTTATCGACAATGCTAGCCTTAGAACTCCCTATTTTGGAATTAATTATTCAGCTTTCTTCAATACTGTGTCTGTCTTTTAAGTTTTCTTTGTAAATCTTTACATAATGTTGCTTGAAACAAACGGTAGTACTTTTAACCGTATGTATAAAACCACATGTATCCATCTTACGGTCGCTTAAATTGTCTATGTAACATGTCAGTACGTAGAGGGTTGCGGACAGGTCGGTGTGTAATGGGCGTGGCTAATTTATCCGCTGAATTGATTGCCCCCGAGCCTGACGTCATCCAATACTGTCTTTAGCGGTGATTTATTTAATTCGTAATTTTTGTACACACACAGAATTATACAGAAACAACATTATGTAACAAATGTTCGTAAAGTAAAGGTAGTGCTTACTTGTAAAGAAATCTCTACCAAGAGACGCGCGATAGAAGGAGTAGTAAATAATGGCAGCCAACAGTGTGCAACTTATTAAAAGAAAAGAAAATAAATGTGTAATTAAAATGACTACATATTAAATCTATACTAATAATATTTAATATTTTAAAGAGGAAAGATTTGATTGTTTGTTTGTTTGCATTGAATAGGCCTTAAAACTACTTAACCGATTTGAAAAATTCTGTCACTATTGGAAAGGTACAACCCTACGTGACATAGGTTATATAATTTTATTTTTATTTTTTTTTTTTGTTATAAACGGGGCTGGCTGCTAGTATAATATACACAAAAATAAAATGTTATCTGCATTTTATTTATAGACTGATAATAACGAGTACTTACTGCGGCTGATGTAAATATTATTGAAGTAAATAATTTAGAACGTAGTGTAGACTCTATTTGTGGAAAGTAGTATTTAATAAACAACATTAGTTGTATATAGTTTCATTTCTCTGAATAAAACGGGCCTTCATTTCGTAGTGAGGTAGTTACGGGCTGGACTATTATTATTTATAGTTTCATTCGAATTTCTAAAAATTTTTTGAGGTACCGGATAAACGTTATGGTCAATGTAGGACAAACTTCAGATCGTTTTATTAAGTAATTGAAAAAAGGGACTGCCATAAAAATACTTAATAGTTGTTCAAGTTTATGTTTAATGTTACTTTTTCCGCAGAAAATTGATTTAAATGACTGTACTGGTGAATTTAAAGGCATTTAATAAATAAAATTAGGGATACCCATCTATGGATTGGTTTAATATTGCCCGTTACCGATATTACTGACATTATGCTTTAAGTTTAGTCTGAGTACATTAACTTCTACCTAATTTAGTCTCTGAATTAGGAAACCTACAGGGCTGATTTTTTCAACGCCAAATAATTTTATCCGAGGAATAATTTTGAAGTTTTGACAGTTCTTCCATACAAAATCTGTCAGTTGATAATTTTATTTCACGAATAAATTATTGTGAATAACCAGCCTTTAATGTCAAAGCATTTGATTTGTTCGCATTTAGGACTATTGAATGCGATTACACCTTTTTAAAATTAGGAACGATTGAATGTAAGGATCCTAAATTTAGGATTTTGTAATAAGCGCATATGTCACGGTTAGTTTTCGGTTCCTATATGCAAGAAACGACTCGTTATGCTTACGGAAGGTAGAACTTTCTTCGTGTTGCTTAGGAAAATCGGCCGTTCGCAAGTAAAACGAATAGTTTCTTGAAAATAAGAACCAGGCATAAATCACCAAGGTAATACTAATACCTACCTTTTGCACTATTTGTTAAATGGTAATAATACCAGATATAAATTCGCCGTATCCGGAAAAATGCGAACAACTAGTATAGTTATACTACGAAGTATACGTTTTTCTATAGAATGCAGTTATTATGCAAGTTATTGTAATCTATACTATAATATTATAAAGCTGAAGAGTTTGTTTGTTTGAACGCGCTAATTTCAGGAACTACTGGTTCGAATTGAAAAATTATTTTTGTATTGGATAGTCCGTTTATTGAGGAAGGCTATAGGCTATATAACATCACGCTACGAGCAATAGGAGCGGAGAATAAATGAAAAATGTTGCAAAAATGAAAAACCGTTGAAACTAAAACACGCGAACAAAGTCGCGGGGGACAGCTAGTCTGATATAAATTCGCCGTATCTGGAACAAATACGAACTACTATTATATGAATACTACGAAGTATTCGTTTTTCTATAGAATGCAGTTATTATGCAAGTTATTGTAATGTTTAGATGAACAGTTATGTTTTTCTTCAATTTTTTCTCTTTTAGTATGTTATAAATTCAAATGTTCTTGTTTTCTTTGCAGAGTTTCGAACGATTTGTTTTTTTATTTGTCTTTTATGGCAAGTTAGCTATGTTTTTTTAAACGTAAAGCCATTGTAATGATATTTTTACATGAGTAGGCTTCTTGCGCTACGCTGGTTATTATTTTTAATAGATATCAATTCGTTTCTAAGTAAAACTTACTGTTAGTACCGTTTTCCACTTCATGTAGCTCATACATTTATTCCACCACAACATTATATATATTTTAATGTAACGAATGAGACGTTTAATAATAAGTAGCGCTCATCCATACACATCTCAGACATAATACAAAGATTGTAGCCCACAATTCTAGTTGCAAATTCACAATTAACTAACACAATAGCTGTGAGAAACAAGAATTATGTTAACACTTTCAATGAATCGGCTTCAACTTTACAAGGTCGTTTCACCTGCAAATCAAGTTATTCTGACAGAAAAACAATAGCCTACCTTAAACTGATTGTTTTAAAGTTCGTTTTGGTGTAATTTTCATTTTGTTGAGTATAAGAAGTTTGGTTAATGACTGTTTGCGACTGCTGGATATCATTCAGTGTTTGTGCGTTGGAAAATCAAGTGTTTCGTACTGATGTGTCTGTGTTCGTGACTTTGTGATAGTTTTATACTAATTAACAGTTATATGTGTAATTATTATGGTGTTTTTCGCGTCACCCTTTAATAGGTATTGTCAAATTTTCAAGTGGCTGTTTTGCTTCGTGTATTAAACCGCGGAAATGGTTGGAAAAATATTTAGTCTGTCGTACGAATATAGGCGAAACAAATCGTATTGAAAAAACTTAATATGTTTAAAGATTTTTAAGATTGATTACAACTAAATAGATGTTTCGGTGTACTGTGTATTGTGCTTGTTTACGACATCAATATCCATGTATTTATAATTATAATTTTATTCCCTACGTTAATGAGCTATCAGAAATATTGATGTCGACATTTATTACTCGTAAGCTACTTAATCATTATATTAGGTTCTAGCTGTTTCCCGCGGCTTCGTCCGCGTGGATGTCGCTTATGTCTTATGTCCTTTTCCAGGTTCTAGACTATCAGAGTACCAAATTTCATTTAAATCGGTTCAGTAGTTTTAGCGTGAAAGCGCGACAGACAGAGTTACTTTCGCATTTATAATATTAGTAAGGATTAAGTACATATACAAATATAAAAAATATGAGTTAAGTTTTACTGAAGTCTTCAATTGACAAGACATCCTTACAATTATTTGTTTATTTTTTTTCTTATGGGAGCTCGTAAAACATAGTTATTCTATTTGAAATTCTATTACGGCAACATTCAATTTTCTTACAAATCTATGTAAGTACATGTAACTTTAAGTAAAAAATATTATTAGATATACAAGCAATGCGTTTCTCATGATTTATTGCAACACGATCACTTTGTTGTATTTGTATATAAATAAATGTAAAATATGAATTATCAACCTTCAACAAATTTCTATACTGGCAAGTTTCCTTAGCTGGCGCCCTTGTACCTAAATAATTTAAAAGAAATCAGCCTTTATGGACTGTCAGCAAAAATAGACTTGTTTTGAATACCTTTTGACACAAGGACAAAACGTGTTACTATTTAGAAATATAACTGTTTACTCACTCACATTCTCGGGATCGCCCGACTAGTTTCAGACTCAATAGGAGCCTCTAATCATGAGCTGACGCGGCGGCGGTGGTGTTGCGAGTCGATACCGTTATATTTTTAAATAACTTTGAATACTCCTCGGGATGAAATGCGTTTGAATAAAAGAGTGATTAATGTGGATGAGAGGGCTGAAGAGGAAGAAAAGGTGGATCGATTGCGTAAGAGATGATATGAGGGAAAAATCAGTGAATGGCAGTATGACGGCTAATAGAGTGGGATGGAAGAGAGGAAAACATTGTGCGTCGAGCCCAAATAAATTGGGAAAAGGGCAGGAAAAAGAAGAAAAATTATGAATACTCCTCACAAAATTTATTATGAAAAACGTGTTACACTAATTATGGACTCCATACTACTTGTAAGAGATCCAAATGCGAAAGTTTCCAATAGAAAAGTTTATTAAATACTGTTCATTAAATAACATGTAAGGATTTATCTCAGTAACAAATTAACCCAAGAAAACGACGGAAATACCCACACAGAAGATCAATGGTAAATACAATAAAAATAATTACATACTGAATACGTACTAAACAAAAACGTGGAATTATTTGTTCAGTTTTTGTATAGAATTAAAATATACGTACATTGTATGAATGAACATAAGAAGTTACGTATATTTTATAACGATTAAACTATGTAGGTAACTGTATAGATATTAAAACGTTTTAAAATGGAGTCCATCTTACATGCTTCTGTTTATTTTCTCCGTCATTTGTTTTGATACTATTCTGCACGTAGAGGAATAAATAAACTATGGAGTGCGCATATCGAGTATGACCTGTCAGCACTATTATGAACATGTAAAATCGTAATATTAGTATCAAAACAGAGCGCACCGTTTTATTAAAACTATCTCAAAACCTAATATTACCCTAATAATATCGGACCTAATATTTTCGCATAAACATCTGTCGTCGCACGGAAAGTCACATAAATCAGTAAACCAGCATAGTACATTTAGCTAAAAATGTGCTTACGCTTAGCCTATGGGGCTACTAGCGATGCGCATGCTCTATGCTTGTCTATAATTACTCTAAGATTCTGCACTAATCCATTATGTAAGGTCTGCAAGAATAAAAATTCCAACCAAACAACAATAATAGCAAACAACCACACATAAATATAAACAACAATTCTTAAGAAAAAACTCGATTGTAACATCAGAGGAGATCGAAAAAACGCGGGCCAATCGTCGCGTTTTGTTTACCGTCGACAATACGAGGCATTCCGGGCAATCACGGCGGGTCACTCGTGAGCTGCGCTAGCGCACGCGATGGCTCGAGCGAGGAACAGACGTTGTAAGGGAACTGTGCATCATGTACTACAGTATTTTAGGTGAAGTATTTATTAGCCAAAAATATTGGAGTGTGTGTGTGTGAAGTGAATTATAAATGACGTAATTATTGTGTTGTGTTAAAATGTGGTGTGTTTTGTAATAATGTAGTTTTTATTTAAGGCAGTGGGTTGCACTGCCGTTTGTTTTTTGCGGTGGGTAAGTTTAGATGACATCATGTTCGGGTGATCCTATTGCCCTTGAAGATCAAGAATAAAAACAAATTATTGCTTCTAGAAAATTGGCCTTATTCGTCTAGATATCCTCGATAATCAAACTTTTTTTTTAGTGTTAATGATACATTTACTGTTATCTGTGGTTACATTTCACCTGGTTACATTTGCACTGTGATTTATTTCTCATAAAAAACTTATAGACATAACAGTGCTATAAATGTTATAAATTTTATTAGTGAAGAAATACTCGCGTCTAATTACCGCACGTAGTTAGGCACCGTAACGATTGAAATGGGTCTGTAAACCTCAGTAATGACCTTGAAGATTATGTCATTGCTTAAGTTATAAACATAGTTAGCGTATAAGTAAATATATTCGTATAATTAATAAACCCACGTCTATGTTTACGTTATGTTTGAAACTATTTAATATTACTAATTTAAGCTTAACAATTCAATTCATAGGTAATCATATTATAAATGCGAATGTAACTCGGTCCGCAAAGTAACATGATTTTGATGAAACTTGGTAGGGTTAAGCTTGGATGCCAAGAAAGGACATAGGCTACTTTATGCCGCGATAACCGACACCCACGCGGGCGGAGCCGCGGGCCACAGTTAGTCATAAAAAGTAGAAGCTAACAATAACATTCATTTTAGAACTTTTTACTGGCTGCGATTGAGTGTATAAAGTTATGAATATTTCCAGTGCCATGTTATCGAAAAAGTGAAATTGATTTTCAATGTAAAAAAAAAACATTTTGTCGATGAATTCTTAAGATGTTTACAGTTTATCTTGAACTTAAAGCCTTTAATTAATTTGTCCTAACTTATCTAAAATGGTCTCAGACCAACTAGGGTATTTAATGTCAAAACAACCTCGTACCTGACATTTGCTTAGATAAGTCATCTCGACAAAAGTGCAGACGCGTCATCAAGGCCTTTACTTACGTGTTTGTTCCGCTAATAATGTTAACTAGTGTTTATGATAAATTATCGCTTTAATACTACTTTGAGTCAGACTTTAAAATAAGAGTTCCGAATGACTGTGCTGTTACATCTTGCAATAAAAATTTAAACCTCCGACAAATTCTAGAAAATGGTAACTTACATAAATTCGTAACTAATCAATATCTCGATTACGTTAGCTTTTAAATGAAGAAAATCGCAAAATATCGGTCGATTCGTTTAAGAGCTACGATGCCACAGACAAACAAAGATAGGTAGACAGACTTTGGTTTTTTCATAAATATTATATTTTAATTGAATAGTAACTCGTGAGGAGTATTCATTATTATTTAAAACAAAACAGTTTACTCACGCACGACTCACTTGCCTTGTCTTTGGAAAATAGTCTGGGTGTCTCATGTCAATTAATAAGTTATTACTCATCGGGGATAATAGATGAAGATTCGCTTAACTAGACTAATCGTTTAATATTATATGTGATGTTGTTTTATACCTAATTACTAACAGTGTTGTAATTGTAGGTCGATGAGGTCAGTCAAGTGTACATGCATTATGATTTCATTTTCTTCCACGCGCTCAACACACGCTAATTACCTACTCTATAGGAAGTTCGCTCATTAATCTAACACATCCTTCTTAATGCTTACCTCATTGTATATTTACATTGTATGCATATCTGTTATGTACCTACGGATATTTATTTATGTAATTACGTATATGATAATGAGCTTTATTTGTAAAAGATACCTGACTTACCCCGAATACAGAAACGTAACTTTACTTTAAGACGTTCTTAAATATCTATCTGTCGCTACTTTACACCTTAAAGTGACAGAGACAGCATGAGACTTAACGGCGACTTAAAATTGATTGACGTTTTAGTACTCTGCCATTAGTCCGGTTCTATATTAATTAGATATTTAAGGAAGTTACTTAAAAAATCGAATTAGGATCGAGAGCTGCTATGTGTGTTGTCTTTGTATTTTGATAAATTAAAGTGATGCTGTTTATTCTATTGAAATAGTTTGCAATTACACCCACCATTTTCATCAATAATTCTTTCGTGATTCATAAAAATATACTAATTTCATTATCATTCTCACATCATCATGAATACCAAAGTCTACGTAAAACAAATTTGCATCGGTTAAGATTTATTATCAGTTAATCTTTACACTTAACCTTGGTCAGAATAACATACTCATGTTTATTATAGTAGAGATTACGACGGTATTAGCACATTACGAAGCAACTGCGATCTTGACACTCTTGACTCGCAGGTGGTTTAAATATGGTTAAACATAACTGACTTTGAATAAAATATAATTATTATATTAATACATGATGATTATAGGAAATAAATGCTAGCGTCTAGAATGAGTGACGATGGACCTAGGAGGGAGTAGAAATACTGAAAAGGGACAGTTTTCGTGAAAGATAAAATTAGCAGTGAGGTATTGAATGCACAAAGTAAAATGGATTCAATAGTAACATTTTGAAATGTAACACAAATATGTAGGTATAAGGTACCTTTGTATTATATTTGTAGTCCAAATGTACACTTGGTATGCAATAAATCTTTTACTTTGTCTTTGTATTGTATTTTTTTTATTTTTGGTTATGTTGACTAACTTCTGTTGTTACGTTTGTGTAAAAAGTATGTTGGTAGGATTTATATATTTTTTGTAATTTAAGCTTTATTTTTATAAATTTTAAATTTGCGAATTTTTATATATATATATGCTCCATCCCTGTACCACATTTTTTGGCAAATAAAGATATTTGATTTGATCAATTAATTTTGAAATTGACTTTTAAATATTTTATGGAAAGGCAGGCAAAATCGTTGACAGACCGCAGACATACTTTTTTTGTCGCATCATTGGCTTGTTGCTTTGTCGGATTGTATAACACATTGTCTCATTCGCAGAATTTAGAAAAACATCAGTCTTCAAACCTGTTTCAGTCGTAAAATCCATACTATAGGTACATGATATTACGCCTAATTACAAAAATATTTAGAAGTGCTTTTTCTTATTTATTTTGTAGACGCAAGGGGTAGTAGACTAAACTAGCTAACTAGTATTAGTTAAATAAATAAGTAATAAATGTGGACAACATTTCATTTTGATGTCTGTTCGGGATAATGTCCTAAACTGCTGAACAAATCTTAATAAAATTGTGCAAACACATGAAAAAGTTGTTAGGAGATGATATAAGATATTGTTTGAGTTAAGTAAATACACCATAACCAAAGCTGCTTATAAATTATAAATCTACATTTTTGTTCACACATAATCATAGCGAC
Organism: Diachrysia chrysitis; assembly: GCA_932294365.1. Taxonomy (NCBI): domain Eukaryota; kingdom Metazoa; phylum Arthropoda; class Insecta; order Lepidoptera; family Noctuidae; genus Diachrysia; species Diachrysia chrysitis. The sequence goes on along the minus strand of OW028659.1, from coordinate 3,130,780 downwards.
CATTATTATGTTAGTAATAATTTAAATTTACGTTTATAATAAATTTACTTAACTGATTTTAATTTTAAATGTACATTTTTATGTGGTGAGGCAATATCTCAATGTTCGGTTGACGTAATCTTGGATCACAAGACTTAAACAGTCGTTAATGTAGTGAAGATGTCCCATGGAATATAATAACTGTCTGATAAGCTATTTTTAATAATAAATTACTTAACTTTTTAATATTATCTTTTACTCAGTCGATGACGAAAGAGTAGACATGTTCGAAGTGGTTTCATAACTCCTTACGTGAATACTTTTGGTTGTAGGAAAAACGAAAAAATTGTTTTATATGTACAAATTAGGTTACAGCTTAAGTGTTTCGTGGTGGCCTAGTGGTTTAATGAACGGATTTGTGTGCACAAGGTTGCAGGTTCGAACCCATTACAGGCAAGTGCCAATGTAACTTTTTCCGAGTTATATGTACTTTCTTAATTATTTTAAGTCATCATTGACAATCGGTGAAGGAAAAACATTGTGGGGAAACCTAGATTCCAAAAATTGGAATCTGAAATCGCGAACCCGCAATGAGCAAGCGTGGTGACCAATGCTCGTTCCTTCTCTATATGAGAAGAGGCCTGTGCCCAGCAGTGAGACATTTATTGGCTGGTATCTCTCATTTTTCATGGGCTATCCTCAGTATCGGGAATACCCGGTCCATTGAAAGGCTTACGTGGGGACACAGGTCCAACACGCAGTGGCCTTGTTGAGAACTATGGTATTATTATTATTAACCTATGTGCGGCGAATCTACATACAATACATACATATAAGTATAAGGTGTGTCTATTAATAGGAATGTATCTTAAATACGTATTCAGAGGTCAAGTTCATTGTCATTCAACGGAAAGCCTTTGCGGTTACGTAATACACGTGATGTCGGTCACGAGCACGACTTTGCTCATTTTGCGGTAAAAAAGGGTTTTACAATCGGAATTCTCTCTTTACTGAATTCTTTCTAATATTTAAAATATTAGAAAATAATGAGCAATAATATTACTTAGTATACCGGTTTACAAAATAAACTAATCTTATTAAACATAAATCTAAAATATGGCATCAATTTGGGAACACTCCAGTGGACAGCGATGTGGACGAATTTTTTGTGTCCTTTAAACAAATATCAGTTTTGCATTGTCATTATACAATGCAAAACTGATATTTGTTTAAAGGACATTTTTAATTGTTTACATGAAAAAAAAAAATCAATACTGTCAATGGAAGGAACTAACTGGAATCTGAAGATTGAAAGTATTTTTGTTCTGTGTGTTGTTTGTGTGTCGGCTTAATGTAAACAAATTTGTATTTCCATCTTATTAGAATTGAAATTCAATGAAGAATAAAACCTCCCAGGAGTTTGTTTTACCTATACTATATAATTATGTAATTCGCTACATACATTAAACTAGCTAGTGCCCGCGGCTCTGCCCGCGTGGATGTCGGTTACCGCAGCAAAAAGTAGCCGATGTCCTTTCTTAGGATCCAAGCTCACCCCATACCAGGTTTCATCCAAATCGGTTAAGCGGTTCAGCCGTGAAAGCTTAACAGACATACAGACAGAGCTACTTTCGAATTTATAATATTAGTAAGGATTTCCATGTCATAGGTGGAAAGGTTTTCCATTCATCGGACATATAGCGGGTTATATTTTATTATTTAGCTGCGTAATTGTGATAGTTTATAATAGATGACCGATTAATCATTGATAGAGGCTAATGTTTTGTAGAACGACATTGTAAAACAATAGGCGCTGTTAAAACATTCGTTGATTCATTGATAAAACTGGTCTTGACAATGTATCTCGGAATATTTAGTTAAATTGGAGTGTCGATTATATCTGTAGTATAATTTATGACTGCATTAATTGGCGTTATACATAATCTTTGAAATGCTTTTAACTTTAAACCTTTTTGGTCTTATTACAAATAGAGCCTGTTGATCTAAAAACAGGTTTAAACCTTTATGAACTTCATAGTATTACTACTATTTAGTTGTATTATTTATTTATATAATTTAATTAAATTAGGCCGCTCCGTGCCCTACTCGTAAAGTATGTCTACTCGGAAAGCACGTTAAAACGTTGGTCCTGACTGTCATACGTCGATCTTTGGCAGTCGTTAAGTCATTACAATTCTGACAACCAGTCTTACTATAAGATACTGCGTTACCCCGTAAAATGGGTTGTGGAGGTCAGATAGTCAGTCGCTTCATGTAAAATACAGTATTCAGCTGAATCCGGTAAGACTGAAAGCCGACCCCAACATAGCTTGGGAAAAGGCTACGCAGAAAGCAGAAAAAGAAGAAGAAAAAAAAAAAAAAATCCGTTTATCATATATCTAAACCAGATCTATTGTAATAGAATCTGTTTATGTCACTTAACCTTAAAGGACATGCAGTACTTACTTACTTCTCATCCTATCTATAAAGTTTCCTTTACTAACCTTTTCTGACCCTCCCAAAAACCCACCTGGATGGACGGAGGGTCCTTCCATCTCTTTATCTCAGTCTAGGGCGTTGGTGTTCCAGTTTTTGTGGCAGGAGTCGAGCTCATATCGTTTTAATTACGTTTTTAAAATAACAAATTGTTATCTACATTAATTATTTAATGTATTATACTTTCCCCGAGTCTTTCTTGACACATAATCCGAGACAGTTTGTATTAGTAAGTAATACAAACTGTCTACATTAACTGTTCATACAATACTTCATCTTATTCCCTAAAGGAATGTAGTTTGCCGCACATTCTTTCTCCAATATTCTCCAATCAATTAAACACCATAGTGTAGCCGTGACAGTGATGAATTTCTCAAGGGCTTACCGCTTATCTATTAGATACAGTCATATAACATAACTTGTTTGTTATAGAGACAGACACCAATTTATATCCTCCATTGTTACTTCATTATTGAAAGTATTCATACCAAAGTTCATGTATATGTAAACACATACAAGTGTTCAAATGTGTAGGTGTATACGTTAAAAATCTGTTGAAAGTTCGTGTTGCATAGTCTAGACTTTATGGTACCTAAGATTAGCCAGGTCAATTTTGTATGCGCTCCGAACTAGAAACAGATTAGGCAATAGTTAGATAACCCTATGGTGTAACTGTTTACTTATGTCAAAACAGAATTAATTACTTATTAATAGTCCTTTCTTCTCTTTAATTAAATTAGTAACTATCAACTACCTATATTATCTGTATTGAACTTTTGTCTACTAAAGTTATAGCGAAGTAAACAAGCCAATATCTTTCATTGGCGAAAGTTTGAAAGAGAGTTATCCCAAAGGAATGCTCAGTAAATGGAAATTATCTCTTTTGATATGCTATGGTTATTGGCCTTGAACTTTTAACGACTGCAACCGTTCAAGCCAAGGTCCCCTTCCCCCACGAGGAAATATTTATTATAATAGATCAGCGTGTGGAGCAAACTTGTATTTACAAGCGCGTGATAATCTGAAATACGTCTATCGCACTATAATTGATATATGTATTACTATTTAAAAATAATCAAATCATGTATAATAACTTTCGTGAGGAGTATTCAAAATTATTTAAAACAAAATGGTTTACTCACGCACATTCTCGGGATCGCCCGACTAGTTTCAGACTAGTTTCAGACTCAATGGGAGTCCCTAATCAGTCCCTAGTCGAATTCAACTCGCGACATCACCGCCGCCGCGTCGTCTCATAATTAGGGACTCTTATTGATTTGTGAAAACCTTGTGTGTGAACTAAAGTTTATAATACTGTAACCTTACTTAGTAACTTAACTTTATACAAGTTCTGATGTTAATTTCTCGTTCCGTTGTTCCAGAGGGGCGGTGTGTGAGTGTCGCACCGCCATGTCGCACCACAGCGACGAACAGGCGCTCCTCACTGTCGCCTCAGACTCGTTCTGGGAGCCTGGTAACTATAAGCGGACCACACGACGAGTTGACGACGGCCACAGACTATGCGGTGAACTGCAAGCCCTGGTGCAGGAGAGGGCAGACATTGAGAAAACGTACGCGAAGAGCTTGAGGGGGTGGGCCAAGAAATGGAATGACCTTATCGAGAAAGGTGAGTTTTTATTTACCTAGCACCTCTCTGAAAGAATATGGAGTGCATTGACGTAGTAGATAAGTCATAATGAAAACAATAATATAGAAAATGTCACCGACATGTAGGTAGTTAGTAAGGTTACTTCTTCTTCTCAACAAACTTAAATGTACCCATTACCAATTTGATAGTTAAAGTTAAAACACCAGGCAGTGTGTGATCAATTCATTGCTAATGCTAAAACTAAAAGTAATTTAAACAATCTCAATATTTTATAAAATAATATAATTTTATACAAGCAATAAAGGTATCACATGATAATTTCATTACGCAACAAAAGCGTATTGTAAATGGCCCTTCTGTACCGGTGACCGCACAAAACACAATGGCCCGTGAATCCCCATTCATCGGTGTCGCTTCCAAGATTGATTGTAGCTCTTATCGACTGTGAGTACAATACTGTTCACTCACAGCAACGTTTTTATTACAAGGGTTGGTCTGTGAAGAATATATTTACTTAACTAAAGGTAAATATTGCGGTGTTAGTGCGGAATTCACAAATCGCACATTGAATAAGCTGCCCAGTGTTCTTCCGCACCGGCACACGCGAATCTCATTTGATACACTGTATTTGTAAACATGTAGGTAGGTATTATCCAGGCCTGCTGACAGGCCCTGAAGGATACGGAAACTAGGTCCCACGAGTGACAAGGAGTGAGGGGTAGGCTACCCCTCTAGCAGGGGTCCAACAAGGACCGAGGCCCACCAGAGCCTCGCCGAGCACGCTTTAGGGCACCCGGGACTCCGGCAAAGGCAAGGACGGGACCGGTTGTGCTAGTCCGACATATCCCCACGTCGTGCCCTCGGCGTGAGTTGAAGTCATTAGATTTTCACCCGTAACAATAAAAAAAGGTATTTTCCAGGCCTATACTTTTCCATTCGACGTCCAGGAAAAGCACGCTAGGGTTCAAAGAACTGTATGGCTCTTTAACTCGTAGTCTCGTGCTACAGAACTACATTAACTTGCATTCTGACAAGCAGAGTGAATGAGAAGTGCTATTTATTCATTATGTAGGTACAAGACGTCAAAAGCACAAACAAACAAAAAATAACATGACATGTTTACATAAATTATGGACGTGCACTACAGTGAAAACCACTTATTTCTCTTCGGTATATTCATTCTAGTACCAAAATGATTAACGCTGTATATTAGTTGAACTTGTATATACATTTATCTTGAATTTGTATCAGAGTATTATGTAGTGAGACTTGTACAAACCGCCTTTCAGCGCGGTTTTGTTTGAAACTTGAAACAGAATTAACCTAATTGGACCGAGAACCGAGAAAATTATTATATACAATTCTTTTCATTGCGCTCTGCTAAAACAAAGCCAAGTTTTCATTTTAAAATTAAATAAATTAAGCCCGTTTTCACGAAACTACTTCAAAATGCGTCGTAGTTTTAACAGCTTGTATTAAGTAAGATTAAAATGTATAATGGAATCATTAATCATTTTTTATTTAATTATTTATTTATATATGTTTATAATTTAAACTTTATATATGTTTCTGTGCCCTTTCTGTGAATTCCGGAAGGCTAAGTAAAAATATGTCAATATTTTCATAATTTAACTTATTAACTAAAGTTATTGCTCTAGACAAGGGGGCAAACTTAAGTAGGTTTGTCCTTGCTACGGCAAATCAAATCATAACGATTCCTTTTTTAACCGACCTCAAATGGAGAAGGTTCTCATTTCGACGGTATGTTTTTTTTTTCTTACGCGATAATTTCGGTAATTGTGTATCGATTTTAAAAATAATATTTGTGTGTTGACTTCAGACGTGGTCCTTTTAAAAAATTCATCAAAATCGATTCTGTACTTTGGTTTCTTTTAATTGAAGTCCTTTTTTACATTTATGTGTAATCAAGTTTAATTTTAATTATTTGTATCATGCAAATACATGCAATTTAAACTTCTTTAGGATATTACAATATAAACTTCTTTAAGCTTCTTGTAAGAGTGTCAATCATTTCATTGTATCCGGTCTAGAAGAAGGCTTTAACCACACAAACCGCCTAATAATCAGCTATCACCAGATTATCCGTAGATGAACCCTGGAGTTCATATAAAGAGCTTGGCCAATTAACGATACCTAAGTACGTCCTATATACCCTTAGAGGTCAATACTCTATTATCCTATTAAATTTAAATCTTTCCGCATCATGAACCATCCACATGTCAATTTCGCTAGTAAAACCTTGATTAATACGAAATATAAGTAGTAAAAACTCGCTTATTACTCAAAAACTAGTCTGGATTCCGTACATAAATTGAACTAGCACACACGGTATTGCACAGTGACATCTAGACAATGCCGTGAGAATCGTTTCTCTCTTCATGAGAAATACGATTCAATCGTATGAATGTTGAGCATCTTTTAATAGGAGTATGAATAGAATTTAATATTGTACGAACAAATGAGGTATTAACAAGACTGGGCTTTGGTATTGGTTCCGTAGACATTTCAAGCATACAACAGACATTCTGTTTTACAATTATTTTGCGAGGCCTTTTTGCGGGGCAATGCTATAGGTAAAGTTCCCAAAATGACAAGGATTTTCATAGTTTGTTAAAATGATCCAGGATCCCGTTTTAGTTGCAGTTTTATACCTTTGTTATTATCAGTTAATAGGAACGCATTATCATATTATTATTAGTCAAACCGTACGGACACTGTATACATAAAGGGGTAGGTATATAGAATAACTAGCTGTCCCCCGCGACTTTGTTCGCGTGTTTTAGTTTCAACGGTTTTTCATTTTTGCAACATTTTTCATTTATGCTCCGCTCCTATTGGTCGTAGCGTGATGTTATATAGCCTATAGCCTTCCTCAATAAACGGACTATCCAATACAAAAATAATTTTTCAATTCGAACCAGTAGTTCCTGAGATTAGCGCGTTCAAACAAACAAACAAACTCTTCAGCTTTATAATATTAGTATAGATTAGCTGTTTCCCGGGGCTCAGCCCGCGTAGATGTCGGTTATCACGGCAAAAAGTAGCCTATGTCCTTTTTTGGTATCTAAGCTTACCCCATACCAAGTTTTATCAAAATCGAACAGGCAGACATAAAGACAGTCAGAGTTACTTTCGCATTTATAACAATAGTAAGGATGTGTATTTACTTTGTAAGTATATACGCTTAAAAGCTATTTATCATAAATATCATTTTTTAAAACGGTTCTATCACCACGCAACCCTAAACCACGCAAGGCGATACGCTTAACCTTAAAACCGGAAACTTATTCACATATTTCTTTATTGATTAATCTAAAGATCAATCCAACTGTGCTTACAACATAATACATAATTCACGTCGATGGCTATAGAGGCGCGTATTTATTTGTTTGCTTTCATAGTATTGCTTAATTTATTTGATTATGCTGTATTCAAACATAATTATGCATATGTTTTGGTGTGGTGCTTGTGGTACCTTTGTAACAGGTGGGTCGGTGTATCGGAGTTTTTAATCGAGATGTAGGATGGGTACGAAAACGGGTCATTTTGTGCCTAACAAGGATGGTAGCGAGGTTAATTTCCCAGGAAACTTGTGACATACCTATGTATTGCGTCAGAGCGCCTTTTTAATTAAATATAGGTATAAAATGTTGTATGTTGTAGCTTTGTACCTATTAATATAGCATACCTAAATAAATAAATAATTGTAGTCAACATCACATACATTGCTCTGAACCCAAAGTAAGTAGCTAAAGCACTTGTGTTATGGAATCAGAGACAACGAAAGTACCATAAACACCCAGACCCGAGACAAAGTAGAAAAGTGGTTTTCTACATTGACTCGTCCGGGGATGGAACCTGGGACATCAGAGCTGGTGACACCTTGAAAATCGGTGTGTACGCCACTCGATCACGGAGGTCGTCTAAACATTCATAACAATATTTTTTTTAATACAATGCGATTAATTCAGTAGTTGAAGGTTACTTTTACTACACATTCATCATCCATAGCCTTTGTTATCCCATTGATGGGCATAGAACTCTCCTTTGACGTGCCATTCTCTCCGGTCCTGTTACACATTATTCTAGACTAAATAAAATAAAACTAGACATACATCTTAACTCCTTCCGCCTCAATTTTAACATGCCGTTAGACGTGTCGTGCTCTCAAATTGGAAATTAAATATTCAGTCGCGTAGCTTCTAAGAAAGTAGTTTTGGATTATTCCCCTAGGAAATGCTCGATTTTCTGAAGCAGAACAGAGCTTTAAATATTGCTCTAAATGTCCTGTTTTATAACGTTTCGATCGTTAACATCAAACGAGAAATTTTGAAAGAATATTATTTATGAAAAATGTACCTCGTACTTATATCGAAAGAGCTGGTCAATAACCTTAGTTATTCATGGGTGATAGAAAAGATATATCTTCGGTAAATTTGAACACAGCACGGGTGCAGTAAAGTCCTCTATATCTTTAAATATAAAAAGACTAGCTGTTGCCCGCGGCGCCGCCCGCGATGTTGTCGGTTATCGCGGCAAAAAGTAGCCTAAGTCCTTTCTTGGTATCCAATCTTAACCCATACCAAGTTTTATCAAAATCGGTTTAGAGGTTAACTGTGAACAGACAGACAAACAGAAAGACAGTCAGAGTTACTTTCGTATTTATAATATTATAGTAAAGATAATTACAAAAATGTGAAGACCTAACTACATCACTTTAATTCATTGTTTGTTTAAGTCCAGCTATTTTTGTGACCTAAAAACATATTTTTAGCAGACGCCGCTTGTGGTATCGGTAGGGATATCACATACGAGTCATCAATAACCATAAAATACGACGGAATACTTTAGTCTACGTAACGTAGCTTGCCATACTATGTTTGTGTACATACACAGTAATGAGGAATCATTTGCGAAGAATTGATGTAAATTAGAGACGCCATATTTTATGCCGTTTCCCATACTGATAGGAGTTACATCATGGTTCACACAGAACCTGTGATATACCTTAGTTGGGAATTGTGTGGGAAAATAGGATTGACTAGTTTGATTTTTATTAGACTGCACGGATAGCCGAGTGGTATAGGTCACCAAGCCAATTACCACTGTGCGCGACGTGCCGCGGGTTCGATCCCCGCATGGGACAAGCATTTGTGTGACCCACAAATGCTTGTTCCAAGTCTGGGTGTTCTTTGTGCATGTGATTTGAATGTTTGTGAAACCCCCCGCGTCACAAGGATTAAATTCCTTAGTGCGGGAGTCGTTTTAAAAAAAAAAATAGAAATAGAATAGATTTTATTTAAAACAAAACGGTTTACTCACGCATATTCTCGGGATCGCCCGACTAGTTTCAGACTCAATAGGAGTCTCTGTCGAACTGTCAGTTCACAGTGAACAGGTCGACTCGCGACACCACCGCCGCCGCGTCAGCTCATGATTAGGGACTCCTATTGAGTCTGAAACTAGTCGGGCGTTCCCGAGAATATGCGTGAGTAAACCGTTTAGTTTTAAATAATTATGAATACTCCTCACGAAAGTTATTATCCAAACATATAGTTTGATTTTGACAGTTTATGTAAAGAGAGCGTATTGATTTATTAGTTAGGTACCTAAGTATTTGTTACCCTTATAAAGAGGCTTGGTTTCTGTATTGTCTTTTTATTTCGCGACTGCTAAGCAAGGGTTTGGACGTATGTTTCTATGTTTCTGAATTTCTTTAGTACCTCGTATCTTCCAAAGGGCTGTATGGATTTCGGCAGTTATGGTATCGTTAGGTGTTTTGAAAAATATTGGCGATTGATTTAAGTCGTTAATATTTTTTTTAACAAAACTTGTCGAGTAAGCAGTCAGTAAAAAAGAAAAATCAAGGGTTATAAATGGTTTACAAAAATATAAGCAACTTTTATGTTTAGGTAAATGTAGCTGTAATTTGGGACGAGAAATGCTAAAATAACAAATTTTTAAAACCTAGCTGATCTTAATGTTTCTTAGCAGCTGTGGCAGTCAGGTTTTCTAAGTTTCTTACTTATACGACTTGTTTATCCTAACTCACTGTTATCACAATTGTGCTATTGACGTTTTAAGACTTATAAGATATAATACTAATTATCTTTTGCTCATTTATAATCATATACAGACAAGAAGCAATTGCCCGCATAACACAGATAATCGTCCGAATTCTATTTGATTATGAGCTCCTACTAACATAATTAATAAAAGATAATATTGGAGTGTAATGTTATTGATTTTATGAACAGATTTTTAAATTCAATTTGAATCCTATGTGGTTAACCATACAGTTCATTATACAAACGCATGAGTTGCAAAAATCATCTACCTATATTGAATTGTAATTTGCAATCTTTTTATACCTACATATTTTTTTGCTTGAACAATCAAATCTATATTTGGCATCGCTTGTACGATTAATTCCAAGATATTATCTTTACATTTCATTGTAGATTTTATCAATCAACATTCTTAAACAGTTATCTTTTTTTTAAGGAAAAAATTACAATATTTTGCTTTACTTTTCCTCTTTGCCCGTTCGTACACAAGGCAACATCCAAGGAACTACAGTTATACAAACTCCGTACGAAGTTATTACAAAAAGCGGTTTATCTATAAACAAGGTTTAAACCTCTTTACACTATGGAGTTTATAGACGATAAAACCTGGTTGTTGTGACCGATAAAGTTTTTGTACATTAGCAATTTCGTCGTTGGTGACTAAAGTGGTCGGGCATCGGAGACTTGCGTCACCACAAACGGGCTTACTGTGTATAACTTTCTCGAAAATAATTAATAATATATAAAAAAAAATATCACGTGTCCACACAGTGTTTGTTATCGAACTTCTCCGAAAAGGCGTTATCTATTTTTATGAATTTTTCGTATTAATTTGATAGCTCTGAGATTAAGTCGTAGGCTATTTTTTGTAACCCTATGTTATTAGAGTGGCCCTAGCAAAACAACGTTTGCTGGATCAGCTAGTAAATGTATAATTTATACCAGAGAGCAATCCTGACCCACCTCAACCAAAACGTTCTTAGTCAGAAGCACAAACGAGCACGTACAATGCAAATACATTTACTAGGAAGTAGGGAATGTCCCAATGAAACTTGTTCTTTATTATTATGTAAGAGTACTAGAGTTTGCAAATGGCGAGGGAAGCACGTTCGGTGCCCACTCGGTGGACGGGAATGTTTGTAGGAAGCTGAAAGTACTGTATTACTGAATGGTACTCGGCTTGTAAAGGTTTATGTTGTAAAGTATTATAGAATAGATTTTCAGTTCAGGGCGTACTTGGTTAATATTTTTAACCAGCTCGTAAAAACGTCATACATTATATAATAGTGCTCTCTTTTAGATTCTGTTCGATCAGAATCGATATTTATTTCGGTTCTAATCTTACAACAAATACACGGCCGGACATGTATCCCGAAGATACCACATTAGGTAGCACTGGTCTGTGGTCTCCAGCAGGAGGTCTGCCGGCACTTCTGCTTCCTGTATGTGGTCTCCAGATCTGCCGGCAGATCTGCTGCCCGATGGTCGGACGAAATCAAAAATACGGCATTGCTGACCTGGACCAGAATCGCCACTTCAAGAGCATCTTGGAGAGCCATACAAGAGGCATATGTTTTGTAGTTGACTTTAATATGCTGAGAGAGAAGAAGAAATTCGTTCCCAAACCCTGGTTCAGTTTAGTCGGGATTTCATCAGGCAAATTTTAAGACCAAACCTTGCGTATTTGATTAGATCAAATCATATATTCTACTTAGGTATATCTCATAGGAAACTAGCAGATTTCATTGCGTTAAATACACCTATCAAAGATAACGCACTGGATATAGCTAAGTCATCAATCGCAATTAAATCTATTTGCGTCTTTGGGTAAGCTGTGTTAGGCATAAATTACGTTAATTAGTTTAATCATCATTATAATTGCCTATAACCATCCTTATCTGATAAAATACTATCATATAATGTTTTCTATTGTGACACTGAAAATACCTATATATAAATACGTCTATTATTCCGTTGTGCAATAGAGAGTACATTAATATCTACTAAACATAATTAGTCTTTATTAACTTTAAATTAAAGAAGTTGTTTACAATTCGATTTGCTATCAAAATTTTTGTTACTAATCATAGGGCCTTGTGCTAATTTCGCAGACGATAGTAAATCATTATTCAAATCAATTTGTCTACTTGCGCAACGCAAAAAGGGATTTACAATAGATTATTGTAATCAGGCAATGAATGAGTTCTGGTAGCCAATATCGAACGATCGAATAATTATGTATCAGACGATTGATGAGAAGATATAAATTGCTATAAAATTATAATAAGTAACTTGAGTCTATGATTAGAATTATCTCGCTTTGAAAATACTTGTAATAATTTTAGTACAAGTATATATTAAGTGTGTCAGCAAGTTTTATGCGATGTTATTAAGAGGGGACGCGATTGTTTCTTTCTCTTCATAGTGAACGTGCTTTATAATGAACATGAACGTATTCCGCTGTTTTCTTCGTTTTCACCAAAAATGCCCGTTTTTACCGCCGTATTCCAAAGATTTTTAGACAAATTTGATAGGATTTTGATGGGTTATTAAGGAAACAGCTAATATTAGTGTATACTTTTATTATATTTAAAATAGACAGAGCTAGACGTGTTCGTTCAATGTCACGGAGTAGAATAAGAACAAACGTCATAGAAAAGACTGAGGCACAAAATTTAAAATTTAAAATTGGAAGTTACATTCATTACTCTCCCTGAATTTGAGCCTCAAAACATATACATTAAAATTATTATATAACATTAAAATTATTATATAACATTAAAATTAAAATATACTGAGACAATGCTTAGGAATGACAGTTGTATAACATCATTCCAAGTTTAGATCTTAATAATTGAAATTTATCTTTTGACAATGGTTTTGTAAGTATATCTGCATTCTGACAATCACTACTTACATACTTTAATACAATTATCTTTTGATGATACTTTTCTTTTATAAAGTGATATTTAATTTCAATATGCTTACACCGTTTATGAAAATTCATGTTTTTAATGACACTAATTGCACTTTGATTATCCAAATGAAGACACGTTGAGTCTTGCTTATACTCATCAATATCACTTAGAAATTGTTTGATCCACATTGTCTCTTTAGTAGCTTCACAGGCAGCCATAAATTCTGCCTCTGTTGTGGATAAAGCCACTGTTTGCTGTCTTTGGCTGGACCAGGTTACAGCTGCTCCGTTCTTAATAAACACATACCCAGTGACTGATCGACGCGTGTCCTGGTCATTTGCGTAGTCTGCATCACAAAAACCTGTCACTTCTGAGGTTTCTGGAGTTTGTGTGTAGCACAGTCCGTAGTCTTTGGTATCTTTCAAATATTTGAAGATCCTTTTTACTGCGCTCCAATGGGTTTGGTTGTAACAATTAAGAAAACGACTCACCAGACTAACAGCAAACATTATATCTGGTCGACTGACAATGGCCAGATGAATCAGAGAGCCCACTGCTTCTCTGTATGGTATGTCCTTCTCAGCCTCTCCATCTTCTTTGTGCAGCTTTACGTGAGGGTCAGCTGGAACACTATTGGAGTGAGCATTATTCATCTTAAATTTGATCAACATTTGTTCTACATATTTAGTCTGATGTATAAATATACAATTACTAAATTGTTCAATTTGCATTCCCACAAAATTGCCAGGTTTGGGTAACACTTTGATTTCAAAAATTGTTTTTAACTCTTTTGTCACTTCTTCTAGTGCTAATTCATCAGTTGAAAACAATAATCCATCATCAACATATAAGCATAAATAACATTTCTTGTCCTTGACTTGCCCAACATAAACACATTGGTCTGCTTTGGTGTTCACAAAGCCAAATTTCTTAAGAACTGTGTCAAATTTGCTATTCCAAACCCTGGGAGCCTGTTTAAGTCCATAAAGCGATTTATTAAGTTTACATACCATATTGTCTTCATGGTGCAGGCCTTCTGGTGGTGTCATGAATATAGTCTCTTCAAGTTGTCCATACAAGAACGCTGTCTTAACATCTAATTGAATAATTTTAAGATTGTTCTGTGCTGCAACAGAAAGTAGCAAGCGTATAGAATCATACCTGACTGTTGGAGCATAGGTTTCATTGTAGTCAATTCCCTTGGTTTGTGCATATCCTTTCGCACATAGTCTTGACTTATACCTTGGACCTGATGGTTCCTCCTTAATTCGAAATACCCATTTACACTGTATCACTTTGACATTCTGAGGTTTCTGAACCAATGTCCAGGTATTATTTTTCTGATGAGCACCTAGTTCCTCACTGATGGATTCAATCCATTTATCTTTGTTAACCGAGTTCACTGCTTCTTTATAAGTTGCTGGAACATTTAACATGATCTCTTCATACTGACCCAGGTATGCATTTTCTTTAGTATCATCAACTCTTTTATTTCTAGGTCTCAAGGTTATGTTGCTAACTGGTGGAGAATCAAAACTGATGTCAGGTACATACTCACTGTCTGAAGATGATTTATTTTCACATATGGTGTCATATGAACTTGTCGAAATTGAATCTTCATTTGTGTCAGTGATATTGTTTTCTTCATTAACATCATTTTCTATTGCAGGATTCTTCTCTGACAGTTGTACAGGAACATAATCTCTATTGACGGTAGATTCAAGAAATGTAGCATCCCTGCTTTTAATCACTTTTCTGGAGTGTGGTATTATGAATCTATATCCCTTGCTGTGATCACAATAACCAATGAAGATCATCTTCTGTGCTTTGGGGTCCCACTTTTTACGTTTTTCTTGAGGTAGATGTACCATGGCTTCACAACCAAATATGCGCAGATGTTTCACATTTGGTTTATGACCAGACCACATTTCTTCAGGTGTTTTGAACGACAAGGACTTGGTCGGAGAACGATTTATGACATAAGCAGCTGTATGCACTGCATCAGCCCAAAATTGCTTGGGTAAGTTGGCATTTAGGAGCATACATTTAGCTCTTTCAACTAGACTTCTGTTCATGCGTTCTGCAGTCCCGTTTTGCTCAGGTGTGTATGGTGTGGTTGTCTGGTGTATGATACCATTACTTTTCAGATAATCAGAGAAACTCTTGTTTACATATTCTAAGCCATTATCTGTTCTGAGAATTTTAATATGAGCATCAAGTTGATTTTCTGCTTCATGCTTAAATTCTTTGAATTTCTCAAGAGCTTCAGACTTATTCCGAAGAAAGTATGTATATACCTTTTTTGAATAGTCATCAATAAACGTCAGAAAGTATTTGGCACCTCCTAATGTTTGAGTTTCCATTGGCCCACATATATCTGAGTGAACCAACTGAAGCGGACTCTTTGCTTTGTCTCCTTCACTTTTAAAAGGAAGTCGTGTTTGTTTACCTTTCTTACAAGTTACACATGTCAGATTTTCTTTATTTACTGAGAAAGTTACATGGTTGGCGTGTTCTGGCAATTTCTTCAAACTGTTAAAATTCAAATGTCCCATTCTCTGGTGCCACAGGAAGAAATCTTTATCTTCAACGTCAGACATGCATGCATAGCCTTCCCAAGGCATATTTAGCCGGTACATGTTGTTGATGATACTAGCTGTTGCTACTATTTTACCTCTATTATTCATAATAACACAGCCAGTCTTGTCAAATCTTACTTGACCACCACTTTGAATAATTTGACTAACGGACAGTAAATTTGTTGCCAGTCCTGGAACACATAATACATTGGTAAACAAAACTTTGTTTTTATGACCTTCTTCGCCATAAGTATCTAAGCTTACTTGCCCTGAGCATTGCACTGATAATACTTTGTTATCTGCTACTCTTATAGTTTTAATTGTGGGTGAAGATATATTCTCAAGCAGACTTCTATGTTTGGTCATGTGCGAGGAAGCACCGGAGTCCACATACCAGGCATCTTCTTGTGTTGATGATGCTATAAACACAGCAGCATATGAAGAACTTTGTTGTGTGTCTTTAGCCTTAGATTTGCATTCTGGACTTTTGTGACCATATTTATTACAAGAGTAGCACCGTGGTCCTTTAGATTGCTTTTTATTGTTTCTCTGAAACTTTTTACTGACAGCAAATACTTTGGAATCACTCTCACATTGTCTTACATCTTGTAATAGTTTTGCTTTTATAGAATCTGAAGTAATCTTCATGCCTGAGCTCTCTATGGCAATTATCATTGGTTGATAAGATTCTGGTAGACCGGAGAGTAGCAATGTGCCTAGCCACTCATCATCTACTTTGAAACCAATGTTTCTGAGCTTATGAGCAGTGTTCATTATTTTACTCACATACTCCTCTACATTTTGACATTGACTCAGCGATGTATTACACAAATCACGCAGCAGTCCAACTCGACGTGTCAGTCCAGAGTCATCGAATGCTGACGACAACCTATCCCAAACTTCTTTGGCAGTGCGAGCTTCTTGAATGTGTACATAATTTGTCGGATCAACAGATAGTATTATCTTTGTTTTTGCTTTTATATCTCGTTTTGCATCTGAAACTTGCTCTGAGTCGCATTCAACACAGTCCCACAGCTCTTCATGTTGTAAATAAATTTGCATTGCGAACCGCCATGTTGTGTAATTTTCACGACCGGTTAGTTTTTCAATATATGCCATTTGATTATTTACAGCCATTTTGCGGAATTCACTGAGTTCTGATACGTAAATACTTAGCAAAATTTTACAAAACAAAAGCTATTGACACTTTCAACTGTTTGGAGGTTATTGTTCACAATTCGTCTTTTTATCACTGTTTATATGATAATTTCACACTGTTCTTTTTCTCTAGGCTTTCCTGGGCCCATAACCTGATGGGTTATTAAGGAAACAGCTAATATTAGTGTATACTTTTATTATATTTAAAATAGACAGAGCTAGACGTGTTCGTTCAATGTCACGGAGTAGAATAAGAACAAACGTCATAGAAAAGACTGAGGCACAAAATTTAAAATTTAAAATTGGAAGTTACATTCATTAGATTTTAACAAAAAAGAAAACGATGGACGCATATATATAACTTTTCTTTTAATTTTGATGCAAAAACTAATTTGATCAGTCAAGTTTTGGAGAAGAAAACAGCGAAATACGAAACGTGGACTACGATTTTATAGGTATAATCAGCCTGAGCTGCAGTTGTCCCTTACGCTCTCTACGGGGGTAGGTCTTAAGTTTGCGACGGCAACATATTCTTTAAATACTTATTTTTCACATTCCTAGGGAGTAGTGCGCCCCCTCTTAATTTACTAGTCAGGTAATTCCCACTGCGTGGCAATGAAGTTCCCTGCTTTTGTTCCATATGCTCCATAGCCATCATAGACCAGTGCATGTTGTTCAACTTTCATGTCCATTCAAGTTAAAACCGTAAAGTATTACTTAACGATTATGTGGCGGAATCAAACACATTCACGCCTGGTGCTTGCGATAGACTCTGTTGAACTGTTTACAAAAACAAAAGCATTCACTTAATACTTAATAATGTTTTCGACGAAAACAAACTACCTTATGCTGGTGAAACGGTAATGAAATCGAAAGTCGATCGAAATTTTCAAGGATCGGACCGAATTATCTTGTATTCGAATCACGGACTCGAATTGGTTCGTCGAAATGCGCACGCGCACACGTTCGCCGAAAACGTGTTTAACATAACACATTGGCCGATTTAAAAATCGAAAGTGTCGTCGGTCGTTTTGAATTTAGATTGGTATTCGATATTCAAATCGGTCAAGTTGTGCACCCTTACGTCACAATGTGTAAATCTTGTTATGAAATGCACTTGCGAAAATGCCCAGCCCAGACTGATGAGGCTGGTTTATTATGCGCACGCGCAGATTGTGTCGCTTTTATGTTGTTCACACAATCACACAACACACTGGCTGTTAAAAGCTGCTTGAATTAAATAACAATGGTATACTTTCTAAAGGTAATACAGTAATTTTAACTTCCGAGAAAAACATTTTTTGTTTAATTATGTAAGGTAGCTTATTCAGGTCTTAGGAAACGCTGTCAACTGTTCTGATAACGGGTCGATACATAACCTACTCTTAAAAACAATCCGCAAAAAAAAACGGAGTTCTAATTTCCTCTATAAGAAATCTTTTCCCGTATTAATACAGTTTTGGGTTAGTACTTATTTATTTATGACGACAACGAATTCATCTACTGTTTCTATGCGAACGCTACGCTAAAATTATCCAATAACATAAACGTTTTACACAGCGAGTGTGTACGAGCCCTATCAACGACCGGTTTCTCAGCATTACGGCACCCGTTTACGGCCGCGGCAAGTGCAATGAAAGTTATTATGAGGCCGACCAAATTGGTACCGCTATGTAAGACATTACGGGACCTATTTGGTCAACCGCTGTAAGTACTTCTGTAGGACTTGCAGACTCTTTGGTTAATGTAAACACGGGAAACTGATGAAATTATCAACATCATAATTTCAGCCCGTAATCACCCACTGCAGAGTATAGGCCTCCCCTTTTTTCTGCCATTTTTGTCTGTCTTGCGCGTCCCTCATACAGGTGGTTCCTGTTAGCTTAACTATGTCATCAGCCCTACGTGCTCTCGGTCGTCCCTGACTCCTTCGACCTGTCCTTGGCCACCATCGCACTGTGACTGAATCATTGGAATAGTTATAGGAAACTTTGATCAAGATCAAATATTGAGTGAAATAAATTTATTTCTTTATAGAATTATTGATGAAATAGCTTTTAACAGTATAGCTAAGTGGTATCTGGGTTGTGAAAGTAAAGGAGACGACATAACCTGCTGGTATTCCAATGAGGCATCGTTTAAAAGAGTGACGAAAAAGGTTGTAAAGAAAAACTGTCGTAAGCGGCCTATGATGACACTTATATTACACACTTAAGTCTAGTTAAGAAATTTACTGGATTAGATATTCGCATAAAGAAACGAACGGAGAAAAACAAACTTTAAGTTAGCTATAAATTATGGTAGTGACCATCAAGCAATATTTGCAATATATTTAATCGTTAAATTCTTTAACTTACTGCCTTTAATAAACAAACACAATGATTATTTTGTTCCCAGGCCCCGAATATGGCACAATGGAAGCTGCGTGGAAAGGTGGCATGGTGGAAGCCGAGCGCCTATCCGACCTACACCTGAGCGTCCGCGACCGGCTTGTTAATGACGTTATGGCGCAGATCAAAAACTGGCAGAAGGACACCTATCATAAGGTTAGTTTAGATATTTTCCTGTCTTACAAAATAAGGGGAAGATCACTGGAGCGATTTGACACTGCACCTTCGCTTTCTTCACCGATAAAAGGAGCAGAATACCAGTTTGGTTCTAATTGGCTGTACCCTGGTGCACACCAGCGCCACCATCGTCTTCCCCCAGGGCGTACTAAATCGATAAGAACTAAAGAGCAAAGTGTGTCTCTTTTTGTTATGGCACGATATGAATGGCAAAGATTAATTAGCAGGAAATGCCACGTTTGTCATATGCATTCATAATTCTTCTTTTTTTTTTTCGACCACTCCTTAACATAGCCAGAACGATTATTCTCTGATTAGCATCTTTTAGGTTTTCTGCTGTAGCGCTATCTGGGCATCTGGGGCAACACAGCAGGTGGTCCCTTGTTTAGAGGATACCGCAGCATTCTTAATACCAGATAGACAATAAAGATGAATCGTGGACCGAGTAGTGCACAGCGAAGAAGGGTTAGGAAAGCAAAGTGAGAATTCACATATGTGGTCAGTCTTTAGGGAGCAAAGTTCTTACTGAGGTTTTCAGTCATTATTTTAATTATTTGTTACGCATTAACGCGTGTGGAGCGAATATTTGTATTTAAATACTACTAGTAGAAAAACTTGGCTCTGGCGCAGGTGCGAGTCCTGCCTGAGGTTTAAGTTTTTCTTTCTACTATTTTTTTTAGATACAATGTAAAATGTAATTGTTCCTATCATTACAAAATCGACTCACATGTAATGTTACATAAGTTGTTTAGCTTTAAAAACAATATTGAATGACGCTGGCCACGTAATAAATAAAAAGACACCATGATTGATTTTATGGCAGGTACGTTTAAACTGTTAATGTGGTCTCATAATGTGCCTTTGTTTATCAAATATGGATCAAAGTTGGCTCATATTCCTGCTGTATAGGTTCGTGGCCATAGGTTTTGATATATGATTATCGTTTGAAATCTTGGCTTGCTTCCAAGTCGATAAGGTAATTTGATAGGTATCCCGGGACAGAACTTGGCCCGTATATGTACCTGAATGTTCACTAAAACTAGGTAAACTTAAAAATTTGATGTCTTTATCATCTGACTTGAAAAATTAGTTTATTTAACTTGAATAATGCAGTGGCCTGTTTCCGCGAAGTTGGTCCATCTCAAACGATTTATATTTTAATAACTTAGAAATTCAATGTTCATGTTTATAAAAGTCTGTATCGTAGCGACGTTACTGTTCGGTCGGGTCAGAAAGTGTTCGGATGAACTAGAACAGTAAGTAAACTTTGTTAACCACACTTAAAAAGCATTACTGCTTTTGACAGAATTGCAGTTTAAGAAGACTAGAATTAATCTATACTTAATAATATATAAAGCTGAAGAGTTTGTTTGTTTGTTTGAAAGCGCTAATGTCAGGAACGGTTCGAATTGAAAAAATCTATTTATATTGGATAGTCCGTTTATTGAGGAAGGCTATAGGCTATATAACATCACGCTACGACCAATAGGAGCGGAGCATAAATGAAAAATGTAGCAAAAATGAAAAACCGTTGAAACTAAAACACGCGAACAAAGTCGCGGGGGACAGCTATAGGTAAAAGCGTTAAAAGTACATCTGGTATAAAGTCAGTTTACAAAATTTCAGCTCAAAATTAGTTAATTAAATAATTAATATACAATTTTTCGTATCAAATAATCGACACCGAAAATAATAGACTTTCTTTAAAAATGAACGTTAGAATTAATTTATAATTATTTAAAACAGATGACACTTGACGTTTACTCTTCTTAATAAATATGTATGTGTAAAACGAATCTCGAATACAAATCTAGATGAAAACCCCTTTCTAAGTTGGTGCCTGATCTTTAATATTAATAGGAGACTTTTATTTACATTACATCCGTTGTGCCAGTTAAGGGGTTACATTTGCATATGATAGAAGCAATAATAGTATTCAAATAGTTTGGTTTTAATGAAAAATATAGGGCTTTCGTAATTATAAACATCTCAGTAATTTTACGAAGATCAAAAAGTAGTAACTGGATAGATTTGGCCCGATAATATCAAGGTTTCTGTAGTCACTTGCTTAAAGAGACGTGTGTACTATTTACGATTTTACAAAACTTGGAACTTTAGTCAGGTTTAATGATAGCATAAATTAATCCAAATAATTATGTGTGTCAGTTTTGATTATTTCACGATGCGTTCAAAATAATTGCAATGTTTTAATGTTGTTATTATTTGTATTAATTCTAAATACTGTTTATTATTAAGTCGTATCACGTCAATATGTCCTTATAATCCTGTTAATCAATTTCTTCTCTCGTACGCCTGAAGAAAACGAATATTTATGCCTAGGGTTGACAACGTTTCGTTAAACAAATATGAAACACGAGCACATTGTAACCGACACTCAAAAATTAACTTTTAAAAATATGTAAAGTTAAGCCGTTGCGTTGGTCCCGACTGTCATACTGACATACTACTGTTGATCTTTGACAGTCATTAAGTCATCACAATTCTGTCAACCAGTCTTACTTTAGGATACTGTGTTACCCAGTAAAATGGGTTGTGGAGGTCACATACGCAGTCGCTCCATGTAAAATACGGTATTCAGCTGAACCCGGTAAGACTGGAAGCCGACCCCAACAAAGCTTGAGAAAAGGCTAGGCAGAAGAAGAAGTTCTATTTTGTATAGGTACCTAATAGTGTTACTAGCAGTAAAAATAATAAAAGTGCATGGACAATAGCAATGAATATTGGAATAAATTGGGCCCGTCTTTTAACAAAGCCTTTATAACGAGCATTTATATGCATGCTTTCAAATTGTATGAATGTGCAAAACAATATTATTACTAGTATATTTGTCAGCCCTAACATCCCGCTTCAGAATACTGAGTGATGCTGGTTTTGTAGTGTGTATTGGCTACTTAATATTCTAAGCAAGTGTTGACTGAATTGAGAGAAACTAGTCACATTTGTAACCACTTGCGATCATATACTCAATTGAAACTGTTTTATTTATTAGTGTCTATGTACTACTGCGCATTTCTAAATAGGTAGTGTAATAAATAAATAAATAAATAAATAAATAAATAAATGTGGACAACATCACATACACTGCTCTGAACCAAAGTAAGTAGCTAAAGCACTTGTGTTATGGAATTCAGAGACAACGAAGGTACCACAAACACCCAGACCCGAGACAATGTAGAAAAGTTGTTTTTTCTACATTGACCAGGCCGGGGATCGAACCCGGGACCTCAGAGCTGGAGACACCTTGAAACCGGTGTGTACGCCACTCGACCACGGAGGTCGTCCCAGAGTGTGCATTAAGTATAATATGCAGTATGTTATTATGTTGTTCACACTAAAGTCCAGTTTCTTATATTCAAGAAACGATTCGAAAAACATAAGAAAACATGAAAAAATAATTGAAGCCTAACGACGAATATTTGTACTGAGTGTCGAGCTTAGGTGGATTTTGGTACTTATCTATTTAAACAGAACAAATCTATAAGAAACTAGTTTTACGCAATTTTCTTGGCTCCTGGTCGTCAGAACACCTCGCAAGTGGTGTCGTTAGATCGGGCTCGATGTTTGGTATGTAACGATATGAAGAAATTTAGGGATCCGGAAACAAATATTTAATAGTTACGTTACCATTAACTCGCATGCTGATTGCTTGGCTCTCCAAGATGACATAAATGCCCTCTACAACTGGGGTCAGCAAAACAAAATGGAGTTTAATCCCAGCAAATGTCAAGTAATGACCTTTGGTCGTATGCGGCGCCCAATTTACGCTGATTATAAACTAGGTGACAGTATGATTAAAAGAACAATAGCCATAAAAGACCTGGGCGTCACATTCGACCAAAAGCTTACCTTCCATGATCATATGGCATCAATAGCTAGGGAATCTTTTCGTAGACTCGGATTTGTTCTCCGAAACAGTCGTGATTTTCAAGGTCAGCACGTTATTAAATTGTTGTATAATACGCTTGTACGTAGTAAATTAGAATCAAGTGCTGCCATTTGGAATCCCCATGAGAGCACTTATGTGCTACTCATAGAAAAGGTGCAGAAAGCCTTTCTAAGATACTTATACAAGCGTGTCTACGGATATTACCCATATCTATACCCAACCATGTTTTTGCTGGGGAGTCTAGGTTACAACTCACTTCAAGTTAGGCGAATGAGGCAGCAAATCTTGGTTGTATACAAAATCATTCACGGACAGATTGATGCGCCTGACCTACATAATGAGCTTCTTTGCATTTTCGCTCCCGACAATTATTGTCGCAATCGTAAGCATCATCTTTTTGCAATACCAACATGCAGGACTGTCAGTAGATCTAAATCCCCTTTACCCCGTACGCTAAAATTGCTGAACCGATTCCTGGATTCAAGACCCGAGTGTGACGTGTTTGCTAGTGGCAGAGGATTATTTTTGACGGAATGTTTGAAGTTCTGTGAGGGAGCCGAGTAAAAGTGTTTAAAAAAAAAAATAAAAAATTGCTGTAAAGCTTACTAATTTTAATTTTTTGTGTGTTATATGCAATATGGTTACTTTCATCTAAATATAATCGCTCGTTTTAGAGTTGTTAGTTTACGGAGCTAATTACGCGAGTGAAACCGCGAGACATAGCTAGTTACACATATTAGAAGGAAAACTTAGTTTAAGAGTCTTTAAGTGGATAAAGTGCTATTAAAAATGACCCCTACTTATTAGGTACACTTAGACTCTTGTACTGATTAGTTACTTAAATATCTCCTCATATACAAATTCACTTTTGTATCTACTACTACCTACCTCTACTTTCTTCATCTTTCCTGACTAAACTGTCTATAACGTGTAGACACGCGTGCCTGGCCAAAGATGGCGGGTCATGAATAAAACAAGCGACAGACGGCCAGCCTGTCCGCGACTAATGGTTGGAACTTACGTAACTTGATGTAAGCTTTTATTGGAACGATAAAATTCCTACGAATTGTATCCGACGAAACTTTAGAGAAATGTAATACTCGTAAATAAATTCCTTGCTTTAGTTTACACTAGAGTTTAGTGTGCAGTTGAGTCTATTGCAATGGCTGGTATCAGGTACTATGAGATAAGGAATTATGGAAGGTCAAAGGTCTTAGGGTAGGTGTTTGCTCAGCATTCAAGCGTTTTAAATATTTGTATCTTTTTAAAGTAGGCAGTAGTACCTAGTCGTTTTTTTTTTAGCCTTAGATCCCACTGCTGGGCAAATGCCTTCTCTTTCCTCTTCCAAACCTTTCGGTCTTCGCGATTCTTACATAAAATAATTTACGTCATACTAAAATCGTCTAAGCATTCAACAATGGTCTCCAGGCAAATAAATACATACATTATCTACAATAGGATTTGAAAACAAAGTGCAATATATTAACATAAGTATTCGCTGTTATAAAGTACGTGTCAGTGGATGCCAAGGACTCGACTGAATGTTATATAAAGATTGGTTAGTTGGATTGTTTTGGGGCGTGAATACACTGTTGATAGATTGTGTAAGTGCACATGGGGTCTGAAACCTGATCCAGATTGCTAAATTAATAGAACAATATTAAAACATTATTTTTAATTGTTTATTTTACACATCTAATTTAATACTCAACAATATTCCAATAATAAATAAATATAGATGCTTATTACTTTCCTTTAGTCAGGTATTGGATAAGGTTAGAAAACACATTTTGCAGTCTGATACGAAAATAGTATTTACTAGCGACACACAGGGGTAGACAAAACATAAATAAATTATACACGTAAACCTTCCTCTTGCATCACTCTATCCTGTCGTGAAAACCATATGAAATTCCGCGTTGTAGTTTTCGAGTTACCGTAGCGTTCAGATCAGAGATAGGCAGACACGGCGGGGACTTCGTTTTATAATATGCATAGGCTGGCAGTTACACCATACTGTTTTATTTTAGTTTGAATAAATTGATATTACCTTCATTATAATAACACATGAGAAATGCTGACAATACAAATTCAATTATAACCAGCGCCTTACTCAAAGACGTTCACGGTCGGCCATTGTTTGTTAAACAATCTGACGTCACTGTCCTCACTCAATGAATCTGTGTATCGACAAGACAATATAATAAGTTAAATTACTTTATCGACTTATATAAAACTGCAATGTTAATAGGTCTGACGTCATACTATAACAAGTGAAGTGACTATTCGTGATTATCGGGAAAGTACGTTGTAGAAAACCTGTTTCTATTCTACTCAAATACGAATTCAAATTTAAAACTCATTTATTTAAAACTAGCTGTGCCCGCGACTTCGTCCGCGTGGAATTTAACAAAATGTTTTGATAAACATAGAGATCAAGCAAAGCTATTTTGTTTAACTAAAGAATTTCATAGAGGCACTTCTAAAAATACCCTTTACTTTCTTCTCTTCTAAAGGAACTCAGCTTATTAGATGACTACGCTATTTTTACCGCTAAATGTAACAAAATAAGTAGACTTGAATAAAAACGTTTATGAATGCTGCTGTCTGGAGGCATGCTTTTATATTATATTTACAAAGCCGACTTCAATCAAAAACAATACGATTGACCCCCAAATACTAAAACGCAACTTAACTTAAAGACCTTCTTAAATTTCTATCTGTTGCTACTTTGCACCTTCAAGTGACAGAGACTGCATTAGACTTAACAGCGACCTAAAACTGATTGATTTTTCAGTATTCGGCCATGAGACATATAAACTAACATTATATACTCTAATCCTACTAATATTATAAATATGAAAGTTTGTAAGGATGTTTGTTACTCAATCACGGTAAAACTGCTGAACGGATTTGAATGAAATTTGGTACATAGATAGTTTATTGCCTGAATTCCCTATTATTTTTTATCAACTCGCGGGTGAAACCGCTAGTGAACAATAACTGTAAGCTGTATAAAACAAAAAAAAAAGTACAGGCTTTAATTTCAAATTAAAACCGAATGAAATTCAATCCAACTAAGTAAAATAAAACTGTAGCTTCACAGAGAGAAGCTTTATCACTAAGCGTTGCGGCGATTTTCAGAGGCGTCTCTTTGTCTCTCAAACTTTTGACAGCTGAAATAAAAAGACTAGTATGCATGAAGCAACTGTATCGTGTTTTTTCGTTGAAGTTATGTTTGAAATAAAGTTTTGTATTAGTGTCTTAGTGTTTGGTATCTTATCTAGTCGTATATTGATCTGTTTTATTATCCTTATTATATTATAAATGCGAAAGTAACTCTGTCTGTCTGTCCGTCGCGCTTTCACGCCAAAACTACTGAACTGATTTAAATTAAATTTGGTACACAGATAGTCTAGAGCCTGAGAAAGGGATAGGCTACAGAATATTATTAAAATACAAGGTGAAGTAGCTCATTTTCCTACGTCAACTTTATCCTACCTACATACCCATCTTACCTACGAAATCATTACTCGATATTGCCTTTTATTTATTTTGTTTTTTTTTTGCTGCCTTTTGCATATATGCCGCACATATAAAATTTCTGTGATAATCTTTATCCTTCCTTGGCAGTCGGGTAAAAAGCAGATGTTAAAAATGCATGTCTTGCGGAAATCGTCCAACGCATAGAAAGCTATGCTCTTAATTTATTGCTCCAGATTGATCAACTTCTAGTTAAGACGTCGTTTATGACTTCAAACGAACCAAAGATTGTAATGACTATGGCCATAATATAACTTGGTAATGATAGATCTACTAAATATAATACTTAAAAAGAGAAAACTATTGTATATTTTTTTTTATTTGAGTGCTTTTCAAAACATTAAAATGGTTCATAGAAGAGGTTTAACAAAGTTGAACCAAAAATTACCCTTAAATTTCTAGCGCCTATAGTAACCCAGTAGTAAACCGGCTATATTGCGGAGATGGGCTAGAATGGAAATAAAAAGCATTTTGCTTCGACCGCAAATAACATTGACAACGAAATACACTATACGTTACAAGCTCTTTAAAGAATAAAGAAAAAACAATTGAAATTGGCTCTCCCTTCTATCATCTATCTGGTTCACTTGTTGGATAGACACACCACGGGTTGTGACCCCGGACTGCTCTAGCCGTTGCTGTCTCATTAATTCTATTTTCTCGACGGTAGCATCCTCTAATCGCTGTCTATCCTTTCCCGCCCATCTTTTCCCTATTCCTTATCAGAGAAATAGGGCTAAGCGGTACCTACTCGAGCTGCCCGACTGCAGAAGTATCTTCATCTGTCAGTGATCCGCAGTCTCCCTGCGGGAGAGCTAGATTAGCAGAGACCAAATTTTAAAATCAATGAATGTTCGGTATTTACAGACAAAAAATTGACTGTTCAATATAATTATATTCCTTTTTTCAAATACCTTAGACTTTGGCAATTAATACACGAGTGTATTAGAAACAAGTATTGACAACCAAAAACCCTCAATAATGATTTCTTTCTTCATAAAATCTTATCTATCATATTGTCAGTCATATTGAAATCGAGCCTCTTATCTCCCTCCTCCCCTGAATTCCGCTGACGTCAGCGATGTCCCTTCCAAACCGATAATGGGGGAGGGATTATTCATGCCAGGTACTAAGGTCCACTTCATACCCATCTATAGCACTTGTTATGCTTAAGAGCGCTGAAGTGTTGTTCGATTTTAACTTAGATTTTATTTCTTGAGTTTAAATTGCCTAGCTTCCGTTCGTGGCTTTATACCGAGTGAGAGAGGAGAGATGAGATTTTTTCATTTTTCAAATGGCCAAGCTACATATTTTGACGTAAGGTGTAGAGTTTGTGAAGTTAGGGCGTGTACTCTTAGAAGCTTGGGTCTACATGAGATCTGATAACGTTTTGACAGTGCGAGTCATATGGTCTCGTCTTGGCAACATTTTACATGAAAATGTTTTTAGTGGGATAACTGTTTTCTCTTACTCTTTGGTTATTTACGAGCTATATGTGGTAAAATAAACCCACTAGGTTACCTACATGCCATTATTACCATAACTTTAGAGTGTAGGTGTGTAGCGTTTAGTTTACCCTTTTAGGGCACATATCATGCTAAGCATTCTAAGTACTTGCCTAAATTCCAACCTTAGTGTTTTACGTAGGCCTCCTCCTTCATACCTATGAGGCATGAACAGATAAATTTTAGAAATATGGGTTTACGCAACTTAGGAGAACATAAACTACATTTGTATAATAACTATCGTGAGGAGTATTCATAATTATTTAAAACAAAACGGTTTACTAACGTATATTCTCGAAACTAGTCGGGCGATCCCGAGAATATACGTGAGTAAACCGTTTTGTTTTAAATAACATAAACTACATTATTAAGTACTAGCGACCCGCCCCGGCTCTGCACGGGCAGCGAAACATTAGTCAATTATACACACAAACCTTCATCGTGAATCATTCTATCCAGTCGTGAAAACCATATGAAAATCCGTTCGATAGTTTTTGAGTTTATCGCGTTTAGACAGACAGGCAGACGCGGCGGGGGACTTAACAGTTGTATAACATGTATAGATAGATTTAGCCAAAACCATGAATTTGAATTTTGTTAATATAAAACAGTGTGAACTTCCAGTTCTCTGTATATAACTATATATTCTTTTCCTTATTTTATTTTCTGCTTACCTAAGTAATTGTATACGATATTTTATTTATCTCTTTAATTATTAATTCAAGCACTATCAATTGGGTATATTCTTCGTCATAAATAGCTTATTCATTATTGTAATATATTAATTTATACAACAAGATAAGTCGGCATACATTTATTTTAAAATAAAGATGTTTGAACAATTTCTATAGCTGATTACTGATGGATATGGAAACTTATTTCTTTGTTTACCTATTTCTGAATTAGAATTTATATATATAGATATATATATTTAACTTTTTTAAGCTAGCTGTTTCCTGCGGCTTCCGGGTGATCCTAATCCATTGTGTGTTTTTTTAAACATTCATTAAGTTAAACTAAGCGACCAATTAAAACAACAATCAGCCCCGCGCTTGTGAAAACTCGTGATAGAAATATCAACCTTGTTATCATAGATTAAATAAGATTTTAAGTATAAAATATATACCTATTATTATAATACTAACTAACACTGTCTGGTATAACAGCAATCGACGTTGATTTATGTACCTAATGTTGGTTACTGTGTATATTTAATCTTAATATAGTGTACGATATGTGAGACGACATTTAAATAATGTATTTCTGTGTATACAGTGTTTGTGTGTGTACTTAACACGTACATATACATTTTCCTTGCTTGTCCTCACTGATTTAATGTTATCTTTATACATAATACATCTGATTTATATTAGTCTCTTAAGTAGTAAAGAAACGTATTCTAGTACAGACAGCAGAATTGCTTCTTTCGACAAGATTATTGATTATTATTTAGTTTCGAATAATAGAAATCATTCTTCATTATAACGTGTTTTTCTTTTAAGTGACAATATGTAGTTGGTATTACGATTTGTTTCAAGCTTAAAAATAAAATAGTAAATTATTGTTTACTTAAATTATCTAGAAGGTATTGAAATGCTAGCTAGCTAGCTTAATAATTATTTACGAAAACTCAAAAATAAAGCCGATTTCTTAAGAAGTTAAATCAAGGTTTATCGACCTCGGAGATCATATCCTACTGTTCAATTAGGGATACGTAACATGCTACACGTAAAGTTTCTTTCCCACGGTGCGCGATATCGAGGATGACCACGCACGCCCAACGATTACGGACCACGCGCCCTGTGACCTTACTCTCCAATTTAATTTTAATTCTAATACAATGCCAATGCAAAATTGTTATTCATTTAGCAGGCACAGAAGCAACACACAGTACAAAAAAATACTAAATGTTTAGATTCCAGTCAGTTCCTACCATTGAATAGGATTTTTTTTTAATAACACTGAATCTCCTGTCTGCTAAACTAATATCAATTTTGAATTGACTTTGTATTACAATTAAAATTTAATTGAAGAGTAATCAAACCTATTTTTAACCAACTTAGGGTATACTACGACTTGCCGGGATTGCTACGGACGGGCTGAGACGCATCTGCGCTATCATGAACGAGCACATTCACACTGTACGCGGTGCGGGGTCATCTGCGATGTCGCACACCGCAGAAAGGCGGCTTAACATGCAAAAGACCACCAAAGAAGTCAAAAACCACATTTATATTCTTATTCTAAAACATGCAAACAGGTGTTCAATGTATGTAATTTATTGGAAACCTGATGCCAAATTTATACAAATTATTATTTATAGGTTTACCTAAGCACGTTGATGTTTCAAGTTGCGTTTCCATTTATTCAAATTCTCCCTTTAGGATACTAAATTTCAGGCTTGTCAGAGAGAATCCTCGTGTGGATTTAAATATATGGCAACCGTCTTTTATTTATTTCAACACGTTCTCTTATAGGTAAAGCATTTTCCACTGCTGCGTATTATGTGCCTTCGTTTATTCTGGTCGTAGTTTTGAACTGACTTTTTGTATGAAAGGGTATAAATAAAATAAATAAATGTGGACAACATCACATACATTGCTCTGGAACCCAAAGTAAGTAGCTAAAGCACTTGTGTTATGGAATTCAGAGACAACGAAGGTACCACAAACACCCAGACCCGAGACAATGTAGAAAAGTGGTTTTCTACATTGACCCGGCCGGGGATCGAACCCGGGACCTCAGAGCTGACGACACCTTGAAAACCGGTGTGTACGCCACTCGACCACGAAGGTCGTCGAGGTATATTTCGTAAGTAATCCAATAATCAGGATCTGATGATGAGATCTCAGGAAAATCGAGTTTAACGTAAACATTTTATGGGCACATTTTACGAGTTTTGTTTTTCATAGTTTCCACTCTAATTTGAAATGATTATAATATCAAATAATCAATTATGTTTTTAAGTCTAAGTAATAGATGAACCGTATTTTGCCTAGGCTTTCCTAAATCGACTTTCAATTTAGCTGTATACGAGAGTTAATTATAGGTATCAGTATTTTACATGAAGCAACAAACAGTATCAACATCAAATTACTTAAACTTCTTGACAAGGGCAAAGCCAATAAGAAAGAAATAAGAACTCTTGATGCGCGAGTCCGACTCGCACTTGGCCGGTTTTTAATAAATGGGGCCCACCCCTGCGTTAAGGAAAACAAAGTGTTCGCATGTATAGATTTTTACAAATCTGTTCAGATTTTTCTGCTTGAATAAGTAATAGACATCCAACCCAGGGATTATGATAGAGATGTCAGAATGAATCCGATGTTTGGCTCAGCCTTTAAGAATGTGCAGTAAACCGTATCATTTTGTTTGCTTTATAGTGTTACATTATGGTTTTGTTACATATCTGTTGCTTGTAAAGCACCCTGAATGGCCTTTGGTCGGGAACTGTTGCCAACTGTAATAAATAATATCTACTACGGATTTTCGTAGTCAGTTTAGCGCTATTTATTTGTGGAAGAAATGACTCTATTTAGTGAGCCTGATTATTGTGAATATATTTTGTTTAAGACTTTAAATGATAAGTTGCTTGACCAAACTTATAACGGGTATTAAAACTTTAAATACGATCGATAAAATTAAAAAGTCACTTATAGTTACAGAAATTTAGTACTTAAGAATTTAAATTGATCGATTACAGTAATTTTCGTAGGAAGTATTTTTCCAACGCCAGATTTTTTTTTTTTTTTTTTTTCGAAGAATAATATTAGATGCTTGACAGTTTTTTCGTACAAAATCTGTCAGACGTCAATTTTATTCCACTATAGATAGAGAAGTTTTTATGTACAAAGTAAAATAATTTGTATAATTGATGTAATTAGAATTACCAAAACAACATCAAATAACAATGATAAAAACCAGTAGTCTTTCAGCCGTTGTCTATTAAAAAAACATCGTAACGCGTTTTTATTTAGGTCGATAGTAATTATTTGGAATTAATTTAATTTTCCACTGCATGCAACGTTGTTCAGAGGTCACTATTAAATATTAATTTCCATCTGCTCTGCAAATGTTGACGCTAGAATTGTGGATGCTGAGTGCTGAGTTTATGTTGCAGAGATAATTTCGTACGTCCATTTAAAGTGGCTAATTGAATGCAGATAAGAATTTGTAAATATATCAAATAGATATTTAGTGTTTTTTTTCGGCTGTGCTTATATAACTAATATGCTATACAAAATCCATTCGGTGAAACTAAAGAAATTATACTATCATACATTTTATTAATAAGATAATTAAGTACTAAAGTAAGTAACTTCATTAATTACCTTGTTTAAAAAAATCTTGTTACAAATTTTGTGAACTGACTCTACCAGATATCTTCAGCCGTTTGGGATTGTTATGATCTTTCGATAACACTCTGTATAGCCCAAAACACTCCGCAATTTTGGATGTCTTTAGAATATATTCCACATACTTTAATATAATTAGCGTTTTGGATATACCTAACAAAAAATAACCTATCGCAATTTAAAGCAAGAGTGTGCCTTTTAAACTTTTTATGTTTTTGTGTGTGTTTTATTTGCAACTGTCTGTGGCGGAATTCTCACGAGTAGTGGTAGTATACTCTTAAAAGAGTAACAAAAGACGACGGAGTCTATTTTTGTTATAAA
This sequence comes from Diachrysia chrysitis, assembly GCA_932294365.1. NCBI lineage: Eukaryota > Metazoa > Arthropoda > Insecta > Lepidoptera > Noctuidae > Diachrysia > Diachrysia chrysitis. Next base: position 3,097,754 of record OW028659.1, on the reverse strand, counting down.
AATTACATTAAAATATATTACCGACTTGTGATGCCTACACATTTTTTTTATGAAAACGGGGTTTTTATTTTGTGGAAAATATGCAATAACCCGTCTTAATTTGGTCACAAACGTAGGTCGCATTAATGATATTTGTATGGGTTTTATGTCGTGAGAAATACGTAAACAACATGCACTAGATTAAATTGCTACACAGTTTTGCTTTTCCATTTCATTTGTAGAAAGTCGGTTATAAAAAACGTGAAAAAACACATTATACTACAATTGTAATAGTCTTTGTAGAAAGAAAGTTGCAATGTAACTGCAATGTTCTACTTCAGTGTGTTTTTAATATATTAAATGAAAATATTCTAGAACAGAAATTGCAATTTCATAAAGTTTTTTTTTTCCTTTTGTGCTGACATTCATAAGTAAAGCAGTCCATTTTACCAGATTTCTCAAAGTTGGGATTGTTAAAACTATGTAAGTGTATTCAGATAGGTACAATTCCTTTAACCTCCATCGGCGACCCTTTAAAGATATATTTTTAAGAAAATAGTAGTATATTATGTTGTGTATAACGTAAAAAATATTGGTTCTTAACTTTCCATGTCAGCATGAAAGGGTAGAGCCCGAGGCAGGACGCGTCTTTGATGTGAGAAGCGTAGAGAATACAACTGTGATAGATTGGTTTATGTATGTTTATGACAGATTCTTTTGAGAGGACCCCTGTACGAAAAGGATTCTCTTTAGCCTGCAAATGTTGTATGTTGTAAATATACTCTTTAAATCATTAAAAATATGCTCTTTGAATAAGTAAGAGCTGATTTCTTGTGATTTAATTTCTCCAACGCCAGAAACGATACACATACTCAAACACGCTCAAAACACACATATAAATATTATACACACAACACACACTTATTAGGTATCCGTTTTTATTCAGTGAATTTTGAATTTTTTACTATTATATTATACAAAATCGTCAGACTTCAATTTTATTCCACGACAAAAAATGGTACTTATAGTAATTAGCATTGGAAAAATTAACCCTAAATACATTCGAATACAATTTCGGACTACAAATTTCTTATTTTGTAAAAATATTATCCATTCTGTATAGCTGTCTAACAAATGGATATTTCTTTACGAACTCTAATATATTTTCAAGTACTTATTTGGTTAGTCCTAATTAAACACAATTCTTAGGTCACAAAACAAATAAATCATTTCCATCAAGTAAAACAGACAATTGTAGTTATTCGCCGCGATTTAGTTCAGCAGTTCAGCAGACCGGTCGTAAATCAGGCGGAATTAGAACACCCACCGTTTCTTTAATAGAAACGCCTTGTATCTGATTAGAAAATTACTGGCATTACACAGATTTAGTCTTTATGTAGTTGGAACTGATGTAGAGTGTGGATTATCCTGTTAGATAAAATTGGTATTGTTGTTTTTGCGTTTCAATTTTAGAGCATTGACAATGAGAGATGCCATAATATACTGATGTTCCCTTCGGCCAAAGTACGTATCGGCCGTACGGTAGAATCTACCGTGGCCTTTTGTAAGAACTGACGTATCGTGTTTAATGTCATGACAGGAAAATTTATAATAGTGTATGTAATTTTTGTTTGTGTGTCGGAATAAGATCGGTGTGTCTGTCAGGATACATTTTTGTTTTGCAATCGTATGTGTGTATTTAATAAGTGTGCTACCTCGTTTCCCGCATTCACTAGCAAAAGTTGTTTGGTGCACTATGGGGTCTCTCGTTGTAAATGATCCAGGGATTCAATGATCTTCAAATACTCTGACGAAAAAATCGTAACCTGGATTATAAGAATTATTAATACACCTATATGGAACAATAAATTTAGTAATATTTGTTACCAATTTCTGCTACCTAAGTAGTGGTTTATAAACGCATGTCTATTAGCGTGATATTTTGAATCGCAAGCGGCAGTGTTTTTTTATAAGTAATTAATTAGGTATTTATATATTTTGTTCGATATGTCTGTACTCGATTAGTAAATAACAAAAGACTACCCTATTCAAATAGCAATAAACGTTACTGAGTATCTAAAATCTAACCTAACCGTATAAACTTATGGCCCGGCCAAAACAAGAAAGCTTTGCACAAACCAACACTTAAGAGGATACTTAAATAAAATGCACACGTTATAAAATCCACACTTTCGTTGTATTTCGCTACACTTGCAGAATAATATGGACGCGCCTATTGAATATGTAGGCTTTAGTGCAAGAAACGTGCCTCGGAGGTGCAAACGTAATGAATAACATTCAGATGCACCTATGAGTTTATTCTTGGCCAATGACCGTGTGTAAAAAGGTCACTTCCTTATTAGAAAGCTTCAAAATACCAGCAGGAATCGAATCTGCGCCTTTAAATAATGCCACACCTTCAATTTAGTAATACGAATTGTCTTGCTACAATATAATAAATATCCTTACTAATATTATATATGCGGAAGTAAGTCTGTCGCGCTTTCACTCAGTCTAGAGCCTGAGAAGGGACATAGGCTACTTTTTGCCGCGATAACCGACATCCACGCGGGCGGAGCCGCAGGTATCACTAGTAATTAATAAACAGTCAGCATTTCAATTTCTATCTAATAGTTTAACCTCGAAAAGTAGGTACTTGATATAGTCATGCAAAATCATTTTACGTGATGTTAATATTCACCTGTTTCAAGAAAAACATACCAAGGATCAGCAACAACTAATCCAAAAAATATCCGCTGACATCATGATCATATGAATTACATGTTTCGACGCCTCTTCAAAGTTAGTGCGGTTGGCTCACGGCCAGGTATCGAGGGAAAGAGTGAAAATAAACGCCAGTGACCTTTGCAGAGCGGGCTTGTATCACCTTCGTATGCAAAGTATCTATGAATGTATGAAAGTTATCTTTAGGTATAAAATATTCTTTTGTTTTGTCTCGCATAAGAATATTACGTTTGAAAAAGTTAAGTGCTTTCTAGTATTTAATTCGCTTGTCTTTTTGTGCTGTAACTGCTGTGATGAACTTTTGGGATGGTGGTTGAAAAATAATAAAACGTTAAAAATCAATAATTATTTTATTTCAAGAAAGTGTGATACTGTCTGTTACAAAAAATACAGTTATACAAATATAAAAATGTAACAATACGAGCAGTTCTGACGTCCTAGGTAAAATAGATACTTATATCATTGGATTTATCTACATTCCTAGATATAATTGAAATGTTATTCATTTCTTTTGTTGTAGAATTCAACGGACTGTTCTAGATTTGACTGCAGTTGCTCTGCGGCTTTTTACCATTAGCCTACACAACCAGATATATAGTTACTCATCTTTAATATACAGGCTGTTACCAAAAGGTTATATTTATCCAGAAGGGGTGAAGTAATTTTTAGAGTCTGAAAACTGATGCGAAGAACTGTGTATCAATTAATAAATAAACTCATTTTGAGCTGAAACTTTGTGAACTGACTCTATACCAGATGTACTCTTCAATCCTTTTGGATTGTTATGACCTTTCAGTAACATCCTGTATATGCTGGCATAGGTTTTTTTTATCAGATTAAACTTTTGTGTAACCCCAAGAATATCAGATAAACATTAGGCTCATGCGCACCACGTCACACTGAAATGTGATAATCATGGTAGACTAATTACTTAGCAAATGTACTCGATTAAATCTTAGAGCAAACACGGAACGTTAGCTCATTTTTGCGCGTAATACGCGATAACTAAGCGCAAATATGCGGAAACAACGAACGATCAAACAGCGCTAAGCGCTTCTCAAATAATGATGACGTGATCAATTAGGTATAATGTTATCAAGATTAGAAAATTACGTTAGTAAGAGGCTGTGTCGAATGTACCGATTTTACCGTGATTAAAAAAAAACGTAAAATGAGTATTCATGCACATAATCTGGCCTGTTATGTGCATGCAAATCTTCTTAACAATCTACAGAGCCAAAATGTTTATTATGGTATGAAAACGTCATGTAGGTATCACAAATACGTAGCCTGATTTCCATCCGTTTTTTAAACCTTAAAATTCCTCATGAACCAGCATTTTACTGACTAAAACCACCAGGCTGCTTCTTATTTCCCTATAACTCAGATCAAACAGGAAAAAGAATTTACGAATCCTAAAATGCAGTCCCACACTGTAAATATAATAATATAGGTGCGGACTGCCATACCTACTCGAAGTTACAAGTGACATTATCAATGATAACTAGTGATTGATATCGTATTGCGATATTACTGCGATAACAGCTGATAAAATATGTCGTTCATCTTGAATGTATTCAAATGTTTCTATTTGACAGCATTACATATTTTTTTGTTTTATCTTGGTACTTTGAAACAAGGTTTTTCTTCCCGTGACTTCTCGATCTCGTAATTTCAACATCACTACGTCATCGTCAATACATCCGTCTAGCTTTTCTGAAATTATGTTAGGGTCGGCTTCCAGTCGAACCGGTTTCGGCTTCAGTTCATTTTACATGGAGCACCTGCTGTCTGACCTCCACGATCTATTTTACTGGGCAATATTAGATTACTACGTCATCGTCTATCGTCAGCAATAAAATCTTCGTAATGAATGACAACACCTTAGACAAGCACAAGAGCGTGCCCATCGCTAGTAGCCCCTTATCCCGAGCGTAAGCACATATTTAGCTAAATGTACTACGCTCGTTTACTGATTTAAGTGTGTTTTGTTTTGATGTTAAGTGAATTTCCGTGCGACGACAGACGTTTATGCGAAAAAAATCGAGGGTTCTGATATTATTAGGGTAATATTAGGTTTTGAGATAGTTTTAATGCAACGGTGCGTTCTCTTTGGAGACTAATTTTACAATTTTCTTGTGCTTACTAGTGCCAACAGTTCATACAAGATATGCGCGCTCTATAGTTTACTTATTGATTCCTCTAAGAAAAACACTAGTCGCTACGTAGTTATCGTGAGAAAAGAATATCCACCACATAATTTTGGCATTGCCATGGCTTTTATCTTTACTTGTTCAAAGATTCTTAAAGTTAAAGATCCAAAGCAATAATCATTTGAATATTGTACAATCTTCCTTCACGAAAAAGGCTGTTTGCGTCCTGCTCCCGGGGGCCCTATTCGCCCCTTTGAAACTTTAACATCAAACGGGATTCAGATTTCCGCATAACGCAAAATGATGTCACTCTTAAAAGATTCTAGCAATAGATGCAAAATACTGTCAGATATGATGGTAAAGTCATCTTCATTTTAATCTTTAGTAAAATCAAACAAAAAGTAATATATATTCTGTCCGTAACTTGGTTAATATCATCACTTTTATATGTCGTATAATATATTTTTATAATATTGATTGTATAATATATTTTGAGCTAGCTAGAGTCGACATTTTCAAACTGGCTACCCTGAGATGAAATGCCGAAATAAACTCAGAGGTCACAGCCTCTTTTAAACTCCAGACAATAGTCCAAGGTAAATTAGTAAAGACTCATCAGTGATTTTGTATTTACACTACAGGTATAAATGTTTTGATGATATATAAACGAAAATTAGGTCATATTTTTCGCTACGTGACACTCGTTATCTGCAACACATCGTGCTATCATTGGGTGTCTTATGCATCAGTGATTGTTGTAATACTTGCAATGCCGTGTGATTTCTAACATTTAATAAATCCGCTATGTTTTTACCCAAACAAATTCCATCGACTTCATCAACTTACATCTCTGTATATTCTTTAATTTTGATCATTTTACCTAAAGATGTTTAAAGCAAATCGATTGTCAATTGTTTAAATTATATAATTTATGCTTCAAATAAATTAAATAAATGTCATGGTGGCCTAGTGGTTCAACGAAAGGATTTGTATGCAAAAGGTTGCAGGTTCGAACCCACTACAGGCAAGTACCAATGTGACTTTTTCAAAGTTATGTGTAATTTCTTCTTCGTTCTAAGACATCATTGACAAAAATCGTAAGGAAGCCTAGATTCCAAAAAAAATAATCTGAATTCGCCAACCCGCAAGTGAGCAAGCATGGTGATCAATGCTCGTGCCTTCTCTACATGAGAAGAGGCCTGTGCCCAGCAGTGGGACATATAACCTGGTATTATATCTATCTTTCTGTACCAGTCCTGTACGTAATAGACATAGGCTTTTCCTAATATCCTATTTTTTTTCACATAAATAATTCCATAATTGCTGCTATCTACCTTGCCCTTATTTCGCCTGCTAATTTTATTAACACTGATAACCCAATACTCTGAATGATTAAAAATGTGGCTGTATTTTATCGCGATAAGATCCGGTTTGAAATTACGAATACCATAAGTATGTCGTAATTATTGTAATTAATATTTATATTCATTAAATAATTATATAATGTGGTGTGAGCCATGTTGCGCTATTTATTACAGGAAGCTGTAATCGCAAGTTATGACAATGACGAATAGTGATGGATTTTTATAATTATAAAAAAAAAATCAAAATCAAAATATTTTTATTTCGAGTAGGCCTTTTCAGGCACTTTCAAAACGTTAAATGACTCTAGTTGCGCGGTTCCAAAATGTCACTGTTATTGTTATGTCAATGTTATGATGTTATAGTCTGTGTACTTCTTTGCTAAATGTTTTAGGTTTTCAGTAGGATAAAATAAATGGTTTGGTAGAACTTGTAAGCAAGTATTTGTATTACGAAAATTGGTAAAAGAGAACGGTTTTTAGGTTTCCGTACCCGGTAAAACGGGACCCTATTACTAAGACTCCGCTGTCCGTCCGTCTGTCCGTCTGTCACCTGCCTGTAACTCATGAACTGTAATAGTTAGACAGTTGAAATTTTCACAGATGTATTTCTGTTCGCGCTATAATAACAAGTACAAAAACACAGAATAAAATAAATATTTAAGAGGGTTCCCATACAACAAACGTGTTTTTTTTTGGTAATTTTTTATCGATATTGATAGTAGACATATAGATAGATATTGGTAGTGTTGTCAACAGGTGGACGCTTGAAATATTCACAGAATATTTAACATGAAAATATTAAAATAATATTAAACTATAATAAAGCAAATATTTAAGGGGGCTCCCATACAACAACCTTCGTTCGCGAGTCCGACTCGCTGTTGGCCGATTATTATCTTTTAATTACATATCTTCGTTAGGTTGCTGTCACGTATTTAATATTGACATCCCGAACCCATCTCTATAATTAGAAGTATTTTTTACACTTTGCTGAGTGTAATATATTTAAAAACTACATCATTTTATATGACTTTAATGCGTCGAACGTGATTTTCGCTCCAAACGTGTATCGGAATACGCCTTAATACTTACCATTAAATATTTTTACGACTTTGTTTGTTTACTATGTTTACAAATTACATTAGTCCATGAGTTATAATGTCTAAAGATGTGACATCTATTAATTTGTTTTTCATAAATCTTATTGAAGGAGCTATAAAACAAAAAAAATATTTAACTTACAATTATAATACGTTTAATAACTTTCGTGAGGAAACCGTTATGTTTCTAAACAATTTTGAATATTTCAACGAAACATAACGGTTTACTCACGCACATTCTCGGGATCGCCTGAGTAGTTTCAGACTCAATAAGAGCCCCTAATCATTAGCTGATGCGGCGGCGGTAGTGTCGCAAATAGAACTGATTTCAGCTCATGATTATTTACTAGTATTGAGTCAATACTAGTCGGGCGATCGGGCGGCGAATAAACCGTTGTTTCTAAATAATTAATTATAATATGAACAAACGATTTTGCTATGATAATCAAGCCTTCCAAATAAAACGTCTAACTAAACTCACCTTAATCCATTATCGTTTCGTAAACCGCACCCACGGTTTATAAAACTGTTATTCCACAATAAGTAGTAAACATTTTACAGTCGGTGCTATTGCCTTGTCAAGTATAAAAGGGTCCTGTATTCAGTTGGGCACGAATCGACGCCATTGTGTGATAGCCTTGTGCCCAATGATGGCCGTCAATGGTCGCAAGTGGTCATGGTTGTTGTTGTTAAGTAAATTATTTGTTATATTTGCGTAAAAGGTTATGATGTAATGAATGGTACGAGAATTTCTTCAGCTTCTATGGAAGAAAAAGAAGTTAGTTTCAAATTAAAAAGATTTAATTAGTTTAAACTTTACCTATGGTTGTATTCTCTATCTTTATAAAAAAATAAACGAGATCCATGCATGTTTAGCTTATTGCAGTTCTTCAGTCTGTGGAGATCGATGACGAAAGTTTATTTATTTATTTATTAAGGTCTCCAACAAGGAACACTTTACAAGCAATAAAAAAATATCAGTTTTACTGTTTTTTGTGCTTCCTTTATTGCAGGAGACCACATCATGTAAAATAAACTGATTTATATCTAACAGAATCAACACAAAATAACATAAAAATAGAACTGATGATAAGTAAAACACACATTAAATGGTTGTCTTAAAGCTAAAGTAACTACAATCTTCTGTTTCCATGCTATCTTGAATATGCAATTAGGGCGCTTCTTGTATATTCACGTATATCTGGCGCCACCCAAGAAAATACCTACTTGAATACTTTAAACCAGCCTGTCAACTTTGTTACCATCTTTATTGATAAGCCATTCTTTACACCTTTATTCATATTTCCACCATGTTATGCAACAAACACATGCTGACATAGAAATCCCACCAAAAACATTTTCATGTAAAATGTTGCCAAGACGAGACCATATATATGACTCACACTATCAAAAAGTTATCAGATCTCATGTAGAGCCAAGCTTCTAACTTTACACGCCCCAACTTCACAAACTCTACACCTTGGTCAAAATATGTGGCTTGGCCATTTCGTTACATTCACATGAGCGTAAGGTGAAAAATTTATTCACTATTCATTAATTTTCTCTTATACAATAGTTCTTGTAGTAACGAAATGGCAGACGCAGATATTCTCTTAAACAAATAAAGATGTTACTCAACAAACGATACATAGTTATGTGTGCATCAGATAATTGTACGCGAAGATGCGAGCGAGCGTGACCGCGCAATCATTACTGTCATCGCACTTAATATCATGCGATCAGCATTCATCATTCTCGTTATTATGTGCTTGTAATTATTATGATTCCTGTTATTTAATATACATATCAATGCCTTCGGGAATATTATATCCGGTTTATAGAGTCCCGGAAAGATGATGATGAAAGATGTTACTCGTGGATACCATCAGCTGTTTCGTGAATCCGTTTTTAAAATGTAAGTACTTCGGATTGATATAAGCCAATTTCCCTACATAAAAATTTATTATAAATAAGTAAAATAAGTGCGGACAACATCAACTACATTGCTCTGAACCTAAAGTAAGTAGCTAAAGCACTTGTGCTATGAAATTCAGAGACAACGAAGGTACCACAAACACCCAGACCCGAGACAATGTAGAAAAGGGGTTTTCTACATTGACCGGCCGGGGATCGAACCCGGGACCTCAGAGCTGGCGACACCTTAAAAACCGGTGTATACGCCACTCAGCCACGGAGGTCGTCGAAATTATCACTCCCTAATGTAGAAATTAGTCAGTCAACAAGGATGGTATGTAGATATGGAGGCCGAGGTTGACTGAGCACGGTGCGCTGGACGTATGTACTAGAGAGATCGTCACTCGGGGACACGGGCTTCTTGCACCTCCTGAAAAATAACCTCAAATTCACTTTACAAAACGCCTACTAAAACAAAAAGCTTAAGTGAAAAGGGCAATAAACAAAAGTTGGAAAGTAGAAGACTGTGTACTTGTAACGAGAAAATTCTTCACCGTCTTATTTATTATGTAATGCGGCGTGTTTAGGACCACTTCACATGTTTTATACACGTCTAAAACTTTATATACAGCGTACATCGCAAGTGGTAATAATTTGATATTAACATCACCCTTATATCGAAGCAGTAAGGTTGGATTTCGTAATTCATAGATTCCACTGAAATGTGGTTTATTTGTAGCTGAATTTGTACGTGGTTTTTCTTTTCTGTAAACGTTTGGAACGTTGTATATTGTTGTTTTTTTGTTATTATTGCACGCTAACAAGTTTTCAGCGCCGAAAATTTAACATGTTACACGAGACAGCATCAGGTGAAAAAAAAAAAAAACTGTAAAGTTTATAAAATAAGTTCAATAAAAATTACTTTAGTTACTTGTTATTTGCTTAATTTAATCATTTTAATAACATCGAAATTATTCAGAATGTCAGACTCACACTATACGACGACATAACCCTACACTCTGTACTTTTCCTATGTTTTAATCGCTATTTCATAATAACGAAAATTTCCATCAGAGAAAACTAAGAAAACTCCTCGTGAGCAAAGTTAACAATAACCTCTTGAAACTCAATTCAATTATGTAAAGAGACGCCAAAACGTGCCCCAGCACACAGCTCGTAGTTTACACGCATAACAATCTCCACTTCTCCAGTCGAAAGTTATTGACTCGGGCCACGTACGATCTGTCACCGACAGCATTACCAGCATTACAAGTCCTTGTGAAATGCAGTTTAGTGCATGTCTGTACGCCTGTCGTTATGTATGCTCGTCTGGTACTTCAGCAATTGGTGTCTGGCTTTTTGCTGATAAAGAACGATACGTGGTTGTTAATGAATGGAAAGTGTTTGAAAGTAAATTATGTAACGAGCTGATAATGGCTGACTTTTTAAAATTTATTGTCATTTCGTACACGTATAGAATTTTCAGTTATCTTAAAATGCGTATACATTAAAATGTATTGCTTTTTTCTATTTAATCATGTTCTATCTTGTTATTTCATCCATGTTGTTTTTTTGCACTGAAAGTCTCACTTGAGAGAGTGTTTTTTGGTAAAAAGTCTAAAAGGCCCGGTCTTATGTAGATTTGTTATTTCAAACCGTATGATCATGCAGTTATATTTTGTTTTGTGTATATTCTTTATTTAATAGACCTTTCTCTTTGTCTACAGTCAATGATCCAGCTAAAAGAACGCAAAGAAATGGACGAGGCATTCAAGAAGGCGCAGAAACCTTGGGCGAAGCTGCTGCAGAAGGTGGAGCGCACGCGACTGGAGTACCACACGGCTTGCAAGCAGGAGCGGACGGCGCAGAACCAGGAGAGGAACGCCAGTGGGGACAGTTCGCTTAGTCCTGATCAGGTCAGTAGATAGAATATCGAAGACAAACCCGTGAACTATTGAAAAGAGAGAATTTACTATCGGAAGATATGGGTGAAGAGAATATTTTCGGTCATAATAGAAGGTCATTAATCATTAGGAATTTAAAAAGCTTTGCCTTCGAGTAAACCTTAAGATATTAGAACATTACCCATTGGAATGTGCAGTAAATCACAAAATTATGATGAAAAGTACTTAATTACTGCGTCGCAATTTTTTTCGGGGTTTTTTTGGATTTTCTCCGCCGTGGAGAAGGCGGTTGTTGTCTACCAAGGTTAACCACAGAAAAAATTGAAAACAAAACTCATAAACTATATACTCTTCATTTTTAGATTACCAATATAATTTATTGGTTATCAAATCCGTAGGATTTAGAAACAATTTTGGTATAGATTAGAATACATTGAGCACTGTTACGTTATCACCGGTCCTTTAGATCATAGATATAGGTAGTCAAAAAGGTTTTAATATCAACATCGGTTTTTCTTTAGTTATTCTAAATACTTTTAACGTCAATAGATTCTTCTTCAAAAGCTAACTATATCTGTATAGCAAAAAAAAAAGTGTGTGTGTACTTATGTACGCACGTAAGAAGTTATACTTTTTTGGCGGAACAAGATAAAATTCTTTCTCATAAACTGGTATAAAAAGCTCTAAACTCTATAACTGGCATCGGACATCTTGACATATGACATTTTTAACATTATATAGTTTGGAAAAACTAAAATGTTGACTACCTAGCTAACTTCAGGGTGTAGGTTTTCCGTGACGGTGTGCGCGCGCATCGTTTTCGAGAATTAATGAGCGGTTAAGCAGACAGCTTCATACTGTTAATTTTGTGTCACAGATGCGCGCGCATCTTAAAATTTCACTCTCATCATTTTTTCATAACGCGCCTAAAGAAGTATAACTTCAAAAATGCAACAGCATTCTTTATCTCCTCAGGATACAGTATCACTGATAAACCTATATACAATTTAAGAACAAACAAGGAAGTTTTTGTAAAAATCTTTTCTCAATACATTGATATGAGAGTGTTTGAATACCCTTAATATTATTGGATTGATGCATCCAGGATTCTTGTTTAAGAAGGTTATATTGGCAGCAAATAGAGTTTGGACGTACAAATTATATTCATAGTAATTCTCTTGTTGATTTTCCTAAAAGGATCAGTTAGTAGTATCGCTAGCAAATATATTTTGACTGTGTATCGATTTTGATAAATTGAAAAATGTTTTCGTATTTAAAATGACTTGATCAAGCATCTACTACTATATAGGATTCACATCTATACTTAATAGTTTCATTTAAGTTCATTTCTTCTATAAATAACTAGGTGACCCCGCGAACTTCGTACTAACAGTCGATTCTTTAATTATTATTTTTTTATTTTTTTTCTCCGTAAGAACCATCCCCGTACTTCAAAGAATATTCTAAAAAAAGAATTGTCATAATCGGTTCAGCTGCTCTCGAGATTTGCGCCTAGCAACACATTCAGCGATTCATTTTTATATTATATAATATTAGTTTGTAAAAGAAATTTCTCTTTGTCAACCATAGCCAAAGGAAAAAGTATTTAAGCATTTCCTCTCGGGGAAGGCAGTTATGAAACATAACACATTGCCGAAAGTGTAACGAGATTGTTTTTCCAGTTATCAGTTTGATTCGGCGTATGCTTTCGGATTTACGGCCGATCACGATCAATCCGAATAATAAGCCTTACTGCCTTCAAAATAAAGCCTCTTTTAACATGAATCCTCGGTTTCCGCAATATCTCGATAGAATATTATTCCAATCAAAGTATTAAGCATTTTCTAACAATATACGCCGACGGAATCGGGTCGAACGCGCCGCCGGTATTTCCAGATAGACTTAGGCAAACGATGCTTTACTTCAAACGTATCTAAAATGGTTTAGACACTTAGACTGAATTCACAGTATTTGGTCGATAAATGTGCATTCTGAAAACAGTTGCAAAGACTCCATCCAAGACCTTCCTGACTTATGATAGCAACGACAAAAACCTAAAAAAAAAAAATGTCTGATCTTGTCTTGAGCACAATGCCTGTCTAAAAATAAAGTATTTAAGCGTAGTATTTTTATTGCTTAAACTTCATTTATTATTTTTCAAATGTTCTCATCTAAAATGGACAATGATACAGTTAAATATCCACTGAATTGTAACAGTTTTTCACAATCAAGACACGTAGTATATTCTTTTGAATGATTGTTCTAGTAAATATTTTGGTATGCTGCCTTTGTTTAAGCTAAATATTGTCTTAGCTCGATAAATTCTAAGCGAGAAAGGTCAAACAACAACTTGTTTGGAAACAAAAATCAAATATGTAGATATGTCAGGAATTCTTAACTTTATGTTCTGAGCTAACAGAAAACAATAGGGGAGCAAACTATTTTGTATTTATTTACACGTCACATAGATATTAAGAAAATATTAGACACGTATTTTTTATTTTTTATACTTAAACAAACGACGATGATACAGTGAATTGAAATTTCGCGTGACGTCACTTGTGGCTACAATTATAAACCATACTTGAAGTCACAAGCCCCCACTCCAGAACTTTAAAGCGCTTTAACTTTGTAATTTTTCAATGATTTGATAAAAGAAAAAATACGAGTTTATTTTTCTTTTTTTATCTACATGGTGGACTAAATAGATATTTCCTTTTCATACCCAGTCCGCTCCCCTATTCCGTATTGTACTTCATAACTTGCTCACACATACGCGTGCAGAAATGTATTTCAAACTCGTAAATATAATACGACTTCATAACTATAAGTTTGATGGCGTATTAAGTTTTGAATGCATTAGCGAAACAATACGGAATTAAAATGAGTGTAAGGTATTAAATACAAGATAAAGTTAATGAACGAGTAATTTGACGTGTGAATAGAGTAACATTAATATCATGGGTATAAGTAGGAAAGTAAATCATGAATAAAAGTAGGTATACTGCGCCCGTATTTGCCAAATATGTATGATCTTATTAATATAAATCGCGATGGAGCTTAACAACGGATTAACAGATTCTAATTTTAAATTCTCTATAGAAAAATTGAGTATAGAATCTGCTAAGCAATCGCTAATCGCAGTCGAGAATTTTGTTAATAAGGCCAGTAATGTACAGACACGAGTTTTAAGCAAAAAACAACTGTAATGCTTACATAATTATAAGGTTCAATTTTCGCTACAACTTAATATTTTTGTCTTTTTCAACACTAGCCAGTCAATAATAAACTTTATTTAAACACGCATAAAGCTGAGGTTTGTTTTAGTAAAATTAACATTAATACGCACGAGAATTTAATTAGATTATAATGTACTTATATTTTGTGTTCCTGGAAATATAAGAGAGAAAAAAGCTATCATTGCAAATAAGAGGCAAGAAAATGCTTTTCCTATTTCATTGTTATTAATAAAAGTAAAGATTTTTTTTAAGTAAGGAGTTTAAAACAAAAAAAATATTTTTATTTAATTTTATATGTAATAACAAAAATGTACACATCCTTTCCTAGTTTTGTCTAAATTTTAATAACTCCCAGCCTACACAAAAGTCTACTAAAAATCATAACGAGAGGCATTCTGACATATTGTTCCGAAAATAAACCCCATCCAATTAAAACATAAACTCGAAAGCAATTAAACTGGTGACAGCTGCGTTCAAAGTCCGAAAACAAAGTTGGACTTATTAGGTCCATCGTTAAAGTTGGACAGATGACGAATTAGCTTCTTGTTGAGGCGTTCTTAGTTATACAGTCGAACCTCTATAAGTCGAACATCAAGGGAGACGCCAAAAATTTCGAGTTATAGAGTTTTCAACTTATGGAGGATTTCGACTTAGGCGGATTTTGATTCGACATAAAGAGTTTGAGGTTTATTCTTATAAATTTTGAGTTAGAGAGGTAAAATAAATAAAAATTCGACTTGCAGCGGTGACAAACATATTTTTATTTATTATAAATCAACATTATTTCAAATCATTTTAAAATAAAAAATATGGCATTAAAAAAAGTCAGTAATTTTTTTTTGCTTTAGATAATTTGGTTGTTCTCTATCTATAGCATTGTCTAATCTATAAAGAGCAGAAAATTCTTCTTCTTCAGAGTTACTGGTCTGCTCTATAAAATTACGTAAGGTATTCAATGCGGTTCGCGCCTCTTTGATGGAAACCCATGGAGCGCATGTACTATTCACGTCTTCTATGTCATCTAAATCATTAGTATCGGTTTTTTGAGCTACTGAATCGATAATTTCGTCATCAGATAATGTCCCAGCAGTCATAATTCCATCATCGCACGAAACAAAGTCCTCAAAGGATATTCCTGATTCAGATACCACTGCGTTCCATTCTTCAGGAGGTGAAATAGAAATATCTTCGGTTTCAGCTACTACTGTTGACGACGATGAAAAACCACAGTGTACATAACAGTTTTTTATTGTAGTCACAGTAACATTTCGCCAAGCTTTATCAGCCATTCTCATGGCTTGCAATACATCTATAGTAGAATTCTTTTTTTCTTCCATATTATCCAACATGTTCCTGACAACTTCTTTTCGATACAATGACTTGAAGTTTTTAATGATACCTTGGTCCATAGGCTGTAATTTTGATGTGGTATTGGCAGGCAGGTAATGTATTTTAATAGCTTTCATTTGTGGAATATCATTATGAGCTGTACAATTATCAAGGAACAACAAGATTTTTCTTTTTTCTTTGGCCATTTTCTTATCAATGCTAATGAGCCAGTTCTTGAAAATTGCAGAAGTCATCCATGCTTTTGTATTCGCTTCATATTGCAGTGGTAGTGATTTACATCTTGAAAAACAACGAGGTTTTTTAGATTTGCCGATGACTAATGGTGAGAGTTTTTCTGTGCCTGACATGTTTGCTCCTAGCAGGATAGTCAAACGTTCCTTGCTATGCTTCCCACCATGGCATTTATCATTTTTAAAAGTTAGAGTCTTATCAGGAAGACATTTAAAAAACAGGCCTGTTTCGTCAGCATTGAAGATATTGTCAGGTTCGTAACCATGTAACAAATCTTGCAATTCACTTTTCCATTTGTTACAGGTTTCAATGTTGACACTTGCACTTTCCCCACAAACTTTTTTAAAAACAAGATCCTGTCTTCTTTTGAATTTTTCTAACCATCCATTACTGGCTCTGAAATCAACGAGTCCCAATGATTTAGAGAATATTTGGGCTTTTTCTTGTAACAGTGGTCCACTAACACTGATATTTTGGCTGCGACACTGCTCAAACCATTTAAGTAAGCACTCCTCCAAGCCCGGATATTCTGCAATTCGTCGTCTTTTGCAGGACAAACTTTGACCGTTTTGTATTTTTCTCATGATGTCTGATTCATTTTTTATTATTGTTGAAAGAGTACTCATTGGCAGGCCAAATTGTTCAGCAACATCTTTCTTTTTTTGACACCTCTTCACAGCTTCGAGCACTTCTAATTTTTCAGCAAGACTCAAAGTTTTTAGTTTACGTTTCACAGCACTCATGTTAACTGTTGTACTAATTGATGTGTATTGCAGTAGAACCGAACTACATCTGACAGTATTTAAGTCGAAAACAAATGACTTGCTTAGCTAAATTTCAAAGGAAATCAAAATTGAACACCTGACACCAAGCAAGCAAACACGTGTTTACGTGAGTCATTCATAAATTTATTATCGTATACTCCTAAAATGTTTTCTAAGAAGCAATAGTGTACTCACATTGTCGGCAAGTTCTTAAAGTCGGTAACTTATTTTTGTTCGAACAATAGAGGTAATAAATTCCAAATGATCAAGTTGTAGAGGTTGTAAAATAAAACGTTGCTATGTTCGAGATACAGAGGTCAAATTTATTTTTTCGAGTTATAGAGTGAGAATATGTACCAAAATGGCTTGGAGGGACTCGGTGATTATTTCGACTAACAGAGGGTCAAGATTTCAAGTAATGGAGGTTTTGGTGTTTGAAGGGAAGGGAACAAAACATTTTTTCGAGATTTGGAGGTTTTTGACTTATCGAGGTTCGACTTAACGAGGTTCTACTGTATAAGTATGCGAAATCATTCAGGTTCATAGTGGTTGGTGTATTAGCCTGGAATCATGATGAAGGCGAATTTAACCTGAAGGCTTCTTATAATTTTCTATGGATTTCTCATCTAGAATAAAAATAGATAAATAATCGTGGTGTAACTTTACTGCTTGTTACCTAATTGGTGGATGGATCGCCCGACTAGTTTCAGACTCAATAGGAGTCCCTAATCATGAGCTGACGGCGGTGGTATCGCGAGTCGAATTCTACTACCGAAACTAGTCGGGCGATCCCGAGAATATACGTGAGTAAACCGTTTTGTTTTAAATAATTATGAATACTCCTCACGAAAGTTATTATACAAATTCTTGTTACCTGCACTAAATGCTCCTTAATAGTTTTTTAACCATAGTTTCGACATAGGTAAATATAACCACTATACAGTCAGTGTCTACTTTAATTACAGTATACCACTGTACTGAGCTTTCGACATAATTATTTCCTTTATTTTGTAGTGAGTACATCGTCGATACTAGTCCTTACGGTTTTCCCACCTTATTTGTTAACTAAATAAGCTACTTAATCCGCGGTTTGCATATGTAACCGGGACAAAACTTAGCCCGACTAAGGGAGGTCGCACATCAGCCGGTTTAATAGTCGACTTTATTTAATAAATTATAAATAAATGTGGACAACATCACATACATTGCTCTGAACCCAAACGTAAGTAGCTAAAGCACTTGTGTTATGGAATCAGAGACATCGAAGGTACCACAAACAACAAGGCCCGAGACAATGTAGAAAACTGGTATTCAACATTGACTCGTCCGGGGTTCGAACCTGAGACCCCATAGCTGGCATTGAAAACCGGTGTGTACGCCACACCACCCGACCTCGAAGGTCGTTAAAGTGTCGTGTTGTATGTCTAACCTAACCTAGCAACCTACCTATCGAAGACACTTGGCAACTCGTGTTTACTGCCAATTTGGCAAGGGTTATATTCCCTGACCGAACAAATAAGTATACCGAATTTATGAAAAGGAAATAAGTAAGTATTAGTTATAGGCTAAAACTCTTTTACAAGGAAAGAACTACAGATTTTCTTTTAGATAGTAGTTTTATATCTTCGGTGTAAACATCAGGTTTTCCAATAACTAAGCCCGCCATTGTACATTATTCTTGCATAGAGTTTAAATGAATAAACAATATGTCTGGTATAGAATTTACTAAAAAAAACCAGATGTAGTCAATTCAGTCGCAAATGTGCGCCGTTCCTTAGCTCCGTGTATCGATCGCAGGCAAAGTTCCTTGACCACTGCCCCCGTTCACAGACAAAACTTATTTCAAACTTACTTGGGAAGTTATAACTTTCAATCTAATAGATATCTGTCTTATTTATAATCGATAAAGAGGTACAATTACCCGTCACCTGGCAGGTACATAACTTGAAAAATAGGTTTTGTTGTTTTAGCAGCTATACAAAAAAGAAAAAAAAGTTTAATGCTTTTTTAGTGGTTCCGTACTTCAAGAGGAAAATAGGAACCCTTTCATAATTACTTTGTTGTCCTTCTGTCTGTCAAGATTTTTTTCTGTGTAAACGCTTGGTGGTTTCGTGTTTAAATAAGTATCAAATACTCAAGTCTACGAACTCTTAATGCAATAAATAATTCAAAGTTCTACGAAATTAAAAAATACAGCTATTTATGTACTGTAAAACCTTTAAGGTACTTCCCGTCGAACTAGATCACGAAAATTGTTTTTAGAATATTAACCGTGACGACTAGCAATCTTTGTACAGAACCCTCGGAGCGCAAGTCTGACTCGCACTTGTCCCGTTTTTATATTATTACTAGCTGACCCGGCAAACGCTGTTTTGCTGGAGCCACCCAACCCTTATGACACACTCAGACTTACCTCAGACCTATCAAATATATACAATAGAATCATAAATATCGGTCAAGCCGTTTCGGAGGAGTTCGATAACAAAACACGAAATTTTTATGTTAGATTATTTAATAATATGACTGTGTAATAAGAAAGGTTTAATGAAAATCTATTTAGAATTTTGCGAGGTGTTGTTTGTGTATTGGCAAATTTAATGTGTTTTTGCTCAAAAATTACCTGCGCTATCAATTTCCATGAGAAATGGGCCATTTAAAGAAATAATGATTTAAATCGCTTAAAACAATTGAATGAAACCTTAAAACGATTGAAATATTAAATATACAAGTATTATTATAACAGTTTACAATAGTTAAACTAGTTTAAGTATCCGGGGCAAAGTTCTTGAAATCGATCGACTAGGGTTCCTTGACCAGTGTCCTCATTCCACGGAACACCGACGATATTATACAGATTATTTATTTACATTGCTGTCGATGTACTATTGATTCTTAAGGCTAGTTAGTTCACTTGTAAGTGTAACGCATTGCAGTATTTTAATCATTTATACAGCATTGGTAATTGTTCCAGTTGTTACTAGAATAGTCTACAAGACAGAAAGACTTGTCAATATCAAAATTAGATGTCTTTTGCGTCAATCTTCTCACCTTTCGTAATACATGGCTGGACGTAATCTAGTCCCGATTACTCTTATCTCTTTTACGTGTCAATCTTATAACTTTGATGTATCTAAGTTATTTAAGATTGACACAAATTGAAATAAATTGATGAATATATTTGAATTTATTCATCAATTTATTTCGAATATTTAAGGTGTTCGGTGTATGCCAAATCATTCACAACACCAGTCACAGTGACCATCATTTATTAAAAGCATTCGTTTCAGTTCTCTTTTTAGCAAGCGTGGGTCGACAAGCGACTCATTCCGTTACTCATTCCAAAATTACCGAAGAAATTAAACGATGATGAAACACTTCAAAGAAAACGTTATACCGGTACTACGCGGAGTACATCAGCTTATCATGTCGATGTCTTATCTTTTGGCGAAAATTACATAACCAAAAAACCACGACTTTCCAAAGTCTATTACAAAATATAGCTATCTCTATCGCCATTAGAATTATGTGTAATTGCATCTCGCTCACTCCATGAAATGCCTAATGTCAGAGAGTTCAAATTATGCGTGTTTTATATAAAACGAAATAATGTAACAATTTCCTGACAATCTTAAAACGGAAGGAAATTCTTTGGTTCGCTTTGATTGAAATATAAAAGTTGATTCTGGAACTAGGTTACTCGTGTTTACGATGGGATTCGACTTCAATCACTTTGTATTACATGTTCTTACTTCAATGTGGATAAAAGATCACATAAACTTGTAAAATTTCTCGCAATAGCGTACTTGGTTTTAGCGTTTCCCGTGATTATAGAAAGAAATAAAAAGGTGATAAATATACGCGAAAACGGGATGATATCAATCGCTATTTACCGGATTTATGGGAAGCGGCTCAGAACAAAAGGGCCTGGAGCAAATTGGGAGATGCCTTTGCCTAGCACTGGGGCAACTTACAGATCACAAAAAAAAATATGCGTGAATTGATCCATCTATGGTTGTAAATAGTTAATTAAAATTTCTATCATTGACTTATACGTTTCATAGTTTCACATCAGGATAAATAGCAACAGAATCAAAATTTAAACTATTTTTATTGTAAGAAAATTTGTAGGCGTAAATTTATTTGCACTAAAAGTATTTCAAAGAAAACACGAGCATACCATTTTCACATTCCATTCTACCTGGTCAAGAGTTCATATAGTTTTCATCGATACTCGATGTAAATAAATAAATCTGTTCGTCTGGTTACCGCTCGAAATAAAACACTTGCAAATCAGTGCTTGCGTCACTCGCACGCAGGTCGTTCGCACTATCTTGTATCGGATGTTATGACGTCACTATTATACTACAAATTCACGTTTTTGGAATTATTATGACATGATCCTGGCCTAAGAAGAGTAACTTAATTATTATCAATCAATCAATCAAAATATTTCTATTTCGAGTAGGCCTTTTCAGGCACTTTCAAAACGTAAAATGACTATAGTTGCGCGGTTCCAAAATGTCACTCCTATGGAGAAGAACCGACAAGAAACTTCATCATTATCATGAGCTCAGCTTACGGTCCTCTCCTTAAATTGCGCCATTACACTCGCTCCTACTTCGACGCAGCTACGTTTCTCAGGTATCAAAACAACTTAGCGATTTTTCTCCTATAATAATTATTTAAGAATATATAGAGTTTAGTCTTCCAGGAATGTAGGAATGCATCAACTGTTGTACTATGGAAGAAATAATTGATTTAGCTACTTAATGGCGTAAAACAGAAATGGGTACCTATTATAACTATAAGACGTATATAGGTCACTAGATTCGACCCTTAAAGTAAACATAGACAAGTATAGAGCGCGCGTACCGCTAGTAGCCCCTTGTACCGAGCGTATGTAAATGTACTACGCTCGTTTACTGATTTAAAAAATAATCAAAAAAATCCAGCAAAAATATCGACGGCTCCGATATTATTTGAGTAATATTAGGTTTTGAGATAGTTTTAATGAAACGGTGCGCTCTGTTTTGACACAATTTTTACGAATTTAGTTGTTCATACTAGTGCCAGTACATACTCGATATGCGCGCTCTATTTATTTAGATTTACTTATTTTTTCTCTAAGATTTGACAATAAAGTAACTTTGAGTATACGGACTAATCCTGTGCCTACATCTCAGGAGTATTTCGCAATAATAGACCAACCGCAGCTTATCATCATATTTCGATTAATTACAAGGAGCACTTAACCATAATCACCTCTAAACTGGAATGGTACACATTCGCCTGAATTCCTACTAATGATACCTAGACTAGAAACTAGTTCTGTTATTACGAAAGTTGTACCAAATATTATCGCCTGGGAATACTGCACGAGACGGGTTTGAAGTTGTAAATAGTTGTAACACTTCGACTTTGATATGCAAAATATTACGAGTTTGTACAGTCAGTAAAATTTTTACGTTTTGTATGAAATATATAATATTTGACGACCTCCGTGGTCGAGTGGCGTACACACCGGTTTTCAAGGTGTCGTCTGCTCTGAGGTCCCGGGTTCGATCCCCGGCCGGGTAGAAAAAGCACTTTTCTACATTGTCTCGGGTTTGGGTGTTTGTGGTACCTTCGTTGTATCTGAATTCCATAACACAAGTGCTTGAGCTACTTACTTTGGGTTCAGAACAATGTATGTGATGTTGTCCATATTTATTTATTATATCCAGGATTTTTAAGCTTTATTATTGTTTATCTACTTATACAAAATATTTAAAAAACCCCCGCCGCCTCTCTCTGTGTGAACGCGATAAATTCAAAATCTACCGAATGGATCCCCATATGGTTTTCATCAATGGATAGAGTGATTCTAGGGGTAGATTTGTGTGTATAATTTAATGTATTGCCTTTGTATAATAACTTTCGTGAGGAGTATTCATATTATGAAAAACAAAACGGTTTATTCACGCATATTCTCGGGATCGCACGATATCACGCATCGAATCTGCCCGAACTGACGCGGCGGGCTGATTCGAGAATAGAGTTTGACTCGCGACACCACCACCGCTGCACCAGCTCTTGATTAGGGACTCCTATTAAGTCTGAAACTAGTCGAGAATATGCGTGAGTTTACTCACGCATATTCTTTACAGTTTTACAGTTACAGTCTTACAGTTTTGTTTTAAATAATAATGTATTCTCTACTCGTGCGAAGCCAGGGCGGGCGCTAGTTTAAATAAACTTAACTTAAACTGTGTTATGAATAACTAGATTAGACAAAATACTAGACATAGTGTATTATCCTAGCCTAGATTTCTGGAGATATCATTGTCATCGTCATCTTTTATATTTTCTTTGTTATGACTAGCTATATTCAAATTATTCAACAATTTGCACATAATAGATAGGTAGAATTTAATTCACCGACTACTTAAACTACTCATAACACGAGATGATCAGATCGTTACAGCCCTGACACAGTAATGGATGAAACGGTGACTCGGCACCCGATAATAATTGTCTATAGGGCTGTCGACGAATAAGGTAACACGATTTCGCCTGAAACATCGCAAATATTGGACGGGAAAGCCGAAATTTCGTTCCGGTAAATGACCTAAATCTGCGATACTGTGTTCGTTTTTATAAATGCTTCGACAGGTTCACAAGGTTTTACATAACACGCTTCGTTATTAACAGTTTTGTACATAGAAATCACCATTTGCTACCTTATTTCAGGTTTCTTTTTATCTATACTAATATTATTAAGTTAAAGAGTTTGTTTGTTTGTTTGTTTGAACGCGCTAATCTAAGAAACTACTGGTTCGAATTGAAAAATTATTTTTGTATTGGATAGTCTGTCTATTGAGGAAGGCTATAGGCTATATAACATCACGCTACGACCAATAGGAGCGGAGCATAAATGAAAAATGTTGCAAAAATGAAAAACCGTTGGAACTAAAACACGCGAACAAAGTCACGGGGGACAGCTATAAATTATAAAATTTTAATACAAAACAAGTAGTCAGTTGTCGACCATTCCAATCTATATAACCTTAACAATATATTTAACCTTAAGAACAATGGGGTGTTAGCTCACAAAATGTTTTAATTATATGTAGGCATAGCAATAGGTATAACATTACCGAGACCAACTCAATCAATTTAACGTTAGACCAGTTATCATTCTGTCTGATATTCTGTTTCCTAAAGGGATTGTATGTCGCTAGGCTCATTGCCACAGGAAAACGTCTATTAGCTTATAAAGAGCATGTTTCGTTATGTCGCCCAAACAGGGACCGAACTATGATATCGAATTACATCTTTAAGCTGACCGTTTGTAAAACTAGCGACTTGCCCCGCTTTTTCACGAGTAAACAAAAAACAAATTAATTATACACACAAAGCTTGATCTTGAATCTTTGTGATTCAATCAATTGGTGAAAACTATATGAAATTCCGTTCAGTAGTTTTTGAGTTTATCTCGTTCAAACAGACAGGCAGACGCGGCGAGGTATTTTGTTTTATACTCCTTATATTACATAAGTTAATTTATAAACAGTAAAAATCTAAAACCTTATGCATCTACTTAGGTACTGTAGAATTGTCAAAATCAATGGTATTATTTGACATCAGATGTCGTTGCTTTTTAAAGTATTAGGTTGTTTTTTTTAATCGTTGATAACACTGTCGTGTGGCTTTCCATTATTTGCGTTATACTCGTATCTTAGTGTTAAATCACAATGCTAATTATAGGTTGTATTATAATTAACCTTTTCAAGTTATCTTGCAGGTACTAGTCGGATATAATTTAGAATAGACAGAAAAATACTTGTACAACAAGCCAAAAAAAAAGAATATGAGCAATAGTTTCACTAACTTAGATACAAAATAAATCCGTTCCTCAAATAATAATGGAGAAATATTTATTCGCGACATAATTCTCAAGCAAGCGACATATATCTAGAACACCAAACGAACTAAGTATTTCAGATACAATAGATACATACATACAATAGGTAGATTTATTAACAACTAGCCGTCCCCCGCGACTTTGTTCGCGTGTTTTAGTTTCAACGGTTTTTCATTTTTGCAACATTTTTCATTTATGCTCCGCTCCTATTGGTCGTAGCGTGATGTTATATAGCCTATAGCCTTCCTCAATAAACGGACTATCCAATACAAAAAGAATTTTTCAATTCGAACCAGTAGTTCCTGAGATTAGCGCGTTCAAACAAACAAACAAACTCTTCAGCCATATAATATTAGTATAGATTTTTTACAACTTTCATGTTCAGACATTATCTCAGTTGCCGTTATAACAACGAATAATAAGAATATAAATACTTAAATTAAGAATTAAAAGGGTTTTCCATACAAGAGACGTTATTGGAGCTTTTATTTAATAAAATAAAATCAGGTATATACTTTTTCGATGGAACGAAACTCTTTATGCACGAGTCCGACTTGTGCTTGGCCAGTTTTAGTAGTATTGGACCTTTTGTACATAACTGTGTGGTGTAGTCGCATGTCATCTTGGAATCCCTGACACAATACAAAGTTTATTGCTACGAGAATCGTTAAGATGTTATTACTTTAGTTTTACAATTGCAAGTGCATTGAGGTCAATATTATGCTGGGTATTATATACCTTTGTAGGACATAATGCCATTAGGCATACCCCTAAATAATAATATGTAAAAAACTGTTGTATATTCTTTTAAAATGTTACATAGGCACTATGTTCGATTAGAAATTTCTTCTCGGTATCTGAAAGGTCATCATCAGTTGATCATCGAATACCTCAAGTGTTGTATTTAGTTTTGTTTTAGGTTTTTAGTCACATTAATTGGCAAATAAAAAATAAAATAAAATGTATAATTTTTCCTCCCCTTGTAATATTATTAATTTTATCTTTCTTTATTTGTTTATACTTTTTGCACATTGTTGCTCAAAGGCGGGCTTATGCCTGAAGGCATTCTCTGCCATTACCTTAGGGATAGTAGAAGTGATGCAGAGACAAAACCAAGTAGATGATTCTTCAGTATTCGGTAACAATTTAATCCATTCGTTATAAGAGGAAGCTCGTCAGACGCAGAGTCACTGTTAACAATTAACGGTTATTACCAACTTGTCACAAACACTAGCTACTCATTAATTAGTTGCCGCTGAAGTTAACAGGCGTTCGACTAACTGCAATTCCAGGGAGGAAATGTATTGTTACATTGTAATATAATATATCACGTAGGTAAAGTAGAGATCCGTTTATTAAAATCTAATTATAAAGATGGATGGGCGTATGTTACTTTTTAACTCTTAAACTACTTAAAGAATTTGGATGGAATTTGACACTGGCTATAACCCACGGAAAAAAAAACAGAAAATAGGTGGGTTAACCAATGCTAGTATTAATCATTATTTTACATGTTTGCCACCTTTTCTCGGGAGTATGATAGAAAAGTTTTTATGTTATTTAATATACCGAAGCTCACAACGGTCTAAATTGTGATTATCATCATATAACAGTGAGCTTACACGGGCAATAAATTGCGCGATTTTGGTTAAAAAATATGTCCTGGCAATACCTTACAATGTATAGCAATACTAAAATTGAGTAGAAATTGCTGAGACTTGCCCAATATTATTTGCCGTGTAAGCGCACCTTATTTCATCCGTCGTCACTATCATTAAGAACTAAGTCACTAAATGTAGAATTCCTTTTATCACTACCCAAACAATATGACGTAGAAGAGAAAGACCTGTTGCATACCTTTCTGTGTATAATCATTGAATTAACTAAAAGCGTGCCTAAATAATTCGGCAGTTCTGTGTACAGTGCACACCTTTTGCGAAGCGACGAACCGTAAAATCGCTTTGAACAATGCCGACAAATATTTAAATACACATGACAGACCATGGTCAAATACAGTTGTTTTGTATTTTTTATGTTTTTGTGTTCAAAACAACGGTTTTAAAAATGTTTGAGTTTAGATTGACCGATATACTATTTTTTTAGGCTTTTTTGGTAGATTTTAGATTACTCGGATGACTTACTTTTAACTTTGATATTATTTAAACTGACTTGTCTTTTTGTTTGTTTCTGACTTGTACCTATACGCTAGTTTTTCACTGCCTTTAAAATAAAATATCAATAATATAATTAATATATCTTGGGACAACTCACACACGGCCATCTGATCCCAAACTAGGCAGAGCCTTTATTATGGCAACCAGACTACTGAGAAACAGACATATATATTTCTAAATACATACATATTATAGATATCTTACACCCGACCACAGAACAAGTGATCATGCTCATCACACAAAGATTTAAACTGGGTGGAAATCGAACCCACGACCTCCGGTTTAGTAGTCAGGGTCACTAACAACTAGACCAACAGGCCATCCGCCACCACTCTTTAAGTAGATGTTTAAAATACAGGAGCAATTTTTATAACTATTAATTCTTGTTTCAAACATAATTAAATCTATGAATCTGCAGCTATGAATCCTAACCCTATAATTTTGCAGTCCGCTCTGGTATTCAGACTACGAAACTCCACACTTAAACCATTCTTAAATTCTCTATTCGTTGCTCCAATTTATAAACTACGATCAGAAAGTAACGAGCAAGTATAAAGCAACCTGTTACCTATAATCACATAGAATTCCGACGCATAACAGACGGTTCGCTAAAAACTTAATCATTAGCTCGCGTGCACCAATTACACGCGTGTATCGTCTGCGTCAGGGGTGCACAACCTTTTGCAAGATAGAACTAGTTAATAATAGAGATGCGGACTTTGTTTTTTTATTAACCTGTCATATAGATTATTAAAAAATATGAGACACGTATCTTTTATTATTTTACTTAAACAATGAGGAAGATACAGGGAATGGAAATTTCGCGTGACGTCACTTGTAGCTACAATTTTTACCAACAAGTGACGTCACAAGCCCCCACTAGTAAACTTTAAAGCATTTTAACTTTGACAATTCTCATTGATTTGATAAAAGAAAAATAAGTAAAAATACGAGGTTATATTTATTTTTTTATCTATCTGGTGCAAAATAGATATTTCCTTTTTATAACCAGTCCGCACCCCTATTATCTTAACGAGTCGCTATTAATAGTTAGCTGTAACTAATGTTTATGGGCGTATCGATCGATTCATTGAAAATACTAAATGTGATATGTCAGATATGTTATATTTATTATCAAGTAAACATTTATGTAATTTTCCTCATACCTAAATATATCTGCAGTTTTATCTGTTATCTAAATTACTTACATACCAGCAATGTCTTTAGGTAATATTCGACGTCATAACATCTAGATAAAAAAATCAACGATAAACTAAATCGATATTATAATAAAATAATTATATCATATCGATTTAGTTTATCGTTGTATGATATAATATAATAATAAAAATGCAGGGTGTAAAATGTTGTCAACCCCTGCGCTAGACATCTGCGTAGGCGCACATCGTGTAGTCGGTGTATTGACATGTTGATTCCCGCGTTAATTGCTCGGAGAGATTTGTGTTACGCCCTACTAGACTTACCTACTGCCCAATTATTGGTCTGTAGAGATCCATTTCGCTATTCTTATTATTATCTTGTATCTCTTATTTTTCACGTGTTGTCCTCAGTAAAGAGAATACCCGCTCCTTTTAAAGGCTTACTCAGGTCTTATTCGGAGTGGCCTTGTTGAGAACTTCAATATGGAAGGGGTATCTACCAGAGACTATCAACCCATGCTCTATGGAAGAACGGCCTAAAGCAGACTAAAACAAACCAAGACTAGTAAAGCAGAACTATTGTAGGTACATTCCAATGGTTTTTTTTAAATAATGCGGGTGATCGCAATCGTTCTGTTAATTTCCACCAATGAGGGACAAGATACTGGCTCGTGGTTGGTGCAAATTAACAGAGGTAACACATGCTAGACTAGCGAACCTAGTTCATTTTAGGTCTCATTAGGTCTAGGTATTGTGCTGAGTATGTTTTTTTGAGTTGGTTAATGAGGTTTACGGAAAAACTATGACGTCAGACTTTTATTATAATTAGGTACCTATTATCAGCCATTTCTGTCCCACTGCGGGGCAAAAAATCCCTTCTACTGCTTCCGTTTCGCTAGCAGTTATTTTTATTATTTCTGGCTCGGATCAAGTTACGAAGAGTACGGGAGTATTTTCCCTAAAGGTGGGGAATTTTAGGCCAAATAATGGTACTATTGTTTGGGTTTCCACCCACGTAAGGATAACAGATTGAAATTGATTACCTAAATTAATAAATTCGGACAAGTGTGGGCGGTGTGTTGATGAAACGATGTCAACGGAAATCTGAAATGTGATTATATAAGACATGTTTCTAAGGGGGCTTTCATCAGCAGGAAGAATAAAAATATCTTTATTGATTGCTGAAATATCAAATGGGTTTATATAGAAATATCATTTAATCTTACGCCAAAAAGCAATAAATTAATAACGTATTTGTAATAATACGGGAAGTTGTCGTACGTTATGGCGTTCTATGGGCGAGGCTGGTGATGTTGAACCATAATCTAAAGGTTTTTAACCTTTAAAAATCGTAATTGGTTCAAATCAAAAGTCCAGGATCACTTTTATTGGCAAACTTTGGCCAAATCGACAAAGCGTTAGAAGCTTTATAACTGACAGTTTCTCTTCTAGTATATATATTTATATATAATAATCTATGTATTCTATTATGTAGTATTTAAATATGTATATATTGTATAATTGCTTTATATATATTGTAGTGTATGTATTCTTCTTATAAAAAAATGTTTTTCATCATAATTTTCAGTGCATCTACCACGTTTGTTTCTGCATCACCTAAAGGTTGACTGGTAGAGAATGCCTTCTGGCATTTAGTCCGCCTATGTACACTGTGCATGAAGTATTAAATAAATAAGTCTAGGTACAGATAAATCTTTTAATTTACTTGTTAGCAGATATCATTTAGATTGAACACTACTTGTATAGAACACTGCATTTTATTTAGAGACGACGTAACACTAGAAGTATTTACATAACTGAAGTGGTAAGAGTCTTCCGATGTTATCAGTGCCTTCGTAATCATCGACACGTTATCGCAAATAGTAATGTTAACTGTACACATTAACACGTTTATTTATGAAAAGTGTTGTATTATGTAGTGTTTGCAAGTGCTTCCTTGAACTCGTCGAGTGAATCCACGAGTTATTAACAAGAGCTTGAAACCTTTTTTGAGTTGCTTTTTCTGAACAATATTAAATATATATTATTTTTTATGTCACTTTAGAATCCGTTACTGGGCAATAATGTCCTTTTGACTCTTCTTAAGTTTGAATTATCTTTTTCTCCAGTAATCTGACCATAAATAGAAAAAATAATAGTAGTGCATGATTAATGATAGCTTACTACCGTACTCAGCGACGTCAATGCTTACTTAAAGGATTCCTAAGTATCGATTTAAGTAAGCCAACTTTCAGAAGTTCAAAAGATTGCTTACTTTATACTATAATTAGGAATCACTTAAGTTACCTTATATTCCAACACTATTGAACCTCGCCTACAGTTATAAAACGAATTAACATATAGATTGTGAACGTCATAAAAGTACGACACATACTGCTGAATACGTTACGTAATTTAATATGAAACCTAGATATACTAAGTACATAACTCAACACTATCTCTCACAAAATAGAGCTATCTCCTAAACAAGCAAAGTTTTCAATATCAGCCGCAAATATTTGACCAACCTTCGCCAAAGGCGTATTTCGAGCAGGTTTGCGCAATGTTGACTGAATTCTACCTCAAAATTGTATTTCAATGACGTCACACTGATAACGGTCTCGCAAAGAATCCCTATCTTGTATGGTTTCGTCTTAAGCATGGTAAACAAAGCCATAAAATAGATTTTATTCTATTTTCCTTTGTAATTGTCATGGAAAATTCTGAATTACGATCTATATATATATATATCAAACAAAGTCAGATTAGTTACACCATTTTCCTCGGGTGGAGCGATTGTCATCATCTTTGATTTGTTGGGTTCGTGATCTCATGATCTCTGATTTGTGGGGTTCGTCTCCACCGTAAATAGCAGAATATCTATAAAATATCGGAAAAAGTCAGAACAAAAGATGTCTAGCGGAACGAGGTAACTTAGGCGGGTGAAACCGCGTAAACCACTTGTTCAAAATGGTAAAATATTAATATATTTTTAACGTATAAAGATAGTACAATTTCATATGTTCTATGAATTTCTACAGATTGCGTCCATTCAGACGATTGATACTGTCAATCAAAAGGACCGTACCCAAGAAATTGGCTAAATAACATTACGAATAAGGCCTTTGTAGATCTGTTTCCGAGCTTTGGAATCAATTTGCGAGGATTCTCGTTTTTATATATATTTACTGTATTACATTCATTTTCGTATTTCTTAATACCCAGAGTTTTTTGTCCGCAGACAATGTGATGCCCTTCAGTTCTGATTTAATTAACAGATATCTATGATTTTGTTTACATTTTGTAATGATCGATAAAACTAAATAATATTATGTGCTTTTATGAGCAATATTTATTTTACGTAAGACAATATTTCGGTGTTCTGCGATCTAAGGCTACATTAATACTTCCTGTGTATCAAATAAAAAAATAGTTAATAGTACTTTTAAATCTAAACTGAAATACTTGGAAATAAACATTTCTGTATTATCTAATATATTTTTCTATATTTATAAAATCAAATACAAAGGTCATAGTACCTACTTCGTGTTGCATCGCTGTATCGGTTTTCATGTTATGTAACGTCTCATACTGTGACCTACTTACACCTGTCTGAAACGATACTGTTTGGTCAACATCACTTGTTATGAGAATCTATTTGCTGTGCAGTCCCAGGTTGTAATAGGTTACGATTTTCCTTCTGGTTTATGTATATATGTTACTTAAATAACCTGCTTTGAATGAGATATTTTTGTCACCTATGATACCTACATCACCTAAACATTGTAATGTTCGTCAAACAAGTAAGCAACTAAGCTTTTATAATTAACAATGATCAAGCCATTATATAAGCATCGTATATGACAAAAAAATAAATAGTACTTCTGATAGACTTCACTGGATTATCTGATGTCGTATTCCTAATTAGTCTATAAAATTTTTGACTAAATCTTATCTGCTTTTGATAAATGATTAATTTCGGCTGGGTACATCTGTATTGTTGAAGGACAAGCGTAACCTATTCTTATTCTATATAAATATATCTTTTTCTGATAAATCTAAATTTGTATGAATGTATTTTCACGTTATTTTCCCTTGCAGGGAGAGAACTCCAAGCGAGGACACGAGGTATGTTCCTAGTCAGGCCGTGTACAGTGTTGTGGGCTTATTACACCAATACTGCATGCATTGGTCGCATACATACATACAGATAATATACAGTCTCCCTTAACCAAGTTACATTTCTACAATCGTAAAACGTTACTATTGTTGATAAAAACTCAAATGTGTGTAACTGCCGTACTCAGAGACGTTAATGGTTACTTAAGGAAATTTGAGAGTTGGCTTACTTAAATCGATACTGAGGAAACCCTTAGGTAACATAACCTCTGTGAGTACGATTACACTATTTTACACTTTAAAGTGACAGAGATAGCATGAGACTTAGCGGTGACTTAAAACGAAGTTGTTACATCTGTCAATTTCCACCAATGACGAGCCAATAGCTTGTCTCTCATTGGTAAAAATTTACAGATAGACCGCATGCCTGGAGAACCTAACGGATTTTTTAATCACGAACACCTTTATTAACTGCGTTTAAGTATTCGGCCGTTAGACCTCTCACTTCCTTACATTTGAGTGTTTTATGTCAACTTTAACGATTGTAGAATTGTCATTTGGCTAAGGGACAGGATAAGCAAGCGTTTGCGACTTGGATGTGGCGGAAATGGCGGCCTATTACCATCACAACTACGGCCTTCACACACAAGCTATTTCCTTGCGCCGCGTTCATCAATCGACGATTAATAGTAAAATAACTAAGTTTAACACGAACTAACTCTCATGAAATTAATTATTCATATTTATTGGCAATATAATTCTACAAAACATTAAAATGGCCTCGATCGGGTTCGAAATTAATCGAGCAATCTCGGTTACACCCAAGGAGAACAGTTTTAATGTTTGTATTTTTTTTATCATGTTTGACTAAATTATACTAATAGTGTTTAAATTCGTGTTGCTAATTATAACTATGTGTGCAAAGACCCTGATGATAAGAGGAGACTCCGCTATTTTCACTTCTCCTTTTAGGCCGTATGAAAAACATGATTGCTCGAGTTAGAAAGAGATGGAAGCATACAGAGCGATAGCACTATCTCTTTCTAAACGTCACATTGATGTTTTTTTTATAATGCGGCTTCTGCTTATATTTAAGTTGCATCGCTTGCTAAATCTATGTGTATTAACTATATGTTTCCATTCCTCTCCCAAACACTTGGCATGTCAAGCCTTCCAGTGCTTCCAATATTATTTGCATACCGTAATTAGATTCCTGTTTCCAATATGAAGCCACTGAATTTGAAACATTGAAAGATTAACTCAAATGTAAATTGAGTATCTATCTAAATTACTTCCTCTCCTAGATTATATTGAAGTCTGGAGACTGGAGAGATCCAAATAACCTTATTGCTACACTATAGGTGTAACTGTTCTCAATCTATAATTATTATTATTCCATCTTTGATAAATACCTTCATGTCTCTGTTAATCTAGTCTATGTATATTAAAGTACATATTTTTTTGTCCCATAATTAGTCCTTGTTTTTATGCACAGCATGATATAAATATATATTTTTTTTTACTGAATTAGTCTAGTTTAAAATAGCACTATACAAAGTCAGCACTTAGTTGCCACCTCCGAAGAAAGTGATTCCTTTGGGCGACCTTTCCTAAAAATCCCTTTAAAAGTGCAAATAGTCACTATAAATACCTGTGTCCTCACAAAATGCATGATAGATATATTTTTTTCAACATTTGTTTATTTATCTAGATATTCGTCGCATCCTAGTATTTTCTTTTTTTATAGATTTTTTACAGGCCAATTTACTGCACGAAAATTCAAAACTTGGCACAAATTAGTAAAGTGAACAGGTATAATATGTTTCATGAGCAAAACCAAGAAACTCAATTTAAACTTTGAGCATTAAGGTAGAGTTGCACCGTCTAAAATTTCAGGAAGTCCATAGTTTTGAATGTTTAACTTTTGCTTTAACGTAACACGAGTAGGACAGGACCGTCGGAATGGGAAAACTGGTAAATAATATTGTGAAGAATGTGTAGAAAATAGCTAGCTTTATAACTCTTGGTAAGTCAGGCACAGAATTGTTAGATATAAAGATACGTATGTATCAAGTAAATAATATAATAACTTTCTTGAGGAGTATTCATAATTATTTATTTAAAACAAAACGGTTTACTCACGGTTGACTCGCGACATCACCGCCGCCGCGTCAGCTCATGATTAGGGACTCCTGTTGAGTCTGAACTAAACCGTTTTATGGTATTTTATGTTATTTTTTTGTCTGGAAAACCCTCAGGTTGGACGGTTTTAACGCCTGATTATTACAGTAGGTCAGCAACTAAACGCCAGTCGTTGGGGGGAGGAGACTGACTACAAAATATTCAATTAGGAATATTTAATCAAACAATTTACACGATGAAAGCATTGGGTTAATGCGTTTACCTTGAATGAGCAGTCAATTATTTACTTACTCAGTGTAAATTAGCGTTTACAGGTGTCGCCTTGTATAACATATTTTTTCTCTCATAATATAATAACTCTCACACGGCCATCTGATCCCAAACTAAGCACTAGCTGTATTATGGCAACCAGAAAACGGATAAACATACTTATATTAAAAAAAACACTCAGAAACAGAACAAATGATCATGCTCATTACACCAATGTGTCCTGTGGGACTCGAACCCACGACCTCCGGTTTAGCAGTCAGGTTCACTAACCACTAGACCAACAGGCCAGTCAATAATATTGCATAGTTAGGATTAATTTCCCGTTTAGCAGCATATAGGTTGCTCCAACATAATATTTCTCGATACTTGCAATGTGGGACCATTCGATGTGACAGCACGACAGTTTCACCTTGTCGTTTCCCATGCCACGGTTATAGCTATAGTTTATGTTCTAACATAGTTTCATCGGCTTTCTTTCCCATCTCGCTGCGGTTTGACGAAATATTCTAATTATCTATACTAATATATAAAGCTGAAGAGTTTGTTTGTTTGTTTGAACGCGCTAATCTCAGGAACTACTGCTCCGATTTCAAAAATTCTTTCAGTGTTGGAAAGCCCATTTATTGAGGAAGGCTATAAGCTATATAACAATACGCTGCGACCAAAACGAGCGGAGCATAAATGAAAAATGTTGCAAAAATGAAAAACCGTTGAAAGTAAAACACGCGGTCAAAGTCGCGGGGGATAGCTAGTGGATTATAACAGTCATTGTAGGTGGTCTACAGCATCCACTTATGTGTGATAAGCTGTTATTGGTTTTGACCGCATACAGTCTTTTTTTGTACAGAAAAGTATCTACAAATGTATAGCTGTAGGTAACTTGATTTCGCCTGCGCAATGTTTTTCTGTGGTCCCGATGTAGTTAGGAATGATTGATTACCTTTTCATGTATTTATTATATAATTTAAAGACTTCTTTATATATACAAATTAACTCTCTAAATAAAACTTCACAAGAAATATAATTGTACACATTTTACATTATAACAATCAAAGCCGAAAAACCGCAAATAAATTGCTTCACCAAAGAAACCACTCCTCAATTTTCAAGTACCTATGTGTTATGTCATCGTGTAGTTTGACTATGAATTAATTGTATATCTAAATCTCAGACCGATAGGACAGCAATCGGAGTGACGATAAGTAACCTACGCATATTATATTTGTAAAACACATTTATTAAACATACTTACAACCTCTTTAACACAATATCTGACAATAAATACTGTTTCTCTATCATTAAAATATAACTGCAAATGTAAATTCACAAAATTAATCCTTAAAACACAGGTACTTATCTCGTTGAATAATCTGCGTCCATTTCATGATTTCGATGCGCTGCGGTTTTTAAACATAGGTAGCCATATCCAGGTCAGCTTTGAACGTAGATTTTCGATATTGCAGTGTTTAAATCGACAAAAGGAAAACATTGGAATTGAAAACTTGTGTATTTTTTAGGCGTTGGCTTATGTAGCTGTGGTAGATTGGTAAATATTTTGTCTCTGTCAGTCTGAACGCATTATAACAAAAATTACCGAACGGATTTTCATATGGTTTTCACTAATGGATAGAGTGATTGAAGAAAAGGTTTCTGTGTATGATTTATTAATGTTTTGTCTACCAATGCGAAGCCGTGACGGGTTAGTTCAATAAAAATTACAGTTGAGGTGGCTTGGCATAAGATTTCATATATTAAAGTGCTGATTATTGCAATGGTCAAAATAATACAGAATTTACAATTAGAAATACGAATTTATACAAAAATATTTTATGTATTACTAGCTGTCCCCCGCGACTGTTCGCGTGTTTTAGTTTCAACGGTTTTTCATTTTTGCAACATTTTTCATTTATGCTCCGCTCCTATTGGTCGTAGCGTGATGTTATATAGCCTATAGCCTTCCTCAATAAACGGACTATCCAATACAAAAAGAATTTTTCAATTCCAACCAGTAGTTCCTGAGATTAGCGCGTTCAAACAAACAAATAAACAAACAAACAAACAAACTCTTCAGCTTTATAATATTAAGTATAGATATGTATCTTCCATATATATGCATTTCTATATAATTATATTATGATAATGTCTGTCTTCTTTAATAATGTTATTGCACCTACCACCCCTGTCTCTACACCACCTTTGTGGACTGGTAGAGAATGTCTAAGGCTTTAAGTCCGCCTTTGTACCAATTTTGTGCAAAAAGTATAAATAAATAAATAAATACGAGTAATCTTGTTCTTACATTTGTAGAGATTCTGTAATCGGTCTTTGCTAGTGGGCGAGATGATAGAGAAATTCCTATAAAAATAATGATAGCTAGTCCCGTTTTCATGATCTGATGATCTCTAACTGTAAGTAACTACAACTCGAGAGGAATCAAACGAAATAGTATCTAAACTGAAGTCTCAGCACCTACCTGTCGGTAATGATCGTAGGTATTGGCAGTTTCCCACCGGAGCCCCGCCGAGCATACCTTAGCGAACCCGGGACTCCGGCAAAGGCAAGGACGGGACCGGTGTTTTTGGTCGGTGCAAGTCCGACATATCCCCACGTCGTGCCCTCGGCGTGGGTTGAAGTCATTAGATTTTCACCCCGTAACAAAAAAAAATGTTAAAAGAAATATATTTCCTCACTTTTAAAGTTACTTAACTGTTTAATTTTACACAATTTGTAAATAATCCCAACCTTGTAATATAATACCTAAGACCTTTTTAAACAAAATTAACTTATCTTCAGGCGTTTTTTTTATTATTATTTGTTAGCCATTAACGTCTACTACAACGTGTCGTTTTAAAATTACGATATCTGCTCAATAATTAATACAAACTATTTTTTTTTGTTATAAATTTAAGTTTGACAGTATTTCAGAATACTCCACTTTCAAAGAACTGAATCGCCCCGTTGGGTGCGGTAGGCAGTGTCTTTATGTGTGTGTGAAAAACAGCTGTTATAGTGCAGTATCACACGAGCCGTGATTCTTGATTCGATTATTGATTCGTGTCGAGAATCATTAGCATAGTTACCTCCTTGTATTTGATGAGAATACAAAACGAACCGTTGAAATTGTATTTAATTTCAAGCGTTTTCGTAATAGTTTTGGAAGACGAACATTAAAACAACAAGCAAACGCCATCTGTTACACCATTACAAACTAGAGAACTTGTATACTCACAATTAAAAATAAACGCAAAATGGAAACGAACTACAAATCTCCAACGACCTAGATGCTTTAACAAAAACATATCTTTTCCCTAACAACGTTTATTTTTCTTCAATTTGCGCCCTCGGATAAGCCCAAATAAATCGCCTATCACATTTTGCGGTTCCATTGTTTACTTAGGCATCTAGTCAGTACCTACTCCCACACCGAGTTTGATTCCCTTCGTCTCTGCAAACAAAGGGATCTACAAAATGTTTGTTTTTGAAGTGATATTCTGATTTTTATTTGATTTAAAAGCTAGCTTTTTAAGCAGAGGTTAGAATAAGTACAATTGTTTCAGAAATCGGTAGATTTTCATGTTGGAAATATACCGAACAATCAAAACTACTTAAATAAGAATATCTAGTAAAAACAAAACGCGGTTTCTATTTAGTTTTTTTTTAGAATGGATTCGTATTTAAGGCTACTAGTAATTTTACGAAGTATAGATATACAGGGTGCAGCAATTAAGGTCTGTGAGTACAGTATAAGAAAATTACTTACGTCAATCTCTGAAAATAAACACGATATACACTCGTAAACAAATTTTACGTAACAAAAGTAAACAGAACTCGTACTGTACCTGTCACTCTCAGCCTAAAACCCACTCAATCCGTGCTCCTCTCCTGTAATGCTCCCACCCAGTCTGATGGACATTTAATTGCTACAATTACTGCTAATCAAATTAAGCGAGGCGACCGCGTAGCCCGCGTTTTTATTACCCCGAATCTCTCCTGATTGTAATATAATTGAAAGCTTCAACTAAATGAAATGTAGGGACAACATGTTATAAATTCATGATATCTTTGCTAAGTTAGTCTTAACGTGGTTTAATTTAAAGCACTGACAATTGGAGATACTTAGTGAAATCAAATTCTGGAAACATTTTCTTTGTTCCGTGATCCCTCTAGGTTAGAAAATCTCTTCTGATGTTTAAGTACGCGTGAATTTGTCCTGCCCTTAAA
This sequence comes from Diachrysia chrysitis, assembly GCA_932294365.1. Taxonomy (NCBI): domain Eukaryota; kingdom Metazoa; phylum Arthropoda; class Insecta; order Lepidoptera; family Noctuidae; genus Diachrysia; species Diachrysia chrysitis. The sequence goes on along the minus strand of OW028659.1, from coordinate 3,059,022 downwards.
TAGATTATATTACTTTAAGTGATATCCATAAACCAAAACATACCCCTGGGAAATAAATACCTTACGATACCACTAAACGCCGTACAATTAAAATAAATAAATATCTTTATATCCGAAAAATACAGATAAAGTAAATACTTTAAAGTTTACAAATTTGTTGGTTATTGTAAAAGTAAACGGTTTATCGAAACCCTCAATGGATTCCTATGCAGCTTTGTTAAGCATCGACTATTGACAGCTATTGACCTAGAAATGGAGGCAGGAAATTAAATGTCAAAGCTGACTACAACCAGAGAGCTACCGCGTACATAACCGATAGGTACAAATAGGTATACACGTGGAAGTATGTGCCGCTTGTAAAGGTGCTTGACTGACGGTATCGTACCGGTAATAAGTCAAGTTAGATTATTTTTATTTTTGTATTCGTGCTCTCGGAAAGCACGTTAGGCTGTTTGTCCCGACTGTCATACGTTAATCTTTGGTAGTGTTAAGTCATTTCAATTCTGACAACCAGTTTTATCATGGGATACTGTGATACCCTGAAAATGGGTTCTGGAGGTAATATAGGCAGTTGCATGTAAAAAACAGTAGTCAGCTGTATCCTGTAAGACTGGAATTTGACCCCAACATAGCTTGGGATAAGTACAAGCAGAAGAAAGCAGAAGATGCATAAATGCATAATCTCTTGTGTGACAAGTAATTATTACAAAAAATAAAGCGTGCGAAAATTCCAAAAAATGCCTGACTAGCTGGGAATTCTGTATGAGAAGAAATGTTGGTCCCTCAGGACTTATTCTAGTTTCCGTTTTAGGCACTTAGGTAAAAGTTATAAATTCACTATGGTGCCACAAACCAAGCTTAAACTGTAGTTTAATATTCATATTACTGTGATATTAGCCCTGACAAAATTGTGGACGAAATGTACAATTTCTTTTTCTTTTCTTAAATAAAACGAGTCCCGCACTAAGGAATTTAATCCTTGTGTCAGGGGGGGTTTTACAAGCATTCAAATCACATGCACAAAGAAAACCCATTTAGACAACCAATTTAGACGCGAAGATCAGTTTTGTGGGTAATATAGGACAATTTGACAGATTGTCGATAGGCCTGCGTTGTGATAGCATCGATAACAACGCAATAGGTCTAACGGCTAGTTAAACAGGTAATCTGCCATAGATTGCAATAAACACCAATCTTGTTCTGAGATATCGGCTGTCTGTGCTATTGCGAGCTTAAAATGTGAAATAACTTAGGTGACACTTGCTTTAAGGGTGGTCTTTAACTAACTTTCATTCAGTACCTATTTTTTTTTAATTCACCAGCATGTATAGTGTAAAAAATTCAATCCACGACATGTACCCTGGAGCATTATTAGGTAGGTACAGTTCATTAAAACCATATTTCCTATATAAACGAATTTCTGTCTCCTGCCGGACCGGTCCAAACCTCAGGGTTGCCGCACCATGTAATCCAATTATAGTTCAGGTAACGCCGGCCGACAGTTTTTTCGTATCATTGAGTCGCACCCCACTCTCTGAACTACCAGCCCTATGGGATTTATTTAGGGTTGTATCGGCTGAAGTTATTCATAAAACTTTCATTTGGAAACTAAAAAAGAACAGTCAACAAATTTTCACAATAACTAACAATTTGTGGCTACATAATGTTTTCTTTTCATCTTCTTACTTGAAAATTATAACAAATCGTACATTGACATAAGCCTGATAATTATTTTTATTTAGTTTCCTCTTTCTTTTTTCAACGACCTCCGTGGTCAAGTGGAGTACACACCGGTTTTCAAGGTGTCGACAGCTCTGAGGTCCCGGATCCTGGGTCTGGGGGTTTGTGGTACCTTCGTTGTCTCTGATTCCATAAAACAAGTGCTCGATACCTACTTTGGGATCAGTGCAATGTTTGCAAAGTTGTTCACATTTATTTATTTATTATTATAATAAATCGTTTAAATCACCAATGTGCTTAAATATCAAAATAAAAGCTAACTGCATAAAGCAACGGTATTCTAAAAAATATTTTCTCACAAATCTTAAATTTCATACTTAACTTTTTCGTAAGTGCCACCCCTATGCCGCCATGATGGATGGCACTTTAGGGCTGCTGTCCAATACAAACGACACTTGTGCTCCGACGAGAACCTTCGAATCTTCAGATATTTTACAAAATTGATAAGTCTGACCCACTTTTCATTGTTGAGTCTCCCATTCAGAAAAGAGAACTATATTTTATTACAATTAATATTTCAAAGATTGATGATGACCTACACGGTAATTGAGTTTGAAGAATTTTGATAGGTTTTCTGGGAATGTTTATTACTTTTTTTGTAAAAGTCACGTATTTAAGGAATGTTGTGACAACATAAGGTAATTTTTCGGTTTTATTCAAACCGGGTATCAATTTATTGATACTTGATGTATCAAAATTGATTGTTTCGCGAAAATTGATTATTTACTTTCTTGATATTTTAATGTTAATTACTCCTTTTACATAACCTTCGAAAAAGTTATTAGCAATACTACGAAATTCTGTTACACGTTAACATTTTTAATATAATTCCATTAAAGGTTCTGTTTATATTTTTATACTTAATTATATTTATTTATGTTTACGCAAGCAGCGAGTGCTAATGGTAAGGTTATGTTTAATTAATGCTAGTACTGGATAACAATGTAATGCCCATTATACCGTGTGTGCTATGCGTGAAGACAATGATTGTATCGCTCAGAGACCTTAAATGCCGCGTATTTGCGAAAAGCTATTGTTTTTCGTGTTTCTGTTTATGCAAGGCTAAGGATTGGTACTTTCAATAATATTGAAATGCTAGTCTGCGTCCGTAGACAAGTGTCGTTTCTACATGTGTAGGTAATCGCTATGGCAATCGCTAAATTTATGGAAATGACATTCCTTTTAGATGGGTCACGTGACTTAGACTTATCACTTCCTTACATTTAAGCGATACGATCAGCGTTAACTATTGTAGTAATGACACTTGAATAGGATCTAGTCAAATGACATTTGTCCAGAGACATTTGTCTAGAGGGCTTATATCCTCTCAAAAAATGCTAGGATTTTTCATTAGGCTAATATTACATATCATAGCTTGGCCTTTTCCTGTGTTGATATCCACTTCCAGTCTTACTAGATAATACTATTATATAGTGTCGCTCCATAGAACATTTGTTAAATAATGTGGTATTTATAAATAAAACTCTGTCTCTTAACGACACCACATATGAAAACATGCATTAAAAATCCGTCAATCTTTGAGAATGCAAATGCCACACCTAAATACTGATGATTAATTTGAAGTATTACGATAGTGTAGTCTGTAGTTTTTGGACCGTGCTAATCCATTATCCTTTTAATCACATTGTCTGATAAAATATGAAGTGTAAAGTGCTAGGCGTATAATGATTATGAGTAAATTACCTGGTTCCTGCTCTATCTCGGCGCCGCCATGATATCCAATTAGCGGCAACCCTCGCCTGTAGGGTTACCATCGTTATAAATATTTTCTGCCATTTTGACACAAAATATATTTGCTTTACTGAAAAATATTTTATGCAAGGTAAATACGTCTTTAATGGGCAAATGTATTTATGTAGGAAATGGCTATGTTAACTTTTATTTTACCCAATTTCTTTTGTGCGTCTGAACACTGTAATGTTTTCTGAACTTCTTATGACCGAACTATTAATAAACTGTCAACAATTTAAATACTCTCACTTAAAATATTTATTCCTCTACAGTTTAGTCAACGCCCCTTACCTACCCCCGGTTTCTGAAGGGCTGATCAACACAAAAGTTAGTTAATCACCTGTCAAACCTCATGTTAAACGCTATGATTGGTTGTTAGTCTTTTAGTCAAACAATCACAGTCGTGATCAGTTGATCAGTCTTTCAGAAACTGGGGTTACGGCCGAATAGTGAAATGTTAATCAATTTGAATCCCCCGTTAAGTGTCATGCTGTCTATTTCACATTTATGTGTAAAGTAGCGACAAATAGACATTTAAGATCGTCTTAAAGTTAAGTTGCGTTTCAGTATTCGGGGGTATGTCTAGTATCCCCGACACTTCACACACACTAAATCCACTAGCTTCCTAAACAAGCGACGGTAAGGCAGCATCCCTCGAAGCATTTGTTTTAACAAGGTTGTCACCGTAACGTGTCTCTGCCTATAGAAAGCTATAGCTAGGTAGTGCGTCGCCGGCGGACGCGACAATTTGCGACGCCTCTCCCCCCCTCAGTTCAGTCTATCCATCATACCCCTCGCAATTTTGTCATGGTTATAAGGCTAGTGCACGCACTTCACTAAAGCTCCGTTTTCACTCCGTATTCAGCTAGTTTACGGTGTAAATGGAGATGTAATTTCGATTTCGGATTGAAGATAAGTAGATTGCAAAATGAACGTTTGCAAACGTTTTGGTAGTTATTTTAACTAGTAGTTGCATTCGATATGGTTTTTTGTTTAGCTATATTTTTGTTTCGACCGAGTTAATTTCTTTTTTAGTTGTACTTCTTGATAAGTTGTAGTAGTTATAGAAATGCTCGTACAAATGCTCTGAGATCTATTATAATTCATTGTAAATTCTTGTAATCGACGAAAACCAAGTATAATCTTCGTAATGCGTTATGGAGTATACAAAATGCGTCCTGGAAAAACATATGATCAATTGATCATTGATTGTTCTATCTTTCCTGACATTTAAAGCGTGACAAAAACACGATGAGTAAACTCTACTACTCAAAAATAGCATCAAATCTTTCCACTTACAAATTATCGTCTTTTCCAGGTAAAGAAAATGGCGGAACGAGTGGCCAAATGTCGCGAGGAAGTATCGAAAAGCAGAGAAAAGTACCAATCAGCGCTCGCGGAGATCACGGCGTACAACCCTCGCTACATCGAGGACATGACGGGCGTGTTCGAGCGCTGCCAGCAGATGGAGGCACAGCGGCTCAAGTTCTTCAAGGACGTGCTGTTCAGCTTCCACAAGTGTCTTAACATCAGTCAGGAGCCTACGTGAGTACTTGTTGATATAAGTATAAGCGATTTGGTTGACTATACTGTAAGCTTATATTTAATGAATAAATGAACATTATGGTAAACTCCTGATAACGATGGAGAGTTCTGTTTATCCCTACGGGAATTACAGGCTTAATTTCGATCATGTAACTATAATTTCCAATTATTATTCGAACGTGTATGACTTTTTCTAAAACTTATATTTTCAGAACTGTTAAAAAGGTTTTTTTTTGTAAAATGCGCTAATTAAATGCTAAAAATTTCCAGATTACCCCAAATATACGAAGAATTCCACCATACGATAAACAACGCAGACAGCCAGAAGGACCTCAAGTGGTGGGCCAACAACCACGGCATCAACATGGCTATGGCGTGGCCGCAGTTCGAGGTAACATACAGCATACACTGCTGGCTCTATACCGCCTGCCTCCTCCACTCGTCCACTCACAGAGCAATGCATTACTCTCTCTGCGATACAGTCGATGCATCTATTAACTTGAATGCTTTAGGTAGGCTAGTTGCGTTCAGTCCTTAGGTACGCAACGAACGGATTTTGTTAAGCCATGAAATATTCTTAAACAAATGACCATCTTAAAAGATATACAAAACAAAAACTAACGAAAATAAATGTTACAACTATAAAAATCTTAAATATTCTAAATAAAAATAAAAGTTAAAAAAATCTTAGGCCTAAAACACATGGTTTAATAATAATCTGTATAGTCATAGACAAATAGCTCTTCTATTGGTATGAGACTGAAAAACTAAGCATGATTATATTTTAGATGTCTTTTCTAAATTATTCTTTCTAGATTTATTTAAATTATAGTATTTAGTAGTTCCTAATAATATTTAGATTTCTTCATAGTCCCTAATAAAATTATTCTTTGGTAGCCACACACTGTTAAGAATTTTAATTCCTTCATTTATTTTGAATGATTAATGAACACAAACATATTTATAATTTAGTTTTTTTCTTTTCGTATAATTAATAAATACTTTGCTGTTATATAATGAAATCTAAAAAGCGTCTAATGTCAATTTAAGAATAGAACAATAACGGTCCACAAATTTTTGGTCCTTTGACACAAATGGTAGGTCCTTTCAGTGTGCGGCTACTGCGCTTGTAGTTAGACCTTCAATAGTCCCGTTATCGCAAGGTTCCCCTAATACCGCAGCAAACAGTAATGTTTGATCAAGATAGTTACGTCTCGACAACTGCCGCAACCTCGCATACCAACCGAAACACTAATATACCGCAATCAACGCCAAAATAAACAGTTCCAACGGATTTCCTGCATACGTGCAATTTTTATAACGTGACCTAGAAACAAATTAAATAATTTTATAGTTTTCGGCCAAGTGCATTGTTAAGTAATTAAAATTTAAATATTATTACAGCAATAGTTATTACTGTCAGTCACACCATTTTGATACCAAATCATTGAATATTCAATTAAACTCATAACTTTTACATAAACTTGAACAAAACACAAATCACGTAGTCCAAATAATAGAAGTAATTAAAAATATTAAAAGTAACGTTACAACAAGGTCGATACGCCGGAATCGGATCCGATACGTAACAAATACTTGGCGGAAGCGTCCGAGTTGGTAGCGCGGGTCCTGCAATCCGCGCGGACGCTGCCGCGGCCGGGGGCCGAGCCCTGGGCGGGGGCGCTCCGCCGGCTGCGGCTGCTCCTCCCAGCCTTCTGCTTCGGTGTAGATGAGCGCTCCAGCCGCGTGGCGCCCTCCGTCACCAGCAGCCAGTGCTATGGAAGCAGCCGGTTCTATAGCAACCCGCTGATGGTACGATCACGGTGTAGGTTCGGGGGCGATGATTACACATGGTCTTGTAATAATCAGGCCTTGTAACTTCATTTGATGTTTGTGAATTAGTCATTGCTGTTTCATCTCTCTCCATTCTTCAGGGATTCTTGTCCCAACGGACTAAGAAAGTCGGACGATAGAGAAAGCAAATATTAGCTACTGAAACTCTCAAATCAATCCATACTTGACATAGGTATGATTCAACTGTTTTTCGACTCTAGGAAATATTATTTTCCTTTCTGTAAACTATTATTGACCCTTCGGTACGCAATGGTTAAATACGCAAATGTCAAATAAAAGTAGCCCTGCTTTTTACTAGCTCATGATAAACTATGACGCAAGCAATATAGTGTGTGATCTGATCTGCAAGTAGCATATTTATTTGCTACTCGCTGATTGCATATTTTGAAGCATTTTCTGATCACATATTTATAGTGCCGGCAGGTTCAGGTTTAAGCACGACTTTATGTTTGGTTGATGGACAGTGGATTTTAAGGGTAGGTAATAAATTACTGTCGCGAAGTTTCGATCTTCTGGAGCATGGAATTTTCAAGGTTATGTAGACTTTTTCAAGAATCTGGGTGTACATTTAAAAAAAATGATTGTTTAGATCATAACCACTAGGTAAGTAATACACATTGCAAAAATATGTCTAAGAAAAGTATTTATTGGTTATCCACAAAGTGCACTGTAAATCGCCTACCATAAAGCCAGCACTCGATACAAATCGATCAATCATGATCCAACTATAAAATGATTTGCAAAGCACCGGGTTTTAAGGTGTCACTCGAAAATACACCGTGATGTTTGGTGTTAAGATACAATTTCGCATAGATGATCACTGCACCGTTCATGGAGCATTTACACTTGGTCTGTCAAACGTCAGACTGCCGGAAACTGTTCGGAAATCTGCACTGCGATCAAGATAGTGTGGAAATTGTAGAACTATTAACTTTATAAAATATTGTGTTTAAATGTAGATGAAATTAATACCTACTTAATTAAAGTCAAATTACATTGATTCGAAGATCCTTTACATTTTAAAACCTATATAAACAAAATTTTAAATATAAATAAGGTATTAAATTATTTTTGTTTTTAAGTTGTCATACAATATTGTTATACAACAGTATCTAGGTAACAGTCTGCAAGTTCAACTGAATACTAAATTCGGTCGGTCAGCGTAAGCGTCATAATCATAGCACTCATCCACGGGTAGCAAAAGAAAAGCACGCAAAGTCACGACAAATACGGTTGTACCAAGTACGGTTTGGGTAAAATCCGCCATTTTTTTTGTAACAAACAATTTTAATCAGGTCACAAAAAAATCCATTTGGTGTGTGACAGTCGGAAATGGTTGCTATTCGGTAAAGAAAGTGTTTTACGATAAATCGCTAAATTCCAATTCAAAATCGACCTTAATATGTGAGCATTAAAACCTAATGTCGGATAAATCCGCCTCGAAGGACCGACTTGTTTTTTTTATTGTCTAATAGCATGTATTTTATTTTCTCTAGTTCCCCAATAGCTTGATTTACTTTTAACGTACACCGGCTTTGTATGGACGTGTCTATGTTAAATTTTTTAATTACTTTTTTTTTACTTTGAGTTTGCATTTGGACAACGAGACGTTGGGAAAATTGTGCATTTACCTTGACACTTTATTGTATTGAAATAATGTTTGAGGGCCATAAGTGATTATATTATTAGATTCTTATCTACTTGTTATAAATAAAGAAGCTTTAACAGTCTATAATTTCAGTAAATAATTGTCCTATTACCAAACTAAAGCCTATTCTCAAATCAAAAAGAAAGGCATCTTTTTTTTCATATCTCTTTAGTAATTCAAAATTATTTATAAAATATTTTTTTTAAATAAATTATTTATTTAATTACAAATATAATTGCCAAAGTAAAAATCATATAAACATTCTTAATCATTTGTACGAAAAAAATAAGAGAAAATTCTGTATTATCTAAATAAATCGTTATTTTATAAAATCCCGCTTCATTTTCCTAACGTCTCGTTGCCTTGCCATGGCCGCTTGTGACCGGTGTGTCGGCGCAGGAGTACACGGAGGAGTTCCGGGACATCGCCAAGGGCAAGTCCAAGGAGAGCCTGCCCACCGGGCCCATCACGCTACTCAACCAGCGGCCCGTCAGCGAGGATGTACGTTACTATTAGATTTTAAGAGACGGCGGTGGTACCAAATTACTGAAAAATAAATATATATTTTTTTAATTAAATTATTTTGCTCTTAATAACTGTCTCCTAAGAGAGAAGATTGTATTTACCTGTATTTATGTCTGTACGTTTAGCTTATTGTAGATTTAATAGATCACTAAAAAAAATATGAAAAAATAAAATATCAAATACCTAGTTCACAAATCGTCATCTGTTAATATATCAAATAGGTACATGTTTAATGCTTCGATAAAAGTATATCTAATAATGTCGTGAGAAACGCTAAGAGGTATTACGTTGTTCTACTACAGGTAAACGGTATTTAAAAGGATAAGAAATTATGTTTAGTAAAAAGAATCGCACAAAATAAAACATTTCGATGGACGTATCCATCGAAATGTTTTATTTATTGTGGCATTCTATTCTTAACATCAGTTTTGGTAACCATCGCTGTCGTTCGTAATAAAACGCACGCGCCCAGCTGCGTCACCGAGTATTGAATACTGAACATATGAGTACATCAGTACCTATTGATACTTGTACAATATATTCAGTTCACGATTCAAATGAGAATGAATGCTGACAACCGGATTGGTCCTTTGAGCTTTTTATTTTATTTATGTTACTACTAGTCTTATTAAACTTATTGTTATTGTATCAGCATGTCGGGTTAACGTAGTTTGATGTGAAGGGATGTGGTCATTCTCATTTTAATCCCTATTAGTTTAAAAAGCTTTATTTTTATGTATTTTATTATTATTTTTGTTATCGATGTTGCATGATGGATGTGCTTCTACAGATTATGCATATTGGCATGAATTAACAATTTAACACACGTATTTCAATTATAGTTAAACTTTATATATTTTAAACATATTTAAGTAAATTTATTTATTTAGTAAAATATTGAAAAATAATCCCCGTAATAATTCTTAAAAAAATAATATTGAATGTGAATGAGATGAAGGACCAATAAATTGGTCCTTTGGCTCTTAATAATAAACAGTTCAAAATATTGTTTAATAATGAATAATTAACAAATGTGTTGTTCAGGAGCTGCCGCCAATAAACTCCAACAACAAGATAAGCAAGAGCAACCACACGGACGCCGCGCCGCCGCCCGCGCCGCTCGCCAACAACACGCCGCCCGCCAACAACACCATCGACAAGAAGACCATCAGCGCACCTATAGCTGTTACGTGAGTATTCAACTATACTTATTATATAAAACAATTCATTAGGATGTAATTTGTATACCTATAAGGATGAAAAATCAAGAATTTAACATTACGGAAAATCGAATCAATGTAGGCTACCGTTAGTGATTTGGCTGCCAGAGGCGCTAGTCGCAATTGACGTCCGAAATGGCAAATTTCATAGTTTGTTTGCGAGCTCAGCTGACGCGCCAGTGGCGTCAACTGGTGGCGTCATAAGGAAAGCCCTAATTTTTTAAAATTCTGAATATAGCATACATTCAAATCTTACGACTAGAGAAAACATGTCACTGCGTTTATTATATACACATATATTATTGCTGTTATTCAGCTAAGACTTAAAAAATCAATCTTTTTGTAAACGTTACGACTCAAAGGACCGGAGGAGAGTAATGATTAAAAGCCAATAAAAATCCTTTCCTAACATCCTATCCTTACCTAACTTCCTATCCTTACCTAACTCTCTTATCCCCTCCTAGTATCGAACGTCTCGAGATATTCGCGTGCGCGGGCTGCACTCGCGCGCACGACGCGCACGACCCGCGCTGCACGCGCGACGCGTTCGATTCCCGCGACACGCTCGGCCGCGTGCGACTGTCTATGAGACCGCTCGTGGAAAACAGCTCTACGTTCACTATTACCGACATGTCTGAACAACTTGTTCAATATCGACAGTTAGGGCGATTTAGTATTATTTAATTTAGACAGAGAAGTCAGCTCTTTAGTTTAGCTTTGTATTTTAATTCACTGTATAATATGTTTTAGGAGTGCATATTTTGTAATAGAGTATTGCGTTGTGTTTATACACAACTATATAATTAAACTATTTTAATTAGAGACATACTTATGAATCTAATTAGTCTTAAATATAAGTACTTCTTAATATTAAAGTACTTTTTTTTCATATTATTATGTAGACTCTAAACAACACCAATTTATAAAATCATTCTTCATTGGTATATTAACTAATATTTATTCTTACACTTCTTATTCATGTAATACGAGTATTGTAGTATTTTCTATAACAAAAGTACTTGTAAACATTTTTGTTTTTTTTTTTTAATTATATGGTACTTTTACCAGTATATTGAGGCTATACTAATATTATTTCACAACAATTCCAGTAACGGAACAGCTCCCGCACCGAAATCGAACAAGACATCCCCCGCCAAGGACAGCGGCAAGGGCCAAGAGAACCCCTTCGACGAGGACGAGTGGGACTCGGAGTCCGCCGGCCTCACCGACACCGGCGAGCCCGGCGTGCCGGTGCGCGCGTTGTACGACTATACGGGCGCGGAGAGCGACGAGCTCAGCTTCCGACAAGGTGAGGATATTGAAAAGGGATGTAGGATATAAGATAGAGCTATGCTTTGTTGGTTTGGCCTCACTTGGATGCTTAGTGTGCGAGATTTGTTCATCTAATTTGTTAAACACAAAGTGAAATTTCAAGTGATTTTACAAAAGCCATGCTTTGTAGGCAGCAAGTTCTGGTTCAGTTGAACTCATTTTAATGCTTAGTTTGGTGTTTTTTTTCGTGTTAGTCAAGTATGTAAAGCGCATTTTGCAGAGAGACAGAAAGTGATATAAAAGCATTTGAATATTTAGTGCAGGCTTTCGGGCATTGATCAAGTTTGTAAAGCGCCCTCTAGCGGCGAAACTGTGAAATAATAATGTTATGTTTACTAAATTCGTAACATAATAAAAAAAATGGAAATCGTACTTTTAATGCTTTATCAGACTTAGACTAAGCTCGTCAATTCGCGCAAAATAAAAGAGAAATTTTAGCAAATCGCTAGCGCACACCACACGTCATTTTTCACAACCACAATCCTAGCACTTTAACTCTTTAAACTAAACTGCACGCTATTCACTCTGTAAGCTCGGGTCAGGATATAAATGGAGTGCTAATGAGCGTATTTGTTCTTAGAATCAAACGGTCAGATTGTGACGCGCGACGAAAAGAAAAGTGTATCGTAGGGCAGTCGCCGCGTATCGACCGGCCGCCACCACCACTACCAGCGGTAACTTATGTGTTAATTATGTCACGTGGAGCACCCACACCACGCACATTAGCACTCCATACTAGCACCACAGAAACTTTAAAAAATCTGAATTTAATGCTTAAAAAATTTCCCAGGTGACCTATTTGAAAAACTCGAAGACGAAGACGAACAGGGCTGGTGCAAGGGAAGGAAAGACGGGCGAGTGGGACTCTACCCGGCCAACTACGTGGAGCCGGTGGGCCACTAGCCCTCGCCCCCGGGACTAGCCACAGCGACCAGCTCGGACTGTGAAGTGTGAACTGTGGCTCGGGCCTAGAGGTGACTGAACACGCGCTAACACCTACACTACACCATTAGATATCGTCATCATTTTACTTATAGAATTGCACTTGAAATTATGCTTGAAAGAAGCATATTTTGGCCTTAGCATTCGAAAATTTAATATTAGTGTCGACTGATATATTTAGCTGGCATATCCCTACGTACCGTGTATGTATCGCTCACGCTCCTTGTTTATTGCTCATCGTATTGGTACTGCTTACCAGTCTAAGCGGTACCAACACGGTGCATTGAAGTCTTGATAGGAAATATACATTAAATAAATAGCACTTAAAGATTGACCATATTTATGTAAAGAGACAAGTCGTGAACGATTAACTTTAGTCTGCATTCAGTGTTAAATACACTGTAATCATTGTTGTGAAGTCCCAAGCGTGAAATTTATTTATAAAAGTATTATAAAATAAAGTTAGTGTTGTTCATTCATTTCTAAGGCGCAAGATCATAAAAAATGTATTGTTACGAGATCATTTTGTGAACGCGTGATAGATTATAAAATTAGTAAAGTTTTATATTCGCGAGTCACGATGTAGTCATTATCATAGTAACAGGTTTTAAGTACATTCAGCTGTAACGTATGTGTTTACTTCTATAACGAATAGCTATAGATATTATAATTTCACACCGTCACCGGAGGCAGCAGACAGCTTTAATACGTCTTATGATATCATTTCACTTGACATCGAACCCTGGACCTCGAGGATCGAACAATTTTTGATATATTTAACAACTCTTTTCTATCGGAACATTTTGGACCTAAATTTTTGTACATTTCTATACGGAAACTAAACTCATAAAATTTTTCAGTATTCGTTAGCAGTTTCAGAGAGAAGGTCAACGGTGGGGTTCGGATATTTTTGGATGGAACTCTTTGTAGGTACAATATGAAAACCAAAAAATTTGTTTACTTGTAACTTGTAGTGACACTGCGCATCCATTGTCATCGACTAGCTTTGTGTTGTAAGCGAGCTGTTCCCGCACGAGCTCGGGGCGGCGTCATAGTGACGACACGTCCGACCGACTCGCGTCGTCCGACCGACTCGCGTCGTCCGACCGACTCGCGTCGTCTGTCCGACACGCATCGTCCGACTCCACGATGAGTCAGAGGTGTATCGTCTATACATTTTATTTTAAATTGACTAGCGCCGACTACTATTGTAAATACCCAATATAGTCGATTTTGTGTATCGGTTGTATTATGTATATAAAATGTAAAAAGCAGTATTTTACATACAAGATTCTAACTTCATGCTTTCGGATTTCGATTCTATTGTATTGATTGTTTTAAATCTATTGGTAATACGATACTGTAGCCGGTACATCTCTAAACAATATCGATGAGGAATTTAGCTAAGCCAAAAAGTGTACGCCAATATAAATAATTAGGTAACAAATTCTACCTTTAGGCGGCAATGGGATTTATATTTTTGTGATATAATGGTACTCGACAGTGGTCGCCACTGCACCGTAGTTGTGTTATTGTACATACACGATTATTATATATCTTGTCGTGCTTATAGAATATTTATTTCCCATTGTATATAATGTAAAATGCATTAATAAAGTATGTAAGGCACGACGAGGCGGGCGACAGCGGCGGACAGAGCCGAGGCCTAATATTGTGTAGCGCCGTTTTGTAAGTTTCCAGGAGTCGCGCGACGCTGGCGCCCTCTCGTTGTTTAGGTTAAATTAAACAATAACGATTATTAATATATTACGAGAAATGTTTAATCTTTTCTTTTTCCCTTTTATACCTCGTTTTAAATATTGTTGTATCGTGTAATTATTAGTGGGAGTCATTACGTTAGTCGAGGCTGAGTTTCAACACTTGACTTGAGAACTGTCGGGCGTTTAGTCCGTAGCTGTTTTGTTTTCATTGTTATAGGTTCAGCGACCATTTGTGAGAAATTCTTTGTATTATATAATTATCAAAGAGGGTGGTTTTGGACCACATATGTTAATATATTATGAATATTGGTAAAATAAAATTGTTACATATGGTAATGATGTGTTTTATTTTAATGGTGTCTATAATTTTTGTGTTACCATGTAAGTTTTATCATAGAGAGTAGGTATGAAATAAAAAATACAAAATTGACAATTTTAAAAATCTCTTTATTTGATGGAACGCAAGTGCACTGTCACAGGTTATCGTTGCAGCCTACTGCCGTACATTGTGATATAACATTAACAATCTCAACTTTTATTCCACAATTTTACAATTTAATACAAAAGAAAGTAAATATCCTGTGACAAAATAGCAATATTTGCGAATTACAAACAAACATTTTCAGTCAGTTTTATTACAATGCCTAATGCTTTATTGTTGGTTGGTTAAGTGCTAAATAAGGGTAGGTACACATCTATTAACATGGTATATTGCACAGAACGTAACGTACAGCAATAGGCTAGTTCACATCTCGAGGCTAGATCTCTGTCTAAGCCAAGCTAACACTACATAAGGTACAGTTCGGCGTCAACTGTGGAGTGGTCACTAAAATTTACTGTGGCATAAACTTCAAATTGTTATATTTAAAATAAACACAAATTTAATGACATTAATTTACAAAACTTTACTAGTAACTTAATTTACATGTTAATTAGATGACATTTCAATTCCTGTATACAACAGATATATTCAAAAAGTAAAAACAACATTAACGTTTGATAAAATGGATATAAGCACCACTCCACAGCGCCCGAGGTCCGAAGCACACAGAAGCCGACACTTCTTGCAAACTAAGGCAAACCATATTGGCATCGTAACCGAGTGAAGCTGACCATTTGTACGACACGTGAGCAACGCGTTATGTGCACTTTGTGCATATTTGGCACAAACATCTGCGCGTAGCATCAACTGGCCCTAAGTTTTACATCGATACAATAGATTAGCGTACATTAACTTGCTACTTACGCAATACAAAAAGCGTAGACGGACATTTTGAAAACATTTTTTGTATTTCTATCGATATACAAACGCGCGTTACTTCTTAATTTATTTTAACCGTATTAACTAATATAGGAGTTACGTATCCACGAATATATTTTTAAGTTTGTATCGATGCAAAATCAAAGAATTTGGACCGAAACCCTCGCACACAGCAGTCATAACCCGCCCGACGTGATATTAAATGCAATTACCGAAAAAATAACATTAATATTTACATGAGCTAGTATGTATGTACATAAATAGGGGGACTCACCTCCCTCCTCCCTGATATGTGAAACAAAAAACGTGTACTTATTTACAAATCATACAAAAATGAGTATGTATTGTTGTGGGTCATTGGAACGAGATTCCTGGACGATAACTAATATCTCTTTACAAGGAATATTACTTTAGAACGGAATATAGCGTTCTACTTGCCTATAATGTACGTCGGTATAAAATATAACTATGATATACTCGAGAGGGGCTTCCCACGTTGGAGCGTTCGAATCGCTAATACAATAGAAATACACGAAGAAAAAAACAATTTAAATTAACAGTTGATACGAAATAAAATTTAAATTGAATATATTTACCGCGAACATTTGCCGCTTCACTTGTGAAACTGATAATATAAGATGTCGTCACAACGGGAGAGCTTCTCGTAAAAAATACAATAACATCTAGTGCGGACTAACAACATAACATACACGAACCAAACACTATACACAACAAACAGAGGCATATTTACAACACGTGTTACGTAAGACACTAATACATCAAATTATAAATACTTTCATTATAAATGTTACCTGGACCGTTTGCGTGAGACTCGACAAAATAATCTTTAACGTTCTTTTAAAATCTAGCTCAAATTACTGTACCAAATAAAAGGTTAACATTCAACAAGTACTTGTACCAAAACTGTTTATTTTTTTAAACACATAATAATATATTTAACATAACACTGAAAGCAATCTCTATAGTAAATAGGAATGGCAACAAATTTACAACAAAATACTCACAAAAACAATCCATTTTGTCAATTTTTTTATATTGCTTCGAGATCATTGCGCCCACAGACAACATTCCAAAGCGAACTACACCCGCGGGCGGCGCTACTCACACTCCACGTACCAACATACAAAACATTAAATTCACAAGCATACATTTAATATCTTGTCTTAATAATCACGAACGAAACTCGCTTTTAAAAACAATAAATATAGAAAACAATATTAATATAGTCTTGTAATAACATTTATAAAGTCTTAGGACATGAATAATTAAAAATCTCCGTTCTCGATTATCGATAAAACTTGTTGAGTACAAGTTTATCGAGTCGCTATGTCAAAGTCAACCGGACAACAGTGGCAACAGTCATTATAACACCTTATTTTAAAAGCAGGATGGTTGATTTTCGGTTGTTTCCACTATCGTGCGGTGGACCCCACTTACATCCGTTACATCGCATCTCGTCGTTATATCTACCGACGGATCGTATCCGTCGCTCGTCATACGTAAAGACCAAGGCTGTACCTTCGTCAGTCAATGTTTAAACATGAGTGTCGCGTCGTCCTGCGATCTAGGAGCACGCGTTCACTGCAGACACGCTTGTAGCTTCTCGATCCACTCCTGCGCGGCGTTCGCGTCGCTCGCGCAGAAGTTGTACGTGCGTCGACTTGTGCGCAACTGGAAAACAAAACAAATGCGTTGTACAATATATTTTCATAATAAATCTAGTTCGCAACTGTTTTACAGTTAGATAAAAGCTTATTTGCATACAGAAACGGATCGTACTTTATAAACACGCCTGCTGACTACGAGTTGGCGATTTCCTGTTTATAAAATTCATATTTATTTATAACTTCGTTAGTCAGCAGTGCCGTAAGATAACCCGGCACGCCAAGGATAGTGTAATGAAATCTAAAATTAACAATAGAAAAAAACGAGTGGTCTTTGGACCACTTTTTTTGGAACAGGTCTGCTGCAGTTAGCCAAAAGTTAGCAGTTAGTCAAAGGTCTGCGCTCAGCGTAGGCTTTGACTGCTTCACCGGACTTTATATTTTTTAGACCAAACTTCTTTATATACAAAACGTACCTGGCTTTGAGAGAAAGAGAGAAAGAAAAAGTGTGCTCGCACCTCTCTGTTGCCCCTACAGTAATATACGAAACGTAACTCTCTCTCCTTCGATCTTCACTAACTTATATCTCGCTCTCGTCACGCAATCACCAGCACACTCTCCAAGTCAAGCGTGCGTAAAGAAGTTTCACTTCAAAAGATTAATATACTTACATCAAAGAAGGACCGGTCGTCGCATTTCTTGGGCGGGCCGGGGGCGGGGGGTGCCTGCGTCACCGTAATCACTTCCGCGAGATCTGGATACAAATTAAACATTTTAACCCATTGATTGTGAGTTGTACCTCGTTGAGCTAGAGGTTAAAGATCGTATATTATCAAACTTCTTCATACAAAAAGTAGACTAAATACAAAAAAAAATATCTCTAAATTCAAATCAAGTGGAGGTAGTGCGGCGACCGGTCGCCGCTTGGGTGCATGTGGGTTGCAAAGACGAAAATTGTTCACACAGTCTAGTAATGTTACTGAATATCTGTTATTAGCATAAAAAAATATACCAATAAATCCTTTGCAGTGCGAGTCCTCCATCGCGTCGTAGTACCGCAGCTGATGCTTGATAGAATCAAGTACGAACCAACTGTAACATAAAAAAATGAGTTACTAGCTGATATGTATAATCCTTAATAGCTGTTATGTATAATCCTTACTTATATTGTAAATGCGAAAGTAACTCTTTCTGTCTGTCGCGCTTTCACACCAAACCTAAAATACCAATTTAAATGAAATTTGGTACACAGATAGTCTAGAGAAAGGACATAGGCTACTACTTTTGCCGCGATAACCGTAATCCACGCAGGCGGAGCCGTGGGAAACAGCTAGTATTTGTATATTTATCAGTTGTCTAGTTGTCATAATACAGGCTCTACCTAGTTTAGGATCAGATGGCCGTGTGTGAGTTCTTCCAAGATATTGTTATATTATTGGTTCAGTTACTTCGTTCACGAAAATCAATACTAAGTTCGCAACCCTGCACATAAAATTAGTACTAATCTCGGTTATAAATAATCTACCGCAACTCCTTTCCAATCCCAGGACTGAGTCAGACTAATTTTCCAAACACAACAAAAAGGTCTGTGCTATGTGTGCTAAAAATTATCAAAATTTGTCAGTTTCAGTACTCTTTTTCGTAAATACCACGTGACTCATCTACACATATCATGACATACACTTTTAGATTTCATCACCCAACAAACGGTAATCTGATGTTTTCGTTACTTAATAGTCAAGATATATATTGGAGGCCGACTCTTTGACTAACAGTTTTTAGACAATATCGCGAGGTTTATAATAAATTGTCGCTATTCGCAATCGTACCGTTGCTTCCAGCCTTTGAGCAGAGCTCCCCGCTTGTACAGGTGCCCCTCGTGCGTCCTGTTTTCCGCGACGTTGGACGAGAACTGCTCGTAGTACTGCTGCGAAGACGACTGTAGCGTCGCTACTCCTGAACACGACATAGACAAATGTTTGAACATCATTATATTATATAGTCGACAGAAGTAAAAATGATAAACGTGGTGCAGAGCTATGTGTAATAATCTGTTTCTTTTAACTTATCATGAGCTTAAATTTAAAAAAAGGATAATAAGCTTCAAATTCCTATAATGTGTGTAGTGTCTGTGAGTGTGTATATTTGCATATACAACACTTTCATAGACACCACACACATTTTAGTCTGTGAGTGTATGTCAAAAAGATCGTTTGTGAGTGTGTACCTAGAGCGTCTGTGAGTGAGTGTGTATGTACCTATGAGCGTCTGGGGGTGAGTGTGTGGGTATGTCAATGACCGCATGTGAGTGAGTGAGTGTTTGTGTGACAATGAGCGTCTGGGAGTTACTGTGTGTGTGACTGTGGCTAGAGTATGAGTTTGTTGATTGACCTGCAGCGAGCGGCGGTCGCAGCGAGTCGGCGTCGGGCGGCGGCGGAGCTTTGTACTTGGTGCAGGGCGGGGCCCACGCCTCCGCGCAGCGCTCGTGGCACGCCGCGCCGCAGTCCACGCAGCGGACGCCCGTCTGCACATAATACATGTCAACACTTCCACAATTACGGCCGAATAATCATAATAATAAAAGGGCCAGTAATCCTAGGGTTGCATGAGGCTAGGTACAGTAGCGCGTGCGGTGCTTTCGCTTCATCAGCGAAAGGGAAGGCAGTAAGCCATCCCCACTCTCAACGGTGCGGCTCCGTAAAGTAGCGTCCCTACTTGTGATCGCGGTAGTTTGCACCGCTTTTCTGTAGTCTCCAGTATAAAGGAAGGTAGAAGCACTCCGGTGATTTTAGCCGGTAAGAGTCCGGCATACCCTTTCGCCTCACCACCTTCCCCAGGGTAGAGGAAGTACATGAGGACTTTCCCGGGGGAAAAAAAAAGACTAGGTACAGTATATTCGGCCTATTCGCTACGTTCAGTTGACAACTCAAGCGATGTTTACTTGATAAAAATAAGGGTAAAACGCAAATTTAGGATCGGTTAAAGTCGGTGACCAACTACGTTGTAGTAGATATAGTTGGGCGTCGACGTAAGAAGATACTAAATTTGTGCATTCACAGCGTTTTTTATAAAGCAATTATCGCGTTAGTTGGCAACCGCGTACGCGAGCAGCCCTGGCGGCGAGGGTGGCGTCACCTTGAGCGGCCCCCACAGCAGGTCCTGGCAGTGGTCGCAGCGCGCGGGCGCGGCGGCGGGCGCGGCGGCCCAGCGGTGCGCGGGCGCGGGCGGCGGCGGCGCGGCGGCCAGGCGCCCGCGCGCCAGCAGCTCCGCCGTGCCGCGCCGGTGCGCCGCGTGCGCCGCGCGCCGCACCACTGCCGATGACATCGACGCGTGGCGCTGCGGAACACAAAAATAACGTAAAGTAAACAAAAACAATAACTTATATCAACTAGTGAATTACAGAGCATCTGTTTTTGTTGCAATGTCATATACCTGCCTGCCATTATACAGGGGCACATAAACAACGCCTTATAAAATTGCATTTTATCCCTTTCAAAAGAACAAATCATTAATTTCACATCAATTACATGCGACCTTCGGCCATATACCCGATTCCCACCGGTAAGTTGCACCATTGCATAAAATAATAATCACACAAAAGTCTCAAATCTCCAATGATAGGCAGTTCACCCACTGCACCACGCTCCGTAGCGTAGCGCGGTCGAGATCAAAACCAAGATCGAAATTAAGATCAAAACAGAGATCGAAACCGAGATCGAAATCGAGATTGAAATCGAGATCGAAATTGAGATCGAAACAGAGATCGAAACCGAGATCGAGATTGAAACAGAGATCAAAACCGAGATCGAGATTGAAACCGAGATTGACACGGAGATCGAAACCGAGATCGAGATTGAAACCGCAATCGAGATTGAAACCGAGATCGAGATCGAAACCGAGCTCAAAACATCGAAACCGAGATCGAGATCAAAATCATAACATCGAAACTGAGATCGAGATTGAAATCAAGATCGAAACCAAGATGGAAACCGAGATCGAAACCGAGATCAAAACTAAATCGAAATCGAGATCGAAACCGAGATCGAGATTGAAACAGAAACCGAGATCGAGATTGAAACCGAGATCGAAATTGAGATCGAAATCAAGATCGAAATCGAGATTGAAATCGAAATCGAGATTGAAATCGAAATCGAGATTGAAATCGAAATCGAGATCGAAATCGAGATCGAAATCGAGATCGAAATCGAGATCGAAATCGAGATCAAAATCGAGATCGAAATCGAGATCGAAATCGAGATCGAAATCGAGATCGAAATCGAGATCGAAATCGAGATCGAAATCGAGATCGAGATCGAAATCGAGATCGAAATCGAGATCGAAATCGAGATCGAAACCGAAAACACGACCGAGACCGAAACCGAGACCGAAATCGACATCGGAACCGAGATCGAAACTGATCCTTCGATCCTCCGCTCCGCAGAGGGGCGTGTTGTTCGTGGGTGAACCGCCATAAACAAAAAAATATATACGTTTATTAAATGATTAAAAAATTCTTCAATGCATCATGATTAATGCAAAGGCCCCGAAGAAGAAAAACCCCAAAACTATTTTAAACTACATCTTACCTGTAACTCCAGCGTGTTGGGCAGTTCGAGCTGGTCCCATCTCACGCGCCACTTCTGCGGCAAGTGGCCGAGCTCAAGCTCCAACTGTCGAATCCTTTCTAATAGGCCGGTGAAAGCGTCGGGCATGCTGCGAGCTGTACTGTCATACCTGTGAACAAATATTATGATAATAGTAACTACTTATTTAAGATGAAAATCGGGCAAGCAGTTCAGCTGATGTTAAGGTCCTTTTACGACGAGACAAGAACACCGGCCTGGGTCCAATCTTGCCCCGGTCGTCTGCGCAGGCCTTGACTGCTTCACCGGACTTTTGGCGAGAACCTTAATCTTAAACCTTGGCCTCCGGCCAGAGCAACAGAAAAACTAACTACATCAGCAACGTTCACTAAGGGTACCCCGCGTTGCTAAGAATCTTAATACGGCAAAAACAGCAAGGGAGGGCTGGATCTAAGTTTTTTTATTATTTAAGGACGTCTGCGCGGCGAGTCGCTTCATATATAAGTGCAATAATCATCCAACACAATTCAATAGTGACGGTATGATAAGGCATGCGCAAACGTAAGCGCTTGTTAATTATATACTAATATATAAAGCTGAACTACTGGTCTGATTTGAAAAATTCTTTCAATGTCGGATAGCCCATTTATTGAGGAAGGCTATAAGCTATATAACATTACGTTGCGACCAAAAGGAGCGGAGCATAAATGAAAAATGTTTCAAAAATGAAATACAAAACTAAAACACGCGGACAAAGTCGCGGGGGACAGCTAGTTAACAATAAAATTTCCATTTTCCCTCCCAAGCACACGCTCAAGATCACTTCTTGTAGCGCGGTCACCATAGATACTGGACATATGACTCACCCAGCAGTGACAACCCTGCGCTGCGGATGCCGGGACTCGGGCTCGGCCGGCGCCAGCACCTCCAGGTCGTACGGCGCTCCGTGCGACAGCTCCTCGCTCGTGTAGTACAGCCACACTTCGAGCGCGCTCACTGATGATACCGGCCGAAGGACCTAGGTTGGAAGTCAATTCATTGTTGTTAGATCAATAAAATATATAAAAAATACACGTCGTCTAACTAGTTTCAGACTCAATAGGAGTCCCTAATCCAAACCTAAAAACCTAAAAAGTTCGACTCGCGACACCACCGCCGCTGCGTCAGCTCATGATTAAGGACTCCTATTGAGTCTGAAACTAGTCGGGCGATCCCGAGAATATGCGTGAGTAAACCGTTTTGTTTTAATTAATTATGAATACTCCTCACGAAAGTTAGAAACAAACGTCGATATTAAGTTTGAGATTGGTAGTTTGAAAGGGATACTTGACCATTTGGCTCTATATCAGATTATGGCTACTATCACATATTACGGTCATATTTTTTTTTACTTCATATGAATCTTTAACATAAAGCATATGAAATATACTCACAGGGTTATCCAGGTCCGGCGTATACAGGAAGTTATAGAAGATAGGCGACTTTTGATGGTGCCTATCGATGTAGTCGAAGAGCGAGTGTCCGAGCGTGGGAGCCCGCGGCGAGCCTCCGGGAGGGGCGGGCGCGGCGCCCTCCTCCTCCGAGCCGCCGCCCGTCTCCACGCCCTGCTCATACAGGTACGCCTTCAACATACACGCGCGGTTATTGTACACGCACTATATAGTCGGAGAGCGAGTTCCCGAGTGCGTGAAAAATCATAATCTTAAAATATGAAAACAAAATAAAAAAATATACCCAATTAAACTCTTACTGTTAAGACGAATATAACGACACGTCTCAATCTTCAATCAAGCTGTTTAGGTTACATAGAATTTCAAAAAAAAGACAAATAGATACATATTTAAACAATTGGTAAACATAACCCTCCTTCTGGCGCAGTGGGGGTAATAAATAACATAACTATTACACTTACCATTCTGCTAGTATCAGCTCTCTTATCGTCAGCCGCGGTGATACCAAGCTCGGCGCGTTGTGCCTCATTGTCCAGCAGGAACGTGCGGAACCGACACGACACGCTGTGGTACGCCACGAACCGGAGGTAGTACTCGTTGAACTCGAACGCGAGGGGGAACTGCTTTTGAAGCTACGGGAGAGAAAAAGATGATCAGAACTCCGTGGTCAAGTGACACACCGGTTTTCAAGGTGTCGCCACCAGCCCTAAGGTCTCAAGTTCGATCCCCGGCCGGTTCAATATAGAAAACACATTTTTACATTTTCTCGGGTCTGGTTACAAGTCTGTGGAACCCTCACCTGATGAACAGCATCCAGAAACAAGAGGAAGGTGGGCGTGAAGCCCTGTTGCGGCGTGGCTCCTATGTTAGAGCGCTGCTGGAACTTGTGCCCGAGCGCCAGCCACTCCTTCTCGACCAGGATACGGAAACCTTCGAGAGTCCGGTAGTAAGGCTCGAGGCAGATTTGGGCTAGTGATGATATCTGGAATGGAAATGGCAGGTTAATTTCTGAATGTTCAAGATTCTACTTGCGATTCTGCCTATGATTTATCGACTCCGTTAAAGTCGCGTGAATAATCAGTTTCATACATAAATAATTATGAATTCGCCCCAATAAAAGATACTACACCAGCTCAGATAAGTGCTATGATTGGTTGTTCCAGTATTGACATTTGCTTTCCAACCGACTTAAGTCTCATAGATACTGACCTGCGCAGTCGCATCCCATCCGTCTTCTAACGACAGCAGTACGGACGATCCCTGAAGATCTAGGAGGTCCACCACAGCACCGCTTAATTGGAACAACTGCCGCAGCTGCCACAGCCAGCCTGATTCTTCTATTAACCTAATTGGAGGAGAAAATAGTATTAGCAATATATTAATGTATTTTTTGCTTAAATCACCGCTTATAGCGCACATGGCAGTGACGAATGCGGAAGAAAAGATCTTCATTGCCGCCCTGTGGATGGCAGGCAGATATGACGGATTTTTACCTGCTAAAACCATTGGACTGCTTCTCCTTTCTCTTTTACCTTGGACTATCCGAGCACGCATTGCAAATGCCACGATCCCCGGCATGGAGAGTATGAAACAGTATATACGGGGCGTGTAGTACCTGAGGAAGCCGGGATGGTCGCTGGCGGGCGGGGCGGAGGGCACGGCGGCGCGCATGAGCTTCTTGAAGGCGTGCTTGGTGGCGCGCGCGTCGGGGTACTCGGCCGGCACCAGCTCCGCGCCCGCGCAGCTGCTGGCCGCCGCGCCCTTCTCGCACACCACGTACAGCGCCGCGCGCCGGGCCCCGCCGCCGCCTTCGCCGCACACTGAACCACATCACAAAGAAAATTATAAAAATATCCTGACAAAAATCAAATAGAACTCCCTCAATCAAGCTCCTTTTCGCTGCTGCCCATGATACAACGACATATTTTTGTGACAATTTTAAAACTTCCAACAAAACTTTGAGGTCATAATATTATAGTTAAGAATTTTACACTCTCGGTCAAGTCAAAAGTTTCGCTCTAATGTCACCGGCCGATACACGTATAACCACTATGTTAAACTTTTTGCGTCGTCTTAAGAACACTACTATAACAAAGAATCTTAGCGCAAGTACTCAAAATCTATATAAAAAATGCTTTTTCCTGAATGACTCACGGATCAACGCACAGCCTAAACTGCTGATCGTAGAGACCTCAAACTTGGAAGGTGTGTTCTTTGTATGACATAGGCATCCGATTAGAAAGGATTTTTCGAAATTCTACACCTAAGGGGGTGAAAAACGGGACCAAAGTTTGTATGGGACAACGAGATTCCTTGGTCCAATATCTATTTCAAATTTTGCATAAACATTATTTTACAGAATTAATGAATGAAAGACGTGTTTCGTATTTTATTGAAACTCATCGCCTAACAGGGTTAAAAAGGGGTAAGTTATTTTGGGGGTGATTTGCATCGAAGTTGATATCAATACTCCTTAGTGCTTTTGATTTAAATCACTTTTTTTTGACACATGTTTGATAACTCAATTCGATAATATTAAAAAAATGTTGAAGTCGCATAAAACCTTGGTGCAATGCAACTCTTGAAAATTTTTATGACAAAAACTATTTTCGACTTCTGCGCTGACGAAGTCGCGGGCTAAACCTAGTATATCTATATACAGGGTGTTACCGAAAGGGTACATCTATCCAAAAGGGGTGAAGAGTACATCTGAAATAGAGTTAGTTTACCAAATTTCAACACAAAATGAGTTATTAAAATGCTTGATATCTATATTTTCGCATAAATTAATCGACATCAAAAATCATGTAAAAAAGAGAATGAATGTGTGTATGTATTTTCACCTAAAACTCGAAAACCGTGAGCCCAATTGCTATGAAACTTTGCACTCATATAAAAGGCGACATGACCACTCCGACGAACATAGTTACGTTAGTAACGGATAGGTGACGCTGGCAGCAGTGATTTTTATTTTTTTAACTATAATAATATAATAATAATATTTTTGGGACAATTCACACACTGCTATCTGATCTCAAACTAGGCAGAGCCTGTGCTATGCCAACCAGACAATTGATAAACATACTTATATATTTGTAAATACATACATATTATAGATAAATTACACCCAGACAAAGAACAAATGATCATGCTCATCACATAAAGATTTGTCCTGGGTGGGAATCGAACCCACGACCTACGGATCACTAACCACTAGACCAACATGCCAGCCAAACTATAGGTCTAATTGTAGATTTTTTAGGTGAAGCGAGGCGCACCTAGCTCCAGCTAGTTACAATATAGTTTGCTCACCCGAATCAGCATCTGCAGTGGACAGCCTCTGTCTCGGCGCGTACAGGTCGAGGTGCGAGGGCTGGCGGCGGTCCTTGAGCGAGCCCCAGCGGCCGAAGTGGCGCGTACTGCCGCCGCCACCGCCCTTGCCGCCGCTGTTGCGACCCAACACGCTGACACGTAAGTCACACGCTTAGATTATAAATATGTCTAGATATACACTCAAAACAGAGGACGTGTCGAAAAAAATAGTCGCAAACTGTCTGCGACTATGGTATCATTATAAACACACACTGGTGTAAAGTTGTATGTCATTTCGCGAGTGTAATACGTAACAGTCACGCACACCAGCATACTAAAATTGGCTTGTTCGTTTTAGTTCTCTCGACACTCTATCTAGACGTATTTATAATGTAAGGATACATACACGATTCCGATGTTACATACTATAGTACCACGAATTAAACACCCGTTTTATTTATATCCATACGTGTGTAAAGGTCTTTAAATCGCGCCAATGATTTTGTAGTTGACTTGGTCGGATACTGTATAATTGTAATGTTACATCTATTATCGAATCTAAAAGAAGAAGCCACGATCGGCCTTCCGAAAATAAAGCATAAATCTTTATTTTCATATTTGGATGCGGATTCGATATGAGAATATATACAGCATGCAATAAAAACCCTGTCCGATCCTTATGAGTATTATTCCGCATCGTACTGCGTACACATATACGTAACTATGGAATGGATTTGAGATAATTATTTTTCCCCGGTGAATATAATTAAATTAAAATAAAACTTATCATAGGCAACACTGATCGCTCGACAAAGTTCACGTGTACTACCTATAATTTTGTATCAAATAAGCCGCCTGAGCAAGACATTTTTTCTAGTACGTATGTTGAACTAGAAATACGCCTTTATTGGATCGGACAGGGTTTTGTTACATACTGTATATATCATAGACCAAAAGAAAGAAAAATCGTTATAATGGTATAAAAGTAGGTTTATAGCCTACTGATCTCTTTCACCTAAAGCAACAATGACGCCTCTACGCCTTTTACAAGTCGGCGCTAAGTGATCGCTGTAATTTGTCAGGATGATAATGGTACTTTTCTTTTTATTTATATCCTTAATATTATAATGTGAAAGTAACTCGGTCTGTCTATTACTTTATCACAGCCAAATCGCTGAACCGATTTGGAAGAAACTTGGTATGGGGTAAGTTTAGGTTCTAAGCAAGGACATAGGCTAGTTTTTGACGCGACAACCGACACCCACGAAGGCGGAGCTGCAGGAAACCGCTAGTAAATTTTTGCTCTGATTACATGCGATCAATAGTAACAAAATATATAAAGATTTATTATTCAACAATAAAAAACAATGTCAAAATATGTCCTTAAATAATAAAAACTTAGATCCAGCCATCCCTTGCTGTTTTTGTCTTGTTAAGATAGTTAGCAACGCACTAAGTCGAGGTCCGAACCCCACAGGAGGTGCCCTTAGTGAACGTTGCTGACGTAGTTAGTTTTTCAATTGCTCTGGCTGGAGGCCCTTAAGGTTCTCGCCAAAAGTCCGGTGAAGCAGTCAAAGCCTGTGCTCAAACTAACTGCGTAAATTTCTTCATACCTGAGTGTCCCGGCAGCTTTAGTGAGCAGCGGCGTGTGCGTGACCTGCTGATCCTCGCAGCCCAGCAGCAGCGAGTCCAGGCTCAGGCTGGAGTCCTCGAGGTCACCCCGCGACGCCGGCGTGCACGCAACCAGCGTTGCTAGGTAACGCTCCTATGACAAACGTGTAAGCTTAGACTCGGAATTAAATTCTTGTGAAAATTTATGTTATTTCCACTTACACAAACATCAATTTTATGGCAGTATTAATAAATTACATTATAGACTGACTAGTTCTGTTGAAAAGGTCATAAAAATATGAATTTTTAGCGCAAACTGAACCTTATATGGCAGTATTACAGTAGTTCCTCTTTCGTGTTTGGCACAAGAATTGGAATCAAAACTTATTTGATATTTTTGTGTTATTTGATAGCCGAGCTGCACGGATAGCTGAGTGGTATAGGTCACCAAGCCAATTACCTCTGTGCGCGACGTGTCGCGGGTTCGATCCCCGCATGGGACAAGCATTTGTGTGACCCACAAATGCTTGTTCCAAGTCTGGGTGTTCTTTGTGCATGTGATTTGAATGTTTGTGAAACCCCCCGCGACACAAGGATTAAATTCCTTAGTGCGGGAGTCGTTAAATAAAAAAAAAAAAACTTTAAAAATGAAACTACTCTCTCTAAGTCCAAAAAAGGTTTTGCTGGAAGAAAACTTAGTGTTGAGTTAAGCTCTCCTTTGTACATAAAATTTCAAACATGCACGTTTAATTTAATGTTGCCTATGTGTACAATAGAGAATAATGTTTAAGAACAAACCTGTTCTAAACTGGAAGTGGTTTCGGTCCCGCTCTGCGCGTTGCCTTGTGTCTGGTGACTCGCCTTTAGCATCCCCATCACGCCTTTATGGTGAGGTGCCGCCGATCTGTGGTTAAAATAACCAATGTTAAAAACTTTATTTGACTGAAAAGATTTTTTTTTTTACACACGGCCATCTTATCCCGAAGTAGACAGAACCTGTATTACGGCAACCAGACAACTGATAAACATATTTATATATTTCTAAATACATACATATATGATAGATAAATTACTCCCAGACACAGAACAAATGATCATGCTCATCACACAAATATTTGTCGTGGGTGCGAATCGAACCCACGACCTCCGGTTTAGCAGTCAGAGTCACTAACCTACAGGGAAGTCATCAAGTTTGAAAGACAAATATGAAGAATCGAAGTGGGTTACCACTGATTCTTATATAGGTTACAATAAAAAAAATTCACAAATCACATGAGAGAATATCACAAAAGCAATATCAACACGTCTGTTTTGCTTCGTTATAACAGATGTTCATAATGTACAGTACGTATTAACATTTTATACCATAGGTACATAGGTTTGATATGCCATTTGGGCAAAGAGATAGGTTATAGAAATTGAAGAGAAGATATTCATAATTTACAATTGAATGAAGATTTTACGATTCAATTTTTTATCGATTTTACATTTCATTTACTTACCTGGCTAACAAAGCGTGTGTCCTCGGATGTCTCCACGTGATAACAGGTAGTCGTCCTTGTCGGTAACACCGCGATATTCTTCGCAGGGAGTCATCGCCGAAACTCTCCGGTACTGGGATAACGGCTGGATAACTGTTAATATTAAACTTGTATTAAAATATATTACGCGGTATTGACGTAGATGTCTTTTAATTATATAATGATTAGTTACAACAACTAGTAGACACAAACATCTGTAAAATTGCATGCCTTTAGGCGGATCAGGGAGAGACCAATTTATACACTGTATGTTGTCTGAACAATCCATTTTCGCAATATATGAGATTGAGTTTGTGTTTTGAGCTTGAGTTTGTGTTTTGAGCTTGAGTTTATGTTTTGAGATTCAGTTTTTAGTGTTTCGTACCTAAGTGTGTCAACAGAACCCTATTACTAGAGTCTCCGCTGTTCGTCCGTCTGTGTGCCTGTCAGAATCTAATAAACCTTAATAGGAAGACAGTTGAAATGTTTACTGAATATGTATTCCTGTTGCCGCTATAATAACAAACAATATAAAGTACATACTGTATATCTGTATCAAGTAAGTCCATTCAATGTGTTCTCTTTATTATGTATTTAATATTAGATTTAATTTAGTTTATCTTTTATATTCTGTACATTTTTGTAAAATATTTCCTTATTGTATTTATGTTTTAACTAGTTTTCCTTTTCTTTGGCAAATGGTTGCCTGGAAGAAATTGCTTTGGCAATAAGGCCGCCTTTTGTATATTAGGTACTATAGAATGATAGTTTATATTTTATTTTATTATATTGTTTAAGTATGTGTAAAAAACAATAAATAAATAAATACTGCTATATATTTATCTTGTACGGAATTATTCGCGTGTGAGTGTGGTTCTTATCGGGTATGTGGCTATGTGTATAGAGCCCACGTACCTCCTGCAGAGCGTGTAGACGGCGTTGGCGTGCGCGAGGCGGTAGGGCGCGTGCGCGAGCCCCAGCCGGGCCCAGTCGCGCGCGTACACGCGCTCGCGCACGCGCTCCAGCGTGCGCGCCGCCGGGCTCTCCGCGCCCTCGCCGCCCACCAGCTCCAGCTCCTCCACTGCGCCACACAAGCACCCAAACATACAACACCGACACTTACAATACAACAAGCATTTGTCGATTTAATAAATGCTTGTCCCATGCGGGGATCGAACATGCAACACGTCGTGAACGGTGGATCGGATATTTTTTTTATTTACGCGTTACATACGACTATTCAAAACAATTAGACACGTATTTTTCTTTTTTTAATTAATCAAACAATGAGGAAGATACAGTGGACAGAAATGTTGCGTGACGTCACTTGTTCCCACAATTTTTACCCACAAATGACGTCAGAAGCCCCTTCTCCTGAACTTTAAAGCACCTTAACTTGGACATTTTTCATTAATTTTATAAAAGAAAAAATACGTTTTTTTTTTTTTTCTTTTTTATCTTCTGGTAAACTAAATAGATATTTCCTTTTCATACCCAGACCGCACCCCTTTTTTTTTTTCTTACGGGGTGAAAATCTAATGGCTTCAACTCACGCTGAGGGCATGAGTTGATATGGGATATGTTGGACTTGTACCGACCAAAAACACCCCGGTCCCGTTCTTGCCTTTGCCGGAGTCCCGGGTTCGCTAAAGCATGCTCGGCGGAGTCCGCACCCCTATTGGCGTGGTGACCTATACCACTCGGCTATCCGTGCGGTCAAATATGTATCTATAAGTATATCAACTGACATGACAGTGTATCGGCGGACAGCGATGACATGAGCGGCGGTGACGTCAGCGAGCGCGCGTCCGCCGACGGCAGCACGTACTTCTGACGCTTGGACGGCTTCGGCTTCAGACCGGCTTTGCGAGCCGTCTTGAGGAGAGTCTTCTTTGCGAAGCCCCTGGTGAATGGACAATGATAATTATAATAGACAGATACGAAAATAAACATAGCTACTAAACGATTGTTGAGGATAGGAAGAAATATTATACAAGGAATATTAAAATAAATTCAAATTAAAAAAAAAAAAACAATGTTTTCCTGACTAGCGAACAATTCTAGTCGGATGCCCATATATATTTGTGGATCACACTTTTTGACCTTCTCAAATTTCTTTTGTACTATACTCAAGATACAAAGGCCCAAAAGTTAACCATTAAAGACAACCATCTAGAAAATTTCAGCTTACTGCTATGGGAGGCACTGTGAAATGGTGACGAATCATCATCATCGGGAATTCTCTTATGTGTCACCGTTTTTCTAATTCAAAAACATTGTCAGATCAACCTGAATACCGTTTACTTCGCCCCTACAAACAATTTGGGTTGGCCTTTGCCGCACCATGAAAAATCCGCTAATATCAATAATCTCTGAGACTCCATTCCATACGTACTTTAATGTGTGGTGTTTAGGCTGGTTATGCTTCGGCGGCGGCTGCGAGCGCGGCGCGAGTGCAAAGTGCAACAACACATGCTCCGGGTGTCGAAGCCGCGCCACTTGCTTGCGGAACCCTTCCACTGCCTCGCTGCTCACTTCCTCGTCTAACGCCACCTGGACATAGCACAAAGCAGCGTGTACTTGGATTAATAAATAAAATAAAAAAAATAATGTGTAAAACATCACATACATTGCTCTGAACCCAAAGTAACTAGCTAAAGCACTTGTGTTATGGAATTCAGAGATAACATAGGTACCACAAACACCCAGACCCGAGACAATCTAGAAAAGGGGTTTCTACATTGACCCGGCCGGGTATCGAACCCGGGACCTCAGAGCTGGCGACACCTTGAAAACCGGTGTGTAAGTCACTCGACCACGGAGGTCGTCAAATAATATTTAGATTTTTGTCTTTTTTTTCGACTGAGCAGCATCCAACATTTACATTTATTAACATCCAACCTATTTTACTAGCACCAGGCAATATAATACCACCTAATAAAACACAACACTCCGACTAGATGAAACATAATATAATTATTGAACCAGGATTTTTTGCTTTTTGAGTGATCAATAAAAAAAGATTGGCTAATTGTCACGCTTCATTTGTCCTCATGTCATTCATTTATTCATTTATTTGAACTATGCGTTTTTTTTTAATTGTATTCATATAGATAAATTACCTATTAAAATTTCTGTATCTAATAAAACCGATTGTAAAACCTACCTAAAAGATCTTGTATCTTACCTTAATAAGTTGAAAAGTGGCAGATCTCAACTGCAAGCCTTCCTGCAGCGACTGCTCCAAGTGAGGCAGGTAGTGAGTGCGGACCGCCTTCTCTCGCGTGAGGGAGCACAGGGGGAACGACCGTACCACTGTTTGTTCGCAAGCTGGAATATAATGATAATGATAATGTTAAGGGAATCTACAGATTTTTAAATAACAAACATCAGTCCGTCGGTACTGCCACCGCCTCGTACTATGTATACTGCGCTCACAATGTATATGCCAAACATGTAAACATACACGAGTTTTAGGAAAAACAACTATAATTGTTTTTGGGTATAGTACTGTTGAAAGAGTCATGAAAAAATATGAAGTTGTAGTGGAAACTGAACCTTATGCATAAGAACACATAAGGTTCAGTTTCCACTACATCTTCTAGTCAGTCTAAAATAAAATTTATTTGCACTAGCATAAAATTGATGTTCGTTTAAAAAGTATAACATCAATTTGGCACAAGAACTTAAATAGACTTTAGCTAGGCTATGCAGGACACATACCATCTTGCTGGGGATCGCAGTAGTTTACACACTTTTCCCGTGATTCCCAGTATAAGGGAAGGGAGGAGCACCCCGATAAGAGTCCCTACCTTATATACCCCTTCGCCGAAATTTCGTCCTTTTTGCAATTGAAACATAGGCAGGGAACTTACCATAGGGATCGGTGGGCGTGCCCTTGAACACGAGCCTGTAGTTAGTGAGGAACAGCGCGCCCTCGGCTGGCAGCAGCGGCGTGTGGCGCCCGTCCGTCACCAGGTAGGCGCGCAACGCCGGGACGGCCACCGCCTCGCCCGGGACAAGCGCCGGCGCCACGATCCGTGGCTGAGGACAAACATACAGTCAGAGCGCTTTTTTGTAAAACATTTTGTTCTAACATGACATCACAAAATCAAATAATCTAAATCAAAACTCATTTATTAAAAATAGGCAAAAAGTAGCACTTTTCGAACGTCAAAATAATAAAATAGACAGCATCCGTTTTGCCCACGCTACACCGCTTCCTAAGTGCTCTAGCTGTGGATAAGAAACGGCGCAACAAACTCCACAGCAGCACGCTGTCAAAACAATAAAAAGATCACAAACAATAAAAAGTTTATTTTTTACTATCGTTCAGTGTACTGGAAAAATAATGTTTGCACAACACTGTACAAATGCTTATTTGGTGAACATAAACATTACGCGATAATGAAACAGATAATGCGCTTGTGTAATTAGATTTGTTAATCTTTTGTTTTTCATTATTCGGGCTTTAAATAGAATATTGAAGTTGACCGCGACTGCAAAGTTTCATTGCTTGTCATGTTTAACTATCCCATTAAAACTAATTATGGAGCATGGTCACTTCTATCCGTAGGATAAAATTCCCATCATCTCCTCAGCGGCCTACGACAGGACATGTATTATAATTTTTTTGTGGAGGAATTAATGAATATTATTATTATTATTATTTAAGCTGAAAACGGTTGCATACATTTACATACATAAATGTCTTTTAAAAGTTTAGACTAGAAAATTTATCATAAAGTATTTGCAGTAATACAGCTTTTTTCGCGCACATCTTATAATAGCAATATGTACTTTATTTCTTAAATAATAGCATTTAAAATAACAAGCACAAGAGAAAATATTTAGTTCACCACAGCCCAATAGTTTTTCCAGTTCTTGTTAAAATATTCAACAACACCCAATGACCAAAACAAATACTTTAGTAAAAAATAACCCCCGGTTTCTCCAAAAGCCTCTTAAAAAAATCATTAAAAAATTATTTTTTTCAATTATAATTTGGGAAACCTAACTCCAACTCGACTTACAACCATTTAAACACTTTTCAAAAGTGTTTAAATGGTTGTTAGTAGAGTTGTAAACTGATTAAAAAAAAGCCAGTCATTTGCGAGTCGGACTCGCACACAATCTTTTCCGTAACATTGTGTATTTTTTCTAATTATTTGTTGTTTTAGCGGAAGAAGAAATATATAGTCTGTGAAAATTTCAACTCTCTACCTATTACAGTTTATGTGATACAGCCCGCTGACGGACGGACAGAGGCTTAGGGCCCCTAGGACCCTCAAAATGAACTACTGAATTAATTTAACAGCCATTCAGAAACCAGGGGTTAATCTTACAAACTAATGAAGTATCATCCACCAAAGTCATATTTAATTAACCTTACACCATAAGGACAGACAAATACCAGTCCAATCAGTCAAATGGTACATCTTACCTACTTACATATTATGGTTCTTGATATCATGCTTTTCAAGATTCATTTTCCATTAAATCATATGTATCCTAGAAATTCATGTTAATTTGTTAAACTTTTAATTTGCACTGTTCATGTACAAGCAAGTTGACCATCAATTTTTTTTTTGTATTTTACTCTCGATTACTGAAACGGAACTCAACATTCAAGACGTTCTTAGGTTCTATCTGTTATTATTTTCGCCTTAAAGTGACAGATACAGCACGAGACCTAACGGCGACTTAAAATTGATTGACGTCTCACTATTTAATAAATGTGTGCCATAAACCAACCATTTCTTATATTTATTAAACGTCAAATGGTCATCTTGACTAAATCGCCTGTTTTTTATCAATATTCTTTAGTCCATAATTCATGCTCTTTCCTCACTATTTTATGCAGTTCAGCCATATCATATTATAACCTCGACGGATCTTAAAAATCAAAAGTCAGACGTATTTTGTTACAGTAACAGTGGTAAACAAAATGATTTCAAGGTCGTATTTAATAACTTTGCTTAAGAACTATTTTTTTTTCCACATTATTTGCACTGAATTTTATAGCATCAAAGACTTCAAAGGTACCACAAATACCCAGACCGGAAACAATTTAGAGAAGTGATATTCTTCATTGACCCGTCCGGGGGAGCTAAAAACACCTTGAAAATCAGTGTTTACGCCACTCGACCACGGAGGTCGTCATTATCACATTTGCCTGTGATCATCGTAAAACAATTGTGTCATTGTTTAAAAAGTGTATTACAACCTTCTTTTTCTTTTAACTGCACAACGTACTCGTAGGTCAACTTATTTATGATTTCTCAGTGCAAACAGTACTACAATAAAAATCTGTCGGCATTTTTCAAATTAATTTATTGGGATTGATTTCTCATAGCTTACTTCTTTACAATTTGCAGATGTAACATTATAAAATTATTGGCTAACATGCCTGCCACTCAAACACACATTATTTTGTTCATTTGTTTTTATTATCCAAAGTAAGCACCAGGTATTATCACTTTAGTATTCATAAAAAACACATCTCAAAATAAACAAACACAAAAACAGTCTTTATGGAAAACAGTCCTTATGAAGATCTCAATAAGTTCCACAATCGAATGCTCCGTCTATTGATTTAGTCCAAGAGTCCATGGAGTCTCAATTATAATTATCCAGTCTTTTGTTAATGTCCAAAGAGTCCACCATCTCGTTTTTCGCGCTTGATGCAGTTTAGCGCTTATTAGTAAAAAGTGGAACTTGGTCGCTAGAAGGAAGAGAAGTTCTAATGTAAATAAATATTGTGAGAAGCTCAGAAATGTGTGTGTGTGAGTGTATTAAGCATGCATGATTATTTTTCACCATACTAAGTTACGAAGCAAAAGCATTATTAATAAACTTTATAAAATGCGCTTTATTATGAAGTTTTCAAGAAGTTAAGCTAGTTCCAGCCCCTCGTTCTACAATAGTTAGTAAATAGTAATGTAATTGTAAAGGTAAGTCTAAGTCACGTGATTTGTCGTTGCGTTTTAGGGACAGATTAGCATGAAATTATACACAATTGGCCTTATTAATAAAAATCTCGACTGCGATTAGCGATTGCTTAGCAGATTCTATATTCAATTTTTTATGGAGAATTTAAAATTAGAATCTGTTAATCCGTTGTTAAGCTACATCGCGATTTTTAATAATAAGGCCAAAAGAGGTCACTCTTTTTTACGCACTAAAACGTCAAACTCCCCCTTCGTTTAAAAAATTATGTTCCTAATATTGTTTAAGCTACATTTTAGCACATTTGTTGAAAATAATAAAACGTTAAGTTAAAGCATTAACTTACCCCGCCACCTGTTAACTTTAGCGTTAAATGGCCGCGTACAAAAATTTGCATTTTCTTATCATTTCAAAAGCGCGATTTTTTTAAACAGATATTTTTTTTACATTTTACTAATTAAATAATATTTTAAAACCTGTTACTTATAGCTACATAGAAATGTGTTCTAGTTAAGGTGCTCCGTCGCCTAGAATATTCGCCTGTATTGTAACGTTATAGAGTCGAGCATTACATCAGTGATGGAGAGGAACTGAATAGTGCACAACTTGATAATACAATCTATATATACAGACGGGCCTGTTGGTCTAGTGGTTAGTGACCCTGACTGCTAAACCGGAGGTCGTGGGTTCGATTCCCACCCAGGACGAATCTTTGTGTGATGAGCACGATCATTTGTTCTGTGTCTGGGTGTAATTTATCTATAATATGTATGTATTTAGAAATATATAAGTATGTTTATCAGTTGTCTGGTTGCCATAGCACAGGCTCTGCCTAGTTTGGGATCAGATGACCGTGTGTGAGATGTTCCAAGATATTATATTATATATTATTATTATATATTATTACTAGCTGACCCGTGCCCACTTCGTTGGGCATAATGTTAATAAGTCTTTTTTAGTACATGTTATGACATAACGATTTAAATTATTTAATTAATATTAAAAATTAAATTATCTATACTAATATTAAAAACTACTTTTTGTAACTTAAATATAAAAGTACATATGCTGTCGTTGACTTTTTTGTAGGCATTTTCAAGCTCCACATCTTTTCTCTAGAACTCAAAAATATATCTTTCATAGTTAAGGCAGCGTTCGTAAGAATCGCTTTCATTCGACCGTTTTTTCTCCGATTCACTTTGCAAAACGGACTACCACGTAATAGCCTTTTTATTTTTCGGTTTTTTATATAGCCTATGACACTCAGCAATAATGTGGCTTTCTATTGGTGAAGGAATTTTCAAAATCGGTTCAGTAGATCCCGAGATTACCCCTTACAATTTAACAAACACACAAACTTTACTTCTTTATAATATTAGTATAGATATGAAAATGAAACCCCGATTTTACTTGGACACGCCATATCTTTCGAACGACTGCACCAAATCAGATAATTGTTTTGTTTTTCCTTATTGTAAGCATAAGGTTTTTATAAAATAAATTAAAAAAAACCGTGTGGAAAATTTTTAAAAATCTCACATCACCCGTGGTAGGGCTAGTGTGTAATATTTTGATACAAATTGTAACATCAAGCGTGTCGAGTCGGAGAGGCAGTCAGTCTTGTACTGTAATGCTCAAAATCCAATCTGAAATATTATAATACAAGCGAATGCTGCAAGTGAGGGAGCACCTTCAAGAAAATGCTTGCACTAGACATTGTAAAGTCAGCAATAAAATAAAAGTCATTTTACGAAATTCAAATGCGATATTACCCAAAATTATAAAATTTAAATGTAACCCAATGGATTATAGAATATCACTATTGAATTTTAATCCATCAGGCGTAGGTCACCGGTGACCGACCGATGCATAACATGCAACTATGAACGTATCAACCAAAACGTGTACTGGCAGGACATTTTACAAGTCAGGCGAATTTAACTACTGGTAAATTTCCATAATTTTATTGCCAACTCAACAATTAAGTACGTAATGTACTAGCTTCGTACAAACCTTTTGGACGGGCGGCAGGCGCCTGCTCTCGCGGGCCACGGCGTCCAGCGTCTCCAGGTGCATGTGCACGATGCCCGGGATCATCTGGTGCAGGCAGCGGACGTGGTCCGCTGTCACGCCGCCTTCAGTGCACACCTGGATGAAGACAATGTTTGAGTGTACTAAGTAAAGAGTGGATGATCTGATCGCTTGGAAATTTGTTATTTTTTGCGGTTTATTTTTAGATGATTTATCTATAAGCAATGAGATATCTTTAATTTTAAACTAGATGTGCGCCGCGGTTTCACCTGCGTAAGTAGTCCCCGTTTCCGTACGACATCTTTTTTATTCGCGTGATTTTCCAATGTTCTTATAGTTATTCTGCTATTCGGGATGGAAACGAATCCAAGAAATCAAACATCATGAAAATCTGTTCACCCCTTCTGGAGTTATAAATGGTGTAACAAACCCGACTTTGTATTATATATACAGAAGGTTACGATTATGCTCTTGCTGTAGAATTAATAGTAAAGATATATCGTACTTACTTTGTCAACAAATCTTGAAACCATTTTGATGACGTTGTTGCCCGCCTCCCCGGGATCCGCTTCTTCGAACCCTGACTCTGCATCCACGCTGTCTGATTCCGCGACACTATACAAAGAGATTACTAAGTATTACTACTATAGGTATTTTATTACTAGTGATGGCCCTATGAGATGGCTATTCACAAATCTCACACTAAATATGACGTCAGTAAGGCCAGCTATACTCGGACTGCTCGAATACGACGACCTCCGTGGTCGAGTGGCGCACGCACCGGGTTTCAAGGTGTCGCTAGCTCTGAGGTCCCGGGTTCGATTCCCGGAATGAAATGATGAAATGAAAGTCAATGAAGAAAATCACTTTTCTACATTGTCTCGGGCCGGGTGTTTGTGATACCTTCGTTGTCTCTGAATTCCATAACACAAGTGCTTTAGCTACTTACTTTGGTTCAGAGCAATGTATGTGATGTCGTCCACATTTATTATTATTAATATTTATTAATAGTTAAACTGCTTGAAGCTGCCATTGAGCAGCTCGACTACACAAGAAGCTCCCGGGCGCACGTGATTTCACGTGGAATGAAAAGCGCGGGCGGAGGGGGAAATGCGCGAAAGCGGGCGACAGATCGAGCAGTCCGCGTACAAGCATTCCCTGCTGCTGATCGCTCGAAGTAGTCGATCTTAGATTCCGTGTATTGTGTGTACATAAAATATCTACTATAATTTACCATCCAGTCGCGGCTTGAAGCAGTCCATGTTTCCTAAGGCTTCATAAAACACTCGCAACACGTATGTTTGCACCTCACCTGTTAGTAATACTATTGCTGGCCCTATCGGCGTCGTCGCCTCTGACGTCAGCGCGTCGTCCAGCGCCCTCGAGCGGCAGTAACAGGTACACCATGCGGTTGGCGTAGTGTATCGCTTGGCTATATAGTGTAGACTCTTCGCTCGCTATTAACTCGCGTTGCTTTTCTACAAAAAGAGTAGTTTCACATATATTTTTTTTCCAAAATACAAGTGTAAAAACTACTTAATTTGGGTTCAACAATGTATATGATGTTTTCCACATTTATTTGCAATAAATTAAATATTTAAAGTTTTCTATCGGCGAAAACAAAATGTATTTTTTTTCTTTGACTGAATTCGTGTTCTTCTGCTAGACAAAGAACTCCGAAATCTCCAGACTCTATCCTAACAATTTCCTGCCATCCCCAGTTATCTTCAATGGCATCAAAATTATTTAGATCACACACTAATTATTTAGCAACTTTTTTTTCAAGTGTAGTTTTTTTTTAATATTGTTCCGTGATCTTTTTCTCGGTCAGCTATCTTTTGAATATACATTGACGTCAAAATCTACATGTCCAAAGTGACGTCATAACATAGTTACCTGGCGGCAACGACTGCCAGAG
This sequence comes from Diachrysia chrysitis, assembly GCA_932294365.1. Classification (NCBI taxonomy): domain Eukaryota; kingdom Metazoa; phylum Arthropoda; class Insecta; order Lepidoptera; family Noctuidae; genus Diachrysia; species Diachrysia chrysitis. The sequence goes on along the minus strand of OW028659.1, from coordinate 3,018,483 downwards.
CCTCATTTGTTCTGCTGCGATCTCCAACGCGCTCGGTTCTTGAGCCTTTAACAGCGATATGTATTCTTCGTCATCTCTGAAACATTATTTAATCGTTACTTGGTTAGACACCTTTAGAGATAAATCAAATTCAAAATTTATAAACCAATGTTTGCGTTTTAGATATAAGGAAGTCTCTTTTAATAGTTCGGATCATGTGAAAATTACTTTTTTGACAGGCGTTTTAAGTACCCAAAAATGCCTATTTAAGGGGTTGTGCCAACTGCTAATTAGGTAGGCGGCATCAGGTGTAGTTTTAATATAAAGGTAGACGTTACACACACACACTTAAAAGCCAATAAACAATAAACATCGTAGACAATTTCAGACAGTGTCTCCCAAAATACGAACCATCTTACTGGAAAACGTAAAAACAACTTTTATGATAAATATAAAATCGTATACCTTGGACTAGGCACCCTCTGGTGAAGTGAAGGGTTCGGTAGGTATAGGGCTTTTATATCCCTTTGAACATCCTGATAGAAGGCCGCCTCCCAAAACTGTTGACTCGTCCATACTGGATGCTCCTATAAATAAAGATGATTTTTATATAAATCTAAGTTTTTTCTAAAAATTACCAACAATTATCGTTGGTATTCATACACCTGATAACGGACCAGGAATTACTTGTGCGATTTTAAATTTGGCATGGCCGATGTCTCAAAGCAATTCTATGATTTATTGTCCCATTCACATGACAGAAGATTTTTCATACCACTCCTGCACTAGGTAATTTAATCCCTTTGTGGGGGTTGTACAAATTCACGTACATAGAAAACTTAGGCTCTAGACAGACGTACTGCATTTCAACTGCTATCCGACTACAAATTTGCAGTCATTGGAACTTCACGCCAACTGTGTTTAAACTGCACATTTGCAGTTGAGATGCAGTCCATCTATCTAGAATCTTGGAACAAGCGTTTATGGATCACACAAAAGTTTGTACGGGTTAAGCTTGAAGGTGAAAATAAATTAATGTTAAGATACAAATTCATTTTTTTGACTATCATACCTGTATACACATGTAAGCGTACTGGATGACGCCGGTGCACAGCTTCCTGCAGTAAGCTGTGGCGAGGGGCAGCATCGCCGCCGCTATCGAGTGCTCGTCTAATGCAGTCGCTGACTGTAGCGCGCAGTTCATGAGTCTGCAAAAAAAAACATAAATAGTTACTGATAATAAAGGGAGAGGAACTACTTGTACAGGATAGAGATATAAAAAAGAACATGGTAAAGCCCTTGCCCATCAGTGGGGCAGCAGATACTAAGGAAAATAAAATATTAATAATATTTTTTTTTTTGCCCTATTTTGTCATAATACGCGTCTTGAGCTTTTTCTATAAAATAACACAAATTTCGCGTCGTCGCAATTTACATTGACTGCAACGCGTTCTGTGCCGTTTTTTCGGTTAATTAGCGTTTTCGATTTCGTACTTCTGAACGTGGGAGATAATATGATAGAAAAATCAGTAAATTATAGCATGGCGGCTAATAGTGGCATTAGTTGGCATTTTGCGCCAATCCCAAAAATATTTAGGGGTGGGTTAGATTCTTGTTAGTGCAAGTTAGATTTTATTAACATGTTAAAAAAATATACAAATGTACAATAAAAATAACATACCAACAAAGTAAAGGATAATAGAACTCTAAATACTTAATGTATCTTATTAAAAATACATTGTAAAGGCCTCTAAACAATGCTACATTGTGTGATGACCATCATGCCAAAAGATACGACATTTATGGTCCTAGAACATGTCATGTATTGTCAATATAATGGCCATGGGTTTCCACTTTTACTAGTAACCGGAGCGATGTTGAAGCTATTAGTATTATGTATCGCGATAAGTGCATACATTCCAGTGATCAATGGAAATAATTTTGTAAGTTAAAAGTATGGTTTTAAAGCAATTTTAAAAATATGTTTACTAAGAATAACAATTAATAATAAGAATAACTATTATATCCACAGGGTCACGGCATATGGAACACTATGGCCATAAACAAATGTGAGGAGACGAGCCACAAGTTCAAGTTCGATATAAACGTGTTGAACATCAATGAAACGCACGAGGGTTTCTATGGAGATGTCGTCTTGGACGAAGATTTTACTGACGCTTTTGGTGTAGGTTATTTTTCTTATAAGTGGTATCAGTAATAGCGCCTTTATTTCATAGCGTCATTAAGGTTGATTTTCCTGCCATCTACCATGATTAACTTAGTTAAGGGCTGAAAATGCAAGTCTCCTTCTTCCGGCCTTTTTTCCCAATTTATTTGGGATTGGCGCAAAATGCTAACTAATGCCACTATTAGCCTTCATACTATAATTTACTGATTTCTCTATCATATTATCTCTCACGTTCAGAAGTACGAAATCGAAAACGCTAATTAACCGAAAAAACGGCACAGAACGCGTCAATGTAAATTGCGACGACGCGAAATTCGTGTTATTTTTTATAGAAAAAGCTCACGACGCATATTATGACAAAATTTTCTTAAATCTTATGTCACAGGTCCGTCTAGAAATATGCAAGTACGAGGAGGAAACCTGCAAGAAGTTTCAAGAGCTTTCCGACGAGAGTTTATTCAAGTTCTTCAATAAATACGCTGCGAAGTATGTCGCGGGTTGCTTCAATGCTGCGGGAATCGACCCGCCAGAACTTCCCGTTGCTAAGGTATACAAACAAAATACCGAAGTTTGGGTAATATTATGTATTTGGACAGTAAAATTTATATGGGACCACATCTGAGGGACCCTACAGATGAAAAAAAAAATTGGATCACAATTGCTTGAGATATCGCAAAACAAAATACAAAAAGCATACCGTCGAATTGAGAACTTACTTCTCCTCTTACTTTAAAAAAAACTTAAAAACCCTAGAAATAAATTTATTTTCCTCTACCACAGAACCAATTTAATTTTAGAGAAAAGAAAGACCATAAATTTATTTTATTTATTTACTTTAAATTACAATTACCACGATATTATTTATATGCATTATCTTTTTTTCTATCTAATATATACATTTTTTTTATTTTCAGGGGATGTACAAAATAAATGAATACATTTACAGCAAGGAAATAACACCGGGTTTGTTTGGCACTTACATTGTCAAAATGTTTGTTCTTCAAAATGATGAGGAAGAAGGATGTGTGGAAGTCCAAATGGAGTTCAAAGAAATAGAAAAGAAAAAGGAAGAAAAATAAAGAAGTAATTTTAGAAAATAAAATATTTCTCATCGTTTTCTTCATTGACATTTGCATACAGAAGTTCGATGTTTGTTAAATATGTATAAAATAAAGTTACTTAATATGGTGTATGTACTTAATATGTTTTTTTTTACTATTTTTTAAAAGTTCAACTACTATTGTAACACCTTTTTACAGCCAATAGTACAAGTATTTTCTTTTGTGTATAATAAAGATTTATATCATCCATTTAATTTTTCATTCTATTTTCTATGTCATGAAACTTAATTATTTAAATTAAGTATAGAAAATCATCTCAACTGCACTATTGAAGAGTAGACAAATAGGTGCAATTATTTATATGAAACATGCATTACATTTTAATATGTGGAGATATAATCAATTTTGTGGTATCAACATGTGATATTGCACACACTTATCGCCCGTAATTGTAAACCAATATAACATAAACGTTTTTAAAGCCATATAAACGCAATGGTGGACCTTATTTGTAATCATTTAGTGTCGGTTAAGAATAAGTTTAGGGTTACATGGCACTACAAATACACATTCATCGCCTAAGGCCGTTCGTACACGAGGCGACGCAAGTCTCCGAGACCCGACGACTTGTCTCCAACGACGAGTGACAACGTAAGAACCTCTACGATTCATATGCGGGTTTGGAGACTTGCGTCACCTTATACGAACGGACTTAGATCAGTGGTTATTTAAAAGTAAAATCATACATAAATGTTTGCCATTCTTGTATGCCATTCCATATTTTCGCACAAAGCGTATTCTAAATCATCCTAAATTAATTTCCGTCACAGCGGCTTCTCTCAATAGGGGTATTATTCTGCGAAAGAGAAGACACAAACACAGTTGCACCCTTTAATCTGTTACTCTCATAGTCCGATAATAATTAAGAAAAACCGGACCAAAACGAGATCAATGCCGGCCAACAGCTTTACTTGTTTTTCAGAGAGGCTCAATACGATTTATAATCCAGACAGTTAATTACTCCCTCAACAATTCTATCTATGACTATTCACTGCTAATTATTGAAACTTCAGAAGCGAATTTATTTTATTTATTAGGAACTAGCTGTCCCCCGCGACTTTGTTCGCGTGTTTTAGTTTCAACGGTTGTTCATTTTTGCAACATTTTTCATTTATGCTCCGCTCCTATAGGTCGTAGCGTGGTGTTATATAGCCTATAGCCTTCCTCAATAAACGGACTATCCAATACAAAAATATTTTTTCAATTCGAACCAGTAGTTCCTGATATTAGCGCGTTCAAACAAACAAACAAACAAACAAACTCTTCAGCTTTATAATATTTATTAAGAATTGGTAAGTTCGGAATAGGCCTAAGGCCTTTTTAAATAAGGAGAAGAAACGAATATCGATACAACGATGCGTTATTTGTTATAAGTATCAGACCAGATTCTAATCAGGGAAGTGTGGATACCGTTAGTTAATGGAGCAATACAAGAACGGAAGAGTACGTAAGATGAAATGAAAAGTCTACATTTATAGTAACACATACCTATAATATACAAGGTGATTATTTTGTCGTTGTACAAACGAGACCTATGACCGATATATCTATACTAATATTATAAAGCTGAAGAGTTTGTTTGTTTGTTTGTTTGAACGCGCTAAACTCAGGAACTACTGGTTCGAATTGAAAAATTCTTTTTGTATTGGATAGTCCGTTTATTGAGGAAGGCTATAGGCTATATAACATCACGCTACGACCAATAGGAGCGGAGCATAAATAAAAATTGTAGCAAAAATTAAAAACCGTTGAAACTAAAACACGCGAACAAAGTCGCGGGGGACAGCTAGTCAAATATAAAAACGATTGGTATTAAAAATTCGCCAAACAAATAAAAAAAATCTTCAAGTTCAGAACTATTTCCGTCAAACTCTTTTGTTTATAGTACGGTTTTTAATATCGATATAGAGGCCATAGTTTTCGTTTGTACAACGATAACAGAATCACCTTGTATATCAAAGGAAAACAAAATTTTAAAATATACCGGTCAAGTACGAGTCGGACTCGCGCATGAAGGGTTCCGTGCCATGTTATGGAGCCCACTTTAATTTTTTTTATTTGTTTTTATATCGGCAACAAAATATACACTGTGAAAATTTCAACTCTTTAGCCATTACGGCTCATGAGGTGCAGCCCGCTATCTGACAGACAGACGGACGGACGGACAGACGAAGGCTTAGTAATAAGATCCCGTTGGCACCCTTCGAAGCGTAACGTAAAAGCGTCGTTTAACATTTTGGTAAAAACAAAATATATAACAAAGGTCAGTGTAATTCAAGAAAATATTAGTCCTAGACTTAAAAACAGCATTAAAAAATTCCATAAATTGCAACCTTCATAAAATATTTGGAATAACTGCGAGGTAATTTCCAATTATCTCACAAACCAATAGCGATGTTTATCACAACGCGTTTGTACGCTCATCACGCTACCAGATACCATCGTAATAGCCATTGAGCATGTAAGGTTATATAATTATAATATTATATATTGGCAACACTAACTGGACCTTCTCATTGTGGTCACACTTTATTAATATAATGATGTCTGTCTGGGTGATTGGCAGCGTGCTTTGTTGTGCATTTGTCGCTGTGCTTGGTTCTGGAGATATTGTAAGAATTCGTACTAAAAATAATAATTTTATCAAAAACAAGTGAAGTTAAATATCTCATAAAATGTGAAAAGCTTAGAATTTTTTATGGTTAAGATGTACATTAATACAATTGTCTATACACCATCCTTGGTAACAAAAACAAATAAAGCTATACAAAGTCACAAAAAGGTGTATAATCTTACAAATGTAAAGAGTACAGTAAAGAGACAAATGACATTAGAACTAGTATTTTTGAATTCCAGCGAGTTATCGAGTCATGTTGTTTTTGACATTTGTTTATTGTCATAAAATATAATCAAAATACATTTCATTTTCCAGGGTCCTGGGATATGGGACGTGAAGTACATCCAGAAATGCGACGAGGACGTCCACAAATTCAAATTCGACATCGTCAAGAAGAAGATCAACCGAACGCACGACGGTTTCAACGCCGATCTCTTGTTAGATGAAGAATTCACTGATAAGTATGGTGTATGTATCAATTTTTTTGATGAATTATATTATTGTTAATTCTATCGAAAGCTTACAGTTATTAATTCTATTGAACTTATTAAATAGAAAAAACTGCGGAAGGACGATAAAACAAAAATTAAAAAAAAAAAACAAAATCAGTTCAGTGACATTTTATCAATGAACCTTCTTGAGATGTACGGATGACGATTAACGATACTTGAATATTAATCTTTATTCATACATACTATACTTATCTGCCACAATAACAGCACTGGTAAAATATTTGTTAAAATATAGGACATGTGGCCTAAAACTTAATAGTTAGGGACATTTGGGACAGCTGATTAATTCTCGTAATCAGTTAATCAAGTTAATGCGTAAGGCTTACGATTTAGGATACCTAAATAAGGTTATGTCTAGAAACTTGTACGCATAGGCTGTGGGAAAACCTGATAAATAAATAAAAAAATAATCACAAATTTTAACCGCGAAAATTTCTCATCAGTTTGTTATTTTATTTGTGCCTTTGCAATCACGCGGATACACTTAAATGGAGAACCACCTTAAACTATTCTGAGCATGTCTATCCCCAGCATTTTTAAGATATACCAACCCCTGAAGACAACGATATATACAAGCGATAACACTGATCAAATCATCGCCCAAATTTATGAAAATGTAATTTTTTTGCGATAAGTGACGTGACTTCGATTTTTCATGTTTTACATTTAAGCGAATCGGTCAGCCTAAACTCTTGTAGAAACACCACTTGCCTACGGGGGCTGATCTCCTTAGAATGTAATTTTCTGTTTTCTTTTTTCACTTATTACTTTGGAACCGTGTAACAGATACGGGTCGAAATATGCAAGCACGTGGACGGCGGGTGCAAGCCTTACCAGCTGCTGACAGACGACTGCATGATCAACTTTGTCAACAAATACGCCAAGGACAACGTTGTAACGTGCTTGCAGTACGCCGGTGCAGACCCGCCCGACTTTCCTTTAGATAAGGTACTTATTTTATTTATTTTTACCTAAAAGGAGTAAATAATTAGGAATTAATGCCATATGGCATTCTCTACTTGTCAACTTTTGGGTTAAAGTGGGACTATAAACATTCAGACCGGAAGGAAGCATAACAATATGCTACACTATGCTAAATAAAATAAAAAATGGTCAAGTATATATATATTGGACAGCCTAAAACATACTATACTACATTTTCATGTTTTCTACACATAAACCTGTAGAAACCTGAAGAGGCATCCTTAGGGACTATAACATTTTTTTTTATATCGGTCTGATAGTAGGATATGACATATCAGACACGTATTTTATTTTTCTTTTTTTTTATGTAACCCTTGTAACTAAATATTTTAAAATTTTCTTTTTTATGTTTCTTTATTAGCTACTGCCGTAAATTGAAAGCCAACGGAAACCTTGTGAAACCGTGGGACTCTGCTAGTACACATAATAATAATATCGATCTGTCTTTCTGGGCAAAGCCTCTTATAATATAGAGAAGGAACACATAATAAAGTACCTATAACATTTTCAGGGCCACTATCATGTCGAGGACTACGCTTTTGACTACTGCGAGCTTCCGAAGGAGTCCATCTTCGGAACCTACGGGGCTAAGGCGTTTATCCTAGAAGGAACCACTGAGGTCGGCTGCATAGAGCTCCACGTGGAGTTCAAGGAGATTAACGAAGATGAAGACATGTGTGAGGAATAAAAAGAACTTAAAATAAAGTTACTTTCCGGTGAAATAATGTTTGAATTATTTTTTAATAACTGCTAGTTACTACTATAAGCGTAGGTACATCATTTGAGTGATTTTACAGGGAAAAAAAAATGGTTATTATAATAAGTTGTTTGAAATCTTTTATTTTTTAAACTAGGTACTATTTAATATGTAAGCATGTATAATTATATTCCATGTCAAGGAACTGTTCTTTCCATAAGCTTTGATGAGCCAAAAATAAAATAAAATTGGTTTCTACATATTTAGTGCCTCTCTCTAACCCCAAACCTAATTTAGGCCTGCTTGCACATGCCCGTGTTATCTTTTAAACTCTAAGGTACAATAATCGTAACCGGCCTCATAATCGTAACCTTCTATTATAAAAGACCACAAATCTCAGAGACAATCTACAACGCCTAAAGTATATGAACGCAGTGTGGCACTCTATGGGCGTCGTTACCTACTAACATGCGCCCTTCATATTTTTAAGTCAATTATCGTAAACGCACATGAACCGATGTCTTAAATTAAGATTAACCAGTTCCTCACATAGCAACGAGCTGAGCTTAGCAACGGCATAAACGAATTTCGGAGCTGTCTATAAGTAAAGAAAAAGAAAGAAAGAAAGAAAAACATTTATTCTGCGCACGCGCACACACAAGATAGTAACACAGAGTAAAAACACAACAGAAGGAGAAAGATAAATAACAAAAAAAAACAAATAAAACTAAAACAGTAAACAAAAAAATAAAAATGAGCTTAAAAAAACTAGTATCCAAATGTCCGGTCCACACTATCGCAATATCGTATAAGTACATTGCATTACGTTCAATAAGCCCTATTGGCTAATTAAAAATAGTTTTATTTTATGTTTATCTTTCAATCCTAACGCCTTAGACGAAAGTGAATCACCACTACGTTCAGATCTGATAATTACTTAAAATAATCAAGGCTCATCCCAGGATACTGAAGGCTATTTAATGCAATCTCTTCACAAATGAGACACCATGTTGTACATGAGATTTGACAAATGATTATGTCAAAAAGCTTTTCAGAAGTGGGGGTTCTTTAGGGTCTAAATCAGTGATACTCAAAGTGGTCTATATCGACCCCCAAGGTCGACAACTACCTACAAGGGGTCCATGTAAATAAAAACATAATTTTGAGATAAAAAACGGTGTTTTCTATAGAGAAATTGAATTTAGAATCTGCTAAGCAGCTGCAAAATATCCTCGAGATTAAAAAAAAAAGGCCCGATTGTTACCTATGGACGTAACTCAGTTTGTAACTTTTATATTCCTTTGCCTAAAACCCAGCGTGTCGTGACTAAAATTTTGACTTACCATTAATTGAATAACCCTAATAAAGACGATTTGCTGCTTCGTTTTTTAATTGAAAACGATAGTAAAATTATACTGTCATAGTTAAGTAAACACAGATAACTCTTCTGGTTTCAAAAAGTCTATACCTGTTACTAATCCCATATAACAGAAAATCGCGAGTGGAAGTAAAGTAAGTGGAAAGGGGTTTCAGCGACAAAAGCCAAACAAGGGGTCTACCCAAAACTAGAAAAGTTGGCAAGTGGTTTAAGAAATAAAAAAAAAGTTTCTTTTTCTTTGGGATCTCTAGTCTAAAGGGTGATAAATAAAGATTGATGATAATGGAAGAAAAATAAAAAAGAAAAATTCTTTTTGTATTGGATAGTCCGTTTATTGAGGAAGGCTATAGGCTATATAACATCACGCTACGACCAATAGGAGCGGAGCATAAATGAAAAATGTTGCAAAAATGAAAAAACCCTTGAAACTAAAACACGCGAACAAAGTCGCGGGGGACAGCTAGTGCTATATAAGCCTGTCAAGTTTAGAGGTTGGGTTAGGTAAGGTTAGATTTTTATTAAATGAATATTTAACTTGTTTTAGGACTATATTTGAGAATAACTAAGGACACAAGCCAGGTAATTTGCAGTTTTAATGACATAATAAAGAAGACTGACTTGTTTGACTGCACGGATAGCCGAGTGGTATAGGTTACCACGCTAATTACCACTGTGCGCGACGTGCTGTGGGTTCGATCCCCGCAAGGGACAAGCATTGTTTTAAGTCTGGGTGTTCTTTGTGCAAGTGATTTGAATGTTTGTAAAAACCCCTGCCACACAAGAAATACATCTGTTAGTGCAGGAGTTGTTTTTAAAAGAGTTAAAGGAGTAGAGAGTGGACTTCTGAAGTCTAAGCAAATTTTAGGCGATAAGGGAAGTGACAAATAATGGCATTCATTGTGTAAACTTAATAAAAGTAAAAAAATATCAAAATAACTATAAACAATAGTATATATGTAAGTTCTATAATAACCTAAAATATCAATAGATACTTTAATATACAGGGTGTTACCGAAAGGGTATATCTATGCAAAAAAGGTGAAGAGAAAATCTGGTATACAGTCACTTTAAATAATTTAAGCTCAAAAAGCGTTAAAAAGTAATTGATATCCAATTTTTCGGATTTATCAGACACTGAAAATCGTAACAAAACGTGTCACCCCACTATGAGGGTCAATATCTTAGCACGTCACTAGCTAAATGTTAAGAAACATAGATTCAGCGCTCTGGTTATGATTTATAGTGTTAAATATTTGGAGTGCAAAATTGGATATCAATTATTTAATTAACTCATTTTGAACTGAAATTTTGTAAACTGACCTTATACTAGATGTACTTTTCACCCCTTTTGTTATGACCTTTCGGTAACACCTTGTATTATAGATAATATATATAACTAGCTGTCCCCCGCGACTTTGTTCGCGTGTCTTACTTTCAACGGTTTTTCATTTTTGCAACATTTTTCATTTATGTACCGCTCCTATTGGTCGTAGCGTGGTGTTATATAGCCTATAGCCTTCCTCAATAAACGGTCTATCCAATACAAAAAGATTTTTTCAATTCAAACCAGTAGTTCCTGAGATTAGCGCGTTCAAACAAACAAACAAACAAACTCTATAGCTTTATAATATTAGTATAGATAATGTAAAAGTTTAATCGATAAAAGATATAATAACATACAGCAACCGCCTATCTTTTATCAAACGTAGAAATGGCGTGAATGCGAGAAAAACAGATCCCATATCTGGAGTATTTAAATAATGTGACAAATACCGACAATTACCCCTACATTAGCGAGATAACATCATAATTGTATAAACTTGGTATTTATAAGCTCATGTAGGCTCAGTGCGTAGTATGGAATAGATAGGTAATGTAAAATGTGGCAATTTTTTCTACTATGTACGTTAACCTGTTGTATTTTATTGGTGAACGGGTTGGGGTACACCTTACTAGTAAGTTCTTTAATCTCTTAAAACCCCTTAAAACACGCATTTTTGTAATCTAGAAATTATTGTTAAGTCTGGGTGTTCTTTGTGCATGTGATTAGAATGTTTGTGAAAACCCCTGCAACACAAGGATAAAATTTATAGTGCGGGAGACGTTATAATTAAAAATAATATTATGTAATTTAATTTAAGCGTATGTAAGCTTCAGACAAGAATAGACAAAGGTGAGCTCAAAAAAAGTGTATTCGAGCTATTGCCAACATAAAGCAGACAGATAGCTGCAAATCATTTTTTATAAAATTTATGATTCTGACGCTACCGTGCATATATATACTTGAAGTTATATTGTTTGTTAGGAAAAACATGCACTATTTCAGTAAATTAAAAAGTAAAAGACATAACTATAAAATATGTATACCAAATAATAAAACAGCGCTACTCAATAAAAGTATTTTTTGCATGGCACCACGTGTATATAACCATCTGCCTAGATCGCTGCTCGAAATAACAGAAATTAACATGTTTAAGAGTAAAATTAAAGCATTGTTACTGTCAAAAGCGTATTATACCGTCAGTGAATTTTTACAAGACAAACTATAAATTATAAACTATAAATTTTTATTATCATTATGCAGTATCCATATTGCTGTTTTTACTTTTTGTAATTTAAGTTTTTGCAAGCCTTATGGTAGGATATGGTCAGTGCACATTTTTGTTAATTTATAAGATCTCCATGTACCCATATTCGCAAAAAATAAATGAATTTGAATTTGAATTTGATTGGTTTAATAAATATTTCATGAATATTCTAGGGTCCAGGGCAATGGCTAGTACTAAATATCCAACAATGCGAGGACCACGAGCAGTATGAGATGATATTCGAAGTCTCCCGCAAGAAACTGAACAGAACTCACGATTGCTTCATTGGTAAGGTCACCGTCCCCTGGGAGATCAATGCCACGTTTACTGTAAGTATTAAGTACTACAACTAAGTTTATTCTGCCTTTATTTACCGAGTCCAAAAAAAGCAGGGTAATCTCATTTTATTAGATTTTCCTTTCTAAATATATTTACTTTTAGTCTTTAGACAAAATTTTTACAATAGTTGAACATTTTTGTATTTTTTTTTTAAATCCCAGCAAGTTTTCAATTATACACATTTTTAGCCAATTAAACAAATACAGATCGAATCCGAAATAAAGTATAAAAAATGCTCAAGATCACACAATTTTTTTTTTGGAATGTGGGAAACTAAAACTTTTATAATACTACTAGCTTTGCATGAGTGCAATATATTCTTTAAACATATAACCTTCCTCTTGAATCACTATATCTATTGCTGAAAACTGCATTAAAATCCGTTGCTTAGTTTAAAAGATCTAATCGTGCAAAGAGTGACTTTGTTTTATACTATGTTCAGATAAAATTAAAACAATTTTTATTCAGATTTCAATAGACGTGTATAAGAAAATGGATGGAGGGTTCAAGTTTTATCAGACGATAACAGATGACTGCGTGTGCACCTTCTTGAAGAAAAATGCGAAAGAGAATATAGAACGAGCACTCCTAATGGCCAATATTGATCCTCCCGACTGTCCCATACACCCGGTAAATATATTATACACACATCTACTTATCAACTGTTAATATTTTGAGATTAATTCATCCACACTGCCATTTATAAAATTCTAGCTTCGCACTGGTGATGCGAGATTTTCAAAACAGTTATTTTTATTTTTATAAAAACCTGACAATAATTAAAACAACAAAAAAAGTTTTGGCGAAATCGTTCCATCCGTTCACACGTTATGTAATTTCCCTTGGTCATCAAGGGAAATAGATATTTATTTTTATATAAATAGATAGCTGTGCCCCGCGGTTTAACTCGCCTTACGTTTTTTCCAAGGCAAGTAACGTGAATTTAAATAGCCTATAGCCTTCCTTGAGAATTGAGCCATTAAATGCAAAAAGTTTTTATTAAATCCGCTTAGTAGTTTAGGAGATTAGCGCGTACAAACAAAAAAACTCTTTAGCTTTATTTTATTAGGTTTACATTTATGTACACTTTCAGCCTAGATTAAAAAACCACTGGGTATAAGCCTACCCTCTTAACACTAAATTTTTGTTTTGCGTATCACTTTTCCATGTCATATCCTATGTCTGTAAAAATAAGACCACTCTTATCTGTCACTGAATACAACATTGTCATACTGTCATTTTGTCTCTGTACTGCGTTTTTTTATATCCAACTCTTTTTATCATTACTTCAATGCGGGAGCAAAACTAAACACCTTTTTGGATTAAAAACTTTATGCGTTAAACACTTTGAAACCATCCAAACAAAAACCAACCTTACTGCTTTGGAATAAGGCACTGTTTCAGTTGAAATTTTCAACATTTCAGGGTTACTACGAAGTAGGGGATTTCGTGATGGACTACACAGAGCTACCGAAACACGGTATCTACGGGACCTATAAGGTACTCGTATACTTAATGTATGAAGGTGAGAAAGTTTGCTGTATTAAGGTCCAGCTGCACTTTGAAAATTATGATGATGATGACGATGACTTGTTGTAATGAACTGTTTAAGCGTTCGATCGATAAATGTATAGACGTTTAATGTGAGATATATTCCTTGAATAAATATTATTGAATTTCATGATTTTGTTTTTTCTTTATTTGCAAAATTATTATGTAAACCACTATTGAAAGATATTAACAATTTATCTTCACGATTGATAACCTAGCGTTCAGTACGCCGGCACAGTATAAACCATATAGACAGTATGGAAACTACCTACAAACGCCCGAAACGGTACACTCACACAAACATGCGCATCGACGAGACCTCTAAGGGGTTGTCGTGGTGCTGTCAAAAGGGAGAACCGCGCTTTTAAAAAAATGCCACAACCGTATTCCCGGTGGTTGGGGAACGACTTGCGCGCGTCGCACTCGAACATCGCCGCGATGTATGTGTACCTGACAACCAGCTCGAACTGGTGGTGATGCAGCAGGTGCTTGTTGCTGGGCAGGCGCGCGGCCAGGTCCCGCACCAGCGCGGCGCGCGCGCTCGGCGCCCGCAGCGCGCGCAGCACGCCGGGGAACGACTTGCGCGCGTCGGCGTAGCGGCACTCGAACATCGCCGCGATGTATATGTACCTGACAACCAGCTCGAACTGGTGGTGATGCAGCAGGTGCTTGTTGCTGGGCAGGCGCGCGGCCAGGTCCCGCACCAGCGCGGCGCGCGCGCTCGGCGCCCGCAGCGCGCGCAGCACGCCGGGGAACGACTTGCGCGCGTCGGCGTAGCGGCACTCGAACATCGCCGCGATGTATATGTACCTGACAACCAGCTCGAACTGGTGGTGATGCAGCAGGTGCTTGTTGCTGGGCAGGCGCGCGGCCAGGTCCCGCACCAGCGCGGCGCGCGCGCTCGGCGCCCGCAGCGCGCGCAGCACGCCGGGGAACGACTTGCGCGCGTCGGCGTAGCGGCACTCGAACATCGCCGCGATGTATATGTACCTGACAACCAGCTCGAACTGGTGGTGATGCAGCAGGTGCTTGTTGCTGGGCAGGCGCGCGGCCAGGTCCCGCACCAGCGCGGCGCGCGCGCTCGGCGCCCGCAGCGCGCGCAGCACGCCGGGGAACGACTTGCGCGCGTCGGCGTAGCGGCACTCGAACATCGCCGCGATGTATATGTACCTGACAACCAGCTCGAACTGGTGGTGATGCAGCAGGTGCTTGTTGCTGGGCAGGCGCGCGGCCAGGTCCCGCACCAGCGCGGCGCGCGCGCTCGGCGCCCGCAGCGCGCGCAGCACGCCGGGGAACGACTTGCGCGCGTCGGCGTAGCGGCACTCGAACATCGCCGCGATGTATATGTACCTGACAACCAGCTCGAACTGGTGGTGATGCAGCAGGTGCTTGTTGCTGGGCAGGCGCGCGGCCAGGTCCCGCACCAGCGCGGCGCGCGCGCTCGGCGCCCGCAGCGCGCGCAGCACGCCGGGGAACGACTTGCGCGCGTCGGCGTAGCGGCACTCGAACATCGCCGCGATGCACGACCGCAACACCTGCCCACAAATGACGCAATCAGACAAAATCAACAGTCAAATTTTACATCATAAAAAATTATCACGTCCACCTGACAATTTCGCCCGACTTAAGCATCTGAGGTACCAGTAATAAAATGGATAGTCGTGCCATTAATAATTCACTCACAATGCCTGCATTTAGTTGAGTTTCGTCCATTACATTTGCTTAGCTTGCATACCTCTAATCTCCTGGCGGAGTTGGTGAGCAGCAGGTGCGCGTACTCGGCCGCGCCGGTGGGCGGTGCCGCCGGGGGCACGATCCGCGCTTGCGGCGGACGTATTGAACTAAGTCTGAAGAAGAAAACATCACGATTTAATGACAGATGGACAACATGCCATAAATGTTGCAATACATATTTTGGAGCAATATAATTATCGCTAAAACGACCAAACCCCAACGACCACCATATGTTTTCGGAAATTTGAGACGGTGACGTTACGTCATGACATCATAGCAGACAGCGCCAAAAATTTTTTTTTGACGTAGAGATGAAACTTCAGCATTAGTTGTACTAGTATGACATCCAGTACGAAAATAGAGCAGAGGAGTCTATTGGACAGTGGTACGGTAAGGTTTAGGTGGCAGATACATTCTCACCCGGTGTTCGGAAAAACGACAAGAGAAACATCACGGTAATTTTAGCTGGTAAGAGTTCCGCGCACCCCGCCTTATTGTCCATAGTGTAATGTAATCTGCGTTATATCTTCCCTTTGAACCGAGGATTCCCATTAACATTTCGAGCAGGATAATAAGTTACTCATTGTTTGACTGGCCTGTTGGTTTAGTGCTGTACTGTTAGTAGTGACGCTGACTGCTAAATATATATCAAAACACAAAAAAATAATATACATTTAAAAATATAAACAAATAGATACAAATACAAATAGATATAAAATAGAAACAGGGTTCAAGCTGCCGGTGGTTAGGGTCCCAGAGAGAGGAACCTCCTGACGATACGCGCCGTGTCCAGAAGTACCGCTTTCTGAATCAAACCCTTGACCCAGATGCCTAACGAGAGCCTCTTAAGGTGTTGGTCGAGGCTCTTGGCTATTAAGCCGTTATCTGTCACGACTATCGGGACAATAATTGCTGAGTCCACCGCCCACATGTCGACAACCTCGTGCGCTAAATCCAAATATTTTATTTCTTTTTCTTTTTCAGCCTTCACGAGGTTCTCGTCGTGGGGGATAGTGATATCAACAATCATTGCCCGGCGCTTTGATCGATCTATCACCACTATATCAGGCTTATTGGCTACAATATTATTATTATTATGATTACTTGTGGTTAGCGGCGGCCCGCTGCGCGACCTCCCGCATGACGTCCTTGACCCGCGCCGCGTCCAGCGCCGGCAGCGGCGGCTGGTGGATGCGGGACGACGCACCCTCCGGCGGCCGGAGGATGCGCTGCTGGAACGCCTGGTAACAGTCCATACATACTCATATTATGGAATCGAACCCACGACCTCCGGTTTAGCAGTCAGGGTCACTAACCGCTAGACCAACAGGCCCGTCAAATATATGTTATGTATCCACGTAACAAACGTGAACTGCAAAGGCAGGTGTCTATCCGTATGTTATACTCACAAGGTTTTAAACACTTAATGAAATTCGGTATTGAGCTTGAACTTTTTTACATTATGTACCTTATATACCTTGATTAAAGAAACCTGCTTTTAAAACTTGTCGCAAAGGTTCTCACGCACCAGTTACCCAGATGTAAATAATACACAAATATTTGTTTGACTCGTGTAAAGATCGACTGCAGCATTTCAATAAGTGGTAGCAGTGGCGTGCATACCATATAGGCAATTAGGCAGTGCCTACCTCCTAAGATCCAACTAACTATCCTTAATTATTACGATATATATATAATAAATCAGTCAACACCCATCATACTCATTAATTAAATTACAAATAATAAAACTTATAACCAAACATTTCATTACAAAACAAATAAAAAATGACGTCACATTCAACACAATTTCACAATACGTCGCGAAGTAGGCACTCGCGCCAGTTCCTACTTTACACTCACACACTCAAACCATTTTGGCGTATTCATATACGCACGCACACTTCATAATAAGCTACTTTTTTCTCAAATTTATAATACGGTGAAAGCAAAAAATATCTGTTTGACATGCACAGCACCCTGACATTTGACCTTCGCAATTTCCCAGAACTATAGTAGGCATGCCTACTCTGTAGCAAAGGCATTGACCATACAGCTCAACAAATAAAAAATATATAAATTCTAGTTATTATTATATTTTTTATATATCTAACTAATATTATAAAATACTAATAACTTGTAAATTGAATATAGATTTTTTTTAAAGTTAACAACTACATAATTAATAATGTAAACATGTTTTAGTTGCAATAAATGATTTTTATTTTCTTTTATCTGTTGCAACTTGCTCGTCTTTTTGTTATTTTTAATCTGTTGTAGTTTGTTTACTTGTTGTAGTTTGCATTATTTTCGTAATTATTTGTTTTGTGTGTAATTGACTTATTGTGGTTTTGTAAAGTTAGTGTAGTGTTATAAACAGAAATTGTTGTGTCTGTATAAATATGGAAAAGTTACAGTGCGTAGTTTGTTTGTGTTTCGAAAATACAATCTGTATGGATAAATTACGTGCAAACCCCTTCAAGAAGTTTAATAAAGTTTTCATTTGTTGACAAAACAAATTAATGAAGTAGTAGATTTGTAGGATAACATCCGAACCACAGAATAAGAAATACGAAACTTTAAAAAAGTGAGTAGAAAACAGTTTTTTACATTTGTTTTGTTATTTATAGTAGTAGGTATTTTATTTTGCTCGATTTGCCTAATTTCTGCCTACCTGGTCGGAAAACCAATGCACGCCACTGAGTGGTAGTTACCTATACCGTTTGAATAATGTATTTCTAAAGTAACATACAGATCAATATATTTTATGTAAAACAAAACGACATTCACTGAAATGAACCAACGAAACACATATTTAAGACTAGCTGACCCGTGCCCACTTCGTTGGGCATAATGTTAATAATCCTTTTTTAGTACATATGACCTAACGATTTAAATTTATTAATATTAAATATTAAAAAAACTACTTTTTGTAACTTAAATATAAAAGTTAGATATATGCTGTCGTTGACTTTTTTGTGGGCATTTTCAAGCTCCACATCCTTTATCTAAAACTCAAAAATATATCTTTCATAGTTAAGGCAGCGTTCGTAAGAAACGCTTTCATTCGACCGTTTTTTCTCCGATTCACTTTGCAAAACGGACTACCACGTAAAAGCCTTTTTATTTTTCGGTTTTTTATATAATCTATGACACTCAGCAATAATGTGGCTTTCTATTGGTGAAAGAATTTTTAAAATCGGTTCAGTAGATCCCGAGATTACCCCTTACAATTTAACAAACACACAAACTTTACTTCTTTATAATATTAGTATAGAAAACAATGAAGTTACAAAAATTATCACCTGAGGATTAGGATTTTCATTGAGATGTAACTGCATCGCCAAGTCTTGTATGTGCTGCAATTCTAGTTCAGGATTCAGTGACTCCAATCGAAGTTGTTCCGGAAGATTTCTGAAATGTGTAAGCCCAATAAAATAACCAAAAAAAAACAGAAATTTATTACAAAAAATAAGTATTTAAAAAAAATGTCGTCCCAATGATAGTAAAATATAACCACTAGACCCTCGGTAACTTAACTATCATTTAAACTGTAATCTGTATTAGTAAAGTAGTAAGTAATTTCCATGTGGCAACCCGTTCATTCCGTCTATCCATACATAAAAAAAATCGTGTCCGTGTTCGTAACCAAACTCCTCCGAAACGGCTTGACTGATTTTCATGAAATTTTTCGATTTATCATTAGGTTTGAGAATTGCGTAAACAATTTTTTATAGATATATATATAGATATATATAGATAGATTTTATTTTTATTTATATGGCTAAACAACGTTTCCCGGGTCAGTTACTTTACCTATATTCATGGCTAATACATAAAAAAACCATCACTTTAAAAACTGTTCTATAAAACAAATTTAAAACGCAAAAATATTATTTCTTTTAAATACGTACTGTACTAGCTCATCCCATATATCTGTAGGCCTCCAAGGCGGGCCCCTCTCCGCCACCAAACCGTTAAAGAACATGGAGTCGAGCAGCCTCATCGCGAACTGACACTGTGATAACCCTCGAGCTCCGAGGAAACCCATCTTATGGAACGTCAGGACTGGAGACGGATGGATCCGGATTATTGTGAGACAGTGCCTGGAAATGGAACAAAACATTTTATTATTTATTTTATTATTTTATTTTTCACTTTTTTTTTTACTTAGAGAAGGAACCCACGTTTGCTTACTTGCGGGTTGGCGACTTAAGATACCAATGTTTAAGATCCATCTTAGAATAACTTTCAAAACGTCGCTTGGGTTCGAACCCGCCACCTTGTACATACAGATACAGACATTGTAATGTTATGCCACCGCGACAATCTACTAAACAATTTCGTGCATGTGATTTGAATGTTTGTAAAACCCCCCGCGACACCAAGATTAAATTCCTTAGTGCGGGAGTCGTGTTTTTAAAAAGTTAAAAATAAAATTAAACATTTTGGGATCTACCAAACAAAGGCTTCGCTAAATGGTAGATATCCCGTATTCACTCTTTTAAGCGTCTCTTGTAAGTCTTGTAAGCTTTTATAAATTTTACTTGTATTGCTTTTACTTGACTGCTAATAAAAGGTTATTGCATATCAAACTAAACAAAGCTCAGTTTTTTCATCTTTATACTGATTTTTATACCAAAACAGGAAAAAACAACCACACACCTATACCCCTGCAGTAGCTTCGCCAGCGTCCTCATAAAGACCGCTCTAATCTCCTTATCCAGCATATGAGGCGGTGAGGACGCGGGCGGCGGCGGGGCGAAGGCCGAGTCCGCGGACCGAAGCTCCGGCTGCAGGACTAACGCCAGGGCTTCTTGCAGGGAGGAGAGCAGCTTGCCGTCTGGACGGGGGATGTTCACGCCGGCAGGAATGTGGAGGGAACCTACGTCTAAGTCTGCTACTATTACGTCCAACTGAAACAATGCAATGCAATACAAATTAGAAAGTTTATCAATATTATATTCCATGGTCTTACTATGGTATACCATGTTACTTAGTAAAAAGATCATAAACAGTTGCTTCATGTAAAATACGGTATTCAGCTGAATCCGGTAAAACTGGAGCCAACCCAAACATAGCTTAAAAATAAATGTACTGTCAGAGGACACTTATTACTTACGGGTTGGCCATGGTTTATTGCAGAAAGTTAGGGTTAGGGATACTGAAGATACAAAGGAATACCAATAAGTTTTTAGAATTCACTTTATATACTTACGTACTTACGTTTTTAAATACTTTTCACAGACTAATAAATAATCAGTAGCCCGGAAAGAATTTGCATCAATATAAATACAGTGTTTAGAGCGAGATAAAAAAAAAATGAAAATTTCTCCACTTCCATTGACCAGGAATAACAAAACTAGCTATATTTAAACCATTCACACCGTCAAACTCACCAGTTCGGAAACCTCTTCCTTCAGACTGGAATGTACTCCGATGAGGAATGGCGTCGGGGTCGCCAGCACTTCAGCTAAGCCGGCGGGTAGAAGTGGGATGTACACGTGCGCGTATCGAAAGGGGAACATGAGCGCTGCGAGCGCGCGGCAAGCGGCGGCGAGGCGAGCCGCGGCCAGCGACACGAGCAGCACCTTGTGCTCGCTCATCACTGCGCACCATAGCGTTACTGAGTTGTGGATACCTGAAAAAAAAAAGTAAAATTAAAGTCCCATTTAAAAGTATTTTTTTAAGGTCTACGTAGTTAGCCTGACCGTAGGCTAGAACATTAAACAGTGCATTCACTGCACTATTATTGAAACATTCTTAAAAATGAATAAGTTAGGTAATAGTCAGTTGAAACCTCAAATGTTATTTTATAGAAATCACTAACGAGCTCCGTTTGGAATTTAAAACAAGAACATTTTCAAACCAGATAATATCCTCCGGTTTTTAAAGGCGATTAAGAAAAGACCAAAAGAGGCCATAAAACATTCTAACCAGTAATTAATATATTAACTTTGATAATTTATTACATACCATAATGTGAAAGAGAACTGACTTCAATTAAAATTTATATGGGACCATCTCTGAGATATATCCTATCGATGACAAAAATATTACATATTTTTTGAAATTGACGTATCGGTCAGGAACGCTAGTAAAATTGGAAAGAAAACTGCCCAGTAGTAGTAGAGTTTGGGGTAAATATAATAACTTACCAAGTAACCTAAGTAGCATGTACACAGCAGTGTGCGTGACGGGCATGGGCGGCGCGGCGGGCGGCTGCAGCGCCTGGCGGTCGCCGGCACCGATGCTGAAGCGCACCTGCGGCCCGCCCGCGCCCGGCACCAGCACGCCGCCCACCAGGTTACCGACCAACGTCTCTAGCGGCACGCCAAGGTTCTCCACCCATACAGTGTAGATTATGCCGAGGCAGTTCTGAAACAAAATAAAATACATTAAGTAGTAAAGTACATCAGAAATGACAAAAATTATGAACGGTTAAATTTGGACAAATGACGATCTGAAAGTTGGCAGATAGGACCAATTAGCTACGCGAATAAATACACTTCATATCGTATAATGTATCTTCATATCGCATGTGTGATTACACGATGGTCAATAATGGCAGACCGTGTTTTAGTTCTTGTAAATCGTGTCATCCGCTACTTAGATTAATTTTACAAAAATAAAATATTAACAATTTATTTGTCTATATACTAGCATATAAATTATATTCCATGTTTTATTTTAACCCCTATTAAATAGCCAATTACATATTTTTCATTTCTTTTCAGATGGAATAGGAATCAGTTCCAAAAACCTCGAATTTATAATCCTAAATTTATAATCCCCAAAAAATACAAAATGACGATGTTTTATACTTACTCTGAATGTGTCGATGTAGTCCTGTCTTGACACGATGACGAGACACTTTGGAGCGTACATGATGCTGTGGTGGGTGATGTTTGGCACGGGCCGCGTCGATTCCAAAGACTCTTCGTCCTGTAAACAACAACTATTTGAAAATCTTTGACACAGGACATTAAAGACTGAAGTACGGGATTTATTCTGGCACAGAATACTGTCCGGGAAACTCATCCTTTATTATTGGAAAAGCTGATTTATTTTATAATGCTCACTAGCTGTTGCCCGGCGCTTCGCTTCACCTAATAAAATCTACAGTTCTATTTGATTGAAAAGATAAAAATCACCAGCGCCACCTATCCGGCAATGAGGTAACTATGTTCGTCGCAGTGTTCATGTCGCCCTTTATATATTTGCAAAGTTTCATAACAATTGGGCTAACGGTTCTCGAGTTTACCTAACACACCCTACTACCTCTAAAACCTTTTACGATACTACAAACTTAACTGTATTCTCATGCAAATAATTTCAGTCGTTTAATTTACAGCAAACAGGTTTTACTGTCCACGAAATTCTGGTAAAAACCCTGCCTGCCTGGGTAGGCATAATAGCCAAAAGATCGATAAAAACTTTGTAAGCAGTGCGTCGACTCTGAACAGTTATGACGTCAAAAATGTCGCGTTATTAAAATGTAAAATGAGATTTTTTACATCTAGCGGAACCGCCCTCAAATCATATTAGGGTGGCGGAGTCAGACAGAATTTCATTTCGTCGCTTCGAAGCTACTAACAATCTATAAATTAAGCTTAAATAAAAAATCACTTGTATTTGATAAGTTTCAAAATGACGAAATATGAGAATTACATATGTATTTATATGGGAAACGAAATTAGGGTAAACTAATTATTATTAGATCGAAACTAAGCAAACGAAATTAAGCATACATAATATTTATAGCGCTTAGGTATATTCCTAGCTCAATGGCAAATCATGTTATCCTTATCTTTAATCAATTCTATGTCCAATCTTGTATCTCTTCAATTGAGCAATTGAGATACTCACGCCTAGACGCTCAGACGGTTAAAATTAGGACCTTTTCAATCACTTCAATTCAAGGACCGGCATTATCTACCTACTAGCTAAATTCCCACATCACACTTCATATTGAAGGTCGATGTCTATCGATAAGAATCGTCAGCAATCGATAACAATCGATTCTTTAGTACTCATCGGTTACCGCAATTTACGAAGCCAGTGCAAGCCAACCGAATGCATTTATCGGCATTCGACGCATATTCAACATAACCATTGTGCGGTTACAGTGAGTTTTCTAAGAATGTGTATTTAGAATCGGCATGCTACGGAGTTCTCGTTATTTTAAGTACGAAGAATAACCATTTCTAAGAGGTCAGGGCGTCGTCGATCTGTTTTAAATTGTACGTAATTGTTGAAAATAATTAGTATTGGACTACGTAACGAGTACTACAACTCGCGACCATTTAAACATGATGCGGAATTATTCTCCAAAAGAATAGTTAGGCGAATTACAAGTAGTAAAGCTCTCGCTTGGAATTTCTTAATCTTCAGATGTTCATTAAAGCTTTATATGCCTGCATACATATTTATTTCGACACTTTAAACCCTGTTGCACACGTAACATAAAAAAAAAACCCAATTAAAAAGATAGCATTGATACATTAAGATACATTAAAAACTTTTTAAGACGACCTATCTATATTGCCTATCCACTGTATTCAACTTAATGTTCTACACTATGCTCCTCCTATTAAGATTGCACTCACGACTTGATTAACCATATACATAAGCACCACAGCTGAGAGCCGCTTAGCTTCCGCCGGCGACGCGGAAGCAACGCAATCATAATAATGATGACTGCCGACTGCTGGCACAGCCCTTAACACTTTTAGCCGTAATATTGTAAAATTCATTTTTTTATAAACTCTTCTTTCTTTTAAACCGACTTCCATACAAATAAATGCTCCTTTATCCTTATCAATTAAAATTGAGGTTCATAGGTATGTAAATATAGTATAAAAAGTAAAAATCTAATTAGTCCGTCAGTTACATAATAAAAAAATATTAGACACGTGTTTTTTTACTTTATCAAAACAATAAAAATTTACAAAGATTTTTACGCTAAAGTTTCGGAGCGGAGGGAGGCTTATGACACCTCGCCGTGGTAAAAATTGTAGCAAGGAGTAACGTAACGCGAAATTTCCTTTCTCTGTATTTTGATAATTTTTTGTTTGCAGGAAAAAAGAAAAAATACGTGTCCAATAAAATTCAATAATCTACATGACGGGAATAATATTTTTTTTAGGAAATATGCCTATTGCCTGTAATGGGTTCTGCAACCTTGTGCGCACAAATCCGATCATTGAACCACTAGGCCACCACGACGTAAGTATATAAAGTGAATCAAAATTCAGGAGCCGGAGCTAATGACGTTAAGCTTGCGTACAAAACGCACGAAATTTTGTCATTTCAAATCAATGTATCGTCGTGTTGTTATGGTAACGTACCTATAATAAGACGGAAAGAGGAGACGTGTCATACATTACTATGTGTTACATTTGGCAAGATTATTCCTCTTTGTGACATAGGCTTTGTCTTTTGGCGCTTTGACCCGGATTGTCGGCTCTGTTTTATGTGGAATCAGAAAATTGCTGGCGTGGCCCGGATTAAACACTCCTTTTATGCCTATATTCAACAAAGAGCTGGCAGAATAATGGCGTCGTTAGATTATGATGTATTTTTTTTTACAAGTAGCGCACTATGAATTATTAATTTTCTTACAGAATAATGGTCAAAGATGAAAGACGATGAATGAAGATGGAAAGGTTTTAAAAATTAAAATAAATAACTTATACCCACTTTATTTAAAGTATCTTACCTACTGCAGCCTTGCCTAATGAAAAGAGTTAGTTATTATGAAATGATTTTCATTTGTTTTATTGAAATACACAATACAAGATTACTATAAGTAGTATACTGACGTACAACTCAAACAAAGGTATTCCTACTAATCTATTGGTCTTATGGCCGAATAGGGACTGGAACGTCAATCAGTTTTAAGTCGCCGTTAACTCTCATGCTGTCTCTGTCACTTTAAGGTGTAAAGTAGCGACAGATTTAAGTACGTATGAAACTTAAGTTACGTTTCCCTATTCGGGAGTTAAACATTTAACTAGTTAAATTTAAATCAGCGTTATACATGCAACAAGCCTGTAATATATTATAACCTATGTTTTCAGTATACCTAAACACATGAGGGTACCGTTTAACTAACAGTTAGTGTGAACTGACCTTTAGGGGCTAATAGACAAGCCCAATGACCCATACATGGGTTGGATGTTGATAAGTACATAGTTACAAATTCTCATTTATTTTTAATGATCTCGTTATTTACTTTTAAAATTATTACTGTTTTTTTTTCACAAAGATTTGTTGTTTCAATTAACCTTAAGAAAAAAGCTAAATATAATAGCTAATGACTTTGTAGTTAAGGATAAAATTATTAGTATTCTCCTATAAGTAAACAATAATGTAATAAGGAAACACAAGTCTTTAATAAAATAAAACCGCCGCGTTTGTCTGTCTGAACGCGATAAACTTAAAAACTGCTGAACGGATTTTCATATGGTTTTCACCAATGGATATAGACATTCAAGAGGAAGGTTTGTGTGTATAATTCATAATTTATTCATGTCTTTAATGCTTTATATACATCAAAGTATAATGGCGGATTTGATGCCTGAGGTATTCTCTACCAGTCAACCATGAGGTCAGTCATTAACATTGGTCATTAATGTATTGTCTACCCGTGTGAAGCCTGGGTCGCTACGCTAGTATTTTTTTAAACTAAGTACCTACCTAATCTTTCACATTAGGTAAGACCTAGATCTTCTTACCTAATTTATTCGACATAGGTACTCATACAACAGACGAATAATATTACATTTTTTTACAATTATTGTCAACGTATAAAACGTCAAACATGTAGTAATCGAATATTGATGGCACAATAAACAAACAAGCCTACAATGTTTGCTAATGAATAAATACAGCGCGTAATGCGGTACTAATCGTCTAATTAACATCACTCAAGCGTGCTCCAATGTGTAAGTGCGAACTGTTGTAATTGTGGTGAAAATATACATCGTATATCATCATTTAAAACAAAACGGTTTACTCACGCATATTCTCGGGATCGCCCGACTAGTTTCAGACTCAATAGGAGTCCCTAATCATGAGCTGACGCGGCGGCGGTGGTGTCGCGAGTCGAACTGCCAATCAAAACGACTCGGGCGATCCCGAAAATATGCGAGAGTAAACCGTTTTGATTCAAATAATTATCAATACTCCTCACTCAGTCAGACATAGGTACTACATTCAAAGGATAATTGTATCGCAGCGTTAAAAAAATATATATTTTTGGAGCATCATTAAACACTTAACTAACTTCAAAGCATGCTCCTCATCCCCATAAAAACCATACAATAAATAAATTAGTTTTTGTCAGTAAAAAAATTAAAATCTATACTAATATTATAAAGCTGAAGAGTTTGTTTGTTTATTTGTTTGTTTGAACGCGCTAATCTCAGGAACTACTGGTTCGATTTTAAAAAATCTTTTTGTATTGGATAGTCCGTTTATTGAGGAAGGCTATAGGCTATATACCATCACGCTACGACCAATAGGAGCGGAGCATAAATGAAAAATGTTGCAAAAATGGAAAACCGTTGAAACTAAAACACGCGAACAAAGTCGCGGGGGACAGCTAGTTTAACGATAAAGACCTCAATACAAGCTACAGTCCTATCTTGTTCTAAAAGAAGAATTCTTTCTCCAATTCTCTAAAGATCCTTCCAGGCTCAGAAATCAATCGCGTTACAAAAGTTTACCTACATTCATCCCAAACCATCATACCTAACCAAGTAAATCACAAATTCACAATGGCAAAGATATCAAAACGTTCAAACACATTTTAATCACAAAACCAATCTCGTATCGTGTTTTTTCGCTCAAACGTGCGTAAATATCGACAATTGACGATCACACTCAAATCTAAACTTTATTGGTTTACACATACAGTCACATATCTATTGAAGCTTTGCTCTTTACAATGTATATACAATTAAATCGTAAATCTTGTGCATTAAGACTTAAAATCGATTGACTCATCATTGCAGCAAACGTTTATCTTATTTTGAACTGTATTCCCTAAGTCCCAAAGGTTTAAATTAGTTATTTTTGCCTCAATAATCTAGAGTCGGCCGTTTGTACTTCCTGCGATCAAAGCTTAGTTTACTTACACGGTTTTACATGTAAACAAAGTTTTCTGGACGATAATAATAGTTTTCGGAAGTTGGTAGTTATAAATATTTAAATAGGTAGTTATTTGTAAAGATGGCCAAAACGTAAACTTAAGTCTAAAATTTTTAGATAGACTCAGAGGCAGGAATAATATTTTAATTATAACATACTAGATGGTGACCGAGGCTCTGCCCGCTTGTTTCGGTTATCTGGGCCAAAAAGCGACCATTTCCTTTCTTAGGATCCAAGCTTATCACATATCACATAACAAATTTCATCTAAATCAGTTTAGCGGTTTAGTCGTGAAAACGTAACAGACAGACATACCGAGTTACTATCTTATTACAATATTAGTGTGGATATGGATATTATGTGATGTATGGGTAGTATGATTTGTAACAGCAAATTTGTTTATAAAATATTATACCACTAGCTGTCCCCCGCGACTTAGTTTGCGTGTTTTAGTTTCAACGGTTTTTCTATTTTGCAACATTTTTCATGTATGCTCCACTCCTATTGGCCGTAGCGTGATGTTATATAGCCTATAGCCTTCCTCAATAAACGCACTATCTGATACAAAAAGAATTTTTCAATTCGAACCAGTAGTTCCTGAGATTAGCGCGTTCAAACAAACAAACAAACAAACTCTTCAGCTTTATAATATTAGTATAGATAAGCTATATCCTTTCATAGGTTCCTGTCTAAAGTATAGATCTATCTAAGGAGGAAGTCTTAATCCCGAAAAAAACAACACCTAAAAAAAAGAGCTCAGTTATTAAAACTAAAATGGAGTAGAGAACCTTATGTAGGACAACATACATTTTAATGTCTAGTCCAGACATAACGGAAGACCCAAATATTTTAATAATCTACGCTTGTGACATACATATTACCAGCAAGCATTTAATTAAATAGGTTAGTATCACTATTTGTTCGCGGCTTCGTTCTTACATTTCATTACACAGATATTTTTTTGCAGATAATAGCTAGATATTTACAGAACAAACCTGTATCAATGTCTACGAACCATAATATTGTTAGTAAAACACAGCTTTATTGAACTTAGTTTTAATTTGAGTTTAATATACTTTAAATATTTAACCAATCGTGTTTTATTTTGCACATTTAACTAAAAGTTTTTAAAGATAGAAAACCTGTGCTTTTAATAGCTTTATAGAATTTTATACATCTATCAATACATAAAATATTCTCGTGTCACAGTATTTGTAACCAAACTCCCTCCGAAACGGCTTGAACGATTTTTATATAAATTTTCGTGTAAAATAGGTACATCCGAGATTAGGCCGTAAACTATTTTTAATTTTTATTTTTTTGCATATAATTTCGTATTTTTATTTCTTTTTTATGATTCATCATTATAAATACATATATCTTAATTTTCACCCTTCCCTACCAACCCTTCTTTTTTAATTTATATGGCTAAACAACTTTTGCCGGGTCAGCAAGTCTTTATAATTATATTAAACAAAATAGGGTTAGTTACACCATTAATACCTCAAAAACGGGTGAACCGATTTTCATGATCCTTCATTTGTTGGATGACGTCTCAACCCTGAATAGCAAAATAACTATAAAAACAACTGAAAATATAACGAAAAGACATTATGCCTTACGGGAACGGGGACTACTTACGCGAGTGAAAACAAACTAAAATTTAATTATCTAATCTAATAAAATATGCATGTTTTATGAATTATATTTTAATTTCAGATGTAAGCACGAATCGTATGTACCTAATTGGTTGAACAAAAACAGTAATAGCTACATTACATGGGTATGCAGAGAGGTGCTTACCCACAGCACTGAGGGCCCCACTGAGATCGGTTCAATTAAATCTATGGATCAAACTAGGAAGCGTAACCTTTATAAACTTATGGAGAAGGTATTTAAACTTTGTAGCTTAATACTACAGTTATTAAAAAGTTATGCAACAGGGTCAAAGTTCGCATAAAACACAAAAACATTTGACGACTCCGTTGTCGAGTGGCATTCACACCGGGTTTCAAAGTTTCGGTAACTCTGAGGTCACGAGTTCGATTCCCAGACGAGTCTAAAACTACTTTTCTACATTGTCTCGGGTTCGGGTGTTTGTGGTACCTTCGGTGTTTCAACTTACTTTGAGTTCTGAGAAATGTATGTGACGTTGTCCATAACATTTACATAAAATCAACATTTAAAATTACTAACCTAACTTAAGAACCCGCTGTAAGATTAGCTGTTAAAGTTGTACTATTAACATTTTTATTCATTTTAATATTGACAAAATGTAAGTCTTCTATTTTTTTAAGGAAGTAATATTTCAATACTCTAAAATTCACTTTATTTTTTCTGGCACACAAAAGCTGTTGTCGAATCTGAATATTTAAAAAGCACATTTTTTAACAGTCTTTTGTATTTTGACGTGACAACGTCTTATAAATTGGTTTGCCGGGTGACACTTCAAGAAACTGCGTTACGCTCCGCTCACGTTATGCGCTCACAATGAGAGCGAGTGAGAGGCACGCGTCCCTTCCACTCGGGCATGGTTAGCCCGCCTAAGAGCGAGAGAGACAGACATACGAATGAATATTCACATTAAAATTATTTTACCACTCAAAGTCGTTGTCACGTAAAACTTTCGCCCGTATACCGACTTTACAGGCAACCAATTTTTTTAAGTCTTTTACGATCTGCAAAAACTATGTAATATCCAATCAATTATCCAATTAATATTTTCGTTAGCGACAGTTCATCGTAAAACAAAACTCGACCTACATTACGATGCCGCATCCACCGCAGTACGATCGCACGCTCCGTACATTTGTCGAACAATTCCGTCTTAGGCGCAAGGCCGTCGACCCCGTCCGCTAAACTACGTACACTTGCCGCTTACGCCGATCGAAAACGGCATACGTATTGTATTGATAATAAAAGTATCTAAGAAGAGAAATCTTGCATAAAGACGATACGTAATAATAACCGTATCAAATCTACCAAAGGTTATCCTCATGCCATACCCTCATTAAGAAACGCAGTGACAGAGCCGCTACTTTACGTCAGCATTAAGTGCAGCCAGCAGCCATTAATTGAAACATGGAAGCCAAACCAATATTTCCCTCACCACACATGCTCTTGCAAAAGTGGCAAACCCTGTCTACAGCGACAGGCAGTGGGCTTCAGGATCGTCGTCCTTACTGAGGATAGATTTTAGAAAAGTACACACTAAACAAAACATCAAACAGTTGAAAACTAGAAAAATATATAATTAAGTTAGGGATATAATGACAAATTATTGTCATAGTCAAAGATTTATTGCAGAGCATGTGTACATTACATTTTTCATAACAATTATGTGTAAGTTATTAACTTATTAGGTAGTAGCCTTTTGCAGGGATCGCAATAATTATTATAAACACTTATAAAAGTGTTTCCTTAAGTTTTGTACATTACTACTGTCACTCACATACGCGCAAACATTCGAACAAGGACCGCGTGCTTTGATGTCTGTTAAAAAACCGACACAGCTTGGAAATGAAATCATTTGCAAATGTTGTCCTACACTAATTGTGGGTTTGCATATTCGTGCGAATTTGAGTAACCCGGCATTAGGTTAGGTTGTGTAAAGTTCACTTTGAAGACTATTTTACGGAAAAACTTGAGATGCTTTTGGTAGGATCTTAGCCGCCTGGATACACAATTGGTGACAGGCTATTGTTTCGAATACCTAATTTCACAATTCAACATCAATCTTCATTTAATAGCCGTATTTATAATTCTATATTATGACGTATTATTGCAATGTAAGTAAGTACATATAACTGGCTACTACATTTTTTTACTAACAAACAGCCGTTGGGATGGAGCTCAACTTGAAAGCTACACCTGTGACCGTTACACCAATTATACATTGTGTTGTATCGTGATCTTATATTACAATCATCAGGCGTTATGAAGAGATAGAATAAGTGTAAAATACTAACGCCCGGTTTCTGAAAGACTGATTAATTTAATCTGTTGTCAAATCAACTGATAAGGACTGTGATTGGTTGACCAATATACTAACAACCAATCACAGCGCTTAACATGAGGTTTGCAGGTGATTAACTAATTTTTGTGTTGATCAGCCTTTCGGAACCGGAGGTATGTCTAAAAGTTATAAACGAGAAATTAAATGAAGGTATTCAAATCGATGGAACAACAAGCAAGATCAAGGTATTCATGAAAGTTTAAATACCTATACACAATCCCTGTTCAGATGCTATAAAAACAACAGTAACTAAAATATTATAATTTTAACCTATGATCAGTGATCAACTCATCAATATTTAAGCGTCCCTTCTCTTTAAGAAAATATACCCTAGCCAAATGGGAAGAATGAAGCGTCAAGTCGTCCTACATGCTTACGGCCCATTTAGGAAGACTTGCAGAATATCAAAATAAAAAATATTTTCATTCCGCTACTAGTCCCACGTTGCTTTTTGTATGGAACTTTATACTTCATCAACTATCTTACTGACTGTAGCAAACGTTGGTAAAGATTAAAGTTCCATACAAAAAGCATCGTGAGACGAGTTGCAAAATGTAAATATTATTTATTTTGATTTTCTGCAAGTCGTCCTAAATGGGCCGTAAGCATGTAGGATGAGTGGACGAATCACTCAATGGGAAGCGCAAATTGATTTTATAATGCGATAGTAGAAGAAAAAAAGTATCAGTCCATTCTAAAATTATTATTCTATATGCCTGCCCCTTCTTAGGGGCTAGACCTTAAACCTCACATAAATAGGCACCTAAACTATTGTACATACCTCCATCTTGACCTAACAGCTATATGTAACAGTTAACACGTGTTTATCTACCCACCACCTAAGTACATTCACAATAATAACACACATGTGAATACCAGCAAATACCGGATGCAGACGACAGAAAAGCTGATTGTTACAAGATATTATACGTATCTTGTATTTATAATACTTAGGACTCTTGTTTATTGCAACGATCAATATATTGAGCGAATTTTCAAAGATCTTGAATGTCCATTTATACATAATATATTCATATACTACAATTTAGCCGCGGCTTCTCCCGCTTTGGCATCTATTTTGAATATAAATCCTATCCCATAAAACTGTACAGTGACTTAGCTATCTGCCCAGACATTTCTTAAATTTTATCAGTTACTTGCAGCCCGGCCCGGGTTATTTACCAATAAAAAAACAAAATTAAAAAATATAATATAGCCTATGTCACCCTGGGATAATGTAGCTTACCAAAAGTGAAATTTAAAGTCCGGTGAAGCAGTCAAAGCCTGCGCTCAGGCTAACTGCGTAAATCTCTTCCAAAAAAACCAACAGTGAAAGAATTTTTCAAATCGATTCAGTAATTTCAGAGCCTATTCAATACAAACAAACAAACACTCAAATCTTTCCTCTTTATAACAATAGTATAGATTACTACATAGTACATATTACAGTCTAAACTTAAATAATAATAATATAATAATATCTTGGGACATCTCACACACGGTCATCTGATCCCAAACTAGGCAGAGCCTGTGCTATGGCAACCAGACAACTGATAAACATACTTTTATATTTCTAAATACATACATATTATAGATAAATTACACCCAGACACAGAACAAATGTTCGTGCTCATCACACAAAGATTCGTCCTGGGTGGGAATCGGACCTACGACCGCCGGTTTAGCAGTCAGGGTCAGTAACCACTAGACCAACAGGCCCGTAAATACTATACAAGGCAAAATAATATACATGTAGCCATAATAATTAAGAATCATCACAACTTTTTGCTATTCAAAAGTTAAAACAAAAACATTACAAAACAATTGTATCGTCCTAATCTAATCTCACAATGACGTCATAATGTGAAATTTTGTTTGTACACAGGACATATAGACACATAAATGTAGACACATATACAATACATTTACATGTTAGGTTGTGTTCAAACGATTATGTAAATAGGCTTGATTCGGTGGAGCGACGCGTATCTCCGGCCATTGCGTGTACCGACGCGACGCTACGAACGAAGGGCACAGGAGACCAAAACCTAACGATGTGCGATAAGAAACTTCCAGGATGTCTATAGGGAATTACTAGTTTTAAAGGAGATAACTTGAGCCATAACAGTTTCCCTAGTTATGCATAAATATAGTGTTCCGGCTTATCTCTGAAAAGGTTGGACCGATTTTGACAGAACTTTCACTGGCAGATAGTTGATGTAATAAGGAGTAACTTAATTCTATGTTAAAATTATAAAGTTATCTATATATATAAATAATAATTAAAATAAAAGTTCAAAAACTAAATAAACTAAATGACTTTCTTAGTTTATTTAGTTTTTGCATAGTGCTATGTACTAGTAAAGCAAAAAATTTACAAGATATCTACATAAAACTTTTTTAGAATTCACATTACTAGCAATCGTGTTTACTTCTCCAACTAAGCTAAATATACTTGTGTCTGGAGTGGGTCCACGTCAATAATGCAATGGGTAGGGTTCGAACCTGCTACCTCTAGATCACAAAGCCGTCACCATAACCATTAGGCTATTGCAGCTTATTATTATTTTATTATTAAATAGCAAGGAATGATCCTCCTGCACTGTTATTTTTCCAGTAAAACATGATTATTTCTGAAATATAAATCTCCACATAACACTACATCGTATCAGTACGTGTATGGCCGTGTTTCCGTAATATTTGCGAATACACACGCGAGGCACGGTCGCATCATAGCGGTTATTGGTCTACGTTTCAGGACGGTTCCGTAGTCCCAGCCAACTGAATTATGTGTATACTGCAGTATATTATATGCAAATTTACGTGACTGTTGACTATTTTTTTTAACCTTATAAATTAAAAATAACTATCATTATGTCCGTGTTTATTTCATTGTTTATCTTTAATTACATGGCCGAAGTGTTCAAAGCAAACATGTTAAAATAATTTATATAATCAATTCATTTTGAATTATGTAAAAAAATAACCAAGAGTCATTTACTTATCAATAAATATAAGAAAAAAACTACCTCAGTCACTCGGAAATTGCTAAATCTTCAAAAAAATAAAATAAAAAACAACAAATTAAAATACCATTAAGTAAAAAATACTTAAAATTGATTTTGAATTTATTTTTTTTGTTTTTAAGTATAACTTATTTTTAAGGATAAGAAATTTAAATAAACTTTTTCCACTCATTTAAAACATTATTAACGGCTCTTTCTTTGAAGCAGGTAATCTTTACAACCTCTATATAGTACTTTAGTACCTACACTATAACTTTAGTTTTCCCGTTTATTACATTTTCCTGTTGTAAGAGTTTTACACCAGCGGCAATCACATACACCATAAAGTTTATTGCTTAGAAATACATAATCTCACTCGTCGATCTCACAATATCTGGAGGATTCAAACAAAACAAATGAAAATCGCGGAACAGAAAATGATAATCAACAATTTTTTAAAACGAGATTCGCAAGGCTTAGGGGCTTATTCTTAAATGAATTTCAAATCTAATACAATGCCGATGCAACATTTATATTAATTTAGCATACTTGCCACACTTAGTACAATAAAATATATAAGTCAAACGATTAGATCCCAGTTAATCCTTCCACTGACAGTTTTTTTTTCAAGAAAACTGTATCACGTGTCCGCTCAAATAATATCAATTATGCATTGGAATTGTATTGGAATTAAAATAAATTTAAGAGTTAGGACACTGGTCATCTGTAATTGAGCATGAGTATGGCCCTTACTAGATATAACAGAATCTGGGCTGGACGTGTAGCGTGGAATAGGGAGAGGGTCAATGCCCTGCAGTGAGACAACACAGGGTTATTAGATTAGATCAGATGAATAAATAATGCTACGAGCATCACTACCCCACTGTAGGGTTTATCTATTCATACATAGTAGAAATAAACATAAACCACAATGAATCTCATCTAGTTTGCAGAATTGCTCTATAAAAAGTTTTTTTTTAGTCCAAAATCAGTCAGAATTAAAAGAAATTCTGTAAAGCACGCTTTCTATAAATTAAAATGTATACAAAAACCACTCGTACCTTAGTTTATAGTTTCTCCCCCAACAAATAGCGCACGCACCTGCCCGATTTGATTATTCCCTTCCGCCCTTCGAAGGTAGAAGAAAAAATGTACTTCAACGTCCCCTGCATATGCATGCGTGCGTGACTCGTAATAAGAAACTTTGCTAGCGACTCGAGTACGCTGTCATACAATATAATTTAAAAAGGGCAGATAAAATGTTAGATAAGGCATTGATTCGCATTTCGTAGTTCTAGTTAAGAATT
This sequence comes from Diachrysia chrysitis, assembly GCA_932294365.1. Classification (NCBI taxonomy): domain Eukaryota; kingdom Metazoa; phylum Arthropoda; class Insecta; order Lepidoptera; family Noctuidae; genus Diachrysia; species Diachrysia chrysitis. The sequence goes on along the minus strand of OW028659.1, from coordinate 2,982,315 downwards.
CAACTGCAGGTGTTTTGGAAACAAAACAGCAGAAAACCTATTACAGGTACATTTATCCCAAGGTAATTAAACACTTCAAGCTAGACACGACCTTCAGCAATGAAGATACCGACGAAGAAGAAGAAGAATCTCAAGATAATTGAATGACTGGGCTTAAAAAGGCATTGGCTGGCATTAGCTACTTCGGGATTTTAAGCTAAAGTTCGCGTAAGAAGGACTCCCAAGTAGCTATAGGAACATGACAGATAAATCTAATGGCAACACTAATCGTTCGGTAGTCGTAGTTTTGACTACAAGATCAAAAACCAAGAAGGGAGATATCGTAGAAAATAAAAATTTAACCTACACGTTAAACCTATAATTTTCAAGTTATTAATAAACATGAAAAGATACGTGAATGGTTTCCGTAGCTATATATTTATAGAACATTTTTATGATCGGGGGCTGTACTGGAAACGTTGCAGTAAAATTCTTGATACGGAATAAAATAGATGAATGACCCGGTGCGATCGGCTTAGGGTTAATAAATTATGATAATGAGACAGGCAAACGCGATTGTTCAAGGCATAAATAACGCAATTGAATGATCCTGAATGTCTAATGTGTTGGTTCGTAGATAAGCAAGTTCGCTCGCGTTGCAAGCTAAACTACTCGATAAATTATGATCTAAGTACCTATGTTACATAGAATCAATGTCATAAAGACTTGTTTAAATAAAATTTATCGTTGAATTGTGGCACTAAAATTAGAAGGATGACCCTTAAATTAATATTTTGTAATTATGGCACTTAAGGGCAAAGATAACTACGATAATTCTTGCGTAAAATAAGGTCCATTACCTAAATTTTATTGTTCTATAAAATACTTCGAATATTTTTTCTAACGTCTGTCTACAACGACAATCCAACAAAGGATCTTTTATTTTTATTGTCTCTCTTAGGACTTCCGAGTATTTTGAGATTAATCCTTTCCATTCACTTTGGCACACGGAAAGTTTAAGATAAAGGATCATCTGTCTTGCTACTACTTGAACCACTTGGGTAAATGTAACGTTTTCTCCAAAACCATATTTCGCACATCTGTTTGTTCAATGAAGGCCAAAACGAACTTCCTGCCCGTATTCTAAACTTCGACTCGCTTTGTGTATATTTTAGCCAACATCGTTCGAACAGACTTAGCCAGAATGTACGTCTTGACAAGTTTATCGTTTGCAAAGAGAAGTTTTTGAAGATTAGTAATGTGTGTATAACCTACGCATAAAAGACATCATATCGATATAAATTATTATTTGGAGCAACAAAAATTTATGGCTAGACAAAGTAACCTTAGCCAGTTTAAAACAAACAAGAAATTGCTTATATTATTTTTAAAATTGTTGATAAGAATCAAAATATAAAAGACATGCCTATTTATTTGTAAAACCACCAACTTTTTTTTTTCTTTTTTTTTTTTTTTTGGAAGAGGTCTACTGCAGTTAGCCTGAGCGCAGGCTTTGACTGCTTCACCGGACTTTTGGCGAGAACCGTAAGGCCTCCAGCCAGAGCAAGTAAACAACACTTAGTACAAAAAAATACTCTCAATGTTTAGATTCCAGTCGATTCCTTCTATATACAGTTATTTTATTTTTTTTTAAAAAAGCTGAATTTTCTACCTTCTAAACTAATATCAATTTTGTATTAACATTGTATTAGAATAAAAAATAAATTGGAGAGTAAGGGCACCGGATTAAACAGTTAATTGATTGAAAGCTTAAAGTTAACAAATCCACAATACATTTGATTGTGTTGTATGACATATAAAACAAATGGCCACTTACACTGAAGCACTCAATCCTTTTAATAAACAGGAATCATAAACTTTCATGAGCGAACGCACTCTGCCGACGAAATGACGTGAGGATAGAAGATATTAATTTCGGCAAAAATGGAGGTTACGCACGATATAGGTTACAGTAAACATAACGGTAGGGAAAGAATAACAATGTCTTCTAACAACTGGTTCAAGATGAACAACAAGATTGTAAAGGATATAACATCATAACATAAACTTAACTCATACTCACTCTCCTTATAGCACCTGCTTTATTTTATATGATAGTTAAAAATGAAGGATATTTAAAATGTTAAAATAAACTTCAAAATTTTATTAGATCACTTTAGAAAATTGAGTTCTTAACCATATAAAAGCCGACAGCACAACTGACGGCAGTTAAATTTTTCATATCAAAAACAAGTAATATATTGAAACAAAATAATATTTTAACGTTTCGTAATTGTTTGTCGATATGTTCCCTACATATTTTGAGAACGAGTAAAAGAGATTGAATGGAAGAATAGAAGATTATTATTCGTACAATACTTGTGCAAATAAAATTTACTACGCATTATAATAAGTCCAAAACGCGGTCACAAGGACAACAAATATTAAAAAAAAACAGCTCTATATAAAACAACAAAACGCCAACGTTATTCAGGATACTACGAACGCAAAAGAGAGGCACTAGACATAAAAGATGAGTCACCAGTCAGCAGGCCCATTTGCCAACAGATTGCCTGGCGTGACGAGAATGGGATCCACGCTGTCATTAATGACGACACCGCTAATATTAGTTCTTATGTCAAGAACGTCAAGGTCTACAATGCAGTGTGCGTACCAGAGAAGCAATTAGGGTCGTTATCACAAGCAAGATTATTGGCTTGAGTCGTACGAAGAGAATTTTTTGAAGAATTCTTTCTAACCTAATTGACGCTGTTTTTAAGTCAGTGATTTTCTGCATTAAAACGGCTGCGATAAGGATATTGTAATTTACTTTGAGGAAGCTTCAAGCTATATGTGTATAAACACGACAGAGAATATAGAAAACGGTTTTAATACTTTTAACTAACTTGTTCGGACTTTAACATATCTTCTATAGATACATTTTGTCTTATTAAAAATCTATAGAATGATATTAAAATAAAAAAAAAACATCTACACTTCTTGATGTACTGGACCAACAATTTAAATTAATAAAAAACTCTGGTACTAACCAAGTTTCTTGCAAACCCAATTACGTAAACTTAAAAGATTAAAAAAACAAAAAACCTACGAAACAGCTGTGTCATACATTTGAAACCGGTACTAACGATCATATCAATAACCAATACAAACGGACCAGGCCCAACCCACGGTAGATTTGGAACAATCTTAATACACCTGCCAATTTACCTGCACCAAAACATTCCTACGAGCTATAAGTTATTGCATTTGAAACAACTTCGTTTGGTACATAAATCTTTGTTTAGTTGAAATACTAAATATGTATTTATTGAAATGTGTCCGGTAAAGTCCGGTTATGTAAATAAACAGTAAAGCTTGAAATTGTTTAAAGTATGACTGAATGGACCGAAAAGGAGATGGATGGATTGTGTAAAAGATGATATGAGAAGGAAAGGAGTTAATGCTGAGATGACAAGTAGTTGAGATAAATGGAAGCAAAATACGCATTGCGCAAAAAGGTTATTTATAAACAGGGCAGAAAGATGTATGTAACAAAAAATTTGGTTTGCAATTTAGGCAGTTCATAATTTTGGAATCTTTTGCCAGATTAATGTTGCCTGTTTTCGTCCAAAAAATAAAAGTCAACTTTTTCATCTGCGTAGCTTTTTTCCAAAATGATTTACATTCCGCTCCTACTTCGGATAAAACTAAATACCAGTTCTTAACTTGGACTTCGGCTAAATTAACACATACTGACCTGTAATCCTCTAAAGTTTTTTATCTAGAGGATAGTTAAAACCACATTTATTAGCTCCTAATAAGTTCCATTTAACATGACGACTTTTTTTTTTAACTTTACTTTCCCTGCGACGCAACGGAAAGGAATACTAATAATCAATACATTATATTTTAAGTGAAAAATAATGAAGTTCTTACTATCGTATCTCTAATTACCTAACATATCTAAGTACTAAACACGACCTTAAAGGTAGTGTTTGGTTAACCGCAACACGTCAAACGTAATCTTACACCTACCGTTGACACCAGTGTTTTGTATCAACGCCTCTATAGTATTTGCTTACGTGTAATTCCTTAGGTTTTCTCTCCTTTATAACTTTACTCAACCTAGACATATTATAATATCGTCATAATATTTCTAAAACATAAATGTGGCTACATGATGTGACCGATTTGTTCAATCCAAAAAAGGACATATGTGTGAACTTCCCATCCAAAATTCTCTGAAAATACAATCACATGCCAAATTAATCTCGAATAACTGACCAATACAAATTGAGCGAACTGAATCGTCCAAAAGTACACTACATAAACTACATTAAGTAGCAATCAAGCAAACAGCAGAACTACTAAAACTGTCACTGTATAAATTACAGCTTCAAACAGAACATAACAAACGCAGGAAACGCACCATAAAAATAAACCGAGACCATCATTCAAAGAAAGCAATGTTAAACTGAATGCACCCGTCAACTACTTACTCGAGTACATTATGGATAGAATGAGTATCTTAAAAGGTTAAATCGTCTTTTACAAACTTAAATTGTACGAAAAATTTTGCCCTAAGTCGTTCGGGCTATGGATGTACTTACGGGGTGTTTTCACGTATGTCTACTATTTTCCAATGAGTACTTGATTAATAACTTCAATCGGTTCGTAACTAAATGGGTATAACAGTAGAAAATATCAAATACATTATTTGGAGGCGATTCTATTTTGTGTATCGATTGAAATTGACTTAATATAAATTACATTGGCATTCTGGATTTCTACACTTTATATCTGCGTATCAATTGTATTGGGCTCAACCCACGTGACCAGATCATGAAACATGTTGGTTTATTCATCTTAACCAAGTCATCGGTATCAGAACGGAAACGTGGAGCGTTGGCGTGGTCCAATGTCACCCGGTCAGTAGATATCACGATCGTTGTGGGCTCAGATTGGGTCAATGCCAATAAGGTACATAGAAAGGAAGTCCCTAGTCCCTAGAAATGGAGGATAAAAAAGGGACAAATAAGGACATGCCTAGCATAGGAATGACTAAATTACTATCTTATCAGACTTCATAAAATGTGCTTCAAACGCGTATATCACATAGATCTAAATATATATATTTTTTATTATTGCTCTAAATATGGACAGATGGATCATAAATTAACATTATACGCACCACCGATAAACTATAGCGAAGAATTGGCGAAGTAAATTGGCTCAAATGAATCAGCTTCTATTATCATCGTATTACCAAACAAAAACACGTAATACACCGAAAATAATGTCAAATCATCACATTGCTAAATGCAGCAGCAAATCCTAACTTTGTAGACTTCGTCCGTGAACTTCAGTTACAGGACACAGGGTACGGTATTTGAAGTGAATTCAATTCCGAGAAACATATATTTCAAAATGTATAATTTTCAGAATTAGTGAACGTTCATACCTCGTCTGCGGGCTTGGTGGGTGTGATGGCGACGGTCTCGTTGAAGCAGAGGCAGGCGCAGTAGTGTCGGTTTGCGTCCACGTCCGTCAGTACGGACACGTAGAACCGAGGCTCGATCCTCTCCGTCGATAGCGACCATCCTTGCGGCTGGCAGAACTGGACACAAAATAATGGTTAGTATCTGGTGTCTACAATTTAAGGACCAAGGAAAATTTTAGATAAAACGTGCCTAGAATTAAATTGAAAACAGTGTTGAGAAATTAAGCTATCCGAAAATTAAATACATAAATTCTAAACAGTTTTAAGATGAGAGATTAACATTACTTTATTATTATTAATGTCTAGAAAGACAGTTATGCAAGAGGCGTAAATAATATTAGGTCCAAAGCAAGTGCTAAGAGGTTTATATTCATCTCGACTTTAAAATATACAAATATAAATAATAATACCAAACAATATAAATAATGGGCCTAACAGGCAGCTTTTTTGTAAATTTGAGACTTCGGTCCATTACCGAATGTAGAAGTTTTTCAAAGTCCACTTAGACAAAGTTATACGATCTATTGTCAACGTTAAATTGTTCGTTACAGCGGCGGCTTTACGTACCAAACTGTAGACTCAGCCTTGGTAAATAACCAAGTAGTACTTGTTTTTCGCGTTAAAGCATGTAGCATTGTACAACTGGACTTTAGTTCAGTGGAGCTATTTGAAAACCACTATACTATAGCCCCACTTTACAGTACTAGTTTGTGAATAATTCTGTTACTACTCGTAAAAAAGGTGCGATAAATATCGTAACAGCAAACTTTGCAAAATGCGAGTGATTTCATTTAACTAATTAATCAAAATATTATCGATAACTTCACCAAACCCAATTATAATAAACCAAACACCTATAAAACTCCTACTTTTGCTCGAGTCTTCAATATTTTATGTAGATCTCCGCTAGATTTTTCTGACAGTCACCAACAACTCTCGTAGCTTATTTATAACAATGACAAATTCTAGGTCGTGAACAACAAACACCGATCGACGAGTGCTCAATCACATTCGTTCCAAATACTTTTAAGAATTTAATACAAATCTTTTTTTTATTTTTTTAAATAAATGTGGACAAAATCGGTTACATTGCTCAGCCCCCCTAGACAAGTGACATTTCGACAAGCGATAATGCTGATCGAATCGTGCGAGCGAAGTGACAAGTCCAAGTCACGTGACTTATCGAAATGAAATGTCATTTCCATACATTTAATGTCACTTAAGCGATTTCTATCATCCTTAACGCTTGTCGAAATGCCACTTGTCTAGAGGCTCTGAACCCAAAGTAAGTAGCTAAAGCACTTGTGTTATGGAATTCAGAGACAGAAGAGAAGAGAACAATGAAGGTACCATAAACACCCAGACCCGAGACAATGTAGAAAAGGGATTTTACATTGACCCAGCAGCCGGGACCTCAGCTGGCGGCACCTTGAATACCGGTGTGTACGCCACTCGACCACGGAGGTCGTCATATACATGGTAATCTACATTGTATCTTCAATCTTCATCAAAGACGATTCGGACTACTGTGAAATGAGTATAAACTACAAGAAATTCTCGTTTAATTCAGGCTCAAAGATCATTTGAAGTTTAAAGGGATCCACCATTTTGGAAACGGCTGGATACCGATGAGAACTTTGCTCATTCAAATATATTAGACAAGTTACTGGGACTTCGATCTCTTCCCAGAACTATTTATTAAATTGGCATGCAGATGGCCCTACATTGTAATCGATTCGAATAGCCTATGTTTAATCGATTGATCGGTACAATTTGAATAAATTCTGAGAAATTTTAGTTATAATGTACTAGAAGTGGACATAACCAGTGTTTAAAAACTTAATTGTGAAGTGTACAAAAGTAAAGCCTAGACATAATAAATTGTTCCAATTATACATGGAATAGGTCGATTGGTTGGAGAATAATCTTCTTTTTCTATCTAATATATATAAAAATATCTTGTCGCAGTGTTTCTTATCGATCTCCTCCGATACGGCTTCACCGATTTTTATGAAATCTAATGAAATATTTATATGGTTATTCTTGTGCACTAATGTCAAAAAAAATATGTATCACAGTAACAGAGACTACTTACGCGGGTGACACCGCGGAGCACTGCTGTTGTTCAATATAATTTGTGTAATAAATGTATATTTAAAGTAATAAAAAACTACAAAAAGCTGCAATATAATAAATAACAGAAAATAAAACGTCTCTCAATTCACATTTAGAAAAGTCCAAACCATTTTTACTTTTCTGCGTATTTTCAGTAGTTCTACAACTAGAGTTGAATCCAATAAAGTGTTATTTGCGAAAAGGGGTTTTCTCAGTAAAAGCTCTAACAATTGAGAGTGCCTGGCAACTGTTTCTTTGTGCCTTTTCTTCGTTGCCCGTTATCCCTCCACTCACAATTTGGCCGTAATGTACTTCGCTATTTATGGCAATGGATGTGAACGTTACACGTTATTTTTCTTTGTGTAGTAAAACAATAACTAAATTAAAACATAGTACGTGTTTATAATTATAATTAATACATTTTAACCCCGGACATGTTTCTACGATAAGGAACGACCTTGAATTATTTCTAAATGCTACGTGACGATAACATTTCTATTAACGAATCCGACAAATCCTAAACTAATGGACCGATTATCATGCGTTTTTTCTCGTTTGAATGCTTGTGATCGAGATATTTCTTAGCTATAATTGATGAAGACCTATTCAGCATTTTGAAGTTAGCCGCAATCGCAACATAAAAAAAATGTCGTGGTTTAAATTCTTTATCTCGCACTCCTTATGCGTAATTATTTCCCAGTTATGTTTGGGTCGGCTTTAAGTGTTAAAACAGTATTCAGTTAACCAATTCGAAACTTGTTTCAAATTTTACTTGAAACATTAAACGTAAATAGTTCAACTACAGAAGATTGGGTTTCGTTAAAAAACTTTCAGCGGATATAAATAAAACAGTTCCGATCTGCAGCCGCAGTTGTTATTGTGTGTTCAAAAGCTGCGGATTTACACATGTTTCAATTTGAACACTATGTAAAATTGTTCTTAATCTATTTATATATTCATGCAAAAGTATTAATAAAAAACTCGACTGCCCTGCTAAGAAACAAAATTATTAACAACCAACGCCAGATAATTTTTATTCGATAAAAAAATAAACGACTTCCAAATAATTTATCGCCATAATTCCGCCATATGTATTAATTAATTATTTTCTCAAAACATCTTTGAAAGAAACGATGTAAAAAAGAAATTATCAAGATCACTACACACAGATCTCTACATCAGAAAAGAACTTTGCCCAGCTATGGGCTAATTGCAGGATGATATTATGTATTATAAGTACCTACTTTATTTCGCATCAAGTTTCTTGCCCGTTTGCTGTTATTTAAAATGGGCACCAGACGACCTTAAACAGCATACTATAATGACAAAGGAGCGGTACTTGAGTATAAAACAATAACAGTGTTATATTAATGTCCTATCCTATCAATAGATCCTAATAGTAATCGGTGGTATATTATAGTACAATGGACTGCAAATCATTGATAACATTTTGGTCTGGACGACGCTTTTATTCCAAAGTATTACAGTTACTTTTTGTGATAATTTGTTACATTAATTTGCGGCCCAACGTACTTGTTTCTTCACACGATTCTTAGGGCCTGTCCACACCACGTTTTATAAACGCGCGGTCGACGAGCGTTTTTAGCGATACGCACACGAGTCAGACGCAGCCTGCAGAACTTTGCATACCTGTATAAATTCAAACACGCGTTTGAATCAAAGCAGACGCGCGTGTGTATTGACACTGACGCACTAGTTTCGCACGTTTCGATAGATACAAACGCGATGTTAGGCGCCGCTGTCGTCACACTTTTCTAAAATGCGCGTCGACGGCGCGTTTAAAAAGCGTAGTGTGCACAGGCCGTTAAATAGATATTGTAGCATTACGGGATTTGCACTGTATGATGACAATGTCAAAAAACACGTTAATGGTACTTTATCTAATCGTGAGAGAATATTTCATCATTCATGCATCATCTTCATCCATCAGACAATTGAAGGTCGATACCCAAAGAGTCTGGTGTCGTACGCTTAATTCCAAGAGTATAACACGGCAGAAGATTTTTTTTAAGCATAGGTATCGACTGTACATCCGATTTTGTCTGTATGTCAACTACCAAATGTCAATAGGCTACAGTCGTCAGCAGCAGGCCATTGTTTTATGTTGATGGGTTAATTAATTAGGTGCTTACCCATCCTATTCCGTCGTGAAAGGGAGTGTCCTCCCAATTGATCTCGGGAAATCGCTGAAGGACCACGCCACTGTTTAGACCGCCCCCTGTAACAATAAAAGATGTATTAGATAAATATATTATTAAAATCAATCATACACTGATCGAAAACCTAACGCCTTATCGATTTCAGAAAAGCTGATAAATTTAATCCGTTGTTATAACGTCAACTAATAATTGATTGACAAAATGACTAACTAAACCAATTAACAATTATTAATGAAGTAAAACTTCTTTACGCACGCTTGACCTTCACTCAGGATTCACCAGCTTACTCCCCATGTAAGCTGGTGAATGCGTGACGAGCGCGTTACGAAAAGTGTGATCGGGCGAGGCAACCGGAAATTGAGAGGGTGATATAATTTAGTGAAGATAAAGAGAGAGTCACGTTTCGTATATTACTGTAGAGGCAAGAGAGGTGCGAGCACACATTTTCTTTCGCTCTTTCTCTCATAGCCAGTTACATTCATAAAGAAGTTTTACTTCAGTCGTGTGATCTCGTTTTTTTACTGATATAAGGTTTGGCAGATTTTTATTTATGCTTATCGATCGACCTTTCGCCAATAAATTGGATCGACATGAATAACTAAATGATTTACTCTACAAGTAACAAAACGTAGACATAAGGAAGCGCCAGATAAATTAAACCAAACTAAGTACTGTATAGGTACTATAAATTATACAAAAACTAGTAGAAAAAAAAACAGAAGGACAGGTAATTAATTTCTAACGTGATGTCATATCATAAAAAGTTCACTTGAAAATTCCGAGTTTCACATAATGTCATATAAAAGTAATTTTATAGAACACGGTACATAAAACCTTGTTAATAAAACATTTCTAATTAAGTCAGTTACCTGTATTCTGGCTTGCAATGGTGGGTCGGGTAATAAAAGCAATACTAAAATAACTAGATGGGTTTGGGGTGTGCCATTTTGAGTAATAACGAGAGTTTAGTAGATCATCATGTTTTATGACGGAAATTAATAAAACGTTAGCAGATTAAAACTATAGCTGGATAAAAATGATTTTCTGTACGAAATTTCTAATAGGCAGAGATGCCTACCGTTTTGTATCTTAAAGATATTATTTTTTTCGATTTTGAAAAAACTCTTTTAGAATTCTTTAATCTACTCAAATAATATTATGTATAAAAAGTAGGCAAATATGTTATTGGCGCTCGCATTTTGAGGACTCAAAAACCTTCTAATTAGAACGTTTTCAATTATAGTTATCTCTTTTACTTACGTGCTTATCCTATCTTTTGTACTACTCATTAGTGCGACTTGACAACATTTGACATTTACCAGCGCGCTGAGATTTTAAACGTTAGTAACTATGAAGGTAACATATTTTATCTTGTGAATAATATCATTGACTTTCTCTAAAATGCTATAAAAAAAAAAAAAATAAAAAAAAGAAAAAACAAGCTCAATTATCTTACACAATTAAACGATGCAACCCATACACATCCTCACAATCCCTTCATAACAAGAATACCTAACAATTACACTAACGTAATATACATAAATAAACAAAAGACTACCCGTTATGGTAGTATCGCATAACAGACCGTTATAATCGGTGAGCAAAGAAAGTTAATCATAATACAACATAACATCTTTTTACGTTGAAAGCCGGTCCAAAGAACACATTACTGCAGCACCCTAAGAACAATGTAATCAGTGTTATATTTATGCAAACTAACGGTTCGCCACACATATTGTGTACTACGGGGCCGAGACGTGCGCTAGAGATGGGAAACTATAATATCGATACATTCCATTCCATCTGTCAATGTTTAAGACGGTCTATAATGTTTAATTCACAAGTAACTTGATATTTTCGTTTATTGAGTGGTGTTGATGCTTATTCATCAAGAAAACTTAACACTCTTAGTTTTATTACATGTCGGAATCAAGAGTATCCGAAACTTACCAAGTTTTTGGTGTATTCCAATTATGTACAGATACCTTACTTTTTCTATTTCTACCTATTTTTTATATGGAATAAGAGACAACGATGGTACTACAAAAACCCAAACCCGAGACAATGTACAAAAGTGGTTTCCACATTGACGTGTCCGGGGATCAAACCCGGGACCTCTAGGATAGCTAGCGACACCTTGAAAACCGGTGTTTACTCCACTCGACCACGGAGTTCGTCAACTATAACTATTCCTACGTATACATCGGAATTTATCGTAAATTTTAATAATATATCGATATCAAGCTGTCTTGACGTAGCATCACTGGTTTGGCTCCGTGCGTTGAGCAGATCAACACGCGATTGTGTGTCGTCTGGACAATGAATGTGGAACGGTCACACTTACAATACGTGTTTGCATTTCTATGATAAAATGTCAATACACCGTCAATGTCAAATAACCGGTTTTGTGAAAAAAGGTTACCCTTTATGTGAAAATATATGAAAATAGAAAGTGGTTGCAAAAAGGACTTCTTTAATTTAAACTAGACTTCTTATGGGCGAAGGGATTTTATTTTTACTGTTCTTAACAAAGGACGACCCTTTAATATTACCCCACGACAAATTTTTGGGACAAGTGTTTAATCCCACGCTAAATATTTCTTGAGTAATGTGAGGCAGAAATTATTTTTACTCCTTAAAAATAATATTTTTTTTTTAGCAAACAACAAAATCTTATAGAAATTTAGAATTATATCTTTTTCAGAGATTTGCTACCTACATTACAAACTTTAGGTACTACTAGGCCAATATTGTCTTACAGGCTGTGATCAAACTCCGGCAAAGTTAAAAACTTGATATATGAAAAATCCTTTTATGGAACAGCATCAAAACTTAAATACCTTTTCAAAGTACTTCTTGGAAACTCCTAAAGAGTATTTCAGAGTAAAACCAGTAATATTTTTTCTCCTTACTCCAGTACAAAGTCATTGCCCTTAGCGAAAGTTTGCACTGGCATTCCAGACCAGAAATAATTAAAGGGAAATCCTGTTTCGAAGTTTTGAATAATTCTATTCAAAGATGGATTGGTAAACGCTTGAATAGTGTTATAAAACATAAAACATTATTGTTTAATATTTAATTAAAAGGTAATTAAACATTTCATTTTGTCGTTAGATTCATCGGTTACCTTACAGCTTGGTAATTGCCTTCAAAGTTTACTTCACTGGAACTCTAGACTATATAGAGCTCAATATTTCCAAAAATATATTCTTTCGCACCTTTCCTTCTGCCTTTTACTATGTGAAAATTTAAGGACTTCAAACCATGCCGAGGGCACGACGTGGGGTATGTCGGACTTGCACTGACTACAAACTTTCCAGTCCCGTCCTTGCCTTTGTCGGAGTTCCGGAATCGCTAAAGCATGCTCGGCGGGCCTCCGGGGAGGGCCTCTCCTTCTGCCTAGCCAATCCAATTTTACCGGATACAGCTGAATAACGTATTTTAATACAGTATCCCATGGTAAGACTGGTTATCAGACTTGTAATGACTTAACGACTGCCAAATATCAACGTAAGTAATTATGACAGTCGGGACCAACGGCTTAACGCGCATTCCGAGGCACGGAGGAGTCTCAGTATTTTCGTTCACACATGATCACATTGACATTGTTAGAAATATTAAAGAATAGTTTAGTTAGAATCATCCGATCCAAATCAACTTGTTAGTTTATCAACGCAGAACATTATGCACAAAGATTTTCAAAACAACTTCGTCCATTTTTAGATTAAAAAACGTTTTGGTACAAAAAACGTGACCTAACAAGCGCTGAGGGCGTGTTCTTTTTGTCTCATTATGTGAGGCTAAAATAGAAGCCTGTGACGAGCCATCTCAACTGGGTCAAGGACGCATTCAAACGAGTAGACAACAAATTATAATTAGACTCTGAAACTGCCTTCCTAGAATTAAGGGATTAAGTTGGTATGAAATATGAAGTGGAGGAACGAAAATGTATTTATTAAAACCACCAAACATTTATTTATTACACATCTTACCGCGTTATACAATCCATGTGGTAGTGGATGTCCAGCCAGTAGCTGCATGTATAAGACGTGGTATTTAACTGTAGGTATGTTAGCAGAAACGTAAGAAGCATGTATTAAGTATGGGATGAAATTAAAAGAATCGTAACAGGTTTTAACAGATGAAAATCCAGGTACCATAGTGTTAAAAATAAATCCGCTCCTGCAGAGTAGGAGCGGAAAAATTGCAGGGCAGTGTTTCGACACTACAAGAAAAAATTAAATAAGAAACCCTAAAGAATAGACAATATTGTATGCCTTACTAATTAGACACATTGATGAAGTGTTGATAAATTAAAATTTAATATAATTTACGCCAAATCATTGCATTTTATAGCGGATATCGTTATCCGGTATCTTCATTAAAATTTTCAACACGCTAGTTATACCTTTACCGGTAATTATCTACAACGATATGCTCCTAATTCTAATAACTATATTTAGTTCAACAGTACCATTAACGGCATCAATGATGCAATTTATAAGACCCGTGTAGGTGTTTACAAAAAAAAAACATTTAAACATCACGGCTATTTTGTCTTTATTTAAAACTTTAATACATCAGGTCTTCAAAATGACACTACATTATATTAAATAAATATTAATCAGTATTTAAAAATAATTCAAAACGTTTACCATGATCTTAATCATGTGTCAAAATTTGCTGAGCAATATTAGCAATATTGGCAAAAGCAAGGCTATTTGGCAACCCACAGTAACAAATCCTTCCGATTATACGAGCGGTTTGCATAATCGGACAGATTAAAAGATGCTAAATAGAGACCAAAGCTCATGAAGAAATAACAACAGATTGAGTAGAATAAATTATGCTGTTACAGATCTTAATTACACTAAAATAGTAATGAATAATAGATGCATTTTTCGTCATTGTGGATTGATGTCCATAAAAAAATTAACTGAAAACACAACGACATTATAAGACTCAAAGAATCGACACACGCTCGACATACATATTTCTAAGCACGAAACAAATAAAGTAACTAACAAGAAACATATTAGAACATAGTAAACAAATTTATTTCAAATTTCCTGTCAAAAGGTTTAGAATCCCGCATTTCAATCGTATACAGCCGGTAGTACAAAATTATTTTCCGTTGTAATATTTAAGTAGCATTTAGCAGGTCATTCGAGATTCCAAACTTATGAATAAAACATTGTATATTTTCAGGTTTCCGTCCGGTCTTGGTAATTTACATGAAAAATATAATCCTGTCGGTTACACCACATTGTAATAGGAATATTCAAGTAGAAGTGGTCTCCTGAAACCTTTTGCTATTTGAAAAGCAGGTAAGTTCTTTCAGCTATAAACGTATTTCGGAAAGGTAAACCATAAATAAAATCCATCAAATCAAGTGAATATTTGCATAGATACCGTGAATAACGATAAATGCTTGTTGCTACCATTGGGGTATTTTCACTACCAGATTGAAGTACCGACCTTCTTCTTCCTTCTTTTCCCCATTTATTTGGGGTCGGCGCACAATGTTTTCTCCTTTCATTCCACTCTATTAGCCGTCATACTGAAATTCACTGATTTTTCTTTTATATTATCTCTCACGCAATCAAACCACCTATTTTCGGCCTTCCTCTTCCTCTCCAGCCCTCCACATCCAAATTAATCACTCTTTTATTCACATGCATTTCATCCCTCCTCATCACATGCCCATTCTATGCTAAGCGATTTCCTTTCGATTTTTCTGAAAGTTCGAATTGAAAATTGAAGTATCGACCAAACATTAAAAATAAACTGGATCCCAATGTACAAGCTATACGTTGTTCATTAGGCATTCATTGGAAGCGCGGAGTTTCGTCGACATCATGCATAATGGTAGTCACGTTCTCAAAGACGGTTTTCAAATTATTTAACTATATTACCAACGTAGTTTCGAGACGTTTTTTGCTACTGTTCTGCCTTTTATATAACTTGTTACGTATAAAATTTATAAAACGGAATTCGTACAAAAAAATCGGAGTTACTATAACTTGTTTTGTATTCTGAAAGTGGAAGATTTGTAATTTTTTGCGAGGCTTATTTTGCTTAAAATTCTATATCACGGCGAATGAATACGAAAATGTTTCTATAAAACGTACATTTAATAATCAATGCTAAACTGTATTGCTGTGCGATGATATCACTGCTAGCTTTAACAGTACTAATTGTAACCTATTATTTACTTCTACAAACTCATTGCTTTGAACGTAGCTCATAAATAACTAAAATCAACGACCGCAAATGTAAGCCATTTTCCTAGTTGAGTAGCAATGGTAAGAACACATTGACTGTTTGGATATCGACTTCATTTGTCTTGGAATGTCATATTGACAGGACCTATGTTACAGGTGCAGTACAACAATTACTTTATATCACGATCGACAGAGAAGGATGGCGTCGCGTCGTGAAGCAGATTACAGCTGCCCGAATCCTAACTACGTGATGACCACGACCGCTGTGCTAAGAGTGAATCGGCAAAGAAGAAGAAGAAGAAGACAACAATTACATATCAATCTCTGTCGCACATAATTTTTTTGGATGTAAAACTTGTACCTTTTAACTGTGACACAATTCAACTATAAAAGTAACAAGAACTTGGCAGTTACAAAATAATACCAATAGAAAAAAGTTCCGCTTCGACAATCGGGTCACCATTCGGGTAATACACATCTTTTAAACAGAGAAAGATAAACGTAAATACTTCCTTAAAAATACTTATAACAGTGTAGGCAGTACCTACTTACCGTAAATAAAAAAATCAGTTTATTAAATACGAGTGGCCATCTGTTTTGTAATTTCTTATCACCACCTCGCTTCGCCTAGCCAGGACGTAGCCATAATATTTTATTCAGTTCAGGCAGTGTTACTTGTTAGATTAATTAAAACACACACGTGTCTAGACGACTATAAAGTGGGCGTTGTATTTTGAATACATTGCGTCACGTGTCTATAGCTGCTAATCGTGATGTCATATCACGAATCAATGGATTGTTTCGGTTCACTGGTTTAAAAGTTATCATACCTGGAATGGAAAATGTCTCAAAAATTGTAAAAATATTTTTGATAAGGTTTATTACATAGATATTATTTGGAAGTAATATCATGTCCTCGAAAGTAGCACTAATAGAATGATTTAGTTCGCTAGTTACGAATTTATGATTATATTTTACCTAGGTATAAGTATGTCATTATCGGCGAGATATATATGTAGTATATTTGTTACGTGGATATTACTTAAAATTATATCAGATCAAACGAATAAGCGCACTTAAGATAGTTTTTAAAATTAATATTTTAATAACCAATAAAATAAATATGTTTAAAATACTTGTTCTCTTCTTAGCATAATCGCTTTGCTGGTATCGGGACCTAATTAGTAAGACTTAATGACCCAATTACCTCGGTGATTAATGATAAAAATCGAATTAGGCCGAACAAGTAAACGTTGACAAAATCAATGAATTAACGACATTTACATACACAAATTCAACATTTGAATGTGCATAGTATAAATAGCATTAATGTCTTATCATATAGGTATAACATTAACTAATGATTTGATGTTCTTCTTAGCAATTTCACACTATACTTATTTATATGTTCTAATTAATTTTTTATTTAACACGAAATACTTCTTTTTCTTATGCGTTTACCCATTAAAGCTTGAACAACATGGTAGAAAAACTAGAATAAAATGTAGGTACAGTTAGCAACACAAGTTGATGAACACATCAGATTAACAAAACACCTAAACGCAATAAAATAACTTTTTAAACGGATTTTATCGCGTTTTATTTAAATTTTAGTTCCCCACGTTTCGACGCATTTGCAGGTGTCATGGTCACGGACACATAATATATAATTAATAAGCATAACTTTTAAGCCTTCGTGATAAAGTCTAATCTAATCCTATTTTTTATAGGTGTTTTGTAAAACTAAATGTAATTGTGATAATCAACTTTTCATGATACGAATGAAGGCGAGAAAAGCTGTTTGAAAAAAAAACATTTTGAATAATAAACGTAGGTACGGTACGGTCACCCGATCTCATTTAACGAAGACTTCGTTATTAAATTCCTTACAATATCCGTAAAACACTTGTTGGTTGTTGGTTTCGCTTTTGTGCAAATGTGAGTGATCGGCATTACTTGAGCCCTTCGCGAGCAATACATAGTTCAACTCGATTGGTAGTACTGGAGCGCCAAGAGTTCAAGGCATAACAGGTGCTTACTTTCAAATGTAAAGATTTGATTAATCCGAGTATTGTCTGTGTAAATATATATGACTAGCTGTCCCCCGTGACTTTGTCCACGTGTTTTAGTTTCAACGGTTTTTTTCATTTATGCTACGCTCCTTTTGGTCGCAGCGTAATGTAATATAGCTTATAGCCTTCCTCAATGAATGGGCTATCCAACACTGAAATAATTTTTCAAATCCGACCAGTAGTTCCTGAGATTAGCGCGTTCAAACACACAAAAATAAACAAACAAACAAACAAACCCTTCAGCTTTATATATTATTAGTATTAGTATTAGTATTAGTATAGATTTATTAGAGTTTTCCTTAATGTATAGTCCGGGTTGATTCATTCTTAATTATATGGCTTAAGTTGAAGCTATTATTATAAATATTCTTAAAGAGTATTATGGTAACTCTTTTATTTTAATGGCGTAGATGACAAAAAAAAATTTACAGTCTGTCAGATAGATTATTAAAAAATATTAAATATCTACGTACTTTTCTTATTTTACGAAACCGAAAACTTACGTCATTGATTTGAAATGTCGCATGATGTCACAATTTCTTGCGTTTTGTTCGCAAGCCTGACGTACTTAGCCACCACTCCTGAACTTTGAATCGCCGTATCTACTTTATGTTTACTTATTTTGAAAAAGCCAAAAATAAAAGTATTAGATTTAAATTTCTCATACTCAGTCATCTACCCCATATGGTACATATTACTAGATATAATATAGCCAGTTAAGTCTTTTTAAAAAAATTATTGCGCAAAGTATTTTACTTCGTATTTTCTATAACCCACACTACATGCTTTCAAGATCGACATTAAACAACCGTATTAAAATATAATAAACATAAACAATACTCAATCTAAGCATTTGAGGCCACAATCGCAACGCTATTTACGCTTGGATTACGAATAACTTTTTTTATCAAAACCGCTCCACTGAACATTGTATTACAAAAATGTTACAATCGTATTCGGCAAAGGACAAAAACAGTTCAGCCGAAGGCGCTTTGTGTGGATTACACACGAGTTAACGACAAGGTTTAGAGTAAAAAGGTTTTAGTACTGTCCTTGGGCATTGAAAAGATTTATCTTTTGAAAGAAACCTAGTTTTTAGGATTCTGTACCCAAAGGGTAAAACCGGACCCTATTACTAAGAATCCACTGTCCGTCCGTCTGTCCGTCTGTTACCAGGCTGTATCTCATGAACCGTGATAGTTAGCCAAGATGAAATTTTCACAGATTATTTTTTTGTGAAGAAGCAATGCTGATATTTATTTACCATCTATAGAATAAATACTCTGTATACATACATTCAATATAGTAATTGAAAAAAAAATACGCCTAACCTGCCAAACGGATTGGTATAAAATTAGGCATACGAAAAGACCGAACAAAATTTACACAAAATGTCCTTGTTCTTTCTGTATAACTTTTCTATTTGTACGACCTCCGTGGTCAAGTGGCGTACACACCGGTTTTCAAGGTGTCGCTAGCTCTGAGGTCCCGGATTCGATCCCCGGCCAGGTCAATGTAGAAAATCACCTTTCTACATTGTCTCGGGTCGGGGTGTTTGTGTTACCTTCGCTTCGTTGTGTCTGAATTCCATAACACAAGTGCTCAAGCTACTCACTTTGGGTTCAGAACAATGTACCTATGTGATGTTGTCCACATTTATTTATTTATTTATTATTCAACTTTGTCGGGTATAAAACAGTGTTGCCAACACACCTAGTCGGGAGATGCATCCAAATAGAACCGGCTTACGGCCTCTAACATAAAAATGACCAGTTAGCCTTCCAGTTATGCAATGTAAACGTGATATTAGTATGCACTCGTAGGTTTTGCTATTTCGTGTCTAAGCTCGCCACCGGAACTGTGGGAACAAACGGTCCGGTGAAATTCCAATTGATAGTGGAATCACGGAGTTATGTAGCAGATATTTCACTTGTAGGTAGGTACCTATACGTTTTTTTTTTATATTTGCTTCATAATGCTTTTATTAGATTTTCTTATTCCTGTGTTTCGGCTATACATAGAAGTCAAACTGTTCACTACAAAATTGATGAACCATTGATCTGAAATTGGCGATAAATACATATCAGCCTGTTTTTAATATGTAAATAGCAGATCTGCTCTAAACATTAAAATGTAGTAAAATCCAAATACGAATATCTCTTCTTTTATGAAAGTTAAAAACTAATTATAGGTACCTACCTATAATTTGATCGTCCCGCATTCTAAACAAGACTAAGAGAGAGAAATCTTTTGAGTAGATACTTCTATTTACACCAAAAAGTAGTTAAGTATAATGGTAAGCACCGCTACAATCGAGGCACGACTGGCCCTGTCTTGATTGTTAGTTATTAATTTCTGTTATTATAAATCCACGGGTTATTATTTACGCCTTGTGTTTAGGTTAAATATGTGTATAAACGCACACTTTTATTTATTTTATGAGCTGTAGGTACTCATACACACGTATTCGTCCCAAAAAATCATTTACTAAGAAGTCTAATTCTGTAATAGTCTGTTTTCCAGGTAAGTACCTATATTTATTTATTTTACAAAGTGTAAGTTAATTTTTAGAATGCGTGCTATACCTAATAATAAATAATTGACAAACACGGTACAGCTTACGTCAAACATAAATAAACTTAAGATGGTGTCGTATCGTTGGATGAACTAATAAAGAAAACATTTTTGGTAACAATACCTAAATAAAAATAATTTAAAAAACTGTCGTAAGTATATAATGTCCAAAATTTAATAGGCACATCTAATTGAGACACAATACATATAAATTGAGTTTATTAAACTTGTATTCGAAAAGTCACTTCTATAACACAAATCGGCCTTCCAGCCTCCAGGTTCAGTCTACCCATATCTACACATGCAATATCATACAATCAAAGCAAGTTAGCATGTTATAAACAAATAACAATTGACCTACAATTTTAATGGTAATGGCCTTCACAATCAAAATACGCAAATTCATGGGTAATTACCTAATAGCAATTAACATATCACGTTTACTTTAACAACATGAAGGATTTCATACGTCATAATATAAAGAAAAATACTTTGATATGAAGAATACCCACTGCATGTTTTATTACTTATCGTTCATCGAGACAGCTCGAGATTTAACGGCGACTTAAAGGTGATTGACATTTCAGTAGTAGGCCATAAGTTAACTATTTAATCACTCAAGTAGTTATGGTACTCAAAGTCTTTTGTACAAGAAGACTTTAGGTAGAAGTAGGTAAACCAGAACTGCACTTAAGAAATGGTGAAAACATATGTCACTCTCATAGTTAAGAAGAATCTAACGACACCTCATAGTATAAAAATCCATCAAACTGTTTCCGGTACAGAGCATGCTAAAGAAATATACATACACTCGACAAACAAACAAACCCAACTTGGCCCAGTCAGGCACAAAAGAAAATACACGATCATTTCACTATCTTTCATCAACATACAACAAAGCATAAAAAAAGATGAAAGTTGCATCAAAACATTATGAATCACTAATGAAATAACTGACATACAAACGCTTTGTAACAATTATCGATAAAATTATAAATTAGTCACACCATGGAGATGATAAGATACTCTTAAGTAAATGCAGAAGGTCAAGGAATTACAACAATGTTATTACAAACTATTTTTGTACTAAACATTGGATTTAATACATCAATATTATAATATTGGAATTAATTATTTTCTGCTGTCGCCGCTTAGGTATTATGAGTAGGTATAGCGGTAAAACCATAAATTATAGTATTATAGGCACTAATGGTAATAATAATACCAGCTTGCCGCAGATACACATGCATATTTTTCCTGTAACGCATAGTTTCTTCAAATAACAATATAGGTATAAAGAACATTAAACGCTTTCTGCCTTCACGCAAAATGGTAAGTTTACAATAAATCATGAAATAATGAGAAATTATCACGCATTTTATTGTCGAATGCTTTTAATTAAATAATGATCTAACTGAGTATTTGTTATTAATCAGATATATTTATAGTAACGTGATCGTTATTTATGTAGAAATTTAAAAGTAAACGTAGTTACTAATGGGATCTATCTGTTTATCCTTCGACACTTACGTTATATTCTGATAAAGTAAGAAATAAGACTATTCCAAGTTGCTGCACAGCACTCGAGAATGAGAGACAAACTACTGGTCCGTGATTGGTGGCAATTGACAGATAGACCTTATGAAAGACTAACAAACCAAGCAGATTAGTTTCATCGCAAAAACACTCATTTAAACCAAAGCAAAAGTAAAAGAAAATAAATATTCAATACCGTCGCACATCGAAATTCATCGAACTTCATTAATCAGTGGAACTTCTGCACATATATCGGTGCATTAGTCACGAGGCACAAAAGCATTGTCGTGTGAACGGTGACGCAATACTGATGTCAGATAGTAACTAGGAAATGGGCAAAAAATGCACTATTGTTGGACTTGGCCTGTAACTTGTATAGTTACCTAGATTGTTCACGAGTTTTAAGTTTAGATTCGTATTTAGATCAAGTTCAATAGGGAAAAATATTAATAGAATTAAATAACTAAAATCCGGTGAAACAGTCCAAGTCTGCGCTTAAACAAACTGTTGCAATGTCTGATGGCATAGGTATTAAGTGCATGACTAAACTATGCAATTATTCGTAAATTCTTCCATCTTTACATGCACGTAATACACCGACATCTTTGGTAATTAAATAGCCACCAGTTTCACGTAATCAAGTGTTTATAGATGTGCTAAAACACCCATAATTCTCTGACTCAAGCGGACTTTAGAACGGGTAAATAAGCCGATACACAAACGTGGACACTAATTGTTGCCGACACCGCACACCGCCACAAAACAGGGTAATTGCGGTGTCAGACGATAATCGGACACAGTTGCAGGTTGCCTGTTCCCGACACAGGCACACAACACACCATCCGAAATGTACCGAAAGGTTTCGACGGATAGGAAAGGAAACTTGTTTTTATTGATTGTGTCTTCCACTGACGACTTTTAGTTTCCAGTTACCGACATCGAACACTTTTTGATTGGGGATCGGTATAACAAGGGAAAGCAACTGAATACAAAAAAAGTGTTCCAGTATTTGCGGGGACTGTTTGATATCGTATTAAATATGAAAACAAAATATTCACAAGTGGCTTGTATCCGTCACAAGACACACGTTTGCGCAGCGCCTAAACAGCTGAATCATACAGCCAAGATGTTAATTAATAGTTTCAAAGCACATTCATTCTCGATACATACGCCAAATTCTTCAGGGAACTCGTAAAACCGACGTAGACGTAAATATGTGAAATTCTTCAGTTGCAGGTGGTATTTCTATTTTTAACATAATTCATGTATTCTTGAAACTGTAAGGCTGAGTTAATCCAATAAACTCACACTATGGTCTATAATATTCAAAAGAACTAGGAAAATACTTTAAATTCAGTTCGAAAACCCAGAAAATCAATAATTATTTTATGATAATACTAGCTGACCCGGCAAACGTTATTTTGATAGCCACCCTTATCACCTAGGGTTATAAAAACAGCCTACGACCTATTCTCAGACCAACCAAATATAGGTACTTTGTCTTCGTCCGCGTGGAATTTAACAAAAAAGTTATTTCGTTTATTTAGTTTTTATTCGTTTTCGAAGTAGCTTATGTTACTCCAGAACCAACAGACAGACAGACAAAAATTGAATAAAATGTTATTTTGGTATATGTACCGTATATATATACATTCATATGCATGTAGTAAAAAGCGGTTATTATAATATTACAAACAGACACTTCAATTTAATTTAATTTAATTCTTTATTGTACACGTAACACATAAAACAGTAATAAAATAATAAATTTTATGTAGGTACATAGGCGAGCATATACATAGCTCAAAATTGAGTTCTCTAACAGCAAACCTTTGAGTGATAGAGTGATTAAATTCAATTTTATAAATTTGTATAGATCTGTGTACACACACAAAATAGTATTGAAACAAGATAATAGAACAGATGTACAAAGGTGCAGCTCTGTCATGCTGAGCTAAAAGTCAAACGCTAAACATCTGTGGGTAGACATAACGTCTGTATTTAGTAAGCACTAAATAGTTTTAAGGAAATTAAGTTGCTTTGAAGGCTAACTTCATTGAGTCGTAATATTAGAACATTTATGTTTAAATTGGCTTCTATTGTCATCGTTCATGTCGTTAAGTTAGATATCTACAAGACTTATCTATTCTTACTAATATATAAAGCTGAAGAGTTTGTTTGAACGCGCTAATCTCAGGAACTACTGGTTCGAATTGAAAAAATCTTTTAGTGTTGGATAGTCCGTTTATTGAGGAAGGCTATAGGCTATATAACATCACGCTATCACCAATAGGAGCGGAGCATAAATGAAAAATGTTGCAAAAATGAAAAACCGTTGAAACTAAAGTACGCGGACAAAGTCGCGGGGGACAGCTAGTACTAATATATAAAGCTGAAGAGTTTGTTTGTTTGAACGCGCTAATCTCAGGAACTACTTGTCCGATTTAAAAAATTCTTTTAGTGTCGGATAGCCCATTTATCGAGGAAGGCTATAAGCTACATAACATTACGCTACGACCAAAAGGAGCGAAGCATAAATGAAAAATATTGCAAAACACCTACATGATTTCCTTAACACTACGTTTACTCTTCGTGGTCAGTATTAATACCAAATGGTAAATAAATAAATAACACGAATAATATTTATTATCAAAATACAATTTTTAAACAAATTAAATAGCTAAAAAAAGTAAAACGCGAACACCATTTAGCTATTCCACTCTCCTGTTACTGTTACACTCTGTAGGTAGTTACTTTACTGGACGGATTTAAAACCCATTTATTTAAAAATATAATTTAATATTAGAATATTCACGACGATAGCTAAGTAAATTAGCCATAACTGACGTGTAGTAATGACCTAGGCTTATTACACTTACATAATCCACAATAGGGTACTTATTAGGCACACTGCGCGATTAGGCATCGTAATTGTGAACACCTGTGCAAATTGAGCTATCCAGCCACGTAATGCTAACATACATTGTCGTTTTAAGAACTTCTTTATTAATGGCAATAATATTCCGTTCAGGGCTGATACTTTTGGTTGTTTACAAGCGTCAGTGATGGAGGAATTGGCCGAATCTAAAATATTCAATGGACTTAATAACTGAGGTTATTTCCAATGGATATTACCGCAAATCAAAAATCTATAAGTATACTTATTACGAATCAATAATTCATAAAAGAAAATTTATGGGTGTATGTATGTTCACTAAAACTCGAGAACCGATAGCCCAATTGATATGAAACTGCACATAAAATACGACATTACCACTCCGACGAACATTGTTACGTTAGTCCCGGCCAGGTTACTTTGATGGCAGTGATTTTTATCTTTTGAACCATAGGTCCAATTATAGATTTTTTTTTAGGTGAAGCGAAGCGCACCGGGCACCATCTCATTCAATATAAAAATAAGTAGCATCAGGTGTATCTGTCATTCTCCAATAATGAGACTATATCTGGCATGTCTCCTTTTTCTTTTGCCTAGCTTTTTCCCAAGCTATGTTGGGGTCGGCTGAATCCGGTAAGACTGGAGTCTTACCGGATTCAGCTGAATACTGTATTTTACATGGTACGCATATTTTCAAGATCTCCCGACTAGTTTCAGGCTTCAATAGGAGTCCCTAATAATGAGCTGACGCGGCGGCGGTGGTGACTCCTATCGAGTCTGAAACTAGTCGGGCGATCCCGAAAATATGAGTGAGTAAACCGTTTTGTTTAAAACTAATATTTTAAAGAAGAAAGATTTGATTGTTTGTTTGTTTGCATTGAATAGGCTCTGAAACTACTGAACAGATTTGAAAAATTCTTTCACTGTTGGGTAGCTACACTATCCCCGGGTGACATAAGCTATAGTATATTTTTTAATATTTAATGGTTTGTTAGGGGCGGGCTGCTAGGTTTAAATAATTATGAAGACTCCTCACGAAAGTTAGTATACAAATATAGTTATCTAAGGTCAAATACCTATAACCTTTATGGCGTACATGAAAACTAATGTTTAAGGAAAATAAATACAAAAATACCTACGTAGTAAAGACGTAGTAGACATAATTACATGTTTGGGACGGAACAGAGGGCCGGGCCGTGAAATAGGTCAATCACATGAATTACTGGTGGGCAAAGTTCATTAGGATCTATTTTGGGAGGCGCCCTTAATACAGCTCTATGATTTGTATAGTACTAGTATAGTATGAGCAATAGGCACGTGCTATGTAAACAGCCGTGTCGAAAACGAGTTTGAAGTTGTGTTTATCTAATAGGATATTTCAAAAACATCACGTTGTAATGTTAAGGAAAATAAAATTGAAGAAAATTAATCATTTACCTATACCAGACTGTTTCCAAAGTTACCATGCTAATGGCCATACATAATACTGAAACGTAAATCAGTTTTAAGTCCCCGTTAAGTCTCACGCCGTCTCTGTGGTGTAAAGATAGTGAAAAGTAGATATTTAAGAATGTCTTAAAGTTAAGTTGCGTTTCAGTAATCGGGGGTAAGATACTATAATTGAAGTCCCTACTTAAATAGAATAAACTCATGTATTGGTTGTACTGCTGATTCATTCATTTCATTTGTTGCAACATTATTATCCTTAATTGCATATTGTACTTTACCGTACCGATACCATTTACATTCGCGATCTTTATAAACGCAAATTGCTTGACCAAAGTTCAGCTCAGAAAAAGCCAACGCACTTTTATCCTAAACTAGCTGTCCCCCGCGACTTTGTCCGCGTGTTCCAACGGTTTTTCATTTTTGCAACACATTTTCATTTATGCTCCGCTCCTTTTGGTCGCAGTTATTATAGCTTATATAGCCTTCCTCAATAAATGGGCTATCCAACACTGAAAAAAAATTCAAATCGGACCAGTAGTTAAATTAGCGCGTTCAAACAAACAAACACTCTTTGGCTTTATATATATTAGTATAGATAAAATACTCCAGATTCTGTCTTTAATGAGTGCGTAACAAAAACTATTAAACCTAGATTTAGAGCCATTAAACAGACATTTCGTGCTAGGTTGAACGACATTACGCAATAAAATTTCAAACATTACCGGGAAAGTGTATGAAAATTTAATTGCCTGAATCCGCGCAGTTGCCATTGTAACGTGAAAACAATGAGACAATACTGAAATAGTAACTATGTAGGTATAATATTGTAAATTATGTTACAATATTATACCTACATAGTTACTAAAACATGTAAAATTAAAATAAAACTGTTGAACTCATCGTCGGGTTTGCGGGTGCGTGCCAATACCAACGTTGTTAATTTGTTAGGTATTTAAATTTCTAGCTGAGTAGAAAAACGTTAGAGGAAATTAATACATTAGGTAGGTAGGTACTATTATTTTGTATGTATGTGTATGACATCATAATTACGATTGCCTACTCATTACATGAAGGAATTAGCATTATTTAGGACTTCACTGGTGATTTAATTACTTGAAAAACTAACTTAAATAAAAGAACCTTTGTTTTTATTAACATAGATAACTAGATCTTGGGAATCTGAACACCTTTAAATTAAGCTGAGGATTCTGACTGTGACTTATTTTGGTCATAGTCAAAATGGCTGAGTAAAACAGGTATTATGTTGGTTACTTATGAGAAACGACGAAATCCGTGGTCGAGTGGCGTCCACACCGATTTTCAAGGTGCCGCCAGCTCTGATGTCCCGGGTTTGATCGCCGGCCGAGTCAATGTAGAAAACCAATTTTCTACTTTGTCTCGGATCTGGGTGTTTATGGTACCATCGTTGTCTCTGAATTCCATAACACAAGTGCTTTAGCTTCTCACTTTGGGTTCAGACTTTCAGAGCAATGTACATACATTGCTCTGAAAGTCTGAACCTGATGTTGTCTACATGTCCACAATGTATTGTAAAATATATTAACCCATATTGTTTCTATTACAACTACCGACCCACTACTTAATCTCTTAATAAAACGCGTAATAAAAACATCTAATACCGACTTCAAAGCCAAGACAATTAAAATAACGACGATTATTTAAATTTCGGATAGGTGCTTTGTCACAGACTAGTAACAATGAGTCTGTCTAGGCCACAGCAGCGTAAATAAATCAATACAACAAGATCATTTCTATTTAAATTGTTCCACCAAGGCCTTATGAATTACTGTATCAATTCAGACGCACGCTCTAGAAATGTATTCAAACTACACGCACTTTATTCGTGTTGCGGCCATTTGATTTAAATTGATTTATCACAACCGCAAGTTTGAAGTTTTGTGCGCTTAATACAAGCTCTTACAGCAGGACTGTTTACTGTTGCCGTTGTAGGAGCGAGACGCAATACGCGCAGTGTAGTGCGCCGTCTCGTTTCCACGATGGCAACAGTCTAGCTATAAGAGCTTTTTAGTATAGGTTCTGATCGACAAATGGCTGTGAAGTTCCTATATAAATCAATAAGTACCTACAAACTTATAATCACATTCCCATCATTCATACTATTGTAGGTACCTATAATACACAAGTTCACAACTTACAACAAGATTGTTTCCAATCTTACAATGTGTGATTATTAAAATGGAATCAGCTATTTTGTTTTTAAGCCCAAACATCATACAACGGAAGTCTCAAAGAATCGGAAGTCGGTGTATTGAAAAAAAGCATTGGTACAGCTCTAAAGATGTATCTACATGCAAATATAATGATCTAAGCACTAGTTTTAGATAATTCCAAAAGTTGTTGGCAAAATGGCTACCAACACTTAAACAGGTACGACTTATTAATCATTGAAACTTTTATGAGTTTTAAAAGCAATCAGGTTGAGCTAATAGAATGAACACAGTTTATTTTTTCAGTCCTAATCTAGCAAAATAATTATTATAGGTTTTATAATCGATTTAGTAACGGTATTAAATTTGCCGTTACGTATTACGATCATTTGAAAGGCGAATTTATTACTTTAATAAATAGGTTCCATAAAAATATTAAAAGTCAAACCTGTACATTCAATCTTCTAAAAAATATTATTCTATGACATTATAATCAAAGAAAATGGACCTTTAAAATTATGCTAGCATTCAATTAACAGAAAGACAAAATTAGAATGTTTTGTAATAGTTCAAATGAAGTTTAACATTACACTGACAATGCTACTACACATACATAAAGTGTGGACATTCTTGTTGGTTTAGAATTAACTAGCTGTCCCCCGCGACCTTGTTCGCGTGTTTTAGTTTCAACGGTTTTTCATGTTTGCAACATTTTTCATTTATGCTCCGCTCCTATTGGTCGTAGCGTGATGTTATATAGCCTATAGCCTTCCTCAATAAACGGACTATCCAATACAAAAAGAATTTTTCAATTCGAACCAGTAGTTCCTGAGATTAGCGCGTTCAAACAAACAAATAAACAAACAAACTCTTCAGCTTTATAATATTAGTATAGATTTATTAATTTATTTATTTAGTGCCAAAAAAAGTGCATACCCTCCAAATCTATGCTTTATGGTGAGTAATAGGCAAAAGGGCAAATGATGATTATATGCTGAAAATTTATCAGCTGTATATCAGATATTTATTTACTTAGTCATCTTCACCATGATGTGCAAAAACATAAAAATAAATAAGAACATAAGTATTATACCTGTACCAAAATATAGCTTGGGAAGAGGCTAGACAGATTATAACTATACTTACTTACCTAAAAATACAATGCTAAATGGAGTTAAAAACCAATCTATGGTCAGTTCCTATAATTAAAAAATGATTTGTTTAGTTTTGATAATGGATGGTAAAATTTTCTAAGCACAACATTTTTTTTTTTAATTTTGGAACCTGGCATTGAACATTGGCATGCAGCATATATCAAAGACTATAAAAACTAGGTATTAGGTACAGATCACACAGTCAATGAACTTGGTGACTCATTGATGATTAATTAACATAATTTGTTGTAATAGGGGACACAAATAGGTTTTATTTAATGTTATTGGTATGTAAGTGATGGAGGGAGATTAGAATTAATAAGGTTGAATTAGTTCAATAAGACTGGATCATATTTTTGGTAAAAATATTAATTATTTGATGACAATGCAATATTTTTCTAGGATGGAAGTTGTTGAATGACTATTAGGTAATGCATTAGTTAGCTAAATAAAGATTATTGCAGTGTTTTGTGAATTTAATTCAAATATTGTACACAAATGTATGAAAAATATAAGAGTTTAATGTTTTTTATAGATAAGAAAATTGTTTATCAATGAGAAAGAAGATTAAATGACATACTTAACTCGATTTGTCTTTTTTTTTCTTTGTGTTATAAGAATGCGGATATTGGTCTTATTATGGATACATTATGAATATTAATTAGTCTGTCAGTTAGATAAGTACTATAAAAATATCACATTCTCTGATGATGAGACATTGACACCATCAAGATACGAATTTTTACTTTTGAAATAAAATAATTAAATACTTAGTAGATAAAGCAAATCAAAGTTCAGGAGTGGGGGCTAATGACATCATGCTTGCATACAAAATTTACGAAATTGTTACGTCCTACGACATTTGAAATCAATGTATTGTCGTGAGTTTTTGGTTACATAAAATAAGAAAAAGATGTCTCATATTTTTCAATAAATATCTGACGGACATTAAAAAATATTATTCATCTACCCCTTTCTTCTTCAAAATGTTTAACATCTTTATAATGACCAAGTAGTCAGTTACATCCAACCTCTCATGTTTTGAGCTATTTGTAATATTTAAAAAGGGATATTTGACGTATTCTATGAATTAGAACAAATAGGTGTTTGTTGTAATGATGATGTTAAGTACACAAATCAATTACATTTTAAAAGAAAGTAGGTATTAGATAGGCTCATTAAACAATTACCCACATTTACATTATTCCATAACAAGATAATTTTAATAATAATTTCAGAAACCTATACTCAACTGTTAAATAAATAAGGATTAAATCTTAAATTTACATAATCTTATGTATTATAATATATTTAATATATTTTTTTACTTTCTCTTGATTATTTATTTAATAATAATTGGGTAAGAGAAAGTTAAAAAAGTTTTTTTTAATTTCACAACATAGTCAAATTGAGTGATTAATTAATAGTGTTAGTTAGTTTTGTAGTCAAAAGATTATAATAAATAAAACATAATATATAGATAAGAAATAAAAATACTGATAACTGTTGTTATTGCCATAACAAACAGTTGTTGATTATACAATCTGCAGTGAGACAGAAATATTTATACAAACTTTTTTGTATATATGTATAATGCATTTAAATAGGTATGATAATAATGATCTAGAGAAATCTGATTAGAATTTTAATATTAGGGTATAAATAAAAGAAGAGAGGTGGTTTTAATTTTAAAAAGATACTTAATTAATAAAATTAAGATCAGTCATTATGTATTCAATCTGCCTGTTACTTTTTTAACTTGCTCGTTTATTGCGGCACAGAATATGCTATCCTCATTGAATACGTGACTAGAATTCATTGTAGAGAAATAACAAAATACAGTACAGGTGAAATGAGATTTTTTACTTACTCTCCTTTTCGTGGTCGAAGCCCACTATAACAAAGTAGTCGACGAGCCTGGACATCGCACTCCTACGGCAACATTCCAGCACAAATACAGCAAATACACTTTATAATTTGATTACAAGAATTTACACACATTTTAAACACAAAGCTTCTCGTTTCCACATATTTGTCGCACAATGCCGAACACCGATGATTCCGTACGCACAACGCGTAGAATTCGCACACCATACACTTTACGGAATGTAAACAACACTTTCATTTATCGCGAGCTGAAGAATTTTAGCTTCAATTACCAGAAAGATTATAGATTGTCCATTTGAAGAGGTTATACTCTAATCCCTAAAACGGCACCGGTATTTAACGATACTTTGTATAAAATAGGGGCATCGACACTTAAATAAATTATTGGTGTAATAAATACCGCCCAACTTTGTGTCTTTTACAACAATTTTTGTTATCAAACGTCACTACAACCGCGACCCATCGCTCGCCCGTCCGACATTTCTTACAAATCTACTATTCTACTATGAATAAAAAAATTAAAATCCTACTACAAATCATTGCCATTTGTTGAATGTGTTAAACTACTAAAAAGTACCTCATATTCGTATCTTGGAATTTTAAAATCATTTAAATATTATTGCGTTGACCCTACACATGGTATTTAAACCCCGTTTGGAGCAGGAAATAGGAGATTGCCAGGTTTTGTTTTTCTTTACACAGGATACGTTTCGGTCACAATTAATGATGGTTACCATTATTGAGCTCACCAATAGGCACTACGGGCGCGTCAACTGTCAAAGCTCATCAAAAAAACCATGAAATAACCATGGTAGTGAAAATAATAACGGTAACTCTCATTAGCAATATCTACTCATTAGTACCCTTTCACTATTGTATATGTTTACGAAACAAAACACACATGAACAAATCTGAACCACCATACAAATATATTTTATGTTTAGGATTGAAATTTTCAATTTATACAATGTGCAAAATATCCAGCAATCTTGTTCACCGATTTAAGTCCTGTCTATATAATGTTTGCGACTGTCGTCGAAGAGCAACAAAAAAAAATCCCGACAGGCTTTTTGTGGTCCAGCTCCTGTGTCCATTGGACATACTTTCCTCTTTCAGGCTTTCATTACTTTGATGAAGCAATGCGTGCTGACTGCTGGCACATTTCCAGTTCAGAAACTTTTTGCTGGCAGCTACTTTTATGAGGAGTGCGGTGTGTGTGCAATGTAATGTTCATAACACCTAAATTTTTGTTAAAAAATTACTATTCATAAAAATGTTTTTGTTTTATGGCAATAACGTTTTGAAACTTCAATTAAAATAATATATTTTGTTTATCTGTGGCTTTCGCAACTTCGAACTCCATATAACCTTGCTTATTTAAATGGTCTACCGTAGTACCGATGACTTATCTTTTTTTAATACAAACGGTGACAGAGTGACAGTGCTTGCATACCTTTTAAATTTGTCTACATTTTAGTGCTGATAACGCAAACAATGTATCAAAACATTATTGATGTTTGATTATTGTATGAGATTATTAACCTTATTACCGTAAATTTCCGTAAATCACACACAAAACAATGTCGGAACCATCAACTCATCAAATACCGGGACTGAAACAGAAGAAAGTGTTTAAAATAATTGTTTTAGGTGATTCAGGTGTTGGTAAAACATGTTTAACTTATCGCTTTTGTGAAGGACAGTTTTTAGATAAATCTGAGGCTACAATCGGTGTCGATTTTAGAGAAAGGAATATAAAAATTGGCCATGAAGATATCAAGGTAACCCACGTTTTTATTGTCATTTTAATGTCGTTAATTTACCCCAATTATATTATTATCTCATCGGTGACACCTGAAGCAGACGGTAGGCGTTTATTTATTGTTAGTGTCCATTCAATAATAAGAAATTTCATTCATCTGGTGTCTGAGATTAGCTATTGTGTTTGCAAACATATGGTTTGTATAGATTCTGACTCTTTTAGGATTCAATTTCAGCCATTTATTTATGGTAGCCATGGATAACATAGGTAATAATTCAAATGACTGAACCCTGAAATTACTTACTTTCTTATGTCTGGGGTCACTGGATTATTATTTTATAAACTGGATGTGTTTCTTGGCAACTGACAAGAAGAAGCAATGGACCAGTGGTGTAACTCTTGCATGAATTAAAATTCTAATACAAAGTCAATGCAAAACTGTTCATTCATATATCAGGCATGAAGTTTTTATTTCTTATAAACCTCAAAGAGGCGCGCTTAAGGGTCATTAAAGTTACAAAACTAGATGACTCTAGGTGTGAGGTTCCAAAATGTCCTTCCTATGGAGAAGAACTGGCAAGAAACTCAATAAAATGTGAATGTTTATATTTTAGTAAGATAATTCCATTTACAGTGTTTTTTTAAGAAAACTGAATCACTTGTCTGCTAAAATAATAACTATTTTGCATTGGCATTGTATTGGAATTAAAATTAGTTGAAGATTGAAGGGCACTGGACTGCTGGAAAGAATGGCGGCAGACCTTTGCCATGCAATGGTACAATAGAGTCACTACACGCAAACCTATAAATTAACAATGACTTGTAGTGAAATATATACAGCATAGTATTACGGACATAAATTACCTTTCTTGTAAGACAATTTTTGTATATTTCTAAATTAATTTGTGTGGATTCCAGCTCCAGTTATGGGATACAGCGGGACAAGAGAGGTTTCGCAAGTCTATGGTGCAGCATTACTACAGGAATGTACATGCTGTGGTCATTGTCTATGATGTCACCAAACCAGAGACATTCCATGTTAGTATAATTATTAATCTTGGGATTAGCATATCTGCCACTTGCTAGATAAAGGCTAAAGTGAATCATTATTTTATCATTATATAAAAATAGTTTATATCTAAAATACAGGCTGAACAAGAGAAAGAAAAATAGCTGTATAAACCAATAAATATTAATCTGCAAAAACATGACAATGGACAGGGCACTACCTACATTTTCTCGAAGTAATTGTCGTATTTTTTGTACCTTTATAGATTTAGTCTGGACAGTCCAAATTCTCAGGATTATGCTACTTTTAGCTAAATGCAAAAAGTACTAAACATATTTTTTCTGTTAGTTTTGTATCAAATGTGATGACTTCATTTTTATTGAACACACAGTGGTGTGTATGTGTGTACCATATTAATCATACAAAATTTGAAACATAGTAGTTTTTTGTAGTTCGACTTACTGTTTCCTTTTGAAACACTTGCTTTATAAAATAAAAATGCATAAAAGGCTAATATTCTAATCTAATAAGTCCTTAAGTAAAGGTCTCCCGCCGAAGCCGCGCAGAGCTTGCGTAGCGACCCATCGGCTCCGGCTAAGGCAAGGACAGGACCGGGGTGGTTTTAGTCGGTGCAAGTCCGACATATCCCTGCGCTATGCCCTCTGCGTGGGTTGAAGTCAACTATCGTTTCATCCCGATAAAGAAAGAAGATTATTTTTCACGAGTTCTTCAAAAGTAGTAGGTTTTGACAGTCCTCGCGACTTTGACACAACGCGAGGCAGGTGCTTTCATTTATTTTCTTAATAGCAATTCTTTTGTTTTATTCTAGTCGATAGCCAGTTGGATGCAGGAGGTGGAGTCGCACGGCCTCATGCGTGCGCCGCGCGTGCTGGTGGGCAACAAGTGCGACTGCGGCACGCCCGAGTCCCGCCTCGCCACCACGTATGCGCAGCGACTCGCCGACAAGTATGGGATGCCTGTAAGTCTGTCATATCTGCCTACAGAACAGTTTTGTACTTGTAGTACATAATGCCTGTGCATGTGCCTATTTTTTTATAAGTCTTCAGAAAAAGTAACTAAAAACTTTTTCTGTAGACTTTTAAAAAATTAGGCAAATATGTAACATAGCGGCAGCCTGTAAAGGTATTCTTTTTTCGTCTCTTAGTTTAATAAATACCTTGCTATAAGTCCCACTGCTGGGAACAGGCCGAACGTTGACCAACACGTTGGCTCACTTGCGAGTTGGCCATTTCAAATTCCAAGTTTTGGAATCCAGGATTTTTCACGATGTTTTCCTTTACTGATTGTCAATGGTGGTTAAAAATAATTAAGTTCATTAAATGAGAACATATTATACCTTTTGTTCTAATTGTAGCATGATAAAGGTACGTACGATGTTAAGATGCATAAGGTAATGAGAGAATGCACTTTTGATCCCGCGACTCCGGCCAAGGGCAGAGACGGGACCGGGGTGTTATTGAAGTAGTCAGTGGAAGTCCAACATATCTCCACGCCGCTCGGTGTGGGTTGAAGCCATAAGCTTTACACCTAGAGGAAGAAAAAACAATGCTTTAACTTGAAATTTCTTATTATTTTAATTATTTGTTACGCATTAACGCATGCGGAGCAAATATTTGTTATTAAATAAAAATAATAGAAGGAAAAACTAAAACCTTGAATTTTCTTATATTTTCTAGTTATTCGAAACGTCGGCCTTACTGGATTCAGAATGTAACAATGTGGAATCCATATTCATGACGTTGGCGCACAAGTTATACTCCAAACAGCCTTTAAGAGTTGTTAGTGTTGAGGTAAGTTTCCCCATCTCAGCTTTGGTTAAGAATAATATTAAAAAAGACCAGTACAAAACTTGGCCAGATTGTTGGATAGGCTCTAGACAGACGGACTGAGGTCCCGGGTTTGATTGCTGGACGGGTCAATGTGGTAAACCACTTTTCTACATTGTCTCAGGTCTGGGCGTTTGCGGCAACGCAGGTATTGCTTCTAAATCCATAACACAAGTGCTTTAGCTACACACTTTGTGTCTAGAACAATGTATGTGATTTTGTCCACATTTATATTATTTATTTATTATTCAAAATTTAAATTTTCTTTTTACCAGGGTGAACTCGGTCCCGGCGTGGTGACTCTAGGGCGACAGAAGCGGTCGACGAGCTCCAATGACAGCTGTCTATGCAGTTAGACAACCTTAACACATAGCCACTACGCAATGTACACGAAACAACAGATTCCGTCTATATCCATGACCAACTTACCTCACGATGGAAGTTACAAGCAATAATCATGAACTTATTTCTTTCACAAATTTTTAGAAGACTTCGGCACTGCAGAATAATCAATATATCGCCAGTATATCATATAAAAATTACTTTCTTAACGTTTCTTTTTCTCAAACTAGGATGTTGACTGGGTATGACAACTAAAAATCTATTTAGTCCGTATTAGATAAAAAATAATACGTCACGATGTTACACAAAACTCACGACATCGTGACTTCATGCGACATTTCAGATCAATTTATCGTCGTAAGTTTCTGTTTGCGTAAAAAAATAAAAAAATACGTGTCTGTTTTTATTATTCTACGTTTAAAAAAATGTATGTCAATAAAATGATGGTAGAATACATTTAAATAATTAAATTTTAAACTTATTGAAACTAATCAACTTTCCATCGTGGGCATAACATTTAATACAAAAACAATTCATTTCTCAGGTCAGGAAATATTTAGGCGGTAAGATCAATAATATAATAAAATCATCCAGATCAAATGAGAGTAGATAGATGTAACAGTCAAATTATTTTTATTGAACTATAGGTACAGTATTTTAATCATACATAGACTGATCTAAACTGTCCGTGAAATAGTACCGGCAATAGTCCCACTGTTGGGCTAAGGCGTTACACGTTAAAGAACGAGAAATAGTCACGCTTGACAGTTAAATATATACGCCAAATACGACTCCTATTAGTTATAAAAAAAAATAATATTGTTTAGTATTTTTTTGTACGGTCTATCAGATGTTAATCATTGGTAATTAATCTGCAACTTACGAGAATAAATAATTTTAATAAAAATATAAATTAATTAAATGATTTAAATAATTTTGTATTTAATCATTCACTTGCAATATACTTCATTGGTATTTATTTATTAATATCACGATGTTAACAAAAAACGTATTTTTTAAATTGATCTCAAATATTTGGACTCATCTGAATTCATCATCATAATCATTTATTTATTCTAAATATTTAGTTAAATTGGGATAAGCGTGTTCAGCGCCACCTATACTCAGAAATTGTCTCAAATTATTTAAAAGATTGTCTTTAAATTAGTTCCTGTGTTATTTATTATGAAATACATAAATTGCTTATAAGTGAGTCATTCCAAAAATATTTATTTTAGGTGCATTTACTTGTAAATTAATTTGTAATTATAAATTATTGTGCTATTTATGAGCCCTATTTGCCTAACTTAGTCTAGGACAGAGTGTCTTTCGTGTAATAACTAAGTACTG
Source organism: Diachrysia chrysitis (assembly GCA_932294365.1). Lineage (NCBI taxonomy): Eukaryota > Metazoa > Arthropoda > Insecta > Lepidoptera > Noctuidae > Diachrysia > Diachrysia chrysitis. Next base: position 2,944,250 of record OW028659.1, on the reverse strand, counting down.
TAATTATTCAATTTGCAAAAATACCTCCGGTTTCTGAGAGGCTGATCAACTTAATCGGTTGTCAAAACTGACCACGGCTGTGATTGGTTGACCAATGGCCGAATACTGAAAAAACCATCAATATTAAGTCGCCGTTAAGCCTCATGCTGTCTCAGTCACTTTAGGGTGTAAAGTAGCGATAGGTAGACATTTAAGAGCGTCTTAAAGTTAAGTAGTTTTCAGTATTTGGGCCAAGAATAAAAATCAATCACAGCGCTTAACATTAGGGGTGATAGGTGATTAACAAATTTTTGTGTTGTACAGCCTTTCAGAAACTGGGAGTTAATCTGTTATTTTAGTGGCAGCTTAATTAATATAATGATAAAAGGCCAAAAATATTTCTAACGTTTTTTAGCTTATTTTTTGCCATTTTTTTTTTCATGTCTCTAATACGACACGTCCTATTTCCTGATGAACACTCCTTAAATCATCCCTCCACATGTACAATTTCATTTATACTTTCTTAAATCCATGACAACTATGCTATATTTCTCATGTTAAATAGTTTATTTAATTTGGCATCTAGGTAATAACACCAATAAAGACTATACCAACGTTATGTGCCAATTATGGTAGAATATCAGAATAAATAATATAATAATAATAATATAAACCAATCAAGAAACATAAAAATAAAAATATATTTTAGTCAGTAACTATGTAACAGTATTTTATCTTCCATATTTTATCTTTTATTAAATGTTTAATATTTACCTTTTTATTAAAATTTTTAATATGTATAATTGTGAATCAATGTGTAACTTATAAGTGAACAAAGCAACAGAAGCCTTATAAATTCTAGAGATGAAAGAATTTCCAACAAAACATTATACATAGATATGAATTTAAATATTGTGTGAAATAAAATTGTGTAATATTAATTTATTTTTATATAAGATTAATACAAGATAAGTATTAGACGATAGTTCGTGAAATCATTGAGATTTAATTAAATCAGTTTACGTTGTTATTGGGAGTTTTATTTTATACATCACAAAAAAAGTTCTTCTCCTTAGGATTGAACGTTTTGGAACCGCACAACTGGAGTCATTTAACGTTTGAAAGTGCCTGAAAAGGCCTAGGTACTTAAAATAAAAATATGATTTTGAAGGTATGTATTATAATGTATATTTATTTTATCGTAACGTTACGTCACCAAGGTCATAAAGCCTTCTTTTGTTATAACGGGGTAAATAGCTAATAACTTCGACCCCTCGCCAAGGGTATTGCGCGTGGCTTGGGGATATGTCGTATTATAGCAGACTAAAAACACCCCGGTCCCGTGTTTGCCCTTGGCCGGAGTCGCGGGGTCGCTCGCGTATGCTCTGCATGACTCCCGCAGGCAACGGCAATAAAACCACCCCGCAGGCAACGGCAATAAAACCACCCCGCAGGCAACGGCAATAAAACCACCCCGCAGGCAACGATAATAAAACCACCCCGCAGACCAGTCCTGGCGGACTACTTCTTAAAGAGTTGCTTGTAAAGAGACCATACAGCCTGGATGTATGGTCGATTAGTTTAACACTAGATAGCAGCTAGTAAGTTGATGGTGTCTAATTCTTTGAAAAATGTTAGTATACTAGTTATACTGCAGCCTATCAACAGGCCATAAACATTGATATTAGAAATTAAGTATTTACATTTTCTTTCTCTGGTTAAAATCTATACTAATATTATAAAGCTGAAGAGTTTGTTTGTTTGTTTGTTTGTTTGAACGCGCTAATCTCAGGAACTACTGGTTCGAATTGAAAAATTCTTTTTGTATTGGATAGTCCGTTTATTGAGGAAGGCTATAGGCTATATAACATCACGCTACGATCAATAGAAGCGGAGCATAAATGAAAAATGTCGCAAAAATGAAAAACCGTTGAAACTAAAACACGCGGACAAAGTCGCGGGGGACAGCTAGTACCATATAACTGTACCTACTGTTCCATCTCCTCATCTCCATGTTCTCATCTAAAAGCAAGATGTGAAAACCAATTTACAAATCCTTGCAATCCAAATGGAATGACGGAGATTAACTATATTGATTAAAAATACCTAAACAAATTTATATGAAGTGAAATCGTCGCGTCGCTGAAAACCAATCTCGCTTTACCCTGATTCAAGGGTTAGATCCGGGTCTGAAAATAAGTTTTTGTTAGATGATCAGTGACAACATGAGAGAATACAATTATTTTTAAAAAATATCCCTATTATGTAGGTACACGGTAGTGTTGTGCGAATTGCATAGATAAGTAAACAATTCTGTGCGAGCGTAATTTATTTTTAGACATGCTTATATTTACAGAGCGTTAATTTTGACTCACAATGCAACGACTCCGTGGCGCAACGGTAGCGCGTCTGACTCCAGATCAGAAGGTTGCGTGTTCAAATCACGTCGGGGTCAAACATTACTTTTTGAGTTTTTCCTGAAATAGAAATATAAGCGAAGGTTTTTTTATTAAGTTCAGATTTATTTACAAAAATGTTAGTTATTTAATTACGTGTTAATCTGATTATCTTCAATGATAATTCATATAAAATGGTGCTTCTTATCGAATTTAGATAGTCAAAAAATATTTTTTTCAACTCTGTTTCTCGCCTTTTTGTCGTGCTATACTATTTCTTGACCTCACATCAAGGCCGAAATGAAATATCAACGCCTTTCACAGTAGACGAATTCTTACTTTGACATGTTAATAGGTTATTATAATATCTTTCTGCAACCAAGGACGACATGAGTCAAATAAAACCACCAACATATTTTCATTTCAATTATATTAATTTAATTAATAAGAGAACATCCAGCTTTCGCCGAACGGTACAACCATATAGGATTACCACGTTGGGGTCAAGTACACACTTGTAGTACTATAAATAACAAATTACGATCAGTGACACACTGTTAACAATTAGACGGAAATACATTAGCGGAACAATCGAGCGTGTAGGCTTCGTAGCACTTTGCATGTATCAAGAACCGCATTTTAAAAATTCTACCTTACTGCTTTAAAATAAAAGCCTATTTCTTTTATTTCGCTGTGGTCTACTGCAGTTAGCCTGAGCGCAGGATTGGAAAGCCTCATCGGACTTAAAAAAAAAGCCAATTTCTAAAGGTCTGTGGCATCTTTGAGACAGCAGGCTCAGATCAGAAGAAGCCCCGTGCTATCCAAAATTCAAAGAAGATATTCTATTTAAATGTGACGTTGCCTAAAAACTTTCGTGAGACAAAATCAACTGTTGAAAACTGATAAAAACTGTACTCACTCAAAGATATTATTTGTCCTCAGTGGTGACAAAGCCAGTGTTAATAAACCAAGAATAGACGCTCATTACGCGTATTGAGGTCATGCTTAAGGAGTCAGTTTAATCCCGAAACTAGACGGACACCTCCGACATCTCGTAACTATGTACGGTTATGGCGGCTTTTTCCAACGCCAGATATTTTTATTCATTAATGGAAATAATTTGACGTCTGACAGATTTTGTATGGAAGACAGACAAAGTCAACATTATTCCTCGGATAAAACCATCTGGCGTTAGAAATATCCGCCCTTTATTGTTTTTAACATTAAAGACACGACTTTTTATAAATCGAACAAATTTCTTCACTTTACTGTTGTCTTTTAATTTTATTATTTCCGGCCCCAGCTTTGCAGTAGACCACACATTATATAGATCAAAACTTCCATTTTATTAATATCAGCAGGTAAGGGTTAATTTTTCAACGCCAGATAATTATTATTCGTGGAATAAAATTAACTTCTGACTAATTTTGTATGGAAGTACTGTCAAAAATTCAAATTTACTACTCGAATAAAATTATGTGGCGTTAGAAAAATCAGCCCTAAGTGCTATAAAAATCTATGCAATTACATGTTAAAGGTGGACATTCAGTCCATGAATTTACATTTTCTAGCAATTAACTGTAGGGTATCTAACTACCATATTTTAAATCTAATTTTAATCCAAAATTATTGCAAGTTACGTAGTAGTAGTTTCGATTGTCGAGTCTTTATCTTGTGCAAATGTAAAAAGCATACGTCTGCTTAAGTGGTAAATGACAAAATGTTATTTCATAGTCATCGTTTTAATTGTTAAATCAGGATTTATTTTGTTCACAAAAAGGCTATTATAACCATAAGAACAGTAGTTTTTATATCTCCTGATATAACAAACCAAACTCGCAATTTTTTGCAGTTTTAACATATTATTCAATTTCATTTTTAGTTATCTACAATTCCAATGAAAATAATAATATATATTTAAACCGTTCCTATAGTCATAGCTTAGGACATGCTGACTGTAAGCGAACCAATTCATATCTTTATTTCATTATTTCTTAAATCGCGTTTTAGACAAATTTTAGTAATTGGCATAACACCCCCATAGCTAGTGTTATTTCTACAATCGGTAATATTGATAGAAAAAGAAGAAAAAATTATCAATGTACCTACTAGCAACCGGCCCAGGCTTCGCACGGATAGATATAATACATTAATTTATACACACAAACCCTCCTCTTGAATCACTATCGATAGATGGAAACCATATTAAAATCCATTTAGTAGTTTTTGAGTTTATCGCGTTCAGACAGATTGTCAAACACGATGGAGGACTTGTTTATAATATGTATAGAAATAGCTTTGAATAACACTTCATTATCATTATGTCACTTTTCATTTCCATACATTAGAGCGTTATCTACTAACGTGGTTGTAGAAATGCCACTTGGCTATCAGGAGAGCAGTGCATACATTTATTTGTCACATATGAACTCATTACAAATCAATACTTTTAGCCCGCTACTTACAAATAATATTGGGCATTAGATAATATTTCATCGTCAGTGGTCTGACTCAAAGTTGCCTACCCCTCTCTATATAAGTGACATTTCTACAAAACTTAACGCTGATCGAATTGCTGAAATTTATTGAACTGTCACGTGACTTATCTAGATGAACTGTCACTTCCATACATTTAATTTAATTTAGGCGATTTCTATCATCGTTATTGCTTGTAAAAATGTCACTTGGCTACAGGGTTAGCTAGCCTATTCAAATCTTCATATTCTACTCTCACGGCTTGACCATGGCCAGACAATTTCTCGGTTTCTTGAAGACAAACAATTAATCCGACTGACTTATTTTGGCATTACCCCTGACTTATATACTCGAGTAATAAAAACAGCACGGTTACTATTTTCCTGTGCTACAAAAACCTTAAACTCATCATGTTTTCTTTGCTAAAGAGAGCCCATTCTGCATGTGAAGCTCTTCTAAAACGTCATAATTCGAAATCAGTAATCTTTTAACCAATCTAGCCATTATTTATTTAACTGCACTTTGTTATACTCCCAAATAATAAAATTAGTTACAATCTGAAACTATCTGATATTTCTAGAACATCCAATTGCTATCCTATATCTTAATTTTATGGACATGATTTGGGAGACAGAAATCTAAAAAAAAAATGTTAGCTTATATTTCTGCATACCCCATTTAATGTACATTGAAGTAATTTCTATACATTCCAAATGTAAGCTGCATAATATCTATGTCTATATGTTAGGAATCTCTTTAAGAACTATATAATATTTAAAACAACATTAAATTTAAATAAAACTAAAAAAATAACACACAAGACAAAATATTTATTTATGTTTGATGAGTGCACTAAGCTGTTGTAATACTACTTTATGAAATCATTGTCCAATTTGTGTACAATTTTAAAAGCAATCAACTCAAAACCAGTTTAGTAATTTAGAAATAATATGGATGGAATACGAACAAGAAACAATGTAATTTTTATACATAGAAGTAATATTACGCAAAACATGATGAAAGTTAGTGCAATCATTACATATTTTTAAACTACTTCAAAACGGCAACAGCTGATTCAAACCTATAGATGTCACTTAAAATTCTTTGAGCGTTAACATTTGTTTAAAAGGTTGATATTATGATAATACAAAAATATACAATTCATATTGTCTGTTAAGTTGATCTCACATTTGTCCGCGCCGCACGCACCGTAAGCGACGCACGCGCCCTACTCGACGCACGCTCCGTACGCACCGCATTTCCCTTGCCGACCGCAATTCTTTTAGTAGGGGATACCGCAATGCTAAATGGGGATTTATTTTATCATCGCAGAGAGTAATTGGATGACCTATAAAAAAATTCTCTTCAGGTCTACATAAAACGATCCTATGTTTTTTTTACTTTCGAAAACCATAAGTATAATCCATAAGAAAAACATAATACTTCCACTTTATTACGTCTCGCTGAAATAGTCAGATTATTGAAATTGACACTTTTCATTATATAATTGTGTAATTAACCTTGTGGGTTTATCTTAATCTGACATGCTCAAGCATTTCCTACGATCTTTTTTTGACGTAACGTGCCTGCACGCACGAAAAACGTCAACGTCAACGTTACGTTCCGCCTGAGCCGAGCGTGCAAGAGAGAGCGCGGTACAAGCGATAGAGAGGCACGATCGGCCTAAGCATTTGGCTTGTTACATTATCACGTAAAAGTATCGACAAACAACATTTTTTTTATCTGTTAAGATCGACTATTGCTCGCGCGGCTTTACATAGGAAGCTCTTAGAGAACATACTTAAGAGGATCCATATACTCCTTTAAGTATATCTAACGCGCTTTAATAAATAAAAAATCACCCTCTTAGGCTCCCCGACTATGAATATCAAACGCACTGAACTTGCCGCATTTTATGACGTCATCAGCATTCCTAATTCATTGTACCTTTTTGTACAGTAAAATCGCGGCTGTCATGTGTACAGCCGCACCGAACGCACTAGATTATCATACAAATTATTTAAAAATTCAACGCGTGCGGCGCGGGCAAATGTGCGATCAGCTTTACTTGTGTACTCATATACCTCAAAATTCATAACATCAGGTGAAAACGAAACACGTGACTAGGGATTACTGCAAAGAAAGTACAGTATTATTTATTTCATTATCGACAATGGTGCATTAGAAGTAAATTTCCTAATCCATTGAGACTTAATTCGACGCCAATACAATCGCCTAAAAAAGGTTTACTCTCGAATTTCCAATGAGATTATGTTACGTCCTAAACAATACAAAGGATTATCTGGTCACGTGACTGTTTTTACTAATGTCATTAACCCATTGATTGCGAGTTGTACCTCTGTACCATACAAAAGTAGACTCTAAACACAAAAAAAAGGGTTCAAATCAAGAGGAGGTAGTGCGGCGACCGGTCGCCGCCAAGCAGCATATGGGTTAATGAGTGTATAATGTACATTCAGAGAATTAACAAAATATAAAAACATCATGATTCACGTTTTCTGGGAAGATATTGGTTATTTTATATTTATCTATGTACCTACACACTGAGGCTACATTGCACCATCAAAAGTCATACTTAATCATCCGTTAATTAGCGAATTATCACTAAACTTAAATCTTGAAAGGGAATTTGTTAACCTCAGATAGATGCAAATAAGCCTAATTTAGACACCGTATCTAACATTCAGACAATCACGAAATCACGTCACGATACACCCAAAAGATTTCTTTTGAATATAAAAACGAGATTAACAGATTTTTTATATCTAAAAAGGGAAGGGGTACGTAAAAATATTGATTAAACATCTATGTTAGATCTATAATAAAAATCATTGGTTAATCAATCAAAACAAAGTAACTAAGAGAAAATCACAGTGATTAAACTATATTGTCTTTGTGCCAAATCAATTGGGTACGGAACCACTGGTTCGCTAGCTCTAACTTGCCAAATAACAACACCCCATATACTGGCCGACTGACTTTAAGTAACCTGTCAGTACTCAACATGTATTCCAAGCTTTTAGCCACTTAACTTGAGCGTGAACAAGCCAAAGCTGAAATCAACAGCTAGTTGCCATGGAAACCTCTCTCCGTTGGTGTGAAGGCACGTATTCTCTGTAGCTCTTCATTACAGAGATCACAAGTTTTGCCAGGTCGTGATCATGAGGACGTTGGTGTCGAGGGCTCGTGCTATGCGTTCGTGGAGGCCGTGGCTTAGCCACAGCATGCGGAGAGTCTCGTAGCGTTCCGGGCAGAGGTGGAGAGGATTGCCGCGGCGAAGACCCTGTGGATGTAGAGAGGTATATTTAGCTTGTTTTTATAGTGTTTATCATCATTGATTTTATTTACTTAACAAACAATGAATACAGAATCGTGTGGAAACTCTTTTCTGAACAAAGATCCTATTGTTCGATTTTGCGCCCATCTGTTTTATTAATGAAACTTTATTGAAATGAATGATCAGTCATTATGTAATGCAGCAGTTCCGGGTTACCTATAAAAGTGTAGCCGCTCGTACAACAAACAGGTATATGCTACACCATGCATGAGCTCGGAACATAGAGGCATACCTGGTCAGTCTCGCCGTAGGTGTCGAGGTAGGGCGCGGGCAGCTTGGCGCCGCGGGAGGGCGCGGCCAGCAGCATGAGCTCGCAGTCGCGCACGCGCAGGAACAGCCCCGCGCCGCCGCCGCACGCCACGCAGTGCGCCAGCACCGCGCCCACGCGCTGCGTCTCGCCGCTGCGCCCCGACTGGTGCAACACGAACGCATACTCATGTAATACCCACGTAGTTAGTTGAGCGCGACAATAACTCCTAGGCACTATTTAATGAGACTGAGACTTCCGTTAGGATATTTTTATACAATTATATAATTAAGTAGCTGTGAACGCAGCTTCGCCCCCGTCAACTGTCTACCTACCATACCCTACCTAACCACCTACCCTACCTACCTACCATATATATCAGAATATTGAAACAAATTTCAGAACAGATTCTGATGCGGTTCTTGTCCATTAGGCGGCGTTGCCGACATGAACACATTATCCTATTACACGCAACTTTTTTTTAGTGGAGATAGAACAAACGATTTCAGTTCATTTGTTACAGAACTAAATTACAGCCATCAAACTTATAATCTATACTAATATTATAAAGAGTTTGATTGTTTGGTTGATAGCGCTAATCTCAGGAACTACTGGTTCGAATTGAAAAATATTTTCGTGTTGGATAGTCCATTTATCAAGGAAAGCTATAGGCTATATTATATCATCACGTTACTACCAAAAGGAGCGGAAATTAATGAAAAAATATTGCAAAAAAGGGAATTCTTTTTACAGTTTGAGAGCTTTTGTAAAATCATGTGTGACGGAATAGTTCCCCTTTAAAAGTTCTAATAAAAAGTCAGTTGTGTAGTTAGTTATGTATTTTTTAAGGGTGACTTACTTAAACCTTTTTTATGGTAACTAATTTGTTTTAAAGTAATGTATTATTTGCGAAGGTTTATTTAAAAACATGATATGAATCGTTATCCAAATAAATACTTTATACATAACAAGTATTTAATTTTGAACGAATATGCCCTTCATTATTATCGCCCTTCACTATTACATCATTTGATTTCAATTTATATCTTAGGAGATATCATAGTTTTAAAGTAACTCCGCCACAAAATAATGATCAAGTACCACGCGCACATTTTCATCCAGATTGTTTTTTTTGTGTATATTATTATAGCCTGGTTTTTTAAGAAATAGTTTTAGCTAATCTGAAGCTGTATATCTATATCTCAATCGAAAACAAAAAACGCGGACGAAGTTCCGGGGGACCAATTTTTTTTAAGAAAGTATACCTCTCGAAAATCCTTGATAATCCCTGCTTTCAAACACAAAAAAGAACCACATCGTAATGTCTCCACGCATAGATTCTGATGCGGTTATTTTTCATTGATGGTTAAAATGCCTACGTTACAACACGCAACTTTTTTCGTAGCGAAGATAAAACAAACGATTTCAGTTAAATTGTTTAAGAATTATATTACATTCGTCAAAGGCATTATCGATAAAAATAGTACAATTAATATTATGTATTACTCACCTTAGGTATATCAGTCTGGCAGCAATAACTCTGAGAGCAAAGTATCTGTCCGCAAACCAAGCACATAGTCGGCTTCTTACTATCCTCACGCTCCGAATTAGGGCAAGAGAACTCTGACACAATATTCATCAGCTCAGAGAAATCATCGGGCAGAGGAATCAGTCGCGGCGGTTCACTTGGTTCCCTCACCACGTGCTCAGGTATCTCACCATTGAACCACTCGGCAGACAAACCCACCCACTCGATCATCTTCTGTTTCGTAGTAGGGATGTCGACCAACTCTTTGAAAGTCATAGGCATGCCTAAGTAACTGCATAGCGACTCCCAAGTATCCCCGTTAACGACAGTCAATTCTGAGGGCGCGCTGATATCGCTTAAGAAATGGTAGAATAGGCAACAGCATCGTAAGAACGTGTGGCACTGACTCTTTATCTTCTGCCAAACTTCTATAGGATTCAAGTCATCTTCTAGCGTACCTTTTCGAAGCTCTTTTATGAATGGAAGAAGGTTGTCTAATTCTGATATACTTTTGAAGTCTTCTTGCCCTTCCATTGGTTGACTCTTGCATGTTGATAAGTCGGTTACAAGAAGTGCTCTAGCTAGGGTTGCTCTAAAGCATTGTAGTGTGATCTGTTTGGCGAGGTTGTTCGGTCTGGCTGGGGTGGCGACTTTGCAGAATAGTGATGGTGCTGTTAGGACTAAGGATACTAAAGTACCGAAGGGCTCGTGAGCTAGTGGTGAGGTGCTTTCTAATGCGTTGAGTGTGCTTAACGCGTGGTGTGCCAAGTGTTTGGGTTGTGACCAGACGGATGGGAGAGCTGCCGCGAGTCGGATTAGCGCTTGGAGTGTGTCTCTGTGCCGGGCTGGCAGGTCGCCCAATAGAGGCCTGTTCTCAGCCTGCAGGACGGCGTTCGTGCTGACGATAGTGTAGGATGTGGAGCGGTAGAGAGCGGCGCTCGCTACCATGCCGCCATATTCCGATATAGGAAGAATCTGTGGACAAATAGGGATGTTGACTGGGTATGAAAAGTTAAAATCTATTTAGTCCGTCAGTGAGATAATAAAAAAATATTAGACACGTATTTTTTCTTTTATCAAAACAATAAAAAATTACAAAGATACAGCGCTTTAAAGTTTCGGAATGGGGGCTTATGACACCTCGCCTTGGTAAAAATTGTAGCGAGGAGTGACGTCACGCGAAATTTCCGTTCTCTGTATTTTGATCATTTATTGTTTGCAGGAAAAAAGAAAAAATACTTGTCCAATAAAATTCATTAATCTACTAGGCGGACATTAAAAAAAAAATAGGAAACATGCCTATTATGGTCTTCATATTCGTGAACAATAGGGAAAATGCAAATGTAAATCACCGTTTTTATTTTTTAACTTTTACATCGAATGCTATTCGATGATTATACAGTTCGATTCGGTTTTTTTTTCGATAATTAAATATAACAAAAATAAATAGATCGCATATTTAACGTGGGATTTATGACATATCAAAACGCACGCCATTGGTCGGTGCAAATATGACGACACGGCGCGGGACTCAGACATTATTTTGACGTCAATACGCGCACTGAGAGGTAGAGAAGATGGCGCTTGTTTCAAATTCTATAATTCTTATGTGAAAATTATTGGTTTTTTCGACATTGTAAATCACATTTTTTTATAATGATGTTATAATTTCCATAGTATAGACGCTGTAATTGAACAATAAAGCACATAAAAATAATTTGTGCATACTCCTTATTAAGTAGGCGTAGTAAGATATGTAATTTTTAAGTTTTAATTTATGCCTCTAGAAGTCTAGACCAAGCTACCAACCATGTGGTCTGATGGTACATTTATGATCTTTGAACTCACTGACTTAAGTAACACAGCTCTAATTGAATTTCATCAATCATCTACCTGTCCTGTTCCCAATTATCTGGGTTCGGTGCAATGCGTATTGCTCTAAATCAAATATGTACATAAAAAATACAACTTACGTTAGCAAAATCTTCAATCAGCGCCTTCGTCATTTCATTATACGGAGGTATTTCTCCATCGAAGTGTGCCAAGAACGCCGGCGTGAGGAGGTTCTCGGCGTGCGTGGAGACATACACCTCGGTCTCGTCAGCTATCTCCCCATCCTCCATGTCTGAAGACATCGCCCCCACGCTTCTAGCGCGGGCCTGACAGTGCATCTCCTCACAGAACTCCGTACAGATGTGCAACGCTTCGGATTTCACTTGATGTTTGAGCTTGAGGATTAAGTTGACGGATTCGTTGTAGGTTTCTTCGGTCAAGGGCGGCGGGGTTCCTAAAGGCATGGCGGGTGCGGGTAGGAGAGGTAATGCGGTGTTGCAGAGCCGCTCGCATAGCGGACATAAGTACTCTTTCTTTTCGACGTCAAACGCTGCCGGTTGTCTGCCGCGGTAGGGCCTGAAAATAATCGGTAATGGTTAGCGAGTTTTTGTGTGAGTGATCGTGAAAATATGAGTGACTGATTTCGTTATATTTTAGGCACGTGCGGACAGCAGCCAGCTGGCGTTGAACACGTGTACATGTATGCGTGTGCTGGTGGCTACCTCCGGTTCTCCTTGTCCTGCACGTTGTCGACGTAGTTCCGCCAGCAGGCGGCGTGCAGCGCGTGGCCGCAGCTGGACACGTGCGGCTGCAGGCCCAGGCCGGCCGGCAGCCAGCTGGCGCGCCACCACTCGGGCACGCGCCCGCAGCCGCCCTGCCGCAGCCGGTTCAGCACGCTCGACTGCTGCACGAACGCCACCAGCACCAGGGGCTCCGTCTTTATGTCTACGCGAGCCTGCATCAAACACACGTTGAGTGAGCATCGACTACACACTGACCTACCGCCTAACTAATAGCCGATGCACACAGTGCGTTGCAACGTCGCAACGTCCGTGTGTCTCAGTGACGCAACATGCAACAGTGTCGTCGCTGCGTCAGAACAGCGCTGCGTGGTCGCAAAGACGTGTGCCACCAGCTTACGTATAGAAAACGTTGCGCAGTTGCTACGCACACACGACAAAACGCATCGTGCGTATACACCGTAACGTTAAACATATTTGTCACATCTGAACCCCCGTCTCTAGATCAAGCCGGCTAAACTAGCAATAAAAATTTAGATCCAGCCCTCTTTTGCTGTTTGTTGGCTTATTAAGATTGTTAGCAACGCACTAAGTCGAGGTTAGAACCCCACAGGGAGTGCCCTTAGTGAACGTTGCTGATGTAGTTTTTCTATAACTCTGGCTGGAGGCCCTTAAGGTTCTCGCCAAAAGTCCGGTGAAGCAGTCTAAGCCTGCGCTCAAGCAAACAGCGTAAACCTCTTCCAAAAAAAAATACGTCTAAAAAGAGTGGCTGTTGCCATTTGGGCTCCATACCAACAACATGTACATATCGCAGCACAACAGCCGCAGCTCTTGTTCCTCTGGCGTCACCTAGCAACACGTAGCGTGATGGTAGTACCACGTACCTCCTCCTGGCACATGATGCAGACGCGCGGCGGCTCGGGCACGCCGCCGCCCCACACGCCGAGCGCCGCGCCGCAGTACAACGGCCGCAGCTCTCGTTCCTCTGCCGTCACCTAGCAACACGTAGCGTGATGGTAGTACCACGTACCTCCTCCTGGCACATGATGCAGACGCGCGGCGGCTCGGGCACGCCGCCGCCCCACACGCCGAGCGCCGCGCCGCAGTACAACGGCCGCAGCTCTTGTTCCTCTGCCGTCACCTAGCAACAAATGACGTCATGATTATGATGTTATAATGTGCTCTGCTTACATGTTCTTAAAGTTATCTTGTTATACCCACTAAATATAGGATTTCTTCCTCTAAAGTTACGGTTTCTTCCAGTAACATTTAGCGGATTCCGTATATGTGTCGAATAAATAATAAATAAATGTGGACAACATCACATACATTGCTCTGGACCCAAAGTAAGTAGCTAAAACACTTGTGTTATGGAATTCCGAGACAACGAAGTTACCACAAACACCCAGACCCGAGACTATGTAGAAAATGAGACTTGAAAACCGGTGTGTTCGCCACTAGAGATGTGATTAAAAGTTAAAAAAAAATAATTGTTAAAAATTAATTGTTAATTAAATATAACGTGTTAAGTTAAATGTTAAAAATATAACGGATAACGTTTATCAGTTTCGGTAACAAGGGTAACGTTTACGTTAATTTAGTTCTTTAGATTGTTAATATTGAAAGCCTGTTGTTAGTTAAAAGTTAAGTAGGTATTTTTAATCTGTTGCCGAATATAATATCGAGAACTAACTATAAATAATATACTATCTTAATCAAAAATAGTTTTTATTTGTAATAAGTAAAAATAACATACTTTTGTCATTTAAAACAATTTACAGTTTATTGGCGTTTAGAAACATTAGCTGCGTGACCGTTTGCTATTGAACAATATGAAACATTAAAAGTTATATTTATTTTAGCATCAATAACAAAACGTATCCTTAGCGACTTATGACTCAAAGTTCTTTAAATCAACTCGCGGCAAGATGTTAAAAGTTATTTTTGTTATGCCAAGCAATTTAAGTCTTATAATTTAAGAAATCAAGACGTAATAATGATCACTATTGCTTGCTGTTATTGACAACGCCATCTAACATTTAACGTCATAAACTCTTACTAAGTGTAAGAGTAAGTGGCGCCGATTAAATAAAACTCTCGACTTATTTTGTTGTGCCTACGAACTGCGTTATAACTTTTAACGATTATGTCAAAATTATTTATTGATGTTAATAGTTAAAAAAAAATAATGTGTTAAATTAAACGTTTAAACTTTTAATCCTCACCTCTATTCGCCACTTGACCACGGAGGTCATCATCGAATCGTCGTCGAATGCCATCAATGAACTATTTTAATATCCTAGATACCAGATGTGTAAAAAAAAACTCTTTCGAGTATGTTATTTTCATGTATTTACGGTAGTGAATAGACTACGAACGGTTTTTGTAGTAGCTTTGGTAAAGCGTCTCCTAAATGTTTGAGTAAACATAGCCACGTATCATCACCGTCAAAACGGCTGTCATTTTGAGTATGTAATATATCGGCAACTATATGTGACTGTACCGCTGCTAGAGAAAAACGTAGGGCCTACCTTAATATTTTATTCTCACCGAACTCAAATACTTATGGAAAATGCCATTCCAATCGGATGTCAAGAAGTAGTTCTAATTTAGTTAACAAGGTTTGACCTGAACATACATTGCAAGTTAAGGAAAAGCTTGTAATAAAATACACACGCATAGTTGAAAAAAAAACGATGTTTTTTTATTTATTTATACTTTAATGCATGCTAACAAGATGTAAATAAGGCAGGCTTAATGCCATATGGCATTCTCTATCAGTTTACTTTGCAACAAACCAGTTAATATTCAAAATAGTTTTGAAGAAGAGAGATAATTAGTCCAACGATGATGAAAAAAATATTTGCATTATAAAATAACCGTCAGTAGTAAAACAATTTTAATAATTAAAGTTCACTACGAAAAACATTAATGAAAAGTGTCTGAGAAAACACAAAAAGTAATGTTTGACCCCGACGTGATTTGAACACGCAACCTTCTGATCTGGAGTCAGACGCGCTACCGTTGCGCCACGGAGTCATTGCATTTCTCCTCTAAAATTAGGAGCTAGTTCTACACAAGTGTACTACAGTAAAGTGGGTGTTTGGAAGCAACAGGATTATTTGGACCAAACAATCGTGTCGATTTTTTTTTTATACTATCCAAACTACGGTTTATTCACAGTAAAGTTGAAACATTAACTAAAAATAAGAACAAATATGTAATATAAGAAATAATAAATGCCTTTATAAAAATTTGTCTGAATTTCAAATAAAAAACATTACTGTACTACAATTACAATTAATATTTTTATTCAACATGCTTTATGCAAGAGATACTAAGCCAATTTAGAATATCACGATTACCAAGTTGGCTTCTCAAGGCGCGTGATATCTCACTATTAACAGTAAACCCCAAAATGGTGAAAAACGGCTAAACAAAAGAAATTAACTAGAAGGTATTACCTCTGTCGTTGTCTCTTCAAAAAGCGTAGCATTGTTAGATATGAAGTTGTTCATTTGTGTTTGCATTTGCGCCATGACTTTTGCACGACGTTCCGCCGCTAGCTTGGCGCGACGCGTCTTTTCTGCTTCTGTGCAAAATAATATAACATATTTTAGGAAAAAATATAAAGGAAACTGTCGAGCTTAGTGGACGAGTGTAAGACGCTGTCCTATTGCCATCACTCGTGCGATGATGCGATGTGAAACAGAGATGGATAGTTTCTGCTGTCGAGCAATATTTCTTTAATTGTAAATAGTATTACAAAAGTACTAAAAAATGAATCTGTGCGGTGAATTTCACAATCAGTATATCGACGTACGGGAAAAAGACGATTTTCATGTATATTTGTATATGTCAAAAAACACATTTGAATACATCTGTAATGGAATACGCAAGACTGTTCTTATATTCGTATATATATATTTATATATATGTTTGATCGAACGATCAATACGATGTTTCGCGCGATGAAAACTAAACAATTTGATCTAATCATGCAATCAGCATGATCGAACGACCTACAATAGGACATTCAGTAGATATCAGTATGTTGAACGCACGGTTGCACAATCATTTTCGTCGGACGGACGCATACTCGCGCGAGCGATGGCAACAGGACGGCGCTTAATGGTCCAAATCAGGGAAAAAGTGCGGAATCTATGCCCACTAGAAGTAGTGAGTAACTTGATTGATAGATTCACTGTTGAGCTTTTAGACTTTTATGCCCGAATACTAAAACGTCAATCAGTTTTAAGTCACCGTTAAGTATCATGCTGTCTCTGTCACTAGCTCTTACCCGCAGCTTCGTCTGTGGCCGGTTTCTCTTCTTGGTCTGTCTCCATACTCTCACCGTCGCCGATGTGTTCGTCGTTTTGACCCAGTAGAGTTCTAAACAAGAAGAGTTATAGGTTTACAAGTCGTAATGTCAAATGTAACAAGCGATAGTAATACGGGTCTATTGATGAAGAATAAGCCAGGCTGCAGCAGCGGCAGTAACCGGCTCTCCGCGAACGAATGTGGGGGTAGCGTACCTGCCACAGAGGATACGAATGTGAAGTCCCACGCGTGCGACCTTGAAAAATGCGAGGGGTGGGCACTGTACACCCATCCCTCTAGAAGAGGTCCTTGAAGGACCGAACCGAGGCCTGCCGGGGCTGCGCTGATAATGCGCATTTGATGCCGCGGCTCTGGCTAAGGCAAGGACGGGACCAGGGTGTTTTAGTTGGTGCGAGTCCGACATATCCCCACGCCGTGCCCTCGGCGTGGATCGATCTCAATAGTTTTTCTCCACAGCAAAAAAAAAACGTACCTGATCTTGTTCCGCACCCATCTGGCCAGCTGGCGGTGCGCGTCGACGCGCGGGCTGGCGGCCAGCCGCTGCAGCAGCGGCAGCAGGCCAGCTCGCGCCGCGCTCTCCGCGAAGGCGAGGAACTCGTAGTGCCCGCTCTCCTCGTCGCGCAGCGCGTAGCCCATCAGGTGCAGGGCCTAAGGAAACACTGCTTTAACACTGGGGAATATTACGTAGGAGAGAACTTTCGGCTCGTGTTATACGTGTTATATGATGTGGAGAAGCCAGTTAGTGATGTTTAGCCTACTGCAAGACTGTGACTCTTTTAAAATTGCGGCATTGAACTCTCCTGCGCCACGCTACTGCTACCTTTTTCAGGTGTTCAATCCATTGGAGTGATGATAATGAAAGGTTTTCTGCATTAGACGGAGCAGGGGGGTACCTTGTGCACTTGCGTCTCGGAGAAGGAGCGCGCGCGCAGGTCGAGCGCGCGCTCGAGCACGGCGCGCAGCACGTGCAGCGCGGCGTCGCTCTGCAGCAGGTTGGCGAGCAGGCGGAAGGCCGGCGACAGCCGCGGCAGCGCCGGCGGCGGGCAGCACTCCGCCAGCCCTGCGCGGGAACCAAGTGTTCAACTACTCACTGATGTGGGCAAGCTGAGCGCGACAACCAAACAACCTGGCCTGTTAGTCTAGTAGTTAGTGACCTTGACTCCTAAACCGGAGGTCGTAGGATCGATTCCCACTCAGGACAAATCTTTGTGTGATGACCATAATCGTTTGTTCTGTGTGTGGATGTAATTTATCTATAATATGTATTTATAATTATTAGATAAATATATTTAGCGGTTTTTTGATTGCCATAATACAGGCTTAGTTTGGGATCAGATGGTCATGTGTGAGTGTCCCAAGATATTATATTCTATTAATCCTTAGTAATATTATAAATACGAAAGTAACTCTGTCTGTCTGTCTGTCGCGCTTTCACGCCAAAACTACTGAACCTTAAATAAAGAAGTCAGGAGCCTAAGAAAGGACATAGGCTACTTTTTATCGCGATAACCGACTTCCACGCGAGCGAAGCCGCGGGAAACAACTAGTATAATACATATTAACCGAATACCGAGTGGAAACAATTTTTTTCCTACTCCTCCTATTTACTACTTTTGATTAATTTCGTTGCGGGTTCCAAGACAGTCAATCGTTTCCCTGGGATACACCGAGCTTAAATGTTTCGGTGGTATTCGTTGGTTATCATTGTAGATCCTGGCTTACAGGAGTTGCAATGATGGGCATGTGTGGTGGTGGGCTAGTCCCTAGAAAAAAAATATTAACCGAATACTCAAGTGCGGTCATTCCTGTTTGGCGGAAACTTGACAGTCGTCTGGTTAGCCCTTAAAAGGCTTTATTTGTTACCTAAAATATACGTAAAAAATGTAAACTCACCGGCAGCCTTCCTCCTCGTCCTCTGCTCCTCCTCACTCCGCGACAGTTCCTCCCTCGTATAGTGATAGAAGAACGTGTCGTACTCGTCGTACAAGTGCGGCTTCAACTTGTACACGCCGCGGTTGTTGCCGCCCGACGGCTTTATGAAGTCAGCGACTTCATGTATAACGGCTTCTAAGCCGGTTTCGTGGAGCTGGTTCTCTGGTAGTGATCTGGAATATGGATAAAAGTTATTTTTTCTAAGCTTTCTTCTAAAACAAGTACTTGTTATACAAGTACCTCGTACCTCCCTCAGGAGGAGGTTTCATTAATGTTAAATATATACAATAAGTTAATGATTTATTTATCTGTGATTATAAAATTCTTTAATCGCTTTCTTAACAAACGATCAGACATTTTTTTTATTTGGTCTGTTTTCTTGTGCTGGCGTACCGGCAAGAAATTTTTATTTCTTAGGGTTATTAGAGGTTTCATTATAGTTTTTTTTATTCCACACGATGTTAACAGACAGTTCCAAAGTAAAGTTTAAAACAGTAAGTTATAAAGGTCATATTGTTCGCGGCGATTTCTTCCAGGTTACTTTAGATGAACAAAAAAAAAAACAAAATCAAAAATCAATTTTTTTTAGAGCTATTAATAAGAAAGTTAATTTTGCGCTAAATCATTTATTTTAAATAATGGCTCCCGCGCTAAGGATTCCAAGTATCGCGGGGTTATCACAAACATTTTAATCACGTGCAAAAATAACACCCAGACGTGGAACAAACATTTGTGAATCACACAAATGTTTGTCCTACGCGGGGATCGAACCCGGACACGTCGCGAACTGGTAATTGGCGTGATGACTTATACCACTCGGCTATCTTTATACTCTATAGTCACGTCATTAATCCCTTATTTAAAGAAACTATTGTTGTGTGAATTCAACAAACCTGTTAAGCTCAGAGTGCGGCATCGGTTTGACGCACAACATCTGTATTATCTCCTTCTTAGTGCGATCCTCATTCGTGACCTCTCCCACGCCGGGCACGTAGCGGGAACCGACGACTGTTAAAATTACATAGTATTGATTTATAAAGTACATTATTTTAAATTTGACATTTTTTTTATATATTAGTAATTTTCTACGTGACTTTTCCTCTTTTTTTATTAGGGTTCTGCGTAACACAAAAAAACCCCTTGAAACTAAACAAGCGGACGAAATCTCGGGGACAGCTGGCAGAAGTTATACTCACTAGTAATAAGCAGTCCCAGGAACTCTTCCAGCATACTAATAGTGTGCCTTAGAGTGTCATCCTCAATGCTGCGCTGTTCGAAGTCAGCGGCCGCCCAGTCCAACAAGTTGAACTTGTTTAACACGTGGATTATAAACTCGTTGCTTTCTATTAGTGAGGCGCCGATCTGTTGAAAAAATAAATACGATAATTATTTAAAACAAAACGGTTCACTCATGTATATTCTCGGGATCGCCCGACTAGTTTCAGACACTCCACCGCCGTCGCGTCAGCTCATGATTAGGTACTTCTATTGAGTCTGAAACTAGTCGGGCGATCCCGAGAATATACGTGAGTAAACCGTTTTTGGTCCGTAAATAAGATAATAAAAAAATCATTCACCTGGTTTTCGCTTTTTCAAAATAAGTAAAAAGCTAATTAATGTTTAAGGATCGGGGCTAATGACGTTCCCACAAAACTTGCGAACGTGTGACGTCATGCGACATTTCAAATCAATATATTGTAATATTTTTTTTTTAATTTTTAGCAAAGTAAAAAAAACAAAAAATACGTGTCTAATATTTTTTATTTATCTACATGAAGGACATTAAAAAAATCTTTAGTCAACATCCTAATTGAGTAAGACTATAAGCGATTAAAATCAATGTTATTTTTTTTTATCCAGTCTCTTAGTAATTTACTTCTTTATTATGAAGTACAGTCAGCAATAAAAGTCGTTCTAAAAAGTCAAAATCTAAATACCCGCAATATTCTAAATGTCACTGACCATTCATTACAGATTTAGATCATACTTTTTTGAGCACCATACCTGCAACATAACGACATCGCGGTCCAACATCTCCGCGCGACATTTGACATTCTGGTAGAAGAACAGCTGGTTGATGAGCGCGAAGCCGTTGCGGCGCCACATGCCCGCGTGCACCTGGCCTATCATGGCCATGGTCTGGAGGACCGGCTCTGAAAGGACCAAATAAATTGTTACCATAAAAACTTCGGTATCAGTCTAGAAAGACCATGGTGTAATAACGTTTAATAATATATTATTAATATTTCATAACTAGCTGTCTCCCGCGGCTCCGTCCGCGTAGATGTCGGTTATCACGCCAAAAAGTAGCCTATGTCCTTTCTCAGGCTCTACGCTATCTATGTACCAAATTTCATTTAAATCGATTTAGTAGTTTTGGCGTGAAAGCCGCGACAGACAGACAGAGTTACTTTCGCATTTATAATATTAGTAAGGATATTAGATGACCTCCGTGGTCGAGTGGCGTACGCACCTGTTTTCAAGGTGTCGCCAGCTCTTAGGTTCCGGGTTCGACCCCCGGACGGGCCAATGGAGAAAACCATTTTTTTACATTGTCTTGGGTCGGGGTACCTTCATTGTATCAGATTCAATAACAAAAGTGCTATAGCTATTTACTTTGTAGTTTAGAGCAATGTATGTGAGTTTCGAGGGCTTTCAAGACAAGTTGTCTGCAACTATGTTATTACACTCACCAATAAGCTCCTCAGGACTAGGTTTCGGCCTATCCTGCCTATCAAACTCCTTGGAATGGTAGGAGAGGCCGTGTTGGTGCAGTAGTAGGTGCAGGCCGGCGATGTAGCGGGAGAGAGGCCGATGTATGGACACGGCTTCAGAAGACACGTCGTAGGGAATCACTGATGCGCTTTGATTACCGAGCTCTGCAAACAAGATGTTAACTATAAATATACAACCTCATGGTGGTTTAACGAACGGATTTGAATGCACAAGGTTGCAGGTTCGAAATCACTATGGACAAGTACCAATGTGACTTTTTCAAAGTTATATGTTCTTTCTTAATTATTCTAAGACACCATTGGCAAACGGTGAAGGAACACATCGTGAGGAAACCTGGATTCCAAAAATTAGTATCTGAAATCGCTATCCCGCAATGAGCAAGCGTGGTGATCAATGCTCGTGCCTTCTCTACATGAGAAGATTCCTGTGCCCAGCAGTGGGACATTAATAGGCTGGTATTATTATTATATTATACAATCTCATTACAAGTACAAGTGTATGGTAAAGGGAGAAGGAGGCTTTTGCTCTTCAGTGGCACAATACGGGTTTATTTTTATTTCTAGCCCATATTATCCCAATGTTGGGCAAAGGCTTTATCCAAGTCCTTCCACAAAACCTTATCCCGCGCCACCTCTCACCAACACTTGCCGTATGCATCCTAGTCATCCCGCCACCTCTTGCCTGGTGGCTCGTATTGTGTAGAGCCATGTCCTGGTGTGGTGGGTGTGGTACGTACCGCGGACGACCTTGGGCGGCGGGCTGTAGGTCTCGGCGTGCTTGCGCAGCGCCATGCGGTACACGGCGGCGGCCAGCGCCTTCTCCGCCGCGCACCACTCCAGCGACAGCGTGATGCTGTGCGCCAGCTTCACGTGCAGGTTGAAGGCCGACTCCCATTCCGGCTCGTACTCCATGTGCTGGCCCACCTGCACACCAGTTTCGACCGTCAGATACATTTTTGACATTTGGGAAAATAACTTTCACTAAAATTGAAAACAATTCAACAATTTCAGTTTGTATTATTGGTTGTTTTTTGTCGTTTGTTTTGTTTGGTTGTAGGTCATTTAAACTACTGTAACATTCTTAGAGTAAACATCGACAAGCATAGAGCGTGCGCATCGCTAGTAGCTACTAGCCCCTTAGGCCGAGCGTATGCACATTTTTAGCTAAATATACTACGCTTGTTTACTGATTAAGTGATTGTCGACCGACGACAGACGCTTTTGCGAAAATATCAACGATTCCTGTAATATTAGGTTTTGAGACAGTTTTAATAAAACGGTGCTATCCATTTTGACACAAATTTTCCAATTTTACACGTTCATACTAGTGCCAACAGTTCATACTCGATATGCGCGCTCTATAGTTTACTCATTTATTCCTCTAAGCTAACATCGCTCAACACCGTCTCAAATGAAGGTGACCGTTCGCTGTCCACACGACTACAACTAGCAGATAACTGAGACAAGACGAGGCATACGAATCACTCTCTTGAAAATTGTTGCATACCTCTAGTACGCGAGATGTCACCTACCAAAGTG
Source organism: Diachrysia chrysitis (assembly GCA_932294365.1). Taxonomy (NCBI): domain Eukaryota; kingdom Metazoa; phylum Arthropoda; class Insecta; order Lepidoptera; family Noctuidae; genus Diachrysia; species Diachrysia chrysitis. The sequence goes on along the minus strand of OW028659.1, from coordinate 2,921,147 downwards.
CCACCATTGCGGCAAGCCCGCTTAACGGTCAACTATTCTCCAACTTAACATCAGAATATACACCTTATCACCATCATATTAATTCAGTCTATCGCGGTCCACTGCTGGACATAGGCTTCAGTTGCGCCACAACTCTTGTCTTGCCGCCTACCGCATCCAGCTCGACCCTACTAACCTTTGCAGGTCATATAAACATCAAATTCCACTACCAACCTGTCTGACAACAGAGTCCATTCCCTGCATCATGACCAGCAGGTTGAGCATCAAGGAGATGCCGTGCATGAAGCCCTTCCGCAGGTCATCGTTGAAGGTCGTAGGCACCGAGCTCAGGAGGTACTTCACGTCGTACAGAATGAACTGAGCGCGCTTGAACGCTACGGGCACGTGGTTGCGGTCGAATTCTAAACGACCCTGTAATGTAAGGCAAATTTTACGTGTTAAAGTATTGCCAATGCAAAATATTATACATAAAAATAAGGCAGATATGTTAAAAGCGCTCACATTTTGAGAACTCGAAAACCTACTCATTAGGAAGTTTTCAATCATAGCAATTTTTTTTTACCTACTTAAATCCCTATTTTTGTAGGTACTATTCATTAGTGCGACTTGGCAACATTCTGACATATACCAGCGCGATCAGATTTTAAAGGTCGGTAACTATGAAGGTAACATTTCCGGTGTATAATATTATTGGTTAAAGATTAAATAATGACCGACACAATTTTGTGCAAGTACATGAATGGCACCGCCAAAGCTTATTCCAATATATATAAGAAAAAAATATAGGTAAGGCTGTCAGTCATTACATCTATCTCTCTATAGGCCTCTACCAAGTAGCAGTCACATCATGTAAAATACTGGCAACGGTGAGGCAACACTGACAATAGGCTATTTGACACTATGAATATTTTTGTGATTATTTGCTTTAAATGCATAAAATGAGAGTTTTTCATGTGAATCACATCATTTTTATTAAAAATTAAAACAATTAATATATCCAAAAACATAAAAATATGTTTGGCTATTTGTTTCTCGCGCCACACATTGAGAAACGACCCGGATTGGCTAATGTTATAATGACGTCATCCGCGCGTAAACATATTGTCGGTGGTTGAAGTTTCTATTGTGTTTACAGATATTTTGGCGTTTCTAATTATATTTGCAGCGATTTGTGATATCTTTCGTTTCCCACTTTTGTTTTGCGAGTTTTTCTCGAAATGGACAGCAATTTTATTAAGCAATTTTTTCGGGGGTTTTTATAGATGTATTTGTACAACAGGGTACAGCACACCACTTGTAAGTCATTTTATTGGATTAATCAACAATAAATTACAAATATCCAAACACAAACACCACTGCGGAACCGAAAACCTTTATTGCTTACGCTTGTTTACGCGCTTGTGACGTCACTCACAAAGCACGACACCATATTGTTTGAATAAAGCGTTTCGGCGGCTTATTTGAATTTTGAATTTTTATTTGCAATTTTCTTACGAAATACGTAATTTCTTTTTGAAAAAATTTTATGGGTGAAATTCTTAACCGTAACCAAGTAATTCAAGATAGAAATTATAAATCTGTCAAATAGCCTATCATGAATCTGAAAATATTTACGTTTAATTTGCACGGCAACACCGTGATTCATTAAATTAAAGTGTGGGAGTAGTTTTCAAAAACAACAAGTATAAGAATATCATGATATGTTAGTTTTTATTGCTAGACTCTGCATGTGTGTATAATTTTTTGCATGACTAATGCCCTAGATATCACTACCACTCCAAATATTATACTTACATTATTACACCTTCTATTGCACTCACTGACGAATGTGTTCATTACAACGAACAGCGCGTCGTGTTTCGCGATTAGGTGATGCGCAAGAGTTGGCGTCGTGTACAGCTGTACCGATAGCGATGATATTGAGAACGAGTGGTCGTGGTCGTCGCGGATAAAGTCCTTGAGGATCGAACCTGTGGGGGAAAATGTTACAGTGAATTTTATTTATAAGTAGAAATTTATGCAGGTAAAACGTAAAAGGTAAAAGTTTGATAAGGGCAAGTGGAGAGGGATATTCATGTGACAGTGACGCGACCGAAGCATCTGTAAGTTATTCGTCATCATATGCGTCGCTGTTACTTCAGAGGATTAATGACTAACTTTATTGTTGAATGTAACGCGACTTTGAGGTTCACCTCTGCACAGCACCTATGACGTGATTATGATTCAGTATGGTATGTTGTTCTGTGTGTATGTGTGTGTGGGTGTGCGTATGTGTGGGGGTGTAAATGTCTGGGCGCGTGGGTGCGCGTGTGTGTGCACGCGTGTGAGTGTGTATGTGTACACGAGTGAACGGGCGTGTGTATGTGTACACGTGTGCGTGCGAGTGTGTGTACAAGTGTATTACATGTGTGCGCGTGTGCGTGTGCGTACCGTAGTTGCGGGTGAAGAGCATGGCCATGGTGCGCTTGGTGGTGTAGTCCATGAGCGTGGTGGCGATGAGCAGGCGGTGGCAGGCGGTGCGCGCCGCCTTCCACATGCGCGCGTCGTTCTGCATGACGCCGGCGGCCACGCCCCCGCCGCCGCCCACGCTGCCCGCCCCGCCGGCCCCGCCCCACACCTCCTCGCCCAGCGCCACGTGGCTCACGGCCAGGCGCAGGCTCTGCTCCTGGCTCACGAAGTTCTGCAGCCTGCGCACAACGTGCTCAATACGTTATTCTACAAACTCATCGTCCTTTCACCCTAAGGCCCTACAGCACACAAACAATACTATGTACATTTGCATTTTACAGATTTTATAAGGAAGAACTGTATGAAATTCAAAATTATTCACGAATAAAATTATCTGACGTTAGAAAAATCAGCCCTTAATCATCTTACTTTCTTTCCTCCACATAACATGTCCACGACAACCACTCAAGTTTTCAATATTTTCCACTTTCAATCTTTCTCCAATATACTCATTGCTTATCATGTAAATTCAAGATCAATATTGACTACTGAAGGATTACTCTTGAATAAATTTCAATTGTTCCATATTGCTGTTATTGAGCAGCCACACAAACAAAACACAGTACAGAAGATTACTGTGCAACTTTAGACTTTTTTTCTTCAAGATTACTGAGCCAGTTGTCCGCTAAACAAATATCAATTATACAGTGGCATTTAGTTAAATCGGTTTTTTACATTTATTTGTAATCAATTATGAACTTTTATCACTACAAAAACATTATAAATCCATCAATCTCTTAGTAATAATAGTAATAATCAGTTTGTTGACTCACCAATGCAGCAGCTTCATAGCGAACGTCTGGTGCGCGATGACGTGCGCGTGCATGACGAGCACCTTGAGACTGGGCCCGTGGCGGGACGTGAACCTTTCGAACATCGCCGTACAGCTGAACACATGGACCACATCACCCCACACCAGCGACCGACACCAACAGGGGGGAGGGGGGGGGGGACTAATAGAATACTTTCAGTGCACGAGTGCGGAATATTACGAACAAAGACTTCAAAAATTTGTGAAGAAATTGGTTTTCTCGTTTTGGTGATTAGATAGACAAACACCCTATGTAGATACACACTTATTATTTGAATTCATCAATTTTGTTTGCCAAAAATTTGCTACGATTATTGCATTGTCAAGAGCGTTCATGACATATTAAATTGACTCAGCAACACAAAAAGTAACATTGTGTGTGCTTTTATTTTATACTAGCTGATACCCGCGGCTCCGCCCGCGTGGGTGTCATTTATTGCGAAAAAAGTAGCCTATATCCTTTCTTAGGATTCAAGCTTATCCTATACTAATTTTCATCAAAATCAGTTACGCAGTTTAGCCGCGAAAGCGTAACACACAGAAAGACAGACTTACATTCGCATTTATAATATTAGAATGGGTTTGCAATACATATACTGTTCGAATAATAGATCAGGCGCTTCTCAACCGAACTCGTACACTGTAATGTTCTGTTCACATGCAAGAAGAAAGTTATAGGAGAGTCGTAAGTAGGGTTGCCAGACGTCCGGATAAAGCCGGACACAGTCAGGCTTATTTGGTTGCGTGTCCGGCCAAATTAGACGGCGACCAACGGAATGTCCGGCTTTTAAGGTTGATTATTTGTTGTTGTTTCCTCAAATTTAAATTTCTTCAAGATTTTATGGTGAACGATAATAAGTTTTGTTTTATTTTAAAAAAATTGTCTTGTTATGTAAGTATTAATGCCAAAAAAAAATATTAAGCATGTCCGGCAACACTGGCTGATCTGTCCGGCTTTTCGATATCAAGATCTGGCAACCCCTAAGTAAATAACTATTAGTGGAAAAAAAATAATATATAGTAAGTTGTTAAAGTTATTATATCAAGTGTGTATGTACGGTTCTAGCACGAAGAGTATCGACAGAATTTATATACAGTTAACGTAACAATTTGTATGGAAAATTTTATGATGTTGACTGAATTTTATTTTAATGTCCTTTAGGTAAACTAATAAAAAATATTCAACACGTATTTTATATTTTTTTTTAAACTGACGACGATATATTGATTTGAAATGTCACATGACGTCACGATGTCGTACGTTTTGCGTTACATCGTGACGTCATAAGCTCCTACTTCTGAACTTTTAATCGCTTTATTATCTTACCATTTACTTATTTTAAAAATGTCAAAAATACGTGTCCAATATTTTTTTATAATCTAAGTTACGGTGTAAATAGATTTTTACTTTTCATACCAAGTCAACATTCTATTGTGACGTTATCTATAAGAATATTTTGTCGATAGTGTTCATGCCATAGTTGGATTTCAATTCTTGTGGCAATTGATGTTATTTCCACATAAACAAAAATCAACTTTATACTAGTGAAAATAAAGTACATTTAGACTGTTGAAAAAGTCATATGAAGTTGTAGCGCAAACTGAACTTTATACGTAAGCATTACAGTTGTGTTTCCTAAAACTCGTGTTTGAAGCAAGAATTGAAATCCGACCAAAGGCCCGTTTTGATTGTAATAAAGTAAAGATCACAACTTACATCTCGATATCGGTCTTAAGTTTGTCACAGACTTGGAAGGAGTTGCATTTGACGAGCGCGCGCCCCTCGCGGTCTATCAGACTGACGAGTTCCAGCGAGTCGCGTTGGTTGCATTTCGTGACTCGGACTAGAGTTGTTATTACCTAAAAAAATAAATAAAATAAATAATGTGGACAACACCACATACATTGCTCTGAACCTAAAGTAGGTAGCTAAAGCACTTGTTTTATGGAATCAGAGACAAAGAAGGTACCACAAACACCCAGACCCGAGACAATGTAGAAAAGTGGGTTTCTACATTGACCCGGATAGGGATCGAACCCGGGACTTCAGAGCTGGCGACACCTTGAAAACCGGTGCAAAACAATGTAGAAAAGTGGAAGGGTTATTATTATATTATAAGTATTAATTATACTAGTGCTTTATATATTATAATGGTGAGGGCATGTAATGCGGAGGGGATGAAAGACATGTGATTAAAAACGTAATAAATGGGATAGATGACTAGACGTAGTATGATAAGTCGAAATCTAATTAGTCCATCAGAAATATAAAATAATAAAACTAAGTAGATAAAGCGAATCAAAGTTAAGAGACTAATGACGTCATGCTTGCATACAAAATGCACTAAATTGTGACGTCACTACTGACGTACTTTAAATAAGAAAAAATACGAGTCTAATATATTTTTTTTTAATTTGTCTGACGAACATAAAAATGTCACCTACCCCATTTTATTGTTGATGGATGGTCAGTTATATTATACCGTACTGGCGTTATTTAGTAATAAACATCCATTCAAACTGTCACATTTATGATATTAGTATAGATACCTGATCAAACGTGTGCGTCTCGTCGTTATATAGAACGGTGCAGTAACAGTCTGGCTGGTCTAATATTTGAAGGAGATCTCTCTCAGCATCCTTTAATCTGAAACATTAATTATTTATTAAGTACCACCCTTAAAAGTCAACTTACTTATCCATACCGATTTTAACAATTTCCCTGTTGAAGCTATTGGAGCGCCTTTGAGAGGAATAAGCACACAGCTTGTCAAATGAATTGTATAAATATGACTTTAATATTAAGCGTCAATCAGCTGAGTTACCAGCAGCCAGTCATAATTATAACCTGTTTGGGCATACCCTCATCTGTGCCCTTTCTCTTAAATTAAATTTTAATGCTAATGCAATGCGCATGCAAAATTGTTATTCATTTAGCAGGCACACAACCAACACACAGTATAAAAAAATAGACAGCATTTTTTTTTTTTAAGAAAACTGAATCTCCTGCCTTCTAAACTAAAATAATATCAATTTTGCGTTAGCATTGTATTAGAATTAGAATTAAAATTAAATTGCAGAGTAAGAGCACTGAAGCCAAACTATATGTACCATAACCCTGTTTGTACGCGCCAACACATGGAAACCAGATAATTACCTGAGATCATTAGGAAGACAGGGCGCGTGGTCGTGTGTGAGCAGCCGCAGACAGTACGTGAGGCAGACGGAGGCCACGATCTTCATGCGCTCCACCACGTCCGGCTTTATCGTGGCCTCGGCTTGGTTGTCGTCCTCTGATGCCTGGAGGATATACAAAATTAATTTTAAATACATATTAATACAAAAATAAATTATTTACTTATTAGTTTTGCGAGATAAATAAGTACCACTGCTAGAATAACAACACGCACCAGTGTGTGTCAGTCTGTGCCTGTTCTGCGCGTTTTTGGAATCTATTTTATGATTTTTGATTCCTGCAACACTATTAGCATATTTATGGAAATATTTTATATATTTAAGTAAAAATTATGGTGATTAGATGTTATAGGCCTTCCAAAACAGCACACAACATGTGGATAACCTAACTATGCTAGGCTAACCATGCCTTCGAGTGCAAGACAATAATGTCTTGCACTAGAAAACGGATTAACCTATATAAAAATAAGAAATGCTCTTTAAAGAACTCTGGTGTTGAATTAAAACGCAACATTAAAGGGCGAATCAATTTCTTAGGCTAAAACAAAAAAAAAACGATTTGCAATTTATCGCTAAATTTCCCCCTTTTGTTTTTCAAAACCTCTATATACACTTGCGATTTTTGAGATGAATCTACCGATACCTTATTCGTCGAAATCTATCCAGACTTTTGGAAGAACGAGGTAATAAAGAAATTTACAAACTTAGAAATATGAAAACATACAAGATACGCGCTTAAAATATACCCGCGAAAAATACTACCTTGGCAATCGGATAAAAAGAAGTATAAGAATAAATTTAAGTTATTGTAGGGTGGCAAAAAATGCGGAAGGCAGACGACCGAGCTCTGCGTGGAAAAAGCTTGCACTGCAATGGCCTGATATAAGCCGACGTGATTGACAACAGATACATACAGCGTGTAGCTCGCAGAACGGCTCCCGCTTCCAAGCCTCGGTGTCCCCGCAGTCGCAGCAGCCGCCGCCGCTCGACTGACCCATCTTGTACTTGTGGTGACGGTGAGCTGACACCTTGAAGCACTCCACGCACAGCACGCATGTGTTGTCCATGCCTGGAACATAGAATAAAGAACTTAATTAATCAAATCAAATCAAAATCAAAATCACATTTATTAAAAATAGGCTAGAAAGTAGCATTTTTCAAATGTAAAAATAATAAAATGGACAGCACCCCGATTCGCCCACCCTACACCGCTTCCTAAGTACTCTAGCTGTGGAGAAGAAACGGCGCAACAAACTTCAGAGCAGCACGCTATCTTTTCAGTAACAATCATATAATTATATCATTTAAATATAATTTAGGGACCGCGCCAAATAAACAATTTATTTTTACTAATTGCAGCTCGTTACAAATTACTTATTAATACTATAAATGCGTAAGTAACTCTGTCTGTCTGTGTGTCCGTCGCGTTTTCACGCCAGAACTACTGAACCGATTTAAATGAAATTGTACACAGATAGTCTAGAGCCTGAGAAAGGACATGGGCAATTTTTGCCGCGATAACCGACATCCACGCGTGCAGAGCCGCGGGAAACAGCTGGTACATATGTTACTGACCGCACTCCCTACAGCTGTAGGCAGGGTCGCCTTGCTTGAAGACGCGGCCGCAGAGCGTGGAGCGGCGCGGCAGCGGCGGCTGCGAGCCGTCGCTGTTGCCCCACACGAACTGCTCCAGCGGCTGGATCAGAAGTTTGGCGGCCAGCTCCTCGTCGAAGGCCCAGTCTGAAATATACAAAAAAAATAATATGAGAAATTTTATTCAATTAATCAGACCGAAGCATAAATTTAGGTATTTATTTTATGCTTCATGTACAGTGTACATAGTTGCACTTAATGCCAGAAGGCATTCTCAGCCGGTAGACCTTTGGGTGATGCAGAAACGTACGTGGTAGATGCATTGAAAATTGTGATCTCTCAAATTCTTTTTATCACATAAAGTAAAGACACCACAACATATGTAAATGTAGCTACTATAATAACATGGGCCTAACCCACGAATACTCAAATGCCAATTTAAGACGTGCTTTGGTCTAGACTTATTCCAAATCGATATGTGGCTTTAAAGTATATTACAAAAGGTCATCGATCTAATTAATGGCTAAACATTTCGTAGAATAGCTGTTGGGTGTCACGCATCAATAGGGATGTTTCCTGGGTATGAAAAGTTAAAATCTATTTAGACCGTCAGTTAGATAATAAAAAAATATTAGACACGTATTTTTTCTTATATCAAAACAATAAAAAAATACAAAGATACACCACTTTAAAGTTTTGGAGTGGGGACTTATGACGCTACGCCTCGCTAAAAATCGTAGCGAGGAGTGACGTCACGCGTAACTTCAGTTCTCTGTATTTTGATCATTTTTTGTTTGCAGGAAAAAAGAAAAAATACGTGTCCAATAAAATTCATTAATCTACAAGACGGACATTAAAAAAAAAATAGGAAACAGGCCCATTCAATGCTTTAATAATGCAAGTAGCGAATATGAGTGCAGCAATTGATACAGACAACACCTTTAAACTTTTACATTATTGAGTAATACGCCCACTTATAGTCACCAATTAAACTATGTGAAGTATCCGTCGTTTAAACTAAGTACTAATATAATAATAATAATTAAGAATGGTATCAATAATTAATTTCCATTTATTATATCAAATAATTTTGTTCTAAATGTGTTTTATTTTGTGAATTGTAATGTAAATGTAAATTTTGAGGAAGTGATTTGACATTGTGAACGTAGAAATTATAATTTATATGACTAATTTGTATGCCGTTTTGTGAAACATGGCGATCTTATGTATTATTATAATTATAACATCTGTATAACCTGTTTACAAAATAAATAAATGAAATGAAAATAAGCAATTTAAAGCAAGTCGAAACCAGATTCCGCTGCCTCAATCAAACGATCTTATAATAGTTATAAAATTTGTATGCTATCTGTTACTATAACAACACTGACAAGTGTTCGTCAATTGGATCACTCGTCCTTGACCGCCATTTTTAATCCAATTGATACAATCTATATCAAAACACATTGTGTACAACTTTACAAGTAGAGACTTCAATCAATCAAGTCAGCTTATATCGGTCCACTGATGGGCAAAGTCCTGACCACCTTCCGCATCCAGTCTGCCCCAGCAACCCTTTACAGGTTGTCAGTCCATGGGACTATGTGATGTCCTACCCAACGCAAAGTATGACTTTAAGGTCATTAACAGGAAACCGGTTTACCTGATGGTACGTAAACACTATTGCCCATGGAAACCTCCTAAACCAGAGATATTGAAGTTATGTTGACGTCATTAAAATAGTATGAGCCAATCTGTTTTTGGTGAAATGCGAATGGTCTTTCAAATACGATTCACTTTTATTCGTTCACATGACTTGACAAATTCATTGTCTGATGCCAACGGCATATCGTTGGCATTTCCTTTATTTTCAAATTCATTTCTGACGTCAAAAAGGGAAAAATGTGATAAGAAAACAAATGATCATTAATGGAAACCTAAATCCCACTTTTCTCGAAAGTTCTACGTCCTACGTCATACTATAGTGTTTCAAGCCCGTTCCCTATCAGGTAAAATAGTACGGCTACCCATTTCAAGTAGTTCCATGAGCAAAGTTCCTTCAATAGCCAAATCGTTTTTTTTTTTTTTTTTTTTACGGGGTAATCCTCATGGAATACCTCCGCCTGGGGAGAGGCGGAGGGGCGTGCCGGACTCTTACCGGCTAAAACCACCCCGGTGTCTCATCGCACGTGCGCGCGGGGCCGCGGGAATCCAAATTCTTCCGCAGCCCCGCACTAGTGCCGGCCCGGTCTGTCCGGGCCTCGTCTCCTGCACGGGGTAGTGAGGTGTTAAACTACCCCGTGCATCATCTCAGAGGAACGCGCCGACACCCGAGAGCGCCTCCGCCTCGGGTCCATCGAATTAGGGGCGGGGACTGCCCCAAGTCCCTCGCTCCTGGACCCATTCATGGGGGGCGGAAAAGGGCGTTATCCGCCCTTCTCCTAAATAGCCAAATCCTGAGACAACGTCCGGGTCCAAAATAATCCCGGTTACTTTAGACACTGATAACCGTGTAAATTGTATCGAAACTCATATAAATGTACCACATATACGTTCCACAGTTTCACTTCTCTCATCTTAACAAACACACATACCACTTATTTGGAAGACCAGAACAACACCAGCATTGTCACTACGTACCTAGACAAGTCCTGTTCGGTTGCGGAGAGTATATCCTCGGCACGGTGACTCTCCAGTGGTCGAGGAAGTGGCTCGGCACCAGGCCGCCTTCCTCCATCTTCGACCGCCACAGCTCCACGACGGCGTCAGCGCGAGCCAGTAGCGTGAACCTGTCACACATTCACAATAAGCAACTACTTTCAAGTTTTTTAGGTTATGTTGCTCTTTGCACCGGTTACAATGTCCAAGATTATAATACTGATTAGGTAGGTATATAACAAAGATTTTTAGCACTTCTATTATAAAAAAATAATGTATTATTTCCTTAAACTTAGTTCATTTGTTTGCTTCATTTATAATTTGCAAGAAGGAACTAAATAACCAATTTGCCACAGTAAATGATTTTATACAGCCAAGTTTTTGCGATACCGGTCTCGATTTTTTGTTCTTTTTTATGCCTTTAAAATCGACTAAACAGTTTTAAATAACGAACATAGTCTGGCGACCTACCGCCACGCTAGTAAACAGTGTACTGGCCAAAAAGCTGGCAGAACGCCATGGCGAGAATCCATTCTATATATAAAAAACCTAAACAAGAATAAAGATCAAGAACAAATAAAAACAATACAAGTTTTTAATATGTAAAATGACATTTATTCGTATGTTTATAAAGTTCAAAGTTGCATGGCCTGATGACCCACAAGTTAGTGGTATCTTTACGTGAGTCATATTGCCAAATGTCCGCTACATTCCTATTATCGAGCGATACAATTTGAAAAGTAATGATTGAAAAGATAATTCATAGAAAAGTCTGTTGTTTTGCTGAAGTAGGAAGTTGAACGGAAACTAGCTCTAGAACATGTTTAACAAGTCATGTGCATGTTTATTATAAACCTTTTTTTGTGTTTCGCCGTCTCACGTACATAAATCAACGGCTTTTTTGTCAATGGAAAGATTCTAAACTAAACCAAACCTAACCAAAATTATCGATAATATATTCTTGAAATTATTTACGTATTCTAGTTATACGCACAAAATATTAAATTACTTATACTTCAAGTACCAAAATGACTACCTCCGAGGTAGACTGGCGTACACACCGGCTCTCGAGTCTCGGGTTCGATCCCCGGACGGATCAATGTAGAAAACCACTTTTCTGTATTTTCTCTAGTCTGAGTTTTTGTGGTACCTTCGTTGTCTTTGATTCCATAAACACAAGTGATTTAGCTTCTTACTTTGGGATCAGAGCAACATATGTGCTATTGTCCACATTAATTTATAACGAAATCAATAATTTTACCTGGATAAGTTATGCGGAGACGGCATTTCCCGCCAATCACTTTGGTGACAGCGTTTCATGCTTAATATATTACACAACTGATCTATAAATTATATCTAAGTCTATTCAAAATTAACAAACAATTATTAAAATAGTCCAATCACTCAATTAGGTTATAAATTGACCAAGTATTATTTAATACTAATTCACTCTCTAGTTGCTTGCTCCACTGGGGTCATGACCCATTCTCTGACTTATCTTCGATTAGACACGCGATGCAATTCACACATCAATAACCGTATATTATTGCAAGTTTTAATGTAACTGAAATCTATACTTATAATAAATCTGTAGAGAGGTCAATTCTGTACATCAAATATATTTTCAAAATAACTATCAGGGGGTGATTAGTGATCGATACTGATGCCAAAAATGCAATCAGTAAAATTTTTGTCTGTCTGTCTGTCTGTCTGTCTGTCTGTCTGTATGTTCCTTATAGAAACGAAAACTACTCGACGGATTTTAACGAAACTTGGTACATTTATTCTTCATACTCCTGGGCAGGTTATAGTATACTTTTCATCACGCTACAATCAATAGGAGCAGAGCAGTGAAGGGAAATGTTGGGAAAACGGTATTTTTTAAGCTTCCGTCGCGTATGCAGCCTTAATGGTTAAAGCTACATAGAAATTATGTATGACGGAAATGTTCTACATAAAATTATCTAAAAAATATCCCACAGCAGCATATGTCTATCTTTTATGGTTGACTCACAATAACACGTGTAACTCCCGATAGCTTAGCAGTTCGGAGATTTCTGATTATATTTGTTTACTCTTACGTTTATAATACTCTCACTCATCCCTAATAAAAAAAAGTTTACATTATTACCTATTCAATAAAAAAAGAATCATAGAAATCGGTATAGAAACACCAAACTTATACATGAAATACGATAATAAGCCATCGCGCCGTCGCGCGTGAATACTGAATCATGCTACTTATAAGGATTATTTTTGTGTAACGTGATATATTATATTTCCCTACTAAAATACGAAAGTTAATCTGTCTGTTACATCAAAACCACTGAACAGTAAGGAAGGACATATGCTACTTTTTTACGAAAAACGACGGAAACGCGGACGAAGTCGCTGGCAAAAGCTAGTATACAATAAATTGTTCCAATAACTAAGTAAAATCCTGCGAAAAAATCTTTCCAAATGACTTGACTTCACGCACAAAACACTAATACAATTTAATTTTAATCACAATACAGTCTCTGTATATCACTTCCAAAATAATCTAATCACAGCACTGCTATTTCCTTTCTATAATAAAGGAAAACAATCAAAATTGTGTATAACGTAAACCGCAAACTAAAATAACCGACAAGTTTAACTGTTATTTACTAAACTACAAAATTACTTTCAATAGTTCTTTTTGTTTCAAATCGATGAATATTGTTGTCAACACAAAAAAAAACATATTATTGTAAGGTTCGTACTAATGGATACTATAAAATAAACAATTAGTAAATCACACAAAATACGTCCAACTGACTGGCTGACAAAAACAAAAATTGTTTTCCAATACAGTTACCCGAAAACTGAATTCTATAAATGGACAATGTGTTTACAAATCTAATTTAGTAATATCTATGTACAGTTGACTCCACAAAAGAGGTAATACTTTGTTATTTATATCACCTTTATTTCGTAGCAATAAAGTTGATTGTCATTTGTATTGTTGATGCATGATTCACTCAACTAGTTATACCTTTTTAAAGTTGAAGAAGTCACCTTTGCTCCGTTTAGGTATAAATATAATTACTTATTTAGAGTTCCGTACCTCAAAACGAAAAAAGGAATTTATATTTTTTTTTATTTTTTATTTTATTAAATATTCAAATCTACGGAATCCTGATCCAATATAAAACAAGCTTTTATGACAATACTAAAAGCTATATGGTTCTTCAAGTGACGTCACAAGCCCCCCACTCCAGAACTTTAACATTCATTTTTTATTGATTTGATAAAAGAAAAATACGAGATATTTTTCTTTTTTTATCTATCTGGTGGACTAAATGGATATTTTCTTTTCATACCCAGGCCGCTCCCCTATTGGCTACTTATAAAAATTGTTTATATTTACAGTTGGAAATTTGATAGTCATACATCGATGCATGAGAGGGTTAAGTTTGCTTTTGAAAAATGTTCGGAACCCTCGGTGCGCGAATCAGACTCGCACTTGTCCGTTTTTTTTTAAACATATGTTAATGTAAGTAGCACTAATGCGATCAAGCTGACGGTCGTTGCCACCTCGCAAGAAATGTCAATGAATTCAATTTTTGTACTTTATTCGACATTCATTCATAGTTAAAGGTTTTTTAATTTACATGGTAGCATTGGTAGCCTTCAACTGTCTTTTATTATTATGTCTTGTATTAAAAACGACTCAAGCACTTACCCCCCGTTCACACTAGTCGTAAGTCGCATACGACTAAAAGTCGAAAGTCTGATTTTATATGTAAATCGCGTCTCATCCAATGTGAACAGCTCCATATAAAGTGTATGGTGACCAGAGCATTCGACTTTTAGTCGTATGCGACTTACGACTAGTGTGAACGGGGGGTAAGGGATTTAATCCTTGTATTGCAGGGGCTTTTATAAACATTCAAATCAGATGCACAAAGAACACCCAGACTTAGAACAAGCATTTGTCCAATGCGGGGATCGAACCCACAGCACGTCGCACACAGTGGTAATTGGCGTGGTGATCTATACCACTCGGCTGTCCGTGCAGTCAAACATAATATAGGAATACATACTAATATAGGTGCAACTTGCAATCTTTTGCTTAGTATCAGTAACAGTAAATATACTGTAAAAAAACCTATGTAAGAAGGCTGTAATTAGTCATTATATTGTAGCTATCGAATGTTATTTAATATTTGTTATTACTATGCAAGCTACAAGTAAGATAACATATTTTAAATTTATCTAGAACTAAAGGTTTTTTTTTTATTTGTGTTTATTTTAGTTTAGTGGACAGACATAGCATAGGTTTCTAATAATAGGTCGTTGGTACAAAGTATTAACGATAAAATATTCAAATTATACTGATCAGACTTTGCTTAATGCTATGCAGGAATACTAAACATAATAATAGCTAACACGGTCTCATAAAAACTAGCTAGATATAATAATACCTAATAACGAGTCATCATTAACCAGTTTTGGCAAGACCACACCCACTTACTGAGGTTAAAAACGTATAGTAAAACAGGTTGTACGTAAGAATTAAAAGATCTAACATAACCTTTCGCAGAGTATACATAGACAAGGATAAAGTGCGCGCATCGCTATTAGCCGAGCCGCTAGTTCTGAACGTGAGCAAATTTTTAGCTGTAAGTACTACGCTCATTTACTGATTTAAGTCATTTTCCGTGCACGACAGACGTTTATGTCAAAATATCTATCGGTTTTGATATTATTAGAGTAATTTAAAATTTGGTGACAGTTTTAATAAACGGTCCGCTCAGTTTTGACACTAGTTTTACTATTTTACTTGTTCATACTAGTGCCTAAAGTTCATACTTGATATGCGCACTCTATACCTAGTTTAAACAAGGCCTTTCTTAAAAATAGTATCGTGTGTTGTGCGTGGTGAGCTAGGGGCTCGAGGTTTCAGGATCGAGCCCAGGCTAGCTTTTGAAATGGTAATATCTCGCGTGACCGGAAGGTTTACAGTCGAATTGCCAAGACACACTGAAAAGGTAATTTTTGGGGGAATCCGGAGACCACACTCTTTTTCAAAACATCTCCAGTACCTCTGGCTTCTGGCATTGGAGATTTTCATGTAGAGCCGTCACTGATCGCTAAATTTCATGCCCGTTGGCCGGTTTTACCTACTATAGAACAAGGTCGGCTTTTTTATTCTTTTTTGTACTTTTTCGGCTTTCGAGTAGGACTAGAATAAAACTAAGCTGTAGATGCAGACGTTTCGTGTACTGCGTCGTTTCGAGATTATTAATATGTTTGGTATGAAGCACACTGTTATTTTAGTGCGCATGAGGTGGGCTGACTAATGTAAATCAATCTTAATACTCAAGATACCAACTAAATAAGACAAAACTTCATCTTCCATGTGAATCTCAACGACTTCCGTGGTCGAGTGGCGTACACACTGGTCATGGTGTAGCCAGGTCTGAGGCCCCGGGGTCGATCCCCGGACGGGTTAATGATGAAAGCATCGTTTCAGGTCAGGCTGTTTTTGGTACCTTTGGTGTTTCTGATTCCATAACACAAGCGCTAAAGCTACTTACTTTGGGTTAACAGCAATGTATGCGATATTGTCCACATTTATACAATTCTAGCAAGGGCTCGGTGCGCTTCACTTTACATAAAAAAATCTAAAATTCGATCTTCTATGCTTGGAAAGATAAAAATCACTGCCACCAGCGCCACCTATCCGGCACTTACGTAAATATGTTCGTCGGAGTGGTCATGCCGCCCTTTATTATATGTGTGCAGTTTCATATCAATTGGGCTAACAGTTCTAGAGTTGTATGTGAACATAAATACACACGTACATTATTTTTTATATATACCTATATAGATGTTAAAAAGCAAAAATGTTGGATAGCGAACTCGATAGGAAGTTGCCTAATGGCTATAACAATGAGGGCTACCACGAGTCAAAAATTGGATACGCTAGTCTAGAATCAGGGCCAGTAGCTTGTCTCTCATTGCTGGAGATTTTTTTTTTTTATTTATTTATTGATCAAAAGGTACATTTTATTTTTATAAAGTATATAATGTCCAACAAAACTATACACATAGTTTGTCTGTTGGATCAAATTTTACTCACATAAAAACATATAGTAATTATAGTGTATTATTTTTATAGTACTTATCACCAAGATCCCACAAGGCAGGTCCACTAGTAGCTCATTCTAGTAGTAGAATTAATAGATATACCACCAATAAACCCACCTTATAAGAATTATGACAGATAAACCTGAAGCGACTTTCGCAACCTTAGCCCATTGGCAGTTATTTTACTATTATATAAAGCTCTCTCTCAGGAACTACTGGTCCGATTTGAAAAATTCTTTCAGTGTTAGATAGCCCATTTATTGAGGAAGACTATAAGATATATAACATTACGCTGCGATCAAAAGGAGCGGAGCATAAATGAAAAATGTTGCACAAATGAAAATACCGTTGAAACTAAAACACGCGGACAAAGTCGCGGGGACAGCTAGTATAAAATATACGCCAAAGTCAAGGTTAACTATCATATCTTTAGTTCGGCGTGATTTACCAACACACTCACTAAATCGAGATCGACCTATTGAGATTTTCCTTGTTTATTGCACAGAAAAAAAATATCGATGAGAGAAGCGTGCGCAAACAAACGGAGTTATTAATAAAATTCACTAAAAAAATGTCGAACAAAAATATTTTTCTATAATAAACAATATGAATTAAATCAAATTGGAATAACCCATTACAGATTTGCATACGCTACATATCTTCAGTAAATAAATAACAGAATATACAACAAAAGAAAAAATAATATTATTTATTCTGAACTAATACGTATACTCTTAAACTATTTGTATGTAACTCCCCATTTCATGAACTCAAAAATATGAAAAACAAAATATTATTAACTAAACATGAAGAAAACACATTACCCCAGTTTTAGCAAAGTCGGATAAAAATACTGACGACACAAAAACAAAACGTTGAACATTATACGTAGACAGTTTAATGGCAATGAGGCCACTGAATTTATAGTCACGAGAAAAAAAAAGTAATTTTACACAGCCACTTTCTGAGATAGAAACACATAAACATACTAACACGATCTGCGGGCGTGTTAAAGCCGTCATCATCCGTTGTGAAAAAGATGTTGCTATCCATTAATATATGTCTATCTCTTTCTATTAGGTACTTGAACCATAATGCCGTTTGCTTCGTTCAACAAAATTATTTAGACTTCTCGATTTCATAAATCAATACAGAAAATATATTTAGGAGTACCTAGCACTAAATTAAAAAAAAAAAGACAATAGTAACATGTCGATAGCATTGCATAACTTTTCTTTAATTTATGTTAAAAATAAAATATTTTCATTTTACTTTTTACATAAAGAAAAATATTGTATACGTTTTTTGGTATATATAAAGCATCTAATAGAATATAATGTATACCTACATGATTGGTGACTTATCTAAAGATGTCATTAACCCACCCGATATTAACATGTGTGTGAATAATTTTATTATAATCGTCGTCAGAATGGATCGTCACATTACAAACACAATCGTCACAATTAATTAATAAGCCGTTTACTTCAATGAACTAAAATAAATTGTTTGTATTTTTATTAGAGAAGTACAGTTTGAGACATAAAGCTGTGCAATGACTTTTAATAAATGTTAAAACCTTTATAGTTATGCTGGTCACTAACATTCGCACGAATACGCAAACCCACAGGTGTAGGACGACATTTGCAAATGATTTCATTTCCGCGCGCGAACCTTGTCCGAATGTTTGCGCGCATGTGAGTTACCGGGGTTAGTAGACTGGGTATAAAAAGACAAAATCGATTTAGTCCGTCAGTTCGACAATAAAAATATATTGGACAAAGCTTTGACGATTTAAAAAATAAACGAATTAGATACAACTAATCATTGTTCAGGAGTGGGGGCATTCGCACAAGATGTACAAAATCGTGACATCAAGCGAAATTTCAAATCAATGCATCGTAGCGAGTTTTCAGTTACGTAATACAAGAAAAAACACGTGTCTTATATTTTATCTTCCCGTTCTTTTTTTTCACAAAGTTAAAGTTTAATTTATTTAGTAAATCAATAATAAATATCTGAGTGAGCAAGTTTCCAAATGGACACAAACACCTTTTAATGACGCTAGGGATAAATAAAAAAAGGTCCTTTGTTTAATAAAAAAACATTACTTTCTTTGGCGTCGGATAAAAAAAAACAGAGCCCAAAAATTTTCTTCATGGCTTTCAGTATATTATACTTCTCAGAAAGTTATGTAACTTATGACCACTCTGACTTGAAACAATCTGTTTTGTAGCAAAACCTCGTTTTCATAAATCCGCATCATATTACCAATACTAATTAATCTCATAATTGACAACAATGATACTAATTGCAGTGACGAGAATAGACCAACATAAAACATATCGTTTCGTTATGAACTGCAACCTCGCTGAATGAGTTCAGTGTCACCCTCAAGGTCTAAGGGAACAGGTAGTGATGCTGAAGAGGCTATCTGGCAAATAGCCAACTCCCCCTCTTTTACCAACGCAAGACAAATATCAACTTTATTATCATAAGTCTTAGGTTGAGATTTAAATGGGGTTGTTGTATGACCGACTTTTTGTGGTTAATGATCTAGATTTTAGAGCAGTAATGTGTATATCGTTGTCATACAAACGTAAGATTGTCTAGAAATGCTAATGATGTCATATGGAAACTTACGGAACCATATCTTATGTTGTGACTTGCGCATAATTCTATTAAAGAAACACAAATATAATCTGTCGTGATTAATTATAAAATCAATATGAATAATAAAATCTAATCATGGTTCCCGAAATTAAATTCATCAGTGATTTAACTAAGTAAACCTAACTTAAAACATTTACTATAACAGCCTGTAAGTGCCACTGACTGACTTGTTAGCCTGTAAGTGCCACTGACTGACTGGTTAGAATTAAAGTTCGATATCAGCAGAAAACCACTGTGAAAACACAAATTTCGTATCGTATAAAGTCTTTTTAATTAGATCTACAATAACGTGGTTATATTATATTATCTTTTTTACCATTATTTTTATCTACTGAACATCGCTTGGGTTGTCAACTGGAGATAGCAAATACACCTACTGGTATGAGCAACAAACACATACCAATTATGTGTAATCACGTGTTAAGAGATTAAATTCAATCTGAAAATCAAACAAATTGATTGTAACGGAATCGTTACGGACCATTTACTTGACAAAGGACAAGATTACTAAAATATCATGTTTGGAAATTGGACATTCAAAGATCGTATTACGTCTACTGTACTACGTATGTGCCAAGGGTACTTCTAACGGAAATACTTGGCGTTTTCAGATAGTAACCAAACGGGGGCTTACTCTTCTTTTTTTTTCACAACTCACACACGGTCATCTGATCCTTAACTAGGCAGATTGACGATAACGATGATTACTCTTGATTTAATGTTAATTCCAATACAATGCCAATGCAATATTGATATTAATTTCGCATACACGCGATTCAGTTTTCTTGAAATTTTCATGTGGACCGTATTGGAATTAAAATTAACTCAAGAATAACTCTGGCAGTGGAGAACACCAATTTCCCACAAGGCTCACGAGAAACAAATATGTACATGCATAAATTGTTGTTTTGTTACACATTTATAGTGTCGGTGTGCAGTTTGTGTAGGTTCAATTATTGTCCTCGCCTTTCGCAGTTTCACCGTATTATTCAAGGTAAACAGATGTTTAAAATGTTAAAGCTACACGATAACAACTCGCATCTTTTTCCAGAGAGACAGACATTCATGCTTTGTATTGTAAACAAGTTATTAATAAGCGTAGGTCCATCATTAAATAATTTTTAACACTTAAGATGAGCTCACACTAAAAAAGTTTGTTTACCTGATATTATTGAAATAATCTGAGTTGAGCTAAACCTAAGAAATTACTAAAATATCTGCGTATAAATACGCTTGTAGTTATTGAAACTTATATATAATATGGCCTTTCATTAATAAGTAGGGATGAAATACGATGAGGAGTCAGGTTTCATCCCACCGGAGCCCCACCGAGCATGCTTTAGCGAACCCGAATCCGGCAAAGGCAAGGACGGGACAGGGTTGTTTTTAGTCGGTGCAAGTCCGACATATCCCCACGTCATGCCCTCGGTGTGGGTTTAAGTCATTAGATTTTCACCCCGTAACAAAAAGAAAAAGAAAGAGTTCCTGACATCTAATTAGGTACTAGAAGCGATGCCCGTCCGCTGACGGGCTTATACTATCTGTAACCCCATTCTAAGAATCGAATGAGGTTCATAAAGATATCCATTGGGTCAAAATTTGTAATGGAGGTTGGAACTGTTTTT
This sequence comes from Diachrysia chrysitis, assembly GCA_932294365.1. Taxonomy (NCBI): domain Eukaryota; kingdom Metazoa; phylum Arthropoda; class Insecta; order Lepidoptera; family Noctuidae; genus Diachrysia; species Diachrysia chrysitis. Next base: position 2,899,967 of record OW028659.1, on the reverse strand, counting down.
CTTTAACAATTTTCTATTTTCCGTGCATGCAAAAGTTGAAACTTATCGTGTGAACGTGTAAGCAACTCTCGACTAGTACCCATAAATAATGCTATCGTAGTTCTCGCGTGTAGCTGCAGTTAAGCGGGACTAATAATCCGTGTAATAGTAGTAGATAAGTTATCGTTACAACGAAAGAAAATAAAACATTTCTTGATAAACTCACGAAACAGTAAAGCAATACTTGAATCCCAGGTTTCTATTGGGTTATGAAAACCTTAATCAATCGAAGAGAGAAGTGACAGATGTTTCATCATGACTTGACAGTTAGCATTTTGGTTTTTTTTTCAAAACTAGTAAGTACACCGCAGTAAAGATGAAACCCGTAGCGATGAGATTCGAAAAAGTTAAAACGACAAAATGAAACGACAGGACTGAAAAATCAATTTGGATTACAAGGACATTAAGGACATGCATCTAATCACATGCAGAGATGTAATCTGGTCCACATCGCGAAGTGACCTCTTGTACCATTTCGAAATCAATGGTCGTGCTTGATCACCTCTCTAAAGGTAAAAACCTAAGGCTTGACCTTTCTTAGATGGTCTTCAGCCTTGAACAAGACAATAGACAAGGTAAAACTATACAAGATGCAATAGATGTATGACAATGGGTATACAAAATGCAGCGGCGCGTTCTAGTTTAATCAAATGATTTCCCAGCACAATACCACGTTGATGGCGTGCAATCACGTCTGTAGGGAATGTGGTATCGAGAAGGCTGGATATAATGTGATACCATATGCGATGGAGGTTGTTTTAATTATACAGCGGAAATTAAATGGAGGTTACGGTTATGAGTTTATATATTATAGCTGACCCGTGCCCACTTCGTTAGGCATAATGTTAATAATCCTTTTTTAGTACATATGACCTAACGATTTAAATTATTTCATTAATATTAAAAATTAAATTATCTATACTAATATTAAAAAAACTACTTTTTGTAACTTAAATATAAAAGTTAGACATATGCTGTCGTTGACTTTTTTGTAGGCAATTTCAAGCTCCACATCTTTTCTCTAGAACTCAAAAATATATCTTTCATAGTTAAGGCAGCGTTCGTAAGAAACGCTTTCATTCGACCGTTTTTCTCTATAAGATCTTATCTCTTCGTTTTTTCTATATAATTTATTTATTATTAGTTTTTGCCAGCGGATCATGGCAAGAAATGTCTAAAAATCAAAAAAAGTCTATGTACTTTCTTGGACTCAAAGCTTATGGGTTAAGCTTGGATTCCAAGTTTGCTTGGATACGAAGTTACATCAAAATCAGTTCAGCGGTATAGCGGTGATAGCGAAACAGACAGACAGAAAGAGACGCAGACAAAATTACTTTCGTATAAATTTATAATATTAAGTATGGGTAAAGTCATGTTTGTTACTCTTACACAGTCAAACTAAATTAGCGTCTAAATAATGTTTGACAATTAGAACAGTCAGAAATCGGAAGCTAGAATTAAAATTCACGTACGAAGCAAAATATATTGAAGAATTCCACACAATAACTTGTTTGACGAACATATTGTTAAGTGCTTTATTGACGTTAATTCTTATGCTAACGAAGCACATGACATGTCTCGAGTTCGTCTCAATCAGATAGCTGGAGTCAATTGAATGAATCAGATTTGTTTGTAGTATTTCAAGCACTTGACTCCGCAGTACGGAGTAGTACTAAACAATTATTTTTTTCTGGAAACACTTGGGTGTGGGACGTACTGAATAAAAAAGCATGGTAGAAACGTCTATGGACGTATAAAGAATACTGGTTGATTAAGGCTGTAATGATAATGATGATGATACAAGACTAGTTTTTTACTTTTTAAAGTCAGATTGGCAGACATTGGAATATTAAAAATATTTTTTTATTGTGTTACACAGATGTATCAACTTAAGTAACACAGTCTACTTGGTAATAAACTTAGATGGTCTTGTTCCAAGAAGCGGCTTATCTAAAAACCAGGCTTAAACCTCTTTATACCATGGAGTCTATAGAGGTTTTAAAGCTGTTAAAGTGCGAGCGAGTCTCCAAAATCTTTGCACAACCATATTTAGAACCTTTCAAGAGAATTCTTTATATTAATAATACATATTTAATACATGGTTTCAATGTAGCCACAACCAATATTATTACCTAATACTATATATAGAATTTTAGATTATTCAGTCGAACTTCTATCCAAATCGACGATAAAACACAGAAGTTTTATGCTCGGTAATAGATTTAATATGTAAATCATAAAACTATTATTAGAGCAGTAATGATAATTATAGTCACTCAGCAATTAAAACTTTAAAAATATCTGACATTTAGCAATATCAACCAAAAAAACCGTCTGCAGAGTTTAAACGTCACGCGTCGTTGTAATTATGTATGTACCTATATATAAAAATATTCATGGATTGAAACAGTAACAGGTACACCATTATATATAAATACAATTAATTGTATTTATATTATATATAAATACAATTAAATTGTATTTATTTATTACAAAGACAGTTGCGGAATTAATAGTTAAATAGTATTTGAAAAATAATGCAATAATTTAAATTTACTTGAAAAATGAAAAGACTTTGTTCTTTCGGTCACCGGTGACTGATTAACGGTATTCCTATTAATATCGGTCATCGGTGCCCGACGAAAAATAAATTCTCCATTGTGTACATAGCTAGGCATATAACGTGCTAGTAAGGTTATTTATTTGGTAAATAAACCGGTTAAAACTATCATCCATAAGACCATAAAACACATGTTTTGAATAACAAAACAATAACACGTGGAATGTACGGTGATATCATCGCTAGCTTTGTTATCAATAATTTATGTGGTTTTATAACTGTAAGCAGGTAAAAACTTAAAAATAATCTCTGCAGTCTGTGTCCCTTACACAAACATTCAATAGTGGTGCAATAATAATCATTTAGGAAAATAATTTAACTTATGTAATAAATTAATGTGTTTCCGTGGTGAAATGTGGAGACTCAAAAATCCACTTTATTCACACAACAAAGTGGAATATACCAAAATTATATCCAACCTTAAATTTAATTTTATGGTTTCTACAAATGTTTGTCCCGTCAAGCACACTGCAGTTACAGCACTAAGTATGTGTACATACATGCACTAAAATTCAGGTTAATGATACATGACTTCCTCGATAATATATATTATTTTAATATATTAACAGTAGAAAAAACCTATAAGGCTAACATATTGACTGCACGGATAGCCGAGTGGTATAGGTCACCATGCCAATTACCTCTGTGCGCGACGTGCCGCGTTTGTGTGACCCACAAATGCTTGTTTCAAGTGTGGGTGTTCTTTGTGCATGTGATTTGAATGTTTGTGAAACCCCCCGCGACACAAGGATTAAATACCTTAGTGCGGGAGTTAAAAAAAAAAATTAGTATAAATAAATATACAGGGTGGATGATAATAATAAATCTTGCATCATGCAATCATCAGCACTGTCACTGTATATATATGTGTTACGGACAAAATCGTCGGTACAAAAGCTGTGTACTAAAATAAACTACTCATGCCACATATGTATTGTTTTATCCAAATCGGTAAACCAGACTTCTCTATAAGGTTGTGAAGGTAACAGCATATAACTGGAAACTATACCCTCCATAAATAAATAATCCGAGTACGAATAAACCAAGTCAATATAGCAGTTCTTTTTGGACCTATAATATGGATAACTTTATTACATGCATCTTTATCTTCATGCTTAAGAGGTTTCAGCACCGTAAAAGAATATAAAATAAAAGTATAAGTAGGGGCCTGCTATCTAGCCATCCTAGCTCGCAGTCTGTTTGTTTCTTACGCTGTCACAGGGAAACTGCAAAACCGACTTAGATGAAATTTGTACGCAGTAAACTTGAGCCCCAAGTAAGGACCCAGGCTAGCTACCTCACATTGACAAGGAGCTGCGAGCGGAAGACAAACTATATATATAACAGTAGGGTTAGTTACACCATTATATAGACCGAATTTCATGATCTTAAGATTTGATTTGTCTCCACCCCGAATAGCAAAAAAATTATAAAACGAGCGAAAAGTCAAGAAAAAATAATTGTCTTACGGGAATGGGGACTACATAGGTACGCGGGCAAAACCGCGGGGAACCGCTATTAATAAATATAGTACCTGTCATCAACGTCCAATAATGTGTAATCAGTCCATTCCGTTCTATTACACAGAGAAACTAAACTGCGATACACACTTTGAATTTTTTTCACCAAATCTAATGCTAAATTTGATTCTATTGAATATAATTCTTGACTTGCACTGCACTCTTTCACATCCATTATTCAAAACAGCATCCACTGAACTATGATGCGTCTTTGCAATTTATAACACTATAGAAAAAGATAAATAGTAGAAAAAATATATATTTACTTGGACAACCGAAATATAAATCGCGGAGAAAATAATAATGTAAACAATATATCAATGAAGGATAATTCTGTTATCACTAGGAAATGTAGGAAGTAAGAATAATCTTATCAGGATAACCTTAAAATATTATCTATGTAAGTATATGTAACATTGTCCTCGAATCAATATCAATGTTATTGATCACAAATCTGGTTCGTTAAGTAATACCTTGCGAAATGTCACTTTATCATGAACAATCGGTTTTTGCCAGTAGAAATCCAACTCGCCCTTCCGCCATAACGATTTCCGCAGTGCCATGAAATGGGGTAGATGACTGGTTTTAAAAAGTCAAAATCTAATTAGTCCGTTAGTTAGATAATAAATAAAATACAAGTAGATAAAACGAATCAAAGTTCTAAAGTAGGGGCTTGTGACGAAATGCTTGCGTACAAGTCATCTGCACCATTTGGGGGGTGAGGTAATTTCTTACGATTTTAAAGAGATATTTAAGGCCTATGAATAAAAATGTAATCGAACTGAAATAAACAGTACTTTTATCTTTGAGTAACATAAAAATTGTGTAGTTCTAGAAATTTTTAAAAGGCATTAAATGGAATTGACCCTCGTGATGTAGGTCCACGACAAGAAAAGGGCCATATTTGGCTTTGAGTATATTTGTGGTGTGTTCAACGACAAAAATAACTCATGTATTAAGCGCTACTTATGCATGCGTCATACTTGAGAATAGGACTCGTCTGTCTAGACATTTCATTATGAGAAACAGTTCATTATTACTTATACATTGCGACACTTTTGCTGAAGTGATTATTGATTTGTTTTTTTTACATGACAACCCCATATGTCTACCGCAGTTAATCTGCGCGCAGGTTTTGACTGCTTCACCAGAATTTTGGTGAAACCATAAGTGACTCCAGCCAGAGCAATAGAAAAAACTGCGGGGTTCGGATCTCGACTTAGTGTGTTGTAAACAATCTTTATAAGGCAAACAGCAACAGAGAGTTGGATCTAAGACGACTGCCCAAAAAAGAAGTTTAATGTTTTGCCTCTTTTCAGAACAAAAGTATGACCCCTGACTCCAGTTTTTCTGATCTGGGCCACTTCAAAGAAATCCGCGAAAATAAAATTTTTTATTTTAATAAAAAATTATGTAAGAGAACTATAATTATAGCAGACGCTATATATCACGTTAATTTATTCAACGAGTTTCCGTCCCAGGTTGTTAGTGAAGCTTTTTGCTAAGAACAAATATGTCATCGGTTCCAACTGATCTAGTTAATAAGTTATTCGAGCGTGCTAAGCACCTACTACTTCAGGCATAAATCAAATTTATGCAAGTATTTGTGGAATCAGACGCACCGTCATCGTAAGCACGCATTAGAGCCAGGGTTTTCAACTGTTCTATATTTAAATCTAATATTTTGTTATTAAGTATCAGACGCACCGTCAGCGCACATTGGGCCGCGTTTCCACCACAGATGCGAAGATATGAACCAATAGAATCGCTTTATTTACTTAAACTTTTTTTGTTACCTGGTGAAAATCTAATGACTTCAACCCACGCCGAGGGCACGACGTGGGCATATGTCGGACTTGCACCGAGTAAAAACACCCCGGTCCCGTTCTTGCCTTTGCCGGAGTCCCGGGTTCGCTAAAGCATTATCAGCGGGGCTCTGGTGATTTTATTTACTTAGCCTCATTCAGCACAACTCCTGTGGTAACCAACACAAGCGAGGGCTGCCCCCACCACACTTGAACCATCTTTGCACCGCTCGTTAGTGCACGTTTTCACAGCGTCCCTACGTATCCTCGCACCGCTCAGGTACCTCTCATATCTCTTTTTTTCTTAAAGGAAACACAGAAATTATATCCTTGTGTCGCGGGGGTTTTTACAAACATTCAATTTGTGGATCACATTCACAGAATTTTCATTCATATCCTCTTTCACGCAATCCATCCACTTCTTTTTCGGCCTTCCTGTCCTTCTCCTTCCCCATGACTTTCTACTTCCCCAGTTTTCTTTACCAAACACTGATTTACGGACTGTAGTTAACAATATTCAACTTGTTAAATAACGAATTAATTTAATCTGAAATTAATGTGGTTTTCAAGGTCATGTTCTACGTCGCTTTGGTCAAATTAGAACATATAATCTAATTAATTTACATTTCCGTAAGCACCGTCAAGATTGTGCATGTGACATTTTAATATAATTTTTAGTACTCCTACAATAACGGTATATTTCAGAAATATTTATTATTTCAATCCGAATCTTAGACAATCGGGTCGATGACTTTTTTTAAATATTCTTCTGATAAAGAACAAAAAAATATTAGACACGAATTTTCTCCTTGTTTTTATGTAACCTCACGACGTTACTTTGATTTGAAATCTCGCACGACGTCACTATTTGGCGCGAAAGTTTGACGTCATCAGCCTTCCCACTGCTACACTTTGATTCGCGTTATCTACTCAGTCATTTCTTATTTTAAAAAACCAAAAAATTTGTGTTTTATATTTTTTCTTTATCTTAGATCTATCTGATATATTTCTGTCAGACTTAATAGATTTTGTCTTTTCATACTGAGTCATCTACCCTATAGCGGTGCCCTATTGCTATGGCGCGCGACGTTAAACAATACTTATAAAACTTGAACATTATTACTTATATTTAAATTAGGGGTGTGGTCTAAAATGTTCTACTGCTAAACATATAGGCCACACCCCTTTATTTATGATTTCTAACAATGTATTATTCAAAAACTGGCGCAGCAGACTCGGCTTAAATCTGCCTTTTAAAACCCATAGATTATTGTCGTTTATTTACTTCAAATTATTAAAAAAACTTTCATTGCACACTAAAAAGGCGTCATCTTTTCCACCAAGCCACGTCACTCACCTGTCAGTTGGCCTCATGTCGGAGGCGTCGTCCTCCATAGAGTCGTCTACGACCTCCACCTCCAGCTGCACGGGCGGCGGGGAGCTCATGTCCCTAGGTCACCTATCTATCACCAATCGCCAACACCCTGCAATAGATTGTACAACTGAGAATATGTAGGGTAGTGTTGGACAAATATTGGGCCGAAGGGTTGTACCAATAAGGAAAATAAATCAATCCATATAAATTTATCGATTCATTGAATTCATCAGTCGAAATTCTCCATTTTTTATGCATATCAGCTCCTGTAGCCAAGTGACATTTCTACAAGCGGTTACGATGATAGAAATCGCCTAAATAAAATTAAATATATGGACATGACATTTCATTTCGTTAGGTTACGTGATCTATACTTGTAATTTGTCACTTCCTTAACATATTTCATGAAAGCCATTCTATTAGCGTTAACGCTAGTTGAAATGTCGCTTGGCTAGAGAGGTTGATCTTGTCTCGTCAATGGAGCCTACTAGCCTGTAACTGTCCGAAAGATCTTTTATAAAGGAAATGTAAGAGAAATAACTGAATAAAATAGTAACTTACGATGCACTTAGCAATAATAAACACGAAAGTAAATATCAAAGTAAACAGACATGACTCATTAGTAACAGAACCAAAATAACAATTCTACAAGTAATTAAATAAACATTATAAAAAAAACACCTTTTGAACTTGTAACGGAAAATTCATGAACAATATCATGCGTATGACCTCTGTCGGGCATCGCACCTACAAATTACTTAGCATTAAAACTACAAATAAATTGTGTCAGATTTACATGATTAAATCTACAAGACAATGACCCCGAATGTCTATTTAACAATAGTGAATGAATTTCAACAGCTGCGTTTAGAAAATGCTTCGGGAAATCTCGATGTTGAAACTGAAAATTTGAAAATTTATTAAGTAACTAGCGGAACCTGCGTTGCACAAAGCCACGTTAAGTAAAAATTGTTTAGTTGCATATTGTGTTTTTTTTGCTTCTCAGGCGTCGTTAGAATCCTAACCCTACTGAAGTTTCGTCACAATATGATCATTGGATCGACAATCGGATCATTTTAATATTTGTGTTTGGTTAATAGTGTAGTTATTCGAGACTACTGGGCTTGTTTTTGTCATTTCTGTTTTTATTTAGGCAGTCGGGTTTTTTGCCTTTTTTAATTTACATTTGTAATCTGAAGACATTACTTCTAAATCAGAAACAAATTACTAGTCTTATTCTTATCACCAGTTCATGATTATCGAGCCTATTAGATTTTAACTATGTTATGTATATATATGTACAATTAATAGATTTCTCTTCGTAGATTGCAAACAAAGCTCAAAAGCAAAGCCTAGCATTTATTCAAAGCTTCGTGCAGTTAATTGCCAGGTAAGATGATGGCATAGTAGGCTACAGCTACGTGTATTTCGCTCCAACCATCCAGTTAATTAGTACTTAAACTTAGGTACAGAATATGCTAACTTAATATGTATCGAGATTAGTATCGTGTAGAAATGACACCTAAGCGCTTGTTGTAAAACGGCGATGTTTAAATGCGAAATAAGTTAATCCAGTGTACATTTATCCTTGCCAATTTCGACCCAAATACATAAGTATAATGATTAAATGACACTAGAACACTACAACTCGTGTAAAATATTAGTATTAGTAGAACATACCAGACTCATTCTCATTCTATCTCAATTTCGCAAATAGTTTTGATGTCGATGAACGCATTAATTTATTTTTATACTATTCGTGTCCGTGACTTCGTCTGTAATATTCTGATATAGAGATTTAAGCCACAAAAAAACAAATGAACTTTGGACTGACAAGGTTTTGCAGTACTTTTTGTATTTTTTTTTTTTTTGGGAAAGAAAGCGACTCCCGCACTATGGAATTTAATTCTTATATCGCAGGGGGTTCCACAAGCATTTATAGATTACACAAATGCTTGTTCCATGCGGGAATCGAACCCGCAGCACGTCGCGCACAGTGATAATTTCCGTGGTGACGTATACCACTCGGCTATCCGTGCAGTACGACACTACATTTATGATGGTACCTACTGACTTGATGATCGTGGAAGAAGCTGATAATTGCGTCACATGACCGTGGAACCAAGTAAGACCCTTTTTAGGGTTACTTACCCGAAGGGTGCCAACGGAGCCCTATTACTAAGCCTCCACTATCGGTCTGTCTGTCTGTGTTTATCAGCAGGCTGTATCTCATAAACCGTTCGTTCTCAGCTAGAGAGTTGACATTTTCAGTTGCCGCTATTTAAACACAAATAAAAAAAATAGTAAACGTGTGTTTTATCGCGTTTTTTGTTTTTGCTCTATTTTAACGGCATATAATTATCTTGTATGGTGGAACGGAACCCTTCATACGCAAGTCCGACTCGCACTATGCCAATTTTTACATTTTTACAGCAGTGAGAGCGTGTTTTACCACGAGAACTTTGGACCCACAGATTTTGCGTGATACCTAGTCGAAGTCCTGACGAACAAGTTAAAGTAATTCACTTTACATAACACTGACAGTCTGATTGGAACCTAGCAGCTTAAAATAAACAAATCCTTGGAAAGAACACGCATCACATAAGTTGCAAATAAATTATTGAGTACTTATTGCATTTCTGATGTCATGCCATTGTCAAAGAGAAAACGGTCTTTAGACACGTTAGAGTCATTCTGTGATATCACGCGAAATTCACGACCTTAGACATTTTTACACAAAGAGCAATTGGACGATGTAGAAAATCTTATGGCCAAATACTCAAAGCAATTCAATTTTAAGTTGATGTCAAGTGTTAAGCTGTCTTTCCCACTTACGTGATCTAGAAGAAAATATTAAAATGGCCCACTCGAGAGTAGTAGCAACTTCTTCTGCCTAGCCTTTCTCCAAGATATGTTGTGGTCGGCTTCCAGTCTCATTGGGTTCAGCTGAATTACGAATTGTCCCCAAAAAAATTTCAATATTTTTTTTATAGTGCTCACACCTAACGACTGGGGCTCTGCTTTAGAGAACGAATCAAAGCATATGCTGAGCGATGACCGTTTTGCACGGAAGTGACCAACGAAATATCTTTCCGAACCTTTGTTTGTTACTTGTTTTCTTTTTTATGCGCGTTTGGCGCGAATTAAAGGTTTCTTCTTTCTTTCTAACCTTAGCCCGTTCGTACACGAGGCGACGCAAGTATCCGATACCCGACGACATTCAAGCAACTACCGTCTTAAAAACCATAGAGGTTCGTATACAGGCAGGAGCTTAGAATAAGCTAAAATAAAACTTTTCTAAGTGCTAAAGACGTCGGGTGTCGGAGACTTGCGTCGCTTCGAGTACGAACGGGCTTAATTATGTTATAAATATTCGCTTCGTTATTATGACCAAATTTCAATGATCTTTGTTTATTAACCAACCCCCAACCCAAATTACTGCGATATATTAATTTTAACAATTATTTTAATTGCTTATAGCTGTGGCCCCTGGTCCACTTGCATTGCTTTTCTCCCAAGTTTAGTAAAGTAATGATAAGTAGTCTCTAACCTTCCCCGAGAACTGGGAGATTTTGCCAATTCCGACAGATAGTTTCAGAGATTAGAGTGTTCAAACAAACAAACTATAACTATAGATGCGTGTAGTGATATGCATGTTATAAAAATGATGTTGAAGTACATTATAGATATAAACTGATTCGCCCCGATATCATTCTCTAAACATACAGTACGAGTCACTATTAGGTCACTTGTCGCAAAGTACAGTCAATGACCTTGAACAATTCATACTTTACTTAAACAGCTGAATCATTATCACAATGACCAACTAAATATTCAACTGTATTGAAATCTATATTTATAAATTATTTATATCAACTACATAGTTGTTGGAAGAAAACTCTGAGTAATGTCCCTTAAAATGATGAAATATGCATGCTTACTTCAGTAAGCATGATGTAGTTTCCTATTTATAACATTAAAACTAATGAAAGTTAGTTAAAATAGATAATAAAAAATTGTTTTGTCCAAGCAAAAAGGTGCATACCTATTTGTAATTCGTTAATACCTAGCAATTATGCGTAGTTAAAATTACTAGTTATTAGAATGAAGTGTTTATTTCTTCACCAATGTTTTATTATGATCCAGATCATTATGATGAACCATGTATAAAAGATAACTTTACAAAAACTATTTGATTGAGCCTCACCTAGTTAAAACTTTTCTCAGGTGCAACTGCATACTAGACCCTTTGCCCAAAACTCCCAGAAGTGTAACAAAAAAACTTCTGGTCATCTGGCAAGTAGCTTCATTTTAATGTATTGTGAATATTGTTTGGTACTAGAAAATAAACAGAGATCTTTTACTAGTTAAGTGAGCCCCAATAAGATGATGTCATAAGTACATTACCTTAATTAGGAGATATGAAATTTGTTTTAAAAGTAATAAAAAGTGAACTTTCTCACACTTTCTATGTTAGTAAAAATATTTTATTCATAACTTTAATTGCTCTGTAGAGTAACAAAGTAACAATGTTATCTCAAAACTGTGTTTTGTGATAGACACTTCAATAGCTTTTTTTTTCTTTTTAAAAGAGACTACACTATGAAGTATTCAATGTTGTTGGGTATTAAATTACAAATCACATATCTATTAAATCCATACATTCATACTAAGTTGTTGGAGTTTGGTAATGTTTATTTTTATATTGTAAAAAAATAATATTTTGTCAATCATTTCACTTACATTTAATTTAAAAATAAAGTTAACATGAGAATATAGAAGCTATAGGAAACTAGATGACTACTATTGTTGTTTTTGCTAGCTTTTATTTAACTTACAACGTTTGTATGTTAGTTTGTTTGATTAGAACCAGTTTTTATATCCAATTGAGCAGAAATGTTGCATACTCCTTTAGTTCTAGATACAATATGCAATACTCAATATCAAAAGCTTATGTTTTTAATAGAAGCTTGTTGATAATTTAAGATGTTTGTTTAAGTATGTTTATCAGTTGTCTGGTTACCATAATACAGGCTCTGCCTAGTTTGGGATCAGATAGGCGTGTGAGTTGTCCCAAGCTATTATTTTAGTTATTACCCATTGAAAAAAAAGAAATTGGCTTTTAGAGCTACCATTTAAAAAGGGGAGTTAATGATGCTGGTATGTTTAATTTTTTTGTTAATGGTGGATTATCTACTGCATGTCATTTCATAAGTGGCGATGATAAAGGTAGATTAGATAGGCAAATTACTGCATGTAGGCATGGCTTATTATAAATGTATATAAACTCACAATCTAGGAACTTTATGAATTTCAAATGTGCTTAGATGGAATATACCTTAGTGTCTTTTTTGGAAATTAGGATACCAAACATTTGAGACAAAATTAATTTGTTTTTCTTAGACTAAAGGTGGATGCCCTGATGAACCCTATATTCCTGGTCTAGGGATAAAATAGTAACATAATAAATTGAATAGTCAGAAAACTATATCAACTTATAAATCGAGAGGTGTTGATGGACGTTACAGTCTCATTCTTACACTTACAGCTGTATTTCTTATAAGAATTGTCTAACCAGCATGCCTATTACTTGACAGCCTGACACAGCATTTTACACCTGACATGAGGTTCATACTCTCACACGTTTTAACACATTAACAAATCACATTTAACAATACCAACCATTGTCTGCTAGGTTTTCCGTAAATATTTACATTTGTACGCAAAAACAATGGAAAATGCGCAGATTTGCACAATCACTGATCGCCCGGATAAAATTAAAAACTACGGTTTCATATGGTTAGGAATAAAAGCCGATAATACGATACCACGTTGCTGATCAATTGATTATGTACACTACAGCCTCAAGCCACAACAAAAGAAAATAATCATTACCTTCACTTTCTCAAAATGTGTTTAATCACGCAACTGTCACAGTCAAGTATACACTAGGAAGCACACAAAAACACACCATCTGTGCAAAATTCAACAATAACAACAGTTCACAAATGCACTTTCATCACAAAATTTTCACGGGAGAAAAATTTCATGACCATTGGCACCAATCCACGAAAATTTTTGACATTTCATCACAGTCCGATGAATACACATCGGTGAATTTACGAAACAAAACCAACTATCATATATTGCACAAAATTAATCACTTTTTAGTGAATTTATATTTAATAAATCGCTAAGTATGGATTAGAAAATATGATTAAGCCTTTTTTCTAAACAATAAAAATAAAAATATGCAAATCTATCGACGGATGCCCGACCGACGGACGGAACGAACGAGGACGATCCGAATTGGGCTAGTGACGTTCCCTGTAAACTATAAATCGATAAATCAGAATACCGGTAATTGAAAACGTACTAAAGAACGACTGATTAATTCTATACTGATTTAACTATTTTGAACAATTGAATTTCCAGTCTAGAAACCTCTTCGTAACAGTATTTAATGGTATTGATCCGATTTAGTTTGGGATAATATAAAACTCGATAGAATCTACGCCGTATAGGTTTTCTTTAGACACTCGGACGCTGTTTGTCTTTATTACTTAATCCTTGCATTCAGCACCATAAGATATTAGCTAAAGTTTATGAGACTCTACAAAAATAGTTAGGCCCAATGTCTAAAGTGGCTATTCTGATTTAATAAACAGTAAACTGTTTGATATCCTAATTAAGAAATATAAAGTATATATTTTTAAATCCAGGAATAGATGGAGGAGTGCCGAGTTTAATAATGAGTTTTCAATTTATTTAACTTTTAAACTGCCTCGTCGCTCGTGACTGACAAACAATAGATTTTACACCTCTTAACTGTCTGCGGACTCTTTTAAAATAAAACTAAAATGTACTAGCTAACTAACTAAATGTAATGTGATGTATACTGTACGTCATGTATATTGCAGCAGGCCGCAGTATAATTATACTGTCTGCCGCAATGGTACGCCGTACCGATTTCGGCTAAACGTTTCGTTTTGGTTCCATTGCGGTCCGCCTCATTTAAGTCATCATCACTTGCTTTTCGTATATATATTGTTTCCACACAACAATTTAATGTTTTAATTATGTCTACATAATCAGCGCATATGCTTTCCCGTATACCGTTCTTTGATCTCTAAGATTAACTATTCTGTATCAAAATTCGTATATGATACGCGAGACCTGCATACAGTGTCTAGCGACTGCCTGGGGCGGGAAGCGCTTGCTGTTGAATGCTAACCGCGCCGAGTACATACAGAGCATGGGATGAGGACCGGTGCGGCCCGCAGTAGCTTCAAGAAAATCGGAGCGCTTGATGGCTAAATGATATCATGTGGTTTCATATAAAAATTAAAGTGCGGCCTGCCGCAACGGTACGTTTGCGTTGCGTTTAAAGCCTTATTTTTTTTTTAAGAACTTAAAGCTGCGTATAAATTAAGCGCGGCAGCCGCGCGAGCCAATGTTCGACCAGAGTTGTCGTTTATTGGCTCGCGAGCCAAAATGTAGAAATAAAATTTCGTAGAACGTGGTGTGCGTTACCCCAGCAAAATGTTGTGCCCTAGAGAGATGAGACTATAACCAATAATTAGTGTATCCTAAGGAGCAATTTGTTTAATAATAGCAAAATTTGTGTGGATTGTAGTTTTAAAGTTATTTGTGAAAAACTGATTTTGCTGGGGTAACGTTCAAAACGTTCCCCAGGCAAAATCGTTTTTTTTTTTTTCAATTTTGCCGGGAACCAAATACATGAATAGATAGATTTTCTTGCATAGTAAATGTGTGTAAATAGCAAAATTTGTGTGTGTTATGGTTCTTAAGTTATTGAAGATTTTGCTGCGGTAACGTTTTGGGATTTCCTATATCTCGAAAACGGCTCAATGCAGAAGTCTGAAAAAAATACCAGTAAAAGACCTTAATTTGTTTAAATTTGTTTAAACGTTAGTTTTTGATTTGGTCGACGTAAACCAATGTAAATTAATCATTTTTAAAAATCATAAAATACCAATTTGCAAGTAAACCAATACACTTATAACCAATATATAATTTTAATTTGTTTAAAGTACGCCATGTTTCTAAATGTTATGAGAACTGCGTTTTCGACTGCTAAAGTATAACTAGTCTGAAATTATGAAATTAGTTTTTATCTTCATATCGTGTAAAGTTACATACTCTAAAATTCCTGACGTTATAAGCGTCTACCACGGGCATTTTGTAGAAGCATAGCATTTACCACGGTTATAAGTGTATTGGTTTACTTGCAAATTGGTATTTTATGATTTTTAAAAATGATTAATTTACATTGGTTTACGTCGACCAAATCAAAAACTAACGTTTAAACAAATTTAAACAAATTAAGGTCTTTTACTGGTATTTTTTTGAAACTTCTGCATTGAGCCGTTTTCGAGATATAGGAAATCCCAAAACGTTACCGCAGCAAAATCTTCAATAACTTAAGAACCATAACACACACAAATTTTGCTATTTACACACATTTACTATGCAAGAAAATCTATCTATTCATGTATTTGGTTCCCGGCAAAATTGAAAAAAAAAAAAACGATTTTGCCTGGGGAACGTTTTGAAAGTTACCCCAGCAAAATCAGTTTTTCACAAATAACTTTAAAACTACAATCCACACAAATTTTGCTATTATTAAACAAATTGCTCCTTAGGATACACTAATTATTGGTTATAGTCTCATCTCTCTAGGGCACAACATTTTGCTGGGGTAACGCACACTAGAACGTGGCTGCCGCGCGCGGCAGGCGATCCAGGTCGAACACCCCGCGGCGGAGAGCCAGACCAGTTCATTCTTGTAAACTAAAAAAAACTTGTAAACTTTTAGCTATTCTGGACTCTTCTATATGACGCCAAAAGTGTAGTTATTTTCCTTTTTAAGTCAGGAATAGGTATATCCATTTTTTTAATTATTTGTACCCACGCATCATGCCTCAACGATTTATTGTGGTAGTGTGAGGATTTGCTATTCCACAACAAGTCATTAGCGCCATACAATTGAATTAGTAGACGGCACTTTTCGTTGTCCATTTTTACGTATTTGCCGCGCGAGCCAAATCACCAAAACTACACCGTCCCCACTGCGCGCGAGCGAACGACTAGAGCTCCTTTGATGCGGTCTCAAAAACCGACAGTGAACGGTTCGCCCCGCGGCACGTTCGAGCGCGGCAATGCTCGAGTCGCCGCGCGCGGCAACCCCGTCTACATAGCGCGCGGCCGCCGCGCGCGCCAATGTTCGATGGTTTGCCGCGCTTAGTTTATACGCAGCTTAGGACTAAAAAAACAAATGAGAAAAAAACAGCACTTAAATATTTTAATATAATCTTTTTACACAAAACGCTATTTTTCAAATTACTACTCGTACTAGTACATACTTAAAATTATTACTATTAAAAACATTTAACACTAAGATGGTTTGGAAGGTGTCGAGAAACCTAGAGGTGGGAACTTATTTAGCAGTTCAACCATAGACGAGGGATAGAACGCCATAAACTTAAATCGATCCCCCATCTTTGATGGCTCAACAAGCATTTCATAAGCCTTCTTAATTTTTTCTTTTTCTTCCTCACTTTTAGCGTTGTCCATGAGAACCTATAAAAAACAAAGTTTTATTAAACAGTAAAATAACGCCAATAAAGATGCATTCTGTTGTAAGTTTTGTAATGAGGTCTACCATTATCAATTTTGCCGTCAGAGCCGCTAGTCGCACGTCATGTCCAAAAATGACAAACTCCATAGTTCGTTGGTAGGTTTTGACAACTGAAGCAACAGTGGCGTCACCTGGTGAGCGCAATAACAGTAGCCCTCATTTATAAATGACCATGCAACAAAAAAATAGTACATAGGTACCTACTTACAAATATGAAATAGAATTTTTCCTACAGTTTATCTAATTGGCGGAGGGTTTCCCTACAACCCGTGCCTTTACGTTTACATTTCGTTTACGTTCATAGCCTTTTTCAAGTTAGCATACTAAACCCAACTTTATGTCTCTCACCTTTAATCTAGTTTCAGCTTGACATCTTTCGAGGAAGTCCTTCTGTTTGACTGGTCCCATGACCAACGCGTAGTTTTCGCTAGCTGCAGTTCTAGCCGCCGCTACCCTCAACTGAGAGAAATCCACGTCAGCTGTGAGATCACAGTGGCCAGGGTTTTCTAGAGGGTTCACTACCTTGTGTTTATGGAAGGCCTGAAAATTAATAGTATATTTATATATTACTACAATATTATGGTATTTTGTTGCACCGTGGAGGTGAGACTGGAAGTTGACTAAGACAAACAAAAATCAAGACAGGACTAAATTACTACAATGCCATGTGGATTCATTTTTTCTAGACTTCTGTAATTCTTTTCTTTTATAAAAACCGTAAATTTCTAATTTTTCTTTTCTCATTAATTTCTTAAAATACCAATAGCACTCCTTAAAAACTAATTTTCGCACTACTTACCCGAAACGTATCGCCCTTTTCTCCTTCATGACCATAATCGGCTATAAGAGCTATACCACCATGTTCATCGACCCTCTGAGCTAGTTGCCTCGCTATACCCAGACTTCTGGCACTGATCTCCAGCTCAGTCCTATCTCCAGCATCGAGCGGTGGCCGGACCAACACCCTGACGGATTTGGTCTCTTCAGCCGATATCCTGTAGTAGAGTTTGTCTTGACCATCCAGGTCTATTAAGAGTTCTCGCCAGCCATTTTCCGTTTTCTGTACAAATAAATATTGGGTTAAAGTTGTAAGTTAGACATATTAAGATGTGAACTGAACACCACCATTCCTAAGTTAAAACCATTTAGAAAGTACTAATCAGTTTATTTTCAATATTCAAAATATCTACTCTCGTATTACTAAGCAAGTACACTAAGCAGGTGTAAAGATATATTATACGAAAAGTAACTTGAAACAGAAAAAAAATATTTGAGAAAATATGATTATATAAAAATATAATTAAATAAAAATGTAGTAAGTACCCGCAAAACTGTGCAAGTAATACTGAAACATTGATCAACACAAAAATTAGTTAATCATCTGTCAAACCTTGTGTTAAGCTCTGTGATTGGTTGTTAGTTTTTTGGTCAACCAATCACAGTCATGATCAGTTAATTTGACAACAGATTAAATTTCAGAAACCAGGGGTTAGACGTGTAGTATTGAATATAAAAACATCTGTTTGGATAGATAACAACTTACCTCAAACTTATGTATTGGAAGTACATCAAAGAACTCATGAGCGATGTACCACGAAAAATTATGGGGCACTTTCTTCAAATCATTGTACCAGTACACTTTTATACCACTTACTGTTTCTCCCTGAAAATAATTTATGAGTAAAAAGTATGCATATAATAATATAATATGCCTCTTTTCTAAAGAATAAACAGCATCTGTTCTATGAGCTCTTACAGCAGGACTGTTGTTATCGTGGAAGCCAGACGACGCTACGCGCAGTATAGCGCGCCGACTCGCTTCTAGACTGGTACCTAACAGCTCACAGCTACCAACATACCTCATAGTATGCGCAGGTCACCCATAAAAATTGCCAACTTAAGACTCAATTTAATAGGAAACAATGTTAATTTCGTAATAGCCAGCAAGCAGAAAATATACGTTATTATTTTATAATGTAAAAAACACATTCTTCTTCTTAGCATGTTGGTCAATGACTTTCTGACTTTTACGTGGGTAGTACTATTGTTGACCTCATATCAGTACTTTTGTTGGCTTACAAAAGTAACTAATTGCTTTATTATTAAATTACTGTCATGGCCAGTGTATTAGAATATCCTTTAAGATTCTAAATTAATTATTTAGGTTCTAAATGAAATGTGGTTTCAGAATTTAGGAAGGTGTAATTGCATTCACTCTTCCTAAATGAGAACAAAATAAATACTTTGACATTTATAGGCTTCCTGTCCTAATTCAGTACTTGAATTAGGACAGGAAGAAATTAATGATAGTGTAATAAAAGCATTAGGTTGGTCAAACACATATTAATGTGTTTGGCGAACTTATGAATATTATTCTATGAACAAAGTCTTGAGAATACACACATTAATATTCATAAGTTGGCCAAACACATTAATATGTGGTTAATTATAAGGTTTATTAAAAAAGAATTATTATTATAATTCTTTATTTAATAACCTAATAATTCTTTTTTTCTTTCTTTCTAATAACAATAGTATTTTAAATACTGGGTAAATTATTGTTATCTTACTTCATAGTTATGAGGTAGTTCAATGTCGACTTCTCTATGAGATATACATAATCTGTTGGCCTGCACTGACTGCATGGTTGATGAGATTTCAACTAGATGCAAGGTAATATCAGCAGGTTGAAATCCAAGGCGAGTGATGACCTGAAATATGTACAAAATTAAATGCATTACTACTTAATAGTTAATACTTATTATGTCATGTTTCTTGGTGAATTATAATTTTAATATCACTAATTATTATGGTGTCACCACTTATTTTCACTTATTGATTTACCATTGGACCAACTACCCGTTCGTTCAACCATTGATTACACATAATCATATTTTGAAAGCAAAAACTAAGTTAAACAAAAAAAATAAAATCAAGGTGCAATAAAAAAATAAAGATATTAAAAACTTACCCTCAAGATATCCAATAATAAGGTTCCTTTACCAGGGCCGAGTTCAACGATTTGTAATGGCTTGCCTGTTCCCATTTTTTGCGTCTCTGCATAGAACCATACACCTAAAATCTCACCAAATAGTTGACTGATTTCAGGCGAAGTAATGAAATCCCCAGCTTCGCCAATAACATCTTTTTTCATGTAATACCCCTCTGTAGGATTTGTGGTAACGATATGCATATATTCAGCTACAGTAATAGGCCCATTGAGCCTTACTTTTTCCCTTATTATTTCCATAAGACTAGGCGCCGATCCCGGAGTAGGCATTTTCATAGATTTTGGGTCTGGACGTTTTACCACTTTATACGAGTTCCTTCGACATATTGTCTGACGAATTAGTGAACTATTAAACAACCTAAATATATGACGCGTATTCATTTTTAATGATTCAATAAATTTATTGTTTTTCTACGACTTACAGGTTAAATTTGTTTTGACTTTTGTCATTGTCAGCATGACATAAGAGTATAAGACAGCTGATTATAGAATTTAAAATCGGAATTCTCATTCGGTAATGCTTTAATAGTATCGCACTAATTAATTAATTATATTAATTGATTAGTGGGATAATTATAATCCAACATTACGGTAAACTAAGTCAAAGTTTAAACAATGCTAATCGGTTTTTCTTCATTTCAATTAGTCTTATATTTATTCTAGTGAGAGTTGGACTCGACAACACTTAAAAACATACTAAAGTCAATGTCAATGTGCCCTCAAAAGTCAATTATCATGTGTCATGAAATGAGTGCTGTCACATACACACATTCATCAAAATATCGATCGAATTCTGGAAAATTGTGTAAATCGGTAACATAAATGAGTAAATGTGATTATAAATTATAATATTGTGTATGACTTGTTCAAACTAATAAATCCAGTTTACAGAATACACGCTTATAATTCATCAAAGTCGTAAATAATATTATATATAGCTTGATAGTAGTAAAGGTTATGTTTTGGTATACCACGTGAATTTTACCGACAACATTTGCAGTACTTACATCTGCAATTTATATCCGAGATCTCCTCAGAATAGCATAAAAAGATGGGGAAAATAGACGACGAGTTTTATGCAGGCGTCAACGACGCAAAAAACAATAAAACGCCAGCCGAACGTAATGGCCGAATAATTGTAAGAAATATATCTTTTAAAGCTACAAAAGAGGCTTTGAAAGAGCATTTCTCGAAGTTTGGAGATATACAAGAAGTAAACTTACTGAAGAAGCCTGATGGAAAGCTTGTGGGATGTGGTTTTGTCCACTTTGCTGAAGTTGCTGAGGCAGAAAAAGCTATTGCTGCCACTAATAAGAGGCCCTTCTTAGGTAATTTGATTTTTGTCGCTTCTTCTTTCGCGTCGAAGATTATCTTTAACTCTGACCTGCCGAAAACATAGCCAGATTGATTGCTCTTTGATTAGTCCCTTTTAGATCTATAATAGTCGCTAATATACATAAAATTGAATTAAAGAGCTTGTTATGTTGTTATATGGTACATGATCTAATATTAGTTCCAAAGTAAGCTTATAAGTTCCCTCCATCATTCAACGCAACCTATAAGTGGTGACAAATTATACTTGTATCTATATCTGTATGACAACCATACATTAAGGTTCACAACACTCATTTGTTTATTCTGCTTTTTTCCATATTCATTTAATCAATTTTACAATATCTAGTCTAAAACTGTTGTCACAGGTGTAATTTTTAATAAAATGTTTTTTTTGTGTTTTTTTGGTTGATATAATATGAATTGTCTATCACAAATAAATAATAAATGTTATAAAAATAAGACTTGATAAATGATTCTAGATAATGACAGTTGAGTATTTAAGAAATGGAGTAAGAATATTTTTAATACTGGCGCGTCAAGCCAGTGGTCGCAGGTTCGAGTCCTGCCTGTGGTTTAAGTTTTTCCTTCTATTATTTGTATTTAAAAGTTTTAATACTCTAATTTGTTAACAGAGCGGCCAATATATGTGGCTTGGGCAGTACCCAAGAAGTCTTATGTTCAAAATATGGACAGCAATGACACACGGCCAAAGTTCTACAGTGCTCCAGAAGATGGATATAAACCTAAAAGTAAGATATTCACTAAGTATACATAATAATAAAATATATACATATACATGTATATAATAATGACAGCTTACATTTTTTATTATATCTATACAAATTTTATAAAGAAGTAAAGTTTGTGTGTTTGTATATTTGTTAAATTGTAAGGGGTAATCTCGGGATCTACTGGACCGATTCGATTACTGAAAAATCCTTCACAAATATTAGTATAGATAATTTAATTTTTAATATTAATAAAATAATTTAAATCGTTAGGTCATATGTACTAAAAAAGGATTATTAACATTATGCCCAACGAAGTGGGCACGGTTCAGCTAGTTATACTTATATAATGAAATTGAAGACTTTGTTTTATTTGAACATAGAAATCTCTGAAACTATCAGTCGTATTTACGAAACCCTTTTGCACTTGCTAGCATTATTCTCGAAAAAGGTTATAGGCTGTATAACAACACGTGACTTGACGTGGGATAAGCATATATAGATAAGCAAGGCGCGTGAAACGGCATGGTATAGCTAGTTCTTCTATCTTAAATTATAAATATTCTAACTAACACTGATTCATTTCCTTTAACAGAAGAACAGGAAGAACTTCCTGAGCAGCAAAAAGAAGATAAAAAGAAAGAAAGAGTAAACCGCAATGCTCGTCTGGTTATACGTAATGTGTCATTCAAGGCTACTGAAGATTCATTGAAAGAGCATTTTGAATCTTACGGCGACGTATTAGAGGTGAAATTACTTAAGAAGCCTGATGGAAAGCTTGTTGGATGTGCTTTTATATCTTTTAAGAACGTTCCAATGGCGAAGAAGGCTTTGTTAAATACTAATATGAAGCCTTTCTTAGGTAAGTGAATGGATTTGTAGGTGAGACCGAAATTAATGTAAACCCATCGTGATTATTCATGCTGCTCTAGAGATTATGGTACTATTGTGTTATTCTCCGTAATAGAAAAACTAGAAATTTGACATAATATGTATGGCGATGGCAGGGAGTGTTTCTTGTCGGTTTTTTTCCATAAGGATGACAGTTAAAAAATTCACGTTCACACAAATTTTTGATGGTATCATAATTTAAGCTCATTTGCGAAAAACGACAAATCAGTTGAATTTTATAAATTTCAAAAACACAGTATGATAGATTTCAGCACACTGATTCGCCCACGCTTCACCGCTATGGCTGTGGAGAAAAAACGGCGCAACAAACTCCACAGCAGCACTTCGTCTCGCATTATACATACCAATAAAATAAATAATAATAATAAGGATTACGTAGACTGCACTAAATAACCAAGTGTTTGAGGTTAGGTCTAACCGGAGCCCCGCCGAGCATGCTTTAGAGAATCCGCGGCTCCGGTAAAGGCAAGGGGTGCCTTAGTGAACGCGCGGCTTCTGCAAAGGCAAGGACGGGACCGGGGCGTTTTTAGTCGGTGCAAGTCCGACAAATCCCAACGTTGTGCCCTCAGCGTGGGTTGAAGTCATTAGATTTTCACACAGTAAAAAAAAAAACAAACTACCAAGTCTGATAATTCCAGGTCGTCCAATATCAGTAGACTGGGCTGTCGCTAAGAACAAGTACATGCAGCATGTGGTGAGCCAGGAGTTGGAGATAGAGGAGAACATTAAGAAGGAAGAGTCTGACAGTGATGATGATAAACCCCCTCTCAATGTGTCCAGTGAAGATGTTAAGGACGAGATTAAGAGTGAAAGTGAGTCTATTCAGAATTTTTTTTCAGACACACACACACAACGGACTTCAAAGAGAGGACGTCGTTAATTCGACGGTTTTCTTTTTGTATTTTTCTTATATGGGCTAGCTCCTGTAAATGTGAATTATTTTCAATTTTTTTTTGTTATTGGCATAGGTAGCTATAAACGTAGGGTATAGGTATACGATATACCCTACTTATATGGTATACCTCAGAGTTGGTTCCATATAAATTTCATTACATTTGGTGTCTTTTTGCATCGATATTCAGATAAAAAATGTACGATATTTTAGTATATAACTGTGATAATTGCATTTAATTTCGTGCTGTAATTTTTGAGTGATCGCGAACATACATAAAAAAAACAATAAAAATACAAATGAACATTAAGACGTTCGTTCCGCTCTGCCAAGAGTGTCACGAAGAAGAAGAAGAAGAAATGTCTATCCGTCGCTACTTTGCACCTTAAAATGACAGAGACAGCACGGGACTTAACGGCGACTTTAAACTAATTGACGTTTCGGGCAAAATTCGGCCAAAAGACATACAAATAAAAAAAAAGCAAAAATGTTTGGCTTGTTTACCTCATATAAAACCCTCAGTTGTATGTATACATCACAATCTGATCATAGGTTAAAGCACGCATAAAGTAAATACGTACAAACATTCATTCTTATAAATAAAAGACAGAAGATATATATATAAAGTCCTTTCAATAACCTTCCTTTCACGAATAAACGAAGTTAAATATTTACTTCTCTAGAATTGATAACTCTTCTTCTTTTAGGTGATTCAGATGATGAATCTGATGATGAAAGTGGGTCTGACAGTGATGACGACAAAAAAGTAAAAAAGCCAGTTAAGAGTAAATCAGATGATGAAGATGATGATAGTGATGGAGATGATGACGATGAAGGTGATGAAGAGGGTGATGATGATGATGACGACGATGATGATGATGAAGATGAACACGATGAAGATATGAAAGAAGAAAATGAGGTTGATGTAAAACCAGAGAGACAAAGGTAAGATTTATTTATGTGCATATGTTTGTTAGTTTTTTTTTAGCAAAGTGAAGTTTGTCGAATAATGACTATATCTGAATGGTGTCGACGAGACGCTATCATGTCTACCGTTTGCAATTTCGTTTGCTAGTCGCACGAAAAACACGCACGCAAAAATGATAAAGCCTGTGCTCAGGCTAACAGCGGTAGATGTCTTCCATAAAAAAACCCATCGTGTTTGGGCCCCCATTGGTTTTCACTAGTACTGTGACGATTTAAAAGCTGGTTTAAAAATATTTTTTTAATTAAATCTTATTTCTCAGGATAAAGCTCAACGATGCGGAAGACGGCTGCACAGTGTTCATAACGAACATACCATTTAGCGTTGATAACGACCAGCTCCGGGAGTTTGCGCAGAACATAGGACCCGTCAACTACGCTCTCATATGTGTCGACAAGATGACTGAGCATTCTAAAGGCTCTGGTTTCATTAAGTTCACTGTAAGTTGTTCATTACACTAGCAGCACGTCCCGGGTTCGCACGGATATATAATAATATTTTCAATATTAAAAATTCATTATATAGCCTATGTCACCCGGGGATGGTGAAGCTTCCAAACAGTGAAAGAATTTTTCAAATCGGTTCAGTAGTTTCAGAGCCTATTAAATGCAAACAAACAAACAAATATTTTCTCTTTATAATATTTTATATTATACTAGCTGGTGCCCGGTGCACTTCACTTCACCTGAAAAATCTATGTTTGTCGGTGTGGTCATGTCGCCCTTTATAGCAAAAGGTGTGCAAAGTTTCATATCAATAGGTGACCGGACTGGGTATGAAAAGGAAGTATCTATTTAGTCCACCAAATAGATAAAAAAAGAAAAAAAAAACTTATTTTTTCTTTTATTAAATCAATGTAAAATGACGAAGTTAAAGCGCTTTAAAGTTCTGGAGTGGGGGCTTGTAACGTCACGTGTGGGTAAAAATTGTACCCACAAGGGCTCCTCATAGTTTGCTAAATAAAAAAAAGAAATACGTGTCTAATATTTTGTTATTATCTATGTGACGTGTAAATAAAAAAAAGTAGTCCGCTCTCCTATTGGACTAACGGTTCTCGAGATTTAAGTGAACATACATACACACATACATTCTCTTTAATATTTAGTCGGGTCAGCTAGTTTAACATAAAGTAGATATCCGTCTTTTTTTTGATAAATAAACTTATTATTAAAATACCTAAGCACAGAAATTCCATTATTTATTTAGACCAAGGAGCATGCGGACGCCTTCCTCTCTCTCCCTGCCGACCAGCTAAGACTCGAAGGTCAACTCCTGCTGGTGAAGCCGGCTCTGAAGAGGGAGAACCTGCAGAAGGGGACCAAGAAGGAAGCTAAGGATAATAGAAACCTGTATCTTGTGAAGGAAGGAGGTAGGGTGACCTAGCTTTTAACTATTTAAGATATAACCAATTTGTTTCCATTTTACAGGCTTGTTATAAGTTCGACGTTTCTGTGTGTCTGTTTGTGGCATCGTAGCTCGTAAACGAATGGACCGATTATAATGCGTTTTTTTTTTCGTTTGAAAGCTGACGTGATCGAGATGCTTCTTAGCTATAGTTTATAACGAATTGTGCAGCATTTTTAAATTTATAAATAATTTGTAAATTGTTTATTTTTTTTTTGATTTATAGTTATAACAAAAACGAGTTGTGTGACAAACCACAGTCCACAAGAAAATTTTTCTTATTATTGTTTACGTTTTTTTGTAAAAATTCTTCTACTGTATAGTGTTGGTTATCACGGCAAATAGCCTATATACTTTCTTGATCCAAACTTATCCTTACCAAATTTATAAAAATTGGTTCAGCGGTTTAGCCGTAAAATCGTAACAGACAGAGTTACTTTTGCATTTATAAAGCAGTAAAATCGTAACAAACGGACAGAGTTACTTTTATAATATTAAGTAAGGAAGTACAGACAGTTTAGAACAGACAGATTAATATTATTGTAAAAGAAAATACTATGTTAAGAGAATGCGAGACAGCATTTTAAGAGGTATTAATATTTTTTAAAGAAAAAGGACTTATTACAAATGTCTTTCACGTTGACAGTGGTGGTAGCCGGCACGAAGGCGGCGGTGGGCGTGTCCGCATCTGACATGGCCAAGAGACTCGCGCTCGAGCGCAGCAAGACCCAGATGCTGAAGAACCTCAACAGGTATACTATACAGCTAAAACTCTTTGAAGCCTCCTAATGGGTGGACGATTTTTTTTTTATTCTGTTCGAGATAAATAAATAAATGTGGACAACATTACATACATTGCTCTGAACCCAAAGTAAGTAGCTAAAGCACTTGTATTATGGAATTCAGTCACTGTTTGAGATGCTCAAATTTCTCCTTTAACTAAACTTGTTATCCGTCCTAAGGGTGACGTATGCGACTGGCGACATCTGGTAAACCAATATTCGATAGTTATTTAGGAATATTAACGGTTTACTCACGCACATTCTCGGAATAAACTGAGTAAACCATTAACATTCTTAAATAATTATGAATACTCCTAACGAAAGTTATTTTAACGGGCTTGTTGGTCTAGTGGTTAGTGACCCTGACTGCCAAACCGGAGGTCGCGGGTTCGATTCCCACGCAGGACAAATCTTTGTGTGATGAGCACGATCATTTGTTCTATGTCTGGGCGTAATTTATCTATAATATGTATGTATTTATAAATATATAAGTATGTTTATCAGTTGTCTGGTTAACATAGTACAGGCTCTGCCTAGTTTGGGATCTGATGGCCGTGTGTGAGTTGTCCCAAGATATTACAATTATTCGATAGGTTTGACATTACATATTACAGGTCCTATTTTTTTGTTAAATTTTCAATTTGTGTATTTATTTACAGATTCGTATCTCGATACCGTTTAGTAGTATCCAACTTGCCGTCTCACTTCGACGACGGCAAGTTGCGTCGCGTGTGCGTGGCGGCGGGCGACAAGCGCGCCGTGGTCACCGAGTGCCGCGTCATGAGGGACCTCAGGACCCCCACTGGCCCGGACGGGAAGCATCCGTGAGTGTAGCTATGCATCTGTTTAACTTTGAACATACAGGGTGTTACCGATAGAGTATATCTATCCAAAAGGGGTGAAGAGCACATCTGGTATAGAGTCAGTTTACAAAATTTTAGCTCAAAATTAGTTAATTAAATGACTGATATACAATTTCTTGCATAAATCTTTCGACACCAAAAATCATGTACATTATTTATGGCCGGTTACTGTACTATCTGTACTCTATCTCTCACAAGTTTTACCCGCGAATACCCCTTGGTTACTTTGAATCTCGGGATAGTATATCTAAATGCCAAATTTCGTACAAATCTATGAAATATTTTTCTTGTTCAATTTATTTGAATGGGTAACAAAGTTTCGTCTAACTGAAATTTATTTTTTTAATATTCTGTTATAATATTTATATTGTTAATGGTCTGCTAAATTTATATAAGTTACAGTCAGTAATATAAACTAGCCTGAAAATGTGCTATTTTTTATTGCAGATCAAAAGGCTACGGTTTTGTAATGTTCACGAGGCATGAGGACGCGTTGGCGTGTTTACGGAAACTAAACAACAATCCCGACATATTTGATAAAAATAATGTAAGTATTACTTTAAGAAACATTCCCTAGTTACCTAAACAAACAAACCATTCTTATTGACTGGCTAAAACCATGATCTGAACTGTTTCCACAACTATACGTACGTTTATTTTATCGCGGTTTTATCGCGCCTTTGCAGGTGTCATGGTCACGGGCAGACCATGACACCTGCAACGGCGTCGAAACGTCGGGAACTAAAATCTAAATACAAACCGCGATAAAATCCGTTCAAAAGTAACTTTATTCCAATGTCTAACATTCGCGTAAATCTCAGAAAGCAATATATATTTTTAATATCAAAACTGATGGGAGTCTTTAATCGTTATTTTCAGAGACCCATCGTCTCATTCTCTATAGAAGACCGAACAGCGTTAAACGCAAGAAAGAAGAGGTTAGAAAAGTCCATAGCCAACAATCCACTGGCTCACAAAGATGGCAACACTGACACACAAAGTAACGACAGGAAAAACAGGAAACGGAAGCCGGAAATATCACCAGACGAAAGCTACGCGAAACGACGAAAGTTCGGCAAACTTAATAATAAATTTAACAAAAATAAACATCAGGAATTTGGACAGAATAGGGATGCTGGGAAGTTCGTGAGGAAACCACGGGATAATGATTACGGGGAATTCACAGGTTTAACGGCTAAGGAGGGGTCGCAACATAAAATGAGAAGTAACCATAAACTAAAGGCTCAAGCCGACATCCATAGACAAACTGTCAAGTTAGAGAAGAAGCAGAGTGGGAGAGCCAAGAGGCTCAAGATGGCCGCCAAAGAAAGAGTGAAACAGCCCAAACAGAAAATAAACAAGGAGCCCAAGAAGAGAAATAAGAATCGGTTTAGGTCAAAGTTTGATAGACTATTGTAAATATCCTTTTACTGCACTGAAAATTTAATCAATGTAATTTAACTTAAATACTTATGGCCTTAAGATAAGGTATATATTTCAGTGATGTCGGCATCAGTAAGTAAACTTTGAAATATAGACTTTATTTCAATGATATAAATGTTAATTTACATTGATGAAATTTAATTTTGGTGTGTGTTGTAATAATAACTTGTCTGCCTAAGCTAAGAAACTGCTGTGTATAATTATACATATATATACATGTGTGGTAATATTGTTGTAAATAAACTTAAGTTAAATTTATCATGGTGTATTTTTTCCCTATTTAAAACTGTGCACTTACTCTGTAATCTATATTAATATATAAAGCTAAAGAGTTTGTTTGTTTAAACGAGCTAATCTCAGGAACTTCTGGTCCTATTTGCAAAATTCTTTCAGTGTTGGATAGCCCATTTATTGAGGAAGGCTATAAGCTATATAACATTACGCTGCGACCAAAAGGAGCGGAGCATAAATGAAAACTTGCAAAAATGAAAAACCGTTGAAACTAAAACAAGCGGACAAAGTCGCGGGGGACAACTGGTTTAAGTATAATTCTAATACAATGCCAATGCATAATTTTTACTCATTAAGCAGGCACAAAAACAAACACAGTACGAAAAAATACTCTTAATGTTTAGATTCGAGTCAGTTCCTTCCATTGACAGCATTTTTTAAGAAAACTGAAACTGCCTTACTCTTATATCAATGTTGCATTGGCATTTTATTAGAATTAAAATTAAATTGGAGAGTAAGGGCACTGTTTAGTAGGTCCAGTTTAGTTTATTAAATATTCCTAGCAATACTGTTTAGGAAATTTCTGCTTAAAAATACTAGCGGACCGTCCTGGCTAAAGGCGTGTACATTTATTTTTAAACAATAATAAATATAGTCTATGTTACTCAGGGATTATTTAGCGTATTAATGGTGAAAGAATTTTTCAAAATCGTCCAGTAATTTTCGAGTTATTTCGTTACAAACATACGAAATTACATTTTTTTTCTATAATCTATACTAATATTATAAAGCTGAAGAGTTTGTTTGTCCGTTTATTGAGGAAGGCTATGGGCTATATAACATCACGCTACGACCAAAAGGAGCGGAGCATAAACGAAAACTTGCAAAAATTAAAAACTGTTGAAACTAAAACAAGCAGACAAAGTCGCGGGGGAGAGCTAGTATTAGTATAATATTAGTGTATATAAAGCATTTTATGTGAAAATATACTAGATAGGTATAATATAAAACGACGTATTTAAGTACAGTTTTTATTAAATCTGTATACAAAACCTTAGTCTATTTAAATTCTAATTCAAATTTATGATATTCCCAATCAAACAATCACCAACTTTATGCAAGTGTAAATAAAGTTCATTTTTAGCCTGACTAGTCCTGTGAAAAAGTTATAAAAAAATATGAAGTTGTAGCGCAAATTGAACCTTATACGTAAGTTTTACAGTTGTTTTTACTATAACTCGTGTTTGTTTACATGTTTGGCCAGAATACATATAGGCAGGG
This sequence comes from Diachrysia chrysitis, assembly GCA_932294365.1. Classification (NCBI taxonomy): domain Eukaryota; kingdom Metazoa; phylum Arthropoda; class Insecta; order Lepidoptera; family Noctuidae; genus Diachrysia; species Diachrysia chrysitis. Next base: position 2,869,081 of record OW028659.1, on the reverse strand, counting down.
GAATAATTATAACGATTTATTTTAATAAGTAATATTGACTTAAGCTAACATCTTGTAATTTATTATAAATTATAAATATTTATATGACTTAAGTTTTGACTTGTTGGTAACAATAATTGTACTTAGTAATTATATTATGGACTTCTTAATATTATGAATAAATTCCCATATTAACTCTCTACTCCGCTACCTACCCAAACAAAAATTAAATGTATAAAAATATAGTTTTTATATTACCTACTTGATAAATGCAATGCAGGTTTTTCTACAAAACATTGTTTAACATTTAACTACAGTGTACTCCCGGTAACACGGCCCTTGTCCAATCCGGCGGCCCCTGGAATCCGACATACCTATCACTGTTTGTAATTTGTCGGATTGCAAAGTGCTCTTTTTTAAATACTCCGCACTATACAGGGTCTTGGGCAGTACTCTATTATCCGACAAATTCGATAGTCCGACACCGCCCTGTAAAACGTATGTCGGATTACCGGGAGTCGAATGTATGTTAATATTTATGTTAACCGCGAATCTGCAAACATTGTGTAGGACGCCCCCAAGCCTGATGGACCGACCTGAAAAAGGTAGCTGGGTTTAACTGGATGCGGAAGGCTGTGGACCGGGTATTGTGGCGCAACCTGGGAGAGGCCATGCCCAGCAGTGGACCGCTATAGGCTGAGCTGATGATGTTAATATTATTTGCTGGTAAAGTAATTGACTCCTTTTACTGACTATTCTACCAGCCATGTTAAACTGGCCACGTTTAGCGCTGTAACTTTACATAAGCAATATATAAGTCTTACGCCGTGTTAGAGTTATCTGTAGTTGAGACATTCAGCGCCATCTCTTATTCAGTAAGGGAGTTACTTAGCGCCATCTCTTATCCAATAGAGGATTTACTAAGCGCCATCTCTTATCGAGTAGCGTAAATAATACACGAATATTCGTGTATTTATTGAGATATTGAATAAAGTGTCAGTTTCCGATATAAATCTGCAAGCATTTAATTTATCCCGAATTCACGCTCGTAACAAAATGTATTAAATGCAGACCTTTTAAATCAATGACAAAGATTAAGATGTACGTGTAAAAAAAAAAAAAAAAAAAGCTTACCGAGCGTTTGTTTCAATGAGCGTTGCCTGATTAGCTCTGGGGTCACGGGAGCGGGGAGGTACCAACCCAATAAGGAAACTCTCATTACAACATAGGCGCAAACAAAAACACAGAAAGCGGCCTAAATCAAATAAACGTGAATGAACTAATAAATGCTACATCATTCCCTTAGTTAAGTAGGAACATTAAAAATATTAAATACAACTAACCCTCCGTGTCCGAAAATTCAAACAATATGAAAAATGGTTAATCATCTGTCAAACTTGTCAAAGAGACTTCGTTGATTGGTTGTTACCAGTCACTCACATTCGCAAGAATATGCAAACCCACAAGTGTAGGACGACATTTGCATATATTATGATTTCATTTCCAAACTGTCAGTTTTGGAACAGACATCAAAGCGCGCGAACCTTGTTCGAATGTTAGCGCCACAGAGTACTTTTATATGGTTAGCGCGCATGTGAGTGACCGGGTCACGAATCATGGTATTTGAAACACATATTTTTTTTTTGTTTCTGAAACTGGTAGTGCTGGTTAAGTAAGGTTTTAATTTCACTATAAGTTCTTCTTGAGTAGCCCGCACTGGTCAAGGTGGGTGAACAGCGCTGCCTTATATTCTTCTGGGTGGTGAATGTAGTGGAGCACGTGCGGGGATTTGTCCCAACATTTAATACTGCACTGTTGAAAAAAATACTCAAAATACATCTGATACAATGAAAAAAAAAAGTAAAAAAAATGTTATTTCCTGTAGTAAAAATATGTCTGGCATGCGGCCGACCCTTAAAAATCTTGCCAACTTTTGAACTATGTTAAGTAATAATAGAAGAAGAAAGAATATAGTACAAAAATCTTAAGCAGACTAAGATTAAAGGTCTTTTTAAATAAGAATAATCAATAGAGACCCACTTGATTTAGCAACTCATATTTTCATAATAGCCTGAATTGAAGTTTTTTTTTGGGAAAATTAAATTCTCAGAAAGATAGACAATTCGGGCATTTACTGCATGCCTTTATGGGAGAACATGCCAAAGGAGATGTCGAACGCAGTCTGTTAGTTTATTCAATATACATTTTTTTTTAAGGTTCTACCTTCATTCCACTCTTAATCCAAAGGTCATGTGCGTGTCTGCTCCTCTTCTCAGCGCCTATAGGGTCGGTTTTAGATACCAGGAACAGTCCCGGAGCCCTGCACGGCGTCGCGTGGAACACCTCGGTGGCTTTCATGTAGTGCTTCGTGGCTACGTTGTGACATATCTTCATATGCGTCCTGAGTATGGTAGATGTTAAGATAGTTTAGTAAAATGGCCAGAAACGTTGTCATTAGATAATTTTTAGATCATAGTAGGTGAATGGAAGCAACTGAACATAGCACCGCGACGAACTTACATGATAGGGAACAGGGCAGGGAGATGATTAGATGTTTAAATCTGTCTAAATCTAACGCGAAACGTACTTGACTTGCTTTGCCCTTTAAACCTAGTTGGGCAACTTACACAAAATCAAACGAACGCAGCAGCAGAGCCGCATTTACGTCTGTATTTAAGTGAGGAACAAGTATCTACCAAAGCAGGCAACTCTGACTGAAACCAATTCCAATAATCCTGCGTATGGAAATAGAGTAAATAATCGTTTGCCCATTACACAAACGATACTACCGTACGGTACTTTGTGAGTACGAACTTCTTCGATTGACGACTAACGATACCTAAGTATCTCCAGTAGCTAGTCCGATGATCGCATGAGATGATCCACTGTCCAAACTCATTGGTCATTATGAAGGTGACTTACTTGATATAAGTCCTGAACATTTCCTGTAAGACCTTGTTGCGCGGGAACACGGCGCTGGGGAAGCCGACCGGGATCTCGTGGATGTCGGCCCCAGAGTCCCACACTTGGGATGCTATGCGGTCTAATACGGGCTGGTATCTGAAAGATGAGAATTTGTTTCTCAGCTCTTATTGTACTTGGACAATAGGCATTCGATATTAAGGATAAATTACGTCTATGGTCCAATGATTCGATTATTATTATTGAAATTTGGTTCCTAGATACAAGAGGATATGATGAAAATAAATGTCGATACATTACACGATTAAAGAAACTTTCCTCGATATTTTAATTTTTTGAAATCAGCTCTCTAAAATCCTTTTTTTGTTTTTTCTACCAAACTATTCAACTTAATAATATATTTTTCACACTAAGTATTTGATGCGTAATTATAGTCAAGTGAGGGTCATATTTTTATTGCTAGTTTGGCCGGCTCGGGCCAGCTTGGTATAAGGACGGGGGTAAGATTGTACAGCCTCTTTTAAAGTGCAGTCAATTGTAATTTTATATGTAACATATGACCAACTTACTTCTGTTTATTTTGAACGGCATGCACCAGCAGCTCGGCCCACACGTACGCGCCGACGGAGAAGCCATGCACCACCAGTGGGCTCTGGCTGTTCACCTCCATAAACCTGAGCAGCTCCTTAGCTATCACCTGGCAACACCAATAGAGTTTGCGATCTTAATGTCATCTTTGTAATCTTAGCAACTGGAAACACAACAGTTAAAAATAAAAATAACTATTGAAGTACGTACCTACTTGTTATATTTAAAATTAAACGTAAGAAGTTTATAATATGTCTAAGAAAATAATTAAATTTAAACATTACATAAAATAATAAAAAATAATATACGTACTCACATCGGTAATGTGGTCGTGGTATTTAATTATTCATTTTATGCTTTAATTATTATAATATTTATGATATCTTTTTTGCGACATTGCGAACAGTCGACCTTTGCTATTTGGAGAAAAAACCGAGAGAAGAAGAAGTGACGATTTTCAAGTAAAATGGAGAAAACCCCCGTACATCAACCAATCCCCGTTGATCAGTTTTTATAGTATTTTGGTCAACCATTTAAATTAGTTGACACTAGATTAGACAATAAATAAAATAGAACTTTTCAGGAATCGAGTAGTACAATCCCGATTAAAGCCTGGTTCCTATTGCTATATTAAAAAACCGATTCGTTTTAGTAAAAGACGGTAGCATATTCTATTTAAAACAAAGAAAATTCTACCGCCCGTTAGCAAAACGAATCCATGTTTGAATATAGGAACTGGCCATTAGTTTGCATGTAAAAGGTTAAATACTGGCTGTATGTAGGTATACTGCGCTTGCGATTTTGTGCCAAACATGTAAACAAACATGAGTTTCAGGAAAAGCAACTGTAACACTAATATATAAGGTTCAGTTTTCGCTACAACATTATTTATTCTTTATTTTTTAATAAACGACTCCCGCTCTAAGGAATATAATCCTCGTATCGCGGGGGGTTTTACAAACTTTCAAATCACGTGCACAAAAAATACCCAGACTTGGAACAAGCATTTTTGGATCACACAAATTCTTGTTCTATGCGGGGATCGAACCCGCAGCGCGTCGCGCACAGTGGTTATTGGCGTGGTGATTTATACTACTCGGCTATCCGTGCAGACCAACATCATATTTTTTAGGACTTTTTCAATAATACTAGTCAGTTTAAAATGAACTTTTTGTGCAATTGCATAAAGTTGATGGCACAGGGATTTAAATATACTGTAGGTACTATACGTACTTGTGATCCCTTAACGGGCCACATGAGCTGCCACGGCGTGCAGGACACGGAGACGACGTCGAAGCCCTGCTCCAGGTACAGTGCCGCGTACTTCTTCACGTGGTTGGGCTTGGCCATCATCCAGTTCATGATGATGCAGAGAGGTTTGTGTATATCTTGGTTTAACCTGACGAAGGAGAAATTTATATTTCTTAACCTTTACTTATTACCTTTTCATTTTTTTCTTACCCCTCCTATTTACTACTTCTGATTAATTTCGTTGCGGGTTCCAAGACGGTCAACCGTTTCCCTAGAATATACTGAGCTTAACTGTTTCGGTGGTATTCATTGGTTATCATTGTAGATCCTGGCTTACAGGAGTTGCAATGATGGACATGTGTGGTGGGCTAATCCCTATTAAAAATAAACATTTACTTATAATTTTTAAATTTTTACAAAATTCACTCCTGCTCTAAGGAATTTAATCCTTCGGTGTGATTCTGTAAGACCTCATTCTAAACTTCGAATCTGAATCCGCTGTGAGTTTCTTGATTGGCATTCCAAAAACTCGGTTGATAATTCGAATGTACACTAGCGCTACACTTGCGAGCGTGTCAGCGAGTTGAACTAATTTGACGTGAGATTTTGACTGATAAAGTATGAGATGACATAAGAAGTGGGATTCAGTAAGGTAATTTTCTTGTCACTTCGACGCTCACTTTGCACTCGAATCCGATCGAAAATCAAGGTCATTTTGAACCTTGTGCGAAGTGAGAGTGAAAAGCGATGTGAGAAGCGAGTTGTTGTTTGAACTTTACAGAATCGACGTGCTTGTCTCGCTGGTCGGGGGGTTTTATATACATTTAAATCATACGCACAAAGAACACCCAGACTTAGAACAAGCATTTGTGGATCACACAAAATCGACCCATGCGGGGATCAAACCCGCAGCATGTCGCGCACAGTGGTAATAAGGATGTTGACGAAAATTTCGGATTTTTAATATTATTGTTAAAAACCTTCCTTTTATCGAGGACGCATATACGCAGCTTATTTATAATAGTTGCATGTAATAAACAAATCATAAAAAGCTGGCAAATGCGAGTCTGATTCGCGCAACGAGGGTTTCAATTAATTTTGCTGTTCGTCACAGTTAATTCTCTAAAAATAAACTTAAATGTGCGGTTTGAAAAAAATGCTCTCTCTCTACATTATTTTTGAACTGCTTAATATAAGCACGTAATAGGGATGTTTCCTGGGTATGAAAAGTTAAAATCTATTTAGTCCGTCAGTTAGATAATAAAAAAATACAAAGATACACCGCTTTAAAGTTTCGGAGTGGGGGCTTATGACGCTACGCCTCGCTAAAAATCGTAGCGAGGAGTGACGTCACGCGTAACTTCAGTTCTCTGTATTTTGATAATTTTTTGTTTGCAGGAAAAAAGAAAAAATACGTGTCCAATAAAATTCATTAATCTACAAGACGGACATTAAAAAAAAATAGGAAACAGGCCCATTGTAAAAATTCTTGACAGAGAGACGAACAGGCAGATGGGCAACTAAGTGATCCTTTTTCCCTTTTTAGGTATGGAACTCTAAAATTGAATATACAGCTAGGCAGCTCTATATTTCATTTATTAAACCTATAGACTATAATTATAAACCTTCAAATACAGCTAATGCTGATTTTGAACATAGTAGGTAATATAACACATAGTATAAATTATACTGTACCTAAGTAACCACATAATAAATGAGTAAATTTACATTAATTCTTCATTATCACTCAAACAATGGTGACATAATAATAATAATGGCATTTTTTTTTCAATAAAAAGAATATTCAAATCTTTTAATTAACGTTATTTATTTAAAAAATATATAGGTATTATATAAGCATATATTTTTTAGATATATAAAGTTAAATTATGTAACTGACGTGTTCTCGAATCTCACGGAAAGTACAAAAATAGATAGATGACAACATATTTTTTTTGTGAAATTACACACATTAAGTACTTACATTTTATATGTGTTTCGTAGTAATGAAATTGCACACGAATCGTTAGTTTTCACAAAAGGCTACGACTGGTATGTACTTACTTTGGCCGAGGGGAAGATCAGCATATCATCACATCTCCCGTTGTAAATGCTCTAAGGACACAAATTTTGTTCACTTCACTATTTTTTTGTTAGGCGAGTGTGTCCGTTTAGCAATTAATCCTACGTACATCGAAATTTCGTGTTCATACTGTGCACTCAGTTGGAGTGTACATAGCAGAAGGCTAAAGGTAGGTACTCACTTCATGGTACGGGGTTCTGCTTTCAGTTTGACGTTATCGTTGCTAATGTAGATCATGTTCTTGTGGATACTCTGCGTGTGCGCCATCCTGTCTGCCCCCACCACCGCCGGGACGCAGAACAATAGGGGCCGGGAACATGGCTGTAGCAGAAATAAGATGAAGTGTAAATATCTTGCTGAGCATTGAAATTTTTCCCTTGGGCAAACTCTTATCTAAGCCAATAAAAAAAAATACTTAGTAAATGTGGAAATTTTGACTGCACTGACACGTAATAAACAATAGTTGACAGGCCAACTTGTAGCTGCTGCGCGATGTGCTACGCGTTTGCTATGCTTGGAAAATATTTGTTTGCCATTTAAGTCATGGTGTTTTACTTACCTATATGATTTAAATGTGTCTTGCACACCCTTGCAACACATGGATAAAATTTCCAATGAAAAATATGGACGGTCGGCCGTCGGCGTGAGCTATACGGGTATATCAGCTGTCAACCCCAATAATATTGCTATAGCTTCTAATAAAAGGGGACCACCCCACTGCATTATAAGTTGTATTAACTGCATACAATAATATAAACAACAATTTTGGGTTATTGCTGCAGGGTCGGGTTTGTTCACTATCTTATCTCATATTAATTTCGAAAAACTTATAGAGAATATTAAATATTTAAGTTTCTATTTAAAATAAAAACGTTTTTTCTTTTACATTAACCCTGTGTATGTGTGCGTCTCACAAAGAAACTTAGAACTAAGTAGGTATATTAAGTACACAAAGCGCAGTAAGATTTGTGGAACAGCTATACCTGGAGACACTATGTTTGGAGCCTTCGAATATACCCGCATAAAGTCGCTAAGTGACCACTAATTTTCACCATTTTGGAGTCATTTTATTTGACTACCGCCCCTATAAATTTCGATCTCTGTATTGCGGGGGTTTCACGAACATTAATAACACAGTTTGAATATATCTAAACAAACATTAAATCAATTATTAGGTACGTAAGTAGGTACTTACATTTTTTAAGCATGATGTTTTCCCGCGTTTTATGGTTAGAGAAACGGCGGCTCGCAACCATCCCACCTCCATTGTCCTAACACTAAAGCAAATATCAAAATTAATTAAAAGTAATGGCTAATTATTTCAAAGATACCTATAAACTCAGAAGACAGATTTACCAAACAATAAGTCATTATTATACATAATCTACTGACTTATCCATACAAATATATAAATTATCATAAATGCGGAAGTCTGTCCGTGTGTTACGCTCTGGCGGCTAAACCAGGGACAGATTTTGATTAAATTATGTAAGCGACCACCACGAGGGTGGAGAAAGTTTTAAATGAAGCTACTATAAGTTTAGGGATAATAATGTGGTTATAAATACAACTTTTGCATCAGTTAGCCACACATGTTTTCAAAGTTAAATTAGTTTCAACGGTCTAATTGATACAAACAGCACTTATACATATGTAGCGATAGTATCGGATATAGGTCAGTTTCATTGTAATTGTGAGTCACAGGCTCTTTCCAATTCGTATACTTAATCATCTTGTTATGATTACTAATGAATCAACGAATTGCATTTGAAAATAATACGTATAAGTAGTAATATTTATAAATAGCAGAAAAACTGTGTGCACTGTGTACTTATTTATTGTAAGTTACGCGGAAACAGAAGTTTCGTTATCAGCAAAATAGAGATTATTATCTGATTGTTCGCTTGGTTTAATAGTATCGCTTGAGATGAGAATTTCTTCTTATATTGATCTCAGTTAGGGAAATCTTTTATTTGGAACGAATAGGGTACTGGACTGCTAGAAAAAACAAAAAGGGGACCACCCTTTAAATCAATTTATATGGCAGATGCTGGGTTAGTTTACGCTTTTTTATTATTTAATTATTCAAATGTTGTTTACTACATTTTTATACATATAAGTATCATTTCAATATTATTTAATCAAATGTAATAAAGCTACAAACTTCTTCTTCTACTACTACCTTGACTATTTACCAACAAACTAAAAAAGTCAGCGTGATACTTTCATTGAACTTTGCACTCCCGAAGCCTAGAGGCTAGAGCTGAATAATAAACAATGCATGCATAATCTATAACACAGAAATAGTTTAAACAGCCAATACCTTTGCCAAACACTTTTTAAATAACTCACATACACCACAGAATAAAAAAGTTATATTTAATTTATTTTAATTTGTTGTTAGCATTTAGGAAGTCAAAAATAACATGTTAAATGTCGTGTTGAGTCGCAACGAATGAAAGTGTGTCAATATTATTACGTTTTGACGTTCGTTGCGTTTGCAAGTCGCGTTTACACTGCCGGCGCCTGTCGGTGACGCCGCGCGCCATGGAATGAGTTCAAGGGTAAAATGTCTACACCGAAATATACGTAAATTACTCGTAATTTCTACTTGAGAGATGAGTACGATATATGGGTCCTAATAAAAAGGATGTGTTTATTATTTCAAAGATACATTAATGTATTAAAGAAGTAGGCAAATAAAGTTTCAAGAAAATATACAAAATTCAATTGTTTTTTTAATATTTCTTATAATATTAAATATTTAAGCGATGTCCAGCAGTGGACGAAGATAGGCTGATGATGATGATGATGATAATTAATTACCCACGGTGATAATTGGAATAACGGCGATATCGGACCCTACATAATATCATAAGACGTTGTTGTAGGCTTGAAAGGACATGAATGGATGTTGGGTATTTTGTAGAGAATTTACGTAATATACAATAGGTAGTTACTAAGTGAAATAATTTGTTGTATGGATTAAGGATTGTTTTTTTTAAAGATTGGTTAAATTGGATAGTAAAACTTGGTGCACTACGAGTGATCTCCTTACATTTGGTGAACTCGTCGTAATCCACGCGCGTTTCGACGGCTGAAAATATATAAAACAAAATATATAAAAAACCAGGTTTTTTTGTTTATAGCCTATATTGTGGCACTGCTGGACAAAGCGGCATAGTACCTATGTATTAATTACTAGCAGCCATTCCCCGACTCCGCACGGGTGCTCATTTATTTTTTAAACACGGATATCTAATGTAGCATTCTAAAGGTGAAAGAAATTTTGAAATCAGTCGATAGTTTATAAGTGTAGATTAACAATTATAGATATTTAATAAACTGCTCTAAGGTATTGTTTCAATAAATAACAAGTAATACTAAAGCGATGGTAGGTATTAACTGAGCCAGCTACTTAAATCAGAGAACAATAAGCATATCAAATTTATGGTTAAAGATAGGATTCCGCAAATTTATAAATATCTACCTACTGTGTATTTGCAGAGTAGGTTCTCGTACGATACAAATTTTATTCAAATTGTACATAAAAGCGCGGAAATTTACTCACGTAAATTCAGTCACCTCACGTGGCTAGCGAATTTTTGATCCTCTTACTTCTTCCACTTAGATCTAAAAGTCCATAATATATGATTATCAATAAAATCAGCCATCTTCTCCGTTGTTACTTGCACACAGAAGCTTAGTAGCTCGACGGGTGACAATCCATTTGGATGCACTTAGCGCGCTGGTGCAGGTTGGAAACTCTATTTTACACTGTTTTTTGCCGAAATAATACGTGATAATCACCAGATCTCCCCGCACCCTCACGAACGATTAGAAGAGAATCGATGTGACACTCCCTAAACGTCTGACGTAGTAATTAATTACGCCCCCTGTGAGACTCTTGGCTAAAAAGTCATACACATAGACCGTAAGGTCTGAGGATAACCGGGATGAGCTTTTCTAAGGGCGGCCACAGGCATGCCGATTCTGTTTAGTTCTAAAATAAAACAGAAAAGTAGGTAATGTAATCAGGATTAGGATCAGTTTTTGCTTCGTTAACCGACATTTACGCGGGTGTAGCCGCGAGTATAAGCTAGTTTTGAAATAAAAGTAATTAAAACAATAATTAAAAATAATACTCAAAGAGTTTTAGTTTTGAGTAATATTTTTATGGTATTTTGAGTTTTAGGGCCGTGGCGCCTAATGATGACACTACTAATTATATTTTAGTTGTTGTTCCAGTAAATAATTGTAGGTAAAAAAAAGAAATAAAGTTTTTATAAAAGTGTATTTTACTATAATATATTAAACTACAGTGCATATTCTCTTATTCTACAGCTACATTATAAAAAACTTACATGCTAAATATAATAAATTCATCGTTTTTAATACTTTGGACCTGATTCACAACATTTTAAGGCAATTTTATGGGAATAATCAAATAGAGGAATTATATTTTTTTTTATTTTTAAAACTTGCAACATTTTGGAGAAGAAAATATATTTTTTTAAAACAAATAATTTGTGTTATAAGTAAGTAGTTTTTAAATTTATATCATTGCTTCATTTTGAAAAAGTACCCATAAAACTCCTTCTGTAACAGAAAATAATGTTATAATGTTATTTCTTAAGACGTAAAATCATAACACTGCCTCAAGACTGAAGTAATTTTAAGGATTTTATCGTTAAGTCGAAGAAACAACCAAAGAACTGCTTAACAAAAGTCAAGCGTTTAGTGTTTAAAAATCGAAAGATTTGAACAAGAACTTTCAAAATATAGACGTCCTTGTCACTCTCATAGTTATGACCGAAAGATAGAGTGAGACAAACGATCACATTTTTTAAAAACATTTTAATTTAGTATGGAAACAATCGCTTTTTTAACCTTTGTAAACAGACCATACATTCAAAATTTTACCTAATTGTACGCTACATAGAGCTTTAAATAACTAAATTGGAACTATTTGCACCGTTTCACCTTCCCAGCTACTTGCTTTTATTGCTGCCTTTAGTAAAAAGTAGGTACATTAAAATATTTATGGGGTAAAAAGTGTCTACACAGTCATAAAAGCCAACATATTTACTTCGTGTACGCTCGGATATTTTTCGGATTCATTCGGCTCGAGTCACGTGATTAGCTCGGGTCGACTTCGGAATTACTGCGTACACCTTATTATTATTGTTAAAAATACATTACACTCAAAGTTTGGAGTACCTTATATTTATAATCAGGATATGAATACCAAGAGGATAAGAGTACAAAATATATCCTCATATCGTTTTGTATGTAGGCAGACAATGTGAAATATAATGATTTTAAAATGTTTTTTTTTTGATAAGCATGGTTTCAGAAGTTATACATAACTACAAAGATGAGTCTTATAAACGAAACATAATAATTAAGTGGTTTTTGTCCAAGCAGAACGACAAAATTAAATACCTACTACAATACACCAATGACATCTTTATCATTGATAGAAAACAGATCCTATTACAAAACTTAAAGATGTAAGCTAGGCTTTTAAAGGTTTACTTATAAACCTGTGCCTAAATAGAAATACTTAAGGCGATACACAAATTTAAGCTTTTTAGCTATTTTTACTAAACAACTATAAAAGATAAAAGGTATTGACTTGAAATTTGGTTCCTAGAAAGAAGAGGATATGATAAAAATAAATGTCGATCCGTTATAGTATTATTTTTTGTAATCAGCTCTATTAAAACGCTTTTTTTTGCTTAAGCCACCAAATTATTCAACTTAATATTTTTTTACTTTTCACTTTATTTGATGCATAATCATAATATCTAGATTAATGTCGATTGTTTTTTTATTCCATTTGATAGATTTCGATTAATATGAGATTTACAATTTCGTCGCTTACGTTATTATTTCTAAGACAATTTTTCGTTACCTTGACATAATATGTTTAGCTCTTTTTGTCGCAGTTATTATTATCTTTGTCTTACATTTGCGGATGGGCTCTCCAGTCCGTTTGACTCCGCCTACTCGCAAACGAAATAATTATTCGTGTAGCGCCTTAATAAAAAAAAATACTTCTTAACTCGTACAGAATCAGAAACTAACAGCTTTTCTTGTCAGTTTCGTCCTTCAACCTGCAAAAACCACTTTGAAATTTTTTCTAACCCTGCACTACTTGATGCCTATAATACCTGGTTCCTTATAACCTCATCCTCATCTTCTCCGGCTGGGAGACGAGGCCGTACTTGTCGAGGTGCTCATAAAGAGCCGCGACGTACTCCTTGGGGTGCTTCGTGTAGTGCTGCACGTGCGGCGACCGGTCCCAGCATTTCCAGGTGCACTGAAATGTGGAAGACAGAATTGTTTTAACTAAATCGAAAAAAGGTTGAAAATTTCTAAGTATTTTAAGTATATTTATGTTACTGGCACGGTAAAATATTTAAATAGTAGTTGTGCCCCGCGGTTTTCATAGCGTAAAGCTCCCGTTTCCGTAAGATATCGTTGTTTTTTGTAATTATTCACGTTTCAAAGATTCGATAGATTGTTAAAGAGACTTTTTGAATACAAATGTGTCGGCAAAAAAATCCTATACTTATTTGAAATCCACTTGTTACTGAATACCCTTTTTTTGTCAGATAGCTATGAAATTCAGTTATCTGTATCCTTATAATTATTATGAGATAATTTTGATGTCACAAAATTTTTACAAAAGACCAAATGCACACTTGGTATGCAATAAATCTTTGTCTTTGATATTTTTGCGAGGACCTTTTAAACGAACGCTAGTAACAAAAAGCGGCAAAAGCCTGATGGTTAGGGTGACAGCCTTATGGTCGCTGGTTCGAACTTCACCAATTTCACTATTGACGTGAACTTACTCCAGACACAAGCATATTTAGCTTAGTTGGAGGGGTTAACAAGATTGCTAGTAATGTGAAATTCACCCACGTTTCTAGTAAGGTCAAGTGGGGTAAGAGCGACTACGGAGCAAGAGAAAAAGTCGTTTGAAAATCAAATACAAATACAAAATTCTTTATTGTGGTACATAGGTAAGCAAATAGTTGTTACATGTTTCCGAGATTGTATATAAAATATAAACACTAGAGTTTATATTTCTTGGTTGATTAATAGTATTTTGCATACAAACACAAATGAAAATAGTATTAATCACTCTATATATCGCTCACATGCCCTTAACCTTTAAAAAAAAATGGGTTAATATCTTACCTTCATGCCCATCTTGACCCAGCTGTCATGCACACTGCGGTTGCTTCGCTCCGCGCCGACGGGATCGCTGCGGGACAGGAGGAACAGCGCCGGCGCGCGACACAGGTTCGTGTGGAAGAGCTGCGACGACCTGATGTAGTGGGCCGTGGCTGCGTCGTGGAAGGTCTTCATGTGGTACCTGGGGAGGAAGGAGATTCAGGATGTTAGACGAATTTCTACGCAGATCATACACAAATGCTAGAGGTGTTAAAATATGTAGTACTCTGTGTAGAGTATTATAAACAGGGAGTTTAGCAATAACGTATCCAATGCGGCGATCCAAAGTTTTTCGGTAAAATTGGGCAATTAACAAGTTTTTTTTTATTTAATTTAAAAAATATATATTACAAACTATGTCGAGTTGTAAAAACGCCAGATCAATTTCTTTCACATTGAACTAGATACAAGCATTTTAATATTGATAATTAGACAGAGAGAGATTCATCAGGTGACGTCACCTTAGTAATTCTCTGTACAAATCTGGGGCTGCCCAGCACACGTCGTCGTTTTGCGAAAAAGAGATAGAACATGCGTCATCTACTAACTTTAAAAGCTTGTAACTTTGTATTCGTGTATATTTATTCTAAATAATAGGTTTATTCCTCATTAGATTTAGCAAAAACCAGTACATGGTGCCACAAAATTTCAAAATAATCACATAGTAAATTTTCGTTACGTAGGTATATAAACTTTATAAACACCTGTTTTTTTAAATATCTATAAAAATGGCGAAATATTAAGACTTACATTTTAATAGAGAGATTAGGGCAGTCTATGAAAGATTAGATGATTTTATCTTTAAATTAATCATTTATATGTAATTGTATTCTATAAATATATGATTTATTTAACAATATTAGATCTCACGTGACGTGACTTAGGCATAAACAAGCAAAGGACGTGTTCATGATTGTTAAGTACGTGTGTTGATTATTAATTAAGAATAAGCAGTTGGTACCTACATCTATTATCGTTTCTTTTATAGTTTTAATACAGTAAGTATTTGGTTGCAATATATAAATTATTGTTTTGAAGGGTAAAATTCATGCCTTCATTTTTTATTCAGGTTTTTAAAGGTGTTATTAGTATCCCTTACCATCAGCTCATGCTGAGCTATAATCATAGCAACCATTAGTAAGACATCATAAAACAACATTTTTAACAAAAAAATACATTGAGGTAATTTTTTTTTTGGTCCTGTGAAAATCATTTTCGGTTTACTACGTCATAAGAAATGTGTAGAGGATGAATCATAAATGAGGGCTGCCATTATTGCGCCCACTTATCGCAAGAAAATTATAAGGATAAGACTGTCAAAAAAAATCGTTAATATAAAAAAAAATGATTAACATCCAATCTTTCAATATACTATCAGAAATATTACCATAAATAGGGTTATTTTAGTAAGCTTGTACCGACACTAGTTATTGTAGATAAATGTGTATTTGCCTGAGTTTCAGCCGGCTGTGCGTACGTGTGTATCAAATAATAGGGGAGCGGGCTGGGTATGAAAAGTCGGTAAAATATCTATTTAATCCACCAGATAGATAAAAAATGAAAAAAAAAATACTTGTATTTTGTCTTTTATCAAATCAATGAAAAATTACAAAGTTAAAGCGCTTTAAAGATCTGGAGTGGGGGCTTGTGACGTTACGTGTGGGTAAAAATTGTACCCCCAAGTGAGGTCACGCGACATTTCCATTCACTGCATCTTCCTCATAGTTTGCTTAAATAAAATAAAAAAAAGGAAAAAATACGTGTCTAATATTTTCTTAATATCTATGTGACGTGTAAAACAAAATGTAGTCCGGTCCCCTATTACTAAGTATGCCACAGAATTATAATACCAACCATTATACCATCAATATCAGAGCATTATACTTAGAATTATTGTAACGTTAATATCAGTTTTAAAGCAATTTTCGCTCTCATCAATTTCTAATAAACCTTATTGCTATATAATGACTTCCTAACTATTAGAAGCCACGTGTTTAAACAAATGACCTTGAAATATCAGCTGATAATAATGTAATCGTCATATTAGTATTAATATTGGTATTATGACGCGTAATCTCAAGTTTGTTATTTTTCATGATTGTAAGAAACTACACATTTTGATTAGATGTTAAAAGATTTGTGTAGTAATAAATACTATGCTACTTTTTGACGCAAAACCGAAGACCAAGCGGGCGAAGCTGCGGCCACCTCAAGTTATGAAATTTGTTTTAAGTAGATTTATTTTAATTTATAGTATTTCTAGCTGTGCCCGCGGCTTTGCTCCCGTCAACTGACTACCTACCCCACCATATGTACCCTACCCTACCTATCCTACCCTACCCTACCATACTCTACCTACCCTACAATACCCTACCTACCCTACCCTACCATACTCTACCTACCCTACAATACCCTACCTACCCTACCATACCCCACCTACCCTACCATACCCTACCTACCCTACCCTACCATTTTTTTTGTTTTTAAAGCTTACCTGTATTCTAGCGAACAAAACAAAAAAATAATTATTCAAATCGGCCCAGCCGTTCTCGAATTTTAGCGAGACTAACTAACAGCAATTTATTTTTATATATAAGATCTTGCGATTACTCTGCAGAGTTAATAGTCATATTATATCAGGGTTGCAGTCAGTTTAAAGGAATCTTGAAATCGGAAATGTATATTTACTTGATTTGATTTTTATCCTATCCTCCTATCCTAAATACCTACTAGAAATGTCATTCGAGTTTCGGTTGGATACAAACATCTTTCGTTTATAATCCAGTGGACTTTAAACTATGCTTAAATAATTATAATCATGCATATAAGCCAACAAGATTAAACATTTACTAGCCGTTGCCTGCGGCTTCGCCCGCGTAGATTACCTACAATATGCATGTATTGTAGGTAATCTACGCGAACGGGCCTGTTGGTCTAGTGGTTAGTGACCCTGACTGCTAAACATGAGGTCGTGGGTTCGATTCCCACCCAGGACGAATCTTTGTGTGATGAGCACGATCATTTGTTCTGTGTCTGGGTGTAATTTATCCATAATATGTATGTATTTAGAAATATATAAGTATGTTTATCAGTTGTCTGGTTGCCATAGCACAGGCTCTGCCTAGTTTGGGATCAGATGACCGTGTGTGAAGATGTCCCAAGATATTATTATTATTATTATTACTTAAAAACCTGCCTCTTGAATCACTCTATCTATTGCTGAAAACTGCATTAAATTCCGTCGCGTAGTTTAAAAGATCTACGCGTATAGACAGCGGGAGCGACTTTGTTTTAAATAAATGTGGACAACATCACATACATTATACTATGTAAAGATAATCTGTAACCTTTGGACTGAGGAGCACGCGTTTCACCTCTAAATGACCTAAATACCGAATAATTAGGTAAGAATTTATAATGGTTATCATTTTAAAGATTACAGATATGCATTATCTTTTTACTTTCATTAATTATTAAGTTAACAGGACCACCTGGATGAGGGACGCGCAAGACAGACAAAAATAGCAGAAAAAATGGTTAAGCCGTAATCGTTCTTCTCTGTATGAGAAGAATCCTTTACGCGACAATAGCATATTACTTATAGGGTTTATTTTTATAATTATGATATGTTTTATTTGTTTAATTAAATATAAGTAGTAAAAAAAAGAACAGAAAAGTTTAAACCTCAGGCATGGCTTGAACCTGCGACTACTGATTCAACGCACCAGGCGCTTTACCAACTATTTGTATTATACTATACATATATATAGTATTATTTATATAATACAAATTATGATATAATCTGATATTTTTTAATACTTATTTAACGTAATACAGAACCATTGTTCAAACAATGTATTTAAATACCTACCTAATTAAGTTGTCATATTTCGTATTTATTGTTCGCATGTCAAATTATTGTTAAGTTTTTACAAAAATAAAGAGTAATTTATATTTTTCAAGATTATCTGTTTAAATTCAGTAACGAAATGAATGAATAAATAATCATAATAATATGTATGATAAATAAATACTACTCAGACTTTTCAACCAATAGAACAGTGATGAATGGACTGATATTTAATGCTTATTAATTTTTTAATCGACAATCTATGTTTAGTCCAAGAGGGTTATTTCTTTGTACAGGTCTATTTAATGTTTGTAAAATAAAATCGTTAAGTATTGTTTGTGTGCCTGCTAAACGAATAACAATTTTACATTGGCATTGGATTAGAATTTTAATTCATTCAAAAGTAAACCGTAATAAATTTTAGGGTGTTGTTGTGATTTTAAAACACTTTATCTTTGCCATTTATTATAGTTTTGACAAAGAAAAAAAATACGTGTCTAATATTTTTTAAGGAAGATGGACTGAATATATTTTCTGTTTATACCCTGGCATCAAGTCCATTATATTGCGTACAGTTAACAGAACAGTAGAGTACAGTTGATTTCTAGAGATTGTAAAAAGTATTAAACACTTACTCCATATAAGCTCGGAGTGCCTTCTGCATGACCTGGTTCTTCGGGAAGACGGCGGCTGGTACTCCGATGGTTATCTCACTGATGTCCGCCGCCGAGTCCCACACCTGCGCCACCACGCGGTCCATCACTGGTTGGTACCTAGAATGTACAAGAACAACTCTTGGCTTAAAATTTTAAATTATTTATTACTTACAAGTAAAAAAAACCTCTTAAAAATTAGCATAATATATGTATAACTAACTCTAGGATTGGACAATAAACCCACAACTGGTAAAAAATCCACAAAAAAACACATAAATTTATTTTTAAAACCCCCGACTAAATTTATTTTAAATTTGTATAATAACTTTCGTGAGGAGTATTCATATTTATTTAAAACAAAACGGTTTACTCACGTACATTCTCGGGATCGCCCGACTAGTTTCAGACTCAATAGGAGTCCCTAATCATGAGCTGACGAGAATATACGTGAGTAAACCGTTTTGTTTTAAATAAATTATTTTAAATTGTGGAATTGAGCGTATTTTTAAATTTGAAACACCTGAACAGATTTTCATAAATTAACGGTATAGCTAAGAATTATTCCGGGATAAAAAGTAGCCTATTCGGTAGTTAGGTACACAAATTGTAATTAATTTTACAGATATTACAATATAGTAAAGTATAACTGTGCCAAATTTCATGCAAATCCGATCAACCGTTCTGGCGTAATGGAGTAACAAACATTCATCCATCCATCCTTCTTTCGCATTTATAAATATTATTATAGATAATAAAACTCACGCTTCCTTATTTTTCATGACGTGGGCACAAAGCTCGCCCCACATGTACCCGCCGACGGAGAAACCGTGCACCACCAGAGGATGGTCGTTCTCATTGGCAGCCATCAACTTAATCAGGTCTTCGGCTATTAACTGGAATATTAAGGAATTTTGTATTATCTAAGATGTTCTAGTGGATGCAGAAGTAGGAGTTTGTAACCTGGCTACAAGACAATAAATTCGAAGCAGCGTCAAGTCATCGCATTATATAAAAAGCCATATTGGTTGGGGAATGAGGATAAAGGTTTTTTTTGTTGTTTCCAGATTTTTTTAACCCCTTACGAGACGCGGACTTTATGGGCAAAGGCTTCTATATAGAGAAGGAACGAGCATCACCATTAGGCTCACGATCAGATAGGCCGGTTATTCCAGGATTCCTTCAGATTGTTTCGTTCACCGATTGACACTTACTGTTTAACCCCCATAAAATATTAAGTTTGTTTCAAACGATTAATAAGCTGCTTCTAATATCATTTTTGGGGCCTTCTTCATGCGTAAAATATTGTAAAACTAAGGCACATACATCAAGCAAAAATACTAAAATATTCTGATTTCCAAACCTATCTAGATAACTATAAATTAAAAATTTCCAAACCTGTGATCCCTTAAGCGGCCACATGAGCTGCCACGGCGTGCAGGACACGGAGACGACGTCGAAGCCCTGCTCCAGGTACAGCGTCGCGTACTTCATCACGTGCTTCTGGCGCGCCAGCAGCCAGTTGATCATCACGCATACTGGTCTGTCGAGGCGCTTGTCTAGCCTGACAAGTTATAATAAAATTAATTTAACTATAAAACTAATTATAGAGGTGGCTCAAAGCTAGGAGGCTTTCACTTGAGCTACGCAGTCTCTAGCCCTATCGCGGTAGTTTGCATCGCTTTCGCGTGGTCCCCAGTGTATGGGAAGGCTGAAGCACTTTGGTGATTTCAACCGGTAATAGTCTGGCCTTCCCCAGAGCGGAGGAAGTCTATGAGGATTTCCGCGGGAAAAATGGCCAAATGTGCAATGGGCTTGTAGAACGCAACGCAATGACATTTTTTTGTCGACTGTGTCCTTTTTAGATTATCATATTTTAAGCTGACTATTAGCACAAATCAATTTAACGTCTATTGTTCAAATAGTCATAGAGTCAATGGCTTAACAGACTTCTAATGTTAATAGGGATCCCCAACGAGCCAACGTCCTGTCGCTAACTGGTAATTTTATTGTTAGACCGTTGCCGAGAGAACGTTACCTACACGTTTTATGCAATATGTAACTACATAGATAGAGGATTTCGTCTAGAAAAATGTTGGTATATGTATGTTTTGGCTTTCTAGCTGTCTATAAATCCTTACTAATATTATAAATGCGAAAGTAACTCTGACTGTCTGTCTGTCGCGCTTTCACGCCAAAACTACTACACTGATTTAAATAAAATTTGGTACACGGATAGTCAAGAGCCTGAGAAAGGACATAGGCTACTTTTTGCCGCGATAGTAATAAACATATCTTGGGACAACTTATACAAGGCCATCTGATTCCAAACTAGGCAGAGCCTGTATTATGGCAATTAGACAACTGATAAACATACCTATGCATTTCTAAATATATACATATTATAGATAGATTACACCCAGACAGAACAGTTGATCATGCTCATCACACAGAGATTTGTCCTGGGTGGTTATCGAACCCAAGACCTCCGACACTTTAGGTTTATTATCTAAAATAAAGTAAATTAAGTGGAAAGCTCATTTGTCAAAACCTTGGCTAACTATTATAATATTTAAAGAACAGTTCTATTTCCATTTATTTTACTTGAGTAGGCCTATTCGTTTGTCTGCCCTTTGCAATTGTTACATAATTACTCAGGTTAAGTTACCCCAATTATGTCCAGTCCACCCTAAGTGGTCTTCCTAACTACCCTTATTCTTTTTGTTGGGTTCACTTTACTTTATAAATCAAACTTTATCAATGAAAACAAATCACTAACAAAAAAATACATTGCGTAAAACCTCCTTAAATGACTTCGACATATTTAAAGGCCTTACGTCTATTAGTGATGCGCTATCATACGATCTCACGCGACAGTCACCCGACTTGTTTCTAACGCCAAATCGACCTACATCGTCGATTGGCTGTTAATTTGCGGGACGATATAATAAATACAATAGACTTGCGTAACATTTGGCGTACGAAATAAAGTGACACTACAGACGATTGTGTGACAGGGAATAGGAAACACTATAAATAATATGCTTTTAAAAATGAGCTCGTTTTGCGTGGGTGTCGCACCAAATACCAAACCAATAGTGAGCTGTTTTCTTGCTGTTGGAGTTGTATAATATACTTTTTTTCCAACTGAGATGCTATATTAGTACTGGCTGTCCCCCGCGACTTTGTTCGCGTGTTTTAGTTTTAACGGTTTTTCATTTTTACAACATTTTTCATTTATGCTCCGCTTCTATTGGTTGTAGCGTGATGTTATATAGCCTATAGCCTTCCTCAATAAACGGACTATCCAATACAAAAATAATTTTTCAATTCGAACCAGTAGTTCCTGAGATTAGCGCGTTCAAACTAACAAATAAACAAACAAACAAACTCTTCAGCTTTATAATATTAGTATAGATTACTTCCTTTTACAGTGATACGGAAGACCGAAATAGATATATGGAACTGGCTTCAAATCATTACTATTTAGAGAACCAATAAGAGAGAGAAAGAGTGATGACAATTGTGGTTTACTTACTTCATGGAGTTGGGATCAGCTTTGAGGTTGACCTTATCATTGCTGATGTACTGTATGTTCTTCGTGAGGTCCTGCGTGTGGGCGCCGCGGTCCAGCCCCACCATAGCCACGGGGGCGCAGGAGAGTAAAGGACGGAATGATGCCTGTGGGAGACACAAGATTTTTTTTATCTAAATTTATTTGAGTCACAATTGTTGAAAATATAGAAAAAATCTTTTTAGTCACTCAAAAACTTCGCTATCCCGATAATACACATACCTAATAGTAAAGCAAAACATAATATGTTCATATTTATATGACGAGAAATAAGTGAATGGCTAAGAAATCGTTGTGTTTTGGTGAGACAGTGAATTTCTTTTCTTTTTTTTTAGATTAAGGAGTCGCAATTTTCCGAAGCGCTTACTAAAAAGTTGTCTTGTTCTTCTGAAAATGGCTAGGCAGAACTAGCCATTTTCACATGCTATGTTGAGGTCGGCTTCCAGTCTTACCGGATTCGAAGAATACTGTATGTCCATATTTTTTATACCCATATCTGCCTAACTGCAGGGAAAAGGCCTCTCTACTCTCCTTCCATCTCTCCCTGGTTATGGATGTGCGGAATTGAACTACTTATATTAATACCATTGAAAAATTAAGTATACTAAAGAGTAGCAAAACTTCCTGAAGATAAAACAATTCACGATTCTTCTCGTATCTAACATATTAGAAGCCATACTCTTTGGTACTTTCTTCCATATACGTCATGGAATTAATAACATAACATCGAACCGACGTGTATGACGTGTTATAGACACCTGCCAGCAATAAAGCCACCGTTTTTTATCGGTAACAAAAAGTACACGTACCAGTTCCCAAAGCAGTTTGAAGTTACCAAGTTCCTTAAAACATGGTTTAGTGAAATGCTGCAAAACATATGCCAGGGACTTAATTTAAAGGGTTCGAATAGCGAGGCCTTGGGTATTTAAACTGATTTCATTTAAAATCCCTACTCTAGAGTTAGCTACTGGCAGTTAGGTTCTTCGGGACAAAAAGTAGTTGAACTAAAATGGATCTTTAAAATTGTTTTTTTTTTTTAGTATATTTTAGAGGATGTTAGCCTTTCTTGGACACAATTTTTATTTTTATGTGCCTTTTCAGGTGGCGAAATAAATCCGTTTTATTTTCTTTTTATTGTAGGATAGGCAACAAACGTATGATCATTTTGGAAAGTCTTATGAGTAATGAACTATCATCCAACTATATAGTTAACTGTCCGGTCAACAGTCGTTCTATTCTAGAGCTGCCTCGTCTGCCTGCCACGAAGGATTGCGGTCGCAATATTATGTATATAAGCGAAGGCAATTGCCTTCGCTTATATACATAACTCACTCGCTCACGTAACTGGCAGTAGTGCAAAACGAACACAAGTTCAATGTCAGCCAGTCAACGGCTCGACCGAGAACGAGACACGCGATAAAAAACGTAAGGCCTGTGTAGACTGGCCGATTATTATGTAATTGTTCGATAATTACTTTTTATGGGTGTTTGTAGTGTAAGTATATAGACAAGCTGCACTCCGGTAGAACTATGAAGGTACTAACTAGTAGGCGTATAGAATAATATCGCAAACTTTACTACACACCCAAAAGGGCGGAATTTTTCACTTCCAAATTTCATTTAATTAAACCAGCCAGTAAATATCCCAAAGCAGAGTAGTCCTCAAAATTTATTGACGGACCGTATTTGCATTAATCTTTAAAAACACTAAATAATTGAAAATGTATATATAACAAAAAAAATATATGATTTCCTTCGCCGTAAGCGGTTAAAATACTGAAAAAGTATGAATTAGTTTAAACTTTATGTTAAATATCACTGACTTTGGCCAAAGAGAAATAGAAATAATTAAGAATAAAAATTTATTTCTATCGAGAAAGACATCAATAAAATGTTTATTGATGTAGGTTGGTGGATTATGCTTGGTTTTAGGAACAGGCGACTAGGAACAATCTTGAATAGAATACGTCAAGTGGTGAGGTGTCGGAATAGTCGACACCAAGGACAAGAAAGACAAGAAAAAAAGGGAGTAACTAAACTGTCTACATCAATATTTTAAAACTTTGATTTAGAACTTGGTTTTGTCTCGTTTCGTTTTTATGGACATTAAAACAAAACATCATGAGGCAACAAAGAAATAACATGAAAGCGCAGTGACCTAGCCTGATAATGATTTCATCTGATCAATCTGATCAGATGAAATCATTATCAGGCTGATAGGTATATTTAATCTCATTACGAACATTCTGAAAGAAGACCAATATCACCTGGATGACGTGCGCACTATTACAGTACAGTGAATTAGAGAGTAAGGGCGCTGAGATAAATATGTAGCAGAAAAGATAGGAGACTTATAAGTTGATCGGACATTTGTCCGCGCCGCACAGGCCGCATTTTGCGAATAACTTGTATAAGAGTGCGGTTGACATTTGTGTCCAGCCGAACGAACGCGATGAATTTTATAAAATGCGTTAGGTGTCAGAATTTTCTATTAAGAATGCTGATAACATCATAAAATGCATTGACATTTATGGCAGGAGAGCCCAAGAGGATTTTTTAGGATTTTTTTTGATTTACTAAAGCGCCTCAGATGTCTATACTAATATTATAAAGCTGAAGAGTTTGTTTGTTTGAACGCGCTAATCTCAGGAACTACTGGTTCGAATTCGAAAAATTCTTTTTGTATTGGATAGTCCGTTTATTGAGGAAGGCTATAGGATATATATCATCACGCTACGAGCAATAGGAGCGGAGCATAAATGAAAAATGTTGCAAAAATGAAAGACGTTGAAACTAAAACACGCGAACAAAGTCGCGGGGGAGAGCTAGTGTTATATAAAGGGGGATACCCTCTATCCTCTTGGACCAGCATTATATAATATATAAGCTTTCTATGTAGAGCCGCGCGTCTAAAATAGGTGAACAAACGTGAGTGTCTATTTTAAAAATCTGACAGATTTAAGCGAGACGCAATAGAATGGAAATATTTCCGTTTCTGCGTTTTTATCATATTCGAAAAACCTTTCCAGGTGCAAGAACATAGAGCAGAAATGTTTTTTTTCTCATAGGTCTTTGGAATAACTCTTCACGACGCTCGAGAAAATACCCATAATTCTAATCATAATTTCATTTCACGCGTTCGGCGCGGTTACATGTGCGAACAATTATACCCAGCTGTTGGTTATTTCGGCCTTAAAATATACTTTTTTTTAAGGTTTTTTTAATTTATTTGTCCACTTACAGGTCCTATTTAAACCCTAATACCTTTCGTGTTATTTTTAGAATATGTTTAGGCCTCGTCTTACTTGGCAGTAGTAATGTTTACGGAAATAATGGGAATGTACTCAGCAAGGTTGATGCGCAGTGCGGTTACCGATGCACTTCTAAGCCGAACAATAAACAGTAGGAATTCGTTTACGTTTTGTTTTTGTTTTGATACAACTTTATAATATTGTTTTGTTGGTAATAATATCACGTAAATATCTGTTTTGTATGGACATACAAAATCTTTGAGTACTTTGGGCTTAAAGTATGAGATCCGAAAGCTAAACTAACTAGATGGTAAAAAATAGTTAAAATATAGCAACAGCTAAATTACACAGAACATTATGTTTGTTAATTAACCATGTTTAATTATTAATGCAATCGAAATGGAGAATAATCTTAACTTTGTACACAGTAATATACTTACGTATGAATAAATGAAAACTATTTTAAACCGATTTGAAAAGGGAGGCTTTTGTATTTATTTTACGCTATCATTCCAAATCAAATATGGATCGATTACGATGATTCTTTTTTTGTCTATTTTAGAGATTTGTAGACCATAATATACTACAATTATTGACTATTTTTTTTATTGAATCCCAGTTTTGAATCCCATTTGAGATATATTTTTTGCTTTGGGCCCTACAAAACATTATTATGTTTTTCCGTTGGATCCCATATTTACGCTGTTTAGTGAAATTATTCGTCAATCATAAACTGCGTGGTTTTAAATTTAATATTTACCCATTTTTGTACACGATAAAAAGGATATTAAATAAAAAAATAACCTATTTCAATTGTTATGCTGATGAAATCGCCTGGAAATAGATCAATTGTAAATGTCCCTTTACTTTATTATCTAATCAAAAACAACGCAGTCTGTTTCCTTGATACAATACAAATCAATTTGCAGCTGTATATAATCCATTGAAGATAGTTATCGGTAGACCGTATATTATGCAACTTTATTTACAAAATACTGACCAATTTTATCTAGAGACATAACATGCTTTTCGTGAATGGTGCACACGTGTTCTTCAGTCGGTATTTTTATTCTTCACGTTGTGATAATATTATTATGAATGTTTGGTGATTGTAACTGTCTAGTCCACACAAGTACTTTTACTTATACATGTTAGCGTGGCGTGGTTCGGGAGTTTATTAAACAAAACGTCCCTATACACTAATGTATATGTCTATGATTGTAAAGATGTAATATATTTCTTCTCTCACCTAAATTCTCCGGGCGAGAAATAGAAAATCATTGGTAAACACTCTTAAAACCATAGTCACCTCATACTAACATCTATCCTACGCACCATTTTAAAACGCAAATGCAATAATTTTATTTGTTAGCGGCTGATAGTTCATCCGCTTTTTCATGGGATATTTGGGGAAAGTTGGTCATGGATAACATTGTCAAGTAACTGGAGTGTGGTACATAAAAAAAGATTTTTGCCTAGCAGTGGCATGAAAAGGGCTGCCAATAATAATGATAATCATTTGAACATAAAAGTTCTGTTTCGATGTCGTTACTATCCTTTTACGGATTTTATGTAAGACGTAGGTACCTACTTCAACCCGAAATTAAGTAGTATTGAGAATACGAATATCAATTAAACTAATTTACTATAATAGTATGGCGCCATCTTGAACTAAACTTTGTGGAGGTGGTGATGGTGGTGGATGGTGTGGAGGATCATCTTGTGAAACAATTGCCTTTGGTCTTTAATGATAAATATTGGGCTGCATTCTCTCGGACTTCTGAATTAACATATTGTTAATCAGAGACGGTGAGACCAAACGCAAGATTGGTTCACTAGATGTCGCGTACGTCGCCCTAAAGACGTAATAAGTGGAAGGAAAAAATAACTTCCAGGCAGTTACCTGGGTAGCTTAGCTGGTAAAGCGACTGGCGCATTAAGCCAGTACTCGCAGGTTCGAGTCCTGCCTGAGGTTTAAGTTTTTCTTTCTACTATTTGTATATAATTATAAACTTTGTGACTCAACCAGTTTATATAGGAACAGAGCTGAACTGTTTACGTAATACAGGATTCAACTACTCATAAATATAGATATTAGTCATCTCGTAGAACTAGTAGAAATGATCCTTTTGAAGGGTTTCAAACGAAAATGTATGTATTATCGCGATTTTTTATTGTCCTGCTGGAAATTTTCATAGACTGAATGGTTTGTACCGCTAGAGTGTTCTTCTTTTTACTGGAGACTGAGCAAGAACACATTTTCAGCTTACCGCGGTTCCTTTTACAACCACGAGAAACAAAAGGAAAAATAAAATATGCGTTGTTAAAGACTTAAAAAACATTTTATAATATATTCAAACATTGACGGGCCTGTTGGTCTAGTGGTTAGTGACCCTGACTGCTAAACCGGAGGTCGTGGGTTCGATTCCCACCCAGGACGAATCTTTGTGTGATGAGCACGATCATTTGTTCTGTGTCTGGGTGTAATTTATCTATAATATGTATGTATTTAGAAATATATAAGTATGTTTATCAGTTGTCTGGTTGCCATAGCACAGGCTCTGCCTAGTTTGGGATCAGATGACCGTGTGTGAGATGTCCCAAGATATTATTATATTATTATTATATTATATATATTTGTAACGTGTACCTATTTAATTAATTTGTGTAAAATTTTGAGTTTAAGGTGTATTATTCTTAACAATTTAAAGGTGTATAGCAACAAAAAGACATCTGAGCTGTATCGAACGCTCTTATCGGCATAATAAATCATTCATTACTTAAATGGGATGGACATTGGATGTATCATCTCTGCATTGCGTGCTGCGGAGTAGACAATTACTGTACCTATTAGAGCGGGCTCTTACTCAGTTAATGGCCGAACACTCAAATTTAACTCAATTTTAAGTAGCTGTTAAGTCTCATGCTGTCTTTATCACTTTAAGGTGTAAAGTAGCTACAGATACACAATTAGGAAGTCTTAAAATTAAGATGGGTCGATATTCTGTACATCTGTGTGATCTATCTTAGCTTCGTTATTTACCATAAAAAGTCTAAATGACCCTTTAAAATCCTTGTGCGACACAAATTTTACATAATTTGTATTTATTATTTTTGTTCATACGATAAATGAATTTGATTTAAAAAAGGAAAACTCGGTAAGCTGTTCTTTTGTGTTATTTCAAAGCTTACTACAAAGCAGTTAAAACCCCATTCATGTTAACTTAAATTAATTAACATATTTGGATTTTGTGCGTTTGTATATTATTCAACCTTATAATAACCAGTTGAGGGTATATATTCGGCGACCTCCGTGGTCGAGTGGCGTACACACAGGTTTTCAAGGTGTCGCCAGCTCTGAGGTCCCGGGTTCGATCCCCGGCCGGGACAATGTAGAAAACCCCTTTTCTGCATTGTCTCGGGTCTGGGTGTTTGTGGTACCTTCGTTGTCTCTGAATTCCATAATACAAGTGCTTTAGCTACTTACTTTGGGTTCAGAGCAACGTTTGTGATATTGTCCACATTTATTTATTTATATTCGTTTCAAACATTGTTGCATAAGGTAATATCAATAATTTATAGAAGCAGCTTGTGAACAATGATTTACGAGCAACAATGTAAGTCCTATCATCTGAACAGCACGTGCCTCAATAGATACAAATGATGATAACTGTGTAATATTGGCAATTTCCATGCGATCGCGACTACAACTGATGATTGTGCGTCTAATAATACTTCCTTATTTCTTTTGATGCTTGAAATGTAGCATTTAGTATGAAGTTCAAGATTGTTATTCCATTTACTTGTAGGTACTTCTTTTTCATTAACAATATTAATTTAATTCTAAGAAACTTATCTATATATACGCAAAAAAAAAACAAAAGAAGCTAATCTAAAATATGGCATTAAAAAATTCGTCCACATTCGCTGTCCACTGGAAGTGTTCCCAAAAGGCTGGCAGCATTGCCACGTTGTATGGCAATGCTTATCCTCTGTCCAAGGTAAAAGCCAGCCCTTGGGTCACGCGAAGAGAAAACAAGGCGATTGGCTAGTTTTTAAAAATCATGTGCACATTCGGAACCTGCGGGCCAAGGGTCTTAACCTCAAACGGCTCGAATATATAACTTCCAAATTGGTTGTTATGTTTCCAGAATTAAAGACTACACACAAAGTCTGTAAGTGTCTTTGTCAATATGTATAAGCGATAATAATGCTTTAATCATACTTATGAAACACAGTTAAATCGACGTAAAAAAAATACATTTATCACTGAATAATTCTCTTATTTCAGAGTATGGAGGATATATATAGAGGAGTACATATTAAACAAATGATTATTGTATACTGGTACTTGTGATATAACAATAGATTAATTAAATAAGTTTTTTCTTACTATTTTAAAGTGATTTACTTTTAATAATGGTTGTATATGTGTATATATTAATTAATCTGTATTTCTCTAGGTCATCGCATAACGCGTGAACGGATGGAACAATATGGCTAATTATTTTTTAGTCGTGTTAATTATTGTCAGGTGTCAACAAAAGAAAAAAAAAACAAAATCTCACATCACCCGTGTGAAGCCGGGTTGATGTGCTGGTTATCTATAATAATGTCGTCCAAGAAGGTCGCAGTTAACAATATGCTTGGCTGATGTCTTTCCCAGCCAAAGGTACCAAACGATACCCGTTATGTGAGCACAAGTACCCACTGTTCTTTTTCCAGTCAAACATCTTTCCCTGCTCGAGATACGTTATGCCCATACAAAAAAAATACACTCATTTAGATCTTTCATATAGTCTCATAGTTTTTATTTTGAGTTGTGAATTAAACTACTTTACATGCCTCAATTATTTTTAACTGTTAAAGAAATACCAAGTATCTATTCGACTTCCACAGTTTTTAAACCCTTCATCTTAGGTCCCCAATTATCTTAGGTCAGATCCTTAAAAGACCAATACGTCAAAATATTTCCGTAGTAGTTCCGTAAGATCAGAAGTTTTTAAACGTGTACCTACAACTAGAAATAATCCTATCAACGCTATTTTCTAGAGTTCACTATCACGCCTATTCGGCTCCACTCGGCTATTTCCGCTAGATTCGTCACAAATGCACTATAACTCGCTAGGAGCTATAAATTGACACATATTGTTAAATTTCCGCTGTACTGCGCATGCGTCGTTTAACACCGAGAATCCGTGCTAATAATTAATTTGATACGGTTTGTATTAAAATTTCAAGCTTATTGGCTGCAGTTACTACAGAAAGTAGATTTTATTATAAATTAACGATCAGGAATTTGTTCGAAGAGGCATGAGACGCAAAAAATACGGTGGAATTAAAAGTTGAGAAAATAGATCAGGTTCAGACACTTGTGTGTTAGACAAGTGCATTCAGTTCCAAAAAATAAAATGAAATACTTTGGTAACGGTTTAATATCTCGGCAAATATAGCAATAAATATTATAAATAGAAAAGATTTGTATGTATGTAAAGAATAAACTCAAAAACTAATGGGCCGATTCCAAAAATTATTTCACCGTTTATTACATGCTACATTATTCCAGATTCACATAGGCTATAGAATATTTTGAAAAATAAATGTCCATCCGTGCGAAGCCGGGGCATGCCGACGGCGGGGTATAGCAATGAAATAGGCTCCTTAGTTAAGATGTAACTCATTTAATGCTAATTAAAGTTACATAAAAATCGTAATTGGTTCAAATCAAAAGTCCAGGATCACTTTTATCGGCAAATTTTGGCCAAATCGACACAGCGTTAGAAGCTTTATAACTGGTAGTTTCTCTTCTAGTATATATTATATTTATATATAATAATGTATGTATTATATTATGTAGTATTTAAATATGTATATATTGTATAATAGCTTTATATTATATTGTAGTGTATGTATACTTCTTATAAAAATGTTTTTCATCATAATTTTCAGTGCATTTACCACGTTTGTTTCTGCATCACCTAAAGGTTGACTGGTAGAGAATGCCTTCTGGCATTAAGTCCGCCTATGTAGACTGTGCTTGAAGTATTAAATAAATAAATAAATAAATAACCCTAAAAAGGCCGACGAATAAAAACTCACAAAGTTTCTACAGTTTCTATTAATTTATTTATTTATTTATTTAAAACTTTATGTACAAAATGGTACACGAGGTGGACTTAATGCCACTAGGCATTTATTCCGTTCAGGAAAATAACTGTAGTACCTATAATAAAGTAAAAGATAAAATATCGGAAGACATTTAATGTAAATCTATAATGAAAAGAATACTAATCCATATTGCGGCGCAAAACCTTTCAAAAGGAAACCTTGATTCACTTTTTATTGCACCACATAACCAATGGTACTAAAAACATACTACGAACTGTAGAACCATATACACAATTATAAATTGTACTAGAAATAGAAGATTGAAGAAGATGAAATGATCAGCAAATATTTTCGGGTCAGACGTTCCAAAAAATCTCAGAGGCCGTATTATAATGTCTTAAAACCATGATTCTTACAGACATGTGTGAATGAGGACCGAAAATAATAAGGAGAGGGAATCTTCTTTTTAGCTTGTCGATCAACGGTAACAAATTTTCCCAAACCAGTACTCAGCCACGCAAACGAGAGCAGGTGGTGGGGCATGCTGGGCAGCTCATTAAGTAGACCATCGTTTGAGGGATGTAAGACATACAATCCTTTTTCACACCCAGAGCTAGGTACCTAGGAAAGATTAAGGCAGCACCACCTTACAAGTACAATGCTTTCACCAGATCCATATTTTGATATCCCTGTACTTCTTTGGAGTTGAAAGTACCCATATGGTCATGGATTTAAAATGGATACACTGAACAATGCAAAAACCAAAATCGTATAAAGCTTCTTTTACTCAAAAAGGTGGTCTCTGCCTACCCTTTAGAGAAAAAAGCGGTTGAATGCACAAAACACAACGGCACTATATGCGCACATTGCAAACCCACGTGACTGATTAATGACGTCATCGCACTCGTTGCCAAGTGCACATTACACGCAATTTATCTATTCCCGCGACGTATCGCAAAACGTGTTTATGACAGATACGTTAGCATAGGTCCTAGTTGGTGACAATAGGATACTGTCTGACAAAATGGACGCCGAAGTAGATTAGAGATGATCTTTGGCATTGAGGTATTCAATGCAAAGGTATGGATTAAGGCAGGTAGATGGACATATCACTTCATTAACAAGTTTAGTTTTAGTTTCCATTCAATTCACTATCTTTTACTGGCAAATTTATTCGCGAAATAATTTGGGATTTTAAAGAAAATAGTGGTAGGATATTATGTTCAGATAACTTAGATCTCACAGTAATTTTTATTTACAAAAGCTTTTCATTTGTATGTAAAGTGACGTCTCTTTTTATTCCTCTTATGTAAGGGGTGACTAGGATGGTTTTAGCAAGCAAAAACTCGAGGAACCTTTATTTAAATTCCTATAATACAGGTAAAGTTTCTTTTGTATCGGTACGAAGATCCAAAATTAAAAATACAAATTTCTGCGCACGTGCAAAAAAAATAAAATCGCGTGATAGACACACATTCAGTACAGTAATTTTTATCATTTTATCAGGCCAGTATTAGGGTAAGATTTTCTTTTAAAGTAATTTACGATAATACTTAC
Organism: Diachrysia chrysitis; assembly: GCA_932294365.1. Lineage (NCBI taxonomy): Eukaryota > Metazoa > Arthropoda > Insecta > Lepidoptera > Noctuidae > Diachrysia > Diachrysia chrysitis. The sequence continues at coordinate 2,836,017 of OW028659.1, read as the reverse complement.
AAATTTTCCATTGTTCCTTAATCCAACCTTCCCTTGGTTCACGGCTAACGACACGGCATTCTTCAAGGCACTCATTTCTTTTGATTACCTGTTAAACAAAAGTAAATATTATAAGATAAATAGTTTTGCACTTAGCTCTCGTGGTCGCAAACATTGCTAGAGACAAAATGACTAATTAATCGATGATTTAGATCCTTGTACTTAAGCATGTACCTACCTACTTACTACAAAAACATTCTGTCGTACCTATGCAGTATGACTATTTTTTACTTATTAACGGTAGGTACTTATATTAACGGATCTTACCAAGGGATACTGTGTTTTTTTTTATTTATTAGGGACAAACAACAATTACATCTATACTATAATATTATAAAGCTGAAGAGTTTGTTTGTTTGTTTGTTTGAACGCGCTAATCTCAGGAACTACTGGTTCGAATTGAATATTTTTTTTTTGTGTTGGATAGTCCGTTTATTGAGGAAGGCTATAGGCTATATAACATCACGCTACGATCAGATAAGCAGTCGCTCCATGTAAAATATAGTGTTCAGCTGAATCCGGTAAAAATGGAAGCAGACCCCAACATAATATTATAACGTTGAATATGAATGATTTTACAGACCAGAGACTATGTTTACCAGAAAAACATCACACCTATCATAATTCTTACGTGTTTTAAATACCTATTTAATCATAGTTAAAGATTAGATACAGAAATGATAAATCGTGGGAATTTCATAAAACAATCCAAATAATAAATAACTTATTATACCTAAATTATAAGGTTATTCTTTTACCACACAAATAATAGGCATGTAATTCTGCTGGGAATGATCGCTTGAACTAAACCAACAAAGTTATTACTCAACATGAATATATTATGATAAATATTATCCCAATGAAAAAATTATAGTGCAGGTATCTCGACCGCTTTAGAATGCTTATGATTTTTCACTAGAAATGACTGATTTCGATAACCTGTCAACCCCCGCATGCATACGTGAGCTGAGAAGTTCACTCTGTGAACATCAAATTACAGGGTCGTGTGGCTTGACACACGCAGGCAGAGGGTTAACCCTGCCTACTATATTTTGAATGCGTAAGATAAAAATAAAATACAATTTCAAAATTGTATCTTTAGTTCTTTTAACGCGTATCGAGTGTAAATATTAAAAACCCGTTCACACTTTGTTGAATTCAGTTTTCTTAGGCCCGCTTACACGAGCCCGGGTTATTTTAGATTGACAGTTTGTCATACAATCAACTAACTCTGAGTTAGGTTTTTCGTACAAGTGGGCATTAGAGGCTCCTTTTGAGAACACTCGATCTCGGACCATTGAAAAAGGAATCAACGGCATTTACCGACTGCAATTGAAGTTGGTAATAGCTCACCAAAAATTATCAAATGGCGTCTTAATTTGTTTAAATAGGTGATCATTACTAATCCGTATTGATTGTTACTTTAACCAACAATACCGGACATGACATGTTGATCTTTGACCCTGTTGCAAGCTTATCACTTTGTAGCTACGTACATAAAGTGCGTCTTTTAAAATGTGCATTGTTAATCAACTGATTGATTTTATTTTGATCGGAAGGCTTCAAGTAGTCGGATAGACTGCACGGATAGCTAAGTGGTATAGGTACCTAGGGGTAAAACTGTAAGTCCCTGCGTGATGTGCTGCAGGCTTTTTATACTCCTGTCGGGGGGGGGTATCCGCAAAAATATACCTTCTCACAAAAAACCCTCAATTTTGGACACAATAGGGGATCGGACTATTTTTTTTAATTTACTCGTCACATAGATATTAAAAAAATATTAGACGCGTATTTTTTCTTTTTTTAATTAAACAAACGATGAGGATGATACAGTGAATGAAAATGTCGCGTAACGTCACAAGCCCCTACTCCAGAACTTGATAGCGCTTTAACTTTGTAATTTTTCATTGATTTCATAAAAGAACAAATGTATTTTTTTCTTTTCAAGAGTTTTTTTTTCCTTTTAACTATCTGGTGGACTAAATAGATATTTCCTTTTCGTACCCAGTCTGATCCCCTATTATTGTAGATCATCTAATTTTATAAAACATCAATTAATTTAGATTAATTAGAATAAAACTAAATTTCTCAAATATTACAGTTAAATTACACAAAGTATTGTTTAAATAGATGAATCAGATAGTTGTGTATATTACTGTATGTATAAATATAAGATAATATTGTAATCCAAAACAAAGTTGAGTGTTTAAAGTTTATAAAACAATGGAGGGACAGGTGGGCAGCTAATTCTTATTATAGTATTGTCGAAAGATCATAAACCAGTGAGATAACAGGCGAGTGTGTTTGTATGGAGAAACAACTTTTCCTCTTAACCCATTGTTGTGAGTTGTACCTCGTTGAATTAGAGGTTCATCAAACTTCTTCATACAAAAGTAGACTCTAAACACAAAAAACCGGCCAAGTGCGAGTCGGACTCGCGCACCGAGGGTTCCGTACACACCTGTAGGTATATAAGTAAAAGTTCACCCATCACTACAATCGAGTCATAGTTATGGTATGACATAATTGCAAAATGAAAAAAAAAAAAAAAAAAATCATATATATTTTTTTTTATATGATGTAACTAAAAATTTACGGTTTTCGCAATTTTTCCTTTATCTGTACTATAAGACGTTACTTCGTACCAAATTTCAAGATTCTGAGTTCACGGGAAGTACCCTGTAGGTTTTGATTCCCTTGCGAGTGTCGAAAATTTGCGGCATAAACGGGAGTATCTTTTGATCGCGTTGACTTAGAAGTTTGATTTTTTCACAGCTCCAAGAGACCATAGACTTGAGTATTTGATATGAATTTCAGCTTGATACCTCCACGCGTTCCTGAGAAAAAAGGTCTTGACAGACAGACAGACAGACAGACAGACAGACGGACAACAAAGTGATCCTATAAGGGTTCCGTTTTTACCTTTTGAGGTACGGAACCCTAAAAAGGGTTCAAATCAAATGGAGTTAGTGCGCCGACCGGTCGCAGCTCTGGTTTCACAGAGATTTGGCTGTGACGTCATGCGCGGTAACCGGTCGCCGCTTGGGTACACGTGGGTTAATATGTTTGAGATTCATATCTGGATGCATGCAATGCTTAAAACAGTTGAATCTTTCATGACATGCAGAACGCCAATAATTATTTTTATTGAACTTAAATTGAATCCATCAAATAAATAATGATTGCCACCATTTGATTTCTACTCAAATTTTAGCATACCTTCTTAGTTCATGCTTTTTTGCATGTTACTTATACTTGGCAAAACTTGTCTTTCCCTATTTACCTACTATTCCATTATTTATACCACATTTTTTTGCAAAAAATAATTTTATTTAAGTACCTACAGGATAAAAAAATATTTTGTAAATATAAATGTTTTTTTTTATTGTTTATTAAGCACTCTTTCTATACCCATGCCAGGATTTTGATAAAAGTTTAAAGTATTTTTATAGTGTAAACATCAGAATAATAGATGCTAGTGTTGCATAATTTTAAAACAAACATTTAGATTAGGACCATGGTCTAGTTAGACTTATCAAGTATTATCAATAGACTGATTTATCTATTACTGTTGTGTGTATTAGATTTTATTTTTATAATAATATCTCATGAATTACTTTGATATTTTTTGAAAATTAAATTTTGCCCAATTAATTAAAGTGTTATTTATAACTTGAGTAAATAAATCACTTATTTTTATTTATTTATTATTATTCATAATTATTGCATTTTTTTATTGCTTTAAAGTTGCATTAAACATGTTTATTAAAGTAATTAAAGTATCAACTAAGTTAACATTTTATTCTAATATGTTAAAGTGATTTAAAATTTGGGATGAGGAAATAAATGTACCTATTTACATTTTAAGGAAAACTGGGTAAAATGAATAATATTAAGTACCTAATGTAGTAAAGTTAAGTATCATAATAAAGTAGGGTATAACTAAACATATTTTATAATTAAATTAAATAAGATAATTATAAATCAAATTAAAATTCAAATGCACTTAAGAAAGTAGCAATGTGCAACATTGTAGTAACATAGTGATGCCAAATATGAACCAAACTATTTATATAAATAGCATCAAGGCCATCTCTAATCCAATACACCATAAGTAATGTATGAATTAAGTACTTCCCGAACTTAGAAAAAAAAAATTAAAGATTTTTTAATGATGACAGGTCAATGACTTATGTTTGAAATTTTATAGAACTAAGTAGTTTGACTCAGGTATTCATATAAGCTATGGTTGTTTCGTTAATATGTACATGAATTCAAGATATCGTAAATTAAAAAAAAAACGTCTTTAATATTATTATCTAACTAAATCATGATTTAATGTTTATTAGATATTAATGCACTGTAAATTATGTACCTACTTACGTGAAAAAATGGGAAACACAAACGAGACTCAGTTTACCCGTCATTTAATATATTGTTAAACATAAATTAAAAGTAAATTATTGTAAAATAAAATATATCTTTAAGGATTCAGATTACTACGTACTGCTTATTACAGCTACTTTCAATCACGCTGGCGGGCTAGAATGTGTGTAATGTGTACACACTCTTAATATTACTGTACAATTGTACATTTCCTCACGCGAACGCGTAAAATTAATTAATTTGTAAACACGTAACTTACCGGCTTTTATTTTAAACAGGAAACAAAGGTGAGATAACTTAAACACAAATTAAAATTAGAAGAATCTAATCAGCAAAAGAAGCACTACACAAACAAATTTTTATTTCACTAATAACTAGCACGCATGCAACAACTGCATCAAACACGCATCCAATGCGTGATTTGTCGACTTGACGTGCCGATTGCCGAATAGCGGTGGATGGAGGAGGCTTCGTGCGCGGATTGCGACTCCACTACAAAAAAGTAGGGTAGCACCATGGTAACACCACTCGAGTAGCTGTCAAAGTATGTAGATAATTCAGATCAGAATGTCAGGGCAAACCAAGTGGTACTTTATTTTTATAATAGTATTATTACATATTTTTATAATGAATAAATGCAACAGCCCATACCATTATGAGTTAAATATGTGAATGTCTAATTACTATGCCATAATAATGATTATGCCCAATTTTTATCAAGTAAGGTTTACGAACGAATATTTAAAACGAATGTCAATGTCATAATCACATGGCAAATAAATGTGTCAAAAAGTTAAATGTGGTCATTCTAAATAAATATTAAACTATTTATTCCTCTAATTAATAGCAAATAAAGTCGTAAAAAATGAATGAAAACGACGGGAAAGAGTTTGCAGAGCTTGGCATTAAGCCGTGGCTTATTAAACAGTTATTTAGTCTCGGTTAGTTTGTGTTATTATACGTAGATACGCAAATAATCGTGTCTCTCTTTATTCTACATTATTATTTATTTGTTTTAAATATTTACTTTTCAAGGAATAAGGAGTCCAACGCCGATCCAAAAAGGTTGTATACGACAAATATTGGCGGGAGACGACTGTATTGGTGCTGCTAAAACGGGTTCAGGAAAAACGTTTGCATTTGCGCTACCTATCCTGCAACACTTGGCTGAAGACCCATATGGTATCTTTGCGTTGGTTCTTACACCAACACATGAGCTGGCTTATCAGGTAACTATAATACAAGACTTTTTGGCAATATAATGGTACTGTTACAGTTAGCCAATATTTAGTGAGGCATGTATCTTGTAAATATTCTTACAGCTACTTCATTAAACATTCTAAATTTATTTTTTTACTGTACGTAATGTAATATACCTGTGTGCCATATATTTGTAAATTTATGGAAATTTGTATTGCACATAATTATAATACCTATCCACCATACATATGAATTACACATACACTATTTCGAATTTTATGAATCCAACCAAGATACAGAAAAAAAAACCCTTAAATTTATTTCTTTATTGTACATGTTATAGATAATTGTAATACAGTAATTGAGCAAACCTTTGAGTGAGAGAGTGATAAAAATTAAAGAAGATATTTTCTTTTAGATAGGAGACCAATTCAGCATCTTAGGTCAGCCTTTAAAACTAAGAGTGTGCATAGTAACAGGTGGATCAGATCAATTGGAAGAGTCTCTCAAGTTGAGCAAGCGGCCCCACATAGTTGTAGCAATGCCTGGACGTTTAGCTGACCATATTACTGGCTGTGATACATTTAACTTAAAGAAAATTAAGTATTTAGTACTTGATGAAGCTGACAGGTTAGTTAATGGTTTTTAACAGATTTACTCATACTTTTATTGTTAAAAAGGTGTTATTACCACTTTAACCTCTGGATTAATTCAACAAATATGTTCTTATTAGTTTTTCCTGGTTCGTGTATTTATGACCAAATACCACAGCTTGTATATCTATCTATCTATCTATCTAATAAGCCCGTTTTGTCCCACTGCAGGGCAAAGGCCTGTATAATCTATTTTTTTTTTCTTGCGGGCAGTTAAAAGCTTAACAGAATGTACTTAAAACTGTTTTCCCTCTTTATTGTAGTAATTAAATACTTGATTAAATTATTGTCTCAGTTTTTAGGAAACTCATTAGTTACAATCAAAGAAATTTCTAACACTTAAGAACTATATATCTCTCGTATTTTGATACATGAAATCATTATGATCATCTACTATAATTATCTAATCAATATGACTATCATTAAGACATCAACCAATTAAATTTAAAATTCATTTATTGTTTTTAGGCAAATACAAATAAATTTTAAATAATAACTCCCTAACTCACAAATATTAGTTCTTTTTAATGATAACATACTTTATTTATAGCAACTTTATTGATATAAGTTTTTTTTAAAGTGTCATTAGGAACTTTATTAAAGACTTTGAACTCTTTTTACTTTCCAGATTGTTCAGCGAGTCGTTCCAAGATGATTTGGAGACTATATTCAATGCGCTGCCCGCACAGAGACAGAACTTACTATTCTCAGCCACAATAGCAGACAATGTAAAGGAATCCAAACTTCTTCAACTAAAGAAAGATGTAAGTTGTTTATTATTATACTAGCTGCGCCCTGCTTCACCTGCATGTTGATGAAAAATGGTGATAATGATGATGATAAAAAGCATATGTGTAATTCAGGTAATAAACTATTTATGTACCAAATTTCATTCAAACCCGTTCACCTGTTGATTGTGATTGAGTAACAAACAAACATCCATCTATCACTTATCTTCACAAACTTTCACATTTATAAGAAGACCAAAAAGAAAAGAAAAATAAATACTACAAGGTAGACTGAATTTTCTACTTTTTTTTTTATGAAAATCGTCCTTTTCATGGTTTAGCTCTGCTACGGGGTCTGGGATTCTTACCTGTTGAAATCCTCAAAATGCTCCCTTCTTTATACTGGCTAACTACCCACCCTTATAAATTGCTACAGTGTTGTCATATTAAAAAAAGCTACAGAATACTAAATGAATATTTATTTATTCTTTATTGTAAACCGTAAACAAAAATAAACATGGAAAATAAAATATTTATATACATAACAGTGGTACAAAGGGCGGCCTTATTGCGCACGGCAATTTCTTCTAGGCAACCATTGGACGGAATAAGTTTAAGAATATTATTTATATCTCTATCAAAAGTTTTAGACAATATAAGTAATCAATCTAATATTAATGAAAGTATTTTAAACCCCCACAGAAGCTCCTAACATGGTCAGAGACAGATACTCAGTTGACAGTGACCACACTAGACCAGAGATACGTTGTGTGTCCGGCGTACGCCCGCGATGTGTATCTCGTGCAGACGCTGCGAAAATACCGCGAGGTTAAACCCAGCAGTCATATCATCGTGTTTACAGATACTAAGAAGTAAGTACATACACGCAAACACACATAAATACAGTCACACATGAATACAGTCACACATGAATACAGTCACACATGAATACAGTCACACATGAATACAGTCGCACATGAATACAGTCACACATGAATACAGTCACACATGAATACAGTCACATATGAATACAGTCACACATGAATACAGTCACACATGAATACAGTCACACATGAATACAGTCACACATGAATACAGTCACACATGAATACAGTCACACATGAATACAGTCACACATGAATACAGTCTCACATGAATACAGTCACACATAAATACAGTCACACATGAATACAGTCACGATAGTAGATAGAATGGACATGTTCTCATTTTTATGGTTTAGTTTTAGTTTTCTGGGCTTTTTTGCTCTCGGCCTCTTGATTGGGCCATTATTCGTGAATTACAATTTTATGGTTTTTGACATTAGTATTACTAATAGTGCTTTACGGTGTTATTCTATGTGACAAATCATAATTATTAATATTTGAAATTAATATAATTTTTGACTTAACTTGGTACCTATTTAATTAACACTTTGAACGCCGACTCGCAGATACAATGGGAATTCAACTGTCTGGGGAATAAAGACCTGATTTGTTAAGATCTTAGACTATAAATTTAGTTCCCTTGCATACCTTATAACGATAAAGATTAAAATAAAAACGCCTTCACTAATAGATTATAATATTATTCGATTATTTTCCAGAGAATGTCAAGTGCTATCAATGATGTTAAACGCGATATCTATGGACAACGTGTGCCTGCACGGTTTTATGAGACAGAAGGAGAGAGTTGCCGCCCTAACGCAGTTTAGAAGCAACCTGAAATGTACGCTCGTAGCTACTAATGTTGCGGCCAGAGGACTTGATATACCTACAGTAGATCTCGTTGTCAACCACAAGTTGCCTTTAGAACCGAAGGAATATATTCACAGGTAGTTAACTTATATTTTGTACCTTATCCTTACTAATATAATAAATGCGAAAGTAACTCTGTCTGTCAAGCTTTCACGCCAAAACTACTAAATCGATTTAAATGAAATTTGGTACACAGATAGTCTAGAGCCTGAGAAAGGACATGGACTACTTTTTGCCGCGATAACCGACATCCACGCGGGCGGAGCCGCGGGAAACAGCTAGTAGTATATAAGACTAAAAAATTAAAATGTCTATCTACCGTTTCGTGACAATAATATTAATTCTTTTTCTGCAGGGTGGGTCGGACAGCTCGCGCTGGTCGCACCGGTATGGCTATATCATTGATAACGCCATACGATATCCTCCGGCTTGGAGAGATAGAAGAAGCGATCAAAACTAAACTGACCGAATACAAAATTGATGGTGAGTCGCATTTGTTTTAAAGGTGCGACCACAAGAGGTGGAACTCCACCGCAACTAAATTACGCGACAAAATATTGTTATAGGCAATTTTAGTTGTAGCTGTGAAGTTCCGCTGCCGCTTAATGCTGTCTCAAACAATTTCATACTAGCTGCCCCCCGCGACTTTGTTCGCGTGTTTTAGTTTCAAAGGTTTTTCATTTTTGCAACATTTTTCATTTATGCTCCGCTCCTATTGGTCGTAGCGTGATGTTATATAGCCTATAGCCTTCCTTAATAGACGGACTATCCAATACAAAAAGAATTTTTCAATTCGAACCAGTAGTTCCTGAGATTAGCGCGTTCAAATAAACAAACAAACAAACTCTTCAGCTTTATAATATTAGTATAGATATGCTTAGTCGCGGTGCAGTTCCACCTAGTGACCACCCTATAAAGATATATAGCGTTCACCAGTTGGCGCCACTGGCGCGTTGGCTGTCAAAGCCCACCAACAAAAAATGGAATGGCCTTGCGTCTGACTAGCGCCCTTGGCGGCAAAATTAAGAGGGGACTTTCTCCATACAAACGTATTCCGCTGTTTTCTCGTGGAAAATGCTTTTAGAGCAATGATTTTTTCCCAAAAGATATAGGTTTACTTAATGCGTGCCCCTATTGTTTCTTTTTCTCCAAATAATCTCTTACAAATATGATCCTTCAATAATGACCGTTTTATTTGTCTTGTTCCAACCAGTCCAGTTTTGGAGAAACGTCTTTTGGTCAACAGTTTTGTAGGTAAAACAGCCTAAGCTGCAGTTGTTCCTTATGCACTTTACGGTAGGTCGGAGGTGTGCGACGGCAATATATTCTTTAAATACCTATATTTCTAAACCTCGGGAGTCGTGTCCCCTCATTCTATCTATGACTGTACACTGCCCGAAGGGCATTCGGGCAGTGTACAATCATAGTCATATATTATATCGTATTTTCATATTTTATATTTAATTCGGATTTAAAATACTTACAGATGACGAAGCTGTAAAGATCTTCACGACGGTAAGCGTGACGCGGCGTGAGCAGGAAGCGCAGCTGGACAACGAGGAGTTCGAGCAGAGGAAGCGGAGCTACCGCATCAAGCGCTGGATCCAGGCCGGAGTCGATCCTGACATGATGGAGGAGGGGTGAGGAACTAATATTGTAAATAGGATGCAAAAAGCGGAGCTGGACAACTTTTTTGTATATACACTAGGCTTGAATTACCTTTAAGGCTTCATTGTACACCCTCCAAACTTGAACACCCTCATTTTGGGTTAATAGATTCCGGTTTTTTATTCCCTTTTTATGATTCCCTTCACTGGGATTCAGTCGTCGGTAGATACCTTTCAAGTGTATTTATTGTACTTTTTATATTTTGTAAATGGGTTTATAAAAAAAGTCTTGTTGAATAATTTTTATAATAATCGTCATCCTCAGCCTTTGTCATCCAACTGCTAAATATAGGCGTCTTCTTATGCCATTCTCTTCGGTCCTGTGCTAGTCTCATTCAGATTCACCCGATTTTTTTTTGTCTCCGGCTCATCTTGCTCCCGAACATGGGATTTTTATTTTATTGTTTTATTATTGTAAACTAAATTAAATAAATTTTAAATCCTCGAATTGTATTTAATAGAAGGTTTTATTATTGTTATTTTATTATTATTGCGGTAACGACATCCCTAACTTTGGTTTGGTTTCGGATATCTACATTACGGACTCGGTCTTGATGTCGATTTCCGCAATACATGTCTAGTTTTACAAAGCATCGAATATATTTTTATTTTCACAGGCTTGAAGAAATGCGCCGTAAAAGAATAAAAGCCGCTAAAAAGGCGAAACTGGCGAAAATCAAACAAGTTCAGGATGATATCAAGGATCAAGAAGCAAAAACCGAAGATCGGCTTCCTCACGCAGGTTCGGAAGACATCGATGCCTCCATCAAGCAGGAATTAAAGAAAGTTAACAAAACTCTTATGAAAAAAGACGATCGGTTCAAAAATGTTATTGGAAAGATCACCAAGATCAAAAGAAAAGCTGATAATGTAAAAGCAAAGAATGAAAAACAAAGTATTAAAAAGATAAAGAAAGGTAAAGCAGGTGTTAAGTAATAAATGTGTCTTTTTAATTACATTTGTTTTATTTTTAAACCCAGACGAAAAAAGAGCGGTTTTATAAGTTTAACACGTCGATCAGTCTATGGCATCGTAGCTCCTTAACGAATGGACCAATAGGCATGTTTCCTATTTTTTTTTTTAATGTCCGCCTTGTAGATTATTGAATTTTATTCGACACGTATTTTTTCTTTTTTCCTGCAAACAAATAATGATCAAAATACAGAGAACGGAAATTTCGTGTGACGTCACTCCTCGCTACAATTTTTACCAAGGCGCGGCGTCATAAGCCCCCACTCCGAAAATTTAAAGCGCTGTATCTTTGTATTTTTTTATCGTTTTGATAAAAGAAAAAATACGTGTCTAATATTTTTTTATTATCTAACTGACGGACTAAATAGAATTTAACTTTTCATACCTAGGAAACATCCCTATTATAATGCGTTTTTTTTTGTTAGAAAACTGACGAGATCGAACGTGGTTTTTAGCTATGTATAAATAATTTATGAGTTTGAAAGTAGTCAGCTATTTTCTAAAATTTGTCAGAAGTTTTATACAAAGTTTTCTATTGTTTACGATGGTAATAAATAAAAAAAAAGACGTTTGTCAGCCCTGAAGGTAGATTGAAATAATAAAAAGGCGGCTGATGTTGTAGCAAAAAAACTGAATGGGACCAAATTAGAGCAAAGAGACCTTAAAAATAGTACACAAAATAAAAATCAGTGATAAGTAGTTAATAATTTATTTTTATACATTATAAAATTACAAATAAATACAACAATAATATATTTCATTGATTTATTCAAGCATGTCGCGTCGATGGCAAATAATTTGGCACAAAATTTAAAAGCTTTCGCATATTTAAGGCCAGGCTATAATTTTCTTTCTTATATTTGATTACTTAAGTCATATTTTCGCGATAATACATTTATTTCTGTCTTAAAGGGCTAGGCTTAAATACGTATTTCGATTGACAAATTATTGTAAATAACAAAAATGTTTATTTATTAAGGCCCGCTTGCACAACCCCGGATTATCTTTTAAACTCGGAGTAGTTAACTAAAATGTTAACCTAGTAAACATTTTAGTTAGTTAACTAAGTTAAATTGACAGTTTGTCATACAATATGACAATATTGTAGTAATTTAACCTCGTGTTAGCAACTTACTCTGAGCTAGTGTTCTCGTGCAAGTGGACCTCATCAACATAGTGATTTGGCCTGCAGTGGAACAGAGATCGTTGGTAGTAAACTCTTATAATATTGCAACCCGGTTTGGAATGTATTGTATGTGAATAAATTACAATTGTTTTTGTCAGATTATTAAAAAATATGAAACACGTTTTTTCCTTGTTCTACGTAGTACGTACAAAAGTTCACGACGATACACTGATTTTAAATGTCGCGTGACGTCACAATTTCGTGCATTTCGTACGCAATTATGACGTCATAACCCCCACTTCTAAACTTTGATTTGCTTTACCTACTTAGTATTGACTTATTTTGAAAAAGTTAAAAATACGTGTCTATTATTTTTGATTATCTGACGAACGAATTTAGATTTTGACTTTTCACATTCTGTTATCTCTCTATCCATGATCAAAGTAGACTTTAAAAGTAGTGTAGAAAACTTAGGATATTGAACACATACTGATATTAGGAATTTGCGATATTATTAGCTTTTTATTAGCACTTAGGTGTTCATGCACAGAATTTCTGTTTTCTTTTGACGTGACAACGTCTTATAAATTGGTTTGCCGGGTGACACTTCAAGAAACTGGGTAACGCTCCGCTCACGTTATGCGCTTACAATGAGAGCGAGTGAGAGGCACGCGTCCCTTCCACTCGGGCATGGTTAGCCCGCCTAAGAGCGAAAGAGACAGACATTGACATTGACAGTCGTTGTCACGTAAAACTTTCGCCCGTATACCGACTTTACAGGCAACCAATTTTTTATTCGAGCGATATTCCATAACAATAGATTATTTTTAATGTGGGGCAATATTATACAAAGAAATAAATGTCGCAAAGATATGAACTTGAATATTATAATAACAATTATAATTTTAAAAGATATTCTTATAAATTAACATTTATTTTCTACTGAGGAGTATGGGCAACAATTTATCATGGGAACGAAACTAGTTTAAGTAGTCACAGTTGTTTTTTTATTCAAAGATACATCGAATAACACTGTATAAGGCAAAATATAGTTTTTTCGTAAAATCGTAGTTATTTTTAAGTAGATATTTAAACATTCATCTGCTACATGTCAGGCGACCAAAGGCCACACTAACGACCCAATGGGTCCCTCTAAATGGTAAAAGACATCGTGGTTGGCTCAGACAGAGATTGCGGGAGGAGCTGGACTCCTTCGATAAATATTGGTTCAGCACAGCCTTAACCAGAGAGATATGGAAGGAGAAAAGAGAGGCATTAGCCCTGCAATGGGACAAAACTGAAGAGACAAAAAAACTATATTCATCAAACAACTGGTATGTCATAATTATTATACTTAGATAAGTAGGTATATAACTTTGTCCATGACATTGTTACGCAAATAAGAAGTTCATTTTAAACGCCTTGTGAAATCCTTTTATACATTTGGAACATCATAAAATGATTCGTTTAGGTCCCTATTGTTTTAAATAAAGTAAATGACCAGCGATTCTCAAAGTGCGTGAAACAATTGAAAAAAGGTGTCAATACTTTTAATACTGAAGTAAAGTTATTTATTTGTTTAGAAGAGGTTTGAAACCACTGTAATAGTTTGTCCTAATAAGCCCATTCTACCCTTAGTGTGAATTTGCATTTTTTTCTAGTTTTGTCGTGCCATGTGATGATTTCTTAATATTAAATATAACTTGATAAAAATTCTAGTATAACATTAAATCACAATTATAATTCATCTAGATACTATGAACTAAACATGAGAATTACTTTTATGAAACTAAACGTTTACAATTTTCAGGTCATGTTTAAAACAAATGTTCTATCTCTTTCGTTCCTTTAAGGCTTTCGTAAGAAGAGAAAGGATAGAACATAGTTAAATAAAACAAACAAAGTACCTATTCAACCAATTGAAATCTTGAGCAACATAAAAACAAAAATTCTGAGATATTGTCAAATTTAAATATTACAGAAAATAAATATTAATATTTACTGATGTAAAAGGCCGATAGCTTTTAAAATACAAATGTCAATTAATAATATAGTATACCATCTCTTTTTACCAAATCAAATTAGAAAGTGATAGAAGATCTTTATCTTCTAATTGTATTTTGTAGAAAGAGACAGCACTAACACTTTTGTTTGTTTGTTTTTGTTTTTTCTTTATTTTGGTGCAATGCAATATAATGGCCAGTGTATATAGATGTAACATATAATATATCTACCTGTATCTGTATTTGATAGAGACTATAGCTTTTTTTATATATTTTGTTTGACTTACAGTACATATCACGACAAATAAGGCAAGATTAGAAGTTTTTCGAACAAATAGTAATTGTGGAATGTTAATATATAGTTTGCATGATGAAATACTTCAATACATAGGCTAATTTATGTTCAGAACTTTAAGCAAATGTTAGACATTGAAATAAAACAATTTTTAAACAATTCCTATCGCGATTTATTTAGATTTTAGTTCCCGACGTTTCACCGCTTTAGCAGATGTCATGGCCACGGGCAAACTTGAAAAGTAAAATCTAAATAAACTGCAAAAGAATCCATTTAATAATAGTTTTAAATCAATTTATTTTCTTTTATGACTTACCAAGGGCACTGTATGATACAGTAAATGAGTATTTAGAAGTCTGACTGACAATTTGCTTCATACATAATTCTAGTATTCAGAATCCGGTAAGACTGGAATCCAGACCAAACATGTCTTGTTAAAAAAGCTAGGCAGAATATTTTCTTCATATACATTTTCACGTACATCTTTTAAGGCTACGATACTATCATGATACGTACTGCATTCACGTGAACGTTTACGTTTATTCCGACATTTGCAACAGTGAGTTGATGGTGGCGTCTTTGTTGCGGCCGTTCGCTTCAAGGACAGACCTGATCACCTCCTTATCCATGCTGGGGAACATCTCCTCAATCTGAAAAGGTTTTAATGATTATGAATTGTAGAGGTACGTAGTTTGTTATATAACCTACTGAAAAAAACGGAGTATATTATTGTTTTATTAATAAAAAGATATAACAATTTAGATGAAAGTAACTCAACATTTTGTTATTGCATTAAATTGCCAACATAAATACTAAAGTTCAAACTCAAATTCTTTAACGTTATAAATTCTTCGACATAAAATAATTTAAAGCCTGATATTTTTCAGATGACTTAATAAGTTTTTTTGAGCTATGAAGTAAGAACACTCGACCAAGTTAACAAAACTCTTTTATAATAAATGACAATTCATTTTATGCTTCATGCTTCTACCCCTGGTTTTGTCAGTGTTGGCTCTGTTCGTCGGATTGGTTATCGCGGGAAAAAAGTAGCCTTGTCGTTGCTCAGGATTCAGCTTTCTCCATAACAAGTTTCGGTTCATTAGTTTAGAAGTTAAAGCATAACAGGTAGACAGAAATTGTTTTATAGAGGATATATGAAGGAAACAGAAAATCCCTTATTATTTATAGCAGGAAGTTATGTAGGTCACCTGTTGCAGCTGGTCGGCGGTGATGGGCGGCGGCTGCTGCGGCGGCAGCGGCTGCGGCGGCGCGGCGTACATGGGCATGGCCGCGTAGCCCACGCCCGTGCTCGGCACCACCAGCATCGGCGGGAACGCCGCCACCGACGCCGGGCCCACCTGGGACACACGACGTTAATAGGCATGTTTCCTAATTTATTTTTAATGTTCGCCTGGTAGATTAATGAATTTAATTGGACACGTAATTTTTCTTTTTTCCTACAAATAAAATATGATCGAAATACAGAGAACGCAAATTACGCGTGACGTCACTCCTCGCTACAATTTTTACCGAGGCGTGGCGTCATAAGCCCCCACTCCGAAACTTTAAAGCGCTGTATCTTAGTAAGTTTTTATTGTTTTTATAAAAGAAATAATACGTGTCTAATATTTTTTTATTATCTATCTAACTGACGGACTAAATAGATTTTAACTTTTCATACCCAGTCAACATCCCTATTACACTTTTATACAATAGGGTAGATGACAGGGTATGGAAAGTCAAAATCTATATAGTTCGTGTAGATAATAAAAATATATTATACACGAATTTTTGCCTTTAAAGATCAAAATCTCATATTAAGTTTAGTTGGAGATTTTAACCCTTTTTATTTGTGATTAGAGTCTACTTTTGTATGAAGAAGTTTGACGATATACGATCTTTAACGTCTAGTTCAACGAGGTACAACTCAGAATCAATTCGTTAAGCAATTTCTATCATCGTTACCGCTTGTAGAAATGTCACTTGTCTACAGGGGCAGATCTCTCAACATAAACATTGTTCATTAAAATGCGTACAGTGCAAATACCTTATCTCGTTTGACAAATGTTATTTTGTTGTAAAGCTAGAGAACATGAGCACTTACAGAATAGCTGAGAACTAAGTTGATAGCACCTTCCTTCCCATCGCCTTGCTTGCCGTTCAGCGTGAACCAGTTGTCAACTGTCTCACCCTAAATATAAAAATAAAACCTCAAATTATTTAATAAGCTAAAACACAAATTGGGACACAAAGACAGGCTTTTTTGCATTTAATTGTTGCCTTCTTATCAAAAAGCTAGGTAGACAGTAATGGTGTACTGTATCCCGGTCGTTTAAATGTTTTCAACTGTTTAAAATTTATAAATAAACAATAGTAACATATACATACCTGAAAAACTGTGCTGGGTACAGTGATGTGTGCCCAAGCGATCAACTCGTCCATTGTGAAGGAGCACTCGTCGAAGATCTCCAAGTATATAGTCGTAACGCCGACTGGCAGCAAGCTGGAGAAATAACATAGCAAATGTAAAAAAAACATAGTAAAAAAAACAAAAAGACACGTTATTTCAATTGTTATAAACAATTCAAACTATCCTAGTTTGGATTACATTGATAACTTGTATGCAAAATTTCAGTATATGTCTGGTTCATTCAAGAAACGATTTGTTTTGCTAACGGACGGTAGAATTTTCGAAGCAAAACAAAGTAAATTCTACCGTCCGTAAGCAAAACGATTCGTTTTTTTATATAGGAACTGGCCATTAATAGGAAACCGGAAGGTCGGTCCAATTTAATAATTTTTTTTTGCATTGTTACTGGTAAAGTTAAGGTATTTGGCAGATGAGGCCATTGCCCAGAAAGAGACAATTACAGAGTGTTGGTAGGCTTAGATTTTTTTTCTTTTTTTTTTTTATAAAATTCTCTAAAATTAATACCCTTTATATGCCAAGTTGTGATGGCCTAGCGGCACATGAAGCAGATTCGAACCCAGGCTAGCACCAATGTGACTTTTCAAAGTTATATGTAAAGACTTAATTAGTCTAAGACAGCTCAGACAAACGGTGAAGGAAAACATCGTGAGGAAACCTGGATTCCAAATATTGGAATATGAAATCGTCAACCCGCTTCTCTATGTGGGAATAAACCTTTGCCCAGCAGTTGCACATTTACTGGCCGGTTTTATATTTATTTGTCCAGTAGTGGATTATATTTATGCTCACCAATGAACCACCTTGTTCCAGCGCGGGGTCCGGCCGCCGCTGGGGTCCGTGTGCGTTTCATATATGCAGTGACCCACGCGGACTCGCACGTACGGGTCCATGCGAGTTATACCTGTATATATATAAGTTTAACTATACTAATATTATTATAAATGCGAATGTAACTCTATCTGTCTGTCTGTTACGCTTTCACGGCTAAACCGCTAAACTGATTTTGATGAATCTTGGTATGTAAGGACATAAGCTACTTTTTGCTGCGATAACCGACAACGACGCGGGCGGAGCTGCCGGCAATAGCTATTTATATATATGACTGCAAGGATAGAAAATTTTAGTTAAGGAGATGGCATGTAGTTAGAAATCTGATACTCTTAAAACTTTTACAATACAATATGCAATACTCACACTCAATTTATTATTAAATGATAATTGACTGACAATTTAAATTATCACTCCAATAGGTTGCAAAGTCTCGGCTCAATCGGATGTCAAAATGGAGTTCCAATACAGCTTGCAAGATTTGATCACTTTTTCATTGAATTAAAAAAAAAATGTTTTTTAACTTACCATAATTTTTAGAGAGCTTAGCCTGTGCTATCGTGATGCTAAGCCTTGGCGTCACCGCCGGATATCCAGCTTGAGGGCCCTGTATGAAAGGTACATTCTTAGTGTTATTCAATCGTTAGAGTAGTTAAAACATAAAAAAATAATTGTAGAAATAAGTATTTACCCTGGCTCTTGTGACAGGTGAAAGAAGAGTAGGGAGGCCTTTGCCCAGCAGTGTGAAATTTTAGGATAGTAATAAAAATAAGTTTTTATTAAAAACATATTTTTAAACACTTGACTGGCCGGTCTAGTGACTGTTCTAGTAAGACTGGTCTAGTGGGTAGTAGGACTGGTCTAGTGGTTAGTGACCCTGACTGCTAAACCGGAGGTCGTGGGTCCGATTCCTACCCAGGACAAATCTTTGTGTGATGAGCATGATCATTTGTTCTGTGTCTGGGTGTAATTTATCTATAATATGTATGAATTTAGAAATATATAAGTATGTTTATCAGTTGTTTGGTTGCCATAATACAGGCTCTGCCTAGTTTGGGATCAGATGACTGTGTGTAAGTTGTCCCAAGATTTTATATTATATTAAACAAGAGCTTTTAAACTTTTAAGTCAGTTTAGCTCACAATGTACAATAGGGGTGCGAACTGGGTATGAAAAAGAAATATCTTTTTAGTCCAACAAATCGATAAAAAAAACCTTGTCTTTTTTCTTATATTAAATCATGAAAAATAACATATTTAAAGTGGTTCAAAGTTCAGAAGGGGGCTTGTGACATAATGTGTTGGTAAAAATTGTAGCTACTAGCTAGCTCTCTGGGTAGCCCTGTGATGGTACCTCTAAACTTATTTATGTTTAATTCAGATATTAAAAAATTTAAATACATACATTAACTCCACAATACTGCTGCTGTAGTGCCACAGCTGTTTGATGGTCCGCTTCATCATTTGCAACGTCAGTGCGAAGGAAACCCGCAGGTAGAGGGCCTAAAAGCACCTGTAAGAAGTACCTACATGTAGTTACAGTTTTTAAAGGTTTACCGACCTTTAGTCACATCTAAAATTAAACGGCCCAGAAATACTCTCTCTACCCCGACGATAAAACAACGCTTCTCCAAGAAGCATTCGAGTTTATTTTGTGATGTTTATTAGCTAGCAGTAGCAACACAAAACACAACCGCCGTATATTACGTCCTCGCCGGCGAGGCCCGTCGCGTATAAATAATTCTGGAGGCCCCCAAGGTTCTCGCCAAAAGTCCGGTGAAGCAGTCAAAGCCTGCGCTCAGGCAAACTTCGTAAATCTCTTACAAAAAAAAAAAAAGTTTTTAAAGGTGACACTAGCAGTATATTTAGGTGGTTATGCGAGCCTAGGTACTTTCAAGCATCTGTGATGCTAAAAAAATTAGTTGTTACAATACATTTCTACTTCTTCTTTGAGTGTTGATTAATGGCAGTAAAATTTTCCCAGACCAGTACTGTCAGTACTGTCATACAAACAGCATTGTCTTTGGCCTTGTACAGGTCCACGCAAGTGTAAGTAGTAGAGTATTTCTACTAATACAAGGAATAAGGTAAATAGCGGCATAAGCAAGTGTATTACACATTCTGATTAATTTTGTTACAGGGTCTAAGAAAATTAATTGTTTCCTTAGACACTGTAAGGTTTGTAGCATGGTAGATCCTGCCTTACTGAAAAAGCAGTGATCGGCAGTTATAAAAAAACATGGTAAAAGTCATTGTATGTTTTAACAACTACATTGGTTAACTGTAATGAGTCACTTAAATTTTTGAATCTATCCTACATTCAGTTCCATTCACAAATCCTACTCAGTGCTTTCGAAGCACTTATTCCAGACTCAGACTAACTGTGCCCTGCGGTGTCACTTGCCTTGATAATCTCCCAAAGCAAATAACGTGATGTTAAATAGACTATAACCTTTCTCAAGAATTGGGCTATCAAATGCAAAATGTTTACTTGAAGTGATAGTTACAGCAACTTCAATTGAACAAAATCTTCAGCTTTATTTTATTAGTACACAAATTACACTAAACTGTTTTTTTAAACCATCTTTAATTATGGGTTAAAGTAGAATGTATATTTATATAGAAAAATAAAGCTGTTTGCCATTATCTCCATCTCTTAAGTATACTAGCTCAGATTCAGGTGTCTATCTTTTGTCACATTGGCATTTAAAAATTACTAATACTTTGAATAAATTAATCTATATCTTATCTTAATTAATTCATTTCATGAGTTAGGTGACTACAACTATACAAATGGTGTTTTTATATCATTGTCCTTCATAAACAAAGCAAGGACTTTAAGAACTGGAATGATGATATCATAAAGAGAGATTTTTTTTAACAATATTATTAACTTTAACAAATTTTGTTTCTAAATGTATCTATCCAACTATTTGCAGGAAAAATAATATTATCAGAAAAAAAAGGCATATATATATATCTTGAATAGTCAGATAAAACTAGATAATTCATATCAGTCTTTACTCACTAGCCAATTAATAGAGTAATTTAATTAGTATATTACCAAAACATGCAGAAGCTATTAACTCAGTGGTGCAACAGAAGTATTATTCTCAGGTTAATGACCTTTCAGCATCCATACATTTTTACAATAATCCTTAGACGAAGTCTGGAAAATTCCTACTATCGTTAATCGATATTTGCGTTCTAATTTCCAACAACACTACCCAAACAATCATACTCTATATAAATCTTGATTGAAACCGGTTAAACAGCTTATTTACCACCCAAAAAAACTTCATTATCATAATATTCTCTCCAAATAAACGCAATAACAATGATTCACACTCGCAAATCGGGTATCAAGTATTTATTATTAATACTTTTATGGGACTTACCCTACGGCGACGTTCCTCGTTCCGGTCGTCCGGCATGGTCGACGTCATGTTTGTTTTCGACAAATCAAAGTAATTTCTTCTATAAAATGAATTTGATAATAATTTTTCGTCTCTAATCAATAAAGAGTGCAAACAAATATTAACGTGTGATACACTGTGATGACAACTTAGATTGACAATAAGCTTCACAGGTTCACAGACGTCACACGACGTCACTAATTTGTTTGACAGTTGCTAGAGATGTACCTTTGCTTGTGTAATGTGTTCATAGTTTACTAATGAATTAGACTACTCCATTTTCATGGTTTAATCATCGGGGAGTGTTATGATCACCAAGCCAGTATCGCATTGTGAGTATTAACTTTAACACACAAACCAGTACCGAAAGAGTTCTCTCCGGCGGCAGTGTGAACAGACCGCAATTAACTATTAATATTTATGTATCTCTTTTATTTACACAGGAACGTAACTGTACATTTTTTGAGTGAAAAAATTGACGATAGTTCCTTGTTTCCTCGTTGTTGGTGGGACAAGATCCTTAAATTTTATTTATAAAAACATAGGTTGGTAAAAATACTACAGTTTTTACAATTCCAATTTCCAACTTATTTTCTACGATTCCCAGATTGGGAGACCTAGGGTAACAGAGATAAACTGGATCGTAGAGAATAACTGAGAGACATTAAAATAGTTTAACGTTCAAAAATTGTCAGTCTCTTTAAGGTATAAAAAAATTAGAAACGTTTACTGTAGTACATCCACAGAACAAATATACTCTACCGAGTACATCACTATAAAAACTATACGTCAAAAAGAAATAACTTTGCGTTCGATTATTTCTGTTTGTGTTTATTTCTACTTGTTGAATTAAGTCTAAAAACTCTGTAAGTGTTAATGTTACAGTTTTTCACTTCTCCGCGGAATTTTGTGTCCATTGACGTTTGTATTAGAAAGTTTTACTATCTAAAACATATGTGGTTTGATGTGAATTGGTTATTTTATCGATTTTTGTGAGCTGCTACTATGGATATCGTCAAAACACCTAAGGTATGTGTAGAATAAGTATAAAGTAATATTTTAACATTGTCTCTTTCCCGGGAAATTAGGTATTTTTGGAGCCGGCACTTGTTTTAACACCCGTGTTTCTCTGCTGCTAATAGTACAATAGCAGATGTTTTTGACACAAGAATAACTGCGACCGTATTTAAAAAAAAAACCGTAATTTTGTTTCATAATTGGTTTGCAAAGATATAAATGCATTTGACTTTACTATTTCAAATTTATTGGTAAAAGGTATTTTAATTCATTACCACTGAGTATTATTTTTCATTCTTAATTAGAGTGATCTTTGTGTATGTTGATAAAGTTATCTACCCCTTATCTTGTTTAGTACATAGCAGTGAGTTATTGATGCTTTTCTGTTTTAAAATTGGTTTAACATTGCACCATGATTTATACCAACTTGTAGATCATACATTTTATATCATATCAGCCATGTTATGCAGTCTTTAAATTTACTATCCGCTTGGAACATTTTATGAAGTCTTTTCTCTTAGGGACTCTTAGGAATTTAATCCTTGTGACGCGGGGGTTTTACAAACATTCAATTCATGTGCACAATGAACACCTAGAACAAGCATTTGTGGATCACACAAACCCGGGATCAAACCCGTGGCACTATGCACACAGAGGTAATTACCGTGGAGACCTATACACCTAGACAATTTGTAATACAAATAATGGAAAAGATCAGAACAAATAAAGTGAAATTGTCAATACGGCAGTTTATTATATTACCTACAGTTAGTGGTTTCTTGAAACTAGGTACAATTTTTAGATGAAGCCATGTTGTGGTACTCATTTGTTATATTTAAAATTTTCATTCATTCTTCTTCATTTCTTAGATGATATCAGAAAGAAAGTACTGAATGCTCAGATGACGAGTTGTAGAGATGTCCCAAATAATTTGGAACAGGGCAGGGATAATGATGAAAACCTTCCTTAGTATAATGCATTCTTTAAATTAGAATCTTAAAGGAATTAAGTATGTTAATTACAAAGTGCTGATCAAACATTCCTATGTTGTCTGAATTCTGATTTAACATAATATAATTAACGTATTTGCTTCTTTGCCTATATAGGTACCTAATAAATTTAAGCCAAGTTCAAGCGTATAGCCATACAGAAAGCAATATCCTATAGTACCATACTAGTCCTAAAATAACTGAGAATAAGCTAGCTAAGTGCATTTATTTAATCATTATAAACCACCTTATTTTCTATGCTAATATTATAAAGAGGAAAGATTTTATTGTTTATTGTTTGCACTGAATAGGCTCGAAACTACTGAACCGATTTGAAAAATTCTTTCACTCTTGGGATGACATAGGCTATATAATTTATTTTGAATTTGGATTTTTTTTTTTAAAAACCTGTGTGAAGCCGGAGCGGGCTGCTAATCTACAATAAATATGTAAAATAGATAACTATTCCTCATCTGTAAACTGTTCAGACAGCTTCATTTACTTCATGGCACTGAAAAACATTAACAGAACATTACCACCCCAAAAATAATTAATTGCATTCTGTTGCGCCTTAAATATCAGACAGACGTTAATAACAACATATGTGTTTGAGTTTGGGAAATGGAAAACGAATTGCGGAAATAGCTACATCTTTCTCTAATGTCCGGAAAACTCGTAGTTCCGTCTCTTTCCCTCGCGCATGCTCCGAAAATGTTCCTGTGCCCTTTGGTATTTGAAAATATACCCTAGCTTGAGACAATATAGGGTAAGATCGCCTGAACTTTATTCTCCAAGGTTGAAGTTGCGAATATTTTGACGATAAATAACTCTGATTCTCGATTACTGTCAGTTGACTTCGCGCCGCCGCTGGGGATAGTCGTTTTACGAAGCGGGAAAATTACTGTCTTGTAACCGGCTACTTCTGCGGGATGCTATTAAAAAAGTTTTAATTTAAATGTGATTACTTTGAAGAATGTAAGATCAACTTTAATTCAATTCAGGATAGAATATTTATTTCTGGAAATTTTTCGCTAAATAAATATGTGAAGTTGACATTTAAAAAGTTTTTGACGAATTCCTCACGAAATTAATTGCAGTGTGTTATATTTTGTACATCAATACAAATTTCAAATTAAATAAAGAAGAAGTTTAAAAAGTTTGAGGTTTTTTTGTAAAAATATGGCGCTCAGTTCTCTGACTCCTTCGAACATGCTGGGGGAGCTTGGCCGACTCGCGAACTGGCTGAAAGGCGACTGCCTCGCACCCGAAGAGTACGCTGGTCTCGCAGTTACTGAGAAGGTGAGGCCTTAAGAAATAACACCGGCTTAAAAATATCCCCCTACAAGGCAAAAGAAGAAAACAGGAATTAAGAGTCGTGATCGCTTATCCGATATTTTCGATTGTATAATAATAGGGATAAAAGCTACCGCAAAACATACGGCTTATGTGTATATGTAGTTCAGGACTGAATTACTTCGTTTTTATGTATACTATTTTTCCTTAAAAACTTCTATAGATTCGGAAGAAAAGCTTGGTACGCAGACCGGTGAAGGTTATGCTTGATTCCATAACAAATATCTTACAAAATTCATCTTTAGGAATCAAAAACCAGTAGTCGTTTGTATGAGGGTAAAATAAAATAAACATAATTTGGCAGTAAACCATTACAAGGGCTTAGAAATTTTGATCACAAATAGATGTAGGGTTCCAAAATATCATTCATCAACAAACAATATCATCAAATCTTAACTTTCTGTTAAGAAAAGTTTTGTCCTGGATCGGAATCGCTATAGGTTGGAATTTTAAATTAAATATGTAGATAAAGTACGAAGCCTTCTCCAAAAAATCGCAACCTCAACCAGATGTAACATGTCCACATTCTCAAGACTGATAATGTTTTTGTTATGGACTGGATTTCAGTAATTGTATACTCTTTGAACTGTCTAGTTTGACTGAAATTGGAACAAACTAAATCTATAGGTACCTACTAAAATTTCGTGCAAAACCGCAGATCTTAGACCGCATTAGTGAATGTTCATTATTGCGCGATATATTATTGACCACATATTGGTTAGCGTATATTATTGTGTTTGATTTATAGACTATGTTAGTGGTTAGCATAGTTCAATGATTGTGCATTATACAATGGGCAGACCAGCAGGCTTATTTCCTATTGCGATTGTTAACTTAAGCGATAATCGCTTTACAATAAACACTGATAATACAAATTTCCATATATTATTACAATAGCCGATACTAAATTTGGATTTTTACTGTTATTTTTATCTAGTGAACATCGCTTGGTAACTAGAGATAGAAAATAAGCCTATTAAACTGCAAGATATTCCATATGCATAAAGTATAACACCACCAGCTTTTAAATAGCGTATTATTTTACATACTTACATATTTTAATTCATTTTCTTTAGCTCTAAATTATCAAATAAAGTTACGGCCTCTAAGCTTCTATTTCAGTTAAATTCATTACATTTTTAACGTAGTTCTGCGACTCGGAAACTGCGACACGGCTACCTATACATTAGTATACATAGTTTTCATTATTTATGGTCTTCTCGGGTAAACAGTACACGTCTTTCGACCTCAAATTTTCCATAACAGGTACCTATTAGGTAAAAGATAAATTTTCACCAAGGGATTGTATAAATTTTATTTTTTATACAGTGTCAATGCAAAATTGTCATTTATTTAGCAGACACAGAAACAACACAAACTGTACAAAAAATACTGTCAATTTTTAGATTGCAGTAAGTTCTTTTCATTGACCATATTCTTTTTAAGAAAACTGAATCTTAAACTAATATCATTTTGATATCGAATTAAATACCTAATTTAACATTAACCTTATTTTTTTAAGTCGGTTTTACACTTACATTATTAAACGTGAAGCTCGATCAATCATTAATAAGTTTTGATAGCAGTGTCAGTTCAGTAACTATTGTATAAATAAATACTAATGCTGGTGGAAATTAAACGGGAATGGAACTGTAAAATTATGCGTTGGAAAGTTGGCCGAAGCTACAGATGGGACATAAAATAATTAATATCATGGAAAACTTATTCCGTTTCGTCTGTTATAGATTCTTAAGTAGGAGGCAGAGTTTTTTTATGAAATATGTTTTTCTATTGAATAGGGAAACGGGAAAGCTTATTTTTTTATGGTAACTAAGCACCGCCACCTGTGGACACCACCAACCAGGCAACTGTAGGGTATGCAGATGCCGAGTTGTCCTTACCACGAAACGCAGTGACAGAGCCGCTAATTTACGTTGGTATCAAGTGAAAAGTTTGTACTCCACTGGTCTCTTCGCCTGCGACCACAATAAAAACGATTTTAATCTAATAGATTGGTTACACTTCTTAAAGTTCATTTAATAAATGTAAAAAGCTGCAACAGACACTTGAAGTGAGCTTAATTAACGTCATATTCTAACTTGTAATACCAGCCTATAAACGCCCACTGCTGGACACGGGCCTCTGCTCATAGAAGGCACGAGCATTGATCACCACGCTTGCTCATTTCGGATTGGCGATTTCGGATTCAAATTTTTGGAATCCAGGTTCCCTCACGATGTTTTCCTTCACCGATTGTCAATGGTATCTTAAAATAATTAAGAAAGTACATAATATAACTTTGAAAAAGTCAAACTTGTGCACATAAATCCTTTCATTGAACCACTAGGCCACCACGACATATTTTATACATATTCTAACTTATAGCGATTTAATTAATCCATTGAACAAAAACAACTTTATCCAGCGTCGAAGCAATAAAGCTTTGTCAAGTACTGGCACTGAAACTTTAATACAAGCTAAAGCTATTACCTCGTATGTACTATACAATGGCTTTCTAAACTAGTTTATTACGTTTATAGAGCAATGCACATATATAAAAACAATTAAGTATAAGATACTAGCTGTTTCCCGCGGCTCCGCCCGCGTGGATGTCGGTTATCGCGGCAAAAACTAGCCTATGTCCTTTCTCAGGCTCTAGACTGATATGTGCACCAAATTTTATGTAAATCGGTTCAGTAGTTTTGGCGTGAAAGCGCGACAGACAGACAGAGTTACTTTCGCATTTATAATAATAGTAAGGATTGCGGTCTTAAGTCTTTTTAAGTTAGGGCCGATTTATCCAACGCCAGATATTTTTTTCGTGGATTAAAATTGACGTCACACCGAATTTATATGGAAGAACTGCAAAAATAATAAAAATATTCCTCGGATAATATTATTTGTCTTGTTGCGTATTTTATTTAACCATACTATTAATTGAATAAAAATTATGAATTATATAATTTAATTTAAGACAACGTTAAAGTCAGCTACTTTTTACCTTTTCTCAGTAAGTATATATGCGTCATTGCTGAGGAGAGTGAGGGACAGTCAAAACAGCATCCTGAGGACGGTGGTTGAGAGCTACGGCTCTCCGATAGTACAGCAGTTTGTGCGGAGGTTGATTGTTACTAACACTAGGCAATAAGTTTTGTATGGTACTAACACTCTATGGATTTTTAATGTCTGAAATAAAGCTATATTATTATTATATATGTAGTAAGTTTATTTAATTTAATATAAAAACCTAACTTACTTGCACTCGTCATTATTTATAATAACCGGAGAAAAGTGATGACACCAAGCATTATTCATAGTGACCGCATTTGTCTAGTAGCCCGTAAAATATATATATACAATTTAAATTATAAACATTATCGGTATATCTCTATGACTTTAAAGTGTCCTTTGTCGAGAAATCGCAACGGTATCTTCAAAAAATATTTGTTCACTGCAGAAATTTGACGTTATTGATAACTACTCAAATACAAACAAAACGACTGTTCTTCGAATGTGATGTTTGCTTTTTATCTATTTTTACTACTAGCTGTCCCCCGCGACTTTGTTCGCGTGTTTTAGTTTCAACGGTTTTTCATTTTTGCAACATTGTTCATTTATGCTTCGCTCCTATTGGTCGTAGCGTGATGTTATATAGCCTATAGCCTTCCTCAATGAACGGACTATCCAATACAAAAAGAATTTTTCAATTCGAACCAGTAGTTCCTGAGATTAGCGCGTTCAAACAAACAAACAAACAAACAAACTCTTCAGCTTTATAATATTGGTATAGACTATTTGTATGTGTAACGTTATTTAAACAGTACCGTAAAAATATTTGTTAAAGGATAATTCCTATAAGTATTAGGGTCCTCAGATAAGGTCCTAAATATCTACCTGAAGGCTACACTTTTAATCATCTGTTTTTTTAATTCCTACAAGGATTTTCCTTCATGACTGACAAATCTGCTTTTAAACGGTTTTAAGATCGTCACACCTCCATTTACTTTTTTTTTTATATCTTGGGACATGCCTTTTCTTTCATGTTTCATCTCCTGTTATACATACTTTTTTTTTTTTTTACATACATGTACTCTTTAAAACATAAGTACATGCTTTTATACAGAGTATAGTGGTAGTTTTAAGACACATGTGGCGTTTGTTGGCCAAAGTGGGATGGGAGTGCCGGAAGTGGAAACGTCTTGAGGTCACGTAAACCGAAGGATTGATGGCTCTTCGATTGAGACAGATTGTTATATGACGAATACCTACAACCCTAAAGTAGTAAATGCTTCAGCGTGGCCTTGTGTCTATATTGCACAATAATATATTTAAAAAAATAAAAGGGGTGCAGGCTTCGCTCGGTTAAGCAAGTCCTGTAGAATCACATAGCAACTGAATTAAACTTCTGTAGGTAATTAACGCAACGGTAAATGATGATAACAAAAATTATTACTATTTTGACGTTTCGTTACTTATCTTTGTAAAACACTTCTAATAACGTAATAACTGTTGCCTGCGGCTCCGATTGCGTGAGTGTCGGTTATCACGGCAATAAGTAGCCTATATCCTTTCTAGGGCTCTAATTTTGCCCCGTACCAAGTTTCATCCAAATCGGTTCAGCAGTTTAGCCGTGAAAGCGTAACAGACATACAGACAGACTTTCGTATTTATAATATTAATATGGATAAAACCTAATTTGTTACGTGTGCGAACAAACAGAGAGCGGCGCATGCGGTTCGTATGTTCTGAATAATTTATTCCGATCTAAATAACTTTTCACTGGCTTAAACTGGCCTAAAACCTCTGAGTTTCAATAAATATTCATTGAAGCGGAAAATTCAATCCGTACCACTTTGCCATTAAACCTGACAGATCGTACAAATCCCTGCGCAACAAACCCAAATACGTAATGGGACATGAAAAGGGAACGCGAAATGTAAACGACAGTTGAGTTTAGTTCGTCCCATGTGTGGTTTGACGCATTTACTTCAAGTAGAACGCTTAAGTCCGATTAGATACAACGAAACCTTTTTAGACGTCCACCACACAATGTTAAGAAAGAAGGTCTATTTTATACGATACTGTAACAAATAAAGATCTTGGGTATATTATTCCTTTTAAATTCGGTTTCTGCCATATTTATCTCTGTTTTTCTGCTTTGAATGTTTTCTATTTGTACTATCTGACTGGAGTCCATGTCATCTAGTTCAGAGAGATCTTCGCGACATCAATACTTTGTAAGTAATTAAGACCTAAACCGAGGTTTCGTTAAGAAGGACTGAATTCATTCCGGCATAAGGTCGATGCATATCATACTACAGCAGAGTCGAAGTGCATCGAAGCGTCAATCTAAAAGATACACCGTCATGCTCATATTTTTTCTTATGTTTAAAAAGAGATTATTAAAAAAGTGTTCACGCGCATTTGCTCGTCTTTTTTATTTTTTTATAGTATCGAATTGACTCTGAGTCCAAGACTGCATAGTTTTAGCCAATTTCAAGGAATTAATTTTCCTTTAAGAATTAAAACGTGAAGATACACGTACAAACTAAACCCCTGGTCGTTGCTATGTGACTATAATTTAATTCACACCTATGATACTGAAGAAATGTGAGCATAAACTTAGAATTCCCTGACGTCATGCGACGCGGTTGAGCTGTTCAGTGACCCTCGTCACTTATATTGATCTATATACCTAAAAGGCGTTGTTGGCAACATTTAATAAACGACTATCTTTATTTCCTTTTTTATCTACGTTTACATTTCTTCGACGTTGATCGGATATTTTTGGTGAAATAGTGGTGTTATATAGCGTTTGGTCGATCATTTTGCGGTAGTACATCTGAAATTAATTACACTATTTTCCTCTGATACAGATAGAAGTAGCGAACAAATTCTGTGCTGGCCTTATTGAGTTGTTAAGCTCACTAAGTCCAGAAATTACTTTTTCCTGTTGGCCTGATACCATAGTAGAAACGCACGTCAGTGGTAACAATGACCCCCGAAATTTTTCCTTTTTTTAAGAAAGAAGGCTTTATCCCTATTTAAATATTAGCAATGAATCTGCAAAAGCTTGAAATTGTATGGGCATGTTCCCAAAAGTTTTGCAGAACCATTTGCTGGTCGACTTTGGTCATTTTTCACTGACCATCAGGAAAACTGCTTACACGTTGTTGGGCTTTACCAAAAAATATACTCCTGCTTGCACTTTTTTCCATCTGCAGGTTCGTTTCCATGATCAAGCTTAACAAAACTTACACTTATCTAAAGTTATTAAACTTCTGTGTCATGATCTTCGGATGTCAAGTCGTCTTATCTCTCGTCCTTACTTAACAGCTGAGTGAATTGACGTCTTGTTATTGGTTTTTCACGATTCATTGAGTCCCGTATCTCTTGGTATTTATGTTTTCTTACTGTTTTGTTGGTTAATGGAAGCTGCTTTTTGATATTTCTTTTTCTGTTGTATGTACGTACTTTAAAGCTTTTGTTCAGGTATTCAACATACCTTTTTTAATTTAATTTTAAGGTATACTGAATCTTATATATATGTGGTTGCCAGTTACTGTTGAATTTTATAAAAAACTAGGTTAAATTGTAAAAGGGCTAAAGAAAGAACGAAAGATTTTTATTAATTATGCCCAAAGTGAGGCAACACATACAGAAAATCGAATGGAAAGTTTTATCAAAATTTATAGAATTACTTTACAACAAACAATTTCCGATCAATTGCAGTTATTTTATTAGACTGTAGTACTGTAGTATTCACTTACAGATTTTGATGTTTATTTAAAATTGTTGTACGCTTGTAAGTAAAATAAATAAGACACTTTCAACTAAATGTTGTGTACTTAATTAAGAGCGCTACTCAACTTCGTCATGGAATAGATTTTTATTTTAATGGAAGCTTCCTGTTGCTTTTAAAAGATAGGTACTTCATTTTATTACTCTCGTACTTCGCGGGAAAGAGCGCTGATACTTGACCCCTTTACTTCTCACTCAATATATCTAGGCACGAATACAGTCCACCGCAAAGTATTGGCAACACTTTGACATCAACAACGCCTTAACTTTAGGGCAGTAAGGTTCAAATTCGGATTGATTTGTTACAATAATCGTGCGGTCGATTGTACTAGATATTGGAGACTTTGGAGGGCCTAGATAATGGAACAATGAACTTCAATTAGATAGGACGGATTAACAAATACAATGTGTTGTAATGTGGAGTTTAATTAAAGCTTTATATCAGTTTATTTGTTTAACACGGTATTTAGAAAGAGAAAGGGAGATAAAAAATACCCTAATAGATTGTATGATTGGTGACTGAGTACAAAATGATTTAAATGGCTTAGTCTGGCCTTTCTGGTTCGACATGAACAAGTATAATGTTTAACCGAAGCAGGCCTTCGACTAGGCGGTATTAACTTCTTGCGCATTTTCGGAATAGGGCACTATACCGATGCTGTTAGCAGTATAAAGTCCGGCCTGTCCCAGGTTATGTGAATTCTTCTCATACGTCTCTGCCTTCTTCAAGGCGGAGAAACTTCATAAAGACTTCCTCGTGAAAAAAAGACCGGCTACTATTTTGTTACAAATCTCTCCGATTACTTAAACGCAACTTTGAAATTCTCAAGTGTCTATCTGACACTACTTTAGAACTTAACGGCATCTTAAAGTTATCGAAATATTTCGCCATAGTTATGTAGTCTGAAAACTAACATGTTAACATTTTGATGACCTAATCTTACATATCTATATTTATATCTAGAATCGAGTTAAAGAATTAAGCTATCATGTCCTTTGTCGCTTTATTGCTAAACTAACACTTACAAGAGATTGGAAATATTGATCGAAAACTTGTTGTTCGGGAAATGTAGTGATAAAATTTTATACGTATTTACAGGAAAAACATAACTTAGTTATGGGTACAGCGATAAAAAGGCCTTAAAATGTTCAAGATGACAGGAAATGTGATTTAATACAGTGTTTTCGACCGTAGCTTGCGTAGGTAAGGTCTTTGTGGTTTAAAGAAAGAAGAAACTAGAAATTATTATGTAGCTTACGCCTAAGCTTCATATTAGATGACATTATTAATGTTCAGTAGTGTTTATTTCAAACTTAAAAACATTGGTTAGCTGTAATAGGCAAATAAGTCGCATAAGGATTTGAACCGTTTATGATGATATTTGATGTTGGTCTGTATTATTGACAATAGTTTCAGTATTTATATGCCATGGTTACTATCTGGTAAATGGCCAGCAGTTGGCGCCTAACAGCTGAGATGACGACGATTAATCACGATCAATTTTATGGATTTAATAGCCGAATACGAAAGGCTCATTTTTCCAACGCCAGATAATATTATCCGTTAAATAATTTTGAATTTATGATAGTTCTTTGACAGGAATAAAAATTATTTGGCTTTGGAAAAATCCGCCATAAAACGTCAATCATTTTAGAATCGCCGTTAAGTCTTCTGCTGTCTCTGACACTTGAAATTTAAATGGCGCTTCAGTAGTCTGCTTTTGTACATCTTTAACAGTAAAAGAAAAACTTTTTTTATAGATTTCATTGCAACGGTTCACGATTGCATTTATTTTAGAACATTCTAATCACGTTGCTATCGTTTTGTCTGCAATGGGGAAATGGATAGGGGTGCGGGTCTTACGTAACGATACTCGGGGTCGAAGGAATTGTGAAACTGCTTGCCCTAAAAAGGAATGTCTCCAGCGAACTCCAAGTTTAATATTCATCTCATGTCGATTGTTGGTGAGATAAACTTTGTACATGCCTATTATCGTAATATACCTTTTCTTTTAGAAATATGAATCTTGCTCTCCGTTGTACCTTATTTTACTGTTTGCTTTATATAATAATTGGATAATTCGAGTCTGATTCGCGCACTGCGCAAATATGCGAAATGTCTTTATAATCTACTTTTACTAGTTACATACTTTAAACGACTTAAAACTAGTTTCTCAATTTATCGGGATCTTTGTTTTTTATTTTTTATGTATGTTCCCCGATTACTCGAAGGGGCCTAACCGATTTGGAAAGTACTTTTTTTGTTTAAAAGGTTATACTGAACAGGTGGTCCCATGGTCATCAGGTCAGGATCCTATTATCAATAGATTCGCTCAATTTTTATAGACACGTATTTCGTTTTTCAAGTTTTTCATTAATTCTCTTCTAATTTAATGTGGTTTCTTTTTCATTAATATGTAATCAATTATAAGTATATTGCATTTACCGTGTTCAATGTACCTACAATAATTGTAGATTAAATTATGCACGTGTTAATGTTAGTATTTTAACTTCACATACTAAAACATTTTCATAATAACATTGATTATACCTTCGTCTGCAGTCGTTATATACTAGTGCCTTACAGTCGTTACAGACTAGAATTATATAGATAGATATTAAATATTAATAGCCTGTTCTAGTTTCCATAGCGGTATTATTGTTCATGTCAACAATTGACTCGTTAATGGAAGTTGGATGCTATCGTAAATTGACTTAGAACAACCTATTAGTTCAGCACAACGCCTGGCCAAGCACAAGCTATTTGCTGAAAGGATAGTAAATCAATAAAAAAATGGGGTTACTATTTCGTCCTGTGTGAGGCGTTGGATAATTATCTACTGGCGCGTCAAGCCAGTGGTCGCAGGTTAAAGTCCTGCCAGAGGTTTAAGTTTTTCCTTTTATTAATTATTTGTATTTAATTACAAATATTCGCTCCGCATGCGTTAATGCGTAACAAATAATTAAAATAATAATTATCTATCTATATTTCTAGAGAAAACGATCTGTCATTCATTATAATAATATTAAATAATAATGTTGCTGAATATTTGAGCTTCAAATTATACACAATCTATTGAGGTGTTGTGGTGCTACACCGATAATAGTACGATTGCTTCGTGAAAAGCTGGGTTGGCCGATTAAAAAGAAAATAATGAACGGAGCTTTAAAAACTTAAGAATAGGAGTAGTCTGAGTATAATTAAGCTATATTTAAATATTAATTATAAGAAATATTGTACCTTTTTGAGAGAAAATAATAAATTTATTTATTTATTGATTCCCTAGTCTATTAGATCATGCAAATATTCCCCAAGGCTTCAATAAAGCAGTGTCATTACACACCCACATTTCGCCAAATAAGTCCCATACTTTTTTGCCCAATTAACCGCTTGGATCAGAAAGCTTCGTATTACGTATTAAATGGAAACATAAGATAGTCCCCGGGCGGTTTTGAGCTTACCTTATTTTTGTTGTGACAACATTGACTCTGTATTTTGTTTGCGTGCGTCATCACAGTTATCATTAAGTCGATTTATTCCAGTAACTGAATATTTACCTTAATGTTTGATAACACTTAAAATAATAATAACATTTGCGGTGAATACCGTTGCGTCGATAGTATTGATTACTTGACTTGGTAATGAGGTTGGATGCTTAAAAGATATAGTTCTTATGAAGGTAACTTAAATTCGCACGAATACGTGAACACACAATTTAAGTGCGACACGACAATTGCTTATGATTATTATGTTATGATAATATGCGAAGCTTATGCTTTTCGTAGCTGCGCATAAATTGATATAGAGAATATGCACAAATCACTGATTTGGTTTAAACTTTTACATCGAATGCTATTTCAGTTTTAACACATGACACAATGATGAGCTTTTTATTTTAATAAAATTCAAAAAAAATGGATAGATCGCAAAATAGGTAGGTATACGCGGGATTTTTGAATTATGACGTCAAATGACGTGCTGCTTAAGTATTATTGTTCCTGTTGGCATCGACTCTGACGTCAATATCCTTAATAAGAGGCCGAGAAGATGGTGCCTGTTTTAAATGCTATAATTCTTATGTGTGAACGAATGGTTATTTTGACATAATGTGAAATAGATGTATTATTTTCAGGTACATAGGTATCATAATCATGCATTTTGATTATTACCAATGAATGTGAAGAGGCGGCGGCGTGAACGATTTGTACGAAAGTTTTCATGCATTTCAGTAATCGGATAAGTGTAATAAGAATGTTCTAGAGAAAAGTTGTCCTTGTTCTATATTCTTGAAGGGTCACGTTCTACATGAACGCTTGGCGATGCAATACAGTTTATCGTTCGTAGCGGGTTGCGAAAAGGTAACAGGCCAAGAAGTTCGGGGGTTCTCAAAGGGAGTGAGGGGTGACCCCATGAGAAGGAGTCCAGAAAGACTGGACCGCGCGACTTGGGCAGTGTTTCTCCTCTTAGAAATTTAACCTTAATATTAAGTGATACAATAAACCGCATCACAGTGGTAACAAGTAATTACAAAATAGAACTTATTTCTTTAAAAAAAAGGCACTCATGATTATGTTTCAACACTGATGTCTAGTTAAAAATATCATAAAATAACCTATAACTATGGAAAATGCAGAGACTTAAGTCAGCTTTTCTCGTTACTACAAATATTTTTGGGTTTGTATGAAACTAAAATTTTCTCCTGTTTTCCATAGTAGTTTAAGTAGTTTTTATCTCTCTCAAGCTGTAAAAAGGTATCTCAACACCGAGACATAAACAAACTACGGTAGAATAAGTTAATAAGTAGTAAATAGACTTCTAAAACTTTTATTAATAACGATCCACCCCGGATTCGTACGGGTAGACAAAACATTAATGAATTATGTACAAAATCCTTTCTCTTGAATCACTCTAGCCATTGGGGAAAACCATATGAAAATCTGTTTGGTAGTTTTTAAGTTTAGGGGACTTTGTTTTAGAATATGTATGTATGTGATGGAAAGTATGATGTACAGGAAAATTAGTATATTTATCTATTTAAGTATATAAAATAAGTCGGGTTAGTTACACCATTTACGGGTGGACCGATTTTAATCATTTTTGATATGTTGGTTTCGTCTCCACCCCGAATAGCAGAATAACTATAAAATCATTGAAAAAAGCCAATAAAAAAAATGATGTCTTACAGGAACGGGAACTACTTACGCGGGTAAAACCGTGGAACACCGCTTGTTTAATACACAATTGTGTATCATATATTCCGAGCTTCATCGGTTTCCTAGCAACGGATACAAAAGCAGGTTTTTCTTTAAGAGCACGTTTGTCCGCTGTCTCGGCATACCTTTGTTTTCTCTTAACTCACCTTTTGTCATATTACGGTTACAGAGATATTCTGTACTTCTTTGTAAAAGGATGAGTGAATTAATTATGAGGTTCCATCAAGGAGAATAATAGAGTTTACTCATGTATAAAGATTTTTTGATCTTTCTTAGATACGCTTTTGTTCTCTTTCTGGCTTTGTCTTTAAATGCAATTCGAATGAGAATAGGATCGACTTTGCGCCATATTGTGACGTCATAGCTGTGAATTATAAAATTATTAATTTGATAAATAATTTAATTTTATATTTAGATAATTTAGGTACTACTATTTAACGTTTTTATTTTAAATTTGATGTAAGACTGCTGGCGATTGGGTTATCAATTACAAATTATTGAATTCAGGCGTCACTATGCCTACGTCTTGATTTCTTTCACAGCTGCAAAAATGCAGTAAAAAGAAAACAAACCTGATAGGATAATACTGCCATTACTTGGCTCTATTAAACTCAAATAAATGTACTGTTCTAAGGTATTTGATTTAGTATAAACAAATCTTTTTTATTGTTACATATTTCTTTTCATGTCATATATCTTTAATGTGTTACTGTTTACTTTAATGTTTTATGAACCTTGTACATAACTGTCAAGAAAAGCAAAGGTTGTAAAATCCTTTTTATATTCAAATGAGTGACAGCAGTCGACATTTTTTTACGACGACCGTTAATATTTCAGAGTTCCACTGAAAAATCAGTGAAACTTGGTATTTTTTTAATGTTCCACGTAAAATGGTGTGTTCATTAAAAAGGCTTGAATTAAGCCCATTCTAAGAATGGGCGGGAGCAGGTGGACAAATACATTAACTGTGTACACCCAACCGCTAAAGTTAGGGTTTGACTGACGGTGACAACTTTTATGTCAAAGCTTTTAGGTGTACTTTTGTTTGTGTTCTTTCCACTGACGTTGCGTGTTACTGTGCAATGTGTATGCCTACTAATATATGATTTTTGTTTACTGATTTCTCTAGCAGCTAGCTTTAGGATTGTCCGAAATTCTACCCCTAAGGGGGTGATAACGGGACCAAAGTTTGTATGGGACAACGTGATTCCTTGGTCCAATCTTCTTCAAATTTTGCATAAACATTCTTTAACAGGATTAATAGAAGATTAGTTTCGTATTTTATTGAAACTCATCGCCTAACGGGGTTAAAAAGGGGTAGAAAGTAAAGTTAGGGGTAGAAAGGTAAGTTAGTAGTTATTTTGGGGGTGATTTGCATCGTTGATGATCGACACATGTTTGAAAACTCAATTCGTTTTTCACATTCACATAAAACCTTTGTGCAATGCAATACTCTTTCAAGTTGAAATGTCAAAAACAACTTTTGGTTTCTACGCGGACGAAGTCGCGGGAAAAAGCTAGTATATATATAAAAATCCTATTTAATTCGAGACCATGTCGCAACAAGAGCCATGTTCTTGCATACCTAATGCAATTCATGATATTTTATTGAATGCTTATTAAATATATTCCTTGAACCAGAATATTATATTAGTTTTCTATAGGCAAATTACTTAAAATATTCTAGAACTACAAACTTAGGTACTTCGTTCTTAGAATTCGAAGGCACTTAGTTTGCCGTTACGAAAGCGCTTGTTAAAGACTTTTCTAAGAAGTGGGTCGTACTTCGATACGCGGCTAAGTTTTGATGAACTTGGTAAAACTATACCAGATGTTATGGAACTTGTTGTGAATTACTGGACTTTATAATCAGCATTTACTAAAGAATGAAAGCGAAAATTTGTCGGAAGAATATTAAATTTATTAGTAACTAGCTGTCCCCCGCGACTTTGTCCGCGTGTTTTAGTTTCATTTATGCTCTGCTCCTTTTGGTCGTAGCGTGATGTTATATATAGCTTATAGCCTTCCTCAATAAATGGGCTATCCAACACTGAAAGAATTTTTCAAATCGGACCAGTAGTCCCTGAGATTAGCGCGTTCAAACAAACAAAATCTTCAGCTTTATATATTAGTATAGATTAAATTAATAAAATTAATGGTTCATTTATGAAAGTGACCCAATATCAAATGCCCTGATAATTGAAATAAGTATTATTATATTTACGCAATGAATCACATTTCAATGGCGATGAAGGCATGCTAATATGATGATTATGATGAATATAAAGATACAATATACATAATTGAAAACCATTTTAAAATTATCCTAGGTATCCATTTGCGATATGAATACATCAATCGAGTACGCTCTTTACCTCTGTTATCTTTAGGGTTGACAACTGGACAACGACGTGGGCAATAAACAACAAAAATTTAATATTATGCGTGCGTGTGACTACCCTGAAGGCTGAACAACAGATGAATGGCTTTGGCTTTGACTGTCTTACAAGATTTAGGTATCTAGAATAAGTGAGTTTTTAGATGATGAGTAGAAAATGTGTGTGGGTATAAAACGGTATATTTCACTTTTTTGTGTCTCCTCTCTTTATCTTGGAAATGTTTCCACCCAAGCGGAACTAATATACAAAATTAGTGTCATTTGTTCACCTTGGAACTATGTCACCCAGTTAAAATTAAGTACATTTTCATTATTATTAAATACTAGCTGTCCCCCGCGAATTTGTTCGCGTGTTTTACTTCCAACGGTTTTTCATTTTTGCAACATTTTTCATTTATGCTCCGCTCGTATTGGTGGTAGCGTGATGTTATATAGCCTATAGCCTTCCTCAATAAACGGACTATCCAATACAAAAAGAATTTTTCAATTCGAACCAGTAGTTCCCGAGATTAGCGCGTTCAAACAAACAAACTCTTCAGCTTTATAATATTAGTATAGATATAGTATAGATGATGTCGATGTATAATAGTTACGTTTCTTTTTAGAGAAATAACGGTGAACAATATTACTAGGATTCATTCTGTCATTTATATTTATTTAATGTTTAAATTTTCGTAGAAATATTGGTTACCTCGAAATTCTCATACCATAAACATATCAATTAAACACGAATGCGAATGTGTAACATTCGTAATTTTTCCTTTTTAGGTATTTGGATATCACTAATACACTAATATTAATTTAAATATTATAATATTATCAAGTCACGAATATTTATGAATATCGTTAACAAGCCATCTTTAAAACAGACTAAACTACCGATATCGTTACCGATATTATCGTCGCAGTGGACAAACATTAGGCGTCATTTCGGCGACATATCGGTGGGAAGTAGGCGACATATCGGTGGGAAGTAGGCGACATATCGGTGACGCTTGTTAACCCTAAATATATGCCTATCGCTTTGCTATATCAAATGTGTGTTCGGTTGGAAAATCTGTAACTAACTGACGTGTTTACTCAGCTCAGTGGCTTGGAAACCTGTTTAACATAATACAGTCAAGTTTTGGCGTCATTAGTGTCAACGAAACGAGTACGACATGGAATATGTTATCGTTAGCTTTCGCAAAAAAAGTAAGCAAGTTCATATGTCCTTTTCCAATTCCCTGGTCATCTGTTTATAAAATTCCATTATGTTTTGTGAAGATTTCAATAAAAAAAAAAACCGGCCAAGTGCGAGTCGGACTCGCGCACCGAGGGTTCCGTACACACCTGTAGGTATATAAGTAAAAGTTCACCCATCACTACGATCGATTCATAGTTATGGTATGATAATTGCAAAATGAAAAAAAAAAAAAATCAGAAATATTTTTTTTTATATGATGTAACTAAAAATTTACGGTTTTCGCAATTTTTCCTTTATCTGTACTATAAGACGTTACTTCGTACCAAATTTCAAGATTCTGAGTTCACGGGAAGTACCCTGTAGGTTTTGATTCCCGTGCGAGTTTCGAAAATTTGCGGAATTTTGCGGCATAAACGGGAGTATCTTTTGATCGCGTTGACTTAGAAGTTTGGTTGATTTTTTCACAGCTCCAAGAGACCATAGACTTGAGTATTTGATATGAATTTCAGCTTGATACCTCCACGCGTTCCTGAGAAAAAAGGTCTTGACAGACAGACAGACAGACAGACAGACAGACAGACAGACAGACGGACAACAAAGTGATCCTATAAGGGTTCCGTTTTTACCTTTTGAGGTACGGAACCCTAAAAATGGTTAAAATGGCTTGGGATATGAAAGAGTTAATAATCTACAAGGACTACGATGAATATCTACGCTAATGTAGTTAGTTGTAAACCCTAAAATTTAAAAATATTAAAATACTTTGTTTTTTTTAACGACGATCTCAATCTAATGACCTGTTTCCGATATTGTTTCATCAAGATCATTGAGCAATTGTTTTCTAGTCGTTCCACGTAAGTATCTCGTTAACTCTAAATGACTTGTTCAAAAAACATTTGCTTACGTGTCACTGATTTTATTATCCCTGTCGCTGCTTCTTGAGTATAACATACTACTTGTAGAACTTGTTGTACTTTTTGAACAGACTACTTGTTTATTGGCATATTGTTTGATTTGTA
The DNA here is from genome assembly GCA_932294365.1 of Diachrysia chrysitis. Lineage (NCBI taxonomy): Eukaryota > Metazoa > Arthropoda > Insecta > Lepidoptera > Noctuidae > Diachrysia > Diachrysia chrysitis. Next base: position 2,794,543 of record OW028659.1, on the reverse strand, counting down.
TGCAGTATGATACGCAACTCTAAATAATATAAATAATTATTTTATTATCAAAGCCTTGCTTCAGTGTCTAAGATCAACTTATATATCATTGGTAGGTATTCCAATTCTTAAACCACTTGACCATCCCGACCCTAGGATACCTGAGTTATTTACTTAATTGAGTTCTGAAATACGGGTTCTGGTGGCAATCGTTTCGCATGAAATACAGACCTTTTCCTTAATTGGTTAACCTGGAAACCGATATTACCATTTCAGTCTTTTCGATATATCACTATAGAATATAGATGGACTGGTATGATAGGAAGCTAGTCTATTTTCACTAAAATTATATATTAGTTTGTCCCAGAGACTTCATTTCCGATAATACAATACTTATATAACACACATATCGTTAGTATCCTGGATAAAAATCCCGGATACTAACGATCTGGGTGCCAAATTAGTCGTCATAACAAGAATATTGTTATCCAGCTGTCTATCAATCGATCAGCTCAGTCTATTTAAGCTGGACACCTCGGCAACTGTCTCTACACTTCTAGTTACACCATATAAAGTACTAGCTGTGCCTATCAGCTTCGCTCCCGTCAACTCTCTTCCTTCCATACCTACATACATACCTACTTATTTTTTATTCAGTCATTCACTTTTCGTATTGTGTTTATATTTGTTTTTAATTTTCTTTCATACAAACCTTGTCCCTAGACAATAAAGAACACAAAAAAAAAAAGAATTATCCAAGTTAGTGCAGTAGTTCGGAAGTTATGCGCGTACATACATTTTGGCGATTCATTTTTATAGATTTCATAAAATTATTCAGTATTCGCTGTTCGTTATTTCGCAAACTTTTCCACAATTTTTAGCGCTGCCACTTCAAGCAGCGCACGGGGGCTCACGAATGCTTTTACTATATGGCCTTAAAATAAATACAGAAAATGTTTCTGCCGACGATGTAACATTACCAGTAGTCATTTGTTTTGCTTATATTCCCGTACTCATTTTGGTTGTTTAATATAATCCTTCTATCTTAAATTTTCTCACATTCATAATGATATCTGTATCGGAACAGGATAAAACAACCTTAAAAACTTAGTAGAAGGTAGCTAAAATATATTTAATCTAAGGTTTCGTGACGATGTTTTCATCGTTGGTACAATAATATCATATTTAATTATCTTAGACAATGTTTTCTGCGCATTTACAGGGCAGTGTCCGCTTACTTTGATAATTATCTTCTTCAACGTCTAAACAAAGAAAATGAAATATCTTTTCGAAACCGAATAACGGCTTAGAAGGTCCATCTTAATTTGAATCTTATGAAAACATTCTAACGAAGACGTTGTTTATTCAGAAGACAATTTCTAAAAACAATTCAGTACCTACTAAGTCTTACTTCAGTTTTCTGTGTGATTTAAATATTAAAAAAAAAACTACGTTTTTAAAGATTGGTATGTTCTAAACTTTTAGGCCTGGCACTTTTGTTTTAAATTCCGTAAAGAAACGACGAATATAATGTTATTTATTCTATACGTTTAATGTCCTGAAGCGTCTATTTTTCTGATCTACTATTAGAAAATCAATGTCCTTTCTTTATTTAAGTTATATTAGTATTTAAATATGATAGAATCGTCAAGAAAGAATACAATAAAAACTTTATCTAAGTCTAGCTCTCTCTCTCTCCAACTGAAAAACGAATTTACGTTCCGTCGAAGTAAGTACATGTATTGTGCTGCAAAATTTAGTTTTACAGCGCTGTGAAGAATTTTACTGCGATTGCTTTGCTTGCATTTGTTCTTAATATTTTTTTTATTCCTGTTCATAATGTAATTCGCTTCTGGATTTTATGCCGTTTAGAGTCGATATACTTCCTTCTTCCCTAGAGCGCAAAAAGTCGAAGAATTTGTCTGGGTTGAAAAAAAAACGTTGTCAGGATATAATGATGATTTCTTTATCTTAGGGACAATTTCACCAGTAAATGCGTTCATAGGAATCAATTTCCCAGGATCGAGTTTAGAACTGTCAAATTATGTCAATTTCTCAAAAATAGAATGAACATTCTGACTTATTCATATGTTCTGTGGTTTTTGTATAATAAAATAAAATAAACTGCGTGCAGTCTATGTTGGTGGAATGAAAATTGGAGAATCGAATGCAATTAAACGCGGGAATCGAGATATGTACAATTTCCACCAAACGGCACGCATCGCATCGGATCGGAAAGGATAAGAACGGATACGGCGACAGCGGATCGCTGCCAGCAGGATTTCGACGCATACGAACGGGCCCTTACGGCTTCCGTCGCTTGCGTTCGTACTTATAGCTGAGTCTTGATGTTCACTCCTGAAATTTCATTACTACCGTGTTGACTTATTCTTATTTTTGAAATTGGATAAAGTTTATGTAGTATTGTTGGCTATTACGCACGCGACGGCATCCGTAAGGATTCGATGGGATACTACGGAATCCGAACGGAGCCAACCGCGCGTCGCAAAATGCTTTTGCCTCTGAACGCGTGTCGCGAAAGACGCCCACGGTCAAGCTGCTGTGCACGGCATGGTAATACAGACTTTAAATACTGTGTACACGATTTAATTTCATTTAAAAATTGTAAAATCCGTGCCCATTCGATGCGTTGCCTACCGATTGGTGGAAATTGTACTTTAATCCGTAACTTATCATTCATATGTTCATACGTTCATATCCATCCTAAAATAAAAGTACTGTATCTACAAAATTAAAAATATGGGACCCATCGTTAATACCTCAAAAATGGGATCGAAAACTGGTCGTTTAGTAATCTCGAATATTTTTGCTCAGAAGCTTAGATATTTTTGCTTATAACATTAGAAGCTATATTTTAATATAGCTACTTATTAACATAAGTAACTACGTATTTACATACATTTCATTAGCAGTCAGTTCAACCATTAAAGTTAAATGCCAAGACCAATTAAAATAACATAACCTGTTAATCAAGTTTTCGGGACACTTCATGTGTGATAATTAACTTCGGTAAATCAATTACAAATTAATTTCAGGTACGTTGATTACACTATATTATGAGCTTGTTATGTTATGTTCTTGCGTCCAATTACATCGGCGTAATGAAGTGCTCTTTGTTATAATGTTGTTTAACATGAGTACCTACATAACCCTTTATTAAATTCAAGGAGTTGTTTATATCAATAATAAGACAAGCAGACAAGTAGCTTAAAATTAAAACTCTGAAAAAGTTGTATTAATAAAAAACATAAAAATACCAATGTCGTGCAAAGAAACATTAAGATCTGCGAACGCGGGACTTTTCATAATAATTATTTATTTTAGCATTTCATTACATTTAAACATAAAAAACCAGCAGGGCAGTCGGGTTTTTATATAATAACATTTGTAAGACGAAGATTACAATCATTATGATTGTATTGTTCTGCAAAATAGATTGTATTCTTAGTATTTACAATACAATTTGTTGGTATAATTGTTGAGAAGTGTAATTGGCTTGTACCAATAAAAAAAATAAAAAAATTTAACCACAACGAAGAATGTCAAGCAATTAAAATGACGCCCTAGTAGCCCTCAAAAATCCGGGCTCGGTTATATGACGAAATTTTCAATCTATCTCATCTTGTGATTCAAATACAAGAAGCTTTTATCGATAAGACCGCCATTGTACCCTTTGCTGTTGTGGTTTTTTTTTAATGCTGTAACTCTCATGGTGTACTATAAAGAATATTCTAGTTTCTAGGATATTAACCCAACCCTCGTTACATATAAATAGACATGTACTTAATTAATCTTTGATTGATATATTACCTTTACGGGATTATTTAAGTTTCTCAGATACATACTGTTTATTCATCATCTGTTCGTAGATCTAGGAGCTGACATCCCTCTAATCCATTAATCCTCTAATTAATTAAAGCAATTCCATGAATGTAGAGAATTGAAGCTTTAAGGTAGAACTTGTAGCTTATCTGGTAACATTATGATAATAACAGAAATTGAGATAGGCAGCTTCTAGTACGGGACAAGGGCCTTCTCATACAGATTCGGTACAATAATTGATTTTGTATCTTGTCCATTACGAAATTTTTTATCCAAGATAAATCACGATGTTTTCCGTTATTCAGTCTTATGCGTGTACCTAAAACGATGGCCTTGAGAAGAGTCACATTGTTATACAGTTAGTTTAAACTTAACTACGACGTTCCTATAATGATTGGAACAACTTAAATTAAATTAAAATAAGGATAATCCATTCGTAAGAAATTGTTCTTACCTCTAAATATAACGATCACTTCCATTACAAGCATGAGCTCTCGCAAATCCTTTTCGATTGGTTTTCTGTAGAGATGGTGCACTCGTTTCGTACGAACAAAAAGTTGGCTTTTCCATTATTTGATTTAATGAAGTAATGTAATTTTTGAAAGATGTTTTGGACATAAGCTGAGAGTCAAGTAATATGTAAATACTAATTACGATACAAATACATACACACACAGATCTAGTATTACTACGACAGCTTCTAGGATGGACGAAATACATCCTCGAAGCGGTCATAGTATTTATTAGTTCTGTAGTTTTGCTAAAACTGCTGTCCCGGTTTCAATGTTTTTGGCTCGATACTGGCCCATTTTCAGTTAGTTGCCAAATGGTTGTGGCAGCGATTTTATTTTTAAGAAAATTCCTCCAGTCTTTTGATTTTTGCTGAATTCATAGCTATATAAAAATTCAATAACTTTCTGAAAATATCTTTATTCCCATTTTTGATGTTTTCAGAGAAACTGATTTTGACATAACATACAATACGCAGATTTGGCAGGTCAACTTGCGGTGGACTATAAAATGGTATAACAATTTGAACCAAATTTTTGTTGACATTCATAAAGCTATCTCTGTACGAACTATGATCTAGTTGTGTACTATAAGTTACCCGGGTATTTGGCTATGGACATTGGACAATCGTGTTCATTATTGCAAAGCCTGTAATACTGCCGAAGCACTTTGTGCTCACATTTACCGAATATTTTGACGACCTATTTGGCTTGCATTCGTCGCATTCGTGTCCTAGTTTCTCGTTGTAGCTATATTATTAAGTAGTTTCATCTTTAGTATATTATAGTATTATATGAATGTGGTTAAAATGTGAGTAACGAATCTTGCATTAAACCGTTATTTGCCTTGGTCAAAATGGTAATGCCATAATTTGAGAAGGACTTTACCGATGTCGTTCATCTTTTTATTATATTTTTAATACTTTGTTAAAAGGGTTTTACGGAAAGAAAATGAAGAAAAAAAAATTGGATAATTTCAGAAAACTTATTTGATTTTTGCGTGTCTGACAGTTTGTTCCACTAACAATTTTGTGGATCAAAAAGATATTAACAATAACACCACGTTTTTTTTTATTGTTTATTAGGTTTACTAGTTCGAATTGAATATTAATAGCTAAGACCGGACAACGTCTGTCAGGTCAGCTAGTATAAAATATATCTTTAAAAGAAGCTGCAATGTGTAACTAAAAACAAATGTACAGGGTTTTTTTTCCAATCTCTGATAGCTATTTTAGATAGCTATAACCTATTTATGTGTAACGACCATATAAATCTTTTTCTAATCAGCTAATGTATGTACGGTTGGGAACTACGTGAGTTAGCGTGTTTAATGTTTAGTCATGGCGAGGTCTGGTAAACTTAAGTCACGCCTATCTTTGGTAAGCTATTTGGTTGATGAACTGCCTGATCAGTGCAGGAGGAACAATGAAAGGTATAGAATGAAATATCTTGGCAAACCTTCTTTCATGACTTTTACCTACAAAATTTATAAAGAATTACAACTATTAATACAAATATAATAAAGAACATAGCCAGGAATAATAAAGTAAAGCTCTACGATTTTCTTGGTAATGTAATACGCAGTTAGTTTTTTAATATTTGGAAATATTTGTTGTTCAAACATAAGAAACTGTGACAGAATTAGACAAAATATACTAATAGTTTTTGCTAGGATGTAGTTCTTGGCAGCATTCTAAGAGTATTTGTAGAATAATAATTTCATTGTTTAACATAAAATGCTACCGTCTATAAGGTTTGTGTAATACACAAAATTTAAGTAATAAAATTAATTTTTATCTCATTGCCAAAATATTCACTAACAATAACATCGTATCATGTTTTAACCCACCCACCAAATGCCACCTTTGAAGGAGCAAAAACCAGCCCCAATGGAACAAGACCTGAAATTCTATTGTGCCTCAAAGCGTAGCGAGTTATATGCTAAAATTCCACAATTCCACAATTTAATTAAGCTCTGTGAACATGTACTACCGGGTGATCATACAGAATAGAACTGACACAAGCCTTTGATTCGTACGTCGCGCGTCGCTAGCTCTTTCGACCGTGTAATTGGATTTAGTATCTAGTCGTCCTCATTGGTAATTTCTTCGTTAATAGAATTAAGTCCCTTAGTGGCAACTGAGTGGATTTACAGTAATTGAAATTGTTGCTTTAAAGTTGATTATATACGTAGCTAAAGTCACGTGTGTTTCTCGGTAGATTTGGCATAGACCGATTCCGTCTTTAACTTAGAATTAGATTATATATTTTTTTTTTGATGAGATTTACGCAGTTAGCCTGAGCGCAGGCTTTGACTGCTTCACCGGACTTTTGGCGAGAACCTTAAGGGCCTCCAGCCAGAGCATTAGAAAAACTAACTACGTCAGCAACGTTCACTAAGGGCACCCCCTGTGGGGTTCGGACCTCGACTTAGTGTGACTGAAGGTCGGTAACGCGAGGCTGCAACGATTAGCGGGTTACGGTGGTTTTCTGCGGTGTCAAAGAATTGGATCGCGGCGCGTTTCATGAACTGCTTGATTGTGGGCAGCTTTAAGTCACAGTGCAGCTGCAAGTTACGAACGTAACCTGGAGCGCCCGTGGCTCTACGCATGAAAAGGTTTTGGAAAGTTTGCATTCGTTTAGATTATATATTGGTCTAATTAATTATATTAGTTCTTAATATATTTTTGAGGATATCTTTTTTATAGCTATTATTTTGAATATATTTAATTTCGGGGTTCGGGTAGCCGCGGAGGCGTACGCAGGTGACTATATTTTAACTAACGAGGACGCAGCTGCTTCAACAGATGGCTTGTATGTTAACAACGTTAACTTCCTCGATTGTGCAAAACAGGCACAATTTACTTTTTTGTTTTATACTGACAGATGCAAAAAGCATACGCTGATATTTTATGGAACCTCCCTTTAGATAATGAAAACAGTTTTTTTTATGATTGATGATTATATTTGAAAACTCTAGTATCTACTTATTGAATGCATATATCACAGCTAACATTTGCAACAGTACTAGTAATACTATCCAAAAACTTACCATCTCCAAAACCGTCTAGCTACCCCTTTCATTGCAGAACGTATGTTTGTCTACTAGTTTCTGCACTCCGCTTTCAACTGTAGCGTTGCTTGAAATTCTTAAGGCAAGCACTCGTTGCAGTTAGATGTTTGTTTAAAAAAATAAACAAGGTAAACCTTGTAGGATAATTTGATGAGCTGATTGGAGCATGTGGCTTAATGTAACGTCTTTGTACTTAGATGATGTACTACTGATTTTGAAGATATTTTTATGCTTAAAACAATTACGATGTTTGCCTGTGTGTTATACTTGACCCAAAAAATGTTTAGAAAAATATCTTATACTTCTTCAATAACTTAGGATAGATTTATAATAATAATAAGGGCTGTTTTTTCCAAAAGATAGAACATTTGTATAATTATTAACATATTTTAATTTGTGAAATAAAATTGACATCTTACAGATTTTGTATGGAAGACCTGTCAAAAATTCAAAATAATTCCTCGGATAAAATTATCAGGCATTGGAAAAATCAACTCTAAGAGTAGACAATTGCATAGTATCATTAGAACACGGAATAAACTGATTTTATTTGGCAATAGTTTACATCGTACAACCTGTTTTTTTTAATGTATTAAGTAATGTGTTTTGCAAACAATAGATCAAAGTACTGTTTGCCGAGCGTTTTCGAGATTACCTGGGTGTGTTTCTATCGTAAAGCACGGCCTTTTGTACTATAAAAGAAAATAGAGGATTCTACGCCACTTTTCTTCCCGAGTGAGTCGTAAAATTTTGCTGCACGGACGAAAAAAATGAAAGCTCTGAAAATAAAACGAAACTGCGGAAATACGAATACTATTTCTGTATTGCACTTTATTGAATTGACTATTCATTATTGGTTCATTTAAGTGTATAGTACCTATGTCTTTGTTATTTTGCATGTAGAGTATTTTTTTACAGATAAAAGGATAACGACCTTCGCCTTTTTTTTTTAAATATGGCTCTTTTCTTTGTGTTTCTTACCATGGTAAATAATTATGGTTTTTACATTTAGATTTTACTAATCTCATAATCATATAGGTATACACTCACATAAAAAACCGTAGAGAAAAAAAAACAGAATGAAGGTTTTCACTTAAATCTTGGGTTAGCTGTAAAAACCCGCCATTTAATAGCGATACGGTGTAGCATTACAAATATGACCAAATCAAGACCCCCGAGAGTGTCGTTAAGACCGACTTTGATATTGCATGAAGAGGTTACTGAAAAATTTCGAAATATGGTAGATCTTAAGATATGCCAGTAAAACCTGAAAGTATTATTGGAGCTAAAAAAAAGTCGTGAAAATAAATTTAAAATTTTGGTTATTTTTTAACAAACCTCGATATCACTCGAAATCGCGATCCCATGGACTTATCGGGACAAAAAATCTGTGTGCAAACATCTAAATTAATATTTTTTGAGTTACAGAACAATTATCCACCCAGCCTCTCAAACCTTTACATTTAGGGATTTGTATAATTACGCAAAATTTTCTGTTGGTAGTAATATAAATAATAAACCAGTGAATAACAATTCAACGTATCAATTCCTATAAAGACTAATAAACAGTGCAGAATAGTCTATATACTACGTGCGGTAAAGCCCCTTTGTGGACGTCGGAATCACGAACTGCATTCCAATAAGTTTTAGTATATTACGGACCGTATCAATAGCCTTTGAATTTGGATCCCTGCCAAATTGTAAAGCTTCGTCACACTACGCCACTAAGGACGGATTACACAGGTGCATATAAACGCGATTAATGAAGCTTATATTGTTTCTTGAGAGTTCTATCTAGCTTTATCTTGTGTAGACGCGCCATATTTTAAAGATATAGTAAATACTATTTAAAAAAAAAAACACATTTTTACACATGTTCATGGCGCTAGTATAATATTTTTGCTGAGTATTTAGTTTCAGACGCAATCGGGGTTCATCATAAAATCGTTACGCTGATAAATAATTTTGTGTCCGAATTTCACTATTCACAAACTAAAATTATCATTCACAAATTAATTCTAAAACCATACAACGGGGTTTACAAATCCGGGACTTCAAAGGACATTAAACGCCTATTGTAAATTGCCGTCTCAAAAGTAGGGCTTCCATCCTAATTTTCGACCCTTTAAACGGCTTTCTATTCGCGATTTTTATTATTTGGTGTCGAATTTGTTTGCGGGTTTCCCCAAAAAAGAAACACATCGTTTTGTCTGATTTATAACGAAATTCATAGTATGTATTACCATTGATTACTTGGATTTTCTATAGAGACACTGAACATAATGCAATATTTGAGCTATAAAGAACACCTTTATAGAACTTTGTCTATGATCTGATTGGACCGACCGGTATGTAAAGCCTTCTTTCCCAGATAGTCTTTTATTCCCAAATCTTCATTGTTCACGTCCAGCGATTGTTTTACCACACAAAAGGAAACCTCACGAAGGTTTTTTTTTTTCATAATATTCGAAAATTCCCTTTCAAAGCTTTGATAAGTTTCCAGCTCTTTCAACTGTTTTTCTTTTTGTTCTTTTATTCCGATGCGAGCATACAAACTGGAAAATTCTGAACGTAGTTTGTGTACAGATTTTTTTAACACATTCGTCTTATGTATGTTTGTGTGTTGATTCATATTCAAGCTTTCCTGTCTAGATAATATTATTCCATGTAATAAGGTTTTAGCCTAAGTTATCCATTATCTTAGCCTAAGTTATCTTCGTAGTTCTTTCTGTTTTGATAAAACATTACCAAAATTGATGTAAAAAGCCATTGAATGACAGGTGCTGAAGTTTGATTGCTGAATTTTTTGAAAACTAATCTACTCAAAGACAATACTTTAATTTCTGAGCGTGTGGACGGTTCATTCATACTTTACTACCATATTGTAAAAATCATATACAAAGCTTAGAAATATTAAAAAAATAATTGGTTCTGCAATGTAAAAGTAACCGGGATTATATAACCAGCTCGGGACAATAAAAGCCGTGCACAACTCTCGTTAAATTTGTCCTGGTTAGGCCCAACCGCTCTGTTATCGTACCGTAATAAATTACGCTGCGGTAAGTAGACATATGAGTTTTCTATTTTATACTGGAAATAAACACAGTGACACCTAAAGGCCACGTTAATTCTTCGTGCGTATTGAATCTGGTCCTACAGTCCGATGGACTGACGACCTAAAAGTTGGTTCGAACTGGATGCAGAAAGCTGAAGACCGTGCGTTGCGGTAATTTTGGAAGGGTCTGTGTATAGAGGTATAAACCAGTTTTTAGATAAAGCGCTTACAAAAAGCGTAAATAAGGCCGGTAAGATTTATTTTCGTCAACATTAGGGTTGAGTGTTTGTCCACTGCGCCGGTACCGACACGATAACGATTTAAAAATGTTGCGCCGATTCAGCGACATACATTTGTATTTGTCTAAGTATATTATAATAAATAAATATACATGGGACCGAGATAAAAATTGTCAAGTGTCAAGGCCGTAATGTCAAATTTTTTAGCCACAGAACTTAGTTAAGGAACATACCCGTAAGAGGAACTGACTTAAATGAAATTTATATGTGACCACCTCTGAGGTATACTTAATCGTTAACAAAATCTATAATCGTTAATAAAAAAATTTAAGTCGATCTACAATTGCCTGAGATATCGCGAAACAAACATACAAACAAAATCATACCGTCGAATTAAGAACGTTCTCCTTTTAAAATCGATTAGTAATACAGCCTTCTATAGCGATTCTACCTTGTTTTTTCCTGAACTTCGTTAAGTTTGTTTTGGAGCAATTTAAATTGGCGCATTGATCTCGATTAAACGCAAGAATCGAGATTAGCTTCAACTTTAACTAATCACGTTCATACACAGCCTTGAAGTCTGCCCTTAGAATATCAATTTCAACGCTTGTTATTTTGTTTCAGGTAAGCAGAAGTGGCAACATGATGCGGCGTGGGTAGTACATAAGTCTACTGTCTACATCCTACATAATATTCACTAAGCCAAAAACAGAATACACAATACCATAAGTTCAGAAAATACGGATTTGATTTTAGATATATTTAATATTTTTTTAGATAGTTAGAGTTTTTCATTTAGTGCGCGTCACAAAAGAACAGGCTTATTTGCTTTAGTGGTTGTCAACTAAAGCAATAATCGCTTTACAAAAAACACTGAAAACACAAATTTCGTATCGTCTAACGTCGATGACCAACTAGATCTACTATAACGTAGTTGGTCACCGACGTTAGCCAATACTAAAGTTGCGTTTTTACCGTTGTTTTTATCCAGTGAACATCGCTTGGGTTGTGCCTACAGGAAAGCGTTGGGCGCCAATTAAAGTTTATTGACGGAAATTTGGCGTGATTTTATTTGAGATTTTTGCTGGTTTTTATTTTATATTATTACGTCTTATTCTACATTCAGGGTTGTTCGTAATGTTATTTCCTGTCTTTTTATCCATAAAATGATTTTTGTACAACACCTAATTTTAATTTCCGTCGTTTTTAATACGAAAGAGAAATATAAAATTAAAAAGACATTTCAATTTGTAAATGTAACATTTTAAATTATAAAACAAACATTTACTTAATTATTTATAAATGTCAGGCACTCGTTGGGCGCCAAATTACAACATAAAAGGAAAAATGCTAGAATTACAAATAGTACGAGAGCCCACGACCAAAACCATGTCTCATAGCAATACGGCCAAAACCCTAGAAAATCGTTAGATTGTATGATTCTGAACCCGACTAGGTGTGTAGTAACGGTCGAAAGTGTAGCAACTGCGTGGGAGGCCATTTCTGCAGTGTCAAAAAAAAAAGACAGTCGGTATTATAGCAATACGTCTGATAGTGAAAATGTACATAGATTTTATAATTGTATTACGAAAAAGTTTGTTTTCAGACATTTTGCGCGTAGCATATAGCCTGAGCGCATTTTTGAAAATGTCAATAAATTTAGCCGACCTGTATCATAGCAATACGGATAATTTTTTTTTTCAACTTTTCGTATTGCTGCCATGATTACCAAAAACCTGTTTTCAGACACTTTAAGTGTAGCATATACTCCCAAAAACGAAACTAACGTTTCGGAGCCGCCTGGCCGACGCCTCTGTTAAATGTTTTTCTAAATTTACAGCCTTCATAGATATTCAAGAATCTCCCTTGTCTATTATATGTACTTTGACAGATGACAGATGTCATTACTTATTTCTTTTGTAAAAGTTACTCAAGTGTGCTTTAAATAAAACCAAAACTATCAAATCAATCAGTATTTAATTTCAACAGCCTCAGCGCTTGTTACGCTCCTGCCCCTTTCTTACCCGACTAGGTGTGTAGTAACGGTCGAAAGTGTAGCAACTGCGTGGGAGGCCATTTCTGCTGTGTCAAAAAAAAAGACAGTCGGTATTATAGCAATACGTCTGATAGTGAAAATGTACATAGATTTTATAATTGTATTACGAAAAAGTTTGTTTTCAGACATTTTGCGCGTAGCATATAGCCTGAGCATACATAAGATCTCCCGAGCGACGTCGAGAGTGATTTCGAAGACGATGATTCCGAATCCGACAGCGATTGAATACGAGAATATTTTGTAACTTTGAATAAACCGTTTTTTTTTCAACTTCATCCCAGTTTCCTTTTGTGCAATTTATTTCAGTCCTTCAACTTCAATGTTACGGTTTCGGGTAAATTCTTTGTTAATTATCATCTAATAAATTCAGGGTCGCAACGTATTCATTGGTTTGTAACAGAAAATTCAAGATGCCTCAATACGATTTTTAAATTATATCTGAGTATCGAAAAGTTGTCTGATAGAGAAGGTGCTACACTTAATTTGTCTGATATAAATTTTTTGCACATGTGGACAACTTATTTTATCATGTCCAACAATTTTCAGACATATTGCTATGATACCGATCGGTAAAATTTGTTAACATTTTCAAAACGGTTTTAAAATTCAATGCGTTCACATTTCCGTCTGAAAATTGTTTTGTTCGCATCAAATAACCAAAATTTACTAATAAAAAAGATTTTCAGACGTATTGCTATGAGACATTTTTTTGTCTCATTTTTATTTTTTTTAAGTGATTTTACGGGTTTGCGCTACACCACTAACGTCTGAAAAATATGTTTCCGGTATCTCAGAACTATCATTCAACTACAGTCTGCAAATCAGACATATTGCTATGATGCAGTTCGGTAAAATTCTTTGACAATTTTGAAAATTCGGTCAGATCAAATGCTACGCGGAAAATGTCTGATATTGGTATTTTCGAGTTCAGGATAATCGTATCTATCGATTTGATGCGGTTTTGGCCGTATTGCTATGAGACAAAAATTTTGGTCGTGGGCTCTCGTACTAAAATTAAAAGTGCGTAAATAATTAGATTATGCGACGAGGACTTTATTATTATGTTAATACTAGCTTTTGCCAGCGACTTCGTCCGCGTTTCCGTCGTTTTTCGTAAAAAAGTAGCATATGTCCTTCCTCACTATTCAGTGGTTTTGATGTAACAGACAGATTAACTTTCGTATTTTAGTAGGGAAATATAATATATCACGTTACACAAAAATAATCCTTATAGCATGATTCAGTATTCACGCGCGACGGCGCGATGGCTTATTATCGTATTTCATGTATAAGTTTGGTGTTCCTATACCGATTTCTATGATTCTTTTTTTATTGAATAGGTAATAATGTAAACTTTTTTTAATTAGGGATGAGTGAGAGTATTATAAACGTAAGAGTAAACAAATATAATCAGAAATCTCCGAACTGCTAAGCTATCGGGAGTTACACGTGTTATTGTGAGTCAACCAAAAAAGATAGACATATGCTGTTGTGGGATATTTTTTAGATAATTTTATGTAGAACATTTCCGTCATACATGATTTCTATGTAGCTTTAACCATTAAGGCTGCATACGCGACGGAAGCTTAAAAAATACCGTTTTCCCAACATTTCCCTTCACTGCTCTGCTCCTATTGATTGTAGCGTGATGAAAAGTATACTATAACCTGCCCAGGAGTATGAAGAATAATTGTACCAAGTTTCGTTAAAATCCGTCGAGTAGTTTTCGTTTCTATAAGGAACATACAGACAGACAGACAGACAGACAGACAGACAGACAAAAATTTTACTGATTGCATTTTTGGCATCAGCATCGATCACTAATCACCCCCTGATAGTTATTTTGAAAATATATTTGATGTACAGAATTGACCTCTCTACAGATTTATTATAAGTATAGATATAGATAAACAACGCTCATTATTTTGGTAACTTAAGCAAAACGTAATAATACATCTTTATAGAATTTTAACCTTGTTTGACCTTATAAAAGTGAAATCAGATGAAAGAAGGATACACGCGCCGCGACATTGTTAATAAAATCAAAATCTCAATAACTTTTTGTTATTCTGACAAATTCTTTGTTCTTCCCATACAATTTAGAATTTTCTTTCAATAAATATGTGTCGTCTGCTGTTATTAGACAGATGTAAAGGATTTTGATTAAACATTCTTTAATGCCCGTCTTTTAATAATAAAAATATATTAGTCACGTATTTCTCCCTTATCGAAACAGTTGACAGAACAAATTGACAAAGATAAAGCACTTTACAAGTCCAACAAAAATTTTAGACGTCACGCGAAGGTTTTATTCAGTGTAACTTCGTTTAAAAAAAAAACTAAAATCATTATCGAAAAGAGGGACACTAAAAAAATTGTATCGGAATTTACGACAAATTTTCGGAACGGAGAATGTGAACTAACAGACAGACGTTTAAAGAAATAAAGCGCAAATGTGAGAATTATAATTCAGTATGCTATTGTTATTATAACGTTTAACAGGTAATGGTGTATATGTTTAATAGATATTGTTACATTTATCGCAAGTAACCTAAGACATAGCTTACCGCATCACAGCGTTTTCGGGCTCATGTTCCATATTATACGGTGAACAATTGATCTATATTACCAGCACTTAAAACGACATATCATGTTGCTTGTAAACTAGTTTTCGATCGCTGCTACGCCCGCGCGGATATCGGATAATTCACAATCCTTTTTAAATTATATAAGCAAAGTGGAATCACTGCTGGGCTTTCGTTACCATTTTCTTTTGTACCATTTTCTCTGCATCCGTGCCAAGCTTAACCCTTTTGGGTCACATAGGTTAAGTTTAAGTTAAGATTGGTAATATACATACAAAGGTTTTCCTTGGTATGTATATTGCGCGGATAATCATGTCTAATTCTCTACTCCTTAACGAGATTATTTCATTTATAATAGACCGATATAAATATGAAACGATTTAAAGAATGTAGCATGATAAAAATTCAGGATATAAAAGTATATTATAAAAAAATAAATATATCATGATATTATGACACAAATAGGTACAGGGGAGCCTTATGCCAGTAAGACTAGTTTTTTTGCGAGCTGTTCAATATAGATACGAAACTGAACTTGATAGACAGCAATTGGATCGGCTATTTTCTAGATCTTCGGTTTACTTGGAGCACGTAGTGTTTTCTTCAATACTAACTTAATAAGTCTTGCACCTACCGATTCCATTCCCCACAGCAAATTCTCACGGGTTGTCGAACGTCGAACATCGTATTTTGGAGTTACGTTGCTTCACATTTCATGATTCTAATTATGCACGATAATCTGTAGACACGGGACTGTTGGTAGAGTGGGTTTACAATATTTTGCCAGACAGTATAAGCCTCTTTCCGTCTTAACCGTTGCTTGCCCAGGGAGTACAGGCGAGATGATTAATGTAAGAGGAGCGGGCCTTTATCCAAAGCACTTCTGTGGGATTGTGACGGCAAAAATGTTTTTGAAACAAAATATTTGACCGCTTATTGTGCACATATTAAAAATGGCTACTAGGAATATATGTAGAGAATTTTAATTTTTCGAATATAGCGAGGCGATGGCTTTAATAAAAATATTTTGTCCGTTTCCTTAGGAATCACAGAGCGTAGTATATTTAAAATTTATTAAAAATTTTGCTGCTGATATTATAACGATATTAATAAGCTTTTAATAATTATTCTTAAATGAGTTCCAAAAGGCACTTTAGTCGATGCCTGAAATTAAATAAGGTTTTATGTTTCGTTTTATTTTTCGTAAGGAGATAACAAACTTGTTACTGTGAGAAAATAATTAAATAAAAAGATTTCTACGTTGTCATGGTGACGCAATGACTTGATTTACGTTTTAGAAACATTTTATAAGTAGCTATTATTATGAAAGCAACCAGCAAACTTATTCACAATCGAATAAGTTTAAAAGACAACTCATGTGTATGCAACAAAAGCGTAAAGCCGTTAAAACGTGTGGCGAAACCAGGTTGCCCTGATGACGACGATGCCGTGGCTGCATTACCGGACAATTGGGTGCCTAGGCACAGTGGTCCCATACTCGCTAACTACCTCAAGAAACGCGAACAGGACCATGAGAAAGTTCTTGCTAACATAACTGAAGGAGCAGCAGCTGTCAACGAGGACATTGATAAAAGAGTACGTGAGCTTGCCAAAAATCTTTTAGTTAATATTCAACAAAACCAACGTCTTATGGATTGCCTTATTGACAAGTTTGACTCCATAGAAGGACCTCTTACTTTAGAAGCCCGTAATGAAGCTCTTAAAGGCATTCAAGAATTATTTTCTAAACGCATAGAAGATATGACGACATTTAAACGAGAAGCTTTGGGGCTCGAGAGAGAAAGAGCAGACAAGTTAAGAATTTTGCTACGTGGTCAATTCCAACGTCTTGTCTCAGTTGGCCACAAAACCCCTAAAGATTTATTGCACGAATTCGATGAAAAGATTTATGATATCAATCAGCAACTTCTAAGTAATTCCAGAGCTTACTCAGAACTAGAAGCAGAGTTGAAAGTTCAAGCTGATGAATGTGTTTTACATGCAAAATGTTCAATCAATCAATTATGTTTAGGAATTGGGATGGCTATGAGAGGAAAAAGTGCTTTAATATGGTGTAAGGATGAAAAGGTTTCTCGGCAGAGAGCATCTGCTAGTGCTATTAACCGACACCGAGAAGGCTCCGACCCTACATTAGGGAATATTTTAGATGAAGTAGAAGAGTTTGATGCTGTCGTTACCCGCTTAGTTCAGGCATATCGCAACGCAGTACTTCGAGTTTTTACAGGGTTTTCTAATAAATTGAGTGAGCTTGAGAAGGATCTTGGTAGTCATCAGGATCTTCGAGGACACGAAACTGTTGAATGCCAGTTTTCAGAGATACAACGGATTATTGAAAGACCTTTGCATCGGTTATCGAGCAATGTTAGTAAAAAAAATAACCAAAAGAACTTAATAGAAATAACTGGTGATGATGTAGTCATGATGCAGAAGAGTCTAATTTCGTTAGGAGAAAGTCTTCGCGAAACTTACTCAATACTTCACGGTGCTGGCCATCTGTGGGACGCTCATATACTACGAGCAGCTCATGTTCAAAAGTTGACAATTGCAGCTGTCGAAGATCTTCTTACTAATAATGACACTATTGAACTCTCTAATGAAGTTCTCTTCAACATAGCTTTAGAACAATTGAGATGTGCCCACGATGCAGATAAACTGCAACAACAGTTTGACGCTATTAAAGTCATGCTAGACAAAACGGCTGACATGTACTTACAACATAGTGAAGCTGAACTAGGGCGACTTGAAGAATATATGACCTTACCGCCAATTATGGCAAACGCGTTACTTGCTGAATTTAATTTGTTTCTTGAAAAATATCCTCGTCGTTCACTACAAGCAACAGGTAGCACGATGACGCACGTACATTCATCTTGTGGATCTCCACGGAGCACTAAAAGTTCCATTCAGTTACCACTTCCTCGCGCTATTTTACAAAGCGAACTCCAAGAAGTAGCCTTAAAGAACTGGAGAAACGGCTTTCTGGAATCTTTTGAAGGTAACGTATTTTTAGTACCTGAAGAACTACAAAACCAAGCTCGGTTGTGGGTAGAAGAACGGAGTGCACCTTTGCACATGCGCTATTCATTAAAAATGATATCACATGCCATTCGATTAGAACGTGTTAAAGCTGCTCGGGAAAGGCGCCTCGAAGAACTCCGTTACCATGAAGCTAGATTAGAGTCTCACTTAAATGCTATTTTTGAACTTGTAGACAATTTACCAGACGAAGCAGCACAGTTTGCGGCTATAGATGCGCCATTTTTATATCCCATAACTGAGTGGCTCGAACGTCTTAATGTAAAACTACAAGAAACTCTTAACCAAAACCCTCTAGATTCTGAAGTCAAAAAGTTAAAAATGAAAAGCTACGGTCCACGGTTAGCTAAATATAAGCAACTTTTTGAAGAATCGCTTAATGCAGCAGTTCTTGAAAAGAAAAGAGAGCTGGAACACCGTATACAGGAGGCCAGAGTATCAAATGTGCGCTTTATTGCACAAATAAGGTTATTTAGCGAAGGGGGCCAGTACTCTTCGATTGAAGCTACAAAGACATGTAATGCTTTAAGCAAGGGTGCCGAGGCTCTAGAATTGTGCAGCTCCAAAGCTCTAGAGGCTTTAAACCAACGTAAAAGTCAGTTACTTGCTCTCGCTGACCACAGCATAATACCATTGCAGCGTGTCGTCGAAGAAACTGTGAAAACAAATCCGAAATCAAACGTAAAAATTCATGAAAAAAGAAAATCGCCTGTGAGGAAGAAGTGACACTATTGTCTTAATTGTTTTTTTTATTATAAGATACAGACTGATGCAGAAAACGAGCGTATATTGAAATAAATGATGTTCAAACTTCCCTCTACATATTAATGTTAATATATAGCTTGCTCAGCAATAATGAACGTTCCAAAATCGTCTTTTAATAATATATGTAATCAAGAAATAACTAAGTTTCTTTATTTATTGCTTGTATGATAAATTGTATTATGTCCTCAAATGCCGATCATGAGTTCAACTAATAAATTGCTTAGGTACTTTTAAACTATAAATCTGTCTTGTAAAAACTAGCCACCTTATTCCTCCATTAGAAGGAACTAGGGCCTCATCACCACTTAACAATAAGCAAAAAGGTTTGATTTGACCCTTGTGTAAACATTGCTCCTATTCCGTATTTTAGATAGTAGGTATACTGTTTTGACCAATACGCAAGGATTGGTATATTTATATATGTACAAATGCCAAATAAACCAAGCATTTATGTATTGTTTGTTCCATGCGGGGATCGAATCCGCAGCAAAGTGCGCAGTAGTTGGGGTAGATTTGGTTTCATTACATAATACTGAAATCTAAACTTGGTTCTTTTATGCAGTCACGAGGCCATCCACCTTTTGATTAAAGTTCTCTGCTAGAAATGTCAAATGGTCTCGAAACAATTGTTATCTCTCAAGGGTCGTGTTTCTTAAAAGGTGGAGGTTTAATCCTATATTTCGTGGGGAATGGCATTGCCGATTATTTTAATAGTCACCTTAAAAATGAATATCTTCACTGTACGTTGGAGCCCTGAAGTTTTGTGGATTGGATTAATAATAAGTATTATGGTTATGACTATCTAGGGGAGAATTATTACAATATCTTTGTGATTTTAAACGTTACTTCTAAAATTAAAGCTAACACGCTTATAAAATTAATAAATACTGTAATTATACATGTTTGAGACCATCGTGGTTACGATTACGTTGCTCACAGAATTATTAACAGAGAGAATTTAGTGTGGACTAAGTAGTAGGCTAATTAGACATTCCATAAAAACCGATGTCCTGTCTGTTTAAATGGATTGCTTCATTGCTTCATCATTATATAATTTAAAATTGGTAAATGTGACAGCAACTAAAAATACAATAAAACATCGACACAGCTTCTTAGTAATTCTAGTTTTATTAGTGATACTAAAAAACATATCTGTTAGAATATAAAACTATCTTTACGGTCTTCCAAAACCCGTATTTCGCACTCCAAACATACAATAAACGCAATTTAGTATTCTGAAAACCGTAAGCTGTAGCATAAAACAGTTTAGTGTTAAATTTGGTTCCTGAAAACGTCAACATTCGTAACTGATGGGCTGGCTTTAGTTACGTTAAAATGGCGTACTGTCAGCTTACGAACGAGCGAAATGTTTTAGCGCAAAGTGGATTGGTTCAGAAGATCCAATAGGATATATGGCGGGTAAGATTTATTTGAACCTTCATCCAAATTTAGGGTGTGCATTTAATTTTTTCATATCGAGCCTCATTGCGCACGTAAAGCCGCTGGCCCTGCTGATCTCAATCCGGTGTTGTCGAATTACCGTCCTAACGTATTTATGATTGCTGTGCCAGTGCAGACAACTAGTGGGGGTAGGTGTTCGCTATCTAAAAATCCGCTAGGTTCGCAATCTGGAATGAGAGACAAGCTGGCTCCTGATTGGTGACAAGTGACAGATGGACAGCATGCGAGGCTAGCGAACCTAGCAGACTTTTAAATCGCGTACACCCTCATTGAGGTGTAGACCCGTGATCGTTTGTTATACTTTTAATTGACGGGCCTGTTGGTCTAGTGGTTAGTGACCCTGACTGCTAAACCGGAGGTCGTGGGTTCGATTCCCACCCAGGACGAATCTTTGTGTGATGAGCACGATCATTTGTTCTGTGTCTGGGTGTAATTTATCTATAATATGTATGTATTTAGAAATATATAAGTATGTTTATCAGTTGTCTGGTTGCCATAGCACAGGCTCTGCCTAGTTTGGGATCAGATGACCGTGTGTGAGATGTCCCAAGATATTATTATATATTATTATTATATAATTTGATATAATCCTACAATTCGGCTATAATTGCTTTAATATACTCACATTTATTCATTTATTCTGCCATAATCCTTCCCTTCAAAACAGCTTGGTGTATAGAAAGTGTAATCATTAGGTTTTAGTTACTTCATTAATATGGACTGAACCTTTTGTACTTCTTTGTTTTGCCACACAAACATAAACACGACTTGTTTCGACCACAGTTGCGTAATACGAAGCAAAATTAGGGTCGGTGCGTGGGCGTTATTACAATGTTATGGACTTCAGTAATAATAAAACATTTTTAAGACAAGTTTTTATTACACTCTACTTACTAGCATTATACATGTTGTACAAAAGCAGGAGCATAACAAAACTTTAGCAACTTCACAACAAATAATGTACTTGTTTTTTCAACAACCTTTGACCACCGATATTGGCCCCGATTCTGTTAAACCCACACTAAACTTATTTTAGGCCGTCGGTATATTTTTCACTTGTACACAGAAAAGGACAGACGAAAATTAAAGCTGTCAAATTTAGTTTTGAATTAAATTCTCATACAAATCTACCGACACGCAGAAACGTGTGCTTACAACACAGTGATGTTCAAGGCGAAAACTAATTTGACTTTTCTAAGTTAGCTGTTATCTGTTGCCGTCCATTTCTCACGTTGTATTTTGATTTAGTTAGCGTACAAGCAATATTGGGTTTTTATCACATTTTTGTGTTTAAGCCTTAATTAGCTTCCACTCCACTGCTGGGCAAAGGGCTCCCCTTTTCTCTTCCTTTTCTTTTTTTCGGCCGTTTATCACAATTATGGAAACTTTGTCATCGCCGTCGCCATCGTCGATAGTTCTACTTAGGCTTTTGTTCCGAGAAAAATGTAATTCTCCTTTATTCGATACGCTAAGAATAAGACATGATATGAAAAAGAAAGTATATATACTTACCTGATTTACATCATCATCATCATCATAATCATCAGCCTATCTTCGCCCACTGCTGGACATAGGCCTCTCCTATGGCACGCCACTGAGCTCGATCTTCAGCTCTTCGTCTCCAACCACTGCCAGACACTTTGCGGATGTCGTCGCTCCATCTATTCCCTGATTTACATAGATTGTGCATTTTATTACATAATCTCAATATTACAGGCCGGACGAAAATGGTGTCTGTGATAAATTTAATGGAGTCTGTATCGTGTTTTTATTGTGTGGTAAGCTTGACGGATAACCGGCACGATGCGTCCATTAACCGGACTTGTTTTTCTACCGGTTGAGCTCTTTCAGTTTATTTTGCTGTCGTTTTTGTACTTACCTAAGCTTGCATTTTGTACTGAATCGAGAGACTCGAGCACGGGCACACACAAAGAGCTAAATAATAAACCTGATTTATTTTTTTAATCTTTAAACAGCTTAATTGGTTATCAGAACTTTAGCTAAGAGAAATTTTGATTAGGGTGGTTATTCTCAAATTAATTTCAATTCCAATACAATGCCACTGTAAAATTAATATTAATTTAGCAGACAAGTGATTAAAGTTATTCTCGAAAAAAAAAAAAAACGTTATTTCAATTAGTTTCTGCCAATGGACTAAAAATATTGAAACAATTTGGCGTTAATGGTAAGTTCTAGAGAACGCAACGCCATAATACTTATGTCAATCGGTCGAAATTAAGATCAAGAGTTACGCCTCAGGCCCCAAAAATAGTTACAGAAAAAGAAATAGCTGAATTTTAGACTTTTTTTAAATAATAAAGCGAACTAAAATAAGATTTAAGTTCATGGAAACAATTCACTGATTTATTACCATCGATTAGTGTTTAACCTTGTAACTTTGATACTCTATCTAAGTCGGCACGAAACCCGGAAAATGTCCCCTATTATTGAAATTTATTGGTTTCAACAAAACTTATTAAAGACTATACGTTGGGAGAGTTTGTATTTATATTGGTTTAATCTGAGTTTAGATCTTCGGCTTTTCATAATTAAAGCCATTGAATAGGCTATCCAAAGATGGTGGTGAAAATCCGTATATATGCCTACACATTTTAGTTTACAAGCTTTAAACGTAGTGTATACCGTATACGTAGACAAGCATAGAGTGCACGCATCGCTAGTAGCCTGTTATGCCGTAAGCAAATTTAGCTGTAAGTACGCTCGTTTACTGATTTAAGTTATTTTTCGTGCGACAATAGACGTTTATGCCAAAATATCGATGATA
The DNA here is from genome assembly GCA_932294365.1 of Diachrysia chrysitis. Classification (NCBI taxonomy): domain Eukaryota; kingdom Metazoa; phylum Arthropoda; class Insecta; order Lepidoptera; family Noctuidae; genus Diachrysia; species Diachrysia chrysitis. The sequence continues at coordinate 2,771,136 of OW028659.1, read as the reverse complement.
ATATTAGGTTTTGAGATAGTTTTAATAAAACGGCACGCTCTGTTTTGACACTAATTTTATGATTTTACTTGTTCATAGTAGTCTAGCCTACAGTTCATACTCGATATGTGCACTCTACAGTATACTTATTTTTACACTAAGTCTACTTGAAGTGCAGTTGGCTAAATAAGCACTTTTCCGTTGATACGCCAATGGAAAATTACTTATTTAGCCTCTGTTAATGGGAATAATTATACCGTAAGCTTTAACGTAAGCGGAGACTGTAGGACAAGAATACCCTGCAACATAGTTTTGCGACGGGTTCCCTACGTGTCTACGAAAACTTCTTCGAAAATTTATACACCGACAACTTTACACCGAACTCCGAAGCCTTCATATTGGTATTCTATACATCGAGCATATTATACATTTTTTGTCCGAAGTAACGTTACGTTAAAAAATTGCCAATACATTTATGTTCGTAACAACATAATAGAACCTACACTGGCTATTGCGATTGCCTTTGCCTTGTAGTGGGACAATAGATACGGTACAGGACAATATATACTCATTAGATTATATTACTGATAGCTGTCCCCCGCGACTTTGTCCGCGTGTTTTAGATTTGAACGGTTTTTCATTTTTGCACCATTTTTCATTTATGCTCCGCTCCTTTTGGTCGCAGCGTAATGTTATATAGCTTATAGCCTTCCTCTATAAATGGGCTATCCAACACTGAAATAATTTTTCAAATCGGACCAGTAGTTCCTGAGATTAGCACGGTCAAACAAATAAATAAACTCTTCAGCTTTAAATATTAATATATCTTAGTTTATATTTTTCCCTTATATTATTCGGATTTTGCAATTCAATAGCTTGTTCAAGTTAAGGTGTTAAATACAAAGATTTTTTGCTGTTTTACATGATCCTAGGTAACTTTAGATTTATAAACATATCGTAGCCAAATAGTGGAATTGTTCATTTCATGATATAGCTGGACTTTTCATGAAACGAGTCATTTTATAATATGGCTAGCTAAACAGACCATTTTATTAAAACGTCAACGTTTCATATTTCAGTCCATGTTTTGTCATATCGTTAAAGAAGGGTGACAATGATATAGGGTTATCTATTAATTACCGGACACCTTGCTGTACCCAAAATCGGGTTACAATTTGATAATAAATGTTTATCTATAAAACAAAGTCGGTCGGTCATGAAAATCGGTCCAACAGGGACCGATTTTCATGATGTTTGATTTGTTGGCAAAAACATAGGAGAAATCGGGAAAAAGAAATGATGTCTTTCAAGTACAAGGTATACTTACCCGAGTGAAACTGCGGTTTACCTCTAGTTAATAATATACCCTTTCAGTGAAAACGTCAATCAATCCATTCATTCGTTTGACCTTCTGTATTGGACATAAAGGAAAATCGGAAATTATACCCAAACACTAGTTTATCGATTGCATTGTAATAAGGCCACACATTATAACTTAGCTTAGTTAGGTAAAGTGGCCGTATAATGTAGATCAATTTTTTTATTCACTTTAATAAATGATAATAAGAGTTTTCCCAAGTACTTAGGATGTTTTCATCATCATAGGTAAAAAGTGATAAAATTGTGATTTAAAATCGCCCTAAATTAAGTTCCTGTTGACAAATTTCTATCTCAAGGAAAGAAAACTACATACTAATATTGAGTGGGTATGAATAGATTAATTTGATTTAAAATAAAAATCAATTTAGTCGGTCAGTTATATAATTAAAACTATTAGACACATACCTACCTACCTATTTTTCCTTATCAAAATAATAAAACATGACAAAGATAGTGCTTTGAAGTTCAAAGCTTGTGACGTCACGCCGTGACAAAAAATTATCTCAGAGCCTTAACGGATTAAAAAAACAATTAGGCACCATATCTATTGTAACCCGAAATCAGTGACCTAAAATGAGCGTGGTGCTTAATACTCTGCATATTTTATGAGAAAACACCAATACGTTAATAATATATAAAAAGGTCAGACCAACAACAATCTTATATGTTCAAAAATCCAAACAAAGTTTTCACAAAGAACATCAGTCGTCTCTAATGTCCACTTAATGTAGAATATTCTATTCTTTTCCATTACATGGACGCAAAAGATTATGTTGGAATATTAAAACCTCTGCAACGGCTTTATATGAATTATTCACTGGCCTCATTAGACCCTCCTGATACAAAATTCAAACACGACATTCCCAGTAATGCTTCAGTCTCGGTCATGTGGGCGGGTCTAAAGGACCACAGACAAAGGCAACGAGGCTCAATTAAATGGCACCTTTATTTTTTGAAGCGGTGAACGTCCTCATGGTCTTTTTTTATTTCTGGGGAAGATGATATCCCGACCCAGATTGCGTCTCCAGTCCTTTTTTCCAAAGACCATGTTGAACACTTTTGCAAACTACTTTGATTTCTAAACTTATTATATTTATTGGAATTCATATTAAATGTACGTTTAAAATTATAAATACGTTAGTCACTTACGACCAGTAATTAACATTTTTGACAATGCTGTTTGCGTGGCTGGTCTGGAAAAATTTGACTGCCATTGATCGACTCGCTGAGAAGAAGAAAAATTAATTAAAATCACTTGTAAATTCATCATACAAATATTTTTAAAAATTAGTCATTTGTAAGTATCGGTGTGTATAATAAGTAAGGTTATAAAAGTACCGTTTCAAGTCTCGTTAAATAAAACATCATATTTCTTTTGAAAGATTACCTCTCTCGAATCTGAATTCAACTCGTAATTCTATACCAACATTTATTTAAACTGGTTGGAAACTTCAGAGTTCCACAGACGGAAGAGTATTTACTGTTTTCTTATTCCAGCTACGAGTTTGAATATTATAAAATATCGCGCTTATTCAATGCGTTAGCGATTTTATTTTCTACTGCTATATTGCTATCCTTACTTAATATTATAAATGCGAAAAAACTGTCTGTCTGTCAGTCTGTCGCGCTTTCACGCAAAAACTACTGAACCTACTGTTTTAAATGAAATTTGGTACAAGTCTAGAGCCTAAAAAAGGACATAGGCTCCTTTTGCCGCGATAACAACGACATCCACGCGGGCGGAGCCCCGGTAAACAGCTAGTTGTTGATATTTAAGAAAAACAAAAAAAAAACACACACAATGTCTTTTTATTTGTTGTTCCTTATTGTAAGGACAAGATTTGTATAAAAGAAAAAAAAACGCATTGAATTGTTTTCAAATTCTGATACCATTTGTGCAAGCCGGGGCGGGAAGCTTGTTATATTATAATACAACAAATTCCGTTTACATAAATTGACGTAATGTTTACAAAAGTTTCAAGATACAGCTACTGTTTGTAATGAAATCAAAGTTGCCGCTGGACTCAATTTAAGTCAGTCAGCACCGGCTTCAAACTCATTATTAGTTGCTGTATTTTACATTTTCTGATTACCTACTTTCGGTGTCGGTTTCAGAACTTTAATGAACTTGAAATTTACCTACTCTGTACAAACAACGCTGCGTTGTTTAGGTGTTCAAGTAATATTTACAAGTTATCTTGATAATGAATATTGATTACTAGCTGTTCCCCGCGACTTTGTTCGCGTGTTTTAGTTTCAACGGTTATTCATTTTTGCAACATTTTTCATTTATGCTCCGCTCCTATTGGTCGTAGCGTGATGTTATATAGCCTATAACCTTCCTCAATAAACGGACTATCCAATACAAAAATAATTTTTCAATTCGAACCAGTAGTTCCTGAGATTAACGCGTTCAAACAAACAAACAAACAAACTCTTCAGCTTTATAATATTAAGTATAGATAATACTATCAACGTATACTAATGTAATACGTAACGTAGGCTACATATGAATGTAATTTTTACGTTAATAGGCCTATAAAAATCAGGGATGAATGCATACAATATTCTTTTATTTATTGTATAAAATAGATAAGAATTATTATTGTTGCGGTTAAAGTAATTAATGTTATTATTATTAATAATTTTGACTGCACGGATAGCAGAGTGGTATAGGTGGTCATCACGCCAATTACCGCAGTTCGCGACCTGCTGCGGTGTTCGATCCCCGCATGGGACAAGCATTAGTGTGATCCACAAATGCTTGTTCTAAGTCTGGGTGACCTTTACAACTTATTTTGATTAAATGTCATATATCATACTAGCTTTTTCACGCGGCTCCGCCCCAGTAGTTTTGTCGTGAAAGCGCGACAGACAGACAGAGTTACTTTCGCATTTATAATATTAGTAAGGATTAACTCAAACCCAAAGAAAATATATTTGCCCCAAGATATCTTTTATAAAACTTAAAAACTTCAAATTGCTCTCAATTCACATTACCAAATCTTGTATTGCAATCTAAGGCCACTCGTACAGGAACTGCTCGAGCAGTTAGTTTCGTATTTTTGCCATATAAAGTTTGTTAGCAACGCACTAAGTTAAAGTCCCAACCACACAGGAGTTGCCGTTAGTAAACATTGCTAATGTAATTAGTTTTTCTGTTGCTCTAACTGGAGGCCCTTATAGTTTCGCCTAGAAGTCCGGTGAAGCAGTCAAAGCCTGCGCTAACTGTAGATAGAAAAAACTGTTTGAAGCAGTATAACGGTTGCTTAAAGCAGTCCGTGTGAGCACGGCCTAAAACATTTATTATTCTATCTGTCACATAAAATCTATTCTAATTACAAAAAAGGTCAAGTTCTAAAAAAGTTTATTTAGAATTCTTCAACGAAAATGTTTTTGGAACCGGATTGGATGTTCGAAAGGCATAACGGAGCGAAACCTCGTTTTGCATTTAATTAGGGTACAGAAGTTGAGACGTTATCTCCTAAATTAGTTACAGAAAGACGACTGAGTCGGTCCTCGAAAGTTTTACGACTAGAAATAAGGTTTTCAGTGTGAACACAATCGTTTTGTAGAAACAGTTAATTCAACTACCCAATTTTCGTATTTTTTTCTAATCTAATAAGCCCGTATTGTCCCACTAACTACCTGTACTATGAGCTTTCAAAACAGGACTACTGTCGTTGTGGAAGCGAGATGGTGCTCTACACTGCGCGTAGCGGCGTCTCGCTTTCCCAACGCGTAGGGCAAAGGCCTGCCTCCTACCACTTTCACGCCCTTCTATTCTGTAAAAAAAATCGGTAATTTTTTTTAACAAATCGATTGACCTGTCTTTTACACGAAACCCTCGAAATGTAGTCAAAAATGATGTAGCTCAAGGATTACCTCATTTCCCTTTTTAAACTATCGGTTCTTGTATAATTTACGTTATTATTATTTTAAGAATAATTAGCTCCCTACCTTCCAAACATAATTAAATATAGAACTGCAAATAAAAAAACAAATTATAAAAATTAATGGGACCGCAATTCCCACTACCTTTTTTCCCATATTTTGCGGCAACAGACAATTTATATACGCTTAATCAGCCGCTGAATCTCAAGGGCGGCTTGTTTAACAGCTTCCAAAATAAATAAGAAAACCTCAATTTTCTTCAGTTTGTTTTTATGCTCTGAGACAAGTATCCAATAAATTTTATACTTTCTTTAATGGACACAGCGCGTGAACGAAGCCCTCTAATTGGCTGGGCGTAACATCTGTAAAAATAGAAACCCTTTCATGGAGCTTTATATATACAAAAAAGGTTTTTATTTAAATAGAACACTCTTACCCTTCGGCACGGTTTTCAAATAAACTTTGTCCTATATATTCACCGAAATTGTGTTGAACGGTCCATCTTTTTAGTCCCATTGCAAACATAAATAATGCCTCTAAGGTGTAATACTAGATCGGTCAAAGAGTTATTAAGCCTTAGGGTGTTCTCTTGAATATACTAGGTTGTGTTTTTGAGGTCCAAATATATGGGTTTATTTTGGCAAGCAAAGCGTACTTAGATTTTAATACAGTCGATTTTTACTAACTTTTAATAGGTATGTTTTTGTTGTTACAGTTGGAAAATGTGCAGCTTCTGGACAAGTATAACTTGCGAAACCCCTCGAAGGGCACCCTGTATTTTGCGACCACACATCTCATATTCGTCGATCATGAAATGAGAAAGGAGACATGGGTATGTGTTAAGTAGTTGCATATTACATTTTTTAGAACAAGATTCTAAAGGAGCCCCAAATTAGTCGAAATGATTACCACTTTTCACCTTTGTCTCGCTCTAAGATTTAAAGGACCCAAGTGTGAATTCTTATTTCACTAAAACCATACAATTGTCAACATGAGCCCTTTAAGGAAGTACTGTTTTTTTACTAGACTTCCCCTTACACCTGAACTGCCCAAAACAGAATTTCGTTTTGTAAAGTATTTATTAGTTTTTTTTTGCTTTAACAGTACTTAATTATACCACCAGATTCTCCTGATGCACATATCGACTGTGGAGCGGTTGCCTATCACGACGACCGGCTCACCGCTACTCGTTCGGACCAAGACATTCCAGTCGGTGTTCTTTGTGATTCCCCGCGAGAGGGACTGCCATGAGATGCACCAAATATTACTGAGGCTTAGCCAACCAGGTTAGTAAAACTTTAAGACGTGTCTATCTGTCGTTATTTCACAATGACAAAGACAGCAAGAGACTGAGTATATCTTCGTCTTCTTCTCAACATGATTGGGTCCACCGCTGAACAAAAGCCTCCTGCATAGCTCTGCAAGATGTTCTTGTTGCGGCGATTCTTATCCTGGTCAGCTCTCGCGTCTTTTTTTCATTACATTACAACCTGGTAAATGGTCTGCCTTCAGCCTGGGGCTTTCTCCGAATAGGCTTTTGGGCGACCACGTCATGTCGTCATTTGACTGAGCCTACATCGGTTCTGTATAACTTAATATTTAATTACTTTACATTTCAGTTCACATCGATGAACTTTACTGCTTCTTCTACAAGTCGACTCCAGACGACCTGCCTAAGTCGGCGGGTTGGAACTTCTTCGATATTCAGACAGAGTACCAGAGGATGAACGTGCCTAACGACCAGTGGGTTCTGTGCACCGCTAACAAGGATTACGAGGTTAGAAAAGTTAGGCATTTATTCAAGCTTATCTATTTAATAATAAATAATAATAACCCCGACCATATTTTAAGTCAAGTTTTTATAAAAGATCGTTTTATTTTCAAACCTCTTTATGTACACAGTGGATCGAAAATTTATGTAGCACTTAGCTATAATTTATGAAGATCTATCATTATAGATCTTCATAAATTAAAGTTGAGGTGCTACAGTAGTTACCTTGTGTGTACATAAATAAATAAAGACAATATATAAAGACATTCTTAAATGTCTATCTGTCGCTATTTTACACATTAAAGTAACAGAGAAAGCATGAGATTTAACAGGCACTTAAAATTAAGTTGCGTTTGAGTATTTGGCTATTAGAATCCTTACGAAACTGTTTTCCAGCTTTGCGACACGTACCCCAGTGAGGTGTACGTACCAGCGCGCGCTTCGACAGCCATACTCCTCGGCAGTGCGAGCTTCAGGTCGCGCGGCCGTCTCCCAGTGCTGGCGTACCTGCACCACAACAAGGCTGCTATAGCTCGCTGCAGTCAGCCACTTAGCGGCTTCTCTGCTAGGTAACTTAGATAAGAACTTTTTGACGACCTCCGTGGTCGAGTGGCGTACACCGGTTTTTAAGATGTCGCCAGCTCTGAGGTCCCGGGTTCAATCCCCGGCCGGGTCAATGTAGAAAATCCCTTTTCTACATTATCTCGGGTCTGGGTGTTTGTGGTACTTTTGTTGTCTCTGAATTCCATAACACAAGTGCTTTAGCTACTTACTTTGGATTCAGGGCAATGTATGTGATGCTGTCCACATTTATTTATTTAAGAATTTACCGCTTATCGCTATTGATTAAACTTTCTAATCAGCCCAATTCTAGAGAAATATCGGAGCTACTATTAAGTCGTTGGAACGTTGACAATGTTTTTTAATGTCCGTCGGTAAATTATTAAAAAATATTAGACACTTTTTTTTCTTTTCTTGCGTAGCCTTAAACTTACGACGATACATTGATTTGAAAGGCCGCATGACGTCACAATGTCGTACGCTTTGTGTAACATCGTGACGTAATTAGCCCCACTCCTGAAATTTCATTTAAAAATACATGTTTTATATTTTTTTATTATTTAATTTACGATTAAATAGATTTTTAATTTCATACTCAGTAAACATCCTTATTCTAGTGTATGATCGAGGCTAGTTTTCAAGTTCGATTAAGTAAGATAATTATTATTACAAATGTAAAATCATTTATCTTTTACTTCCGTGTTTCCGTCGGAAATCATCATGGTGTCTTTGCTGACCAATCTTTACTTAAGCGCCTTGTTTTCAGATGTATGGAGGACGAACAGATGCTCGATCTGATCAGACGGGCGAACCCGAACTGCGGCTACATGTATGTGGTGGACACTAGGCCCAGGGTAACGATCACATTAATATTATAAACGCGAAAGGAAATGAATCATAATCATATGCTGATCACCGATTAATGAAAAGTATAATATGTATGTATGTATATATTTCTTTGTGGGTATATCAAAATTATACAAAATAAAAATGGCAGATTTTTAGCGCCATATTAAATGTTTTAAAAAAAAATTGCCTCAATTACTTTCGAATGGGTTATCGAAATAAAGGGTTTTATAAATCACTTAAGTTTAAGAAAAAAATATTTCTTTGCTGGCGAAGCTTGTCAGCCTATTGCTTAATACCGATACTAGAAAAGCGCTAATAACGTGTTTACCGAAAGGATATTTCTATCCAATAGTGTTAAAGTACGTCTAGTATAGAGTCACTTTACAAAATTTCAGCTCAAAAAGAGTTGATTAAATTAATCGATATCTAATTATTCGCATTAATTATTTTCCAAAAGATGTCATAACAAACTCGCTAAATGTTAGGGACATCGCTTACCCCCCCGTCCCTTGATCAAAGCTGGCCCGAACCGGCCAAACTAGCAATAAAAATATGTCCTTAAATAATAAAAACTTAGATGCAACCCTCCCTTGCTGTTTTTGATTGTTAGCAACGCACTAAGTCGAGGTCCGAACCCCACAGGAGGTGCCCTTAGTGAACGTTGCTGACGTAGTTAGTTTTTCTATTGCTCTGGCTGGAGGCCCTTAAGGTTCTCGCCTAACTCCGGTGAAGCAGTCAAAGCCTGCGGTCAGGCCAACTTCGTAAATCTCTTCCAAAAAAAAAAGGACATCGCTTAAACGGTCTGGTTATGATTTCTGGTCTCGAATAATTGATGCGAAAAATCGATATAATATATAATAAGATATCAATTATTTAATAAACTAATTTTGAGCTGAATTTTGTAAATAGACTATACTAAATGTATTCTTCAACTCTTTTGAATTGATATACCCAGTCGGTAACACCCTGTATATTTCTCAGATAAATGCTATGGTGAACCGTGCAGCGGGCAAGGGGTACGAGAACGAAGCTTTCTATGAAAACATCAAGTTCCAGTTTATGGGCATCGGGAACATCCACGTCATGAGGAAGAGTCTACAAAAACTTGTAGAGAGTAAGTCAAGGATTTTTGAAACAAAACAGTTTACTCACGTATGTTCTCGGAATCACCCGACTAGTTTCAGACTCAATAGGAGTCCCTAATCATGAGCTGACGAGGCGGTGGTGCTGTCACGAGTCGAATTGATGGTTATTATTATAAAAAGAGAGTAAGTCAGCGCTTAAAACCAACATTGTTTTAATGATCGAATAGATTACAATGGCCCCGATTCTGTTAAACCCTCTCTAAACTTATTTTAAACCATCGGTATCTTTTTCACTTGTACACAATTAAAAAAGGACAGACGAAAATTAGAGATGTCAAATTTAGTTTCGATTAAAATACTTATACAAATCTACCGACACGCAGAAACTTGTGTATTAAAAAAAAGTGATGATTAAGACGAATTGTATCTTTTCAGCATGTGAACAAAACACGCCTACAATGTCATCGTTCCTCAACGGACTTGAGTCTTCTGGCTGGCTTAAACATATCAAGTAAGTGAGCATTGTTATATGTTTGTATGTTACTGTAAAAACATACAAATGATTGTAATTAAATACAAATAATAGAAGGAAAAACTTAAATCTCAGGCAGGACTCGAACCTGCGACCACTGGCTTGACGAGCCAGTCGCTTCTTTTTCCTTCTATTATTTGTATTTAATTACAAATATTCGCTCCGCATGCCTTAATGCGTAACAAATGTTTAAAAATAATACAAACGATTAATTAAATTTAATTATTTTATTATTTATGTACACATACAAAAAAAGTATAAACATTTGTAATAAAATCCGAAATAAAAGTTTTATTTACAGCCGATTTTTGTGTTCCTGATCAATTTGTCAAATCTACTGATCACGACTGTGACTAAAGACCAATCACAGCGCTTTTCATGAGGTTTTCAAACTTGATTAACTGATTTTATTTACACACCATACTTCATCGTGATGTTTGTACTGATCAGCCTTTTAGAAACCGGGGTTTAATGTTACAATGACTTGAACATAATTATTTAAAACAAAACGGTTTATTCACGCGTATTCTCGGGATCGCCCGACTAGTTTCAGACTCGATAGGAGTCCCTAATCATGAGCTGACGCGGCGGCCAGTTCCACTCGCGACACCACCGCGTTAAAACGTTTTGTTTTAAATAATTATGAATACTCCTCACGAAAGTTATTATACAATGATTTGAACGTTAAAGATAATGATATATTGTGGTTGAGGTCGATATTGGACACGTCGTGGTGGATAGCGAGCGCGCTGGAGAGCGGCGTGAGCGTGTGCGTGCACTGCAGCGACGGCTGGGACCGCACGGCGCAGGTGTGCTCGCTGGCCGCGCTGTGCCTCGAGCCGCACTACCGCACCATCAACGGATACCAGGTATAATTACACCAGTTTTTTTTTTTTTGTTACGGGGTGAAAATCTATTGACTTCCACGCCGAGGGCACGACGTGGGGATATGTCGGACTTGCAGGGACTAAAAACACCCCGGTCCCGTCCTTGGCTTTGCCGGAGTCCCAGGTTCGCTAAAGCATGCCCGGGGTGTTTCGGTGGGCCTCGGTCCTTGTTGGAACCTTCTAGAGGGGTAGGTGTATAGTGCATACCCCTCTCTCTTTCCGAAGACACGTGGGACTTCGTGTACGTATCCTCCAGGGCCTGTCAGCTGATCGGGTGACGAGGTGCCCTCCCCGTCACCCACAGGCTCGTGCACGGCAGTCGCCCAGGTATACCTGCGCGACTGCCGTGCACGAGTCTCGGGTTCGAATCCCGGCTCGAGTCAAAAATAGTTTCCGTTTAGTTCAGCACAGAGGCCTTACTCCCGAAAGCATCGAGTTCTGATTCAATCGAATTGGTACTCTAGAACCCGATACTAGCGCCAGATCATGCAGTGGCACGTGTTGTACCTAAGCTCGATCGAGAATAACTTAAGACATTGGTACTTGCCCGTATTGGGTTGGAATCTGCAACCTTGCACACAAATCCGTTCCTTAAACCACTAAGCCACCAAGACTGAAAATTGTTGATTGATACAAATCTCACATGCTAGTCGCGTACATCATTGAAATGTTGCAGGCAACTGTAATATCGTTTTAATTTGACAGGCGTTGATTGAGAAGGACTGGCTGTCGTTCGGTCACAAGTTCACGGCGCGGTGCGGGCACATCGCGTGCGACGGGCGCGAGAGGTCGCCTGTCTTCACCCAACTGCTCGACTGCACGTGGCAGCTACTGCGACAGAAACCAGAGGTAATCATGATACTGTAGCAATATATATATAATAATAATAATAATAAAACCAGCCTATCAATGTCCCGCTGCTGGGTACAGGCCCCTTCTCATATACAGAAGGAACGAGCATTTATCACCACGCTTGCTCATTGCGGGTTGGTGATTTCAGATTCCAATTTTTGGAATTCAGGTTTCCTCACGATGTTGTCCTTCACCGATTGTCAATGATGTCTTAGAATAATTAAGAAAGTACATACATATAACTTTGAAAAAGTCACATTGGTTCTTGCCTGTATTGGGTTCGAACCTGCAACCTTGTGCACACAAATCCGTTAATTGAACCACTAGGCCACCACGACACTTTTATATTTTATAATCTATGCAAGGTGATATTTATTTCAAATAAACTTAAATATATACAGTGCAATCTTGATATAACGAAGCTAAAGGGACCTGGAGAATAATTCGTTATTTCAAGTAATTTATTACAATGAGGTTCGCTATACAGAGGTTAGGTTGGTCTACGATTCGTTAAAACAAGGTGAACAAAAAGAACACGAAAAATTGAACAAGTTTGAACCTGTCGAGACTTGAACTATTGTGACCCGGTGGGTGGCGCTGAAGTGGGTATGTCACGATACGATATGATACGATTTTAATGTGGCGCGCTTTTTGGGCAGGGTCTGCCGGGTCTTCGTCTTTACAAAAATGTGTGACTTAAATACTTCTTTATAATCTTGAAAAAAAAAGTGTAAACCTGGTTAATTATTTTTATAAATAATAATATATTATTTTATATTACTTTCAGGCATTCCAGTTCAATGAACGTTTTCTGCTAACGCTACATGATCACGCACACGCCTGTCAGTACGGCACGTTCATTGGCAACTGTGAGAAGGATAGGCGCGATCTACGGTATGTGCAAAGGAAAAAGAAAAAAGTCATTAAAAATATTGAACACGTATTTTTTATTTTTTTTATTAAACAAACGATGAGGAAGATACAGTGAATGGAAATGTCGCGTAATGTCACTTGTGGCTACAATTTTTACCTACAAGCGACGTCACAAGCCTCCACTCCAGAATTTTAAAGCGCTTTAACTTTGTAATTTTTTATTGATTTGATAAAAGAAAAAAACGAGCTTTTTTTTCTTTTTATATCTATCTGGTAGACTAAATAGATATTTCCTTTTCATACACAGTCCGATCCCCTATTGTAGAGAATAGCACCTGATGCTACACTACGCTAGTAACCGTAGCGGATTTCAGACTCGTGGCAGTCCCCATTGTAATAAGTTAGTTATAAATGACCACGTTATTACTTAGCTCCTCACTAACGTACTACTATAACTTGATAATTGTAAGCATTATTGATTTATAATCATTCTCGGGAAGTACGCCGTAAAGGCAAAACATGACTGGTTTTTATTTTTATGTATAACATCTTGCATGCCCTGTGTATGTTAACTCGTGTTTTGAACAAATAAATAATCTTGTATCTTGTAAGTTATAATCTGTCGACAAATTGTGAACAATTTTTTTTTGCATTTTTTGATTGCTTACCCAACTTGGGCAAATCTTTAGACTTAATAAAACAATAATAGATTCCCAATTTTTCAACTATTCTGAAAGGATGATCTTCATTCTTTATTGTACACACACACAATTTACAAAATACAATTTTTTGTTATTTGATGTACAGAGGCGAGGTTAACTCAAAATTTAGTTTTCTACCTGCAAACCTTTGAGTGATGGAAAGACTTTATAAAGCTGAAGAAGAAAGAAGTGTACAACTTAGTATTAATTTATAAAATAAATATACATAAAAAATAGTACATAAAATACTTATAATAATATCATATATATATATAACATCTAAACATACGTTCACTAAATACATTCATGTTGGAAGGAAATGTTTCCTGTTCCACATAAATGAAAATATTCTATTTACAATAAGTATTTAACTGTTCGCAGATTGTCAGAACGCACGTTTTCCTTATGGGGCTATATGGCAAGCCATCTAAATGAGTACAAAAACCCATTGTACAACCCGAAGGCTCATCCAGACGTCTTGAAGCCGGATCTAAGTGCACAGAGTATCAGGTTAGTATTCAAATTATTTTACACTACACTAGCTGTGCCCCGTTTTACCCGCCTTTGCTCGGCCTCAATGGTCACAGCTGATGTTAGAACCTACAATTTGTCTCAAGACTTACATTTTGAAATAAATTTAGCTTTTTATTTAATAAGAATATGTAGAAACAAACTTATAGTTTAAGAGATTAGCGGTATCTGTTAAAAAATAGCTTTTAATTAAGTAAAGGTACAAAAATGATAGCATAGTAAAAGGAGATATCTATACTAATATTATAAAGCTGAAGAGTTTGTTTGTTTGTTTGTTTGTTTGTTTGAACGCGCTAATCTCAAGAACTACTGGTTCGAATTGAAAAATTCTTTTTGTATTGGATAGTCCGTTTATTGAGGAAGGCTATAGGCTATATAACATCACGCTACGACCAATAGGAGCGGAGCATAAATGAAAAATGTTGCAAAATGAAAAACCGTTAAAACTAAAACACGCGAGCAAAGTCGCGGGGGACAGCTAGTAAAAAATATAACATCTAAGTTTCTTCCATATTTGTCGTAAAAAAATATTTTTAAAATGTGTTAGACAAAATTGTAGATCTACACGCCCTGTACGACGCCCTGTCTGGCTATAAATAATCCACTAGTTGTCAAGGGCTACTAGATTACATGTCTGTGTGTATCTGTAAAGTTCTTTCTTGGTACGAAGACTTTGCACACAATGACATGCTAGGTGGCTTAGTCCCACAATCTTATTCCTGTCCTCATATGTCTTTGTCCGAATATATGTGTAACGTTGTGTGTGTGCGAGGGTACACCCGCGCCAGGTGACCTGGTCCCGCAGTATTAGGGCCCACGTATGTGTGTGTGTCTGTGTGTAGGTGAGTGTGTCACATGCGCGTGTGTGTCAGGTTCTGGCGCGGCATGTACTGCCGGCACGAGAGCGGGGTACACCCGCGCGAGCCGCTGGCCGACCTGGTCCCGCAGTGTTAGGGCCCACGTATGTGTGTGTGTCTGTGTGTAGGTGAGTGTGTCACATGCGCGTGTGTGTCAGGTTCTGGCGCGGCATGTACTGCCGGCACGAGAGCGGGGTACACCCGCGCGAGCCGCTGGCCGACCTGGTCCCGCAGTGTTAGGGCCCACGTATGTGTGTGTGTCTGTGTGTAGGTGAGTGTGTCACATGCGCGTGTGTGTCAGGTTCTGGCGCGGCATGTACTGCCGGCACGAGAGCGGGGTACACCCGCGCGAGCCGCTGGCCGACCTGCTGCCCGCCGCCGTCGACCACTGCTCCGCGCTGCAGCACCACGTCAACTACCTTGCCAAGGTACCCTACTCCTAGGAAACTTACTAATATTCCATCCATCTATAGTTGGTAGACTGTTGGGACCAAAGGCAGGAGGTATGAAGGATTTGATACGAAGCTGTTTATGCTACACAGTGGTGCCGCGTGCCGGACGAGCGATATAGGGCCTAGTGTTAATCATCCTTCATTACCACAATAGATTCTTAAGCCTTTGGTCCCGACTGGCCATCACAGTACGCGCCATGATCAAGTATAAATGACACGTCAATTTATAATATGTTAAATTTGATAAAAAATATTATTTAAGTGATATTTTTAATTTTTAACAAATTATATGTATTTTAGAGGATAACCACATTTAAGAATCTCCTGTCCGGCAAACGATCGGAAAAGGGCAATGATACCGTGGTCAACTATCAGAATGGGAATGTTAACTCAGTGGAGATTGAAACGAAGACTGAAGCCCTACAGATCGATAACAAGTGAGTTTACACCAACGCCACTCACTACTCAAACGCAAATTAAATTTTAAGACGTCCTTAAATAATCTGTTGCTACTTTACACCTTAGGCTCGGTGCAAACGTGCTACCGTAAATGTAATATTCTTATGGAGCGGGCTTGCAATCAATTAATAAAAACAAACATTAACAGATTTACATAAACTTTATTAAACTTACTAATTAAAATGTTAGCAATAGGGATGTTGACTGGGTATGAAAAATTAAAATCGATTTAGTCCGTCAGTTAGATCATAAAAAAATATTAGACACGTATTTTTTCTTTTATCAAAACAATACAAAATTATAAAGATACAGCGATTTCAAGTTCAGTAGTGGGGCTTATGACGCCACGCCGTCGTATAAATTGTTGCGCGTAGTGACGTAACGCGAAATTTCCATTCACTGTATTTTGCTCATTTTTTATTTGCAGGAAAAAAAAGGAAACATACGTGTCCAATAAAATTCATTAATCTACCAGGAGGACATTAAAAAAATTTTGGACACATGCCTTAAATTTAAATTATGCATCTATCGCCTAATGATACGTCCACCCACGTTCGATTTATGAGTGTGTCGTTCTTGACAGCTCGGTGACACGTCATCACCGGAAGCTAAGCCACGCCCTGTTCGACGTTTTCTTAATTCATTTGTAACAATATAAGATAATACCTATCATGTTTATCACCTGTCATCAATTGATCATGCTGTGAATGATTGAGTGTTATTCTTTTTGGTCCACCAATCAGGTTAGGTTTAGGGTCACAACAGTGGCGCTAGCACGCTATCGAATAAGTCCCTTCGTAAACAAGGCAATGCAAGCCTCCGGTACCCAACAACTTCATCCTCCAACCAACTACCGCCATACAAACTCATAGAGATTCTTACACAGGCACGGTTCGTTGGAGACTAATGTCATCGAGTATCGAAGACGGGCTTAACCCCCGAACACTGAAACGCTAATTAACTTTAAGAAGTTCTTAAATGTAATATATCTGTTGCTACTTTACACCTTAAAGTGACAGAGACAGCATAAGACTTAACGGCTTTAAACTGATTGACGCTTCAGTATTCGGCCACTACTCTGTAAATTATTTAAAAAAATACAATAGTTTGTAACTTGTGAATCTTTTAGGTTGCTGTATGAGTCTGGCGGCTCTCTTAGTGAACTAGAGTGCGCGAACCACGATCATCCCCTCAAGGAGGCGCAGAGCGCGCCCTCTAAACCAAACAGTATACCTCTCATTACAGAGGTATGTTATTTCCTCTTATTTTGCCTAGCAGGAACAGCAAGCCAAATTCCCAAGTTGGGGTCGGCTTCCAGTCTTACCGTATTTAGCGTATTTTATAGAGGTCTACGTGACACAGTCAGGATCAAGAGCTTAACGTACTATTTGGAGGCACGAAGGAAATCTCGGTATGTTAACAATTGGTTACCCATCTACGGACCAAGTTATAGCCCATTGGAAGCCAGATAGTAGAAACTTCATAAATCTTGGAATCGCTTCCCAAATGGTCTATTTTTCACTATTGTTTTAATATTTGAATGAAAAAATTCTTGATGGAACATGCTCAAAGATATAATAAAAAAATTGCCGTTTAAAAATTATCAAGTCCTTCGATATGAAATAGTGCAATCTATGAAAAAAAAATTTTTAACCGACTTCGAAAAGAGGTTATCAATTCGACGGTATTTTTTTATGTTTCTTCCGTGACATCTGAGACAATTGTGGATCGATTTAAAAAAAAAAATCTGGTATACCTTACAAGTGGTCCCATATAACATTGAAGTCGGATCCTTTTACATTTATGTGTAATCAATTAATACAAGTAAGCAAGCGTGGTTCTGTGGTCATGGCAGAGGCCTTTGCCCACCAGGGGGCAATTACAGGCTGATAGTTATAATTTTATACAGAAAGTGGGCGACGCCATACCAGCGACCTTCGACCTCTTGGAGAAGGAGGTGACAACGGTGGCGCTGGATTGGAAGAGCATCAAGAACGTCACCGAGTGCAGCTGTTCTACTCCGCTAGACCACTTCAGCAGAAAGGTAAATAACAACCGTAATTGTTCCCAAAAACCACCTGACTGACATAGCATGTTGAATAATTTTAAATGGATCAAAGCGGGTTAGCTTGATTATAGCGATAGAATGCGCCAGCGCCACGCACACAGTCACGCCCGCTACTGTCGTTCTGTGTGTGTAAAACTTACGGTAAATTACCTAAAGATGACAACCTGCGCTAGACGTAACCGCTCTTATACAATTACATTTAATAATAGGGTATTTTACTCCATATGAAAAATAAACTATAAATATATTATTGATATCTCAATAATATACTTATAGCTTAGGAAAAAAGCAGTCGGAAAATTATAGTTTTAGATCATAAAATAACAAAATAAATTGAATATTTTCAGTTTTTTTATCCATTTTGAAACGCCATGAAATAGTAGCCGCTGTCATGCTCAATAGCTGATGAGTCTTGGTGTTTATTTAGCACTACAAAATCTAATACAGACACTTTTAAAAATGCATGCAATGCTATTGCAGCACCACTGCTGGGGCTGTGGGCGATGCGTGTGCACCCGATGCGTTTGTGCGCGCGCCGCACTGCCCGCGCTCGCCGCGCCCCGCGCCGCGCCCCTCTGTGCCGCCTGCCGCCCCGACACGCCCGCCGCGCCCGCGCCCGCGCCGCGCCCGCACTGAGGTATGTGTGTGTGTGCCCCGCGCCCCGCGCCGCGCCCCTCTGTGCCGCCTGCCGCCCCGACACGCCCGCCGCGCCCGCGCCCGCGCCGCGCCCGCACTGAGGTATGTGTGTGTGTGCCCCGCGCCCCGCGCCGCGCCCCTCTGTGCCGCCTGCCGCCCCGACACGCCCGCCGCGCCCGCGCCCGCGCCGCGCCCGCACTGAGGTATGTGTGTGTGTGCCCCGCGCCCCGCGCCGCGCCCCTCTGTGCCGCCTGCCGCCCCGACACGCCCGCCGCGCCCGCGCCCGCGCCGCGCCCGCACTGAGGTATGTGTGTGTGTGCCCCGCGCCCCGCGCCGCGCCCCTCTGTGCCGCCTGCCGCCCCGACACGCCCGCCGCGCCCGCGCCCGCGCCGCGCCCGCACTGAGGTATGTGTGTGTGTGCCCCGCGCCCCGCCCCGCGCCCCTCTGTGCCGCCTGCCGCCCCGACACGCCCGCCGCGCCCGCGCCCGCGCCGCGCCCGCACTGAGGTATGTGTGTGTGTGCCCCGC
Source organism: Diachrysia chrysitis (assembly GCA_932294365.1). Lineage (NCBI taxonomy): Eukaryota > Metazoa > Arthropoda > Insecta > Lepidoptera > Noctuidae > Diachrysia > Diachrysia chrysitis. The sequence goes on along the minus strand of OW028659.1, from coordinate 2,752,242 downwards.
GCCCCGCGCCGCGCCCCTCTGTGCCGCCTGCCGCCCCGACACGCCCGCCGCGCCCGCGCCCGCGCCGCGCCCGCACTGAGGTATGTGTGTGTGTGCCCCGCGCCCCGCGCCGCGCCCCTCTGTGCCGCCTGCCGCCCCGACACGCCCGCCGCGCCCGCGCCCGCGCCGCGCCCGCACTGAGGTATGTGTGTGTGTGCCCCGCGCCCCGCCCCGCGCCCCTCTGTGCCGCCTGCCGCCCCGACACGCCCGCCGCGCCCGCGCCCGCGCCGCGCCCGCACTGAGGTATGTGTGTGTGTGCCCCGCGCCCCGCGCCGCGCCCCTCTGTGCCGCCTGACGCACCACTCAAAAACTCACGAGGATACACTGATTTAAAGATTTAAACTGTCGCAAGACATCACAATTTTCGTGCATTTTGTACGCAAGCATGACGTCATTAGCCCCCGCTCCTGAACTTTAATTCGCTTTACTAGTTATTTCTTATTTTGAAAAAGAAAAAAGTACGTGTCTATCGTTTTTATCATTTAACTGACGGACTAATTACATTTTGAATTTTCATACCCAGTCTACCTCATTGTGCCGGTGTGTGTAGTTGTATATAAAACTTATTAACATAATGTGTTTTTTCAACTATTGTTGTTTCTTCCACAGGTTCTTAATGCTGAAATGGATGAAAATGCTTCCTCAAGAATTAATAATTATAAACGATGTTTAAACTTTCATTAGTTTAAATTGTCTTTTATAAAGTAGGTAAAAATATCGTCTGTGTTACATACGTGTAAGATTCAAGATATTACTACATAAGTATTTGAACTATGTTCCATTTGTAAAATATTAATCTACATGTCATTTGTTTAACATGAAAAATATGTTTTTTTTTTTTAATTTCTCATTATTGGGCATCTGCGTCAATAGCCACTTCGTTGCTTTGGACTTTTAGTATCAATTTCTAACCATTTCTCGTAGGAAATATAGCACTATATCGTTATCCAAAGGATTCTCAACATAATGTTTATGTGTATATCAATGTATGTATATGTGTTCAATAAAAAATAAGAAGTATGTAATAAAATTACTGTTTGTCCTGATTAAGCTCTCTTATAAATTAAAATGAAAACAAAATAAAATAAAAAATACAATAAATGTAAAAAAAGAACATTAAACTGAAAATTCTAGTGAAAAGTTCAATAAAGGATTTTCAAGATTTAACTACTTGTATTTCGTGGCCACAGTCGCGAATATTTAGGTTTCCTGGTTGGCTCTTGTAATCATTTATCAAGCTATGCTTTCCTAACTAGCTAAAAAATAATACTAAGTATATTTAAATTAGTTTATTAGACAAATTGTTATTAATAAATGTAAAGCTATGTATAATTCAAGATAGTAATGTTTGTTCAAAACATTAAAATTTAAGGCAGTTTTATGAAAGATTTTATTTTTATGTAAACGAATAAAGTAAATATTCGCTTGTTGGGGCAATAAATATACAGAATGTTATCGAAAAGTAATATCTATCCGAAAATCGTGTAGACTAAATTTGTTATAGAGTTAGTTTACAAAATTTCAGCTCGAAATGAGTTAATTAATTTTATATCTAATTTTCCACATACATTATTCGACACCAAAAATCATCACCAGACTGCTGAAGCGATGTATCTTGACATTTAGCGAGTGACGTAATAAGATATTGATCCTCGTAGTGTTGTAACACGTTTGTTATGATTTTTGGTGTCGAATAAATGATGCTAATAATTGGATATCAATTATTTAATTAAAACATTTTGAGCTGAAATTTTGTAAACTGACTCTCTACCAAATGTACTCTCTATGTTCACTCCTTTCAAATAAATATAACTTTTTGGTAACAGCCTGTATATTACCACGCATTTTTATTATCCTTTTTTTTTAAGAGTGATGAAGAGACCGTTGACTATGAGTATCACAGTTTGTCGTGGTATGTATAAATAACGCCAACGTAAATAACCTATCGAGTTTTACTTTTCTGAGATTTCCCTGTTAGGCTGCGTGCACAAAGACTGCTTGATGCAGTCGGTATCCGGCCGGTATCTGGTACCCACTTGCTTGCTGGTGTGAAGCGGGAGTCCGTGTACGATGATCACTAACTGTGAAAGCATAAAGTGTACAGGTGGCCATAGAGATAGATAGTTGATATAAGCATCATATAATTTGTCAAAATATTATCTTTAAACCTCAACCGCAAATTACCTTTAAACGTCATTAAGCATTAATCCCACGCAGGGCGTCAACTCGCATTTTTAGAGTATTTTCGTGTTTATTTAAATCAAAGTATGTATATTGTTTTTTATCAAAAAAGTACGAACTCTTGGTTAGATATGTAAATTTTGTTAGATAGACTACTTTAATTTATTATATGTATAATTTTGGTATTTACTCATGAAAATTGGTATTTTGTCAATTACTTTATTTTTGGTTTATTACGATTTAATATGTTTATTTACTAGAGTAAATGTTAAAAAAATAAAATGTAACGATCTAGTGAATGTCTGAAAAAAAACTGTACATCTACTTTGCTTTTTTTTTAATCTCTAAAAACTTCTAGAAATGCGTTACCAGCCAGCGCAGAATGAACTCTTTTAAATTCTATTTTTCGCCTGTTTAGTGTCAGAGAAATCAAAAGACAGAAAGACGCGACGCGGCAACTTCAAATTGAGAGAAGTTTGAGTATTGGCCTATTGGGCCATAATGGAGTTTAATAATAAAATGTATAGATAAATATGTACCTTTAGCCTACCTCTTTGTTAAAAATGTTCAAACATATTTAGTTTTATACGATTTATGTAGATACAAAATGTACATTTCGTTTAAAAGAAAAAACTTATTCCAATGCTTGTAAATATTAGATACTAATTATATTTCAATCAATCATTAAAATAAAGTCTAAAATAAATGGAAATCAGTGTATTTTTTGTATTATTTCTTGTAATAGACTGCTTCCTACGAGCTGGAGCTAAGTAATTTCCCGCTTAAAAGACATTTCTACGACACCTCCAAATAACAAATATAGTACAAGATTTACGCCGTTATAATCGAACTAAGGAACTAAAAAGACAGCACTTTTTGTGTACCGAACCCTAAAAAGTACGTAATATTAACGTACCTACGATACGTCTTCCTTCTTTTCCGGTTTGTGTTTCCCACCTTAAATTTAGTAGCAATAAAGTCGTTAAATATTGATAACATACCTACTATAATTGCAATTTATTTAACTAACTCGCTAACAAGCAATTAGGGTTCAGTAAATTGACCAAGTTTTTTCATACATTGTTACTTATAGCTAACCGTTGCATGAAGTTAATCCAAAATGCATCGGACAATACTAATAATTCTTTCAGTTATTTATTTATGTAGTTGCGATGTCAAAAAGCAAGGTGATGATGTACCTGAGAAAAATCGAATGATGGGCATTGATGCTGTTCATGATAATAATATTAAAACGATTGATAAAGATACGATAATAACACGTAATTTGAAATTGGAAAAGCGAGGTCGTGGTTCGAAAGGTGAGTTCTGTGAAGCTCATATAATATCATCTATATAATAATATGTATGCGTATAAAAACTAATCCCAATTTTCCTTGGTCATGCCATAACTACCGAACGACTGTATGAAATCGGATAATTCTTTATTTATTATGTTCCTTATAGTAAGGCTAAGGATTCTATTTAAAAAAAATGTATGGAAATGTTTTGAAAATCTCGCATATCCCGTGCGAAGCTGGGGCGGACAGCTAGTGTGTATTAAATACCTAATAGCTGTGATCATCTTCAGCCTTTTGTTATTCTAAATCGTTGTTAATTTTAAGCCATGCCTTAGCCTAGCTGCTTGCAAGTTCACGCTTTATTTGATGAAGTAATCCAGCTTCCAATACCTTTTAGGTAAAAAAGTATTATTTAAATAGGTATTTGCACTTAGTGTAATTATATTTGTCTTATATACTTTGAAGTATAAACTTGCTAACAATTTTATTACATTACAGCGACTCCCAATAAAATTGAGGAAGAAAAGGAACCAGATTGGTCGTACAAACCTTTCCCAAAGGAAGTGGCTGATCACGTTGATCAGTTTAAAAGAAATATGACTGAATGTCTAAGGGAGGTACAGGCTAACGACAAAAGACCGATAAAACGTCTTTCTCCGAAAACTGAGTCACCAGTTCATGGAGAATGCCTTATTGCTTGTGTTTTGAAACGTAACGGCGTTATCGAAAACATGAAAATTAATAAAGGTATTTTTGGTTAATACATATTTTAGATATTTTTAGCATAGGTATAATATGTTAGTCCTATTGGTAGGTACTTATTTAGTTAGTAGTTAAGTACAAAGTACTAGCTTAAAGGTTCAAGGTGTAAAAGGTAATTTAAAAATGTTATTTAATAAAAACACTCGTTTCTCATCTTTTAGTTCTGAAATGTCAAACTTGTTTTATTCCTCCATCAAAAATTTCAATATAATTCATCATTATAAAATAATATATAATTTTATCACAATGTATTTAGAGTTTTTTTAGTCCAAGTGCATATAGTTGACGACACATTACGAATAAAACAGAATGTTTTGTTGAAAATTCGCTTCACGCTGGCTACTTCCGGGCTTAAATTTGAAAAATAAATATTCTGAAATTGTATGGCATCAATCGATAGGACCAAATGTCACTAACAAACATGGTGAATTAATTAAAGGAAAACCATAAAATCTAAATTTACAAATTCAATTGGTTAAGATGAATCCGATGAACCCCTGAGTTACTCGAGGGTTTACAGGAATACTCATAAGAAAGCTAATTATTAATATTTATAATCATGATGTTGTAAGAAATTGTTTTGAACAATTAATACAGTCGGGTAGTTTGATAATAATCAATAAGGAAAATAAATATCACCTTTAAAAAATACACAGGATAATTCTTATTATTTCGATTTTTTGTTCTGGCAAACTCAGTTAAAGCAAGATTTTGTCAAGTGGCATTTTAAATATAAATGTTGCCCTAAATATAAAACTTTTATGTTTTCGTTTACATTTTATTTGTCAGGCCTTAGAGTATGAGAAAGATTTTTACTTTAATAGGATTTATTAAGTATAATTATTTATATTTTTTTTAGATAACTTACTGTCACTCGTGAGTAAATTCTATTCTAAGGATACTAAGCTCATGAAAAAGTTAGAAAAAAATTTGGATCGTTGTATCGAAATAAGCGTTCGCAATCAAGACGAGTGTCAATTAGCGTCACAGCTGAATGACTGCACCAACGATCTAATGGCGAGCAATAAACATAAAATTATGGTAAACTATTAATAAAATTGATGTGGATAAATATCTATAAAAGAGCTGTTGTTTAATTTGTGCCAATTTTTTTATAGTTAAATTAGTGGAACCCAACCAACTCTAGTTCATCTATTTTATTATATTGCCTATGATTTATACTTGTACAAAAACATGACATACATCCACAGAACAATTAATATACTATGCGTTAATTAATATACATATAGGCGCGATATCAAAGTTTATTTCGTAAAGTATATAGCTTAGCTTCAATAAATACGAAATGACCATGTGGTATCATCTTAACGCCTTAACTACCTTAAAAAGTCGTGCCATACTATTGCACAGTTAACTCAAAAAACCTTTGAAATATTTGTTATTTCAAACTTCGTAAATTTTAACCTATTTTTCATAACACAGCACGACAGTAATTAATTATAGATTGAGTCATAAGAATTACAGGTATTGAAAAATATAAATATCAATATCACAGAGTAAATACATATAGGTATTCAAATTTTTACTTTACTATTTTAATAAATTACTCTTTTTAAAACGTCACACTAATTTTGCAAGCACTAGCCTTTTGAGATAGTTATTTCAAAGTATGGTTTGTGATGGGCTTTCGTTTTACTTCGTTTTTTAAAATAATAATGAATGAAGAACTATAATATATGACTTTTAATAATTCAACTAAGGATAATTGGGAAGTTATTAAAAAACAAATTAGACATCTTTTATGTTTGTCGCTGTTTGTCACTGATAATCTTTAATCTGTGCTTTTGATTGACAGATACACTTTGTGTTTTTTTCATAGATATAGGATTATTTCTTCTATATCTATGGTTTTTTTAGTTTCTAGTTTTGGCAATAGCTCCGCTAGGAGTATATAAATATATGTTCTGTGGGCAATAGCAGCTAGCAGTTCTTTTCTGTGACTGTCAGTGACTGTGAAGAGCAGTAAAGTAACCACAATCCACATAACTAGTAACAGCAGGCGCAATTTGTTCTTCTCTGGTCAGGGCGTCAGGCGCGGCAGGCAGACAGTTATTCGAAAGACGCTCTCTGACTGAATCTCTAATTATTTGTCCAAAATCGTCTTGTTTGAAAATAATTACGTGTTTGGGTGTTGCTTTTGCTTAAGTTTGTTTCTAGCTAGCTAACCATTTCAATCTGTTTGTGTAGGTACTGTGAGCGTGTTTAGTTTTGTGTCCTAAAAGTTGTCATGTTGTTGCCATGTCTTTTTTTCGAAGTTCGGCTGTGGTGATGCTTTGTTCCAAATTTTTATTAACCCTATCTCTATTACCAATTCTTTCACATTCAAAATCAATTATTTTTCTATAATTTTTTTAAGGTTTGAACTTCTGTTGTTTGGTATTCTTTTTGGGTTGTTAGGTCAGTCAAAGATCAAACGTATCGTTGATTCGAGTAATTATTGATTCGCCGTGTGATTTCGTAATGAAGTCGAAATTGATTATGAGAAAATATGTAATGAGTAATTTTCAAATCATGTTGTCAAATGTCAGCACGAAATTTTCAGTAATTTTTTTCGATAGGAAATGTCTGGCAATTGTATAAGTATGGTATGTAAAGGCTGTATTCAGCATTAGGTAATATTGTATTAGGTATGGTTATATATTTATTTTCAGACTACAATTTCTGAGGAATATCATTATAAAATTTAGCACTTAGGTACATAAGTAGGGAGAAAAACAAAAATGGGTTGTTATAATAAAAAAAAATGCTGCATTGCTACATTGACTATAGGGTCAACTGGACGTAGATAAGCGGAAAGGACCCAACCCACACAGAGTTAGTTTTGAGATATTCAAGTTTTAAGTTCAGATCGTGTTTCGTCTTTGATTCTCCACTTTAACTTATTAGGGTTGGTTTTAACTAAAGGATAAACATATAGATTTTTATTTTTTTTAAACTCTCGTCCGACTACATCTCATATTTTTCGAGATATTATCATAAATATGACATTGGATCCTTTTCGTTAAAAGACTATTTCAAAAGCCCAGGATAATATACATATTTATCAATAAGGATCCAAGCTTTAAAATAGAACAAAAACACTTGAATATACAAGGAACTATGACAGATTTCTATTTTTTTTTTAAATAAAACTTCGCATATATTCTAATTATATCTTTAATTTTAAATCAATACTACCATCAATTACTTTTTTATTTATTGTTAGATTAAAAAACTAAAATGAACATTTTTATTAAAAGGCATAAAGAACTCAAACAGAATAAACATTATAAAAAATCAATTATATATCTTCGAAATTAAGTTTTTAAACGATAATCATCATTCTCATTTTCAATTGAAAAATCAATCCTATCCCCATAACCATCAACATCATCCATAATATTTTTATTTCCTTTAAGTGATTTATAAAAACCTATGCAGTCTTTTGGTATTAAATCAAACATTGATTTCAGGTCATCCAATTTAGCCTGCGGAATCTGTTTACCATTTGGCCATAACAAAGTTAAATCTTCTTCCAAAATTTCTAAAGATTTTCCTTTAACTCTTTTTTCAATATTTAGCTCCTGAAACTCTTCACTTTCTGTTGTTTTCATATATATAGAATACGGCTTTTCTTTTTCGATCAGTATTTCTTTGGTTTTTAGCCAATTAACTTTATTCTTAGTAACACAAACTTTTCTGTTAACAATCTTTTTTTCTATTTTATTGGTGCTGAGAAAATCTTTTGTCTTCATTCTATAAACTTCTAATGGTTTCTTTTTCTTGCAGCTTTTCATAACATTTATATGCTCTTCAGCAGTATAAATTCTATCATGATATTTCAGTTGACTTTCGATTTGGAAAAATCAGTGTCGTTAGGAAGAAACGTGTGGCCTGATTCCAGATACTTCAGTTTTATAGTTTTGAGAGTGGCGTGGGAACTTAGCACGGATTTCATCATTATTACTATTTTTATATTTCGGTTTTGTCCTCCACAGCAATCGCTCCATAATACCAAGTGTTCTTTGGGACCCATTTTGTGTTTTATGTAATTCATGAGGCAAGACCCAACTTCTTGTGCCCCACGGCCAGCTTCACCTTCGAGCCACACATAGCAGTAGCCATTGTCACTAGATCCTGCATGTATTCCGCAGTTATAAACCCATAACTGGCGTTTATAAAACACTATACTGGTGGGTATCCGGGGGAGTGGAAGAGTCTTTTCCATGTCATAAGTTAGGCATTCAAACTTCTCGTCTGTTGTCGCTTTTTTCAGATCAGCATTCATGTTTTTTCTTAAGGTTTCAGCTCGTTCAAGATGCTCCTGCCTTTCTCTTTGAAACTTGGCAGCTTCAGTTTCCGTGGCATTCGCTAGTTTTATGTGCAGCGTGTCGCATTTATTGCACGTGTCCTTTTTTAACGTTTTGCACCGCAAGTTGAAAAAAGTATTAAATATATTTCTCAGTGCACCAATACTTGCTGGCTTTTTACTTTCCCCATATGCATTTCTAAAGATTTGGATAAAACTTACTATCGCATAAAGCGTTATCACTGTCCACAGTACTACGAGTATTTAACAAATCCATTACCGGAAGCAGCATATAGCATCATTTACAACAGTCGGAGAAATCGCTAGCGTGTAACAAAAAAAAATCTGACATACCTGCTTCTTCACCCCATTGTGAAAAAATAAACATCTTTTTGTGAATTGACGCTGTTTCTTTGATCCACTAATAAATGCGTTTATGACCTTTTCTCTGAATGATTTTTACCATTTTACTATTTCAATTATAAAATGTAAAAAGCTTTAACAGTTTTTATTGTTGTTTAACTGTATAAACTGAAACGGATTTAAGGCATAAGATTATTTATTATGTTGTACTGGTACATTTTTTTCTAAATGTGAGAAGATATCACTTTTACAAATTTATTATCTCTGCAGCCATTGGACATTGCATTTATTCGGTTTTACTGGTCGATAGAGCGTAAAAAATTACATTTAACTACATTTTTAACTCAATTTAGTAAAAAAATGCATTTATCTTGTTTTACCAGTAAGCAGACGGTATGTTCCTTTTTTATAAAAATTACTTTTGTTTCTAACCTATTTGTTTTCTTCGTATTTATAAAAGAGTTTCTATTGACAATATTCTTTTCTGTTTTTAGAAGACAAAAAGTCTTCTTTTTAACCCTTTAACGCACACAATAACTTTTTTTTTTGAATTCTTAATATATTGTGATACATATAATATTCTGTGCCGTAAATCATAATGACATGTTTTTGAAAAAAGACCTGAAAATGTTTATTTTTCGAGAAAATCATGAAAATCATATGGCCAGTAAACTGGCCTTTGATCGTTCTGCATCACTAACCATCACAGCAATATCACTGGCCAGTAAAATGGACACTAATGAAATCCATTAAATTTTTAGGAAAGGACGATAAAAATAATAAAAAAAAATATTTCAGCCTTTAATAATAGAACACATCATTGACAATCAGTTTTAATAACAGATAGAATTAACATATTTTTTCTACAACATAACTTCTTAATTTTTAATTGTTCTTATCACAATCAAATATTTATTTTATCAATTGAATGATCGACGTTTTTTAATTTGTCCTTCATTATGAAATGGTACAAAACATTCTACACATAGGGCTACATCACATTGAACGCATTCATAGACACTTCTCTTTGGCTTAGACGCGGTACTGCAGTTTCTACATCTACGCAAATTTTTCTTAGAAGATTTCATAAGCTTATGATCGCCCTCTTCATTTTCTCGAAAAGGAAGCAAAGGTTGTTTCGGGTCTCCTATAAGCTCATCGGCCAGTTTACTCCTAAATATCAAGTGGTTGGTTTTGTACCCCCAGGATGAGCCTTCGCCCAGGTCCTTGTAAATAATGTAGGAGTTGACGATCGCAGCTTCTATCAAATAAAACCAGATTTTCATCCACCAACGTCGTGATTTCCACGATATATTATAAGATGCCATATACTGGTCAAATTTGTCTACTCCTCCCATGTATTTATTATAATCAATTATAGCATTTGGACATGCAACTTGTTCTTTGTCACCCCGACTATTAAGGTATCCTAGGCAATTAACGCCCACTTAATTTCAAATCGATATATTATTTAATGAAACAATTGAATTAAAAAACTGTTCAGAAACATAGTTTTATTGACAAAAATAAATACAGAAAACTAACACTCAAGTGGTAGAAGTCGTATAAAATTATGCAAACAAAGAATTTTTGAATACCCTGTCATGGGCGTTATTGAGCATACAGTTTATAGTAACGCCCATATATTACTTTACGAATTATCTTAATAAACATAAATATTTCGACTTAGAGCCGTATAAAACCAAAAAGTATATTATATTGTTTTTTTTTAGAAAGCTTTATAATTGTCATAAATGAACTACAAATACTACAATATTTAAATTTTGTAACACGTCTAACACATCTCGTACTTTCTACGTAATCATCTTTAACAAAAATATCTCACTTCCAACATGTTTAATAACTATAGAAAATCAACATATAAAGGATTTTTCACAATAATATAAATTATTATGAAATGCTTATTGTGCGCTATTAAACGCAGATGGTTAATGACGACCCAGAACAGTGCGTCAATTAACGCTCTGAAATTAAGTACAAAGCTTAAACATTAATAGGAGATCAGTAATCAACTAAGTATATTTAAGAACTATTCAGAGTACCTATCAGTAATCAGTCTTACAGTCCTTTGGAATTTTAATACTTTTTATATTTATTCACAATTTGAACAAATGAAGTCTTTGTCATGTTTCGAGAGGCCCACACACTCCTCATGGTACCACTTCATGCAAAATTTACATTGTCTCATATCCAATTTTGTATTTTCATGACATGCAAAGTAGTGCCATTAACCTATACAACAAATTACGTTCGCCACTGTGTAGGACCTTTCCTCTTTTACTCATCGTAGCAACACAAATTAACCAACGTAAATAATAAATCAACAGAAACAACAACAAACAACTTAACGAAATAATAACAACAAACTCGAGAACGCACGGAACACAAAAATGGACGTAGATACAGGGCAGCGTTGCTATCCGTACTGAAGGGGCAACGCTTGAGGCGCGGTATGAGGAAGCGGGACGGGAGATAACGGCATTTTCGAAATGAACGCGTAGTAGATCATTTTAAATAAATAAATGAAATTAAATAAATATAACTGTAATATTTAAAACATTTGTAAATCATGGTGCATTTTAGGTTTTTATTTTAATGATATAGGAATTTTTAAAAAGACCTTTTATGCTTTAGGTCTCTATATTTCTGAGTTTTGATTGTAAGATGCGTTACATTCACAAATAAAGACACTATTTTTTGGCAAATCGCAAAAAAACGTTTTGCAATTAGGACTTCGGTTGTCAAAGTTCATTTGGACATAAATGTGACAATATCGCACGCTTAATCATATACTGACATAACTCAAAAAAGATGTTTTTCGAGAAATCGCAAAATACGATTTAGCAAACCTGACTTTCCTTAAAAAATGGCTTATTACTCAAAGAAAATAGCTTTATATTATGAAATAATGTATTGAAGGGATAGTTGATAAAGTGAGTATTGTATTTAAATATATTTTTTAAAGAAATTTAGATTTTTTAATATAAATTAGTCGGTTAAAAAAATGTTCCTCAAGATGCGTCAGTTTAATATAAAAGATAAAGTTACATTGATTAAATACTGGTGACACATTTTGAAATGAGTCCGTGTTTTATTTAATATATAACTAAAGAATACTCATTATTAAGTTATGGGTCTAATATACTATGAATTAAAATTTTAATACTGGTGACATTATTTTGAAATGAGTCCGTATTTTATTCAATGTATTCTCATTGTTATGATAATGAGTCTATCAAGGTTTATAAAATAAAAGATAAGTATACAAAATATTTCGTTTTATTTATTTTTTTCATTAAAAAAATAATCAAAAACATAGTAAAGTTCAAATAAAATGCTGACCTGTGTCAGTCCCTACCACCAATGAGGATAACAGTAGCCTCATTCGTGCATTGTACCTTTTTGCAAAGCAAACTTTAATTAAAAATAAATCTTGTATACAACAACAGTCATGTAATAATTAACTGTAGGTACCTACTACACAATTTGTATATACGAGTAAGTAGATATTTTAAAATCAACTCTGAAAGAAACTTTGACTCATAATAATGTAATTTATAAACTTTATAAAAAAAAGCAGTAAAAACTTGTCCTAGGTTATAAAATTAACGAATTAAACTTAACGAAGAGATCAATATTAAATTTACAATATTAAGAGTCAGTTTTAATTTATAGGTAATCTAAAAACAAACCGTAAATCTGAATAAAGATTCTCAAGGAAATAACAACAGTCACACTTATCATCTATTTAACAACACGATACTACCTAATTGTACTTATTTATTAATTAAGAGATCAATTTTCTAAATGTTAGGCTCTTAATCAGTCACTACAAGACTAAACTTCACATACAAATTTTTTGCACCTTGCAAGTATTCACCCTAATTACAGAATCGTATCATAAAAATCTTTATAAAAATTGGGTATCAAATTTTTATCAAGTAAGTCTTTTAAATCCTTTTTTTTATTTTCACCGAGTTCTTGTTTGCCCGTGTATGCTTTTACTGTTGTCAGCTCTGATAGGGGATTCATTTTTTTTCTCTTGTTTCGTACGTTTATCTTTTCAAATTCTGCATTGTTGTTGTATGATGTTTTCACATAGAATGAAAAAGGTTCACTTTTTATTACTTTTATAACTTTGATATCATTCCATGATATAACTTTTTTATCTTCAGTTTCATTAAAATTGTATCCCCAATTTTCCTGCAGTTCTTTTAGGTTTAAAAATGAGTCGTATGTAAGTTCGTGAACGCGGAACTTTTGACCAGTCTTTTTGGCATTTTTGATAATTGTTACATATTGGTGGGGGCAATAAATTGGTCCTGATTTTAAGTTCTTTTTAATTTCTTTTTCGATCAGGCTGTGAATATTGTCACCCTCATTTTGAGTATGACCTTTAATTAAGAATTTGTGTGTGATTGATTCTATATTCAGGTGGGTTACAGCATAGAGATAAAGCGCTACTATATATTTATTCTTATTTTGACCGCAACAGTTGTCTGAATACAGAATCAAGTTCAGGCCATCACTATTACTACCTGCTTCACAACATAGTCTCTCAAAGCAATCCAATAAACAGGAGCCTATCTCATTAGCACCGCGTTTGGCATCAGTTTCATTCCAGAAATAGCAGTTTACATCAGTATAGGAATCTTTCATCTGGGCTTCAACTTTTTTGTTTAAGAGTGTGATGGTAAAGTTATAACTATTTAATTTAGATTTATAGTAAAAAGCTGATGTATCGCCTCGTGGCGATTGTAACACCGCCTGCAAGTCGAACACTAAGACTTTATTTTTGTCATCTAATTTGCAACGGTCATCATGTTTTTCAATACGACATAGCTTTTTTTCTTTTATATGAGCTATATACTTATCATGAATCATACTTTTTTGCTCTGCGTTTGAATTTGTATACTGTAGGCAAAGATCGCATTGGTCTTTTCGCGGACAAAAAAATGAAATATTAAATTCCTTAGTAAATGTACGGTAAAACATGCAATATTTACCATAGGGCTTACTGTTCTTCTCTTGCGCTACCTTGAAGTCATTGAAGAGATCTGTAATAGTTTTTCCCCCGTCTATGTATTCGCGAGTAGATGTTTGCCTTGTGTAATGTGACGGAACCCTTGGTATTGAGTCTATAAAAGTTTTAATGTCTGAAATGAGTATTTCATCAGTAGTGGTGTGGTTGTCGTGTTTACCTCTTCGATCATTTTGCAAAACTCCGTAGTTTTGACACTTTTGGATTACTGTACGAATTACACGATCGGATATATTCAGCGTACCAACAAAAAATGTTTTACAAACCCGGATTGATATACCATTTACTATAAAATGAAAAGCTTTATTAGCTTGCCTTGGGCGCGTGGCGTTTGTATATTTATACCTAGGAGTGACATCGGACATACAAGACTGAATAAACGATCGCTGCTGATTGACTTCACCAATATTCCAATAAGCATCAAAAATAGCTTGTCTTTGAAGAGATGTAAACTTTTCAGAACATTTAAGTTTGCACTTGTCTGTACAAGGTGGTTTCACTTCACGAGCTGCAACAGTTTTCTTTTTCGCGGTCTCATAGGAGTGTCCAGAATTTCTTAGAATTTTATTTATGTTTTGTTTCCATTTTTGAGGATTACTGGTGCGCTTTCTACCTTTCTTCTTAATAATCTCTGTTTCTTCTTCTATATTGAGTTCGTTCATTTCGGAGTTTTCAATTTCACTTGTTTCTTGTCCGTTTGTTGACTGTCCATTAGCTGTAGTATCTGTATTATTGATAGTATTTTCATTCACGTGATCGGAAGTAGAAGGTTGTACCACTGTATCATCAGAAGATGAAGAACTGCTGGAACTGCTGGAACTGCTTGAACTGGAGGATGAAGAGCTGCTGGAGCTAGATGATGACCGACGTGATGAAGGATGTACTGGTTCTATTTTCTTTCTTTTTATTTGACTATCATAGGTGGGATCGTCATTGTCGCTGATATCTGGACTGACTTCACCAGAATGTACGGGTGAAACATTGTAGTCAACTTGGTCTCTTTTACGGCTAGAATATTTATGATGATGAGTGGCCTCGCTTTCAAAAAAGTCCTTAGCATTGTAATAACGCTGGTTTTCAGGTTTATTAGTAATATCACATAACATCTGTAAAAAAGAATAGGTATTTGAAGATTCACGCAATTTGAACCGATGGCGATTGACAAAATACAAGGTTTAAAAAGTCATGAATCATCTAGTATTCACAACTACACTCCCTAACGGGTACCTAAAATAAAAGATGACAGGAAAACTTAATAACGCGACTCTAGTGACGCGACGCGAATTCTAGTTTAAAAATTAAATACCATAATAAAAAGGGATAAACCTGTCGAAAGAATAAAATAATAATTACGACTACTTACCTCGACATCAACTACAACATTCTGAACTGAACTATCTTCATCTATGTCACACGCCTCTTTGTTGCTATCAGACGTATTATTTAGAATCGGAGATTGACTAGGGTCTGGGTTTAGAATGGGATCTTGAATTTGAGCTTCTGTATCGTCACGAGAAGGGTCAGTTGTAGAATTAATCAATTCCATTATTTTTTTCGACCTTGAAGACATTCTGAAAAAAAGTTAGGTTACTTTCTTATTTCTTTTAAACTAATTATTTTAATCCATTAGTGACACAATATCTAATCTGCATACAACAATTTTATAAAAGACAATTGTGTTTTATAAAATAAAGAATCATAACAAAGTATGACTTCAGATTCCAAGAACACTTTTGTAAAAAACTGACGTAACTTCTAAAGCCGACAAAACACTACCGGCAAAACGGAACAGTTTTTATAAAATATAGGCATAATACACAATCAGTCAAAGCATTGTTAACATGTTTTTGTATAAAACAGAACTAACACTGAATAATTCGTGAATATTTCGATCCTATTTTGTACTAAATAGGCATATTCAACAATTGGCCACACTTGTATAAATTATTTCAATAAAACTTACCTTTGATTTTTACACTAAAGTGACTTAACTACTAATTTGACACTTTTAAATAAACACACGTGATGTTAACTATGTTAGTCCTTGATGCATACTGATATCTGTCTTTGTCTCGTAAAAACATTTGCCGAAACGTTTGCGTGTGATAGAGACAGATATAGGTATAACTCCGCCTAGAAACAACATATCAAAAAAAATCCGAGATAGGCCGAAAGAGGGCGTTAAAATAAACTTCTTGGTATACTTAACTCAACTTTGACCGAAACACCAATCGGTCAGTATATGATTAAGCGTGCGATATGTTAGTTGATGTATTTTGTAGAATTAGGTCTATATAATACTAAGTAACTTAATTAACTTTAAGTTGGTTTATTATTAAATTTAAATACTACTTGGCTGTATATGTAAGGTTTAAGTCACATTATTACGAAAATCAGAACACATTTTTGGAGTTGCGATTTTTAATAAAAAAACAGAGATCAACATGGAACAAGTTTGTATTAAAACTATCAAAAAATAAACAATGTTTAAACAAACTTAATAGAATGATTATTATACCGAACTTATTAAAATATAAGTTGTAGCAAATAACTAAATTAAAAGAGATCTTAACTTCTAAGCAATTAATCAATCAGTCTCATGGTATTTATTCGAAGTAGGTTTACATCAGTTCACAAAAATCACTTCTTTATCCTCACTATCGCTTTTTAAATTACAAGTCTTTAAATGATTACAAGTAATATAATAAAAAAAAATAGCATACATTTCCACTTACCTTCAAAATAAACAAAAAGCAAATATATTTAATCTTATAAAGTAGTATCTTCAGTATTTTACAAAACTATGATAACTATTATAAACTAAACATCCAAGTAGCAAAATTAAAAGAGATCTTAATTTCTTAGCAAATGACTAATCAGCGTTATGGTATTCTTAGTAGGTCTGTAGTCTAGGTATAAATTAGTTCACAAAGCATATAATAATAATAATACACAAAACATAAATCATTTAAAAATATAAGATGAAGACGGTGGAGTCATCTTATATTTTTAAAGAATTGATTCATAAAAGTCAGAATAAAAGTTAGGTATCAAATTCTTAGACATTAATTCGCGTAAATCTTTTTTTTTTATTTTCACTTACCTCTTGTTTTCCTGTGTACGCTTTGCCTAGCGTTAATTCGTGTAAAAGCAACATTTTGGTTCGCCTGTTCCTTACGCATACTTCCTAAAAATCCTGTTTATAAGATTTTTTTATAAAAAATGAAAAGGGAATATTCTTTGTCACCTTAATCATTTTTACGTCATTCCAGACAATATTCTCTCCATTCTTTGTTTTATTAAAATTAGAATTAAAGAAGTAAAATAGTCATGAAATGTACGCTCATTAACTTTAAAACTGTTTCCTGATTTTCGTGCATTTTTAATTATTGATATATATTGGTGTGGTGAATATATAGGTCCAGATCTTAAATTCTTTTTTACTTCTTTCTCTATAAGGCTATGATATATTATCGGCTTCATTCTGTGTATGCTCTTTGATTAAATATTTATGTGTGATGGAATTTATATTGAAATGTGTTACTGCAAGAAGATAGAGTGTAACGATAAATTTATTTTTGTTTTGCCCTCCGCAATTGTCTGAATATAGTATTAGATTGATGCCTTCCTCATTAGTGGAGTCGATACAAAGTTGTTCGAAATAATGGAATAGACAAGAGCCTTTTTCATTGGCACCTCTTTTGGCATCGGTTTCATTCCAAAAATAACAATGCACGTTACTAGGTCAATCAGCCGTTTTGACTCATTTATTTTTTTTTAATTTTTGTAAACTGATTGGTAATGCGTGCTCGGACGCACCAATTTAAAGATATTTTTATAAGCTTTTTGAAGCAACCGAAGGCACTTCAATCAAATGAGAGAATCAGACGATATCACTTTTCGAAGTATCTTTGTTTTAATGGTAATGACGACTATAACATGGTAATGAATTTTCTGAATTGGTAATGACAATAGGTTAATGGCAATGGCAAAAAAAGATTTTTTCGGTTTTCAAGTACTTTAATCATATAAAAATCACAAATTCTGCAAAACTATTGTATAATATAAAAGTAACATACAAAAGACAACAATATAATTCTCTACAGACTAAATAATTTTTGGATAATCTTTGGAAATCAAGTAATTCTTACAGATATCTAAATAAAACAAGGCTTACAATTTTTTTGATTAAATTCACATTTGAGATCAACATTACCAAAATTATAGTTATCAAAACAAAAAATCTAAAATGTAAGAGATTTGACATAATATTAGTTTTCAGACTTCTTTTTAATTGGTATTATTCTTTTATTCGATAATATCTTTATATTAGAGGGCTGGACCCTCTACTCGACACAAAAAAATTCTGCGTATGATGTGGACGCCTGCATTGTGTTAGTAACATTTTGAAATACTGCACTGCCATATTTAGTCCTTATGAAAGGCGCCACTTCATTATCAGGTATGGGAGACAAGCTCAGGTCGGGTGGTGGTGGTGGTATTTTCATAAAATCAAGGTGTTTTCCATGAGCGCACACGGTTCCACAGTAACATTCAAAGCAGCTTGCATTTCGAAATGTTAGACTAGGGATTGACCTTTTTCTACAACACTTGATGGACTTCTAGAGTTCCTCTAAATGGCTGCAAGTTCTTTGGTATTTTCTGTTCTATTTCAGTAATGCTTTCTTCGGGTACATCAATCATGGTCACATTTGTAATATTGTCTCGGCATACTCGCATAAACTGATCATAGCTGCCGACGTCAATACCATGATTGACGCAGGAATCGACTGTCCTCTTTATAGTAGCTCCCACACCATCGGCAGCGCCTTTGCCGTGGCCAGCTTCGGTAAAGTTCCAAGTTATTGATGTTATTTGTGTAAATTCCTTATTTAAAAGTGGAATCATATAGAATATACGTATTTATTTCTGTACTAAGAAGTCGGAGAATCTGTTTGGATGTGTAGGGTATCAACAAATGGGTTATCTCGTATTGTTTTTTGTATTAAAGGAACAAAGTGTGCCCAAACAGCTGGAGCGTCATGTCTTAAACAAGAGCTCGTTGTACAAATTGATTTGGGTTTTATCGAACTAATTGCTAAATCAAAACTGTAAATTATAGCGGTATGAAGGCTAACTTCTCTTCGACTTCCACCAAAATGCATGGCTTGAACTTCCTTATTAAATTTTAATCCATAATTTTCAGAAAAGTCTGCCTGAATAACGGCACAGTTAACAGGCATTGAGTCCTTTAATATCTTCATAGTAATGTATTGGTTATGGCATTTAAAAACATGCCTAAAAAATGCTGGTAAACTTGCGATCAATAGATTAATTAATGCCCCTGGCTTGGTTGCTATCTCTTCTTTTTTCATAATTGATATTACTTTTTGGCCTTTCTTTGTTTTGATCATTTCTCTTGTGCGTATCAATCTATAGTAAGAAATATCTTGATCATCGGAAAATTCGTTAACTTGTATGAGCTTATTTTTACAGACTTGACACTCACGTCTCAGACATTTTTCAACGTAGAAAGAACAACACATGCTCTTAATCAATGCATCACCATGTGACTCCTCTATTATAGATGACGTTTTTAGTGCTTTGGTCATAAGATCTAAATTTTCATGAACGATGCACTTGCATGTGTCTTTTTGGGCGCCTTTGGGAGTTAGCACCCAGAACGGTCTATACTTGCAAAAAAAGCTATAGCTAACTTTTAACTGATATTTAGCCATGAATTTCTGATGCAACACTTTTTGCGTACTTATCATGTAGCGTTTTTGCTTTTGTACTTTTAATCTTGTTATATATTCTTTTTTCCCTGCCCCCACTGTGCTGTTCAAGTCATCAAGATAAAATTCGCGTACTTTTCTTATCAACTGCCTGGTTCGAGTATCTACTTTTCTCTTTTCTGTAATTGACACTTTTTTAACTTTCTCTGTTGATACCTCTTTATTCTTCTTTGGTCTCCTAGAAATATTAAGCTTTGCTTTTAACTGATTATTCTCTTCTTTAAGCTCCTTAATTATTCTTATGAGACTTATTCTTTTCTTGAGTTCTATATATCTAATCCTACGGATTTTGATGTCAGCTTGTAGAGACTCATTGAATTTTAAAGGAGCTTCATGTTTCGCCTCTATTTCGCTGCCTTTATTGACACCTGCATCAATAAGGGCGCGTACACATAGAACATCCGTTTTACAGGATCC
This sequence comes from Diachrysia chrysitis, assembly GCA_932294365.1. Taxonomy (NCBI): domain Eukaryota; kingdom Metazoa; phylum Arthropoda; class Insecta; order Lepidoptera; family Noctuidae; genus Diachrysia; species Diachrysia chrysitis. The sequence continues at coordinate 2,732,016 of OW028659.1, read as the reverse complement.
TTTTTAACTGATCCGTCGCTACTGGAGGTTATATTCACACAGCATTTACAGGACCGATTTTAACAGATCCGACGCTACTGGAGGTAATATTCACACAGCATTTACAGGACCGATTTTAACAGATCCGACGCTACTGGACTTTCGTTCTTCAGTGTATCGCCTACTTTCTACGAGAATGGACGTTGTCGTGTTGTATTGGTACTATCGTCGTCTGCGGCGGAGGAAGCCCCGGCGTTATTGGATACATCCACTATTAAGGCAAAGATTTTGTCGTGGTGCTGTTGTGCGTCAGCTGAAAGAAGACGAATCTAAATTTTTTACTTATTTCCGAATGACGACGTCTACTTTTGATGACCTTCTTAAACGATTAGAAAAGGATTTAAAAAAGAAAGACACAAACTGGAGGAAAAGCTTGTGCCCTGAAGTAAAACTAGCGATATTTTTAAGGTAAGAACTTTAATTTTTGTTATTATCAATTAAAATTTAAAATGACAAAAAGGTTTACAAAAATGAAGATTTATTTCAAAAAATAGACAGATCTGGCAAGTCTGACTCCTGGCTGAATGTAGATTCTACTGATGGCGAACCTTCTACTGATGGTGTAGAGTCAAGATGATGTGGCCTACTAAAATAACCTTGGGTGTGGTAGTGAGGAGTGCTAGAACTTTGTGAATATGGAGGCCACTCGTAGTTTGACTGACCATATCTTCTACTTTTAATATTTTGTAAAAGGTTTATCACTCCAGACTGAAATTCTAAAATTTGATCGCCATTAAGTGAAGCCAGTTGCGGCAAAATACCTTTGAAGAACGATAAATTGGGATCTTCAAACTCATTTTTACTTTTTTTTAACTGATCATTCATGTATTCAATCATTTTGGCGTCTACTTCATTCACATTTCTTTTGATTGCCTTGCGTTGCGGCGGGGCTAAATTTTGTCTTTCCTTTTGTCTGTCACTACCACTTTGTTCCGTAATCTGATTAGGTTCATCTTCGTTGTCTTTATTACTTTCTACTGTTTCCGTGATGTTGTCATTAGCAGGGACGTTCTCATGTGTATCACCTGGGGTGACAACTTTTTTCAAAAATAACATTTGATTGTGATATTTGTAAGGCTTGGTATTTGAGGCAGCAGCTCCAGATTTCTTCAATTTCTTTTTCTCACTCAATGTTCGTATCCAGGCATCTCTAGTCGAATTCCATTTTTTTATAACATATTTTCCTGAAGCAAGTAAATAATAATATAAGATGGTTGTCAATAGCTTAGTAAGTGAAAGGCGAATAAGAAGGTAGAATAGACTTGTCAGTAATTAATTACCATATTGGTCAGTGGATAAGTCAAATTGACAGTGCAAGAACTAATCGGTCAGTAAATAATGGGAAGCAAAAAAGTATTACTAATGTTTAAATCAATTTATTTTAATTAGGTAATTTTATAATTTAGTTCAGTTCAGTTTAATTTTATTTTATTTATGTACTATATATATAAGTATGAGTTTTGATTTACGACTTTGCTAAAAACTCTCATAAAAATTTCGACTTTCCATACAAAATTTGTTGGTCACTATAATATTTTATAGTTTTATAATAAAACAAGACTTATTCATCAAGCCATCTTTAATAGTCTGACCATAGAGAAGTACCTCTACGAAACATAGACATATACATAATCAGTAATAGACAAAATTAACTAAAACTAAACCCTTACAGTCACTAACGTTACTTTGTATGGGAAGTCAATATATGTGTATTGTGTAATAATATAGTAATTGATTAATTTATTTTTTTTAGGTATGCAGCGTCTGGGTGTACATTTCAAGAACTTTATTACGTCTTTCGTGTCGGTGTGTCAACTATAAGCAACATTATTAAGGAAGTTACACGATGCATATGGAACAACTTGAATGACGAGTTTATGCGACTTCCTACAACAGTGAGTGAATGGGAGCATATATCAAATGGATTCGACACAAAAGCAAATTTTCCCCACTGTTTAGGAGCAGTGGACGGTAAACACATCAGACTTCGAAAACCAGCAAAAAGTGGCTCAATGTACCTAAATTACAAAGACTTTTTTTCCATCATATTATTAGCGATCGTAGACTCTGACTATCGTTTTCTATATGTTAGTATTGGGTCGTATGGAAAAGAATGCGATTCATCAATATTCAAGGAGTCGACATTTTGGAAAATGATGCTAGATGGCAGTTTACAAATACCAGAACCTTGCCCATTAATAACAGGCTCAGAAACGAGAGTTCCCTACGTCATAATCGGCGATGAAGGTTTCGGTTTACACGAAAATTTAATGAGGCCATTTAGCGGGACGCATTTAGACGTAAATAAGCGAATATATAACTATCGTTTGACCAGAGCTAGACGATACGTTGAATGTGCATTTGGTATTCTTGCTAATAAGTGGAGAGTATTCCACCGGCCTCTAGACGTCAACAAAACAACAGCTACATGGATAGTTAAGGCATGTACCGTTCTACACAACTTTGTAAGGGAAAAAGAGGGCTTAAAGGATGGCAACACATCCGAATCTGAAGCATTTCATTTCAATAGCCTACCTGATGATGAAACGCTACGAGGTGGTCGAACTGCAAATTCAGTTCGAACGGAATTCGAAAACTATTTCGTGTCCGAATCTGGGTCAGTTTCTTGGCAGAATGAAGCTATTTAAAATAAAAAACAATGTCTCCATTACAATATGAAATAAATACTTACCAAATTCTTGTCTTTCTTTTTGTTCCATAGCTTCAAAATCCTCCTTTAGAATACCGCATATTTCGCGCCAAGCTGCGGTTTTTGCAATTTTATCTTTATAAATCTCCAGTGTTTTGTCCCAAAGAACTGGTCTACTTTCAACACAATTTATCAAAACTTCTTGCTCAACATATTTTTCAAACGCCTTGCTTGCCACGATTATGATAGCACTGGACACGTGCACTACTCTAGGAATGAAACCGGCAAATGGCGGCTGTGTGTAGCACATCGCACCCCGCGCACCCCCGTGCAAAGCCTCGTGCGGTTTCAATCCGATAAAACGGATTAGTATAGTATTACTGGATCCGGAATACTGTGTGAACTGGCTCATTCAACTACATACGCTAATAACATATACGTTTAAACGGACCTGTAAAACGGATTGCTGCTTATTTTGTCGGATCAGTATTTTTTACTGGATCCGGAATACTGTATTCTGTATGAACTCGCTCATACAACTACATACGCTAATAACATATACGTTTAAACGGACCTGTAAAACGGATGTTCTATGTGTACGCGCCCTAAGAACTACTTCAGGTACCTCCGGATTTTTTTAGACTCTTCTTTCTTGTTCTGTCTGTATTTTTTAGAAGCCTCGCGCCTTTTTTTTTTTTTCTCGTTGATCTCAAGGAGATGCTTCACTCACATTTTTAATCTTCTTTTCAATCTTTCTTTACTGATATCTTCTTTTTTCCTTCTTCCTTTCTATCTCATAGAGAACTGGGTCTTCATTGATTTCAGCGTATCTCTTTCTTCTCGCAATCTTTTGTTTCTCTAAACGGTCGCTCTGCTTTGATTTATTTTTTCTGTTCATGATTGATCTAGAAAAAAAGATTCAATATAATATTATAAATAACTCATTGTTTTTTATTCAACGAGGAATTCTTGAATATGAATAAATACAAGAATTCCTCTTATCTTGGAAGCGGCCCAAATAATTAATATTACTTAAATAATGCAATATTTTATAATAAAATCGGCGCTCTGTAAGGCAGTGTCGCCGCGAAAACAAATACAAATAAAAAAATTGAACACAATTTAATTTTGATGATTTCACATGCTGGCGTAACATTTTCACTGAAATGTTTCATTAGAATTTGACTTCTAAGAATTTCAATATAAATACAATGATAGAGTAATTTTACAGGCAATATTTATATTACATTCAGAATTAGTATGATATCAACAACCAGTATTAACACATATTACATGGTAATGATGATGGTTATGAAGTTTATTACTTTTTATGAATTTATCGACAAAATGTCTCGCCGCATGGAGCGCCATTAGCCATTTTTACGATATTGTTTACAAAACTTAATGGCCTAAATAATTTAAAAATATATAGTACTAGCTGCCCCCCGCGACTTTGTCCGCGTGTTTTAGTTTCAACGGTTTTAAATTTTTGCAACATTTTTCATTTATGCTCCGCTCCTATTTGTCGTAGCGTGATGTTATATAGCCTATAGCCTTCCTCAATAAACGGACTATCCAATACAAAAAGATTTTTTCAATATGAACCAGTAGTTTCTGAGATTAGCGCGTTCAAACAAACAAACAAACAAACAAACAAACAAACTCTTCAGCTTTATAATATTAGTATAAATTAATGCTTACCTGATTTATTAGGTCAATGGTGATGATGTAAATAATTGACAAGCCTCCACAAGCTAACGTAAGTCGATAATTTTAATACACCCGCGTGGATAAATTTAACGTGCGTTTCGGTCAGATGCGTACGAGTGACTGAGGCAAGGAAGTGCGGGGGGCTCGTAGCGGTCGATTGTAAGGACATTTGAGAAATATAACTTTGACGGTACTGCGACGGTGTTGACGAATTTAAGTGACAAAACTAATTTGATTTATAATTTTAAGTTACTTGTTATAGAATCGCGTCAGTTTTTATTATGATAATCTACATAGTATGTACTTTCGAACTATGCAAAAAAACACGGAAAGTACATTGTCACTTTTTGAGAAATGAATTAGAAAATACAATGTTTGACTTATTTATGCTAATGGTGATGACGTTTGATGCGTGTTTGTTAACAATATGAATAAAGATCATAAAGTATTTAAAATAGAAGCGACTTAGGTAAAATCATACGAGAAATGTCATGTAATTAAAAAATAAATTAAATATCATATATTTAATTTATTATTTTATTTATATTATTTAATAAATTAAATATCATATATTTAATTTATTATTAGCATATATTCGCTATTTGTGGATTTCCTTCGTCATTTTAAGGTCGTAAGATATGTCATTTTCCTGCAACCAATTTTGTATTACTTCTTTTCGTGCCGCTGAAGTCGGTGGTTTGTCAATTTGTCGGCTGTGGTACGGTGCATTATCAAGCACAAGAATGCTATTAGTAGGATGGTTAGGTATTAGTTTTTCTTGAATATGTTTTGTGAAATTATTCGCGTCCATTTCACTATGGTAATCGCCTGTAGTGTTTTTGCACTTGTAAAGAAGTTCGGCGCCTGTAACAAATCCACTGTCGACACCAGCATGGACTATAATTAACTTGACTATTTATTTTTTGACTCAAAACGGGACATTTGTTTATTTAGGTTAATTAACAGGTAGTCAATAAAAAAACACTTTTTAAAGTTATTTATTCAGAAAAAGCCAGTTAACTTAAAAGTTACAAATTAAAAAATATATATACCCGAAACGTTTAGTTATATTTATATTTATCAGAGGAGCAAATTTGCTTTAATATAGCTGGTGACGATTTTAAGTAAGCATAAAACTCGTGGCATATTTTTTTTTTATATTTACCTTAATTATCAACATCGCCTTTAGATTTAGAACTGAAATTTGTAACTGGTTTTTCTCAGATGGCCACAATTTGTTCATCATAGAGAATACTCTTTCTACTGGAGCATTTGTAGCAGGGAAACAAAATATATTCAATTAAAATAGAAAAGTTTTCATGCTGAAGTTTGTTGGCTTGAAAGTGTTTGAATACTTCCACCCAACGAGATTCCGTGGAAACGGGACAATTTGGCGTCCCAGAGATCATTTAGGGGACACCGGGAGACGTAACTGTAAAAAGGGACAGTCCCGTTCAAACTATAATCCATCGTTGTCCGGGATTGAATTTTTTTTTCACACTTGTGTCTGTTGCATTTTGCCAACATTTTGATACTGTGTAGTCACTACACAGTATCAAAATGTTGGCAAAATGCGAAACTACACTGTAGTGGCTGTGTATCCAGGTTTCATCTAGATATATGACCGGTTTTTTATTGACACCAAGATCATCGTTGTCACGCATTCTCCGTAAGTAGCGTGCTCTCCATGCAGCTATTTCGGGTTTTTGAATTAGATACTGTCTAATATTCTTGCATTTTCTACACTTGTATCCAAGTTTATTTTTTATTATTTTCCAAAGTGTGCCTTTTTGCCCAGGAAAATTAAAATTCTTCTTTGGTTCTGCTAATATCTTTCGCAACGTAGGAACTTCCTTTTTAACAGTATAAAAACGGTCAATAATGATCTTTTCTTAGGAATTTTCTTTTTTTTTGGAGTCGTTAATTTAGTATCCGGTGCACTTGAAGTACCTGGTTCAGGCGAGCTTGATCTGATTTTCTTTGCTTCTGTCTTAATATTTCTTAAAGTTCGTTCAGATACACCAGAGGCTGCCGCAGTTCGCTTTATAAAGTTATCAAATGATTTTAATATCTATTGGTACTTTTTTTCATTTTCTAATAACTTCATTTCTATTTCCGATGGTGCATCGGGATGTGCACAAGCATCAACGACGTCAATCTGGCAATATTTTTCATAGCTATGATATCTTGAACATTATAAGGTGTTATCAACAGTTTTTCATTTTTTTCTTGTTCAAAGAATGTCATTAACCTATACAACAAATTACGTTGGCCACTGTGTAGGACCTTTCCTCTTTTACTCATCGTAGCAACACAAATTAACCAACGTAAATAATAAATCAACAGAAACAAAAACTTAACGAAATAATAACAATAAAATCAACAACAAACTCGTGAACGCACGGAACACAAAAATGGACGTAGATACAGCGCAGCGTTGCTATCCGTACTAAAGGGGCAACGCTTGAGGCGCGGTATGAGGAAGAGGGACGGGAGGTTACGGCATTCTCGAAATGAACGCGTAGTAGATCATTTTAAATAAATAAATGACATTAAATAAATGAAACTGTAATATTTAAAACATTTGTAAATCATGGTGCATTTTAGGTTTTTATTTTAATGAAATTGGAATTTTTCAAAAGACCTTTTATGTTTTAGGTCTCTATATTTCTGAGTTTTGATTGTAAGATGCGTTACATTCACAAATAAGACACTATAATAGTTAAATTATTTAGGGTAATTTTATATTTGATACATAAAAAAACAACATAAGAAATAAAATGTTTTATTAAAAATTAAACTTACTAAGAGTTTTAGCTTAAAAATCTACTTTTATTATTATTATCAATCATCACAACCATGGTAAATAATTTACCAATAAACTTTGCATAACAAAACTTAAATCTTTGATATAAATTGCCTAATAATTAGGTATCACAATCATTAAGGAACTTAATACTTAAAACTTTCATAATAACAAAAAAATACAGTATAGAGTTATAAAAATCTGCGTAATAACTAGGAATTAGGTTTTTATTAATGAGATCGCGCAAGTCTTTTTTCTTACGTTCACTTAACTCTAGTCTTTGTGAAAATGCCTTTGGTCACAGTTATTTATTCTGGACCCATCATTTTTTTACGTTTGTTCCTTATGTTAACCTTTTTGAACTCACTTTGACTGTACGAAGTTTTAAAAGAGAAGATAAATGGTTCGGCTTTATTAAACTGCAAAACTTTTACGTCGTTCAAAATAACATTGTTTTTATCATCATCTTCATTGAAATTATATCCCCATAGTTCTTGAAGTGCCTTTAAATTAGTAAAAACCTCGAATGTTAACTCTTTAACGGTAAAAGGTTTCCTACTCTTACGTGCATTTTTAATCAGAGTTACATATTGATATGGTGCATAAATTGGTCTAGCTTTTTTGTTATTTTTAAGCCGAACGTCCACCGCCGGCTAAACTAAATGAAAACTAAACTCAGTCAACTAAACTTAGCTAAACTTAAACTACGGTGTCCGTTCACCAATAAATAAACTAAAACTACGTTAGTGATGACCAGTTTGTGCTAGAACGTCGAGTTAACCGGACGTGATATGGATGACGTCACGAGTAATGACGAGACTTTAGAGGAGGACTATCGTTATAGGAGAAGAAGATTGATTATTGCTTATTTTATAAAGAAAAAACGGAAACATAGATACTGGATAAGTCAACACATTCAGTCCTGGGAAACAAGCAGCGAATTTAACATGAAAATTTTAATATGTACTATCGTATGTACTATCGTGTATCGAGACAACAGTTTGATGAGTTACTTACAATGATTGCCAAGGATATTGCTAAGATTGATACTAATTATCGAAAAGCTATATCGCCAGAAGAAAGATTGGCTATTTGTTTGAGGGAAGTGTATCAACATTAAAATTAAACAGATTCAGTTACTTTAGTATATTTATTGAAAATTAGGTTGTATAAAGATATCAATTGAAGGTAGTATCGGTGAACGAAGTGCCTTCGTTGTTTTGAGTATCTTGGAAGTATGGATTATCTTGGGAGACTGGAGTGTCTTATGAATATCCATATGAGAACTGACTTCCGTATAAGTAATTGTCATACTTATCTTCGGCTTCAGACACTTTATGGCAGTTTCGCTCATACTGTCAAAAAACAGTTTTAAAGGATGTCTTCTTGATTCCCTATCAGCTTTATCTTTATCTTTTATCTCATGGCGACGCTTTTCATAATCTGCTAAGCAGTTTGGAATCATTTACAACCAATTTACATGTGTTTGCCGACTGAAAGAGAATGGAAAGAAATTGCTGAAAATTTTATGCTGAAATGGCAATTCCCCAACTGTATTGGAGCAGTCGACGGCAAGTATATATCTATAAAATGCCCACCTCATTCAGGTTCTCAGTATTTTAATTATAAACATTTCCATTCTGTAGTATTACTCGCAGTTGTTGATGCAAACAAGAAGTTTATTATTATAGATATTGGTTCCATGGGCAGATTTAGTGATGGTGGTATTTTTTCTGACAGTGCATTTGGACGAAGGTTACAAAATAACGAATTAAATTTGCCTAGTGATCAACCTTTACTACAAGGTGGTACTGCAATACCTTACGTATTTATAGTGCAATGTGGGAGGTTCGGGTTGCAATTGATAGACGTGTTTAGTGTAATGATTACCGTATAATAATGAATAACTTAATAACTAAGATACATTTATATATGAGGGCGATGCGTCACACACTACACCTCACCCCTATTAAATGAAAAAAAAAAAAGATACATTACTTAAATAGCTTTTTTTTTAAAAGATTATACATGATACACAATTTAATACATGTATAAAATAATGTTTATTTTGGCATTACAATGTTATTTTATTTATTTTTTTACATTAAATTAATCCAAATTTGTTCCACACAATATATTAATTCACAATAATTTATCATCAAATTGAACAACATTATTCAAAGCCCATATAAAGATTTTTATTATGTAATAATAAAGACATTCGTTTTTACATATTTGTCATAAAATGTTTATTTTTAAGATAATTATATCAATCTCACGATATCCTTTTCACCAAATGCTACATATCTTTTACCTAAGTTTAGGTAGGTACTTCACTTTCACAATATTTTTCCTTTCTTTACGTTTTTCACTTTCGTATACTTATTTTAAGACATAGTTAATTATTACAGATTATTCATATACTATCATTTAAAACATCAATCATATCTATGACATTTCATTTACATACAATACACCATCTTTACCCCTGTATATTCTTTCAAATTATCTTTCTCTTACTGTCTCTTAATTCATAGTACTTAGGTAGGTACATTTTATTTTATATCATACTGGTCCGGCCGGACATTCTTTTATCATTATTTTATAGTCGACTTTCATACTTTATTTACTAGGTCTTTCATTTAAGGCTACTTTGACCTCCAACAATTTTCACAGAGAAATCTCGTTTGCACCATGATCAAACTGAAGGAACAGAACCCTTTTATTATCATTTATGTGTACCTACTAATAACTCACTCTCTTCTAATAACAAAACGTCGTGCATAATCAAAACATATATCTACATCACTTCAACAAATCCAAATAATAATTAGTCCATACGAATTAAATATCGCCTTTGGGTGATCAAGCCAAATGCTGTCAAAAACATATTTCCTAAATTATTTCCATCTACATTTAACATTTCCTAACGTTCTTATCAATCAAACTAAAATACTCATACATATACCTCACTGCCTATTATATTATCACATAATATATCTACATCTGTCCAATATCCTTCATCTTAACGAACGATACGTAATTGCATCTTAAAGATAACAAAACATTTTTAATATCGTTCGAATAACTCATAGCTAAATCAATCCAATACTCCATCACAACGTAATTCAAATCATCTTAATACAGTATTCAAATCAATATGGGCCACCATAAATATCAAAGTTTAATTATAACTCCTTATTACATTCAATCACATGATTAGGTGTACAATTTCATTACTTTCAATGTTCACATAAGTTGCTGATGAGGATGACGTAACTAGGTACCTCATTCCTATTGCATTACGTTCTAATAAATTTGAAACCGTTGTTTAATTTTAAAACAATACCTTTTATACAGTGTGATCTGTCTGTGTAGTTAATCATTTCATCTCTTATGGACAGGTACTTCTCCCCAGCTATCCATACAATGTTTCTTGTTCCTATAGGCATTGAGTCTTTGGCATCGTGGAGAGTTCTCAAACTCCTAACTGGATACTTCTCAGGAATGTATTGAGAGAATCTAAACCCAGGGATTATTCCTGTCATCAGTCTTCCGGTGTCTGTGTGCCCTTCTCCAGTTACTATTAATTCTTTCCCGTAAATTATCAAATTACCAGAACAAGACATTTGAACAATCCCTTCATCAGCTCTCAGAGAAACAGTGTCCACATCATTGTAAAGAAAAACCATTGTGGGTGAGTATGAGCCTACATATTCTGAGGTGAAGCAATACCAAAAGCAGATGAGTAGCTTATTGTAATTGGGAGTTGCGACAGCCATCATGATAAAGTTGACTGCACATGCAGAGATATTTGCTTTCACACGAGCAGGTAAGTATTTTGAAAGTGAAGTATTATGCCACTCCCATCTATTCCTTGCAATTCTATCCAACAGCATCTCCATGTTGTTATGAAAGAATTTTATTTTCCTCCTCAACAACTTTGAAGGGTACAAGGAATCAATCAGTATCGGGCTTGCTGAATCCACTATAGCAGGTAGCGGAGGCAAGTTTCTCGGTATTGGAGGAAGACTCACCCTTTGTCCTGTATGTCTACAAACCATACTAAGGTCATCCTCCGGATCTAAGTAAGTTGGAGGTGCCTCCTGATACTCAACGTTCTCATCAATTCTAAGAGGTCCTAACACTGATTGGTGAGTTGGACTCCAGTTTAGCCATTGCTCTTCAGTGACCCTAAGAAAATGGAAGGGTCTTTTCTTTGTCAAAGAAGAGGCTTCACTTTTCATTCTTGATGGAAACCTGGCACTTGTCTTATCATAGTTATGCCTGCAATATGTTGCCACACACATGATCGCTTGGAGTAATAACAACTTGTTCGGTGCATTGCAAACCATTGACACAAGAAGGGGACCCTTCATGGACAAAGTTTCCTCTGCAATGGCCCGACCTGAAAGAGACTCTCTCATTCCCTAAATAGACCTTATATTGAGTTTTTGATAGATTTTCTCTTGAGACAATTTTGACTTTACAAGGGTAAGGAGAGAAATCAACTCCTGAAATGTTGGTGGTCATGGACACTTTTTCTCCGAGGAGGCATTTTAGAAACAAGATATGGGGCTCTGAAGAAGTGGTTGAAGGATCTTTAAGAATGGAGGCCAGCGATTTCCCTTCAATCATTGTTGAGTTCATGCACTCCACAGCATCAGATACTTTATAATTGAATTGGCGGATCTTCTGACAAATGTGTTGAGCTATAAAAATGTAAAAGTGAAACCGGGTGTTTCTATAGTATGCGCTCGGGTCAGATTACTTGTCTGTACATAGGACACCTATTGCAACATAACAATGGAATGTAAGTATACAGTTTTAAAAACAATCCAAAAATAGATGTTAAATTAATAATATTTTATGTTTGAGATAATTTAATTGAAAGGATTTAGAAATCTACTTACACAATAACTTTCATATATACGCATGCTAAAATGTATTAAATTAAATAAATTACCAGTCAATTAATTCACTCAAATACAATCCGAATAATAATTTTAGATACTTAGATACAGTATAAAATTTATATTTTCATTTTCCAATAAATCGAAAACGAATCCAACTTTGAATTTAAATAAAATATTTTTAAACATTCATAACTTTTAAGTTACTAACGTTAAGAAACAACGAAAAATAATAATTCGCGAACCTGCGAAACATGACTGCTTATCATTTAATGTATTTGACAAAACAAAACAATTTTTTTTTCCAGAAAAACATTTCCTTTAAGTTATACAATCATATTATTTGTTCATTGTCAACAGGCATATAGCATAAGTATTATTTATATTCTATAGTATTCTTTTTAAATTTAGAAAGTATAAAACTTCATAATACAATATGTCAACTTTATCTTATTATACTTTATATTTATCTAGATATCTAACGTGCACAAAAAAAAATTGTCCGCGGCAATGTAAAAATAAAAAAAAAATCGTCACCTCACATAACTTCTGTCACCGTACCACTCGTCTAAAATCACTTTAGTTTTCTGGCAGCATCTTTGTCTCATGTGCCTCTGCACCAGCACAAGCACCAGCTCCTAGGCTCCTCATGGCTCCCGGCTGCGACAAATTGCCGTCCACACAGCACGCATCACACCATAATCACCATTACGCCGATAAAATTATCTTTCGTTGGCTTAGGAATAGCTCATGAACGAACTTCCTTTTATTTTTATTATTATTTATTAAAACCACAAGCTCAGTACTGCCAAAGGCAGCACTGGCAGGGTCGCCATGCAATGTGGGAGGTTCGGGTTGCAATTGATAGACGTGTTTAGTGTAATGATTACCGTATAATAATGAATAACTTAATAACTAAGATACATTTATATATGAGGGCGATGCGTCACACACTACAATAGGTGACCAGGCATTTTCTTTACAAAAACATTTTATGAGACCATACCCACAAAGCGCATGTCGGTACAGTAGAGAAAAAGGAACTTTAATTATCGTCTCAGCAAAGCGCGAAATGTGGTAGAAAATGCCTTTGGTATATTGTCAATGCGATTTCGGATATTTTGTCGGCCATTAGAGTGTAAAGTAGAATCAGTTGATTTAATAACAAAAGCTGCTTGCGTGCTACACAATTATCCTTCAACTAATCAAACAACAGCTTTTGATGAAGCAAGTGCTGAGGACGGATCAGTTTTACGTTTACACATGCGACAGTCACTTTTCGCCCAGTTTCCAACTAGTCCGTTTTGTCGCTAGTGGCGCAGCCGTTTGACATGGCGGCTTAGGTACTTACACACACATATGCAAGGCTTAGTGATGCGATGATGACGTGATGTCTGATATCAATGATTAGTGTTGTTCAGGCTTATCGATACTATATAAATTTATCGATATGGTCTGAATTTTTTAATTTAAATATGATAATAATTAAATAAATCAATTTTGAAATACTTGTTTATTAAAGAAGGTTTATTAAAATAAAAAAAAAAAAAACTAAATAAAATATTTGGTTAAGCATTTTTTCCTGCACCTGATGGTTTTTATATTTTATTAAAGCTAGTTTTTGGGCTCACTCATTTTTAATATATATTTCTCCTCGATTGCACCATTCAAAATTTTATTGACAATATTGCACCAGTTGTGAACTTGTAAATTCAAATTCAAATTCAAATTCAAATGTATTTATTTGTGGAACATAGGTGTATATTACAAAGATGTTACAATATTTTATCGAACGCTATGTCCTGCCAATCATGACGTACAAATAAGAACTTAAAAACTAATAAAACTAAAACATCACAAATCTATATAACTACATATATTTAACAATTTTTAAAATAAGGACTTGTCGGTCAGGTATTCATCGACCGAATAATATGTTTTATTATGTAACAGTTTTAGGAAGGCTTTTTTAAAATCACTTATTTTATCTAATTCTCTTATTGTTCTAGGGATCTTGTTATAAATTCTGGGTGCCATTCCTAAAAAGTTTTTGGTATAGAGTGCAGTGCTATGAGACTCAGTACAAATTTCATTATGTCGCCGTTTTGACTTCAAGTTTTTGAATAAATTTGCATTAGTCTTAATAAATAGTGCTGTTTCGAAGATGTACATACATGGTAGCGTTAGAAGACAAAATTTTTTAAATATTGGAATACAGCTATCTCTAGGTTTAAGTCTAAACATGGCCCGTATGCATTTTTTTTGGGCTTTAAAAGCATTCTCTTTGTCTGTAGAATTACCCCAAAACATTATCCCAAAACGCAGTGTTGAAGACACATAGGCTTTGTAGGCTACTAAAACGACAGCTTCACTTACAATCTTAGACAGGTTGTACAGTGCATAGGAATAATTATTTAATTTTTTTGTGACAATATCTATATGAAACTTCCAATTTAATTGACTGTCTAGATGTATGCCCAGAAACCTGGCGTTGTTGATTTCGGATATTATGTTGCCCGCATATGTGATGTTCAAATTTGGTTTTTCTGTTCTTTGATTAAATGACATTATATTTGTTTTATCTATGTTAAATTTTAGTTTATTAATAAGTAACCATTCTATGATATTATTTAAAGACGTATTTATGTCATTTTCATATGTTTCAATATTTTTACAAGGCACAATGAGGGTACTGTCATCTGCAAATAGTACAGTTTGGTATTCGGTACACTTTGGAAGATCATTAATATAGATCAGAAATAGCAAAGGCCCCAAGACACTACCTTGCGGAACACCACTAATGCAATCTCTAACTGACGACATGTGTGTTATTTCTTTCTTGGACTTAGTACAGATTCTATTATAAACTGTGATTTGTTTACGATTAGTGAGATATGATTTAAGTAGATCTAATATATTTCCTCGGACGCCATAGCGCTCTAGCTTACCTATTAAAATATCATAATTTACATGATCAAAAGCTTTGGACATATCCATGAGTAGTACGCTAATAGGGTTTTTTTTATCTACATTACTAACTATTTCAGAGAATAATTCAAAGATAGCTTTATTAATATTTTTATTTTTCCTGAATCCGTATTGTTCTTTTGCAAGTAAATCATTAGTTTCAAAGAATGAGTTTAAAGATCTATAGATAATTTTCTCAAAAATTTTTGAGAATATTGGAATAAGCGCTATAGGTCGATAATTTGAAACGAAGGTTTTATCACCTTTCTTGTAAAGCGGTTTAATTATAGTAATTTTTAATATATTAGGAAAGTGGCCATATTCTATACACAAGTTTATTATAAAACTTAATACTGGCGCTATAATATGAGCTACAAGTTTCACAATTTTGGTTGTTATCCCATCATGACCCACACTAGGTGTATTTTTTAAAGAATTTATTACCTTATAAATTTCCAAAGGATCAGTAGGAGACATGAATAATGTTTTAGGATAATAGCTTAAACCAGACAAAGCACCGCTAGATGTAGATGTATTATTTTTCGCAATTGTAGGTTGTACCAAATCTATAAAATAATCATTAAAAGCTGTAGCTATTTGTTCAGGATCTCTTATGTGCTTGTTATCAATAATAATTTTATTTAAAGGTTCAGAAGGAAACTTTGTTTTACTTCTATTAATTAAATTCCATGTAGTGTTGTAATCGTAGTAAAACGTTTATTACGCTGTCCACCACTTGTGAACATGAAGAAAGATTAGTTTCAATATCTGAAATATAAAATACTATTAATTCAGAAACTATCAGCAAGACATGCCACACATTGATAACATATTATAAAGCTTAAACTAACCTGCACTTCCTAACATGACTGTTTCTTAAGGTTTTTATATAGCTGTCAACTTGCTCCATACAGTAATTGTGATCACCTGAAAAATAAAAGAACTAAATCAATGTAGACTCTCGGTTACGACTCGGCTAATGAGGATCATTACTTGCTAGCATTGTCATCCTTATTTTGGTGGTATGGTACTGCCTTTATTTTTACTACAAGGTATGTATTTCATAGCCATAAGCTTCAATATTATAATAAAATTATAATAGATCAAAATTAAATAATACCATCTGTTACAGAATAAAGAGTCAGGCACATCTAAACATCAACTGCAGTTCTGAAGATAAGTTGAAGATAAATACAATTAGTACCTAGTGGGCAGCTGAGAGTAGACTATTACTAACAATATTATTTTCTGTTTTCAGATGTTTACTCGTGGTGCGCACATTACAATATTGCAAAGGGGGAAACCAAACTTTATTATATTAGTTATATTGCAGGTATATTATCGGTATGACATCTGCATCATCTTCTCATCTCAGCAATCGTTGATGCTCTTCATTTTATTGTTAATGAATTCTTATCTTGAAATATTGTAAATATTCTATCTTTAAATAATGTAAACAAATTTAAATTTAAAAGAGTAGGTAACTTATGGAGTTTCTTGCTGGTTCTTCTCCATAGGAATGGCATTTTGGAACCATGGAAATAAAAGATTAAATAAAACATGATATAAAAAATTTATAGTTTTATTTATTTGGTTGTTTTATTTATTTGGTGGCAGCCGATCACTTCAAGTGATGCGGCCAGCCTATTCACGGCTTCCGCGTGGACCCGCATGGCCTGTGCGTGCTCTTTAATGGCCTCTGCCTGAGCACGCATGGCATCTGCCTGCCCACGCATGGCATCTGCCTGCCCACGCATGGCATCTGCCTGAGCACGCATGGCATCTGCCTGCTCCCTTGTAGCGTCTGCGCTCAGTTCAGCTGCTCCATGCTCATAAGTGTCTCGGTAGCTGAGCGCAAAGCAGGGTCTGGGCCTAATAAGAAGAATAATATTAGCTAAAGAATAGAGTTCGAAAGTGTAATTATGCGTAGTAGCTACCCACTTACTTGCCACATGGGACCGTGGTTGACGTCTCCGCCGCCGTGGCCTTGGCGTCGCGATCGCGGGCGGGTCGTCTGCTAGCGAAGGCACTTCTAATATAGGTGATCTGAAATATGTTTCATTACATTTGAAATGTAATTAAATAAAAAAAATAATTAAGTAGGTTAAATTAGATAGAATTAGAATTAGGTTAAATTAAAAATACCTTTGTGGAGAGTTAAACACTCAGTTGGTTAGAGTCTCCTCCACAGCGTTATGAGGCAACCTAAAATTAAAAAGGATTATTAAAAGAACATAAGTACTACCCATCCCATATTACCAATCTTAGTTAAATAACTACCACTAACTACTCTCTACCGCTAACTACTCTCCACCACTAACTACTCTCTACCACTAACTACTCTCCACCACTAACTACTCTCTACCACTAACTACTCTCCACCACTAACTACTCTCTACCACTAACTACTCTCTACCACTAACTACTCTCTACCACTAACTACTCTCTACCACTAACTACTCTCTACCACTAACTACTCTCTACCACTAACTACTCTCTACCACTAACTACTCTCTACCACTAACTACTCTCTACCACTAACTACTTTCTACCACTAACTACTCTCTACTACTAACTACTTAACAAAATAACATTGTCATTAGTTAGCTGAGTAAATTAGCTGACTCACAGAACAAAATTCGTCATAATGCTAGGCGAGGAGAGACCGCTAGAACGCTCGCGGTTGTCCACCACAAATGGCTGGGGAGACATGCATTATAATGCTTAAGCAAAGGAAGAAACAAAACCGAAATGCAAAAGTAAATTGTGTGCCATAGCAAAAAGTGCATTTGAAAGTTAGAACAATAAGATACTGTAAATATTTATAATATTGTATATAGACACTAATAATAACTTACAGGGATGGGATCCTGACGAACTCCCGGTAATGGATCACCAACGCCACGCCCAAGAAGCGTGTAAAGGCGCTCTTGGTGTGGCGTCAGCACGATCTGTTTCGCCGGGCCCCCACCTTCATGATACAAGTATAACATGTTGCACTTAAAGAGATGCTTTGTTTACTTTGTAGATAAATAATGTAAATAATTGTTACCTGTAGCTGTTAGTTCCGCCTTCATAATTTTTATGCGCCTTAACAGTTTAATTTTATACTCCGTGAAGTACTGAAAAAATTTAGTATATTATAATTGGCATTAAAAGAAATTCTATAATAAAATAATACATAGAATGTTGTATAAAATATAGTACTTACTGTGCGCCACTGTTCGGCCGTTTTTTGAACGCAGTCGGCCGACTGGCTGTTTAGAATTGTGGAACATTCGGTCCACAACCTAGTCGACAGACTGCGCCCTTCTTTCGTCCGAGCCAGGTGGCCACGCGCCAAGTCCTGGTGCCCCTCGAGGAAATCGAGAAGGGCACCCATTTGGCCTATACTTATCATATTGGTTTCTGTAGGAAGAAAAACCAAAATAAAGGCACCTTTATTCCTTGTACGACGTTCTAATTAAACACCACAATTATGATGAGTGGTGTACTAATAGGTAATAATACTTACAATTCAAAAAATGCTTCTGCTGTTAAATAAAAGATTGAGTATAGTATTGATAATAGTTATTGTTTCTTTATTGTGACAATCATTATCTGTCATTTTTGTGTCTATAGTTTGATTTTTTTTTTCATAGACAATACGTCAATTGTAACGAAAAATTTGCTTTTTTATCATATTTAACTCTAATTTACGAGTTATAATGAAAATAATTGGCATTGTATGGACTTTTATAATGGTTTACAACAAAAAATCCGCATTTTTTTTTTCTGCCAAATAGTAAGTAAGTCAGTGTTGCCAAATTTAAAACTACCAAAAGGTTTGTTGTTTTAATAGGCAACACCGATTATCCATTACAAACGGCACCGAGCCATTATGATGGCATGTCAAGTCTGTCATTTGAATTGGTTAGGACTCCTAACCAGTATTCTCCTAACTTAGGAGAATACCAAATTTAAGACCGATGGCTGTGCGATTGCACATTGTCAGTCCAGTAAAAAAAAAGTAAAAATTGCAGCCAATGTTTTAAATTTCTTCAACGCTTATTGAAATGCAGTATTTCTGGCAAGTTTCCGAGCTTCTCATCTGGTAAGAATTATTCTTCATTTTCAACGTTTTGATTTGTTTTGTCAAGTATTGATTTTTTTCATTGCTGACCACTTTCTTGCTTGTGTCTAAAAGCAAATGAATGAAATATTAACACAAGCATTCACAGTAAGATTTCTACTGTTAGGGAGTTAGGGAGGGCAGTATAATACAGACTCTTGGTCTGTATTATACTGCCCTCCCTAACTTAAAGTGCAGTAATAGCAAAAACACAAATTCGAGAAAAACGCGCCTAAAGTTTAGAATCCATAGAAATATGTCCAAAAGAGACTTATCGATAAAAAATTGAATACAAGGTTAAAGGATATGTACAAACCTACATTATTAATCATTGTTACGTTAGTATTTCCTTTAAAAAATTATATTTATGGCCATTTTTATTTTTTACAGTATCTTGCCAAAAACTGATTAAATTGCAGTAGATAATACTGCATTTTAGTCATTTTTGCCATCACTGTTACCAACTAAAGTGCAGTAATATTGTGAAAATACTGCGATTTAATTAGTTTTTTAGAACATAATACTGAAGTTCCACACTTACTGTAAAATAAAATTACCCTTAGTTTTAATAAAAATGTGTATTTTTGTTTAGGACCTAACTAAAGGTGCTTAAAATAAAGTGGACTGTAAACACTTAATACATATAATGGTTCAATGAACAGTACAATGTTGGGAAACTAAAAACAAGTATGCGCGCGCGTCGTCGGCTGTGTCCGGTGATGGAGTGTGGCGGTGAGGTGCGGGCCACTGCTGCTGGCAGCCGTCCCCCCCCCCCCCCCCCCGCCTCGGTGACGCTGCGCCCTCCCTGCGAGCCCGGTGCGCCAGCTACGAATCACGCCTTGTGTGCGTGAACATCCTCCCCGGGTTGAAGCATTCAATCTAGAGGAAGTGGACAAATATTATTAAAGGAACGCAGAATTGTTCCCTTCCTTGTCTTCAGGCTACACGCGCTTTACACGCTTAAAAAAATAATTTCGCATATTCATAAATTAGACATTTATGAGTATGCCTTTAAAACTAACTTAATCAATATACAATAAATTAATAAATGCAAATTGTTTATATGGGTACTTAACAATATTATCAGTCTTTACAAGATTTAAATAGTAAATGCACCATAAAACGTAAATCACATGAGTCTCTCATGGATAAATCAACATAAAACCTTTTTTCTAAACATAACTAATTACTTACTAAGTGAGTATTCTTGTCTTTCATAATCGTGAGCAAAGATTAACAAAAACTTCAGAGAAATTAAAGCAAAATAATCAAACATATAATATAACATCACTATTAATAAAAATCAGTCTCCATTGTTAGTAAGAAATAATTAAAATAAATTTACTCGTCTACATCGAATTCGAGTATTTCATTTGTACCATTCTTGGCAATAGGGAGATTTTTCGAAAACAACAACCTACTTTTAGGCATTAAGGAACCTAATTGTTTTATAATATTTTGCTTCCTGACTAAATCGATTCCTTTTGGGCCCGTTTTTTGAGTACAGGTTGGCAAGGTTTTTGACTTTAAGCAAAACATCTGCTTATAGTCTATTTCGTTAAAATCTTTTTTGTAGAAAATACAATGCTTTCAATGTCAATATTTTTTTTTAAACCAACATTCTAATAATAATGCCCTTATACAGTAACCAAGTACAAATAAAATAAATATCGAAACACTTTGAGATAGAAAGCTACAAAAAATAACTTTTAAAAATTCAATTTCGATATCTTACCTTTCGAAAGTGGCAGATTCTTATCACAAACAATATTATTTACACTCAATACTTTTTATTTATTTCCACATTTTACACTTATCATTATTTAATCACTGTCGCTGAGGGGGGAAATCCCTAACATTAAGTCGTCGGCCCCTTGCGTACCATGTGAGGTACTTGGCATAGGTTCATCGTTGTAATAGTCGCTCTCACTTTCAGACCCACTTTCCGAATCTGAAGCGGTATTAATTATGATTTTTTCCGTCATTACGTCAATAATATCGGTCGCTCTTCCTATATTCATCTTCGATCTCTTGCACTTTTCGGCATAAAGCACTCCATTCTTCCTGACCCATTAAATTATTTTTTCCTGTATGAGCTCCATTGTCTGGGTTACGTTCCAGTCCACGTTTTTTGCGGCTACGTGCCCTTTAGTTGCAGCCCATGCCATCTCGATAGCGTTTAAATCGGGATGATAAGGTAGTAAACGAAGGACATCGTGGTTGTTTTTTTAAACATTTCGTCTATTACGAATCTTTTATGCACGTCTTTGTTTTTTTTATTAGATCGTAAAGTTGTGGTTTTCGCATGTCCTTTTCATAGGGTATACCTTACTTACCCTTTTCTACTAACTACGAAACCATTTTCGCCTTCTTGTCACTAGATGTAGGGGCAGGATTCAGTAATTTGTTGTGGTACGGAGCATTATCAATAACCACCACCGAGTTAGGGCTCAAATTTGGAATCGTAACCATTTCTCATAGTTTGAAAAATTCATGTCATCATGATAGTCTCCGGTTTTGCTTCCAGATTACATTAGTAGGGCGTTCGGAACAAATCCTGCTTATGACCCGGCGTGTACTATGACTATCCCCTGACCTTTTGATATAGGGCGCTTTAGTCCTAGAGCAGAATCATCTGACCATGCCTTACTTTTTGTGTGGGATGAGTGGGCATACGACTCGTCAGTAAATACAATTGGTCTCCCTTCATCCCTGTACTTTTTTATTGCTTCTAAGTACAAGATCTTTTTCGGGCAAATATCGGTCTTCTCTATAAGAACGATTCTTTTGGTTTCGGTCTTTCGCCACTTGAAACCCAAGTTTTTGACTATTGTCTTTAAACTCGTTTTAGCACCTTGAAAATTTATATCCCGTTTTTGTTTAGCTAGTAATTTGTTAATGGTCGGAATTTTTTTTTCGGTTTTGTTCAAGTTGTGAATGCATCTTTTTATTACACCTTGGTCAAAATTATCTTATTTAATTATATATTATTGTAATGTAGGTTTGGATCTAGACTTATTTTTACCAGGTGTGCGGAATACCGAAAGTAAGCCCGAAATATTGCCTCCAGTTGCGATCCGCTGTACTGTGCGTTGGGACACACCAGTAGCGCTAGCAACTCCCCTTTCCCCCCAGGGTAGTGATTTTTAACGAATTTCCGCTTTTAAACTTTATTACTATAATAAAGTAAGTAAAAGGAAACGCGCAGATTATTTTTAGATTTTTTATACCTAGAAGTACTATTTCCAAGACCTAGACTTAAAAGTACCTTCAGGAACTTCGTATTATCACAATGGGAACTTTGATAGAAACTACAAAAGTAATGAGATCCACTATTGACTTAGTATTAGTTAAATTAATGGGTTTATAATTACAGATTAACCTCGTGGTAATCAACAAAACAATAATTTTTCTTTTCATTTACACACAAAAACACGTTGCAATGCGAACATTTACTATGAGGTTTCGACTGAATCTTCTTCATACTACAAACCTCACACCTGCCCCTGTTCTCTACGAATGTAGGCCAATAGATGCCTTTGTTACCCAAACATACGCCTTTTATAGTGGAATAGTCAGACTTGCGCCGTTTGGAAGGGCCGCCTTTTGCAGTGTTATCAGTAGAAGTCTTTCATTGTCATCAAACCTTAGTAACAGAGCTCTTTTACGGTAGTTTGTTCTATTATAAGTCCATGAATGACAAATGCGAAGTCCAGAAGACCCCAAAACAACCTGTGCCACCATTTCGGAGATTTGCGATCTATACAGCAAAAGGCTCTCAAACGATCAGCTGTATCTACGCCGCCCATATAACTATTGTAATCTTTGAAAGCTACAGGGCATGTAATGGTAGATTTGGATCCATTTTTTTCTTTACGTGACACAGTTGCCTCGTGGTTCCCATGAAAATAAGATACTAAATGAACGACTGTTATCCTTCCATTTCCAATATCCAATGGCTAAAGAACACCGGCGAACTCCCAAACAAATTTTTGTTGACATTTTTTTATTGCGTCTGCCTATGAAAAATATCTAAAAGTATAGAGTTTGAATGTCTGAACAGTTTTGTCTTCAGTTATACTTTTATAGGAAGTCAGGAATTAAAGATATTTCAGTTTGAAGTTTTAGAGGTTATGTCTTATCAACAACAGACTAATCGAAAAAGAAATATAGAAATACATACTTATCAAATGCATTTCTATCAATATCATTGATAGAAATGCATTTTCAACACAAAATAATCAACAGACTACCTACGTATTTAGGACATTAAGTCCAACCGAATGTCCGTAGGTCTGCCACATGGACATGGCCACATGAAACGTAGGTAGACATACAACCTAATTAAATAAATATTTATTTAATAATCTTAGTCAACTATCTTGAGGGCAATTATAGAGCCTGCGCTGTAGGATCGTGCGTATGACATTAGACAAACCGTTCCTTTACACTATTGAAAATTTTAGTGATCAATCGGATCGTAAAAAATTTCTGAGCTATCCTGAATATTACAGGCGTAAAATACTAAATCATTGGTAACACAACTAAATTAAATCATTTTTACCAAACTTCTACTCATTTACGGTGTAAATACTATGAAATAAGTTTAAAACGTTTTCAAGCGATGTTAATCTTTATGCATGTAACGTTATGTCATCGACTTTTTTAGAGATGGGAAATTACTGCTACGAAATTCTCGATAATTATTATAATCATATTTTACATTTAATTTTTTGTTATTACTAAAACTTATGTTAACTTTTTGTGTGTCAAAGTAATTACTATAGGTTATGTACCGTAAATACTACATGTACAGTGTAATGTGTAGATTCATATTAATTGCATTATAATATAGGTTTATTATGTACATGCACAGAGTACGAAGTTATTTTATTAGTTCTTACATAGCAATTTAGGGGAAAATTACTTTAGTATGGTAAATAAAACAAACGTTATATAGAGAACACAATATTTTATTCGCTTAAGGGATGGCAACCTAAACTTACATCAGAGTTTGTAATTTCCGAATTGTCACTTGACTCAGTCTCTGAACCATTTAAAGTTATAACTAATGTTGAATCCATTTCGTTGTCGAAGTGAACGTCACGATCCCAGTCAGATATTATAACTTTTTTCGTTTTTTCAACAACATTTGACCAGTCTTCAGGTTGTACATTATTGATGGCTTCGTTGAGTAATTTAAGCATCTTGTTTGCAGTAAAAGGAGGCGCGGTGTTATGTCTTGCAGCGTATCCTTAAAGTTTAAGTTTGTTAGAAGTTATATTGTTTTGGTATTAGTTAAATCGGAATTGAGTCCATTAATAAAAGCTAAAATTTTAATTACCTTTAATTTGGGCCCAAATAAGTTCAATGGCATTGTATTGGCAATGGTACGGTGGCAGCCTCAAGACCTGGTGGCCCCTTTCTTTCGCCAATTCGTCCAGCGCATATGTAGGACACAGCGGCTTATGACGCCGGACCAAGGATATAAGCTCCGATTTCAACATAGAGCTATCAGCTACAATGCCTTGTTCATTGAGCCACTTTATTAATTCGCACTTGCGGTTAGATTGATTCGGCGGTTTATTTATTTGTACCGAATGGTATGGTGCGTTATCCATGATTATAGTCATAGGCTCATTTAAGTTGTCTAAAAGACACGTAAACCAATCTTTAAATTTATCAAAATTCATTTCTTCATGATAATCTGTAGTTTTTTTCGATTTGAAAGCCAATAAGCAGTTAGGGATAAACCCACTCATTGTCCCAGCATGGCAAATTATTAAACGCTCACCTTTTCCTTCCGGTACTTTGGTACACGAATGCACAGTGTTGTCGGTCCAAGTTTTTCCAATTGTATGATTTGCATTTAGCCACGTTTCATCCAAAAATACAATTTTCTGCCAGTTTTTAATAGTTTTTGCTTTTCTTAAAAACGTACATCTCGCTAAAGCAATGTCAGTCCTTTCCATGATAATCTTTCGTTTGTTAATTTTTTTAAAAGTAAAGCCAATATTTTTTAACACATTCCTTAGAGAGGTCATCTTCCCACTGAATAACTCGGCATCCTTCAAAGATTTTACTAGCTTAGGCAATGTAGGTAACTCCATTCTACTGAAATAACCGTAAATGTGATTTCTGATCGCATCTTTAGCGAAACTATCCAAGTTTGTAATTGGCTTTACTTTTGTCCGCTTTTTGTTAGGTGTAGACAGTCTATTCTCAGACATTCCTTCTTGTCCATATTTCTCTCGTGTTACACATGAAACTGTATTGCAGCCAATATCAAGTGCTTCAGCCACTCGTTCCACAACTCGATTGAGTGGTAACAACGGTCCGTCGTTTTGCAGTTCTCGTTCGAAGTAGTCACGAAGTCGAATAACGAACTCCCGTGCCTGACTCCCCAAGACAGTCTTTTTTGTGCGCTTAGGCATGTTAATAACAATATTAACATACAAAAAAAACTTAACAAAACAACAATTCACAACAAGAAACGAAATCAAGAAAAAACGTGTAGCATACAAAGCGTTACCACTTGTACTGATTTGAAGTAAACGGTTATCAAAATGGCGGCCGGCGGACGTCACAGGGTAAAAATATTCGGAAACGGAAATATGAGATAATTCGGAAAAAATATTCATCATTTTTATTTTATATTATATAAAAAGATAATTAAACAAGATGTTAATAAACGATCCATAAAAAAATAAATGATATAAAAAAAAGGTTGATATAACTATTATATTTTATTATTTTATCAATATCACCGTTCGAATAGTGCCACTTCCCTAGTCGACTCATACTGACAGCTGTCATACGCACGATCCTACAGCGCAGGGACTATAGTTATAATATTATATGATTAATTAGGTACATGGTAAGAGTAGGTCAAGGGAAGGTACTTAAAAAAAAAACTTGTTTTTTTAAATATTTATTCCTCATCTTCTCTAACCACAATGTCATCAAGAAATCCTGCGGGTGCTGTGATATTTGGTTGATGTCTGGCCCATCCTAAATACCATACTACAGTCATTGTATGAGCGCAACATCCAACAGTTCGTCTTCCTACTAAACAACTACAACAGTACTCCACTATTCCTGCTCGACCGGGCACATTATTTTCTATTATTAAATATACATAATATTGTCTTTTTGAGACATGACGTGACTTTATTTTAGCTCTTATTAAGGTAGTGTCACCACTGCCTCTAAGGTTGTACTCATCCGAATTAAGTCGCTCACTACATGCTTCAATCCGGTACCCGCCGTGGAAACGTACATGCTCGCCGTAATACGAACGGGCTTGTCTTATTTGGTACATTCCCAAGGCGAATAAAATGAGGTCCCTGTATTCCAAGACAGGAAAGTAAATATTATTTCTGTCTGCAGTTATACTTTGAAAGTTGGATGTTCTTCTATTTAAATTAATAGCCTCAACCATTGTAGCCAAATTATTTTCTAAATTCATATTTTGTCTGATAATGCTTTAATATTTCATTTGCATTCACATTGTCCTGCAGGCGAGCACCAAACTTGTTTATTAAAGCCGCTGCCATTGTGAAGTTTTGCATCATATGGGGAAGAGATGTATGGAAATATTGTTGTCTAAGTAATTTAAAATCTCTTTTAAAATAGCCGTTGATCACTTCCACCACCCATCTGCAAATGGTAACACAGCGGCTTCTATTTGCTTGAGCTGTAGTTAACTGGTACTCGCCTTCTAACAATGATTCCGGCATGAATGGTTTGTACCCACATCCTTCCAACAAAGCAATGCTATCTCTAAAACCTCTATCTAAAATAAATGACGCTTTTATTTTAGATAGAGGTTTTAGAGATTTTTGAAATACAACCTTAGAGCAGAATTCTCATTACTGAATAAATTATTCATGATTTCAGAGTCTGATGTAGTTGCTTTGTATGGGCTAAAACAATCAATGATGTATCTATCACTGGCAACTTTTAAAAATGGTTTGAGGTGATTCCTATATTTGTGCAAAGAATATGTTTCTTTTTGAAACATATAATTCGAACTTTTGTTGATATAAATATATGTGCCGTCACAAATGACTATGGCATTGTTATCATTTCCGAACAACCCATTGGGAATGGTTAAATTATGTTCAATCAATTCATCATGAGTAATATGACTAATGCCGAGATATCTTGATACAAAATCTTGGCATAAAATCTCCCGTACTTTGTCCATTAAACCCTCTAACGTTCGACGAGGCACTTGTACCAATGTGGCAATTCTCTCATCTGAGTCGCCTGTTCTCATCTTCAGCAGAAGTGCTGCCAAACCCAAACTACCTCTACGTAGTTCAGAGATACGTGGTATTTCTCCAATTAAAACATAGAATTTCTCTTTTGAGAATCCTATCCAGTATTCAAATACTCTTTCATCCATATCTTGAATATTCTCGAAGTCAAGCGTGGGACTAAATGCATTCACAAAAGAAAATACATGTTGTATTTGATCTACGTTAAATGTATATATACTGTTTTCGGAATCATATAATGTATCCCATGAATTATTTGTCAAATGTTGACTGCATACACGAGCTAATTTAGGCAAATAATAATTATGATTATGCAGAACCGTGGCTCGTAACTTGTCAGAGATATTGTGAAATGTGGTGCTGCTGCAATTTGGAAAGACACAAGTGTGTGTAGAATTGGCTGCTCGTCTATAATTGGCTAATTCCACTACTTGTGCTGGCTCAGGTTGGGTTGTTGCTGATGGCTGGATAAGATTTTCTTCTGGTTGCACATTATCAGTTGTGTCCAGTAGAGGTCTGCTTTCATCTTGACGATTCATACGTAAAACCTCTCTTTTTGTACGTAACCAGCACGCATGGCAAACACGATCTGAAGATGATATCTGAAAATAAAATAATAGATTAATCGAGATAAAAATTGCTGCCTTATAAAGGGTGAAATGTAATTAATATTTTACAACTTAAATTGCAAAAGTAAACAAACCTCTCGCGGTGCCACTTTGCTCTCTATAATATTAATTATAGATTGCTGCATCTCAGTAGGGTTTTGTTTTAATATTAAGTCACTCTGTCTTTGAAGGCTTGAACAGCCACATAAAAGGCACACATTTGTATGCCCCCTCGTACTTGATCCAGCTTCTTCACTGCCAGAAACTTCTCTCTGCAAGGTATCATTAACTGCAGCCATTGCAAGATCTCTGCATGCCTCGCAGACATAGTCATCTTCCAAAATCTAACAACAAAAGGATACTACTCTTAATACATTAGAATGAATTTTATTTTGTGACCAATGTAATAGATATACTACATAAATGTAATTGAAACTTGTCAGCTAATGTCATATAAAAACAATGATTTTAAACAACATAGTAAGCCACAAACAGAAATCAAACAAAAATCTTGTACTATACTTGATATATATACTTTCTAGGCAATCAGTATCTTGTAACGGGACTAGTCGTCAGTAATACTTACAATTTGAGGATATACCCAGCTGCATATTAAAGCAGTGACTCTCGAGTCAAGTGCCAATGCCGGGTATCGTCGCATTTTATTGACACATATGTTGCAGTTGACGCACATGATGCGTGTAGGCGCTACACGGCTACCCATCGTGATAAAGAAATCGATGCACACACAACAAAATCCAAGGTATCAGGCAGAATCGGAATCCAGAGTCACAGAAAAATGTCGTCGTATAGGCAAACAATCAGAATGCTTAGGCAAGCACTAGTCACACAGGGAACAGTAAATCTCAGAGGAACAGAAGCAGTCGATAAAGCATAAAATCACGGAAAATCGATGGAAAACAAAATAACGAGACGCACGCACAGACGACAACGACAAGTTATCTGTTCAGTACATGTCAAATGTTGACATTGACAAATGTTTTTTTTTGGGATGTTGCCATACTCGAATTTCACTACGATGTCATTTGTATGTATTAACATTAACAAACTATGGCCGTTATAATCTTAGCATAAACAATCGTGTTTATTTTAACATTTGTATTCTGATGCAGACATGTATTTCCTAAGTATATTAATGCATTATGTAAAGCCAAGCATTTTATGCAACTTGACTAAGATTTATGTTACATGGCAACGTACAAACTATAGCTTATCCAAAAGTCATGAAGTCAAGCCAGAAAGAAAAAAAAACTAAGCCATGATTATTTATTATCATCAATAATCTAGTCAATTAAGCTCTCAATTATGAAGATTTTTTTTCCAGACTTTGATAGGCCATATGATTGATTTGATAAAACTTAGTAAATTATTTCGTCGGTATCTATTACGGTGACATACGTAGACGCTTAATAATTTCATCAACAATTTCCTCGCCGGTGTTCTTTGAAAATCGATGATCACTGTCGCCCCTTTTCATTTGAGAATCAGCGAGCATATTTCCGGCCAGTCCTTTTCTATTACTTCGGATAGTTCCACATGCATAGGTGTTTTCAGTTTTCGATTTCTCAAGTAAAGCAACAGACGAGAAAAAATTACACAGGCCTGCAAAATGAGGGTCATAACTTCCTCTCTGGAATTTGCGCTGATTACGAATATTTGTACTTAGTTTTTCATTTCATCAGATCAGATTGGTATAAATCCTTTTCATCTGTATCACAGTCAGAATCTTCAATTTGTATAGCTGGAAACGGAGGCTGCACCATTTTTGAATCGCCGAAAATTGCAGGCGTAACTGATGACACGTTGGGATAGTTGATATCCCTTTTATTTTTAGAATTGTATCCAGTTATGCCACAACAACATAAGTAAATACGTAAAAAGCAAAGTGAATTACCTTTTTCCGATTTTAGTACAGAAGTCGTCATATTTACGTAATGAATGCATTACACCTGAAAGTTAATTTTTTATTATTTTAAATTAATAAAACCACTTTATTTTATAATAATCAGTTAAAGGAGCAGACCTCTTTCACACCACAAGCTTATCAGTAACATGACTCAGGCAGTCGACCCGAGACAAAAAACGGAACAAAAAGTAAGGACTGTTTACTCATTAATTCCGAGAACTGTGCGCTAAGTAGGGTTTGCACTATTCGTTTAATTTTACTATTCGATTAAAATTAATAATTCTAAAGCTAAATATTTGAATATTCGGATATTCAAATATTTTTATAACATTTATTGAAAATGAAATATCACTTCAACACAAACAAGACCAGCTATACCGGGGTTCAGTGCCGCATAATTCTATTCAAATAAAATCAAGTATTATAATTATTTTATTGCTTTTTAATTAAAAAAAAAAAAACACATTATTTATTGTTTTACAGAGTAAACATAGGTAAGTCTTAGCTTAGGGATATGATGATACTGATGATGCTTTGGATAGGTAATTAGAACAAAAACTTAACATTCTAATACTATATCAATATTATTTATCTTCACTAGAACTAGAATAAGAACTTTGGTTACATTTTACAAAACGTATTTCTTTTAGACTAAAACATAAACATTAATTAACATTACAAATTAACAATCAACAAATAAATCAATCATTTTAAACTTTGATAATATGAGCGCTAAAAGCTTAGGGCGTCCAAAGTATCGGCATTCATTTTTGTGTCAATTTTGTGTTATATAATATAACATTCTTTCACATATGCTTATTTCACATATACCTTATTTTACATATGCATCTACATTGTTAATATTGTTTACTTCATTTATGTTTAGCTTTATTTCAGTAACGATCTGTATAATGTATTGTTAATATCTAATGTACCTCATTTAGCTAACGACTATTTACTATTCTCACTGTTCCAAAAGTTGTTATTAAGTTATTAGTCAATAAGTGATAATTTAAGTTATTATTTACTTTTCCCATCTATTTCTTTGTATAAATACGTGTCCTTAATTTTAAGTCAGTTAGTTCTATTCCTACATTCAAATGTAAAACTTGTATCAGATTTTAAATAAAAATAATATTTTATTTTTAAAGTCGTTTTTGCCACTATAACATAACAAATTTCCTTCCCACCTAGAATAAAGATTGGGCGTTAGCGCCGAATCTTTTTGGAGTGGAGGAATTGTCGTCGCTGTCGTCTTCAGAGATACATGATGTTGTGGTTTGGCTCAACGTGGTCATCGGGATGTTCTGGACGTGATGTGTTGATCGATGTAGTCGTCGTGATGTTCTACCGAAGCAGTTGTTGAAGATCTGGATGCAGTGGTTGTTATTATTATTTCGACCTAAAGTATATGGGACTCGTAGACATCTTCTGAATAATTTATACATCAAGAATAATAACATGAGGGTCCCTGATGCGAAGTAGAACCAAGAAAATCTGTTCTGGTGTCGTTGGATGAAAGGCTTTTCTTTTATCTTCTGGATTTCCTCGTTATGTTTATCGAGTTGATGTTTGAGGTTGTTAAGTGAGTCCAATGGTGTTTCGTTGATTGAGATTGGTAGAAGGTTTGGAAAGTGATGATCCTCAGTTTCGTCGAAACAATCTTCCGTTCTGATGTCAGGAACTATAATCGGAAATGTGACGTTGTCTTCTTTACTTTGGCGTGCTGATAGAGTACTGTATCCAGTGTGAAGTTTACAGTTTTCTTCAAGAGTAATAATTCCTGAACCGTAGATGTTGTGATGTGAGACTTGATTGTTGCATTGAAGGATGCACTGTGCTGCGTTGCTAAGGATGTAGAGCCATCTGTTGTTTTCCAAGCGTTGGAATGTGTTGATTTGTGCGGCAAAGGTTGTAGTTGTACAGATGTTCGGTATGTTGTTCGAGACGCTGAGTAGAATTTGTAGCTCACAAACAGGTCGTGTATCAGAGTTGTAGACGATGCTATCTCGGCACACGCTTCTCCTTTCAGCGTATGTCTTGCAGTTGCCCAGAGAGCTCGTGGATACGTAGTTTTCACCGCTAGGGTTTGTGGCCAAATACTTATGCTCTGGTAGGATGGTGGTATAGAGTGAGGAATTGGGATGTTGGATAGGAATTGAGTAGATATGGTAGAGTTTGAAGGATTCCGGTTTAATGAGTGGGAAATCTAATATATAAACTAATCTATTTGAGTAAACATAAACAGAGAGTTGAGACGAATCTAGGATTTTATTAATATTGTCGATAGTAACAGGGTTAAGGCGCTACCTCGAAAATAAATCAAAGCTCGATGGGCGTGGCTTAGCCTATTGCGCAGGGCGATGCGAATGCATCGGCCGCGGTCGGCCGCACGGACGGTGCCGATTACAGCCGAACCGTGTGCGCGGTAAAACCAAGTAATAAGTTTCAGAACACAGGAGGTATGGAGTCAACGAATAATACAAATATTAATTTTATCAACAATTCTGTTTATTTAGTACAAAACGAAAAAAAACTTAATTAGGTAGTAAAGGCATATTAATAACTGATTATAAAAGTATTTGTTTTCCTTTCTTCGTTGTAATTATGTTCTCTGTTCTTATAATAAAAACGAGGTACAGGTATCTACTAAACATATTAAAATAATCAATATAATATATTAACTGTTTTATAATTTAAGGAAAGAGTAGCTTTTGCCTTGCAGTGAGACAGAAATGGCTAGAGAAAGACAGAGAGAGATACTGAAACTAATTAAAAAAAAATTCCCATGATATGTATGTATATTTGTTTGCGATTTTCTAGTAAACTACTGAACTGATTTTAATCATTCTTTCACAAGTATAATCTAGGTGCTCCAAGTATAGTTTTCGTGTACTACATAAATTATTAAGATGACGATCTTATTAACAAAGTGGTACCCTTTTTATAGAAAACTGGCCTGACTACAAGAAGGTGGCCGCTAAAACATTTAAAATAAAATAACCGACTTTGAACCGTCATTAGAACAAGGTTTAACTATATAGTGTAATAGGTATAATTGAAATTGTCTACCCATTATTTCTGAAGTCATTGATAAGCAGTCAACGGTTGTAAGAATTTTATTGTACTTAACAACTACTTCTACATCGCAGTAGGTAGATTTTTTTTATATTTTTGTAGTATTAAGAAGCTACCTTTTTTTAAAATTTGACGGGCCTGTTAATCTAGTGGTTGGTGATTCCCACGCAGGACCTTTGTGTGATGAGCACGATCATTTGTTCTGTGTCTGGGTGTAATTTATCTATAATATGTATGTATTTGGAAGTACGTTTATCAGTGGTCTGGTTGCCATAATATAGGCTCTGCCTAGTATGGGACCAGATGGCCGTGTGTGAGCTGTCCCAAGATATTATTATCTTGTATCTCTTATTTTTCACGGGCTATCCTCAGTATCGAGAATACCCGGTCCTTTAAAAGGCTTACGTGGGGACACAGGTCCAACACGCAGTGGCCTTGTTGAGAACTTTACTCTAAACTGGGATGGGGCATCTACCAGGGCCCATCCACCTCTGCTCTATGGAAGAACAGATATGAACGGTCCAAAGTAGATATAAGGCTATTGTAAATTACGGATGATAATAAAAAAATTGGCTATGTGTAGGTAAATGTTAGTGGATTGGTTATTAGAACTAAATATTATTATTATTATTATATATTTTTTTATAAATTATATTTTGTAAATTAAAAATTAAAAATGTTATTCCCATTGATATTATAATTAAAAAGCACTGAAATCTAAACAAGTTTCATAGTTTCTCTCAGTAGAGTTCTCCTGTTCCGGACCTTTAATATTTTCTTTTTCCGGGTTTGTTTCATCTTCTGTGTCTGTTTTGTCTTTTTTATCTTCATTTTTCTTATTTGCTCTCTTCTTTGCAATTACATACTCAGGATCTCGAATTGGTCTGTTTCTTGTATAATTAATTCTTAATTCTTTATTGTACACATAACACATAAAACAGTAACATAATAATAAATTTTATGTACATAGGCGAGCTTAACTCAAAATTGTGTTTTCTAACAGCAAACCTTTGAGTGGTAGAGTGAATAAAATATCTAATGAGGATAGGAAGAAGTGTACAATCACAATAAAAATACACATACATAAAAATAATACTTAAAATACACATCATAATGTCATATATACTGTAATTATATAAACATACATACACTATACACTAACTCATGCTGAAAGGAAATGTTCCCTGATTCTTTTCCTGAAGACGTCTAACGAGGGGCTATCCCGCAAGGCATGTGGAAGCGAGTTCCACAGCCGCACGGCACGAATTGTGAAAGATTCACCATAGCGACTGGTGGAGTGAAGGGGAGTGCGAAGAAGAAGAGAGGAAGAAGTGCGGCAAGGATTTCCCCTAGGAACCAGGAATTCAAAACGCTCCCGCAAATAGTTTGGGGTGTTGGGATTATGAAGAACGGAGTATAAAAGAGAAAGAACATGTGAATCTCGTCGTCGCCGAACAGGCAACCACCTCAACTTAGCCCGGTAGTCCGACACATGGTCATATTTCCGGAGACCAAAAATGAAGCGGATGCCTAAATTCTGCAGACGTTCGAGTTTGTTGAGAAGTTCCTCCGTTGCATCAAGGTAGCACACATCAGCGTAGTCGAAAAGAGGTAGAAGAAGGGATTGGGCTAGAGTAATTTTTGTTTGAAAAGGCAGGAACTTTTGAAGTCGTTTGAGAGACCGGAACGAGCAATAGACTTTCTTGCTTACCTCAGCGACGTGTTTTTCATAATCATAATCATAATCATAATCATTTATTGTGAAACATAGGTAAATTTTACAAAGATGTTACATTATATTACATGTCCACTATGTTCTACCATATACATGGTGTACAAATTTAATAACATTATCAAAAAATACAAATGAAGAATTTACAGTAATACAAATTAAACTACTTAAAATTACAATGAAATGTCAATAAGTAATTAAGTAAAGAAGAAATTAGTTGTCAATAATGAATTTGAATTAATAGATTAAAATACAGAAATTTACAATAAGTGTCAATATATAATTAAGGAAGTCATGTTACATTACAGTGTCATTTATATTTAAATCATTCATAAATTCTTCAACTGAATAATACGCCTGTTGTACTAAAAATAATTGTAATTTAGATTTAAATGTAGCAGTTTCTTTCAAACGTAGACATTTCGGTAGTTTGTTATAGATTTTTGGCGCCATTGCAAAGATACTTTTATGAAGTAGGGCTGTTTTAGCGGGCACTAAATGTAATTTACCAGATCTTCGACTACTACCTACTTCTGAGAATTTTGACCAGTTTCGCTTTACAAACATTGCTGTTTCAAATATATACATAGAAGGCATTGTTAATAGATTCAGCTTTTTAAAGTACGGTTTACAAGAGTCGGTGCTACTTAGATTGCATATAGCTCGAATGCAGCGCTTTTGTGCTTTAAATACTGATTCCTTACCGGTTGCGTTTCCCCAGAATATAATACCGTATCTTAACGTAGAAGCTACTAGTCCATGGTATGCTGTGAGGGTTGTTTTTTGATTGACAGTTTTATTTAACATATATAGCATATACGAATATTGGTTAAGTTTACTGCATACTTTATCAATCTGAGTAGTCCACTTCAAAGTATTTTCTACGTGTAGTCCAAGAAATTTAGTCACATCACTTCCGACAATTTTTTTATTTTTGTATTCTATGTCTAAAGCTGGTTTTTTATTTGCTTTCTGTCCAAAATTCATTATGGTGGTTTTATTCAAATTTATTTTCAAATTTTGGTTTTCCAACCAAGTAATAAGTGATGTCAAGCTTGTATTAATTTCTGATTCAATGATATCATATTTGTCATTATTAAATACAACCGTACTGTCATCAGCAAACATAGTCATGGGAAAATTCGTAGCTGACGGGAAGTCATTAATATAAATGATAAATAGTAGAGGGCCCAGTGTACTCCCCTGTGGTACCCCGTAAGTTACATTTCTCATATTAGATTTATAGGAAATCAGAGTTTTTGACCGTGGACAAACTTTGTTAATTATTGTTATTTGTTGACGATTGGTTAAGTACGATTCAAGCAAATTAGATACATTTCCTCTGACACCATAGGCGTTAAGTTTGCTTATGAGGATTTTATGGTCTACGTAGTCAAACGCCTTCGTCATGTCCATGTAAAGGGCTTGAACTGGTAAGCCCTTATCTATTCTAGTAATTATTAGTTTAAGAAAGTCATAAATAGCTACATCAATGCATTTATTTTTCCTAAATCCCTTTTGTTCATCCGCAAACATCAAATATTTTTCAAAGAACATATTTAAGTTATTATATATAACCTTTTCAAAGACCTTTGAGAAAACTGGCACTAATGCTATAGGCCTATAACATGCCACATTTTCCTTGTCATCTTTTTTGAAAAGGGGTTTTATCACTGAAACTTTAAGTTTTTCAGGGAAGATACCTTCTGTGATACATTGATTTATCAAATGGCTTAGTACAGGAGCAATTAATATAGATACATTTTTAATTATTTTAGTATTGATTTCATCATATCCCGTGCTAGCAGTGTTTTTTAATTTAATAATGATTTGATGTATGTCTTGTGGGATAGTGGGTTGCATGAACATAGTATCTGGTTTATTACCAAGAGTTGACTTGTTATACCTTGATACGTTAATGGGTTGAACCTGATCTGCATAAAAATTATTGAAAGCTTGTGCAATTTCATTTGGATTTGTCATTATTTGGTCATTAATTTTTATTCGAGTAATGCTTTCGTTAGGATAATTGTTTATACAGTTATTTATCAATTTCCATGTAGCTTTTGATTTATTTTGGGCATTATTTATATAATTGATATTTTGAGATTTTTGTGTGAGCTGAATTATTTTCTTAAGCCTTTGTGAAAGCGTCTTGAAGTTATTTTTATTTTGCTGAGTTGGACATAATCTATATTCCCATAATAGTTTTCTTTTTCTTTTGCTACAAACCCTAATACCACGACTTATCCATTTAGGTTTTACTTTAGAAGTTATTTTATATTTTAGATTTGGAAAACATAGTTTGTAGAAAAGTAAAAATATGTCGTGGAATTTATTGAAGGCTATGTTTGGATCGATTTCCTCATATACTTCTGCAAAACTAAGACTCTTAAGGCAGTCAATGAATTTGTTTATATTTTCTTTAGAATAATCTCTTCTAGTTGAGAACCAATAATTAAGTCTGCAAGTCTTTTTAACGGGACAGTGTAGTATCTGTGCAGTGTGATCCGATATTGCTAATTCATGTATTTCACTTTTACATCCCCTTATATTATGTAATATGTTATCTATACACGACCCACTAATTAAACGAGTTGGCGTGGATATTTGACATTTCATATTAAAACCTTTGAGACAATGCTGAAATTGTTGCGAGTATGAAGTTTTCCTAAGTATGTCGATATTAAAATCTCCACAGATTATACATTTTTTCTTGCTTTTAAGTGCAAACACATTAAGAATATTATCTAAACTCTTAAGAAATGTATCAAATTTATCCTTGACATTCTTACTTTGTGGAATTCTGTAGATACATAGTACTATTATATTATGGTCAGACAACTCTATTCCACAGCACTCAATTATGTGTGGTATGCTATAGTTCAAAATATTAACAACAGGCTTAAACTTTATACCTTTTCTGACCATGATACAGGTGCCACCATGTCTGGTTTTTCTAGCATAACAAGTAGCTAATGAAAAATTAGGAATATTTAACAAATTAGTGTCAGACATGATCATATTGTGTTCACAGAAACAAATAATGTCAACATTATTACCTTTATAACTTAAATCCTCTAAAGATACAGTAAATACACCTGATTTACTTAAAAGGCCATTGATATTTAGGTGTAATATGGTAATACGATCATACACGAAAAAGAGTTTCTGGTGGTATATTTTCATCTAAAATATTGTCGTCATTATTTGCACTTTTTTCGGTGATTATTGGGGAATCGTCAGTTTGTGTACTTTTTTCTACCATGATTTTGCTTGTGATTTTTTGTGATTGTTTATTTTTGTGATATTTTGTAATCTTTATTTTATAATCAAACCTAATAATTTCTTGTAATAAGTAGCGACTAATGTGAGTCAGTCGATTAGTTCTATATGGTAAATATGTACAATAATTCATATCGATGAACGTTGCATTGTTATGGTTACCACATATGAATCTTAATTTGTAGTTTAATTTATTTTCATTTAATGTCTTATTATACGGTACCTCGCTTATGAAAATATTAACACCTTTATTGGACACAATAAAACTATTTAGCTTGAATTGGAATTCAATAGGATTAATGTCATTAATTCCACCTAAAACCATTACAAAATCGCCAGTATTTAGAGTCCCAATATCATCCTGCATGCAATTCAACACATCGCACATTTCGCACACATCGCACGTTTTTGCCACGATAAATTGCAGTCCATGTAGACCCCTAAATTCTTAACCGACTCTACATACGCTATGGGAACGGAATCAAACACTACTGGAGGAAGAGATTCAATATCCAATTGTTTATAAAAGTACCTACCACCAATAATGATGGCTTGAGATTTCAGTGGGTTAACTGCAAGCCCAAAAGTTTTCGCCCATTGGCCAATTTTACGTAGATCACTATTAATGGCAGCAACAGTGTCAAAGAGATCCTCAGCACGAAAGTGCCGGTACAGCTGCAAGTCGTCTGCGTAAAGGTGATAATGCGAAGAAAGAACTTTAGTGATAGAGTTAATGAAGACGGAGAAAAGAAGAGGAGAAAGGACGCCACCCTGAGGAACACCCGCAGCAAGATCGCACCACTCAGAGGAGACCTCATCGGAACGAACCAACTGCGAACGACCCCGAAGATAGGAGTTAAACCAGGCCGTTGCAGAAGGAGAGACATTAAGAGAGGATAAGGTTCCCAAGAGTATGTCAAAATCAACTGAATTAAAAGCACTGCTAAAGTCAAGAAGTACCAGAACTGTAAGCATCTTCTTCTCCATGGCCAGTCGGACATCATCAGTTATTTTAACTAAAGCCGTTACTGTGCTGTGGCCAGGACGAAAACCAGACTGGTACGGACTCAGCAGGCTGTGAGAGGAAAGGTAAAGAGACAGTTGATTATGAACAATACTCTCTAGGACTTTGGATAGGACTGGTAGTATAGAGATTGGACGGAACTGGGATAATGTTGTAGGATTAGCGACTTTAGGGAGCGGTAAGACAAGGGCCTTCTTCCAAGCAGAAGGGAATGAACTGGTAGTAAGGGAAAAGTTGATGATGTGGGTGATAATAGGAACCAGGTAATGAAGGATGGGAAGGATCATTTGGAGTTGCAGGCCGTCATCTCCCACCGCTTTGGTAGATATGGATAGGATTGATTTCTCAATGTCTCGTTCCTCAACGACCCGAAATGAGAATGAGGTACATGTTGGCAGGGAAAGATTAGAAATACTGCTAAGAGTAAGAGATTTAGTAGAGTCATCCACGGTGACGGGTGGTTTTGAAAAATGGCGATTAAGGGCGTTAAGGTCCATTACAAGGGCCTCTTCGCAAGTAGCTTTGCCGATACCGAGGGACTTAAGAAATTGCCATACCTGAGCTGTTGTGTTCATATTTTTTATCGAGTGATGTATATGGCGCCTTTTTGCATCCCTACACAGGCGACTGCAGCGATTACGCAGCCCTTTGTACTTGGTCCAGTTCTCGTCTGTGGGTATTTTTTTGTGCAATCTTTTAGCCTGATCCCTTTTGGCCATCACTTTTTTTATGCTGTCAGATAGCCAAGGCGCAGGGAGATGTTTTACCCTTACTTTCTTAAGAGGAGCGTGATCATCGTACAATTTTAATATTATTTCATTAAAGTGAGACACCTTTAGATCTACGTCAACGCAGTTAACCACAGGTGACCAGTCAATTTTGCTCGCATCCAGTCCCAAACGATCCAAGTCAATGTTCTTAAAACTGCGAAGGAAAAGGAATTTAGGTTTACGTTTAGGAGGGCGTATTTTATACGAGAGAAAGATCAGGTCATGATAAGAGAAAGAAGCAGATAATTGCCCATGAGTGGCTACCTTTCGAAGGTCAGAGACAAGAATAAGATCAAGAAGAGAAGGAGTACAATGAGGCGCGTGATGAGTTGCATT
Source organism: Diachrysia chrysitis (assembly GCA_932294365.1). NCBI lineage: Eukaryota > Metazoa > Arthropoda > Insecta > Lepidoptera > Noctuidae > Diachrysia > Diachrysia chrysitis. The sequence continues at coordinate 2,691,778 of OW028659.1, read as the reverse complement.
AAGCTGAAGGATTTCCATATTGACAGAAGAGACAAGGGAACGGAGTTTACGGCTGCGCATATCGTCCCTAAGTAGGCAAGTATTGAAATCCCCGAGAATTATTGTTTCGTCATATAGTGGTGAAAAAGTTTCCAATTGACACTCAAAAGATGAGAAGTAATCTATATGACACGATGAACTATAATAAACACCCAAAAGAAGTTTTTTGTTGTTAACCGTAATTTCAATAAAAAGGTGTTCAGCAGATTTTGAATAAACACTCGGAGACTTATCAATCACTACATAAGGAATGTCGCCTCTAAGGTAAATAGCCACACCCCCACCCCCCTTGCCTATTCTGTCATTACGCAATAGCTTGTAGCCGGGCAGAGAATAGTGAGTAGATGGAAGAGCAGGTTTTAAAAAGGATTCGGAGACAAGGACCGCTTGAACAACATCAGGGTCGAAGGAAGAGATCAAATCAGAGTGATGAGCAGGTATACTCTGAGCATTAATGTGTATGATGTTGAAAAATTTATGTAAAGAAGAAAAAGTAGAAGAAATGTGGTCGCGCAGATGTATACAATCATCATTAAACGCGCTGGTATAGCTCACGTCTGACAAACAGGAAGAAGAACAGGAAACAAAACTATCATCAGAGTTATCACACATAATAAATATATAACAAATAAATATTTTTCTAATATACTACCTAAATATACTTATTAAAATGAGGTGTATTTTAACTACACCTATTTTAATTCTCCGATGCACTCACCAGTTTGCTTAAAGAACACGTATTCCGATACAAAACAGATTCAACCACAAATACAAACAAAAACCAAAGACAACACAATAAAATAAAACACAATAAAATACAACACAATAGTCAAGTAGTGGACAATGTTTCCGAACGTTATGTTGAAATGTCACAAATAAAGAGAAAACCACGACATGACAGATGGAGATGACAGTGACATAAAAAAAGTCATTAAACTTAATCAAAAGTAATTGTGCCCGCAAATTTTAGTTTTAATCGTTACCTACATAACTTTAAGCAATAAATATGAAAAAAGTATCAAATTGCGGGTGTTACTATCTACCTACTTGGCGGGCTTGCGTGATCTTTTATCAAGAACTGACTTGCTGGTTTGAACTCTTGTCACCTTGGAGCCCCCAGCTGAAGCATCACCAGAAGACTCCGACACGGTCGTGGGAAACTGCGCCACAAGTTCTTGCAGTTCTGTTGCCGTCTCAATCTTACGTCGCGACTTGTTTGGCAGTAAAACAACAATTCTCCCATCTGAAGTCCAACACTGCTTGACTCCGAAGTGCTTGCGGGCGTTCATAAAAGTATCATGTCTGGGTTTGGTTAGAAACTCAGACAGTATAAGGCCGGAACCCTTCAGAGCTGTCTTATTGCGCCACACATCACCACGCAAGTTGTGCCCCTGAAACCTAATAAGGAGTGGTCGCGGCTTGCCTGTAGAGCTCCCAAGGCGATGACATGTTACAATGTCAGAAGAAGAGACAGCTATCTTCATTTTTTCTGCAATTGTGTTGACAGCTTGTGCCATGTGATCCTCATCTTTATCTTCTGGAAGGCCGTGAAGGAGCAGGATCTGTTTGCGTGAAGCCATCTCATGACGGTCTAAACCGACAATCAACAGCTCCATTTGAGTCTTGAGAGTACTAACAGTCTTCCAGATAAGGGATTTGAAGTCGGAGAACTCACGTGAGAGACTGGCAACTGTCTTGTGGGTCACTTCACTGCCACCTGCAGACTTCAACTCCTCTTCATAGTGGTTCATTCTTGCACTAAATGTTGCAGTGAGTTCCTCCATGTTACTTGAGAGCTTTGCATACAGGTCCATTATGAAGTTTAGGATAGTAAAAGAAAGTACTGGATCAGTGAAAGTTTAAGAGAAAAAGTAAGAGTAAGTGCACCGAAGGTTTATAAGAGCTTTTAAAACATAACAGTTAAATTTAATGTGAATTAACTATTTTTAAAAATTAAAATACATAGGAGCTCTTTAATATTCGTGTTGTCACTTCAACTACCCTCATAAAAAAAAAAAAAAAAAAAAAAAAAAATGTATAACGTGGGTCGACCAGTTCAGGCAAAAGGCAGTCAAAGTAGAATGACAACAATTTGGGTTCCATTATTGTATGCCAATAATTGTCCTCTTTTAAAACTAATTCAGTCTTTATTTTATTTTACCCATACCAAACTGCTATTAAACATTTGTTAAATTTACAAATGTGCATTTGGCCTTGCACTTGTATGAACCAATCTGATTTTATATTCACACTGACTTCACCTGTTTTTTTATCACAACGCCAAAAGTGCATTTTCTCCTCTTGAATCGCAGCGTCAATTCCTATTTTGTAAGGCGCGACAGGGCATTTGATTTCAACAAGCATGTCATCAGCAATCCCATCCGGTGTTGCCCCTAAAAACGGGTACTTATCGTCAATGAAAAGTCCACATTGTTGTATATTTAGATGTAGTAAATTAGAAAATTGCTCAATAGCAGCTTTTTCATATTTTTTTCCGTGGCTAAAAGATGACACATGGTCGATATTCGCTTTATACAACATGGTTTTAATTCTTTTTATCACCTTCCCAAAATTGGACGCAGTTAAAAGATTTCTACGTAATTCAAGCCACTCCCCACTTTCACTTTGTAGTATTGTCCTCTCCTGTATCTGTTTACGCTCTTCATCAGATTTTTCAAAATTTTTCAAAAACGTTTTTTTTGTGAGGTTACATGTATCGAAATCCATGTCGGGTCTGTCAGCATTTGCGCCATAGTCAAAATCTATTTTCTTAGAAACCAATTTACGATATTTTTTCTTTTTATGGTTTGATTGTACAATCAAACCATAAAAAATATAGAGAATAAAATTATCTTTAATTTGATACAAGATTAATTGACTAAGCACATGAGTGAACATTATTAATTGTGATTACCTGTTTGTACCTGGCAACCCCATAGTTTGGACCGGTAAAAAATAGGCAACCAAAAGACTGCATCATCTACACACATATTACTTTCGATAAGTACATGACTTTTTCATTTATCTAATAGTCGAAATTAATTTTAAAAATATTTTTTTTATTGCTAATTAAAATTAGCCTGGCCAGGAAATTCTACGGCAACCCTTTTTAAAAATGTTTTTCAACATACTAATATTGATATTAAATCACTCTTAGGCACTAAGCAGGTAGCTGAAGGTCAACTTCGATTGGATCTTAGACTATTAGAGAACTTACATTTTTTTCAAGTTCGATTTCGTATGGCAGTATTTGTTCTTCCTTATCTTCTTTACTGTCATGTTGTTGCTTAGCTCTGAAATTTTTGTTTCGTTCATAAACATTCAAGTTTAGCTGGCATAATCAAATTCAACAATAATCCAAACCTCAAAAAGTATTTATCAAACTCACCTTTTTTCGCAATCCAAGTGCGACTCCATTCTTTTTTCTGCTCTTAGTCTGTCACTGGCGATAAAACTACTTGACAGATTGTCGGTGTTATTATGACATAATATGTCTAACCTAAAATTAATTATACATACATATTAGCATTTTTCTTTATATAAATGATTATAGGTAACGAACTAAAATAAAAATAGATATTTTGTTCTAACTAATAGAATGCTTACCCATTATTACTTTGCGAGGCGGTAGGTTGTCGCTGAATATCCAAATTTATGAGCGACGGTGCTGACTCCGATTCGCTATTACTAGCAGCTATTGATACTGATTTTCTGTAAAATAAGTAATTTTTTTTGAGATTCTAGTAGGTAGGTACTCACGTTTTGTATAAATAAACTATTGGGCATCTAAATAGAAATCTTAGTTATACCTCTTAATAGATTTATATATTCAAGAAACTAAAAAATATTTTAACTATTTAGGTACTTACATTTTAGTCTCTCTCATCTTCTGAGCTTTCACCTTTAGATAATTCAAACGTTGTACTTTATTCCGTTTTGTTTTGATATTTTTGCCCATTTTTATTTATTAAATTAATTAAAAACTCGCAACGAAAATAAAAATTATACGTTTAGGTTCTGTTCAATCACAAAAAAAAACTATATATACATATTCAACACTAATAACTTTTACTGTAGTATAAACAATAAATAAAATTACGAAAATCTAATTGCACCGATCTGCAAAAAAACGTCATAGGTCCGTCGTCGATGAAGCCCACCGGGCATCTGATTTACAAGCGAGCGAAAGTGATGCAATTACTTTTGACAGGCAAAAGAAGAGATAGCTATAATGTGTGTGCGCTCAGAATAAAACAACGTATGTGCCAAAACGAATTTCTCTTTTTTTTCAACGAAATTAATAAATTAAATTAAAAACTGGTTTTACAAAACTAAGATATAATTATTCTCTATGTTATAAAGTAAATTTCATTAAATAACTCTTAAGCGTTGAGCCGTGACGAAGAAAAAAGTAAAAAAATGGATACAACTTTGCAAATTTTTTCTATCGAGAAAATTTCCTTGAATCGTGTATTCCTTTTACAGGATCCTAGAAAAAAGAATCAAAAAACATATATCAAAATATAGAATCCCTATACTGCGTACATGTAAAATTACGCTCAATCGAAAAACCACATTTTTTTCAATGTATCACCGTAACTAATTGTTTATTAGATCTAGCGTGGTTGGATAAAAGAAGTTTTTGGTAAAGTTTATTAAGAGAAATGATTGAGTGATGAATTATGTTTGATTTTGCAAATAAAATACTCGAAAGGCAATCGTCAATCTCGTTTTCGAAATTGGTAACCGATTCTAATATTAAAATTGAGATGGATGAAATTTCTTCCGCAACTTTTAAATCGAAAATAGTTTTAGAGGTGCTATTAAGATACTGATTTAAACGATCAATGTTTTCATTTATGACTTGTTCATCATACGAGATTTTAAATATCGTTTCATTGAAATTTTTAATGGTACTGGATGTTATTTGGATTTGTTTCTACATTAAAGACGTGAGATCGAGTTCACGTTTCTCAAGCATATCGATACATTCGTCGTAATGTGTCGCATCTTTAGCATCTGGAGTACCAATGAGGTATTTCAATAAGGAACTAAGCCCATCTATAAGTTATCTTTTCTGTCTAGAATTTTTACCTAAATAAATATTTAATTCAGAAAGTCTATTATCTATTTTATCGAGATTAGTCTTAAGATACGATTTAGTAGAGAGTACATTAGGAAAAGCGGGGTATTTTATATAAAATTGTTCGAATCTAGAAGCTAAACGTTTTAAGGATTCATGAGCAATAAATAGTGGTTTGAGATCACGGTAAACTATGAGTTTCCATGAGTCATCAGGATATGGAGATAGAGCCTTCTTCCTTATAAAATAGTCCGGCATGTGTAGGCAGCGGTTGGGTTAGATTGGCAACAATTCCCGTGGTTGCCCTGAAACCAATAGAATTTGATTTAAGTCGGATTGCGACTTGACTTTACGTTTATTTATAATGTAGTTCTTAATATAGACATAAAAATTGTAGAGAAGAATGTATAAAAATAATTTTAGAATTGAGCAAATAACGAAACTAATGTAAGGGTTTTGCATAATGTTGTGAAAGTTATAAGGGTTAGAGGATAGAGCTGCTGTGGAGCTGACCCTTTAAGAGTAAAATCGAATACTAGAATTTAAATTTAGGATTAAGTGAATTATACTAAAATAGAAAAATATCTTAACTGTAACTATCTATTCTTATTGCTAAACTAAAGTTTCATGCAAATGGTATGGTCTAAGCCTGTTTGCATGCACTAGTTGGTTACGATTGGCTTTCTGAATAACATAATTATGATTGAAACCAACGCGTATAACTTGGTAAGGCCCTTCCCATTTAGGGTCCAAATTATTTGGATTAGGAATCCTTAACATAACTTTACTACCTATTTGCTATTGAGCGAAGTTTTTAATCTGACTATCATATCGATCTTTAGCTTTTTCTTTCATAGTTTGCAAGTTCTTAAGGGCTGAGTCTCGAGCAATTCTTAACCGTTCGTTTAGATCTTTTAGATAGTCACAGGCTGTGTAGTCGGGGATAGTTTTAATATTATAAAATGGACGTGGTTTATAACCAAATAATAGTTCGTGAGGTGTGTAATTAGTGGAACTATTAACTGAGGTATTATGATACATAATTGCAAAAGGTATAATTTTATCCCAGTTCTTAAGACGACGACTGTGATACATTCGGATGTGATCGCGTAAAGTAGCATGGAACCTTTCGAGAGCACCATTTGTTTGAGGATGGTATGCAGTATTGAAAGTATGATTGGAACCGAGAAATTTTGTCAATTGTTTTAAAACGTTGTTCGTGAATTCAGTGCCTTGATCGGAATGAAATCTTTTAGGAACACCGTAATGTTGACAAAAGTGAATTAATTCTTTAGCCACAGTTACGGCTTCTTTATCGGGAATAGGATAGGCTTGTACAAATCGAGTTAGATCATCTTGAAGAGTTCAAACGTATTTATTGTTGTTATCGCTAATGTCTGAATAAGAGACAAGGTCCATAGAAACTCGTTCGAATGGTTCAGTTGATTGCGATGTAATTATCATAGGACCTTGAAAGTTTTTCCGTTGTATTTTATTACGCTGGCAAGTAACACATGAATCGATTTAGTTTTTGATATCATTTGTCATGCCTTTCCAAAAGAAGTTTTCACGTATTTTTCCGTTAGTTTCTAAGATACCGCGATGTCCTGAAAGAGGTTCATCGTGGAAAGTCTGCAGTATTTGTGGAATTTCTTCGGGTTTAGGATATTTGACATTGTTTTTACAGATTGTAATATCACAATCGTATGTTTCAGCTAAATAAGATGTGATGCGTAATTGTTCGTTGCCTTTCAATTTACAGGTGAGATCATTTTGCAAATTAGGTACAAAAAGAGATTCAATTTTGTTTTGTTGTAAACAGGATAAAAGTGATTTGAAGTAACTTTCTGAATCCCAAGGATCGAAATGTGTAGGTCTTGTGGGACAGAAGTATAAGTTTTGGTTTTTATCTGAAATAAAGAGATCGACGTCGTATAGTGATTTAGGTTTTTCTAAATAAGGTTTTGTCTGAGAACAGGACTCAATGGCTTCATTAAAAATATTATTTCGATCTGAGAGTTGGCAAGATATAGGAATAAGTATATTTTTATGCCGTGGATCTAGGAGATTATCAGGAGATATTTTTAATTTCGGACTATCAAAAGAAACATTCTGTGATATAAAATGTTCATAGTTCATTTGTAGATAATCAGTAGAATTGGAAGACGGTAGATCATTTGAAGTTAAATCTATAACATTTGAGTTCATTATTGGTGGGCGAGATAATGCATCTGCATTTGTGTTAATTTTTCCTGCTTTATAGGTAATTTCGTAGTCGTACTCCTCTAGTTTTAATCTCCAGCGGACAAGACGACTACCTGGGCCTTTGATGGAGAAAAGCCACGTTAAAGGTTTGTGATCGGTAACGATCTTGAATTTTCGGCCGAATAAATAGGGACGGAAGTGTTTTACAGCGTTCTATTTTAGAATAATTAGATTCGGCTTTATTAAGAGTGCGTGAGGCATATGCTATGGGTAAGTCTTTACCGACTTCACCTTGTGAGAGAATGGCACCAATGGCGTGAATCGAGGCATTTGTTGTTAGGACGAATTCTTTACTGAAATCTGGATATTGTAATATAGGTGATGTAGTGAGAATATTTTTACAAGTATCGAAAGCGCGTTGTTGCGATTCACCCCAAATGAAAGGTATGTCTTTCTTTAGGAGTCCTGTTAAAGGTTTTGTTATTTTACTGAAGTTTGCTATAAAGCGTCTATAATAACCTGCAAGGCCTAGAAATGATTTTATGTCTTTACAAGATTTAGGAACTGGAAATTCTCTGACTGCTTTAACTTTATCTGGATTTGGTTTTACACCCTCACTAGAAATAATATGTCCTAAGTAAGCAACTTTTTTCCGCATAAATTCGCATTTATCGGGTTGGACTTTCAGACCGTTTTTCCCAAGACGGTTAAAGACTTCAGTAAGCTTCTGTTCGTGTTCCTGGAGACTAGATGCGAATACTACTATATCATCCAGGTAGACAAAACAACGTTCACCTTGTAAGCCCTGGAGAACACTGTCCATGGCACGCTGAAAAGTAGCAGGTGCATTTTTCAGACCGAATGGCATTCTAAGGAATTCGTAATGTCCGTATGGTGTGTTAAACGCTGTTTTTGGGATATCTTTAGGTTCAAGTTCGATTTGGTGAAATCCCGAGGCAAGATCTAAGGTAGTGAAGTAAATGGAATGGCCCAGCTTGTCTAGAATGTCGGTTATGTTGGGCAAAGGAGAACTGTCTCCTATAGTGATATCATTAAGCTTGCGAAACAAGCGAAAGTGGCAAAAATGACTTTAAAAATAAAATATTATTTTTAAAGTCGTTTTTGCCACTATCACATAACAAGCGGTTACACAAGTAACTCGCCGAAGAAAACACCCTCTCAGCTTCGACACTGGAGGGTGGAATGGAGATCAGTAAATTATATGCTCGGGTTAAATGTGTACCACGTTGTCCACCGCCGTCAAAAAGAGCCATCTCCACTTGGATTTTAGTGCCAAAAACCGAGACCTCATCTCCAGACTGTCGCAGCTGTAAAGATTCGGCTGTTGCTGATGCAGTCTTCAGAGTCTGTTGAAGTAGCTGTTCAATTTGATGATTGTGGTTTTAAGCACCATATTATGGGGATTTTCAAATAGATATGAAGATCTCCCTTCATTGTAAAATTTTGCAGAATTATCTATTATTTAAATAATTAGGTATTTGAGAGTGCCGCTCAGCTTGGTAGTCGTCGTTCTCCAATTCTTTGTTTTAGTGATACTTAGGGTCAGCGCAGACAGAGCGGAGAGGATTTTATTAACGCACTTGAAAATAAACTTTAAAATTATTACAATAAAGTGCATAAATGCTTGAACCTGACAAAAAATGCTCGCGCGTCCTCGAAGATACGCGGTAATCCCCGTTATGCACTTTATTGTAATAATTTTAAAGTTTATTTTCAAGTGCGTTAATAAAATCCTCTCCGCTGCGCTCCGCTCTGTCTGCGCTGACCCTAAGAGATCACGGCTCCCGTCATTTTGGATTTCACCAAGTTTCTCAATCATAAACTTCAACGCTGTTTCTGTCATTATCAGTTTGGCATTTTCTTCACACAGAACTTCAACAGTAGCCTCGATCACATTCATTGTGTTGGAGAGTTCTTCGAGTAGCCTCATCTCTTCTTCTGAAAATGAGATATGGTTGTCGTAATCAATCAACGCTTTCTGGACTACAACTTTCAGTGTTAGAAACCGGGACAACATGTCAGCAAGGCTGCTACAACGTGTCTTGCAATACTAGCTTTATACCGTAAATAACAAGTTATTAAAGTTAGCTTTATTTAACCGGAGCATGCGTCACGGGCGGAAAACGTATTAAAGGCAGTTAAATTAAAGATAGCGGCATGTACATCAACTTGTGACACAAGTTAACGTATTATTTTAAATTTCTGTTGAACTAAAACACGCTGATTTCTAGATAAAATTGTATAAATTCTAGCTTAAATTGTGTAAAAAAAGTAATATAGACATAATTAAAACAAAAATAATAGGTATATAACAAGACTTTAATCAAATTATAGGTAAGTACTTATTTATTAATTAACAATGAGATCAGAATCAATCACAGTTGGATATCTTACATTATAATTATTTTAATCAACATTGCACTTATTAGGACACATTGCTAGTATTGTAATTCTTACGTAAAATAAAATAAAATCCAATTGGTAATATTAATCACAATAACCATAATTATTTAAACAGCCATATTAATCAGTAATAATTAAGTAAACCATTCAAACTTCGTCATCACTTGCATTTTCCTCATCTTGAATAGTTGTTAATAAACTTCTATAAAACATATGATATTTTTCGGGTATAATATTGTTATCACAATAATATGTTAAGTCTTTATATTTTGCTACATTAATTGCTAACATCCTTTTGTATGCTTTTTCAGGGAAAGGCTCCGAGTGGGATAATCTAGTAGATGTCTTTTTAAAACATTGTATTTGTTTGCTTTCGTTATCACCTAAACTATACTTATATTCCAACAACCCATAATTATCAGGCGAAACCCCGATTTCCTTAACTTTGTTCCACATAACATTATCGTTATATAAATTTTTAGTCCAATTTTTCTTACTTATATTAGTTTTAAAATCAAAAATCATGTTTTGATCGACCTCAATAACATTATAAGGATTCCCATTAACCTTTGCCCATCGCACCAGTGAATACCATTCATCTGGTATATAAACCTCCCTACCTCTAGCAGTCTTTTCTATTAAAGCATGAACTGAATCTCCTTCATTTTGTGTATGTCCTTTTTCCATAAAATGGCGACTTATCTTCAAGTTGAATTTTTTGGCAGCTAATAGATACATATAGTAAACAATACGGTTACGATTTTGTCCCCCACAGTTGTCTGACCATAACTTCTTTGATACACTTAAATGCTAATTTATTAAAAAAATCATATAAACAACTAGCGACTTCATTAGCCCCCCTCCTAGCCGTTTGCTCATCCCACATATAACAAAATGCTTCTTTAATATATATAATGCCATATCATAAATAGTAAAATTATAGACATTTAGTTTCCGCCTATAATAATAGACACTTATATTACCATGAGGTGAGCTCAAAACTTTCTGGAAATCAAATACGATACAAGCTACTTTATCATTAGAGACAGCTAATAATTTATATTCTAATTTTAACTTACGAGAAATTTCTTTTTCTATTTGATGTTTAGAAAATTTTTCTTTTAATTCATCAGTAGGGCTAGATGTGTTTTTGTACTGATGACAGAGGGCGCATTGATCTTTTTTTGGTAAATAAAAGCCTATCTTCAAATTAGAATATAATATCTATAATATATATAATATCTATATAATATCTATATAATATATATATAATATCTATAATATATATGGATTCGTCTTCCTGCAACGCGTCATTGACTGCAAGCTGCAATGTATGTGCAGCGCACCGTATCGAGGTGACACTATAAGAAATCTCGGGTTCGGTGTTATCGACGTCATACTCATTATTATTATTAAGTAATATTTCGAGTGGCTCAGTATCCGTATCATCATCGTCGGAATCTCCGTCATTTAACAATTGGGTCATTTTAATCATCTTTGCACCGTTTTCGGTAGTTATGGAATATATTTGCTGTCCTAAAATGCTATATTTTCTTATTATATGAAATAGTTTTTCTTTTAGGTAGTCAGCAGTGCTCCTGGCATGCAACTCTGTAACGCCCAGATTTTTTACATTTATTTTGCCATCCAGTATGTATTGGGCATTTACTGCAAAAAATGATCTGTCCAAACGTGTAGCACTGTCAACTTTTAAGGAAATCATTCGCCCTTTTACTGCTGCAGTTATTTCAGATCTTTTGGTTTCTGCTGCCTGCGACACAAACATTTTGATGGAATGAGAATTTAAAGATTGTGCTTCTCTTGGACTTATGCCGGTCATAGATATAATATTTTTAAAGGCTAAATCTTCAATTATGGAGAAAGGTCTTCCGTGTACTGTTACCAAATTGACACATTGGTTTTTCAAAAAAGCATATTTCTTCGTAGCCGATGTAGTTGAAGTAAATGGTTGGCTGTTGTTCAAATTATATTCTAGTATTTGCAAGAGTTGAATCGTTCTCTTTACTTGATTCGTCTTTTGCTAGACGATTTCGATCAGTTACTATTTTGAATTCATCTGGGTGTTTCGACGTTTGTTAGGCTTTAGTTATTAGTGATGTATAGAAAGGATTCAAGAAAAACCTAATAATGTTAAAATGCATAGGATTTGTTATAAAACTTTGAAAAACGTACAATAATAGTACTATCACAGTTGTGTGATTTTCTAGGTTTTGTATTTGATGAAGCAAATATGACACTACATTTTCTCATCAACAGAGTTTTAGATATTAATAATTGTTTTGAAAAGTAGTTAGATTTTAAATTTGTTTATAATCTGGCAAAGCTAGTTGGCATATTAATTACTGCCTGCCCAGCTAATCCATATGTATATGAAAGGCTACATACAAAATTTATAACCTGATAAGTATCAATACTTAATTAAAAACATTAGAAATTATCAGATAACGTAAGTAAACTTACATTCAGACATAAAACTAGATCTGCAATGGTGGGCTAGTAAACATTATTGCCATAAACATCATGTTTACGGAAATATGTTTATACATAATATGTTTAAAACATGATATTATTGAATGGTTCAATAAGCCTTCAGAAATTGATGGGGTGCTGTGAGCAAAAAACAACTGGAAGTTAACAAAATGACAATAACCTGTAGTAACAGAATAGGTGGCACTCTGTACCCACGTTTAAATAGTTTGGCAAGATCCATAAATGGCAGTAGTGTGAAAAGAGAAATAAGTATTTGGTTTTTAATTAAAAATAAAAGTATACTTAATTGTGCAATGCAAATTAATAATAAAATAGTCTGGTGTTTAACAAACTGTATTTGAACTTAGAAAACCTAATATAGGTTTATTCAAACTCACACTGTATAAATTGTTAGGTTTCCTGGAAACCAGGTTTAGAAGCAATTAATGTTAATGCTTTTACTTTGATGTGACCAGAATATTTCTTCTGTTTTTCCTCCATTCAGGTCAATATTAAATTATCTACAACAATAATAATGGAAGTAAAATGACAACTGGAATCATTGGCCTTCACAACCTTGGTGCACCCTTAGTGCAGACTATGCCAACTTAAAAGAAAAAATATATTTATTGAAACATCAATAATACTATTTAAATTCCCCTTTCAGTAACCATTACTCTATTCAGCTAGCTCACGCTGATTGCTGGCATCTTATTAGGCAAGCACGGATGAGAAGGACTAATTCCTCAACATCAAGAGATGTCATGGTTTCATAACTTTCAAGTAGTACTCTGATACAGCTGTTACATAGATTTAAAATTTTAGATTAATAGAAATTAGAGGACCTTTTGTCAAGAAACTATTATATATATACACCCTTTTGTTCCATCTATGCCATACATAGATGCCATGTATACATTATTATGTATTTTTACAAAATATATATATATATATATAAATGAACCTGGGGCTACTTAGAGTGCCTTATTTACCCATTAGTAAGCCCCATTAGTACTTTGCTATTAAGCTCTAAAATTGGGGGGAGGGTAATCGTATAAAGAGGCTATATAATTAATTGGTATATAAGATTAAATCCAAACCACCACTGGCAAAATACTGAATAACATGGGATCCAAGTTACGAAAAAGATAAAAGTTCTAAGTGTATCACAATAAGAAATTGTTAATATGACATTAAGTCCTAGAAGTATCACAAAGGATCTATATCATAAGATTCAGTGAAGATTGTGTCAATATTGTTATTACTGGAATTATTAAAGACTGCGATAGGACACACCCAGCCTTTACTTACATTTTTGATAAAAATTGGGGTATTTCCAGCCAGAATGTTATGTATTTATGAGAGATACAAGATGCAGTAATGACAATGTAGTATATCCTTCAATATTGTCGGCTCTTAGTCACGCGTGCCCTCTCGCTCCCACCGCTCACAGCCGACTGACTGTTAACGGTCGCACGTGCGCCAGAGATGACATAATGCTTCCCTCTCTTTCACTCACATACACTACATTCCTTCCTTATTTTAATGAAATGAAACAATTGATCCTTCATTTAGATTCAATGATAGAGGCCTCCAGCACCGTGCACCAGTAAGAAGGAATGGGGAGGTGGTCCTTCTGAGCTGCCCCCATCCCAGCGGAGAACACACCGGCAATGTCCCCATTGAATGAAGGAATCGTCTGATTTGCCTCACTCGCCATTCGGGACACTCGCTTGAGGGCGGAGCTAACTTGAGCGCCCTTGAAAAAGAACTCTCTCCCATACTCTAACAGAGCTGTGGACACCCATGTCTCCTCTAGTTTAAGTGTTATCCCTGCCTTCGTACATAGGCCTAATAAGGTTTCTTGAAACCACATTATATATTGGCTTCGCGTCATTCTAAGCCCCTCCAATGTAGCCGTGTTGGGAAGTCGCAAATATATCACTTGATTATCCCCTTGTCCGGTTAAGGTGGCTATTGTCCCACATTTCCAAGAGGCGACGAGAATCAGAAGCAAAGTTGCCAGGGTCCACTCCTTTTGTCTCAACCCTTCCATCCATGCCTCCGGGCCATGCATGCAGCGAGGACCGTAACGAGTAGGACGTGCGCGGCGGAGAGCGCAGAAGGGTCTGGGCGTGAGCCCGCTTGAAACCTCCGTCGGTGCAGATCTTGGTGGTAGTAGCAAATACTCCAGCGAGGCCCTGGAGGACTGACGTGGAGAAGGGTTTCGCGTGAACAGTAGTTGCTCGCGAGTCAGTCGATCCTAAGCTCAAGGAGAAATCTTATGTCGATGTGGCGTGTTTTTTTCAATAATGTATCGTTTTATTATGGTATATAATGATAAATAACGCCCTTTGAGCGAAAGGGAATCCGGTTCCTATTCCGGAACCCGGCAGCGGAACCGTTTCAATAATCGTTCCCTCGTTTTTACAGCGAGTGTTCGACGGGGTAACCCAAAGTGGCCTGAAGACGCCGCCGAGAGGTCCGGGAAGAGTTTTCTTTTCTGCCTGAGCGTTCGAGTTCCATGGAATCCTATAGAAGGGAGATATGGTTCGGAACGCGAAGAGCACCGCATTTGCGGCGGTGTCCGGATACTCTCTGCGGACCTTGAAAATTCAGGTGAGGGATGTACGTGGAGATGTCGCGCCGGTTCGTACCCATATCCGCAGCAGGTCTCCAAGGTGAAGAGCCTCTAGTCGATAGAATAATGTAGGTAAGGGAAGTCGGCAAATTGGATCCGTAACTTCGGAATAAGGATTGGCTCTGAGGACCGGGGCATGTCGGGTTTGGACGGGAAGCGGATGCGGCCGGTGCCGGGCCTGGTCGATGCTCTCGCGTCTTTCGGGGCGCGAGGGCGGAATCCGGACCCGCGTTCCGGCCTTCCGCGGATCTTCCTAGCCGTAAGGCCGTGTCGGTTTCGACTCGTGCGCGATCGGCGCGGTGCTATGCAGAAGGAAAGAAAGTGTATTTCCAATGTTTGTGCAAAACAATGTTTTTTCTTTTACACATTCTCTACCAGTTAACCTTAGGGTGATGCAGACGCAAAAACATGGGAGGTTTTCCAGTTTATGATAGGCACCCATCAAATGCGACATCGCGCCAGTCCGAGACAAAAGTGGAGGATTTGACTATATTCCTACGAAAGCCTGTAGCGCATGAAAAAGAAACAGAGTCCCTTACCTTCGCAGTGGAACAATACGGGCTTATTAAATTAGCTTAGAACAAGAAATATGTGAGCATCTTTAGACAAGTGTCACCTCTACAAGAGCCAACGCTGACCGAATCGCTCAAATGTATGAACGTGACAAGTCTGTCACGTGATTTATCGCAAAGAAATGTCACTTCCATACATTTCATGTCATTTAAGCGATTTCTATCATCGCCAACGCCTGCAGAAATGTCACTTGTCTAAAGGGGCAAGGTAGAAATCTTATAAACTAACCTTAGATTTACTTCCTTGCCGATCTGTCTATTAAGCCCCTTCGTACACGAGGGAACGTAAGTCTCCAATACCCGACGACCGTAGTATCCAAGTGACTATCGCCATACAAACTTATAGAGGTTTGTCCATAACCGCGCATCGTTGGAGACTAAAATTTTGCATAACGGAAACTTGCGTCGCCTCGTGTACAAACGGCTTAAGACGACTTTTCATAGGAAAACGAGTTCTAAAATACACAGGTACATGTCCATTTGTGCACGTGTTCCTTTCAAACTTTTAAAACGGTACGAATTAAAAAAAAACCCTTCGTACACGAATTCGGAAGCTTAACTTTAACTAAAGTTTAAAGCGGCGTTAACTAACACATGATCAAAGTAAACGAACCAGCTTATCCAGTAACACATTAATTTATACAAAACATTGATAAATGTGTTTTTAATCTTCACACTAAGCCGCGGTGTTAGTTAAAGGTAAATGAATTAATTATCCCAACAAACTGGTTTTATTTTCGGTCATCAAGACCAAATACTGATATCAGTTGACTGTATTGTGAGTAGAATAAGGGGTTACATAAATAAATGTAACTGGGTGACATGCTGTGGGTTTGATATTCGCACTGGAGCTAAAATTACATGATATAAAAAAAATTGGCCTCAGTGCTTTATTAACAATTGTAGCCGCGTGTGTTTAGCTACACATTTACGTGTAAGTTTGCTACCTTTTTTCCGGCAGTAATAGGAATTTTTGGTTGAGTAAAATAAAACGTAGTTAGTGCGACTTGAAGAGATCGTATAATAGCAACTATTCAAATTTGCATATCATCGAGGAGAGGGGAAGTGGGAACAAAGTTGTGCGTTCGGATACTCGCACCAAACATACCCGCGGCCTTGAAAGCACTAGCTTCCAACTATTACGTACTCGTCTTCGTAAAATTTTCCACGTCCACTAAAGGGCAAATCCTTGAAAATGAGCGTCTCAGAACGCCTGACAACGTTCTTATGTCAGCCACCCTTGCAATGCCGTCGTTGCCAGGAATTGTCTTTACAATGCGACCCACCCACTTCAACGGCGGGAGGTTGACATCTTTAACAAGAACAAGCGTATCCGGTTTTGGATCTGTCGTATTCGTCTTCCATTTAGATCTGGTCTGCAGCTCCGAAATGTATTCTCTAGCCCATCGTGACCAAAACTGCTGCCGAGCCTGCTCTACTCTCTGGTACCGGTTCAACCGATAAGCAGGTAAGTTTTGCAAGTCATCTTCGCATACTGTTGCAGTGAGTGGTCGGCCGACCAGGAAATGCCCGGGGCTGAGCGGAGTAAAATCTTGAGGATCTGGAGACATGGGTGCTAATGGACGCGAGTTTAGTACCGCTTCGATCTGTGTAAGTACAGTAGTGAGCTCCTCGAAATTCAAGTGAGCGTTGCCCACCACTCTGCGCAAATGGTACTTGGACGATTTGACCCCTGCTTCCCACAAGCCACCGAAATGAGGAGAATATGGAGGTATAAATGAAAATTTTATATTTTGACTCTTTGCGTATTCAATAATATCTTTACCACATGTTGACAAAAACTGAGCAAAAACATTATTTAGGCCAACGAAATTACGTCCATTATCCGAAAATATTTCTGATGGTTTTCCACGCCGTGATATAAAACGCTTGAGAGCTAATAGGTATGCGTCAGTGGAGAGATCGCTAACTAGCTCCAAGTGTATAGCGCGTGTAGTAAAACACACAAACAAACATATACTATATGTCAGATAGATGTACGTATAAAGAAATGTAAACTATAAAACAATATTGATCGTATGTTACAGTCTCTGTTAGGCCGGGACTCCACCAAAGCGGAGATGTGTGCGGTGTGCTGTGTGCTGTGCGAGAAGAGATGTTTTTCAGCTCGCGGGACTCCACCAAAGCGGAGATGTGTGCGGTGTGCTGTGTGCTGTGCGAGAAGAGATGTTTTTCAGCTCGCGGGACTCCACCAAAGCGGAGATGTGTGCGGTGTGCTGTGTGCTGTGCGAGAAGAGATGTTTTTCAGCTCGGGTGCGAGGCGTTGAGTGCTCAGTACGCATTCTGACACGAAAGGTAGACGATGTCGCTATTATTACAAAAAAAGTATCTTCTTTTACTTGAAGAAGAACTACAGTCTGAAGAAGCAGAATTGATAGCTTTATACTACCAAAACAAAAGAAAACATCGGTTTTGGAAAAGAAGTCACTTGTATTACCATACCAGTCATGGAGAATTTTTTACTCTGTTTAATGAGTTAGATGATGAAAGTTTTACCAAGTCCTACAGACTAACGAGGAATATATTCTATGAACTACATAACTTAATTAAACCGCATATATTTAAGCAAGATACTAACTACAGGAGATCTATCTGCACCCAAGAGCGGCTAGCAGTATGTTTGAAGTAAGTACCTACCTAATTATTTTTTTGTTAATGTGTGTTTGTGTTTATGTGTGTTATCTGCGTTTGAATGTGATCAGTCTTTTTTGAGTGTTTGTTTTTTTTTGTGTAAAAGGGCTAAGTGAGAAGTACTCAAAACGAGAATCAAGAAGTACGAGAATACATGAAAAATATTATGTAAACTGAGGTATGTAAGGATTACGAGAAATCGAAATCCGTTGTCTCTTTCTACCCCTCCGGGAGACTGGAGTGATGCATATTATGTAAAAACCAAATATATTTTTATATTATCTTATTTATTCATAAAGAAAACAAAAAAATCAACTGCCGTTCTGGGAGTAGCAAAAAAAACGTAAGGTTATATTAGAAACATAACGTACAAAAAAATTATAACAGTAAATCACATGAGACATATTGCTTTCTTTTCCATATAGTTACAAATTATCATATGTGTCTTCTTCGTTTCTGAATGCTTCTTCTATCTGTTCATCGGTCATGTGCGTATCTTCCAAGCTTGGAACAGGTGCCTGTGTCGAACTTGGACCCGGTGTTTGTGTTGAGCTAGGAACCGGTGCCTGTGTTGAGTTAGGACCACCGGCCTGTGTTGATGTAAGAACCGGTGCCTGTGTTGAGCTAGGACCCGGTGTCGAACTTGGACCCGGTGCTGAAGTGTAACCGGGGGAATACCAATTATTTTCATTTGTGTTATACCATGTGTTTTGTAGCTCAAGTTCTTCCAATTCTAAAAGAACATTGAAAATTTTACGTTTAGCCTGAAGCTGCATATATTGAGAAAGTTTTTTTACACTTTTTGATATCGACAGAAAAAAAGTGTCCATTTCGTCAAGGGTATTATTTTTCTCTATCAATGATTGTATTTCTAGTTTTTCTTGGCGTATTCTTTCACGGTTTGCATGGTGCTGTATAAGTAAATTACTTATTTCATCCGATTTTCTTGTTGCATTTCTGCATGTCGAGGCTGAGACGCTTGATGTCGGTGACGGCGAATGTTGTACAGATGGACGATCTTCTGGAGTGCTTCTTGTATGATTGCTTGATGTTTCAAAAAACTCATCGGTTACATTATTTTCCAATGAATTTGTTTCCTGTTCATTTATATTTGTTTGTGAGGTATAATTTGTAGTCCTGTTTCTATTCGTCATATACGGTATCAAAAATTCCATTACCTTCTCATATTTCCATTCACGAATTTGTTTACCACTCTGTCCACTTCTAGTGGCATTCTTCCTTTTTAATGCGTCCCGGTGGCTGTCTCTCAACTTTTTCCACTTAGATTTAGCCGTTTTTACTGAAATAAAAATAATTGAAATCATTATAAATATTAAATGTTGACATTGCCATAGTCAAAATATACTTACCGCATTATCACTCATGCAGAATTTATAACCATTATAAATATTTAAAAAATACCAGAGTTTCAAGGGAAACCAATTTATAAATAAAAATATCTGAAATCAAACATACAAAACGGATTGTATCTCTCGTACGTGGTCGCGGCAGACGGCGGCGTCGAAATTTGAAATGTTAATAAATAACGAGTGATAAATCCATTTTATTTGTTTGATTTCAATGTGTTGTGCTCGTGTGAATCTTAGACTTTTAATTGTTTATTTTCTATTATTTAAAAATGGCTATAACTTTTGAACGAGTGAAAATTCTGTAAATACATAATTTCAGTAATGCCTAATCTTTTATAGTTCCGGAAACAACACGACACTGATTAAGATATTATTTTGAAATGACCCTTCTATTCTAACTGAAACCACGACACAAATATAAATCTATATTATAATTATCACAGGTATTTGGCGACTGGTTCAAAATTTTCACAAATAGCTGAAAATTTTAGGATTGGAAAATCGACTGTTCCAAGAATTATAGAAGATGTCTGCGATGCCTTGTGGACAGTATTACAACCTTTGGTTATGCCAGAACTTAATGAAAATGATTGGAAAAAAATTTCAAAGCAATTTGAAGAAATCTGGCAATTCAAAAACTGCGTCGGGGCCATTGATGGCAAGCATGTGTACATGTTTGCACCCCCAAAATCTGGGTCCTCATATTACTGTTATAAACACAGGTTTTCAACTGTAATGATGTGCGTAGCCGACGCTACCCGAAGAATAATTATGGTAGATATAGGTTCAATGGGAAGGTTCAGCGATGGTGGTATTTTTCCTGATAGTATATTCGGAATTCGTTTGAGAGAAAACAGACTAAATCTACCACAGCCACAACCCTTGTACCAAAATGGAGAACCTGTACCGTTTGTTTTTATTGGAGACGAAGCATTCCTTTTGATGCCTAACTTAATGAGACCATATCCACGCGATAATTTAAATAACGAAAAACGAACATACAATTATAGACTTTCAAGAGCTCGTCGTATTGTGGAAGCTACATTTGGTGTATTATCACGGAAATGGTACGTATACCGTAAAGAATTTGAATGTAAAATAGAAACAGTGGAAAAAGTGATAAAAGCAACGTGTGTTCTACACAACTTTTTAATTGACAAGATGCCTGGCTATCTAGATAATAATGAAACGGGTTTGGCCACGACTATGTTTAACGACACAAACGTGGAAAATCTATTATCAAATGACAATATGGATGCCTATCAAGTTCGAGAAAAATTCTGTAGTTATTTCAACAACGAGGGCGCCGTTCCATGGCAAGACACTCGTATTACAATATTACTTGAACGAAATACTTAGTATAATAAATTGCACTTACCGTCAGATAATTGAGTTTCTTTCAAAACGTTCTCCCAAGCTGCATCTTTGACGTCAGTAAGTTTATAGGTATCTATTGATGTGTTCCATAGACATGGATATTTTTTTACTGATTCAATAAATTGTTCATCCATTACGTTTTATTTAAATTAACTAATTGTTTACGTTGAAAAATACAAACTGCACGAATTATAAGCGTGTGCTCGCGTGCACGGTACTAGCAAGATGGCCGGCCGGCGCGCGCGCGGGGTTCTGCGGGTTGCTAGCGGGCGAGAGGGAGGAGGGTGACATCGCTCACTGCACGCCGCTCACATCTCTCGTCTCCACTGCGCGTCGTCCGCGCACAGCTCACATCTCCGCTTCCATCGCGACATACAAATATTACACATCTCCGCACAGCGATCTCCACTGAAGCTGAGCGGAGAGGAGACGTGTCAATAACTCAATTCTATTGGTTGTTTAAAAAACATCTCCTCTCCGCTCGTCTCGTCTCCGCTTTGGTGGAGTCCCGGCCTAATACGTGTAGTAACACGTAGTTGAAGATATACTACAGGTAGATCTAGAGGATTTATCAGAAATTTATTATACGTATCGAATTCCAAGATATCGCATGAGGATGAATCTATTTGTTGAATACAGTGATGACAATTTTAAAGCTAAATATAGGTTTTCAAAAAGATTTGCTTTAAAAATTGTTGACTTGGTAAAGGATGACCTTTCAAAGTCACGTTAAGGTGGATCTATCTGCCCACAAATACAAGTCGCAAGTGCTTTACGTTGTTGGGCTCGGCACGAAGTAAGTTTGTTTTCAGTATACCTAGGTAAATATATATTAATACTTACCTAAATATTGTAATAAATGTTAGTTACCAAATACCTACCTATGCAAAACTCTTCTATCCACATTTAATAACTATAACTATTGTCAAAAACCTACCTACTTTTGTCAATTAACCTTATGATTTTCTTCTAGTTTTAGGATGATACCGCAGACCTTCATGGCATTGCACAAAAAATGGTCAGCAAATTGTGTAGAATGTAGCAATTGCTCTAGCGAAAATAGCTAGTTGCTATATTTCAATGCCCACGACATTATTAGAAGAAGAATGTATTATGAGAGAATTCCGTAGCATTGCAGGTTTCCCTAGCATCAAAGGTGTAAGGTGTCGATTGCACAAATGTAAAAATTAAACGGGTCGGGGGCGATGCCAGTGAAGCTTATGTCAACAGAAAAGGATATTTTTCATTGAATGTACAGGTTAGTTTTCAATCTATTTATAGCTATTTTGTGATCAATAGGTACCTACCTATTTTTCCTATACTTTAACATCAATTTTATTCAAACAATTTTCGCAGGTACCTATATAATTTATTTTACAGGTGATATGTGATTCAAATTTAAAAATTAGAGACATTGTTGCACGTTGGCGAGGAAGTACTCATGATTCTCGGATTTTCAACGAGAGCAGAATAAAAGAGAAGTTTGAAGCGGGAGATCTCATGGGCGTCTTTTGGGTGATAGTGGGTACGCTTGTACCTCATATTTATTTACTCCCATACTTAACCCAAGTAACCTTTAGACAAGAAAGATATAACAGGTATATCTTTAATAACTCGAATACAAATAAACATCAATCGTTATACTGAAAAGAATATGCTTTATAAATGTTAAAAAAAATCCCATTTTAACTCCCTTGAAATTTTCAAGGGCTCACATAAGGACTCGAAATACTGTCGAAAGGTGTTTTGGTGTTTGGAAACAGAGATTCAGGTGTCTCCTGAGAGGTCTTTATGTTAAACTTTCTATAGTTAAAACTACCATAGTTGCATTGGCTGTGTATTACATAACATTTCAATTCAAATGAATGAAGAATTAATAGAAGAAACTGAAATAATAGAAAATCCAAACCAACCATTAGTGCCACCAATAAATCAAGACTTATTAACGCCGTGTCCTACGTGGACGACTCAACGCGAACGCGATTGCGAAACGATCCGATGCGAATTTAATGCGGTGCGGAGCGATGCGGCTACTCTGTCCTACGTGCGCGCGAACCGTCCCCTCCGCGCCCTCCGCCGCCGTTCAGTTCAGTTAGCATTAATCATTTGCCATGGACGGACGGAAGCTAATGTTGTTGGAAAATTCATATCTTAAAAATGAGGTATTGAAGAAGTGTATAAAGCAGAGAAGTGGAACTAATACTGTGTACTTAGAAAGGCATACTCATGGGGAATTTCATAATTTGTACCAGGATTTACGTACTCAACCCCTGTTGTTCAAGGAATGTTGTCGAATGTTACCTACAACGTTTGACTATATTGTACAAGCCATTAAACCTGTTCTGCAATTATACTATACTACAACAAATTTTCAGGAACCTATTTCTGTAGAAGAACGACTTATGGTGACTTTGAGGTAAGAAAACTATGAAATAATAAACTATGAAATAAATGTTAGAGATTATATATAATATTAATTAAGTTTAATTAGTAAGTATGTACATAATTGCAATACTTTCACAAAGATGTGTAATAGCCATGTTGTTGAGCACTGGATTGTGGTGGGTTTAACTTTGACAGCTCCATTAGAAGAAGCTCCTGCATCTGCGTTCTAAAATGTAATTTGTTGAGTGATGGCAACTGTTTCATGTAAGGTAATATTGATTTGAACCAAAGAAGGTCGTCGTCAGTATTATCTGGTTGATCTTCGCGAAGAATTTTCATTTTTTCTCTCTCAATATCGAGAAATGCTTCGAGACTTATATCTTTTCTTTTGCGTGTTTGCCTTGTGATAGCTGGCAACGAGGATGAAGGCGAAGGACCTGGCAACGAGGGCGAAGGTGGACGATCTTGTCGAAGGCTGTTATCTATGGACATGTTCTGTGGTATTTCTTCTAAAATAGACGCAGATTCAGGGAGCTGGGTGTTGTCATTGTCAGATGCGTTCATGTTGAATATCTCTTCTGGACTAGCCGCGTCTGAATACACTGACAGATCTACTGAATTGCTTTCGGAGTCTTGTGATATAACATTCCCTTCTGTTTGTCGGGGTTTCAGAACTACTTTTAAAAAAGACATGGCCTCAAAATGTGGCCATGTGCCTGTATACTTCGGCTCATTATCGGCGTCAGTCCCAGAACGTGGCTTAGGAATTTTTTTTAATTCTTTACTAAACGTGTCTCTCAAATTTTTCCATTTTTTCTTAGTCATTTCACCTGAAAAAAGAATAGGAATTATAACTTAATATTTTGCATTATTTCAGGTATTTGGCCACAGGTATACAATTTCGGCAACTCGCTTTCTCGTTCAGAATTTCAAAATCTGCTATTTCTACAATCGTACCACAAGTTTGCAAAGCTATATGGACTCAATTAGTTAGGAAACACATGCCCGAACCTTCAGAAGATAGCTTTAAAAACATAGCGCAATGTTTTTGGGACAGATGGCAGTTTCCTAATTGCATTGGATGTATTGACGGAAAGCACATTCGCATAATAAAACCAAAAAAGAGTGGTTCCATGTATTATAATTACAAATCCTTTTTTTCGATTGGGTTGTTAGCAGTCACTGACGCAAATTATAAGTTTGTAATGATAAATGTGGGTTCCTATGGAAAAGACAACGATGCCGGTGTTTTTGAGGAATGCCCCTTTCGAATAGCAATAGAACAAGGAAGACTAAAAATACCTAAAGAACAAGTATTACCGGGCTCTAATATCATAGCTCCGTATGTGCTCCTTGGAGATGCGGCGTTTCCTCTAAAGAAATACCTATTGCGACCTTTTCCAGAAAAATCAACGGTTAAAGGGGACGCCAGAATGGTGGTGGAATGTTCTTTTGGTTCAATAACTTCTAAATTTCAGAATTCTACATAAATCTATCGAAACGAATGTTACAAATGCAGTTCATATCGTCAAAGCCATATGTTTACTACACAATATTATAAGGGATCTTGAATCAATAAATGAGAATGAGTTAATGTCTTTCCGAAAAACATATCAAAATATGTCACAAACACAAAGACATAATTCTCAAAGAAGATACAATGCTACATCACGAGCAGCCGCACAGGCAAGAGAAAACTTTAAACTGTATTTTGAGCAACATCCTTTGCTAAGAATGTAATAATAATAAAGAAATATGTTGTACTTACTTGTAGTCCCAATTATTTTAGCCACAGCCTCCCATTCGCGGTGCGATAATAAACGGTTGTGGTAACTTTTATTCCTTTTGTCCCATAATGTAGGACGTTCTTGGATAGCTATAATAAGATGTTCTACTTCCGACATTACAATTTTTGCTTGAAAAAAATATGGCCTACGCGTCCACTTCGCGCGAAAATATCAAGCCAACTGATCGCGTTCGCTTCATTTCGCGCCGCTCCGCACCGCACCCCACGTGCGTTTGGTCACGTAGGCCACTTCAATAGGTTTCGAATGTTTGTTGTTTTCGCGCCGCGCCGCGCCGCTTCGCGTTCGCGTTGATTCGCCCACGTAGGACACCGCGTAAAAGGAAATGTTGTGCTAAACAGATTTTTAGAAGAAAACTTTTAATCCTAAGTAATAGTTTTTTTATATGTGAATCCTACTCATATTATAAATGTGAATGTTTTTGGATGTTTAGAGAGGAACTTAGTGCCAATTTATTGTTTCTGCATCAATTAATAATAATAATAAGAAATCGGGGCCGCACTGCTCGACACCCCTAGCCGCTCGCACTGGTGTTGCCTCCTGCTGCCTATCGTGGCGGTTATGTTGGGGGGCCCATCCGGTAAGCTGGCGAGTCACCACCTGCCTATTTGATTGCATTAACATGTGTTAGAAGGCAGGTGCCATAGTTTCCGATTTAGTTCTAATAACCAATCCACTAACATTTACCTACACATAGCCTAAATTTTTACTTTCCATTCATAATTTACAATAGCTCTGTATCTACTTTGGACCATTCATATCTGTTCTTCCATAAAGCAGAGGTGGATGGACCCTAGTAGATGCCCCATCCCAGTTTAGAGTAAAGTTCTCAACAAGGCCACTGCGTGTTGGACCTGTGTCCCCACGTAAGCCTTTCAAAGGACCGGGTATTCTCAATACTGAGGATAGCCCGTGAAAAAAAGAGAGATAATAATAATCTTTTATTCAAAGTTGTAAAAATTGTTTTTTTTTTTCTTTCAACTTCAAGTTTTAATGCTTCAGTCTCTAAGTTGTGCCTGATAGTTTGTTGCCTCAGCTCGCGTTCTTGGTACAATATTCGTAAATCAATTTCTTTTTTCTGTAGCTCCAATAGTTTTTCCTTATATTTTTTGTTATTTTGCAAAATACTTTTATTTATATAGTGCCTACAAAAAAAACGTGACATTAAAAAAAGGTTAAATAGGTAAATCACTGCAAAAATCACTGAAAATTTCTATTACTTTTCCAGCATTTTAGCATATTTATTGTTGTTGTTGGTTGCTGCTTTTTTTGTTTATAACAAGATCCATTCCCACTGTTTCCATCAACTAATACCACGATAGAATTATATAGAAGTATCTGAAATCATAAAATTAATGGACAACATGAAGATTATAATGACTTTAACTTTAGCTACAGAACGCTCAATGTTATACTCAAAATAACGTACATCATGAAAATTAATTTTCTTTTTGTACATCACGTTATCAATTTTCCCAGAATTTGTTATGTCTGTTATCATGGGTGCAGTCTGGAAAATAAGAAACAATTAGTGTACTGTAATAATATTTTGTTTAATAATATACATATATTTACATGCATAGCTACTTACATTTTCATAGCTGATTTTACTGTCTGAAAGCACTAGAACTTCTGCAGAATCGATTATATAAATATTTTTCTTAGGGGTACTCATAGATGGTAGCTGAAAGTAAGAATAACTACACAGTTATAACTAATAAAATAAAAAGATACAAATTAAATTATGATAATTATTATTCAATTACTACTACACTGTACTGTAATCATATTTAGGATATATCTTATCAAATTACATGCATACATTAAATACAAACTTACATTTTTATAGCCGATTTTTTCATCAGAAATTCAAGTGATTTTATATTATATATACATTCTATATACATTCGTTATATATTTACAGAACATTATATATACATTCGTGCTACTCGTAGATGGTATCTGAAAATTAGAATAATTAAACAATTAAAATTAATAAAATAAGTAACTATCTTGACGAAACTGCAGTACTTACATTAATTATTGTATGAATTGCATCACTATCAAAATCATTTTGATCTTCTTTAAAATTAACTGGACATATAGCCATAATTTCTTGATCCTGATAGTGATAGTGGCTTTTCACCGCCACCCGTTGACTTAATTGTTATTTTGTCATTAGCAATATATTTCTTTGCCGTCACCTTAAGGCCTCTTTTCCATTACACGGTTGTTCAAACGTACGGTGTGTAAGCCGTACGGTTGAAAAAACGTGCTAGCTTGTACATGATACGGCAAAATCACCGCGCGAGACATTGGTAAGTACTGGCTAGTAGCGCTTTTTACTCGGGCTGTGTAGGACGTGCTGCGTCATGAATTTTCTTACGAAAAAAAAGATTATAAAGTCCCCGTCACGAGAAGCTATAAATTTTGTAAACAAGTGTTCAGGAGTTCACAACATTTGGACCAATAAAAAAAAAGAATTTGTTTAAGATTTAATAATTTATTAATTAACATATATTATTTCAGAATAATTATTCGTCAGATTCAGATGTTTCCATTTCTGTGTCAGAATCAGTGACATGTATCACGAAGCTGTCTACAGTTTTATCAATCATCTCATCGATTTTGGAATAAAAGTTATCTTCTTCCTTGATAACATGCTCCACACAACGCTTCCAATTTTCCGAAGTAATCTGCTGCAGTCCCTCTTGTAATAATTGTTTTACCTCGTCAAATTTAAAATTTGTATTTTTGCGAGCAACATATCCTTTTACGTTGGCCCAAATTAGCTCAATTGGATTAAGCTCACAATGATATGGCGGGAGTCTCAATACTTCCACCTTATATTTTTTTGCGAGCTCGTCCACTACATAAGTTTTAAAATGGTCTTTAACATTTTTTACTTTTAGCAGTAATTCAGTCTTAATTTCATTGTCGTCGTAAGAAATATTCTTACTTACAAGCCAATTTTGTATATCATTTTTTTTCCAGGCAGTAGTAGGAATTCTTTCAAGACGCCTTGAGTGGTATGGTGCATTGTCCATTACCACTACTGCATTTTCTCCAAGTTTTGGGAGAACGTTTTCAAACCATTGTTCAAAATGTGTTGCATCCATTGATTCATGGTAATCTCCCGTCTTCTTGCATTCAAATATATTTTCGCCGCCCTCTACAAAACCGTTCTCATTGCCGATATGGGTAATTATTAATCGTTTACCTTTTGACGTTGGGTTAGGTGCACCAATGCTAAGTCCTTCTAGGAAAGCCTGCTTCTTACTTTTAACTTGTTTGTCTACCCAAGTTTTATTTACGGTATGTCCTGTAAAAACAATTAAACATTTCGTTGGCTAAATAATCTAACTTGCTAACTCCTTTTCGCCCTAAAATGAAAAAAAAAAAGACACTAACCTGCATTCACCCATGTCTCATCCATGTAAAATATCTGGCGATTTTTACGTCTATAGTCTTTAATAGATTTTAAATATTTTCGCCGCCATATTACAATGTCATCTCTATCAATCAGTGCGTTATTTCGCTGTCGTTTTATGTATTTAAAGTTTAAATGCTTTATTAGCCGCCTGAGAGTTGTTTCGCTAAAATTTGGCAAATCTTCATCGTCATTTACTGCCTGAAGAATCTTGGGAATTGTTGGTAATTGGCCATTTAAAAAGAAACTGTGAATTTTTTTCCTAATTACGGATTTATCAAAATCGTCTACTTTCTGATAAAATTTAGGCCTGTCTTTAGACTTGATAGGTGATTTTATTCCCTTTTCTGATTTATATTCTTTTAATATATTATACACAGATGCGATGCCAATTCCCAAAATCGTTGCTGTTTTTTTATTTATTTCGGTTTTGTAGGGATATTCATTCGATGGCCAATTTTCTTTCACGTACTTATATACGTTGATCACCATATTTTTCTCATTAGAAGTAAAGCTCGTCACCTGTAAAAATCACCTGTTCAGTCTCTTTCACACGAAGCTCAAGCTATATCTCCAGGTATACCAATTAACCTAACCAATTACTTCACAATTTAAAACCTACTTCTAATATAAGTTTCCAAAGATTATCGCGTTTGAACAAACAACTCTTTCTTTTTACTTTATATATATTTTAGATAAATTGTATTACGTACCTTTTGACGTTTTTTTCGTGGCGAATTTATTTCCTTAGATGTACTGGCTACTGGCTCCATTATACGTAATAACAAATAAAATTAACGCAACAATTAAAGTTACAACAATTAAAAAGTGATAACGAAACAATAACAAAATTAACAATAACAACCAGATCCGCGATATATGCAAAGCAATGAAACAAACAAACTCGTACGCATTCGAAACTCGAATGACTGTTTATTTCAAAATGATTTACAATCCCTGCGACGGACGCGTTCCGGTACCAAGAAACACAAACGATAGCGCTTTGCGTCGTTAAAATATAATTCGACTAAATTAAATAGGTTGTTACTTTCATATAACCCGTCTATATTTCATGTCGATTGAATATGTTCAAGTTATTATTATCTCGCAGTATAAAATGTTTACTTAGTGAAAGATGTTTGTTTACATAATTTATAGCTTCTCGTGACGGTTACTTTAGTTGCTTATTACATATATAGGAAAAAGAAAATAGAAAAAAAAAGGGAAGTAAGGTTTTAGATACATCCGATTTTAGAAAAAAGGGAGGAATATGGCGCGTTTCATACACTTGTCAAGAATCAATTGAGAGAAGATGAAGACAAGTTTTACAATTATTTTAGAATGCAGAAAACTACATTCGACAACTTGCTCCAAAAATTATCCCAGGAACTAAAACATCAAGATACTTTTATGCGAGAGAGTATATCGCCCGCAGAAAGATTGGCTGTAACTCTGAGGTAAGTAGGTACAAAATTAAATGACATATTTTAGTTTAAAATTGTTTATTGCACACAAACAAAATTATTACATGTAATTGAATTTTAATAATTATTAATTTAAGAACAAGTAAATCAAAAAATACACTACGCTGAAAATGCTACTCAAGTGCGGTACTAAAATCGAATTCGTCTTCAATAGAAACTTGAGAATCTGCCGAGATACTTTCCGCATTTACACTATGTACAGATAATTGTGATTCGGGTCGGTAGTGGATTGGCTCTAAACCAGAACCGTGTCCAAAATCATGAGAAGACGTCTGTGGACGACTTATTCCATAGCCCGATCTAGCAGCTGTAGAATATCCATATGTTGACGATTGCGCATTTGAGGATGCTGTACCACTTAAATATCCTTGATGGCCTTGATCCCATTGGTTTCTTGATGTAGGTATATACTGAGTACACTGTCTTTGTTGAATATTTTTAATTATTGAAATTACTTGAAACTGAAAGTCTATCATATTTTCATCACTGAACTTGTCAACTGTATCAGCGATTCCCATAAAAAAGTTCATACTACGGCTTTTCTTTTTCTCATCTCGTTCTGCTGAATCCATAAACTTCATAAACCTAATGTCAACTTCACTTAGTTCATTTTTTCTTTTTTTTTTAGCCCTTTGCGTCTCACTCCGTTCAGTGTATCCCGAGCTTGATTGATTCGGGACTGCACTATCAAAATTTTCATTACTGAGGCTAGAATCATGAACATGTTCAGTCATGTTAGAATCGGTCTTGCGATGCTCAACATTTTTTTTTAGGAACATCATTTCATCATAGAACATATATTTTCTTATTTTTTTTGCTGAAGAACCAGACTTACATTCATTAATTTTTTTGTCATATTTTATCCAGCTATCTTTCATATTGGTCCACTTCTTCATCACCATTTGCCCTGAAAATAAATAAATAATAATTATTAAATTCAAAATTTATAAAAACCCCCGACCTAAACTGAATCGACCCCGACCTAAAATGGGGTTTTAGTATTTGAACCTGAACCGTTTTGTTTTATATTTCAGGTATCTAGCAACAGGAGATACCTTTACTGACCTATACTACAGCTATAGAATTGGAATAAAAACCATAAGTTGCATCGTACGTGAAGTATGCCACTACATTTGGTTAGAACTGTATAAAGAATATATGAAAATGCCATCTAAAGAAGACTGGCTACACATTGCAAGCAAATTTCAAGAATCTTCCAACTTCCCGCTGTGCTTAGGAGCGGTCGATGGAAAACACATCAGACTTATTAAGCCAATTGATAGTGGCTCGATGTTTTTAAATTACAAACATTTTTTTTCTATAGTTTTGATGGCAGTAGTAGATAGCGATTACAACTTTATATTTGTTGACGTTGGCGCCTACGGAAAGGAGTGTGATTCCAGTGTGTTTAAAGAGACCCCATTTTGGAAAAATTTAACAAACAACGGATTAAATCTACCCGATGCAACACGTTTGCCTGGAATTGACTACGATTTGCCATATGTGTTCGTTGCGGACGAAGCCTTTGCTTTGCATTATCACTTGCTTCGTCCATTTGGTGGTCATCAGCTTGATCAATTAAAACGTACATTTAACTACAGACTCACCAGAGCGCGAAGATTTGTTGAATGTGCGTTTGGCATTTTATCCAATAAATGGCGAATTTTTCACCGGCCAATGAATGTGTCCATCGATTTGGCAGTTGATATTGTGAAAACATGTTGTGTTTTGCAAAATTTTATACATAAGCAGGAAAACTTTCAGTTTCACAATGCGAGTGAAAATGAGTCCACCCTTGATTCAGAATCGGAACTAATCCAGTTACCTATCACGAATGCAGTTCGCGGAAGTTTGGCGGCTAATGAAGTTCGCAACAGATTTGCACAATATTTTGTATCTAACGAAGGTCGCCTCTCCTATCAAAACAACTATGCATAAGTAAAAAGTTAATAATTAAATATCTGTAACTTACCAAACTTGTTTTTCTCATCACCACTTAAATCTTCAAATGTGGGCTGGAAATGAATAAATATTTCTTTCCAGGAATCATATTTAAGCCGCTTATTTTTATAATCGTCGATGGTCTTATCCCATATTACAGGCCTTTCTTGAATCAACGTAATTAATAATTCTTGATTTATGTTCATTTTATAATAAAATCGCGAAACAGCGTATATAAGCGGTCACGAATCCGTGCGTACGTCCGGCACCGTCGACACACCCCGATAGACTGCCATACAACACTGGTGAAAATCACGCCGTGCGTAGACGCGGCGCGCCGAGGGGCAGTCACGGCGCACGCGGCCGCGGCGCCGTGCCTTGGCGCCACCGTGCATGTCGACAAGCTCATATAGTGATCCATACCACACTGACGACCGTGCCTACACGCGGCGAATTAACCGTAGATTTTCACGGCGAGAAACCGTGTAATGGAAAAGAGGCCTCATTCGTCTCCACTGTCCTTTCAGTTGTGCAACAACTCTCTTTTTTCCAGTGAGTTCTGTAACACTTAAATCTATACTAATATTATAAAGCTGAAGAGTTTGTTTGTTTGTTTGTTTGAACCCGCTAATCTCAGGAACTACTGGTTCGAATTGAATAATTCTTTTTGTGTTAGATAGTCCGTTTATTGAGGAAGGCTATAGGCTATATAACATCACGCTACGACCAATAGGAGCGGAGCATTAATGAAAAATGTTGCAAAAATGAAAAACCGTTGAAACTAAAACACGTGAACAAAGTCGCGGGGGACAGCTAGTCAAAGATAAAAACACTGGACTAATTTCAATACTGGGAATGCATACCATTATTATAACACAACCATCATCACTATCACATTGCCGTTTTTGTTGGATTTTGTCAAATTAATTGAATTGTAAGCAGCTATAAGTTTTATACTTCTGGTGAATCATGTTCCACTCTGTGTTTTTCTTTTTGTTTGAATTTGTATCGGTTTTTTTGTTTTCAATTAATTCTCGTGAATCTTTTATAAGATGCATGAGGATATCCTGAACGACAATCCACCAGCACAAGCAATGTAAAGGTTATATTGAATTTACCTTTACTTCTTTTGACCAATTTTCGGCACATTCTTTTTTTTATCCATTTCTTTCACTCAAATCAATTTCTCTTTGATTACACGCAACAAACAAAACAAGCAAAGTTTTGTGTTATTAAAAACCACGAAAGAGCAAGCAAAACCTATAGAAAAATAATGATGTCTGTCAAACTGAATAGCTGTCAAACACTTCAAACACGTTTCTTATCACAGACTCAGTTAAGGGTTACTACCTTGCCCGATGACCTTCAAGATTTGATCTCTGTACTAGTATTTTTATATTAGCGCCACCTACTGACCAACGACCATACTACAATAAAACGAAGTGAAGATTAAGCAAGAACACAGATGTGTCTGCTGATGACCAGGTAAGTAAGTAGGTTAGAGTAACAGAAATAGAATGACCTAGCTTTTAAAATTACCAGTGGCTTACCTTCTTTATACGCCCCTATACTTTATAGTCTGTAAGGTTTGAACAAAATGGAAAAAAAATACTGCTGGCGGTGAATATCGCCAGCTAATTTAATTTGACCATTTTTTCCCATCACGTAGTAATAAAGTTGAATGTCTGATAACGACTGGTATAGTAACGACTGGTATAAAAAAAGATTTTACTTTAATGTTGCCATTGCGATTGTTCTTAAATTACTTAACTAATTGTATAATAAATAACATCTTAAACTCTTAATTTCCGTTAAAAGTCACTGAAATTCAAATACCGTGAACAGGTCGGTTGGTCAAATATTGGGATTGGTGTTGGTGATGATGGTGCATGTAAGCTTTCTTGAAGTACGCACATATTTTCGTCTTCTGGTTTTTGAAGGTTATGCACCTTTTTCCGGTCTTTCTTGTTCTTTATTACCTGTAAAATATATGGCGGATTTCTAATAGCCATATTTCGACTATGCCGCGGATCCAAAAGTTCCGGCAAAATACAATTTAAATAAAATGTACAAAATTTTATTTTCAAAAAAATCATCGTCTCTAATAATTGTTTCAGTTTTCAAAGGCTTTGAGTCATTGAACCATACTCCAAATAAACATTTTGTTTTCCGAGTCACATGCAATTGCCCTTGAACTTTGTAATACCAATCGTGGGTTTTATTAACCTGCAAAATGCCCGAATCTGTAACCCAAAAATTACTTTTTTTTGAGCTATAGCCTCTTCTAGTCCTATCTTGTGCGCTGATATAGGACATTTCACCTCTACTATCGCTTCTTCTCCAATAAGCCCATCTGGTGTAGCTCCTAAATATGGAATCTCGGAATCTATAAAAAGTCCACATGGTCTAATTTCAACGTCTTCTTGTATAGACAGCTGATCTAGCGCTTTTTTTTCATGTTCTCTTCCATGCTGTACAGGCGCAGCATCTATATTTATTTTGTAGAGTAGTTGTTTGACTATGCTGGCACAACTAGTATCAGGCCTCATTTTTATAACTCTTCCAAAGTTTGAGGCCGTCAACAAGGACCGCCGGATTTCTAGCCATTCGCTTGACTCGCTTTGCAAAATTGTTTGCCTTTCAATTAGTCTTCTTTCTTCCTCGCAAAGAGAAAACTTCTCTTTACACATCAAACATTCTAATGTAAACTTAGAAGCAAGTCCAACACGTTACTCTCCTATAAGTTTTAAACTTTGTGTGCCACAGTTAAAAGCACCATGGCCGCCTATTTCTTGTACTTTGGAAAAAAAGTAAGCTATATCTATCACTCGTCTTCCAGATATATTTTTAATTTCTACTTGTGATTCTTCTTCAATAATCAAATCTGGTAAATGTTCTTCATCTTGTTCAACCTAAAACAAACAATGTAACAATACAGTGTCTTTAATTAGCTAGGAAAACTATCTAATATCTAACAAATACCGCAGTGTAAGCAAGCAGAATAAGTTACCGGCATAATTTGCTCTGCCCCCTCATCAACTGCCATATTAGACAGATCGTATGTTTCTGTTAACGGCTGATGTTTCTGATTTAGTAACTCGGAACTTTGCTGGTTTCTTAATTGCCTGAAAAACGATAACTTAAATTAGCTAAGGTAATGTTTTTGATATTACAGTATGGTGTAATGGAGTCAATGAATACATTAAACAGGCGAAATTTAGAAGTTCTCAGAAACATCACCGATCATGATGTTTTTTTTTATAAATGGGCGAGATTTTCGTAATCCTTACTCTAATAAACCTTGACATTGAAACCCATATAATATTTATAAAAAATACATGTCGGCCATCTTGGAATTGAAAATGGGGGAATTTTCGTTATCTGCACCCCAACAAACCTTGAAATTGATAACCATATTTCATTTTTGAAAAAAATACATGTCGGCCATCTTGGATTCGTAAATGCATTCGTTATATCCTTGAGAAACCGCGAAAATGACACCCATAACGTTTTATAAAAAAAAGTGTCACTAGGAATCAGAGAAAGTTAATTTAATTTGGTCCATAAAAAAGAAAGCTATACGAGAACATTAATAATTAAAGAAATCAAAAAATTATTGTTGTATATAAACTAAAAATAATAGTACCTAAAGTTCGGCCGCAGAGAATGCGTTCCTGACACCTACCAGTTAGTCACGACTAGTGATGGGCACAACGTAACATTTATTTTTATTGCCGCGTTATTTTTAGGCTAGCCGCACACACAAAATAATATTGTCAATGCAAGATTGTCAAAATCTTCATCAATAAAATGATCCCCGCACACTACGCAATATTATTGACAATTTTCCATGGTACAATCTGACTCAGTCGCTCCGCAGCTAGATTCATGTGCGCACGTTTAACATAATGGAAAGAAAGAAAAAAGTCGTTGCATTGAGTATTGCATTAATTTTACAAACTAAAAAAAGGCAATCAAGAAAGAAACGATGGATTAAGGACTGGATGAGAAAAAAAGCAGAGTTAAATCACTTTAATCTAATAAATGAACTACGAGTTACAGAAGAAAATGATTTTAAAAATTACATGAGAATGAAAGATAGCAGCTTTCAAAAACTATTATCTTTAGTTTCACCTTACTTGAAGAAAAAAGATACACTCATGCGAAAATCGCTAACGCCTGAGGAGAAATTGGCAGTTACTTTACGCTTTTTAGCAACTGGCAGAAGTTTTGAAGACTTGAAGTATTCCACTTTAATATCACCAAGGGCTATAAGCGAAGCAGTTCTGGACACTTGTAACACGTTAATTTACGTCTTGCAAGATTGTATAAAAGTAAGTAGTAATTACCTATATTTAAACATATACCTTATAGTATTTGGTATCACTAAATACTTAGATAATACTTATATTAGATACCATTACTATGTATGTGTATTTTTTTGCTGTTTGTTTTTGTAATATAAATCCACTTTGATTTTGATTTGAAGTAAAACGAATAAAATATTATAATCATTTTTATTAATACAAGTGGTAATAAATTGTAGTCTTGACTTTAGTTTATTCACAACTACCTGAAAGACTGAAAAAAATTTGAAAAATCTTCTTTTGGAGTATACTCGGCATGCACGTCGGCTTCAGTTGTTACAACATTAGAAGTTACATTATTATTATTTTGGTTATTTTCATAAAATATTGTGTCTTGTGGACCATACTCAAACTGTTGCAATTGTGTCAGTGGAGGCCTTAAAATTATTTGAGATGGAATACCGGAGGTCACAATTGGTTGACGGTGAATTAGAGACTTAGACATAATCTTTGGAGGTGTCGTATTAATAGTATTATCAGTATTATGTTCATTGGTATATATGGAATGTGGTGAAGGAGTTAAACTGTATCTCAAAATTGAATCTTGTGTGCTTGGTGATTGATTAGGTGATGGAATATAGTTTACTCTGGAATGATCTAGTGACTGTCTAGGTGGCAAAGGCGATGAAGTATATGGTACATGCTCATTAATTTTGACGGAGTTTTTGTTTAATTTTCCAAGTTGTGCTTCAAATAAAATATCGTTAATTGCCTTTTCCGCTAAAAGTTTTTGAGTAGCCTCCAGTTTTGTCATTTTACTGGCCCAGACTTTGGCAAGATGATATTCTTCTTGATTTTCAGAAGAATCCTTCTCCAAAAATGATAATGTTCTGTGCAAAAGGTTTTGCTGGTCATTAACCATTTTTCGTTTCTTCTTATTCACCGATACTGGACTTGGGGGTGGATCCATTGAGCTAATCGAATATTTATCTCTATCATTTTCTTTGTCTTCCTGTAATATATTATAAAAGAAAAGTAAACAGAATGATAATGTTGAAAAAAAAATAAAAAAAAATCAAATTATTATATGTGTAATGTTTATTTTCTTGTATTGTTTTAGACTCCTTCAACCCAGCAAGAGTGGAGAGAAGTGGCCGATGATTTTGGACGCATTCATGGATTCCCTACATGCTTAGGCTCGTTAGACGGCAAGCACATTGGGATTATTATGCCCAAAAATGCAGGCTCACGTTACTTTAATTATAAAGGATTCCATAGTATTATTTTATTGGCTTTAGTAAATGCTCGTAAAGAATTTATGATGGTTGATGTTGGTATCAACGGTCGGATATCTGATGGTGGAGTCCTGTTCTATTCAAAATTTTGGCAGTCTTACGAACAAGGTCTACTTAACTTGCCTAACCCAATTAATCTTTCAAACATGACACACTTATTCCCTTACGTATTTGTGGCTGATGAAGCGTTCGCTTTGGGCCCAAATTTGATGAAACCGTACTCACAGAAAAACTGCAGCTCTAATGAGCTGCTATTCAATCAAAAACTATCAAGGGCTCGATCAACGGTTGAATGTGCGTTTGGTATCTTGGCTAAACGTTTTGGTATTTTTCAAAAGGCTATAAATCTAGAACCAGACAAAGCAACGATACTGACTTTAACCTGCTGTTACTTACACAACTTTTTAATTAAAGAAAATGCTTTCGTTTATTTAAACCAAGAAAAGGAATCACCATCAGTCAGTATAACAAATCTACAGTCTACTCAAAATAGAAATGCAACTATAAATGCTAAAATAATAAGAGACAATTATTGTCAGTACTTTTGCAGTTTAAATACCTAATATAAGTTTTTTGTACTAACCTACGGATAGTATTATTAATAAACTTATTAAAATAAAATACAAACCTCTATTGTTTTCTTTTCTGGTTGTTTTACTGGTTGTTCATCATTTGATAAAAACAGCAATTCATAATACGTCCAGGCAGATGGGACGTAAACCTCATCGGTTCCCTTTCCCGATGATTTCGATTTGTGAATCTTCTTTAATTCTTTCCGAAAATTTGTTCGTAGGGAATTAATTTTTTTCTTTACGTCTTCTCTTGTACTATTTGGTTTAATTTTTTTATAAATATCGAGCAACATATCAAGCGCATTATTTTTCTTAACTGTATCGCGATATGCTTTACAGGAGGTATTCCATAATTCTGGATAACTTTCCCATGTTTTAATAAAGACTGACAAATAGTGTTTTTCGGTGAGAGTACTACCATCAACAGTATCAACACTATTTTCGCTTTGGATACTGTTTTCGGCTTCCATTTTAAACAAATAACATGAACGTCCGCCTGCCGTGAAATCTTTTCCTCAACTAAAATATTGCCGCGCGCCCGCACACGTCAATATGATTGACAATATCCCTGCCTCCCCCCGATATTGACGTGACAAAATCAGATTTTCTGGATAATCTGCAATAATATTGAACAATACCGCAATACAGGCCGCACACACAGAATATTATTGACAATACGTACTTTATTGTCAATATTATTTTGTGTGTGCGGTTAGCCTTAAGATTATTTTCGTTTTAAATTGGCGGAATCATTTAAAATGTAAAAAAAATACTATGCAATAAAGTACATTGAATTGAATGTGCGTACAGAATATTAATCAGACTCCGATTCGCTTGAGGAGGTGGTGTCTTCATCATCATCTTCGCCTACATGTATCAAAATCAAAATCAAAAACTCATTTATTTAAATTAGGCTACAAAGTAGCACTTTTTAAACGTCAAAATAATAAAATAGACAGCACCCGATTTGCCCACCCTACACCGCTTCCTAAGTGCTCTAGCTGTGGAGAAGAAACGGCGCAACAAACTCCACAAAATAATTATATTATTATCAATAACAGAATCAATCCTGATATCTCGGTCAAAATGTTCCATAATCAGGTTTTTAGTCTTCTCAACAACCTTTGCCCAGTCATCTCTAGTGACTTCCCCGCAGGCTTCTTTTAATAGGGTCATCATCTTTTTCGTGCTGAATGGCGGGGAAGTATTGTGGCGGGCGGCGTAACCTTTTATTTGAGCCCAGATTAGCTCAATCGCGTTATATTGGCAATGATACGGTGGAATTCTTAGAACGCGATGACCATACTCCAGAGCCAGTTCATCGATTTTGTATCGCACATTTGCCGCTTTATTTTCTTGAACTAATTTAATTAGCTCTGGTTTTAGCATCTGCATATTTGCGTCAATGCCTTTTGCTTGTAACCAAGCCACCATTTCTTCTTTTTTATTAGCTTGGGTAGGTGGTTTCTGTATTTGAACCGAGTGATAGGAGGCATTATCCATGAATATTACAGAAGGCTCTGGTAGGCTGGGCAAAAGCACGTTCTGGAACCACTCTATAAATGTAGAGGCATTCATTTCCTCGTGGTAGTCATTTGTGGTTTTTGATTGAAATGCCAGTAACGCGTTCTCCACAAAGCCGTATTTTGCAGAACCTGCGTGGCATATTATCAGACGGGCCCCCTTACCCATTGGTACTTTCGACGTCGACGCTTGTGTATCATCCGTCCAAGAACGGAAAACCGTGTGATTGGCGTTTAGCCATGTCTCGTCAATGAACACGACATTATCCCAGTTATCAATATTTTTTGCTTCTCTCAAAAATCTTATCTGTTTTAAAATGATGTCGTATCGTTCTAATAAAATTTTTCTTTTGTCTGTTTTTTATACGATAAACCAATATCTTTTAAGATTTTGGTTAAAGCAATTTTACCCCCGCTAAACAGTCCAGCTTCTCTTAACGATGCCAAAAGCTTCTTCCTGTTGAGATATTCATTTCTGGAATAGTAACCATATATATGATTTCTGATTGAATCGGCGTCAAAGGAGTCAATATCTGTCACGGGTTTAGTTCTACGTTTCTTCTTCGGAGTACGTACAATATTATCTTCCGTGCCAGTAGAGTCGAACTTTTCTTTATTAATATTTGTTATCGTTCGTTTGCTAACTCCAAGTGCCTGAGAGACGCGTTCTTGTACTTGTTCGACAGGTAACAGGGGACGCCATTTTGCCGCTCCCGCTCAAAGTAATCTTGCAGCTTGATGATTAACTCACGGGCTCCACTTTTCAATGTTTGTCCACGTTTAGGCATTATTATGCACCAAAAGTGAAAAGAACGCAATACAAAACACAATCGAAGTCCGATTTAGCGCCGATGTCAGTTTGAAAAGCAAAAACAGTTCATTAAACGAAAGCCGGGTAATCCAATAAAAACAGATCGAAAACACTTGAAGAACGTGGTCTATGCGAACGAAACGACAACAGACGACTGTTTTAGCGTCACAAAATGGCGGCCCATAACGCCATTTGGGGTTACCATTTTCAACCTAAATATAAAAATGCTACTTTCTTTCGCGCGTTCGCTTTGTTCATAGTTTTATTTTTATATTTAATAAAAGTTATCTTATAGTCCATTATTTTCAAATTCTTAAAAAGAAAAACAAAACGTATTTTTTTATAAAGTATAACTGTATAAGAACAGATTACGATACTGTTATTGCCTGTTATTGTTAGCACAGCACTACAAATACAAAGCGCTGACATAACCTTGTAATAGCGCAGTATAGATTTAGAAAAATATTGTTTACCAAGTTATTTGACACTCAGTTAGGCACAAAATTATAAAATTCATTGATTATTGATATAATAATGTTGTTTTAATGCTCATCAATTGTTAAAACGCTAAACATCATAAATAAAAAAACAACATAAACAAACGATAAATATTTTTATCGTAACTGCAACGCCATTACAAAGTTACGTCGTCAGTTCAATCGCGACGTGTCAGGAATGCATTCTCTGAACGGCCGTAGTATAATACAAGAACAGATCAAGACAAAATATAGAGTTCGCTTAAACTTTTCTTTTTTTGTGTTTTAACTAGTATTTTTATTGTTGATAATTAAAAACTAAATTGACATGTCCCAATAGCAAGTTTTCACTCAGTGCGTTTTTTCCTCCGTATGACCGTAGCGTAGCGCAGTGGGCGGCGCTTCATAAATATCTATGCGATACAAAAATTGAGCGGTAGTCTCACCGCAAATTTGTAGCGGGAGGCGTGCGTTTATTTCACGGCAGTGCACGCACTTCTATGACATTCCGTACTTCACCAAAAAGGCCTAAAATTCATGTTAGTATTAATTTAGGTATGAAAATAATTAAGATATTTTTATACCTATAATCATACAAACGGAATTGTTTCTCTTTAAAAGTACCAGAAAAAATCCGCGATGGCATAATTATGTCTTCCTTTTAAGGTCGACTTGCTTTAACCTATAACCTTATTTATGGCACTAATCAAGTTTGTTCTAAACTAAAGCCTTAGATGAATGATTGGTCTCGCGCGAGACCAATCATTTATCTAAGAATAAAGCATCATTTGCGAAGTGTTTTTATTAACATGATAATCCTTATCCAAATAAATATACACCGGGAAATTTTAATGGTTGTTTTCCCGCGGCTAAATGATCTTGTCTTTGTAATACAATCGTTTTATAAACAAATAAAATATAAGAAACCAAAAATGGTTGAGTAACCATTGTTACCACGAACCAATCGTAATACGAGTACCTCCCGATATCTACGCTCCGGCCACGCAGTCGTTGACCCGCGTGCTTTTCAATCAGCTGTAAACTTATTAGTATTATTGATAAAAAAAACAAAAACTCACCAAGTTACCCAAAAAGTCATTCATTTTTTTCAATTATTTTAATTTAAAGATCTTAATTTTTTTTATTCCATATTTCGAAATTTATGGCTAGTTGTTCAGCCGCGGAAAAACAACCATTCCAATTTCTCGGTGTATTATTCATAACAAGTATTTCATTTTGAATAGAATTGCCTTTTGCATAATTTGATTTTAATTAATATCTTAGAAGATATCGTAGTTTTAAAATAACTCCGAAACATAATAATTATCAACTATCACGTAAAATCGGTGCTGTTTCTGAGAATTTAGAATGCATGAAGCATTTCACCTCTGTGACTCCACCAAAAACAACAAAAAATAAACGCACTAGAAAATAATGTACTCAATAGGATAGGTACTTACCAATAGTTTAGGAGAGCTCGGCCACGCTTCACCTTACATTTATTCTTATATTTAGGCATAGTCAGGCTTACTCTATGATAGGTTAAAAAATCAAAACGAAATTACAAACTACTTTACATATATTTACAAACTTAATTTCTGTTGTTTTTTTACGAAATATTTATATTTATACTATTTACAATATGATTTCATTCAAAAATCGTTCAAAACGATAAGTTTTAGTTTTTATTTGGAAAAAATAACGCGCGTACAGTCCACTCGTCACAAGAGTCATAGAGACACCAGACACTGTTGTATCGCGTCCCGAGCATACGTCACAGGCTGTAGCGGGGGTGCTCCAGCGGGGTATTGGTGAAGAATCGGGTTTTTATTCATTATTAAAAAATATTAGGTAAATAAGAAAAAAAAAAAATACAAATTATGAAATACGTCATTACATATTTTTTGGTACAAAATTCAAGCCAAACTATTCAGCCGTTACAGAGAAAATTTACAATTTACGTTGAAAAATGGCCCTATTTATTTATTTTTTTCCAAATTTAGGAAAGTTTATAAAAATTATAAACAATACAATGTATTTGTGATAGCCTTAAGTATACCATATATTGTTTATATGAAAAACGCACGAGAGGATTTATCTACAATCTTCTTTAAACTTACAGTGCTTTTGGGATTTGAGCGAGGTAATCCCCTTAAATGTTGCTTGGCTAAATTATCTTTTAACATTATATGATTTATATCCTGCAGATTTCAAATACAACTTAAGAGTAAGTCCCGGTATCTTAAATACTCGTGCTCACTGTTTGTCATTAAATCTTTTTTACATTCAACACACCCCATGAATACTTTTTTATGGGGCGTTTTACGAAGTATCCTCTTACGTGCTGTAGGCCCCTAATAACGCGAGGGTCATTTTTTTCATCAAGAGGTCCGAATATTATATTGAGATTATTATCTATTTCGCAATTAGTTTGCTCTTTGCTGCCCCTGCCTGTCTTGAGTACTTAATATAATATTTCACAATTGTTTAGTTCACAGTTAGCACCAGTAGCATGGACACTAGAGGTGTTTGCTAATTATGTAGTAATTAAAATAATGCTGTTTCGAAACCAACTTTTCGAAAGTAACTGACAAAACCGCAAAGATAAGCAACCCACGCTTTCCCTCCTGCGCATCTAGCCCCGCTAATCAGTTTGAAGATAAAAATTGCGCTGGACACCCTTTATAAAAAAAAAAATCTCATGTAAACCTTCATAATTAATCATTACATTAACATTTTATAACGAGTGATATTTTATTCCATAAAGTTTTTGCTCACTTCTGCGTTTACAGCCAATTAGCGATCTCGCTCTATATAGCTCACTAGCTGTCCCCCGCGACTTTGATCGCGTGTTTTAGTTTCAACGGTTTTTCATTTTTGCAACATTTATCATTTATGCTCCGCTCCTTTTGGTCGCAGCGTAATGTTATATAGCTTATAGCCTTCCTCAATAAATGGTCTCTCCAAAACTGAAATAATTTTTCAAATTGGACCAGTAGTTCCTGAGATTATCGCGTTCAAACAAACAAACTCTTCAGTTTTATATAAAGGGTGTTTTTTTTAGAGGTAAGAACTTTAAATTGCAATAAAACAACGATGGATTATTCGATTGACAAGATTTTTTTTTATTCGAAAGATAATCTTGTGGCATTACATTTTAAATATGATTTCTGGCATATGACAGCCTCGGCTGGCTCGGATGTAGTCCAATCTGGACGTCCAATTTTCGATGACTTTTTCCAACATTTGTGGCTGTATATCGGCAATAACACGGCGAATGTTGTCTTCCAAATGGTCAAGCGTTTGTGGCTTATCCGCATAGACCAATGACTTTACATAGCCCCACAGAAAGTAGTCTAGCGGTGTTAAATTACAAGATCTTGGAGGCCAATTCACAGGTCCAAAACGTGAAATTAGGCGGTCACCAAACGTGTCTTTCAATAAATCGATTGTGGCACGAGCTGTGTGACATGTTGCGCCGTCTTGTTGAAACCACAGCTCCTGGACATCATGGTTGTTCAATTCAGGAATGAAAAAGTTAGAAATCATGGCTCTATACCGATCACCATTTACTGTAACGTTCTGGCCATCATCGTTTTTGAAGAAGTACGGACCAA
Organism: Diachrysia chrysitis; assembly: GCA_932294365.1. Taxonomy (NCBI): domain Eukaryota; kingdom Metazoa; phylum Arthropoda; class Insecta; order Lepidoptera; family Noctuidae; genus Diachrysia; species Diachrysia chrysitis. The sequence goes on along the minus strand of OW028659.1, from coordinate 2,647,279 downwards.
TGATTCCACCAGCCCATAAATCGCACCAAACAGTCAGTTTTTCTGGATGTAACGGTGTTTTGACATACACTTGAGGATTATCTTCACTCCAAATGCGGCAGTTTTGTTTGTTGACGTAGCCATTCAACCAGAAGTGCGCTTCATCGCTAAACAAAATTCGCTTATGAAAATCGGGAACAACGGCAATCTCGTTTTGGGCCCATTCGACGAATCTACGCCTTGCTTGATGATCGTTTGGCTTCAATTCTTGCACGAGTTGGATTTTGTAAGCACGCAAACCAAGATCCTTCCGCAAAATCTTCCATAAAGTGGATGGACACAGATCCAATTCCTGTGCTCGATGGCGGATGGACTCATTCGGGTCTTCCTCAATGCTACGCTCTACAGTAGCAATAGCTTCTTCTGTACGCACCGTACGGCGTCTCTGGGGATGCGAGTTATCAATAAGAGTAAACGTGGTGCGAAAACGTTCCATGGTTAAAACACTAAAAAGTATACAAACAATTGGAGTAACTTTAGCAAAACGGTGTATTTGCTAAATGGCGCCAGCATGATTTATTTTTTATTTATTTATTTATTTAGGTTAACCAACAATCGTTTACACTATATGAATGCATGATTGTAAAAACCCATCTCAGACCAAATGCAAAAGTTTCAGAAAATCAATGAAAACTGTCTGGTGTAAAAAAAAATTAGGTCCATGTTTTTCTTTTTTTACTATTTATGTGGAAAAATATTTAATATATGGTATGTTAAAAAGTGGTAGCATAAATATTCATAGATTTATTTGATTTTTTAAATTTTGTGAGATGAGGTGGATTTTTACAGTCTTCATGTACAAGGTGTGTTTTTACAATCAAAGTCCAATTTGTACGAATATTAAACAATATTTATTTTCTTAAAAAAACAACAGAATTAATCTAATTCTTCATCTTCGACATTTTCAGCTGTTGGCCATTGCAATATTTCGTTCCAGAACTTAGTTTTTTCGTCTTCAGGCACAAACTGAACGCATTTTTTCAGGTCCTGCATCTTCTTTGCATTTAAAAAGAGCTGCCTTGGTCCATATGCAGGTTCATTCGGTAGCGATACGGTAATATGTGGCCTTATCTTCAACAAAAATGTATGCTTTATCATTCCATCAATGAATTCCTGCGTTTTTACCGGCACATCACTGCCGATCTTTTTGAATGTGAGGTGATGGAACTTTGAGATACTGAAGCTTACTTTCTCCGTTCTCGGAATTCGCCGATCCTTTGTTTCAAGGGATAGTGCAGTCTTTTTGAAATGTTGAACCCACCATTTTTTAAACTCAGTCACATCCTCTCCGCTGATCAAGTGAACTGTAAAAAAATTACTCTGCCTGCTCGAAGATACGATTAATTCCATAAGTTCCCGTACACTGTACAGCCTTTCTTTACGACGAAGGCTTCTTTTTATAATCCCAAATGCTCTATCACACGGCAGAAAAGAATGGCCACGCATCGGAAAGATCTGTTGAATTTTTTTGAAACGCCCGCTGTCAACTAGGGCCATATTCATTCGTACTGATGTATTGTTTTTATTCTGCCCTGCGCAGTTATCAGAAAAGAGCATTAGTTCTACCACTTTTTTGTCGACGTACTCTTTAATGTATGTCATAATAAACGAGCATAGGTACTTCGTTTGGTCCCTTTTTTGCTTGCCCTTCATGATATACGAACAGGACATTTTTACCCGTTTTCAAATTGTGGATGCAGAAGATAGAAACGCTCAGTTGCCGTAAATAAAATCGTAGCAAATTCCCAAAAATGTTTCATCTTCTTGGGATCTTTGCCTTGCTTCTTGAAGTTTATTATAGAACTTCTTTGCCCTCTTTTTGTGTACTAGCTTTTCGGCCAAAGCTACCTTTTTAGCTACGTCATTTAGGGTTTTCGAATTGATTTTCAAGTCTAGACTCTCGTAGAGGCAGCACGTATCTACTGCTGGTCGTCCAAAGCGAAGAGCGAAGTTCTCCCGAATATTTTATTATAATATTCGTACTTAATCCTAGTTCCTGGGTATTTTTCCTTGTAAAGTCAAAACATTTTTTTTACTGATAGGTCAGCAGGAAGATACTTTATTATGCCAGAAGAATAGTGGCTCTCTTTTGCTGGAAAACAGGAAATATGAGAGATCACTGCAGTGATTTCATCACTAGACATCGCATTGACCGTTTTCGATTTCCCTCTCTTGTCTTTCGGTATGTTACCCAAGACCAACAAGTCACGGAGCCTCTTAACACGGTCCTTAGTAATACCAAACAAGCTAAGAAAAGCAGAATGGCATACATCTTTCTTCTCATTACCAATTTGAACGGTGTATGTAAACATTTTCTGTCTCAATGGGTTCTCCTTCAGCACTCGGCGTCGTTTTATGTCCTTACAGGATATTAACCCCTGGAGATAGATATCTTGTTTATTTTTTGTCGCCAAGTTATATAATTTGGCAAGGTTCTCTAATTTGTCATTTTCGGATATGGTTTCCCAGCATTTTTTAGCACACTTGCATGGAGGTCCTATTGTCTTAGCCCGTACAGTTTTATTTTTTGTCGTCACATAAGCCTGTCCATGAATACGTGCTTGTTTGATCTTATTCCGAGAATAATCAGCAGAGTTATCACGTCGTTTTTTAGTGCGTGTTTCACCCGAGGAGGACTCACCTGGGTTTAAATATATTACACTTTCCTCCATTTCAGCACTCATTTTCACCATTAAGCAGCAAAATTTAATTTAATTTGTGTAATACAAGTAATTCGTGTCCGTTACAGTCACCTCAGTTGTTCAAACTAAACAAACTAACGTTAAAAACGTCAATATTAACAGCTGACAGTTTTAGGTGTTGCCACATGTTTGGTTGTAAAAAAACACCTCATCCAGGATAAGGAGGATTATTACGCTCATTGAAATATTTGTGCTTCTATTACTGTGGAATGCTTACACGACTGAGGTGTGTTTTTACACTCAAACAGTTTGTCTTGCCGTAGAAAATATAAATCCACAATAAACAGTATTTTGGAAAAAGTGGTCTGAGGTGGGTTTTTACAATCATGCATTCATATACAGTACTGATTTCAGGACAAGACTAACATTTACAAGTGCAACAATTAATTACAGGTTAACATCACATGTACAGTAAACGGCTTTACATAACATATTATAACTTATAAATTATTGAATTATTAAAATCTGATTTTTACATACAACGAATAAAGAATTCAACATTAATATTAAAGAAAAAAAATGTATCTTAACATTCAATATTGCTTAGAACATAAGTACAAGTATTAAAATAAAAAGAGAAAATACCATTAGCATGCAATTACATTATGATTAATATAAGTAATTATAAATTGAATTATGAATAAAGCTAATAACCATAAGCTGACAAGAAAATAAAATAAAATTATAAGAATAAACTGAATGCATTGAAAAAAAATTGAATAATTCAGATATAAAATTAAAATAAAAATAATAAAAATAAAATAATGATGAATTTGACTGTTCACGTTCACTGGACTCAACTGTAAAAAATTAGGAGAATACCAAAAATAAGCCATTATATATTATATGTCAATACGGAAATACCATATTAACGGCAGACATTCTGACATGATGGCAAAATGTGCACATGATGACGATGCTAAATGGATAGGAGAATACCAAATGTGCCAAATCGGTCAGGATGATGGCATTTCATTGGCATTGCGCGGTTTATAAAATAGGAGAATTGGGCCCCTGGTTCTTTCTTAAAATATTCATCCACAATTTTGTTATTTGTTTTTTCATCATTTATGTATTTATCAAACTTTAATCTCTGAACACGTCTCTGTTCGTAAAACTTTTGTTTCTCGTCGAACCATTTCAATTGAAATCTCATTTAATCTACATTTGCGCTTTTACGAGATATGTAAATTTTTAAAGATTCTCTATCATTTCTTATTTTTAAATCAACATCTTTTTTAAATTTCAATCGCTTCTTTTCCCTCTGATGTTCCTTTGTATCATAAACAACTTATGTCTTTTTCAAAAGTTTATATTCAAAAATATCATCAGATGATTTTCTATTGCATGTTATGCGGGCTCCAGACTCCTTTGTGATTCACGCCGTAATTTTGCCGCAAAGCCGTCGCGAAAAACATGTCCCTCCACATTCGCTATCGTTCAGTTTAGTACGCGCGCTCGCCAAGAATGGACGCCGAATGTAGTGCTATCGCCGTGACGCTATGCGCTTTGGCCTACTATAATTATGTATTATGTATATACTAGGCTATCAACGCTCTCCTGAACTCAAACACAGATCTTGATATGTTTGCGGATGAATGGAAAATGATACAATCGGAATGTCTGAAGTTTTGTGAGAAGAATGCATGACTGAGTTGAATCATTTATACTTTTAAGTTAAATTATATTAAATAGTGTAATTGGCTTTGGCCGTTCTATTTAAAATAAAATAAAATAAATAAATATAAAAATTAAAAAAGAAATTAAAAAAAATGGAGAAGACGAAGATGGTGGATGACAAAGATACATCGCAACAGAACAAGGTAAGTGGTACATACCTACGATAACAATGCCGATTTAGATGGCGTAATAAATCTGTTAAATTAGTTTAGCCCTGTCAGACACAAAAAACTACGTGGTTTTAATTGCTGGACAAAGCTAATTATAAAATTAGTTCTAAAATTATGGTTATCTTATTTTAAATGTTAAAGAGAGTTAAAGCATTTGCCATCCAGGTCGACACCATTGTCAAAAAGCAAATCAATCTTTTACACGACGAGACCGCAAGTGATAAGCTTGACATGCACTTGATAGTACTATTTAATTGCATACAAAACGAGTTTTATACGGTTATTTTATTTGTTGCAGTGATTATGAAACAAGACACTCAACTGCGAATAGCTATCCCAGCAGTGCGTCTGGCTGTTACGTTAAGATTCTTGGCTTCTGGATAATTACGAAAGCTTGCATTTCTTATTCAAAATTTCCCCTCAAATAATTTCGGAGATCATACCTGAAGTATGCCTGGCTTTGAATCAAGTCTTGAAGGAGAAAATTTTGGTAATAAAATATTACTTAAAAACATGTTTATTTAGAAAAATAGAAATAATCACTTTGTACCTATTCTGAGATCAATCCTTAATAAAAAAAAAACATCTGAATTATAGAAAACTTAAAAAAACTTTGGCTTACTTAGGCAAGTTGAAATGTTTTATTAATTCATTTCCAAATTCAGTCTGTGAATCTTCTGTCACTTCATATGGAGTCACTGTGTTTGCAAGGTAATGAGTGTCTGAAGATTCGTGGCCATTGTATATTAGCATAAATCTCGAACCAGAGTTTCTGCTATTTTTAGGAATGTGAATGACTGGCGGAATCTGAATACGGTGAAGGCATTGGAGTTGTAACATATTTTCCAGTACCAATAATAGCGTCATACAATAAATTATCCATATCCCTTTGTACTAAAATCTTGGTTCGCTCATCTCTAATTTTCCTTAATTTCGTTGCGACGGCTGCAGCAAAAATGTCTTCGTCATCAGGTTTTTTTGCTACCATCTGCTTGTTTACGTTATTCATAATGGACAAAGCTTGGGCGATTCTCGGGTCTTCATCGACAATACGGCGTTTAAGCGAGTTCTTCGGAGCCTTAAACTTTTCGACTGGCCTTTCCTGAAGAGACTCTTGATCTTCATTTACTGTGTCATTCTGGATAATAATATCTTGTGAAACCTGAAATAGTAATAAAATTTCCTTTTTCAGATGCTTAACACTTTAGAAGAATGGATGATCTTAGAGCGCCAATTTGACCATCTTTGGAATTTCCCTCATTGCATTGGGGCTATGGATGGCAAACACGTTGTTATTCAAGCTCCAAGTAATACTGAAAGCGACTTTTTCAATTACAAAGGTGATTTCAGCATTGTGCGTTTAGCCCTGGTTGATGCAAATTATAAGTTTACGTACGTAGATGTCGGTTGTAAAGGAAGAATATCGGATGGTAGTCTTTTCAAAAATACTGGTTTCTATGCTAATCTTCAGCAAGGAAAATTAAATTTGCCTGAACCTTACCCGTTACCCGGAAGGAACAAACCAATTCCACATGTCATTGTGGCAGATGATGCTTTTGCGTTAGATATAATACGACGGGCCCGTTGGTCTAGTGGTTAGTGACCCTGACTGCTAAACCGGAGGTCGTGGGTTCGATTCCCGCCCAGGACGAATCTTTGTGTGATGAGCACGATCATTTGTTCTGTGTCTGGGTGTAATTTATCTATAATATGTATGTATTTAGAAATATATAAGTATGTTTATCAGTTGTCTGGTTGCCATAGCACAGGCTCTGCCTAGTTTGGGATCAGATGACCGTGTGTGAGATGTCCCAACATATTTATTATTATTATTTATTATATAAATTTAATGAAACCATATCCCGGTCAACATGACAAAAGATCAAAAAGAGAATATTTAATTATCGGTTGAGCAGAGCGAGACGTATTGTGGAAAACGTATTCGGCATTATGTCCGGTGTATTTCGCGTACTCAGGAAACCTATTCTGTTAGCTCCAGAAAAGACACAATTGATAACACTGACATGTTGTTACTTGCATAATTTTTTGATAACCCAAAAATCGTCTTCACAACTTTATACTTCTGCTGGCTGTTTTGATACTGAGAACCAAATTACTCATTGCACTATCGATGGAAGTTGGCGGCGCGATGCAGGCATGGCAAACTTACTGCCTTTAAGACATGTTGGAAGAAGACCCCCCTGGCGATGCGAAAAACATAAGAGAAGAATTTGCACATTATTTCCAAACTGACATCGGAATGGTGCCATGGCAAGAAACACTGGCGTAATAGTATAGGTGTCTAAGTAATAATATTAGAGGTAAGAAAATAAACATTTAAAACGTACCTACCTGTTCATTTATTTCGTCGTATGAGTTCAAGCTGACTTTCGGCTCATCCCTTCTATGAAAGAAATTCGAATATGCATAAGCAAACCATTTTGGCTTATATATATCTAAAATCCCAGAACCTGAAGATTTTGAGTCCGCGATTTTGTTCTTTTCTCTTCGGTATTGATCCAAAATAATCTTCCATTTTCTCATTACCTCAGTCGAGTCACAATTAAAACTTTGCGCCAACTCTTGAGTGGCGTCGTGTTTTTTGTTTTTATTTTTTATAATCACTGTGACTAGAATCCCATAATACAGGATAAGTTTCAATAGCTTGAATAAAATTAATAATTTTATCATTCGTCCAATCCATATTCAACTTGGTTAATTAACAATGTACGCGCACAAATCAATGTTTTCACTCCGGTAGCGGAAGCAAGACTGAGTTCGCGCACAACAGGTTTGTACACGTCGACGCGAGTCCACTGCCTGCATGTGTGCGCGCACAAAAGTATACAGATGTGCGCAAACATTTCTAGAATGTTCGCGCACAATTTGTTATTGTTTGCTTTAGTGAGTCGACCAGAATAAACATTTGTGTCGTACACTGCATTAAGGCAGTGTTACACAGGGACAATAACTGTCGTCAGTGCTGGCGCCGAAAACTGACTCGTGTTATTTAGACGCATTCAGTATTTCGTCAGTAGTGAGTAGTCGAGAATATTTCTTTCAGTGTACACACGTTTGTAAAGTCAGTGCGGAAAAATGAATTCTCGAAAACACCAAAAAAAAAAACTAAATAATTTGTTGAGAAAATTTACGTATGTCATGATGCAAGAAGTAACTAGCGTGTTAGGAGAAGAATCATCCAAGCAGAAAAGAATTTGGGTGAGAAAATGGATTGATGACAGAGATAAAAATGGAGGTTCTGCTATGTTGCTAAACCAGTTGAGAATTGAAAATCCTCGGGAATATAAACTGGCTTTGAGAATGACGTCAAACAACTTCGACGAATTGTTTATGTTGTTATCAAGCTCCATTCAGCGTCAAGACACATTTATGAGGGACGCCTTGCCAGCCAAAGTGAAACTCGAAATCTCGCTGACATTTTTGGCTTCTGGCATGTCGTTTCGAAATCTCAGTCACTTTTATCGTGTATCGATACCATCTATTTCTAATTTAATACCGGAAGTTTGTTGGGCAATATATGAGTCATTGAAAACACAGGTTAAGGTAAGTTATTTATTGAAAAATTACTAAAGTATCAAAAATGAAACAAACACAAATCATTATAATCCAGACAAAAGTAGGTACTAAGCTGTATCAAAAGCATAATTAATAACATAAGTTGCACTTGCACTGTCGCTTTCCCACTCAACATTATTTATCGTTATTAGGAGCTGTATTACGGGCGGCACTGGTGATCACCTGACTGGGATTAATACAAATAATCTTGGACCTTCAGTTGGCGATGAAAAGTAAACTCCCATAGAGCTGCTTCTGGGGACAGCTGTCTGTGTAGACTGGGTGGGATAAAATCCTAAGGAGCTACTGTTGTCGCTGTTTGTCGTAGAAGCTGGTCTAGGAGTAAAACGGTTCTGCTGAGGCTGTGTACTAGTAGTAGCCCTCATAGAAAAGTGTGTATTTGTGTAGATATTCACGTTTCTTCTTCTCTTTTCCAGGTCTGCCAGTTTACACTTGGATATTATTATTTGAATTTCTTCCTATGCTATTATTCATTGTTCCTCAGAGATTGTTCCTCTTTTTTTAACTGAGAAGCCACATGCTTTCCGTAAATATCACAATCATTTTCTTTGTCTGATGGCATATTGATACACTGTGATACATTATTATGTCTTTTATAATTTCGGACATCTGAGACAGTTTGTTACGTTTTACCTCGGTCTTTTCGGTTGATTGGAGTTTGGTGTGGTCGACCTGGATTCTGAGGCTGGTGAATTCCCAGTGTTAATTTTTTCAGCATTACTAAGCTGTCTTCGCTTTGATCTTATCTCATCTTCATCACCATCATCGTCCCAGAAACAGGAATATTGCTGGGAGTATCAGAATTATCCTGAAAATAAGTTATCCGTTAATTAACGAGTACCTAAATCGATTATTATTATGCATTATTATTTCCTTTATTCAATTAATTCCATATAAAATAATCAACTAATCTCACTGTAACTGATCGCATTGTTCGTACAACATGCCCTATACATAACTGGCTCAGAAAAACTTCAAGGACATACCTAACCACGAGATGTGTTTGTTGACTATGAAAATTTGGAAACTGGAGAAATTATTCCAGGATTATGGAGGGACGCCAACTTTGATTTGCAAAATATTCAGCCAGTGGGTAGTAATCACTCGTCAAGAATGGCCCGACAATTGAGAGAAAGATATACGAATTACTTCGTAAACGAAGGTGCCGTATCATGACAATCTAGAATGATACATTAGTTTAAAGTAAACATAATAGGGTAAACAGTACAGTGATTGGCACTCTAAGATAACCTTCAACATATAAGTAGTAATTTCTTTGTGATATTAATATTTTTTATGTATCTAATGTTTATCAAATAAAAGGTATATAAGTATAGATTACAATGATTCACATTGGTATTTAAAAAAAATTGCTTTATTGCTTAAAAAGTAACATAAAACTTAATTCTATGCTATTGCACAATCATTGGCACTGAAGTATAATTATTGGCACAGTGAATTTGGTATAACGATTGGCAGTTGTATTTACCAATGTAGGCACACCTAGGTACGTGCCTAGGTCCATTAATAATCTCGCTTAATCATCTTCCAACTTTTTTAACAATTCTTCATCTGTCATTGGTCTCAATCTGTTTACTTTTATCTTCTTATCATTTCCAGTTTCCCTTGAATCTCGAAAAGTTATGTTAAGAGGTTTAAGTTCGTGTAAAATTGGTCCCTTCTTCAATTCTTTTTTTACCATCTGTACTTGTTCCGATTCTTTAAAGGTTCTTTCAACTGCATCTAAAATTGGTCTGTTTTTAATATCCTTCAGGGCAATAATATTTGCAGGTTTAACTTCGTTTATATCGATACCAGAAATTTCAATTGTCGTAAAGGACAGAACACAAGTTTTCAGAAGAGCCAAAAAACAAAAAAAAAAATTTTTTTCTTATATATTTTTCTAACAAAGTACTAGGGTAAACAGACAGTCATTGGACAATTAAGCGAATAAAATAGTTTGATGATTTTTTTTCCTTCGACTATTTCAGTATCTCATAAACTGTAGAGATATTTGGAAACTAGATAAAATGAGCTATCATAACAATTAATTAAAAACCTTACTTCTTATGAACAGTTGAAAAATATTATTATATTTAAAAAAATGAACAAAAAGCATAGTTATTGGACAAAAATTATAATTATTGGACGGTCGGAAACAATTATTGGACAGTCAATTGATATAGTGAAATTATAGTTAAACACGTAATAAAACACTATAAGAACATTATGTATAATATTATTAGAACAAAAATAGCTTTTTTAATTCAAAAAATATATAAACACCTCTGAAAACTAAGTCATATGTAAATTATTCATTACTAAACTCTAATCAGTCTCAAACGTTAGAGATCATAAATATTTAAAGAAATAAAATCTGAAAAATAAAGTTTATGAAAAACTTAAGAAGAGTAACAACTTTAAATTATTATTTGGAACTTATTGGTCACAAAATAAATTAATAATATAGGAAAATTGCAAGAAAAATTACAAGTTCAGAACTTCTTGTTTTGGTACATATCGAATAGGATTTTTGCCTCTAAGTCTTCGTTGGTATTATTAGCTTCATCGTTAGAATGTTCTTCCAAGCTTATCTCATCCTCATCATCATTATTGTTCACTGTACTATAGCAAACATGGCACACAAAAAGATCTATTGTTATGTCTTCTGGTACATGTTCTTGGTGTTTGTGAGGAACACATTTTACGTGAAATATCGAAGAGCACATATCACAATACAAACGATTGCTGATTTTTGTTGGTTTTAAACATATTTTGCAGGTGTTTGTACTTTCCTTTATTTTCTTTTTTCCTGACTTTACATTATTGTTTTTTTCATTTTGATTTTTATTTTGTTTTCTTCTCTTACTCTCTTTCTTTCTACTTTTATTTTCAATGCTGATTCTTTTTTCTCTTTTTGTTCTTTAAACATTCTTCTGTACTTGTCTGATGTTATTGCGTATGGAAACCTCACTGTATTTCTTTTACCTTTTCTTTCTGGTGTTTTAGGCATTGTCAAAAATGGTGCAAATTGACTGTTAGATATAATTTTAAACGCAGGACTTTTTTCAACTAAACTCACATCATCAGATAAATTTTCTTTTTCTTGTTCTTGCAACACAGGAGTATTTGTAGCATTTTCCTTGACTGGTGTACTAACCATTGGTATACTTGGTTGAAAATCTTGTGAAAGTTGTTCTGTAGCCGAATTATTATTGCAAAGAATAAATTTTGGGTGAAACTTTCCCTGTTTTTGGGCACAACTGAAAACCACTTTCATCCCCATTGAATACTCGAGTAGGGTCATCCAACAATTGCAAAAGACCAATTTCTTCTAAATACTGGTGTATCTCAGCAAACCATTTCCGAATATCTTGTTCTGAGACATTTGCACTAGACTGAGCAACTCCTTCACTAGTCCGTTGGACAATGTTAGGGTGTCTTTTTAAAAATGCTTTTACCCACCCATCCCCAGGATAATTATCCTTAAAAAGATTTGGCCGTGGATTTTCCTCAAGAAATTTGGATACACTACGTTTCAAATTTTCAATTTTTAAATGAAAACCCTTCTTCATTAACCTTATAATCCAAAGTTCTAAGATCTCATCTTCATCATTTGTTAAAACTGGTTGCGGTCCGAAGGAAGTCCTATGATCAGGATTTTTTAATTTAAAATGCAGTGTGGACTTTGGAATGTCATATTTTCGGGCAATTTCTCTTATCTTTGGGTTTTCCGTTTCCTGTAATTCCCTGAGTGCTAAAAGCATATTATTAGAGTCATAATTTTTCTTTTTTCCCTTAGGCATTTTTGAGACTTCAACCTGCAAGCAAACAATTATTGGACACAATAAGTGACAATTATTGGACAGTGTCCAATAACTGACAGAATAGTCTGTGATACTTGAAATTGAAAGTGCGTCATATGGAATTTAAATGTTTAAAATGAACGCAAAAAACAACATAGAAACTCAAAGCTCTGAAAAAAAATAGTTATTGGACACTGTCCAATAATAGATTTTTTCAAATTGTACCATACAATTACTGGACAGGTGAAAATAACCTCAAAATATAACATTTATGAGATAAAAGTCCATTCATCATGTAAATTGTATGATATCTTACCAATCTCCGAGGTGCCAAAACAATATCAATCACCACTATGCCAAAATCGTAACAAAACTCTAGACTCAACCTTATAAAAATAATTATTTTTCAAGACAATTATACGTTTCCGTGACAGCCGCCGGGAAATATTTTTTTTGACAGTTTACCATCTGTTACAAAATATATGAACTATAACAATGTTAGGAACTTATAGATTTAAGTAATAGATATAGATGTCGCTTTTTATTTGTTGTTATCTTATTTTTAGCAAATCAAAAGGGACTGTCCAATAACTATTCAGTGTCCAATGACTGTCTGTTTACCTAGGTATTCATGGTGTCAAAAGAAACCCTAACTATTTTTTCGTGTTCTATCCATCTAATAAACCAAATCATCAAAATAAACCAAACTAAATTATTGACGAAGATTAGAGACCTTTACAGCCCAAAAAAAAATAACTGAAGTACTTTACAACCACGAAAAATTAGTTATCATATAGTCAGATATGTCGTAAAGGACTAATCTTAATCATCAATGGGTAGTACGAGTCAATTAATTCAGAGACTAAGGGGGTAAAAGGAAAAAAACCCTAAAGTTCTAAATAGAAATACCTACAATAGGTAGTAAAACCAAGTGAAATAAAAAGTATTTTTATTTCGTTATATTTATTATTCAAATAAAAAAGTTAAAATAACCAAAATAATAACAAATTTTGCCCACCAGAGCTCAAAACTCAAACAATTGACATTCTAACGTAGTAATTAAATGAAAAGTAATCAGTCTTCTAAAATTATAGTAATGGAACTTATGCTCGGCCCAGCTTTTTGATCCGTAGTTAACTCAACTAATGGTTGCAAACGGTAAAATACCATTTTTCATTTGTTAGTCTCACAAATCTATACTTAATATTATAAAGCTGAAGAGTTTGTTTGTTTGTTTGAACGCGCTAATCTCAGGAACTACTGGTCCGATTTGAAAAATTCTTTCAGTGTTGGATAGCTCATTTATTGAGGAAGGCTATAGGCTATAACATCACGCTACGACCAATAGGAGCGGAGCATAAATGAAAATTGTCGCAAAAATTAAAAACCGTTGAAACTAAAACACGCGGACAAAGTCGCGGGGGACAGCTAGTGGTCAAATAAAAGTTGAAGTGTTAATTATTTGACCATTTAATTTGTAAGACTAACAATTGAGGATAGGAATTAGGTATATTGTATTAACCATTGGTTGAGTTATCAAAAAACTGGGCCTTAAACAGTAAAATTTTAGAGATCATTTGTGTCGAGATCGTCTTCCTCGTCAGTTTCAGGAAGACTATCTTTAACAGTTCCTAAGGACGGCAGATCTAAATACTCCTTATGAAATCTCTTTGGTATAGTTCCGTTAGTACATAAACGCTTTAAATCGTTGTACTTGGCGACCGGTATAGGGTTAGGTTTGTCATAAAGCCTTGAGAATCCAATATTAGAAGTAGCATCTTCTACTTTGTCGGCACCTGTTAGATCTCGGTTTTGTTTTCTTGTTTTTTTCCCTTTGCCTTTTCCTTTTGATCCTCTTTTGTTATATTCATCATATAATGTTACTACATGAGCGTCTTCGTTTTCTTTCATTGAATATTTTACTTCCATACTTTTAGCGTTTTTTTTCTTGAATGTGACAATACGCATTGCTTTTAGCTGTATTTGTCTCTGAGAAATATTGGTAAATTTGTCAGACACCAAGCTGTCCCATTTGAGAAAATCGGAGTACTCTAAAACATTAATCTTGTATGGTTCAGGACGTTTTCTTGCAGATTCTATGTACGTCGGCCATTGACTCGGACTCCAAACAATAATTCTTCTAACCTCGCGTTCAATGACTGCATGCATTGAATCTACGGGCACGTATGCTCCGGTAGTAAATAATTGATCTGTACTACTTCAACGTTTTTGGAATTCTGTAAAAAGTAGTGTAGGGCTGTGAAAACTATCTTATTTTTGTTCTGCCCAGGGCAAGAGTCGCAATAAAGTAAAATATTTTTAACAGGACGTTCATCAATTTCTAGTAGAAATTTATAAATACAAGTAGCAATTTCATTGCCACCCCTTTTTCCATCGCTTTCTCCCCATATATAACAGTGTCCTTTTTTGGTTTGGCTTTCGTAGAATGTACAGTTATAAACGGCGTATTTTCTAGAGTAATATAACAACATACTCTCTCCATGAGGAGTATTAAGCACTTTTTGCAGGTCAAAGCTAACTGTGAGCGTATCGTAGGAAGTTAATTTCTGATGAATTTTAAATCTTTGGTAGCTAGCTTTTTTTTCCTCGAGATGAACAGCCATGTCCTTGATTTCTTTTTCTAATAATAATTCTGTATTTTCAGCTTTTGTACATGTGGCACATTTGTCTTTTTTCGGTGTATGGAATCGAATATTGTAATCATCGTTAAATATTTTGGTAAAAACTTTTTCACTTAGGTGTAATTTGGAATTATTTTGGCAGTGTTTGAGATAAATCCTGAATAAATTTGTAGCATTTTTAAATTCCTGAGGTAAATATAGACATGAACTCTTTTTACGACAATAATGCGAAGGAACGGCTGGTAGGCTTTCGATAAAAGCTTTTGCGTATGCTTTATCTTCATCACTATACTTCTGTGCATGGCATGTTCTCTTTTCTACGCTTGCCATATTTTCGTGTGCATTTTTTACTGTATATAAAATAAACTTTTGGGTAATATCTAATGGGTTAAACAAAAACTTTTGACAAACTGGTCTAGATCCTTCACCTTCATTTATAACGTAATCAAATGTTTGGCCTCTTCTGCTTTCTACTGATTTAGTTTTTTTTTCTTTTGATTGGAATCGGTTGTGCACATCTTACGATCCAGTCTTTTCGGCGCTGAACATCTAGAGTCCAGAAATAGTTAAATAGGCTCATTCTTCTATCCTCTGATACTTCGTAACATTTTCTAGCACATGCACCAGTTAAACATGGGTTTATTTTCATTGACTTCTCTTCTATCATACTTCCTGATCTTGTTTCATACGACTGACCACAATTTTTTTGTTGTTTCCTAAGCTTACTTTTATTTTCCTTTTTGGTTTTGACCTTTAATTAAATTTTCTTTAACTGTCTTTTCTCTCTTATTTATTATTATTTGTTTCTTTTTCGTACACTTTTTCTTTTTATTCTCACTGTTAATTGAACTCTCCGACTCATTCATGCTCCAAAGATCGGAACTGCCTGCAGAAAACTCTTCATTATCAGAAAGATAATCAACGTAGGATTTCAATATCTTATTCTTACTAGGTTTAGGATGTACATAATTTATATCATGATCACTGGTGTCAGTTATTGGATCAAAAAAACATGTATCAAATATATTGATAAGCGAAGGAGAGCCCTTATTCTCTTCTATACCCTCAGATTCGTGTTCAGAGACCACTGTTTTCAAAGAAGTGTACACCTGAGATTGTTGAAATAATTTAGATTGGTCACCATTGTCTGTTACTATTTCAGTAATGTCACGGGAATGATGCGCCAGTGGTTCATTTATAACGTCAGAAGAAGTAGTCCGAGTGATCTTCTTTATTTCAGGTTCAGTCGTAAAAACAACATCATCCGGAGGCATGTCCTGGATAACATCAGCGGTAAGTTCTTCACCAATAGAAGTAGCCCGAGTGATCTTCTTTATTTCAGGTTCATGCGTAAAAACAACATCATCCGGAGGCATGTCCTGGATAACATCAGCGGTAAGTACTTCATCAATAGGAGTAGCGTGAGTGTTAAATTGTTGTGATTTTCGGCTTTGACATGTCGCAGGCGGTGGTGGTAATAATATTATATTATTATTGGTAGGAACTACAGAATTTTTACCAAACTTAGCGGAGATTTGTGCCTCGGTCGTCCCACTATCTTGTCCCACATTCCAAAGAATTCCTCGTTCGTCCCACTTGAGTTTTAAACTCACCACTCGTCCCACATTCCTGGCAAATTCAAAGTACAGTTGACAAAAAATATTGTACTATATCTTCCAATAAATTGAAATAATAGTTTTTTCTAATAACATAAAGATATTAAATACTTCCAGTTCTAGGTATGCATCCGCGATGCATGTTTTTAATTTTAATAATTAAAAGATCTATTGCAATTTAGGAAAATCTTTATTATTTAGTATCACAATCAAATCCAAATCACAGTACTATTAGTTACACCTATCAATATACACATTTGTATTTATCTTATAGAAGTACCACGTTAAGATATATATATGTATTACACATGTAATATTTATCTGAGATACTTCAACATAATTAGAACTACTTATTTAAAAAAACCTTTATTACGTGACTAATATCACAATCAAATCACAATCACAGTATTTTAATTAACCTCCTATTTATGAAAAAGTGGTATTTTAACAATTAAATTTCCAAAAAATCAACATTTGTATATAAGTAACAGTCAAATAATTATAGACCGTATACACATTTGTATTTACCTATATGTACCTTATAGAAGTACCACGTTATGTTATTTATGTTAATGTGGTATTTCAACATAAATTGAAATATTTATATTTAAATATCTTTATTACGTAACTAATATCACAATCAAATTACAATCACAGTATTTTAATCAACCTACTATTTATGAGAAAGTAGTATTTTAACAATTAAATCTCCAAAAAATCAACATTTTTAAACTTATCATTAATATAGACACATTAATATCATTAATAAACAAAAGGGCTGATTTTTTCCAGGCAATGGCCCAGTGATATAGTGCCATTCAACATTGCCGTTACAGAATCAAATATATATTTGTCATGAGCTATATCATCAGCACGCCGAGGTTTACCTTGGCGAGCTAAAGAAAGAACAGCGTCGTTTTTGATCACATTCAAAAAGCTAATGATGTTCAGCTTTCCCGAATATGTTCTGTTTAATTTAGCGTTACTGCCTTCCACTGGGTTATTTGTTCTGTAGATATCCCCCCAAAAATCCCATTTGCCTCGATAATATTCGTTGTCAAGCCATGCCGATACAAAATAGTCATTGAATTTCTCAATATTGAGAGTTTTCGGACAATCCTCCATTATATATAGCCATCCATCGCATTTAAGTTCAGGTGGTAGCAAAGCTAACGCTGTGCATAGAGCTATATGCTTTTTGAACATTCTCTTTTTATTTAACTTTAACGCCTTTGCTCTCTTCCAAAGTGCTTGACTAAAATGGAAGTAACAGCCTTTGCATATTACATCCGGAAAGATGTTTAGGATTGCGTTCATGGCTGCTTTCTCATAATCTGTTCTGAATGAAATCGGATGCCATTCTGGAATTTGCGATTTGATAAGAGCAAACGCAGTCTCATATGTGAACTCTTTTTTGTCCATTAATAAGATGTATATTAAGGGCACGACGTGAATTTTCTCACTTGTGCTGCCAAGGTCACCGTAAATCACATATAATTGTCTGAATGGTTTCACTACACACTTAAATGTACCATCTGCAAGGTAATGTTTCACGTGTTGATGAAGTCCTTTACTATTTACATCAGCGAAAGCTAATATCCTTGTTTTTCTGTACTCATAATCAAATAAAACAAAACTCATGTAACTTACTGGAATTTTTACTTCAAACGGCGTTTTAAATGTAGCTTTCTTTATTTGCTGGGCTTTGTTTCGAGCACTATACAAGCTGTTCTTAACATTCGATAATTCAGGTAATTTTTCTATCTTGTCAGTACCTTTGTCCAATAATTTTTTTATGCTTGAATTGAAGACAGAAGGAATCGATTTTCCTTCAGAAGATTTTGCTTCTTGCTTGCAGCGATGTATTTCTTCTTTAATGTCATTTCTTGCTATGCTGGGCGTACAAATGTCATGACGAAGAATTTTCGTCACATTATTATTTGAAGTCACCATTCCTCCATGACACCTTCTGTTCACACATCTCCAGACGATTGAGCTATTTTTGTTCTCTCGCTTTTTCGTATATTCGTAACCGGCATGCAAAATAATAGGCACACCTCTTTGTGATTCAATGAAGGTTATCTCTTGGGATGTAGAAGCCAGACTGCAGCCAGTCTGAAGATCAGCTCGGGATGATGAAGCCACTGGCTCCATGTTTCAGGATGAAGAAGCCACGGCTCTATATCTGATCACCTGCAAATACAACGTGAATTAGTTCTGTGCCTCCTGTAAAAAGGGGGTACCAAGTCCAATATACCCTTTTCGTTTTTAAATGAATATAAGAGAGCAAAAAATTAGCTTTCATCTGTCTAAGAAAGGTATTCCGAACGAAACTATGTACAATAGTTTCGTTTCGTAGATACGAATCGTGAATAGCTATAATGATTAAAAATCATAGCTGAAAACCGACTTCAACGTGTTGAATATGGTTTTATCATACATGCTATTGTCAGAACTGAGCCAAATTGAAATGAGACTACACGGGAAGCACCAGCTTTCGAATCAAAAGAGTCATCAAAACTGATTCACCCAGAAAACACTTTGTAGTTGAGAACATCCTCATTTTATGAAGGAGGTTAACTAAATTAAAATGCGACCATATGGGAAGCACCAGCTTTTACATAAAAGAAGATTTATCAAAATTGGTTAACCTAAAAAATACAGTATAACCGAGAACATCCTCTTTTTTTGAAGTTTGTTAAAATGGGTAAACAAAATTAATGTGAATTAGGGCTCAAATCAAATTATTATTTGTTCAAATTTCTAGTTAATGTGAAAAAGGGTTACTCATTTAAAAAAAAATACTAGACGATTTCGTGAAACAGGGCCATAGATAAAGAACTCCATGACAGGACCTAGGAAACAGGAAAAAAAATATTTTTCAAAATTTTATTTGCGTCTCCTAAAAAGTAGCGATGTACTCTTTTTCACAGGAGGCACAGAGTTAAGTATGCATATAATAAAAGACCATAATCCTTAGACAGCAACTAATATAAAAGTAAATAATTACCACAATAGTGATATAAGTCAAATCATTTATCATGACTTCACAAAATATGAAAAAATCGACATAATTATAATTATTACTTACCCTTTAAAACTTCACAAATATTGAACCTCACTCTATGAATACACCACGCTTAATGTAAACACCTCATATTTAAAATTAGCAGATGCACTTTGTAACCGCATTTGCTCCGATTGCGCTGATAACGCAAAGCCACGTCATTGGTCAATTGATTAATACAAAGAAAGCAGAGCGAGAGAGCAAGCTCTAATCCGGTCGCACAAAAATACCGAAGCTATAAACATTCAAAAACTTGTTCTAGGTTAATAATAATAGTAGTGGTCTAAGCAGTGGGGTGCACAGGGTTTGTACTTAGGGTCGGCTATGTGTACTTTATTAATGCCTTCAATCTAAACCTAAAGTTTGATCAGAAAAAAACTGTCATGGTGGCGTAACTTGTAATTTTATAATTTATATTATAGTGGAGTCTCGGATTGAATTAGTTCATCAAATTTTCCGCAACATGAGGTTATTTATCTTTCTGGTCAGTCAGGTTTTTAGGCTGACTGTACAATTAAATCAAATTTAACTCATATGAAAAAAATGTGGGACGAGCCAGAGGCATACGAATTGGGACGAGCGGGGAATAAAATATTGAAAATTAAGTTTTGGGACGAGCGAGGCATACAAATTGGGACAAGTGGGGAATTTTTTATGTGGGACGAGACTCTGTGGGACGACCGAGGCACAAATCTTAGCGGATCGCAAATATCTTTTTAGTTGCCTTTTGGAAACTTTTTCATTTTGTTTAATATTTACTTTGCTTTGTTGTCGATTTATGTTATTATTTGAAAATATGTTCGCATTTTCACTATAATTTTCTTCATCTGTGTCATCTATTACTTCACTACTATTATCAGAAGATTGAAGAGAATAGGACCCAATAGGACGCTGTGTTTTCCAGAAAAAACAAACTCAGTAAGCCTGCAGTAACCGTATAAAAATTTTGGTAAAAAGTAGCCTGTATGCTTAGTGCGAGTCACCAACTGTCAATTGAAATACTTTACTATCACGTAAATCGAGTTTACGTCTAACGCATCGACGACAGTAAACTTGCGAGTGCGAGTTGTTCTTACTCTAACTATAAAGTGTGCGTTTACTCACCGTGAGACGTGAGGAATGAGAACGAACGAAACGCACGGACTAGACTCTACTATATGTAATCTGTGGAACGGACGAGCAAATGTAGATAAACCGACCAAAATAGATTGAAATTTGTATCTATCGTACTTAGTGTGGGCTGCCTATTTAAATAGTGGTGGTTATACTTCAAGTTTGAAAGAAAAGTTTATTTTGTTTAGAAGTTTGTTTACATTGTGATAATGTGATTTATATAAAACTTCTAAGATGTTTAGTAAACCGAGGACCAATAACCTTAACGCGAGCTAAATGTATCATGCATGCACACAATATACCAAACTCTTTATGCATTGATTAGGAACATACTACATGTGAAACTTGGATGCTTGTACAACAATTATTAATATGAGTATTGTTATGCGTACATAAGGCTACCTACTAAGTTATGAAGTTCCACAGAATTGTTATGAAAGGCTTCAAGTGCAATAAATCTTTGACTTTGAGTGTCGTGCATCGTATTCGACCGCAGTGCATTAGAATTTGATTGGCTATGCCCGCTATGGCTACGCGCCTTCGTTGGGTGCGCGTATATTTCGCGCCAACAGCTCGGGCGCCGTTGACGGTCGCCTCGAATCCCGCTTCGGCCCTTGGATGTCCACATTCCACGGCCCCGTCACAGAAACATGCAGAGTAAAGACAGCCACAGTCGACCATTTACCTTCTATTAATATTGTTAAGATTCGTCATAATTATAGGTTATATTATATACATTGTCTTCCCTGGCAGAGATTTACTGTACCTATTATGTTAAAAATAAAAGTATTGCAATCTTGGTATTTGGACTTTTAATACTAGGTACTATAATTGCTCTAATGTAATATATTATAGTAGCTTAACACTTCTTATTATGAACTTACTAGGTATTATGATTATTAATTATTTTAATAGGAACAATTAGCTATTATGAAATGGTACACTGGCAAAGTAATATACTACCTATTGGTAATGCTACAAAGTTGGGTAAGTCTTTAGGTTAGGAAAACATAATAATGTTGTTGACAAATATAATTTTATTCTAGACCAATAAGTCACTTATTACAATGCTATAAATAGAATTCTAATTTATAAAACAAAGTCACCATCGGCAAGATACATAATTACATCTAGAAATTGTAACTTCCTAGTACAAACAAACATAGTAGGTACCTACTCACACAAATATATATATATATCGGCGCGAAAGCAACGGTTCATCGTTTATAAAAGAGGATTATTAATTAAATAACTCTGTTTAATAATTTTATTAGATTAAAACTAGTTTATAAGCCGTTAATTAATTAAACTATGATTATTGCAATGTAAAAATAACGTAAATACTTAACCTAAAAATTGTAAACACGTGCTCGCACACTATAAATACGGCCGCACAGCCCACGATCGAGCATTCTTACTCGAGCCGTCGGACAGTGCGGACCTCTCTAACAAGTTGTTACGCTGTCAGTTGAATAAACGAGGCTTTGGTAATACTTTTAGTGTTTTCTTTGAAAATTGAAGATGAGTGATCACCAAGAAAACATTCGTGACGTCAGCAGTGCTGACGTCACACTTTTTAAAAATACAACCGAGGCAATTTCTCCGTCATCAGAAGTGGGATCGGAAGGGATTCCGATCCAAGCCACCTCCTCATCAGCTCGTTTACCACCTGAGCAACTGGCACCAGCCAATACCCAGCATCAGGGACATGTGCTGGTTACCAATGCACCAATGGAAAAAATACCACAGTCGGGATCACAAACCTACTCCTATCAAGGAATGCCGATGAACGGGGTACCACCACAG
Organism: Diachrysia chrysitis; assembly: GCA_932294365.1. NCBI lineage: Eukaryota > Metazoa > Arthropoda > Insecta > Lepidoptera > Noctuidae > Diachrysia > Diachrysia chrysitis. Next base: position 2,625,041 of record OW028659.1, on the reverse strand, counting down.
TTCCTTATGCAGATGATGGAAATGATGCAGAAAATGTCAGAGCGCTTGTGTGCTCCACCCACCGAGTCAAAAGTAAGGATCAAAGACGTATACTTACCATCATTTGACCCGGATGCCTACGTCGGAATACGAGAATGGTGTCAGCATATAGATCAGGCCATTGAAGCATACAAACTGAACGATTTCGACGTTCGTATGAAAGTCTGCAGCCTGTTGAAAGGGCGTGCAAAAATGTGGATTGACGATTGGATGGTGACAACTAATACATGGGCAGAGTTACGGAAGAACCTCATCACCACGTTTGAACCTGAGAACAGGTACTCGCGAGACATCGTAATGTTCAGGGAACACGTTTACGACTCGTCAAAAGATATTGCGGAATTCTTATCACGGGCCTGGGTCCTTTGGAGAAGGGTCACCAAGGACAAATTAGAAGATGAGCATGCCGTTGAGGCGGTGATTGGATGCGTTAATGACGAGCGTTTACGCATCGAATTACTGAACGCTAGAGCAACCAGTGTGCCTGAACTGATCTCAGTTGCAACGTCTATACGGAAGAAGCGTTCCCATCCTAACGCAAGTTCCACGTTGCCAAACAAGCGTCCAAGATTTACGGACAATCAACAATCAACATCAAGTTGCCGTATATGTAAGAAGACAAATCACTCTACCAATGATTGCAGATTTAAACCACCACAGGCCAAACCTGAAGCCGACAATAAGGATCCTAAACCACAAGCCATATCTACCTGTACCTATTGCAAGAAAACAGGTCACACTTATGAAACTTGCTTCAGACGGGAACGTTCGTTGACATCCAACGTCAATTACGTGTCAAGCAACAAGACTGGTCCTCTTTGAGGGCGAAAATTCACCGTGATAACAGACTGTAATGCATTGAAAGCGTCCAAACACAAGAAGGACCTTTTACCAAGAATTCATCGTTGGAACCCAACTGAGTTAGTAGTTAATATTATGTCAAGAGACTTGAACTGGCTCAAAATTGAACAACGACGCGATGATGAACTGCGACCTATAATGGACAGCCTAAGTAATAATGACCCAGTAGAGGATTACGTCTTGGAGGATAATGTCCTTAAGAGACAGGTTACTGATCCTGTATTTGGGCAGCAGCTTAGCACAGTCGTCCCCAAGTCCTTCCAATGGAGCATTATCAATTCTTTTCACACCGCACTGAAGCATCCCGGCTGGGAAAAGACATTGCAAAAGATCAGAGAAAGTTATTGGTTCGACAAAATGAGCTCTACTGTTCGAAGATTCGTCGATAACTGTGTAACATGCCAAACATCTAAAGGAAGATCTGGTGCTATTCAAGCTCAATTACACCCCATACAAAAACCAACAACTGCTTTCCAAGTTATTCACATGGACATAACTGGGAAGCTGGGCACTCCAGATGATCAGCAGTACGTTATAGTTACCATCGACGCCTTCTCGAAGTACGTGTTACTATACTTCTCCAGCAACAAAAACCCACACAGTAAATTGGCTGCCCTGAAACGCACTGTGCATCTATTCGGAGCACCAGTTCAAATCATAGTCGATGGAGGACGAGAGTTCCTTGGCGAGTTCAAAGACTATTGTAACCACTTTGGAATAGATCTTCATACCATAGCTCCAGGAGTTAGCCGAGCGAATGGCCAAGTAGAAAGGGTCATTGCGACTCTCAAAAATGCATTGGTGATGATTAAAAACTACAAAGTAGAACAGTGGCACACCGCGCTTGAGGAGCTACAACTGGCAATGAACTGTACAACTCATCGTGTCACGGGGGTTGCTCCATTGACATTAATTACACAACGAAAGCACTGTGTACCTCCTGAGCTCCTCAACTTGAACATTAACGATCAGACCGTAGATATTGAAGCACTTACTCGTCACGTACAACAGAAAATGTTGCGTTCAAGCGAACAAGACCGACAACGATTCAATTTACGTAAAGCCAAAATTCATCATTTCCAACGAGGAGAATACGTGTTGATTAAGAATAATCCTCGCAACCAAACATCGCTTGACCTGAAATTCAGCGAGCCATATGAAGTGTCCAGAATACTGGAAAACGATCGCTATTTGGTGAAAAAGGTGGTCGGCAGAGGGCGACCTCGCAAGGTGGCTCATGACCAGCTGCGAAGTGCTCCACAACCTGGTGAGCAGTTGACCGTATCGGCGGGACATGTATCACCTAATCCTCGAGACTCTGCTACAATTGACACATTGACACGCCGCGACCTACAGAGTGAAGGCAATTCATCAGAATAAAATTGCAAGTAACTTAGTTCAATATAACTAACTAAATACATACAAAGAAACAATACACTACATACGTTCAATATTACTAACCTAAACTAATTCCACGAGAAAATTTTCGTTTATGTATCTACGAGATTCACCGAGACACTTCGAGAATCACCGAGACACTTCGAGAATCACCGAGACACTTCGAGAACCCTACGAGAAACTCCAAAAACCCTCTATGATATTTCTAAAAACTCAAAAACATTAATACTCCCAAACATACAAAGACAAATGTTTGTAAAACAAATACCATAAAGCAACACAGGTTGCTTACAGATATCCGACTCAAAGGAAGTCCAATCTATTGTTACAGATAAAAATAAGAACCAGAATCAAGGAGGCTGGTGCAGAGCGCGCACCGCCTGTCAGTATGGCCGTATCGGCGCGAAAGCAACGGTTCATCGTTTATAAAAGAGGATTATTAATTAAATAACTCTGTTTAATAATTTTATTAGATTAAAACTAGTTTATAAGCCGTTAATTAATTAAACTATGATTATTGCAATGTAAAAATAACGTAAATACTTAACCTAAAAATTGTAAACACGTGCTCGCACACTATAAATACGGCCGCACAGCCCACGATCGAGCATTCTTACTCGAGCCGTCGGACAGTGCGGACCTCTCTAACAAGTTGTTACGCTGTCAGTTGAATAAACGAGGCTTTGGTAATACTTTTAGTGTTTTCTTTGAAAATTGAAGATGAGTGATCACCAAGAAAACATTCGTGACGTCAGCAGTGCTGACGTCACACTTTTTAAAAATACAACCGAGGCAATTTCTCCGTCATATATATATAGTGCAGTTAATATACTAATAGACTTAATTTATTCAATGAAAATAAATGACAGAAATCACTCATTATAACAAATTAACAGTAAAATAGAATATAAATATTATTAATGTTACAAATGTTTACAATATAAAGGTGGTAAAATGAAGAACTATGCTTATTGTTGTAATTTGCTTGCATGGTGTTTACTACTATCTTCCTATTTTGGAGCAATGACTGTGTAATTCTAATTAAATTAGTTTGTCACTTTTTCCCATATAAATGAACCATAATTTGCACCTCCAAAGGTTTTAAATATTTAATTCTATATTGGTCATCACATATCTGTAAAATAAAAAAAGTATTTGATAATTAATCAATCCTATAAGAAGGTAAGAATTATTAATATGTACACTTTTTATATTGTAATTAATTCAGTTGCTGAGTGGTAATCAATGCTCATTCCTTTTCAACCTTAGGAGAGGCCAGTGCCCAGCAGTGGTACATTTATAGGTCAATATTATATCTTACTATTATAGAATAGAATATTATTTATTTCTTAGTTCATGATAATTGCAGATGTTACAATAATTATAAAATGGTTCACATATACTATTATTTATTTCTTAGTTCATGACAATTGCAGATGTTACAATAATTATAAAATGGTTCACATATACTACCCTATCCGGTGTAGAAATATTACGGTTAGAATAATATTGTTATTATACATTTTTTTAAACTTGTAAAACAAATGTATACATTAAGAATATAAAATACACTGTTAATATTCAATACCAACTATTTATTATTCATACATTTTAATCTTTATATTGTGTTGTAAATATCTTTAAATAACAAACTTTACTATATTTACACTTAAAACTTTAAATGTGTTAAACTAAATTATTTATCTTAGTATATAATTTAATTTTGAATGTTCATCATTTGCATGTATAGTTTATTCAATATTTCTTCAGCAGCTATGGTAATAGGTATATATTTGAATCACTGTTTATTCTAATGTAAGACCTCAATATGCCATATAAATACTAAGAAATAAATGCTTATCTAATGTATAACCTATAGTTGCCTCTCAAATTACATTGGTATAGTTTATTCATAGTAAGTAAGTAAATCATGTTATAGATCATACCTTGACTGATTTCTTGCCTGGCAGTTGAAGTATTTTGAAATTATATTTCCCCAGTATGTTTTTATGTCTCAAAGCCTGATAACTTCTTTCATGTAGACACTGCACATTTTTTAGCAACTCCCACTGGACGCTGATAAGACACAGTGGCATACAAGGGCTGTGACCACCTAAAATAGTAAAATTTATAAATAGTAAAGACAGTGTGCCAGACGGAACGTTAAAAAAAGTGTGTTTTAAGTACTGTGATACACTACCTTATCTTCCAATCTTTGAAGATGGAGAACCAGTGATTGTCTTAGGTTTTGACACAAAAAAAATCTTGGAAAACCGAAATTTTCTCATGAACTTGCCCTCCGCGGGTCCATCAGCGGATTGCTTGAGTTTCGTGCTCTTGTACGACCACGGGACGCTTTATATTACGCTCATCTTGCGATGGCACGGTCTCAAAACTCTTCCAAGAGAAATATATACGAGATGCCTTTGTAATAATTGTTCACAAAATTAATAGAAATGAAATCATGTAAGTTATTTAACCACTATCACAACGGTTTCACTAGAAAATATCAAGTGACAAATTTAGATTTACGCGCTCACTAGTGAGTGCGTTAACTTTTCAAATGTCAAAACCGTTTAAATTGTAACTCGCACTCGCTGTTTTCCATACATTTGGTTCTAACGCACTCACTTGCGTTTGCGTTTACGATTTACGTCACGTCGCCGTAAAAAATTAACAACTTACACTCGGAAATTTTAGTTTTGAAGTAAGGCGCTAGATGGCGCTAACTGAGCTCTATACAAATTGGCGTTTACGCCAACGCGATAGTAAAGTAAAAAAATCTCGCACTCAGCATACTGGTCATATTCTGGTTTTCTAAAAATAAATCAATTTTTGATAGACCCATAAAGCGGTTATCCAATAGTGCTGCTGCGACAATGAGCTTTGTTACTGGGAATCTTTTATTTAATTTTTCCATCATGTTGCGTTTTAAGCGCAACATTATCAGTGCCTCGTCATCTTGGTTAAGCTTTAAAACGTCCATAATCTCCGAACGGAACACCAGAGCAACATTCATGGTGCATGTTTTCTGACTAGACATTATTTGGACAACTTCGCGAAAGCTTTTCAAAAATTTTACCAAATCTTCTAAGAGAATCCACTCGTTTTGAGTGATTCTGAGATCTTCCTGGCCAATTTTCCTCAACATATTATTGATGGCTTCTCTGTTGCAGATATGTATTATACTTTCTAGCATTTCTAAAATGCTGTGCCAACGAGTTGGGGTTGCAGTTTTGATTGTTGGAATATTTTTATAATTTTCGGATCCTGATGGTAAACTGGAAATTGCCGAAATTTCGGCATTTTCCAGTATTAAATCAACTTCAGGAACAGGGTCGCTCTCGTCACTTTCTAAAACTTCAACGATGTCTTCTATTTTTTCCAAAAACTCTAGCTGTTGCTATACCATTACGGCTTCAGCATGCAACTCGGGGGCGCGATATCTCACAGCCTTAACGACTTTTTTGCATTTCTGAACTAGTTGAGCAATTTCTGGAACTGAGTTTATGCCATCGACTGTAACCAGATTGTGAAGCCCATGACCTAGACATAGATGGTGAGTCATATTTGCCATCCCAACTGCTCGTTTCACATTGCTTCCGGCATCAGTAACTGCAACAATTGCTTTGTCGTCCAATGTAAACCTCTTTTTTATGTCCTCAATCCCATCATTAATTTTATCTCCGGTTTTTTTGCCCGTCATTATTTCTGTACTCAAAGTCAAAGCTTTTAAGACAAAATCTGAAAATAAAAATCTTTATAAATAGTTGATCTTACGATTAAATGTGCTGTTCAAACTATAATCCTACTATAATATATAATATAATCCTACTACAATCTAAAAAAGTTACTTACCTGTAGTTAAATAATGCAGAGTGAACGTTATATAATTCAGCCGTCGGTACTGATCAGTCCACAAGTCGAAAGTCATGGCCAAGTGCTGGGCAGCATCGATGGAAATTGTTTCCTTCACTTTGCTCAACATAGACTCATATACATCTGACAAAGCGGTGCCACCAACAGTGTAACGCGATGGAATATCATTGGCGTTTATGATGATGTTATATTTCTGAAATAGTCAATAAATTATTTTCTACCATAAAAGAGAGTCATTTATGAATGTTATAGTATGTAAGTTAAGCTAGTAAAATTTGGTAAATACAAGAAAATAGAAAAATGCACGCTCGAACATACAATCAGAATTAGTCGTAGAAAGAAGAACGCTTGGACCCATCACCTTAAAAAAATCCACCATACCCTCATCAGAAACAGAATCAAATGGAAGTAAGGACTTGCAGAACCATAAAGCCAAATCTCTAGCCAAAAGCCATTTATCATATCTTAAGGCACCCGTAGTTGAGCTTGTGGAGCTACCGGTTTTTGCGGGTCGTGCAACAGCAAAAAAATCTTTCATATTAGTTTTGGCTTTGTCAGCACTGGTATCTCGAATTTGATGATCATCTCGCAGATGGCGAGTCAAATTACCAGTGCTTACTTTTTTATTGTAGTTTTTTATCTTCACGCTGCAAGAAGCAAAAGCATGGCGAGTAAACCGTATCAATGAGTAAAAAAATAAAGTGTAGCACAAAATTATCAACATGGGACAACAATGTGCGAGAATTAAGCATTTATTAAAGGTGTATACTAAACTAAACGAGTATACAAAATTTACGCTCAATCGGTTAAAGATATCTCCTTCAAAATAGAGTTGCAAAATTCCACTCGAACAAACATATACACACATACATACGAGTACATACATACATTTTAAGCAATTGCAAGATAAATAAAAGTTTTTAAAAACAACAATAAAACAAATACCTAAAGTGTTGTTCGTTATGAAAAACACTTTAGGTTTCGAAATGTGTTGAAAGCAGCAATTTTTTCTTTTAATGTTTATCACAGTAAACCTTATCAAATTAAGGGTAAAGTTTCGTTTTTAATAACAAAATATGAATGTAAAATTAGCCGTTTAAATAACACAAAAAGGAATTATTGCATATTTGAAAGAGCTTGTGCAATCTTATCCCCGGACACCATTATAGCATTTGCCAAATTATCCAGGGACTGATCAAGCTTTTTCTAACCGGCGGCATTGAACCTCAGCCTCTACCCTCTTCTCTTCAATTTTAATTAGGCGTTTTCATTCAGCCTGCAGTTGGTTTTTTGCTCTTAGTTGTCGAGTTCTTAGTCTTGGGTTAGGTATTGGCGCTGAAGCAAGCTGACGCCTGGGTTTCTGGCGGATTCAGTCCTTGTGACATGCTAGTCATGGGATCTTGTCCAGTCTCCTGTGTGTCTAGCATGGGGTATGCTTCTAACATACTTGGCATGTGATCTTGAGATTCCTATTGAATATGGGCGTAATAAATATCATAACAGATCAACAATATAATTATATTGTAATTAATACAGATACCTAATTAAAATACTAAGCAAACTTACCGAAACGACATTGAGGGGTATGCTTAATGACTGATCACCTCTTGCAAAGCTGGATCCTCCCATTAGGGATAGAATTCGTTCTTCCAGCTCTGAGATTAGCTGCAGCTGTCTACTCTACCACCTGTGCGGGCCGCAGAAGCATTCCTTTGGGCGGCGTTCTTTTCAAGTGTGTACTTCTTATCGGACCAAAACTAAAAATAATTAAAGAGTTGTAAATTAAATAAATTAGAACAATATACGATCTAATCATTAGGGTGTTACCACACCAATCGATCGATAGTCGATCGATGCCATCGATCGACATCCGTCGACGTTGATCGATTGGTGTGGTAGCTTTAATTGATCGACGGATACCGGTCGACTAACCAATCGATCGATTGCCGGTCGATGGCATCGGTCGACGTAGATGGATTAACCCCGGCTATATTCCATCAGTTTCTTTTGAAACGTATTCACAAGAGGACGCGTTGTTGTTGGCCAGTACGATGTTGCTCGTACTATTATTACGGAGACGCAAACCCAGAACACTTTGGATGCGACCGTTTTTTAAAGCCAAAGATCGCTTACATTCTGCAAATTACATTTTAAACAGTAGATTTTTGGATACTTTTCGAATGAGTAACAGTGATATTGAAAATCTCTTCAATATGGTGGCTCCTTCAATTGCAAAATTGGATACCAATTACAGACAATCAATTTTACCTAAAAATCGGTTACTTATAACACTCCGATTTCTGGCCAGTGGTGATTCTTATCAAAGTCTAGTGTTAACGTTTAAAGTTTCACAACAAAGTATTTCTTGTATAGTTCCAGAAGTATGTAATGCGCTTATATGTTCTCTCAGGGATTACATAACAGTAAGTATTTTTGGACAAGTTTTTATTACAATGAATAGAGATCTGAAGAAGATACTTGGCTTCAGTCACAGAATAAATAATAGTACTAACTTCAGTCATGTATCTCTAACACAAGCTAGAGGAAAAGATGTTAAACAATAAGTCCAGTAATAAAATTATAGGTTTATAAGTATATTTTTAGATAAGAATAATATAATTCGTGTTGGTGGTAGACTTAGTAATTCAAAATTATTTAATTACGATAAGAAACATCCAGTTTTGTTGTGTCACAAACATCGGTTTACTTGGCTATTGTGTTCATACGAACACAAACGTTTACTTCACGCTGGACCTCAGCTGCTAGTGGCTACCATGCGCAATAATTGGTGGGTACTGAGAGCGCGTAATTTAGCAAGGCTAGTGGTTCATAAATGTGTAACCTGCATTCGCATGAAAGAAAATACGTTAACTCCACTTACGGGCGATCTCCCTGCTGAACGTTTAGAAGCTGGATTTCCATTCATGCGATGTGGTGTTGATTATGCCGGGCCAATATCTATATTGAATCGCAAAGGCAGAGGTTCACAACTATTTAAAGGTTATATTTTTTATACGTTTGTTTTGCTACCAGGGCTGTGCATTTAGAATTAGTTAGTTCTTTGTCCACTCAAGATTATTTATTGGCATTCCAACGATTCATATCACGACGCGGTAAGCCGTGCCAAGTTTTCTCTGATAATGGTAGGAATTTTGTTGGAGCTGAAAGGGAGCTTTCAAGTATATTTGAAAATTCAAACGAAATAGTTGATTTTGCTAGTATTAATAATATTACATTTAGTTTCATCCCGCCTTATGCGCCTCACTTTGGTGGTTTATGGTAGGCAGGTGTAAAGTCGTGTAAGTGACACTTGAGACGTGTCGTAGGTAATGCTAAGCTAACTTATGAGGAGTTTGGTACGGTATTGACCCAGGTTGAGGCCGTCCTGAACTCTCGTCCTATATCACCTATGTCCGCAGATCCAAATGATTATCTTCCACTCACACCTGCTCATTTCCTAATCAGCCGACCGTTGACAGCACCTGCCAGTGAGGACTTGACGACATCGAAGCCTGCCTGTCGCTACCATCGGCTGGAACAGTTGCGGAAACACTTTTGGGAACGGTGGTCAAAGGAGTACGTGTCTGAGCTTCAACGCAGGACGAAGTGGGCGCATAAGACAGACGACATCGTTAAGGACAGTCTTGTAGTCATAAAAGAAGATAACCTGCCTCCACTCAAGTGGAAAGTGGGTAGAATAATTAAACTGTTCCCAGGCAATGATGGTGTCTCCAGAGTAGCTGAAATCCAAACATCACAAGGCATAATCAAGCGTGCTTCATGAAAAATTTGCCCGCTGCCGGTTAAGACAACGTGACCACCAGTTTTTAATTGAAAGATGGATCTTCCAAGGTGGCCGGTATGTTGCGTCAAGCAACGCCATCTGTTGACGCAAAATGTTAAACTTTCGCGAGCATTAAGTTCATAAGGCGTCCGCTCGCGGCGCTAGTGCAGAACGATGCCGCTGGACCGGGCGTACGTGACTAATGTCGCTCTCTCTTCAAAAACTCCTGTGTAAGAACGAACATGTAAATCAATAAACAGTATTTTAATATTCATTTCGCTCATCATTGAAAAAGCCCTGCCTGCCACCCTATCTTCACATTCTTCATTGCTAAAACAGTCATGTTTTAATGTTTGTCTTCTATTTGTTCTTCATTGTCTAAATTGTTTGCCGCTATTGACCTCTGCTTTCTACGCAAGTTAGCTAAGCGGAAATTGGCGTCTGTGTTGTAAATGTTGTGTTTGCCCGTAATTGGCATATATATATTAGAATAATACCTAAAATCCTGTATGTGACTATGAATATATATGTACTGTGGGCGAACCTAAATAAATAAATCTAAAATTTTCTTGTATACTTATTTAAAATTTTCCAAGTAGCCTAGGGAAATCTGTCTGTTAAGAAAATATCTTATGATGCGATTTATTCATACTTTGTTTCCCATAGATTCAGGCGTCCGATTATTTTTTGCACCTAGTCTATTTTAGGCGGCCTCTAGACCTACAATAACATTGTACAATACTTTTATTGTACAATAAGATTGAAAGGAGCTCTGAATCCAAACGAGCAATTATATTGCACAATAATACGAACAGCACAATGTTTTCGCGTCCAGTCGGAGAATAGTATTGATCCCGTGTGCACCGTGCGAAGCAACATGTCCGAACAAGATTTAGCTGCAGCTGTAGTGTTGTTGCTTGTGGCTAAACGTAAACGAACACGTCGCTGGTCGAAAGATTGGTACAAGACAAGGCAGAAATATACTCACGAAAATCTTTTAAAAGACTTGATGTTAACTGAGGAAGCAGACTTCAACAATTTTGTACGACTGAGCTCTGAACAGTTTCAAAAGCTACTAGGATTGGTCACGCCATTGATTGAGAAAAAAAATACAAACATGAGGGAAGCAATACCACCTTTTCAACGGCTTTCAATAACATTACGGTATCTAGCGACTGGAAATACTCTGGAAGATTTAAAGTTTCACAGTGCTATTTCTCCACAAAGTCTTTCCTTAATAATTATGGAAACATGCGATGCGATAATACATGTTTTGAAGGAATTTATCAAGGTAAATAAAGATTATAATCTTTTCATTTATTTATTAAACTGTATATATTGAGAAAATGTATCTTCGTTCGCGTCATCAGCATCATTTTCCTGTTGAAAATTGTTCATGTTCTGTTGATTATTCTCTTGGAAGTACTGCTGGTTATGTGGCAGCTGCTCAGATGGAAGTTCAGAATTTTGCTGTTGAGAATAGTTTATAAAATATCGAGGCGATGGCGTGCCGCTGTAACCTGTTGGAGTTGGCGTGGATCTGGTATATGTCGGAGATGGAGTTATCGTAACTGTTGGAGTATTTATTTTTACCGAATTGCGGTGTAAAAGCCCTAATTGTCCTTCCATTATAATGGCAGCAATAGCATTTTTAGCAAAGATTTGTTGCATTGGTTCCATTTTCTTTAAATCTGCAGCACAAGACAAAGCCCAATTTTGATATTCGTCTGGTTTCTCTCTAAGACGGTTAGCTGCCAATTCCATAAGGTCATCATCAAGTTTTCTCTTAATTTTTTTAGCTTTAGTCTTCGGAACTGCATATGATGATGCTTGATTCGCTCCAACAGTTGTAGTATCTTCCTAAAAAGATAAATAATTTGTTTTTATTTTATTTTCAGTTACCGCAAACAGCCGAGGAATAATAATAATAATAATAATAATAATTTATTTCCAATAAACATTCACAGTGTTACATAAATATAGCAGATTACATAAAATAAAGACACGTATCTTAACAGTGGTAGCTTGCCTGAACTAGGTAGTCCTGTGTTTCAGGCGATAAGGGTTCACTTAAATGACATAAAAATAATCATATAACTTAAAAATACAATTAGGTACAAATGTAAAGTGAAAAACAAAATTCATAATGGATTATTAAACTTAATTATTATAATTATATATATTTATTTTAACACAGTTAGTAATTTCTCTGTATCTTCATAGGACATACTTTGTAGGACCTGTTTGAGAACTATCTTACACTTATTATAAGTCAAAGGGAATATATTTGCGAAGTCATTAATTCTGTTATATAGTAGCGGCCCAAGGAACATATAAAATTTTGCTACAAAAGCATGCTTTAAGACATTATTTTGCGGACAAACTCTGTCTTTCCGTCTATTATTCAAATATTCAGGGTTGTACGGAAGGCATGTGTGTTGTTTTAATACGATATTCATTATAAATAACTGCCTAACTGTTAATACTTCACACTGTTTATAAAGTAAGTTAGTAGGATAAAGAAAGGGGCGAAAAGTAGATACATAGAATAAGATATATAGAATGGCAACAAGTTGCCAAAGATTTTGAGAGCCAGTGGAATGCCCCTCATGTAATCGGTGCTATAGATGGCAAACACGTGGAAATAAAGAAACCTCCTGGTTCTGGATCATACTACTACAACTACAAAAAAACATTCAGTATTGTGTTGATGGCGGTTGTAAATGCAAACTACGAGTTCATTATGGTTGATGTTGGGACTAATGGTCGTGTATCAGATGGAGGTGTGCTGCAGAATACAGCATTTGGACAGCAATTAAAAAATAATGCTTTAAATATCCCACCACCTGCATTGTTGCCAGGAAGTTCCCGAAAACTCCCATACTTTTTTGTTGGGGACGATGCTTTTCCAATGTCTCAAAATTTAATGAAACCATATAGCCAAACTGGATTAACAAAAGAGAAAAGAATATGCAACTATCGAATATCGCGAGCTAGAAGAATGGTTGAAAGTGTTTTTGGTATACTAGCTACTCGTTTTGGAGTATTTCAAAGGGCATTTCCTTTTGATCCAATAAAAGTAAGGAAAATTGTTTTGACTTGTTATTATCTACACAATTTTCTGAGAAAATCGCGTTCGTATTTATCTCCATCATTCATGTTTCGTGAAGATAACGAATCAGGAATAATACACCCGCCATCTCAGGAAGTATTCCAGTTGACAACATTGGAAAATATCAATAAGAAAAATTCGCTGAATATCGCGAAGCAAGCACGGGACGAATACAGTGGATTTTGTAACAACGAAGGTGCAGTTCCCTGGCAAAATAAAATGGTCTCGTAAAACACAATTTTGTATTCATTTAAATTAAATAAATTAAAATTTACCTGTGTGTTAGTATTGTCCAAAGCAGAAGGTTCACTCTCTCCTCCCGGACTACCTATAGTAGACTGAGTATCCATACTAGACTGTGAATCCGATGCGGATTCCAGATCTTTTAAAAATAACATTTCTTTAAAATACCATAAAGTAGGTTCGTAAATGTCGTCTGTACTAGATCCGGATTTCATCGACTGGAGGTGTTTCTTGAGCTCCTTCCGGTAGTTAGTTCTTAAAGAATTGAATTTTTTCTTCACATCATCTTTGCTTGCCTGTGAAAACATCTCTTTGTATTTAGACAACAATGTTTCGTAAACATTGTTTTTTTTATCACGGTCATGATATTCTTTGCACTTGACATTCCACAGAGACGGCAATTCTCTGTACAATTGGATACATTCGCAGATAAACTCCCTTTCCTTAACTTTTGGATTCTCTTTTTCCGCCATTTTGCATGCGCGCGTGTACTCCTCGTGACGACGAACCACAGACTGAAAAATATTGCGCAATACTGACCCTACACGATGCAATGAAAAAACATGGTGCAATAAAAATTAAACTCGCTCAAACTTTCGGCCAATCATTGTGCAATCTTCAATATTAACCCTAAACGGTCAATTAAATTGCACTATTCGCAATATTGTGCAATATAATTGACCGTTTAGAGGCCGCCTTAGACTTCGGACAATTTCGCTTCTTTTTGTAAATTTTCCAGTAATTGCAAAATGTTCCGTTTAGTTCTACCACGCATTTTACGGTTAATCTTGGCATGTCAATTTTCTAAAGATTTGTTTATCGATGACGCTGTTCATACACGTTCCATTTTAAATATTTCTATTTCCAACCCAGTTTTTGACAAAGTATATTATTACATATTTGTCAAAACAAAGTATTATATATTTGAAATTCTATCATTTTTCTAGTTCTTCCGGTAGTGTAAAACCGGAGTTCTACCAATGAGGTCTAAAGAGCAACATGGTTTTTAGATAGTCGAGATTTGAGTTCTAGATCTTCTTTCCAATTCATCAGCTCAAAAAAAATGTTTTATGTGATTTGTAAAAGTGATGATTTTTTTTCCTAGTTACAAAAATAAATGATTTGATTCAGCTTTCTTCCAAAGTGACTTTAAATGGAAATAACCGTTCTGTATTGCCATCTCAAAATTCATTTTGAACTGACGTCGACGCCAATTCGGAAAATGAGTCTTAAACAAATAAAACAGAATTTCAAAAGTAATTTCCTTTTTATTTCAAAGCGGCGCAGACACTAATGGTACAACATTCGTGCTGATTAAAAAGCTTTCAGATTTATCTTATTCGATTACCTACCTAACTGTATATTTACTTTAAAACTAGGTAGGTACCTATAATGCAGGGTTACTTTTTTACATAATATTCTAATGACACAAAATAAAACAAAAAAGAAAAAAACAATCATAAAACATAAAAACCAGTCTTCTGCCAAACGATAGGTAACTAAGAGCTTTATAAAAAATATGCTTAAAACATCTAACAAATTAAACATAATAAAAAAGTAAGGAAATTGAAACTTAAAAGTTTATGTAAGTACTCGTACCTAACTACTAGATTCCCGATTATCTACTTATTGCAACATGTCAAAGATTTATGGCACCTTGAATTACACAAAATATTACTTTTTTTTACAATTGCACTCATAAGATAGACATTGTCCCTTAAAAATATTTTTTGCAGTTGTATTGCTTCATTCCTTGCCCATCAAATGAAGAAGACTTTTGTAGAAAATATTATGATAAATAGGATTGGCCGACAACTTATAGGCCGACTGATTGTCATTAAATATTGGTATGGGATAAGTTTTATTTGTTAATTCAAATAACAAATTTTGCAAGTACACAGCTTCTTTGCAACTCTCCGAAATATATATATTCCGACTCCGTACTGGACAATGCTACAGTAGTCTGTTTTTTGGTTTCCCAAGAGATTGCACCATACAACAGCCTGAAGAAGTATCCAGTATAGGATCTCCGATCATTTACATTACTGGCCCAGTCTGAATCCACTTAAGCTTCTAACTGGCTACTACCACTAGCAGAAAACTTTAAACAGAAAGTTTTCGACAGTTTTATTAAAAAAAAACAATTATCACAATAGAGATCATAGGTTGTAGTTGTAGTTGTAGTTGATTCTATTACCGACCCATTGAATGCGGCAAGATTCTATTACCGATTTTTCTCGTTCTTTTACCGACTGCTACATAGTTGTCACTTCTTTTATACTATTAAATAAAATAAAAAATAGTTTTTAAGGTATTTATTATATAATAACTGTAAGAATTAAGAATACCACTGTATTAATCATCTTAGTATTTATTTATTAGTTAAACTTATACAAGGTAATATTTAATTTCTTATACGACACAACTATATTCTAATCTTATATTGCTCACACGCCATTGTTGTTCACACATAATATATTGTCATTGACATAGACAGAAAAGTAAAACTACAGTGTTGCCAATATAAATGTATCATAATACCAACACGCCTCCTTACATTTATATTGCAAATAACTAATACATAGTATATTCTCTAATAATCGATGTTTAAAAATTCTCTGAATTTAACAAATTTAACACTTCCCAAAGCTTTTGTTAATACATCTGCAACATTGTTTTCAGACTCTATTTTAACAACTTCAATAAACTTATCTTTGACATTTTCATGAATATAATGATAATGCACCTCTATGTGTTTTGATTTTTTGGTAAAGTTTCCATAATTAGCTATGGCTACAGCGCCTGAATTGTCTTCATTTTCACCGGCTTACAAATTTTAGTAAATACATCATTTATTAGACTTATTAAGAAATTTATTTCTGTTACAGCTTCAGATAAGGCAATATATTCTGCAAAAGTAGACGATTTAGTAACACAGTTTTGTTTCTTTGATTTCCACAAAATAACATTTCCATGCAATCTAATTACATATCCGGAGGTAGATTTTCGGTCTACTACATCTCCTGCCCAATCAGAATCAACAAAGCAATCTAGGACATCAGCATTATCATTTTTATAATATTTTAGTTTTAATGTCTTAGTCAAAAACAAATACTTCAACACCCTCAAAGCATATTTAAAATGTGTCTCATTACAACAATTTTGAAAACGGCTCAAATAATTTACTGAGAATGAAATATCTGGTCTAGTACCAGAGCTAATATACAATAATGCTCCAATCAAGTTTCTATACTTAATGTTTTCATTTAACAAACATTTTTCCAATTTCAAATTAATTTCCATAGGGGTTTTAAATAATTTTGCATTTACAATATTATAGCGTTTTGCCAAAGAATCAATATAATTTTCCTGACTTAAGGTCAAACTGTTATTCTCTTCATAATTATATTCAATATCTATTCCAATGTAATTTTTAACTCTGCCTAAATTTTTCATTTTAAATTTTTCTGATAATTTGTTTTTAATTTCCTCAATAACATTTTGGCCTTTACAACAAATCAACAGATCATCAACAAATAACAAAATATAAACAGACAAATCATTTTCCTTTTTGAAATATAAACAATAATCAAATTTGCACCTTTGAAACTCTAGTTCAGTTAAATAACTATTGAAACATTCATACCATGCAAGCAATATGGAAATAATTTTCACACAATTATTGCAAATAATTCTATGACAAGCGAGGACGGTCAGAAAAGAAAAGGAGAACCACACTTGAAACAATTTAACTTCTTAGCTTCCACTCGAAACACATTTGAGCTGTCATGTGATGGCTCATTAGATTCTTCTTCAGCCTTTTTTAATTTTATTTTGCTTTTTAAATAATCTACAGTTCTATCCCTTTCTGGGAGCACGTCAATCAAGTCCCCAATATGACTGTAATTTTGCGGCAAAGATTTCAACATGTAATTAAGTTTTTCTTGTTCTGTTATTGCCGCTCCGGCTTGTTTTAATTCGTTCACACATTTTTCGAAATCAAAGTACAGAGACACTTCTGTGTAGTTTTACATTTTGACATTTTCTAGGTTATGTCTGCACACTATTTGCAATGCGGTAGATTTTTTCAGATACATTTCATCAAACTTTTGGATGATCTCGTAGGCCGTTTCTAAATCACTTATGTATTCTAATATTCTGTTCGTTATTGCGCTGTAAATGTAGTTAGTAGCTTGAATATCACGATCATCCCATGTGGCGTCGTCGGCATTCGTTTTGGCTCGCATTGTTACATCTTTACACTTTTTGAACTGCAGAAATTTTAGAATGCGTATTTTCCAGTTGCTATAATATAATATATATAATCTGAGCCATCAAATATCGGAATATTAATATCACTGTTTTTAGCAGCCATTTTTACGTAGATACTTGTTCGTCTTGTTATTTTAAATCCCAAATAATTATTTTAACTTTTCTTTCTTTAAACCACGCTCTGCTACCATGTAAGAATTAAGAATACCACTGTATTAATCATCTTAGTATTTATTTATTAGTTAAACTTATACAAGGTAATATTTAATTTGTTATACGACACAACTATCTTATATTGCTCACACGCCATTGTTGTTCACACATAATATATTGTCATTGACATAGACAGAAAAGTAAAACTACAGTGTTGCCAATATAAATGTATCATAATACCAACAATAACAATAGTTATGAGATCAAAATTATTACAATATAAACATAATTATTTATTGCAACGCTTAGAGCACTTATTTTTTGTTATTTTAATTAAAAAAAAATATTATCAGTCTTCAAATAATTAAATGCTTACTTTTTAATTACCTACATACTAATTAGATATTATAAATCAGTAACAAAAATTTATAATTCGCTCAATACAGAAGCCGACCCCAAGATGCTTGGGATTAATAAGGCTAGGAGAAGAGAGAGAGACTGTAATCAACGTTTGTAAGTTCAAATAAAGTAGTTTTAAAAAATATTATCAGAATCAGAATCAGATGGAAAAATAATATGTCGTTTATACGAAACAGTTTTTGGTACATGTAACTCATCAATATCAGATGATGATGTATTATGTATTTCTTTTCTGCTTTTTTCTGGTATTCCATGAACTTATCTAATATTGCAACAGTTGGTGTTATTTTTTTGGAAACTCTTTCTTTTTATTTGATTTAGTGTCAACGTTAGGAAAAAATAGAGCATTTTTAAAAGGAGTTGTAAAATTGAGCTCTTTTGGTATAAACCTTGTGTCAAATATAGAACACAAAACAATTGTCATTTATAACTGTCAAATATAGAACACAAAACAAGTGTTATTTATTACTGATATAATGGATAGATGGAGTTGTGCATTGACACCGCTATTCTGAATGGCGGTGTTAAGATTATCACCATTACCATCAATAAGTAAGGTGAAATTTCATTGTATTGATAGCTCAAGCAAGGTACTCGAAAACGCTCACTTAGTAAATAGACGTATTTCTTTGATTGGGTGTTTTTCTTTATTTTTTTGGATAAAGCCATGAATTGAGCTCGGTCATGGTCCTTCGAGCCGGATAGTATTTCCGTGAGTGCTACTCTGTCTATTTTAAGATCGCTACCGGTAATAGTGGTCATCCAGAAAAGCAAGAACTAGAGTGCTTGCATACCTGAAAAGGTGTGCATAGAGATATCGCAGTAGAGCGCGGTGCAGCAGGTGTGCTAGTGTAGCTGTAGAGGTGCCCAGCCTTCAGGAGTCGGAGCCAAGGCGCTATCAGAATACGCCTAGTAGACATTCAAGACAGAGTCGTAAAAGGGGAGCCTTTGACGACATCATCAACAGTGTATGTGGTTTGTTGAAGAGGATATTATTGTAAGTACTTTTGACGTGTTTATTTGTGCAAATTACGAATCTCGTCATGATTTTGCACAATCCGAGCGGTTATGTTATAATTGTCTCAATTAAAATCACTATATCAAATTCTGTCGTCAAACTTTTTCGTGTCGTGTATGCAAACGTAAGCACCACTCATTATTACATCCGAAATCGGCCTCAAACTCAACTGTACCTAACGAGATGCCTAATTCAACGGTTGAAGTTAATTCAATGATAGATAGCGTTCAGACATCGTTTTCAGATCATAAACCAGAAGCTACGTCGAAAGTAGCTTCACATTTTGCAGCCAAGTCGAAGTCTATTCAAGTTTTGTTAGCTACTGCTCTTGTCGAAGCACAGGCAAGGAATGGCTCAACACAACTGCTAAGGGTGCTATTGGATCAGGGATTTCAGGCTTCATTCATAGCGGAATCAGCAGTGCAGCTTCTTTGCATTAACCCTTAGCTGGTATCGCCTTTTTTGGCAACACTACCGGTATCGTGGGTCAAATTTTACCCATACCAAACAATCTGTTGTAGAACGTAGATTTTTTTTATTATTTGTATAAAATATGGTTAGTTATAAAATAAAAAAATATTTTTTTACAAAATTAACTTTGTTTAATTTTAGAATATAAAAAAATATCATGTTTTACACGCATTTGTAACTAACCTTATTTTTTGGCACTTTTTGGTTAGTGTGAACTTAAAACATAAAAAAAAAATAGAAATGTAAGAAAAACTTTAACTAAAAAAATATTTATGGTACTTCTCATATCTTTATAATAAAAAAATAAATAAATTACTTCTGAGATCAGCATAAAATAAAAAAATTACAACCAAAACCAAAATGACTTCTTCCAAACTAACAAAATAACATATTTCAGTCTTTATACTTTCTCACAACTGGAACATATAACATTTTGGACGGAATGTGTCTTACAAATAATATGTGAACATTTAGAACATTTTAGAGAATGTTTTCGGTCATTTTTCCAATCACATAAGTAGCATCTGGCCCTTTTCCGATTTGAAATTAAAGCTGCAGAAGAGGTCGATGCAACTGGTTCTTCAAGTTGGGATTGATTTTCCGGCTGCTTATGTATTTGCTCCAAAATGTTATCAATCCTCCTCTTTAGATCATTGGAAAAATTTGCATACCCTGTCTTCCGTTGCAATATAAATGGTGTAACCAAGTCTTAACCTATTTTCCTTATATATTTGTTCCTTTTTATGCGTTTTTCACGATTGGAGGCTTTCCACAGTACATAGCCATTAGCTGCAGAAATATTCAATATTGCCCAAAAAATTACACATGGCCATCTCTGAGTTCTTCTTGCTACCGAGTAATTCGCACATTTTTGGTCTAAAGAATCAACACCGCCTTTGGTACTATTATAAAATAGAATGATACAAATACAAATACAAATACAAAATTCTTTATTGTGGTACATAGGTAAGCAAATAGTTGTTACATGTTTCCGAGATTGTACACAGCTATGACCCGCCATAATGGCATACAATAATTTTCAAGTAGGTCAGTGACATTTTATAACATAAACATAGCAGAATCAAGTAGAAAATTAAAATAATAACAATTCAAAATGCAGCGCTTTAGAATTAACGAACATTTTTATATGTCAAGGCAACAGTTAAAATAATAAGACGTAAGACATAAATTGTAAATTCAATTAAAATTAATTAATACAAATAAAGAAATATACGGGAACAATTAAAATTAAATAACATCATCGAGATAATCCTTTAAAGTATAGTAACACTTGTCTAATAACAATTGAAATAATTGCTTTTTATAATTATGCAAATTTAAATCTCTAATAGTCTTTGGCAATTTATTATATATATCTGGGATTAGATAAAAAACGTTTGGAAAATTTCATCATTCATTTGTGTGTACTGCCACTATGTCTTTCTTTCGAACTATTATTATGAACTTTGCAATTGTTTCTAATAAATCTGCGCGATTCTTAAGAAATTTGTTAAAGTCAGCAAGTGTGGCTAATTCATCTAATTCATTACGGTATGTTTCCCATTCTCTACTTGTCACTGAATCCAATTTACTTCAGACTATGTGTATAATGAGCACATCCCAACCATCTGTGGGCAAAGCTAAAAAAAAAAAGTGTTTTCAAAGCTCTAATGTTACGATTAACTGTATCAATGATATTGCGCAGAACTTTAAAGGATTCTTGCTTTCCATGTTCAATATTAAAGATAGCTTGAACATGATTGTAAACTAGCAACCGAGTGTTATTGTAGCGGTCACATAATAGATGCCATGCAACATCATAATTCTCATCGGAGAAGTCAAGAGAACTTATTATTAAAGCAGCACTATCCTTTAAAGCAGCTCGCAAATAATGGAATTTACTAACTCTTGGAATAGCGTCATTTAAATGTATTAATGATACATATATGTCATGGAACTCAAGCCAGTTGTGATATTGACCCGAAAAGGTAGGTAAATGTATTGTAGGAAGTTTAAGTTTTATCCCACCTTTATTTCCAGAAACAGTACTAGCACCTGTAACCGATCCAGTGCCCGCAGGGGCATCCTGCTTACTCAACAGCTGCTGGGCAACAGCAATCGCAGCATAGTACTGGGTCTCGTACGTTTCACGTTCTTTGTACTGGTCCTCTGGAATATCAGATTCATTCTCTATATCACATTGTACACTGTCATTATCGGGATATAACTGCTCTATTTTGGTTAATCTTATTTTTAGTTCACTAATTTGTAAATTACTTAGCGTATCACAACTTTCTAATATCTCTAAATATGATTTAAATTGTGTTAGTTTAGCTTTAAAGGTTCCACGTTTTTTTTAGTTATAATTTATAATCCATAATCTAAACACGTAATGAATTTAATGAAATTAAAGTTCCAAGAAAAGCTACGAAAATCGTTAAAGTAGGTACTTAATTCAAGTTTGTACTTAAATTTATTTGTAATTTATTATTTGACAACAACACCAAGCAAGCAAGTGCAACACGCTCACAAGAGCTCCACGGCATGCAAATATGCCACGTGGCTAGCCCAACTGCTCAAGTAGCTCCGCTGTAGAAGGGCAACAGCGACCACGCTCTCGCAATGCAGATATTGAGCTGGGAACACGAAATAATTAAATATGAGTTAATGAACACAATAACCACCCATGCATAGAGGATCGTTACAAGATACTCAAGGCCTGACAAAGGGATTTTAAAGAATCGAATCGAAATTCGAACACTCGTAAATGATTAGTAGGTAATAAAGGGATTTAGCGAGGTTAGCTTAACGTTACAAGGGATTTTATAATGAAATTTGGATAAGGATACACGTTGCACTAAAGGTTGGCACTGTGATTCTTCTATATATTATTCTTCAAGTTGAATTATGTTGTGCACGACTCCACGTGTCGTGCTTGCGTAGTCCACGTAATGGCCGCCTCGTGCGCAATTTCTTTGTTCTTGAGGCGTCGCGTCGCCTGCGTAATCCGGTTAGAAGGACCAAAATGTAGAACGGTTGAACTCTGGCAGCGAAGGGGTCGACTTTTAAAGAAACAGGGGAGCTTCTATAACGACAATAATTTTTTCTTCAGTAATGATTAATGAAATATAATGTACTCTGTGGTAATGAACGACACACGTCTAGAGTCGCCGACAGACTGGTTGCGCACTGCCGCCGCCGCTGTTCCACCAGGCGCTGGCGCACCGCGCACCCCGCACCTCGCACAGCGCACCCCGCACTGCGTAGGTACTGTAGGTAGATATCGCCGCTGAGCCGCTCGCGCCGCGCGCCGTGCCGTGTACGTGTGTGTGTATATGCACGTTGGTGCGCCACACACACATGCAAAGCGTCAACACCCATGAACAGATTTTGACGTATTTTACCTTCATGAGATTATATTGGCATTTAGCTAACCACATCTGTAACCCTTTCTTCTCAAAAATTTAATGGCAACTATTGTTGCAGATTGAAAGCATGCCTCTAAATAAATGATCTATTGAAGAAAAACGTCTTAAGAAAAAATTAGCTGAGCGTAGTAGAATGACCAAGATAAAAAATGATCCAGATCTAGGGTCATTTCGCCTGTTCGCGTCCATTTAGTGCAGTTGGCACGTTTGACGGCGATAATAAAAATATCCCAGCACTAATTTCTATGAAAAATTGATGTAATGTGTTCATTATATAGTCTATTTTAAGATTAACTTTCAGTTTTGTTCGAAACATCTTGTGTTTTTTTTTAAACAGAAAATCTTCAGAATTATGCGTTTTACCCACATTGCGTCCACAAAATCCAAATTGCGTCCACCCGTGGACCATTTTGCGTCCACCAGCTTAGAAAAGGAATATAGAGGTGATATTTTTAAGAATTTTTAAAGAAAGATTGTATTTTAACTACATGTTAAAAATCAACATTATTCCGAGTGCACACCTTTTATTTAAAGATCTGGAAAAACGTCTTGTTGACTCCTCGCGTGACCCAAGGGCTGGCTTTTACCTCGGACAAAGAATTAGAATTGCCATACAACGTGGCAATGCTGCCAGCCTTTTGGGTACACTTCCAGTCGACAGCGACGTGGATGAATTTTTTGACGCAATTTTTTAGAGTTTTTTTTTAGTTAAGTTTAGTTTTGTTTAAAGTGTATATATAGTTAAGTTTGTAAATATTAAGATATAAATAATGTAAAAATGTCAAAAACAATAAATAAATACAACATTATTCTCATTAAAAACATCACTTAAAAAAAAACAAAGTAATTATTTTTTACATTGATTGAACTTAAATTAGGTTAGTAGGAGGTAAATAATGATTGCACCTTTAAGAATAAACAGTAATCAGTTCTGTTAATTGTAATCTAATATCACAAGGTATATTATTATTTCTAAAGTTCAGCCTTGTTAATAATATAATTAATAAATTAAATCAATTAATAAATATAAGTTTTTGGCTATATTAAATCAACAAAAGAATACAACAATTTTGTCGAATCATACCACTAGAAGAATTGTTGAATCAATAAATTATGAGACAAGGTATGATTATTATAGCCTTAGAAAATCAATTAATGACACAGGTCACATTCAAATGGCTTATCTTTGGCCTCTAAATAACTTAATCCTAAAAAACGCGTGCATTTCAGATGATACCATCTAATAAACTTGTCACAGCCTATGTTTTTCTCATCGTCATCTTCTACATCTGAAAGTAGTATATCGTCACATTCAAAACATTTCACCCGCTTTACGGGTGGTAAATTTTCTTTCTAAAATTCCTCATTTACCGTTTCCTGTGTGACTTCTTGAAGAGGATGTATCTTCTTTTTTCGTTTTGGAACAGTTTTACGATCCGTTTGAGAGTATTGTACAGTCATTTTCTGTTCTTGTTTCTCTGTTCGTTCTAACTTTCTTTTTCGTATGGTTTCCTTCTTTTCGTTCTTGATCTGCTCTTTATTTTCACAATACTTTCTCCATGCAACAGAAGCTATGGCTGCTGGAGTTCTTTGACTTGACTACTTGTCTTATCCGTTTATTCTTCTCTCGAATTTTATTTAACGCTTTCTTTAAATCGTCTTCTGTGTATGTTCTCTTTTTCTTGTCTCCGGATAACTCATCTTAAATAGAAAAAAAAAATAAGAATAAAAGAAATTGCTCATTACATTTAAAAATAGAATTATAGTTGTAATTATATTTAATAATCTTTTAAAAGTCTTTATAAAAAATGTACAATAATAATCAATAAATTTTAGATTATTTTTACAAGCAAGTCAATTGTATTTAACGAGAATAGTGGACGCAATTTGATTTATTATTATCCCCTGTAGGTATAGTTTGCGTCCATTGCGGACGCAAAGTGGAAGTTTTGTAAATTCGATGTAGTAATTCGCGTCCACCGTATTTTATTCGTTAAATATAAAAAACATAAGCAAATTCATAATTAATATTATTCCTTTTTTCATTATAAATGTCTAGAAACAGCTATGTATCCTAAAATTCACATAAAACCATAAGAAACTTACCATCGAACGCGCCGCTGCACACTATTTTTTATCTTAACATCCCGCGCGTACGCACTCTCTTGAAGAACAGCCGGGACTTTTTATTTTTCTAAACGGGATTGGTTTGGCGCACGGACCTTTTGTCCATATGTGCGTGCCTCTTATACATTGAGGTATTAGCAGTAATGACTATTCGTTTAATTGGTGTGTTAGTTTACTTATTTTTTAGGATTTTTCAAGTGAGATCCGTAAATTGGACGCGTATTGGGCGATGGACGCGAACAGGCGAAATTACCCTATACGCACAAGGGCTTGTAAAGTCAAGAGAGAGTTACCAAAGGAAAAAAGCTTGGGGCAGAGTACTACCAATAAGTGATTTGACTCAAAGCCAGCAAAAGATTCGTAGGAAAAAAAGTAGGCAGAGTTCTCGACGATATTATTTAAAGAAAAACGTGGATAGGTTACCAGCAACTGATGAGCTCCCAATAAATGAAGAACCTATCTATATATCTGAGAACCGTGATCCTCTTTCAAGTGTTCCTTAATCATCTCCAACCTTAAGCACCAACAATGTAACAAAACATAGAGAGATACTGCAAACTGTTACACAAGATGTTGAAAATAAGTTAAACATTATTAATCGTGTAAAAGTTCATTCTCAGACAAGTTCCTGTCTTCCTGAGACCTTTAAAGAATCCGAAAATTTGTTTAATTTTGATTCACCCGCGGCACCGGTTAGTAGACTAAGTAGAATAACAAGATCTCAGCGGCTATCGCAAGATACTGAACGAACAAACTAACATGCATTGGCAGTGCTTCCTCCAGTATCTGTCCCGGTAGTCCACAAAGCTCAATTAGCAACATATCCAAAACACATACGTCTCAAAAAAGTCTAGATATATTCCCTAAATATAAATATCATCAGTTACAAAAAAACCTCTCCATGGAAAGCCTTATTAAGAAAGATGAAATGTAGAGCTAATAGGAAATTAAAACTAAAAGACCAAAAAATTCAAGAGTTGAGAATAAGTAATGAACGTATTAGAAGACAGTTGAACAGTAACAGGTAACGTTTAGAAAGAAAAATTTTGGTTTTAACTCCGAACAAAGATAACGTACAAGATATAAAGTATTAAGTAAAACAACAGTTAATAAAAGATATAAAACTGTTTTTTGAAGATGACGATATTAGCCGCATGACGTCTGGTAAAAAGGAGTTTATAACTAGAAATAAAATAAAAAAGCAAAAGCGCTATGATTTCCGCAGCATAATATAAGTTACAGTTTCTTTCGTAAGCTGCGATCTACGTTTGCCTTTTGGGCCGTTTTCCCAGATGCAAAATGCCGTGATACATGGATTTGGCCATATCTAATAATCCGAGAAGTATAGACTGCCTTACAAGATGTTGCATTATGTGTAAGGATAAACACCTGGAATGCCTATAAAGAGTTTGATAACAGTAAGCAAATTGAATGTTTAAAATAGGCCAAAATTAAGAAAACTTACATGAAAAATGGAAAAAAAATGAAAACTACACAAATTATTGATTATTTTGAAAATATATGCACCTCATACATGCATCACTGCGGTAATATTATAGCCCAGAATAGCTACATTAAAAAACTTAAAGCTAATTTAAATTACGATGAGTGTTTAATCCACTGCGACTGCAGTGAAAATTATAACACAACATACGCGACTGAAATTTAATCATTTCACTTTGGAGGGTCGCGCTACCAAGTGACCTTGCATACCGTAGTAATATATTACAAAAAAGATGATTTACTTCAGTCACAGTGCTTCTGTACGATTAGTGAGAGCTTGAGACATGACGCTGTAGCTGTTTGGGAACATTTGATGCCAGTCCTCCTTTATATAGAAAACATATTGCCTAGAGTAACGTCTTTGCACTTCTTGTCTGACTCACCTTCGGGTCAATACCGGAACAAGAAATGGTTTTATATTTTATCATAAGTACACTGGCAATACCCAAGTCTACGTAAAGTTATATGGAACTATTCGGAAAAGGGTCACGGCAAAGGTGCTCCTGGTGGTGTTGGAGGAACGCTTAAGAGAACCGCCGATAAAATGGTGGCTCATGGATTATATATCTGATACGAAAACGTTAAATAACAAAACATTTGTTTTACAAATTAGCAGAATGATGAAGAAGTTCCCCAATTAACTCCAAAAGTATTGCATAAATCTAGTAAACTTACGTAAAACACTCAGAAGTAAAGCTAATCAAATACAAGATACCATTGAAGCCGTTTCTATATCCTGTCTCTACATCACCATTTAAATTCAAACAGAGTGGTAATAGTAAACTATCAAGACCAAGTATAAATTTTTTGAGGAAGACATTTAAAGAAATAGAATCAGATAGCGATACTTCTTATACTCCCTCGGTAACTCACACAGAATCATCAATATCCATAAAATCACTACAAATGGAATTATCAGACTGTAGTGAGATGATTGAGGATGACAAAAGGAGAGAAGATTTAAACACTTTAGAGTGTACCTTAAATAATATTAAAAGAAGTCCCCGTTCTTATATTGGCATTCCTTCAAGTTATTACTTAGTAAACTTGATTCAAGAACAAACAAATATACCGTTAAACCATATTTTACTATGACTTAAAAAAAAATAGATTAAATAATTTATTCCGTGAGATTGCTGATGACTTTGGCATTGATAGAACATATCCAAACAATTTTTTTTTTTTTATACCTCTCTTATGCCCGGTTTCTGAAGTTTCCAGTTAAATTCTCACTAGCTATTGATTCCATATAGTTATGCATAAGATAAACGTCGGTTTTCTGTCGCTGAGTTTCTGAATACGAAAAGAGCCGTTTAATAACTATCAAACCGTTAACCAGTTTCTTATTGTGCCACTAGATGGTTCTCTTCAATACGTCGAGATTAAAATTGATTTTATGATTTTAAGTCGTTTAATTTATACTAATATTTTTTTCGAAGATAAATAAGTAACCCAACACTGTTTTAGTCATAAAGTATGGAAGTTTTATTCTTTAATTATCAGTATGAAAGACATCATTGTGAAAATATAAAACCTAAAAAAAAAGAACGTCAAATATATGTGTTCTGTGCTCATTGCTTTTGTTTTGGTTTTGTGCGTTGTATTATTTTTTGTTTACCAGTTTAGTTTGTTTTTGGTTTTTTTGGTAAATATAAAACAATGGAGTCTCGAAAACGCAGTAAAGCAATTTTTACTTCCCTCAGCTCTGCAAAATTTGGCATAATTATGTAACTCCTAGCTAGCTTTTGTTATTTCCTTACTTACTTTATGAACCACTCTTGACACTGTTGTTTTGTGTACGTTTATGTCATCACCGATTACTACTTGGAAAGTACCAGTAGCGTTAAATCGTAATGCTAGGAATATTTATTCCAATGGGAGCTAGAGCAGAGCTGACGATATCACTTGATGAATCACAGTATTCTTATCAAAGCGATATTTCAATTTAAATTCTTCATCTGTAAAGATTTCGAAAGGGTTTCTCATACGTCTTAGATTTTTGGGTACTGATATATTAGAAATAAACTCCAATACTTCCATATCAGACTCTGATGAGCTGCTCGTATTATTTTTTTCTAATATTAAATGTAATAATTTTAGCTTTCACTGACAATTACTAACTAAAAATTATTGTAAGTATTCAAAAGTTGATGTACTATCACGAAATGAAACGTCAAATAAAGTTATGGAACCGATAAACGGCACAAAATGATCAGTTAAGCTAACCTACGTTTAAACGGAGTTTATCTAACATTGAGTTGTTCAGAAACGCACTTTCAAAAGTTATCGAACCAATAGCGCTAATCTATACTAATTTTATAAAGCTGAAGAGTTTGTTTGTGTTTGTTTATTTGTTTGAACGCGCTAATCTCAGGAACTATTGGTCCGATTTGAAAAATTCTTTCAGTGTTAGATAGCCCATTTATTGAGGAAGGCTATAAGCTATATAACATTACGCTGCGACCAAAAGGAGTGGAGTATAAATGAAAAATGTTGCAAAAATGAAAAACCGTTGAAACTAAAACACGCGGACTAAGTCGCGGGAAACAGCTAGTGAATAGATAAACTACCAACAAATGGACCTCAGAAACCGGGCATTAGTCGCAGGCCACGCTAGCGCGACGCGTCTTGCGTCTGCGATGAGCGGGAAAAATAATAAATCGGGTTGAACGGGGAGCGCCATGTTGGCGCGACTGGCGTGCGCGTCAGGTGACCGCGAGCAGCGGAGGGAATAGTACGAGTTCGCGCATCCGATTTATTAAATTTTGTTTAATTATCCGCGATGCAAAACACAAATACGGAAGAGTTTATTAGTGAAATAATGTCTCGGCCAGCAATTTGGTGCAGTAAGGATGATCAGTATAAGAATAAATATGTAATAAAAAAAAATGGGATGAAATAAGATAAAAATTCCCAGGAACTCAAGGTATTAATATTAATTCATTATTAAAGTAATCCTTAAATTTATTACGTATGGCAATAGCTTTAGTCGTAGATCTGTTATTTGATCTGTTTCTGTTGATAATTTGACTATCATTGGAATCTAAATTCCCTAGTACTGTATGATAATGCAAGTCTTTACGCCCATCTCGATCTATTACAATATTATGTAGTAAACAGGTTGATTTAATAATCAGTCGACAGTGTTTCAAATTGGTTTCGACAGGTTTGTGAAATATACGCCATTTAGTGGTTAATATACCAAAAGCACACTCTACACACGCTCTAGCGCGCGATAACCTTCTATTGAATATTTTTTTGGTATTATCTAGGTTATTACCAGGAAATGGACGCATCAAATAACTTTTCACCATACGCTTCATCACCTATCAAAACATTTGGTGTAAGTATTTCGGAACCAGGTAGTTGATGTGGTGATGGAACGTTAAAATCGCTGCTTTGCAATAATTGGTTTAATTTTAAATAGTGGAATGTGCCTCCGTCGCTTTGTCTTCCTCGGCCGCCAACTTCTATTGTTACAAATTTATAATTAGCAACTGCGACGCCTTGTAAAACAACAGAAAAATCTTTTTGCAATTAAAATAATTGCTTCCAGAGTGTGGTGGTTTCTTAATTCTAAAATGTTTGCCATTTATGGCTCCGAAACAATTTGGAAATTGCTACCACTTATTATAAAAAGATTGCGTTATTAGCATTAACTGCTGCATTGTTGGCTGTGGCATGTGTTGACGGTGTAATGTTATCCATATTGCTTTGAGTGTTCGATAGATACATTTTGCAATAGTGATTTGAATGATGCACCCGTTGATAGACACCTGAAATAAGAAATAAATAAATATAATTTATTATTTTTATGTTTGCAGTGGACGATTTAAAAAAAAAGTGGAAGAACCTACGAGACAATTACTGCAAGGAATTGAAAAAATATCCTGTTGGACGTTCGGGTGATCCAGGCGGTGAAAGTTATGAGTCGTCGTGGAAATATTTCCAGGTGATTAACACAGTAAAAGAACAGAATAATGGAGATCAAAATGTAAATAACAGGGCGACTAATGCAGATGAAGATAACAGCATAGAAAGTAGACAAGAAGCTGAAATAGAACCAAACATGGATGATGATGTAGCAAAATATCAAAAAGAAAGCGTACTCCACAAGACCCTCGAGAACAATACTTAGAAATCGAAAGAAAGAAATTAAAACTGCTTGAAAATGAGTCAGTACAGTACGTCGCAATACAGATGATGTTCAAAAATCCCAGGATTATCATTTTTTAATGTCTTTTGCCGGAATTTGAAAAATTACCACTTATTAACAAATTACAATTGAGTAATAGTTTTATAATGCACTCCTGGAAAAACTAAATTCTGCTTGTTACAGTTCGCAATCTGCAACTGGAGGTCTACTCTTATTTAACGAAAAACTAAGTTTCGATCGAAATTTCGCTTATTTCCTACCACGGTTCCATTTCGTTCCGAAATTTCGAACGAACGAAAATTGTTTGACGTTTAGATTCTCTAAACCTACTCTAATTCGTATAATTGAATATAAACTATACGAATAATTAAATTTGAGACACGATTTTTTGGAATTTCAACCTCAAATTTGACGAAACCAAAAGTGTTACCATTTGATTTTCGTTTTACGTTTTGTTTTGTGAATATTGTGAGAAAATTATTGGCAATGGCCGCGAGAATGCTTTTGATCGAAGCTGCTTTACGTGAAGAACGTGTAGAGCGTAGAAGGAACCGGCGCCGCTTGCGCAATCATCAACTTAATATAAGCGTAATTCCCGACTTAGAGTTTGTAGGAAATTACAGACTCAGTCGGCAATTATTCGAGGAGTTGTGCCAGGAATTAGTGCCTTTATTACCTCCAAAGGCACGTCATGAAATTGAGCCTACAATTAAGGTGGCGTATATTTTTTATTAAAATTATTTTCTATTAAAATAACATTTCACATTAAATTTCACTGTTCATAATCCTCGTCTTTTTCTAGATCCTTACGGACTTGAATTTTTACGCCCGAGGTAGTTACCAAGGGTCTGAGGGACAAAACATAGACGGGCCCATGGCACAACAGACTGTTTCTCGTTGTTTGCAGGAGGTCACAAATGCCCTTAATGCACCCTATATAATAAGGAAGTACATAAAATTACCGCAAAATACAAATCAAAGAAACCTTATCAAGCGACGGTATGTACCTTACATGTATTTGTTTTATTAAGTGTTTATATTAATGTATTTTGAACGAATGCTAAGTATATAATTAAGAATGTCATTATTTTCCAGATATATTATTTTCCAGATATGTGACAGTGATTGCTAACAAAGGCTATAGGCTATATAACATCACGCTACGACCAATAGGAGCGGAGCATAAATGAAAAATGTTGCAAAAATGAAAATTCGTTGAAACTAAAACACGCGAACAAAGTTGCGGGGGACAGCTAGTACTGAGATAAAAATACCCCAAAACTTTCACATTTAATGTAATTTACTATAACATATACATTCTGTGTACTAAATTGCAGGTGTCATGGTCACGGCAGACTGAGGTGTTATTCGTCTTGACAGGTGATGTTGCTCGTTCTACCTGCATATTTTAATTAATACCTGCAAAGGCGTCGAAACGTCGGGAACAAAAATCTAAAATAAACCGCGATAGAATCCGTTCAAACTAGTTTTATTTCAATGGCTTCTATCGACTCAAAACGTTTTCCTCGAAGTGGTAATTTTAACTTGGGAAATAAAAAAAAAGTCAGACGGAGCCATATCAGGTGAATACGGTGCTTGGTCGAGAACTTTTGTTGAATTTTTCGCTATAAACTCTTTCACTATAATGGCTGTGTGTGATAGTGCATTATCATGGTGCAGCATCCATGAGTTGTGTTGCCACAAATCTGGACGTTTTCGGCGGATACTCTCACGCAAACTCTTCATGACGCCTAAATAATATTCTTTATTCACTGTTTCTCCCTCTGGAAGGAATTCGGAGTGAACCACACCACGGTAGTCAAAAAAAACTGTCAGAATCGCCTTGATTTTGGAACGACTATGCCGCGGTTTTTTGGTTTCGGCTCGTTTTCGAGACGCCATTCTGAAGACTGTTGGCTTGTTTGCATGTCGTACTCATAAACCCATGTCTCGTCGCCAGTTATTATACGTTTCATAAAGGTCGGATCCGTAGAAGCTCGGGAAACCATGTCTTCAGCGACATGCTTTCGCTGCGCTTTTTGAACAAAATTGAGCTCTTTTGGAACTAGTCGAGCGGCGACGCGTTTCATGCCTAAAATGTCAATGAGAATGTTGTGAACGGACTTAAAAGATATGTTCACCTCACTAGCCAACTCTCTCAGACTCATACGTCGATTTTCGAGCACTAGCTTCTTGATTCTGTCGATGTTTTCTTTGGTCGTAGCGGTTGAAGGTCTACCAGAACGAGGCAAGTCTACTACTACTTCTCGGCCTTCTTTAAAAGCCTTATACCATTCATAAGC
Source organism: Diachrysia chrysitis (assembly GCA_932294365.1). Lineage (NCBI taxonomy): Eukaryota > Metazoa > Arthropoda > Insecta > Lepidoptera > Noctuidae > Diachrysia > Diachrysia chrysitis. Next base: position 2,591,874 of record OW028659.1, on the reverse strand, counting down.
CCTTGTTTTCGATATACACGCTTTGCCGTAGGTGTTTCGCAACATTTTTAGTGATTCACCACATGAAATATCATTCGAAACACAAAATTTAAGGCACACTCTTTGTTCAACAATATTTTCAATTGTAAAAATCGCCGAGAACTCAAAACTATGACCAACAAAAAGTGTAGTTTAAAACAAATTAAATGACAGATCCCGCTCAAACTTTGCGCGCTAAATGAGTACAGTGCTACCAACATGCAGTAAAAAATTAGAACGACCTCTTTTACGCGGGTCTTTTTATTGACATATTCCCGATACTTTTTACACAGAGTAGTACATATTTTTTTAGGCGATTCTGGTTATGCTCTAAGGGAGCATATGTTCAAATTCAAATCATTTATTTTTGATTTACAGGTATAAAGATCTTATAAATAGAATGTGTTCATGCCGTGATCCGCCACATAGGGCATACAAATTAGACAAAACTACACAGCATACATACAATTAAACAAAATGAATGGGAATCAAATAGTATTTACTTAATACTAATTATTTTGATATAAAATCACTAACACTGTAATAACAGTTTTCTATCAAGAACTTTGACAATTTATTGAATTAAATTGAATTAAATGTGAACAACATCACATACATTGCTCTGAACCCAAAGTAAGTAGCTAAAGCACTTGTGTTATGGAATTCAGAGACAACGAAGGTCCCACAAACACCCAGACCCGAGAAAATGTAGAAAAGGGGTTTTCTACATTGACCCGGCCGGGGATCGAACCCGGGACCTCAGAGCTGGCGACACCTTGAAAACCGGTGTATACGCCACTCGGCCACGGAGGTCGTCATCATATTTATGTTTGAAGATATTCACATTATTAGAATCTCTTATATTTTTTGGAATGTTATTATATATCTTAGTTGCCATATTAAATACACTTTTTTCATACAGAGTGGTTGTAAACCTCCTACTGATGTTATTGTATAATCTACTTCTATTGCGAGATCCAGATTCTAAAGTAAATAAAGTAGGATTTTGTCTTATAAATAGAGCCAATTCTAGAATATAGATAGATGGTACTGTAAGTAAGCCTAATTTTTTGAAATATTCTTTGCAACTGTCAGTCTTTTTTAAGCCACACATGGCACGGATGCATTTCTTTTGACATTTAAAAACCCTGTCCCAATTAGTAGCATTGCCCCAAAAGATTATTGCATATCTTAACCTGGAAACAACATAACCATTATATGCTACAAGTAGTGTGGGGAGGCTTACTTTTTTCGAGAGGAGGTAGACTGTAAGATGATTATAATATAATATTTTTTTGCATATGAAATCTATATGTGTTTGCCATTTTAAGTTATGGTCTATGCGGAGTCCGAGAAATGTTGTTGTTGCAGTCAATTTTACTTCTTTTCCTAAATATTCTATTTTTGTATTTAATTTATTACTTGCAAAAATTTTAAAAGCTTAAATTGCATTAGTTTAGTTTTATCTAAGTTTATTAATAAGTAATTATTCTCTAACCCATCTACTATTGGACATAAGCTGCTATTGATATCATTTTCATCATTATAAACGACTGTACAATCATCAGCAAATAGCACCATTCTATGATTTGTTGACATGGGAAGGTCGTTAATATAAATTAGGAAGAGCAATGGACCAAGAACACTGCCCTGAGGAACTCCGAATTTAACTAATCTGGGACTTGATCTATAGTTTATTTCATTTTTAGTTTTAGGACAAATTTTACTTACAACTGTGATTTGAGTTCTGTTGGTAAGATAAGATTTGATTAAATCAAAAGCATTGCCCCTTATGCCATATATCTCTAGTTTATTTAATAAAATTGAATGGTCTATATATATGATGACACCTATAGATAATGCTGTTGAAGACTCTCCTGAAAGCAGATACAACTTTGTCTAAAAGCGTGCACGATCCACCATTGAACGCACATTTGGTATATTAAAAGGTCGATGGAGATGTCTTTTGGCAGCTCGGGAACTGCATTACTGCCCTGAAACAGCAGGTAAAATTGTAATAGCCTGCTGTGAGAGCCGTCTGTAATATTTTATTTTTGTTTATTTTATTAAAGCTTGACATATATTTCTCTGACTGCACATTTATTGTATGTAAAACAGGTTATTTCTCCTTTTTTTATTATTGTTTTGTTATTTTTCATATACTTAAATAGATATATTGCTTTCTGAGGTTTACGCGAATATTAGACATTGAAATAAAACTAGTTTGAACGGATTCTATCGCGGTTTTTTTTTTTTTTTTAGGATACAAAAATCTAAAATAATCCGCGATAGAATCCGTCCAAACTAGTTTTATTTCAATTAAATACACTCGCGAGCAAAAGTATGGAATCACTTACTTAGAATTGATTCCGCGCGATCTTGAGTACTTAATAACTATTTAAGAATAATAAAAATGGTACCATTTTAAAGGCTTAACTGTTAACTTTAAATTAATACCAAATTCATTCAAATCACGTCATTATTCCAGAAGCTATACCAGATTACGTGAAGAAGTAAGGAAAAAGATATGTTTCAATTGTTTGATACGTCGCAACTTGGGCCTATTGACACCCTATAAAACCGCGTGTTATCGGATTTTCTTTATCAGTCGGCTTTCACACGTTGACCGGTACACATCTCCGCTATTTTTGACCCTTGAACTTGGACGACAATGGATACTACACCTACAGAAGCAGCACAAATCGTCGCCCTATTGCAAGAAGGGCTCAGCCAGCGGGCTGTCGCACGTCAGCTCCACATAAGCGAGTCCTGTATTTCGAAAGTTTATAAACGCTTTCGGGAGACTGGTGGCTTTATCTCGAGACCATGATCTGGACGGCACCGGTGCACATCGGAGAGGGATGACCGTTTTATTGTGTCAACCTCTCTCCGAAATCGACATTTGACTGGTGTCGACGTCCAACAGAAGCTCCTAAATGTTCGTGGAGTAGCTGCCAGCGAGTGGACAGTTCGTCGAAGACTTAAGCATGCTGATTTGACTCCAAAAAGGCCTGCCACAGGCCCGAAACTGACGGCAGGTCACCGACAAGCACGCCTTCAATTTGCTCGCTCCCATCTTGATTGGGAGGTTGAGCAATGGAGGCGAGTCCTGTTCTCCGACGAGTGCAGAATGTGTTTGCATGGCAGCGACCGAAGGGGTCGGGTCTACAGGCGGCCTGGGAGCGATTTGCGCAGTGCTGTTTCGCTGAGACAGTGGCTTGTGGGGTTCTTGTATGATGTGGGCCGGCATTTCCTTCGATGGTAAAACGGAGCTTGGTTTCGTGCCTGGCGGGGGACGAGGAGGTGGTTTAACTTCAGACCGCTACATTTCCGATATTCTGCTGGAACATGTCGTTCCTTATGCGGGATATATCGGTGATGACTTCCTCCTTATGAACGATATCGCTCATTGTCACACTTCCCGTGCCACAACTGAATACCTCGAAGAAGTCGATATCGCCACATTGGACTGGCCAGCGCTCTGCCCGGACTTGAATCCCATTGAGCACATGTGGGATGAACTGAAGAGGAGGGTTCGTTCCAGAAAACCTGCTCGTTCAAGTGTGAATGAGCTGAAATCGGCTTTGATAGAGGAGTGGGAAGGTATCCCGCAAGAATCAATCCAGAATCTGATTAGGTCAATGAGGAACCGTCTTCGAGCTGTTATTAGGGCGAGGGGAGGGAACACAAAATATTGAAACTAAATTTTAAGGCCAAATATTTTTTTTTTCATAAATTTTTGTTGTTTTCTACATTTATTATTTTTCCATTATCCTTATGTTTTCCTAACTCCTTCACTTATACCAGTATAGCTCCTTAAATACTGGTGTGATTTAAATGAATTTGGTATCAATTTAAAGTTAACAGGTTAACCTTTAAAATGATATTATTTTTATTATTCTTAAATAGTTATAAAGTACTTAAAATCGCGCGGAATCAATTCGAAGTAAGTGATTCCATACTTTTGCTCGCGAGTGTAGATGTATTTTGTTTTATTGTGAATGCGTCAACAGTGTACATTATTTGACGAAATTGATTATATTTAATCATTTCCACTGTCGAAGATGTCTTATTTCTTTTGCCTTTGCCACTGACTACTTTGCGTTGTTGACGCATATCTTTAACGAAAATTGTACTGATAACATCATTTTAAAAGAGTAACCTATGGAGTTTCTTGCCGGTTCTTTTCCATAGGAATGACACTTTGGAACCGCGCACCTAGAGTCACATTTTAACGTTTCGAAAGTGCCTGTAGGGCTTACTTGAAATAAAAATATTTTGATTTGATTTAGATTTTGATTGACTTTTATAAATGATTTGACTATGACTTGACATTATTTCTTTCTTTTTCGACTTTAATAAAATAATTAATTTATTCTTATAACAAAGTTTTATTTACTTTAACCCTGTCCAAATACAAATATAACAAAGAAAGTCAAAATACAAAACTTAAAAAAAAAACTTAATTCCTATAACAGAATTAAAATTATACTTATAACAAACTTTCATTCACTTTAAGCCTTTTTTTTTTTTTTTTGATTACGTGGTGAAAAGCTAATGACTTCAACCCACGCCAAGGGCACGGCGTGGGGATATGTCGGACTCGCACCGACTAAAAACACCCCGGTCCCGTCCTTGCCTTAGCCAGAGCCGCGGGATCGCTTGTGCATTCTTAGCGCAGCTCCGGCAGGCCTCGGTCCTTGAAGGATCCCTTCTAGAGAGGTGGGTGTAAATTGCCCACCCCTCGCATCTTCCGAGTACGCACGCGAGGGACTTCGCGTGCTTATCCTCCGTGGCCTGTCAGCTGATCGGGTGACGGGTTGCCCTCCCCATCACCCGCAGGCCCGACCTCACGGTGGTCGGAGGTCGTATTCACTTTAACCCTATCCAAATACAATTATAACAAAGAAAGTCAATACACAAAACAGTAAAAAAAAACTTATTTCCTATCTACATGTAGTCAAACAAGTGCCACCAAGTAACAGCCTTATAACGGTACGAACAACATCTCACTCCACGAAAAAATTCGCTAAAATTCTATCTTTGCGATTACGCGTGTGAAAGTGTTACTCACAGTTAAAGTTAAGTTTATATATTGAGGATTAGTGTAGGCAAGGTCGCAGGTCAACGGGATTGTCTTCGAGAACTGTTCAACTTTGGGAAAGGATAGCTCGTAGGAGGTTAGTGCTTTAAACATCAAAGTATCGCCATAATATCGGTTTCACGGAGACCTGTCTGTTGATATATCACTTGTAGTGATCAGACTTCAAAGACAAGAGATACAGGCTCCTGAAGGTTGTACAAAACACGTGGTAATAACCTCACTTATACCACGAGGCGAGCACACATAACCTCCTACGCACCACGAGGCCCGACGTCACTCCCAACTTCACGTCATACAGCCGCACTTGAAGACTCCGAAGCCGGCCTGAGGACTTACCGGCGATCCCTGAAGACTCTGAGGCTGCCCGCCAGGTAACTTCCGAGGGAACTCCTGAACCAGTGGTCCTAGGACGCTCCGGTTTGGACACGTCAGTGCAGGAAGTCCAGGACTTGCCACCCCCTTTCTAATCCCCTCCCCCCTCCACCCCCCCCTCTTTTGGGTTTACCCCTCAGACCCCCCTCACCTCTGTCTATCAGCAAACACCCCTCCCCCTTTCCTCACCCCCCCCCTCAGAAGGGATCCCACGACACCCCCCCCCCTTGCCTCACCCCTCCGCAATAAACTCCCCGCGAACCCCCCCCCCCCCCCTTACCTCACTCCCCTCAATAATCTCCCCACGAAACTTCCCCCCCCCCTCACCCCTCGGAGTATCTCACCCTCTTGATCCTAACTCGGGAACGGGAAGAGCTACACCATCGTGCTTGGTGTCATTTTAATCGGCGCGAAGAGCTTTATCATCTGGCTTCAACAGAATCGGTGTATCTCAACTCATAGCAAAATCAGGGGGCCCAAAAAAAAAAAAATTTAACAAAAAGTAGCACGTCTTCACCATAACATCACGCGAAGGCTTACTCCGCTCACGGTTGCAGCAGCAGCAGTCAGCGTCGTCTCAGCACCATAACAACAACACGAACATCAAGCTGAAGCTATTGTTATCTTAATAATAATCATCACATAATTTGTTAGTAAGTCCAACCCAATTTGTATATATTGTTAGAATTCCAATATTTTTATAATCTTTCTCTTTTCTTAAAATTCACATATTACATTAACTTTAATCAAAAAAGAATACCCCTTCAGTAAACGTTCCCACGAAGGCCGCCAAAGCAAAGTCGACCCGCACGCTTCGGGAGAAAGTCTTATCCAAGTCGGCAAAGTCGGTCGCGTCAGATAAGTTGGCGCACCCATCACTCGCCAAACAGATCGAACAACAAAAACCCAAAGCGTTGAAGGAGAACGCTCTCGAGGCACTCGAGGCGGTTGTAAGGAAGGAGCACGAGAGGACGCGCAAGGAGTTCGGGAGGGGATCGGGATCCCCTGGTAGGGATGTCCCAAACCCTCTCCTGATGCGTCTGGAACTAAACATCGCTAACATCACCAACCAGTTGGACATGCTCCGGAAGCAGGTTGACCGCCTCAAAATCGAAACACCACCAACCCAGCCAGAAAACATCCCCCAGGAACACCAATGCTGCATTCCCGAAGAACTATTGTCTGCGGCCTCCACGATGGCTAGGATGGAGGAGGAACTGAGGAAAATAGCTGAAAATTTAACGACAGACCTAAACACACCCTCTACACCACCACAAGACATAAAAACACACATTGAGCCCCTTAAATTAAAACTGGAGTCGGTGTCCTCAGACATCAGAGACATCCGGGACAGGCCAACACCAGCGCCCCCAGCGCAAAGCCTAGACTCCGAGATGGCTGTGGTCGGGGTCAAAAGGACACTCGCCGAGATAGTGAAGGGCATAAGCAACATCAAGGTCCAACCAGCCCTCACACTCCAGCAAACCAAGGTGGTCAACACCACACCACAACAGCCACAGTCTAATCACACTCTGATTGTCTCCTCGACGGACCCGAAACACACGGGAGAAAAGCCGCTGAAATTGTGGCACTGGTGCGGGAAGGCTTGGATAAACGAGCTATTGTAGAGTATACCGAAGGTTGGTAGGGACAGGTTCTTACAAAAGGAGACCTAGTACCGGCAGAATTCGAGCAAGCTTCTGTCGTGACGACCGAATTATTGTTTAAACTTTCCTACGAAATCGTTTCCTCACGTCATTAAACATCAAAACCAAAAACGTGAGTGCACTAACAATAAGAAGGAGGTTTAAGGAAGCGGCAATCACCCCTTTTAGACCAGCAAATGGTCCAAAGCTGCCTGCAGCTCAAAGACAAGCTCATTTACGATTTTCGCGTGAACATCTAAATTGGACTGATAAACAATGGGCCTCCGTATTATTCACCGATGACTATAGGACATGTTTAAATAGTGCAGACGGTCGCAGAAGAGTCTATTGTCGATGTGGAGAGAGATATAATCAATGTTGCATTATGGAGCATGTTCCTTTTGGAGGCGATTCGTGTATGGTGTTGGGTGACATTTCGATGATCGGGTGAACGGAACTTTTGTTCATCGACATGGTTTGTCAAAACCGTAGAAGAGTAGGTTTTTTACCACAACGCTATATAACAGAGGTTTTAGAAGCTCACGTGGTACCTTACATGGCATTAATAGCCGAAAATTTTACTCTAATGCAAAATAATGCCCGACCCTACGCTGCTGCACAAGTTCGACAATATTGCGAAGAGGTTGGGATACGTACCATAAATTGGCCAGCACGCAGCCTTGATCTTAATCGCATTGAGCATGATTAGGACAGTTTAAAAAAAAAGCTGTATACGCGAGAAATCGTGTGCCCACAATAATGGCAGCACTTAGAACAGTAATGCTATTCTGTAAAAAACCATTTCGATATCGAGCTTCACCTGAGTGACTAAGCTCACTTCGAAAGCGAAATCACTTGACCTTGTTTTGGAATTCTGTAAACATTTGGTACGCACTTGCGAAGTGAAGTGAGTGTCGAATCGAAGAGCGGTAATCTGGCGCTGTGTTCGTTTTATCGATATTCTTTTCATATGACTTTAATTTAAAATATGTGCATGAACTTTGCACAAGTTCGGTATATAAATTCCATAAATGCATCAAATGTACGATATTTGATAAATAAATATTTCTGTTTGTTAAAATAAAGAAATAAAACATTTACTTTGGCTGAATGTTGTGAGATTCGTGCCTCGAAAAAAAAAGTTCAAGTATGTTTACACGCCGGTTGACGTTTAGAAGTAAGAATTGGTTTCAAGTTAAATAAAAGTTTATTTTGGTGTTTTATTTGATAAAATAGCAAGTATAACATGAAGTAAGTAATACTTTTGTCATTTCTATTAGATTCTATGATAAGCTAAGTATGTTGTAAATATGTAATTGTTTTGTTTTAATTATAGCCCTGTAGAAAGAGCGGCTCACCCTTCAACAGCCCAAATTTACGAACTATTAAATTTTTTGGAGAAGAATCCAAGCCTTGCGAAAGGTTTTTCAAAAGTTCCTAGTGCAAGGGACATAGCCCGTAAAAGCTGGGAGAAACTGGCGCTTCAACTGAATAGTTTAGGGGGCTGTGTTAAAACATGGAAACAATGGACTAAAGTTTGTAATTTTGCTAACAATTACTTTCACGCATATTAAGTATACATAGTTACTTATATTTTTATGTATAAAACTGTTATAGTATTGGGCTGATAAAAAAAGTGCCGTTAAGAAGAAGGGTGTGTTGCGGTTTAAAACTAGAAATAAGACTGGTGGTGGTAAAGAGGTGGTGGAGCTCTCTGAGATTGAGGAGAGAATATTGGCCTTAATGGGAGGTGAAAGCTTTGCCACTGGTGACAGGCATTTAGAAATTAGTCCATTTTTAGGGTTCCGTACCTCAAAAGGTAAAAACGGAACCCTTATAGGATCACTTTGTTGTCCGTCTGTCTGTCTGTCTGTCTGTCTGTCTGTCTGTCAAGACCTTTTTTCTCAGGAACGCGTGGAGGTATCAAGCTGAAATTCATATCAAATACTCAAGTCTATGGACTCTTGGAGCTGTGAAAAAATCACTTCTAAGTCAACGCGATCAAAAGATACTCCCGTTTATGCCGCAAATTTTCGACACTCGCAAGGGAATCAAAACCTACAGGGTACTTCCCGTGAACTCAGAATCTTGAAATTTGGTACGAAGCAACGTCTTATAACACAGATAAAGGAAAAATTGCGAAAAGCATAAATTTTTAGTTACATCATATAATAAAAATATTTTTAATAATTTTAAACTTATTACCCCTTTACTCATGAACGCGTAGTGGTATTATATTGAAATTCTTAACAAATACTCAAGTCTATAATATCTTTAAGCTGTAACAAAATCAAACTTCTACGTCAACGCAATCAAAAGATACAGCAATTAAAGCCGCATATTTTGAAACTCGCAACTACTCGCAAGGGAATCAAAACCTAAAGGATACTTCCAGACGACCTGGAATCTTGAAATTTGGCATGAAGCAACGTTATAAAGTACACATATAGGAAAAATTCCGAAAATCTTAAATTTTTAGTTACATCACATAGTATATTTTTTTTAATAATCATAAACTTACTAGCTGACCCAGCAAACGTTGTTCAGCGATTAAAAAAAAAAACAGATGTTGGCCGATTCTCAGACCTACCCGATATGCACACAAAATTTCATGCAAATCGGTTCAGCCGTTTCGGAGGAGTTTGGAAACAAACACCGCAACACGAGAATTTTATATATTAGACTTGCTGACCCAGCAAACGTTGTTATGCGATTAACAAAAAAAAATAAAAAAATAGATTTCTGAAAGTCTTCAATTTAATCGCTTGGGGGGGCCAGATGAGTTTGAGGCATTGTTGGATGCAATTCGTAACGTAGATAAAGATGAAGAGGATGAGGATAGTGCAGTGAAAGAAAAAGCTCGTCCTTTAGATGATTATGAATTAGAAACACAAGAAGGTGATCCAGATCATTGTCTACAGTTACATGGAAATCAATCGGATTTAGTAGGAGGAGCGATTGCTCAACCAGCAGTATTGTGTGAAGATGATGTATTGAGTTTAGTTAGAATATTTAATTGTGATCAAAGACATTTTGTATTACATGTAGGACATATTTTCACTCAAGAATCACTACCACCTTTTTATTATTTTGTTAGTGGTGGAGCTGGCGTGGGCAAAAGTTTGTTAATTAAGGGCTTGTATCAATGTTTAATGCTTATGTTCAATAGAGTTCCGGGTGTAAATCCTGATGATGCTAGAATTTTACTTTGTGCATACACGGGAAAAGCTGCTTTTGGAATCGGTGGTCAAACTGTACACAGTACGTTTGGACTTCCAGTATCCCAGTGTGGCCAAACAATGCCCGAATTATCAGCAAGCACCGCGAATACCTTAGCATGTAAACTTGCAAAAGTAAGATTAATTATTTTGGATGAAATATCTATGCTAGGGAGTAGAACTCTGAACCAAATTAATAGGAGATTGCAGCAAGTATTTCACACAGATATGCTATTTGCTGGTATGTCTATTATAAGCGTCGGGGACTTCAATCAGTTACCACCGGTAGGAGACAACTGGGTTTTTCAGCCAAACAGTAGTCGAAATCCATTGGCACCCCTTGCTGGCGCTCCGTTGTGGGAACCATTCCGTCTCTTTATGATGACTAAAATAATGCGGCAAAGAGATGATCTGGCATTTGCAATAGCCTTAAACAATATGGCTGTCGGTCGGATGACTTCTATGGATATAGAGTTAATAAATTCTAGATGTCACAGTATTAATACTTTACCTATTGAGGCACATGGAGCGATACACTTATTTGCAACCAACAATGAAGTCGACAAATACAATAATCAAGTATTGTCTCTAATGAACACTGAAGGGTCCTCGGTTAAAGCACTTGATGTGGTTTCTGGAGCACCAAATCCGCAAGCTGCTAGAAAAGCCTTGCAATCTGTAAATGCTCTAGCTACAATGCAGACCTATGGTCTTCCTAAGAACTTGTTTTTACGAGTAGGTGCACGTTATATGATAACTGTGAATATTGACACTACGGATGGCCTTGTGAATGGTACTACCGGAATATTGAAGGCTATAGATTACGGTCGACACAAGGAGACAAGTGAAAAGCGGCCTTTACGTATTTGGGTTCTGTTCGATAAAAGTACGGGAATAGCTACAAGAAGTAAATGTCAAGTAACTTCTCGGAAACATCGTCAATATCTCAATTCGTATTGGACGCCATTAGATGCTGTCACTTATACTGTGAAAAGGTGGAAATCGTCAAATCTTATAGTGCAGCGTACTCAGTTTCCAATAGTACAAGCAGAAGGTATTACAATTCATAAGTCGCAAGGTGCAACCTTAGAAAAAGTTGTGATTCATATTTCTAAAAATGTAAAAAGATCGATGTTGTATGTAGCTTGTTCTAGAGCAACGTCATCGTCTGGACTATTTTTAGTCGTGAATTCAGGTGGATTCAAACCTCCCTCTGAAATATCAGAATCGAGTGCTGTAAGTATAGAAATGAAACGACTAGAGCAAAACAAATTGGTTCCATATTTTAATTTTTTGCAAACACCTGAAGATAATGCAGTTCAAATTGTATTTCATAACGTGCAGTCATTACGCAAACATTTTTCAGACGTCATCGTAGATCCGATTATTCATTCCTCCCATGCAGCATTGTTTGTTGAAACCTGGGGATGTCGTAGAGACACTTTTGAACTTGATGGTTTTTATGAGGTCTGCAGAGTAGATGGTCCAGCTATATCTAATGCAAATCCAGGTTGGGGATCTATCGCGTATGTACGTCGCAATCTTAAGGATGCCGTGACAGATGGATCATGTAAAAGATATTATTTAAATAACACAGGCGATGCCAACGGCCATTGTGAATGCTTGCATTTTGAAATGTTTAATGTCAGAGTGATAACTGTATATAGGTCACCACAATGTCAAATTAATGTTGCAATAGAATGCATAAATACAACAATATACGGCAGCAACCTCAATAGGTATACTTCATGTTCTCGTTTGATAGTTGTGGGAGACTTCAATATCAATTTTAGAATGAATCCCCAAAATGGAATTTCTACATATTTTTCATCCATAAACATGTTTCCGTTAATAAACACTAGCACTACACGAAGTAGTACAACTATAGATAACGTTTTTTCGAACTTCAATGTTCAATGTGGTACTATTCATACCTTTTTCAGTCACCATTTACAGATCTGGTTCAAATTTAATACTTAATTATTAGTATTTTTGAACTAGATTTCTAAATAGTGACTAAAAAACTTTATAAATAAATAACTTTGATAAAATAATTTTTACAAGGCTAGTGTTAGGTATTTCATTTATATTAAAAAAAAAGAAAAAATAATAAAAAAAAATATTAATAAATACCTATATGTTAATACAAAATAAAGGATTACTGAGAGACCTTTGTCTTACATTTTATGCTCCTCCAGCTCAAACTCAAACTCAAAGCATTTATTTCAAATAAACCATTTACAGGCACTTTTGAATTGTCAATAAGTCGGTCAGTCAGAAAAAGGAAGCTAGTTGCACATTCCAAGGAGTAGATCTCGATGGAGAAGAACGTGCAAGAAACTCCATGGACACTCTTTTAAACCATGATTATGTATTACAGAAATTCTGGTTACATGTCTTATTACTTCTAATATATGAGAACAATGCTAATTAAAAATTACATTAACAATAAAATTAAAATAAGCTAGTGGCAGTTGAGAGATGACCAGTCTCAACTGATGGCGCCCGTTCACGAACATGACGCGTGGATCAGCACTACTCAGCTCAACCATATTGAAGGGAACCGAATGACCCAACACACGTGCCACCATCAGCGAGACATTTGAGTGAGCATGACAAACTCTCAATTGCCATGCTCGTTCATGTCAAAAAAAAAAAAACAAAAACAGTTACATTATATTACACGTGGTACTCATATTTACAAAATAAATAAAAAATGCTTCGAAGTTATACAATACTATAACTTTTCAAAAGTTAAAAATAAAAAGATTAAACATTTACTCCAAAAAAAAAATACGATTTAAAAAAAAAAAAAAAAAAAACATGTTTATAAAAATAAAAGGGAGAGCATCTCTTCCAAATATAAAATAAAAGAAAACTAATTAGTGGACCCAAGTGGCTGTGACTGTGGAGCAGGACCAGCATTAAGCCAAGCTTTTTTAACAAGGATATAATCCTCTAATTTATAATATGCTTGTCTAATTAGTGTGCGTTTTATGCATGTTTTAAATTTTGTCTCGTTCAGTTGTAGAATCCGCAGTGGTATTTTATTATAAAATTTTACACAATTCCCCATAAAAGAATTTCGTACCTTAGCCAATCTAAACCGAGATTGATCCAAATTGTGCCTATTTCTAGTATTAAAATTATGTCTATCACTTCTCTTCTTAAAGAGATGAAGATTTTTCCGAACATACATAATGTTTTCATATATGTATTGACAAGGTACCGTCAGCTTTCCACATTGTTATGTTATGGATTTCATTTAGCAATAAAAATACCATAACTTTTACTTATATACCTACAGGTTTGTACGGAACCCTCGGTGCGCGAGTCTGACTCGCACTTGGCCGGTTTTTGAAGTAAGTTACATTGTTTACTATAATAATATTTTTATAAATTAAGATAGGTTTAATTTATTTACTTACCTGCATTCCTTATTTATTTACCTACATGTTCCTTTTTAAATTTTAAGGCCCAAACCAGTCAGAGCTCTGAAAATAGCCCCTCTTTGCTGGCTTCTAACCAGTCAATAGGCCTAAATCCAATGCCGTTATTACCAATGGTAAGTTGTTTTATCTAACACTAATGATTCAATTATCATAACTTCTATGGTTACCATTCAAAACCAATTAGTTACAGTAGGTATTATAATTATGTTTTCAATGACTGTCTGAATAACAGTCATTTAATATGTAAATTAGTTAAAAAATTTAGACAATACGAGTTTGTTTTGAACTTTTAAATGTGTGATTCAAGTTTTCAATTTGAGAAAACCTACTAATACCATTATCATGTTGGATATAGACAATTGTATAATATTAATTATTGGGGTTGATTGAAAGTAAAACTAAAGTATAACACACCAAAAAGTAATTAGGTATTTAGTTTAAATTAAATATTTGAAATCTTTTATGAAGATCTCTCTTCTTCTAAATTTTCACATGATGTATATGCCAATAATGCATATAATTAAGTAGTTGTTGACTGAAGTTTGAATATTTTCAATTCAGGAAGAGCAATCAACACCAAGCCTTATTGGAGATTTTCCTGCTGAAAATGTTCCTGTTGTAGAGGTATATGATGTGTTATTTTTGTCTACATACAATATTGTATATTATTTATTTAAGTTCCTATATGATTAGGCTGTAGAATGTATGTTATTTTACTGTAGTATCTAGAGCTAATAAAATTGATTCTATGTATATGTATGTACATATTACTTTAATACACTTTAGTTAATTTCATTTTTTTCAGGCAACACAACAGCACATATTATCTTAAAGGCAGGCTATTTTATGCCTACCTGGAACATCTAGGCCATCTTCTAGGCCAAGTGTAGTACACATGGTGAGCAACTACTACTGATATCCTAATTAAAATTTATTGACCACACAATTTTAACACTTATTGTCATAATTTTAGGTATCAATGAGCCCTTTGCCGATGGTCCCATCTCCACCCTGCACACCACCCACAGTTAGAGGTCCTGCAAGTCCTCCCCTGACTCCTTCAGTTTCAGGCAGCCACCCACACCGAAGGCTAACGTGGCGTTCACACGGAGCCACGTTTTCCCGAATCTTATTTTCATCGGATCTGGAAAAACCGAATGTGGTATTCACACGGCAAATATTGCGTTGCCGTATCCGACGGCACCGTAATCGAGATGCCGTGTGAACACACTATCCGGTTTGCGTGTATCGTATGAACGCATGTATTGAATGCGCTATACCACTGAACCGGATCTTAAATTTTGCAGTACGACCGGATCGGTTTGTAGTCGCAAAATCGGATGTCAACTTCAGCCAGATTCGATTTTTTTGCCGTATCTTAAAACCGAATGCATGTGTGAACTCATTCATTGAAATACTGTTGTCACTAAGCCGAATCCTGCAAAAAACCGATTCGGTAGAGAAACACTCGACGCCGTGTGAACGTACCGTAAGACATGCACGCCGCCAGTTGATTGGATCTCCTGTGCATAATCACCCACGGCCCAATACCAGTAATTATATTTTATTATATTTAATTTTATTCCACTTAACTAACATTAAAGGACTCATCCCAAAAATATGTAATAATGTATATAAAAAAAGTCTAAGTTAGATTAGCTAATTTTGTAATAGGAACGAAATTAGTTCAAGTGATTCAGGGGTTGGCATTTCGTAAGTAAGCTCTTATGATAGACCCACTTAGGAGTGAGTTTATTCATTTTAAGATATTTTTAATTGCCATTCATACATTAAGTATTATTAGGTACTTATTAGAAATAATTATTATATTATTTAAAGTACCATTTCTTATTTTTCTAGCAACGACAAGACGTCGTCATAGTCGTGCGTCACCTTCATCACAACGGCGATCGCGGTTCACAATTTTTCGGAGCGGTTTTTGGCGATTGAAGAACAAAAACTCGAAATAAATCGCCGAAATTCAGAGCTTTTCGAAAGGCTTGTGAATGAAACAGTGAAGAAACTTGGAGAAGGGTTGCAATTATTATCCGAAACATTGAAAAAATAATACTATTAAGATTTATTATTATATTTATATTATATATTTTTGTATTATAATGTTTATTAATTAATATTAGAGATTTTTAATCTAATGCACGTAATCGTGCTCGCCATAGCATATTAATCAATTCTTGTCGACTAGACTGTCCTATTACGGCCTCTTGCGATACAGTTTCATTTCTAGCCCCAGCTTGTGTATGGACGACTGCGTGGAAACGTAACTCCTCTTGATTGTCGTAGTCGTGCAAGGTAGGAGCCGGTAGCCCTGCGCGATTACAAATGTTGTGTAACACACAACATGCCACAACAATTTTTGCAACCACATCAGGGTGGTAATGTAGTACTCTGTGTACCAAAAGACATCTAAACCTCCCCTTTAGCCTGCCTATAGCTCTCTCTACGGTATTACGCGCTGTGGCATGGAGTTTGTTGTAGTGTGCAGCAGGTGTACCCTCTTCTACATTAGGCACAGGGACCATCAGATATGCACGTTGTGCATACCCAGAATCCCCTGAAAAAATAAAAAAACTCACTAAAATGTCCTATAACGATTAAAGTATTTATATATTGGTTATATATATTACTGGTTTTACCCATGTAAATATTGAGATTATAATATTATTTCATTACCTAGGAGAGAAGTTTAAAATTATTACTTTAAAAAAAATATTTTGAAGAATAGTCTGCTTGTAAACAAACTATATTTGTAAAATATACTTGTAAATTTACAAAAGTATTTATCAAAATTGCTCTACAACTACAAGAGATGGTGTACCTAATAGAAATGGTGTGCTCACCTAGCAAATGTACAGTTTCACCGGCATTCACTAAGCCCTCAAGGTGATTCTGTATGATGCTATGATTAAAAATAAAGCTATCATGTGTTGCTCCCCCATAGGTTGCATCAACATGCAATATATTTAAGTCTGCATCTGTAATCTACAAAACAAAAATTACATTACGTATATTTTGAGTATTTTTAAGAGCTGTGGATTTTGTCATTAATAAATAAATATAATACATATACCGACCTTTCCTTTAGTTTGAGCCTCTCCACAGAATTCTGTAGAAATCTTATATATTTCCTAACAACATTAGGGTGATTTAAGGTATCAACCACCTCGCGAACACATCGGGAGACAGATGGTTGTGATAGATATGTGTTCACATTTTTTCCACAAATTCTCTGATAACTACCGCTGGCCAAGAATGACAGGGCACATAATAACTGAAATAGAATTACAATTTGTAAGAAAAAAGCTTTTGGAAAGTTCTAAATTAATAGTGTACGTACCTACACGTAAAAAAATATTTACCTTAGTTTTGATAGACAATCCGCGTCCTCGCCGGCGTGGATTTTTCATAAAACGTTTAATGTCTTGTAACACATTATCTATCAATTCTTCAGACAAACGATAATTTTCAACAAAATCTTTGTGCCTATTAACTATTTGAAATTTGCGAATTTCACCAGCTTGACGACGACTATCATATATATCTATGGAATGTGCTTCTTCTAATAAACTCTCTAAAAAAAACCAACGAGCCATAACTATCGAATTATTATAATTTTTAATACTATAACCCATACATTAACCGTGAAGTAATGAGTTAAAATGAACTCGCATCCAATCTTGATAGCCTCCTAGACCACTTTAAAAATGACAAGTGAATTCGTTGTTCGAAGTGTCGAGTTTCGATGAGTGAAGCGGTAAATCCCCTTACAGAATACCAAACTCATACTAATAATGTCAACAATCTCACCACTTTAAAAATGACAAGTGAATTCGTTGTTCGAAGTGTCGAGTTTCGATGAGTGAAGCGGTAAATCCCCTTACAGAATACCAAACTCATACTAATAATGTCAACAATCTCACGCAACACGGTTCGTCTCGTCGCCACACTCGCAAGTGTGGCGCCACCGGCACCGTCGAGATTTAGAGAATACGAATTTGATATCTCACCGCGGATTCCGCTGTCGAGACACGAAAATGTTGTTACAGAATAGCATTACAGGGATTTCTCAAGAATGGAACAATATTCCTCAAGACCATTTAGTAACCCTAATCAGATCTATGCTTAACCGATTAGAATCTGTTATAAGGGCACGTGGAGGCAATACACCTTATTAAAAGTAAAAAAAAACCTGTGCTTTAACTTCTTTTTTATTGTAAAAACCATTTTTTCAATAACACCAATTTTGGTTACATTTATATATAATTTCAAAGGCGTCTTGAACATTGATGCAGTTTATATGTCCGTCAGTGTATATTGTTCATCAAAGGATATACATAAAATCTCAATATTGTTATTAGTGGTAAAATTTGGGTCGCAACGCAAAAGTAACACTTTGTTGACCACTTAGATACATTTGCATTTGTATCTGGGCAAAGCATTTCTTGCTGGGTTTCCCATTTTTTATATAATATTCTGATAAGTTTTCTTGCTTATAGGACATTTTATCTCCACAATACAATCTTTACAAATTCAACCAGGGGAACCTGCTAACATTGGATATTTTTGGGATATGAACAGTCCACTATTCTCGATTTTTTTCCCTACTTTCTTGTTTACTATTTCTCTTACTTCATTTTCAAAATTTCTTCCCCGTTTCATTGCTGGTGTGTCTGGTTTTTTACCCCCCATAATAGTAGAAATTGGAGTCCCAACATCGGTCTGGCATCGACCCACTTTATAAGCTCTAGAAGCTGTTACCCTGCCGTACCTCAATTCATACCAAAGCTTATTTTTGAACTGTTAAACAAATTGAACTAGTGTTTCCAGTAGTTGGACATACATACCACCGGGTATTCGCTAAGATCGAAAAGGAAGTCCGGCTCTACGAAGAAATAAATAGCCCCCAAAAATACTTGGACATTATTTCAAACATTAGTACTGTCACTACCTTGGGAGCTACTGATTGCGAAGTCCTTGACTGGAAAACAGCTTCACAGGAAGTTTTTAAACCCGTGAGCAACTGGCATTTCAAATTTAAACAGTGTAAACGTTTCATTTTAAAACGTTCGAAGAGACCCGGAAATATTTTGATTCAAGGGCATTTACATTATAAATTCGACGACGGAGTTAGCAAAAATGTTAGTAAACCAGGAAAAAAAAGCGCTAAGATAAATCCAGAAAAAATACGTCCTTCGAACAAATTAGCTGCCGCTAAAAAAATAAGATACACTAACCTTGCTAAGAAGCCACTGGGGTAACGATTGGCACCTAAACGAAAATTTGCAAAACAGAGAACAACCGTTAAGTCTTGACGGAGCGTCATGATATACAAATGTGGCGTTTAAAATAGAGGTGAGTCGAATATATTGGAACATACATACGCATTAGGTATACCACGAGATTAGGCGGCACCTAATCCACGTTTCACAATTTGTATAATCCACCTAATCTCCGTATTCGTAGAACACAAAATCCGAAGTCGAATGTTTGTGGGAGCTCTCACTCACCTGTTCCGTCCGTGCCATCTCACTCACTCATATGTTACCACGTATCTCGTCATTTCACCTCACGTCTTAGGCGGGAGGAAGCGAGACAGCGCTATGGTTCATCTCGCTCACTCGCTGCACGTGCCGTACGTAGCCGGCATAAACCGGTTTATGCGTGAGAGCATGGTCACACAACAAATATTATTATAAAGAAGGATAAGTTTGTACACCACAAGTAACTGGGCATTATATCGACTCCAAGGTCTGTATCCTTAAATCTATTTTTTAGAGTGCGTACTCCTCGATTGCTCACACACAGGCGTCAATTTAGCGTCCGAAATGCTGCGAGTCACTGATGAGTGGAAGATCACTTCAAAAATAATTTTAACTGTAACGGACAATGGCGCAAATGTTAAAAAAGCAGTCTAAAAAGATTTAGGGTGGAAACATTTCGGCTGCTATGCTCACACATTGAATTTGGCAGTACAGGAGGCTCTAAATAATTCAGATAGCATCACAACCCTTATCAACAGAGTAAAAAAGGCTGTTAGTTTCTTCAAACGATCAGCGCAAGCCTGGGAAAAATTGAAAAAGTTTCAAGTTCAAGCAGGCAAACCCATCAAAAGGCCCCTGCAAAACGTAAGTACCAGATGGAATTTAACGTTCTATATGCTGGAGAGGTTCGTAGAGCTAAGGGAAGAATTAAATAGCGCACTCATCAACTTAAATGAGCACACAAACCTGTCCCTTACTATATTGGAATGGGAAATGTGCGAAGGTCTCTGTAAATTATTAAAACCGTGCGAAGAAGTTACGCGAGAGGTGTCCGCTCAGAACTACGTGACAGGTAGTATAGTCATACCTATAACGACTGGACTCCTGGCGTCTATTAAAAATATAGACACACAAAATGATCTCGCCTATATTCAGTCCTTAAAACAAGACTTGATAGGTGCATTAAAAAGAAGGTTCGGCAACCTAGACAAAAGTCGCACATTTACCGTTTGCATGTTCCTAGATCCCAGGTTTAAATTATATTTTGAAGATACAAATATAGCTGAAAATACCAAACATCTCGTGACTGGCCTGATAAATAAAGCTGACGACCAAGCTATGCAGCCACCGAACGATTTACGTGTACCAACTGAGCCAGCAGCAGCACAATCAAAATCCACGATTTGGCGTCACTACAAAGATAAAATGCGCACACTTCAACCAAAAGGAACGGCACAGTCGCGTGCCATTTTTGAAGTACAGCGATATTTGGAGGATGCAATTCCAGAAGACAACATTTCACCCCTTGATTGGTGGAAAGTACAAAAAACTGTCTATCCCAACCTGTACAATTTGGCAATTACAAGGCTCAATGTAATGGCGACGAGCGTGCCATGCGAACGAATATTTTCTGCATGTGGAATCTTGCTCAATGAACGAAGAACAAGACTTGGGCATAGAAAGGTACATATAAATGTAAATATAAATAAAAAAACACAAAAACCAAAAAAAAAAAAGATGTAAATAGAATTGTTACAAATATTAAATGTACCTTCATGAATATAAAAATTACAAAAAAAAAACAAAAATAGAAGATGTAAATAAAAAATGAAAATATTATTGTATATAAAAGATACGTAGATATAATGAATTGATATCTTTTAAATACGCCATCTTACGAAAAAGAGTTCCTAACTCATTTTGTAAGACGACAGTCATTCATCAAATCATCACATTATATTAATTAATTACGTATGAAAACATACTGTAATATTTTTTTTCATTTAACATATACAAATTTTTGGTTTATAGTAGTTTATACTATATTAATAATTATTCGACGATCACATTTCTTATTTCCAATGTCGGCATCGGAACTAGCGATAGAGAATAAGCGGACCGAGATTACGAAACGGAATAACGGTTTGTATTGAGATTAGATGGATTAGGTGGAACAGGTATATGAATTAGGTATTCTTTCAGATTAGGAACAGGCGCACCTAGTATCTGATTTACCTAGTACGACCCATCTCTAGTTTAAAATATTTAAAAAAGATAACAGAGTACCGCTCTTAAAGTCGGCCCCAGGCAGGGGTATGAAAGTCTCCAGTTGCTTGCTTTTACGTTGATGCTAGCGCCGTCTCATGGGCATCAAAAGCATTAACCATTTTTACTCCTTTTACTTAGAAGATGGCGCCACCACCGGAATTTCCGTCGTATTTTTTAAATATAGAAATAAATATTATATTATTCTTTTATAAATACTACAATATTTTGGACATTAATAAATAAAAGCTTTAACAATTATTAGATAATTTAATTAATTATTATTTTTATCAGTGGCAACAAATGACAAAATGTCGGTTGAAAATTTGAAATTCCATTTCAAAGTTTTATTTTCACAAGGGTTCGAAAGTTTCGTGTGCTCTTGTGCTCTTGTGCTTTTGGTTATTATATTCTTTCTTCTAGTGACTGGCTTCTACCTGGACTCGTTTCGTTTGATATCTTCTTTGTTTCACCCCTGGCTCCCCGTTACTGGATATTTGTTTTGAACGTTTGTTTGACTTTGCTTTGTTACTGGACTGCATTGGATTTTGTAAAATTCAATATAATGACGTCAAATAAGTACTGGAAGTGTTATTTTGGTTGTGAAACGGATGGTAAGTAATAATCATTCAACTAACAACCGCATAGGTATATAAAAAAAAATCTGGTGTTTTGCTTTGTTTTCCAAACCGTAGTCAAAATGAAGACCGATTTAATTTATGGACGAGCGTGTAATAGGTACCGAAATGCAAGAAAGGGATGCACAATATATTTATAATAATGTGCGACTTTGTGACCAACATTTTGAATTGTGGTATCGCACACCTACGAAGAAACTTTCAAGAAATGCATTCCCAACTTTAAATATTGGTAAGAAGTTATAAATTTAATCTTATCTCTTATCCGTTAATAATCTTCTTATTCTTCTTGAGTTATTAATACAGATTCAATGTAGTTCACGTTCTTATGTGCCCAATTGAATATATTTATTGTTAACTAGCTGTCCCCCGCGACTTTGTCCGCGTGTTTTAGTTTCAACGGTTTTTCATTTTTGCGACATTTTTCATTTATGCTCCGCTTCTATTGGTCGTAGCGTGATGTTATATAGCCTATAGCCTTCCTCAATAAATGAGCTATCCAACAGTGAAAGAATTTTTCAAATTGGACCAGTAGTTCCTGAGATCAGCGCGTTCAAACAAACAAACAAACTCTTCAGCTTTATAATATTATATAGTATAGATTACAATAAACAACATACTAAGTCTGTATTTTTGTTAATGGTAATCTGTTTATTGTTTCAGCTTCTCGCCAAGCGCCTAACCAACCACTACTTATGACACACCAAGTGTACCAGGTTAGTTGTTTACTTTTTAATTATTTTTATGAATTGTGGCACACATTTTCGACTAATAATAATAATAATTTCTTTATTTGTATAGACTGTAAAGGCAATAAGTGATTATTGCCAATATAACGTGAGAGGGTTCTTATGCTGCTAATCTGCCTGCCTGTTGTGGTGATTATCATTTTTATATGATGCCCAATTAAATTTTATTTTTACATTATTTTGCATTTTTCTTTTCATTTTAGCTTTACATGATGTGACTCAACCAATACTAAAGAATGACTTGCTGGTAAATATGGTTCAAGGAGCAGTATCATGCTCACTGCAAGATATTCCTGTTGATACAAATACTATTATACCAGACATTGAAACACCATCTACATCTAAAGACATAGTTTAGGCTGCAGGTAAGAATTGTTGACCATATTAATTATTATTAATGGCTTAAGTGAGTACAAATAAGTCATTCTTTTTTACTGAACTTGATAGAAAGTGCATTGGTTACTAAGTTCAAATTAGCAAAACCTGGACTGTCCGAAAGTATGTTGGAAGAACAATTTAGAAGTGCATAAAGTTACTGTAAAATGTGTTATTGTGCATTAACATAGTTACTATCAGTACAATATTAAACCGTTATGACATTCAAGAAGTCTACCTCTAATGTTTATGTACCGCCATGACATACATATTTTTACTCTATTTAATGTTTGTGTTTTTTAAAACCATGTTTCTTTTTTAGATTCATATAAAGCTAATAAACAAATGCAAAGAAAAGTTTATTAACTTGAAAATAAACTAAAAAAACTGAGCAAAAAATGCAAATTTCAAACAAAGAAAATTAAATATGCCAAAAACTTGTCAGATTCAAAGATTTTCTTAAAATTAA
Source organism: Diachrysia chrysitis (assembly GCA_932294365.1). Taxonomy (NCBI): domain Eukaryota; kingdom Metazoa; phylum Arthropoda; class Insecta; order Lepidoptera; family Noctuidae; genus Diachrysia; species Diachrysia chrysitis. The sequence goes on along the minus strand of OW028659.1, from coordinate 2,568,289 downwards.
TAGAAAAGCTTCCCGAGCCTATCCAAATTTTTACCAAACTGCAGATCAAAAATAAATATAAACCCAGAGGAAGAAGATTTTCAACTGAGGAAAAAGTTTTGGCCCTATCTATATTCAAACAGAGTTTGAATATAGATAGGGCCAAAAGGCATACAATGTTTTAAAAAAAATGTTTGTGTTGCCATCAAAGAGATGTCTGCAAAAACAATTAAGCACAATTCCTCTGGAACCTGGAATAAATGATCAAATATTTAATCATTTATAGAAGTCAGTTAAAAGACTACCTAAAGTGTTAAACTAATTATAAATTTGCCGCCTTTTCTTAGTCGATGTTTAACTGATCTATGACAATCAATTGTCAATGTAGTCTATGACAGCTCTATAAAATAAACCTTCTCTATTATTCTGTAGCACAACGAGTGTAGTTTGATTTCTCTAAATTCCTATAAATAATATAAAAGTCAACATAAAGAAAAAAGACTGCATCCTCATCTTTGATGAAGTAGCCTTAGAACCAGGAGTTTATTTTAGTAAAGGTCAAATTATTGGGTTTGAAGATTATTGCCATAAGAATAATATGCTGATTGCCGACCATGCTCTCGTGTTTATGGTAAAAAGCATAAAAGGCAAATTCAAACCACCTATATGCTACACATTTTGTATAAGCTGCACCAAAAAAGATGATCTGAAATATTTAATAAAATCAATAAAGAAGTTCACAGGACGGGTCTAACAGTAATAGCAACAATATGTGATCAGTCACAATCAAATGTGAGTGTAGTGAAAAGTTTAAGGGAGGATACCAGAAGAGAATATTTATTGAAATAAATTGAATACAAGTCATGTTCTTTTAAAATTGAAAATTGCAAGATATTTCCCTTGTTTGATACTCCACACCTTTTAAAAGGAGTGCGTAATAATTTATTTAAAAATGATGCAAAATTTATAGACGAAGGGGTATAAAAAACTGCAAAATGGGAACATATTAAGATGCTATTCAATGAAGATGTTGGACAGCACGAACTATGACTTGTTAATAAATTAACAGAACTTCATATTATAGAAAACAGAATACCAAAAATGAAAGTTAAATATGCTGCCCAAGTTTTCAGTCAAAGGGTCTATCATCTGCAATGAGATTTCTGGCAAGTAAGTATTAAATCACTACATTATTTAAACAATCATTGTGTTTACTTTATTTTTTTTCCAACAAAGTATTTCATTATTTGATTTTATACAACCTTATTCCTACACAGCATAACATCACGCCTTTTACTCTTTAAAGCGTTCGGCAAAAAGGCCCGAGCTTATTGCCATTAATGTATATTGCCTATAACCTAATTCTTAGTTTATACTTAACTATTTTTACTATAGGAACAGCCCTGAAATTGCGAGAAAAAATAAGTCATTTAAAAGAAGCCGACTTATTTTTTGTTATTTTATTTTGTTTGACTAATTTTTTTACCATGTATACACAGGAAATGTTGTTTATAATGATGAGCACAATAAGCCCTTTTCAGGTTTAGTATAAACTAAGAATAAGGTTGCATTTGTCTGTTCATTAAAGTCTCGTAAAAACTGTAAAATAAGTTAAGTTTTTACTTACAAAGTTTTTATTCACTCACTAATATTAAAACTGTTCACTTATATAAAACCTTATTCACTTATATTAAAACTGTTAAAATCTTTGAAACTGAGTAGTTAATAAAGAACTTTTTTTTTTTTCAGGATACAAAATACTACCCACCGAGTGTCAAGACACAGCCACTTTTTTACTAATGTTTGATCAACTATTTGATTCGTTCAATGGACACACCATATTCGGATACAGAAAAGGAATTTACAGGGTGCCTTGAAAGTGCTTCCTTATTTAAACTATTGGAAAAAATTCTACCAATCTTAAAAACTATACAATTTAAAACCATAGTGAAAAGTAAAGATGGCACTGAAAAAATTAAATAAGAAAAAGTGCCATCGACTTTGGATTGGGCAGGGAACATAAAAACATATATTGAAATGTGGATTTTTTTACGAAAGGAACATGGCATTTTAAATTTGTTAACAAGAAATTTGAACCAGGACCCATTGGCAAATTTCTTTTGTGGTATCCGAAGTAATGGTGTCTAAAACACAAACCCTACCTGTGCTCAGTTTATGAACGCATATAAAACGCTTTTGGCTAATAATCTAAGTTCACCCCATTCTGTAACTGCGAACTGTGAAGCAGATGGTAATAAAATAAAGCCGAACGGACTTCGTGAAATAGAATATCTGTACATGCAATGTAAACAAAAAAAGACGTCTGACTTTTCAGTAAAAGTGAATGTGGCTACTTTTGCTTCTATATGACTCATATTTCTCTTACATATAATCTTGTTACACGTACACTGAGTATGACTGAAAACGGCTAAATAAATAATATTTTATCAACATTAATTGTTTTGTTTCACTGATTTCACCATTTATGATCGCTCTGTCACCAATAATGATTGCTCTGGTCGCGAAATTTTTGAAACTTAAATATTTCCATACTTTTTAGCTTTCAGTTTATGCGTTTCTTGACGGCCTGCTGCAGTGCCGAAGCGGTGCATTGGTCGTACAGCACACGGATGATCCTTTTTTTTCATACAAAACGCGCGGTGCGGCAACCGTGCGGCGCCGGTTCAACAACAGGACGGCAACGTCGCAAGCATCAGTGTTCATTTCGATGTTGAATAGTGCGGTGAATAGACGTCAGAGCATTGCATCAAATTTTCATTTACGTATTTGCTAAAAATGGTATAAACGTGGAAGATTTTATAAATGAAATTGATATACGTCCTGCTATATATAGAACTCCAAAAGTGACAAACACAGCAATCGCACGAAAACGAAAAATGCTTGGGAAGGCAATTTTTGTTTCCGTGCGAGAAGAATCTGTAAGAAATTTGTAGAAAATTTTAAAAATAAAACGGCTGGTAAAAAAAATTCAGCAGGTACAATAAAATTTTATTATTTTGCCATGATAATTGTTAGGCATGTGTCCGTTATAACAAAACTTAACTGAAAACGGTTGCTATGCCTATAACTAACTGTACCGGTATTAAAATAGCTAGCGATAGTTATCAGTTATATATTTAGGTACAAACAACTGAAGACGACGCGCGACGTTGCCAACTGGTAATGCGTTAGTTCATTCGTTGGTTTCATTTTCTTCTCGCTATGTTAGTAACCAAACGAACAATAACCAAAATAATTGTCTTCTCTTTCGTTCTAAGTAATTGCCCACGTTCACAACAGAGAAGTAGCGAATATTTGTTTGCAACTTCATAACCAAGATACCAACAACATTTCGCGAATATTAATGCTAACTAAAGACGACCTTATCTCTATTAAGCTAAAGCTTAAGTGTAATAAAATCAAACTGTATTGGACTGTGGTTTCTGGAAAACTGGCTATTAAGGTGCGTTTCCACGCTTGCCAAGGCTCGGCAAGCGTCCACAAGCACAAGCGTGTAAAGAGGGCGTTTGGTTTGGCTTGCATGCGCTTGCAGACGCTTGTCGCCGATCTGATCTAGTGTCGGTTTTTGAACACAGATCAAAGGGCGCTTGCGGCAAGCGCTTGCGATGCGTTCACACGTTGGCGTGCGCTTAGTAGCCGCTGTGATCTCGCGACTAACGGACGTCTAGTACTCTCGTCAAAATGAGTGGCTGGTCGAACGAAGAGAGTTAATCGTTTTTAGAATATTACCAGACCGAAACGTCTATCTGGAACCCCTAAGATGATAGTCATAAAGATAAAAAGGAAGTTGCAGATGCTTGGAGTCGTCTTAACAGGAAAGCCAGTAAAGTAAAGGAATTAAAAGCCAAAAAAGAAATATTGATGACGACATTTTGCAAACATTTAAAAAAAAACTGGATTCTATTCGTTCTGGCGCAGGTATGTACAGTGTTTACGACCTCAGGCCACCCTGAGGCCGGGCCTGCGGGTGACTGGGAGGGCACCCCGTCACCCGATCAGCTGACAGGCCACGAAGGATGCGGACACGAAGTCCCACGCGTCCGTCCTCTGAAGGAGCGAGGGGTGGGCACTATACACCCTCCCCTCTAGAAGGGGTCTAGTAAAGACTAAGCCTGCCGAGGCCGCGCAGAGCCTGCGTAAGCGATTCCGCGGCTCCGGCAAAGGCAAGGACGGGACCGGGGTGTTTTTAGTCGGTGTAAGTCCGACATATCCCCACGCCGTGCCCTCGGTGTGGGTTGAAATCATTAGAGTTTCAACCAGACGAAAAAAAAAAAAAAAAAAAAAAAAAGGTATGTACAGTGTTTATTATTTTTGGTTAGCTAAGTGTACCTGCGCTCTTGTCACTTGTCTTATTCAGTAAACAAGCTTGACTTTAGGGATTTAAAAATTAGATAAAAACATAGACAATTTATTACAATACTAGCTTTTGTCCGCGGCTCCGCCCGCGTAGATATAGTTTTTTGGCTGTACTTGAAGGTGCGCGGAAAGGATGAAAAAGGGTAACCATATGAAAGTTAAAAAAGTTGTTTTCAAATTATATCCTTGTTTTAGGTGCCGAAGAGATATATAAACCGACTTGGTTTGCTTACGAAACCATGGAGTCATTTTTACTGCCAGTATATACTTGCGTTGATGGAATAAAAATCAATGAATCACCTTTACATATTATTTTTTTATTTTTAATTTTCATGAACTTAACAATTTCTATTAAAATATGAAGTAAATTCTTCTCTAATTTGTTTGGCATTCAGCGGAGATCTTCGTGGTACATGAGGCAAATTTTGTATTGCATTATACTCATTGTTTTCTTTGCGCCACGAACCAGGGGTCACCATTTCTCCACTACTATCATATACGTCAAAGGATCCCTGAGGAGTAAATCGATTTGAGGAACATTTACTTGTTCTCAAATAGTTATGTAGTAATACACAAGTCATCGTAAGTTTCGACACAGTTTGTGGATCCAAGTCCATAGGGCGTCCGAAAATTCTGAATACCTAAGTTTGAATCCCAAAAGTATTTTCTACTACAACTCGGGATCGGGATAAGTTTTGGTTAAATATCATTTTTGGTGAGCCTAAATCATGGTTTCCAGGGTAGGGCTTCATTACATGTTTACTAAATGCAAAAGCATCATCAGCTAAAAATATGTATGGCAGATTTAAATTCGATCATGGAAGTGGACATGGCGAGGGAAAATCTATCTCGATTTTACAGATTTTTTGCTATAGTAATGAATTGTTAAAAACACCACCGTCACTTATTCTTCCTTGACTCCCTATGTCTACGTATATAAATTTATATTAGCTATCCACCAATGCCAAAAGGACAATGCTAAAAGATTTTTTTGTAATTGAAATACTCTGTTCCACTATGAGATGGGCTGTCTATGACTATATACTTGCCATCCAATGAACCTAAGGCATGTGGAAATTCCTGAATTCTTCTTCTATTTTAAGCCATTCTTCTGCTGTGGTGGGAATCTATAAAAAAAGAAAAGAAAACAACTGTAATTAACAGTATGTTTTAATAATTGTTATTTTTTGCAGCAATCAGAACAAAATGCTGTCCATGAAGAAACGGAAGAGACAGAGGACGTTCCCGATACGGTCACTACACCATCCCGACCATCGACATCCCGTAATAAACGTCGCCGCCCTGCTATTTTTACTGTTAAAAACCAAATGACCACAGCATTTGAAAAACTTTCAAATGTTTTAGGTCAAAAACAAAGTGAATATAGACCAGCTCACGAAGATGACGATTGCGATTTATACGCATAGCTATTAGCGCTAAAGCTACGCGAACTGCCAAATGATGAACGAAAAATGATTATGTACCAAATAGACGGGTTGTTTATTAACAGAATCAACCGAAGCTCATATGCACGTCATACACCATCCCCTCAATATTATTCTAGACCTTCATCAATGCCCAGTACATATGCACGTCATACACAATCTCCTCAATTTCAAGTCATTTCCAATAGGCCAACATCAGCTAATACCGTTTATTCTGAACCTATCCCAAACAATCAAAGTTTTTTTTCCATCCATGCAAATCTCTCATTCAGAGCCCTTCTCAAACATAATAACTGAACATCGTTCACATACAATAGCTGCATCTACTTCAGAAGCACCCTCGCAAACTATTAATATAATATCGGACCAAATCATCCAGCCTGCATCCTCGGAACCCAACATTATAAACGCGGCTTTACTGAAAGCTTACGAAGATTTTCAATCATCGTCATAATTGTTATTTAAAGTTACTAAATAATTAACCTTTTGACCGCACGAAAATTTTTGTCGCATATATGCGTCTATGGCGGTCAAAAGGTTAAAGGAAAAGTAAATACCAGTCAACTTAATACATGGTACAGATTTCTTATTAAATATGAATAAATAAATAAATAATAATGGTTGTTTTTTGACGAAAAATTTTATGAACTGTGTAAATTCAATGTGGCTTAATGCAACTGATTCTGTATGTGCGAAATTAAACCCTAAAAGCTGCGGTTGGCATTTAGATGATTTTTTTTTGAACAAACAGGTTTTATTGGAGATCGAACTCCTTTGAAAATCCAGGACATTGTCGAAATGGAAAAAAATGAAAAAGATATTAATAATGAATCAGATGAATTCGATAGTCAAACTTTATACTTCTAATGAATTAGATATTGAATAGAGAATATTTAAAATAATTTATTTTTCATTAAAATTATCTTTGTATTGATGCTGTTTTGTAATAAATCCAACGTAGTACAAGATCTTTAGTCCCTTTTTTTTATTTGAATTTTCGGCTGTTCACTTTGTTTCTCATTAATTTTTTTGAAAGGAGAAAAAAAAAATTAAGTAAGTATTGATATTTTTATTATTTATTATTATTACGTCATTTTATTTTGAGTTACAAGAACTTTTCTATCATAAATATATTATTATACTTATAAGTCAAATATATAAATATATATATAAATAAACTTATATACACGGTTAAATTTTGATCGTTTTAATCCCTTGGACCGGTGGTTTAACTAACAAAATACTATACATTACCGGTGTGCACAGCATTGTATCTCTTAAAATAAAAAAAAATGGTAGTGATAATATCATATTCGCAAAATGCATGAAACCAGTAGTAGCGCCACGAGTTAGTTACCTACGCGTATGCGCGTCGCGTCGTCGTCGTTGCGTACCTAACTACCTACACTTCGCCCGATCAACAAAGGCCCGCCGCTGATTGCAATTTTTTGTCACCGTGACTTATTGTTACTGTCACCTGCTGTCACCCACGATGCGCTCACTGAATCTGTTCTTGGGTAACAAATCGCGTTCATTTTTGTAATGGACTTCAACGAGGTTGCCGTGATTTGTGCTCTTGAAATACGTAGAAGAAAAATGAAAAGGAAAAAACGCTACTGGGTGCATCCTATATACACGGAAAGATTATTTAAAGGAAAATTCTACACTATATATTCTGAATTACGTCAGTATCCACCAAAGTTTTTTAATTATCTTCGTATGTCTATAAACTCTTTCGATGAGTTGCTGGCTTTGGTAGGTCCTGCAATTACATTTCGAGATACAACATTTCGCAAAGCTATTCCAGCAGAAGAAAGGTTAACGGTAACTTTGAGGTAAGTAACAATAACTACATCAATTACTTATAAACAAAAAATCTTTATTAATCAGAGGCATACAAATTTGCAATATCACAATCATCTACAGAGTAATTTGACACGTATGATTGCACAGTTTCGTTCGACCGCGGGGGAGACTTATCATAAAAAGATTGAGTAGATGTAGAGGGTGCAAAGGGATTGATATATTGTTGTGAAAGTACATCAGGTGGTGGTGGTGGTTGAGATTGTGGTTGGGTTGTAGACATTATTGGCTGAGAAAGTATACGAGCTGGTGCTGGTTGGGCAGCGGGCCTATTATGAACTCTTATTTCCAGGCAGTTTACGGCGTAAACAGAACTGCCTTGCAATTTCGTATTATGAACTCTTTAAACAAGCTAGTCAGCGGTCACGTGACACCCTGGCCGTCTTCTGCCCGAATATTGCCCGTCAATACCGTAATACGAATGTTCGTTTGACATTTCTTTCCATTTTAAACCTGTCAAAAAGTGACTTATAAACCATTCTGTATAAGCTGCCTCAGAGGAGCTTTTATTGAATTGTTTTCGAGTTATTTGGCGAAATTATTCTAGAAAATATCATGTGTGACGAATATGAAGTGTTTGAGTTCCTGGAAAGTGACTTTTCCGATCAAAATAGTGCATCAAGGAACAAAAGAAGACGACTTCGTGATAAATGTAATGCGTTCGACATGGATGATGTGCAGTTTATTCAGCGATATCGACTAAGCAAAGATTTGGTACTGAATCTTTGTGAGGAGCTGAGACCCCACATGTCAGGGCCTACAAAATCCACGGATTTATCGGTAGAAACCAAGGTAGGTATTTGTTTTTATTTTGTAAGCCTAACATATCATAATTAAGAACTTTAGGTACTTACTTAAAGTTTTGACTAAACATTATTCTCATTTTAGGTATTGGTAGCATTATCATTCTATGCTACTGGCTCCTACCAACGCCCCAATGGTGATATAGGCTCTCATTCAATATCCCAGCCAACGGTTTCAACAGTAATTAAGCAAATCACAGGGATATTGAATTTCCCGCATATTCAGGCAAAATATATTAAATTTCCAAGCACATCTCAAGAACGCAGAGAAAATATCATAAGGTAAAAAATGTAAAAAAAAATATTCTCACAATTATATGTTTTGTTAATGCGTTTAGCTAAATGCATAACTTTCTTTTTAGGTTTTTTAATAAGTTTTTATGCCGGGAGTGTTGGGCTGTATTGATTGCAGTCATATTGCCATCATACGCCCAACCGAAAATGAAGAGAGATATTATTGTAGAAAACAATATCACTCATTACAGTTGGTAAGTCTGACATCTTACAATGCACCATGTAATCATGAATTATGTAACTGAAAATCGGTTTATCCGTTTGGGAGCTACAATACCACAGACAGATACACAGACAGACAGACATGTTAAACTTATAACTCCCCTGTCTTTTTGCATCTTGGGTTAAAAAAATGTTATCTTCCATATACATTCCATTACAGTAGAATCTGCTTATAATGACATCGAAGGGAAGTGACAAACACATCATACAAAGCATAGTCTTAGAAAATAAGCAACTTCCAATGTCTGTTAGGTATTCAGTTTAATAGAGAAACACTAAGCATAAAAAAAGAGAAAATAAACATGAGCTGACATAAAATAAACGGAATAAAAATGTTACATTCTGCATTTGTTCACTGTGCCACTATAACTATATAATCATTTTTTATATCTTCTTTTAATTTTAATAATAATCTGAAACAAAAATTTTAGATTAGTAATGCAGACCTTCAAATTATCAGCGTGGATGCTAGCTTTAGAGGAGCTACACATGATTCATTTATTTGGGGGAACCATCCACTGAAGCATCCCTTGGACGAGCTTAGTCAAAATGAGTCCATATGGTTACTTGGTATGTAAAAAGTTTACTGTTTAAACATGTCCATAATTATTTGTTCTTGGTTCAAAATAATAAAAATCTAAGTCAGTCTTATTTTTTAAATAAAAATATAATAATTGAAAACATTGGCCAATTTTTTTATTTTTAATACAAGATAGTAATTATTATTTCAAGACAATATTGTAATATGCTATTTTGATTTCAGGTGATTCTGGTTACCCTTTGAGGAAACACATGATGACTCCAATAACAAACGCGGCTCCGGGTACGCAGGAAGCATACTATACTGGAGTACATGTCAGGACTCGAAATGTCATAGAGAGAACAATCGGACTGTTAAAAGCTCGTTTCCGATGTTTACTGGTGCATCGAGTTCTGCATTATACACCGCAAGTGGCAGCAAAAATAGTAAATGCATGTGTGGTGCTACACAACATGAGTGTCGGGTCAAATCTACCAGTGCTGGAGCTCACTGAAGAAGAGGCTGCACAAGAAGCGACGATGCAGCAAATGGATAGTACTCACCATGTTTATCAGCAACCATCTAGCAGCAACAGGGAGCTAAATGAAGGATTAGCTGTCAGGCGCGCCCTCGTCTCTCGCCTCTGGTACTCCCAGAGCCCTTCAAATTAAAGCAATAAGTTTATTTTATTTATAGTTTTAGAGTTTGGAGTTAAATCTTTAATTTGTTTCATTTTTATTTTTTGTTCTACTGTATTATATATTTTACACATTAACATACTTTGTTTTCTTAACTTTCTCGGCTTTATAACAACCCCAGATTGTAGGTATTTTACATTATTTAAGAGTATTCATAGAGTTTCTTGGCAGCTTTTTCCATAGGAACAACTTTTTCAAAAACTTTAAATAAGTTAACAAAAAAAACTTATAAATAAACTTTTGTGTAAATACAAACCTATCAATTTTCTCTGCAATTTTATTTAATGCATCTAGCATTTTAACCAAAGTCTGGCTGTTTTTTTCTTCTAACTCCAATCGGGCCTTACTGATTTGTATCAGTGTACGCCGGGCCTCTTCTTGACTTATGTGCCCTCCTCTGTGACGTCGTTGACGTACGGGACGTGAATTACTAGCTGCACGCATGCTACTGGTTGGCTGTAGGGGCTGTGTTGCTTCCAGTTGTGCATGGGGCTGTGATGCATCCTGTGGTGCATGGGACTGTGGACCCACATCCACAACTTGTGGTTGCTCTGTTAAATGAGGGTCTATACGGTCTACTTCTAAGTCACCTGCGCTTGAGGTCTGTGACATCTGAAACAATTTAAACATTAGACATAAAAATAAGATATGCAATGAAAATTGTGCAAATTTTATTCCTAAATACTTTGCACATACCACATATACACTGTATATTTATATACCATGGTATAGTGTGGTGACTCGTCTTACTTTATATATATACCTACATTATTTATCTATAAGTTTCTTAATACTTAAAAAAGACTCGCAGCTAGGAATGGTACAGGAACTTGAGTATTAGGTATGCCAGTCCCATAACCACTTCCGAGAAGACTTAAAAACTTATTTTCGATGTCGTTAAGAGGCGGAACATCTAAAGGTCCTCCTCCAGTACGGTTAAGGGACATTCGTACTGCTGCCGCTCTTCTCTTTAGTTTTGCTTTGTAATCGACCCAATACTGCAACAGCATTAGATTTTGGATTGGAGAATGCATAATAGAATACCTAACTAATTGATAATCAAATAAAAGAAATACTTACGTTCGACCACCCTTTGCAATTCTTAACAGCTCCTTCTCCTTGGGAATTGAGGGCTTCGGTGACAGACTCCCACATCCGTCTTGAGTACTCTCGCGCTTGGGCAGATTTATTGTACCCAATCGCCACTTCTCTGTGAGAAGATAAGAACTCCCACAACGTTTCCAGCTGAACATAGGTTACGCGCCGACGACAGCGAGAACTCTCATCTACTAAACTATAATAATTACAATGGTATTAATAGTATATCATGATAAAAACTGAACATTAATTAAAAACACACATTAGCACTTACGCCATATTTCTATATAAACGAACTTCACGAATGAAAGTAAACAAACAATACGATAGTATTCAAATACTTATCTTCTTGGATTTATTATTTGTATTCCCCGCTGAAATTGTGGAGTACGCTCGATCTCGCGTTACAATTTACAAACAGAAAATTATAATATAAATTAATTATATAGCACAATATACATTGCGATCATAATTTAATTAACTTTTATACTAGAGTAACTAGGTTAATATATATTTTTATTATTTTTAACATAAAATACGTGGCTTAAATAAAACCGTAATTTACCGATAAGTTTTTCCGAACGTTACGGCGGAGAACTACAAGCCACCCGTAGACAATCTGTCCAGCGAGAAGACGGTCAGTATTAGGAATGTCGTAATACGAAATTAAACCAGCCAGTTAAATGAAATGCCTGGAACTTGCCTGGTTTTTAAGAAAGGTCGTAATAGGCCCCCAGGGGATATTATTAGTTGCGAAATTATACGAGGTTGTTGTGGTTGAGGAAGAATGTATGTTGCAGCAGTAGAATTATAATTATAGTTACTAGAAGATGGTGTATAATATTTTAGGGTGTTCAAAATCGCAATCTGTGCATCAATTTTCTGATCTGGTGGAATTGACTTTAATAATGGAACCAAAGATAACGCGAAATAATTGTCTGGGTCTGGTGGTGTCTGGATGTTTTGGTGGTTGGTTTTATCTCTTAATATTTCTAATAAAGATTCTTCGTAACTTTTGTTGGTCGTGTTATTGCTGGTGTAGAAGAATTTATTTATTTAGGTACTTTACAAATTCATTCTATTTTGCCAAAAGTAATCCGAAAATTGCTGTTGTAGAACGGTTGAACTCTGGCAGCGAAGGGGTGGACTTTTAAAGAAATAGGAGAGCTTCTATAAAGACAATAATTTATTCTTCAGTAATGATTGAAATATAATGTATTCTGTGGTAATGAACGACACACGTCTAGTGTCGTCGACAGACTCGTTGCGCTCTGCCGCCGCCGCTGTTCCGCCGGGCGCTGGCGCATCGCGCGCCCCGCACCGCGCACCTCGCACCGCGCACCCCGCACAGCGTAGGTACTGTAGGTAGATATCGCCGCTGAGCCGCTCGCGCCGCGCGCCGTGCCGTGTGCGTGTGTGTGTATATGCACGTTGGTGCGCACAAACACATGCAAGGCGTCAACAAGTTGCCCCCCTCGGCAAGGGACTGTGGCCTGTAGTGTCTACAGCTGATGTGTCATCAGGCCTATCTTCTAATGGTAGTGGGCACAGCCGATTGAAGGCACGCCGAAGAGTGCCCGATGTAGTCTTCATGTCTGCTACCCTGGTCACACCGTCGGAGCCTGGATACACGCTGGTTACTCGTCCAAGCAGCCATCTGTTAGGTGGTAGTCGGTCATCCTTGACCAGCACCATCTCTCCAAGTCGTAGGTCTCTCCCCCCTTTGCACCATTTCTGCCTTTTTTGCAGCTCTGTAACGTACTCTTTGTAAAATCTTTCCCAAAAATGGGCCTTCAACTGTTGAGTTCTCATATATCGTGAGAAAGTGCTCAACCTTTTAGTGTCTTGTGCCTGAGGAGAGGGTAAAACAGTTAATGTTCGTCCAAGAAGGAAATGTGACGGTGTTAGGGCTACTAGATCTGAAGGATCAGAAGATAAAGGAGTTATAGGCCTTGAGTTCAAGATAGCCTCTATTTGGGTAATAACTGTGCTCATTTCCTCATAAGTAAGATTTGCAAGACCAAGTATACGTTTCAAATGATGCTTAACAGACTTCACGGCACCCTCAGCTAACCCATTAAAATGAGGACTATAGGCGGGAGAAAATTTAAAGTTTATAGATAAGTTTGACGCGTGTGCACTTAAATAATTTGCATTTAATTTTAAAAACCTAGCCAGTTCATTACACGCGCCTACAAAACATGTACCATTGTCCGAGAAGATGTTGACAGGTTTTCCTCTGCGGGCAATAAATCTGTTCAAAGCAGAAATAAAGGTTTCGGAGCTGAGATCTGTCACAAGCTCTATATGCACAGCTCTAACAGCCAAGCACACAAATATGCAAATATATGCTTTAATTAAACTGCTACCTCTACCCTTTCGGTTCAAAATCATCACTGGGCCTGCATAGTCTACTGCTGTATTTATAAAGGGATAATCAGCATGTAGGCGCTGCTCAGGAAGGTTGCCCATAATTGGCTGTGTAATTCTTCCTGAAAAACGACAACATGTAACACAATTATGTACTGTCTTTCTAGAAAGATTTCTACCATTTAATGCCCAAAATTTATGACGAATGTTTGACAGCAGTAATTGAGGACCAGCGTGCATGAGTAATTTGTGATAATGTTTAAAAATAAGTACTGTAATGTAGTTTGATGCATGTAACAATATAGGATGTTTAGTGTCATACCTATAATGTGAATTTGATAGTCTGCCTCCAACTCTAATCAGACCATCAGAATGAAAAAATGGATTCAAATTAGTTAATTTATTTTTTAATGGCAATGGTTGTTTATTTTTTAACAATTTAAATTCCTGTTGAAATGATTCTTCTTGTGAAATTCTACATAATGTAATTAAAGACCTATTAAGTTCATGTAAAGTTAAAAACCCTATACATTTATTTTGAGGATAACGACAATTATATATAAATCTCAATATATAGGCTGTAATGCGCTGTAACTTATTAAATCGGAAAATCGATTCACGAATTCGACTGATTGTTGCTCTGAGACATTTAAATGAACTTGAACCTTAAATTCCGGCAAGTCGTCTTCCTTAATATTTGGAGGTGAGCCAGGCCAGCTAGACTGTGGTTCTATTAAAAATGCAGGTCCTGACCACCACAAGCTATTAGATTCCAAATGGCGACCATCAGCGCCACGTGAACCTATATCAGCAGGGTTTAACTTTGTAGGTACATAACGCCAAGTACCTGGTTCTGTAAGAGACTTCACTTCATGAATTCTGTTATAAACAAAGGGTTTTAAAAGATTGGTCTTGGAAGTATTAATCCAAGCTAATACAATGGTCGAGTCACACCAGTAAGTACAACTGTGAAGTCCTATCAACGAAGATTTTACCTTATCAGCTAAACGAGCTGCTAATAGAGCGCCACTTAATTCCAACCGTGGCACTGTCATTGGTTTCAGTGGAGCTACACGACTCCTTGCAGTCACTAACTTTACTGTCACTTCATTATGTTGGGACACAGACCGTAGATAAATACAAGCACTGTAAGCTTGTGTCGATGCGTCGCTAAAGGCATGCAGTTCACAAATGACAGGATAGTCACAAGTGATATGTCTAGGTATTCTTATTTTCCTAATGTCACCTAATGATTTAATAAAGTTACCCCATGCTGTTTGGATATCACTAGAAACATTTTCATCCCATGTTATTTTTAATGACCATAATTTTTGAAGAATGATTTTAGCTTGCAACATGCAAGGGTTAATGAGTCCAAGTGGGTCAAATATTTGAGCCATGGTAGACAAGATTGTGCGTTTTGTGATGTGTTCATGTTGCTTAATGTTTGCTGAAAATAACAACACATCTTCTTTACAACCCCAAAGTAATCCTAATGTTTTTGAATACTCATGGTTACTTAAATTAAGTAATTCATCTTTGCTATTTTCACCTACGAGTTGTTGTATAATGTGTGAATTATTTGAATTCCATTTTCTTAAAGAAAGTTGTCCGCTTTTAAGTTGGCTAATGACGCCTCTGCAAATATCTACCAGCTTTGACATATCATTGTCCCCATAAATAAAATCATCAACATAAAATCCTTTTATGATAGCATCTGAAACACACCTATCAGAACATTCCTTTCCCAGCTGAACTAGACATCTTGTTGCAAGGTATGGTGCAGATGCAGTACCATAAGTTACAGTGTTGAGTTTGTACTGTTTAAGTTGTTCATTAGGTTCAAAACGCCATAGTATCTGTTGTAACATACGTTGGTCTTCAATTACCTTTACCATTCTATACATTTTCTCAACATCTGCAGTTACAACATATTTAAACTGTCTGAATCTAATTAATATATTAATGAGGTCACTTTGTACTGTAGGACCTACCATTTGTATGTTGTTAAATGATAACCCGGATGAGGTTACTGCAGATGCATCGAAAACAACTCTTAACTTGGTTGTTAAACTTGTTTCACGTAACACTCCATGATGTGGCATAATGTATGTGTATTCATCTCTATCTGGAGTTGTGTTTTCAGTCATGTGACCTAAAGATATATATTCCTTAATGAATTCAGTATATTGCTTTTTGAATGAAGGGTCACGCTTGAATCTACGTTCTAACGATATGAACCTAAACAGGGCTTGTTCATATGAACTGCCTAGCTGTTGAGGCGATTCCTTTAATGGAATTGTTACAATAAATCGACCATCATTTTCACGAGTAGTAGTTTGTATGAAATTACTTTCACATTCCTGTTCCTCTTTGGATACAGGTTTGTGCACTGTGACCGTTTCAAGTTCAAAGAATTTGGTTAATTGATCCTGTAGTTGATCATCATAATGTGTAATTGAATGATTGCAGTGGACTGTATTAATGTTATGTTGTAATGAATGTGTGGGCCCAGATATCAACCATCCAAACTTTGTTTCACTTAATGTGGGCTTATTTTTACCTAATGAAATATTATTGTTCAACAATACACTCCAAAATAAATCCGCTCCAAGCAGCATATCTACTTGAGACGGTGTGTGGAAAGAAGGATCCGCTAAAGTAATATTTGGAGGTATATCTAGCCCCTTATGGTTGACTTGTTTGCAAGGTAACGCTTGAGTAATGTTTGGAACCACAAAACAATGTACATTTTCAGAATATGAATTGATAAGTGATGATATAATGACATCACATCTTTTAAATATGCAACTAGATTGATTATTTAACCCTTCAACTAATGTCGAGGTTGAACGAGTTGGTAATTTGAGTTTATCACATAAGCTCTTTGTAATGAAGCTTGATGTGCTGCCATTGTCTAATAATGCACGGACTTTGTGTTTGTGACCAGTGTGATCTGTAACATTAATGGTAGCCGTTGACAGCAATATAACGCATTGAGACTTATGAGTAGATGAGAGAACCACATTATCTTGAGAAGCTGATGACAGCTGTGTATTTGACTGTGCTGTGCAGAGTACTACACTACTAGTATTAGGAGTGTGTTGTGTAGAAGTAGGTTGAGAATTAGTACTACCATTGTTTGTATCCTGTGTACTGGATGGCCCATTCAAATGCAACATGGTGTTATGCCTCTTATGACAGTGGCTGCAGCTACCCATTCTGCACTTAAATGATTTATGACCATAACGTAAGCAGTTAAGGCACAGGTTAAGGGATCTTGCCTTCTGAATGCGAGCTTCAATGGAAAGCGACTTAAAGTTTGAGCACTGATAAATGGCATGGTTACCCTTACATAATGAACAACTATACGGTTTGTTATTAATTGAAGACTCTGAGTTAACAGTGAATGTCTTTTGTTTAAGTGTACTGTCACCATGTTTGTGTGTACTGCCACTATATTTGTGTGTACTGCCACTATGTCTTTCTTTTGAACTATTATTATGAACTTCTGCAATTGTTTCTAATAAATCTGCACGATTCTTAAGAAATTTGTTAAAGTCAGCAAGTGTGGCTAATTCATCTAATTCATTACGGTATGTTTCCCATTCTCTACTTGTCACTGAATCCAATTTACTTGAGACTATGTGTATAATGAGCACATCCCAACCATCTGTGGGCAACTTTAATGTTTTCAAAGCTCTAATGTTACGATTAACTGTATCAATGATATTGCGCAGAACTTTAAAGGATTCTTGCTTTCCATGTTCAATATTAAAGATAGCTTGAACATGATTGTAAACTAGCAACCGTGTGTTATTGTAGCGGTCACATAATAACTGCCATGCAACATCATAATTCTCATCGGAGAAGTCAAGAGAACTTATTATTAAAGCAGCACTATCCTTTAAAGCAGCTCGCAAATAATGGAATTTACTAACTCTTGGAATAGCGTCATTTAAATGTATTAATGATACATATGTGTCATGGAACTCAAGCCAGTTGTGATATTGACCCGAAAAGGTAGGTAAATGTATTGTAGGAAGTTTAAGTTTTATCCCACCTTTATTTCCAGAAACAGTACTAGCACCTGTAACCGATCCAGTGCCCGCAGAGGCCTCCTGCTTACTCAACAGCTCCTGGGCAACAGCAATCGCAGCATAGTACTGGGTCTCGTACGTCTCGCGTTCTTTGTACTGGTCCTCTGGAATATCAGATTCATTCTCTATATCACATTGTACACTGTCATAATCGGGATATAACTGCTCTATTTTGGTTAATCTTATTTTTAGTTCACTAATTTGCAAATTACTTAGCGTATCACAACTTTTTAATATCTCTAAATGTGATTTAAAATGACTTAGTTTAGCTTTAAAGGTTCCACGTTTTTTTAGTAATGATTTATAATCCATAATCGAAACACTTAATGAATTTAATGAAATTAAAGTTCCAAGAAAAGCTACGAAAATCGTTAAAGTAGGTACTTAAATCAAGTTTATACTTAAATTTATTTGTAAAGCAGCGAGGGTGCGCATGAAACAAAGGCAAACAACACCAAGCAAGCAAGTGCAACACGCTCGCAAGAGCCCCACGGCATGCAAATATGCCACGTGGCTAGCCCAACTGCCCAAGTAGCTCCGCTGTAGAAAGCAACAGCGACCACGCTCTCGCAATGCAGATATTGAGCTGTGAACACGAATTAATTAAATGTGAGTTAATGAACACAATAAATACCCATGCATAAAAGATCGTTACAAGATACTCAAGGCCTGACAAAGGGATTTTAAAGAATCGAATCGAAATTCAAACACTCGCAAATAATTAGTAGGTAATAAAGGGATTTAGCGAGGTTAGCTTAACGTTACAAGGGATTTTATAATGATATTTGGATAAGGATACACGTTGCACTAAAGGTTGGCACTGTGATTCTTCTATATAATGTTCTTCAAGTTGAATTATGTTGTGCACGACTCCACGTGTCGTGCTTGCGTAGTCCACGTAATGGCCGCCTCGTGCGCAGTTTCTTTGTTCTTGAGGCGTCGCGTCGCCTACGTAATCCGGTTAGAAGGACCAAAATGTAGAACGGTTGAACTCTGGCAGCGAAGGGGTGGACTTTTAAAGAAATAGGAGAGCTTCTATAAAGACAATAATTTATTCTTCAGTAATGATTGAAATATAATGTATTCTGTGGTAATGAACGACACACGTCTAGTGTCGTCGACAGACTCGTTGCGCTCTGCCGCCGCCGCTGTTCCGCCGGGCGCTGGCGCATCGCGCGCCCCGCACCGCGCACCTCGCACCGCGCACCCCGCACAGCGTAGGTACTGTAGGTAGATATCGCCGCTGAGCCGCTCGCGCCGCGCGCCGTGCCGTGTGCGTGTGTGTGTATATGCACGTTGGTGCGCACAAACACATGCAAGGCGTCAACAGCTGTCGAATATTTCTTGCGGCCAAACTAGAACTTTTATTACGCCTGTCGCGATGGGATGATATTCCGGAGTCTGTTGTTATCATCGCGAAGCAAAACTTTTGCCTATGTAGATTGCTTGCGCCGCGATTTAAAAATTATTGATGTAAAAATGATATCGCTTTTTCAAAAATTAAAAGACACTTCCATAATCTTATTATTGGCCTAATAGACCGTGATACTCCTTATCACGGTCTATTAGGCCAGCCAGTCCAATACAGTAGTAAATGTACATACAGAAGAAAAAGATGATAGCGCTTGGGGAAGGATTGAGGAGCTATTAAAAAAAAAATAACTACAAGCGAATGCAACTGCGACAGCAATACGAGAAGTCCAAATGTATCTAGACGACGAAATGCTCCCAAGGAAAAAACAAACAGGGAAATGGAACAACCCTTCCCAATGGTGGCGAGATCACAAAGTGATTTACCCGCATTTGTCTGAGATTTAAAAATGCAATGTTGTCGCAGCGTCTGTTCCATGTGAGCGCCTTTTTTCAAAAACAGGAATGCTTATCAACCAAAGAAGGTGCAATTTAAAAACGTATCAAGTTGAACAGCTCGCTTTTTTAAATGCGAACCTCCATCCAAAGAGGTTTGAAATATAAAAAAAAAAAAAAAAAAACAATATATATTATTATATAGTTTAGGTTGATTAGATATCTAAGAGTTGTTAGCGAGCCCTGTATATAAAATCATTGTATATATGCGCCACAATTTTTATCCTATTAGCTATGTGCACGAAAGTAGCGCCACCTAGCATGCGCAACTATCCAGGATTATGCCAAATAATGACATAAAATACTGCTACAGTGATGAACGAAATTCGACAAAGGTTTTGGATCCTAGGCTTAAGAGCGACCTTGAAGGCAGTCGCACACAGCTGTCAATGGTGTAAGACCAAGAAGAGTTTACCAGAGATACCCCCGGCAGGAGACTTACCAAGTGAGCGACTACAGCATCATCAGTTCCCGTTCTCTTGCGCGGCCGTAGACTACTTCGGGCCGATGCAAGTAACCATTGGGAGAAGGACGGAGAAGCGCTGGGGCGCATTATTTACCTGTCTCACTACCAGAGCCGTACATCTAGAGTTAGTGCCCTCTCTTAGCACTAGCTCGATGATTATGGCGCTCCGTCGAATGGCTGCCAGAAGAGGAACCCCAAACACGATATTCAGCGACAACGGGACCAACTTTGTTGGAGCAAAAAGGGAGCTAGAAGAAGCCGCGCTAGAGAAAGGCATCAAGTGGAAATTCATTCCCCCAGGGACTCCAAACATGGGAGGCGCCTGGGAGAGACTCGTGCGGACAGTCAAGACGGCGTTGGCAGCAGTCCTCAACGAGAGAAGCCCGCCCGAGGAAGTGCTCCACACTCTATTGACTGAAGTCGAACACATCGTCAACTCAAGACCTCTCACCCCGGTCAGCATGGATCCAGGCGATGAAGAAGGTCTGACACCGAACCACTTTTTGCTGGGAAGATCATGCGGAGCAATGGCACCGGGGGAATTCGCCGACACGGAACTAATCGGGAAGGCAAATTGGAGAACCACCCAAAGACTTGCAGACGGAAGGACTAGAGTGCTGGACGTGCGGACAAAAGGAGGAGTACTACGCCGCCCGACCCGACGAATCATCGTGTTGGTTCCTGCGGTATCGTCGCCTCCAGAGGATGCAGTGCTGCGCACCGTGGGGGAGAATGTTAGCGACGATAAAGTATGTAATTAAGTTATCATTGTTATTCAAGTAAATCTCAAACTATTGTTAGTGTTAGCGACGAATAAGTTTGTAAGTTATCATTGTTATTCAAGTAAATCTCAAACTATTGTTAGTGTTAGCGACGAATAAGACTGTAATTAAGATAGCATTGTTATTTAGGTAATTCTTGACTAGTCTTAGCAACAATAAGGTACGTTAATTGTAACTTTAAGTGAACTTTAATTAAAATTAGCAACGATATAGAATATTTTAAGGTAGTTAACTAATTTATTTTTAAAAAACTACCTTCTTATTGTCATATTATAATTGTACATTCCAGCCACTTAGAGGCAGCACTTGTGCCATTAGAAAAATAGCTTAGCTACTAGAGAACATTACCGTGACGAAAGCCGTTATCTTATTTTAATTATTTTAAGGTATAAATTAAGGTTTTTTGTAATGTAACTTTGAAAAATAATAAAGATATGTCCGCCCTATAGTTTTAGACATAAAATAAAAGTGTAAGGGGTGTCCTACCACAGGAAATGCACCATCAAAGTTTTTCATACAAAGCTCACTTACGCTCTGATTGGTCGAGGGGCGGGGCTTTAGTGCCGTGCGCAAAACTAAAGTGCCACGATTGGCTGGGCTTGCTTATAAAAATGAGAGCATTTTCTGTGGTCAGGCGGACTGCTCGTAGTCGAAGCGTGCGGACGTGGCTCCAGCTACCCGCTACTACACGTCTCGCACCCGCTCGGACCGCACCACCGGCTTGCCTTTCCCCTGTGGTTGGACGAGTGCCTGTGTTTACGGGTACCGGGAAAAGAAGCTTGATGCAATAGCTTTTCAAACTCTAAGCAACGACGAAATTACAGTGTCTTTAAAAGAATTGTACGAAAGGTTAAATAATTCCACAACTGACCAATCTGACAATTATACCGCAAATACCAGTGATTTAAATGATGAGACGATTGCGGAGCTTACAAATTTAACTACAGAAGAACAGCTGGAATGTGAGCTAAATAATATGTTAAACCCTCAAGAAGACAAAGGACAGAATATAACTTCCATGTCCATCCAAAAAGCTCTCTTTGAAAATGGAGGCGACAGAGGGAAATACCTAAATTATTGCTACAATTATTTAATATCTATTCCCCCCACTAGCGTAGAAGCAGAGAGAGCATTTTCTAACGCGGGTTACTTTTGTAATAAAATTAGGTCCTCTCTGTCTGAAACGACATTAAACGCCCTTTGTTTTTTACGTGCCTACTATAAAAATGAAAAAAACTGTAACAAGTGATTTTTTTTTTGCGTTTGTTTAATAAATTAATTGATTACAATATCTAGTTTTGACTTTCTAATTGCATATTCTGTAAGTAAGAAACTAAGAAACCTTGTTTTGAAAAAGTCTCGTAAGTCTTGTTTTCCCCGGGAATTTCGAGACCACACCTAGTCTCGATTTTTTTTTCCCGGGACTTAGTAATGTACCGAGACTGAAAGCCTTAATATGAGTGCAGTGCTACCCACAAGCGAAAATTCTTAAATTTATATAACCGCCGTTATGTTGAGAACAAAAGCGCACCTGGCCAGCTTAAGGATACCGTCATTAATCTATCAAATACGAGTTTAGATAAACCTTCCGTCAACATCTTGGCTAAAGGTATGAACTTTGCACTGACACCTAAACGCATACCATACGAGAGCATAATTAGTAGTGTAGAGGAAACGTTAATTCGTAATAAGGTACCGCCCGGTGATGCCGATACCGTGAGACAGGACGTCGCGGTCATATTACGAAAAGCGAAGCCCCCTCCGAGTAATATCACTAAGGAAGAGCGTCAAGCACTAAAAAACCTTAAGAGTGATCCGAATATTTTAGTGCTTAAGGCCGACGAGGGAAACGCCACCGTAGTGATGAACACTACTGATTACGATATGAAAATACGAGAGTTGTTATGTAATGAGAAGTGGTACAAACCGGTATCGTACAACCCCACAGCCAGAGTTACACGAAAAATACGATTTCTGATTCAAGAACACCAGGACCTTTTCACTGAAGACGAGTTCGTAAATCTTCACAGACCGAAGTCACATCAACCACCAAAATTATATGGCCTGCCAAAAGTACATCAGTCCAACGTGCCACTGCGGCCTATCGTAAGTCAAATTGCGTCCCCTACTTATGACCTTGCAAAACATATTGCGTCAGTACTGCAGCCACTTGTGGGACAATCACCGTCTACAAACCCTAGTATTGGAACCAGAAGACATAATGGTTAGGTTTGATGTGGAGTCTTTATTTACCAATGTTCCTATTAGTGAATGTCTGGACGTAGTCAAGGATAAGTTGAGTGATAAAGAGATGCCCCACAACTATATTGATCTACTTCAACACTGCTTAGAAGGCAACTATTTTCTCTTCCGGGGTCAACATTACCTTCAGATTGCGTCGCAATGGGGAGTCCAGTAGCTCCAGTACTAGCTAATCTCTGGATGGAATACTTTGAAGCTAAGGCCTTGACCTTGGGACCAAAAACCATCAAGTTGTGGAAGAGATACGTAGATGACATCTTTTGCATAATCAGAGGTGGCCAGCAAGAAGTAGATCAATATCTACAACATATCAACTCCCTCCATCCAAAGATGAAATTTACGTGTGAGATGGAGAAGGATACATCACTGGCGTTTCTTGATCTCAAAAGTGAGTGCGAGAACAAATGGGTCTACCGAACCTTATCATACTGCGTCTACCGAAAACCTACACACACTGATCGATACCTGCATGGTACGTCGCATCATCACCCTAGACACCTGCAGTCCATGATAACATCACTCAAGAAGAGAGCGTTTGACCTCTGTGACCCTGAATACTTAGAGCTGGAGCTAAACCATGATCAGGAGGTTCTGCATAAATATGGACATCAGGTGAAAAGCAAAATGATGCGACCATCGAAGCGGGTCAGACATCCCGACGTAAATAGAACAAGCCTACATGCCATACATCAGAGGAGTTACAGACAAGATCGGAGCAGTATTTAGAAAACTCTCTATTCCGACCATCTACACTCCTGGGGTAAAAGTTCAAAACATAGTAGGCACACCGAAGGATGTTTTACCCCTACAACAGCCAGGTGTTCATAAGATCGACTGCAGCTGCGGTAAGTCGAACATAGGGCAAACAAAGCGGACTATCGCTGAAAGGCTCAAGGAACATATCGCGGCTGTTAAGAGCCGTCAGACAGCTAAATCGGCAATAGCAGATCATATACTACAGCCCGGATTTGTGATTTATGCCCCAGCATAAATCACTGGATTCAATTCCATCGTGCACAAGTCCTCTCCACCGATCGCCACTTTCACTCGAGAGCAGTGCGAGAAGCGATTGAAATCAAGAAACATCCAAATTTCAATCAGGAAGATGGCTATAAACTATCAGCATCTTGGTATCCAGTGATTCGTTTAACTTTAACACAACCTCGCTTTTCTGCAAAGTCGGTTAATGTACAGAATACGGACACGGTCAGTGTAGTGTGTAGGGTAGATGAAAAATCACTATGTGCACGGAGCAATGACACCGCATCTCCAGTCTGCTTGGGACCACGGCCGGTGTAACCTGGTCGAAACGTCAAGCGTAAAGGGTTTATAAATGTTTCGCGCTAATTCCCGTTTTATTAAAATAGTATTAAAAACGATTCGCATATTAAAAGTTATCAGTTTAGTTAGTTGAAAACCGGCTTTGATATTGATACCGGTATTCGGCAACGGTTATCAATACCGGTATTGAAACCAAATATCGGTTAGGCAACCGTTGCCATAAATAGCTGATAATGCCCCTCTCTAATAATTGTCCTTCGTTAACAAAGTATTCTGCTAATTCATCGCGAATTGATGTTGCTGACAAATTCTGTTCATTTTGAACATCCTGATCTATTTGATTGGCTTGAATTAAAAGATTAATTACATTACAAGTGAAGATGTTTCCGAAGATGGGGACAGATATTTTTTATTGTCTTTGAAAAACGATTTTAAAAGGATCCCAGAAAGTCGTAAAATGGATGCCAAATATGACATTATTGGAGTCATCCGAAAATACAAGATACCACAATCGTATACTCAAGATTAGTATAACTTAGATTCGGAATTGAATGATCGACGCGGCTATTTCACGAATCAATTTCCAGGATCCCAGACACTGACAAATAATCAGCTTCAGTCCACATCAGATGAGATTGCAGCAATCACATCTGTATCTAATTTAAGTGGAGATTCTAATGCTTTCATATATAGTGATCTTTTTACAGATGATATTTCTAAATAATAATTTTACTTTTAACTAATTCAGGTAGTTCGTTGAAACATTCTCTAGACATTCTTAGATACTTAAAAAAACTGCAAGGATCTTGTTTTAACTTAGGGTAAAGATTATGGAAATCACCAGAATTACATGTTAACGAAAACATCGGTGCTGCTTTTTTACGGGAGCGTCGTTTTTGTTTCTCTTTGATGATTTTCAACAAGAGCACTAACAGTGTCTCTACCATGAGTTTTTAACAAACGTACTCGCTAGCGACGTCGTATAATAACGATTTCTATGGCAAATTTGTACAGCGCTACTAGCGGACACTTCAAGAATTAAAATGAGTAGTATG
Organism: Diachrysia chrysitis; assembly: GCA_932294365.1. Classification (NCBI taxonomy): domain Eukaryota; kingdom Metazoa; phylum Arthropoda; class Insecta; order Lepidoptera; family Noctuidae; genus Diachrysia; species Diachrysia chrysitis. Next base: position 2,542,808 of record OW028659.1, on the reverse strand, counting down.
AGTCGATAGGTAAAAAACCTATCCAAATCTAATCGCTAGCGACTAACGTTTTTAGCCATTACATATGAAATTCAGTACCACGAGTCACAAACTTTATAGATGTCATCGAGAAATACCGTATCGACAGTAGATATGTCATTCATTAGCAAAATGAGCCGTGAAAGCATTTCGATCTGTGACAATCTGTGATTTCAGTCCCGTTTGTTGCGAAAATTGATATTATTTTAATTTCAGTGATATTTTTTTTTTTTTAAATTATGTCGGCAAGAAGTTACCTAGCGTGGAATATGTTAAAAGTGGCTGTGTATGAAGACGAACGACGAAAACAAGGGAATTTTCAAGCTAGCATAAGAATGACACTAGGAAATTCCCTTGAACACGTTAGTGAGAATAATTTTATAAAAGAATATAGGCTAAATAAGGAGGCTTTTGAGGGTTTGTGTGATTTGTTACGTAATTATAAATAAGGAAGTTTAATTTTGATTTTAAAAATCAACGAAAAATTTATAATCTAAGTAGGTCTTTGCAGGTTTCATGTGCGTTACTTTTTTATGCACACGGCAGTTATCAGCGTGTTACTGGCAAGGCACTCCATTTTTCCCAGGAAGCTACCAGTATTTTTATTCATGAAGTTACAACAGCATTGAATCATCCTAACATTCTGAAAAGGTTTATACAATTCCCAACAACAACACAACAAACAAATAACATTAAACAAAGGTAGGAAACAAACAATCTAGAACAAGAGTACAACATTTTAAACATATAATGTACATTAGCTCAATTTATCTATTCATTACTTTGTTAATTTTAGTTACCTACTTTTAAAGTTTACCTGCATAAATGTTTTATATTCAAATTTTAGTTTCTATAGTAAATATGGAATATCAGGAGTAATAGGATGCATTGATGGCAGTCACTTTAAAATATTTACTCCCCCTAAAGAAGTGGAGCACCTATATTTCTGTAGAAAAAACTATCACTCAATGAATGTGCAAATGGTATGTTGTTATTATTTGGCTTTAGTAGGTACCTATATTTTGTGTGCTCAATGATGTGCAAGGAAAATTAAAACAAAACTATCTCTTTCTTTCAGATATGTGACACCAACTGCTTAATTTTGTCAGTTAATGCGAAGTTTGGAGGTTCAACCCATGACTCTTTCATAAGGGAAAATAGTGATATTAACAATCAACCCATGACTCTTTCATTAGGGAAAATAGTGATATTAACAATCAACCCATTACTCTTTCATAAGGGAAAATAGTGATATTAACAATTATGTATATGCAATCTTTGCACAGGCGCAACGAAATTGTGTGGCTTTTAGGTAAATAATTATTTCGTTGAATGTTAATTATACAGATATTCATTTTATATTTTAAAAAATAATCTTACTATGTGACTCGGGATATCCTCAAAGGCCATGGTTGATGACACCCTATTTAAATCCAGTTCAAAACTCTATGGAGAAAAAATTTAATTTAGCACACTGTTCTGCAAGAGTTGTGATTGAAAATACTTTTGGGCGATTGAAGAATCGTTCGCGATGTGTACACAGAGATAGGACGTTGCATTATCAACCAGAAAAATGTGTACGAATTATTATAGCGTGTTATGTGTTACACAATATTGCATTTAAATAAAATGTTCCGGACTAAAGGAATAAAATATATGAATCAAAATAATTTAAAAACAATGCAACAGTTTAATTTATATTTACTCTTTGCAGAACGACTAACGAAATGAGGTGGTAGCGGAACATGAAGGCGCAATTGATTTATTAGTAGGTAGAGCATTACGGGATTAATTAGCTAGGAGAATCGCTCGAAAATGAATGTAATAAATTATAAATAATAAAAAGTACAATTTTTTTTTTTTATTTTCTTTCTAAAATGTCAGCGAATCTATTGCCTAAAGCAACAAATTGGCTTAATATGTCTTGCCACCGATTTTGTGTGGCTATTTCTTCTTCCCTTAGTCTATTCCTCTCCCGCTCCGTTTCCTGTTGGAAAGCCCGCCATTCGCAGTCAGATCTGACAAAAGCTTGCCGTGCCAGTTCTGACTGTGTCTGTGTACGGGTCCTTCTGCGGACCGGGGAGGAATTATTTTGGGCTCGTCGTCGCCGACGAGGCGTGTGGGGCAAGGGTGTGGGGCGAGGCTCTGCGAAATGCGACGCCTCCCAGGTCTAGAAGTGGAAGGCGCGCTTTCCACCACATGCAGGTCTGCAATAATACATAATCACTGTTGTATGTCTTATAATATTAAATAAATAAAATAGCCTATCTGACCTGATGAAGAACTTTAGTGTTTTGATTACATCATGCTTTATAATTAATTACATTAATTTTATAAAATAGAAACAGGTAACAATACAGTAACAAATAATTTTTTAGAACCTGTTGGTGATGCGAATGATCTTATGGCATCTGTAGCTGGGCCACGGGCCTCGGGAATCTGCGCATTGCTTGCACCTTTGATATTTTCCCATATGATCCTTTGCGTTACGGGGTAATACACGAAGAGGATTATTACTGCTAGTTGTAGCTACCGTGGCTCCTTCCGTAATGCTATCACTGTGGTATCGCTCTATTAATTGACGAATCACGCTTAATTGAAAATCGGCGAATTTTAGTTTTGGCATATCTTTTACATGCCGGTAACAAAAAAACGCATTTAAAAGATGCATAATATCTAATATATGAAAAAATAACTTTTTATACCATTTATTACTCTTGCGTATGCACTGCAGTGATGATATTACATATCTGCGTTATCAACACTGCCCATGTTTTTTGAATAATCCACTACTGCTTTGGGCTTAATTACTGGCAATCCTGTATTACGATTAATTCTCGCTGATAACTCCATAGAATTATCATGGATGAAGATGAGGCCAGACCTTTATCTCCAAGTATATTACAAAATATACATCAGGACAAGAGAATTAAGTTCTCAGTTCAACCTGATAGTGGTCAAGGAGTGAAAATTAAAGAAATGTCATCAAAGGGAACACAGGTAACTATTGAGGATATGGCAACTGCAAATATGTACCAGCGCAGTATATGGGATAAGGATGAATTATATTGTGATGTTTCACATTTACCTATTGTGACTTTTGAAGAGGAGCCAAAGGACCTACGCAACAAAGCGTTCGCAAGACTGGTCGCGCATGAATTAGATAATGTACCAGCGGAGAAACGGTCGGCAATATATATATATATATAATATAATATGAATCTTTTTCGGAGGTCACTAGGTAGGCAAAATTACATTTTAATTCACAAAAATATTATCTAATAAAAGTGTAGTTAAGTACCTACAGAGCTGCCAATTTCATAATAATAATTAATTGAGATAGTAAGTGCTTAGGTATAAGGCGCAATTAATATTTCACAAAGATCCCTCGCTTAGGCATATAGGTTTTTAGTTATTTCTGTTAGCGATCAATAGGATACATACATAATACAACGAGCCAGCGCGCTTTTAGTGGGTTAGCCGATTTCCATCTTAATTAAACCATATGTAAACAAAGACATTTTTTATGTTTATAGGTAGGTATATCAGTTGTTGAACAATTATATTAAAGGTACGTTTAAACATAAAAATATATTTGTAGTTGTTTCACAAAATAAATAACATTCCCAAATGTAGGTATCTAACTTATTTTTTACAAAAATATGTTACATTCGGTCTACAAACACCAATACTGGGCCCACATACTTACTGATTTTATCTTGGTTTTTAATAAGATTAATTTTTGATTAAAATAAAAACAGAAAAAATAAATTACAGTAGGTACTTACCTCTAAATCTAATCGTCCAAAGATTTTGTTTCCGAAAAGTCTTCGTCATCAGAAACTCCTTCTAATATGCGAAGAAGTTCTTCCGTAGTCATTAAATTCGCACTCATATCTCTCACTCATCACTTAATATAAAATAAATATTTCGATATTGTTCATTTCAACTGCACTGCGCTATTTCTGATCGCCTGCGCTTGTGACGTCACGATGTTATCGTTTATTTATGACCATGGCGTACAAGGCACTGATAATTTGGGTTGAGTTAGGGATGCGCCTGAGTCAGGATTAGCGAATATCGAAATTCGACCCAAACGATTTTATCTTTGACTATGTAGCTATTAAAATCTTTTTTTAAGACTGATTCTATAACACTGATGCTGTTTTATCATGGTACCAAATTATATCTAAAATAATACATTCTAGAGGAAAGTTTTAAAACTATCTTTGATGTACATTTTTGATATTATCTAACATGCGCTACATCACTAGCGGTCACATATTTATGACAGTGGCGTGTGAGAACATTATTTTTTAAGAATTGATTTCTTTCTGTTTAATGTAAATATCTATAATGCTATTTAAATTGTTTAACAGAAATAAAAAAGAATTAGAGCTTCTATTTTAAGGTAATATAAATAAACAGTCGTTAAAATAATGTTCAAATTGTTTATTTCGTGTTTTTGTACACCGCTTTTTCTGTCACGTGTTTGTGTCGTTGGCGTCCAGAGACAGTTTTCGCTTGTCACGTATATGTGACCATGGCGCCCAAAAGGTTAAACATATTACATACACTGTTACTTATACATCATACTATAATATATACTGCATACTAGCAACATATCTTACTAGAATAAGTTTGCTGTATTTGTATTGGGCAATCATTTAACTACACTTGGGAGCAAATAAATCGAGCCACTTCCTTTTTCACGCATTATGGTAATTATTTTTGGTATTAAGGAACGCATCGATTCGAAACATATATCGCCTAAAAGGGTATTTAATAACCTTTACAATGAGGGTAGTTAGTTGTCAAAATTTCATTTTTATTAAAGTTTAAAGGGTAGAATAAAATTATCGCATTTAATTTGCTTATGACATTTTTATTGTACTCTGTTAAGAAAAGATTAAATTTGAGGTTTTTGTTAATCATACCCATATTACTTGTTATTGTTGTCTTTATCTGTGTCTGTGTAATCAAAATAACCTGATAAAATGGATACTACACCGACGGAAGCTGCCCAAGTTGTAGCTTTACTTGAGGTTGGACACGGACAACGTGAAGTGGCACGCAGACTTCATTTGAGTCGTTCAAAGGTACAGCGGGTATACCGCAGGTATCTGGAGACTGGTGCTTTTGTTCGGCGACCTGGAACTGGCCGACCACGTGCAACAACAGAACGTGACGACCGCTTTATTGCAACCAATTCGTTGCGCGACCGTGGACTTAATGCTGTTCAGCTACAGCAAGCGTTACGTGACGTTCGAGGAGTCGCAATCAGTAGGTGGACAGTGAGACGAAGACTAAAAGAACGAAATTTAACATCACACAAACCAGCAACTGGCCCAAAATTGACTGTAGCTCATCGCCGATCTCGCTTGGAGTTTGCTCGAGAACACATTAATTGGACGTTAGAAGACTGGAGGTCAGTTTTGTTTTCTGACGAGTCAAGAATCTGTCTTTTTAGCAATGACGGGAGAAACCGAGTGTATAGACGTCCTGGTGAAAGATTTGCCCAATGTTGCATTCGAGAAACGGTGAGTTTTGGTGGTGGTTCTTGTATGGTGTGGGGAGGAATTTCTCTAGACGGAAAAACGGAACTTGTCTTCGTCGACCCCGCCAACGATGGCAATGGTAGACGTGGATTAACAGCTGACCGATACATAACTGACATTCTTGAAAACCACGTAATGCCGTATGCTGGTTTTGTCGGAGAAAATTTCTTGTTTATGCATGACAATGCGAGACCTCATACCGCGCAGATCGTTACGGATTACTTGTCTGCGATCGGGATTCAACAAATGGTATGGCCAGCACGAAGTCCTGATTTGAACCCGATCGAACACCTATGGGACGAGCTAAAACGGAGAGTCCGAGCCAGGGTTCCCGCTGTTTCATCCATTCCCGAGCTTAAAGTCGCTGTGCTTGAAGAGTGGGAGAACATACCACAATATGTCATCGTAACGCTGATCAGATCGATGACTAATAGGCTACAAGAATGTATCAGGGCCCGGGGGGGTAATACCAGTTATTAAGAATATTTTTTTTGCAATAATTTTGTTTTTTATTGTTTTTATGGACTGTTTTAGCCCTACTAAATTTTCTATCAAAATTACCATTTTTCTTGCAGAGCCAATAATTTATCATTCAATAAGGTTATTATTCAATAATTTACCCTCATTGTAAAGGTTATTAACTAAACTTTTAGGCGATATATAGTTCGAATTGATACGTTCCATATTACCAAAAATATTTACCATTTTACGTGAAAAAAGGTAGTGGCTCGATTTATTTGCTCCCAAGTGTATGTCTGACGGTGGTGGCGGTTCAGTAACTTCATCCTGTAAAGTAATTTTATTTTAATTTTATCTTTATGCGTAATACGCGGCGAATTGACACTTCGCAACCTCTATATTCATACAACCCGTTGTCCAACTTGGCTAATTTTAAATCAATAAATTATATTAACATACTACTATAACAAATTTACCTACCTACTTACAAAATTTCATGAAAATCAGAGCAACGGTACTGTAGCTATTGTCGACAAAATATGCATGTATACATACAGAGACCTCGCTTATATGAAAAATTAAGCAGATTTAATCTTACCTTTAAACCGACCTCTGGAATTGTAACAATTCCAGTGGCTGATTGAGTCCCTACTATATTCAGGGCCCTCTCCTCCAAGTTACTTAGTGTGAGGGTATATGCTGGACCAACACCAGTGTCACGTGTAGTAAGTAATTGTTAAGTGTAAATATATAGTTTTGTAAAGTTTGTGTGTAAATATTAGCTGATTGGTGTTATTGGAAATAGGTATAGACTTTTAAAGATGCCTCCTAAAAAAGTGTTGCGTGGGAACATTTTATTGATAAGGGTGACTACAAAGCCGAATGTAAAATGTGTAAAGCGGTTTTATCTTGTAAGTCAGGAGCGACAAACCTAACAAAACACATTCAGCGGAAACATCTCGCTGTCAAATTAGTTAGGAGAGAACAAAATGTAGGTCGCGAGGAAAATCCAGCTGACGAAGCACAAGTGCATGCAACAGCAGTGCCTCAAGCTAAGCTAATCCATCCAGCATCTCGGCATTTCTCCGCCGCGATTATAACAATAAAAAAAAAGATATTGTTGATCATCTCATGAACCTATTTATATACGATATGCAACCGTTTTTTATTGTTGAGGACCGAGGATTTCGCGAATTAATTAAGTATACACTCCCAAATTATACCATACCATCAAGAAAATATTTTGCAAATAATTTATTACCAGGGCTCTATGAAGAAGTGAAAACTGCCACTAAAACGGCTCTAAATGAAGATGCCAACAGCATTTGCCTGACAACCGATATTTTGACGTCTAGGAATAATGACTCCTATCTTGCTGTGACGGGGTATTATGTTGATAAGCATTATTATGCTGCAATCAGTTCTTCTGGAAAGCAAAGTTATGGAAAAAAGCCATACTGGCATAAATTTGGCAAAAGAATTAACAAATACATATAACACAAGAGTGGTCAATTCCAGCGGACGCACATACTATTAACTTATCAGTCCAAAAAGTGCTGAATGGTGCCAATATTGTTAACACTAAACAGAGTAAAGTTAATAGTGTCGTATTTTAAACGGAGCAATGTGGCCTGCCTAAAATTGAAAAAATATCAGGAGCAGGCCAATAAGGTGGTTAAAAAGCCTGTGCAAGACGTCGCCACGCGGTGGAACTCGACATTTTATATGTTAGAGAGATTTATAGAACTGAAAGATGAAATAAACTGTGCCTTTATAAATTTAAATCCCGCCAATTGCGCAACGATGAATAGTTATGAGTTGGATATATGCCAGTCGTTAGTATGGGTATTGCGGCCATGCGAGGAAATAACAAAGAAAATGAGCGGCCAAAATATGTCACTGGAAGCTCTGTAATTCCCTTGACAACGGGGCTCACTAAAGCTCTGGATGAAATTGTTAATCCCGCTTACCAGAGTGAAAATAAAATTAGTGTTTTTCCGGACGAAATGTGCCGACAGGATTTGCTGTCGGAAATAAGCAACCGTTTAGGAAATTTAGAAAGCAGTAGAACACTCGCTACTGCAACTTTTTTCGATCCAAGATACAAATTAGGCTGAAGCCAAACGAGCGTAAATTTTTGAGTTGTGAGTTGCGTAATTTCGGTCACGTAATTTCTGCTGCATTCGGTTTCATACAAAAGTCCTGTTTCACTCACACGGCGACGCAAAATGAGTTGTCTGCCGACTCACACGCATTATTCGGACCGAATTGAGTTTGCGGGGGGCGAGGGTAGAGATGCGCGACTGCGAATGATCTGGATAATCGAATTAACTACAACTACTAATTTGTAAATTCGACTTAAATATTAGTAGAAGATACTAATGTTTATAATCGAATAACGACTACTAATATTAGTAACTACTAATGTAGGTAATTCGCCGCCAAAAGTTGGTTGATAGTTCTGACCAGTTCCCAGTTCCCACTACTACATTAGTCGCCAGTTGCGAACGAATGAATCATTCGCGGCGTGTCACCATTGCATTGAATGATCTGAGACAATCAGAGTCGACTCGTCGTCAGTCGCCGGATTCGTTCATCTGTATGTCAATACTTATATTATTAAATAGTCGCTGAAGTATCGTGTGCGCGGAGTGAGTCTTGAGTCTCTGAGTAGTGAAAAGTTGAAAACTAACCAAAACTTTGATCGTTTGTGTTAACTAATTTTGTTTATGTATGAATCTTGGCACGTTTACGTTTTTCACTAAACAATAACAAAATGCACGCCTAACGATATATAAGTTTCTTGTTTAGGGATCGTGCAGCGTCTAGCGGCAATTTTGTGCGACCACAAGTAAAATTTAGTCATAGACGACATAGACAATGTACGTACTTACTTGCTGTTTACTTATGGTCGAGCTACATCGCCGGGACGCTGCATGAACCCTTGGTGATAGTGAAATAATTTTGCTTTTACAATTTGCACGCTTTGGTGTTGGCAATACATATTATTACCTTGTTTGGTTAATAGAGTCGTATGTGACTGAACATTTTTAATTAACAGTTTTTAGTAGTGTCCGACCGAAATTTCGGTTTCGGTTTCGGCCAGTTTCGGCCAAACTACTTTTTTTTTTATTTATAAAAGGTTCGGTTTCGGTTTCGGTTTCGGCCGAAACTACAATGAAACCGAACCTTCAGTTTCGGTTTCGGTTTCGGCAAAATAACATGTTTCGGTCGGTCACTAGTTTTTAGTGATAGCAAAAATGCCCTGCGCTTCATTTATAAAATCTATAGTGTGGACATTCTTTAATTTGGATGAAAACAAAAAAAATGCTCCTGCAAGCTTTTTTAAAAAAAAATAGGTATGTTAGTCATGGCAACACGTGAAACTTAAAGGAGCACTTAAAACGTGTTCATCCGATTCAACTGCAGACCGATGAAGATAAGCGTACTGGTACTGTACGAACAAACCCAGAGGGGTCAGAGCCAGGATCATCATCATCGATTTCAAATGTAGTTGCAAAAAATGACAACATAGCTACCAACCCACCACTAACTCTGATGTCGGCCGGAGTGAAAAAAAAAACAGCTTCGGCTTTACGGGTCGGAAAAAACTCAGGATACAAGGCGAAACATGTACTTCCAGTTAGATGGAGCCCCGGCACACTACGCGCTATCTGTTAGACAGTACCTAAATGAAAACTACCGAAGGTGGATCGGCAGGGGTGGTCCAGTGGCATGGCCCCCAAGATCTCCAGACTTAACGCCACTGGATTATTATTACTGGGGCTACATGAAACAAAAAGTTTACGCTGTGCCGATAACTTCAAGAGAGCAATTAAAAGAAAGGATCAATGCAGCTGCGGCAGAGATTTCAGAAAACCATTCCGAAATAAGAAGGACGACACAGAGGATGTCATTTAGAACTCTGGCGTGCATTACTGCTAATGTGGCAGTCATTTCGAAAACGTAATTAATTATAATGTGTTTCTTTTTAATAAATAATAATTTGATTACAACTTTGTTTTTTTTTATTACATCTAATAAAAAAAGTATCTAATGGATATTAAGACTTCTAACAGTGTCAATAGCGGCTTTAGTTAGCTTTGAAGACTGCTCTTTTTTACTGAGTATGGGAGTCAAATTTCAACTGACTGTACTTTTGCTTTAGTTTGAAATTAGTAGCAAACATTGTTCTGAGCTATTGTAGGAAATATCATGTAGTTAATTAATAAATTAAAAAAATGTGATATTAAGGGGGCATTTTGTAGATTTATTTGGAAAAAAGTGAAAAGAAGAGTTTTTATTCTTCGAATTTTAATTTTGTTTTTTATTTAATAAATGTTTTACTACATTTAAGTTATGTTTAATGATTTTAATTGATAAACTATGATGTCGGCTAGTCAGTAAAAAAAAATGGAAAAGATAAACAAACTTAGGAAATATCGTAAACAGACTGCAGCACGTCACGCGTCTTTACAAAAAATAGAAAAAAAAAAACAAAAAAAACTAAAGCTGCTAAGTCACAAATATAAATGTTATTATTAATAATTTTGTACAAATATTCAAAAAACGCCGGGCGGTCACTTATCCCTGGGACACATTGTATATCTTGGCATCGCGACTGTTCTAGCGCAGCGCCTGCACTCTTTTTAAGAGCAGCGTAACGCGTCCCGGCAATTAGGTGTAAATTAGTTTTAAGCTTTTGTATCTGTGTCTGTCTTTGACGTTTAAAAGGTCTTTAATCTGTGGTCATTCGCTACAACCCAGGTATCATGTCTGAGACATTACATTTTTAATAAGAACGCAATTATTGAGTTTCCTTTGGAATCCCTGAAATTCCTGTACATATTTTGGTCCATCGAGCCTGGATTTATTTGTATAATAGAAGAACCTAATAATAATCAAGGAAATTGGGGATTATTTTGGATTTTACCAAGGAGGTGATAAGCCGGTTAAATGTGGTAAAGTGAACAAAGGACTCTAAATTCATTACGGTATTAAGAATTATTAAAATTAATATCACCCAACACTCAATCAGGTAGTATAATAGTGTAATTAAGGATTAAACCAGGTTAGTGTTATTTTTTCGTAAACTTTTTGTGTCAATTAACTTTACCTATCGCATTGTGAATAGTTAGTACATAATTTAGTTTTGCTAGCTGTTACAATTATACGTATCCTAATATTAGGAACAGTAGTAATAATAAACTACATTTATAATTTGTACGGCTGCATTCCAGTTTATTCACATCGTTAATTTGTGCGTAGGTAGGTTGTTAAATCGTTATTAAGTTAACGTTAAAGTTGTTAATTCTTAACTCATTAGTGACCGTATTTGTGTATTTAATAATTATTTAATTGCCTCTTAAATCATTGACGATTAAGTATTATATTTCTGTGTATAGTTATTGTGGAATTTGTCTTAAATAAAAGTCGATATTGTTGACTATTTACATTAAAATCCCCTTAATATAGAATGTTATACATAAACATATTATTGGTTTATATAGGTTAGTTATCCTAAAAATTGTGTCGGATTAATTAAATCTAAGTACTTATTCAACTAATTCCAGGTCGACTGCACTCGGTTCCCAATATGTCCGAAGAAAGAGAACTAGTTAAGAAGCGAGGAAGCTTCAAGGGTCGCTTGACTGCCTTTATCAATTACCTTGATGCATTATGTGACAAGCAGTTGGCTAGTTGTGAGGTTAAGGAGTTGCAATTGCGTATGGGAAAAATCGAAAGTTTGTATGAGCAGTACGATGAGGTTCAGTTGCGTCTAGAATGCATGGTAGAAGACGTCAAAGCACAATTTTCGGAGCGTGCTGAGTTTGAGTCACTATATTACAAAGCACTATCAAGATCGCAGGAGTTGCTATGTAAGTACAATCATGATGATAAGGAGTCTGTTAGCAGTGATAAATGTACGCATATTAGTCAACGTAAACCTGTTAAATTGCCCACTATACAGCTACCAAAGTTCGATGGGTGCTATAGTAAGTGGCTAGAGTTTCGTGACACTTTTACTAGCCTCATTCACGGTAATGATGATATTGACCAAGTTAACAAATTCCACTATTTGCGAGCGTCGCTGGAGGGATCTGCTGCTGTTGTGATCCATGCCATTGAGTTTTCCGCAAGCAATTATGATATAGCTTGGAAGCTAGTTTGTGAGCGTTATGATAATAAACGTTTACTAGTGCACAATCACGTCTCATCCTTATTTAATATTAACGCCATTTTTAAAGAATCTTCCGTTGCGTTAAAAGGATTGATAGACCAACTAAATAAAAACCTACGTGCATTAGGATCTTTAGGTGAGCCTGTGAAGTATTGGGACACTTTATTAATTTACATAGTAACTCGTAAGTTAGATAATGTTACGGACGTCGTCGATTCATATTGTGGCGAGCGTAAGCAACACGGTGGCGGAGTCTTATTATCTACCGCTCTCATCAAGTTATGTGATCAATATGATCGTCAGCACATAGTGCGAGCCCTGCTTGATAGTGGTAGTACTTCATGTTTCATGACAGAACATTTATGTAGACGGCTCAACTTAGATACTAGTCAGGTAAATGGATCAGTATGCGGTATAAATAATGTAAGTTCACGCGTAGGCAAAATGTGTCATATTAAAATGACGTCATTAGACAACAGTTATAGTTGTAAGTTTTATTGTTTCGTTTTGCCATCGTTAACGGGTGTAATGCCGTGTCGCGAAGTTGACATTTCTGATTTTAACATTCCAGATGGTATTTGCTTAGCCGACCCCACCTTTTATAAACCTTCAGAGGTAGATTTATTGATAGGTGCTGACCTCTTCTGGGACTTGATTGGTTCGCAGACAGTTAGGCTAGGTATAGGTAAGCCAGTATTATGTCAGACGGTGTTAGGTTGGATAGTTTCTGGCCCTTTTACCTATAATAACGGTAAATCAGCTGACATCGTTTGCAATTTTACTCAATCGGATTCATCTAGCGTTGATAGTTTTAATAAAATTCAAACGGATTTAGTAAAATTTTGGAATCTGGAAGAGGTAAACTCACGATCCCCCAATTATTTACCAGAGGAAAAATTATGTGAGGAGCATTTTATTAAGAATACGACACGTTTAGATAGCGGTCATTTTTGTGTTCGTATTCCTTTAAAGCAAAGTCCTTCTGTTTTAGGAGAATCTTTCCAAATTTCTAAATGTCTGTCCAGTTTAGAACGTAGACTGAAGTCGAAGCCTGATTTCAGTAAGCTATATTGCGACTTCATGTCTGAGTATGAGACATTAGGGCATATGACCGAAATTAGGAATGGTGACAGTCCCAATGGATATTTTATACCACACCATGGGGTACTGCGTGAAAGTAGCACTACTACTAAGCTTCGCGTAGTTTTTAATGCAAGCTGTGTTACTTCCTCAGGAGTTTCTTTTAATGATATGCAGATGGTAGGTCCTACGGTGCAGGACGATTTGTTGTCTATACTTCTCCGGTTTCGCCAACATCAGTTTGTCTTATCGGCCGACGTCGCGAAGATGTATAGATGTATATTCGTCCACCCGTCTGATAGGCACCTGCAGCAGATTCTCTGGCGTGATAACGTCTCTGATCCTGTCAAGGTTTACAAGTTAAATACCGTGACATATGGTACGGCTAGTGCACCGTTTCTCGCCACGCGTTGTTTAAAACAGGTAGGTTTAGACTATCGTAACGATGCCATTAAAACCTCTTCGAGTTCTGTAGGTAAGTCGTGTTCAGGGAACAGAGATAGGATAGCTGATGTAATCATTCATGATTTCTACGTTGATGACCTGTTGACTGGAGCTGATGACGTCAACGAGCTCGAGTTTATTCGCACAGAGGTCACCAACGCACTCGCGTCAGCTTGCATGCCACTCAGAAAGTGGAGGTCCAATGTGCCTGCATTAGTTCACGGGTATTCTCAGTCGTCATTAGATTTAGATGTAGAAGCTAATGAACCTAACAAATTATTAGGACTTGACTGGTTTGCTACCTCGGATGAGTTAGGATTTTCAAGTTCCCCACTACCCTTTAAGGATTCTATGACTAAGCGTGACATACTTTCTGCCATTGCACGTATTTTTGACCTATCCTACAGAAACCAATATGATTAGTATTGGCCAAATGGGTGCCATATCTTCTTGATTTCCTCGAGGGGCACCAGGACTTGGCGCGTGGCCACCTGGCTCGAACTAAAGAAGGGCGTAGTCTGTCGGCTAGGTTGTGGACAGAATGCTACACATTTTTAAACAGCCAGTCGGCCGACTACGTTCAAAAAACGGCCAAACAGTGGCGCACAGTAAGTACTATATTTAAACAACATTCTATGTATTATTTGATAATTGAATTTCTTTTAATACCAATTGTTGCAGCGAAGCGCCTTAGAAATGAATGTTAAAACACTAATCAAATCAAAATCAAAACTCATTTATTTAAATTATGCTACAAAGTAGCACTTTTTAAACGTCAAAATAATAAAATAGACAGCACCCGATTTGCCCGATTTTACACTATTAAACAAATGTCTACTATTTTTATTTTATCAGGCGTTTTGTATCATTTAACGTCAATCGTAATGTGACATCAGTCTACCGACGCCTGTCGTATTGTAAGCACGAATAAAATATCTTGTCTGTATTTTAAATAATATACAAAATTTTTTAAGTACTTCACTGAATACAAAAGCAAGACGTTAAAGCGCATCAAAATTATGAAGGCAGAGCTTACAGCTACAGGTAACGATTATTTACATTATTTATCTATTAAGTAAACAAAGCATGTCTTTAAGTGCAACATGTTTTACTTGTGTTATGAAGGTGGAGGCCCGGCGAAACAGATAGTGCTGACGCCACACCAAGAGCGCCTTTACACGCTTCTTGGGCGTGACGTTGGTGACCCATTACCGGGAGTTCGTCAGGATCTCATCCCTGTAAGTTATTACTAGTAACTATATACAATATAATAAATATTTACAGTATCTTATTGTTCTAACTTTCAAACGCACTTTTTGCTATGGCACACAATTAACTTTTGCATTTCGGTTTTGTTTCTTCCTTTGCTTAAGCATTATAATGCATGTCTCTAGTCATTCGTGGTGGACAACCGCAACGAACCTCCTAGCGGTCTCTCCTTTCCTAGCACTATAACATTTTTTTTTCTGTGAGTCGGCTAATTTACTCAACTAATGACAATGTTATTTTGTTAAGTAGTTAGTAGTTAGTAGGTAGAGAGTAGTTAGTGGTAGAGAGTACATACGTACTCTGTGCATGTACATAATAAACCTATATTATAAAGCAATTAATATGAATCTAAAGGTATACACACATTGCACTGTACATGCAGTATTTACAGTAAATAACCTATAGTAATTACTTTGACACACAAAAAGTTAACATAAGTTTTAGTAACAACAAAAAATTAAGTGTAAAATATGATTATCGAGAATTTCGTAGCAGTAATTTCCCATCTCTAAAAAAGTCGATGATTTACAATATTCAGGCTAGCTCAGAAATTATTTACGATCCGTTTGATCACTTAATATAAATTTCTAATGTCATACGCACGATCCCGCAACGCAACAATTATAGAAATTGTTTTTTTTAAGATTTTGATTAATACACTATTACCGCTAGGTCCTCTTCACATGTTTAGCGATAATCAAAGCGCAATAGAATTGTCTACCAATGATTGTTATTTTCCCCGTTCTAAACATATCGATATAAGATATCATTTTGATTTTTTGATTTTGATTTCTTGAGAGAGCATGTAAATAATTTAGATATAAAGTTTAATTATTGTAGAGGTGCTAAAATGATTGCAGATATACTTACTAAGCGGACAACTGAAAATAACAGGGACTGTGTAGTAAATTAGCGTAATAATTTGAATTTGGAACCTGCTAAGCAATTGCTAAACACCGTCCAAATTTTCATGAATAAGGTTAATTTATTGTTGACTTTTTTTTGTGAAGATAATGCCAGGAAAACGAAAACAATCAATAGTTTGGGAATATTTTTCTCAACCGGACAACGGTAAATTGAAGTGCAACATATTATGTACTCATTCTTATGCCGGCCATACACGCTACGGTGCACCGGAGAGGTCTACCTGTGCAGGTATACCTGCGCAGGTAGACCGGAGCGTGTATGGGAATAGACCTGTGCAGTTTTTTTTATCTGCGCAGGCGACCGGAGCAAAATCGAAAATCAATTCTTTCTAGTGACACCGTACGGTGTACCTGTGCGTGTGTGCGTGTGCTCCGGTTGCCTGCGCAGGTCGCGTCAGTTGTTTTCCAGTGTTTCTTTCGGACGGTTGTATCGTCGCTCGCATCGTATTGCCACGAATGCCACGTAATACAGCAATTGAAAATGGCGCCACCAAATTCAACTAAAAAAATCCTTGAAGATTTTATCGAAATTTATAGAAGTCATCCATGTCTTTGGCAAATTAAAAACAAAGATTACCATAATCGAGACAAAAAAGAAGCTGCTTATAAATTACTCATAGAAAAATTGAGAGAAATTGAGCCAGATGCGAACAAAGAAGTAGTTGTGAGAAAGATCAATAATTTAAGAAGCAATGTTAGGAAGGAAAAGAAGAAATATGACCAATCTTTAAAGTCTGGGGCATCTATCTGCTGATGATGTGTACCGTATAAAACTGTGGTACTACGATTTGTTCAATTTCGTTCATGATCAATGCACTCCAAGGGAATCTTCATCCAACTTAGATAGTGATGACGAAAATAGTTGTGAGGTAAGTAAAATATTTCATACTTCGTAGTATATTTTTTTATTAAGTTGAATACATGCTCGTAGAACACATTTAATTATTGCACGCCTCATAAGCGAAGCGTTGAGGTGGGTATTACTGTCAGTTTACGCACACCTAGTGATTCTCCAACTTAAAATGTCATTTAGATTTAACTACAACTTTCGCTTCCTATATATCAGCTAAAATGAATACTTATTCCCTTCAAACCAGGAATTCGGTCGAACATGGAATTTTTGAAATTTTGATGAAGGCTGACAGAGGTTATTATGAATCATCATATCGACAGCAGGATAACTACCCCAGTTCATACCAAGAATCCTATTATGCATCACAGAAGAAAGGACAAGATTATGTGGATCTGACCGGATATGTTAATCGTCCTGGAACTTCCGGATTTAATCGTCCCTCGCCTTCCGCGCAAACTCCAGATACAAATCAAGCCGGACGCTATGGCTATACCACGGCAAGGAACGAAGAATATATGAACCAACAGCCATCGTCTGTAACGTCACTAGAATCTAACCAATCCTATGACGACTTTAATGATTTGATGTGATAATACTGTTCTTTAATTGACTTATTAAGAATAAAACTTACCTTGATATAATCTTTTAATTCCTCAATTATGGCGGAGCATACTTCTGTAATAATGCCACTTATGGCTTGTTTTGATACTCTGAAGGTATACTGTAAACTTGTGTAAGAGTCACCACTAGCTAAAAAACGAAGTGTTATTGCCAGTCTGTCTTGGATTGAAATTGGAGCCCTTAACTGTGTGCGATTCCGAAAAATTCTTGGTCCGACTAATCTGAGTAGATCTTCAAATGTCGTTGGACTCATCCTTAAGAAATTTTGAAATTGTCCAGTTAATCTCATATCGGCCATTAGTTTTGCACCAGCTCTCTGACTATACAACTCTGTACGCCACCAACGTCGATGTCTTCTGCGTTTTATCACATGATTCACTATTAATAATGAAGCACTGACTATCATCAGAGCCCGCAATTGGTCGTCACGATCCATTCCTTTGCGTGTTCTTTTGCAGACTGAGCGATCCGTTCGCGCGCATCTCGGAAACAGATGTGAGTAGGTACATGCGCGGTTCGTGCGCACGTTGTGCGCGCCCCGCGTCTACACTGATGCAATGCTCGTTTCGTGTTGCATTGCATGTTGCGTTGCAGCAGTCTGTACCCACCTTAAGATACCGCAAAGAATTTACGAATTTCATGTACCACAATATCTCGCTAAAAGTAATGGAGAGCAATTTTTGCTTGGTCAATATACATGTAACAATGAAAGTGTTGTCATTTTTGGTACTAAAGCTAAGCGTATGAATAATGCACAATGCTGGATCATGGACGGGACATTTTCGAGTTGTCCAACTCCGTTCTGTCAAGTTTTTTCTATTCATGTTTTAGTGGGAACTGCAGGTGGTACAAATAAATTTCTACCTATGGTATACGCACTACTGTCACATAAGACTGAAAGCTGTTATTTCATATTTTTGGAGATAATATAATATAATATAATATCTTGGGACATCTCACACACGGTCATCTGATCCCAAACTAGGCAGAGCCTGTGCTATGGCAACCAGACAACTGATAAACATACTTATATATCTCTAAATACATACATATTATAGATAAATTACACCCAGACACAGAACAAATGATCGTGCTCATCGCACAAAGATTCGTCCTGGGTGGGAATCGAACCCACGACCTCCGGTTTAGCAGTCAGGGTCACTAACCACTAGACCAACAGGCCCGTCGAAGATTTTGAAAAGATATGCGATCAATACATTAAATACCCATTTGTCACCAGCTAATATATTAACTGATTTTGAAGTAGCAGTGATCAATGCAGTCAAACGACAGTTTCCAGACTGCGCCCACAGGCTTTGCTTATTCCATTTGACCCAAAGTATTTGGCGTCATGTCCAGTCAGAGGGTCTCGCAAGGCGATATGCTGAAGATTTCACATTTGCGCACAAAGTCAGACACTTAGTTGCCCTCGCTTTTCTTGAGCCCGCTGAGATATCCGAAGCCTTCGAAATCATCCAAAATAAAATATTGCCGACAGAAGCAGCTGAAATTGCCCACTGGTTTAAGAAATATTATGTTGGATCACATCACACGCAGCAAAGAACTAACACGGGTTTGATAATAAAAAGAAATCAGGCATTATTTCCACCAGCTATGTGGTCAGTTTACGATCGCACACTTTCTGTTCCAAGGACACAAAATGCATTAGAATCGTGGCATGAACGATGGAACACGCTTCTCTATAGAAAAAAATTGAACATTTATAAAACAATTATTGAATTTGCTAAAGAGCAGAAGCATACAGAATGTGTCATTGAACGAATCAACTCTTCGGAACCCATGCCAAAGCGTAGACGTAATGCACAGGTTGAATATGATGCTAGGATACAAACACACTTATCACAAAAGAGTGAAATGAATATTGAATCTTTCTTAGGTGGATTGGCCCATATTCTATACCTGAAAAACAAGAAATATTTTTTTTTTTAATATCATCAAAGAATTATAATAATTATAAGTACAAATAATAATAATAACTCACAATTTACTATAACTTCAAAAATTTATCACGTTGTGTTACTTATATTTATTTTTGCTTTTATCTTATAGTCAAAATGAGTTCAACAAGGTAAACATGAGAAACAAAAGGAAGAAGATGAGTGGTATAAGAGAAATTGCTATGACCAAACAATACTCCCAAAGACTGGTGTTATCTGAGAGGAAAAAAACTGACTTACGTTCATTGATTGAACATAATTTGATACCTCATTATTATGCTGATTTTTATAATAACATTATTTAACTATTTTTATAAGTATAACAGGCTCTTCTGCTATAGGTTTTAGTTATTAGTTTTATACAGGGTGTTCGGAAATAAAGTGCATTCCTTGCAGGGGGTTAAAGTAGAGCTTATTTGCAGCCAATTTTGTCATGTGATGCCATGTCCGAAACCTAGTAATTACTGAGATAATCGAGATTAAGAGTTTTTATAAAAAAACCCGATTTTCAAGTTAAAACGTATCCTTGTGGTGAATTATTCAGCGTTTTGCTTATTATTTGTTCTTTTCTGATAAACAAATAACCAGAAAACCATAAAAAATCAACATTAGCAAGAAAACACGACGTCTTATTGAGATAAAGCATAAAATCAAGCGTCGTTTCACGAAAATAATCATATTCTAGATCTAGGAAAATCAATCGTAATTTACTAAAAAAAAATGTATGTAGTGTTGCGTACAAATTATTTAATTAACTTCCTTAATTCATTAGCTATCTAAAAAAGTATAAAACTCAACAAAATCCTATTAGATCGATTTACAAATCACCTTAAAAAGTAATTAATCCGTATCCGAGAATCGCTCTCCATTGTACCTATTACCGTGCAAGTGTGTGGTTTTTTGTTTGGTTGATGACGCCGACTTGCACTTGCACATACCCTTTTTTTTTTTTTTTGTTTTTGTTTGGGCGGGGGAATCCTCATGGACACCCCCGCTCACTCGGGGGAGCGAACGGGTAGTGTCAGACTCTTACTGACTAAACCTGAACCGCCGTGCTACGTCATCCGCGTTTCGTGTTGGTGCGTGGTAATGCATAGCAATTCTTCACGCACCAACCGCGGGGTCCGCTGGCCAATAGGGGCCAGCAGCACACTATCATGATTGGAGACCGACGTGTAAAGAGCGTCGGCCTCTCCGCCTCGTACTGGAGCCACACCCGTAGCACGGAATGCGGCCCCCCGTCGAGGGTCCTATGGTCGGACGACGGACACCCCCGTGCCCGTCGCTCAGGACCCTAGTTAGGGCGGGAGAGCGCGCTCATACGCGGCTCTGCGCCGCCCCACTCGACGTCGGCGTATTTGGGGCGCGTCGGGGTCGTTCTCCCGAACGCGCTCTGCCGCCTCCTTCTGGGACATGATGGTCTCGCAGTAGGAGGACAGCGCATCCCACGCTGTGCGACTGCTGAGCGCAGCAGCAACAACAGCCGACAGCGCGGAGACGTCTACGCTTCCCAGCGCCGCCTGGAGACGGCGCGAGGCGCGGCGAAGGCGGGACATGCGGCCAATGGGTGCAGTGCGGTGTCGTCACCGTCACCACACTAGTGGCACGCAGTTATCCCTTCCCTCCTAGCGACCAGACACAGATAATGGCCAAAGGCCCCGTGCCTAGGGATACGAAAAAAGAATCGATTACTCATTGGTATCGATACTTTTGTTTCGATACCGAGTATTTTTGTAATCGATTACTTTGTTTGCGATACTACACTAGGAATCGATACTTTCAAATGTAATCGATACCCTTCAGTAAACCACTATCAAGTGGTTAGGTTAATACATATTATTATGGCCGCCCTAGGGGCTGCCATCTGTTATCTCTATTGGTATTACTTACAACTGCAAAAACTAGTAAGCCCTATTTAAACATTATGCCATCTAGCGTAATTTAATGATAATATAAAATTTTCCACAGTGCCTCATTAACATTGTTTAATTATACAAATCACAAATGTTCAATAATTTTTAGAATTCTCTGTGAGTTATATAAATTATTATATCTTGCAAGTTATTTTAACTTTAAATCCCATAACCCACAATTGCTATTAGTCATACTTTTTGAACGTTGCAATACAAAGAAAATATCTTTTTAGCCTAAGTTGAAAATAAATGTCCTAATATTGATGCTATTTTTAATAATGTTCATTAAAATAGCATAAGTACTGATTATAATTCATACTTGAATATTTGAAAAACAATGATGTACTCATGTACTGAAGTATTTAAGTTTCTTTTAAATGTTAACATTTACCTCGTAAATGTTGTTTCCCCGCCATTTCCGCCTCACGCTATTTTAAAGTTAATAAGTTTTCTATGTATGCCTAAATGTTAGAGTTAAATAATTCAAAGATTGTTATATCTGTTTTGTAGTTTTATTACAGCAACTTTGTTCAAAATGTTTTAATTAAATGATTAATAGACTTCCTACTGATTGACAAGGAAAGGGGGGAATTATGCTTGGAAAAGTGGCTATTGTAAATTAAGGAGATTAAACAATGTTATTTTGAAGAAAAAAGAGTTTTATAATTTAATAACAAATAAGAATGAATCCTGAATGATAATGATGATGGCAAGTCGCCGATATACAAATAATGGGGAAGTTCCATCATAATCAAAATTCAAAATTGTAATAGGCCACTTTACGCGATTAATTGTTTTTGGGAAGTTATTGACTGTTTGTTTATCGTAAGTCAAGTAAAAAAAAATACATCGTAATAATTTATCTCACTACAGTAGGCATTCAAAATATTTTAATTATATTCATTTAGATTATTTGGAACGTAGAAATTATAAAACAATCATAATGGTATTTAGTAGACTGAATTTATTTAAGTAGATTTTTTAGTCTTGTAAAGTTGTAACTTTTCTTCTTGTTCTTATGTTGCTCAATTGTGTTCTTGTTCTTGCAGTATTTTTATTATTAATTTTTCATTTTCTTTTTTTGTGAAAAATGCCGCCCCCGATTAGGAGTGATGTTTGGAAGTCCTTCCAAAAGATTGACGAGCACAGTTCTACTTGTAGAATATGTTTTAAAACTATAAAAACAAGCGGAAACACATCCAATCTACTAAAACATTTAAAAACAAATACCAAAAGGTAATTTGCAGATTAATATTATTAATGCAGTGTAATAAAATAATTAATATTGTGTTTGTTGTATTCTATTTGTTGTGGGAATTTCTATGGAGGAGACCTTTGTTCAACAACGGATGTCCTTTGGCTGATAAGATGATGATAATATAATAGTTTTAGAAAATAATAATTTATTTAGAATTTCTTCTTTAAGCCCTGGTCCGCTGCGCCGTGTTTTAGTGTTTGCAAACAGGATACCATAATTTGCTAACCGAATAGGGGCGTGGCCTAACAGTTTTTGTTAGCAAAAACACAATAACATATAACATGGCGCAGCGGACTGGCTGTTTTGCTAACATGTTTTGTTAGAAAATTAGCGTTGTTAATAATTATTTGTTTTTTTTTTATGTTTTAGTTCCCAGGAGGAGATAGAAAAGAGAGCAAGTTTTGGAATGAAAGTATGTAAAAGATATAATATTTTACGATATTAGGAAGATTATGGTGGTAATGTACATTTTCTAAACCCGCTATAGTATTTAATTTAAAGCTGTCCCGGGACGGTTATTGCTTTTGAAATTATGTTTGAATTAAAACTACAATGTAACGATGTTGTAATTATAATATATCAAAGCAAGTATTGCCACTTTCATTATTTCAATCTGTCAACCGTCTCATATTTATCCTTATATCTAATCATAATCTGGTTTGTAATGGCGGCCAGTAATGTCGTTATTCATTCAGGTGGAGGCTAAGTGGGTCTCCACGCCCTTGTCGCCCCACTCTCCGTATTGAATGTCATTGTCTATTCTTTGCACCTATAATGTTTCAATCAACAACTTTGTTTCACAGATTAACAGATATTGAAGAATAGTTTTTACCTGCTTTTCTCGGAGTACGATCGTTTGATTGTCAAAATAAGGCCAGTCATCGCGGGGTCAAGGCACCCGTTTTAACGCTACTTTAGTGCAACATACAAAGTGAGCCTGTTGCTAACAGCTTCCTTTATTTCTTCAGCCAAGTCACGTTCCGTTCTACGTTGTATTTTGAAAACGATAAAGATAACAGAACTTCAATTGAAACGAAACTAACATTACAGTTTTTTTTTTAAATGAGTTCAGTTTGGCCTGTATGTCTGTATGTCTGTAGACATATAGACATAGTCTGTAGTAGGTGCTGTAAATTATTTAATCTAAAAATTTTGAAACTTTTTTTTACTTAAGTTGAAAACAGTAATTGTAAAATTTTATAAAGTTGATTTACCTTAAACTGATACAGCTTGTTTAAAATGAAAGCTTTCAAGGATATCAGGTATTTGCTATAGGCCTTCCTGGTGACAACTGCACGCACTGCGTAAACTTGTCTTATTGCAAGCAATTAATAGGTTTTTGGTTACTGTATCCCATGTTTGGAGGTTATTCTGTAGAAACTTAATATTCCAAGCTTATCTTAATAGTAGTATTTTCTGTTGTCTGATTCTGAGTGCTTTATATGTATAAAATGAACGTGCTGTATTAATTTTTGATCGGTGTTCGTCAATACGGTGTCCCTCGCCTTCAGCACTTCCGTTCATTCAAAACAATGTGTGAAATTGAATGGATGATACATGACTGCCTATACAATTTTCGAAGTATAAAAAATAAGTATGTAGGTGTATTTTCCAAAAACATACTAAATAGCAAATACTTTTATGGCTTTTAACGATGTATTGGATTTACTCAAATCAAATTCCAAGCGTTTTAGACACTTTACAACAATTTAAATGGCGACCAATAAATTAAGTAACGTTTTTTAACATTGTAGAAGTAAAATTGTAGCTAAATAATCAAATTATATAATTTACTTTTTATCACAACCGTCTGGTTTTTTCTTGTTTCCAATAAATCATAGTTCCCTGTATATATGTATATATTCTGATCAATGACGTACCTACGCAAGCTGCGCGTAAGGTATGTATGAATCATAACCCCTTTTTATTCTTTTTACCGTGAGCTGGGAATTCCCACGAGTTTATAGCTTCAGGCTTCGATTTCAAGTTCGTAGTAAAGCTTATTTAATGACCGCAACAGTTTGTTTTTATTTAGATTTGTGGAATAGAATTTTATTCATGGAGTGTATACAGCGCAGTAATTTTGCGGATTGCGGTCTTCATCCGTGGCTTTAAGCTGTTCGATAAAACGAGGCACGAATGCGCTAATCCTTTCTAAAACGCCGTTGCGTTTTTTGACTGTGTGTGGAATGTGACTGAGTGCAAATTTTGTTACTTTGTACGGGGCATTAGTGAACCGTAAAAAGGCCTTCATTAAATCATCGCGGGTGGTCAGTGTTGTGGTTAGTCAATTGTCGAAGGAACACGGTTTTGCAGTAAAATGGGCAAAGCTTTGGCGCGCAGCCAGCGCTGCATCGAACCGATGCGACTTTACAGTACGCGACTAATTAAAAAGACCGCTATAAAATCGCACGTATGGGTACTCGCTTCACACTTCTTGATGGATTGTTTTGTTTCTCTGTCCTGTTAAATGACTCATGTATAGACAGTTCTTGTGTGCATTCTGTGAGAAAGCACTACAGTATGTATGCATGAGTTTCATTTAAGTATCTATTGTTAGGTTACATTATTCAAGAATCAAGAGGTTATTTTGACGCCGGCTTGTGTAAATCAAACTAAATTGTGGTTATGACTAACTCACAACAATCAAGAACGCCGAATAAAGTATTGTTGAGGTTTACTTTATTTGAATACTTACCTTTTCTTTAAAGAAAGTTGACTTTGGACTTGTGCCATGTAACTGCGAAAATACATAGGTGAATGTGAAAATAGTTGCCAAGAATTAAGAAGAAATCAGACAAATGAATTACAAAAATACTGATAATATTGTTTTTAGTTTCATTACAAAATAATTCTTCACGTTTTATTCAGGATACACTAAATCGTACTCATTAGTGTTTAAAATTCTTCTACAAACTATTAGGTAAATATTGATACCCTAACGCTTAACAAAAATAATGTCTAGTCCAGGAGCTTACATAATCAGCCAAGTAGTAAAGGAGTCGGGGTTTATTTATAGAATAACTCGTTTAAATGTACTATTTGAGTTGATTTGAGTAAAAATAGCGTGTCTATCGGGTGCAGTGGTGCAACGGGCGCGAATCTGTAAGTCGATCACGGTAGGCCGGCGGACGGCGACGGCGGAGGCGCCGCGCACGCACTCTGTTATGCAAAGGGTGAAGAGTTAAAGGAATGCCACTAGCCCGGCATCCAGTACCGTTGGGTACAAACAGTTTTAAACATTAAAATAAATGATTACACTTAGTATTGTTAAATAACTTATATTGTTGTAGCTTTTGTTTAAATAATTTTATATCGTTTCTAATAGGTCTGTAGAGGCCCAGGTTAACGCGCCGACTATATTATTTAAGTACGAGAAAATCGATTATTTTTTAATTACCAATTTCAACTTTGAAGCATACAAACTCATTAACCTTTCATGTTATATATCGAACAATAAGAAGATACTCGTAAAACCGAGGCATCATCGGTCTAACATCGCCTTCGCCTCTTGGATACAAAATGTAAACTAACTATCTAATTACACTGAACACTAAGTACATTGGAAGTTTGTTTATCGCGCAGAAGTCTATATAGACGGGCGGTAATTAGTTGGAGAGCTTACTGCTTACGTCAACAGGTAAGCGGAGCCGCGGAGCGAACATGTATCCTCTCAAGTTACAGTTTCAATACCGACACGTGGCTTCACTTCTATACGTAATGCTTGCTTTGTTACAGAGGTTAAACTCTTGTTTTAAAATAAAATACTAATAGCGAATTAGTTGAGCCTGTTTTCTTAGAGATTTTATCTCTAGAAGGTATAATGTCTGTAAAACAAAGTATCGTCTAGAGTCTAGGGCCATTAAATGCGCATACACTGTCCCAAATTTCTTCCTAATTCAGTCACTGAATAAGGAAGTCTAATTGTCAATGCATTTGTTATGTTCGCATTTAGGAAGTACTGAACTGAATGCGATTACACCTTCCTAAATTCACAAACCGCTTTTATTTAGGATTCTAAATTTACGGTTAGTCCCGCTATGGTATGGTCCCGGTATGGCACCCTCTTAAAATACCTATCAAAAAGTCCCGCTATGGTACCCTTCAGTTTTTGGTACTGTTGTAAAGAAAAGTTATACAATGCGTTAAGAAAAAAATAGTATTAATAAAAAATATCTTTTCTTAACTATTATAGTTAAGCAAGATAATATTTATTAATACTATTTTTTAAACAAATCACGCTCGGTAATTGTCGTTTCACTTCAGGTAGTTACCTGACCAACCGGTTTTTTCGTAAAACAATAGAGACGAGCCCTTCCTCGAATTCGTATCTAGCTCTTCCCTTTTGTTTTTATGAAAATAGAGAGAGACAGTATTATTCCGGGTTTAGTTTGCTATTTGCAGCTGTACTTTTGCGATATGAGTAATTAGGATAGCTTGTTAGTTTATCTATTGCAATGTCTGGGTCAAGTAGTTCACGTGGTGTAAATTTAATAATTATTGACAGTCGACGCGGTGGAAAAACTTTATTACGTGCCGGACATAAATATATTAAACGCAGAGAAAATAAAAATTCAAGTACTTGGCATTGTGTAAATAGGAGAAATAGTATTAAATGTAGTGGATATATAACTATTGAGAATACCAATAATACAATAATTAAAGATTATAAACACAGTGATCAGTGCGTGCCACATTTTGAAGACAATGAAGTTCAAATGGCTATAAGTGAGTGCAAAAAAGAAGTAAATTCAAATTACGGATCAGTACAGAAAATTTTCGAAAAACACATGGGTAACTTAAAAGACAAAGGGTTACACCTTACAGGAAATGTTCCTGACTATAAAAAATTAAAAACAGTATTATACAGACACCGAAATAAGTCGTTGAACGTACCAAAAACACAATTTAAGAATGTGGAAGAAATTATAATACCAGAAGAATTTAATAAGTATGTATTGGCTGATTATTGTAATGAAGACTGTAATCGAATAATTATATTTTCCTCGACAGAAGTAAAGGAATATATAAAATGTGTAACGCATTACTTTGGTGATGGCACTTTCGACGGCTGCCCAAACCCATTCGAACAAGTTTATGTCATTCATGGAGACATGGGAAGCACTGAGTTATCCACGAATGTAGCACCATTATTTTATATTCTGTTAAAAAACAAAGAAGGGAAAACTTATGAAAAAGTTTTCGAATTGATTAAACAAACTTTGCCTGAATGGCGTCCATCGAAATTTACCTTCGATTATGAAATAGGAGTAATAAATGCAGCAGCGAAGATTTTTCCTGATATCAAAATAAATGGATGTAACGTACATTTTCAAAAGAACGTTATCAAAAAAGCGAAATCTTTAAATCTCATGGAACACGAAGAGTCCTCGAACCATGTTAAGCAATGCATAGGCTTGACGTTTTTGCCAAAACAAGATATTGAAGACGGCTGGCTGCATATAATGGAAAATAGGTATAATATCTTGGTTACTTTCCAAAATGATGTTTGAGTACTTAACTCTAATTATATGGCAAAAAAGTAAAGAACAACAATATCAGTAAGGACCTGTTAATTTCATTGCTTTACAAGTACGAACGTTTAATAAGTATTTTTTTCAGTTTCGACGATGAAGCTATGACCAAATTCAATGACTATTTTGTCACTCAGTGGCTTGAATATCCAGACCTCATTTGGTGTTGCCATAATGAACGCCATAGAACAACTAACTTGGCGGAATCATGGAATGGCAGATTCAACAAAATTATTGGAAAAAATCCCAGTTTATTATTGTTTCTGCAAACAATTGGCAACGACACATGTCACTTTGATATAAAACAAGCCAAGTAAGTTGTATTTTTTAGACAATATTTTTAAGCAGATATAATATTTTTAAAAGCAGATATATATTTTTTTACATAATACGAGTACATAGAAGAATTTGAAAATGGATTTGATTTTATTTATTTTGGTAGATATTATTGGTTGTCGCCTTCTATTACAGACGGTTACTGAAAAAAATATAGCTTAACTTAAATAACTGATGATTTTTGTTATAGCTTTCGACTAAAAAGATCACCTATAAATTCAAGAAAAAGAACAAGTATAGAAATCGACCGCCAGATTCAAAAGCTAACAAAAAGTTACGAAAATAAAGCTATCTCCATTGGTGATTTTCTGATTAACATATCAAAGTCAATATTTCGATCAGAACATTTAAAAAAATAGTTTATTTTAATTTTGTTTTTAGCCTATTAAAATGTTTAATACTTTTTCTCGATGTTGATTATTTTTTGTAGTTTATGTTTACAATTTGCGCCTTTTTCTCCATGTTGATTATTTGTAATTAATATATTTGTCTAGTTGGTTGTTGATTATTTTTGTAGTTTATATAAATTTACAATTACTGCCTTTTCTCAATGTTGATTATTTGTAACTAATATTTATGTCTGGATGTTGTTTTTATTTGTAGTTTATAATATTTACAGTAATACTTTTCTGAGATGTGGATTATTTATATTTTTTTTATTGTTGATTATTGGTAATTAATATTGTTGATTATTTTAAAAATTACATTGCAATTAATATTTCGTTTTACTGTTTGATATTTTTTTATAAATATTTTGAATTAATAAAAGACTGATTTAATATCGCAAACAGACGTTTTATTGATACACTCCTAAAAGTATTTATTTATAGATACACTTTTCTTTTCAGTTGTACCTTCTATTGTCTAACGTAGATCTAAAAGATGGGTACCATAGCGGGACTTTTTGATAGGTATTTTAAGAGGGTGCCATACCGGGACCATACCATAGCGGGACTAACCCGTTTTGGTTTTATAAATTATTTTATGAAAACCCGTCAAAAATACATCAAGATAACTTCATTTTGAAATATTGCCTATGTACTAAAATTAAAAGAAAGAGACCTACAAAAGGAACACGCAATACCAAAGAATTTTCAACAAGGTATTTTGTTCGCAATCATCTGAAAAATACGTTGGTACCAGTTTGTTTGAAATGTTTTCTGGGTATATTGAAACTAAAAAAAGGACGAGTACAGGGAGTACTTAAAAGACATATACGCTCAGGTGGAATGGCAAAAGAATAACGAGGAGGTGATAGAAAAACATTCACATTCGCATCACGAAAAGAAGCAGTTGAAAAATTTATTCAGTCTTTTACACCTTTAGAAACGCATTACTGTCGTGGAAAAGACCGTCACCGTGTATATTTAGCTCCCGATTAGTCTATTAAAAGAATGCACGCAATGTATAATGACCAATCCTTGCCGGGATATTCGGTAACGGTGTCTTATTTTAGAAAAGTGTTTAACACGTCTTTTAACATTGGTTTCGGTGCTGTTCGGCAAGATGTTTGTTCTACTTGTCTACAACTATCAGAAAACATTAAAATAGAAAAAAATGATGGTAAAAAACAAAAGTTCATGGTTCAAAAAAGAATACATAAGCTGCGGGCAAAAGCTTTTTCCAATTATTTAAAGAAGGAAAAAGAAGGACTTCTAACGCTTTCATTCGATTGCCAGAAAAATCTACCCATGCCGAAAATTCCTGACCAGGAAATTGAAAATGACAGGGAATTAAAATTCTTAGTGACAACCCTGATAATGATGCATAATGAAGAATTGTATCAAAAATGGTAATATCCACAGTAGATTTTTTTTCAAAACTGGTAATATCCAAGCTTTTATATCAAACCTAGTAAAATCCAATCAATTTCTGCTTTTTGCGCCTTAATAATCCACAGACAAGGTAAGATTGTATATTAGGCATCCTTTTCTGACCCATATGGGTTTATCTGGCTCAAAAGAGACGTAAATAGAACCCGCATTAATAGTATAGAATAAAATACGTCATTGTGTAAAAGCATCTTTAACGGATTTTTCCACTTTTGCTGTTCATCGACACATACTTATCTTGAAATCTTGGCAATTTTTTTAGGTAATATGTTATATTAAAAGGTAATATTTTATAAACTTGTTTATTTTTTTTTTCAGCTTCACAAGCATCCATAAACGATATGTCACAAGAAAATACACATAAGACAGTGCATAAATCAATTCAAGTACACATGACATAAGTTTAGAAGCAAAGCCATCCAAACGGAAACTAATTTAGTAAACCAAATGACATCACCTTTGAAACTACACAACAACTGTTTCTACATCACCTTTTAAAATTAAAAGTAACATTGCTGCTAAACCATCAGTGTCCAATGTACAGAAATTGCTCAAGATTGAGGAAGAATCTGATAGTGATATTTCTTATACATTATCTGTAACACATAGAGAATCGTCACCATCCACAATATCTCTACAAATGAAATCTACTTCAGACTGCAGCGAATTGATTGAAGAAGATAAAAAACAAGAGAAATCAAAAATTCTGGAATGTACATTGATAAAAATAATTAATAATCCACGTGCTTACATTGGAGTTCCTAAAAACTGTTACTACTTAATAGATTTAATTGAAGAAAAATTAAGTATTCCTGCAAACCATATACTTCTGTGTTTAAGAAAAATTAGATTAAATAATCCATTCAGAGAGCTTGCTGATGATTTTTCAATGACTCCGACATATGCTAGCAATATATTTCTAAAAAGTATACCATTAATAGCTAGTATAATGCGACCTTTTATTGTAAAATTAGATAAGCATTCTACTAAAATAAATTTACAAATGGCTTTTAGGCACAAATACCATAATGTAAGTTGCATCATAGACTGCTTAGAAATAGAGGTGCAAAAGCCTTCTAAAGCTATAAACCAATCCCTCTTCTCATGGTCAGAATACAAAAAAGCTAACCATTAAATATCTTGTGTCCTGTACACCTAATGGTTTAGTAAATTATATTTCACTAGGTTACGGGGGAAGAATAACAGATACATGTTTGGTCGAATCTTGTGATTTTATAAAGCATTTGCAACCTAGTATGTGTGTGATGGCTGACAGAGGATTTAAACATGTAGAACAATATTTACGACAAGAGGGAGTGCAGTTAGTACGGCCTCCAAGTGTTACAACTGGGTCTAAATTATCAAAAAATGAGGCAAGGGAAACAAAAAAAATTGCTAGTCTACGTGAATTTAATATGGTAAAACCACATGCATGTGTAAATCACAATTTAATTAAAGTACTTGATGATGTCATCACTATTGCCTGTGGTTTAATAAACTTACAGGATTCATTAATTAAATAAAACTGTTTTTCTTTTAATGTTGCATTTTATTTACATAACAATTATAAAGTACTTTGGTATAGTAAGGGATATACATTATCTTTCTATGAGAGAGAGTGTTTGTAGAGCAAACTTCAGACCAAGGCCGTCAATTCGAATCAGATTTATTTCGCCAATTATTAAAAAGACTCGGTATCGAACGAATCCGAAATATAATCGTATAATCCAAAGGCGAACGGCATGATTGAAAGATTACATCGGACTCTAAAAGCTGCTATAATGGCAAAATGCGAAAATAATATACAATGGGTACAGGAATTACCCTTAGTACTCTTAGGTTTACGTTCTGCAATTAAGTTAGATTTAGGATATAGTCCATCTCAATTTGTATATGGTAGTAGTCTTAAACTTCCAGGCGACCTATTCCAGCCTAAGCCTATAAATAACATCAATGACCGAGAGTATATAAAACGCTTAACTAAATTTATGTCATCAGTACCAAGTCTCTCGCAAACAACTTCCTACAGTAAAAACAATAGCGTATTCATTCACAAAGATTTAAGCGACAGTACGCACGTATTCATTAGAAACGAAGCAAGGCGAGCTTTAATACCTCCTTATGAGGGCCCCTATAGAGTGTTATCGCGACACCCGAAGTTTTATACTTTAGACTGTAATAATAAACAAGTCACTGTGTCACTTGACCGCCTTAAGGCTGCCTGTCCACCGGAGCGGAGCGAGGCAGCGGAGCGGAGAAACGGAGAAATATTAACCAATAGGACTGCACAAAATCTCCGCTCCTCTTTAGTGGACAGGGAGTTGCGAACTAGTTTAAAAATTCATACAAAACCGGTAAGCGGAGCGGGGATGCAAGGCAGCGGAGCGGAGAAACGGAGCGGGGAAGCGGAGCGGGGAAGCGAGTGCAGGCGCGGGCGCCAGTTGCGCCCGCAGTGTGCCGCCGTAGTCCGACCAGTGCGTATGTGACCGACGCAGTGAACACAATGGATGAAAAACTTATTGAAAGTGTGAAAAAGTTTCCGTGCATTTGGAACACATCTTCAGAATTTTACAAATGCAACGAAACAAAAGATGCTGCGTGGGACCAAATAATCATTGAAACAAACATATCGGATGGTAAATAATATTATGTATCTTTATTCTATAATACCCTCTAGTAGGTACATATTGATATCTTTTTTTTATTTAACAAAATAATACCTAAATAATGTCCGCGGCTGGCCAAACTATCCAAATCTGTCACACATCACTGACTATAGATTCTTTTCAAAATTCGAGTATCTTGCCATGGAACCTTCCCCTGATTATTGAAGTATGAACAATACATTTCGCGAACTTGAAAACCATCATTAATAGAATGTTGTGTTTGTGTAATATCACCAACTGATAATAATGTTTGCTCCATGTTATTTTCAATATTGTTTATATAATCAGGTTGTCTTTGAATTAAATAATTGTGCAAAACACATGTTGCTTTTATTACCTTGTCAACTGTTTCTATTTTGCATTCGAAATCTTTATGATACACGTACCACTTTCTCGTCAATACACCGAAAGTTGCCTCAACAATGCGACGTGCTCTTGATAATCGGTAATTAAATATTTTTCTTTCTGCGTTTAGTCCATCACGTGGGTATGGCCTCATAAAATTTTCCATTAATGGAAAAGCTTCGTCTCCTATAAATACGAACGGCATTTTTGCACCACCTTGATACAATGGTACCGGCTCAGGTAAATTCAATCTCTTCTCTTTTAGACTCTTTCCGAAAATGCTGTTATCAAAAATTCCTGCATCAGAAAATCTTCCCATAGATCCCACATCAACCATTCTGATTTTCCTTCTGGCATCAGCTAAACACATCAATACTACAGAAAATCTCTTTTTGTAGTTGAAAAACGAGGACCCAGTTTTCGAGGGAGCCTTGATATATACGTGCTTGCCATCAAGAGCACCTGTACAATTTTTAAATTGCCATAGTTCATCAAAATCTTTTGCTATTTCTTTCCAGTCGTTTTCTGTTGGTTGCGGCATGACAAGAGGTTGCAATACATTCCATAAAGCATCACAAACCTCATCAATAATTCTTGATACACTTTTTAATCCAATTCTAAAATTTTCTCCCATCGTTGTAAATGAGTGGCCGGTTGCTAAATACCTGAAAAATAAAAGTAATATTTTTTTATAAATAGACCATGGAATATTTTTTTGTGTTTGTTGATTGTTTCAGTTAAAACTGCCAAGTCGCGATGGAAACAACTGAGAGATAATCATCGAGATGCCTTAAAAAGACAAAATGCAACAAGGAGTGGACAGGCTAGAAAACAACGAAAAGAATGGAAATATCAGAAAGCCATGTCATTCTTATTGCCTTACATGTGTAACAGAGACCGGTCATCAAATTTTGCGCCCTTGGATGACTCAGTAAGCGAAACTTCAAATCCGCCAAATACCATTGATGAGAGTTCACGGGAATCATGCAATTTGTTGCCATCAAATTCAAATAATCTTCCTTCTGTCGATGTTCCTAATGATTCAACAGCTTCTGGGCCTCTCCCATCCACATCCAAAAAAAGAAAGAACGATGAAATTCTAGATCTTTTGAAAAAAAATCAAAAACGCCGCGAACTGTTGGAACAAGAACGGATAGAAGTTAAAAACATGATGTCAGCTAGTGATAAGTACGATGAAATAGACTTATTTTTTTTAAATTTGGCTGCATCGGCGAAAAAGCTGCCGTATTATTTACAACTACAAATTAAAAAAACCTGCTTTAATGCGGTAATATCAGCTGAAGAAAGTAATCTTCAACATAGTTGGTATTCTCCGAATAATTATGGTTATTCTACAGCCTCATCAACACCTACAACAGATAATATCAATACTAGTATCGATATCGATACTCCTAGTGCTCCAAATGATATTAACACTAGTATTAATACTCCTAGCGCTTCACAAATTCAAACAACCCAGGATATTGAAACATCTGCAGCAGAGCAAACAGGACCCAATGAAAATGCGGACAACTTTGAGACAGATTATGATTTTTAAATTAATATAACATGGCATCGACTGTATGCAAAAATAAAAGTTACTTTGATTTCAAAATGTGTACTTACTTTAAACACACTGCTAATCTTTCACAGCTACTGATTGAATTTCTGTAATTTGTGTCTTGTTTCCGAATATATGGTTCAATCAGGGAGTGAAGTTCATGAAAAGTACATCTTGAAACTCTATAAGATTTTTCGAAAGTTTCTTCATCAGCAGTTTGGAAAAAAGTAAAATATTCACTGTGTTCTGAACGATGTTTGATATGATTTCTTAACCAAAATCTATGTTTCCTTATAGAATTGTTCAAATAGTATACGGTAAGTAATTCGGTTTCTTCTGACTCCAACTCTTCTTCCTCAAGCAATGTAAGGTAATAACGTATTAACTTTTTCGATAACATGTCTGCTGTCACTGACATTTCGCGTAGAACTAAACCAATCGCCCGCCGCCGGGAGCTCGAAATGACTCGTCGCGTACTCGCGGCCTAGCTCCGCATATTGAAAAACACAGTGGCAACTCCGCTCCGCATTACTTTCTCGCTCTGCTCCGCAGCCTCGCTCCTCTCCGGTGGACAGACACAGTACGCAACTCCGCTCCGCATTACTCCGTTTCTCCGCTCCGCTGCCTCGCTCCGCTCCGGTGGACAGGCAGCCTTAACCAGCTTATCTGTTGAAATTTGACGATATGTCGGTCCCAAGCTTAGAGGGCACACCAGCTGAACATGACTCCGTGCCACATCCGCCAAGCGATACGATGCCATCTGAAACCTCAAGCTCCGATACACGGCAAATTACAACGAAATCCGGCCGCATTGTTAAGAAGACCGTGAGATTCGACCTGTGAGCCGCCGAGTCGTCGCAAGCCGAAGTAGTCCTCACTCACTCGTCAACAAGCATTCACTACACTGCAACCACTATAACCAACAATCAACAGGCTGAGGACATGGGACAACCTGCTAGCACGATGACTATTGTTGCTCAAAACAGCGCAGCAGGCAGCAGTAAAGCCCGGGTGGAAGAAGAGGGCCTTACCAACACTCACAAGATGTCATTGGCTGCAGTCGTCTTGGTTAGTACAGCAGTAACCCTTTGTGTACTCTACGTGGGGTGGCGATACTGCAAACGTCGCATCGAAACCGCCGTAGAGACAAGGATCAGCCGAGCAATCACACAGCATGCCAACAACATCCCGCCACCCACACATCACGCGAGTGCTAATATCAAACAAGTCTATAGTGTAGCGTAAACAGTGCAGTGCGCGTAAATGAGGTGTAACGCTACCTTAATAATTAAAACTAAATATAAAATAAAAAAAAACCTTTGTATAGCATATAGATTATTTTTGTTGTCGAATTGGGGTTATTAATAATAAAACTTATTAAACTAATCTAAGGGGGGAGGACTGTAGCGCGTAGGCATAAACGTTGTAGCACGTAGGCATTGAACTTATACTTAATCTTAGTCGCGTAATGTAAACATTAGCTTAAGTTTTATTTGTCTCTGTAGTCTTAAGAAGTCTTATATTAAACTCCAACGAGTGAACACGTCTTTTCATTTACCGAACCTTCTGACCCATACATACATATACATACAAACCACCACATATCGGTAAACCGGAAAACAAAATAATTAAGGTACTTAGTGATGTTACAATTCGCTATGCCAATACCAATCGAATGTTACATGACAGTGTGCCATCAACTTCAAGTTTCCGCAGTGTTCGACACGCCTGGACCAACAGATCTTTTATAAATAATCATACAAAAGCGACAGGGCATGAAAAAGAATTCCTTGAATTTTTAAAGAAATGTGAATGATGGTGATGATTCCTTATCAGATTGATTAATTAGAGAGATATTAATAGTATGGATATTGTTATTGTATTCGCAATGAACAATGATAAGCGTTAATGAATCTTGAAGACAGAAATCGGAAATGTATACCATTGATATCTGTAGTACGGTGGCCAGCACATCAACCTACCCCAATCTCTCAATCCTCTGCCACCACAACATTAATTACATATTATTCGAAATAGGCTTCCTACTACAAAATCAACCAACAAAATGACAAAAAAAATCGTATAAAGTGGGCAGCAACAACATTAGATGTCTAGACAAACAGTGATTTTATTGAAAAATTATCAACTTCTTTTAATCTATTCAATGGCAATTAAATTAACCCCAACAGACACAGTAATACACAGATCTTAAATTATTTTCCGCAATAAAAAAAAACCAACAGTAACACACCAAAACAAACCAACAAGACCAAACACACAATGCCTATGCCACCAAACTATTGAGGACTTAAGGAGAAACCACGAGACATGAGACGTATAACCTAACTAAACAAAGGGATCACTATTGACAGAACTGAACAGCAAAAATAAGAATTAATAATTAATATTATTCACTTTACTACAGCTTTTACTTAGGACTAGGTTAACTTGAAATATTTCAAGTTCAAGTAAATAAATACTTGATTTGAAAATGACTTCATTATTTAAAGTGGTGCCTTATTTGTTTCAAGACCATACTTGTATCTTGCGACTTGCAGGCTCGACGAGTGGTAATACTAAACATAAATATTAAATAAATCCGTCAAAATTCATCAACTAACAGGTACTCATATTGCTTGCTTAATTTGCTATTTTCCAAAATAAAATAATATACTAATCACCGAGAGTACAATAGAAAGACTGGGTAAAGTAAATATAAATCGTTAAATATGTAGGAATGCCTAAAAATTAAAATATACAAGATGGACCATGAAACCACCATAGAACCACAGCATGGAACGCGAATCTGACATAAAAACTAAATTTGACCGATAGCGATACGAACTCACCACCGAGTATATTTTTATTTGTTCTGTGGAACTCACTCAACGAGTACAGATAAGTACCATAGATTAAATAGAGTAGCCTTTAGTGCTGTCAGCGACTCGCTGGTTTAGGCTGGTTTTATAGCCACGCGCTTGAGCAGCGCTGTTGAGTAAACGCGCGCTGTTCGCCGTCGATACGATATACGATACGATCAGTATGCGTTTTAGAGTGACGCTGTTGAGACGCGCCGTTAAGTACAGTACAACATGAATTATAATATCGATTTTATTTCATTTACCTTAGAGTGATCGCCAATTTTTCCTCTGGAGTTATGGGGATGCGAAATAAGCTGGATCGTCGTAAAGAGGACTGTAACTTGCAGAGTAATTCGTCAAAACTAGTTATTGATAGGTGAAAATATTTATAAAATTTATGACTATTTTCTCGTAAATCGCATAAAGATCTTACGTGTTCGCCTCTCAGTAACCTAGTACCATTATAAGGATCAACAGCTAGTCTTCATAAGAGGAAATAGCCACTACTCTAACCGCATTAATGTTCATTTTGTAGACGACTGTACACAGCAGCGAAACGCGCGGTACTAATCTCGTTTTAGCGGACCGTTGTTCAAACGCGCGCTGCTAACAGCGGCGCTGCTCAACGGCGCGTCTAACAGCGTAGCTATAAAACCAGCCTTAGTGATGTTGAAATATGTGTTCATGCAAACATGAAAAAATACGACTATGCTTATAATATGTCTGTGGTATGAAGTATGAAACAATCAATTTGTTATTTTATCATACTACAATTTACAATCAAAATTTACTACTAAGTTGAACTTTTTAGAGGTCAATGAATTAAACAGACAGCATCCCGAGTTACCCGTCCTTTACCACTTCCTAAGTGCTCTAGCATTGAAATAAGAATTTTTACTTACTTCTTAAATCTATGTACGACATTTTTTTACGTCACTGTAGAAAGTTTATTGCTATAGAATATTATATAATTTTGACGTGACAACGTCTTATAAATTGGTTTGCCGGGTGACACTTCAAGAAACTGGGTAACGCTCCGCTCACGTTATGCGCTCACAATGAGAGCGAGTGAGAGGCACGCGGCCCTTCCACTCGGGCATGGTTAGCCCGCCTAAGAGCGAGAGAGACAGACATTGACATTGACAGTCATTGTCACGTAAAACTTTCGCCCGTATACCGACTTTACAGGCAACCAACGATTTTTTAAGTTGATTAATATTAACAAACATCTTTATTAAAATGGAATAATCTATTTAGTTTTGTCGTGTAATTTCAGAATCTCTTTATTAGACAGACATAATCTACAATGTCCTAAAAGGCAATGTACTGAAATTGAAATTCATTAATCTGTGTCTTCAATGAAAAGCAAATGTCATGCATGTCTGTCTATAGAGAAATAAATTAGATACGCTTGTCTATGTTTACTTCACAAAGTACTTTTCTATAATAGAGTATATTTGTTCTGTGTCTATAATATATATGGGTTTACTTTTAGGTGAGGTCATGTTACATTTGTTAAAATATCATCAAAGCAGACTACTTTTTTATTCACGGTACATAATTTGAATACGTTGAATAGTCAATCATCAAACAAATCGCGCTTCCGGCTACTAAGCGGCTTCTATTTCGAGGGTTTAATGAAATCTGTGCTTATAGTAGTAAAAAATGCCTGCTTGTCGGTGGCTTGTATTAGGTTCTTGGTAAGTTTGATTCTGTTTGTATGAAAATAATTTGGATATGTGCAGGACACTCCTCCCCTAAACTAAAAAAATAATCACTCAAAGCCTGCCAATTCAAAAATATGTTATCCACACAAGGTAGCAATGAATGCTACCTGCATTGGGATTGTCTGCACTCAGACCAGACACTATCAAAATAAAATAATCATGTACATCGTTTCTTATTTCACGTATTAATTGCACTATCGCCTCCGTTGCCGGTGTATTACGCTCTTTGGAAGCAATTCGTCGAGTTTCAATGTCAAGGGCCCATCTTGGGATCCTATCATCAAACTGTAATAAAATTATAAAGTTAATGTTGTTTCTGGAATAAACACGCAGCATATAACTTTAAATAATTAGAACAATATATTTACTTTCTTGTCGGGACCTATGTCTTCTAATTGGCAGTCTTGTTGGTAGTGTTGATGTGATCGAGCGCTGTGCATGCACTTAAAAATAAAAGCGTTTTTATCAGGTTATTCATATGTATAAAATTTGGTTTATTAGGGTTTTATTCATATGAGACAGTTATTTTCATAAAAGAAAGCATTCATTAATCTAGTACCTTACATAATGACTATAGTTCCACCGTTACAGCTAGGGCAAGCCCGAGAGATAAGGCATCATCGAAACTGCATCTCAATGTATTCTACTTAACGGCTGCAAGTCGTCTGTACGATTTCAAATCCAATTTAGGTCTGGAGTGATCGCTAGCTTTTGATTTCCTTAAAATTTGATGTGTTATAAGCGCATTAATATTTAGAAATATGGTAGGTAGTGGTAGGTACTAATACTTTCTTGCGTCTGATGTACATTGTTTGCAGGCAGTACTAGGACAGGTTCTGGGACTTTGTAGGCTAGGCTAGGCCATGAAATAGTGTAGAATAGAGATTTTAATACAAATTGATAATTAAAAATTAAATAACCATATTATGATATGGTACCATCACTGTAAATTAAAGTATTAGTCAATTACCATATTATTACAAAGTATTTGGGACTTCAACCTTCTATTTTAATAAAGTAGGTTTAACGGAGGGCTGTGGATTGACTATTTTTTTTTTAATTGTAGGATTTGCCTGATGTTTAATTATTCCTAAGAAACTTCTGTGAACAGTTGGACATGAAAAAGAGTATCACAATTGTTGTTTTTAGTTTTTTTTTATTATTATATTATATTGGTTATTACCCCTCAGTATAAAGGGAGGGGTAATTTCGCTTTCCCAGAATGTGAAATCGAAACTAGGTATTTATAACGATTTCAGAAATGGCAATCAGAGTTTTTGGCGGGAATAGATGGCTTTTAATTCGGTGTTCAGTTAGTTTCTTGTTATTTTGTTTTCACAGGATTTTGATTCGGAAAATGGGGTAGTTTTTATTTTAAAGTGACAATGGACTCAACTCCAATTTATTCTAATCGAAATTAAATAAAAATAACTGAAAGCTTCGGCATGTGCTCTTTCGTTTAATCTTACTAGGTACCTATTTTGGGTCCAAAAATATTAACTGAATAGTGGTCGACAAAAACTAATTCTGTTTTTTTTCTGTAAACTCTTTCGATTATTTTATCAGAAATCAAAAAAGACAAAACAACTAGATTGTATTATGTGTGTAGTATGCGCGTAACAACCGATATGGCATCAGCGTCCGATTCTAATAGCTGCTATAATGTTGCCAGCTTCCTACCAGTAGTAGCGCTTGCAGACGTTGATAGTACTGTTCGTGGAGTCGATGATTCTGCTGAACCAGGCTCCACTAACGTTCGTGGCTCATCTGCTGCAGCAACATTTTCTAAGATACTAACTTGACTCGGCGTGACTTCTCGTTCTACGGGGCTGTTAAAAACGGTAGGTTGTTTCCTTTTTAAATGTCTTCATAAATTACCTGTATTCCCTGCTGAAATAGTGAACTCCGCTGAACAATAATTGCAACATAGCCAAATTATTATAATTATTAGTTTCGTTTTGTTGAGAAAAATGATTCCAAATCGAACTTGTTGTTTTTTCTCATCGCCATCGTTGAATAATAGTTGAATATTTCACTAAAAGTTTATTTACAAAACAGTCAAATAGATCTTTATTTATTTATTTTCCATATTTGACTATTTTGTAAATAAACGCTTCATTGACCAGACCAGAAATATCGTAGTCCTGTAATCCGAGATCCAGCATTTGCTCTCATCCACATGTTCATCGTTTGTAGTAAGCATCTTTGAATGTCTTTATAAATATTCTGTCTTTTAGTTGGATCTTGTGGGTGGTGTGTAGTGGTGAGCTTATCAAATGAATGTAATTTTCACAGCAAATATTTATTACTGCTAGTTTGTTGTGGCTACAATGACCATCCAGTACTAGTAACACAGGACTCTCTGTAGTCAGGTCAGCTTCTAATGTGTCTTTGCATAGTAGAACATTTTAGACGAAGTCCACGAGCATCAGTGGATTTCGTCTAAAATGTCTTTTAATTTTAGTCTGCGTCGATTTAATTTCTTTTAAAGCCAAACGGGACTATTATGTTTAAAATATGAGCAAAACAAAGAATCTGCTTTTGCTTTAGCAGGCTGCTCTTATATGATTAGCATTATATTATGTTGTTACAGCTTCATTGAAGCACGAATAAGATTGTACTATATTATTTGTGATGTTCCAGTACTTGCACATTCGCATTTTTATATTTTTTTTAATTTCTGTTGTCTGCCTATCCGAGTACCTACTGATAACATTTTAATACTTTTGATTGTAGTTTAGTTTCATCGTTAAAAAAGTAAGCTGTAAGTGATATGTAGTGTTCATTTGGCTTTGAAGTCCATCCATCTGTGGTTTAAGATATGAAATTGTGTTTTCTAGACATTTCTGAACTTTTTGCTTCTCAATATCATAATATGTATGTATTTTACATATTAAAACAAATTACATATTAATGATGTAAACTGTACACTAAAACAAATCCGTTATCTTCTTTTGATTTAACCCTTATGTGAGTGACGAGGTACCCGGGGTAACTTCAGCATTTTCAAATTTAACGAAAAGTATGTTTTACGATCTGTAGGTAGCTGTGATTTCCTGAGAGCTCTTAACTATTTATAAATTATATATTTTTTAATCTTTTAACCCAGTCAACTATTTACAATGTTTTGTGGAAACCAAAACATATTTTAAACTCACAATAGATTGACAAGGTACCGGGGTACCTCTTTGTACCTTGTATGACAATGTAAAAAGTATTTATAATTTGGTACAAAAATGAAATAATAATCATTTGTTATGATGTTTTATTTCAATAAATATTACAAATTCTTTGTTTATGCAGAATTAGTACAGCTTTCGAAGCAGGTGTTACATGTTGGACGAGTTTCTGCATAATAATAATAATATTTATTTATTTGACCAAATATATGTTACAGTGTAGAATTTTAAACTAGATCTTATAAATACCACAGTTCCAATAATACTTAAACTACACTTATGTTAAACTAAACTAATATAACATTTTTACAGTACATATAGTATGATATGGTTCATAAAGTATTAATTGCTGCCAGCCTGAACTAGGGTAAACCTGTGTTTCAGGCGATCGCTTAAGGTAAATATTTAAATAGGTCATTTAAAATTAAAATAAAATAATAATTAAAGACTACAAAATACTTTTACAAAATAATACGAGTTACAAAAATGTCTATCAGCAAAGGAAAATATCTATTAATAATGTTGTCAGTCTTACTTAACAATTTCTAGTATTTTTTCTGTGTCTGCGTAATTCAATTTCCCTAAATACTGGGTTAACATGAGCATACATTTTTTATTATTTAAACTATATATATTAAGTTTTTTATTAATTCTATAATATAAAAAAGGTCCCAAAAATAAATAAAACCTGTTGACAAATGCATGATTAGCTTGAGGTCTACTACAGACTATGTCCTTCCTTCTCTTGTCTGTTGTGCGGCGGGTGTAAAAGATGGTAATGTTAATTAAAAGATCTTAACTCGCTCGACATAAAATTTATTATGGGTCGTGTTCCTATAATGCCCGTCAATTAATTTTTCCGTCCATGGAAGTAGGCGCGCTAAGTACTATCCTGGCTTCACGTAGGCAGAAGAGATGGCCGGTGATGACGCTCAGCCGAGGAGGCGCTTCCAGGTGGACAATGTGTAGGGTAGTGCGCAGTGTGCCCTTAATTGGATGCTGATGTGACGTCAGCGGTCCGACGGTTATGCCCCGGACTTTGGACCCTGGAATTCACGTCCGTCGATATAAGTAACGGTCCTTTGTTCGTCCTCCTCTGACTGTGATCGCCGCGGAAGCATGAAGAGGAAGTACGTTGCGCTTAAGGCGAATGTGTGCAAATATCACAGTCAGAACCGGAGTTTACAAAAGCATAGAAAAAAAGATGTTTTATATAAATGTACAAAACACAAAGTTCACAACGTAAAATAAAGTAAGCAAAATAAGCAGAATTACGAATAATGAACAATGATGAAGTCGTTAGAAATGAGTTCTAATAAATGCAAAGTCATGATAATGAAAACTGCAAGTCATTTACCAATGATCACCCAACACAGGTAGTAGCAGAAAAATAATGTTCAACACTTACCCAATACGGGGAAAGACACTGATTCTAATATTGTACAAAGATGTAGTTTAAAGTAAAATAATTTGATAAAATATTTCGAACAGAAATACGTTAAGACCACACGATTGACGTCACGCACTTTGCACTTGCAAGAGTACTTTTTAGGGAGCGCGTGAAGGTGTGTCTTCCGTGAGAATTATCGCTTAATGACCATATTTAAAATGGTCACTATTCGCTAATGGCCCGAACACTGTCGCCTTAGTTCGGAAGCAATAGGTGGGGAAGGATCACGTTGAACGAAGATGACTTGCATTGGCACAGCAGTCCAGGTGAACGAATCGAAACCACAACACAATGACGCGAAGGACTAAATTAGATTAACTTGCAGTTAAGCAAACAAAGATAATGACTACGTATTGTTTATTCTTTAAGTTTTATGTTAGGTTACGATTTTTTTTTTTTTT
The DNA here is from genome assembly GCA_932294365.1 of Diachrysia chrysitis. Classification (NCBI taxonomy): domain Eukaryota; kingdom Metazoa; phylum Arthropoda; class Insecta; order Lepidoptera; family Noctuidae; genus Diachrysia; species Diachrysia chrysitis. The sequence goes on along the minus strand of OW028659.1, from coordinate 2,498,378 downwards.
TTAATATACCGTGGTTAATATTGTGAATATAATGTTGTAAATAAGTAGGTTAAAGTTAACCATTGTAAATAATATATGTAATTAATTCCTTTTTTTAATAAAAACAAGATTTGGAACGTTGAATTTAACGTACAACGTTACAGTTGCTAATGGGATAAATGGGAGATCAGTGTGCTGTTTTAAAATGGTGTGCAATAAAAATAATTGTCGAACTGTTAGTTCGTTGCATTCCCTATATAGCAGGTCAGTAGGAAATAGAAAAGGTCGGAAAGTTGAAACTTTAAGAATTTCTCTCTGAGCGCATTCTAAAGGCAGCAAAATTGACGTTGCTGCACCACCCCAAGAAGTTATGCAATAAGTAACTAAAGATTGACACAACGACAAATACACTTGCTTTATTAATGCATAATCTGCTATATTGCGAAGATTCTTAAATAAATATATTAATTTACGTACTCTGGAACATAATAAATCAATGTGTGTGCGGAAATTCAAATTCGTGTCAAGAGTTATACCTAAGTACTCGTATTTGATGTCGTTAGTATTTGCTAAAGCAGGGCAGGTACAAGCGATGTCAGCGGATATTTTACAGCTGTGTGCATATATGTTTGGATTAAAAATGGGTATGTTTGTGTTTCTCATTGTAAAAAGAGTGTATTTGGTTTTATCTGCGTTTAGGGTTAGTAAATTTTTGTGTAGCCAGTTAGCTACCATATCAAAACCCGTCTGAGCGTGTTCGAAAACCTCCTGCCGGGTATTTTCCGTAAATAATAAAGCGGTGTCATGCGCATAAGATATTATAAGACCATTTGGATTTTTTAAGCTGCAGAGGTCATTTATATTAACCAGGAATAAAGTGCAGCCTAGAATACTACCTTGACGGAATCCATAGCTAGTATTCTGTACTGCAGAACTTAGTATTGACCAATTTAAACATATTGTAAGCGATCAGAAAGGTAGTCAATAAAAAGACGGAGTTGTGTTCCTTTTATCCCAAGTGCTTCAAGCTTGCGCAAAAGTATGGAACAAGATATGCTATCAAAAGTTTTGGCGAGGTCTAGAAATATCCCTATGGTGGGTTTACCCCGGTCCAAGTTGCTAGTTATATAGTTTGTTAATTGATGAAGTGCTTGATTATATTAAAGCCATATTGGTTCTGTGAAAGTATTTTGTTGTCTTCAAGATATTTAATTAACCTATTGGATTTTTTCCAAAATTTTTGAAAGTCCTGATAATACTGGGATGGGCCTATAGTCATTTACACATATTCTATCTCCTGATTTAAATATAGAGGTCACCACTGCTTTTTTAAGGGATCTGGGGAATACACCTTCATCTAAACATAATTGAAATATATAGGTTAACGGGAGAGCAAGTAAATGTTTGAGGCTTTTCAAAATAGTATTGGAAATATTATCCCATCCTACAGCACAATTATGCTTTAATCCAGAAATAATGCTTAATACTTCATCTATATCCGTATTAACGCATTCCCTGCCCCCAACGCGTATGTGCGTTTCATTACGTAATACTATGTGCCCACGACGCACATGCGCGTTTCATACATTTTACTCTAGCCTTTTCTGAGTGCCGCTGACGCGTCTGTGCGTCTATTGTTTACGATAACCAATTCCAAGAACAATGCCTATTGTTATTATGATGTTTTAGATAAAGGTCCTTACCCACTGACACAGACATCAGGAACAATTATTTTACACTAACAACTTGTTTTGATTTTGCTTTGAGATTTTAAGGTGAAAGCGTCAGGGTAGCCCGCGAGATTTAAATTTTACGTTATCATGCACATTGTTTCAAGTTGAAAAATTCTACTACTACTCGTTGTTTGCGCCTTCTTTTGTTTTTAAATACGTTTTTCTCAGGCAATATAGATATGTAAAGCCGGCTTCCCACGGCCCGTGTTATTACAGGCCAGGCCGGATCGCGCCACGCCTGTGGATGCCTGTGCGGCTGATTACGTCTCGCGCCGAGCCATTCCAACGGTGTGTGTCGGCCTGTACCCGCCTGTCGTTACCGCCATGTGTAACCACGCATCATGGACATCGTTCTTGTTTTTATGCTGTGGCGACGAGCTATTCCAAAGCGCTGGTTCATTTTCGTAGAGAGTTAAAAACTCGAATATTAGATCGTTCGTCCACTCCATCATCTGTGCGTGTACGCGCACGCGCTGTCCCAGGTGAAATGAACCGACGCAGGCGCGCCCGTACAGGCCGCTACAGGCACTGTCGTGCCGCGCCGCGCCGCGCCTTTGAACTTACCGACTCCCGACGGATCGGACGGGCGACGACAGGCGACCACAGGTCTCATCGGATGCGACTGTTCCCACGATCTGTCAGCCTGTAAAGGCGCGATCTGATCTGTGAAACAAAGGGCCGTGGGAACCCGGCTTTACAAATTCGGGTTATAATTTCTTTATAACAAAACATTAAAAGAATGAAAGAAAAGTTCGATAATTATAGCCTATAAATGGCAACAAAAACCAATCTGTCATTTGAAACTTTCATAAAACTCCTTCGCGCGAAGAAAATTAAAAACCCAAAAAAGATGTAAGTTTTTAATTTTACTTTAGTATAACTGAGAACCTCAAACGGCGGAAATATAACAACCTTATTGGAAGTTATACATTCCAGCCGTTTGGGGTTGAAACACTTGGACCGTGGGGTCCGAGTGCACACATATTATATAAAGATCTGGCGAAACGCCTTGTTGACTCCTCGCGTGACCCAAGGGCTGGCTTTTACCTTGGACAGAGAATAAGCATTGCCATTCAACGTGGCAATGCCGCCAGTCTTTTGGGTACACTTCCAGTCGACAGCGATGCGGATGAATTTTTTGACGCTATTTTTTAGATTTTTTTATTAGTTAAGAGTTTAGTTTTGTTTTAAGTGTATATATAGTTAAGTTTGTATATATTTAAAATTGTAAATAATATTTAATAAAATAAAAAACTTTAGTATAAATAAATACTTTTGTCAATTTTATGAATTACAAAAATAGTAAGTTGATGCCATCTGCAGTCTCTGCAGATACCAAACTAAATAGAGAATTTTACGTAGTCTACTGAAAACTCTTAGGCACTTATAATTTGTTGTTTACCTAGTCCTATCTTATTAGCTTCTATTACAAACCAATCTACAATGCCAGTGTTTTATTCACTGAGTTATAGTCAGGTATTATTGTCATAAATTATCATTTTATTGTTAGGAATGACGAAGATACCAACCCCAGCGACTGGGTCTCAAAGGAGGCATTGCCTTAGGCATCTGTCGAAGGCAGTACCTCCGCAGGGCCTTGCGATGGCGACGCGAGCAGCCTGTCAGGCTTGCTGCAAGCTGCCCAGGGGACCACCCTTATTAAAAATAGTAGTAGGCCAGGAAAGAGACGGTGCGTCAGCCCTACCAACAAAAGCACCACGCCGAAGCCCACCCCTAAAGGAAAGGGCGTGGGCAAGAAATCAAAAATAAATTATTAAATTAAGTAAAATCTTTTTTTACGAGCTTGTTTCACTAAAATATGTTAGAGAAAGGTGTAATGGTGTTTATTTTTGCTAAGTCTTTGAATTTGGTTAGAAACCTTTATGTAAGACCAAAGTGGGATTATTGTTGATTAGCTAAAAGGCTTATAGCCAAACGTTACCCAAAACATATACTTTGCAAGAATAGACACCATATACAGATTGTATAGTGTATAATAAACTTGGCAGTGAGTGTAAATTATAAAAAGAAATAAAACCTGACAGACAGCATGCAAAATAGTACTCAAAATTTTGAGTGTCATATATCATATTTCCAGAATCATACCTCTCAAGCTAAAACCCATCAGGCCACTTAGGCTGTTGAGCGACCATAAAACACAATAGCAGGTTTAATTAAAAAATAGGTGCACTTGCCATGAAAAGATAAACAATTTATTAGATTTCTGTTTTTGGGGCGAGTACGACCCTCGCAACAGATTTACCTATCGGTCGGATTGCCAACTAGAAGTTAGGTGAAGGATGAATTGATTATCTGTACAGATTTGTAGGTCAAAATAAAACAAATTTTTAAAATCACAAATATATAATATATACAAAATTATAAGTTCATTTGTTTAATTCTTAGGGAGCTCTACTGACAAATGTTTTTAATTGTCAGTAGAGCTCCCTGACAGCGGTCCAAAGACAGCCGCCCGCCACCTCTCCTGGGCCTCCTCAGACTCTTTGAAAGAGAGGCGTCGACGCCGAGGCGACTGTGGTTGTGGTCGTGGTGGGCGTGGTGGTGGTGGTGCCCGTGGGCTGTTAGGTGGAGCCGACGGAGACGGCGAAAGCGCGGCTGCATTTCGTCGTCGTCGGCTCTCATCCGTTAGTCGAACACTATAACAATCAATACAAAATTTTGAAATAAAATCATTACATTCATTATATTTAAAAATCACAAGTGTGGATATTATATTGTCAAGACTGACATACCAATTGATGACTATCACAGGCAATACTGAAATAAACTATTATGCTAGTTATAGTTTATAAAATTTTTCCAAATATATATTCTATAGTTTACCGAACACAGCAATACTAGTTCAATAAACAAAAATAAATTGGTGCATAGCAATATAAAATATAATTAAAATTACTATGTATCCATGTAGCACTGATAGATACCTAGATTATTTATCTTCCGGTAAGAAGTTTTCATTACTTACGAATTATAAGCAGTTGATTATTCTTAAATCAATAATGACAAGTCTAATGGCTAAGTTGTAAACAAGCAGTTCAACAGATCTCAACTTGCATTTGTTTTGGTTTAGTTTAGGTTTGATAGTGGTGGTCTCTTCACGTAAAATTGTCGACGTAGTAGTCGGCTCCAACATAGTTGAAAAATGGTATCAATCTTATATCAGATGAAATAAAGTTAATATAAAAATAATGCTTACGTATTTCCCCACGGAAAAAACCAGCGCCACCACGTGCGCCACCACGTGCGCCAGATGCGCCCTCCTACGCCTCCTCCCACCTCGGCACCTTCTAGGGCGCGGGATACCCCATCCAAAATCAAAATCAAAATCAAAAAAAAATCAAATCATTTATTTCGCTTTAAATATGGGTACAGACAGATGGTTGTATTAAAGTCAAGTTTAGTTCCACACATTATGCCATAAGTAGCATGCGAAAATATGAACACCAGACATGGTGTTATTTAATTTTAAATAATAGTACAAAAATTTGTGAAACATAATACAATTAGGTATTTCAGTCTAAGATACTAAAGTGCAATATCACGCAATAATTGTTAATAATATACTAAAATCTATGGTCGAAAAACTCCTTGAGGTCGTAATAAACATTGTTTAATAAACAGTGCTTTATTTTGCGTTTCATTTGCAATAATGGTAGTTCCCGTATTTCTTGCGGAATCTTATTAAATACCTTAATGCATGTTATGAGACAGTTTTTATGAAATAATGCAGTTCTACATGACGGCATCAATAGACGCGTCGGATCTCTTTTTGAGACATTAGGTTGGTTTTGTTGGGCGGAAACAAAGTGTTCTGGATTTGCTTTAACAAAAACACAAATTTCCAGTATATATAAACCCGTTAAAGTTAATATCTGCTTTTCCTTAAACAGAGTTCGACAGCTTTCAAGAGGACCTACGTTACTTAAAGCCCGAATGCATTTTTTTTGAGTAATGAAGGCTCTGTTAACGTCTGTAGAGTTTCCCCACAATAGCAATCCATACCTAAGACTGGATTCAACAAAACCATAATAAGACACACGTGCGGCATTAGCACCCGCTGTATGTTGAAGTTTACGTAACGCATAAACAAATTGATTAATTTTTTTACAGAGATTTTTAACGTGTAGTTTCCAATTTAAATGTTCATCAATAGTTATACCTAAAAATTTTGTATCTTGTACTTCTAATAAATTATTGCCATTACATATAATATTTAATTGTTGTGATTTTGTCTTATAATTTTTAAATTCTATATATTTTGTTTTAGTAGCATTGACGCGAAGATTATTATGTTCTAGCCAGTAGATGATAGAGTCTATTGTACAATTTATTTCCTGCTCATACGTTAGTGACTTTTCGGTGTAGGGAATGAGAACTGATATATCGCCGGCGAAAAGAACCGACTGATGTTTTATGGCGCACGGTAAATCATTGATGTAAAGAATAAACAACAATGGCCCTAATACACTGCCTTGTGGTACGCCATATTTACTTTCAATGTATGCTGACTTATAACTCTCCATCTCTAAGTTTTTATTGATATTTGATAATTCAACGCATTGTTTTCTATTTGTTAAATAGCTTCCAATCCATGACAGTGCTGGACCTCTGATACCGTACTTTTCGCATTTATATAGTAGAATTTTATGGTCCACACAATCAAAAGCCTTAGACATATCGAAAAAAATGGCGGTTATTGGTATTTTTGCGTCAATATACTTGGTTATGCTGCGTACGAGTGAAAAACCAGCAAGTGTAGTCGACTTATTTCTTTGGAAACCATTCTGTTCTGATCTTAAAATATTATACTTCTTGACAAATTCTGTGATTCTACTATGCATCGTTTTCTCAAATATTTTGGATAGAATAGGAATGAGTGTTATTGGTCTATAGTTCCTAATGTCATGACAGTCATCTTTTTTATACAAAGGTTTAACTATAGATGTTTTAAGTTTATCAGGAAAAGTTCCATGTTCGAAAGATAGGTTTACTAGGTATTCAATAATTGGAGCTATTTCTTTGACACAGGACTTCAATATAAATGTATTAATAGAGTCGTAGCCAACTGATTTAGTATTATTTAAAGAATTTATGACACGTATAACTTCGCTTTCAGAGCAAGGAGTTAAAAATATGGACGATTCTACATTAGAATTTTTGAAGATTGTGAAAGGTTTTTTTTCTGTTGTAGATACATTGTTTTGTGCCGCATCAATAAAGAAGCTGTTAAATATATTAGCCATCTTTAAAGGTTTATCCTCTTTTGTGCCATTATCATTTATCCATTCAATATTATTATTTTTTATGTAATTATACTCATCACCTTTAATGATTTCCCATGTAGCTTTACTTTTGCTTTTTGATTTCAGTAAATGGGTCATGTTGATATTTTTCTTTGACGATAGTACACACTTTTTTAGCAACTTGGAATATTTATTGTACATAATTTTGTCTTGTAGGGTTTTATGTCGGTAATAATTATTTATTAATTTTCTTTTATTCTTACTTGCTATTCTTATACCTTTGGTAATCCACTTTGGGGCAAGATCGTCTCTTTTAATTTTGCGTTTCTCTAATGGGAAACATAGATTAAATAGCAGACATAAAAGATCATGAAAATTATTAAAAATACTATTGAAACTGTGATCTTCGATTTCTTTTTCCCAAGAAATATTTTTAATGCAATCACGAAATTTCTCAATGTTACTTTTACAATAGTTTCTCTGAATTATATACCAGTATTTTAACGAGGGTATTGGTTTCTTTACTTCAAAGCTTAATGTTTGGCAAGTGTTGTGGTCAGACAAATGAAAATTGAACAATGAACTTTTAACTTCTTTAATATTGCTAGCTATGTGGTCGATACAACTGTGAATTCTAGTCGGTTCATTGATATGTAGTTGGAGATTATAGTTACTTAAAAGATTTTTTAAATCTTCCGTTACATTATTATTTTTTAGAGTATTTATATTCAGGTCACCACATAGTATGACTTTGTGTTTATTATTTTTTAAAGATAATTTGTGAAGTAGCAAATCTAATTTATTAAAAAATATGTTCACAGGGGAGTTCGGTGTTCTATACATACATATAATTATACATTTAAATGATGGAATTTCTATGCCGCAACACTCAAAAACTTTGTCTGCAGATATTTCTAGGCATACATTCATTACTTTAAATTCTATTAATTTCTTAATAAGTATGCATACACCTCCTCGTTTCTCTGTGGCCCTGTAATATCCTGAGGCCAGTTTTAAATGTTTAAATTTTATGTTAGGTTCTTCACCTCTTCTAACAAACGTTTCACTAAGACAAAAAATGCTTAAATCGTGGCCATTTTCTATTAATTCTTCAATACATAACTCAATAGATTCAGTTTTGTTAAGGAGCCCAGCTATATTTTGATGAACCAATGTTGTACTATATTTTTTACTGTTATTGACGAAAAAATGGCGTTGTTATTTGAATAGGCGAGTTTTCTACGACAGTATTGTCAGATGAACATATAGTTTTAAAATAGTAGGGAATCGTACCAATTTTTGGTTCTGGTTTGGTAATTAGAGGTTTTGAGATATTGTCTAGTGATTTTATCATACACATCTTACTTGAGGAATTACGACCATTAATTATAGTTTTAATGTTTTTTATATAATTTTGTTCATAATATTCGGAGTCTAACAGTAAATTAATTTTCTTACAAATGTTTTCGTGATATTGTGCCTTAGCAACATTTAAACAATGAATAAAATTACAATTGGGTGTGTTATAACACAACGTCTTTAACATATTGTTTAACTTAAATGTATTTAAGTATTTATTATTATTGACGTTTAGTATAATAAACTTTGAATGTTTGTGTAGTTTTATAACAGCAGCAAGTTCTAAAAAGATGTTAGTGACATTTGTGTCATTTTCCCCTACACATAGTATGAAGTTATTGATTCTGGACTCTTTTAGTGTATAACAATATTTAACAATTTCTTCTGTCTTAGCATAAGGTTTCGTAAAAGAGAAAATGTCATAATGTTCAAATCGGGTGTTATGTCTTGAACTAATTAATTTTGAAGACAAGTCCACACACTGTTGACCTCCAAGAATAAAAAGCTTTTTCTTCAGTGCGCTATCAGAACTGCTTTCGCATTTATGCATCGATACATTACGAACATTTGTAGTATCTGGGTTCATCTTCTCCAAGGGTGAGCTCAGGTTAATTGTTTTATTTGCCGGTGTGAAGAGATTGCGTGATATTCTACGATGGGGTTTCTTTATGGTTGACATATTTAAATTCTGGACGTTGTTGAAAGGATTTGATGTGACTTTATTAAATATGTTTATGTTGTGTTCTAGATAAGTTATTTTCATTTTTAAGTTATTATTTTCTATAATTAGTTTATTTATTTCTTCACAGGCATTTTCTAATTGTTTTTTCAATGTACTTATTTCTTCTTTTAATTCAAATACACTTTCATCGCATCGCGTGGATAAGTCCGGTAGACTCCGAGTTCTAACATTTTCAGATTTTGACGACAGAAATGATTCTTCATCCGAGGTAGTATTATTAACATGTTTATTATGTTTCCGGAATGTTACAAATTCTTCCTGAGCGTGAATAGATTTAGAAATATTTCTCTTCATTGTAATGGTTTATTTTATTATCAACTTTAACTTATAAATCCTTAATTATTTGTTAGTAAACAGCAGGGATTTACAAAAAGAGATTGTAATATACTGGGTTTGAACTCATACCACTTGACGCTTACAGGATCACAGTAGTATATTAAAACCTCCGGGCCATCTGTCATTAACGATATTGCGTGAAATTGTTGTTCTGTACGTACTATTTACTCGTTTTGAACGTTTGAACGTTGCGTTGTTTGAATTTGAATTTGGAAAAAAAGTAGGTATCTGTTTTTAATTTTTCACTTTAACACAACAACACACTTTTTTATTCGTAGTTCATTAACTTTATCCACAAGTCATTCAAATTTTGTTTGCACTGATAAGTTAGTTATTTGCAATTGTTTTGAAGATGAAATATCACTGTATTATGGTAAAGTAAACAAACTTTATGTCACTATTTTGAGAGACGTTTTTATGCACAATGTCTTAAAGTTACGTCGAGATAACGTTACCACTGACTTATTGCACTATTATATTGCGTATTTACTAGTTATTTACTGAAAAAATGGCTTTTTTGTATTTTTAAATAATTAATTTACGTGGAGACGAGCTTGACCGTGGCACTAGCGCCTTCTCCAAAAGTGGTTCTCTGAAATTAAGAAAGTAACCCTTTCCAACATGCAACACAACACAAACGGGAAAAGCACATATTTACAAGTAAAAAGCTAAATCAGCTTTATGTCACCATGTCCAAGCTTCAAGAAAGGAGGCCTTGTTGAAGACAGAGATACACAAGCTTTGGCTGATTTGTTAGTATAGTGCAAGAAACATCAGTATTCAGGTACAAAATTCACCAAAAACTTTATTTTTTGTTCACATACGAGTTCCTAACCTAAAAATTTGAGTTCACCACGTTTTAAGATAATATCATGCGGATGCATAAAATGCATATACATGCAAAATAATTGTGCATCAAATAGATAAAATGTAGTTGTATTTACTCACCTTTTGTCAGTCATTTTTTAAGTAAATTCTTCGTAAGTAAATGCGCACACGACGCGTTGCTAGTTGTTATTGAATGCACTCGCTCTCGTTCTATCATTCGATAAGAACCACAGAACATAATCCTAATCCAAGTACAAAATATGTACGTAAATCAATTCTTTAGTTCATTCAATGTTGACAGTACTACGAAATTTAATATGTTTGGGGCTGCCACGCTTAGAATAATTTTACCCTTCCCAAAGAACAAAAACTATTTAATACAAAACATTTTTTTAGTAGTTTTACTGAATTACTAATCTTCTGATAAGTTTAATAAAAAATTGCAAAATGTAAAGGATGATAAATTACGACATTTTATAGAAAGTAAAGTTAAATTAAATTTCATTGCAGTGACAATCGCACTGAGTCTCTTTTTACCAATATTTTTAATTTTTATTGAATTAAATATAAAATCGATTTGCTGCATCGATTAGCACAACGGGCGGCACAAAAAGTAGTTTAAATGTTAATCCTATGTTCTTATTGTTTATTACTTTTCTGAAACATCTGGGTTTTACACAAAAGGTAGTTTATCACTACGAGCGGCAAGATGCAATATTTAGGAGGCTTATCCTGCTTCTATTGTTTAATCTTTTTTTAAGTCGAAACTTTGTTAATCCTTTTGACCGAATTATATTACGTACTAGTACACATGCAGTGTAAGCCTCTTTTATCGGAATATACACAATAGGTTTATGATGACCAGGTGCGGCAGGGTGCAATTTTTTAGAAATCCTACTTTCCTATTGTTTATACATTTTTTTGTCGAAGCCGCCGCGCCATGCACGTGCAACGCATTACATGCGTAAGAGAGACAGCAATATAGTATTTTCTCTTTTAGTATTTTGTGTGTTTTCGAAAAGCAATTAGTCTTCTGCAAATTTTTGTGGAAGGCGCTCGTCTGTTTCCGTGTTGTGAGTGTTGCGAATTGCGATAATTGTGATCCATCCGTTTTGACCCCGGCTTGTTTCACTGTATTTCGTTTCCGCTACTCTTGACGACCCCGGCTGTGTTCTACTGTGTTGATCCCAGTGCTCCTAACGACCCCGGCTTGTGTTTTTTGGATTTTGATTCTGCTGTTTCTGACGACCCAGCTGTAGATTTTAATGTAAGTACTAGATTTATTTTTAAATAAGCTATATTTTGTTCTGGAAATGCAATTTATGTACATAAAAAAATATTAGGTGTGGTAAATATAACAAACTTATTTGGAGTAAAACAACTATATAAAATGTATTTCTTTTATATTATGTTTTAGTTCTAAAACTTCAAATTAGTTTTAAACTATATAAATAATATTTATATGACTATTTACAATATTATGGTAAATAGTTATATTGTAATTTAATTTGTTCTGTGTTTGTTTTATAGAGAAAAAGTAATATAATCATTTTTATTAGATAATAATTTACAATACAAGGTTTTCTTGTCTATTTTGTACTAACTTAATTTTTTTTTATTAACCCAAATTAGGTTTTTTTTTAAGTTAGTTTATATTATGGTCTTATTTTATACTAACTTAAATTTCATTTTTTTTTATTAACCCAAATTAGTTTTATTTTTTAAGTTAGTTATTATTATGGTTAATCATTAATTAATCTTATTTTAAAAACATTTTCGGTACGTTTAGATGGATAACGTCGAACGAAACCTCGCCTTGATTTTCGGCGACGACGAGGCCGATGCCTTCAGGGCGGAGAGACGTCGACGACGTACTGCTAGTACGTCTTCGGAGGCAACCTTCCATGGATCGGAACTCTCAGACATGGAAGATTTGGATAGGTATTTTCATCTTACTATATTCACCATTTTCATGTATTTAAAGACGTAGTTGTTTAAAAAAATCAACTCCTTTTTCTTGTTTTCACATTTTTATTATTTAACGATCGTTACCAAAATCTAGCATTCAACTTTTAAGAATTTTTAGTGTTTATTCATGTATAAATTAATCAAATCTCTAATTGACAGGTCGAGTGATTCCCTCGGTTCGGAGAGTCCTGCGACGGACGAAGAGGAAGGCGGCGAACCCTCGAATGGTGGTTGGGTGGAAGATCCCATCCAGCCTGTGGAGTTCCCACTGCGAGGTATTCCAGGCCTCTTAATTAATAATAGCGCCAGTATGTCGCCACTAGAATATTTTAAAATATTTTTTAATATTACTTTTTTAACAAATCTGGCCGAAATGACCAACCGGCATGCCGTAAATATTTTAAATAGGGGGTTTAAACCCCAAAGCCGTCTTAAACGGTGGAAGGAGACGGACGCGGAGGAACTATTAACTTTCCTAGGAGCACTATTTTTTATGGGCACCGTGAGGCTCAGTAAAATAAATTCTTACTGGGCTAAATCCCATTTAGTTCAATTTAATTTAAGTAAATATATTTCAAGAAATAGATTTTTAATAATTCTAAGAATGTTATATTTCACAATTGACAATGCACATGACACGATTTACAGCAAAGTCGATAAATTAATTGAATATTTCAACAATCTTATGAAAAATTGTGTATACCCCGAAAAGAACCTATCAGTAGACGAGTCCATGGTGTTGTTTAGAGGACGACTGATGATACGCCAGTACATCAAAAATAAACGCCACAAGTTTGGCATCAAACTTTATGTATTAGCTGACCCTAATGGACTAGTCCATAGACTACATATGTACAAAGGGTCAGCTGATACTGAAGTTGGTGGTACTGGCCACGTCAAAAAAGTCGTCCCCAAATTGATGGAGGACTACTTAAACGCTGGTCACTCGTTGTATATGGACAATTTTTACAATAGCGTGGATTTGGCCGAAATTTTATTAGGCAAATCCACGCATTGTACGGGTACACTTCAACCCAAGAGAAAGGGAAATCCAGCAACGGTGACCAGCAAAAAGTTGCCCAGGGGTGGTTGTATCTATAGGAGAAATGGGAAGGGTGTATGCGTAATGAAGTGGAAAGATAAGAGGGATGTCCTCACTCTTTCCACGGAGCATACACCCGACCCATGCAACTACGGGGCTACCCCGACGCTTCCACCTTTAGGTCAGTTAAATCCTAAGATTAGACGGACTTCCGTTTGCTCTGAACTGCCTTTTAATGATGATGTGTACCAAGTAATGTTAAAGCTTTATGTTGAAAAAAAAAACAATATTTACGGATTTTATAGTCGTTTATTATTTGGTTTTAGGTTTCCTTCCTTCGCCTTTGCGGGTGTACTGGTCACGGGTAGACTGTCTACCCGTGACCATGATACCTGCAGAGGCGTCGAAACGTTGGGAACCGAAATCTAAATAATAAACCGGAATAAAATCCGTAGAAATTGTTTTTTTCAATTTCTTGTAATATTCCTGTAAACTTAATTTGTGAAATATTGTGATTTAACTAATATAAAATTTGAAAATGAGTATGTACTTGAATATAAGTTAATGTACCTATATTGTAATTTTCTTGTTGTTAATAAAGATGATAAAATAATATCTCGTTTCATTTCAAATCTGTCAAAATTTTCCCTAAAAGTAGGTAAATTATAAAGGCGCTGGTAACTTGTTCAGTAAATTTACCATTTATTCCTTTATTCTTCACCACACAACTAATGCCATCTTACGACATCGACTAATAATTTAATTTAAGTATTTTTTTTCGCATTTAAAGAATATATCAATAACTTTATCGGCTTGTGAAACTACTTTTAATATAGAGCACGCATTTCAATATAGCTACAATACATTGATAAATTTATCAAATGTTTTTTTATAATAGTCATCAGGTGCTCGGGTCTCATATTAATCTGTGGCTCACCTCACTAATTGTTCGTTCTGCGAGAAAGAGATAGACTAGGAACACAGAGTGAAGTGAACTGAATATACTGAGACTGACAGTGACAGCTGTGACAGGTATATAATATATTCCTTCCTATACATCATAAGTAGTATGTAAGTATTGTAACTTTATTTTTTTTCTAATATGAGTAGTAGTAGGATTGATTGGTTTGACTTCTGCACCGCCTTTTCTTTTTATCTCGGCGTCTTTCTAATGCCTAGCTATTTACTAACAGCATGCAAGAACCGGAGTACTCTCCGGAGGTGGTGCCCGACTGTAGGAAGGTCTTGCTTAGGAGATGTGCAGACGGGCACTGCCATCGTCGGCAGTGCGGGAGGGCGCACTGCCGAAAATATTCGGGTATCGGCAGGCGGCAGTGCTGTGACCGGCACTGCCACAAACCCCGATGCACAAACGTCGCCTGCCAGCGACGCACGTGCGCCAGGCGGCGCCTTAATTTTTAAATATATTTTATTTTCATTTTTAATTTGGAATTTTATTTATAAAGACGTATCAAGTTATCAAATCTAGGTAGGTCCTACTCGCGCACGACAAGTTAACGCATTCCCTGCCCCCAACGCGTATGTGCGTTTCATTACGTAATACTATGTGCCCACGACGCACATGCGCGTTTCATACATTTTACTCTAGCCTTTTCTGAGTGCCGCTGACGCGTCTGTGCGTCTATTGTTTACGATAACCAATTCCAAGAACAATGCCTATTGTTATTATGATGTTTTAGATAAAGGTCCTTACCCACTGACACAGACATCAGGAACAATTATTTTACACTAACAACTTGTTTTGATTTTGCTTTGAGATTTTAAGGTGAAAACGTCAGGGTAGCCCGCGAGATTTAAATTTTACGTTATCATGCACATTGTTTCTTGAAAAATTCTACTACTACTCGTTGTTTGCGCCTTCTTTTGTTTTTAAATACGTTTTTCTCAGGCAATATAGATATGTAAAGCCGGCTTCCCACGGCCCGTGTTATTACAGGCCAGGCCGGATCGCGCCACGCCTGTGGATGCCTGTGCGGCTGATTACGTCTCGCGCCGAGCCATTCCAACGGTGTGTGTCGGCCTGTACCCGCCTGTCGTTACCGCCATGTGTAACCACGCATCATGGACATCGTTCTTGTTTTTATGCTGTGGCGACGAGCTATTCCAAAGCGCTGGTTCATTTTCGTAGAGAGTTAAAAACTCGAATATTAGATCGTTCGTCCACTCCATCATCTGTGCGTGTACGCGCACGCGCTGTCCCAGGTGAAATGAACCGACGCAGGCGCGCCCGTACAGGCCGCTACAGGCACTGTCGTGCCGCGCCGCGCCGCGCCTTTGAACTTACCGACTCCCGACGGATCGGACGGGCGACGACAGGCGACCACAGGTCTCATCGGATGCGACTGTTCCCACGATCTGTCAGCCTGTAAAGGCGCGATCTGATCTGTGAAACAAAGGGCCGTGGGAACCCGGCTTTACAAATTCGGGTTATAATTTCTTTATAACAAAACATTAAAAGAATGAAAGAAAAGTTCGATAATTATAGCCTATAAATGGCAACAAAAACCAATCTGTCATTTGAAACTTTCATAAAACTCCTTCGCGCGAAGAAAATTAAAAACCCAAAAAAGATGTAAGTTTTTAATTTTACTTTAGTATAACTGAGAACCTCAAACGGCGGAAATATAACAACCTTATTGGAAGTTATACATTCCAGCCGTTTGGGGTTGAAACACTTGGACCGTGGGGTCCGAGTGCACACATATTATATAAAGATCTGGCGAAACGCCTTGTTGACTCCTCGCGTGACCCAAGGGCTGGCTTTTACCTTGGACAGAGAATAAGCATTGCCATTCAACGTGGCAATGCCGCCAGTCTTTTGGGTACACTTCCAGTCGACAGCGACGCGGATGAATTTTTTGACGCTATTTTTTAGATTTTTTTATTAGTTAAGAGTTTAGTTTTGTTTTAAGTGTATATATAGTTAAGTTTGTATATATTTAAAATCTATACTATAATATTATAAAGCTGAAGAGTTTGTTTGTTTGTTTGTTTGAACGCGCTAATCTCAGGAACTACTGGTCCGATTTGAAAAATTCTTTCAGTGTTGGATTGCTCATTTATTGAGGAAGGCTATAGGCTATATAACATCACGCTACGATCAACAGGAGCGGAGCATAAATGAAAAATGCCGCAATAATGAAAAATCGTTGAAACTAAAAGACGCGGACAAAGTCGCGGGGGACAGCTAGCTGTAAATAATATTTAATAAAATAAAAAACTTTAGTATAAATAAATACTTTTGTCAATTTTATGAATTACAAAAATAGTAAGTTGATGCCATCTGCAGTCTCTGCAGATACCAAACTAAATAGAGAATTTTACGTAGTCTACTGAAAACTCTTAGGCACTTATAATTTGTTGTTTACCTAGTCCTATCTTATTAGCTTCTATTACAAACCAATCTACAATGCCAGTGTTTTATTCACTGAGTTATAATAGTCAGGTATTATTGTCATAAATTATCATTTTATTGTTAGGAATGACGAAGATACCAACCCCAGCGACTGGGTCTCAAAGGAGGCATTGCCTTAGGCATCTGTCGAAGGCAGTACCTCCGCAGGGCCTTGCGATGGCGACGCGAGCAGCCTGTCAGGCTTGCTGCAAGCTGCCCAGGGGACCACCCTTATTAAAAATAGTAGTAGGCCAGGAAAGAGACGGTGCGTCAGCCCTACCAACAAAAGCACCACGCCGAAGCCCACCCCTAAAGGAAAGGGCGTGGGCAAGAAATCAAAAATAAATTATTAAATTAAGTAAAATCTTTTTTTACGAGCTTGTTTCACTAAAATATGTTAGAGAAAGGTGTAATGGTGTTTATTTTTGCTAAGTCTTTGAATTTGGTTAGAAACCTTTATGTAAGACCAAAGTGGGATTATTGTTGATTAACTAAAAGGCTTATAGCCAAACGTTACCCAAAACATATACTTTGCAAGAATAGACACCATATACAGATTGTATAGTGTATAATAAACTTGGCAGTGAGTGTAAATTATAAAAAGAAATAAAACCTGACAGACAGCATGCAAAATAGTACTCAAAATTTTGAGTGTCATATATCATATTTCCAGAATCATACCTCTCAAGCTAAAACCCATCAGGCCAGTTAGGCTGTTGAGCGACCATAAAACACAATAGCAGGTTTAATTAAAAAATAGGTGCACTTGCCATGAAAAGATAAACAATTTATTAGATTTCTGTTTTTGGGGCGAGTACGACCCTCGCAACAGATTTACCTATCGGTGGGATTGCCAACTAGAAGTTAGGTGAAGGATGAATTGATTATCTGTACAGATTTGTAGGTCAAAATAAAACAAATTTTTAAAATCACAAATATATAATATATACAAAATTATAAGTTCATTTGTTTAATTCTTAGGGAGCTCTACTGACAAATGTTTTTAATTGTCAGTAGAGCTCCCTGACAGCGGTCCAAAGACAGCCGCCCGCCACCTCTCCTGGGCCTCCTCAGACTCTTTGAAAGAGAGGCGTCGACGCCGAGGCGACTGTGGTTGTGGTCGTGGTGGGCGTGGTGGTGGTGGTGCCCGTGGGCTGTTAGGTGGAGCCGACGGAGACGGCGAAAGCGCGGCTGCATTTCTTCGTCGTCGGCTCTCATCCGTTAGTCGAACAATATAACAATCAATACTAAATTTTGAAATAAAATCATTACATTCATTATTTTTAAAAATCACAAGTGTGGATATTATATTGTCAAGTCGGACATACCAATTGATGACTATCACGGGCAATATTGAAATAAACTATTATGCTTGTTATAGTTTATAAAAAAATTCCAAATATATATTCTATAGTTTACCGAACACAGCAATACTAGTTCAATAAACAAAAATAAATTGGTGCATAGCAATATAAAATATAATTAAAATTACTGTGTATCCATGTAGCACTGATAGATACCTAGATTATTTATCTTCCGGTAAGAAGTTTTCATTACTTATGAATTATAAGCAGTTGATTATTCTTAAATCAATAATGACAAGTCTAATGGCTAAGTTGTAAACAAGCAGTTCAACAGATCTCAACTTTCATTTATTTTGGTTTAGTTTAGGTTTGATAGTGGTGGTCTCTTATCGTAAAATTGTCGACGTAGTAGTCGGCTCCAACATAGTTGAAAAATGGTATCAATCTTATATCAGATGAAATAAAGTTATAATAAAAATAATGCTTACGTATTTCCCCACGGAAAAAACCAGCGCCACCACGTGCGCCAGGTGCGCTCTCCTACGCCTCCTCCCACCTCGGCACCTTCTAGGGCGCGGGATACCCCATCCAAAAGTGGTTCTCTGAAATTAAGAAAGTAACCCTTTCCAACATGCAACACAACACAAACGGGAAAAACACACATTTACAAGTAAAAAGCTAAATCAGCTTTATGTCACCATGTCCAAGCTTCAAGAAAGGAGGCCTTGTTGAAGACAGAGATACACAAGCTTTGGCTGATTTGTTAGTATAGTGCAAGAAACATCAGTATTCAGGTACAAAATTCACCAAAAACTTTCTTTTCTGTTCACATACGTTCCTAACCTAAAAATTTGAGTTCACCACGTTTTAAGATAATATCATGCGGAATGCGGATGCATAAAATGCATATACATGCAAAATAATTGTGCATCAAATAGATAAAATGTAGTTGTATTTACTCACCTTTTGTCAGTCATTTCTAAAATCTCTGAAATGGTAGTTCGATGCGCACACGACGCGTTGCTAGTTGTTATTGTTAATGCACTCGCTCTCGTTCTATCATTCGATAAGAACCACAGAACATAATCCTAATCCAAGTACAAAATATGTACGTAAATCAATTCTTTAGTTCATTCAATGTTGACAGTACTACGAAATTTAATATGTTTGGGGCTGCCACGCTTAGAATAATTTTACCCTTCCCAAAGAACAAAAACTATTTAATACAAAACATTTTTTTAGTAGTTTTACTGAATTACTAATCTTCTGATAAGTTTAATAAAAAATTGCAAAATGTAAAGGATGATAAATTACGACATTTTATAGAAAGTAAAGTTAAATTAAATTTCATTGCAGTGACAATCGCACTGAGTCTCTTTTTACCAATATTTTTAATTTTTATTGAATTAAATATAAAATCGATTTGCTGCATCGATTAGCACAACGGGCGGCACAAAAAGTAATTTAAATGTTAATCCTATGTTCTTATTGTTTATTACTTTTCTGAGACATCTGGGATTTACACAAAAGGTAGTTTATCACTACGAGCGGCAAGATGCAATATTTAGGAGGCTTATCCTGCTTCTATTGTTTAATCTTTTTTTAAGTCGAAACTTTGTATTAACAAAGTTTCGGTCAAAAGGATTACCTTTTGACCGAATTATATTACGTACTAGTACACATGCAGTGTAAGCCTCTTTTATCGGAATATACACAATAGGTTTATGATGACCAGGTGCGGCAGGGTGCAATTTTTTAGAAATCCTACTCTCCTATTGTTTATACATTTTAAGTCGAAGCCGCCGCGCCATGCACGTGCAACGCATTACATGCGTAAGAGAGACAGCAATATAGTATTTTCTCTTTTAGTATTTTGTGTGTTTTCGAAAAGCAATTAGTCTTCTGCAAATTTTTGTGGAAGGCGCTCGTCTGTTTCCGTGTTGTGAGTGTTGCGAATTGCGATAAGTGTGATCCATCCGTTTTGACCCCGACTTGTTTCACTGTATTTCGTTTCCGCTACTCTTGACGACCCCGGCTGTGTTCTACTGTGTTGATCCCAGTGCTCCTAACGACCCCGGCTTGTGTTTTTTGGATTTTGATTCTGCTGTTTCTGACGACCCAGCTGTAGATTTTAATGTAAGTACTAGATTTATTTTTAAATAAGCTATATTTTGTTCTGGAAATGCATTTTATGTACATAAAAAAATATTAGGTGTGGTAAATATAACAAATTTATTTGGAGTAAAACAACTATATAAAATGTATTTCTTTTATATTATGTTTTAGTTCTAAAACTTCAAATTAGTTTTAAACTATATAAATAATATTTATATGACTATTTACAATATTATGGTAAATAGTTATATTGTAATTTAATTTGTTCTGTGTTTGTTTCATAGAGAAAAAGTAATATAATCATTTTTATTAGATAATAATTTACAATACAAGGTGTTCTTGTCTATTTTTTACTAACTTTTTTTTTTTTATTAACCCAAATTAGATTTTTTTTAAGTTAGTTTATATTATGGTCTTATTTTATACTAACTTAAATTTCATTTTTTTTTATTAATCCAAATTAGTTTTATTTTTTAAGTTAGTTATTATTATGGTTAATCATTAATCAATCTTATTTTAAAAACATTTTCGGTACGTTTAGATGGATAACGTCGAACGAAACCTCGCCGTGATTTTCGGCGACGACGAGGCCGATGCCTTCAGGGCGGAGAGACGTCGACGACGTACTGCTAGTACGTCTTCGGAGGCAACCTTTCATGGATCGGAACTCTCTGACATGGAAGATTTGGATAGGTATTTTCATCTTACTATATTCACCATTTTCATGTACTTAAAGACGTAGTTGTTTAAAAAAAATCAACTCCTTTTTCTTGTTTTCACATTTTTATTATTTAACGATCGTTACAAAAATCTAGCATTCAACTTTTAAGATTTTTTACAGTGTTTATTCATGTATAAATTAATCAAATCTCTAATTGACAGGTCGAGTGATTCCACGGAGAGTCCTGCGACGGACGAAGAGGAAGGCGGCGAACCCTCGAATGGTGGTTGGGTGGAAGATCCCATCCAGCCTGTGGAGTTCCCACTGCGAGGTATTCCAGGCCTCTTAATTAATAATAGCGCCAGTATGTCGCCACTGGAATATTTTAAAATATTTTTTAATATTGCTTTTTTAACGAATCTGTGTGGAGGAAGGAAATGGAGGAAGGAAGGAGGAAGGAAATGGAGTAATTGTTCGCCTAGGCAGTATCGTCACCTCGACTACATCTCGCAGTTCACGACAGACATACGACACATTTCAGGGAAAGACAATGTCGTCGCAGACCCTCTGTCGCGCGTCGATGAGCTGCAAATGCCAGTCGACTTTGACGTGCTAGCCTCTTCACAAGCCTCCGATACTGAGTTGACTCAACTTCTGGGAGGAGAATCTTCACTCCGCCTGAAAAAGTTGAGGGTTCCTAACTCCTGCACGGAGCTTTATTGTGACGTCAGTACTTCCACACCGAGACCGTTTGTCACTAAAGACTTGAGGAGACAAGTCTTCGACAGTCTTCATAGCCTCAGCCACCCAGGTGCTAATGCAACAGCTAAACTCGTTGCCGAGCGATTTATTTGGCCTGGAGTGCGCAGAGACTGTCGAGAATGGTCTCGTCAATGTCTGGCATGTCAACGCGCCAAGGTCAATCGCCATGTGTCTGCTCCTTTGGGCACGTTCGATCTGCCTCGCGCTCGATTTGCGTTCATCCACGTGGACATTATAGGCCCACTACCTGTTTCACAGGGCTATCGCTACTGTCTCACAGCGGTGGATCGTTTCACTCGCTGGCCGGAAGTCACACCCATGGTGGATATGACTGCCGTAACGGTTGGGAAAGCATTAATATCGTGGATATCCAGATTTGGATGTCCTACTGATATAGTTACTGATCGCGGACGACAGTTTGAGTCATCACTTTTCCAGTACCTTGGAAAAATGATCGGATTCAAACATCGTAAAACAACCGCGTATCACCCAGCCTGTAACGGGCTAGTGGAACGATTCCACCGCCAGCTAAAGGCAGCTATAATGTGCCACGCAGATTGTAACTGGGCGGACACGTTGCCTTTAGTGCTGCTAGGCATCCGAGCTGCATACAAAGACGACCTTCAGTCGTCTTCTGCCGAATTAGTGTACGGCGAACCGCTTCGTCTGCCTGGAGATTTTTTCCAGCCTAGTACACCAGATACCACCGACTTATCTGACTTCACGGCTCGCTTACACCGATTCGCAGCAAAACTACAGCCGACCCCAGCTGCACGTCACAATAAAGAAAAAATATTTATATACAAGGACCTGACTTCGTCTAGTCACGTATTTTTAAGGGACGATGCATTGCGTGGCGCCTTACAACCACCCTACACTGGTCCCTATGAAGTCATAGAGCGAGGTGAAAAGACCTTCAAGATACAGGTCAAAGGGAAGAGTGTTACAGTATCCATAGACCGCCTCAAACCGGCCTACATGCTGGTAAACCCATCTCCCAATCCTACCTCTACACCCATCCCACCACCCAACCCTCATCCCAGTTTCTCACCTACTCCTGGTCCTACAGGGCAAAGTGCCCCAGCCCAGGACGACGTCAGAAGAACGCGTTCAGGCCGTACGGTTCGATTTCCTGATTTTTATCGCCCGTAGTAACGGTCTCCGGGGGGGAGTGATGTAGCCTACTTACATTCTACATTAGTTTAATATGCTACACACTAAATGACTACACTACAGTACATTAAATATATTACTACACATTTACATTATTATTTTATATATACTATATTATTATATATGTATAAATTCAACACTAAGCATATATATTATATTAACAATATATTATAATATTTACAACTACTAAAACTATTAAAAAGCAATAACTTAAAGTAAAGACAAATCATGTTATGAAATAATACTTACCGTTTATATTTGCCGTATCGTGCTATGGAAACCTACTAGCCGCTCCCACGAGCCCGGCGCGTGCGCATGCACCGCCGCCGCTCGGAATTCCAACCAGTCGGCTTACCTCTCCTGTTCGCGAAGCCCGCGTCACTCGTTGACTGATTGTCCGCTAACGCTTGCGCGCTTACGACTTAATATTACTTATATTATATACTTGCTGTCTGCCTGTACTCTCTTCTTCTACTCCTTCAAACTCTGTTTTATGGTGAACGATTGTGTGCTGTGTTGTGGAACGTGTTAACCTATGTACTACGAATTATAGTGATATCAATATTAAGGAACTCCGTTTACAATTATTTGGAAACCTACCCCAGCATACACCCCACACAACCATAACTGGTGATGCCGATGTAGAGGTAGGATTGGGAGATGGGTTTACCAGCATGTAGGCCGGTTTGAGGCGGTCTATGGATACTGTAACACTCCTCCCTTTCCAGAGAACTGGGGAATCACCATTTTCTAATGGGTCTACTAGTTCTCTCTCTAACTGCTCAATGTCAAAAGGTGCTAGTTGACCTGGGGCCCAATTCCGCTAAATTTAAACAAATTTATTCACTGGACTGACAATGTGCAATTTTACAGTCATCGGTCTTTAATTTGGTATTCTCCTAACCAATTCAAATGACTGACTGGACATGCCGTCATAATGGTTCGGTGCCGTTTGTAATGGATAATCGATGTTGCC
Organism: Diachrysia chrysitis; assembly: GCA_932294365.1. Classification (NCBI taxonomy): domain Eukaryota; kingdom Metazoa; phylum Arthropoda; class Insecta; order Lepidoptera; family Noctuidae; genus Diachrysia; species Diachrysia chrysitis. Next base: position 2,474,721 of record OW028659.1, on the reverse strand, counting down.
TACAAAAACAAAAAACCTTTTGGTAGTTTTAATTTTGGCAACACTGACTTACTTACTATTAGTCTATTGTTGAGCAGAAAAAAAAAAATTGCGGTTTTTTTTGTTGTAAACCATTACGAAAGTCCATACAATGCCAATTATTTTCATTATAACTTGTAATTATGGACAAATATGATTAAAAAAGGAAAGTTTTCGTTACAATTGACATATTGTCTATGAAAAAAAGTGAAACCATAGATACAAAAATGACAGCTATCTATATTAATAAATGACAATGACCGCAACATATGTTTTATTTATTATTGTTGTTTTGTTGCGAACTTACCGATTGCAAGAAAAGTTGTTTTATAACCACCAATGAGTAATTACAATCTTTTTGTATGTAGGTAACAACAAAATGCGTAAAGATATTAAAAGTGTAAGTACCTATTTGTTTAAAATAGATCCTTAATGCAGTTAGTTTGATCATTAATTAGTTGTTTGTACCTTATAAGTATGTTTTCTTTTCAGATTAAATACTGCAGAGTAATATACCCATACATCTAGCTACGAGATAAAGATGTGCTTTATAAATAAAAGCCAGAGAACATTATATTCTATGCACCGTACATGTTGCAACTATTTGCGTTTATGCATGTGCTAATCAAATCATGAGTACCTGGGAATAAAGTGTATATTTTTATATACACTTAATGAAAATGTTATTGTTAGAGTAAGAGGTAGGTTTTCTTTTATTGTTTATTTTGTAATACATTTCTTAAAATCAATGTGGCCTAGCAACTAGATTCTATGTTACTAAAACTAGAATAAACAGAATATAATTACTTATACCTACCCATATTATAACCAAAATCCACACAAAGGTTGATCAGCCACAAGGCTGATCTTGTACAAATCAATAACTTTATGTTTTAATAAAATATAGACTATAGTGAAAAGTATGTTTATTTTATTGTGACACAAGAACAAATTGTATCTTTGATAGTTAACAAAAAGCCATTTATGCTTTGGTACTATGATAGGTATCTATAATATTTTTAATTAAATGTTTTTCTGTCTGCAGCCTTTTAAGAAGAATGTGTTGGTTGTATCACATGAGTGAATTCTGTGGATCCATGAACATGTCCAGCTTGTGTTTATACACTGTCACCAACCTAAAAGAAAACATATGTGGTTAAGGATGAATTATAGACACAATTAGGGCTACAAAAGTTAATGTAATATTTTTGTTTTCTCAATAAAGCAGTCAACGGTGACAATAAAACTTATTTTATTTATAAACACACCTTTCCCATTTTGGTTATCGTAGCACTCCTTATTAATTGAAGGCCTTTAAACAATATTTATATCTTTTTAACATTATTGGGATCTATCATCACTCTCAGTAGGTATCCATAATTAATAGAACCAGTAACATAAAAATAAAAAATTACTATCTTATTGATTATGGTGTTTATCACAGAAATTGTAGGCTTGTGGTAATAAGAAATATTTGAACATAATGACATACACAAATCATGTTTTAATTGCAAGTTGCACACATTAAATAACCTAAAATAATCATAATTTCACTTTATAGACATTGTCCATAGGCACAACACAATACAATTTACTTAAGTTAGTTTCTATTGTGTATTTGTTTGTAATAATAATGTTGTGAAAAGCGCTTTGCTTTAATTAGAATCATAGCATCATTATAAGTATCTGTAATATGAAAGTATCATAAAATACAAGTGTGGTTATTCTATGTTCGGTGTGGTCATATCATATACTTACGTTAAATAACTTGCGAGTTGCGATCTTTTGGCGAACTCTTCCTCATTTTGTTTACTTAGTGAACACTTAATTTATTAAAATTTATTACGATGATAACACTACTTATTCTGCATCGAAGATTCGCATATTTATTTAGGATCGACGACTTACGACCTCTAAATACATTACAAACTGTAAATTGAACACGGAAGGTCGATGTTTTTGGCGTTTTATGCACGTAAAGAAACAAACAATTGAAGCAACTTTAGCAAAACGGTGTATTTGCTAAATGGCGCCAGCATGATGAATTTGACAGTTCACGTTCACTGGACTAACTGTCAAAAATTAGGAGAATACCAAAAATAAGCCATTATGTATTAAATGCCAATACGGGAATACCAATTTAACGGCAGTCATTCTGGTCATGCTGACATTTGACATGATGGCAAAAATTTTTCATGATGACGATGCTAAATGGTTAGGAGAATACCAAAATGTGCCAAATTGGTCAGGATGATGGCATTTCATTGGCATGGTGCGGTTTATAAAATAGGAGAATTGGGCCCCTGCTCCATGCTCATCGTTCTTCGACTCAATGTTAGGGGGAGGAGGCAAGTTCTTATGCTTGAGGAAGGAGCTCATCCACTCAGTGAAACCCATCATGAACTTTTGGTTGCAGAATACAGCATCTATTAGGTTTGCTTCCTCATGGATGTGATGGTCAGAAATGCCCAGCTCTCTCATCACTTGACAATGCAAAAGTATGAATGATGTTACTTTGTCTTCACCTTGAGCCCTCATTGGTCTTGGGAAGTACTTTATCTTTCCAGTGGATGGGTTCACAACAGCTAATATAGAGTTGCTCTCCATCCCCATAGCTTTAACCCTGAAGTCATTTATGACCCCATCAGAGAGTGTAGTTACTTTCACTTCTATGAACAATTTGTTGACAACATCAATTATGTCCCAATTGCTACTCACTTGTAGGTTCCACTTCCCTGCCCAATGGTTCTGAACTTCAGCTTGGTTCGGTATTCCTTCAATCATCACAAATCGGTAGGATACTGGCACTTCTGTTTTCACTCCTTCCTGCTCCAATAAAAAATCTTCTTCTTCTTCACTTTCAAGGGAGATCATATCTTCATCATCAGAAACTTCTACTTCTGAGAGCTGTCTTTCTGAGGGTCTATTGGAGGAGGTTGATGGGCCAGGTGCTTGGGGATCAAAGAATTGACTATTAACTTCCAGATTGCATAAAAGGGCACACACCATATCATGTCGGAGGGACAATTCTCTTTTTCTCCAGTTCTCCCTAAACCAATGTGGGCTTTGTTTACCATATACTTCTATAAATTTCTCACTATAAAGTTCTTTTCTCTTCACCATAGTCTCATATACGTTGGTTTCCTCATCCATTTTTCACACGGATCTGTTGATACGAATAAAGAATGTGCGTGTTCCGTTGTTAATAACCGGCGCGTGCGCATGCACCGCCGCCGCTCGGAATTCCAACCAGTCGGCTTACCTCTCCTGTTCGCGAAGCCCGCGTCACTCGTTGACTGATTGTCCGCTAACGCTTGCGCGCTTACGACTTAATATTACTTATATTATATACTTGCTGTCTGCCTGTACTCTCTTCTTCTACTCCTTCAAACTCTGTTTTATGGTGAACGATTGTGTGCTGTGTTGTGGAACGTGTTAACCTATGTACTACGAATTATAGTGATACCAATATTAAGGAACTCCGTTTACAATTATTTGGAAACCTACCCCAGCATACACCCCACACAACCATATCTGGTAACTGGTGACCCCGAAAAGGACACGAACAGGTATGAGTGACAGCAGTGACTCCGTAAAAACCGTCGGTTCACGAAGCCACGAAAATGTTGCCACGCGGCGGACGCATAGAGTGCGCGTGTCCACTGCAACCGACAACAATGACGGTCGGAAATTAAAAATTAAAATTCCTCCATTTTCACCCGAGGATCCGGAACTGTGGTTCGCGCTCTTGGAAGGTCAGTTCGCGACAAATAACGTCATTGACGACTCTGTCAAGTTCACGCAGGTGGCCAACCATTTGGACATACAGTATGCGAAGGAAGTCAAGGACATAATAATCAACCCTCCGGCAAAGCACCGCTACGAAAAAATAAAGTCCGAGCTAATTAAGCGACTCTCAGCTTCGCACGAGAAAAAAGTCAAGCAATTATTGACCCATGAGACGCTGCCAGGTGATGCGAGTTCCTGGATACGGTCAGCCAGGTCTGCCAGCTGCTCCAGGGAATGAGATGGTTGTGATGCCAGCACCGTCTGTATGTTGTGCGGCAGGCGATTGCACCATATCGACTTCAAAAAATCTTCAGGCACGGAGGGTCCCGCTAAGTCCAGGAGGTGTCTTAGGAATTGGGAAGGCTTCCTGTCTCCTAGTTCCTCGTGGGTCAATAATTGCTTGACTTTTTTCTCGTGCGAAGCTGAGAGTCGCTTAATTAGCTCGGACTTTATTTTTTCGTAGCGGTGCTTTGCCGGAGGGTTGATTATTATGTCCTTGACTTCCTTCGCATACTGTATGTCCAAATGGTTGGCCACATGCGTGAACTTGACAGAGTCGTCAATGACGTCATTTGTCGCGAACTGACCTTCCAAGAGCGCGAACCACAGTTCCGGATCCTCGGGTGAAAATGGAGGAATTTTAATTTTTAATTTCCGACCGTCATTGTTGTCGGGTGCAGTGGACACGCGCACTCTTTGCGTCCGCCGCGTGGCAACATTTTCGTGGCTTCGTGAACCGACGGTTTTTACGGAGTCACTGCTGTCACTCATACCTGTTCGTGTCCTTTTCGGGGTCACCAGTTACCAGATATGGTTGTGTGGGGTGTATGCTGGGGTAGGTTTCCAAATAATTGTAAACGGAGTTCCTTAATATTGGTATCACTATAATTCGTAGTACATAGGTTAACACGTTCCACAACACAGCACACAATCGTTCACCATAAAACAGAGTTTGAAGGAGTAGAAGAAGAGAGTACAGGCAGACAGCAAGTATATAATATAAGTAATATTAAGTCGTAAGCGCGCAAGCGTTAGCGGACAATCAGTCAACGAGTGACGCGGGCTTCGCGAACAGGAGAGGTAAGCCGACTGGTTGGAATTCCGAGCGGCGGCGGTGCATGCGCACGCGCCGGGCTCGTGGGAGCGGCTAGCAGGTTTCCATAGCACGATACGGCAAATATAAACGGTAAGTATTATTTCATAACATGATTTGTCTTTACTTTAAGTTATTGCTTTTTAATAGTTTTAGTAGTTGTAAATATTATAATAAATTGTTAATATAATATATATGCTTAGTGTTGAATTTATACATATATAATAATATAGTATATATAATATAATAATGTAAATGTGTAGTAATATATTTAATGTACTGTAGTGTAGTTATTTAGTGTGTAGCATATTAAACTAATGTAGACTGTAAGTAGGCTACAAACATTTTCAATAATTCCGGGAATATTTGTTTGTTCAATGTATTTGCGCTTGGGTGTCGAACTTTATAGTCCATTAAAATTTTTCGCCATTCTCTCTTCAATGGCCCAAAGAAGGCTACATCCAGAGGTTGAGTGTGGTGTGTGGAATTGGGTGGTAGAAAAACGAATCTAATATTATGTTCTTCACACTTAGTTACTATGGTTACATTCATATGGGACGATAAATTATCTCCAATTGAGACTTTAGGACCAGTAGTATCATTAGCCCATGGGATGATTATGGTGTTAAACCAATCTTCGAAAGTATCTGAATCAAACCAGCCGGATTTGGTTTTATTATATCTGGTCCCATCAGGACCATTGGCACACCAATTTGTCCACAAATTGTCGGCTTTATATACGACATATGGTAGAAAAATTTCTCCACTTGCAGTTGCCGAAAACATGACAGATATAGCAGTCTTGGTATTATTTAAGGTTTTATTTGGATGTTTAGTGCCTGCCCTAAAAATGCATTTTTGAGATCCTGGGTTATCCGAAAAATTTGTTTCATCTTCTTCAGGATTTCAAAATATGTTTGATAGTCTTGCACGCTTTTACTTGTTCGAGATTCTTTAATATTATTTGTAGAATGCACCGTCAGGATATTTTTATTGCGTTTCAAAAAGTTTCTCACCCACCTCTGGCCTGGCATTTTGTGGTTAAAAATACTACTGAGTCCATTTTTTACTACATAATCATGCACTATGGACCTCAGTTCGAAACTTGTTAGCGGATATCCATATTCTGTACAAAGAATCAAACAATCAGCAATTTGTATAATAACTATCGTGAGGAGTATTCATAATTATTTAAAACAAAACGGTTTACTCACGTATATTCTCGGGATCGCCCGACTAGTTTCAGACTCAATAGGAGTCCCTAATCATGAGCTGACGCGGCGGCGGTGGTGTCGCGAGTCGAACTGATGTTAGCGGCACCGCACCGTGCTGCGTAGCGGCGCGCTCGCGCAGAGAGCGGCGGGGGTGTCGGCGTCGCTGATGATGCAGGGGGGGGGTGCCGCTGTCGTCGTCTGCGTTGTGTGTCCTACCGTATCTATTGCTGTGTCGGTGCATACCATGCTGACCGTGTCGCACTCCAGACTTGGCTTGGTCATATAAGTGTTTCCTTTCAGAGCCGGTTTCCACGCTGCCGGCAGTGTCCAACCACCGTCCCTGTTGAAGTTGGGGTGACGGCTGATTTCTATAGCCTCACGTACTTTTCGCGGCACGAAATACTTCTCCCTCGCTAGTACGGAGGCCTTATCAAACCGTATGTAGTGGGCCGTCCCCTCATTGCAGACGTGTTCTGCTAGTGCCGACTTATCGGTGTCCATGTTCTTCGAAGTACCTTCACTACTGCACTAGCTGTGGTTCGTGGCATTAAAAAAACTTCTAACCATTTACTTGTAGAATCTATGATTACCAAAAATGTTTTGCTTTGAAAGGGTCCCAAAAAATCTACATGTTAACGCGACCATGGTTCTGTGATGTAAGGCCACGGCTTTGGCGGGTCCTTTCGGGGTGCCGTTCCTTCAAGACCACACGTGAAACATTCCTGACATGTCGTTTCGATATCGTGGTCAATACCTGGCCACCACACAATACTAAGCTATGGCTATGGTGTTTCCCTCTCAAATCTTCAAGCATAAAGCCACCGTCACTTACTTTATGCTGTATGGTGAATATCATTCTGTCCGTAACATCCAAAGTAGATTTAAAAAATGACTTACATACCCTTATTTTTTTATTATTAACAGTAAAATTATAGGCTTTATTTGGGCGTCTGGGATTTGTAGCATTTGTGTACCTATATTTTGGAGTTATGTCTACCATACAACTGCTTATACAAACTCTTTGTCTTGTCAGGTCTCCTAAATCCCAAAATGCTTTGAATAAATTATACCTTTCATCCATTGATATATTATTTGTGCATTTTAATTTACATTTATCTGTGCAAGGCCCTTTAATACAGCGGCTGGGAATAACTTTCTGAGATTTCGATGTGGATATATACGAGTCACCAGTGTTCCGTAGCTTTTTAACTTTATTTTGTTTCCACTTTGCAGGATTTAGAGATCGCTTGCGGCCTCTTTTACTAAGCTTCTTTCTATCAGAATCTGAAACACTATCGTCGTCACTGTCAGATGAGTCTGATTTGGTAACAGCATCAAAAAAAAAGTTTTTTTTTTGCGTTTGCTAGACAGTTCATAATTAAATGTAGGGTCATCATCACTTAAGTCTATATCTCTTTCATCAGTATAATTTGGTGAAATATTGGCAGGTAGAGTGGAAGTTGAAGCGCTCTGTGGTCTTACACCATCGGCGTATTCTTCAGAATGTTGGATAGTTTGTTTAGAAGACGTAGAACTGTCTGAATCCGAAGATGAACTACTAGAGGAGGTAGAGCTCGATGAAGACGAGCTAGATGAAGACGAGCTTGAAGGAGATTTCGGCAGTGCTTTTTGAATGCTTTGATCAATTTCAGTACAAGTTTCAATGTTTTCTAAGTTACGAGTTTTATTTGCAATGTTCTTATTATTGATGTGTGTGTAGTAAGACTACTATTATCTGTTTTACAGGAACTAATTAATCGAGCATCAATTTTGTTGGCAAATTGATCATCTCTATCACAATCTGATAAGATCTTATCACAGCTACTTACATCAATATTTTTATTTGGGGAAACATTTTCTGTGTTTTCTTTAGCTGTACTGTGTTGATCTTCTACAATAGTATTATCGATTTTAACCACCAGTTGATTTACATTATCTTGAGTACGAGATGTTGCGTCAGGTGATACCAATTTATGAATACGACTTGGTCTCCAATACGCCATGCTACAAAAAAATAACAATAATATGTTTTTAATATTAAATTAACTGTAATTAAATTAAGGCGAGTCTGCAACTCGGAAAATAACGGTTTTAAACGTCAATAATAATGTAAAACTAAATTAATATAATAATTATTTAAGTCGCCCCGTGACCACGGCTGATGTAACTCAGCCGAAACGTCGGGAAAATAAAATAACAAGGTATGACCCGATTCATACCCGTTATAAAACAGTTTAATAATTAAATTGGAATTAATTTAATTATTAAACTAAGCCAAAAATGGCTTTAGAACGGAAGTAATAGTATATATTCATTGCTTTAGGTTAGTATCTGACAAAATGAAGGGTACAGGGGCAAAACAAGGAAAATAAAATAAAAATAAGTAGGTATTAGCAGCAACACTTAGGTTTTCGCGCATATTTTCATGTATACACTAGTTTTGCCCCTGTACCCTTCAAATTATCTTATATAAGGATTAGGGTAGGATACAATAATAATAAGACTGGCCTAATTGTATGTTAATTCACTAAACAACTATTCAGACGACGATGCATAGAATAAGTAACAATTAAAATATTCTATTCAAATGGATAGGGAAATAATTTTAAATGTTCCAAATAACTTCTGACGATAATTTTCAAACTCAAACTCAAACTCAAAATCTTTATTTGCATGTTAAGGTCTTACAGGTCTTAATGAAATAACAGGCACAGCTTATTACCTAATTATTCTACGTAACATAGGTGGTCCTTGTGTAGTGACCTTGTTACGAGGACATAACTCCTCCCCCCTTAAGATGGAGGCGCAATGACGGCTGCGACCGAAGCTGGACTTCTTCAGGTTCAGGTTGGTGTTGAGCTGTGATTTGCGCCGATCTAGGTTTCCACCAGAGCTTGTAAACTGCTACTCCGACTCCAGTGAAAAATACTAGGATGTACATCGTTATAGATGGCCAGCTAGGTGTTGACGGAATGGTTATTGTGTCTTCTTCAGGATATCGATTTCTTCCGAATATTTTATAGCATCCTTTAGGTTGTCTAGATTTATGTTGTCTAGTTTTAATTTAATTGGTGCTACGTATGGTGTTTGGTATGCTCGGGGTAATGGTATGGTTTCTCTAACGTTGATGTATCTCTGATGAGTTGATAAGATTCTATCTTGAATCTGGATTTTGCAACTGCTGTCTGTTGTTATTAGGAAAACACCTTTATTTCGTGGATATTGAACATCCTTATTGCAGATGGTTTTTATAACCTCTTCTTGTTTCATGATTACTATCCAGCTGTTGTTGAATGATGTTACTTTCATAACTTGCTGTGGCGTAAGTGCAGTTGTGTGGTTCTTGATGTTGTATTAGGTGAGCTATGAAATCATTGGAGTGTAATAAGGTTTGCCATTCAAGATGCTTGCAGATTACCTCATTTTCTGTTATTCTGCTACAGGGTTCGTGGGGGTATGCAAACTCATTATTTCCCAAGATAAGGTAAGGATTTTTGGGTATGAGGATAGTGTTATTATTGTTAGGGATAGAATATAGGTGTAGAAGGTTGTATGGCTGTTCCGCCACTATAGGTATGTCTAGTATAAAGTTTAGTGTTTCATTAGTGCTGTAGGCTTTTACTTTGATGGCCTTTTCCCACAAATGAATATTGTTAATATTTGGGTTGAATGCTAAATTACCGTTGACTTCATTTTGTATTTGATTGAGTTCTTCAATTAGATACGACACATCGATTATGCTAGGGTGTATCTTTTTTAAGTGCGAGAATGTTATCGCATTTTCTAGGCTTCCTAATCTATAATAAAGTTGCTGAAGTGAGTTTCCAATTTGATTGAATATGGTTACTGTTAAGAAATTGCTTTCGAATTCCGTCCTTTATGCAGAGTATCTATCTATCGTCCTGTAGATTTTCTTTTGGTTACTTTTAATTATGTTTAAATTATTTTCGTAATCTCTCATGAAATTCAGCATTATGTTTATGCTTTTACGTTGGTTTACCCTATTGTTATTCATTGATGATTTTATTAATCTTATTTCGTTATCGAGTTTGATAGCATCTTCTTGGTCGAGGTTTCCTGTGATAGATTTTATTACTGAACCTAAGCCGTTTATTAAGCCACGTCTCTGGCGGTAACTTGTCTTAAAACCTAAGGTATTAAATCCTAAATAAGGTAACTTACTTTCTATGTTATCTATGAGGTAGTCTATTTGCTTAAAGGTGTTGCTTAAGTCTGCTGAACTGTTTTGTTTCAACTTTATGTTGTGTGTATAATAATTGCTACATATCTCTACGTATATATCTCTTATTTTTGTTGTATTATAGATAACCGCTAAGTGATAAGTGTCGATCTGATATTGAGCTTTTGCTTCGGTTAATACCAGAATACCATTATGGTTATCTATTGGCTGTATGGTCGCTGTTGTTGCGGCAAGCTGGAGCACTGCGAGGCAGGCGATGGCGTTCCTGAAACATTTTCCGGGCTCCTTAATAAGCGAAGGGGACTCTAATCGTTTTAGCGTTTATATGTTTTCCTACGATTTCCGCAATTTGTTCTGGGTGTATGCGTACAATCGTATAGGGTCCTAGGTACTTTGGTTCGAGTTTGTTATTTCTAGCCGTTTTTGCTACTTGTTTATATACTATGTCGCCTACTTTAAATTGTGCTGTCTCTTTATTTTTGTTGATTTTTTCCATTAAACCATTCCATGACGGTTGAGCAGGTCGTGGAATATATTCAGTAGAAGACCAACCTTACCTTGAGGGTAGAGAGGTTGGAGCCGCGCCATAACACGAATTTCAGATCGTTTATGGTGCGAGTTCCATCTGTTTACGCTGAGACCTTTCTCAAGGAAGAGTTCTGGCCGAAAGGTGTCGTATATCGACGTTTCCGAGGGAGGATACGCGACACCTCGCAGCGCAACACGACGCCGAAACCTCGTGTGACATAGTTTTAAGTTTATAATAATATGTATTAGTTTATTAGATTTGTTTTCATTTATGTATTTTATTTTTATGGGCCCACAGTAGGGTGTTTCATTTTTTTTAATTTTTGATTTTCACATGACTTTGCTTGAATTCTTGATACTACTTATACACAGTGTTCATATACCAAAAATCACCATAATCGGTTAATATTTAGAGGTTGCGCAACGCCAATAAAGTTTTCTCATACAGCTAGTACGTCATCAGTGTAGGGTAAATTTTTAATGGTATTTTTCTTTACAGTGGAGGATAGTAAGTGTTACTAGTGTGTTAAAGTGAACCAGTCAAGCATTCTTAGACTTTAAAATGAGTAAAAAAAGAGGAATTTGGTTAATTGATAAGTTACCTTATGATGACTTTTTGGGAGCTAGGCTTCCTTCCAAAGAACAAGTGTTGTTAGTTTTTATTCACCACCACAAAGAAATAAAAGAAACGCTTTCAGAAGCTGCTAAATCGACAAGTACAAAACTGCAAGTTATATGGAAGAGAGCTAATATTCCTGTTAAGACAGAAGAAAATATTCGAGCCGGTATACAAAAGTTATATAAGGAATACCAATCTTTGGGAAAAGACAAATCGAGAAACTCTGAAGCGGCTAATAGAAAAAGACAAGAATGGAAAAGCGATCTTGAAAATTTATTTGATATTGCGAGCCAAAATGTAATGACAATGAGTAGTGTATTACAAAAAGATAAAGAGTTTCTGATAATGCAAAGAGATAATCGTATGAGTTCTTCAATGAGTGGGATAGATAAAAAACATTCGTTAAAAATTGCAGAAAAGATTAAAAAAAAAGAAAAATTCGATGCTTTTAAGAAGAAACACTATAAAGAGATAGAAGAAAGTAACATAATAGCGCAGTCAGAACAAAATCCTGCTTTATCACTATCAAGTGACGAGGATGACGTATTTACTGTACCGAGTGTCAGTGCTACACCAGCTAAAGTCCCACGCCTTATCAGCAGTAAATTAAGACCTCTTGATCGGACACTCACAGCGACATGGGATCGGGAAAAACTATCCAATCGACAAGCTAGTACTTCTTTTATTGCAACCGCTAAAAGCCTGGGTCATGATGTCTCAGATATTTCTATATCGCCGTCTACCGTTTACCGAGCTCGAGTTGCAAACAGAACCCAAATGGCTAAAGATATTGAAAAATCTTTATTTGAGAATCCTCCACCATTAGTTTTACACTGGGACAGTAAGTTGTTGCCATCGGTTACTTCCATCAATAAGCTAGAGGATAGAGTAGCTGTTTTTTTAACTGGCAAAAATTTCGAGCATTTACTTGGCGTACCAGTGGCTGCGAAAGGCACGGGAGAGGAAATGGCTAAAGTTGTTCTTAAAGAGGTGGTCAAATTTGATGTACGTCGCCATATCATTGGTATTTGCTTTGACACTACAGCGTCTAACACAGGACTAAGTCAAGGAGCATGTGTTAGGATTGAGAATGATTTTAAACGCATATTGTTATGGTTAGCTTGCCGTCATCACACCCATGAATTAATCTTGAAAGGAGTGTTTGACGAGTGCTATCCTGTACCGTCTAGTGCTCCAGATATTAAAATATTTCGAAAGTTTCAAAATATGTGGGATTCGCTTGATAAGACAGTGTATACAACTATGTTGGATGAAGAAGATTCCATGCAAGGTTTTTTAAAAGATCAACGTATGACAATGATCCATTATCTTCAAAATACCTTAGAAAATGGAACTTATCCAAGAGAAGACTACAAGGAGTTATTACAACTGTCTCTGTTATACCTTGGAGGTTGGTCTCAAAATTATTTTCCATTCAGGGTTCCAGGGGCTCTCCATCAAGCAAGGTGGATGGCAAAAGCCATATATGCACTGAAAATTGTATTATTCACCCAACAATTATTGAATTTTCCTGGTATTACAAAAAAGGAACTGAGTGGTATGAAACAAATAGGATATTTTGTATGTTTAGTGTATGTCCGATTTTGGCACGAATCAGTCATAAGCCGATGGGCACCAAAGAACGATTTGGATATGATACAGATTTTGGATTCTTATCCTGATATTAATGTAAAAAAAAGTGCTCTCGCAGCGGCCAAGAGACACCTTTGGTATCTATCTGAAATTAACATAGGATTAGCATTTTTAGACGAACGCATCACTCAAGAAGAGAAAAATAAAATGTTTTTGAATTTAGAAAAACCAGCAAAGAAAAAGGAGATGAAACGACTGGATGGGAAAACCCTTAAGTTTGACGAAAAATCCATTAGTGATTTTGTTACTAGTAAAACAAAAACTTTCTTCGAGTTGTTCGATATTCACGACAAAACCGAATATTGTAGCACTACAGTCAGAGACTTGGTCGACGGTCTCAAGGTCGTCAATGATACTGCAGAAAGGGGCATAGCTTTAATAAAAAAATTCAACGATTCTGTCAAAGATGAAGAACAAAAACAATTCTTGCTAAGAGTCGTGGAGCATCACAGGCGAGGCGTCACCAAGCGAACAAAAGAAGAGGTTGCAGCTTACATTGTTAATTAATTATTAAATACATTAAATGCAAAATTTGTTAAATAAGAATATATAATATATATTATATTGAATTCTAAGAAAATTTGTGTCTTTTCATTTCAGATTGACATATTTCTATTATACTGTGTTATTTTCAAAAAAAGTAATTTAACATTAAAATTTAGTTTTTTCTTTCTCAAACATTTCATATGCGCAACCCCTTAATATTATCCAATCTTCTTGAAATTTTTAATATGTATTATTAAGTTTAGGGAGACTGCAAAACCGAGCAAAGTCTGGAAAAATGTCAATATTTTTTTTTACTCCTATCAAAGTGAAACACCCTAGCCCACAGTGCCTGAAATAAAGTTTTATTATTATTATTATTATCTCTCTTTTTTCACGGGCTATCCTCAGTATTGAGAATACCCGGTCCTTTGAAAGGCTTACGTGGGGACACAGGTCCAACACGCAGTGGCCTTGTTGAGAACTTTACTCTAAACTGGGATGGGGCATCTACTAGGACCCATCCACCTCTGCTCTATGGAAGAACAGATATGAACGGTCCAAAGTAGATGCAAAGCTATTGTAAATTATGAATAAAAAATAAAAATTTAGGCTATGTGTAGGTAAATGTTAGTGGATTGGTTATAAGAATTAAATCGGAAAACTATGGCACCTGCCTTCTAATACATGTTAATGCAATCAAATAGGCAGGTGGTGACTCGCCAGCTCACCAGATGGGCCCCCCAACATAACCGCCACGATAGGCAGCAGGAGGCAACACCAGTGCGAGCGGCTAGGGGTGTCGAGCGGTGCGGCCCCGATTTCGCCATCGCGGGTCACAGTAGCGGACCCGGAGCGGGTTTCCTCGCTATTACGCCATTAGACACTTCCACCCCCGAGCATATAGCTCTAGCGACCCCTCTAGCCAGCCAGTTAAGGCAAAAAAGAGCTGGGAGCCCTCCTAAGGAGTGACTCCCTGGAGCACTCAGGTCCGTTGTGTCGCTACTCACAAACAGCTCGCCACAAGCTGCCCTGCGGATGTATGCTCCTACATAGACCTTAAGATACATTTTTTATTTATATCTCAAGTTGAAAAAAGCAAGTGATTATGCCCTCAGGTATTGCGTTATTCTCATGATGAGGTAACGGCTTGCCCCGAGGGGTTTATTATTATTATTATTATTTTACCTTAATTGGTAAACCAGCTAAATCCATCTATATGCAAATTTTTCAGGAGACACTTAAAACTGTATGATATTCTTTATAGACTACTTATGAAACAATCTTAAATACCGTTGGTAGATATTATCGTAAATTGTTATTTTTGATGCAGTAAAATCCTTTATACATTTTTATTACAGCACTAAAGCATTTTTAGGAGTTATTCGTGTCTTTTCCTGTTAAAATATGTGATCTAGGAGTTAGCCGGTTTGCTCGATAGACTAATTTCAAATTAATGATACATTATTAATTTTTTTAAGTTTTAAGAAGTTGCGTTGGTTGAGCAATTTATATTCTTCGGTTAATTTAAGTTTATAAAAATTTCTCCAGAGGGTTACTTTACAGCACACTTTAGAGCTCGTATGTCAGTAACCTGGAAAAGAGAAACAGAACTTAACGTATCGATCCAATATAGTGGTAATAATAGTTCTTTTAATGTAAGTAATTAATGTACCTTAGGGTGTCCCTTCATTTTTCCTGGTCTTATGGAGCTATAAAATAAAATAAATTTAAAATTATATGTTTTTAAAATTCTTGAAGTAAGAATAGTTAAGGTATTCAACTGTATATGGTTTTGTTTTTTTGCATTCTTGCAAACAGTAATGTACTTGGCTGGAACATTAAGTATCTGATTTTTTAGTTTCTTTTCAATCATTGCGTGCATACTATCAACTTCCATTTGGGTGTGGCCAAGTTCCAAATATTTTTGCTCAATTGTAACATTTTGTAGCATGGCTATGTTGAGGAGAGCGTTGCATAAAGTGACGTTTCTGTTTTGATACGTACACCCATCCGTGTACAAGGTAATGAATCTGTTGTGATCTCCCATTTTTGGGATCCTTCATCCATAAAGAAATTGGTTAAAATCGTTGCAAACTCATCAGAATTCAGCCCACCTTCGGCCTCATTCCATAGAAAGCAATACCCATCGCTAGTTTTCATGTCATCTATACACCAGTTGTGAACACATTGCTTAGTTTTGTAGTAATTTGATGACACATTGGATCGCGGCGCTAAAAGCGCTTGGAGATCTGCAGTTAAGACAAATTCCTTTTCTTCTTTATCAGACTCTTTTTCCATTCTCGCTTCGTTCTTTTTATTTATATGCTCTTCGTAAGTCTCTTTGGTAATATGACCCATTTTGTATCCATTACGGATGTCACACAAATCTTTCTTTAGTTTAAATAAAGCTATTTTTTTTATGGTTAGAGTGTTTGTAAAAGTGGCAATAGACAGTGCTTTTTTGTTTTTTAACTTACAACAATCTGTATACATTTTATAAAGTTACTGTTTGGATGATATGTCTGGTTGTATGTACGTCTGTGTTGTCCTTTTCCTACAATAATGTGAAGGCATTTTAGGTAACTCATCTAAGAAGTCTTACAAAGTTTTAATTTCTTGGTCAAATGGCTTTCTGGGAGTAGTTTCTGTGTAATTCTTCATCTGGGAGTAATTGGTCATCAGCATTATATCTGGCAACTTTAACCTTCCAACCCCAGATACATGATTTACCGATCGAAAAAGTATTTAGAAATAACGTTTTACAGACTCTTATCATATCTTCATCTTTTTTTAGGTGGTAAATAAAAGTGTTAACTCTTTTAGACTTTTGAGGGTCTTTTCTATACTCTTTGCCTATTTGTCTGTAAAATTTTCACTAAATTATCAACGTAAACTCTTTTTTCAGCCCAAGCCATATTCCAAAATTTATCAAATAATAAAATTTTCTGTCATCTTCAGAAATACTATGACACTGAATAGCACTATTACCCCGGTGCTTCAACACCTTCTTTGGTTTATTTATGTTTTTATTCCACTCTCCATTAACTTTTCTCATTGCGTAAAAGTTACCATGTACAAAAAATATAATCCCCGTGCTCTGTGGAAACGATAAAATGGCATTGAATTGGTTGATGGAAATTTCCATCACAATGCATTTAAGGGATATAAATGACTAATAGGGCCTTTGCCACACTATTCCGAAATTCCTTCGCCGAACTTCCGCGGCGGTCAATCCGTTCTAACGGTACCAGCCACACTGAATTTCTAATAATATAATAAAAAACCATGGATCGTGAAAATTAAAATACTATTATTAATATTATATATATAAATTATAATTAAATACGAGGCATTGTAGAACACTTTAATTACCCACACAACCGAAGTTTAATTACGTGTCCTATCACCATAAAAATAAAAGTTAATCACAAAAAAAACACTTATACTAAATAATAATAATCCCAAGTTACGTGTCCTGTCACAACAAAAGAAAGAAAAACTGTCTTATACTTATTTAGTGTCCTATCACAATAACAAAACAAAATCACAATTGTCGGCGCGCGAATTTATTGCTTCCGTGTTTGCATTGGGAACTTTTAAGTTGAATTTTTTTTTTTACTTGTGACATGCGTCAGAGCTCCAACAACGCATCGTAGTTTTATCGTTGTAATGGCCTATGCTTAGACATAATCAGCTGTTAGGAAAAATACATCGTGTTGAAACGGTACAAAATCTTAAAAAATCAATCAAAATCTGAATAAAAAGAAAACAAAGGGAAAACTAAAGGAAGTCAACGCAAGTGCTATTGATTTTTAAAATGGATTAATTTAGTGTAAATTCTTCTGACTGCATTTTTCGGATCTGTTCTTCTGATTAAATAAAGTAATTTTATGTCAATGTATTTCTCCATCACGCTCTTAGCTAAATCAATCAGATGATTGCAGCTTTCATAGTCAAACTGGTGACTATACATGTCAGGAAACAAATCTTCACTTACAAAACTTGTCAATGTTAGCGTTAGAAGACGGTGCTTGTCAGCATAATCGATTTTTTAATTTAAGTCAGAATTGTAAGAGCTTCGGATCACTTTTTCACATCGTCTGCAAATTTTGGTAACCTGATGCGACGGATATAATAATCCACCCGCATCTCTAACGTGTATAAGACTTGTCCTTATTTCATTAAGGGACACCAATGCTTTTACGCATTTATTATAATTATTTTTTTAATTAAGTAGTGTACTACAGCACCAGCAATATACTTAATAATGCTTTCCGAAAATTGAGAAAGAGATATTTGTTGTAAAGCTTCAATGAAACCATGATCTACGACCTTTTCAATTTCACACATATCACCACCTTTTTCTGTGGTTATGTTAATACGCTGTATGGACGACGAACAGTTTAATATACAAACTTTTTCCAGGGCAACACAGTTCCCTGTGTTTATATCTTGTAATTCTGTATGCACTAAAATTTTCCTATAGATCCCATGGAACTGTTTTGGCGTCGGATTATTATTCGCTCCACCATGCGATCTAATATTGCAAAATAACAGTTCTATGTGGTCTTGACTTATTCGGTGGAACGAAATATAACGACAAAGTTTATTAGCAATTAACTGATTGTTTAAAAATTTTGCACTTTCTATGCATACACACAACCCTAAAAACCCGGTATACCTTGGTGTGCGAATTAATTTGGTTTCTTTGTTATTTAAAATTGATGACAGGGTCATTAAAGTTGTTTTGCACTCTTCCAGTCTCTCCAAACGACTGTAGCATTTTCTGCATTTAAGGCTTTTTTGAAACCGTACCCGTGCACTTTGGAGTCCAAAATATCAAAGAGGTCGTTAAGACATAATATCATTTTTGCAGTCCCTTCTACTTCGCAAAATTGCTTCAATTTCAACGTATTTTTACAAAATAGAAGAGCAAGTGCTACGCTTCTGCTAAACAATTGAGTGGCAAGCTTGACCTTCATAATTTTTTTTTTGAAGCACAAGTGTTCAGCTCTGAGCTTGTTGGCTGCGTGAAACTTCTCATCTTCTTGCAACTTTTGCAATAGTTGAATGTGATTCCACTTTATGCTGTTCCCGTCACTGTCTTGAAATTCTTTATAATGTTCAAAATCATTTCTTATTAATTTTATCATATGAGCTGGGTCAAGGAATATTGCGATTTCATTATTATTAAAATTAAAAGTAGTTTTTAAATTATGCGGTTGAAAATTACATTCTAGTTTTTTACTCATTGCTATATTGGCAGGACAGCCACCAAAGGTCACACATTTAACGATAATGTTAACGTCATTGCACAGTTCTATTGCTTGTTTAAGTAGGAATACATATTGGTCAGCTGTTATACTATTAATTAAAAAATATATAAGTACTTTCCATTTCCCGTGTAATGGGACAACCAAATATACCAATGCATCAGTACACTCCTCTCTGCAATCGGCATCTATGCTCCCTCCGAAGTCCACGTACCCATATGTCTTCTCTACCTTACTCTTTATTTTCATTTCATCAAAGACGATGCAGCAATGAATAGGAGTTCGGCCTTAAATCTTAAAGCTTCAAATGGTTCCTTTGTAAAACCTGGATGTCCATTCACCGACCTGTACCACTTACCTAGGGTTTTTATGGAGGGCAAACAAGTATTAAAAGTTTTGCGTACGTAATTGTATGCCTTGGTCGAGTAAAAATTTAGAGTAAGGGCGAAGGCTCTTAGTTGTGGAGAATATTTCTTCCTAACAATAGTACCAGATTTTTCTTTTAAAATTTGTCGCCGAACGAGTTCACCGCATTTGACCCCTAACGAATTCAAAATGTGGTTGTTCTGAGCAGTAATTATTTTTTTTTTTCCAACTCAGCCAAAAGTGATTTAATAAAATAATTTGTCTTCTAAGTCTTCGGTTAGAATAACGCAATTTTCTCAATTTTGTGTTTTTAGTTTTAACAGTGTTGCCTAATTCAATAATTCTTCTACAGAGACGCTTTTTGATAGGACTATCGTATGCAGATGGTGTAGTGGCTAGAGCAATAAAGTGTCTTTTAAAAATGTGTAAAATAATCAGTTCGACTCGCGACACCACCGCCGCCGCGTCAGCTCATGATTAGGGACTCCTATTGAGTCTGAAACTAGTCGGGCGATCCCGGAAATATACGTGAGTAAACCGTTTGTTTTTTAAATAAATATGAATACTCCTCACGAAAGTTATTATACAAATATTGGCCAATTTGTATTATTTTACGTACCGGTGGAATGTTATCCCATCTTTTTTCGAACTTGAAGTGCTGGATGATTTTCCACACCATTTCACTGCACAATACGACATTTTTTCTAAGGCAAACCGTTGATAACTTTTTTTTTAAATAGAATTAAAACTAGAAATCTCTTCCGTCCCTACAGCTCTAATGTCTGGTCGACACTAAATAGATCATACCGTGCACTGAGTTATATCAGCCTAAATAAACTGATGTGTGGTGCGCGTAAGTTGTCTTCTATGCGGAATCTATTGGGAGGTAATCTGTGGTAGCAATGAATGGTGCTTACCTTTACAATGTTTACACAGAGTTGCTCTGCAATTCGGTACTGCATGGGCCGGACTTAGGCAATTAGTGCAAAGCCTAAATTTCTTTGCTGAGTGCAATCGGGAAACAGGGTCCAGAGCCATAAATTTAGGACACTGACTAATGAAGTGTTTATCTTTACATTGAGGGCAGCTTACCATATACCGGTTGATGGATTTATTATTGTTGTTTTTGTTGGAGGTCGTAGTTACCAACGCTTTATTTGATGAGCTTGGCACCGGTGCTGCTGGTTCATTAGACCTCATAGTTTCATTAAGATCCGCTCGGGAGCGTAGGAAAGTTTTAAAGTCCTGCAACGAAGGCAATTAATTCTCTTGAATTAACACGTTCCTCCCACTTTTTTTGTAAGTGAGTGGGTAGTTTGATACACAAGAAATTAATAATGATAATGTCCCACTCCCCAGTAGGTATATCTAAGGGTGAAGCCAAACGAGCGTAATTTTATGAGTTGTGAGTCGCGTATTTTCGGTCACTTATTTTACGTTCAACTGAATTTCTGTTGAGCTGCCAGACGGACGTAATTTATTCAGTTACTATCGAGCGTTGGTACGGGGTGTTTGTGTCATCAAGTGCGATGGATCCATTGAAAATATTGTGTATTTATGAAGCATATTCAGAAGATACTTCTTCAGAAGATGATACCAGAAAAAGAAGCTGGGTAAACCCACTCAATAGTGAGAGGCTGATATGTGGACAGTTCCATACATTATATGAACGTGTATGTGCAAATCCAGATATGTTTAAAAACTACTACCATATGCCATTACATGTTTTTCAAGAATTATTACATCACATAAAACCTTTTATTACTAAATCGGACACAAATATGAGACTAGCCATCAGCCCAGAGGAAAGATTAATAATAACACTCAAGTAAGTTTTAAAGTATTTTAATTATTATTTTACTTAAGTATAAAGATTAACAAACAAGCTGCACAGTGTTCTATGTTTCATCATATTCATTTGTTTCATTGGAGTGATATTCATTTGCCTGTGTTGTGTATCCTCTATTTACTGGTGTCGGGTAGTATTGATTACTGCTGTTGCTGTGGGAATCGGAAAAGGGTGATGAAAAATGAGGCCAGTTTGATTGTGTGTGCTGTTCTGGAATTTGATACTTGACTTTATTTAATGCTTTCATAACTTCCATGCGAAATTCGAAATTCTGTTTCTCTGTCATTTTGGACATCTCCGGCAAAAAAGATAATAAAAAATATCGATTAGGATCCTTATCATCATTATCAAACTTTTTGAGAAGAGATTCTTGAAACAGTGTCAGTGTTTGTTTTTTATTTTTTGTTCGGGATACAGATGGTTGCGATGACACTGTCTGCTTTGACGTCGACGGCTGGTTTTGGTATACAGGTGTTTGCATTGACGCTGGCTGGCTGGTAGACGGTTGATACAGTGGTGAGTCCGCTTCTGTGGATCTGAATTGTTCATCAAGATCTTCATCGTCGTTGTTGCCAGTTATATTACTGTCATCGTTATCAGTGTTTTCAGGAGAAGTTACATTTGAAAATGAATTCCTTGACTGTTTGGTAACTTTTAAAAACTGCAATAAATCAAAATACGGGCATACTTTCTTCTTCTTTGCTGCGCTACCACTTCTTTCATCATTTTCTTTTTTTTTTTCACGCATGTAATAATCTCTTACGGCTTTCCATTTTTTTTGCAGAAATTGTACTGAAAAGCAAAAGATTTAAATTTTAATAGAATGATTATGTCATTGATTTATGTACCTAATAAAATTTAACTTAAGTTTTTTGGATTGTGATCAATTAATTATTTTTACATTTTGTTTCAGGTATCTTGCCAAAGGTATTGATTTAAATACAATAAGTGAAGACTTCTTGATTGGGCGTTCTACTGCGTATGATATCGTCAAACATACCTGTATACAAATATGGAATGTACTTCAGCCTAATGAAATGCCAGAACCAAATGAATCTATTTGGAATTCGAACTCCGAGCTTTTTTATAAGAAAACTAATTTTCCAAATTGCGTTGGTGCAATAGATGGTAAACACGTCAGAATAAAATCACCTTCTCACAGTGGTTCGAATTATTATAATTATAAGAAATACTTCTCCATCGTGTTAATGGCTGTGGCAGATGCAAACTGTTGTTTTACAACGATTAATGTTGGTGATTATGGAAAAGAATCGGATAACTCTATATTCAGAAAGTCTACATTAGGTCAAAAGTTTTTCAGAAATGATTTAAATTTACCGGAAGACAAAAATTTGCCCAGTTATACAAACGAACCCCAACCTTTTGTTATTGTTGGAGATGAGGCGTTTGGTTTACACAAAAATATGATGCGCCCATATCCTAACAGAAACCTAGATAGAAACAAACGTATTTTTAATTATCGTCTTAGTAGAGCGCGACGATGTGTAGAATGTGCTTTTGGCATATTAACAAATAAATGGAGGGTATTCCACTCTTTAATGCAAGTTAACCCTGACTTTGCCATTGATATAGTTAAAGCTACATGCGTTTTACACAATTTCGTGCGAAGGAGAGTTGGAGCTAACTTTGACGATGAGTTTCTGAAGTGTCCTTTACAATGTATTCAACAAATTTCAAATGGAAGAAGGTTGTCGAGTTCTGCTATAGCCACCAGAGATTTTTTTAAAAATTACTTTGTTAGTGAAGTAGGAGCGTTACCCTGGCAAAATCGAATCAATTCTGTATTCTGATCTTAATATAATTTTAATATAGGATATAGCATATAGATACAGCCGGTATAGATAAAATATATCAATAATATTTTAATGTTAATAAAAATATGGTAAAAAATACTCACTTTTCTTTTCTTTATCTTCGTTTCTCAAATTGTTCCATTCTTCAAAACAATTCTCAGCGACCTCTTGCCATGCTTTCTGTTTCAAAAACTTGTCACTATATGACTTTTCTGATAAATTCCATAGACATGGCCGTTGTTCAACTTCAACAATCAATTTTTCCGTGTCAAACATTTTTGCGAGCGAGAAACGTGTCGTATCCTACGCATCCCGTAACGAACTATCGTGTCGCTGCCCCGCTGACCGCTCTCCGCAGCGCCCCTCCCTCGCCCCGACAGAAATTCGGTCGAGTTTATGCGCGTGAGTCGGCAGACAACTCATTTTGCGTCGTCGTGTGGTACAAACTGCATTTTTGTATGAAACCGAATGCAGCAGAAATTACGCGACAGAAATTTCGCGACTCACAACTCATAAAATTACGCTCGTTTGGCTTCACCCTAATGATCTAAGAGCCCGTAGATGACGGGATATGTTATTCTTAGGGATCATCTGCGGTATATATTAAAAAAAAAACAAGCACTTAACCTAGAAAGTTTTATTCCTTACAAAGTAATTTAACTTAACCTACAACGATGAAATAATAATCAACTATTGAAAATAACAATTAACAGAACTGAAAGCTGAAACTAATCTAATTATAACAACAACTAAACATAACCGAAACGTCCGTCACGTCCGAGAGCCAAACGCAAAATGATGTCAAATCTTTTGGTCTACCCCTTTTATAACCTCTCACTTGATCCGGCTTGCTGGGTGGGGATTTTTATCTAAGTGATCTGAGAGAACTCGACGAGTCCTGTACTGGTTGAATGTCAAAAAGCCCCTTTAAATGATTTGATACCAGTAGTCTTGGATTGTTATACCGTTCACATAGTAGCTGCCACGCAGTGGCATAGTTATCAGCCGTATACTCAAGCGAGTTGACAACCTCAGAGGCTCCGTCCTGTAAACAACTTTTTAAATATTTATATTTTTGTATAGGTTTTAATGATGATTGGTGGATTAGAGCATCGAAAGTTTCCTTAAAGTCGAGCCATTCCTTGAAATCCCCATTAAACTTTGGCAGAGATATTTCTGGGAATTTAAAAGATTCACTCTCATTTTTTTTTATAACACTAGCGTCTGGTTTATCATCACTGTGTTGTTTATTACTTTGCATTATGTGTTTGGCTTGGGCCACAAGACTATAATATGAGCTTTCGAACATCATTCTTTCATTTGTTCTTCCAGATCATTGCACAGTAGCTCGATGCGCTCCTGTACAATATCGAATAATCGAAACACTTCCATCATAGAGGCAGTTTGCTCAATAGGTATAGAAGAGGTAGGCAAAGAAGAATCATATTTTTTATGAAGAGTTAATTTTTACATTTTAAGGTACCTCTTCTCTTTTTCAATTCTTTAAAGTCTTGTTCAATATCACTAACAGATTCTTTATCAGACATTATGTAAAAATATTATTAAAACTAACTATGTGTTATGCAAGGAAAGGCACGGATTAACCTATTAGGTATAAGAAAAGGGAATTGGAAAGGATGCCAGCCCACTCACGTGTACTTCTTGTTGTGCACCAATGCTTGAAGATTTGCTTCAATTCACCACGCGATTCAGTTTGGTTAACGCTTCTTGTATTATATTATTCGCCAGCGACAATAACATCTAGCGTTCCTTTTAATTCAAGGCCACTCAGCATTGGTCGAAGCGAAGTAAGTAGAAGCCGCTGCCTGCAAGTCGCCAGATCGCAAAAGTCGGTGTTCGCCACGTGCACTCGCTTATTGCGTTGTATCTGTTTTTGCGCGATCTTCAACTGCCGCAGCTTAGAATAACGTGATTTGACGTTGATAAATTACGTTAGATATCAGATCACGTCGGGGTCACCATGTTTATTCTAAATTCTTATTGTATAGAAAGAAAAGGCGTGGTGGGTTTTTCAACATGGCTGCTTTAATTAAAAATGACTACTCGATATATTACTTTTATAGGGATAGAGTGAAACGACCGTTAATAGAACACCAGATGGGCAATTTAATAGGTGGACAGGCAATAACACTATTAATAAATCAAGACTAAAACTCTATTACGACTTAAACTCGCGGGTACGGATCGGCGCGCGGCAGCGCGATCGCGTGATGCCGGGTTGACGACGACTTGTGGACTGTGGCGGAGCACGCGCGGCGCGCGACGGCGGGCGCGCAGGGCCCGTCGCCTAACCTGTTATTACTAGTTTTATAAGGCGCGGGAAATAAGCCGCGCCGAGCGACGATCCGACCGTCCGGACGATGATGCACGAGGGGCGACACGAATGCTCGCGTTCCTATACCTAGGCCTCGCTACATCCTCCCCCTCCAAGTCAGTGGAAGACTGTGAAGCTGACTTTTAAATGCGCTCTTAATGAAATACTGCCAATGCAATGTTTGGCGCCGGTGTCTAACAAAACTTTACCTATAACACCATAAATTTCTACGTTTAACATAGGACGCACTCGCGAATCAATACGCGTATCACTCGCGGACACTGACTGAAACACTGACGACACAACATTTTTCCTTTCTCTACACGTCGGACAGTTTGACGGATGACGCCGGGTGCTCCACACCCGAAACACGTTACCGAAGGCGTAGGCGCAGGCGACGCCTTCTCTTTATCACTACTGGCCGCTTTCTGCTTGGCCAATTTTGTACAGGCCTCTTTCAGATGGCCAAACTGCTTGCAGTAATTGCAATGAGGCCGGTGTTTACTTACACCAGTCGGAAGTCGAGGAGTTGGCGTGGCTGTCGGGATGACAGGCTTGACATCGGCAGCAACGGGGCGCGACCGACCCTCGTCAAGGATGTCCTCAACACGGCGCGCTTCCGCTACTAATTCCGCAAACGTACCGAAACTGGTACGGGCTACCTTCTCTCCGATTCGGCAGTCCGTAAAGCATATCCAGCTGCACTACCTCTGACAGAGATGACGGTGGTAGCTGGGCTATCAGTGCCCTTATGTGGCACACGAATAAGTCAGTTGACTCGTCGGGGCGTTGCTCCAGCTCAAAGATTTTTCTATAGATTTTGTGTGGCGGTAGTCTCGGTCCGAAGGTAACCTTTAGGGCTTCGACGGCATCATGCCACGTGTATGTAGTATCCTTAACTCCTTGCCACCAGGTAGCGGCAAGCCCCGTAAGTAACATGGGTAGCCCCCGCAGGGCATTACTGTCGTCTACACGCACGCATTCTTTATAGGTTTCTACAGCATCAATAAATGCTAAAATATCGCTTGATTTTCTGCCATCAAACCGCGCCGTACACTTGGCGAAGTGGCTAGAATAAATGGGTGTACTTACAGGCTCGCGACGACTACTTAGCCTCTCGATGAGCAGCAGCAGCTGGTCGGTGGTCATAGTCACCGGAGCAGAACCAGCAACAGCTTGCGCGTTTGCCATGGCCGCAGGCGCAGCGCCACGCGGATCAGAGTCCAGCGCGGGCGCTAGTGGAGGCGCCGGGTCCTCAGACTGGGCGGCGGCCGAAGCCGGGCTCGCTGCACGCGATCTTGTTAGCACCATTATTCAGGACGATAACACTACAGTACGAAATACCGAAACAAGTCCACGAAATCACTTTAGGTTATTTAGGTAGGTACCCTAGGTCGCTACACTAACTAGGCAAAACAAGTACACTAAACTAAACAACAGTTCACGTTGGTTGGTACCGTACCGCAGTACGAAACAAGTACCTACCGGACGGAATACATAAAACGTTCTTTAGGTACCCTAGGTCGCTTACACTACCTAGGCATAACAAGTACACTAAAGTAAACAACAGTTCACGTTGGTACCGTACCGCAGTACGAACAAGTACCGAACGGAATACGTAAAACATTCTTTAGGTACCCTAGGTCACTACCGACACTACCTAGGCATAACAAGTACACTAAAGTTTGCACAGGTACCGTACTGAATAACACAGTACGCAATATACCTAATTGAGTCCACACTCCACAGATCGTAACATCACGAACACGAGTTAAGTTTTTTTTCAATGTAAACACGCACTTTTCTAGAACAAAGTTCGATCGCGCACAAAATTACCTTATAAGGTAATGAAGCGAAGCAGTGCACCACGGACACGCCCCTTTGGCGTACGGAGGCAATGACAATTATACTTCACGCACGAACTAGGTGTTTAGGTATTATAATTGACGAGATTGTTTACGAAAAAGTACTTTTAGAGTTTTTAGACACTGATTTAACTGTTTTTAATACTAAACTGATTGTTACTGCACTATTACACAAAAGTTATTACAAATTTACACTGTTTTAGTTCTTGCCCCACGTTGGGCGCCAGTAATAGGGATAGAGTGAAACGACCGTTAATAGAACACCAGATGGGCAATTTAATAGGTGGACAGGCAATAACACTATTAATAAATCAAGACTTAAACTCGCGGGTACGGATCGGCGCGCGGCAGCGCGATCGCGTGATGCCGGGTTGACGACGACATGTGGACTGTGGCGGAGCAAGCGCGGCGCGCGACGGCGGGCGCGCAGAGCCCGTCGCCTAACCAGTTATTATTAGTTTTGTAAGGCGCGGGAAATAAGCCGTGCCGAGCGACGATCCGACCGTGCGGACGATGATGCACAAGGGGCGACACGAATGCTCGCGTTCCTATCCCTAGGCCTCGCTACACTTTCCTCTTTGATCATGACATTGCTCTAGTATTGACACATATACTAAAAACTAAAAGGATCGATTTACATTTATTTTTCTAAACAAACTAGCGACATCTAGTTTGTATTAGGTAGAACTTAGATTATCGTTTACATAAAACGCTCAATAGAGGGCGCTATATCTAATAATTGAACAGTAAGTAAATTAAAAATATTATGGTAAGTTTCAAATCACCATTTATTTATAATACTATTTTAATAAAACGGGAATTAGTGCGAAACATTTATAAATACCTTTATGCTTTACGTTTCGACCAGGTTACACCGGCCGGGGTCGCAAGCAGACTGACGGCCGGTGTAACCTGGTCGAAACGTTTCGGACCCTGTTTTGGTATAGTATATGTATGGTCGATGGATTGGTGCAAGTAATTTCAAAATCAGTATTCTGTATTGTTTGGATAACGTCAGGTGTTGTATTTTCATCGAGGAAATTCTGGAATTCGTAAGTATTTACGTTTCCATGTAGGAGGAACATCATAATATCCAATATGTTTGCCGTGACTACAAATATCTTTATTGCCACACAGAAAACAACTTAACTTCCTTAGACTAATTTTAGAGCACCCATATGACCAAAGAGCTTGATGTACCATCATTGTACCCTTAGCCACTTTAAGGGTTGTTGGAAAACTTCTGGCTTCAATGTCATTTCTTGTGACAATGCGAATTTCAAACTTCACTCTAGGTTCAAGACAAGCTAAAAATGTTTCTAATGAGTCCACGTCACCGCCAAAACGGACTACTTGATCTGCCGTTCGTTTGAGAACAGAACCGACTCTGTCTGGCGCCCCTTTGCCATGTCCAGCTTCTAGGTAGTTCCAAGACACAGATTTCAGTTGCGGAAAATCACGGCATAGTTGGAAAATCATAATAGGTCGGGGCAAAAGTATTTTCGTATTGTTCATACAAAGGAAAATATTTTTTTTAGGTATAATTTTTTATTTCTTCATAATATGTATGTGCCGTTTTGATCGATGACTTGTTGCCATCTTGTGGGTAGTGCCATGATCCTCATTCCTGTAGAAATTTTGAGATTTTTTATTAAAAAAATCTGACAGGTAGTGTTCAGTGTTCTTTTGAGGTTAGCTTTATGCTTCCTAAAGAGTTCTGTAATGACCAAAACAGGTGGAAATCTGATGGAGCAAGGTCAGGGCTATACGGAGGATGCATCACAACACATCCCAGCCAAGCTCTCTCAATTTTTGCTGTGTGGCTATAGATGAGTGCGGTCTGGCGTTGTCATGGTGGCTCCGGTCGGTTTTTCTCAATAGCTTTTTTTAACCTCATCAGTTGCTGACAGTAAAGGTCAGAATCGATAGTTTTACCTGATGGCAAAAGCTCATAGTGGACGATTCCTTTCCAATCCCACCATACACATAGCATCACTTTGTTCCGAGTCAGGCCGGGCTTTGCCACGGTCTGTGGGGCTTGTCCATGCTTCGCCATGATCATTTCCGCAAGTCTTATCGTAAGTCACCCATTTTTCATCACCCGTAATCAACTGTTTAAGAAATGGTTCGGTATTGTTACGTTTCAACAAAGAATCGCAAATCGCTAAACACGTTGCATTAGGTTTCTCTCGGTGAGATCACGTGGTACCCAAATGTCAAGTTTTTTCTTGTACCCAGACTTTCGTAAATGACGTAAAACTGTTTTATGATCAACATCCAGTTCTTCAGCAATGTCGTAGCTACTAATATGTCGATCTTGCTCCACTTTCTCAAAGATGGCACTGATTTTATCTGTGACTGGGCGTCCAGAGCGAACCTCATCATTCACACTACAATTCCCAGACTTGAAACGCTTGAACCACATTTGTGCTACTCTTATTGATACAGCATTAGGGCCTTCAAACCGCACAAATTTTATTGGCGGCGTTCGTCACATTTTTACCTTTTTTGTAATAAAACTTTAAAATGTACCTAATTTTTTCGTCACATACGTTCATTTTGCTTGCTTGAAAAACAATTGAAAAATGGCGGGAACTAGTTTTTTTTTTATTTATTGCATCTTCAGAATGTCACATTTTAATGATATTAAAACCAGCCAGTTACATTCAGTACAGCCAAAGAGATTTGATTACTAATAATACATTCAAAATACGAAAATACTTTTGCCCCGACCTTATATAAAAAATAAAGCGATTTCTATACTGGCTTGTTGGGCTTTCCGAAATGAAATAAACTGAGTCAATTTGAGATGAAATCTCAAATGCATACCCAATGGTCGGCATTATATGTGCCCAGACAGCTGCAGCATCGTGTTGGGTACATTCACTTACAGTACAAAAGCTATATTGTTTTTGAATTCCAACTTCTGGGTCAATCAAGTAGATGACACAAGTGTGCAGTGACAACTGCATTCTACTACCACCAAAGTTAAAACTTTGGATTTCTTCGTTATATTTAACGCAGTAGTTTTCGCTAAAGTCAACGTGAATCACAACCTCTTGTGGGGTAAGATTATTTTTGAGCTCTTTAATATTTAGATACTGAGTCAATATATTAGTGCAGTGTTTCATATACCCCCCAAGTGTGTTCTCTAACTGGAGTATAATGTTTCTTGGAAAATCAAATATTATTTGTTTTTTTGTAACTAACTTGGTCTTCTCCTCATCTTTTACATAGTACTTTTCAGAGCTACTACACCACTGATAATATTTTTTTTTGTCATTCGCAAATTCGGCGTAATCTAAATGTTTTAATAGACATTGTTCACATGATCGATTCAAACATTCTTCATTATTAAGGTTGCAACACAAGCTTTCTAAAATACCTGTCCCGTTAGATTCTTTTATTATTTTATTTGTGTTAAGGCATTTTATCAACAAATCCATATTAATATGAACTTTGCAAGCACAGGTGTTTCTGGTAGACTCCTTTGGGAATAAAACCCAAAACGGGCGATATTTACAAAAAGTTTGATACGTTACCTTGATATCCGAGTTATGCGTAAACTTTTTGTACAGATTAGTTTTGTTTTCTTATTTTATTTTTAGTGATGTATTCTTTTTTATCAGCTGCAATTCTAGTCACTTCATCATCGTCGAAAAACTCTAGAATTAGTTGCTCTATCATATTTTCAGTCTTAACTATTTTCTTTTCTTTTTCATCTCTTAGGCGATTCTCACACTGCCCCGCATGATGCAGCGTAGCGCGTGGATGCGTGTTCTTCCGTTGCTTGTAAGTATCTCCGTTTGTATGGAAAACACGCACAGTCTAACACACAGAAAATGCATCCACGCGCGTTCATGCGGATCACGCGCATACACGCGGAGAAACATGCACCCCCGCGCGTAGGTGCGGGGCGAGACGCAAGGTATGGCACACCGAATCCCGCAGTGCCGCGCGTGATTTTGAATGGGCGTTGTTTGTAAATAAGGTTGTACCCAGTATCTTCTATAGGCACGATTTCTTTTAATTTGACCGTACAAAAACCAAACAGTTAGTATAACGGCAGCGTCCTGAATGAGTTCCACACTATTACCCATTTTTATCAAAACTATCGTGATGCTCAGTACTGCACGACCACCACAGAGAACGGCGAATAAATGAGAGCCGCCGTGCGTGAATCTACAAAACGCACCTACGCGCGTGAGTGCGCAAAAAACCCGCACGATGATGCAGATCTGCACTCCCGCAGGAACGCGCGTAGGTGCGTCGACACGCAATATGCAGCATGATGCGGGGCAGTGTGAAAATCGCCTTACTGTGAATGTTTTTGTTTGTGTCATCAGCTTATATTTTTTGAATTTATCTTTTTCTGCCATAACCAAATTAGAAAATTCTTTTTTGTCTTTTTTTCTCAGGCACTTAAAGCCTTTTCCAACACTTCTTGTAAGAATTTGACCAAATATTAGTTTCTTCTTAATTTCTTCACGCTTTTCTTTGTTAACATTTTCTACCAAATATTCTATTTTTTCTTCACTCGATAGAATGTCTTTGTTCTTCTTATTTTTCATTACTCTATAAAGCATTTTCCTAACAGCATCTTTTTGTTTCTTCATTCTTTCAATATCTTGTTTCAAAATACCTATTTCTTTTTTAAGTCGGTAACGAATTTTTCTCATAAGAACATCCTTTTTTAAACACTGTTGACAATCAATTTTAATGGAACACAAATAATTTGAAAATGAACTTGGTATGGGACTAAGAGCTGGCCGAGCAAGAGGATCTTGTTCAGCTGGGAGTGCTTCAGTGTCACTATTTGGTGGAGAATTATCTAGTAATAATTGCTGAATAGCTTTTTCTTTCTTTTTTCTTTCATAATGACGTTTCGAATTAACTCTCCATGTTTTTCTCTGAATTCTCAATTGTCTCGGTGTCATATCTTATGCATTTATTATTTTTTTCTGTTCTTTTCTTTTAAGATATCTTTCTCTTTCTTTTGCCTTTAATTTTGCATACTTTTCAGGATCGTTCTTAATTTCCGCATACTTTCTTTTGTTTTGTAATCGATCACGCTCTCGTTTCTGCTCTAACGTTTGTTTAGTTTTCTTTGGCATTCTTAATTTCTTGTTACCTATAAAGAAAAAACAAATAAAATGTTAGTGCTCATGTGCTTAATAATAGAGCGTTATAGAAACTACACTTGACCGGCGGGAACTTTAAGCGGCGTCAAACGACAAAGTAACAAGTATTCATTATTTAAATACCAAAAAGTACTATTGTCTGAAGAAAAACAAAACTACCGTAAGGTAAATGCAGCAATTAACGACCCATCGAAAATCCGCAGCTATTACCGATCCATTCCATTAATTTGCAATTTTTATGCTACTGGAACGATTTATGCTGAAGATACTTGACGAAACACGAATGTTTGTTCATTGAGCATCGTAAAAACTAACCTTTGTGTGCGTGGTATCCCGGAAAAGAGACAAAATTCGTTATTTTCTGTGACGACAGCGAGCTCGCCGGCCGTGTGGTACAAGTCCTTGTTCCTACAGGTAAGCACATTCAATTTTTGCTTAAGATTTTTTACAGAAATATACGAAGCCTGTACTTGTTGTGTATTATTAAATGTGTTTATTTAAGTGTAAATTCTTTATTTCGTATAGTATTTCATAAAGTTTAAGTAATTTAATAGGATAAAACTTAAAATTCAAATGGAGCGGTAATAGCTTCAATAATTTTAATAGTGGCAGCTATTGCCGATCCATGGCTCGGTAATTGCCCTGAACATTATATTTAGTTTTAATTATTTTCTGTCCATGTGTGATGATAAAACAGTTATTTTAATAAGACATTTTAATCTCAAATAATCAGCCATTGTTACACACCATTAGCGACCTATACTTTTTTGTATAGTTTACTTGTTTTTCCATTTTATATTCACCACGTATTGTAAAATTATTCATTTATTGTTATGTTAAAGGAACATAATTAAATAACCTTTCATCGTATAATAATGTGTGCATTTATTAATCTTATTTGTTTAATCAATTATTTAAAATCTCTGTTAAAGTTATAAATATCAAATAAAAACATATTATCTAGTTTTTGTGGGTCGGTGCAACGCTTTCATATTTGTATATACATCGCTTATTACCGACCCGTGTGAGTCGGTGATAGCAAGTATGGGAACCTATTACCGACTCCATACTAATCATTATCCATAATGTTACATTACACTGGTTAACTGGTTACAGAAAATACTAGCTAACATTATTAACTAATAACAAAAATAATTATGAAAATTAATATGGCAAACGAAATACAAAATTTTTTTTTTTTTGCTGGAACATGTATCAACAAAAGCGGAGGAAAGTCATTGCAAGCTTACATGCCTTTCTTAATCCATGCTAATTATATTACTTTCACGAAACCACATTTACTTGTTCTTATTTAAACAAAATACCTAGTTTTGTTACACTCGGTAATAGCTTCATAAAAATCGTTAATAGCTTCATAGCCGTTCCTATGGGTCGGTAATACCAAAAATCGAGTTATTCAATTAATATTGTTTTAATTTTAAGAAAACATTCTAAACTTGGGCATATAAGGTAATAAATATAAACTAGACAGATAACAGTTTCATATAAAAATAAAACCCTGAATTTGAAAGCAATCACAGCTCTTAATAATTATCATCGATTTTAAAATTGTCTTATCAGGGTCGGTAATAGCTGCGTTTACCTTAATATGTTACGTTTGTCAACTTCGGTCTCCAACCAAACCAAATGGTAATCAAACGGTTTGCACAGTAAAAAATAAAAATTAATTGACTTAGAAAATTTTCTAATTGCCATCGTTATGACCTCATTACCATCGCTCAAAAAAACGACGGTAAACGAAGGCAGTGAGGAAGAAGGTAATGAGGTTTGAATCCATTATCCGTGTTTTTTTCAAAAAATATCAGAATTACTAATCTCATACATAATCTAAACTACGAAGGTAATTATTAGAACTGATAAGAAGCAGCAAGTTAAACAAAATTATTAATAGGTACTCACGTAGTAATACGGACGATAGGAAAGAGAACGGTTCCAGAATAATAGCCACCCGCGAAACTTCACTCGACAGTATTTTTTTACCACGACCAAGCGTCCTCTTGCTACGACGTTTGCTGGGTGACTGAGACGTGTGCGGGGCGCAGGATGGCATTTTAGGAGCGTTTAAGTTCATGCACAGACTGTTATTTAGATTTTCTTTCAGATCGATGGTAATCAGAAAAAATAATTATTAAATGTTTTATGAAACATAATTGTATTATATTTGCGGAATACTGTTATTTATTTAAGCGTAAAAGTTGTGTTTTTTATTATAGTTTCTTGGTACGGTTACTTTATTTATAATTAATATTGATATTTTTGGTTAAAATACTAATGTATTTGTGAGGACAATAAATGGACACCGAAGGAAATGAGAATCCGTAAAGTTTTTAATTAATAGTTTATTAATTACGCCTTTCGGATCAGTAAATGTTACATGCATTGTAAGCATAACTTTATAACGTTGGTTTTCTTTAAAAGGAATGTTGATAAATTATGGATAAAAGTTTTTTTATTGCTGGACGTGTTATATGCACGAAAAAAACGAAACACCCTAATATCATACGCCTTCTTGACATTTATGTCAATGGTTTTCTTCTTTCTTATAATATCCGCCTTTTTAAATTCTTCTTGACCGTAAGAAGTCGTATAATACAAATTGCGTGGGTTATCTTTCCAGTCATAAAAATCTTCTGTGCACATTTCATTCACATGAAATGGTTCTGGTTTCTTTCTAGCCATCTTTATTGCACCAATAAACGCTTCTGGTGAGTACATCGGTCCGGCTTTGAGTAGTTTTTTTACCTGTCTTTCTATAAGTGAATGTGCCGCAACCCCTTCATTTTGAGTGTAACCTTTTTTAAGATATTTATGTGTGATAGATTGGATGTTAGGAAACTTTTGCAATGCAAATAAATAAATTGCAACCATTTGGCTTTGTCAGACAGCAGAGGCGTAGTAATAGGGTCGCGTTTTTACCTTTTAGGTACGGAACCCTAGCGGCTGTTTTCGACTTCGTATGGTTGCAATAGATGTACATACATACTGTAACACACACTGTGTGTTGCAATAGATGTACTACATAGCACAATTAATAGGAAAAGAAAAGAAATGGGAAAACCAGGTAGGTACTACCTGGTTTTCCCATTTCTTCGGAAATTCTTTCCCACGCATTCATCTTTATTAATTCGACACTATATGCTCTGCTCGACACATTAAATAAACATTCATGAGATGATACTAAACATATTATTTTTTCTTCGTCCATTTTACTTTACTTCGGATTTAAAATCTAAAATATGACATCCTGCCTTTTTAAACTCAGTAACAACACTGAAAGTACGCGTACGACGCGGGCGCCGACTCGACGCCGGGGATCCCCGCGTATCTTAGAAGACGCGCGAGCATTTTTTGTATGCACTTTATTGTAATAATTTGTTTATTTTCAAGTGCGTTAATAAAATCCTCTCCGCTGCGCTCCGTTCTGTCTGCGCTGAGCCTTAGACGTTTACTCGATTTACGCGATGGTGAAGTATTTCAATTGGCAGTTGGTGACTCGCACTAAGCATACAGTTAATAATGGGGCGGAATTGGGCGGTTTGATTGATGGTAAGTTAGGATATAAAATTTGTTCTGATGGTGAAGCTGACTCGTATAAATCTTCATTCAAAAAAGGTCATCTACTTCGAAAGTCTGCAACGCCTCATCATCAGGGTTCGGTAGAGTTAACTGTAATAAATACATTGAAACAATCATTGTTAGATAATGGAATATAGAAATTAATTAAATAGTCAGTCATTGCATTTGTGATCTTAATTCACTAGTTGCATGACCGGAAGCTTAACAAAACTTGCATCTAATGCGAACGCGTTTCGAGTTTTCGTTCGAGTTAGAAATGAGATGAAAATCGGTGTTTGCGCTCGGACTCGTAGTAACGCGACGCCCTAAGTAGATAGCGAAATTTTTATTTTCGAAATACAATCTTCCGCGAGTCTCGCCCGCTATAACAAATTATCAATGTCGTTTACAGATTCACGCAACAAACGTTTCCAAATTCGGCGATGTAATAAGCCATATAAAATGTCGACTTGCATGACACTTGGTACTACGTACGGTAACTTAACTAATTAAGATCGTACCTTTGATATAAACACTTCTGAGCGTTCACACTCGCTGTGTTCACTCGCGAATACTCCCACTGAGCACGCGTCGCCTCGGCAGTGGCGCCCCCTTGGGCGCGCGCCTTCCCGGCTGCCTCGTTCGCGGCTCGGAGATGGATGGTAGCGGCACCAGCACTTGTGCGCGGTTTCACCATTATATCCATTATTATACCACGCGTTACAATACTTAATTTGATTTAGAAACAAAACTACTAAACTGGTGTTGATAAAATTTACGTGGGAACACCTCTCAAGTATGAAACACTCATAGCTTTTCACTGTGTCGGGAATGACACGAACACACACAAACACGTACTTAAAGATACCCATCACAACAACAGAAATTTAAATTCATCATTCAAATATCTGTATTACTGTGAAAGTTACTTACCATAATGCAATCTTAAACAAGTGACATCTTTGCTTTTTGGTTTGTCACATAATATTCCTCAGTATCTGTTTCAGTTTCGGACTTCTAACACATTTTGTCTAATTCTGGAATGGAAAAAACTCTGATGCATCAATATTTCGAGATAGTGAAATATACAGAAGACTTGAAAATGGCACTTTGAATATACCGGGTCCTAAGACTTTGCCAGGACCAAATAATCCAGTTCAGCATGTGATTGTTTGAGATGGTGCTTTTGGAATATCTAACAGCTTGCGCGTCAGCCGGACGGCTAGCCGCATTGCGGGTAACCGCATAGTGCGTATGAACCCTTACAATTTAGGGTATAGCAGATCTAGATAATAATATACCTACGAACAGATCCGGAAATGCTTTAAGATAACATTTTGCAGAGTACTTTTGAGTACAGCGGGTAGTGTGTCCTGGCAAGAGGCATTAAGCGCCAAAATTAAACTAGCAGCATTTTAAACTCAAATCGTTTATTTTCTATTTATTAGTGACATAATTAAATACAAATGAAAGAAAAAAGAAAAGTTTTCCTATTTTGGAAAGTTTTAGAAGGGTGTACTCAGATGAGTACAGCGGCTACTTAGCGGTGAAAAATTTCAAAGCACTCTCTTTCTATGCACAGTGTTTTCAAGCAGGTTTTACATTGCCACCGGACTCCATGACACACCGCACAACGCAATTGTTTTTCTAGTTTTTGAGGATAGTGGCCTAAGCCACTGTTGGCCAAACCTGGCACTGTTGAAGATGAAGGGCGGCTTTTACTTTGGGTTCATCCGTCACCACGCTCGGAGGTGGAGGTATAATGGCTACATCATAGTCGGCGTCATCCTCACTATTTTCAAGAATAGCTTGAACAGCTTCTTCTAAGCCTTTATAGTTAACAGTCGCAAAACGTTTGGAAGCCATTTTTAGTAAACTGAAACAAAAATGAGGGTTTCCTTATATGCATGTAGCCGCTGTACTTGATTGAGTACAGCAATGTGTACTTCAACAAATTTTTACAATTACCTGCAATTTACTTACTTTTTGTGAATAGTTTTATACAATAGTGATGACTAAATAGAAATATTTAAGTTATATGGTCTAAAAATTACATTTAGATATCATAAATTACAATAAAGTATACTTACCTAAACTGGCGTGATGTCTCGTCAGTATGAAATGCTCCCTTTGACACAATTTCAAATCTACCCTTTTAAAATACTAACTAAGTAATCACTTTTCATAGTTTTTAATTAAATCTTTTTGGATCAAGACGTTTAGGTACGTTAATTGGGCTACTTTTTTTGTTTTTAGTTGTGCGGCGGTTTGTAATAGTAAGACCTGTCTTACTAAATATCCGCTCGCACGGGACTGAAGTTGCCATTATGTTACCGTAACGTCGCAGAAGTATGGCAATTTTTGGGTATTTGTGGCGGTTTAGCCGCTTTCATTGAACATCGGCAAAACATCATCTTTGATGTATGAATCCACTTTTTTGATTGCACGGGACAAAGGTGTGCCTACTTCTTGCTGCGTACCCACAATACTATTTAAAATAGACCATGGTGAAAATTTGTCCTGCACTGGTATGGCTGTCGAAGTTGAAGTGGATCGCTGCGCATTATTTTCTGCTCGTTGCCTTCTAATAATAGCCGCGACCAACTCTTCTACGCTTTTCTTTGCTTTTGTAGCATCATTAGTGTCCGAAAAAACATTCATTTTGTACCTTGGATCTAAAATGGTACAAATAGAAAATGTGCCACTTCTCTCGATACCTTCTAATCTTATACATAAACCTGTCCGAAGTTCCATAATTACATTGTTGGTTATATACATAAAACCCTCCACTAGCAGTTGGTCGCAAGAGTCCTTAAGACAGCGTGTCATGATGATGATGGTACTGGAGGTCATATAATTTTCACTACTCATGGCTTTGGTGGCTTCTTCGAAGGGCTTTAAAACCTTGCACAGTTCGTTGAACATATTCCACTCTTCTACAGATAAAACTGGTAAATATTTTCTAAGAATGGCGATAGTGGCACATATATAATTTTCTAATTCAACGAATCGACGTAACATGTAAAATGTAGAATTTCATCTCGTTGGTACTTCTTGGATCAACCGAGTTGGTGTATCCTCTAGCTTATCTTGTATTTGCACTTTTAATAATTTTTCTAATGCTTCTATGATTGATTTAAAATGCCGGATGATAGTCATTACCTTTTCTAAGCTAGCTTGGACTTGACGAAGGGCATCCTGGACTATTAAGTTTAGGGTGTGGGCAAAGCATCTGCATTGTCAGTTACAATAAAATTTATTTTATTCGTGACATCCCACTCGTTTGTCGTTTCAAGCAATGCAGCTTGGATATTTGCACTACTGTGCGTGTCTCGATATTGTGCACATTTTAGTAAAAATGTTTTTAATTCTAGGACTTTTGTTATATAGTGCCCTGTTACGGCAATGTACGCATCGTTGACCCGAGACGTCCATAAGTCTGTGGTTAGTGATATACATTCAATATCCTTTATTTCTTCTGTTTTTTGCTGGACTACTTTGTCGTATAATGTAGGGATTAAGATGTCAGAAACGTAATTAAATACAAATAATAGAAGGAAAAACTTAAACCTCAGGCAGGACTCGAACCTGCGACCACTGGCTAGACGCGCCAGTCGCTTTACCAACTAAGCTACCGAGGCCACTGCCTGGAAGTTTAAATTTTGCCTTCTATTTTATTACGTCTTTTAGGGCGACGTATGCGACATCTAGTGAACCAACCTTACGGTTTGGCTTTCACCGACACTGATTAACAATCTGTTAATTCAGATGTCCGAGAGATGATGCAGCCCAATACTTATTATTTTAATGCGTTAATGCGTAACAAATAATTAAAATAATATGTCAGAAACGGTTTTTCGAGATGGTAAAACGTATCCAGGTAAGTGTCGGGAATATTTTTTAAAAGCATGTTCTTCTACTAATGAAAATGGGAGATAACTGACTATAAATAACTCAGCAAGGTCACTATCAATTACTCTTTTTTGAGATTGTGAAATTCTTTTGACCGTTCCGTAACTATCGAGGCGCTGTTGCTTAGGGCGGTGCATAGGTATCGTCTAAATTCACTGAACTTGGTATTTGATGTGTAGTGGACGTAGTGGCTAACGCAACATCTGAGCTACACGACGAAGGACCAGGTTGGACATCGCTTCCTTGTTGACTTGCTACTTGAGTCCTTGTTGCACTTGATTGCACTGTAGAAACACTTTCGTATGCATCAAGATGTTTCCTCTTCAAATGCGTTTTCAAATTGGCGGTTGAAATTTTGAAGCTATAAACTTCACCACACTTGTTGCACTTGGTTTTTTTAACGTTTGGTAGTTTTTGGAAAAACTCCCACAGGACACTCGAATTGCATCGAGACATGACGAAAAAGTTATTTACTTATTCACAGTTTTTTACACGTATACTATAGACTTGAGTAACTCCGGAGCGATTCGTTCCGATGAACTACTCAAACACAGTGAACGAACTGAACTCGTTCAGTA
This sequence comes from Diachrysia chrysitis, assembly GCA_932294365.1. Lineage (NCBI taxonomy): Eukaryota > Metazoa > Arthropoda > Insecta > Lepidoptera > Noctuidae > Diachrysia > Diachrysia chrysitis. The sequence goes on along the minus strand of OW028659.1, from coordinate 2,434,411 downwards.
CTGTGCCGAATTATCGTTCCACAGTTCACCGGCTCATTATAATCCCGCGTCTCTAGTCTAAGCCCGCGTCAGTGTGTGTAGGTAGGAACGAGAGCCCTTTGTTGTATACGTCACCAACTCAACTCACCACATGCACTTAGCAAGATCTGATTTGTTATCGCATTTACACACACTGACAATAAAATTATTGTTTAGCTTTCTTAGTATTCGATATTCTAGAGACGTTAACTATTTTGGTCTCTATTTCATAAAGCAATAAGTTTATTTTAGATTGACATTCTATTTTATGCAGCTTTGTTTACGTTATGAGGTCGTATTTTTTAAATTGGTTAGAGAGTCGAATTGCGTTGAGTGAGTGACATCTTCCTATTGTGCCTACTTTTTGTTTTTTAAATATAAAATGACTTCTAAACGTAAACGTAAAACCAAAAAAGCAACATGTGATTATTGCAGTGCAAAATTAAGTATTACATCTGGAAATACAAGTAATTTGTCGCGCCATATGACCAGGAAACATCCTACAATACCTATCGTTTTGGAACGGCAAGTGGAAATAAATACTTTAAGATCTAATACTGACCCATCAACTTCTGCTGACCAACAACAAACATCGCAACAACCATCGAAACAAAATATTACTGATTTCATCATCAGAAAAAGACCTATTTCCGTACAAAGATCGCAGGTTATAAAATTGCAATTGGTGAAGTGAATATCAAAAGGCCAACATTCTCTACGTGTCGTTGACGAACCAGAGTTTAAAATATTATTACAAATGGTGTCTCAAACTCCAGGCTACAGTTTACCTGCTAGGAAAACGCTCTCAAAAAGTTTGATTCCAAAAATTTATAATGAGACCGTAGAGTTGATGAAGAGCAAGCTTGCTTCTGCCAAAGCAGTTTCTGTAACAACTGATGGTTGGACATCAGACTACACAAAAGATAACAGTACATCAATCAGTTACTTGAAAAGTTTGATATGACTGAATGTAATACAGTAGGAACTCCCATAGAATGTAAACTAAATGTTGATAAGTCTAATGTATGTGAACAAAAGCTGCCTTATCAAAAATTAATAGGAAGTTTAATGTATTTGGCTGTCCTAACTCGTCCTGACATTGCCTATTCAGTTAGTTACTTAAGCCACTTTAACAATTGTTATTCTTATGTACACTGGAATTATACAAAAAGAATTCTGAAATATTTGTCACAAACTAAAACATATTGTTTAAAATATTCTAAAGAAAGTGCAGAGCTTGTAGGTTTTGTGGATGCTGATTGGGCTAGTGATGCCACTGACAGACGCTCTTATACTGGTTTTTGTTTCACCAAATCGGGCGCTGCAATTTCTTGGGAGAGCAAGAAACAAAGAACCGGCTTTGTCGAAAGCGTGTCGAGAAGCGATATATTTACAGAAATTAGAATTTGAAATAATTGGTTCTTGTAATAGAATTGTTATATATAGTGACAGTCAGAGTGCATTAAAGTTATCAAACAATTATCAATCACATAAAAGGTCCAAGCACATTGATGTCAGATACCATTTCATTAGAGAAGTTATTGTAAATGAAATAGTTGATACTAGATATTTGTCAACAGCTAACATGCCCGCTGACTTGCTAACTAAAGGTCTGCCAGGTGTTAAACATTATAAGTTCATGAAAGATCTTGGAATTTTTAATTTAGAATAGCAAAATAGAACTATTTAATACTTTGATAATTTTGTTATTTTGATAAAGTGGGGGTGTTAGAATATTATCAAAATATGCTAATTTAATACACGTAGCGCCATCTATGCGCTGATCAGGTTAAACTTGTGTCTATTGTCTTTGTCTTTGCGTATGAATAAATTAGTCTATTCCCAACCGTTAACCAACGTCTTTTTATTAATAACGGCGTAACAACTCCGTTTATGAATTGTTTAAACCATATTTACTAGACAACACTTTCCAAAGGCTTTCCATACCCTCTATAGTTTTTATCAAATTTGTCACAGATGGTATAGTTAGTAGTCTCAGTCAGTCGGATTTTGTTGCCAGTTTTATTTTTTTAATATACTCAACAGTTTCAAATTTTTTTTTGGCTTTATGTCACAGTTCATGATGAGGCGAATTGTGTTTGACAGGCCCTTTATAAATTTACCATTAGGTATGAACATACTGCTCACATTTAAGGAATCAAATAAATTATCTATTAATAAAGTCATGTCTATTATTTGACGACAATCTTCGGAAAGATCCTTCCTTGCCGTCAAGTGTTCTGCCACAACAGCAACACTGTGACTAAATATTTGAGTCGCTGATTTCACACGCATTTTATTAATTTTATCAGGATTTATGTGTTCTTTCGTAATTTTGTCGAGGAGACGTAACTCTCCATAAGACTTGTCGGCAGCATATACCATTTGGTAATGTTCCCACTTTGTTTTTTTTATGATATGACGTATGTCATATCTTTGGTCAGCAAATTGTTTCTAAGACCTTTAATTAAATGAGGAGTATCATAAAGAGGGATTACGCTGTGACCTAACCCGGAACATTTCATAACGCCACTCTTTGCCTTGACGTAGATAGGAGGCTTTTGTTTTATTCACCAATTCGGTTAGCGTCAACATTAACAGGACTTTGGTCACATACCGTATTAACTACGATGAGGCTATGTTCCAATCAACCACGGATTTTATTAAAACCTCCAGTTCATATTTTTTCAATCCGGTTGTGAAATAGTATGCAATTGGTTGCTTGAAATTATTTTTCACATCCTTCACCATAAAAACAAGGGCATGGTCAGCAAATGAGGACTCTTGATTTGATGCAAATCCTTCCAGTTCATCCTTATGTGCATTAAAAAGAACTTTTGGCGTAATTGACATTTCGTCGAACATGAGTCGATCAGGCACATCCATTTCAGCAACCACTTTTTTAATCTTTTCAAAGATTATGGGATTTATACCCGGTACTAATTTAATTTGGCTCAATAACCGGTTCATTGCTTTTGCTGATGGCAATGCAACATATTTGACTCTTTTTAAAGAGTGACAAGGACATCACTTTTTCCTCAATCAAAAATCGTCTCCCTTTGGATTTCTTTTTAGACTGTAGTTGCATGTGAACAGACAGTTTTGCTGGTTTTGTCATATTTTTTGTCACTTGTTGAAATGCAACTTTATTGGACAATTTTTCTGCATCAGCCAATCGTGCTTTGAATGACTGCCCTTTTTTGCGCAAAGGACCTATTTCATTTTGAAGATACTTCATTTTTGTCTGGAGTGGTCTCATTTGTGTACAATTGAACCGCACCCCAATACTTTCATGAGCATCTGAAAAATTGAAAACATTATAATTAATACACTCACAGGCACAATTAACCGCCCACCTTGTATTTCTTTCCATTTGCAGAAATTGTCAAACTTAGACTACCTTTTTTGAGAGATATGTGTAAAACTACCTTTAAGGAAAAAGAAACAACAAAATTATTGGAAAAAAGTCGTTTATCAAAGTAAATTTAAACATTTTGGAGGCATAAATAGTGGCCCAAATAAAAAAAAAAAAAAAAAAAATAATGGGTGTTGCCGCCTCTGGCCCTTATGACTTCTTGAAGCCGGTTTGGTAATCCATCCATGTAGGGCTGAAAAGACTGAGTGTCAAGATTCGAATGAGTGAGAGCGTGATTGTGTGAGAGAGAGGGAATGGGATACGATGGCGGAAGACGAATGAGTGAAAAGACGTAACCTTAAGTGAAAATTGTTGGAAGTTAGTTTTTATTTGATTAAAGATAGTTTAAAGCCGATTCAGACGTTTGATTTCCCGCATTTCACGCCCACAAAAGTGGACAGTTGGGAAATCACAAGAGAAAAGACGTTAACGACGAAATACGACGAACGCTTTCACGTGTTCAAAATTGAAGATGGCCAACGACGATCCTAAGTCGACAAGTTCCTGGATGCCCGCCGGTCTTGGGTACGCAGACGATTTAATACCCAAATTTAATGGCCAGGACAAAAGTTACTCAGTTACAAAATTTATACAAGAGATTGAAGACAACGGTGAGATTTTCCAATGGACGCCGCTTCAACAACTCGTTATCGCGAGGAGGTCACTCACGGGAACGGCGGCGTTGTGGCTCCGATCGGAGCGGCCGTTTAAGAGTTGGGAGGAGTTGCGGTAAGCGATCTCCAAAGAATTCCCGGATACCCTGGATCAGAAGACCGCACATGAACTGATGAGTAGCCGAAAGAAGAGGAACGACGAAAGTTACCTTGATTATGTATTGATCATGCGTGAGCTGGGAAAACGTGGCAAAATGCCCGACTACGTTGCTATTAAATATATTGTCGATGGACTTCCAGGCGAAGAAACTCACAAAATTATGTTATACGGTGTGACGACCTACTCGGACCTCAAAGAAAAACTTCGTATCTACGAAACTCTAAAGAAAAAGATTAAAAAGCGAGAAGTGCGTAGCCAGCCGCGTGATTTGTCGACAAATGGTCGAGCGATAAGGTGTTATAGCTGCGGAGAAAGAAGTCATCATTCGAAAGAATGCCCTCATAAGCATCTTGGGCTAAAGTGTTTCAAATGTAATGGTTTCGGCCATATTGCACCGCACTGCAAAGCTACGGAGATACCCGAACGAGTGCCGAGTACATCACGAAGCGGACCGAGCGCGGGCGGCCAATCAGGTGCGAGTTTCGTCCGACGTCACCCGTTTTCATTCCGACAAGTTGGTACGAGTGGCGAGAGACCGCAAGATCAAGATGGCGGTGCAAATGGAACGAAGCGCACGATGTTCAACACGGATGTCACCTATTCGCCGGCTGATGGTGGTAGCACTGATATGACGTCTGATTGTTACGTTCACACTGTTTCGAGTTTGACAGATGACGGGTTTGACGTTACGACCACCTATCGTGAAGCAAACAATAACAAACAAGTTATGTTACGAAAACCGCGGAAAACAATAACAATATTGAATAACACAACAAGTGCTTTGATAGACACTGGTAGTGAGGTGAATTTAGTCTCACAAGAGTTCTATGTGTTAATCGGATCGCCGAGATGTGAGGACGATCCTTTATCATTGTTTGGACTTGGTCAGGCGAAGGTTCGGTCTATGGGCAAGGTTATTGTTTCGATGATGATTGATGGACAGATCTACTGTGACGTAATGTTTCATATAGTTCCTAATGTTTCTATGCCGTATAGTGTGATAATAGGACAAGAATTCTTAAGAAATGTTACCTTAGTGATGAAAAGTGGGAACATAATGTTTTTGCCAGTAGATGACAACTGGATAGGGCGCATAACCTGTTACTTTACAGATATTCTTTACACAATAGGTAATGAGATTGATAAACACATTGAAAACCAGGTGATGCATTTGGTTAATACCTACAAGCCGCTGAAAGTTAAGGATTTGCCAGTGCAGCTGCATATTGTTTTGAAGGATGACATTCCAGTGGCTCAGCGGCCACGCCGGCTAGCCATTAGTGAACAAGAGGAAGTTGAACGACAAGTAGAACAGTGGTTGAAAGACGGAATTGTTCGGGTGAGTTGGTCAGAATATGCTAGTCCATTGGTGTTAATTAAGAAAAAAGATGGTAAAGTCCGAATTTGTGTAGATTACAGACTAATCAATAGAAAGATGGTAAAGGATGAATATCCATTGCCAATAATTGATGACCACATTGACAAACTTGCCGCAGCTAAAGTGTTTTGTACGATTGATTTAAAAAATGCATATTTTCATGTGCCAGTGCATGAGGATTCAGTAAAATACACAGCATTTGTTACCCACAACGGACAATATGAGTTTCTGAAGGCCCCATTTGGGTTGTCCGTTTGTCCCAAAGTTTTTACCCGCTTCATCTCTGCCATTTATCGAGAACTGATGGCGAGAAATATAGTGCTTGTTTTCATTGACGATTTACTGATTCCAGCCAAGAACGAACAGGAAGCTGTGGACAGGTTAAGAGAGTTCTAGATGTAGCATTGAAATTCAGCGTTTTGTACAAACGCCAACAGTGTGGTTATGAGTGTTGAACTCATAGCGACAGGAGCGCGCAGCGGCGTAGTGCCGCGCTGTTCGCGAAATTAATTAGCACTACGGTGCACTGTGTAAGGCACGTCCGTATCCGATGCGCGCTGCAATCGGACTCGGATTATGTGTTGATAAATCATTTGTGCAATCAGCGTAAGATTGAAAAATATGGGTTTTTTTTTTTTTTTTTTTTAAGATATATCCGCTCATATATTGGATGGAAGCAATAATGCGAGGATCCCTTTCTTTTACCTCTAGTGGGGTAAAATTAAAATCGAAAATTAAATTAGCAAAATCGAATGAGGAGCAGGTCGACGTTGTTTTTGCATTTTCGTTTATGATGAGAGAGTGCAATGCATCGCAAAAGTCTCCTTCGCAGTTACCGCGGGTGTGGACACGGCTTAAATTATTAATTAATAATGTGGCAAAAGCTGATTCAAACTGATCACAGGTAGGGTTAGTATTGCGACACCCTTGGCTTCTCACTGCGCCAAAGAAATTTTCTAAAGGGTCCTGATTAAGGTGCCGCAACCATACTGACGACACGATAAAATTATCTTTTATTTTTTTTAACAAAGTTTGTATATCATTAAGTGTCCACACCCAATTGGTTATAGAGGGAACATTTCCTTTTTTACCAGTTGAAGTTATAAATTTCATTGAATTAAATATTTTAATTCCCTCCACCCACGTTTTATTGTGGACTGAGTTCGGCGTTGCTGGGCCAAGTAGAGGTTTGGCATTTTTATTTTTCATTTGACTTCCGTTCACCAAGTCAAATATGTTGTCCATAAAAAGTAGCAGGTCTGCAGTTTCCTTGCACTCTGCAGAAAGGATGTTCTTATCTGAATCAAACAGAAAACAAACACAATTAAATGACAATACTCAATAATGGTCACAATCAATAAATAATAATTATCCTTCTTACCTACATAAATATAACCATAGGAAAAGTCATACAGGAATGTAATATTAATGAATGGTTAAATCCTATACTCATATACTATTAAATGAGCAATATATACATGCAAGTTTTTACAGGCTGTTCTACCCATAAATATGAACAACTTTCCCTATGGGAGCAACTCTGATATCAGGAAAAAAAATCAGCTGTTTTTTTTTAATACCTACTCACCGCCTACTCGACCAAAATGTATGTACCAGCTGATTCTATTATATTAAATAAATACAGTCGTAATAAAAACAAGCCAAAAATTATGCTGGCTGAATATTTGCGAGGCGAATTTTACTTTCATTTTATTTAATTTCTCAGGGTTGACGTGATTTTCTGTTAATTTTGTCATCATACAGTAACTTTAAATGAGTCCATTTTGCGGTTTTTGTAACACCTTCTTTTGACGTGTATTCTAAATTTTTATTTAGGAAATTGTTTTTAATTCCTAGAGGAGGTGTGGGGGGTCATAGAGAGGTATTATTTCTTGCCCATTGATAAGAATTATAATTTCTTGCGGTTCCTGGCCTTTTCTTAAATATAGTCCTCTGGTCTCATTTACCAACAGTTTAAGAGCCTTTTTTTTTTTTGTTTGGGCGTGGGAATCCTCATGGACACCCGCTCACTCGAGGGAGCGAACGGGTAGTGTCAGACTCTTACTGACTAAACCTGAACCGCCGTGCTACGTCATCCGCGTTTCGTGTTGGTGCGTGGTAATGCATAGCAATTCTTCACGCACCAACCGCGGGACAGTTTGAAAGCCCGTCTATTGTTGGTCACATACTAAAGCAACCACTATCAACCCTGCTTCTTGTAAGCATGTTGTAACTTCTTTAATTTGTTTTGCCAGCTCGGGTCCCTTGGTTGCACTTGAAGCAAATGTGTATGACACTGCCTGTTTGAAATTATAAATTAGACCACGTATCATAAAAACTTGGGCGTGATCTGCAAATCCCCCCCTTTCTTTCATGCCCGTTGTCAACAAGACCTGTTATTTTGCTTCAGTGGCTTCAGTGAGACTTCATCGAACAACAATACACAAAGCTTTTCTTCTGTTTTCATAAGATTTGATTTGGTTTTCAATTGAGTGAAAATGTTTTTGTTAATCCCAGGCTTGAGATTACTCATTTAGCAGGCAAAATAAAAATCTTCCTGAAAAATCGGTATCCTTTGGGACTTTGCTTGAAGATTGACAAGGCGGCAATTTTTTCCTGCAATGTAAAACGTCGACCTTTTTCCTTTTTTCGGTCCTCCCGCCATTGCATTCGCATTAATAATTTAGCAGTATTTGTGCAATTTTCTAGAGTATCTAATACTGCAGGACAAGATGCAATTTTTTTTGTTACTTTTATTGTGGCTGACTGTTTTCTCACTTTATTTTTTATTTAGCTTATTTTTATTCTTGCCTTTACCACTTATATTACTTCAACAAATGAAGCTTTTTATACTCACGACGACATAATAACAAGCTACACATTTCCAGTTTTAGCTGACCTCGCATTGTACACTGGCTTTTCGTACAATGAGAAGTTAGCTTTAAATACTGGAAATTTATAGCTTGATATGTCGTCGAGCGTACCTACATATTGGGAGTTTTCAGATATTTTGCTTGATATCAGTTGATTTTAATTCAACTCTAGTGAAGCCAAAATTAAAATAATTAATTAAAAATATTATTTCGTTTTTTAAATTATAAGATTTATAAGTTTTGTTATATTTTGTGGACACTTAAACTTACCAAGATTTTGTGTTATATTTATCTTGGGTATTGGATAATTGTCAAGTGGCATGTTATGCTCATGCACTGGAATGTCCGGATCTGAAACAAGAGTTTATTTATTTTTTTAAGTTTTTTTTTCATCATGACTACAATCATGTGTTTTAGTATTGGTCACCTATCACCAACAAAGAATAAATATTTGAAGTGGTTCAAATATACACCAAAGTCAAAGTCCTTTAATTGCTTCACAAGCGAAAACACAATGGTATATAAATAAATATTCTCGTGCGATGATACATTTCGCCAATTGGTGGAGTTTTTAGTTTCAACAAGCAAGTAAAAAAACTTAAATTAAGTCTGACAAGACGACCCACTGACCACCACTCTCCTTGCACCCTGGAACACAGCAGTGCTTGTCCGAAGACATAGTGCAATAATACAAATGCAGTAAAAGAGTCTTATCTCAAACACAACACTATGGAGTCCTATCCTAGTTTTATAAAATCACACAAAATTCCTTTCTGGTCACAATTATGAATTATCCGGAGGAACCTTAGCTCAACTCAACGACAAATACACAACGAATCAGAAAGATCACAAAACATCAAAATCACTTAAAACCGGCGCAAGCGTCAGGTACCAGCAATTGATCAGTCAGACATTTGCATAGGGGCTACCAGCTTATTTATAGAAATACCACTAATTAAATTCTACCATCGCTGCATTCTACTGGAGCAAAGTTACGATAGTTTTCCTAAACATTTACGAAATATTTGTTTTAATTTCTCAAAAATAATCAAAATATCTTATTAACAAATTATACTATTAAAATCTTTATTGACATAAATTATAATAAAATCTACTATTTTAGTAGCAATTGGCCTCGCTTAATTGTCAATGTGCGATTTTGTTTAACGACATCTGTTGGAATTTTAGTGAACAGTGGTGCAGAGCTGCCATCTTATAGCCATAGTTAGTAGCATATCCAACTACGTCACGATATAACTCGACAAAATAAAAAAGCAGCTTTCTAACTGTTTGCATGGGGTCCATTATATACTTCGTGATTAAGTATCATTGTAACCACTAACTTCCCCAGTTTTTAGTACTAAGATTGAACCGCCTGTGCGTCATGGGCCTCTTTAAAGGATGACGCGCCTGGTGTGTCACGGGCCCCTTGTGATGTTTTATACGTATATCTCCGTTATCTTGTGTCTGTTTGAGGAGGAAACAGTTGTTTGGTGTTCTTAGATTCGTATTCGTTGATATTACGAAGGTGTTTCAAGGTAGGATTTATTGATTTTACTAAAATGCTACAGGGGTTGTAAACATATTGGAAACTTTTGTTGTATAGGTCATTTATTTGTATTGATAAAAGTGTTTTTTGTAGATAATCAGCAAGAAGACAAGATATTTTCTGAATATAGCCAGGGATTGTTTACTGACGAGTATAAACATTGTGAGCAAGATAATAATAAAGAGAACGAAAGTTTTTCTGAATGTAGTCAATCGATTTTGCAAAATATTTCAGAAAAGGCAAGTTCTTCTTATAGTTAAGATAAAAAATATAATTATGATACAGTCCAGCAGTCCAGCATTGAGGAAATCATGGATTCTGAAGAAGACAAATGTGAGAAAAATAAAACAATGTTGAGAATAATATTATCTAAGGATAAAAATAAATCAAGCTCTAATTGTTGTGCAGCAAAAAAATATTTTGATGCATTGGTTTCAAAAGATTTCAATGCAGAACTGACTTTCAATGCCAAATTAGGTAATTTAACCTAAGTATATATAAAATCATTACAATAATTGGATAGGTATATGAATAATTAAGTTTTGTAAAGTATGAATAATTCGTAAAAAGTCACTAGGTACTGCAGATTATTATTCACACTATTTAATAAACAACCTTGATATAACCACTACAGAATAGAGTAATCATAAAAAAAACATTAGAATCAGCTGGACACCTATGAAAACATCAAATCTTTATGTTAACACGCGTAATTGAAATTTTGCGAAAGTGACACTGTGCAAAACTGACTTTTGCTGAAGTTATGTTTTGTGATACAACCATACCAATATTTAATAAAATATTATGGTAAATTCTAAAACATTCCTCCAGGCAAATCCCGGAAAATTTGGGCAATCTGGGCATCCAAATAAAACTTCGACTCTTCTTTTATCGACACTATAGCAGTGTCTACATCGTCATTTCTTTTGGGCGAATGTGCTGGCAAATGGATTCTACCTCCTGCAGAACGCCTTATTTCTGTTTCTGTCTTGGGCAAGAGATGTTTAATAATTTTAAGCCCAAAATCGTAAAACTCCTTTTTATTTCTCTATTTGAATTAAATATTAAAAAAGCATTGATTACATTGATTTGTAGTATATGTATAATTACTTTTTTATACCATCTGAGGGTTTTGTGTTCTGCACAATAATAACGAAGCATTTGGTCGTGTTTATCAACAGACCTCATATATTTGTTGTATTCTACTTGTACTTTTGGTTCGTATGATAAATTTTCAAAATGCAAAGCACATAGTGTTATAGTATTCTGACATAGTATAATACTGCAAATTAACAAGTGATTTATTTTTAAATAGCTTAAAGTTTGTTTACATGCATTGTAATGGATATTTTTTACGAAAAATTTTTGTTACTTTTTAAAATCAACACCAATTTCGCTTAAATTAGTAATCACTGTTATTTGTCCTCTATAAGGCACTATGCCTCTTTTGCCTACAATAATTTAGATTAGTGCTAATAATACACAAAATAACAATAAAAACTTTATTTTGTATCCACAAAAACAAGTAATTTTATTAAAAGAAATGACAGCAAAATATTTCAACATAACAAAAATCTTACCAAAAATAAACACAAAAAAAAATCTTATAATTAACTTTCAACATAAAAAATGAATTTTTCGTTTATTAGTTATCAAAGCATATCTAACTAAGCAGCCTCCTTATGAGATCAAAAATTTTGAACGAAAAATATAATATAACAATATTTATTATAAATTATATATGAATGAGACCAAGAAAATAATACAAACTTCTTAAAATTTATCAAATAAATCAAAACAATTGTCCGTATCCAAAAGTAACATGTAGTTGTAAATAATAGTACTAAATGTAATCATCTGGTTATTCCCTACTATGAAAACTTACGAAACAATTTCGGTCCTTTTTTATGCACAATCGCATTTCACATATTTTGGTACACATAAAAGTAGTTTTTCCAGAATTACATGTTCTACAACGACCTTAAGATGTCACGATAGGATAATGATCATGTCCGTCATATCGTGGTTCTTCATCAGGGCGTACCTTTATAGGTTTAATTATTATGTTCCTAGATGATGGGCCTGGAACATTATGCAAATCCATTCCTAGTGGAGGTTCTTTTTGTGCTTGTAAGCCTTGAGCGATTTTCAATCTAAAATTTTTTGATCGAAGGTATTTGTCATCAGTCATTAATAAACCATATTCTCGTCTATACAATAGCCACGCATTATTTACAGATATATCAAGGAGCTGTGAAAAAATTGCCATAATTATACCACTTGTGTGTTTTATAATATGTTCTGTATATGGCAATCAACATATCGGAGAGATCCAACCCACCCATATGTTTATTATATTCACTAATTATTTTGGGACATTGTATGTCGATAAATCTTTTAGCGTCCTTACTGTATCTATTACATATTCCCATGGGTTCAAGACCCACATATCGCGATTAGTACAGGTTTATTGTCCAACCACTTCACCATGTATACGTATTTCTTTTTAAACACCCATTTGTTTTTTACAACCGTACCATCTTGCGGCTTATCCACTACTTCCCAAGAGTCACTGTCACGAAAAGATTTAAGTTCATCTTTCATTGCACACTGCCACTGATATTTTTCAGACCCACTCATTGCTTCATCGAGAGAAATCTGTCCACCTGACATATCTACACACATGCTCGCATTATGGTAGTAATCTGGTTTGCACCTAACACGTTTTTCAGGTAGATTGACGTCACACTGCCTAGAGATGATATTCCTTGCTTCTGGTGACATAGACAATGTGTCAACGAAACTGTCATCTGAGTTGCTTGATGAAATATCAGGGATATATGTCTTATCATTCTGATTTTCATTATCTGAACTATTCACAGAATCCTTGTCGGCTGACTCATCAGGTTGGCTATGCTCTTCAATCAAAATAGATGTTGTCGGATTGTCATCTATTTTTTCCATTATAACAACATCTCTGGCAACAATAACACTTCGTGAAGTTGGATCATATAAGCGATAGCCCTTGATATTATCTGAATATCCAACTAGTTACATTTTCTTCGCTTTTTTATCCCATTTCCTTCGCTTCTCTTTTGGTATATGGACCATTGCTGCAGCAGCTGGACTGCCGAAAATCCTTAGATGACTTACATCCGGCTTCTTGCCCGTCCACATTTCATAAGGTAGTATTCTGGTCCAAGCTGGCTGCTGGTGATCGCTTCTTAATATATACAGCTGTGTTTACAGCTTCCACCCAAAGGAATTTCTCAAATTGAGCATCATAAAGGAGACAACGTGCCTTCTCAACTTTAGATCTATTGTTTCTCTCACATAGTCCATTTTGTTCTGGTGAATAACTATTGGTTTTCTGATGAAGTATTCCACATAGCTTTAGATAGTCAGTCATCTTCGCTGAACAAAATTCTGTTCCGTTGTCTGATCTTAATATTTTTATTTTCTTTGACTGCTGATTTTCAACATATTCTTTGTATTGTTTGAAGTACATATAAATGTTTCATCCTTTGATCGCAGAAAATATACTGTGCACATTTTACTGAAGTCGTCCACAAATAACAGGTAATATCTTGCTTTACCCAGGGATACATTTTCCATTGGCCCACATAAATCCGTGTGGACCAATTCTAGGACCTCCTGACTTCTGCTGGTGCTTCTTGGAAACGGAAGTCTTGTCTGTTTGCCTTCACAGCAAACGACGCAACTGGACTTTCCAGTATCACATTTATTGTCAAAACTGATACCTTCAGCTGCTCCATTCTTTAATTTTCTTAAATCACTGGCGTCGATGTGGCCTAATCGCCTATGCCAAGTAATATTTGAAGTTTTTACTGCTGCTGCTAAATGTTGTTCAGATTTCACAACTCTTAATCGGTATACACCATTTTCTAAGTGAGCCTCGCCAATACATTCGTTTTGTGAATTGTAAATTAAGCATCCATGTTGATTAAACATTACTCTGTTGCCACTCGCAATTATCCTACTCACCGTTAATAGGTTCGTGGTGAGGTTAGGTACACACAAAACGTTTTTACATCAATCGTAATCTCTTTATAACCAACACATGTCGTGATCTGCATGTCTCCGGAGCACAAAACTTACACTGTGGTTTGATTCGCAACGATTATTTCTTTAGTCTTGGGTTGATAACAATGAAATTAAATTTCAATAGTTTCGAACGATGACGAAGGTTCATTATAAGAAGTGGCAGGCTCATTATATGCAGTGGAAGGTTCATAATTTGAGGTAGAAGGTTCATTATATGCCGTGGGAGGTTCATTATATAATGTGGAAGGTTCATTATGTGAGGTCATACTTTCATTAAATGACGTCGAAAGGTTATTATATGAGGTCGAAGGTACATTAAATGAGGTCGAAGGTTCATTACACGAGGTTGCACAATTTATTTCAATTGGCAAAGTCTTGTTTTTACAATCTTCTTGGGCAACTATATCGACAACAATTGCCTTCGAAGTTAAATTTAACTCTGACACATTTTCGACAGACCAAGTTTTAACTACGCCACTAGTAGATGTGCAAAGTATTGGAGACTGATTGAGTAATTGTTGTTTACTGAAACAACAAAATAATATTGAAAATCTTAACTTAAAAATTATCTGAAAACTGTAGGTAAGAAATGCATGTGTAGGTAGGTTACCTTTGAAAAGAATGTGTGTATGGTAATTTTAAGCATCGTGATTCAATATAATTTCGCCGAATATTCTTTTCTTAGGTTCCACTTCTACTGCCGTACTTAAAGATCTTGTCCTTTTCCGCTTTAAACCTGATGTGTTACTTCTAACTCTGAAACATTTTTGATTTCTGATTTGCTGGATTTGTAATAATAAAAACATTATATTGATATTAAATAGATATAAAGATCAACTGTCTGTATTATAGCTCACCTATCTTGTGAATTACTTTTTCTGGCTTGTAAATTAGTACCTTCGGCAACGTTACGTGAAAATTCAACCAAGCGACGACCTCTATTATTGTTTGCCGTACTTGCACAATAAACAAAAGACCTAGAAAAGACGAAAATACTAGTAACTTTAAAAAAGATAACCATTTAAATTTAAAAATAAAACCGTCGGTGAATAACGTGTAGGTAGATATGTAATCCGATGTCTGTAGTAAAATATCTCAAATTATAAAATAACTAGCTGTCCCCCGCGACTTTGTTCGCGTGTTTTAGTTTCAACGGTTTTTTATTATTGCAACATTTTTCATTTATGCTCCGCTCCTATTGGTCGTAGCGTGATGTTATATAGCCTACGGACTATCCAATACAAATAGAATTTCTTACTTTGAACGAACTCCTTCTTCTAAAAACATAAGAGGCGGAGAAGATATAGCCCTCACAAGAGAGGTGGTGGCTCATGGCCAAGTCACTGTTATTGTAATGTAAACAAAACTAATATAGTCACAAAATATTGATTTATTATTACAAATTAAGTTGAACAGGACTTGGCTCCTATGCGATCTCAAAACTTTTTCCGATGGAAGAATTGCGTAGAAAGACTTGGCCCTTTTTACATTGAATGTTTATGGTGGGATCTCATTTATTTTTTGTAGGTCTCTTTCTTTTCTTTTTAGGCTTTGTTTACGTAAATATGCGTTTATTACGTATAAGTTCCAATTTTTGCCAATAGATGGCGTTGTTAGTTGAGCGCCGGTTTCTGGATCGCGAGTTAAGATTTTCCGGCGCTCAACTAGGTCAATCATGTAAATATGTTTTTTTGTGAGCATCAAGCACTGTGTTATATATATTATACGCGCTTAATATAAAGTCCAGTGTTTTAATCCTCTCCAAGTCGACCCTCGTTCATGGTCCTCCGAGTCGGATTTAATCGCGAGTGGTGGTTCCGGCGGTGGTGATTTCCACCCTGCGTGCGTCATTTACTGGGCAGTGGATCGCTGTCCAGAGCAGACCCTCCCTCGGCGGGCACCAAGTGCGGTGTCCGGGATTGGGAGGCATCAGTGCAGTGCAGTGCAGTGCAGCAGCTGGTGCCGAGAGCAGCCTGGAGCAGGGAGCAGTCAGTGGAGCGTGGTGCAGCGCTATTGGCAGCTACAGCCAGAGGAACGGCGCCAGGCAGGGAAGTAACGTGAGGCAGAGGGTGTTATTGATGGTGCAGTACAGCGAGCCTCTTGTGGTGCAGTGCAGCGAGCTACCGCGAGCCATTTGCGGTGTAGTACAGCGTGCCACTTGTGGAGCAGTACAGCACGCCGATAACGTGGTGAAGCAGTGTATCAGTGAGTGAAATAAAATCGTGAGTACATTTTACATCTTAATTAATCAGGAAGAATAAATTAAATCATAAGAAAAAAGTTGCAAGTCTGAACTCTTTTGAAAATAACTTTTAGTAGAAATTTTTAGAACTTGTAAAATTTTATGTGTATATTGGTTCAGACGGGGAATCCATGCCCGATTTGACCCGTGTGTGTGATTTATGTTTACAACTTGTAAAATTATTGTGTGTAAAGTGGTTCTGACGGGAAATCCATGCCCGATTTTGGCCATATGACTTATTGTTTATGTTTATAACTTGTAAATTTTTTATGTGTCAATTAGCTCTGACGGAAAACCTATGCCCGATTTTAGGCCAAATTAACAAACACTTGTGATATTTAAAAAATAAATATTAAGTTGAAGATTTATTTGTTTTCGTATAAAATAATTGTTCATAAAATGGAGTCCTTCCGCGATCCAAGAAGATATTAGCACTAGAATGAGTAAGGCAAAGTCCAATTTAAAGAAAGCTTCTAAAGAGAGGTTAACCCAAGCATATCTAGAGACACGTCTTCAAAATTTGGAACAATTATGGAATACGTTCACGGCCACTCATACTGAGATTTTAAGTAAGTTTAACCCTTAAATTTGCAAGTTTTTTTTTCTCAGAATCATATGTTTTTCATAAATAAACTATTACATTGTTAGTATTGACATGAAAAAAATAACTACCCCCCAATTTCCGAGAAACCCTTAGTATAATATACTATACATAATTTGGTGCTGAAAGAGTTGTATACTAAAAAAATTGTATAGTATGCTATACAAATGCGGTTAGGGACTAGTTTGTGAAAAAAAAAAAAAAACGGAAATTTGTTACGAAATTTAATAAAAGTTACTCATTATGAAAATTATAAAAGCAATTTCTCTTATCTATACTAATATTATAAAGCTGAAGAGTTTGTTTGTTTGTTTGTTTGTTTGTTAGTTTGTTTGTTTGAACGCGCTAATCTCAGGAACTACTGGTCCAATTTGAAAAATTCTTTCAGTGTTGGATAGCTCATTTATTGAGGAAGGCTATAGGCTTTATAACATCACGTTACGACCAATAGGAGCGGAGCATAAATGAAAAATGTCGCAAAAATGAAAAAACGTTGAAACTAAAACACGCGGACAAAGTCGCGGGGGACAGCTAGTTGGGTATAAAACAAAGTCTTAGCTGACATTTTGTACAAAAAACATTTGTTTGACCCTTCTTACAATAACGACAACGACCATAACTCGTACCCGCTTGTTCATGGCTAATTTTATCACGGCGAATGTCATCACAAGGCCTACTTCTTTTTGGTGCTGCAATCTTTTTTGACGACGGTATGAATGGAACAACAGCAGGCAAGCAATGTCTTTGAAATTTCAATAACTCCTCGCTGACATTCAGTCGAAATTTCTTCAATATCATTGGTTTCTCACCAAGCCTTTTCTTGTCCCTTTTGTACGTTAACCAGGCATTATTTATACAAATGTCTAGCATTTGGGAGAATATAGAGAGATACCACCTTCTAGACTTCATTTCAGTCCTATACAACGCCACCAGCATGTCGGCCAAGTCCACTCCACTCTCACAGTCTCCAATGGATACGAATCTACGTATGAGCTGACCAATGTGACACACTTGTTGTCATACCATTTTATTACTACAAGTTGATTTTTTTTGACAAACAAGTTGAGCATTAGCACCTCTTCCCCTTTTTTTTAATGTTTTGTCGTCTTGCAATAATAGTTGACAACCTTTGAGTCTATTTGACCTAATGGTGCCTAGGCTAAATATACCATATTTTTGCCTCAAACTACACAGGTTTTGCGTTTTATCGTTTTGCATAATGCAATTACTGCTTTAGCTCCCCAACCAAGTGACATTTCCTCATTATCAAAACTAATCCCTATGTTACGAAAACTGTCTTCGCCACAATATAAAAAAAAAAACGTAAATTATTAGGTAATTGTACCAATCCTTGATACTGCCCTAGAAGTTGATAATTTTTACTTTAACTCATCACAATAAGAATTCCTCCACGGATATCAATAAAACGTTTATTATTTGTACTAGTAGTGACATCTCCTAATCTAACCTGGTATTACTTTCTCTGTGATTCCACGTCAAATGTTGACAGTTTAATTTTGTTTACGACAGTGTCATATCATGTTCGCCGCTCAATGCTTATGTTTACGAATTTCCTAAGGACCTTACTTGTTTCGACTTGTGTTACTCAAAATTGAAGCTCATAAAGTGGTAAGTGTTAACAATATTCTATTTGAGATGTTCTAGGTTATGTAAATATTTTGTTTTCCAACAGTTTTTGCAATATTTAAACGAAATATAAGGGTATCAAATACTAAGACAAAAAACATCTGATTTCCAGTACTTGATACAACTATCATCTACTAGGTATATTCTCATTTGCTCGATTTGATCTATTTTTTATACTATTACAATAGATTTAAGGTTGAACAATATTAGTATCAAATATAGCTTTTCTAAGAAGCTTCTACCCAGTCGTTGATAGGGGGTATCAATTACTGGGACGTAAAATATCAAATACTAGTACAATAGTAAAGCTGTCTTTTTTGTGCAGGTACTCATTGACTTAAGCGTATAATACGTTAAAGATGCCTCCAATAAAGGGAAAAATGTTCAGTTATTCAGAAGATGATATGATAAAAGCATATAATGAGGTAAAATCTGGGATTTCTATGTCCTCTACGGCTAAAAAATATAATATCTCTTATAGCACTCTTTCATATAAAGTGCATGGTAAGACACCACTTGAACGCCGTATGGGTCCGGTATCATATTTATCAACAGAGCAAGAAAATGTCGTTGTTTTATGGATATTGGAGATGGCTAAAGCTGGATTTCCCGTAACTGTGCAGCAGTTACAAGACGGTGTATGCAAGCTCGTGGCGAAATTAAATATTAAAACTCCTTTTAAAAATAACAGACCTGGGAGACACTGGTATGAATCATTTAAAAAAAGACACCCAGAAATTACCCTAAGAACATCCCAAAATTTAACAGAATCTAGAGCTGCTGTTACAAATGAAGCATTAAGCAATTGGTTTGCGGAAATTTCCAAATTTTTCAAAGAAAAATCTTTAGAAACTGTCATCCGGAACCCAAAGAGAGTCTTTAATTGCGACGAAACCGCCTTCTTCCTTAATCCTAAGGGTAATAAGGTATTGGTAGCCAGAGGCAATAAAACTGTGTATCAGAAAGTTAATGCTGATGAAAAGGAGTGTCTGACAGTTCTTTTGACCGGAAATGCAGCGGGTGATCTGCCACCTCCTATGATTGTATACACCAGTATACGAGAATTCCTCGAGATTTGGCTGTTAGCGTACCAAAACACTGGGGTGTTATTGGGCGTTCAGAAAGTGGCTGGATGACAGGTGAAACGTTTTTTGAGTTTATAGCAAACATTTTTAACCCATGGCTTAACCAAAACAATATTGAAAAGCCAGTGGTATTGTTCATTGATGGACACACTTCGCATTTAACACTACAAACCAGCAAATTTTGTTCCGAAAATGGTATTATTCTTGTGGCATTGTACCTTAATGCCACGCATTTAATCCAATCCATGGATGTTTCTGTATTTCGTACCTTAAAATCAGCCTGGAGAACTAGTGTTCAAAATTGGCGCTTACAAAATATAGACAATCCTAGACTCAAAAAAGTACACTTTGCCCCACTCTTAAAACAAGTTCTGCAGAACACTTTAAAACCATCTCTGTTTGAAAATGGTTTCCGGAAATGTGGGTTATGTCCATGGAATTCAGAGGCCGTACTTCAGCGATCATCAAGAAATAATACTTTGATAGAAGATCAAAATAAATCTCTAGAACAAATAACAGAGGGGCTTGCTTTTGTTGAAAAACACATTGGAGAGGATAAACTTAAAACATTCAGAAATTCCAAAGAATGGAGAGGAGACATACAGGATAAATCACTTTTTGAATTTTGGAAGAATATCAAGAATAAGCGCGACGTACTTTTGCATTATCAGTGCAGTTGAATCTTAATGTGACTCACCTTGATGTGAAAACCGCCTTCTTGAATGGTGATCTGTCAGAGACTATATATATGCAGAAACCTTTAGGTTATAACTTTACAAATAATAAAAAAAAATCTAAAATTGAAGAAGGCTATATATGGTCTCAAACAGGCATCCCGAGCATGGCATAAGAAAGTAGATAGTTGTATGTTAGCAGATGGTTATGTTAAATCCAAAATAGAACCATGTTTATATTTAAAATGTGTTGGTAGTAGTAAAACCATTGTAACCCTATATGTTGATGATTTTTTTGTTTTTTCTGATGACGAAAGTGAAACTAATCATCTTAAAAGCATGTTAGGTAAGAATTTTGTGTTAAAAGACTTAGGGATTGTAAAAGAATGTCTTGGCATGTCAGTTGATTTTGATAAACAAAATGGTACAGTTACTTTGAGTCAAGAAAGATATATAGATATGTTACTGTCTAAATTTAATATGGCTGATAGTAAACCAGTAAATACTCCAATGGAGATAAATTTAAAATGTAAAAAGGAGGACAACTGTAAAAGTGAGAATCCCTATCAGCAGTTGATTGGGCGCTTAATGTATTTAGTTGTGCTTACACGACCCGATATAGCTTATGCAGTGTCATATCTTAGTCAGTTTAATAATTGTAATACTGATGAACAATGGGTTTATGCTAAAAGAATATTAAGATATTTAAAAAGGACAAAAGACTTAGGTTTGAAATATAGTAAGAATAAGAATATTAATATCAAAGGATATGTTGATGCAGACTGGTGCAATGATGTAAATGATAGAAGATTATATTCAGGGTTTTGTTATGTACTGGCAGGTTCTGTTATATCTTGGAGCTGTAGTAAACAAAAATGTATTGCACTCTCTAGCACAGAAGCGGAATATGTATCAATATCAGAGGCCTGCAAAGAGGCTGCATATCTGAGAAACTTACAATATGAAATAACTAAAAGAATGTATTGTATTACTTTGTATAATGATAGTATGAGTGCGCAGAAGTTATTATTAAACCCTGTATTCCATAATAAAACTAAGCATATTGATGTTAAATATCATTATTGCAGAGAAATGTTAAATGAAAACATTGTTAATGTTAAATATTTATGTACATCAGATATGCCAGCAGATTTATTAACTAAAAGTTTAAGTGCTGTAAAACATTATAAACATTTGGATGCTTTAGGAATTGTTAAAGTATAATTTCATCTAAGTATTTGTTTTTAAGTTTGTTAAGTTGAAATATATACTATATTTTGAGTGGGAGTGTTGTAAATAACAAAATATAGAGACAACTAGCGCCATCTTGTGACAAACTTGTGAACAATTCCACTGTGTATTCTGTCGTTTTTGAATCTCCGTAGCAGCACGTTGTTTTATTATACCCTTAATTGTGGATTAATCCTGTAAATCTGATATGATATTACGTAATTCAAAATTAACAACATCTTCATCATTATTTTGTTGAACACTGTCCTGTACTATAGCCGTACGTATTATACTCTTGTCGATACTTTCCAATACGAGCATCAATCAATATATTATTTATAAATTGTTTGGCTATTAGAGTAGAATATTCGTCCTTTATATTTCGAAGTTCTGATCCCACATACTGCCCATAAACATCAAATTCATCTGTCATTTCATCTCTGTCCTCCAATCTTTTTTTACGTTCTTCATTACTTCATAAGCTTCATCATTTTTTTCGTCGTAACTCCAGCTTCTTCGCTACTTTTTTCTCAGGTTGCGGAATTGTTTCGGTTTGATCTGCTCGCGCTTCTTCATTTTGGTGTTGGACTGAATTATCTTCATTTTGATGTTGAGTAGAGTTATGGTCTTCCACCTAAAAAAAATAATGATATATTAATCTCATGTATGAAACATTTCAGAATTCATCAAATGAAGAGGAATGGAAGGAAGTCGCAAGAAAATTTAACATTTTGTGGAATTTTCCCCACTGTGTCGGTGCTATAGATCCAAACTCTGGCAGTGAATATTTTAATTACAAGGAACAGTTTAGTATAGTCCTTTTAGCTATTGTTGATGCACAATATAATTTTCTTTATGCAAATGTCGATGCTAAAGGTAAATCATCTGACGGAGGACTATTTCGTGAAACAGCATACTATATGAAAATTACTGACAAGACACTATCGTTGCCACCAATGGAAACTTTAGAATCAACTAATGTGCAATTACCCTATGTACTCGATGGAGATAGTGCATTCGCGTTGTCTGAAAATTTAACGAATTTTTAACTACAGACTCTCGCGGGCACGAAGAATCGTAGAAAATGTTTTTGGTGTGATGTCTGTTGTTTTTCGTATATTTCGGAGCCCAATTGAACTTAAATCTAATAATTCTGAGCTTGTTACTACGACTTGTGTATATTTGCATAATTTTTTGAGTCAAAATAAGCGTTCCAGAGCCTTGTATACTCCACCAGGAACTTATGACAGAGAAGATTCTGAATTTAATGTAATATACGGCACTTGGCGTATTGAAGTAACAGGAAATAATCTACATTCTTTAGAAGATGAGAATGAAAATGTGGACAGGTCTCTGGTACCATCCATTATAAGATATATTTTTTCTAACTATTTCATTAGCGAACAAGGGAGGGTATCTTGGCAAAATGAACGTGCTTTAATAAAACAATTATGTGGTTAGGTTATTTTATAATAATAAAAAACTTACATGATTCTCAATTGTGTCTTTATTTCCAGTTGTTGTTTCACCTTTTATCAAAAACAGCAAAGGTTCATATGCTAACCATTTACTGCTAAAAAGATCTTCACCGCCACTTCCTGTTTTTTTTGAACATTTAAATTTCTTCCTCTCGCGAGTGAATTGCGATCGAAGAGTATGTACCTTGCTTTCAACCTCTTTCACAGACACATCTAGTGTTTTCGCTACTGAATCCCATGCATCTAGTTTTTTTAATTTATTTTTATAGTCTCTGTGAGCAGTATCCCATAAACATTCATAGTTTTGGTACAATTCGATTAATTTGAGCACTCGTTCGTTACACCACACTACGGACATTGTTGCGCGTCACGTCTCCACTCGACAACAATTGATGCTCAACTAACGATGCTCTTAAACAAACAACAAGCCGCGCGTCATGTTGCGCGCCAGCTAGCAACGTCGCGCGCTGTTGTGCAGCGTTGCCGTACATGTTGAGCGTCACGTGTCGCGCGCCAAATTGTTATTCTGTATCTATTTTGTATCGACAATATTATCTGTGCAAACTGGTAGCGCCCTCTAGTATAGAATATGTCATACTGTATGTTTATAAAAAATAAAGTTCAGTTCTTGTTGATCACTCACGCGTTTAATTATAATAGGTTATGAGCCCAGTTTAGTTTTTCTCGCAATTTACTTGGATATTCCTAGTGGAAATAAATTTTGCAGATTGAGAAAAACTGTAATTAACGCTGTGATTGTAAAAATGACGACGAACTACCTTGTCAGTGTGCCTAAATTGAGAGGACGAGAGAACTATAGTGAGTGGGCTTTTGCGGCTGAGAATTTCCTAGTTCTTGAGGGAATGTCTGATTGCATCAAGTTGGAGACTGTACCAGCAGAAGTAGGAGCAGCAGGTGACGCGAAAACAAGAGCCAAACTAATTCTGACAATAGATTCGTCGCTGTACGTGCATATTAAAAGTGTACAAACGACCTATGAACTGTGGAAGAAATTGAAGAACCTATTCGATGATTCAGGATTTACGAGGAGAATCAGTTTACTAAGGAGTTTGATTTCCATACGACTCGAAAATAGCGTTTTAATGACTTCATACGTGACACAAATCATCGAAACAAGCCAAAAGTTAAGTGGCACGGGTTTCAACATTAATGATGAGTGGGTAGCATCGCTTTTATTAGCGGGATTAACAGAAAAATATTCTCCCATGATAATGGCGATCGAGCATTGCGACATACCATTGACAGCAGACGCCATTAAAACAAAGTTGTTGGACATGGAAGAAAGCGGAAACGAAGGCAACAATAGCGCTTCCGATTCCAGTGGCGCGTTTGCGAGTTTCAAGAAGAACCGGAATGTTGGCAGCAATTCGACCAAAGACAACGCCCAGATGTCAAAGTCAAAACCAAAAGTTATAACATGCTACAAATGTAAACAAACAGGGCATTACCGCAACCAGTGTACAGTTGCGAATAAAAATTAGTCAAATATAAATAAAAATGAACGTACAAGCAGTAATGCGTTTAGCGCAGTGTTCCTGAATGGTGAATTTTGCAAAAGTGATTGGTATATTGACTCCGGGGCGAGTGTTCATCTTACCGCGAACGAAGAATGGCTGTCAAATGTGTCGCGGGATCTTATTATTAAGAATATTGTCGTAGCAAACAAAGATAAAGTACCTGTATTATGTACTGGAGATGTGCAGATTACGACAAAGACACGTGATTGTGAATACGATATTACAGTAGAAGGTGTATTATGCGTGCCGAAGTTGACTACAAATCTGTTGTCTGTTAGTCAACTTATATCAAAAGGAAACAAAGTTTCATTTAACAATCATGGTTGTCAGATTTTCAACCAAGCAGGAGTACTGGTGGCTACAGCGAATCTGTTGAATGGGGTCTATAAACTAAACATGCCTAAGTATTGTTACCAGCTGCAGTGATGGTATCCAGTGAAGTTTGGCATCGACGTCTAGGTCATGTCAACAGCCAGTATTTGAACAAGATGCAAGATGCTGTACAGGAATTGACACTTGATAACAAGACTGACATATCAAAGTCATCGTGTGTAGCGTGCTGTGAGGGCAAGCAAAGAAGGTAGCAGAAGTACTGAATTGCTACATATTGTGCATACCGATCTCTGTGGACCAATGGAAAACCGATCTATAGGTGGTTCTAGATACTTTATGCTGTTTATAGATGATTTTAGTCGTATGACATATATTTATTTTTTGAAAGCAAAAGATGAGGCATTGAAATGCTTTCAACAGTATAGAGCAGAGGTTGAGAATCAACTAAATCGCCGCATAAAGATCTTGAGAAGTGACAATGGGACAGAATTCTGCAACAGCAAGTTTGATGATTTTTTGATGTCGCATGGGATAGTACATCACAAAACAAACCCATACACACCCGAGCAGAATGGTCTCTCAGAACGATACAACCGGACTATCGTTGAGAAAGCTAAGTGTCTACTGTTCGATGCAGGTCTCGCGAAAAATTTTTGGGCAGAGGCGGCACACACTGCAGTGTATTTACTGAACAGGACTGTGACCACATCATTAAATTATAAAACACCTTTTGAGATATGGACGGGCAGAAAGCCTGATGTAAGCCATTTACGTGTTTTTGGTAGTACAATCATGGTACATGTTCCAAAACAAAAGAGATTAAAATGGGACAAAAAATCTGAAAAATGTATCCTTGTCGGCTATTCCAATGATGTCAAAGGGTACAGGATTTACAATCCAAAGTCTAATACCATCACTACCAGTCGAGATGTTATAGTATTGGAGAAGATAGAGACAGAAAATGTTCTGGAGTTAAAGGAAAGTTGTTCAGATAAAGTGAATATGGTTTCAGTGGGGGAAAAAGATTTGACACTTGCGGAAGATTCACTTGAACAATCAGAGAGCCTGAACACAGATGACAGTGGCGAACTGTATGTACCTTGTGAAGATGATACATTGGACACCTCTGAATCTGGTACAACAGATAGTGAAGAATCCATAATACTTAACAATACCAACGTAACGAGTGGTCCTCGACGTAGGCAACAGCCAGACAGATATAGATTTGTATGTGCTTGTATAGAAGATGACAACATATTCACGGGTGAGTTAACGTTGCAAGAAGCCTTAGAAGGTCCTGAGAAAGCACAGTGGTTAGCGGCAGTGCAAGATGAGTTACAGTCGTTTGAGAAAAATAGTGCATGGGAAATCGCAGATGTACCAATAAATGGTACTATAGTGCAGTGCAAGTGGGTTCTGCGGAAAAAGTACGATAGTGAAAACAAAGTGCGTTACCGTGCTCGTCTAGTCGCAAAGGGCTTCACTCAAAAATATGGTGTAGACTATACAGAAACATTTTCGCCTGTAGTAAGACACACAACTTTAAGACTATTATTTGCATTGTCTGTAAAGTTAGGTTTAGATGTTAACCATTTAGATGTAAAGACTGCATTCTTGAATGGTGATTTAGAGGAAACCATTTACATGAAGATGCCAGATTGTTATAAAAGTAGTAGTTCAGGTTGTAAAGTATTAAAACTTAAAAAGGCTATTTATGGACTTAAGCAGGCCTCTAGAGCATGGAATAAAAAGGTGGATAATTGTTTAATCAGTAATGGTTACAAAAGGTCGAAAATTGAGCCATGTATGTATATAAAAGATATTAACAAATGTAAGACCATTGTAACAGTCTATGTCGACGATTTCTTTATATTTTCCAATGATAAGATTGAAACTAAGAACTTGAAACATATGTTATCTAATAAGTTTAGCATCAAGGACTTAGGTGAAGTTAAACAATGCCTTGGAATGAATGTGACCTTCAATAAAGATTTAGGATATGTTACTCTGAGTCAAGAAACTTATATTGATCAACTTTTGAGCAAATTTAATTTAAGTGATTGTAAGACTGTTAATACTCCGATGGAGATTAAACTAAATATAAACAAAGGTCAAGTAGACATAAATAATCATGTGCCCTATCAACAACTAATTGGTAGTTTGATGTATCTCAGTCTCAGTCTTAACTAGGCCAGACATTAGTTACTCTATAAGTTTTCTAAGTCAATTTAATAATTGCCACACAAAAGAGCATTGGGAATATGCAAAGAGAGGGTATTAAAATATCTAAAACAAACTAAATGTTATGGAATAAAATATTGTAAAGAAGGTAATTCAGAAATAACAGGCTATGTAGATGCTGATTGGGCTTCTAACACTATAGATAGGAGATCTTATACTGGAATGTGCTTTTTGTTATCTGATGGTGTAATATCATGGGAATATAGAAAACAGAAACATGTAGCCCTCTCTAGCACTGAATCTGAATATATTGGTCTATCTGAGGCTTGTAGGGAAGCATTGTATTTAAAGGAATTACAATATGAGATAACCAATAAGATGTACACAATCAGTCTATTCAATGATAACCAGGGTGCACAGAAGCTGTGTGCAAACCCAGTCTTTCACAAACGTACAAAACATATTGATATCAAATATCATTTCTGTCGTGATCTAGTAAAAAATAAAACTGTTAAAGTACTGTATTTGCCAACAGCTGATATGCCGGCTGACATTCTAACTAAAAGTTTATGTTCAGCAAAACATTATAAATTTATGTTGCTTCTTGGCATAGTTTGTATTGAATAATTTTTGTATAAAAATTGTTTAGTGAATATTGCGATAAGTGGGGGTGTTATTCTGTATCTATTTTGTATCGACAATATTATCTGTGCAAACTGGTAGCGCCCTCTAGTATAGAATATGTCATACTGTATGTTTATAAAAAATAAAGTTCAGTTCTTGTTGATCACTCACGCGTTTAATTATAATACAAATGTTGCCTAGTGGAAACGCGGCTTTATTATGGTAATCAACTCCATTTTCCCATCCATCTTTTTTTCTGAGCGTATCTTCCGAAAATCATCATATAATGATAATATCAAATGCATATCGGAATCATGTGTAGGGTGGCTATTAATATTTTGAATTTTATCTGCAATAAGTGCCATCACGGTAGTATCATCTACCTTGCCTCGCTTAGCTGTAGATGTAGAAAGATCAGATGCCGATGGCGTTGCTGGCCTAGATGGTGGTGCAATCGATGTGGAAGAGTTATAGCCCAGTCAAATTAGCATTTGAGCCTACAATAATTCCGATAGAGCTGAAAATTGGTGGAGGTCTTAAGTTCGCTATTAGAAATGAAATGCCAAAAGTCCCCATCGATATCGCGTGTACAAAAAAAGTTATTCGAGGTCAAAGGTCATGAAAATCGGTTTTTTGCTTTTTTCTCGGAAACGGTAAGTATTATCGTAAAAATAGCTTATATAAAGTTGTAAGTCATTAAATTTCCTATAATTAATGTACTTAATTTTTTTTCTCTACGAAGTACCAGTTTCGAGATATTGCGGTTTTAAACATTGATTGATACTCATACGCGCGCTCATGCGGCTTATACGGGTCATCGACCATTTACTATAAGTAAAAACGCGACAGTATCTATGTTGTAAGCAAATTAAACAATAAAATGTTATTAAATATAATATTTATATAAATAATATCTATAAAAATAATATTTTTTAATATAATTTAATATAATATTTATTAATATAGCATTCAAAATACAATAATATTATGCACACGTTATACATAAACAATAGGGATGTTTCCTGGGTATGAAAAGTTAAAATCTATTTAGTCCGTCAGTTAGATAATAAAAAAATATTAGACACGTATTTTTTCTTTTATCAAAACAATAATAAAAATACAAAGATACACCGCTTTAAAGTTTCGGAGTGGGGGCTTATGACGCTACGCCTCGCTAAAAATCGTAGCGAGGAGTGACGTCGCGCGTAACTTTAGTTCTCTGTATTTTGATCATTTTTTGTTTGCAGGAAAAAAGAAAAAATACGTGTCCAATAAAATTCATTATCTACAAGACGGACATTAAAAAAAAAATAGGAAACAGGCCCATTGTTTTTAAAAGAAAAACCGACTCACTTATTCGTGCTCTAGTATGAGGTGGGTTATTACCAGATGTACTGGGTTCTCCCATCTTATGCTGTCTTTTAGCTGCAGTAATACTACTCTTGCGTGTGTAGTTTTTACGACACAGCACGTGGACTGACACAGATTGCAAATCTTTTAGGTAATCTACAAACCCATCATTTCTTTCAGCACTCGAATCAATCAGTGATTGTATTCCACGATCAACAACAACAGTTTTACTTTCAGTCAAAGGTTTACTACAAATAAAGCAAAATTTCGACATTTCTTCAAAATTATTAACGATTACAAATTGAAATTAAAAATAACATCAATGAGCACGTCTGTTCACTGTGAAAAAATGGTCTATACTAAAAGTAGCTCTGTTATGTACGTCTATCGGAAGAAGTTTAGGTATATGTACATATACCTAAACTATGGTGTCGCCTCTACAACAATGGAGTAGACAAACAGATGTTGCTCAAGGTTATAGAGAGGGGAACAAAATTGGGGACTGACTATACATTCCTTTAGATGTTTAGATTTTAGAATCTCAGAATATATATATATTTATACGTATACATATTTATGACGTATACGTATACCATGAAGAATAGAGACGTCTCTCTATTCTTCATGACGTATACGTATACATATACATATACGTGCACATATTTATAACATTTATAATATTTAATAAGTAAATGTTATGAATGCTATAAATACTGCGCGATATTGTTTTATACATTTTATAAGTGTAAAATTTTATTTTATTATAAATATTATATTAAATTATATTAAAAATATTATTTTTATAGATATTATTTATATAAATATTATATTTAATAACATTTTATTGTATAATTTGCTTACAACATAGATACTGTCGCATTTTTACTTATAGTAAATGGTCGATGACCCGTATAAGCCGCATGAGCGCGCGTATGAGTATCAATCAATGTTTAAAACCGCAATATCTCGAAACTGGTACTTCGTAGAGAAAAAAAATTAAGTACATTAATTATAGGAAATTTAATGACTTACAACTTTATATAAGCTATTTTTACGATAATACTTACCGTTTCCGAGAAAAAAGCAAAAAACCGATTTTCATGACCTTTGACCTCGAATAACTTTTTTTGTACACGCGATATCGATGGGGACTTTTGGCATTTCATTTCTAATAGCGAACTTAAGACCTCCACCAATTTTCAGCTCTATCGGAATTATTGTAGGCTAAGGCCATTTTTATGGCTAATTTGACTGGGCTATTAGTAATTTCGGCGGATTCATTCTCTTGTGATCGTTTTGTCGTAAAAAGAGGCGACAAACATTGAAGCTGTTTAAAATGTACATAATCTCGCCGTGATTCAGCAGCTTTCTCGTATTTTTTCTTCAATTCTCGCGAATAGCAGTCCCTAATACGTATCCATCTTTTTTGTAAATCGGTTGCTAAAATAAAAATTATTTATATTTGGGCACTGGATGTACGATAAATTAAGATAAATTTAGGCTTGTTAACCTTTATTAAATTGTATAACTGAGGTTTTAGAAGTTTTTCCTCGTACTGTATGCCTTTTTCAGTGAGCCAAGCCTGCATGTCAGCTTTTTTGGAATTAGAGGTTGGTGCGAGATCCAACTGTTTATTATGATAGGACGCGTTGTCGACTACCACAACGGAATTAGGTGGTAGGTTGGGCATTAACTGAGTTCGGAACCATTTTTCATAGTTCTCGAAATTCATATCGTCGTGGTAGTGACTGATTTAGTACCAGCTTTAAAAGTCATGGGTTATAAACTCAGTTTTAGACCCTGCGTGGACAATGACAACTCGCTGTCCTTTGGAAATAGGTTTTTTGAGGCCCTTAGTACCATCGGTCCAGGCTTTTGAAAAAGATTGCAATGAATCTACGTAAGATTCGTCTGTATAAACAATAGGCCTTCTCTCTTGGCGATATTGCTTTATTTTACGTAAATATTCGATACGTTGCAAACGTGTATTTGAAGTCTCAATGAGCAATTTCCGGTTGTTTTCGGTATTTTGCCACCGAAATCCCAAACTCTCAATTATTCGCCGAAGACTTCGTTCTGAGCCTTTGAAATTAATGTCTTCCTCTAGCTTTCTATTAAGCTTTTCGACGGTAGTAAGTTCATGATTTATCTTGTGAAAGTTATGAATGCTCCTCTTTATTACTCCTTGGTCGAAGTTATCGATATTTGTGACCGATTTTGTTCTGGAACGTTTGCCAGGTACACTGTGATCAAATCAGAACTATTGGCTTGATTGGAGATGTTCCTTACCGTTGCAATTGACGTATTTGTGGACTCTGCTGTCCTGTTTTGGATTTTCCCTAAATCGCTGATTATACCATTTATTTTATTGTTTCCCGCCTTAATAATTTCGGCAGTTTGTTTTATCTGGCTCAAATTTACAGTGCTGCTGTCAGAATAACTCAGTAAAGTAACTTGTAGCTTCGTCAATCTCACTTTTGATTTATTTCAAGGAATCAATTAATTCATTAGATTCTATTTTCAAAAAACGATTCACGTCTTAAACCAGTTTCCTTGCCTGTCTTTTCAAAACAGTATTTCTTCTAGGCATATTCAATTTAAAGTCATAAACAAACTTAAAAAAACTAAATTTAACAAACAAATTCAAACTTAACAAAAAACAACAAAAATTAACAGCAATAACAATACAATTAAGAACGCGACTGTACATTGGATGTGCGCGGGGCGTCGTATCAGTGCGGGGAACGGAATACGACTGGAGAGCCAATGGGTGCTACGCACGCCCGCCCTTCATCCCGCTAGCCCCCCTCCCCCCCCCCCCCCCCTCAGGTACCTTACTTTTTACTTCTGCGCAATAACGGTCAGCGCTAAAGTTTCGTGCCGCTACTTGTAGTGTAGGTAACCTACAGTGTGCCTGCACCTAGGGGCCCGTCCTTCGATGCTACAGTGACAGCGGCAATGAAACCATGTATCGTGATGTGTATGTTTTATCCAAAGTGATAAGAACGCCATATTTTAAAAATTGTATTTACATATCGGAATTCTCTAATTACATAACGATCCCGAAAACTGTGTAGGTATGCTGTAGTGTAGGCTAATACGAGGCATGCCTTTTAAGTTTTGTCGTTTGAAGAAAAAAACACAACTAGAACCTTATAGTACTTTTTATTGTTTTTCAAAGTATTCACCACGTAGCGTAATACACTTTTCCATTCGCTCAAACTAGTTATTATAACATTTATTCCACTCTAAAGTGGGGGTGTTCAAAATGGCTGACTTGAAAGCATCGACTGCTTCTTCACCGGACTGGAACTTTTAACCACGAAGACTTTTCTTAATTTTAAGATTTGAGGATGATCAAGAATTTCTACTTTTTCCAGCTTAAAATACTCAATCGTTTGACGAGCGCTGTGTGAGCTCTCGCTGTCGTGGTGCAGGATGATACGTCGCTTTGAGTTAAATTTTCGAAGTTCGGCGATGACTTGTGGTAAACAAACTGTGGTATACTACTCTGCGTTAACCGTTCTACGATCTTCAAGTGCAATAGTCGCAACATGACCGGTTTTTCCAACGAACGTGGCCACCATCTTCTTTGAAGTGCTTCGAGAACGAACAACTTTAGTCGAGTTTGGCTCGTCTTGAAAGACCCAGATTGTAGATTGTTGTTTGGAATCAGGATCGTAGACATAGATCCAAGATTCGTCACCACTGATGATGTTGTAGACGTGATTTGACTCTCCTCGGTTGAACCTTTGCAGAGTTTTCTTACACCATCTGACGCGGGCCGCCTTGTGATCGTCGGAAAGCAGATGCAGTATCCAACGGTAAACTAGCTTTCTCACACCAAGCGCTTTATGCAAGATCTTCTGAATGGTTGTCCCTGAGATGCCTAATAGAGCGTCTATCTCTCGATGCGTCACATGACGATCTTCGAGAATTAGTTGTCTCACAGCAATGATATTATCTTCAGTGAAGGCGGATTTAGGGCGTCCTTCGCGAGATTTGACTCTAACACTATTATGTCCACGCTGGAATTCTAAATACTAGCGTTCGACAGTCCGCAGACATGGGGCTACATCACTGAACACAGATGTTAGCTCTTCAAAACACTGAAGCCGTGTCAGGCCTCTTCTAAAGTTGTAGAAAATTATTGCACGAACATTTTCCTTAGAAAGATTCATTTTCGTACGTAACCTGACAGGTTCCAATCAACGCTGTGACTAAACAATAGCATTAATCCTAATACTTTCAACTGTTTTGAGATTCAAAATTTAAACATTTTCGAATATAGAACAGTTTCAAATTCAAAATTGCCGGGAAATATGGAAACGACAGAACTTAAAAGGCACGCCTAGTATGGAAGTAATTTTGCTAGTTCACTTTATGCTTTCGAACTGAATGTGTGTCATCTAATTTCACGTTGGACTGCAGAGAATTTAGTGCGGAATTATGTCTGAATATGCGAATAACGAATATTATGATATGATAATATGTGTAGGTGCGAGTGACAATAACAATCTCGCAGTGAGCCAGACAATTGTACAGGCGGCGTTACCCCAACAGAAGGACCCCGTCATTCAAGCGGAAGAAGAAATTTTAAATGATTTCGCCGAGGATCCGAGGCGGAGTACACGTGGTTCCGCAGCTGCTTCAGGTGTGACCTAGACTAGTGCCTGGCGTGCTTTAAAGAGAGACAGACAACACCCATACCGCTACCAACGGACCTAGGAACTGATTGAAGCGGATTACAGACCACGCATCGATTTTTGCCAGTGTTACCAAGACCGGATCCGTGCTGACCCAAACTTCGGTAGGCTTATTTTGTGGAGTGATGAGGCCACTTTTACTAGGCATATCGAACCATTTTTCTAAAGACCTAAGTTCTGTGTGTACGTGTTGTGTTTGTTATCCCTATTGTGAATACTTTCATGTACTAAAACTATGAGTGTACGCGACCTTTTTGCTAACTCTTAATAAAACTGCGCAGGAGACGAAAAGGAAAATGGTATGTAGAAACCTACAAACTTAATAATAACTGATACTTTTACTCGTGCGTTAATTAATTAGCCATGGTATAGGTACTTATGTGTGGATTAAAGCAACGAGGCAACAGCTGGTGAGGTGCAAGGACGCGCCAATGCCTACATATCTACGGTGTTTGTTGGCTCAGCCCTATCGATAGGGCTGCACATAGTAAAATATGCAATATGCAATATGCTGCGGCATAGTAAAATTTAAATATTATTTGTATTTTGTGAGACAAAAACAAAATTGTTCAAAACTGGAAAATGACCATGGCGACCTTCCAAAATACTTAATAGTGTATCAAACAATATAGGGTTTCTCGCTTAACATACATTTTTTGCGTCACTCGGTAGATGGCCCTTCTCCAGTCTAGCTACTACCTATGTTGGCGTTCTTTGGTCAAGGCCTCTCTTTGGCGTTGCTTTGTGGTGATCCACAAGCGTCTTAGTTGTTTAGTTGTTGCCTGAAATAAATAAACAATATGGATACACCCACTGATACATTTAAAATGTGCACCTCTGCCTACCCCTTAGAGGAATCAAGGCCTTGATTATACATTATGATATTATGTATATACAATCTCACATAACCTAAGTCGGCTCGTCTGATAAACGAAGCATACAAACATACAGTATATGTAATTAGGTTTAAGTATAGAATGGTCACTTACCTGTCTGGTAGCGAGAGGACTTGCATTATATTCGGCAGTAACACGAATCCAAGTCTCGTTTTTATTCCGTAGTGAAATTCCATCGGTGTCCTTATTTTCTATAATATTTCTGTACTTCTTTAATATATCTAAAAAATGTTTTCTCTCAAGCGGACTAAATACATGTGTTGTGCGTGTCCGGGATACTTCAGGCAGATTCAAATAAATGTAACTCTCAATAAATATGAATCTTATATTTTGGGTTCCACAATACTTGGTTATAACTAACTACGTACTATGTGTGCGTTGAGGCAGGGCGGTGTACTGTAGACGACTGGCAAGCCGTCCGCTCGCGCTCTCCTTATTCAACAAAAATGCAACTCTGCAAATCGCGTTACTAAGTCGCCACACATGTTATTTTGATTCCATTTTATGTATTCAAATATTTTGTTCCAATATTAATAATACGTAAACAAACACCAAACCCTTAACTCTTGTACAACCACAGATTATAATGATGTGACGCGCAATCGCAGGCGTATGCGTTTTGTTGACTTGTTGTTTATTAATTAGCGTCGACATTAAGATGCTGGTCGCATCTTGAAAACGTATCAACTGATACCGCTCTTGAGATCACGATTGAGAACTATCTATTAATACGGGCCCTAATTTACTATGCACTGAAGTAATGCTGGTATAACCTAATTCTGGCTACTCATTTGTGGAGAATTCAGATTTAAGTGAAGATGATTTGAGAAATGGCAGTTTTTTGAAACTATGTCGCAAAAAAGCCGTCGTTGTTGAACCCATTCATGAAGCTTCTATTATTATTGAAAGAACCAGCTCACCATTTTCATTTCCTACAAAAAGTAACCTTCCTGTTCCTGTAATGACCGGCGAATGACAATTGAAAGGCGTATTTCACCGAGAAAATCATGTAACAAACCATCAGCTTCACATACAACTGATTATTTCTTTGATAATGAGGATGTTTATTTGCCCAAAGATTTCGATTCCGATGACAATGTAAAAGACAAAAACTATTGTGTTACTGAAGAACTTGACACTACTGATTTAGATACTTTCATTGAAGAAAACGATGTTATAGAAAAACGCAAAACAAAAAGAAAGAAAGACAAGCTACGTCAATAATTCCAAGCGAGGATACAATAATTGAAGCTGCAAAGACTACTTTGACTATACGGAAAAGGAAAATAATAGATGAATTGCCTGCGGAAAGAGAAAAAAAGAAGAAACAAAGTGTGATAGAAAAACTTTCCCTGAAAGAACCCTGTAAACCTACATGTAATAGGCTCTGTAACAAACACATTAGTATGGAACAACGTCAGGTGATTAATTCAAGTTACTCGGCCCTAGATGCAGCAGGAAAAGGCATGTTCATCAAAAACAATGTCAGCGTCGCGAATGTCAAATCTCGAAAAAAATTAAATAAAGAGCCGAAACGAAACCAAACCTTTAACTAAAAATAAAAAAATAAAAAAATACTAGCAAGCTTTATTTAGATAACAATTTATCAATGAAAAAAATGTTTTCCTTGTATAATTAATTGGAAAACCTTCATCTTTATAATAATACAGTGCAAACTTTACGCCAGTATACCGATATAATTAATGAAAACATGAATACAGCATTCTTCGTACCGAAAAAGGATTTGAGCGACAAATGTCACAGTTTTCCTAATGAAAACGCTCTAACTGAAGAACAAATTAAGGCTTATAATATACATGTATTAGAGAATAAGTCGATTGCTAGAGAATTTAAAAGTAGCGATAAAGTTCTTGCACAAAATTCATCGGAAATAGTATGTGCTACATTTGATTTTCAAAAAATTTGAATTGTCCTCATGGTGACGTAGGATTATTTTATAATAAAATAATAATAATAAAAGGAAGCTATCTCTGTACAACTTTACTGTATTTGACATTGGAAAAAAAGAAGGAACTTGCTTTATGTGGACCGAGTGTACAGGCAAGAGAGTAGCGAATGATGTAAGCAGTTGCTTACTTCAATTTGTTAAAAGGAAGTTAGAAAAAGGTGCCAAGAAATTTTAGTTTTTGTCTGATAATTGCGCGGGCCAAAACCGCAATCGGATAGTATATTCTCTATACATGTACCTGGTCAAAGAATATAAGATAGATATTACTCATCGTTTTTTGGAAGCAGGACAGAACGAGGAGGATACACAGGACGTGGACGACAGCGTCCACGCTCTTATCGAACGAGATTCTAAAGGTAAAATGATATACACTCCTGATCAGTGGTTTGCCTTAATACGTTGGTGTAAAACTAACGGAACCCCATACAATGTAGTGGAAATGGCTCAAGACTACTTTTTGATTTTAAAGGCTTATTGGATGATCGAAGATGGAAAAAAGATATGAAAAATGAAAATGTTAAGTGGAATAGTATTAAAGAAATCTGTGTGAGTAAAGAAGATCCAAACTGTTTATATTTTAAATACAACCTTTAAGATAATGCTTCATGTTTAAACACCAAAATAGAAACAAGAAGTCGTGGAAGAAAGGAAAAATGTTGAACTAAAAAAATCGTATACTCAACTACTGCCAATACTTGAAGCCAAATATAAGGATTTAATTCATTTATGTAACACTTCAGCCATACCTAAAGAATACCATAGATATTTAAAAAAATTAAAATACAGTACTATCCCATCTAGAGAAAACACCGATGATTCAGATTAATTGTTAAATATATACACGATGCAATTCAATTCATGAGCATCCTTTTAAGGGGTCATTGTACCTAGTCATCATTATGAACAACTTTTACTATGGGACAAAATCTGAAATGGGGAAAAAAATCAGATGTTCCCTACATTTATGTTCGCATAACTCGTCAAAATGTATAATAATAATAATAATAACGCCCTCGGGGCAAGCCGTTACCTCATCATGAGAATAACGCAATACCTGAGATATTAACTTGCTTTTTTCAACTTTGAGATATAAATAAAAAATGTATCTAAAGGTCTATGTAGAGCATACATCCGCAGGGCAGCTTGTGGCAAGCTGTTTGTGAGTAGCGACACAACGGACCTGAGTGCTCCAGGGAGTCACTCCTTAGGAGGGCTCCCAGCTCTTTTTTGCCTTAACTGGCTGGCTAGAGGGGTCGCTAGAGCTATATGCTCGGGGGTGGAAGTGTCTAATGGCGTAATAGCGAGGAAACCCGCTCCGGGTCCGCTACTGTGACCCCCGATGGTGAAATCGGGGCCGCACCCCTCGACACCCCTAGCCGCTCGCACTGGTGTTGCCTCCTGCTGCCTATCGTGGCGGTTATGTTGGGAGACCCATCCGGTGAGCTGGCGAGTCACCACCTGCCTATTTGATTACATTAACACGTGTGAAGGCAGGTGTCATAGTTTCCCGATTTAGTTCCAATAACCAATCTACTAACATATACCTACACATAGCCTAATTTGTTATTTTTTCCATTCATAATTTACAATAGCCTTGTACTTTGGACCGTTCATATCTGTTCTTCCATAGAACTGATGTGGATGGGCCCTGGTAGATGCCCCATCCCAGTTTAAAGTTCTCAACAAGGCCACTGCGTGTTGGACCTGTGTCCCCACGTAAGCCTTTCAAAGGACCGGGTATTCTCGATACTGAGGATAGCCCGTGAAAAATGAGAGGTACAAAATTACAAAGCAGAAAAAGGGTAGCAATGACACCTGAACTAATGAGAATTTCATTGTATCACAGGTGCCAGTGCCTTCCTTATTTAAATTTACAGAAGTAACATAAATTATTATAACAAGAAAATAAGATTAACTAAACAAGCTGTAATGTGTGAATGTGTGTTGGTATAAGTGTGTGTAAGAATGTGTGAGAGTGCATCATTGATTTTGTATGACTAAACACGATCCTAACGGTTTGAGCAGATTTTCAGTTTCTCTATAATTTAGGTTAAGGAGAACGTTTTGGATAACTTTTTTGCAATCATTTTTATTTAAATCGTAGATATATTTTATTTTATTAATGCGATTGTAAAGCCGAGAACTATTAATGAAGTAACTTCGACCGGCAAGAGAGGTTTTATGGGATGGTATTTCACACACACTGTCAAGTCTTCGACTATTACTGGACGTGGACAAGTAGGGGGTAGACAAGTGCTTACGAATAACGGTTTGTCGAACATATGGTTGTCTTACAGTGAGTAAGGAGCATTCTTGATATAGTTGAATGGATGGAAAAGTGATGGGTTTTCGTAGAATAACTTTGATCAAAGCTCTCTGAGCCCTCTCCGCTCTTAACATGCTAGAGGAAAAAGTACCTCTCCACGCCGCCGGTATACAATAAATTAAAATAGATTGCGCTAGTGAAAAATGAACAGTTTTTAATGTTGTGATATCAGCGGAAGACCTAAGTTTTTTAAAAACATACATAAGCTTTCTAGTTCGGGCAGCTATATTTTTTAAGTGAGTATCCTAGCTTAGTCGGTAGTCTATTTGAACACCTAGATACCTGATGTCTGGCATGCAAGCAAGAGGCAGGCAATCACAAGTGGAACAAGAAAAGTGGCAAGTGTGTGCTCTTATTTGTAGAGAGTTAGATAGCAATCCTGCAGACGTATAAGAGAAGGTAATATATTTAGTTTTGTCGCTATTTAGTGTGAGAAGAAAGCGATTTTCTGCAGCATTGACAGTTAACTGCCAGTCGACACCTTCAACAATCAAGGCTGTGTCATCAGCGTAGGTAAAAATTTTACGTTTTTTGTGATCGCACGACGGCGACGCTAGCGACAAAACGGAACACTTGGAACTAAAGCTGTCACAGGCCTGGTACGTACTCCTTTTCACACATACTCATGTCACTACACGCCCAACATGCGCTTAACATAGTTCACCATGGTTTATTTCATTACAGAATCTGACTGCAAGAAAACTTGTTTGAATCTTAGAGAGTCCCACCGACGAGCTATCAAGAAGCGTAAAACTTCAAGTGGTCGTAGCAACGACGACGAAAAAGTGGAACTTTGAAGATAAAATGAGTTTTTTACGACTTCATTACAGAGAAAGAAATACGATCTCTTCGGTTGATGATGATGACGGTT
This sequence comes from Diachrysia chrysitis, assembly GCA_932294365.1. Lineage (NCBI taxonomy): Eukaryota > Metazoa > Arthropoda > Insecta > Lepidoptera > Noctuidae > Diachrysia > Diachrysia chrysitis. The sequence continues at coordinate 2,394,588 of OW028659.1, read as the reverse complement.
CAGATGTTAGCAGCTTCTTGGATAATGATGATTCACAGAACTCAATAAACATAATTCGTAATAATTCGTCATAATTCATTTAATAATTCAGTCTTCAGAAAACTTACAACCGGAAACTTCTGCACTTTCGTCGTCCAAGTCGTCTGCATCTTCAGTTACTTCCAATATTCCAAAAAAAAAAAACAAAAGAAAGTTGCGAAATTGAACGTAATTCAGCGTCACATACTTTAATGAAATATTTACTAGATTACAAGGTAAACAAAGAAGAAGATGAGTTAACATTTTTTAAGAGTATTGCGGCAACGGTAAAAAAAAACTGTATATAACCAAGCGGTTATAAAAAGTAAAATATATAACGCAGTTTCTGAAATGGAGTTAAAAAAATCGCAGATAAACAAAGCTATTATAGTTATGGCAACCCTTACATTCCCAAAAGACAAGATCACATGCCTCGAGGTTATAACATAACACTATAAATAATAATAGCCACGAGAATCAATCAATGTCGAAAATAACTGGCGCTTCAAACACTGATGACAACATTGATTATGTGGCGTTCAAAGAAGCAATCTTCTGTCAGCTTGTCTTCTACTGAAGCCGAATATGTTTCTATAAGTATGGCAGCAAGTGAAGCGTGCTGGCTTGTTAATTTGCTGCATGATTTGGACGTTCAAAATGATAGCCCAGTTAAGTTGTATTGTGACAATCAGTCAGCTATTTTGAATGCAAGTACAGACTCAGTCAAACGTCTTAAACATGTTGATATTAGATATTACTTAATTAAAGATTTAATTAAAAATAATAAATTGATATTCAGTATATAAGTACTTATGAACAATTGGCAGACACGCTAACAAAGTCATTAAGTAACTTAACTTATATTATTAAGTAACTTAACTTATAGATATTGAAACAAGAACTCCAAAAGCAAATTGTAGGCGTTGGATGTCCTGCCCATATACTGCATAATTGTGTTAGACACGGTGCAGATAAATTAGAAATAGACATCGAGTCCACGGTGATGAAAATTTATAATTATTTCTCAGTCTACACAGTTCGCACAGAGAACTTAAAATCATTTTGTGAAGCTGTTAAAATACAATACCAGCAACTGCTATACCACAGCCAAATACGATGGCTGAGTTTATTTCCAGCAATAGAAAGGATCCTGAAATTATTTCCAGCATTAAATGAGTATTTTGAAGTTATACTTCTTTAGGCGCGTTATGAAAAAATGATGAGAGTGAAATTTTAAGATGCGCGCGCATCTTTCCCAGTATGAAGTTAGTCGCGCATGTTGGTACGCTCGTCAAAAATGATGAGAGTGAAATTTTAAGATGCGCGCGCATCCCGTATGAAGTTAGTCGCGCAGTTTGGTACGCTGTCACCTCTGACAACTGTTTTCATATTTATAATATTTATCAACATGTTTCTAGTTTATACATTCACAACACGTGTTTTAGTTTCATACAAGTGCGAATTATATATGTGCTAATAAATTATATTCAGTAGTGATTTTAATTGAATATTTTGATTGATATTACTAACTATTTGTGAATATTAGTGAAAAAAATTGTGCTTATATACTTTTTCAAGTGCTCCAATATAATTGAGGTTAACTATCCGTATGTATTATTTATTGATATAAATTAAAATACTTTTATTTAATATAATTAACACTAAATATTAAATTATTAATGTTAAATACTTATTATTATACCAGTTTATGAGAAAGAAGTTTATCTTGTTCCGCCAAAAAAGTATAACTTCTTACGTGCGTACATAAGTACACACACACTTTTTTTTTATCAGTCGAAGGAACTCCAACAGTGATCAAACGATTTTTTGAGAACCCGTTCTCCGAGATTTATTTATGGCATATTCACTCATTAATGCCCCTGTTTCAATCCAAAATTCAAGCTATTGAGAAAGAAGATGTTACTATTGTAGAAATTAACTGTATATTAAACGCAACTTTAAATGCTATCAAATCTCGTAAAGAAGAACATTTTAAATCATTGACAGTTATTCGACTACTGAACACTCTGGAAAACAGCGGAATTAGTACCGATAATTTTATAACGGAGATTCTGGGCCTGTATGTGGATCTAACAGCTTATTTGGAAAAATGGATAAAAAATATCGAAGATTTCTCTTCCGTCCGGTGGATGATTTTACAAAAAGAAATGAAAAGTTTCTCAAGTTCTGATTTAGCTTCATCTGTAGAATTTCTCTCTAAGCTGAATATCAGTGTTGACGACGTGAAACTGTTTGACGAATACGAAGTTCTAAAAGAATATTGTAGAAGTTCAGATAACATTCTTTTTTCTGAAAGTTTAACTACACAGTGGTGCAATTTTCTCAAAAGTAGGGAAGTGAATGGTGACATTACAGAATTTGTGAAAATCTGCCAGTTTGTGTTCTCTATTTTGGCACACAATGCGAACGTAGGACGTATGTTTTCTCTCGTCAACGCCCAGTGGAGTAAAGAAAAAAATCGACTGATAATTGAATCAGTAAAAGCAATATTGATTACTCAGGAGAATTACAAAACTGTATCTTGTGAAGATTTTTACGTTTATGCATTAAAAAAGAAAGAACTATTAAAAAAATAATGTCCGCTGACAAATATCAGTAGGTAATAAATATCCTTCTTCATTATTATCTGTTGGCTTTTACTTATTTATTACCTACAGCCTTAGATTATGTACCTACAGCGTTTTGCTTTACACAGGCATTTTTCTGAAAAATCAGGCATTTTAGGTACCATAGACAGGCATCCCTCTATTTACATATGGTAACCCTAAGTGCGATTCTATGCCTGTCAATTTTGAAAATACGTCCTTAAAGATAAAATTATAGCCGGGAAATAAAATTAATGCAAAGCCTAGTCAAATTCGTGTGTTATTAGAGTAAAGTTTGAAATTATTATTTTGGTATTTTTCATTTTCGATTTAAATTATTGTTTACAATAGTATTGACTATTAGTCTTTTACTAATAAAAAGTTTTCGTAACCATAAATAAGGATAATTCGTCCGAATAAGCCGCTCAAATGGGTTAGTCCCGCTATGGTATGGTCCCGGTATGGCACCCTCTTAAAATACCTATCAAAAAGTCCCGCTATGGTACCCATCTTTTAGATCTACGTTAGACAATAGAAGGTACAACTGAAAAGAAAAGTGTATCTATAAATAAATACTTTTAGGAGTGTATCAATAAAACGTCTGTTTGCGATATTAAATCAGTCTTTTATTAATTCAAAATATTTATAAAAAAATATCAAACAGTAAAACGAAATATTAATTGCAATGTAATTTTTAAAATAATCAACAATATTAATTACCAATAATCAACAATAAAAAAAATATAAAAAATCCACATCTCAGAAAAGTATTACTGTAAATATTATAAACTACAAATAAAAACAACATCCAGACATAAATATTAGTTACAAATAATCAACATTGAGAAAAGGCAGTAATTGTAAATTTATATAAACTACAAAAATAATCAACAACCAACTAGACAAATATATTAATTACAAATAATCAACATGGAGAAAAAGGCGCAAATTGTAAACATAAACTACAAAAAATAATCAACATCGAGAAAAAGTATTAAACATTTTAATAGGCTAAAAACAAAATTAAAATAAACTATTTTTTTAAATGTTCTGATCGAAATATTGACTTTGATATGTTAATCAGAAAATCACCAATGATAGCTTTATTTTCGTAACTTTTTGTTAGCTTTTGAATCTGGCGGTCGATTTCTATACTTGTTCTTTTTCTTGAATTTATAGGTGATCTTTTTAGTCGAAAGCTATAACAAAAATCATCAGTTATTTAAGTTAAGCTATATTTTTTTCAGTAACCGTCTGTAATAGAAGGCGACAACCAATAATATCTACCAAAATAAATAAAATCAAATCCATTTTCAAATTCTTCTATGTACTCGTATTATGTAAAAAAATATATATCTGCTTTTAAAAATATTATATCTGCTTAAAAATATTGTCTAAAAAATACAACTTACTTGGCTTGTCAAAGTGACATGTGTCGTTGCCAATTGTTTGCAGAAACAATAATAAACTGGGATTTTTTCCAATAATTTTGTTGAATCTGCCATTCCATGATTCCGCCAAGTTAGTTGTTCTATGGCGTTCATTATGGCAACACCAAATGAGGTCTGGATATTCAAGCCACTGAGTGACAAAATAGTCATTGAATTTGGTCATAGCTTCATCGTCGAAACTGAAAAAAATACTTATTAAACGTTCGTACTTGTAAAGCAATGAAATTAACAGGTCCTTACTGATATTGTTGTTCTTTACTTTTTTGCCATATAATTAGAGTTAAGTACTCAAACATCATTTTGGAAAGTAACCAAGATATTATACCTATTTTCCATTATATGCAGCCAGCCGTCTTCAATATCTTGTTTTGGCAAAAACGCCAAGCCTATGCATTGCTTAACATGGTTCGAGGACTCTTCGTGTTCCATGAGATTTAAAGATTTCGCTTTTTTGATAACGTTCTTTTGAAAATGTACGTTACATCCATTTATTTTGATATCAGGAAAAATCTTCGCTGCTGCATTTATTACTCCTATTTCATAATCGAAGGTAAATTTCGATGGACGCCATTCAGGCAAAGTTTGTTTAATCAATTCGAAAACTTTTTCATAAGTTTTCCCTTCTTTGTTTTTTAACAGAATATAAAATAATGGTGTTACATTCGTGGATAACTCAGTGCTTCCCATGTCTCCATGAATGACATAAACTTGTTCGAATGGGTTTGGGCAGCCGTCGAAAGTGCCATCACCAAAGTAATGCGTTACACATTTTATATATTCCTTTACTTCTGTCGAGGAAAATATAATTATTCGATTACAGTCTTCATTACAATAATCAGCCAATACATACTTATTAAATTCTTCTGGTATTATAATTTCTTCCACATTCTTAAATTGTGTTTTTGGTACGTTCAACGACTTATTTCGGTGTCTGTATAATACTGTTTTTAATTTTTTATAGTCAGGAACATTTCCTGTAAGGTGTAACCCTTTGTCTTTTAAGTTACCCATGTGTTTTTCGAAAATTTTCTGTACTGATCCGTAATTTGAATTTACTTCTTTTTTGCACTCACTTATAGCCATTTGAACTTCATTGTCTTCAAAATGTGGCACGCACTGATCACTGTGTTTATAATCTTTAATTATTGTATTATTGGTATTCTCAATAGTTATATATCCACTACATTTAATACTATTTCTCCTATTTACACAATGCCAAGTACTTGAATTTTTATTTTCTCTGCGTTTAATATATTTATGTCCGGCACGTAATAAAGTTTTTCCACCGCGTCGACTGTCAATAATTATTAAATTTACACCACGTGAACTACTTGACCCAGACATTGCAATAGATAAACTAACAAGCTATCCTAATTACTCATATCGCAAAAGTACAGCTGCAAATAGCAAACTAAACCCGGAATAATACTGTCTCTCTCTATTTTCATAAAAACAAAAGGGAAGAGCTAGATACGAATTCGAGGAAGGGCTCGTCTCTATTGTTTTACGAAAAAACCGGTTGGTCAGGTAACTACCTGAAGTGAAACGACAATTACCGAGCGTGATTTGTTTAAAAAATAGTATTAATAAATATTATCTTGCTTAACTATAATAGTTAAGAAAAGATATTTTTTATTAATACTATTTTTTTCTTAACGCATTGTATAACTTTTCTTTACAACAGTACCAAAAACTGAAGGGTACCATAGCGGGACTTTTTGATAGGTATTTTAAGAGGGTGCCATACCGGGACCATACCATAGCGGGACTAACCGGCTCAAATTGTGGCATTGGTGCGGGAAGGCTTGGATAAACGAGCGATTGCTAGAATTATAAATTTAAACCGGTCCACGTTTTCTAGAGTATACCGAAGGTTTGTAGGGACAGGTTCTTATAAAAGGAGACCCGGTACTGGCTGAATTCGAGCAAGCTTCCGTCGTGACGATCGATTTATTGTTTCAAATTCCCTACGAAATCGTTTCCTCACGTCAGTAAACATCAAAACAGAGCTAAATGAAGTGCGTGGAGTAAACGTGAGTGCACTAACAATAAGAAGGAGGCTTAAGGAAGCGGCAATCACCCCTTTTAGACCAGCAAATGGTCCGAAGCTGTCTGCAGCTCACAGACAAACTAATTTAAGATTTGCGCGTGACCATCTAAATTGGACTGAAGAGCAATGGGCCTCCGTATTAGAGCAATGGGCCTCTGTATTAGAGCAATGGGCCTCCGTATTATTCACCGATGACTGGAGGACATGTTTAAATGGTGCAGACGGTCGCAGAAGAGTCTATTGTCAAAGTGGGGAGAGATATAATCAATGTTGCATTCTGGAGCACATGCTCCAAAGGAACATTCCTTTTGGAGGCGGTTAGTGTATGGTGTTGGGTGGCATTTCAATGATCGGGTGAGCGGTTTTTTTTTTATCGACATAGTTCGTCAAAACGGTAGAACAGGAGGTTTTTCAGCATAACGCTATAAAACACGGGTTTAAGAAGCTCACGTGGTACCTTACATGGCATTAATAGTCGAAAATTTTACTCTAATGCTAGATAAAGCCCGACCCTACGCTGCTGCACAAGTTTGACAATATTGCGCAGAGGTTGGGATACGTACCATGAATTGGCCAGCACGCAGCCCCTATCTTAATCGCATTGAGCATGTTTAGGACTGTCATTCATTGCCACCAACGCACCATTTGCGTTGATCGAAATTACTACATCATGCCACCAACGCACCATTTGCGTTGAGTGACCGCTTGAAGTTTATATTGTATTACATAAAAACGGTAGAAATATATTTAAATAATGGCAACATTCACAGTTTGAAATAATTTTTAAATATGGAAGCATTGATGGTTTTTGATCCATACTGTCAGTTTTGTATCATATTATTGTTTTGACAGTGAAAAACCGGTTAGTGCTAAGAAGGTTTATTTTGATTTTGAAATACCTTGAGTTTTATTGTGTGTTCTACAAATATTTGTGATTTGGGAGATAAAGGTAAGAAATATTCTTAATTTTATCATTCTTTTCCATAGTTTCATCATGTATTTTTTAAATAAAATCACATGAACGCATACGGTGCGTTCATTGGCATAGCAATAAAAATCTTTGTTTGATAGGTTTATAAAAAAAATAAAATAAAATAAAATAAAAATTATTTATTTCGGACCGTAATCCATATTATGTTAGTAACACACACTGCTTATAAACTATACAGTTAGTAATGAGCACAATATATGATTTTAATTTATATATCTATTTCGCTCACCTGACACACCGGGTACATGCACGTGTAAATGCACCCAGTGTGCCATAGTGGCGCAACACGGCTTATCACTAATGACTCTCAGAATACCGACGCTACCCTCTTTCTGATGATGGTGCTAAAACTATCCGTATGAGCTTCGGCAAACATCCCTGATGCACTGCAGTAACGTGGAAGCCCCAACAACATCCGGAAAGCATTATTATACTGAACTTTGAGGGCGTTGTATGCCCTTTGCGTATATCGAACCCACAGGGTACACGTGTACAGAGACTGGCAGTAAGCTTTAAAAATAATTATTTAACTTCTGCTGTACAACGCGCAAACCTGCGGGCCAGCATATTGCATCGAACAGCCAACGCCCTCCGTTCCCTTTCCATGTCACCGTCATCTTTTAGAGTCTCGGTAACTATGAGCCCTAAGTATTTAAAATTTAGCACCCTTTCAAGGGCCACACCATTTAACATGAGCGGTGGAACATGTGCAGGTTTTTTACGTTTCACCTTAAAGACTAGGAGTTTGCTCTTTTGTACGTTATATACTAGTCCATGTGCTTCTGCGTATGTCTCGCAAACCGCCAATAACCTTCTGAGTGCACCAATTGATGGACTCAGCAGTACCATGTCGTCCGCATAGCTTATACTATTGACAAACAGACCGTCAATAGAACAGCCAACATGTGTACTGCTGAGCTCAACAATCAGCTGGTTTATGTACAGGTTAAAAAGCGCTGGCGAGGTCAATCCCCCCTGTCTCACCCCGCACTCCAACCTGTACTCCTCAGACAACTCATTGGCCCATCGAACTTGATTTGTCTGGTGACCGTACCAATACTGAAACATAGTCGTTATGGCATCAGGCACTCCCGCTTCGCGCATCTTACACCACAACAACTCATACCTAACCAGGTCAAAAGCCCTGGAAAGGTCCAAAAACGCTGCGTATACCGGCGTATTTCTTTCCGTATAGTACCCAATAGTATGCTTGAGGGACAAAATAGCACATTCCGTCGATAACTGTGGCCTAAAGCCGAATTGATTTATGCAGGAACAAATCACGCTAAAATGTATGCACGTCTAATATTTTTTACCCGACTGCCCCAGAAGGAGGGTGATGTTTTTTAATCTATTTTACAATAAGGTTAAATTTACTATTCTTAATCTATTTACTTACGTAATATTTTCTAAGCTGGCCGATTACATTTTACAAATTGAAAAGTGCACAGAAAGTACTTAAATAAATGATCAGATTAATATAATTTAAATCTCAAAATAGAAAAGATTTTTCTTCTTTGCATGTTTTCTCGAACAGATTGCTTTTGCTTACCGCGCACCGCAACCGTGACACCGAGGCATAGTGCCTATGCCTCGGTGTTGCGGTGGATGAAATGAAATGCCATTATTTATTTTCAGTACCCTTTTAAACGATGAAACGAAGAAACGATCATATATTAGAGCTAGCTTTAAAGGAAGAAGATAGAATCCCTTATAATAACAAGAGGTTGGTGGTGGTTGTAATAATTGTGAAAGTAATTCTTATGTGTGTTAAAATAAATTTTGGTAATATTGTTTGCGTTTAAGTATCTCCTAAATTGATGGATTTTTATTTGTTTTAGTAGCATGACGCAACGCAAGTGAGTGAAGATGTGACGCAATTGAGTGAAGATGCGACGCATGTGAGTGAAGATAATAATATAAATTGTAACGAATCTGATGATGAATGGAAAAGTGAACGTGATCCTACGATTCTACCTATAGAATTTGATGGATACGAAAAAAAACTCAAAATATTGCCTGAAACAAATGAACCATACGACTATTTTAAATTGATTGCGACTGATGAGTTTTTTACAATGTTAGTCACAAAGATGAACAATTACGCATTTAAGTTACTGTCGAATATACTGGATCCTAGAAGCAGACTGAGACTATGGAAAGATGTAACTGTTCCAGAAATTAAAACATTTTATGTTTTTTTTTGTTTCACATGGGAACTATCAAACTAAACAGAGTCACAGACTACTGGAAAAAGCATCCACTGTTCAATTTACCAGCTTTTTCCAAACACATGAGTAGAAACAGATTTTTGTTAATAATGAGATCATTAAATTTTGAAGAAGACTTGTCCGATAATAGGCTGTCAAAAATAAATAGTTTAATTAACTATTTTAACGAGCGAATGGGAGAAATTTATTACCCGTCTAAAAATCTGGCCATAGATGATATATGATGGTCGGTTGATATTTCGCCAATACCTCAAAGGCAAGAAGCATCCCTACGGTATAAAACTTTATGTCCTAACCGACGAATATGGGGTAATTTTAAAGACTATTGTATTGCGCTTCGGATACTTTAGTGGGAGGTGCCAATCACACTGAAAAAGTTGTTTTGAATTTACTCTCTGATTATTTAAACAAAGGGTATTCCGTTTACATGGATAACTTTTATAACTCTGTCAATCTTGCACACAAATTATTGACTCTTAAAACATATTGTTCGGGTACGTTACGTGTCAATCGAAAAAATAATCCAAACCAAATCTTACAAAGAAAATTGAAACGTGGCGAATCAATGGCAAAATTAAATAGTAGTGGTATTTGTGTTATGAAATGGAAAGACCACCGGGACGTTTTAATGATTTCATCACAATATGGATCTGATATGACCAACGTTACGAATCGACGCGGTGAAACCGTTTCCAAGCCTGAAGTTGTAGTAAAATACAATAAGTACATGGGTGGTATAGATCACCAGGACCAAATGCTTGCATACTATTCATGCGAGCACAAGACTATACGTTGGTATAAGAAGTTAGGAGTTCACGTGTTCCAGCAAATGTTGTATAATTCGTACACGCTGCACAACATTTTTTCGACAAAGAAAAGTTTCTATGATTATAGACTTGGAATCATAATGAAATTGTTGAATATTGATGTAGAAGACACAACGCGGGGTTCAGTTCCAAAAAATCAAGTGCATGTTCTTCAACAATGTTCTCGTACAAATGACGGACGAAAGAAAAAAAAATTACGACGTCGTCGGTGTAGGCAATGCTGGGTTTCAAAAAAAGTCAAAAGATACTTCATATTTCTGTCCCGATTGTCCCGAACAATACGGGTTTTGTTTGAACGATTGTTTTAAACAGTATCACAACTACTAATTGTTTATTTTTTATAATAAATGTATCTTCATGGGTTTCTTTTTTTTATTTTGTCATAATATCACCCTAATTATCCACTTAAATATTATTTACCTAACGTGTAACTCTCTGCGTGACCTTGGCGAAAAAAAGGTGGTAGGTTAGGTATTTACGGCATAGGTACACATTTATCAAATGAGGAATGTTTATACTGAATAATTCAAATACTAGATTATAATATACAAGCATATATTGTATGAATAAATATGGTTTAGGTAACCTCTTCCAGAACATGTTGCATAATACTATCCAAACATGGCACTTGCGATTAAATTTCTTTTACTAGTACCACCAACGCATAGGGTGCGTTTACCATTTTTAGATGGGTTTTTGTTATTTATCGGGTTTTTGCAATAAAAAAACACATTCAATTACGCTTTTCCTATGGTAATCCACAAAAATATTAAGTGGCACCCAAGTGAAGTTTTTTAAATTTAAGTGGCAATAAATGGGTTAAAAAAAACTGTATGCGCGAGAAATCGTGTGCCCACAATAATGGCAGCACTAAGAACAGCGATTTTTCAAGAATGGAACAATATTCCTCAAGACCGTTTAGTAACCCTAATCAGGTCTATGCTTAACCGATTAAAATCTGTTATAAGAAAAAACCAATTTTTCAATAAAACCAAGTCCAACCAGTTTTGAACATTGATGCAGTTTATGTTTCCGTCAGTGTAATATACAGGATACGGGTACTAATATTGTATCTAATGTTTTTGATAATGTTAGTAATAGTACTAACAGCTCTCGTATTATTTTTGATAATGTTAGTAATGGTACTAACAGCTCTTTTACATCTTGTAATTTAAACTACAAGATAGGACAACGAGTAGGCTGCATGAATCGAATGTTGTTCATCAAAACATGCAGGGTCTCTCCGGCAAGGAGTTAGAATCAGTGATGTACAAGTCTCGAGGCGTCCGAGTCCCTTTGCCTAGAGCTCGGTGTCGTTTACAGGGCACGACTCGTTTGTATGGCGACCGACGACTCGGGAGTCTTTTTCAGAACTCGAGCTTTTTTGATGTCTCGAGTCCTTTTTGATGACTCGAGCCCTTTCTGAAGGCTCGAGCTGTTTTGAAGGTTCGAGTTCTTTTGAAGACTCGAGCCTTTTTTAATTGATTCGCAGGGCTCTGTAAGTTCGATACCGAGCTCTTTGAATAACAAATCGAGCCTTCAAAAGAACTCAAACCCTCAAAAGGTCTTAAAATCTTCTAGGGCTTTTAAGAATAGAATTTGATGAAAGTTGGCATATAAATAATTTGTAGCCTGTAATGACACATAGGTTGTAATTTATCCTGATTTTTTGTGATAGCTAACCTAACATTTTCCTAATGTGGTAATAAATAATTAAAAATATTTATATAAAAACAGCTAAGTATAGTAATCAATCTGTTTGTGTTGTGTGTAGGGTCAGGCTTCTTCAATGAATTTTTGATATTATGAATATTTTATGCGTTTATTATGCAATTACAGTATTTATGAGACAATAATATACATTTTTTGATGGTGCACCGACTACCATCGTCTTTTGAAGACAAGAGAGCGAATCCTGAACGAATGCAGGGAGGAACGGCATCCTTCGCCGCGACCAATCCGCGTGCGCCGCTCTCGATCACATCCTTCATTCAATCTTCTCTTCGCTGAGCCTCGTTCGACTCGACGCTAGATGGTGCGATGGGTGTTGACCACCCAACGCCACTAGATGGCGTTAACATAAGCCCCCGGGCTTGGAAGTTCCTGCTTCCAACGAAGTACCGATGGCTGGATAATTATTCTGAATCAGTCTTCTTCTCTTCTTGTGGTAACAAAAGACATATTTTTGAGAATGCCCTTCGCACCGTCCCGGCCGCCGTTTTGATGTCAGCGACTCGTGACAGGCCATCTTTCCCAGGAAAAGTATGAAGGATTCTTCCCAAGCGCCACTTGAGAGGTGGAAGATTGTCCTCCTTGATGAGTACAAGAGTATTAGGTACCAATTCTTCCTTACTTGTCTTCCACTTCGTTCTGGTCTGAAGCTCCGCTATTTACTCCTTTGACCACCTCTGCCAGAACTGCTGCCGCATTTGTTCGACGCGGTCATAACGGGACAGGCGATGTGAAGCTGTAGTCATCAGGTCTGGGCTGCCATGTGCGGTGAGCGGTCGGCCAATCAGAAACAGAGAAGGGCTGAGAGGAAGAAGGTCAGTTGGATCTGTGGACAGTGGGTACACGGGTCGAGAGTTTAGGACGGCCTCGATTTGAGTTAATATCGTGCTAAACTCCTCGCAAGTTAAGTTTGCGTTGCCAATAACACGACGGATGTGGTATTTGCAAGACTTTACTCCTGCCTCCCACAATCCCCCAAAATGCGGTGTATATGGTGGTATGAAATTAAATTTTATATTATCATTAGCTAAAACCTCCATAATATTATAACGATTGTGCTTTAGAAATTGTGTAACTTCCTTCATTGCCCCAACAAAATTCTTACCATTGTCAGAAAATATTTCAGCAGGTTTACCCACCCCGTCGAGACATAAACCGTTTTAAAGCTAATATGTAAGCATTAGTTGTTAAATTAGTAACTAACTCTAGGTGAATTGCACGCGTTGAGAAACAGATAAATAAACAAATATAGCATTTGTCCAGTTTAGCGCCCCTCCCTTTACAGTTAAAAAAAAACATGGGTCCTGCATAGTCTACACCGCACCTCATAAACGGATAACCTGGATCTAGCCTTTCTACAGGTAAGTTACCCATTTGATTTGAAACAGTTTTACCTTTATTACGCGTACATGTCACACATGTATGTACAACATTTCTAGCCAGATTGCGGCCTCTGAGGGGCCACCAATTTTCTCTTATACTAGCTAACAGGTGTTGAGGACCTGCATGAAGTTGGCGCTTATGCTTATATTGAAACAACAAACGTGTAAAGGGATGTTTACTACATAACAGGATAGGGTGTTTTTTATTGTATGAAAAACTTAAAGAATTATCCAATCTACCCCCAACTCTAATAATGTTATTTATTATCAACAAATATACACTTGAGAGCAATAAAATCGCACACCCCTAGTAATTTGGTTTATTACTGATTTTTTTCTTAAATCTAAAAATATTGAGTACAAATCATTAGGCAAAATTAAAGAATACAAGCTTAGCTTTAAAAAAACACAAAATTAAAATCATTGACCTTCACGTAACTTACAGAAACCAGCCGTAAACCAAATTAGCCGAATTCACCCGTTAGCGTTGTCACTACTTGCACCCCTTACCCGCAGTATAAAAGGGTCGATTTTTTTGGATTTTTAATCAGTTACATACCGAAGGTCAACGTGATAACATCTCTACTAAACTACTACTAAAGCATACGGAACAATATGGATACCACTCCCGCAGAAGCCGCTCAAGTTATTGCCTTGCTCGAAGCAGGCCATAATCAAAGTGAAGTTGCTCGACGACTAAATTTGAGCCGCTACTCTGTTCGTCGTGTGTACCAGAGGTATCAAGAGACCGGTGGCTACATTCGGCGACCAGGATCTGGCCGGCGACGCAGAACATCAGAGCGTGATGACCGCTTTCTTGTGTCGAGGTCTTTAAGAAATCGGCAACTGAATGCGGTTCAACTGGGACAAGAGCTTCGAGAAGTTCGCAATGTCAGTATAAGTCGGTGGACAGTCAGAAGAAGACTTGGTGAAGCAGGACTGACTTCACATCGCCCAGCAAACGGTCCCAAATTGACCACAGCTCACCGACAAGCCCGACTACAATTTGCCAGGGAACATTTAAATTGGACGTATGACCAATGGCGGTCTGTTATGTTCTCTGATGAGTGCAGAATCACATTACATGGTCATGATGGACGCTCTAGGGTCTATAGAAGGTCATCAGAGCGATTTTCACAATGCTGCATAAGCGAACGCGTGGCTTTTGGCGGTGGATCGTGTATGTTTTGGGGTGGCATAATGTTGGACACTAAAACTGACATTGTATTCATCACTGGGGCGAATACCGGCCCGAGATCGAGAGGTTTGACGGCTGCACGATACATTGAAGAAGTGCTCGAAGGACATGTGAGGCCTCTTGCGTGGCTTATGGGAGAAGATTTTCTTCTAATGCACGACAACGCCAGACCGCATGTCGCTAGAACAGTTTGCGACTACATGGAAGACGTTGGAATCACCGCGATGGAGTGGCCAGCTCGTAGTCCTGATCTCAATCCGATTGAGCATGTCTGGGATGAGCTAAAAAGAAGAGTTCGAGCAAGAAGCCCTGCTCCTACGCGACTCCTAGAGCTTCAATTTGCCATTGAAGAGGAGTGGAACGCTATACCACAAGATTTCATGGAAAAATTAATACGGTCCATGAAAAACCGATTAAGAGCTGTAATTAAGGCTAGGGGAGGGAATACACCTTATTAATAAACAATTTAGTCATGAATTTTGAGTTTGATTTTCAATATTTCTTAAGCAAAATTGGGTAATTTTACCCGCTTGTTGAGTTTTGAGCCGTAAAACCTCTTATGAGTATTTTTTTACACTGTATTTGATATCATTAGAAAGGTAATGAGGTAGGCTTTCAATTAGTGTGTGTTTTTTTAAATATTAATTAAGATTAATGAAAAAAAAACTGCCTTAACAAAAAAAAGTCAAGGTGTGCGATTTTATTGCTCTCAAGTGTATTAAGACCAGAAATATTACGTGTAGCCTTTAAGGTTACATTCCCCTTTGATGATATATCAAGATCAGGAATCGATTGAGTTTGTGACATTTGAGTCAATTTAATAATAGATTTATTTAACTCATCTACTTGAAGCGGGCCGTATTGACGATTTACCTTTATTTTATTACGAACGTTATCAATAAAACGTAACATGTAAGAAAATACACGCTTCATACGAGTAAAGGAAGAGAATCTCTCAAACAGAAACGTATTCTCATTGATTACTTATGAATTTGATTTACTAACAATGTGGTAGTTAATTTTATATCTGGCAACTCGTTAAAATTAACATTATTACAACTATGATCATAACTAAAATTACACAACCGTTCGTGCAAAAATGGTGGGCCGTGCCACCAAATATGAGCAGTGCGCAGCGCGTCCAGCGTGACCCCGCGTGACACCAAGTCAGCTGGGTTGGATTTACTTCCTACGTGTAACCATGGTAAACTACCTGTGAGTTCATTAATTTGAGCCACCCTATTTTGTAAAAATGTTTTAAGAGCATTAGGTGACATTCGTAGCCATCCCAACACAATTGTGGAATCAGCCCAGAAATAAACATTAGTAAAATTCGAACGAAGTGAATTTATAATTTTTATGTACAACCTTGCACCCAATAATGCTCCGCACAATTCTAAACGCGGTATAGTTATCGGTTTGACAGGCGCGACTTTCGACTTAGCGCATAACAAGGCTACGGATACATCGGTATTGTTATCCGAATACATACGCACGTAAGCACAAGCCCCGTAAGCGTTCTGAGAGGCGTCTGTAAATGTGTGCAATTCTATAAATTGCATTTTGCTATTTATAACTTGACGTGGTATACGTAATTTACCTAAATAGTCGAGAGTGTCAACGAATTTTTGCCAATTAATTAAAATATCATGAGGCACCGAATCATCCCATCCGATTTTACACGTCCATAATTTCTGTAATAATATTTTTGCAAGTATTACAATAGGCGCTGTATATTTTGTTATACACTGGGGCTAATCAAAGTCCAAGATACAGACAATATTTTTATTGGTTGTGACAGTACGACGTTCGTCGGTGGAGTGATGTCGCATTACAACTGACGTTTTAAGGACACAAAAACGCCTGATAAAACAGAAATAGCAGAGATCCGCTCAACAGTGTTTCAACACCCACTTCAAAGGCGCTTCGCCGCAACATATTCCCGGCCGTTGAAAGCCCGCTTTCAACCCTTCAACTCTTCAGCGGTGGGCAGCGGACACAGGCGTGAAAACGATCGCCGAACACAACCTCGGGCAGTTTTAATCTCTGCTACTCTCACCACTCCATCGGGTCCAGGAAATAGCCGCAGAACGCGTCCCAGACCCCAGTTTAGTGGAGGCGTGCCGTCTTCTGCTAAGAGCACCATATCTCCTATATTAAGCTGGTCATTTCCTTTGCGCCATTTTGTTCTTTGCTGAAGTTCCGACAAATATTCCTTCTGCCATCTTTGCCAGAAGTGAAGCCTTATTGTTTCCAAGCGTTTATATCGGTTTACTTGGTTTTTATCATCTCCATCTTCCAGAGCTGGCGAGGGAAGCGCAGTCAGCGGCCGACCGATAATAAAGTGCCCTGGGGATAGGGAGAGGAGGTCATTAGGACAGGATGATAACGGGCACAAGGGACGACTATTGAGAATCGCCTCCACTTGTGCAAACAAAGTTGAAATTTCCTCAAATGTTACATGACTATTGCCAATAACTCGTTTAATATGATATTTAGCCGATTTGACACCGGCCTCCCAAATGCCGCCGAAGTGAGGAGCGTAAGCAGGTATGAACTTGAACTTAATACCCTGCTGACTTGCAAAATCAGATATAGGCTCCTTATTCTGTTTTATGAACATTCCCACCTCCTTCACGGCGGCCACAAAATTACGACCGTTGTCGCTAAATATTTCCGTTGGCTTTCCTCTACGTGCAATAAAACGCCTAAGAGTCATTACAAATGCATCCTTTGTTAAATCGCTAACTGCCTCTAAATGTATGCACTTGTAACGCAGACACACAAAAATACACATATAACACTTAATTAAGCGACTTCCACGCCCTTTACGGTTTAAAATATTAAATGGTCCAGCGAAATCCAGACCAACGGACAAGAATGGAAAGTCAGGGTTTACGCGCTGCGACGGCAAGTCACCCATTTTTGGGCACAACGTTTTACCACTTAGTCTTCTGCATCGCACGCAGTTGTTAACTGTGCGCCTTGCAAGATGTCTTCCATTAACAGGCCAGGCCGTTTCCCTGACAGTTGCTAACAACAATTGCGGACCTGCATGCAAATTTACAAGGTGCTCTTTTATAAAATATAATTTAGTGAATTTATGCGAGGCGTGCAGAAGTATTGGATGCCTTTTCTCAAAATTACACGCGGAAGCATCTATGCGTCCACCCACACGAATTAACCTTGAGTTTTTATCCAAAAAAGGAGACAAGGATAAAATTTTGCATCTTGCCTTACCGGCAAGATGCAAAATTTTATCCTTGTTTGCCTTGTTTGTTGTTTGCCTTTTGAAAGTAAATCATATTCAATAGAGAATGATTCACGCTGGGCGATAAGGCATAACGAATGAAATGACTCTAATAGTTCCTCTGCGATAAGTACACCTACTCGTTTGTTATAGGGATACTTCATGTTAAAAATAAAACGTCGAACGTACGCAATGCGTTTCCGAAGCATATCAAATGACGAAAAATCATCAAATTTTATAAAATTGTCACTAACTATTGCCGAGTGAGTTTTTATTTCGGGCAAGTCTTCTAACCTAGATTCTTTTAATACTGGCCAATCAAATTCGGATTTAAGTAAGAAACTAGGGCCTGACCACCATAATTCCGTAGACAGTAAAATTTTTGCATCCATCCCCCTAGAAATTAAATCTGCTGGGTTCATTGCAGTAGGAACGTAACGCCATGAAGATGCATTAGTTAGCTCAACTATTTCACAAACGCGATTAGCCACGAACATTTTTAATTTTGTTGGATCAGTTTTTATCCAACTTAGAACCACACTAGAATCACACCAGTGCACTATCTTTCCCGGCCTGTACCGGAGTGAATCTGTAACAGATTTACAAAGCTTAGCAGATAAAATTGCAGCACATAATTCTAGACGTGGAATGGTTGTTAATTTTATGGGTGACACCTTTGATTTCGCGCATAATAACTTGACAGTGACGTCACCAGAACTATTAACTGATTTTAGATATATACAAGCACCATAAGCGCATTGAGACGCATCACTAAATGAGTGTAATTCTATTAATTTTGGGTTGTCACACAGAACTAGTCTAGGAATTTGAAATTTATTCAACAACATTAAATTACCAGTAATCCTTTGCCAATCATCTCTCAATTCAGTTGTGATCGGCTCATCCCAATCTAATTTTTGTTGCCACATTTTTTGTAATAAAATTTTTGGCTGAATTATAACCGGGCTTAAGATACCTAAAGGGTCAAAAATTTTAAGCGAATTAGACATAACAAATCTCTTTGTAATGATTGCTTCTTTATCAAAGATAACGTTTTTTATTGGAAAATATAATGTGTCACTAGATGGAATCCATCCAAGACCTAAAGTATTCGTAGATTCACTTATAGTTAAATTGTCTTCATGGTTTAAGCTCAGATTTTTAAAGATTGATGGATTATTACTTTTATATTTTCTCAAGTTAAAACAACCATCATTTAGGGCCGCAGACACGCTTTTCTGAATATGAAGTAAATCATGCTCATCATTGGCGCCGGTTATGAGGTCATCAACGTACATATCCTTTTGGATGACGGTTTTAATGTGCTCGTCATCCAGTTCCTCACCCAGCTGCCATAGGCAACGTGTGCTCAGAAAACTCGCACTTGCAGTGCCGTAAGTGAGCGTGTTTAACTCAAATATTTGAATGGGACTAGACTCGTCTTCTCGCCATAAAATACGCTGCAGACAGCGGTCCTCTTCGCTTACTCGGACTTGACGGTACATTTTTTCTACGTCGCCAGTTAGCAAGTATTTGTATTGTCTAGCTCGTATTAATATAGCAAAGAGAGAGTCTTGGAGTGTAGGACCTACCATTAAAATATCATTTAACGAATAACCTGACGTCGTTGCTGCAGACCCATCAAAAACTACACGTAATTTGGTAGACTCACTCTCTTGTTTTAGTACCGCATGATGACATAAGTAATAACTAATATTTGCCTCGTTCTTAGCTACTGAAAGATGCCCTAATTCCGCATATTCATTTATGAATTTTGTATATTCACATTTTAAAACCGGATTTCTTTTAAAACGCTTTTCTAAATAATTAAATCGCCTTTTAGCTAATTTATAACTATCCCCCAGAATATCCGGAGTATCTTTAAGTGGCAGTCTTACACAAAACCTACCAGTGATATCTCTTCGCGTATGAGATATAAAATGTTTTTCACAAGCCTTTTCACCTTCACTTAATATACGCGTTGTAGGAACTTCTTCTAATTCCCAGAATTTAGCAATTGAATTTTCGACCTCTGTTTGCTTTGCTACGGCACCTAAAATAGCTTGATGGCAATTAGTTGTTTTATTGACAACATTTGAATATATAGGACCGGATATTATCCAGCCTAGACGCGTATTTCTTAAGCTTGTATTTTGTGGACCAAGAGAACGCTGCTCGTTACCTAAAATATCCCAAAACAAATCAGCGCCTATTAAGACGTCTACGTGTGCTGGCTGATTAAACGTAGGATCAGCAAGCACAATGTCCTTGGGAAAGTTAATTGTATTAATATTGACCGGGTACTTTGGTATTACACCGGTTAATTCTTTTAAAATAAGACATGAACAATTTGCACTGTATTTATTGACAAGCGAATGGATTTTAATATTGCAACTTTCGGAGATATGAGAAGTAACTGTATTTCCTATTCCTATGACCTTTAGCGAGTCAATTGGGAATGATTTTAACGAAATATTATCTTTTAATGCTTTGGATATAAAAGATGATTGGCTTCCACAGTCCAACAGCGCTCGAACCTTCGCCTTTTGCTGGGTCAATGGATTCGAGACTTCAATCATAACCGTTGATAAAAGAATTTGATTTGAACTTCGATTTGAAAAGCTAGCGATGGTTTCGCAATTATTATCACTAGGCTCATCTACCATAACTAAATTATTATTAGAAGATGTAGTGGGGCGGTGCAATAATGTGTGGTGCCTTTTATTGCACTCACGACACGGTCCCATCCGACATGCACCTAATTGATGTCCCTGTCTAAGACAGTTGCAACACAATTTGTATTTACTAACATCCTTTAGCCTATCATCTATCCCCTTTGCTTTAAAAGTAGGGCAATCAAAAATTCTGTGATTGTCATTACAGATAACACATAAATAAGTATTTGGATTACTGGATTTTTTATTAAAAGAAGCAAACGTTTTCGTGTAAGTATTTTGCCCTTGTTGTTTATTAGTGAATGAAGTATTGCGTGAGCTAGGTGTATGCTGAATTTTAGGAAGAATGGTGTCGTGCTTATTACGATTTAACGACTCCAGCACGTCTGCACGGTCAATCATGAATTTATAGAACTGTTGTAATGTTGGAGTATCACCGTCTAAATTATTTCGGTGTTCCTCCCACTTAGCCAAAGTGCTGCCATCTAACTTTGACGACAACATAAAAATAATTAAAACATCCCATTTGTCCGTGGGTTGTCCTAAGCTGGCCAAAGCACGCAAGTTTTTTGTGACATGATCAACTAAAAATCTCAAAGACCTTTCTGTTTCACGCGGAAGCTGCTTTATATTGAATAGTGAATTTAAATGGTGATTAATTAAAATCCTTTTATTATTATAACGACTACAAAGTATACTCCAGGCTTCTGAATAATTGGCTGATGATGCCTCAAGATTTGAAATAATTCTCGCAGCATCACCTTCCAGATATGACATTAAGTAATGGAATTTATGTATTGGTGTTATACGTTCATTTTTGTGAATCAAATTCTCAAACGTGTCTCGGAACTCTAGCCACCGGAAATAAGCACCGTCAAATTTGGCTATTTGAATCTGAGGCAGTTTTAAACCTGCCGAATGATTATCTGAGCAACAAGAATTGTCATGAACAGAACTACGCCTATGTTCACATTCGATCTTAGAAAATCTTTCTAACAAAGACTTTGCAGTGGCAATGTTCACAAAAATATCACGTTCAATACTGTCACGTTCATCAATTTCAACAGATAAATTTCCTGAATTTAGAACCTCGATCTCACTTTGCAAGTCGTCAACCTTAACCGACAATGCCTCTAACTTTGCGAGCTTCAAACTTAATTCAGTTATTTGTATGTTGTTCAACACAGTAACATTCGTAATACTATTTAAATAGTTCTTAAATTTAGTTATCTGTCCTTTAGCAGACGATCTTCTAGTAATTAAATCCTTCAAGCGATTTTTATCCACTGACTCGTTAGGCATTTTCAGTTAAATAATTTAAACACGTAATTAGGTATATCAAGTTCAATAATAAATATCAAACAACTCCTAATGAGTTACTAATGTATTAAACCAATAGAATAGCTCACGCTCCTCGATCCGGCGACACCCGATGAAACCGGTTACGGCCGCACAGCTGACTGCCTCGCTCGGCGTAGAACAATCTGAAATTGTCAGCGTTTACTTGTAAGCAATTTTGTCATAAAAACTAGGAACAGTCAAGTTACAGAGCACATCTGTGAATTCTGCCTTTACATTAATGGTTTAGCAAATGTATGAGTATTTTCTTTAATAACCTAAAACTTTAAAAGTTTATACTTAAGCTAATAAAACTATTTGAACAAACTATTTAGGTTAAAGTTAAAAGTTGTTTGAAATATGATTTAAATGAGCACTAGCACTTGATATTTCAATGAATTTTGATGATTATATTGAACAAAGAAAATATTTGGTTGAAGTTGTAGGTACCTACACTGACACAATAAGATGATGCAATTTTACGACAAGTATAATGCAAAATCTTTGTTTTGCACAAATGAATTCGACTCCCAACAGCTAGGACTAATGAATTTTAGGACCTTTGGATGAGATAGTTGGAAGATTTGGAAAATAAGGAAGGAAAGGGCACTTATCTGATTTAGAAGAAGTCCGTTGCGTGATGTGAAATTTTCGCTAGATCACCGCTCACTACAGCCTGAACTCGTAGATGATCCTGGCTGCACCTTCGATCTTCAACCCTTTTCTTCAATCTTCAAATAACATCAAGGAAGATAGCTCAGCAACCGCCCTCAGCAACCGCCCGAATAGGCCTTGACGAGATTTTCACCCGGTCCTTTTCTTGATTATTTCTTCTTTTTTCGAGTTTGCTATTTAGTTCCCCTCATGGGCCACCATTATGTATATTTTGTTATACACTGGGGCTAATCAAAGTCCAAGATACAGACAATATTTTTATTGGTTGTGACAGTACGACGTTCGTCGGTGGAGTGATGTCGCATTACAACTGACGTTTTAAGGACACAAAAACGCCTGATAAAACAGAAATAGCAGAGATCCGCTCAACAGTGTTTCAACACCCACTTCAAAGGCGCTTCGCCGCAACAGGCGCTAATAGACCTAACGGATCGTAAACTTGTGAGATTGCCGATAACATAATGTGCTTAGTAACATGACTCCTGGTTAATTTAAGTTTAGTCGTATTATGTAACTCATCTGTATTTGCGAACCAACCTAAACCTAACGTTTTACTTTGACAAGATTCGCCTAGAGATAAATTCTTTGACGCGTTTTAAGTTGACAAATCGAAATTGAACAACCATTTTCGTAAACAGAAACAACCCGATTGTAAAACCGTAGAAACTTTATTACAAATGTCTAATAATTCCTTTTTATCATCACAACCCGTTATCAAATCGTCTACGTAAAAATCTTTATAAATAATATTAGCAATGTCGTTATCAGTGCATTCCGACGCCAGCTGTTGCACACATCGCATACTTAGAGCGGGGGCACACGATGCGTTGCGGCGCCGCACCGCAAAGATTTCACCGTGTGTGGGCACACGAGCGGTGCGGCGCCGTAACGTTATTATGTCGCAGCGGCGCCGTAGCAGCGTTGGACAGTCTGTTAATGAAAATGGATCGTAAAAGACGTCTGTTGTTGGCCCTACTATTACGGAAGTTACAGAAGATTTGATCATCATAAAAACATTAAATAATTACATACCTATCTGGTTCTTTATATCAGGAGCAAAATTATCATAGTCTGGAAATAAAATTTTGGCAATTTGCTCCCATGCTTTTATTTTCATTGTTTTATTTTTAAAGTCTTCATTGGACTTATCCCAAAGGATTTCCCGTTCTTGGAGTAATGTAATTAGGTAGTCTTTATCAATAACATCTAGGTTGGCACTAATTTTTTAAAACCTCAATTTCAATAAACAAAAATATTTAGAAAAAAAATCGAAACGAGCGAGCGTGTGTCTTTCCTTGTGACGCAAAACAACTGAGCGGTGCCGCTCCGACGTCGCAACGCATTCACCCCTCCCCGCCTCCTCTTGTTAGTTGCAAGTCCGGTGCGGCGCCGGAGCGCATCGTGTGACATGCCACAGATATTTCTATGTAAGACGACGCAGCGACACCGCTCGGGCGCCGCACCGCCGCCGCAACGCATCGTGTGCCCCCGCTCTTAGGTATGGCGCGGACGCCGTGCCGTAGGTAACTGTGTTAGCCGGTACACACCGAGCGCATCTAACGGGTTTTCTCTCCATAAAATTAATTGTAAACATTGTTGATCGGGTTGAATTAATATTTGTCTGTACATTTTTTCGACATCTGCACAGGCACTATATGTGTGCTGACGAAATCTTAAGAGAATGGCAACAATATCATTTTGTAAAGACGGACCAATCAGTTGGATGTCATTTAGCGATTGACCGGAAGTAGTTTTAGCACTAGCGTCAAATACTAATCGTAATTTCGTAGTTGTACTGTGTTCTTTAAATATACCGTGATGCGGTAAGAAATAATGTGGAGATGGATAAGTATCTATTTTTGTCATATGACCGAGTTCTAAATATTCACGCATAAAATCGAAATATAATTTTTATAACTCGGTGTGCATCGACCTAACTTGCGTTCGAGCGCGAGGAACCGACTCTCGGCTTGTGAGTATGAATCGCCTAGTTGATCAGCTGAGTCGCGCAGCGAAATACGCACAGAGAAACGACCATGATTATCACGTGTAGTTGTTTTTATAAATAATTTTTCACAATCATGTTCATCTTTAGACATAGCGGTATTTAAACTTATCTCCTCCAATTCCCAGAACTTAGTTAATTGAGTATCTAAGTTGTCGTATGTGTGCGTAAGGTTGCATTGGACTCGATTAACGGATGAATGTTTTGTATCATGTATGACACCAGATACAACCCAACCTAGCTTAGTATTTTGTAAGTATGGGCCGTTTGTAAGTCAAATTAATCCTTCACTTAAAAGTTCCCAAAATTTATCTGCGCCGATTAATAAATCGATTCTATTGGACATAAAAAATGTAGGATCGGCGAGCGATACATTATTGGGAATCATAAATTTTGCAATATTATGAGTAACGGAAGGTAATGTTGCGGTAATGCAAGGTAGGACGAGACAATTTAAAAGCTTATTAAATTCACTATTTTTAGATCGCAACTGCACTTTGCACGATTGGGTAGATTGGGTTACCGAATTACCTACTCCTGCGACTTGTACTGTGGACTGTATAAAACGAATTTTTAATTTATCGCATAACGATTTTGTGATAAATGAATGTTGACTGCCATTATCTAAAATAGCACGAATAGTGTGATACTTGGTATCACGGTCTAAAATTTCTAATAATGCACTCGAAAGAATAACGGGTTCTTGGAATGAATACCCATTGTCAACTTGATAACGCGTTGAAGTTTACGCACTGTATAGCGCTGTACTGTGCGCGTTGCCCGTCGTCGCTTCGGACTGGCGACACAATGTGGATGCCGCGGCCGGCGGCGCTTGCGCGTCTTGCGGCCCTACAAAATTTGACGTGTTGCCGTTATCACAGCACTCACCGTGAAGAAGCGAATTATGTTTACGATTGCATAGTTTGCAGGCGCCTTACCAGCAATGAGACACTGTATGTCCAGCGCGCAAGCAATTTTTACATAGTGTAACGCAATGAATCATCGCCCCTCCCACGCAGCTCAAACTACCCACCGAATCGCCGCCTCCCCGTTCACGTCGTCCCCGCCGCGGCCTCAACCGTCTATAAAAAGGCTCGCAGCAGCCAACAACGACAGTTTAAAGTCCGGTGAAGCAGTCAAAGCCTGCGCTCAGGCTAACTGCAGTAGACCTCTTCCAAAAAAAAAAACAACAACGACAGTTCGGGTTCGGCACGCTCCGAGTATACTCCTTGCATCGACCTAGGTCGGTCACGAGTACCTCGCCCCTTGCTGGACCTGAGCTAGCGGCGTGTATTGTTGCATTGGTTGTGCTATCACCGTTAGCGGTCCACACACCACTCAGGCAATACACAACGCACGTAGGGCTTCTAGATTAGCTACTCTGTTAATAGGTTACCGTCCTTAGTATTTTTATTTCCAAATATTGTTTTAAGTTAGTTTTACCGACCTCAATAGTGTAGTAGTGTTAGAGTTATTTTAATAAATGTTAGTTGTTGATGTATTGTGGGTTTCCTTCCTCTCTATACACATATCCCCCTTACAATTTGGCATCCCAACGTAGTGGCCTTCTCTAGTTTAGATTATTTAGATAATTTAGATTTATACCCACGTAACTTTTAGTTGTTTGTTTTGCATTAGTTTTAACTACCTACCCACTATTTTTTTTATTTATAGGTTTGAATAGTTACGTTTAGTACTTATTTTATTAAGCGTCTTCACGCTAGCTCCCTTTAGAGGTAGGCAGCATTTTACTTAGTAGGGTAAAATTGATTGTCAACAATATTGATCTATATAAAATATTACCTAGGCGTAGCCGTAGGAAGTTAGGCACAAAATGTCGAACGTCAGCTTCTCTGATGACCAATTCCGCGACCTTTTAGGGGTCTTAGCTAGTCGAAATGATCAGGTCCCACAGAAAACTGGTAGCTTTGCGTCATGTACTGCTCGCTTCAACGGATCTCGAAATACTGCAGTGGTTGAGGCATTCTTATCAACCATCAGTACATATAAGAAGATAGAAGCAATAAGCAATGACAACGCCATTGAAGGTCTCACATTGCTACTGACTGATGAGGCATCTATCTGGTGGCTAGGAGTAAAAGAAACCATCTCGAACTGGCAAGAAGCTGAGTTCCTGATAAGGACGACGTTTGCACCGAAGAGACCAGCTTATCTGGTATATAATGAAATTGTTTGCGATAAGCAGAACGGTTCTGTGGGCACGGAATTATTTGTTGCCAAGAAACGAGCCCTTATGGCGGAGTTGCCCAAACCATCGCTCACCCCATCCCAGGGCTTGGATCTTCTGTATACTTCCCTGCATATCAGTATAAGAGACAGAATACCAAGAGATTCCATTGCAACTTTTGAAGAGTTCTTGTCGAAGGTACGTCAAATCGAAGAGACAGTCGCTGCACGAACAGGACCCAACTCAAACAACATTTCTGCCACGCCATCAGGCAAACGACCTAGGTGTACCTTTTGCCGTGCTTTTGGCCATCACGAACAGGAATGTCGCAAGAAAACCAGCAAAGACAAGACTCCAGGGGCAGACGCTACGGCAGTGCCAGCTGTCCCCAAGCCGAAACCTGGTCACACAATTATCTGTTACGGTTGCGGTGAGCCTGGCGTAGTGAGGAGTAAATGCCCGAAGTGCAACAAGAACAAGGTTGGCGCAGTTGACGTTGGATTTTATTCCTTCAATTGCAACCTCATCAATTCATCTGCAGCACGACTTAGACCGACTGTCAAAATTTCTATTGCTGGCGTCAACGGACAAGCTCACATCGACTCTGGTGCCAAGCTAAGCGTCGCATCTACGTCATTGCACGACATGCTAAACTAAAAAAGAGTCAAATTCAGGACTGAAAAGGCAACGGTTACCCTTGCTGATGGCTTACGACGCAGACAGTCTCTCAAGACAGCTACCGTACCGGTAACATTATGTGGTCGGACGATCCCCACAAATTTTATCGTGTTGCCTGAAACACACGATAACCGAACACTCCTAGGAGTAGATTTTATTCAGGATGCAAGGATTGTGCTCAACTTACCGCAGCTATTATTCCATTTCCTGGATGAGCCTGCCAAAAAGTACGATCTCTACAACGAGGAAGAAGTTGATGTATCGGTGTCTATGGTGCAAACGGCACTCCTGGAAGCCGAGTCAGTGATCTCGAGGTTAGCCAAAATCACGTCTCTGGAACCGATGCTGAGCCCGTTGCCGGTGACCCCGTCCCCATCTACAAATGTTCCTGAGGAATGTAGCATGGCAGATTCGTACGGGCCGCCTCCATTGATTGAGTTCTATACGCCGCAATCGCCCTCAAGACCAGAGCCCACGTTTTCTGGGTACTCACAAAGATTTGTCGGAGCATTGTTCCGGGATGCGCAATCTAATATAAATGGCGCTGAAATAACACTCTCTCCACACAGTCAGAAACTATTCGGTACTAGCATCGATATTCCTATGGTCGCAGTATCTGTTTCCGGAGACACGGCCGCTGAAGAGAGTACCCAGCTGAATGCTGTGTTGGAACGGTATTCTACCACATTTTCTTTAACGAACTTAAACGATGCCTAACCAGTGCGCCAATCTTACGTCAAGCAGATTTGAGTAAGCCGTACATTATCAAAACTGACACCAGTGACTACGCCATTGGTGCCGTTTTAGTGCAGGGGGAGGGATCAACTGAGCACCCCGTAGAATATGCAAGTCGGTTGTTGCCAAAGGCAGAAAGACCTTTGCGCAGACGAGGCAGACCCAGGAAGCAGCAGACAGCCACGGAAGCAACACCTGGTCTCCTCGCCGGGACGACTTTGGGACCAGAGGTGGAGACTGTAACGCAATGAATCATCGCCCCTCCCGCGCAGCTCAAACTACCCACCGAATCGCCGCCTCCCCGCTCACGTCGTCCCCGCCGCGGCCTTAACCGTCTATAAAAAGGCTCGCGGCAGCCAACAACGACAATTGGGGTTCGGCACGCTCCGAGTATACTCCTTGCATCGACATAGGTCGGTCACGAGGACCTCGCCTCTTGCTGTACTTGAGCTAGCGGCGTGTATTGTTGCATTGGTTGTGCTATCACCGTTAGCGGTCCAAACACCACTCAGGCAATACACAACGCCACGTAGGGCTTCTAGATTAGCTACTCTGTTAATAGGTTACCGTCCTTATTATTTTCATTTCCAAATATTGTTTTAAGTTAGTTTTACCGACCTCATTAGTGTAGTAGTGTTAGAGTTATTTAAATAAATATTAGTTGTTGTATGTATTGTGGGTTTCCTTCCTCTCTATACACATATCCCCCTTACAATAGTTTATTTTCGTCTACGAATAATAATTTATCCTTCGTAGGAAGGTCATTGAACTTACTGCACGAATATAGCGGATGATTCTCTTTGCACATACTACACCTTTGGTGACATTTTGAATCGCTGTTCGAATTATGTTTTTGTGGTGATTTAGACGAATAATTATTATTATTACGTATTGCGACGTAGCTATGTGTGCCAACATGCTTTGATTGTTTGGATGATGATGTTTTCTTTACAGAACCGTCGAACGTTTGCTTACCATAATCATGTGTACTTTTAATGGATTCTAACATGTCTGCCCTATCGGTAAGAAATGTAATCATATCGTTTAAAGTTATTTTTTTATTATTAGCGTGACTTGGTAATTTGGAAAGTGTACTTTTGTGATTTTCCCACTCTTTCTCGGTAGTTGAGGCCATCTTTGTAACAATAATGTATAATTTGTAATGTATATGTGTAATTTTCAGTAGTAAACTGTAATGATTTTATTATTTGACTAGCAGTGCCAGTGAGTGCGGAACGCAAGTAATGACATTTTTTAATATTTCTATAGTTTTGGAATTATGAATCAAGGATATGTAGGTATCTCTGAACTCTAACCACTGTTCAAATGAACCGTCAAAGGAAGGTAATGAAATAGTGGGTAATTTAATGCTAGAGGTCTTATTGCAGACTTTAACATCATGATCAATAACTTCTTTACTCTTTAGCGTGCATTTCGCCTTAGATGTGATCTCGTAAAATAAATTTTCAAAGGTTCCTCTTTCAATTAAATGTTTTTCTAAGTCTAGTTCAGAATCCTGTAGCCTTGTAAGATCCAGCGACCTCATATGATGACATAATCGAAATAGTGCTTACAACCCATGCTTTAATACGTCATTTTGAAATTCGCGCCCAATGACCTCGTCCGAGGACATATCGGATTATCGATCATATTTCAAAAATCGCGGGGTTAAACTGCGTCCTTTTACTCGAACGTCATTGGCTCGGTCAGATGCTCGTGTGAGATCTAACGGTTAGATCGATGAACCAATAAGGAGACAGATATTTTTTCATTCGGAGTTGGCGATCATGGCGGGTCGACGCAATGGAGGTAAGTTTTAATTGTTTATTATCATATAAATCTTTTACTCATTGTTGCTATATAATTGCTATCGAAAAGTTAAGATGTTGTCGTATTAGAAATAAGTATTATTTGATTAAAAACATTGGAAACCATTTAGAAAACTTTCATTATATTTTTATGTGATCATCTGATCACAAAGAAGTTTACTTCTGATTTTAGTGTCTTTATGTTTGTCATTATGTGATCACATTGGAACGTAACGACTTCGTTTCTAAGTTGTTTGAGTTTGGAATAATAGTTTTACATTCTCCTTTTTTTAGCAATTCAAGACGACATAATCATCGACTACTTATCCCAATCTAATTGCGAAGACTATATTCCTAGTGATGAAGACCTGGGAGATCCTGCTTTCACTCTTGGATCGGATCATGACACCAGTGATTCAGAATCAGACTCGGCGCAAGACGAACCTACACCTAATAGGACCAGGCCAGTTATTCGTGGTCGAACACGTGGCAGATCTGTTAGACGGAGAGGCAGTACTAGAGGTAGGGTAAACACTATTCAAGTTGCAGCTCCTACTAATAGTTCAATGACAACAGAATGGATAAGTAGAAACTTTCCTGTAGTAGAGTATGCGATAATAGAACCCTCTTACATGCCAAACTTTGACGATGACTTTGAAAAATTCACATTCTGGAGACAATACAATGATGACAACCTAATAGAAACAATTGTAGAATGCACTAACCGAACATCAATCCATGGCAGATCTTTGAATGTAACCTTTCAGGAATTATACGTTTTTATTGGCATTACATTTGTGATGGCAGCTATTAATTCTGTGGTGTCAAAGTAAAAAGGGATAAGTCAATAAACATAACTTTTCACCAGGGGCAAATAAAGAAAACGCTCTATAGTTTTAAAAGATAATGTTTTTTAATCAATAATACAAAAGGTATATACAATTTCTTTTTAATTATTTGTATCTAACAATATTGCCTCTCTCTTATGGTAATATAAAAAATGGTTTTTATTTATTATTAATTAAAATAATTGACATGTCTCGTTTTTCCTTAACATGAAAAAGAAAATATTATGTTCATATTATTGACTCGTCTCTTTATGCAATTTTTATTTATATGTTTATTAATCAGTTTTATATATTTTTAAGAATTTTGAAACATTATCTAATTTAAATTATAATTTATGAAATATATATTATTTGGGACAGTTTAATTCGGATTGCTTACAAATAAAAAATACAAAAAACTTAAACATCGTCGAAATCTTCAATATCCGGATCTATGTCACTTGTGTTTGTATTTGTTTGCAATGTATTATAGAAGTCATGGCAACTGCTGTCAATTAAGTGAAGAATACTTAACAGGTCCTTCTTTTTTTCCCGACTTATGGGCACTTGACACTCGTAACATTTCTCAGGATTCAAGGATACATTTGCTTTTCCCCTTCGACAGAAAGAAATGTTCTTAAACTCGTTTGTGGTGTCTAATTTTGTTTTAAATTTAATTACACCTGGTTCGTGTTGGCCACTATATCTGAACCATTTCACATCATGCCATACGAATTTCTCACCAGATGAATCTATTTTTCGTAGCTGCAGTGGCCCTTTAAACAACTGTGCGTAATTCAAAAACATATCGTTTGTCATTATTATGACGGAAATGTTTGTACTCGTCATTCTTACCAGATTATACCAATCTCTCGGTACATGTATAGCCATGTCAGTTCTTTTTTTCTTACGTTCGATTTGGGCATGGACAGAATCGCACTCCATGTGCGTATGCCCGGGCACTAAAAATTTATGATCTATTAGTAAATCTAGTCTCAGTTTACTTATGCATAAAAACATAGCAGCGACGTGGCTATTTTTATTTTGCCCGCCACACGTATCGGAATAAAAGGTTACTGCATTTACATGGGGTGGCAATGACATTACAAAATTAAACAGGCACGACGCTATTTGGTTTGCTCCACGTCCTCCATCAGCTTCGCTCCACATGTAGCAAAAACTTTTTTTGCTGTAACAATCGTAAATGGTTAAATTGAACGTCCATAGAAGTCGTTTGTAAAAAACTATATTAGTTTTTAAAAAGGGGGTTGGGAGACATTGCTGAAGATCAAAACAATAAACTCTTTTAACATCACTGGACTCTTCTTTGTCTTTTTTTTTCATTGAATAAGCTGAGACAGCTTCAAGTTGGTGGATATCAAGTTCCCTCTTTAAAGTTTCAGAATCTGGCGGCAAAGCCAGTTTAATTTTCATCTTGTATGCGTCACACGTATTGCAGGTATCCAAAGAGGGTTTCTTAAAAGACAGACCCATTGTACAAAAAACATTTCCAAAATACGTGTATGATACGGGATTTGCTACTTTTTCCTTGTACATTTGATAAATTAATGTCAGTGTCAGCCCTGTCGGTAAATATTTTCTGTTAGTATGGCTTCGGCTATAATGCGATTCGTATAACGGATACGAATTTATGTGATTTTTTATAATCTGCATTGCTTCATCCCCTATTTTGTTAGGAGTCATACGAGGGGGCGTTTTTAAGTTCGCGGAATCGGGGGTAAGACGTGGAAATAAAAATACAAGTTTATTTTTCCTTTTCAATATATTCTCCTGCAACCCTAATACATTTTTCAGATCTTTCAATTAGCTTATGTATACCCTCGAAAAAAAATGTTTTTTCTTTGTCTGAAAAATAAGCTGAAACTGCTTCCTTCACTTCTTCATCGCTTGAGAACTTCTTCCCCCGAAGTTCTTTTTTCATTTTTGGAAAGAGATAATAATCACTGGGAGCCAGGTCAGGACTGTAGGGTGGATGAACCAAAATATCGAAGCCCACCTTATGCAGGGAAGCCAACGCAACACGGCTCTTGTGCACAGGCGCGTTGTCGTGCAGAAGGAGGACACCTTTGGTTAATTTTCCCCTTCTTTTTGCCTTGATTGCTTCCTTTAATCGTTCTAAGATTGAAGCGTAGTATTCTCCGGTTATGGAGACACCTTTAGCTTTATAATCTATCAACAAGATTCCTTCTGAGTCCCAAAAGATTGTCGCCATGATTTTTCCCGCCGACTGTGACACCTTAAATTTCTTTGGTGGTGGTGTACCTTTTTTGTGCCACTGCATAGAATCTTGTTTGGACTCAGGTTCATAATGATGAACCCAAGTTTCATCCCCAGTAACAATTCGAGTCAATACTCTATCCTGGTCTTCATTACAGAGGTCCAAAAACGCGCGAGAACACTCTACGCGCTGTTGTTTTTGAGGCGGCGTGAGCATTCTCGGCACCCACCTTGCACTGACTTTGGTCATGCCGAGATGATCGTGAAGAATTTTAAATATGGTTGTATCGGATACTCCAACCATTTCTGCGAGCTGTTTCTTCTTTAGTCTAGCATCTTCCAGTATTAATTTTTCCACTTTTTGAATTATTTCCGGAGTGGTCACCTCGATCGGCCGTCCTGGCCGAGGATCATCTTCAAGTGAGGCCCTGCCTTGCTTAAAAAGGGTATGCCACTTATAAACCATGGTTTTACCGGGGCAAGACTCCCCGTAAACGGATGACATCTCTTTTAGTATGGTTTGAACCGATTTACCTTGCTTGGTAAGGAACTTTATGACAGCGCGGTGCTCGATTTTCTCCATTTTTCACAATGTTCTTCCCAACTGAGTTGTTTGATCGACGATAATTCAAATAGTAATGGCCCGATTAAAACAAAACGTTCTATTTATACTAATAATGAGCTACTTAACCAGTTACGACTAAGGAAAGTACCCTCATTTATTAATTACCTACCCATTCCGCGAATATAAAAATGCACCCTCGTATGTGATCCACGTTTATCAGGGCTTGAAATTCCTGATATTCTCACAGATTTCTTCTTTATTACCACCTCGACACATTTATTAGAAACTCCAAATGTTTTTAGAAAACAACCCTTACAAACTTCAATCATAGTGCCATTTATTTAAGTTGTAAATATGATTAATACTCCTTAGTTTCGGTTCGCCTGATGTATTACGTATACGTTGGGTCTTCTTTGGTATATCTAAAATTAATGATGACAAATACGCCGAACGTTTGTTGTAATTACCCAATGCCCATAATTCATTAAAAAGTGCTTTCTGGTTTTCTAAACAAATTTTTTCGGAACATTTTTTACGGCAAAGGGGTAAAGAAGTAACAAGTCTTGACTGAATTATTTTACCATTTTGTGTTCTATATGTCAATCCTTTGTTTCTTTTATTGTGAATTATTTTCCGTATGTTTGTTCCCTTACGTTTTCTTCGTTGTCTATTTTCTTCAACCGTGACTTCAGGAACTAAAATAAAAATATGAATTATTAATCATTTGGTAGTGTAGATATGTTGTGTAGATCAACACACACTCTACAACATACACTCGACAATGTTCATTAGAACAGTGGACACTACTACTACACTTTTCGACTTTATTACGAGGGCATAAGTTTTAAAAGTGGTGTACCAACAGTCTTTGTTTTAAGAATGAATTCCTAATAACTACGCTAGTCAGAATACTACCTAGATCGAGGCAAAATGATAGGTAGGTAGGTAGAAATTAATAAAAGAATACCTATTTAAAAATATTGACAATTTTAAAAACACCAACCAATTGGAAAATCATCTAGCGATTCAGAAGGAATAAGTAACGCGTCTTCTAATGTTTGAGCAGCGTGCAATTGTTCTTCAGTTAGCTCACTGCTTACTGCAGATACATTCACCAACGTGCTGCTGAGATCGTCTTCTGATAAAAATCCTTGTGAATCTGTAAAATTGCCCAAATTGTCAACAATGTACGTACAATATTCTTAGAGCAATTAAGCGCGAGTACCTATTCACCGCTCCACCCGCGCCGTCCGTGGTACTTACCGACATCACAGGCTGCTTACAACTCGCTCATAATCATGTTTTTAACTAAATACTGTCTCGTATATACTAAACTAACTCACAACTCGTAACTAACTCGTAATAACATTAAAACACAAATAGCGAACTAAATATCAGTTTTTATTCAACGTAATAATAATTGAAGGTTAGAAAGGTAAAAGTAGTTATAAAACAATCATACTTACGTTCAGTAGGACTTTCATTTAGAGCCAATGACATTATCTTATTAATTCTGTTCATTTTTAAGAATTTTAACACTCTTTAACACTAGAAACATAATATTATTATTTTTTTACGCAGGTCATGACACGTCAAATTCGCGCGCGAAATGCAACTGACAGAATACGACGATAAGCATTTAAGGGATGAGTCGACTTATCTCATTATGCATATCACAAAAAAAAATATAACGTATGCAATAATGAGATGAGTTTACTTAACTCTCTTTACTTTTTTAAGTATTTTGTTGTTTATGACTTAACTCTATTTGCAATTTTAGTTTAACGAAATTGTACCACAGATACAGACACATCTCCTTTTTACCTTAATAGATATTTATGTTTAGTAACGATTTATGCAAATAACTCGTTTTTCAATATTTATGACTTATCCCCCTTATACCTTAACACCACACAATTATCCTTGGCTGAAAAAGTATTGGGAAGCAAGGTGGAGAGTGCCCATAATTGCAGATAATATGTCACGAAACCGGTTCACACTTATAAGAAACAGCTTGAAACTTGTTTTTGATGTAGATGTTACAGAAGAAACGCGTCTCAAAGATAAACTCTGGAAAATGAGACCCCTAATTGATCGCACACAACAAGGTTGTAGACTTCAAGACAAAGGACAACAGTTGTCTATTGATGAAATGATAATCCCATTTACTGGAACTTGTGGATTAAAACAGTACTGCCCAGGGAAGCCAAACCCAGTAGGGCTAAAGGCATTCGTAATGTCCAACCCTAAAGGTCTTATTGTAGATTTTGATGTGTATCAAGGCAATACCACTTATCCAAGTTTTTAAAAACTCTGGTTTTGGATTAGGTGAAAAGGCCGTTTTATCTTTAGTGGATAATCTAGCACCAGGGCATATTCTTTATTTTGACCGCTACTTCACCACAGTAAAGTTGTCTAAAGAACTCCTAGCTCGTGGGTTTGGATGTACTGGTACTATACAAAAAAACAGAGTGCCAACTGCAGCACGAACTGTATTAGTGGATGTCAAAACCCTAACAAAACGAGGCAGAGGGAGCTGCCATACCATCGTAAATGAAGCTGGTACAGTTGTTATTACAAAATGGAACGACAACAAGCCTATACTTTTGCTGTCCACAGTTCAAGGCAAGGAACCTATGGACGTCTGTCAACGATGGTGTAAACGCACTAGTCGATATGTATCGGTTGATCGCCCTTCAGTAGTACGCCATTATAACACGAATATGGGCGGTGTAGATTTGGCGGACCGCATGTTATCGGTATGCCCAAATAGACACCGTACTAAGAAGTGGACTCAACGTTTTCTTTCCCATATTATAGATTTAGCAGTATGCAACTCTTGGTTGCAATATAAAGAAAGAGAATTAAAAAAAGGTGTTCCTCTTAAAAAGACACAACAGCTGCGATCTTTCAAAATGGAACTAGGAGAAGGTCTAATAGAAATGTAAACAACGTCTGGTGCAGATAGTGATAGCTCAACTGCCTCAGAGTCTGAGACTGTTCCAAAACGCAAGATAGGTAGGCCTACGAGTTTACTTCGATCAATAAAGCAACGGTCTGCAGCAGCGAAACATATGCCTGAATTTCATGACATCCAATCGAGATGTCGTCATTGCCATTACAATAAAAGTCGCACCAAATGTAGTAGCTGTAATGTGAGTTTATGTCTTACCAAACAAAGAAATTGTTATAAGGCTTTTCATAAAAAGTTTTTTTTTTATTGGCTAAATTGTTGATTAATGTTTTAATTTGAGAATAATTTTACTTTATTTGATATTTTTCTTTGTATTTTGTAAGTCTCGTGTCATTTGACGATTTGATATAAGTAAGAACTTAAATCATATTATATGCTAAAGTACTGAATTATGTTAGTTATTGTGATACTCAATTGTAATTTTAGGTTTTGAGAAGTTTGTTTTGATTTCAAGAAGTTTATTCTGACATGAGAAGTTAATTTTTATTTTAGTAATATGACGTTTCCTATGAACATGTAAGATCCTTCAAAATGATAATAAAGACTGATTTGTGTAGCATATTAATGTTTTTATTGAATATCCTCCCTCAAAATAGTACTATTAACATAGAACCAATGTGATCATATGAGAACAAAAAAAATACGGGTTTTAATGGCGGGCCATAATTTTCTACCATATATTCTAAGTGAAAAAAAACCCTATCTGTATTTTTTCACTTCATCTTCAAATAATTCAACTTTGTTGGTCTGGCTCGCAACTACTATGTGGGATATGTCATCACATGAGGACACTAGGTGGAAATTACTTAGATACGTTTTTTCGCTTGGGTCTTACGAGGGTAGGTGAAATTCTATCTCATCCTGAATGTTTGAAAACTGTTCTAATAGTGACATAATGTTATTACAACGATCTTCTAGAGCTATCTTTTGAGATTCTGATATTTCTATGTCTTGTAACAATTGCACATATTTAACGAATACAGTAAACTTTCCTTTCACTACACCCCTTTTCTCAATTAAATCTTTATATTCGTCGAGTGGCATTTTGGAAGACTATAAGAGACAAAAGAAAGTACTTACAGTTTTTAACTCGCTCGATCGAAGTCGAACTCACGCCGCACAATATGGCGTGACGGTAGGTAGTTAGACTTCGAACGCGGGCTCGCGACGCGACTAGGTAACTGGAATTTTGCACAAGACACGATATTAGCACAAATGATCCTTGAGGATGGGTTTGGATAGGAATACTGAATGGCCTGACCGTCTTATTTTCTGCTGGTTGCCGACTTCCACGTGTAGGTACTTCTTCTGGAAGCCGCTCCGATTCGAACCGGTTCGAAGGTCCAATATGTTTGTGTTGCGTGTAGGGTCAGGCTTCTTCAATGAATTTTTGATATTATGAATATTTTATGCGTTTATTATGCAATTACAGTATTTATGAGACAATAATATACATTTTTTGATGGTGCACCGACTACCATCGTCTTTTGAAGACAAGAGAGCGAATCTTGAACGAATGCAGGGAGGAACGGCATCCTTCGCCGCGACCAATCCGCGTGCGCCGCTCTCGATCACATCCTTCATTCAATCTTCTCTTCGCTGAGCCTCG
This sequence comes from Diachrysia chrysitis, assembly GCA_932294365.1. Classification (NCBI taxonomy): domain Eukaryota; kingdom Metazoa; phylum Arthropoda; class Insecta; order Lepidoptera; family Noctuidae; genus Diachrysia; species Diachrysia chrysitis. The sequence goes on along the minus strand of OW028659.1, from coordinate 2,356,538 downwards.
TTCGACTCGACGCTAGATGGCGCGATAGGTGTTGACCACCCAACGCCACTAGATGGCGTTAACACAATCAATTATATTATTTTTATTATTCACAATTAGAATCAGTGTTAAATAAACAATTATTCCTTTTTAAAAACACTCATCATTGTTTTATATAAAGATGCAGTCGACTTCGTTTGAACCCACAACCTTTCTATAAAGTTATCATCTACTTCATCCAGTATTTTTTTAAATTCCTGTGTAATTTTCTCACGTCTAGTTTTCTGGTGCTATTCATCTTGACTTAGATATTGTGTTCCTGGGAAAATAATAGGCAAAAAAAATATTTTTAGTGGTGAAAAAAATTGCGTAGACAAAGCCACTGGCAAACACTAGTTACAAATAAGTTTTGACGTCTGCTTGGCTAGTTAAAAGTGCAAGAGACAGCTGTTACTACAGGCTTAGTTCGAATCTCCCTAGGGTTTTTTTTTCTATGACGAACACGATACTTGCGCTCAATGCAAAAAATCAAAACACATGCATTTATTTTATCTATAAACATATGTTGGTATTTTTCAATGGTCAACTCGGGAATAATACTATTAAAATAAATAGTATGAAAGATATGATATTTGTACCTTGATCATTTTTGTTAGACATACATGATGGCCATATTACAGACCTTCTTCTATCGTCGTTTTCTTTAAACAAAGATTCTTCCTTCTGTCCTATAGGCATGTAGTGTATGTGAGTGAAAGAGAGGGAAGCATTATGTCATCTCTGGCGCACGTGCGACCGTTAACAGTCAGTCGGCTGTGAGCGGTGGGAGCGAGAGGGCACGCGTGACTAAGAGCCGACAATATTGAAGGATATACTACATTTTGGCGACGAGGACCATTTTTGTGAATAATTATAATAAAACAAACAAAACAAAAAAAAAAGGAAAAAAAAATAGTGTGTGCTGTGTTTAAATGTAAAATGGGTATACATGTTTTGAACGTGGTTTCTTTCAACTTCAAAAAATGTACGAGTGCAAAAACAGCGATATACTTTGAAATGAACGAGTGATGTTTGTAACTGCGTTGTGATGTTACCAGATGATGCCTGTAAAGACTTCGTAATGTAATTAAAAAGGGATAATACCTGTAAGTACAAGATGTGATGTAATTGAGGCTTATCGGACTGTAGATGTAGAAGCTATAAGGGTGATGCCCTTAACGTGATATTGGCGCGGGTGATGCCCGTGACGTGTTGTGGTTACGGGTGATGCCCGTAATCCAAAGTTGGTACGATACTTTATTAAGTATAGGTCTTTCTATTGCATTAGGTTCCGGTTTTGTGTTAATTAATTGTACACCTAAAGTCGCAAGAGAAGAACATTTTAGGTTACAATTGAATTAAAAAAAAAAAAAAAAAAAAAAAAAAAATCGATTTCCTGATACCTTTCTTAAAATTAAAAATAATAGGTATATTATGCAATATAATAATAACCTATAAGCGACATATTACCGATGATTGCAAGTAGATGCTTAATAGATTTTGTTTTTTTTATTTTTCGGTAGTAAAGTTATAAACCGTTATGTATAATAATTATATGTAAGTGTAAATATCAATATTTAATTAGGTACATTATAGGTGACATTGAAAGTAAAATTAATATTACGAATAGCAACTTTATTCATAGGTACCTATTTGTGATTTCGTGAGTGGTTTTCGCGAGCTGTGTGTATTTGTACACTTAATATAAAGGTGTATTTAAAGATATAAATAAAATGTTTAAAAAAAAAAAAAAAAAAAAAAAAACTGTGATGCACGATGTAAGTCTTAAAATGGATGATGCCCGTTCATAATAAGATGTAGGTATTTTAGATGATTGACGAAGGAAGCAAGTCATAGACGGATGATGCCCGTTTTATGACCAGACGTGACGAAGGTAGCAAGTCATAGACGGATGATGCCCGTTTTATGACCAGACGTGACGTAGGTAACAATGGAAAATCTTTCACTAGACAAATTTGGAAAATCTATTATACGCTTACGACAGCGAGTTGCGAAATGTAAATAGTCTAATGTAGATGACCAGCTACTCGATCAAGTCACGGAAAAATGCAGTTCAGAAGAATTAAGGAAGAAAATATTAAAAGCAGGAGATGACATGACGCTAGACGACGCAAACGCGATGGAAGTAGTAAGCAGACAATTGTAAATTTGAATCCTAAAAGTTATCAAGAGGTTAACAAAATAGACGAGAAAACAAAGGATAGACATCCAGATGTGGTAGTTGGAATGTAATTAAATAAATTTGCAGAAGTCAGAGATAGTACCTACATCAAGAAAAAATTATAACTAGGTCTCCTTCGCCAGAAGAAGACCCAGTCCACAATGCAGGCTTGAGACAGCTAGCATTAACACTCCTATGTCAATGCCAAGAATACCAAATCCTCTCAGAAGATATATGGTGTTCCTAGTTCCCACATAGAGGTAAGTCATGCCGAAAGGTTAACAAGATATTCTGTTGAGAAAACAAGTCCATACTTAAGTACATAATAGGTATTTAATTACCAATGTAAAGTAACACAATCAAAATTTTGTGCCATAACTAAATTCAGGTAAATAAGCTGAACATGATAGGTACAGATAAGTGTACAGCTTTCAGCAATTTACTAAAATTGAGATCTATTATACTGGTAAGTATAAACCAAGCGTACAACTATCAACAATTGATTAAAATTTAAATGTATTATACTAGCAAGTATATACCTCTCCAATTCATGTATATACCAGTTCATCTCTTACATGTTATTGTTTTTCAAAACCTAATCGTACAATTGTACAAACAGGTTCATTTAAAAATTTAAAGTATAAATTAATTGATTTTACATCTTATCTCAAGATGAAGGACTTTGGGACCGCAGCAGTAATAATTTCTCCCTGAGATTACTTGGCAAAGATTGATTTCTAAGTATCATAATTATTAGTAAATGTTGACCCACATTATAAAAAATGCCTATTTTATCAGTATGACAAATTAATACTCTGCTGTTGTAGTTGTGTTTTACACCAATTAATGAAAATTGTGCTGACACCTCAAAGAGGAAAAGGTAACAAGTCAGTTTAATATCTAGACGTCCTACTTTGTTAGGCTTTAGTTATTAGTGATGTATAGAAACGATTCAAGAAAAACCTAATAATGTTAAAATGCATAGGATTTGTTATAAAACTTTGAAAAACGTACAATAATAGTACTATCACAGTTGTGTGATTTTCTAGGTTTTGTATTGGATGAAGCAAATATGACACTACATTTTCTCATCAACAGAGTTTTAGATATTAATAATTGTTTTGAAAAGTAGTTAGATTTTAAATTTGTTTTATAATCTGGCAAAGCTAGTTGGCATATTAATTACTGCCTGCCCAGCTAATCCATATGTATATGAAAGGCTACATACAAAATTTATAACCTGATAAGTATCAATACTTAATAAAACATTAGAAATTATCAGACAACGTAAGTAAACTTACATTCAGATATAAAACTAGATCTGCAATGGTGGGCTAGTAAACATTATTGCCATAAACATCATGTTTAAGGAAATATGTTTATACATAATATGTTTAAAACATGATATTATTGAATGGTTCAATAAGCCTTCAGAAATTGATGGGGTGCTGTGAGCAAAAAACAACTGGAAGTTAACAAAATGACAATAACCTGTAGTAACAGAATAGGTGGCACTCTGTACCCATGTTTAAATAGTTTGGCAAGATCCATAAATGACAGTAGAGTGAAAAGAGAAATAAGTATTTGGTTTTTAATTAAAAAAAAAAAAAAAAATAGAAAAAAAAAAAAAGTATACTTAATTGTGCAATGCAAATTAATAATAAAATAGTCTGGTGTTTAACAAACTGTATTTGAACTTAGAAAACCTAATATAGGTTTATTCAAACTCACACTGTATAAATTGTTAGGTTTCCTGGAAACCAGGTTTAGAAGCAATTAATGTTAATGCTTTTACTTTGATGTGACCAGAATATTTCTTCTGTTTTTCCTCCATTCAGGTCAATATTAAATTATCTACAACAATAATAATGGAAGTAAAATGACAACTGGAATCATTGGCCTTCACAACCTTGATGCACCCTTAGTGCAGACTATGCCAACTTAAAAGAAAAAATATATTTATTGAAACATCAATAATACTATTTAAATTCCCCTTTCAGTAACCATTACTCTATTCAGCCAGCTCACGCTGATTGCTGGCATCTTATTAGGCAAGCACGGATGAGAAGGACTAATTCCTCAACATCAAGAGATGTCATGGTTTCATAACTTTCAAGTAGTACACTGATACAGCTGTTACATAAATTAAAAATTTTAGATTAATAGAAATTAGAGGACCTTTTGTCAAGAAACTATTATATATATATACCCTTTTGTTCCATCTATGCCATACATAGATGCCATGTATACATTATTATGTATTTTTACAAAATATATATATATATATAAATGAACCTGGGGCTATTTAGAGTGCCTTATTTACCCATTAGTAAGCCCCAGTAGTACTTTGCTATTAAGCTCTAAAATTGGGGGGAGGGTAATCGTATAAAGAGGCTATATAATTAATTGGTATATAAGATTAAATCCAAACCACCACTGGCAAAATACTGAATAACATGGGATCCAAGTTACGAAAAAGATAAAAGTTCTAAGTGTATCACAATAAGAAATTGTTAATATGACATTAAGTCCTAGAAGTATCACAAAGGATCTATATCATAAGATTCAGTGAAGATTGTGTCAATATTGTTATTACGGGAATTATTAAAGACTGCGATAGGACACACCCAGCCTTTACTTACATTTTTGATAAAAATTGGGGTATTTCCAGCCAGAATGTTATGTATTTATGAGAGATACAAGATGCAGTAATGACAACTTGTTAGTATCGCTTATTCTTTAGCGATAATAACAAGTCATACTTTGTATTTTGTGACGGAGAATTTTAGGAACATACATTCCATACATAGGTAGACATAAAACATCACAGATCTGTTTTTGTCTCTACTGGATAGATGGATTAAAAATACTCTCTCTGTGTTCGGTACATTGTTATTATAATACAACACTATATAACTATATAGTTTATAGCAATACAAGCATATAAATAAAAAATAGGTAGTTATTAGTAATCGTTGGCAAAACGAATGTAGGTAATTGGAAGAAAGCTCGATGAAGTAGGATAGGAGATACTTAGATGTTAATTGGGAAGCAAAGGACGTAGTTGTAGAGAAGTGGTAAAATATGATTAAACCTGTTGTTTGTTATTGGAAGCTCGATACTGGAGGTTATAATGTAGAGTTATATTCGGGAAGCGAAAGAAGTACGGAAATAAATAATTTAAGAACTAGCTGTAAGAGATGTGGTAGAAGTTGAGTAACCCCTTTTGTGAAAATAAGTAATTAAGTGAAAAGTCAAATTGGATATAATATGCTTGTGATTATTCAAAGTGAGTATTTAAATGAAGGATCAATTGTTTCATTTCATTAAAATAAGGAAGGGATGTAGTGTATGTGAGTGAAAGAGAGGGAAGCATTATGTCATCTCTGGCGCACGTGCGACCGTTAACAGTCAGTCGGTTGTGAGCGGTGGGAGCGAGAGGGCACGCGTGACTAAGAGCCGACAATATTGAAGGATATACTACAAGGCACAAAACAAACAAATTTATAATTTATAATCGTATTAAAAATAAATAAAAATAAATTTAAATATTAAAACGTCACAAATAAAATATTAAACAATATATTTTACACTTTTTATCATATAGATAATAATTAATGAGTACTTACTTTTTATTTTATTTTGTGTTCTGTTTTTTAACATCACACAAATATTGCCTAAATTTATCTTCGACATTATCGGGAGTCGCATTTTTTAATGCCATTTCGAATCTTTCAAAGGCTTCTTTGGTTTTTATATCTTTATTCATATTTATTAAAATTTATGTATTATATAATTAATAACTGATTGACATGAACGTAAACAAAACGGTAGCCAAGGCAATGGCTTTGATGTTAGAATGAACTGAAATTTAGACCATGAAGGAACCCCGTATAGTATAACTTTATTGTCCGTCTGTCTGACTCTTAAGATTTTTTTTTTTTGAGGAGATTTATAACTTATGACACAAACGACTTACTACGTCAACTGACAAATTCCGTCGTCTCGCTCTAAATTAGTTTCTCAAACTACCCACAATTTTTATATAATATACAACTGACGCTGACTTAGATTGGATAGTTCAGTTCGTTCTATGATAGAACGGAGACGGTGTCTTTTATTCGACATTATATATTTAAGTCATTCTTCTACAAGATATTCAATGTTAAAGTATTTTGAGCTACTACTATAATAGTTGTGGTTTTCCTGTAATATTTGCCTATGTTGTTTAACCCTTAACCACCTAGCGTCGGTCACAGTGACTCCATTCGATATATTTTTTCAAATATTTCCGTTACTACGCGTGCCACAAGCCTGTGACTCTGTGTACTTTTTCCCCTCCCTCTCTAGTTTGCGCAGTGAAAAGATTCAGGTAAATATATTTCGTTTGCGGTCATGGTGACCGACGCTAGGTTGTTACGTTACTTTTAGTGTTAACATTTTCTTGTTGTTTTTTTAGATTTATTATGTCTCAACGTGATCAAAATATAAGTAGATGGTTAGAAGAGTGTGACTCGGATTCCGAGAATCAAAGGGACGTGCCGGAAATTGCTATCTTATGTACAAAGCAAAACAAAGCCGTGCTTGTTCTCTCCAGCATGCATCACGCGCCAACCATCGATCCACAAAAACAAAAGCCAGGAATGATAACTTTCTATAATAGCACCAAAGGTGGCGTCGACACATTAGATCAGAAATGTGCCATTTACTCAACTTCTCGACGCACACAGCGCTGGCCAATGGTGGTCTTTTACAGAATGCTGGATGTATCTGCAGCAAATGCATACATCATCAGCAACATGAACCAATCTCAGAAAAAGGTGTTCAGACTGAATTTCATGAAACGACTGGCTGAAGATCTTATCGAACCCCATTTAAGACGTCGAGTAAACCAGTTTGGATTGCAAAGGGAACTTCAAAATGCTATTCGCCGGGTTCTCAAAATAGATGAACAGCCAAGAACATCTTCGGCAGGCAGTTCTGAAAAACTAGAATCACGAAAAACTTGCTCAACATGTGACCCAAAAAAGAAACGTAAAACATTCCATTTGTGTTTTCAGTGCAAAAATCCAATTTGCGTTGAGTGTTCTCAAAAAATGTGTGTAGACTGCCGCGAAAAATTGTAAATGTTAGGGAGTTGTAATTTTGTCATTATTGTGATTTTATTGTGCCAATGATAGTTTTATATAAGAGGTTATATGTTTAAGTTACTAAAAAAAATAAAAATTAAGAAGTCTCATTGATTGTAATTGCTTAGATCTCAGCTTAATTAAAAAACCTTAAATTTGTTAAAATATTTGTAAGTCAACTTTTAATAACGATAGTAAAAAGTAAAAGTGTTAATTTGAAGAGTTTATTAAAACAATTTGAATAAAAACAATTGAAAAATATAATGTAGTTTTGATTTACAGCAGTTTTTGAGCTTTTTACCTTCCTAATAGGAACTTATAGGCAACCTTACTTATAGGCAAGCGGTCACCATGACCGACGTTAGGTGGATGTGTTACTAGAATACACGTTAGGTGGCTAAGGGTTAATAAAAACATGATTAATTAATTTATTAATTTATTAGTACTATAAATAATTAGTGACAATGGAGCCAGTAGATGCAGAAGTTGATGATGTGACAAATAACCAGTCTTGTAATCCAGCGCCTGAATCTTCGAGTGATGTAAATAATTTATCATTTGAAAATGAGAGGAAAATCAAGGAGACTTATTATAATAAATCTGAATCAAAACTCGAATGTAAACTTTGTAAGAAACTTTATTCAATTAAATCATCACACTCAATCTTAAAAAGACAGATTATTAAAACTCACAAGTTCAATAATAGACAAACTGAAGCAGATTCTATAAGAGGAAAAAAGGATAAAAGAAGGGATTTGTGGTATGACAAATTATATAATCAATTTCATATATGCTCTGCTCCTATTAGTCGTAGCGTGATGTTATATAGCCTATAGCCTTCCTCAATAAACGGACTATCCAATACAAAAAGAATTTTTCAATTCGAACCAGTAGTTCCTGAGATTAGCGCGTTCAAACAAACAAATAAACAAACAAACAAACTCTTCAGCTTTATAATATTAAGTATAGATAAGTATAGATTTGAAACTAGTTGATTTTTGTTATAATTACATAATTTTAAGAAAAAGTGTTAGAGGCTTGATATTTTGTTGATTTTTTTCTAAGGTTTATGTAAAGTTCTATAATTGTATTAATAAAGACCATTTTAACATAAAATGTATTTTATTTATTAACTAAAACTATAATTATGACAACTAATGCAAAAAAATAGTTAATTACCAGAAAAAATAGGAAAACTGTGAAGTTTTATTTTTATACGTCGTTTTTACGTATGATTGGGCTTTGTAGCCATTGAAATATGATTGGGCTTCTAGGGTTAAAATATAGCGACAAACAGCAAGCTGAGCACTCTGACTCCATGGTAACAGTTTGTTACGATTTACAGAAAATTTTGAACATTCCGCAATCAGAAGTGTCTGTCTTTTATTACAAAAGAAAACTCGCTTGTTATAACTTCACGATGTATGATTTGGGTAAAGGGTATTGCTACTTTTGGGACGAGACGATCGGACGCAAAGGATCTAACGAAATAAGTAGTTTCGTAATCGACTTTATTAAAACCAAGGTTCAGGATGGGTACACGGAGTTTAACTTTTATTCTGATAGCTGCGGCGGTCAGAATAAAAATAGAACAGTATTCGCAATGTATGCATATGCCAGCAAAATATTCAATATAAACATAAATCACCACTTTTTCGAAGTTGGATATTCGCAGTCAGAGGGCGATGCAATGCATGCACTTATTGAGCAGAGAAAAAAGAATAAAATTATCTACGTTCCTCAGCAATGGGTTACTTTGATTAGATGTGCGAAATCTAATGGTGAGCCTTATGTAGTCAAGGAAGTAAATCAAGACATGATATTGGATTTTAAACAGCTTTTGCCGTGATACAATAATTCGGAATACGATACCAACAATGTGAAAGTTTCCTGGAGCAAATTATGCACATCCGTTATATCAGTGACTTACCAAATATGATTAACAGGGGCGGCATGGGCGGCACACTTAGCACTGTCATCAATTTCCATAGACGACAGCGACACCTGAAGTTTGGTGGGCGAAATGACTTGGCTGCCATCTTGTCTTGTTTGTCAAATTGTCAAACAAACAAATGTCATCGTCGCGTCGCCATCCATTGTTTGTATAATGTCTTGTCATTGTCAACTCCGGCTTTCCCGACGTTGATGCGCTTCTCGAGTTATTTCTATCTTTCTCAGTTATTTCTGTTAAAATTGTTACTTGTTACTGTTATTTGTTTTGTTAAGTTTTGTTTTTATTTCATAATATTGTTATTACTTAGTTTTTCGTTGGTCAGTTTTGTTGTTTTGTTATTATGAGTGAACTCCGAAGAAAATATTGTATTTTTCATATTTTTGGCTGTGATGCTTTAGGTAAGTGTTTATTACCGTACCGTTCCATATGATCTATAATGTAAGCAAGAAAAAGTTTTATGTTATTCCATAATTTCATTTTATTTATCCGTATTGTGATATTCCAGAATTTCGTTCCATTTTCAGTTACATACGGTGTACCCCTTTTAAACCCTGAAAACCGCCCTGATTTTTTCGCTGCTTGGATAGCGGCTGTTGGCAGCAAGGTTAGAGAAAGTAACCATACGGAAATATATTATAAGAACAAGAGAATATGTGATCACCATTTTGATCCCACATTCAAGACAACTGGAGGTCATCTTATTTGTTTAGCCATACCTACAATTAATTTAAATCGTAAGTAGAATTAAATTAACTCAACATTTGTGACAAAACAACATTTTAACAATACCAAATTAATTCAGATTAGCAAGCAATTGGTTCAAAAATTCAAATTACTAACATAATGGCCTGTTTTCACTTTGATTAGTGATTAGTGCAGGTGCTTTGTGATTAGGAGAAAACACGTGTGGACACCGGTTGATTAGTGAAAGTGATTAGTAACCCGCATAGTAAAATAATTAGAAGTGTGTTCTATTTTTTTGCGAGTGGACTGCGAGTAGCCCCGTCCCGCGCCTCCCTTCCCAATCACTCACAGCGTGCCTGCCACTAAACACGTCTGAATAGCAGTTGTTTGTGTGTGTAGTGTTTAGTGCACTTATTTATTATATATTTTTTTATTAACATTGTAAATTCCTAAGCAGGTTCATAATAATTATATATTTCATAATATAGTCTGTGTGTACAGTCTGTAAATATACTTAATAATTGTTGATAGGATTTTTATGTTTGCATATCTCATCATTTATCTATCTAATACTTACTTTTATCGTCTAACTCTAAATTTATAAAATGTTAATGAATAATAGAAGCGTTTATGACTGGCTGCTGGGCAAATTAGAGACAGCTACACAAAAACCAGCTGAATTTGTATAATGTAAAAAAGTAAGTAATACAACTAATGATAGGTAATATTTCAATGTTATGTTACAGGTGTTCAGCAAACAATCAGTACCTACCTTTGTTGAGACAGACCATAGCTACTGTCAGCCTAGAAGATATTCTAGTCAAGCCAGACCTCTGATTGATATCACCAACATGCCTGGGTCATCGGTTCAAACTAAACACCTACCTGGCACATCCAGACCAGGACCTTCAGCTGCTGTTGATTTAAAAGAATTCTCAGGGCCATCTGGATCTACCCATTTAACATCACATAAGGAGTACCATGCTTTCACACCATTGACTAAATTTAATTCAGGTACTTTGCTTTTTATGTGAATTGTCTGTCAAACAATCTAAATGGTTTAATTTTTCTTTTGCATACATAATCTCTTTTCCCAGCAGTGGGACGTTTTTGGCTGTTGATCCAATTAACATGTGTATTTTTTTTTCTTTATAAAGTATGACAATTGGTGATACTTTATTTGCATTACAATCTAGCCTATTAGCTAATACATAATACATAATTTCAATATAAACAAACTGCTAAGTAACTATAAAATTAAGAAATCGTCCAATAATGTCTTTCTTCTATACAAAAAAATAAAATTAGCATGTTTGTTTGTAATATTAAAAAACCGATTTTTACTAAGTGCATTTGGATTTAAACACGGTTTTTATATCATCACAACATTTTTAAAATTTTTGGCTGTCTGTTTTTAAATTTTTTAGGTAAAACTTTCGCGTATCTGCTAAAAAAAGCTAAAAAGCAGTTTGCCAGAAAAGCAAGACAAATGCAAAATGAAATAAGGAGATTGCGCCAAAAACTTGAAACTTACAAGTTGCGCCTTAAGCAGATTAAAAAACAAAGTGCTAACAGGGATTTTGAGAAATTATCTCAACACATGACCAAGTCAGCTAAATTGTTTACTCGAATGCAATGCATAGAAGGACGGAAGAAGAAGGGGCATCGATTTACTCAGGAACAAAAGATTTTATCGCTTTCAATTTTTAAGAAAAGCCCTAAGGCATACAAGTTATTGTGCAAACATTTTACACTACCGTCAAAAAAAGTCCTGAAGTCATGGCTTGCTCAAGTCTCTTGTGTGTCAAAATTAGGTGAATTTTTGTTGCGCGTTATAAATCTGTGTACATCATCAAAAATAATAGAAAAAAAAGGTAAGATTTGAATTAGAATTTGTTAGAAATACTTCAATTACCACGAAGAAGCTATTATTTTACTGTTTAGATCCATTTTATTTACACATTTGGTAAAAAGTTGTGATGTCCATATATTGGACAGAGACTGTTTCGGTAGATTAGTTGATGTCCATATATTGGACAGAGACTGTTTCGAGATTTTCGACTGTTTATGTTTGGAATGTTTCACATTGATTTTATTCGTCCTAGCTATTTATTATTATTTTCAGAGATCCGAAAAGCTGTTGTCTGATCAACAACTTGAGAAACTTTTGGAAGATTTGTACGGCATATCTGAAGGCGAAAATTCGGAGGATGGGAATGAGAGCGACGAGAATGATGAACCTGCTTTCAACCCACCTCTATCGAATCAAGAGTTATTGGATCTACTGGAAAATGAAAAATCATCAGATACACATTCACAGTTATTCACAGATGAGACTGTTTTCAACTCTCCATCAAACCCAGAGCTTCCGGAAGATGAACAAGCAACACATTCACAGTTTATAATACCTACTACAAGTGATCTCCAAACAAACGTTCGTGTTGAAGATTTAGAGGACCGACATAATGACTCTGATGACTCCGATATTTTATTGAGTGCATTGCAAGGTCAGAATGTTTCAGATACATCTGACACTGACGACGATACTGCTGACGACGATGATGTATGGAAGAGAGTACCTTTTTCTCACGAAGTACCGATAGATAACTTTGACACAAAGCCTATAAAATAAATAAAATAAAATAAAATAAAAAGCCTTTTATTTCTTGCATTCCATAGTACAATTTCATTAATAGTGTGCATGCAAAATAAATTTAAAATTAATGTGATTATGATTATCAAATAATTAGATTGTAATAATAATATATTCAAATCCATTTCCTTTTTGTAGTTTCATTTAAAAATATATAAGTAAAATTAATTAGTTATTGATTTAATTAGAAGTTAATGTTGTAATTGACACAACATAGTAACAATATTTAATTTAATGTTTTTTAGCAAGAACCCTCTCCATGAAAGGTAAAGGCCTCCTCCAGAGAAGACCGGTACTCCCTATTCTCTGCCGCTCGTAACCAATGAGTACCTGCTACTTTTATGATATCATCTGCCCAGCGTGTATTTGGTCTTCCTCTCTTTCTCTGTCCTAGTGGGCCTGTCCATTGTGTTGTCTCTCTTGTCCATCTATTATCGCTTAGCCTCGCTACGTGACCAGCCCATCACCATTTAAGCTTTTGTGAGTAATTGAGAGCGTCAATGGCTTGAGTTTTCTGTCTTATATGAGAGTGGCGGATCTTTTGGATTTTCCATATTTTCAGAATGCTCCTTTCCATACTCCTTTGACTAGATATAATTTTATTTTTTACTTTTCTGGTAAATTTCCAAGTTTGGCAGGCGTATGTTAATGAGGGCAGTAGGCAGGTGTTCATGACTTTCATTTTCATTCGTATGGTCATTTTACTTTTGAGTATTTCTTTGAAGCTCCAAAACTTTTTTCATGTGTTGGTGACTCTTCTCTCTACTTCTTGTTCGTTATTTTCTTTGTTAAATGAAACACAAAGCCTATAACACCTGCTAATTTTATATCAAATAGAAGTACTCCTTTAGTTTACTTCAAAACTGTGTTTACTGACGAAATCTTGCTGCATATTATTAGAGCAAACAAATCTGTATGCTACACAAGAGAAAACCAAAGATTGGGAGCCTGTCACCCAGCATGAAATACAGGCATTTATAGGGATGCTTATCCTTATGGGCATCCATCCGCTACCAAACCTTGACTTGTACTGGTCATCAGATCCTTTATTTAGAGTCACTGAAATTGCGGACATCATGACCGCTAAGAGATTCAAACAGATACTGATATGTCTGCACTTGAATGACAACAGTAATATACCAAAAAAAGGTGAACCAAACTATGATAAACTGTATAAAATTCGACCTCTGCTTGATCGTATGAATACATTATTCCAAGAAGCTGCTGTAACTACAAACTCGCAGAGCATTGACGAGTGTATGATAAAATTCAAGGGAAGAAGTACCCTAAAACAATATATGCCTAATAAGCCGACAAAAAGGGGTTTCAAGGTATGGGAGAGGTGCGACAGCGAAACAGGATACTTGTACGAATTCGAAGTTTACAGAGGGAAGAAGGAAAATGCTACAGAAGTAGGACTAGGGGCTGCAGTAGTCAAAGGTTTATGTAAAACTTTGATTGAACAAAATGTGGTGAATATACACGTAGCATTCGATAACTTCTTCTCATCAACAGAACTGCTAAAATTTTTATATGAACATAAAATATATGCTACATCTACAGTTCGAACAGAAAAAACTTACCCATGATTATGAAAAACAAAAAAAACCGGCCAAGTGCGAGTCGGACTCGCGCACCGAGGGTTCCGTACAAACCTGTAGGTATATAAGTAAAAGTTCACCCATCACGATGATCGAGTCATAGTCGTAGTTATGGTATTTTAATTGCACAACGAAAAAAAAAATATAAAAAATATTTTTATTATATGATGTAACTAAAAATTTATGCTTTTCGCAATTTTTCCTTTATCTGTGTTATAAGACGTTGCTTCGTACCAAATTTCAAGATTCTGAGTTCACGGGAAGTACCCTGTAGGTTTTGATTCCCTTGCGAGTGTCGAAAATTTGCGGCATAAACAGGAGTATCTTTTGATCGCGTTGACTTAGAAGTTTGATTTTTTCACAGCTCCAAGAGACCATAGACTTGAGTATTTGATATGAATTTCAGCTTGATACCTCCACGCGTTCCTGAGAAAAAAGGTCTTGACAGACAGACAGACGGACAACAAAGTGATCCTATAAGGGTTCCGTTTTTACCTTTTGAGGTACGGAACCCTAAAAATGAAACTGGAGAAAGGAAAACACAAATGGCGTGTAAATGACGCTGTGGGTAGTTTTGTCTGGATGGATACAAAGTTGGTGTACATAATGAGCACTGCTTTTTGTCCTAGTGACACATCCATTTGGAAAAGAACACAGAAAGATGGATCAAAAAAAGAAATAGCCTGCCCTACTGCAGTATTGCAATACACAAAGAGGATGGGTGGTGTCGACCGATTTGACCAGAAGCGTGGAGTATACCCAGTAGCAAGAAGAAGCCGCCGTTGGTGGACCAGAATCTTTTATTTCCTTGTTGATGCAGCAATCACAAATGCACATATCCTGCATATGAAAAATCCTAGGGTACATATGCCTTTGACCAATCTGCAGTTCAGAACAATGTTAGGCAGAAATTTGGTCAACAATTTCTCATTGAGAAAGCGGAGGATCTCAAACTTGCCCAATTTCGTCACGAAAAAGCCAAAGATAAACAGCCGACAAAAAACTAAGTACGGAATACCAGATGAACTTAGACTACATGTTGTCGGAGCACATTTGCCTGGGCCTCTCCCAACTTACAGGCGATGCCGGCTGTGCAGCAGTGCCAGTAACAGCAAAAAGTCGAAGGTGCAGTGCATTAGATGCGAAGTTCCACTGTGTGTAGTTCCATGTTCCACATATGAAAACTCATGAAACATGAAACTACCTACGATGTTATACAGTATATGGAGAGGCGCCTAGGTGGTGCTGTCCACATATTGGACACCATGTTTTTTTTTTAAGAAAAAAAAAAACGAAAGTCCAAAAAATTTCAAATAAATATCCGATTTACATACAAGTATTTTTATTTCTATAAATATGTCAGTTTCCTCTGCCTTATAAAGGGTTAAAGGAATTAGAAACAATTTAATAAATAAAGAAATGCATTACGTACATGAAAATGTGTTGAAAATAGTAAAGTGGGAATACTTTCAGTTTTCACTGTAAAAGAAAGTGTTTTGTGCTTTCACAACTTCACATATAATTATATTCGTTGGTTTCTTGTGACCAAGATTAATAAAAAGGTAAGTGCAATTATGATGTAAATTTGAAAATATTTGTAAAATTGTTAACAAAGTCATTTTTATTTTTGATTGAGGTAAATAGACACGGGGAAGGGGCGAATAGTAGTAGTATGGGTTCAAAAGACATGTGAAAGGGTTCAATAGAAACGAGTAAGGGGTGATTAGAAAGATGTGTGGTAGGACTGCTGCCTATTGAAATATACATTTTTTTTTTCGAAAATTTTAGAATTCTTTAGAGTTTTATGATTTGAAGACGATATTGATGATCTAAAAGTACTGTTTAAAGATTTAGGTCTAGGTTTCTGTTATAATAATAATAATAATAACCATTTATTTCAGGCATCAAGGCCCATATCTATACATACAATACTATATTAATAGAACTTAATACTATAAACACATAAAATTATAATACTCTGTGTAAAAAGTATCGGGAATATGTCAATAAAAAGACCCGCGTAAAAGAGGTCGTTCTAATTTTTTCAACCGCTACGACCAAAGAAAACATCGACAGAATCAAGAAGCTAGTGCTCGAAAATCGACGTATGAGTCTGAGAGAGTTGGCTATTCAAGGAAAGGTCGGACTACGACATCATTTAGAAGGGCATTTGAAGTCAATTCATAAAGAAAAATACGATGAACTGTGTGGAGCAGAAAAAGAAAGAGAACAAGAGAAATCAAAACAGTTTACGTCCATTTCCGTTACACCATTACAACAAGCCAAAAGGTAGCTGTCCTTAGAAGAATCTTCAAAAAAAAGTTAAATTTGGGATACATCACATCCCAAGGCCAAGAAAATGGACGATATGTGCGGAGAAATGATTGCTTTACAAAATCTTGCGTTTAATTTTGTCGAAGGTATTGGTTTTCGCCGTGTTATGCAAACAGCTTTGCCAAATTATCAATTAACCTTTTCGCCGCCAACAACTTCTATAGAAGTTCAGGATTTTCGTGCCGTCCACGCCACTACTTCTATAGAAGTTCATTGTATCTACCTACTATAAAAAATACATTTACGATACATAAAACATTTGTTTCTTTGTAATTTTGTAATATGGACACGACGAACTATTTCTTCTCATGCAAAACAGACTATTTTCTGTTTTAAAAAGGTAAAACATAAAAGGTTTCAAATAATTTTATATCCCGCACGCCAACGACTTCATATCAAGTAGGCCAGTGATGTGACGCGAAAGTTGCATTCATTAGAATCTTTATTTACTATAATATTTGTTTTCTTTTCCATCCAATAGTTTTTTGAATTCTATGAATAAAAAGAAATTCCGGTCAGTAAATAACGTATTACAATGCGTTTCAAAATTAATGTACATCTACCTATCAAATCATTTCATTAAAATTAATTATTATGTACTGAGGGTTTTCGATATTGCTAGACCCATCTCTACGTAATGGCAAGATGTCGAGTGACACTAGCGCCGTCAACTTCAATAGAAGTAAACCTGTGACGTCTTAAGCGCTTAGACGTCAAGGTCATTGTGTCATAGTGCCGGGCGACGCGTGCACGCACATTTTTCTTTCCCAGTGCAGTGCAAAATGACCGAATATGATTCGGATGAGTTGTTGCGGCTGTTACAAGGTGTGGAACCTGATTCCGACTTTGATGTTGAATGGGAAAGCACATCAGAAGAGGACGATAATGAGGTAAGTTTATGTGCTTCATTTACCTATGAATGTCTTATACAGCTTAGAAAAATTGTAATAAAAAGTAGGTAATGTATCAGACAGAGAGGCCAAGGAAAAGTTAATTATTTTATGTACCTCGGGTGAAACAAGATAGGCAAATTTTTGGTTCATTAAGTTCATTTCAGTTCATTGGGCAATAAGTATTCACTTGCTTAGTCTTCTTTCTAGCATAATTTCTGTCTATTGTTTCAACAGTACTTTCTAGATTTTTTTACAGGTCCTTCTTTCTTATTTAGCTCATGTTTTACCTCCTATTTATTGTCAATGGCGTGTTAGGATTATTACAGTTTTTTAGCACGAACTGGACACGTTGCTACCTGCAAGGAATTACGACGCGCGTAGGTACTTTTGTTCAAACGGCCGAGCGCCGCACCAAGTGATTTCCCGCGCAAGTAAATTGGTGGTCGGCAGACGGTAGCCTGACAAAATGCTTGACATAGCGAATACCTACAGTTGTATGCAATACTAGAATATTATTGCTTTAGCTTATTACTGGATAATTCTGGAATGCGCTGTTTGGTAACGAAGTATTTATTACAAGTTTATTCGTGTATATACTTAGCTGTTGTTTGAATTCTGCCGAATAAAAATATTTTTCAATAACATGACAACCAATAATAAGATTAATAGATATGAATAAAAAACAGGAGGTGTATCTAAGTTCGTAGATTTGATATACGTATTAAAAACTGTATTTTTTTTTAAGATGACTTTAGTATTATATTCGGTGGGGGCGTCGCTATGTTTTATTTCGTTTGGGCCTCGTCAGGCACATATATGCACATATTATTATTTATTTATACAGTTGATAAACATACTTATATATGTGGAAATACATACCTACATATTATAGATAAATTACACCCAGACACAGAACAAATATTCAAGCTCATCACACAAATATTTGTCCTGGGTGGGAATCGAACCCACGACCTCACGCTTCGCTGTCGGCTCATCACCCACTATATATATGTGTCACCGTACCCATCCTATGTGAAATAGACTATACGCAACGGAGGCAGTCAATAATAGGATGTAATTCATTTTTATTTCCAGGCACAATCTAACAACGCTTCGACATTGCAACAAGCTATAGCAACAAGTCCAATAACCGTGCAGCAGGAACAATGGTCTTCAACTCCATATAACCCAAAAATAGAACCATTCGATGATTTCGCGTCTGGGCTCAACATACATTTTAATAATGGAAATTTTATACAATTAGACATATTTCAACAATTTTTAGATAATGAACTAGTCACGCAAATTATTACCTGTATAAATCAATATCATAATTATTTTTTGCTAAATGTGCCTTTGTCTGCCCACTCTAGATTGCACAGATGGCACGACATAACCGTTCCTGAGTTTTACATTTTTATTTCAATAGTGATGTTGATGTCGCGAAACAAACATTTGACCATCGAAGAGCACTGGTCTACAGATCCATTATTATTGTCACCAATATTTGGCAGCCTCATGCCAAGAAATCGATTTGTTAATATTTTAGGTATGTTATATTTTTGTAATCCTTTTCAAAAAAATCCAAATTTAAAATTGCAGAAAATAGATCTAGTGATTAATCATGCCCGCCAAAAATATAAACAATTATTAACACCCTACAAAAATGTGTGTGTAGACGAGAGCATAGTCCCATTTAAAGGGAGACTTTCAATGAAACAATATCTCCCGAAAAAACGAAACCGATTCGGCATTAAATTATTTGTCCTGTGCGACGTGACCACTGGCATAATTTTAGATTTTATTGTGTATTGTGGTGCTACAACCGCTATCGTGGACCCGGCTAATTTGGGTGTTGGTGGTGCAGTGGTTGTTACACTGATTCAAGACTTTTTTGGGTCATATAGACATTTGTACATAGATAATTGGTACACGAGTCCTAAATTATTGCGATATTTGCATGAAAATAATATTTATGCATGTGGTACTGTGAAGAAAAATAGAGCGGGAATGCCATCAATGACTCAAAAATTAAAAAGAGGAGAAATTATTTCGAAGTCTCTTCCACCGCTAACGGCTATCAAGTGGCACGATAAAAAAGATATACATTTATTAACTACTATTCATGACAAAACAATGCACCCATCTTTGAAAGAGGACCGCAGTACTGGTTTGCCAGTTATGAAACCAAAAGCCGTTCTAGACTATAGCAGCAATATGGGGAGTGTTGATACAGCTGATATGATGTTAAGTTCTGTGCAGTGTATTAGAAAATCTTTGAAATGGTACAAAAAGCTATTCTTTCACATTGTAGACATGCATTTACTAAATTCTTTTAACACATATAAAGTAATAAAAAATGATAAGAAAGCGGCAATAGCAGATTTTCAATTAAATATTATTCGACAAATAATTCAAAAGTACAACCCACTGGCTCTGATACACCCACAAATACCGCGGAGTAATGTAAATAACCCATTAAGAATACTGCCCGGTAACACGGTAGAACATATGCCCGAAATTAAACCCCAATACCGAAACTGTAAAGAATGTGCCAAACAAAAGGTTAGAAAACAAACTCGATTCATGTGTCGTATTTGCAACGTCTACTTGTGTGCTGCCCCATGTTTTCATAACTATCACTTGATGTAAGAATAATTTTTAAAAGGTAAATTACCTAGTACCTATTAATGAAACCAATCTGTGATTTCAGAATATTGTTTTGATACGAATCAATCTGTGATTTTAGAATAATGTTTTCAAATGAGTCAATCTTTGTTAAAAAAATATGTGGTAGGTACTATAAAAAAAGTGATTTATATTGTACCTACTTATTTATTATATAAGCTAAAGCAATATATACATTTATTATTAAGTTGAGATTATGTTTTACTACCTATTGAAAAGTTGATTTTATTTTGTCAAAAATAAAAGAGTAAGTTCAGTTTTAAAACCTGTATTTATTTAACTCTTCTCACTTCTCTACCTAAGTTGTATTTGGCATTTCTAAAGTATTATTTTTATTAAGTAAATCTAATATTTTCTGCATATATATATTTCTGTAACTATTTGTGCACTTACAAATTAACTTAATTAGAATAATCACAGTTCAATCAAATATTCGCTTAATTGGAATAATCACAGTTTAATCATTTTTCAGTTTTCATTTTTCTTTATGGAAAACCTCTAAAATTTTCTGCATAATTTCATATCTTTTTTTTGTGTCAAATCTTAGTAACTCATTTGACACCAATTTGCCGAAATACTGACTCCCATGCAAATCTACGACGCTAAGTGTAGATAGGCTGTTCTTTTCTGTGTAAGTACTGCTGTCCTTATTTTTATTTTCATCTTCTTGTTGGTCATCCAAGGGTTGTGAATACATTTTGGAATCGAAAATATCATTGTCGTCCGAACATTGGGTCCGGTCTTCATCAAAATCGGCCGTCTCCGGAACATACTTTCGTTTTTTATTTGAATCTAAAATAAGAAAAACGTGCCTATAGAGCGCGCCAAAGATAAAGTCGCGGCGTTGCCGTGTGCAGTGATCGAGAATGGTATAGGTCGCGCGACGAGTCACGAGCGACGAGCCCTCGCTGATGAACTAAATTGTAGAGGGGGTATGCGCAGTAGCGATTCTTAGTATAAAATCGCTACTGCGCATCCCCCTCTACTTTCGTCCAGCGCTCATAATTAATCGCGCGGCCTATACCTATATTTATTTTCATGATTATGAAATATCCAAATGATTGAGTCATTTTGATTCGATTACAAACTGTTTGGGTCGCGAAAAATTTGTGATCGACTCAGGTCTATATTTGTTCGCCGACACAGCTAAAAGTTTGCGAAACCGAGAGCCGCAACGAATAGGTATTTTATGACTACCTAATATCCATCAAACGTGCCAGTTTTTCATTTGCATTAAATGAAAAATAAGCAATTAAAGTTTAGTACATCTGTATTAAAATAGTTACTTACCATCCATTTCCAAAACTACACATATGTTGCCACTTTTAATCACTACAAACAATGTTCCTGATCGTGACCTGACGTTAGATTTTAAATGTAAACTAAAACCAAAAGCAAACCAAACTCTATAGAAAGAAAGAAAAGCATAGACAACTCTATTCCTTACGAAATGTATCGTGCTATGAACGCCAATGACTTGATATGAAGTAAACAGACTACGTTATGAAATGAATAGTGAAGTGGCTAATGTTACGAATTATTATTATTATCTCTAGCAACTCTATGCATGTATCTTCATCTCCGATAACGGATACCCATTTTTCTTAGTATAAATGTTCATAAAATAAAACAAATTACCATTATAATTTAACAGTTTGTATTTTTAATTGTAAATTTGAGTACCAATTTAAATTTACACATATTTTTTTTCATTATCGACATGATGTTACCGCCATCCCTACTTTCGTACTATACATTTATTATACATTTATACGTTGGCGTACGGCGACACATCGTGTTTAGTATAGCTGGGCGGCGAAAAGGTTAAGAGGGCGTCAGTTTTTTACTGACCATGTTTGTAATGAAATATAATTATACTAAAATAGCTGCCAAAATTGGGCAAATGCTTAAAACTTTTTTAAAACTGTCATTCACTACTGATGTTTGGTCTGAGCCAAGTGCTAACGTGTCACTTTTGAGCCTAACTGCACATGGGATAACTGAAGATTTTACCCGTATGAAAATTGTTTTAAAATGTTGCTCACTTCATGGGCGACACACGGGTGATATAATTTGTAACAATTTCAATATGATGCTACGGGAGTGGAACATCCAGGGTTGAGCAATTGCATTGCATTGTTAGAGATGGTGGATCAAATATGGTCAGGGCAATGCATTTAGCCGATATACCTGACGTGAGTTGCACAGTTCATCAACTGCAACTATGTGTTCGTTCTGCGCTCGAGACCCTTGAAGTAAAACACTTAATTACATAATACAGAAGATATCAGGCCATTTTAGTCATTCGCAGATAGCTCAAGATGAGCTGACTAAAATTCAAACCCAGCAACTTAATCAACCTGCACTTCGCATTATACAGGACTGTGTTACCAGGTATGCTTGTTTATTGACATATATGTATACGTCTAGCTGTGCATAAAACTTGACAAGAAGTTATTTGTTTAAGGAGTTATTTGAGTTATTTGTTTTCTTTTTTTATTTCAGATGGAACAGCACTTTTCATATGATCGAAAGGATGTTAAAGATTAAAGATTCTATTTGCCTGTATGCCAGCAAACATAAAATTCCACAAATCTCTCCAGAAGAGTGGTTGTATCTTAATAAAATAGTGGCAATACTCAGTCCCTTTGAAGAAATAACAAGGAATTTGAGCGATACAAAAACTTCGATATCATCAGTGATACCATTGATCTATGTACTAAAACGTACTTTGCAAGCTGAAAAGGAAAAATCAGATACGAATCAGATTTTCCAGAGCATCATTCAAAAACTAATTGAAGATATCAATGCCAGATTTTGTGACCTCCCACGGAAGACTCTATTTTCGCTTGCTACTTATTTGGATCCAACGTACAAATTAAAGTTTTATTGATGAAATAACTAAGGAACAAGTTCAGTCCGAACTAATACGCTTGCTTACTATACATGACTAAAATGTGGCAAGTGGAGTTGACGATGACGAGGCTTAAGGTGCTTCTGCTGCCAAAAAAGCTAGAGTAGAATCAAACCCAATGCATGATGAACCAAGTACAAGCTTCCAGATATTTTCACCAACACAAAGCGTGCATTCGAATCTGGCTGACATGTTGACAAATCACAGTGACAGTGAAGAGGAAACTGAAAATGACGACAGCAACAGTAACCTCATGATATGGAAAATTTTAATTAATGAATATAATAAAGAAAACAGACTCAAATTAGACGATGATCCATTATTGTGGTGGAGAAATAACAATAAATATAAAGCTTTTTCTCCCATCGTTCGCACGTACTTATCGGCGCCGCCAAGTTCAGTGCCAAGTGAACAATTATTTAGTTCAGCTGGATTAATTTATGAATCCCTTAGAAATCGTTTGGAAGGTGATAAAGCCGCAAAACTATTGTTTGTCAAATTTAATTTACCTCTCCTTAATTTTGATTACTAATTTTGATTACAAAAAAGTTAGCTTAAAATTTTTACTTTATGTTTCAAATGTTTACTTAAGTGTTAAGTATTTAAAATAAAAACTTTTGAACCTAAAGTTACTATTTTATTTACATCCACTTTCACCTTCGCCTCCGCCTCCGTTAACCTCCGCATCCGCGGAAGTGAAACTCATCGCCTTCGCATCCGCCTCCGCCTCCGTTAAGAAGGCCTCCGTTACATCCCTATTATAAACTATATCAATTTATCTGACTGATAACTGACTTACTTTTACGGACAGTTTTAGATAAAGTGTAACTGATTGAGTTATTACCTAGTCTTAAGTGTTGATTACCAAAAAGTTAATTATTTTGAATGTTAACTACGTACCTACCCAATAATGAAACTGTTTCTTAGAATTATAACTTGTCTTTTGTGCAATTAATAAACGATGCAACTAATTGATCTCGAAGATAAAAATAAATAATAATTAAAAAAAGTAATAATTGATCTCGTATCTGATAAGAATAAATGATTAAAAAATTCTGATTTTTTACTTAAATGTTTCATTTGGTTAGGTACCTAACGTTTACTACTTAAATACCTACTTTAAATACTTACGTTACCAACTTAGATAGGTGTCTTTGGAAAGCCTTGGGAAACTTAAGCTTTATAAATTGCCAACCCTAGCATTTTTTTCTATTCACCCCATATCTCGTGTCTATTGATCCCATGTGCAATAGAAACGACACATATTAATATATAAGATAAATATCAATTCAGATGACTGAAAACTGTTAAAAAAACTAAGAAACATGATGTAAGCAAAATATAATGTCCTCTTGACTATTGAAATATATAAAAATGAATTTAACGTTTAAAACTGTGTCTATTCACCCCGTTTTACTGCTTCGTGTCCGGAGGAAAAATGTATGGAGGTTAGCCTAAAAACCAATAAAACCATGCCATATACTTTACCTAGGTTTGGTACTTCCCACCATTATAATAGTTTAAAGTACTAATATCAAAAACAATTTCTAATTATATATTGCATGATGTTATTGGTTCCCATGCTAATATGTCTGTCCTCCTTTAATATCAATTATTAATCTGGGTAAATGATTATAAGTGCCATCATGAATGTAGGGAAACAATAAGGTTGTTAGAAATGAGTGAAATATCCGTGTACATTTTGACATATTGTAATGCAAACATTATTAATATTAACTTTAAACCGTCTAATATTTAAGCAAATAGTATAAACATACACAATTTTACACTGTGACAGCTGTAGTACAATGAATGTTGTAAAATATATTTTTGTACATTTCAAATGTATTTTCAAAGTATGATATTTTTGTATTTTAAATTAAGTTTATCAAAAATAAATTATAATTGTACTTAATATTATTTTTATTTCATTTGCTCTTTTTACCCTTTCAATACCAATTAAGGCGGCGAAATTGATGGTTTTAGTTTTAGGTACTAAGTTGACATTCTACTCGCTGGAGTATGTTGTTCTGTGGTTCTTGTAATTTTTCGCAGCGTGATTTGTCGTAACAAAGTATTTTGTATTTGAAAAATTTATTATTCGTTTGTGTGTGCAATTTTATTTAACCGTAGTGTGCCAAATAATACTGATTGTTTAAGACTTGTTTTAATAGAAAAAATATAATATCAATGTCTTACTACCTTCTAATTAGCACAAATAGTGGCTTTTAATACTATTGTAGTGACCTACACATAGCTCGCCACACGACTGGCCGCCACCCATGCTATGGCAACTAGGAACATGACAGCAATGTTTGTTTTGAAATTGAGCACAGCGCCATCTCTGCCCTGGATAGCAAAAACAAAAAACTGTGTTGCAATATAAAAAAAATAATGAGGAGACCGGGAAATAGTGAGAAACATAAACACACCAATAAAAGAATTGTCTCAAAATATTGCACAATAAATGACAAAAAATAAAAAGTAAGACTGAACATTTATGTTTTTATCAAATGGGATGAGAAAGTTTATCCAGGGGAAATACTATCAGAGTTTGAAGAAGGCGCTTTAGTAAAGTGTATGAAAAGAGGAACCAAATCTTAGAGATGGCCAATAATCAAAGACGAACAGTTGTATGCCTGAAATGATATCATACAGAAGATCGAGCCCCCAAAATTGATCAAGAGGGGATGTTATTCCGTAAAGGAAATAGACTAGTTTATAATACACTTCTCATCAAAAAAATCGAAACACCCCTGAAGTTTGGTTTTGAATGAGTCTAATGTTTTTTTTTACCCTTAAACAAAAAAAAAGAAATAGTGCCAGTTAATTGCGGATATTATAAGGTATCGATTAACAAACATTGATGTTTAAAATTAAAATTAAATTTCTTTAGCTAGCGTGTTTTGTTCAACAGGTATGTTTCTACCCTGTGAGAAAATTTTTAAAATGTGAGAAACAAAGACGTAAAACAAAAAAATGTTAAAAAAAAGTTTATACAGTATCTCGTATTTCCTCCCCGGGCTCTAATGACCGCTTCCATGCGGTTCCTCATGGTACGGATGAGAGTCACAATCTTGTGTTGTGGGATGTTATCCCATTCTTCTTGTATAGCTGTTTTAAGCTGGCCAAGCGTCTCCGGAGCAGGATCTCTCGCTCTTACTCGTCTCTTCAACTCATCCCATAGGTGTTCTATGGGATTCATATCCGGGCTTCTTGCTGGCCACCCCATAACCGTAATACCGACTTCGCTCAGGTATTCAGTTACAATGCCTGCGTTATGAGCCCTGGCATTGTCCTGCATAAAAATGAACTCTTCGCCAATAAAATGTGTGTAGGGTACCACATGAGGCTCCAGACACTCTTCGATGTAACGTGACGCATTTAATAACGGTAACCCAGGTCCAGATACAAAAGCAAGTTCGGTTTTTCCATCGGCGCTTATGCCTCCCCAAACCGTCCATGAACCGCCACCGTAACTAACTCTTTCTTCAATGCAGCACTGTGCAAAACGCTCTCCCTTTCTTCGATATTCCTTCTTTCTTCCGTCGTTACCATACAGCATGATTTTACATTCGTCAGAAAAGAGAATATTGCTCCATTGATGGTATGACCAATTTAAGTGCTCACGTGCAAAGTTAAGGCGCGCTCTTCGGTGGTCTACCGTCAATTTTGGGCCATTAGCTAGTTTATGAGGTTTTAGGCCACGCTCCGCCAATCTTCTTCTAATGGTAGAATCGCTCACAGTCAATCCTCGAACCTCACGAAGCCGCTGCTGCAGTTGTATAGAGGTAAATTGACGATTTCTTAGAGAAAGTGATGCAATATACCGGTCATCTCGTTCAGACGTGACTCGATATCTACCAGATCCTGGACGGCGAGTAAACATACCAGTCTCCCGATAACGTTGATACACTCTATTGACAGCAGAGAGGCTAAGATGCAACTGTGCAGCCACAACTCGTTGACTAAGCCCTGAATTCAGCATGGCCACAACTTGAGCGGCTTCTGTGGGCGAGGTATCCATATTTAATACGGAATAAATCTCTTTGATAGAAGATCACAAAGCTTTGATAACAGTCACGATTAAAAAAACGATATTTATGCCAAAAAAATGTGTAAATGCAGAGATTGCAACGGAATACACATTGAAAACAATCTCCACATTGAGCTCCACATTCATTTATTGGATGAAAATTCGAAAATTCAAATTCAAATTTGGAATTATGGTACACCATTGTGTAGACTAAACTGCCAGCTATATTGGAGTATTTTTTTATGATATAATTAAACCTTTTTTTTTTATTTAAATGCCGCCTGAATAAACTTGCAGTAGTGTTTCGATTTTTTTGATGAGAAGTGTATTTAAACAAGTTGAGACTGTTTCAGTAACTTTGAGACTGAAAAATTACCCCCCCCCCGTCCCTAGATCAAGCTGGCCCGAGCCGGCCAAACTAGCAATAAAAATATGTCCCTAAATAATAATAACTCAGATCCAGCCATCCCTTGCTGTTGCAACGCACTAAGTCGAGGTCCGAACCCCGCAGGGGGTGCCCTTAGTGAACGTTGCTGACGTAGTTAGTTTATTTTACTTGCTCTGGCTGGAGGCCTTACGGTTCTCGCCAAAAGTCCGGTGAAGCAGTCAAAGCCTGCGCTCAGGCTAACTGCAGTAGACCTCTTCCATAAAAAAAAAGAAAAGAGACTGAAAAAGAAAACCAAATTTTGTTAGTAGATTTTCAGTTAAGTAATTTTGATTGTTTCGTTTAGTTTGCTCTAACAGGCTTATTTTCAAAAAGTTTAAAATGAGAACTTTACTCGATTGGTAGAATGTCAGTTAAGTTTATCTTAAGAAAGCTAAGACGTCTCGTTTTTCGTTTATTATTTAATTGTACTGTCATTGTGATTAAGTGCAATTTAATTTGAGTTAGGTTTTATTACAATGATGCAGACGTACTTCAATAATTTTGTGATTTTCAGGCTAATAGTTTTCACTAATGTAAAAAAATAACATTTGATTACTAAATAAATAGATTATATAAAAAAAAAACTTAATTTTATTTTCCAAGGTTCATGAATTGCTCGTAATGGTCATTCTCTCACCTAAGCCGTCATTCCCTCACATTTTTTTTTTAATTATCCTCATAATTCTTATAAAACACGTTTATTCTGGGGACCACTATATAATTACAATCTTGTAACATTAGTACTACGAAATCCATAGAAAAAAAATACAAATTTATTTCAATATTATTTGTCAGTTCATAATGACCGAATTTCGAGATTTCATGAGAATTACCCACCTACACTTACAACAACTCATATTTTACAGAAACGAATCAGTTCCGCCATTACAACAATTATTACTGACTTTACGGTTCTATGCGTGTGCCAATTTCTATATAACGATTGGTGATTTTGCTGGCCTACACAATTCAACCGTATGTAAAATTATAAAAAAAGTAACCGAAGCAATCGCCTCACTTCGCCAGGATTATGTTAAATTGCCAGCTAACAGAGAAGAAATATTGTCAGTACAGGAAGGATTTTATAATATTGCCCGATTTCCAAGGGTCATAGCTGCATTGGATTGTACTCACATCAAAATAGTTTCTCCAGGGTAGTGTTGTCCAAAAAAAAAATAATTACATTGCTTGAACTCTATTGGGGATCCAAATATAGTATGACTACATCTAAAGTTTCCGAAGGGATTAGTGTGTAGAGATTTAGAGAATGATGAAGTATTAACGCCAATTTAATAAGTATTTGCTTAACACATATATTTTATTCTTTTAGGTGGGAATACTTCAGAAGACTACAGAAATCGCAAAGGTTTTTTTCTCATTAAACAAACAAGCTATGTGCACTAGCAACTTAATATTTGAAGATATTGTTACAAGATGGACAGGTTCAACACATGACAGTTTGATATTCTCTAACTCTGCAGCCAAGTTTCAGTTCGACAGCAACAGGTTCCAGAATGCAGTTGTACTAGGAGACAGTGGATATTTTGACATAGGCAAATTAATAAAAAAAACAATAATAGGTACTTATCCATATAAATCTTTATTAATTTATATTTAAAACATCAGATTGAAAATGCTGTCTATTACTTAGTTGACGGACAAGAATTTCATGTAGCTCCTGTTTCCGTTTTTCATCATTCTGCAGATGCAGCATTTTCAGTTTGTGCTCTTCATTCAGAAATTTGTGCTCCTTTATCGCAATTTCTTTTTGTAGGTCCACCAACTCTAAGCGAGCCTTACTTGATCTAGTTTTGCAGTGACTCCTGCTTTGGTAACATTTTTATGAGCAGGTGGTATTAAACCTGGGTTAATTCTAGTTTTTAATGTCTTTGGATTCCAAGATGACCAATTATACTCTGAAAAAATGATAAGTTTTAATTAATCTTATATAAATTAAATTAGAAAATTGATATTACAGTTACAGAAACTGAGATTACATTAAACACACCTTTTTGAGTTTGTTCCACTTCTATATCCTGTATCTGCACAATATGTAGGGTTTCAAAGGCACCTTTTTTTAAAATAAAATTATAATTTTGAAGTTTCCAGTAAACCAGTAGTAATGTTATTTCATAAGAAACTCACAAGCTCACACTAATATAATCGAATATTAATATTTATTTCATAGGAGTATTTTTTTAAATAATAATAATATATTGTTTGTAAAACCTTATTACTTTAAGAAAACACATTTTCTAACTAACTACACTCTGTACTGAGGATTTCCACAATAAAATTGTACATCATAAAAAACCAAAACATCATAGTTAACATACCATTTTCAGTTTCACCAATAATATTCTTCTTTAAAACTTGTGCAGGGCAGTCTTCTTGATCTAAAAAAATATAATATGAATTAGACTTGTGTAGTTCGCGAACGAAAGATAAAAATGAACTAGTTCATCGTCAAAGAAGCAATATATCTTTCGTTCAGTTTCTTACAGACTGTATCACTAGTTCAATTTAGTTCACTACTCATCTACAGTTTGCTAGTTGCCGAACGAAATTGTGGTGTCCATAGACTATAAGTAAGCAGTCTATGGCACAGCGATAGTTTATCTATAGTTGAGTTCTCTATGCTAATGTCAGTCAAATAAAGATATGGTTACGCTGAAGGTCGCTGTTTTAATAAGTCGAGTGGAATCCAAAAATACCTGGTGCATCCTGAACCACACGTTCCTGATAATAAAGAAACACAACAGTTTGGCGACGAGGATCAAAAAATCAACAATATGGAGGTCAGTAATAATAGCAGAAACTTTATCGGAAATTTACCAGTCTTCGACAATGACGCGCAAACTTTTGCAAGTTGGCTGGAAATTTTTGAAGAATATTGCAAACTTAATTGCGTTCCAGTAGAGAACACGTCCAACGTCAGTAAGTCACTTTTCTTGTGTCATATTGGAGTAAAACACGACGACAGCATGTGCTTACCAAACAAGCCAAGTTCAAAGTCAATATCGGAGTTAGCAGCCATTTTGTCAGCAAAATATGACTCGCCTGGTCTAGAGTCTACAAACCGATACTTATTCTACCGAAAAATGCAGGCAGAAACAGAGGGTGGCACGGAATATATTGCGGCCCTGCAGGAAATTGCAGCTAAATGCAATTTTGGTAGTCATGCTGAAGATGCTTGTCGGAATCATAGTAGGAGTCCGTAATGAAAATACAAGAAAAAAGCTACTGTCAATCCCGGAGCTAACTTACGAAAAAGCGAAAGTAAATTTTTTACAAGAAGAGTCTGTGTCAACGCAAATTAAAAACATGTCCAGTGCACCCAATATAAACAAAGTCAGGCATCACCAAAATCGTCGAGGTCCACTAAATCAAAGTCGTCATAAGTCTAGTCAAAGCAATAACCGTCAATATCCACCGAGTCAGAGTCAAGGTCAACATCAGCAACCAGCGAACCGCAACCAGGGGCCCAATTCCGCTAAATTTAAACAAATTTATTCACTGGACTGACAATGTGCAATTTTACAGCCATCGGTCATAAATTTGCTATTCTCCTAACCAATTCAAATGACAGACTGGACTTAACTTGTAAATTAGAGTTAAATATGATAAAAAAGCAATTTTTCGTTACAATTGACGTATTGTCTATGAAAAAAAAGTCAAACTATAGACACAAAAATGACAGATAATGATTGTCACAATTGACAATACTAAACTGTACTCAATCTTGAATCTTTTAACAGCAGAAGCATTTTTCGTAAGTATTAATACCCATTAGTACACCACTCATCATAATTGTGTTGTTTAATTAGAACGTCGTACAAGGAATAAAGGTGCCTTTATTTTGGTTTTTCTTCCTACAGATTAATATGATAAGTATAGGCCAAATGGGTGCCCTTCTCGATTTCCTCGAGGGGCACCAGGACTTGGCACGTGGCCAACTGGCTCGGACAAAGGAAAGGCGCAGTATGTCGGCTAGGTTGTGGACCGAATGTTCCACAATTCTAAACAGCCAGTCGGCCGACTGCGTCCAAAAAACGGCCGAACAGTGGCGCACAGTAAGTACTATATTTTATACAACATTCTATGTATTATTTTATTATAGAATTTCTTTTAATACCAATTTTAATATACTAAATTTTTTCAGTACTTCACGGATTATAAGAGCAAACTGTTGAGGCGTATAAAAATTATGAAGGCGGAATTAACAGGTACAGGTAACAATTATTTACATTATTTATCTACAAAGTAAACAAAGCATCTCTTTAAGTGCAACATGTTATACTTGTATCATGAAGGTGGGGGCCCGGCGAAACAGATTGTGCTGACGCCACACCAAGAGCGCCTTTACACGCTTCTTGGGCGTGACGTTGGTGATCCGCTACCGGGAGTTCGTCAGGATCCCATCCCTGTAAGTTATTATTAGTGACTATATACAATATTATAAATATTTACAGTATCTTATTGTTCTAACTTTCAAATTCACTTTTTGCTATGGCACACAATTTACTTTTGCATTTCGGTTTTGTTTCTTCCTTTGCTAGTAGATAGTTATCACCTGTTCTGGCTCACAAGTTTCGTGGCCTCCAACGGCTGTTTCGTGGCCTCCAACGGCTGTACGCCTTTTTTGGACGACGAAGCGAAGGATCCTAAAAAAAAAAAAAAAAGGTTTTGGTATGCTCTGATCACGTTTCTGAGGTCCATTTTTGTGTAGGATGCGCGGTTCCGGAGATATATAAATCAATTAAATAATCAGATCTTTGTTAATTGCACTCTCATTAGCGTTTCATTGTTCTCCTCTTTCCTTGAACCCTCATTACGATGGTATCGATGTTCTTATCTATTACTCATTGTTGGCTCTGAATATGACTGTTATTGTATAGTTCTATTGTTCATGAACTGCTATGGTATTCAGAATCATCAATAAAACACTTTCGTTCATTTTGTTTCATATTTTTATTTCTAAATTTTATTATTACTTATAAAATATGATCGGAACATCTCATCCACTAAAATATCGTTGTACAGTGTGTTCCCTGTAAATATGTTCGTAAAACTATGCATTGAACATCCCTGAAACTTATATAACAAATACAATAAGCAATATTCACCACAAACTGAAGTCAAATCATTCTGAATCCTCTCGACATTCCAGTTCCATCTTTTACAATTCCTTTTTAAAAACTCTAGATGATATCGCACAGGTGCCCGCCCATATAAATCAAAATATTGCCCGATGCCATTCGCATCGATATGTATAGCTACCCAGTGTGAACCTGGTTTGTCATCCGTATCCAAATTGCATATTACATACGTTGGTACATGGGTATACATGGGCAGTCTATTAGCAGCATAAACATAATTTTCTAGACTGAGATGAATCTTTTTCAGATGTTGTTGTACTACTAATGTATCCATGATATTACTACTATTAGTAGATTATTACAGTACCAATCTTTTCAATGGATAACATAACAATGATCAATTATAATGATTTGAAAATGTTAAATTGTATTCTTTTGTAATGATTTTATATGAATCATGGAATCTGTGCAACGAGGGAATGTGAGATAAGTTTGTTGATTCATAAAGTTACTATCAGTTTCTTTGTACTTAGGAATTTGTTTTAGATTAGAAATAACTTAGTGGTGCTATTTAAGACCGAGCATTTACAGTCATACAGTCAGTCTATGGTCGTTTGATCGCAGTGGATTGTATACTCGTATACTTACCAATAATTCGTTTGTGTTACTTCAACGCATCATTACTCATGGAGGTAAGTGTTTATTCTTTTAACAAATTTACTTTTATTTCTGCTGTTTTTTTTTCCTATAATTTGTGCGTGTGTGTGATTAAGTGTAAACAAATTGATATTAATTAACATGATAACTGTGTTGTTGCAGAAATCATTCAGCTTCGCAGACGATAATGAAAATACCTATAAACAGTATTACTACTCACCACTCTCCCCTCAACACGAAGAAGAGAGTGATGACATCGTCATTAATAACAAATGCGATGGCGGAAAAAGGAAATCGCAACCGATTGATAATTTTTTTGAAGTGGCACCAATAACAAAAAAGAAGAAACTATTATCGTCAACCGCGGCACGAGCCGCTAGAGATGGTGTATCATACATTTCTACTAATTCTGATGATGGGGACCAAGCGACGCATCTCATAAAAATTGAAATATACGATATGAAGAAGCTATGCAAGATTCCAACTACTGATTATTGGAAACATGCCACCACGAGGATTAAATATTATGTAAAGAATAATAAGGATAGCTTCTACGACAACACAAACGGCCTCGTATACAATATTACAAAGACAATAGCAGAAAGTGAAAAAGTTAAAAAATATTTTTTTAACAATACTTAACAGTCATTAGCTGATCATTAGTGAATGTGATTCTGTTTACATAAATTAATGTTTTGTACTCTTTAGTTTACTAATTGATTTTCTAATCTTTTGTTAATTGTTGTACTATAAATATGGAAAGCATCAGTGAAGTGTGCACCAGTGCTTTCTTTTCCACATGGAAGAGAATATGGAACTATTCAACAGTGATTTCAATCAGGAGATGTCTAAAGTTTGTGATGAAATGGAACAACGTGAACTGTTAGATACTGAAGTTTGCACCAGTGCTTTCTTTTCCACACCCATAGAAGAGAATATGGAACTATTCAACAGCGAGTTCAATCAGGAGCTGTGTAAAGTTTGTGATGAAATGGACCAGTGTGAAAGATTCATCATATGATAATGAGTTGTATAATTACTGTGTGATGGTTGAAACTCAGTTTAAGTAAGTAAAATAAACATAAATTTCGGTCATAATTTACACATTGTTTTGTTTAGTTTTTTTAATAAATTTAAACATTTTACCAGTCAACCACTACAAAATGGAAGAGGAATGAAGCGAACGAGTAGCGAAGAACCCAAGATCATCAAAATACCAAGAATGGAAGAAGAAGAGTCTACCTCTGCAGGGACCAGTGTCGGTAACCATGATCGAGTAGAATGTCTAACATGTCATATATTCATCAAGAAAAGGTATTTAGCTAATCATTTTAAAAGTAATGTTCACAAAAATAATCTTTTAAATTCACATAATTCCTTATCAAACGTTAATATTATTGAATCTGCTTTTGGCAACAGAATTTTAACTTATAAAATCAAGAGTAAAGTAGAACCACTGTTAAATTTTGAAACTCCTGAACTATTTTTAGGAGTGTATTCATCAACACACAATTTTTAAAGTAAATTTCATATTGCATGCTGAATTTGTTCAACAAACTAAAGATCTTCATGATACGTTTGATTTTCAAACAGTTAACTATATTATTTGTCAAGGAGATGACATAACTATTTTTGTTTCATCTTTAAGTGATACAATTACTAGTAAAATTAGTGCATTTGAAAAAAAAGATAGTGGATGGAGTCTAAAAAACATAAAATCTATAGACATGAATGTAAATAAATTCAACCCCCTACGCGGTACTTCCTACATAGATCTCCCCTATGACATAAAATTAAAAAAGGCTGTTGTAAATGTAAAAAACGAAGATTATTGTTGTTTAAAATGGGCATTACTCTCAGCGTTATATCCCGTAAACAAAAATGCGGATCGAGTATCATCGTACGTTAAACATACAAATAAGCTTAAATTTGATGGTGTTTCCTTTCCTGTTAAAATTTCTGACATAGCAAAAGTAGAGAAATTAAATGATATTAGTATTAATGTTTTTGGGTTAGAATATAATCAAGAAAAACGATGTAATTTTATAGAAGGTCCATTATTTTTAACAAAGTGTCGTAAAGCTAGACATATCAAGTATTAATATTACTTTATAATTCGTACGTGCGCAGTAAACTAGAATATAACGCCATAGTCTGGAAGCCTCAGGAAAAATTATATTCACTCATGGTTGAAAGAGTTCAGCGTAAATTTGCAAGATATATCTACAAGCGCCAATATGGATACTATCCGTTTTTATATCCATCTTTATTTGTGTCCGGAATGGTCGGTTTGGATACCTTACAACTTCGGAGGGATTATGTACATTTAATTAATTACTACCTTATGCTAGCTAATAAAGTGGACAATCCATCGGTACGTGAAACAATGTTCTTTTATGTGCCCGACCGCTACACACGGGGCAGTGGTCGGCGCCAGCACAGACTCTTCTGTTATCCCCCTGCCCGGCACTCTCCTCGCGCTAATTATTGCCCAACCGCCAAAGCAATCACATTATTTAATGATTTATTAAACGCCAGACCGGATGTTGACATATTTTTTGATTCGCTGCTTGTTTTTGCTAAAAGTGTTAAGTTATTTTTAGATAAAAGATAGTTATAGGTTAAATTGGTTTGTTTAATGTTAGATATTATTTTTATTTGAATTGTTAGATCTAAGTATATTTCATGTATTCATAACTTATTTTCTTAGACATGTAAGCGTTTTGGTGTAAACTGTAAGCTTATATTGTTCTTCTTCTTAAATAAATAAATAAATAAATAAATATCAATTTATTATTTTATTCTAGGGATTCAAAAAATCATTATTGTTATATAAAAAATTTATCGCGTCTAGTTAGTAAACAAATTTCAAAAGAGTGTCACGCCATGTACATTTGCAATGCATGTCTACTTCATTTTCCATCTCAGGAAAGGTTAAATAACCACGAACAACACGATTGTACCCACATTTGTACAGAATTACCAAACAGTGAAACTTCAAAAAAGAATTGGTTTGGTCAACCTATTTCAAATGATAAAATTAAATTTGATAGTTATGAAAAAAAGTTAAAGATACCATTCGTAGTTTATGCTGATTTTTAAGCTTTTTTAAATCCGATAGAATCATGTTCTAACGATCCATCCAAACCTTTCACACATAACATTCAGAAACATGAAGTGTATAGTTTTGGTTATTATATAAAATGTTCATATGATGATAATTTATCAAAATATGTAACATATAGTGGTCCCAACTGTACACAAGTGTTTATGGAAAGTTTATCAAAAAATTTAAAAGAGGTAAATCAAAAGAGTAGACTTCAAAAATGTTCAGTTCCGTTAACAAATGAAGACAAAAACCAAATTTCAAACGCAACCATTTGTTATATTTGTGAGACAGAGTTAGCAAAACCTTTTTATGATTTTGATTGGTACACTGGTACTTTTGTAGGTGTTGCTCATGAATCATGTAGCTCTAAGTTCAGAACACCACGTCATATACCAATATTTTTACACAACCTTTGTCACTATGATGCTCATTTTATTGTTCACGCATTAAAATTTTGTGATGGTGAAGTTGAAGTTATTCCTCAAAATAAAGAAAAATATATATCCTTTTCCAAAAAAATTAAAATAAATAAACATGAAGTTATATTAAGATTCATAGATTCTTTTAAGTTTTTACCATGTAAATTAGATCAATTAGCCAAAAATCTCGGTAATGATCAATTTCAAGAATTACGTAGAAATTTCCCTAATGATGTTGATTTCATTCGTTTAAAACGGAAAGGAGTTTATCCATATGAATTTATGACTAATTATGATAGTTTAAACCTAACATCACTCCCTGATCAAAATAGTTTTTATAGCTCGCTCACAGATTCCCATATTTCAAATGAAGATTACAATCATGCTAAAGATGTTTGGGAACACTTTGGTTGTTGTAATATGCTAGATTACTCAAACTTGTATTTAAAAACAGACGTTTTACTTTTATCCGATGTATTTGAAAACTTTCGAAAGCTATGTATTAATACATATGATTTAGATCCTGCCCATTATTACACAGCTCCAGGTTTAAGTTGGGATGCAATGTTAAAATATACACAAATAGAATTAGAACTTTTAACAGATTATGAGAAAATTGCATTTATTAGGTCAGGTATCAGAGGTGGTGTATCTCAATGTAGTAATCGTTATGCTAGGGCTAATAATAAATACATGGGGGATTATGATGCAGTAATGAGGGTTCAAGGAAAGAGGAGAACAATGAAACGCTAATGAGAGTGCAATTAACAAAGATCTGATTATTTAATTGATTTATATATCTCCGGAACCGCGCATCCTACACAAAAATGGACCTCAGAAACGAGGCCACGAAACAGCCGTTGGAGGCCACGAAACTTGTGAGCCAGAACAGGTGATAACTATCTACTTTTGCTTAAGCATTATAATGCATGTCTCCCCAGCCATTTGTGGTGGACAACCGCGAGCACTCTAGCGGTCTCTCCTCGCCTAGTATAATAAGGAATTTTGTTCTGTGAGTCAGCTAATTTACTCAGCTAACTAATGACAATGTTATTTTGTTAAGTAGTTAGTAGTAGAGAGTAGTTAGTGGTAGAAAGTAGTTAGTGGTAGAAAGTAGTTAGTGGTAGAGAGTAGTTAATGGTAGAGAGTAGTTAATGGTAGAGTAGTTAGTGGTAGTTATTTAACTAAGATTGGTAATATGGGATGGGTAGTACTTATGTTCTTTTAATAATCCTTTTTAATTTTAGGTTGCCTCATAACACTGTGGAGGAGACTCCAAACAACTCGGAGTTTAACTCTCCACAAAGGTATTTTTCTATAGACCTATTTAACTTACTTAATTGTTTTTTTTATTAAATAACATTTCAAATGTAATGAAACATATTTCAGATCACCTATATTCGAAGTCACTTCGGTAGCCGACGACCCGCCCGCGATTGCGACGCCAAGGCCACGGCGGCGGAGACGTCAACCACAGTCCCATGTGGCAAGTGGTAGGTAGCTACTACGCATAATTACATTTTCGCTTCGAACATTGAAGCTTATGGCTATGAAATACATACCTTGTAGTAAAACTTAATTTGTTTCAGCCCACAGCCTATTCACAAGAGCCTGTTTTTTTTTTTTTTTTTTCTTGGGTGTTTCTGCTATTCATCCCTCTAACATAATCAGAGTCTTTGGGATGCTCTGGTTTCATGTATGCAGCGGATAAAAAATTTGTAGGTTGGCAAAGGTAGGAAGGGCAGGCATCGGCTTAAAGCCACCTGCTTTGGTGCCTATTTCTGTTTCGCGATAGCTTGTGCTACTGACTAGACTGCTCGTGCTTCTAAATGGTGGGAGATGGTTACCATACCCCCTGCCTTTTATTTGCTTCGCTTTGAGTAGCTTTTTGCAGTGAAACTACACGCCGTTTTTGACACTTTATTTTTCTTTTGCAGGTGTTTCGTGGGTTGCTGAAGGGTTCCCTTTGGTGCTATCTTCAAGCCATCTACGGTTGTGGGGACGGGAGTTTTGCAGCGGGATCTTCTCCTAGTTTCAGCAGGTACTTTCTTCGCTATGTGTAATACGGGCAACGGCGGACAGGTGATGTGTGATGCTTGATTTAATTTGTCTGGTTTCGCACGAAACCAGACGCAATTAATTTTGGTCCAACAGTTTGATAACACTCTGCCGCTGCGGCCCTTATCCTCCGTATTTGCGTCCTCTTCCCTTGCCTCCACCAGGCCGAGAAGATTCGCGGTGTCAACCCAGCTGACGCAGTTTGTTGCCACGTTGTCCGCGGGGGGGCCCTCAGCAATACGCTGTTTTTGCTCGAGCCAGCGCATCCCACCTGCGCCGGACGGGGCAGTCCATGCTAAAAGCACTATGCCCCGTCGTCTCCAAGCTTGCTTTGATGCAGTTGCAGCAGGTGGGTGAGGCGCTGGCGAGCTTCTCCGCGCAGTCGGATCTATGGTGAGGGCCTCCGCAGTGCCCACACTTCTCCGTGGTTTCGGAGCAGAGGCGCCTGCTGTGCCCGTACCCCAGACACATCGAGCATTGGACCAGTGGCGACTGGTCCTCCGCCCTGATGAGCTGGAGGTCGAGGTAGACCTCAGACGCCTCAAGAAACCTGGCCCAGAGAGTGGGGGACACTTTAAGGACAACGTGGCACATGAGCGAGTTTTTGGCCTTTTTCCGAAACCGTATCTCGGCCCGATCGTCATCGGTTGGGAGGTCGCGGAACAGTTTCCTATTTTGCGACCTCAGGAACGCCAGGATTTCCTCGTCCTTGTGAGAGGTAATGACGTCCCTGAGGATGATGAGCAGGTCCTGGTTTTTGACCACCAGGACCTCAAGCTGTTCGTCGGCTTTCTCAATGCGGGTCTGGACCCTGCTCCGCTCCTCTTCGTTTCTACAACCGATGACGATCTTTCGGTCTTTGGCCTTCCTGATACGGTCTATTTGGATGCCTTCCTCCTTCGCGTTTATCGCTCTACGTATCCTACCTAAGACTTCTTCTCCGGTCTCCATCTCGTCCCTGGATGTAACCACGACCGAATGCAGCGCAGTGGGCTCCGGGCGTTTACGCCCCTTAGCACTCGCCGCCACACTCGCGTATGTGGCCACCTCCAGGGACTCCCTCTTCTCTTGGAGGACCTCCTTCAATTGCTCCGCTTTCTCGTTGCTCTCTCTCATAAGCCTGCTATGTTCGGCCAATGAGGAGAGCAACTGAGTTACCTGCGCTTTGCCCACCGCCTGGGCTTCTTTGTCCTCCTCTTCCCGGGGGTGCGGTTTCTCCGTGTGCTGATCTACTTCTGCGCTACACGGCACCGGTGAGGGCGAGCACACGGGTTTCCCAGATTCGGACTCCTTTATGAGCTGGTACAGCCTGTCAATGGCCTGGGTGACGGAAGCCTTAATGTCGGTCTTAAGGTTGCGGGACGCATTAAGAGCCATTTTGGCTTTCGTCACCCATGCCCTTGCTTCCTGCAGTCTGCTTGGCCGTACCAGGGCCGCCGGGTTTTCCTCCGGGAAGAGGATTTTGCCTGGCTCTCGCTCCCCTATGCTCCTCCGGACTTTCGTCCGGGTCACAAATGTGTCCGGTTGATGTGTTTGGTTAAGGGGAGTGCTTGGTGGAGATGAGCCAGTTAACTTTTTTGCAGGGGTGCGGAACATTTTTGAAGGAGGGTGGTGACTCGGAGATTTGCGGATGTATCAGCTAACTTAACCTAACCAGTAAAATATTGTAAATTTGTAGAAGTTGTAAATACAGTACCTTAATCTAAATCTTGTAAAAGTTGTAAAAATTGTAAATATGTATATAAAAAGAATGTAAAAATTATTGATAAAAAAGTTTTTTAAAATTATTTGACTCAGTTGGTCTATAAAAAGCCTGCTGTTCCAGTTATACGTGCACCAATGCGTTGCGCCTTTAAATAGGTACGGGCCGCACTGTCCTGTGGTCGCTTTAGCAGGTTTACGCTTCTTTAGACGCAAGAAGCGTCCAAAAGCGGCCTGTCAAAAGTTAATTTTTAGTGCCTGCTGAACAGGTACGAGTGCCAAAAAGTTGTCTCTTAGCTCTAAGCTATAAAACTATTAGAATAAGACAGAGCGGTTTATCACCTATCCAACAACGAAAACCCCAGCCCTCTAGGACAATCGGTTCCGGAGATATTGCCCCTCAAAGTTTTGGGGTACCAAAATGTGTGGGGCGAAAGCCTCCGGAATCGATGTACCAAATGAGATTAGGGCGGGTGGGCGGGCAATTTTTTCGAATTTTTTGCAACTCCTGGTTTTCGGAGCACCACGGGAGTGGTGTCGTTAGAAAGGGCTCGTCAATTGCTATTCAACGATATAAAAACTGTGTTAACCCGGGAACAAATTTCCGGGGAAAACCGGCAAAAACGATAAAAATTTTAGAAAAAGTTAAATAATTTAGAAAATCGGTATGAACACACCCTAAGTGTGCTATATAGTTTGATAGGCCTTTAGGAGACCTACAATCTGAGACTAATATTGGTTACTAATAAAAAGAAGGTTTTTGAAAAATTTAAATTTAAAGAATTTTATACGATTTTTGAAAAATAAGGTATGTACTATTGAATTTTAACTAAGAATATGGGTATCGCTGAAAAGGTCTCGTTGAGATCTATACGTTGGTGCAAAAATTTCAGAAATCCACCAGTAAATAACAAAGTTATATGTAGTCAATATATATAAGTCAATTAAAAATACGAATTTTCATGAAAATTATGAAAATGTTCAACAATTTTCGCGTGTAAATGCGCGAAGTATCAATAAATAGTTAATATTAGCACGAACACACAAAAAACTAGACCAAAATCAAGTAAAAAACAAAAAAGTTGTCGACGCACAAGAGCCTGTTGTAAGGCTCGTCCTCTTTGTAGGTCCAGGTTCACGCGGCGATTACGTGGATTTTGTGTATCCAACACAAGATCAGCTTCGGCTCTCAAATTGTTTTCAATCTAAAAGGGATAAAATACTTATTAATGTGTCAAAATAAAATGTAATTTAAATCCAAAGCACTAAGGAGCATTGATATTAACTATGATGCAAATCACCCCCTGAGTAACTTCCTACTCCTTTTTAACCCCAATAAGCGATGAGTTTCAATAAAATACGGAACACGCCTTTCATCAATACTGTTGAAGAATGTTTATGCACAATTTTAAATAATTATGAATAATCCTCACGAAAGTTATTATACAAATATACAATCAGAGGTTTAGGCTGTGCGTTGATCCATCATTCAGAGGACAAAGCATTTTAAAGTATAGATAAAATTATACAATTATAAAAACCTGCCTGTTGCTGTTGCTGCCTTTCAGCATTAGATTCCTCAGGTGTGAGAGGTATTGATGGAACATTGTTTTTGTTAGCAATGTTATGCAGAACACTGCAAGCATTTACCATTTTCGCCGCTGTGGTTGGGCTATAATGAGTGTGATACGTGACTTAGAAAAGTGTAACACCGAATAACACATCCCCGTAAGTTTACGAATACGAAACACTTAACAACGAATGCACGCTACCACGAAAAACTTAACGCCGTAGCAATGCGATCTCGAATAACTAAATCTCTAATATTCACTTTTTCGAAACACTTGAAAAGGAATGCACGCTACCACTAAAAACTGAACACCGTAGCAATGTGATCTCGAATAACTAAACCTCTAAAAGACATCGTAAAAAGACTTTATTCATATAACAATCAACTAAATAGAGAAAAAAAATGGAATAATTATGTTTACAAAAACATACAGAATTAATAGTTGAAAAATTAAATTCACACTATAAAATAGCACAAGTATGCAAGACCATCTAAAAATGTGATTTAGTCCATTGTTTCCTTATTATTAAATTCACACTCTTAAGAAACCAAAAGAGCAAAGAAAAAAGAAAATAGGGAAGAAAAAATTAATAAACATTTGGAAAAAAAGGAAACAATGGACTAAATCACATTTTTAGATGGTCTTGCATACTTGTGCTATTTTATAGTGTGAATTTAATTTTTCAACTATTAATTCTGTATGTTTTTGTAAACATAATTATTCCATTTTTTTTCTCTATTTAGTTGATTGTTATATGAATAAAGCCTTTTTACGATGTCTTTTAGAGGTTTAGTTATTCGAGATCACATTGCTACGGTGTTCAGTTTTTAGTGGTAGCGTGCATTCCTTTTCAAGTGTTTCGAAAAAGTGAATATTAGAGATTTAGTTATTCGAGATCGCATTGCTACGGCGTTAAGTTTTTCGTGGTAGCGTGCATTCGTTGTTAAGTGTTTCGTATTCGTAAACTTACGGGGATGTGTTATTCGGTGTTACACTTTTCTAAGTCACGTATCACACTCGGCTATAATGTAAGGAGCGTGCAACAAGCAAACATCTGAAAAAACATATTTGTTATATTACCGCTTAAGTGATTTTTAAAAGATATCTACAGTCATTTTTTTTCATGTTCTTACCTGAAACGTGCTTTTAATACTCCGATGCAGCGCTCTACCATGTTTCTTGTGGATACATGCCACATATAATAATTATGTTCTGGAGTTCCCTCAACTGTGTTCAATATTGGTGTCATGAGGGTTGGTCTCAAAGGATATCCACTATCACCTAAAAAATAACGTCAACAATATGTCATTTCTACTCAATAGTTTCATTAGCGCTAACAAGTGCTCTTGGAACATCAGGATTCCCAAAAAAAAAATAAGTTTATTTTATTTATTTTATTTATTTATTTAAGGTTAACCTACAATTGTTTACACATTACATTTCCTTTTATCTGTCTAAATATACATTTCAGGTGTAACAATTACTTACAGGCTAACACCGCGTGTACAATGAACGGTATTATGTTTATATAAAACCTACCTAACCTAATAAAAAAGTTTGCTCTCCATTTCTGCTGAGCTCGGCCAAGTGATGATTCAATGGATGGCTTTGCCATACCATTGAGTCATGTGTTGACCCAGGGTTGCTTGGGTCAACACATAAAATATTTAAATCAGCATCGCAAATCTATGGAAGAAAATAAATTGTGTACTGTGACTGATCATTTGTTTTATTATATTTGATATTGCATAACACTTACAATCATCACATTGAGTGAGTGATAACCCTTTCGGTTATAAAAGCGCTCCTCATGAAGTATAGGCCTTATAATTGGTACATGAGTACCATCTATGCAGCCTATAACACCAGGCACTCCATATTGATAGAATCTGCAAGATCATAATAATATAAATATTTTATTACATAGGTATATCAAGTTACAAAGAAATTATTCAAATCAGCTTCCAGTGTCGAGTGATTCACATACAAGTAAAAAAGCTAGAAGTGCTACTTAGCCTTGACTAAATTCCGGCTTCGGCTATCACTAGGCCACATAACATATTTTTTAAATATATCAGGATGGTTTATTGCGAAACCGTGGTCTGTGAAACATTTAAGAAATAACTCTGCCCAACCAGTGTTTGGTATGAGCCCGTCGCGTAAAAAGCGAGCGTAATGAGTACCTGGAATAAATAAACATGGTTAATATTTCTGTTAAGTATTACACGATACTGATTGCAATATAACCAAGAACGTTTACATTAAACACCGCAGTTATTAACTTTTCTTTACTAACCTTATTAGTAGGCGAAATAGCGTCGGATCGTCGCCGTGCCATTAAATGCGGAGTTAATTCACTCACTAGTTGAGCAACTTGCTCTTTTCCGAGCCGAAATGATTTAATAAAGTCCGCCTCGGTAAGATCGCGGAATGGATCTACGCGGAGCCTCAACTTGGCACGGAATTGACGACGCTGAAGAATTTGGCGTCGACGATCACTGATATTTGCTAAAACCAAAACACGCAAACGCAAAGCAGCTGCGGCAGGTCTCATTTTGGTTTTAAATCGGATTAAAACACTTAAAAGTATAGAAACAATTAGAGC
The DNA here is from genome assembly GCA_932294365.1 of Diachrysia chrysitis. Taxonomy (NCBI): domain Eukaryota; kingdom Metazoa; phylum Arthropoda; class Insecta; order Lepidoptera; family Noctuidae; genus Diachrysia; species Diachrysia chrysitis. Next base: position 2,311,806 of record OW028659.1, on the reverse strand, counting down.
AACTTTAGCGAAACGGTGTATTTGCTAAATGGCGCCAGAATGATGAATTTGACAGTTCACGTTCACTGGACTCAACTGTCAAAAATTAGGAGAATACCAAAAATAAGCCATTATGTATTAAATGTCAATACGGGAATACCAAAATAACGGCAGACATTCCGCCATGCTGGCGTTCCGACATGATGGCAAAATTTCGACATGATGACGATGCTAAATGGTAAGGAGAATACCAAATGTGCCAAATTGGTCAGGATGATGGCATTTCATTGGCATTGTCCAGTCCAGTCATCGGGGTAATAACTCCAGTCATCAGCCATGTTACCGATGTGGGAGGTACCATAACCCAACAACGTGTCCAGCTCACTCGTGGAAGTGCTATGTATGTCAGCGCATAGGTCACACATCAAGGATGTGCAGAAATCGCCAGTCAGGGTAACACAAATCAAGTGTCTGAAGTTGAGTCAGTAACTTCACCAAATTCTGTAAATAATAGTGTCGCCGCATTACTTTTCCTCGATTTGTCCTTGAAATCCTTTTGTGACAAAACCTAGGGTAACTTCGATCCTCGTGGGGGGGGGGGGGCGAGCGAAGCGGCCGCGGCAGCGGGCGCCCCCCGCCAGAAATACTTTTCACGCGACTCCAAACCTTACGCGTGCATATTTCTATTTTTAGATGGTGACGTCAACGCCGCTACGCGCCGGTCTAGAACACAGCAGGGGGTCCTTCGGTTATTGCTCCACATGTTGTAAACTCAGACGCTGAACAGTTGAATTCTAACAATAAGAGGCAGAAGACGTCTATACGTCCTGGCAAATTGTTTTTTGTTACATACGACTTCGGATCGATTTGAGATCGATTGTCGACAAACTTTTTTAAATTCTGTTAACGCACGGTTTCCTGTATTAACTTATTTGTGTGCTCTTGAGTCGTCCCTTACTTCCAATAGAGTAAGTTATCATTTACAATGTTTTTTAGAATTAGTTGAACCTATATTTGTAGATGCATTGCGAGTTTTTTTGAATACTTTGGATTCTTTTGTGCGTGCTGATGTACAGGTTTGTAAGTCGAGAAAAAGTTGTTTGAAGTATTGTTCAAAGGAGGATGCTACTCCTTTTTATAATTGTAAATAATCTGAATTACATTTTAATTTACGTGCTCGTAAATGGGCTGAGCGTGCTAATACTTTTAGATTTGATGATCCCTTTGTAGTTGAACATCGGTTTTGTTATAGATTTTTAAAAAAGTTTTATGAGGACGTTAAATCGCCTAGTGTTGATATTGAATTAAAGCCAATGTATGATGCTTTTTGTAATTGGTCTTTAGAAGTTTGTTATTGGTGGAATAGATTTTTGATTAGTACAGGGTATAAACGGAAACAGTTATATTTGTATGGTCCTAGTAATGTTGGTAAAACTTCATTTATTGAACGGTTAATAGGGCGTCAGTATATGAAATATGTATTTTTCCCTGGTGTTGGAAAGTTTTTTATGCAAGGTTTTCGTGATGGATTTCATAAAGTTATATTGTTTGAAGAGTTTTCTTATAAATTTTGTGTTCCTAGTATGTTGAAACGTTTGTTAGAAGGTCGTAAGTTTGCTTATCCCGTTAAATATGAGGCTGATATGATTATAATATTTAAAGGCCCTATAATATTTGAAGCTTTAAAGAATCGTTTGTCTTTTGTTAGTGCCTATGATGCGTACTGGGAGATGGCGAAGGCGGTGGTACCGAAGGAGGAGGAGATGGATTCGAACGACGAAGTCTTATATGTATCGTCGGAGGAGAGTGATTAGACGCCGTCGTAGACGAGTTCCTGTCAACATAACTCCTCGTGTATCTATATATCGTCCTCCAGGAAGGATTTTGAAATATCAGTATAGTGGTTGTGCTATTCAACAATATAATTGGCGATTTGGTTGTAATTTCCAAGATGAACAATTTGCATTATTGCCGTTATTTAATTTGGAGGCTTTAGGGTCGCAACCATTTCGTGCATTTATTCAGAATCAATACGACATGATGATTATTAATAAGATAGAATATATCGTCCCTTTATTGGTAAAACCGATTATCTACACTTTTTTTCAAAAATGAGTTATTTACACCAATCTACTCAACTTTTTGAGCTCTATCTACATGTAAAACCGATTTTTCGATACGATGCTTAGTTTCCGAGGTAGATACGCAAAAAAACAATTATAATATACGCTTCTAGGTAACATCTGCATTCAATAACAGCTAAAGTCTAATACCTGTACGATTTTTTTGAAGACTTGCAATCAAAAACACATTCAGTTTCATATCTTATTTTAGTTGAAATTTCCTTACACTCTGAACATACTGTAGCATTCTACTAATACAAATTAAAATACTTTAAATGGTTCTGGTTTTGCTGAATTATTGGAAAGTACTTAGATCTTACACATTAAAAAGAAAGTAAGTAGTTCTACTTGCTTTTAACAGAACATAATCCTTCGCACTTGTGCAGATTTTAATTCAATTAAAAGAGATTAAGCAGCTCTATTTGTTTTTCCACAACATCAGAGATCGTATCGTTAAGATTTAAATACAAGTAAAAGCAACTATGCCTCAACATTTGTTTTTCACCGAAGCGTATGGTGATATTTCTACATAAATATTTTCAGCTAAAACCAATTATCGACGCTTGATCTTTTGTTTCACTCGCACTCCGCGCGTACATCTCTGACTTAGTCGCCATGTTTGATGGACGAATCGTGCGCCGGCCGGTTGTAGTGTTTTGTTTCTCAAGTTTATTTATTTTTATCGTAATTTACGTAAGTGTTTGTGGAGATAAAGTTTGAATATGAGTGCTAAGGAAGTTGGAGAGTCATTGGATCCGGGAGGAAATGCTTTTCAAGAAGGTAATTGTTTGTGTTAAACAGTTTTGAGGTTATATTTACCGGTATTTTGCAAATAATCATTCATTTTTCATAAAAAAAATAGGTAAGAGGAATTATTTAAAGACTTGTTTCATAATTATGAATAAGCATTGGCCTATTTAGCGACATTTTAATGTGATTGTCGTTTATTGTAGAAATAGAAGACGCTTGGATGAATGATGCGCCAGAAGAAGATTTGTTAAAGGAAAACGAAAACTTAATCGCAAATAAAAAAGCTGAAATAAACAAGAAAAAACATAAAATAAACAAGAAAATAGGAAAGAAAGAAGGAAAAGTAAAGAAAAACGCTAAAGATTCAGAAAGTGACACTACAGAGGTAGATTCAGATAATGAAGTGCACTATGCAAATTCTGACGAAAGTGAATGGGTGGAGGAGGAAGCTGAAGTTCTTATTGAGTCAGACAATGAAGCTGCAATGACAGAAACTAACAAAGAAAATAAGGCAGAAGAGGAGACTGGGCTAGATATTCGTATTAACCAATGGGTGATTGTTAAATATACTTTGGTAAAAGGACATAAATATTACGTAGGCTTCGTGCAACAACAGGGGCCCAATTCTCCTATTTTATAAACCGCAAAATGCCAATGAAATGCCATCATCCTGACCAATTTGGCACATTTCGTATTCTCCTAACCATTTAACTTCGTCATCATGAAAAAATTTTGCCATCATGTCAAATGTCAGCATGGCAGAATGTCTGCCGTTAAATTCGTATTCCCGTATTGGCAATTAATACATAATGGCTTATTTTTGGTATTCTCCTAATTTTTGACAGTTAGTCCAGTGAACGTGAACTGTCAAATTCATCATGCTGGCGCCATTTAGCAAATACACCGTTTTGCTAAAGTTGCTTCAATTGTTTGTTTCTCTACGTGCATAAAACGCCAAAAACATCGACCATCGACCAGATAGGCAGTCGTTGGGAGGTAAAGTTTGTACGACGTAAGGGTGCAACTTTTGCATGGCCTATAATAGAAGATGTTGATACAATCACCGCTGATTCCATCGTTAAAATATTGCCGAATCCTACAATAACCAAGCGTGGTATAATATACTTTGATTTCAAATTCAGAAATATGATTATTTTGTAAACACTTTGATTGATTTATTTAGTCTATAAGGAAAAATTAATATCTTTGTAAGCTTTCATGTGATCTCATTGAAATAAAAAACCAAAGTTTTTCGCATTTTATTGCTATTACCCCTGATTTGCAACTATCTAAAGTACTGAGAAATTGACCAACATTATTACATTTGCCCCTGAACATCGGGTAAATGTAATAAGTGAGACAACTTTTTTTTTAATTTGATTACCTAAATTATCAGAGTGATTTTAATTAAACAAATAACTTAAAACTATAGCTTACTAAATACTTTAGGCCGGGACTCCACCAAAGCGGAGACGAGACGAGCGGAGAGGAGATGTTTTTTAAACAACCAATAGAATTGAGTTATTGACACGTCTCCTCTCCGCTCAGCTTCAGTGGAGATCGCTGTGCGGAGATGTGTAATATTTGTATGTCGCGATGGAAGCGGAGATGTGAGCTGTGCGCGGACGACGCGCAGTGGAGACGAGAGATGTGAGCGGCGTGCAGTGAGCGATGTCACCCTCCTCCCTCTCGCCCGCTAGCAACCCGCAGAACCCCGCGCGCGCGCCGGCCGGCCATCTTGCTAGTACCGTGCACGCGAGCACACGCTTATAAAGGTCTCAGCACACATATGGGATCGGAAAGGGATCGTCACCGTATCGCCTCGAGCCGTTCAGAATGGTTTGTATTAAACTCCCTACTGCAACGCACACTAATCGGAATAATAACGTAATCGCCTCGCCTCGGAACAGGCTCCGAACTTGAATTCCCGCGCTTACGGCTCATCGTCCCCGCGCTTACGTTTCTCCGTCCCCGCGCTTACGTCTCTCCGTACCCGAGCTCACATCTCTTCGTCCACCCTTTCCCCTTTCCCCTCCCGCGACTTGCCTGCTAAAGACGCCGCCATTCGCAAGGAGTATTTCATTCGTGTTGCGCGTATGTTTTATTTAAAATTTTAAGTTCGATTCAAACACAAAATAACGATGCAAAGGGAGAAACTTATTGAAGAAGTGAGAAAATATCCATATTTATATGACTTAAGTGATGCTAAATACAGCAATACTATAAAAAAGGACGAGGCTTGGAAACAAATAAGTATTACTTTAAAGAAATCTGGTAAGTACCTACTCCTATTTAATTATTTATTTAATGTTTTTCGCGTATGTATGTAGGTATGTATGGGAAATAAAACAGTTGTGATTAATATAATTATAATGAAAAATTTAACTGGAATATCCATTAAGAATTAACATTAATATTTAAAGCTAAAAGCTACTGCCATGGAACTCGTCCGGTAGAAGTTTGAAAATATGTTTTGAACTTTTCACGTACATTAAAAGCGGTAGCCATATGGGCACCACTAATACTTGGTAATTGACTTAACAATCGGTCTTCGCCGAATTCAACTGTAATTTCCTGTTCTGTTCTGTTCGGTTCCTGTAAATTCATCTCAATGTTATATGTCCTCATCATATTGTGTAAAATGCAAGTTGTTAATACCACTTTATCTACAAACTTTGGATGCAATTTAATATTTTTGTTGTAAATCGCAAATTTTTGATATAAAATTCCAAAAGCGTTTTCAACAACCCTTCTAGCTCGTGATAAGCGGTAATTATATTGCCGTTCAGGATCTGATAGTCTCCGTGTATTTGAGCGAGGATATGGTCTTAATAAATATGTCTTCAATGGAAATGCCTCGTCTCCCACAAATACATGTGGCATTGCATGATTAGTTCCTGGTAATGGTTTGTCACATGGAATATTGAATGTGTTTCTTTCAAGTGCCTTTCCAAATGTAGATGATGAATAGATTCCGCCATCGCTGTTTTTTCCATAGGCTCCTACATCAACCGCTATGAATCTGTATTCAGGATCAACTATAGCTAACAAAACAATAGAAAATGTTTTTTTATAGTTAAAAAACAACGATCCACTATTGGGAGGTGCAATTATATTTACATGTTTGCCGTCAATGGCGCCTATGCAATTCGGAAAGTTCCATTTATTTTTAAATCCTTCTTCGATTCCTTGCCATGTGGCTGTAGTTGGTTGAGGTATATGAATTGGCATTAATTTATTTATTATTGCATTGCACACATCTATTACTATCAAACGAATAGTTGATTCTCCTAAACGGAAGCTCGATGATAAATTAGTAAATGTAGATCCAGTTATGAAGTACCTGCAACAATAAATGTATATTTAATATACGTTTTATAATACGTGTATATGTTTATGTGAATGTGTGTGTACGTACTCCCTTTCACACATACATGGGTAACTACATGCGCTTGATATAGTTAACCATGATTTATTTTATTTCAGAATCTGAGTGCAAGAAAACTTGGTTAAATCTTAGAGAGTCTCACCGACGAGCTATGAAGAAGCGTAAAACTAAAAGTGGTCAGGCAGCCCCGACGACGAAAAAGTGGACCTTTGAAGATGAAATGAGTTTTTTAGTACCTCATTACAAAGAAAGAAATACGATCTCTTCGGTTGATGATGATGACGGTTCAGATGTTAGCAGTTTCTTGGGTAATGATGATTCACAGAACTCAATAAACATAATTCAGTCTCCAGAAAACTTACAAGCGGAAACTACTCCACTTTCGCCGCGTCCTGAGTCTTCTGCATCTTCAGTTGCATCCAAAATTTCAAAAAAAAAAAATCTTAATATTGAAAAAAATTCAGCGTCACAAACTTTAATGAAATATTTATTAAATCACAACGAAACCAAGAAAGAAGATGAGATAGATACATTTTTTAAGAGCATTGCGGCAACGGTTAAAAAATTTTCAGAATATAACCAAGCTGTTATGAAAAGTAAAATATATAACGCAGTTTCGGAAATGGAGTTAAAAGAAATCGCAGAGAAACAAAGCTATTATAGTTATCGCAACCCTTACATTCCCCAAAGAGAAGATGACATGCCTCGAGGTTATACCACTCTAAATAACATTAGCCACGAGATACAATCAACATCTGGCGCTTCAAACATTCATGATTTTAATATTTCAAACTTAGAAGAAAATGGCGCGTCAAATGCTGACGATCTTGATACTTCAAACAATCTTTAATTTATACAATGATTGTATTTTTGTTGTGGCGCTATTTTTGTTTAATTGCCATAATTTTTGGATTTAATAATATAGTTTTGTATAATAAAAAAATATGTGATTTATGGGTATTTTTTTTTTACCTAAACTACAAAAAAGTTGCATTTACTAAAATACCTTACGCAATCACACAAAATATATACACACATACACCAGACATAAAACGTACATCCCCTGTGCACACCTGATCGCAAATGAGGGTTATCGACAGAGGATAAAAATTAATCTATCTTGTAGTTTCGGAACCGAGTATTTTTTTTGTACACTTAAAAAAAAGAACAATAGAGATAATACAAACATTAAAATTATAGTACAAATATTTATGTAGACCAGATTAAAAATTCCAAAAACAAATGCAATTTCTCACCTTAACGTTACAGCTAGTTTTTCTTCGGGCGATATTGTTTCTCTGAATGTTGTATTCTTCTTCCTTATACATTCATCTATAGACTGCAATATGTTATAAAAGAGATATTTCGGCATATGAAAATAAATATAAAATTTCTCTTCATCATCCATCAAATGTTTTTTTATAGTCCGAAATTCCCCTTCAGTACTCCTTGCTTTATTCATACTGTGTACCCAATATCTTTTTCTTTTTTTCTTGCTATTTTCTTTTTCCTCTTCATCAAGTGCTATGGCTATGATAGCCAACTCACGTATTGTAAACCAAGACATAACCGTGCGCTACACTTAACGTTTGGATTCAAACTGATCTGGTGCCAACCAGGTCAGCCAGGGGGCGGCGAGGCGTAAGCGCGGTGTCGCCTAGCCGTAGCCGAGTTGACGTACAGGCGCTGCTGATACGCTTTCGTTACGTGCATACGGTAGGTTGACGCCTGGTTGACAGCGAGGCGAAAGGCGTTACGGTTACGATCCCTTTCCGATCCCATATGTGTGCTGAGACCCTAATTCGTGCAGTTTGTATTTTTCAACGTAAACAATTAGTTAATTTAAATAAAACGTAATGGATGAACAATTTATTGAATCAGTAAAAAAATATCCATGTCTATGGAACACATCAATAGATACCTATAAACTTACTGACGTCAAAGATGCAGCTTGGGAGAACGTTTTGAAAGAAACTCAATTATCTGACGGTAAGTGCAATTTATTATACTAAGTATTTCGTTCAAGTAATATTGTAATACGAGTGTCTTGCCATGGAACGGCGCCCTCGTTGTTGAAATAACTACAGAATTTTTCTCGAACTTGATAGGCATCCATATTGTCATTCGATAATAGATTTTCCACGTTTGTGTCGTTAAACATAGTCGTGGCCAAACCCGTTTCATTATTATCTAGATAGCCAGGCATCTTGTCAATTAAAAAGTTGTGTAGAACACACGTTGCTTTTATCACTTTTTCCACTGTTTCTATTTTACATTCAAATTCTTTACGGTATACGTACCATTTCCGTGATAATACACCAAATGTAGCTTCCACAATACGACGAGCTCTTGAAAGTCTATAATTGTATGTTCGTTTTTCGTTATTTAAATTATCGCGTGGATATGGTCTCATTAAGTTAGGCATCAAAGGGAATGCTTCGTCTCCAATAAAAACAAACGGTACAGGTTCTCCATTTTGGTACAAGGGTTGTGGCTGTGGTAGATTTAGTCTGTTTTCTCTCAAACGAATTCCGAATATACTATCAGCAAAAATACCACCATCGCTGAACCTTCCCATTGAACCTATATCTACCATAATTATTCTTCGGGTAGCGTCGGCTACGCACATCATTACAGTTGAAAACCTGTGTTTATAACAGTAATATGAGGACCCAGATTTTGGGGGTGCAAACATGTACACATGCTTGCCATCAATGGCCCCGACGCAGTTTTTGAATTGCCAGATTTCTTCAAATTGCTTTGAAATTTTTTTCCAATCATTTTCATTAAGTTCTGGCATAACCAAAGGTTGTAATACTGTCCACAAGGCATCGCAGACATCTTCTATAATTCTTGGAACAGTCGATTTTCCAATCCTAAAATTTTCAGCTATTTGTGAAAATTTTGAACCAGTCGCCAAATACCTGTGATAATTATAATATAGATTTATATTTGTGTCGTGGTTTCAGTTAGAATAGAAGGGTCATTTCAAAATAATATCTTAATCAGTGTCGTGTTGTTTCCGGAACTATAAAAGATTAGGCATTACTGAAATTATGTATTTACAGAATTTTCACTCGTTCAAAAGTTATAGCCATTTTTAAATAATAGAAAATAAACAATTAAAAGTCTAAGATTCACACGAGCACAACACATTGAAATCAAACAAATTAAATGGATTTATCACTCGTTATTTATTAACATTTCAAATTTCGACGCCGCCGTCTGCCGCGACCACGTACGAGAGATACAATCCGTTTTGTATGTTTGATTTCAGATATTTTTATTTATAAATTGGTTTCCCTTGAAACTCTGGTATTTTTTAAATATTTATAATGGTTATAAATTCTGCATGAGTGATAATGCGGTAAGTATATTTTGACTATGGCAATGTCAACATTTAATATTTATAATGATTTCAATTATTTTTATTTCAGTAAAAACGGCTAAATCTAAGTGGAAAAAGTTGAGAGACAGCCACCGGGACGCATTAAAAAGGAAGAATGCCACTAGAAGTGGACAGAGTGGTAAACAAATTCGTGAATGGAAATATGAGAAGGTAATGGAATTTTTGATACCATATATGACGAATAGAAACAGGACTACAAATTATACCTCACAAACAAATATAAATGAACAGGAAACAAATTCATTGGAAAATAATGTAACCGATGAGTTTTTTGAAACATCAAGCAATCATACAAGAAGCACTCCAGAAGATCGTCCATCTGTACAACATTCGCCGTCACCGACATCAAGCGTCTCAGCCTCGACATGCAGAAATGCAACAAGAAAATCGGATGAAATAAGTAATTTACTTATACAGCACCATGCAAACCGTGAAAGAATACGCTAAGAAAAACTAGAAATACAATCATTGATAGAGAAAAATAATACCCTTGACGAAATGGACACTTTTTTTCTGTCGATATCAAAAAGTGTAAAAAAACTTTCTCAATATATGCAGCTTCAGGCTAAACGTAAAATTTTCAATGTTCTTTTAGAATTGGAAGAACTTGAGCTACAAAACACATGGTATAACACAAATGAAAATAATTGGTATTCCCCCGGTTACACTTCAGCACCGGGTCCAAGTTCGACACCGGGTCCTAGCTCAACACAGGCACCGGTTCTTACATCAACACAGGCCGGTGGTCCTAACTCAACACAGGCACCGGTTCCTAGCTCAACACAAACACCGGGTCCAAGTTCGACACAGGCACCTGTTCCAAGCTTGGAAGATACGCACATGACCGATGAACAGATAGAAGAAGCATTCAGAAACGAAGAAGACACATATGATAATTTGTAACTATATGGAAAAGAAAGCAATATGTCTCATGTGATTTACTGTTATAATTTTTTTGTACGTTATGTTTCTAATATAACCTTACGTTTTTTTTGCTACTCCCAGAACGGCAGTTGATTTTTTTGTTTTCTTTATGAATAAATAAGATAATATAAAAATATATTTGGTTTTTACATAATATGCATCACTCCAGTCTCCCGGAGGGGTAGAAAGAGACAACGGATTTCGATTTCTCGTAATCCTTACATACCTCAGTTTACATAATATTTTTCATGTATTCTCGTACTTCTTGATTCTCGTTTTGAGTACTTCTCACTTAGCCCTTTTACACAAAAAAAAACAAACACTCAAAAAAGACTGATCACATTCAAACGCAGATAACACACATAAACACAAACACACATTAACAAAAAATAATTAGGTAGGTACTTACTTCAAACATACTGCTAGCCGCTCTTGGGTGCAGATAGATCTCCTGTAGTTAGTATCTTGCTTAAATATATGCGGTTTAATTAAGTTATGTAGTTCATAGAATATATTCCTCGGTAGTCTGTAGGACTTGGTAAAACTTTCATCATCTAACTCATTAAACAGAGTAAAAAATTCTCCATGACTGGTATGGTAATACAAGTGACTTCTTTTCCAAAACCGATGTTTTCTTTTGTTTTGGTAGTATAAAGCTATCAATTCTGCTTCTTCAGACTGTAGTTCTTCTTCAAGTAAAAGAAGATACTTTTTTTGTAATAATAGCGACATCGTCTACCTTTCGTGTCAGAATGCGTACTGAGCACTCAACGCCTCGCACCCGAGCTGAAAAACATCTCTTCTCGCACAGCACACAGCACACCGCACACATCTCCGCTTTGGTGGAGTCCCGCGAGCTGAAAAACATCTCTTCTCGCACAGCACACAGCACACCGCACACATCTCCGCTTTGGTGGAGTCCCGGCCTTATACACGTGGTAATCATAAATTTAATACTGCTAAAAAGTAAAATGTTGTCTTATGGTGCTCCCACATTGCCGTTAGAAAATGTTTAATAACGTTAGTAAACATTTGTTAGCAAACATTTAAACACAAATAAATTTTCATGTTAGAAAATGTTTAGTAATGTTAGTAAACATTTTATAACAAAACAAATTATAACAAAATAAAACATGTGTTATCTTTTGTTTGTAAACATTTTATAAGGGTGATGGCGGGATAGGCGGTGCGGTGCGGTGGGGGTTAGAGTACGCAGGTCGCTGCGCGTGGTGTCTCGCTTGTCAGTCCCTTTGTGTCAGCGTGCATCGCTGTGCGTGTGTATTAGTGGTTGCGCGTGCGCCAAGCAATAAAATATGTCCGGTAATTGGAATAACGATGATGTTTACAAACTGATTGAAATGTTTCAAGCAAGAATACAACTATGGAACACGATGTCAGAGAGCTACAAAGACCGAAATAAAAAACACGATGCTTGGATGGAAATTGCCAGTGAATTTAATATGGATAAAAAAGTAATTGAAAAAAAGATTCGATCACTCGTAGGTCAATTTAACCGAGAATGTAAATCTAAAGGTGTGTCCAAACATAAAGCGGCATTCGAGCGCGGCTGCCGCGCGCGGCTTGCCGCGCTATGATTGGACGATTGCCGCGCGCTGCAGCCGCGAGCTACCTGCCGCGCGCGACGATCGCCGCGAACGGTGTTAGTGTTGGTTCGCCAGTGGTTGTGTGTGGACGGACGTATTTTATCAAATAAAATGGATAATGAAACAGCAATTCGTCTTATTGAAATTTATGGCTCCCATAGTCCATTATGGGACACTAGACGTAAAGAATATCACAATAATAATGTGAGAGAAGATCTATGGGATGAAATAGCAAAAACATTCGTACAACCAAAAGCAGCTTTAAAATTGAAAATGAAAAGTCTTTTGAGTTCTTATAGAAGGGAGAGAAACAGAGAAAAAACAAGTAATGTCACCGGTTGTGGTAAGTTTAATCTTATTACATTTTATAACAGTAGGTACTTATTAATAAATCTCTGGCGTTTACATTTTCACTATACTAATTCTTAATTATCTCTAAACGCGTGGACCGAGTTACATGATTCAAACTGATAAAATGGTTTTAGACCTAGACCTTTTATTTGACACCATAATCGTTAAGATATCTCAACAAACAAAAAATCTAATTTTCAAGTTACCCTCGCGATTATCCAACATGTATGAAATGCGTAATTCAATTCTTTAATAAGACACAAAATCAGCTTATGTTTTAGTTGTTATAATGTTCTTTTTTCTGTTGCAGGTAGAAACAAGGCCTATAAATCTAAATGGTTTGCTTATGAAGCATTTAGTTTTTTACATGACAGGAATAACCCTATTGATGCAGTGGTAAGTACCTATTTCTTTTATATTTTTATTAGACTATAGCTTTCCGCCAGCGGCTTCGCCCGCGTGGTCTGGTTGTTTTTTATAAATTATAACCTAATGTTACTCAGTGAAGATGTAGCTTTGTAATAGTAAAAAAAAAATCAAAATCGGTCCAGTAGTTTTTGAGTTAAATCGTAACAAACAAAAAAATCTTTCCTCTTTTTAATATTACTTTAGATGTAACGGCCATATTATACATACAGCCCGCATACTGCAAAATCTATGAGATCAAATAATGCTAAGGGGCTGTTTATTAATTTTGGCCATTTTTAACCTAAGGTTATGCAATTATTTAATATCTTTCTTGCCAATCAATTGATCCGTTTGTCATAAAATATCTTGACAAAAAAATACGAATATCAGAAGGAGTGGTAATAAATTTATTTGGAGTAAAGGTAGCTGTTTCAATCGTCGAATCATTTGTTTTTTTTAATAAAGAGTCTCTGCGAAGAAAGTTATGCAAGTGAACAGTAGCTAGAACTATGGTTTTGGCTGATTTTGGGCTTAAAATCATTGTACTTCTCAATACTCTAAATTTTGCCGACATGATTCCAAAAGCATTTTCTACTACTCGGCGTGCTCTTGATAGTCTATAGTTGAAAATCCTTTCTTTTGACCCTTTTGGATGAATTCCTGCAAATGGTGTCATCAAATGTGTGCTTAATGCAAAAGCTTGATCTCCTAATATTACATATGGTATTTTAGTTATGTAGGGTATTTGTAAAATTTCTGGCGCTGGTACATTAAGTTGATTATTTTCTACCTTTCGATACAATTCGGAATGTTTATAAACTCCTCCATCTGAAATTCGACCTTGGCTTCCTATGTTAACATACATAAAATTGTAGTTTGCCTCTACTAATGCTAATAGCACGATACTAAAGAACTTTTTATAATTAAAATATTCAGTGCCGCTACGAAAAGGAGCTTGAATAGTTATGTGTTTTCCATCTAACGCCCCAATAGTGTGCGGAAAATTCCATTTTTCCTCGAAGTCTTTAGATACTGCTTTCCAATCTTGCTCTGACACTGGTAGCTGAAAAAAAAATTAATAACGTTTTATTTATTTTGTTTCAGGATTGTGGCTCACCCTCAGAGCCGGGTAATACAGAACAAGCTATTCCGGTACAAGGCATTTCAGAACAAGGCACTTCAGAACCAGGAACTTCGGAACCAGGAACTTCGGAACAAGGCACTCGAGACCAAGATACAAATACCAAGAAGCCAAGAAAAGAAATGCCCGCTAACAAGAGGACATATCAAGAGTCAGAGTATGATGCTGAAAATCAAATGATAGAAGAAGCATTAGAAGTAATGCGAAAACAAAATGACAGTAGTAATGATCCTTACGTTGCTTTTGGCATGCACATAGCAGCCGAACTAAGAAAATATGATGCCACTATGTTTACGAGAGTCAAACATTCAATAAATACTATACTATACGAAGCTGATATGGAGCTCCTCAATCAATCATCAACACAAGAATATAACGCTGAAAACAGACGAGGATATTTCACTTCACAGTTTACCGATCTTGACTCATCATCTTCTAGTAACATGGGTACTGGCCTTACACAATTGATTCGCGATTTAGACACGGAAGTAGATTAATATTGTGAATTAGTTGAGAACAACTGTGATTGACGTATGATGATTGTGTTGTATTTAATTACTACTTAATTATGAAAATAAATAAATAAAAAATATAAATTAAAAATCTGTAGTTTAAAATATTTCACCAAATAATAAAAATAATATAAGTAATAAAGTTCATAATAATTTACCTGTACCATGTCCTTAAGAGCTCTCACTATGGCATCGCACACTTCTGGAATTATTGTTGATATTGTTTGCTTTGATACGTGAAACGTGTATTGTAGGCTGGAATAGGAGTCTCCTGTAGCCAAATAACGTAACGTTATTGCAAGTCTCTCCTTCGACGTTATTGCCGTTCGCCAGTGAGTATCCATTTTTTTAATAAATGGTTCTACCAATGTATGTATGTGTTCGAATTCTTCCAAAGATAATCTTAAAAACTGTGGCGTTCGGTAGTTGATTTCGTAATAGATCCCTTCCAGATTCTTTGTCCTTTGTTGAAAGAGTGGTCGCATCCAACACTGCCTTTTTTTAATACACTTTCTTTTATTCCTTCTTCTACGTAATTTACGAATAATAAGCACAGCAACAACACACGCGGCCGCTTTCATTGTAGTTTGAATACGAAATAAAGAGCGCGGCGTGTCTCGGACATGCCGCGCATCACTGCCGCGCAGAAGGTTTAAACTAGGCGCGCGGCAAATTTGTGTCCCGCGAATGCCGCGCGTAGCTGCCGCGCACCTTGCACGCCGTGTTTGGACACACCTTAATAAATCTGGTGCAGGAGCTAATGAGTCAAGTAAATGGTTTGCATTTAAAAAACTCATGTTCCTTAAAGGCAAAAATATTCCAAGTTTAACTGTCGATGGAGGGTTGCAGGTGAGTTTTATTTTAACGTCTTTTAATAATATTTAGATGCCCAGTCCAAAAACCCTTCATTTGAAAAATATTCTGCGAATTCTTTTCTTATTTCTTTCCCATCATCTGTCAGGGATTCACATGCTTCAAGTGGTGTTAATTGCTGCTGTTCTAATCTCCATTGTCCATCGATACGTGTACCAGTTACTATGTCATCTCCATCATAGTATTGAGATGGAGCGTAAATCATGCTCGATTCAGTTTTTCTTATAAAATTATGCAGTAGCACGCATGTCATAATTAAAGTAGTAGTTTTTTCTGGATCTAATAATATTGTAGTTCGTAAAACTCTAAATCTGGCTGACAAAATCCCAAATGCGTTCTCTACTGTTCTCCTCGCACGACTCAGTCTGTAACTGAAGATTCTTTCCTTAGAATTGCTATCCTGTGGTCCTGGAAAAGGTTTTAATAAGTGTTTTTCTAAAGGGAACGCATCATCTGTTACGAACACATAAGGAACAGGTTTGTTTCTGCCTGGTAGTGAGCTGTCACTGGGTATTTTCAAACTATTGTCGTTAATTTTATTTCGAAATTTTGTGTTTGCGAAAACTCCGCCATCACTTATGCGTCCTTGGCAGCCAATATTCACGTACAGAAAGTTGTATTCTGCGTCCACTATCGCTAAAAGTACAACGCTGTAAAATCCTTTATAGTTGTAATATTCACTGCCGCTATCAATTGGCTTTTGTATGGCTACGTGCTTTCCATCGATACTTCCTAAGCAATTTGGGAAATTCCATTTTTCTTCAAATGAATTTGCCACGTGTAGCCACTCTTGAGGTGTTGTTGGTATCTGGAACAAAAATAGAAGATTAAGAAATAGGCGCGAAAAATAAATTTATAACTCGTTATTCTAACAAATTTTATTGGATATTTTTATTAAGTATAAAATATTAATAGAATACACTATAAAAAAATATGATTTCAGTTAAGGGTTGTTATAGTAAGTAATAGAAAAAGAAAATCGCGGTTATAGATTTTTTTACAATTTTAGCTAATTTGACGCGCCTATAACTTGAAATTATCGTTTAATTCTATTCTTTCAGGGTAACGAAGAAAACAGAATTGCTTCAGAAAACACTCTCAGTTTGAACGAAACAGGAAATACTGTCACTGATGAAACTACGGGCACGCCTTTCGCCACCCCAAAACCATTTCGGAAAAGAAGACGGCCTGAAGTAGAACAAGATCCAACACAACAAGAAGCTGTAAATATTTTACAAAGAATGTACGAATCTAGAAAAAGCAGGGATGAAAATGACGCATTTGGAGAGTATGTCTCGATGAAACTGAAACAAATAAAAAACAGTCATGCTAAGAATACTGCTCAACATCACATTAACAATATTTTGTACAATGCGACAATGGGACAATATGATTTTCCAACAACCTTTACAGACCCAACCGCTAGTAGTTCCTGGGGATACAACTCTGAACCAAATCTATCCACTTTTTCGGAAAATAATGCTGACTGTAGCTCGAGAGGATACTACACCGCACCGAGTCCCTCGGCTTCATTTGAAACCAGTTCTTCGGATAACTCCAGGACACATACTCGTACCAGCGCAAGAACACAGAGTCCGTCTAATTTATCGGAATCAAGCCAAGATTCGACCCAATCATTAAACGATTTGTTGGAATCAATCAAAAATTAAAAAATACATGTTTGGTTTGTTAATTATTAAAAAAATTATTAGTAAGGTAAGGTAGGTACCTACCTAAAGTAAGATTAGATTAGATCATATTAAAAGTAAATAAAAAAATAATTAAAAATGTTGTTTGACTTACCTGTATGTATTCCTTTAAAACCTCATTGAGAGCCTCGCACACTTCTGGTACGATAATAGATATCACTTGGTCTGACAACTTGAACACATTTCCAAGACTTTTATAACTGCTACCAGTTGCCAAAAATCTTAACGTTACCGCAAGTCTTTCCGTCACACTTACAGATTTTCTAAATGTAGTGTCTCGTTTGCCTATTTTTGCCCCAATTAAATTTTGTAGATATTCAAATTCGGAACTGTTCATTCTTATAAAATCTTTTAAGCAACCGTCAATACCCAAATCCTTGAGATAGTCTGTGGCACTATATTTTCCTCTAGCTTTTAGCGTTTGGCGCATCCAATAAGAGCGCTTTTTCTTCTTTTTTAAACAAAAAATAAAAGCTATTCCAATGAGCAAATCTTCTTCCATTTTCGTGTAGACGTCCTCGGCCCTCAGAAGGCGAAACCAAACTGCGAGCCAATACTAGATGTTATAAAATGTTTAAACATTTTCCATCAATGTAGGAGCACTTATAACATGTAACAGTTTCTAACAAAGTGCAACAATTGTTAACATTTGTTAGTAAATGTTTTGGTGTTATAAAATGTTTACAAACATTTTATAACGGCAATGTGGGAGCACCATAAGGTTGAATATGTCATTCTAGTTATGGTACTCGCATTTACCCCACCTGACCCTATACAAGAAGAATGGGATAACATCCCACAACACAAGATTGTGACTCTCATCCGTTCCATGAAGAACCGCATGGAAGCGGTCATTAGAGCCCGGGGAGGAAATACGAGATACTGAATAAACTTTTTTTTAACATTTTTTTTTTTTACGTCTTTGTTTCTCACATTTTACAAATTTTTCTCACAGGGTAGAAACATACCTGTTGAACAAAACACGCAAGCTAAAGAAATTTAATTTTAATTTTAAACATCAATGTTTGTTAATCGATACCTTATAATATCCGCAATTAACTGGCACTATTTCTTTTTTTTTGTTTAAGGGTAAAAAAAAACATTAGACTCATTCAAAACCAAACTTCAGGGGTACACCTAGACATAAAAATATTAAGAAAGTCTGATGAATTATGATTTTTAAAATTAAATAAAAATAATTACTTCATATTCTAAGTTTTTATTGTTAATACTTATTGACATAGCGTCATAGCCTATTGAAATACAGTGTAAACTTTTTATAACGTTATCCTTTATAACGATAAACTCCCTATAACGTTGGAGTGAGCCCAAGTTGGTTGGTTTGCGTTAAAACTCACATATTGAAACACTCTTTATAGCGATACGCCATTCTCTATTACGAAGAAATGTGTTCATATTTTTAGACAGTAAATATTTATTATCGGTATTATTGTTTATGTTATGTTATCAGGTAACAAAAGACTTTGAAGCTCCGAAACATCCGAGGTCGGTCTAGCTTTTGTTATCCTTAATTGCCTTGTACACGTGCAGTATGACGCATTGTTTTCTCGGAAGTGATGGTCTTCGACCAAGCATACTGGGTACCTATCGTATTATCAGTCGTAAACCTACTTTGAAACTGTTAACATGGCCAGTAAACGGAAAGCGATTAGTGTTGACGAAAAAGTTTGTGTGATACGTGCGATTGAAAAGGGAGAAAAGAAAAGTGACGTTAGAAGGCGTTTTGAACTAAGTCAATCCACTATTGATACCATTTGGAAAAACCAAAAAACAATTCTACAGGCGGCGCTGGAAGGAAACTTGTCTAAAAAATTAAGAAAGCCAAAATTCGAAGACTTAGATCAGGCAATGTTGTCGTGGTTTAACAATCAGCGCCAGAATAATGTACCCATCTCGGGGCCAATTGTAAAAGCTAAGGCTGAAAAGTTTGCCAACCAACTTGGCATAATTGACTTTAAAGCATCTGAAAGTTGGCTCGGAAAATTTAAGCACCGTCATCAAATTACGTACGGTAAAATGAACGGAGAGGCGCGGGATGTCGATATGAATGTGACTAACAATTGGATTAGTACAGTGTGGCCTAATTTAAAGATGAAATACTCACCAGAAGACATTTTTAATGCAGATGAAACTGGCCTTTTTTTCAAGCTGACTCCCGACAAAACTTTAAAATTCAAAGGGGAAAAATGTGTTGGAGGAAAACTGTCTAAAGAGCGCATTACAGTTCTAGTGGCTGCCAATATGAGTGGCACAGAAAAAAGAAAGCTTTTATATATAGGCAAATCGAAAAACCCTCGGTGTTTCAAGAACATAAAACAGTTGCCAGTTACGTACAAAGCAAACAAGTCAGCTTGGATGACATCGCAGATTTTTGAAGAGGAAGTGAGAAAATGGGATGCTGAATTAAAATCACGGAAAATCTTGCTTCTAGTAGACAATTGTCCTGCTCACCCAATCATATCTAATCTTCGAAACATAGAGTTAGCATTTTTCCCAGCTAATACAACCAGTATTTTACAACCAATGGATCAGAGAGTAATTAAATCCCTAAAGGGCCACTATAGACGGAAAATGTTGATGGATATGATAGAAACTGACGGCAAGGTCTCGATCAACATGCTACAACCAGTGAACTTCATATCAAAAGCCTGGCAAGAGGTAACAGCGGCCACTATCCAACATTCTTTTCGACATGCTGGATTATGTAGTAGCCAAGAAACGAACCAATTTAACAGTGAAGACAATCTACCACTGAGTGAATGGATAAGCCAGTTCAACATACCAAACAATTTTAACGAAGATCTACAATCGTACGAAAATATAGATGAGGATGTAGCCACAACTGGTACACTTACAGATGAACAAATTGTTGATTTAGTGTCAAAAAGTCAGGAAACACCCGATAATAAGATGAAGAAGACGATCAAGTGGACAAAGCCGAATCACCACCAACAATTCAACAAGCCCTAGATGCCGCTAAGTTGGTAGAAAATTTTTTGTTGATTAATCAAGACGATTCCACCACATATCTAGATATGAATAGAATACATAAAATAATACAAAACAAGTATTGGCATAGCAAAAAACGTCAGACGAAATTATCAGACTATATGTGTAAACAATAATTTATATGTATAAGCATTTATTATCTAAGACATACATACAATTAAAAATTCTTGTATTAAAAATTCTTGTTACATAATTTGGTTTTTTTTTTGTTCACTCCATATAACCATAACTCTCTATAACGACAAAAAATGCTCAGTCCCTTGAGTTTCGTTATAAAGAGTTTACACTGTAACTGTTAATTAATTGTGACCTGTTAAGATCATCATTCCTTGCCACTGTTTAGACTATATTCTCTTCCTCATAAGTCAATTCAGAACTGTCCTGATTCATATTTGACGCCAATAATGGTGGCATAGGATCCCGATATTTTTTGCATATATTGTGCAGTACAGCAGTAGCTACTATGATGGGCTGGAGTCCAGCCCATCATAGTAGCTACTGCTGCTCACCTAGAGAGAGTCCAGCCGCTGGACTCTCTCTAGGTGAGTCCTTATTTTCATGGACAGGACAGGAAATCTTCTTTACAACATCCAAACATCCTTTCTACTACATTTATCGTACCGATTTGGCTCTCATTGTATAGCTTCTCTCCATCAGTAACAGGATCACGCAGAGGTGTTAGCAAATATGGCTTCACTGCATAGCCTTTGTCGCCAATCAACCAGTATCTATTAAATTCGCCATATTTGTTGGTAAACATCAGTAGCCGCAGCGCCGTCCCCGTGATAACACGTACGCTTCGGATGCCTAGTGTTGAGAAACATTATGTTGGAAGACGACGAATTATTGAATATTTTAGAAGGAGATATCAACATTGACAGTTCCAGTTCGAGTAGTACAAGCGATGAAGAATCGGTAAGTTAGTGTTCCCATAATTTTAGACTTGATAAAAAATAATAAAATGAAAGCAAAGCTGGACAACATAAAGTTGACAATTTTACATTCCAAACGATATTCAAAATATAAAATGTATAGAAAAGAAAGATAGTTTTTGTAAAGAATTGTTAAGTACTTACGTGTTTCATTACGTTGGATAATAACGAGAGCAACTTGAGAATGTGTTTTTTAGGGTTCCGTACCTCAAAAGGAAAAAACTGTCTAATGAAAAGGTCTAGGTCTAAAACCATTTTATCCGTTTGAATCGTGTAAATCGGTCCACGCGTTTAAGAGAAAATTAAGAATTAGTACCTATAGTGAAAATTTAGACAAACAATTTTTGATGTTTTTGTTCTACGAACCTATGGAATACTTATAACAAAATTCTTCACAACAAGAAAAAAATATATTGTTTTGGGATTAGGTCTTCGCACTGCTTGAAACCATTTATTTCTACGTTTAATATTTTGTGAAACATTTAAAATATATTTTGGGTAGTTGTTTTAGTAGTACCTATTCGTCTTGTGTATCTATGGGGGATTTACCAAATTGCGGGGAATTAGAACAGTGTGGATATTTATTTTACAGGGGAAAATGTGGGAATATAGCTTTTTTTGTTTTTTAAAGTAACGTATTGTTGGTGTATTTGTTCATATTAAATTTGTATCTATTACTTAAATAGGTCCCAAGTGTTCAACGTACCCAACCTATTTTTTTATGTTTGTTTCAGAAACAAGAAGTATCTTATAACTCTTGGAGTTCAAGACCTTTCAAACCTGATATTTGTGAATTCGATGAATATACAGCTGGCATTACAAGTAATACTTTTGATACTAAATCATTGGAATCTGATTTTTTTCCAACATTTTCTATGTGAAGATGTAGTTAGCAAATTGGCAGAACTTACTAATGCTAATCACCAGAAATTTGTTCGTGAAAGTGATATACGAGTACATTCAAGACTGCAAAACTGGCGAGAAGTATCCGCTGCCGAAATGTATACATTTCTGGCCGAACTCGAAATAAACATATGGACATGCAGGAACATTGGTCGACAGATCTATTATTACAGTCCCCAATATTTTCGATAACTATATCTCGTAATCGGTAAACAATTATACTTGGCTTGCTCAGTTTTTCTGCACCGAATACCGTGACTTCCAACATTTTAAAAGACTTATTGCCAAATCTAAAACACGTTAAAAAGACTTTCAAAGGCTCATTCACGCCTTATGTTTCAATAAAGCTGTATATCCCTAATAAAAGAAATAGATTTGGAATAAAACTTTTTATATTGTGCGATGAAACACCAGATACATAAATTGATTTCATAATCTACTGTGGAGCTCGAACTCAAATTATGGTAGATCTCGAAAATTTAGGAGTCACTGGTGGTGTGGTTACGACACTGCTACAGGATTTAATGCAAGCGAACAGGCGCGTATATATGGATAATTGGTACAGCAGCCCGAAACTTTATAATTATTTTTACAATCGTCAAACATTTGCATGTGGTACAGTAAGGGTCAACCGGTTGAAGAAAACTAATATTGGAGAATTCAAACCTCTCAAGAAAGGGGAAATGGATGCAAAATATAACAAACCCCTGATTGCTGTAAAATACAAAGACAAAAAAGAAATCCATATGCTTTCAACGTTTCACAATACAGCTTTCGGCCCTACGAATAAATACTGTAGAGAAACAGGATTGCCGAAAATGAAACCAGAAATTATTATTGATTCTTCTTCTTCTTCTTCTTCCTGCCCTTTTCCCAATTTATTTGGGGTCGGCGCACAATGTTTTCTCCTTAGAAATTATTATTGATTATAACAAAAAAAAAAAGGGACAGTTGACAACACGGACATGATGTTGCATTCGATACAATGCATAAGAAAAAATAAAAAGTGGCAAGAAAAGCTCGGTCTTCATCTGATTGATTTGTGCATGTTAAACGCTCACGCGCTTTATCAAATCATTCAAGGAACTAAAAAAGCTTGGCTGAATTCCAAAGTGTCATGAGACAATTGATTGAAAGATATAAACTAATAGAGCTAGAGTATTCCATTCCAACCACATCCCGCTCAATAAATGCTCTGCAGTTGTCGGCATACCATCTTGCTGACCATATGCCGGAATATACGGAAGGGAAAAAATCCAGAGTTTGTTTTGTTTGTCAACATACGAAATTGAGTAAAAGGTGTCGCAGAGAATCCCGGTTTATGTGTAAAGTGTGCGGAGTAACCTTATGTACCAATCCATGCTTTAAAATCTATCACAAGTATAAAGAGTTTTAGTTTGAATTAATAGCTGATCAATTTATTATTTATCGATGATGTGCGGAACGTCCCTATTTTAGTCTAAACCGTAGACAACTTAACAAATACTTGTTAGTATTATTTTGACCTTTAGACAGAGTGGACGTGCGTCATGTCAACCTCTGAAGAATCACAGCCACTATCTCCATCTCTTCTCTATCCAAAGAAAAGGAGAAGAATACTTAAAACTGATAAATCTACGCAGACAGCCAAACTTCGTGCACGTTGTATAAAACCAGGAGAAAGTGAATATGATCTTACGGCTGTTGTTAACTTGCCTGATGCCAATTTTTTTAACCAAAGACCGAAAGACCTTCGTAATTAATATTTGGTTCCCTAATAGCATTCGAAATGGAGACTGTTCGACCAGATATGCGATCGGTATTATATATGAAAATTATTAATCTAATATACCACGCCCGTGGAGATTCAGCAGAAGAAGTTCAAGAAGAAATCCGACCGTGTTCATCTCCGGAATATTTAATTAATAAATTATGGCTGATTAGATTATGAGTGAGAAATCGATTTGGGTGTTAATTATAATTACCTATTTTTAAAGAATGCTTGTCAATAACATTATATATATGAGTGTTTTATTTTGCATCAATCTATATACCTACGGCTCTACCTTAAGGTTTTAAACACGATGTCGTAAGCAAGAGCTAGTACTTATATAATATCGATAACAATTATTCAGATTTCCCAACACTGTTCGAAATTATACCTAAACACGTCTGGCCCTGGGGGCACGATTACTGTAGCAAAATCTGGCAGGGAAAGGGTTAATTGGAAGTGTGAACACAATGTTTCTTAAAAAAATAATTAAATTTATCTTTTTTTAGATGTTTTACAAGATGTTAACTTGGACTCAGAAGAATTGAAGACTGGACTAGCTTTGAATAGAAAATCTAATAGTAATATCATTGGTATGTATTATTTGAATGATATGATAATACCTTCTGATCTTTCTATAGCTTTCCATAGTCATGTAATTGTATTTATATTCTACGGACAAGGTCAGCTTAATCATTTCTGCATACATTGAGTAATTGCTAGCAGAGTGGTTACACTGGTTACATGTAAAAAAATTAAACAACCTAATTAACCATTCTATGTTTCAGATATTTTGGAAGAACCAGGTCCTTCATATGCTCAGATCAGCGTACAAGCCCATAACAGACAGAGACGGAGTAATGTTGGCGAAGGTGTGTATAAATGCTTGGTGTTATTCAAGGAAATATATTTACCCAAGGAGGTTTTTTTTTTTCGTGTATAATATTTACTTGTGTAGAAATTATCACAAGTATCAAAACTTAAATGAGGTTAGGCTCACATACGGCCTTAGAATTCTTTTCATATTGGTGGTAAACACTGCTAGGAAAGTAATACTTCTCGCAAGGGCGAAGCCGTGGGCTTAATTATTTTTTGTTTATTTATTTATTTTTCACAAGATCCACTCCAATCCACATCTACATCCAATCCTCTTTGAGAATAAAAATAGACTTATGCACTAATCTTACAGCCAATTACGGATTTATAATTTAATAACCAAACATTCTTATGCATCAGATAAGTACCAACTTGCCAAATGGATGACATGCTGTGCTAGCATATTAATAAACACAAGTGTCTGTCTAAAGTAAGGCCAACCAGACGAGATAAAGAACGTAAACAAGCGGGCCGTTACTGAGTTACATTGCGATAGCGAGAGATTATTATCTCTGTCCTTATCACTCGTACGCTCAGTTATGGCGTCAGTTGGTCGACAGCTGTCGTTGTGTGTTTCGTGGTACAGGAAAGCAGTCAGTACCGGAGTTGTCAACATTTGGTCCGCCATTTTGTGAACAAGTTCATTCCTGTTTGGATTGCGTTCGAAGTAATACATATCTTTTCGTCTCCGTATTTACTTGATTTTTTGTTGTTATTATTCCGTTTCTGTTAGTTTTATTTTTGATTTTTGCTGTTATTGTGAGTACTTAGTTGTTGATTTTAATTATGGAATCACAGCCTGGCGGCTCTAGACAACCTTTGAAAAGAAATCAATTCACCAAGCAAAAAGCGTCAAAAGGTAAGTTAACTTATTAATTCATTTGCACTTGAACCACTACCATAATTTTGATTTTTAAGGTTCCGTACCAAAAAAATATTCTATATATATAATAATAAGAAAATAGTGTACCATTCTTCACATTTTTTTATTTACAGCGGACGTATTTTACATCTAATGAAAAACAAATGGTCGTTAATGTGCACAAATACGTGAAGCAAACTTGGCCTACTGATGAATATCCGTACAAAACAAGTATAATGGAGAAAACAGCGAGCATTTTGGGTATCGGTTCCGTATATAGAATTATAAAAGAATATGCAACAACTGGCAATGTACAAAGCCCATCAAAAACCAAAAAAAGGGTGACATTCTCGGAAAAAGTGGACGAGTTTGATAAACAGGCCATACGAAAGAAAGTTCATAGCTTTCATCTGAAAAGCGAATTACCTACATTAAAAAAAGTACTCCAAGCCGTCAATTATGATGAAGAATTACCTAACTTTAAGAGATCGACATTTCAGAAAATACTTAAACATTTTAAATTTAAGTATATAAAACGACAAAGAAACAATGCTTTAATAGACAGAGACGACATTATACTATGGCGAATGAATTACTTAAGAAAGATTAAAAAATACCGAACGGAGAATCGCCCTATATTCTATATGGATGAAACATGGGTGAATGCAGGTTTGTCAAATAATTGTGCCTTTATTATGTTAATAAATACTAGCTTTTGCTCTTACTTTACTTATTCTTCGTGGTACCTGCCTCCGTTTCCGAGTGGGCTGAGCGTGGGCTCTCAATCTGGAGGTCGCGGGTTCGATTCCCGCAGGGGACACACATACTAATAAGTCACTTTATTTGTTGTTCTCTCGTTAGGGTTCTTGAATTTTCGGCAGTGCATATCACTGGTAATCTAAAACTGATTATTTCGTTTTCAGGGCACACTGTTTCAAAAACTTACGTGGACACCACAATAACTTCAAAACGGCAAGCTTTTATGGAGGGACTGAGTACGGGTGCAAAGAACCCTACTTCAAAGGGCAGACGACTGATTGTGATGCATATGGGAAATGGGAGGGGCTGATGATATATTTGAGTCAAAAAACACAGGTGATTACCACGAGTCAATGGACGCGAACCGCGTAAAGGCAGAACTTTTAAAGAAAGTGAATCACGTAAAGGCGAACTACCAAAGTTACGCTAAGGATGAGCTCGCAAAAAAATTTAAGGTGGAAGTCCTAAGACTGTCACCTTATCATTGCGAGCTCAATCCCATTGAACTCGTATGGGCTGACATAAAGGGACACGTAGCTCGTAATAATACTACATTTAAATTAGAAGATGTGAAAAAACTGCTACAAGAGGGGATCCAACGTGTATCTGCTGATAAATGGCGAAATTGTGTGGATCATGTAATAAAAGTTAAGGACAATTTTTATAGCAATATTGACAACATGATTGATAATACAATAGATAGTTTTATCATAAACAGCTGACTCGGACTCTTCCGACGAATCATCTTTGTCTAGTACAGACGACAGCGATTAAAATTCGAACTTTATAATAATTTATTCAAATAAAAATGTTTTGAACCCCTGAAATTTTGTTTACTTCTTTATCTCGTCTGGTTGGCCTTACTTTATGTGTTTTGCTTGATTATCTTAAATAGTTTTTTTTTTATTTTTCAGGTCTGAATTCTCGCGAAGAAAAATTGTTGCTGAAGTTAAAGGCTCAGAAATTAACCATACGTAAATTGGCGAAAACATCACTTGATCTGGACAAACTAGAAAACACAGTTTTAAAGGATTTAGTTAGTCATGTATCAAAAAACCACCAAAAAAATCCATCTGGAAAGCGTTGGACCATGAAAACAAAACTGTGGGCTTTGGCAGTTTTTAAACGTTCACCTAAAGCCTATCGCTATCATGGGAGTGCTATAGCTGTACCAAGCGAAAAAACCTTGCAAAGGTTACTTCAAAGTGTGCCCTTAAAACCAGGCATTAATAAAACACTGGTATTAAAACGTTGTCTGGCTATTCAGAGCAGGATAAATTTTGTGCGCTTTTATTTGACGAAATGGCTCTTATAAAAAGATTAATTTACAATGAAGCCAGTGATAAAATAGAAGGGTATGAAGATTATGGTGATGAATGCTGTTCGAAAATTTCAGATCACGCATTAGTACTTATGTTACAAGGTTTAAAAAAAATTAAGCTACCTGTAGCATATTTCTTTGTAAAAGGCACAATATCTTCTTCAAAACTTTGTGTTTTAATAAAAGAAGTTATAAAATCGCTTGAAGAAGTAGGTTTTAAAATTTTAACAACTGTTTGTGACCAAGGTCCTACTTATGTTGGTGCACTAAACTTACTTGAAAAATTTGGTGGTCAGTCTCTACAAGACAATTATTTCATATTTAATGAATCCACAAAAGTTTTTTATTATGTTTGACATACCTCATTTGTTAAAATCAATCAGGAACAATTTTTATAATGCTGGCGAAATTGTATGGGGAAATAAAATAGGGAAGTGGAGTCATTTAGTTGAAGCTGAGGAAAACAACAGAAATTGTCTAAATTACCAAAAGTTAAATAATAATGTGGTTAACATTTACAATAAAAAATACGTGTTAAATATGCAGCACATGCGTTAAGCAACACTATGATAGCAGTTTTGAGAATGTTAGCGTGGAAGAATAATTCCAAGTTTAATGAAACAACTGAAACGGCGGATATAATCAAAGACCTTGATAAATTATTTGATTTTTGTAATGGCCCATCGTCTCCAAAAGACATTAAAAAAGGCATTATTGAAAATGTTAGAAAACAAACAAAGCACATTGAAGTATGGCACGAATTTTTGGAAAAAATAGAAACTTGTAAAATCTGATTCAAAGGAGATCATTCAGGTTTCATACAAGGTTGGGCCCAAAATCGCAAATGCCACAAAAAAAAAATGTTTTTAATCTGTTCGGGACATCATTTTAAGCATTCGGTACTATGGCACCAACACTATGGCACCATTATTTTAGCGGCTATATGTATAAGTTTAAAAATCACATTTTTCGTACATTTGAAAAAGCTATTAATCTGTTTAGGACATCATTTTAAGCATTTGGTACTATGGCACCATTATTGTAGCGGCTATATAAGTTTAAAAATCAGATTTCTCGTACATTTGACTTTAAGCCGGCCAGTGCATAAAAAAAGGTATTTAATCTGTTTGATACATCATTTTAAGCATTTGGTACTACGGCACCATTATTTTAGCGGCTATATAAGTTTAAAAAATAGATTTCTCGTGCATTTGACCTTAAGAGTAATTATTTAAGTACATACCTGGTTAAGATTACCAAGTATTTTTCCTTAAACTACTTAGGTTTAAATATATTTTTTGATTACATACGTGGTTATGTCTAGTCAGTCAAACTTAACCGATTCGTTGCGGATGGCACGTTTCAGTGCCATCACTTCTTTTTAAGTGTGGCGTCAGGCACGGATATGTGTCATTTTGAAATCGATGATAACTCCTTCAATTAAGTTTTATGGAAGTTTTACCTGAAACCAAACTATCTTCATTTTTCACGTATATTAAGCTCGTAGCCTTCGTTTCTGGATACTGTAATATTTTTAAAAAAATAGGGGGCACCAACCTTTTTGGAAGTTGAAGTATTTGATATTAAATCATCATATGATAATAAATTATAAATGTATTACAGTAAAGCAGCTAAATCACTTTGCTGCGGTTGTCTTTAGCTTGTCTTCTATAAAATTTTACACCCGCTCTAAATAAATATAAAATTTAAACAATAAAAGTATTTATATAGAGATGTTTCTTCTCCTCTTTTAATTACAACTTTCTAATCCTTATCTATAAAGAAATATGCATATACGTCGTAATCACATTTGGGTATCGATAGTGGGTAAATTTTATGTCTCGAAATATGGTAGGTACCTACTTACATAAAAAATATCACCGTGCGTCGTACCACGCTATTTTAAACTACGCGTATCAATATGGTTGTGGCTAATATGAGTCATGTCATGCTCATGCATGATGCTACGACACAAAATTGCATTTGCCAAAAGCGCTTCGAAAAAGGACTGTATTCACTCTAAATTAAAGGTTTATTTTGGATAAAATTGTATAGACTTACAAAAAAATGGAAACAGACAATGGACGGTCGGTCTAGGAGCGGCCGGGACCGTCCATTGTTTATTGTAACAACACGTGGTATAAATTTTTTTCTTTCGCGCATCTTGTTTTTTGAATTACTTCTGGTTTACTATCCTTAGTTATCAGACGTGCTTACTTTTCTTGTTATTTACCTTACCGATGACTTTCGCTTGTTTACTGGACTCTCGTGTTTTTATCGATTTTGGTTTTGCATTTGTGACGATTTTGGCTGTGTAAAGTGGACTCTGATTTTGCGTTGTGACAATTGTGGCTTTGAACTGGACTCCGTGCGACTTCAGCCTGTGCACACATCTCTACTTGCCGTGAACTTCAAGTAAGATTCTTTTTTATACATAAGTTATTGTTGCTAATTGACGGGCCTGTTGGTCTAGTAGTTAGTGAGGTGGGTTCGATTCCCATGCAGGTCAAACTTTGTATGATGAGCACAATTGTTTATTCTGTGTCTGGCTGTCATTATCTATAATATATATACAGCCTTGGCCAAAAGTATTGAGCACCCATGATATCTTTCAGTTTTATGCGGAGTATCAAATAGAAATAAAACAAAACGTTTTATATGGGTTTATTTTACTATTTATTAATAGAAAATTAATATTTTGTGGGTCCACCCTTTGCCTTAATTACGGCAGAAATTCTTTTTGGCTTCTTAATTTGTTCCGACAACTCAGCAGCGAGCTCTGAAGATGTTTTTTTCCTATTTCTTAACGACTCTCTCAGTAACTGACGATCTTGACGGTCTGTGGTGATGCGTTTGCGCCCGGTTCTCGGTCTATTTTCATGTGATCCGGTAGTAGAGAATCGCTGAATAGCATATTGCACGGATCGGCGCGAACATTTCACAGTTTTAGAAATCTCTACTTGTGATTTCCCTTGCTCATACAGAAGCTGTATCTGCACACGTTTTTCTAAAGAAAGTTCGTTTTGTTTTGGCATATTGCAACAATAACACTTCTTAAATAAAATACAAAAGGCGCACTAGATCACTGGATGTGTTCACAACGAGCGATGGTAGCGAACTGATAAATAAATACAAAAATTGTAAAAAACACATTTATTGCACCCAGGTGTTTTATTGCTAGCTGTGCGGCGTGGGTCATTGTTTAAACCTTTGTAGATGGCCGACAAAAGAATTCTTCAACAATAGATTTGATTTACTCCCATACTTTCCGTGAACGAGCGAAATTTGTAAGGTGCTCAATACTTTTGGCCAAGGCTGTATATTTATAAAAGAAAATAGTAAATATGTATATTTATCGGTTGTCTAGATCCCATAACATAAGCTTATCGTACTAGTCATAAAATGATGAGTTTTTTCAAATCAAATCATTTTATTGTAGATCTACTGATAAATATTATGTAACTAAATAAGTATTATTACTAAATATAATCTATACGTCTATTACTCTATACAAATAAATAACATTGGAGTGTCTGTCTGTAATATTAAAATAACTGTTAAAACCTCCATAAACCTCTTTTGGTGTACTTTTTACAAATTAAAATAGACAACACAATGAAAAACACGACCAAAAATACGTGTCTCTTTTATTTTCGTTTCCAATAGAGTTTTCATTCTTTTGCAGTTTGAAGAAAATGGAATACCATTCTTCGAGTTCTCCGGAACCTGAACCATTATTTAGCGTAGATCCTTTTCTAAGTGCGCCAGTTCCTGGACCATCATCTGGCATGTACCATCAGAATCCATATATGGATATTCCAAGTTCGCCAATTCCGGGTACATCATCGGCCATAGATCCCGTAAGCGTGGAATTGGAACGAATGATGTCTCCTCAAGAAAGTGAGCAGTTATATGACATTCCAGGCTTACAGTTATATGAAGACGAAGAACTGTATGGAATTCTAACCGGGAATAACGAAGAACTCTTAAATGAGTTAAGCGATGCAAGTGCGAACGAGGATGCAAACATTGTCGATTCTCACGCCAATGAACAGAACGAAGATCCAGAGGAAGAGTCTTTAGAAGAAACAACTGGCTGGTTTCCGGGTAATCCCAGTCAGATGTTACAGATACCATTTACGGGGACAAGTAGTATATTGCAGCCACATGACGCAGAGGTCCAAAGTCCTTTGGATTATTTTTTTTTATTTATGAATGCCCGCTTTTTAAATTTAATATTAAAATGTACAAACAAGTACGGTAACAAATTTAAAGTAGAAGCGACAACTGCACGTTCTCGCTTTAGCAAGTGGACCGATCTAAGTGTCGCCGAATTAAAAACTTTTATTGGCATAATATTACTAATGGGCACCATAAAGCTGAACAGAATGGTGGACTATTGGTCCACTCATTATTTTTTCCGTCTTAGTCCACGCCTATTTATGTCTAGGGATAGGTTTTTTTTAATTTTAAGAGCTTTGAACGTACAAGATATCGAAAGGACGGAGAGTATATTTAAAATAAAATCTTTGATCGATTTGTTCAATGAGACAGTTGACGCCGTATATTACCCATTGAGAGAGTTGACAATTGACGAATCTCTTATTTTGTGGAAAGGGAGACTATATTTTCGTCAATATATCAAAGGCAAAGCCCATAGATACGGCATTAAGCTGTACATTTTAGCCGACGCCAACGGTATAATTTTAAAAATTCACATGTATGCAGGATCCCAAGACGTACAAGTAGGAGGTAGAAACCACGTTAAAAAAGTGGTGCATCTGCTCATGCAAAAATATTTTGACAAGGGCATGCTTTGTATTTGGACAATTTTTATACCAGCGTAGGGTTGGCTGATGAGTTAATAGGCAAAAACACGTATGTGACTGGTACCCTAAGACCAAACCGTATAGGAAATCCAAGAGAATTAAAAATGTGCAAATTAAAGCCTGGTGAATCGTGTATATTACAAAACAATAAAAAAATTGTCGTCACCAAATGGCAAGATAAACGGGAAGTATTATTTATAAGTACTGAACACAAAAGTAATTATAAAGGGACTACTAGTCGCCGTGTACGCACAATAAAATATAAGCCGGCCGTACAAATAAAGTATAATAGATATATGCGGGCAATAGATCGACATGATCAGATGCTAAGCTATTATTGCTGTGAGCACAAGACCCTGCGCTGGTACAAAAAAGTCATAATACACATAATCCAAATATGTTTGGTGAATGGTTATTTACTTTTCAACGCAAAAAACACTACAAATAAAACTTCATTATATAAATTTATAAAGAGTGTAATGCAAGAATTGTTACCAATGCCCAATGTATCAGAACTTTCTCGTCCTCTATCACAGTCAAAAATACATTTACCCGCCAATTTACCAAAGAGAAGTAATAATACCCTAAGAAAAAGATGCAGAGTTTGTTACACAAAAACTAAAAAAAGGGTATCTGTTATAACTGGCTGTCCCGATTGCCCTGGATTCCCAGGCCTGTGCCTTAATGATTGTTTCAGAGAATTTCACAAATATTGAAATTCTATGTTAGTTAATCGGATCTGATGTAATGATTTTTAATAAATATTATCATCTAAGTCAAAATTTGGTTAAAATTAAAATTGTAATTGAATTAAAATTTGGTTTTATTTAACTTTTGTCCGGTCTTTATTTGATATTAAAATTACTTTTTTATTATATCTAATATTTTCTGCATCTTTATATTTCTTTCATATGGTTTAAAGCGCAATAATTAATTTGAAACCAACTGGCCAAAATATTTACATCCATGGACGTCCAATATAGTCGGGCCATCATCTCTTTCTGTGCATGTTGCACTGTCCACCATTTCTTTTTTTGTGTACGTTGAAGTATCCTTACATGTTTTTTGGTTTGGTATAAATTCCTGTTCCCAGTTTTCTGAGTCTTCCCAGCGTTGTGAATTCTGTACTATCTCTTCGTCATCGTCGCATTGAGTTTCATTTTCTGTATCGGGAATGTACTTTCTTTTTCGCTGTAATTCTTAAACAATAAATAAACATTATCAGTATCTTGCCAAATATTATTTTTTTCTGACAATAATAATTTTCACATTTGTTGTGTATCCGTGAGAATGTTTGGATGTTTTTGTTTTTTCACACAAAAACTACTGAATGGATTTCAATGAAATTTAGCACAGGTGATAAGTCTTGGTCTGGAATAGCACATAGGCTACCTTTTATTCCGATTATAGGTTCCTGTGGGACAACGGGAAACAAATTCTACGCGGGTGGAACCGCGGGCATCGGCTAGTATCAAATAATCATATAAAATAATTATATATTAGTACTACTATCATTATTATTACTATTTAATCTAACTTAGCAGTTTTTATTTGCGTAGTTTAATTATAAACAATTGAAATTTGTTATGCAAAAATTTTTAGACCCAATTTAATACCTCATAATCAATCAAATTACTAGGAAATGCAAAATAAGTTGAAAAGGTTGAGCACATCTGTATTAAATAAGTCACTTACCTTCCATTTCCACAAATACACTTGTTTCGCCACTTTTTATCGCTTAAAACAACGTGCCTGACCGTTCACGTTAGATTTCACATGTAAACTAAAAGTATTCGAGCTTTGAATACGTAAAAAAATGTCAAAACACTGTTTTCTTTTCCGCATGGCTGAAGACACAGATGAGTGTCATTTAATCGTATGGCGTTGGGCACTGATCAGTGTCACGTTATTTTTGTTCGACGCCACGGCTAGAAGTTAGTGAAATTAGGCATCGCAACGAATCGGTTAAGGTATCTTTTTAATAGTATAGTCACACTTACAGAATTTTAGCAAAAAATCAAGAGAAATTGACATTGAGAATGACCAATTAAATAAGTCTATTGGAAATAAGATAAAATATTTAAACAAACCTTTTTACAGTCTGTTCAACCGATTTTGACTACTATTTCATAGGCATATGCATCGGATCATAAGCAAAAATGTGGTTACAATACCAACTGTTACGTTGCTGCCATTTATCATTTCACCAACGAAATAGAAGTTAAAATCAGTTAAACGGACTATACTGTGACTGTACTGTAAACGGCCAAAATAATGGTCCCATAGTTTTGGTGCCATATTACCAAATGCTTAAAATTATGTATCTAACAGATTAAAAACATTTTTTCATATTCTGGCCGGCTTAAAGTCAAATGTACGAGAAATCTGATTTTTAAACTTATATAGCCGCTACAATAATGGTGCCATAGTTTTGGTGCCATAGTACCAAATGCTTAAAATGATGTCCCGAACAGATTACAAACTTTTTTTTTAGTGGCCGTAACTTTCGATTTTGGGCCCAATATGAATGGTCTCCTTTACAACTGAAACATGTTAGATGCATAAAAGGATTTCAAACATCTTTAAAATCCTTAGGCTTAATTAAGGCTTCAAATATTTGAATTTACGCCAGCTAAACCAACACTCACTTGAGAATTTATTCGGTATGATTCGGCAACACGGAGTGACCAACAAAAATCCCATTTGCACTAACCGCCCCACATAGTTGAGGTTCAAATTGTGAAGCAGACCAAAACAGTTTCTTGTATGATTATAATAAAAAAAACATATTAAATGAGGAGGTATTAGAGCCTAGAACATTGATTGAAATTGGAACTGAAACCGTGGTTGGCACTGAAAATGTACTCGTGTTGTCGTTGCCTGAGGAAATAGAGGATGTTTTCCCTGATTTGTGTAATTTTGAGGATCAACCTGTGGTGTATGTCAGTGGATACTTGGGATCAAAATTATTTTTTTTTTTTTTTTTTTTTTTTTTTTTTTTTTTATTTTATTTTTAAAAAACGACTCCCGCACTAAGGAAATTAATCCTTGTGTCGCGGGGGGTTTCACAAACATTCAAATCACATGCACAAAGAACACCCAGACTTGAAACAAGCATTTGTGGATCACTCAAATGCTTGTCCCATGCGGGGATCGAACCCGCGGCACGTCGCGCACAGAGGTAATTGGCGTGGTGACCTGTACCACTCGGCTAACCGTGCAGTCAAATTATAAGAGAATTGCATTGATTGCAAAAGATCTTTAACAATTGAAAACCCTACTAATGAAATGTATAATTACATAAGTTTTAGAGAATGGTGGTATAATACAAAATCACTGACATACCCCAGTGTAGAGGATTTAGGTAATGATTGGTCAAGTCTGAAAATTGTTTCAACTCGTCAAGCGGGTTTTTATCGCCCATTTTTGTTTAAATTCGTCAAATAATTATTAAGTATCGTTTCGTCAAAACATGTAAAGGTTCTAATGGGACAAGTCTATGAAAAGTACTAACTCGTCAAGGCTATTAGTAGTTCTGATTCGTCAAATCTATAGGTCAACCAGTTTTCCAACTAGATGAAAAAATAATTAAAGAAATTAATAAAACAACATAATAGGTCGGGGCAAAAGTATTTTCGTATTGTTCAGACAAAGGAAAATATTTTTTTAAGGTAAAATTTTTTATTTATTTATAATATAATTGTGCCGTTTTGATCGATGACTTGTTGCCATCTTGTGGGTAGTGCCATGATCCCAATCCTGTAGAAATTTTGAGATTTTTGATTAAAAAAATCTGAGAGGTAGTGTTCACAGTGTTCTTTTGAGGTTAGCTTTATGCTTTCTAAAGAATTCTGCATTGACCAAAACAGGTGGAAATCTGATGGAGCAAGGACAGGGCTATACGGAGGATGCATCAACACATCCCAGCCAAGCTCTCTCAATTTTTGCTGCGTGGCTATATATGAGTGCGGTCTGGCGTTGTCATGGTGGAACACCACGCCCTTCCTATTCACCAGCTCCGGCCGGTTTTTCTCAATATCTTTTTTTAACCTCATCAGTTGCTGACAGTAGAGGTCAGAATCGATAGTTTTACCCGGTGGCAAAAGCTCACAGTGGACGATTCTTTTCCAATCCCACCATAAACATAGCATTATTATAGCATACCATACGCATAGATTTTTTTAATAAAAAATCTGTTAAAGCACCTCCTGAAGATATCTGAGACATCCTCAACAGAAGATGGTGGTGCTGTATTTATGTCAATGGATTTTTCTAGTTGGTGTACCAGCTTCCGTTATGAAGGGGTGACGCCATTGTTTGAAGAGCTTGATGGAGGCTGAGAGGCTGTTAGGAGTCGAG
Source organism: Diachrysia chrysitis (assembly GCA_932294365.1). NCBI lineage: Eukaryota > Metazoa > Arthropoda > Insecta > Lepidoptera > Noctuidae > Diachrysia > Diachrysia chrysitis. The sequence continues at coordinate 2,275,014 of OW028659.1, read as the reverse complement.
AATGTTATGGCCTACACCCAGAAGTTTCCTTTGGAATCAATCTTACTGTTCCAGGACAGGTTCTGCCCACCTAAACGGGGAGATGACGGCTTACCAGTCAGTGGTCCTCGCTGTATCCATGGTCCTGAAGCGTGGATGGAGGGTCTAACGCAGAAGGGGTGGACACTAGCCACCTTGTTGTTGATCCTAGTTGCCTCGTGGAAATGTGGCACCATAGCAACACTGACCGGGCAGGGAGACAATCAAGTGATATACTTAAGGTTACCAAACAGCGCTACACTTGAAGGATTGAGGATGACCTGGAAACAGTATGTATCTTGGTTCCAGGAAACCCTCCTTGAATTATGTACCAGGGCAGGTATCACGTTAAAACTAGAAGAGACATGGGTGTCAACATCCTTGCTAGAGTATGGACAAGAGTTTTTCTTCAAAGGCGCACAGGTCAGCTCCGCACTCAAGCGTATATCTAGGATGGCAAGTGAAGCAGGCGTGTTCTCAGCGGGAATGGGTGCAGCACAAAAGGATCACTTTCCTATACCATCTTATTGGTGCACCATACTAGAAGCCTCTATAATGACACACGACAGGTTCCCAGAGCTCAGAAGATATCCTGTGGAATATATAGTGTGTCTCCTTTCTGTGCCCCGCACGCTGGGTGGATGGCCTATAACTGTACCCAGGCGGTTCAAGATCCTTTAACATGCGCTCTCCATGTTGTCAAGACCCTGATGCAATCTCCTCGGCATAGAGAGCATATATTGAGGGTAGCCACGACTCGGATGAAGAGTTCTGACCCAACCATGCTCATAAAGTATTCACAATCCTTGCCATTGGTCATACCTCGTCAACCTGAGAACTATCTAAAGAACAAAATAGCAGAGGGGCTCCCGGCTATAATCAAAAACAAGGAGCTGAGACCCCTCTTTGAACCCTCTGTAGAGGAGAAAAAGAAACAACTAGTGGAGGACTTAATGGCCATAGTACCATGTAATCCAAAACTGATATCAAAAATTATGACACTCTCCAACATAGGGAAACAGAAGGCTCTAGTAAGCAAGTTTTCAAGCACACGGTCAATTCAGGCGGTTGCATGGAGGGAGTGGAGCTCTGAAATAGCAGTCTTGAAAGATATCCGGGCAATGGAGGACACAATGATGGATCACATACTGCATAGATATCCTGACACCATTTTAGCCACTATTCCATGTTTAACGCAGCTAGCGCAAGAACTAAGGGAGAAAGGATGGGGTATACCCTTGGAAGGGGTCACAATCCCGGCTCAACAAGAGCAGGCCCAGATCTGCCAGTGGAGCTAAGTATTATTATCATAAATCTATAATTAACATAATATGTAACCATAAACATATCTAATAATGCTAGAAAAACTAAAGATTACGAGATGAAGAAGTCTTGTCGCGTTGTCAGGTTAGGTACCTGTTGTGTTCAAATGGCGATCTACAACCTTTTTATTGTTTTATTAATTGAGAATATAATCCAATTATGAAGTATTATTATTTATGCATCTAAATAAAAAAACTGATAATACGAAACATTTCAACTCAAGAGTGAATAACAATAAATTTCATAAGTACCTACCAATCTGCTCCTATACCGCAAATACAGCATGTTTACAAAAGTACATGTTTGTGTACATTGTTTTTGTAAATACTATTTTATTTGTCTTCCAAAAAATTGGTAGTGTTTTTGGATGTCGATAGATATTTAAATAAAAAAGATTTTTATTCATGCATTTATACGAGTGTAAGTGGCCTTGGAATCCGACTCACTTTATAAGACGAGCTACATAAATCATGTGTTCCAAGAAAAATAATAAAGTGCCCTGCTCATTTTATTATGAACACTAACGATGTTAGCGTACTACTACATTTCAAACGCTTTTGGTGCAAATATTGCAGTTATGCCGTATACGAACATTATCTTGAAGACGAGTGTGAATTCTGTGTATAATACTCGTATAGGTATTGCAATGGTCGGATCGGCTTACCATTTTATTTGTTGTTTTATTCAAGTCATTTATTACTCTTATTTTTTCATGTAAAATTTTGCTTTCCTGCTAACTTACACTCAAGGTTAGTATCTATGCGTACCTAAAGAAATCAAACTGTCAACTAGCACATTAGGCGGTGATTTAGATTAGACCATCAGTGTTCACTTTGATGGTCCTATGGGGAGGTGATTTTGTCCTTTGGGGAGCAATGTCAAAATTGAGAAAAAAATAAGCTGTTTCTTACTAAACTTCAATACTTACCTACTATACTCAAATGTATGAAACAGATAATGATGGTCTAATTTACCTCCTAAAGTGCTGGCAGATTTTATTTGGGGATATATTACGGCGGGCTTTAAGATATTTTTTTTTAGATGGATTCGCCAGAAACTGATAGGGCAACAACGCCAATTATAACCAAATACCCTCAGATCATTTCTGCTTTAGTGGTTAATAGATCGATTCTCTTCTACCTTTAACTCTCGCAGAAACACTAGCCGTCGATTCCGGCAGTGAAAATGACGAAGAGGGAGCAGATTATACATAAATAGAATTACAACAAATTTTAGAAGAGGTCATTATTGACGAAGAAGAAGTGCAAGAATTAGATCCTGTAGCCGAAGCTATAAGGGATTTGACATGGTCTGACAATTTTGATACTTTCACGGTGACGAAAGAAATTTTTACTGAGCAATGTGGACCTAGGATAAACTCTATTGACCCTTTTGAATTATTCAGCGCGATTTGGGACCGGGGTATAATGGAAAAGATAGTTCATGAAACCAACGAATATGCGTGGCAGTTAATTGTACGCGCTACTGAGTCAGATTCTGGTATCAAAACTTATGTGATTTCATGAAAAGTGTTATGGCAGAGTGGCATATTTCACACAAAGTTGCTGCAATAATTAGCGACAATGCTGCAAACATTTTATCTGCTGTCAGACTTGGTGAGTGGCGGTCAATCGCGTGCTTTGCTCACTCTCTAAATCGTGTTGTACAACAAGCCACTACTGAAATAACTGACGTTATAACGCAAGTTAAAAATATTGTTGAATAATTTCATCGTAGCACGCAAGGTCAAAAAAAATTAACAGCTACACAACAACAAATGAATTTGCCCGTGCTCAAGCTCAAACAGGACGTGAAGACCCGTTGGAACTCTACATTTGATATGCTTCAGCGAATTGTACAGGTAAAGGATGCTGTTATTGCCACGGTTGCTCTTCAACGTTCTGACCTCTCTATTAAAGAACAGGACTGGGAGATAATTGAAGGAGTCTTGCCTTTACTAAAGCCATTCTATGAAATCACAGTAGAAATTAGCGCCGAAAAAAATGTGACTTTGTCAAAAGTTATTGTGTTTTGCAATTTGCTCAAAAGTTTTCTCCAAAGACATGCATCTAATAACGAAAAAGTTGTCAGAGTGCAGTCAGCGTTAAAGAAAGGCATGGAAGACCGTTTTAAAGACATAGAAAATAATATTTTATACGCTGAGTGTACCATTCTGGACCCCCGGTTTAGACAAAGAGTGTTTAAAAACCAAAGAGCTTGCGAAGTTGCGTTACAAGGTCTCAGGCATAAAATAGGCAGAGTGCAGTTAATACAACATGATATTCCAGAACCTGTTCCTAATCCTAGCGAGATATCGGCGTCTAGCAGCAGCGGAAATTTAAATAAAGAAGAGAGTATATGGGACGAGTACGACAAAGAAATTAACAAAATTATTAGACCAGATAATCAATCTGCCGCTGGTATTCGCGAGCTCGATAAATACCTAAATGAAGAGTATTTAGATAGGAAAAAGGATCCGCTTCAGTGGTGGCATGATCGTCGTCAGTTATACCCTCATGTTTACGCATTTACGTTAAGGAGATTTTGCATAGTAGCTACATCAGTGCCATGCGAACGCGTTTTTTCGGCGACAGGACAAATTCTAAACGAAAGAAGAACATTATTATCCACAAGTAAAGTGTCCAAATTAATATTTTTACATAATAATATGTAAGTTGTAATAAGTAACTTGATAATTAGAAGACTGATTAATGTTTAACTGATTCACTAAGGGCCAGGCCACAACAGTGCGTTGCGGCGTCGCATCGCAAAAATCAACGACGCCGCACAACGCATCGTGGAAATTTCCGATGCGCTGCCGCAACGTACAAATCTGCGATGCGACAACGCTTTGCCGTTTAGTCGGTGTCCATACTTTGAACGACCTGCACGTGTTTTTTAAGCGATATGGCGCAGTACGATGTCGACCACCTGATATCTTTAATTTACGAACGTCCCGTCCTTTGGGACAAAACTATATCACAATTCAAAGACAAATTTTTAAAAACAGAAGCATGGAGGGAAGTGTGTACAAGTTTATATTCAAATTTTGAGGAGTTAAATAGTGTTGAAAAAACAAAACTCGGTAAGTACTTATAAACATTTATATTTTTGTTAACTGCCAACTAAGACCTCCAATGTTACTATTAAAATAATTACAAAATTCGTTTCTGATTATGTTAGCTCCTGTTCTACTTTCATGTGTTGTTTCGTGTAAAATTTGCAAAGAATCGTCAATAATCATTTCTTCAAACGTTTGTGCGCCATCTCGATTCAATACAAAGTTGTGTAATACACAGCATGCTTTTATAATGTCTATTGTGAAATCGTAAGAAACATTAATGGGTCGATGAAATATGCGCCATTTATTTGCGAGTATGCCAAAAGCGCTCTCAACATATCGTCTGGCTCGGCTCAAACGATAATTAAAAACTCGTTTTTCTATCGATAAAAACTTCCCAGAATATGGGCGCATTATATTATTTGTCAGTGGTAATCCTTCATCCGCCACGAAGACAAAAGGAATTTCTTTTTGAAAGCCAGGTAACGGTTTTGGCGGAGGTATAGATAATTGACCTTTTTTTAATAAGTCGTATAGATTTGAGTTCTGAAAAACAGTGGAGTCACATTCCTTACCATATGCACCTATATCGACATATATAAATTTGTAATTCGTATCAACAAGTGCTAATAGAACAATGGAATTATAATTTTTATAATTGAAAAATAGGGATCCACTGTGATCCGGGCTCAATATACGAATGTGTTTTCCATCTAGCGCTCCTATACAATTAGGAAAGTTGGTCTTTTTTTCATACTCTTGAGCAATTTGTTCCATCAGCTCTGTTGTAATTTTTGGTAATTCCAACCTTTTAAGAATGTTCCATACAATACGACAAACAAATTTTATTATTCCTGTTATTGTAGATTTTCCACGATAATATGTGAAATGCATATCTTTAAAAGTATTTCCCGTCGCCAGGTACCTGAAAGAAAACAAAATAAATCATTATTCGTCATATTTTTTTAGGTAACGATGTCATAAAGAAATGGAGAGGAATCAAGGATAATTTTACAAAATACGAAAAAAAATTAAACGAGCAATGTAAATCCGGAGCTGGGGCCAAAAAAATTAAACAATATCATCTACACGACCAGCTCCTATTTCTGAAAAAGAATTCTCAAAATAAAACAACATCAAGTCTTGACGATGAAGAAATAAGACCAAGCACCTCAACCCAACAAAGCCAGCAACCTGTCATGCCACGTTACCAGCCTGCATCGCGTAAAAGAAAAATTGACGAAGACGAATTTGAGAAGAATATTATAGCTGCTTTAAAAACACCTGAAAGTAGACATTTATCTTTTTTTAAAGGAATTTTGCCATCATTGGAAAAATTGAATGATAATCAAACAATAATTTTCCAAAGTCGTGTCCTACAGATATTAAGTGATTTACACCAACCATCATACTATCCCAGCCACTATCAAACTTCACAAACATCCGTCCAAGCAAACTATCAAACATCTCAAACAACTGTTCAGACTGGCTATCAAACAGCTCAAATGTCTATGCAGAGTGGCTACCAATCAGCTCAAATGCCTATGCAGAGTGGCTATCAAACATCCATTCAACGCAGTGCCTTCCAAAGCGGATGCGAAACATCACCGGCACCTATGCAATCGTCTCCACAAACGCCAAGGAATGATGATGTAAATGAGCCAGAACAAATTCATTTCGATGAGGAACTAACAAATTTGACGAATGACACACAATCGGAATACGAGTTTTGAATAACACTAAATTATGAAAATGATTAAACAGTATGATTATAGTAAAAATAGTTTATTTTTTTCTTACCTTACAGTTAATCCCAGCATCTCCAGAGGTTCGATGGGTTTTCTAAATATGTATTTCTTTTGTAAATGAGGCTTTATCAAACTAAGAAGTTCTTCAAAACTTACTACACTCATCCTAAAGTAATCGAAAAATTTAACCTCGTCCACTTTTAGCGCCTCATATTTCCTTTTGAAGTGGTTTCCATCTTTATTCATAATTGTCAGTAATGGGTGCACCCAGTACTTTCTTTTCTGTTTCTTTTTCTTAATACGCCTTAACGCAAGCAGAAGTAGAACACGCGCAGTGCGGTCCATGTCTCACTAGAAACTGAACTGACGGTTAGCGTCTTGTCGTACGATGTCGTATCCGATGAAATTTTTGCGTTGCGACATCGCATCGCATAGCTGTGCAATGTTGTTTTTGCGATGCGACGCCGCAACGCACTGTTGTGGCCTGGCCCTTAGCAGTGGTTCAGGCATACCGAGAGTACCAAATTGATAATGACTTACTAGGCGTAGCAAAAAATAAGCAACTCACGCTGCTTCACTTTCGTCGTCGGCTGGCTGAAAGTCTAGTGTTGCGAAATAAAATTTCCGTTGGTAAAAGAGGACGGCCAAGTGGCAGCAGCCCGATTCCGCAGATTATACCTAGAAGACCAGGAGAGGTTCGCACTGTAGCTGAAATAGCTCGAGATTGTGTTGGACATTTTGCTGCACATGATGAGGGACTTGGAACACGGTGTAAAATGGTGGGATGTAACGGAAGAACCCGGATCAAATGTATAAAATGCAAAGTCCACTTATGCCTAACTAAAGATAAGAATTGTTTTTTAGCATTTCATACGTAATCTTATGAAACAAATACAACAAATATTCGCTCCGCATGCGTTACAAATAATTAAAATAATAAGTATTGGGCTGCATCATCTCTCGGACATCTGAATTAACAGATTGTTAATCAGTGTCGGTGAAGGCCAAACCGTAAGGTTGGTTCACTAGATGTCGCATACGTCGCCCTAAAAAGACGTAATAAAATAGAAGGCAAAATTTATACTTCCAGGTAGTGACCTCGGTAGCTTAGTTGGTAAAGCGACTGGCGCGTTAAGCCAGTGGTCGCAGGTTCGAGTCCTGCCTGAGGTTTAAGTTTTTTCCTTCTATTATTTGTATTTAGTAATTTACTCTTGCAATCATTTTGTTAATCGTTTGGTGGCTGGCTGTTCTTCTCTTCCGCTAAGTGACGAAACCTTCAATGTTCATTAAAATAATTCGCGAATATCTCTCTTGTATGTATGGCTGCTTGACTTGAGGCATTATATCTTCTTGATCTTTGAAGATGAGGGGATGAAGTTGACGTCAAATTTTCGCAATTACTCTCAAGATCACGTTTTATATTGTGAAGTAGAGTTATAGCTTTTATAGTGTTAATTGTATTTTCAATATCTGTCTCAATTGGCGTATTAAGTAATCCAAATCTTGACGCTATTGAACCAAAAGAACACTCAACGACCATCTTCGCTCGAGACAATCTATAGTTGAATCGCTCTTTAATATCTCCCTTACTGACATTTTTTTGTGCATAAGGCTTTAGAAGGTATGTTTTTAATGGGAATGCAGCATCACCCACAAATACAAAAGGCGCTTTAATGAGGGTATTAGGTAAAAAGTCGGGTTCCGCTATTTGTAATTTTTGATGATCTATTGCTTGTTTTAAAGTACATGCGTCAAAAACTCCAGCGTCGTTATCTTTTCCATAGGCACCAATATCAACCATTATAAATTTATAGTTAGCATCAGTTAAGGCTAGTAATACAATAGAGAAAAATCCCTTGTAATTGTAGTACATAGAACTAGATTTTTTTGGTTTCTTAATACGTATGTGTTTGCCATCAAGGCTACCAATGCAATTAGGAAATTGCCATTTCTCCCAGAAATCTTTTGCGATACTTTTCCACACTTCAGTTGTAGGTATAGGCATATGTTTTATTACTAAAGTCTTCCAAATGGCAGTACACACTTCTTTCACTATTTTTGAAATGGCAGTTTTTGATATACGGAAATTGAATGATAACTTTCTATATGGTGTTCCAGTAACCAAATATCTGTTAATAATAATATTGTTTTAATTTCAGCTGATGATGTAAAAAAGAAGTGGAAGAATTTAAGAGATTCCTATAACAGAGAGCTTAAAAAAGTAGAAAAGCCAAGATCAGGTTCGGATGCAGATCAAAATGGTCAATATCAAGGCGATTGGCCACATTTTGAATCAATGCAATTTTTAAAGACAATTTTGAAACCTCGTAAAACTACGGAGTAATATTCAAAATAAAATATTAGATGAAAGCGACATTATCGATGATGATACAATGATGTCTATTCTTTCTGAGCAATCGTCATACAATGAGTCATACAAACCGATGAATCGCAGTTCAATACAGATGATACCAATTTGACAACAATTGATGGCCCTACGACTGATGCTGCAACTCCACAAAATGCTATTTCGGCACAGATACTATATGATACCTCGACACCTGGACCGTCGCATACCCCATCGCGAGCTATTGAAACGTTGGCTAACCAAAAGGTACAAGAAGGTGCAGCAAAAAGTATTGAAGAAATCTTAATAACACCCGAACGATAAAAGATAGACCTAATGAAGAAAGATTTAAATGAAGACGACGACGACTTGAACTGGTTCAAGTCTATAATGCCGTATATGAAAAAGCTACCATCTCTGAATAAATTATTATTTCGGACTCAGGTTCAGGAGATGCTCATCAACGAAATATCAAAACTGAATACCCCATCAAACACAGAATCTTCAATGATGGGTTACTTCACTTCTGGTGATTCATCTCAGTGAAAATTTCATAATAATTAAAATACATATTTTCAATAATACAATATTATGTAGTTTCATTTCCATGTACTCACCGCAATGTCAAGAGTAATCTTTCTTCGTCGGCACGCGCGCGTACAGTCGCCCGCCACCATGAACATTGATACCGAACGTGTGATTGCCGAGATGCGCCTACGTCCTGCATTGTGGGATTTATCGAATGAACTTTACAAAGATCGCGATGCCAGAGCAAAATTTTGGTTACAAGTTTATTAAGCACTTTTTCCCGAATTCAATAATGAGGGCGATGATAAAAAAAAGGAGATCGGTAAGTAAAAGATTATTGTGTTTATAATAATTTTAAAATAATCTATCTGTTATTATAATCTATGTGTTTAAAATAATCTAGTCTAATGGAATAACATGCTGTCAATTTCAGAACAAAGCATGGCATATTATAAACCTAACTGCATCGGGTTTTTTCAGGAAATTGGTCCCGCTGTTTTGATATCAAAATGACGGGACCACTATTCAGTTACCATAAAGTATATTCTATTCTATTCTAAGATTAAGAACTGTATTACCTATGATGCACTTCAACTCGAATGTACTTTCGTGGAGCAAAGCGGGGATCTTGCGAGGGGTTGGGCGACGCGATAGATAATTACGAGAGCAACTTGAAAATGTGATTTTTTGTTTGTTGAGATATCTTAACGATTTTGGTGTCAAATGAAAGGTCTAGGTCTAAAACCATTTTATCCGTTTGAATCATGTAAATTGGTTCACGCGTTTAGGAGATAATAATATTAGTACCTACCTAGGTATTAGTAAAAATATAAACAACCAGAATGTTTGATGATTTAGTTCTACGAAGTTTTTAATTAATGCTAAATAACATTAAACAAAGAGGTAGATTGTTGTTCTCATTATATGGTCAGGATGATGATGAGATGATGAGTGTTGCACATAGTTTATGTTTATTAATTATTGGATGGTGATGAAAAATACACACAAACACTAATTGTACCTACACGTTTAATAATGTCCATACACAAAAGTTTTATGTAGAAACGACAATTTAAAACAAGAGACCACAAGGATTACAATAAAATCAGTCGTTGTCCGTACCACGTCGTTGGCGGGAATGCACAATTAGCGTGGGATGTGTAGATGCTATTTCTTAGTAAATATACTCGTTTTGCCATGGCAAAGAACCTTCCGATGAAATAAAGTAGTTAGCGAATAAGTCTCTTAAAGTATCGCCTGTCCGATTCATAATGTTATAGCTGTTTAGAGGAACATTTTCTAAACCAACAATTGACATAGTATCAATAACATCATATCCATCACGAACTCTTATAAAGTTATGTAATAGACAACATGCTTTGACTATTTTGATGCTGTTAATAAATGAAGTCCTCATAGGCCTGTGAAATACTTCAAATTTATTAGACATAATACCAAAAGTATATTCTATGTAGCGTCTTGCCCTACTAAGACGGTAGTTGAATATTTTTTTCTTGTAAGTCATATTATTACGAGCGTATGGTCTTAAAATATGACGTGATATTCCAAACGCTGCATCCCCTACAATCATGTAAGGAAACGGTGTCCGGCTGTTATCTACTTGTCTTGGTTCTGGTAGGTTTATTTCGCCGCTTTGTAATTTTGCATACAAGTTACTGTCCCTAAATATTATTGAGTCAGAATCTGTTCCACAAGCACCCACATTAATATACTTAAAACAGTAATTAGCGTCACACATAGCCAACAGAACGATTGAATAATATTTTTTTATAATTACTGAATAAACTTCCACTGAATGCAGGGCAAATAATACGGACGTGCTTGCCATCTATCGCTCCAACACAATTCGGAAAATTTGCTCGTGATTCGAAACCCTCAGCGATTCACAGCCAATCTTCATGTGACGAAGGCAGTCTTAAAGTTTCGTCGTGCAGAACATCCCAAATTTTTGTAACGATTTTGCCAATAGTTCATTCTCCAAGCCGATAGTGGTAATGTAGATCTATGTAGGAATTGCCGGTCGCAAGGAATCTGTAAAGTGTAATAATATGTATTAAATTTACTCTTTTTTCTTATTTTTTATTGTTTCAGAAAAAAATGGGCAGCAACGATGGAAGACTGCAAGAGATGCATATATGCGTTGCAAAAATGTCTTAAAAAATACTCCCTCCGGATCAGGAGGAAGTAAAAAAAAAGGTGTACATATATTTTGAAGATATGAAATTTCTTGATAAAAAACACCAAGCTGAAGTTGAGGACTCCATCGAAAGTAATCAGGCTACACCGAGCGCAATTAATCAGGATATCCCAAACATATCTAATCAAGACGTGCCAAGTACGTCCAGTCAGGACGTACCAAGGAGCACAGGACTTGAAGTAAATACAGAATTACAGAAAAGTGTTGCTCAAGAAAATTCTACAGACTCTAATTTTCGTAATAAACATTCTAATAAAAATCAGCGAAAAAGAAAACAGACGGACACTGATGAATTCGATAAAGAGATGCTAAAGATGTTCAAAGACAATGCAAAACTTTAAAAAAATGATGACATGAATTTTTTCATGTCAATCCTGCCAATAACAGAAAAGTTTACAACGCATCAAAAACTGATTTTCCGTACAGAAATGCTCAAAAAAGCAATGGAAATTAGTAATATGCACAATCCATATGAAATAACCAGTAGACCGAATTCTTCACATTCTTATTTTTCTCAACAGTCTGAATCGATTTTACGCAGACAAGATCCGACCAACGTACATGAATATGAAACTTTCCCTGATATGTCAAATACCGTTCACATTTTTTACAAGAATGTGTGATGTACGAAGTACGTCTCACTACTTCTTATTCATTAAACTCCGGATCCCAAATTATTTCTCAAGGATACCAAACCATCCATGGCATTACTAGGAAAGCCAACGAGGACAAGTAAAATGTGTCCTTCAACTAAATAAATAACAATTTTATTCTTTTTTGCAAAAAATTATAAAAAACTAATACAAAAATGTATTGTTTTCGTTCTTATTATTATGTTCCAATAATAGATTGATATTATGTAACTCACCTCAATGTAACAGCAAGTCGTTCCACTGGAGGTATAATTTCTCGATACATGGAGCAGTGTTTCAGGTGATTTTCTAACTTTGATAACAGTTCATCAAAAGTTTTTACTTTCATTCTAAAATAATTAAAAAACTTTTCCTCGACCTGACGTAGCTTTTCAAATAAAGTAGAAAATTCACCATTCGTCACCCTATCAGCAACAATTGGGTGAATGTGATATCTTTTTTTTCTATATTGACGCCGTCTCCGCTTGCGTAAGTATGCTGCAGCAACTAAACAATTTATAAACGGGTTCATAATAATATCCCAAATTCAAACTCCGCTTCACAAATCCACAACAAATCCACTTGGAGACGCCTGTACCGTGGAGCGGTCAGTATCGCACTACGGTTGTTTTCATTGGCGCTGATGGTCAGCGCGCTACGCGACTGACGGTACGCGACCGACGTCAGCGACAGAGGAATCCGGGCCTAATGAAGACAAAAAACATTATACCACGTACGCATTAACACGCGAGTTTTGGTATAAATACGACGGCCTAATAAAAAAACGTGCAACTGCAACTCCAATTACAACAATAACTCCGCATTTAATTTTATACTCAATATGCAGTAAGCTCTTAAGTTGTCATAAACCTTAATCAATCAGCCTTTTATTTGATAGTCTTTTATTTGATAGCCTTTTGTTAATAGACTGAACTTAGATTCCCTTTATCCTTTACCTTCTTAATTTTTACTTATTTAAAAAAAGCATTAAATTAGTATTAGTTTAAATAGATTCTTACTTTTTATACCTAGTCAACATCCTTATATCCTACAAAGTAAAATTTCACACATGAAAACGTTTTCCAAAACCTCGTCAGTTTTCTAAACCAAGTTTAAACTATTGTTAAACTAAGTTTAGTTTTAACAAGTTTAAACTGTTGTTAAACTAAGTTTACGATTAGCACTCTATATTACATTAAAATATAGTAGGGAACCTGTTGAACCTTGGCACTATGATGTGTACCTAGGCCATTGGGCTCGTTTCAAATATTCTACTGTTTATTATTATATTATGGTATTCGGTACGTCACTACCGACTATTCAATGTGAAGTTAGTCGCATACCGCCATTGAGCCGGTGTTTGGTGTTATCGACGTTAAAACTTTTTTTGGCAAAAAAGTAAGTATTTCTAATATATTTTGAAGTCTGATAGTTTTAAACGTTTTATAATAGTCACGTAACTGTTATATGCTATCTTTGCGCAACCATTACACAAAAAAGATAACATCATCCATCTTAATTTAACTGTCTTGTAAAAAAAATGTACTACGCTCTTTTGGCAACTGGCTTTAAAAGATGGCGCATTTAGTCTGGATTCTAAAATGGTACTACACTTAGTAGACTACACATAACATTCGGTAGAAAAAAAATGTAAACCAAAGTTAATTATTTTTATCACTTAAATTGCTATGGACCGCGTTTGAGTACGAATGCTATAATATAGTGACACTATTGAGCCGTGTGTGAGCGAGACAGACAGTGATAGTATTGTGTGTTGTGTGAGCAATACAGATAGTGACGCCCCCATGATGCATCTGCCATTTTGTGTTATACTTTAGTACGTTACGCTTCTTCGTTTACTACGCATCTTTCTGTATTCGTGTTGATTTTGTACTTACAATTTTGGCTTGTTTATTGGACTTGTTTGTGATGTGATCTGGATTTGTTGAATAAACATTTCGTTTGACAGTGAGTGTCCGCGATGCCGCATCTGTACACGACGGAGGAATATACCAATATGCACCTCATTTATGGAGAATGCAGATACAATGCCAATGCTGCGGCTAGGCTCTATCGTGAGAGATATCCAAATCGTGAACGTTATCCGGATCATCGAGTTTTAATAAATGTGCACCGGTTAATCTCAGAGGGTCGATTCCCCAACCAAGTGACTAGTGAGGGAAGATCGAACACTTCTAATAAAGACATGGTTTTGCAAAAAGTCGGTTACGACCCGAGTACCTCAGTCCGTTTAATTGAAGAAGGACAGGGGTGTCAAAAAGTACAGCACACCGAATTTTTAAGAGAAACGAGTTTCAGTTTCACCCGTACCAGTATACAACGAGTACAAAGTGTCCTGCCCCGCGATTACCCTGCAAGGCTTGCATTTTGCCAAACGATGTTGCAAAAATATAGGGAAGATCCGCAATTTTTAAACTAAATTCTGTGGTCCGATGAATCTACCCTAAAAAAAGACGGATACATGAATCTGCATAATCTGCACGAGTGTCATTTGGAAAATCCACACTTAATGCGAGAAGATCGATCTCAGTATCGCTTTAAAATAAATATGTGGACAGACGGAATTTTAAATGGAAAAATTATTGGGTCATTCGAGTTACCAGAAAATTTGACAGGCAAGGTTTATCTGGATTTTATAGAAAACCATTTACCAAATGTACTAGAAGACGTCTCACTTAACATATACAGAAGCATTCAGCAGATTTCAACAAGATGGCTGCCCAGCACATTACCTATACTCGCTCAGTCAGAGAATTTCTCGATCTGGAATACCGAGGTAGATGGATAGGACGGTCTGGTCCAATTTCGTGGCCAGCCCGTTCACCGGACTTAAATTCAGTCGACGTCTTTTACTGGGGAACGTTAAAAAAAAAGTATATTCTAAACAACTTCAAAATTTAAACGAATTACGAGAAAAAATTGCGGAAGCTGTTGAAGAGATCAACTCAAAAAGTCGTCGTATTGTAGACCGCTCTTTTTAAGAAGATGTAGGGCTTGCATTGCTGCTGAAGGCAAACAATTTGAACATTTGTTATGAATAAATAAACTTTGATTCCAATAACTAACTTTATTTCAACCTTTTTTTTTGTCCTAATTTAAGTAACAGTCTTCTAAGTCTAGTGTCACTGTCTCGCTCACACACGGCACAATAGTCACTATATTACAGCATTCGTACCCAAACGCGGTCCATAGCAATTTAAGTGATAAAAATAATTTACCTTCATTTGGTTTACATTTTTTTTCTACCGAATGTGGTTGGTTTTTATTGTGGCGTTCAACGTGTTAACTAACAAAATACAAAAATGTCTAAATAAGTACAATTTGAAGCCAAATCTCGTGTGATGTTGCTGGTAACACCAGTGCCTGTCGATGACGCCATGTCATGTCACCATTACATGACGCAGTCTTTTGTCGTTGTGCGAAGTGTCTGTGCGTTTATTGTGTGCTCTGTTATTTTCTTTTGACCCGGCTTTTTATTGAACTGATCTATCTCTGACGTTTACCTGGCTATAATTGGACACCAATTGCTTAACGATTAGTAGACAAGAACAACAGTCTTGTTTTACCTTGTCGAAACGACGAAAAACGCTAAACAGTCAATCTCGCAAACTAGTGGTGAAATTGTACAATTATTTTGAACGAGAATCAGTTAACGAGGCGCCTCTTTTGCGATTGACACAACCGAGAGAAAGCGTTGCCGAAGCTTTGGGAATAGGGAAGAAGGCAGTAGGCCAAATTCTCAAAGAAAAATACGGACCATTAGGCTCACAAGATAATACTCTTCTATGTACACCGAAAAAAAGAAAGAGGGACAAGACAATTGTTGGCATTGATAATTTTGATGCTGTTGCAATTCGCAACCACATTTATGGATATTACTCGAGAAAAGAATATCCTACACGGAGAAAACTGTTGGGTTCGTTAAAAGAGGCAGGCTTATACTTTGGCGGTAAGTCGTCTCTATCAAAGGTGTACGAGCCAATAATGCTCATACAGCACTTTCTAGTAATATAAGTAATAACTTTATTTATGCATATTCAGTCGTAACAAAACATTTTTCACGCTCTAACATGTATCGATATTATTTTAATTATTTGTTACGCATTAACGCATGCGGAGCGAATATTTGTAATTAAATATCGATATTATAACCAAATAATATTACGAATTGTGCGACTCAGGTTACCAACAATTAACATAGACTTTTACAAAACTGTAACCTTTATACAATAAACTCTTTACCTAACTGAATAGTGGATTTGGCGTGCGTTATTACAATTACCTTTGCTATTGATATCCCTATATGGGGCCCACTTATTGTGCATTTATTGTTATCAAAACTAGATGACGATACCTATGGGGACTATTTACAAAACATGAAACAATCTAGAGAGCTGCCTGACTTGAAGGAGTTTATGGAGTAGGGGGAAGTCCCTTAACGCCGGACGGCACCTAGCGCCGGACACTCGTACTATTTAAGCGAACATAACTCCGTTCGATTCAAAATACAAGTGAGAGGGGCGCAGGTACAGGATCACGCGCCGCGCCTCGCCAGTGACGCACACGGCCACGACGAGAGCAAACGTTTGCTGTTTTGGCGCGAAATCACGGCGTCACCTAAATATCAATGTAAGTAATTCTAGTATATTTATGCATTTACATTTGAGTGGTATTCAAAGATAAAATTAGTACTTGATTGTTATCCGTAAAATGGTAGAATATTATTAGATCTTTTAAACAATTTTAGTAGGTACCACCTAATGAACGAAAATGTCTGTCCCTTAGCACCGGACACTAAGTTGTCCTTTAGCGCCGGACAGTAAACATATTGATATTTCTTGTGAAAATTTACGCCATTTATTCTAATTATTTAATTTTGTTTTAGAGTATAGAAGAAAGAAGATAATTAAAATGGAAGAGAAGAAAAAGAAAGGATCTTGGGAGCCACAGAGCTTACAACTGCTATTGATAAGGTTATGTCAAAAGAACTGAGTGTAAGACAAGCTGCAATGCAATACAATATTCCTAAAAGCACTATACATGATAAAATAAAGGCCCTAAATCGAGGAGAAGAAGTAACAATGAAACCAAAGTTAGGTAGGTTCACTAGCACCTTCTCAGCAAAGTATAGGCAGAAGAAAAAGAAAATTAAAAGAACATGAAAGATAAAAAGAAGGAAATAAAATCTAAGTTTGAAGTAGCAATGGGAGGTAAAGGAAAGCAAACCAAAGGAATTAAAACCAAAGGAAAGAGCGCAGACAAGGGAAAAGAAGCGACAAACGTGAAACCTAAAGGAAAGAAAGGAAGTGAAGTAGAACCTTTAACTGAAACATCTAACACAAACATAACAATTTGCGTAGTTTGCTTAGAAGACACTGACGAAGACTGGATCCAGTGCTCATCATGTCGTGGGTGGGTACATGAAGCATGTGCAGACATTCCAGAGTCTGGAGATGGGTACATATGTGATCGATGCAGGTTATTTTGAAATGTGCGGTGCTAGGGGTATCTACATTTTTAAAAATGGACATCGCATTGCGAAACAAAACAACGAGTAAGCTAAACTTGTGCAAAAATTGTTTGTTTAGCCATGGGGATAATAAATGCAACTCTACGAAAAGATGCCGCACATGCAACTAAACATCATTCTCTGCTACACGATGATAACCTAAAAGGGCAAAACTCGAAGGTTCCCATCTTGTAACCAACTGAGCGGACATCTAATCATATCAACGGGGAACAAGAAATTCTATTAACGACTCTTCAACTTAAAATTAAAAACAAAGAAGGTGATTACGTCATTCTGCGGGCATTACTGGACCAAGGCTCTTAAGTAACCTTGATTACCGAGAACGCTGCTCAACGGTTAAACCTACCCCGAGATAAAATGAACGCCGCTGTAAATGGCGTCGGCGCAATAATGGGCACATGTAAGGGGATGGTTAACCTGGAATGCAAATCTATTCATTCAGAATATTCTTTTTCTTTTTCTTTCTCTTGATCGCTTAGTTAAACTATGCGATACGATGCCCACCGAGCCATGTCACTCTACTACAAAACAACTCTAGTTCGAAATTAATCAGCTGAACGAATATAACGCATTGTTATTATCACAACATCAAAAACGAAAGCGTCGTGGCTACGTCAACGGTGTAGGAAATCTCGCACGAGCCCTATTCGGTGTCCTCGACAGCGATTTTGCCGAAAAATACACCCAAGATATACAAAAAATCAAAACAAACGAACAATATTTATTACAACTAATAAGAAACCAAACGCTTATTATCGAGGCACAAAATAACTTTATGCAGAAAAATGAAAACTTTGTACAATCGCAACTAGAAACAATTCAACAATATATGAATGAGTCGTCACTTAATATGGAAGTGTTGATAATCAGATTTCAAATTATGAAGACTATGAACGACGTTAATGCTGGAGCTTTAACTTCCTCGTTGCTTCTCTCAGTCTTAAGAAGAAGCCAGGAAATGCTCCTAGACGCACTAACAGATATCTACAGAGGAAATCTCGATATCAAACTATTTACACCAGAACAATTAGCCGAACAACTCTCTGCTACGCGCAGTGTAGTACGCCATCTCGCTTTACAGGCACTGATACATATTTGCTCTTTATTTTCCAGCTACACGGATTCTTGTTCTTTCTGAGAAAAACCTAGAATACCAGTATACAAAAAACGAAAGTTTTTATTCAATGAGCTATAGATATTCATCCAACGAGCCAGTACAACTCACATGTGTTACTGATTATCCAGGGGACAAGAAAATTGTATGGCATTATAAAAGTAAGTACCTGTAAGAAAATACCATAAATCGGAACAATGAGGCTTTACAATAGAATTAAAACGACTAGGTATGTATTCGATTTTATTTATGATCGAAAAAGTAGAATTTATGTGTAATTTTTTTTTATTGATCATTTACATGTATTGCGATCAATAGTGGATTTGGCGTGTGTTATTACAATTACCTGCAACAAGACAACTACGGGATACCGTTAACGACGAGATAACCCCTACAAAAGGTTTTGAAATAAATTGACTAGATTTAAGAAATCTGACAATTGAAAAATCCTGCTGGAAAGCTTCGATATTATTTTGCGGAGAATAACATTTTTACGTAAAGTAAAAATTAAAGATTGGGACAATGTCGTGTTTATTGACGAAACATGGTTGAAGGCGAACCATACGGTTTCGCGGACATGAGCCGATGAAACAGCGGCTTCCACCTCAAAAGTACCATCAGGAAAAGGAGCTCGTCTTATTATATGTCATGCGGGCTCAGCTGCTCAAGGCTTTATTCCAGACTGCCTCCTCGAATTTGCGTCTAAAACTACCAGTGATTACCATGAGGAAATGAACTCTGAGGTTTTTAAAGAGTGGTTGGAGAAGTTACTAGTCAGCTTAGAGAATCCATTGATTATTATAATTGACAATGCACCGTATCATTCTGTGCAAGTTGATAAACCATCAACTCAAGCAAATAAAAAGCAAGAGATTTTCTCATGGCTGGTAAAAAATGGTGTGGAAGAAAGTCCAAATTTATTAAAAGTTGAATTGTTAAATTTGGTAAACGCCAGTAAACCAACCAAGTCCCGCTATGTAATCGATGAACTAGCCCGAGAGTAGGACACGAAGTTATTCGATTGCCTTCCCTACCATTGCGAGTATAATGCTATCGAGCTTATTTGGGCACAAATAAAGGGTCATGCAGCGCGTAACAATACCGAACCACCCTTCAGTACTGCTAAAATGCTGACTTTGCTACAAACTGCGTGCGCAGACGTCACTATAGAAGACTGGAGAAAGGTCGTAGAGAAAAAGAAAGCAATATTTTTACAAGATTTTCAGCGAGATGTGAATATAGACAATATTATTGTAAATGAATTAATTATATCTCTGAGTGCTGATAGCAGTGAAGATGACAATACTAGTGATAGTTCTAATGGTTCAACTGAATAAATGTTATTTCTTGTTAAATTATGTGCTTTTCTTATTTTGTTGCTTAAATTAGCATATAGCATAGCAATTTTTTTTATATAAAAATTACAGTACTATTTATTGCTTTGCCACAATTACTGAATTCGATTCAAGTAGAGGAACTGCAGCAAATTTGGAATACTGCAGGTAAGTTGGAATACCTTGGATACCTAATTATTGTAAGTGCCATCTGTGTTTTCTTCTTGTAAACTTATCGTCACACGCCATACGGAGCTAATGAGCTCTAAAAACAGACTGCCACCTAACTAAATAAATTCCAAATAACTAAATTTCAAACTTTTTTCGGTAAGAAAGCAATCATTGATAAATCATTTACTACGTAAATTAATTTTTTAACTAAAAAATATTTAATTTAATATTAAATATTTAACTAAAATCTTTATTGTAATTATTTAAACTAAAACGCGACCTTTTTAGTTTATGGTTTTACTATTATTTTGTCAATATTTCTGAAATTAAAAATGTGTAATGAAATTTTAGGTTAGGATGTCATGTTGTTAATTTCGAATACCGAAAATGAATATAATTTGGGATATTCCAAATTTTATGCACTTTTTTTTATATTATTTTTTAATATTTGGCAAAAGGCTTGAAACTCCAATTCACCAAAAAAAATCACGACTTTGGCCGGCAAAAAAATCAACAATTACTGATGCTATTTTTTTCTATTAAGTTTGTCACATTCCAACGCTACGGAAGCCCACACATCGTCATCGGTGCCCTCTCCTGTGCTGTCTATGCCTTCGCCTGTGAGGTTGATATCATCGCCTGTGCAGTCGGTGCCCTCACCTGCGCAGTAAGTATTAGAACCCGAACAGCTGGTGCGATCATGACAAACGTTTCGAACCTCTACATAGACTAACATGTTATGTTTGTTTCAGATTTATAGAATGTGGTGGCACCAGGTCAAACACGCCAAGCTCTATCCAACAAAAAGTCAATCCAATGTTAATCACGTCTTCAAGCTCTCACGTCTTAAGTGACGTTGAAATTGTTGGGTTTCTCAATAAAATTATGGTACTTAACTAGTACGTGTTACATACAAATATTTTAAAATGTATTGACGACAGCTATAGTCTTAACCCATTGTGACAAATTATAACTAACGCATTTATTTTCCTCACAGGAAGCGAAGCAGATAGCGGCTCTGAAGATGAACTGTTCCCAAATTGTGTTCCACGGACTATTGGAAATAGCCGGTTTAACATCGACGATGACGATGAAAATGAGTGCGTGGAAACTTCTGTAGATTTTACTGCTACCACAGAGCAGGTGGAAGCAGGAGAACGTGCACAAACGTTTTCCTCAGAAAGGCCTGATTCTTTCACCACCATAAACGGAGAGATCAATTACAGCACGCCAGCTGGGCCCGATCGTTTCGTATTTAACTGGATGAACTTCCCAGAGACGCCAACACCACCACGGGAGAGGCGTGAAGTTTTTACAAGAATGGGAGGTCCTACCGCTTTTCTATTTAATCCAGAAGAGGCTTATACTGCTATTTAGGACCTGGAAATTGTGAAATTTATAGTTGCTGAGACCAATAGATACGCCGAGGAAGAAATTGGCGACTATTGGGCTTCATTCTCGACTGCAGCGTTGGGCACCTACAGACGTTAACGAGATTGATGTCTATTTCAGAATATTGTTAGCGATGGGACAATGCATAAAATCTAACATCAAAGAGTACTGGCATTGCACCGGGTCAATTTGTGACACGCCAAATTTTTCAAAATATATGACTTACAACCGATATGTACTGCTCAATAAGTTTTTGCATTTCACAAAAAATTTACCTAAAGTTGCAGCCTTGAGCCAGAAAATTTCCAATGCGCGGAAGAACAGGTAAATGGACAGTGCGAGCAATCTTTCACATTTTTGATTTTGCGGCTGGAGCAGCTTGGATAGAATACCGTCAAGATACTGTGACACTTGGTCTTCCCCAGAAGCAAATAATGCAGTACCTAAATTTCAAAATGGTCTTGGCTAAATATTTGATGTATGGCCGTTCCATGCAATTTTAATCGTAATGTTCTAGACCTACTTTAGAGCGTTTATCTCTCAACAGCCCACGTGTGAGTCCCAAATTGACATCAAGCCTTCGACCTCCGTTACCAATGGAAGAAGAACAACTACCGCCGAATCGGGAAAGACCCTATAGACTTTTGGAACCAATACCCTATACATTACCAAGAGTAAAAGAACCAAAGCACTTGCCTGTATGTGCCAAAGGCAATCAAAACAATAGATCAAAATGTAGAATGAAGGGTTGCAGTTAGCTTACTTTCGTGAAATGTTCCACCTGTAACATATTCTTGTTTTAATGTCAATAGGAACTGTTTTTCTGATTTTCAGTGGCAATAAATAAGGAATTAAAGTATGATAAGTAAAAACTAAAAAATACACGTTTGAGTTTTATTAGAACCCAAAGTATCATCTGTGATACGCCCCTTTTTCGCCCTCTGGGGGGATGGGGATTTTTTTTTTTATATTGTTGCTGGAGTCCTGAGGTTCATACTACTACTTGTGCCAAAAATAAAGAGGATACAACAAAATTTTATACCCTGGGTCTCAGGAGGATATGAATAGACACAGTAAAACTAAAACCTTTCTCATTTTCCGTTAAAATTATTTAAATTAGATAAATGGTTAAAAAAAATTTTTTATTTGTGATTTTTCAAAACAGGCTGTTTTAACATACAACTTTTTGGAATGACAGTGACAAAACGAAATTTACAATCTGCAGAATAATTCCCTTATAAACTTGTTTGAGTGATATCAGAGACTTGGGTTGTACCTTTTTTTCCAACAAATTACATTTGAGAGACAATGTATGTGACGTAACACATAAAGACCTCAAAAAAAACCTTTCCACAAAATTCAGCCTTTTCTTTTACTGGTAAAATCAGAACTATCAAACAAACTAAACATGTTTTAACAAAAAATCACAGTTACGAGTATTGACCACTTGCTGATCTAAACAAATTTATGCGAGAATCAACAAACTTAATCACCTATTAAGCTGTTACTTAGATGCATGTTACAGTATCAAACCTCATATCATTCTTTTCCCAAAAGAAATACATATGTTAACTCTTTATAACATACTGTATGTTAACAACCTAAATTGCTTCAGTTGGCTTTCAGTTGTTTAAAAGATTTATAATTTCATTTGAAGCTGTTTCTGCATCAATAGGCCTCATAGAATTCAGTCTTTCGGTAACATGCTTACCAAAAAACCAATAGTTAGAGTCTTCGAGAGGTTGGGTATCTAATGGTTTCATAGCATGTAACAAATCATCTAAAACTTGTTTACACTTCGAAGTTTTTCTTGTCTTTTGCAGAATAGTAGCTTTACGACGAGGTCTATTTGTGCGCTGGCCCCTTTGACGGATATTAAGATCTAAATCAATTTCTATTTCAGAGTTATGTTCTTCTTTGACATTTAAATTACTTGTCAATTCTTTGTAGATGCCTGAAACCGGTTGGTAGTTCTGTAATGAAAAGAAATTCAAATCAATTACATTTATTATCTCATAGGTTGATTAATTTGTTAACTTTAATTAACTATTTATATTGTCTTCATTTATATTTAATTTATTATATTTGCTACATATCAGGTTAGCAGTTCCTTCAATAATAACAAACTCATTCACAATAGTTTTGTATGAGTAGGTATGAATCAAGTAGTACTTACATTTTATTGAGTATATATTAAGTAATGATATCATGGATACATAAATAATAAAAGCCAAATTTCATTTTGTAAAATTAAGTATGTTGTGTCTAGAAACATTTACACAAACTTAATTAATCAAATTAGTTTAATAATAAGATTCATGTGAATATGTATAAGGTAATCCCCTAAATCTGATGACAGATCAATGGGAATCACACATATATATACTTGTGTTAATACTTATATATTTCACAAAAGTATGTTGTATGTATTTATAATGTGGGTTGCTATCTTCCAAAATCCAAGAGTTATTACAAAACAAAATTACCTCATAACTCAAATCTTCTTTTTTGTAGACCTCTCTTAAAAATTGTAGAGGTTTCCACAATGGCCAGCAGGGTATATAGACATCATCTATACTTTTGGCTTTTAACTTAGATCTTTCAACCCTTCGTAAATTGTGATTGAATGTGCTCCTAATATTCACCCAACGATCACGAACAGAGCGAGCTGAAATAACCAGAATAAACAACAAAATTAATCATTCATTTTGCAATGTAATTTGTAACTTTTTGGGCTTTGATTAGACTTGCAATGCATGCACTATAATAGAGTGGATTATATATAATATTTTATGTTGATAAATTAAATATGTATGTTGTTTAAATACCACATGGGTACTATTATAACCATGTGCCACATGAACTATGTGTATCGAAGGCCAATATCATTTAGGCTATTAAAAGAAAAATTATATTAAATTTAATTAACAAATTCTTTGAAAAAAATGTGTGGGTAACCACTACAAGCATTAATTCTGCTACATAAATATAAATAACACCACAAAATACTAGATACTATGTACCTACAATAGCCACAAACGACCATGTGCCAAGACTTTCACATACTTTCCTATTAAAAACTCAAAGATTAAGTCGATACTTAATAGAAAAAAAAAAAAAAAAAAAAAAAAAATTGTGTATGTATATATCTAATTTACTTTTGCCATGAGATTTAAAACATACATAATATGGTCTGTTATCAACAAACCATATTACCTATTTGTTTTAAGTTCATACATAGATCGTTATTTGCCTGATTGGTGGTAAGCGGCTCCATAGAGAATAGCCTGGAGCAAATTGGGGGAGACCTTTGCCCAGCAGTGGGATACATAGAAGCTTACATAAAAAAAGAAGTTCATACCTGTAAATCCTCGTCCCAATCTAGCTGCAAACTCTGCGTAAGCTTTGTATTTTTGTTGAATATGGTGATTCGTGTTTCCAACTGGCCGCCATATATAATCTCTTTGGTGAACGAATGCAACTAATTCTAATTCTAATTTACGCGTCCAGTAACATGGTTTACGAGGCATGTTATGACGCGGCAGCTGCTGTTATACTATTATGCACATTTATTAATAAACTTATCGGAGAACTTTGTTTCGCTTTGATTCATTGGCTTGGCATTCGTTCCACAGATTAATACTTAATTAATAGCATTAGCAGCAGAGCAACACCAGTCACCACAGAAGAAACCCAGTCCACACCACAGAACACATATTACGCCGATAGATATTACGCCAGCGACAATTATTATGAACCTTAACTTAGTATTTTATAGACCGTTTAGACGATTGATTGAAGAGTATGAATTAGTATAAATGATATAATATTTATATTATATCTTATATTTATATTATAATATTATATGATGCTCAGTGTTGCCATTGCTAAGTCGTTGATTGTTTGCCGGTTTGCCGTGCGCAAGGAATTAAAATGTTGGAAACGCTTTAGTTAAGATATAAAATATATACCTTTAGTAAAATCTTTATTTTAATTAAATGAAAAAATATATATATATACCGTTATCCAAGGCAACCGCGATAAACAATAGTAATTTCACAGAAATCTCTGTGAGTAATTTCAAGTGTAACACCATCTAACGTTATAATAAAACACTAACCTCATACATTTTGCAATTCGTACATATCGACCACGCCCGATGTCGACAGGATAGTTACAAAAATTTTATGTTGTGGGGTCAAAGCCAAACATATTTACGAACAAACATAATTATTACTTACAGAATGTTTTGTTAGAATTTCATTAGTACCTATCCAACTGCGTAAAATATATTCTTAGTACAGTTCTTGTTTAATAGATGGAGTGTGACCAAATGTATTGTTATCAATATACGACGCCTGTTTTCTGCTAATAGGTTAAAGTTGAGAAAAAGAAAATAGTTCTAGTTATTGCCAGACAAATTATTATTATATCTGTGGAAAGCACGAGACCTCAAACTAATAACTAAAGCAATGATACATAAACTTTAATTTCAATCGTCTTTGGGGTTCCGATCATAATTTAAAGGATACGAGGAGGTATTCGGATTGTGACCTTCAGCGTCTGCTCTAAGTCTATAGAATACCAAAAATACTAGTCCCCAAGACACTGTGACAGCCACAGAACAGATAAATACAGGTGACAGCCAAAGTAATAACGGAGATGCAAGAAATTTGCAATTGAAATGTCGTGGTGGATGTATACAATACACGATTTTATTTTTAGCTTAGGTACCACAATAATTTCTTGGCAGATGGAAAATAAGGTGGACAGACCAACTTGACTCTAACCGAAAGGTTTGGCCCATCGACGCTCAGGAAAAGAGAGTGGGAGGCTTTTGCCCTGCAGTGGGATGATACAGGGTTAGATTAGATTAGCACAATTTAAACGTAAATAATTTTTTTTTATATATTGTCTTTGACTTGCATTTGAATCCATTCTATTATTTAATGGGACAGATTAGGCCGCAGAACGGCTTTACAAGCCTTCTGACGCATAGAATGACCTCGATATGCAATGGATACATTAAAACATCATTCTGAGAAAGCGCGACGATTAGGTATCACAATTCTTAATGGATAGTAGATATAAGCATAGGCACTGATAATAATAATATTATAATGCCAACGTAATTCTGTCTATATCGGTTTCAAAACTCAACGACTGATAGCAAACACAGAACACCGAAAGTCTGGGTATATGCCTCAACGATTTAGTGCTTGGGTAGGCTTAAACTACATGAAAGCACCAGATTACTTTGCCGTGATAATACACATTCACTTGGGACGCGCTGCGGGCGAAATCTAGCCATCTATAACATCACATCTAGCAATTTATATTTATCTTAGACTTAATTTAAGTAGACATAACATAATAATTTTATTAAGTTAGTGACACACAATTTATTATTAACATATTTTTTTTTAGAGCGGCGTTTTAAATATTAAATGCGAGTGCCAGTGTTGCCAGCTTAAAATTTGCATAGTTGTAAAGTGGCATTAGCACTACCATGACAAGAGTTAGAGCTTATCGAACGCCGCGCGCCGCCGGATGGTTTATTACTTCCGTTTCCGCGTAAAATGGCGCGCTTGCAGCGACACGTTTCTATGCGATGTGGAGTTGTGGACACTAGCCTAAATGTTGGCTGTAATTCTAAAATATCATGTTTAGTGGCACTTATTGAATGGGCTTACTAACTTTATAATATACTTACATATTAACTAACACTTTTTCGACACAGTTCGCTGTTTAGTAATTTTATTACTGAGAATTATATTTACCTAACCTTACCGATAACCGACATCCACGCGGGCGGAGCCGCGGGAAACAACTAGTAAGAAATATATCTTATATTTTTATTTAAAACACATAATTCACGTTCATTTATGTTCGAAGCATAATTTAGATACATTTTGCTATGAGCTAATGGAAACCTATTGTGAAGGAAATTGAATAATCGTTTGTTTGCCGGCGCCTTGTTGAATTAACTGCGCAAAAAGGAGGAATACACAGATGTTGCTATTATACTTTTGAAAGGCGTTTACACTCGCCGCTATAATGTATCGATATATGAGAAAAAATATTGTAATTTATAAACTAAACAACGAAATAGAGAGACATTATATTACATAATACTAGCTGTTTCTAAAAGTAGCATATGTCCTTTCTCAGGCTCTAGACTATCTGTGTACCAAATTTCATTTAAATTGTTTCTGTTGTTTTGGCGTGAAAGCGCGACAGCCAGACAGACAGAGTTACTTTCGCATTTATAATATTAGTAAGGATTAATGTGATATTAGATAGCATGATGTAATAAAATATATTATAATATTTGTGACACAATGCATAAAACATGTATGTAACTTAAAAAACGCGCTTTTGTCGCCAGTAAATTGTTGTACAGACGGGCGATATTTTATGTTCAATAATTTTACGTACCTAGCAATTTCTTTTTAATAAAAAAACGTATTTCATTATTTTATCTGTAGTTTATTGCTGAATAGTTATTAATAAATCCTAATAATCATTTAATCAACGGTTTTCTCACAGGTATCTAGGTATTTTATTCAGATCGCCCGATTAGTTTCCTAATCATTTATTAGTTAACACGGTTGACTCGTGTGTCGAGTCTGCCGAACGTTAAAACATAGTTTGGTTTTTGTGCTTATTATTTTTGTAGAATGTCACATCAGTCACATTGTAAAAAACTATATTTAATCAACTAAACCTTTTGAGTCAGGTATCAAAGTTAAGGCTTTGATAAATTAACTTGTAATTAAACTTAAATATAAGTTGGAATACGAAATGCTAAAATAAATAATAATTAGGCAAGTATAATATTTAATTTTATTAAAAAAGTAAAAATAAAAACCCGACTGTGAATCTTAATGTTTCTTAGAGCTTAAAAACTAATTTTTTTTAATGTTTTATTAATATTAATATTATTATGAGCTTTTATTTGAGTTGCAAAGTTTATTATGACTGTCGGTATCCATGATGGTTTAGGTCAAATCTTGTATAGTTACCCTCAGTTAACCTTTGCTTCTCTTATGAACACTTTCTATAAAGAACTATTGAGATCAATTTTGCATAATAATTAAGTTTGGTAAACATGCAACATTAAGGTCAAAAAACTAGTAGGTATTTGTGGCCATAGGAACTCTGTAATAGGCATATTTCATAATAAAAATATTATGCCCGTCATGTAGATTATTGAATTTTATTGGACATTTATTTTATCTTTTTTCCTGCAAACAAAAATTATCAAAATACAGAGAACAGAAATTTCGCGTGACGTCACTCCTTGCTACAATTTTTACCACGGCGAGGTGTCATAACTCAGCCCCCTGTATTTTTGTAAATTTTTATTGTCAATATTTTTTTGATTAAACTGACGGACTAATTCAATTTTTACTTTTTATACTTAGTCAACATCCCTATTAAACGCCTCAATCCTATCGTGTGTAGAGTGCGGCAAAAGAACTGGGAATTGAGGGCGCTGCTGTGTTTGATAGATTTCCCTTCATTTTTACTAATCCTAGCTGATTTAAAAGCTTTTTATTAAAATTAACACATATTTAAAACTATTTCGTTACAAAGTTGCATGAAACGATAAAAGGAAAGTTATTTTCAAGTAACCATTTGTAAGAAAAGCGCCATCTAGTAGACACGGTTTAAAACTATAACACACCGTACTGTAAAGAGATGGCGCTAGCAGTACCAAATAAAGATGTGAGATTTATATTTTTGTTTATAGGCCACAAAGTACCCTAATTTAATGTTAGACTTAATGTTACATCTGCTATTGCGTCGGTCTTTCAAAGCGTTATCTGTTACAGGATTCTCAATAATACTTAGAAAAGTCTTTCTTAATTTGTGACTCTTGAAGGTAAATATTATACCTACTTACTTAATTTTTTACTGATAAACTTAGTCGGCCCATTTGTAAGAGAAAATAAAAATAATCTAAGCTAATAAATAAAACAAAAACAGACAAAAGAATGCCGAATCTATACTAATATTATAAAGCTGAAGAGTTTGTTTGTTTGTTTGTTTGTTTGTTTATTTGTTTGTTTGAACGCGCTAATCTCAGGAACTACTGGTTCGAATTGAAAAATTCTTTTTGTATTGGATAGTCCGTTTATTGAGGAAGGCTATAGGCTATATAACATCACGCTACGACCAATAAGAGCGGAGCATAAATGAAAAATGTTGCAAAAATGAAAATCCGTTGAAACTAAAACACGCGAACAAAGTCGCGGGGGACAGCTAGTATATAATAAAGTACGTAAGTAAGTACGGATAGCCGAGTGGTATAGGTCACCACGCCAATTACCACTGTGCGCGACGTGCCGCGGGTTCGATCCCCGCATGGGACAAGCATTTGTGTGATCCACAAATGCTTGTTCCAAGTCTGGGTGTTCTTTATGCATGTGATTTGAATGTTTGTGAAACCCCCCGCGACACAAGGATTAAATTGATTAGTGCGGGAGTCGTTTAAAAAAAAAAAAAAATTGGCTTCGCACGGTGCGAAAAATCGCGGATCTCTTCGCACAGCACACCGTGAGAAGCTGCTGACATTGAAATAAAACTACTTTGAACGGATTCTATCGCGGATTTTGTTTAGATTTTTGTTCCCGACGTTTGGATGCCTTTGCAGGTGTCATGGTCTCGGGCAGACTGAGGTAGTATTCGTCTTGACAGTTGATGGTGCTCGTTCTACCTTCATATTTTAATTAATTATTTGTATTCCGACCTACGCACTGCTCGTCAATATTAGCGATGACGCGTCGGTGCAAGATTAATTAAGAATGTAACTATTCTCCTTAGACAAGTGACATTCCTACAAGTTATCGATGGTAAAAAATATAAATGTATATAACATTTTTTTTCGATAAGTCTAAATTTGTCATTTCCATACATTTGTGGCGTTTTCAAGGTGTCGCCAGCTCTGAGGTCCCGGGTTCGATCCCTGGCCGGGTCTATGTAGAAAAACCACTTTTCTAAATTGTCTCGGGTCTGGGTGTTTATGGTACCTTCGTACTTATGCTACTTACTTTGGGTTCAGAGCAATGTATCTGATGTCGTCCACATTTATTTATTTATTTGATCAGTGTTGATGCTTGTAGAAATGTCACTTGTGTATCTACCTATAAGTAGGTGTATGGTCGTAAAATAGATCAGACTCCATTTAACCTCGGGTGCCGTTATCATTGGCGTTCAAAATATATTAATGTTGGTTCGCATCTAGCTATCATCGTCGCATTACGAACGCTATCGCGAGCGCCGCACACTTTATGCCTTCCGCTTCCCGTGCTGAAAGCCCCCACACTCACATATAGCTTAATACCTTTTTAAAATCATTGTGACCTAAATCAACCCTTATCCGGAATCCGGCTCTGGTAGTCACCCATACTTAGGTAGGTACTATTAGAAGATATGGCGTTGAAGTAGGTAATTACATTCCTGAAAAAATAAAAGAAATAAGTATTTAACTAAATAGACGACCTCCGTGGTCGAGTGGCGTACTGGCGTACACACCGGATTCCCAAGTGTCGCTAGCTCTGAGGTTCGATCCCTGGACGGAGCAATGTAGAAAACCACTTTTTTACATTATCTCGAGTCTGGATGTTTCTGGTACCTTCATTATCTCTGATTCCATAACTCAAGTGCTTTAGCTACACACTTTGGGTTCAGAGCAGTGTATGTGATGTTGTCCACATTTCATATTATTTTAAAAAAAAAGTATATGTACATTATTACCTATACTAATTTATCGGAAACCGGGATGTGAATCTTACATTATACATACAATTAGTTTTGGGTAAAACTA
This sequence comes from Diachrysia chrysitis, assembly GCA_932294365.1. Taxonomy (NCBI): domain Eukaryota; kingdom Metazoa; phylum Arthropoda; class Insecta; order Lepidoptera; family Noctuidae; genus Diachrysia; species Diachrysia chrysitis. Next base: position 2,243,745 of record OW028659.1, on the reverse strand, counting down.
ATAAAAATGAAAACCTATTAAAGAAAAGAAAATTTTACGTCTCTGTATATGTGTTTTTATGTTAAATTCTTATTCAAAAAGTTTGTAAAGCGAAGTAGACACCATCGTATCGCCTTAGTCAACAGTGTATTGAAGCAATTAATTGTACTGAAATCAAGCGTATATGTCGAATGTGCGAACTAGCTTTACTGAAGGCCTTTCACTAATTCCGAATAGCGATGCCCAAATGAGTTTGTGTAACTTGTTGACCCCAATTACGTATTGACATGGCGATAGAGATTAAAGACTTCAGTTGCTAATTTTATCAATGGCCTAGGTTTTTTTGATAATGCAAAAAATAACAAGTTTTTTTTAAGTTATACTTCTTTAGGCGCGTTAGAGAAAAATTTTGACAGTAAATTTTTACGATGCGCGCGCACACCCTCACGGAAAACCTACACCCTGAAGTTGGCCTCGTTAAGAACTTTACTCTAAAGGTCGAAACGCGTTAGAGCGGCAAAGCAGCGGAGAGGCGCTGCGCGGCGGCGGAGCGAGGTGGGCAGAAAAATGTTCTTTCTACTGTTTCTTAAGAATTAAAACGAACAGTGGACGAAGATAGGCTGATGATGATGATGATGACAGCGGCACTGCAGCGGCGCGGCGCGGCGCGGTAGAGTTGCCTGCCGGGGAATATTAAAAAAAATAAATAAAAAATAAATGTGGACAACATCACATACATTGCTCTGAACCCAAAGTAAGTAGCTAAAGCACTTGTGTTATGGAATTAAGAGACAACGAAGGTACCACAAACACCCAGACCCGAGACAATGTAGAAAAGGGGTTTTCTACATTGACTCGGCCGGGGATCGAAGCCGGGAGCTGCGAGCTGGCGACACTTTGAAAAGTGGTGTGTATTTATATTTGGCTTGCCACGCAGCGCCTCTCCGCTGCTGTGCTGTTCTAGTGCGGTTTGACCTTAATATGGGTTAGGTTTCTACCACAGGGGCCATCGCTTAGTGTAAGAACAGACCGGAATGGCCCAAGGTAGATACGGAACTATTTTAATAAAGTGTTGATAAAACTAATTTGGGCTATTTATTAGTCCGGAATTGCCCTACAACGCGGTAATGCCGCTAGCCCTTTGGGCACACTTCCAGTCGACATCGATGTGGATGAATTTTGTAACGCCATATTTTAAGTCTTACTCAGTCGTGCTTAGTTAAGAGATTTGTTTTAACTGTACTCAAACATAGTTAAATTTGTGATAAGACTACATAAACAAGGAATAAAATTATATTGTCTAAACTTTTTTTTTTACTTACTAGCAGTGTCTCACGGTTTCACCCGCATAGTTCTCGCTTTTACGGACTTATCGGGATAAAAAGTATTCTACGTGTTAATCTAGATTAAAAACTACCTTTAAGTCAAATTTCATTCCAAACCGTTTAGTAGTTTTTACGTTGAAGAGGAACAAACATTCATCCACAGAAACATTTACGTTTATTTTTATAGGTTTAAATCGTGGTGGTGAATGTCTATGACACTTAATTGAGCCACTTAACTTGAATCGCCGCCAACGTACAAGATTCCTGAAGTTTGTTCATTAAATGGGCGAGTCTGACCTGTACTCAAATGTGAAAAGTTTAATTGTTTCAAGTGTACCCGGTTGTGTGATTATATCGAAACGACTCATCAAATATGAAGCGTTTCCTTAATTCGTTTTGAGCCTAATTTGTTAAAAACCTCGGCTTCGCATTATCTCTTGTTTTGAGTAGGTAGTATATTATTAATATGTTCATTTTGTCAGAATTTATATTGTTAGTAGATCATCATCATCCACAGCCTTTGTCGTCCCACTGCTGGGCGGGCCTGATAGGCCTCTTCTTTCACGTACCATTCTCTCCGGTCCTGTGCTAGTCTCATCCAGATTCGACCCGAAACTTGTTAGTATATAATATATTTTTTTAATCATCACCATAAACTGAACGCAGTTTAGCAAAGACGTCGATTTCGGCTTTGCCATAACTCGTTCAGGGAGAACTTAGTTCCTGGGTACGCTGTTTTTCTTGTAACTGGTAAAACCACCCCTAAAAACTGCCTCTTTGCTGAAAAAAGGCTTTAAACTTCGTTAGAAGCTTATTAAGCTGTTATTAGAGTGACTAATTAGTACATGAAATAAATGAATGTGGACAACATCACGTTCGTTGATCACTTGTGTTATGGAATCAGATACAACGAAGGTACCACAAACACTCAGCCCCGAGACAATGTAGAAAAGTGGTTTTCTACATTGACCCGTCCGGGTATCGAACCCGAGACCTCTGAGCTGGCGATACCTTGAAAACCGGCACTTACGCCACTCGACCACGGAGGTCGTCAATTTTACATAACTTTCTACATTGACCCGTCCGGGTATCGAACCCGAGACCTCTGAGCTGGCGATACCTTGAAAACCGGCACTTACGCCACTCGACCACGGAGGTCGTCAATTTTACATAACTTTCTACATTGACCCGTCCGGGTATCGAAACCGGATATCGGACCTCAGAGCAACGCTATACCTTAAAAACTGGTGCTTGCTGGAGGTCGTCAAGTTTACAAATTTACAAAAAATACTTTGTTATAACTTGCATCCATATAAACAGATCTAATTCATTCTGATCATAAATTAGCGTCAAGTCTGAAAAGTACCTCTGTTACGTATTTCGTAACTCCACGTGACGCATTTCATTACCGCAAAATTTTCTACCCTCACCACGTAAAGAGATGGAAATTCTCATTTTTCCGTGAAACATTTTTCCAAAAGATTATTTTCGGCTACCTGCTAAATATTTTTTGTAACACTTTGGTAACGTGTTGGTAATACTGGTAATATTTTCGAAGTGGTAATTTTTTTTTTTTCTAAGTACTGAAGAAAGTTTGCGTTTAAGTTGATGCAAGAAAAAACAAGAAAGGAACGCTTATTGCCGGGATCGTATTTTATAAAAAAATAAAATCATATGATACTAGCATCCCGCCCCGGGTTGCGCGGGTATTTAACAAAAAATTAAAAATAAATTATATAGCTTATGTCACCCGAGGATAGTGTAGCTTCCTAACAGTGAAATAATTTTTCAAACAGTTCAGTAGTTTCAGAGCCTATTCAATGCAAACAAAAAAAACAATCAAATCTTTCCTCTTTATAATATTAGTACAATATATATATAAAGAAACGAATAATTATATACACTCACTAGTTGTGCCACGCGGTTACACCCGCAGGAAAAAAAATCCTAAAGTATATTCCATTCCCTTGGACCTCCACAATATGCGTAGTAAACTAATCTAGCAGCTGTTGCTATGAGTGAGCTATGAAAATAATATTAGTGAAATCTGTCATAAAAACAGGAATAATAAAGGAACGCTGTTTAAGAGTTCAAGGTTTTATAAAATACTGTAATAATTATCTCCTAAGTTATTATTTAAATCAAACGATGTTTAAAGGAATTTTGTTTAAAAAAAAAACTTTTTATGAATAACCCATTTTTAACTTATTTCGGATAAGGATTAAAATCATGTTTATAAAAACACCTTCGCAAATCTATCAATCTAAAATAATGCATTATTTTTTAACAAATTTTATTACCACAAAAAAGGTTATGGTGAGTCAACCTTAAAAGATTGATATAATTATGGCCGAATACTGAAATGTCAATCAGTTTTAAGTCACCGTTAAGACTCATGCTGTCTCTGTCACTTAAATGTGTAAAGTAGCGACATATAGACGTTTAAGATCGTCTTAAAGTTAAATAGCGTTTTAATATTCGGGGGTTAATATGACTATTGTTTACTCGCCGCAATCCTTATGTATTTTAATTGTCATGTACTTTCTCAGCTCGCCACTACTTAACATTGGAGTAAATGCCTTTGCTCTGGAGTAATTATGGATGCATTTTTACACAATACCTGAAGGCCCTGATACACCAATATAACTAGTACTAATAAGAGTACGTCAACTAATTTTAATAAAGCAGCTAATTTTAATGACCGCCCTGTGATCGAGAGGTCGCAGATTCGATCCCCACCCATTGCACTATTGACGTGAACCCACTCCAGACACAAGCATATTTAGCTTAGTTGGAGGGGTTACCAAGATTGCTAGTAATGTGAATTCCACCCACATTGCTAGTAACCTTAAAAAAAAATGATGAAATTAGAACTCAAAATTTCATATAAGCGAGATGCATTCTTATATGAAAATAACGGCTATTCCAGAAGACATAAGCAGAGTAGTGTTTAATCAACATTATAAATAATAGAAAAATTCGGTGACCCAAAAATAACCACCATTTAAAAAAGTATTCATATGATATTAATATTAAACAGTACGGTATTTATTTATGCAGCGGTTTATTTTCGCAGCGCAGTAAGCTACGCTGCTACGACGATACGTAAACTTCGTAGCTACGTAGCTATACGTAGCACGGAGTACGGCCAGTTTCGGTCTTACTAAGGGCGAGAGAGGACGCGTCTGTTCGCCCTACATTTTACGTGAATATAACTAATAAAAAATATAACTAATAACGTAGTTTCAACTGTTCTAGTGGTCCGTGCAGTTACAACGTTTAAGTTTGTGTTAATTAAAATTTATTGTGAGTTTATTTAATCAGTGAGTGTGAGTTAAATACTAAGTGAAGATAATAATATAATTATATTAATGTGTCAGTGTAACTTATAATTGCTGTTTAGTGATTTTTTACAAGGTGAGTGTTTTATTTATTTTTTTTCTAATTTTGATAGGTGTTGTTGTTTTACGTTAACGTTTTAACAAAATCTTTTGTGATCTTAAACTATGAAAAACATTTTTTTTAGATAGGTAGTAGTATATTTAATACCAAATAATTAAATAGCTAAATCTATGTAGTGTTCTTTACTTGTTGACTATTATTTAGTGATTTTTTTAAAAGTGGGTATTGTGAAAATAAAATGAATTATCCTTATGTCAGAAAAAAAAAATAGGATTTATGTTTATATATCAGAAGTATTTCTAAAACATTTGTATACTATTTAAGTATACTTGAAACATTTTTTTTTAAATAATCTGAACATTTGAAAATCAAGAGATGTTATACCAAAATGTAGTGTAGAATAATATAATAAAAATATTGGCTTAGTACTATTTAACATGAACACTTATAGTTTACTTTGATTTGTGGCAATAACCCTCCTTTTATGGCTTCACACTAGTCGAGTAACTATTTGTTAATAAAATCAATGAAAATTATACATTTGTAAAAATTGTAAGTAAAAATAGTTTTCGAGATATTAACGACTTTCAAGTGTGTACCAAAGCATTACCGACTTAAAATAATGAGATTATCAATTCACACGCATGTTATGTTGTTGGAATAAACTGTATTCGTCTCAATTATATTTTTGGTATTAAATACAAGTTGCATCTATGGGAGATAACACGTTTCATATATGTTATATGTCTAAGTATCAGAAAATTATAATCAACTGATAATAATTGTTTTTATTAGAGTTTCGTTACCAACGAGTGCAACGAAGCCCTTTAACTGAAGCTACAACTGTCCGTCCATCCGTCTGTCTTTCATGATCCGTAATAGAAAAGTGCTGAAATTTTTACAGTGTGTGTAATTATATCTATACAAAATTGAGGTACGTGTGCGAGTTCGACTCGCACTTGGCAATTAACTAAAGGTTAAAATGAAATAGGTCAAGATAATTACAATCGGTTTTATAATACATATAAAGATAGGTTTGTCATTTGTGTACTGTGATTTATTTAATACTAGCAAAACGCCCATGTTTCACGTAGTTCACACAACTGAAATAATTCAGTAATTTGATACAAAATAAAGTTAAACCTTCCTCTTTATTAATTAATACTTCTGTTAAACGCTTGTTATCTTAGACATTTATACATATAGGTTTGTTATATAGAAAAGCATATAATGCGTTTTTAGCTGTAAATACTTCGCTCGTTTACTGATTTAAGTGATTTTCCGTGCGACGTTAGACGTTTATGGAAAAATTTCGATGGTTCCGATATTATTCGGGTAATGTTAAGTTTTGAGATAGTTTTGATAAATCGGCGCTCTCTGTTTTGATACAAATTTTACGATTTTACTTGTTCATATTACTATAGTTTACTTCTTTTAACTCTAAACTTGTTTTATTCGTGAAAACCGTATCAAAATCAGTGTCATAGTTTAGGAGTTGAGGACAAACAGACTGTCGCAACTTTGTTTTCTACTATGTATGGTTACGTGCAGTTTGTTCAGTATATATTATTATGTAACTGATTGTTATGTAGTCCGCCCGTAATAAACTATTCTGTAGCAGTCTGGAACTCTGGCCCAAAGCGTGGTAGACCCCGAAATAAATTATAACTTTTGCATGTGACGCTAACGACATGAGAGGTACCTCAAAATCAAGCGACCGCTCGCTTTTCTGAATATACTAGCTGTGTCCCGCTTTAAAAAGCCAAATTTCATACAAATACAGTGAGTAGTTTTTGAGTGGAAGAGTATTAAAGATTCATACATACAAACGTTTAGATTTTATTAATCTATATACTAATATATAAAGCTGAAGAGTTTGTTTGTTTGTTTGAACGGGCTAATCTCAGAAACTACTGGTCTGATTTGAAAAATTATTTCAGTGTTGGATAGCCCATTTATTGAGGTAGGCTATAAGCTATATAACATTACGCTGCGACCAAAAGGGGCGGAGAATAAATGAAAAATGTTGCATAAATGAAAAACAGTTGAAACTAAAACACGCGGACAAAGTCGCGGGGGACAGCTAGTTCTAGATCAATTGATTACTTGCTTCCCACCGTTATGCTGATACTTCTTAAGTTTTTTCTTGAAATAAATACTATTGACATTTACTTATATTATTAGATTCTTGTTTATGTTTAAACATCCTATAATATCAATAACATGTAAGTTGCGCTGCCTTTATAAATGTTAACGTCGTGTGGTAGTTAACATATAGTATAATTTGCATATACTTTATCCTCAGAAGGCTTTCGACAGGCCTTGACATTCCTGTTAGGGATTTGACTAGGACTACATATTTATTATATCTAAATTATGCTTTGTTTATCATTTTTTATTTTTGTTTTGCGCTTAAGGCATTTGTAAATGTGTCGACAATGTAATTTGAAGTAAAATGTACGATTTCTTATTAATTTATTTTCGTCCATTTTGGATGTCATGTGTCATGTGTTGTATGTACATATTACCTTTTTTTTTAAAAGAGTAATCTATGGAGTTTATTGCCAGTTCTTCTCCATAGGAGTGACATTTTGGAACCGCGAAACTAGAGTCATTTAACTTTGATTTTGTTTTCATTTAATTTTGGGACACACGCTGGGTGATACTTTGACATTGGCAGTGCCTATTAAGATTGAATTTTATGTATTACCCTTTAACATTGGTTATGGAGATAAGATAGGTTGTTACTTCGGATAAAATACGGTATTCAGCTAAATCCAATGAGATTAGGTGCCTGGGAGCCCTGGGAAGAAGAAGAAAATTAGGAAAAAAAATTGTAGTATTAGTACTTACATGCCTAAACTATAAGGAGTGTGTATGGATATAATACCAGCCTATAAACGTCTCACTGCTGGGCCTTGGTTTGAACTTGCAACCTTGTGCACACAAATCCGTTCATTAAACCACCAGGCCACCGTGATACTGTATATACTTATACAAATATATACAGACTTGTGTTAGTAGCAAATGGAAAAGAAACCCATGTTGCCCAGGGCTTTTACTCACTAATTTTGAAATTCATGTTCATACGTGTGGGCAAAAAAACAACAACTTAGACTTGTAAACTTCGAGTTTGTTTCAAATTATGAAAGAGTCAAGTCGTGAGTCATATGTGGGGCACGCACGTATCAAAAGAATCTCAAAATGTACCACATGTGGACATTGAACGTTAAGGTAAAAATCTAACACCACAAAAAACCACGTTTGCGTGAAAAAGCTTGCAATATTTCTTTATACGAGAGGCTTCGAGTCAAAGGGCTTTATACGCATACAAATCCAATAATAGCGTAAAGTAATTGAACGGGAACCATAAATAAATTATTTATCAAGTTAAAAAGACTGGCAGCAAAATGTTAAGCTGGCATTGCGTTATTTTTGTTAACCGTCGCGTGACCTCACGACACCGTTGTAATTAGCATGCAATGTTACAGTATGGAGATAAAACAATAATTATTTTACTTTTTGAATTTTTACTGCGCCATTCTCAACGTATTGAAAGTTTTGTGGGGGAATTTATTTTGAGCTAGATTTCATTTAAGGTCTACAAAAAGTTTACTTCGTTGAATATGGCGCATATAGTGTTTATTACAAGTTGTTGGGTTGTAGATTATTTTTAAACCCAGACGCAAAAAGAGGGATGGTATAAGTTTGATGTATCTGTAAGTCAGTCTGTGGCATCGTAGCTCCTAAACGAATGGACAGTGATCGAGAAGGTTAGCTATAATTTATGAAGATCTGTTCAGAATTTTGTAAGCTATCAGCAATTTTCTAAAATTTAACGGGGGAAGCGTATTTTTTTAATTTATAGTTATTTATGTAGTTGTTATATCTTTTATTGCAAATTAGGAAATAGAACAATATTTATCAAAATAGATTTAGTAGTTTACAAGGTATAGACTATACCTTCACCATCTTCATAATGCTAAGACAAGCATATAGGTTTATTTCTTTCTAAATATTCATTTGTTTCATTCTGAAATGTAAGCATACTCTCTTGTATATCCCTGGTATAACAAAGTCTTGAAGATACGGCCTTGTAATCTGACTCTGACCGCAATTGCGACTTGTCATCCGTATTCATTTACATCGTATCGTTTTACACTTCCTTCTAAAGATGGGTATATTTCAATGTCATAGACTTGTTTATATTAAATCAAATGTATCAAATAATAGAAGCGGCAATAGCCTACTGGTTAGGGTGACGACCTTGTGATCAAGAGGTCGCAGGTTCGATCCACACCCATTGCACTATTGACGTGAATCCACTCCAGATACAAGCATATTTAGTTTAGTTGGAGGGGTTAACAAGATTGCTAGTAATGTGAATTCCACCCACATTCCTAGTAAATTAAAAAAAAAAAATGTCACTGTAAAATTGAGGAAGACCTTTGCCGAACAGTAGAAGAAAAATACAAAATATGCAAGTTTGTGATTTTGTCGACTTCCGTGGTCGAGTGGCGTACACACAGGTTTTCAAAGTGTCGCCAGCTCTGAGGTCCTGAATTCGAACCCCGCAAGGGTTATTTTAGAAAATCACTTTTCTACATCGTCTAGATTTAAGAGTTTGTGGTAACTAAGTTGTCTCTGTCTCTAAGGAGTGTGAGTTTGTTTATTAATCCCGTAGTTTTCATAGCCAGAATTAACATCTACTTTTTGTTTTAGTTATTATATTTTTTGCAAAAGCTTGATATAAAAACTTGATATAAAAACTTTATATTAAAAATAAAAATCGGCAAATGAGATTTCTCAAAAAACAGTTCCGATGTTTAAAGAAAACAAATTGAATAAGAAAACTAGATTGATTAGAATTGTTAGAACAATTTTTATATTAAGTCTTGTAAAGTATAACTTTGGGCAGCCTAAGTCACAGCACGAGGAATACAAAATAAAAAGAAACTCAAATCAAACTATGAAGGGCTGAGACTAAAATATAGGCTTCAGGGTTTGAACACACGGGTTGAAAAGTTTGCGAGTTTCGTAAATTCATGTATTTTCGTTTCGGTATTGTCACGCGATTCGAACATTATGCTTCGATGTTACAGAGAGCACACGAAAATGATTACTACAAAAAGTTTTGCGAAACTTCCGAAATTTAGCACCTCGTGTGAAACGACTCGATACGTTCTTAATGATCGTATTAAGAAAGTTTTAATCGATTAATGAGTTAAGTTGGGTACTTTTATCTTTTTTGTTTCTTTTTTTGGTATACTGACAAACGGGAAGTGGTTCACCTGATGGTTTCCCCTTTAGAAGGAGTGGTGTGTGTTCTTTTTACACCCACACCTCGTGAAGGAGTCCACTAGGACTGTGGCCCGTCGGACTTGCGCAGAAAATGCGCTTGCGATCCCGCGACTCCGTCCAAGGGCAGAGACGGGTCCGGGGTGTCTTTAGTCAGTGGAAGTCTGACATATTCTCACGCCGTGCCCTCAGTGTAGAAGGTATAAGTCATAAGATTTTCACACCGAAAAAAAAAGGTAGACACTGCTTCCATTGGGTTCTGGTCCTCCTACACCAGAAGTTCTGAAAATGCATTGTCAGCAACTAGTTTACCATGATCTTTGTCTTTACTCGAACGTATAAATCCATGCATCACACCATCAGCGCGAAAGTACGATACATAAGCCGTCGATGTAAGTATTTAGTTACAACGATAGTGAGCATAATAAAAAAATCCATGCTAATATTATAAATGCAAAAGTAACTCTGTCTGTCTGTCTGTTACGCTTTTACAGCTAAACCGCTGAACCGATTTTGATGAAACTTGGTATGGGGTTAGCTTGAACTCCAAGAAAGGACATTGGATTTAACCGATATCCACGTGGGCAGAGCGGCGGGTGAAAGTTTTATTTCATAAAAGCGACGTCTCGATCATTATTTGGTCCATTGACACAGATTTGATAACCTCTCCCTGTGGTAATGTCTTAATTCCCGGAACAAAAAGTTAAGAAGTGTTTTCACGTTTAGGTCGAAGTGTAACTACAGACAACCTTATGGCCTACCCTGGGAATACTTCGTAACATAAGGGTCACAAGGAAAGGAAACTTAAACGGTGTTGTTAAGTAACTCAATTGTACACCTGCTCAAGCGATTGTGCAAATTTTGTAAATGTTTACACAGGTAATAAATAAAACCGGCCAAGTGCGAGTCGGACTCGCGCGTGAAGGGTTCCGTATGGATACGGCGGAGAACCCTTTAATTTTTATTGATATAGAGGCAACAGAAATACAAATACATAGGTACTTTGTAAAAATTTCAACTCTCTAGCTATTGCGGTTCAAGAGATACAGCCCGCTGACAGACGCACGGATGGACAGCGGAGGCTTATTAATTTGTTCCTATCGGCACTCTTCGGATACAGAACCCTAAAAAGGCTGTTTTATATTATTTATTTTCATTTTTTTTTAAACTAACAGCTACTTATCGATAATCTATACTTATACTTATTATACTTTATCTATACTAATATACCTATATAAAGCTGAAGAGTTGTTTGTTTGTTTGAACGCGCTAATATCATATAGAACTACTGGTACGATTTGAAAAATTATTTCAGTGTTGGATAGCCCATTTATTGAGAAAGGCTATAAGCTATATAAAATTACGCTGCGACCAAAAGGAGCGGAGCATAAATGAGAAATGTTGCAAAAATGAAAAACCGTTAAAACTAAAACACGCGGACAAAGTCGTGGGGATAGATATGGTTAATTAAACGTTCTCACTGATGCTACTACTTTTGAACGGATAATATCGCGGTTTGTTGTCGGTTACGATCACAACCGTCCTGTCAAGAGTGTAACTGTTAAAAAGAAGTAGAAGAATAAGTACATTTGTACAGGCTGAACTTTCTTTCTGTCTAGCCTTTTCTCCAAGCTATGTTGGGGTCGGCTTCCAGTCTTACTGGATTCAGCTGAATACCATATTTTATAGGCAGCTATCTGACCTCCACAACCCATTTTACTGGGTAACACAGTATCACATAATAAGACTGGTTGTCAGAATTGTACAGGCAAAATTTTGGAAGTAAATAACTAGTAACATCTTAAGAGTCAAATAAGAAGTTTACGAAGCCGGTTAACTCGTCTTATTTAATCCAGATGATGAAAGCCAACATAATTATTGAGTGGGATGTCAAATATGTAGCAAATAATAGTTATAACGTGACAACCATAATAAGTTTTCGGTGTTGGAACTACAAGTTCACTTATGCGTACTTCCCGAAAATATTGTTTGACAATACCCAGGAGGCGCCAGAAAAAAAGTAGTGAAAACAAACTTTTCCGATTCGCAACAAAAACCGGTAAACCGTGCCGATCTCTATCGGAACTATACCGGATTTTTATTTATCGTTTCCCGTTTTTACCCCGCGAGCTGTTAGAGTACTGTTTGATGTATAAAAAAAACAATTCTTTCGGTTTTTTATGGACGATGTTTTTATTGAATCGTGACGATTCATAAAGACGTGTTTCGATTCGGTTTTGAAAGACCGTATTCAATAAACGTAAATGGTGACGCGTTTTGTTTGGTGTGACGTATTGGGCGTTTTTGTTTGATTTATATTTCGGGTATTACTTGCTTACAATCAAAAATTACATATTTTGGTGTCGTAACAAATGACGACCGACAGCTATTGATCGATCATCAAAATAATAAAATACGGTCATTTCAGTGACTAAGTTCTAAACTCAACCATACTGCTATGACACAAAGGTATAAAATAGATTAAAATCTTGCCAATGATGTGCGGTCGAGTGTACAATGTACATATTTATTTTATGATCGGATTTTATGGTGTGTGAAATATATTCATAATAATACTGATTCACAATGTGCATTAAAGTGTGGTTTTAGTAGGTATTCATTTAAAGAAGTATTTAAACATACACGCAAGAATAACAAAATACTGGTCTCAAAATATGTATGTGTTAAAGTTACTGATTTTATTATGGTTACAGGATGTAACCGAAAGGGGATGTCTATCCAAAAGGGTAGAATACATCTGGTATAGAGTTAGTTGAATAAATGACGGGCCTGTTGGTCTAGTGGTTAGTGACCCTGACTGCTAAACTAAAGGTCGTGGGTTCGATTCCCACTCAGGACAAATCTTTGTGTGATGAGCACGATCATTTGTTCTGTGTCTGGGTGTAATTTATCTATAATATATGTGTTTAAAAATATGTAAGTATGTTTATCAGTTGTCTGGTTGCCATAATACAGGCTCTGCCTAGTGTGGGAACAGATGGCCGTGTGTGAGCTGTCCCAAGATATTTTTAATTGATATCCAATTTTTCGACCAAAAATCATAACAAGGATATTACGTCCCTCGCTAAATGATAACATACATTGCTGCAGCTGTCGATAAGAGTTTGATTTTTGGTGACGAATAATTAATGCGAAAAATTGGATATGAATTATTTAGATAATTAACTTATTTTGAGCTTAAATTTTGTAAACTGACTTTATACTAGATGTACTCTTCACCCCTTTGGATAGACATACCCTTTCGGTGACACCCTGTATATCTTACTCATCATAAAAAATATATGTCTAAATTAGGTCACGAACTGAAGTAACAACGAGAAAGCTATGTAAAGGAGCGTTTGAACGACGTCTAGAGACATTTCTACAAGCGATAACGCTGATCAAACGCCCAAATGTATGGAAGTGACAAGTCCAAGTCACGTGACTATCAAAAAGAAATATAAATTGGAACTAGAGATATTTATTTCAAATAAACTTAACTATATATACATACACAAAAGAAATAATAAAATAAACTAATCTAATTAAACATAAACCTAAAATATGGCATAAAAAAATTCGGCCACATCGCTGCCCACTGGGAGGGTTCCGAAAAGGCGGGCAGCATTGCCAAAAATATAAATATAAATCATATTTAAGCCGATTTCTATCATAGTTAACGCTTGTCGAAATGTCACTTGCCTATAGGGCAGATAATATATACCTCCGTTTTTAGACATCGCGAGCGTCTAAACGCACCTTAAGCTAACAATATGGTTTTTGAGATAAGAGTTTGATTTTATAAGCCAGTAATAGTAATCAGTCACAGCCTCCTTATCTAAGGAACCATGCTATATTAAATTAACTTTATATAAGAAGGGACGAGGTTATTAATCGAGTTGATACTTGATTCGATTTTCGATGAACATTGAATCGAGTTCGGGAATTAAGAATTCTTGATATTTCGGATTTGTTATACCAACAGGAATAATAAATGGAAGTAGGTCTGTGTACAGTATCAATCTATCTTCATCTTCAAACTACTTTGAGAGACTTATAACTGCTGGAACGCACAAGTCATAGGTGCAATGAAAAATCAATCCATTTTGGCTAAATATGCGACTAACTAATATAGTCCAGTAATTCCAATGATTAGAGCTTTCAAACAAACAAACTCTTCAACTTTTATATAAGTAGAGTTAGATTTTTGTAATCGCCTCACAACAAGATCCAATAAACTTCAGAGAATCAATCTTCGTTTAATTAACTACTTTGGGACGGATACTCGTAAATCGATCGTCAGGAAACTGTCTCACAATTTAATTTGACGAATCTCAAGGTGGCTAAGGGTCTTTGTAATTGTTTTTAACAAAAGTTTTTGAGAGACAGTAATTGGGTATTCGACAAGATTTTTTTTATTTCATTTAAATAATAATATTATAAATTATGTCGAGATGTAAAAACGGCAGATTAATTACTTTCATATTGAACTAGTTATACGCATTTTAATGTTGCTAATTATACAGAGAGAGCTATACCATCAGGTGACATCACCTTCGTAATCCTCCATACTAATCTGGGGCTGCCCCGTACAAGTCGTCTTTTTGCAAAAAATAGATAGAACATGCGTCATCTACTAACTTTAAAAGCTTATAACTTTTGTTTTCGTTATATATTTTTTTGATGTTATTTCGCAGTTTTGCTTTAATTTAATATTACTACTACTTACTAGAAATATTTGTAATACTTAAATAAATAAATCCATAGTAGTCAAATACCATATTGGAAGTTAAGACAATTCATTTAGATGGGTTTTGTAGAGTATTGAATGGTTATCAAATTAAAGACTATTGTATAAAAAAAAAACATATTATGTATAAAAAAAAAATATTAAATTTGAAGTATTAAATTATGTACCTGAATAGCTAAAAAGATAAACGAAGCCAACCTTGACCAAAAATTGATCTCTATTTGAGAAAAAACTATTTACTTATCTGTTATATTTACCTGGTGAAGGTCGCTGGAAACCGCTGAATGCGCATAGCGCAGGACCGTGAGTTGTGGCGATCCTTAGAGGAAGCCTGTGTTCAGCAGTCTTTCGGCTGATATAATATTATGATCTGTAGTATCTAATTGATTCTGATCGCCTGGATATCGGTTACCATACAATAAAATTTCATCAAAATCAAACTGATTTGAACTTCTTGACCGTGAATTAAATTTCGCATTCATAATATTGGAATGGTAGATATACAGATTAGTACAAATAACGCATCTAAAACAATAATACGATTGCTTTTTTATTTTGATAGTGCAGGATGCACGATGTATAACGCTTAACACGCCTTGTAAAGGTGTATTTACACTATACGATGTGCCGCTTGGTTGCACCCTCCTAGTGGTGCGAACACAAAGGGTGCGAACATATTGCACCCCGGGCGATGTCCATGATACATGCATGACTGCGTACGTTTGTGTGGACACCTTAAGCATAAAATTCTTTTTCTTTTTTATGACTTCAAAGAAGGTTTTCAACTGAACTGTACCTATAGTAGATTTTTTCGGGAGTATGTTGCGCGACATCTCTGCTAAATGTGAACCGAATTTAATGAGTATAGTAATTTTTTGCAATTAAATAAATAAATGTGGACAACATCACATACATTGCTCTGAACCCAAAGTAAGTAGCTTAAGCACTTGTGTTATGGAATTCAGAGATAACGAAGGTACCACAAACACCCAGACCATCGGGTCTGGACAATATAGAGAAGTAGTTTTTCTACATTGAGCCGTCCGGGGATCGAACCCGGGATCTCAGAGCTGGCGACACCTTGAAAACCCCACGACCACGGAGGTCGTCAAATACCTTGACAGTTTATTAAGGATAATTTTATCGTAAAGGAATAATGATAGATGAATTCTGACAAGATCAAAGGTATTCAGGAAACAAACTATTAACATTATACTGCGAAACAAAATAACCATTTTCGTCTTCTCGTGCTTTAAAATTAACCCCTCAAAAGTCGGCCCTTATTGATTGATACTATTCGTTCTCAAATAAATAATTCTCGGTGCCTATTTTAGTTCTAACCCTGTCACTATTCGAGGCGAAATCGGGTATTATCGACCGACTTAGCGTGTTTGTGAAAACTAGTTTTTTTATGTTTATTTTGTATTGTACGAACTTTATTGTTGGCAAGTCCTAGGTCTTAATGACTTAAGTGTAGCCTTAATCATATTGGATGTTGAATAACGTAGGTAAACTAGAAGTAGTGGGTAATTATTTTAGGGCCTTATCAAGGCCTTGTTATATGAGCTTTGAATATAATTATTTTTACTAGCAGCCTACACAAACCATAAGGTTGATTGAGCGAACACAACCAAAATTGTCAAAACTAGATAAAATATACTCATGTATAATTTAAAAAAAACCCGGATTAATGCTTGTCTGACTCGCGCACCGAGGGTTTCTTACAAGTTTTGCTAATCGTCAAAGTTAATTCTCCAAAAACAAACTTGGCTGATGAAAAAATGTTCTCCAATGTATTGTGGGGTCACGAGTTATGATTTTTCGTGTCGAAAAACTGATACGAACATATGTATCAGTTATTTAATTACCTCATTTTGTGCAGAAATTTTGTAAACTGACTCTATACCAGACAGTACTCTTCACCCCTTTTGCATAAATATAACCATCGGTAACACCCTGTATAATTACATCTGTTATTTATTAGTTTTTATGTCAAATTGCCGAATACTGAAACGTCATTCAGTTTTAAGTCGCCGTTAAGTCTCATGCTGTCTCTGTCATTTTAAGGTGTAAAGTAGCGAGAGATAGACATTTAAGACCGTCTTAAAGTTGAGTTGCGTTTTAGTATTCGAGAGAAAATGACATTTTTGTTACAATTTATAATCTTTAAGACTTTAATCCAAATCCTTTGAGGCTATTCCTAGTTAAAGATTAACAAATTTACAAATTCAAATTTTGACTGTACAAATAGGCGAGTGGTATAGGTCACCACGTTAATTACCACTGTGCGCGACGTGCTGCGGGTTCGATCCCCGCGATGGGTCAAGAATTTGTGTGATCCACAAATATTTATTCCAAGCCTGTTTGTTCTTTGAATAACTGCGACACAAGGATAAAAAAAAAATATAATTGTAAAGTCATATTTTTTTAAAGAAACAGAATACAGTAACATATTTTTTAGATATTGATTTTGAAGGTACTGATACGAACATGACGTGTTCTTTAGATCTCCATTCGGATAAAAGATTATGAGTTTTCATTATACTATATTATTCAGATACATAATTGAGTATTTCTTTATGTAAAAGCAATATTTTCTCATAATTGTTGGAATATTTCTTTTGTTACAACGAAAAACGGCACTTTGAAGATTGATCAAAGGTTTCGGAAATTAATCTTTTACTCGTATTATAATAAATATTAATGTGGATAACATCACATACATTGCTTTGAATCCAAAGTAAGAAGCTAAAGCACTTGTGTTATGGAATTCAGGGACAATGAAGGTACCACAAACATCCAGACCCGAGACAATGTAGAAAAGGGGTTTTCTACATTGACTTAACCGCGGATCGAACCCGGGACCTCAGAGCTGGCCACACCTTGAAAACCGGTGTGTACGCCACTCGACCACGGAGGTCGTCAAAGGTTTTGAAAATTAATCTTTTACTCGTATTATAACTAACATGTTGATAATTATATTAAAAAATCAAAATTTTAAACGTCTGTTTGTCCTGTTTTCCCAGCTAAACCATTCCACAGATTTTTTTTGTAGTTAGTTATAGAGTTAGCTTAAATTCTAAGGAGAGACTAGGCTACCCTTTTCCGTGATAAAGGACGTCCACGCGAGAGGAGCCGCGACTAAAAGTTAGTGACAATTATAATAAACTGTTCACGACTGTACTCATAGGATATGTCCGGGTGTGCCCGACTGTTTTCGAAATCCATGGTGCTAGAAGTACAGTGACGAATAGTGTTTTATAATAAGGGATTATTGACTGAAGTGTTTAAATCTAATATTGCTCAACTTTTATTCGTTTACAATATAAAAATAAGTGCAACGATTTACTATATTACGAAACATTTTCAAATCTTATTTTTTGTTGTTTACCATTTTGGTGTAGGTAGAAGGAACTTGTTAAAAATAAATCAAAATTAGCGTATGTTTAGTTTTAAACATTAGACCGAATGAAAAACCGGCCAAATGCGAGTCGGACTCGCGCATAAAAGATTCCGTAGCATTTATACCTTTAATTTTTAATTCATATTATTTGTTGTTATAGCGGTAACAGAAATTTAAACTCTTTACCAATTACGGTTCATGAGACAGACAGATGGACGGACGGACAGAGGCTTTGTTATAGGTTCCTGTTGGCACCCTTGGGATACGGACCCCTAAAGAGGATGAATACAGACAATCACAATAAAACAAATTAAATACGATAAGATTATTTACTTTACTTGGCATATATTTTTGACTTTTATTCTTTAAGTGGCAAAAAGCAAAAAAAGGTTGCTTTTGTTTGCGTACTTTCCTGCTTTAATTTATCTGTTTTATGGCAGTCAAATATTCAAAATGCGTTTAACAGCACCATTACCAGTTCAGGTAAACTGAACTAAACATTCAAAACGCATGCGGGCAATTTTTCGCCAACGAAATCGGGTATGTCAGGATGTGATGGGTTACGTGATCTGGGTCGAAACTAAGAGGTCCTCGTAAAATATAACGGTTTTAACAGGAATCACGCTTGACCGCAAAATAGTGACACAGTGGCCCTGATTGTGTTTTTCCTTTTTTTTTCACGTGCCTTTGTTATGTAATTTAATCCTTGTGTCGCGGGGGTTTCACAAACATACAAATTCGACTAACGACTAAATAAAACAAAAAATGTTCGACTCGCGACACCACCGCCGCCGCGTCAGCTCATGATTAGGGACTCCTATTGAGTCTGAAACTAGTCGGACGATCCCGAGAATATGCGTGAGTAAACCGTTTTGTTTTTAATAATTATGAATACTCCTCACGAAAGTTATTATACATACATAACATGCATAAAAGACACCCAGACTTAGAAAATGCATTTGTTGATCACTGAAATTTATTTATTTAATTACAATTTATGTATAACTAGCTGTCCCCCGCGACTTTGTTCGCGTGTTTTAGTTTCAACGGTTTTTCATTTTTGCAACATTTTTCATTTATGCTCCGCTCCTATTGGTCGTAGCGTGATGTTAAATAGACTATAACCTTCCTCAAAAAACGGACTATGCAACACAAAAAGAATTATTCAATTCGAACCAGTAGTTCCTGAGATTAGCGCGTTCAAACAAACAGACAAACAAACTCTTCAGCTTTATAATATTAGTATAGATTAAGAAATTGCATAGGACACACATAAAGACAATAGAGTACAAATGCTTGTGACATGCAGGGGTCGAACCCGCGGTACATCTCGCATTGCAGTAATTGGCGTGGTGACCTATACCACTCGGCTATCCGTGCAGTCAAGGTAGCAGGTCTCATCTACGTAAGGTCTAGATCTTGGAAATTTTATGCATAAGATACATTAAAATAAGGAAATTAAATACATAACTTGACGACCTCCGTGGTCGAGTGGAGCACGCACCGTTTTTCAAGGTGTCGCCAGCTCTGAGGTCCCGGGTTCGATCCCCGGCCGGGTCAATGTAAAAAACCACTTTTCTACATTTTCTTGGGTCTGGGTGTTTGTGGTACCTTCGTTGTCTCTGAATTCCATAACACAAGTGCTTTAACTACTTAGTCTGCGTACTTTGGGTTTAGAGCAATTTATGTGATGTTGTCCACATTTATTTATAAAAACAAATAACTTACAAACTTTTCGTACCAATTGCTTGTTCATAGTATCTTTGGGAGAAATAACTGAACCAGAAATACGCATAATTTGTTTAAAAATTTACGTAATATCATTACCATTAATACTAATAAATTACTAAAGTCTCATTCGCCCTGTTGAGGTTAAAAAGCACTTTGATGTCAACAAACTCACTTAAACCCTGATTCGACGAAGACACACAAACAACACCAATTCAAATAATTTGTTCCTAATATTCTCGGCTTATCAAGGAAACGCTTTGATTACAACTTAATCTACTAAAATTGTAAATACGAAGTATCTCTGTCTATCTGTTCTTCTGTTATACTTTCACGGTTAAACCATACACCTGTTTTTATCAAATTTGGTATGAAGTTTGCCTATTTTTTTTCTAGGTAGCAACCCCATAAAAAAAGAACATGCTAATAATTATTAATAGGTTGCACACTGTTGCCTGCCAAGATTTACTACTTCTCCTTCTGCGGGTCTGCTGGCAGATATTTCTTAAGAAATAAACAGCAACTTTGTACATCTGTTTGATTATAAAAGGTAAGATTTTAACGAACGAAAACTATGACTTCTCTATCGGTTAAAAAAACGCTTAGTATAAAAAACCCAAAAAACTTACTGAATTTCAATACTGTAGCCGAAAGAGTTTTACGGTAATAGTACTGACATTCGAGATTTTTTTTGTGTTTTTATTTAATATTTGACACCAATCGTTTTTATAACTGATATAGATGTCATAGTTTTCGTTTGTACAACAAGAAAAACTCACCTTTTATATGTTGTTTATAAATCATGTTGTGTGTGTACATAAATAATAAAAAAACAAAGCTTCTTTTGCTGCGAAAGCCAGCTTCCAAGCTGATGTGTGAAAAAATATACATAAATATTAGAAATTGATTACACATTTCAATTTAAAAAAACAAACAAGACTCGATTTTGACCTAATTTATATGGGACCACCTTAGGAAATGAACTCTATCGACAACAAAAACAAAACCTTTGCCTGAGATATCGGATAACAAACATAAAAAATTCGTCGTCGCCGTCGATTTGGGGACCTCCTCCTATTAAAATCGGTTAAAAGTGATACTCAACCAACATACAAAAACTTTTGAAACACATCTCACAAGTGTCACTAAAAACTTTAAACCGGTTTTTTATAACACACACCCTCAGTTGTGGTAAACTATTTAAACTAAAACCTTGCTTTTGACCGTCCGTATAATGAATTAGGGGTACGCTTTGTAAAAGTTGAAGCAAACAGCCGAACTTCCATGAGGTCTCACCTCGAGCGTTTAGCTTGTTTAAATTAGGACGACCTCAAAAACTACTACACCTTTAGTAAATCTCTTAAATTGGATTACATTGTGTTGAGACTAAACGTTTACTTTTATTTAGAGGTAAGAAAGTTAAAATGGTTGTCTATATATATACTAATCTATATCTATACTAATATTATAAAGAAGTAAAGTTTGTGTGTTTGTTAAATTGTAAGGGGTAATCTCGGGATCTACTGAACCGATTTTAAAAATTCCTTCACCAATAGAAAGCCACATTATTGCTGAGTGTCATAGGCTATATAAAAAACCGAAAAATAAAAAAAGCTTTTACGTGGTAGTCCGTTTTGCAAAGTGAATCGGAGAAAAAACGGTCGAATGAAAGCGATTCTTACGAACGCTGCCTTAACTATGAAAGATATATTTTTGAGTTCTAGAGAAAAGATGTGGAGCTTGAAAATGCCTACAAAAAAGTCAACGACAGCATATGTCTAACTTTTATATTTAAGTTACAAAAAGTAGTTTTTTTTTAATATTAGTATAGATAATTTAATTTTTAATATTAATAAAATAATTTAAATCGTTAGGTCATATGAACTAAAAAAGGATTATTAACATTATGCCCAACGAAGTGGGCACGGGTCAGCTAGTATATTATAAAGCTGAAGAGTTTGTTTGTTTGACCGCGCTAATCTCAGGAACTACTAGTCCGATTTGAAAAATTATTTAAGTATTGGATAGCCCATTTATTGAGGAAGGATATAAGCTATATAACATTAGGCTGCGACCAAAAGGAGAGGAGCATAATTAAAAAATGTTGCAAAAATGAAAAACCGTTGAAACTAAAACACGCGGACAAAGTCACGGGGGACAGCTAGTAATGGATAATATTCTACCGGCCTATAAGATGACTGGGCACGATGAGGAAAAATCTATTAAGTCCGTCAAAATTATATTAGACAGTTATTTTTTGGCTATTTTACCGACTTCCAATTTCTTTCTTTTTGTATCTTTGTTACGCATATCGCGTCCGGTAAAATTGTGGATCGATTCTGAAAATTATTTTTAGTGGTCCCATATAAGCATCGAACTCGGTTCCTATTTTTTAAAATAAGAAATTGTTCAGTAGATAAAGTAAATCAAATTTCAGGAGTGGGGGCTGTCTTCAGTTGTCACGATTATGCATAAAATATACCTCGTTCCTATCGTGACGTCATGCGATATTTCTAATTAATGTCGTCGTGACTTTTTTGTTACCCTATTGTCCCACTGTTGGGTGAACGTTTTTTTTATATAGGAAGGAAGAGCATCGATCACCAAGCTTGCTCAGGATTCAGATTCCATTTAGAATTCAGGATTCCTCACAATGTTTTATGTTACTGTTAGTTCTGGTTCTTAGAATGTTTGAGAAAGTACTTGAAATGCCTAGCCTAGGTTTGGACCTGAAACCCTCGCATAGGACACTTCTACACATGGACAAAAGTTTCGGTGATGCGTTGCCAGCCTTTAAATATGATGAGGCTTCCAGATCTCTCATAAACTCGGCTATCTGCTACTTTAACTTGGAATTAAGTATGATTAGCTTCAACAACAACTTTATGCTCTATGTAATGGTTTGTTACAAAACAGTGACCATTTGAAGGTTATACATCTGCAGTGTCGTTTACATGGATGGCAATATCACAAATTCCAGACATAGTTCCAAGCGAATCTCTGATATTTCCTCCAAAACTTTTAGTATTGCAATATTTCTAACAAATGTTTAGAAAAGGAACAAATTCTTGTCCATAAATTTTCTTTAGAGACCTATGCACACACTGCTCATTAAAAGTTTTCAAAGAGTTTCATACCTGCATCGTTGGTACAAACTGAAATTTAATGAATATTTCAGTTATACCTATTTTTATTCTACAATCGTTTAGTTAGGGGCCAGAGGAAAATAGCTTCTACGTTAAAATTACTCCATTTTTTTCTCATTACACGTATTTTTGTAAGTCACGTCGTTCTAAGTGGTTTCGTTTTGAAGGTTTTTATTTCGGCTCTTTAAACCTCTTTTAAAAGAGGTCGTCTAAAAAAGCTGACTGTTTAACTAGACCCTTATTTAATTTGTATAAAATAAATACAATGACTATTAGAAAAGGCTATCAAATATAAAGAGAATTAGTGAAGGTTTAAACAAATTAGAGCAAACAGAGTATAAACTAATAGAGAGTTCACGAGATTTGGTAAATTAAGGACTGAAATTCGTAAAAGATTTTAAGTAAAACTAAAAATAAAAAAAAATATCAATTAAATTTGTGGGGTTACCACAAATTTAATTGATAAAAATCAAAGTCACATTTTATCTGGGATGGGGCATTAACATTTTTAACACCTATCGCGAAATCAAGAAAGTCATATATTTACTATATGAACTTCTTTTTTATTTTTACTATTTAGATTCTTGAACCTGAACCGTAATGTATACTTGTCGTCCACTGCCGCATCTTACATTACTATGTATGAAATTTTGTATTCTAACTTCCAAAAACTGCATTTTCTTCGCATTCAGCAATGAATAAAACGGGCATAACGTGACATTTAAGTCGGCAGAACTCATAAGAATGGTTCGTACACTTACAACAGCTTTCTTCAGAACTGGCTCAAAGCCAGACCGGAGGAAAATGATTTTTTTTCTATTTGTTTGTTCAGGCGTCTGATGAAGAAGGTAAACATCTTTCTGACCCTAATAATGTTAGGAATAACATACTTGAATTGAAAAAATATATTATATTGCCCCTTGTAATTATACATCACCATCCGCGATAATATATTAAAAAAAATGGCGCGGTCTTTTAAGAAAATAATGAAAAGAAAAGTACAACTTACAACTATAAAGTTAGTTAAGGTCAAATCTTGCAAGCTAAATCATGACCACTTCTTGACATACGATTGAGATGAAATATTGCATACATATTGCATCCAGTGACAGTACAACATTATGGTACTTTTGAGCTAGTCTGATGGAGCCTGAAGGTAGCCATAGGAACTCTGTAACGAAACTACGCAATTACTGTGTTTAGGCTTGTTTGATTTGACTTCATTAGTACTTTGACCCTAGCTGATTTAAAAGCATGTGTTAAGATTTTTTTTTTAATGATTTTGTCATTACATACATTTTGTCTACTCTTACTAAGTATTAAGTGATGTTCTAAAACCACTTGGCAACATGTCTAATTGTATCGCCTGACCCTTATTTCATGTCCCATCATTCGTTGAACAAAGACTGATCCTATAGCTGTAGATACCGATCTGATCCTATAATCGGTACGCTTCGTAAACGATTGTCGATCTCGGTTTTATGTGAACAGAATACAACGGAATCCCTCCCACTTGATGAGATTTCCCATCACTCGGGAGGGGAAATATCTTCTTATTCATTAATATTGGGGGCGCAGAATTGGTATTTATCTCGATGCTCTTAAACGATTTTTGGCATTTGATTTTTTTTCTGAAAGGAAAATTTTTATATACTTTAAGATTAAAAGTTAAGGTCGTGTAGTCGCGTTGTTTTTTAATGGGAAAGTGTTAATTATAGATATAATGACATATTGAGATAGTAAACGTAACGGCATTCTTTTGTTTCTGTTTTATTGTTTTTCAGTACACAATGTTAAATTATTTATTAGGGTCAATACATACTAGCGCAGATTTGAAAAGCAACAAAGCGTCAAATTTTTCACAATCAAAATAATATTACTTATGAAGTCGCCTACGTTGTTGAGTTAATCAACAACGTAGGTGATACTTACTCTTACACTATCGCGCTGCATGTTTATAATAATATAATTACTATGTAACGGGAATAAACGAGAAAATGCATAAATACCTTTGCCAATAGACTGCTTGACCACTGCCGGTGTAATCTGGAGGAAACGTCATGAATAAAGGTATTTATGCATGTTCGCGGTAATTTCTGTTACATAACATATTATTGTAAATGTAGGTGATGCTGAATTTTTAACATTAACTTTAATTTCCAATATCAACTTTTGGATTGACGCTTCGATGCGCTTCGACTCTGCGCTAGTATGAATTGACCCTTTCTTATGATTTCTATCTAGTTATGTATTTTAGATAAATTTAATTGGGTGTATGAAGTGTGATTGACTTATTTATTATAATCATCCGCGATTCAGTAGGCAAGTTTTTTCCTAAAATCTATATTCGAGAAAAAAAAAATTGTCCACATGATGAAAATCGATATAAATATAAACAAATGTTTAACTAATAACTCAGCCGAATGTATTTTTTGCCTTAACTTAAGGTTTTTACAGAGGAGTGTAACATAATGACCTACAGTTAAATTGGATTAAACGCTCAAAAATCATAAATAAACGTATAATATATCTAGGTTTTATCAAAACAATGTGTAATGATGAAACATGGCTTGGATTAAAAAGTGTAATTCCAGAATATTACTGTCTAAAGCGCTTTACGAAGCGTTTACAGCTTAATACTTAATCTGCTTTGGCTGTAGAGTGTTGTTGATACATCGGGACGATTAAATGGGTTTAATAGGTTTTAAAATCGGTATTGGTTTACCAACTTCAAAAAAGGAGGTTATCAATTCGACATGTATTACGTAATGCTATTGGAACTGGAATATATTCACAATATTATGATAAGCTACTAGAGCTTAATTTATACTTGCATACTAGCTTATTTTACAAATGCGAAAGTAACTCTTTTTCTCTGTTACACTGTCACGGCTAAACTGCTGCACTGATTTGGATGAAACTTGGTATGGGGTAAGCTTGGATTCCAAGAAAGGACATAGGCTACGTTTTGCTTCATTAACCGCCAAAACGCGAGCCGAGCCGTGGAACATCTCAAAGGACTAATTGAGTTTTCACTATTGCTTTTTTGCTTACCTGAGTACTATTAAAGTTTATCAATGACGCTTAAAAATGTGTCAAGTATTGTAATGAAGTTTTTTGTTAACATAAAATGTGATTTACAGTAGAATGTGATTGAACTTGGATTTAATCTCCTAAAAAAACTAACCATTCTCTGTATAAGTCCTAACAGTGTATTGGGGAACAGGCTGGTATTATTAAACCTATTATTTTTTGCTCTACTTTATGAAAGCCAGAGCCCCAGTCCGAAATATGTACCCTTGAATACACAAAATATATTGTGGCGTCTATTGTATTAAAGTTATAAAAGAAAATATGGCTTCTTTTAAGGCCGCAAGATGTTTTGATCTTATATGAGTTCCGTTAAAATTTAGATTTTTGATGTTAACGTTTTATGACTTGAATTTCTCCAAAATTTTGTCATAATAATGGTAAAAAAAATATTTTCAGTAGCAAAATTTTATTGATTTAATTTATTGTATGCTATAAATTTTCACTTGTCTTGTCCATGGATTCAAATCCAACATTTTTCGCAGACAATGCCTGAAGGCAATAGTAGTATATAACAGAAGCGTTATTTGCGCAGTACCGGACGTATTCCGCGCCAATGATTTACAGGCTACGTGCACGCTACGTCGTAGCACTCTCGTGGCTACGCCGTAGCTTCCGAGGGCCAGTAATGTATTTTATTTTAGTTTTCTATAAATTTTAACATTTTGTAGGATTCGTGTAAGCTAGTAACTTTTCGGTGCATTTATTTTAGTATCTAGTAACTTGGTTTATGTTGTATACTTTTAACCAGAGAACAGAGGCAGTATTACAGTTTAACTTTTACTGTTATTCTAAAATATAAATTGTGTGCGAGTGCTCAGAAATCAATGCATATATTGTTATGAATAGTATAATTAATTGTTTTACATTGGAATAAAATTCATTAAACCTACATAACTACTTTTATCACAACCGCTATATAAATTTAATAAAAAGATTAATTCAAACAAACATTAGCTGTAGCCCCATACAGTTTTAATTGTGTATTCAAGTGTTTCATACTTTTTTTTTAAGTTTGCCTAGACTGTCCCACTGCTGGGCAAAGGCTTAATAAATAAAGTGTTCCATATAAACATTTAACATTATTTATTTAAATTAATCTATTAAAACGAGAAAAATTTCAACTATTTGGCTCCATTCACAGCACGTCGGCCTTGGCGAATTTACTAATTCATATACCCAAAGTTGGCAATTTTATACCTAAATAAAACGACCTCTGACTAACCCCCAAAATGAAGCTCAAGTATTCGTATAAGGGTCCTTTCTATCCTTTGTTGCATAATGCAATGTAATTATCTATGTCATTTCTAAACAATGAATGAACACAACACAAGCGGATTACGGTCTAAATCCATGAATTGTGTACAACCAAAATTCTCATTCAAGTAATCCCTTGCCGTGGATTGAAGATTCGCCGCAAGCATTTGAGCATATAAGCAAGGGATTATACAGACTTACTGATGTGTGACAACCCATGTCGATGTAATCTGCCTCTTTATGCTCGTTCCGTTTTCAGTTAACGCTTTTTGATTGTACCTACCTTTTTTAGGGATTTGTTGTGTTAATATTATGGACGCAATGTAGTGGGTATCGAATGGTGTTCCCCAGGGAAGTGATAAAGGCCCTTGATGGCGAATATCTAAAGATTGATGTTTGTTTTGTATCGATTATTTTATATGTATATATATATGTTATACAACTTTTATTGTTGTTGGTCTATTAAAGTATTGACTACTTTGAAATCGCGGTGTTTTGAGTGGAACTCGGCTATTTTGTATTTTATTACTACTTGAATACAACACTAAAACTGTCATTGGCATAAATACTTATTTCCCTATATCTCCAGAGTATACAAACATGAATGTATGTGGAAATACAATTTAAAGAGGTACAAACACAATACTTACCTTTATAATAAATTGTATACATCCCTTAAATATGCGTATACAAGGGCGGAAATACCTAAACTTGACCTTTGATAAACCTTTCAGAGGGTCCGCTTTTTTGGACCCCATTTGACCCGTGTTATACGTCAAACACAATACACGACAACTAGCGTTCCATGTTTGTATGTCATTCATCATATTTATTCAAAGGTTATATTTAAATCGATTTTATGTTATTGTGCAAATTTCAGACGTCTTATATTTTTCTTTTGCCCTTAGTTCACTAGTGTCCCAACATAAAGTAGTTCTTATTACCCGACTGCGAGAAATTAAGGCAGGATTATGTTTTTAACGAGCATTTGGTGATGTATAAATTTCAACGTTTTTATCATCGTCGTCAAAAGAGCGCCATTTTTTCCTACCTTTGAACACTCTTAATTATATTATTATGTTCTTTTACTAATGTTTTTGTTAATATCAATTTTAAATATTTACAAAGATTTAAAACAAAACTAATCCCTTAACTTACAAAATCTCTAAAAATAACGTCCAAAAAATTAATCCACTTCGCTGTCGACTGGAAGTGTACCCATTTTGTGTGTTTATTATGGCTGTTCTTTTACATTATTTAACTACTACTGTACTAAAACAAGTAGTTTACAATGTTTTAAAGGTAGTATTCCATATTCATGATACTGATGAATTTGGATAACTCCAAGC
The DNA here is from genome assembly GCA_932294365.1 of Diachrysia chrysitis. Lineage (NCBI taxonomy): Eukaryota > Metazoa > Arthropoda > Insecta > Lepidoptera > Noctuidae > Diachrysia > Diachrysia chrysitis. The sequence goes on along the minus strand of OW028659.1, from coordinate 2,215,018 downwards.
TAATCCTTTTTGCTTTGACTGTTTCCGTAACCAAGGCCCAAAGCTGACGTTCGAAAATAGTCACGAGCACACCGTGCAAAGACATCACGTTTTTTAACAAAAAAAATCGAGTAACCAAACCGACTGGACATCACTACGTCGGAATTCGAATGAGCTGGAACTAATCTGAGGATATAATCAGCCAAGTGCGAGAGAAATTTGCACTCGGGGGGTTCCGCACCAAAGATAAACCTATATTTTTATATTGATCCGTTCGTAGTTAGTTATTATTTGTTACTCAATTCCTTATAACGACGCATATTTATACTTGATCTAGCTAGTTATTATTGACTTTTAAAAGACGATTGTATCTTAAAACATTTAGATGTAGATAGTTTTTAGGGTCGTTAGACAGTTTAGTCTAAGTAATTTGGTACTATTGATACTTTTAAGTTAGAGAACCCTAACAATTGCCAAAGAATGCTTCTGGCTTTGTAGTGCAGTCGGTTATAAAATGAAGCTCGTGTGTGACTCGTGGGAAGTATGTGGTTGTTTTTTGTTTCCTCCACGTTTATTAGTGTCAGAACATATTTCGCATGATTGCTTTGTAAGCTAACTTTAAGTGCATGTTTGAGTATTAGGTAAACACTATTTCCTGTTTTTAAGTTGCTAAGAACAACGAATGTCTTAAGTGATCGTTTTCCTCAGTAAGTACTGGACCTATTGCGATTTTAATTTGCAATTGTTTAACTATGAATTTTGTTTTACATACATCTACCTATAATTCATATCTTATTTATGTTCTAGATAAGTTTTGTTACAACAATTTTTAAGGCTAGATAAATACGTAAGCACTAGGTATTATTTAAAATAACCATAATTCCAACTAAAGCCATATATGTTCTCGTCACACCTTTTCAATTAAGCAGGTATTCGACGATACATTCAAAGATTGGAACGAAGATAAATACAGATATAGCCATGGACATGCAGTAAAATACAATATAGTTAACTAATTATGTCTTGTAAAGCCTTAAAATGAATGGTATGTGTAGCATTGGAAAATAAACGATTTGACTCTGATATGAAATTGAATAAATTGAAGAGAGATATTACACAAACTTTACATAAAGTAAAATAATTAATACACTATAGGTTAGTTATGGCGTAACTGTGCGCTCAAATCATTGATTGTGTCCCTGGGGAACCAGATTCAATTCCAAGGCAAAAATATCTTTGTGTGCCAATCAGTTTGCATTCCAATCAGTTTGGTGCAATTCATATATTCAACCAGTTATTCCACTATGTATCTTGGACAAAAATCTGATGTTTGCTTCATATTTTAAAGTAAATTATATATAGTTTATTCGTATAATTATATGGCAAGGGGTTTCGCAAATACTGAACTCATATACTCAACGAACACCCAGACTTGGAACAAATGTTTGTCCCATGAGGGGATTGAACCCGCAGAACGTCGTGTAGTGATAGTTGGTGAATAGTACCTATACTTTTAATTAAATTAGTTCTTGAGCTGAGACTAACAAAAATGGATATTATTTTAAATAATAAATAAATCATTTATTTCAGGCCGCTAAAATGTCTATCATATTCTTATAACTGCCTCCTAAGTTAAATGATATATCTCAATCGTTTCACTTCCGAGAAAGGCAAAATACGCGGAATTAACACATACGTCACGTGTCTTGTTGCTCAGAAATATCAATATTGTATAATATACATTCGAAAGTCACTTTGTCTGTCGCGCTTTCACGCCAAAATGACTGAACCGATTTAAATGAAATTTGGTACATATACAGTCTAAAGCCTGAGAAAGGACATAGGCTACTTTTTGCCGCGATAACCGACATCCTTGCGGGCCGAGCCGTGGGAAGCAGCTAGTATTGTATATTTTTGCGTTACTTACTTACTTGTTATGAATTCAGACATGTTATTTAGCTACGGGGCCTGTAATGATGTATTTCCTTTCAAAGGAAATAAGGATAGAATTGAAAAGAGTAGATGTAATGCCGTGAATGCTTCCCTGACATATAATTTGGTAGTTGGCGAACTAAATTAACTGAGAACGGAAGATAAATATTCATTCAATACAAATCAAACACACAACTTTTCATTTTTACAGTTGATTACATCATTCCCGTCTTGTATACAGACAGAACAGGATTTCTGTGCTATGCAAGTTTGGCATAAAGCCAAGAAGACTTCTAGAGCAACCTGAAATCAACCTTATGTTCTGAGAGTTAAGAGTCATGTATACCGCATTGGTTTTGTTCCGTGGAGATAAATAAAATTCCTTCGTCGGACGAAAACTTAAATGCGATTCAAAATTGGCTGTCCTATTGGATTTCGGTCGATCTATTGTTGTATACGGTTGGGCCGCGTTGATAGCCTTTTAGTTATACCAACATCGGCTTATAACTGTTCCATAGCAAGTTTTATGAAGTACAATCGTATTTCTGTTTTCATACATCTAACGTTTGCATTAAATATACTCTTTCATGGTTGTCTTTCAACGTGACACAATAATATTCTTAAAAATTTGGTTCATTCAGACTTCCATACTAATATTATAAATCCAAAAGTAAGTCCGACTGTCTGTCTATTACACTTTAACGGCTAAACCGCTGAACCTATTTTGATGAAACTTGTTATGGGGTAAACTTGGACCCTAAGAAAGGACTTCTTCTTCTTCTTAGCGAGTCGATCACAGAGAAAGGACTAAGGTTTCTTTTTGCGATTATAATCGACACCTTTACGGGCAGAGCCGCGGACAACAACTAGTTGTTTCATAAACGGTTTGTAAAAATTGCTACAGAAATTATTTATTGTTTAATGAGTTATTTCATGGTAGCCCAGTGGCTTAATAATTGGTTTGCACAAGGTTACATGTTTAAGTCAAAGCCAGTATGTATTTCTTTTTAAGATTTGTAACTAAAAGAAAGTTTACGAATCAACACGAATATTATCGGGGTTTCAGAATTGTGTTGTTGGAGGTCTAACCTAAAATATGGTATATTTATTAGATATAAGAACTATACAACGCGTACAAAGTTTCAATTATTCGGAAGTATACTATTTTCATGGCGATATTGTTTCTTCAAGTGCTAAAGTTGACGTGCGATACGGGGCGTGGGTGTATTTGCGTCGTCCGCACGATTTTTAAAGGATTATATCAAGCTAATGGACAACGACACTAGCACGTACTCCGTGACGTCATACGAAGATCTAGATTATTTTATATGATAGAGTTTACTTCACTTTTGTGTATCCGAACGTAAAATAAAATCAGTTTGAAAATTACTTTTGCAAAGGATGTTTAAATCTTTGTGAGTTTAGTCGTAATATATCTCACTATTATTATAAGCTAGCGGTGCCTTGTGAGTGTGTTTTGACCGCTTAAGTAGTTCTTGTCGTGTGTCGATCAATGGCAGTCATATTTTTCCAGACCAGTACTCAACCACGCAAACAGCATTGTTCGTGACCTTGTACAGATCCTCGCAAGTGCAGGTTGTAGGGCATGCTGGGCAGCTCATTAATTGGGCCATCGTTTGAGGGAAGATGCCACACTCACACGGCTCAGGTGTACTGTAACTCCATCGGCACATATTTTCATTACTCCGGCCGACTTGGGTCCGGAGCCTATTCAGTCTATCACGTAGGCCATGGTAAGTTGAAGCCAAGGCGAAGTATTTCGGCTATTGGTATGGGTGGTATGTTTGGTTATCTGTTTTTTCACAGGTCGGGTCTGGTCTTATGAGCATCAACAAGCTATGTTGACTTTTGAGCCTTTGCTGTTACTAAACGGATTTAAACGAAATTTTGCATACTTATAGTTTTTAGCCCGGATTAAACTTAGGACACTTTTTGAACGGAGCAACGCAGGTAAACGTGTCGTAGCAGTGTATTTAGTAGGCCGAAGGTTTTTCTCAGTTACATAAATAATACATCTATCATGTTTCTCAGTAAAAAAATGGTCCACAAATCACAGCTTTCTGATCTCCATGTGTTACATTTTAACATTTTTCTGTGACCTGGTTCTGTTTGCACCACGTGTATATTGTCCAACTTAACCTTGGTTTTGGCCCCGCAATGCGGCAGACCACTTTAATATTTTAGTTATTCGTGACACATGGCCTTAAGGACCTACTAACTTGTATCCTCCATAAGGTTATGGTGTGCCGAGATAAAAGATAAATAGCTTTGTTTTATATGAGTTGTATTTGTAAATCTTTTATGTAATTTATTCCCAGATTCGAAACGGCGACATACTAATTAATTGATGATAGTTTAATAGTGAATCCTTTTTGCTATTTTTACCCGACTGCCAAAGAAGGGTAAAAAGTCCATATTTGCCGAAAAAAAAAAACATTAAGCTTACCAAACGTTTCTTAAAAATTTTGAACTTTGAGAAAACAAACAGTATTTCAGTAAAAATAAAAACTAAAGTGTCTTGTATATTTGAAAGCGATAAACTGTCTGAAAATATCATGAATACTGACGATTTTCATTAAGAAAAAAAGCAGAAAAGCTACAGAACATTAAAAACATTACACTACCTCACGTTAGCACCGTGTAAAAAAAAAGACGAGTAGGTTGAAAAAATCTCAAGCATAGTGCGTACACTAATGTTGTATATTATTAAAGTCTGTATGTCAGAGTGCGTGAACGTTAAAAATGCGAGGCCAATTGAACCGTGGGTACCGTTCGTGTATTACCAAGAAGTTAATCTAACCTAAATCTTCTTATTTACATGGTTATCTCGTTTACTTGACGAATAAAAGATAAGGTTCAGCTAGTGACTTGCTATGTGAGACGGTACGTCCTAAGGTAATTAATAATTAGACTAGATTCGACCTAGGATACCGTACCGGATGGTCAATTGGTACCCTAAATTGACTCCGGCATTTGCACAGAATTGACGGGCCTGTTGGTCTAGTGGTTAGTGACCCTGACTCCTAAACTGGAAGCCGTGGGTTCGATTCCCGCCCAGGACAAATCTTTGTGTGATGAGCACGGTCATTTGTTTTGTGTCTGGGTGTTATTTATCTATAATATGCATATCTCATTTTTCAAGGGCTATCCTCAGTATTGAAATATACAGTATTATTATTATTATTTTGTATCTCTCTTTTTTCACGGGCTATCCTCAGTATTGAGAATACCAGGTCCGTTGAAAGGCTTACGTGGGGACACAGGTCCAACACGCAGTGGCCTTGTTGAGAACTTTACTCTAAACTGGGATGAGGCATCTACTAGGGCCCATACACCTCTGCTCTATGGAAGGACAGACATGAACGGTCCAAAGTAGATACAGAGCTATTGTAAATTATGAATCGAAAGTAAAAATTTTGGCTATGTGTAGGTAAATGTTAGTGGATTGGTTATTAGAACTAAATCGGAAAACTATGGCACCTGCCTTCTAACACATAATATTATTTATTATTATTATAATACAGGCTCTGCCTAGTTTGGAATCAGATGGCCCTGTGAGTGTTGTACCAACATATTATTTATTTATTATTGCATTTTTAGGGTAATGTTAATAAAATAATTTTCGTAATTGTTTTCGTAACTATACAAGGATACAAAAAAAAATACCCTTTCACTTGCGCTAGCGTATGAGAGGTAAATGTGATGTCTCAGGATGAATAATTAATTTAATTAGTACTAACAATTTTTCTTATTGAACTGCAATGTCCTAATACGGAGAATGTAGGCTTATAACACATCGATCTGAAGGCTACTCAGCCTAAAAGGTAACGGGTACCTGTCAATGGATCTAAAAACACTCTACCAAAAGTAATGGAGCCTGGTTTTCGGGCCAGTATTTTCCCAGCTTGGTCCATTTAGCATCAGGTAGGGATCTTAAATGGGGTAAACTCAGGGATGCCAAAGCGGAATGGGATAATGAACTTAATATTGTAATCTTGGACAGGGTTGCGGTGATCGTTGAATTCTTTCAGATATTTGCGGGACCTTTGGTTAGATTTTCTGGACAAATTGTTTGGTTTTGCGGTATTTCTGTGGCCTTTTTTGAGACCTCTTGACTTTTGATACTTTTTTTGAGTTGCATTGAAATTAGACTGTAGCTCTATTGTGTTGTGAACAAGCAACTCAGAGGTATAGATTTCTTCTAGTTTAGCCGACAAACAGCATACTAGTCGTTACTTTTAAAAGTAGTTAATGCTTATTATAAAAATACAATGAATACCAGTTGTTGTCGTGATAGGGAATCTGACAAATATACTTCACTATTCGACTGGCCTGTTGGTCTAGTGGTTAGTGACTTGACTGCTAAACCGGAGGTTTGATTCCCACCCAGGACAAATCGCTGTGTGATGAGCATGGTCATTTGTTCCGTTTCTGGGTGTAATTTATCTATAATATTATGTAACATGTATGTATGTATTTAGAAAGAAAAAAGTATGTTTACCACTTCTCTGGTTACCATAATACAGGTTCTACAATATTACTGTTATTATTGGCACTGCAACTAAAACCCTGAAATAAATATTGTCATATACTAAAAATCTAATACATATTCAGGTATAAGAATATTTTGCGTCATAGTACCGATATAATGGTTTCATGCCGTCAAATTCGGAGTTTTCTGGTAACCCTAAGAACATATCCTATTAAATGGAATGAAGGAATTTTATATATGCAGGCCTTGCGGTAATCAATATTAAAGGGACCTTTTTGAGAGGTATCGACACCCGATTGTATTTCGACTGAATTGAACTTGTGAGAAATGGTCTCGATTCAGCATCGAGTAATCTGATCGAGTGTGTTTATTGCGTCGAGATTGCTATACTTAGATTTAAGTAAGATGTTATAGTCGAGAGGCAGCTTGTTACATTTTGCGTTAACCTGCAGTGTGGTAATTTGATATACTCATTTATCTGCAAAATGTATATATTCAAAATTTAAAAATAATATTGAAGATATAAGTTTAACCATTTAGAAGTCAGGCTTTGTAAATTATCCTGTACTTTAGACTATACAGGGTGTTACCGAAAGGGTATATCTATCCAAAAGTAGTGAAGAGTACATCAAGTATAGAGTCAGTTTACAAAATTTCAGCTCAAAATTAGTTAAATAATTGGGATATTTTTTTTTCGTCAATTTTTCTGCACCATAAATCATAACTAACGTTGCACCGCACTTCGAGTGTCAGCATCTCTTTACTTCACTCGCTAAATGTTAAAATAAATCGGTTTAGCGGTCTGGTTCTGAATTTTTGTGTCGAATAATAATAATTGATGCAAAAAATTGGAAATTCATTAATGCACCAACACAATTTGAGCTGAAATTTTGCAAACTGACTCTACCCTAGAGGTACTCTTCACCCTTTTGGATAGATATAACGTATCGGTAACACCCTCTATTTATTACAGTAACATTCTGGCAAGCCCTTTAGGAAATTAAACATAACACAGAAAACAAAAAACATGTGTGACAAAAGCAATAACAGCGAAATATGTCAAGGTCAATTATACCAAACATTCCATTACCCACTTCCTTTTCCATTTAGATAACACAACAAAAATTCACCTTTAGCATAAATTCAACCGCCTCATTAACGCTTTGTTGGAAAACGGTGGTATGGGCTAGTTCGAACAGTAATAGCACCGTGTCACGACACTGTGTCGATCATTACTGCCTGTTTATATGTAAATCATCTATTATTACAGCCGTCAGTTGTTCTAATGGAATTCAATTAGTGTGTCTGTGTCTTATTAACTTACAGCTTGTTTTTCATTAATGTGAAAGTGATTCAGTGGCTTTTGAAGTGAATAATTACATTTTGGTGAATACTTTAATAGGTGCTATTAGGCAGGATGAAAGCCTGGTATTAAATGGCGTCACGTGAGTAAACTGAAAGAGTGTTTTTTAAAACCACTCCTGTGATAGAGAATTGAATCCCATTAAAAGAAATTTTAAGGACAACCAGACTTATTATCAATGTGGACAACATTACATACATTGCTCTGAACCCAAAGTAAGTAGCTAAAGCACTGTGTTATGGAATCAGAGACAACGCACGTACCACAAACACCCAGACCCGAGACAATGTAGATAAGGGGTTTTCTTCATTGACTCGTCCGGGGGTCGATCCCAGAGCTAGCGACACCTTGAAAACCAGTTATTTTGAGGACCATGGAGGTCAAATCACCCTTTTTGGATCCCAATGTTTGGTTGTTGGCCTGGTCATCAATACCACTCAGCTATTTAGGTAGCGAAAGATATTCAGACTTTTACTTAGGATTCAGATATACCTAGTGCCTACCAGCTTGTATCTTTATGCCTCACTGCAAGGCTGTTCTGGTACACACAAGGTACGGTGGTTGATCACCATACTAGCTGTCAACGATTCACGATTTAATCAAAGATCTGAATATTTTATAGACGCAAATGCTGTCAAAGTCTTCACGACATTAATCGACACTCAGTCTCATCTCTCATCTTTTTTACTCCCCGTTGAAAAAAGTGGGATGTTATTTCTGGTCTATTTTCTAGCTATAAACGCAGTGACTATCTAACCGCGTTTATGTATACTATTTATTCATCGCGGAAGTCGTAAAGTGAACGTAACTGCGGTTATTAAGTGTCTGCCAGCGTGCTAACTACCAGTACATCATCATGGGGTTGTTATTGAGTTTAATACGAATAAGTTTTAAAAATAGTTTTGAAAGGGGTCATAATTAAATAATAAAAAATATTAAACAAATATTTTTTGCTTTTTCAAAATACGAAAACCCTAAGTAGATAAAGAGAATCGAAGTTTAGGAGTGGGTCTAGTGACGTCATGGTTGCGTACAAAACGCACGAAATTGTGCAATTTCAAATCAATCTTCCGTCATGAGTTTTTGGGTAAGTACGTAAAATAAGGAAAAATACAAATTAACGTATATCTGCTTACACCCAAAGGAATAGAGGCGTAGTGGTTTGAAAAACACGTCGCCATTACATAATGCTTTATATTTATATTACGCCGAAGGTTACGCAGAGGTTCTATACTCGTTAGGTAAACAAAATAGGATCGAATCCGTGACAGAATCTTTTTTTCTAATGTGCCTTTACGGTTATCATGGCATCACCTCGTGGCTAAGTGTAAGTCGTTGATCGATAATACATGTTAAGCCGCGCTCGCCGCGTTTGATCCGTGGATGGGTAACCATTTATAAAATATAGCGAGACCCCTCCGTGCCTCGGAAAGCACGTTAAGCCGTTGGTCCCGACTGTCATACGTTGATCTTTGACAGTCGTTAAGTCATTACAATTCTGACAACCAGTCTTACTTTGGGATACTGTGTTACCCAGTAAAGTGGGTTGTGGAGGTCAGATAGGCAGTTGCTTCATGTAAAAATACGGTATTCAGCTGCATTCGGTAAGACCAAGCTATCCCAACATAGCTTGGTTAAAGGCTAGGCAGAAGAAGATACTTTATTTATTGTCCCATGCGGGAGCAAAGATTTCCTAGGCCCATTTAGAACGATTTGACAAGAGATTTATATATTATATCTGTCCCCCGCGACTTTGTTCGCGTGTTTTAGTTTCAACGGTTTTTAATTTTTGCGACATTTTTCATTTATGCTCCGCTCCTATTGGTCGTAGCGTGATGTTATATAGCCTATAGCCTTCCTCAATAAACGGACTATCCAATACAAAAATAATTTTTCAATTCAAACCAGTAGTGACCTGAGATTAGCGCGTTCAAACAAACAAACAAACAAACTCTTCAGCTTTATAATATTAGTATAGATTTAAGATCTATAATATTATGTATACTTATATTATACAGCACCTAAGCTAATAAAGATCTATACCACTTCCTAGTATACGTTAATAACAATAAGTAAAGTAAAGCCTTGTATTTTCGATCGCTAAAATAGACTATTATGATTTCCAGAAGTTTCCGAATCAATACTTATAACAAGAAGCTTCCAATTTATGATAATTATGAACTATAATATTATACCAACAATGAAGTTTAGTTTTGCCCGAGTTTATTCAACCAAGAAGACAAAGGACTTTCAAAAGCATTGCGTGTGAAGAAAAAACAACAATAAATTACCATTTAATCAGTTTTGCCGAATAACACATAAACAAAACTATTTTATTCACAAATTACAGTCATTTAAAGTCAGTGTTCAAAGTTGGTTAACGTTTTCCGGGCCCTATTGTAACGGGTATAAAATAAATTAAGCATTTCAATAAATATAAGGGTATTTTCTTTATTGATTTCGCTTGGAGTTAGATATGGATAAATGAAGTGAAAAAAAAAACCTTACGAACCTTGAAAAAAATATCGTTTCTTTTTATAATAAGGGAACGTAAAAGGTAGAAAGGTACAATTAAAGTGATGTCATGACTTAGATTAAACATAGATAAGCATAGAGTGCGCGCATCGCCAGTAGCACCTTGTGCCAAGCGTAAGCAAATTTTTGTCTGTAATTTTAGTTTTTGAGATAGTTTTAATAAAGCGGCACGCTCTGTGCCCTTACTCTCCAATTTAATTTTAATTCTAATACAATTATTACAAAATTGATATTTGTTTAACAGGCAGGAGAATCAGTTTCCTTAAAAAAAAACTGTCTATTGAAGGAACTGACTGGAATCTTAACGTTGAAAGTATTTTTTTGTACTGTGTTGTTTGTGTGCCTGCTAAATAAAAAACAATTTTACATTGACATTGCATTAGATTTAAAACTAAGTTGGGAAGTAAGGGCACTTTTTTGACGCTTATTTTACTTGTTCATACTAGTGCCAACAGTTCATACTCGATATGCGCACTCTATAGATTACTTATTTTTTCTTTAAGTGTCATGATAACTACAACTGTAATTAACTGTTCTAGTAATAACTTAAACGCCTGACATTGACCTTCACCTTCGAATATGTGTTACCAATTTAATTCTCAAATTGTCCAAACTTTGTGGCCCATGTGTTCTAACTTTTTCAATTAACTCATAATTCTTTAATCATTTTTTTTCTACTGAATACAAAGAAATAAAAGAAATAAATTGTATATTGGTTGGAATAAATCCCCTTTTGGGTATGACTGCTTCGTTGGACTGCCGTGCACGAGGTCACGGGTTCGAATCTCGGGTCGAGCCAAAACAGACTGGGTTTTTCGTTTAGATATACTCAGTACAGCTCAGCTCAGAGTTAGGAAGTTAGGTGGTGTTTACACCCCGGGATTCGGAAAGCACGTAAAGCCGTTGCTCCTGCACCTGTTCTCTCTCCGGTCGTGTCGGATTGCCATACCATCGGACTATGAATGATGTATGTATACCCTTGTAAATTATAATATATATAGTTATAACTTAATATCGTAACGTTTGTATAATGCACCTACTTCTTATTATCTCTGCACCACCTCATGGTTGACTGGTAGAGAATGCCTCAGGCATTAAGTCTGCCATTATACTTTTATGTATATTTAAAGCATTAAAAAAATATCTCCCGCGCAGATGGGTAATCTCTGTTTAGAGAGGCCGCCGTGAACGAATTTCGTCCAGGAGGACATTATGTATGAGAGTCCCACTGCTTTTGCCTTTAAATCCAGCTGTGTTTCGATATTTCACTTTGTGACGGTTTCACAATGGTGTTCAATAAACTGAATAAATTTTCTTAAGAATTAGAATCCAACGGGAACCTCTTGATATTAAGTATGTGAGGTCTTACTAACTTCTCCATGTTAATATATCAATATAACATATATTGCCAAAAATTTTATAAGAAGCAAAGCGTTTACCAGAATCGCGTTGAAAATAAATGATGTATTGAATGATTAAATGAGGTTTACAAGGCATCCATTGTGAATTACTTTTGTTTCGATAAAACCGCTCGTCATTGTTTACCGTTCAATCGGATATGGTTTGTTACGTAAGAAGCTTAATTTTCTGTCTAGTCACAATGCTGAACAGTTCCTTTTAAGAATTATTTTCCAAAAGATACTGCGCATTCTGTGGAAATTATCCGATTGAAAATGGATGGTTCGATAGTTTGGTTGACCACCAGTGTTCAGTGGACATACTCTCAAGTAGGTTTTCAATATAGTCTATCAACTTGCAAAAATGCTAGGTTTAAAGTGACAAATTACCTTGGGCGGAATGGGAATATTAGGACTAACATACATTTTCACAAAAAACACACTTATTGTCATTTGTATATTAAACTAGCGATCCACCCCAGCTTTGCACGGGTAGATAAAACATTAATGCATTATACACACTAACCTTCCTCTTAAATCAGTCTATTTATTAGTAAAAAATTATATGAAGATCCGTTCAGTAGTTTTTGAGTTTATCGCCTTCAAACAGACGCGGCTTATTTTGTTTAATATTATGTATAGGAGGTACTGCTTGTAGAAATGAAAATTGATATACACAATAATTTCAATCGGGAAAACAGATAAAGATGTCTCCTTCGTGGAATTTAGTAATTAAGAACACTTCTTGCAATATAACTATGCTTCGTTTGAGTTCACTTTCATTTCTCAAATCTCATCTACTCTGTATATCCTATGTATTCAATCCTGTGCAGCAAAAATGAAAACTATGTGTTATGAACATGAACTGTTTCGCCCACGTTTGAGGCAAATCTGCAATCATTTAGACACACAGACTCTGCACAAACATCAGTTGGATGCAAACAGTAATTTGAGCCAATATCTAAGCTACGAAATTGGGTCGTCAAAATACCGACATAGTAATGGGGTGTGGGCGCTAACTAGAGCATATACCGTGCGTAAGTTTGAGATCTACTTACACTCAACGTAGTTTATAACTTACATAGTCTTTAACTACATTGTTTTAAGACGGGAGGCGGCTGGATTTTTCTCTGAAAATGCTTCTAGAGCAATGATTTTTTCCAAATGTTTTACTTAATGCGTGTCCTTATTATTTTATTTTTCCAAAACATAATCACTTTAAGAAATATGAGCCTCCAAAAATGCCCCTTTTACCGCCGTGTTCCGACGACTATCAGACAAATTTAATAGGATTTTAATAAAAAAGAAAATAAAAGAAGCTTAGATCTAACCTTACTTTAAATTTTGATGGAAAAATTGTTTGGATCAGTCCCATTTTGGAGAAGAAAACAGCGGAATACGAAACGTATTTTGGTCAACGATAGTACCAATAATTAAAATAAAATCTCTCTTTTTATGAAAATGTTTAGAATCAAACATTGAGTTGTTTGTTATACATTGGTTTATTATATATCACCTTTGGGTGTATTCTCTTGATCCCAGGACCCTTGAAAGAAGTTGAGGAATACAAATAATAATAATAATATCTTAGGACATCTCACACGGTCGTCTGATCCCAAACTAGGCAGAACCTGTGCTATGGCAACCAGACAACTGATAAACATACTTATATATTTCTAAATACATACATATCTATACTATACTAATATTATAAAGCTGAAGAGTTTGTTTGTTTGTTTGTTTATTTGTTTGTTTGAACGCGCTAATCTCAGGAACTACTGGATCGAATTGAAAAATTATTTTTGTATTGGATAGTCCGTTTATTGAAGAAGGCTATAGGCTATATAACATCACGCTACGACCAATAGGAGCGGAGCATAAATGAAAAATGTTGCAAAAATGAAAAACCGTTGAAACTAAAACACGCGGACAAAGTCGCGGGGGACAGCTAGTTATAGATAAATTGCACCCAGACACAGAACAAATGATCGTGCTCATCACACAAAGATTCGTCCTGGGTGGGAATCGAACCCACGACCTCCGGTTTAGCAGTTAGGGTCAATAACCACTAGACCAACAGGCCCGTCAAATGTAAACAAATAAAATGGTAGAAACTATTTCGCGGTTTTGTCAGTTAGGTGTCCAGTGTAACATAGTCTTTCTGGTAGAGTTAGTAGGGTTTTAAGATTATTTCTCCCAAAAACGGAAGGGCTTTGAACATCTAAGAAGTACAAAATGGTATGTTTACCATTTTCTCCGGTACGGTAAACCCATCAAAGGTCGAAGGTTCAACAATCGATAAGCACCCTTGGGACCTATATCTTGTCACAATACGTGTTCTTATAGCCCGAGGTACCCTTTTAAGGGATGTTTGCCTTCGACATGAGACCTTAATATTTGTTCCTCTGTACAGAAAGAATTCGTTCATATACTTAATATTCAGTAAACAAGTTTTTAAAATAATTGTTTTGGGAATTTTAGTACCTAAGTATGACGGTTTCTTTACTGTTACCACAATTTTTGTTAATGGATTAGTTCAGATACTCCTAAAAACAAACTCATTTCGTTATTACTGGTTTGAAACTAAAGTGCTGCCAATGTTATAACTAAAAAAGGGTTATAACTACAATCGGTTGACTGCACATATAAAGTGTGTTTGAGGAAGTAAAAATTATATTCTCAATATGGTCATGTGTGATGAGCACATAGTAGTATAAAATGGTTTGATAAGCCGTATATTATTTTATCTAAAGCTTAGTCGGCCAATTGATCAAAAGATCTTAAAATCGAATTATAAATTGGTCTGATGATTAGGTCTGGTTAGAAACTCAGTACGGATAAAATTTCGCTACATTTCCGAAAGCTGCATAAGTTTTAAGTCCATGTCAAGATGGTACTAGATGTCCCAATTTCCGATTTCAACGATCAATAGAGAAGTATACGAAATCAAAAATCCATCCCTCTTGATATCGGGAACAATTTGCTGCTTTCTACGGTTAACAAAAGCCTTATTGAACTCAAGTCTTCCAGAACATGAGCCTTATCCAATAATATACCTATTGTCCTTTAAGTGTCCGATCAATTGGGAAAATTACTTCTAAAGAACTTCCCCATTAATTGGTGCCATAATGAAATTAATTGCTTAATCCATTGTTTGTGAACCGAATGCTGTAAAGGAAATGGATGGGGCTTTGAATAAAGTCTTCGTTATTTGTTTGTTGGGAAGGAAAACAAAAGATTTGGTTGAATGGGTTGCGACCAATCAATCTATCAGTTGAGTTAACCATGACTTTCCTAAGTGGATCATTGTCGAAAATTTTTAAAGTAGGTATAACTGGTAGGAGTATCTACTTGAAAAGAGGTTTATATAAGAATGTGTATTAAAGTCGGTTTTTTGTTTACCTATATTTTAGGTTTTAAAGATGATGCTGATGACCCGCTAGCATTTTCAGCAACAACCTAGCCTAGTAACCCAAAGAACAAAAGCAAAATCCTGTTCAACAGAAACTCTAACAAAATTGATTAAAACCTGTAAGTAGTCAAGACAAAGTTTATAAGCAACACAATTTACTGGTCTTTCATTTTGTTGTTTAATTCTACTTGCAGAAATCGCAGAGTTGTATTCGGATTTACAGGACCTAAATTAAAATGAACTTTTTATAACAAGTGGATATAAAATCAAGCTGATTTTATTTAGCGAATGGAATGAATCTGGGATGAGGTTAATAAAGATGAATGAAATAGAAAGTAGACCTCTACTCTTCTCATTTCACTGTCATTCATCAAAACAATTTGGGTAAAAGAACCGTGATTGCTCAGAATTTTAGAGACCCTTTTTTCTTATTTCGAGTTTTCGAACTTGAAAAGTTTAGGTAATTTAAATATTGTTACATTGCAAATCAATTTAAGCCGAGAGAAATGCTACTAAACTCATGCCTTTTTAATAAAATCTTACTTTAAATAAAGTGTACAACCGCGGTTTAAACATAATCACAAGTGATACGGTTTTCAAAAAACAGGCAAGGAACTCCAAAGGGTCTCTCGTTATAAAGGTAACTTATTAGACCACTCAAAAAAGGTCTAGGTTTTTTCCAACCTTCATAAGACGTACATTCGAAAATTAGGGTATGTAGTCCCTTTCCAATTCTCCTAATAAGTTTCAGTCTCAGAGGGCCCGAACATAACACGCTCCATTTTTCCCAGTACTTTCAACTTTCAAATGTAAATTAATGTTAATTCTGAAATCACCGCTGCTTACTCTACCCAACCTAGGTTCGGCCCAAATGAATAAAATCTCCGTCCAGTTTACTTTAGTCGTACAAAAACAAAGGTACCAACTTTTCGGTCATTTAAGAAGTTTTTTCATTTTGTATGCTTTTTGGAAGGAATCAATTTTGAGGAGATTTTCAGTTGTTATAATTTTGTAAGGTGAGTGCGTTGGGGGTAATTTCTTAAATATGTAATATTAGGTTCTAAATATCTTGTTGTTGTTCTTCTTGTTATCTAAAACTACTTAAGATACATAAAGAGTATTTGAAAAAAAAAAGTGTTAGAATATTAGTACCAAGCTGACAATAAGACGCGCAGGTGTTTCTATCATAAAATAATAATCAACAATAACTTTGCTAAATTGAGCTTATTATATAGAAAAATTCCTTCTACAAAAAACTCACAGCTTTCAAGTACTACATAATAAAATAAACTAATTAATCTTAAACCTAAAATATGGCATCAAAAAATTCGTCCACATAGCTGTCCACTGGGAGTGTTCCCTAAAGGCTGGCAGCATTGCCACGTTGTATGGCAATGCTTATCCTCTGTCCAAGGTAAAAGCCAGCCCTTAGGTCGCGCGAAGTGTCAACGAGGTGTTTGGTTAGATCTTTAAAAAAAATGTGCGTACTCGGACCCCACGGACCAAGGGTCTCAACTATATAATGATTAAGTTTCATTTAAATTTTAAGACTTTTCTGATGATCGTGGTACGTTAGAATTATTAGATGTAGTCAGAAACAAACTGCGTCCTCCAGAGAAATTATAAAACGTCAAGAAATATGTCTCACAAAAGTTTATACACAAAAATCAGGCCAGCCTGACGTTTCGCTTTAATTAAACGAATTACTTTGTCGTGATATAATTTCCAGAAATAAGAAATACGACACTTACTTTTAAGGCATCCCAAATTTGGCCCTTGAAAAGAAATCTAACGGTTAAATAGTTTTTACCCTCTAGTACTTTCACTGTACAAACAATTTCTTTTAGTTTGAACAATAATTGGAATAGTTCAGTTTAGCTTTCATGTTGTTTTATCTAGGATTTTTATTTTGCCTTTATTTGCCTTTAGGTAATAAACAGAAGGCTGGCCAAAACGTTTTTATTGATTTGAATTTATTACGTTTGAGCCTTTGATACTTTTTTTTCTTAATTTATGGTCCTTTTAGAGCAGGGGTTCCCAAACTTATTTTGTCTACTGCCCACTTTGAGAATAAATTATTCTTTAGCTCCCCCATATTTTCACCAACTTAAAAACCACTATAACTTCGAATTAAATTAATTATTTTGAGCTATATTAGCGGATATTTGATTTTTTTTCTGAGTCTCTTACCGCCCCCTTTAGGCCTGCAGCGCCCACAGGGGGCGTTATCGCCCACTTTGGGAAAGGCTGTTTTAGAGGATGACTTGTAAAAGGCGAATAATTAAAAGGCGATCATTGTACACAGTTAGTAGTGTTTACTCGACTTTCTGCAAATTCATAATTATCATAGTACATTTTTTTTTCTTTTATAGTACTTAGACTGTCATACTGCTGACCGTTTGCTCATACGGTAACACCTGCGTTTTTGCTTGTCTCCGAAGAGACGTACCTTAATGATAATTGGCCATTTTTTTAAAACTGACTTGTAGTAGAGATTATATTTGAATAAAAAGGTTTTAGTTTATTCAGTTCAGCTTTTCTTAGCTACTTTAAGATATTCTAGTTGCGCTTGAGAAACACCCTGATTAAAGGTCAAGTGAAACTAGCTTTTTACCCTTGGGGTACTCGTTTCCGTCGAATTATTGGTAAAAAATCCAGCCCCTGTAGCCAAGTGACATTAATTCTTTAATCGTTAACAATGATAAAATTTGCTTAAATGACATTTCGTTTCGATAAACACGTGACTTAGACTTGTCACTTCCATACATATTTTAGTAAATACCTATGGACCGAATAAATACCTGTTATTTTATATATACTTAGCTTAAGTCTCAAGTTCCTATAAGAAAAATAAATAAATGTAGAAGTAGTAGAAGTTTAATTAAGTATATTCGCTGAATTTTTATATATATATATTTTTTTTTTATTGTTTTAATTTTAGATGTAAGTTTAATTTTATTTTGCTGTGCCCTACAGGGTCCACGATTGTACTTAGCTCTAAGCCATTTTGTAAAATCTCTAATACATTGTGGAATGCAAATAAATATGCATATGAATATGAATATGAATATGAATATGAACATTTGAGAGATTCGATCAGCGTTAACACTTGTAGAAATGTCACTTGGCTAAAGAGGGGCTGGTCATAAACTATCTGAGTATCTGTGTGGTTTAATTTCTTTAGTAACTTATAATTTTGTAACGAACTTCCATCCATCCTTACAAATATCTACATTCACTTATATGTATATTACCTTGCGTAGTACTGATATCCCTATAGGAATAAAGATAGACAACGGTCTTACAAAGAATAAAACAGGTCGCAAAGTTTCAGATTTCAGTGCTTAAACATCGAATATGGGTCTCACACGTCTGTTTACGCAAGAATCATTAGCAGTGTTACTATAAACCGCTTACGTTATCCAGTGCAGTGTCCTATTCCAATTAAACGCATATTCACGTTTGTGTTGGGCGAGTGTAAACCCCATTCAGTATTTATACGGATGTTTCGTTGCGCCTTAATTACAAGCAAACTTGCTCGGAATTATTCAGTTTTTAATTATAATAGTAGATAAGGAAACTCTTGTGACCGCGTCAGTGTTGTCAACTCGATTTTGAATTTATTTTGTGTTTGTTATGTAGTCGCTTTGTGGTCGTGTTTTGTTTGTATTTATTTCTTCGAAATTATTTTAAGATTTTGACATTAAGGCCAGCTTTCACAAGCCCCGACTATCTTTTTAATTTAGAGTTAAATGGTTAAATTAACAGTTTTTATACAATATTGTTAATTTAACTTCGTGTTACCAACTAACGTTTTCGTGCAAGTGGGCCTAAGGATTATTTTGTTTTTTTGTTTACCTTGATATTTATATTTAGGTAGTAGCGCCCCGCGGCTGTACCTGCGTGTTAATTAAAAATTGTGATAATTATAACAATAAAAAGTAGCTTATGATAAGCGCTATTCCATGTAATAAACTATCTTTGTACCAAATTTCATTTAAATCCATCCAAACTTTCGTATTTATAATATTAGTAAGATAACATAATGTGACTGGATTTTAGTTCGCATGGATATCCTTTTATCTATTTTTTTCATTCACTTTCAGTTCAACTTATATGATGACTTTTCTATCACATATATCATTCACAAGAATGTAAAGAGATAAAGTGTTCTTAAACTGTAAATAAATAAAGTTCCATAGCATCACACAACGTAAAATGACAAATACTCAACCTAACTAGGTTTTTCCGTGGTTAGTGGGTCAGCGTTGAAATTTCGTTGGCCTTATAAAGAATTCTATTCACTTTGCCAGGAGAAATTTGAGGTATAAACTTCGTAGCTACATGTGAAACTAAAAAAACACGGAATGTGCTTTCCTGGGTGTAGGATTTATAATTTAAGTCTTGAACCTCGAAATGGTAGTTTTATGGAGTAGGGCTTTGAAATTAGCGGAGGTTTCAGATTCTAACTATGAATACACCCTGCTTTGACCATTCCAGCCATAAACGAAGGTCTCGACCTCCTGGTTGCTCATGATGATCCCTGACTATCTTACTTTGGCTTGCAGTCTTACACACAATCGTTGTGTATTACAAATCCGTAAAAGAAGGGACAACACTCCAGCGATTTCAACCATTAGGAGGCATCGCTCTGCGACTTTCCTAAAGCGAAGGCAGTCCACTAGGATTTTTGCCGGCATAAAAATATACGACTTGGACTATTTAAGATACTGCAAAAGATAATAAATAAGAGATACAAAGGGGTCTTACCCGCAACTTGGGCCAAAAGTCCTAGCAATAAAATAGTCCACGAAAGAACAGCACATCAAATCTCGAATCTCTTCGAGTCAGCATCGTATTTGTCACAACTTCCAAACCGTTTCTATGAGATATTCCAAGGGATCCATGGGAATAAACTTTACTTTCCATTTCCTTGGGGTGTAGCTACTGATTTCCGTCTAAGGAAATTGTATAAAATATTGTATGTACACAGAAATTGCTTTGGGTTGTAAATCTTTATGCTGTCTTGTGGATAGGCAGTGAGATCGATTACTATAGCTATATATTTCTTCGGAGAAAGAAGTACTGAGTGGTCCAATGTTCGAGCCAAGATTAAATTAGGTCGATGTACTCGAAATTCAATTGATTACGGTAGAAAGAAATTCTTTTACGATGTCGTAGTCAATGGGACAATACTTGAGGCAACCGCATGTTAGTTTTGGATTATGTGACAAATACTAAAAACACTGTACGAGTTGTTTAGGTTATTTCGTATTACTGAGCTGTCTTAAAGCCAAAATAAATAATATGTGTTAGATATGCTTTAAGATATCCACAGATGCTATCATTGTTAAGTAAAATTTTGCATCCAGTTCGTTGTTCAGTGGGTAGTTGGACTTTGATAGGGGTAACCAATTCGAAACGTTTGACCGATAGTTTCTGGAAATTATTTATTAATTGATTAACTCTAAAAGATTGGATGAAGTGTGCTTTTTAATACAAAATTGACCCTTGTATATTAAAACAAATGTCGATTAAAATAAAAAAATAAAAAGACTGTCTGATTATGTATTAGTTAATATTAGAAATAGGTTCAGCTACCTGTTATGTTAAATTTTGCAAAAAAAAAAAACTGTTATTTCTTGAAATACAGTTTCTAATTCGTATATTTATTTTCAGATTGGAGTCGCACTCAATGGAGAAAAGAAAATAATCCGAGAATTAAAACAAGTAAGTCATTATTCCTTTTATACACGTAAATTAAGTTAGGGTTGTTTTAGACATATCCTTTTATCCCGAATACAGAACATTTTTTACAGAGAATGAGAAACTAGATTATGCAGATGAAATACAAGTAGTTTCTTGTAAATTCGCACAATGACAGGGCAACTTGAAACCCACACTTCGTGGCCAAACTCGCAAAGGGGCCGGCACCATTAGCAGATTTCAGTTATATTTCGAGTTTCTTTACAAAGTCTGCAACTGAAAGGTCCTTAAGATAATCACTCTACGCTTTGTGTAAAGTTTATTTTTGAGAAAATCCGTACTGCGATACCAGTGTTGTCAAACAAATAAGTATTTAATCGGGTAATGTAATCCAGTAATATTCAAGGCTCTTAAATATTCCGGGATGATTTAAAAACACATTTATCTTTGTTTCTGTCTTATCTACGTTTTTTTTTAATCAGGAGCAAATTTTAAATGTAGGTAAATTTCATTATTATCGTATCGACATTTTCAATGAAAAGTTTTAAAATTTGTAGATTAGAACTTCTGCAGCGAGAGCAAGTTACCAGTTTTAAAATAATATAATTTGGCCTTCAAAAAGTGTTGTGGGAAAAAAATGAACAATTTTTATTATAAATACAAATATATTCCAATCCCGATATCGTGTATCTCCAAAATAGCTCTAATTACGTTTAAACATAGATCTAAAATACATTTGAATAATTAAAACTCTACCCAAAGTTAGCATATAATATTCAGTGTAATTCACATTTTGCTCTGCTATAAACGGCCTAAGTAAACCCATGCTTTACTACCTTCATAAAAGGCTCAGAATTTCTAAATTGGTGTTGTAATATGTTTAATAATTTCGTACGTTTAATTTTAGAGGCTGTACCAACATTTTAGTATGTGAATGTGTGTATTTTTGTTTGTCTGCCACAAATAGAACACTTTGTAATGTTTCGTGGGTGTTGAAAAGGGTACAATGGGTTTAGGTACAGGTCTGTAAAATCTTCTTTTTCGGGTCAGAACTTCTTAAAACAAAGGAGTGTTGAAAATACTGCAAATTAATATGTATAAAAATTCTTAATGTCTGTCTATTTTTATTTTTTATTATTTATTTTAATTACTTTAAACCTAAACTGTCCTACTGCAGGGCTTCTCTTTATTCTTTTTACACGTTTCTGTTGGCCGCTTTTTGTTGCAAGTCCTTCTTGTAATTATTATACTTATTTGCCTACAGCAAGCCAATGTGCTATTGTATACCCACGTATTGCCTATTAGTATATTAGTTATATTAATAAATTGTCTATTAGTATATTAGTTATTAATAGACAATATATTGTAAAACTATAACAAAGTTGGGTTAGTTACACCACTTATAAGTCAGGAATGGGTGAACCGATTTTAGTATCTCTGATTATTTAGGTTCGTCTTTACCGCATAGCAGGATGGGAACATCGAGGAAAGTCAGGAAAAAAATATGTTTTACGGGAACTTACGCGAACTTACGCTATGTAACATTCCCTATTTACGGAGCTTTATTTTTCGTTATTTCTAGCAAAAGCTATCACACAGTCTTCTCTATTAATGGAAGCTTTTGTTATGAAATAGAACTACAATTAAAGTAAAGTGACTTGTTATTTTCTGGCCTGATTTAGGAGCAGAAAGGTTTCAAAGGTTTAATTTTTTTTATTTTACTCGTTTAATACTGAAACTAGAGCCTGAAATTATATTAACTTTAGAAAGTCCATCCGTCTGTCTGGGGTGGGCTGTATCTCATGAACCGTAGTAGCTAGAGAGTTGAATTTTTTTTATAGTGTGTATTTTTGTTGCCACTACAAAAAAATATATTATAAAAAGTGGTTTCTACTAAAAACGTGTTTTTTTTTTTGTTTTAGCTTAATAATGGCAACAGGTATACGCCTGAAATGCTTACTGAGCTGTATCGCATATTCTCAAAAACAAAAATAACATATAAACATATTTAAAAAATTAAAGGACGCTCTAAACAAAAGGCATATTTTTACTTTTTTTTTTGCTTGATTTTAACGACTTAAATCTTGTACGCTGATGAAATACCGTCTAATAAATTACTAGACGTAATAAGTTCTTGATAATAAGTTCTGGATAATCAATGATAGGCGTATGTATAGGTACAAATCGTTTGGACTTATTGAGAACAGCAAAAAGCAAATAAAGAATTTGAACCTTAATTTTTATCAAAGTCGGAAAATAAAACATTTAGGTAAACATTTAATTAAAAACACATTCGAGTCATGAACAAAGGCGAAAATAACAAACATTTCTAAGATTGCCTCAATTCTACCTTCAATAAAATGCTGCAAATTATTAAATTTCCATTGCCTTTGTTTTCGCGCCACAACTTTCACGGTATGCGCCTTAAATTATGGTTTTTTTTTTACAGAGATTCGTTTTATAATACGTTTATTAAAATTTTTGCTTAACACATATCAATAAAGAAAAAAAAAAAAAAATTGACACTGATACAAACCCGAGCAAAATAAATCACTCTGCAAGGACAAGATTTTCCAAACAGAAGGTATAATAATTAAATTAATAGTGAACACAATCATGTGAATAAAATAGTGATGAATTTGGATGTGGAGGGCTGGAGAGGAAGAGAAAGGCCGAAAAAAGGTGGATCGATTGCGTGAGAGATGATATGAGGGAAAAATCAGTGAATGACAGTATGACGGCTAATAGAGTTACAATGGAAGGAGAAAACATTGTGCGCCGACCCCAAATAAATTGGGAAAAGGGGAGGAAGAAGAAGAAGAGTAATTAAATTACGAGACACTTAGGCTTTTTCAGACAAAATACCTTCTGTAGGTAATAGGCAAAATATCACTCTGTTCCGATTATATTACTTAACTCGCTTTAAAGTAATCCTTAAACTCTCCATAGGTAATAATAACTTAATGACCGAATAATGAAATGACCATCTTTTTTAAGTCACCGTTAAATCCCTTGCTGTCTATGTCCCTGTAAGGTGTAAAGTAGCGATAGATAGACATTTAAAAGTCTCTTTAAGTTCATTTGTGTTTAAGCTTGAGGGTCTAGAAGCTTGATTTATTTAAATAAAACATGAATTTTCGATCACCTCATTATGTCCATATTACAGTACCGTAAACTTTTTGAAAATCACGACATTATACCAAACCTCAATAAATAAACCACATTTCTATTATAAATTCGGTAGTAGCACCTGCCAGATATGAATTACCTGTGTCATATCTGTACTGTTCACTGTCATGATAAGAAATATTATCAAAGGAAAAACAGGGCAATGTCTTTTTCGTTTATTCATTATTCAATTTTAGGAATGCCTAAAACATTAATTTTGTGCGGAACAAAGCAGTAAATAATGAATGTATTGTATTATATTTACTGTATATACATTGTTTCTGCAGATAACTAATTTCAATTAAATATCCTGTTAACATTATAAACTTTCTGTTATTCTTACTAATATTATAAATGCAAAAGTAACTCTGTCTGTCTGTCTGCCGCGCGTTCACGCCAAAACTACTGAACCGATTTAAATGAAATTTGTTACACAGATAGTCTAGAGCCTAAAAAGCACATAGGTTGTTTTTTGTCATTTTGCCGCGATAACCGACATTCACGCGGGCGGAACCGCAGGAGACAGCTAGTAATATATATATCATCTATCTGCGCTGACTTTTAAAAAAGTTAAGTTATTTCTAGGTAATCTATTGATGCGATTTAAATTTATTTTCACTGACTGAAACGACTGATTTCTTAACTTACAGTGATGAGATAAGATTGTCACAGGATATGTTAGTTGAAAAACAAAAAATTGACATTGCGGCAAAGCTGGAGCCCAAATTGCTAGTAAGTAATAAGTAGCAATTTGTTATTAAAAAAATGTCTTTCACATTAGTGAATTCAATCCCGCGGCGGATTTCACAGAAATTTAATTCACATACACAAATAACACCCAGACTTGGAACAAGCAACTGTGGATCACACAAATGTTAGTCCCATGCGGGGATTGAACCCGCAGCACGTTGCGGACTGTGGTAAATGGTGTGGTGATCTATCATCATCATCATTTCTGCCGAAAGACGTCCACTGCTGAACATAGGCCTCCCCCAAGGATCGCCACAGCTTACGATCCTGCGCCTTCCGCATCCAGCCAGTGGTGATCTATACCACTCGGCTATCCGAAAATATGTGTGATTCAAAAAGTTCGTTTTAAAAAAAAGCAGAAACAACGCGATAATACGCAGAGAAACGGTGGTTTTTATAAAAAAATAGCTGTTGTATCGTATTTTAAGCGAAAGTTGAACACCGCGGCGGTTGTGGGCAGAAAAAGTTTTTCGAAAGAACGTGCTGCGGCAAACGAGAAAATCGTTCGTAGTATAAATGCTGGATTAAAATGATACGTAGGTTTTTTACTGTTTTATATTTTTTGTTGGAGTACCAAAGGGTTGATTCTGGGCCCATTTGCATTTTTAAGTTCTGTTTCGCGATTGTGTTCTTAATAAAGTAGGTTTTGTGTAGAATTTGCTACTTCGGTTCATGTGTCTGTTTCACGGTAAATAGAAACGAGATCAGTTGAAGCTAATCTCAGTTTTTCGCGCTTAACTGAGTTTAATGTTTAAATTTTTATTTCACCAACATAATCTGCAGCAGTTAAGGTTGTAATGTTTGAACTCGATTATGGAGAACTTAGTTCATTGGAACACGGTTTATAATTTAACTGGTAATAGCCTTAGTATTGCCGTTAACCGAAATGAAAATGTTCCATCTGTATATAAGTATATGTTTACACTACAGTATCATTCACTTTGATTAAGTTACATAAATATAATTTAACTTAAATGAAATCAAAGACTGGTTTGAAGGTAAATATTTATCTAAAGCTAACTTTACCGAAAAACAAGTAAAACATTTTGACATAAATTGTTGTAAGTCCAGTACCTTTGATAAATACTGAAGTTGGACAGCTTAGATGTTTAATTAATCAATAATGTCAGACGAAAGTATTTAATGGTTTTATAAACATTATAACCTTGTAATAGATCAGTAGAATTTTGAGTTACAATAGCCAGGCTTAATGGAAACTTGTAATAAAACTTTATCTAGATTTCGTGTTTCAAGTAAATAATAAAAAATGCTACCAAACGCGAGTCGGACTCGCACATAAAGACGTCTTACTATAATAAAAGATTTAACATTATGTAACTTTTAAATAATATCGTAATAGAATAAAAGAATAACAGTTTTATGACTGTAATTTGATGATTGGAATCCTTTGGTACCGTTTGGCAACGAAACCAAAAAGAAAAACAAGTGAATGAACCAAAAAACAAAGAAATATTAACTTCACTATCATTATTGACTTGACTCTATACAAGGGATTTTATAAATTTTGACGACCTCCGTAGATGAGTTGTGTACACACAGGTTTTCAAGGTGTCGCTAGCTCTGAGGTATCGGGTTCGATCCCCGGACGGGCCAATGTAAAAAACAATTTTTCTTTATTGTCTCGGGTATGATTGTTTGTGATATCTTTGTTGTTTCTGATTCCGTAAAAAGTACTTTAGCTACTTACTTTGGGTTCAGAGCAATGTATGTGATGTTGTCCACATTTATTTATTTATTAAAAAGGCAAAAAAGAAACCAGAATTAATATTAGATGAAACAAACAATATTTCAGTCCTACCCTACTACATAGTCGGCCTGTTATTTAAATACGTTTGGCCAAACTTTAGTGTCCACTTGAAACGAGGATTATGTCCAAAACGCCTTAAGCTAGGAGCTCTACTGACATTCGTGTCCCGAGTTTCCATGACACTGTAATCTGTCCGTCTGCCTGTTATCCGCCCAGCTTAAATGGTATGAACGAAGAGTTTTTAAATAAAGTGTTAATTATAATAAAATTTTGGATGATATAGATGTAATTTGCATGTTTGTCATGGGGTTGTATGAAATATTTGAGCCCACAAATGTCAATAGATTAGAGATATCTATTTTTAATAGTGTTTGCAATGTAAAAATCTTATTTTTAACACTTGAAGTTTGAAAATACGGTGTCCGGTCATGAAAACAATTTTGGATTTTTAATTTTTTAAATTTAAAATGTCTTATTGTAATACAAACTATAGTCATGTACATAAGATTTCAACATAATTAGAATATGAAGAGAATCCTTGAATCTCAGTGGAAATAGAAAACAGTTTATATAAACATTTAATTTATATAATGCTGCGATTACATGTCGTGAAGGCATTACAAAATAATAAACGAAATATCTCGACTGTATATGAAACTATATCCGTTTCATATCAGAAATTGGGCCAACGGTTCTCGGATCTCAAAATTGAACGTATGAATGTACCATATTATGTACCTGTTTAGGTTTCGATTTGATTTCGTTGATGACATCATAATATTTATCATTTTATTGGATGGTTGAAAGCAAATACTACGCAATAGATATGGATGAAATTTAATATAATACAAAAGCGGAGCTCTTAATTAATTAAAGAAAAAAAGGAAAGAATCTAGTCAAAGAATCAGCGCCATTATAGTAAGTTTTTATCAAAGTTACATCGATCTATAAACTTAATTATTCGTACAAAAGTGTCGACTATCATAACCTTTAAATATTTCTTAATGAAAACCATGATTCGCATAAAATGTATGCACCAAAACTTACTCAGGAAAATTAACTACTTATTTTCATTTAGCATTAACCTAATTACTTAATTCTGAAGTTAGAAGTAGCATGAATACGAAACAATTTACGTTCTAGGATAATGAGTGACCGACGTCGAGTGGGGCGGCGCAGGGCCGCGCATGAGCGCGCTCTCCCGCCCTAACTAGGGTCCTGGGCGATGGGCACGGGGGTGTCCGTCGTCCAACTATAGGACCCACGACGGGGGGCCGCATTCCGTGCTACGGGTGTGGCTCCAGTACGAGGCGGAGAGGCCGACGCTCTTTACACGTCGGTCTCCAATCATGATAGTGTGCTGCTGGCCCCTATTGGCCAGCGGACCCCGCGGTTGGTGCGTGAAGAATTGCTATGCATTACCACGCACCAACACGAAACGCGGATGACGTAGCACGGCGGTTCAGGTTTAGTCAGTAAGAGTCTGACACTACCCGTTCGCTCCCCCGAGTGAGCGGGTGTCCATGAGGATTCCCCCGCCCAAACAAAAAAAAAAAAAAAAAAAAAAAAAAAAAAAAAGGATAATGAGTGAGCTCAGCAATTGTTGACATCAGAATAAATAAGGAATACAACCGCAGCCAAAATATTATTACATCCATCTTTCTATTTTGTCCCATAGACTCGGCTTTTTGCCAGCGACTTCAATAAAGTTGTCTTCAAAAGCAAGCAGTATGGGACCTTTATTTATGACTTTTGTATTTTCTTTCGTATCATTTCTGTCTAGACCAAGCCGTATAACGATGTAAAGGGGTGTCTCAGAGTTGATATTCCTCTTTCAGTCGATATCTTAATGTTGGGTCGTGATGCTCTCCATGTGGCATAGCGTGATTAAGTGTCGATAAGATCAATGGCCATTAATTTGTGTGGGGTGCTGCTTCGTACCCGACTAATGTAACATTTTTCAAAGTTA
This sequence comes from Diachrysia chrysitis, assembly GCA_932294365.1. Classification (NCBI taxonomy): domain Eukaryota; kingdom Metazoa; phylum Arthropoda; class Insecta; order Lepidoptera; family Noctuidae; genus Diachrysia; species Diachrysia chrysitis. The sequence continues at coordinate 2,186,526 of OW028659.1, read as the reverse complement.
TATGTGGTTTCTTAATGATTAATTATTATCGTTGAAGAACTGGGTTCCAAAATCGCCAGCCAACAAGCTCGGTAATCAGAGCTCGTTGGTTTTCTTAATAAAAAGACGCCTTTGCCTTGCAGAGGGACATTATTATAGGCCAATATTATTGGTCTGGCCTGTTGGTCTAGTGGTTAGTCATCCTGACCGCTAAACCGTAGGTCGTGGGTTCGATTCCTATCCAAGACAAATCTTTGCGTGATGAGCATGATCATAATACAGGCTCTGCCTAGTTTGGGATTAGATCCACGTGTGTGACTAGTCCCAACATATTATATTATTATTAATTACAAGTATCTGTGATCTTTCTACCTAATTATTTAGACACTTGGTTCCGACCAAGTGTCTAAATAATTAGGTAGTCCGCCATATCATCTGAGTATATCTTTTCTATATCCTTTCAGTTTCCAGACTTGCTATTAACGAACAGTAAGTAGCAATAGTTGGAGTGTAACTTTCACATTGTTGGTGTCAGTTTGGATCTGGTCTTGATTGTTTTTTGTCTGGGGTCGCGTAGAATTTAAGCAGTGGTTATAGTTAAAGTTAAACAATGGCTCGAATATGACTTTGTAACACATCATTATTTTAAGATTTTGCGCGAATAAATAAAATTCGTCTACAACAGTTTTTTTTTATGAGTTTTGCAAAGTACTTAATTATTGAGTGTTCAAGTGATCTGATTTAGTTCTACATAAGTTTATTAGAGTCAAATACGTTCCGATTTTATAAATATTCTACATTCGTTTTTTTTATTATTAACTAGCTACTTTAAGCTTTAAAAACAACCCCTTCCTTTCGACATAAATGTTGTGTTCATTGTACATTACTACTTGGTACTACAATCACAGATAACAATCATTTAATATATCAAAGTCCTAAGAAAATACATAAAACCAGCAAGTTTTCTCTAACTTAACCCACACAGCCTTGTATAGCATAACTTGTGGCATATGTTCCCCTTTTTTTACTACAGTCTTTATGCAGATACATCCTTTGTCGGGGACAAGAAATTATGGCGCAGACAAAACTTTTGTAGCGATGTTATCCTTTTTAGGGTTCCATGCCAACATGACCTTTATAGTTCGCTGTCTGTTAGAAGGGTTTTATTTAAGTATTTCGTAGTTCATTTTATTAGAAAATATAAATCAAATTGTTGAGTGAAAATTGACCATATGATTAGGTAAAAAAAATATTTTATTGTACGATATGCCTAATATTATTAAAATATTAATTGAAAAATGTGATTAGTTATGATCGTTTTAATTAAAACAAAATTAAATGTTAAATGCTGTTTTTGGTAGAAATTTAAAATTCTCACAGTGTGTGTATTTTTATACCAGCCTGTTTATGTCCCAATGGGCAAACGCCTCTTCTCATATAAAAATAGAGCGTTCACTACGCGTGATCACTTGCGGGTTGGTTATTTTAGACGTTTTATTCACCGATTAATCAATGGTGTCTTAGAAAAATTAAGAAAGTACATACGTATAATTTTGAAAACGTCACATTGGTACCTGCAACCTTGTGCATATGCATATAAAATCCGTTCAATGAACCGCTAGGCCAAAAGTAATAATAATTATCCTAACTTCTCGAAAGAAAGTCCGACTCACACTTGACCGCTACGTACTCTTGGTATGACGTTAAATGTTTGCTATTACCATATTGGAGCCAAGGACAGACTTAATCGCGATGTTTAATGCTACGTTTACACTACAACACTATAAATAGATTTTTTAGATACCCACTGGAGAAAAAGTACCCTTGACAGTTAAACTAAATTATACTCAAAGGAAAATTCCCTTATTTAAAAAAAGAGCATTTTTTTTAATTTTCTTTCTATCTTCGGGGATCGAGCCGGCTTACTGTTATGGCACCAATTGATATGGTCAACCTAGAAAAAATCTAAATTTACATATTTTAAATGGTCAATATAGGTATTTAAGTTTGTGGCCTCAGTTTTCATTTTACCAAAATAAACATTCGACTTTTAGACTTCGAGATTTGATAATTTTAAACTCAGTCACGGAGAACTTAATTCTTAATGTAACTGGTGATCGTCCTTATGTGTCGCTGTGTAAAAGTAGCTTTAGATATAGTTATTATGTTGTTAGACAAACTGTCTTGTTTTTTGTAGTCATTTGTCAAAGTCGTCGCGATAGGCAGTTGTTATTATAGATTAGGTCTAATGAAGATATTAGTTTCTGTACTTAAAGTGAATTTATTTAAGTTTGTGTTGTATTTAGGAGTTTTTTTTTTTTCAAAAAATAAACGTATTTTTTTTTGTGTAATCTGTTGGGTTACGGTATACATAATATTTATTATTTTAATTATTTGTTACGCATTAACGCACTCGGAGCGAATATTTGTAATTAAATAGAAGTACTTAATATTGTTAAAATATTAATGGAAATTGTGAAAAGTTTGATTGTTTTAATTAAAAAAAAAAAGTAGTTTAGGTTAAACTAACAACTAAGCAATAGAAATAGTTGTGCTTTGAAATTAACGGTAGACCTGATTAGAACTCTCTTAATTCCCATCTTTGACACGAAGACTAACAAAAAAAAATTAAAGAAAATTTGGATAAGCTTAATCCCCTTGATAATACAGTATTTATCAACTTTCAAGGAAATGATAAAGTTTAAAAGGAACAAATTTTCCAGATGACACCGTAATTTTTTGTTGCTATTAATTTGAAACATCCTGTTTGATTGATGACCACTTCCGTGGCTCTGATAAATTGTTTAATATTTGCCGTTTTTTCTAACTAGAGATGAAATAAACGGGATATCGACGGTTTATGAAAAATAAAAATCTATTTTGTCAGTAGAAAAAAATATTAGACACAATTTTTTTGCTTTTTTAAAATAAGTAAAACCTATATAAAGTTTAGGGGTGGGGGCTAATGACGTCACACGTTTCCACAAAACGTACAAACGAGTGACGTCATGCGACAATTTAAATCGTTACGTAAAAAAATAAATCTAATAATCTTCATGAATGTAAATGACGGATATAAAAAAAAAATTACCACTTTTTAAAATTTTTAGAAAAGCAAATTAGTATTTGAGGATCACTTTCTTGTAGGAGTTAGTTTAATCTACAAAAAAAAAACCATTTAACATATTGAGGAATGTTCATAGAGTCATCTTAATTTGCTTGATATTTTAAAATCCTCACGTACACTTCCAAAAACACGTCTTTGCACTCCATCCTCAAAAGCTAGCTACGAATCGAAATATTATTTTAATTAATGATCATGTTTTGTCATGTTCCATTTTAATGAAATCTTGATTACTTTTCCTGTGTTTTATAGATATCAAGACTGTTTACATGTTAACTTAGATGAGTTAGCAACCAGAGCAAACGTAAATTGGCCTGATAATTTCAAAAACTCCTCCAAAATACGGTAGATTAAATGACCTAGAGTAGATTTTATAATTCAGCATCGTATATTGCATTGTCACCAAAAATAAAGGATGTGTTATGCAAAATTTAAACGCAAATGAATGTCAAAAAGTATATCTATTTTTCAGCTTACAAGATTTTAGGCCACCTGTACAGGGACTGCTCGAGCAGTTGCGAGGAGACAACAAGGCGATGTATCTTAATAGGTACTAAGGGAGTGACGTAATAAGATATTGACTCTCGTAGTGCGGTGACACGTTTTTATAATTTTTGTGCCGAATAAATGCTGCGAAAAATTGTATATCAATTATTTAATTATCTCATTTTGAGCTGAAATTTTGTAAACTGACTTTATACCAGATGTACTCTTCACCCCTTTTTAATACATATACCCTTTCTGTGACGCCCTGTATATTATTTTTTAATTACTAAAAACCAAAGACACCTAAAGTTAAAAATACTTTAAAGTACAGTAGTACAGTAGTCTTATTTTTATACATTAGGGCCTATTATTTTTATGAGTTCTCTTTGCAGCAGTTATCATCACAATTTTCCGTTTCTAGTGTAATATTATATAGTTTCAAACGTCTTATTCGTTTTTTTTTCATGTTTCGTAAGATTTTCTTTTAGATAGTCTAGACAAGATTATTATTTGACGTGCCTTTAGTCCTATAAGCTGTTATATAGCAGTTATCAGTTAAAAGATTTTATTTTATTATATCATGTCTTCAGGTCCAATTTCTTGTATATAAACAAAGAAGCTTTATTACATTTTACTCTTGGTCTAGTGGTTAGTGTCCCTGACTGCTCAACCGGAGCGGAGGTCGTGGGTACGATTCCCACCCTAGGAAAAATCTTTGTGTGATAAGCAGGATCATTTGTTCTGTGTCTGGGTTTAATTTATCTATAGTATGTGTTTTTTTTTCTGGTTGCCATAATACAGGCTCTGCTTAGTTTGGGATCCGACGGCCTTGTCTGAGATTTCCCTAGATATAATTATAATTATTTCTGAGGTTGGATTTTAACTTTTTTTATAATTATGATGTCGTTTTATTTAACATAAGGAACAGAGCAAGTTTCATTAAATAAATTTTCTAGTTTTGAAGATATTGGCTGTCAAGAGCATTGGTATGTAGTCTAAAAATTGTTTTTTTTTGATAATTTGGATTTTTGGGGTTTCGTACCTGATGGGTGTCAAAGGGACCTTATTACATCCGTCCGTCTGTCTATCAGCAAGGTATATTTCATGAAACGTAATAGCTAGAGAGTTGAAATGATCACAGAGTCTGTATAATTTGTATTGCCGCTATAACAAAAAATAAATTGAAAATCAAAAGAAACTACAAAAAATAGTACGTAAACCTTCACGAGTGACTCCGTCTCGAACTCGGTTTTTTAATTACAAATGGTCTATTCCAGCTCAAACTAATCGTCATAAAATAAATCTCTAGTATTTATTTAGTAGCAAACATTCAATAGTTATATAAAACTCAGCTTGTTTCTTGTATGTTTGTTTGTCATTACGTCGGTCCCTAAAGGCCTCCATTGTCGTTTGCTGAAATGAGGTTGTTCAAGATACAAGCATTATTACGTATCTACTTGAAATAAAAAGCCTTAAGCAAACATTTTGAGATAAAAAAACTTCAGTTAAAACATTAATGCAGGCATTTGTTTCTTATAATAAAAAATAAAAAAGGTTATAAATAAAGTTTTAAGTAGTAATATTGAAGGTGTGAAATGGAACGCAAAGTGAGAATGAGAAGGTAGTAGGAGGAAGACAGGGAATAAGATGGCAGACTGTGGATGTAAAATGAGATGTGCTCGAAGAAAAACATTTAAAAATAATTTATTCCTAATTAAGAACCACAACATTAATGTACCTACTACTGATATGAAACTAAATTGGTATTTGAAATCTTTGTTCAGATATCAATATGTATATATGTAGGATAGAGTTACTTAAGTAAGATTACTCCTACGTCTAAGGGTCAATTCATACTAGCGCAGAGTCTAAGCGCATCGAATAATCAAATTCTTCTCAATCAAAGGACTGCAAATATTACGAAAGACAAGTGAAATTTCTACAACCGTTTTCACTGATCGATTCGCTCAAATGTATGTAAGTGACAGTCTAAGTCACGTGACCTATCGAAAAAAAAAATACAAGACAAGTTTTACCTATTATCGTTAATGCTTGTAGAAATGTGGTCACACTGGTCTACGGGGGCTGAGCATTAAGATGTTGAGTTAATTAAGGGTCAATTTGCTATATTAATTTTAAGATTAACGCTTCGATGCACTTCGTCTCTGCGACATGGGGTCAGTATGAATTGACCCTAAAGCTACATTTTCACAGGGACACTTATTACGACACAAACGTGGGGCACTTTATTGACTTGACACTGCGACATTCTTTGTTTGTAGAGTGTCTGTTTGTCGTAATAAATGTCTTACACTCGGACAGTCGTGTTCACTCGTACACGGTGTAGTGCACTGAGCGTATGCTGTATAGTCTTATAGTTAAAAGGTAGCTCTTTGATTATCAGTAGTAAGTTCGATAAGAAAGTTAATATATTGAATGTCCTCAATATATTAACTTTCTTATCGAACTTAAAAATGAAACATAAAAAATTACGTTTATATTCAATCCATACTCATCTACTTAATCTTATATTATAAATGCGAAGGTAAACCGCTGATCAAATTTTAATAAAGCTAGGTATAGAGTAAGTTTGGATTCCAAAAAAGAATTTATGACCTTTGACCTTTAAACATAGCCACGAGCAATAGCCAATACAAAATAATATATCTTGTTACGCGATTCACTTTTACTTAAAAATAATAATAATAATATCTTGGAGGAACTCATTTCACACACGGCCATCTGATCCCAAACTACGTAGAGCTTGTATTATGGCCACCAGAAAACTGATACACATACTTATATATTTCTAAATACATACATATTAATTATATATAAATTACACCCAGATTTGGAACAAATGATCATGCTCAAAACACAAACCTTAGTCCAGGGCTGGAATCGAACTTAGGGTTACTAACCACTAGACCAACAGACCAGTCTATTATATATTATATATACTTCAATGTAACGCCAACACAAAACATAATAGGAATTCCCTAAATTTTACAATACCTAACCCTTTGAAGATTACTTTGCTCGTCTTGGGAAAAGATTAGGGAAGGTACTTATCCCTTATGGTCTACCTGCTCGTAAATTTAAGACCCTATCTTATGGACCTTGAAGAGTTTTTGTTATCTTTGACGAAAGGAGATCTTTGTAAGCTCTCGTTGAGGAGCCAATGGACCTTTGTCAGCATTTTTTATTACCTGTGTGTGTACCGTTAATATTAACTACGCATTATTTTAGTGAATTTCTTATTTATTTTTGAAAAAAAGTAAAGTTATTGGCAAAACGGTTTAGTAGCTATTTTTAGAGTAGCATTATTGTTATGCTTCTCGTTTGCCTATTTTTTGTCTCATTTTAACCCAAAAGTTGACTGGTAGAGATTGCTATTTGGGATTAAGTCCGCCTTATATACGTTTTTATTTAGTGTGCCCTGTGTAACTCTAAGATAGCCTTAAATTCATTTATAGAAATTCTATAAATAAATGGCAAAAAACTTAAATAAATACGTTAGTTTTCTCACATTGATTTCCACGCTGTTAACAAAATGTTAACAAGTTGTATAACTTAAAATGTATGTCGAACTTAGTTCTCGTGCTCTCAAAGCCAACAAAAGCAAATTGTTAGGAACTTTTTGCGATATCTTTTTTGATTCTGAAGTTGAACGTAGGAAATTGTATTGTAGAATATACGGAAGTCAATTTATTTCAAAGAATATTAGACGCTGTCCTATTATACTTATGTACTCACTGAATTCTGTTAAATACCGTATTTTACATGCATACATTTTTCATGATGACCAAACCTCGGCATCGGACTGCACGGGTAGCCGAGTGGTATAGGCCACCAAGCCTCTGTGCGCGACGTGCCGCGGGTTTGATCCCCGCATGGGACAAGCATTTGTGTGACCCACAAATGCTTGTTTCAAGTCTGGGTGTTCTTTGTGCATGTGATTTGAATGTTTGTGAAACCCCCCGCGACACAAGGATTAAATTCCTTAGTGCGGGAGTCGTTTTTTTAAAAAACAAAATCAAAAAAATACCTGACCTCCACAATCCATTTAGGTTCTGGGTAATTTAGTAGGTATCCTCTGGTATGATTGATTGTCAGAATGGGGTAGGTAAATGGATGGATATGAAAAGTCAAAATCTAATTAGTCCGTCAGTTAGATAATAAAAAAATATAGACACGATTTTTTTTCCTTTTCAAAGTAAGTAAACACTTAGTATAACGAATCAAAGTTGAGGATTGGGGGTTACTGACATCGTTCTTGCGTACAAAACGCACGAAATTGTGATGTCGTGCGACATTTAAAATCAATGTATCGTCGTCAGTTTTAGGTTAAGTAAAATAAAAAAAAAATCGTGTCTAATATTTTTCAATAATCCATATAAACGGATATTAAAAATATCGTTATCTACCCTATTATACTGACTTAACAGTTGTCATAGAGCGCTTGTGACTGTCGGCAACAACGGCTTTACGTGCTTTCCAAGACACAGGATGGTTCGAAATGAAATTTGGTATGTTCACCCATCCACTTGTTTGTGGTGGCCTAGTGGTTCATTGAACGGATTTGTGTGCACAAGGTTGCAGGTTCGAACCCATTACAGGCAAGTGATGTGACTTTTTCAAAGTTATATGTACTTTTTTAATTATTCTAAGACATCATTGACAAACGGTGAAGGATAACATCGTGAGGAAACCTGGATTCCAACAATTTTAATCTGAAATCGCCAACCCGCAATGAGCAAGCGTGGTGATCAATACTCTTTCCTTCTCTATATGAGAAGAGGCCTGTGCCCAGCAGTGGGACATTTATAGGCTGGTATGATGGCTCTTTGATTCATCTGCTCTTAGCTACGAGCTTCTAATATTTAATCAAGGTTTGCCATAAATAAATCTAAACCCAAATACCACGCTTAGTTACTTATTAAGGTGCTCGCAAAAATCAGTAGCCATCTTGGAAAACCGGAATGACCCTTTAATACAGAAACTTCCCGGGAATACATTTTCTATTGAAACCGTATAGAATCAAGGCCCTTGTGAAATCTACAAGACTTACTTAAAGCTAGTGGAATCCCGTTCGCGGTTTACAGTAACTTGGGAATAGCGATTTAGATTGTTATCAGAATAATGTGATTCAATGAATGAAAAAAGATTTTTGATGTTGGATTTTTTCCCTTCTATTACAGTTAAAATGCAATTTCGGAGATTGTTAATCAGAAGTAATGTAGTAGAAGGAATGTATTTATTTTCTCTTATAGAATTAGGTTAGTTTAACGGACTTTTTATGTTACTTACAGTTGCTTTTACGTTTTTTTTTTTCCAGTTTCGGAAACTCGATAACACAATTGACTATACTGACTAGTTTTTTTTTCATCATTTAAAAAATATACATTACATACTATGTGGAGTTGTGAAAACGGCAGATTAATTACTTTCAAATTGAACTAGTTACAATCATTTTAATGTTCCTGATTAGACAGAGAGAGCTATATCCTAATGTGACATCACTATGGTAATTCTTCACTAATTTGGGGTTCCCCCATACAAGTCTTCGGTGTTACGAAAAAAGTTTTTATTCATTACGGTATCGTCTACCTTATATTGATAACACTAAAATGAGCTAATCACATGTCTATTCTATTTTAATTAAAAAAAAAAACTAATCTTTTGGTTGTTAGTCTTTCGGTCAACCAATCACAGTCGTGATCAGTTGATTTAATAACAGATTAATTTGATCAGTATTTCAGAAACCGGGAGTAAGTTTATCATGTTATAATGATCATCACCTTTGCGTCAGCCTATGAAGGTCCGCTGCTTGCATAGGGTTTCTACAAGGTATCCTGCTCCGTTTAAAGTTAGCCAATGGCGATGTTTTTTTGTTTTAATTTTACTAATATCGTAATATCAGCTAAATTTTTACGATTGGTACCACAAATATAGAAATTTATGTGACAGTAATTTCGACTAACAGAATTACAGCTAGGTTACCTTATAGCCTAAACTTTGAATCGGCAATCCAGGCAAGGAAATCAAATAAAATCCTATTTTATAAGACGTATTCAATCAAAGACGAATACGTCTAATCACTATTCCAGAAACGATTGTAATTAAGGAAAATTGACCCTTTATTGGATCCTAACGTAATTTGCCCAAAAGGTTAGACAATTGAAACCTAATTAATCGAGATAATGAGGTAAGGAAACAAAAGAATATATTTTCGTTACATCATAGGACCATTCTTAATTATGTAACAAGGCTTTGATCCGATCGGTATTACTATTCCTCACAGATATACGTTTTTGTTCTAAAATTAACTCTTTTTGTACCTTTTTGAGCTATTTTGTTTTATTAACGGACAGTTTGACTGTAAGAGAAGGCCCTAAGGGTAAGTTTTGTGTTGTTTTATTTATTGGCGCTTTATTTCGTGATATATGACAAACGTACTCATGAGATATTATGAACTATGTATTGTGTAAATTGCCAGAAGGGTATTATATATAAAATATTAATTGAATAGACAATGTTTTTAAAGATCTGGAAGCAGAAGTTTTTTTGGTACATAAAAAAATTAACTTTTTACCTGAACAAAATATAAAAAATTGATCAAGATAAAGCACTTTATAGTTCAAGAGTGAGCTTGTGACGTCAAAAAATGGCTAAAGTTGTAGTGATGCTGTGACGTTACGCAAAGTTTCCATTCCCTGTATCTTCTTAATATTTTGTTTACGAGACAAAATTAAAAAAAAACGTATGTAATATTTTTTCAAAATCTAAAAAACGGACATTAATAAAGAATTCTTAGTTATTTTTTAATCTCGATTAAAGATCGCTCTTCCCTCCGCTTCACTCATCAGCCTATCGTAACCCCAAGATACATATTCAGTAGGGATCTAGCTACGGTAAACTTGGGTTAAATGAAATATGGTTTTAGGAGTTATAAAGGCGAGATCATATCAACATGTATAGAACAATAAAGGCCGTTTATAAACAAAAGAACTTCGACTATTAACTGAAGTTAAAAGATTAAGAATGGATTTGGTGTTAAGACATGTGTGGGATGATTAATGGTTCGTGTAATCCTCTCAGTTGCTGATAGACGTGTGATTCAAGCCTACTATTGACTATTATCATCATTATGAATTATTTTTATTTACTGTGGTATAAAAGTTGTTACCAAAGGGTTATATCCATCCAAAACGGGTTAAGAGTACATTTGGTGTAGTCTTTTTACAAAATTTCAGCTCAAAAACAGTTAATTAAAATAAATAATTGATATACAATATTTCGCGTCAATTATTCGACACCAAAAATCATAATTAAACCGCTAAAGCGATGTATCTTAACATTTATCGATTGACGTTATAGATATTTTGACCCTTGTAATTGGATGGCCTGTTTTGTAACGATCAATTATTTAATTAACTCATATTGAGCTAAAATTTTGAGAACTGTCTCTATACTAGATGAACTCCCCTTTTCGATTGATATAACCTTTCAGTAACACCCTGTATGTGTCTTCATATTTACCTGAGTCTAGATTAACTGAAAAACTTTAGGAACGCTAGAAGAGAACCTCCACGAGTTTTACCTACAATGCACCCTGGGCAGTCAATCTCGCTACCATCCTTGCTGAATGGCTAATCCCTACAGCATGGCATGAGATACTGTACTGAGATAAGCTACTCTTGATACGAAGAAGATTAAAGTATGAATATCAACCTATAATACATTGACAAAAACTCATCAGAACCCCATTTTCCAATCTTGACCTTGGAGAAAATGAATTCGGACCAAACCCCTCTAGGCGAGGCAAGAAGACATTAATCAAAGGTCAGGAGGAAATGTTTAAAAAAAACTCAGCTTAAGGAAAATTTACATAACCCATGCTCGTTTTAAGATTGCCTGTGTATGTATATTTGGTCTGCAAACATCCGCAATATATGAGAATTTTTCGGGCTACGTTTTAATAAAAAACAAAAAACTTTTTGTAATTGAAATGTTGGCTGGTAGGCTTAAGTTTATTTTTTACGACCTTGGATCAAGCAATAATGTTTAATCTTCTTAAATATGAGATCAGTGTTTGACTTTATATAATAACACTAGCTGTCCCCCGCGACTTTGTTCGCGTGTATTAGTTTCAACGGTTTATCATTTTTGCAACATTTTTCATTTATGCTCCGTTCCTATTGGTCGTAGCGTGATGTTATATAGCCTATAGCCTTCCTCAATAAACGGACTATCCAATACAAAAAGATTTTTTCAATTCAAACCAGTAGTTCCTGAGATTAGCGCGTTCAAACAAACAAATAAATAAACAAACAAACAAACAAACAAACTCTTCAGCTTTATAATATTAAGTATAGATTTTATTATTCAGCATTTTATTTAAGAGAATTAATATACTAATAGGCAATGTTATCTATATAAAATAAAGCTTATTTGAATAAAAAAGAAATTGGAAAATATATCCGTCTATCAATGAAAGAATTTTTTTGGGACAGACGTTTGTCTCACAAAAGGACTACTGTATTACCCAGTCAGAATTATTGTCGAAGTCAGATAGGCAATCGCTCGATGTAAAATACCGATATGCAGCTGATTCATGAAAGGCTATCCCAACATACGTAGGGTTAAAGTTAGGTAAAAGAACAAAGTACGGTGAAGCAGTCCAAGCCTGGGCTGAGGCTAACTGCGGTAGACCTTAAAAAATAAGAAAGGTGAAGAAACAAGTAGCTTTATGATTCAATGGCCCCGATTCTGGTAATCAAGCACTAAATTTATTTTAGGCTATGAATATCTTTTTCACTTGCACATAATTAGAAAAGGACAGATGTAAATAAGAGCTGTCAAATTTAGTTCTGACTAAAATTCTCATACAAATTGGCCGACATGCAGAAATGTGTCCTCTAAGAACACAGTTACGTTCAAGACGAAAACTAGTTTGTCATTTTAAAGTTAGATGTTTATCTATAGCCTTCCTTTTCTCACACTGTATGTTAGTAAAAGATAGCAATTATTTAATTATAATTTAGTTTGCGTACAAGGAATTCAGTGCCATTGTGTGTATAGACCAAAATATAATTATTTAACCCCGTTATACTTAGGTTGAGTTATGGAACTTCACAAATAATCCAGAAAAAAAATACTCAAGTGTTTGTAATAACTCAAGAAACAAACAAGTGTCCTAATAAATATATATTAGATAGCATTTCTGAGGATATTACTTTATGTAATTCAAGTATTTTTGTTGAAATAAAAATGATATATGTTCCTATAATTGTTTGAGTGGAAACAATTTATATTTCATACAGTCGAGTTTCGCAGAATTTGTAGCTTTGTATTTTAAACGTCTTATTTTATTTAGGCGCTCAGAATACACTTGGGATTCGATAAGTTTTTGTTTTCTTAGTGTTTCTAAAAGCCAGAGGTATATTTCGAATAGGTAGTGCATAAATAAAGTACGATAGATGGTATAAATAAACAATGTTCTAAGTATCGTCTAAATTTTAATGCACGGATGGTGGAGTAGTAAAGGTTGTAAGTAGTACATTTATTCATAATTCTTGAATGACATGGGACACATGTGGCCAATACTTTATATCTCTGTATACTAGCTGTGTTTTCCCACGGTTTTAACTGCGTAAGTATTTTAAGATTTTTCCTTGTAGGGAATCTGAAATCGCCGAAATACCCGCAAGTGAGCAAGCGTGGTGATCAATGCTCGTTCCTTCTTTTTAGGCCTTTATCCAGCAGTGGGATATTAACAGGCCGGTATTATTGACATTTTTTAGTCGAATATTCTAGAAATAATATACTCTCGTTACCAAACGCAGATGCACTCTCCATTCACTCTCTCGTAGGTCCAATGGGACCGCAATCCAATACGACCGTAGAGAAATCAGGCTTATATCATGCTAATATCACAGTACTATGTCTATGCTAAAACTTTACATCTGCCTTATTTTCAAATGTAGGTTCTAAAAATTTGTGGAAACTAAAATGAGTCAAAGAATTACCTTTATCTAATTGAAAGGTTAAAGGGTTCACAACTAACACGCTGTAACAAAAACCTTTTTAAGTTAAAAACCCGACACAACAGTATTTATTTAAATTTATTTAAATTGTAAAAAAATCTCATTAACACTCCAATACTTCCTTTTAATATAATTACAGTCTTGGGGATCTTTCGCCGGGGCGGGCGGCATCAAATTCGAGGTATTTTTTTTGAAAAGGTTTGCACGACTTGACTTCGTCTCTTGGTCCAAAATGAGGGGTGGCAAAATATGGAAATTAATCTGAATGCATACTGTCATATTACTTGGAGATGTAGAGTAAAACTTGCCAAGTGCAAGTGAGACTCGCCCATGAAGGGTACCGTATATTTATTTTTAATATTTGTTTTTATAGACACTGGTAATTTCAACTCTATAACTATTACGGTTCGTAAGATACAACTCGCTGACAGACAGTCAAGACGGAATAGAAAATAAGGATTTAAGAATAGCAAAAGGTTCAAAGCATTTGGAATTAAATCTAGAAAAGAGAAAGTAAAAAAAAACAGTTTTTAGACCTAAATGGGAAACGGACTTTTTTGAAACTAAATCTGAGCTAGGGACGGGCCTAATCGAGTTAGCTTATATTTTTTATTCTCGCCTTGAGCCTTATTCGGACAAATTAAGATTTATTACACCGTTTTCCTCTTAGGTTTAGTTTATACGTTGTGTTATACTCTCTATTTCCTCATCAGGTTTATAAGAAACTATTGGAACGATCTCGACGTGTATTACTGCCTCACGTCTTAAGTTAAGTGACGGGTTTTGCCAATACTCAGTATATTGATTCACTCCGCTCGTTTCTTCCAAGAATATTCAGTTCCCTGGAGTGTCGTAAGAACAAGATCCATTTGTATATTGATAACCTGGAAAATCTTGTATTCTCTTGGGTCCAGAGGGTCAGATGACAGTGGCTCCGTGAAAATCCTTGCTCTAACACAGATTAAAGAGTTGATCCTTTTAGCAGAGCGAGGGTAGGGAAAATTGTTTGGGGAATACTAAAATAAAAAAGGAAGTAATAATCACGTTTAGAAAAACATGGTCCCAAAAGACGATATTGTTAGACTTTTGGGATGTTCCTTTGACGGGCGAGTTTTGATTTATTTAAATGTGTTTTCATTTCATTTGTAAAAATGCCCCATTCTCCTAAGGAAGCTGATACTGATGTCTGTTTGCATCCTTGGGAGTTTTATAAAAAGTAATTGTGAGAGGAAGTTTAATAATGCATTTGAAGTGCTTTTATGTATTTTACAGTGAGCTTTAAAAATTCTTCTTCTTTGAGACGCTTCATTAAGAACTACTACATGGAAGACCTAAGAGAAAATACTGTTTAATCTCCTTGAGCTCGCAGTTGTAATCTCCTTTTATAAAACACAGTTTGGAATCTTAAATCTATTTGAAACGAATTTAAGCGATTTTGGGAATCTTCTCTAACGAACTACTATTTTTTTTTTTCCTTCGGTAGAGTAAAGAAAGAAAATATTCTTTGATTATATTTTGTTACAAATAGTATGTCGGTTTGCCAATACCAAACAACTGGTTAAGTGTGAGTCGATCTCGCGCATGAAAAATTCCGTACCATCGTACAAGATTTATGCCGTTAGTCGAGCAAAAAACTAAAAAAAAAAATACATTCTTGTATACAGAGCCCCATTTTTTTATTGTTTGTTGTTATAGCGGCAACAGACACACAAACTCTGCAAAATTTTCAACTATCTAGTTGTTACGGTTCATGAGCTACATCCCACTGACAAACTGACGAACAGACGGATGGACAGACGGGCGGACAGCGGATGCTTAGTTATAGGGTTCTGTTGGCACTCTTGGAACCCTAACAAGGAGTCTATAACCTAGCTGTACAGGCGAGACCAATTTCTTTATGTAAGTATTGGATATATGAAGAATCATTTGTACGCCCTAAAAAAAAGGATTTGTATCTCGCAATATAATATGAATAATACAATTTTTGATCATAAGGCAAATTTTTCTTTGGCCATCATTTCCAACCCCTTTGTTATACGATAATGCAGTCGTGAATATAAACCCCTTTTATCTTTTGTCTTATTTACAAAAGAAAAAGATCAAGATATGACATACGGATAAAGGAATTCTCGGATTTCGTTGGATTCCGTTTCAACGAGTGTTTTGTTGGAAGTTAAATTATGGTTGATGAATACGATTTTAACGTATTATGGGGTGGACAAAGAGTCTTCTCGAGAAAATTGATATTTGAACTCATCCCACTTATCGATGTGGTCAATTTATTTATTATTGGTATTATGGAAGATTATTATCCTTTAGACAAGGAACACGTAGTTTGAAGCAAATATTTAGTTATCACACTCGATTTTACTTAAAGTTTTTTTTTTCTAAACATTTATATCCCACTACAGGGCAAATGCCTCTCTACCCTCCTTGCATCTCTCTCCGGTAAGGGCTGTGCTGAACCAATTTCTATCAAGGAAGTACCGCGATGTCTCTTGACATTTAGAGGGTTCCATTGGGTCGTTAGTTTGGCCCATTGGTCGTCTGACATGCAGGTTATATGACTTTAAACTTTTAAGAAGACGTTGTTTCAGCATAATTGGAAACTAACTTAATGGTTGCTTATTTAATGGTTAAATTAAGTAAAAACATTCAACCACTGTAAAATGTTAGAATTGAATATTTATTAATTTTGAATCTATTTAGTTGTTTTAGAATTGTAGGTCTTATAACCTTTTGATTATACCTAAAACTGTTTATGTAATATAATATTGAAATTTTATTTAAATACTGTGTATTGACATCGCCTGTATTTCAAAGCTGTAATGTACACTTTCGTAATTAGTTTTGCCACTGACTTGCGATTAATTTATAGTAATATTATTTATAAAACAAAGTAAACAAAAACTTCTTTACGCCTGCTTGACTTGGGGAGTAAGCTGGCGAATGAAATGACGAGCGTTACGAAAAGTGTGATCGAGCGAGGCGAACGGAAGTTGAGAGGGAGGTATAATTTAATGAAGATAGAGAGAGAGAGAGAGAGAGAGAGAGTTACGTTTCGTATTTTACTGTAGGGCCAAGAGAGTGCAAGCGCACACGTTTTTTTTTGTTTGAATGCGCAAATCTCTGGAACTACCAGTTGGATTTGCCAAAAATGTTTATCCGTTTGATACAGGTTATAGGCTATTTTCCGTCACGTTACTAGCCTTGTAAGAAAAACAAAGAGAGTGAAACCGCGGGGCAAAGCGTCTTACTAAATAATTGATATACTCCGCTTTTGTTATGGTTAGCATAATAAATTAAATCGTACATTTGCATATCATAGCTAGCAGTTACATTAAATGTTTCTTATCTACTTTGACCTTAAGTTTAACCTTCAAAGTGCGAAGTTACGGGTACTTATTTTTTATGGTGTAACCTTTTAATACCCCATGAAAAACACATAAAAATCCGTCGGTATTAGGTGTAGAGTTGACAATGCACGTACTAAATGATTTATTTGAACCCTTTAGCATAGGGGATGATAAGTGGGGTTTATGGACTACTAATGGCGTGTAACAAGCAAAGGGATAGGTAATAGGGATATTTTAAAGGCACCTAATGGATACTATCGTCAATTTATTGTAATTTTCTAATTGTATTTGACAAGACATAATGCTGCCATCAGACGTAGTATTCCCCGTATAGTTTAAACAATTGTAAGAGTTGCATTTTAATTGTGTTTGTAATGTCTGCACGGGAATCAAAATGACTTATGGTTCTAGCGAATTGTAAATCAAATGTGTTGTTTAGTTAATTGAAATACCATTATTAAATTATGATAATATAATAACAATATCTTGGGACCACACACACATGGCCATCTGATCCCAAACTAGGTAGAGCCTGTATTATGTCAACTAGACAACTGATCAAAATACTTACATATTTCTAAATACATACACATTATAGATAAATTACACCCAGACACACTTGCTAATCACAGAAATATTTGCCCTGGGGGGTAATCGAACCCACGACTAGAGAATTTCTAAACGGAAAAACCCAGTAAATATTTCTTATTCGAACCCGAGACCTCGTGCACGACAGTCGCGTTTACGACCACTAGACCAACGAGGCAGGCAAATGTAAAATGTAAAAAAAACACGCATCTTTTGTGTTACCTCCAAAAAGGCACAATCCTTAGAAGTTTGCATTAATATTCCATAAAAATAAAATTATATTTATGCTGGATGATAAAATCAACACAACACAAGGTCAACACTCAGTATATACTACGCTCTCGCCCGATCGCTATTAGTTTACTTTATTAAATTCTTCGAAGTACCTATAAGCTAAAATGGACGGAGTATTTTCACGTATTTTCGTCGTTCAAATGTATTTTATTATTGAACAAAACTTAATATTTTGCTGAACGTTATAATAATAATTGTGGGTCATTTATGTTGGGTTACATTTATTTAAATGCTGGTTAGCGCTATTCTTGTGTTGTACGAATATTGTTTATTTAACCGACTTAAAAATGGAGGAGTTTCTCAACTTAAAGGGTGAAATTCCATATTAGTCTTTTCATATTTCTTTATGTTCAAATGGATTATCTCAATAGGTTATTTATTAACAGATTTTTACTTTTTACATACCTATACATTAAACAAGTATAGAAATTAAAATTAGTAATAGAAATATCTATACTAATATTTATTATAAATGCAAAATTAACTGTATGTCTGTATGTCGGTCTGTCTGTTACTCTTCCACGACTAAACCACTGAACCGATTTTGACGAAACTTGGTATACGATAAGCTTGGATTCCAAGAAAAGACATAGGCTACTTTTTGCCGCGATAACCGACTCTCACACAGGCTGAACCGCGGGCAAAAGCTAGTCTTCACATAGAATAAAACAAATTCACTCCCGCTGTCTGTATGCTTAGATCTTTTAAACTACGCAGCGGATTTTAATGCAGTTTTCAGCAATATATAGAGTGATTCAAGAGAAAGGTTTATATGTATAATACATACATGTTATAGTACAGAAAAGACGAGAAATTTAAAGATTTGTAATGTTAAACAAATAACCGTGCGAAGTCGTATCTGTTCGCTAGACTCCCTAGCATTATATACTTAAACTAGCTTTTGCTCGCGACTTCGTCCGCGTTGAAGACTAAAATAGTTTTTGACATTTTAATTTTAAAGAGTATTGCATTGCATTAAGGTTTTATGTGAGTTCACCGTTTTTTAAATAAAATCCGATTGAATTTTCAAACATGTGTCAAAATAACAAGTAATTTAAATCAAAAGCACTAAGGAGTATTGATATCAACTTCGATGCAAATCACTCCCAAAATAACTTTCTGCCCCTTTTTAACCCCGTTAGGCGATGAGTTTCAATAAAATACGAAACCTTTCGTTCATCAATTCTGTTAAAGAATGTTTATGCAAAATTTTAAGTATTGGACCAAGGAATCACGTTGTCCTCTACAAACTTTGACCCCGGTTTTCACCCCCTTAGAGTTTTCCTTTCGGAAAATCCTTTCTTATCAGATGCCTTCGTCATACAAAGAACACACCTCCAAGTTTTAGAGCTCTACGACCTGCGGTTTAGGCTGTACGTTGATCCGTCAGTCATTCAGGACAAAGCATTTTATATATACAGATGAGAAAAAAAAATTCAGTGTGGAAAAGAAAAAGGATTGAATGGAAGAAAGATATACCTTAAATATCTGGGAAAGGCAAGATAATATTATGAGCGAGTAATTATCGTAAAGGGGTAATCTTGATATTCGACAAACGCGTACGGAATTCATTAACTAAATACTCTTTATATGACTTTATCTCGGTTTAACCGGGACATTTTGGTTACCAGTATTAAAATTTTGGTTTCAATATTCCTGTAGCTGTAAAGGAGGGCTAAGCGTTAGGTTTGAAGTTTGATTCTCAGGTTTTTTAATATGTTAAATTGTTAACTTAATTATATTTAATTATTTGTTACGCATTAACGCATGCAGACCAAATATTTGTAATTAAAAACAAATAGTAAAAAGGACAAATTTACAACTCAGGCAGGACACGAACCTGCGACTTATGGTTCAATGTACCAGTCGCCTTGATTCATTGTTAACTTAAATTTTTCATAGGCCTTGCTTTGTCTTTGGGAATGATCAAAGGCCAAATATTTGAAAGAGAGACAAAAAAGAGAGTTAGAAGAAGTAATGAACATTAGACATAATAGAAAAAAAACAGTACAAAAGTAAAGCTTATCAAATATATTTTTATCTAATCTGCAAAAAAACTAATTACCGAAAAAAAAAAAAAACTTTATACCTAAAAAATAACTAGATAGAATAAAGGTCAATCTAAACATTAGGTTTAAAAAAATAATAACTTAATTGTATATTAAGTCTACTGATAAACGACTCGTGGCCTTATCAACATCTTTAAACTCGTTTTTGACGACGCCATCGTAAAATACAAGCTTTATTTTATTCTTGTACTTTAATTTTTACTATAATAGCTTATATTTTGGTCGAAGGCTATATTTTTACTAGAAAATTACAGACGTATATTTTTGTGAGCCATATTGTATTTATCTACGTTGGTGGGTAATAATACTAATTATCTAATCTTTATCTTTATATAGTACTAACTGTCCTGCGCGACTTCGTCCGCGTGTTTTACTTTCATGGGTTACTTGTATTTTGCGCGAAACCCTAATTCTTTTTCTAAATAAAAGTACATATGAATAATATAACCTCAAAAGTAAATAATATTTTACCCGTTTTTGCAACATTTTTCATTGATGCTCCGCTCCTATTGGTCGTAGCGTGATGTTATATAGCTTATAGCCTTCTTAAATAAACGGACTATCTAATACAAAAACAATTTTTCAATTCGAACCAGTAGTTCCTGAGATTAGCGCGTCCAAACAAACTCTTCAGCTTTTAATATTAATATGTAGTATAGATAAAATAAAGTCACTCCCGCTGTTTGTGAGCTTAGATCTTGAAAACTACGCAACGGATTTTAATGCAGTTTTCAGTAATAGATAGAGTGATTCAAGAAAAAGGTTTGTGAAAGAAAGAAAAAGGTATGTTTTGTGTACCTGTGTGAAGCCGGGGCGGTTCGCTAGTATAGTATAAATATGTTTATTATTTTGTGTAAGTTAATAATTAAAATAGCTTAAGACCTAGATACACTATACTTACGACTAAATTTTCTCATTATAACGCTTGATAAAGAATATTTATTCTACGCTAAAATAAAACTCAGAAGCATGAGCAAAAAAACCTAAAAACCAGTCAATCGGATAATCTAAAGTACACTTAAAAAACTTGATACAAATTGCAATGGCCAAACACTCATTGCACTGGAAAGCAAATAAATTTATACACTAGACACCTGACCTATTTCTGGAGGTAAAATAAATAGGTGTCAAAGGGGGAAATCAAGGGGAGGGGTGCCGTTACATATTTATAAAGTTTATATTTTCATGCCACGAGTTAAGTGAGTGGCGCAATTTTTTGTCACTAAGTGTAAATACACGTCCGTTCAAATAAATCGAGTCTTTTCGGGTAAACCTTGTGATAAATCTGTTCGGGACTTTGGCTGGTGTTTGCCACATATTGGCTAACATTGAATTATGTTAGATCACTGCAAATCTAACCAATCTTACCAAAGAAGTTTTAGCTCAGATAGGCTGGAAGCTCGCCTCAGAAAAGCAAAAAAGGAAAAAGTTAGGCAGAAAATGTAATGACCTACTTTTGTAGAATAGAACACTCGTACCTAGGTCATAATAATAGATAGGCAAAAGTATACATACCTATCGATATATTAGGATATAAAAAATAGAATAAATGCCGAAACAGAAAAAATGTTTTATAAAAGGATCTAAGCTTTGCTCTCAAGATTTCGCGTAAAAAGACAGGAAATAACATAAATAGATCATGCATTTTCCTCGCCTAGATCGACGTGTAAATAAATATGTTTACATTTACATATTATTCAAGACAGATCGCGTATTTGTCATTCGTAACTTGTAGAGATATGATCTTCGATTTAGTTCAGTGTCTCTACCATGAGTTGCTATCGAAAACTTACTTCAGTCGCTAGCGACTAAAGGAGCATCGAATAGTTTTCAATAACTTGTACCATGACATACATGTGCGTTTACGTACTCGCTAGCGTTAATTCGATACTACGAGTAGTTTTCATGACGTCATGTCGGTAAACATATAATAACGTTTCTAACGTCACACCGAATGAAGCGGCCTCATTCTAACAATCCTGTAAAGACAGAGAAGTAAGATATCCCAAAAAAAAAAATGCATTTTGAAATAATCCTTCTAAATGAAAACGTCATAGAGGAGTGTTTAGTTGTCTGAAATTATAGTGATTTTAATAATGTTGGTTTTATTCTATCAAAGTCAAGTGACATATGTCTGACGCCGCTTCGCTCTTGTGTTGTGTTGACGTTGTCGCGTAAAACTACATCTATTAAATATATTTTTAACTGTTTTATTCTCTCTTCTCTACTCTCTGCCCTTATCTATTGAAAATGCGTACTAGCTCTTCGCAATTCCAGTTACTGGTGGAGTATATGGAAAGGTATGTACTTTAAATAAACATATTTCAATAAAAATATAGCTCTTCATTTTTGAAGGACTGTAAGCCATTTTTTTTATGGAATACTTGGTTTAAAGTAAGAAATGCTGTTGAGAGTGACTTTGAGTTTGAAGGTATTTTTTATAGAAATGGAGACCTCAGCAAACCGGCTGAGGGACCAAATGGAAAAATAACTAATCACCAGCGCTGGGCAGAGCTAACTCAACTCTTAAATGCGGATGCCACTGGTGCCACAAAAACACCAGAAAAGTGGAGAAAGGTATGTAGTGTGTCCTCATTTATATTTGGCTGTTTATCAGTTACCTACTTCTACCTCATTTTCAGTATCAATCGTGTTTTTTGCTTTTCATGGGTCTACTGCTTTTGCTTTATTATTTATTTGTTGTGTATTTGGAAAGGTGTGGAGCGACTTTAAAAACAACACAAAAAAAAAAGCTGCTCGCATCCATCGCGCTGCACGTGGCACTGGTGGTGGTCCAGCATATACCCTCACACTAAGTAACTTGGAGGAGAGGGCCCTGAACTTAGTAGGGACTCAATCAGCCACTGGAATTGTTACAATTCCAGAGGTTGGTTTAGAGGTAAGATTAAATCTGCTTAGTTTTTCATATATGCGAGGTCTCTGTATGTATACATGCATATTTTGTCGACAATAGCTAGAGTACCGTTGCTCTGATTTTCATGAAATTTTGTAGGTAGGTAGGTAATTTGTTATAGTAGTTTATGTTAATATAATTTATTAATTTGAAATTAGCCAAGTTGGACAAAGGGTTGTATGAATATAGAGGTTGCGAAGTGTCAATTCGCCGCGTATTACGCATAAAGATATAATTAAAATAAAATTACTTTACAGGATGAAGTTACTGAACCGCCACCACCGTCAGACATAGGTAAATGATTGCCCAATACAAATACAGCAAACTTATTCTAGTAAGATATGTTGCTAGTATGCAGTATATATAGTATGATGTATAAGTTTTAATTAATAACCTAATATGTTTAAAAGTGTATATGTAGTTTATCTCAAAAATTTTAATGGTACTCTTCTGCTACACCATCTATTAGTTTTCTGTCTTTCCACCCAAAGGTTGTATGAAAGATATCGCTATTAATGACATGACCGCCATTGTACCCTTATTAAATTTAATTCATATATTATTGTATGTTTTGTGGTGTACTTAGTTATAGTTACTTGTCTTTATCATGTTAGTGTAGCTGCGCCCCGCAGTGTCACTAGATATCCCACGAGAATCGTATTTTTTGTAGAATAAGAAGTAGCTGTTAATCTAGGGTATAAGCTATCTTCATTCACAATTTCGTTTTAATCCTCTAAGTTGTTTATCATGAATTAGGAATAAACATTCAAACATACAAACTTGCGCATTATTATAAGTAGGATTTTATATTTGCACTTAAGTCAAATCGTGATATATTCAAATAACAAATTCAATTTAATGTTTTTTTTTTAATTATAGCTGCAGAAGACTCTATTTGGTCTGGTACATCAAGCCAACCCCCAATTTTTTTTCCACCCATGCATGTGGGTGGAACCAACGAGCGTGGGCTGGGATTGGTGAGCAACGGAACACCAGAAGCCCGTGACCCAGCTACAGATGCCATAAGATCATTCGCATCACCAACAGGTTCTAAAAAAAATATTTGTTACCTATTTCTATTTTATAAAATTAATGTAATTATAAAGCATGATGTAATCAAAACACTAAAGTTCTTCATCAGGTCAGATAGGCTATTTTATTTATTTAATATTATAAGACATAAAACAGTGATTATGTATTATTGCAGACCTGCATGCGGTGGAAAGCGCGCCTTCCACTTCTAGAACTGGGAGGCGTCGCATTTCGCAGAGCCCCACACCCTTGCCCCACACGCCTCGTCGGCGACGACGAGCCCAAAATAATTCCTCCCCGGTCCGCAGAAGGACCCGTACACAGACACAGTCAGAACTGGCACGGCAAGCTTTTGTTAGATCTGACTGTGAATGGCGGGCTTTCCAACAGGAAACGGAGCGGGAGAGGAATAGAATAAGGGAAGAAGAAATAGCCACACAAAATCGGTGGCTAGACATATTAAGCCAATTTGTGGCTTTAGGCAATAGATTTGCTGACATTTTAGAGAAAAAATAAAAAATTGAAAATCTTTGTACTTTTTATTATTTACTAGCTGTTCCCCGCGACTTTGTTCGCGTGTTTTAGTTTCAACGGTTTTTCATTTTTGCAACATTTTTCATTTATGCTCCGCTCCTATTAGTCGTAGCGTGATGTTATATAGCCTATAGCCTTCCTCAATAAACGGACTATCCAATACAAAAAGAATTTTTCAATTCGAACCAGTAGTTCCTGAGATTAGCGCGTTCAAACAAACAAACAAACTCTTCAGCTTTATAATATTAGTATAGATAATTTATTACATTCTTCGAGCGATTCTCCTAGCTAATTGATCCCGTAATGCTCTACCCACTAATAAATCATTAACGCCTTCATGATCCGCTACCACCTCATTTTGTTCAAGTCGTTCTGCGAAGAGTAAATATAAATTAAACTGTTGAATTGTTTTTAAATTATTTTGATTCATATATTTTATATCCTTGGTGCTCACCAGTATCAGAATCATCTTCAGGGTCCGGAACATTATATTTTAATGCAATATTGTGTAACACACAACACGCTATAATAATTCGTGCACATTTTTCTGGTTGATAATGCAACGTCCTATCTCTGTGTACACAACGCCAACGATTCTTCAATCGCCCAAAAGTATTTTCAATCACAACTCTTGCAGAACAGTATGCTGAATTAAAAGTGTCCTCCATAGAGTTTTGTACTGGATTTAAATAGGGTGTCATCAACCATGGCCTTTGAGGATATCCCGAGTCACCTGTCACATAGTAAGATTATTTTGTAAAATATAAAATGAATATCTGTATAATTAACATTCAACGAAATAATCATTTACCTAAAAGCCACACAATTTCGTTGCGCCTGTGCAAAGATTGCATATAATTGTTAATGTCACTATTTTCCCATATGAAAGAGTCATGGGTTGAACCTCCATACTTCGCATTTACTGACAAAATTAAGCAGTTGGAGTCACATATCTGAAAGAAAGAGATAGTTTTGTTTCAATTTTCCTTGCACATCATTGAGAATACAAAATATAGGTACCTACTTAAGCCAAATAATAACAACATACCATTTGCACATTCATTGAGTGATAGTTTTTTCTACAGAAATATAGGTGCTCCACTTCTTTAGGGGGAGTAAATATTTTAAAGTGACTGCCATCAATGCATCCTATTACTCCTGATATTCCATATTTACTATAGAAACTAAAATTTGAATATAAAACATTTATGCAGGTCATTGCAGGTAAACTTTATAAGTAGGTAACTAAAATTAACAAAGTAATGAATTGATAAATTACATTATATGTTTAAAATGTTGTACTCTTCTTTTTCTAGATTGTTTGTTTCCTACCTTTGTTTAATGTTATCTCTTTGTTGTGTTGTTGTTGGGAATTGTATAAACCTTTTCAGAATGTTAGGATGATTCAATGCTGTTGTAACTTCATGAATATAAATACTGATAGCTTCCTGGGAAAAATGGAGTGCCTTGCCAGTAACACGCTGATAACTGCCGTGTGCATAAAAAAGTAACGCACATAAAACCTGCAAAGACGTAGGTTATAAATTTTTCGTTGATTTATAAAATTCAAATTAAACTTCCTTATGTAAAACCTACCTTTGTTTCTAATGAGACTCTTTGTGTGGATTGCAATTCTGTATAATTACGTAACAAATCACACAAACCCTCAAAAGCCTCCTTATTTAGCCTATATTCTTTTATAAAATT
The DNA here is from genome assembly GCA_932294365.1 of Diachrysia chrysitis. Taxonomy (NCBI): domain Eukaryota; kingdom Metazoa; phylum Arthropoda; class Insecta; order Lepidoptera; family Noctuidae; genus Diachrysia; species Diachrysia chrysitis. The sequence continues at coordinate 2,160,394 of OW028659.1, read as the reverse complement.
GTTCTCACTAACGTGTTCAAGGGGATTTCCAAGTGTCATTCTTATGCTAGCTTGAAAATTCCCTTGTTCTCGTCGTTCGTCTTCATACTCAGCCACTTTTAACATATTCCACGCTAGGTAACTTCTTGCCGACATTATTTTTAAAAAAAATTAAAATAATATCAAATTTCGCTACAAACGGGACTGAAATCACAGATTGTCACAGATCGAAATGCTTTCACGCCTCATTTTGCTAATGAATGACATATCTACTGTCGATACGGTATTTCTCGATGACATCTATCAAATTCTCGAGACTCGTGGTACCGAATTTCATATGTAATGGCTAAAAACGTTAGTCGCTAGCGATTAGATTTCGATAGGTTTTTTACCTATCGACTAATACTACTCATTTTAATTCTTGAAGTGTCCGCTAGTGGCGCTGTACAAATTTGCCATAGAAATCGTTTACGCCGTCGCTAGCGAGTACGTTTGTTAAAAACTCATGGTAGAGACACTGAAGGCAACTTGTGTATGAAGTAAAAAACACGTGATGTGCGTGTGTCGCCGCGTTTTGTATTCCTTCAGTGGCGTTTATATGAATGTACTATGTGTGTAGAACTACATATCGTGTGTAAATGATGAAAGTAAGAAAAAAAAACAACTTACCAACTTAGTCTTAGAGGAATAAATAAGTAAACTATAGAGTGGGCATATCGAGTATGAACAGTTGGCACTAGTATGAATGTTAAATCGTAAAGTTTAAATCGTTAAAACAGAGCGCAACGTTTTATTAAAACTGTCTCAAATCTAATATAATAATATCGGAACCGTTGATTTTTTCGTTACAAACATACAAATATATAAATATTTTCTCTTTATAATATTAGTACAGACTAGCTTTCACCCATGGCTAGACTTGATTGGATCTATTGCGGTAAAGTAGCATGTGTAATTTCTTGAAGTTCAAACTAACTAAATTCACTACAAATTTAATCAAAATCGGTTGTGTGGTTTACTAGTAAAATCTTAGCAGACGTACACTTACTTCTACGGTAATAATATTAATTATAAATATATTTGGAACTCAGCCTTCTGTGGTGTAATTCAGCTCAGTATACCGACCGTATTTCCTCAGTTGCTATATCCATGCAAATATCTAACCGGTATTGTACCATAAAGTTTATTGTTGAGAATTTTCTAGTTTTTGCTTGTTTCTCATAGTTTTTAGTGCTGTAGGGAACAGCTGTAAAATGAAGCAAGGATGCTTGTTATAACCCTGCGGTCATCGGTTTTTTGACCGAATTTATAAAAGTGTTGTTAGTGTATATTTTGTCGTGATAAAGTACAATAAAAACAAATTGAGTATACTTTTATGAAATGCATTATACACACAAACCTTCCTCTTGAATCACTCTATCTATTGGTGAAAACTATATGAAAATCCGTTCGGTAGTTTTTGAGTTTATCATTTTCAGATTGACAGATAGATAGAAGCGGGCGGCGGGGCCTTTGTTTTAGATTATGTGTAGAAGTTAGTTGAAGACTATTCGTTTGTACAAAAGTTGTGTTAATTCATTATAATTGTTACTTGTTATAGTTTCATCAGTAGTTTTGGCGTGAAAGCGCGACAGAAAGACAGACAGAGTTACTTTCGCATTTATAATATTACTAAGGATAAAATGGAGATATTTTCTAAGTATCTGACTTTTAATACAAACGATCCAATATTGGCAGCGCGACGCTGCATGAATTAGAATTTTCAGCTGTAAATCTAGAATAAATCATTTTATTCAGTTAAGTGATCAAGAAGTAATGTTTGATACTAATCTATATCAAAATAATCTTTGGCTAATGTAGCAGTGTTTTCACTTAGGTATGTATCATTACTTTTCTTTAGGGTACGTACCCAAAGGGTGACCCTATAACTGAACCTCTGCCGTCCGTCCTTCCTTCCGTCCGTCCGTCTGTCTGTCTGTCAGCGGGCTGTATCTCATGAACCGTAATAGCTAGAGAAATTGAAATTGAAATTTTCGCAGATTGTGTATTTTGTTACCGCCACAACAACAAATAATAAACAACACAATAACTATAATAAACCATACAAAGGACGTGTTTTTTTTACGTTTTTAATGGCATAAATTCTATACTATGATACGGAACCCTTGAGCGAGAGTCCGACTTGCACCTGGCTGATGTTTTCTTGAATCTTTTTTTAAAAGTAATTATATTATGAATTAGACACCTTTTTGTGGTTGGTTAAATCAATGTCTTAGAAATAAGTTATAACTACTTAAGTAGTACTTATAGTTAAAGCTACATGAATTAATGAAATCAGTTAATAGTTTTTAGATACTTAACTTTAGTTATCGCGTGTCGACGTTTTATGGTAGCTTAAGTTTTTATGACTCTGAAGCCACGTGACACGGCTATTAAAATACTCCTCGACAAATATTTAACGGCTTATATTTTATTGTTTTAGGATGCGAATTAAATGCAGTTAAATAAGTACTTAAACTAGGGAGCTAATAATTTAAGGGTTTTTTGACTCTTTCATTTTCACTTTCACTTCGGTTTGAACTTTTCATTTTCTTAAATAGAAAATGACAGAAAAAAAAACTGATTTAAAAGTCAGAACTCTTCATGACTCGTACTTCATATTAAAACAATAATTTTTGTTTACTACTTATTTCCTGGGTTCGATTCCCACCCAGGATAAATCTTTGTGTGATGAGCACGATCATTTGTTCTGTGTCTGGGTGTAATTTATCTGTAATATGTATGTATTTAAAAATATATAAGTGTTTATCAGTTGTCTGGTTACCAAAATACAGGCTCTGCATAGTTTGGGATCAGATGACCGTGTGTGAGTTGTCCCAAGATATTATTATTATTATTTAATAATAATTTACCACAAAAAGAGCATGTCAATAATGCTTTTCCAACAAAAAACACACACTCCAAAAAAATTATTAGATGGAGAAACTCTACTCAAAATTAATTTAAGAAGAAAGTAGCTGAAATATAAAACATTAAATTATAGTACACAACACTGTTTTCAAGTATTCCGCTTGCAAAGTCAGTATTTTTATTTCGATCTTGAAACTTTCAAAGGAAGCATTCATTATGTAAACACGCTTTACTGAATCCACTCCTTGTAGTTCAAGAAACAGGCTGCAACATCGAAAGCTATTAACTTGGTAAATTTTTACACAACATTTCTGCAACAATTCTTGTTGTCATTGAAAAGAAAATCAACTGAAATGCTTTGTGAACTTTTATGTTATAAGTTCTAAGTTTGTGTTGTCATACTGTAATGACGTTTCCAATTTACAGTCGATAAAGAAATATATTTTGTTTATTTTTATATTCTTGTTCAATATTGTTGAATAGTTCATTTTTTATTTAATTTTAAAATTGAATACTTATATTTTTGACTTCGTGTTAAATGCAAGTCAACAATTTTTTGCAATTTCGACAGAGTTTTGAACAGCAACATAAGTCCACTGAGAAGTAAAGGTTTTATTTATCAAGTTTGAATTTACTTACTTGTGTTTGCACTTCAGTCAAACAATCAACTCAATATATCCCGGCCCACTGCTGGGCATGGCCAATCCCAAGTTGCGCTACAACACCTGGTCTTCCGCCTTCTGCATCCAATCCGACCTAAGTACCTATTCCAGGTCGTCGGTCCATCAGGCTGGGGGCGTCCTACAAGAGCACGACGTCCTGAACTTCAGAAAACACTCTTATTACAAAGGTAGTTAAGTAGTATTTCATTATTTTTAACTAATTAAGTTTTATTAATGACGAACTCCGTGGTCGAGTGGCGTACACACCGGTTTCAAGGTGTCGCCAGCTCTGATATACCGAGAAAAAACAACTTTTCTACATTGTCTCGGGTCTGATTGTTCGTGGTACCTTCGTTGTCTATGATTCCAAAACACGAGTGCTTTAGCTACTTTGGGTTCAGAGCAATTTATGATGGTGTCCACATTTATGTATTTAAATCCTTAAAAGGGCAGCAACAAAATCTTTTTATTCAGACGAAATATAATTCCTTTTTGCCTGTAAATCTCAAACAGGAATACATATTAATATATTCGGAAATAATCTTCACTCTAGCAAAAAGTTAAGCGGGTATAGTCAAGTAATACGGATTATAACACTTCGTGCAGACTCAATACTCGATATCAAGTAGGTATAAGACGCGGACCATTGAGCGAGATGTAATACTCTCTTATCTTTTAAGTAATAAAGGTAAAAGATTTAGGTATTTACTTGTGAGATGTTTTTCAAGTATATATGGGTAGTATTTGGTTTGTATTTTGTACTAGCTGTGCCCGTGATTTCGTCCACGTGGAATTTAACAACAAGTTATTTAGTTTTTTTTTGTTTTCGAAGTAGCTTAAGTTACTGCTTATTAAATCAATATCTTCCAATAAATGTCCCGTCAAAATTGGTCCAGCCGTTCGAGAGTTTAGTCGGAACAGGCAGACAGACAAAAATTGAAAAAAAATTGATATTTTGGTGTGTTCCGTAAATTATACACTTATTATGCATGTAGTAAAAAGTGCTTATTTTAATATTAAAAATAGACACGTTAATTTTTTTTATTTAGATATATAGATGGACTAATAAGTTGAACATTGATAAAATGAGGATTTTTTTATGGTTGTTATAAGTGGTCGCAGGTTCGAGTCCTGCTCCTGTTTAAATTTTTACTTTTCCTATTATTTGTATTTAATTACAAATATTTGCTAATAGATTTCATATTACAAAAAAATGATCATAGCATCATTTCTGATTTTAGCCGATTTCATAAAAAGGTATACATTCAATATTTTCGTGTATATCGCGTTATCTTCAATAATTTTAAACCATTATTAGCGATTTTTTTTGTTAGTTCGTCTCAATTTGTGTCGTTTCAACAACTAGGGAAAGTATTTCACATTAGACTTATCAACACTGAAGTTATTCTTTACACAATATAAGTATAATTATTTCATACAAACTAAACAATCGAATCAAAGTTATTTAATAGCAAATGTTCAAATCGAAGTAACAGATAAATAAATGAGTGCGTTTTAAACTAATGATGATTTAATCAACGGTGTCTCTTGATTATTCATTAATTAATAATTCAATGAATAATGTATAATTAGGTTCTCTCGTTTGAGTAGAATTATTTGCATTGGAAATCTATTTAACCTTATTTCTATCTACCTACACGTTTAAATCAACGAAGAATTTTAGTTATCATATTTTATTACTTGAATAAATCTGCCATCAACATAGCAATTATGACACACTCGCTGTTCAATTCAATTCATTTATTTATAAGAATATAGTAAATACATAAGATGTTACATATTAAACAGTATTTGTATAATAACTTTCGTGAGGAGTATTCATAATATAATTATTTAGAACAAAACGGTTTGCTCGCGCATATTCTCAGGATCGCCCGACTAGATTCAGACTCAATAAAACTCGTAGTTCGACTCGCGACACCGCCGCTGCCGCGAGAGCTCATGATTAGGGACTCCTATTAAGTCTGAAACCAAAAGCAAACGAAGAGGCTATGTCAATATAGGCAAAACCATAAGCAAAATTGTATTACCTAATTTAGCTCCGAAATTTAATACCAGAATCGCAAATTATTAGACGCGAAAAACCCTTAATTGAACATTTAAACGACATCGCAGGTAAAGCTACTTTATCAACACAAGTCTAAAAAGAAGGTGATTTAATACAATAAAAAATCTAGTTCAATTCCAAAATGGCGTGTATATGGCGCCATATTTCAATGTTACAAGTCAGGGTTGGCACCCTGCACATATTAAAAACTCTGAACTCGACGTAAATTACTGCTTTTCCAGGAAAGCATCCTTGGCATTGCTTCAAGATGATATCGAACGAATACATGTTTACGTTGATATCATGGAACTTATTATATTAAATGAAGGATCAATAGTGCTCGTGGCTAAGTGTAAGCCGTACGGCTTGACTGATAATAAAGGTTAAGCAGCCCTCGGCGCGGTTGGTCCGTGGATGGGTGACCATTTGCAAACAAACCCCTATCTCGGAAAGCACGTCATACGTCAATCGTTGGAAGTCTTCTATTCTGATAACCAGTCTCACCATGGGCTACCACGATTTTACTTAAAAGCAAACGCCAGAATCAAAACGAGTGAAAAAAATAACGTTCTTTTTATCACAGATAACTTGTGTACTACGAATGTAAGATAAAAAATATAAAAATACTTATTCACAATGGACTATTAAGAATCACTTTTGTACATTACTTTGGATGGTAGGTACTTTAATATTACCATTCTCGGCTTTCGAATGTCATAGCTGCGAAGAAACGACTTAACGAACTAATGCTACTTTTACACTTATACACTCAGTGTAGAGTGGAGTGTTACTGTGTGAATTAATTAATAGGGGATCGGATCTCATTTACTTGTCACATAGATATTAAAAAAATATTAGACACGTTTCTTTCTTTTTTAATTAAACAAACGATGAGGAAGATACAGAGAATGGAAATGTCGCGTAACGTCACTTGTGGTTACAATTTTTACCCACAATTGTTTTTACAAACAATAAAAAATTACAAAGATATAGCGCTCTAAAGTTCAGGAATGAGGGCTTTCGACGTTACGCCATAGTAAAAATTGTAAAACGCAGTGACGTCACGCGAAATTTCCATTCACTGTAATTATTCATTCTTTGATTGCAAGAAAAAAAATACGTGTCCAATATATTTCATTAATATGCCTAAAGGACTTACAAAATACAATACAAGCAGGCCATGCCGCTCACCGCGTCCGCTCGCGTACCAACTGTGGTTGCTCAAATGAAGTTCTAATACTGACATATGTCGCGCCGCGCCTTCTCTTCGTCCGCGTTTGCAGTCTGTCCGAGCTCTTAGAAGTACATACGCGTACGCCGTACATAGGCACGCGTCGTTGGCGACTAAAGTCGTCGGGTATCTGAGACTTGCAAAGCCTTGTGTGCAATGGGCCTTATTGTTACACATAAACACTGTGAATAGATAGAAAGTGTCTTAGTATACGCGTAGCTTTACAACACTCTGTCACTACATTTATAATATGTTAAAGTCAAGTCTAAGTCAGTATTTGGGGAGCAGGTGCGTCTAAAATTCCAGAAAATATTTATAGTAAAGTTTTAAAATATTGATATTGAGATTTTTAGGCTAACGAGCGTACATAGAAAGGTTTAACTGACTGTTATATACGTCAATACAAGTTTATTTATTACCTCTGTACATTAACCCCGAGTTTTGAACGTATTTTCAATTTAATCAAATGATTAAAAAACTGTTATTGTTTGACTAAAAGAACAAGCAATTACAATACTTGACAGACGATATGTAACTTATATGTTAATATGTTAATCGACGTTTGAAACCGTGGGTTAGATAAATAATAAGAAGCAGTTTCCTCATGACCTCAAAAGAGACCACATACATCGCTACCGTTTTCCCACTTGCGTACGTCACCCTAAAATTTCCCTTTGTAGTATTGTGGTGGGCATGACAAGACCCAGATCATCTTTTATTACTGAACTCACAGAATAAACCCCAAATTACGAGTTACACTTAAAAACGTACGTCCAATGTTTGTGTAACAACACAGTTACGTATTTTAAATTAGAAAAATACGCGTCTGTTTGTAAACGTATCATTTATTTGAACAGCGAAAATTTTACCGAGCATTATAGGGTTATAGGGTTGATACAAGGGTTTAAAATGACCATTCTGCATAAAAAATGACCAGTTCTTTTAGATTTTTTCAGGTAATGTGTATTTATACGTAATAGAATCACCCTCCTTCTTATTTATCGTAGAGACGTATTCTTAGAGTATGCATAGACGAGCATAGAGTGCGCGAATCGCTAGAAGCCCCTTGGTCAAAGCGCAAGCAAATTTTTAGCTTAAAGTACTACGCTCGTTTTCTGATTTATGTGATTTTCCGTGCAATAACAGACATTTATGCGAACATATCGATTGTTTCGATATTATTAGGTTAAAATTCAGTTTTAAGATACAGACAGAGACACTAATTTTAAGCTTTTACTTGTTCATGCTTTTTTTTTTAAATTGGAATTTTTTTACGCAGTTAGCCTGAGCGCAGGCTTTGACTGCTTCACCGGACTATTGTATTTTTTAATTGGAATAGTCTTGTTCATGCTAGTGCCTACAGTCTATAATTTACCTATTTTTTCTCCAAGATATATACCTAATTAGGATCACCCTCTTTGTTATTCTTCATAGAGATTTAGAGTCGTTAAACACATGAATTAGACTTACGCCCTTAAACACTCTATTTGACAGGCATTTGGTCTGGTGCGTGACGAATTGCAATGCATTGCCACGCACCAACACGAAACGCGGATGACGTAGCACGGCGGTTCAGGTTTAGTCAGTAAGAGTCTGACACTACCCGTTCGCTCCGCCGAGTGAGCGGGTGTCAATGAGGATTCCCCCGCCTAAACAAAAAAATAAAATAAAAGGCATGTTGGTCTAGTAGTTAGCGAACCTGACTTCTAAATCGGAGGTCGTGGATTCGATTCCCACCCATTAAATCTTTACGTGATGTGCATGATCACTTAATTTTTTTCACTGTCTATGTGCAATTGATCTGTAATATGTATGTATTTAGAAATATATAAGTATGTTTATTCGTTATCTGGTTGCTATACAGGCTCTGCATAATTTGGTCCTCCGATGGCCGTGTGTGAGTTGTCCCAAGATTTATATAAAAAAAACCTTTGCCACTGCGTAAAAAAATGTCTTTTACATTGTTATCTTTAAAATGCCTTCACCAACACTGCTTAACCCAAAATAAATAGGGCACGCATATCAACATAACACAGCGTGTGAAGAATAAAAAGTGGACAATTGTGAGTCACCATACGTGCTCAAGGTTCCGTAGTTAATAAAATAAATCTAATAAACAAACAGAATTGGAAACTGGTTTCTTTAATATTTTTATATATACATAAAATTATTATGTTATGCTTTTAATATATTATATTATAATATTGTCTGCAATATTTAGTGACGTTAATGGTTACTTAAGGGGTTATTTATTATAGATTTAAGTAAGCAACGTCTCAGACTTTTAAGAGTTGACTTAAATCGATATTAAGGAACCCCTTAAGTAACAATTAACGTCTCTGAGTACAGCAATAAGCGAGAATTTTTGTAATATAACGATAATTTAAAAACAACACAAATAAAACAAAAAAATTTCCTATTGACATTTCTTATGTAATAATAATATGAATAAATTTTGTTTGTCACCATTTCACGAATGGATTACACGTCAGACAGCTTAAAAGGTTTCACTACTTACGAACGGTACCCTAAAAAATATGTTTATGTTATTTTCCAACGTAAACAGGGTCCGTAATCATTTGGTGGTGACCCTCGTGAATTCATAATACAGGACCAAAGACAATGTTGGGTTCAGATTGTAAAAAATGGCGCAATATCCTACAGCGGTATATATTAAGTTTCCTTATAAGGGAAATGGGGATGGGGAAATTTTATGGTAGACTTGTCAAAGAAGTAAATTTTCCTTTGTATAATTAGTTTAATTTTTGAGAAATTTCCAATTGGGTATTTGACTTCTATCGAATTATTTATTTATTAGAAATATTTCTATTAATAGTATTACATTAAAGCAGAACTGCTAAATAACATAAAAACAATGGGCCTGTTTCCTATTTTTTTTTAATGTCCGTCTTGTAGATTAATGAATTTTATTGGACACGTATTTTTTCTTTTTTCCTGCAAACTAAAAATTATCAAAATACAGAGAACTGAAGTTACGCGTGACCTCACTCCTCGCTACGATTTTTAGCGAGGCGTAGCGTCATAAGCCCCCACCCCGAAACTTTAAAGCGGTGTATCTTTGTATTTTTTTATTGTTTTGATAAAAGAAAAAATACGTGTCTAATATTTTTTTATTATCTTACTGACGGACTAAATAGATTTTAACTTTTCATACCCAGGAAACATCCCTATTATACACGTATACAAAAGTTATAAGCTTATAAAGTTAGTAGGTGACGCATGTTTTATCTTTTTCGCAAAACGACGACTTGTACGGGGCAGCCCCAGATTAGTATGGAGAAAACAATAGTGACGTCACATTTTGTTATAGCTCTCTCTGTCTAAGAAGCAATATTAAAATGCTTGTAACTAGTTCAATATGAAAGTAATTAATCAGCCTTTTTTACAACTGGACATAGTTATTATTTTTTTTAACAAAAAAAAATCTTGTCAAATACCCAATTGCGAAATTCGACACTACTATGTAGTGTATGACAGTAGTGTGTAAGTATTGGAACGTTTATTTGTATGTATGTGTAAACATACCTTTCTAGGACTAAGCTAAGTAAGCATTATATTAAGAACAAATGTATGCTGGATCGAGGAGACAACACAATAAAACTAGACTTTAATCAGTACACATGTGTTTGATTTACCACGACACTTCAACTATTTTAAAACAACTATTTCTCCTATCGCGGGTCTGCTGGTAGTGCTTTCTTTTAAAAAAAGCAGTACCTTTGTACATTTGTTCTATTATGTTGTTTCTATATGATTGTGTGTGTGTAATTCAACAATTAAATAAATAAAGGTTCTGATTAAAGGTTTTTTGGTGCAAAAATCCGACAGAGAGGTTTGCGCCTTACTTGATGGTAATGGAATACCACTGCTCATGAACATTTATAGCAACAGAGGTCTTTAAATTGGGTTTGGGATTTAAAACAGGACTTCATTAATATGAAAGTCTATTTCCTTAAATAGTGGACTTAGTATTTCAATATATTTTTCAAACGATAACTTATATTTTGTTTAAGTTTTATTTCAAGGTCGACAAAATGGGGGATCAAACAAATTAAACTTTTAATTACAAAACTTTAAAGTCGGTAGTCGATTTACAATCTTAAAAAGACTGGTATTTACGTCCGTTTGAGCGTTATATCTTATGTTTCTTTTTATTTTACGGCTTTTATGTTCAACTTCAATTCTCGTAAACTAAGCAACACATTGCCCGATGGGATGAAGTCAGAGTTTCAAGGAAGGCTCCTTAGTTAGTGATCTATTACATATGCAAGTAGAGCATTCACGGTAACGCTCCAGGCATACAGTTCTGTGATCTGCTGCGAGGCGTAACGACTGATTTAAATTTCATGAATCGCTTTGAGCCGACCATTGTATCTTAATGCAATTTGTAACGTTTGTGGTTTTTCTGTAATGTGTTAATGGATGACTTTTGAGTATTTTGGACTGGTGTTTAGTTTGATGTGAAAAAAATATTAAGTTTTATTTTTATATTTGGATTTAATCGTAACCACTTTTAGTTTAAATTTTCTTTTATTTCTTAATTTTCTGGGATTCTTAAACAATCGAAATAAAATATTTAAATAAACATTCAACTAAGAGTCATATAAAATAATAATATCTTGAGACACACGGCCATCTGATCCCAAATTAGTCAGAGCCTGTATTATGGCAACCAGACAACTGATAAACATACTTATAATATTTCTAAATACATACATTTAATAGATAAATTACAGCCAGACACAGAACAAATGATCGTGCTTATCACACAAATTTTTGTCCTGGATGAGAATCGGACACACGAACTCCGGTTCAGCAGTTAGGGTCATAAAATAATAATGATCACTTAATATTACTTGACACTGGTATTTAACTAATCACAAATAAAGCGGTAATCATAATCAACCCAGCCTACATCGGACCACTGGACATAGGCCTCTCACCCGGTCCACTTTCCGCTTCCAGTCCGAGCCAGCTACCTTCAGGTCGTGAATGTAAGCTCAGCCAATACTCGCAATACACCCGGCTTCACTTGATCGGTTGCACGCCACAAAAACATACATAATTGCCCTTTTTCCGTAAGTCATTTGAAAGCCTAATCCCTCTTGAGTGCCACAAAATAAATATTACAGAAGACCCACTGTAAATTCTCGAATTTAAATAAAAAATAAATATTTTATTTAATCTATACTAATATTATAAAGCTGAAGAGTTTGTTTGTTTGTTTGTTTGAACGCGCTAATCCCAGGAACTACTGGTTCGAATTGAAAAATTATTTTTGTATTGGATAGTCCGTTTATTGAGGAAGGCTATAGGCTATATAACATCACGCTACGACCAATAGGAGCGGAGCATAAAGGAAAAATGTTGCAAAAATGAAATCCGTTGAAACTAAAACACGCGAACAAAGTCGCGGGGGACAGCTAGTATTTAATAATGCCAGATTCCTATATTTAAGAAACGATCTGTTTTGCTTACGGACGGTAGAAATTTCTAAGCAAAAAAAAGAATAACGTAAGCAAAACGAATCCTTTCTTGAATATAGGAACTGGCCATAAAAGACTATAGCGGCTTTACTCTTCTTTACTCACGGATAATAATTGGAGAAACGCGAATAGTTTAAAGTCCAACTGGGTCCCCAATCATGAGCACATGACGCCGTGATGTCGCGCGAAACCGCCGCGTCGTCTAACTAGTCGGACATCTTTGATAGTTATCCATGATCAAAGCCTAGTCTTATAAAGGCAATTGAAATATTGGCCTAATTTTTTGGGTATTTCTAATTTATTTCATTTATTTATTTATTTAAAATTTTATGTACGAAATGGTACACAAGGTGAACTTAATGCCACTACGAATTTTCCGCCCGTCAACCTTTGGGTAAAAAGAAAAGCAACATTGAATTAGGTACAAAAATAAAACGGAAAAATAAAATAAATACAAAGACTGTTATAAAAATATAGTATATAGATACACTTATAAATATATAAATACATACTGTAATTTAAAATCATTAGGATTTGTCCCTTATAAATAATACAAAAGACTACGGTTAGTCCTGATTATTCAGTAAATTCAGGTAGTAATTTTTTACCCGACGTAAATCTAATCTAATCTCATAAGCCTACTGCGAGGCAAAACCCTCCCTCTCCCTCTTCCACTTCTGTTTCTTTTTCTGTCTATTGGCACAGCATTGACCCTTAGATTAAAAGGTTTAATCGTCCAACCCAGTGATTGACGCTCGGGTAAGCTTAATGGATAGTATTGACGTTTCCCAATTGTTGGAACCATATGTTTTGTGGGGACGACGACTATTCTGAAGTGTTGTAATTTCACGCTTTCGTCCTCTGAAAGGGTAGGTAGGAAATGCTGTTACATGCAATTTAGTTAGTAGATAGCCATTAAAAAAGAAACACGAGTAACTTATTAAGAACTATAACGAGAATTGTTTTTATTAAACGTATATAAGAATAAAGAGTACAAATCGTAAATATATAAGGTAAATCGCAAATCCAAAAATAAGAGATTTTGCATAAATTATTATTTACTGTATTTAGACAAATCATTATAAATATCATCTTTTAATGTTTCGTTTATACTGATTCTATTCATTGTTATTCTAATTCGTATTTTATTACTATAATTTACAACTAAATACATGTTTAAATACAAAGAAATTAGTGCTTTAAATATGTATTTAGTTAGCGTAAGTGGCTTGTGTAAGCCGTACTAATTAAATAAAAAAATATACATTAATCGATATTTAAACATTAAAAAGAAATTTATCAATAAACAGACAATATAGATATAAAATTATCAACATTTTTACGTTATATACCTAATAATACTACAGCCGAACTGAAAAATTCCTCGTTTCTGAAAGTTAGTTGAAAATTAGACTTTTTGTGTTACTGGGCACTGTAAACTTTAAACTTTGCGCTGAGTAGTTAATTAGACAAACAAGAGACCGATAAGACATCGCTAATTTTTGTCTGTGTCCAAAATAGCTGTAGTGTTATTTAAAATGTGGTTTTATTAGGGTTTTCATCAAATCCTTGAGTAATTTGGACTTTATTACCTCCTATTGTCACTAGTAGTAAATGTTAATGTGTGTCGTAATGTGTTAGGCCTTTACGCGACAGTTTGGCATTATCTTTATCTAAACAACTGTATTTACTTAGTTAAATTAACTAATAAAAGTAAACAGTGTAGCGCGTAGCAAACACGATATCTGCTACGGCGTAGCTACCGTAGAGGTGTTGCTACGTTGTAGCATTAACAGTGCTTAAGTTTGAAGTGTACTTGTACTTGTTATTTTTGTCACTGGTTTGTTTATATTATTGTAATAATATTATGCATTTCTGTTGACATTATCTGTACATATGATATAACATAAAGTCCTTCGTTGCGTTTGTCTATCTGAATGCGATAAATTAAAAAACTAACGAACTTGTTTTTGTATAAATTTTACCAATGATAGATAGATAGAGTGATTTAAAAGGAAGGTTTGTGTGTATAAATTATTATTAATGTTTTGTCTACCCGTGCTAAGCCAGGATCGCTAATTCTCTGTATACTTAAATATTAGTTGTATTTATTATTCTGGAGAGATTATTTACTAACGGTTAATTATCGGAATAAATATTTCAAATTCAACCTAAATCCTAAACTTAAAGGCTGGTAATGAACTAATTAAAGATCCATTGCTCTTTGAACACCACAACGCCCTCAGAATACTCAACGAACCCTTCAATGGACATCAAAGACAGCAATTAAATATAAAGCTCGTCACGTAGGACCATAATTAAACCATAACTGAGGAATTACAGAGATACGCTTGTAAAGGGATTATATTAATAATAACATGTTGTTCTCTAAGGGTCCTATTATTTTGTAAGGGGTCAAAGGGACCCCTACAGAACAGAACGCCTTTACATATATACCTTGAAATTTTCGGTTCCAGTCGTAGGGTTGTGAATTCGTCAATAGTGTTTGAATTTGAAATAGCAGAGCTGTTCAACCCATGTTGATATTCGATAACTTACCAGTGATGGTGTAGATTTGGTTTGTCTAATTTAAATAGTTTTTTTTTAATGTCTAATTTGGAGTCGGCTTCTAGTCTTACGGTATTTAGATGAATACCTTATTTTATGTAGAGCGACTGTCTATCAGACCTCCACAACGCATTTTACTGGTTAACCCAGTATCCCATAATATAATATTTATATCGCGGTAAAATTAACGTAGGTGCTAAAGTCATGGAGGGTTTTGAAACCTAGAAATAGATTCATGAATAAATTCTGTGAGAAATAATATTACCATTCAATGTTAATTATGAATTTAATTATTTTAGAAAATGACGATAATAGATTTTCAAAGTATGCTATAAAAATAAATGTCTTTTTTAACATCCAATTAAATTACAATATACAATAAGGCAGAATGTACAGCAAAATAAATGAGATGGGTATAGGTATACTAAAATTTATAAATTTAAATAAATATCTGACCAATTGTGTGCGCATTTTTTGTGGTTTCCGACCACTAATCCAGTGAAGCGGGTTAATGGCGTTTAAATTGTGTTGTAAACAATTCGGTGATTGTTATGTGTATTTTGAATCACAAAAAATAATAATTATGTTTTAGATACAAGCAAAAGTGGGAAGAACTTTTTAACAAATTTTGTTTACACACAAAATGTGACAGTAGGTACGCTTATCAAAATGTCAGCCTTTAACTGTCCTACAGCTGGGCAAAGGTCTTTCCTCATATTCGAGAGAAGAACCCAGTATTCAAAAATCAAATCAACTCTACTACAACTGTGTTATAGTACGCGTGTGAGTGTTGGTGTCAGGGTGATCTGTGTGGGTGTATACGTGCGCGTGTAGGAGTGTGTTAATTTGGTTCCCTACTGTCAATCCGTAATGGTGAGACCTAATGTTATTTTAGTATTTTGAAGTACATGTTCAAACAGTTAAAGGTTTCTTCATATATGATTATATAAAAGAATTGAACACATTTATGTTAGAATTCGAATAAAAGTTTCCCATCAACTTTTTACGCAAACATCAAACAATCCAATATACTTCACAATATATTAAACATTTATTTATTTGCCTTTCGCTTCAAAAGATACCTTTACTTATAGAAGTTTGAACCCAAACACAAAGGAAAATGAACTTTATCAAACAATACCTTTCAAGAATGTCTTAAAACGAAAATACCTTCAAAGCATATTTTATGGATTAATAGTTAACTAAAATAACCAGTCTCTCCGGAAAATACTGCTCGTAGAGGTCGAATAGGCAATCGCTCAATGTAATGTACAGTATTCAGCTGAATCCAGTGATATTCTTAGCCGACCCCAACAGCAACTTGGAAAAAATCTAGACAGGATAAAGTCAAATAAATGTCAAGCACAGAAGAGCTTTAAATATTTACCCCACATTTTGTTAAGGTAAGATATTGTATAAATCGGAGTATTTTTTTAAGAACTCATAGTCGTTCACTGGCCTTTAATAAAAGTCGGGGATTTAAGGGACAAGTTATAAGCGTTCGATGAAAAAAGAGTGTTGCCGTACACTCCATATTTCCAAAAAAATTGTATTATATATTTTTTTTACCGTATGAACAATGTTAATTTCTGAATCATTATTAATTGCTAAAGTTTATTATAGTGTTAAAGAATTTAAAAAAATAATAATTTATATTGATTGTATTGTAACTATTATAATAATTTGATTCCGAAGTTGACATTTATTATTCAAATTTATATCAAATATTATTATTATTTATGTATTATGAAGGAAAGTTGTCATTTTCGTATCTTTCCCTATTCCTTAGTTTTTAACCGACTTCCAAAAAGCAGGAGGTTCTAAGCACCACAGAATGTATCTTCTATTTTGTACCACACCACAAAGTCCCAAATCGTACAAACAGCGTAATGGCAAATTTGTCGCGAACCAAACCCGTTAAACACCCCTCGTCTCTCCTATTTGTTAATGCTTTGAAGTCTAAATTGTTGGTATTTTTTCAACAAAACCTTTGTGTATTAATGATTGAATTTATTATGTAAATAGCGACTAACACTTTTTCTCAAAGTGTTGTTAAATAAGAGCTCAGTTTGGACATAACGAGGGTTGGAGTGTTAAAATATCTTAGAGTTTTTTTTAGTCTCGATTTTGAACGAAATCATTAGGCTGATGAAGCTTGAGAGCTGTCGTAAAACTCTTTACAACCAGATCTCCATTAAGCATTGTTTACCCTTTTATAGCGCTTTGAGAAGATTGGTGAAAATGGCTTAAATGCAGGTTTATTACCTGAAGATAAGTTGCTGATGAAATTCTTGATAAACTGTTTCTAGGTTAAAAGTCACAATAAGATACTGAACAGTCGTAGGTATGGAGAAAATCCTTAGACTTAACATAGACAAGCATAGAGCGTGCGCATCGCTAGTATCTCTTATGCCAAGCGTAAGCAAATTTTGAACTAAATGGACTGCGCTCTTTTACTGATCTATGTGATTTTCCGCGCGACGACAGACGTTTATGCAAAAATATCGTCATAATATATTATTAGGTTTTGAGATAGTTTTAATAAAACGATGCGCTCAGTTTTGACACAAATTTTTCGATTTTACATGTTGATACTAGTGCCAACAGTGCTACAACAGCGCGCTCTATAGTTTACTTATTTATTCCTCTAACAGAAAATTGGGTCGGATATGGATAAGATTGGCACGGGACCGGCGAAATGCCAAATAAAAATAGGGACCTATGTCCATCAGTGGATGAAAAGGCTTTGAATGATCGATAGATTTCTAGAAGATAACTTTTACTTTTCAGTAAAAAAAATATAAATTGTTTACATTAAAATAATTCATTATACTCTTGAACTAACACAAATGACAACGGTCAATGTCATAGTATTCATGTATTATACCAATTGACCTTCTGATATAAATACTGTTAACATAATTATTTATAGAGAATAATTTACATTTTTATTCGCATGCGATAAGGCACTGTAAATAATCTAAGTCGAGACATTCACTATATTAACCTCTTCGCCCTTGAGAAATTCTATATGGGTATAAATTGCGAGTTTACTGAATAGTTCTTTTAAGACAAAAATATTTAGGATGATGGAAGCATAACCCTACAATTTAAATTTGAACGTTTTTTTTTGTAAGTATACGTTAATAGAAGACTAAAGTTAATTTAAATTCTTGTGTCAATTGATGTGATTTCCGCTTAAATAAACATCAACTTTATGCGAGTATAAATAAAGTTTATTTTAGACTGACTATTACTGTTGAAAACGTCATAACAAATATTATGTTGTAGCGCCAACTGAACCTTACATGTTAGCATTACAGTGGTTTTTCCTAAAACTCGTGTTTGTTTACATGTTTGGATCAAAATTTCGAACGCAGTATACGTTGATTTTTTAAACCCAGCAACAATTTTTTATAGTACATTAACTTGCATTTGTTTTTCTAAATAGTTTTGACGTGGCCAGCAAGGATACAAGATTTCTGGGTAATGTGTTCTCTTTAATGGCCGTTTACAGGTGCCAAGGACTAACTCAGCATACATTTTTTCACGCCTTTTAGTAATCTACTGAAAAAACTACAATTTCTGTGTTACCGATAAGTTCCTCACTATTTTCTAAAATATACGAAACTTGTAGTTTCCGCGCCAGTTGAATTATAAGTTTTCATTAAGAATGCTGCAAATCTAAACGAACTAACTTAAGCATTTGGTGTTCCGTTATTTATAGCTTCATTCGCTTTTTGCAGTTCTCTGCAGTTTTAGTGTGATGCAATCAGGTCAATTTGTCCGTACATTTTTTAAAGTGCGATATCTGACTAGTAATTTAGTTTTGAACGGAAGTGTTGTATGTAGTCCTTTTCTTCTGAAATAATTATCTATCAGCATCTGCTTTATGCGTCATGTAGTTAAAGAGGAAAAAAAAAGACTATTCAAGTACTGTAAAATAGAAGAAAAGGCCGACGAATAATATCGAACCAGTAACTTAACCCCCAACAATGGACTTCCAACAAGATATGAGTAAATATTATTCAAATATTACTTTTGAAAACAAACCCTTCCGGCTCAAAGAAAAAATTTGATTAAAATAATTCCGAACAAAGTTTTATGAGGCTCTTAATAATTCATGTAGCTAAATTTATAGATGCTTCAAACGAGTTTGAATGCTTTGGCTTATTTCCAAAGACTCGACCTCTGTAACTAGGTCTTAGGATTTTGAAATTATTCATCATTGATTCGGGTATAAATTGCTGAGGGATTTTCCTTGCAGGGAGCTTAATTTCTTGCGGGTTCTTGGCAAGCGATTTGTAAAACGTGACTGTAATTTTCTGGCCCAAATTTTAGAAGTGTGTTTCTTTTGAATGGAGAATATAATCCATATTTGGTTTGAAATTAACCTTGATGATGTTCTGTATAAGTTATTACGAGTGTTATCTTCTTACAGTATTGAAGGATATTAAAACGAGTAAGTTTTAGAGATACTGAATGCTGAGATGACGATGATGAGTGGTGATGAATAATGAGAAATGAGTTGATGAGAGATGAGACAGGGCAGGGAGAAGAAGAAAAAGAACAAGATATATGTATTGTACAAGTACTGGAGTTCCAAAACCTAGTCTATGTTTCCGATATTGAGATTTGATGTTTTTTTATAGGTACCGCTTTCCACTAGTTTTAGAATAAATTTAGCAGTCCAAAGTTTTCGGTAGAAAACTTACAAGTACGGAATGGTTTTTTCGATGACATGTCTATGTGCTTTTAAAACACAGCCTCCTAGACAAGTGGCATTTCGACAGGCGTAACGCACAAATAGCTCAAATGTATGGAAGTGACAAGTCTTATCGAAACGATTTGTTATTTCCATACATTTAATATAATTTAAGCGATTTTTATCATCGTAGCTTGTAGAAATGTCACTTATCTAGGGCATCAGATCAGTTAAATCTTTAGTTTAGTGTTTAAGCAGATTGATACTAGTTTAATATTATCCTTACATGAGCTTTATGCCTACGAAAATTATATACTGATTATTTTCAACGTTGACTCCAAAATTGTCCTTTCTACATTTGGAGTCATGGAGTAAAACAGACGTTATGGCATCTGAATACGTAATGTTATCGACTAAACGTATTTATCCGTTTACTGAGCAAAAGGATGCTCCTTTTATATGTCCCTTTTCATTATTTTTCAATTCAGTTCGTTGAAATGCGACAAACGGTGGATATCAATGTGGACTCGTAAAATTTGATGTAGCTTCCCCATCGTTCGCGTCGTTATGTAATGGTCAATATCGTGACACTTTAGCCAGCGATCGTGAAGTGAATAATGTTTCTCGTGATCACTCTTATGGTTGGATGTCTGTGTTATGTTTAGGCGGTTGTTTGTTGTTTGTGATGAACTTCAATTGCAAATTATAAGTACTTCTTTTACCATTTTGAAGTTTTGAATAAATGGTTTTTGTCCCATATTAAGTTATTTTACAATAGTACATACTTAAGTTCGCATAATGTAATCATCTGACTACTTGTGCAAATTCGATCACTGAATTGAATTATCTTTATACACTAGCAGACAGTACTGGCTTATGCCCGTTTCCAATATTCACGAACCGATTCCTTTTCCTTACGGAAGGTAGAATTTAAGCAAAATTTTTAAGTGTTTTTTTAGCAAAACGGAAATATTCTACTGTCTATAAGCAAAACGAATCTTTTTTTGAATATAGGAACCGGACACCAGTAATAAATATGCACCAACGACCGGGCCAATGAGGTGGCAAGCTTTTGGTCGGAAAGAGTTTGAGAGACATTTGACACGAGAAGAAGAAGATAAATATATTATGAGTACCTATAATATGTATATAATATCAAAATCAAAATATTTTTACTTCAAGTAGGCTTTTTAAAAACGTTAAATGAATAAAGGTGGTGCGCGTTTTTATAACATAAATTCAGGCGAGCAACTGTATTATTGTTATACACATTGATCTATACCAGTAATTAATCTAAAAATATTTGATAGAAAGGTTAAAATAATTCAAGATCTATAAATAACAAAAATTTGTTTTTACGGTAATAATGTGACGTCTTGACCTTAACAAATTAATAGATACATTTATTTTTATTAATATTTGATTACACTCGCTTTTCAGCTTGCGTCAAGGTCTTCGAGGAGAAGCAGACAATGGACAATTTATCCGCTGGATGGAAATGGCTGCGCTAGATATTGGTTGCTTTGATTACTTTGACTGCGAGCGCAGATCTCCAAGGTATTTGGTATAAGTCATCTTTGTCTATACTATGATGATTATTCTCATAATTAAAAGTGTCATCCGGATCAAGCAAGGTTTAAGGTTCATGATCTATCGACCTGTGCCCTTAAACTTAACCAGAGACCTCAAGTGATCATTATGACATACATGAATTATCTTTATTGGGGATCAGCTGAAAAAATTAAGGCTATGGTTGATCCATACAACATGAAAAAAAACCTACCAAGTGCGAGTCGGACTCGCGCATACAGGGTTTTTTCCGGATTCCGCACCATTATATGGAGCCATCTTTAATTATTATTTTTTGTATATGTTGTTAAAGCGGCAACAAAAATTTTCATAGAGTGTATCTCTGAAAATTTCAACTCTCTTGCTATTATGGTTCATGAGACATAGCCCGCTGACAGACAGACAGACGGACAGACAGCGTAGCTTTAATAATAGGGTCCCTTTTGCACCCTTTGGTACGGAACCCTAAAAAGTAGTTAAACGTTACCTTCTTGTTAGAAATTTAAGAGATAGGCGTGTTAAGCTTTAGATATTAAAATATTCTTGTAGTCCCAAAAGTTATGATAAATTGTTTTTGATGTGTAATTATTTTGTTATTCTGTCTAGAACTTATTTAATAAGCTGACTCCCCCAATTTGTGTCAGAAATTTATTTAGTTACTAATTTAATACTGTTTTATGAGTTTTAGTAAGTTAAGTGGATTCTAAGTCTACAGCTAAACCTCAGTTCCAATTCGACTGTATGTATTTTTTGGTGTTTAGAATTTGAAACTTTTTTATTATATTTTTGGGTTCACCTCTACTATGAGTATTGTTTGACAAGATTATCTAAGCCGCTGCGGCTGCTGAGAACCTCAAACGGCGGAAATATAACAACCTAGTTGGAAGTTATAAATTCGAGCCGTTTGGGGTTGAGACCCTTGGTCCGTGGGGTCCGAGTCCCGCACATGCTTTTTGAACATCTAGCCAAACGCCTCGTTGACACTTCGCGCGACCCAAGGGCTGGCTTTTACCTTGGACAGAGGATAAGCATTGCCATACAACGTGGCAATGCCGCCAGCCTTTTGGGAACTCTCCCAGTGGACAGCGATGTGGACGAATTTTTTGATGCCATACTAAAATATGGCATCAAAAAATTCGTTTAAGTTTCGTTAAAGTTTATGTTTAATTAGATTTGTTTATTTTATTATTCCTTTTGTATATACATATAATTATCAAGTCAGTTCTTTTATACATTTATATGTAATCAATTATGTTGAAGTCGGCTCGAATACATAAACATATTATCCTCTTTACGTACAAGTATAACTGCAATTTATGCGTCAACGTTCATGCCTTGTTAATTTCACCTAACACTCGGTGTCCAAACGAAGAGTATGTTATTAAAAAGAATTTAAAAAACAAATGAATTAATTCTGTCGCGTGTCTAACAGGCTCGCCAGTGGCTTTTAAATTAAAAAAAATTATACATATTAAAAAATGTGTCAGATACACAGACTGTAAACGGAGACTTTTGCAAATAAAACAACGAAAGAGAGAAAAACCATTGCTCTCAAATAAATATAAACAAACTAATAAACATAGGCATTATTTTTTTAAAAGTACTGAAAATATTAAAATATACACGAAAATATTTTATACGTATTCCGGTTTTTATCGCAATCTTTCGTAAACAGTGGCTAACAAATTTTCTTTGACATATTTTGTAACTAGTGGCGTACCGTGGTTTTACCCGCGTAGATTCCATTCGCATGGATTTATCGGGATGAAAACTGTCCTTTGTATTGTACCTATAAATAGATAAAATATAAAGAATTTGTTATTTTTGTATTTGTTTAGTAAATTTACTTAAAACTTTAATTCATATGAGAGACGCGAAACCAACTCTTGTCTGTTATGCATTCATAACTAAACTGCTAAACCGATTTTGATGAATCTCGGCAATAATCGCAATAACCGACATCCACGCGGGCAGAGCCACAGGCGAAAGCTAGTTAATAATATAACAAGGATGTAACAACTGTAGTTAGTAAAGGCGGTGTCAAGGGTCACGACCTCTTAGACACGCGACACTTCGAACGAGTTTATAATTAATCTCACCTTGTAGGTACTAAACTCTTGAAAACAAGTTGCTTTTGTAAATAATTTATTTTATAAAACAAAATCGATTTAATTGGAATAATTATATGAAGGATCTATACGTTGCAGCTATATCTCTGCTTAATACTTTAATGCAATGTTAATATAACACCAGCACCCCTAGGCAAGTAACATTTCGACAAGCGATAACGCTGATCGATTTGTTCATATTTGTATGGAAGTGTTAGAGGTATGTAATTGTATAATAACTTTCGTGAGGAGTATTTATAATTATTTAGAAACATAAAGGTTTACTTGCGCACATTCTCGGGGTCGCCCGACTAATTTCAGACTCAATAGGAGTCCCTAATCATGAGCAGACGCGGCGGCGGTGGCGTCGCGAGTCGAACTACTGAACTCCTGATCCCGAGAATGTGCGAGAGTAAACTATCATATTTCGAAATAATTAGGTATGTACTTATTTTGAAAATGATTTATCTGTCTGTCTGTATAGTAGAAAAAGCCTATGTACGTGATGCCCACATGAAAAAAAAAAACACAAAATCACACATATTCTTGTACAGAATTTTCCTATTGAAATAATGAAGCGTCCCTAATAATATAACCAGTTAAATGTTCAAACCTGCAACCGTAAATGTTTCGTTACAGGATCCAAGCAAGGTTTCCAACACTTAAGGTTTACCACAAGTTCCAACTATTCGTAAACACCCACGGTTACGTAGCAGTTAGATTACGTTTTTAAGTGATTTCGCGAACTTTCCGGACGGAAACTTTGGAGTGATTAATTAATCAAGTTAATGCGTATTAAATGGTTTGTTATTAATGATCAATTAAGGTTTCTGGGGCATCTAGATAAGTTTACTTGACGATATGTGAGTCAACAAAATGTTTACTGTAATTAAGATTACATTTTAATAACCGTAAGGAAAAGTATGTAAGTACAGTATGTATATTTCCATTTAAAGAAACACCAACTATATGCAAGTGTACATTAAGTTCATTTTAGACTGACTAGTCAGTAGTAGTAGTGGTAGTAGTTGACAAAAAATAAAAAATATGAAGTTGTAGCTCAAACTAAACCTTATTTGTAAGCATTACAGGTGTTTTTCATAAAACTCGTGTTTGGAATATAAATTACAAACTTAGTACAATACTCAGTACAGTACCTGGTAACTGCATATAATTTTTTAATTAATATATATATAAAGATATTATATATTTTTTGTGTAAATAGAACTACAAATTCACCGTTGTGATCTAGCACTTAACTTAGAAGTTTGATTTTTTCACATCTTCAAGAGACTAGACCTGAGTATGTGGTTTTAATTTCAACTCGATTCTTCCACGCCTTCCCGAGGTAAATGGTTTTGACGAACAGACAGACGGACGGATGGACGGGCAACAAACTGATCCTATAAGGGTTCCGTTTTTCCTTTCGAGATACGGAACTCTAAAAAAACAACTACGCATCAAAAATACGCAAAAATTCGGGCCTTATTAATAAATACGCGGCGCATTGCGTTATAAGGTGAATTCCTTTCACATACATATTGTATATGTATACACGATATCTCTAGACTACCTGTCTAGTTATATATCGAGGGTATAGTGCTCAAACCCAATAAGTATGAAATTGTCACTTTCGAGATATTCAATATTTAAGTTTTAAGGACAAAAATACCTATTCTATTCAAATAATATCGTTATAATGAGTATTTGTGGTAAAAGTGTATACATTGAATTAGTGTATAACAGTATTATTAAGTTTCCAAGGTGGTCCATTTTATCATAAAAAAGTGTAAAGTGGCGAAGGGTACCGACTTATTGGGTTTTAGGTCAAAAGAAATTAAACATATTATAATTTAACATTACTTTAATAAATGGCTTATTTTAAGAAACAGAAAAGAAAACATGGTAAATTATTCTTTCGAAGGCTGTTGGCTTGGTGTACGTCTTCATACCACGTACCCATGCGTCGAGTTCCTCTGATATGATTAGTTTTTCGCACATATTTTGTAGATCCTTCTTTTTAGCAATGCTAATTAGTAATTGACCGGAATGTAATTGGACGTAGTTATGGAATATCAGATTAAGCGACACCTGGGTCAAATAGAGATATTTAGCTTCAAAGTTTTCAAAATGAAAATCACCGCTGTGTGTAGATTTTTTATGTTATGAATATAATTTTTAGTTTGAAGGTATAAAAATGTGTATAGTTTAGACTTATTAAGAGTTTTTTACGGTATAGTACGAGATTTCGCAATAACGGCCTTTTTTCCGCTTAATTCGTTAATACATTTTTTCTATATTCAGACTAACTTAATTTGTCAACAACGTATTATGCGAGAATTACGGTGTTTGATTCGTTAATGCGATTTGACTTGGGTTAAACAATGCGCAATATAAGATAAAATCCATATAATTTTAATTTGATTTGGTCAAATTTTAGGTAACTTCTTATCATCAGAAACTTTACAACGCTTTTCTTACATTTTCATCCTTCTCTTGTTTCCAAATAAAATATCAGTTATAAAAATTTTAGAAATCAGTCTGAAAAAGTCTATTTAAAATAATAATAATTTAGGGCTACGCTATTCGTTGCGGAGAGGGGGCCGAGTCATCTCCCACTTGTTATACATGGACGACCTTAAACCATTTGCTTCTTATAAATTCCAACTATTGAAGTTACTGAAGATCACTGAAAGCTTCAGTAATTCCATTAGAATGGAATTTGGTGTTGACAAATGTGCAGTCATGCATGTAAAACGAGGCGGGATTATGAAATCGCAGGGCATACAGCTCTCGGATTATATAAACCTAAGGTCGCTCTCTGCAACAGAGACCGACAAGTACTTGGGTATGTCAGAGGCGTTAGGCATCAACGTTGCTGATATGAAACAATCATTACAGACACGTTTCTTTGGCAGCCTGAACAAAGTACTGAAGTCTTGTGTCAGGAGGTAACAAGGTGCGTGCCTTTAATGGTTGGGTCATGCCAGTGTTGATGTACTCCTTTGGTACACTCAGATTGAGTTAGACGCCTTGGATAGGAGAGTCCGCGCACTACTAACCGCAAATCGAATGCACCACCCACGGTCATCGGTAATGAGGTTATTATTCCGCGAAAATGTGGGGGTCAGGGCTTTTTGAATGCTAAGACCCTCCATAATCGCGAGGTATGTAACCTCAGGGAGTAATTCCTTCAAGTTGACGTGGGGATGCATCGAGATGTGGTGGTAGTGGATAAGAGCCTCACACCGCTCTCCTTAGGCAAGGAAAACTGGCGCAAACCTGTCGTACTAAGTGTCAAGAACCGCAAGGATGTATGGCAAAGCAAGGAGCTACACTGACGCTATTATCGGACCCTCCATGGGCCCGACGTAGATTTCCTAGCGTCCGTGGCTTGGCTACGCTTCGGTGACCTCTTCGGAGAAACTGAAGGGTTTGTATGTGCAATTATGGATGAAGTTATCATGACAAACAACTACCGAAGTATATCATAAAGGATGGCACAGTTGACATTTGTCGGGCATGTCACTTTCCGGGTGAATCCTTAAGGCATATAGTTTCGGGTTGTTCTTGTCTTGCTAACGGTGTATACTTGCATAGACATAACCAAGTGGCCAGGATTATCCACCAGCAGCTTGCTTTGAAATACCAACTTGTGGAAATAGAGGTACCGTACTACAGGTATGTTCCCGACCCAGTTCTAGAAAATGGTCGTGTCACATTGTACTGGGATCGATCTATCATCACTGACAGGACTATTGTTGCCAATAAGCCTGATATAGTGGTGATAGACCGATCAGAGCGTCAAACAATGATTGTTGATATCACTATACCCCATGACGAGAACCTCGTGAAAGCCGAAAAAGAAAAACAAATTTAATATTTGGATTTAGCTCACTTTACCTGTTATCAGCGGATTAATGCAAGCTAGTTGCACTAATTTTCTTCCTCGATCACCCATCGTAGCAAACACAAACACTAAACAGAAGAATTTCGAAAACAATTGGCGTAAACAGTATGCGCGTCGCAAACTGACAACAGGTAGCGCAAAAAGTTGATAGGTCTAATTAATTTATTGGGTTCTTCTCCCAACAAAGTTTGAAGAAAGTTAGTTGACGAAGTGAGCGAATACCATATAACTAAACATAAATTGTTTCTTTTGAAATATAATCGTACAATAAAACCCGACAAACACATTTGTTTTGATTTAGCTTTTGGTTTTGTTTGTTTTCTTACCTACGTATGTAAAGCTAAAACCCGATAAATACAAATAGTGGTTATTGCCTTTATGCCGTTGAGTAATTTTAGTTGAAATCATTGAACACTCAATACCAATAAATAGCTTTATATGGTTTGAGCGTGAAATAAAAATATTATTTATCAAGATAACACACTTTATAGGGTTTGAGATTTTAAATTTTGACTAAACGCGGTCACTTTATTGGGTTATTACCTCAAGTACTTTTCTTTCTACTGCGAATTCCACTTATTGGATTATACCACTGGAAAGAGCGTAAAAAATGCATTAAGATTTTTTAATAAAACGATTTTTGATTTTTTGGCACTTATTGGGTTTTAACACTATACCCTCGATATGTTCGTTTTTTGAGTGAATGGATCCGTCATAATATCTTATCTGATGCAGACGGGTATGCTGTATAATGGGGGTGTCACAAAGCGAAAGGGGAGTCAAATAGAGACCTTTTGAAATACAAGAATGAATGACTATGCCTTAGAAGATCACGAGTAACGTACGTGACATTCGGTACTTACATTATTTTTAACTAAAACTATTCTTAAGAGGCTACACGAATAATTATTTCGTTTGCGAGTGGGCGGAGTCAAGAGGACTGGACAGCCAATCCGGAAATGCAAGACAGAGATAATACTAACTGCTTGCTTACGGGACGAAAAGAGCTAAACATATGTGAAGGTCGCGAAAGATTGTCTTAGAAATAATAACGAAAGCGACAAAATGGAAATTCTCATATTAATCGAATTCTATCGGATGGAATAAAAAATCAATAGACATATCGCCACGTCGTGCCCTCGGCGTGGGTTGAAGTCATTAGATTTTCACCCCGTAACAAAAAAAAATACCACAAACAGGCACATAATTACACAATTCAGAAACATAATTAAGCAACCAAGTTTAAAAACATTTCTATTGTGTTTAGCTTTACAATAAACGAAATTAGAGAAACCATGAAATGACAAATTTTTCAAATTACAGTGACTTGCGATACAAAATTCATTTATGCTGTATTCATGAACCTTTTGAAGTAAACTAAACTAGGTAAAATAGAAATATAATATAATCTTGAGCCAACTCACACACGGCCATCTGATCCCAAACTAGGCAGAACCTGTATTATGGCAACCAAAAAACTGATAAACAACTCATATATTTCTAAATACATACATATTAGATAAATTACACACACACACAGAGAAAAAAATGATGATGCTCATCACACCAAAATTGTCCTGGTTGGGTATCGAACCCACGACTGCTACTGTTAGGGTCATTAACCACTAAACCAGCAGGCCAGACATAAATCCAAGAATATAATCTAAATCCCTTATAATATGAAATAACTAATGTTGAAATTAGGTTACTTACAAGATTGAGCGGGACTTGGTACGGTTTTCTTTTTTTTAGCGACGACTCCCGCACTCCGCACTTGGGAATATAATCCCTGTATAGCGAGGGGTTTCACAAACATTCAATTCACTTACACAAATTACACCCAGACTTAGACAAGTAGTTGTGGACCACACAAAAACGTCGCCACAGTGCTAGTTGGCCGTGTGAACTATACCACTCGGCTATCGGCTAACCCCGGTCACTCGCATGCGCGCAAACATTCGAACAAATGTTCGCGCGATTTGCTGCCTGATATAAAAAACCGACACAGCTTGGATATGAAATAATAATAATAATAATGTGTGACAGTCTGAGCCCACTGTGGTTCTGTTTGGCCTTGAATCCTCTAAGCACTCTGCTTGAGAATTCAAGGCTAGGCTATTCGTTGCGGAGAGGAAGCCAGGTAATCTCCCACTTGTTGTACATGGATGATCTTAAACTTTTTGCCACCAACAAATTGCAACTGATGAAGTTACTGAAGATCACTGAAAGCTTCAGTAATTCCATCAGAATGGAATTTGGTGTTGACAAATGTGCAGTCATGCATGTAAAACGAGGCGGGATTATAGAATCCCAGGGCATACAGCTCTCGGATTCTATAAACCTAAGGTCACTCTCTGCAACGGAGACCTACAAGTACTTGGGTATGTCAGAGGCGTTAGGCATCAACGTTGCTGACATGAAACAATCATTACAGACACGTTTCTTTGGCCGCCTGAACAAAGTACTGAAAAGTCTTTTGTCAGGGGGCAACAAAGTGCGTGCCTTTAATGGTTGGGTCATGCCAGTGTTGATGTACTCCTTTGGTGTACTCAAGTGGACTCAGACTGAGTTAGACGCCTTGGATAGAAGAGTCCGAACACTACTGACCGCAAATCGAATGCACCACCCACGGTCTTCGGTAATGAGGTTATATATCCCGCGAAAATGTGGGGGTCGAGGCTTTTTGAATGCTAAGACCCTCCATAATCGCGAGGTATATAACCTCAGGGAGTACTTCCTCCAAGTTGACGTGGGGATGCATCGAGATGTGGTGGTAGTGGATAAGGGCCTCACTCCGCTCTCCCTAGGCAAAGAGAACTGGCACAAACCTGTAGTACTGAGTGTCAAAGATCGCAAAGATGTATGGCAAAGCAAGGAGCTACACGGACGCTATTATCGGACCCTTCATGGGCCTGATGTAGATTTCTTAGCGTCCGTGGCCTGGCTACGCTTCGGTGATCTCTTCGGAGAAACCGAAGGGTTTGTATGTGCAATTATGGATGAAGTTATCATGACGAACAACTACCGGAAATATATTGTAAAGGATGGTACAGTCGACATATGTCGGGCATGTCACTGTCCAGGTGAGTCCTTAAGACATATAATTTCCGGTTGTTCACGTCTTGCTAACAGCGAATACTTGCACAGACATAACCAAGTGGCCAGGATTATCCACCAGCAGCTTGCTCTGAAATACAAACTTGTGGAATCTGAGATGCCGTACTACAGGTATGTTCCCGACCCAGTTCTCGAAAATGGTCGTGTCACATTGTACTGGGATCGATCTATCATCACTGACAGGACTATTGTAGCCAATAAGCCTGATATAGTGGTGATAGATCGATCAGAGCGCCGGGCAGTGATTGTTGATATCACTATCCCCCATGACGAGAACCTCGTGAAGGCTGAAAAAGAAAAACAAATAAAATATTTGGATTTAGCGCACGAGGTTGTCGACATGTGGGAGGTGGACTCAGCAATCATTGTCCCGATAGTCGTGACAGCCAACGGCTTAATAGCCAAGAGCCTCGACCAACACCTTCAGAGGCTCTCGTTGGGCATCTGGGTCAAGGGTTTGATTCAGAAAGCGGTACTTCTGGACACGGCGCGTATCGTGAGGAGGTTCCTCTCTCTGGGACCCTAACCACCGGCAGCTTGAACCCTGTTTCCGATGCCGGTTGGAGACTGTATTTTATATTTTTAAATGTATGTTTTTTTTTTTTAATGTATATTTAAAAATGTATTTTATATGTTTATAAATTGAATAAAGGAAATAATAATGTTGGGGGGGCCATCTGGTGAGCTGGCGAGTCACCACCTGCCTATTTGATTGCATTTATATGTGTTAGACGGCAGGTGCCATAGTTTTCCGATTTAGTTCTAAAATCCACTAACATTTACCTACACATGCTCTGTATCTACTTTGGACCATTCATGTCTGTTCTTCCATAGAGCAGAGGTGGATGGGCCCTAGTAGATGCCCCATCCCAGTTTATAGTAAAGTTCTTAACAAGGCCACTGCGTGTTGGACCTGTGTCCCCACGTAAGCCTTTCAAAGGACCGGGTATTCTCAATACTGAGGATAGCCCGTGAAAAAAGAGAGATAATAATAATAATAGTGATTTAGTTTGCCAATGATTACACAATATATTTACGATATTCGTAATCTTAACGGAGTGGGCAGAGATCCAAGCTATGCCGTTGGCTCAAGACACCGTGGTCAATATTTGGTGGTTAAACACCATATTGTCACTTGTTTACAAGATTTAAGGTTTAATACTAAGGCTATTATTTGTATGGTTAAAGCAAGAACTATAAATGATATACAGACAGAACCGCACTTTCAGAATTCAGCTGAAAAGAGGGTTGCAAAAATAAAATCAACCTATCACATATTGACGACCTCCGTGGTCGAGTAGCGGTTTTTAAGGTGTCGCCAACTCTGAAGTCCCGGGTTTGATCCCCGGGTGGGTGGGTTCAGAGCAATGTTTCATTGTAATTCTTTTTATTGTAAAATATTAAGTTAGTATATGTTTTAACGTTGCTGTAAAAGAAACTGAACAAAAATAATGTATTACTAGTAAATTGCATTAGGTTAAGTACCTACGTACAATGTTTGGTTTAAGTATGATATAAATAAATTTCATTCATTAATTCCAGTAATATCACACACACATAACCCCTGAGTTTATTTCGACATGTCTTCGGATAGTTAGGAAATGTCGACTCCAGCGAGTTTAAAAAAGTGGCGTGTAAAAGTGATTGTATATCCTACTTGCATAGTAAACAATTTAATTTAATGAAATGACGGGCCAGAAACTTAATGCAATGCTTAAAGGTAATCAACCAGAATAATTAAGTTTTAATTAATTTATTTGAAACATTAAGTAAATCGTTTAGCTTAATCAAGATACTCTGAATATAAATTACTTAAACCCGTTCTGGTTTATATTTCCGATATTGGAGTAACTTAGAAATATGATCGTTACTAATTGTTTTAAATATTCAGATTAGGAAGGACTTAATTAAGTCCTAAAGTAGATACGACAGATAAGGTAATGAAAATTAAAAAGAAAACCCGTAGATTGTAAGAAGATTAACTACAAAGCATTCTAGATTAACTGATACCTAAATACATTATTAAATACTATATACAAACAAACATTTAAATGATAAAAAAACTACTAATTTAATTAAAAAAACGGCTAAGTGTGAGTCGGTCTTGCGCATAAAGGGTTTCGAACCATCGTAGATCAGAAATAGAAAAACTGCAAAAAACACGTCTCTTGTATGGAAACCTCGTTAATTTTTAATTTATGTTTGTTATTTATTGCTATAGCAGCTACAGAACACATACACACTCTGAGAAAATTTATACTGTCTAACTATTAAGGTTCATAAGATACAGCCCTCTGACGATAGACGGATGGACGGACGGACAGCGGAGGCTCAGTAACAGGGTTCCGTTGGTATCTTTTTGTGTTGTTGGAACGGAACCCTAATAAGTAAGTATCCATAACTAATTAACGCTATCAAAAACGCTAACAAAAAAAAACCCTAAAATAAAAAATAATAACTAATAAAAAAAAACTATTTTTTTTTTTACCAATTACTATATTGTTTGGAAAAGCAAAGGGGAGGCCCGATAGTGGGAACTAATCTAGGCTAAAAAAAAACATTTATAACTAATGTCAGTCTAAAAAAAACAGTAAATATTTCTATTGATGTATGTATTTATCAGCCGTTAACATATAGTTTAAAAAATGTAACAAAGGTTATGAATACAGTAATACCCGGACTATATTTTTTTATTTACATGTCACATAATCTATTAAAAAATATTAGACATGTATTTTTTTACTCACAAACAATGAGGAAGATACAGTGAATGGAAATGTCGCGTGACGTCCCTTGTAGCTACAATTTTTACCAACATGTGACGTCACAAGCCACTTCTCCTAAACTTTAAAGTGCTTTAACTTTGTCATTTTTTATTGATTTGATAAAAGAAAAAATACGACTTTTTTTCTTTTTTTATGTATCTAGCAGACTAAATAGATGTTTCCTTTTTATATCCAGTTCTCACCCCTATTGTATCCATTATCTCTCAGCTTAAAAACTTTCAAGAAAATCGTTATTCACGTCCTCACTGCCATTACCTTGAATAATTTTGGAGTAAATAAGGAAAGTGTACGTTGCCGAGGGTACAAGAATTTATTTCTTCTAAGCCGAGATCAAAACTCATTCTTTCATCATAATTTTTGATTTGGAATGAAGGTTATGATGGTAGATAATGAATACTAACAAAAATGTAGAGGCTGGAAGTTGATCAAAATATTTTTTTTTTCTTTTACACACACTTACAAAGAGTAGGAATCAAAGCTGTTCACAATAGGTAAAAATACCAAAAAAAAAAATAGGAATCTCGTTCTTAACATGGAATAAAAATTGTTTTTTTTCCTGCCTAGACTTTTCCCAAGTTATGCTAGGGTCAGCTTATCGTCTTGCCGGATTCATCTGAATACCGTATTCTACATGGAGCGACTGCATACATGACCTCCACAACCCATTTTACTGGGTAACATAGTACCTATCTAATAATAAGACTAGTTGTCAGAATTGTAATGACTTAACGACTGCCAAAGATCACCGAGACAGTCGGGACCAACAGCTTAACGTACTTTACGAGACGCGTAGGAGTCTCGGTATGTTTAAAAATTGTCACCCATCCACGGACCAACCGCGGCGTGCGCGGCTTAACCTTTAATACTGGTCAAACCGTACAGCTTACACTACGCCACAAACCCTAGCCAAAACTCATGAGAAATTAATTCTTCGAATCAACCTTAATTCAGTTTATTACTGGGTAAGTATGGCCTGAATCGATATTTCTCCAAAATCAATATGCTATATTTAGGTACAACTAAGTTACTAGCTACTCACAATATTATATTTCCATCCATTATCCTCCCTCATTCTTCCATCCATTACCCTAGATAATTTTCGTTGGCAAAGTAAATAACAAATACAATCAAGACATGTTTATAGTTACCGATCTTGAGGGAGTGTTAAAGTGAACAAGCAAAATTGTGTATATAAGAGAAACACTTTATCTTGTGTTCAGGCTTCCGCGCCATCATATTTTATTAATCCCTAGTCTGATGTAAATGCGCTGTCTTACATCGTCGGGTGGGGTCCCAGTGAGAGCGGCGATTGTCGCTTAATAATCTCTACGCTATATAATAGACCAAAATAATTATGTCTTTACTGCAAACTCAAAAGGAAAAAGAAGGTGACCTAAGTTGACTTAACTTGAGTAATAAGCTGGTGAATGTGTGATGACAGCGTTACGAAAAGTGTGATCGGGCGAAGCGAACGGAAGTTGAGAGGTATAATTTAGTAAAAATAGAAAGAGAGAGATGCGAACACACATTTACTTCTCTCTTTCTTTCATAGCCTTTCGTATATAAAGAAGTTTTGCTTCAGTCGTGTGGTTTAAAGCACACTCCTTTTTTTAATACCTAAGCTGTTAGACAGTATTCTATACTTAAGTAGTGCGACATAATATGTCATTTTTATCTTTGACAGAATGCTTTACAGAAAGATGAGTCAAAATGTTAATTTCTCATTAGACTTTATCACTTTAAAGTTGCTTATTTTAATGCAATACATAGAATAAGCGATGCGTTTATTTAGCCCCGCGTTTCGCTCGCAGTGCGACCCCACTTTCAGGTTATAAGTACTTTATGACCTAAAGAAATGTTTATTTTTAACTTTTAATCATGACAATGATATCGAAAAGCGATTATCAGAACATGGGCTATTACTAAATCGCGTATTACTAAAGCGTAAATCTCGTCTTGGCGGGGGCAATACCATGCCCCCAGATTGACTTGATGACTGGACTGTTAGTATAGTGGTCAGTGACCCTGACTGCTAATCAAAATCTTTTTGTGATTGTACATGATCGTTTGGTCTGTGTCATTTATCTGTAATATGTAATGTAAGTATTTAGAAATATATAGGTATGTTTATAAGTTGTTTGGTTGCCATAATACAGGCTCTGCCTAGTTTGGGATCAAATGGCCGTGTGTGTTGTCCTAAAATAAAATTATATAATTTATTATATATAAGAAGCCTTTGACCTAGGATTACAAGCTTGTATAGTACTATTATAATCTGAGTTAATCTTATTACCTTGCCAATAGGGCTGTCAAATAAAATATTTTTAATGACCGAGTATAATCATGTAGATTTATACGAAATATCTGACAAAAACTTTTTTATTTTTTTATCTCAACAAAACTTCCGATAGTTCATTAAATTGGAATGTCACATGACGTCACACGTTCACAAAATACGTGCAAACGTCTCGTTATATGTCATTAGCACCCACCCCTGAATTTTTCGCTTTCCCCCAAATACTGAAACGCAACTTAACTTTAGGACGATCTTAAATGTCTTTCTGTCGCTACTTTAAATATTAAAGTGTCAGAGACAGCAAGTGACTTAACGGTGACTTAAAAGTGATTAAAGTTTCAGCATTCGGCCATAAATATCCTTAGTTTTTACTTATTTTGTAAAAGCATAAAATACACGTCTAATACATATTTTTTATTATCTAACTTATGGATAGATTTTTACTTTTCATACCCACACAACATCCCTATTCCAATTAAATAAATATAACTATTTTATATAATAATAATATACCTATATAATAAATAAATATACATTTAATTAACAATTAATTGTATGGATATTGTTTAATATTTTATTTTTTTTGTTTCAGAGATGGGTGCATGTTTGATTTAGTAAGTATTTATCAATATATTTTGAGAGGAATTTTAGTAAAGCAAATAAAGCATGTTTTTGTTTCAGTAAAAATGTAATACCGGCTTCTGCCGTTGAAATCTATTTTAGAATAAAACCCTGTTTGTGGCATTCAGTAATAACGAAAGATATCTGTCAGTGAAAGGGCTTTTAAATCGGATGAGTGGATTCAAATATTACCCCCTACATCTAACCTTACATACTGTACTCTTTTAAAATATTAACTTAGGTTTTTAGCTCAATATAGATGAAGCTGTAAGATGTTTTTACGGATAAATTTCACTATACTATAATCATTGTTTGAGTTCAACTGGTAAGCAAATGTGAGCAAATGAGACACATTGTTTCTGTGTAACCAATTACGTAAACAACGTTACAAATACAGCCATTTTCGTTTATCTAAACCGACAAACAAAACCGCGGGCCACAGCACTGTCGAAACACACCATTACCAAAATAATTGGCTACAAACTAAAAGCAAACGCGCCTTTATTGAGCGTCGATCTTAATTAACTATGTTTTTTGACGCGCTAATTACTGGCCGGGTTAGGTGTAAAATGGGAGTGGGACTGACAAATGGGATAGTGGTGACATACCCACAACACTTGCTTATCATTAGGCTGTAAGTCAGGATATACAATGAGCGAACGATAAGCAATATATTTAAGATTGTTGTGTTCCTGAGAAACGATTTTATCTTTTGGAACCGGAATTCAAATTATAGGAAATAAGTAGATATAGGGAGTAGAGGAAATTTAGATTTTTATAATAAATATTCACTAAACGACTGTGTACTGTACACTAGTAGTGTACTGTAGTAGTTAGTGACTCTAGCTGCTAAACTAAATCGTAGGTTCGATACTTATAATAATATATAATAATATCAGCCTATAAATGTCCCACTGCTGGGCACAGGCCCCTTCTCATATAGAGAAAGAACGAGCATTGATCACCACGCTTGCTTCATTGCGGGTTGGCGATTTCAGATTCCAATTTTGGGAATCCAGGTTTCCTCACGATGTTTGCCTTCACCGATTATTCACGATATTATGATCCTTGCTCGTGCGTATGCTCGTAAATGTTTGCATGCCTAAATAGGCAGAATGTACAAGGATTCCTAATATATCTGTAACACCAATTGTAAACACCTACATTCTGTGCAAATAAATGATTACTTACTGATTATACCAATGATGTATTAGAATAATTAAGAAAGTACATATAACTTTGAAAAAAGTCATATTGGTACTTGCCTGTAATGGGTTCGTACCTGCAACCTTGTGCACACAATTCCGTTCATCGAATTACTAGGCCACCACGACATTCACCATTCGTGTTCCAAACGTACAGAGGAAAAATCAGAGCTATTAAAAATTTATCCCATAAATAAAAACGTATAACAGCCCTCTATAAGCAAGTATACATTTTACATTAACGCCTAGAAATATCACCTACTATTACCTAACATAATCATCAACATCTATTACAAACTAAATTTTCTCATCACAGCCTACCAACACAGATTTTAACGTTCACAAGGAACTTAGATAAACGTATCAGTGATCAAAGGGTTCACTGACATGTGACGTCACAACAATAAAGACGTATTGAATCGCAGAGGGCTCAATATACCGATGTTATTTTAAGAAGCTCTCACGTATTTATTGGTTTGCGTTCGATGTTTCTATTTTCACTTTTTGTGTGATGGTGATCAATGCTAGTTTCTTTACTATATGAGTATTGAGAATTGTATTATATTATAGCAACTCTATCTTCTTCTGCGTAGCCTTTTCCTAAGCTATGTTAGGGTCAGCTTCCAGTCTTACCGGATTCAGCTGAATACACTACCTATCTGACCACCACAACCCATATTACTGGGTAACACAGTATCCCATGGCAAGACTGGTTGTCAGAATTGTAATGTATTCACGACTGCCAAAGATCAACGTATGACAGTCGGGACCAACGGCTTAACGTGCTTGCTTTCTGAGGCACGGAGGGGTCTCGGTATGTTTTTTTTTTTTTTTTACCTCACATACATTGCTCTGAACCCAAAGTAATTAGCTAAAGCACTTGTGTTATGGAATTCAGAGACAGCGAAAGTACCACAAACACCCAGACCCGGGATAATGTAGAAAAGTGATTTCTACATTGACTCGGCCGGGGATCGAACCCGGGACCTCAGAGCTGGCGACACCTTGAAAACCGGTGTGTACGCCACTCGACCACGGAGGTCGTCAGACGTTTTACAAATGGTCACTAATCCACGGACCAAGTCAGAACCGCAAAGGGCAGCTTTTTTTAAAAATGTTCATGTTATATTATGCATGCATGTAGGTACTAAAATAAAGTATAGTTCAACACTTGGTGGTCTATAAGTTTATAGTTATGGTCTATTTTAGTGCTCATAAACGAAACAGCTAGCCTGCAAACGTTAAAGCGATGCTGCAGTTCTGAATAAATTGTATTTCAAAATTGAAGAGCTTAGATTTTATAGTATTGACTGCCGTTCTGTTAGACACATATATTGTAATATCTTTTGAAGGTTTCTGTTGTACGTAGACTAGACTCGAATGTTTAAGAAAAAAGTTCAAACTCAAGTTAACTGTAATCAGATTTTGATTGACAAAATATTTAAATGCGACACCATAAATAAATCTTTAGTAAACTTAAGATGAAGAATCAATATAAAGATAGAGTTACAGAATGATTCTAAAAACAGTTTTGTTATCAATAATGTTACTTAAGTTTAATTAAATGAATGAATAAATATATTGCTGTAAAAATAAAAAGTAGTTAAAACACCTTTTCATAACTCACTGCATATTCAATAATAACTTTTGTGTCAAACACAGGAATCTGAGTAAGTCTTAACAAAACAAATGTCCTGTTTTGTCATTTTTCGAAGCGCTTGCAAGCTAGCACAGAGTAACATAAATCCAGCTTCATAAACAATGCAGCCACTTCAGCAATCGCTGTAACATGAATCCAGTTTGCATGATTTAAGAGTTGCCGACTTAAACACTACCAAGAGAACCGAATATAGAAACAGTAGGTACCTAAATGAAATATATCAGTGAAGAGAATTGACAAAGTGGAAAGACTAGATATATGGATATATAGGGATTTAATAAATTGTTGGATATAGCTTAATCTAATAACCAAAAAATAGGGGTCCGGACGGGGTATGAAAAGGAAATATCTGTTTAGTCCACCAGATAAATAAATAAAGAAAAAATACTCGTATTTTTTATTTTATCAAATCAATAGAAAATGTCAAAGTTAAAGCGCTTTAAAGTTCAGGAATTGTGACGTCACGTGTGGGTAAAAATTGTACCTTCCATATTGTCTGTTTGAATCAAAAAAGAAAAAAATACATGTCTATTTTTTTTTAATAATCTGTGACGTGTAAATAAAAAAAATAGTGCACCGCTATCGTTGCATTTCGGTAACTACTTTTTTCCGCACAGTTCTATCGTAGGCCTTTACGTTTATTTGAGACGTTTTAGTTTATGTAATGTCGACTGAGAAGCCAGTCTCAGTGTCTTTTTTGTCATTAATTGGAGTATAATAACTTTCGTGAGGAGTATTCATAATTATTTAAAACAAAACGGTTTTCTCACGTATATTCTCGGGATCGCCCGACTACGCGACTGACGCGGCGGCGGTGGTGTCAGTTCGACTCGCGACACCACCGTCGCCGCGTCAGCTCATGATTAGGGACTCCTATCGAGTCTGAAACTAGTCGGGCGATCCCGAGAATATACGTGAGTAAACCGTTTTGTTTTAAATAATTAATTGGAGTGTTAATTAATACCCCTACACAAGTACACACAGTCACTAAGACATCATCAAAGGCATACTATTCTATATCTACAAAAAAAATGTACTGACTACTACACCAAATTATTTACCTATCTGGATCTTTAGTTGTATCAAAATCGGCTTTGTACTTTTTAGGATACGGTCATTAAAGTAGCTGACGAATAGAAAAATGAACATAATATATCTTGTGTGTTTTAAATTACTTAATTCCCCAACCTTACTATATTAATAAATAAATAAATAAATTATAATATCTTGGGACATCTCACACACGGTCGTCTGATCCCAAACTAGGCAGAGCCTGTGCTATGGCAACCAGACAACTGATAAACATACTTATATATTTCTAAATACATACATATTATAGTAAATTACACCCAGACACAGAACAAATGATCGTGCTCATCACACAAAGATTCGTCCTGGGTGGGAATCGAACCCACGACCTCCGGTTTAGCAGTTAGGGTTACTAACCAGTAGACCAACAGGCCCGTCATATATTATAGCACGGTAATAGTATCAACTGTAACATTTTACTGTATAATAGCAAGTATTAACCAACCTAGATACAACCAGTCACTCTAGTGTCCAATTTCCTTTGCTGTGCGGAAAATTAAATAATTTTAACTTAACATTTTGTACACAGTTAGCGTTCAGCAGTTATTAAAAACTTATTATAACGAATTGTTTCAGCTTGAGGCACGGTGAGTTTTTTATTGTCTGTCTGTATTTAATAAAGGCGTATTTCAATAAATTAATTTGCTGTTGAACTATTTAAACTTGAGTAACATCTATACTTATAATAAATCTGTAGAGAGGTCAATTCTGTACATCAAATATATTTTCAAAATAACTATCAGGGGGTGATTAGTGATCGATACTGATGCCAAAAATGCAATCAGTAAAATTTTTGTCTGTCTGTCTGTCTGTCTGTCTGTCTGTCTGTCTGTCTGTCTGTCTGTATGTTTCTTATAGAAACGAAAACTACTCGACGGATTTTAACGAAACTTGGTACATTTATTCTTCATACTCCTGGGCAGGTTATAGTATACTTTTCATCACGCTACAATCAATAGGAGCAGAGCAGTGAAGGGAAATGTTGGGAAAACGGTATTTTTTAAGCTTCCGTCGCGTATGCAGCCTTAATGGTTAAAGCTACATAGAAATCATGTATGACGGAAATGTTTTACATAAAATTATCTTAAAAATATCCTCCAACAGCATATGTCTATCTTTTATGGTTGACTCACAATAACACGTGTAACTCCCTATAGCTTAGCAGTTCGGAGATTTCTGATTATATTTGTTTACTCTTACGTTTATAATACTCTCACTCATCCCTAATTAAAAAAAGTTTACATTATTACGTATTCAATAAAAAAAGAATCATAGAAATCGGTAGAGAAACACCAAACTTATACATGAAATACGATAATAAGCCATCGCGCCGTCGCGCGTGAATACTGAATCATGCTATAAGCATTATTTTTGTGTAACGTGATATATTATATTTCCCTACTAAAATACGAAAGTTAATCTGTCTGTTACATCAAAACCACTGAACAGTGAGGAAGGACATATGCTACTTTTTTACGAAAAACGACGGAAACGCGGACGAAGTCGCTGGCAAAAGCAAGTATTTAATAAATAGGAATAAAATAATTTGCTCTGAAACGCAAAAATAAGAATGCATAACTATATTACATTCATAAACAAATTGTAACGGCTTCTGGCCTAAATTAATTTGCACTTCTTTAATAGAGTCCTATCTTTTAACACCATATTCGGATAAAACATAATTCCGGGACGATGTGCTTTAGAGTTAACATAGACAATCATAGAGTGCGCGCATCGCTAGTAACCCCTTGTGCCAAGCGTAAGCAAATTTTTAGCTTTAAGTACTACGCTCGTTTTCTGATTCAATTGATTTTTCGTGCGACGACAGACGTTTTATGCGACAATATCGATGGTTCCGATATTATTAGGGTAATATTAGGTTTTGAGATAGTTTTAATAAAACAGTACGCTCTGTTTTGACACAAATTTTGCGATTTTACTTTTTTAAGCAAGTGCCTACAGTTCATACTCGATGTGCGCACACCATAGTTTACTTTTTTATCACTAAGCGATGTGTACAAGGTAAGTGTATTGTGCATATAATTAATACAACTTCCATAAGGCCATATTAGGATTTTTAAAAAGTATGTTTTGATCTAAAATTAAAAGCTTACAATAAGGCATCCGAGGGTACATAGCGCGACAATCTGAAAACTTAAAACAATTAAATTAATAATAATGTTTACTGGTTTTGTAAAGCAAAAATCTAGTCTGTAAATTATATAAATTCTTGTGCCAGTTGACGTTATTTTCACTTAAACAAATATCAACTTTATACTAGTGTAAATAAAGGTTATTTTAGACTGACTAACACCATTAAAAGTCATAAAAATATGAAGTTGTAGCGCAAACTGAACCTTATATGTAAGCAGTTACATTTGTTTTTTCTAAAACACGTGTTTGTTTGGCATATCAATTGCAATTAGGTAGTATAAAGAAAAACTTTGTTATTTACAAAGTTTTTATACATTCTATACCAATATTCATTAATTATTTTTGCATGTTGTGTCAAAAAATATTTACTATTAAAATAATTACTTGTTAACATTTAAAACTTTTTGATTGATGCCATAACGTATTTTCTAACAGTCAACTTTTGGAAGATGCCAAAACAATGAACACAGATGAACTAACAAATTGATGTATAACGATTATTTAAGAACACTTGCTAATAAAATAAATAAATTGTATATAATATATACAAAAAAAATACTACATTTAAAAATATATGCCTAAATAATTTGTGTTTAGAAAACTTAGGCCAACATTGCCTTTATTTCTAGAGCGGAGGCCAATTTTCTTAATTAGCGTAGTCTTCTTTTCGGCTTTGATTAGGCCGACCTTCAATCTTACCTGATTCAGCTGAATTCTGGTATTGAGGTTAGATAGGCCTTTCCGACCTCCACAATTTTACTGGGCAATACAGTAGGTATCTGTATAATAACTTTCGTGAGGAGTATTCATAATTATTTAAAACAAAACGGTTTACTCACGTATATTCTCGGGATGGCCCGACTAGTTTCAGACTCAATAGGAGTCCCTAATCTTGACCTGACGCGGCGGCGGTGGTGTCGCGAGTCGAACTGTCAGTAGGTATCTGTTGAGAAGATTATTTACAAGAATCGTAGTTTTTTTTAATATTACATGTTTTTATCGTGAGAGGGACTAGCAATACAATTATTTTTCGTCACCGAAAGAGTCGTAAAAGTCGGCAAATCGAGTGTGGGTGGAAAAAATAGATAGGTGTAGGTATATCATTTATTACATGAGACTATAATAAGGAGAATGTGGGAGTACTCCTGATTAAATTTCCTACCCATCTATATACTTACTAATATATAAAGCTGAAGAATTTGTTTGTTTGAACGCGCTAATCTCAGGAACTAATGGTCCGATTTGAAAAATTCTTTCACTGTTGGATAGCCCATTTATTGAAGGATATAAGGTATATAACATTACGCTGTGACCAAAAGGAGCGGAGCATAGATGAAAAATGTTGCAAAAATGAAAAACCGATGAAAAAAAACACGCGGGCAAAGTCGGGGTACAGCTAGTTGGCAATAAAAGGCGTAATGAAGCAAAATTATAATTTCCACATAATAAATTAATATTAAAGCATTTTAACTCACCTTAATACAGAAAACAAAATTACACAAATTATAATTTGATTGTTTAGAAGAAAATTGCTTTTAGTCTACTGGATTTTATAGAATTAAGTTTATTTTAATGGGATTTTATTAAATGCAACGATTATAAAATAGATAATTCATTTAATTTTCAGTTTAATATTGTAGATTTGCAGAGTAGCATTGAAGCGTAAATCTATAACTTGGTAAAGAAAATTCACTCTTAACTGAACAACATAATGTTCATATTTCTTCTGAGATGAAAAAAATGCACTTTTTTATTTCTATAATTGTGAAGTGTTACGCTTCGATGCGTTTCGAGTCTGCTGAAGTATGAATTGATCCTTAGTTACGTTTTTTATTGTTGTATTTTTGTTATTGTAATGTGAAAGTTAAGAATGAAATCAAATTTTAACCAACCTGAAATATCTCTTAGTACCTCCAAAACCTGTTTTTTTACTCTTTTATCTATACTAATATATCTATACTAATATTATAAATGTGAAAGTAGCTCTGTTTGTCTGTCTTTTACGGCTAAATCGCTGAAACGATTATGATGAATCCTGGGTATGGAATTATCTTGTATCCCAAGAAAGGACATAGTCTACTTTTTGCCGCCAAAACAACACCCACGAGCGCTGCTGCAGGCAACAGTTAGTTTTTAATAAGTGACATATTTATAAATATAGCAAATAAAAAATAAAAAGTGCTGTTGTACCACTATTTTTTGTTTTTATATTTTTAAAGGCAATGTCGGGCTCTTTACTAGTTTTTTACAGTGTTACAAATTCTGGTTACCCTAAAAAAAGGTAAGTAGATTAGAAGCCAAAAAAGTTTTGCAATTCGGTCGCCTTATCATTACGAATTCAAAGTAACTTTTAAAGTAACAAAAATCCCACCAAAAACATTTTCATGTAAAATGTTGCCAAGACGAGCCCATATGACTCGCACTGTCAAAAAGTTATCAGATCTCATGTAGAGCCAAGCTTCTAACACTACACGCCCTAACTCTACAAGGCCTAACTTCACAAACTCTACACCTTAGTCAAAATATGTGGCTTGGCCATTTCGCTACATTCACATCGGCGTAAGGTGAAAAATTAATTCACTGTTTATTACTTTTGTGTTATACAATAGTTCTTGTAGTAACGAACGGCCAAGCCACATATTTTGACTAAG
Source organism: Diachrysia chrysitis (assembly GCA_932294365.1). NCBI lineage: Eukaryota > Metazoa > Arthropoda > Insecta > Lepidoptera > Noctuidae > Diachrysia > Diachrysia chrysitis. The sequence continues at coordinate 2,115,598 of OW028659.1, read as the reverse complement.
GTGTAGAGTTTGTGAAGTTAGGCCTTGTAGAGTTAGGGCGTGTAGTGTTAGAAGCTTGGCTCTACATGAGATCTGATAACTTTTTGACAGTGCGAGTCATATGGGCTCGTCTTGGCAACATTTTACATGAAAATGTTTTTGGTGGGATTTCATTTCTTTTTGTAAGTTGTTTGTAACAAATTTTTTTTTTATTTTTTTCTTCTTTTTTTGGGGTGTATTTCTTGCACATCAGAGACGCCTTTTTTTATAGCCCACTCTCTATCTTTGCCTTTTTTCTTTGTTGATTTACTGTTTATAATAAGTGATAGATCAGGGCGATACTTGGTTCTTAGGCGATTATATTCGACTATAGCTGACTGTTGTGCTTTAATACTACTATTTTTTTTTTTTTTTTTTACAATGAGTACCTATACATATATATATCTAGGGGAACCAAGTTTTAGATTATTAGATTAGACCTCTAGCGTCATCAAAATTTAATTTAAAATTACAGGTCTCATACAAACTCCCATCCCCAAGTTTAAGGGGTTGGGGGATGAAAGTTACAAGTTTTATAATTTTTTTGTTGTTTGTGTGCTAATACTAGCTTACATACAAAATTTCAGCTTTCTAGGACATTAGGAAATACCTTAAGAATTTTGATGATCATCAGTGAGTCAGTGACGAAATTAGCGTTTTTTAGATATAAATAAAATCTGAAGTATAAAAGCTAATGTAATTAAAACTTAATATGTTCAATAAGTCCGCTATTGACAATATATTCCGAAAATTTTGTTGATCTAGCATAATCTAAACCCAAGTTATGAGGGTTCAAAAAAACGACGAAGCGCTTCGAGAAAAGGTAGGTAGTGCCCGTGCGCTTCGCTTGGCTCGTCTTGGCGGGGGCACTACCGTGCCCCCAGATTTGTTTTTTTGTAAGGGTGACATTGACTGGGGTTGAAGAACTAGCAAAGATTAGAGGTGCATTTTAAGATGTATCGCAGGTTTAAAATTAAACTCTGCCATCAATCGTAAAGGTCATTTTAAATAACCTTTTTACAAAGACTAAAGAAATAGATGCAATTTTTTTGTTGAGCAACGAGTTCGATTTGTCTTTATGTAATTTGGTGTAGGTGTCTGTGTTTCTAAGCCTAGTTAGTGATATAAAAGTCGTACTGTTAGGACGAAAGAAAAAAAAAATATACTTTTTTCCACATCATTGGTAATTTTAGAATGCTTTTGATTGTTATTCTACCTTCAGTCTCCCAATTCCCTTGATTCTTTATATTTTTCTTTCAAACCGAAATCAACGTCCAAACTATTTACATTCACTGAATATTCTCAAAGCGTACATAGTTTAACGACACAAAGAAAAATAATGTTTTAGTTTGCGCGATAAATATTTGTGAAGAAAATGCAGGGGCGTATTCCACGAATTGTTTTTCGACACGCAACGAATATTTTTGGGCTATTAAGGGCCGTTTGTACGCGAGGCGACGCAAATCACCGATATTAGTATTCAAGCAACTACCGCTACATAATCTCATAGAGTTTTGTACTTATACAAGCATCGTTGGGAACTAAAGTCGCCGGGTATCGGAAATTTCAGTCGCCTCGTGTGTAAAGGGCCTAAGGGTTTATGAAAATGTTTCTTTCTGCATAGGGGCGGGCTGTTATCGGTCGTTGATGCCGACTGAAACGTATTATTTTTAAAACAAATGGCCTTTTGGTCCATTGATAAAATGTTTGATAACATGTTATTGTACTAAATTTATTAACTACGGTTACTCTATCAAAGGATCTCTGATAAGAGCCAATTTTCTAATTAAAATGTCTTTATCGTATTTTTATTTTTAAACCACTGTATTTATTTATTTAATTATGTTGAAAACAAACACCTTAAAATTAAAATTAATATTGCCAAAAGCCTTTTGTAGGCTTTTATCAACATCAACAGCCTTTTTGGAAAATATAAATATATACTTATTAACCTAAAATCTGACACGAAGTCGCAGAGATAGGAATAAAAAGGTCTTTGCACAGAAGCGGGTAAACCCAGGATGATGATATTTTAATTATGATTTTTCTGGCAAAGTATGCTGTAACCGAAGAACGCGCACCACGTAGGTTATCTTAAAGTAAAAATAAATAAACTATAGAGTGCGTCTAACAGAGTATGAACGGTGATCACCAGTATGAACAAGATAAATCACAAAATTGTACTATCCAAAAACATAATAATATCGTAACCATCAATATTTTCGCATAAACGTCTGTCGTCGCACGGAAAATAACTTAAATCAGTAAACTAACTAAAAGCTAAAAATTTGCTTACGCTCGGCTCACAACGGGCTCCTAGCGATGCGCCCACTCTTTGCATGTCCATGTAAGGTCACAACTGATTTAAATTGACATAATCACTCGAATGACGCGACACTTTCCTCAATGTCATACATCGTCCGGACATGTCTGCCAACACTAAAGGAACTCTCGCTTTTTGTCTCACCCCTATTTCCTCGACACTACGTCACTCAACAAACATGATCGATGTAGCAGAAAATGTATGCGTATTTTCCCTGTATTATTTCCCTGGTATAAATAGCCTTCGCCCTGCACATATGGTGTGACCCTGTGTAATAAATCGGGTATAGCGACACGCGAACCCAATTTTTCACCTCGTAAAATGTTTAAGCTGGTCCAAATAGTATTTGGTCATGGTAAAAGGGTAATGCCCTTCAAGGCAGGCGGCGATAAAATATAATCTGTTTTAGAATATTTTTACAGTATTAGATTAAGTCAAAATAATTAAAACATAGCTAGAAATTCATTAGTTTATCATTTAATTAATGATCGCTGAAGTTTTTTGTAATTAGGCTCATGGGTGTGTTAGCCGTACGGTTTGACTGGTAACAGAGGTTAAGCCGCGCTCACCGCGGTTTGTCCATGGATGGGTGACTATTTGTTACCATAGCGAGATCTCTCCGTGGCTGGAAAACACATTTTTTTAAAGGTTACTAGGCTATTGCCGCTTTGCCAACAGTTTGGGTAAAGGCTAGGCGGAATAAGATTAATTATTATTATTATCTAGCTAGTAAAATCAACTGTCTTAAGAAACAAAGATTATTTAACGATTCTGCTTATCATCGGGAAATAATCGAGATAATAAAGATACATAATACATGTATGACTAAACAGATGTCGATATAAACAGTCAACGAAGCCAAAAAGACATCGAGAGCGAAAATCCAAAACCCTTTTTTTAATTTACCGCAATCTGGTCCCCGCAAACATTATAAGGATCTAAAGATAGGCTTTGTCTTAGAAAGGGTTGGATTGCCCTCGTCAAGGTGTGCTTTCAAGATACCTGATTTAGCCCGCATCTGTCCTGAGAGTTAGATGTTTTTAGGGATCCATGAAAAATACAAAAGCCGGAACACTAATTGTAAGCCCCTTTTTTAATATAGGATTTCTGCTTGACTTTTACAAGAGGTACTGCAGTAAATAGTAACTTGTGGATTTCAGATAGGCATTTGCTTTTGTAAAATACCTGGACTGGTTGTGTAAACTTGCAGAACTAGATAATTTTGGGATATTCACATTTATTTTAACCATTCCTCGCTGTAGCCTTTTAGAGACAATGATTGCTCTGTTGATGTAGTTGTCTGTCTTATTGATCTATCAGTTAGTGGCCCTGACTGCTAAACCTGAGGTCGTCGGTTCGATTTCCACCCAGAACAAATCTTCGTGTGATGAGCATGATTATTGGTTCTGTGTCTAGGTGTAATTAATCTATAATATGTACGTATTTAGAAATATATAGGTATGTTTATCAGGTGTCTGGTTGCCATAATACAGGCTCTGCCTAGTTTGGGATCAGATAGCCGTGTGTGAGTTGTCTCAAGATATTATATTATATCAACGTGCATTCCTGTTTGTTTAGAGCTGAGTTTAAGTCTCCAGTGAAATAATACATTGTTACTTTTCCCATCTGAAAAAACCACTACACTTTTAAAGGAACTTCTTCGGACCTCCAAATTAGCAACAAACAAGCTTTACCAATGTTTTCCCTTAGAATGAAATAGCAATACAATTTGTTAGTCCATTCGTTCGGGATTACTTTATTTATGTATCGGATTATCTGGAGAACGAATAGTAGGTTTCGTTAGAATCGTGAGGGTTGTAGCAATTGGATTGGGTCTTTAGTAAGACCTTACAATCAAAAGATTGACCTCACCGAATTATCAAAAAAACGGAGTTTCTAACAAGAGCATCCGTAATTCGTTAGCAATAGATATATTAAAAACCTTTATATGTAAGAATATGAAACAGTAGATTATTAATCCAAAATTTTGGATACTTAAAACTGCGTAAAATCGTTTCCATTTTATTGTAATACAGACTAATTAATAGATCTTTTACAATCACATATGATTGATAATAAACCGGAAAATACAAAGAATAAGGGTTAAAGGAAAATTGATATGTTACGAAACGTGTAAGGAGAAAGACATTTATTGAACACATCAGAAAGAACACGCACAAATACAAGAAATTGATACAAAAACATGATATTGGCTGTTCTGTTTCACATGCAATACCGAAAAGGTCACCGACTCAGCGTAACATACTCTCTATTACAATATAAAACATCCAGGTGTACATACATATATACATATGTAATGTGGGAATATAGACCTCTATACTAATATTATAATGCTGAAGAGTTTGTTTGTTTGTTTGTTTGTTTGAACGCGCTAATCTCAGGAACTACTGGTTCGAATTGAAAAATTATTTTTGTATTGGATAGTCCGTTTATTGAGGAAGGCTATAGGCTATATAACATCACGCTACGACCAATAGGAGCGGAGCATAAATGAAAAATGTTGCAAAAATGAAAAACCGTTGAAAGTAAAACACGCGAACAAAGTCGCGGGGGACAGCTAGTGTGGGAATATAGACCTCATTATAATAGAGAACAAAATCTACTTTCTATGATGCCAGTGTATACAGGGTGTTACCGAAAGGTTATATACTAAAAGGGGTGAAAAGTACATCTTAGATTCCTAAAGACTCTACAGTCAATACACAAAATTTCAGCTCAAAATGAGTTAATTAAATAATTAATATCCAATTTTTCGCATCAATTATTCGACATCAAAAAATCATAACCAGACCGGTGAAGCGATGTATCTTAACATTTAGCGAGTGACGTAATATGATATTGACCCCCGTTGTGCGGTACGTTTGTTTTGAGTTTTAATGTCGAATAATTTGATACAAAAAATTTGACTTGACACTGATTTAACAACTAATTTTGAGCTAAAATTTTGTAAGCTGTCTCTATACCAGATATGCTCTTTACCCCTTTTGGATAGATATAACCTTTCGGTAAAATCCTTTAAACTATCTTCAGTAGTGTCAGGTTGCCCGTCTCATCGGACTTTGAGATTAAGGAAATTTAGATTATGACTGTGTACACACTGGTGCTCTGGAAATCTCCTCGGTGAACATTGTTGTAGGTTAAAGTTACCGAAATTTAATAAAAATAACACTATTAATACTCTTTACTCAAAAAATGGGACGATGTTGACAGACACCCGAAAAAACTTGATTAATTTGTGTTATTAATAGTATTTTCAAAGTTATTTTGCTACAGTGACTAAACTACCAGACTGATTGATCTACTTATTCACCTTCAAAATGTTATGAAACAGCACGTATAGTTCATTGCACCTCGTTATGTACGCCAGCCTGAGAAGCACGCTCGGTATGCGGCTCCCGTCTCGACAATGCACGCCTTTGTCCTGCTTTGTGTTAATTTTCTTTGAGGAATAACTCGGACACTCTCATTATGTAGTGCTTAAAGTTTGAGAGGTGAGAATTTGTTGGTGTAACCAAAAAGTAAACATGACTTGAATAGAATAAGTTTTAAAAGGGCAACGTATGTAGACCGTCCCGTGATTTCATCATAGGAATTATATCCATAATATACATACATACGAGTACAATCCATACTAATATTATAAATGCGAAAGTAACTCTGTCAGTTTGTTTGTTACGTTTTCACGGCTTTCACTGAACCGATTACAATGAAACTTGGTATGGGTTAAGTTTGGATCCTAAGAAAATATATAGGCTAGTTTTTGCTGCGATATCCGACAGACACGCGGTCGCAGCCGCGGGCAACAGCAGTTGATTATAATTTCAAAATGATTTCTATTAGAGACCCTGCGTTAGATAAACTGTGAATATACTTTTCTTTTATAATTTTTAGTAAATACAATATAAGTATTTCTGGGGCTCCTTCTTCCGTGTACTTAAGAGGAGAAAAATTAGTTTGGAGTCGGTTTGGATAAAAAGTACTTCTCCGGCGAGAATAGTGCTCGACCCCAAATTAAACTCGAAATTTTCTATCTTTATAAACTCACACCTCACGAAATAATTTCCCCAATATTATGTAGATAATCTTTAGATCCAAACTTTTCGGAATTTCAAATAGAAGCACCGATCCTTGAAAACTCATACGACTTTCAGAGATTTTAAGTTGGTGAAACCTTGTTCAAATGGTGTTGGAATTTTCAGATAAAATGGAATGTTTTCCGAACGACTTTGTTCACAGCTTTTTTAAGTTTGTTGCAGTACACGGGAAATTGAACGAACATGGCGATTTTGTATCTTCAATTTAGTATTTCTTATAGGGATGAATAGATATATTATACTGATTTACACGGGCCGTACAAATATGAGTGGTTATATTTAAAATACTGTTTCTGCCCATAGAAATGAACAACTCTTTAAAAAAGTAATAGTCTATGCCGAGAAAAAATTCTGAACATCTGGTATTAATTTTGGTGAGCTAACGATACCTAATTTGTATTTTGGTAAAGCCTATGTTTTTTTCCTATTTCATCCTTCCCATCCTTCATCCCATCCAGAAAGTTGTTTATTTTATGGGCAGAAGCAGTATTTCAAATATGACTAAGTATTTCCGTAGCACACTGTATACAAAATTGCATCCCAGTCCACATAGGGCATAGATACCCACCTCAATATTCCTAAATTATACATTTTGGAACTACATGTGTTGTGCACTACAACAAAATACCTTTTAATTTCGCATTAATACTTATTTACGTACTTATTAGTATGTACCTAAGGTTGATTTTCGAATGAATTCACATAATACAAATGGCCAATGCGTGTGTTAGTAAAAATAAATACAACTATAGTAAATATACCAATCGTAATATTATTTTTAAGTATAGAGTTATCGCGTGGCGTGTAAAAGGCGTGTGGTCAGCATGTGGCGTGTCCAAAGCAAGTACAGTCAGTAAAACAAGGATAAAAAACCAGATTTCTTTTATTACAACTTAGCGATTTAATAAAAAGCACGCAGGTAAGCGATTCGAATCAATACCTTCGCTGTACACCGTACTCTCACGAGAAAACATAATAATACCTTCGTAATGAAAATTCACTTTGAAATTAATAGTGCTTTTATTTCAAAGCACTGAAGTTCGTTTCAGTAATTATTTGTTAGTACCGACGTCTGGTTTTCTCTACCATATATACCTATATAATCTAGAAGAAGAAAGTAAAAATAAAATTCCCTTTTCGCTGTCAAAGAACTCAGGACATATTAATTGGAATGTTATTATGTAAAGAGAAGATAGAAAATAATTATATTGAGTCGTTGGAAATTTGCAAATATTTATTTGATATACATCCAAACTTAAAACAGATATATAAGGAATATATTTGTTTGGTCCTAGTGTCCTCTTATTTACATAAATACACACAAGTCTGGAAAGACATTTGCAAATGATAATGCGATTTTTTTTGCGTATTCTGGCTTTTCCTAGCGTTGTTGAGAAGTTTTCGAATAAATGTGATCCATCACACGCAAACTATCGTAATATGTACTAAAGTTTGCGTACATTTTTGTGACCGGGTTAATACTAATTTTCACTGCACAATTTTTTACTTATTACATGAGAAATAATGTACCTATGTGATACTTAGATTACATACGGCAAACTAGATAGGTTTACAGGCCTTACTTCTTCTTCTTCCTGCCCTTTTCCCAATTTATTTGGGGTCGGCGCACAATGTTTTTTCCTTCCATTCTACTGTATTAGCCGTCATACTGTCATTCACTGATTTTTCCCTCATATCATCTCTCACGCAATCAATCCACCTTTTTTTCGGCCTTCCTCTTTCTCTCCAGCCCTCCACATCCAAATTCACCACTATTTTATTCACATGCGCTTCATTCCTCCTCATTACATGCCCATACCATCCTAAGCAATTATATATATAATAATATATATATTATTATATATATATTATTATTATTATATTATATGTAATGAAAAAAGTTAGTGTATAATATAACATAAAATGTTAGTGTGCCCTGCAAACCTATCTAGTTTGCCGTGTGTACATATTGTACGTACTTCTAATAAAGGAAGACACAACTACCTACCTCTTTGAGTATTACAAGCGTGTCTATATTAAATAGAACAAGTTTCTTGATTGAATTTATAATTTCAAGATCCATTGCCATACTGTATACTTAACAAATAAACATGAACTAGTTAGCTGTTCAGTGGTTGATGAATAAATTACTTTGTTCGTATTTGTCTTTTGACGTCATTGCCTTGAAAATCTATTATTCTTGTATTTTAAGTTTTTGTTAGAATTCTAGATAGCTGATTGCACTGGTAATTTTGTACTGTTGAAGGGCACATAATATAAGGCCACTGATAGGATACAAAATTATGGTTTTTGGCAAGATAAAATTTTCAGATTTTTTGGAATAAAACACGATAACATAATTTTAGTATTGCTCTTGCAAAAAAAATATTTTGTTCATCGCTTCAGCGATTTCCATCCAAAATTTTATAAGACATGTCAATTCAATGAAAGCTTTTTCCTAGCTTCAATGACGAGCAAAGCCAAAACAATATAATAATAATATCTTGGAACAAATCACCGGGCCGTCTAATCCTAAACTAGGCAGAGCCTGGATAATGACAACCAGACAACTGATAAACATACTTATATATTTTTAAATACATACATATTATAGATAAATTATACCCAGCCTCCGAACAAATGATCATGCTCATCACACAAAAATTAGTTCTGGATAGGACTCGTAACCACGACCTCCAGTTTAGCAGTTAGGGTCACTAACGACTGGACCAACAGGCAGTAAAAAAAAAATGATGACCAAAAGTATTTATAGGCTCCATCCTTAAGCCTACCAATTAAGCTAAATGTGCTTGTTTTAGGGATGGGTTCACCGCAATAGTTCGACGGGTCGGACTCGTAACCGCAAACTTTCGATCGGGACCCGATGGCCGAAGTCATTCGAAGTTGAAATTGTGGTCGACTATAAATTTGGACCTTAAGGCTATTTTATTTGATTTTTGTTGTTGTTTAAAACTTATTTTGTTGAGAATGTCAGCAAATTGATTAGTTTTTATTTGAAGGTTCGTATTTTTAGCAAATTTTTTAGAATTGTTTGGTGAATAACTATTTTAAGGAGTCGCCTCGAGTTCGACTCGCGACACGACCGCCGCCGACTCCAATTGAGTCTGAAACTAGTCGGGCGATCCCGAGAACATGCGTGAGTAAACCGTTTTGTTTTAAATAATTAATTTATTAATACTCCTCACGAAAGTTATCACACAAACGAACTATATACGATAAGTTCGTTTGTGTCTAATATTTCTCATGTACAAAACCTAATATACACTATCTGAAACCGCCATTCCATTCCTGTGAGCAGCTATTCGCTTTACCAGACTAGAATCTTTATGCCAACATACAGAATACAAATCTCAGAACGAAATTTCACGTAAATCTCTTTCGCCGTCTCAACAAGATTTAGTTACAAATGCTTGTATAACCAAACATCCAAATATTCGTGTTAACATTTGTTTTATTTTCTTATCTTGAAATAGGTGATTTTATTCTGAAATCGTCTTTTAGATTTGAAAAAAAAATGATATAATAAGAACTATAAACAAAAGAATATATACAAATACTCGGTACCTGAAAGGTTTGTCAACAGATTCTGCGATATTATATATAAAATATATATATATATATATATAATATATATGTGTGTGATGTATATAGTGGGACTATTAAAGGCCGAGACTCATTTATATTATACTAGCTGTCCGCCCCGGCATCGGGTGATGTGAGATTTTCAAAACATTACTTTTTCTTTTGTAAAAACCTTTTCCTGACAATAATTAACACAACAAAAAAAGAATTATTACAATGGTTCCATTCGTTCATGCGTGATGCGGGATGCAAGGGCAATAGAGATTAATTTTTACATATATAGATTACTAGCTGTGCGGCTCCGCCAGCGTGGATGTTATCGCAGCAAAAAGTAGCCTTTGTCCTTTCTCAGGCTAGACTAGACTACCTGTGTACCAAATATCTTTTAAATCGGTTCAGTAGTTAAGGTGTGAAAGCGCGACAGACAAACAGACAGAGTTACTTTCGCATTAAAAATATTAGTTCGTAAGGATGTTAGAAATTTGATATAACAATTATACACGCTTTCCCGAGAATAGAGTTCAATAAAAAAATGGAGCCTATTTCAAAAATGTCATAGTAAAAATGTCTGTAGTAGCAGACTATTAAAATGAAGTTTCAAAATAAAACACTATTGCAGAGTCTATGTGACTGGTTCAATATGGAGCCCGAATACATCAGTCTGTTCGTAAGGCCAGAAAAGATATAGAACTAGATTTTTTTATCGATTTAATAAAAGGTGGTTCTTAATTTGATTGTATTTTGTGTGCATCTCTTTATTTATATTTAAATGTATTTTAGAAACACCTCAAATCAAATCAAAAACCCCTCCAACTAAGCTAAATATGCTTGTGTCTGGAGTGGGTTCACGTCAATAGTGCAATGGGTGGAGTTTGAACTTGCGAACTCTCGATCACAAGGCCGTCACCCTAACCATTAGGCTATTGCCTATTAAATATATTCAAATTTTTTTTTCGTTAAATCGGGCTAAAACTAGCTCAATTTTGTTATTAAATAATTGTGTATATCTAGATGTATCAAGGTAACAGTTCTTATATAAGTCTAGACTTCGATATCACAGACTATAATCCTATTATACCCAAACGCACTGAAAGATAATAGATTATCTACAACTCATAGTTAATTAAACTATTACATAGTTAATTTGCGGTTAGACGTGGTTAATGATTTATTGTTGCTGATAATCTTTGGGTTAACAGCTATTGTTATGAATTGTTACAATTGAGAATTGTTAGCAAACTCTAAGAATAGTTTAATTAGATGTAAAAACATTGATAAATAATTTAATTGTTTGAAAATTATTTTAATAAAATTAAAAAAAAATGCGTTACATAATTTAAAATAATAAAAATTAAAATATTTGACAACATTGAAAATATACGACATTAATTATTTTAGTTATGGTCATCCTTATAGGACAAATAATTTCACAATTTATTTTATTTAAGTAAATTTTATTTTTTGTTAATTTCGCGAAATCAATTTCGAATAATTTTGATATTTTATCTGTGACGAGAACGCCTTATAATTTGACGCAGCTCTGGTGACGTCACACGCCCGTGAACACCTTTAATGTCAGTGGTTTTTGTTTACTTGCCTATGACGTCATGCGCGTCATATGGTCGGCGCCATTACAGAAACAGTATTTTTTCAAACTTTATAATTCAAAAATATATATAATAAGATCTGTTTTCCCAGAAATTTATCTCTACAAACAGCGTCTAATTAATTTAGTATGCATATTATTACATCCTTACAGACTAATATTATAAATGCGAAAGTAACTCTGTCTTTTTGTCTGTCACGCTTTCACGCCAAAACTACTGAACCAATTTTCATGAAATTTGGTACACTGATAGACTAGAGTCTCAAAAAGGACGTAGTCTACTTTTTGCCGCGATAACCGACAACCTCGCGGCCGGAGCCGCGGGAAACAGCTTGTATAGAATAATTTAAAAAGACTTTCTAAAATTAGTCGATTAACGTATCTATAAATATAGCAAGCCTAGCGGGTTTTAAAATCGGTAACTCTCATTCACATTGCTCAACTCAATATTGAGTATGCTTTGATTTGCCTGAAGTTTCTGGCATATTGCATTGAACGCAGTCACAGACAATCAATCTGTGTCTGTATCCCCCGTATACTGAAACGCAACTTAACTTTAAGACGTTCTTAAGTTTCTATCTGTCGCTTCTTTATACATTAAAGTGACAGAGACGGCATGAGAATTAACGGCGACTTAAAACTGATCGTCGTTTCCGTTTCCAAGTTAATTTCTGTCTTTATTTATATACGTTCGTTTATGTCATTCATTCATTCATTAAAACTCAAAGTCATTACATTCACATACATTTTGTCGAAATACATTTCCCATTGATTTACATAAAACAAAAGAAAATTTTTCCAGACTTGTCATTGAAAAGAAAATATGAAAACTTGTATAATTCAATTCGTGACTAGGTGACGTTAAGAGTTGTCGGTGTACCGCGCAGTAATAAATAAACGAGTGCACCCGGGTGAAGCGAGCTAGCAAGAAGTGCGGCCTCGTTGCGCCGAATTTGATTTTGTCGTTAATATTAATGTGTAATGCAGTCGCTTGCAAAGGTACTGAATTATTTATGTTAGTGTTAAATCCATCCATGTTTCGTGACGTCTAAGCCAGATTTAGTAATCCTATTGCATTGTATGGCCTAAAGCTTTAGGGAGTTTAAAGGCTATACAAAAAACTCGCAAAAATATGCGAGAATCCTGTTAATTTTTATTTTATGTATATTATGCAAAAGCTTTAGTGCCAGATACATTTTGTTAATGTCCCTCTAATAGATTGATAAAAATATTAGTTACTTATGACGATACATTGATTTTATGTCACATGAGTTCACAGTTTCAGTTAATAAGCTGCTACTTCTGAACTTTGATTTGAATTTTATTTTGAAAAAGTAAAAATTTCGTGTCTAATATTTTGTATAATGTAATTTACGGACTTAATAGATTTTTACTTTTCACACACAGTCAATTTCCCTATTATTGAGGGGTGTAGCACATCTACACATTCTTGTAATTTTTGGATACAAAAATATTTATACTACTACGTAAATAAAAATATCATACACTGGACTCCAAACCTGTTATTGATTAGTTTCGAGTCGTACACGTTTCACGCTCTTTTATATTATGCATAAACCATGAATTTTGGAATGTTAATTATGTACCTACGTCTAAAAAACTTTCTATTAAATATGAATATTTAACTTACTTTTAATTGTACGAAAGTTTTGGTTCATAATTATATGGATATTAAAAAATAATAACTGTGGCTAGGCCTGTTATAGAAAACGTGGACGAGCATAAAATAATTAAAATAAAAGTACAAAAAATAAGTGTAATTAATATAAAAAAAAAACGCCTAATAACTTGTAGGCGTTTTTTTAGCGCACTTCTCCGGTTTTTTTATTGTTACATCTACATTTTAATCACCTATAAAAAATATTTCGAATTCGTAATTCACAGCCCGCACTTGCAACACTATATTTTATTAAAATATAAAAGTGTTGCAAGTTATTAAATTTTACCTCATTCACAGACTTAGATTAATTGTTAAATTTAAATTCTTCTGAAGCTGGTATTTTTTGTGGTTAATAGTAAAAGCTATTTACAAAAATCGACCTTATTGGATTAAAATAAAGTACATAATATAATATTACTATTATTATAAGTTAGGTCAAAAAACTTTATGTTAGAAAATTAAGAAGTTAATTTGGTTTAAATTGCTCATTACTTGCTTAGTTAAGATCTAAGTTTGAGTTATGATTGCTTGGTTAATAAACTTATTATAATAACAAGTAGACATTAATTATTTCAGGTCGAAGACCTGTTATTTAAAATACTAGCGTTAACGTAAACTCCGCTGTCCGTCCATCTGTCCGTCGGTCACCAAGCTGTATCTCATGAACTGTGATAGTTTGACAGTTGAAATTCTCACATAGGATGTTTTTCTGTAGCCGCTATAACAAATACAAATAAAAAAACAGAATAAAATTAATATTTAAGAGGGCCTCCCATACACCAAACGTGTTTTTTTTGCCGTTTTTATAGACAACGGTACGGAGCCCTGCGCGAGTCCGACTCGCATTTGGCTGGGTTTTTTTTTTTTTTTGTAATATCTTGCGACATCTCACACACGGTCATCTGATCCCAAACTAGGCAGAGCCTGTGCTATGGCAACCAGACAACTGATAAACATAGTTATATATTTCTAAATACATACATATTATAGATAAATTACACCCAGACACAGAACAAATGATCGTGCTCATCACACAAAGATTCGTCCTGGGTGGGAATCGAACCCACGACCTCTGGTTTAGCAGTCAGGGTCACTAACCACTAGACCAACAGGCCCGTCAAAAAATTGATCCTTAGGTACATAGATCATTGATAGATATTTCTTACGTAAGTAACCACATTCTCATGACGATACATATTGATTTGTAATGTCGCATGACGTGATGATTTTGTAATTTTTTTACAAAATACGATATTTTATTGTTTTTACAAAATACGATTTTGTTTTTTTTTTACAAAATACTTTTTTGTATTTTTTTTACAAAATCGTGACGTCTTTAACCCCCGCTCCTAAAGTTGGATTCGTTTTATCTATATTTTGAAAAAGCATTAGGGATTATTAGATACAGCCGCTGACAGACGGACGAACGAGCGGACAGCGAAGGATTAGTAATAGGTTCCCGTTAGCATCCTTCGGGAACGGTACCCTAAAAAACAAAAGAACACTGATATACCGGTAAGTGAAATAAAGAAAATCTTTAAAGTTTAAGTATTATGGTCAAATACTGAAACTTCAATTAGCTTTCATGCTGTCTCTATCACTTTAAAGTGTAAAATTGCCACAGATAGACATTTAAGTACGTCTTAATAAGTTTAAGTTGCGTTTCACTTTCGGGGGCCAGTCAATAAAAAATAGGAAGTTAGGCCGAGGCGACAGAAATTCGCTCTGTTCCTTACAACGTCGGGCTAAAAATTTTATAAAGAATTTTTTGATGAAGTTCGCTCGAGAATTTCTTAAATCGATTTGAATTAGGTCAGAGACCTAGATTTTACTTGAAATGTTTATTAGATTGCTGCGCTATGAGCCGTTGGTTTGATTAGAATTTGATTTCAGGTTACTTTGATATCTGAAGTTATACGAAAAAAAAACTTACGTGAACATGATCTTTCGAGGCATCGTACTTACTCAGAAAATTAGAGGTTTTTATTATAAAATAAGTACCTATTATATGGTATAGTTTACCATTTCTTCAAGTTACTCTATAACTAACTAATCCTATTAAGAAAAACATAACGAGAAATGTCTCAAAATTGTCCGTAAAACTTTAAATTTTTAGTTAGACTACATTTCTGTCCTGAGTGTCAAAGATCGACAGAATTCTACTGTATCCTGTACACTCGTTCGTAAAAATGTTCGAGTGGGAGTATGAACGAAATAGCACCCACTTAAGGACATGAACAGGGCGTGTGCAAACTCTTAAAGAATATGACGCCATTTTTAACAGTAAAGTTTGTATTGTAAAGAGATTCGCTTATCATAGCCCGAAATAAAAAAAAAACGTGAAGGGCGTCTTTAATCTTGTAAAAATAGAACATTGTTTGAATATAAATATAATAGGGATGTTTCTATGAAAAGTTAAAATCTATTTAGTCCGTCAGTTAGATAATAAAAAAATATTAGACATGTATTTTTTTCTTTTATCAAAACAATACAAAATTACAAAGATACAGCGCTTTAAAGTTTCGGAGTGGGGGCTTATGACGCCACGCCTTGGTAAAAATCGTAAGGAGTGACCTCACGCCTAATTTCCGTTCTCTGTATTTTGCTCATTTTTTGTTTGCAGGAAAAAAGAAAAAATACGTGTCCAATAAAATTCATACATCTACCAGGAGGACATTAAAAAAATTAGGAAACATGCCTATTATGCTGATTGGAAATAAATAAACCGGCGAAGTTGGAGTGGGGCTCGCGCATTCAGGGTTTCTTACCATTTAATTGACCCCTTTAATTTTTTATTATTTGTTGTTATAGCGGCAACAGAAATACTTTGTGAAAATTTGAACTTTTTAATTATTAGGGTTCCTGAGATACAGCCCGCTGATAGAAAGACGGACGGACAGCAGAGGTTTAGTAATAGCACAAGAATAAATACGTACGTATTTGTTGTGGTATTAGGGTCCCGTTAGCACCCTTCAGATACGGATCCCTGAAAACTGGGTGTCAAGTGTCCTATGAAAAATATATGAAGCCAATGTTTGTTTTCATAATTTACTAGAATTAGACTAAGAGCGGGGGCACACGATGCGTTGCGGCGCCGCACCGCAAAGATTTCACCGTGTCAGTGGGCACACGAGCGGTGCGGCGCCGTAACGTTATTATGTCGCAGCGGCGCCGTAGCAGCGTTGGACAGTCTGTTATTGAAAATGGATCGTAAAAGACGTCTGTTGTTGGCCCTACTATTACGCCGCCATTTTTAAAGTCTTCATTGGACTTATCCCAAAGGATTTCCCGTTCTTGGACTAATGTAATTACATTAATCTATATCAATTATAAACATTAAAATTAATCTAAATCATTAAAAGGTAGTCTATATCAATAACATCTAGGTTGGCACTCATTTTTTAAAACCTCAATTACAATAAACAAAAATATTTAGTAAAAAAATCGAAACGAGCGAGCGTGTGTCCTACCTCGTGACGCAAAACAACTGAGCGGTGCCGCTCCGACGTCGCAACGCATTCACCCCTCCCCACCTCGTCTTGGTAGTTGCAAGTCCGGTGCGGCGCCGGAGCGCATCGTGTGACATGCCACAGATATTTCTATGTAAAACGACGCAGCGACACCGCTCCGGCGCCGCACCGCCGCCGCAACGCATCGTGTGCCCCCGCTCTAACGGCTGATTTTTCCAACGCCAGATAACTTTTATTCGTTGAATAAAATTGACGTTTGACAGATTTTGTATGGAAGAACTGTCAAAAATTCAAAATTATTCGTCAGATAATATTATCTGGCGTTGGAAAAATCAGCCCTTAATAAATGACAATAAAGTATTATACTACTAAGTATGAATGGAATCAAAATCAATTCAAAATTAAAATCTCATTTATTTAAAGTAGGCTTCAAAGTAGCATTTTTGAAATGTCAAAATAATAAAATGGACAGCACCCCGATTCGCCCACCCTACACCGCTTCCTAAGAGCTGTGGAGAAGAAACGGCGCAACAAACTCCACAGCAGCACGCTGTCTTTCCAATAACAATAATACAAAAATATAATTTAGGGACCGCGCCAAATAAACAAACGTTTGAGGTCCATTATGAAATTAAAAGTTTAATCTACACAGACCAAAGTCAGCAGATCGATCATTATTGGATCGAAGATTGTAGGTTTATGGAAGATTTTTTTTTAGCTGTAAGTGGTTGTTTGATAGTAACAAAAAATTCCTAGAAAATGTACGAATATTAAACTCTCATCATTTAGGCGTATATTATCAAGACGACAAATTTTAAGTAAGTGCTACATTTTACCACATTTTATTACCTAAATCAATAAACCCAGTATGAAAATTCTCTCCACTAAAAGCTAAAATAAATAAAACAAAAACCCATCAGGTTTATCGATAAATATTCTAAGTAGTGCCTTTGACAAAAAGTCCCGTAAAGTTGGTAGTTTCACCCTCAATATTACATGACGGGGCCACCTGCATAGAAATTTCAATTTATTTTATGAGTCCTCGGACACTGGGATAATATAGAGGCCAAAATGAAGAATTGGTGTGGTTATTGTGTTGGGGAATTTTGCTGGATTTTTCTTAATGCTGGAATTTCGTCCCTTTTTTGTATTTGCGCAGGATTAAGTTAAGTCTGCCTTGTATATTGCGGGCAGTTTGACTAAGATATTTGTTGAAGCAAGCTCACAAGACTTTGTGATGAATTGCGAAAATCAAATTACTATTTTTACGTTGTTTTATATTCTACTTATTTTGTCCGCATAGATGACGGTTAGACAGACAGAGTTACTCCGCATTTATAACATTAACTATTGCCCGCGGCACCGTTTGCGTGGGTGTCGGTTATCGTGGCAAAAGTAGCCTATGTCTTTTCTTAGAGTTCAAACTAACTTCAAACCAAATTTCATCAAAATCGGTTGTGTTGTTTAGCCGTAAAAGCGAAACAGACAGACAGACAGATAGACAGATTAACTGAGTTACTCTCGCGTTTATAATATACTTGCTGTTTCCCGCGGCGCTTATGTATTCTAATGATTAATAGATTTTTAAGATCTATGTGATTTTTAAAGTAAAATGCAGGTCAGAAAAATAACCGACGTATTGAGAACCTTTTCCTTTTTAAATTTAGCTAAAAATACTTAATAAAGACTCCAGTCTTTATATCTGAAAGACAGGCAGATATGTTGCTTCCATGCCTTGTAGGCGGATAAAAGTGTCCTTTGTCCCGATCTAGGTCACAGCCCACATATATATTATGTTTGAATCTCGATTATTGAGATATACAGCACAATTTAAACTCTCAAAGAAGTTAGTAACAATTAATAATTATCCATAATAATATCCATAGTATACTATATTAGTATACTAGCTGTCCCCCGCGACTTTATTCGCGTGTTTTAGTTTAAACGATTTTTAATTTTTGCAACATTTTTCATTTATGCTCAGCTCCTATTGGTCGTAGCGTGATGTTATTTAGCCTATAGCCTTCCTTTATAAACGGACTATCCAATACAAAAAGAAAATTTCAATTTGAACCAGTAGTCCCTGAGATTAGCGCGTTCAAACAAACAAACAAACAAACAAACTCTTCAGCTTTATAATATTAGTATAGATTATACACTAATATTTTTATTCCTATTTTATATTCACCTTTATAAGCGAAATATATTATGTAATAAAAATGTTAGTGTATAATATAATCCTTACTAATATTATAAATGTGAAAGTAACTCCGTTTGTCTGTGTGTCGCGGTTTCACGCCAAAAGTACTGAACCGATTTAAATGAAATTTGGTACACAGATAGTGTAGAGCCTGAGACATAGGCTACTTTTTGCCGCGATAACCGACATCCACACGGGCGGAGCCCTGGGAAACAACTAGTTTGATATAAAACGTTAGTGTGGCCTGCAAACCTATCTAGTTTGCTGAGTGTACTTTGGCAGACGGGAACGTCAGCGTATGACATCTCCCATTGTCAATGCTCTAAGACTTATAACTATTTCATAAAACAAAAAAAAAATGTGTACATGTATTATTAAATGAATTTTCTACAAACAAATGTCTTATAAAATATTTGCCAATATAATTCCAGCGTTAGCTTGATCAATCGCTTGTAATACCTACTAGTAGGTAACTTCCTATTTCAGTTAACTGATCTAACTAGACAATTGACAAGCCCACGGGACGACGGTTTCGCGATCTCGTGACGTAATTCGAGTACAGTCGCGTGCAAAAATATAGCACTGTATATACTTCTGTGTAGTTTTGAGATGACAACTTGAGGTACATAGTATACGGATCTTTACGTTTTGTTTCATAATGTGTTTATATATGTGTATTTATAGCAAAAATGTGTGATTTACTGCAAAATATTAATTTTATTTATTTATTTATGTCCTCACTACAGACAAACGATACGAACATAAAAAAGCACAAATGTACTGCTTATTTCTTAAGAAATTTCTGCGAGCAGACCTGACCAGGATATACTTAAGGCAACCCAATAAGAAGTACAATCTTCTTTATTACATAGTATAAAACAAAGTCGATCTAGTTGTTTGTACGCTTAAATCTTTTAAACTACGCAATGGATTTCAATGCAGTTTTCAGCAATAGATAGAGTGATTCAAGTAGAAGGTTTTTGTATATAGTTCATTAATGTTTTGTCTACCCCTGTGAATCGGGGGCTGGTCGCTTGTTATCAATATATAAATAAATACTTTTAACCAGATAATCAAATTTTGAAGCAAGAATATCACTCAGATCCCCATTCTACATCGACATGTCCTAAGCTCATGATTAAGGAATGCTATCAAAAATTGGTAACTCCAAAATCAGTGTTTCTTATCACATAGGTACTTAATTTTTTTTTTGCTTAAAGTATATTTAATAGGTCATTGAGTGCGCCTACCTGTACACAGATGAATAAAAGATCATGCGGTGTAAATTGGCCTTTCGTAATCTCATCACGAGTGCGTGTCACATTGACGTGATTTGATGGGCGGGGATTTGATCAGCCAAGTTGGAGATGTACCTATATATCATCACGACGTTCCTCTAGGGAGTAATCAGTTATGTTCCATGAAATCGCGTTTCACCAGAATTGAATAGAATGATAAACAGGTTTTGTCAACACGGATGGTACCAAAGTTTATAAACAAGGACGTGCTGAAAGGATTCAGTGGGAAGTTATGTGGTTTAGATGGTTTAGGTGCCAAGCTCCAGGTGTATTACTGGAGGCCTTGACTGTTAAATTAAACTGACTTCTTCGATATAAAGACTGTATTTCATAGGTAACCGATAGTTTTAGGATAACCGAAGTCCGTGCGCTTACTTTTTTTGGCGGCTACAGAAACGGTCGGTGCGCTAGAAGTCAGTGCAAGTAGTGGTGCAGTGGCCGGGAAATTTGGTGGGCCCGTGGTGCCGAATAAATGGGAGCAGGCCGGCCCAATATTACGTCAGTGACAACCAGGCTTTAAGAAATGCAACTTGCTTTTCAGCAGATAATGCTTACGATTGATGGTATATAGTACTGGATTTGAAATCCAAAGTAATAACTGACACATTACCATTAAACCAAAAGGAGAAAGTTTGTTTAATTACAAAACGGTTATAGAAAAAAGGAAAAATACAGTCCAAAAAATCTTTGTTCTTAAAGTTAGCAGCTACGATGACCACAAAGTAAGTCCAACATGACAAATATTCATCTTATCTCACTTGCCTTTCTTCGACGAACCCTCTAAAGCTATGTATACACTGAGAAACTTATTACTACTAAACTCGGTATGGTAAAACAAAAGTATTGTCTATCGAGCCATTTCCTAAGCTATTGATGTCCGCTTCCGGTCTCATCAAATTTAGGTGAATACCTGTTTTTTACATGAAGCGAGTGCCTTTTTAACCTCCATTACCTATTATATGTACTGGGCTATTTAGTTTGCCTTGGTGACCGGTTGTCAGAATTGTAATGACATAACGACTGTTAAAGATCAACGTATGTCAGTCGGGACGTGCTTTCTGAGGCAAGGACGAGACAATAGTTTCGTACTGTAAACGGATCATAAGACATGATCCAAGCGTCTGTCATCTCTGGATGCTGGCTTGTCTCATTTCCCGGCTCAACGACTCAATTCCCTTTGATTCCCTTCATTATACTGAAGTATGCCGCTGATGTAATGGAAACGTTTCGGATAAAATTGCTATACTTTTTGATGACTGCCTTAAAATGTCTAAAAATAAAATAGAATGCGGAAGTGTAAGGCAGTGAATAATTTTCGAGTGTGAACGAATGAATTGTAATGTGATTTTTTGTTCAAACCGAATACCTAAAACGGTGGAGGAAACATGAATTGGCTGGCGCGTCTTCAAATTTCATCTTAATGTGGTATAGCTTAGGGTATAATTTTCAAAACACTATACACAATCTTGTAATAATATTTTTAGGGATACTCTGCTACTTAAACATTAAATAAATGAGGAACATTCTAACACATTGTATTTTTGCTCAAAATAACATATAATTATCAAAAGGTTTTCTAAAAGTAATTGCAGTTTACCGTGGTCTGGGTTCATTACTACACAATAGGCTTATAAAAATATTTTATGCTCCAATTTTCAAATCCTATTCAAAACAAGTCTAGTAAATCAGATTCTGAAATACTTTATCTAAAGTCCGAAGTCTATATCCAATATCCGCCATTTTCAAGCTGTTTAGCGGGTCTATCCGGCACAAAGCGGTTAGAACTGGTTTAGCGAGGTCGTCAACAGCGTAGATATCTGGACAGATCCGGTTTTGTGGTTTATACAGCGGTCGGGAGGCAATAAACGTTAACCCTTTGTTGAATAGTAAATACGTAGGTGTTTTACTGAGTATATTTTTGTAGGAGTTTTTGTGGTTAGAACAGGCATATGTGTAGTTTGATATTAACTATGCATGATTGCAAACAAAGTAGGAGAAGAGTAAGCTGTTGGTTTTTTTTTAATTATGCTAAAATAAAAAATTTAAAAATTAAATTCCAAAAATTGGAATCTTAAATCGCCAACCCGCACTGAGCAAGCGTGGTGATCAATGCTCGTTCCTTCTCTATATGAGAAGAGGCCTGTGCCCAGCTGGTATTATTATTATTATATTCGGCCATTATAGTACTAGTACAGACTAATTAAACAAGCCTAAACACGATGAGACCTTCCGGTTTCATCGTCAGACTAGCTTGAAAGTAATATTGTATTGTCACCGAATGTCTACAAGTATACAAAATTTCATCTCAATCGGATGTCTAAAGTTTCTAATCTAAAAGATTCGTTATTTTGCAAGATTTGACCAAAACAAACATACATGTATAATGTATACATTGCAAGTAAATTAACTTCAACATGAGAAATAAAATATGTTATAATGTAGCACTTATTAATTAATTAGAATTTCAATGAGTACGTTTACGTATGCCAAGGCCAGTTTATTTTTTATCTCTTTTTATTTGCTCTCTTTAAGTAATATAAGTAGCAATTCATTGTACAATTTAAGTTGAGACTATAATATAAAGGCACGAATATACATCTGTGGCTAAACTAAGAACTATTTTGTTCCAAACTCAACTCTAATTGTAAAGTTTAAGATTAGATTTTTGAATGACTTTAAACCTTAATAGCTACTATTCTAAGGTTTTAGTTAAATAACTAAAATTGTATTAATTAGTATGTAAATATAAATAACAAACAGTTTCTTAAATTTGGGTAAAATAAAAAGAAAAACTTTAAGCAAAATAAACACCAATTAGATATCTATTTAAAGATCAAGATATTAATATTTAATTACTTCACCGTTAACACACACTTTGAAATTAATTCCAAACTAACAATATTTATTTCTATAGTCTTCCTTAATAAAATCAGCAGCTTTTTCACCAATCATGACAACAGGAGCATTGGTATTACCTCTCGTGATAACCGGCATAATACTGGCATCGGCGACTCTCAATTTTTGGACGCCATACACTCTTAGTTTACTGTCAACCACACTCCCCATGGCGCAAGTACCACTGTAATCGTTCATCGCAGTATACAAGCAAGTGGTGTAACATTTCCAATACTCATTAGTACCAGCCTCATACTCTTGGCAACTACCTGACGTAGTTTCAACCATTTCGGCACCAATCCTCCTGAAAAACGTAGTATTTACAATTGGAATGAATTCCTGAATATACTTGGCCAGATCCTCGACATCTTCCTCATTTGAAAAATATCCAGTTGTAATTACTGGAGGTTCCATTGGGTTTAAACTTTTTAGTGTGACTTCACCCCTTGATTTTGGATTCAAATGTAGAATGTCGGTCATTAAACCCATTTTTCCTATTTCATCCTCTCCATTCATCAATATGTATGTATCATCACAGATATGGTAGTTAAACGCGTATGAGTAAGCACAGTAAAACAACAACTGCCTCGCGTGAGCGTAATATGAGACTGTCTCGTAGTCTGGATATTTCTGAGATTTGTCTAACGCCATGTACCCTATTACAGGAGGCGCTAAATACACGTTAGGATCCACTGGTTTTTCTGCACTTGTTTCCATAGCATGGGGTATGTTAACTGAGACATGGTCTTGCAAATTCTTACCAACTGGGAGATCCGATATCACTTTGATTTTTTTACTCTCTAATTCTTTCTTGGGGCCAATTCCTGAAAGCAAAAGTAGCTTGGCAGAATTAATGGCACCAGCTGACACAATTACTTCATTATTGGCTTTTAAGGTTAATGTTCTTCCATCTTCAGTAATTGCTTGTACGCCAATAGCATTTTTCTTTTCATCAAAAATAATTTTGGTGACAAATGTGTTTTTAAGTACATGTAGATTTTTACGGTCTTTAGCGGGTTTGAGAAACGATACTCCACTGCCATGTCGTCCGCCTTCTCCCATGCTTACCAACATTTTAGAATACCCAAACGAACTTTCTGGATCATTAACAATATCATAACCCATTTCGCTACAACTTTCTAATATATTATTTACATAATCACGATTATCTATCGATAGTCCTATAAAACCATCTGATCCATAATTCTTTATATCTGCTGATTTCAAGAAGTTTTGGTCTTCAACCTTCACGCTTTTCTTGAAATAAGGTAAAACGTTTTCCCATCTCCAAGTTGGATCTTTAGTTATCTTTGCCCAATTATCATAGTCTGTGGGATGCCCTCTAGAGTAGACCATATAGTCTAGAGAACTGGAACCTCCAAGCATTTTACCGAGGATCACTTCAGGGGACGCTTTCCGATGACATTGTTTTGAATGTAAATCAGGTTCTGCAATATAATTCCAATCATAACTGGAGTTTTTAAGAAAAGCAACAGCTGCTGGCATCTGAAAAGAACATTTTAATATGATAAAAGCTACAAAACCACTAAAGCGATTTCCTTAGCAATGCTCAATTAAAAGAATGTTACATCTAGACTTATCGAATCAAAAGAACGGGTGAAGCGATATTCATGATATTTGATTTGTTGGGTTTGTCTCCACCCCAAATAGCAGAATAACTATAAAACACATCTGAAAAAGTCAAGGGAAAGAAGATGTATTTTTTTACGGGTATCTGGCCTTCTTAGCGCTAGTTATTTATAAATGAAAACGGATTTTAAATACAAGTTAAATTAAATATTATTCCTGACTTAATCATTTAGTGTACATAATTAGCATTTCAATATAATGTGATATTTTATTTTCAATAAGATATAAAAAATGGCATTAATTGGTGAACTTACCGTTGATTCCATAGGAGCATCACCACCAGCTTCAATCAGAAGGACTGTGACGTATTTATCTTCTGTCAGTCTGCTTGCAATCACACTGCCAGCTGTACCCGCACCGACAATGATGTAGTCGTAACTAGCGCCATCTGTAATTAAAACACTTATATTAAAAAAAATCCTGGCTTTCTTTTACTACGTAGAGGAGAGGCAACAAGAGGATAATATCACAAGGTATGCCTTAAATAGCAACCAAATTGTGACGTCGTAATTTTGGTAGCTTCTCTCTAACAAAAAAATCTGCTAAGGAGTTCATTGCTACGGCAAATGGCGTATAAATATACCTACCTACTGATAAAAATCTAGATAGCTTTATAATTGTTTCATCTTTTATTATCTGACCAGACAGTAGTTGTCCTGTCAATCCCGTCAAGCCATGGCATTTCCAGCAGCTTTTTCGCAAATTTTCGTTCATAAAAACCTTGTCATGTCAATTACAAACACAACAAAAAAAACGGCTGAATCCATCGTGACTTTCTTAACTGATGTTCCATTGTTTATCATATTAACTAATCGCTATATTAAATAAAATTATAGGTTCGGTTGTTATGTGTTGTTAATATTAGAGATTTTGTTGTTATATCATCTACTAGCTGTCCCCCGCGACTTTGTTCGCGTGTTTTAGTTTCAACGGTTTTTCATTTTTGCAACATTTTTTATTTATGCTCCGCTCCTATTGGTCGTAGCGTGATGTTATATAGCCTATAGCCTTCCTCAATAAACGGACTATCCAATACAAAAAAAAAACAATTCGAACCAGTAGTTCCTGAGATTAGCGCGTTCAAACAAACAAACAAACTCTTCAGCTTTATAATATTAGTATAGATTACTTACCTGTAATCCAGGATATACAAACATGTTCGTAGTAATATTATTTAAAAATAAATTCATTATTTTATTAGTTTTAGCGTGATCATCCAAGTTATCCATGAAAACCTTTTAGAGTGATTTTATTATAGCAGGATAGTAGAAATGATATGAAATACTTACTTTGAACACTAGCTTGTGGAGGCATCATGTAAGCAGTGAACTGCATTAAAGCCAAATATTGGAATCCAGTTTGGATCGTCCTCATAACCTCCATGGCACTTGCTGCCAACATGATTACAGGTTCTTAGAAAACCTTCAATGGATCTGTATACAAAAAAAAAAACCGAAATATTTATCAAAGTACCTACTTACTTTTTTTTTTATAAAATAACGAATATTTGAAATTAAATACAAATAGTAGAAATTAACATTTTTAACAGCTAGTTATCTCACAAAATGTATTAGTACAAAATAAATCTTCTTGATTTATTTTGTTTTAGGCACATGAAATATAAAACAAGAAAGGTATAGCGGAACAGTGACCCAGAAGAGGAACAATACAGGCTAAATTTAAGAATAATATAAACTTTTATATTGTATATATAATTAATTAAATTAAAATAATTAAACAAGGGAAAAATGTCTGATTCGTAATAAGTATAATCTTAGATCTATATAATTACTTACAAATATAAAAATAACTGTCCCAATTACAACACTACACTCATAGACACTAGGATTTCAAACTTCCATTTTCTAGAACATCATTCAAGCATTTGAAATTCACGCTTTGAATATCTCGCTTGTAATTGGCTACTTAATAATCGTCTGACAGCCATGTGGCGAGCTTATAAAGACTCGATCTTCTAAAAATGTTTTAATGTTTATGTTTTTTAAATACAGGCTGATCAAAATATGTGGAATTTAGTTTTAAATTAGAAGTTAGAATATAATTAAATAGCTATAACGTTACGTTTTTTGAACAATGAACTGAAATTAATCGTATTTTCTGGTTTAAATCATTATTTATTAACATACATTATTGGCCGAATACTGAAATGTCAATCATTTTTGAGTCACCATTTAGTCAAGTGCTGTGTCTGTCACTTTAAGGTATACAGTGGCGACAGATAGTTTAAGATCGTCTTAAAGTTAAATAGCGTGTCAGTATTCGGGGTAAGTCCTCTACTCCGTTGATTAGATTGTCAAAAATATTAATCACGTTTTTTTACTTATTTTATGTAACCAAGAACTTCAATACTTTGATTTAAAATTTCGTATGACATCACATTTTCGTTCATTAAGCATGATGTCATTAGCCGGCTCCATAACTTTGATTTACGTTACCAAATTAGTGTTTCCTAATAAAAAAAAAAAAAAAAAAAATTACGTAACTTATATTTTTTTATTACCTATCTAGCGGACAAACTGGATTTTGACTTATCATACCCACTTATCTGCCTTATTCTGTCTAAGTTTGTTGGTTAGAGATAACATCTATTTGTACGTATACCTAGGAACAGTTTACACTGCTATTATCCTGCTTAGCTAGTTACAATTCAAATTATTTTATTTTCGTCGACGGAGAAAATTGCATTATAAATTGTAAAGTTAGATAATTACTTAAAAACCTCGTGCTAAAACATTTCGCCAGTAAAAAGGTTTCACCACAAAATTACTTGAAATTGCAGGGATATAAGTGGTTACAAACTCTACATTCCCAACCCTTTATTTCTTTGGGGAATACATTCTTAATTATATTAATTACCGCAGACCTTATTAAGTATTTTACAAACATACTGTATCAAATGTAAGTAATTATAACATAAATAAAATAAAATTATATTTACATACATTTTTTAAATTTTCTCACAATGTAATTTTGGAACAATATAATATTTGCATTTATTACTATAATTAACTTTTGTGTATAATCTTTCATTTGTTTTTATACCTATTAAGTAAGATTTACGCGAAATGTAATGATAACATTTTATTTGTTTGTTATTTGAGTATAAATAAGCTATAGAGCTCAAACATAACAAATTAATTTAACGCTTTAAAAAATTTGTTAATAATGTTTAATTGTACTCTATAAAAGTAGGGTTTTTAATTCTGCCATGATTTTTTTGTTTATCTTTATATCTGTGTCGATACATTTGCCAATTAGTGCACTAATTTTGATCACGATTATTCACCTAAAACTACGAAGAACTGGGGTGCAAAAATAACTACAAATCATAAAAGGATTTCATCTTCTATGACGTCGGTTTTTTAGGGTTCCGTACCTACCCAAAGGGACCCTATTACTAAGCCTTTTCTGTCCGTCTGTCTGTCAGCGGGCTAATGAATCGTATCTCATAGACCGTAAATAATAAATAGTCTAAATATTGACAGAGTGGTATAAAACCTTTATGCGTGTGTCCAACTCGCACTTGGTCAGTTTTTTAATCGTTCGTGTAATTTTATTATTCCTGATACCGGTCATGTTAGCTCATTTTCCAACAGTACAAGGAAATAGAGAGTGCGTCTTTGTAAGCAGGGACACTTGTTAACTTTATTATGTATTTAAACTTTGTCTAATGCAAACTCTTTGGTATTCTCTAACACATGCGCCATAGCCACTAAGTTTAAAGTTAAGTCGTAAAACTTTTAATTTATAATTAGTTCGAATAACAAATAGAAATTACCACTTTATTCTCATTACTTATTAATTGTGATAGCTTTATTATGCCATAAGAGAAAATGTAAGTGGCATCTTAATTGCTTAACTGTTGGTGAAAAAATCGTTATCAAATAGAATTCGAAATAAGAGCTTAGTTCCTTTTCAAGGCCGTTGGAAAAAGGAAGAAAAAAAAATCGAAGGCAGCTTTGCTGGTAATAAAAAAAAAAAAAAAAACAAAAAATATAGAGCATAAAATTAAATAATCATCGTCTTGTCGTAGCACACGCAGATGGCCAGACCACAACCGTTCTACGCTTAACACCAAGCTTCATGATGCACTCAACGATCTCAAAGATAAAAGCAGATAGCGCAAAATAGTCAAGAAAAAGATTACTCCATATCTACCCTCAGCAATGAGGAACACGAAGCGAGGAAGAGGAGGATTGATCATCTTCCTAAATATTCAATGAACCATTTGTACATTCATACATTATCAAAGAACAGTCTACCTTTTAAATAATACAGTTCCTTTGTACAACTCATTACCCTCAAAAAGATTAACATACACTCAACGAGGATAAAATTCAAACATTATTCATAAAAAAATGAGTTAAAGTTGGTTTTAGCCAGAAATTTGCATGCCTGCTTTGGTGTTTGGTGTAAAGTGTAAGAGAATTATATAGTTAAGCACTCGTTAAAAACCTAAGGCTTTACGGGCTTTGGTTGCATATTTATTTCTTGAATGATTTTTTTTTCAGCCATTTTTTTTTGGTATCCTGTTGGTGTTAAAAAGAGTTCCTAATCATGAGCTGAAGCGGTTCATATATTATCTTTTGTCTTAAGTTGTTCAATACGTCAGTCCAGGCCAAGCAGTTTAGTAGATGTGGCTTATAATAAACTAATAGAAAACGTAAGAAATTAAATATTAAATACCGTTAACTTAAACATAATGTCATTTTAATCGTTTCTCATGTTTACTTGTGATGAAAAAATGTTGATTTGATCTAATTTTATAATCAGCAGTGGGTGAGGAGCTATGCTCGAGTTTTGGTGATATATACTTAAAAGAATTCTTAATAATCGAGCAAAAAGGCTAGTAAACCGCTTGACACAGCTACTAAAATATAATGAGATACTAAAGAGGCTTGGTTTGCGTTTGCCTGCGATTAAAAATATATATGAATTCTTAAAATTAAGTACTTATTATTATTACTAGCTGCAGCTTCGCACGGGTGGTGTGTATTTTCAAAACATTTTAAATTGTTTTGACCTACAATAAGGAACTTAACAAAAAAACTGAATTACCCGATTTGGTGAAGTCGTTCAGGAGTTACGGCGTGACAAAGGGAAATCGAAATTCATTTTTATATAGGTAAATAGAATACTAGCTGTCCCCCGCGACTTTGTTCGCGTGTTTTAGTTTCAACGGTTTTTCATTTTTGTTACATTTTTCATTTATGCTCCGCTCCTATTGGTCGTAGCGTGATGTTATAAAGCCTATAGCCTTCCTCAATAAACGGACTAAAAATAATTATTCAATTCGAATCAGTAGTTCCTGAGATTAGCGCGTTCAAACAAACAAATAATCAAACAAACAAACTCTTCAGCTTTATAATATTAGTAAGTATAGATAGTATAGATGAGCGAGCGAATCCATACACTTAGGTACATTGTATACAAAAGCTGTGGGATGACCTAAAATATATATAAAAATAGCTGAAAAATTTCGTAATTACTGAAAAGCTATTATAATCTGTTATGGAAAGCCCACGTAAGTGAAAGATTTCATTAACGAAATGACGCATCGTCATGGCCCATGACGGTCCCATTACGTAACACATTTTTGCTTTTATTTTACTTTCAAATAAACAGTCCTTTTAGGCTTTATTTGGACAATTAATTTTAAAATTTTCTTTATCATTTAAATGTCTATTTTTGGTCATGCAATTATAGTTAATTATTTTGTACGCGGTTACACCTGCGTAGTTTCCGTCATGTGGATTTATCTATACTAATATATAAAGCTGAAGAGTTTGTTCGTTTGTTTAAACGCGCTAATCTCAGGAACTACTGGTCCGATTTGAAAAAATCTCTAAGTGTTGGATAGCCCATTTATTGAGGAAGGCTATAAACTATATAATATTACGCTGCGACCAAAAGGAGCGGAGCCTAAATGAAAAATGTTGCAAAAATGAAAAACCGTTGAAACTAAAACACGCGGACAAAGTCGCGGGGGACAGCTAGTTAGGATATAAAGTACGCTATGTGTTATTCCAGTTTATGAACTATCAGTCTGGCAATTTTTGTGAAAATCCACTGAGTAGTTCTTGCGTGACTAAGTAACAAACACCCACCCATCGTCACAACTTTAACACTTATAATATCGAGTGTGATTATTTTACTAATGAGTACCTATATAATGTACATATATGTGCACTTTTTTTCCTAAATATCTAATCTAATAATGAGTGCAACAGGATTTACAGCTTCTCATGTTTATATGACCAAAGAGGAATAAGAAACAAGATCCATGGTTGATGCTGAGATGCGAAGATGTATCCAATGCCAATGACTTTCTTCTTTCTGTAGAAAAACTGTCATTATATTTATAAAAAAAAATCTATGTGGACAACATCACATACATTGCTCAGAATCTAAAGTAAGTAGTTGGAGCACATGTGTTATGGAATTTAAGACAACGAAGGTACCACAAACACCTAGAACCGAGACAATGTAGAATAGTTAACAGTTTTGCATTGACCCGCCCAGGGATCGAATCGGGACCTCAGAGCTGGCAACACCTTGAAAAATGGCATTTACGCTACTCGACCATGAAAGTAGACAAATTAATTAATCAATCATCGGTATTCATGACTTTCTTATTCTTTACAAAATCTGTAATTATATTTTAAAGCATCACCTAAACTAATTTAAGGCCCTAGTGATGATCGAACTGGCGATCTTTGATCGTTCAAGAATCCCCGCATAAAATAAATATGTAATATTGTACTCTTTACATACAAGTCTTCAAAGCAAAAGGCTTTTTATTAACACAACCTTTATACCGCTCACGACGTAACCGATTAATACGCTTCAAGCTCTAAACTTGGACTGTTGCTGCGAGAATTATTTCTCGTAATTTACCCTCACAATTCTGCATATGCACCGCTTCAACCCTTAAATAATGTCAAAAACATAGAATGTATATTAAATTTAATAACTTTTGAAAACTGCGCGGCGAAGTGAAGTAGTAAGCTATTTTGGGACTTATGCAACAGCTTTTGTGAAAGGTGCACCGAATATTTACATGTTCAAAATTTAAGATCCTATTTTGTGAAAATCCTATTAAAGGTGCAAGTAACAAGCTTACTTGAGCAATGATACCTTATACGTTTTGTGCATCCTGGGCAGTCAATATTAGTCAGCAGAGAGTGCGCTAACAATGCCGCGATTCCAGCCTGGGCAGAAGAAGAGGACAGGGGTGTTTTTAGTCTGTGAAAGTCCGACATATCACCTTCAACCCACGCCAAAGGCAAGGCGTGGGTTGAAGGCATTAGCAATTCACTTCAAATCCCGAAAAAAAAAAGGAATTAAACTTCCTCGTTGTGACCATGTATACCATGAACAGCTGTTTCTGTGCTTTGTAAATTAGCTCATGCTAAAACGAAGAAAAATGTCCTTCTCAGTATGATAAAAAATGGAACATTTCAATATTTACTCTTATGATTAGATATATTAGTTATAGTATCTTATTAGAATGATATTGATGGAGTCAAGTTGATTATTATTAAGTACAACGTTTGGGTAGTACTTACTAAGTAAGTCAATATATATAGTATGTAATATGTATATGTATATGTATGTAATATAATACTGATCTCACAGTCAAACAGTTAGTCTGTACTGTTTTGTGAGACGTTGTTTAGTTCATAGGTTTATTATGTGTCTTTTAAAATATAAATAAATAATAATAATAATGCGGTAAAAATCTCTACTCTACCATGCTAGGGCCTTTAGGGCTTCCCTAGTGTTAATAATAAATAACTTGAAATTTTAATTTCTATCGCACTTTCCCAGGTAATTTAGCATTCACCATGACACCAGAAAACTTGAAAAATAAAGCAAGTTATCTTTTCATTTTTTTGGAGCCGACAATTTATTTCGTTAAGAAACTTTTTTATTTTTTCCTTCCAATTTACTTGAGGTTTTCTTTTAACTTTTCCAAGAGATAAGTGGGTCTGATCTGAGCGTTGCCATAGCAACGAAATTGTTTACAAGGGTTAAGCGTATTTACAAGATTAGATCCTTGTCTGAGTTTAAATGTTATTTTTTGTAATTCTTGACTATTATGTAATCGTTGATTATTATTTTATTTATTAATTAAAGCTTAAAAAGTAAACATAGGTACTCTGTATATTATTTTTATACTTATTTTATTTGGTATAAATAAAATATCTTTGCAGCTTATGTCTACTTAGCATTTTCCCAGGTTATATTGGAGATGGTTTCCAGTCTTAACAGATGTAACTGAATACGATATTTTACATGGAGTGACATGGAGCCTATCTGAGATTTACAACCCATAGTACTGAGTAACACAATAACCTACAGTAAACGGGTTGTCAGAATTGTTATGACTTAACAACTGTCAAAGATCAAAGTATGAAAGTCGGGACCAACAGCTATACGTTTACGAGACACGGAAGGGTCTCGGTATGTTTACAAATGGTCACCCATCCAAGGACCAACCGCGGCAACCGCGGCTTAACTTTTATTATCGACCAAACCGTACGGATTATACTTAGCCTCCACGTATTTAAATATGTATAATAATAGTATGTTTACATACTACATACAAAACAATAACCTAAACTTCACATTATATAATGTAATAGTAGTTTTACCAAAACGAAACAATAGCCAATTAGTTCGTCATACTTTTAATTCACTTTTGTTTTAAGGTGCGAACACACTAGGCGGAACTGTTCGACACTTCGTGACAAAATATTCTTTACTAGCTGTTAGCGTAGCATTTTTTCATTTTTATTTTAATTATTATTTGTTTAGATAATTTTAGAATGTTAAAAAAATAGAAGAAGCCTAAGTTACTCCTTATTACATCAGCTTTCTGCCAGTGAAAGTACCGTCAAAATCAGTCCAGTGGTTTTAGAGATTAGCCGAAACAAAAAAACAGACCGACAGACAAAAAAGTATAAAATGTTATTTTGGTATACCGTATATACATTCATATGCATGTAGTAGAAAGGGGTTATTTTAATATTACAAACAGACACTTTAATTTTAATTATTTGTATAGATATAATATTGTATGAGACATCACGCACTAAATGACTGCAGCAACTTAATCTATACTTTTCTATACTTTTAATATTATAAAGCTGAAGAGTTTGTTTGTTTGAACGCGCTAATCTCAGGAACTACTGGTTCGAATTGAAAAATTATTTTTGTATTGGATAGTCCGTTTATTGAGGAATGCTATAGGCTATATAACATCACGCTACGACCAATAGGAGCGGAGTATAAATGAAAAATGTTGCAAAAATTAAAAAAAAAGAAAAACCTTTTGAAACTAAAACACGCGGGCAAAGTCGCGGGGGACAGCTAGTTTCATATAAAGAATATTGTGTCGCATATGGTCGCGCAGTTTAGCTGCGGTTCTGTCTCACCTAGTGCTGTCGCACCTTTATAATAATAATAAATGTATATAGGTACTGTACATAATTGCACGAATTTGTAAATGAATAATAATCTGGCACTTGAACTCAGATATCTCAAAAACAAAGCGGTTATTCGTTCAGCGACCTGAGACAAATATAAAAACAGATTCTTACTCTTAATTAATTTAATTTAATTCTTTATTGTACTCAGATAAAACGGTAATATAATAATAAATTTTATGTACATTGGCGAGCTTAACTCAAAATTGAGTTCTCCGACGGCAAACCATTGAGTGATAGTGTGATTAAAATATCTAATGAGGATAGGAAGAAGTGTACAAACACAATAAAAATACACATACATAAAAATACTACTTAATGTTGTTAATGTAAAAAAAATATATTTTTGTTTGTCCGTCTATTACAGTGTCAGGGGTAAACCAGTAAACCAGAAACATAAAAAAATGGTATGAAGTAATTTTTAACTTCAAAAAGTGTCAAACGTTCCCGTCCGCCCCATTTTTCATATTTGTCAATACAAGGTACCTAGTTTTTGCCGCAAAAAAATGATATCAGTTTTGCGGGTGGAGCCGCTGGCGAAAGCTAGTATTATATATAAGCAAAATATAAAGGAAAACTACCTCAAGTACTTAATTAATAAAACAAGTTTGATGAAATATTCCATACATTTTAACACACTATGTATATTTTTGCATGCAATATAACCGCAATATGTGGTCGCTAACTAAAAGTTTAATTAGCGCTAAAATTCGGTCCTAAATAAATTGCCGGTGTTTTGGCTGTATAATTAGTATGAATCAATTTGCAGGTAATTAGGTAAATGTGTTGTGGGAAATGCTACTTTATTTCGTCGTCCGTTGATATATTTTTGGTTAGATGCTAAATTCTTATCTTTTTAGTGTAGGTATCACAATATTTTGTAAGGATTAGATCAACAAGATGCTAATATTTGGTAAATTTATTCCTAAAGATATGCGTATCTTTGTGTTTGTATAATACAAAAGGTGGCTTTAGCGAACTTGTCCCTGTAGCCAAGTGACATTTCTACAAGCTTTAACGATGATAAAAAAATCGCTTAAATGACATTAAATGTATGGAAATGACATTTCATTTCGATAGGTCTCGTGACTTAGACTGGTCACTTCCATATATTCGAGCTATTCGATTAGCGTTAACGCTTATAGAAATGCCACTTGGCAAGAGGGGAATCAATTAGGAAAGATTCTTGCCCAAAAGTGAGATAAAAAAAAATAAAAGCATGTCTCATAAATTGTTCCAAATAAAACACAATTAGCTTCTATTCTGATTCACCCTGAAAACACGTAGCTCTAAATTTTTATCTAGCTTATGCATGATAATAATCAACTTTCTTCTATTCTTTATACTAAAGCTTTCTACAGCTTCCTAAATTGACACAAAAAAGTATTGGCAAAGTGTCAGTTAACCCTATTATAGTGAGAGTTCACATGACAGTTTTATTTCCTTTTGACTGATTACTTACCCAACTGCTACACGAACTTTCAATTAAGTGATCAAGGCTTCTAAACGATCCCCATCTGTGATCTTCACTTCGCACGTTTTTGTTGAATTGCGTCAAATTTGAGCAAAAAATGTGGGTTTCAGCGGATTCTGGGTTTATGTTGATGAAATTTAATTGTCCGTGTTTGGTGTTTTGAAGTGTTTTTTTGTGGGTTAGTGAAGAGGTTTTACATAATTTGTGATTAAGAACAAGAAAACAGAATATGGAATGTGTGAGTTATGATGTGAGAAAGAAATAAGTCCGTGCTGAAATTGGTGGAATGTTTTTTCTTTTTTTAAAGTCGTCTCTCATACTAATGAATTGATTCTTTGTATCGGGGGATTCACATGAATTCAATTCACATGCGCAAAGAAAATCCAGACTTGGAACAAGCATTTGTGGATCACACAAATGCTTATCCAATCATGCGGAGATCGATCCCGCAGCACGTCGCGCGCAATGGTAATTGGTGTGGTGACCTATAATACTTGGATATCCGTGCACTCAAAATTAAATGCAAGATATGAAGTAACGAAAAAATGAAAAATGTTAAAATAATAATAACTTTTATATATTGCTAAACAACATAAAACCAGCCAAGAAATAACTAGTAAGATTATCTAGTATCGAGAAACTAAGAAATATAATAAATAATTGTACTGCTGTTTTCAACAAGGTTTAAATATCAGTTCTATTTATTTTAGATTCAAACAAATTGATGTTCGAAGTTTATAATAAGTTATTTAATGAGAACAAGGTAGCTAAGGCGACTTTGTCGACCGGTGACGTTTTCCGCAATGCTCTTGGAATAAAAATAAATTGTTCGATCTGAATCCATTAATACTGCAGCATTGTTTTGCGCTTCGCACGGGTAGCACAGTAATATAGCCTATGTTACTTAGGTATAATGTAACATCCTAATGGTAATATAATTTTTTGAAATCTATCCAGTAGTTTTTAAGTTTATTTGTTACAAACATACAAAAATGCAAATCTTTCCTCTTTATATTATTAAGTATGGATTAAATCAGTTTAAATGTCGAATATAATAAAAATAATAATACCAGCCTATAAATGTCCCACTGCTGGGTACAGGCCTCTTCTCATATGGAGGAGGAACGAGCATTGATCACCAAGCTTGCTCATTGCGGGTTAGCGATTTCAGATTCCAATTTTTGGGAATCTAGGTTTCCTGACGATGTTACCCTTCGCCGATTGTCAATGATGTCTTATAATAATTAAGAAAGCATATAACTTTGAAAAAGTAACATTGGTACTTGTCCATAGTGCTTTCGAACCTGCCACCTTGTGCATACAAATACGTTCGTTGAACCGCTAGGCCACTATGACAGGTCACAGGACAGGACTTTACTTTTAGTGATTAGGTATTGCATTTTTTACATTCCATTACATTAAAAATAAAACCTATTATTTGCTTTGCTTGGATTAGAAAACTAGCTGATGCATACAACTAATCCACTACCACTTTATTCATATTATAGTTAAAAGATAAATAAAATCTAAGAATAACGTATTCCAATTCAGATGAAATTACGCTGTAAAACCTTGCGGTATTGGCTCCGACTTTATTGAATGCGGTTAAAGATATGAGCTCTATTTTAAGGCTATGAAGATTATTGGGATACCTGGAACCTTAGTGTAGAGGAATTGAATGGAATTCTGTTTAGACATGAAAAACATGGTATATACCTAAATTAAATGTTACCCCCGTCCGCCCGTCGCTAGATCAAGCAAATTGGCAATAAAAATAAGTCCTTAAATATAAAAGAATTTAGATTCAGCCTTCACTTGCTGTTTTTGTCCTATTAAGATTCTTAGCAACGCACTAAGTCGATGTGTTACGTTGCTGATGTAGTTAGTTTTTCTATTGCTCTGGCTGGAGGCCCTTAAGGTTCTCGTCAAAAGTCCGGTGAAGCAGTCAAACCCTGCGCTTAGGCTAACTGCATAGATCGTCTCCAGAAAAACAAAAGACTGCTTGCGATAGTAGAGTGACATCAAAATTTGCTAGGGATCTTATATGTAATTTAGTTTTTCTTTTTGGAAGTTACGATGCCACAGACGGTAAACTTATCAGATTCCCCTTTAATAAATTTATATGAAAAAGCTATTGTATACATATAACCAGAATTACGTAAAGGTCAGTTCCAAAATACCAATATTAAGCTGCATCGTTAGATTAAACGCCGAACGTAATACAAATGGGAACGGTTAGGCTGAAACCCTCCCGGAGTCTAACTAATGGGGTCCATCCACATGTGCTGATGTTAGCCGTCATGGTTCTATTTGGTAGGACATTTTCCTTTGATAAATGTTAGAATCCACCATGAAAAGTCTATGTAATAATGTTGAATGAAATGAGTTGAAAATTTAAGAGGAAGAAGCTTAAGGTACACTGGGGGATAAATGGAGCAACATGTTGCGGGACATGTCCCTCAGCAACTAGGTGGAATGTTGTAGACGTGGGCTCGCTTTCGGACCGGGAGTAAGCAACATGACTCGCGTCACGTAATATGTTGCGGGACATGTTGCAGTCTACTGGCCAACACGTAAATTTGAGCCTTGCGCGTCACGTTGGGGAACATATTGTCCCTTAATGTATTTAAGGATTCATGCTGTCTTCTTGTGCGTCGCTCGCTCTCGGAGTGGGAGTGAGCAACAAAACTCGCGTCACGTAATATGTTGCGGGGCATGTTGCAGTCTACTGGCCAACACGTATATTTGAGCGTTGCGCGTCACGTTGTCGAACATATTGTCCCTTAATGTATTTAAGGATTCATGCTCATTCAGGTCTTTTCTGATGAAATATCTTCTGCTTGAGGAGATAGAAATTAAGTCATGTTTTCCTAGAAATTTGCTACGAGTATTGCTTCGTTAGAAGCATTCATGTGGTCAGTCATTGTACACAAACGACAAGACAGTAAGTGTGACGCTGTCGTGAGGCGTTACCACACTTACACCTTAAGCCAAAGTCGTCTTACACGACATATACACTAATATTGTAAAAATAAAAAAAATTGGTTGCCTGTAAACGGTATACGGGCGAAAGTTTTACGTGACAACGACTGTCAATGTCAATGTCTGTCTCTCTCGCTCTTAGGCGGGCTAACCATGCCCGAGTGGAAGGGACGCGTGCCTCTCACTCGCTCTCATTGTGAGCGCATAACGTGAGCGGAGCGTTACCCAGTTTCATGAAGTGTCACCCGGCAAACCAATTTATAAGACGTTGTCACGTCAAAAAAAGATTTTTATTTTTGTATGTTTGTAACGAATAGTGATGGACTGGATGGATTCTAAATATTCTTTTACCAATGGATTACTACATTATTTCTGAGCTATATTTGCTAACTCACTGTGCTACCCGTACAAAGCCGGGGTGGGTCACTAGTGTTGAAATGAACCGTATTTGTAATCATATTTTGATTTACTCAGTTTTGGGTGATGAGATTTTATCCTGTAAGTTAGATATTGCCCACTGTCTAAGATTTTATTAATATAGGCAAAGTCTATAATCTAAAAAAAAACGTAATAAGCTACATATTAAGTTATTTTCTTTAGCCGAAGCAGAACTAGCTTAAAACAATATAACTACGCATAAATTCGTAACTGTATCAGTTATAAAAATAGGAACAGTTTGTGGTAGCACCTGTTTTTCTATCAAATGAAAAGCGTATTATTTTTAGAGATTCTTGCTTCAGGGAACTATTTTGATTTCATTAGGCCCTGTATGGGCGCCAGTAACGTTTTGTTGGCGCCCAACGTGGGCTCTTGAATTTTAGGTTAATGAGTATTATGTGTTCAAAGTTTCGACTGAAATAGCGATGAAATTATTTAACATATGAAAACCCGTAAATGTCCGTTTAGTCATTAATAGAAATAATATTAAATATTTTTCTTCAACAAATTGATTTTAGAATCATATAATAATTAGGCAGTTACATAGTCATCATAGTAATATTGTCTTTACTTAAAAATAATAATATTCAAGGACTTTTTTATATTAAAACTAGCTACACCCCGCGGCTTCACCCGCGTATGTAGTTCCCGTTCCCGTAAGTCCACTCGTTCTTGAGTTATAAATAGTGGAATTAACCCGACTTAGTTTTATATACTTAGATTGGTCACTTGTAACCTACAGTAAGCAACAATAAAAGTACTGACATTATGTAACACTAGAGCAGCCTTTCCCAAAGTGGGTGATAACGCCCCCTTGTGGGCGCTGCAGGCCTAAAGGGGGGCGCTAAGAGACCCAGAAATAAAATCAAATCTCCGCTAATATAGCTCACAATAATTAATTTAATATGAAGTTATAGTGGTTTTTAAGTAGGTGAAAAAATGTGGACGCTAAAATATAATTTATTCTCAAAGTGGGCAGTAGACAAAATAAGTTTGGGAACCCCTGCACTAGAGCATCCAAATTTCTAATTTAAAAACGAAAACTTTCAGTACATAGAAACAACAAAGCAGGTTATTTCGTCCGTAAAACAGAATAATTTTACAGAACAAAAGTCAGTTAATCCGTAATGTAGAACTCCTGATGCGGACGGTAGTCGCAATTTTAAACGGATCGACGGCCCAGAAAATTAATATCATGTTGACTATACAAACATCCGATTGTAAACTGATCCGTCTTAGAATTGATGAGAAACGGTTTGTTTAATGTTTTTACCGACAATTGTACTGAGAAATGGAAATTAAATGTGGTTTTGAGGGTAGTTTCAAGTTTTCGGCTATATCGGACTTTTGGATTATTATTTGATTTCTCTTGTTCAATATATTACTGCCATTAATTTGTCTATAAATAGTATCCTAAAATTTATAATACTATTTTTTTTATAATTACCACAACTTATGAATTTTACTAACTACTACTATCGAATTTTTTATGTATTACAAATATTTTTATGAATAGTACCTATTAAATTGAAGCAGAACTG
The DNA here is from genome assembly GCA_932294365.1 of Diachrysia chrysitis. Lineage (NCBI taxonomy): Eukaryota > Metazoa > Arthropoda > Insecta > Lepidoptera > Noctuidae > Diachrysia > Diachrysia chrysitis. Next base: position 2,074,792 of record OW028659.1, on the reverse strand, counting down.
CGAAATAACATAAAAAATATACACGAATACAAAAGTTATAAGCTTTTAAAGTTAGAAGGTGACGCATGTGTTCTTTTTCGCAAAACAACGACTTGTACGGGGCAGCCCCAGATTAGCATGGAGAATTACCAAGGTGACGTCATCTGATGGTATTGCTCTCACTGTCTAATTAGCAATTTTAAAATGCTTGCTATTAGTTTAATATGAAAGTAATTATTCTGCCGTTTCTACAACTTAACTCAGTTCGTATTTTTTTGGTAAATGAACTAAAGAAAAATTAATAAATACCCAATTAGCGTTAATCATTTTCTAGACGGTGCTCTGATTTGTAATGTATTTTTGGATTATTTTTAACAACCAAAAATAAACTCATTATTATGCAGATAAATATGAATAAACATTTAAATGAATATAATTTATGTAGAATAACTTTAAAATTTATCCAATTTATTTTATGCTGAATTTAAATTTGACCTGTCTTGTTAATTGGGATCAGTGGTTTGGTAAATATTAAGCGATTTCATCATAAATTATGCTGCGTTATTGACGGCATCCTAGTGTATATTTAAGTCGGAAGTAGTGCATATTGAGTCATCTTATTTATTTAAAAAGGATGAGGATTTTGAATGGAGCCTCCACGTGCACGCTGCAAATCTTAACCTATACTAATATTATAAAGCTGAAGAGTTTGTTTGTTTGTTTGTTTGAACGCGCTAATCTCAGGAACTACTGGATCGAATTGTTTTTTTTTGTATTGGGTAGTCCGTTTATTGAGGAAGGCTATAGGCTATATAACATCACGCTACGACCAATAGGAGCGGAGCATAAATGAAAAATGTTGCAAAGTTGAAAAACCGTTGAAACTAAAACACGCGAACAAAGTCGCGGGGGACAGCTAGTAACCTATATGCCCGGCGCACCCTGGATAATCTACGAGTACAGCTTAGTCGGTAACGCAGATTAGCTAATACTTTCACCACGATCAATGCATCGACTCGCTAAGAAAAAGATTTATTTAAACATGTTTTTTTTTCATAAATTTGCACCTTTTTTTGCTGTCTGACTAAACCTCTTACTGACAAACTCTCTCAGTCACCTTATTTCATTTTATTTTACTTAATTTTATACAGCAATATTTTATTTATTTTTATATTTATATGTAATTAATTATTTTGTTTTTTTTTGCGGCCATGGAATATGACATTAATTACTCCATTGTTAAGACCACTTTAACCTTAAGTATCCCATTTTATTCATGACAAACAAGTTCTTTCTCAACTTCCATGTCATAAATTTATCAGAACGACTTCCTAATCTTTTACAATTACCCAAACCTAGGTAACCCACTAACTCAACTCGAAGATTAATATCCCGAAATTTGTTCTAATTAAAACAGAGTTCCTTCTAACAAAAGCCAGGGTAGCCACAATTTATGCCAGGCGAGTGGACCGGGAAATTAATCTGGTCGGTTGTAAACAACCGCACTGGCGTTTGCTTTGCTGGCCGTAAGTGCAGTTCGTAAAAACCGCGTGAAAAGGGTACCGAACGAAGCCAGCTTTTTTGTATGTACATTCTATACTCCCATCAGACTGAATGCCTACAATTCACTGATGGCGCTAGCTAACAATTGGTTTGTTTTCGGTAGAACAAACTCAAATAGTAAAAATTCAATCAATCAATGTCAAAATTCCTAAATTTTCCCGAATCATATATTTTTCATTTCCCTCCACATAGTGTTAAATGTTATAAAAAATGGGATTTGTACATTAGTTCCGACAAAGACTAAATACTTAAATATTAAATAATATGCACTAGATATCTGAATTGGGTTGAATCCCGATCCTGTTACAATTAGCAGTGAGAAATTTGAAACCACATTTGAATCGCGAACTGGTCAGAAGTAGATGAAACCACAATACACTGGAACTGTCATTGGTAATATTGATCGGCACTAATTGGAACATCAATATTTTATTACTCTAAAAAACGAATGAGATGAATTTTAAATATATTAAAAAAATAATCATTGTTAGTTTAAATTTTGAAAAACCTCTTTTCATCCCATTGGAAACCCTCAAGGAATGACCATTTTTCGTCCCATTGGAAACCCTCAAGAACTGCCACCGCGCTTGTAATGATGGAAATGCTATCATCTACTTTTGCCAGAGACCAGGCTAGACTACTTTTTTAACGGTATCGACGTACGAAGTCAGTTCGAGAGATTGTTCAGTACATAATATTTACATAATAAATGTCAACTAAATTTCGTCAATATTGAAATGTCACTGCATCTATAAAGTATATGATACACATCATTCAAAAATGTACAGTTGCTTGTGTATTCTTGCACGTAGGCACTTTTATGCACAACGAACCAGAAATTTATCAGACAATTCGACAGACCAATAAATGGAGTACAATTTGGACTATTGAAAAATAGCATCTGTGACCAAGAATAAGTATGTCTGCATTCCTAGAGTTTATTTACTTCAAGTTCAATGACTAGAGGGTACCGCTTCTTAAGGACATCTTAATAACAATGAAATACCAAGAGATAACTCTAGAGATAATTCATCTTAAAATAAAGATAAGTGTGTGAGTGTGTGTGTGTCTGTACAACTCATAATTATTTTCGATGCTTGCAGGAATAATTCAATGTCATCATAGGTCTTCTGTTTTAGCCATTAAACTATTGCCTTTTTTCAGTCCTTAGTAGTCATGGAATAGATATTAATTGTTTTATTTAATTTATTATATAGAACAGCAGAATTTATAATTTTTAATTTTACATGGAACGTCTGCTTATCTGACTTCTACAACCCATTTAACAGGATAACACAGTATCCCATAGTAAGACTAGTTGACAGAATTGTAATGACTTAACGACTGTCAAAGATCAACGTATGACAGTCGGGATCAACGCCTTAACGTGCTTTCCGAGAAAGGAATGGTCTAGCTTTCCCTCATTACTTAGGTCCCCCTAAACAAAATAAATGCTTTTCTCACGTTTTCCAAATCTTTACCAATGATGTCCAAATGAATTTTCGAACCAAAAGATCAACAGAATTTTTCATAAATTTTATCAAAAATTGTATCACTGTATCAAGACGATTTGAAGTGAATTATTAACATCTCTAGCGTATTTTGTAAGCTGCTAATACTACCTAGGTACATCTAAGTTACAATGTCTAGAATAGCAAAGGTGCACATTGCAGCAGGTGTACGAGCAGAGATATTGCTCATGAATATCTTGTAATGCCGTACAGGATGCTAGCCACAAGTCAGTGCTAATCCTTGGTAACACGATGTAAGCTTTAGCTTGGATTAAATAAAGAAGGATATGTTACTTTTGGACGTATATAGTCAACTTTGCTCGTGTTTCCGCAGTGGTAATTTCCGTCTTTTTATATTCTAAGCAACTTTTTGTTTTATTAATCAAACATTTTGTACACTTGTGCTATCGAGATGCAACAGTTATAAAAAAAAAATGTCTTCAGAAATAGTATATCACCTTTTTTTATTTAAGTCTGATTATAACAAATAAATGAAAATAAAATACAATATTTATTTTTCATACCCTGACCTATGAAACTTCATTTGTTTAATAAATAAATAAACAAAAATACTATATAATTATTATGTTCTTATACTGAATCAAAATGAATTCTAGTTTAAATTTTTTGAAATATAAATCAGACAGCCATAAAACAAAAAAAAAACTAGAAAATAAATGAACTTACTCAGCTAAATCTTTTTGCACCAACTAATAAATTAAGTCTTCATCCGTGCGTGTAATAGTATTTTCCAACTGCAAGATCTTAAGATCTCAAAAGACGTATTTAAAAGTTTCAGAACTATGGATAGCACTTTTTTTTTACAGAAAATTTTGCTTATTTCCTCATATTTTTTAAGCTAGATAAAAAACATTGCTGTTTAATAATATTTAATGAGTTATATTTATTATGCGTAAATTAGGTGTTCATATAAACCCTTTTTTACAAAGGCAAGAATCAAATGGGTAAACACTAGCCCAGTAATAGGGCTATCGTAAGGTATAAGTAAGAATAAGAATAAATAAATAAATAATAACGCATATAAATAAACGTGGACAACATCTCATAGATTGCTCTGAACCCAAAGTAAGTAGCTATAGCACTTGTGTTATAGAATCAATGTACAAAAGTGGTTTTCTACTTTGACCCGTCTGGGGATCGAACACAGGACTTCAGAGCTGGCGACAGCTTAAAAACCGTTGCGAACGTCTCTCGACCACGCAGGTCATCAAATAATAAAATAAAAACTTATTGTAAAAATTGTTCAGACACTCATAGCATCCACACCAAGTTTTCCATAATAGTTATAGGAACAATAAAAAACTTAAAATTTTTCTTTTGATCAAAATTCATAACCTCATTCTATCGGAACCGTTTTTTCTGCTTAAACAGCGGTCTTTAGAGAATGTCTTGAAAATGTTAAAATCTTTTCAGATTCAAATCACAGTTATACTCGAAGTGTTTTTTAAGAAAAAAAAAAATGGTTGGAATAGCTATTAAATTTTTGTGTAACTTGGTCTGTTACTCTCTGGAGAAGAGTGCTATAGCAAGTGTAGTTGTAATGGGTAAAGGAAAACCTATTTTTAGTGATTCAGAGAAGCAAGTTCAAAATAACTTGTCTAATCGGTTCTTATTTAATCCACTTAAGATTTCCACTTAAGAGACTTTATTGTGTTTATTTTTGTGTACGTAAATTTTATTAAATATGTAGCATTGTTACCAACTCTGTTTTTGTTCGGGCTTTTTACAATCAGCCAAATCACATGCACAAAGAACATCTTGTAATTAAGTACTTACTGCTACACTTCTTACTTACAGTTTGCAAATTGAATATAATATGTGTTATAACGGGATTCAACTAAGATTCATTATAGTTAAATAAAATACTTAAAAAAAAACACATATTGCCAAAAATAATTCTGCGAAGAAAAAATTGTTTTGCAATTATGATTATTATTAGAAAACAAAACAGTTTTCATGTTGATCCATATTTATTGAACCATCAAACTCTAAATCTAGCCTAGCGGAACCAATTCTCAAAAACAACAGACAAACTTCTGTTAAGTTATAACGGCCCGGATTTCTCAATATGGCCACCGGAAATTGGCTCTACATCGAGATTATTAGCCAACAGGAACTGACGGCTTTTGGAAGGATAGACCCTATAAATGTTTATTTCGTTTGTAATAGCGCTGTTATGTTCTGAAACGATGGGGCTTGTTTAACTTGACCTTTTTCTAGGCAAATTTAGTTACTGACTCATTTAACTAAATTTTAGTCAAATTGAATCTATGGCATTATTACCAAGCTGAAGGTCGAGCTCAGTGGCGTGCCATAGGATATGTCTATGTCCAGCATTGGACGAACATTGGCTGATGATGATAATGATGATGATGATGATGAAAGCTGTTTGAGACTGGTGACCACTCAAGCATGTTTTTTTTTGGGTCCGTTAAATATTTTTATACATATTAAAATCGAAATCTAGATTGACCAATTCCTGACTAAGGTACTGTTTCGTATTATCTTCGTGTTATAATTAAAAAATCATGCGATGCAATAATGCTAAATATATTATTTTTAATTAAATTAGCATCGTACATCGAAATGCGATTTGCCTTAAAATGGATTCAAATTATTTTATCTCATACAAACTAGAGCGAGAAAATAATATATTAAATACTTAAGCCATTATTAAGAGCAAAGTTCTCTAACCAAAATACGTGTAACAAAATCAACACCATTTTAACCTAATAAAATAAAACCAATCAGCTGTAAGTTACATTAAAACCTCGTATTAAACAAATACAATACAGACTGATTAATTACTATGGAATTATCGAATACGTAATTTAAGTTGATAAATGGAATCCAGTTAAAATCCCGTCATTGTTATTTGTGCAGTAAATAATTTGTTATAAGTTAAATGTGCGCGTCGCAATTACTGTTTAAGTTTAAATGAGTGATTTATTATTGAGATAACTTATAAATATTTTAAAGTTTATTTTACAAGAGATATAAATATTGGTATAATAACTTTCGTGAGGAGTTTTCAGTTATAATTATTTAGGAATATTAATAGTTTATTTTTATTTGTCAATATTCCTAGGTAAAAAAATTTGTTTAAATAAAAGGTTTTAAGGTGGAAATTATATTAACCTAGGTTTCACCATCCTTTATCTGCTTTTTTTTTCTATAAAAATATTGATTTGTATACAAACCTTTTATACATCTTATTTTTGTTTCAGGTCAGTACTGAAGCGGAAATACCGAAGTAAGTGGCAATCCAATTAGTGAGAATCAATTTTAAGTAGATATTATTATCTGCAACTCGTTGGGCGCCAATAAAGTTAATTCATCAATTAATATTATTGGCGCCCAGTGTGGGGCTTAATGAAATATTGTCTTATTGAGACTATTAAGGTTTTTATTACTTTAAACTATTTAGTTGGTTGTCAAACAATTATAAAACAACATAATCGTCAAAAAGTAACGTAGTTTCTTTTAAGCAGATTATAGGTAACAGCTCACCGTACAATGGTTGAAGAAATAAAAACCAAATGTTTCGATGTCTACGTAATGAGTTTTTTTTTTAATTTTATAAAATATGCTTGTTTATATAACACTCTTTGGTTTAAAAAATACATAATGTAATCATGTCTCCGTAGAGCAAAACATCTATTTAATTTAGAGCCCTTGAAATAAAAACATGTTCAATATATTGTTTTTGCTATGTTTTCACAGACCGATTTAGAAGAATTGATTTACCAATGACTAGACTTAACTACAAAACCGTCCTTTAATGCTCATGTAAGTAGTTAAAAAAACTATTATCGTTATCTAATAATGTACCTACATTGAATTTATAAATCTTCTTATTTTTAAAAGAGCAACCTATGGAGTTTCTTGCCGGTTCTTCTCCATAGGAAGGACATTTTGGAACCGCGTACATAGTCATTTAGTTTTGTAACTTGAAAGTTTCTGAAGCGCCTTTTTTGATAATTATAACTAATAAAAACTTTTAATTTGATTTGAATTAAATTCTAATTAGTTTACAATTGTAATTAAAACTACTATAAAAAAATACCGAAACAATTCACAAAACAACTTCAATCAAACAAAATATTCTGAACTAAAATTCAAACAAAAACTAAACTGTATTTCAGATTCAATTAAATACTACCCTCGTTTGACTAGAAACGTGACTTCCAAACAGTCAAAATACAAACTCCATCAAACCGGTTCTAACCGGAATTTTCAAAAATCCTAGCGCGAAAATAACTGGTATAAACTGGAAAAATCCTCATACAGTGTAGGAGGGAAAAATCAGACGTTGTCATATGAATAGTTCTTCAGTGCCAAAGTGTCATTGAATGCGGCGGCGAAGTATTCAAAACGAAAAACAACTGTAAGGCTGAGGCATACGGTTGTTTTTCCTTTGGTGATAGCAACTAATTATCGCGGACGCCTGGCTTGAAAAAAATGGAAGAAGCCTGTTAAATCTTGTGTGACAATAACCTATAATTATACGCAGACGATTAGCTTGGCTTCTTTAGTAATGTAGAATTCTCGAGTGGTAATATCATTAATGTTAAGTGCCAATTAGTACGGTAGATTTGGAACATTAATAATCTCTTTTAGTTCTTTTTTCTTATACTAGAAAAGTTTTTTTCTTTCTTAACTAGCTTCAAAAGCAACTTTTTTATTCCATTCTACCTGAGAATTGTCCTGAAAAGAGTTTGAAACGTTTTTGGAATTTCAAAATATATTAATACCTTTAACAAAAAATCCGTAGAAACTATGTTACCATAGCTACATGTTCATTTGTTTTTTTATCACCTACAAATAGTAAGTGTTCGTTATTATGAATGAAACCCAAACTACAAAAAAGTTCATTGAGGTGGTCCATATTTAAGTATCAAATTAGTTTAAGTATATTTATTCAAATAAAAAATACTCCTATTTGTTTGAATACAATTTATGATTGCTTATCGTATCATACAGAATTTTTATTCCAAATAAAATAAAAATATAATAAGCTAAAAAAACCGATGACGTTTTCTTTATTTTTATTGGATCGAGACTTCTCTCGAGAGCTGGGACCATAACACTAATGAGACGGCGAGCAACGACCGACAAAAAATGTTTTTCTAAATAAATAATATTTCATTTCGTTTGCTGCTTACTATGCTCCAACTTGTCGTGAAGTTATTTAACTCAAAAACCAATAACTAGGCAAAGATTAACAAAGTCGTTTAATCTTTCCTAATTAAACTAAGTTTGGACAACAGCTATAAATTTGGTTAATTATATCCCAACGTGGTTTCCGTTACCGTCGACTTATTGAGATAAAAATCATCTGAACTATTAATCCATTTATATTCGTTCAATAATTTAGCCGTTTTGGTGTGATTGATTAAGATTCTATTCTCACAGCCATTATTAGCATTCATTATATTATTTACTAGCTTTAGCCCGCGACTTCGTTCGCGTAGAAGTCGAAAGTAGTCAATTACAAAGAGTTGCATTGCACCAAGGTTTTATGTGACTTCAACGTGTTTTCAAACATGTGTCAAAAACAAAAGGTAATTTAAATCAAAAGCACTAAGGAATATTGATACAACTTCGAAGCAAATCACTCCTAAAATAAGTTTTTACCCCTTTTAACCCCGTTATGCGATGCGTTTCAATAAAATATGAAACAAGTCTTATATTAATTCTGTTAAAGAATGTTTATGCAAAATTTTAAGTACATTGGACCGAGGAATCACGTTGTCCCATACAAATTTTAGTCCCGTTTTTCTCCTTCTTAGGGGTAGAATTTCGGAAAATCCTTTCTTATCGGATGCCTACGTAATACAAATAACACACCCTACAAGTTTCAGATCTCAACGATCAGCGGTTGAGGCTGTGCGTTGATCCGTCAGTCATTCAGGACAAAGCATTTGATATATATAGATTAGTTTGCTTGCATGTATAATAATCTGATTTTTGAAACACTAGATCACTTCAACTAAGTTATTCTCTACAAATTGAGCAACGTATCAAACAAAAGGCTGCAACAATATATTATAACAGAACAACAAATTAATTCTAAGCAAGACGGATATAATAATGGCTGAATGTAAGGCAAACTGCGGTTGGCATGCAGTCAGAGTTTTGGTAGCTATTGGATTGTTCTGAAATTTCTCGGAGGCATCGTTATTAGATATGTTTTAGATCAAACTGTTGTTTGTATAACTTTGAGGATTGCAGTTGAAGTAACCAGAGTTATGAGCAAAGGAAATAATAATGCTTTAATAGTCGTGTTGCAGCTTACAGAATTGTATGAAGATATTGAATTTTGTGATGTGTAACGCTTTAATGTTAAATGTTTTGTTTTGATTGCGATGAAATTTTACAATATTATAGCTTACTAGCTGACGCGTGTGGTACTACTAGTAGTGCCACACTGCCACTGTCACACTACTATAAAAATGACTGTGTATGCCACTCGACCACGAGGTCATCGCTTATACATCAGAATAACAAAGTTAGGATTTACGAAGAGGCGATGAAAGACGCACTCAGGAGTCAGAATTTTTTAAATGACTAAAAACCGAATATCAATAATCGACTGTTTTTATTTGACATTTAATGACAAAATCAAATTCTGTTATAAAATCTAATAAAAGGACCAGATTTGCGACTAGCTGTAGCTCGTGGCTTTGGCGCGTTGGTGTTGGTTCTTCTTTCCCAAGCCTTGTTCGGGTCGGCTATTGAGGAAAAATGTAACCTATGTCTTTTCTTGGGATCTGAGCTTGCCCCTTACCACGTTTCATCCAAATCGGATCAGCAACTTAGCCGTGAAAGCGGAACAGACAGACAGGCAGACAGAAAGACAGAGACATATTTACTTTCGCATTTATCATATTAGGTCGGATACGGATTTTGGATATTGTTTTAATTATTTATTTCTTTTGCACTATAACATGTTTTTTGGACAGCTATAAAATTTTCTATTCCCTAATAACTAATTTTCCTCCAAACATTCGAAATGAAATAGTTTACGTTAAGTAACTCAATAACATTCCGTTTAAATGACGGTTATATTAGTATATAAATTGTTTAGTTAAGACCCCGCATGGGCGCCAATAAGCGATATGGGCGCCCAACGTGGGACCTAAGTAACAAGTAAAGCTATTAATCATACGTAACATTACTGAATTTGAAATGTCTCTACGTTTTATTACATGCCCTAGATTCTAGAATTTTTCAAATTGTTCCATTCGTCTTTGAGAGGGTAATCGAGGAACATACTTAAAAATAACAAAAAGATTTCAACGAATAGAGAACAAACCAAACAACTGCTGGAGACTATCTTTGAATTTGGTTAAAAATCATAAGAAAACATTAATTATTTTAACGCCGATATTATTATAAAAAAAAATCACATGATATGTCTATAAGATTTTTGGTACAAATTTTATTACCAAATTATAAAAATAAACGTACTTTAATATAGTAAGAACTAATATAGGTAGTTAGATATTAAATACTAATAAGCAAAACCATTACCAAGATTCCTTCAATTTCTAATTAATGTACCAACGTCAATTACGCAATAATAACAGTATTTAATCACGACTCACCCTCTTAATCATAGTTAGGATGTAGGTAACGTTGTAGTGTCAAGTTATGGTGACGTCACGTATACTATATCACGACTAAACGATATATCACTATTATCCTAATTCAATTTAAATAGATAACAGTTTGTGAATGTTCGCGGCTTAGAACGACGGTATTAAATCCTTACTAATATTGTAAATGAGAAAGTAACTTTGTCTGTCTGTCTGTCACACTTTCAGGCAAAAACTACGGAACCGATTTAAATGAAATTTGGTACACAGATAGTCTAACGCCTGAGAAAGGACATAGGCTGCTTGTGCCAAATATCAGAACAAAAGTAATAGAGAATGAAATGATGCAATTATGGACTGAATATTTTTATCAATAGCCCAAAAAGCTTTCATGACATTTCTGACAGAAATCGTCTGTGCATAATTTAAGCGGCTACTTATTTTAGTCAGGATTTTACGACAAAACTAATATTAAATCGACATTATTGATTGACGACCTCCGTGGTCGAGCGGCGTACACACCGGTTTTCAACGTATCGCTAGCTCTGAGGTCCCGGGTTTGATCCCCGGACGAGTCAATGTAGAAAACCTCTTTTCTACACTGTCTCGGGTCTGGGTGTTTGTGGTACCTTCGTTGTCTCAGATTCCATAACACACCTGCTTTAGCTACTTACTTTACATTCGAAACGATGTACGTGATGTTGTCTATATTTATATTTATTTATTTATTTATTTATTTATAGATATCAATGAGTCACACCATTTGTTAAAAAAAAGTCTAATTTTAACTCGTCTGATATATGTCGGTTACTTCCACATTTTTCAAATCAAATACAGTTTTGACAGCCAACTGCCATACATTTATCTGAAACATAATTTAAATGGCAAGTTTAGTCCGTTGAAATTGTATCCAAAATGCATTTTTATTTTCGCCGTTTCATTGATAAAAGACGTGCCTGACAGCAGATAATAATTAAGTAATTTAGTCGATTCAATGGATGAAATATTGTGTGTGTGTAATATTATAAATACGAACGTAAATCTGTCTTTCTCTATGTTACGCAATCACGCCTTAACTACTGAACCGGTTTAAATGAAATTTGGTACAGAGATAGTATACAGCCTGAGAAAGGACACATAAGCTACTTTTTGTCGGGCATTTGTATATTGTAGTAAGTAGGTACCTAAATAAGAAAAAAACAATATTTTTTTCATAAAGTAGGATAGTTTTATGCTAGCCTAGTATTTAGAGCTAGAGCCGTGAAAAGTCTCGGCCGAAATAAAGGGTTTAATTTTGTAATACAGTTTAATTAAATTTTGGTATCAGCAATATGTAAAGAAACTAAGGTATGAATGTTTTAATACTGAGGCATGTGATTTAGATTGCAGGTATAGATAATTTACTTTTTTCAAATATTATCCAGATATTTTTTTCTTCATTTATTCGGCAACTAAATTCTAAATTTAACGTTTGGTATCTTGATGATGGGACTCTTGGGGGCGATGTAGACGAGGTTTTAAATGATCTACTATTTTTAAAAAATCAATTTCAAACCATTGGCCTTGAACTTAACCTCTCTAAATGTGAGTTATTCTTTCATGATAGGACTGACAGACAACTGACACTTTCAAAATTCAACGCAATAGCCCCTGATATCAAAATTATGGACAAAAGCTCACTTCGCCTGCTTGGGTCTCCAATCTTTGAAGATGCCTTTCCCAACTTCATAGACGAAAAAATTAAAAATTTTAACGACATCTCGGAAAGATTATTACAAATTAACATGCATTCGGCTATCACCCTAATTCGGTATTGCTGTTTCGGCCCCAAATTAATTTATTTCCTTCGTGCTTCCCATTTATGGAAGCACCCTCTACTTTTAGAAAAAATGGACGAAATTATAAAACACACGCTCACTTCAATTTTAAATATGGCCATGGACGACCGAGCTTGGGCTCAAGCCACTCTTCCCATCCGCATGGGGGGGCTCGGCGTCCGCAAAATTACAAGTATCAGTTTACCAGCTTTTATATCCTCGGTCCACGGTACTGATAAATTGATCAGGAATATCCTTAACTCCACACTGATTGATTTTGATGTGCCGTGCTTCACCGAGGCTGTGGATGCCTGGAGACTCGCTTGCCCTAAATCAAATCTACCTGACCACCCATCTTCCCAGAGACAGTGGGATGAGCCGCTCTGCAGGGTAGTTCATGAAAACCTTATGTCCACATCGTCTACTACTGCGGAGCGTGCGCGCCTGCTTGCTGTGGGGGAGTGGGAGTCAGGCCTATGGCTTCACGCACTACCGTCGTCGAACATAGGCACCTTGTTCGACGATACTACTTTCCGCCTCTGTGTTTCACTACGCCTTGGCGCTTCTTGTTGTTCTCCACATCGCTGTCACTGTGGCGAAGTAGTCAACAGCCTCGGACACCACGGCCTGTCATGTAGCCGTAGCGCAGGACGCATGGCGCGACATGCCAATTTAAACGACATCATCCGACGTGCTCTTGTTGCCGCCGGCGTTCCGGCTGTACTTGAACCTAATGGCCTGGCACGCGACGACGGCAAGAGACCGGACGGGATGTCTTTGTTCCCTTGGAAGATGGGTAGGCCTTTAGTGTGGGACGCTACTTGTGTCGATACTCTTGCGCCATCTCATCTTCCCAGTTCGTCGTTCTGTGCTGGCGCTGCTGCTGCGGCTGCTGAGAACCTCAAACGGCGGAAATATAACAACCTTATTGGAAGTTATACTTTCCAGCCGTTTGGGGTTGAAACATTAGGACCGTGGGGTCCGAGTGCACACCTTTTATTTAAAGATCTGGAAAAACGTCTTGTTGACTCCTCGCGTGACCCAAGGGCTGGCTTTTACCTCGGACAAAGAATTAGCATTGCCATACAACGTGGCAATGCTGCCAGCCTTTTGGGTACACTTCCAGTCGACAGCGACGTGGATGAATTTTTTGACGCAATTTTTTAGTTTTTTTTTTTTTTTTTTAGTTAAGTTTAGTTTTGTTTAAAGTGTATATATAGTTAAGTTTGTAAATATTAAGATATAAATAATGTAAAAATGTCAAAAACAATAAATAAATAATTTACGTGTTTAGTATTTATAATCTAACCTAACAGAATACACCTTCCAAATTTGATTCACTTAAACCGTTGACACAGTTATTATTCTGAATACCGATCAAACATTGTGATTACGACTAACTAAATAGTTCGAGTTGGGACCGGAGTTGCAGTAACTAAGCTAATTCAGAGGATGCTGGAATGATGGCTTGTTTGTCGCTAGATATGAGCGATAGTTGAAACTAAGATCTATGATTAAGACAATGTTTGTACGGTAAGTCTAATTAATAATAATGAATATATTTTTTTAACTGTGGTGGTGCATAAATAACGTCTATTTATAGCCAGTCAGGTGTTGCTAGGTTGAAAAGAAGTTAATGATGAACGAAAGGTTACTACTATGGTTAGGGGAATATTGCTGGTGTGAAATGACGATAAACTTAAATTTACCTAATAGGGATCGAACTATTTTTTTATTTAAACGTCATAGATATCAACAAAAAATTTTAGCACGTATTTTTTCTTTTTTTAATTAAACAAACGATGAGGATGATACAGTGAATGGAAATATCGCGTGACGTCACTTGTGGGTAAAAATTGTAGCCACAAGCCCCACTCCAGAAAGCGCTTTAACTTTGTAATTTTTCATTGATTTGAAAAAAAAATACGAGTTTCTTTTTCTTTTTTTATCTATCTAGTGGACTAAATATATATATTTCTTTTTCATACCTAGTCCAATCCCCTATTAAGATACGTTTACTTTTGGCACACAAAATAATAGGCTATACATTGAAAAATATTGTAGAGTATATGTTACAATTTATAGTTTAGTATTAAACACTGTTAAACTTACCTAAAAGGTGTATCGAGCCATGAAGATGTGGGTGACACCATACATGACATGTTTACAAAATAAACGGCTCGTGTCTCTGTTGTTCTAAGCTCCCCTCTGTTTGTGTTACGTAAATATTAACGAGTAGACCTATCTATGTAGTCTAGTCTGTGTGTTTTTAAGGTTGATAAAATGGTGGGATTATATTTATGGGTTTATTTTGACTTTCTTCAAGCCTTTGCCCTCTTAAAAATATAGTAGTTTTTCTCTTTTTTATGAAATACAAGAACAACTTTTACTAAGGAATTTCAACCGCATTTGAAAAAAAAATGTGTAGATAATATTTAAATGAACTTGTTTTTCAGCGGTAACTACCACTGTAACTGCCACAGTAACGAAGGAGTGGTTACTTAAACGATTCAGCTATCCATGTACTCAATATTGTTTGATTTAAAGTTAAGAAAATATATTTCGATAGTTTTTGAACATTAACGTCTTATCTAAATGCGAATGCATCTAAAATCTACAAAATAGTAAGACAGAATAAGATGACGGATAAATGTGAGTTGATAGTTAAGAGAAGTTTTCCCTCCAACAAAATTATTATGGCCACCAGACAACTGATAAACATACTTATATATTTCTAAATACATACACTTTATAGAAAAATAACACCCAGACATAGAAAAATGATCATGATCACACAAAGATTTATCCTGGGTGGGACACGAACCCACAACCTCCGGTTTAGCAGTCAGGATCACTAACCACTAGACCAACAGGCATCGTGGTAATGAAGGCTATCAACTACTTCCGGCCACTTATTGCTTTAACAAACTATTCCAAAAAGAGCGACAGTTTAACTTTAAATAGACGAAAAAAATTACTTTGAACATTCCAAAACCTCCACCAACGACAATACATTGTAAAAACAAGAGATTTTCAAAACAGTGGCCTTTGTAAAAAAAGCTGAATATAAAACGACTCCATTTTTCACTGTACTGTGAAACCTGGTGTTTGGGGGGTATCCATTAAAAGTGAGGGGTTAGGTCAAACTGTACTGGCCAACTAGAGAAAAAAAGACACGATAAATGCTGAAAGTATAAACGTGGATCTACTATAGCTGTAGTTTTACTGGACGCGACAGAAATATAATGACTTTTTCACGGAATAATAAATGCATGGAGTGTTACTTGTGTGTAAATTGAAGAAACTTTAAATATTTTAATTAAAAAAAAATACCAGCCTATAAATGCCCTCTGCTGGGCACAGGCCTCTTCCTATGTAGAGAAGGAACGAGCATTGATCATTAAGGTTGGCGATATCAGATTGTAATTATTGGAATCCAAGTTTCCTCACGATGTTTTTCTTCACCGATTGTCAATGATGTCAGAAAAATCAAGAGAGCATACATAACTTTTATAAAGTCAAATTGGTACTTGCCTGTAGAAGTGTAGAGGGTCTAAACCTGCAACATTGTGCGCACAAATCCGTTCATTGAACTGCTTGGCCACCACGACTCTAATATAAACTTGCTCAAACATTGTATTAGAATGAACATAAATCTTTACTTAATTAATATATAAGCTGAAGAGTTGTTTGTTTGTTTGAACGCGCAAATCTCAGGATCTACTGGTCCGATAGGAAAAAATCTTTCAGTTTTGGATAGCTCATTTATTGAGGAAGGCTGTAAGCTACATAACATTACCCTGCGACCAAAAGGAGCAAAGCATAAATGAAAAATGTTGCAAAAAGCATTTGCAACTAGTATTTAATATTCTTAAAACTCGAACACTTAATATCGTCTGTGTATGTGTTCAGTGTGTTCTTGATGTCATAGCCCCCAAAATTTCGGGTACCTATGTGCCACCTAAAAATATACCATACCACCGCCATGGGTATGGGGTCCACTGCCTCTATTAATTTAATGTAATAGCTTACTTTTGTCGTTACTACTAGCAAGTACACAAAATGACACCAGTTTGGTTGAGTGGCGTACACATCGGTTTTCAAGGTGTCGCTAGCTTTGTAGTCCCGGTTTCAATCCCCGGACAGGTCTTCGAAAACTAATTCTATACATTGTCTAGGGTTTGAGTGTTTGAGGTATCTTCGTTGTCTCTATTTCATTAACACGAGTGGTTTAAGCTACTTTGAGTTCAGAACAATGTATGCCACGTTTATTGAATTATTACGATAAGAAAATACTTGTACCGAATGTATTACGTTTTAAAACTCGCCCAGCAGCGGGTTCTAATGTCGGCTTACAAAATAAAATCCATTTGTTTTTAAGCCAGTGATGTACACTTTAACACTACACAAAATTTATTTTTACTGAACCACAAATAAATACGTCTACCGAACGTACCAAAACAATTAATATGCAACAACGCAAATATATTGAGTCCTACTCCATGTGTTTCGCTGTCCTAAACCCATTGGTTATAAAACCCGTATTCCAACAAATCCTTGTTTCTCTGGCTATAACTTATGTTTATCTGAACTGTTGGTGCCTTTTTCAATTGCTAGCTGTGTCTAAAAACAGACCTGTTTGTTCTGTAGATTTTGTATGTTAATTACACTTGTAATATCGAATAGGCATGTTTCCTAATTTTTTTTTAATGTCCGTCTTGTAGATTAATTAATTTTATTGGACACGTATTTTTTCTTTTTTCCTGCAAACAAAAAATGATCAAAATACAGAGAACGGAAATTACGCGTGACGTCACTCCTCGCTACGATTTTTAGCGAGGCGTGACGTCATAAGCCCCCACTCCGAAACTTTAAAGCGGTGTATCTTTGTATATTTTTATTGTTTTGATAAAAGAAAAAATACGTGTCTAATATTTTTTTATTATCTAACTGACGGACTAAATAGATTTTAACTTTTCATACCCAGGAAACATCCCTATTGTACACTTAAATTGATATTCGTTCATGAAAACGAAAGAATGGAGTTCCAAGCCCATGTTTATGTTAAATAATATAATTTTGTATTTTTTTTATCATTTATAATTTATATGTTAAGAAGTTATTTAATTTTGTAATTTTCTAAAGTTTTTCTTGCACTATTGATAATTCTGCATGTTTAGTACATCAAACTTATTAGTCTATAATATTAATTTTATTGTTATTATTATATATATTATATTTTTTTTTACATTGATAAATGTGTGTGTAAAATAAGAATCATCAATTTATTACAATGCGTGGTAAAAGCCAAATATGCAGGCGCTATAATACTGGTATTATAATGGCCTATTTAAGTAAAAACGAATTTTGAAAAAAAGAAGCTATTACCAAAATAACTAGTCAAGATATGAAGTTTTTAGCGAATAATATAATAAATCACATGCTAACTTATCATATAATATAATACCGACCTATAAATAAAAAAAGAAAGTTATAAATATGAAAGTGGATGGATATACAGGCAGAGGAAGATCGAAAAAAAGATGAATGGATTGTGTGACAGATGATATGAGAAAGAAATTGAGTGAATGCTGAGATGATGAGTAATAGGGATGAATGGAAGGAAATCACACATTCCACTGAGTGCAAATAATTGGGAACCGGACAGGAAAAAGCAGCCTATTTATAAATGTGTTCTGGACACAGTTCCTTATGTAGAGAAAGACTAAATTATTTAAATAGTTTGTGAAAAACCATTTTAACCAAACCGTTTACCGCGGCAACCAGTAAATCAAATGTGACGTTAAAATAACCGACTCCAGTGAGCACTAACCGCTTGCCGTAACAGCTGGCTTTTATATTAACGGCTAATTAATTACCACTATTAATAGATTCTATTTATATCACCACAGCAACCAATTAGGTATCTATAGTCATGGAATTAGGTAGTAAATTCCATTCCTATAAAGGATTTTTGACTGAAGCCCAGTTAAAAAAGATCTCTAGTACTATACATGTGTGCGATAAATATGTATACAATAAATATCTATCTAATATATAAAAAAAACTGGTGTGACAGTGTTTGTGATCGAACTTCTTCAAAACGGCTTGACCGATTTTTTTTGTGTATGTTGGGTAGATCTGAGACTAGGTCATTGGCTATTTTTTATACCCCTAAGTGATAAGGGTGGCCCTGCCAAAACAATGTTTACCGAGACAGCTAGTATAATTATATGTGAACTAGCTGGTTTCCACGGCTCCGCCTGCGTGGATGTCAGTTATCACGGCAAAAATTTTACTTTTATAACATTTATAATATAAGTAAAGATATAACATATCTGGGTTATCTGTATAATTTGTTTAAGTAAACAGATAACGTCTGTGCACATATTTTTTTCAGTTATAATCTGATTAATTGACCAACACAATAAATTTGTGAAGAATAATTTAGACATAAATCGCTCGAAATAAATTCTAAAATAAAATCATTATAAAGTTTAATACGTTTGACAATCTTAATTAATATTTTAATTGGAATCTCTCAAATAGTTTTGACAGATGATATCAAATTTTATAATTTCATTAACAGTTATCTGTAAGTGTCATAATAGACAATACTTCAATGCCCTAATATCCAAAGAAGTATATTAATACGAGTTTTGTAAATCGTCCGGGAAAACAGTACCATAACCTTAGTGAAAAAATAAGTGGAATATAGAGAGCGCATATCGAGTATGAACGTAGGAACTAGTAGGTATGTATAATTAATAAGTAAAATCTATACTAATATTATAAAGCTGAAGAGTTTGTTTGTTTGTTTGTTTGAACGCGCTAATCTCAGGAACTACTGGTTCGAATTGAAAAATTCTTTTTGTATTGGATAGTCCGTTTATTGAGGAAGGCTATAGGCTATATAACATCACGATACGACCAATAGGAGCGGAGCATAAATGAAAATTGTTGCAAAAATGAAAAACCGTTGAACCTAAAACACGCGAACAAAGTCGCGGGGGACAGCTAGTCGTTAAATAAGTGTGAAAACAGAGCGCGGTTTTTTAAAACTATCTCAAAACCTAATATTACCCTAATAATAACGGTAACATCGATATTTTCGCATAAACGTCTGTCGTCGCACGGAAAATCACTTAAATCAGTACACGAGCACAGTAATTACTGCTCTTGCAATGCGCGCATTCTATGCTCGTCTATGTATATTCTTCTAAGACCATAAAGATGTAACTACTAATTAGCATACCTTAAAAATATTTTATTAAAACCTTACAGTAAGTAAAGTTGGTTGAAGCTAACTACACTCATTTTAATTGCCTCATTCAATTAGGGATTGCAAATATTTTAAATATAATACGAATACCATTCGATTTTGAACCCTACCACTTGGTTTAAAGGTTGATAGTTAATTGGCATGTGTAATCAGATTTATTTTTCCACGGTTATAAACGCAGCTTAATTTAGATTTTAATTAGGTCTGTTCGATAGGTTCCCGTGGGAGTCTGAGTCTGCTTTTCCGCTTGTAATTGCCCGTTTACGTCAACTGCTTGTAATAAACTATTATTAGCATCCGATTTACTACCATCAACACAGCATTGGAATAGAGATTGGTAACTGGAAAATTATTCTACCCTTAGTGTTTATTGAGTATGAACTACGAGTATAGGCATTCATGTAAGTACAATAGTAAAATTAGTGCCAAAACAAAGCGTGCCCTTTTATTAAAACTATCATAAAACCTAATATTACCCAAATAAAATCGAAACCGTCGATATTTTCGTATAAACGTGTGTCGTCGCATGGAAATCACTTAAATCAGTAAACGAGCGTATCTATACTTAATATTATAAAGCTGAAGAGTTTGTTTGTTTGTTTGTTTGTTTGTTTGAACGCGCTAATCTCAGGAACTACTGGTTCGAATTGAAAAATTCTTTTTGTATTGGATAGTCCGTTTATTGAGGAAGACTATAGGCTATATAACATCACGCTACGACCAATAGGAGCGGAGCTTTAATGAAAAATGTTGCAAAAATGAAAAACCGTTGAAACTAAAATACGCGAACAAAGTCGCGGGGGACAGCTAGTTACTTATAAGAAGCAATTTGCTTACGCTCGGCTAATAGCGATGCGCGCACTCTATGGTTGCCTATGTATACTCTAAAGTCAAAAAACACAGTTTCCGGTATACGTAAAAGGGATCTTAGACCGTGTTTACACGAGGCGATGCAAGTCACCGATGTCCGAAGACTTTGATCTCCCACGCCTGTATATGTACGAACTTTATGAGTTTTGATGAGAATAGATATATATCGGAGTCTTGCATAACCTCGTGTGTAAATGGCCTTACAGTGCGTGACGCAAGCTCTAATAACAATATGGCGACGTGATAAAATAAAGCTGTCAGCGGCACTACGTGTATTATAAATAATGCGACACGCGACAGATAACTTGCTTGTCATCAACTATCCGGAATCTATGTCGACCTCGTGACTCAGGGTATTCTTCACTCCATATACGACAATTTAAAACGAAATTAAACCGACTTGATTGCTCATTCACACACTTAACTATCCATATCTCAAAAACTAACAAACCGTTTTTGATGAAACGAACACTTTTACAAGTTAAAGTAAATGTAAGCTGATATATATAAAATAGTTTTAATATTTTTTTGTTTTGGAGATATTGTTGGACAAAAACATACAAATCGACGACCTTCGTGGTCGAGTGGCGTACACACCGGTTTTTAAGGTGTCGCTAGCTCTGAGGTCCCGGGTTCCATCCCCGGCCGGGTCAACGGAGAAAATCACTTATCTACATCGTCTCGGGTCTGGGTGTTTGTGGTACCTTCGTTGTCTCTGAATTCCATAACACAAGTGATTTAGCAACTTACTTTGGGTTCAGAGCGTATGTGATGTTGTCCACATTTATTTATAAATCTTATTTAAATATTTCTTTACTTTTGAAATATGCTTTGTTTTTTAATTCGTTAATTATCTAATCGCCTTTTATTACGTAGGACATAGGATAAAATACAGACTAAGCCAAGTGCAGAACTTAGTTTAATGTTAAATTAGATCTAGTAAGTCATAATCACGAACTAGCTTCTAACATTTGGCGTGTGAATCACTGATAGCATCTAGATTAAATGTGCTTCAAACGGTACTTAACTGCAGTTTTGTAAAGATAATGATCTTTATTTAACTGAAGTTTTAACGTGATACTATATACTGTTGCCTTTCATCATAGTTTTAATTTGATTTTGTTTGTTGTATGTTTATCATTACGAGTCTACTGCAAAAGGTAGAGAGTGCGTAACTTCGTTTTTTTTTTCGGCTGACTTAGGTACCTTCTTAGTCTACAATAAAAGATAGACACAGGTATATGCCAATACTAAATAAATCTATACTAATATTATAAAGCTAGAGAGTTTGTTTGTTTGTTTGTTTGTTTGAACGCGCTAATCTCAGGAACTACTGGTCCGATTTGAAAAATTCTTTCAGTGTTAGATAGCTCATTTATTGAGGAAGGCTATAGGCTATATAACATCACGCTGCGACCAATAGGAGCGGAGCACAAATGAAAAATGTCGCAAAAATGAAAAAACGTTGAAACTAAAACACGCGAACAAAGTCGCGGGGGACAGCTAGTGTAATATACTTATGTACCTACTTTGTGATTTTTTTTATAAAACAAATGAATTATTATTGTATAATAAATGTGGTAACTCTGTCTGTCTGTCTGTCGCACTTTCACGCCAAAACTACTGTACCGATTTAAATAAAATTTGGTATTTTTCAGATAGTCTAGAGCCTGAAAAAGGACATAGGCTACTTTTTGGCCGCGATAACCGAAATTCACGCGGGCGGAGCCGCGGGAAACAGCTAGCACGAAATAAATGTATATAAAGCAAACTGACGTGTGTTTCTTATACTTTCCCAACATAAATATAATTACAATCAATGGTATCGTGACTCTATACTAGACATGTGTGTAATATGACCTAAATAATCAGATAACTCTGTCTACTCTTTTGATAATACAGTCGCGATCAATACTGTTTACAAGACCAAAACCAACAAAGTTACTTTCAAAAACATCACAACTTATTCTCAAACATGTTTTAAGACATTCATTAACACATTTGTCGGTACATCACACTAAACTTTTATACGTACGAGTTCGCAGCATATTCCAAGTGAAAATTGTTTTCATTTTATGAATTTCCTCGGGGTATACGAACCACGCTAGGAAATAATTAAGCATCCTTACTATGTTTCGTACTAAGTTGATTAAGCTTAAGTATTTAAGGCGCGGATTAGCGCGAATATGAAGTTCAGTTGAGCTTGTGATGGTAACTTCCATCATACTGGTTATCGGTATTTCGATAATATAACCTTCTAAATTTGACTTACTATATGATACTGTATTATCTTAAGGTATATACAGGTTCAGCCACGCTTGCCGCGGTTGGTCCGTAGATGGGTGACCAATTGTAAACATACCGAGACCCCCCCGTGCCTCGGGAAGCACGTTAAACCGTTGGTCCCGACTGTCATACGTTGATATCAAGTCATTACAATTCTGTCAACCAGTCTTACTTTGGGATACTTGTTTTCCAGTAAAATTGGTTGTGGAGACTATATAGGCAGTTGCTCCATGTAAAATACGGTATTCAGCTGAATACGGTAAGACTGGAAACCGATCCCAACATACCTTGGAAAACAGGAAAGCAGAAGAAGAAGAAGACGTATTTTGGTCAGCTTTACTGGGTAAAACTACCGGGTTCTCCTTACATTTTTTTTGTTTAATCTAATAACTGAATCAAAGATGACAATTTTTCTCATTTTGAAAGTCCTCTTTCTTGAGTAATGTCTTTCCCGTAAATAATACCAGCCTATTAATGTCCCACTGCAGGGCACTGCCCTCTTCTCATGTAGAGAAGTCACGAGCATTGATCACCACGCTTGCTCATTGAGGGTTGGCGATTTCGCATTCCAATTATTGGAATCCAGGTTTTCTCACGATGTTTTACTTCACCGATTAAATTGTCAACGCCATCTTAGAATTAAAGAAATTACATATAACTTTTAAAGAGTGACATTTGTACTTGTCTGTAACGGTTCGATCCTGTAACCTTGTGCACATAAATTCGTTTATTAAACCGCTGGGTTACCAAGACATTCCAGTGTTTAAAATTGTTGAAGTCTTGTTTCTTAACCAAATATTGCAGTTCCAGGTAGCAGAAGGTATGCTTGCAGCGCAATGCGGTGACTATGCGGCATTTCACAGTTTGTGTCGCTCATAACTTACAATTACTGTTATTGCAGTTAAATATAGGTCATTACTTCGTGTTAAGTTCTACGAAAGGATGTCTTGGAATTATATTGTCTAGAGTAAAGTATAATTTATGCAATCGTATGATTCGATGAACGTGGAAATTTGAAGACAGTTGATTCACGCTACCCCTTAGAAATAAAAATCTTGTATAAACACGTTTTTGAATTCTTCTTCTGCTTTGCCTTTTCACAAGGTATGTTGGGTTCAGCTTCCAGTCTTACCGGATTCAGCTATATACTTTATTTTATATGAAGCGACTGTTTGTCTGTCCACAACACATTTTACTAGGTAATACAGAATCTCATGGTAATTCTAGTAGTGTAGTAAAAACCGAAGGTTAAATTTAAAAAAAAACTATCAAAAAATGTTCTCTATTGTTTCGTGCTTAGGGTAAACTATGTGTATTATAACAAATATAAAAATTTTAGACATTTGCTTACAACGACACACATTTTAGACATAACTGTTACACTAGCCTGTAACTACAGAATATTTAATTGTACAAAGTGTAGAAGTACCAATACACGAAAAAAAATGGCGTCTTTGCTTCCGACGCATCAAAGTGCAATTTAGTTCGCATAATGTCTAATGCGATATTAACCTAAGGATTGCCGGAGACTTATCGCTATGTGAAAAAACCGTTACAATGCGAGTCGTAATCACACATGAAGAGTTCCGTACCATCGTACAAGATAAATATATAACAGTATGTTATTTTTATTATTTGTTGTTATAGTGTCAACAGAAATACACAATCTGTGATTATTATTTTTATTTTTATTTATATTTTTTGTGACCACTCACACTCGGCCATCTGATTCCAAACTAGGCAGAGCCTGTATTATGGCAACCAGACAACTCATAAACATACTTATATATTTCTAAATATACTTATATATCTTAGATAAATTAGGTACACCCAAACACAGAACAAGTGACCATGCTCATCACACAAAAATTAGTCCTGGGTGGGAATCAAACCGACGACCTTTTAGCAGCCAGGTTCACTAATCACTAGACCAACAGGCCCGCTTGTCAATTCCAACTGTCTATCTATAACGGTTCATGAGATAAAGCTCGCTGTCAGACAGACAGACGGGCGAATTGAATACTCTAAACGTAAAAAACTTATGAGCAGCAATTTTATTCCTAAAATTTTAAATCTACTAATATCATGAAGCCATTTAGTTCTTTCAATCTCTTACTTTTAATAGCTGCAACGCAGTTCATTACGGGATCCCGTTAAAGCCTCCTTAACTAATGAGAAGTGAGAGTCAGTGATCGCACTGACAAGGGACTGATCCAATCAGTTTTAATCAGACTCTTGCTGTAAATACTCATTCAACGTTTTGGGTCGGCTTGTTTGTGAGGTAATACGACTATTAGGTGCCTCAAGCTTCTAGGTAAAAAAGAACAATTTGCACTTTTTATTTTTCGGGTTACGTATCCGAAGAGTGCCAACAACACCCTATTATTAACCTTTACTGTCCGTCCGTCCGTCCGTCCGTCCGTCCGTCCGTCCGTCATAAGCCGTAATATCTAGAGAAATGAAATTGTCACAGAATGTGTAGTTCTGTTGCTGCTATAACAAAATATGGAACCCTTCGTGTGCGGGTCCGACTCGCACTTGACCGGCTTTGACGTTGATGAGAAGTTTGATGTTCACGAGGCTACATTAGTTAGACTATTTTTGGGATACCTAGATATTAGGGTGTTTCACTTTGATAGGAGTAAAAAAAAATATTGACATTTTTCCAGACTTTGCTCGGTTTTGCAGTCTCCCTAAACTTAATAATACATATTAAAAATTTCAAGAAGATTGGATAATATTAAGGGGTTGCGCATATGAAATGTTTGAGAGAGAAAAAACTAAATTTTAATGTTAAATTACTTTTTTTGAAAATAACACAGTATAATAGAAATATGTCAATCTGAAATGAAAAGACACAAATTTTCTTAGAATTCAATATAATATATATTATATATTCATTATTTAACAAATTTTGCATTTAATGTATTTAATAATTAATTAACAATGTAAGCTGCAACCTCTTCTTTTGTTCGCTTGGTGATGCCTCGCCTGTGATGCTCCACGACTCTTAGCAAGAATTGTTTTTGTTCTTCATCTTTGACAGAATCGTTGAATTTTTTTATTAAAGCTATGCCCCTTTCTGCAGTATCATTGACGACCTTGAGACCGTCGACCAAGTCTCTGACTGTAGTGCTACAATATTCGGTTTTGTCGTGAATATCGAACAACTCGAAGAAAGTTTTTGTTTTACTAGTAACAAAATCACTAATGGATTTTTCGTCAAACTTAAGGGTTTTCCCATCCAGTCGTTTCATCTCCTTTTTCTTTGCTGGTTTTTCTAAATTCAAAAACATTTTATTTTTCTCTTCTTGAGTGATGCGTTCGTCTAAAAATGCTAATCCTATGTTAATTTCAGATAGATACCAAAGGTGTCTCTTGGCCGCTGCGAGAGCACTTTTTTTTACATTAATATCAGGATAAGAATCCAAAATCTGTATCATATCCAAATCGTTCTTTGGTGCCCATCGGCTTATGACTGATTCGTGCCAAAATCGGACATACACTAAACATACAAAATATCCTATTTGTTTCATACCACTCAGTTCCTTTTTTGTAATACCAGAAAAATTCAATAATTGTTGGGTGAATAATACAATTTTCAGTGCATATATGGCTTTTGCCATCCACCTTGCTTGATGGAGAGCCCCTGGAACCCTGAATGGAAAATAATTTTGAGACCAACCTCCAAGGTATAACAGTGACAGTTGTAATAACTCCTTGTAGTCTTCTCTTGGATGAGTTCCATTTTCTAAGGTATTTTGAAGATAATGGATCATTGTCATACGTTGATCTTTTAAAAAACCTTGCATGGAATCTTCTTCATCCAACATAGTTGTATACACTGTCTTATCAAGCGAATCCCACATATTTTGAAACTTTCGAAATATTTTAATATCTGGAGCACTAGACGGTACAGGATAGCACTCGTCAAACACTCCTTTCAAGATTAATTCATGGGTGTGATGACGGCAAGCTAACCATAACAATATGCGTTTAAAATCATTCTCAATCCTAACACATGCTCCTTGACTTAGTCCTGTGTTAGACGCTGTAGTGTCAAAGCAAATACCAATGATATGGCGACGTACATCAAATTTGACCACCTCTTTAAGAACAACTTTAGCCATTTCCTCTCCCGTGCCTTTCGCAGCCACTGGTACGCCAAGTAAATGCTCGAAATTTTTGCCAGTTACAAAAACAGCTACTCTATCCTCTAGCTTATTGATGGAAGTAACCGATGGCAACAACTTACTGTCCCAGTGTAAAACTAATGGTGGAGGATTCTCAAATAAAGATTTTTCAATATCTTTAGCCATTTGGGTTCTGTTTGCAACTCGAGCTCGGTAAACAGTAGACGGCGATATAGAAATATCTGAGACATCATGACCCAGGCTTTTAGCGGTTGCAATAAAAGAAGTACTAGCTTGTCGATTGGATAGTTTTTCCCGATCCCATGTCGCTGTGAGTGTCCGATCAAGAGGTCTTAATTTACTGCTGATAAGGCGTGGGACTTTAGCTGGTGTAGCACTGACACTCGGTGCAGTAAATACGTCATCCTCGTCACTTGATAGTGATAAAGCAGGATTTTGTTCTGACTGCGCTATTATGTTACTTTCTTCTATCTCTTTATAGTGTTTCTTCTTAAAAGCATCGAATTTTTCTTTTTTTTTAATCTTTTCTGCAATTTTTAACGAATGTTTTTTATCTATCCCACTCATTGACGAACTCATACGATTATCTCTTTGCATTATCAGAAACTCTTTATCTTTTTGTAATACACTACTCATTGTCATTACATTTTGGCTCGCAATATCAAATAAATTTTCAAGATCGCTTTTCCATTCTTGTCTTTTTCTATTAGCCGCTTCAGAGTTTCTCGATTTGTCTTTTCCCAAAGATTGGTATTCCTTATATAACTTTTGTATACCGGCTCGAATATTTTCTTCTGTCTTAACAGGAATAT
This sequence comes from Diachrysia chrysitis, assembly GCA_932294365.1. NCBI lineage: Eukaryota > Metazoa > Arthropoda > Insecta > Lepidoptera > Noctuidae > Diachrysia > Diachrysia chrysitis. Next base: position 2,046,896 of record OW028659.1, on the reverse strand, counting down.
TAGCTCTCTTCCATATAACTTGCAGTTTTGTACTTGTCGATTTAGCAGCTTCTGAAAGCGTTTCTTTTATTTCTTTGTGGTGGTGAATAAAAACTAACAACACTTGTTCTTTGGAAGGAAGCCTAGCTCCCAAAAAGTCTTCATAAGGTAACTTATCAATTAACCAAATTCCTCTTTTTTTACTCATTTTAAAGTCTAAGAATGCTTGACTGGTTCACTTTAACACACTAGTAACACTTACTATCCTCCACTGTAAAGAATAATACCATTAAAAATTTACCCTACACTGATGACGTACTAGCTGTATGAGAAAACTTTATTGGCGTTGCGCAACCTTTAAATATTAACCGATTATGGTGATTTTTGGTATATGAACACTGTGTATAAGTAGTATCAAGAATTCAAGCAAAGTCATATGAAAATCAAAAATTAAAAAAAATGAAACACCCTACTAGATATGCATATTATAACAAATGCTTTCCTAGTCTATCAAGATCAAGCGTACGTTATTTAAAATTTCAAAGCTAGTTAAGAAATTAGTGCACAATTTTGAGTAAATGTTCTTTTTTTACTAACTTTTTAGTTGTTGAAAATTTTGCTGAAATTCTTTTTCCCTTGAGAGTTGGAAAATTGCCATACTCAGAGACGTTAATGGTTGCTTAAGTGATTCGTTATTATCGTTTAAATAAGCAACCTCTCAGACTTCTGAGAGTTGTCTTACTTAAATTGATACTAAAGAATCCCTTGAATCGATTTAAGTAAGCCAAGTATTACAAGTATGAGAATTAGCCATCTTAAAAAAATTATAATAACTACCTTAAGTAAACCTTAACGTCTCTGAGTATGGTAGTAAATTCTACAATATACATACTAATTTTCAAATTGCAGCTTTTTAAAATAAACTCTACTTATTCCCACGAATCTTATGCAAGGTCTCTAACCTTGCTATAAAATTTATCAGAAGCCACTGCATCTTCTATGATTGAGAATTATGTTGATAACATTATGTTGGGATTTGAAGCACGTAGCGTAACGAATATCTTTCCTAGTAGAAATAATTCTGTTCATATTAATATTGGACGCACTCTTATTATTATTTTTTACGTTTTTTTTCTTACCGGATTCAGCTGAATACCGTATTTCACATAAAGCCACTGCCTATCTGGGTAAAACAGTATCCCAAAGTAAGACTGGTTGTCAGAATTGTAACATCTGCCAAAGATCAACGTATGACAGTCGGGATCAACGGGTTAACGTGCTTTCCGAGGCACGGAGGGGTCTCGGTATGTTTACAAACTGTCACCCATCAACTGACTAACCGCGGCGAGAGCGGCTTTACCTGTATTGATCACACCTTACAGCTTACACTTAGCCACGAGTTCATCATTTTTAAAAACCCATCATATTAATATTATATCTTTTTCAAAAACACAAAATGTTGTAACGATCGTGTCGTTTCAATCTGAAGTCTAAAAATACTCCAATATTTTTGTCGATTTTATAATTTTGTATTCCTCTACACGTTATACACATTGGTCAAGTTGTCAGTCACGTGCGGTTTTCTGAAAACCAATTGAAATACAGCGGGTTTTCTCTCTTAAAGGAAAATGAAAAACGATTTTTCCATGTCTACATTGCTCTTTTCCAAGGTTGTGATTTCAGGAACCCATTTGAAAATGGCTGCTTTCTGATGGAGTATAAATTACAAGAATTCGGTTTAACAGAATATTATTCAGAAGTGAAATACTTTAGCGTTCTCTAACCATCACAACGGTTTCAATGTAGTTCGGATTTATATAATTCAGAAGTTTTTAGGCACGTGTAATTACGGTTTACTCATGCGATTTTTTTAAGATCATCAGAAATTTCAGTCGTTCGTTTCAGACAAAAAATATAAAATATCTTTATATATATCGAGGGTATAGTGTTAAAACCCAATAAGTGCCAAAAAATCAAAAATCGTTTTATTAAAAAATCTTAATGCATTTTTTACGCTCTTTCCAGTGGTATAATCCAATAAGTGGAATTCGCAGTAGAAAGAAAAGTACTTGAGGTAATAACCCTATAAAGTGTGTTATCTTGATAAATAATATTTTTATTTCACGCTCAAACCATATTAAGCTATTTATTGGTATTGAGTGTTCAATGATTTCAACTAAAATTACTCAACGGCATAAAGGCAATAACCACTATTTGTATTTATCGGGTTTTAGCTTTACATACGTAGGTAAGAAAACAAACAAAACCAAAAGCTAAATCAAAACAAATGTGTTTGTCGGGTTTTATTGTACGATTATATTTCAAAAGAAACAATTTATGTTTAGTTATATGGTATTCGCTCACTTCGTCAACTAACTTTCTTCAAACTTTGTTGGGAGAAGAACCCAATAAATTAATTAGACCTATCAACTTTTTGCGCTACCTGTTGTCAGTTTGCGACGCGCATACTGTTTACGCCAATTGTTTTCGAAATTCTTCTGTTTAGTGTTTGTGTTTGCTACGATGGGTGATCGAGGAAGAAAATTAGTGCAACAAACTTGCATTAATCCGCTGATACCAGGTAAAGTGAGCTAAATCCAAATATTTAATTTGTTTTTCTTTTTCGGCTTTCACGAGGTTCTCGTCATGGGGTATAGTGATATCAACAATCATTGTTTGACGCTCTGATCGGTCTATCACCACTATATCAGGCTTATTGGCTACAATAGTCCTGTCAGTGATGATAGATCGATCCCAGTACAATGTGACACGACCATTTTCGAGAACTGGGTCGGGAACATACCTGTAGTACGGTACCTCTATTTCCACAAGTTGGTATTTCAAAGCAAGCTGCTGGTGGATAATCCTGGCCACTTGGTTATGTCTATGCAAGTATACACTGTTAGTAAGACATGAACAACCCGAAACTATATGCCTTAAGGATTCACCCGGACAGTGACATGCCCGACAAATGGCACAGTTGACTGTGCCATCCTTTATGATATACTTCGGTAGTTGTTTGTCATGATAACTTCATCCATAATTGCACATACAAACCCTTCAGTTTCTCCGAAGAGGTCACCGAAGCGTAGCCAAGCCACGGACGCTAGGAAATTTACGTCGGGCCCATGGAGGGTCGGATAATAGCGTCAGTGTAGCTCCTTGCTTTGCCATACATCCTTGCGGTTCTTGACACTTAGTACGACAGGTTTGCGCCAGTTCTCCTTGCCTAAGGAGAGCGGTGTGAGGCTCTTATCCACTACCACCACATCTCGATGCATCCCCACGTCAACTTGGAGGAATTACTCCCTGAGGTTACATACCTCGCGATTATGGAGGGTCTTAGCATTCAAAAAGCCCCGACCCCCACATTTTCGCGGAATAATAACCTCATTACCGATGACCGTGGGTGGTGCATTCGATTTGCGGTTAGTAGTGTGCGGACTCTCCTATCCAAGGCGTCTAACTCAATCTGAGTCCACTTGAGTGTACCAAAGGAGTACATCAACACTGGCATGACCCAACCATTAAAGGCACGCACCTTGTTACCTCCTGAAACAAGACTTTTCAGTACTTTGTTCAGGCTGCCAAAGAAACGTGTCTGTAATGATTGTTTCATGTCAGCAACGTTGATGCCTAACGCCTCTGACATACCCAAGTACTTGTCGGTCTCTGTTGCAGAGAGCGACCTTAGGTTTATAGAATCCGAGAGCTGTATTTTGTATGCCCTGCGATTTCATAATCCCGCCTCGTTTTACATGCATGACTGCACATTTGTCAACACCAAATTCCATTCTAATGGAATTACTGAAGCTTTCAGTGATCTTCAGTAACTTCAATAGTTGGAATTTATAAGAAGCAAATGGTTTACGGTCGTCCATGTATAACAAGTGGGAGATGACCCGGCCCCCTCTCCGCAACGAATAGCGTAGCCCTAAGTTATTATTATTTTAAATAGACTTTTTCACACTGATTTCTAAAATTTTTATAACTGATATTTTATTTGGAAACAAGAGAAGGATGAAAAATGTAAGAAAAGCGTTGTAAAGTTTCTGATGATAAGAAGTTACCTAAAATTTGACCAAATCAAATTAAAATTATATGGATTTAATCTTATATTGCGCTTTGTTTAACCCAAGTCAAATCGCATTAACGAATCAAACACCGTAATTCTCGCATAATACGTTGTTGACAAATTAAGTTAGTCTGAATATAGAAATAATGTATTAACGAATTAAGCGGAAAAAAGGCCGTTATTGCGAAATCTCGTACTGTTCCGTAAAAACTCTTAATAAGTCTAAACTATACACATTTTTATACCTTCAAACTAAAAATTATATTCATAACATAAAAAATCTACACACAGCGGTGATTTTCATTTTGAAAACTTTGAAGCTAAATATCTCAATTTGACCCAGGTGTCGCTTAATCTGATATTCCATAACTACGTCCAATTACATTCCGGTCAATTACCAATTAGCATTGCTAAAAAGAAGGATCTACAAAATATGTGCGAAAAACTAATCATATCAGAGGAACTCCACGCATGGATACGTGGTATAAAGACGTACACCAAGCCAACAGCCTTCGAAAGAATAATTTACCATGTTTTCTTTTCTGTTTCTTAAAATCAACCATTTATTAAAGAAATGTTAAATTATAATATGTTTAATTTCTTTTGACCTAAAACCCAATAAGTCGGTACCCTTCGCCACTTTACACTTTTTTATGATAAAATGGACCACCTTGGAAACTTAATAATACTGTTATACACTAATTCAATGTATACACTTTAACCACAAATACTCATTATAACGATATTATTTGAATAGAATAGGTATTTTTGTCCTTAAAACTTAAATATTGAATATCTCGAAAGTGACAATTTCATACTTATTGGGTTTGAGCACTATACCCTCGATATAAAAAACTAGCTGTCCTCCTCGACTTTGTTCGCGTGTTTTAGTTTCAACGGTTTTTTATTTTTGCAACATTTTTCATTTATGCTCCGCTCCTATTAGTCGTAGCGTGATGTTATATAGCCTATAGCGTTCCTCAATAAACGGACTATCTAATACAAAAAGATTTTTTCAATTCGAACCAGTAGTTCCTGAGATTAGCGCGTTCAAACAAACAAACAAACTCTTCAGCTTTATAATATTAGTAAGTATAGATAATCCCGATTTCCATTGGTCACGCCATAACTTCTAAATGTTAAGTGCTGTTAAGTTTCTTATCTTACAATAACACAGCAGGCAAAGTTTTTATAAAAGGAAAATAAAACGTATGGAATGTTTTTTGTAAAGGTTTGTATGAACGAAAATTTGCGGAAAAATCAGCGGGAAATGTTGAAAATTTAAAAGGCAGTTTTATATGAAATTGTATAGATTTACTGGAAAACGACTGTCAGCTAGTTGTTTATGCAAACCATGAAACAATTACATTTTAAATATTATTTAACAGGTATGAAATAATATTTATGAGTTCGAAAATAAATTTGATGTAATTTTATTTGTTGAATAGTTTTATAATCAAATAAATTACAATAGTTTCAAGTAAAGGGTCAACTTTAAACCATATCTAACCCTTTAGGGATTGAATTTGTGAAAACTATAGACAACGTGACTGTTGAACTAACAGCTGTGCAGAATTTACTTTCTGGGTCAGATGGTCAGGACTGTGTTAATATTATAGGCAGAGCATTTTAGTATAGCTTAGACTCTTTTACCACATTCATTTTTTTGTCATTACTTAATATTTTATTTTTACTTTTAATATCTTGCCAATCATCATTTCTTTAAATTATTTTTTTGAACGTTCATGTTAAAGTATTATCCTACAGTTAAAATGTGAAAGTTTTAATATTTGTGATGATTTCACCCCTCACCACCCTCGTCGGATTCAGCTAGATACAATATTTTGCATGGAGAGTTACCAATAACAGCAAATCAGTATAAAAATCCACCGATTTAATTCCTAAGTATGTAATTTTAACGAACGGAATCAAAGTCAACCTTCTACCGTAACTTAGCTAACTTTTCCCTCTTTAAAATTAGACAGAATCATCAAATAAACCCCGGTATCTTCAGTAAACGACAATCAATCATAATAATTGACAGAAAATGCTTCTCAAAGTTCAGAAATTATAAAATTAGTAAAACGTTCATTAAGATCTCGAAGTTTTGTTGATGAATTCCAGAGTCTTTTTGAGATAGGAGATGTTTTTAAAAGACTATGACAGGATTTTCAAACCCTTTATTGCAATCTATTGCATGAAATGTATTGTCTTTTTTTATACCTTTTGTATCCAACTGCAGACCAAAGGCTTCGCATTCTTTTACCCTACGGTCTATTGTTCAGTTTTTCCAGGTCCTCCTCTTCATCTCTATTGATTGAGAATCAATTCTATTCCATGCCTTCCTAGCTGATATTTTCAATTGCAAATAGTGTGTATTTTCAAACAGAGCGTACACGATACATACGAGTCATTAAAAATGTTAGTTTTATATCCCTTTCTGACAATTAGTATGATTAAAGAGAAATGGTATAATAATAAAGACAAAAAAAACGGCACAGGTCAAAAAAAATGGCCACTGCTATCTTGGTTTTAACTCTTAATTGATTTAATTGTGCTAGTATTTGAAACCTTTTAAAATGGTTAGGAGTAAAAATTCCTCTGCCCAGCAGGGGATGATAATAACTGTATAATCAAGTTGTAAGATATATCGACTAAACGTATTAACTTAGATTAGCAAGTGATTTATGACAAGGGATTATGGTGGCCTGGCGGTTCAATGAACGGATTTGTGCAAGGTTGCAGGTTCCATTACAGGCCAATGTGCCTTTTTCTTAATTATTCTAAGACAACATTGGCAAAAGGTGAAAGAAAACATGGTGAGAAGACCTGAAATCCAAAAATTGAAATCAGAAATCGCCAATCTGGAAAAAGCAAGCGTGGTGATCAATGCTCGTTCCTTCTCTATATGGGCCCTGTGCCCAGCAGTGGGACATTAATAGGCCGAGTATTATTATGTCAAGGTGAAATTTAATCTTCCTCATGTAAAATGTGGCCGGATTTAATGGGTCAAGTTATCAAACAAGATATTTTTCTATTCAATTATAATTTAGTTTATTATTACTAATGTATTTCTAAAAAACTTTTGCTATACTAAACATATAACTTCACAACATAAGCGTTATATCTGCTCTCAAAAAAACAGAAGCACGTTTGAGTACGCACTTAACTTTATCCAATAATAGTCGATGATATTACTGGAATCCAGACAAAAGAAAAAGCTAAGTCAAGAAAGAGATTAGAACAAACTTCGCCAAGCTTTATTAGATGACAAATAACATTGTGAGAAACTTATTATCTGAGTTTTATTGACAGTCATGCTCACCGAGCAATTCATAAACTATACTAATAGTTGCCCCGTGGTTTTACCCGTATATTTCCCTTTCCCGTATACTTATCGTTATAAAGAAACCGGTCAAGTGCAATTTCAACTCGCACACTCATGATTCCGTATCATCGTACGAGACATGACATATTAAACTTTTTTACTATTTGTTGTTGTAGCGGCAAAATAAATGCACTGTGTGAAAATTTCTACCATTACAATAAATAAGATACAGCCCACTGAGAGGCAGACGGACGAACATTAGAGGCTGGTGATAGGTTCCCGTTGGCACCCTTAGGGTACGGAACCCTAAAAATGTCTAGGTTAGAAAGTTATGTGTACCAAATTTTATCAGAATTGGTTCAGTTGTTTTTGTGTGAAAGAGTAACAAACGTCCAACTTTTTTGAGAAATTTGAGTGTTTTTAATATTTTAAGGATGGGTTTTTACGAGAAGTATAATTTTGATAAACCACTGAACAAAATATTTGTAATTTTTTTTTACTTCTACTTTCAGTAATACAGGTACTTAGAATTTGTATGGCTAGAAAATATTTGTGACTAATTTTGGTACCATTGTTAGAGGATATTGACTACTTTTTTTTCTCAAAATATAAGGAAGCGCTATTTCCTCAGCTATGGCATGACTTCTAACTTCTACATGTAGAAGTTGGAATTAAATTGTATACGTATTAACATTTCATTAGCAGTAAAGGCATACTACTCTATGAAGTCCGACATAATTAATAACTGCATAGTTAACAGTTACAGAGGAAAACCACAAGAATTAATCAGGTTAATTGCATTTTTAATTGCATAGAATATAAAGAAAAGTAATAATAAAAACCCTTATTGCAAGAGTTCATACAAAGAAATATGACGCATTCAAGTCAAGAAAAAAATGTTAGCAATAATCCTAACATTCATTTGAAAGTGCAATAAATGTTTAATAGTTTTTAGAGGAGCTTAGCACACAGATAGTTTAAATTTTTATTAGTAACTAGCTGTTTCTCACGGCTCCGCCTGCGTGGATGTCGGTTATCGCAGCAAAAAGCCTATGTCCTTTCTCAGATTATCTGTGTACCAAATTTAATTTAAATCGGTTAGTAGTTTTAGCGTGAAAGTGCGACAGACACACAGACAGAATTACTTTTGCATTTATAATATTAGTGAGGATTACAAGAAACTTCATTATTTAAATATTTCCAACCTTGACTATAGGTACATATATATGTATAGGCACTTAACTATAACAAAGTCGACAGCGATGTCGATAAACTTTTAAGGTGGAACCGTCAGAGTAGCATGCAATTTATTTTTTTTAAGATTTTAGCAGTTTGCCCATCAGTCTTTTTACATAATATTATTATATAGTTAAGTTTGTTAATATTTATATATTGCTCAAAATGTAACTTTAATTGTTACATAATCTAAAAAGGCTTTATTTGTTATCAAAATTTACTGAGTACCATTATGTGTTTAAAATACCGCAACGATAATAATTACCATATATTTTGGAAACTATCACGAAATTAAAATAAATGTTTGTTGTAATGAAAGCAATATTTGATTCGCTGCTGAATAAATTTGTTCTAATATTTGCGAAATTAGCGGTCAATTTTGGAAAATTAATATTTGGTATTAACATAAGCTTTCGATACGCATACCATGGTTTCAGTTGTTTGTAAATGCTGCCGATCGGCTTTCCTAAATTACCTTAGCAATAACAATTTGTCGGCAATTATGATAATCAAATTTTATTACATAATTATTGCTTCGTTTAGGTACAATTTACGCTTATCGAATATTTAGGTACCATTCCTGTGGATATTCGGAAAGTTGTGATTAGGCAAATTGACAAAGTTTCTCTACTTTTAAGTGACGAAGCCATGATACGCAGATAATACATATCCATACTTAATATTGTAAATGCTAAAGTAACTGTCTGTCTGTTTTTCTGTCTGTCTATCAGTTACACTTTTACGGCTAAACAGCTGAACTAATTTGGATGAAAATTGGTATGGGGTAAGATTGGATTCTAAATAAGCTACTTTTTGAAGCGATTAGTGACACCCACGTGGCTGGAGCAGCGGGCAACAGCGGATATAAAATAAGTATTAGGCCTAAGGATTTACGATTTTACTGAGAAGTAAGAAACATTAAAGAAATAGAAAAGAAAGATAAAAGCATAATTTAAGACACAACATACGGCGTTGGGATTAAGGTTACAGAAACAAATCTCATTGTTTCATAAATTTTCAATTTCATACGCAGTGGTACTTTCCTTTACCAAGTCAAAGATTGGCCCAAAGCAAAAGGGATTAGCGTTTATATCGTCAATTGCAAAGATTTTTGTTATTTGATTTCTCGTATCAAACGTAGTTGACTCACGAAACATTATTCTCAAAGTAAACCTAAACTCTACTATGAAATCCTTGTATTGCGAGGGGTTTTACAAACATTCAAAGCACAAGCACAAAGAACACCCAGACTTGGTTCGAACCTGCAGCACGTTGCGCACTGTGGTAATGGGCCTGTTTCCTATTTTTTTTTTTAATGTCCGTCTTGTAGATTAATGAATTTTATTGGACACGTATTTTTTCTTTTTTCCTGCAAACAAAAAATGATCAAAATACAGAGAACTGAAGTTACGCGTGACGTCACTCCTCACTACGATTTTTAGCGAGGCGTAGCGTCATAAGCCCCCACTCCGAAACTTTAAAGCGGTGTATCTTTGTATTTTTTTATTGTTTTGATAAAAGAAAAAATACGTGTCTAATATTTTTTTATTATCTAACTGACGGACTAAATAGATTTTAACTTTTCATACCCAGGAAACATCCCTATTGGCGTGGTGACCCATACCGTTCAGCGATCCGTGCAGTCGATGTGAAGAGTCGCATTAAAAAGGGTGATAGGTATGGGTATAGCCGAAAATGCATTGTAAAAGACGCCCAAAACAAGAAAAACACAAGAAGTTATATGGATAACTATAAAAACACAAAAAAAAAAGGAAATACATTTACCTACCAATAGTTTCTTCTTTCTCCATACCAAGTAAGTGTTATTATGTAAGACTTAATAACCAATGTAAAATATAATTATGAAGGTGGTACACAGATTTTATTGGTCATTCTTATAATTTCTGATCTTTTGAGATGTTACCAATATCTTAACACTTAAACCCTACGTCCATCAGGAACAAAGTGGCCACAAAGAGCACAGTACAACGATATTAGGCATTTCACCGACATTCGCCCCACCTGGTATTAAGGCATAAATTGAAGCAACAGGAATAACTTATTATTTTATAAATTCTATAAAACTTCGCCTTCCTTAGATTTTATATTAATAGCTGACTCGGATTGATTCGGATTTGGTTTGAACTGTATTTCGAAATGGAATTTCGATACTTTCTGCAAACTTTGATCTCGTTTTAAACTTATTGGTCTTTAAAATTTAACCTTTAGGTTGAAACTGCAATTGTACTATTGGTAGTCATTTGGGTGAAGGGCTTTATTCAAACATAGTTTATATCACAATGCGATGCCATGATAATAATCAAATTTCGGCCTGTAATCATCCCCACTGCTGGGAAAGAGCGTTTTCTCAAAGATAAGGATCGACCATTGGTTGCCAAGCTTGCTCACTTGCGGGATGGGCATTTTAGATTCATTGTTGCTTGCTACGTCATACGTCTTTGTATAAGTTATTACTTAGAACACAAATGTCTATCTATAAATATCTTGCATAACATATTTCCTAAGAACTATCTTTTTGATACCAAATGTTTGATATTGATATATCATGACAATCGGCCTAGTTTCTTCTTGTTTACTTTTCTGTGTTGCGGTCAAGAGTGAGTATAATTCTTAATTAGCGAAATCAGAATTATTTGGAAACATTTATTTCGAGTATGTGAATTTGTGTTTAAGGTCTGTGAATTTTAAAACTGTAAATACATAAAAAAAAACTTGAATAGACTTGACATTTGTAGGGCCATGTTATTGTCAGGTTCTAAGTCGAATGGGCAAGCCTGAAGCACCACTCTTTCACTTAATACCGACGTAAAGTAGTACTAGACTCTGCCTCTGCGTATAGTTCGAGTTTGTGAGAGATCCAGAAGCGTTAACACATTTTAAAGGAGCGCGACATATCTTCAAAACTTTAAGTTATACATGCCCATGGGACGAGGTATTTACTAACCATAAAGTAAATTGCAAGGCGGTTTTTCAGATATCCTACAAAAAAAATCAGAACAAAAAGAAATTATGAAAGAAAATCCCACATTTTTTACAGAGAACATTTCTATATTGTTGCTAAGTCGGCAAAAAATAAGAAAATGATCATAAAGTACGGAAAATCGTGACTCTTCAGTTCTTTAGCGGCTTACACGATTCCACCCTGTTCCTTATAAGTTGTATTAAATTAAGATAAAACACATTGAGTGGGCCGCTAACTTAGAAACGAACGTTTTCTTCTACCACTAAGCAGTTGATTCACAGAAGTAAAAAACCTGAACGTAAAACTAAAAAAGAAAGGTTTGGTCTTATAATATTCAGGTATTATAATGGATTCAGATCGATGGATGTCGATTGAAGTTTCTTTAATATGAAAAATACGCTCAGGTTTAAACGTAATGATAATATCAAAGTTCGTGGACATAGTTAACGTCATTTTAATTTCTAATTGTATATGAAGAAATTATCAATTATTCCTGAGAATCCTTGAAAATAATTCAACTCCAAAAACTTGACGTATTATTCTTAAACTAAATTTTAATTACAAATTATTATTTTTGCTGAGATATTTCTTAAATTATAATAACTGAAAATGAAATAATTTCATGAAGTAACATTTAAATTGAAGCTCGAATTTCATTAAGTAGTTTAAAAGGTATATATTTAACCGTTTTAATGAAAATCAAATTAGGAAAGCATGCAATATGAATAGAATTTCAGAATACAGACGATGGCTAAACTATTTTTGACTGGCCCCACGCGAAAGCCTTTTGTAAGTACGATTAATCGTCCATCGATTTTCAATTGGCTAACAGAACCAACATCCTCTGAGCATGGCATAAGCTGCAGTTTACAGAAACTAATGAACTTCCATCATCGTATGTGTAGTAAAAATATTATAAGGTAATCTGAAATATCGATTTCATGGAGAAACAGCTCTAAATGAGTGACTGCAACAATAGTTACAGATTAATGTTACTAAACGGATTTTGAATCATCTTCATTTACTGTGTATTAATATTGTCATCTTTCTCTTGGGTTTTGCATTTTAATTTAGTGCCATGTATTTTGATTCAGTGCCAATCCCATGCATGTCCAAACTCAAAAAAAAAAGAAATAACTCAAACATTTTGTAATGTTATATGGGTAGGTACTACAAACGTCAACAGTATAACCACTCAAAGCGTCTATTTCCGATTTTCTAACATTTAAAAAATATGTCATTTCTTAGAAATAGGTTTGCAGTTTAGAATAACTTGAAACTAGAATTTTCGGAATATGGAATATTGTTTTGGTTATTCCCTGTCTTGCATACAATGAATTGGCATCTGACGTCGACTGACGGGTATCGAGTGTCTCAATTTGCGGATTGTTTGAACAGGCTTATTTCACTTGACGTGTTCTTGATTTGTGCAGCTTGGAATACATTTGTTATATTTATTATATTTTACTTCTATTCTTTGTTTCATAAATTGATTTTAATCAGATATATTTATCCTTACATCCCTAGGTAACAGTTCCCCATTGTATTAAGTCAAGTTGAAGCCATTTCCTCTTCTGTTACAATTTGTTTTTGTATTTTTCATTATTGCCATCAATTGTATCATATAGCTTTTTTGTTTGAACATCTCTCTTAACCTTCATCTAAATAAAATTTCTTGTTTGCAAAGTCATCATATTTTTAGTCGTAATACTTAAATTTTTAATCATCCATTAATTTGTTTTTGAAATGAAGTTGAAAAACTTTAACATTTAATACATTTATTCTATCTGTCCTTAAGAATGAAATAAATAAATGGCAGTACAAATAGTAACAGTAGTTCTGATACGCGACACCTAATTAGCTTGTTATCGCTTTGTTTACGTTGAGGAACATTCAGCGCCTTATTCTGATAGATTGCAATATATTTAGTTCAAGCGACGAAAGCTTTCGAATACAAATGTTTTGTTATTCAACTTTTTTTGTATTCTTTTTCACGTATTTGCTCGCAATTGTTAAATTAAATAATTAATTTTTGTTTTTAATAACTATAGTTTTAAAATGTTCCTTTTCTTTTTGTTTCGTTTGAATCATGATTATAAAATATTATTTTAGATGTATCTTAGAAGCACTCCTTACCAATTAGCCACACAAAATTTCACCTGACATTACAAAATAATTTTTTTTCGTCTGAAGAAATAAACGGAAATTTTCGTGATTTTGTCGCACGGGAATGCAGTTCACAATGGGATATTGATGTTGGTCGAAACAATGGGTATGCCATCCCTACAGATTTTTTTTCCAGGGCTTTTTTTATAACCTGTTCAGTGTCCCACAGCTGGGCAAATGTCACTTCTCTGCCTCCATAGCTATAATAATGGATAAATTACAGTCTCACTAACATGACCTTCTGTTAATTACTTGCAATACGAACAGACGACAGTACATTCGAGGCACGTCCGAGCGAGTTGATCTCGCTCTATTACAGGGTCTGCAGGGAAATCGGTAGCAGGTACCTAAACAACGCGCTTCTATTGGTTTTGTCCAGTTTGAGGTCACTTTCATTTTGAGGTCCATGTAGCTTGTAAGATTTTAATTGGATAGACTGGAAAGTAAAGATGTTTATAGATATCCAATCCATGCATAGGTTGTCTGGAAGAGATCACATACTGATAAGACCGCCCATTGTAACCACTATTAATATTGTGTTATTTCAACTTGTTATGTATTTTTGTATTATATAATATTTTTTTTTTTTGTAATTAGTTTACTATATTTCGATTTTTCTATAATTGAAATAACTTTTGGTTTTTAGTCAATTTAAATATGAATATTTTTTAAATAGTAAAAAAATACATATTTTTATTTTGTTAGGTACTTTGTACCACATTCAGTGTAATTTTTCATCAATTCATTTTTCCTTTTTCTACAACTGTCTGATCAATTTTCACTACAATTTTCACTTATTTTCAGTAGAAATATAAGGTTTATTCATTCATTCATTCATTCATTCATTCATTCATTCATTTATTTATTTAAACTTTAATGCACTAAAGCACATAAAGCGAACTAAAGCCGCTTGACATTATTACTGCACTAAAATTACAACATCATTAATCAGTACCACACACGACCATACACACACTAGTGTAGAAAATTAGTGGCGAAAAGAGCACTAGTGAATTCCCGTCGGCTCTGCTCTAATTAAATGGCAAAAATCGACTTCACTCGGCTTGACCCAGTTGTGGGACAATTGGGTAGACGCGAAATGGTTGGGCCAACGACGAAGCCTATGTTGGGAGATTTAGCGATTGATGTCCTACATGGCGTTACAGAAGTGTAAATGTGGTTGCTGATGCTGTGTATGTGCAGAAGTTAGATACTATTCTGTTAATTCAAAACATACCTGACTAAAGCCGCTACTTTACGCCGGAGTTGACGGACTGGGCTGTTAGTCTAGTGGTCAGTGCCCCTGACGGCTTAACCAGAGGTTGTGGGTTCGATTCCCAGCCAGGACAAATCTTTGTGTGATGAGCATGGTCATTTTGTTCTGTGTCTGGGTGTAATTTATCTATAATATGTAAGCATTTAGAAATTTATAAGTACCTATGTTTATCAGTTATCTGGTTAGATATTGTATTATATTTAAAAAATTAAATAAGAGAAAGATATATATATATAGAGAGAGATATAAAGAAAGATAGATATATATAGTTTGTGAACTTAAAAAAAAGTTTAGAATGCCTACAACCAGATTAGAAAGACCTCTCAAGTTAGAGTTTGTCATGGGCATTGATGATCACTTACGGTAACGTTGAACGCCTTTTCTGGACAAAACAATTTAATGGATTCTTTCATATATTTTTCCTCAGCTTTTTAAAGAAAAAAGATCGCTAATCGCTTCTAAATGAGACACACGCTAAAGCGAAATTTGCAGTTGTAGGCAATCTGTAACAAGGAGTAATTAGCTTAATTTAAATACCTTGACACAGCTGTTGAAATTTTGATTAGAGTATTTCAAATTAGTCATAAGGAATTTACTTTATTTTATGTATTTTTTGAACAGAATTGAGACTTTTTCTGGATAAAATGGTGAACTTACCCTTTCAAAGGATTTTTAAAATATTTATACATTTTCATAATTAATTTTGGACTTTTTCATTCCCTATATTTGGTGTATTCAAATTTAACTTACGTTATAGGAACCCTTTTTGAAATAATTATACTTTAAAAAAATGTTAATGACATCACAAACACCTACTTACTTTGCCATACAAGCTGGCAATGCCGCCAGTCTTTTGGGGTACACATCCAGTCGACAGCGATGTGGATGAACTTTTTTACACCATTTTTTGGGTTTGTTATTAAGAGTTTAGTTTTGATTTAAGTGTTATATAGTTAAGTTTGTAAATAATAAATTTCTGTTCAAAACTTACTTTAGTCATTTGTCCATAACGTTGACACATATACCTACAAACCTGCACTCATAATACGAATTCATCCATAAAGCCGCTACTCTATCTTCAAAGGTGGTGGAAAAACAGTGGCTGAAAAGAACTTTAAAAGCAACGCAAGGACGACACTTTATTGTGCTAACTAAAAGAACACTTTTCCACTTTAGTTTAATTGAAGAAAAAAACAAATGACTGGGACGTTCTCGTCGCACCAGCCGAGTCCACACGAACTGCTCCGTAGTTGCCCGAAGTTGTAGTCTAGAACTTTCTTATTACAAACTACTTTGAATGCAGTGTATCAGGGAAGTTGGCACCACTTCGCGTTAGTACGAATGCGAGTGTTACAGAAATGGAATATTTATTTTGAATATTTTAGTTTATTACTTTTACTAGGTTTTGTACTTATACTTGGATGGTTGGAGAGTCAGAGGAAAGAGAAAGTTGTTTTTTTTACCAAAATAGGCGAAGGTCAGATTAGTCATTTTCAATCTTTCTATTTTATATACTGCGTTCAAAATTAATAAGCTCAACATATAAACAAACACGAGTTATAGAAAAAACAACCGTAATGCTAACATTATAAAGTTCAGTTTGCACTACAACTTTAAATTTTATATGATTTTTTCAAAAGTCAATTCAATTCAATTTTATAAAGTTGGTGTTTGTTTATGTGTTAATAATCATCAATTGGCACAATAATTTAAAAAGATTGTATATGGAAGCACAAAGTAGCTACTATTCTGGGAATTTTAGTCAGTTTTATATAAACTCATCACTAAGTACAGTGTAATAGAAAAGACATTATGACGATTAAAACATTGATTTTCTAATTAAAGTTGTTTAATAACACCGTCCAAGTGCAAGTTAGACTCGCGCTTGACGGATTCTTACTAACTTACAAGGCCCCCTTTAATTTTTAAGTTTAAATTAATTATTCGTTTTTATAGCGGCAATGTGTCGTGGTGGCCTAGTGGTTCAATAAACGGATTTGTGTGCACAAGGTTGCAGGTTCGAAACCAATACAGGCAAGTACCAATGTGACTTTTTCAAAGTTATATGTACTTTCTTCATTATTCTAAGACATCATTGACAATCGGTGTAGGATAACATCGTGAGGAAACCTGGATTCCAACAATTGGAATCTGAAATCGCCAACCCGCAATGAGCAAGCGTGGCGATCAATGCTCGTTCCTTCTCTATATGAGAAGAGGCCTGTGCCCAGCAGTGGGACATTTATAGGCTGGTATTATAGCGGCAATTTAACTACACACTCTGTGTTATTTTCAACTCTCTACCTATTGCGGTTCTTGTGATACAGCCCGCTGACAGACAGACGGACGGACGGACGGACAGTGGAGGCTTAGTAAAAAGGCTCCCGTTGGCACCGTTCAGGTATGAAACCCTAAAAAAGCATCATTATCAATCTGCAATTAATCATTACATTATGTCATCTTTGGCATTACTTTAAAACAAGGTAAATCAAGTAAATTTGCAATACAGGCATGCACGTTAAAATATTTACTTCTTCCATAAAACAACTGCATACAACACAATATTCTCCTACATAAATAACACTTAAACTACCTAAAAGCACTACTCTATTTATCAAAGCGTGCCACAAAAATCCGCGCTTGTAACCAAAGATTTTCAAAATACCATTGTGTTGTGTTGCTAACCTCTTTTGTTTAAATTCGTTCAAAATTCACACAAGTGAAAAGATTTGAAACAATACATGAAAGTGGAACGCGAGTTTTTGACGGTTTACTTTTACCCGACTGCGCAAGAAGGAGGGTTATGTTCCTTTGGTGAGGTTTTTGATCGGACGATGGTATAATTGACTTGATGAGAAATAATGATTAACACAAATGTAAAACAGAACTGGTTTCAATGAAAATATGAAACCACTTCTAAGGTATATAATACCCTATAATACCCTATATATGTATGTATAATACCCTATATATGTATGTATAATACCCTATACCTATATATGTATAATACCCTACTTATACCACCTCGATAACGAAAACAATTTTGTAATCGATCCATATTTGCTGAAAACTGATGAAAACAAATATACAAAAAAATACCTATGAAGAATCTCCTCCTTCTGAATAAAAAAAAAAAATGAAGAACCTCTAAAAAAAGAAATACTATAACCAAAATATGCAAATGAAAAAAAAATATTCTGGTGTTATTAAAGTTGCGTCAAATTAGTTTGTTGATAACTAAACATAAATCCGTATTAAAAATTACAAGACAATTAAAAAAAAACCTTATTCTGAAGTCCAACATATTTGTATTAGCTTGTGAAAACTACATTTTCAGATACTAAAAACTTAAGCCTACCATTGGCTTGTTGCAATTTTATATGCACATTGTATTACAATCGTCTAATTCTTTAAAAGATCGAATTGGTTCATTATCCATAAAAAATATCATAGCTACATTAATAACGGAATTATTTTCAGACTATGCTAGACTGAGCTGCCATTATGTCAGTCAGACCATAGACAGACATCTCGATGCACGACACTGTAAGGTAAATTGGATAGCGGCCAGTTTACCGACGCGTATTTTACCTGGCATACAGTGTAAATAACAAAGGACGTAATTTGAAATAGTCATATATACCATATTGACTTATATATACTTACCGTTTTGATTTAATCCTTACTATAATATTAATAATGCGAAAGTAACTCTGTCTGTCTGTCGCGCTTTCACGCCAAAACTATAGAACCGATTTAAATGAAATTTGATACACAGACAGTCTAGAGCCTGAGAAAGGAAATAGGCTACTTTTTGGCGCGATAACCGATCCACGTGGGCGAAGACTTTTACTCAAAAAGAACAATTGCAGTTCATTTACATTGAGAATAGTTATTTTAATAATTTCATTCACAAGTCTGGGCGAGTAAGTAACAAAGTTGAGTGTATTATTGTCAAATAGACACTTCCTCGTGTCGAAACTGTCATTAACCAATTACCAAGTACCAAGTATGACTTGAACTGAGATTTTGAGTAAATCTAAAGTTCTCTACTAAGAGCTTAAGACTCATTTCAGATCATTAGAAAGTAATAATAGAATTCAGTAAAAAGTACTAAGTCTAATTAAAATATAATAATAATTTAATACAAGGTACCTATGAATTACAATTTAACATATATTAAATAGTAATTGTAATTAATTTCTCATTATAAAAATATAGCTCCTTGTAATAAGTTGCATTTAATAACTACTTATCTTATCGAGGGTCAGCTGGCAGCTTCTGTATGATTTTGTGTGTGTACATAAATAATTAAATAAATTAATAAAATTATTAATTTGGCAATACCATCTTTATAATCCCATGCAATTTTTATCCCGAGGCCAGATCTCAATAAACATCACCCGGTCCTCATCCGTCCTTTATAACGACATCAATCAGTGAAACTCCCCATAAAGTCTACAATAGTCTTCGCAAATACTCCAGGCTATTACCCGAAATGTTTGCGAAATAATAACGTTTACAGACAATAAAAGCATTCAGCCTGGATCTAGGCAATCGCTAGAACTTAACTTTCATTCGAAACGCGCTGGGACAGTGTAAACGACTGAGTGAAATGGCGAAGCAATATAGACGAGGTGGCCTTTAAAATAGCGGAAAGTAGATGAAATTCGTTTTAAAGTTCTGGTTTTGTGGCAGAAGATTGGAGATAATAAAATTGAGTTCAGAAAAATACTGCTTAAAAATGTACTGATAAATAAAAGGTTCTGATGCTGATTTATTCGTTTAGAATATTTTTTAAAGTTGGGGATTTAGAGAATATTCCAAAAATTATGTTTTTTTTTTTGGCAACAGCTGAAATAATACGGAGTAGATCAGTTCAATAATATAATCAATCTAGTACGAATAAAGTTGTTGGTCTGATGCAGCGAGATATTTAAATCGCTATTCTATTGGCTTCATGACTATTATAAAGGGTAAATACACATGTATTTGTTTGTAGAGGCATGCTGGCATCGCCCCAGTATTGCTAGGGTCGCTGCGAATATTTTTCCAATACATTTAACCCTTGTAAGCTAGTAATTGTGATCGCTGATTTGTATACATTGGTAGAAGATATCTATGCAAAAGTACAATGAAAACTGAAAACAAATAACCAATTTTCTTTTATTTTCTTGTGTATCTACTATGCCTTGGTCGCGTAGTGGTTCAATTACTCGATTCTTATGCAAAGAGTTGCGGGTTAGAACGCAGATTGTCGTAGACTGACTTCTGTACTGTATATTATTTTTTAGTTATTCTAAGACAAGTGTAAGGGTTATATAATACGTCAAGAGGAATCTCCTTTTTTTTTCTAAATTTAATTATGTTGGTGGTCAATGCTCGTTACTTTTCTTCTTATAAAAGGTCTTTACTCTATGCCCTGCATTAAGATAGCTACAGGCTGTCAATATTTAAAACTTATTTTTTTTAACGATGATAGCATTAATCTATTTTTTATTCGAAATCCTCATCAGACTTTATTGTATAAATTAAGTTACTTGACCTTAACAAAATTTTAGTTGAACACGCTAATCATCAATTGAATACTATACATCCAGTATAATGTATAAAACAATACGATACAGTACCGAGTGGAGACATAATGCACCTAATTCAACACGTATTCAGTATAGAACCGTACGTGTCCCGGAACGGTCCGGACGTGACCGGTGCGAGCCGTGCGGGATCCGTGCGTGACCCGGCCGTGTCCCACTTGCGGCCAATTCAATGTTACGAGCCGGAATGTTTACATATTTTATTGCTAGGACGAAAGCTGATCGGATGTGGGTATCAAACGTAATAACAGGAACTTTTTTTGCGAACTGACATACATGATACTTGATATATATATCTACATACATACAATCATGTATTTGCCACCTTGCACAAATATAAGCGTCACTTCAAAATGTAATGTATAACTTACGGCCGAATACCGAAAAGTCAATCAGTTTTAAGTCGCCGTTAAGTTTCTGTCACTTTAAGGTGTAAAGTAGGCAACAGTAACAGTAAGCAACAGATAGACATTTAAGAACGTCTTAAAGTTAAGTTGCGTTTCAGTAGAGGGATGTTATAAGTTTAATAGTGTCTATATCTAGTATATGTTTGTGCGGTTCTGGTATTGTAGCACCTAAACGTTTGGACAGATTTTGATGTTATTTTTTTTTACACAGCTGATGTCATCGAGATGGTTTTTGCCTATAATTTATGAAGATCTGTGCAACTGTTTAAAAATATGCAGTTATTTTTTTTTCTTTACTCAAAATCGGGGATATTTCTGATTTTAATTTGTAATTATTTCACTTCACCCAATAATGTTTACGAATGTTGTTCCAAACTTGCGGCTTCCAGATTTTGTAGGAATGTGACTGGCGAGTTTTCTTATTCAACATACAGTTCTGTCTTTCTCTTTGTGGAACACAGTCGTGAAGGTCGGTACGTTTCATCAATAACGGAGGTAATTTGGAACCTCCATCAATCAAGTCCGCACCCCATCATTATTATGCTTCGTGTGTTTTGGAAGTCACTGTCTAGGGAAAGATGACCCTGTGATTTGTAAATGCAAAAATATCGTAAACTTTTACTTAATTAGTTTGCGTACCAGAGGATAGATTTTAAGACCAGTGGATAAAGTCCAAAATACATGATAAAAACAGTGTTTTTTAAATCAAATCTATGGTCTAATACCAAGTTATAAAGTATATTATTGATTACATGTAAATTAAAAAAAGGGACGTCAATTAAAACCTTTCAGATATTTATCTGTCTGATGGGGTATCGACAGCAAAAATAATTTTTGAAATCGATTTATAAACTATACAAAAAAAAAAAGATTTCTTACGAATTGAGAGAACCTCTTCCTTTTCAAATCATTTAAAATACTTTAAAACAATATATAATATATTTCTCTATTTTAAATAATATTCTTGTAACCGATTTCACACAAAACGTGTAAACGTAAAAAACTGGTTTGGTTGGTTTGGATTTGGGAGCGCAGAAAATAAATATTAATTTTGCAAAGTTTCCCATTTCGTCTATACCGAGAAGCCGTTAAGCTGCTGGCCCCGACTGTCATACGTTGATATTTGACAGTCGTTAAGTCATAACAATTCTGAGAGCCAGTCTTACCAAGCGATACTCTCTTACCCAGCAAAATGGGCTGTGGAGGTCAGATAGACAGACTATCCATTTAAAATATGTTATTCAGTTGAATCCGGTAAGACAGGAAGCTGAACTCAACATAGCTTGGGAAAAACTAATCAAATTGCAAAAAAACATAAAATAGAATGCACCCTACTTGTATTTAGACACGTACGTTTCTGATTCAGTCTAAAAATGTAGTCTATAATTATATGGTGTTTATATGAAACACATTCAAATCATCTGTCAACAACAGTCAAGAGAACCTATTGAACAAAAAATACAAAAAATCCATTGTGGATTTGGAGAGCTCTCCTCTGCTTACGATGAATGTAATAGACCGGATTGACTGCTTTATTGAGATCCGGGGGATCCGGGGAGATCCGGGAGATCCGCTTGTCAATATCATGACATGTCCCTTATACATACAGGGTGTAGACACCATACGTTTGGATAAAAATAGGATTGAGATTTGGATAGGGGAAAATACTTATATCGGTTTTTCGGTAAAAGTAGTGTGGATATCAAAATTATTTTCTTCTTTCTCCACATTTATTTTATGAGTCAGGTATTCTAAACTACATTTTATTTCTTCTTCATCTCTATACAAGCAGCACTTTGTAACAGCATGATAGAATAGATATCGAATTTATCTTTCGATTTAATTATGAACTCAAGATTACTTCCTGATAGTATTAAGAGAAGTGCAGTACAATATTATTGGCAATAGCTTTGCAGCGACTTTGAGCTATACTTTAAGGTATAGCTCAAAGTCGCTATTTCAACCGCAATATTCTCAGGACCTGATTTTTAAATACTATTTTTAAATACAATTTACAAATACTGATACTTCTGGTACAATTCACGTTGATCTTTTTTAGCACAGCCTAAATAACCTTTTCATTTTTGATTCCGTTAGTGGCAAATATAACGTGTCTACAGCTGTTTATTTGGATTCAAAATGTTTCTATGTTCTTTTGCGATTATTTTTGAACACAGTTAAGACAAACGACACCAATGTTCATGCTAAAAGCACAGTTTTTCATAAAAGAATGAGAGAATTCTCCGCAGTAACCAAAAAACATCATTTTATCTAATGGGTCATTGTTTTTCCTTTTAAGCGTTCAACAATTCACACTCTTTTATAAGTGGGTGCTTTTAAAGTCATAAATCTCACACGTGTAGTGGACTCGAATAAAGTGTGAACTCGTGTTGAAATTAAAGTGAAAATGTGGAATAAGATATTTTCTATTGAAAAGTGTATTAGTTTAGTTTGGGTTGCTCTGCGTACTTAAATAGTATGTATGTTTCTGTATGTCCGGCGCTGATCTTTTATTAGGTACTGCATCTTCAAAGAAAATGAAGAACTTGACCACATCACATAATGTGTATGTAATATATGGAGGTCAGATAGCTCATCGCTCTATGTAAATTACAAGAATTTATATACAAATACATCTTGTAATAGTAGACTGAAGTTTTTTTTTGTTAAGGGGTTAAAAGTCTAATGTCTTCAACCCTCACCAAGGGCACGACGTGGGGATATGTCGGACTTGCATTGACTAAAACACCCCAGTCCCGGCTTTTCCTTTGCCGGAAAAACTGCAGTCTAGGAACAAGCTACAGTTTATAAAAAGCACAGCATAAGAAGACTTGACAAATTCTTTGATGATTCAATTAGAGCAGAAAATCACCGAAATATTCTTAAGTATGACTAACAACAATAAACCCACTCCAGAAACAAGCATATTTAGAATAGTTGGAGGGGTTAGTAATAAGAATTCCACCCACATCGCTTGCAAAAACAAAAAGAAATACGGAAATCGATCTTACTGCTTCGAAAATCAGGCGCTTGTGAATGACAAAATTCTATCACTCATATGAGATGTTTTATCTCATTAACCCAAGCATTTTTCTCATTTACAACACTGGGCTGGTTCATTCAGAAGAATAAATAAAACGGAAATTATCCCTTAAACTCCATGGATACAGCATCCGAGCCAGTGATCGCGTTGATTGAAAATGATCCATACTTGTGCTCCACGCTAGAGTGAATATCGGCGGAATTCAATCAACCACCGAAAGTAATCGCTGTCGGGCCGTATTATTGTATTCAGTATATATTACGTCAAATACGTTCATATTTTTCGACGAATTCTGTAAAATTTATGTAACATGTTTTTTGTATGGAATGGAAGCTCCTTTGGGGTTTGTATCAATATTACCTAAACATGAGTGATGCAATAATACAGGTTCGTTGTCTGAATGTGATTAATTAAGGAGAGAACTGAAATATTTTTTTAACTCCAGATTTTTATTTTGTTAGTTGTTAATTAGTTTTAGTTCTTTGCATGATGTGGTCTCCTGAAATTAAGAATGCAAAGGAAACCTATTTGGAGACCCAAATAAATAAACAAATTCTTAAACCATATTTACCTCTAACCCAATAAGCTTAAAAAATCACAAATATTATCTTCATTATAACACAACATCCCATTGCTAAAATCTATACTAATATTATAAAGCTGAAGAGTTTGTTTGTTTGTTTGTTTGTTTGTTTGAACGCGCTAATCTCAGGAACTACTGGTTCGAATTGAATAATTCTTTTTGTGTTGGATAGTCCGTTTATTGAGGAAGGTTATAGGCTATATAACATCACGCTACGACCAGGAGCGGAGCATAAATGGTAAATGTTGCAAAAATGAAAAACCGTTGAAACTAAAACACGCGAACAAAGTCGCGGGGGACAGCTAGTAATAAATATAAAATTAATAACTACAGAAAATATTATGTAACTAATGATCAAGAAGAGGCCATACCGAAGTACATTTAATTATAGCCCAAACTATTCTACTGTATATAGGAATTGCTATTACGCAGCCAAGTACCAAAAGGTACATTCGTAATGACTCTCTAAATGGACCGAATTGTATAATCGCTTTATATAATTATGTTGAGGGGAAGTGGCCTTAACTGTTTAATTTTATTCGCCTCAAAATGGTGGAATAACTGAATCGTTATAATTAAAGCTATTTTCTTAAAATACCTTTTGTAACGAATTATTTAACCACTAGACTAGTTTGACTTTTAATTTGAGTGAAATGTTAATAATATGGAAATTAAATCCATATATTTATGCGTTTCATGCTTACAAATATATATGGATTCATATTTTTTTGCTTCGTAGTTTAAACCCGAGTAATACGTATTTCACAATAAAACTGTCAGTGTGCAATCAAAATTACTGAAAGTGACGCAATATTAAGTAGGTGACTTACTACAAAATCCAAAAATTAGCGATTATGCTAACATGTCGAACAATATAAGATTTCGTTTTGTTCAAATTGAATATAAAAGAGATAAGTAAACTACAAAAATAAAATACACTGGAACGCATTGATTGACCTATTTTTGGTGTTACTTCTGTAATATATTTTTTGATTGAACTGACATGTAATCCTGCAACCTATTTAGAAATTTAAGGACAAAGGGATTCTTAACAATCGTCATTTTGACGTGAAATGGAACTATTCCAACTATCGGCATAATTTGAATTTCTTGCTGTTGCTGACTTAGTTAGAGTTGTGCTTTTGTTGTGTTATACGGAGTTATATTATCGTCGTGACCGCTTTTAGTGCTTTGAGGTATGTTTTAATTTAGTTGTTTTTATAATGCTGTTAACTGTAAGACACCTTCGTTTATTGTTACACTTTACATTATTAGTATAATTTTATTTGCTCCTTGTTTATCTGCCAAAAGTTTTTAATATTCTATCATCTATACTAATATTATAAAGCTGAAGAGTTTGTTTGTTTGTTTGTTTGAACGCGCTAATCTCAGGAACTACTGGTCCGATTTGAAAAATTCTTTCAGTGTTGGATAGCTCATTTATTGAGGAAGGCTATAGGCTATATAACATCACGCTACGACCAATAGGAGCGGAGCATAAATGAAAAATGTCGCAAAAATGAAAAACCGTTGAAACTAAAACACGCGGACAAAGTCGCGGGGGACAGCTAGTTAATAAATAAATGTAGACAACATTACATACATTGCTGTGAACCCAAAGTTAGTAGCTAAAGCACTTGTGTTATGGTATTCAGAGACAACGAAGGTACCACAAACACCCAGACCCGAGACAATGTAAAAAAGGGGTTTTGTACATTGACCCGGCCGGGGATCAAACCCGGGACCTCAGAGCTGGCGACACCTTGAAAACCGGTGTGAACGCCACTCGACCACGGAGGTCTTCAAAATCATTATCTTCCGATTTGCTATTACTGATCAGTTCTTATTATAATATTATTATATGTAACGTTCTTAATGTCGTCTTTTTATTTCCTTAATTCTGATAAAATAAAGTCGATGAATTTCTTCTTCATTTTTATTCGGTGGTACATCTTCATTTAAGATCGTTGCACTCAGAGGTTGGCCATACTAACTGTGACGTCAATGGCGAGGTCGAAATCCTCCAAAGTGCATCAAATATTGATTGAAGGAATGGTGAGAGCAAGCTTTAAAAGCCGGTGGTAGGTGCTCTTAGAGAAATCATATTTGTTGTTTGGCCCTGAAATGGGATGTTGGTTATGGCTCCGAAGAGGGCTTTTTAGACACTTATACCATTGTGATGAAAAGATTCAGATCAGCTAGACTCTGCGTTACTGCAATTGATGAACTAATTAAAAAAGATGCTGATAAACTTTGACTTAACGTATCTATAGATACATCGAATGCAAATAAATCCAAAAATTCCTGAAATAACCACAATGACGTCACAACCGCACTTGCCCGTATGTTTTCAGCACAGTTTACTTAGTTTTCCCTTAAAGTTACATTGGATGCTGAACGTCATTCCATTATTAGTTGAAAGCGGAGACATTTAAACCAATTTGTTGGCATCTTCAAGGATAATAAACTCCAATGTCTTTGAAAATTTCTAGTTACTGAGAATGTTCTATTTTCTCAGATTTCAATGTTTGTTTTTTTTCTTTTGGTTTGGAGAATAATAGTTGTTAGTATTTATAAGTTTGTAAAAATTTATTTGAGTGGGATTTTATCGTATATTATCGTGTACCCACGTTTTAATGAACAGGTTTTTTTGAGATTTAATCTTAAAATGCCTTCTATGTTTTCCGAGAATTTACACATTAGTATTTTTATGCCATGGGCCATTGATTGATTTTTCTGGTATCATCTTATTAATCCAGACCAAAGCAAGTATCCATTATGCCAACTATATGTCAATCCTGTTAGTTACCTTCTGGACATATTATTAGTCAATATTGAAAGACAATAAAAACAATTTTAAAACTTTTGAAAAGCAAATATTATAAACTCCTGTATTTTTGCCGTCTCAGCTTTGGCGCAGACTTTAGTTAAAACACAGAGTCAACTAGCCCAAGTCACACCTGCTAACTATTTTTATTTATGTTGCTTTTAAAGTTCAGGTATAAAAATAAAGAGTTTCCTAGCGATTCCAGCGAGAAGTTAAAGGCTATTTAAAAGTTTGAAAAAAGGCCAACAAGACTATCAATAAAACACTTTGATGGCCAGATTTAGTCGCTCAATAGACGAATCCTGGCGCAGAAATGTTCGATTTCTACCAAAATATATTTGTGTGATCTCCAGATCTATATTTATTTTGGTCATGTTTAATGTCAAACTATCTGGAATTTCCAAATGCCTTCCCATTTTATTTTCCTGCATTCTATATTTCATCTTTATAGAATTCATAAATACGGTACGTCACTCAAAGTCGGAATTTAAAAATAAAACAAAACTGATCTAAATTTAAAACCTCTACATTTAAAACCATACTTGTCAACTGACCAAAAAACTCACATGACACTTTCTTGTCAGATTTTTCTTGAAGCGAAGAAAAAAATTGGTAAAATTTAGATAGATTTTAGGGTTCTCTAGCATTCTAGACCTGATAAGTTGAGAAATGGCATCAAAAACCAACCTTTTGCGTCAAACATTCTGTATTCTGTAAGCTTCCAAAACATTTCACACGCCATCGATCGCCGAATGGAAACCTATATAATTTAAGATATTGCTCGTATAAAAAATGTTTTGAGTGCTTCGCATATAAAATGAGAAGTGGTACACAAAAATAGCCTTCACTCAGCCCTTTGGAATAAAAACGGTGAATTCACGAGGCTCGGTATGCGATTTTGGACGCCTGCGGTGTTTTTGTATTAGTTCGTATGCTCATTCAGTTAAATGAAGTTGCGGTACCCTGATTGGAATTTTTTGATGGTTGAGGCTCAAAGACTTTGAATATCAGCTTGTCGAATTAAATATTATGAAAGAAAGAAAAGATTTTTTCCTGTTCTGATAGTTGAAAAAGGATTCAGCTATGTTATTATGCTAAAAACATTTTTTTTTTGTAAATATTTCAAATAAAATGAATGACATATCCATGCATTTTAGTGTTTTCTAATGTTAACGATTTCTAAAATGTCACTTTGTTATAGATAAGTTGGTGCATTTCAGAGCAGAAAGGAAGTAATATAACGTTAAGTTAAAAATCTTTGTTTGGTACGGACTTATTTACCAGAATTCGTAATTTATTCAAAGACAAGGTTAATGAAATCCAAAATATTTAAATATCTACTGAAAATGTCCACAAATGCCATTAACAAACCGAACATCTATTTTCATCAGCACTCACAGAACAGTCAAAAGCAAAGTTGCGAGAAAACTTTTTAATTTTACAACAGCTGCAAGGCAAAATGTTGAGGAAAATTGTACAATACAGTAGACAGTTGTCACAAAAATATGTGAAAATCGACCTTACTCCTGACAAAATAAGGGCGATGCTAATGTGGTACTGTACCTTTTACAGAAATAATGTTCATGGTTTGGTTACAAACCAAAAAATGGTAGATGGACTCTATGCTAGCAATAGCGTTAAATTCACATCCTAGAATATACAGTAAATTCGTACTTTAATTGTTAAAAACCTTAGGCCTTAAAATTACCTATTTTACGAAATTCCTTATTACAGAGGTTCTTACCTGAGAGAAATATTCAGCAAAGTTTATTAACACCAACACTGGGAGTGACTGGAAACTGAATGGAAAGTGAATGGAAATTGGTCTATAGTTACCATACTGACTAAATTGAATTCAGGTGAGGAATTTTGTGCTTATTAAAGAAAGGTTTTTGACCATATTCGTATTGAAAATTAAGTTCAAATTGTATTTCATGGTACAGTTTATTTTAACTTTGAAGTTTCCTTTAAAACTTTTTTAATGTAGATGCAGGATAGTTCTCTCAAAGAGTTTTTTGCTGAATAAAGTTTTTTTTTTTAAACTATCAAAAAACAATTTAATTAAAGTTACTACATGCCTGTCCCACTGTAGCCACTTCAAATACCTCGTTCATAGTTCAAGGAAATATCAATAAACTATTTTACTATTTACATAAAAATCTGCGAACAATGCATTCTGCTAATAATGGCACTATTTACACAAAGAGTACCTTAAAAAAACATATTTGCTATAGAGCCCAATATGCCAAAATTAATCACAAAACTAGCCTAACTATGGAACATCATTAACTAAGCAACAATATGCTTTCTCATCGCCTATTAGTAGCAATAAAAAAAGAAATCGGTTAATAAAATACTTAGCGAATATACTTGAAAATGATGAACGGTTTATTCTGTAAATAAGTATTCTATAAAGTTTTTTTTCATGTATAAGCTAAATTTTTAAGTGCCTTGTTTGTTTTTTAGTACAGATTCTGGGTAAGACTATTATCTATTCTTGATTTTTTTGCTCTCAATTTAATATTGAACTTGATATTTCAGGCAGATATATTTTATTTTATGATTTAAATTTAAAAGCACTAATCTGATGCTTTGTTTACACTACAACATCAAATGCTCAGTGTACTAATCCGAGTAAGTGTGTGAAAAGGGGTGTTCGGGAAAATTATTGCGAAAAACAGGAATATTTGAAACTGAAGATGACCCACAGTGTTCTTCGACAAATCTTTTACAGTTCAAGGTTGTTACATCTCTTTTTACTTTATTAATAAACTAATGTATTTTATTATACATTATATATTATATAAATCTCTCACTGCTTACAGCATTGGTGTGCAATTGTACAATAAAGAATATTTTATTTTATTCTAATACAGTATTCCTTGGTGAGACAGGTTGTGAGAATTTCAGGACATAATAACTACAAACTCAAATACCGTGATTGTAAATATAGACTTCCATCTCCCTTTAATTATATTCTGATTAATTAATATTCAAGTATCTTAACTGAACATACCCTTAGAGTAAATATAGACAAGCATAGAGTTCGCGCATTGCTAGTAGCCTGTGCAGAGCGTAAGCAAATTTACTGCTGTAATTACTACGCTCGTTTACTGATTTAAGTGATTTTCCGTGCGACAACAGACGTTTATGTTAAAATATCGATGGTTACGATATTATTAAGTTAATATTAGGTTTTGAAATAGTTTTAATAAAATGTCACGCTCTGTTTTGACACCAATTTTACGATTTTACTTGTTCATACTAGTGCCAACAGTTCATACTCGATATGCGCGCTCTATAGGTTACTTATTTTTACTCTAAGGTTTTAACATTCAATACTCCATTTACAAAATTACAGCAAAGTTTGTGAATTTAGTACTAAATAATTATTAACAGGTAGCTTCATTGATTAGGAGCGGCGAAGCGGCTGATCCGCTAGAATTAATTAATTTTGATAATTATATTAATGTAATGATGTACTTATGACAGACGCTTGATTACGTTTTATTGTTGTTGCTTACTTGAATAGGGGTGCGGACTGGGTATGAAAAGGAAATATCTATTTAGTCCGCCAGATACATAAAAAAAGAAAAAATAGAGTCGTATTTTTTCTTTCATCAAATCAATAAAAAAATACCAAGTTAAAGCACTTTAAAGTTCAGGAGAAGGGGCTAGTGACGTCACATGTGGGTAAAAATTGTACCTACAAGTGACGTCACGCAACATTTCCATTCACTGTATTTTCTACATTGTTTGTTTAAGTAAAAAAAGAAAAAATACGTGTCTAATATTTTTTAATAGCCTATGTGACAAGTAAACAAAGAAAAAATAGTCCGGTCCCCTATTGGTTTCAACAAATGAGATTGTCATATTATTTTAAACTAACGACCCTACTCGGCTTCGCGCGGGTAGCACAGTAAAATAATAAAGTAAGCTAATGTAGCATTCTAATAGTGAAAGACTTTTTGAAATTTAAGAGGTTTTGAGTTCATGCGTTACACACAAAAATGCTAATCTTTCCTCTTTATATTAGTACTCGCTGTTGCCAGCGGCTCCACCCGCGTTAGTGTCGGTTATCGCGACAAAACAGTAGCCTTTGTCCTGTCTGCCTGTTTTATCAAAATCAGTTCAGCAGTTTATCCGTGAAAGCATAACAGACCGATTTACCGACAGAAAGACTGGCAGAGTTACTTTCGCATTTATAATATTAGTATACATAATGATAAAAAACAACCAAAAAAATAGAAACTTAATATATACCTGACTCTAAGGTTTAATAGGTGATGTCACATGTCAAATATAAATTAAAATAATGTAAGTTATCAGTTTACCACAGCCCTATGTCTAAAACACTCACACACGCACACATGAATTGCGTACGCAAACAAATAAACGTCACGACATGCACAAGTGTGAGTGAAAATCCAGTAGGGCTGTCACTTTATCACAAATATTCAAACAAGCTTTTGACCAACTGTAATAAAGGAAGTTTTGTTGCTACGATAAAAACCGTACCGTTTAAGAAGAGCCGTCGAAGCGGTTGATTGCTTTTATCAAGATTGTTTGAGAACTATTGGACTTTTGTCGGTTAGTTGAAACTGGAAAATTGTTATAAAGGAATTTTTGTGGAGGTTTGTTACCAAACAATGGCAGTGGGCTAGCTTAATTGTGCTCTCAATGGTTCTTTGTTCGCGATAAGGTCTGCTCGAAATAACTTAATACTTTTCTTTTGGAAAATGTTGGTTCACTTTCGTCGTTGTTTCAAGTTTCTTAATTTTATTTTTGTTGAATCAGGCTTCGTATCCAAGAGTCTCTTAATGAATTTAGAAGTATATATTGTTATTTAATTTTTTCTGATGCCTACAATAATTGGGATCAATTATAGAAATGCTTTAATATGGATCTTATATTTAATATGGAGATACATTAAAAAGGGTGCATAATATGACAATATCCTCTAGTGCACTGAAAAATTCCAATTTTACGTT
Source organism: Diachrysia chrysitis (assembly GCA_932294365.1). Lineage (NCBI taxonomy): Eukaryota > Metazoa > Arthropoda > Insecta > Lepidoptera > Noctuidae > Diachrysia > Diachrysia chrysitis. The sequence continues at coordinate 2,014,405 of OW028659.1, read as the reverse complement.
TTTTATTAAATTTATATTGAATTGTACGTGAATATTAAGTCTATTTTTTATTATATCCATCTAGTATCTTATCTTTGATCTTTTTGAATTTCGTCTTTGTTCTTTGAAGTAATCAGTCTTGCGACGATTTCGATGAGCGACAGTTAATACCCTAACTTTTCCCTGTAAAGGATTAGCCAGTCAAAAAAGAAGGCACTAAGGGTAGTTTCGCGTAATGGGTTATCCAAAGATTTGTGAAATCTATAATAAAAGGAGAAAGGAAAAATTTGGCCCTTTTGGCCCCCTTCGAGGACGGAACTACTCGAACTCGAACTTTACTTCCCTATCCAATGACAAAATAATGAATAACAACATTCTATATTAATGTAGCAATCATAAATAAAAGTTTACTGTAAGTAATGGAACTTCATTCACCTTGAAACAGTTTACCATAGTACCTGGTACCAACAATACGCCAAGAACACCATAATTTAACACTATGATATTGATACAATTCCATGCCCTACTTTGTTCAGTTTGGGAAAACTTTTCCTACAATTTAATCAGGTCAAAATTAGGGAAGTATTAAATTAACTTTTTGTATGTCAAGATATCTTCAGTATATCATCAGCCATGTATAACTCATTGCTTAGGCATAGGGCATAGGATTCCCTTTGTTTACGACATTCGTCTGTGTTAAAACTACGGAGATAAAGTGAATCAAATTTCAGGAGTTGGAGCTAATTACGTCACAAAGTAACTCAAAACGTACGACATCGTGACGTCATGCGACAGTATTACATACAGTCATTATCGTCGTAAGATTTTGGTTACACAACAAAAAATACTTTTCAAATTTTTTTAGTATTCGACCTGACTTAAAAAAGTCAACATCCAAAAAAGTTAAAGTTTTTATATTTGTACTCCTTCACATGGAAATGACTCTAATGATTTTGATAAAATTTTGTAGTCTAATAGTCGATGGCCTGGATGAATATATTGAATGTTTTTATCCCACTTGTGATTCCACTTAACGATTTATTGCATCCGACAGTCTGCGCACAAAAAAGATGGCAGCTAGAATCTGCTATGTTATAAAATAAAATGTGCTATATGCTATATGTTATTTGCTATACTGCTATATACTGTAATGTAGTTTGAATTTACCTTTATCAATTTTATTTTCAGCCTCTATAATGTGGTTAGTATTCAAACATTGAGCTTGCAAACGTTAGCTTCTACTGGCTGTATATCAAGCCTATGAAGCAACTGTATGCATGCCAAGTGTCTGAAGATGTTATATTAATAGATAATAGTGTATTAATACGACCGTTAAAGGCTTAGGTAGCGATTTGTAACAGTACACGCGGCAAACTAGATAGGTTTACAGGCCACACTAACATTTTACATTTTTATTTCATATTATATTCCACTTATGTAAGCGGAATATAATCTATACAAATATTATAAAGCTGAAGAGTTTGTTTGTTTGTTTGTTTGAACGCGCTAATCTCAGAAACTACTGGTTCGAATTAAAAAATTCTTTTTGTAATGGATAGTCCGTTTATTGAGGAAAGCTATAGGCTATATAACATCACGCTACGGCCTATAGGAGCGGAGCATAAATGAAAAATGTTGCAAAAATGAAAAAAACGTTGAAACTAAAACACGCGGACAAAGTCGCGGGCGACAGCTAGTCTATCATATAAAAATGAATCGCTGAATGTGTTGCTAAGCGCAAATCTCGAGAGCAGCTGAACCGATTTTACAAATTCTTTTTTTAGAATATTCTTTGAAGTACGAGGATGGTTCTTACGAAGAGAAAAAAAAATACGTTTTATTTTGACGCATATTTGAAAAGTCAATTCGATTTTATTCAAAAAATGTTGAACTCAATAAAACCTTAGTGCAATGCAATACTCTTTAAATTTGAAATGTCAAAAACCTTTTCGACTTCTACGCAGATGAAGTCGCGAGCAAAAGCTAGTATGTATTAAAAAGTTTAGTGTATAATATAATACAATTTAATATAAAATATTAGTGTGGCCTGCAGACCTTGTGTACACCGACGTTTTCAGAGTTCATGTGTATGAGTTTTATTTTATCTCACACTGGCTACATTTTCTGCAAAATAGTGCAAATAGCGAGTGATGCCATTTTCAATATTTTGCGAATTGTTTATGTGGTTGTTTAGTAGGTCGTGTTTTTCATTTTCAAAATTATCTACTTGTGATATCATCTCCATTTATTTTGCTTTTTTTGTCACTTTTGAGCAAAAGCCTACTTTTACTTTTAAATATAAGTCATAGCAGTAACTATTTGGAAAATAGCACGTATCAACCCTTTTGTACTATATTGCGTTGTGGTAATCTACCCAATATTAGGAAGAAGTAAATTGGATGTAAAATGAGGTAATCGACTTTTTTGATCGGATTTCAAGTTATTTTGTCGTGACATAGGGTAGGGAAGATTTATTTAATAACGAAAAACGTTGTCAACTCTGGCAAAACCGCGAGAAATAGCTTGTATACATGAGCAAAGACATTATTCTTACATTTAAATGAGTTGCAAGTGCTCTCAAGATTTTCATTAATATTATAATGAAAGTTGTTAAATTATGCCAAGTTTTATGAAAATCAAGAATTTTCTTTTGACTCATTTTTCAATTTAGTCCTGTTAAGATTTTTTGATCTTGCATAATTTTAATACAGTTATGTCTCACATGCATAGAGGTACAGAATATATATGTTTTGGCAGATATTTATTACTTAATAATAATTTATACTTAGTCTGAAATGAATCAACTAATTTTGAAATAAATCGATTAGAACCTTATCTTATTTTTAGGTTCTCAGACTTTTGATGCCGGGAATTATACTATTAAAAAAATTGTCAGCGATGGTCATAAAAGAGGGGCTCGTGGCTAAGTGTAAGCCGTACGGTTTGACCGGTAATACACGTTAAGCCGCGCTCGCCGCGGTTGGTCCGTAGATGGGTGACCATTTGTAAACATACCGAGACCCCTCCGTGTCTCGGAAAGCACGTTAAGCCTTTGATCCCTACTGCCATACGTTGATTTTCGACAGTTGTTAAGTCATTACAATTCTGACAACCAGTCTTACTTTGGGATACTGTGTTACCCATTAAAATGCGTTGTGGAGGTCAGATAGGCAGTCGCTTTTTGTGGAATACGGTATTCAGCTGAATCCGGTGAAACTGGAAGCCGACCTCAACATAGCTTGGGGAAAGGCTAAGCAGAAGAAGAAGAAGGTGACGCATATCAGAGGCAAAAAGAACACCAAACATTTCTGCCAACCTTAAACGGATAGTCGTAATTATACACACACAATACATACAGCCTACCGACAAACAATGTATAAAGAGTCACTCCTAAATAATGAGCTCAGTTTAAACTTGAATCATTCATTACCCCGCCGTACACACCTTTGTAGGGCTGTGTTAATTTTTCATACAATATCTAACTTTTATTAAAGTCATTATCATTGTATGCAGTATGATCAAAGGATTATCTTTATCATGTGGTAGAGCGAACCCAAAAATATAAAAATAAATATTTATAAGAATCGTCTATGTTCTATTGGTCAGTTTACCCCTGCCGTAAAGAAACCAACTACCTATAACAATAACTGTAAACAATTAAATAAGTGTAGCATAATTTGACGAGTAGGCGACCTCAGTGGTTGAGTGGTGAACATATTAGTTTTCAAGGTGTCGCCAGCTTTGAGGTCTTGGGTTCGATCCCCGGACTGATCGATATAGAAAACAACTTTTTAACATTTTCTCTGGTCTTGGTGTTTGTGGTACCTTCGTTGTTTTTGATTACATAACACCAGTTAGTTAACTATTCTCTTTGGGTTCTGAGCAATGTATGTGATGTTGTGAACATTTATTTATATATCATAATTTTTGTATGCAGTTTTGTATAAATATCGTAATGTATCTAAAACACATAATTATGTTATTGCTATATCCTATATTTGATTATAACAATTCCTTAAAATGAAAACATTATCATTAGTATTTGCGACTAAGCCCATTAAAGCAGTGTCATATCTTGATCAGAATTGTATTAAAGAATCTCATTACAAAAAATCCTGAAATGTCTAATACAACCGGAAACCCCGTTTTTCTTTTAACAATAAAATTATGAAAAGAAAACATTACAAAAGTTACATTGTAATTTCGACTCCTTAAGCCTACTTTGCAAAATTAAGTCATACCGACGAAGTACATACTTAATTCCTGAAATATTATTACAAAAAGGATGAATGAACACGAAAAGTACGTTTACCCTTTTTTTGTAGCCCTTTTTACCTGTTTTCAAGGTTGACCAGAGGTATTCTATTCCCAAAAGAATAAAATTGGGAAGTTTCGAAATTTTCTCATTTGTCGTTGAAATTTTTGGTACCATTATTTTTATCACTGATTTCGCGAAGCCATTTTTATGTAGGCCGTAAATATCAGTTTTATGTGTCTCCATTTGGCTTTTAGTATTCAAAATGTTTGCGGGATACTTTGATTTAGTAAGTCTTGTAATGTAAGACGCACAGACTGGGAATGACTGAAAAATGAATGGATGAATTGAAATTATACGAGAAAAGTGAGTGGCGAGATGAAATAATTGGGAATATGACAGAAGTCCCAAAGAGTGAACATAGACATGCATAGAGTGCGCGCATCCCTATCCCCTTGTGCCGTGTAAGTAAGTAAATTTTTAGCTGTAAGTACTACGCTCGTTCACTGATTTAAGTGATTCCGACGACAGACGTTTATGATTATAATAATATAATCTTCTAATATTTGCAAATCTTTTGTGTTATCGAACTCCTCTGAAACGACATGACCGATTTAATGTTTTTTTTGTGTATATTTGGTAAGTCTTAGGCTATTTTTATACGCCTAGGTGATAAAAGATTGCCAGATTTAATTTTTTTTAATATTTTTAATGGAAAAACAAAGTTTATCGGGTCAGCTAGAGAATAAATAAATATCATCATGGAGCTGATGGTAAACATCGTGATGAAACTTGGAGTCAGTGGTCTGAATTTAGGTACTTACAAAAGCAGTGAGCAAGCGTGTTGATCAATGCTCGTTCCTTCTCTATATGAGAAGAAGCCTGTGCTCAGCAGTGATGCTTTTTTTAGGTCTGATGTAGACGTACCGTTTTTTTCGTATTAAGAAAAATTATTTTGTCTTACAGAAAAAAGAAAGTAATGCTTGTTGTTGGAAACAAATAGGCCATAAAAAAGAATTTGCTTCATCGAAAGAGGTTTAAACATAGCGCCAATTGGGTCTTCAAAGTTTTGTACATAATTGCCCCTTTTAAGGAGAAAATTGCCTCCATATATTATTCTGGCTCGTCTGTAAAATTTGAATATTTAAAGTTGATTCTCATTGTGTCAGCTGGTTTGGAAACAAAATAATTGTACGATCACTCGTTAAATTACTAATATCAGTCTTGAAATTAAAATGTATAATTGTAATCTAGTTTTAACCGTTTTCTTCATCATTATGATGACAATTTAACGACGAGTAGTAGAGAGGAATAGAATAATCATACACATTACCCTGACTACAAATTTTAATGATCTTTTGTCAATCTCCATGGTCGAGAGGCGACACATAGGTTTTCAAGGTCTTGCCAGCTCTATACTAATAATAATAATAAAGCTAGAGTTAGTTTGTTGAAACGCGCTTATCTCTGAAACTACTACTTGGATTTGAATAAGTCTTTTTGAATTTGATAGCTCAATCTTCGGGGCAGGTTATAGGCTATTTAACATACGTTACTTGACTTGGGAGAAAAGCATGTCAAGTGAAACCACGGGGCCCAGCTATTGCGTATAAAAAGATATATTTATCATACTTAAATACTTAAAGAATCTAACAAACGATTTTTTCACATATCATATGCAGCCTTTAAGAAACCATCCAACCATCATGATTTTAGGAATAACATTTTTTCTCTTTAGTTAAAATTTATTTTAAGATGAAATCCTAAAATAACCTCTAGTAATTACAGCAGCGCTGAATTTCTCGGTAGTAAGGTTATTGTTTCATCTTAGTCTTACTAGCTGGTTTGTTATGCAAAATAATGAATTCGTCAGCCAGCATTATGCTATGAAATATCACTCGTGGCTTTTAAGTATGAAGAGTAGTGCAAGCGATGGTAATGCTAGATGCAAAGATGGGACAGTTTTTTTTTATAAATTGTTTTATGGCGTGGTTGGTATAGATTAAAAAATATCACATAAATGGAACAAATATTGGAATAAATAATTAAGCACATACTTAATTGTTGGACTTGTGATAGAATCGGCAACCCTTACATTACTAGAAATATGTGCACTGTTGATTCTAACAATTTCTGTCCCACAGCAAGGCAAAGTATATAATAAAATATTACTTTTTTTAACACCGAGTCTTTGAATTAAAACTTCATACAGTTGCAAATTAAGTTTGAAAAAGGAAACCCGTTTAAAGAAAGTCTTTAGCTCAGTTCGGTATACCATTTTTAAATTGTAAAAAAGGAACTTATCCAACTGCGTCCAAAGAATTTGTTCAGGCACTAAGAAATTTGACACTCAAAACTTCAATAAAAGAACAGAAAATTCTTTAAAAAATGTCAATGGCTGGAAATTTCAATTCTTTTAGACGGTAGAAAAGAAATCGAATTTTGCAAATAGAACGAAAAAAGTTCCGTATCAGCATACTGTAGGTAATAAAAATAGAGGGTACACTTAAGATCCACTGATACTGTTCTACTTTTAAATTGAAATAAATGAAGTAAAAGTTTATACGAAGCCGTGAAATACCTCAGGTAATAATGTTCTATAGTTGAAACTTCTTCTTATTTTGCGAATAAGCAATACTGTGGAAGATTGGATCTAAATCCTATACCTGCGATTCAAGTCTCAGTCGATTTTAAAGTAAATGAGTCGTAAACTTTGCGTGCACAAGGTTGTAGGTTCGAGCCAATTGGCAAATTTAACTTTTCTAATTTATATGTTCTTTCTTAATTATTCTAGGACACCATTGACAATCAGTGAAGAAAAACATCATGATTACTGGATAAAACTGTCTGATAAAACCAGATAAAAAATCCATTGCTATATGGAATAGGACAAATGCTATATGGAATTTCAAAGCTAATTTTAAATGACCAACCCGCAAGTGAGCAAGCATTGTGATCAATACTCCTTCCTTTTCTATAAAAAGAGGCCTTTTCCCCGCCTTTGCCCAGCAGTAGGGCAACTACACTGTTGTATGTAAATCGATCAATCAAACGTGAAGTTTGTGGAAAGTTCGTTCTTTTAAGCTGGCTTCCAACGCACGGTACGCGTTATTGTGGATCACCCCGCACCGTCGACTGCGGGAAGATGCTCGTTCGAGCCAGCACAGACGCGTCTGTCCCAGTCAGTCGCAATTCATCGCCAGTCGATGTATTTCCAAAGTCTGTTAAAATTGGGTTTGACTCTCAACACTCACTGCGAGTTGCCTGGCTGTCCGTGGCACACCGTAGGCAGCCGGCTTTACGTCTCTACGTCGGACTTTTGAAGGCTTCTAACTTTAATTATTACTTTTTGTCCCTTAAATGCTTAAAATCATTAGAGATTAGTAAACAGGCATAAAAACGACAAAAAAAAAACTGTTTTTTGATAGAAAGTAGTTTTTTTTTTAACTGAGGACTTGTCTAAGAAATCAAATTGAAAGAACGTAAATTATAAATAATTGGTCCAGAACTTTTATTCTAAATAAAAGATTTTCTTCACCTTCATTAAACTAAGGCTTCTTATTAAGCCTAAAGATAAAAGAAATTTCAGATCTTTTAAAGATTCAGATAATTAGCTTCACTTTAGATTTTTTATTTCTATATTGAATAATATTACGTAAGTTTATCTAATTAAGCAACAGTATAGATTTCAAAGCAAAGAGACGCGAGCCGTAGACGTTCAAGTAATTTAATCAAACAGGCTGGTTGAACCAGTTTTTTGAATCGGCATGAATGTCTGTATAAAAATTTAATAAAAAATAGTTGTCAAATGGCATGAAGTAATATGAAATTCCGTATTTCTATTTGATCTTACATTTTGATCCAATTGGTTAATAAATTTTTTTGGACGTCAATGGCCCCCACAAGGGTGAATTATCTGCATATACTTCTAAGTTACAATTAAACCACGAACATTTTGGAGCATCGCTTGGGAAATTTTCATAGCTTTGTCAGGTGTACTACCTTTACCCACAAAAGGAAGTTCATTAATTCATGGTTGCCTATTTTGGTTGGACTGCAAACAATACCCTCTCAAGTCCAAAAATACAAATGTTTTTATTCAGAAAATTAAACGGGCTTTATTAAAACTGGATCATCCATTCTTGACGAGGTGAGATGAAAAGGTGTTTAAAATATGAATTTTAAATTAACCTTGAAATCTCTTAATTAAATATCTTAAATGAAGAGATTGTCAGGGTAAATATTTCAGGAATTCTAAATTTATAATATGAAACTGCCAAAATGCTAGGTCTTGATTATAAAGTGAAGGAATATTCAGAAACACAAACAGCCACATTTAAAAAAAAGAAGGTTTGAGTTTAAAAAAAACTAGCCAAGACATTGTTAAGAAAGTAAATGGGCCTTTCTACAGTAAAAATAATGCCAGAACCCTCAAAAACAAATGAAATCTGTTTTCCAATTTCAAGTTCGCTTAAAAAAAATCTCTCCAAATATAAAATGCATGGATTTGTTTTTTATGCATAGAAATGAAACGATACAAAGCCACTTTTTTACCAAAACGAATTGAAAGCAATTTTCAGTATGTGTATGAGAAAAAAGTCACCGCCAGGGGTAGACAATTTTAATAAACTAGGAATAATATTTCTATGCCTAGACTGTACCACACAGAAGCCAATTTGTTTAGTCCTAAAATCAAAACCCAATAGTCCTATTCAATTATCTATATTCTTCAATACCATACTACGAAAAAAACAAGTGCGAGTCGAACTCACACACAAAGGATTTCGTACCATCGTACAAGATACATATTAACAGTATATACTTTTTATTATTTGTTTTTTTAGCGGAAATGGGCATACATAGTCTGGAGTTTCTTGCAGGTTCTTCTCCATAAGAGTGACATTTTGGAACCGCGCAACTAGAGTCATTTAATGTTTTGAAAGTGCTTGAAAAGGCCTACTCGAAATAAAAATATTTTGACTTTGATTTTGTGAAAATTTCAACCGTCATTTACGGTTCATGAGATAAAATCTGCTGACAGCCAGACGGATAGACGGACGGTCAGCGAAAGCTTAGTAAATAGGGTTCCGTTGGTATCCTTTGGGTACGGAACCCTAAAAAATCTCTTAAGTCTTCAAAAATCCGTCGTTAAAGGTCAATAATTGAACATTTTATATCTGCTAATAATCGGAAGTTAATGGTACGATCTCAATTGTAACGAAGATATCTAGTACTACTTCTCTTAATAGATTTGTAAATTGCAATAATAAAAATATTCTGGATTTTCGTAAATCTTTTATTTTTTTTTCTCTATCTACACTAATATTATAAATGCAAAAGTAACTGTCTGTCTATCTGTCTGTCTGTTACGCTTTTACGGCAAAACCGCTTAACCGATTTTGATGAAACTTAGTATAAAGCAAGCTTGGATCTTAAGAAAGGACAAAGGCTACTTTTTGATGCAATAATCGACTCCCTCACGAGCGAAGCCGCGCGTGACGGCTAGTTAAAATATAAACCTTCAACTGAATAGTTCTCGTGAGCTTCATCTTCCAAAACCCAATTCAATTTACCATCAATAACTCAAACTCAAAATAACAATAAAAGTCCGATCGAACAGTTTATGTCCACTCCGATACTCAGCTCGGCGACGAGTATCAATTTGCGCAAATACAATTTTCTTCATAGAAAACAACGGAGACTTAAAACCCGCTACAGTATTTCACTTTGCAAGGCGATCGCTTTACTCTAACCGACTTTCGTCTGAATGCATCCGTATACGAAATAAATTTCATCTAAAATATGACGAAACATCTCGTAAATGCAAACTTTGTTGCTTGAAACTGCAACGAATCGTGGATTCACACCTTTATATGTTTATGCAAACGACTCTGACATACAGATGTCATGATATTGTGATTATTATGAGAAAAAACTGTATGTGAACTGGTATTGGATCTGGGACTTTAATCTTCAGTTTATTTTTAATTCTAATACAATGTTAATGCAAAATTGATATTAGTTTAGCAGGCACTAGGAATCAGTTTTCTTAAAAAAAATGCTGTCAATGGAAGGAACTGATTGGAATCTAAACATTGAGAGTATGTTATAGTACTGTGTGATATTTGTGTGCCTGCTAAATAAATAACAATTAAGCATTGGCATTGTATTTAAATTAAAATTAAATTGAAGAGTAACCAACAAAAGCACTGATGATAGATAATAGCTTTGGCACCTTATTAGTTTGAATAAATTATACTTATATTAATATTATAAATGTGAAAGTAACTTTGTCTGTCTGTCTATTTGTATGTTAGACTTTCATCGCTAAACCACTGAACTAATTTTGTTGAAACTTGGCATGGAGTAAGTTTGAATCCCAAGAAAGGGTATAGGCTATTTTTGGCCGCGATAACCGACACCCACACAGACAGAGCGGCGGGCATAAGCTAGTATTAAATAAATACTAAGACAGTTATACTCGGACAACACTTGGTGTATATTATGTAATATGTATAGTGTATTTTATAGTGTATTAGTGGTTTAGGATTATAACTATATAATATATCCTATAACTATTGATTAAAGAAGACCGTATATAAATCTCCAGAAAGTATAAAATTAATAATTACTCTTTATAATCTATATATCTATACAAGTGAAAAGAAAATCAGGATTAAATAATCGGGTCATATATATATTATGAAGTTGCATTAACCGCTAAAACATTAAAATGGTTTTGAATTAAAGACAATTTACTTCTCAAAAGAACATTTTAACTTTACTCAAAATCTATAACACCAAATTTGGAATTCAAACTAAATAGTTCATCTGCGATGTAAAGTTCATTGACCCTAAAATATTAACATCCAAACTGGCCATCTATCACAACTGTGAGTCTCATATCAAAGTTTAGCATCACTATGTAAACGTTACTGCATTTGCGCCCGTGTATTCAGAGAATTTGTCACAAAATGATGTTTGAATAAAAGTCGAGCGAATGGACTCATATTTTGCAGACATTTTAATCTGTGGAATAAAATGATAGGTATATAATTTTTTACTTGCGTGGATAACCTAAAATCAATTGTAATATAATAGCTTTTTTAGTGTAGCCTAAAAATTTGATGCAGTTCGGACTGTATGGAAAAATATACATATATGCAACCTAAACTGAAAAAAGGAACCGATTTCAATAAAATTTACATGGGATCACATCTGAAGTATATCCTATCGATGACAAAAATAATTTATGAAATCAATCCACAATTGCCGGTGATACCGCATAACAAGCAACCAAAAAACCTCTCCTTTTGAGTCGGGTACAAAAATATTTCAGTATCATTAACAAGACGAATACATAGTCGAAAATCATTTATTTAAACGGCAATAGCCTAATAGTCTGCGATGACGGCTATGTCGCCGAGAGGTCGCAGGTTCTAACCCCACCCATTGCACTATACACGTGAACGCTTTCTAGACACAAGCATATTTAGCTTTGTTGGAGGGGTTAACAAGATTGCTAGTAATGTGAATTCCACCCAAATTGCAAGTAACCTTTAAAAAAAATCTATTGCTAGGAACAAACCCCGAAGCACTCAGTGAGGTGACAGTTCCCATAGTGACTTTGTATGCAATGTTCATATAGTCATATTTTCGTTCTAGTTTCTCAAAACGTAGATGAAGCAACATACTTAGCTTCTGAAAATTTAAGCACTTCCATGCTTGTTTCATCTCATCCAAAAATTATATTAGGTAGGTAATTGGGTGGTGTTGTTACTCTAGTGAGGGAACAGGTGTAGTTGCAAACATACCAAAATTGTTAGTTAGAATTTTAGCCTAATGTTGCAGAGTACCTTGCAAAACACGGTGTAAGAGAGAATTTTGGAAACAATTCCACAGCTTTTGTACTTTGAGATTTTTGCTGAAACTACTGATATAAAACATTATTTTTGAGCTTTAAAAGATGTTTGGAAAGAAAATGTTATTGTATAAAGAATATCTAAATACATACATATTATAGATAAATTACACCCAGACACTGAACAAATAATCATGCTCATCACACGACAATTTGTCCTGTGCGAGAAGCGAACCCACGACCTCCGGTTTACCAGTCAGGATCAATGACCACTACACCAGGTCAGTCGAAATTAATTAAATATAAGTATAAAATTAATATACGAAATATATGTAGTAAGTGACACCCAAGGCCGCTAGCCGCAAGGTTGTGTAAATCGATAGGCTAGTGTCGGGTACAGTGAGTACGATCCTCTACTCGAGATGTGAACTCTGCGGCTTTGTAACCTTGGTTATCCTAGATGGGGTTATGGTATCACGTTGACAGCCTTGGCGCCATTGTTCCTATGTATTATGCGCGTTGATCCACTCCTCTCTTCTAATTTTTCTTTGCTGTGCCCGACAGTGTCTATTTTGATCTTTTATGTTTGTACCACCTATTAAACACATATGGAATGCAATAAATAATTGAATTGAATTGAATTTGTAAGTAATATGAGAAGAGGCGGAGATGAAGGTATGAACTGGACGCGTACAAGAAGGAGTGGCAACAAATAGCGGTCAACAGAAACGTAAGGAAAGTGGATAGGGATGCCTTTGCTCAGCAGTGGGACAGGCTTAAAATAAATAAATAAAATTATGGATGCGACATAAATTGTTTCTAATGTTTTTTTCAAATTTCAGGAGTTTGTGTATGGTAATAAGATATTCATTTGTAAATTGCGAAAGGACGCAGATCTATCTGTAATTGCCTTAATAATAACATAAATAGAAGGTATACTTGCATGTATCCATTTCCACTCCAGCCATCCATAGTTCTATACTAATGTTTTAAATGCGAAAGTAACTCTACCTTTCTGACTTTTTATATGTCTGTCTCTATGTTACGCCTTCACGCCTAAACCACTGAATCGATTTTCATGAAACTTCGTATGGAGTATGCTTGAACCCAAAGAAATGACATAGGTTACTTTTTCCCTCACGCGGGAGGAGCCGCGGGTAACAGCTAGTTTTAAAATATACTTCACACGTTCATGTACACAACTATTATTTTTATCATCGTTATATCATAAAAGTCTAACACAAAACAACAAAAGAAAATATAGACGCCCTATTTTGTTATACTGGCAAACGGACAGTCGTTTATATTATGTGTCATATACTCTGTGACATTGACATTTCAAAGAACGAATGTCCCTTTGATCACCTAATTATTTTTGAAAAATATTCAACTCTATGTTTTATTAGAAGTTTTTTTTTACAAAGGACCGGTCTTTTATATACCTATGTACTATAATAAGGATTAACGAAAATGAACCTTACTGTTTAAACATAAGGGTGCCTTCAATTACTTAAATTCTATTTTAATTTTATGTAATTCTATTGAATAAAATATTGTTTTTATTTTCAGCTATTACATTTTTTTAAGTTGCTACTTGATTGTACATTTTTTTTTAATCTTTAAATACTTGCTCTAACTTTAATATAATCAGCAAAACTGAATTGAAAATTTGGTCTACTGTAAGTGCTGGTTTCCGGAGCTCTTTTGTTTCCATTGTTAGAATCCTCATGGCGTTCCAGTCTCTTAAACCGACGTAATTCCTAAATGTCAGCTACCGGCAGGATCAACTACATTCCGCGTCATGTCGGGATACTTACATAGCTACAGTGTCCTGCAATAAAAGAGTAGAATACATTTTTTATTTAAATTTCGTCAGAAAGATTTTTAAAATCAATCACACCTATATTTTTTCTTATTTTTCGTAACAAAAATCTCACGACGATACATTGATTTGAAATGTCTCATGACGTCACAATTTCCTAAAAAGCAAAAAATACGTTTAAAATATTTTTTTATTATCTAACTGATGACCTAATAAGATTTTGACTGTTAATACTCCAATTCTAAATCAATTATGTAAGTATATCAATCAATCTTGAAGTGAGAAGGAAGCCTTATATCAAAATTATCTCAAAGATTCTTGTGTATTTGAATTGTAGAAACACAACCCAAAGTTATATTAGTATAAATGAATAAGTTTTGAATCGAAATGTTAATTAATGCATAGATTAATTGAACGCTTTGGTAATTAAAACTAAACATTTGAGAATAATTTGGCTTTGGATAGGATATGAAGTCTATTTATTGAATCAAAATGTGTAAATGTATGTGACTGATTGATTTTAAAAGCAGTAAACAGAATTCTGCAAAGTAAATATAAATACCAAAACTATACAAAAACAATTTACTTTTAACAAATTTTGCTCGATTACTAATTATTGCAAATCAAATCAAATCAAATCAAATCAAATCTTTATTTCGTAAAATATGGGTACAGACAGATGTATACAGGGTCGCACAGTTTCCACATATTTTGCCATAAGTAGCATACGAAAATTAGTACATAGACAATCTTATTAATTAGCATTGAAGTAGTAGCATCATATATTTTTACAAGTATAACAAATAATAACAAATATTATAAGAATTGTAATAATAAATAACATAAAAAAAAAAACAAAAACTATTGTTCGAAAAATTCTTTAAGGTTGTAAAAAACATTGTTAATTAAGTAGTGCTTAAGAATTCGTTTCATACGCAGCAATGGTAGCTCACGAATACTTTTCGGAATTCTATTAAATATTTTGATGCACATTATAAGACAGTTGTCATGGAACAAAGTGGTTCTACAAGATGGCATTATTAATCGTGACGGATCTCTCTTTGCAATATTCGCATTATTTTCTTGTGCAGTGACAAACTGTTTTGGATTTGTTTTAACAAACACGCATATTTCCATTATATATAATCCAGTTAATGTAAGAATATTTTGCTGTTTGAACAAAGATCTACAACTATCAAGCGGCCCTACATTACATAGCGCGCGTATGCATTTCTTTTGACTAATAAAAGCTTTCTGGACATCTGTCGAGTTGCCCCAGAGTAATAATCCATACCGTAATATAGATTCAACATACCCGTAATAGGCAATACGAGCTGCTTTAGCGTTGGCTATACTTTGAAGTCTACGTAACGCATAAACAAAACGATTAATTTTTTTTGAGACATTTTTTACATGTAATTTCCAATTGACATGCTCATCAATAGTGATACCCAGAAACTTTGCATCTTGTGCTTCTATTAGTTTTTCGTCTTTACACATAATATTTACCTTTTGTAGCTTAGTCTTGTAGTTTCTAAATTGTATATATTTTGTTTTTGTAGTATTGACGCGAAGATTATTATTTTCAAGCCAGGACGTTATGGATTCTATGGTAGAATTTATCTCTTGATCGTATGTGACAGTTTTATTTGTGTAAGGTATAACGACTGAGATGTCGTCAGCAAATAATATCGATTGATGATTAATCGTACGTGGGAGGTCATTGATATATAATATAAACAATAATGGACCCAAAACACTCCCCTGGGGTACACCAAATTTATTTACGAGGTAACTAGATCTGTAATATGTCAATTCTAATTTATCAGTAATACGTGACACCTCAACACATTGCACCCTATCAGTCAAATAACTTTCGATCCATGTGAGAGCCGGTCCTCTGATTCCGTATTTTTCACATTTGCGTAATAGCGTCTTATGTTCAACACAATCAAAGGCCTTAGACATATCGAAGAAGATGCCCGTTACCGGTATTTTTGCATTTATATATTCAGTTATACTGCGAATTAGTGAGAAAGTAGCAAGAGTAGTAGATTTATTTTTTTGAAATCCGTTTTGTTCGTGTCTTAGAATATTGTATTTTGTAGCGAAATTAGTGATACGGCTATGCATGGCTTTTTCAAATATTTTTGACAAAACAGAGATCAGTGTAATTGGTCTATAATTGTTAAACTCATGACGATCTTCCTTTTTAAATAGTGGTTTAACTATAGATCTTTTTAGTTTGTCAGGAAATGTTCCATGTATAAAAGAAAGATTTATTAGGTAGGATAAAATAGGTGTTATTTCCTTGAGACTAGCTTTAAGAATATGCGTACTAATAAAGTCATAGCCTACAGATCTGGTGTTATTCAGAGAACAAATAATACTTCTGACTTCATTAAGGGAGCAAGGTTTCAAAAACATTGAAGACTCTAGATTGACATTCAGATTACTGTTGAACATGTGGTTTGATGGTGAATTGTTATTACAAGCTGCATTAATAAAGTATGTGTTAAATTTATTGGCTATTTCAAGAGGTTCTACTATTTTTGATCCGTTACAATTAATCGAATCGATGTCATCACTGCGTGTGTTATTATATTCTTTATTCTTAATAATGTCCCAAGTAGCTTTACTTTTACTTTTTGATTTTAATATATATTTCATATTAATATTTCTTTTAGACCATTTTACACATTGTTTTAGCATTTTCGAATATTTGTTGTAGTGAGTTTCATTATCTGTATTTTTGTGTTTGTAATAATTTTGTTTTAGTATTCTTTTAGTTTTGCTAGCAATTCTTATTCCTTTAGTTATCCACTTTGGAGCCATATCGTCAGTTTTTATCTTACATTTTTGTATTGGGAAACATAGATTGTATAATAAACAAAATAAGTTATGAAAATTATTGAAAATATCATTGAATGTTTTATCTTCAGTTTCTTTTTCCCATAATATATTTCGGAGACAGTTACGAAACTTTTTAATATTATCAGTGTGGTAGTTTCTCTTACTAGTATAAAAATATTTAAGAGTGGGTACTTGTTTATCAATACGAAAACTTATGGCTTGGCAAGTGTTATGATCTGATAGATGAAAATCATAGAGGTCACTAACCACTTCTTTTAGGTTACTTGCTATGTGATCAATACATGTGTTTTGCCTCGTTGGTTTATTTATATGTAGATTAAGGTTATAGTTGTGTAATAAATTTATTAAATCTTCGGTTGTATTATTTTTATTGAGCGTATTAATATTTAAGTCACCACATAAAATAATGTTCCTATTTTTTAGTTTTAGCGTTAAATTGTGAAGTAGTATATTCAATTGGTTAAAAAATATTTTAAGGGGGGAATTAGGTGTTCGATATACGCATAGTACGATACATTTGTATGCCGGGACCTCGATCCCACAACACTCAAATACTTTATCTCTAGACATTTCATGGCATGATTTTATAACGTTAAATTCTAGACATTTTTTAATGAGAATGCAAACTCCTCCACGTCTTTCCTTATTTCTGCAATATTCAGCAGCTAATTTATAATGCTTAAAATTAACATTAGCCTCTTCTCCTTTTTTGACAAAGGTTTCACTAAAACACAATAAACTTACATCATGCCCGTCTTCTGTTAGTTCTTCAATACACAGTTCAATAGATTCAATGCTGTGTGATGTTTAATAGCTCACAGCCTTTTTCAATAATTTAGCTATTAAATGCAGAAGGTTTTTTTTTGTAATCCGACTATTATTTCAAGAGTAGAAACAAAAACTTTCACAGCTTTCAAATATGTATCAGAAAAATAAATAAAAAAATATTTAAAAAATAAATAAAAAAAGAATTAAACAATATTGTCCCATTCTAGGGCAATTCTTTATTTAATACTCTTAGGCCCGCTTGCACAAGCCCGGGTAATTTTTTTTACTTAGATCTAAATGCTAACAGGAGGTTAAATTGACAGTTTGTTATACAATATCGTTAACCTCGTGTTAGCAACTAACCCCGAGTTGGGTTTTTCGTGCAAGTAAATCTAATTCATATCTAAAAATTAATTATTCAACTCCTTTCAAAATGATTTTATAATTAGGAGCTTGGATTGTTTTGTTTTAGTGTACACAACCAGCTTATTATTGTACGATATAGCCTATATTTATTGCCCAAGTTGCGCATTAACACTCGATTCTCTACCTTCCGCATCCAGTGTGACCCAGTCTCAAAATATAGTAGGAGTTTTATCAAAATTTATAACATAGATAGAGCTTCAACATCTTTAATTCGATACAAAGTGTTGTTCGGAAGTTCTATGGGATTTGACCCCCTCCGACACCATAAGAGAAGCCATTAGCCTTACACCATTGAGATTGTCAAATTATATTGCGGTTCATTTAACTTTGCACATTTTCCGACGTTCAATCGGTTAAAGATCAAAATCAAGTACTCATTTGTTTGAAAACAGTTTTGTTATGATATTGCCCTAATGTTTTTGGGATTTCAAGCGTAACGAGAAAGTTTGCGAAATTTTGGTCTCGTCGATGTGATCAAGGCTGGCCATAATACAATTTTAGCTGATAATATTACAGTGTACTTAGTATTCTGATAAAAAGGAGTTTGGCCTTATTAAAACATACCCGAAATTGATTCCGTAGCCATTGATGAAAGAATCTTATTTCGTGGTGCAAAGACTTCACCCCACGCCGAGGGCACGGCGTGGGGATATGTCAGACTTTTACCAAATAAAAACGTCCCGGTCCCATCTCTGGCCAAACGAATTCTCTGCATCTCTGCTCTCATCATCCTGCAAGGTGTGGGTGTAAAGAGCCTACGCCCCACTTTCTTCTGAGGACGGACACGTGGTACGACGCGTCCATCTCTGATGACAGATTCCTGGCTTTTGTCATCACTAAAGAACCTCATTTTTCCATTTACTAAACTACTTGCAGGCTATTTAAACGGGAAAAGGTTAGCCATATCTGAAACATGGAAATTTCTGGAACAAAGCAATAATTTGTTTCAAAAAACGTTTAAGTTAAGAGTCAGCGCGTAATAAATATCCGAAACTGCTTTCTAAATCTTCAAATAAATCTAGTTCGTGGCATTTAACCCACTATTTGCCGCTTCTGGACAAATACTGCCTCCTAATAGACCTTTAAAATAGCTTTTTAATCCCATAAATTACTGTTCCAAATTGGACGTAAATAGGCATTGGAAACTTTGGTATATTTTTAATTAACTGTTGTGCCCTACTTTGAAAGTATTATTGACTATTAACATAGTTTATTTAGTGCATATAGCTGACCCCTTCTATGTAGAGTAAAACCAAATTATGACGTTTAAGAACTGATTATTTTAATTAATAATCTTAATTTTCTAATGTCTTAATTTTGCATTTATTCATTTTTAGGCATTTTCGATAATCTGCTAAATCAGAATCATTTTTTTTTTCTAAAATTTTACTACAACTTGACTGTTTAAAATGTCTTAAGTTTCGGTTTCATTATCAATGTTTTAGTATTGAATATATATTTTTTTTTTTCATTTTCGCTTACAGATAGTACATTTTTATTTATGGGTCTGTTATATACTTGATTATTTTTTAATTTTAAGAATTAACTTTCTCTTGTTTACCTTAGTATAAAAGTAGCCCAGAATACAATATGAATATATACATACATAATGAATACAATAACATTTTCCACACACTCTCCTCCTATTTTTTAACTGGCTGAACTCATTTGTCCACTGAACCTCACATTTAAGCACACTCACCGAAGTAATTGTCAGCTGATATATTTATTGCAGGTTCGAATCCCGGGTCGGTCCCCTGATTTATAGTGAACACGAATGTCTGGGCTGTTTGGACACTTTTACAGGTAAAGAATGAATCGCTTAACATTTTTTGGTACCAAAAAGGTTGTTTTTATTTGTTACCTTTGAAGGTGTTTTTCTCTGATTTAGTAAAGTGCTGTTTTTGGCACGGGTAATTTTCGCCCCGAAAAAAAAAATATTTTTGTTATTTAATATAATTTATGGTCTTATAGTTTAACCAAGTTCAATATATCTAGTCGAAACACTGAAGAAAACCAAAGAATTTTCTTAAAGGAAAATACCAACGGGTTTATAACATGTATTTGATTTTGACCTTGACCTTCTTCTTCTTCTTCTTCTTAGTCGGCATCTTCATTGCTGAAGGTCGTGTCTAGTCTGAAAGTCTTGATCACTTTATTTTATTTACTATGCACTTCCACGTGTCTCTGTCTTCGGCAGTCTTAATCGCCTTGGTAATTGGCAGGCCAGTAAGCGACTTTACCAGATCTGACCAGCGGGTAGGTGAGCGACCGCGTGATCTTTTCCCGTCGACTTGGCCAACTACCATCAGCTTCTCTAGGCTGATGGTAGTTGAATAATAGACCTTGACCTAGATCAGGCAATAAGTTAGCAAGGCAGCCATAAGCCATAAAACATGCAAACCGCAAAATTCATAAAAAAAATCGTGTTTGTACAAACTTTGTACAGTAGTTAGTGGGGTTAACTTCGCGTATCGAAGGACCAAGTAGTAAGAACTGTTCAAATTTGACAGCTATGTGAGTAATAATTTATACGGGTCCTATTTATTCATAGGTGAGCGAACGGCATCCGGGCATAGCCATTATTTATCCGGGATAAGTAAGGATAGCGGTCGCAGGTCATCCTGCCGTCCGACAGGTTTATCCGGGTTTTATCCGTGAAAATTGAGATCATTTGTGATTTTTTCAGCTACAATCGGCCTCAATTTTTCTTTGAGAGCTACTAATGAAGGTATCAAGGAGATATTCTTTACAACCAGTTCTGCTGGTTTGATATTTAGATTCCTGTTTATTACTCTAAGCGTAATGAAGTGATTTGATAGTCAGGTAACCAATAATGGTGATTAAGGCCTGATTTTGACGGTGCGAGAAATTTCATGCAATTTGCAGTACATTGCAGGGCCGTGCGGCTGTGGTGTCATACGTGATCAATCATAGACGTCAATGTACTGCAACTCGCATGATATTTCAGACACCGCCTAAATAAGCCTTAATGAGTTGCGGAGAGCAGTAACAGTTTCGCATAGCATATAAAATATGCAATGGTATCTGGTATTCATCTGAATCTAAAAATAGTGGAAGCCGACCTCAATATAGCTTCGGAATAGGCATGACAGCTGTTATAGTTGGCAGATGGCTCGTTAGTTAATAATTCTTATAATTGATGATTGTAACCTATATTTAAACTGTTCAAGCTAAAAGTAATGTTGTATTAAATGTTAGCTTGAACAGTTTGTTGTTGTATGTGTATGTAAACCGAATCACGGAACAAAAAACTTTAAGTGTTAACTAGAGAATAGATCCAACTATATATTTTGAAACTCATTTTTTTTAGTATGTCTTTTCAAATTCAAATTCAAATGTATTTATTTGTGGAACATAGGTGTATATTACAAAGATGTTACAATATTTTATGTCAAATTAATCAATCGTTTAAATACAAGTAGAAATAGAAAAACTTAAACCTCAGGCAGGACTCAAACCTGCGACCACTGACTTAACGCGCCAATCGCGTTACCAAGTAAGCTACCGAAGCTACTGGAAATTTAACTGTCTGTTAGAAATTTTAAAATATTAGTCTATTTAAGCTCATACTGTTTTTACAATATACCTATGCCTAAAAACCAGTTTTAATTTTTTTATCCTTGTGTCGGTGTTTCTGTCTATTTGTACCGGTTAATCTTCAAGAATTGCGAATATTATAGCCTCTTATTTTTTAGGATAGACTAAAAAATTTACAAAATAGGGGACTAATTCCAATTTCAAAAATAATATCGTAGAGAAACGGGAAGAACGCGGGCGAAACCACGGAGCTCAACTAGTATGTAATATATTTTTAGGTCGTATTTTTCAGTATTTACGCACACATTGATTAAAATTTGAGGTTGGAATATGATGTTACAACAACCTTCTTTCCAGTAAACGGTCACTGCATTGTAATAATGCTTTTGTTCGTAAAGCGTTCAAAAACTCAATTACTTAATGGATTCAATTATTTCACTGAACCATGATAATACACTGTTTTTATTTGTATTCGTTAATGGTTTTATAATTATTTAATGCAATTAAAATGTAGGGGGTGAAGGAGGAGGGGGCCTCGTGGCTTAGTTTAAGCCATACGTACAATATACATGTAAATAAGAGAAATTTCAATCCTCTAATTTAACAAAATTCTCGTGTGTCTGTAACTGTGTTTGTAACCAAAATTCTCCGAAAAGGCTTGACTGATTTTATTGAATTTTTTCGTGTATATTTGGTAGGTCTGATGATTGTTAGGGGCTAATGATGATTAGGATGGAACACATGAAACTTTATTTTTTGGTCAAAATTTTATATTTATATTTTTTTATGATTGTCATTAAAATACATATAACCCTTTATTTGTTACCCTTCCACTATCGACCAATTTTTTTAATTAATATGGCAAAACAATGTTTTCAGGTCACCTAGTAATTTATAAAATTAAAATCTATTTTTAATTTTATAAATATAGGTTCGAGGTTGTGTATATAGTGTGCTTTACTTTATATTTGTGTAAAGTTATCTTAACATAAACATTATTTAAAGACACAAAAATCGGCTACTAAAAACCGGCTCTTGTTTTGAAGTCGTTTAAAAATGGACGGATTAATAGTGAAGACAGCTAAGTCGTTAACTCTGAAACTTGTGCTTAACTTGGTCCTAAACAGCTTAATACTTAAAACTTTCTCAGTCAAACTATAAAATCTAAACCCATATTTCAAGAGTTCTGTATAATTAGTTTAAGCAAGTATCCAACTTTCTTCATATAATTATAATTTAAGTACGATTTATTTTAATCTATAAAATGGTGGTTTAAATTGGTTTTATTACTAAACCATATCATACATGTATATTATGGTTAACTACAAGTCATACAAAGCGATTGAACATAAAGTTAAAGCCGCGCTTAATAGTATTGGGTTGCGATATCTCTCGGACTTCTGAATTAACCTTTTGTTAATCAAGTCTGTGAAACTAATCGAATATTGGTTCACTAGATGTCGTACGTCATACGTTCCTTAGTCGGGTAACATTATAGTAGGATAAATTTGGACTTCAGTCTGTGACCTCTGTAGCTTAGTTGGTAAAGCGACTGATGCGCCTAACCTGTTGTTACAGGTTCGAGTGCTGCTTGAGGTTAAAATTTTTGTTTACTACTATTTATATTATTTTTATTAGTATTACGATATTCATGTTGCGCTCCTCAGTGCCTTTTAAAACACGTGAAAAGCCATTTTCCCTGCGCATAATCTCTACTCTACTCATCTTGTCGGATTGCCACCTTATCCAAAAAGAGAGTGGAAAATAGGGTTCACCTCTTTTCTTTCTTCCACATCGGGAGTTAGAAGCAACTGATCGACATTTTATCGGGGTGTTAAATATTACATCATCGATAACGCCCAAAAACGCTTAACACTTAATTATAAAAGACTTATACGATCAAAGACCTTTTAATGGGGATCCTTTTTAGAAATCCCAACAAAATAAACTGATTATTATGTATGGTGACAAAATGTCAATTAATATAGCTGTTACACGGACGATGTGGGTTGAATCCGATTATAATTAAACGGGCATTTTCTACACAGATTTTAGGTGACGTAGTAATTAGAGGATACTGAAAAGATGGAAATGGGCCTTAAAGAGGTACAGAATATATTTTAGAGACACTGGACAAATATTTATAAAATCCTCATTTCGTAAGGGCAGTAAGGTTTAATCAATTAACAATAGTTTAGTAAAAGTCACTTAAAATCTGCAAAATATATGAAAGAACTGTAATATAGAAAGAGTAAGTTTTTTTTTAGTTAATTTTTCCGGCTCTGTTCCTCAAAGATAAAAAAGGAACCCTTATAGAATCACTGGAAAACGAAGCATCTGTTGCAGGAAAAAGTCCTGGTTGAGGAACTTGCAACTTAGTTGGTAAAGCGACTGATGCGCTGGACTGGACTGGATCCTTGAGTAAAAGTATGCAGAGCTGACTGCCAATCTTCGTCGTTCAGAGAGGCACTAGAAGAAATATCTTCCGCCTTGCCTTTTCTAAGCTTTGTTGGGGTCGGCTTCTAGTCTCACCGAATTCAGCTCAATATCGTATTTGACATGGAACGACATCCTATCTAACCTCCACAACCTATTTTACTGGGTAATACAGTATGCCAAATTAAGATTGGTTGTCAGAAATGTAATGACGTAACGATTGTCAAAGATCAACCTATGACAGTCGGGATGAACGGCTTAACGTGTTTTTTGAGGCACGGAGAGATCTCGGTATGTTTACAAATGGTCACCCATCCACTGACCAACCGCAGCGAGTATTATCGGTCAAACCGTAGGGCTTTCACATTGCCACAAGCTCCACATACTCGTAGAAATATCCGGTATTTAAATGAAATTAATAAGTCTTGGTACTTGATATAATCTTCCTAAACAATTTCACAAAAACATTCCCGAAGTTAAACCCAATTAATTAACAATACTTATCTAAACCGTTTAGTAGACCAGAACTAACTACGATCTAATCCTTGCTAAGACTAGTTCAACACAATTGAAATTAATTTCCCGTTGAACATCGAATCTAATCTAAAAATCCCCCGAACATCCTCACTCAATTTATATCAGTTAACAGTTATTACTTTAAGCCTGGATTATGCTCTCTCACGGTCCATTAAGAGAATCTGAACTTAAATGTTACTCGGCCTGTAGTTATAAAATATCTGACCGTAACTTTACTACTGCAAAAGTATTTATTTAAGGGATATTTTGTCAGTAAAGGCAAGCTGAACATGCATTGATCAATGGAGGTTTGTTCACTATTTATTTACTGCTACCAGAGTCCTAACTGGTTGATGGAATAAGAAGGAGTCTTGATCCTCAGCAGTAGAGAACGATAGAAGAGAGAGAAAGAGTGTCTTAAGATAACGAAGAATTAAAGGAGAGTCTGACTTTATTTGAAAGTATTTTACACAGGTGTGCTTGCAGATAATATTGCTTGTTATGCGAGGTTTAAAATAAAGGTAAGTTGTGGTCGGCTTCCAGTCTTACCGGATTCATCTGAATACTAATATTTTACGTGAAGCGGTATCTCAATGAAAAAATAGTGTATGGTCTTTAGGTACGCAGCAAATATTTAAGAAATAACTAAGGCCAACTAAGGTTATATGACGTCATATTCTTGCTAAATATGACGTCAAAATAAGTTCGTCTTTTTGGGCTGATGGTAGATGCATAATTATACTTAGAACTATTAAGTTAATGGCAGTATTTGTTCTTTGATCATAGGCAAAACCAGTTTGTGGCCAATATAGTTAAAATTTTCAGCTCGATAGGCGAACATTTATGAAGCTATATTTGCGATTGGCTCCCGTTTGAAAGTTATATTTGCACAAAATACTGATTTGATCCGAATCGCGGCTATTTGTGGGTGAGATGAGAAGTTACAGCATAGCAGTACTACATTTCACATCAAGAAGAGGTATTTTATTGCGTCTGTATGTATAAGTGCAATGTTAGTACCAAATACGTTTTCCATGTGTTTTCTTCATCTGTTTTTTAAGATAAAAATTATTTAGTTGTGCTGTAGCTAAAGCAATTGTGTTATGGAATTCAGAGACAACGAAAGTACTACAAAAACCCAGACCCGAGACAATGTAGAAAAGTGGTTTTCTACATTGACCCGGCCGGGGATCGAACCTGGGACCTCAAAGCTGGCGACACCTTGAAAACCGGTGTGTACGCTACTCGACCACGGAGGTCGTCAACTATAAAACGACATAAATATTATTTATGTCTTTAACATTTTAAATCTTAAGCCTACCATACAAATCCAAACTCTAAACCAATAAGCCAAAGTCCTGACACAACATTGCTAATCTCTTTACTAAATAAAATATGATTAAGTATTCCAAGTCTTTAACCGTTATTTTAAAGTTAGTCAGTTACCGCCATCTAGTTATAATTAAATTACCTTTGAAAATAAATTATGTACGACAAAGATTCGTTAAACCTTTGATACAATTCGTACCAAAGGGTTTATTAAAAGGTCTTTTAGTTAAAAGCCCTCTTGTCTCAATTAATAGATTTTAACGGGATGAGGTACGAGGGGAGAACGTCCTGAGGATACCTTAATACGTTTGGCTGAAACTGATTGGTGGAACGCGGTACTACACTTGTTACGAGATCAAATGATACACAACTACCGGCCCGTCTCGGCTTCACATGGCCCATGGGTTGACATTTATTTTATTAAACAGTTATAAATATAGCGTATGTTACTCAGGAGTGTGGAGAAAGAATTTTCAAAATCAGTACAGTAGTTTTGAGTTTATTCGTTAAAAATATGCAAATCTCTTTTTTTTTCAATTAAATTTATTTATTCAGATAATACAATCCATATGGTTAGTAAAGACATACACAACTTACAAACTAGTATTAGTACATATATATTTGTCATCTTATAAAAACCAATTCATTAACCATGTCAGTAACGATAATAATAATAATTTATAATCACACACAATACAATATAAACGACACACACTACTTCTGCGTGCTATACGTGCCTCAACGAACATCCCTGATGCGCTGCAGTATCGCGGCAGCCTGAACAGTGCCCTGTATGCGTTATTGTGTTGGACTCGTAAGGCGCTGTATGCCCTTTGCGTGTAGTCGACCCATAGGCTGCAGGTATAAAAAGATTGACAGTATGCCCTGAAAAGTGTAGCCTTAACATCATATGAACACTTTGCAAACCTACGGATCAACATATTAATCTCTTTGATATTATTAAGTGTATATTGAAAATCCGTTTCTATATTATGTATGTACTTTGCTAACGATGATTTTAATGTTTGTGAAATATAATTTGGCCTTTTTATTTTAGTTGTAGACAAAATAATTTATGTTAATGTGAATGAAAAATAAATTTTACATTTTATATAAAATATTTTAAAATTTTAAACACATTATTTTATTATCTTTAATTATATTTCACCAAATATGGGTATCGACAGGTTAACACTTCACGATGAAGCAAAATAAATGATTTAATTTGACATAAGAAATAAAACCAGATATTACGCACAAAATAGAGTCAGTTTATTACGTTTTAAATGTTTACTAGTACTAAAAACATTTAGATTTTAATACCAATGCACTGTATAACAATATTTTCTATACCTGTTATGTATTTCATAATTTCTCCGAGAAATATATCAGTGAAAACGTTCAGTACGTGAATGCAATATTTTGCTTGAACTCGCCTTCATATTTTGACCTCGTAGGCAGATATTATGACGTTCTTGCAGTTTAGCGTTGACAAGAGAAAATTGTTTGCAGATTTTGTATTGAGTCATATTGGTTTACTACCACACTTATTGCGACACAAATGTTGGACACAAATTTCTTGACTGTCAACATTACGACTCTTTGATATCCGTCTCAGTTTTGCAATGTTTTTGTAATATAACACACGTACTGGTTCGTTGATATGTGTATAAACATATATTATTCTATGAGTAAACCGAACTCATGATGCTTCTATTGTTAATTGTCTTTTTGTCTACTGAATACAATACAAAATAACGAAGAAACACTAAGTTATTAACAGCAGAACGAAGGACCGAAATTTTCTCATTACAAGTGGTATATAATGCGGACCGCAGGACCAAAATTCTTTTGTTAAGAATGTCGGTACAAAAATAATTACAACGCAAACTGTAACCCCAGTAATGATAAACGGAAATAAAATATATAATTTTGCAGGAAAGCCATCAAAATGTCTGTCAAAGCGAAAGTTGCGGGATCCCGGCCGGCGTGCTATGTCGACGCGAAATTACAATGACTACTAAAATGAAACAGCTCCACAGTTTTACAAGTACACAGATGTAGGGTATTACTGGATAAGCTTCATAATTTATGGTACTCTACAATTTAGAGACAGTGTACAAAATTGGAGAATTATATAGTACAATGTAGAAAAAGAATAATAGGAAACAAAATAACAATATCTAGAGAAGCTGCCATCAATGACATCAAAATAAGCAGTAACTTAATAAAATATACGGTCTAAAAATTTCGAACCCCCTCGATTTTTTTACTGCATGTAAAGCCAAGTAGTACAGGTCACCACTAACAACTACTGTGCGCAACGTGCGGTAGGTTCTATCCTCACATAGCACATACAATTATTGTTAAACGCTTGTTCTAAGTCTGGTTGTTCTTTGTAAATGTAATTTGAATATTTGTGTGTTTACATATATGTAAATATGTGCTATTTATATTCCATTGACTAGACTATCCTTCTGACTTCCAAAAGACAAAGCCCCATCTAGTTCAACTCACATCTAGACTGCATTCACAATTTTCGCTTTGTGGGAGACGACAAAGCCGACCACTATCTATTGTTAAATTTTTAACAGCCTCCCACCGTTTTAGCCGGTATTGTAAGCCTTTTTGTGGTGGTTGTAATTCTGCGATTGTCCCTAATCTCGATGTCACGCTGTTTTTAAACGTATGTGTTATGGACTAATTTGGTTTGAACCTTTTAGTTAATGTGCCATACGAGTTTTCATTTCATTCAATGTGTCATTTGTGACAATGTCGTTGGCTTTTATGGGACGATTTTAGAATTAGATAAATGGTATGTCCATTTAATTGTCCAATACTTTGTTAATGACTAATTTTATAGTGTTTAAAATATGGCTACAGTTTTCACATCGTCAAATTAGCACTTTAGAAGTAACAGAACTTTATTAATCCCTGAATTAAGCATGAAATGTAATAAGAATGTTTGATGTGTCTTAAAGAAAACTGATCCTCTGTGCAGGAGATATTCTTGTAGATCAACACGTCCAACCAACACAGTAACACTATTTGCTCACTTCATACAAACATGATAAACAGAGGTTATTTCATGAATGTTCCACATCCTTGTAATAAAGCCAGTCAATCGCCTTGCATGAGAGCCTGTTCGAGTGACGTGCGTTTGGGGAACTCTTGGCAATCAACGAATCTCGCCCCAACTGATTGGCTAACCCTTTACGACAACTCGAAGCTGAATATGCTTCGTTGGTTTGATTGGCAAAGGAAATATATTTAATATTTTAATTTACTTTCTGAAAATATTTGACTACCTAAATAACTTTTAGAGAAAGGACTGGTCCTTAACGTGTCGCTTAAAAGGACCAGAGACTTTTTACATAATTTGGTCCTTTACTTTTAAAATTAACCTTTTAGTAAAATCAATAAAAGCAATTGCGCAAAAACCCAATAAACCCTTTTTGTTTCACCTAGAAGCCAATTTCATTCAGGTATTGACCTCTACAACGCCATGTTCGTAAAACCAACGCATAATTTACTCCTGAAAATTCCCAAGTTATTACACTTCGGTGAACGCTAATAGCTCATACCGACACTGGCAGGCGTTTCTGGCAAAAACAGATTTTGTTAAGAAGAACCGTGTTTCCCCGCATAAACTGATAAAGTATTGTACATTTTAAAAAACTTACCAAGCCATAGCTTAGCCAGTATTAATGTAAGCTCTTGACGCTTTCCTCGCGTCGATGAAAAGGTATTAAAAGGAATTTTGTTCCTTTTTTATCCATTGTCTGACGTCTTAACAGTGACTGTTAGTAATTAAATATCTTTTTTGAGCTCGTATTACAGAGTAAAATGTAAATGAAGTGGAGAGACGTTTTTCATTATATTTATTTATGAAAAAATAAATACAGTTACAGGTTTTTTGTTGGTATATTTTTTTGTATTGTTTTATGTGAATGTGCCTGGCTTGGGGTTCCGTTGATGGGCAAAGAACCCAAGGCGTTCCATATTTTTTTTTACTCTATCCGTACTAATATTATAAATGCGAAAGTAACTCTGTCTGTCTGTCTGTCGCTCTTTCAAGCAAAAACTATTGAACCGATTTAAAATTAATTTGGTACACAGATAGCCTAGAGCCTGAGAAAGGACAGGATTTTTGCAGCGATAACCGACATCCACCTGGGCGGAGCCGCGGGAAACAGCTAGTATTACATATATACTTATATAGTATATTTCATATACACACAAAGCAATAGAAACTACAATTGTACACAAGATATAAAGTTTCTTCTAATTTTCAACCATAATTCTTAATTGTTGTTATTTTTTTTTATTTAAGGCCTATATCATTCTCACAGGACTAAAGCTAAAAACTTTTGTAGGTTTAAAAATAATCAGATGTGAATAATTTCCTTCATTCGTCACCATCCTACACAAATGTCCCTTCGAAGGTATTTCTTATTGGGTCTTTGACCTACTGAAATAAGGCTGTGCTTGACTGATTTATGTCTGTCATCAGTCACGAGATCGATACAAACGATCCTTCTAAGTAAAGATGTAGGTAACTAAACATACGATATAATATCGTGCTTAAGCAAAGTAACTCAGGCAAATATAACAAAAAATACACATTTAAATAGTTTTTCAATATATTTCTTATGACTAATTGAACATTGTGTGAATTTCTTTATTTTGTTTTTGTTGAATTTTATGAGTAAAGAAGTTGGCTAAGTGTAAAACATACGATTACACCGAAAATAAAAGTAAGCCGTGCTCGCCGTGGTTGGTCCGTGGATGGGTGACAATTTATGAACATACCGACACCCCTCTGACTCTCCTACGATGATCTTTTTGTTTTCTTTTATGTAATTATAAACAAATTAAAATGGCATGAAAAATGTGTAAAATTAAATATATCACAGATGTTTGGCAGTCATTACAATTCTGACAACCAGTCTTGCTATGGGATATTCTAATACCTAGTAAAACGGGTTGTAGATGTTAGATAGGCAGCCGCTCCTGTCGCCGGGGGCGTTATGGTGTTAAGACTTCGGTTGGACCCGTAACGCCGCCACTAAGGCGAAGGATGGCACCAGGTGTTTTGCCGGAGTAGTCGGAGCCTTTTTAAAGGCTCTGGAAGCCCGGACTCTTGCATCTCCGCCCCCGTGGGGATGCAAGGCTGGCTCATAAATGAGTTTCACCTGCAAAAAAAAAAGGCAGCCGCTCCTATTAAAAAGTATTCAGTTGCAACCGGTAAAACTGGAAGCCGACCCAAACATAGCTTAGAAAAAGGCTAGGTAGAAAGAATTATGGCTTTTAGTTCACAATAAAATCACACTTTTACTTGAACTACTTAACAAGAACGATTCAGGAGATTTAAGAAAAAAAATGAATTTGTGCGTCAAACAATATAATTATTCATTCATTATTGATTGTTATTCGAACAAAGGTCAGTCAATCAATTGCATTCGTAATGCAGGGACCATACTAACGGTCTACGTCAATGTCCATCATCGCGATAAATATTGCGTTAATAGTTATCACAATGATCTGCATGGAAAACTATGGGGATATGTCATGGCTAGACCAACGATTTATGTCCATCATCGCAATAATTAACGCTGTTTCCCGTTAGTGTGGCCCCAGCATTAAATATAACTATTATTGACATATTATTATTATCAGACTAACTTGACTACAACCGAAGGGACTGGCTCATACCTTTTCTCTGGACAGAAGTGCGTGGAAAAGGGAGAGGGAGGCCTATGGCCTGCAGTGGGACAACGGGACGGAACGGAATCGGCTTATTAGATTAGATTTTTTTTGTACAATTCTTTATTGTACACGTAACACATAACAACGGTAATAAAATAATAAATTTTATGTATACAGGCGAGCTTAATTCAAAATTGAGTTCTCTAACAGCAAACTTATTATATATTCTAGGTTCAACGGCTTTTCATTTTTGCAACATATTTCATTTATGCTCCGCTCCTATTGGTCGTAGCGTGATGTTATATAGTCTATAGCCTTCCTCAATAAACGGACTATCCAATACAAAAAGAATTTTTCAATTCGAACCAGTAGTTCCTGAGATTAGCGCGTTCAAACAAACAAACAAACAAACAAACAAACAAACTCTTCAGCTTTATAATATTAGTATAGATTATTAACAGAATTTTCCTTTTTCTCAGGTATGGCGGACAGACATCAAGTTCTAAGAATGGATTACAGCTATTAATATTATTTGGGTAAGTATGCTTTGAATATTATCTACTAGCTGATTACCGCGGCTCCGCCCGCGTGGATATCGGTTATTGCGGCAAAAAGTAACCTATGTCCGTTTGAATCGGTACAACAGTTTTGGCGTGAAACCGCGACTGACAGACAAACAGACAGACAGAGCTACTTACTACACGTTATGCTAAATCCTTACTAATAATTCAAATGCGAATTATTAGTAAGTATTTAGCATAACGTGTTAGATTTTAAATATGTTAGACAGTAACTTTACTCTATATACAATATAGCGATATTCCGTCCAATAGTTACCTGGAGGAAATTGCCGTTCGCAACAAGGCCGCTCTTTCTACTATATACTTGCTTTTCTGTTATACTATAAAAAATAAATAAACAAATAAAAATAACATAAAATCAAAATTCTTTAAGAAAGCTTTTGAGTTAGTAGGTACTAAAGAAGTTTGTACTTAACCCTTCAATGATACCACCCATCCTTACTAATAATTACATTTATAATGTTTATACAATAGATATCAAAACAAAAACTAATACCAACACAAATCATACCTAACTCTGTTTCCAAATAGTATTACAATATCGTTTTGACAATGATAGATGTTTATTACACAATGGATCGACATTTTCCACTCATATTTGAACTACACTTTTTAAAACGGCTGTGTCATCGTTCGAAGCGATTATGTAACGTGAATAACAAATTAAATAATGGCCGAATACTCAAACTTAAATCAATTTTAAGTCGTCGTTAAATCTCTTGCTGTCTCTGTTACTTTAAGTACCTACAAGGCCCACCAAAATCAGTTTAGCGGTGTAGCCCTGAAAGCATAACAGACAGACAGATTTATAGATTAGAACATAAAATGTAATTTTGAGACAAAGTAAAATATCTTTAAACATACTTTAATCTCATCTAAAACCCAATATCTTAGCTACAACTAATACATTATATTCTGAACTAGTCTATAATATCGGAGTTAAACTACAGAATTATAAAGACCGAAAGCACTTACTCCCTCCCCACTTCTCCCCATTCCCTTACAACCCCCTCCCTGATACATGGGACTTAAAGTGATGAATAATATTGTTAAGACATTGATGGATCGGATAGGTTTTAGTATTTTGATCAGTTTGTAATCGACTTTGATATTGTTTCTGCCCAGCCTTTTCCCAAGATTTGTTGTGGCCGACTTACTGGATTCAGCCGAATACCGTATTTTACATGGAGCGACTGCCTATCTGACCTCCACAACCCATTTTACTGGAAAACACAGCATTCTAAAGTAAGACTGGTTGTCAGAGTTGTAATGACTTAACGACTGTCAAAGATTAACGTATGACAGTCGGGACCATCGGCTTCACGTGCTTTCCGAGGCACGGAGGAGTCTCTGTATGTTTACCAAGTCTGTATGGTCACCCATCCACGGACCAACCGCGGCAAGCGCGGTTTAACTTGTATTATCGGTCAATCCGTACGGCTTACACTTAGCCACGAGACTCCAGACTATAATATTGTTAAGATAGATCATTATTACTTTTAGCAGATTTTATTTATCTGTAGGTACATTGCTATTTTTTTACATAATACTCGATAAAGTATAAGAGAGAAGTTTGTTATTAATTTTATTATGATGAATTATAAGCTAGTAAGCTTTTTCTTTCTTGATTTGGCTATCAGTCCGACATTTGGTCCTATTTATTATGTAATTTTTAGTATGAAAAGTAAATTGTATCCAGTACTTAAAGTATACGTTTGAGTTGAGTAAATAATTGTCGAAATATTACTCTTTAAATTATTTAGAACGAACAGAGATATACTGATATTTTGGCTAAATAATTATTTAGAGGGATAGAGCTACACAATGTGATGGTACTATCTCTTTTTAACCGACTTTAAAAAGGCGTTTTTTGTTTGTTACGCTATATCTCCAGAAATTGAGGATCGATTTTAAAAATTCTGATTTTTTTGATCGATATGGTATATACGCTAGAGGTGGGCCCATATAAATTTCATCAAAATCAATTTAGTACTTTTGTTTTTTTTATTGAATCGATTGTTCTACATTTATGTGTAATTAATTATAACCATGATGGGTATTCCACGGAATTAGCAAAGAATCCGGAAGCAAATACTTTTATAAGCTTTCGGGTTATTTCTGTGCTTATCAACCTTGAACCCAGAAGTTCCGTTTATGACGTAACGATAATAAACAATATAATCATATAGGTGTGGTGTCACGGTTATGGGGCTTTGTCACGTCAACGTGAATCGGAGCTAGTATAGGGTTCGCAATATATTTAAGTTAATTAAGTATAATAACATTTTAGCATTCAAGGTGGCATGACCTTATCTCTTTATGGGCCATAAAAAAATATAAAAAGTTTTAATTTTAAGAAGTAATCTCCTTACATGCAAAAGAGAAATCCTCCTCAAATTATTTTATACAAAACGGTTTACTCACGCATATTCTCGGGATCGCGCGACTAGTTTCAGACTTAATAAGAGTTCCTAATCATGAGCTGACGCGGCGGCGGTGGTGTCGCGAGTCGAACACAAAAGTTATTATACAAATCGTCCTCGAATAGCCTACCTAATATATATATATAAGTTCATCAATCATATACTTAACCACATAAGCTTTGATTATTGTGAAAGTCATCTCATGTAGATACGAAGATAAATAATTATTTCCTGAATTATAAATGATCAAACAAACATAACAATGTAATTTTAATGGCCTTTTGATCTAGTGGTTTGTGACCCTGACTGCTAAACCGGAGGTCGTGGGTTCGATTCTCACCCAGGACAAATCTTTGTGTGATGAGCGCGATCATTTGTTCTGTATCTGGGTGCAATTTATCTATAATATGTATGTATTTAAAAATATATAAGTATGTTTATTAGTTGTCTGGTTCCATAATACAGGTTCTACCTATTATGGAACCAGACAACTGATATTTTAATTATTTATTACGCATTAACGCATGCGGAGCGAACTATTTTGTATTTAATTGCAAATAGTAATTAAATACAAATAATAGAAGGAAAAACTTTACATGAGATGGCGATGTGTGTGTGTGTTGTCCCAAGATATGATATTATTATTATTATTTTTTTTTATTTGGGCTTCCAAATCCACAATTTAACTGCTCCCAGTAATAACTATATCCGGGTAATAAACATAACTACCACATGAGTAGATTCGTAAAGGGTCATTCAATCCAATAGGACCATGAAAGTAATAATCTATCAATAATTTATACAGACCATTGAGTTTAATCTACCATGTACAGACCGGAAATCAGAAAACCAGCCTCAATAAACAGAAACCAATGGTAAACTTCCATAAATGTGGGTCAAATATAGGTTATTGGTCAAATAATCAAGGTTCAAACGGTCCCTGCGAGAATAGGATATTACAAATGATGTTATTATCATTACGGTATATTGTTTGAAGAGGTCAAACAATACATTTGTGGTTAGCAAAACTAGGTTTTATGGCAAAAACTTTTTTATTAGAAAATAATTTATTTTTTCTTTTTAAATGAATTTCACCTGTGCAGGCATGACGGTGATCTAAAGACCTATACGCAAAAGTGGGTTAGTAACAGTTGATAATAATTATTCAATACATTAAGAAGTTTGCCAAAGGTACATTTTGAAGAGTTTTTTTTTTTTACATATGTTTTTTTTTTTTTTTCTTGGATTTGTACCTGATCTCTATCCAATACACGTCAAAAATAATAAAATCAAGAGTCAATTAACATTATAATAACAACTTTCAACTAATAAATAACTACTTCCACAAGGGTCGAATAATCTAAACCCTCACACACCAAATCAAACCCCTTTCCAAACAGTAACTTATAAATATAGAGAAATAATAAGCAGCTTGATTAATCTTGATTGATTGGTATATGGCTTCCTGTGAGAATGGCACGAAGGGTTTGCTAACTAATAACTGACCGTCTTAGGCCGCTAATATGAACTGTAATATGTTTAACATTGATTTAATAGTTTGATTTTATACACTGTAAAAATAAAGTAATGCACAATACATCTTCTTTTGGTACGCGATGTCTTCGGTAATAGGCATGCGGACTAGTTCTTTTTTACTTAAACAAATAATGAGAAAGATACAGTGAATGAAATGTCGCGTGACGTCACTTGTAGCTAAAAATTTTAACAACACGTGACGTCACCAACCTAGGTCCTGAACTTTAAAGCGCTTATCTTTAATATTTTTTATTGATTTGATAAAAAAAAAATACGAGTTTTTTTTACTTTTTCATCTATCTGGTGCTAAATAGATATTTCTTTTTCATACCCAGTCCGCACCCTATTTGGAACTGAATTTAATTGTTTTATATTTTATATCTTATTTTAATTAGTTGGGCTTATCACAAAGGTTCAAGTTCATTTATATTTTAAGCTTTATTTATTTGTTTTACTTCGAAATAAATAGACAGCAAAATTGTTCTTTTTTCTTATTTGTTGCTAAATGTTTGCTCTTACCAATTGGACCAGAACCAAATCAATTAAAGTGGATTATCCAATATTGTTATTTCCACGCCATAATTTCTCGAAAATCATAAGGGTTTGAAGATATTTCTCGAAAATCCTGAATTGGAAACTACCCAAGTTGTTACATTTATACATTATGAGGCGGATAAAATCGCATGTTTTCAACCTTGTTTGCTAATGGTCCGTTATAAGTAGGTAAGTGGGACATTTCACGCGTGCGAGACGTTTACTAACCAAACACACAGATCGATATACGACCTTATTAAGGCTTTGGACCCTTTCAGGCTTTTAAGGTCAATAGAGCTGCATAGATTGTGGGATATTAGAATTGACCCCATTAACTTACGATGAGAAAATAAATATATTAATAAACTGGAGTCCATGTAACTCTAGGGAGATTTTGACAGGTTGTTTAAATTATAAACACAAATCGACTTTTTATAAAAAATAAGATATGGAATTTCATATTACCCAATATGAAATTCCATATCTTGGTAACTTAAAATGATAGGATTTCTCTATTAAACTGCATATTTTTTGTATATTTCTGCACATTTTTTAACATCGATTTAAACGCGCTTAAAGGCTGATAATACCCACGCCAGATAATTTTTATTCATGGAATAAAATTGACGTTCACAGATAATGTATGAAAAAACTTCAAAATTATTGCTCGGAAATCTGGCATGGGAAAATCTGCCATAATCAGTATATTATAACGGAAGTTTGGCTCATAGCAAAATTAAGGAAATTATTTTTAATTCACCAGACAAGCATGGAGTACCTACTCTGTATAAGAAATGACCATAAATTTGCCATGCAGGAAGACAAAAGCATATATCGTCAGAAAATGGTTGAATAATTCATCACTCTTAATGTCCTACCATAAATATCTCTATAACTTGACATAAAAGGAACAAATATTAAGGAAAATCGCCACAGATTAATAGCAACTACAGGATATTAGAGAAATTGCCTCACTGTATCTCAGGATTTATCTTATAAATGATGGGGTATACGTCACTTGGACTGAGAGTTTGAGGTAAAACTAACATTTAATAGGGAGTAATAAAAAACATGATGTCTTAGAATGTGGGCTTTTATTTATCAAGTAAAAGAAAATGTTGAACTTAATTTGTCATTTTTGTTTTCATATAATATGTAAGTATATTTTTTTATCAAATTTTATTAACTTTTCGAGGTCATCGTGGATTCAATTAAAGAAGGAATTTTTGTACATAAGATATAATATAAAATATTGAAATAAAAACAACCGGTGGCAATGGTTGACAGGACAGTGAAGTACAACAAAAAACAAAACGAACAGACGACATTTCATTCAAATATAAAAGAAA
This sequence comes from Diachrysia chrysitis, assembly GCA_932294365.1. NCBI lineage: Eukaryota > Metazoa > Arthropoda > Insecta > Lepidoptera > Noctuidae > Diachrysia > Diachrysia chrysitis. The sequence continues at coordinate 1,976,446 of OW028659.1, read as the reverse complement.
GAAAATAGTGATTGCATAAAGAGTATGCATATAACAAATTAAAAGTCCTATTTTATTTATTATAATATCATTTACTGTCTTATAATATTCTTGTTCAGTAAGACTGAAAAAAATATATGGAGTCTAAAGGTCAACAATTTTTTCGTCATAAAACTTATGATAATATTTTTGTTATAAGAGACGAATCCTAATATTACTACGTTTTAAGTAGATTACTAGCCCTATAGTGAATAAATTACTTGTGTTTGTGAACTGGCTTTAAGGTCAAGACTTTTGACCTTATAAAATATTGAAGACTTCTCGACTGTTTATTTTCTTTTGCAACTACTTCTTCCTAAACTACACCGAATACTTTATCTAAATTTTTATCCCTCAGAGTATAAATATAATGATATAATAATATTCATATATATATATATATGTATATGAATTTAAATCTATGAAGAGAAGGCACGAGCATTGATTACCACGCTTGCTTACTTGCGGGTTGGCGATTTCAGATTAAAATTTTTGTATCTAGGTTTCTTCACGATGTTTTCCTTCACAGTTTGCCAATGGTGTCTTAGAATAGTGAAGAAAGTATAAATACTTTGGAAAACGTCCGTTTGGTATTTGCCTGCAGTGGGTTCGAATCTGCAACCTTGTGCATACAAATCCGTTCGTTGAACCGCTAGACCACCATTTCAGATTACATCAAGCGTAAAAAGTTATTTTACAGAGTTTTTACGGCAAATAAATATCAAATTACCCATTTACGTTTAGGGAAGAATGAAGCTACCTAGAAACAGGCGTACTTAAAATCCTCTTTAACGCCAAGCCCAACTAAAATATTACTAACCTTCCCACGTAAAGTACATTCACTTGTGTAAGCAAATCATGGCCTTCCCTAAATTTTAAGGCCTAAGTAAACAAACTGAATAAATAAGTGAGTTTCACCTAGGTTGTGAAAGGCTGTGGCTGAACCATTATTCACCTAACCTAAGCCCTTTTTACTTAGGCAGCCGGTATTTTTAGACCCATAATACTACTCCAATCTACAAGCAATTTTTATAGCACAGGTGTTATTTTATTTACTATAGGCAATCGGCTCACTTGATGGCAAATAAATAAATAAAAGGCTTTAGATATTTCCAGCAGTAGAGGTCTTCTACATGTATTGCTTGTTTTTTAGAACGGATTTATGCTTCCATATCCACATTTAAAATTCTGGATACAATAATGGGTGTTTTATGGAAACATTTTTCCATGGATTATACACGTGCTTACTGAACTCACTTTATAGGAATAATTTTTTCGAGGATATACCTACCGAACGGAAAACGGGGTAGGCTGAAAAGGCGCTAGTAAGACAAAATCGATCGCTATTTGCCGGATTGGTGGGAAGCGGCTCTAGACAGAAAAGCCGGACCAAATTGGGGGAGATCGTTGTCCAGCAGTGGGACAACTAAAAGGTTATAAAAAAAAGCATACCAAATTTTCACAATCCATTTTGAAGATTTTACTTGATAACAATCGATAAATCTCGGTAATACTTTAAAGAATCCTTAAAATGGCTAGACTATTTATGCTACAATGGAAAAAATATCTATCTAAGGGCTGATTTTTCCAATGCTAGATAATTATTTTTCGTAAAATTTACATCTGACAGATTTTCTATGGAAGATCTCAAAATCAAATATTTCAAAATTATTCCTCAGATAATTGTTTTGGCATTAAAAACAGTCCGTAAGAGCATAATAATGCACGTAGAGCATACAACAAGCATTAGAAGACAGACTTCTGTTTTACAAGAAAAAGTTTTCTAAATAACCAACAATTTATGCTGAGCACCTGGCGTGAGGAATCCGTGAGTTGTTTGTGATAAAGCTGACATTACTGACACCGTATCTCATGCAGAGTTTATGTCACGCCGACAGTTTTTATAGACTCCATTCTGCAGAAAATCGAAGGATAAAACCACAACTGACCTTGAACGTGCTCAGTAATATTCAAGGACACCTTGTTACGTCGAGAAAACTCTTATTTGTAGCCTTGAAATTGTTCAGCCAAATAGGTAGGTTCTACTGGTTTCATATAGAATAATACCCTCCTGGCGAAATTTCAATCACGGCGGATTTTCTTCACAGAATTTAGCCATCTGCACGGGACGTCATATCTCATATTTACTGCTAAGTATGTACACAAACGGTTGCTCTCTATTCCTGATTCACGGAAGCTACATAGGGTTCTAAAATGTGTTTTTTTACAACTGCTGATATATTTTTTTACTTACGACGTAAAAGTTTTCCATTTTTACGTTCTTTAGGCAAAATTCAAAAAATATAACAGCGTCTTTCATTTTGGTCTTCTATTTCCCAGCCATTACAACACCGCCAGTTGCTACATCTATTCAAATCCCTACCGTTCCTTAAAATATGGTCACCGTAACCATTGAATCGTTATAAGCATGCGTGTCATCTGAAAAACCGTTTCCCTATTCCACAGTCCAAATGGGATCGTTATGTCTTCTTTGCTTTTGATATTGGCCCTAAAATGTGCTATATACGGTTTTATGGTGGCACTAGTTACACATGTAAGAGCCCTATAATTTTTTTACAGTGATGAAATTTCGGCTTTTTTGCCGATGTTTTCGTAAAATTGGGTTTGAATTCTTGGAAAACGTTTCTTAGCGTGTATTTTGTTAAATTTCTGTTCAAATATTCTAGTTCCTGATACTATTAGACACTTACAAACACAAATACGCGGAAGATGTTTTTTTATTCACCTTTTTAAGTATTCTTTCATTACCGAACAAGTTTCCAAAAACCTTTACTGGCTTTTCTTGTATGGGCCATTTTACAATGATATGATGTAGTGGATTTTATTCAATTTACAGCTTAAAGTTCCAAAATAAGTAAATACCCGTAAATTTTCAGTGTCATTGTATGGTACCATCTTTATTTTTAACAAGCTTTTCTTTAACTAGCAATGTATGTATGTTTGTTTAGGTCAAATCATGCAAGTTAAACTAGAACCACTTCTTGACATCCGATTGAGTTACTTAGACTGTGTTGGGGATTATTAGGTAATTTAATGTAATAAAATAGTCCAAACGTTTAAAAAGCTTGTATTCCGTGCAGTAAAAATTTGCAGAGAGAGAATATAAAATATGGCGGTATCGTAAAATAATAAAAAATAAACTTAGGGTAGGTATCGCGCAAAAGAACACAGCGACTCGACATTGCTTCATATAAACTAACTTAAATCTAAACAGACTGAACTTATAATGTAAGTTTGGTGACAAAACAATATTATGGTACTTTCGAGCTGAACGATACAATATTTCAGTTTACAATAATTCCAGCGTGTTTGAGCTTGTTTGATTTTTCTTCACTAGTACTCTGAGCTTAGGTGATTAAAAAACTTAGTATAAGGTTAAAAGATACCATAGAGATAAACAAATTTTCTACAAACCGTGTGAATGGTTTGAAGGAACTTAACTGCTGCAGTCAGACACGTTAAGGGTTACAAAGGGATTTCTTATTATCAATATAACTAAGTAACCTCTCAGACTTCTTAGAGTTGACAGTTAAATCGATACTAAGGAATCCCTTAAATCAGTTTGATTAATCCAAGTCTCAAAAGTGAGAATTGGCCTACTTAAATCGATCATAAGAGATTCCTTAAGTAACCATTAACTTCTCTGAGAACGACATAGAGTCACTAACATTTGATCCAACAGACAAACTATGTGTATAGTTTTGTTGGACGTTATATACGTTATAAAAATTAAAATGTACCTTTTTGATCAATAAATAAATAAATAAATAAATAATAATAAATAACAAAGGTTTTAACTTAAAATAAAAAAATGAATAACTAACGAAGTAGCTGTTCTGACACTACTAATATGTAATTGTATCCAATAAATATTAAATAGTTTGACCTCAACCGTAGGTATGTCCTTTACTGTCCAATTAGAAGCAACAGTTAAATTTGTGTCACATTATATTATTACTTTTCATTCTACAATTAGTACCTATGAATTAACAAAACTTTTGAATAATTCAGTAGGATCATTAAGCCTGTTATTATTTTGACACGGGTACATTATTATGAATCTAATTATTTCTATAATAACAATACATTCAATTAAATATTACAATTGTATCTTTCAATCTGGTTTCCGTATAGTAGGCAGAATTGGGTATGTATATGTATGTATGTATGGATATGTATGAATATAAGTTACGAGGAAATACAAGTTTTCTTTTTTAATTTGTATATGGCTCTACCTGTCTATATTGAATTTATATCGGCCAGGTTATAACTAAAAATGGCGGCATTGATCATAACAGGGCCTACGTAATTTCATCTTGAGGTTATGTCATTCTGTTTGACATGCATAGTTAAGGTTCATGCAGACTTGAATATGAGCTGAGATCGTTGATGATTTTAGCTTTGGTGCCCAAAATTTAACTAATATAATAAGTAAATGTGGACAACATCACATACATTGCTCTGAACCCAAAGTAAGTAGCTAAAGTACTTGTGTTATGGAATTCAGAGACAACGAAGGTACCACAAACACCCAGACCCGAGACAATGTAGAAAAATAGTTTTTCTACATTGACCCGGCCGGGGATCGAACCCGGGACCTCAGAGCTGGCGAAACCTTGAAAACCGGTGTGTACACCACTCGACCACGGAGGTCGTCGATATATAATATTAAATTAATTTATTTATTTATGTCACCTCTGAGGTATCAACACTATGGATGACAAAAAAAATTAAATCGATCCACAATTGTCTGAGATATCGCGATACAAAACAAAAACTTCCTTCTTTTGTAATCGGTTAATAATAAAAAGGCTTTTATTTTGATACGTCTAGTAGTTAACAAGATTTAGGTAGAAAAAAAAAGTGAATCATTCTAGATGTTCTTTTACGCAGAATAAAAGGCGTTTTATAAAAAAATAAGACCAGTAAGACGTTTTAAATACACTCTTTATACATTCAATTCCGAGTATCTAACCCAAGAAAGTGGGTAAGTCTAATATAACCTTACTACCGTTTATAACAACTTTTAAAACGATTATGTTGGACGGTTGAACTTTTTCAGCTTGGAAAATAGAGTGTTATTAAAAAGAACAGGTACCCTTGGGCTGGTGGTTAAAGGTTCTGTATAATATCATCCCATTTATTATTTAACGTTTTAAGTTAAACGCACCTGATATTTGTTTGTTAAAGTATTTGTTTGGAACTAGATATTTTTATAGCTGATAAAGTAATATGAATCATCCTGCTACTCCAAGGAGTTTTTTTGTTATATTACCCGCCAACCCTAAGCAAGAGTTTTGGATTTTTTACTGTTGGTTTTGTTTTGTATGATCCCTTGAGAACCGAACAGTCTCTGTAGCCAAGTTAACATTTCGACAAGCGGTAATGATGACATTCGCTTAAATGACATTAAATGTATCGAAATGACATTTCATTTCGATAAGTCACGTGACTTAGACTTGTCACTTTCATACATTTGTAGGATTCGATCAGCGTTTAACGTTTGTATAAATGTCACTAGACATTAATTGTCGCTTGTATATATGCCAAGTGGTTAGAAACGAAAATATAGTAAAAAAAGCAAAATACAGTTACAGAAGAAAACACAATTTTACACTTAATATTAAAACTTGTATGGGTACAAGCATAAACATTATGACTTTTTTGCCGAGTTCAGAAAACCTAGGATTTAATTTTTTAAATAAAAACCAAAATGAAATTTTCTTTCTTAAAATCTTTTAATTCTTTTTCGCGAAGATTTTGGTGAAGAACCCCAAAAAAAGTTTCTTTTACCCAAACTTTGTGTCAAAAAAACATGAAAGCTTATAGATAGGAGCGCAAAAGTTATAATAAGTTTGGATCAACAATCGTGATGTTAAGGGCCCTTCACATTTTCCGAGTCGGTTCGTTTCAGATCAGTCGGAAGGTAAATTCCAAGACGTTTTGTTTTTCCATTCCATTTTATTTGCGGCGCATCATTGATCTTTGGATGAAATTTTCGAACTTCCATTTCTAAGTTCCAAATGTTGGACGAAATTGTTCGGTACTGTAATGCTTGTAAGAATCCAAATATTTAACCAATTTCAGAACTTTTTACAATTTTTTTTTTCTTCTGTGATATTACCTTTCATTGTATTTTAAACATGATTGTAAGTAGTTTGTCTATGGTTTTACTTTTCGAAAAATGAAGATTTTTTGCTATTGCTATTGCCGAATTCGATATTAAGTATGATGCTTGGTACCATGGTATTAAAATATTATGTTGTTATTGCAACCCGGTATCCGGATTCCCCTTAACATACTTTATTGCTACATTCTATAGATCAAAACATAAGATATCGTTAAAATTAAATTTTTTCCATACCGCTAATAATATGATGATTTAAAAATAGATCTTAACATTATATTAATAAACTCTACCAACATCTTTTTGGGATAATAATTATGTATCGACCACCTTCATAAATATATATTTTATCTTATCACAAACAAAATACACGCATTTCATTTTATAGGGCATCATAAAAAAATCATAAACATATTATAATTCTGCCTGTGAAAATTCATGAAACACTGAGTATGTCGTGTACAAGATGACGTAAATGAAATTTATTTTAATCCAACCAAAAACCTCTGTAGTTTCGCATTATCTCGAAATTTCGGACCTAAAATTACGAAATTCGTGTACAACATACAATAAGGTGATTACACGAGCCAAGCCATCTCCCGTAATGAATAGCGTTTAAACAAAAAACCTTGTAATGTAAATTAAACACCTACTTTGTACCTAATGTTAAGCCTGCTTGTTGGATAAACGAAATAGCCCTGCTGCGTTGAAGTTTTGTAATTACAACGTTACTTTTGTACCTATTTCTGTGAGAGAAACTGTTGCTTCTTCTTTTGTTTTTTCAGTATTATTATCAGAGAGCTTTGGAACGGTTCTTTTATTGGCAACCCGTTGTCGTCCTTCACGGATTGACACTTTCTAGTGTACATATCAAGACCGAAATTGATCTGCAAATGCTTAATCCAACTTGTTAAATACTTCATCTATTGCGCTAGTTATACCCAAAAATACAGTATGAAAGATAATGTCGATACTATTTTTTATAAATGAATATATAAAAACAATGTTTTTTTTATATCCATTATATTACTACCTATGGTACCAATTTCATTTGTCGATCATTTATTTATAAACTTACGTAATTACAGGGTGGCAACAGTAAATTAATTTGCCCATTACAAATTTATGGACATGAAATATCAGAGGATAGATTACTTAATTGTCATTTGGAAGTTATTACTTTGAAACGACGAGTGAGTGGGCTGGCCGAGAAATTCTAATGATTGGATCATTTTTTTTTTACAAAAGCTGTCGTTTTTTATGATAAATTATAAGCAGCTGGTAACTGTCACTTCAGATTAAAATGCTTGTTATTATTTAGAAATGAAAAAAAAAACATTGATCGCCATACTGTTACTAATATCATACTTTACATTTTGCTTTTATTCCGACTACATCCGGAATTAAAAAATTGTACGGTTATTTTTTGGAATAGCGAAGGATGGCGAATTTAGGAAAAAACAATATATATAGTAATGCATAAATTTATAAATGCACATTAAAATACTACAACAGTACATAATATATGTTTAAAATTATATATGAGTACAAAGACTGAATTTGTTTTTTGACTATTAAAACTTTTTTGAAGCATAGAAAATATTTCGTAGAATCCACTGCGAATTTATAAATTTAAAGATAGTATCATAAACTAAACCAATGTTAATTACGTAAATACTAAATTAGCGATAGCTAACTAGGTCACATAATATTTTAGCCGCGAGCAATTTTGGCTCAGCCAAAATGTTGTCCTTTGGGCAAGGAAGGTTGTGCCCAGGTTTGGGCTACATGCAAGCTAGTGGAGTATGGCTAATCTTAACTCCTTAAATGTATCAAAACTTAGCTTAAGATATTGTTTACGGATGCTGCGTCATTCAACGTGTATTTTTATTTATTACTAACACCGCAGTCATGGTTATGGGAGCTTCCAAATGAGGGTTTCCGAAAGTGGTTTTTCCGCTTTTCATCTCATATACGCCTTTTCAGCCACGATTCGTTTGGAAAAGGGCAAAACGACATATTTATTGATTGACACGATGCCGACGGTTTCAAAAAGAATTGAATCAATAAAAAACCTATTATAACGTAAACTTTCGTATAACTTACCTTTCTTTAAATTCATTTAAAATAAGCAGATATTTATAGATTACTAGCTGAACCGGCAAACGTTGTATGGACAGATATTTTCTTCAAAAAAAAAAATATGTTGTGGGCCACCCTTATTACTTAGGGGTATGAAAAATAGTTTACGACCTATTCTCAAACCTACCGAATGTACACAAAAATTTCATAAAAATCGTACCGTTTCGAAGAAGTTTGGGTACAAACACTGTGACACGACAATTTTATATATAATAGATTGAGAAAGAAAAATGTGGAGGTGTGTTAGGTTTAGTTTCGAGATCAAGTATTTTATTATAGCAGTTTATCTACAGTCTTCTCTGAAATGTTCTCCACATAAACTTCAACCTGGTTTAAAATTACCCTTTACAAATTTTGAACACGGCACTACAATGCATTTTTACTTTAAAGAGAGTCCACATTGTTTCCATAAAATAAGTGAAGGACTCCATAGTTTTCAATGAATAAGAAATAAAATCAAGTAACAAAGTACAATAAAAGCTAGGGTTATGTATTTTATAATCATGTGTTTTAATCACCAAAATTCCAAGTTTTTTGTAAATTTTTCCTGATTTAAATCCGATTATGAAATTTTTGTGCGTGTAAAAGCGAATGACATAGGTACAGTAGGTACAACATTTGTCCTTTAAATTAAACACAACATAAATATTTTAGCAAAATTTATTACAATGACAGCGCAGGCAGACCTAGCCTTAATACTGAGAAGATTTGTATTACTAATTTATCACGTTATGATTTTCCCTTTTGCAGCACAAAAGGCAATTGTTCAACAGTATTGGATTCCACTCTGAATATTAAAAGCTTTTATTTAAATTCAATTTTCCTTTGTTACAGAACACAAATGCGTCGGTGGACGAGCACGCTCCAGGTATGCAACGGCACGAAGAAATGACCATCATCATAGCAAAATGGACCATAACTATTGGGTGTCATGGATGAAAATCGCGTGTTTATCATTCGCGCTACTCACCACCACAGTGGCCGACTTCACTACGGAATGCCAAAGGCCTTGCGACTGCAGATGGCAATCCGGCAATAAAGCTGCAATTTGCTCAAACTCAAGCTTAAAAATAATTCCGGCAAATCTCAGTAACGACATTCAAATACTCGACTTATCAAACAACAATTTACAACAGCTGCATCCAGAAGCATTTAAGAAAGTAGGCCTAAGTAATTTAAAGAAACTTTTCCTCAAAGAGTGCAGCATCGAAGTGGTCCATAAAACTGCATTCGTTACTCTCGCAATCATGATAGAACTAGATTTGTCAAAGAACAAAATTCGATCTCTCCACCCCGATACGTTCAAAGGCACAGAGAAGCTGAGATTAATAAACTTAAGCAACAACTTCATCGATAAGTTGGACGACGGTATATTTCGCAACTTGAAGTTTCTACAGAAAGTAGAAGCGAGCAACAATAGGATACATCGTATAGGAACGAAGGCATTTATTAATTTGCCGCAACTAAAAATATTGAGATTCAACGGAAACAATTTGAGTCATATGAAGCCTGAAACTTTGATGGGTTTGAGAAACTTGTCGGGTTTGGATTTGCACAACAATCCATGGCGTTGCGATTGCAACCTCCAAACGTTTCGGGACTGGGTGATCAGTCACAACCTGTATACCCCTCCTACATCATGCGCCGAGCCAGCATCTGTAGTAGACAAACTTTGGAATGAATTAGACTCGTCGAACTTTGCGTGCCGACCAACAATACTCGAGCCTGTGCCAGACGCAACGGTCAAAAGTTTCGATGAAAACGTGACTCTGACTTGCAAAGTAGTCGGGAACCCACCACCTGAAGTTGCTTGGCGATTTAACGGCAAAACTATTGAGATGAAAGCCTTCGGGGAGATTAGATACACTGTCTCAGAGAACACCATGGATTTAATACGTTGGGTTAATCTCACTATAATATATGCGAGGTATAGTGATAGAGGGAACTACACTTGTATCGCTGAGAATCCTGGTGGTCGTGATGAGAAGACTTTAACCCTCGTGCTTTCAAAATACGGAGGCGTTGGTACGATAGCTGGTATGGATACCGACTCTTTTGCAATTTTAGTAGGCTGTCTAACAGCAATAGTTATTATATTCGGCGCTGCGTTAGTCATTTGTTATTTTACGACGCAAAACAATGAAATTAAAAGACTGATTAAGAACGATGCTCGTTCTTCTAATGGGGATGTGCTGATTGAAGGTTCAGTAGCTTCCGAAGCCGAGAAAGCTATGAAGGTGGAAGTGAACCCTGTGTCGAAGCCGCCTCGGAAATATGAAGCTCCGCCGTCCTTCACAAGTGAGGCTACAGAGATGTCTGAACTGAATAGGACTTTACTAGACAACGAATCTGTTTTAGGTAAGAATTTGTTATTTTTTTACTAACGTTTTTACATGCAAGTAGTATAGAAAGATTTGAGAGTTGAAAATTATGAAGAAAAGGTTTCATGAAAAAATGATTTAAACAACACAATAGGGGTGCGAACTGGGTATGAAATGAAATATCTATTTAGTTTACTAGATAGATAAAAAATAAAAAAAAAACTCGTATTTCGTTTATCAAATCAGTACAAGATAACAAAGTAAAAGCGCTTTAAAGTTTAGAAGAGGGGGCTTGTGACGTCACGTGTTGGCAAAAATTGTAGCTATAAGTGACGTCACGCGACATTTCCATTCACTGTATCTTCCTCTCTTCCTCTTTTTTTCTTAAATAAAAAGGGAACAAATACGTGTCTAATGTTTTTTCAGAATCTATGTAACAAAATAAAATAAAACATCATCTCTATTCAAAACCTCGTAAACAAATCCTTTTCATCTTTAGTTTTTGCTCCTTTAATACTTAAGACTAGCCTGATAAATTATCCACTCAACCAAAAAAAAGTACGCACAAAAAAACAATTTCATAACTAACCCACTTTTCATCATTTTTCTCGCGTCTTAAGAAAAGAAAATGTTTGCAACGAAAGCAAAAACAGCAGTCGAGAGACAAAAGCGTCCGTACTACATGTGTCGTGCGAATCACTCAAAGCGGGGGAAGTAGCCAGGACAGTAGAAACATAACAAGTTGTAGGATACATCGAATATACGGAATGCTGAGCAAACTCCCGATATTGAATTTAGCTGCAATTCTGCTGATGTTTGGGATAAATAATATATTATATGCGATGCTTTCGTTTCGGAATGATGTAAAGAGCGATCGGCGATCGATTGTGGTTCTTTTTGTTGCTATGAGCGTAAAACATGATCAAGGAGTTTGGCAGTATAGATTAATGGTTGGATGTTGTGAGTTTTAAAGTTGATATGGTTGATAGCGACACTAATTTTCTTTTATACCAATATCATTAAAATATATATAGGACGACCTCCGTGGTTGAGCGGCGTACACACCGGTTTCAAGGTGTCGCCAGCTCTGAGGTACCGGGTTCGATCCCCGGCCGGGTCAATGTAGAAAACCCCTTTTCTACATTGTCTCGGGTCTGGATGCTTGTGGTACCTTCGTTGTCTCTGAATTCCATAACACAAGTCTTCACACTTTGGGTTCAGAACAATGTATGTGATGTTATCCACATTTATTTATTTATTATTATTATATTTTTTATTTTTGCTTTACATCAAATCTTCATATTGCGTCAATAAAGTTTATTAGGTATACATTGTGTCCTTACGTAATTAATGTCTTTGACTTAATTTTCCTATAAAAATAACGTTTTGTTGAAGAGGGTTGATAAATTGACCTAAAGTAAATAAAAATCAGTTAGGTACTAGCACTCACTAAAAGCAATTGGTAGATTTCGAAGCGTTATTCAACTTTAAATACCTGTCAAGCTTGCTGTTATTCCTAGTATAAAATATAGGCGTGAAATTATAACACCCAGTCTCCCAGAAAAAGAGCATAATACTTAAATACATGACAAGTGTTTCAACTTGAAATAAATAGCTTTTAATTAAATTCAAATCCAAGATGCTACAGATTTAATTTAAAATTAGCTACAAACTTTGCTAAGTGTCACCGGCGTTGTAACAAGTTCAGAGACATTATGAAAAAACTTGTTCAAATTATAGATTTTAAGAAACAATAACATTCATTAGACGCGTTAACTCAAATGTAAAGTATTTTTGTTAGAAAACACAACGTTTCATTTCGAGCAAATTTAGTAAAAATAATATAAAAAAAAAAGATTCAAAATACCTTATAATTTTCTTTAGAAGTCAAATGTTAACAGACAACAGTTCTGAGAAAAAATTAAAAGACCTCAAACTTGGGATAATGGTTTACGAACCCTGATCAGCACTTCGATTAACAAGGAAACAAATTCTAAGAAAGCATCCATCCCCAATCGCATTAGTTCCTTGAGCAATACAAATTACCCACTGTAGTCGGTTAAACCTTTGTTTATCAAAGATCTACTGAATTTCTTTCCCCGTATTAATTCATGGCCTAATAAAATTATTCAAAACAAACTTTTCTTAAATACTTTTTTTAAATACACTATTTGATTTTGGAAAAGCGACGTTGGAAAGTGAAAAGGGAATAATATAATACTGATATTCGGTCACAAAATATCTAAAACATTTTGTTACCAGATATTAGTATTAGAATAAGCTTTTAGTTGCGAACAACAAGTCTGCAAAATTTAGGCCAAAATGTGCGGTCACGGGAACAACGAAACAGTTTCTCCGAATTGAAATCGATAGGCAACGTGTAGACAAAATTTTAATTAGATTTGCATCGGATTCAATTTATTTTTTCGACGAAAAACAAACTTGTAAAGATTTAACAACGTTAAAGCCGGCTTCTGACGGTGCGTGATATCGCGTATCACCCCGCACCGCGTACCGTGATTAGCGGGTCGTCCGTGTTAGCGCAGACGCGTCTGTGCAGGTCCTTCGCAATGTGCGACGTGCGTGTGTAGGCGAATGTATGTGGCTGCCGTCAGTCCCCGTACACTTGTTGTAGCAGCCTACGTGTTTTGTGTTCCGAAAGGGTTTCCACAAGATGTTTTGGTTGTTGATTGGTTGCTATAACTGGCTGCTCAAATATTTCAGCCAGGTTGCAAAAATCGCGGGGAGCCTTGTCGATTAAAATTTCTAGATTCTCAAGACTCACAAGGACTAAGGCGCACCGTGAAAGAAATTCGGTGCGTGGTCCGTGATCATCAGCCGTGCGCGGTGATTTGCTATATCTCGCACCGTTTGTGGCCGGATTAAGAAATAGATACATATATACGCGATGAACTTTGATTCTAGGCTTACACGGAGTTAAAATACATCAAAAACTAAAACATCAATTTTATTTAATTTCTTTTTGGTTTTTAAAATCATTCAATAAAATATTGATGTTATAGCTTACATATACGTTCTAATAGTTTAGTTTATACTTGATTAGAGTATAAATTAATAATAACAACGTTGAACACAAACTTTATCCATATTACAAAATTCGCTGAAAAGCGTTTGAAGGTTTTTAATTTTCATATACTCTTGATTTATTTTGCTTATAGCCAATTAATTTGTTTCTATTTACAGCGTAACTTTTTATCTGCATTTACCATCTTTTATTTTTTGAAATATCTCTCCATTTTTGATTATTTACTTTAATATTGTTTTGCATAATGTCTCAGTTTGCTGCTTCGCTCGTTGTGTAGAACCCGGTAAATCAAGGAAAACCCAAGGGAGGTATCCTATAAATAAACTCATTTCAAGCCTCAACCGAGAAGGGTCCATTCAATTATCTTTCATAGTGAATTGGTTCTAAAAACTTATTTTATAATACTCGTTTTAAATAGTAATATTTTTTCAATAATAAATCAATGTGAAAAACAGCTTATACATTGCTCTAAACCCAACGTAAGTAGCTAAAGCATTTGTGGCATGGTACAATGAAGTAAGTAAGTGACAAACAACCAAACCCGAGACAATGTAGAAAAGTGGTCTTCTACATTGACCCGTCCGGGGATCGAACCCAGGACCTCAGAGCTAGCGAAACCTTGAAAACCGGTGTATACGCCATCGACCTCGGAGGTCGTCGTTAAAGGATAAAATCTATACGGTTTTTAAAAAAGTAATAAAGAGGTTTTATTAAACTATTATTTACATAGTCAATCAGAGTTAAACAAAAGTAATATGCAACAAACTAATAAAATATTTATTTATAAGCGTGATGTCATACGACATTCATCAATATTGGAATTCCTATAACACATTTGTCTTACAAACAGATTCGAAAATACAAAGGAAATCGCATCCTTTTACAGCCTTCAATATCAGGGGACAAAGGCACTATAGAAATATCAAAAATGCATGGGTATTTTTGGTATTTTTCGAACCAGAACGCCTACAAAATGCTATAGAGTGCTCTCGTAAAATATAATAATTTAATGAACACGACTTGTCTATTATTGTGGAAGATCCCAAAAAATTTGTTCAGCTTAAAAGCCCTCAAATGTCAACAATCCTGACTTGTTCTGAGATTATACGGTTATGGTAATGACGTTGGGGTTTCGAGTTAAAAATATTTGTGTAAACCATTGTCAGTTGTTTTTCCACTGATTTTGGACATGGGATTTGTCTGTTTGTGAATTTTTGAGGATTTCGGAAATGTTTTATTGCTTGGTTTGATAGAAAGTTGGTCGGTTAATTTGTTTTGTAGACAGGAATGAAATGGAGTGCTGAATGAGTAGTTTGTTAAATTATGCAATGACATTTTCGACATTTCCGTTGGTATATAATCAAATAGTATATAATAGAGTTTTCGGTTCCTAAATACAGAATGGACTTAATTTCTGAATGTGAATGAAAGATCGAATTTAACCCTGTACTCATTAATAATATTGTGTTGATCAGGAAATTAAGCATAACATGCAGCGTTTTGTTTTATTATATTGTTTCACTTAAATTTAAGATAATATTTTAAGCATGTAACTAACTAAACTCGTGTTTCTTTTGTCAGCAGCATCAACTGAGGACAACAGCCGACCACAAGAAGTGGAACTTCCGAAAATATCTCACGAAGCGTTGCTCATGGACCGATTGGCACAAGAGAATCAAACATACCCACCAGACCTCCTCTCATTTCCTCTCAGAGGGACCCAAGTCTCTCCTGTAAGAAGAACATCCCAAGACACAGAAAGTCCAATAAAATCTCCAAGTTATGGGGTAACAGCCATCAACCCAGCTTATTATAGCAGGTTTCATACCCAAACCTCACATGGTTCTATTCCTCTGATCAGCTCCAAGGGTTACGTGACTTTACCTAGAAGACCGAGAATGGTACCTGACAGTAGTTTGCGTCCACAAGTATTTTCCACCTTAAATGGTGTAATACCATACTACGATACTTTTAATATGAGGTTCTTCAACCATGGTGGAAACTACTACAGTTTGAATAAAAGTGAAATGGATTTAGGTCCTGTAGGGAAGATTCCCTCGTACCCTGATGAGGATGAGCCAGCTCCGTCTCCAGCACCAGGCACACCTCACGCTACCATCCCCAGAAATAGCTTGAGTTCCCCAAATATACACAACCAGCTTCTGACCCTTCAAGCGATGTCTGTTAACCAGATGATCAAGTCAGAGCAAAGGCCTTTGAAGGTGACCCTTGCAGAAAATGAGGGTTTATTAAAAAGTCGAGACTTCAGATCAGGATATTCCGTGAATGTTGTCAGTGGGACCTTAGGTAGGTCAAGAACTGCTCCAAAACCGCCTCCTAAGCCTAGAAAGAAGAACGGTAGTGAAGTGAAGGAACCTTTTTTGATGAACACTAGCGAAAATGCTACTCAAGTGTAAAATATTAAAACAAATTGTATTGAAGTTTATACATAGTTGGTTTTAAAACGCAAATCGTATTTGATTGATTTCGTATGGCCTAAAATGTAACAATATTTTTTTGCAGTTAATGTAATTTCGTCCTCTGATGAAATATAAACTATGATTTATTTTCCAAGTACGTAAAATATTATTTTGTAAACCACTGGTTAAAATACAGAACTATGTACTTTTCAATTTTAATCAAAAACTATTTCTTAAGGAAACCTTTTCAAACGTATGTGCTGAAATGGAGAAACATCAAAAGATTCATTTATTTAATGCTTTATTTTAAGAATTCTAATAAACTTGTACATTTCAACATGTCCATTTCAGTATAAATGCCATTACAAGCTCCTCTAGTGAAATCTACGTTAATGACTCTAATGAGCAGATTATCGGTTAGCTAATAGTTCCTGGTTTAATGGCTTGGTAACTTATGGTTATGTCATTTCAATGGTTAGAATCATTGGTTAAACCCTTGTCGTTTAATGAATTGGCAGTTAACTTTTTAGGGTTTAACCCTTGTTGATGATAGTTATCTGCATTAATTGAGAACCCGTTTAACATTATGTTAATTTTGGTTAGTTTTGAATTGAGTGTGTATTTTCAAGGCACCAAGTTAACCTTAGATTTACAAAGTAAATTTGATATTTGTATTATAACTTTTGTGAGGCGTATTCATAATTGTTTAGAAATTTAAATAGTTTACCTACGGGCTTTCTCGGGATCACCAGACTAATTTCAGATTTAGTAGGAATTCTTAATCATGAGCCGACTCGGCGGCCGCCATGTTGCGAGGCAAACTCATAAAAAAAAAATAATACGAATGGAAATCTTAGGTAAAAATTAAATAAAAAAGCGCGATAAATACATTAAAAAAACTTTTATTTCAATGTGTATGATATACAATATACAAAATCAAATACGATTTGCTTTTTAAGTCGTAAGTAGTTATAATAAACAATGGCTTTTATTAATATGTTATAAGATCAAAATCTTAGTAATTACCCATTTAATATACCTAAGTTTTTTTACTTTTTATGTACCTATATAATCATATTTTTAAGTTTTGTATAAATTTAGTTTATTTTTCTTTTAATTTATCATTGTTAATATCAAAAACTTACAAAAATGGCGATAAGTTTCAGATCTACTCATTAAGTAATAGTTATAACATGTTTAAGAGCACGGACAATAGCTTTTATTTAAGATTTGATTAAAAAAAAGACTTCTCATGGATTTGAAACTTAAATCTATCTGTTACCTACTAAAATAACAACTGTGTATAAAAATCAAACTGTTATGTTTTAAATAATAGAGATGTTGGCTAAAATGTTAATCACGTATTTATTTTTCCGATTTGAAATGTCGCATGACTTTACGATGTCGTAAGTTTTGTGTAACACCGTGACGTAATTAGCCCCCACTCCTGAACTTTGATGCGCTCTATCTCCTTAGTTTTTTTTTAAATTTTGAAAGGTAAAATAACGTGTCTATAATTTTATTATTCACAAATTTACGGACTAAATATATTTACATATCTATTTAAACTTTCTGCCCAATTACTATAATTTAGAATTTAATTCTTTCTTATTCAAAAAAGCCTGCTACTACAATATGGAAGTATTTTTGTATTAGAGTTTATTTCAAACACGCCTATTTCCGGACTATAATTTTAATATACTTACATAGCATAATTTAGTTTAAGTGATCATTCTTTTGGTTTATATTTGTTTTGTATGTACCAAACCAACCTACAGTACCTGGCGATAAATATAGCACATCGACATTGGCCTTTTTACCCTATGCATCTATCACTGCAAGTTTTGCCATTAGTTTGGGATGTATGTATGTATGTAAAACTCATCCATATAGCTTATATTTTAATCGATCTAAGTTAAGGTAACGGCGGCCTGTACCAATAACTTGCCCAGGTCGATGTGCTTTTATAAGTGCCCTATTTACCCAATAACAAATATTTTTATAATAATTCGACATAACGACGGTCAAAATTAATAGAAAAATCTTGTAAAATTTTGAATTTACGACATTATTTAGTACCTACCAATTCTGTACCATTTCTGTTAAATAAAAACCTGAAACAAAAATTACATATTATTTTTAGATGTGTTTTGTTTGTATGATGTAATAAATTATTTTATTTTGTATGTTATTATATTTATCGCCGGGTTCTGTATGCATACAGGAAATCAATTAATTTTACAAGACATTTATAGGTTTCTAATTGTAACAGTTAATAGCTTTATATTTTTAGTATAATCTCTTGTGTCGTGGGTAGTTTCTGTCGTTGGATAAAATTAGATCGTAAATTAAAAACAAACTTATTGTTTCACGTGCTACCTGAGTTTAAGTTTACAAACAATTGTAATTGTTTAAATTAATAACGTGGGTTTCAATTTGACAGTATTCTTGTTACCAAGTAAAAATATCTCTAAAATAATGTTAATTGAATTTAGTAATTATTACTAAAAAATATGAGATTCGGTTAAGTCTTAGCCCGTCGCTTGTGATGAAATTAAGTAGTATTAATACTACTTAATTTCCTACTTACCGATAACAAAGGTTAAGCTGTTTTTTTTTTAGATATAATCTACAATACTTAATAAAAAAATGCCGAGAATCTCATAATTTTTTCAATTGTTTTTTTTTTGTAAATAATTGTGCATTGTATCGTACTTAGAGCATTGTTATAGCAATGTTGCCAGCATTTATCGTCAAGTTATTAATTCACGAATCAACAACCGAAAACACTTTATTTTAACTCCGGTCTGTTTGATTTATTACATGAAACATTTCACCCATTTTAATTGAAAAACACGACGTAACAAATTGACATTTAATATTAACGTGCAAATACAGAGCGGAAGCGTTTGAATCCATGTATATGGGACACGTTGCAAGAAATACAGAAGACCAACTCTATTATAATCGTATCCAAGTGGGTCGCTGCAAAGTAAACCTAAACAAGTCGATCATCATCGATCCTTCACATATCCAATTTGAATGTGGTGCCCCGGCGCAAGACATGGCGCATCTTCTGTCCTGCTCTACCACCTGCACTTACCAGGACGTGATGAAGGCCGGGCCAATCAGGTGGCAACCTTTTGGACGGAAAGAGAGGAAGTAGATAAATCGTAAACGCTTAATAAACATGTAGATGGCAAGTGAACATGTCTTTGGACTTCTTCAATACTTAGATATATTCCTCTTTGTTTCTCTAACTGGGCAATATCATCCAGGTGAACAAATACGATATTTTTTATTATCAATCGGTGAAGGAAAACATCGTAAGGAAAACTGGATTCCAAAAATTTGAATCTGAAATCAAGCAAAGCAAGCGTAGTGATCATTGCTCCTTCCTTTTCTATATGAAAAGAGGCCTATGCCCAGCAGTGGGACATTTATTGGCTGGTATTATTGTTATGATTATATGATCCTAATAGTTGAGGGCTTATAAAAATACTTGCTGGTCTTAAACGTACTTTAGTATGCTTGGGCATCGAATTTGTAACTCGAAATAAAAGTCCGATACATTTAGGTCGAGGGAAATTGATACTTTAAATCGGTATTTTCTGAATGAATTTCATTTCTTAAGCACATTCAGCTGCGGCATAAAGGCCTGAAGGTACTCAATTTTGATGTGATAGTTTTCTCTAAATAATTGTTTGAAGTTGGTTTTCTGTATATTCTGTATTGTGGTTCGCTCGCATTTGCACATGAATTTCAATGTTTGAGAACATTTAAAATAAGCTTTTACTAACATAAGTCAGTAATATCCTTAGAATTGTTTTTATTGAAATGTTGTTATACCGAATTTAATTTTACTTTAAACTTTAAAGGTTGTTTTTTGATTTTACAATAACTGTTCCTCCTTAATGCATAAAAGTTGTATGAAATATTGCTCGTACTTTTATCAGAAAAACTTCTAGGCAAATTTACAAAAAATAACTAAATATTTTTTTTAATTTATTTAAATATAAAAACAGCGCATAAATTAATAAAATTTGTGTTTCCTTAATTAAACAAAATCAATTACAATGTTTTAAAAATCTAATCTCAAATATGCAAAATTCTAATCCTCCTTTAGGTACTACAGTAAAAAATACTGTTAATATTTATTAAACAAACCCTAAAATATCGTTTACCATTTATTTTAGAACACACACATCTATTCTCATCGCCTCAATACATTGATACTATATGTATTGTAAATCTCGTTACAATGCACTTAGGTAAATTGGTTCAAAGGTAGGCAATCAACGGCGAATGCTATCGGTAGCAAAGCGGATTAGAACGAGCCGGTTAAGTGGGGTTTTGTACCGAATCTCCTGAACGAAATTGTAAAGGAATATCTCGAGAATTTCAATTTGGCAGACAAATCTGTTCATATTATAAAACAAAGTCACCACCAGCGTTGTACATCTGTCTGAACGCGATAAACTTCAAAAAATGCCGAACGTATTTTCATATGGTTCTCACCTATAGATAGAGCGATTAAGGAGTAAGATATATACATAATGCATTAATGTTTCGTATACCTTTTTTTGTATATTTTTTTAAGTGAAAACTTCTTTAGACGCATTGGGCTTTTTTGAGATGGGGGAAAACAGTTGAACCCGCGACACTGTTACCGTTACCGCGACACTGTTACCGTTATCGATACCTCTGTATATAACTGTATATTTAACTGTATATGTGTTGTAATTATATTATAATTGTTCAAGTTTTCGCTTCTGTCGGTACTTTCGGAGTTTTTATTTAATTTAGTAGGTTTTATCAGATCCCTTAAGAAAAATAGACCTTTTGTTATATGCTACTACACAGCGGGAAACTATCAATAAATAATTCTTTAAGAATATTTAGATTTCCTTGACCTATAAGTTTATTCTGTCACTTATCGTTGGTAAATTATTTTTTAAGTTAGATACTATTTACGTACACAAGAGAATATACTTAAACCAAGTTATTTACAATAAGTTACATTAATTTTAAAGTTATGTAATGAAATACTATTTTATTATTATTATATTTTATTTTGCGTTACACATAATTTTTTATACAAAAACAATAAAAACATTTTTTTTTGCTAAGGCCCGCTTGCACAAGCCCGGGTTATCTTTATAACTAGAGAGTTAAATGTTAACCCGAGGTTAAATTGACAGTTTGTCATATAATATTGTCAATTTAACCTTGTGTTAGCAACTATCTCTGTCTCTGAATTAGATTTTCGTGCAAATGGGTCTAATGTAATTTAAATAAATTTAAGACACAATTCTCCTTAATCTCTTTGCTTTACATTTTACATTACTTGCTTTATCTTGGTTTAATTAAAACAGTTTCCATGAAACACTTACATATTTCTTTTGATAATTTAGACTTAGGAGCAATGAGAGTATCTTAAATCTGTAAAAACATTCCTAGAAATCTGAAAGCAAATAAGGTTAGATACTAAACTTAATTTACTTTAAATTTATATTAAGTTTCTTCTTATTTAAAATGTAATATCAAATATATTATGTTAATATATATATATATATATATATATATATATATATATATATATATATATATATATATATATATATATATATATATATATATATATATATTAACATTATATATACTGTTTTATAATAGTATTTATTATTGGTGCTTACGAGAATAATAAAATGTATAGCGTAAATATATCTATGCTTTGTTTTAAAGGAATTAATAAAGGAACATAGGAAACGCACATACCCTACAGTATTTTCCGTCAAATAATTTAAATTAGTAAAATCTGGCAAGAACTTAATTTAGAAAAGCAAATTTTTTGTTGTACTTTTTTTTTCTAACCTCAAATTTTCCCCTAAAAAACGGGTGAATATTTTCCTGGTAACACAGAGAATGAACGAAACCCTTCTTAAATTATAACCTACCTCTGTCATAATGACGAATGGTTTTCGGAGGTGACAATGAAAGATAATGGGATTGTATCATGCTGCGATCATTACAAAAGTAACGTGTGTTTGAGACGAAATAAAAGGTTTTCTGGAACGTAATATACGCAATTATATACAATTGAAAATTATATATTGCTGACATTCTCGGCATAAAACGGCTTTGCAGAGAAAAGTGTTCATACCTTTTTCATCTTTTTCATGACTTACAATTATTTTAATATTTTTAGAAACATTTTATTTTTTGTCAAACCGTACTCATTTCAATTATAATTATAAGGATTTCTGGCTGACATGAAAATATGTAACAAATTGCTGTAAAAAAAACCGAAAAATTCATCGGTACTAAAATTTTGTATAGCTATTTTGATTTCACGTTCGTAACCTATGTTCCTACGCCCGCAATTATTGAAGACAATCTGTATATACTAATGTATTATATAAAACATATATTTCATGTTTTTTCTTACATACTAAAAGTGAGCCTTGGCAATGCCTGTGACGTTGTAGAAAGAAAACAAAATTGCTCGGGCAGCGATCGACAGGCACTATATTGCTCTTGCCTGAGTTATCAAAATGTATAAAAATAAATCGGAATACTTGAGGAGCGGAGGGCAAAAAATTTCTAGCCGTCGCCTGACTTTGCCAGCCTCATGAAAACCAAATAGATTGAACAAGGGGTGGATGACTGCTATTTCATAACTGTTGCCTGAGTTTGCAAGCAGCAGTGAGAGTACAGGCAACTTCTGCCGAGCCCGAGTTCAACTCTGTAACGTCACAGGCTAATGATTGCCGGGTCAATTTATAGTAACGGAATTAAAAATAGCTCCTATGGTTCATTATACAACGCTTTGAGTAGTAGATAGATACAATTACGATAATTATATCGGTATAATTTTTCAAGAATTTGTTACTAAATATATATCCTGGTGTATTTCAGTATCTGATAA
Organism: Diachrysia chrysitis; assembly: GCA_932294365.1. Classification (NCBI taxonomy): domain Eukaryota; kingdom Metazoa; phylum Arthropoda; class Insecta; order Lepidoptera; family Noctuidae; genus Diachrysia; species Diachrysia chrysitis. The sequence continues at coordinate 1,953,423 of OW028659.1, read as the reverse complement.
TAAATGTTTGTATGCTTACTAATTTACTTGTATAATTTACTAATATGAAGAGCGAAAACGCACTAGCGACTGGCCGTATGTACGGTCTGCCGCAACGGCACGCCGCAAGCCAATCGAATGGTTGACGGTTGGCCGCAAGTCAGTGCGTTGATATCATGTTGTTTCATTTAAACTGCCTCGTTGGTCTAGTGGTCTCGGGTTCGAATCCCGGGTCGAGCCAAAAAATAGTTACTGGGTTTTTCGTTTAGAAATACTCAGTACAGCTCAGCTCAGAGTCAGGAAGTTAGGTGGTGTTTACACCCCCGTGCCTAGGAAAGCACGTAAAGCCGTTGCTCCTGCGCCTGATCTCTCCGGTCGTGTGAGAGTGAAGGAATAGAGAGTGCAACTGTGTTCGCGCATACACTCGTGCACTGAAATATCTCCCGCGCAGATGGCTAATCTCTGTTGAGAGAAGCCGCCGTGGCCGAAATTCGGTCAGGAGGACATTATTATTATTATTATTTATTATGTTTCATTTAAAAAACTACGGTCCACCGCAACAGCTCGTCGAAAGCCAATCGTAGCCGTTGACGGCTGGCCGCAAGTCAGTGCGTTTTTAATGCGATTTCATATAAAATTTTAAGCGCGGCCTGCCGCACCGCTACGTCGCATCGCGGCAAGGCGCTGATGCGTTTTTGCTCTTAACTATTTAGGACTACTTTATTCCAACAGACCTTTATAAATGTAAAAATAATGATATCTTTATTTCCATAAATTAAAGATTATACGAAGTGTTTTTGTATGATCTCCTATTAGATTAAAATCTTTCATCTGAAAATTAGATTTCCGTATTCAATTATTTAGAATCGTCCTAATTTTGTACATACTTCGTACTTCCAAGAATTTTCATTGGAATAATATACAACCTTATTTCATATTCTTTTCTACAATAACTATTAATTTGTATCTATCTACTATACCTGCTAGATAAATGAGGTTTTAAAATTGTATATCGATTGTATAAATGTAAATAATAGATAATTAATTCGAAATTATTTATAATGTGACGAAAATATGTAATGGTGTGAGTCTTTAGACGGACCAAGTGGTGTGTGATGAAAGTAAAATTGTTTGATATATAACGATGAAAAGTAAATACAATTTGAAATAATACAACTGTGTTTTTTTAATGTCTTCAAATAACAACTACCAGAAAAACCGGCCAACTATGGAGTGTATGGAGGGTTCCATACTATTTTCTGAGCCACCTTTAATTTTAAGTGTACCCATCTAGTGGTCGAATTTTCAAACTTTACTCATATTTAAGTTGCCGTTAAGTCATTTTGTCATACCCCTAATTCTTGATCGCAACTTAAGTTAACTTCGTACCACTTCTGAGTCACCTTTAATTTTTATTACTTGTATAGCGGCAACAGAAATACACTTCGTGAAAATTTCAACTCTCCTGTTGACAAATGGACGGACAGCGGAGGCATAGTAATAGGTTCCCGTTTGCACCTTTCGGTTACAGAGCCCTAAAAAGTAAACTGCATATAAAACAAACAAAAGCGTTCATTATCAAACAGATGTTTTTACAGAAAAAACATGGAAAAATACATTATTTTTTGTTTGTTGTCTATTACTAGAACGAAAATATTAGACGTTCCCCTATCTATTTTATTTAGTTTATGATAACAACCTTTTTTTTTAAGTTTACGAAGATGGCCGATAAACTGTAAATAAAAAAAGTTAAAGTTGTATTACCAAAGAAGTTTTTACTTATCAAATGGGTTATGGATTGTGGAGGCCTGAATTAGGCAGTCGCTCCATATAAAATACGGTATTTAGGTGATTCCAGTGAGGCTGGAAGCCGACTCCAACATACATGAAATACCTAGGTAAGATAAATATTATTGATGGTCTACCATAAGGTACTATTACTACGCTTACGTCCATGTAAAAATTATGAGAATCATTAATTCTGCTACTTAAACAAATGATCGCTAAAATCTGTTTTTGATTGCCAAAGACGTTTTTATTACATGTACCATGTGCAACAAAAACTTTCATATTAAAGAATTTCTTCATTTTATAAAGTTGGTGTCAAACCAAATTATTATTTCTCTGCGACCTCCGTAGTTGAGTGGCGTACACAAAGGTTTTCAAGGTGGTGCCAGCTCTGAGGTCCCGGGTTCGATCCCCGGACGGGTAAATGTAGAAAACCACTTTTCTACATTGTCTTGGGGTAGGTGTTTGTGGTACCTTCGTTGTCTCTGATTCCATAACTCAAGTGATATAGCTACTTACTTTGGGTTTAGAGCAATGTATGTGGTGTTGTCCACATTTATTTATTCAATATAATTTTTTCACGATTTCCGTGGTCGAATGGCGTACTCACCGGTTTTTCGGGTGTCGCCAGCTCTGAGGTCCCGGGTTTGATCTCCGGACGGGAAAATGTAGAAAACTTTTCTAAATTCTCTTAGGGTAGGTGTTAGTGGTACTTTCGTTGTCTCTGATTCCATAACACAAGAGCTATAGCTACTTACTTTGGTTTCAGAGCAATGTATGTGATTATGTCCAGTTTTTTTTTTGTTTAAAACATTCTGTGTTATACAATCATATAATATAGTATAGTTTAATATCGAACCTTCAATTTATTATGTCTGTGTGAATCTTAACAGGTTGTTTTCAAAACCTTAATAGAAAATATTCGGTAACGCTAACTCCATTACATGAAAATAATGCCTGCGTGGCACGAACTTTTAGACATCAATTTTATATAATTATGGAGTAATTTGCGGTATTTTGGTATAATAATGGTTGTAGGAAAATACTTGTAGGCTTAGTATAAAAATGTTGAGATCATTTTATTTAATAATAAGTCTGAATCTAGTAGTAAACATAGAGTGCTCGCATCGCTAGTAGCCCGTTGTATCGGGCGTAAGCAAATTTTTAGCTAAATGTACTACGCTCGCTTACTGATTTAAGAGACGACAGACGTTTATGCGAAAATATCGACGGTTCCGATATTATTAAGGTAATATTGGGCTTTGAGATAGTTTTAATAAAACGTTGCGCTCTGTTTTGACACTTGTTTATACTAGTGCCTACAGTTCATACTCGATAAGCGCGCTCTATAGTTTACATTTTTTTTTACTCTAAGGTCTGAATGCTACGAAATGCAATTTTGAAGACCAATCCAATGACCCTTGTTATTTTGATGGTTATTTTTGTGAATATTATTATGCCGTAGATAACATGGTCACATACCTATACATAGGATCTTTATTGAAGGTGTCTTTACCATTGATTCAAGAAGGAAAAGAAACTGATGACTACAATCTTCGAATTAGTAAAAAAAGTTGATAATAACATTTTTATATACGCTGTTGTATGAAAAAATATCAGAAGAATAAAAAGAACTAATTCGTCTATTGCAAACTACCATTTTGAAGCCGACATAAATTTTGACTATTACTATTGATCCAAATACCTACTACGATGATGCGCCAAGTCAGCCTCGTAAGGTAACACAAATTACAACAAAAACTTATCACTAAATATCTATCTAAATTTTACCTTAACCTTAAGTTAAAATTAGACACCACACCACGTCGACATGCAGCGCCTTCGACTCACTGACACCGTCATACATAATCAAACAACATCCTTTATCATTTAAAACAGTAATCCAACATAATATTTACACAATTTCACAAAAATAATATCAAAGTCGGTAATCGTTATCATTAAGTATTTCTATATATAACCATTCGCCTTTGCTGATATATATATCATAAAACATCACGACATCTAACCTAAAAAAACAAATGCTCCATTAAATATGACGCGCGTAAAATATCTATAGTCATCACCATTATTCGGCGGTCTAATTACAAGGGCAACAAAGGTGGCAGGGGATGGCAACACAACACCCATGGGGACCTGTGTTGCCAAGCTGAAGAGAAAAAACACACCGGGAAATTAAAAAAATGTGTTATTTTTTTGTTGTTATTAAAAATGTGTAATTGTTTGGTTGAAAATGCTTTGGGATTTTTTGGATTTAGGAAGAGTTTTAGTTAGTTATACTATATAGATTAAGTTTAAGGTAGGTAGGTAAGTAAATTCTTATAAATCTATACTATTATTATAAAACTGAAGAGTTTGTTTGTTTGAACGCGCTAATCTCAGGAACTACAGGTTCGAATTGAAAAAATCTTTTTGTATTGGATAGTCCGTTTATGAAGGAAGGCTATAGGCTATATAACATCACGCTACGACCAATAGGAGCGGAGCATAAATGAAAAATGTTGCAAAAATGAAAAACTGTAGATCATTTGTAGATCACGCAAATGCTGGTCCCATGCGGGGATCCTGCAACACGTCGCGCACAGTTGTAATTGGCATGGTGGTTGTGGTGGCCTATACCACTCGGCTATCCGTTCAGTCATCTATATATGGTTAAAGAACTTTATTTCTCACTAGCTGTCCCCCGCGACTTTGTTCGCGTGTTTTAGTTTCAACGGTTTTTTATTTTTGCAACATTTTTCATTTATGCTCCGCCCCTATTGGTCATAGCGTGATGTTATATAGCCTATAGCCTTCCTCAATAAACGGACTATCCAATACAAAAAGAATTTTTCAATTCGAACCAGTAGTTCCTGAGATTAGCGCGTTCAAACAAACAAACAAACAAACAAACAAACTCTTCAGCTTTATAATATTAAGTATAGATAAAAACTTTACAGTTCACTTAAAATGAGATACAAACGTGACTACATGAATATAATACAATTTGCCTCTGAACTTGCTTATTTGTAGACATAAGACGTGATACTTAAGTCAAGAAACCGGTTGTAGGGACACTCGTAAACATTGCTACTCATTTATTAATGCATTACAATGAGCACACGTGCGCCATTAGTTTAGTTTTAAATGAATTTATATTATTGCAATTTTTCATAAATTTGTTTTGTTGGAGTTAGGCGGGGATAGTGGAATAGTGCTTTAATTATTTTGTTTTGTGTCCTTTGTTATAGATTTTGTTTACAAGATTCCACCCTAAAGATCGAAAAAATCGAAAAAATTGAGCATTTCAAGAATAGAAACCTCTTGTGACATATATCTAAATGTAGATGTCACAGTAGACGTTTAAAATAGTAACATATTCTTTGATATACTAAATTCTGAAATATATACTTAATTTTTAGGATATAAAATCTTGTCATTAATCTGGGTAAATTATTGGTCTGGCAACCACACATTCGTCACATTAACTCATGAATCACATTCACGTCCGCGCCGTAATTAACTTTGTATAATAATAATATGTTCAGTATAATTGTGGATGAAATTTTTCTATAATTGTCAGTTATGAGACATAATGTTATGTTTTACGCCATCATATGTTTAAAAAAATGCGTTTGTTATTAGGAACCATTTTGATTTGGGCACCTTTAAATAATCCTATCGTAACGTAACCTTTAAACTACTTAAAGTAAATATAAAATTAAAATCCATTAGTCTGTCCAACCAGTTATGAAAAAATATGTAATAAAAAGTTTTAAAATTTTCATTAGGTACATTATTTTAAATTTTGATCAAAAGGGTCCGCCCTTTGAAAAATGGCCGAAAGATAGGTATTGGTGATTAAGATATCTTCAAACTTGTGCAGGAAATTACTAAGTTTATTAACAACGCAAGCGTCTAAGCCACTACAAAAAAAACTTTGATAATGACAGCAGACGTACCACATTTTGTTTCTGTAAATGTATCAAATATAAATTAAAAATATTCACCTCATAACACAAATATTAATAACGCTTATTGCAAAGATATAATGTTGGTTTTTGCAAAACCTTCACCAATGACCTGCGGTCAACCATAGTCGAAGTAATCCCCCTAACTAACCCATTGACTAGCCAATTTTACCGGCTTGTGCAAACCGGACCGATAGAAACTGCATTCTCGTCAAATGAAGAGGTTGGGAATAGCGAGCAAATAGGAATGGAATTTTAGAATAGCGCTCTTATTTTCATGTCGTGTAGGTCGTATTTTCTAGAGAAAAAAAACTATGGTACTATGGATTTCAAGGCTAATTGATTTGAATGAAATTTGTTAAAAAAAATACTCAGTGCATTGACAACGGGAGATGCCATACGCTGACATTCCCCTCGGCCAAAGTACATACCGGCCGTACGGTAGAATCTACCGTAGCCTTTTGTAAAAACTGACGTATCGTGTATCATGTCATGAAGATCTATTATAGTGGGCGTTTGTTTTGTTTGTGTGTTAGAATTAGGCCGGTACGCGTCTGTCAGAATACATTTTTGTTTTGCAATAGTGTTTGTTTCAAATTTTTTGTGTGCTACCTCGTTCCCCGCAAATATGGGCTAGCAAAACTTCCTACGTTTGGTGTGCTATGGCTCCTTCCCTTGTCAATGCTCTAAAAAATTATACAAGGGGCAATCCTAATCATGAGCTGACGCCATTTATTTTTGAGAAGTTGTGAAAACTTCACGACGAAGTCCATATTCCAGACAGGATATCCCATAAACAACGGATGCAATATACATTACACTTAAATTACTTAATTTCACGTTTATAATTGAAATGAAAGAAACCAGACATAAAATACTTGCCCTTGACACATTAATAATAATTTACAAAAAAACAGGTATAAATTTAATTTGCTATTTCTTCAGCAAATTAGTGTCCTTTGTCCATTCTCCTGTCTCCCCAAAAACGTTAGCTGTCGCGATAATCATATCTTCTAAGCGACCTTTGATTTATAGCTTCCGTCACCGTTTTTGTGCAAATTAGGTTTTTTAAAGCTTTTATGGTAATCTAGGGGTTTTTAGGACCGGAAGATAAAAAAGGTTGAAGTTTTTTACATATTGGTGGCGTATGAGGTTGGAATAAAAATGTATTGTTTGGTTTTTAGATAAGAAAAAGCGAAAGATTAGGGTAATAGAATTAATCGTTGATTTAAATAAAATAAATATTATTTTATATTCAAATTAGTTTAATCTATAATATAATTACCATAAACATTGTTTTTTTCACATTTATCTAAAATTCGTTACTTAAGCTCGTTGATCATTTTCATATATCTAGGATATTTCGTAGGCAGAAGATTTTTTGATAAATTTATATAGAGAAATACGTATATTGTCTTTTTGATTTGGTATTATTTTTCTAAAGGACAAACAAAAGTTAGATAATAATATTTAGGGAATTAGCGTGAAAATGCGAAAATACCTTTAGGAGGCATGGCATTTCGACCAGGTTACACAAGAGGCCGTGGTCGCAAGAAGAAAGAAGATACGGTGTACTTAAGTAAAGTAGATGATTCTGAGTTCTTCAACTACCCTACGCACCAAACTACCTGTGTCCGTATTCTGTGCATTAACCGGCTTTGCAGAAAAGCGAGGTCGTGTTAATCGGAAGTGTTACTTTTAAAAGTCAGAAGTAAAACGATTATTTCTTGTTTTCAGATCAATTTCTATCCTCATTTCTACTTCCTGCTGTCTTGTTTTTTGTGTAACAAGCATAAAAGTTAACTTCGATCCTATTAAATCTGACATCGCAACCAACTCTTAACGACCTCATAATTAAAAATGTCGGCATAAACTCAAAATTCTTAAAAACCTAATTTATATTCAAGCTCATAAAAGTTTACGAGGTGAGAATGTTCAAATAAAACGTCAAGACGATAACTAACCGAGTTTTAATTAAACGCTACAGTTAAATTTTAACTGCTGATTTAACTGATAGGCAGGTTGATTGAAGGGTTTTCCCGTTACTGGTTTCGGTTTGTCTTTTAACGAGGCATAATTCAGTATTTTCATTATCATTTATTGCTTCGCCGTTTTATTACCTTGGCCGAAAATCGAACTGAAGACCCTTGAACAATATTAAACCATGAAATAAATTAATGGCAATGACAGAAGTAAATTAAGTAAGATAGAAAATAGGCCTAAAAATTTGTACATTTTATTTTCATTACAAAGAAAGTTTTTAATAAATCAAAATTCGCCTACAATGCAATGAGTCAATGTGGTAAAAGTTGTACCTAATCAAGGCTCGTTCCTTTATTCTGGGAAAACCTTTGACAATAATAGATCGAGCTACAGAACCAAAACTTGCTAAGCAATTTAATATTTACGTCATCTATATAAATAAAATATGTCTGTCTGTAAGTTTGTCCTCTATGCTTACCAAAACCATTCATCAAATTCATGACTTTAGTAGGGTCTTCTAACGATGCACAAGACTGTTTCTGACTCAAAAAACACGTAAAAAAAACAACTAAACACTGTTTACTTGTTTAGTTTTACTTTAGGATCCCGCAATGTAGAATTTAATCCCTGTATCGCGGAGGGTTTCTCAAACATTAAATTCACATACACAAATAACACTCAGACTTGGAACAAGCATTTGTGAATCACACAAATCCTTGTCCCATGCGGGGATCAAACCCCCGGAAAGGCGTGCACAGTGGTAATTGGCGTAGTGACCTTTACCGCTCGGCTATCCGTGAAATCAATTATCATGGCGTTGCAACGCATTTAAATACCAAGACATTCATCGATGTAATCAATATCGAGTCATTAAGCGTAGGACCGTTCCCATTTCATTCATATATCATTCAAAAGAGATCACACCAGTCATTCTTTCACAAACCGTTCACGTTCAGTCTTTTAAATTACTGTCAGCAGCAAAATTGAGTTGCAAGTAGTTTACTTCAGTCTATTAAGTTGAAACTTATTCTAGCTTAAGGTAACTAAGTGACTACGAATTCTGTTATTGTATAAGTTTGAAGCGAGCTCAGTTTCAGACATCAAGTTTATTTAGATTCAGATAAATGCTGACAATTGGTTTTTGAGACATAAGTCTTTGTTCTTTAAATTGATTTTTATTGTTTTCTGCTTTTGAGATGACAGTTACCGAGTTTCCTTTCTTAAAACAATACACTCCCGCTCTAGGAAATTTAAGCCCTAAGTGGCAAGGGTTTTAAAAACCATTTAAATCACATGCGCAGAAAACTTTTTTTATTTTTGGAAAAAATAATTAAGCATCCAAATCAAAGAAAGCATGCAATACAGGGTATTTATTGGGTATGATGAGTAAAATTGTATTTAGTCCGTAAATTAAATAATAAAAAAATATTAACGGCAAACTAAGGAGATAAAGCCAATCAAAGTTCAGAATATTGGCTAATTACGTCACAATGTTACGTCAAAACGTGCGACTTCATGACGTCGTGCGACATTTCAAATCAATGTATCATCGTAAGTTTTTGCTACGAAAAAATATTAAAACGTATCTTATATTTTTCACTAATCTACCTGAAAAACATCGATCCTTATATTTATTTATTTCTATTAATTGTCATTCCTCCAGCTGCAAGAATAATAATATTCTTCCATTAGTTATTAATATTCTTCTACTAATGTTATCCGTATGTCTGTTAAGCAAATGCACCTCCACAGCCCAAGTTGATCCATATCGCCTGGACTTTCGTGATCCGACATCCAGTCCTGAAATTATGTCACTTAATTAATAAATGTGTCTAAAAACTACTTCAAAGTTTCTACTACCAAATAGTAGAAATATTAGAGGTTATATATTAATTGGCGTTAGGATCCATTAGCAAAGACCAAAGGACCTTAGGGGTAACGAATTAGCATCAAGCTTTGGATGCATTTAGCAGTAAATATGATAATGTTATTGACTCGGAGTATTTATGTGGCCACTTTGTGGGACATCCCAGGGGTTTACCATCCTCTGGTCAAAGGAGGGTTTGACCCATGTTTAAATAACCGGGTAGATTAATTTGTGATTAATAAACTATATGGTATGTCGCAGGGGGTATGAGATATAGGGTAATTTTGAGGATTTCATGATTCATAATTAAGTTATACATATAAACACAAATGTTATAGTCTCGTCTCACACATCTATATTTTTTTTGTAATTCTTAATTCCTGTAAAATTATCCTGTATAATAAATATGGTTTTATGTGATTTTCCAAGGTCAGAATTTTCAAAATGATTGTGCCAGAAACTTTTGGACCAAAAATATACATAGGTACTCGTTTGTGGCGTCAAGACCAATGAGCCAAACTAACGATCCAATAGATTCCTTTGAACTGCAAAAAACATTAAAGCAAGTCTTAATGGAGATGGCAGGACGAATTTGACTGCTTCACCGAAAATTGGTTCACCAGCTCTAGATATAGAGAGGTAGAAAGACAGTAGAGAGCCTTTGCTTTTCAGTGGACAAAAAACAACCTTTGCTGCTTACCTTCAAAGATACAAGATTGACGATAATTTACTACTGTATGCTGTATAAATTGCATGCCATCTATGATGAAGCTTTGTTAATCACACTCGTGTTTGCCAATGAAATTGGTGTTTAAACAAACATAGTTACATTTCTGTTTGTTCCTCAGTAATATTCGCTTGACTGTTTAATTTCTCCAGTTAGTTTGATTTTTAGTATCATTAAGTAATCGAAAGGTTTGGATTAACTTTATGTTTTATTAATGATTTTTCTTATGGGTCGGGTGATTTTTTTGAATTAAATATCACTGTGCATGGAGATCTTAAACGTAAGAAGTCTTAAAGTTGTCCACTGTCATCTTAATTTTCTGGTTATACCAGTATTTATCCAGTCAAGTCATTAAACAAATAATCTATGAATTTGAAGCATTCGTTTATAAATCTTATTTTTTTTAAAACCTATATTATCGGTCTTATCTACGAACAACACAATACCACAGCGTAATAAATTAAGATGACGCAGCTTCTAAATAAAAATGAAGTCATTAAAACTGGTTATCTAATCATCAACCCGTTAAATATGGCGATCAGTAACGAAGTTGATAACAGCGAGAGATTTCCCTGAAGTAGATCATTAATATGCTGTTACTAAGATAGCGGAACCCTGAGATGGGGTTCCAATATGACCGAGAAATCATACTAAACTTAGAAACACTTTGTTTTTTTATTATATGTTAAAATCTAAAAGCACTCTAGCACGCGGCAGATCAGACACCAGGTGAACTGATCAAATGAAACCTGCTGTTGGAGGCTACCTGAACTAGTGCACTAGGATGACTGCCTGCACAGACAGATGGCGTAACATCCTCAGGCGAATTATTTCTGACCCCACCTCTACCGCCACTTACCATACGACCGGTCTGTCAAGAGGATAACGATTAAGAAAAAGAAGATCTAAAAAGAACTTCAAAATTTTATAAAAAAAAAAAAAAAACAAAATCAGCCCCTGTGTTGTCTAAAACAAAACGGTTTACTCACGCATATTCTTGGGATCGCCCGACTACTTAGAACTGAGAGTTCGATTCGCGACACCACCGCCGCCGCGTCAGCTTAGGGACTCCTATTGAGTCTGAAACTAGTCGGGCGATCCCGAGAATATGCGTGAGTAAATCGTTTTGTTTATATACTCCTCACGAAAGTTATTATACAAACCCTGTGTGGTCTTTTATTTATTGGTCCTTACCAATTTTCGTGGGCGATACTACGACTCGTATTATACAATGGGCAATATTTCTTTTAAAATGGCCGAAACATTTAAAACACACAACATTTGCGACTATTAGTCACTAGCTGTATCCCGCGGTTCCGCCCGCGTGGATGTCGGTTATCGCGGTAAAAAGTAGCATATGCCACTATTTCTCAAGCTCTAGGCTATCTGCGTACCAAATTTCATTTAAAACAGTTCACTAGTTTTGGCGTGAAAGCGTGACACACAGACAGAGTTACTTTCGCATTTATAATATTAGTAAAGATTACTAACATAACCTTCACCCGCGCTCACTAACACCCCGCTTTAGAATGTTACTCAGCAGCCGGACCGACGTCTCCAGAGGCACCGGATGTGCCAACACGACGACCGGAGCGACATGAAATATGAAATCTCAGAAACTGCTTAAGATATTATCTGACCAAGCTTGACCGTATAACATGGACAAACTAATTTCACTGCAAACTGAAATAGACTGCTTCTTGTACTACAAATGTTTCCTTTTTGGACATAGTTTCGTTTATGGGTTTTGGTTTAAGATTATGTTATGGAGATACAAGAAATTTGCAAACTGAAATATATTTAACTAGCTGTTGCCCTCGTCGCCACCCGCCTGGGTATCGGAATGTATTATACATATGAACCTTCCTATTGAATCACTCTATTTATTGCTGAAACCGGCATTAAAATCCGTTGCGTAGTTTAAAAGATGTAAGCATACAATAGCAGGAGCGACTTTATTATGAACTATGTAAAGATTAACCAACCGACTTGAAGAGGGAGGTTCTCAATTCTTCGGAATATATTTTTATTTTTTTATGTATGTTCTCTGATTGTAGGAAGACACTGTTTTTTTTTGTTTTAAAAGTTGAGGTTTTCTTCTCAGTTGGTCCCGTGATGACCCGGTCAGGATCTGAAGAAAAACTATTCAAATTTTAATTGAAGTCGTTATTTTTTTTTAAGTTTATAATTATTTTTAATATTAATATATTTCTTGATACGGTTTTCTACATGCTGATTAGTATTCGTAAAGTTTCGTCTAATTTGGTTGTTTCGTTTATTTAATTTTTATGGTCAAAACCACATAACCTAAATTGATAAAATTTGACACTCACGCGGGAAGAGCCGCAACAAACAGCTGTATAATTAAGTAAAAAAACATCTGCTTATAAAACACTATGAAATGAGGTAAAGTAAAGTAATTTAGATAGCCAAAACTGAAGCACGCTGAAAATACGAACTATTACGTCCAAAAAATTTGCTTTAAAATTCCACAATGTTCGAGGAAAATTACCCATTACTACGAAATCGGGCAACATAGGCTAACTAAACGTTAAAAAAGGCAGTTACCGTGTAAACCCCTCAGGTGTGATTCTAGACACGTATTCAGATAAAAACACAGTGCTATGACGTCAGCAAATGGTTACTAGGGTACGTGATATTACTGTTGAAAATTTTAATTTAATATTCCATGTTGTGTTATTGTTTTGCTCATTTATAACCCTTTATGAAAGCAGAGCGGGGTTGTAGATCAATTATCACTATAACTCCTCAACTATCAGTGAGAAAGCAGGTGGTTTTACTTACACCATATACTTATATAATATTATTTCGAAGTAGACTATATCGTAGCTATCTATCAGTCTACTTATTCTTGAATTCAGAGGGGTACTCTTGAATAAATTTCAACTCTAATACAATGCTAAGGAATTTTTTTATCACAACACAAAAAAAATATCGGTACAAAAAAATATAGTTATAATGATGCATAAAACAAATTTATAATGAGGCATAAAATAAACATTGAGATCTTTGAATTCTAGTTAGTTCGTTCCATTAACAGTTTTTTTTGTTACACATGACCTTTAAACTCATAACAATTTTGCATTGGCATTGTATTAAAATAAAATTATTTGAAAAGTGAGGGCACAGATCAGTTTATTTATTTTTTCTTTTTAATTTTCCAACCTAAATTCAAACTTGACCTCTTTATAAAAAGATATGAGATCACACCTCCATATGCTTTTTAATACGGTTTTGTGGGGCTAATATACTTAGTATATCAAAATAACTATGGAAAGGTAAATAAATAAATAATAATTTAAATCATTGCGGAACCAAATCAGCCAAATTGTAAACTACTCAAAATTGTAAGGGATTCGACCAAACATGAATCAATTTTATTTTCCGTATAAATCACAGCCTACTCAAGAATAAATTCTAATATAAATTTCCCGTTTAGGGCTGATTTTTCTAACGTCAAATATTTTTTATTCGTGGAATACAATTTATGTCTGTCTGATTTTGTATGGAAGAACTTTAAAAAAAAACTATATTATAAATGGCGTTGGTAATATCAGCCTTAAAATACATAAACAGCGCGAAAAAAAACTCTATACCAAGCTGATAAAACGTTTCTATCACACCAGAAAATATGTACCGACTAAGCGGGTGTGTTGAAGAATATCTCGAAAGTGTAAATGAATTCCCTGGTAAGATCCCAAGGAACATTATCTTTGGAGGTACCATATATTATGCATGCGAAACTAACACCGAGTTCTCGCGAGCTAGACGTTGTAAAATGGCTTTAGTTAACACATTTCAAGCTCATTTTTAAAGTTCTGCGAATTTTTGGTTGAAATTTTATTTTGAGGTGACTTTATTTTTGATGTTGAATATTTTGTAGATGTGCTTGGATATTTTGATTTGAATGGATTTGGACTGATTTTGATTGTATTTATACAAAATTACTGCTTAGGTGCTTATTGTTTTTTTAAGTGACGGATTACGACGATCTCTCATATTTCACATAAATATCATGATTTTAGAAGCATACAATTTATAAGTTTCGTTATCCTTGATTTGTAACATTTATATGTATACACCATTTGATTAATATCAAAGAAATATTTCCTACTAGCTGCCCGCGGCTCCACCCGCGTGGTTGTTGGTTATCGCATCAAAAAGTAGCCGGTGTCTTTTCTTAGGATCCAAGCTTACCCCATACCAAGTTTCATCAAAATCGGTTCAGCGGTTTAGCGGTGAAAGCGCAATAGATAGACAGAAAGAGAAGGTATGTAATTTTGAAACCTCCAGTAAATTTTATTTAATATTCTTGCATTTAAAGGTATGTAGGAACTTGTTTAAGATCTTCTTAGTTGTCCTAGACAAAGTTATTTAATATTCAATTTGAGGGCATGTTGCCACGTTACACGAGTCTAGCAAATAACGTTTGTAGTTACCATATTTAAATCTTTCTCTTGTCTTATTACAAATCACTTACAGGTGCAGCGAATAAATCGCAACTCGATTATAGTTTTTGCATTCTGTTCCAAACCGGATTTTACCATTATTTAAACCAAAGATCGCTTTTTCTTTGTTCGCGTTTCTGAGAAGTAATATTAAGCGGGAAATGCTTCTTTCTTGTAGTAAATGTGTTTTCTACATAAAATTAATATAACCAGAGAATCGTGATTTATTTTTCCTTTTTTATAATGAGACAGATAATTATACAGACAGACCCATTATGACAGGTAACATAATTCATACTATTCTTCTTCTTCTTCATTCTAAGAGCTTAATTCTTGCTTCTTCTAGAAGAGCTATCGCAATTACTTCCGCCATCTAATCTATGTGGCGGAACATAGATTAGATTAGATCTTGTTCATGCAACACAGTTTTTTTTTTTTCACTTATTTTAAAAGGCTTCTTTTACGTCAACATCTGTTTATATCCAGCCCTCTTTTGCTGTTTCCCATTATTATTATGATTGTTATCAAAACACTAAGTTGAAGTACGCCGAGGATGCCCTTAGTGACCGTTGCGAACGTAGTTAGTCTTTCTATTACTCTGGTTTGAGGCCAAATTCAAATTTCATTTATTTAGTATCACAAAGTAGCACTTTTCAAACGTCAAAATAATAAAAAAGACAGCACACTGATTCGCCCACCCTTCACCGCTTCCTTAGAGCTCTAGCTGTGGAGAAGAAACGGTGCAACAAACTCCACAGCAGCACGCTGTCTTTCCGATAACAATAATAAAAAAATATCATTTAGGCCCTTGTAGTTTTGCCAAAAAGTCGAGTGAAGCAGATATTTCAGGTCTGATCAACGTCAAATAGTAAGTCAATCACATACATATAGATATCAAATACTTGTTACAATACTGTTTGAACCATTGGCACCATTTCAGACATTACGGAATTACAATTGACTGTTACTGTACACCGTATTATTGATTCTTACGCAACACTAAATACGAATTAATATTATGGACTTGGAGAGTTCGCACTAGGCTGAGATTGTGGCAGTTGAAAGTTTGGTTTGGCTTTTAACACACGACGAAAAAAACTAATTGTATCGAATCATCGAAAACTATGGTAGCTAATTAAAAAAAGCATAAAAAAATACTTAAAAAAAATTGTTTATTGATATAGAAAATAAGCTAGTTTTGAATAGTATTGAAATAATTATGTGAATTTCAATAAAAGCAGACTTCGTTGCAGCAACACGTTTAGTTTCAAATTTTATTTTATTTTTTTGTTTTCGTTCAGACCTCAACTGAAAACCAGCACTGCTGCTATCCAGCAGCAACAAAAAGCTGAGTTGTGGACCTACTTATCAATATTTGTTGTTTTTTTTGTATGTGCTCAAAAATTTTAATTTTCTTTCTTTTCTAAGGCCTCTCCCTACTCTCCCTCTTCTACCTTACTAAATTATCCTGTTAGGTTCCACAAAGGATATTTACATTAAATTAAAACGCTACGTTCTAACCTGCCTAGTGCGTGTCCTTCCATCTATTGTGATCACTGTGAAGGCATTTGATTCAATCTAGCGACAGACACCGTTGAGTGGAGCGTTAATGATTTGATTTGTCATGCGTACATTCCAATGTAACATATCTGAATCAAATTTTTGAGTAAATAATTCCTCAACGGAATTTTTTACTCTCGTGACACATATACATATATTATAAGCAAATTTCATGAACTTAATGCCCAATGCCTCCAACACTTAATGTTAAGTTGGCGTTAAACCTCCTGTTCTATCTGCTCTCAATTTTTTTGCCTCAATTTTTTAACTATTATGTATACTGGCGTGGCAATTACTTATTCTAATAAATTAAAAACGACTCCCACTCTATTTTAATGACTTAAATCACTGTGACGCGAGGGTTTCACAAACATTCAATTCACGTATCCAAAGAACACGAGACTTAGAACAAGCAATTGTGGATCACAAAAATGCTTGACCTATGCGGGGATCAAACCCGCGGCACGGCGCGTAGTGGTCACTAGCGACTAGTTAAGTTGTTTATATTTAACTTTGGTATACTTATACTTATATCATCAATGTTGTAAAAAGAAATCGCGAATAAATCGGTACTATTTGACAGTAAACATGGCAGTGAACAAAGACAGTACAGTACACTTACTGAATCGTATTTGCACAAAAATGAGTGTTCTCATTTTGATAAGTCATACAAATAAAAATAAATTAAATAAAAAGACATTTATTGCTACTAAAAAATAAAAACCCGGTACATATTATATATTAAATATTAGTCTGAAGAAGACAGTAGCAAAAGGAGATGGCTCAGCTAATGCTGTACCGGGACGAGCACGAACCGTCACAGCGCTGGTTTTCAGCCATTCCTACTACATACAAAGTGTTAGTGGTCAAGGGTCGATCGATAATTGATAAGAAGAGGTAGTCCTTTAGAATTTAAAGGTAGATATTATAGAAGCGGTTAAATAATAATATTGACACAAATCTGTTCCGCAAAATTCCATACAACGATCCAGTTTTATCAAACGAATTAACATATTTCGCTTAACTTTACTCAAGTTTAGCATTTATAAAACACAAGTTTCCATTGTTATGAGCCGGCTTTAAGAAACTTTAAAGTTTTCTATTATAGCCGGAGGAAATCCTTTTTTAAGTTGCGGTTAGAATTAGTTTTAGTTTTGTATCGTATTGGATGGGAGTTATATTGAGTTTAGCTTTGATGTTGTTTTAATCTAAATCGTTTTTAATTAAATTTTGTTCTTAATTATTTATTCTTAGATGAGTTTGAAAGTATCGTAAGCCTTCAGGATTAAGTGTGTTTCTTGTATGTTTACTGATTCCCAAGGGGCATAAAAAGGTATTCCCTTTTTTCCTCCTATCAGAACGTAACAATATGTGTGTTATACGTAAAAGTGACCCTATTTATTTTCATTTTTATATTTTTTTTATTTTATTAAAAAATATATATTACATACAATGTCGAGTTGTAAAAACGGCAGATTAATTAAGTACTATTAAAATAGTTGGTAATTAGACAGAGCTATACAATCAGGTGACGTCACCTTGGTAATTTGCCATACTAATCTGGGGCTGCCCCGTACAAGTCGTCGTTTTACGAAAAAGAGATAGAACATGCGTTACTACTAACTTTATAAGCTTATAACTTTTGTATTGTGTATATTTTTTTGATTTTATTTCGCAGTTCTGCTTCAATATAATACTATTATTAAAAATATTTGTCATAAATAAATAATTCGATAGTAGTCAAGTATACAATTCTTACCTACATAAGGTATTTATATATAATAATATATTACTAACGAACACCTTACGTAATGCTCTTAATTGTGTCTTGAATGTTCTTAGCGCTAGCCACAAGGGACCTTAACACGAATATGTAACGTGCAAATCGCTTAATTTAATATACATTGCGTACTTTATATGAAGATGGAACTCATTTACTTAATGTAGCTGTAAATGTAATTGTCTTGTCTGATCCTGTTATTGTGTCGTCAAAATTTACTGTTGAAGGTACGAATGTGAATCCTTTTGTGGTTCTACAGAGGGTTAGAATCTTGGACCAGTAGGATACATAACCTTTTTTACTCGACTGCGGCGAAGCCAAAAAAGGTGGGTTATGTGTTCGACCTATATGTATGTATGTTTGTGTCCCTTTCTATGTCCGCTCGTAACTACTCAACGACTCAACCGATGATAAGTAATACGTCGTTAGATTCGTCCAGATAGCGCAAGAGTTACAAGGTATACAATTCTTAAAAAAATATGGCTCTATGCGCACCTAAAATATAATTTTGTTTTCAAATCCCTCCCATTTAAACCGTATTAATAATACGAGCCTATAAATGTTCCACTGCTGGCCACAGGCTTCTTCTCATATAGAGAAGAAATGAATATTGATCACCACGCTTGCTCATTGCGGGTTGGTGATTACGGCTTCAAATTTTTGGAATCCAGGTTTCCGCACGATGTTTTCCTTCGCCGATTATCAGCGGTGTCTTAGAATAATTAAGAAAGTACATATAACTTTGAAAAAGTTACATTGGTACTTGACTGTAATGAGATTGAACCTGCAACCTTGTGCACACAAATCCGTTCATTGAACCACTAGGCCACCGCGACTTAAACATATTACTGCGTATATAATAAAAATAGCACATTATGAATCTCTTAATCCGTACTTTACATACCATTAAATACCTGATTCTCAACAATAGAACCTACATTGGTAAACTAAAAAAAAAACTATTATAGTAGAAGCAATGTACGCCATCCTCCTGCATTCAGTCGTTCGTTTTTGTGTTGAATGCATTCCCTGGAGAGACTTTGTGAGTTTTCAAAGTGAATTCTTATACACACACGTGGAGAAGAATGCCAATGTATACGGAGAATGTGGTGAATTTATTTTTCATTATGTCGCTCAGTCTATCAAAAGAAGTCTCTAATATAGCAGTATTGCATTGATCTATAATATACTAGGTGTTGCCCGCGGCTTCACCCGTGTATCGTTTATTGCAATAAAAAGTTGCCTTTGTCCTTTCTAGGGATTTAAGCTTACCCCATACCAAGTTTCATCAAAATCGGTTAAGCGATTTAGTTGTGAATGCGTCACACACAGATAGACAGAGTTTCTTTCGTATTTATAATATTAGTATGTATTATGTGACTGTTTGTGTGTTTGTATGCTTGTCTTTTCTTCGCGTAAAAACTTATGTGTGCTTGTGATGAAATTACACACACTTTTTCTTATATACTTACATATATGTATAGGCACATGTTGATATACGTACAGGCAAGTTGTTTCGAATGATTTAAGTTCAATGTTGTCTAGAGATGGTGGAGACGAAAGTGGTGGAAATCGCTGAATTGGGATGGTGACTACATTTTTTTAATATCCGTCCCTCTTTCCCGTGTGTGTCCCGTTTATTAAAATATTATTCACCTATTTTTTTTAACTTTGCCAAAAACTCATCTAGGTGTGTTTTTGTTATATATTATTATTATATTATTATTTTTTTATCTAACTTACGATAACCAGTCAACATCCCATAAAATCCAACTCACAAGCGAGCGGGATTAAAGCTCGTTCTTTCTCTGTCTGTAACATGGCTTTTGCCCCTATGCGGCCCTGCCTTATTATATAAATGTTATTACCATCATAAACCAACCTATATCTATTTTAAGACAAGAACAGCCCACAATAGCCAGTAAACACAAGTTAATTCCATCTGCGTTAATTCGTTAAGTTCTACCCTTATTTCTGAGTACGGTACATTTAATTAACATTTTGTGGTATTTATGGTCGTTTTCTGTGAAACAAAATGCACTTAGTGGCCAATAGACAGTGTAATGACCCAAACAAATGTTGTACAGGTTCGATTTGATTTCTTAGAATGATTTGTGGGTGTAATTTGAATTGTATGTGGTTAGTGGATTGGATTGGTTTATCGTTCCGTGTGTGTGATAAACATTGAGGATCAAATTACATCGCCTTGCTTTATGTTAATAAACATATAGTTATAGACCTTATGTTTATTAAATATTATGGGTCATACATACCCTTTTTTTTTTTTGTTTAGTCGTGGAATCCTCATGGACACCCACCCGCTCACTCGGGGGAGCGAACGGATAGTGTCAGACTCTTACTGACTAAACCTGAACCGCCGTGCTACGTCATCCGCGTTTCGTGTTGGTGCGTAGCACGGCGGTTCGCCTTCATGTCTGCTTCCTTTAAATGAAGAAGAGATATGAAGGTAGAATGGCCTGAATAGGACATAATTCAATATATTATATGATATTATTTTTTATTAGAGTAGCACAGAGAGCCATGGAGCGCGCTATGCTCGGCACAAAACTTCAAGACCAAGTCCGTAATGTGGATATCCGAAACCGAACCAAAGTTTGGGATGTCGGTACCACAATAATGAGACTAAAATGGAGCTGGGCAGGACACTTGGCCAGACGAAGTGATGGCCGGTGGAGCAAGGTATTGACCGAATGGTGGCCAAGTTTTAACAAAAGAAGCGTCGGTCGTCCGAGAGCTAGATGGGTCGACTCTGGATGAGACTGGCCCAGGACCGAAGAGAATGGCACATGAAAGAAGAGGCCTACCAGCAGTGGGATGACAAAGGCTGTGGATTATGATGATGTTGATGATTTATTATTTTTATATTCAATTTTTAAAACAAGGTTGACACGTACGCGCGAACCCTTAGAGATCCTTCTACCATTGTTATCTCGTCAGAAATAACAGCTTAAATAATTATTAATTATTCCAAATCGTCCTACTGCAGTATAAAAGACTTTGTACTGACGCAACAAAAATCACATCCAAAAGTATCCCAGCCATACAGTTGACACACACAATTTCAATAATATTCTATAGTCTCCCAACGCCATTCAAAAGTAGATAGGGTTGCTACATCGGCAGTACTGTAACCGCTGTAACTGCGAAAATAACGGATACTGAAATAACAGATATTGAAGTAACAGTTACTAGAGCGTCATACTAGTGTATGGAGACTACACACGCGAGTCTGTAGGACGTAACATAACACGATTCGATATTAAATGTTTTTAAATTATTTTTATTTAAGAAATATGACATAATAAAACAAATTTACTGTTTATTAACACAAATAGATTTCATACATTTTCCTTTAGAATTTTAGTGTTGTTGATTTAAATTCATACCAATAAATCAAGGTACAAATTAAAATAACATTTTGAAGGTTTTCGTATCACGTGCATCTTAACGATATAGGTATTTGCTTTATACTATAAAAAAACTAAAGTTTCTGGCCGGTTAAACGTTTTTAAAACTTCGAACTTGCGTTCGATGTAATTAAGTTTTAATAAATCTATTACAAATTAGTATCACGTATTTATAGCAGCATTATATATGTGACCAATAACATTGATTGAAGCTATGAATATTACTATTCCTTTAATAACTGTATGTGTAAATTCTAACTTCCTAAATATGGTATACTAAAAAAAACCCCATGTCTAACTTGAAAAAACCGTGAACCGTATAATATTACGTCCTATATCAAAATTCTTGGTCGACAGAGGTTGCTAGCTAGTTGCATCGTTTAATGGTGGCAATTACACTGTCTGCACTTGTTTCACATTTTATTAACAACGCCTGCAAAAATTAACTTCGGTTTGTGCCAAGTTTATTTTTAACTTTACTGAATAAACAGCTTTAGTGTTACCATCATCATTTGCGTTTCAACTTTGAGTAATAAATGTGAAAGTTTTTATTAAAAGCGCTCTGTAAATACAACTCACACGGCCATCTGATCCCAAACTAAGTAGAGCCTGTATTATGGCAACCAGACAACTGATAAACATACTTACATATTTATAAATACATACATATTATAGATAAATTACACCCAGGCACAGAAAACTCACAGTCACACAAAGATTTGTCCTAGGTGGGAATCGAACCCACGACCTCCGGTTAAGCACTCAGGTTCACTAACCACTAGACCAAGATATGTCTTGTTAAGTCCAGGTTAAAAAGTAATTGTCTAAATGGTTGTCAGATTTTCCCATAGGTAAAAACAAATCCCGTAAACTTAACAACCTCTAAATTACAAGTTTAATAAACCAATAAATAATAATAAAGGCCAATAGTTTGCCCACTCATGACCAAATGCCTCTTCACACATGAATTAACAAATAATTACCAATACATTTAATTACATGAACTACGAATTGGGCTAAGTGCGACTAATCAGTTCTAATTAATTAAGATTATCTAATTCAAACAGAGTGTAGTGGATTACACGAGGTATTACTACAAGACATTATGCTTA
Organism: Diachrysia chrysitis; assembly: GCA_932294365.1. Lineage (NCBI taxonomy): Eukaryota > Metazoa > Arthropoda > Insecta > Lepidoptera > Noctuidae > Diachrysia > Diachrysia chrysitis. The sequence continues at coordinate 1,930,759 of OW028659.1, read as the reverse complement.
AACAGACGTTTTATTTGTTCGTACTCGGACAATAACTTATAGGTTCGTAGCTAGTAAAATGGACTAACCAAGGTTTAAGTATTGCTTGCTGAGGTTTTTCCAACGATAGATGACCACTGTGACCAGGTCTATTTCACACTGAGAATGGTTTGCTCTTAAAAAATTAAGTTAATTGATTAGTCTTTTTTATTTCTTTAAAAACATTTTTTTATTAAAGAAATGAGCACGACTTAGAATACTCAGTTATCATTAATTACGCTAAAACGTTTGAGACTGTCATATCCTATAAATATTTACATCTACAATAAGTATAACAACACTATATTACAATAATTACCCAGTAATGTCCAAACTATCGTGAAATATAAATTAGACAAAATATAAAAAAAAGGATCGAGCAACAAATTTTCATATAAGTTCGTTAGAGATCGCGTTGAAATGCATTATAATCCAGTTAGTTACACAAAAAAATGGTTTTTTATTTAACCAATAAGCAAAAAACAACACTAATTAATCAGAATACTTCATTGCATTTCCCAGAAGAAAATATCACGTATTTTATTTATATAAAAAACCAATAACACAAAGTATAATATAATATCTGATCCAATTTATGAAGCTGAACGCATTCAATTGTTCCGATTGCTGTGGTATCTGGATCGCTTCCAATAACTCCAATTTGTTAGAAGAAACTGTATTATTACTGGTATATCAATTGATTATCAATAAACCTTTGATATTCGATATTTATTAGATATCTGCAGAGCAAATTATGCTGCTAGACTAACTATGAAAATTACGGTAGGTTGACTTAAGGGTATAAACGTTTAGTGACATAATCTACACTTAATATATAAAACTGAAGAGTTTGTTTGTTTGTTTGAACGCGCTAATCTCAGGAACTACTGGTCCGATTTGAAAAATTCTTTTAGTTTTGGATAACCCATTTATTGAGGAAGGCTATAAGCTATATAACATTACGCTGCGACTTTTGGTCAAAAGGAGCGGAGCATAAATGAAAAATGTTGCAAAAAATAAAAACCGTTAAAACAGCTAGTATTTGAATAAATTTCAAAAATCATCAAATGCCTTTTGATGGTCGTGGTGGCCTTGAGGTTCAGTAACTGGATTCGTATGCTCCAGGTTATCTGCTCGAACCTTGGCTAGACCAAAGAGATTTTTTTTGGTAAGGTGAGTCATTATAAAGCCGGTTTCCCGCATCGAGCACCGTGCGAAGAGGCTCGATCGTGAAAGCGCAGACGCGCCCGGTCTGTCGCAATCCATCGCGAGGCAAAGTTTACACTAAGTTGGTTAAAATTAGGTTTGATTCTTAAGACTTACTGCGCGAAATGGTTGGCGCGTGGTAGTTGGCAGTGCGGGGTGATCAGTGATATCGCGCACCGTGGCAAGCCGGCTTAAGACCACACTAAATAATGGTGAACGAGCATATCGTGAAATTGAGACCTGGATTTCAAATTAGAGATCGAGGCGAGCCAGCACGGCGATCAAAGCTCTTTTCTTCTCTGCATGAGAAGTGACCCTGGCCCTGTAGTGAAATAATTGTGTATTTAACAATATTTTATTTCATTTAAAAAAATATATATTTCAAACGGTGTAGAGTTATAAAAACTGCAGTTTAATTACCTTCACATTGAACTAGTTACAAGCATTTTAGAGTGATATCCTAAGGTGACGTCACCTTCGTAGTTCACCATACTAATCTGGGGCTGCCCCGTACAAGTCGTCGTTTTCCGAAAAAGAGATAGAACATACTTTTATTTGTGTATATATTTTTTCGAAATTGAATAAATTATTCATACATCAATTGCCTATAGAAACGTAATAATAGCAACAAAAAAATTCTCTACATCTGTGTATTTACACACCAATATTTAAACAACTATCAGAAAAAAATCCACTTCATCAAATTTTCCGCTCCAAAATCCTCATAAAATAATTCAAAGACCAAACTTCGCAATACATTGCTGTATTTGTTCTGAAACATTCACTAACAACGTGAGGAAAACCGGGATTGAAAACTTTCATTGACAGAAAGCCGAACTACAAACGTGAGGACTCAGTTTAGCTGTGACTTTCGAAGTCAGTACACGTCTCACCATGTTTCTTAGACAAACAAGAGAAATCTTAACCTGACGTGCTCTGAAAACTATTTTATGTTTGTGTGTTTCACGCTTGTTATCCTCAAGAGAATAGGTGGTGTGATTTTTTTGCTACGCTTCACAGACATTCATGTCATAAAAGATCATACTAGTTTTATTTTATTCTTAAAAAAAACCAATTTGGGGTTATTTAGAAACCGACCCGAAATCATAACCTGGTTAGGATAGTTACCTACAAGAAAAAAATTATAATACTTATATGTTCCGAGAGTAACCCTCCTCCTAACCTTACCCGACTATCCGAACACTATCCTAATTCAGTCACTAAATTAGGAAGCCTAAATAAAACTGATCGTGCGATTACACCTTTTTAAATTCCGGACAGATTTCATTTAGGATCTTAAATTCAGGATAGTGTAATAAGCGCATTAGAATCACCAGACATTACCCTAAAATAGTTATATAAAAAGGATGAAAATAAAATCATTACATAAATCATAATCATTTCATATTTCTGGTGACCCACCAACTGAAAAGTGTGATAAGCTACATTCTTCAAATTTCCGTCTAGTCATCACCTTTCAAACGACGTTGACACTTTAATCTGTCAACTCAATTGTCAGCAGTCCCCATAGACAAACTGATAACATTCGACCCTGAAAGTCAACAATGACTCAACTTTTTTTGCAAATGAACAAGCTTATATATCCTCTAGGATGACAGAACTAGTGAAGACAATTTAAACTACCACAAATAAGATGGGATGGCGTCGTTTTGTTAAAGAGGTCCTATGGTCACCTTTTGGCTCCATCATCTAAAAATCTCAAAGTTACAGTCACAAACATACATAAATATGCAAAATTTCAGCTTAATCGGGTATCAAGATGCCTGAGATTTACCTTGCGAGATTTTACCCAAAACTAACGTATAAGCGAAAGTTGAGAAAAATCATGTGGTTGCATATTTATTTATTGAATAATTTATGTACAAATCAAATCAAATCAAATCAAATCAAAATATTTTTATTTCGAGTAGGCCTTTTCAGGCACTTTCAAAACGTTAAATGACTCTAGTTGCGCGGTTCCAAAATGTCACTCCTATGGAGAAGAACCGGCAAGAAACTACATAGGTTACTCTTTTAAAAAAAAATGTAATATGTTGATACATACAATGTTAAAAAAGAAATACGATTATCTTAAAATATGCGACAACAACGTAAATAGCAAAATGTAGTAGACATGACAACAAAAATGGAAGAAAAATAAATAAAAAATAATTAAGAAATCGTACATTTTGCTTCAAATTACATTGTCGACACATTAACAATAGTCTGATGCCTGAAGCACAATAGAAAATAAAATAAAAATAAAAATAAAAAATATAAGTGAAAAAAAAAAGTAATAATTTACATATAATAAATATGTAGTCAAATCCCTAACAGGAAAGTCAAGGCATGTCCTAATGCCTTCAGAGGAAAGAAGCCATGGGCAGTTAACTGTCGTAAACAAGATTAAGATGATATAACAGACCGCCAGGGAGGCCACATAATGCAGATGATACTAATTCCACGCGCGCTTATCCTCGACGTAGTGGCTTACCTTATAGTAAGCTTTCTTTATAAGTATTGATTTCACGCACGCTTTAAACTTTTTATTTGATAGTTTTGTAATCCCATCCGGTAACTTACACATACAACTTCTGCAGAAACGACATGAGATAACATATGTACAAAAAACTGCTTACTTCTAAAGAAATGTCTACCATTACTTACACCCTTAGAGTATTTGAGCTAGATTTACATCAGTTCCACGTCTACATCAATTCCAGAGTATATTTAACGTCAATTAACTTCAGCTGAACCGGAATATTCTTAACTACCATTTATCATGTATCTAAGTGACAAGATTTGCAGTGAGTACATTTTATCTGGGTCCCATGTGACGTCATTAGGAACCCTTCTAAGGTTACACGTATTTTTGAACTTCAACTCGTTACAGCTATTTTGGTATTTCCTTAAGGGATTTGTGATATCGATTTAAGATTATGTGGGATTACTTCTCGGGAAAAAGCTAAGTCCTTATATTTAGTTTGATTTCCAGGTTGCATATTTATGTTTAAATATTCTGGCTTTGAATACCTGGGGCCAGTTCTGCGCAAAGATGGAGTAAATTATATAGAGGGCAGCCTAATTTAAGCTTTTTAAAGGACTGTGTTTCTTCGTAACAGATGTTGACCAACCCAAAAACAAAAGAGGTAGGTACAGTATAATAATAATTCTCGCAGGAATTTTAGCACGAGAAAAATGTTTCATTTCATGTGGTCTGTCCATATTCACACAGGGCTATGAATATTAACTTTAATTAAATTAGAAACTAATAACAAATAATGAAAACTTAAAAACTTAGATGTTTTCAAGCGTGGCTAGTGCTTATTCCTTCTATGAATAGGAGCATCAACTCTTTAAACGGTTATTTAAAGTAACGAAATAAAAAACATCTTGGTCCTTGCAGTATGCATTTTCTTTATACAATCAAGTTCCAATCATCAGGTATTAATTACCAAGCACCGCCACGCTTACACTTGAGTAGTGACATTATAATATATGTAGTGTATGTTATTAAACAAATGTCCTAAACAAACATTTTTATTCCCCCGTACATATCAATAAATGTCATTTAAATGTATACGGAGGCCCGCGTACCAATTGAATTCGCAGCATTCAATTCCATTGATATTCAGTTTTGGTTCAACTATGGTTTTATTTTAACTTTCTGTGCGGTGTAAAATATTCAAATGGGTTTTTTGGTGATACCAGATTGAAATATTGTCAATCTGTTTATACGAGAATAGATTATTTTTTGATATGTAGATGGAAAAGTGAAAAATTGATTTTATTTTAATAATTTAATACAAATAAAACTGAATTCAGTGCGTATTTTATGACGCTTGTAACCTCTGATATGAGTCAAAGGTATATTTTTTAATATATTACATTTTGCAGAAAAATATAGAGCCAAATTTACGGGCCTGTTGGTCTTGTGGTTAGTGACCCTGACTGCTAAACCGGAGGTCGTGGGTTCGATTCCCACCCAAGACAAATCTTTGTGTTATGAGCATGATCATTTGTTCTGTGTCTGGGTGTAATTTATCTATATTATGTATGTATTTAGAAATATATAAGTAAGTTTATAAGTAAGTTTATCAGTTGTCTGGTTGCCATAGTACAGGCTCTGCCTAGTTAGGGATCAGATGGCCGAGTGTAAGTTGTCCCGAGATATAAAAAAAAAAAAAATAGTTGGTTAAGTCTTTTAATGAACATGGGCGTGATCATTTAGACTATGTTTAAGCAGTAAGGTTTTCTCGAAGTCCTTTTTTCCACTGGCTCTTTCAATAGTTTTACCCCTGTGTATATATTTTTTATCCAGTCCCAATACTAAATAGATCCCGTGCAATTTCATCCTTTTAGTGACCCTGACTTCTAAACCGGAGGTCGTGTGTTCGATACCCACCCAAGAAAAATCTTTGTGTGATGATCGTATCGGTAATACGTATAAATTCAGAAATATAAGTATGTTTATCAGTTGTCTGGTTGCCATAATACATGCTCTGCCTAGTTTCGGATCAAATGGCCGTGTGTGTGAGTTTTCCCAAGAAATTATTATTAGCGAGGTGCCCTATATTACCAACATGATAAAGCACCAAATAAAAAGCAATTTCTATCTCGTCCAAAAAAAAGTAGCCTCTATTTCTTGACTGATATTCTCAGGTAGCATCTTACAGCTTAACTTAAGATACTCCAAAAATGTTTCGGAAAGAAAACAACAGCTCCTAATTTCGAACAAAGCACTCCATGTTTCGAAACCATCTTGCCTTGAATGTTTTGTTAAAGCCACATTCTCGTAACTTTTATGTAAAGCGAGTTTTTTTTTTATCTTAGAGGCTTAAAGGTACTTGTCGGGTTTCGCGAATTCTTTCCCGTTAAGAATTGAGCCTTGAATAATGAGTGAGGAAAGTTCTTCACTTTACTTGCTACTTGGACAAGGTTTTGTTATTTTTTTAGGATACGTATGTGAGTGGGTTAGAATAAGATCTCGGGGCCATTCTAGAGGTGTTAATTTATTCATGGTCTTTATACTTACATAGTCGCTATACTTGGCGATCTAGTTATTTTTAAGATTACAGATTACTTATTAGATTTTCAGATTAGGCTTAGTAGCCAAGTGACATTTCTAAAACGATGTTACCAATATTACCAAACAAAAATGGGACTTTCAAAGAACTATCCCCTTTTATAGTTATTCCAAAACATTATTTTGTGACGGTAATTGTAAAACCAGGATTGAAAAATCAGAAATTCCTATCCCGCAATGAGTCAGCATACTTCTTGTTTCTCTGTTAGTGCAGACATCTTTGATATGCCTTTTTTTCCCCCAACAATTCTTAAAACTTAAGCGAAGGTTATTAACCTTACTATTCTTTTTTAAACTGACAAGACTTCATTTTTTTGTGACGGATAAGTTCAACGTAATCGAAAATATTATTTACATTCTGAAATTGGTTTTGGCTATGGATTCAGACTCTGTCTAGTCTCTCGTATACTAGACTTGTCGCAAATATTTGCATAGCACGTCGGACGCCATCTCCGAGCTCATCGAATCGTCAAACAATATCTCTATTTTAAAGGATTATTATTTTTGAGACGATTAAAGAGATTTCTTTTGTTTTTTTAGGCAAAAATAGGACAAGCGGTTTCATTGATGGTTCAGTTTGTATGAATTTTTGGTTAAGTGCAAAAGGAAATTTTTGTCAATCATTGATAGAAAAATTGTAAATGGAGCAGCAAAGTACAACAAATGTACTGTAATTTTGTTCAGTGACCACTGTTCATAGATTATAGTTGTGGCTACAAGCCTTAAGACTTTGGTTACATAATTACACATAAACAGATTTACATACATTTCCATCCAATCAATTTTTATTCTATTTAAAAGTGAAATTACGTTAAGTTTTTTTTTTCGTTCGACAGTTATGCCAAATTAAATTGGACTTCAGAAAAACTATTTAGAGATCTCTCTTCGTTACTTTTGGTTGGCGACACCACAGCAATGGAAACACCTAAATAAGGAATGCACAGGCCAGAAAAAAAATACTGTAAAGAAGAAAAAGTACCCAACAGTGGGTGGTAATTGACTGAAATGATGATAGTGTCATCATGGAAACGTATATAATCGAAATAAAGTTTACAGCGAAAAAGCTATCTAAACATATCCATACTAAGCCTCCTTACTTCTATTCAAGAACATCGGAGAAGCAGGCGTTATTCACGGCCTAATCTGCCAGTAACAGCGTGAGTGATGTTGTTCCGCGTCTGATTGCAACACCGTCAATTGTGTGTAATGGCCGCCGGACTTAGGGTTGTCAACTTACAAGTTAAAAATATAAAGTTGTTTTTGGACGATTTTATAGGTAATTATGATTTCGTTTAAGTTAATGATGTAACAAGTTTCGTGTTGTGTGGTCTGTAGAATTTGTTGCCGGGTCTACTCCAGAATGACATTTAAAAATTGTGTAACTGATTTCATAATATATCACCATTTCTAAAGCTATCGGAACTTTTATTGGATTTTTTTTTGTGATTCCATTTTTATTTGTCACACTTGAGCTAACAGACTCAATATAATTTTTGATGACGGACGTTACATGACTTTTACCAATTGGGTAAGTTCGACATAACACCTACAAATCTTATGAAACTACAAAAAAAAACACGCAAAATAAAATTCATAAACATTTTATTTTACCGAGTTTTTGACAACTTGATGAAAGAAAAGGCTTTAAGTTCTTTGAACTTTAGCATCACGAAATCGAGAAGAACTAACCCTAACAGCATGTAACATTTTATCGCTAGCAGCCTTATGAGGCAGACCGTCATGCGAAAATTTATGACTATGTCTTACTACCTTTTTATTTCGCGCCAAATAAGTGTTTTATTCCCCAGTGTGGAGAACAATTGTGCCGACATCAGAATGCTTACAGATCTTTTGTCTTTATAGAAATTTTGTTGGAGAAGATTAATGTGACCACTTTCTGTGTAGACCGATGATATTGTTGGTCTTAAATGGAAACGATAATATAATAGAAAAATGTTGTCTCCTTTTAAAATTAAATTAGAGAATTTTCACCCAGTATATACTTTTTAATTTTTAAACACATGTTTTTCAAGTCAGTAGGATACATGTGCGTGCTTTTATTTATATTATACCTTGAAAACCGGTGTGTAAGCCAGTCGACCACAGAGGTCGTCGAGACTTAACTAACTACTTGTGTTATCTTATGTACAAAAAGCATTTTTTTTATTACATTCCAAGTGTGTCTGTATAAACGTGACATTAGATAAGAAAAACACTATGCAATTTTCATAAAAATATTGTTTTGTAAAAATATATTTTAAGCTATCCAAATACTACTAAAATAACAAATATTTCACATAAAAATCCAAATTGAACCTTTAGTTCGTTACTACTGTAAAAAAACTGATTGTACTGAACAGTGAACCATTGTTCGTTCGTAAATATTTTGCAGTTCATTATAAACTGTGGTCTAAATTAACGCTGTGTGTACAAAGGCTTACGTTTCAGTGCGCTACACAACAAGTTTTAATTCACCAGCTTTATACAGAGTTTAGTACGTTTTTTACATTATTATATTTACCTAAAATGTGTTTTTTGTTGGTATAGGCTTTTTTAGGGTTCCGTACGTAAAAGTGAAAAATATAACCCATATAGGGTCACTTTGTTTTTCTTCTGTCTGTATGTCGGTCTGTCGAGATTTTTTTAGGTATCGTCTTGAAATTAGTATCTTTTATTGTCAGATCCACAAAAATATTCTAGTTTCGACGTCAACGCAATTAAAAGATACAGCCATTTATTTTCCAAAAAAATCCGAGAAAGTCCAAACCTCAAAGCTATGCAACGGTCTACAGCATCTTCTCAAGGACACCAAAAAAAAAAGACCTGTCTTTTTCTTTCTGCCCTTTTCCCAATTTACTTGGGGTCGGAGCACAATGATTTCTCCTTCCATTCCACTCTGTTACTGTCATTCACAGATTTTTCCCTCATATCATCTCTCACACCATGGATCCACCTTTTCTTCGGCCTTCCTCTTCCTCTCCAGCCCTCCACATTATTCACATGCATTTTATCCCTCCTCATTACATGCCCATGCCTAAGCGATTACCTTAAAAAACAAACGACCTTATTACCTAAAATTTTAAACACCAATTTCTTGCTGAATATTGGTAACCTTAAATGACCTTCATAAACGTACAAAAAAGTCAATCAAGCTCCTTAAATGGGAATCGCCGAACGAAAATTATTAAAAAACTAAATAATACCTCAAAAAATTTCGTTTACTTCCCTAATCTTCAAATCACTTCATCCGCAAATCTTAAAATATTATTCTATGGACCAATCGTTATCCGACTGGTTAGATGAAACTTCAAAATGATTCCCATTTAAAGTTTCGGACTTCGTCGAACAAGGGGTTTTGTCTTGAAACCGCTAAATTTAAAGTGGATAGTGTCTTTAGTACTAGGAAGCTGAACTTTGGATTTAATTGACAGTCAAAACTGATACTTAGTAGACGTTTTGTTGCGTGTCTGAATAGTAGCTATAGTAGAATTTTATTACCTGAGAAATATAGTGAGTCTTGTATGTCTTGTAAATGAAAAATTAATGTTATTGATCATTGAAGGACGTTTACCTCTGTTGAAAAGAGAAGAAACAAGTGAATTCTGCTGTCATGCCGTGGCAAGATTTTGGCCAGACAACTAAGACCACAGATATAGATAGACATAGGCAACGCGAGAGGTTAAGCATAATATGCTTAACGTGGCAACTGTAGCGCTCAGTCTGCATCGGTTCGCCGCGCTTGTAGGTTTCACCAATCTGTACCGACCATTATCATATTTATAAGTAGATTCGAGTTTAAAATCATCAGTAAAAAATGGCACGTTCGGTTTTTTTTTTAAATGGTGATACTTGCATTATATCTAGGTTTATCTATGACTAAGACCGTAACAATAACTCGGTGACCATAAAAAATGCGCCAGATATATTTGAGTAGCATTTAAACAAATAAGCTTATTTTGTATGATGAGCATGAACGTTTTTTTGTATACTAAACAGATTAATATACATAAAAGTTTTATGCCATTGGTAGGTGTGATACAAAAAAATCAACGTTAAAAAAAATAAAGTTAGCTTTAAATACATTCACATATTCTGAAAGTAACAAAAATAGCCAGTAAAACATTAAAAGGTTTGCGGTTTAAAAGTTAAGTAAAATAAAAGTTAATCCCTAAATACGGCACGTATTGTACAGAATTCATTGCATATGTTATTACCGGTTCAATAAACTAAAGAAACAAACATTTGGTAACGCATCGCATGTAGTGAAACGATTATACAGGGTTGTATTTAGAAGTAAACCGGTATGTAACTTTTTATGCTAGCTTTTCCTTCTATTTGCGGGCATAAAACAAGAAAATGTTTTTGTGTTGAGACTTTTACTGCGGAAAAAAAGACAAATGACAACTACAATTTGACGAAAACTTCAATTATGACGACCTCCGTGGTCGAGAGGGTTTTCAAGGTGTCGCCAGCTCTGAGGTCCCGGGTTCGATCCCCGGTCGGGTCAATGTAGAAAACCCCTTTTCTACATTGTCTCGGGTCTGGGTGTTTGTGGTACCTTCGTTGTCTCTAAATTCCATAACACAAGTGCTTTAGCTACTTACTTTGGTTTCAGAGCAATGTATGTGATGTTGTCCATATTTATTTATTTATTTACAATCATAATAAAAATTCAGCAAAATCGGTTATACCTTTCTCAAGTGATGTTCCAAAATGCACAAGGCAATTAATATATAATTATATTACTAACTGTTGCCCGCGGCTCCGATTATCGCAGCAAAAAGTAGCCTATATCATTTCTTAAAACCAAGCCTTAGCCCATTCAAAGTTTTAATAAAATCAGTTCAGCATTTTAACCGTGAAATCGTAACAGAAGGTCAGACAAACAGACTTAGTTTTGCATTTATAATATTAGTCTAGAAATATGGATGGATAATAATAATCAAAGAGTCTTTTTTTATCTGAATAATCTATGTCTTGCATAATTATGAACTGATAAAATCTTTATTCCTTCAGAGTAAGAACGGCTAATCTCTAGTTCTCTGGAGAAATCTTTGCATTCATGGAGTTTTTCAACTATCTTTGTCAAAGAATGATACGAAATGCTATGCATTCTTCAGGGTATACAAAATATAATGTTATAAACATGCATGTTACATCTCTCGTATGGCGGTGTTCTTGAGACGACGTTCCAGCATCCTTGTGTGAAGCATGCGGTTTGCTCACGGTAAGCAGCGTTTAAATACCACCACAACTTATAACACCAACACCACTTATATTCATTTAAAAGATTTAATCTTTTAATTATTTTACTATGTTATATTTCGTTCATTATACTAATTGTGCTCTTTTGTTTTTACAAGCAAGCTGGACAACTTGAGAATTATAGAGGACATTTAATTCAATAAATAAATTCGATAACTATAATTAGAGATAAGAGGGTGAAATAAATACTCTTCAGTGTAATTGTGTTAAAAAATCGATGAGCAGTATTTTTGTAGCAATTTCTTATATCTTAAAAATTAAATATATTCATAGGAATATCAGTTTTCGATTGACGAAGGAATCGGAAAATATATACAAATGGTATATTGTAAGTTTTTGATTTACTATCGTTTAAGTTATAAGTTGTATGTAATTGTTAAAATAAATGTAACTAAATCAATTAAAAAAAAACTACTTTTTTTCCCCAAATCCGTCCCCTAAACTTGGTTCAGTGGTTCCACTTACAGGTCGTAGACATTAGAACCAATCACGCTAAGTTCGTGTTGATTACACTTTTGTCGCAATCATAAGATTAACACTCAAATCTAAGGGCAATTTGAAAATCAATGGCCTAGCTTACACCTTAACGAATTTTAAGTTTGAAATAAGGTAAGATAAGATAAGATATATTTATTTGTAAGAATATGGTACAGTTAAGATGTTACAAAATTTTTTTATCCATAATATTCTGCCGTTTCCGTAGGTACAAACAATTATTATAATAAAACTATTACACATAAACAAAACATTAAAAAAACAATTACTATAAAATAAAAACATAATCTGGGTAATAAGTGTTTATTTCTTATGGGACCATCTCTCAAGTATACAACCTACCTATCAATAACAAAAACCTTTTTTAAAATCGATCGACATTTTTGTCGGAGATAACGTGACAAACTTATAAAAAAACCTATCATAACTTCGATTCGAGGCGCGGCCAAAAATCGCTATATGATTTTTCTGTTTACATTATGACGCTTCAGAAAGGTTGTTGACATTATATTGAACTTTTACGGGTAATTATCGTTTTGTATTATTTTGTAGATGGCTGATGGATTTTCAAATATAAATACGTGTGTTTGTAACTTCTGCACGCGAAAACGATTCAGAGATTTATGCTTTTTTTGCATTTGTATTGCAATATGTGGAATTACCAAAATCAAATTAAAGAAAAAAATTGTCGGTATTCGTTTAAAATATATATATTTTACTGAACTAAAGCTTACACACAGATAAGAAGATAGACCCTATATCTGTGGTCATACAACTTTTACTAGATACAGTTTTGAATTTAATAATATAAAAAGTTTCTTAATTCTTTATTGTACACATAACACATAAAACAGTAATATAATAATAAATTTTATGTACATATGCGAGCTTAACTCAAAATTGAGTTCTCTAACAGCAAACCTTTGAGTGGTAGAGTGAATAAAATATCTAATGAGGATAGGAAGAAGTACAATCACAATAAAAATACACATACATAAAAATAATACTTAAAATACACAAGTTTGTTATTAGTTAGAACTAAAATGTTTAAAATTTAAACATTTAATGCCTAGTTCTTAATTAAAATCAAGATATTAAACATGAATATCGAAATTATTAAAATAAGACTACTACTTTTATTAACTTTAAAATCTAATAGCATTTTTAATCCTTAAATACGATCTAGCTTCTTTTCAGGCTGAAATTCAGGTAAATGCTTTAGCTAAGATTGGCAGGTTTTGTTCTCACTGTCAACCGCGAACACAATGGATAAAGAACAACGCTTCCTTTTATCTTTTATTTCACGTTTTACTGTAGTGGTGTGGAAATGATAAACATTTTCTAAAAGGAAAATATTTAAGCGGTTATGTTGGTAGTAAATAATTATTTCTTATTGTTCTAATATTGGTACTCATTTTGCTTTTATAAGTTTACTTTGAAATTGTATACTTATTTTCTTTTAGAATAAAGTGATATTGCACACACACTGTTTATTATTACGGATAATTCGGATTCAGGAAGTTAGGTGTGCCTCGGAAAGCACGTAAAGCCGTTGGTCCTGCGCCTGATCTCTCACCGGTCGTGTCGGATTGCCGTCCCATCGGACTATGAGAGTGAAGGAATAGAGAGTGCAACTGTGTTCGCGCATACACTCGTGCTCTGAAATATCTCCCGCGCAGATGGCTAATCTCTGTTTAGAAGGGCCGCCGTGACCGAAATTCGGTATGTATCGGTCGTTTAAGGTTGGGCACCCTTAAACAAAATCGATATTTCGTTTTTTTTTTTTTTCAAGAATTGTGCTAACTGCTTGACTTTCTGATTGCCAACATAGATACCTACATAAATGTTTTGAGCCAGTTAAAAGTAAGAAAAATCTATGCAATTGATAAAATAAAAACACGGTCAAAGACAAAATCAAAACAAAAGCTCACTTATTCCAACTAGGCTACAAAGCAGCTCTTTAAGAACGTCAATACAATGGACAGAACCCTGATTCGCCCACTCTTCACCGCTTCCTAAGTGACTATGGAGAAGAAACGGCGCAACAAACTCCCCAGCAGCACGCTGTCATTCCGTTTACAATAATATTAATAAATATAATTTAGGGACCGCGCCGTAAACAAAGTGTTTGAGGTACAAAAAAGGGGTTTACCTAAAATCCGTTTTAAACCATATTTAGAATAAGTTTGTGACAAGACCTAATGTTTCCATCTAGAAATAGACATCGAACAAAGCAATCAATAACATACAAAGAGACTACTATCTCCGTCTTAATAATAAGTACACACTCAAAGATCTATTCTCTAGAACTACACAATCAATTGAATAAAAACAAAGCAAATAAAAAAGTACAACGCACCACTCTTCTCTTAAACATTTTCTAGCACAGTAGAAAACAATAAAAGATTAAGAAAACACTTTATTTTGTAGCAAAGAAAGTCTTTAGTCACAGACTTGTCGCCATTTTAGTACGCTAGAATTAGGGTTGACAATCAAAAATAAACTATTTTATACTTTACTAGCTGTCCCCCGCGACTTTGTCCGCGTGTTTTAGTTTCAACGTTTTTTCATTTTTGCGACATTTTTCATTTATGCTCCGCTCCTATTGGTCGTAGCGTGATGTTATATAGCCTATAGCCTTCCTCAATAAATGAGCTATCCAACACTGAAAGAATTTTTCAAATCGGACCAGTAGTTCCTGAGATTAGCGCGTTCAAACAAACAAACAAACTCTTCAGCTTTATAATATTAGTATAGATTAGTATAGATAATATTGTTTTTAACGTATTTATTACGCATCAACGCATAAGCATCGAATATTTGTTATTAAATGCAAATATTTGAAAGGAAATTTTAAACGTCAGGCAGAACTCGAACCTGTCATACTTAGATTTGTACTTGAAAATTAGCAGTATTCAAATCCCATTGAATGATATTTTATGATAAACTCATTCAATAAGACTGCATAAACTTAGAGGGTTGGATTGATGATTTTAATCATTATAATTCTGTAAATAAAACCGTATTACGATCGCGAATGGTATTTTGTTTAAAAAAACAGCCTGAAAATGACCAAATGAGCAAATTGCAAAAAAACGTAAGAAAATTGAATTTCGCGGGCTACCCTGACGCTTCCACTTTAAGGTTCAAACTTGTACATTTATAAGGACGTACACCCAAGTTTGAGATAACTTTTGTTAGCAGTATCTTATTAGGATAGTGAAGCGGCTCAACCGGTGGTAAGGGAATACTGGACCTATGCAGAGAGCATCTATTCAGACTTCATACAAAGGTCCAGCTTTGTATGAAGACTTAATAGGTAAATAAATAAATAAATTAATGTGGACAACATCACATACATTGCTCTGAAATCAAAGTAAGTAGCTAAAGCACTTGTGTTATGGAATTCAGAGACAACGAAGGTACCACAAACACCCAGACCCGAGACAATGTAGAAAAGTGGTTTTCTATATTGACCCGGCCGGGGATCGAACCCGGGACCTCAGAGCTGGCGACACCTTGAAAACCGGTGTGTACGGCACTCGACCACGGAGGTCGTCAATAGGTGCTCTCTTAACAAACATAAACTGGTAAAAAAAGCAGGTAAATCTATGTATTTAAAACAAACTCAGGTCAGTTACACTATTTATAACTCAAGAACAGGCAGACCGATTTTCATGATTTTTGATTTGTTGAATTAATCTCTATCCTGAATAGCAGAATAACTATAAAAAACATCTGACAAAATCGGGAACGGTGACTTACACGGGTAAAACTGCAGGGCACCCCTAGTATTGAATAAAAACTTCTAACAAGTCAAAGCTAGACTTTTATGACGATAAAGTTATTAATTCCCACCTGGATTCGTGTCAACCCTAATAGGCAAGTTGGACACAAAAGTAACGTTTTCTTTTCTAGAAAATTCTTTTGTTAATACCGGTATTTGTCACCTGAAGATAAATATTATAACACAATATAACAATCTTTTGTATTGCCTTAGTACGAAACTGACAAAGGAGGATTTTTATAATAGTTTAGTAAGTTTAAAAGTTAGGTGTGCTGAAGAATAATATTTTATTTTCCTTTGCGTTATGTGTGACTTCTTAAAAGTTTTTATATATATAATATTTTTTTATTCATGAACATGAACACAGAGTCCATACAACTGTAACATCAGCATCAGTCAGCAGCTGAAGAGAGACCTACTCTATATATATATCTCTGTAATACACCGGATAATCACCTATAGTTGCATATACTGCAAATTTAGTATAATATATAAGATGCATATAATACTAAATAAACCAGTCTTATTCAATAGGAGCGCGGACATTTTTTTTTATTAACAACACACATAGATTATTAAAAAATATTAGACACGTATTTTTTGTTTTTCAAATACCCAAACAATGAGGAAGATACATCGAATGGAAATGTCGGAAGACGTCACTTGTAGGTACTTTTTTTACCCACAAGTGACTTCACAAGCCCCACACTCCTACACTTTAAAGCGCTTTAACTTTGATATTTTTCATTGACTTGATAAAAGAAAAAATACCAGTTTTTTTTTCTTTTTTTATCTATCTGGTTGACTAAATAAATATGTTCTTTTCATACCCAGTCCGCACTCCTATTATTTGAGTTAGACTCATCTCCCTTCCATCTCACTGAGGCTAAGACACCTTTCGCCATCAGTACATCGGTTTTCTTAGTCTGATTAAACGGCAATGAGATCATTCACTACACCTTATACCCTTCTTCCTGCTCATACTCCGCCTGTTGCCTTAGTACCTCCTGTCCTCGGACATAGGGTGGCAGGTTGTGTGGGTTAGGTTGCTGTACAGGCTCGCTAGGGTAGCTCTGTCTTAAAAGTCTGTATATTATAGTAACGTTAAGTCAAGCACAAAAGAAATAAAAGTTAGACAGACGATAATGAACTCTAAGAAGTTAACTAGTTAGCAGTTTTGGTAAAACTGGTGTAAATAACCTTTAAACTTGCATTGTTATATGTGGTTCTACAACAATTTTAACATACCCGAGGGCTTTTACTAAATAACATGTAAAATGACCCACAAAATGTGTGTACAATAATGATGATATACATTGCTTCAGGATGGATAAGCTTCTAAAATTTATGCGGGATTTGGGATTAACCTGTATTTAGTTATTTAACTGGTCATACAGTATGTTAGGGCATTAAATAAAAACTTATATTATAAAATGTAAAACCAGTGTAGGTATGAAAATTGGAGGCACGGGTTTTGTGGCGTAATTTAGGTCCTATGTCCAGTAGTACACCGGGATAGGCTGAGTAAAGTAAGTGAAAACTAAATTTTAAACCGCGGTTGCCGCAGATAACCCATAGATAACTGATTTAATTCTGAGATTCCTATACCATCGGAAAGTAGTTTAATAATTCTCAAACTTTTTAAATACCGATATTCAGCTTTAGGTGTTTTTGCAGACTGAAAGCTTAGATATATCAATATAGTTACATTTAACATCTATAGTTAAGTAAAACTTTTTTTTTGTTTCATTAAGTTGTGATGCTACCTTTGCTTGATCACTATAAAATGGCAGTTTTACTTTCAATGCCCTTACTCTTAAATTTTATTTTAATTTCAATACAATGCAATTGCAAATTTGATATTAGTTGAACAGGCAGGAAATTCCACTTAATTAAAAAAAATGCTGTCAATGGAAAGCACTGACAGGAATTTAAACATTGAGAGTATTTTTTTGCACAGTGTGTTGTTTTTATGCCTGCTAAATGAATAACAAAGTTGCATTGGCATTGTATTAGAATTAAAATTGAATTGGAGAGTAAGGGCACAGGTTTGGCGAGAACGGGCCTCTGACCACAGCCACCGTTGGCCAGCGATACGTGTGTGTCTATACAAAATACCTATAAGGTCTTATATATTTTCGTTTGACTTTGTATGTAAAATACTATTAATCAACCAAGGAACTAGAGTTTATAGTTTTTGATTTTGATTCAAACGACTTTTTCTCTTGCCCCATAGTCGCTCTTACCCCACATGACCTTATGAAAAAAGTGTGTTGCCTTTTCTATAATCGAAATAAGTAGTAATCCTACTTCCTTTTAAGAACAAATGAAAAAACAAAGGAATAAGCCAGAATATATTTGCCTGAGTTTGATTGACCCGCAAGCAACTGAGCCAACAGGTTTTCCACAATAATATAACTTACATTCGTAACATCATATTTAATTTTTAATATCGCAGTTCTCTTTTTATTTTAACGCGCTCCAAGGATGCGACGTATTCAAAAACTTGCTCTAAATTTTACGTGCTTTTAAAATTGTTACATTTATGCTTCTACACGTTTTAATACCGTTTTATTAAAGTGTATATCTTTATGCTTATACTCTGAATTTGTGTGTGTTATTAGAGGAAAGGCAGACGGAGATTTTTGAATATTAGGTATTTGAAAAAACTATTGCTGTCGCACGGCGTCCGGTCTATCTGTCTAAGTGTGACAAGGACAACTTCAGGACCGTAAAAACGTTGTATTTCGTGATTCGGCTCTCGACTATTTCCTCCTAAATTATTAAACCAATTAAAAAAAATATTTCATTTACTGAATAAGAAAAATTTTCATTATACCACTATTTTTCTTTTATTATCAATAGTTGTAAAATTTGTCCGCTACGCCTCTGAAAAAAGCTATCTAAATAGGCATTTTTTGGGGATTCCAGTGCTATTAAATGTAACGTGTCTTCAAAAAGGAAAACATAGAACTAATTATTTGCCATAATTAGTTCTTATGTGTTTATATTAGATATTATCTTTCTCTACCTGAGAAGAGGCCTGTGCTCAGCAGTGTGACATTTGTAGGCCGGTATTATTGTTATATTATTACACAAACAAATAAAATAGGCAAACTGTCTGGCTACACCACCGTGTCATAAGCTTATTATTATCGGGCCCAGTTGGGTTTGAAAGTTTGAAACTAGTCGGGCTTCTCCAATAGTAGATAATCTGTGAGTAAAGCCATTGCTACCATGTTATCCAAAATTTGCCCTATTTTTTAATTTTAAAATTTTTTTCTATTATTAATTTCCGATTAGTTTTTATTGTAGCAATTTAATCATTTTATATCTTGACATTGTAGTTTTTTATTATTTTGTGTTTTGTACTTATTTCATCAAACTGTAATAATTGTAAGGGACAAGCTGAAATAAATGGATTTTACTTATTGTAATCTGCATAACACATTACCTTGCCTGCAATTTTTGAATAACAAAATGAAATGGGTTGTGTGCCTAATTGTAAAATAAGGAATAATCGTTTTTATAATTAATTCTAATTTTGTTTAATCTTATTGCACCTTACTGCAGTTTTAAAGTATTCTTTACACTATACCTGGAACCACAATTTCTTTTCTAAGGTTTTAATCGGAACATTTATAACGCCTTTTAAATCCAAAATGAAAGTCGTAAAATGCAACCCACATGAGTTGCACTGTGTATATTAAGTATTATATGTTTATGTTACAGTCAAAACTCTTAACCGGACAAAAGTATATTTAACTAAAAAAAAAAGCACAGGCAAAAGTTGACTGACTTGAAAATACGAGTGGATAAAACTAGTTTTAAATTTTTATTTTTTTTATTGTTTTTGGAAACGTTCCACGACGACGAAGATTTTGATCAAAAGCTTCAGTCAAAATCACTATTGACTACAAAACAGTCAAAAACACTACCTATAACTTAACCAATGATTTTCAGGCAAAATTAGTTTTAATGGAATTTGTTAAACAAAACTACTTTTGATCTGCCTTTTATTGGGCAATGCTAAATAATAGTATTTTTGCCTGTAGTAGCTGTCAAAAGTAGGTAAACTTTTGTCTGCTACTTCAAGCAAAAATACTATTATTTAGAACAAAACGGTATACTCACGCATGTATTCTCGGGATCGCCCGATCAGTTTGACTCGCGACACTACCGCCGCCGCGTGATCTCATTATTAGGGACTCCTATTGAGTCTAAAACTAGTCGGGTGATCCCGAGAATATGCGTGAGTAAACAGTTATGTTCTAAATAATTATGAATACTCCCCACGAAAGTTATTATACAAAAATACTATTAACCAACCTTTGCGATCAAAACTACTTTTGACTGATTTTGCCAGTTAAAAGTACTTTTGACGGGATAAGAGTTTTGACTGTAACATACACATTACATACTTTTGCAACAAGAAACATGCACCAAATACTGCGGGCTAAGATTTGTGAACCACATTAGTTTGTGTTAAGTAGGGAGTAAGTTATGGTAAATTATACTTAGTAACTTAACGCGAATCAAGTAAAAAGTAATTTATATGGAAATAAATATTCTGAATAATACACGCGATGCTTGTAAAAGTAGTAGGTATTTAGGAATAACTAAGAAATACATGTTAGTTAAAAAAAAATAACAAAAGATATATAATTATTTGTTAATTATATTTTTCTTCTTAAAATAGTATTTTAACTATTTGTTAAATGTATTGGCTTATTTATAAAAATCACTGATTTCGAAACTGCTTAGCAGATCCTTAAATTTATAAACAAACCTAGGGTATATCTATCCAAAAGGAATGAAGAGTACATCTGGTATAGAGTCAGTTTACAAAATTTCAGCCCAAAATGAGTTGATTAATTACTGGATATCCAATTTTTCGATATCAATTTACTCGAAACCAAATATCATAAACAGACCGCTGAAGCGATGTATCTTAACATTTAGTGAGTGACGTAATAAGATATTGACCCTCGTAGTGCGGTTACACGCTTGTTATGATTTTTCGCGTCGAATAATTGGAGCGAAAAATTAGATATCAATTATTTAATTAACTGATTTTAACCCGAAACTTTGTAAACTGATTCTATACCAGATGCAGTTTTAACGCCTTTTGGATAGATATACCCTTTCGGTATCACCCTGTAGATAATTTTAATTAAGAATCTGCTAAGCAGTTGCTAAACACCGGTCGACATTTTAATAAATAAGGCCAGTAATCTACATATTTCCATGTCTATATTTTTATTTACTTGGCTACTACCTACCTCAGGACATTTTTTTACAATAGTTTGTTTCTAACTTAAAATATTACCCTTATTCCAACTTCACCAATCCCAAAAATAAAACCTTAAACGAATATTCTACGAAATATTTTTAATTCCGCTCCGCGCGCGACCAGTCAATATTTTACTTTAACTAGAACGGGCGTACGTTCAAGAGGAGAGCAAGCAACGGCGGGGCGCAAACATTAGCTTATGATGCTGTACGTGCTAATGTGAAGCTACGTTTACACTGCAACACTTATTTCGACACAAATTTTTTAAATGTTGTGATACGTTCAGATTGCAAAACTGCACTTTAGTGCAGCACCAAGTGCACGTGTGAGCACGAGTGTCCGAGAGTTGGGCATTTATTGCGACACACAGACAATGTAATAAATAGCAAAAGTGGGATAGTGCTCGTGTTTCGCATAAAATGTAAGACTGAGGGACTCATGTCGGACGCGTGTGTTTACACACTCAATCGGTGTAAAATAGGTGTTACATGTTTTATAAATTACTTTAATTGTGACAACTAGTCTTACCATGGGATACTGTAACTAGTAAATTGGAGGTCAAATAGGAAGATGGTAAGTATTCAACTGAATCCAGTAAGACTGGAAGCCGACCCAAACATAGCTTGGGAAAAAGCTAGACAAAAGAAAAACACTTTTATCTAATAAGTTTAAGTTCTTTTTTTTGAATTCGCAAATTCCTGGATGTATTATCGGATGTGTTTTCTTTTTCAATCGATATCCTAACATCTCGTTATAATCCTTAAGAGGCAAAAAATAGAGGTGAAACCGCGGAGCACAACTAGTTAAAAATATAAATATTCTCTGCTTTAAAATATGAAGGGTTTAACTGTTGTGAATTTATCACATAATCCGCGGCGGTATTACATAAATTGCGAAAGCCAAGCGATAGCAAAGCAATAGGATTTGTCATCGAAAACTTTACCTGTAGTGCTGTAATTTTTTTGATTTGTAGGACCCTAATTAATTAAGTTAAGCCTGTAATGACAGTTGTAAGGAAGATTCAATAATTAAATAAATAAATTTTGATAAAATTTATTAATTAAATCACTATTTAGGTATTTATTAAATATTTTGTAAGATTTTCGCTGTCAAATCATATTGCTTTGCGATTACAAGTTACGTAATACAGCTGTGAAACCTCTGATTTTGACGTTTCACGATACGTATTGTAATTAACATAAAATGGCCGCCTCATTAAAAATATACGGTTATTTTAATGTCTGTTTTTAATATTCTATCTTCGTTTAACCAGCGGATGTTTCAGCTAACAGTAAATTGTGCATATTAATGTGTTATTTAATATTTTATTTTATGTGAATATTTTATATGCAAATTATGCAATTTACATGCCATTGTTTTATTGTTTTGTAAACCTGATGTGGATTTTATTACAATATTTACAAATACTGAAAAATATGCGTTGATGAAACTTGGAAAATGAAATGCGTACGATTTTTTACTTAACTAAATAGTATAATTTAGCGCTTATTAGACTATGCGATATTCAGTCTCAACTAACTACATAGTCTATCTTACTAACTAGCCAAACTCGCTATTTCACCGCGCTGTATATTGCACGGTAAGTCATTCGCAAAAGCGAAAGCATTTTTACTGTCTAATGAGTCTGCCTAATTGTCTTATTCTTATAACACTACGCGTGGTCTTAATAAGATATACTGAATATCGCCTGATCTAATAAGCGCTTTTGTGGATTCCATAACAGTCTATCGTTATTCACTGAACGGAATGTCTCGATAGGACTTTTATTTAAACCAACCCTTCTCAACTTTTACTTGCAACAATTTTGTAAACCTGCAGATTTATTTAGATATATTTTTTTTGTATTTACAATTAATTTCCGGACATTTGCGTAACAATGACATTTCCGGCAATGGTGGATCGATTTCAAAAATTATTTCTGTGATCGATAGGGTACCTTAGAAGTGGTACCATATAAATTTTCTTTTTAAATTTATGACTAATCAATTACGATTACTACGAGACTATTTCCGACTTACTAATTAGGCATTTAATTAATAACTCGTAGATATATTAGTCCGAAATGTTAACACTGGCAGATTTAATTACTTAGCCTGAGCTGTTGAGTTTCGAAGGGATAATTCCTAGTTATCTACGCCTTGGAATTCATGGTTTCCTTAGATGGGCGAGTTACAAGTACGAAATTATGGAGAAGGTACAAATCTATTTTATTTTTTTTGTTAATTATATACTTAAACATAAAATAATATCGAAACAACATTATTGGACATATTTACAAATAAATATAGTTATCATATAAAGAGGAAAGTAAAAGTGTGATAATTTAAGTTGAATATTTTGGCCGCTTTTGACGCGATATAGAGTTGGTTTAAAGGGACAATATTTTATGTTTATTAAAATTACTATCGTATATCTTATGTATTTTATAGTAAAATGTCATGAATATCTCATTTAAAGCACTTAAAGGATTCTGCAGGTTTTTGAGAAGACCCAGTGGCATTAAAAATACTTGAATTTCAAAATATAAGAAGTTTGACTAGTTTCGAACCTGATCGAAGTCCTTAATCATGAGCTGAAGACGCGCCGGTGTCACGAGACGAACTGTTGCTACAAGCCTAGCGATTTAACGCTATAAACTACTGCAACTAGACCAGCAGTGAACGGCGATAGACTGATAATGATGATGATGATCAGATTTAATCAAAATATTCTAATATTAAAAAGTTAATGTAAGAGAAAAAAACTTGATATTCCTTTGAAATATTTATTGAAAGAAATTCTGAAAAAAAATCAAGAAAGTTTAATATCCAATACAGGAAAAAGCAAAATGTCTACAACACCCATAACTTATTCTTCGTAACTCTACGCTAACAATTAGGGGCGCCACCCCTAAACTTATTTAATTAGTATTCTGCAAATGAGAAGCAGGCGACAGTGTAAATACAAGCAGTTTAATTTTTCGTTAATCGTCAGTTAAGTCGAGGAGTTATGCGGATCCACGCTCCACTTTTAATTACGGTCTGTGTATCTTGTGGAGTAAGAAAGATTAGGAAATTAAAATGGGGAAACACCATAAGATGATCGTTGAGAAAGTGTACCTTACGGAAGAGGGTGTGTGGCATTGTAGCTACCGAATGATTTAACCTAATTTAATGCAGTTTTTTTTGTGGCAGAGTTATGGGAAGTGATCAAGATACTAATTAAAGATTTATCTGTGCAGACTCTTTTTTACTAGGGAATATTTTGTTTCTTGGATTTTGAAACGGTTTGGGAGTTTTTACACAAGGGAATATAATATAACTTGCGAGTGGTTTAAAATTATAAGAGTCAAAATTATTGCTTTATTACATAACAATTTTTAAGAAACCCTCGTCAAATTTTAGAAAATTACTCATTACATTCAAAATTCTGAACAGATTAATAAATTATAACTAAGAACCATCACAATCAATTTAGCTTTAAAACAATAAAAAAAGAGGAGCTACGATACTAGAGACAGACACGTTCTTCACTCATCTTTTTGTGTCAGGGTTTAAAAGAACAGACATAGAACAATTGTTAGGTGATCACTCAAATGTTCTATGTAGTTTCGCAGGAGTCGTGCTCTCAGCCCGTCGCGAAGTACTGTTTGGTGATTTTCTTACACCACAGCCATTCTTGCTATCATAATAATACCTAGAAAGTTGGTCAGTATATCATAAGCACAAAGATGTGGCCAAACTTTTGTCATTATGTATGAACATCATAATATTTGTGTACTACAGATGTAAAAGGTATGTTCTTGTTTACTCATATTTTATTGCACAGCAAGTAATGTCTGTCTCATGAATGGTGTGATGCTTTGAAATAACCGGAATACATTTTATTCCTTAATAGAAACTGTTACTGAAACAGAAGATGTTACAGGAAGAAGGATTTGTAGCTAAGTGTAAGCCGTACGGTTTAACCGATATTAAAGGTAAGCCACTAGTGTTCTCTGGAAGAGTGACCATTTGTAAACGCACTGAGACCCCTCCGTGCCTCGGAAAGCATGTTAACCCGTTGGTCCCAACTGGCGTGCGTTGATCTTTGGCAGTCGTTAAGTCATTACAATTCTGAAAACCAGTCTTACTATGGGATACTGTGTTACCCAGTAAAATGGGTTGTGGAGGTCAGATTGCCAGTCTCTTCATGTAAAATACAGTATTTAGCTAAATCCGGTAAGACTGGAAGCCGACCCCAACATAGCTTGGGAAAAGGCTAGACAGAAGAAGACATACAATTCCTTACTCATTTTTGGTAAGTTTAACAAGTCACGGTTCTATCCCTGTTGACTGGCGAAACTCTACACCACGGCGAAAGCCTAACCTTGAGGAAGACAGAGGGGCGTGTAGTACTCCTTCTGCCAGAGATCACCGCAGTTCTTCTTTCTCCTTTGCTTGAACCAGACCCCTGTTGGGGAAGCTCTCATAGCGAAACGAAGCCGTAAGCCTAAGGAGTAGGTTCTGTACTTCCTTCGTAACCCATTCCAATACGATAGTCAGTTAAACCGGGTTTGCTGCGGCCGTTTTTTGAACTAAAACATTTATGCCACGCCCCTAAATTATATTTTCTAACAATGTTGCCAGCAATGTTGTTTCTAACTGGCCCTGCAGACACAAGGCTTGACAGCTCATACAAACGAGGCAGCAGAAAACGTAAAACAAACATTCCTAAAACATTTACAAATATAATATTAATTCATTATTTTAAGCGTCTAACAAATCTTTTATCATGGTGTATTTTTTCCGCCCTCCATTTTCATAAAGAAAATAAGTGTGACATTTGCAATTTACAAATCAAAGGAAATGTCTTGGTATGAGGAAGTGTTTTAACGTTATAAGATTTTCTCAATTGAATAGCTTAATAAAAATACTTTGAGAGCATTTCGTTTAAGACTGAAAAAACAATTAGAAGACACAAGAATCCTTTAAAAAATTATTAATATTTTATATTATTTTTGTTTACTGTGATTCGCACACTGCGACAAGTCTGTATATATAAAAGAGAATGTATATGTTTATATATGTTCACCTAAAACTCGTGAACCGTTAGCCCAATTGATATGAAACACACATATAAAGGGCAACATGATCACTCCGACGAACATAGTTTCGTCAGTGCTGGATAGGTGGCGCTGGTGGTAGTGATTTTTATCTTTCGAGCCATAGGTCGAATTGTAGATTTTTTTAGGTAAAGCACCGTTCACCTCCTAGCTAGAAACATAAAGTAAAATATTTAGAGTAAATAAATAATGTAACGAAAACAATACATAATATGTGAATTAAACTTAGTGTTACATTTACTTTTGACAGATGTACTTAATTAATAGCTCTTCTTTAATAGAGTAAGTTAAATAACTCAATTGCAATTTAGTGGTAAGCCCTATGTTTTAAATTTCTGCTGTGCCCAACAGGGTCCATATTTTTTTTCTTTAACGTCTCCCATAATATGTAATTTAATTCTTATGTCGCCCAGTCATCCAGACTTGGAACAAGCATTTGTAGATCACACAAATTGTTCTAATATATAAAAATCTCGTGTCAGTGTTTGTTATCGAACTCCTCCGAAACGGCTTGACCGATATTTATTTAATTTTTCGTGTGTATTTGGTAGATCTGAGAATAGGTAACCTATGTTTTATACCCCTAGGTAATAAGGACCGACTAGTACCTAGGTAATAAACTTATTTGTTTGAATGTAAGGAGGAACATAAATGTGGACAACATCACATACATCGCTCTGAACCCAAAGTAAGTAGCTAAAGCACTTGTGTTATGGAATTCAGAGACAACGAAGGTACCACAAACACCCAGACCCGAAACTATGTAGAAAAGAGGTTTTCTACTTTGACCCGGCCGGGGATTGAACCCAGGACCTGAGAGCTGGCGAACTTGAAAACCGGCGTGTACGCCACTCGACCACGGAGGTCGTTCATATTTTTAGTAAACTGATATTTGCTATAAGATAGAATTTCCAGCCAAAATATAGGGCATCACAAACTGTTACACTTGAGTGCAATTAATTTGCGATATATGCACGTCAGCGGAGCAGCATTAATCAATGTCCGGGTGCAGCGGACAGTTGCTCCCGTCTGTCAGTCTGTCTGTCGCATTACATGGATATTAACGGTTATAGGGTACAGTGGGTCATTGGAATTCGGTATATTTATCTATATCAGAACATTCTTCCCACGTTGTGGTTTCCTAGGATGGTACTATTTGGAGCTTCTGCTACGAACCTTTGTTAAAAGCTATTTAATTATCATATAAAAACAAAACTATTATGAACTTTTTTTATCGGATGTACGTTACTCTCGGAAGAAAAGTGACCAATATCCTGGCTATATATCAGGATTATAAAATATGACAGATTATATTTTTCTAACCGACTTGAAAAGAGCAGGTTCTCATCTTTTGTGTGTTTGCTAAGCGATAACTCCGGAAATTGAAGATGGATTACAAAAATATTTTCGTAATCGATAATGTATACCTCAGAGGTGGTCTCAAATAAATTTCATTAAAATAAATTCAGTAGTTTGGTTTTTAAATCAAATAATTGGAAAAAATTACCAAGAATTTAAAAACGTCGTAGTAGCCTAGTGGTTCAATGAACGGATTTGTGTGCACAAGGTTGCAGGTTCGAACCCATTACATGCATGTACTAATGTGACTTTTTCAAAAGTTATAATATGTACGTTCTTAATTATTTTAAGACACCATTGACAATCGGTAAAGGAAAACACCGTGAGAAAACCTAGATTACAAAAATTGAAATCTGAAATCGCCAACCCGCAATGAGCACGCGTGGTGATCAATCCTCGTTCCTTCTCTATATGAGAAGCGGCCTATGCCCAGCAGTGGGAAATTTATTAGCTGGTATTATTATATTAAAAAACGAAATTACATATTTTGTATTTTCCTGCACCTGTTTTTTTTTTTTCATTATTTTTATCCATTATATTTACTAATTTTAACTTTCACGTTAATTTAAAACATTTCCTTAGGTAATATTTTAACTGAAAATCTAAAACTCCCAGCCTTTATTCTACAAACTCGCCATAAAGTACAATAAAAACAAACCAGACTTTACTGGTTTCCTCAGTAGGGACAAATAATTTTTGTACTACACTTTGTTAGATAAAGCTACATTTTAGGCTAGTTTCGTTTCTAGTTTATAGGACAGAATGTGATTGCTACTTAGAGAGTTTTTTATATAACACTGAGGACTAGGTTTACAACCGTCTGGATATTTTTTTTTCTAGAAAATATTTTATTATATATTTTTTCATTTTTTTTTTTGACTAGAAAATATTTTGAAGAACATAGTAGATTAGTTTTTCAGAACGGTTATTAGCCAAATGATTAAAAAATATGTAGTAGAGTCAATAAAAAACAATCGCTCCAATCGCCTTTTACCATTTTATAAATGTCTCTTTTTGAGATAGGATCTTTGAGCAGCATTGGAATAATTTTGATTATCGTAAACATCAAGATTGCTCAGATATTGGCGCTAATTCCCTTGTACGCTAACTAAATCAAAATTAAACCATTGCTATTTTTTTCTAACATACAGCGTGAAAAAAGGACAGCAGCAGAAAACAACTAAATCAGAAATGTCAAACCAGTTTATGCCTTGAACATCACTGTTTTATTGTGCACACGTTTCTGCCTGTCGGTAGATTTGTATGAGAATTTTAGTCGAAACTAAATTTGACAGCTCTTATTTTCGTCTGTCCTTTTCTAATTGAGTACAATTGAAAAAGATACCGATGACCTAAAATAAATTTAGAGTGGGTTTTACTGAATCGGGGCCATTGTGTTTGGTGTAGGTTACCTATTTACATATATGTTAAAATATGTTTTATGAGTTTGTTTGTAGGAAGTAATCTCTTGAAATACAATACTGAACCGATGTCGAAAATTCTTTGACAAGAAGAATGCTACATGATTCTTGAGTGCCCAGGCACACAGCTAGCGCTTTATAAAAGTTTATTTCGTATTACATTTACGTTTTCACCACAGTGACTGTTTCAATCTCTTTTGTATTTTACAGACAATGATTGTCTAAAGCAGTACTTCAACAAACCAACTCGGTTAATTTATTATAAACGAATTCAGCTTGAACAACGAGCAAATAGTCATCTTTCATCCATCAAACACCCACCAAACCTATTTAGTATGTATCTGTGCATCTTCAGTTGATGTTTGAACAAAACCATAAATTTTGCCGTCTGGACAAACGGAAATTTACATTAGACCACAACATAGATAGGCGACGCAGAATATTACCCGTTTTGAGATAATTTGTGGTGTTTAATAGATTGTACTAACGTGATTAGTAGGCGTTCGCGATAGATTACAGGTGCAGACGTTAATGATAATAATATCTAATAATTTAAACTTGGGATAATATCTAACTATGTAAAAAATAATGTAACTTTAAATGGTTAAATGGCCATCCATCCAAAAACCAACCGCGGCGAGCGCTGTTCAACTTTTAATATCAGTCAAACCGCACAGCATACACTTAGCCACGAGCTCCTCAGTTTATTTTGAATGTAGCAAAAACTACAGAAATAGGTAACCTAGCAACGAAACAAACAACTACATTACAGATTTCCAGAAAAATACAACATAATAACCCTCATAGATACGAAGAAAATGTACGAAAACACAATACGTATCAACATAGTAACGATACCAATTTGAAAGAAAGGCAGACATCTTCATTTACTCGTTGTACCAAATTCAATTTATGTGACAACCTGTCTTCGTCCTGAATTCTATTTCCATTTCTGAGAATGCGACCGATTTTGGCACAAGATACAGG
The DNA here is from genome assembly GCA_932294365.1 of Diachrysia chrysitis. Taxonomy (NCBI): domain Eukaryota; kingdom Metazoa; phylum Arthropoda; class Insecta; order Lepidoptera; family Noctuidae; genus Diachrysia; species Diachrysia chrysitis. Next base: position 1,900,738 of record OW028659.1, on the reverse strand, counting down.
TGACGGTTGCTTGTCTAAAAAAGTACCAAAAAAATTTAAAAATATATAAAATCTAATTACGTTCTGACTCGCGCATAAAGGTTTCTTTAAACTTTTGCCTTAAAAATATAGCAAATACTTTAAAAAAAAGAAGTCCTGTAATTAAATCCATAGCTAAGCTCTTTCTGCAAACTTAATTACATCCATGTTCTTGGTAAGCTTTTATTATTTGACAAATACAAATACACTTAAAAAAACAACTAAAAATATAAATTTAATTTGTTTCTGTAAACACGCTACCTTTTATGACATCCGTCTTAAGCTTATTTAAAAAAAAATGGCTAATTTTGAGTTTATAAAACCAACAAGAGACCACACCGTGACAGAAGTCAACAGACATTTTAAGTGTTTTCTATTATTATACACGAGTTTTCACACATTTGTTTTAAAATATCTTGCTTAATTAGTAAATCTCCATTGGGATATGTATCTGTAGCCCAAATTGTATTATGTCAACAGCTTTATATAATTATTTCTGTTGCAACTCTACTACTTGATGGCTTGGAACTACCACCACTGCTGGCACTTTTCTAGCCCCAAAAAAACAAAAATATGCTGAGAGCTTTTTATGCAAACTTGTTTTACCGAGTACCTAATATTGTTATTCGTTACCAATTAGGTTAAGGTCATTTCGGCTGAGCTAAATAACCTCACATATCTATTTGTATATTATAAAATAAAGTCCACCGCTGCGTCTGTCTTTCTGTCTAATATTAATAGATGTCTAGTAATAATAATAATTTCTTGGGACATTTTAGACACGGCCATCTGATCCCAAGCTAGGAACCTATATTATGCGAACCAGACAATTAATAAATCAGTAAAATTTTTCCAGAACAGCACTCAGCCACGCAAACAGCGTAGTCCGTGGCCTTGTGAAGGCGAGTAGGTATATTTCTAAATACATAGGTACATATTTATAGATAAATTTCACCCAGACAAAGCACAAATGATCATGCTCATCACACAAATATTTGTTATGGGTGGGAATCGAACCCACGACCTCTGGTTTAGCAGTCATGGTCACGCTACTGAACGGTTTGCCATATGGTTTTCACCAATGGATAGAGTAATTCAAAAGGAAGATTTGTGTGTATTATTCATTAGTGTTTTGTCTAACCGGGGGAAGCCATGGCGGGTCGTTAAACGAAAAAAATACTAAATAACTTTTTTCTTTAATACCATGCGGAAAAAGTCGCGTAAATAGCTAGTCAATAAATAAAAAAACGTTAAATTAATAAATAAGCGTTACACCGCGTCTATCGTAAATCGCGTCGTCGCCATTACTCTCTCGTATAACTCGCACACGCACTTCTCTTTCTTTCATTGAATCCGCTGCATTCATACTCTATCATAATACAATCGTCTTATCCGACATCTATATATCTGCTACGTCAATTGTTACACATAATACATGTTTGATATAATTCCCTAATATATTATGATTCCAGATTCCTCGCCTCTATATTCTTTGGTTTTGTTGGAAGTTCTACTGAATTCACAATAGACAGGGAACAAGGCAAAGGCTTTTGCAGGATTTAATGCACTTACCTATAATGCGCACAGTTATTAAGTGATCTGTAACATCATGTTCTCTATAATAATATTTTTAAATATAATACGTAGATATATTTTCAACCCCTAAATCAATAAGAGGGGTGTTAAAAGTTGACGTGTCTGTCTGTGTATCATTGTGTCTGTTTGTGGCGTAACTCGTAAACAAATGGACCGATTGCAACTGTGTTCGCGCGTAAATACATAGGTGCACTGAAATATTTCCCGCGCAAATTGCTAATGTCGGTTGAGAGAAGCGCCGTGACCGAAATTCGGTCAGGAGGACATCAAAGTAAGTAGCTAAAGCACTAATGTTATGGAATCAGAGGTACCACAAACATTCAGACTCAAGACAATGTAGAAAAGTGGTGTTCTCTATGTAGAACACCACTTTTCGGGAATCGAACCCGGGACCTCAGAGTGGGCGACACCTGGAAAAGCCTTTGTATGCCACTCGACCATATTATATTACAACTGTATTCACTTAAACGTAAACATAAAACAATATTTTTTGCTCAAACACACCTAAAACATGGTACAGCGATTTTTCCGCCACAAACATAAGAAAACAAGCAATCTATACTTATTATTTGTATTCATCTGAACACACATTGTGAGCACGTACGTAAAATAACGTCATGTCGCTAAATAAACAAGTCTAAGCACATAAAATACAGACATGCACCGTTCTGCCGACAACTATTTATTATTATGGCGACACAAAATGGGGTCAGGACAAAACTCTAGAGTTATACGTTCCGGATACTATAGAAGCATCCTTGAGATATGTTTTTGGGGTTCCGTAAGGAAATAGCGTTAACTGAACCATATTACTAAGTATTTAGTCCGTCTGTGCTTCATTTAAAACTGGTTCATAGATTTAACAAGCTATTTTTTGTAACAGATTGAGGAAAATAAAAAATCATGATGGCGAATTCAAATGGCCTTTAGAAATTATAAAAAAAATATTTGGTCATGCTGGAAGTGTGATACAGTTAGCAAAAAAAGTTAATGAACACACAGTTCTTCAAAACACCTAGAACACAATTTAAAGTCTATCAATTTAAAGTCCAACTTATGTTGCTGACTGTACGTAGCACCATCCCTATGAAATATTTAAAGATTCGTAGGTATATGAATATTTGAGATTGTATGGTGGTATGGAACCCTTGTTCGAGGTTGTCTCGCACTTGGTTTGTATTAGATATATTATGTATACCATAAAAATGTATTGGTTGCTCATATGTATAGGGCTATACAGAGATTTCTCTAGTATTACACTATATACTGACTTTCGTATTTGTTTATAGTTTAAGGATATAAAAATAATTCACAAGAACTAAATATGATGACTGGCCTGTTGGTCTAGTGGTGACCGTGACTGCTAAAACGGAGGTCGTGGGCTCGATTCCCATCCAGGAAAAATGTTTGTGCGATGAGTATGATCATTTGTTCTGTGCCTGGCTGTAATTTATCTATAATTTAGAAATATATAAGTATGTTTATCAGTAGTCTAGTTGACATAATACAGGCTCTGCCTAGTTTGGGATTAGATGGCCTTCTGTAAGTTGTCCGAAGATATTATTATTATTATTCATTATTATTGATGTCAGACAAAATGTACATCTATGTTATAATGTCATGCAACTGAGTGCCTTCCTAAGGCTGGATCTCGAAAACTGGGTAGGCCGAAAAGACGCTGGCGAGTTGACTTGATCGGTATTTGCCGGATTGGTGGGAAGCAACTTTATACAGAAAATCCTGTAGGAAATTGGGGGAGACTTTTGCCCAGTAATGGGACATTTAAAAGTTATTTAAAAAATAATGTCGCGCTATGAGTTAAGGTCATTATAAAAAAAAATACTAAAATAAGAATGAAAATGTATGTAGATCTCAAGCATATGCTACATAAAGTAATATCTATTTCATTATGCATATAGTAAAATGAACCAAAGACACAAATTTATGTTGTATTTACAATAACACCTTGAGCCAATCCAAAAACATCGTTATTATAATAATTCTTTCTCATTAATCTTAAACCAAGCCCTAATATTGTAAAAAAAAACTTATTCTATAGAGACTTATTAATTAAGTAGTAAGCCAAATCCCAAATTTACTAATAAAAGGAATATCTTATCATATAATGAGCATAAAAGGTTTAAAAGGAAAAATCCTTACAAAAACTGTTACCAAAAAATTGACCTGACGCGGCGAAATTTAAAGAAAAAATTATCAACTTTCTTTTCTTTTCTCACAAACAGTGTAAGTATAGTACATAGTGTTGGGACATGTACGGAGACATTATGTATCGACCTAAACCAACAATTCTTTATCGATAATCTTTACTTTTTGTGAGTTTACTGTGCGATAAATATGTGATATGGGACTTTTAGTTTATTGGTATTATTTTGGTGTCGTATCATTTTGTTCAGCCCATGTTTGACCTATCTTGACATTTTATGTCACCTACTGTACTTATTAAAACTGTGGTGATAAATCAAAGTTAATATAAAAAAAAAACATAACAAAATCAAAAATAAAGGAATAAAAAGTAAATCTTTTAGGATTTAGAACGTGGAGGTTATCTTTTTAAGCAGTGTCAAATCTATGTCTCGACGGTAAAGGTACTAATTAAAATGGTTAGTTAAACTTTGTTGGAATAAAAGTGTAGTATAATGTTGTTAAACCAAATAAATCAAAACAAACTACAACAAAATAAACAAAAAGCAGTCGATGTTTTTCCCAAAAATAAATTCCTACGATTAAAATAAATCCGCATATTATCGATATATCGACAACTATTATTCCCATCTTTATGATTACGAGTGACCAGCCCCAAGCTAAGAGTTGTCCGAGCCATTATTATTTCTGAGAAATTCTGTTTAGCCGCGAGCAAAGAAACTGGAAATTGATATGGTAGATGTCATTTTCTTTAGTTGATACGAACAAAGTTAGTGTGATGATTATTTTCTTTGTACAGTGTGAAGTATTTTGTTTTATCGCAGTTCCTATATTAAATAAAACGATTCGTTTTGCTTAGAAAATTCTACCGTCCGTTAGCAAAAAAAATAGTATTTTTTTATTATAGGAACAGTCAATTAGTAACGTTGTTGGATTTGAGTAATTAAACGATTCGGCTAGGAAAATTAAAGCTATGGTTATTAACTAATTTAAATATTCATTTCAGCATTTCAGCCATTAGACGCCCACTGCTGGGCATAGGCCTCCCCGAAATATATATATTCATAATTAAAATAATACTAGCCCGCAATTTTCCCACTGCTGGCTAAAGCCCTACTTCAATATAGAGAACGAGAGATTTAAAAACGAACTAAGCCAGACTAAAATTATTAAACGTCTTGATATAAAAGTAAACTTTTTATTTTTAATGTTCAACGACAATATTATAATATTTACTGATATTTTTTAGGTCAGAAAACATAGATCGCAAATAGTGATTTGACGTACTTGTCAAGGGAAAAAGCTTTAGAAATATTAAAAATTAAAAGATTTAACCAAAATTTTAATAACGAGGAGGACGACCTCCGTGGTCGAGTGGCGTACACACCGGTTTTCAAGGTGTCGCCAGCTCTGAGGTCCCGGGTTCGATCCCCGGCCGGGTCAATGTAGAAAAAGCACTTTTCTACATAGTCTCGGGTTTGGGTGTTTGTGATACCTTTGTTGTTTCTGAATTCCATAACACAAGTGCTTTAGCTACTTACTTTGGGTTCAGAACAATGTATGTGATGTTGTCCACATTTATTTATTATTATTTATTTATAGTAATAACAACGTACAATAACGATATATATACTTCAACCAAAAAAGAATAACATATAAGATTTAATATTTTAAAATGTTAATTCCAGTCTCTATTCACTATTAAAATATCCAACAATGTCACCAAAAATGACAGTTCATCCTGAAACAAAAGAACTCCAATAATAAAAAAAACTTGTATTAAAAAAAACCATTTCAGTCGTCAATTAAGAGGCGCCGCTTAAGGACTCGAGAACTGTTTACTGTCGGTACAGTCATGAAGATAAGCTTTACGAGGATTAGTTGAAGGTTAGGTGCGAATGGAAGATGAGCTAGAAATGGGAAATGAGCGGAGCTGTGGAAGTAAATATTTATTAGCTCATAATATTCTCAAAGCCTTGTACAAAGTTTTACTTACATCCATAAGTGACAGTATGTATAAGCAACTTTACTTTTGCCCATAATTATCTTCTTAGTCGGTATTTTGGTCATTCGGTGGTGGTTTGGTCATTGTGGAAGGTAGAGTCTAACTTGAAGTGTTGATCACTCGATGCACTATGCTTCTCCACGTATACCTATCCTCGGCGGTCATGATAGCCTTAGTTACCGTAAGGCCACTGAGCTGCTTTGCTAGTTGCTGCTATCTGCTTTCTCTGTCCAGCGGGTAGGTGAGATACCGCGTGATCTTCCTCCATCGACCCATATCAATTACTAGCTATTTCCTGCAGCTCCACCCGCGTAATTTTAGGTTATTGCGGCCAAAGTAGAATAATATGTCCTTTCTTAGGATCCAAGCTTACTGGATACCAAGTTTTATCCAAATCGGTTTATCGGTTTAGCCGTGAAAGCATAACAGACGGGCAGAGTTACTTTCGCATTTATAATATTAGTATGGAATATGCATGGAAAAGGTATGGATTGAATTAAAGACCATTTAACGGTCGAATTTAATGGCTAAGACTTTTAATGTGATAGGTTTTATATATTTATAATGTAGTCCTTTAAGTTCCACATTTAATATAAAATAACTATGACATCTTACCCATTTAAGAAATTTCGTCAAATACTAAAACTATCTTACAGGCTGTTTCACCAAACTATAAATAACTTTTAATATCATAGTGACAGCATTCAATTCTAATCCTTAAGGTATTTGAAAATGTGCTCTTTAAAAATGTCAATCTTTTTAACCTCGCTCTTTTGAAGCTCTTTCTCGCTTCGCTCAATTTTATTCATAGCCTAACCTTTTAAAATCAACTGTGAGATAGAGATTTTTTTTTGTTTTTTCTACTAAAGTTTCGCTGCGCAATAGGTGGAAAATACTCTTAGTAGAATTAAAAATGTATGGAAAATAAAGTGAGGTTTAAACCTTATATTAGCTAGGAAGATTGTGTTTTTAACTGGGGTTTTAAATGATTTATTAAAGTAATTGCTTTTTATGCTTTGATGGGAATTATGAGGTGTAAATTGTATGATACGATATTGTATGGATGTATGGACAATAAATGAAACCACATAATATAGTACCTACTAGTACACCAATAAATTTTAAATAAATTTTAAGTTAAGAAACGAAAATTTAAAGCATCTTTCAGTATCTGATCGAAACATCTACAACACAATGGATTCAAAAAATAAATTATTTTTAATTTATTGAAATTATTAAACAGAAAGGAACAAAAATGGTCTGCTGTAGAATACTTAATTGTTTTGTTTTTTTAATGTAGATCCTTTGCCTTGCAGTAATATTGCGATTTAAGCAATAATTTAGATTAGATTCAAAACCAAACTAATTTAAAATATAAATTCCAAACCTTAAAGTGCGCATATCGACTATGAAATGTAGGCACCAGTATGAATAATTAAAATCGTACAGTTAGTCTCAATACAGAGATCGCCGTTCTATTAAAATTACATCAAAACCTAATAATATCCGAACCATCGATATTTTCGTATTAACGTCTGTCGTCGCACGAAAAATCACTTAAACCAGTCAACTAACGTAGTACTTAAGTTACTCAGTTGTTAAAATTTGCTTACGTTTGGCACATCGGGCTACTAGCGATGCGCGCACTCTATGCTTGTCTATGCATACTCTAAGTTCCAAAAGTTTTTGTTGAGATAACTGTGTTTAAATATGGAATTTTTTCTTTTATATATCTATTACTAAATTGGGATTAAACGCCGTAGAATTCTCATGAAAATTTTAAACGTATCATAAAAATGTGAGTCTAAAACAAATTAATTAAAAAGTTTTACACCTACGCTTAACAGGCTTTTATATTTTACCTCGGTGGAAAAAGTTATGGTTTGTAAAAATAATATTAAAACAAAAAACATTCCCTTCGTTTCTATGGTCCTAAAATTTAAAAAGTGGCTCAAAAGAGCAAACAGTAATAACTATTTTAAAGATAAAAGATAAGGATTTTGACGGGGTGTGAAAAGTAAAAATCTATGTAGCCCATTAGATAATAACAAAATATTAGACAAGTATTTTTTCCTTTATCAAAACAATAAAAAATTACAAAGATACAGCGCTTTAAAGGAGTAGCTTATGACGACACGCAATTTTCATTCACTGTGTTTTGATAATTTTTGTTTGCAGGTAAAAAAATACGTGTCCAATAAACTTCAATAATCCACCTAACGGAAATTCAAAAATTTTTTTGTCATTCATTGGTTTTAGTTCAGACACGTATTTATAGTATATAAAAAGAGAAATCTCAAACCAATATTTCATAGACGTAAATATTCATAAAAATTTAAAACCTTTATTGTTCTAGTGTAGCAGGCAAGTATTATATAAGTTTGTGCGTTTGCCTGTCTTTTATACTCTCGTGGCCAAATCACAAAATCGATTTTTATTTTAGTATGTATTTTTACCGCGTTATCTGACACGCATGATAAAGCATTTTTTTTTAAATGACTCCATACTGGTTCATTATATCACTGTATCGCAAGGGGGTGGGTTTAACAAAAATTCAATTCACTTTAACAAATAACAAGCAATTGTGGACCACAAAATTGCTTGTCCTATGCGGGGATCGAACTTGCAGCTCGTCCAAAGTAATGGTAATTGGCGTGGTGACATAAACTTTTCGGCTATTCGTACAGTCTTTAATACTAAGTACTATCTTAATATACAAAAATAAGTTTTACCTAAAAATTTCTTTTTCGTATGAAAAGCCATATTTATAATTTAATTTATCCTATTATACGGGATATTGTTAGATTACTTTGTGGGTATTAAAGATTGGTTCAGGATTAATTTGACTACCAAGAAGGCTCAAATACATCCAAATTTAATTTACAAAAGCGTTTTTTTTTTTCAATTGGACCGGGATATCCTTCGGAAAAAAAATGGCTTGCAATAATACTTATTTAATGAACTTTGAACTTTTCCTTTTAACCCTTTCCGTGCTCATGATGAACGATGTCCTATTTAATTTACCCCAAACATTATGAGAAAAAATCTAATCGAGTTAGCTTTTATATAATTTCCGAGTTCCGAAAAGTTAAATTAGAGTTGATTGCTTGAATGGTCTGCAGATAGGGCTATAGAGATTATTGGAGGGTTCCGGTTTGATTTCCAAGAACAAAATATTTGATGAGTTCTTTTAATAGAAAATTATCTGATTTGAATTTTCGATACATACCAATAAGTCAACTTCCTTTTCTATTTAAGGGATAACTTACTGTCTTTGATTGTTAGAAATATAAATCACATTTAAAAGATTAATACGATTTTGTAAGGTGTAATTATTTAGCCCATATTCTCTCAAAGGCACGCAAAAATTCCCCTCCACCTCTTTTCTTCAATAATACTGCTCTGTAACTGTGAAACAATTTTTTATATAGTTATACTTTATGGCATCCATAAAAAAAATGTAAAATAAATTTTTAGCTTCATCTCATCCATCCAATCAGCCAGTAACCAGTTCCAACCAGCAATGTATGGCCACTAATAAACCCATAGCAAAAAGTATTTTAATTAAATCCAGGATTTTAATTGGAATAAATTCAAGCGCAGATCTCAATAAAACGAGAAAATCATTCAATTTGATGTGTCAACTGGCGAGCGAGATGGTACACTGATTGATGATCCAAACACACTAGCGGATATAGCCGATACAAACTGATTTAGGGTTCTGTAATGAAATGAGGACAGAACCATTATTATTGCTTTGTGGGTTGAAATACCAATTATTATACGATAAATGTTATTATAGCTCTAACAGCTTCAAGAGTCGATTAAGTCTGATTTAAATTGCATCTATATTTTTAATACTCATTTGACATTTGAGACATTTCAGTACTGACGCACAATCGCTTTACTTCTACCTTAAATATACCCGATTAAAAATTCTGGAGTCAATCTGTTTTAAAAAGCGACTGAAAAAAAAATCTGACTGACATAAATTTAGTAATTGCAATTTTAAGTCGTCAAAGATGAGTGATGCTTTTCTTCTTCTTCTATTGCCACTCCAATTAATGATCGGCTACCAGCTGCTGGTATCTATCTCTATTTTTTAAAAGATGCTCACTATTCAATTCCAAAAATAGGTCCTTTAAAAAAGAATTCTCGGTACTCAAACACTCTGAGGTACGGAACATAGTCACACCAAACCGACATTGCGTACTACCTTTTTTATTAAATGCACGTCACTCACACCCTCATTTTTTGCTGATAAAGGAAATTGTTTGCATACCAGAATGGGAGGGTAAACAAATCTGAGGGCCCTTCAATGTGCTGAGTGACAGCCAAGTGGTTTGGGTAAATAGAGGCCAGAATTATGCAGCAAATAGGCCATGATTCTCCGCCTCATAAGTTAATTCAATAACCCAATTCGATATCATAGGGTTAAATATTTCGTTGATACATACTTGGAACCATTCAGAATGATGATTCATGGTAGACTTTTTATAGGTCATATCTTGCAAGCTAAATTAGAACCACTTTCTGTCATCCGATTGAGATAAAACTTTGTATACTTATAGAAATATTATGTTCTTTTCGAGCTGGTCCTGGTGTGTCTTCAACTGGTACTATAATCCAAGCGTATTTATAAACTTGTGATAAATGACGATGATACAAGTAAAGATTTTTTTTGGGTTTGTTATATAAACGAATACCAGATTGTTTTTTCTGTAGGTCATACCTACAGGAAAAATATTACTACGATTTTTATTAATAATTGACTTTAAATTAATTTAAAGAAATGGTTAAATTTAAAAACAATGTTAACTTCGCCAGGTTTTCCACCACCACTGCTTGGATATCGATAACTGCAATTTGCCTTTTTGAGCAAACGGTGGTGTTCCGCATGCAATTGGTTCTTTGTATCCCTAAAATACTACACTCTATTGCTCTTTGGTAAACCTCCATTGGAAGGGTTAACCTTTACCACGTTTTTAACTTACATAGTTACAACATTTAAAGTTACTTCGCTTTAAAAATATCGCGTACTTAAAGGCATCCAAATTCAAAAAGAAAAAAAAAACATAAAACAGTATCCATCTTAATATTCATTATCTTTTTAAAAAGAACGCTATTTGTCTTAGCGTCTAAGACTGTATTAAGTTCGCTACAAAATAATTTGACATGAAAATATATTTAGCTTTGGAAAATTCAATTCTAGGCTTATTTTAAATGAAAACGTTATTTTTACTTGTCTTTTGAATTATTTTGTACACCCTTATGTAAACGTTCATTTACTTTATTATACTGAGAGCCTTAAGCATACACTTGGGGACAAAAATTACTTCAATATGACGCGCAACGCAACTTATGTTGTCCAGAGTCCCGCAACATGCCCTGCAACATAATACGTGACACGGTACATGTTGCTTACCTTCGCTCCTAGAGCGAGCGCATGTCTCGGGACATTGCACGTGTTGCTGAGAGACATGTTACGCAACATGTTGCTCCATTGGTCCCGTACTGTATCAAAGGCTTTTTTTTATTGTTAATTAATTTAATAAAGATAATAGAGTAAAGGCTTTTTGTAATTAATATATTCTAAGAGCATTAAAACCTTTAAATATTTTAGTGGTATGCTAACTTTTCACTGTGATTATAAGGGTTACAAAAACAGTTTAAAGAAAACTATTTGTGATCATGGCCAATGCAACCCAGTCTAATAATAGTAGAAATTTTAAAAGGCTAAGCAATACTCTCCATCATTTGAAGTCTTGAACAGTTTGTTCCTGAAGACGCTGAAAACGCTAACGCTTGTTTGTTTGTTTGTTTGAACGCGCTAATCTCAGGAACTACTGGTCCGATTTGAAAAATTCTTTCACGGTTGGAATACCCATTTATTGAGAAAGGCTATATAACATAACGCTGCGACCAAAAGGAGCAGAGCATAAATGAAAAATGTTGCAAAAATTAAAAACCGTTCAAAGTAAAACACGGGGACAAAGTCGCGGGGGACAGCTAGTTATATATAAAAAATGAAGCAGATAGAGTTTTTAAGCGATAACTATCTTTTTTACTTACATGCTTATCCTATCTTTTGTACTATTTATTAGTGCAATTTGACAACATTTTGACATATACCAGCGCGATCAGATTTTAAACTTTGGTTACTATGAGGGTAACATATCTTCTGTATAATATTATTGTAAAATCTTCACACAACATTTCCATGTAATTTAGTATGTACAAAACACTTTTAAAGTATTCCAAGTCTTTAATAATTCACCCCTTTGACGGTTCGACGGTAACGAAAATGAGTTTACCAAGTTTTGAACTCACGAGGCGTGAGGCAAACGTATTTAGCCCTGTTAATATTAATAAGAAGTAATATTCAAGTGTTAATTTTGAGCTTATTATGTTTATTTTTAATCGACTTGTGGAAAATTTGGTTCTCTGGTCGATACGTACGTAAGAAATAAAACTCTTACTAACTTTACTTTTCTGCCTCGTTGATCTAGTGGTCACAAGCGCGACAGCCGAACATGAGGTCTCGGATTTAAATCCCGTCGAGCCATAATAGTTACTGGGTTTTTCGTTTAGAAAATACTCACTCGCAGTCTGGAAGTTAGGTGGTTATTACATCCCTGTGCCTCGGCAAGCAAAAATTTCCAACACGGAGAATAACCATTCCATAGTCAACATAAAAACTCTTACATATTTATGAAAAATGACCCTTTAATGGGACATAACACTACACCGACATAGGGTCACTCTGACCCATATAAATATTCTGAAGTATGCGCTCGTAATTGACCTAAATTTTTGAAGCTGTTTACCGCGGGATACTGGCCCACTTCTTATCTTGCGGCTTGTATAGTATGTTTGGAAAAGAATCGCTGTAGCCTGTTTGGGTAAGAAAATAAAGTTTGTTTTACATTATTTACCGATTTTTTTTTGTATGTTTGACACGCGATTTATCCTGTAATTGTGGATCTATTACGAAAATTGTGATCGATAAATATAAATTTCATAAAAATCAATCGAAGTCGGTTTATTTACATTTATGTTTAATCAATTATTTATTTATTTACATACATAATACTATTATTACAGGTACTTACTTCCTAATGCTAACTTTTTTTTTTTTTTTTGTTTAGGCGGGGGAATCCTCATGGACACCCGCTCACTCGGGGGAGCGAACGGGTAGTGTCAGACTCTTACTGACTAAACCTGAACCACCGTGCTACGTCATCCGCGTTTCGTGTTGGTGCGTGGTAATGCATTGCATTCGTCACGCACCAACCGCGGGGTCCGCCGGCCAATAGGGGCCAGCGGATCACTATCGTGATTTTTTGGAGACCGACGTGTAAAGAGCGTCGGCCTCTCCGCCTCGTAGTGGAGCCACACCCGTAGCACGGAATGCGGCCCCCCGTCGTGGGTCCTATAGTCGGACGGCGGACACCCCCGTGCCCGTCGCCCATCCTAATGCTAACCTAATATGTACATAAATATTAAACAATGGTATCTTAAATAATAAACTAAACAATACAAATAGTACAATAAGCAGCCCAGAATTATATATGTAACGGATTTGGGTATCCAAATATTTTTACCCTATCATAAAAATATATTATGAAAAAAAAACGATTGTCAATGATATCTTAGAATAATAATAATTAAGAAAGTACGTATCACTTTCAAAAAATCACATTTTAATGACTTCGAACCTACAACCTTGTGCATACAAATTCATTCATGGAACAGCTAGGCCACCGCGATGTCCACAGTAACAGGACATCTGTCAAAATAATCCTTTCACATTCCTTACCTAAGGTTGGGTTAAACTTTTAGTCGTTAATGATACCCACAGTCGTTTACATAGCAATCGCTAAAGTTAACTCTGAGATTCCTGAAATTCATGACCTCATTTCTAAAAAACCCCGGATACTGGATGTTAGTTAAATTTACTGGAAAATAGAACCTTTGAATTAATATAAGGTCCGACTTTCAACGTATTGTAATTTTAAAGTTAATTACTTGACAAAAATTAGATTTATTTTACTTGTACTGTCGAAGGTACCTTATAGGTAGATGTGAATGTGGATTTTAAACTGGAATCTGAACCGCCTACCCACAAAAGAGCAAGCGTGCTAAATAATGCTTGAACTACTGTGTCTAATTTAATAAATTAAATTTAAAGCATTCAAATTGAGGAGCTCGTGTCTAAGTGAAAGCCGGTTTGCCAGATAATACAGGTAAAGCCGCGCTTGCTGCGGTTGGTCCGTGGATGGGTGACCATTCGTAAACATACCAAGATAACTTCGTGCCTCGGAAAGCACGTTAAGCAGTTGGTCCCGTCTGTCATACGTTGATCTTTAACAGTCGTTAAGTCATTACAATTCAGACACCCAGTCTTACTTTGGGATACTGTGTTACCCAGTAAAATGGGTTGTGGAATTGTTTTATCTACTCAGGGCTGTTGTTTTATCGCAACGCATTGACAATCATGTCAATGTATGTTACATTGACATGACTGTCAATGCGTTGTGTAATAACTTTAAACATGGCCAAACAAAAAACCCAACCTTAGTGTTTTCTTATTTTGAAAAAGAAAAAAATAAGTGTCTTTTTTTTTTGAACAGATTTACGCAGTTAGCCTGAGCGCAGGCTTTGACTGCTTTACCGGACTTTAAAATAAGTGTCTAATATGTTTTTATTATCGAACAGTAGACCTCCCTATTGCAAACGACCTGTATTATTAATATTATTTTTACCGCATGTGCTATTTTCAGCTTACCTACTACTGACTTGCTTTGTTAATAGAGTGTCTTACAAACTCACACCGCAGGGAAATACAAACACATGTTTGTGGGCTAAAACCAATCCAATTCCAAAGTTCTGAAATGGCATCGAAGCAATCCATTACTAAGATTACATTCACACCGTTAATTATAAACATCTGTAGCAAATAGTCGACAAAATGTATTAATTGGTCATCTTGAACCAATTTATCGTTGGGAACACTTAGTATCTGAGATTTCGGCACTTTTGAGGTTAGTGTGTGGTACAAGTTATGAGCTGAAATTGTATTTAATCAGGTTTAAAAATTCAGTTTTTTTTTTCTGTATATGTAACTAGATATAAAAATATTTGATTATTATTTTATTAAGAATGGTAAATATCTCAATCTTCTGCCTGGCTTTGTCCCGAGCTATGTTTCGCTACTTAACTTACTGCGAACTATGTTTAGTTGAATACTGTATACATAGAGCGACTGCTTATGGCCTCCACAACGTTAAAAGTACCTGATTATACTAATTTCCATTTATAGCTATTTTCTTAGTCTGCTACCAGACAACCTTGATATAATTTAAGGGCATTCTCTTATCAAAGGCAAGCAGGGTTCTTCTCTTAATACTTATTACATTATTTAATTTTAAATTTATTAAATGCTACAGAAAAAATATTAAAGCTGCATCTTACATTATTTTAATACACATTTTAGCTGACCCGACAGTCGTCCTGTCAATCTAGACAATGATTTAAATGTTTTTGACATTTGTCGCGGACTGCAAGGCTATTCGCTATGGCGGTTGTTAAAGCGATAATTGCTTTATAAAAAAACAGTTTGAAAATACAAATTTCGTATCGTCTAACGTCGATGACTATCTAGAAGTTGGTCACCTACCTTTAGACGATACTAAATTTGCGTTTTTACTGTTATTTTTATCTAGTAAACATCGCTTGGGTTGTCAATTGGAGATAGCCAATAGGCCTACTG
This sequence comes from Diachrysia chrysitis, assembly GCA_932294365.1. NCBI lineage: Eukaryota > Metazoa > Arthropoda > Insecta > Lepidoptera > Noctuidae > Diachrysia > Diachrysia chrysitis. The sequence continues at coordinate 1,885,184 of OW028659.1, read as the reverse complement.
GCCTGTTGGTCTAGTGTTTAGTGACCCTGACTGCTAAACCGGGGGTCGTGGGTTCGATAACTAGGACAAATCTTTAATGTGATGAGCATGATCATTTGTTCTGTGTCTGGGTATAATATTTATGTATAATATTTATGTATTTACATAAATATATAAGTATGTTCATCAGTTGTCTGGTTACAGTAATACAGATTCTGCCTAGTTTGGGATCAAATGACCGTATGTAAGTTGTGCCAAGAAATTATTCTTTATTCCTTATTTAACACAAATTTTCGTCCGTACAAAGCTATTCCACAAAAAACACCAAGATTAATGAGCCGATCAAAAGTGATTCTCCATCATACATGTGCCAATTGTTTTTTTTTATATAGAAAGCCAAAACAATATAAACTACCTGTAACAACTTGCATAAAGTATAAATAAATTAATAAAACTCATTACTTTACTAAAGATAGGATTAAACATAATTTATATTGCGCTAATAAAATTCTATCATAAAGTAGGGAAAACCATCTCTTTGTGTCATTAGTTTTGCTCATAAATTAAAGAAAAAAAAAAGCCTGAGATTAAATTGATATTAAAGTATTTTAAAGTCAATTAACTTCAGTTTATAGCTACGAGTTTACACGGAAAATATCTCTTTGAAACTAAACCTTTTTAAATATATTTTCGTTTTATTTAATAAAAAAAAGGTTGAATACTGTATGGTTTAATATTATTGAATTTCTAAATTTTGTTTTTTTTTTTTTTCTTTTTTATCTTACACAAAATAAACGTACAGTATTTTTTTTATAATTTGGCAATTCAAATAATATTAATAAATTATAAATAATATGAGATTTTTATTCCAAAATATACAGCGAAATATTCTTAAAGTTATTTCTTTTCGACCGTTTTCTCAGAAATCAGTTAAAGGATGTTATTTATTAAACCTTCATTTAAAAGATAAACAGAATGAAAACGAATCAGGTATAATGGACCCCTTGTAAAGAATACCAATTTATTTTATTTGTGTTGGGTAAATTAAATACATAGCCTTTTTCCTTCAACAATCGTATATTTTTTGTACGTTTTACTCGGTTTTTTTGTTATCTACAAAATACAGGAAACGTAAAATATGCAACGAGACTGGTGTTATGTTTGGATGGTATTATTTTTATATATTTTGTAAGTATTTTTAAATAACGGTAACAAAAATCAACAATGTTTTCAAACCATTGTTGATGAATGTTGTAAATTAAATTCACAAAAAAAAAAATACAAACGATACATGTTTGATTAAACTCTTAATTGCGATTTAGTAGTTTTATTTTTATCTTTTGTATTATGATAAAACGAAGTCCTTCGCCGCGTCTTTTTGTCTGTCTGTCTGAAGGCGATAAACTCAAAAACTACCAAGTATATTTTCAAATGGTTTTCATTTATGGATAGAGTGATTGCAGAAGAAGGTTTTTGAGTATAATTTATTAATGTTTTGTCTACCCGTTCCGAGCCGTGGCGGGTTGATAGTATTTATTATGTTTGTTTATTGAATGAATCAATTCTAGTTTATCTTAAAATATTCTAATAAAGGTAGGTACAAAATCTATACTTAATATTATAAAGCTGAAGAGCTTGTTTGTTTGTTTGAACGCGCTAATCTCAGGAACTACTGGTTCGAATTGAAAAATTCTTTTTGTATTGGATAGTCCGTTTATTGAGGAAGGCTATAGGCTATATAACATCACGCTACGACCAATAGGAGCGGAGCATAAATGAAAAATGTCGCAAAAATTAAAAACCGTTGAAACTAAAACACGCGAACAAAGTCGCGGGGGACAGCTAGTACGTTTATAAAGTAGAGAAATAATCCATACTAATGTTTTAAATATACCTAATAACTAGCTAAGCAAAACATACCTGTAAGAAACTATTGAAAACAGGAAAAACAATAAATTTGTTCTTATTCTTATTCTTTTTTCTTAAATGCGATAGTAACTCTATCTGTCTGTCTGTTACGATTTCACGGTTAAACCACTGAACCGATTTGAATGAAACTTGGTATGGGGTAAGCTTGCATCCTAAGAAAGGACATAGGCTTTTGGCTGCGATGACCGACACGCACGCGAGCAGAACCCTGGGCAAAAGCTAGTCAAAAATAATTATCAACTATATATCATTTTTTTTTAAATCGGGCCTTTTTTTTACGTCGCTGTAGGTCCTAAACATGTGACTCACACGAAAATACTGTAAAGCCTAAGTCAGTAGAACTACAATAATTCATCGGCCGATAAGCGATGAAATGATAACAGAGTTTAAATTGAGTTGCGATCGGATTGATATTAACTGCTACTACCACAGACTAAGTGATAAATAGACGTGCACTTTAATAAAAGTGTTTAGTGAAGTGAAGCTGCGTGTATGATGAGTGTGTTTTTGTAATTTTGTGTCATATAAAGTCTGTGATATCTCGCGTCACAATATCATTAAATGGTTTGGAAGGTAATTGTTTTTCTTTTTACGGTTCCGAACCCGAAGGGTTCACTGACTGGACAGACAGACACTGTCTGTCTGTCTATCGTCTGTCCGTCCGTTAGTCAGTCCGTCCGTCCGTCCGTCCGTCAACACACTGCATCTCATGAACCGTAATAGGTAAAGTTGAAATTTTCATAGAGTGTGTATTTTTGTTGCCGCTTCATCAACAAATAATTAAAAATCAATTAAATATTAAGGGGGCTTTATTAAATGGTACGGAACCCTTTATGCGCGAGTCTAACTCGCGATCGATCTTTTGTTAGCTCTGTGGTCTTCTACATTTTTGAATATAGGACGTGACTGTACCTACAGACGTCTGATTTTTAGATTAAAATAATTTATTTTTGGCTTGAAAGTCATTTAAGTTATCCGGTAATGTAAGAGTTCAATGGCTGGATAATGTATATTTTAATTTAATTAGCATACCAGTAAAGAGAGCTACTGAAGTACGATACAGCTAGTAAAAAACATTCTGGGAAATGTATTTTTGTAAATCAGCGTTTTAACTATGAAAAAATATTTAACTATTTTAATCCATGATTTTCTCGGCAGTTTACATACATGTTAATAAGTGAATAGGTAATTAATGATATCTATGAGCTCACTGTGTCTTGAAGTCTTGAGCCAAGAGCAGCGCTGCAAGACTTCAAGACACAGTGAGCTCATATTGCGTAGGTCGGAATACAAATAATTAATTAAAATATAAAGGTAGAACGAGCAACATCACCTGTCAAGACGAATACCACCTCAGTCTGCCCGTGACCATGACACCTGCAAAGGCGTCGAAACGTCGGGAACAAAAATCTAAAATAAACCGCGATAGAATTAGTTTTATTTCGATATCTTATTACTTTTAAAAATGTATTAATTTAATCTTGTTGCTCAAAATTGGTACAAATCCGGACTTTATGACGAAGGCATTCTCTGCCAGTCAACCAAAGGTGGTGTAGAGATAGGTGTTATAATGATCAACTTAATTTTATTGCCCGCTGTTACGCCCGGGTAAAAAGTAGCCTATGTCTTTTCTTAGGATAAAAGCTTACCCCATGCAAAGTTCCGTCTAAATCGGTTTAGCTGTTCAGCCGTGAAAGCGTAACAGCCAGACAGGCAGACAGACAGACAGATTTATGTTTGTATTTTTAATATTAGTATAATTTGGATATATATTTCATATTAGCTGTCCCCCGCGACTTTGTTCGCGTGTTTTAGTTTCAACGGTTTTTCATTTTTGCAACATTTTTCATTTATGCTCCGCTCCTATTGGTCGTAGCATGATGTTATATAGCCTATAGCCTTCCTCAATAAACGGACTATCCAAAACAAAAAGAATTTTTCAATTCAAACCAGTAGTTCCTGAGATTAGCGCGTTCAAACAAACAAACTCTTCAGCTTTATAATATTATAGTATAGATTATATTATAGGTAACATTTTTTACAGATGACATCCGTATGTCTCAATGCCTTTATAAAATTAACATTTTAAAATGAACCTAAAACCTTTACTTTAAAAATAAAATTCGGATACACAAGGTCAAAAATATGTAAAACATTTTGGAGTAATCCTGACAAATTAATTTCAATCTGTCTAGACATTAACACGTTGTTATTAATTAATATGGGCGGTTATACGCTGTAACACGCTATTTAGGCCATCAGTAATCCGCGTCAGAATTATTTTGACAAAAAAAATGTACATGCTGTTTACCTGACAAGGTTTAAGTAATTAGGTCAATAATACACTCTTTATTTTGGGTATATCAAGTCTGATTTACTTAGAACCGTTGATGGTTACTTAAGAATCCCTTAAATAGATAGTAAGTAAAGCAAGTAAGCCAACTCAGACTTCTGAGAGTTACTTACTCAACCAATAATTACAAATCCCTTAAGTAACCATTAATGTATCTGAGTGCGAAAAAAAATTGTTAGATTTATGAGAGGTTTCAGCTTATTCATTTAAATAAATGATAATTTTGTTAACTATTGTTTAACACAGATATTGTATGAGCAATAAATAGCTATTTCTAATTAAAAAATAAGCAATATAGAGAGAAAAATATACCAATACTATTAGACACAAGCCTTTTTAGCTTAGTTGGAGAGGTTAACAATATGAATTGCTAATAATGTGAATTCCACCCACATTGCTAGTAATCATAATAAAAAAAAATAGCAATAAAAACTTTTTTATCAGCAAAACTCTAACAACTTTCCTATTTTACCTATAGATTTTTTTACGAAATAAGACTGTTCGTACACGTGGCGACGCAATTCTCCGGTAACCGACAACTTGAGTATCCAAGAGACTACGCCATACAAACTCAAAGAAGTTCGTATAGGTGTGTCGTTGAAGACTGCCACTAAAGTCGTCGGGTATCGTTGACTTACGTAACCTCGTGTACAAAGGGCCTAAGACATCATTAAGACGACACGCGGTATTACAACCTCTATTAGATTACATGCCTCAAGACTGCCCAGGCCAATTTACCACTGTGCGCGACGTGCTGCGGGTTCGATTACCGCATGGAACAAGCATTTCTGTGATCCTCAAATGCTAGCTCTAAATCTGGGTGTCCTTTGTGAGCATGCGAATTTATAATCACTACATAGTATAAAACAAAGTCGCTTTCTCTGTCCCTATGTCCCTTTGTATGCTTAAATCTTTGAAACTACGCAACGGATTTTGATGCGGTTTTTTTTAATAGATAGAGTGATTCAAGAGGAAGGTTTATATGTATAATAACATCCATTAAATAGTGGAGAAGTACTGTAATTTTTGAGGTTTCTAATGTGATGTCGTAAATAATTACATTTTTTCCGCTTACATTGCAAACGCAGGCTGAACCCTACGAGTTTTATCAAAATAATGTACTAAGTATTGTACACATTGAAAAGGTCTACAGAAAAGTCCGTGATGGTATATGTCTATCTCTTATGGATAACCCACAATAACTTTTTTTTGTCATTTACTTTTTACGACAAATAATGGCTAATTTTCGAAGCGATTTTAACCAATACAGCATTAATCCTTAACCAATTAAATACCTTGAATACATTGTTCATTTAATATAGATCTATATGGCCCTTTACACCGTATGATTTAAGTGAATATTTTCGAAGATATTAGGTACATATTTAAAAATTGCGGGACGTATTATTATTCCGTTGCGTAGTTACAAAGATTTAAGTATACAAAGGGACATAGGGACAGAGAAAGCGACTTTGTTTTATACTATGTAGTGATTAAAAGAGATTGTTCTTCTCTCATTGTATACTCGGAAAAAGGCGTTAAAACTGTCTTAATGGCCGATGAAAGATCGGCGTAGTCACGATAATTGATACGGTACTTAATATTTGTTTATTAATTTATACGATGTATGACAAAGAATTCTATCTATTTAATAAAAAGTCGTTACCTTGAATGTTGAAAAAAATCTACAAAAAATTATTTTACATTAAAATAAATAAATATCTTAGGACATTTCACACACGGTCATCTGATCCCAAACTAGGCAGAGCCTGTGCTATGGCAACCAGACAACTGATAAACATACTTATATATTTCTAAATACATACATATTATAGATAATTTAAACGTTTACAGTTTCCGGTAAAGACATCTTTGGCAATGACCATTAATAAATCGCAGGGTCAAACCTTCAACGATGCAGGCTTAGATTTGAGCGTTGACTGTTTTTCACATGGACAACTGTATGTCGCTCTTTCAAGAGTGACCTCCAGAGAAAACATGTTTGTATTGTCTAATGACAAGAAAGCTGTGAACGTTGTTTATAAAGACATTCTGTAATATGTTGTAAAAATAAAATAAATATTTAAAAATGTAAAAAGTAAATAAGTAAAAATGTAGTGTATGAATTTAGATATTCCAAAGATAGCAGGAAATCTTCATGGTATAGGGAAAGGGGGATTGTTTTACTCCAAATTTAACGCGTGCGGGCCACGGGCAGTAATGAATAAATCAAAACTACTGGATCGATTTTAATCACATATTTTATACCCGTGCGAAGCCGGAGCGGGTCGCTAGTTTTTATATAAAATATGCCCAAATACAAAACTTATAAGCTTTTAAAGTAAGTAAGTGACGCATGTTCTATCTCTTTTTCGCAAAACGACGACTTGTACGGTGCAGCCCCAGATTAGTATGGAGAAAATAATGGTGACGTCACATAATCTTATAGACTCTGTCTAATTATCAATATTAAAATGCTTGTAACTAGTTTAATATGAAAGTAAGTAATCTGCCGTAAGTTATGTTTTAACAACTGGACATAGTCTGCAATATATATTTTTTAAATGAAATAAAATAAATCTTGACAAAATATACCCAATTGCACATTATTTCACAAATTTTACACATAGTTAAAAACTTGGATTAATATATAGGCTGATACAGGATATTTAAATATTAATAAGAATATTTTTTTTCCAGTTGCATGTTATGACAGCACCGCCGCCGCGTCAGCTCATGACTAGGGACTCCTATTGAGTCTGAAACTAGTCGGGCGATCTCGAGAATATGCTTGAGGAAACCCTTTTGTTTTAAATAATTATGAATAATCCTCACAAAAGTTATTATACAGTTGCATGTCCTTATAGGATGACTCGGTTTTATTTACAGGCTGGGCGGATAAGAGAAAACTTTTTAAACAAACTTTTTGCTTCATCAGCCTAATTAAGATATCAGAATCACGAGAACGGAACACACTTTTAATACTTGTTATCTGTCCTTGTCCGTCTAAATTAAACTTGACGCTGACTTCGTAAAATTCAGTTTAATTAAAATTAATTACGCTTCTGTAATGTTATTTAGATCTTGGCTTCGTATGCTGGGCGTTTCCCCGCGAAAGGACGAAAAAGGTAATTATTGTTTGTTTGTGTATGTCAACTCCAAAACAGTTCGACCGATTTAGGTATCGTTTTCTGTAACGGGTAATATTTTTTGGCGATGGTACTCATGGCGTAGAATGGTAAATATTATCTTAATTAATCTTTGGAAAACTCACACTCGGCCATCTGATTCCAAAATAGGCATAGCCTGTATTATGGCAACCAGACAACTGATAAACATACTTATATATTTCTAAATAAATACATATTATAGATAAATTACATCCATACACGGAACAAATGATCATGCTTATCACACAAAGATTTGTCCTAGGTGGGAATCGAACTCACGGCGTTCGGTTTAGCAGTCAGGGTCACTAACCACTAGATCAACAGGCCAGTCAAATGGCGCTGCAATAAATAATATATTTTTTCTATTTTCACCCGTTAATTTCGCATTATTGTAATTGACGCTATTTTTAATTACATGTATTACTAAAATGAAAATTCCAACTTTACTGTACTTCAATTGTAATTTGTAATTTTTAACTGAGTAATTAACTTTTGTATAATCTCATCAAAGTACAATTATATATAAGTTGCAATACTAATTACAAAAATATTGAGGTTTTTGTTTCAGTTTGAAGTTTCTTCTATAAATATCTATACATATTAAAAAACAAAGTCCCCCGCCGTCGCCCCGTTTTAACGCATTTAACTCAAAAACTACCGCATAGATTTTCACATGGCTTTCACTAATAAGTAGTGATTCCTGAGGAAGGTTTGTATGTATAATTCATTAATGTTTTATTTATATAATAACTATCGTGAGGAGTATTCATAATTATTTAAAATAAAACGGTTTACTCACGTATATTCTCGGGATCGCCCGACTAGTTTCAGACTCAATAGGAGTCACCGCCGCCGCGTCAGCTCATGATTTTGGACTCCTATTGAGTCTCAAACTAGTCGGGCTATCCCGAGAATATACGTGAGTAAACCGTTTTGTTTTAAATAATCATTAATGTTTTTTCTACGCGTGCGAATACTATTCTAGTATAAATGCGACATTAAAAATGTCACCTTGATATTTTATTTATTTTGCTTGTGTTCTAATAAAGTACCAGTACATTAGTTCAGGTACCCAGTAAAATGTCTGGCTATTATTTAGAACAAACTTCTGAATATACGCTGGTTGAATATAATGGCGTGGGAAAATTGTGTGTTGTTTTAAATAGAATATAAAACATCACGAGTCGTCTGGAGTTTGAAATAGATCGATTCGAATAAAAAAAAAGATGTAAATAATGTATCTAGGTTTAAAATATTCTCTCGTTTGTGGTGTGTTTTTGTGTGTCTTTGGCATCGTAGCTCCAAAACGAATGGAAGCTGACGTTATCGAGATTGTTCTTACTTTTAGTTATATATTTTTTTTATAATCAGCAATTTTTCAAACTTCATCGAGAAACTCTTTCTTCTTCTTTCAAACTTTTTCAATTTTTTTAGTACATAATTTACTTTAACATACAGATAATTTAATTAATTGATTAAGGCAGTAATGGCCTCTAACAAATTTATGTAGTTTGTTTGATGCCATGTCGTTTGTATAAATTATTAACAATATATCATACCATAAAGCCACTTACTTGTACATAACAAGTAAAAAATAAGATGAATTAAAAACGATATTTTTTAAACATGTATAAAAAATAGTAACAAAACTAAAAAAAAGTTATTCCCGTACCGGGAATCGAACCCGAGCCTCCTGGGTGAAAGCCAGGTATCCTAGCCACTAGACCATACGGGAGATACAAGTTACACCAAAATTGTGATTCATACTAAACACAATCTTTATTTGACCTTGAACAGTGAATCACGAATGATATTTGCCTTTATTTTGTTGTTGAGCCGATGTACTGCTAGAATGTATTGGTGACGTCAGAACTAAATGTTTTGTTGAATGTTAGCGTTCTTTTGTTACAACTCTTAGATAAAATAAATTGGCAGTTATAATTAATTCTTCATCTGGAAAGTGCGTTTTAGACTAATCGTAGATAAATGATATTGAAAGAAGCGCCCGTGAATGAAAAGATGAGCGGTAAGCGTCTGTCATGATTTGGACATGTTTTGAGGATCGATGAAGGTCTCATAACTAAACAAGTTATGAGTATGACTGCGAATGGATATACACGCAGAGTAAGAAAGAAAAAGAGACGGGTAGATTGTGTGAAAGATGATATGAAAAAGAAAGAAGTAAATGATGAGATGACGAGTATTAGAGATGAATGGAAGTAAACTACGCATTGCGCGCCGACACCAATAATTGGGAAAACGGCGATGATGACGTAAATAAATTCTATTACCTAAGGATTCCAAATGAGCGGATGCCTATCTGACCTTCACAACCCATTTTACTGGGTAACACAGTATCCCATGATAAGACTGATTGACAAACTTGTAATGACTTAACGCCTGCCAAAGATCAACGTCTGACCGACCGCGCCGAGCGCGGTTTAACCTTTACTATCAAACCGTACGGTTTATACTTGGCTAGCCTGTTGGTCTAGTGGTTAGTGATCCTGACTGCTAAACCGAAGGTCGTGGGTTCGATTCCCACCCAGGACAAATCTTTATGTGATGAAAATGATCATTTGTTCTGTGTCTGGGTGTAATTTATCTATGATATTTATTTAGAAATATTTAAGTATGTTTATCAGTTGTCTGGTTGCTATAGCACAGGCTCTGCCTAGTTTGGGATCAGATAGCCGTGTGTGAATTGTCCCAAAAATATTATTATTACATATTATTATATCATTATACTTAGCCACAAGCCCCTTTCCCGAGTTTTTATCAATATCTAAAGACTTTAAATAATTATATCATTTAAAGGACAATTATCTAATCAATCATCGAAGTAAGATTCTCTTCTTTTATTAAAGCGAGTTCTACGTAAAGCGTCTGAAGAAACAGGTTTAGGATTTAAAAATAATTATAAGTTATTTGGTAAATATTTACCATTTTAGGAAACAGAGCTAAAATTAACTCCACGATAGACGCAAATAACCTTTTCAATGTTACGATTAAAAACAAAAACAAAAACAACCCTAATTAACAATTTCAATAATTATCAAGGTACAAAAAACCGGCTAAGTGCGAGTCGGACTCGCTTATGAAGGGATCCGTACCATTTGTTGCTCTTTTTTTTTTACGACTACCGCACTAAGGATTTAATCCTTGTGTCGCGGGGGGTTTCACAAACATTCATACGCACAAAGAACACCCAGAATTGAAACAACACAAATGCTTGTCTCATGCGGGGATCGAACCCGCGGCACGTCGCGCACAGAAGTAATTGGCGTGGTGACCTATACCACTCGGCTACCCGTGCAGTCAAAGCTCTATAGCAACTATACGAATAATATATACAGATTAATTATAAATGTTAGCTCTCCAGCTTTTGAAAGATAAGATACAGCCCGCTGAAAGATAGACCGACGGACAGATGGACGGACAGCAGAAGCTCAGTAATATGGTCCCATTGGCACCCTAAAAACCAAAATGGGTAAGGTACCCTAAAAACCAACTTAAAGAAAATCGAAATCACGAGTTCTCGGTATCTCGAGTTATGTGCAATCTTCATAAAAACCCCTTTGTAATCTATTCAGGACCTAAGTAAACCAGTATTAATGGCCCCTGGGACCTTCGGGTCCTAAAATAACAACCCACGTGATTTGTGAACTAATACCATTCGTTTTTCACCAGAAATATACCAAAAATTCATCGAAGGTAATGTTTTTGGTATTTTTTTATTTTTCGTGTGCAGCTTGCTATTTTTGAGCGTTTTGGTTAAGTCATAAGTCATTTATTACATTACAAAATCCACTGTGTCTAAATTGATACACTTATGGCCGAATATTGAAACGTCAATTAGTTTTAAGTCGCCGTTAAGTCTCATGCTGTCTCTGTCACTTTAAGGTACAAAGTAGCGACAGATAGACATTTAAGACCGCCTTAAAGTTAAGTAACGTTTCAGTATTCGGGGGTTATTCAATTTTAAACAATGTTATGCATGAAATTAGAAATGTGGTTCATTAATATTTGAAGCATGAAACTTTTACATCAATTTTACTGTCGACAACACGTACTGGTATGAAAGATATACAAAAATGACCTTTACTACTTTGAAATAAAGATCATAGTTTTACTACTGATATGACTGATTAAACCCTTGTTGTAGTTTCATAAGTAGGTAATTAAGTGGTGGAAATAACTATGCTATAATGATGGGCTAATTTTATTAATGGTATGCCTTGCAGTACAAAACCAATATCAAATGTCAATTTACGTAATATTTCGAGTTATTTATATTATTCATTGTTTAAAGAATTTCCACCCAATTCTAGTACAAAACCAAAACAAATAAGAATCAATCCATCAACAGCAGAAACAGAAAGAGAACTGCCCGCCATTGTGGCCATCGTTAGACAAATTCCATTTGAAACAATGCTCAGTTATCTCACGACAAAATATTATCGAAAGACCCAAAACGCGTCGTTTTTAAGCCGACAGCTAGTTAATGGCTGATCGTTTGCCCGATCGCCCTTCATTTCCTTAGGCCGATGAGCTCATTTACCCCCCCTATTTAAGGGTAGGCGCGCGATCACGACTATTCAGTATATTATGTTTGGGTTTAATCAAGTTGGGTTTTATTAGGTTGAATTTGAACTGCTTTAAATCTCTTGGTTGTTGACAATGCTTGTCCGTTCTGTCATGTATAAGTATATCTTTAATAATAATATGGTAGATGCCCCATCCCAGTTTAGAGTAAAGTTCTGAACTAGGCCACTGCGTGTTGGACCTGTGTCCCCACGTAAGCCTTTCAAAGGACCGGGTATTCTCGCAATTGAGGATAGCCCGTGAGAAATAAGAGGTACATAATGGTAATTGATTGATAATAATTTAATTATGTCAGTGAACTTAGACTAGAATTTACAGTTTTTTTTTTCTAAAATGTCAAGGTAAAAAAAGGCAGTCGCATAATACATAAAATATGCGTTAGATCTTATGTTAAAATGACGCAACTTTCTTAGTTGAGCACAAGTTTTTCTGAAGGTAATTAAGGCAAACTGTATAGATAGAGGGATAAAGCTGATTGTTTTTAAATAACTTTTGTTTAACAAGATCATAATTAAATTAGATTTTGTATTAGTTTGAGGCTTAAACTGTAAGAATTTTTTATCATCTCTTATATTACACTTTAAAGACATAAAATAATTTATTCGAATTTAAATCATATTTTAAGTAGGTGATAGTGTTGAGATTAGCCTGTCATAAGGATGATAGTGAAATCTCAGAGTTTTCACATAGGCTCTTAACTTGCACTTCCCATAAGTATGATGAAACTACAAGTTAGCTTGATTAATATGTTTTTAGTTTAAATTCCTACTAAACACGAAACAATTTTTTTCTATTTATATATTTCCTGTGTGGAAAAAAGGATTTTTTCAAATTTTATTTTCCGTAGGTAATGCTAGGAAAACCATACCATTGTTTTTTATTCTTACCGCTGGAAACAATCTTCCCTGACCGACACCAACAATTTTAATTAATTTCGTCGTAACCTTATCCCGCTTTTCTAGGAATTACACAGACACCATTATTACTTTTTTTAATAAAAACTAAATTATTACTTAAGTAAAAGTACTTACTTTAAGTAACTATCCAAGTACCTCTTACCTACCAATCTACTTAGCATCATAGCCCACCTTACATACAGTCGCCATATTACTTCAAGAAGTCGCACGGTCCATAGCACAGCAAACGAGACTTGCTCAATGCAATCTCATTCATTGAACGAATGAACGAATATAATCTTACTAATGGCATATAAAATGATCGTGTCAAATTCTAAATGAAATGATTAATTAGAATTTTAGTTAAATCGTGATTAAACTTTAAGTGACTAAAGTGCCTTTTAATTATCATTTTAAAAGTTTTATTGAATTATTTTAATATTAATAATATCTATAATAATAATAATATCTTGGGACATCTCACACACGGTCATCTGATCCCAAACTAGGCAGAGCCTGTGCTATGGCAACCAGACAACTGATAAACATACTTATATATTATTTCTAAATACATACATATTATAGATAAATTACACCCAGACACAGAACAAATGATCGTGCTCATCACACAAAGATTCGTCCTGGGTGGGAATCGAACCCACGACCTCCGGTTTAGCAGTCAGGGTCACTAACCACTAGACCAACAGGCCCGTCAATATTCATTTATATTTATGAAAATATTTTTGAGTTTATAAGAAATTCTTGGTACCTATATAGCAATGTTCTTTTAGACGTTATGGAAAGAGTCTGCGTTGTGACAGTGTTTTTTTGTTTGTGTAGAATTTTTAAGAAAAACGTAATGAAAATGAATATTGCAAATGAAAATCATAATGATAATGAAAATTATTTAAATAAAAAAGTATAGGGCGATAATTATAATGATTTTATATAAGTTTATTTGGTAAAATAGAACTAATAAGTAACCTGTAAATGTTTCTAGCGAACGCTTCTTATCTAGAATGCCATGTATGTTTACTACACGTTGCCAAATGACAATGTAAAAATAATGTCTCCGAAATATTGCATCAAAATAAAAATAAAAAGTATGACTTCTTTCTTCCTCAACTTTTATAGATCAAATCTCACTATCACACAAAGGTTTGCTGGGAGAAAACTCAATTTTGAGTTAAGCTCACCTCTGTACATCGAATGTAAAAGTATTGAGGTTTGACAGGTGATTAACAAATTTTGTGTTGATCAATCTTTTAGAAACCGGGGAGTAAGAGCCCATAAATAAATATAAGCTACTGACGTAAGCAAAAACAAAATCCAACTAAAAAAAACTGTATTTCACGCATCCTTAAAATACATCTTCACCATCAATCAAGCTAATCTTTAACTTTAAATCTTTGATCGAAGAAAAATCGTCTTTCAGGGCTCCAAACCTTCAGGCTTCCAATTTCCTTCAGTACAAATCAATCCGATGCTAGTATAGAGTCGAGTTACTCGAGCGAGTACGTGTGAAGACGTTTGCGGTAGATAAGCGGTATCGGGGCCCATTTGCCACATGGCTTATAATTTCCGTTGTGCGATGGCGTCATTTACCCTTCGAAGAGATGGGGTCGGGTCCTACTGTGTAGCCTGGTGGTAGATGGTTTATGTTTGAAGAGTTTTTTGAATTGCATCTTTCTCCATAAACGGTCAGGATCTTAGTTGGCATAGCTAGTTTTAGCAAGGAGTTATTTTATACTGTTCGTAAATACCTTTTATGTTTAGTTACCTTTTTTTAAAAAAAATAACATATGGAGTTTCTTGCCGATTCTTCTTCATAGGAGTGACTTTTTGATCTGAGCAACTAGACGTTTAGAAAGTGCCTGAAAAGGCCTACTTGAAATAAAAATATTTTGATTTGATTTGATTTATCTTTTTTTTATTTCAAGTAAATAAAACCCTATTTCCAAAACCATATTCTATTCAGTTCCCAGTACCTATTTTGACAACAAGATATGTTAGCTCAGCTTGACGAAAGTTAGGTCTACGTACTATTAAGAACCCAAACCCAAACATCTAATCGAAAGACGATTAAGTCACTCGCTAGTAATGACACCATACCCAATGTCTTTAAAACAACCTTCACAATGCACCCCAAACAGTATCACCCCAACCATTTTCGACTCTAAATCTTTGCAAAAAGTAATAAATTATAAAAATATTCCTAAAACTTTGTCTCTGACAGAAATCAAATCCGCGAACCCTAAAGCAAAATTCCAATCCCGACTGACTATGACCAAACGATCGTCCTTCGTACAAAACGCGTGAAATTTCATATACATTTTTTACGCGAAATATATGTAAATAGCTGAAATAAAGGCAATAATAAAAACGGTATTTCCACCCCTAGTATTTACCCATCTTATAGATGGCTATCTCGTAAATTGTGGCGCCATATATCTGAAATATGGCACTTTTAGTGTATTGATAGGTCCCCGGATTACTTTGTGGGGTGATAACATGATATACCGCTATATTTTCCAGAATTTTCTTTAATGTGTTTGAGGAAAATTGAAAATTCTTATTAAAGACAGACTGTATATTAAACTTGTCAGCGCAGCACAATAGTCAATATCTTATTACGTCACTCGCTATATGTTAAGATACTGCGCTTCAGTGGTCTGGCTATGATTTTTATGTCGAATAATTGATGCGAAAAATTATATGTCAATGATTTACGTAACTCATTTTGAGCTAAAAAAACGTAATGAAAATGAATATTGCAAATGAAAATCATAATGATAATGAAAATTATTTAAATAAAAAAGTATAGGGCGATAATTATAATGATTTTATATAAGTTTATTTGGTAAAATAGAACTAATAAGTAACCTGTAAATGTTTCTAGCGAACGCTTCTTATCTAGAATGCCATGTATGTTTACTACACGTTGCCAAATGACAATGTAAAAATAATGTCTCCGAAATATTGCATCAAAATAAAAATAAAAAGTATGACTTCTTTCTTCCTCAACTTTTATAGATCAAATCTCACTATCACACAAAGGTTTGCTGGGAGAAAACTCAATTTTGAGTTAAGCTCACCTCTGTACATCGAATGTAAAAGTATTGAGGTTTGACAGGTGATTAACAAATTTTGTGTTGATCAATCTTTTAGAAACCGGGGAGTAAGAGCCCATAAATAAATATAAGCTACTGACGTAAGCAAAAACAAAATCCAACTAAAAAAAACTGTATTTCACGCATCCTTAAAATACATCTTCACCATCAATCAAGCTAATCTTTAACTTTAAATCTTTGATCGAAGAAAAATCGTCTTTCAGGGCTCCAAACCTTCAGGCTTCCAATTTCCTTCAGTACAAATCAATCCGATGCTAGTATAGAGTCGAGTTACTCGAGCGAGTACGTGTGAAGACGTTTGCGGTAGATAAGCGGTATCGGGGCCCATTTGCCACATGGCTTATAATTTCCGTTGTGCGATGGCGTCATTTACCCTTCGAAGAGATGGGGTCGGGTCCTACTGTGTAGCCTGGTGGTAGATGGTTTATGTTTGAAGAGTTTTTTGAATTGCATCTTTCTCCATAAACGGTCAGGATCTTAGTTGGCATAGCTAGTTTTAGCAAGGAGTTATTTTATACTGTTCGTAAATACCTTTTATGTTTAGTTCCCTTTTTTTAAAAAAAATAACATATGGAGTTTCTTGCCGATTCTTCTTCATAGGAGTGACTTTTTGATCTGAGCAACTAGACGTTTAGAAAGTGCCTGAAAAGGCCTACTTGAAATAAAAATATTTTGATTTGATTTGATTTATCTTTTTTTTATTTCAAGTAAATAAAACCCTATTTCCAAAACCATATTCTATTCAGTTCCCAGTACCTATTTTGACAACAAGATATGTTAGCTCAGCTTGACGAAAGTTAGGTCTACGTACTATTAAGAACCCAAACCCAAACATCTAATCGAAAGACGATTAAGTCACTCGCTAGTAATGACACCATACCCAATGTCTTTAAAACAACCTTCACAATGCACCCCAAACAGTATCACCCCAACCATTTTCGACTCTAAATCTTTGCAATAAGAGCTATTGATTTCAAAATGATTCAATTTTAAGTGAATATATAAACTTGTTAATATCTTGAACTGTCTTCCACCATTACTGACTGTCAAAGTCATCTGGGGGCGTCTCGATATTCCAAAAAGATAGGTTGATAGAATTTGGTGCGTTATTTAAAATATAATACAAAATATGCCTTAAATATATTGTAAGTAAAAACGATACAATATTGATAAAAAGTATCTCTCAGAGTTAGAATCAGGAAGCCTAAGAACAGTCTATTATAGTGTCAAATAAGGGCAGTCAATCCACCATCATTTGTCTCTGGTCCATCAAAAGCTGCGGTTGAAATGTACATACTGTCAACCAGACATAGCAATACTCTTTAGCATTGAAAGCATCTTTATTCCAAAGCATTAAGGTCGATTTTCCCTTTTTTTGGACCGGTTTTCCGTATAAGCTACAGCCGACTGCAAAAAATGTGGAGTACTATCTCGAAATCACTCGCGATAATGCCGTTAGAGGGTGTAGGTTAGATTCAGTTCTTTAAAAATTATGTGCAATTAACAATATGTTTGTCAGCTCAAAATTTGTAATGAGGAAAACCAGAAGAATCTTTAGTCATTTAGGGCCTTTTATATAAAACATCTAAACGTAGCTATTTGTTGGACGCTGTCAACAATCACCGCTATTTGTAACAGGCTGCTATCTAACCGTTAGAAGTACCACTAAGGCCATCCTTGAGACCTCTGATTATAAGGTCTTTGAGACTTTCAATAGCCAAGTCCGTTTCTTACACGACAACATTATACGCATTGGTCTATACCTCTACATAGATGCTGAAATTAACCTAGGATGTAACATCTAAAATGAAGACCGAGAGTTCTGACTCAACTTGAGAGGTTGTATATTCAATAATCTCGTATGTTCTGGGAAGATCGGCTAAACAGGTATTTACTTAAAGCGTAACTCTACGCTAGGATTCACATCAGGTCTTCACGACTCGTAGGAGCATTTAGACTATTTGCAATCTCTTAAAATTTTAATTAAATACGAATAGTAGAAAGTAATAAAAATAACCTCAGGCAGGAATAGAACCTGCGACTACTAGTTAGGCGCACCAGTCTAAGCTACAGAGTCCTGCGTAAGGTTCAGATTTTTTCTTCGTTCTATTCGTGTTTAATTACAAGTATTGGCTTTGCCGCCGTTACTGCGTAATAAATTATAAAAATATTCCTAAAACTTTGTCTCTGACAGAAATCAAATCCGCGAACCCTAAAGCAAAATTCCAATCCCGACTGACTATGACCAAACGATCGTCCTTCGTACAAAACGCGTGAAATTTCATATACATTTTTTACGCGAAATATATGTAAATAGCTGAAATAAAGGCAATAATAAAAACGGTATTTCCACCCCTAGTATTTACCCATCTTATAGATGGCTATCTCGTAAATTGTGGCGCCATATATCTGAAATATGGCACTTTTAGTGTATTGATAGGTCCCCGGATTACTTTGTGGGGTGATAACATGATATACCGCTATATTTTCCAGAATTTTCTTTAATGTGTTTGAGGAAAATTGAAAATTCTTATTAAAGACAGACTGTATATTAAACTTGTCAGCGCAGCACAATAGTCAATATCTTATTACGTCACTCGCTATATGTTAAGATACTGCGCTTCAGCGGTCTGGCTATGATTTTTATGTCGAATAATTGATGCAAAAAATTATATGTCAATGATTTAAGTAACTCATTTTGAGCTAAAATTTTGTAAACTGACTCTATACCAGATGTACTCTTCACCGCTTTTGGGTAGATATAACCTTTTGGTAACACCCTGTATATAATAATTTCAGTGTCATTATTTAAGGTTAATTAATATTTTTTTAAAGACGTCTTAGTCAATAATTAATTTAATCAAGCGAAATTTTACTTTCCAAAACCTGTTTTGGTTATGTCAGTTTCCAGTCTCACCGGATTCAGAGAATATCTATATTTTACACTTAACCATGTCATTGCATGCTTATTTAAAATAGTTCAACAATATTTTTTGTTAAATTATATAATACTAGCGATCCGCTCAAACCTTCCTCTGGTGAAAACCATATGAAAATCTGTTACGTAGTTTTTAAGTGTTCAGACAAACAGACGCGGCCAAGGACTTTGTTTTATAATATGTATTGACAGATTCTGTATAAAAGATGTGTAAATAGATAATTACCAGTTTTTTTTAAATTACATTTATTACGTAAATTGTCTTATCATATTATTACCAGCTGTGTTTAATTATTAATAAATCGTCAACCCTTTGTTCTTACACAACACTAAATCATAGGAAGAGTTAATTAAATGTTTACTTAAATATTTATATTAACGCGTTCTTAATTAAGAGCTTATAAAATAGGCTCTTATACATTTTTGGGGCCTTATTTGACAAATACATGATTTATGTAGTATATAAAATGATCCAATGGTCTAGTGATTGGGTTATGTAAGTGACTTGATTAACTGGTATCAGGGTTCGAATTCTGAGTCTAACAAAAACATTACGAGGTTAGGAATTTTGGTTAGTATTATAAATGTTAAGCTTGTTGATTTTATCTATTACTAAAACTCACAAAACAGTTAACTGAGTTTAATTTTTTTAAATGTTTTTGAATATTTTTTTTTTATATCCTTATCCAAATTTATTTGGGGTCTGCGCACAATCCACACTTCCGTTCCACTCAATAGTCTAGTCTCTCAATAGAGACTCAGAGAGAGAGAGAGAGTAGTAAAAAAAAGAAAAAAAAAGTAGGAGGGACTCCTATTGAGTCTGAAAGTAGTCGGCGATCCCGAGAATATGCGTGAGTAAACCGTTTTGTTCTAAATAATTATGAATGAAGTATTCATATTTATTTACGAAAGTTATTATACAACAATAAAGAAACCTATAAAATACGGAAATTTTAATTGAATACGGAATAGAACCTTCTAACCCTTTGACCTATGGTCATCAGTTACCACGTTTGCACTACAGGAGTGTAATTAATTCCGTTAGGACGTCTACAACATGTCACACGGAATGCGTCGCGTTGCAGCTTGCTTTATACCACGATGGTAACGTCTTGATACTTGATGCAATTTATTTGGTATATAGTACTAAATATTTTGAAACTTTTGAATGTTATTGCTCACAGACTGTTATATTTAAATAATTTTTTAGAAATAAAAAATAATATATTTATTTAGTATTTGAAATGTTTGTTTTGTTGTTAATGTTCGTCGTATCTTTATAATAATCTTTATGATCAACTACTTAAGCTAAAGTCTATATATTAGCCTTTTTATATTACAGACAAGATTATAGCAATTTATTTATGACATAACTATGATAACTAATATGACCATTTTACTTTATTAGGTGATCAGCAACACTCCACGCCCTATTTGTCTACGATTTCGGACTGAAAAACACTAGTAAAAAAAAACAAAAATAAAAACCCTGTGAGGATGGATTTGGTTTTGATTTTTTATTTTTGTTTACGTTTATATTCCTACCAACATTATTTTGTAATCTCCAACAAAAAACCCAATGCATCATATGACTTAAAAAACAAAAAAGTATCAACTCCATTTCATCCGCCTACTGCCCGCCATGGAGCGCAATCCCCAAAGCCTAATCGCTTCATTTGGCTGACAAGTCATAATTTATGATATAAACGAGTGCTATCTTCTAGGTGATATATTAGGGGGGCTATTAGACTATGTTGTAGGAGCTAATGAGTTTAAGTAGCGCTTAAACCCGTGATGAAGGGCGATATGAGTTGGTCATAAAAATATGTTTGGTTTTGATGTAATACCCTGCCTATATTTGTGGGACTGAGAGGCGAATATTGTTGATTGTAAATAAGCAGATCTGCTGTGTATTGTATAGATTACATGTATAACTCAGCGTTGAAGGACAACTTTAAGTACCACTTGGGAGAAGGCCATGTCCAGCTATCGTCAAGTTCAGGCAAAGTTTATTGATTGATGTGGATTGGAATTTGTGACTAGCCTGCTGGTCTAGTGGTTAGTGACCCTGACTGCTGAAACAGAGACCATTGGTTCCATTCCCAGGAGAAATCTTTGTGCGATGAGCATAATATTTTTTCGGTTTCTTGGTGTCTTAATTAACAACTATATATGCTAGCTTTAATTTCTTTTTTTATTCGTATTTAATTACAAGTAATTTTCTCAAGTATAAAGCGACATATGAAAAAACTTTGTACCATGTACCAACCTATGGACTCTACAGCGTTTCAAACAAAAGCCATATATTCTATAATCATATACACTAGTACTATGATCGTTCACTATCCTTATCTCAGCGGCGATTCTAAGCACTCTGTATACAAAACATACATCAACATAACTACTTACATTAATCTTCAGCTCAAGTAGAACAGTACTAACATTCTCAACAAATATATCTGAAGTTAGGTCACTAAGTTTAGAACAGCAATCCTAAAGGACCAGTTTCGTTTTGGTCCTTTTAATCCAAATATTATTTCACATTGTACTGATTACCGTTTGAAGATTCTACTAATACAAATTTAGGAATTAAAATTGACTGGCCTGTCGGTCTAGTAGTTTGTGACCCTACCTGTTAAACCGGAGGTTGTGGGTTCGATTCTCACCCAGGACAAATAATTGTTTGATGAGCATGATCATCTGTTCTGTGTGTTGCCTAATTTGGTTGTCCTAAGATATTATTTTTATTCTATTATAAATATTTTACGGGTAAAACTTAAAACAAAACTGTACGGTTTGATACTTGAGTCAAAATAAGAAGATGAAAATTCTGAGTTCGTGTAATTTTTTAAGCTATATGCTTATAATCTACGTTAATAAGCACAGACTTTATGTCTAACTAAAATTAATTAGAGTATTACTAGGAAAATTCCATAAAATTACTTCAACTAATAAAGCACGAAGATCCAAGTTTTCCATGCGTGTGTTTTCACATGTAAACAAACAGAAGTTTTTGGAAAAACAACTGTAATGCTTAGATGTACGGTTCAATTTGCGCTACATCATATTTTTATGAATATTTTTAACAGTTCTAGTCTGTCTAAAATTAACTTAATTAACACTAGCATAAAGTTGATGTTTGTTTTAGGGGAAATAACATCGATTTGCACAAGAATTTAAATAGACTACACATAACAAGCATTTGTTTTCATATTTTTAATATGATTTAATTTCTAATCCTAAACTATTTAGCTAATTTATACTCGTACCTATTTAGCTATAAACTTCGTTTACTAACACAAGTACCAAAGGACCAAAACTGGTCTTTTGATCGACGATTCTATTTCAGAGCGCTCGCGCTGTGCCAAACTCTCATTACGACCAAATTTCTGCGATGCGAGCGTAAATGAAAACAAGTGTGTCGTATATTACTGGCTCAGTATGGTGTTTGTGTGTTTAGCGCGAGAACATGAGGCAATGGATATCGCCGGGGATTAACTGTGAAGTGTGAGTAAAATGTGGAAGAGAAATAAAGAGGTGTTTAGTTTTATTTACGATACTGACAACTTCTTGCTACACAGATATCCAATCGAAATAAAACAAAGTACAGGATATTGCAGGCTAGAGTCGAACTGATGAACGCGAAACCGCCACCGCCGCGTCTGCTCATGATTAGGGACTCCTATTGAGTCTGAAACTAGCTGGGCGATCCCGAGAATGTGCGTGAGTAAACCGTGAACATTCCTAAATAATTATGAACTCCTACCTACAGTCAAATCAGATCAGGGTCAGACTTTCCGTCAGCAGTTTATCAGGATACTGTCCTAAATACATAGTCACACATACAGCTGAACGGGGCATTTAATTGCCTCACACTTTAGGCATGTGTTGATAAAGAGAGCTGTTGTTTTACGCGAGCAACGCATTTGTGGAATTAAATGTTACTATCATAAAGAATAATGTAAATGACTTGTCTCTGTGGGGCGATAAAATATTTTTAACTTGTGAAATTTATTTGTGGAAAGTGCATTACGCGCAATACCAGCGCACCAGACACAAGCATATTTAGTTTAGTTGGAGGGGCAGATTGCTAGTAATGTAAATTTTACCCACATAGCTAGTTAACTTAAAAAAAAACAAGTCAGTAAAGAAATTAATTATGTTTTTCAATCACAAAAATATACATTAGTGTATAAGAATGTTTTGTTTAAAAATATCGCGCACCATGATATAACGCAACATAATATATATATTATTACAGCAACAAAAGTCGAACATTATGGTGCACTTACAATAAGTTAATTGCTCAATCACTCGTTATTTTTCATTGTAACGGAACATTAACCTCTGTTAAGGTCCAGTTTAATTAATACGTTGTACGCTCGCTAATGAGCTGTTCACGTGTTTCTTTGACAGCAAAAAATAATTTACGTTACGCCGAGAAATATTGTGATTTCATTTAAAATATGGCTCATGTATAATATTTCTTATATCAACATTAAATGTTACATGAATGTAAAAAAAACCACTTCAAAGTTTATGAAAAGTCTAATAAGGAAATGTCAGACCAATGTACTACGTTTTTGAAGGATTTAAAAAAAAATGTAGGTGCTGTCGGATACTGTGAACGATAATATCAGGTTATAATTAGCATAGATATCGTATAACATTTTATAAAAAAAAAACAGTAAATTTATTGCAAAAAAAAAACGGACGAATTTATAATTGAAGAGAATTAAATAAAGTTGAGTGGTTGAAAAATAGTGATAAAATCCTAGTTCCAATCATAAAGTTATTAAATTTGTTTATTATAATTGCAGTCGCATAATATAGCTATGTTTCAATCCCGGCAATATTTCAAAATTATAAACGCATAACTTACTACTGTTTAAATATACATTACACTATAAATTTATACAATCTATAAGAAATGTTCATCACTATAAATTTATATCACCCAAAAGTAATTTTATAAAAAATATTCTTAATTTTAATTAAACACAATCTTAATTGACTTATACGACGATAGTATTTCCTGGCAATTGCAGTTTTTTTTATGAATTTTATAAAATATAACATTATAATACTAACTTTTGTAATATTTATTTATATTCTTATTTAAGTGCCCATTTTTTGACAGATTTTTGTAGACCTCAGCCTTATTCAATTTGTTCTATCAACCAGCAAATGACGAGACGCATCTAAAAAGTGTAGTTCGAAAGAAAAAAATACCTTAGGACAACGAATGTAGATGAGAAACCTTTTAGATTTGATTTTAATTAACATAAAAATCTTTATTTTCAACGATAAATACATCTTTTAAAGGTTACGATTCGAGCACATCAGATGTTCAAAAGGTCAGATAATGAGACAAGATTTATCTGTCTTGACTTCACTTGTATAATAATAATATGAGGACTATTAAATAACCTTATTATGCTCCAAATCATTAAACCTCCGTTATGTAGTTATGTTAAAATATATTATGTACAAACTAGGTATTAAAGTTTTCCAAAATGGTTCAATCGTTAAATCACCAAAATAAAATTAGAGACTTTTTTGTTATGAACAAAGCAACCAAGGGCAAATCTATAATGAAAGTAGTCTTATGACAATGCCCACGCCCACCTTCAGTTAATTCTCATGTAGCGTGGGACTTTTCTAATAGAAAAACAGTTATATCTTTCCATTTTAAATAAATATTATGACCTCTATAATTATGACCTTTAACAAGTAATAAAAGGTCGGATTTATTTTAAAGTTCTTGTTACTTTTTATTTTCTTATACAGTTTTGTTTTTCTTGGTAAGTCAAACGCCTATAAATGTTCCAATGCAGGGTACAGGCCCCTTCTCATATAGAGAAGGAACGAGCATTGATCACCACGCTTGCTCATTGCGGGTTGGTGATTTCAGATTCTAATTTTTGGAACGCATGTTTCCTCACAATTTTTTCTGTCACCGATTGTCAATAAAGTCCTAGAATACTTAAGCATGTAACTTTGAAAAGTCACATTGGTGCTCGCCTGTGATAGGTTCGAACCTGCAACCTTGTGCCCCCAAACCACTAGGCCACCACGACATTCATAAGAAACCTAAACGACTGTCATAAATCAGGTGTGACAAAAAGGCTTGATGTGCTCTCTGTAGAACGGAGGGTCTCAATATATAGACTGGCAAATATAGCCTTGACGGAACTGTTGGTCTAGGTTGGTTAGTTATCCTGACTGCTAAACCGGAGGTCGTGGGTTCGATTCCCACGCAGGACAACTTTCTTTGTGTGATGAGCACAATCATTTTGTTCTGTGCCTGGGTATAATTTATCTATTATATGTATGTATTTAGAAATATATAAGTATGTTTATCAGTCTTCTGGTTGCCATAATACAGGCTCTGTCTAGTTTGGGATCAGATAGCCGTGTGTGAGTTGTCCCAAGATATTATCAGATAGTCTTTAAAAAGAGAAGACTTTGTCCATGAATGGGATGTTAAGGGCTGTGTTAATGATGATGATGCCGTACGCCATTTATTTATCCACAAATCACTTTAATATTTTCAAACGTTGTTTCGATGCTCGCGTTTAACAACCGCACCCTTAACTGTAATTGGCAGATCCCTAACTTAATACCGCACAAATCAAACTCAGATACTTATGTAACACCAAATTCGAGTAATCGTTCATCTAACTGGCTTAATACTATTGTAACTAAGCTAGGTCTGATGGCGGCGAGAACATTCGTAAGTGATTTAGTTAGACTCAAATCATCCGGAAAGGTGTAAATAAGGATTATCGGGAATGGATTACTGGAACTTAGGGTGGATTTGGGTCTATGAGGAAATGTGTTTGAATTTATGTATGACGGGTTAATTGAAGGTCGAAGTGAATGTGAAGAATGATTTAATGATGTTTCCGAAACTACGGTGTCTAAAAACTTTGATTAAGTTTCATATCTTTAAATCTATACTAATATATAAAGCCGAAGAGTTTGCTTGTTTATTTGAACGCGCTAATCTGAAGAACTACTGGTCCGATTTAAAAAAATCTTTCAGTGTTAGATAGCCTTTTATTGAGGAAGGCTATAAGGTATATGACATTACGCGGCGACCAAAATGAGCGGAGCATAAATGAAAAATGTTGCAAAAATGAAAAACAGTTGAAACTAAAACACGCGGACGAAGTCGCGTGGGACAGCTAGTCGTACAAGTACAGGGTGTTACCAAAAGGTTATATCTATCTTGAAGGTGTGAAGCGTAGATCTGGTATAGAGTCAGTTTACAAAATTTTCTGCTCAAATGAGTTAACAAAATAATTAATGTAAAATTTTTCGCATTTAATAGACAGGTATTATTATTATATATAAGCTTACTCTAAATTCAGTCTACCTAAACATATTAACTTAATGACCTAGTTAAACTAATCAACGGTACTTGTACAATACGATCAGTAACTAGTAAGTTAGGTTAGCTCATTACCGCTGTTAACGTTATAACGACGTCGCATAGTTACTCTCCATGTGTTAAGCGTAGATAACAAATGTAAACACACTATTAACTGTGGTTTACTTAAGGAAAGTTTGGCCAACATGTTGGTCGAAATGTTGGGTCTTGGAAAAGATGTTGGGTCAATGGTTGGTCATACAAATGTTGGGTCGGATATGGAAGAAGGCCTACGCCCTAGCAGTGGGATTACAGGGAATGCTAATGATGATGATTAAGTTAGGAC
Organism: Diachrysia chrysitis; assembly: GCA_932294365.1. Taxonomy (NCBI): domain Eukaryota; kingdom Metazoa; phylum Arthropoda; class Insecta; order Lepidoptera; family Noctuidae; genus Diachrysia; species Diachrysia chrysitis. The sequence continues at coordinate 1,858,462 of OW028659.1, read as the reverse complement.
TTGTGAAATATAATTCAACTGAATTAGGAGAGATTAAAGTAGGCCAAAATATGGGAAAAGACTACGTAGAAGATAATAAACCAAGACTTATCTATCTTGATATGAATGTTAATTTATAAGACATCCACAGCAGACAACCTAGCTGTCATTATTGTTAATATTTATCTTTTAACTATAAAATAAAATTTATATTTTTTTATATTATGCGACTCCCCCACTAAAAAATCTAATTGTGTCGCGAGGTTTCCCAAACATTCAAGTCACATGCACGAAGAACATCATCACACAAATGCTTGTCCCATGCGGGGATCGAACGCGCAGCACGTCACGCACTGTGGAATTTTCGTGGTGACCTATACCACTCGGTTAATTTAAGTGTAAGCTTTGATACTAATTTTGCTATCAAACTTTCCCAACACTGTGTATATTTTATAACAATGTATACGCCAACATATAACAGAAAATTCATTAGCATAATATATGGCAAACAGTTGCAAAATGTAAAGGGGTAACCAAAGTGCTGTGAGGTTTACGATATTTGAGAAACATTGTGACGAATTATTTATAGGGTATTTCTTCAGGTGGTATGGGGCTTAGTTCATGTGAACCAAATTAATTTCAACCCTCTGAATGTAACACGATTGGTTCTTATTTAGATGCTATCAAAATGTTTTGATTCTTATTCTGATTGGTTGACAACCATTGGTACTCATTTAAATGTTATCAAATTTTTCGATTTTGATTCTGATAGGTTGACAAGAACTGCCTAAATGAGTGGGGTTCTCAACGTTTTAGGGTTTATCTTAGAATTTTATGTGCTGTAAGTAAAAATAGTGTACCTACATTTCTTTTCGTTTCAATTAATATTTATCGTATATATTATTGTAAAAGTTAAATTTACTTTTAGTAAAAATATCAATCTTCTGTCTTCCTTTAGCTTGTACTGTCTCACAGCTGGGCAAAGGTTTCCATAATTTTTAATTCTGCGCTTCCTCAAATATGGGCTAAAAACATTTTTTTTTACTTCTAATGTCTTACCAAGGGCCAAACCCGCAACCTTTAGCACAAAAAGCCGGTACTGGAAACTTTTCACTACTCTCGACTCGTGTCAGGCTTTTAACACAAAGTTATTAATATACCTAATTGTATGAAAGTATTCAAATGCCCACTTAGTTAATTAACGTGAGTCCCTTAATTGACACGACAACGATTCTTTGTGTTCTCCTAATCAACTTAATTACTTTTTTATTGCGACTCCATGTGATAATGTAGAATTAGAATGTTTTCGTAAAAGCTTTTGTTAATCGTTTGTTTATAATATAATGGCTGAACTTTATACCTAGATATTTAGTGTTCTTCTTATTTTTTATAAGCATAGAAAAACTACTTCAAACCCCAAACTCTTAGTCTTCTGACAGTTGGCTTACTTAAATCGATAATAAGAAACCCCTTAAGTAGCCATTAACTTCTCTGGGTGCGGCAGTAAGCATGTTTTGTGCAAACATTCATGAATTTTTCATGCATTGGGGGGAGGGGGCATGCCAAAATCTTACCAGATCCTCAAAAGACCAAAGGAAACCGTAGTATTAGTATAGTTAACAAAGGTTTTCAAGGATGCTTATATCCAGCTGTGGATTACCATGACAGGTGATGATGAGGATAGCTACATAGAAAACTGTTATAAAAATATATTACTTACTAACTGTCCCCCGCGACGTTGTGCGCGTGTTTTAGTTTCAACGCTTTTTAATTTTTGTAACATTTTTCATTTATGCTCCGCTCCTTTTGGTCGTAGCGTGATGTTATATAGCCTATAGCCTTCCCTAATAAACGGACTATCCAACACAAAAAAAAAAATCAATTCGAACCAGTAGTTCCTAAGATTAGCGCGTTCAAACAAACAAACAAATAAACTCTTCAGCTTTATAATATTAGTATAGATATATACTTAGAACTGAAATTCTTATAATTCATGTTACAACTTCAAGGTTGGCTTTGATTTATGTGATCACAAAACTTAATTTTAAAATACTATATTAATATTTTATGCCGCCGCCATATTGCTCAGGTTTGCAATTCATCCGTGACGTCACACTTCCGGTTGCCAGCGGTTGCACAATATTTTGCATCGTTCGGAAACGTGCTTTACAACTATATTACTCGTAAATTTGTTCGGATACATTGTTTTTTTTTTCATGATAATGTTTTGTTCTGAAATTGAATATTGTAAGAACTGCTGTTCAGAATTAAACTGTTTGTGTTTTATATTTTGGTTTTTATTTTTAAGAAGTGCGCAGAGTATTTATCACTAAGATATGATTATTTAGTATGGGTAATATGTGTAAAGTAACACGACAACGAGATTCAACGTGATTTGCCTAACGGTGATAAAAAGGAGTAGAAAGTTATTTTGGGGGTGATTTGCATCGAAGTTGATGTCAATACTCCTTAGTGCTTCTGATTGAAAATTAAAATCAAAATCAAAAACTCATTTATTCCAACTAGGCTACAAAGTAGCACTTTAAGAACGTCAATACAATGGACAGCACCCTGATTCGCCTACCCTTCACCTTTCCTTCACCGATTAAAATTAGATTTTATTTTACACAGTCATGTTTAAAAACTCAATTCGATTTTATTCAATAACGTTGAACTCACATTAAACTATAATATTGGAATGTCAACAACCATTTGATTTTTGACGTCTATAATATATTTATTACATTTAACTTTAATATAATTAATCTATATATTATACATTTAATCAATTTATATAATTATCTAAATCTGTAGAGAGGTCAATTCTGTACATCAAATATATTTTCAAAATAACTATCAGGGGGTGATTAGTGATCGATACTGATGCCAAAAATGCAATCAGTAAAATTTTTGTCTGTCTGTCTGTCTGTCTGTCTGTATGTTCCTTATAGAAACGAAAACTACTCGACGGATTTTAACGAAACTTAGTACATTTATTCTTCATACTCCTGGGCAGGTTATAGTATACTTTTCATCACGCTACAATCAATAGGAGCAGAGCAGTGAAGGGAAATGTTGGGAAAACGGTATTTTTTAAGCTTCCGTCGCGTATGCAGCCTTAATGGTTAAAGCTACATAGAAATCATGTATGACGGAAATGTTCTACATAAAATTATCTAAAAAATATCCGACAACAGCATATGTCTATCTTTTATGGTTGACTCACAATAACACGTGTAACTCCCGATAGCTTAGCAGTTCGGAGATTTCTGATTATATTTGTTTACTCTTACGTTTATAATACTCTCACTCATCCCTAATTAAAAAAAGTTTACATTATTACCTATTCAATAAAAAAAGAATCATAGAAATCGGTAGAGAAACACCAAACTTATACATGAAATACGATAATAAGCCATCGCGCCGTCGCGCGTGAATACTGAATCATGCTATAAGGATTATTTTTGTGTAACGTGATATATTATATTTCCCTACTAAAATACGAAAGTTAATCTGTCTGTTACATCAAAACCACTGAACCGTGAGGAAGGACATATGCTACTTTTTTACAAAAAACGACGGAAACGCGGACGAAGTAGCTGGCAAAAGCTAGTAATTAATAATATTATATACATTTAACTTTAACATACTGCAATCCACTCAAGCTCAATTATTGTCAAATAGCAATGCAATTCACCACTCTAAGCTAACCGAATTATTCCAATTCATATGAAATTAAACCAGATTATGTTTAGATAATTTCCAACTATGCAATGCCCTGCAATGCAAACATTCACTGTATAATGTGGCAATCTCGGTCTTTGCCGCCAGAGATTTTGGAGCCTAGGATTTGAAGAGGCTGTATAACTAACTACAGTGCAATGTTTCAAATTTTGATGCCAATGTAGCATGTATGGTTAATTAAAACCACGATGGAAATGAAGGGTGTTTAAGTACAATGTAAGTACGTACGTGTTGACATCGAATAGGGGATAGGACAATTTTTTTTTTATTTACTCGTCACATAGAGATTAAAAAAATATTACACACGTATTTGTTTTCTTTTTTTAATTAAACAAACGATGAGAAAGATAGAGCGAATGGAAATGTCGCGTGAAGTCACTTGTGGGTACAATTTTAACCACACATGTAGGTCACACGTCAGGAGCTTAAGCAACAAGCGTAAACCCCACTCCAGAACGCTTTAACTTTGTCATTTTTCATTGATTTGATAAAAGAAACAATGTGTGTTTTTTTTTTATCGATCTGGTGGACTAAATAGATATTTCCTTTTCATACCCAGTCCGCTCTCCTATTGTGGCCATAACCGCTCTGACAAGGGAGAAACGACAGAGAAGAAGAAAAAATACGTGTATGTCTGTCTGTGAATTTGTATAAATCTTATTTTTAAAAGAGTGGATAAATATTCTTGCAGGTTCTTTTACATAGGAAGAACATTTTGGAACAGGGCACCTAGAGTCATTTAGTTTTGTAACTTTAACGTTTCTTAAGCGCCTTTTTGAGGTTTATGAGAAATACAAACTTTTGATTTGATTCGTTGATTTCTTTGCAAACAAAAGAATGAATATACAGGGAAGAGGTTAACTGTTTAAAAAAAATTGGTTGTGTCGGTTCTAGGCTATAATTCATTGCATTTGCAATAGTAATGACTTATTATCAAGAGTCTATCTCTTGCGATTCACTGTTTGACATTGCCCCATTATGCGCCTTCTACATATTTTTTTCCATTAATTTATCAAAATACACAATTGAAATGTATTGCTATCTATCTTATAAATCCGTCTTGCTGTCCATTTATAAAACCCTGTTCAAATAAACAAAAAACGACTCAAACCATAAATAGTTGCTCATTAGTTTAAAAACTTCGAAATTATTACTCAATCGCCAAACACGTGCTATTACAGCTTAGAGTAAAAAATAAATAAACAATAGTGCGCCTAACAGAGTATGAACTGTGAGTACTAGTATGAACAAGAAAAATCGAAAAATTTGTGTCTAAACTGATCGTACCGTTTTATTAAAACTATCTCAAAACCTAATATTACCATAATCATATCCGAACCATCGATATCTTCGTATAAAAGTCTGTCGTCGAACGGAAAATCACTTGAATCAGTAAACTAGCGTAGTACTTAAAGCAAAAATTCGCTTATGCTTAGCACAACAGGCTACTAGTTATCCGCGCGCTCTATGCCTGTCTATGTTTACTCCAAGTGTCGCAGTATGAATAAAACGCGATGAGCGTAGAATGGCGAGATAATTGGATCATCGGAACTAGATAACTGTATTGGATAAACATCGCCTGTATATTGGGCTAACGGTGATGGAGGGGTCGAGGAAACAAGTAGCTAACTCGTTTATATTCGATCTAAAATATAAACGAAATTTTTTAGAGGGTGATATGATTGGGTTAAAAAAATCATTTTTATATTAAGTTTCTGCATTTTTCATCGGTCAGATTGAATGTTAAATGATAGATTTAAAAGCAAACTATTAAAAATATTACTCAAAACTATATCTTAAAATACATAATTAGTTTAACTAATTTGTTAGGCTTACGCGCATTGTTGCCCTTGAAATAAATTTTATTTTTAAAGGATTTATATATATTTTTTTACGTATTAATAAAATAATTGATAAAAATTTCAAAGTAGAACAAGCAACATTATAAGCCCCGATAAAATAAGTTAAAATAGTTTACAAAAATAACGTAAAAATGTTGTACGTCTTGTTATTAAGATGTAATTTAAAATCAATATTATTTTAATAGTTTGTTACGAATTATGCGCATTAAATTAAATACAAATAATAGAAGGAAAAACTTAAACCTCAGGCAGGACTCGAACCTGCGACTACTGGCTTGCGACATCGGTAGCTTAGTTGGTAAAGCGCCTAGCGCGTCAAGCCAGTGGTCGCAGGTTCGAGTCCTGCCTGAGGTTTAAGTTTTTTCTTCTACTATTTGTATTTAAATTAAATTAATAATTATTATTATAATTTTCTCCTGTTAAAGATATTACATAAAGCTCGCTCTACAATACATTGAATGCGTTGTAAGTCGAATCCGACGCGGTTGTGTGCCCTGCACGATAGCGAGCTCTGCCTATTGGTTTCAACGCCCCGATTAAAATAATTCCCGGAAACGATTAGCCACCGGCAGCTTGCATTAAGAGCAGCTTGCATTAAGTGTAGGCTTCTGTATAAGATTACAAAACAAACAAGGAAAACTAAGAGGTTTTCTTTGTTATGTATGTGTAATTGCAAGATATAGGTAGCAATGTAAGTGATTCTTTCATTGTCGTTTGCACTGCATTGCTACAGCGATTATTATTAATGTTCAAGGATATAAATTCATTAAATAACTGACCAATTTTTTGAATTTGATCAAAATACTCTACTTTTTGACCAAAAAACACTGCACCGATTTTGTTGTTTTTTTTTTAAATATCGACCACTAATACGAAAAACAAGTATGGTTTCATTTATTGCCTATATGTCGATCATCCATACTCTATGCTGTATACATCCAAATATGTATAGGCGTTTAGAAGTTATGGTGGAATAAATAAACTTACTCCCAAGAAAATCCTAAAAAAATAAAAGAAATAAACTGAAATCCATTTTTTTTACTATAAAGAACCCTTCTCTATTTCAACATCAACAGAATAGCTGACAAAGGCTAGTCAAATACGAAATTTATCCTAAATTTAGAACACGAACGTGCCGTCAATATGACCCTTATTGTTAGGTGTGTAAGGTTGAATATAGTTTGGTGGGGTAGTAAATAAGTAGTCACGTAGGTCGTTACTTCCGCTAGTTGTCGCTACAGTTAGCGGATACGGGATTTGTAGGGTGACCACACTGTAGGGTAATTTAGAGTTGCCGGACAGTCTGAATAATTTAGAGCTATTTTTATTCTAAACTAGTCAAACCTTCCGGCTTCGTCCGGGTGGACAAAACATTAATGAATTATACACACAAACCTTCTTCTTGAATCAGTCATCATTCAAAACGATCATCAATGAGAAATCATCATTCAATCATTGATGCAAACCTTATCAGAATCCGCTCGGTGGTTTAAAGTAGACAGACGCGGCGCCCGAATTTGTTTTAGAATATATTGTATAGATTTTATCTATATACTTATACAATATAATGGAGCCTATGGTATAATTACCATAGGGCCTATTGTTAAATAGTAAACTATATTATACCACTGTATAATATAGCTTTAAATACGTTAAATAATTAATTGTTTATGTGAGATGTGTGACGTCCTCTCAATATCAATTGACGGGCCCGTTGGTCTAGTGGTTAGTGACCCTGACTGCTAAACGGAGGTCGTGGATTCCCACCCAGGACGAATCTTTGTGTGATGAGCACGATCATTTGTTCTGTCTGGGTGTAATTTATCTATAATATGTATGTAAGTATATAGAAATATATAAGTATGTTTATCAGTTGTCTGATTGCCATAGCGCAGGCTCTGCCTAGTTTGGGTTCAGATGACCGTGAGTGAGATGTCCCAGGAAAAAAAAATTAAGAAAACCGATGCCCTTACTTAACTAATAAATATGAACGTAAAATAAACACACGCACTCACAGCATAAATACACAAACCGACAACTCATACACGAAACAACCATAATCATCTATAATTATAACTACTATGTATGTAAATTATAGTGTCTATTATTTTGTGACTATTTTCGTCCAATTTTATTATGTACTTCATAATTGGTGTAATGTTCGTATCAATTTTAATTATTATAATTATTGTCAGCTGTGAAGTTACCTTGTTAGAAAAAAATAAAAATTTAATATATATATATATATATAAATCTTGTCCTATCAAAACAACGCTCCATAGTCACCCTACACACGCAAACTTAGTGTCGCAACTTTAAAGTAGTGATTTTCTAACGACTACAAAATGGCTCCATTCTGCCAGTTTATCCCCGCTGAAAAGCTACAAGATATATACGTTTTTTTATACTCAATTACTTAATTGAAGTGCTATACTTAGTTTTCAAGGATTTTAGAGTTTTAGTTTTGAAAGTTAGGGACCATTATTTAGATATTTGTGTACATTGCTCGCTAACTTTTGTGATGTTGTGTTTGAATTACAGGCACGCAATGGTTCTTGAAAAAGGTATACTAGTAAATCATAGTAAACTCTTTCTCTCTCATCTCATTTCTCACCCTCTCTACGCTTAGTAGACGTAAATGGTTTTAAAAAAATGGGTATTATAATCTAAATTATATCTATGAAGGATAGGACATAACTAAATTGACACAAAATTTAATATTAAGGCAAATAAAGAAGGCGACCTATGCCCATAGCCCAGCAGTGAGATGGCAAGTGCTGTGAATGATGATGATGATATTATTAATATCATCGAAGGAGAGGCTGTGTAGTTAGAGGTATATTGTAGTTAGACGAAGTTACAAATTGGTTATAATATTGAAGGATAACGACACGAAAAATAAATCAGTTAGCCAAGAAATTTGTTACATAGAAGAAGCTACGGTTTCTAGGCGACTGTTATAAATTATTGGGGCATATTAAGCTCGTAGCACATTCGTAGCGAATTTGTAGCAGTTTTGTAGCAAGCCATAACTTTTACCAACCTAGTGAGATGATTTAAATGTTAGTGAATTGACTGTTCATATCAAATATTACTATTTTTACCGTCTAAAATTAAAAAGATTGCGTCGACTAAAAATGACGTAATAATCAAACTTCACTGGCCTGTTGATACAGTGGTTAGTGACCCTGACTGCTAAACTTGAGTTCGTAGGTTTGATTCCCACCCAGAACGAATAATTGTGTGATGATCATGATCATTTTTGTTCTGTGTCTGGGTCAGGTATATATAGTTATGTTTTTTCAGTAGCATGGTTCCCATAATGCAGACTCTTTTTTTAAGGTTTTTAAGAGGAAAATAATTTTTTTTTTTTTGGACACTAAATCAACAAATGTCAACCGTTAAAAACAATGTTTTATACAAATGATTTCAAATATTGATTTGGGAATTTGTTTAAAAGAGGTTCGACAGAAATGTGGCAAATGAAAATGCGTGTTCATTGCCAATTCTTCGAAAAGCCGTTGATATTCACCAAATATCAGATATTTTTCTCAGACTTTTATTTTATTTACATTCTTATTTATTTTTCCGGAAATTTCTCGATTTTTCCGCTCCGATGTGGAGTTTTTTCTATTTAATTTGGGACATATTTCATTTATTGCCTTTTCTTTTGATATAGTTGTTTTAATGCAATTGAAATCGCATGCAGATTTATGGCAGTTATTGTGTTTACAAATATAGGTATATGTGTGAATTTCAATACAGTGTCGCTCGATATTTAATAAATACTGTTAGATGGAATGACCAAAATGTTTTTCCATAAAAAATGTCAGAGAAATTAAAAAAAAAAACATCTGGAGAGATACCTCACCTAGGAGTATAAAAAATAGCATACGAGCTATTCTCTGACCTACTAAATATCCAAAAAAAAATCTTTTCGGTTTTTTTAACTATTCGGTCAAGCCGTTTCGAAGGAGGTTGATAACACTGTGACACGTGATTTTGATATAATAAAAGTTTTTCTTTAACTGTTTTAGACGAGGATGTAAACAGAAGTATTTATACCACATTACTTTTACAAAAAGAGAGGAATATTGAAATAAATAATTTTTCTTTTTAACCCACTCCTAAACAGGAGGATCTTCTATGTTACACTGTATGCATTTTTTTTGCAAATGATTGCAGTCAACTTAAGTGCGTATTTTTAATCCATCATTATTTTTGTCAATCTATATTCATAGAACTATTATAAAAGTAACTCTGTCTGTCTGTTTGTTACGCTTTCACAACTAAACTGCTGAACCGATTTTGATGAAACTTGGTACAGCATAAGTTTGGATCCCAAGTGAGGACATAGGCTACCTTTTGCTGCATTAGCTGACACCCACGCGGGCGGAGCCGCAGGCAAAAGCTAGTAAATTATAATTTGTCAATATTAATAATATGTGCGTATATACTGAAAACCTATTTAATAATCACAACGATTTAAGCCCAACTTAGCTCGTGAGCTCAAATTATATTTAAATTTATTCAGTCAAGGTAAACGGGATAAACTTGGTATGAGAACTATCTATTAGTTGCACGCGTTTCTGAGGAAATTTCAACACATTGCACATGCACATAGCTTGGAGTTTGAAAGGTAAAGGAATTTTGAACGAAATAGAGAAAAAATGGCGTTCAATTACCAATTAATGATGAAGTTTTCTTTGTATTATCAGAAACTAGCTTTTCCTCGCGGCTCCGTCCGCGTGGGTATTGGTTATCGCGGCAAAAACTAGCGTCAATCCTTTCTTGAGATCCAAGGGTGGCAATGTTGTGGTGGCCTAGCAGTTTAATAAACGGATTTGTGTGTACAAGATTACAGGTTCGAACCCATTACAGAAAAGTACCAATGTGACTTCTTCATAGATACATTTACTCTTTTAATTATTCTAAGACATCATTGACAATCTGTGAAGAAAAAACATCATGAAACCTGGATTCTAATCATTGGAATCTGAAATCGCCAACCCGCAATGAGCAAGTGTGGTGATCAATACTCGTTCTTTTTCTACATAAGATATAGCATTTGCCCAGAAGTGGGACATTTATAGCCCGATATTTTCTATTGAATTGCAGAACCTGAAACTAAACTAAACTGAACTGAACTTTTTAAAAATCTGAAATTTCAGACAATTCTTGGTTAACCAAAACAGGTTTAACTAAGCATCGTTTACAATCTTGACTGTGGAACGTTCCACAGCGGTGCATATGCAGGTATGTAACATTCCATGCTGGCCTAGATTTCCGATGCTAGGAATGTGGCCGTATGAGCATTCTAAGTGGGTTATCCACACATTATCATTCTTCAATTGTTTCTTGTACACGTAGAGAAAGAAAAACGGAAGAAAAAAAAACATTTATTATCACACCAAAGAAGGCGCACAAGACTTCTAAGTACTGTATATCTTATACTGTTTTTATAGAATAACGCCCAGGTACATTTTACATACAGTTACATCTAAACAAATGATCATGCTCATCACACAAAGATTTGTCCTGGGTGGGAATCGAACCCTCAACCTCCGATTTAGCAGTCAAGGTCACTAACCAGTAGACCAACAGGCTAGTCAAAATGTTATCAATTCGGTTTTTATCAGTCAGTACAAAAAGTATTAAATACAGTACAAGGTAAGAGCGCCAAATGCATTCAGTTATGTTAACTGTTATACCATTCCTATCTAGTTACATAAAATACTAGGTTATGTAGTAACTAGGTAACTGGCACGCACGCTTGGTTGTCGTCCAGACCTTTGTAATAAAATTGTAATGCCTTTTTTTTCCGACCGACGACGCAGCAGTAATGTTGCTACAAAATTTATACAACGGTAATGTTTGTTTCAGGTATGTGTTCTGTACAACAAGTTCTGTAATACAAGGTGAGTTTTGTCGTATAAACGAAAACTATTACTTCTATATCGATTACTAAAACGATTGGTAAAAAAAATTCAAAAAACAAATGAAAAATAAAATGGAATTTCAATACAGTTGCGCAAAAAAAATTCGGTAATTGTACTGACAGACGAGATATTTTTTTCGTTTGTTTGTGTAATTTTTGATATCAATCGTTTTTATAACCTACTAGCTGTCCCTCGCGACTATGTCCGCGTGTTTTAGTTTCAACGGTTTTTCATTTTTGCAACATTTTTCATTTATGCTCCGCTCCTTTTGGTCGCAGTGTAATGTTATGTAGCTTATTGCCTTCCTCAATAAATGAGCTATCCGACACTGAAATAATTTTTCAAATCGGACCAGTAGTTCCTGAGATTAGCGCGTTCAAACAAAAATCAAATAAACAAACAAACAAAAAAACTCTTCAGCTTTATATATTAGTATAGATATAGAGGTCATAGTTTTCGTTTGTACAACGACAAAAAACTCACCCTTTATGTTGTGTGGTATTTTAAGTATGAGCTCATTAACAAATCAATAACATTTATTAATATTTTATAAATTAGCACTAAAATTAGTTTTGCTCTGCAGTTCTAACCGTAATTTTTCTCGGCTACAATTGTTGTTGTTTATTTATATTGGTAGATCTAGAAAATAGCTTATAAACAAAAGCAATATTCAGATTTTTTTTTTTTTTGGAAGAGGTCTACTGCAGTTAGCCTGAGCGCAGGTTTTGCTGCTTCACCGGACTAGATTCACTTAGATTCATTACACACTTTCTAAACTGGGGCACTAACCTTCCGATAACATTACATTACAATGTTTGTATAATAACTTTCGTGAGGAGTATTCATATTTATTTAAAACATAACGGTTTACTCACGTATATTCTCGGGATCGCCAGACTAGTTTCAGACTTGGGGTACTTTCATGATTAGGGACTCCTATTGAGTCTGAAACTAGTCGGGCGATCCCGAGAATATACGTGAGTAAACCGTTTTGTTTTAAATAAATTACATTACAATATACCCATATTAATAACAACAACATAACTAACAGAATATCTAAATAATTTTATTTCAAATAAAAATAAAATATTAAAATAATCTACAACCGTCTTCTCAGTAGATTAGCAGCTAAACCGACTGAAAAACAGACTATGTTATTCTTTAATTTCAAATGGATTGAGGAGATTTCCATCGAACGGCAACGGCTACCGACTCCATGGCAAATCTTAATGGTATTTGGTCCTTTCATAATATTTATCTAAAATTCTCGAATCTTAGATTAACTTTGGGTTTATTGATCTTTGAGTCGAAGTTAAGTAAAGAACTTAATACTGCGCTGTTTTATCTGAAATATAACATTAATTTTTAGAAAAATAAAACAATTTCTGACCATTAAACAGTATTTGTATAATAACTTTCGTTAGAAGTATTCATAATTATTAAGAACATAGCGGTTTACTCACGCACATTCTCGGGATCGCAAGACAAGTTTCGCGAGTCGAACTCGAGATACCACCGCAGCCGCGTCAGCTCATGATTAGAGACTCCTATTGAGTCTGAAACTAGACGGGCGATATCGAGAATGTGCGGGAGTAAACCGTTATGTTCTAAATAATTATTAAACATTATGTTTATTAAATAATACTTAATCCAATATAAAAAACAAAAACTGAAAAATATACTGACTAAAACCAAATTATTCTTTTTTTGCTTTTTATCCGTTCAAAAACGTGTTATAAATAAATTTATTAATAAAGGCACAAAAAATAACCTCAATTTTCCATTTTCGTTGGAACCTCAAAAGTTTGAAACAAAAGGCGCCACTCAAAATCATCGCAGCATCCCTAACGATGTTCTATAGGCTGAGCGAGGACTTTTTTAGGGATCCGTAAGGAAACAATAAAGAAGAATTGTATAACTGTTTCTGATATATCATTTTTCAATGATGTATCATTTATCAAAACCGCTTAAGCCGTTAAGTAGTTACAAGCGGACATATAAACGGACTTACATACAAACAAACACACATGACAAACACATAACCCTCTTTTTTGGCTTCGCCGCAGTCGGGTAAAAAGAAAAGGTAAAATATGTATCCTGGCCAATGCAAACATGAGATACCAGATTCGTTAAACTTCATAAAACTTTAAATAACGTAACATGGCGTCTTGTGTTGCAAAACGACATACAAACAGACACTTATTACACTTAGCAAAGTATGTCTGCGTAACATGCAGTCACGCACACCATATGTTCACACTGCTTTACTTCCTTTAACGCTCTTTTTTTATTAATTCTAGTTACAAAGATAAGTCTGCAATATCTGTAAAAACAACTCTATTTTTTCCAAACAAAATTCTATTTTTCCCCTGTTCAACTTATTGTAAATGTTACTTTTTGGTGCGGAACCTCTAGGTGGGATACTGACTTACTCTTGACCAGTTTTTTTGTGAGTACTGCGTCAGGCCTCACTGTGATTGGCTCTGCGTTTTTAATGCGATATGCTGTTTGCTTGTCATCGTTGCTTTTGCCTTATTTTTAGAACTACAACTGTCTGTTTGGTTTATATATACATACAACTATTTAACAGCTGTTTATGCTGGGTGTGACCTAAAATGATATTTTTTGGAAGAAGAATATTATCATAAAATAAAATAATACCAGCCTATAAATGTCCTACTGCTGGGAACAGGCCTCTTCTCATATAGAGAAGGCACGAGCATTGATCACCACACTTGCTCACTTGCGGGGTGGTGATTTCAGATTCCAATTTTTGGAATCCAGGTTTCCTCACGATGTGTTCCTTCACTGTTTGCCAATGGTGTCTTAGAATAATTAAGAAAATCCATATAACTTTGAAAAAGTCACATTGGTACTTGTCTGTAGTAGGGTCGAACCCACAACCTTGTGCATACAAATCCGTTCGTTGAACCGCTAGGCCACCACGACATGAAGACCAGATAACATGAAAACCTACCACAAACCATTTACTTCCTTTCGCCATCGTTCATTGAGGAAGCAGATCACGATCCAAGGTTTTATTTTCCGAGGCATAGAACCGGAATTCTATTTCAGAATGTCCATTCACTGCTCAATTTTAGCGCGGCTTCACCGTTAAGTTATATCAAATAGACATCATTTAAATAGTTACATAAAATTGAATTCTATGTCGTTTAGAGCTGCAAAGGCCCGTCTTGTTCCCAGTCATTCAAATAAACTGTACTTTTTACATGAAACGTAATAATACATCATACTATTCATTATCTTTCTGCCTTGCCTTTTCCAACGCTTTGTTGGGGTCGGTTTCCAGTCTTACCGGATTCAGCTAAATACCGTATTTTTCAAGGAGCGACTTCCTATCTGCCCACAACCCATTTTACTGGGTAAAACAGTATACCAAAGTAAGACTGGTTGTCAGAATTGTAATGACTTAACGGCTATCAAAGATTAACGTATGACAGTCGGGACGTGTTTTCCGAGGAACGGCGGGGACTCGGTATGTTTACAAATGGTCACCCATCCACAGACCAACCGCGGGGAGCGCGGTTTCACCTGTGCTATCAATCAAACCGTAAACCATGAGCTACTGTTGTGTGTTGTTCCAAGTCATTCAAAGAAACTGGACTTATTACATGAAACGTAATAATACTATGTCATATTCATGAACAAATTATCCGTGTATTGCCTTCAACACAAACGAGAGCGTGTAATGCATCTGTTCTATCAAATACATAGGCGGGAACTTGACTGACCCACGGCTTGTCAAACACGCCAGCATTAAATTACGCGTCACTGTGACTACACGCCGTGAAATGCGCTTTACGAAGCACTGTTGATACATACAGACGATTAGTGCGGCGAACATTTTTTTTTTAATTATTGTTTTTTTTTTGTTTTGGTTATTTGCGGTAAAATCTCAATTGGTACATGTTTTTGATTCTAGGTACCTACGTGACTTTGTACAAATGTCAACACACACATAATTTGGGGTCGAGGGGAATCTTGGACGGGGACCGCGGTCCCAGATTCCCATTTTAAATTTGATATTTATTTTTGAGTGGTAAGTTAGGACCGCAGAAAAACAAAAGAAATATCTATAACGGGTAAGTACGGACAGCTCAAAAACGATAGACCAGACACTGGTAAACAAATATGGTAAATTCATTTATTAAGAAAACAAAGATCAGTACATTCGGAAATATTCGTTTGAAGAAAAACCTAAAAAGTCAATTCTAATATAAATATTTTAACATAGTAAAACTTCAATTTTTAACCTAAGATTCCAACACTAATCGTTAATTGTCGTAATTAAGCGTAAAAGTTAGTAAAACGCACTTCTATATACCTAATAGTATTTTTTTTACGAAATATTTAGTTACAATTTATGCCATAAAGTTAAAAAATAGCATTTTTAAAACTTACTACAGTTCTTCTTGGGCGGAGGAATAAGTCACGGCTAAAGAATATTTGGTAATGGACTGGAGTTGCAAGAACTATTAAGCCTCGCAAAAAGTAGGACAAGATATCTGCCAACCTCCGCTTGTCAGGGAGGCACAAAAAGAAAAAAAAAAAGGTTTTTAATTTCCTAAAAAAAAAATAACAATATAACACTCTTAGTAAGCATCTTTAAAATCGATAACAGTTTGACATAACAACAAATGCTTATCAAAAATACCGTTTTAACGATAATGACGTCATAACACTGCTTGAAGCCAGTTATAACCAGTTATTATTAATACAGTACGAACTCAATTGTGGAAATACTTGATGTTTCAATATAGCTGTTATCTTTTAGACACTTTGGTTCGTTTAATATTAAAGTGAGATGTTTTTTGGTACTGAATAGCTTTAAGATAAGGTAGATATGATTTTAAGAGGCTACGTTTTGATTTTGTTTCAGAATATTAATGGTAGTTTGGTAGAATATGCCTTTAGGCATTAAGTCTGCCTATGTACTGTTTTTGCATGAAGTATTAAGTAATAAATAAAATTTGTTGGTGCTGTCTTAGATTTTTTTTTTGGTACTTATTTTCCACGATAATTATACCTAGAAACTTACTAAAAAATTTATAAATATATTTTTTTATGTTATTCATAGACACTGACATCGACTTTTTTATCTCTGCAACGAATATTTCTAAAAAACACTGTCTTTTAATTGTGAAATAATGTCTTTATTATAACAACGTGTCGTTTTGCATTCTCGTCAAATTCAAGGAGGTAACAATGCTAATACTTCTCAATACAAATCAACAATAACATAAATTGGAAGTTTTCTTTCTTTTTTCAAATTTTTGGAATTCGGCATGTGAGGGACAAGTATTTCAAAACGCGGCCTGTATGATACCGCTCTGTAACAGCTCTTTTACACACACGCACAAAATTATTTAATTAATTATGTCTTTCATAACAACCTCCTAAAATTGGAGGAGAATGCAAAACGACACGTTGTATAGATATTTACATCTACATTTTTTTTAAATGCAACGGATATTCTACAAAAAACTGTAGTTTAAATGTGAAATAATGTCTATATAATATGAAAAGATGTAAGACACTGGAATTGTGCATTCTATAGTGGAAATAGTATTATATCTACATATTTGTTACCGAAACAAAATTTATTTTAGCTCAAAGGACACCATTTCAAAATAAAAAGGTAATATATTAATAATTGTATATTGTGTCTTCGTGACAATTTATTTTTTATATATATATTTTTTTGCAAATAAATAAATAATAATTATATTTTGTTGTACAACCGCCACGACCGTATGTCACACAGTCCCCAGTCTAATCGCAAGTTACTGCTCACTGCTCATTACAGTGACTGTCACGCGACACTTATTTGCAACAAATATGGTGAAACATGCATGTAAAGTTATTCTAAAACAACTCGAATTGAACGTAACTTGAAGTATGGGAAATATAATTTAATTTTTACATAATAGCAAGTTTTCTAGACATTTATTACTTCAGTACTGGACTAATACATTTTAATAAAGATAGAAAGATAGCTTATTTCATAACAATACCAATGACATCAGTTTTACAAACAGCTCTCATACAAAACTTAAGAGATATTGGTTTCAATAGCGCGCGCCGCGGTAACGCTTTTTCGTGACAGAAAAATCCTAATACCCCTCGTCTCTATAGAAGATTTACTTCAAAAAGCCCACAGAATTGGTTTAAATCAATGTGTTACTCAATCATGTTTCTGCTTATACCTAATTAATTTGATCTACTGATAAGTGGATGGTAAGCACTCAACCTGCGAACCCAGGTAGGTCACTGCAATCAATCTGGTAAAATGAGGGATCATAGACCCATTGAAAACCCAGTGCGAGTGCGGTCTTCCTGACCAGACAATGTCGCTCTTATTGGAGTGCCCCAAGAGCCCCATACATTTTCGTGATGGCATGATGCTAGGTCTAACGTCACAAGGAAACGAGAAAATCCAAAAATTTAAAAAATTGTTTTTTTTTTAACATAAAAGTAACACGTTTCTGCGTTTAACTTATATTTACAATTGTAAATTTTATAGTATTATACATGTATGTATGAGAGAGCATTTTTTTAACAGAACAGTTAAGTTTGTTTTTGGAGAATTAACTGTAACGATCATCAATGTGTGCGGATTCCTTGATACGCGTCAGACTCGTACTTGTTCGGTTTTTTATTTACTTTCTTGCTAGTAATATAAGTAATACCATGTATTATTTTGAACAGATTAATATTAATCTGAGAAGCTCAAATGCCACACGATGAGGAGCCCCCAAAACTTTTAAGTTTTCCGTATGGTTCACTATCACCATGTATATATTTCGGGGCAAACTGTTATGGCTTCTAGTGTTGTCTTACTATCGATTGCCTATCGATAGGTTGTCGATACTATCGTGACCTCGAAAAATAGTCAGAATATCGATAGCCATATCGATACTATTAAAATTTTACAATACTATCGATACTATCGATAGTATCTATCCAAGAAATTGAGCAATACTATTGACAAAGTGCAATAGTGTCGATAGTATCAATACCCAATAGTATCGAAACTATCAATAGTATTGCACTTTTTCAGCTATCGATATTGTGACTATTTTTCGAAGTCAACTATCGATACATCAACTATCGATAGTTAGGCAACACTAATGGCTTCCTATCTCATCTTAATTATAATTACAATATCCATCTTATGTTACAACTGCGTACGATTTGCTTAAACTCAGCATCAAAAACGGTACATGAAACGTTTTTACTAATATAACGTCTAGTCCGTAGGCTATAGAAAAGATACATAACTAGAGTTAAACACAGAACCTTCTCCTTTTTGGAAGTCGGTTAAAAAGAAGGTGTACCGCAGCCGCGTAAGCTCAAAATGAAGCTTTAATAAAATACGAAATTAAATATGGGTTTTGATCGCATTTTATATCAGTTTAATTTGTAATATTAAATTTTATATTTTTCAACTTTCAAAAAATTCGGTCTAGCGTAAGTCTGACTCGCGCATGAAGGGTTCCGTACCATCGTAAAAGATTTATGCCCCTTATAGCGGTCACAGAAATATACACTGTGTGAAAATTTCATCTCTCTATGTTTGACGACCTCCGTGGTCGAGTGGCGTACACACCGGTTTTCAAGGTGTCGCTAGCTCGTTCCGGGTTCGTTCCCTGGACGGGTCAATACACCAGTTTCCTACATTGTCTCGTGGTATCTTCTTTGTCTCTAAATTCCACAACACAAGTGCTTTAGCTACTCACTTTGGGTTCAGAGCAGTGTATATGATGGTTGTCCACATTTATTATTTATTTATTATTATTATTTTACGGTTAATGAGTTACAGCCCGCTGACAGATAGACGGATGTACACACGGACGCTGGCACCCACAGAGTATTTCTGGCACCCTTCGAGTACGGAACCCTGAAAACGGATTTAGTTTGCATACGTTTCACATTTTCCTAGTCTGTGGTCTAGAATACGATTTCAGTTTCATTTTACAAGCCACGTGTGACATAGAAATCAAAAGTCATAGGAGTATTCCGATTTATATTATAATAATTTACTTTTCTAGTTTGTTTATTAATTGAGGTATACATACCGTGTTGGTATATCAACTTTTTAAATAAAATATGCTTTACTTATTTGATATTGTTATATGTATTGTGAATAATTTAAACGACCTCCGTGGTCGAGTGGCGTATAACCAGTGTGTTCAAGATGTCGTCAGCTCTGAGGTCCCGGGTTTGATAGTCTCGGGTCTGGTTGTTTGTGGTACCTTCGTTGTCTCATGAATTCCATAACACAAGTGCTTTAGCTACTTACTTTGGGTTTAGAGCAATGTATGTGATGTTTTCCACATTTATATATTATTTTATTATAATTTCAAATATACTTTATCGATATAATTTAGCAAGGTTATTAAATGGGATAACACTAAAAGTCTAGACTTTATGATATATCTAAACAGATTCGTATATTAAACATTATACACGGCATTCTACCGAAAATGCTTTAGTGAACCCGCGGCTTCATCAAAGGCAAGGACAGGACCGAGGTGTTTTAGTCGGTGCAAGTCTGACTTATCCCCACGTCGTGGCCTCAGCTAGTGTTGAAGTTGAATTTCACTCACCATTAGATTTTCTTTGCATTAAAAAAGTAGTAGCGGCTTGTCAAGGAACTGTTTAAACACACACTTTTATTACAATGAAACCACCTTAAAGAATAATAAAAGTAAAAGCCGCAAAAATTTATAATTTCTGACTGTCATTTCAGCTTTAAAAATATTTAAAATTCTTATAACCAATCTAACTAATGCGCGTATTACATTATCTTCAATATAGGACCCAAAATAAAATCGTTCCTAAATTTAGGAAGATGTAATCGCATTCAGTCTGATCCGGTGTGATAAACATGTAAGCACGTCTTAAAGTTAAATTGTCCTTGAGTATTTGAGAACAATCTACCAGAAAACACAACCTTGACAAGGTCATCGAACCTTTTTTCAAATAATTCAACATTTTTTAAAGCAATCTCTTCCATTAATATCGTCCTAAGCGATATCTTTTAAAAATATTTCTTTAGACGGCCAATTACCGAAGCGAATCAAAGCTATACTTCTCCAAGTATTTTTGGGATCACTGTGAATTAGATTTAACTGAGCGTAGTCATTTAAATTCTTTAATAATTTGCAGGGTGAGGGTTGAAATGAAAGCGTCAAGCGAGATTTTTATGAAATTACAATTTGGCTTCGGTTTTTAGGGGTTTTAAAGAAATGTTTAACGATAGTATTTTACTACTTTGGTGTTCGATATATAACTAGCTATACCCGCGGCATGCGTTGCAATTCCTCAGTAAAAATGATTTTCTTTTTTTATAAATACATTTTTTTGTAGCCTCCAAAGTTTCAATTCAAGGTTTTACCATTGGTTTAGGCTTGCATAGGGAAAAAACCTGCAAACATTTATTTTTATACGAGGCACGGAGGGGACTCGGTATATTTTTATATATAACAAGCTAGCTGTTTCCTGCGGCTTCGCTCACGCTTAGGTTTACCAAATATAAATAGTTGTTTAGAACTATCTGATTTTCTAAGCAAAATGCATCAATGTTTTATTAACAAACCCGCCCAAGTACCATAAATGTGCATTGATTAAAAACTATTCTTTGATTTTTTTTTTAATTTTTACACTATACTACATATTATACCTAAAGTATTTGCTGTTTATTTTTCATTTCATAATATGTATCTAGATATATGTTTATTTTACAAAACCTACCAATCGTTTATGCTTTTTTTGCAAGAAAATTACAAAATTATGGCATTAAAAATACAAATCGCTTACTGCTTATAACTTGCGTATCTATTGAAATCAGAAGAAATCATTTTCCCTTGCTGGCGATAAGGTGTTGATTGAAATTCCCGGCGCACGCACCTACCTTTGAATACTGATACAAAAATATAAATCTATCTTCCACGGAACCGATATGAAATGATTTATTTTTATTCCTTTCGCGTACTTTGATTTTATGCCCGTCATGTTATAAAAAATCTACATAAAATATAGTTTGCGTCAATCTTGTTGGTAGTGAAAATTGGAAATGATATAATATTATTTTTAACGATTATATTGCATTATCTATATAAATAAAAATGAATGTTGCTAAGCGCATAACTCAAGAATGGCTTGACCAATTCGGCTAATTTTTTCTTGTATGTCCCTTAATGCCCACGGAAGGTTTAATAATAATAAATAAAAAAATAAATAATTGCGTGGACAATAGTAACAACAATACTTTTCTTTTTCAAAATGTATATGGTAATTAATGTTGAAAATATAGGAAATGTATGAAAAAACGACATAAAAAGTTATATTTCTAAATTGCATTAACATAGAAGCATGAATTATTTATTGTGTCAAGAGTTTGTAAAAAGTATTTGATATTAATTTCAATACGATACCAAAACGCGTTCCTGAGAGTTATTTCTTGACGGCCAGACAGACAAAAAATTAATCCTATAAGGGTTCCTTTTTGAGTTTTTGCCTTTTGTGTTACTGAACTCTAAAAACGAATGCCAAAACTATAAAAACACTAGCTGTCCCCCGCGACTTTATCCGCGTGTTTTAGTTTCAACGGTTTTTCATTTTTGCAACATTTTTCATTTATGCTCCGCTCCTTTTTGGTCGCAGCGTAATGTTATATAGCTTATAGCCTTCCTCAATAAATGGGCTATCCAACACTGAAATAATTTTTCAAATCGGACCAGTAGTTCCTGAGATTAGCGCGTTCAAACAAACAAACAAACAAACAAACTCTTCAGCTTTATATATTAGTATAGATTAGTATAGATTTGCATCACTCACACACAACTCATAACATTTATCCAAACCATGAAACAAAAACACATAGCAATCGTTCATTTCCTTGAGCTAGCAAACGTATTGCAAACTATTGAACACAAAATATAAGAATATTTTTCTCAATAAAACTTTCACAATCATTTCACAAAGTTTTCAAGTACGGACAATACATATTCCCAAGCTTGTGTACTTTCTCTAAAGTTTTATTAAAAATGAAACGTTAACCGGGTTTTTTGCCCGGTAATCGAAACGATTGAACTTCGGAAGACGGTTAAAAAAATTAACAAAAAAGTTTTAAGTTATGACTTGGCGATTAAAAAATAATAAATGAAGGCTTGAAGTTATTGAATTATATATTATAAGCTATGTTGGGGTTTTTAAATGGCGGACCTAAATCTATATACTAATATATAAAGCTGAAGAGTTTGTTTGTTTGTTTATTTGTTTGTTTGTTTGAACGCGCTAATCTCAGGAACTACTGGACCGATTTGAAAAATTCTTTCAGTGTTAAATAGCCCATTTATTGAGGAAGGCTATAACATTACGCTGTGACCAAAAGGAGAGGAGTACAAATGAAAAATGTTGCAAAAATGAAAAATCGTTGAAACTAAAACATGCGGACAAAGTCGCGGGGAACAGCTGGTATCTCTATAAAATGTCATCAACATCGATTAAGTATTTTTAATTGATGTATGTTTATTATTTACTTTTTGTGTAATTAATTATAATTAGTTGTTGCAAAATTTTACAAAATTTCGTTCTGGTTGTACCTATTCTTAATTCTTAATTCTTTATTGTACACATAACACATAAAAATCCTATCTATGGAATGATAATAATATATTCTAATCTTAGCTGTTTTTATTGCTGTTTTTATTGCATAATAATTGTTAACTATATACGGTATTGATACTATTATAGGTATCAGTCAAAATATTAAATATTTTTTAAACACTACAAAAAAAAAACTGAAAATAAATCAAAGGTACTTAACAAAAACGAATAACATTTATCGAATATAAAGCAAACATCAGTATCCGTACAACATTTAATTTCGTACACAGATGAACAAAGAAAGATTAAAAATAAAATTTAACTTACAAAATGGCGTAACACAACCGTTTACTTTTGTCTACAGTTTTTATTTGCGCAATGCAATAAAATTTCACATATTATGATCCCGATGACCTATATTTTGGTCACGTTGTGAAAAGAGAATTATTTTGTAAAGATTTATTGAAATATTTTAACAGATGCTATGATTGTTTAATGACCGGATTCATAATGCAATTAAATTTTACATTTAATTATAATTTACTTGGTTATATGTTTTTACTGTATTTTCACGTTATTGATAATGTAAACTACATTTTACTGAACAAACATGAAATAAATAAATCAATGAGGACAACATCACATACATGGCTCTGAACACAGAGTAGCTAAAACACTTGTGTTATGGAATTCAGAGACAACGAAGGTATCACAAACACCCATACCCGAGACATTATGGAAAAGTAATTTTCTATAATGACATTTCCGGGGATCGAACCCGGAACCTAAAAAATTCAATCTGAAACTCCGTCTGCCACACAATTATGCCAGCCTGAAAAATACTCAACTCTATTAACAAATCTTAAAAATACTCTCACAAAAGCTAAACAAACAAATAAGCAAAACACCAACAAATTAAAAACCTCCTTTTTTAAAGTCGGTTAGAACCTACACCCATTATTTTCACAAGTCTTAGTCAAACATTATTTCAGCGACAAATTCAATCAAGTTTCATCAAAATTTAATATTCCGGCAAACTGTTCTAAGATGCAAACAGTTGACACTTACTCTACCAATAATAATTTTCATTAAAATCGTTCTCAGTTAATTACCTGCTGCTCTCCGGGTGGCACAAGGATCTTGGTCTTTCTAGATAAGGTTACAGCATTTTGTATATAATATAGGACTAGCCTGTTGGTCTAGTGGTTTGGGATTCTGACTGCTAAACCAGAGGTTGTGGGTTCGATCCCCACACAGAGCAAATCTTTGTGTGATGACCATGAACATTTGTTCTGTGTCTGGGTGTAATTTATTTTTAATATGTATTTATTTAGAAATATATAAGAAGATAACAAAATTTGTCTATTTTTTGGACATAAACTACTTTTCACATAATAACTCCGTCTCTATATTCTGTGTTTTTGTTTTAATATTAAAGTAATGAAAATTCGAATCATCAACAACCTTAAAAAGCGTGTCGTATCCAGTAATTATTTAAAACGATACCTCCAAAGACAGCAGAAATTCATTAAAATTTCTCATTTTAAGCGTCTCTTAGCTAGCACGGTGTTGCGAATGCATTTCGCTTCATTTAAACAAATGATATGAATGCTGACGCCATAACGTACATACATGCATACAGACATACATACAAACATATTACATACATGTACAAACGTTTATTTCCCTCTAAATGTTCTAGACGGTATTGTGAGACATCATTTTCACGTTGATGTTACGAACAAAGTTTTGGTGTGCATTTTGTTGGCCGGGACCACGAATTTGAGCCTTACTGCTTGGGAATACTGGTCCGGTCTAAAACACCTCTTTGCACTCGTCTGTACAGGTCTGAATGCTCACAAGTTTTGAACTCAATCAGGGTTCAATCATGAGCTGGTTTTGCATCAGAGTTGCACTATTAATAATTAAGCTCTACTTATGCGCTACACTTATGTTCTTCCTACTATTTGGTGAAGCGACATGGATTATAATAATATAAATAAAATTATATTAATAAATATAAATAAAAAAAAAATTTAAACCACCGATATATTTTGGATAAAACATGTCTAATTGTAACATAGAATCAGAATCAGATTTCAATTTAATACCCCACTTGGGTTTATTTGAAAATATTTGATATCTCATACCCAATTTCATCCTCCATATCTAACAAATCTCTGCACCGATTTTGATAAAACATATTTAAGAACCATCGCTAAGAAACTGCATGCACGTCGGTTCACACATTTAAAAGCTACGGTGTCAGACATAGGCACAAACAGAGACACATATAGGGGTCAAACTTATAACAACTCTATTTTATTACATATTTAAAGAAAAATGATTAACTTGTATAGATAATAATAAATAAACAATGCCCAAATTTATCGAAAAACATTACAAAGACATTGAAATTATAAAAGAAAAATAAGAGTATTTGATACTGGGATATGTACTTACATGATTAATAAAGGCATTAGTGCAAGCCATTTGTATGATTACTATTTATCTGAAGATCGGGACTTAGGGCTGTCGGAATTAATTCTATATTTTATACGAAAGAATAAAACAGAATAATAATACAACAATTTAACAAAAATACGTTTCTAATATTTTTTTATAATTGATCTTACGGACATGAAAAATTAGTCATCTACCTCGTTGCGTTTAAACAGTTTTTTCTTCAAAACTTCTGCGTAATTTTCTAGCCAGGGTTCCGTAATATGAATACGTTTGCCAAAATTAAAACAGTAGGTAATAAAATAAAACTAATAATTAAGGACGAAAATCGACAACCCTACCTATAAAACGTATCTCAAAGGGTAGCTCGCTAACATACTCGTTTCGGCCCCATTTACTTATGAAGTTAGGTTCCGGTGGGTCTGATTAGATGGCAAGTGTGAGTGTTACAAAAACATATAAAGATCATTTTGTTAATGTATTTTACGTAAAAGCTAACATATTATACAGGGTGTCCCAGAACTCAACGTCAAGCCGAAACGGGGTGACAGGATTGATTATAACCATCACGAGAAAAATCTGAAAAAAAATCTATCCCATGCAGTTTGAAAATTATGGGCATTTTAAGAAAAACCTTATGGTTATTCTTTTTTATTTTTGTTCATTGGAACTTTGGAAACGTAATCCTAAATAACATTTCTAGAATCCAAATGAAAAATAATGACACAATTGCCTCAAGTTTTCGAGAATTGAGACTATTTGTTAAAGTACGAATTTAAAATTTTTAAGATCCGTCGAATTTGACAAGCCCTCCTTTAAAAAAAATGTACTAGAGTGCCTTGGCAAGTGACAGTAAAAGTTGGCGCATTTAATCAGAATTCTAAAATGGTACAATACTTGTTAGTTCCATACAATAAAAAAGAGTAAAAAAATTAAAACCTCAAGTAACCCGACTTTTGCTATCTCAGTTAAAATGTTTTTGATTCGCACAAGCTCTAGGCAGGTTCTTAATTTTAAGGCAAAATGATGAGAGAGATGGATAGTGATCTTGACTATTGTTGAAAATTTTAAAAATCGTTGTAAAGTAACAATGTTAAATATAAACAAATGAATAAATAAATCTAGACATCATCACATACATTGCCCTGAACCCAAAGTAAGTAGCTAAACCACTTGTGCTATGGAATCAGAGACAACGATGGTACCACAAACTCCCAGACCCGAGACGATGTAGAAAATTGGTTTTTCTACATTGAACCGTCCAGGGATCGCACCCAGGACCTCAGAGCTAGCGAGAGCTATTTCAGTAATGAAAGGGTGGATGACTATTTTTTTTAATGTTCTTCTAGAATATAATAAATGTTTTTTTCCCTCTTTTTACGTAACCAAAAACTCAGGACAATACATTGATTTTAAATGTCCCATAACGTCACAATTTTGTACATTTCGTGCAAAAGCTTTACATCATAGTCCCTATTTCCTAGCCCATTACTCTTGAACTTTGATTCGCATTATCTGCATAGTTTTTTCTATGAAAAAAATACGTGTCCAATATTACTTTATTTTATAACTGACGTTTATTTCATACTCTGTCATGTACCTCATTATAAATAACTTAACCTTTTGTAGTGACGAAAGAAAATCATACAAGCTCCTAAGGTCTGCCATACCTAATTCAATAAATAATATCTAAGAAAAAAACTACATCAATAATTCGCCTGCCAGTCAGATGAAACAGACAATGCGATAAAACAAACACTGGAATCTTATTAAATCGTGAAGAGGATTCAAACTGACATGTTTCGGACAATTGTCGAATAGTAATGTGGACCTTTTTAGAATAGGAGGCAATGACCTTATACAGGCTGTCTTTCCAATGCATTAATTTAATTATTGTTACAGGTGACTCGTGGTGTGTCGTGTTGCAGGTTGGAACCCATTACAGGCAAGTACCAATGCAATTTTTTTCAAAGTTATACATACTTTCTTAATTATTCTAAGACATCATTGTCAATCGGTGAAGGAAAACTTCGTGAGGAAACCTGGATTCCAAAAATTAGAATCTTAAATCACCAACCCGCAATGAGCAAGCGTGGTGCTCAATGCTCGTTTCTTCTCTATATGAGAAGAAGCATGTTTCGGTCGCCTTCTGGGATAAAGATTTTATTTTATACAATAAAAGATATCTATTACCATTGAAACACTCTGAAAGAGATGTACAAATATTGCAAATAATAAATTTATTTGTTCCATATTGTAACAACTAGTTAATTAGCAATAAGAAATTAAACATATTACTAATGATAATTGTAATTTGTAACAAGCTTGTCGATAATGAACAGTGGTCTTTAAACTAATCATAGGTTGCATCTTGGAGTCCAGGATACCCCAAAATATTGCATGTAAAAAAAACTTTGAGAAAAAGTATTTTAGTTTTATAAGTCTAATTTGTTAACTAAAAATAACTTTTAAACCTAAATCGTCAGTCGAGTGAGATTAAAACTCTAATTACCATTTACACATGGTAATAATCCTTAATGGGCTCGCATTATTGCGGTCTAAAAGGTGTAACATTTCCTGTAGTGAGCATTTACGGGCTAATATTGCCCACTTTAGTACTTCTGTAAACGTTTTAGTATAATTATAACAACAGCCTGTATCTGTCCCACTGAAGGACGATGTTACTGTGTAAAGGTCAATAACCAACTTTTTAAGAAAATCGCCTTAAATTAGAGCGTAAATTTTATTTGTTTTAAACATGATATCTTATAGGAACGGATTGAAGTATAAAGATTTTGATATTGCAACGTTAACTAAATTTTTTTCTGTGTTTAAAATGTTGTGTTATTTTATTCACTAAAAACTTTTAAAGCAAATGTACTTCAAGAAGAAATTAATACAAAAGCAGTTACAATGGTGTATTCTTACATAAAGATTTATTTGTACAAGACTATTTAAAGTGGGATTATCTAATTAAGTAACCCATTGATACTGACGTGTAAATATGCCCTACATGGTCTACACAATATTTCGTATAAATTAGAAAGTACAGAATACAATGAGTTTTAAAATTAACCTAATGTATTCCGAATAAAATTGACAAAGCAACTGCTTTAAACTTTTCGCCGTAGGTATGTAAATTATGCTAAACGAGAAAACTTCGCCTGATAGGGTTATAATGTTGAATAATTTTGCCCTCATTAGAGTTATATTTCAGTACAAGTTTTAATTCAATAAACCATGTATGCGCTGTTGTTTTTTATCATCACCTTTTGGAGGCATCAGCTTGGAATCAAAATAAATAACCCCGACTGTCTTTACTGAAAATAGAATTTAGAAATGAGCGCCGTAATGAAAAATTATGTTTTGCCTATTTATGTACCTCGTAAAAGTAATACAAAAGTGAACTTCGGCACGCCACTTGGGATTTAAAAAGATATTGTTTTCATTTCAAATGACAAAATAACATTACTTAAACAACCGGCCAAGTGCTGTTCAGACTCGCGCATGAGGGGTTCCGTACCATCCTTTGCCTATGCCGTTAAAATTCAGCAAACAATGCAATAAACAAGTTTATTAGACGACCTCCGTGGTCGAGTGGCGGACACTCCGGATTTTAAGGTATCGCCAGCTCTGAGGTCCCGAGTTCGATCCCCGGCCGGGTCAATGTAGGAAACCACTTTTCTACATTGTCTCGGGTCTGGGTGTTTGTGGTACCTTCGTTGTCTCTGAATTCCATAACACAAGTGCTTAAGCTACTTACTTTTTGTTCAGAGCAATGTATATGATATTGTGCACATTTATTTATTTTTTATTTATTTATATTATTTGTTGTTTTAGCGGCAATATAAATACACATTGTGATCAACTCGGCGGTCGGGAAGGCGGACGGACAGCGGAGACCTGATATCAACGATTGAGTCTTATGTTTTAGTAATAGGGTCCCGTTGTAACCCTTCGGGTACGAAAACCCTAGAAAAGCAAAACTTATGATATTATTGGCTTAACAAAAAAAAGTCCAAATCATGGCATACATTTCAATAAAAAAATCATATAACACTAAATACTTAGGTACAACTCCACCACTGCTTACCAGGAAGAGAGACAGATGCCGTGATGAAGCAATATTAAATCACCATCTTATACAAAAAAAGTCTAATTAATTTTTTAAACAAACTAAACAATACAAAATATGATCGTGTTATTTTTAAAGAACAAAGCCAACTTATAAAATAATAAGTGGAAGAAACTTGAATCTTAATGAGTCCATCAATATTCTTCAAGTTAATACTATTACAAAGTTTTAAGAATTCCAAAGTATGGTCCGTATTTGCATATTTCTTAACGGGGGTCGCCGTGCATGTAAACGGGATTCCCTTTAATTGGAATTTCGCCATCGTTCCTCAAGGCGCGAAAGTTTTAGCTCACTGTGAGATCAATTTCCAATTCTGAATATTCTATTCGCGTTCGCGAGGACTCTTAGGGATGTTGGCGTGTGATATCGATAGTACTTTATCGATATATATTTTTTTATTATGAGTCATTACACCTGATGCGAAGAGCGATTAGGACTGTATGTAATGTTTGAGATAGCAATAAGTGAAGTACATAATGACAATCGCCCTTACTCCGATTAAGTTAGCCAAATTGATACGATATTTAACATTATAAAAATATTTGTATAATAACTTTCGTCAGGAGTATTCATAATTATTTAAAACAAAACGGTTTACACACGCATATTCTCGGGATTTCAGACTCAATAACAGTCCCTAATCATGAGTTGACGCGGCGGCGGTGGCGAGTGGCGCGATTCGAACTGACACCACCGCCGCCGCGTCAGCTAATAATCAATAATTATAAAAATACTAACAAATAATACAATAGAATTAATTTAATTTTTTTTATTAAGAGTATCAAAACCTGTCAAAAACAAATCATTGTGGCACCAACTCGCCAGCCCTTCGGACACCCACAGCAATACCCTTCCAAGTTTCATTACAAACCTGCTCGATGTACCAAGGAGGAAGGACAAACCCAGCTGAGGATCGGGGAACAAGACCGGGCAGCCTTATAGTCAGGGTTAAAGGAACTCCAATTGCATGAGCATAATCATCTGAAGATCCTGAAATTAATTCTCCTAACACCAAAGCAGAGTTACCGACTTCATAAGGGTAGAAATAATAAAGAGCCAATTTTCTTATTTCCTCGGCAATTGCAACGCTCACAGTGTGTAAGCCTAAAGCGTTGTTTGAGAGACCAATCCTATGACTCCATGGATAAGTGATCGTACTACCGTAGCTATGCAAGGTCAGGTACAAAGCAAAACGGCCGAGATTTTCATTCAAAATGTCTCTAACAAGCTGGGATTCTGGTTCGGAGAACACTTCAGTCCCGGCGTAGGTTTCGTCACAAGGGTCCTGGCTGGTGCCCACCGTGTTCCAGTAGTGGTCGAAATTGCGGTTAGCATCGACGCCTACACACGTTTCGCTTGTAGTGTTTGATCGAGTTTTGCGCCAGAAACGATCCTGAAAATAATTTATACAACGTCATTTTATTTTAAATAATCAAATTCAGCTGAACCAAAGCATCAAGCAAGTTGGATAACATTCGTTTGTCTTTTGCCTGCACATCCAGAAAGACCTAGCTTAATAATAACTGTACTAATTACAATAGCTTTGTATCTACTTTGGACCGTTCATATCTTTGTTCTTCCATAGAGCAGAGGTGGATGGGCCCTAGCAGATGCCCCATCCCAGTTTAGAGTATAGTTCTCAACAAGGCCACTGCGTGTTGGACCTGTGTCCCCACGTAAGCCTTTCAAAGGACCGGGTATTCTCGATACTGAGTTTAACCCATGAAAAAAGAGAGATACTGTACTAAGTAATGGAATTGGTTTTATATGATTCGTAACAAATAATCTGAGGTCAACTTATAAAACATAAAGTCGTACACTTTCTTTAACTATTCATATACTTACGGTTTCACGGGAGTAAACATAACCATCAGGGTTGACAACAGGCAAGACAATCCAGTCAAAGTTTTCAAGAAGATCAGCTTCATCCAACTCATCAGTCAGCTTGTTGATGACCCAAGTGGCAACAGGAATACTAATCCATTCTCTAGCGTGAATACCAGCATCGATGAAAATAATGGGTTTAGAATCGTCTGTAAAGTTGGTGGTGGAAATTTTCAAGTAATACAAGGAACGATTTTCGGAGGACCATCCACCATCCACTAAGGTAGCGATTTCAGGGTACCTTTCAGCGGTGTCGTTCAAGTAACCGTAAATCTGGAAAATAAAATTAGTAATTATTATTAATGAAATTACCATTATGACTGGGAATTATTAAGTTAAAAAGTAAATACGAAAACCTGAACTGAACCATCAGAATGACATACTGCTATGCATAATGTAGATCTTTCGATCATAAAACTGAATATATTATGTGACAAAGGGACTGCCTCCTAAGCTAAAGGTTCTAATTCTAGAGTCAAGGCTATTTAAAGGAGCCTTACCCCCGAATACATAGACACTTACATAGATAGACATTTAAGAACGTCTTAAGGTTAAGTTGTGTTTCGAACTTAACCTTAAGACGTTCTATATATCGCTATTTTACATGTCGTTGCCTTATTTTTTAAAGTTACAGAGACTGCCTTAGACTTAACAGCGACTTACAATTGATGGACGTTTCAGTATTTGCCCATTAGACTTTTATTGTTGGGTTTGGGGTTTTATCTTTACTTTAATTGATGACTGCCCTGTCTTTCTAAGGTCTGATATAAAAATTATCTTGACTAATGTTATTAATTACCGCATCTAAGTCTTGGTAGTCGTTGTAAGGTAGAGATTTGCCACCGTTTCTGGCAAGAGACTGCTTTGTGTAGGCTTCATTGATTTCATCCTCAAGGTCCAGTTGACTGTAAACACAATAACCATCAATCAACCAATTTTTTCTGCAATTTCAATATTCAAAAAACGATTCGTTTTGCTAACGGACGGTAGAAATGATTTTTTTTTAATATAGGAACTGGCCAGTAACTGGCCTCAAAATAATATGGCATATTATTTTGGGGCAATTGTAGCGAAAGGGAAAGCATTTTTAAAAGTCAAAAGCGTTGCCGTAGGTCCATGTTTGGCCTAAAGTAACAGATAGCTGCATCCCTGTATTTAAATCTAACGAACTTTTAACGTTTCCATGTCTGTATTTATTAGAATTAGCTGTATTTGTAAAATCGAATCCACATTTATTTTTGTCCTTATATGACACCAGGAAAAGAAATAACTGCATAAGATCCCAGTATAAAAATCTATTACACACAGGTGCATATAAAACAGCCCTGTTAAAAAAAGCGTAATGTGTATGGCACCCACTGTCTATAATAAAATACCTCAATGTATAAGAGATCAGCCATTAAATAAATTTAAAAAGTACCTTATAAAATTACTTGTAGACAAATGTTATTATTCAATAAACGATTTCTTAACAGATAAGTTAAATATGTAACTGAGGTTTGGCTTTATTTCATAGTTTAGTTTTAGATTTAAATCTGTAATAACTTTTGCACGCCTTATGGGCAGAATGTATAAGGATTCTTTAAAAATATGACATCTGATTTGTAATACCTACATTCTAAGCAAATAAAATTTTCTATTCTATTTTATTTTATTCCAGTCAACATAATTATTATGGCACTTGTTATCAGTTGTGATGTAAGTGTCATATCTACAGAGTATTAATGTATTAAAACACTATCTATAAGTTTAATGTAATGACCATAATTTTTGGGACATTTTTAAGTCTGGGATTAAAAGTAATTAGATTAGGATTTTTATTGTGACGACGTTGTCATTAATCGCTCTTTTTATCGTAAATGTAGGTAACTACACGTAAACATTGTGTAATCATTGACTGGCTAGCCATATTTTAGCCTATTTAAGTAATAGACTAGTATAGGCTTCTTTTTAGAGGAAATAACCTAACGCGAAGGGGATAAGGGCGACTTAATTAAATCTTAATTTTATTTATTATTATTGCTGCGAATTAGGTCTCCGTTATCAACTTCGAACCTAACCTATCCATCTCGGAGTACCTCAAGTGAAAGTTTGGCGGCGGGATATAATCCATCAATCATTAATTATACTTTTTTTTAATAAATAAATATAATTATTTTATTAAAAAAAAGTACTAATAAATAAAAATTAGAAATACCAAATGTTAATTGATTAATCTTAAACACAATTATTGTGCTACTTCGAATTCAGATATTTTAATTAATTCATAGATCAAGTAATAAATTAATATAAAGATCATCACTAAAATAAACAAGTATTTTTAAAAGTGCTCTTTCGCAATACATCAATTCGTTCTAAAGGATCAAACAATAAAATCCCCTTTTTAATTCGCTAGTCCTGCGAAAATATATTTGAAACGAATTTTCGTTGTTATGTAACCAGTTGTTATGTATTCTATTCGGTTTTGTTAATTAGATATTAAACAACAAAAGAAATAGCCGTGAGCGGATTTATACATGACTACCAATACTCGAAATCATATAATGGACCTAATGTAAGATAAGAAGACAGTAATGAGAATATTTTATGAAGATGAAAATAATTTTATTAAAGGATTTCAATTTATTAGCAATACGTTCTTTACAAGACATGTAATTAATTTTAAATGAACTAAAGATAATAAGATAATATTAAATACGGAGAGAAAATTACAAAGGAATACCAAGATCTTTCTATGAGGTGGGATAATTTTAATTACAACAATATGAAAACTTGTTTAATCTGCCCTGTTGAGTTGAAATTAGTAATATAATAATAATGATGACAATGATATAGAAGTTTAAACAAGACAGATAATATTAATGATAATGATGAAAATAACTTACGCTTTAACATCATTGAAGTGGATGCTGTAGGTTATTCCCAAGCTTTCCAAGGTACTGATGAATTCAGACTGGAACTCAGGTTGCACTAATATGACACCTGGATTTTGACCCGTTGGCCGGCTTAAGAAGTCCAGTTTAAGCTGGTTGGTGTAGGAGTGCAAGCTGAAGAGCTGGTCCTGGCTCGCAGGCCCTACATTGTAGGACGTCCATCTGTAAATCAATGGTTATGTTAAACAAGTGACTTAAAATTTTGACGGATACTTGTGATTAGGAGATACACTCTCATCAGTCAACAGTATGAAAACTGGAACAGTTTTGATGAAACTTGCACTATTTCCCAAAGTTGAAAGATTTTGTCCATCTTACATTTATTTTAACGTTAACTTAATAATGTAACAAAAACACCAAAGTTTGTGATTCATGTGATTTTCCACGTTCTGGTTGCTGGATCCGGCAGCAAAAGAAACAAAACAGAAGGTCTCGTAAATTGCTGTACTGCTTTTGCAGCCGTATGGACGGTACCAGCTATCCCATTTTCAGAACATGTGATCGAGTGTGGTCTGCAAACTAAATTAATAAACAGAACTAACCCGATATATTGTTCATGTTTGGCGTTAACCAAAACGAACAGAGCTGCAAGCGCCAGTATCTTCATTTTAGAAAAGTACGTCGATACCACGCTTCATTATAATTTATAACATTTACACTTTCCTCAACTTATCAAAACACTAAAAGCCACAAAAACTCGCCCACTTTTCTACCTGGTGTTGTCCGAACAGTTTTGTGTGTGTCCTTAGAGACAAGCGTAGAGTGCGTGCATCGCTTGTACCCCGTTGTGCCGAAAGACGTTTATGCAAAAATATCATCATTAGTTTTTCAGATAGTTTAAAAAAACGGCGAGCACTGTTTTGACACAAAAATTTACGATTTTATTTGTTCATACTGGTGCTTGCAGTTCATTCTTTGTTACGCGCACTCTATAGTTTACCTATTTTCACTCCAAGGGTGTGTCTTACTACATTCAGCTGAATACAACTCTTACATAGAGTGACTGCCTATCTTATCTGACCTGCAAAACCATAAAAATCCATATACTAGGTTGTACAGTATCGCTTAATTTAGATTGGTTTTCAGGAGAACCAAATTTTGACTATACTACTAGTTTCCAGTAATAGGCTATATTTGGAACACTTCTTAATAAAAACCATAGAGAAAATGTTTGTCAAAATGTAAGTAGAACAAACAATAGGCATGATTAAAGGGTATGAAAATTAAAAAAAATATTTAGTCGTTGGGTAATTATATAAAAACAATAGAATCGTATTTCCTCTTTTACAAAAACATTAAAATATGACAGAAACAAAAGGTTTTAAAGTTCAGGGGCATGTGACGTCACTTCTGCTCACTAGATTTTTTTCAAAACGTGACGTAATACGAAATTTTTGTTTACTTTATCTTTGTAATTATTAAATAAACCATGCTATCATTTGTATAAAATATAAATTATTTATGCTATTTCGCTATCAATTGTTTAATTTTTCTGGATCACAAACTAAACGTTTATACTATGCGGGGATCGAACCCGTAGCACATCGCATAATAGGGTCTATAATACTCGGTTATCCATGCAATAAGATGTTCATTAAAACTAACTCTTTTTGAAATACAAATGATTCTTGTCAAGAAAAAATTTTAATTATTTGTTGAAAAATAAATATAATACTTAATTTTTGTTTCCCGAAGTGTAAACGTCTTAAGGCTACTTATGATTTTGTATCTTTGTAACAGATATAACTATCAGTTCCGTTAGCAATAAACGCAAAAAAAACCTAATTATCAATTCATGATTATTACATTATATATCTCGCTACTTACTTGGCCTACAATAAAAAAAGTTACAGGAAAATTGTGTCAATATTATATTTAAAACATAAAATATTTAAAACAATAAACAAAACCAACATTTAAACTGATTTATGTTATTTTATTACAAATAAAATTATGAAACCTAATATCTTTATATAAGTATTATACGTTGTTATTATTTATCTATACTAATATTATAAAGCTGAAGAGTTTGTTTGTTTGTTTGTTTGTTTGAACGCGCTAATCTCAGGAACTACTGGTTCGAATTGAAAAAATCTTTTTGTATTGGATAGTCCGTTTATTGAGGAAGGCTATAGGCTATATAACATCACGCTACGACCAATGGGAGCGGAGCATTAATGAAAAATGTTGCAAAAATAAAAAACCGTTGAAACTAAAACACGCGAACAAAGTCGCGGGGGACAGTTAGTATTATAAACGAATAATAAAATAGTTCCGTTATTTCTACAAAAATAATTACAGTTCTCAAATAGAAAGGAAACCCTTAATTCAAGAGGATGGATTAGCAAGAACATTCATTTCTAATCGTAGGTAGATAGTTTTCAAAAAGTTAATCATACTTCAATCAAAATAAGATATTTGGACGCTATGTTTATTCTTCAAAAATACCAATTTAGGTTTGCAGATGAATTTGACGCCTAAGAAGGCAATTGAATAGTGTACGTTAGCGACACTTCAATAAAATTTGAATTGTCTACCGCTGATCCTGATGACCTGAAGCTATAGACCAAAGAATACCTAACCTCGTAGAACAAATTATAAGTATTTTCTGTAATTTCTTCGGACATTGCAATGTCTACTGTGTGAAGACCTAATGCGTTAAGAGAGAGCGATGCATCATAGCGCCATAGGTAAAGAATCATCGAATCAAAACTGTCCTTGGTCATGTACAAAGCCATGCGGTGTAAGTTTTCTTGAAGAATATCCCTTACCACCTTTTCAGAGAGCCTGCTAAAGGATTCGGTACTAGGATGTCTAAGCTAGACTCTTGGAAAATAATACTAACCCGATGTATTATTCGTGTTAGACATGAGTCTAAATTACGAATGCTGGAATGAACACTAATAACTTCATTATCACAAAATGTGCGGAAGCAGGTGTTTTAATTTTTATTACTGAAGATAAAGTTATCATTGTTATTATTTATGTGGTTTTTTTATTCAAAGTAGAAAATATGTATTTTTTTATTTTGGGATAATGATGTTGTCATCGCTGTTCCTAAATCCATCTATACATTAAGTAAATGGATTATAGATACTATATTTATATGTCTAACTTTAGAAAGGAATATTATTTGCTTTATCCTTGTCTATGTCGCAGTAATATTTTCAATCTAGTGACATTATAATCTTACTAGTGAAATTATAATTGCACAAAACTCTGACTACCTCTTTCATTTATTACAATTTAACGGACTTTTTAGTGTAATTGTAATTTCTCAAAAAGCTGTAGTTATTTTATTATAACCTTAGGTATATTATGAGTCAAGTCTGTAGTAGGACTTCGCGACTTTTCATTGGTTAAATATATCACTGGTTCGACAATGTCCTTATGGGTGTCATAAGGACATTGTACACTTCCCAAAAATATTAAAGTAAAAATTTCTTTAGACGCGTTGGGCATTTTTTGAGATTGGAAAAAACCATTGAGTTCCCGATCTGTTACCGTTACCGCGTCGGTCGCTCTGTATATAAGTGTCTACATAATTATATTGTAATGGTTCAAGTTCTTATTATTTTAATTATTTGTTACGCATTATCGCATGCGGAGCGAATATTTGTAATTAAATACAAATAATAGAAGAAAAACTGGCGCGTCAAGCCAGTGGTCGCAGGTTCGAGTCCTGCCTGAGGTTTAAGTTTTTCCTTCTATTATTTATATTTAATTACAAATGTTCAAGTTCTACTTCTTTTTTGAGTTTTTGGTTACATAGTTCACAGTGTAAATGTATTGGGGTTATATCGTGAATATTTGGTCATACCATCATATTTGGAACACATGACAGCAAATAACTATCAATTTGCGATTTTATACATTCACGTATATATGATTCAGGTATAGTATCTAGAACAACATGCGAAGTTTAAAAGATTAAAAAGATTAGGTTTATTGAAATCCCCTTTACCAAATCTTCAAAAGAATTAGTCAAATGTTTTCCTGTTCACATAAAGTTTGTTCTTCAATTTGATGGGAATTACTTCTAAACTATTTATACGATTATATCAATTTATTCCACTAAGCGATGTTTAGAAATTAATTGATGAAAGCATTTGTAAAGTCTGCTACTCTTCCACTCAATAATTTCCTATTGTATGTATATTAAGACAGTGAGTCATACAGTATACTAAATCATTTCACCTAATGTATATTATAAATAGCTAGTGCCGGAAGAGCTTCGATTAACCAAAACAAATCTACATTTCGACCTCGATATTCAAAAGATAAAAATCACTGCCGCCAGCGCCATCTATCTAGCACTAACGTAACTATGTTTGTCCGAGTGGCCATATTGCCCTTTACAAATGTGTGCAAAAATTTAATATCAATTGGGCTAACGGATCTCGAGTTAAGTTTGGTGATCATACATACACACATACATAAATTTTATTTATAAACATATATTATTTTATTTGATCCCAAACTAGGTAAAGCCTGTATTATGGTTACCAGACAACTGATATACATACTTATATCGTGCATGGTCTTGTGCAGCCATGCGGTATAAGTTTTCTTGAAGAATATCCCTTACAACCTTTTGGGAAAGCCCGGCAAAGGCTTCGGAACAAGGATAGTCACCTGACTTAAGTCTATGTCCCAACTAGACTCTGGAAAAATAGTACTAACCCGACGTATTCTTCGTGTTTGGCATGAGCCGAAATTACGAACCATATGAGTACTAATAACTTCATTAAGTTCTTCTGAATCCAAGTGACACATAAATAATTAAGAACATAGATATACCCCGACAAGACACAGAAACTACGTAACATTTCTCAACCGCAATGTCCTAAAAGGGTTTATACTCTACTCGCTAAGGTCGACTGAAGAATGCCTCACCTATGTACCTCACAGTGCATAAAAGTGTAATATAAAATAGTCCATAAATTTGTCAGTCACAGTCAACAATCAATTTTTTTTTCCTAAAAATTATAACAGCGCCCTCTATTTTTCTCTTCGAGTACTATTTAATATTTGATTTACATACCCATCTGCAACCTGTGTTGGTACTATCGTGGCGCTATCTGTTTTTCAGTAATGATAACAAATCAATTTATTATTTAGGGTTGCCATCTCTAAAACCTGCCCCCCAGGACCGGAAGCGTAAGTTCCCCGGATTTTGGAGCTTTCACCCCGGACATTTCAATACTTTTTTCATTCACTTACATCTTGATTAAAATATATTTTACTCCGTACTAATGATAGAAAAAAACTTTAATTTTAAGCCTCTTTTGTTGCATGAAATAGTGTATTTAATCGTTCTTGAGACGACAAGTGAGTAATTTTGCTTTTTTAACCTTCTTAGGTAGGGTAGGTTCGCCTGTTTGCCGTCCACCTCCTGTTTTCGTCCATTTGATGCTGCGTGCATCAAAAACTTCGCGAAATAGCAATATTAACACACTTACGAATTCTGTCTGTTTCCCTTTTCATGCTTGAATATCTAAGCAACAAGCTTACATGTTAGGGAGTAGATGACACGCTTGTTATAATTAAAACGAACACAATCAATTTACGGTTTGCCAAAGACGAGCGTTGACAGATGAAATACGGAAAAACGGCATTTTCAGCTTTAAATGATTGTTTAGAAAAACCCTTGTCCAATAAAGGTGTAACCTTTACGTTAAATAAAAGTTAAGTATATACAAAACACGTTACGTTTTATTAGAAATTTATTCAATAACGTATTAATTTTGGTTACAAAGTCGGCAACTCCACTAAATGGACGCAAACCGGCGAACTTACCCTATTAAATAAAAAATAATCAAAAACCCAATATTAGTTACTCAGTTAATGAAATTAAATGAAAACTTGTTGAACTTTTTATTTTTCCATATACAATTAATAGTTGAACAGGCATTTCTGTTCCGTCCGTATCTGATCGAAAACCCGGACTTTTATTGTAGTCCGGGTTGCACCCGGACTACAATTTAAACCCCGCCCGGACGCTCCCCGGACGTCTTCCAAACTAGGACAAATCCGGGGAAAACCGGACGGATGGCAACCCTATTATTATTGGACTTAGTTACGCCATCTATCCGTCTATTTAATATTTATTATTAGACTTGATGGCTATGAATGTTGTGTATGTTTTAATTCGTCAATAGAAGTCGCTTACTAAGATTTGAGTCACGATACTAATATAAGCGTTTTCCTTAATGAAAACAACTTAGAATTTACTCGGAGCTTATCAATCAAAGTTATCCAAATAGTAATATGGTACAACCAGAGGTACAACTTCTGAACCAAATAAATTACGTATGTTATTAGTTTGTTAAGCTTCATAAAAGTTGAGGCTTTAAAAACCAAGAGATAGCGACCACGACACCATTGAATCACAAGGTATATTAAAGTTACAAATTAAAAATACTTTTCCCTTAAAATACCCGACAGTAAGGAACTCGTAACTGTAGGAACTTTCCCGACACCTTTACAACTCAACGCTCAGCGGGTTGTAACTAAAAACCCTTCTCAAATTTCCGTCCCATTTCTATACATACTACCGCACATTGCTGGTAACACTCTGACAGGAATAGCGTCCTTATTTCAAAGCGTTATGGTTGTTTTTAGTAACGCGTTTTTGCCGATGATGTATGTGGTCCAGCTTACATGTGTACAGCTTAGATTGTGGAACTTACCTTCTTTTAAGGGATCGTTTGGGCTTTGTATATAAATATCACTATCTTTCCTTATCCACATAATACACATATCTGAGAGTTCTTTACTATTAAGTATTTTAATCATGATTTGAAGCGCATTTTGAAATATCATCTGTATCAATTGGATTAAAAAACCAGTCACGTTTCATGAGTATACATATTTTTATTTCGACCAGACTGAAGAATTTAAGTAGATAATAGTTTGTTTGATTAGCGTTTGGTAGTATAATCATTTTTACGCAAAACTTTATCTATTCTTATTGTTGAACAAATCACCAGCTCTTCTTGCCCCTACGATGATACCTTCCCATGTCTCACGACAAACTTGTCCAATATACTTAGGATCTAAAAAGAATCCTTCTACTGAACTTGTCACAATAGGGTAGGGCAATTCTAATGTGAAGGCTAAAGGTACTCCAAGATTATAAGCATAGTCTTCCGAAGCTCCAGACACTTCGTAACCAATCATTAAAGCTGCATTTCCAACAGTATATCTCGGAAAATAGGATAACGAATGCTTGTTAATCTCCTCTGCCATTGCACTGGCCACAGCGTGCAGCTCTACAGCATTCGAGGGTAAATGTCCATTATGACCCCATGGGTACAGGATCATACTTCCAAAACTGTGCAAGGTCAGGTATAAAGCCATACGGTGTACATTTTCATGAAGGATGTCCCTGACTACTCTGGACTCTACTTCTGAGAAAGGTTTAGAGCCGGAAAAAGTGTCAGAACAAGGTGAATCGCTGGCACCAACAGTGTTCCAAAAGAAATCAAAATTGCGGTTGGCATCCACGCCTGGACAAATTGTGCTGAGCAAGTGCTGGTCATTCGAACAAGTCTTTCGCCAAAGTCGGCACTGGAAACGAAAAAACCATAAAAAAATTAAAAACCTGAATTCCGATTGGGATAGTAAAAAAAGATGTACTCACAGTTGTAAACGTAAATTTGTATCCATCAGGGTTAATGACAGGTAGAAGAATCCAATCAAATCTGTCTAAAAGGTCATGTTCAGTGACGTTTTCCACCAACTTATGGATGGCCCAGGTGACAGGAGGCAGAGAGATCCTTTCCCTAGCGTGAATACCTCCATCGATATAGATGACCGGCTTGCTCTCATCCTCAAAGTTGGTGGTGGAGATCTTGACGTACTTGATAGGACGACCTTCGAAGGAGTTGGCAGCATGTACGACCTTAGCTATGTTGGGATATGTTTCTCCAATGTAGTCGAGGTAGTCATTGATCTACAAAACAAAATATTGCATATCAGATTCCAGCAAAGCTCTACCTTAGCTGCAAGCAAAACGTGGCATCAAATCTAGTAATGGCAATTATGTTTAATTTTATATTATTGGAAAAACTTACAACTTCAATTTCCTGGTAGCTATCGTAAGGTAAACGGCGACCGTTGTTTCTGGTTATTGATTCTCTCTGGTGTTTCTTAAGAACCTTGTCATCATGGTCAAGGTGCCTTAAAACAGAATGAATTTTAGTTATAGAGTTTTGATGATGTGAGATTGTGAGATAAGTAGGTATAATTATAAAGACAAAATTTGGGCCTCGGCGGCCAATCTCAGGTGTAATACACCATTTACACAGTATATAGTGCACACGTGTGTGCACAAACATACGTGCATTCTCTGTTCCTTCACGCTACCAGTCCTATGGGAAGGCAGATCGAGACGACCGGAGAAAGATCAGGCTGATGTAAAGGCAATAATATCTGCTGGAAATATGACCATTGCCATTAAGGTCGTTAATGTAACGTAATGTTAATGAGGGCGATGTTGATGTTAATACCATAATAAATTATTTATAATCTGGCAGCTATAACCTCATAGATAATGACTAATCGTACAGCTTATTAGAGTACCTACAAACTAAATACCTAACTAAAAATGTTTTGTCCACAAAAATAAGTGGCTAAGACAAACAAGAACTTAAAAGCTATACTAACAAAATAATTCTAAGCCGGCAGATTATTTACGACATCTTGTACCTAATGTTCTCTTTCTTTAGGCTCATTAAAAATAGGCAAAAAATAAATACCTTTTTATGTCATCCACATGAATCCTGTAAGCAATGCCATCGTTTTGAACGTCATTTGCAAAAGCTTCTTGATGTTCAGGCTTTACTAGAAGCACACCTTCGCGACCTAAGACTGGATGGATTAGAACATCAATCTCGTATTTATTTACCAATGACTTAAATGCCTTTAATTGAATGTCAGTCTCTAGCTCCACGTAATATGATTTCCACCTGTAATGGATATTATTACTATAATTTTTGTTAACAACAAAATTAAAATTTTTGTCATAAAATATATTGAAATGTAAATCTATGATCGCATCATCTTCTTAATTCGATAATCCACGTCTAAAAAATAGCAGTGTTAAACACTCTTTGGGCTTTCCAAAAAATGGCAAAAGCAAAAGTCCTAACAGTTATCTTGTGATTATTTTTCTTCATGTCACGATTGGTCATTAAACACACACTATCATAAAATGGCATTTATTGGTTTGATTTAGTCGATTCTACTTTTAATAAAGCATCAATCCGTTACAATAAAAAGACGAAGATAATACAAAACATGGCACCTATAACAGATAATACGCCAATCCGTTAGATAAAAAAAAAAACAGAAGTTCATCGTATCTTGATTTTGATAAACCAAAACTCTGCAAATCTGACGCTGATAACGCGGCAATTGTGTGAATTTAATCCTTTTACTATTCAAATAAGGTATAATTTTCTTTGCTATTAAAGTTAGTTTGGTGCATACAAAGTCATGTTGCTAACTTACGATTTTACCTCAAAATTATAATTTTATTTAAACCGACACTTCTTAACTTTACAGACATGTTGAATTGATTTGATTTTAACATAGTAAAAGAAAAGTAAACATATATTAAAAGATAAGATATATTAAAAGTAGATGCTGATCTAGATAAGGATTTAAATTACTACATACTTATTAGTGGATGTTAAGCGGCAGTATCTTGTTTAAAGTCCGGAAGACCAAACCCCATTTAAATGGCCAGCAATGCTATCATCAATATTGACACTTCCACCACATTTCAACATAGTATTGAATAGATCAGGTTGTATTGGAAATTTCCATGTGTGCAGCGGTGTTCATTTACCCTCAGATTCACTTCCCCCTTTGTTGCCAAAAGTATACCAAA
The DNA here is from genome assembly GCA_932294365.1 of Diachrysia chrysitis. Taxonomy (NCBI): domain Eukaryota; kingdom Metazoa; phylum Arthropoda; class Insecta; order Lepidoptera; family Noctuidae; genus Diachrysia; species Diachrysia chrysitis. The sequence continues at coordinate 1,813,991 of OW028659.1, read as the reverse complement.
AAATAATACTTACCCAATGTATTCTTCATGTTTTCCGTATGTAACAATCACTAACGCAATAAATACTAATAATCTTAGGGTAATAATCATGGTAAATGCGTGAGCACTCTACTTCCAAATATTTACAACTATTCTCAAATGATAAAATTACACTGAGATACTTTATCTTTGTATCTGATATATAATACGAAGATGGCGATAGTATAATTTGGGACATATATGGATAATAATAATAATATAAAGAAAAAAGATGTATTGTTACACAAAAGAGCGCGCACAAAGACTACACGTAACGTTGTAATAATAAAAAATAACAATACCAATAAAAATAACAAAAAAAAAAACAACAAATCTGTATCTGTTGCACTTGCGGCAAAGATCTCCTACGCGAAAAAAGAACGAGAACGATTTAGCCACTAGGTCAATTTGGTTGTAATTTCTGGATCGTTTATTTTTGACCCTAAAGTCGACTGGTAGGGAATGCCTTCTGGCATTAAGTCCGCCTATGTACACTGTGCATAAAATATTAAATAAATAAACATACATAAATAAATGGTAATGATTTATTTCCATGTTATTCAGTAGTGTCTTAAGACAAAACCTTATAACGTTTCAACTGGGCTCTGAACCTAATGGTTTGAACCCAGACTAGAATCCACTGAGTAATAATGACGTAGTAAAATGAATTTTAAACCTAGCATCTATATTGCATAAGAGATTAGAATTTAGATGAAATTAAGATAATAACATTTTTCAAACCTCCGTTTTCGTTTGTGGTACCTTCGTTGTCTCTAATTACATAACACAATGAGTACTTTAGATACTTACTATGGGTTAAATTTGGTTGAGCAATGTATTGTGTGTTGTGCACTTTTATTATTTGTTAATATATTATTATATCTCGGAAATGTAACATCTTCACATGAAATTTAGGCAGCATTTAGACTTTATAAGGATCGGTTCAAAGGACAAGAAAACAATTATAATTATTAATCCGTCTAATCCTTTCCTATTTAATCTACATAGATAATAAGCCAAAAAAGCATAAAATTTGTCATAGTTGTTGTTGAAGAAATAATCAGGAAGTTTAGATTAAATGTTAATACGGCAACATCCGACGGTAAAAGATTGTTTGTTTTTTTATGTTTTTTTTTTTGTCGTCATTTATCATTGAAGAAAGGCCCGGTTCATGGTTCATAGTCGATTGCTAAGATGACGTTGAAGATCAATGAGGGTTCACTAATCTCGCATGTAGTCTTTCTGACAATTTCCACCAATGGGAGATAAGCTGCTGGCTCGTGATTGGTGGAAATCACACAGGCAAGACAGCGAACCTAGCGGATTTTATAATCGCATTTTCCCTCATTTTATGCCGTAGCACCTCCGTGCATCGGAAACGTTAACATGATATATTTGACTATAACCACGAGATACCGTGTCACCCAGAACGTTAGAGTACAAATTTTACATATTATAATTGAGTGACTTTGAATCCGGTAGGCTAATTCTTCATGGTTTTATAATATTTCGTACCTGATATAATTAATCCCAATAATCGTTAATACACATAAAACCACAATATCTGAAGCGTGCTAGATATGGCGGGGTAATTAAATCGAAATTATAAGAAGATTAGGATTTATGCGTACGTGCCACACGTGATTAAGAAAAATGGACGGATTTAGAAGATAATTTACTATGCTGAAGAAGAAAATAATGAGGGATGGAAGTGATGTTGTCTGCAGGAATTTGATAAGATGAATTGTAGCAAATTGCAGATCTCTAGGATAAATATCATTATTTCGCAGGTTAAAGTAAGGAGAGAAGTGAGTAAATACTAGTCTCGATAGAACACATCGATGGAACTGCTTAAAAATGAGAATCTGGGGCCTCGGTCCCGGCCCCTTCATGGACTGGAAATAAAATGGAATCTTCATTTACTAAAGAAGAACATTTATTAAAAAAGAACAGAATCATCAATCAGCACACTCATTAAAGAATTTGCAAGTAATTACTACTATAAGTATAAAAAATTGATTTAAAAAATCCTCAAGTCACGCTAAGTAGGTACGTTCAGTGCAAGTTGTGTCATTCGTAATACCAATATTAATAACTGACCTTATCTCTATTAGAAATTTCCATGAGACGTTTATATTAGTCTCACCGACCATTGAAAGAAATTATTTGATTTGCAAAAAACTACTGATTTAATTTTTATTTATAAGACTCCAGATTTGAGTACTATTTTATCTGTCTCGGTCGATCGGTGTTTGAAATGTATACTAATATTTTAAATGCGAACATTTGGATGGGCCATTGTAACTTTATTAGGCCAGAAGGGTTCGACGGATTTGGATGAAATTTAACACAGAAATACTTTAGTGCCTAGAATAGCGTACAGGATGTACGGTTTCCATGGATTATCAAAATCGAGCTAAACACATACGCATGGCGACGGTTTTGATGTTCGAATAAAATAAACCAAAGAGGTTGTGAACTGTCATTATAATTTCTTCAATTTTGAATCCCAGAAGTATTTATTTCAATTTCATTTTTTTATGAAAAATAACTTGGAGGCATTAAATATTAGTTTTTATAGTTAGTTATTTCTTCTGTATTTATAAGCAATACTTTCTCGCTGGGTACAATAAATTTTATAGTAAACGCAGACAAAATCACGGGTAAGTCATTTTTACATTGATGGCGCGCGTTTTTATTCCACCAATTATGAGGAATTTGTTACTAATTGCCGTCATTATAAAAATCATCTTTTTAATAAACTAACTATAAATACCTCAGGTTTCCTCAAGGAACGATCCATACAACGCTCTTCTTGGGTCTGGCTTTTTCCCAAATTATGTTAGGGTCTTCTCCAGTCGCAGTGGATACAGCAGAATTCTATAATTCAATTATTTCTATGGTTTCCTAATTCCGTTCTCCAATTGTTGTTTATAATAAACATTAAGTATCGTACTTCGAACATGTAACCATTTGAAGCACTGTTTACCTACTTGATTATTTTATCTCGTTAATAATAAATTACTTTTCAAACGCAAAAGGATTAACGGATACGGCTTAAATTACTCAATCTTTTTTGTAATTTGTTACAGTCAGATTAACGTAAAATTCCATTAATTAATTTATTACAGCTATTACTTACAATTGTGAAATTAGTACTTTTTTTATTTTATGCATTTACGAAATGAAGTAATGTTAATACCTAAGTAGTATTCCATTTTAGGAGTGTCCTCATCATAGACAGCTGTTTAAAAGAAATTCTTAAAATCATTTCCATAAAATATTTTTGTATCTAATGTCATTATTAAATTAAAATTAGTTGGTTGTGTAGTGTTGCTTTTTTTAATCTTGTTTCAATAATTACAATTGGTAAAATTACCATCATTGCTATTCTACCTTAGATAAAATCGTCCATCCAAGCATTTGCAATACTAAAACTCTTGTTGGCGGCTCTCATAATGTATTTGGTGCAGTCTGAAATTTTCATTACATTTCTCCCCTGTTAGTCAAGATTTCCATTCACAGCCCATTCTCTCCCATTTCATATAATCTAAACCTATGTTTTTGTTTGGGTTTCTTTCTTGTTTCCAATCATATATTGTTTTTTACTTATTGCATCCGTGACAAAATTTTCAGATCATACTTCAGGGTTTTTGAAACCTGATACGATCTTAACATTATTATTATCTGTTTTTATACTTGCCAACTTATAACTGTCTCTTTCTAAAAGTTTAATTAAAAATAATAAGGAAATAAGCTTAACAAATACGTGTTTAGTAGGTAAACAAAATGAACGTCATCATCATTCATAATTTATTTAAATCCCTTAGAGAAAAATATTTTTATAAACTCTTATCGTACTTTTCGTAGGTTGATTTTATTACGGGGTTATTACAAAAAGCGGTTTGTTTAAAAACAGGTTTAAGCCTCCACAAACTCCATAGTATATACAAATGTTTAAACCTGGTTTGTAGATAAACCACTTTTTGTAAAAAGGCCGGATGTTTCCTTAAGATTAGAACAAAAACCTTTTGAACTACTAGTAAGATTTTAAATATAAATAATATTAATTTGTTTTTCACCGCTGAACAAAGGTTTTGCTCACAAATATAACAAACAAGCATTCATTACCATATGTAAATATATTAAAATCCAGATTTCATCGAGATATTTTCCTGTATCGTTAGTTTGTGACGTCTGTGCTAAATTAAACCCTAATTTCGTTCGTACATAATTATTTTAGGCCATTAAATGCAATTAATAAAAACGACCAATCATCTAAACAAACAATTCTGGAATTTGAAAAAAAAAATCACTAGATATCCTGGGTGAAATTTCTTATCATAAATAAATAAATAAATGTGGACAACATCACATACATTGTTCTGAACCCAAAGTAAGTAGCTAAAGCACTTGTGTTATGGAATTCAGAGACAACGAAGGTACCACAAACACTCAGACCCGAGACAATGTAGAAAAGGGGTTTTTCTACATTAACCCGGCCGGGGATCAAACCCGGGACCTCAGAGCTGGCGACACCTTGAAAACCGGTGTGTAAGCCACTCGACCACGGAGGTCGTCGAATCATAAGCATATAAATTGTTTTTATAAAAAAAATGCTATTTAAAATGGGTTCTGTATATGCTGATACGTAGATAGAACCCATACCTAATTTTATCATAATCTTTAAGTGCCTACTGTAGGATCAACTTACCTATTGATAAACTATCTCGGTGATTTTATAATCAGTTTGGGAGTACTTATAAATGTTTGAAGAGAGGTGTAGGACACCATTCAGTGACAATGAAGTTATTCGTTCTCTCGGTTTTAGTGGCGCTGGCTTATGCCAAGCATGAAGAATACATCGGGTTAGTATTATTTTTATTTTATTTACCTTAACTGTTCCACTCACCAATTTCAGCCATTAAATATCAAGTTTAATAAATTGTTTGTTCTTTTTTAAAGGGTAAAGCTTCAATACAATGAGAATTTTGATTTTAAAAGTTAGAAAGATTAAAACAAAAATCTTTAAAATTTTGCTAGTGTATGGTTTATTCGCAGGGTCCTGGTTTTTTAATAGGATCCCCAAAAATATTAGTCCATCGTTATTTATTAATCTTGTAATCTGCTTTTATTTCTAAATTATTTCTTCTAAAAATATCGGAATTCCATTTTCGATACCAAATTGAGACCTATAATTTATTTTTACAGGTGGAAGTCCTACTACGTAGGCCTTGTTTCCGATGCTGATTTCCAAACCTTCGGGTCTATGATAGATAGATACGATCTCGATATCCTGAGCCATCCAATCGCCGGCCGAGAAGGTGTCCTCCTAGTTAAGCCTGAACACCAAACTGGATTCGAACAAGCTGCGGCAGCCGCTGGTATCTCTTACAGGATTCACGTCGACAACATTAAAGAGTAATTATTATTTTTATTTAGTTTTCTAACACTTCCATCATTAATGTAATACGAATTTATGTTAAGGGGAAATTTATCAAAAATACTACATATATTTTTTTCCGAGACTGCAGTTTTTTAATAGCCAGTATTTTCTTCTTAAGTCGTTTCAAATAATTAACCATTAACACACACCCATTAAACACATACTCGTATGTACTTTTTTTCAGATATTCCTAAATATTTTTTTCTTAAGTCAGATAGATTAAACTCCTAATCTAGTTTGTCGATAATCGAATATTGTTTTGTACCTTGTTAAGTAAATAATATATTTATAGGCAACTCGAATATGACGACCTAGTAAATGAAAGGTACACGAGGGAATCTATGACCAGGAACGGTGGACGCAGCTTGCCTTACGACAGCTACCAGCAAATTGAAGCTGTAAGTGGTTTTATGATCACTTCATTATCTTATTATTATATCAGCAATTACTACTTATATACAGTTTAAAAATTTACTGTTTAAAAATACTCACTTGAAAAATGCTGCAAGCAAAAAAATGCAATAACTTTATAATGCTTCTACAAAATGATTTATCACTATTTCTTTAACTTGCAGATCAATGACTACCTCGATTACATTGGAGAAACATACCCCAATGTTGCTAAAGTCGTGAATGCTGCTACCTCCTTCGAAGGTCGTCCTATCAAATACGTCAAGATCTCCACCACCAATTTCGAGGATCTGAGCAAGCCTGTCATCGTCATTGATGGAGGCATCCACGCTAGAGAATGGATCTCTCCCACTACCGTAACCTACGCTATACATAAGTTGGTTGAAAACGTCACGGAACAAGACCTTCTGGATAGATTTGACTGGATTCTTCTGCCAGTAGTCAACCCTGATGGATACAAATTTACTTTCACAAATGTAAGTATTATTTTGATACAACTAACGGTGCCCCGCGGTTTTGCCTACTGTCGCCGTCCCCGTTCCCGTGACTTTTTTGGTTTGCGAATTTTCTAATGCTTTATAGTTTTTGGTGGAGACGAAACCTACAACTCAAAGTTCAATCGAAATTAGTCCACCTGTTCTTGAGTTATAAATGGTGTAACAAAACTTTGTTTAATATATAGATTGTAGTATGTAGATCGAAATCAATGACAAAGACTGTGAGTGAAACTTTTGAAGTGAGCTAGATAAATTACCGTATATAAATAATGAAAATCTTTCTTTTAGACCCGTTTTTGGCGCAAGACACGTTCAACCGACCAGCACTCTTTAAGCAACCTGTGTCCTGGTGTCGATGGTAACCGAAACTTTGATTTCCATTTTGGCTTGACTGGTACCAGTTCCACTCCTTGCTCTGACATTTACCGTGGCTCCAAACCCTTCTCAGAAGTTGAAACTAGGGTCGTAAGGGACATCCTTCATGAAAATCTTGAACGTGTTGCTTTATACCTGACTATACACAGTTATGGAAGCATGATCCTGTACCCATGGGGTCACGATGGGTCCCTATCACACAATGCATTAGGACTTCACGTAGTTGGAGTTGAAATGGCTAACGCTATTGATAAAGAATCTCTTCCTAACTTCCCGAGATACGTAGTTGGAAATTCTGCTTTAGTACTTTACTATGCAGCGTCTGGTGCGGCAGAAGACTATGCTCATTCTATTGGAGTGCCTCTGTCCTACACTTATGAATTACCTGGTCTCTCAGGTGGCATGCAAGGTTTCCATCTGAACCCAGTTTTTATCCAGCAAGTAGTCCACGAAACTTGGACAGGATTTGTTGTGGGTGCCAGAAGAGCCGGAGACTTATTTAGATAATAAAGACTGTTATTATATTTTCGATGTTTTATTATTACTAAACTCGATACCTGTACTTTTACATTTAGACTTTACCGATTTATGGTCACAAGATATACGGAGCTGACTGCCGCCTGAAACCTTTGCTAGTCCGAGAAGCACAATAAAAATAAGATTTATGGTTAATATTTAACAAATTTTAAACACGATGTAATAATCTTGTGGTGTCCAATAATCCTTTATCCATATAAAACCACAATATCTGAAGCGTGCTAGATATGGCGGACTAATTAAATTTAATTTATAAGTAGATATGATTTATGGCGTACGTGCCACAAATGAAAAAGAACAATGAATGGTTTGTAAGAAAATAATAAGGATAACATTAAATAATATTAGATGACAAACATAAAAATTGAGACCACTAATATGAAAATCCCAAATTTGGAGGAATATTGTTGTCTGAAATTGGTTTAAAACCGCAATAAAAATCCTAGAGAGCTGGTATTTAATGAAAGGAGTATTAACAAATTTCCTTCATATATCTTTTCTCTTAATAATTTTTATAATCACATAATTCCTCACGTCAAAGTAAGCAAAGCAGTGAGTAAACTCGAGAACAAAAACTACGTACAATATATCGAGGAAAAGTTTCTTGATTCATTTGAGAGATATATTGAAAACAAAATCCTAAGGAAACAAGGATTAAAGAAAAACATCATTATCAGCACATTATTATACAAAGAAATTCCAACTAATTGCTTGTATATGTATAAAAACTTGATTTTCTGAATTCTCGAGTCACGCTTATTTGATAAGTTCGGTACGAGCTGATGCTTATAAGGTACTAATGTAATTTATTACTATTATTTATGTCTATTAGGAATTTCTGTGTGATGCTTCGGTTATAATCAGCGACCGTAAAAAGAAATTGGATTGCGACCACGGTAGGTGTGAAATCGCTCTGGTAGTGGTATTATGTGCCAATAAAACATGAACTACAGGCTTCACTGAGCTCAATTACTCGCCCATCATGAAACTCTGTGACTTTAGGAAGTTTAAAGTTGAAACGTTAAGTACCCCTTAGGTCCTGTGCGCACCACAGTGTATATCGGGGTTTAAAAAAAGTCATATATAGATTAATGACGAGATAAAATCCTAAAGCGAAATCATGAATCTGATTTACCACCAAGGTACAACAATCTGTATACAATTGCTGTCATTATAAAAATCATCTTTACAACGCTTCGTAAAAGTTAGATCAAATACCTCAGGGTTGACGCCTGCCGTAATATTATCTTAAGCATCAGCTTGTATCCCTCATTCTCACGTGTAGTTGAAACGTTGCCTTCCCGTTGTAACCTTTTCCAACAAATTGACTATTAAAAAACAGTATAAAAGTAAAGGTTTCCAATGATTAAGATTCTGACATGTTTTACTTTACCATTATTCATGTACCGATCCTTTTGCGCCTTGCTTTTTTTCCTTCTTTTTTTTTTGGGGTCTGTTCCCAGTCACAATGAATTCAGTGGAATTCTATACTTATTTAATTATTCCGACGCCAGTTGCGTTCTTCAACTGTTGTTTATAGTGAACTTTAAGTGTTAGCTTACCATTTGGGGCACTGTTTACCTACCTAATATTTGTATCTTACTAACAATAAATTATTTTACAAAGGCAATTATGGATTAACGGATAGTGATTAAAATACTCAATTTTATTCAGAATTTTCCAATCTGATGAACAGAAATTTATTTTAAGGTCTACCCATAGTTAGTGCCTACAGTATGAGATTGACATTTTGTATTTTAAACAATTACAAAATGCTACTTAATCTAAATATACAGAAGTAGATTTTCCTTTGTAGTAGTTATTTTTTCCTTTCCTTTTTCATCATACATAGCTCCTTAAAAGGAATGTTACTTTATTATTATTATGTTAAAAAAAATACGTTGTCTTTTTCCTGTTTTATCTTTTGCCATCCGTGGCAATTTCTTTTTCAAACCATAGTCCGCAGTTTTTGAAATCTGGTACAACCTTTACATTATTTTTATCTGTTTGGAGAATCGCCATTCTATAATAGTTTATCCCTAAAGTTTGATTAGCAATAATAAGGAAACAAGCTTCCAAAATACGCGTGGGGTATACAAAAATGACGCCGGAAAGATATAAACTCTTATCGTAATAACATTAAATATGAAGTTTCCTTAAGATAAGAACAAAAACCTAGCTAATTACTCTTGGAACACAAAGATTTAAAGATAAATAATATTAACCATTTCCTTTTTACCGCTAAATAAAGGCTTTGCTCGCAAATATAAGGAACGAGCATTAATGGCCATATTTACTCACTTCATCTGCCTACCCTTTGCCCAAGCTATGTTGGGTGCGGCTTTCAGCCTCACCGGATTCAGCTGCACTTTTGACCTCCACAGCTTATTTTACTGGGTAACACAAAATCACTTTGCAAAACTGGTTGTCAGAATTGTAATGACTTAACGAGTGTCAACGGCAACCGAATATTTCTCCATACATTCGTATTCCGTTGTTTTCTTCGTGGAAAACACTTCTAGAGTATTTTTTTTTCCAAGAGATCTAGGTTTACCCTAATGCTTGCCCTTATATTTTCTTTTTTTTTCCAAAACATAATCACTTAAATAATTATGACCCCTTCAAAAATACTCGTTTTTACCGCCGTTTTCCGACGACAATCAGACAAATTTAATAGGATCTTGACCAAAAAAAAAGCGAAAATGATAGAAGCATAGATATACGTATCCTCTACATTTTGATGCAAAAAATATTTTTATTAATCCAGTTTTGAAGAGAAGCCAGCGGAATACGAATCGTCTTTTGGTCAACGATTTTGTAGGAATAATCAGCCCCAGCTCCAGTTATCCTTAAGGCACTTTACGGGGATAGGTCAGAGGTTTGCCAAAGCAAAATTTCATTAAATACCTATTATTCAAATTCCTCGGCAGCAGGGATGCTGCTGCTCTTAACGTGCTGTCCAAGGCAAGGAAGTGTCTATGTTTTACAAATGGTCACCCATCCACGAACCAACCGCGGCAAATGCAGCTTCACCTATATTAACGATCAAACGGTACGGCTCACACTAATCCACTTGAGTTAACAATTGTAATACAGAGAAAAAAATTGAGTACGTGTTTTAAAAAATCAGGTCAATATCTTGATAGGACTTAACATATTAAACCTATGTTTTAACATGTTAACATAATATGTTGTATACCTTAGCCTTAGCTCTAAAACAATGTAATTTCTAGTAACTTTTTGTGAATAAAGATTATTATTATTATTTGTAAATCTCATTTTTCACGGCCTATCCTCAGTATCGCAAATACCCGGTCCTTTGAAAGGCTTACGTGGGGACACAGGTCCAACACGCAGTGGCCTTGTTGAGAACTTTACTCTAAACTGGTATGGGGCATCTACCAGGGTCCAAAGTAGATACAAAGCTATTGTAAATTATGGATGGAAAATAAAAAAAGAGGCCAAGTGTACGTAAATTTTTGGGGGATTGTTATTAGAACTAAATCGGAAATCTATGGCACCTGCCTTCTAACACATGTTAATGCAATTAACTAGGCCCAACATAACCGCCACTACAAACAGCAGGAAGCAACACCAGTGCGAGCGACTAGGGGTGTCGAGCGGTGCGGCCCCGATTTCGCCATCGCGGGTCACAGCAGCGGACCCGGGGCGGGTTTCCTCGCTATAACACCAATAGACACTTCCACCCCCGAACATATAACTCTAGCGACCCCTCTCTAGCCAGCCAGTTAAGGCAAGAAAGAGCTGGGAGCCCTCCTAAGGAAGGACTCCCTTAGGCACTCAGGTCCGTTGTGTCGCTACTCACAAACGGCTCGCCAAAAGCTGCCTGCCATTATTATTATTATATTCATACATACGTTTCGAGTATAATATCAGATTTAAAATAGCTTGACAGGTAAAATTTAATTCAACCACAAAACATTCGCAATATCACGCCATCTATGAATTTACTTGAGTAAAACAATATCAAAACCAACATTTTATCAATAAATTGGTCATTCCTGTAAGCAAGTACCTAATATAATTCTAGTTACGTTAAAAAGATGTCGCTAACATAAAAAAAAACCTTAATATTTCTGCCTCATTATTATTTATTATTAGCTGTTTCCCGCGACTCCGCTCACGTGATGTCGGTCATCGCGGCAAAAAGTAGCCTATGTCCTTTCTCAGGCTCTAGATCTAGACTATATGTGTACCAAATTTTATTGAAACCGGTTCAGTAGTTTTGGCGTGTGAATGCGACAGACAGCCAGAGTTACTTTCGCGCTTATAATATTAGTAAGGATTATATCATTAGAGATTTCTTTAGAAATAAGCAGTGCCTTTGAATATGTGTTATAAGTAATTTTGTTTCATTATGGTTATGTGTGTGTACATAAAGTATTAAATAAATTAATTATAGGTTTATGAACAAACATGCAAAATATATTCTTCGCCTTCTCGCGTCGTTATTCCAAAATCTGAGCCGCCCAAAATATAGCGAAATTGATTGCTTTCTGATTAGCTTCTTTAAAGTGTTTCTTCGTGGCGCAAGACTCAGCAGGTCTCGGCTTCTGCCCACTCCCGACAAAACTTTGTTGAGCAAATTCCAGGAAAGATGTTGTCCTTGTGGCAAGTGTTAAAAGATGGAGAAAATCTTTTAGTGAACAGCTCCAGTCTTGCTACACCTACATAATTGCAGGTATTATAATATTTTTCATCGTTAAACGTTTCAAATTAATTAATAAATAAATGTGGACAACATCACATACATAGCTCTAACCCAAAGTAGCTAAAGCACTTGTGTTATGGCATTCAGAGACAACGATGGTACCCTAAACACCCAGACCCGAGACAATGTAGAAAAGGGGCTTTCTACATTGACCCGGCCGGGGATCAAAACAGGACCTCAGAGCTGGCGACACCTTGAAAACCGGTGTGTACGCTACACGACCACGGAGGTCGTCAGATGAAGAAACGGTAATTTTTTAAGAGCTTAATTAGACCAGGTAGTCTGAATTAACGTTAATCTATCCCCAAAGATGACACACCTTTATATTTACGTAAACCAGGATGACAGGAAAGAATTGATTTCTAATCTTTTTTATCGTAAATTAAAACGTGATGAAACCAGATTATCTACATTTGACGGCATTGCATTATCTACAATAATCTATTGAAATGTTAAAACGTGATAGTTTTTAATCCACAACAAATAATATTGCTGAAATTTTGTGATAATAGATAACAGTTTGATTATAAAACAAATACTGTATTTCCCCATCTTTAAATCGTATGTTTCTTTTTTGTGTAGTTTTCCTTAAAATTAGTAGAGCTAATTAAAATAAAATTTTTGCAACTCATTTAACGCTCGTTTTCGTTCGTACAGTCAGTTACATGAAAATTCATCCATTATTTTCTTTGGTCTTTTAAATTAACCATCCATCCAGCATTAATATTAAAATTAGGTTGGACAACTATAACCCTTACATCTTTAATGACGATTATGGCTAAGGTGAGGTGCTCTTACGTTATAGAGAACTGCGTCCATCGCTTAGTATTGATGATGGACAGTTTGTTTTTCGGACAGAGGTATCAACTGACATGGCTATATTATCCCCCAAACAAGATAAGAATTTTTGATCAGGAAACGCGTGTTTACGCGGTTTTCTAAGACCTTAGCCGTGCTTTTGATACCATTAACCACGACCGTTTGTGGGAGAAGCTAGACAGCAGTAAGGTACCGTCTGGTATTGTTGGACATTTTAGATCTTGGTATCTCAATCTATCTATCAATATCAGATGGGGTAGTGCGCTGTCCGAGGATTAAAGACTGTCCTGTGAAGGAGACAGGGTGGGGTAATGTCTTCCGATCTGTTTTACTTATATGTTAACGAATTGGTTGTGAAGCGGAGTAGGATGCCGGTGGGGCTCAGATTAGATGGACGATACGTTAACAATCCGAGATACGATGATGAAATGGTTCTGCTTAGCCCCTCAATTAAAGGTTTGAGGAAGTTATTAGTTATTTGTAAACGGTATGTCAAAAACTTGATTTAATATACAACGTTAAAAAAAACCTATGCATTGGTATTTAGATAGGGACGGGACCCCCAAATTGTGCCACCTGTATACTTGGAGGGTTAGGTTGTGAAGGTTGTAGAGACATTCCAGTACCTTCTCCATGTCTTGATGTCTAACATGAACGACAATGCCAACACTGAGCGCCAGCATCGTTATCTTTCTGTAGATGGTAAAATGCGCGCGCACATTTAATATTATTATTATTGTTGTATCTCTCATTTTTCACGAGCTATCCTCAGTATGGAGAGTACTCGGTTGTGGTGTTGTCGTATCAAGGTTGGCGCCAGAGCTGCCGTTTCTTACTTTAGAAATCGCAATAATTTTTAAGCGGTTATCCAACATTATCTATTAGTATTTATTGAAAAAAAAAGACCTGCATTATCATTATAACTTTGTTTTATTTTCTTATCCTCGGTTCAACTAAAATCTGCTTACAACTAGGATTAGAACAAGTAGATATAAAAACACAAAAAAGATGAGTCAGTTAATCGTGTTGCTCGACAGAACCATCTTATTTAAAACAAACCTCCATTAAGTAAGTACTATAAGCTTAGGATTAATAATCCTAAGCTTCGACGCGAGGATATATTATATCCTCGAGGATATATTATATCCTCGCGTCTAAATTTTTAAACAGACAATATCGAATCAAATGTAGATCGAAGAAAAGTATATACACATTAATCGTTTTACTTATTAAATTAACTAATTGGAACAGAAGTGACGACTGGACTGACTAGATAAAGACGTCATCATGAGCTTTGAGCGTCACTCTAAAGCCTCTGGGATATTTTCAAAGGCGAGTATGAACACGTTTAATGCCATACAGAGAGGCTGATTTGCTTTATTCATGGCCAGAGTTAGCTTGTGGTTTGTAAAAATAGTATTATTAAAAGTCTAGCTGATGGACTATCTGCCTGGAGGCACATAAATAAAGGTGCTAGAGCACCTACTAGAAATACCTGGCTAGAAATAGCGGCTTGGTATTTTTAAGCAAGTTAGAATTACAAATTTCATTATTTTTGGTAATAATATTAAGTATGGTTCTGATGCTAGTGATAAGAAATGCATTACTTTTGTATGGATCTTGGATGTGAAATAAAAACTTTTATTTGGACATTTTGATTCACAGAGTCGAAATTGAATTTTCTACCGGTAATCATTTGAGTGATAGAGCGATTTGATCTATAAAATTTGAGGACGAAAGAAATATAAAACTAAGTATTTATTTAAAAAATAAACATACATAAATAGAGCACAAAAACGATATATAATAATTATCTTAAAACATATAAACTAGATAACTCATGTTGAAAGGAAAATTTCCCTGATCCTTTCCCTGAAAACGTCCAGCGAAGGACTATACCGTAAGGAATGAGGAAGCGAGTTTTCGAGGCGTACAGCTCGAATAGTAAAAGATTGATCGTAGCGACTAGAGGAGTGAAGGGGAGTGCGAAGAAGTTTCCTCTGGAGACCAAAATATATTCAAAACGTTCCCGCAGGTAAGCCGGGTATTTGGGGTTATGCAAAACGGAGTAAAGAAGTAAGAATATGAGAGTCTCGACGTTGCCAAATAGGCAACTACTTAAATTTAGACCGGAAATGTGATACTTGGTCATATAGTAAACCAGAAATGAAGCGAAAATACCAATTCTGCAGAAGTTCGAGCTTGTTTAGAAGTTCCTCCGTTGCATCTAGGTAAAAGACATCGGCGTAATCTAGAAGAGGTAGAAGGAGTGATTGAGCAAGAGTTATTTTGCTCTGAAGGTGGCAGAGAGCTTCTGACGACCACAGACATTTTAGTGACAGGACAAACAATAGATCCTCCTGCTTATCTGACAGACAGCAATTCATTTGTACTAGATTTTTGGCAGTTTTTGAGTAAGCTAAGGAGCCGAAATATACAATACCGGTGTTAAAGACTGGTGATTCAAAAGATTATAGAAATTCTAACAATGAGAGCTTAAGACTTGAAAGGATTTACTTGGAGACCAAAATATTTAGCCCACCGATAGACATTACCAAGATCATTGTTGATGGCAGCAATTTCGTTGATTTAATGTCAAAGTGGTGATATAACTGCAAGTCGTCTTTGTCTTCAATAGTACTGAGATCCTATATGATATGAAACCTTTTTTATTAATTTATCCTTATTATTTTTACAATTATCTCATTGATTAGTTATTTTTTGTTTCTTATCTTACTTTTATCAGATCAATGTTAGCATATATTGCATGATGGTTCTTAAACTTAATTATTAGTAGGTAAGTGATAGCGGCCACAATGAAGTCTTTACTGGTATTTTGCTTGTGTTTCTATGGAGTTTGGGCTAAACATGAAGCCTATGATGGGTAAGGAAAACATTAACCATACTTAAAAATTCTCTACGTCCAATGAATTCAGTTATTAAACCATAACATGCCGATTTTTCTTTGAAGATATTAATGAACTATCTAACCTTGGAAATTGAAACCCGATTGAGTTAATTAGCTGCCGGCAGTTATTCCCCGCTGTGCTACATGTAAAATATTTTGTTTTTACAAATAACAGTGGTTCGACAATCTTTCTTTGAAATGTTAGTGAACACATCCATTTAAAAAAGCTGACGTAACTTAGTGTTGCTAGATGCCTCAGCAGGATCCATATTAAGACATCGAAAAATAATATAACGATACACGTAAAGTAATCTTTGAAACAGGAAAAATGGAAAAAAATATATAATCCTACGCATGACTTTGTTTTTTCAGACACGCAGTGTACGAAGTCTCTGTAAACAATGTTGATCAATCTAAAATTATTAATGAGTTACAAAATGAGCTGTTTGTGAATGTGTGGTCACATGCGATGCCAGGTCAGCCTGGTCAAGTGCTAGTATCCAAAGTCAAAAGAGATCATTTTGAAAATGCTCTTAATGAAGCCGGAGTACAATACAGAGTGGTTGAAGAAAACATTAGAAAGTAAGTAAAAACAATTTTGAATAATTATACATTTTTAAAGTTTTGATTATTTACTACTATTGCTATTTTATAAACGGTAAAATTGCTAAAAACGCCAATTTAATCAGTTAGATTAACATATAAGTAAACAGCATTAATAAATGTTAAAGAGATTAGTTTTATGAATATATTTAAAGTAATTCAGGCTGTAAAGGATTTTTTTTGTTACAGTCAATTTAGTTAGTAGAAAAACCAAAATCATTATCTACATTCAATCGCATTTTATTTTCAGACAGCTAGAACGCGAAGACCAAATGCTGGCAGCTGCTGCAGCCAGGAGCAACAAGAATGGATCTCGTCTCTCATTCGACACCATCCCCACTTATGAAGAGGTGAGAAACCAATGACCAATAAAAATCGTAATGACTAACTATCGTCATAACTTGGATTAGTTAAATTAAAACAAAGTTTCTTAGAATTAAAGTGTTTAATAATTTGTTATCATTACAGGTTGATGCTTATTTAGAAGAGCTTAGCAAGACATACCCGGATTTAGTCACCGTTGTAGTAGGCGGTCACAGTGTCGAAGGTAGACCCATCAAATACATTAGAATCTCCACAACCAACTTCGAGGTAAGTTTCTTTTTCTCATAAGCATCTTAGTACCGAATCATGATAAATGCTGGGATTTTATAAAACTTAGATTTTTATAAAATCTTGTCTACGGTATAGTTATATAGGTATATTTCTATCCATACCCCAAAAAAACATTATAATTACAAGACAAGTAGAACCACATTGAGTAAGCGGTTTTTACGAACAGGATGCTCAAAATGTTTTTTAGTTCTTAAATGGGTTCCCAAAATTTCTTAAATGTTTCTGTTGTAAATTCCTAAATCATCATAATAATCGACCATTATATCCAGGACACCAGCAAACCTGTCGTGGTGATGCATTCTCTCCTCCATGCTCGTGAATGGGTGACTCTTCCTGTCAGCCTTTATGCCATCCAGAAACTCGTGGTTGACGTGACTGAGTCTGATCTTGTGGAAAACATTGACTGGATTATTCTGCCAATCGCTAACCCTGACGGTTATTCGTGGACTCGCACTAATGTAAGTCATGTTTAGCTTGAACCAGAATTTTAAGATAGGAATGTTTATTGACAGGTCATAGGCTTACCGTAATTCAATTTACCTGATTGTTTGATTCCCAAACTATGCTTCACAGGATCGTTTCTGGAGGAAAAATCGAGCCAAGGGCTTTAAGATTGGAGACTTTATTGACTGCTCCGGTGTAGACCTCAACAGAAACTTTGACTTCTATTGGTCGACTGAATCCAGTGGCTTTACGTGCTCTGACCTCTACCACGGCCGCGAGCCTTTCTCCGAACCTGAGAGTGCAGCCATCCGCGATATCCTCGCTATCTACGAATCCCGCGTAGCCTTATATCTGGACATCCACAGTTTTGGCAGCATGCTGCTCTTTGGATTTGGTAACGGAGTCTTACCCTCTAATGCTTTGATTGTTAATTTAGTGGCTGTTAATATGGCTCAGGCTATTGACAAGGTTAAATGGGAATCGAACATAAACTATATCGTAGGCAATGTTGCCCACGTTTTGTACCAGGCTTCTGGCAGTGCTATGGATTACGCAATGTTGGCTGGCGCACAGTTTGCGTACACTTTCGAATTGCCAGCTTACAAGAACGATGACACTGTCAATGGCTTCCTCGTAGAACCCGATTTCATAGAACAGGCTGGATACGAAACTTGGGAAGGTATCAAGGTTGGCGCCAGAGCTGCCGCTTCTTACTATAGAAATCGCAATAATGTATAAGTAGTTTTCTAACATTATTGATTAATAGTTATTGAATAAAAGACTTGTTTTATCATTATAATTTTGCTTTATTTACTTATTTTGTCCACAGTGTGATAATTTATATGTGATTAGTCCCACAGGAAATAAAAAACAAAAAACATGAGTCAGTTAATCGTGTTGCTTAACAGAAGCATCTTATATTAAACAAACCTCCTTAAGGGCTGGTTGCTTCAAGAAACATTGACATGTCTGTTAAAGTATGGCCGCTTGTACTTATGAGAATTTTATACTGACTCAACATTGACTTACGGACTTACCCCACCCTTAAGTAAGTACAATAGGTTAGGATTATATCTCCTCGCGTCTAAATTACCAAACGGATGCATAGATCGAATAAAATGTGCAGCGAAGACAAACTATTACGTATAGCTTGTCTTCGCTGCACATTTTATTCGATCTATGCATGTCTATGCGTATACCGCCTATAGTCGTAATCGTTATCGAATTATTTATTAAATTAACGAAAAAAAAAGTGATGCAGCAATTGGAATTAAAAATCGAAAAATGTTGTGATCAAGATACCTAGTAATTTTCCTTCTGATGTGTTTTCAATCTTAGATAAAATCCATAAGTAAATGGCCTCCTTCTCGTCAATTTTCAATTTTGATGCCTCCCACCGCTCGTTCGTGTGAACTTAGCCTAGTACATCAATATTATACTCATATTCGCAAATAAATGATTTGATTTGGTTGGATAAAATCAATCAGGGCACATCCCACCTTTTCTCGAAGTGTTTACATTATTGTAAATAAATAAGACGAATCTAGCCAAGGAAGCGGTTCCGGGACGACTTAGACGGATACTGCAAGGACTGTTTCGAGGACCCTGTCCCGTAGTATAACAGTAGGTATAGCCTAAGAAAAAAAAAACCCTCGGGGATTAAGTAGCAAATTCATTAATCAATCATTAATAATAATCTTTGTGATAAATTATCTTTTTATTATCGTTGGTTTACTATATAATATGAATTGAATTAGAAAATGCGTTTGTTTGTTAAGGACCATTTAGCTATCGTTGAACAAATGTAATAGCAGTACTTCTGCCCTAAGTTTTCTTTACAATCTAAAGTAATGATACATTCTCTATTATTCTAAGACGCCGATGACTACCTGTGAATGAAAACCTCCTGAAAATAGAATCTGAAATAACCCGCAAGTGAGCAAGCTTGGTGATAATGCTCGTAATATGGAAAGAGTCCTTTGCCCAGCAGTGGGATATTTACAGGCTGGTATTATGTATATCAGGAAAAGTAAATTAATTAAATTAAACTTTTTGAAGAATGACTACAAAGAATATTGTGCAGACTCCTTTTTTAATTGAATGATGGTCATTACACATTCTGAACAATAAATAAAAGCGTTCGCTTACTAATACTTCCCGTATTAGAAAATTGTTACTTATTTATTTCAAACTAGATTACAAGATCCATATCCATATAGGTATTATGTTACCTGTAATTCTTAGGTTAAGACTACTTGAAAAAAGATGTTTTTTTCTTTTTTTACGAGAATTTCGGCTCCAGTTAGCCTTGAAGAAGGTTTTTATTTTTTCACCAAACTAAAAGTATAAGATAGACGACGTATCCAAATCGTTAACATCTTATATCCAAAGGCTCATCACTTGTCTTCCACTATCCTCTGTCTAGACCTACAAGAAACCAATATAAACAAAAAGTTATTGATCTCCGTCCCGGCTGATAAGTATAAAAAACGGAATTTTCTAAAACTTTAATCTATGAATTTCTAGATCATGACGTGGAAATCTAATATGTACATAAATACTGTACGTATTGCATCAACTATAAATCTAAAGATATTGCGAAATAAATAACTAAAAAGTCTACTTGATGACAGAATATAAGCTTATTATCATAATCCCTTTGATTAGTTATTTCCATTTTTTATCTTACTTTTATCGGATATATGTAAGCATATAATGACTGATGACTCTGAAAGTAATTTGTTAGTAAGTGATGGCGGCCACAATGAGGTCTTTACTGGTATTTTGCTTGTGTCTCTATGGAGTTTGGGCTAAACATGAAGCCTATGATGGGTAAGACAATTATTTAGTATATTTTAAATTCTTAGCTTACCCGATCTATCAATTCTAATTTTATAATTAGATGTTAAGAAAAAAAGTTTGTGATTGAATGCCAACTTGATTCAGACTGCGATGAAAAACCCCTTGAAATTCTAAATTTTACTATCAATATTGTAAATTACGAACCTATTAATTATGCCACTTGCTGCTGTTGCTCAGGTTCTCTTCTTGTGCAGCAAATATTTAGGCGTTCCAACAGTATGTTTCTTTTTGGTCGTACGTCAAGGCATCAATTAAAATAAGAGGTTCACTAAACTTACAACATATCGATACCGACGATAACAAGATAAAAGAAAAATTATTACAATATTGGTTTATAATTATTTAAAACAAAACGGTTTACTCACGCATATTCTCGGGATCGCCCGATTGGTATCCAACTCAATAGGAGCCCCTAATAATGAGCTGACGCGGCGGCGGTAGTGTCGCGAGTCGAGTTGAAGCTCATGATTAGGGACTCCTATTAAGTCTAAAACTAGTCGAGCGATCCCGATAATACGCGAGAGTAAAGCGTTCTGCTTTAAATAATTATGAATACTCCTCACGAAAGTTAATATACAAATATTGGTTTAGTAGGTTATGATTTAAGAAAAAAATATAACAAAATCTTTGCAAGTATTAATATCAACGGATATTGTTCTTACAGACATGCAGTGTACGAAGTTACTGTAAACAATGTTGATCAAATCAAAGTTATCAACGAGCTTGAAAATGAGCTGTTTGTGGATGTGTGGTCACACGCAGTTCCCGGTCATCCCGGTCAAGTGCTACTACCTAAAGTCAAGAGAGAACAGTTCGAAAATGTTCTAAACGATGCTGGAGTACAATACATGGTTGTCGAAGAAAACATTAAAAAGTAAGTAGAAATAAACATTTTGAAAATATACGAAATAGGATACACGTCGTATTTATATACTAATAGCTGTTTCCCGTGGCTCCGCCTGGATGTCGGTGGCAAAAAGTAGCCTTAGTCTTTCCTCAGACTATCTGTGTACCAAATTTCATTTAAATCGGTTTAGAAGTTTTGGCATGAAAACGCGACAGATAGACAGACAGAATTACTTTTGCATTTATAATATTAGTAAGGATAAAAGCATTACTTAATATTCCGTCAAAAACGGTGAATGCCAAATAATTTTAGAACTCTGCGAGTCTAGTTCTAATAAGTAGAGTCAGAAAAATCATTTAGCAACGTACCAATTTATTTGTATCAACAAAGATAACCTATGTATAAGACTGCATAGTTACAAAAAAGAAATCTTCAGAATCTTTATCAAATCGTTTTTCAAATTTCAGACACCTAGAACTTGAAGACCAAATGTTAGCAGCTGCTGCATCTAGGAGCAATAAGAATGCGTCTCGTCTCTCATTCGACAAAATCCACACATATGATGAGGTATAAATCGGATCGCAACAGATCTCCGACCTAATTAAAGCATTTTGAACCTCGTTTTCAAGACAAGAATTATTAATTTGAATTCCATAAATTTAACGCAATCAAACATTATTTTTCTCTTTACAGGTCGATGCTTATCTAGAAGAACTTGGCAAGACTTACCCAGATTTGGTCACCGTTGTAGTAGGCGGCCAGAGTATCGAAGGCAGACCCATTAAATACATCAGAATCTCGACCACCAACTTCCAGGTAAGTCATTTATATCCATTAAAATATAAAAACCACCTATATATATTCTGTAATATAGCCAGTATGATTAAATTATAATTATTTTTAACTAAGTTTTATCTTTTATCCAGGACACCAGTAAACCCATCGTCATGATGCAGTCTCTCCTCCATGCTCGTGAATGGATAACCCTTCCTGCTACCCTCTACGCCATCCAGAAACTCGTAATTGACGTCGCTGAGTCTGATTTATTGCAAGAGATTGACTGGATCATTTTGCCTGTCGCCAACCCTGACGGGTATTCGTGGACTCACACTAATGTAAGTACCGACCGTAGTTTTAGTCAAAACTTTAAGATTGAGTATATTTAAAAACTAAAAGACACAACTTGATCTCAAACTTGCTATCAAAGTAACTGTGACTGAAGAGTATATAGTTAAAACAAAAGCTTCTAATCATACTCATAGGAAGTCATATAAAAAAAATCGTATAATTTTTTCTCATTAAGAGGGACAGATTTATTAAAATAAATAGTACTTACTTACCCATTAAAACCAATTGCTTATTTTCCAAAACATTTTTCCACAGGCACGTTTTTGGAGGAAAAACCGCGCCACAGGTTTCATGGTTGGAGACTTCTGTTCCGGTGTAGACCTCAACAGGAACTTTGACATCCATTGGTCAACTGCCTCCAGTGGCAGCGTTTGCTCAGACACCTTCCACGGTCGCGGTCCCTTCTCTGAGCCCGAGACTACAGCTATCCACGACATCCTAGCCACCTACGGATCCCGCGTGACTTTATATCTGGACATACACAGTTTTGGTAGCATGATTCTCTACGGCTATGGCAACGGAGCTTTACCCTCAAATGCCTTAATTGTTAATTTGGTGGGTGTGAACATGGCCCACGCTATTGACCAAGTTAAGTGGGCATCGAACAGGAATTACATCGTTGGAAATATTGCCCACGTTTTGTACGATGCTTCTGGTGGTGCCAGTGATTACGCTATGGTAGCCGGTGCACCTTTATCGTATACCTTCGAATTGCCAGCTTACAATAACATTCATACCACGGTCAATGGCTTCCTCGTGGACCCTGCTTTCATTGAACAGGCTGGATATGAAACTTGGGAAGGCATCAAAGTCGGCGCCAGAGCGGCCGTTTCTTACTTTAGGAATCGCAATAATGTTTAAGGAGATTTCCAATATTGATCTAACAGTATTTATTGAATAAAAGACTTGAATCATCACTAATAATATACTTTCTGTATTTAGTTTCTTCTTTTATTTACACATTTCTTTTTGTTTTTCTTTTCAGTATCACAAGATATTTAAAACACCTTTATACAGTAAGTTTAAATAACATAAATCACTTAGTTGGAACACAACACAAAATTAAAAGACAAAATATTTAAATAGTTAATACAAAATAATGTTTTATCGATATGTCGGCTGGCCATCTCTAGGCGTCGAGTTCAACAACGAATGGTAATGCGATGTAATCCTAGCGTTGGAACTTTTCAATGAATTTAGCATACCGCTGCAACCCTGCATCTAAAGACTTTCTGTTTTGATTTTTGAGCACAACTTTTAATTTAATTCATGGTGGTTAACCCAAAGTACTTGTCCTGTCTTGTAATTATTATGAATTTATTTTCTTTAAAATACCACATTTTTAGTGGTCAGATATAAAGTTATAAACAAAGATATGATGAGTTCATAGAAAAAAAGGTTCTTTTTATATTGAGAGCGGACTTGTTTAAAAAGGCCGTGCAAATTAGCGAGTGCAATAATATATAAGTGAAACAAGCAAATTTAAAGATAGTAGTTTAGTTAGTAGCTCAATTTACAAATAGGTACGCGATTTTAACTTTTACCTGATATTACAAAAAACAACACTCGAAATTCTGTAACCGTCAAAATTCTATAATCAAAATCAAAATCAAAATCAAAAACTCATTTATTCCAACTAGGCTACAAAGTAGCACTTTCAGAACGTCAATACAATGGACAGCACCCTGATTCGCCCACCCTTCACCGCTTCCTAAGTGCTCTGGCTGTGGAGAAGAAACGGCGCAACAAACTCCCCAGCAGCACGCTGTCATTTCGAATACAATAATAATAGTTATATAATTTAGGGACTGCGCAAATAAACAAGTGTTTGAGGTCGATAGGTACTACAATAGGTACTATGAAATTAAAAGTATAATCTACAGAGCCCAAAGTCAGCAGAACGACCAGTCACCGCAAGCAGCACCCGTTCACGAGTATGACGCTAGGATCAGCCATCACCTCCCTCGCCATATTAGAGGGAAGGAGGTGACCCGACCCAAGACGCCACCGCAGGCAATGACAACTAAGGGAGCATGACGAAACTGCTGCCGGCTTTAAAAAGATAAAAAAAGTATGCATTGAATGAAAATACTCCAAACACTGATTTACTGCACTGCCCCTAAAAGAAGGAATTGATAGCTACATAATGAAATTTTATAATTAATATAATTATACATTCCAAAACAATGTAAAGAATTTAAAAATACAATACACATACGTATAATCGTACTAATAATAAAACAAAATAGGTAACATATTGTTACATACTGAGTGTATGCCTATCAAATTAAATAGTACCGTACAGTAGTAAATAAGATAATATACCACACAGAACCGTCTTGTGTCTATCACGGCGACCAACTACATTTGTCATTTAAATAATCATTAATAGTATAATAGGCCTTTTCACAAAGTTTATTTTTAATATAAGATTTAAATGAGTTGTAGGGTAACTCTAACAGATTGAGAGGGAGTTTATTATAGAAGCGAATACTAAGCCCTATAAATGAATTGTGTACTCTATGCAGGCGGTGTGATGTCGCACATAACTTATGTTTACTACGTGTATTAATGTTGTGAATATCACTGTTCTTTTTGTAAAGATGAACATTTTGCCTTATAAAAAGTATATTAGCAAAAATAAATTGCGATGCTACAGTTAAAATACCTATCTCCTTAAATAGCTCCCTAAGAGAAACTCTAGAGCCTAGCTGGTAAATAGATCTAACAGCTCGTTTTTGAAGAATGAAAATGGTTTCTATATCAGCCGCCTTACCCCACAACAGTATACCATAGGACATTATGCTATGGAAGTAGCTAAAGTAAACAAGACGAGCAGTGTCTACATCAGTGATTTGTCTAACTTTTCTAACGGCGTAAGCTGCAGAGCTGAGCTTACTTGCCAGATACGCAATATGTGCCGACCAATTAAGTTTGGTATCAATGGTAATGCCTAGAAAAACCGTTGAGTCTACAGTCTCTAATACCTCACCGTTTATAATAATATTTGGACCGAGATTTTTAACATTCGGCATAGTAAATTTAACACATTTGGTCTTTTTCGCGTTTAAAACTAAATTATTAGCTGAAAACCAATGTGTAACCTGAGTGAGTGTAGTATTTACTTCGTTAAAATCATCACTATTTCTATTTACCTTGAAAATTAAAGAAGTGTCGTCTGCAAATAGTACGACGTCACATTTGCCTTTTAAAAAGAATGGTAAGTCGTTGATGTAAACTAGGAACAAAAACGGGCCTAGTATTGAACCCTGGGGCACACCTAGCTTAACAGGTAGTCCGGCGGACTTACTACCGTTAACATCAACGCATTGGAGCCTATCACTTAAGTAAGAATGTATTAAGTCGAGTGCTCTATTTTTTATTCCGTAACAATATAAATAAATAAATGTGGAAAAATTACATTGCTCTGAACCCACACTTAGTAGCTAAGCTAGTTTGTGTTATAGAATCAGAGACAACGAAGGTGTCACAAACACCCAAACCCGAGACAATGTACAAAAGTAGTTTTCGACATTGACCAAATCCAGGGATTTCAAAGCTGGTGACACCTTGAAAACC
The DNA here is from genome assembly GCA_932294365.1 of Diachrysia chrysitis. NCBI lineage: Eukaryota > Metazoa > Arthropoda > Insecta > Lepidoptera > Noctuidae > Diachrysia > Diachrysia chrysitis. The sequence continues at coordinate 1,788,170 of OW028659.1, read as the reverse complement.
GGTGTGTACGCCACTCGACCACGAAGGTCGTCATATACATTTAACTGATTTAAAACACTAATTACTGTCCATTTCCTAAGCAAAAAGTTTCTGAATAAAAATACACATCGATAACCTATCTCGCAAAAATACCTTCAAGTCCATATTAAGTAAAAAGAAATCCGGCATTGTTTTTTCTCTTCAGGTGTGCAATAATAGAAGAAAATTCGCCTTGGATAGCTTCACGTCGCTATAGGGGTAAAGGGGGGTAGCGGGGGGTGGGGGAGGTTCCGGAAAATATTGCCCCAAGGAACGACGTGACACTCCAACAAGAGCTGGACAATAGTGATGTATATTGAACGAAGTTTTAAAATGTTCTTTTGTTATGTAAAGAATATTGGAAATGAATAATCGTGGCTATAGGAAATCTTGACAAATTTGTCGTATATTTTTTGTTTAAAATACTCAATGGTAAAATAAGTATTATTGAAAGATTTGATTGATTTATCGTCACCGAAACAAAATTGCTACATTAGAATAAAATGTAAGAGAGCAAAATAAACAAAAATACAAGAAATCTTTGATAAAGTTAGCACTGTGATAAAAGAATAAAAATCCGGTAGAAGCACAGCACTAACAATGCTGATTTCCAATCCGTTCCTGTAGCTACCACTGTGTCAATAACTAGTCACATTTCTCTCGCAGCTATTATTGATCCATAAGTTTTTTTTTATCATTACATCTAAAAATTATATATATTAATAATAATTTACGAAAAAAGAAAAAATAATGTACTTATAAATAAAAAAAAATTCAGGGGCTCGAGGCTAATTGTAAGCCGTACGAGTTGAGCGATAACTAAAGTTAATCCGTGCTCGCAGCGCTCGCCGCGGTTGGTCCGAGGATGGGTTCTTCTCGATAATCATCGATAATTCATTTTATCGATATCCAGAATCGATAAAACAACATCCCTATAGCAAAATTGCTGTCTCACAACACGCCGTTGTTACCCAAGAAATATGTCAAACGTATTATAACTGCAAAATTCTTAGAGTTATCACTAAATCATATTTTATAGTTTTCTCTACATATGTACACAATTTTGCTAACATTATTTCTGAAAGGTAGTGGGATATCAAAAGCACAGAACATAAAATAACAAAAAAAGGCATGTTTGCATTTTTGCCTAATTTCTTACCTTTGGTAGACTACTAGTTCACTGGTTTCAGCTTATTTCAGAATTTACATGGAGCGACTGTCTTTCTGATATCCACAGCACAAGTTTTGAATTATCTTTGTAGGATTCTAAAAGTATGTGCCAAATTTATTTTTTTGTTAATAAATTATCATTTTACCACATCGCATTTCCCAAAAGCCTTTCTATTTTAAACAAAGCTTACGTCACGGTAGAAAATTGGTCTCTAAACAGGAATGAGGTGAAATGCTTAAAATTCGCCGACCGTGTGTCACTCGAGGAGGCTATTTCCGTACACCTTTTACATTGTAAACTAAACCTGCGAAGCTATTTGCGTTATCTAAAAAACTGTTTCATTCCCTTTAGAGTTGATAAAATTCGCCAAATTAATGGTGAAGTGTCCATGTCCTATTGCAAGACTTTAATCATCTTTTTAAAAATATTATGTAGATAAAGATATATTGTATTAAATTCTCTTTATTCCAAAATACATTTTGGGTAGCTGATTCAACACAGTAAGTAGTAAGGAAAATTAGTGGATCGCCACTTCTGAGTACGTTATGACCTTTTTATTACCTAAAGTTGGAAAAAGTAACTTAAAAATAAAAGTGAAAAACAATACTCTCTCTCTTTTAATATTTTCTCACACTATATTGGAATCAGCTTCCAGTTTATTAGTATTTTACACGAAATGACTGCCTGTTATTTAAACTCCGTGGTCGATTGGCATACACACCGATTTTCTAGGTGTCGCTCGCTCCGAGGTTCTATCTCCGGACGGGTCAATGTTGAAAACCACTTTTCTATAATTTTTCGTGTCTGAGTGTTTGTGGTACCTTCTTTGTCTCTGATTCCATAATACAAGTGCATTAGTTACTTACTTTGGGTTCAGAGCAATGTATGTGATGTTGTCCATATTTATCATTATCTTTTATCATTAGACCTGCACAAATCTTGGTAAGATTACAATTCTGTTACAAAGAAATCTTAATATCATGTCGAACAGAAGTAATTTTTTATTAATCATAAACTGTCTCCAATCCATGGCATACTTCATAATAAAAAAAAAACACCTTTAAATCTTAATCAGATAAAGAAACGAAAAACCTTAAAGATCCAAGCTAAGCCACACTTTATAACAGATTACTTTAATAATCAATTCTTGAAGATCTCGCCATATTAAATTCTGAAAGGCGAGTGCGAGTTTTTAAAATTAAATCTCTCCATTTTTTTATCGTAACTCACTTGCGGATCTGTTCCCAATTTGCGAAGATTGCCTTTAAAATTTTCTTGCAGAAAAATAAGAAGGTATTAAAGAAGTTATTGAAAGATGTAATACCGATTGTATTAACGGGGATTTCCAGGATGGAGTTTGTATTAAGGTGTGAAGCTATTTTAAATTGACGGACTGAAAATCATCTGACTTGCAGGGATTTCTTGCAGACATCGTTTTTTACTTATTTACAGAAATAGTAAAAAATTTGTGGTAATAATTTATTTTAACATAATCAATAGCACCTAATGGACATTGGATATCCTTCTCTTAAATTTATTTAAATTAAAGTAGATTTTAAATCTCTTTTTTTCTTCTTTCCTTTTTAGTGTCATTTACAGGACTGGTTTATATCAAATACATTTCGTTCTACTCTTTATTACACATAAAGTTTTACCATTTCATTAGCGGCAACAGCTATAGCGTTCCAAACATCGTCAACTATATCTCCAACATAATTTTCTGATATCACTACTCCATCATCACTTTGCACCACATCTATATTATAAGTATAAAGAATGTCATTATTCCTAGCATAATCACTGCTTGTACCCGAAGACCGATCGAAAATTGTAGATCCCACCCCAACTTTGTATGGGTTTTTCATTGATTTCACCATGTCTAGTCCTAAGAGGTGGTGCTGTCTGAACATTCCACTTGCAGCCCTTTCGTAATTCCAAGGGTATGAAATATATCCTCCATTGTTTTGTAAGGAAATGTACAACTTGATTCTGGATTTGTTTTCTTGGATGATGGTTTTAATCATTTGAGCCTCGACTTCGGAGAATGCTTCTATGCCGGCGTAGAGATGGCTGCAAGGACTGGAGCTTGAGTCGAAGTGCAGCCAGTCGAGGTCGAAATTACGGTTGATGTTCACACCAGGACAGATGATGCCAAGATTACTTTTTGTGCTCCTTGATTTTGTCCACAAACGGAGCTGTAATCAAAAGAATACGTTGTGTACTCATAGTTAACTAATTTCTAAATTCTGGATTTATATGTTATGTTCTAATAACGCCTATAATATTTACTCGTTATTGTAATTTTATATTACTACTAGGAAAAATCGTAGTGTGTGTGTTAGGTATTTTCATTTGTATTAAAAAAATCAGATTCAAGTCAAATATTGTAAATATAATCAAATTAAATTATTGTAAATAGGTATAACCAAAATGAAAAAAAAAAATATTTAAGTTGTTCGTCTCTTAACAGTGCGCTATATTATTCCTGAGTTGGTTCCGGTTCGAAATATCAGAAATGTGAAATGTTATATTAATTTCTGCAAAATATGAACTATTACATAACGCGTACAGCAAGAGTATTGCAAGGGGTTAATTGCAAAATGTTTGGAGATTTTTGTTTCCGGAACGATAACTGAGTCTTATTTAAATCATTTACTGCCGCATAGGAAAATATCAAAACACTGAATTATACACAAATTTCTACCAAAGTTTAGAATAAAAGGTGTAATAATAATAATGATATACAAACTACAAGTATTACTAAAAGTCGTAAAGATTAGGAGATTCTTGGGAATGCCTAATGGGATCGGCAGTAACAAATAGTGAAATGCAATACCAAAAAACTACGCGATGGATACTGCCGACAACCAACAAATATCTTTGGTGTGGCAATAAATGTTTGCTGTTTCTTTCTTTCTTTTAAATACCTAAAATATTTAAAAATATTTTAGATTTTTGTCAACCTTTAATTTTTTCCAGGCGCTATTTTTACTAATCGATTCGAGGTTTATTTCTTTCTATCTATGAAAACTATTATTATTATAATATATAAGAAACGATTATTAATACTTATCCTTAGTCTTGTTTCTATAAATGTAATACTTACGTTAGTATGAGAATATTCATATCCATCGGGATTCATAACAGGTACAATAATCCATTCAAGATTTTCCAAAAAGTTGTTCTCTTCTAGAATTTTGTCAACAACATTTAAGGCAGCTGGTATAGTGATCCAGTCTCTAGGATTTATTCCAGCTTCTACTACAACTATAGGTTGAGGGGTATAAGCTGCTGCACTTGTTACTTTTATGTAAACCAATGGTCGATTCTGTTCAGTGATGCCGTATTGTATTAATTCAAATTTTACTGCCGTATTCTTATATTTTTCTTCAAGTGAGTCGAGGTATTCTAGAATCTGAAATGTTAGATTGTTGAATTTTATTATCTATGAATTGTCACACATACGCATGCAAAGGTATGCAGGTCCAAATTGAACTGGTAAATCTATCCATATATATGTCTGTTGAAGCCCATCCTGCATCTAATTGTATCATCATCAATCTCGTATTATTTGTTAAAACAGATCAAGAAAAATGTTATATTTATTTATTTAACAATTTATATACACCAAAACAAGAAACAATATTAGATACAAGGTAGCTGCTTATTTCAACATAAATTGTATGTTGGTCTAAAGAAAATTATAGAACTCTAGATTTTCTGTGTCAATAACTCTAGATTTTTATGCATTCAATTTCCAAAACTCGAATCTCACTCGCACGTGTTTAATGGTATTATCATATGTGCGTCAAACGGACATTACATGATTAAAGAATTTTAATTCATTGATAATTTTAACGTAAACAAACAACACAATATCTATACATGTATAATACAATATTAATTATGTTGTTTTTTACTTAATTAATACTTACATCGTCATATCTGTGATAAGCTTTGATATCGAACGTGTTATCATCATTTTCATTATTACCATCATCAGATATATCATCGTCATCATTATCGTATCGTAAATATTTTAGCTTGCTCTCTGCTTTCATTAAATATCTGAAACCAACATGTATTATATTATGTAATTTATTTGTTGAGTGCGAATAGACTAAATTTTAAATATCCTTAATATTTACAAACAGCTAATTTAAAATAGCATTATTACATCAAAAATGTTTACAATAAAATACAGGTTGATAGTAAACATGATTAGGTGGTATTTTTCATTAACTCATAAGAAATCAAGATTGTACTCTAGATAATTGTAATTAAATGCACAATTTCCTTTGTTGTTGATATTAAGATAGTATAGTTATATATAAATAGGTATAAATCTCAATCATTGCACAATTGGATAGTAAACGCATGATATGAGGGAAGATGAAAGCAATGCAAATTTTGAAACGACAGTGAAATGGGCTTCTTTGACAAAGATTAGTCTTTAACAAATAAAGAAAAAGAAAGGAGGAAAAAGAGTAGGGAGGCTTTAATCCTGCAATGGAACAGAGACGGCTAATAATATAGTTACAAAACAGGCATGGACTGAAGAAGAAATGTATTGATTGAAATAGCTATGGAAAAAGAAAGGGAGTTATTGACCGACAAATCTGGAGAATGAAACGCACATTGCGCTTACTAAATAGGCTAGTAGCAGGTTAGATTAATGTGTGATTCTGAGGTTTTTAGCAAGTAAGTAGTAATACTGGCAACACTGGACTTTAAAACGTCATGATCTCAACCATTTATACTGGCTGGTCAAGACCCTTACCAAAGTCACAGATTACTGAATCTTTTAGACGATTGGCTTTTGTCGAAACGTATAAGAAGCATATTACATTTTACTTAGTGTACATATAAGCAAGCATAGAGTGCGTTCATCGGTAGTAGCCCGTTGTGCCGATCGTAAGCAATTTTTTTGCTGTAAGTACTACGCTCGTTTACTGATTTTCGACGACAGAAGTTTATGCGAAATTATCGATGGTTCTGATATTTTTAGGGTTATAGGTTTTGAGACAGTATTAATAAAATGGCGTTCTCTCTTTTGGCACGAATGTTACGAAGACGCTTGTTCATAATAGTGCTTACAGTTCATACTCTGTTAGGCACACTCTATAGTAGACTTATTTATACTTTATGATTGTTACTCACTATTGATTTTTAAACATGTTAATGTTTAATAGAAATTATCTTGATCTACGAATCAGGTCTTTAGTAATATATTGATGTCCATTTTATCTACGACTACAGATAATTTACTTTATAGCAAGTAATGCTAATAATTTCTTATAGCATCAATAAATAGTTCGACCCCAATTGATAATTCGAACATAGAGTTTTTACAACTCAGATAGTTTTTGTTGTAACGATAAATTGTGTTTTGTGTGACAGTTGTTGTTGTGTTATATAGACTGCTGATAAAGATGTATACTGCCTCCTATTGATATTAGTAATTGAGGAAGACAATATGTTTGTGGCTTTGTACTGATACTATACTCTTTACAAAATAAGCTGTCTTTCAATGTTCGATCCTTCTCTACATGAGAAGAGGCCTGTATCTTATAGTGGAGTAGTTGAGAGTATTATTAACCGCAAACTATGTTACCAGTAGTACACTCCAATGGTAGATTGAAGATAACATATTAATATATCAATATAATTTAATAAAAAATATTGGGACAACTCACACACGGCGATCCCAAACCAGGTAGAGCTATTAAGGCAACCAGACAACTGATAAACATACTTATATATTTCTAAATAGATACATATTATAGAAAAATTACACCCAGACATCGAACAAATGATAGTAATCATCGCACAATGATTAGTCCTGGGTGGGAATCGAACCCACGACCTCCAGTTTAACTGTCAGGGTCACTAATCACTAGACCAACAGGCCAATCAGAGTAGCAAAATCTTGACCTTGACATCGCCTTTATTTCAAAGCAATAAGATTGATTTTCCTAGTTGGTTTTACCACTGACTTGCGTTACATACAAGAATTTAAGCAATGTATGAAATGGATCACTAAAAACAAAACACGACACAATCTTTTATTGTACTCACTCATAAACATCTTCAATATGAACGTCTTTTTCTAATCCTACTGTTTTCAACTGTTTTTCAAACCAGTTGAAATGAGATGGAGGCACCATGACCTTGCCGATGGTAGCATACTCAAAGCTAGGCAGTCTCCAGAAGTCTAGGACATCATTCTTCAAGGAATTTATGTGGTCCTGTTGAGATTGGGATTCTACGGCTATGTTGTAGACTTTGTACCTGAAAAAAAATCCAAAATATAAAATAATAAGAGATTAGTTTCAGTGTGCACTAATGGGATGGATATCTTGAAAACTACTGAACCAAATTTAATGCAACATAACATATTCCCTAAGTTAAAAGATAATAAATATTCCACTAGGTGTGTCATTAAATTCCTAGTTTTTTCTTTAATGAGAGATGACAAACATGCATTTAAACTCATTTTCGCAGTTTTTTAAAACCGCGAGACTTTTGTTTATTTTTTTTACTCTAGCCACCATAAAACAACGCTAAGTGTTTTAAAACACTGTAATATTTCCTTATCACTAACTACCTTCTCAAGTTGGACGACAAATAAAAAGTAGACAAATGCGAGTCGTATTTACTTCCCGGATTCAGTATATTTACTGAATTTAAAACGACATAGGTACAACTGAAGAAACAACCATTCATCTTTTTTAGGCTATGATATCTGTCAGATTCGTATGCACGAAAGTATAGTTACAAAATCCATATCATAATAATGGTTTTCAAATAAATAATGAAACCACTCCAATCAATCAATCACACAAAAATCAGTCTTTAAAAACGCTTTAATGAACTAGTTAACAGTTTTAGGGGTTTTATAACTTTGATACGGACCCCTAAAAATAGTCTACAATGGCTACTTATCTCCTGGTCGTCGTCAAAGTTAATGAAGTGAACTAAAGGGAGGTAACACACAGAATATTTTGACTTTAAGGAAACGTTACAATTTGTGAATGAGGAGCCAGATTTCTCCCTAATATTTTGTTAAGCAATCATAATGCCTGCATTTTCGGAAAGATGAAAAAGTCTTGATAAGAACACCTACGTAACTACTTTTAGAAGGCAATAAATAAAGTCTTTAATAAGCTGACACATTGAAATAACTCACCCCATATAAGCCTCATTTCTCGCAGCAACAAAACAAAAGAAAATTGAGAAAAAATACAATGACAAAAACATTTTCAAGTTGATGTTAAATGAATGTTCACTACCACACTGGTAGATTAGTCCAATTATGTATGTATATTGTTTTATCTTCAAGATAAAGTAATCCTCTTGATTCTGGTATTAAATATGTTCTTTAAAAGCGTGTTCTTTGAGTGTTTTAGGGCTCCTACATGCATGCCGGTGGATTGGACGGGGGGACGGGTTATTGCTGCCACTGGCTAGTGCCGCAAAAACTTGCAGAAAGCCGCAAAACATCATTTCAATATAATTGGAAAGTCAGAAGCAAACTGACGCAATGGCTTGCTTCCCGTGCAACTTACGCCGTCTTACCACGGTAGCTTGCGGCTTGCGGCAGGTTTGCGCTGCGGCTCAAACACCCGCCGGGTAGGCCACTGGCATAGTGTGTAGGAGCCTTAAGATTAGAGATCAGTTGGTAACTTACGATATATTTTGTTGGTATGTATCCTAGTGTTAGAATGTCGTGATAATCTAGTGCGAAGGTTAGTAAACGGAAGCTTCAATTGAGGGAGAGATAGTAAATAAATATCTATTAAATTTTTATGTAATCAAGAATAACGAAACTGGCAGTAAATCCATACTAATATATAAAGCGGAAGAGTTTGTTTGTTTGTTTGTTTGAACGCGCTAATCTCAGGATTTGAAAAATTCTTTCAGTGTTAGATAACCCATTTATTGAGGAACGCTATAAGCTATATAACATTACGCTGCGACCAAAAGGAGCAGAGCATAAATGAAAAATGTTACAAAAATTAAAAACCTTTTAAACTAAAATACGCGGACAAAGTCGCGGGGGACAGCTAGTTAATAATAAAAGTGCAATTATGCACTAGTCTTCATAACAGGTGTATACTGCACAACTTTTAGTAGAGACCAATGTAGGGACAAGTAAAACAATGTTTTATGTTAAATTTTTTTATACATTCATTTGATTTTATTTTAATATGAAAAACAAATTCTTTAATGCTCTTACCTTTTTTATTTAAATGGAAAAAAGATTATGACATATTTTTCTTTATCATTAAAGCCTCCGAAAACAAATGATAAGCAATTGTTATTTCATTAAATTTATTCTATAATATTATTCAGTTGTTTAAAAAGATCTGTAACCAATGTTCACTGTTATAGCAATAAACCTACCGATTAAAACATGACTATTTTGCGTCAGAAATAATCTGTATATGTAGAAATATATGTCTGCTTACCACATAAAGGATAGAGTCGTAATAATAATAATCCATCTCCATGATAAACATTGATTAGAAGTCGAAAACATGTAAATAGCTACAATAGATTACAGTTAATTAAGATAACAAATTCTAACTTGCGGATACACTCGCATATTAAAATTGCTACTTATTTTTTAGACTTATCTTTCTGCTAATAAAGTAGCATATTTAAAGGATATCCATAGATTTCTTCGCTTCTGTCACTCCATTTAATAGATGAGGCTATAACAAACTTCAGTCTTATAATCTATCACCGCTAATGCACTGGTGTTTAGTTTACAATAGATTGCTTGTTGTACAAACGTTATTGAATTTAAAAATGCATCTACAACATTTCATATTTCACTTTATATGTAACTTTGTATATAAATCGTTTTAAAAAACAGATTACAAATATAATGAGTTAAATAAATACAAAACAATAAAAGCATAATAATTTAGTCGTTGGGCGCCTTTGCCCAACCGCGGGAAATTCCCTATATTATATTATCCTCTGATGTTGATCGATTAACAAACTGATATCCAAAATAAATTCAACAATACTAAACAACTACAAACCTAAAAACAAAAGATAACCGATTTTTTCCGCGAAATCTAATAATTATTTACATTTAGAAACATTAGACAAAGTTTTAGGAGAACTTTTATTTCAAAACAAGTAAAAACTCAAACTAAATAGCATCCAAATTCGGAGAAATAAATAATTGACACAAATAAACGCTGTTTAGTAAAGTACCTATTTTCCTGAAATCAGAATGTTTGGAACTGTTGTGTAAGCCTTAAGAGGCTTACCGAACAGTTTCAAACGTCCAATGAATGAAAATACGTTGTATATTATGTCTATACATAATCTACCGGGAATAAGCATAGTAGAAAGAAACACGAATTAAAAAAGCAAGTTTAACAATTAATATTTATTGCAAATCAAAAAATAAATAGGCTCAAATAAATAAAGGACCAAAATATTCAGATTAAGTTATTTTAATTTATTTCTTTAATTCGGCAAATTATCACGGACATATCTCGCACCAGCTTTGATACCCTCCCAAGTTTCGAAGCCAGCTTGTTCAATGAAGGCAGGGTCGACGAAGAAGCCAAAGCCGCCGACACCGAACCTGTGACCAGGTAGCTCGTAGGTGTAAGCAAGAGGTACTCCAACAGACATGGCATAATCTCCAGCACTGCCAGAAGCATCATACAAGACTAAGGCTACATTTCCGACGATGTAATTAGGATTCCAGCTCATTTTGACACTGTCAATAGCACTGGCCATGTTGATTCCCAATACGTGTAAAAGCAGACCGTTTGAAGGTAACTGGCCATTTCCGTAACCATAGAGGATCATGCTTCCAAAACTGTGGATATCCAAAAACAGTTTCATGCGGTGGCCATATTGGTCGAAGATGGATTTGATGACGGATGTCTCTGGTTCGGAGAATGGTCCGTTTCCGTGGAAGGTGTCGGAACAAGCGTTGCTGCTTGATGCTGTGGACCACATGACGTCGAAGTTCCGGTTGAGGTCGACGCCGTTGCAGACGATACTGTGAGCTGTGCTGCGGTTCTTGCGCCATAAACGGAACTGAAATAGGATTTGGGATTTAGCCATTTAATGTCAACTTTTTAATTATATATATTCTTATTATATATTATTCTTATTATATATTATTCTTGATATATATTATTCTTATTTTCAATTATGCCACGTAACTGTGGTTTTTAATAAATATGAATGTGATATTCAAATGTGCTCTTTATGTGCCTACATTGAATAGATGAATTTGATTTGATTTGTGTGGTTTGGAAGGGCAAAAAGTGTTTTTTTTTTATAATCATGGAATACTTAACACCAGTTTGGAGATATGCCTTGGTTCTCTACATACAATATGTTAATGGTTTTAAATGTAAAACCAAGCAATATCATTTAAAGAATCTGTAAGAATAAAATTTTAAACTTTACTTTGAAAACAAAAATTGTATAACATTATGTAAATTATGTGACGACGAAGTTAGCTATTTGTCAGTCTAAAATTTTGTAATTATACATACATACATCATTCATAGTACAAAAATGATTAATTGTTATATTTTTACAAACAGGCAACCAAAGATTACAAAAATATTGAAATGGAAATCAATATTGAAAAATATAAAACCATAAATAAAAGAAACGATGATAAAGGTTTCATAGACCTTGCACAGAAAAAGAACTCTAAAGAGCTATAAATAAATATTTCCATAAACGGAGTTGTTTTTATCTTTCAATATTTTGGCAATACGCAGCGGTTGCGGCCACTTAATTGGGCAATAATTTAATTTTCTCACTTATGCGTTGCCAGCCATCATTTTGTTTAAAATTTGAGCTCCATTTTTTGTATACAGTATGATCTCTAACGGGTATAAAATCTAAATTGTGTTATAGAAAATTGCGACGTAACGTGGAAGTGCATATTCTTGTTTTTATATTATTAAGTATATTAATTAGTCGTGATGGCATTTTATAATGGTATCTAAAACCAGAATTTTTGGGACTAGGATACAGGCTAATTTGCAAGCTTTCACTAATGTGCATTTTTAATTATTACTTCATTAGTACAACAAAAATATAATGAAGAAACCTGGATACCACAAAGAAATCCAAAATCGTCTACCGGCAGTGAGTGGTCAATGTTCTTCTCTTCTCTATATGAGAAGTGGAAAATGCCTCAGTGCCTCAAATGCTCAACTGCCTATAAAGTTGCTACAGCAAGCAAATACTTGCACTAGTGAAACTGTGGGCCGTATACTTATTATCATTATAATTAACCAAAATCCGGTGTATAAAATACAAGCCTCTGGCTACTCGGTTATGGATGGGCTGAAATTGGTAAATTAGTTAATCACTGCTGGTCATAATTTCATCAATTTTCGATAATTGTAATTTGAGAGCCAAATATTGCGTCATTTATTACATGTATTTATGGAATGGCTTTTTAAAAAAATGGTCTTTGGTATTGCTAAAGGAAGGGTTACTTTATTACCACAAATTGAAGGGAATGATTTCTAATTAAAATTGGTTGATGATGTCAGAAAATGTTAATAAGTATTAAGCTGAATCAGGTAAAATTGGAAGATGGCAACATAGTTTGGAAAAAAGACTGAACGCTCATTTTCCAGTAGTAGATAGGTTTCACAAAAATCTTAAAAACGGCACTGATGCAAGGTTATCGAAGATGTCCGACAAGATTCTGACCCAACCGGGGTCCTCCATTTTTAACTATCAGGCTCTTAATCATAAGCAGTAAATCAACCTTAATATCTTAGTTTACCTCTCCATGAGTATGAACATATCCATCGGGGTTAGCAATCGGCAAGATGATCCAGTCGATAGTCTGAACAAGGTCCTGCTCTGTGACGTCGATCACCAGCTTGTGGATGGCGTAAAGGGTGGTGGGTAAGGTGATCCATTCACGGGCATGGAGGAGAGATTCCATGAAGACTACGGGTTTGCTGGTATCCTGAAAAGAAATATTTAATTAAAACAAAATACGACCAAGGTGATAAATTATGCAAGTCCTGGAAAAATCTATCCTTATTCTTATATCTTATTATTCTTATATCTTATTATTATCTTATATTATTCTTAGGTCTTAAAGAAATATTCTTTAAAGATGCTTCAAAAACCAAAATTAAAATGTTATCTTTAAATTTTTTAAGTAAATCTCTAACGCTCTGGTGCAAGAAACTCTATGAAGTGGCTTAGCGGTTCAAAGACCGCATCGTAACGCAAAGTTGCACGTTCAAAATCAGTCTAGTACCAATGTGACTTTATCAAATTGACAGGTTCTTTCCTAATTATTCTAGAAACTATTTACAATCGGTAAAGGAAAACATCGTGAAACCTGAATATAGAAAATAAATCTGAAATCACCAAGCAAGCAAGTAAGTAAGCAAACGTGGTGATAAATGCTCGTTCCTTCTTTCAAATAAGATGAGCCCTTGCCCAGTAGTAGAATAATTAAGTAAAAACCAATATAAGGCATAAGTATTATTATTAATATCGTGTGTCAAAATCACAATTGATTTAGGTACGTTGCATTGGAACATAAGTTATCGCAAAATTGTAGTCAATGGTTTTTCCCAAATGTTTAATGACGTTTGAGTAAATGGTAAATACAAATCTGATGTACAATATCCCAATACCTATTTAATTAAAGCTGATTATAATAAAGAATGTTTAATAGATAAAACTACGCAGATAAACTATTTATCAACACCTGACCTTTCAAAACGAATTAATTACTTGCTTATCCATTGAGCTTCCATTGAATCTGATATCAAATCCAACGTAAGGAAGTTATAAAACAATATAAGATTTTACACAGATCTAGACAAGGACCTTAAATAGAAATGTTTAAAGGACTTTAGTGGCGCAGTTCCTAAATTTATTTCGTAAGGATAAAAATTGCAAAGAAACTTATGAAACACGACTACTCTCCCAAAATCCTATCAGTAAATTTAAATAGCTGCTATTTCGTTCTTCCCAAAAAATGTATTCAGTGTCACTCGGGATGGTGTAAGGATTCTAACAATACCCAACATCGAAATCTGATAAAGCACTTAGAAGGTATGGTGAAATAAAGAAACTCACATACATACATGAACTCTGAAAACATTTCCCTCTTTTGCGCAGACAAGGAAAAAAGAGTTCTATAGAGTCTCACCTCAAAGTTGGAGCTGGAGATCTTGATGTACTTGATGTCTCTGCCTTCGAAACTCTTGCCTGCATTCACGAGGGTCACTGTTTCTGGGTGTGCTTCAGCCAGAAGCTCTAGGAAAGTGTCCACCTGGAAATTCATTAAAAGACCTTTATGGGAAAGTACGCAATAGCCGTTTGTGAATGATATTAGAATGATTTAAAGTAAAATGAAAAGTGTTACCGGATTCTGCTGCATACTGGGTTTTACATGGAGCAATTGCTACTATTTATTGCTTAAAAATAGTGTCTTACCTGATGATAGGTGTAGATCTGGTCAAAGGGTAGAGAATCTAACCTAGACGCATTGTTTCTTTTTTTGGAAGCGGCTTCTAGCAGCCTGTCTTCTAAGTCCAAGAGTCTGAAAATTGTAGACGGACGAGTTAGAAATAAAATAAAAACAGGTCAATGGATATTCTTATAATCCCAAAATTAATTCTTAAGACATCAAGTTACATCTAAATTACTGCTTTTTTGTCGATTCGAGTTGATGCTAATGTCCTAAATAGTTTGCGCCCAGTATTTAGCTACATTAATTGCGACATCAACTAATTATAACTATAACTATACTTGTTTATGATATTCATTCCCAACTTACTCCTTGATATCATCAGATTCAATTGTAAAATCTACGCCAGCAGCAGTAAGCTCATTTTGGAATAGAGCCTTCTTGTCCTTCTGTACTAAGACCTGGCCAGCTCGGCCAGGGACCGCATGGGACCATACGTCGAGGTCTAAAGCGTGACTCAAGTAGTTCACCAGCTCGATTTGTTCAGCGGTTTTCACGGTGATCTTGTAAAGACCGAAGCTGCAAAATAAAGTAAAATAATTTAGTACCATTATTCAAAGCTTTTAATAGTGCTTTTGTGGATTAATTCATGGTTTTCTTGTTAATCTATAATTTGAAGATCTCTGTGGTCGAGTAGCGTGAGAACCGGTTTCAAGATATAGCCAACTCTGAGGTTCCGGTTTCGATCCCCAGACGGGTCAATGTAAAAAACCACTTTACAACATTGTCTCGGGTCTGGGTGTTTGTGGTACCTTCGTTGACTTTGATTTCATAACACAAGTGCTTTAGTTACTTACATTTGATTCAGAGCAATGTATGTGATGCTGTCCACATTTATTTTATTTAGTTATCTTATAGAAAAAAGTTTATGAAAACACCAAAAAGTAGAATCAGAATTATTATCCATTAATAGCATCTTCTAGTCAACATAACAAATTTAAACAGAATTCATCATCAATTTTGTCATGATTATCAATAAAAGCGCAGTTTTTTAAAAAACCTTAACTATTTTCGAGCAAATATTAGCAGGGAACAATCACACAAATGACAAACCTAACATCTACTTACCCTTCATATTGCTCGTGCTTAGCCAAAGCTAAGCCTATAACAAGAAACAAACCAACTGCTCGCAACATAATTACTTCGTACACTGACTCATAAAAATAATTAATATATTAATCAAAATTAATTTTATCACAAACGATCCTTCATTGCGATACAGATAACGGGTTCAAATCTGATACGTCAATAAGATTAACGTCACTGATAATTAAAAATAATTATTATTTCATAATTCACGAATGTTGAAAAATGTCGTGCTGTTTATTGACATTACCAGTTTATTAACCTCTTAAAGAATATCTAAGGCCTAGATACAATATTAAGGAACGTATACTATAAAGCAGGCTTCCCACAGTACCCGATCCCACATCGCAAGAAGATGCTCGTCCGTAATAGCGCAGACGCGTCCGCCCCGGTCTTTAGCAATCCATTCCGAGTCGAAATATACTCTAATTCGCTCAAAATTGGGTTTGAAACTCAACACCCACGGCGCGGTGCGTTTCTGTCCGGGGTTGTCGGCCGTGTGGGTAGAACCGCAATATCGCGCACCGAGTGAAGACGGCTTTAAATGCTTCAGACATTATGATTCAGATATTCAGATAGTATGACTCGTTATGACACCCTTACAACCTGCCGATGACCAACCAACCAACTATCATACTACTAAGCCTCCGCCGTCCGTCCTTCCGTCCGTCCGTCCGTCAGTCGGTCAGCGGGCTGTATGCAATTACCCGTTATAAGTAGTTTTTGACGTGTTTTTTTTAATTTTTAGCTCGACTTTAACAGCATAAATCATGTATATATATGCAAGTGCGACTCGCACTTACCCGGTTTTTTTTAAATATAATTTACAACTCACTTCGTTTTAATATTTTGACTAGCCTGTTGGTCTAGTGGTCAGTGACCCTGACTGCTATACTGGAGGTCGTGGGTTCGATTCCCACCCAGGACAAATCTTTGTGTGATGAGCACGATCATTTGTTCTGTGTCTGGGTGTTATTTTATCTATAATATGTATATATGTTTAGAAATATATAAGTATGTTTATCAGTTGTCTGGTAGCCATAATACAGGCTCTGCTTAGTGTGGGATCAGATGACCGTGTGTGAGCTGTCCCAAGATATTATATTATATTATTATATTAATATTAATATTAATATTATATTAACATTATAATAATTGAAAGACGGATATACCAAAGCTGTCTCAAATAACATATTTAATTAAAACAATAATTTGATAAGCGCAGCTCAACAGCAGACATTCAGAATAACTACATAATTAATAAATAGTTTTTTTAACCTTTAATTAACTTACTTCTTTAGTTAATTTTTATTATGAGAATAATCTTTAGAGTAAACATACATAAGCGTAGAGTGCGCGCATCGCTAGTAGCCCCTTGTGCCGAGCGTAAGCAAATTTTTAGTAATTAAATACAGATAATAGAAGGAAAAACTTAAACCTCAGGCAGGACTCGAACCTGCGACCACTGGCTTGACGCGCCAGTCGCTTTACCAACTAAGCTACCGAGGCCACTGCCTGGAAGTTTAAATTTTGCCTTCTATTTTATTACGTCTTTTAGGGCGACGTATGCGACATCTAGTGAACCAACCTTACGGTTTGGCTTTCACCGACACTGATTAACAATCTGTTAATTCAGATGTCCGAGATTTTTAGCTTAAACTACTACGCTCGTTTACTGATTTCGACGACAAAAATATCGATGATTTCGATATTATTAGAGTACTGCAGCCTTTCCCAAAGTGGGCGATAACGCCCCCTTGTGGGCGCTGCAGGCCTTAAGGGGGGCGCTAAGAGACCCAGAAATAAAATCGAATCTCCGCTAATATAGCTCACAATAATAAATTTAATTTGAAGCTATAGTGGTTTTTAAGTAGGTGAAAAAATGTGGACGCTAAAATATAATTTATTCTAAAAGTGGGCAGTAGACAAAATAAGTTTGGGAACCCCTGGAGTAGAGGTTTTGAGATAGTTTTAATAAAACGACCTCCGTGGTCGAGTGGCGTACACACCGGTTTTCAAGGTGTCGCCAGCTCTGAGGTCCCGGGTTCGATCCCCGGCCGGGTCAATGTAGAAAAAGCACTTTTCTACATTGTCTCGGGTCTGGGTGTTTGTGGTACCTTCGTTGTCTCTGAATTCCATAACACAAGTGCTTTAGCAACTTACTTTGGGTTCAGAGCAATGTATGTGATGTTGTCCACATTTATTTATTTATTATAAAAAAAAAAAAAAAAAAAAAAAAAACGGCGCGCTCTGTTTTGTCACAAATTTTACGATTTAACTTGTTCATACTAGTGCCTACAGTTCATACTCGATATGCATACTCTATAGTTTACTTACTTTTTCTTTAAAGAAAAATCCTACCTATTTTATTACGGATAGCAATTGTGATAAACACATTGATTTGAATGCTACATAAATGGATGATTTATTTCCATACGACAACAGTTAAAGTAAACGAGTTATTGGCGTGTTCCTAACGCAGTTATTACCTGACATTATTAAATAATAACACCTTATTATAACGGAAATAATAGTCCCATTATTGTGTATTATGTTTTAATAAGTGGGTGCTCAAATGCTAGGGTATGCAACTTTAAGGGTTTGTACAAACTTACTTTAATGTCTGTATTTGTAGACTGGGTGTTGTTTTGAAAGGATTGTACGATAGATAGTCCCGTAAAAATGTTTATATTGAAGAGAATAGCATCGACTTTGCGCCATATTGTGACATTTCAAAAACAAGATAATTTACTATATTTAAAGTTTTTATTTAAATTTGATTTAAGACTATAATTATTGATTTGCAAATGAGTTCTCACAGACGGACGGACGGACGGACGGCAATGGCTTACTAATAGGATCCTGTTGGCACCCATTGGATACGGATCATTTAAACACGATATTTTTTGGCTCTACTCAGGTAGAGCACAGTCCTTATTATTGTAGTTGACGCAAATCACAATAAAAGCAATAGAAAATTACAACTATGTGAAGAAGTTTTGCCTTTATTTATGAAAGAATTACTGGGATAATACAAGACTGATATTATTATACAAAATGTCGTTTTGCATTCTCGTCAAATACATAGAGATAAATATGCTAATGATTCTCGACACGAATCAATATTAAAAAAAGGATTTTTTTTTTTTTCATTTTTCTGTTTTCTTTCGGAAATCGGCATGTGTGGGGCAAGCATTTCAAAACGCGGCCCGTGTGATACCGCACTGTAACTGCTCTACACACACACATAAGGACACTGCATACCTCATACGCAACTGGGCGCTTCTGTTCTTTAAAAGTGGTGTATTCTGAAATACTGTCAAACTCACATGACTAAAAAAACAAGTATAAATTAATTATTGAGCAGATATTATTTTATTTGATTAATTTCGTCTTTTATAACTGCCTCCTGAGAATGTAAAACGACACGTTGTATACTTATCTGTGTGTACGATTCCTTAGTCTAACCTATACAACAATTACACAATGAAAACTATACGTTACAATGCAAATTGCACTATTACATTTACCTTGTTTGAATAAGTACAAAATTACATCGTTGGACTCCCCCACACAATGTGGTAGGTGCAGTGGATATTATTTGATATTCCAGGATTTCGTGAGTTTGATTTCCGGTCAGTAACTGAAATATTTCTTTAATACAAAAAAAGATTCAAAAACCTTCACTTGCCTATCCCTCATTAAATGTAGACGTAACAATAACTATTAATATATAATATATACAACAAAATAAAATAAAATTGTTTAGTATGCAATTAGGATACACAATCACTTTTACACGTCACTTTTTTATGTTCTAGCTTGTGTCGACATTTCCTAAGTGACTGCCCTGAGAAGAAATGTCGAAACAAACTCACGGGTCACAGTCTCTTTTAAAGTCCAGACAATATTCACGTATAATATTGTGTTAACAAATACAGGTTACTGGACTGGTCTTTTGAAGAAAGAACCAGATCGATCTGAGCAGGCCTGTACCAGGTGGCGGCAAGCATGCCCCGAATAGCTCATGCAGCTCAACCATTTTCGAAGGAGCTCCACAACCCGGCACACAATACAGCCAGTGGCACCATAAAAATATGTGGGGCAACAACTCATTCAGATCGCCAGACTAAAATGGCTATAGAGAAATGTATCATATAATAGAATAAAACAAAATGAAACATGAAAACAAGATGAATTAACGGTACATCTGCATAATGTTTATACTTACTATGCATGCAAGATACATTAAAAACAAAAAAAAAAGAGAAATATAAAAACCTTTTGGAACTGACTGAATGATATTAATAAACAAAATGTTGATTATATTAAAGAAATAATAATTAACATATAAAGATAACATTAAAAAAATTAAAATATACTGTAGTTGCCTTCTTACTATTAAACAAATTAAGATGACTCTACTTTTCATGACTCAAGCAGTTTTAAGTAAAATTTATTAAGTTACTTTTATTACATAATGTCAATTAGTGTCTATGCTCTTTAATATTGAGAAAAAAACACATAACTTTGCCTAATTACCTTTATATGAAAGTATGTATGTAACTTCAAAGTACGTGCTACATTTGCATAGTTTCTATTTCATGCCAAGAGATGGCGCTTTGCCAACTAAACATTAACTAAGATATTTCACGCCTAAATTTTCAAGATTTATAAGGTTTTCAGTAATTTCAATGAGCAAAGAGTTCCATCAGGAATTACCTTCTGGTTTGCTCGTTCAAAAATATTGTATGTATGTATGTTTGTATGTTGTATCACGATATGTGAAAAATGTCTTATGGCTATCGAGTGAATCAAACCATTGCGCGATCTAATTCGATCCCAACGCCATCTATCGAGCGAAGAGGAACTAAAATGTGTAAGAAAATAAGTATATGATTTTCTGCTTAAAATATGTGTTAATTAATTGTAAACTATGATGTTTCAAGAATTAAATTGTTATATTTTAATAGTGGTTTCGTTTAATTTAGTAACAAAATAATCTTTAACTTACACGTGCATTATTTCTTCTCATAAGGATAACAATTGCATACATTACAATTATTTTTATTGGTATGTTAAATGACGATAGTAATTTAAATAACATTACACAAAAATGTAGTACTAACCTATTTTAAATCCTTTTTAAATTGCATATCAGAATATTCTTATAATTCTAACTAGAATTGTAATAAATATCCGGCAAAATAAATCATTGTTGTTGCCAATATTTATGATGATTTAATTGACAATCAAATCTTTGAATTTTGTATAGTATTAATTAAGATTTAGGTTACTAGTTTTTCATAATTATAAAAAAAAAAACAAAACTAATTCAAAGCATAATACACATTTTTAAACTTACCGTGACGAATTCTCTTAATTATATCTATTTCTACTTATTATATGTATTTCTATTTATTAAAAATATACTATTTATCATAAATATATACATATGAATTTATCATTATTCAGCAAAGTTTGACTGTACAGTCAACTACACAAAAATAGTAAACACAGATTACAATAGCGCTTTTAATTCAAAGAAATAAGATTGATATTCATTGTACGTTGTTATCAGAAACCTGGTCGAGTGTACACTGCAATATGTCTCTTATCGGCTACAGTTTATCTGTAAATAGGTCATATACCACGACGAATACTTTTAGAGTATAAGCAGAAATAAAATGCTATTTCTAAACTTCTTTGACCCGAGTTCGGCAGTAAAAGACAAGGTCTTCAGACCGAATAGTCGGCGTCGGTACTCGGGTACTCGGAACTCGCTCAATAAGGATACAGACTATTTTCTTTTCTTTTACGCGTCACATAGATTTGTTGTCGCTATAAGACATATAATAAAAATAATTAAAACACTTAAGGCTTAATATATCTTTGACGATGGTAAGGGATCCTTTATGCGGGAGTCCGATTCGAATTAGCCGGTGTTTTTTGTTTCTTTTGAGTATAAAACAGTTTATTTATTTCTTTAATAGGTACTTCATGCACAGTGGACATAGGCGGACTTAATGCCAGAAGGCATTCTCTACCAGTCAACCTTTATTATGTTCATTTTGATTTTAAAAACACTGCAAGTGCTCGTCCCGGTACAGCATTAGCTGAGCCATCTCCTTTTGATAGTGTCATCTTCAAACTGATAATGTGTTGTTAGTGTTTTTGTTCTTTGGTAGCAATAACTGTCTTTTTATTTTATTTTTCCAAAATATAATATTTCTTTTAAAGAAGCTTGTTCTTCCAAATCACAATTATTTACAAGCCTTCCGCTCCTCGTGATTCAATCGTTCAATTCGGCTTAACGTTCAAATCCTGTCATCTGTGAACGGAACGGGCTGTAATCCATTTAGTGCATTCGTTTGTGCGAATAAATATATCCTGAAAAGCTGTGATAAAGACGAAAATATCATCTTCAATTCCTTTTTAGATATATTTGTGTGAAATAAACCTGTGAATGTTCCGTGCTATCACAAAATCGTATTTGTTTTGTTTTTACATATTTTATTCGTATTTTTGATAGTGTTTTGTTTATAACGCATAAGTACGGAACCCTTTAACCAACCTACGCTACCTCTTCTTTGTTGTAAATCCATCAAAAAGATCGTCATGTCAATTTTTTTTTTTGAGAATTTTCTCGAATGTATTCCAGCATAAAAATATCTAAGCATTACCCCTATAGCAAAGTGACATCGAATCGCACAAATGTATGGAAGTGATAACTCTAAGTCACGTCTTATCGAAACTAAATTCATGTTTTTTTAATAATTAGATGAATAAATGTGGACAACATCACATACTTACTACCTTACTACCTATTGCACTGAGGCCAAAGTAGTTAGCACTTGTGTTATAGAATCAGGGACAACGAAAGTACCACAAAGAATACCAGACCACAGAAAAAATTGACCCATCCGGGGATCGAATCCGGGACTTGAGAGCTACGCCACTCGACCACGGAGGTCGTCGTTTCCATACATTTAATGTTATGTACTGTGTATGTTTGTGTTTAATGTCATTTAAGTGATTTCTATATACGATATAATTATGTATAAACTAACTACAAAAAATACCATAGAGTTTAATCATACTACAATGTATAAATAAACAACGAAAAGTTAAATAGATTAAACCATTAACGCCAGAACAAGTTTACCGGTAGGTATCAAAGAAAACAATATCATACCGGCGGCGTTAGGCTGACCGTTACACCGTAGCGAGCGAAATAATTATTATTAGAAAGCATTAGCAAAAAAAAAACATCTCTTTATGGTAAAAATTATAAATGTAGCATAATAGTAATTCTAATTACGTTTATACTTAATTATTTAGGTATATAACGGTTTATTCACGCACGTTTTCAGGATCGCCCGACTAGTTTCAGACTCAATAGGAGTCCCTAATCATGAGCAGACGCGGTGGCGGTGGTGTCGCGAGTCGATCTTGAAGTTATAATACAAATACTTTTATTCTATTCGATATAATAGACTTAGTAACCAAAATCTGATTTTTATATGTTTTATATGTTAAGTACACCACAACGGTTTATAGAACAATACGTCCGGCTAAAATTAAAATGGTACAGTTTGTCACTGAGAAATAATAATTAGGTACTCTTTCACTAAAAAAATATACAATCAGTTTATAGTAAGTACCTAGGTATATATAGTATATTTATTATATAGGCTCTAAAAATAAGCCACATAATAAAATACTCGACACATAACACAATGAAACTGTAGGCATAAGTAAACATATATTATTAAACAAACATTAACAGAATAGCGCCATAACTAATACGCCTGCCAAAATTCATATAGCAACACACTTTCCGTCGTTTTCAACACAAAATTATAATCATTAACGGTGAGGCGCTACGTAGCGTGCAGTAACCCTTGTCTCGACAAATATTAGGGTATTAGAACCTGCAAATGATACTATCGCGTGGTCCAACTGTAGATAAATACCGTTTGGTTAAATGGAAACGACCTTTGCGGTAAGTGCTTATCTTTAGTATAAATATTTTTAATTTAGAGTTAAGATTTAGATTCCGTTTTGGCATTAGGTATTGTGAACTATTGAAGCTTAAAGATCCCAAAAATCCTGGTCAAGCGAGTCGTCCTCGCAATCGGAGTCGTACTCGCAAATAATTAACAGTAACTCACACACGGCCATCTGATCCCAAACTAGGTAGAGCCTGTATTATGGTAACCAGACAACTGATAAACTTACTTATATATTTCTAAATAAATACATATTATAGATAAATTACACCCAGACACAGAACAAATGATCGTGCTGATCACACAAAGATTTGACCTGGCTGGGATTCGAACCCACGACCTCCGGTTTAGCAGTCAGGGTCACTAACTAATAGACCAACCGGCCCGTCAAATAAATAATATATATACACTGCTCTGTGAAAATTTCAACACTCTAGAGCTATTACCGTTCGTAAGATACAGCAACAGACAGACAAACATCGGAGGCTTAGTAATAAGGTCCCGTTGGCACCCCTCGGGTTTAAAACCCTAAAACAATAGAGTGATGATTAAATTATGCATTTCCCATAAAAAACAATTTTACAAGTGTCTCAGATGAAAATCAGTTCCCTTTTGGTTCGGCCGCGAGTCAAAAACTGTATATCACATTATTTAATGTTTGTAATTTATTTTTAAACACTTTTTTTCTGATAATGTATCATTTGTGTCCTTTTGCGCTGTACCTCATTCTTTCTTTAAAAAAAAAACAATCCTTTTATTTTAAATCAAATCTCTCCAATATTATTTATTTATGTTATAAACGTATTTTTTCTTACAGTAAGTATTTGTTGCGCGCCGGTGTAACTTTTCCAAGGCAAGCTCTCGGTCTAAACGACATATTCATATTAAAATTTATGAGTGAACTTTAAATAGTTACGGGTCGGCGATGCAATATAAGTTTTATTGTTCCACTTACTAAGTTGGCGCATAATGGTTCACTGTAAATGGTACAAGAGTTATGGCGGCTTTTGTTTTTTGTTTGGCTTCAAAACTTGGTTTGAAAGATGCTTTTCATTAACAACTAGCTGTTTTCTGCGGCTCCGTCGGCGTAGATGTTGGTTATAGCGGCAAAAAGTAGCCCATGTCCTTTCTCAGGCTCTAGACTATCTGTGTACCAAATTTCATTTAAATCGGTTAAGTAGTTTTGGCGTGAAAGCGCGACAGACAGACAGAGTTACGTTCGCATTTACAATATTAATAATAAGGATTAGTAAATTTTCAGTATACCTCTTTTACAAAAGTATGCAATTGCTAATTTATCCTTTGAAATCCAATATTAAATAATATTCAAACATGAATATATTATGATGAAAAACTAGTTGTTGGTTATTTCATAGCATGAAAAAATTACACGGTTTTTTTTTAATAGTTTTTAATTTAAAATTTTCTTTAAGAAATGTTGTTTCTTTACTAATATCATGCTCAAGGGACGAGCGGAGGCGGTTCTAGAAAGCTCTAGAAACAGAGCAAGCCGCTCCTGTTCCTGAAAATATAAAAATCAAAATAGCGATTGTTTAATACTTGACGGGCCTGTTGGTCTAGTGGTTAGTAACCCTGACTGCTTAACCGGAGGTCGTTCGATTCCCACCCGGGACGAATCTTTGTGTGATGAGCACGATCATTTGTTCTGTGTCTGGGTTTAATTTATCTATAATATGTAAGTAGTATAATATTTAGAAATATATAAGTATGTTTATCGGTTGTCTGGTTGAAAAAAAAAAGTAAAATGTTTTTTTGGGTTTCGTGGTAGCCAAATAGTTCAATTACCAATTCATAGGTATGGCCAAGATCAAAGCTTCGAATACCGATAAAAACTTTTTTTTAAATGATCGATGATGAATGTTTATAGTGTCTTAAAATTATTTTTATTTTTTACTTCATTTATATTTTTTTAAATCTCTATAATCACATAAATGTAAGAAGAAATCAACTTCAATGAAATTCCTATAGGACTACCTCTGAGGTATACCCAAAATGACAAAAATAATATTTGAAATAAATTCACGATTGCCGAAGATATCATACAAAAAATGCCTTTTGAAGTCGTCTAAAAACTAACATATCTAAGAATCATAGGGGTCATCAAAATAACTAATGTGGAGCATAAATTTAAAATTTCTGTGCCTTCTCGCTTCGCGCTCTAACTCAAGTCGGCGACAGGAAGTGAGAGTTGGGAAAAATGGCCGCGTTTCCGGTGACGTAATGGCGGCGTGCTCACTATGCGACAGTGTCTTGAAATTGTTAATAATACCCTGTTTTCTTCTCCTTTAATTGTAAATAGATTTGGTATGCAAGTGGAGACATTGAATTTATTTATTTGTTGAATAAAAGTAACTGGTTTGCATCGATCTGAATTACGTGTCTTCTAATCTAATATCAATTTTTCATTGGCATTGTATTAAAATTGAAATTCGTTTAAGAGTAATCTACTCTGCCAAAGTCAAATAAAACAATACTTATCTACTAAAACACCCCGTGTAATATTATTGCATGGTAGATGACGTTCCATACAATTCGCGTTCAGCCGTCACTTTAATTAGGGCGACGATGATGTTACTCGGTTCACAGATGAGACAACCTCTTTTTCTAATTTGCTGTTTCCCAAATTGTGGGTTTGGTTTCCAGTCCCACTGGGTATACCTGGACAGATAAAACGACCGCTTTCTGGCCTTTAAAACCATTTTATTGGGATTATATGGGGTCTTTTGGTAAGACTGTTAGGATATTTAGGTTTATGTGCCTTCCGGGATACTGATAGGGTTCATTATATTATAGAATGGAATACAGGAATAGTGAGTGCAACTGTGTGTAGTCACTGCTGCACTGAAATATGATTATAATAATATCTTGGGAGAACCCACACACGGTCATCTGATCCCAAACTAGGCAGAGCCTGTGCTATGGCAACCAGACAACTGATTAACATACTTATTTATTTTTAAATACATAGATATTATAGATTAATCACAACCAGACCCAGAGCAAATGATCATGTTCATCACACAAAGATTTATCATGGGTGGGAATCGAACTCACGACTCCCGGTTTAGCAGTCAGGTTCACTAACCACTAAACCAACAGGCCAATCCTGTCCAGTCAATATCAACAGCACTGATGGCTAATTTATCTTCTTCTTACAAATATTATAAAAGCGAAAGTTTGAATGGATGGATGGATGTTTGTTACTTAATCACAATAAAACGCATTTAAATGAAATTTGGTACATCGATAGTTTATTATCTGGAATAGCTAATAGGCTACTTTATATCATAATTATTATCACCATTTTTCATAAACACGCGGGTGAAACCGCGGAGCGCAGTTAGTGTTTATAGAAGCAGTCGTCAGGAAGACATTAAAAGAGTAATAAATCTATTAGGGCTATACTGTTTCATTAAATAATAGAAAAAAGTAAAAAAATAACAAATCCTTCCTTTGTACCGTGTAATACAAACATCAAAGAGTTATGAAGAATAGACAGAGTCGCGTTGCATTGCGAGTGCGTCTGCCTTTGTCATGCGGTCAAGTTCTTTACACAACATTTCTACGTGTTTTTGGGATTCCTTAACAAAATGGTCACCAAAACATTAAACATAGTAATTTAATATTTTTTTTTTTTAAGTAAAAAAATAAGTTATGGTTTGCTCTTGTATAGAGTTTCTGTAGATGAAAATGTGAGACACGTGTTTCGGTTTAAGTATATACTAAAAATAAGGTTGTATATCCGGCCTAAGCTTCCGTACTTGGGTGTAATTTATCAAAGTCTAAACAACGACGTCTCGTTAATTGCTGTGTCGGATCATCGGAACGATCTATGTATCGGAAACAGACTATCGATATTTTGAAGGAAGAATCTTGGGTAAACACAAAAAATGAGGTGGTTTTTTTTAGCTGTATGTTTGTAATTTGGTTAGCATAGGACAGTATTTGAATGTGATCTTTGGCCTGCAAATGGAGATAATAGATACTTCATCCAGTTGTCTTATTTCAATTTCATAATGTAGATGTTTGGTTGTGAATTGTAATTTATCAAAAAAAAATACTGGTTTCTGAGAAATACGTGAACAAATTATATATTATGTGTATGCACTAACTAATCTTGACCCTTTAACAAGCCAATACAGTTGATAAAACTATTAATATTCTACCATTTCAACAATTAAATTGGTACAAACGGGTCTAATAAATAAACACCTTTATTTAAAGTCGCTTGAAAACAACAAAAATCTATTTTTAATCCGCGATCGGAGAGTTTATGAATAAAAAAATCAAAACAGAAAACTAACCCGACTTTGTTTTATATACATAAGAAGAAGAAATACATAGATACCTAATAGATATAGATTATCAGTACATTTATATTAGAGCTTAGGATGATGGGCAACGGTTTTATTATCCCACTGCTGGGCATGACCGCACTTCAGTTATACCTCTCCTCTCTGACTCTTTCCATTCGTCATTCCTACTCTTGTAATCTTCAAATCTTAATATATTAATAAAAAACTTGAGGCCATATTAATTTAGGAGAAAATGCCACTGCAGTAAATTACATAAATGATTCAGAGAGCAAACTTGTTGTTTAAACACATAAACTTTGGAGTTAAGCACATTTATAAAAGCAAAGTTTTGTCATTGTAATGTTACTACTAAGAGGTTGCAATAATTTTGTAGTATTACTAGCTTATTCCAGCAACTATAAATAACACTAATTCACCCCACGAGAACTTGCAACTAAGATAGAAACTCTCCTAAATGTAAATCTAAGCTATTAACTATCTGTAACTAAAACGTAATCAAATTATGTTGAGTCATTTTGGTTTGAAGAGATAAGTAATAATAAAGGTAAGAAATACAAAATATTTTTTTAATTGTTTTAAATCAATTTATTTCATAAAAGTACCTAAGATGCAATACAACGGCTTTCAAACTATTCACTTTTCAGAATATTTTTAATATTACATAAGGTAAAAAAATGCATATTTTATTCAATTCTTATGTTTGTTTTTGTTCTCTTTGCAAGAAAATATTAGTAGACAAAAAAGAAGAATTGTTTGGTCATGCTACATTAAAAAGCAATACCATTATTTGGTTATATCTAAAGCTTACAAGGTCGTACCGAGCCGTTTCGTAGATTTAATGCGGATTATAAATCAAAAACAGGATGGTAAGGGTCCAAAAATTTCTCGAAGTACTCCCGTTAAGAGCCCGGGATTGTAGGAAGTGTTAACAGATGTATGTCTGCTATCAACCATCTTTTATCCTAAGGGGATGGGTAGAAGTCCTACTGAAACGACGATAAGAATTTAAGCAGCACTTAAAATGTATAAAACGTTTGACATTAAATATTACTCAGGAAGTTTTTCTTCAGGAATTATTTGGTAGTTTTCCTTTTTTTACATTATGATTAACCGGTTTAAAAAAAGAGGTACTCAATTCGACGGAATGTTTTTTTTTTGTGTTTTGGTTATCTTCTGCAATTTTAGATCGATTTCAGAAAGTCACTTTCAATTTTTTTTTTTGTATTTTTGTTATGGCAATTACGGATTAATTTCTAAAATTCTGTCTCACATTTTTTTTGTAATTAATATAGTATTACTATTAAAACATATAGCGCAGAAGTGGTTAAATATAAATTTCATCAAAATCATTTCAGTAGTTTGGTTTTAAGGCAAAATAATTGAAAAACAGGAATGTCAAACACAGATTTTCCCAAAACGAAATAAAGACACCCTGTTAATTGGTTTACATCTGTAACCCGAACACTCAAACTCAACTTAAATTTAAGACATTCTTAAATGTATCCCTTTAGTTATGTCATTTTTCTCTATCTTTAGTCAGTAGGATCCATCAAAATTCTACAATCATGTTACATAATTATTCCTAAATCTGTAACGAACATTAAATAAAAGGGAAATCTCTTGAAAAGCTGTTGTTTCTCCGCCATCTTTGAAAGATAAACTTAATTTGGCGAGTAAACAGCAACGAGTGTTCATCTATCAAATTAATGTGGGTTGCCAATAGCAGACTATCGCACCGAAATCGGTAAATGGAAGTAGGCTGTATTGACGCCTACAAGATTATTGTTATTTTACTTTTAATTAAAGTTTGCTTACATTGTTTTAAAAAAAGTTTAGGAAGGTAAATCTATAGATGATTCCTTTTCAAATACAGCGATTGCGTTAACGATGATAGAAATCGCTGAAATGACAATAAATGTATGGAAATGACATTTCGTTTTGATAAGTCACGTGACTTCGACTTGTCACTTCCATCCATTTGAACGATTCGATCAATTTCTTTTGGTTTTTTGTTAATTATGAGCGACTTTTCTAAAACTTGTTGTGCGCAGCGGTTTCACCCGCTTATGTAAGTAGTCCTGCAAAACATAATTTTCGTTTCTCTATTTCCGTAAATTTTATTTTATAGCTATTCTGCTATTCGGGGTGGAGACGAATCTAACTAATTAAAATTCATAAAATCAGTCCACATGTTTTAAGTTATAAGTAACTAGACTATATTTTATATGTAAATATATAGCCTTTATAATATCCTGTATAACTGTCAAAAGTATCTCAGTTTCGTCCTGCCTTAATTCATTATTTTCTGGTCTCCAATCTACTCAAACAAACCACAGTATTCAAACCAACGCAAGTCTGCTCCTAATAATGTCAATCAAGTCAAGCCTTCGAGCTAAATTCAAGTAGAACATTGTATAATAGTGCTCAAAACATCCAAAATGGCGGATATCGTCAGAATTATAGCCTGTCAAGGACATTTGTGGATGAGCAGTGCTTGCATTTCTACTGCACGGATGTGACTGCGGGCACCAGAATCTATATAGAGCTGGAGTTATGGCGATATCAGTTGTGTTGGTGCGACAATTAACACCTTGGTTCGAAAGGACCACATTTACTTTTGTATGAAACTGCAAAACTACCCATGGTCTTTTAAGGAGCTACTCAAATAATTATTTCGTTTGCGAGTAGGCGGAGCCTTGCGGAATGGAGAGCCAATCCGGAAATGCAAAACAGAGACAATACTAACTACTTGCTTACGGGACGGAAAGAGATATACATATGTCAAGATCGCGAAAGATTGCCTTAGAAATAATAACGTAAGCGACAAAATAGAAAACCTCATATTAATCGAAATTTATCACACCATTCTAGATATTATGATTATTCATCAAATAGTGTAAAAAATATTTAATTAATATGAATAGTTTGGTGGATTGATAAAAAAAACTGTTTTATAGACCTGATTTAAAAAAATAAAACTATCGAGGATAGTTACTTTAATCGTGTAACTGTTATAATTGCTAATTAAAAACGAAATGAAAATGCTGAAAAAATTGCGTATCGTCTTAATCCCTGTTCTCGGGGTGAATATAATTGTCAATTTATGTATTGGCATAAAACAGGTTTTTGCAAATATTTAAATCACGTACACATTGAACACCCAGACTTGGACCAAACATTTGTGCACGCATGTTTGTCCCATACGAGAATGGATCCCGCATCAAGTCGGGCAGTGGGAGTAACCATGGTAACCTTTACTCGGCTAACCCTACAACCAAATCAAATCAAATTTATTTGTAAAACATAGGTAGGTTTTGTGGGAATAATGATGGTCTTAAATGTAACAAAGTAGGTTCCCTATGTTTTGTCATGGAGACATACAAATTTGGCGATAACATTAAATTATATAAAATTAAAAACATAACACACACAACATAGAATTATATATAATTAATCAATTAGTTAACAAAAAATATTTCACAAGTCTTAATTTTATAATTTATTATTAAAATAAACTTCTATTGTATGATAGCATTTATCAGTTAGGAATTTATTTATATTTTTTTTTAATTTAAATAACGGTAAATTTTTTCTTGTAAATTATTGGAGCAAAACCAAAGAAGCTCTAGCATTAAAGCAGTTCTACAACCTGTCGTATATACCTTGCCAGTTACCATATTTAGCAGCTCTATATAATTCCGACGTGTTAAGGGGAGTACATGAGTCGTACAGATCGCAATTAACCACCAACACAGCTTTTGTTATCTCTTACCGGTGATTGGGCTCATTCAACTTACAGTTTAAGGGTAAGCAGAAATAATGGAAAAAAGACTGTTGTTTACATACTTTTTTAATTCATTATGCCGCAAATTCTTTTGTATAGAGCTCGTGGCTAAATAAAACCTTATTGATTGATTAATAAATATCTAATTCTTGGTCCTTGACTGGATTAATACTCATTGACTCACAGAAACCCTATATTCTCTGTCTGAAATTGGCCTGTCTATCAAACGATCGGTAGGGCCTTTTAATTGTAGCAACCAGCGTTATTGAGGGTCAACCATTAATATGTTGTTGAAGTAAAAAAAGAAGTCGGATTTAAAATACGGTGTTCAGCTGAATCCAAAGAACTAAAACCACTGGAGCACAATATTTTCAGTAAACAGGCAGAATTCGAGGCAGTGATTATTTTCTTTGATGAAATTAATATTTTACTAATAAAGGCACAGCAAGAAACTGAAGCCTTTATTTAACATTTTTACTGCCTTTTAATCATCATATAAAGCGACTTGTGTTGGTAAAGTGGACAATTGCGGTTGCTCCATAGGAATTAAATTAATACACTCCTTATCAAATTGTGCTAACGCCTTTTTATCAATATAATTCTCGCTTTTATTACAAGCAAAAGGTTTGACGCAGCCTCTTGGCAGATTCTCCCCGAAAATGGTGCAAATTTTCTTAAGGTACCACTCATCTTCGACTCCAAAGACAGTGCTTTTTGGTCCTAGCTCTATGATAGGTGTGATGTCGATGCCCAGTTGGGTGAATTTTGAGGAGGCTAAGCTGGTTAGGGATCCTCCCGTGGCGACGCATTCTTTAAACTTTGTCGGGTCTATACCGGTCTCACATAAGCAATACTCGCTCTGGTTGCCTGAAAAAAGAGATGGTTGAAGAAAAAAGTTTTATATACTGTTTAAATCAGTGGGACAATGGGGTAAATGAATAATAATAATATATAGTATCTTGGGACAACTCACACACGGTCATCTTATCCCAAACTAGACAGAGCCTGTTTTGTGGCAACCAGACAAATGATAAACAAACTTATACATTTCTAAGGTATTATCCCCATTTGAGAAAAACCAAGGCACAGACTTTTATACTGGTAAAATTTTTGAACTAATAACTCTTAAAAT
Organism: Diachrysia chrysitis; assembly: GCA_932294365.1. Lineage (NCBI taxonomy): Eukaryota > Metazoa > Arthropoda > Insecta > Lepidoptera > Noctuidae > Diachrysia > Diachrysia chrysitis. Next base: position 1,755,114 of record OW028659.1, on the reverse strand, counting down.
ATTGAATAAAAAAATAAATGATAATATTATATGAATAAATGTCGATAACATCACATACTCTGAACCCAAAGTTAGTGGCTAAAGCACTTTTGTTATGGAGTCAGAGACAACGAAAGTACCACAAACACCCAGACCCGACACAATGTGGAAAAGTGGATTTCTACATTCACCCATCCGGGGATGGAACCCGGGACCTCAGAGCTAGCGACACCTTGGAAACCGGTGTGTACGCCACTCGACTACGGAGGTTGTCAATTTGATCAAATGGATTATATATCAGTTTATTATTTTGATTTAGCTCCAGACGTTTCGATGCCTTTGCTGGTGTCATGGTTTCGGATAGTCTGAAGCTGTCATGATTTAACAGTTTGTTTTAAATACTTTTTTTGTAAAACAGGTTTTTTTCAATATAATATATCATTTGTGATAAATAACTTATCTTCTTATTTAAAACAAAACTGTTTACTCACGTATATTCTCGGGATCGACTAGTTTTAGACTCAATAGGAGTCCCTAATCATGGCGGCGGTGGTGTTCGAATCGCGACACTGCCGCCGCCGCGTCAGCTCATGATTAGGGACTCCTATTGAGTCTGAAACTAGTCGGGCGATCCCGAGAATATGCGTGAGTAAACCGTTTTGTTTTAAATAAGAAGATAAGTTATTTATCACAAATGACGTTCCTCACGAAAGTTATTATACAAACTTACCTTCTGCTTCACATTTTAAATACTGTGCTTGTAAATAAGTATTCGTTTTCAATTCCTTTAATGCACACATTTGGGGTATCGCGTACCTCCCTGAACCTGTCATAAAGTATTCTACGGATATTTCGCCCCCTATGTTATCAATAATCCAGGGATAAGTTCTTTGAAAAAAATCTCTATTCTCAAACACATCGCCGTATAATGAAATAACGTAAGCAACGCATGTACTCGACATATGCAGAGAAATAAAAATAAATGCTTCTCTCCAAAGAAACATGGTTTTTAAATTTATTTATTAACGCGCTAAATAGTATTTTACACAAATTGACTTACATATATTATGTGAATCATATTAACAAATGTAAGGATATATAAACTCTAAAAATATGTAAAATATTTACAAAATGTTTATCATGGTGATAAGATTACATTGTTTCAAAATAACAGAGACTTTAAAATGAGGGCAATAAAATGTATTTAAGTGCATTTGATGAACATACTTTGGTTTTATTAGATAATAAACGTATATTTTGTGATAATCTATACTAATATATAAAGCTAAAGAGGTTGTTTGTTAGTTTGTTTAATTGAACGCGCTGATCTCAGAACTACTGGTCCGAATTAAAAAATTCTTTCAGTGTTGAATAGCCCATTTATTGAAGAAGGCTACAAGCTATATAACGTTACGCTGCGACCAAAAGGAGCGGAGCATAAATGAAAAATGATACGAAAATGAAAAACCGTTAAAACTAAAACACGCGGACAAAGTCGCGGGGGACAGCTAGTAGATAGTAAACTGGTAATGTAATAATAAAGTTAGATATACTCTAGTGTCCTTACTCTTCAATTAATTTTAATTCCAATACAATGCCAATGCAAAATTGATATTAGTTTAGCGGACATTAGATCCAGTTTTCTTGAAAAAATATACTTCAATGGAAGGAACTGACTGGAATCTAAAAATTTACAGTATTTTTTGTACTGTTGTTGTTTGTGTGCCTGCGAAACGAATAATAAAAATGCATTGGCATTGTATTAGACATTTAGAATTGAAATTCCTTCAAGAGTAGTTAAAGGCAGTTAAATATGTGTCTTTTCGCTTTGTGTATAACTATGAATAAATTAAAAAACCTTATCATTTTGAGGCAACAAAGCTCCCAAAAGTATGAACAAAATTTGATATTTTTTTTTTCTAATAATTCGACGCTTCTTTGCTATAATTTATGAAGATCAATTTAGGCGTTTGCAAATTATTAACTTATTATACAACTTGTCGGGTCCTCTTACATTTTTAATTGACCTACATATAGTTATTAACTGAGAAATTAACTAGGGCGGCCCTCTAAACCGCCGTCGGGAAAAAACCTACTAACAAATAGATTTGTTAAATTTTGTTACAGAAATACATGGCTTTTAGAAAAAATCACTGCGTATAAATTCAACATTTTTTTTCAGGTTTCGACGAAAAAACTTGCAAAATGAGTGAAGCGCACTCACCGATTAACTATGTTGACTTTACCAGTGATGGAATTATGTCGATAGAATTGTAGTCGATAGTTTGATTTGTGAGTTTTTAATTCGGGTTTTAGTCAGTCAGGTCAGTTTCAGTAATTTTACATAATTAACTATTTACCTACTGGTAACTAATTACCTATTGGTAGAAACTGCAAATATCATAATTAGTATCATGCCTTAGGGCTTAGAACATTATTTAATAAAAGTATAAATATGCAAACAATAACAACTGTCGTACAGATATTAGATAACAAAAGGCATTTCGGGTCGATTAAGATTGTAAAATACATCCTCGCCTCAAAGAGATTATACACAATCTAAAAAACATCGACACAAAAAATTTGTAGATAGGTAGGTACTATCATCCCTATTTTTGCGTGAAAGAGCGTTTGGCATTTGACCCAATCCCGAAGAGAACAATAATTTACATGCACCCCGGGGGCCGCATGCACCCCACACCAAAGCCCCTACATTTTGCACCCTTTGCACCCCTTTGCCCTCAACGCGGAATTTCGTCACAATAAAAGCAGTTTTTTTCGCGGCAAATAGAAAGGCTGGCTTTATGATTGAACGTCAAAGCTTTAATTAAATATAATGAGGGTTTTCAAAGCTTACATGAGAAATAGATGGGACTTTTAGCACTAATTATCATAGTATTTTTATGTTCGGATGTGTCATTTCACTTGTGATTTTCATTTGAGCTTTCCTTATTATTTAATTTCATATTAACAAGAATATTCAACAAGGAAATCATTGCTTGCTAATTACTAATATTCTTGCCAATATCAATATTACGTATCTATATCCGTATCTATATCTGTTCTTATGTATGTACTTGCAAACGAATATAAAAATCCTCTCGTAGGTATTAAATTTTATTTGACTTTTTACCATGTTTGCAACGATAACACTATCATGGCGTCGGCGTATGTTTTGTTGCTAAAACTCTGAAATTGATTAAATAAAGCAAATTATAAGTTGTATATATACTTGAAATACATCACACTAGCGACATCTAACTCACAAAACCAAAATGAATATAGTTATTAAACATACAAAGTACTCGCTTCGTCCTTCTAAAATTAGTTCCTTGCAAAATACATAAGGCGCTACGGCCATCTAGTTCAACTTGGTTGCACTACAGTTACTAGATGACGCCAACAGATGGCGTTGTCATAAGTTTTTAAAATTGAGATATGAATATTGTATAACAGTTTTGAACTCGTATAAAATATTTGTATAATAACGATCGTGAGGAGTATATGCATAATTATTTAAAAGAAAACTGTTTACTCACGTATATTCTCGGCATCGAGAGTTCGACTCGCGACACCACCGCCGCCGCGTCAGCTCATGATTAGGGACTTCTATTGAGTCTGTAACTAGTCGGGCGATCCCGAGAATATGCGTGAGTAAATCGTTTTGTTTTAAATAATTATTGTATAAAATAGTATAATGATCAGCAATGATTGGGCGAAGGTTTTAATGTTAATCATAATGCACGAAATATTTGCGTTTCGCGGTGCTGTGTTGTTTGTTGTTTTTTAATACAACTTGCTACTTGCCAACACTTCATTCATAATGGATAACAGTTACTTAATTCCCTTATTTATGAAGACAACAGAAAACAAAGTATTGATTAGGAAAGACCTAATAGCAGCTATCTATTGATTTTTGCATGACGATTAAGGATCACAGAATCATGATAAGGAGTTTTGGAGTTTGAAGTTTCTAATAGTTTTTTGTTGTTGGTTCTAGCTCTCCAAGTAACGCTCCACGATCATGGATATTTTCATCATCATCGTCAGCTCTTTGTAACCAGCGCAACAGAAAAAGAAGGAAGAGGTTTTCAAGTCAACGTATACTTGACGGGCCTGTTGGTCTAGTGGTTAGTAACCCTGACTGCTAAACTAGAGGTCGTGGGTTCGATTCCCACACAGGACAAATCTTTGTGTGATGAGCACGATCATTTGTTCTGTGTCTGGGTGTAATTTATCTATAACTAGCTGTCCCCCGCGACTTTGTTCGCGTGTTTTAGTTTCAACGTTTTTTTTTGTTGTTTGTTATATAGCCTACTAGTGATTTCCCGCGGCTCCGCCCGCGTGGATGTCGGTTATCGCGGCAAAAAGTAGCCTATGTCCTTTCTCAGGCTCTAGAGTATCTATGTACCAAATTTAATTTAAATCGGTTCAGTAGTTTCGGCGTGAAAGCGCGACAGACAGACAGACAGACAGACAGAGTTACTTTCGGATTTATAATATTAGTAAGTATAGCCTTCCTCAATAAACGGACTATCCAATACAAAAAGAATTTTTCAATTCGAACCAGTAGTTCCTGAGATTAGCGCGTTCAAACAAACAAACAAACAAACTCTTCAGCTAGTATAGATATATATGTATTTAGAAATATATAAGTATGTTTATCAGTTGTCTAGTTGCCATAATACAGGCTCTGCCTAGTGTGGTATCAGATGGCCGTGTGTGAGCTGTTCCAAGATATTATTATTATTATTACTTATATACTGTTTGTATATACATATTATAAAATAAAGTCCTCCACCGCGTCTGTCTGCCAGTCTGAAAGCGATAAACTTAAAAACTACCGAATGGATTTTCAAATGGTTTTCACTAATGGATAGAGTGATTTAAGAGGAAGGTTTTTGTGTATAAATTAATAAACAAAACTTTATAAAGACGAGTAGGTACCTACTTTTTTCCTGTGCTAAGTAACTTTAGTCAGAACGCCCCACAACCCTCGAATCAGCAATTTAATTCCTAAATACTGCTATCTCAATTCATTCTAAATCACAAATAGCTTCTTAGAGTGTTCCCAGCGATTACATTTGAAACTTAAGGCTATTTCAAACAATTTATGATGGCTCCGAGTTTTGGAAGTCGATTCAAACTTCCCGAAATAATCGCACAGATTTGCTAGCGGTTTTAATGTCGGTCAACAGATATTTGGGGTGGGTTCTTAGTGGAAGCAATAAGCGTTTAACTAAATAGAGTACAGGGTAAAAAAATAAAAATCTATTTAGTCCGTCAGTTAAATAGTACAAAATATGAGACACTTTTTTTCGATGTAAGAAAAAAAGCTTCTGTGAGTGACGTGATGCGACATTTCAAGGTAATAATGTATCATTGTTTGATTACCTAAAAAACACATTATATGCTTGTCCAATATTTTTCAGTAATGGACATAAAAAAATGTCACACCAATTTAATTAGACCAGACTTTTTGGAGCGAAGAAAGAAACTTTCTTGCTAGTCCATTCCATTCATGTTATCGTTGAAAATTCAAAAACTGTTTATCAGCTCTCCTGTTCATGAATTTTTCGTTTGGGAGCTACAATGCCACAGAAAGTTAAAATTAATTCCCCTCTTTTTCATTGGAGGTAAAAAATAGAACATTGTACCGACATCGCTGTATTAGAGACCACACCTCTATGAGACATCCATTGATACATTTCGTTACAGAGTTTCGTTTCATTAAATTGATGGTTGGGAGTTCGACCTAAATTGTTTTTGTAGCTATAAAAGTAATATTATCATTTTATATAATGATCCTGAATTGCTAAAAATAAGGGTTGGATATGGCAGTATACCGAGTCATACCGCGTTGGATCTCGCAAAGGCAACGAGGGAATTGGTGTATTTTCAGTTGGTGGGAATCCGACGTATCGTCAACCATGCCACAATCAAGTGCGTCCGCTTGGGTTGAAGAAATTAACGACCTCCATGGCCGAGTAGCGTACGGAACGGGTTTTCAAGGTGTCGCTAGCTCTGAGGTTCCGAGTTCGATCCTCGGACGGGTTAATTTAGAAAGTAGGAAACAACTTTTCTACCTTGTTTCGGGTCTGGGTGTTTGTGGTACCTTCGTTTTCTCTAATTCCATAATACAAGTATTTTACCTACTTACTTTGGATTGAAAGCAATGTATATGATGTTGTCCACATTTATTTATAAAAATGCTGGCTGTATCTCATAAACTGATAGGTAGAGTTTTGAAATGATCACAGAGTGTGTTGGTTTTGCTGCTACCACAACAAATAATAAAAAGTACATACAGTTATCTTGTACGATGATATGAAACACTCCGTTTTAAATTTTTTTTTTTTTTTTCTTAGTTAATGTAAAATTTTGGAGTCTGCTTTAACAGTTTTGTGGCCAGTTGCTGTTAAATCTTTTTTCATATTTCTTCTTTATACTACAAATATTTATTGTAAAACAGGTCCTGTAACATACAAGAATATAAAAAAATGAGTCGAAGAACATAACACCTCGATCTTTTTGGAAGTCGATTAAAATCCAAGTGTTTTCAGACTAGTATTGTGCTACGGGTCTACCCGCATACTTTCCATCCTTTGTACTTACCGCACGTAAACCGAGACGGTTACTAAGCTATTTTTTATTTTAATTAGGAAATAAATTGTGTATCAAATATTAGGTAATATAAATAATATATGCCTAAGGGAAAGGCAGAGATATCATACCATAAATGTGTATGATGAATTCAATTAACAATTAAGGCCAGAAACTACGAGAAAACAATAAAAAAAATGTATGGAAAAACTGTCAAACATTCAAAATTATGTCTCGGATAAAATTATGTGGCGTTGGAAAAAGCAGTCCTTAATGGGATATTTTTTTTCATATAATTTATTTAACGGCCAACCTTTTGGATGCATTTGAAGAATTAATATAAATTCTATACCTTACAACGTGGAAATACGGGAATAAAATGACATGTATACTTTTCATCTTAGATCGAACTAGCTACGTCATAAATTGTACAGTCAGAAAGCTTGTCCTGTGTAATAATATATTGCTTCCAGTGTAGGTTGTTCCTACTGGATGGTGGTTGTTCGCAGCGCACACAGCGCACTCTTTGTGCGCCTAATGAGCAAAGACCACTTACATCTATTTGGTTTTACAATATCGTTTTGATTTTGTATAAAATTTGTCATGCATATTATGCAGGGATATAGTAACCTGGAATAAATGTTCGATGAGTCAAATCAAATCAAATCAAATCATTTATTTTTGTAACTAGGATAAAAAATCATCACTTTTACAAGTCACATAATACATTTTTTTTGAGCTCGCTGGATTCGACATTTCCTAACTGGCTACCCTGAGAAGAAATGTCGAAACAAACTCAGGGGTCAGCCTCTTTTGAAGTCCAGACAATCATTTGAATAAAAAATATTGTGTAAATAAATGCAGTGTCTTTTCTGGACTGGCCTTTTGAAGAAAGAGCCAGTTCGACCTGAGCAAGCCTGTGCCAACAAGTGGCAAGAGTGCCCCGAATAGCTCATGCAGCTCAACCATTTTCGAGGGAGCTGCACAACCCGACACACAACAATACCACCAGTGGCACCATAAAAATATGTGGGGCAACAACTTACTCAAATCGCCAGTAAGCAATAACTTAAGAATGAAAAATAAAGTAATAACTAAATGAGTTAATGGTAGACCTGCATAATATTTACACTTACAATGCCATAAACTTACAATTAAAATAAATTAATTAAAAAAAAGATAAAAATCATGAGAAATATCATAATCACACATATTAAATAAAATGTCATATTGTATATATGTATAATATGCAAAAGCACAAAATATGTCTATATTGTATATATGAATATGCCAAAGCACAAATCATGTCAAAAAAAAAAGAAATACATATGTATATGCAAAATCGCAAAACATGTCAAGTATATATTTACAACATGCAAACGGCACAAACGATAGCTGTATAAGCGAGCAGCTCAATCCCAAGCGTTTTTATCATTTAAATAATCGGATATCTTATAGTATCCTTTTTTTGATAATTTAGACTTAATATGAGTCTTGAATTTCTTAACAGGTAACTTACGAATATCGATGGGAAGCTTATTGTAAAAGCGTATACATTGACCCATGAATGAGTTGCTTACTCTATGGAGACGAGTAGCATGAACAGTTAAATTATGTTTGTTCCTGGTATTAAGAGAGTGAACATCAGACATTTTTACAAATTTCGATTCGTTTTTATAAACATACATTATATTTTCAAGTATATATTGAGAAGTTACAGTCAGAATGTTTATCTCTTTGAATTTCTCTCGGAGCGAAACTCTTGGGCCTAGATTATAAATAGCGCGGATAGCCCTTTTTTGTAACACGAAAATTGTATTAATATCCGCACAGCTTCCCCAAAGGAGAATTCCATACGTCATAAGACTGTGAAAATAACTAAAATAAACTATTCTGGCTGTATCCACATCAGTTATCTGTCTGATTTTTTTTACAGCATAAGCGGCTGAACTAAGCCTTCCGGACAATTTATTAATGTGGGGTGCCCACTGTAGTTTGGAATCAACAGTAATGCCAAGAAAAACAGTTGACTCAACAGGGTTCAACTCTATTCCATTCAGTTGTACATTGGTATTTAGCTGCCGTACATTAGGCGTTGAAAACTTTATTAATTTCGTTTTAGATGGATTTAAAAGTAAATTATTAAGATTAAACCAATGGACAACATTAGAGAGCGCAATATTGACTTCATCAAAGTTTTCGAGTTGGCGTTTGATTTTAAAAACAAGAGAAGTGTCATCTGCGAATAAAAGAATCTTATGATTTTCCCTTACATGAAAAGGTAAATCGTTTATGTAAATGAGAAATAAAAAAGGACCTAGGATTGAACCCTGCGGAACACCCATGGTTACCACAGATCCTTTAGATCTTTTGCCATTTACATCCACTCTCTGTATTCTATTATCTAAATAAGAACTTAAAAGATTAAGCGCCATATTTCTAATGCCATAGTGGTGCAATTTCTTAATGAGTGTATCATGACATACACAATCGAAGGCTTTGGACAAATCACAAAATATGCCCAAAGCGTCTTGAGAGTTCTCCCAAGCCTCATATACATTTTTAAGCAATTCCACCCCTGCGTCTGTAGTAGACCGACCCTTGGTGAATCCGAATTGTTTTAAGTGAAACAACTGGTGACTATTAAAATGTCTTAACATTTGATTTAAAATTAACTTTTCAAAAATTTTACTCAAAGTGGGTAAAATTGAAATGGGGCGAAAATTCGTAGGATCGGTTGTACTACCAGATTTGAAGAGCGGAATCACCTTGCTTAACTTCATTAAGTCAGGAAACACACCAGATGCGACACAAGAGTTGAACACTATTGCTAGGAATGGTGCGATTGTTTTGATTATGGAAGAAATTATGTGTACAGACAACCCCCAAAGGTCTGTAGTTTTTTTTACTTCAATATCCTTGAAAGATTTCAAAATGTCCTTGTCACTAACAACTGTAAATTCAAAACTTGTGCCACATTCCGCAACACAATCCTTGAGTAGTGAACATGCGGAGCTGGAAGACGACAACAGAGTCCTGGTTGTTAAGATAGGAATATTAGTGAAAAAATTTTCAAACTCAGTTGCCACCTCCATATCCGATCTAACATCTACCTCATTAATTTTAAGGTGAAAATCGCAATTTTTAATTTTATTTTTTATTTTTTTATTTTACTTTATTTGGGAAACAAACAGATTTAACTTACAAACATAACTATGAGATTTAGTTACAACAGTATCCAGATACAGTTTCCACAGATTATTAAACAATTTTGAAAGCTCACAACAACTTTTACTAAACTTAAGTATGAGATTTATACAGGATTCATAAATTATTTTAATTTTAATTTAGATGCTTAACATTTCTACTTTATACATTTAAAAGTAAGCAAAAAAGAGAACTATGTAAAATACTAAATATTATTTAGATGCCAAATTATTATTTATATAGATTTTGAATTTAGGTAGAGAAAGGTGAAAAATATCCAGATCATGATTTACTTCAAGAGAAACCATATTGTTGTACGTACTACATGCTCGTTTGATAAAAATATTCTTACCATAATTGGTTCGTGAGAGACCAGTATGGAAGAGAGATCTTTTGCGTGCATTTATGCGTGGACATCCGAACCTTATTTTGCTGAGAAGATAAGGGGAGTCTAGTTGGCCTCTAATAATTTTATATAAAAATACTAGATCCCGTTCTGTGCGACGTTCCTGTAAACTGAGCAGCCTAGGTGTATACTCCGAGCTGAAGTTAAATCGCCAATTCATATGTTTAATAAATTTATTCTGCACTCTTTGCATTTGTTGAATATAAATTTCATACTGGGGATTCCAAGCAGCAGAGGCATATTCAAGTATTGACCTCACGAGGGTCTTATAAAGGAGTAACAGGGTAGATTGATGCTTAAAATCTTTACTAACTCTCAGTACGAATCCTAACATGCGAAATGCCTTATTGGTCATGGCAGTAATTTGTGAGTCTAGGATAAGTTTACTGTCAAGCATTACTCCAAGATCCCGCACCTCAGACACTCTATCAATATGTTTATTATTAATTTTGTAATTATATATTATTGAATTCTTTTTTCTAGTAAATGTTATAATATTGCACTTTTTTACATTAAGGAACAAATAATTTCTTTCGCAGTAATCACATAGGCTATTGATATCGTTTTGTAGTTCTAGGCAGTCTTCAAGTTTAATTATAGTTTTATAAATTTTCTTATCATCTGCGTAAAGAATAAATTTAGAGTTTTTAAATATTTTAAATACATCATTTATATATAAGTTAAATAAGAGAGGTCCGAGATGCGAGCCCTGGGGAACGCCAGATGTTACAGGCATAAACGATGAGCAAAACCCCTTCACCGTTACTGCTTGACTGCGGTCCCTCAAATAAGAATCCAGCCACCGCAGCAGATCGCCATGTATACCGATGTACTCAAGTTTGCGTATTAACAGTCTATGGGAAATTTTATCAAAAGCTTTTGAGTAGTCGGTATACACGACATCGACCTGATGGCCATCATCCATGGCAGTAGCTATATAATCAATGTATTCGCAGAGATTTGTTTCAGTTGACTTTTTGGGAACAAATCCATGCTGCTCCGGTATTATTAGTGGCTTTACTAACGGTGTTATTATATCACAAACGATTCGCTCAAACAGTTTAGGTATTACACTTAATTTAGAGATAGGCCTGTAATTTGTGATGTCATGCTTATCGCCATTCTTGAATATAGGTACTACATAAGAACGTTTCCATGCTAATGGCATACTACCAGATCGCAATGAGAGATTAAATAACAGGTATAAAGGAAGTGCAATGGTTTTGATACATCTATGCAGAAACAGTGGAGGGATCCCATCAGGGCCGCTGCCTTTATTTACATCAATAGATTTAATATACTGTACAATAGTATTGAATGAAATAAATATATTGCTGAGATTAAGAGCATTCGAATAGTCCACAGACCAGGATGATGATGATATTTGCGCATCATGCCTTTCAAAAACTGAATGAAAGTGTACATTGAAAAGGTCACTAATCTCTTTACCATCAAAAGAAGTTACATTACCTAAATATAAGTTATCCGGCATGGTGTCAGACGATTTTTTAGATTTTACGTAGGTCCAAAAGTGTTTGCTATTATTTTTGATATTATCTTCAGACTTTGCAATAAATGAATTATAGCATTCCATACTGACCTTCTTAGCCCTGTCCCTCAATAATGAAAAGCTACAATAATCACTATAATTACCGTAACGTTTCCATTTTGAATGATATTTCGTTTTTTCTTTGATTATTTTAATCAATGCCGGAGAATACCAAATAGGATACCTGCAACGATCAACTGACTTTTTCAAAGGAACCTGCTCGCTAACTACTTTATCAATTATATCATAGAACCTGGCTACGGATATATTTATGTCCTGTTCGCAATTAAGTGTACCATACCAATCCACCTGAGACAAAGCAATATTTATTTGATCATAGTTTGCACCCCTAAAAAAACGATAAGTATTCGGTGGGGAGCGAAGTGTCTGTGGAAAGAAGTTAACTAAGGAAATATCAAGGGCAGGGTGGTGGTCGTCCTCATGCACTAAAGGAAACATGGACTTAATTACCTTACATTCACAGTTACTTAATACGAGGTCCAAATGTCTATTATTTTTGTTTGGTACAAGATTATACTGTACAAGGTTACCGAAAGATAGAAATCCTAATAATGCACCAACAAGACTATCAGGGTGGTTAGAATCCAAGTCAGCGCATGGTCCCTGCCCAGCAGACCACTGAGCATTCCTAATGTTAAAGTCACCAGTTAAGAGAAAGTAGTCACATGGATGATCAGTGATACTTTGTGATACTTGATCGAAAAATTCAACCAGATCATTGTGGTGCGACGTGCATTGTGGAAAATAGCAAGTGTATAACCTGAGTCGTAATTGCTGTGTTTTTTTCTTAAGGCGTATATTTAAGGAAATAATATCGGCAGATTTAGAACCATTTGAACGAGATATGTTTATATCATTAACTACAATACCCCTTCTAATTGCAATGAGAACTCCACCCCCCAATGTATCAGATCTAGATGCGTAGTCGCGGTCACATCTGTAAACACTGTACTTATGATCAAATAATTCAGTGTTAAAAACACCAGGTAGCAACCAAGTTTCACTCAGGCAGACTATGTCGTACGTGGAAAGCAACAAGTTATTATAGAATAAATTGGTTTTAGTGCGCAATCCACGCACGTTTTGATAATATATATTCAAATTATCACCGAATGTGCAATGCAAAACTCAAAACACAAAGACTTACAACAAATTTGATCACAAATATTATGTTTCTTATAAGCAGTTAGACGTATCACGTATAGTGCATAACTCAGCGTCAACAAAATGTTATAGATAAGAATATTAAGAGATTTATCGCATAATAATATCACAACGATTAAAAATTGTTTCACCTTCCTCTGGCAATATACAAAGAAATAAAAACCTTCAATACTAGTCTTTTTTAAAATAAACACAATTATCAACCTAAACAATATTGGTTGGCATGTAACATTGAAGCACATGAAAGGGAGCAAAATATATAAAATAGTTCTTACACAATCTTTTTTAAATCACCTTCAGAAGAAATATGTATAGCTTGGCTGGATTCTGTTTTACGTACCATTATTGACTGATTTTTCACCCAAACAAATTTGTAATTCTTCTCATCAGCAATTTTCTTTGTCTTGTTTAACAATATTTTATTAGAAATAGATAAATGTTCATTACAGAATATGCGAGACGTGCTGTCCGAATAACCGATGTCGCATGCCTTTAGATCTTTAATTGCCCTCAATCGTGCTAAGAAGTTGTCCTTTTTGTATCTCGCGAGAAAGCGAACGACAATAGGCTTAGGTTTTTTATCATCCTTGCTTCTATGGGCCACTCGAGTGACAAAATCTATGTCAGTATCCGTATTAACAGGACAGTTAGCATATGTTCCAAGTTGAGATACGATATTAAGCAGGTTTTCTCCCGATTTCTCGGGTAATCCGACAATCTCAACATTCGAGCGACGTCCCCACTGCTCTTGTTTCTGAATATCAGACTGTATGGTACTAATTTGACATTTCAGCTCACAGAGATCCTCTTCTAACACGGAAATTATTTTATTATTATTTTCTACATTTTCGATCCGTTTTATTACCGAGTCGTATTTGTCGGAGATAAATTTTACTGAATTTTTAAGGCTCTCAACCTCGGTCTTGATATCAATTAAAGTTACATTAATAGTGGACATCATCTCTTTAAACTCTTCTTTTATTATACTGCGTACCTTGTCTGCGGTTAACAAATCCGGGTCCTCCTTCTTAGCATTCTTGCGTGACACAGTTTGACGCGTTTTGGTAGATTTGATCGGCGAGGTTTGCTTGTCTTCCACCCTGCTACCCGAAGGCTCAACTTTTTTAACCCGCTTTTTGGTGTTAGGTCGAGTTAACGTTTCGTCCTTGCCATCATCCGATGCATCCATGCATTTAGTACACTGCCACGAGGATTTAAGGACATTACTGGGTTCCCAGCCGTCTGCTTTATCCGGAAAAATGCAGGAAATATGATAATTGTTGTTGCAAACACAACAATTTAATTCATCATTACCGCTGCTAGTTGTTTGTTCACAGCAAACAAACTCCATCTCCAGTAATAATAGACGTCTTCACGGAAAAATTAACCTTATTCTCCAACACCCAAGATATGTATTTATTGAGCACACCGCGACCAGTCAGTGGACTATAGCATACGTTAGTTTTGCCGTGCGGCGTCACTGTATCGGTGGCCGAGAGGCGCACGCGTCGGCTTCTCCGTACTCACGCAATCGGCGCGTCGCGGGTTCGATCCCAGCCGTCGGCTTCACGTTTATTAATGTTATATCCTCTGTCAGCTGTTGCAAACGTCTTCAACACAGGTAAGTCAATTATCGCCGCCAGCACCAGGGAGGCACCACAATGTTGTATCTCTCTCCCGCCGCCCACTGGGTGGAGCTTCCCATAAGAACTCCGTGAGAAAGACAAGGAGGCACCGAGAATTAGGCAAATCCAATCAGAACCACAAAAATATAAAATTATAGCAAAATGGGGAAAAAAACTAGTAAAGCGTCCGATGTTATTAAGAGCTCGACACTGACTGTTTTAATAGTACTTCTTCCTGTTTCTGAATTAATGATATCCCATGTAGTCTTAATTTTGTTAACAGACGATTTTATTTTGTTTTTAAGGTGTAAAGATTTTGCGGCGGTGCAGGCTCTCTTAAAAATCTTAGAATAACGCTTAACATATTCCTTAAAACTTTCACTATGGTTATGTCTTTTTTCATTATATAATTCAAATAATTTTATTCTGCTTTTGAAAATACCTGGAGTTGCCCAGTCGCTAAACATGACCCTATCACACACAGAAACTGATTTAGATGTGAAAACCTTCTTAAACTGAGAATTAATCATATTAAATAATACGGTGTAAGCATGATCTGGGTTGCTGCGATAGGGCAAACCAGGTAACTTTTCATCCAAATTATTTTTAAAACATTCCAAACGATATTTGGTGACAGGAACAAACTTAACATTTTTGCGGTGAATTTTAACAAACTTTTTAGGAAATGAAACCAACTGGCCACAGTGATCGGAGTCCAATCTATCTATACTTATAATAAATCTGTAGAGAGGTCAATTCTGTACATCAAATATATTTTCAAAATAACTATCAGGGGGTGATTAGTGATCGATACTGATGCCAAAAATGCAATCAGTAAAATTTTTGTCTGTCTGTCTGTCTGTCTGTCTGTCTGTCTGTATGTTCCTTATAGAAACGAAAACTACTGGACGGATTTTAACGAAACTTGGTACATTTATTCTTCATACTCCTGGGCAGGTTATAGTATACTTTTCATCACGCTACAATCAATAGGAGCAGAGCAGTGAAGGGAAATGTTGGGAAAACGGTATTTTTTAAGCTTCCGTCGCGTATGCAGCCTTAATGGTTAAAGCTACATAGAAATCATGTATGACGGAAATGTTCTACACAAAATTATCTAAAATATATCCCACAACAGCATATGTCTATCTTTTATGGTTGACTCACAATAACACGTGTAACTCCCGATAGCTTAGCAGTTCGGAGATTTCTGATTATATTTGTTTACTCTTACGTTTATAATACTCTCACTCATCCCTAATTAAAAAAAGTTTACATTATTACCTATTCAATAAAAGAAGAATCATAGAAATCGGTATAGAAACACCAAACTTATACATGAAATACGATAATAAGCCATCGCGCCGTCGCGCGTGAATACTGAATCATGCTATAAGGATTATTTTTGTGTAACGTGATATATTATATTTCCCTACTAAAATACGAAAGTTAATCTGTCTGTTACATCAAAACCACTGAACAGTGAGAAAGGACATAGGTATGCTACTTTTTTACGAAAAACGACGGAAACGCGGACGAAGTCGCTGGCAAAAGCTAGTACATTAATAATTGAATTAAATGTTGGCTTTAAGTTTGTAAAAATATTATCAATACAAGTAGCACTAGTGGCAGTTATCCTAGTTGGCTCAAAGAATGTTTGGTATAAATTGTTAGACTTGAATAATGTTATAAATTTGTTAACAATAGTGTTGTTTTCTAATATGTTTATATTAAAGTCTCCACAGACGGCAACTGTTTTATTAGTATTGGACAATTTAAATAATGCATCTTCCAATATTTTTTCAAATAATTCATATGAAGCACATGGGGGCCTGTATATGCTCATTACAATGAACCGCTCAAGCTCAATACATGCTATCTCAACAACTCGCTCAACAGACAGGCTTGTAATGTCTTTACGTTCTTAACTATGAGTAACCCCCTGGATAGCAACCCGAACCCCGCAGGGGGTGCCCTTAGTGAACGTTGCTAACGTAGATAGTATTTCTATTGGTCAGGCTGGAGGCTCTTATGGTTTCGCCAAAAATCCGTTGAAGCAGTCAAAACCTGCGCTTATGCTAACTGCGTCAGCTTAACTCTTTTTTTGCTTATAATAAAATATCTTGACGACATCCGTAGTCCAGTGACGACACAGCGGTTTTCTATGTGTCGCAAGCTCTGAGGTAGCGGGCAATGTAGAAAACCACTTTTCTACATTGTCTCGGGTCTGGGTGTTTGTGGTACCTTCGTTGTCTCTGAATTTCATAACACAAGTGCTTTAGATACTTACTTTGGGTTCAGAGCAATGTATGTGAAGTTGTCCACATTTATTTATTTATTTTATTTATTTATCTTGGGACAACTAACACACGGCCATCTGATCCCAAACTAGGTAGAGACTGTATTATGGCAAAGGGTAACGGCAATACTGATATAACGTCCCTTCTAGAAGTAACAGCAAAAAGGCATTTTTAATAAGAAGATGAATCTAGAAGTAAGGATGAAGTAAGAATTAAGTATGTATAAAAACAATGTCTTCGCTTTACTCCCGTTCAACAGTAAAGCGACATTCTTCGATATTTTGTATAGAGTAACAGGCGTCGGTATCTCAACTATTACACAACGATATATTTTCCTTCAATATACCGGCATTACGTTGGCCCGATTCCCTGAAGTTGTCCGTAGGGATGGGAGACCGTTGATGTCGATAAATTGCGGTAAACAACGAACAATATTGTTCGTCATTGACGCAAATCTTGCGCTGATAAATACTGCGATGTATATTTTATTTTTAGTTTAAATTACAATGTTTAAATAAAAATAATATTCCTCCTTTATAACGAAAACAAATTTCATTACCTACCTTAACATTTCGTTCGTTTGTTCCCAGTTCCTTTCGTAAACTTAAAATAAATTAATTAATTTCTAGCTTACTAGTAGAGCAACATAATATTGTAATGTTTGAAAATTCAAAGTTGATTGACAGAGCGATTAGTACATCGTCAGAGCAGCTAAATGATTTTGAAACAATTCTAGAAACAAAAACTCAATAATTCAGGACAATAAGATCGATAAAATTGTGTCCCATCACTAGTCGCCTTTGTAAGGCAATCTCCCTATTTACAGGCGTGCAGCGGTGCAGACTCTATTAAATCGCCGCGAGGGCGGTGTGTCACCTGAATTAATATCGATTATAGCACAACACTATCCTTTTATGGAGCACTAAGTCTCATTAGTTTATTTATAAAGAAAAAATGCTTACGTCAAAATTTTACCTACATGTCATTGGTTGACCAATAGACCAACAGCCAGTCACGGCTTTTGACGTATTCTATCGGCCTGCAACTATCCCACTGCTGGGCAAAAGCCTCTTCTCATTTGGGAACGGAAGCAAATCATATTGAATAATCTTAAACTATATAAATGTGTGTTTTTGGATGTAAATACACGAAAAAATACTACAAACCCACCATGCCATTTAAATGTTAGAATTTCGGTCCTATATTCAAACAAAAACAAGCGTATATTCAGAGTAAGCCTACATTTCCCGACAAAATGACCGAACTTGTAAACAATAATCGTTTTCCATTGTGCCCGAGCGTTTGCAAACGTGAAATGACTCGAAGAATTGACAGTTTGGAGCAAAAACTTTGATTGGTTTTGTCTCACAGTACTAGTAACATTGTGCTTGCTAGAGAAAAAATGGGCCAATGTAAGCCACTGTGTAAACAACCAAACAATTTTTTGTTTCAGAAATTGTTTGAGTTAACCTATGATGCGCTCGCTTAAAAAAGTATGGGCAGTCACAGTGTAAATGGCCAAATGGCTTTTTTATGAATCTAGTAATTTGTCTATCCCATCAAAAACATAAATGTTAAATGAGAGACAAGTTCAATATTATGATAAAATTATGCCTTGGTTGTTGACTTCAACGACAAAAGAAGTGAGATCTAAATGGGTGCCAAGTTGATTCATATATTCACATAAAATATAGTCTATTCTTATAACTTAGGATAATATATTGTAGCCTAAGGTCTGACTTAGCTAGTTCTTATATACGAATTATAATTTTTGATGGCTAGTTTCTACCAGCAAGCCAAATTTTCGGAATAATAAAATATGAACTGACAAGTAACAGGTTTAGAACTTGCGAAGGCTATAATATAATTCGTATATGAAAACTAGCCAAGTCAGAATCAAGTCAGTTGAATTTGATACGTTTATGTGAAATAGTTTTCGAGTTACGAGGGGGTCAAAAGTGTCTCCAAATGGCTCGTGTAATATTACACACGGTGCTGCTCGCCAGTTCTTTTACTTGGCTTTGACTCGCTACCGCGTGTCTAGATTTTAATTCATGATACAATAGGAGTGTTTTACGGTTTAACGAGTGTTATTGTGTTCCTGTTGGTAGCGTCATAGCTCCTGAATGGATGAACTGCTGTGTTGCCCTAAATGTCTAGTTAGCGCCGCAGCAGAAGACTTAAAAGATGCTTATTAAAGGGCAATCGATTTGGATATATTTTGGGTTGGTCGCATCAACTATATTTATAAAATACTTTGTCCTGAATGACTGACGGATCAACGCAAAACTAAAACCGCTGATCTTAGAGACCTGAAACTTGGAGGTTGTGTTCATTGTATGACCTAGGCATCCGATAAGAAAGGATTTTCCGAAATTCTTCCTTAAATGGGTTGAAAAACGGGGGCAAAGTTTGTATGAGACCACGTGATTCCTTGGTCCAATACACTTTAAATTTGCACAAACATTCTTTACAGAATTGATGAACGACAGGTTTCGTATTTTATTTAAAACTTATCGCTTTTTTTTGCGAAAACGGTGAACTCACATAAAACCTTGGTGCAATGCAATACTCCTTAAAATTGGAATGTCGAAAACCATTTTCGACTTCTATGCGGACGAAGTCGCGAGCAAAAGCTAGTCTACTTAAATAATTTCTCAATTATATTACAGTGAGATTGCAAATTGTTAAGGGTTCATGTTTTCCAGTTTTCAATTAAACAGCGTTTTAATTTTCAATACAAAAACAATAGCCTTTGTTCACGTAATCTTACATGTGTTCAATTCTCAAGAATAGCTATGCGAAGACTATTGTTCTCAAGATATTAAAAATAAAGATTTCTCATACAAAATGCTTGCTAATCTTGGCTGTCCGGCAGAGGGCGAGAATCTTCATATTTCTTTGTTTGTATGGATTATTTTTCATTTGCATACATTATGCCCTAGTTTCTTTTCAATAGCTACTTTTCTCATATAGCTTTTCTTTTGTTTTATTTTTATGATTTTTAAGCCTTATCCTAGACAGTAAAGGTCGCTGTTCATACAAAAAAGAAATAAACATGCGAGATGTCGATTTAAAATTTATAAAATCCAAAAGCATCATCTTTAAGGGCGGAGTTTATTCTCACCAATTACTAACGTAAAGCAATGACGAAGTAATTGAGACATTCGAAGTCTCAAAACCCCATTTTAAAAGCATAACTATCTGAACTCTCTGAACTCTAAAGCACGCATTCATTTACGCATAATATTAAAAACATTATTAACGGATCACATCAAAAAATAACACTAACTTAACTGACTATTTGGGTTTTGCGTGAATGTAGTTTCTCTATAGTCGGTTAAGTTATGCTTAACATAATGCGATTTAAAATATAGCTGTCTTAGATATAATTATGTGAAACAGTTCGACTCGCGACAAAACCGCGCCGCCGCGTCATCTCATGATTAGGGACTCCTATTGAGTCTGAAACTAGTCGGGCGATCCCGAGAATATGTGTGAGTAAACCTTTTTGTTTTAAATAATTATGTGAACCATATCTTAATCAATTAAGTGATTAGTACTAGTTTTTTAAGTCTTGTCATGCTTGTTATTGTATTCGGGAACATTTCTGTACCAAAAAAAATGTATTGTTTTTAATAACATTGTAATGGAAATTTTGTTCTTATTGTATGCCTTGTATGGTAAATTGTGCGAAACTTAGACTCTGTTCAGTTTTTGTACAGTAATTTATACAATGAAAAAAATTACTAGCTGTTTCCCGCGGCTCCGCCCGCGTGGATGTCGGTTATCGCTGCAAAAACAGCCTATGTCCTTTCTCAGGCTCTAGACTATCTGTGTTTTAACTCTTGTATGGTTTCCATACATTTGTCACCACTCGGAATGTTAAAACCTCTTCAATAGCATGGTGTGTAAAGTTTGCTCAACGATGCGTGCTCTTGTGAAGTCGATAGCTGTCCAATAAATACGAATGTTAGGATGCGGCTTCTTGATCTCGTTTTTAAAAATTCTCGTACAAATGTACCGACACGCAGAAACGTGTGCACTATAACACAGTGATGTTCAAGGCGAAAACTGGTTTAACATTTGTAAGTTAGTTGTTATCTGTTGCCGTCCTTTTCTCACGCTGTATGTTAGTAAAATATACTAATGGTTTAATTTGGATTTAGTAAGCGTACAAGGGAATCGGCTCCAATATTCGTACTCAGCTACGCAAACAGTAATGTCCGTGACCTTGTACAGGGATGTAGGTACAATGATAATCGAAGGAATGAGAATGAGGTAATGGTTTCTATATAAGTAAGGAAATAAGCAGCTATGTTGGGTTCAAGCTATTTTTCATGGACCCATGAAAAATAGCTTGAACCCAACATAGATTGGGAAAAGGCTGCAAAGACGAAAAGTAACACCACTATAACTTTTTTTTTTTTGTTACTGATTGAAAATGTAATGACTTCAACCCACGCCGAGGGCACGACAACGGGGACATATGTCCGACTTGCACCGACTAATAACACCCCGGTCCCGTCCTTGCCTTTGCCGGAGTCACGGGTTCGCTAAAGCATCAAGGTCCTTGTAGGACCCCTGCTAGAGGCACACCTGACATCTTCAAAAACAGGAAGCTTGCGTTACTTACCTCTAAAGAACTAAGGATTAAGCCACAGGCACTGAGAACATTCCACTGATACCATGAAATCCTTATCATTCGTACATTAATGACGGAAATATACGTTCAGCCCTTGAATTATTCAGCTGTGAATATTCCGATAGACTCAAATAGACGCACGTATCGCCACGAATAGTCAATCGATGTTTAGTTACCGATGTACACATTGATTTTAATTAACTTCTGTTTGTATATTTGTTGTAGTGACAAAATTTTAAACGTTGTTCGGCCTATAAATGTTCTACTGCTGGGCACAGATGTTCTCATGTAGAGAAGGCTCGAGCATAGATCAACACGCTTGCTCACTTGCGGGTTGTCGGTTCGGTTAGAACCCAGGTTTCCTCACGAGATTTTCCTTCATCGTTTGCCAATGGTATCATATAATAATTAAGAGAGTACATATGAAAAAGTCACATTGGTACTTGCCTGCAGTGGTTTCGAACCTGCAACTTTGTGCATACAAATCCGTTCGTATTTTCTAATATACAATAAACATGAATTGTTAATTATTCAATTGTCGGAATTTTTATATAACTTAAGCAGTTCCTACAGATTAAATTACACAAAACAATTAACGATCAATTATTTTAAAGAATAGAATAGAAAATGCTTTCATTATTTTAAATTACAGCTTTCACAGGCAAAAAATTTTCTGGCCGTTTAAAAATCTCTCTTTAAATAAAAAAAAACGATGAATCACTAATTAC
This sequence comes from Diachrysia chrysitis, assembly GCA_932294365.1. Taxonomy (NCBI): domain Eukaryota; kingdom Metazoa; phylum Arthropoda; class Insecta; order Lepidoptera; family Noctuidae; genus Diachrysia; species Diachrysia chrysitis. The sequence goes on along the minus strand of OW028659.1, from coordinate 1,732,887 downwards.
AATAATTATTTCCATAAAAAAGCGACAATTATTGGCAATAAAACATAAACTTTTGATCTTCGTTTAACTGTTATCCTTGAAAATTAACACATTCCGATGCCCGTTTAAATGTGTTATTTGGTTGATGACCTCCGTAGTCAAGTGGCGTACACATCGATTTCCAAGGTGTTGCGGTATGTTTTCAAATAGTCACCCATCCAAGGACCAAGTGTAGCGAGCGCGGCTTAACCCTTATTATGGGTTACACTTAGCCACTAGCCCCTTGGTTTTATTTTACCTTAGTAAATAAATTGTCTTTTAAACTTATATATGTTAGACACTAGTAGTAGGTATCTGCATTATCTATTGCTAGGAATATTACGTCCTAAAAGTAATTGCTTGCAGCTGCGAATAATAAAACGCAATAGTAATTATTGTGGACTATAATTACTGCATTATTATTATTTATACATATACAGGGTGCTTCGGAAAAGCTTCCGTCAATAGAAATTCCCAATCAATCCGACAATTCCCAAAAAAAAGTGGTTATTAAAATTGTTACGGAAGGACAATTTTTGGAATAGTCTATTACTTTCTTGGAGAAAGTTATTCATTACTATAGGCAGAAGTTGTATTTCAAATATGACTATGCACTTCCGTAGCACTAAGAAGAATGTCTGATCATCATTAATTTAATAATAATAATAATAATTATTAAAGCATTTATTGAATAAAAAACACATATAACATAGTAATTAATCCCACCAAACTGTGTGTCAGCTTGTCGGCGGGAATAGCGCTCGTTAAACATTTGGTTCGGTAAACAGTTCTTATTTATATATCTATACGGTGAACATAACATAGAACAATTAAACAACAACAACAACTGGTATCAACTTAATAGGTAAAATTATAACGGTAAAATATAAAATTAACTTAAGCTCTTGTCGGTGCAGCTTCTTCCAATGAATAGAATAGAATGAAGATAGATATAAGATATATATAGAGAGGCTGCAAATTCTAAGGACCTTGCTAACTATGGTTGTTCCTTTTATTTTTATGTTAGCCATGTTTTTTTTTTTTTTTCAAATAAATAATGTTTTAAACCGCACTAGACAGAACTGCGCGACACTACGCGACAAAATATTCTTATATATGTATGAAATAGTATGAAACAACACGCACTACACGGCAGCGGAACTACACTGAACAGAATATTTTGTAGCTTAGTATCGCCCAGTTCCACTGGGGTGCAGATTCACCTAGTGCAGTCTACCCTTTAATTTTTTAAACAAACACACTTTTATCTCCTATTTCTGAAAAAAGCGTTCGACGTGAACATTTTATAATCTGTGGTACCTCATATTAAGTGCCTAAACAGTCAAAGAGCAAACACGAGCCTAATCACAAAATAAGAACAATACTATAGCACACTATCGCCTATATCTGTCTTATCCATACTGTATGAGAAAAGGACTTTGCCCACCAGTGGGACAGGTACAGGCTCATTAATCGTTAATTATATTAACTGAAATATACCTGTGCATGTAAAAAAACTAACTACTAACAACTACGTATCAAGTTTACGTCATTTTCAAGTTTATTTTCTTTTGTTTTTAACAGAACAGTTCTAATGAGAACCACTTGTTTTGTAATTAGTTGCGTTACTAATTGAAAACGGACCCGTTTAGAATAGAAATCGAACAATGGTAGTTCATTTTGACTTGGGTTTTTTTCATTTATTTTTAAACCACAAACAGAATATTCACTTTAAAAGAAAAATAACGTTACAGTAAATGTAAATACTGTGGGTGTAGTTCATCTAAAAACTGTTGTTTTTAGGAATATAAGTATGTTTATCAGTTGTCTGGTTGCCATAATACAAGCTCTGGCTAGCTTGGAATCAGATGGCCGTGTGTGAGTTTTCCCAAAAAATATTAATATTATTCGTTGAGCTTATCACTTTGATTTGCTATCACTAAAATGGGTTGTGGAGGTCAGACAAATTCCCATAGCCAGACCTGCTCTTGGGGAATCGCAGAGGGCGGGGACGGGGGTACTCAGCCTTCATTGCACGCGTCGTGGTGTAGTATCATGCACTGCAGCCGCTGTCCCCTCTCCTAGATAGGTGGTCATGTCGGGCCTGCCACTAAGCGGGCAGTCCCCGGGCGTGGGTGATGCGTGATGGTGTTAAGACTTCGGTTAAACCCGTAACGTCGCCACTAAAGCAAAAGATGGTACCAGGTGTTTTGCCGGAGTACTCGGAGCCATTTTCAAGTGTCTGGAACCCCGAACTCTTACATCACCACCCCCGTAGGGGCAAGGCAAGCTTATAAATGAGTTTCACCAGTAAAAAAAAGCAGCTGCATCCGGTGCGACTGGAAACCGACCACAACAAAGTTAGAAAAAGAAAGAGGCTAGGCAAAAGATTCCTATACCAACCGTTAGGGTTAATTCATACGCCGAGTCGAAGCGCATCGAAGCGAGTGCTTCAAAATGAAACAGTGCGATTTTTTTTATCTCAGTAGAAATATTGGCCTTTGTTGTTGAGTGAAGGATGAATTTGCAGTCCTTATTAACTTTTAGATTAACGCTTCGAAGGGTTTCGACTCTGCGTTTGTATTGTCTCTTAGATCCGAAAATATTACTTGATAAAAACCAATCAAATTAATTACGGCTTACGTTTTTATTTTTAATTGACTTCAAAACAGAGGAGTTTGTATGTACCTCGTTTTTTTACTTTTGTATGTTGACCACATTCCTTGGATGCCCTTCAGAGGACCTTCGAGAATAAATGTTATTTGGTTATTTCCTTATTTTGTTTTTATCTTTAGTTTTTTGTTTCCCAGTTCCACTATTGGTTTTATTCTAAGATTAACTCTTATCTTGCATTTTTATGTTCATTTGTCAATTTAAAGAGATGATCATTTTCGGCAAAAACAAGATTATGTTTTAATCTGTGTGTTACAACAAAGAAATGTCTGATAACACAGTTGAGCTGCGAGTAAATTTAACCTTCAGCATCATGACTAGATTTACAAAACTGTATGTAAAAAGAAAATATAAGGATTTTTATTTCAGTCTGGCATGTATTAATTATAAATCATAGTCATTGGCCCCGATTCTGTTACACCCACACTAAACTTATTTTAAACCATCGGTATCTTTTTCACTTGTACACAATTAGAAAAGGGCGGACGAAAATTAGCTGTCAAATTTAGTTTCGATTAAAATTCTCATACAAATCTACCGACATGTAGTATCGTGTGCACTAAAACAAAGTGATGTTCAAGGCGAAAACTAGTTTGACATTTCTAAGTTAGTTGTTATCTGTTGCCGTCCTTTTCTCACGCTGTATGTTAGTAAAAGATAGCAATGGTTTAATTTTGGTTTAGTTTGTTTACAAGGGAATCGGGGCCATTACCAATTTCATAAGTAGTTTTCTTGACTAGTATGTTTGGATATAGGAAAATTTTAGAAAATATCATCTATTTCATTATCATCCACTGATTTATAGATTCGATAGAGCTGATTTTCATATTATTATAGGTTTTACGCCCGTTTTATGTTGTCAAAACAAAATGCATGAAGAAAAAATGCATTTTTATCTAACCAACCATGCATTATTATCCTAACTAAACGTGTATGCAAAATTTTACCTTTAACGGAAACGGGGAAATGTGTCAAATTTAACTTCAAAGACTTTTTTTTACATATTTAAATTTGAAGCTGATATATGATTAATTTATATACCCTTAATAATATTATAAATGCTAAAGTAACTCTGTCTGGCTGTCGCGCTTTCACGCCAAAACTACATAACCGATCTAAATGAAATTTGGTACATAGATAGTTTAGAGCCTGAGAAAGGACATAGGCTCCTTTTTACCGCGATAGCCGACATCCACGCCGGCGGAGCCGCGGGAAACAGCTAGTAGGTATATATATATAGATTAATCACATATCAGGTATATAAAAACGGCATAATTTCCGAACGACTGCACCAAATAGGGTTGTTTTTGTTCTGTCTCTTAATCTAAGGATAAGGTTTTTATAAAAAAATAAAAGGAAAACGTCTGAAAATGGTTTAAAAATCTCACACCACCCGTGGGAAGCAATATAATAAAAGCTAGAATGAAAACACTATATAGGTTCTATGGTATATAAATACTAGCACACAAGTACAAAAACAATTATAATTTAATGCAAACGCAAATGAGGACAATATTAATTAGACGTCTAAAAAAGTAATGCACTTAATTCAAAAGATCGATTTAGATAAGGTATTACATTGACTTTAAAATAACTTAGGGTCAAATCATAACCTAATCGCCGCCATAATGTAGTAATAACAGTTAATAAGTCAAAACAATGTTATCGTTGGATTGTCTCAAGACTCAAGTTATATACATAGCGGCCGGCGCGTGCGCAACTCTCAGTCAGTCCCTAACCGTGCATCATTCACATTGTTAGTTTTATTTTAGTTTTTTAGTTTAACACCGGAGTTTTATGTAAGTTTATTTATCTTTTTTATCTTTTAAACCTTATAGTACCTAAGATATTTTTATATAAGTTTTTGGTTAATGTATTTTTTACCTATATAATAACATAGCGTATTTATTCTTGTTACATACTACATAGGTATGAAATAAATGTAGACTGCATTCGATTTTATGATATTTGATAACTGAAAACGATAATGGAGTCTTATCAGTAATATTTTTACGATTACTTAAAAAAAATATCAATTTTCGCCTGTACGCATGGCCGATATAAAAAATAATTACCAGCGTAAAATTGTAATATTTTAATGTGCTTATAACATTCATTAATATACCTCCGAATCTTAAAAAAATCGGTTTTAAACCACAAAAGAATTAAGTAATAAAAAAATAATCTTATTATATTTATCATTGTTAATTCTAGTTTTATTCGCTACAAAGCAAGTGGGTTTAAATACTGTTTTTATAATATATTTCCGTGTGTGTTTGAACAAGTGTGAAATAAATTTATGTTAAGTTAAATAGCACTCGCTTAAATAATAAATATTGCCAATATTTAATTGTGCAAATGTCTATAGAGTATTTGGATCTAGTTAACTTAATACTTTACATACCTAAGTAAGGAAATATTATTACAGGCGGGTTCATGGCTAAGTTACGCATAAATCTAGCCTAAAAATGTAAAGCAGTTACTATTTTATCTCCTAAGGGTTGATGATGAAGATAATGTTAGGCTATAACTTTTTTTTAAAACCTACTAACTAAAAAAAATCTAATACAATTATACGTCCCAAAGATTTGCGAGTTTAAACAAACAAACTCTTTAGTTTAAGTGTAAAATAATGTTGTAAAGCATCTTGTTAAGTTATGTAACTATCAATAAATCGTTCTTGACATACTTAAATCAGTTCTAGCGAAGTAGCGCGTATTATACAGTTTTAATAACTAGATTAAAACTCTATATTTTCTATCTTGCGTTTGAAATACATAAGAACGTACATCCATCGGAAGTAGGGATGAAACGATATCGATACCAAATATCTACTGTTTGATATCGATATTTTTTAACGAGTGACGGTTAGATGGAGATACTCGAAACGGTATTTGTTCAGTAACAGTAGGACGTAGTGCATTATTATGGTAAACTAGCGCACAGGCATACAAGAATCATTCGTTGCGAACACTTAGAAATAATACTGAAGTGAATAAATTAAAATATGGGAATTACGTTCAATGCAGTGTTCTTTACACAATTGTTTTAAATTATCTTAAATCATATACTTTGGATTTCATTTGTCTACTTATCGCTCATAAGTAAGTACCCAATCGATACGAATAAATATCGATACTTTTAACCGATACAGGATGGATATCGATACTCTCATTCGATTACATTACCAAGTAAATGTATCGATACCCTGGTATCTTTTCATCCCTATTTGGAATAAAAATGGCATCCTATTGTCTATGTGTGCCAAATATGTTTAATCGTTGAGGATTTTTCGCTAAAAGAAATTATGAACAATCAAATTGCTTACATGTATATTTTTCTGTTAATACGGTATGTAATTTAGTAACCGTTTTATTCTTTGCAATACAAACATTTTACTTAAGTTAATTGAATACGACAATCATTTAAATAGTGATAAAAAAACGGGTATTACTTGTATCATTAACGGCACAGTAAACTCGATAAGGTTAACCGCAAAGTATATCGAGGTTAAGATGAAAAAAAAGTATGTTTAACTACAGCTTATAACTACTTAATGTAATCGTTATAGTATTCAAGTAAAAAGTATTTAATTGTGTTTTACACTTTTAAACACTTAATGCTGTACTCAGAGACATTAATGGTTACTTAAGGGATTTCCTAGAATCTATTTTTAGAGTTGGCCTACTTAAATTGCTACTAGGAATTCTTTAAATGGATTTAAGTAAGCCAACTCTCCGATTTTTAAGTATTGGCGTAGTTAAATCGATTTTAAGGAATCGCTTAGTTAATTAGTTAATCATTAACGTCTCTGATTACGGGTATCTATGTTTATTTAATTTTATGTCAGGCACATACAACAATACTTATAAAATACAACACTATTTTCTGCCCGCGGCTTTACCCAAATTAACATCTATTTCCAACTCTTAACCTAACCTTTCCTCAAGTTTAAAAAGGCTTATTTATTGAGTAGTTTCAAAGATTACCTTATTTAAAAAGGTGTAACGATAGCCGCTATTTGACTTCTTGGATATCCGAGTCGTATAGGTCACCACGCCAATTACCACTGTGCGCGACGTGCTGCGGGTTCGATCCCCGTATGGGACAAACATTTGCGTGAGCCACAAACTTGTTCGAGTCTGGGTGTTCTTTATGCATGTGAATAGAATGTTTAAAAAAACCCTCTGCAATACAAGGATTAAATTCCTTAACGCAGGTATTTGAAATACTTAGATTTAGCTTAGCTTCTACCCATAGAAATGAATCATAATCATTTCTAAAAGGAAACCATTGTCTTACCATACAAAATTATCATCAGCTGATCAAATTAAACCCAAAGGGCCCAATTTTTTTTTTTAAATTTTCTGTTACTTTCTTGGAGAAAGTAGTTCATTTCTATAAGAAGAAGCAGTATTTCAAGTATGACTAGTTGACCATTACCGTTACACCCTGTATAAAAACTTACCTCTTTATAACAGTGCAAATTAGTAAAAGTGATAGCATATTTATATTATAATTGATAGCTTTTGATAAAAACTTAAGCCTAACTAAAACTAAACTACTTACCCACGCCAGATAATTTTATCCAAAGAATGATTTGAATTTTTGTCAGTTATTCCATACAAAATCGGTAAGACGTCAATTTTAAGCGACGAATGAAAAAAATGGCGTTGGAAAAATCAGTCAATAGCCAAATAAAGTAAATAGTTATGTTTCTAAATAATTATGAATGCTCCTCACGAAAGTTATTAAACAAATAAGAAACCGAATAATGAAGTGTAGTCACGACTAAAAAACAAAAATCAAATACTCAGAAACTTGTTTAATTTTGTAATTAATTCAAAAGATTTTCCTGTTGTTGTACAGGAAAAATTGAAATGAGTTTTTAAATTACATACAACACACATTACTTGAATATGCAACTTGATACAGATCTGCTTCAACAAAATAAATATTTATTTTATCCTCCTCAACTAGTTGATTGTGTATAGATATACTTGTTATTTTTTTAATTTAAGTACTACATATATGCACGTCTCTTAAGAATAGTAAGGTATTATACCTAGAAAATTCATAAATAATTTGGTTTTTTCATTTTCGTTTTTTCAAATCTGTTTAAAAGTTTCAAATACTAGCGAGTAATTAATTGTACAAACATTTTACCTTTATAATATAACTACGTTCCAAGGATTCACCCGCGTTCATCTTTATATTTGTGGAAGGATTTGTGTGCACTAGGTTGCAGGTCCGAACCCAAAACAGGCAAGTACCAATGTGACTTTTTCAAAGTTATTACCATTTTACCAAATAGTATTATTACCTTTGACTATCAGTAAAGAAAAACATCATAAGGAAACTTGGGTTTCAAAGAAAATTGATTCTATAATCGCCAACCCGCAATGAGCAAGCGTGGTGATTAATGCTCGTTCCTTCTCTATATGAAAAGAGGCCTATGCCCAACAGTGAGACGTTTTTAGGTCAATATTATTATTAAATTAAAAACATATTTAATAACATAATATTTAAGCATTTAGGAAATATATCGCATACCTGTATTATCGGTTCAGTTTTTTTTTCAATTATTCTATGCGGGTAAGATTACATTTTGGAGGCTGTAATGTAAAAATGCTCTATATTCGACATGCATATGGGCTGGGGAAGGACAAAATAAATAAGGAAATGTGTAAAAGATAATACACCTATTGCAAGGAGGGAAAAGTCTAATACCAGTATGTAATGTACAGATATGCAATATACCAGTTGTAAATTATTTTGAACTAGCTGTCCCCCGCGACTTTGTTCGCGTGTTTTAGTTTTGCAACGGATTTTCATTTTTGCAACATTTTTCATTTATGCTCCGCTCTTATTGGTCGTAGCGTGATGTTATATAGCCTATAGCCTTCCTCAATAAACGGACTATCCAATACAAAAAGAATTTTTCAATTCTAACCAGTAGTTCCTGAGATTAGCGCGTTCAAACAAACAAACAAACAAACTCTTCAGCTTTATAATATTAGTATAGATATATTATAAAAGGACAGTCGAATGGAAAGCCCCCTTTTTTTTTGGAAGAGATATACGCAGTTTGCCTGAGCACGGACTTTTGGCGAGAACCTTAGGGGCCTCCAGCCAGAGCAATAGAAAAACTAACTACGTCAGCAACGTTCACTAAGGGCACCCCCTGTGGGTTCGGGTGGGGATCCCACGTTTGAAGGGGGAAAACCCCTTTCTAACATGGATTAACACATAACATAAATAACCACACGACTTAAAACAATTATTTAAAGTTTTCTTACTGATTGAACCCGCAACCCACAGTGCAGTGGACAACAAAGTGATTCGAATAAATTATCAAATGGGTTAATTAGTTAACTTTTGTATAATAATATTTATCATTATTATGTTGATGTGTAAAAATAATCTTCTATACCTATATATAAAACAAAGTCGGGTTTGTTACAACATTTATAACTCTAGACTGATGGACCAATTTTCATGATCTTAAATTTTTTAGGATCGTCTCTGTCCCGAACAGCAGAATTACTATAAAATCATCACAAAAAGTCTCAAGACTGTGTGTCTTTGTTTTATCTTAAAACATCTTTAATTTGTAACACCAAGCCCATTATTGTAACGTCTTTTTATATGATTCGCTTGTAATCAATCAAAGTTAATCTGAGTGTTTATTTCGCTTTTAGGATTCCGTGCCCGAAAGGTGCCAACGGGACCCTATTACTAAGCCTCCGCTGTCCGTCCATCTTTAAACGGGCTGTATCTCATAAACCGTAATAGCTAGAGAGCTTTACTGATTGTGTATTTCTGTTGCCGCTATAACAAAAATAAATTAATAATTAACGACAACAAAAATAAATAAATATTTGATGACCTCCTTGGTCGAGTGGCGCACGTACCGGTTAACAAGGTGGCGCTAGTTCTGAGGTCCCGGTTTCGATCCTCGGACGGGTCGTTGTAGAAAACCACTTTTCTACATTGTCTCGGGTCTGGGTGTTTGTGGTACCTTCGTTGTCTCTGATTCCATAACACAAGTGCTGTAGCTACTTACTTTGGTTCAGTGCAATGTATGTGTTGCTGTCCACATTTATTTATTTATTTAATTGTTACGAATCCCTTCATGCGCGATTCCGATTTACACTTGGCCAGTTTTTTATGTGTTTGTTTCAAATTATCTCCTAACCTGTGCATAACTAACCTACCATACCTAGATGAATGTTTACTGTTTTCGACTTGAAACCAGTTATTAGAGGGATTTAGAATGAAGTTCTATTTTACAAATGTTTTTTGTTGTTTCAAGTATTTGCAGTAATTTGGTAAAGGGCTATCTTCAGTAATGGATCGATATAGTAGAAGCTGAGTTATTTTATTTACAAGATGTACTTTGTGTTGTCTTTTTGATTTGTATAATAAATTTTGTGAACTCACGCAAATTCTTGGAATCGCCAGACCAGTTCGACTCGTGACACCACCGCCGCGCCGCCGCGTCAGCTCATGATTAGGGTCTCCTTTTGAGTCTGAAACTGGTCGGGCGATCCTTTGTCCCCGATGTCTTTTTGTTTTTTTTTTCAGAAATCTTTAGCTAAACAAAGATTAATTTGAGAGTCTTTTGTTTCGTCAATTCATACTAAAGCAGAAGCGAAGCGTATGCAAGCGTGAATCTAAAAATTAATATAAGCAAATTCACCCTTAACTCAACAGCAAAGTGCTGATAATCCTTTAATCACTTACCTATCTGAAGTTTTCTGTAGTAAGGATTGAATACTGACATTTGGTATCTATATAATAATCTATCTGATTGAGGAAACAGGCAATGCCTGGTTCCTAAATTCAAGAAACGATTCGTTTCCTTAGGAGCGGAAGAATTATCTTAGCAAAATGAAAAGAAATCTACAGTCCGGCCATAAGTCATAATGTTGCTATGCTTGTATTAATCTTAGTTTGTGTGAGGATGTTGTGAATTCCTTGACTAATATTTTGCTATCTCCATCTACAATGTTCAACATAAATGTTTTGAACTCGAACATTACAAATACTTCGTCTATTGCATTCTGTTAGTATACTTGTTTATATTTGTTAGTGTAAGTACGATAAGACATTCGTTTAGTCGGAGTTCCAGTGGTTTATTTAGATTTTCCTTTTATACAAGGTGAGTTTTTGTTGTTGTTCATACACATACTATGACTTCTATATCGGTTACAAAAACGTAAATACTTAGTAGAAAAACTCGAAAATCTCAAATTTCAATTCTGTACCTGTAAGAGTTTTACGGTAATGGTGTACTAACCTTTGAGATTTATGTTTGTTTCTATAATTTTTGATACCAATCGTTTTATAACCGATAGCTGTCCCCCGCGACTTTGTCCGCGTGTTTTAGTTTCAAAGGTTTTTCATTTTTGCAACATTTTTCATTTATGCTCCGCTCCTTTTGGTAGCAGCGTATTGTTATATAGCTTATAGCCTTCCTTAATAAATGGGCTATCCAACACTGAAAGAATTTTTCAAATCGGACCAGTAGTTCCTGAGATTAGCGCGTTCAAACAAACAAACAAACTCTTCAGCTTTAGATATTAGTATAGATATAGAGTTCATAGTTTTCGTTTGACAAAAAACTCACCTTTTGTAGGCCGGTTCCAAGTTTATCATATTATCGTATTGCCATCTACTGCTAAGCGTCGGCCTTCCCCAAAGAGCGCCTGTCTTGGGTAGCCCTAATCCTTTCCCTACCAGCCCACCTACCTTCTTCAAATCGTCGGGTCATCGTGGCACTGAACGTCCTACACTACGTTTGCCTAAACGCGGTCTTCACTATAACTAATGTCAGCTGCATCGACCATCTGTCGGTCTGCAGACATGGCCACTTCCACTTCCACTTCAATATCGGTGACTTTAGTTCTGTGGCGAATGACTTCGTCACGAAGTTTATCCACCAGAGATATCCCGTGCATCACTCTCTCCATTGCTTATAGAGACCAGGCCCACGGCGAGAGTCCTCGTTTCTTCTCCGTTAATCATTTCATTTGTCCGATTACAAGTTGTATAATAACTTTCGTGAGGAGTATTCATAATTATTTAAAACAAGACGGTTTACTTACCTATATTCTCGGGATCGCCCGACTAGTTTCAGACTCAATAATAATAAAGCCCTTTTATTCTGACTACAAACATGAATGTGAATATACAATTTTGAATTTTATAAAATATCTAGAAGATCAGCGTGCCTCTTGGCATAGGCCTCCTCTAACATCTTCCACTGGCTTCTGTCTCGTGCTACTCTTCTCCAATGGTGTCCAGCCGTGAGCTTTAGGTCGTCTTGCCATCTAGTTTGTTGGCGACCTCTGCTTCGTTTCCCGTCCCTGGGGTACCAGTCGGAGACTATTGTGCTCCATTTGTTTTGGGGATCTCGTATCATGTGACCAGTCCATCTCCACTTCTGTTGGTCTATTCGAGTAAGTATGTCGACTACTTTGGTTTTTTCTCTTATTTTGTTCAGACTCAATAGGAGTCCCTAATCATGAGTCGAACTGAGCCGTGAGTTGCGTACAAGTTGCATGACCTTAATGCATTTTGATATTGATGACAATTTTTTTGACTTAGATCTTTCTGTGTCCTTAATGTCTATACTCCTTTCGCAAATATTTTATTGCATCATAATCAACTATTCAAAATTGAATGCAGACGTGTAATTATAAAAACAAATTGCAAAAAATGGGTTTCTTAATTACGAAATGTTTTTGTGATAGCTTACGCAATCATCTGTAGATTTATTTTAATTACAAGATAATTTTGGTCCGACAGCTTGTTATTGATAAAAAGCTTTAATTTAAATTGCAATGTATCATGTTTGTTTTGTTCAAATCTTATAAGGTAAATTACAACCGGTTTTTGACACTCGACAGAGCAGTATTTCATGTAACTTTGGTGGCACTGGCAATACAATATGATGTCTAGGGGTTACTCTTGAATTTAATCCCGACCAATTAATTGACTTTGGAATAGGGTTCTTTTGGTAGTGAAAATAAATTAAGAAATTTGATAAAAAATTAAATTGATGTACAAATATACCTAAATATCATGATTTTGAGTCGTAAAAGCATTATTGTTTTATTATATTAAAATTAAAAGTCGTAATTTTTTATCTGTATTTTACGCGACCTAAAACACGAGCCGCCAGGTTGTGACGTAATATAGGCAAAAACTGTCAGTTCAGTGTAAACAGCTAGGTACAAATCAATCAACTTCATCAGCTGTTAACCTTAAATGACCGGCACGATCGGACATACACGACGTGATGTTTTTACCATTATTACGTCAGCAAAATGACTGACAGTGTTTTAGCGGGAATGAAAAAGGTGTAAAATTTAATTTAATTTTATGGCAAGAAAGCGTGTTAATTATGCCGAAATATATTTTTTGTGACTTTTTATTAAGAAATTTAACACTTTAAGGTACTTTTACAAATTGTTTCAATATTGTATCCATTGGGAGGAACTAACTGGAATCAAAACCTTAACAACATTTCTTTTCAAGAATAATGAATCACGTGTATGCTAAATTAATATTAATTTAGTATTATACTTTTATTGGAGTTGAAATTAATTCAAGAGTAAGCCAAAACGTCGCCATAGATAACGAGAGTTCTAAATAAATACAACAAATATACCCAAATAAGTAAAGTACTTATTTTTATACATGACCTAGATACCTTATACTGTTCATTGCAACTGTTGTAATATATTACATATATATTACATAAATGCAAGATAGAATGTCAGTACTTGCACTGTTAAGGAAATATAATATTTCGGTTAGGCTCGGCACAAAAGGGCCACCGATCACAGCCACCAGTGACCAGCTTCAGCCACTTTACATACTTTTTTTATATATTTGTCTGCTGTAGCGAGTGGCCGCCACCGGCGCACGTGTGCGGTGCGTCTTTTATTCAGTAACAGTCTTACAAGCTAACAACTGATTCTTATCCAATTATATTTATAATGCAAGCAGAGATTAATATTCATTATGTATCTAAACTATTAAAATATTAAAATGATGATCTCATTTAAAATCATAGTTTAATAATGTTAGATCCCACCACCAATAAATACCATTTGATATATGGGCTACCCTTGCCCTACCCTTATCATTTAAAATTATCACAAACGGATTATAAAAACAAAATTAACGGTTCACGATTGGCGATACGCACGAGTTGAGCACCTTCTCCATTTTAAGTCGGCTTAAAACCGCGTCTAAATATGTGTCGCCCTTAACGAATCGAGTATTATGTTGCGTTTCGCTGTGCCCAGATTGAATTCGATATCGTTCGTCCATTACACACATAGCTGTAGTTATACTATCAGATAATATGTAGTACACGACTAAATACAGAGAACAGTATATACAGCATGTAACAATAACCCTGTCCGATCCTTATGAGTATTATCCAGCATCGTAATGCATATGCCTACGTAACTTTTGAATGGATTTAAGATTATTATTTTTCCCCGATGAATATAATTAAATTTAAACTGATCAAAGGCAACACTGACGGCTTGACAAAGATCACGTGTACTATCTACAGTTTTGTATCAAAGAAGCCGCCTGAGCGAGACATTTTTTTCTAGTACGTATGTTGAACCAGGAATACGCCTTTATTGGATCGGACAGGGTTTTTGTTACGTACTGAAGTATAATGACGGAGAAAGACTGAAAAAGAGATGGACTTGTGTGAAAAATGATATGAGAAAGAAAGGAGTGAATGCTGAGATGACAAGCAGAAGAGATAAATAAAAGAACACACATTGCGCAGACCACATAATTATGATTGGGAACCACAAATTATTAAATGATTGAGTACTGTTCAGAAATTAATCTAATATATAAAAATCTCGTGTCACAGTGTTTGTCATCGACCTCCGAAACAGCTCGACCAATTTTTAAGTTTTTTTTGGTATGTCTGAGAAATAGGACGTTGGCCCTTAACCCTGATATCTTTTCTTTTCCTATGGCCTACCTTTTCTTTTTGTCTCCCGCTTGCAATGGAGGTAAGTGGACACTATTTCTCCTACTCCTCCTATTTACTACTTCTGATAAATTTCGTTGCGGGTTCCTTTGTTTCGGTTCTTCTTTTGCTAGCAATAAGCACACGGCCTTACATATCGTGTTCCTCAAAAGTTGTATAGTTAAAATAATGTCCACAAAAATATCTAGGCCTACTGTTTTAAAATAAAAAATGCTGTCAATATCTCTGTGGTTAACGATATCGGGTTGCCTAAGACCTAATTAAGAAGGTACGAAAAATATTTCGATAACATGATATACGATGCGCTTCAACTCTACTTTAGTATAAACTGACCCTAAGAAACTACTGACAAATAAAAGTAAACAAGATTATTTAACCTACCGGTTAAATATGCATTTAAACTGCATTTAAGAGCAACAGGTTAAATAATTAGTTATATTTACACGAGACGATCAGAGATGCTGTGTTTATAATTGTGTAGTACAGATGCAATCTCTAACAAACACGCGGTTATCTTAATAGGTAATGAGCTACGCTGGTATAAACAAATCATATTATTTATAAATATATAGGCGTAAACTAAACCTAGTTTAAAATGTAGCTATTAGCATAATTTCAATAATTATCTAGTATTTATAGATGTTTTTGATGTTATTTCCACTTGAACAAATATTAACTTTATTCGTGTGAGCTTAAAGTTCATTTTAGACTGACTAGTTCTGTTGAAAAAGTCATAAAAAATTAAATTATAATCGAAATTCATTTATTTCAAGTTAGGCTACTAAGTAGCACTTTTTGAAAGTCAACATATCAGACAGCACCATGATTCACCCACCCTTCACTGCTTC
The DNA here is from genome assembly GCA_932294365.1 of Diachrysia chrysitis. Taxonomy (NCBI): domain Eukaryota; kingdom Metazoa; phylum Arthropoda; class Insecta; order Lepidoptera; family Noctuidae; genus Diachrysia; species Diachrysia chrysitis. The sequence goes on along the minus strand of OW028659.1, from coordinate 1,717,311 downwards.
CTAAGTGGTCTGGCTGTGGAGAAGAAACGGCGCAACAAACTCTCCAGCAGCACGCTGTCATTCCGTTTACAACAATTACAATAACATTCCAAAATAACCTTATATATTGTGGCCATTTCAGCAGTGATCACTTATCAACGAATAAGGTACTTGTCCTAATATCGGCTATCACATTTAATTTAAAAGATATCTCAATATGGTTCCCACTAATTAAAATGGAATTAAGGCGTGTGTCGATGTTAGAGATAATCTTATATAATTAGTTCGTCAATAATACGTCAGTACTATAACTTTCTGTGATTATTTAGTGTGATTCATAGGTATTTAGTGTTAAACTTAAAGATAGTAGGGTCGCCCCCTATGCGTTAGACTTGTGCTGATATATCCGGATGCAACTTCTAATAACCTTTTAAAATAAATGCGTAATTATGGGATAGTAGTTAGAACCCCGGGTTAACAAGGGTGGAGTGAGATTTAAAAAAATCTAGACTGAGATTCTTCTCGACTAGACAATGTCGCACTTGTCTAAAGTACCCAAACAAGCCCTTTGGAGGATGAAAACCTCGCCAATGATGCTGCAGTTAATAAGTGTAGCGGTGGACAAATACTGAGTCGAATTAAATTTAACTTAAAATTTCATCTACACGATAAGAAGAAGATATCAGTTTCTTAATTATTGCTGTAGTAAATGTAAATACACATCGAAATAAATACGAATCGTGGCGTAAGATATTATTTATACCAAACTACCTGAGTAAGTACGAACAAGTGCGTCTTGCGCATTGAAGGTTATTTTTGCATCAAGAGTTCGTAGACCTGTATTTGATATTAATTTCAATACGTTACAACCACGCGTTCCAAAGAAACAAAAAACTTGACAGACAGACGGACAAATTGATCCTTTTTCAAATCAAATCAAATGTTTTTATCTATACTTACTAATATATAAACCTGAAGAGTTTGTTTGGTTGTTTGAACGCGCTAATCTCAGGAACTACTGGTCTGATTTGAAAAATTCTTTCAGTGTCGGATAGCCCATTTATTGAGGAAGGCTATAAGCTATATAACAGTATGCTGCGACCAAAGGCAGCGGACCATAAATGAAAAATGTTGCAAAAATTAAAACCCGTTTAAACTAAAATACGCGGACAAAGTCGCGGGGGTCAGCTAGTTTCTTATAAACCTCAAAAAGGCGCTTAAGAAATGTTAAAGTTACAGAACTAAATTACTCTAGGTGCGCGGTTCCAAAATGTCCTTCCTATGGAGAAGAACCGGCAAGAAACTCCATAGGTTACTCTTTTAAAAAAAAGATTTATACATTAGATGTAGGTACATTATTAGATAAAGATACTTTTACTTTTTAAGATACAGAACTCCAAAAAGAAAAGGGTTGGATTCATTCCAAGAGTTTTTTTTTTTAATATACGACTGTACACCTCAACCTAAATTCCAAAATCATCCTGACTTACAAGAACATTTGCAACTGTTATCAATATTTTTTTTTTCGCTGAACCACATTATCTTGAGGTCACCAGTATCTCCAGTTCATCCATTTTGAAGACACGTGCTGTAGATGATAATATTCATTCAAAACAATCTAAAGTTCAGTGTATCGACGCTTCCTAGCTCTGCGCATGATTCTATCACGTGATACAGTTAATATTATTGATATTATTTATGTAAAGGAAAGTTCGTTCGTCTTAAACGATAGCTTTTTTATCTAGGAATGTAAAGGAGAATAAATCTATACTAATACTAATATATAAAGCTGAAGAGTTTGTTTGTTTGTTTGAACGCGCTAATCTCAGCAACTACGGGTCCGATTTTAAGGAGGATTTTGAGGAAAGCTATATAACATTACGCTGCGACCAACGGAGCAGAAATAAAAAAATGTTGCAAAAATGAAAAAACGTTGAAACTAAAACACGCGGTTTGTCCGCGTGTTTCATTTTTTCGCGGATAACAGCTAGTAAATAATAAATGTGGACAACATCCAATGCATTTCTCTAAAACCAAAGTAAGTAGCTTGAGCATTTGTGTTATGAAATCAGAGGCAACGAAGGTACCACAAACACCAAGACCCGAGACAATGTAGAAAAGTGGTTTTCGACGATTCGAACGATTACAGATTACAGTTTTAATACGTTACAAATCACAAAATGGTCAGCTCATCCCAAAGGGTAGTTAATAATAATAACAATGTCCTCCTGACCGAATTTCGGTCACGGCGGCCTATCGCAACAGAGATAGCCATCAGCGCGGGAGATATTTCAGTGCACGATTGTATGCGCGAACACAGTTGCACACTTTATTCCAACACTCAAAGTCCGATGGGACGGCAATCCGACACGACCGGAGGGAGATCAGGCGCAGGATAAACGGCTTTACATGCTTTCCGAGCCACGGGGGTGTAAACACCACCTAACTTTCTGACTCCGAGCTGAGCTGTACCTACTGAGTATTCCTAAATGAAAGACTCAGAAACTATTTTTGGCTCGACCCGAGATTCCAAATTCAAGCCAAAGGGTAGTTAGTAACTATAGTACCATAGAATAAATAATAGTACTACATACTAGTTACCACCGGTACATAATTATATATAAAAACAAGGTCACGTGACATCACTGTGGGTTTTTTTTAACACATTTCAAGAGGTCATTAAGATAATGATTTATCTCGCTGATTTGGAGTTTGGTACAGAAAAAAAGAGATTATTAACTCCAAAGCTGTTAATGATAATAAATAGATGGCTTACTGACCTATTGATTGACATGTAAGTGTGTGATATAGGATAAAAAAAATGGAAAAAGGTGTTTCTTTTTAGTTATCCTGAAAAACTACAGAATAAACTTTATTTATTTATTTATTTATTCATAGGTATACCAATAGCATTACATATTAATCTATAGACTAAATTTATTTATTATATTTCTAATATGCATGCCTATGTTGCTTGTAGATTAGCAATAACCTCGCCCCTTTTTTCTACTACTCAACTTAGTCATAATCTTAATCTGTTTATATTTATAAGTAGAGCATACTTGCTCTACTTGAGTTGTTAACTTTTCATCCCTAAAAACAAAGTACCTATAATAGTTCCTCGCTCAAGGTCTCCATCCTTACACGGACTAAAATTGGTCAATTCTTTGCAATTTCTGCTCAATTTTTGTATTGATATACATCACTACGTGTTCCCGGGACATAATTTATTGAATTCTGACAATATAAGTGCAGTATAAGATGCTAGTAATAAAATAACTTATGAAATATGTTAGTACTTATATTCTACAAGAGACAGTCTTCTTGATAAGGTAACTAAATAATAGTCTATCATCAGTCCCATCAGCTTTCGGAAGGCTATTGAAACTGGCCCGCAACTTACTGAGCAACGATGCCATCTTCTTCCTTACCACAGCTGTGAAGCTGTCTTTTAAGCTTGGGCAAACATTGTGGCAGCGCATTCATTGTCCATGTAAGCACACTGTTATTGTGGCTCTCCAAACAAATGAATCGTTGAGATCATAGATTCCGCAAATATTGTTCGTTCTTTTACAATATTTACTTCAAGCTTTCTAGGTATCATTTAAAATTGAGATAATGACACGTAAAATAATATAGCGATAACATAAACTCAGTATGATAAATAACTCATAAACTTCTAATCAGGAAACTGATAAGGATAAGATGGCATGCCGGATGTAGAGTGAGGTCCCGCCGGAGGCCCGCCGAGCATGCTTTAGTCCCGCGGCTTTAGCAAAGGCAAGGCAAGACCGGGGTTTTTTAAGTCACCTTGTGACTTCGGCGCGGGTTGAAGTCATTAGATTTTCAATCCCTAAAAAAAAATAATGTAGAGTGATGGTTACATGCCATTAATTTTCACAAGTTAGATATTTTTCTTAAGCTGTACCTACTTTAAACTTTTAGTTCGGTCCGTTGTTGGTTAGAAATATAATAATGTAGCCTGCAACTATCCCACTGTAAGAACATAGCCTCAAACTGAGAAAAAACGAGTATGTATAATCATTGATCATCATGCTTGCTTACTGTGAGCTGTCTCTTTCAACTTTATAAACTACTTGAGGTATTTTTAAGCGACTTCATTACTTATTTCGAACAAAAAACGGTTATCTCACACATATTCTCGGGATTGCCTACTAGTTTCAGACTCAGAGAATATAGGCGAGTAAACCGTTTTGCTCTAAATAATTATGAAAACTCCTCACGAAAGTTATAAGACTTCATTACTGTTATTTATATTTATAATCATAAAGAAAATACACAACAATATGAACAGATAATTATATTTTGTAAACATATTATAGTTTAATAAAAATACGTGCTCTAATAAAAATAATTGCAAAGATAACAAGCTAGCTTTGATTAAAATTCTAATAATTTTATTCTGTAATAATATTTATTCGTAATCTTCGAAGCTAATTATCAGTAAACTATGTTTTTAGTTTACACGTCTTAGTTTAATCTTTAATTATAAAATGTATGTTACTATTTAATTATTTCCTGTTGAGATTGTTTATATCTAAATGTTGTTTTGTTTATTATTCTTAGCGAAATATTAAGTCTGATTCTGGATCATGAAAAGAATTATATACTTAAACAATTTTGCAGTAATAAGTTGGTTAAATTTAGGTTTTATTCCCAACACTCACTGCGCGGTGCGTAGCTATCCGTAGTCGTCAGCCGTGCGGGATGCGTCATACGAGATATGGCGCAATTTAGTAAGCTGGCTTGATGTATCCATTATTCTACAATATCTTCTCTTTTGTTTTAGAAAATGTTCCGGTATCTAGTCCTATCATACCTGGTGGTTCTGAGCTACGGATCCTTTGCCAATCCTATAGTTAACGAAGTCTTGGAGGAACAGGAGCTGGTCTTCGCTTTAGTTGTAAGTATTCCGAGTTAGAATCAACTTGCTGTCACTTTAACTGAATATTGGTAACGGTAGTTAAATTAAGGAACTTGCCAATGAAATATGATTTGAAGACCACTTAGGACTGTATGCTACATAAGTACCATACTACAAACATATTCTACCAGATAGGCTATATCAACAGTCCAAAGAATTGTAATGGGGCAAGTGAATTAGTATTAAAAGTCAAAATCTAATTAGTACATCAGTTAGATAATAAAAAAATATTAGACACGTATTTTTTCATTGTTCAAAATAAGGGAACATTAAGTAGATAAAGCTAATCACAGCGCACGAAGCACGAGATAGTGACGTCATGCTGGCGTACAAAATGCACTAAATTGTGACGTCACGCGACATTTCAAATCAATGTATCGTCGTGAGTTTTTGTTACGTAAAATAAGAAAAAATACGTGTTTAATATATTTTTTTTAATCTTTCTGACAGGCATAAAAACATCAAATTAGTTTTCCTATTCCCAGGACCTTCTGAATAACAGAGAAACATCCCAAACTCCGAATTTTCTAAAGATTTTACACTAAATACAAAAAAACAAATCGACCTGTTCTAAGAAACAAAAGAAACGAAAACTATATATCTCAAGTCAGTGGAAACAAATTACCATCCTTAATAATATTTTAAACGCGAAATTAGCTCTGTCTGTCTGTCTGTCGCACTTTCACGCCAAAACTACTAAACCAATTTAAATGAAATTTGGTACACAGATAGTCTAGAGTCTGAGAAAGGACATAGGCTACTTTTTGCCGCGATAACCGACATCCACGCGGGCGGAGCCGCGGGAAACAGCTAGTATAAAATAAAATATTGACGCATTAACTTCAGTGTTAAATATTATAATAACAATTAAACTCTAGGTACAAAACATGCTATCAGCATTGTTATTCTCAAGATAACTTTATGCTAATTATTGTTGAATACTTGGATAATAGTAATTAGAATTCCCGTTTTACGTAATTATGAAGCTGAATAGGAAGAACGTGGAAGTCCTAGATTATCAGTGTTCTATGGGTCATGGAAAATGGTTGTAATGTTATTGTTTGTTACAACATAAATCTGTTGTGATATACAATGACACGTGGGAGTTAGGCTGAGGACAGGCCATAAAGATATAGTAAACTGACTTATGTAGTTATGAGGTACTATTTGATGCTCGCGGCTCCACTCGCGTGGGTGACGAATTCATTTAAATTTTAGGTCAAAAAAAGTGCCTGTTTTTTTTACATGACCCAAATATTTTTAAATGAGTAATTTCTATTGCAGTTAAACAGACATGGGGAACGAGCACCGGATGCTGATGAACTGTCCTTGTCGGACCAGCAGGAGCTGATAAAGAACCTTACTTACATCGAGGGTCCGGAGGGATTGACCAATGTAAGTACCCTTTAATACACTCAGACGGATAAAAAAATGGTAAATTACCACTAAAGATGTCTGCCAACTTTCGCTAATCGGAACGAATTTTTTAAAAAAATATATAATTCTTTTTGTAATTTTTTTATTCTTTGAAAATAAAATTACCAGTCTAACAAAAACCGGGATAAAGATGCATATACAGGATGTTACCGAAAGGGTATATCTATCCAAAAGGGGTGAAGAGTACATATAGTGTAGAGTCAGTTTATAAAATATTCAATAATTCATATACAATTTTTCACACCAATTATTCGACAGCAAAAACCAAAACCAGTCCGCTGAAGCGATGGATCATTACATTTAGCGAGTGACGTAATAAGATATTGACCCTCTTAATGGCTGATACGTTTGTTATGATTTTTGGTCTCAAATAATTAATGCAAGAAAAAAGGATATCAATTATTTAATTAACTTATTTATAACTGAAACTTAGTAAACTGAATTTTTTGATATAACTAAAAACTTAGGAGATAAAGTGAATTAAAATTTAGATGTGGGGAATACGTCACGATGTTACAAAAAACGTACAACATCGTGACTACATGCGAGATTTCAAAAGAATGTATCTTTACTAAGATACATTCATTTGAAATCTGTTTTTATTTTTTTTTGTTTTTGGTTAGGTAAAAACAGACAAAATACTTGTCAAATATTTTTCACGTAATCTACAGAAACAATTTAGTCTGTACACAATATGTACTCTCATTTTATCATGGACTAGCTGTCCCCCGCAACTTTGTTCGCGTGTTTTAGTTTCAACGGTTTTTCATTTTTGCAACATTTTTCATTTATTCTCCGCTCCTATTGGTCGTAGCGTGATGTTATATAGCCTATAGCCTTCCTCGATAAACGGACTATCCAATACAAAAATATTTTTTCAATTCGAACTAGTAGTTCCTGAGATTAGCGCGTTCAAACAAACAAACAAACAAACTCTTCAGCTTTATAATATTAAGTATAGACTATCCAATAACATAAAGGTAGTTCTTGAACCCAGAGGATGGCTGGTCGTTTCTAAGAATCCCATTGTATTGCTGTACCTTCAAAAAATCTCGCTACAGTATGAAATATTTCAGTGTTATACAGAATGGAAGTAGATTTTTATGACGTGCTTATGCGACCTTCGCGCAGGCCGCTGTAATGAATGGTCCAAGGTTAGCGGCGGGAAGTATTTACAGAGATTTACTTACTTGATAGCTTCCTGGTTTTATATGAGTTATTCTTCCATTTCGATAAAATTTAGCTTAGTTTAAATGGTATACCTTTAGAGGAATAAATAAGTAAACTATTGAGCGCGAATATCGAGTAGATATGAACTGTTGGCACTTGTAAGGACATGTACATGACTTGTAAGGACATACTTTGATACACATAGCTACTTAATATAAAAAATTATATAAAACGCAAAGTTTACAATTTCTGTAAAAAAATACTATGTATTATATTTATGTATACTACATATATAAAGAGTAATTACTAATAATATTTATAATTATGTAAAGAACTAAAGCGGTGCACCCACAGTCAAACCACTGAACTGGTTTTGTGGGATATTGTATAATATAACAACTATGTAATGTTTTAAAAATAAATAAATAAAAATAAAATAAATGTAAAATTAGTATTAAAACAGAGCCCACCGTCTTATTCAAACTATGTCAAAACCCAATATTACCCTAATAATATCGGAAACGTCGATATTTTTGCATAAACTTCTGTCGTCGCACGGAAAATCACATAAATCAGTAGTACATTTAGCTAATAATGTGCTTACGCTGGGTATAAGGTGCTACTAGCGATGCGCACGCTCTATGCTTGTCTGTGATTATTCTAAGAATATACTTTACTCGTTGTAATGTATATTTCGTTTGGAGATGACGAGTATATTAATTTGTTCATCAAAAGAACGATTATTTTGTAGATGACGCATTGGTAGCCTAGCTAGATGTAAACTTTTTTCGAATAAACTTGTTAGTCTATGCAAAAAGAGCAGCATTTAATAACAATTTGCTCACCCTGATATAAAAAATGATGATTGCATTTTAGCTTTTTGCTTTTAGTTAAACTTAATGCTTCGTGTATTTTTTTTTTTGTTACTTTACATTGTAATTAAGTATTTGACTACTATCGAATTATTTATTCATTACAATAAATTGGTAATAAATTGGAGCAGAACTGCAAAATAACATCAAAAAAATATACACGAATACAAAAGCTTTCAAAGTTAGTAGATGAGGCATGTTCTATCTTTTTTACAAAACGACGACTTGTATGGGGCAGCCCCAGGTTAGTATGGAGAAAACAATAGTGACGTCACATTATGTTGTAGCTCTATCTGTCTAATTAGCAATATTGATATGCTTGTAACTAGTTCAATATTTACATCTAGTATAGTATGACATAAGTAGTTTATAATATATTTTTTTAACATGAAATAAAAAATATCATGTTTATTTTTGGAAGAAATTTACGACTTTTGCTTGATCGCAGGCTTTGACTCCTTCACCGGACTTTTGGCGAGAACCTTAAGGGCCTTCAGCCAGAGCAATAGAAAAACTAACTACGTCAGCAACGTTCACTAAGGGGGGGTTCGGACCTCGACTTAGTGCGTTGCTAACAATCTTAATAAGGCAAAAACAGCAAGGAAGGGCTGGATCTAAGTTTTTATTATTTAAGGACATCATGTCAAATACACTTTTCATACGAGAATGATTCGTAGTAAGACCAAATAGAACTGATTATTATTTGAGTCTGTTGAAAGTTACCACTGAAAAACTAAATCCAAAAAATTGTTACAGGTCGGCAAGAGACGCGCATACCAGATCGGGAAGTTCTACCGCCAGAGGTACGGCTTTCAAGGTCATAAGCTGATCTCCGGCATATACCTTCGTGACGAGATTGCCATCAGGAGCACTGACAAGGAAAGGACGAAGATGACCATCCAAGTGGCGATGGCCGCTGCCTACCCCCCGGAACCTGAGCAGCAGTGGGATGAGGGTCTTGGGAAGGTCTGGCAGCCGATACCGTACACTGCTGTGCCGTTGTCTGAAGATTATGTAAGTAGACACTGTGATTTAATTTGACATCTTTTTGTTTTGTTTTTTTGTTACTGTGTTTGCGCCTGTTTTTGTTCGCACTAGCTGATCGCTCGACAAACTTCACGTGTACTACCTACAGTTTTTATCAACTAAGCCGTCTGAGCGAGATATTTTTTTCTAGTACGTATGTTGAACCAGGAATACTCTACAGAATTTATTGGATCGGACAGGGTTTTTGTTACATGCTGTATAAGTAGGGTTTGTATACATAATATTATTCCCAGTATATTAAAAAAAAAGTATTGTTTTCTTGATTTATTTAAATTCAAGTTTATTATTTAAAAAGATTATTGGTACAAATTCGTAACATACTTACATAGGTAAGTTTTCTGACCAGTGCCCTTACTCTACAATTTAATTTAAATTCTAAAACAATTCCAATGCAAAATTGTTATTCATTTAGGCACTCAAATAACACACAGTACAAAAAAATACTCTCATGTTTAGATTTCCAGTCAGTTACTTCCATAGACAGCATTTTTGTAAGAAAACAAAATCTCCTGACTTCTAAACTAATATCAATTTGGATTGGTATTGAATTAAATTGGAGAGTAATGGAACTGATCGATATTAAATCACGTGTTTTTATTATGATTAGTGAGATCATATATAAGTTTGATAAAAATAACTATATTTTTTACAAAAAAAGCGTCGCAAAATATATTAATTATTTCAATAATTACATAATTATTAGATAATGAGGTATTATCTGTTGTTTATATAAGTTTGAAGTTCATCGTTACATAAGTAGGTAATATAATAACTTAATCACTTCACAGATATGCGCGGTATGATTTGATATCAGTAATTATTGTATAAAAAAAACATACAGTCTTAAATGAAAATTGAGAAATAACAACTGAAAGTAAACATAAACTGATGATAAAAGTTTTAATTTCATTGTAGTGTATTCAGGAATTGATTTATTTTATAATTTACTAGCTGACCTAGCAAATTATGTTGCCCTATAATTGGAGAGCCACCCTTTTCACTTAAGGGTATAAAAAATAGTTTACCGCCTATTCGACCTATCAAATATACACGAAAAATTTCATAAAAATCGTTCCAGCCGTTCCGGAGGAAAAAATATTAACTTATATCTCCCTCTCAACTTCCGTTCGCCTCGCCAAATCACAGTTTTCGTTACGCTCACGTCATGCATTCACCAGCTTAATCCCTAATTCAGGCATGCGTAAAGAAGTTTTATTTCAACCATCAAATAATTCTTTAGATCTTAGGAAAACTGAATACACAAGCGAAATTCGGAATTGTTTAAATTCGTTACAGAAATTCGTGGAACTAAACAGACTAATAGCATCATCTTTTGTTCACAACTGAACAATGTTATTTTTAACCAATCATAATGCTAGCTCAAACAGAAAATTAAACAATAAAATCCAAGTAATTTTCTTTGCACACCGTTTAGATACATACAAAAGTAATTATACTACTTTTCTTAATCGGCTAAAAGTTTTCTTTACTTGGAAAACAGAAGATCTAAGAGCCAATTAGATTAAGTTAAATTTATTGCGACCTCACAAAGGTCGATGCTCACTTAAAATTAAGTTGGAATTTAATTAACGATTCTCGAGTTTTCCTTCTGTAACGGTACCTGGGTTGACCTTTATTTAAAGATTACATTTGTATTAGTTTTAATGGATTGCGTATTATTTTTAGATAGGGAGTTTAGAACACACAAATCATGATGGTTTGCAAAGTATACGGTTAGAGATTGAAATATGTAAAAGAATTTTAACGGATTCTATCGCGGTTTTTTTAGATGTTTTCCCGACGTTTGAAAACCATTGCAGGGGTAGTGGTCGTTTAGACCATGACACTTGCAATGATGTTGAAACGTCAGGAACTAAACCGCGATGGAATCCGTTTTAAAAATAATTTTATTTTACTACACCTATCCCGTTATTTCCTGATCTATATTCAACTTTTTGAAATTATTGAAGTAAAACTTCTTTACACACGCTTCACTTAGGGAATATGCTGACGACTGATAAATTTACGTGTATAATAGAAATATATAAGTAAGTTTATCAATTGTCTGATTACCATAGTACAGGTTCTGTCTAGTTTGGGATCAGATGGCTTGTACGAGTGGTCCCAAGAAATATTATACCTCTATATTATTATAATAAAAAAAACTAAGGCTATGTTCATCTTCTTTCGGCCTTAACGTCCTCAATTCTTCTTTTTTCTTTTCTTCAATCTTTCTTGCAATGTCTAACCTAGCTTCCTTCTTTCAGCTCCGCTACTACTCGAACTGCGATCGCTTCATCTCCTTGATGACGGAAGCCAAGGAGAACTCCTTGAGCAACGAGCTTGCTCCGTACATGGACCTCATACCTTTACTGGAGCAGAAGACTGGAAAGAACTTTACCGAGAACCCTCTGATGTTTGAAACGCTGTTTGATCTGTTCAGGAGTATGGTAAGATCATAAATTTATACTGTTTATTTTTAGACGGAAAAAAAATGGTGTAGTTTATAGCAGAGAGCAATAGTAATAAGGCTCGGTACAAACGGGCCACAGACCTCGTGGCCCGCGACAGTTGACGTGCCGCACACTGTAGCCGGTGGCGGCCACTCGCTACAGCAGATAAACATAATTATGAAAAAGTGTGTTAAGTCGCCGTCTCTGGCCACTATTAAGGATTTTTAAAAGTAGAAATTGATGTACCAAGTACCATGTAAAGTCAAAAAAAATAATCCTATAAAACATAAAAAGAACAAACGCGTACCTACACATAATTTTGCGCAACTAGATTAATTTAACATTATGAAAGTGCCTAAAAAGGCCTATTTAAAATAAAACATATTTTGGGCATTAATTTTATGGCAATACATATATTTTACTGATTTTACCGGTTAATAAGAAATTGATCTAAAATACATGTTATTTATTCCTTTGCGTAAATGCAAGACAAAGAGATTATTGCAAAAACACCTGCATAGCACAGATAAAAGTAATAATGCAATTACATGTTAAAATAATAAAAACATTAAAGCATATCGCTTTTATTTTTATTGTTTCCTGTCTCCCTACCTGCGAACTTATTTACTTTCAAAACTTCAATGTCAACGAATTACTTTTACAGGTCGGTCTGGGTCTAGATATTCCGGATTGGGCAAAGCCTTTACTGCCAAGACTCAGTGAAGCTGCTAGACTAGCTTATGGCCTGTACTTCAGGAGCGATGAAATGAAGAAAATTGGCGGTGGTAAGTCTTAGCGTCAGTTCTTTCAATAAAAGATAAGATTAATGTAGCAGATATTCACGAAGTACTATTACTTGCAAACGTGAATTAGTAAGCATTATCGCGGTAAAAAATTAGAAAGATATAAACGAAGTAAAAATCGTTTAGAGTGTAAAACCCACAGATATACAACGTGTCGTTTTGCATTCTCGTCAAATTCAAGGAGGTAACTATGCTAATGATTGTCGACACGAACCAATAACAAAATAAGTAGGTTTTTGTTTCTGATTTTCGGAAATCTTGTTGTGTGGGACTAGCATTTCAAAAAGCGGCCCGGGTAACGTACTGTAACTGCTCTTTTACACACACATATAAATACACTGCCTACCGCATACGCAATGGGGCGATTCTGTTCTTTGAAAGTGGAGTATTCTGAAATACTGACAAGTATGTATTAATTATTGAGCAGATATCGTAATTTTATTTGATTAATTAGGTATGTCTTTCTTAACTGCCTCCTAAAATTTAACGAATGCAAAACGACACGTTGTAGATAAACCTATATAACGCAAGAACATCTGTTACTGTTTTTGTACTGTTTGTACTGTTCGTACTGTTCTTTTTTTTTTTTTTTTTTTATTTGGACAACATCACAATATACCTTGCTCAGAACCCAAAGTAAGTAGCTAAGGCACTTAGCTACTTAAGGCACACAGATTCTAAACATTAGCTTATTCTTTAAAATAAGACCAAAATAACATTCTTCTTTTTCCTTCTCTTCAGGTGTACTCCTCGACCTCTTCACGCAAGTTGGCAACGACCTGATAACCAGTAAGCCAATAGGCCAGCGTCTCCGCCTGGTCTCTGGACACGACTTCAACATCGGAGCCCTGATGCAGGTGGCTGCCGTGAAGACTGACCAGGCCATACCGGAGTATGGTGCGGTCTTCGCGCTGGAGCTGTACCGGTCTAGGAGTACAGGAGCTTATAGTGTGTTGGTGAGTATTTTAAGTTTACAATTAAACGCAATGGAAAAATACAGTCATTTATGGGTTTTTTCGTACATTTGCGAGTAACTCAGAACATACAGCGCAACTTCGAGTCAAACCAGAATCACAAAATTTTACATTATGGAAAAAAAAAGCTGTTAATTTGTATTTTGTAACAAAGATTTTTTCAATTACAAGCATACATTTGCAGTTGAAAAATTTACAGTGTTATAGATAGATGTATGAAAGAACATTTTTTTTAACTGCAATGCTAAGTTTGTTTTTGGTGTATTTAGTGTAACGGTCAGCAAAATTTGTAAGAAACCGTGTGAGTCAGACTCGCACTTATCTGGTTATTTAATTAAGGAACTTATTTATCCCACACAGTGCCTAATGCCCCTTCAGTTTTGCTACAATTATATTTTTCTTTCCAGCCTGTCTACCTCCCACAAGCAGGCGAGTCCTCTGCTCAGGTCCTGAGGATCAAGGGCTGCGGCAGCTCTAGTTATTGTGACTTCGCGAAGTTTAAGGAACTGACGCAAACCTTTCTACTACCAGAAAAAGAGTTTTACTCCATATGTAATATCAAAACCGAATTATAGTTTACTTCAAAGTATTAGTAATAATTTATAACGTGGAAAAGATATATAACGCTCTCTTGATTGACATGAAAAATTCTAGAACAAGCAATCTAAAATTAAAAAAAAAACATTATATTTTCAAAAAAATTATGCAAGGCATAATAGAAAAAGAATAAAAAATTTCGAACACGCGTTTTAAATAAGGAATCTTGATTCTAATTTCGTATTCGTTCAATTAAAACGCTTGGTTATCAGCCAGTATGTCCCAATGTAGTTCAAAGGCCCATTTAAAATTAGAACTAATTTATACTCACGTGTCAGAGTGAGAGAGCGATATGATATCGGCACTATAATTTAAGTTACCAATTAGTAAGTATGGTCGCTACTTAATTATGACCTCAGAATATATGGGCAACTCGTCGTTCTGTGATTGCAACGGATATACATATTATGTTATTAATGTGTCTTGTTTTCTTATGTTTATCTGCCTACTCCAAAGGGGTAACGTAAGATAATGTGGAAGTGTTGTCAAAGATGGCCGAAATAAAATAATAATAAATAAAATATCCTTCTGTGAATTGTTCTACTTAAAACTATTTAAAACATAACAAAAAGTTACGAACTTAAAGTAAAAATAAGTAAACTATAGAGTGCGCCCAACAAGTATGAACTGTAAGCACTAGTACAAACCAGTAAAATCGTAAAATTTGTGTCAATACAGAGCGCGCCGTATTATTAAAACTATATCAAAACTTAATATCGCTCTAATAATATCGGAACCATCGATATTTTTGCATAAACGTCTGTCGTCGCACGGAAAATCATTTAAATCAGTAAATGAGCGTAGTAATTAAAGCTAAAATCTTGCTTACGGTCGGTACAAGGGGCTGCTAGCAATGGGCGCTCTCTACGCCTGTCTCTGTTTACTCTAAGGTTACGACTTATACTACGTCATACCAATTATGTGAAATTCCTGTGTTCAGTATAAGAACTCACAGATGAATACTTTATCCGTAAACCTTGAAAATCTTATGAAAGAAAAAATTGCTGTCATAGTCTGTGCAGAAAAAGAACCATCTTGGGATAGAGGGCGCTGCTGTGTTTATTTACCGTAGTTATTATATTAAAAGCAATGTAGCGTCATTATAGCGCAAGTGTAACATCTGGATAATTATAAAATTATGTTAGAATGTTATAATGCTTTCGGATGATCATAAATTAGTTCCATTTAACCCCACGACGTTTCTCTTTTCGCACGGACTCTACCTATCTTTTATTATAAGTTATAAGTACCTATTCTGATGTAATATTTTTTGTTTACTCATTATTATAACTATAAGTACTTGGTTTATAGTTTGTATTTATAATATAATGAATCAGAATACGTATAAAATAATCATAGTTCTCCTTTCAAGAAAATGCAGAACATTTTAATAAAATAATTTAGACCAAACTTTTCTCACTGCTGAGCAAATTATATTATAATTATTACTTTTTATTGTTATAAACAATATTTATATGGTATCAAAATACTTCAATATATAGTTATTTACAAAGCTAAAATATTAGAAGCTAAGGTACTCTATCGTCATTACAACAAACTTCTTTATACGTACGTACCAAGTAAACCTTTTTATATTCAATAGATGGCGCTGTTACAAGTTATTGTAAAACTTGAACAAAATATTAAACGGGTCTGTTTTACCCCTTGTGGGGTTGGCGTAAGGATTAAATACCTTTGTCTGTGATATTAACGAATATAAACGGATATTTGTACAAATAAATATGTCTTAATACAGTTTTTGTGTTTTATTTTTAACGGGGACAGACTCGAAGGTGAGTTTAAAAAAGTAATTTAAAACAAGCTTATACGTAATTTCAGGATAACAATTATTGTATACCAATTTATGTTATGAAGATACTATATAATTACGTATTTATTCAAATCAAACTATACCTAGTCCATTAATTAATTTGAGTTAGTAACTTGAAAATTCGAGTGTCGAAGTTTTTTTTCATTTCATGAATAGTGATGTGCCGCTACCGATATTAACCAAAAAGACCGGTAAATATACGTAAAATTAGTCGTAAAAAATATATTCTTGTAACTTTAAAAATACCTAAGAACAGTTTCATTGATGTCAATGTCCAACTTATAAACTATGATTTAAGTCCAGACTTGGAAGTAAAAGCCTTGCATTATCTGTTTTATTTAATGTACAAATTTTGTTGTTTTGGTTGTGTCTTATGTGTTGTTGTGTTTGTGTTGTGCTTGTGAGGAGAAAAATATATGGTTTAATATCAAGTGTCCAGACAAAAATATATACTTAATAATCAACGCATATTTTAGCTGCGAGTTTACTACACTATTGGCCGAGAACTGACACGTCGGTTAGTTTTAAGTTGCCGTTAAGTCTCATGTTGTTTGTGACACTTTCCCTGAAATACTGAAACACAACTTAACTTTAAGAAGCTCTTAAATGTCTATCTGTCGATACTTAACACCTTAAACTTACAGAGACAGCATGAGATTTAACAGCGACTTAAAATTAAGTGACGTTTCAGTATTCGGCCATTTTAAGGTATAAAGTAGTGACAGATAGAAATTTAAGAACGTTTTAAAGTTAAGTCGCGAGTATTCAGGGGTTAGTTACATTAAACACATGTCAATGGTACCTACCTAAATGCTACTAACCTAACAAAAAAATGATAAATGCACTTTAATGCTTCGAGATAAAGCGCATAATGTGCGGTTGGCAGTAAAAACTATTTCCCATTTTCCATATTTTTTTACCCTTGTTTAGTTGAGATATTGTGGGTGTTGGGTATATAACATATTCGTGTAAATATGTAAATACACGAACACAAAACATACACAGCCAACCTATTTAATAACGGAGCCGTGACAAGGGTGTTACAATGTTTTATTTTGTATCATCGAGGCCCGGATTAAGGTTGTCGCTTGTTAAAATCTTCTAACACTGCTATTTTATGTGGATTTGCAAAAATGCGCTACTGTTGACTTCCGTGCGTTAGGTACGCAATCTTGATATTATATCATAGGAGTAAGCAACGAGTCTGGTTTTTTAATTGTCTTTATTCAGATTATACATGTTAAATAAGCAGCTTGGCACTTAAATATACAATTTAATACCATAACCAACAAATATAAAAAAAAACTGATTATAAAAAAAGGTTATTTTTTATCCTGTTGTACACAGCAAACCAACCCTACCGAGATACGCTAAAACAAGGATTTACCCTTCAAATAACCACAGAGCAACAATTTGGGATTATGCGGTTGCGGCTTCAAAATGGAAATAACATCTGTAATTATAAATCTCCTGCATCAGACTTTCCCTGAAGATACTAACTAAGGTACAGTAAACTACATTGCAGTAGTAAAAACGACTAACAAAAACCAACTTTACTGTTATGAAATAAAGGTGATGTTAACATCAAAGCGTTAACAAATTCGTGTGGTTGAATGTACAAGGCCGCTTGGATTTAAGGATTTGTTCTTTAGTAATGAGATACATTTTTTTTAAAAGCCTTGTCTGGTTAGCCCTTAGTGGTAAAAAGAAATTTGGTGTTTTTAAGGTTCCGTACGTAAGGGTGCCCTATCACTAAGCCTCCACTGTCCGCCCGCCCGTCCATCTGTCAGCAGGCTATATCTCATGAACGGTAATAGGTACAAAGTTGAAAATTTCACAGTGTGTATTTCAGCTTCTACTATAACAACAAATATATAAAATTAAAAGGGCACTCTCCTACTGGAAACCTGTGATTACCTGCGAAAAAAAACGGCCAACTGCGAGTCGGACTCACGCGTGAAGGGTTCCGTACAATTGTGCAAGATTTATGGCGATAAAATTGAGTTGATTTTTCGTGTTTTTTTTTTGTTTTATGCCAATCTGCTGACTTTTACCACAATTTCTGTGCAGTGTCCAGTGGCAATAAAAAATTATAAGTATAATGGGTGAATAGGTGATGATGAACAAGAAATTACAAAATACTACCACATTTGATCTGTACCTACACGCTATCTATGCGTGTGCTGTCTCTGCGTTCTGTAAAATCTACTGATAAATAGTCTCCAAAACTAAATTTAAAATCTGCACCCATCAGCGAACGTTACCAGTACCTACTTGTTATTTTTTCGTACGCCTTTTCCATAAAGCATAAAGCCACGGACAGTATACGTTTTTGTCGCAACTTATATGCCAATACATTATAAAAGTCCTATAATAGTGCCAAATAGTGCCAACGCTTGCCGCGAAACTGCATACGCTGCCACTTAATGCTGCATTCGACCATCTTGGATCGTGCAGTGCTGAAAAGGCATGAATTTTATGTGGTTTTCTCCACTATAACTAGTTTAAGTGGTCTACATTTTATTGTACTAGACTTGAATAAACTTCTTAGGCTATTACTGGCAATTTAAGATGCAATCTGAAAGCGTTTTTAGTTGTGACTTGACAGCGATATATATTTGAGAATTAAAAAATCTTTTCTTTTCTTTTTTACTTTACTTATTTGTCGAGTCTTTTGTTTTCTGCTCTAATAACTAATACTAACTTTAAGAACGAAGGTGAAATTAAATTAAACTTACTGTTTTTTGTTACGGACAGGACAAGCATTATTTTTTGTAATTACTAACACTCAGAGTCACCTGAGAGACTAGTATTTTCCCTCTTCTTGCCCGCAATAGGTAGGTACCTACAGTACAACATTATTTTAACATATTTAGATATAGTCTACTTAGCTGGTCTTATTTGTAAACGATAAAGGGTGCGATAGTCGTAACATTGCTATTCAGATTCAGTTAGGCGTCGCATAATATTTTATGGTAGTGTGGAATATCGAATGTAAGGCCCTTCGTACACAAAGCTACGATCTACGATAACCGATAACTTTAATTTCCAAGCAACTACTGCCATACAAACCTATAAAGGTACTTACAAACTGCGCAGGCTAGCGTCGTTAGAGACTAAACTCATCGGGCATCAGAGACTTGCATAGCCTTACGTACGAAGGGCCTAATTACACTATTAATAAATAAATAAAGTCATAAAGAATACAGAAAATAGTAATATACCAACCTGGACTTTGTATTACTTACTGCAAAGTCAACGCCTTTTCCCGTTCTCTAAAACAAGAAGATTATCTATAGAATCTACTATTTTTATCTTTGTATCTAATATCTAACGATACTACAGATATAGATATAATATATGTATATCTAAACTATATATATAATCACATTGTAATAAAAACTTCCTACCAAATGTACATTTTCTGTATAATAACATAATAAATACATAATAATTTGTTTTATATATTGTTTTTTTTCATTTAAATCTATGACAATGTTTATATGGCTATGGCGTGTATGGTATATAATAACAAGACCAAATTCAGGTAACAGAATTTACTTACTTTTTGGGTTTTAGCTGCTAGACCAGTTTTTTAGACTTGCCCTGTTATTGTTTAATTGCGGTGCTCCGTGCTCCGCCAATTATAGTTGTACCTATAATTGGCGGTCATGTATCAGCAAGGACACTACCAATTATTAAGGACACTATTATGGCAGAATCGAGTAAATGGCTTTTGTTGGCAGATGTTTATGACAAGTACTTTCACTATACTTAATACCCACTAGTAGGTAGATAATCTGTATTTGCTAGTTATCATTTGAATCAGCTGCTGCGACCAATATTTGGTCAGCAGGATATTATTCAGTGGAATTATTGATATCTGACTGAACAGGCACTCACGGAAACCCTCTGAATGTAATAACCACTCAGTGTTACGTCGATGACCGTAATATTGCTATACGAATTCAGTTAGGCGTTAAGGCTTTTTATGTTGTATTGTGGTTTGAGTTTTATTTCAATTGATGTGTGTTTATTTGTCTATATTGTGGTGTATTTTTTATTCTTTACGTTTTACGATATAAGTATGTGGTATGTCTATCCTCCTGAGTAGGTCATATAAAACTTATAGACAGTCATGGTTGAAAGTACCTATTACTATCTAACGTTGTAGAAACGCATATAAACCTTGATGTTAATGTTTTAAAATAAATAATCTACCCTACCAGTGAAGTCCGCATTTTTATCTAAATCAGTAATTGATGCTTGTTTTTTATTTATTTAAAAAATAAAAATATATTTCTGTAATAGAAAAAATACGATTCAAAAAGCTAACTTCAGGGAACACCCGTTCGATTTCAAACTGCGTCCTATTTTCAAACTCAGCACAAAACAATCCTTTTATTGCACGCATTGCAGTGCATTAGCGTTCGCGTCACGAACGCAACGTTTTAATATAAACACAAAAAGTATGAATGTCAAAATAAATTAATTTTAATACTTTCGCGCATTCAATTCGTAAGTTAGTCGGACAATAAATCAGTTTTCATTCACAAGAATAATGGCGGAAACGGGCCACCCCGTACGAGACGCGAATTTAAAGTTTTGTTTTAAATTCCATTGCCGTTTTTTATGGTGGCAATCCCATCAATTTGTATGATGACAGAAATTGAAGGAAAAATTTAGATAAATCAATTTGATAGCGCTTTAGCTGTACAAGTGAGTGTGGAGTCGTAAAAAAAATATGCACCATACAAAAACCAATCGTACATAATGAAATGTACGATTAAAGGATCATATTTTATTATACACATACATATGAATTTTATTAAGTATTTAATGGTCAACTAAAAAAGTCACAGTCACAGGCAAAAAGAGAGCGACTTTATCCACCATTAATTTATTCCACTAAATATTATTTGTTGTTCTAGCGGCAAAATAAATACACACCCTGTGAAAATTTCAACACTCTACCTATTATGTACACGATACATAAGATACAGCCCGCTGATGGACAGACGGACGGACAGATAGCAGATGCTTAGTAATAGGGTCCCGTTGGCAACCTTCCGGTAAGGAACCCCAAAAACAAGTTAGGTGGAACGCAATCTCGTTAATTTAATACCTAACCTCGTTTCGGCTTTATCATAACTATGAAAGAGGCGGTAAGTATTTATCTCTTACCTAGGTACCTACATCATTGCAAGAACCTAGATAAAATATGCAAATTAAAATGACTATTCTGGAAATTAGGCGCGAAATTGTATTGTGGCTAACTTCACTCTACTACCAATATGACAGCTGGTTAAGTCATCGCCTATCCTTGTCTAACCTATATTATAAGAACGAGACAGAAATAATAATTTATATTGTAAACAAGAACGTTGTTGCGTGGTATTTAGCTGATATACAAACATGGCTGACTAATAAGGGTTCCCTTTTGTGATGTTTGAGTTTGATAAGTATTAGGCCTTGGTAGGTATAACCTTGAACCGTACTTATAACTCTGAAAAATACTTTCAATACGTCTTGCAAAGTTTTTAATCCTGAAATCTTTTTAATGTTTTGAAGATGGATATCTATACTATATTAATTATTTATTAATATTATAAAGCTGAAGGGTTTGTTTGTTTGTTTGTTTGAACGCGCTAATCTCAGAAACTACTGGTTTGAATTGAAAAATTCTTTTTGTATTGGATAGTCCGTTTATTGAGGAAGGCTATAAGCTATATAACATCATGCTACGACCAATAGGAGCGGAGCATAAATGAAAAATGTTGCAAAAATGAAAAACCGTTGAAACTAAAACACGCGAACAAAGTCGAGGGGGACAGCTAGTAGAATATAATAATCGGTTAAGCGGTATAGCCGTTAAATCGTAACATACAGACAGACAGAATAACCTACTAAGCTCTTAGATAGCGGGTTGACGAATGCATATTTATTTAAAATGAAATCAAATAATAAATAATACATAATTAGAGCAATTTTGTTGATCGAACTATTAATTGCTTTTAACTAATTAATACCTATTAAATATTCGCTCCGCATGCGTTAATGCGTAACAAATAATTAAAATAATAAGTATTGGGCTGCATCATCTCTCGGACATCTGAATTAACAGATTGTTAATCAGTGTCGGTAAAAGCCAAACCGTAAGGTTGGTTCACTAGATGTCGCATACGTCGCCCTAAAAGACGTAATAAAAGCGAATAAAAGCGCGTCAAGCCAGTGGTCGCAGGTTCGAGTCCTGCCTGAGGTTTAAGTTTTTCCTTCTATTATTTGTATTTAATTACACCTATTAAATGATTTATAACACTGATCATTTTTTTGTATAATGCAAGCGTAAACTAGTCTATACTAATATTATGAAGCTGACGAGTTTGTTGGTTTGTTCGAACGCGCTAATCTCTTGAACTACCGGACCGATTTTACTGGCTGATAGCTGAGGTTATATTATACATGTATACTTTTATTTTAGAAAAAAAAAAATAGGATTCCTCGTAAAACATGAAAAGTTCTTGAAACTAAAACAAGAGGTCGTCCTCGTGTTTTAGTTTAGTGTCTAAATTTGAATAAAATATACAACTTTATTATATTATATACCATTAGCCATCATAATAATTAATTATGTATTCAATAACTTAATCATTTTGTATTTTGAATTAACATTTAAAAAATTAACATTAAAATTTTGATTTAAT
Source organism: Diachrysia chrysitis (assembly GCA_932294365.1). Classification (NCBI taxonomy): domain Eukaryota; kingdom Metazoa; phylum Arthropoda; class Insecta; order Lepidoptera; family Noctuidae; genus Diachrysia; species Diachrysia chrysitis. The sequence continues at coordinate 1,694,499 of OW028659.1, read as the reverse complement.
ATTTTCATACCAAAATGAACATCATATAATTTAAAAAGGACTTTTGTTTAAATACATCTACACTAGTATACCAATACGGTTTCTTTGAACATTTTTTTTATTAATTAATTTAATCTACTTGAGGTTTAAAGTTGTGTTAGTGTGTGTATTGGGGATATTTCGAAACCACGGGGTTATTAGGTATTTTTTTTATTATTAAATTAAAGAAATGGTCTTTATTTTAGTTAACACTAGTGACCCGCGTCGACTATGCACGGGTAGAAAATAGGTACATTAGTACATTAATAAATTACATACACAAACCTTCCTCTCTCTATCCATTGGAAAAAACTATGAAAAACCCGTTCGGTAGTTTTTGAGTTTATTGCGTTCAAACAGACGGACACCTAAAGTGTTGGGCCAACCAACGTTTTAACAACTAAATAAGCATATTTATTCCGTTGTTTTAATAAATAATGTTAATATTATAAATGTAAAAGTTTGTGAGGGGATGGGTATTTGCTACTCTTTCATATGAAATCGGCCGAATGGATTAGTACCTACACAATTTGTCAAACACACATAGTTTAATACCTGGATTACATATAATAATAATTATGATACTTTTTGTTTCAATAAGTTTACGGGACCGAGCACGAAATAATTAAATAAGTAAGTACTTACTTCTAACCATTTATCAAAAACACTATGTAACATCGACAGCTCCATTTATCTACGAAAATATTGGATATTCGATATTTCTTTTGACGTATGTTAAACCTTATTATACTTTTCGTGTATTAGTACAATACCAATGTTCTCGTCTAATCAACTATTGATAATAAAGTGGTCTAGACTAAATGGTTAGCATACATGAAAATAGTGCGGTGTACAGTTATAAAATGAATAGTTAGAAAACGTAAAAAATACATATCTAGGTATCTAACCTTATTTAAGTATCTATGTGTAATCCTTACTAATATTATAAATGCGAAAGTAAGTCTGTCTGTCTGTCACGCTTTCACGCCAAAACTACTAAACCGATTTAGATGAAATTTGGTATACAGATAGTCTAGAGCCTGAAAGGACATATGCTACTTTTTGCCGCGATAATCGTCATCCACGCGGGCGGAGACGCGGGAAACAGCTAGTCATAAATAATTGTTTATTTATCAGTATTCCAGTTAAACGTATTACAAGATAAGAAAACAAGACACTCTTGTTACATAAAATGCGATTACCCTTTGAATATCAAAACTTAAACTTATTCACGATATTTAAAAAATATCTTAACAACCAAAGTGTGAGATAAACGTGTAACGTAATATAGTAGATTTATCAGCTGCCGTTCCGACTTCATTATTGTACAAAAGATCACAGTTAATTTTTTGTGTAAAAAAACTCGACAAAAAACCGGTTACGCAGGTAAGTGTCCCCTCCCTAGCGTACGGAGTGAAGTTAGCAACACTTTCTGTGCGCTTAACAAGCGAATAAGTGCAACTTCAAGGCTCAAGCGCATCGCCAAGCGAGCGCATATGCCCGTGTTGTGTGCGTGACTTTTAACAAAAACAAACCCTTTTATTGACGTACAAACCAAGTTTAAACACGCACGGCTCCGTAATTTATCAACAATACCTAAAACGAATACAATAACAGTGAATTGTAACGTTATAACACTCGAAAAGCAAAGTTTTTAGAGTTTTGTTTATAGTAATCGCGGCGGCAACCTGGCCGAGTTCGGGAGAGCAACAGTTTGTTACGAGATTACACGCGCGTCGCCTCCTTCGATTTTGTTAGGTTATACTTCTATGTCAGTCGTGCAGTTAAAGACAGGGTGTTACGTCGCGTCGCTGCCGCTCGCGTTGCTATCGTCGAAAAGTTTTTGTCTCGTGTCGAATATTGAACAAAAATAAGCGAAAATTAACCGAAATACGAATTGAAAATCGAAAAAAGTGATGTTATAAGTGTTTGTGTTGTTTTTAGTGTTAGTTTTTGTGAGATATAGAGTGCATTCTTTGGTGATTCATCTCGTGACAAGAAATTGTGTACTGTGTCGCCGCATTGTGGATGTATTGGTAAAATTATGTGTGGCGAGTACGAGTGAACTTATAATAATCTTCGTTCAAATAAGTATGCCGAGGAATTTTATTTGAAGGCCGTAAAAAAAGGTAAGAAGTTTCTTTGAAACATTTCTTTTGTTCTATATTAATGGTTTGCTGTCAAAATTGTGTACATAGAATGCTTGAAACAATTTGTGTCTCCAAGATAAGAGCGATAAATAATAGATATTGTCTTTGTTTATATTAAAATATTTACGGTAGTAAATATTTCTGGTTATTTGCGGCATAATACACAGTGACTTCTGTCTTGGCAACAAAAAAGCAAATTAGGGTGGAATGCCCAGCCGTTGGGTGTAATTGGTCTATAAAACTTTTAATTAAAAATTTGTGAATCTGACTTCCGTCAGAGGTTAAGTTAAATTGCAAACAAGGCACTTTTATGTTCTTTGAGAATACAAAACTTTACTGTGTCTTTTTTAAGTTAAATTAATTATTATTCAGTGGTACAGCTAGGGAATAATACACATAAACATTAAACTATTAATGTAAATTTATATCCTGTCGTTCCTACAATATTAATAGGATTTCAGTTGGTGTTCTAACAAATCCTACCAAACAGGTTTAAAGCAATCCTCTGTAGGCACAATAACTCGTTTCCTTTGCTTGATTCATTCAACTGACGCCGGGTGACTGGCAGGTGATGACTGTTCACTGTACCTACGAAGTACAAATCTATGAGGTTGGTTTAAACGTGGGTGTTATTCGATTTTTTAATTTATGGTTTTAAGAATTACGATGTTTTTGTTATGTTGGTACGGTTACATAATATTCTAACTTGAATAACAAAAACTAGGTAGGTACCTACGTAGGTATATTATTTAAGTAGGTAGTACCTGATTTTTCTTTAAAAAAGGTTTTTCATTATTTAGGTATCCTCCTACCTAGAAAACCTAGCTAAAAAAAAAGCAAATAATCTCATTTAACCAGAACTCGAATAACTAGAAAGTGTTTTAATGGAATCTGACTTGCTTTTTGTTATTTTTATTGCTGTCCTTCTTGCTAACAAACTGTAGTTAATCGTTATAGATTTATCTAGAAAAAATAACTCCCTAACTTAGATCTTAGTCTGCAAAGTAGGTTTTTTTTTGTTAAAGTAGGTTAGGTTAAAGGTAGATTAGGTTGGCTCATGATCGCCCGGTACAAAGTTGAGTCCACTGTAAACTAAACAATAATTCTATGTTCCTTGGTAGGAAGTAAACCATAGACTGGTAGGCAAGTAAAAGGTAAAATCTTGAAAGGACGACGATAGACAAGAACTAGACTTAACTTAATAATGTCAAACTAAATGAACCAGTAAATACCGGCCAAGTGCGATCCGGACTAGTGCACGAAGGGTCCCGTGCTATCGTAGTTACAAATTTGTGCCATTAAAATCGAAACACGTCAAAAACTTTAAGAACACAGGTACCTATCTTGTATGGGTACCCCCCTTTATTTTTTACTAGCTGTCCCCCGCGACTTTGATCGCGTGTTTTAGTTTCAACGGTTTTTCATTTTTGCAACATTTTTCATTTATGCTCCGCTCCTATTGGTCGTAGCGTGATGTTATATAGCCTATAGCCTTCCTCCAATAAACGGACTATTCAACACAAAAAGAATTATTCAATTTGAACCAGTAGTTCCTGAGATTAGCGCGTTCAAACAAACAAACAAACTCTTCAGCTTTATAATATTAGTATAGATTAAAGTACCTAATTACTTAATTTTATTTTTATGTTTTTAGGAAATAAAAAATTCTGATACTGAAATTCTGATAAATTTTACCCACCTAAGTACCTATTTATTGACATTATTAAGATCAAACTAAATCTCGAAATAACATGTTTCTGGAGGGGAAAATTTTAATTTTTAATTATTATTATTATTGGTTGTTATACGGAACAACAGACACTGGAAATTTCAACAACGTACCTATCACGGTTCGTGAGACACAGCCCGCTGACGGACGGACGGGGATTCTACTCAAAATGTAATCCCGTTGGCTTGACACCTATGCCGATAGCCTTAAAAGAGTTTATTGTATGATTTTGTGTTTTGAAGAATATTCACAATCGTCCACATCCACTGAACTGACACATAGGTACCTACATGGAATGTCTGTAACTCTGTACCGAACTTCAATTTGTTGAACCAGGGAATAACTACTCAACTAACATTGCGACCAACCAAACCACGTTAATGTTTTGTATTTAAAACAAATGTTCTCCCATCCAAATATATTGTTCAGTGTTCTAATCTCTACAGTAATACCTAGGTAACCTTGCTTCGTGTATAAGCTAGACAGTGTCCTAGAGTTTAGGAACTATTCGCTTTTGCCTGAGAATGTTAGGTACAGCTTGTTTATCTTGCAGAAACTTTGGTGTTTTAGTAATGTTGTAGGCGATATAGCCTAACTGATGTATACAGACATTATCGATTATCGAAGCTTACGGACAGCGGGAGTGACATTATTTCATATTGTGTATATGTAAAGATTGTCTTTATTGTAAATGCGGAATAAAAACTAATTTTACTACTAATTTTGAAAACAAACTTAAGGTATCACAATAAGCAGTCATATTCGTAAATACTTACTCTAACAAATTAAGTAGTCTTTTCGAAGTTTATATGGTAATAATAGATTAGTCAGCTTTGATATTTGATATCTAGCTTCTTCGTCAGTTTGATGTGGCAAACAAATAACAATAGCTGTTAGTTATAGCTAAAATTAATTACAAAACTGACTGAAAACATCAAACATTTTTGTATTCCTCGACAGACAGACAGAGTTACTTTCGCATTTATAATATTAGTAGGTACCTAAGGATTAAATTTTATTTAAGTCTCACAAAACATTCTGACACAAAATCACCTTTTTAATAGGATTTTTACTCGGAAATGTCAAGCTCTATTTTCGACTCCTGAGTATTTAACAAACTGGTTAAAACGGATTTTACTTAAACTAAACTATGGTGTTGTTTTTACGGGTTTTGTCAAAGCGCAAAATTCTAAGAAGCTCATTGTGTATTTCGGGCGCTAAACCTATGGTAATAATATATCCAATGTAACATATCTTTCTGTGGGTAGAGTAAATACAGTGCTCACTTCAAAAGTAATTAATTAGGAACTAAATCAATTATTCGTAAAACATTGAGATTGATGAGCATTTCGTTTAAAATAGCACAAAAACTGATTGGTACGTACTTAGAATAATGAAATTACAATCCGTACTCAAAGTATCCCTGGATCCGTCGATTTAACAACGTATCTTATAGAAAATTAGATTTTTTTTCGTTCACATTCTCAAACAGAGATCGCTTGTTAAGCAGAAACATTACAGAAGGTCAATAGTTCTAAAAACTAGGTACATAAATTGATATGGAACTGTTAACAACGAGAATTATAAAACTTAGAATTAACCACCAAACCGCAGTAAGCGCTCAATTTTTTTACTATTTGATGTATTTCCTATTTATAGATTCTCCGTGCTTAAAATGGTACCAAAAATCCATTGGTATAGCGCCTGATTTTTCTCAGACGGCCTACCGCCTAATCGGAATATTGAATTGTTCAGTTTTCCGACACAATGTCACGCACACGGCGAAGTAGAGACTAACCCGCGGTTTCTGAAAAGCGGATCAAATGGATCTGTTGTCAAATCAACTGATCACGACTGTGATTGGTTGATCAAAATACTAACAACCAATCACAGCGCTTGACATGAGGTTTGACAGGTGATTAACTAATATTTGTATTGATCAGCCTTTAGAAACTAAACTTTAAGACGATCTTAAAGTTCTGTATGTCGCTACTTTACAACTGTAGATGACAGAGTCGGCAGCATGAGAATTAACAGTAAATTAAAATGAAGTTACGTCCATTATTCGAGGATTGTTTAGACTGAACCTTTTGTGTTTCCTGTTTGACCCCTCCGCACCCAATTCTAGTTGGTTAGAGTTTGATAGCTCACGAGCTGTGCCTGTGTAAGTGGGGATAATTACGTGCCTTATGTGGAGCGTACAGCAATCTTACAAGTTTCTGCAGTGATAAGAGATGGTACTATTGTACTATAGTTTGTAGTTAAACTGTATTTGTTGTGACATTAGACATCTAATCTCATCTGATCTTTTAATTTAGAATTTTACTGTGCGTCTGTGCCGCTTGCTTTATCCCGCAGCGGGACCGCTGCAGGACCGCAGTCGTCCGACATCAACCGTCTAAATTGAAAGCGTATTTAGACTGCCGTGCGTTCGTATGTAATTGATGTCTACATAGTTAACCCACATGTATCCAAGCGGCGACCGGTCATCGCGCAAGACGTCACAGCTAAATCTCAGTCAAACCCCGAGCGGCGACCGGTCGCTGCACTACCTCCACTTGATTTGAACCCTTTTTTTTTGTTTAGAGTCTACTTTTGTATGAAGAAGTTTGATGATAAACGATCTTTAAACCTCTAGTTCAACGAGGTACAACTCACAATCAATGGGTTAATATCATCCATTCTATTCAAAATATACTTTTATTCATCTCATTAGTAATAAAATACAAAATTAACACGTGTAAACGATGTGCCGGCCTGTTGTTGTGCGTGAGCGGTATCGGAGCCGCACCGTTGCCGCATCGCGCGCTTCTAATGAAAAAACACGATCGTCCGTACGCCAGACGACTCCGCACCGCTCCGGCACCGCAGATTGAAAGAGGCCTTACTAAAACCTGATGTATACAAAAGCTTGAATACTTGTTTAGTAAAAAAGTAAGATATTATATTTATGTGCATGTACATAAAAATGTAGAAATTACATAAATAATACAATTATTTTGCATATATCCCAACACTAAAGAAGAAGGTACCATCTAAGTTTTAAGTAAATCTGTGTTGAAAAGAGGTTGTTGTAATTTTCATCCTTGGCTTTCATTAACTTATAACATTACTCAGAGTTATTTTTTGGATGTTCACAACAACAAAATCTAGCCTCTGCTATCAAGTGCGCCCATAGTACTCTTATCTTTAATGATACTTTAATTCTTTGACATAACATACTAGCATGACCTTTGACCTTTAAGAAGGCCAAACAAGAAATATTCCCTAAGTCACGTTTTTTCAATAACTTGACCTCAGTCTAAAAACGTCAGCCCCTGACAGATTTTTTCAGCGTGAACCGACCTCCGTCATTTAGTATTCTATATAAATACTTTTTAAGTAGTTTTCTTGTACCCGAGGTGTTCAGTGGTGTACCTACTTATGTTTAAAAGACCAACGCCCCAATACTGAAACGCTACGTAACTTTAAGACGTTCTTGAACAAATTTTTTTGGCTAGCCTGTTTTGTGGTTAGTGACCCTGACTGCTAAACCGCAGGTCGTGGGTTCGATTCCCACCCAGGACAAATCTTTGTGTGATGAGCATGATAATTTTTCGATTAGCTATGTATACATCTATATAAATAAATAAAATTTAAGTGTCTGCTGGTAATATTAAAATAACAGCTTTTTACTACATGCATATGAATGTATAGGTATATGGTACATATTATACTAAAATATCATTTTTTACAAGTTTTTTCTGTCTGTCTGTCTGCCTGTTTATTTGTTCCGGCTAATCTTTGTAACGGCTGGACCAATTTTGACGGGACTTTTACTGGCAGATAGCTGATGTATTAAGGAGTAACTTAGGCTACTTTTACTTAAAATTATTATAAAAAAGTAATGTTGCTTTTTTGATAAATTCCAATAATTAACATAACTACTTATTGTTTTTTTAAGCATGTTAAAATACTAACCCCGGTTTCTAAAAGGCTTTGGTCGATCGACAGATTAACAATCAATTATTGCTCTCTACATAAGGTTTGCCAGGACTTGCATAGACCGGAAGGTTAAGTTTTTTAGTAGGTACAGAATATTAATATTAAAACAGCGATAGTTCCCAGTCCGTATCCTAATTAGGATATTCAATTTCATGTGAATGGTGTCGCAGTCAAGTGTTCCCCAGGGAGGTTTCCGTGCATTGTCAAATGGTCGACTAGAATATGATATTGAGCTGTATTTCTATATATATATGATACAGTTGTATGTCCTAAATGAATAAGATATTTCGTTGTATAAATAAATGATATTTATGGTATCTCTTACTTGGCAACTGTTATATTTAAGCAATCATAATCATACTAATGCAAAAGTTACTCTGTCTGTCTGTTATGCTTTCAAGGCTAAAACGCTAAACCAATTTTGATAAAACGGTTTATGGGGTGAGCTTTGATCCCGAGAAAGGACATAGGCTTTTAGACATAGGATTTTTGGTCCATTTGCCTCATCAGTTCCTTTAAGCTGATATATTATACCCGCGGCAATTATTGCAAAAACTTATGCCCTTTAAAAGGATTCTAACCTCGTGGTTCAAGCCTACTCCATACCAAATTCCATAAAAATCGATTTAGCGGTTTAGCCATTAAAGCATAATACACTTACTTTCGGGTTCATAATATTAGCTTTTATAACTAATTACTTATTTAAATGAGTATTCCTGTAAATGTGTAAACAAACAGAATTTTCTAGGCACATATTATTATGACTGCAAACCTAATTATCTCTCAACCGCGTGAAGGGTGGAGCTGTGAAATAAGGAAGGAAAATTCTCAGAAGGGAAGATTAAGGAAATGAGGCACTTTTCACATGCCCTACTTACTTACTTGGTTATCCTACACCTGATTAAACACGGCTAGGAAACACTGGTTAAGTATGGTGAATTACATGATAGAAACAAGCGAAAATCGACCTTAACGCTTCGAGTTAAAGTTGTCAATGTTGAGGTGATTTCGACTCAAAATCTATGCAGGTATACAGAGACAGAGTTCACGTGTATCTAAGCGAAATAAATTTTGTTTTTTTTTTAGTTTTGTGACGTCATAATCTATCGAAATCTTTATACACATATATATAACTAGCTGTCTATATAACTAGCTGCCCCCGCGACTTTGTTCGCGTGTTTTAGTTTTAACGGTTTTTCACTTTTGCAACATTTTTCATTTATGCTCCGCTCCTATTGGTCGTATCGCGATGTTATATAGCCTATAGCCTTCCTCAATAAACGGACTATCCAATACAAAAAGAATTTTTCAATTCGAACCAGTAGTTTCTGAGATTAGCGCGTTCAAACAAACAAACAAATTCTTCAGCTTTATAATATTACTAGCTGTCCCCTGCGACTTTGTTCGCGTGTTTTAGTTTCAACGGTTTTTCATTTTTGCAATATTTTTCATTTATGCTCCGCTCCTATTGGTCGTAGCGTGATGTTATATAGCCTATAGCCTTCCTCAATAAACGAACTATCCAATACAAAAAGATTTTTTCAATTCGAACCAGTAGTTCCTGAGATTAGCGCGTTCAAACAAACAAACAAACTCTTCAGCTTTATAATATTAGTATCAATTTGACACATATATATAATTTTACACATTTAAGCAGTAGTAGGTCTAGCAATAGTAAGCACTACAGACTTAATTGCAAACTTAGGTGCCTACGACACGGAGAAAAAAAGACTGTTTATTTTTAAAATTGTTGCAAATTGATTATCACACACTTATTACTTTATTACTAAAAAATAGTAATTGCTGGAATATTCCCAATAATTTACTTTTGTTTTTGATCCATGTTGTTTGTTATTTACGCGTACTGGCTACTAATAATAACGTATTTCCCAAATTAGAATTTCCAATATCTATTTTAAAACTTTTACTTTATCGATAAACAAGATGGCGCAAATGGAGGCAGTTCTTTAACTTCAAAGTTAGTTATGTTGCAGGTTCGAATCCGGGATTGAGTATTCCACAAATGTTTGTTCTAAGTCTGTGTGCTCTTCGTGAATGTGAAACTAAACGTAAGTTATAACAAAGTGATTATTTAGGTTAAGTTTATTACTTAAATTCATCAAGTCAAGAGGACATTTACTAATGAAATTTTAATTATTTATGTTTATTGTCTTGACATAAAACTCGGTATAGATTAAGATTGAATCCCAAGAAAGGACATGGATACTTGTTGCCGCGACAACCGACACCCACGAAGTCGGAGCCGCAGGCAAAACCAAGTAACATATATAGTACCATTTCTAGTGTATTCTCAGAGATAACTCTGGCGAACATTATAATCTAGTTAGGCCTGTTTAGTTGTAGAACTAAACTGAACTGGTTTTCCTAAAATAACTTCCCCTTACTTGTTTCTCTAAATAAGGCGTGTTTATCTCGTTATCCATCAATGACTATTTATGGAGGATTCTTAGGGGTTGGAGGTGGGATAAGCTTGTTTTAAGTGGCTCTGTCTACTATTAGACCATCATAAAAAACTGAACCAGTGAGTGGTATTTGAGTTTGACGCAGTAAATTGGCATTCTCTTTGTAACATTAAGTATTGAGTATATTTCTGAGTATAAATCTTGAGGTAATTAATCTATACTTAGGTACCTACCTATCTATACTAATATTATAAAGCTGAAGAGTTTGTTTGTTTGTTTGAACGCGCTAATCTCAGTAACTAAGGTTCGAATTGAAAAAATATTTTTGTATTGGATAGTCCGTTTATTGAGGAAGGCTATAGGCTATATAACATCGCGCTACGACCAATAGGAGTTGAGCATAAATGAAAAATGTTGCAAAAATAAAAAACCGTTTAAACTAAAACAGCGAACAAAGTCGCGCGGGACAGCCAGTAATATTATAAAAAGGAATGCATTGTATTTTAGTAGTATTTGTAACGAATAAACTAAAAAACTACTGGACCGATTTCAATAATTCTTTCACCATTAGAATGCTTCATTATTCCTTAGTAACAGGCTATATTATATTTATTATGTTTAAATATTTTTAAACAAATGGCCGCTAGTCTAATATAAGTTTTGAATAAAATTTTCGTCTTCTCTGATAAGGAATGTTGACAGTGGCTCGGTAATATTTTTATGTTTACAAATAATCAATCATTTTTGATGGTTCTGTAAACATTTTTATCTATTAAATAATATGTACTTACTAAGTGTTTTACATTTTTCATTTAGATTCTAAAAAATAAATATTTTAATAAATCACAATATGTACCTACCTAATTACCTACAAATCGTATTAAATTTTCGCATGCACATGACACAGTTAGTTTCCCATTAATATATTATTTTGATACGAATGCTTATTAATCAAATTTTACGTGCAATTTGATAACGTTACATTATGGACGATACCTGGAAACCTGTGATGTCATTATGTGTCATTGTTGTATGACAAATTTTATGGTGGATCTATTAATTTTTTAAGTAGGTTATTCCATACTAGCAAAGCTGTTTAATATCTTTTCTAATAATAGGTATATAGTTCTATGTATATTATGTATATATTATGGTATGGATTTGTTGCTTATATCACAATAAGAACTAATTAACTTTTTTTTATAATACAGTGAAACTTGAATAAGTGGGACCTGGATAAGTGAGAAACCTCCATAACTGAAACTCATACTGAGGTCCCAACACTTTGGCACTGAATTACCTCTGTTAGTGGAACGAAGCAAACCTCTATATCTGAGATTCGTTCTTTCAATTTATTTGTCATAGTTACCTCTATACCTGAGACAGCGAGTGAATTTTATATGCATTAACCTCTGTAACTGAGATAACATCGTTTTGTTTGTTAAATTACTTATTCTAACTTACTTATTTCTTATTCTATCCGCAAATTCCGCACTTAACTAATTTTGAGCCTCAATGACCTTCAGTTTTAGTTTTGCTTTTCTATCGCACGGATGTTTATTTGAAAAATGCCGAAATGAAGGTTCAAATCGTTATCAATACGTGAAAAACTGAAGCTAATTTAATTACATTTTCGTACTATTTATAAAAAAACGTGCTTGAATATTTTTGTTTATTACATTTATTACCTTTATTATCTTTTTTGATTCCCAATAAAGATTAAAAATCACGTATAATGTTTACATAATACTTACGTTATTTTATTTAATAATCGCACCTCTGTAACTGAAATAACGTGTATTCTGACCTCTATTAGTAGAACCCTCTGTAAATGAGACAGATATTTATTTATACCTGGATATCTGAGACAATAAGTAAGTGGAATACCTCTATAAGTGAGACAAATTTGCAGATCCCTTGATGACTCACTTAACCAGGTTTCACTGTATCATTATACATAATGACCTTTGGATAGTGAGATCTGCAAATTTAACAAAGGTAGTTTATGTGTACCTTTACATTACACACAATATACCAATAAAACATAAATAATTTCAAAACATAACAAATGAATAAGTGTTCGAAATAATCTATTAACTAATTTCATTAAAAGAAATCTTTACTAAGTATTAATTCCTTCGTTTAACAAACTCTTTTGCTACAATAAGTACACACAGACAGGCACTAAAGATTACTAAGCCCAGTAATTGCTATCACTAAGCGCAATGCAGAAAGAAATACAATCTGGTATTTAATAAGGTTTTACCTAAACAAAGAACTGTGGTTACTACGCACACGTGTTCCGATAGAACCTAACACTCTGTTATAAAGTAAACATAATTATTATACTTTAATTGCATTGTTCTTTAAAATAGTTTATGTGCAGGTATTAAAAAATAATGTTGGTTTGTGAGTCTTACAAGACTGATAAAATTGATTTGAAATATAAGATTTACTAGCTGTCCCCCGCGACTTCGCCCGCGTGTTTTAGTTTCAACGGTTTTTGTAACATTTTTCATTTATGCTCCGCTCCTTTTGCTCGGAGCGTAATGTATTATAGCCTTCCTCAATAAATGGGCTATCCAACACTGAAAGATTTTTTCAAATCGGACCAGTAGTTCCTGAGATTAGCGCGTTCAAACAAACAAACAAATAAACAAACAAACAAACAAACTCTTCAGCTTTATATATTAAGTAAGTATAGATTTCAAAGGATGAAGGTCGATTTTCTTCCGCGGAAGGTGTAATACCGCCGGGGGTACATAGGTACTATTCATTTGCGAGGCTCCAGGTATAGGTTACATAATACTATTATCCTTACTAATATTATAAATGCGAAAGTAACTCTGTCTGTCTGTCTGTCGCGCTTTCACGGCAAAACTACTGAGCCTGAGAAAGGACATTGGCTGGATAGGATAACCGACATCCAAGCGGGCGGAGCCGCGGGAAACAGCTATTTACGTATAAATAATACCTTTAGAGGTAAAAACGAAGAATTTAAACACTAGGGTAGGTCTTTGCTTATAACCACCAGACTAAAAAAAAACCTCTGTTTTATGAAGTTAGATCCTTATGACAACTGTAACTTAACTGTTACTAATACTAACTAACCGTTAAGAGGGAATGAAGTTTACTAAAACAGTTTTCTCCAAAATGCTATAGAAACCGCCGTCAACTACAAAACAACGCTACTAATCTACTCTTTAAATAATTGTTATAAAGTTACTCGAAGATTATCATGTTATTTATTATTGAGTTCTGAGTATTGCAAGAATACTAAGTAAAACACAATAGGAAAGTGACTATTGTTTGTTAATAATCTGATATTGACCTGTTTTTACAAGTACTTACTTATTTTATTAATTTTTTGTTTCAATCGATAACAATTTTACTTGGCCTCTATTGTACGCAAAAAGAAGAGTGACATTTATTTTTTGAAGGATTTCGTGGCTAATATTGTTCTTAACTAAAATTTATAAGGATCAGATCAGCATTATAAAAGATGTCAGCAATTTTGTAAAAAAATTTGACGTGGTACTAATGTCAAATTGTCACGTTTATATTCATAAAGATATGTAGACGTATAATACTTGATGATCTTGCTAACACTATAAAAAAAGAAAAAAATAAATAACAAAATATTACAAAAAAACATAACCCATGCTTGACAGACGGCTAAAAATATACGCGTGAATCTAAAACGAAAAAGCTACAAACTTCCACTAAAAACTCGACCAAATATATTTAGTTTACTTGAATAGCATCACAGATTAAAATCACGACGGGATGCATGAATATTAAGCACCACAGCTTCCTTGAATGGTAAAGAGAACAAAACATTCAATATAGGCATCTCGACGCCAAACTACGTGCCTAGTTGCACTAACAAAAACTAGCCCATATAAACACTGTTTACCTATTATTCAGAAGGCCAACTACATATCAGCATGATGAAAATTCTTTCAATATTACTGCAAAAGATGTTTGGATTTGACAGGACCTCGCACAGACAGGACTCGAACCTGCGACTACTGGTTAAACGCATCACTCGCTTTACCAACTAAGCTACAGAGAATAATTTTATTCAATTTAGTTCAAGTTTGCTTTTCTTATTACGTCTATGATATTACAACGTACTTGTGAAGACTTTATAATATTAAATATTTTTCAATGCTCATTTCTTATCTAGAAATAGTCTTTAACCGATACTGGGATAATACCTAGATACATATTAATAAATTTTTAAGATATTTGTTTCGTATTTCGAGAACGGTTTCATATTGGTTTTCTGTATAATATTCCATTGTTCTAGATCATGCGATAACTGGATTCCTTAGTGAAATAGTGATTCGTGCTGTTATGGTGCCAAACTGGCATCGACTCTAATTCGGTCGTACAGTTAACCATACATCTGTTTCAAAGAATTGTAATATTGATCCTTACTGCTTTAACATAAAGGTGAAAGTGTGACTAATGTTGTGTACTTGTGTGGTGGATTGTATTTGTGTATAACGGATACAATATGATTTAGTTGACGTAACATGATGTATCGTTTGATAAATCGCTGTGGTAAGAAAGGGTGGATTGAAAGGGGACTCGATTAACTCTCTCGAGACGCGACTAATGTTCGATAATGATCGATTTAGCTTGACAGTTTTACTTTTGCCAGAGTACCATTTAGATTCTAGGTTTTTAGAGTTATGTGGCCAAAGGGTGTCAACGGGACCCCTATTACTAAGCCTCCGCTGTCTGTCCATCCGTAGTCCGTCTGTCTGTCAGTGGGCTGAATCCTGTACCGAATAAACCTTAATAGCTAGTGTTAAAATTTTAATAGAGTGTGTTTCATTTGCCGCTATAACAACAATAGGCATGTTTCCTATTTTTTTTTAATGTCCGCCTTGTAGATTAATGAATTTTATTGGACACGTATTTTTGCTTTTTTCCTGCAAACAAAAAATGATCAAAATACAGAGAACGGAAATTACGCGTGACGTCACTCCTCGCTACGATTTTTACCAAGGCGTGGCGTCATAAGCCCCCACTCCGAAACTTTAAAGCGCCTGTATCTTTGTAATTTTTTATTGTTTTGATTAAAGAAAAAATACGTGTGTAATATTTTTTTATTATCTAACTGACGAACTAAATAGATTTTAACTTTTCATACCCTCTCAACATCCCTATTAATCAAATTACATTAAAAATTAAAGGGGCTCCATAAAACGGTACAGAACCGTACATGCGCCAATCCGACTACATATTAATTCGCCAGTAATTTCAAATCCCTCCCAAAACGTGACTCAGTAATATTTCTCCTCATATAGCAACAGTTTCAATCTACCACCGTTCAACCGTAAATATTATTATGTTAGAACATAAACATACTTCTTATTACAACACCCACCACATAATGGGGTGTAATCGTTACCAGGATCGCGTATGAAGGCAGGAGCATTTATTAAATCAACACTAAACTTGATTAAAATTATAAGTTAAGGCGGAATTTCTGATATCCTTGGCGGATCTTAAATGTCTGTATGGAACTGTTGCGGATGTGTGATATTGTTTTAAGCTAATTTTCTTGGATGTTGCTATGCTAAGTGAGCTAGTCTGACGATTCTTGTGGAGTTCTGTATCAAAAGGCTGGTCCGTGGGTGAAAAACTGTGGTGTACGTAATTGATAAACGTATTCATATGCACTGTATTAAAAAGTAGCTAGATGTCATCATTAATTTTAGTTCTATTACTCTGTTTCTCGCAGTTCCTTTAGCGTGATTTTACCCAGTGTGTAGGTGTCACAGTGTACAGGTGTCCAGTAATTAAGGAATAACCTTGAAATGGCTTAGAACTTATGGACGTTCGGAACAAAATTATGATATAGGCCAGGTACATAGCCATCGTTTTTAATCGAAATACTAATGAATTTGATCCTTGTGTTGCGGAAGGTTTTACAAACATTTAAATCACATGCACAAAGAACACCCAGACTTAGAACAAGCATTTGTGGATCACACAAAATATGCTTGTCTCATGGGATCGAACCCACAGCACGTCGCGCACAGTGGTAATTGGCGTGGGGACTTATACCACTGTTATCCGTGCACTCAATTCAAGGTCATCCATCAATTAATAGACACCCTTTAAATATATATTTAAATGGTTTGCCAAATTTCATCCAAATCCTTAAAAACTTCTAGTTATAATATAAGTACGATGGTAGGAGTATTGTGGTATTATAGTTACAGTAAACAGAAGCCTGAAACTTGTTCAGCAACACGTTCGTATCGACACGTTCGCAGACGTGTTGCGAAAGCTCAAATAGCCTTAAATGGAGACATTTTACCTACAACCTATACCTGTTGCTAAATGAATATGCATAACGCGAATACGCCACCGTTAATTACTAATGTATTTGCTTTCACTGAAGTTCACCGTACAATAACTTGGCACGTCTAAAAAGAGATGCAAGATAGTTAGAGCAAGAAGTAACTACACGTAACCGGTGGGTAAGACAGAGACGGTGACATCTTTTAACCCTTTTCTTACGTGCCAAGTTTTTCTGGCTGTACGTATAGGGCATACGTTGCATATTTTCTATTACATTTTTAAAGCATGGAATAGCTCTTTAGCGAGCTAAATTTTTAGCTAAATTATGATTTATTTTCACTTTAGTACTGAGGAAATGAAGGAACTTTCTTCGTATTAAATTATGGTATACGAGACCTGCTAGCTTCGCTCGGTCTTATTAAGTTTAACAGTATTATGCTTCTAGTTAACTTATTTAAATGTAACTTTTCAGTCTTGGAGAGTCCACTTCTGGACATAATCTTTGACGCCAGTCTCCTCTGTTTTCACCAATCACTGTACATTTGATCTAAGGTACGAATAATATTTTTTGACGATAAATTTGGCTTCTTTATAAACATTTCTGTCTAAGAGTGATTTCATTATTGGATCTATTACAATAGTAACCAAATGGTTCAAAAAATCCGTCACTCCTACTAAAATGAACGGAAATGATTTATTCAGTTTGTAAATGGGAGATTTTTATCAAACGCTTTTAAAAGTAATTTTATTACGAATAGATGGTGCCGCCATTTCCTATCTACCTTTAAGGAATATAACATAACCAAGGACAAGAATGTAGGTCGACATTTAAAAAGCTTTTTGACAGCTTTCTTCTTTATTTATTTTTATAAAATGCTCAAAATTTTTCGGACACTGCAAAACTCAAACTAGCTTTGGGCTTAATCTTTGGCCTTGGAAGCACACTTATACACAACATAGAGTTTTTTTTTGCCTATTACAATTACAAGACTATTACAAGCAAAAAGTAGCCTATGTCCTTTCTCAGGCTCTAGACTATCTTAGTACCAAATTTCATTTAAATCGGTTCAGTAGTTTTGGCGTGAATGCGCGACAGACATACTGACAGAGTTGCTTTCGCATTTATAATATTAGTAAGGATGATATCGACGGGTTCCGGGCTAATTGTATTAACCGACATTTTTGGAACTTTACACCAGAGCAGTTTAAAGTTTCGATTTTTAGAAAAAAAATTATAACTTTTGCAAATCGCATTATTTTTTAAAAAAGAAAGATATTAGTGTTTTTATAACATATTCCCCATAATAAGATTTTTTTTTTTTCTAATATTCCTATTTTTAACGAAGATAAATGTCGCTTAATACAAAATGACCCATATTTTACTTTTTTTTGTTCCAGGCTAAATGACTTAACCGCCTATGATTATTGTTTCTTATTCCAGGCTAAATGACTAAACCGCCTAGGTTTATTACTTCTTGTTCCAAGCTAAATGACTTAACCGCCTAGGCATGCAAATAATGGCTCTAAGCTAAGTGCTTTAATCAAAGAGTTGGTCATATTTCAAACCTAAGCTAATTGATTTAAATACCATATCTTAAACTTATTAATTTATGGCTAATTAGTTTATGCGACTGATTTTTTTTAAATAAATTGTTTGTAATCATACTTGAATAATGAGGTTTGCAGAAATTGGCGGTTAAAACATTGATAAATTAAAAGGTACATACATAGGGTGTACCTACCTTTCTTGTTAATAATTATGAAATGTGAAATAAAACACACATTATAAATTGTTTAAAGATAAGTTTTTTATTTAAATTGACAATCAGCTTACCAAGGTTACAAGTAAAGTTTTTATCACAATTGTATAGGAATCAGAAGTTAAACAGTCTTTTTATTACGTAGCCTACAGTCTTATTACCTAAAATAATTATTCTCATTCTTCTTCAATTCTAAACTTTAACATAAAATTGAATAATACAAAAACTTTTTTTTTAGAGATTTTTCTTAATTTTTCTTTAATAACAAAAAAGGTTTATCTATAAACTAATTTCTTTTAAAAATAATCACTTAAAAAATTAAAATATTTACGAGCGTTTCTTTGGTTTTCATTTCTTTACTTTTTTTCTTCTCAATTTTTTTATAACTTTCTCAGTAATCAAAATCAAAAACATCTCTCGTTAAAAATAGTTTAGAAGTTTTCTTACCTATTATACGGGGTTATTTTTCAATGACCGGCCAATTTTTCACTGGGTGTTCTACCCATGAATATGAAAAACTTTCATTAAGGGACCGACTGTGAAATCACGAAAAAAAAATCAGCTGTTTCATACATTTTAGTCGAGTAGGTATTGAACTTTTGTATGAAACAGCTGTTTTTTTTTTCGTGATTTCGGAGTTGATCCCATAGTGAAAGTTATTGAATTGAATTTGGCAGGTTATTGAAAAATAACCCTTTAAATACTATCCCTAGTTTCTCTTCAATAAGAAAAATATTTTTGATCTCCTATGACAATAATAAATTGCAGTTCAATACAACAAAAAATAATAATCAAAATTTTAAAAATAACATGTTAGTTAAAATTCAACCAATCTTTTCCTTCTTACTTTCCAATTTATTTTTCTTCTTCTTTATACTCGAACACGTCTTCTTATTTTCCCATCAGACATAATGAAAATTGCTTAATTTGGCAGGTCTGTTTCGTCTTCAACATCAGTATCAATCAGTGTATCTTTGCCAGTATTGCTGGATGGTAGGTTGATATATTCTGAATGAAATATTCTTGGGATAGCGCCAGTGTCACATAGCTTTTTCAGGTCATTATATTTTGCTTTTGTGATAGGAAGCTTTGATTTATATTTTGCATTGAGTTGTTTCGGTTTTGCATAAATTTGTATGGACTCTTCTTTTGCATCATCTTGCATGCTATATTTGACGACCATCACGTTTGGCGTAGACCTCTTGAATGTTGCTACACGAATCTTGCTTATTTTACCGACAAGGTTTCCCTTGAAATATTTTTCGGACAATTCTTCATAATTCTTGAAGTCTTCGTGTGTAAGGCCTTCCACCTGATAGGGTCCTGGATCCTTTCTGGCTAGCTGACAAATTGTCAGCCACTGTGAAGGCGCCCATACCGTTGTGTGTCGAACAGAATTTTCTATTGTAGCGTGAATACTGTCTACTGTCATCTCTGTGTGTCCTGGCAGCAGATAATTCATCTGTATAGTTTCTAAATTTTTTGACATCAACAAAGCGTTGTGGATGGCTGCCAATACGATTTTGTTTTTATTTTGCCCGGGGCATGAATCCGAGTACAAAATTAAACTTTTAACGGTTTCACGTTCATCAACGTTTTCTATATACTTTTGCAATATAGTGGAAATCTCATTACCACCTCTTTTGGCTTCCGTTTCTCCCCAAACATAGCAGAAACCATTGCGGGTTACACTTTCGTAAAAACACAAGTTAAAAACTGTGTATTTTCTTGAATAAAAGAGTGTCATGCCGTTTCCATATGGGGTATTCAATACCTTTTGAAGGTCAAACGAGGTACAAATAATGGAACTATTCTTTTTTGGAAGTTCTCTATGACATTCTAACCTTTTCTTTGAGGCATCTTTCTCTTCCAAATGCTCCTTCATTTCTTGATTCTCAGTTAAATCTTTGCTCTCAAAGCGTAAACATTTAAGACATTTGTCTTTTTTCGGAACGTGGAATCCGATATTGAACTCATCAGTAAAAATTTCACGGAAAATCCTCTCACTTACGTAATCAACCCCTTTGCTGGCTTGATTTTCTTTATATATGCGGTAGAGATTTTTTATGTTTTTAAATTCTACTGGCAGGTATAATCTCGTACTATCCTTCCTACAGTAATGTGAAGGAAGTGCCGGTAATTGTTTTATAAAATTGACAGCTGAGGCCTTGACTGTGTCAGATGTCTTATTTTTTGGAATAACTCTTCCTCTTGATTCATTTTTTGCTGATCCCATAGATGCATTTGAGAGAGTGTAGTAAACGTATCGCTGAGTAATATCCAGAGTTTTTAGCAAAAATTGTTGACATATAAGGCGTCGTCCCTCTCCATCGTTAATAAAATATTTAAAAGTATTGTCTCTTGAATTACTCTCTTTTGTTCTTTTTCTTTTAATTTCTTCCTTTGACGACATTCCTACTAGCCAATCTTTTTTTCTTTCAGCGGACAAGGCCCAAAAATGATCAAATAATGTTTTCCTTCTTTCTTCACTTATCTCGGCACAATTATTCCCACATTTTTTTCCAACGCAAGGGTTTTCATGTACTCTCTTTTCTTGAACGATTGATCCATCTTTTTTTGTATATTGCTTGCCAGATTTTTTCAATTGGTTATTAAGTTTTTTTTTATTCTGTCTCTTTTTTCTTATACCATCTTCACCAACTGTTGTCTCTTGTGATCTTTTCTTATTTTTCTTCTGTTTTTTCGTTGGATTATCAAGTTCACTTTCGCTAGAAGATTCGTCACCAGTCTCTTTCCACGACGAGGAATCCCATACGAAATCTTCCTGATCAGATAAAAAATCCACGTAACTTTTTTTCATCACAGCCTGTTTTCTTTTCTTTTTTTTAGGTTGTGCTTCTTCATTTTCAGGAAAACTTGGTAAATCTTCATCTTGTGCATTTCCTTCTTCTAAAGACTTTCTCATAATATCCATATCTTTATCAGGAATAATTTCCATTATCGTAGGTGTGAGATGTTCCCTATTTTCTAAAGATTCATCTTTTTCTCTTTCTTTTTCTTGATTGGGTTTACTGTGTAATTTTTCTTCTTGTTGACAGCGCACTACTTCAGTTTTAGAAAGATTTTCTGTGTCTTCTTCATTTTGTGTCCTATCAATATCCAGATTTTCAGTATCAGTTGCAGTAATTTCTTGTAGGCAGTGTACTTCTTCATTTCTGGAAAGAATTACGGTGTCTTCTCTATTTTGTGTCCTATCGATTTTCAGGTTTTCAGATTCGGTTGCAGTAGTTTCTTGTTGACAGTGCACTTTTTCAGTTTCCAATAGATTCTTATTGTCTGATTTTTTTCCAGTCTTATCAATTAGGTTTGCAGTATCAAACACGTCAATTATTTCATTATCATTATCTTTTGAGTTCTGAAATATGAAAGTTGTTTGAATTATACCGTTATATATTATACAGTTTTTATACAATAATAAGTATTTAGTAGTAAATTTTGATTTAATTCTTTACTTTATGTTCGTTTATAATAGGATAGTGATACTAGCTTACATGTTTTAGGATAAGTAATAAAACTGAGCCTTGTCTGATAATAATAACTAGTAGGTACATACATCTTTTTCAAATTCGACCTCAATTTGAAAGACGTGCGAAGTGATTTTTTCATTTATTTCTGTCCTTATATTCTCTTTTAGTTCAGCTTTCGTCTTTTTGTATGGCGTTTTTATAATGAAGACCTTAAAACACAATATAATAGATTATAATAATCATAAAATATATTTTTTAAATTAGTTTTTGTGTTTTTAAACTGTCACAAACAAATAAAGTTAAATTATAACCCACTACCTTTGGATCTAGATCATACAGCAGAACGTAAGTAATTTACTCACCTCATTATCTTTCTTTGCTTGTGGTGATTTTTTCGGAGTTTTATAGTTCATGTTTGCAATAATATCTAAAGGTACATTTTTATTCTGCAACTGATCTTCATCTTTAGTTTGCAGGATATTTTCTTCATTATGCAATAAATTTTCTCCCTCTAATGGTTGCAGCACGAGCAGATCTTTGTTTTGTTCCATGTAGGAATGACTACCTAAAACTGTTACTATTCGAGACATGTTTTTTAAAAATATTTTTGGTTGCAGACTGGTAGAATCACCTTGGTTTTTATTTCGGTCAACCGTTTCCTTTCTTTTTACTTTTTCTCGTGTTTCAGGTTCCGAATAATTTTTAATTGTATTTTTAAGTAATTTCCGTCGTTCTGGTTCCATTATTAGGTGTCAAACTGCAAAACAGTCAGGATAATATTAAATTTATTAAAATAAAATTAGGTAACCTGATAAATAAGGAGTTATTTTTTACCCGTTTGCAAAATTTCGAGGTCAATTCTACTCATGAATTTTAGGGACCGTCCCGATCTGACGAACGAGCATTACACGAGCAGCTCGCGAGCCGCTCGCGAGCATGCCGCTTGCGGCGCTTGCACGTCTGTCAGACGACGTAATTGACACTAGTGCGTTCGCGCCATGCTCGCGAGGGCCCCCGATTGGATCGCGAACGGCTCACGAGCGGCTGCTGCAAAGCGGTAGGTAAGTAGTTATATATTATCGTTAGTCTTCTAGTGATCTTATAAAAACTTATTATGTAATATATTAGTGAGTACTATTATCTAATTTATTAGTAAAATTAAATTATTTAGAAATTAGGTAGTTAAAGTATTTGTCAAAAATTCTTCAGTAAATAGGTATACTTAATAATTATTATCATTGTACAAGTAAAGTGTAATGACTCCCAGTTACTTAATAATCAATGTTTTTCTCCAAAATGTAATAAACTCACCATAAAATCCAAAATTGACGACAAATGCTCTGCGCAGCTCCCACAAAACACTAAAACACGTACGAACTTGCTCACGATTTGCGTCAACTAAAACGAGGTGGGAGACGCCTGAAGCGCCCGCGCGGTGTGGCGCGCTATTTAAACGCGCGCGGTTTATCGCGCTGGCGCCAAAATCATTGTTTTAACCAACGTCATAATAGTCAATCCATATAAAATTTTGATTGTATTAATGTGTATACTATTCTTATTCCGTGTAAGTTAAACTGTTTGAAGTAATAGAACTTTACTTTTGTTATAACTGAAACGACACTGCAAATCAAATATTGAATAAAAAAAATAGGTTTAACCATAATCTTTAAATGTTTACTGTTGAAATCCTAAATAGTTCATGCGACCGACATATCATTATCTATTGCAAGCTAAATGGTTGAAGTGCCAACATCTAACATTGCATGTACAGAGCTAAATGTATGGATCGACACTGGGTATGAATGTGACAAAGAGGCTAAATGTATTAAACGACATTCTTGTACATTTACAAGGTAAAGCTAATTGTATTAAGCGACACTGGATAAGAATTTAACAAAGAGGCTAATTGTATGAAGCGACATTTCTATATATTTATAAAGTCAGGCTAAATGCTTTAACGTACGTTGCCTGTAAATTGTTGCTCCAGGAAAAAAAGTTTAAACGACTGCCTGGTATTTGGTAGTCAGCTTAAGTACACAGTTTCTAAATTTGACTCTATTTTGTGTCGCTTCATACATTGCAGTCCAAAATGGGCCTAAAAAATCCGGTTGTATTAAGCGACAAATAAGTGGTCCGATCGTCACCAAACCCAGCTCAAATGACGCAGAAAAATTCGCCGATTCCAAATATGTATAAAAGTCTATATCGCTCAGAGTGTCGCTTAATACAATTAGCCCGGAACCCGTCGATATCTAATTAATCTATGAAATAATCTTATAGATCACAAATAATGAAAATCCCCTAAATTTCATGTTTCAAGCTCAGAAACAACTTGGTTGCCACTTATAAGCTCCTTATGGTCTACAGTGCGCTAGCTTGAACAATACGTCGCCTGTGGTTACACAAGGTATCCTTAATTGCAAACAGATGAGCTCTCTTTGTCTCTGCTTTCCTAGTACTTTTCTGACATTAATAATTATTAAAATGTCTGTCTGTAAAGTTTTAAGAATAATTGTATAATAAAAACACAGATTTTATTTATCTAAAGAGTCATGTATTTTTATTAACTTAAGTTTCTTAAGTAAGTGCTTTCTTGCTTGTCTGTGAAAGAGAATACTTTCATGAAACCAGGAATATATGGCCGAATACTGAATTAGTTCCAATTAGTTTTAAGTTGCCGTTAAGTCTTATGATGTCTCTGTCACTTTTAGGTGTAAGACAGTGTCTAGACATTTGAGAAAGTCTTAAAGTTAAGTTGCGTTTTAGTATTCGACGCATAGTCTGCCCGAATTGCGCAAGTGTAATAATCTACAATAGTTACTTAATAGTTTCATAAAATCACACTTTGTCACAATTTTTAATACAAATTTTATCCATATCCTTTCTAATAATAAAAATGCGAAAGTAACTGTATTTCTGTATGTCTGTCTTTTGACTATGATAAAATGGTATTGGTAAGTAAGGACATTAAACTTTTGCCGCAATAACATCCATGCGGGCAAAGCCATGGATTGAAGCCAGTTTATTAGAAAATACGTCAATGCCTCTGCGCAGTAAGTAGCTAATGATCACAGACATGTATGTTAGAGGTTGTGGTACAAAAAATCAAAGCAATGTCTTGCTTGTATAAAAAATATCTGAACAAGATGCCCTACATCACGGTAGTAATTAAATTCCTTTGTAAAACAGTAGCCTGAACCACACACTGCTCACTTAATTAGGTTACATGCAATCTGCAGATTGTATGTCTGCTCCGATTGAATCTGCAACTTGATTGGATAATTAAATGACTCGAGATATGTCGAGGTTCTCAGACAAAACATTGCTACGAAAATCAAACCTTCAGTTTTTTCAATCGGTAAGAAAAATTTAGTGGCTCCTGTGTATGATATTTTTTAAATAATTAGGGCTGGTGGCTTTGACGATGAAAACTTATACTGAGTTAACGTTGACATGAGGACTGACGATACCAGACCGTTCGAAAAAACCCACTCTTAAGCCAGGTTCCTATATTTAAGTAAAGATTTGTTTTGCTTACGGACGGTAGAAATTTATAAGTAAAACGAAGAAAATTCTACCGTCTGTCATATAGGAACTGGCCATTAGTAGTTTTTTTTTTATAATGGGATAGCTTACACATGGCCATTTGATCCCACACTAGGCAGAGCCTGTATTAGAGCAACCAGACAGCTGATAAACATGCTTATATATTTCTAAATACATACATATTATAGATAAATTACACCCAGACACAGAACAAATGATCGTGCTCATCACACAAAGATTTGTCCTGCGTGGGAATCGAACCCACGACCTCCAGTTTAGCAGTCAGGGTCACTAACCACTAGACCTACAGGCCCGCCAAATTGATTAGACAAAATAAATGCGGCAGTTGATGTTTTAAAAGTACGACTTATTATTTTTTCTTCAGCTACTGGAAGATATCTGTTGAAGCTATCATTAATTATCTTGTTATACTTATTACGAAGGTTACAAGAAGTTATTATTAACTTTGACTTATTCTTTCAGTTATGTCTCGATAAATAAGTATATTCTTAGAAAAACAAAAATATTTAATAATCTCTTTATATTGGAATTTTGGCTTTATCTTTTGTAAGTAGATATATTTTTAACTTCGGCTATGATAAGAATCTTTAATTAGTTTGCTAATTTTAAGTGATTGCTAAATTAGTGGCTGGACATGCCTTTCCGTTCTCCTTCAAAACCATTAGGTATAATGTTCATTCCTTAAAGTACCTATACATAGACAAGCATAGAATGCGCGCATCACTAGTAGACCGTTGTGAGCGTAAGCAAATTTTTTGCTGGAAGTACTACGCTCGTTTACTGATGATTTAAGTGATTTTCCGTGCGATGGCAGACATATAACCGAAAATATCGATGGTTTTGATATTATCAGGTAAATGTTAGGTTTTGAGATAGTATTAATAATATAATTCGGCGTGCAATGTTTTAACATTTTTTTTTACTATTTTACGTGTTCATACTCTATAGTTTACCTATTTTTACTCTTATTTCATGCATTCCTTCATTCTGTGAACTTTCAATCTCGATTCTCCGTGACAAATTCCTTACGGAGAATAATATGTTAATGACGACATGCCTTGCCAAATGTATGTTGAAATTACCGAGTTGAAATTTGAAACTTATTTAAGTAAAATGAGGCCGATGTTAGCTGTTGATGTAACTTAATGATAGGTACGTCTTAATACTGATATTGATTGCATCGTCATGTTGTTTTGTTTTATTTGATACTTTGTTATTAATTAATGAAGCGGTTGCTGGGTGACTGGCTGACTGGTTATCAGGTTTAGATACCATTGAAGATGTGTATGTGTTTTTGTTGATCTAACGTTGTATTTACAGTTATATCCAACAAATAAACTTGTGTATATTATATATATATATATTTATTGTTAAAGCTGGGTAATAAAATAATCTCCTCCCAAAAAAATAGGGTAGATGACTGAGTATGAAACCACAAAATCGATATAGGTAGCTGTCATTTAGATAATAAAAACGGTATTGGAAACGTATTTTTTGCTTTTATCAAAATAAGACAAAAGTGTATATAGGACTATAGGTATATTCCTGTTCCCCGCGACTTTGTTCGCGTGTTTTAGTTTTAACGGTTTTTCATTTTTGCAACATTTTTCATTTATACTCCGCTCCTATTGGTCGTAGCATAGGGTTGCCATACGTCCCGGTACGCCGGGACATGTCCCGGTTTGAAGCATGGTGTCCCGGCGTCCCGGCCGATAAGTAAATTGTCCCGTTTTAAAAATTATAGTTATTTAATAGAGGGCTGGACTTGGTAAACAGTAATATACCTCCAATAAACGCGCTCTAACTAGCTAGGCTAATCGTACGTGGATAGAACGACGTATGCGCTGACACTTGTTCGTTCACGTTTCACGAATTTACGTTAACAGTGTCAACGCATTTCGAGATCGCAGACTCTCAGCGTTGACAGAGCAAGAGCGCATTGGCACGCTATCAAGCTCACTATGTGACTTAGAGATGTTTGATACGAGATCGATTTTTATAATGTATTGATATTTTATATCGATTTTATACATCCAGTTGATACCTGGTATCGATACTTCTTGAGCGAAATCGACCTAAGAAGCGTGAAAATTAAAAAAAATTCGAATATTATTATATAAAAAATATTAATCACGTTATACAGTTAACATAATCGCGATAAATAAAACTCTTTAATGATAAGGAACTTGATAACACTTAAGTTTCAGTTTTTTTAATAAAATACTTCTGTTAAATTAAGTAAATTTGCGCGTGTAAAACTAGATTCAGGGATATAGGGAACACTGTCCCACTCTGTCACGCACACTATCGTACACTATCGGGCGCAGAAAAGCGGCAACAATTAGGTTAAGAAACTTCCTTACCGCTGGATTTTATATTTGTTGAATAATTTATTATATTTTGTAATAAGAATAAGACAAAAATGCCATGCACAAATGAGGATATTTGATGATTATATTTTGTGTATAAAAAATAACGATGCCATGGATAGATGAGAATGTTATATTTAATTTTGTTGATTATATTTGGGGTTTATTAAAAAAAATACATTGTGATAATTTTATGTTTGTTGATTACATAGTGTGCTAATTAAAAAAATGTTGACAGATAGGTACTTACTTTAGTTAATGTTGATTTCGTAAAAATATTTTTTTTTATCAATATTTTGTAAAATTATCAGAACTATTGAATTGGCATTGAATGGCTGTGTTAAAAGTTGTTCTGTGTTTAGGCAAGGACTAAACCTTTAAAGTTACCTATTGTTGTAATAAAAGTTCCGTTTTTTCTACCTTTACTAGTTTTTCTTGAAATGTCCCGGTCTGAGTCCTCACACTTATGGCAACCCTATCGTAGCATGATGTTATATAGCCTATAGCCTTCCTCAATAAACGGACTATCCAATACAAAAAGAATTTTTCAATTCGAACCAGTAGTTCCTGAGATTAGCGCGTTCAAACAAACAAATAAACAAACAAACAAACAAACAAACTCTTCAGCTTTTTAATATTAGTATAGATTTTTCACTGGATAAAGATGAGTAGTTAAATAATCTTCTCTCAAAAAATAGGGTAGAAGACTGAGTATAAAAAGCCAAAAACGATGTAGTCCGCCATTTATATAATAAAATCAATATTGGAAATGTATGAATGTATTACTTATTTTTATTTTTAAAATAAAACAAAAATCTATACTAATATTATAAAGCTGAAGAGTTCGTTTGTTTGTTTGTTTGAACGCGCTAATCTCAGGAACTACTGGTTCGAATTGAAAAATTCTTTTTGTATTGGATAGTCCGTTTATTGAGGAAGGCTATAGGCTATATAACATCACGCTACGACCAATAAAAGCGGAGCATAAATGAAAAATGTTGCAAAAATGAAAAAACCGTTGAAACTAAAACACGCGAACAAAGTCGCGGGGGACAGCTAGTGTCATAATAAAGTTATAAAGCGAATCAAAGTTTAGGATTGAGGGCTATAATAAGTAGGTAGTCTATTTTTTGCTTTAAATGTTCAAAATTGTCAATTCGTCATGCGACATTTCAAATTAATGTATCATCGTATGTTTTTGGTTATGTAAAAATACGTGTCTAATATTTTTACCCGACTGCGCCTGAACGAAGGTTATGTTATTAATTTATCTTTCTCACGGACATAGACAAAAATTACATCTAAATCTACCCTATCGAAGGTACTTATTACCTAACATAAGTTTAAACAATTATAACTACCAATAGTTAAACTCTGAAACAAATCTGATTGCTATTGCTAGTAGTAATCCACAGTAAATATAAATCCAAAAGCAAGTTATTGCATAAGCTATAAGAACATG
The DNA here is from genome assembly GCA_932294365.1 of Diachrysia chrysitis. Lineage (NCBI taxonomy): Eukaryota > Metazoa > Arthropoda > Insecta > Lepidoptera > Noctuidae > Diachrysia > Diachrysia chrysitis. Next base: position 1,665,225 of record OW028659.1, on the reverse strand, counting down.
ATTGAGCTACCGATTTCTGTAATAGGGGCGTGTTTTCGCAAGGATCTTATATACGTAATAAGTCATTAGCTGTCGCGATAAAATGGCTGAAAGTCGATTAACTTCGTATAAGGTTGGATACACACGGTAAACGTATTATTAAAGTGCAATTTTCATGTAACAACCAGTATTTGCTTATAATGTCATTCACCTACCAATATAGTCCTTTGAAACAGCATATTATGCAAAAAACATGTCTAATGTCGTAGGAAAATTGGTAAAAAATGTCTTCTTTACTTACTTTTTCCCTCAAAAAAGCGTGAGTGCTCTCAACACGACGTGTTTAAGTGCCGATATGACGTCACAAGCCACTTAAACTTCAGGTACCCCTTTCTTGTCCAAAAAACTTGACTTAATTTTGAATTCGGGAAGGAAAATTAACATCTCGAGGAGCGAACTTTTGAACCGCCTTCTGACTGAAATAGGCTTGAAAAATCGTGTTACGAATCATGAATCTTAAATTCGTAACTTTTTTTATTCAAAGTTGATGAAGATTGGAATTAAATCAAATGAAGTGTAAGAGTTTCGAAACCATTTTTTTCTAAGAACGTAGGTACGGTCCTGCGCACGTGTTTGGTTACAACGAATATTAAAAATCAACCTTATTTTTCAGGAGTGAAGTTCTGTTTTTATTAAATTACTGTGTTCGGTTATGTGCGGCCGTCTGTACTTAAACCATTTTTTGCTTGATCGTCCGATTTAACTTATAAATGTTTTGGAGTTAAATTTTGTTTACGCAGAAATACTCAGCTTAACGGCACGTGTTAAATATTTTTAGCGGTAAAAGTGTTTATTTACTAAGTAATATTTTTTGTTGACAGATATTTTATCTTATTGTACAGATCACAATGAATTAATCCGTACCAACTGGATGCAAAGCTTCTGTCTGTTTATTTCGTTTTAACGGTTCAAACGGTTCAAACTTATTTTTTAAATAATATTTTTGTGTTTGAACTCCAAGAAAGTATTAAGAAACCTCTTTTTATTATTAAATGTTTAAGTGGTGACCAAATATAGAAGTAGTAGGAGATCGTTTTTAACTATGAAAGGAAAGGGGAGACTATACTGCGTTCGCAATTTATAAGCCGAACATGTAAACAACCACGAGTTTAAGGAAAAACAGCTGTAATGCTTTCATATAAGGTTCAGTTTGCGCTACAACTTTAAATTTTTTCTGATTTTATTAAGAGTACTAGTCAGTCTAATATAAACTTTATTTACACTCGCATAAAATTAATGTTTGTTTGATTGGAAGTAACATCAATTGGCACAAGAATTTAAATATACTATATCTACATATTTCGGTTGGTATTAAGATCTACAAAATTATACACACATACAAATTTCTGGCTTAAATTAGTATAACTATTATGTAAGTTGTTTGTATGAAGTCTCTTTGTCCATTACAGACACATGAAGGCTTATAACAAGGTACAGAGTACCCATATCTAAACGCTGACGGTTCCTCTGTAAATTCATGAATAAATTTAAATTACATTTGAATTCGTATTACAATATTATAACATGATAGTATGAATGTTAATGGGATGTTTGTTGGCTTCTAATGACCATGACTTCTAATGATATTCCTACAGGCGTTTAGCAAGAGCAGATTTTAATCTAGTGATAGTTTTTTTAGTACTGATATTTTGTTCGACGGGCCTGTTGGTCTAGTGGTTAGTGACCCTGACTGCTAAACCGGAGGTCGTGGGTTCGATTCCCACCCAGGACGAATCTTTGTGTGATGAGCACGATCATTTGTTCTGTGTCTGGGTGTAATTTATCTATAATATGTATGTATTCAGTAATATGCAAGTATGTTCATGAGTTTTCCGGTTGCCATAATATAGGCTCTGCCTTGTTTGGGATCAGATGGCCGTGTGTGGGTTGTCCCAAGATATTATTATTATTGATTTTGATATTATTATGTCGTCGCTTTTAATTTACGGTCTGGTAATTATCCAGGGACTTTAGGAGACACTCTGGTGGTTTTTTCTAGAAAGAATCTTGCTTATTCCCAGCCTCTACCATGGCTGCGAAGTTACAAAGGATTTCTTAGGCGGTCATTAGATAGTCGAAATTGATGAAAAATATCAAAATATCTGGATAATTCGTGATCCTTTTCAATCTAACATCAATCAACCCCTTACACAATCATCTGACATCAATCTAACCAAGGTCACAGATTGAACTGATGCCAGATTGATAGTGTAAAGGCCGCCATAGGGTCCAAAATTATACATATACACTATATACAAACCCTCAGATTAAACCTGCATTTGTATGTACTTATAGGAATTTGTTTCACTAGTCCTGTAACATCCGAAATTCACTATCATAGTATAAATAGCAGCCTTCAATTCATACGGTATTAGATGCCAAGAGCCTATCTCGTGTGAGGAAAGTATTATGTAATAGATTTATGATCGGAAGCGGCTCAGCCTTCCCGGCTTACTGTTATAGAGTTCTTTGTACCTTCAGGATAATAGGATGAAGATAAAATGATAGAATTTAGTTTCAGACTAGATTATAATATACTTATAATAGAAAGTGATTTAATATCGCAATAAGTGATAGAATCTTACGGTTGAATACTAAAACTTCAATCAGATTTAAGTCGCCGTTAACTCTCATGCTGTCTCTGTCACTTTAAGGTGAAAAAAGTGATAGATATTAAGTACGTCTTAAAGTTAAGTTGCGTTTGAGTATAAAAGCAAGCGTAGAGTGCGTGCATCGCTAGTGGCCGTACCGTTGTGCTGAACATAAGCATGCAAAATTTTTTAGCGTTAAGTATTCCACGTTGCTGTAAGTCGATACCTCTTACTGAAATCGCAAATTGAGCCAACACCTCGTACGATCCCACCTTAATTGCTGATTTGTTTTGTTTAAGAATAAAGTAGTCTTTTTAAAAAATATTTATGGTACACCGTTCGACGTCAAACGTCAACGCCGGCCGTCGCTGAAAACCAGCGCTGAGGCTCTGCTTTAGCATGAACCTCAGCATATGCTGAGCGTTGGCCGTTTTGCACAAATGTATGTTAGTTTTATCGTTTTTTTGTATTTTTTTTTATGTGTCGCATTTGTCGCAATTAAACGTTTTTCTTTCTTTTCTTTCTTTCTTTCTTTCACTTGTTTAGTGATGTCCCGTGCGAATATAGACGTTTATGCGAAAATATTGATGGTTCCGATATTAATAGAGTAATTAAATGGAAATTAGATTTTGGGATGATATTAATAAAACTTTTGTCACTAATTTATCCTTATTAAGACGACGCTTATTCATACTTGTGCTCACTGTTCATACTCCGTTAGGCGCCATCTGTAGTTTAATTGTTTATCCTCTATTTAAATGAAATTCTATTACTTAGTAGACATTATTTTTCTACAAACATTACTGTCTAAATAAAAAAAGGCCTTCATAATTTTCCACATTAACATTTGTTAATTTTTCTGAGCCTATGTTCTTCATCAAAATACAGATAAATAGACTCGCAAATGAAAAATAAACAAATAGGTTTGTGTGATTCTCATATTACAGAATTTGCCTTTTCCATAAGGGAATGTATTCAGTATAATATTATTGAACTTAGAAGTCAACATTATGATGTTTAAACTAGAAACACCATTATTAATTTCTTCAGAAAATATTTTCAAAATTCTCAATGTAAAATTTTCATTTAGTCTATATACATACTAGGCCCTTGTAAGATAGTAACAAGCTGATATGTTTTCTATTATAATATAATATCTATTATAATATTCAGCCGCCACCCGGGGGAGATCAAACTGGATCCAATTTTCTTACATTCCCGACCTAGCACGTCTACAAGATAATAGTGTTTGTTAAGATAAACAATAATATAATTTGAAATATAAGTCTTCGTGTAACGTTTGAATAGAAAAATAATAATTACATAATTTATTTAATGTGGCTAAGTGTCAAAAATTTTATTCAATTTGGTTATCTGGTTGACGATGATTCTGCCAATATCAAAGAAAGCACTGCCTTTGTTAAAGAATTGTCGTTTTAAAAATAAAATTGTTGTTTAAAAAATAAATAAAAAAAATATCAGTTATTATTCACGTAAAACTAAAAAAAAGTTGATGTTCAGCTAGGCTTACGAATTTGTGAGAAATTTGGACAGAAAGTCGAATTTATCTTTAAAGATGTGTCATGTCTCACTTTGTTATAAACAGCTGCTGCCCGCAGTTCCGTCCGCGTGCGTGTCGGTTATCCCTTCTAAAAGTAGCCTATGCCTTTTAAGATCCAAGCTTATCCCCGTACCAAGTAACATCAAAATTGGTTCAGCGGTTTAGCCGTGTAAGCATAACAGACAGAAATACAGACGAGTTACTTTCGCATTTATAATATTAGAATGGATTAATTTATTTCGATGACCATTTCCATGATTATTTATAACTTACAAATAATTGAACCACTCTGTGTCCTTATCTTCACCTCCCTCTGTCTCATCTGCTTTTCTTCTTATTTCTCATGATATTGTGTAAACATATATATGGTGTTACGTAAGTACAGTCCTATGTACAACATTCGCCAGTGCAAGTACATCAATTCGCGAAGTCCAAAGTTCTGAATCTCGAAGCCCCGTATATCTACCAACTTTGTCAAGCAATTGTTAGTTCTTCGAACTTTATCTTGTACCTCAGCTAAATGGTTTCTTGACAATGCATCGTATTGAACTTAATTAGGTCAACGGATGAAATCTATTACTTATTAGACTATTGACTTTTAAATGATGACTTTGCTTAATTGAAGGAAATAGTTATTGAAACCTAATTTAAAGGACCGCAGGGCAGTGGAACTAACGAATTAGAAAAGTCGAGCTTATCTCATTGAAAATAAAGTTACATACATACATAAAGTTGCCAGTGTTGTACAGTTCGCTGAACTAAATTAGATATATCTATAATACAGGTATATAATCAAAGTCGGGCTTGTAACTCAAGAACGGGTGGACCGATTTTCATGATCTTTGATTTGTTGGGTTCGTCTCCACCCTGAACTGCAGAATAACAAAAAAACATAGTAAAATTTCACGAAAAAAAAAAAAGATGTCTTACGGGAACGGGGATTACTTACGCGGGTGAAACCGCGGGGCACTGCTAGTTTTGTATCGTATAAAGATAGCTTGATACATTACATTTTCTTGTCTCAAGTGGTAGGGGGGTAGGCCTGCCCCCCTACTGACAAGCCGAAGAACTAAGTCTAGGGTTAGTAAATGTAATGATATCATGAATTCAATAATTAATTAATTAAGTTTTAGTATATGCGTTTGAAGTGCCAGTGTTATCAATCAAAAGTTCATAGTGTTGTTGAGCCGATTTCTGTCAAATGTGTATAGTTAGTTGTATACAATATGTATTTTTCCTAAATGAATTTTAGGACCCATTCATGTTAAAATTTGATCCGTGGTGTTTGGCAACTGGGCCTAACTCAGTTGTCTTATAATACTATTTTAGTTTAGTTGTCTTATCTTTTCTGTGACTATGGCCTATCTTTTCTTTTTGTCTCCCGCTTGGAAGGGAGGAAAGTGGAAACTATTTTTCCTAAATTCCTCTTATTTACTACTTCTAAATAATTTCGTTGCGGGTTCCAATACAGTCAATCTTTCCCTGGGACACACCGAGCTTTACTGAATCGGTGGTATTCATTGGTTATCATTGCTTACAGGTTACAGATCCTAGCTTACAGGAGTTGCTATGATGGGCCTGTGTGGTGGGCTAATTTCAATTACATTTTCAGAACATAATATAATACAAAATTTACGTTCACATCAATAATTCATTTTCTCACTTTAAAATTCAGTTACAAAGTACTAGACCTTTTTTAATAAGAAATCTAAAAGTTTCTTAGGTTACATTAATAAATTTTACCTGTACCCTTTACTAAAAAATGACACAGTTCATACTTGCACCAGCACCACCAACAGATACCAGGTTATAAATGAAAATGAATAGCATTTAATAACAACGGCACCCAACTGAATAAATTCAGAGCTTAGTTTGTTAGTTTAAACAAACAATTTAGTGTGAATAGGCCAGTATTAAAACAGGCGAAATTCGCGTATATCATTGAAGTTGTCGCTAAACTTTTAAGTAAACTGTGTTACGGAGGGCTCCTTTGAGAGAATATATTGCTTTTATGTTTAAGATGGGACGAGCAACAAGTCGGATAGCTCTTTATTTCTTAGATTTTAAAGATTTCTACATTTAGGCTCCGTTTACAGTTGACAATGCATTATAATGGTTCTAGTGTTTTAGATATAGTTTGGTTGACTAAAAATAAAAAAAAAACACATTAGTAGGTAGAGTCGTGTCGGCCTAGTGGTTCAATAATCCGATTTGTGTGCACAAGGTTGCAGGTTCGAACCTATTACAGGCAAATACCAATGTGACTTTTTCAAAGTTATATGTACTTTCTTAATTATTCTAAGACATCATTGACAATCGGTGAATTAATACATATTGATTATAACCAAATTTTATCAGATGCTAGCAAACTCTTCTCTACACCATCCTTGGTTGAATGGCATTAAGTCCGTCTTTGTAACATTTTTTATTTGCAAAAAGTTACATCTATACTGCTGTAACATATTATAAGAAAGTTCCCCGCCTCGTCTGTCTGTCTGACCGCGATAAACTCAAAAACTACCAAACAGATTTTCACGTGATCCAAGGAAGGTTTGTGTGTATAAATAATTAATTTTTTTGTCTATCCGAGCGAAGCGGGATCGCTAGTACATTAATAAATATTAATTTCGTCGAAATTCATATTGTAACAATACATAACCATGTAAAATAATAACATTATTTTCATATTTATTAGGAGCTTTAACATAAAACAATACTAAAACATGTATATAATAATAATATTATGTCTATATCATACATTTATTTTCATAGGTTTGCATTAAAAGGGTTATAAAAAAATATATATAGGTACAAGAGAAATCTGTTTATAAAAAATGGTTTCGTAATTTAGTTATTTGTTATTTGTTGGTTTGTAAGGTTTTGATTAATGATTCATTTTGGATGATTTAAAAAGTACTACATAAATGAGTAGGCTTATTATTTTTTGTCACAAAACTATGTTGACCTAACACTTGCTAATGACACATAACTCGTAACACAAGTATACAAGGTGACGTTTTTGTCGTTGTACACACGGAAACTATGTCCTCTATATCGGTTACAAAAATTATTGGTATTAAAAAATTAAATAAACGAACAACGAAATCTCAAATGTCAGTACTATTACCGTAAAACTCTTATGGCTACAGTATCAAAAATCGAGTCCTTTTTTTCATTTGTTTTTTGCTTTTTTTAATCCAAGTGTTTTTGTAACCGATATACAATTTCCAATTCTATTTATCCCTTTGGGCAACATAATTCTGTGTATTAAACATATATTCATCGTAACATTTATTTAGAAGTGGACATATATAATTTATTGTTACAAATATCGTGGGAGTTGTAACAGTTCTATATTCTAGATTGTTCGGAAATAATGTTACGATAAATCAGCCTTTGTCATATTATATGTTACCAGCTTATGACGATACGAGATCCTCGGAATATTTGTAAAAAGGGAACTCTTTGTTACAATTGAGTAGCTAATATGTTTTATTTATTTAAAACTTTATGTACAAAATGGTACACAAGGTGGACTTAATGCCACTCGGCATTTTCCGTCAGTCAACCTTAGGATATATTTGTGTTTTTATTTAGAAAAGGTAAGGTACATAGAGTCTAAATGTTTCTCAGGTCCTGATTTTAGGAAGTAACGATAATACAATAAATCTTTTATTTTAGTTCGATAACAAGGGATATGAAGTTTGTAATTCTTGTATAGGCTGAAATTTTCTCTTTATAAAACACATTTAATCATGGAAACCATACCTAGATGGGCTCAACACGCCCGTCAAATCTTGTCGTCAGTTCAATGAAATATTAAAAACCAAACTGCCATTTTTCTATCAGAACAAATAATTCTATCACAGAAAGTCAACGTTGTTTTTGCACTTATATATATCTACATAAATATGTTACTTAATGCATTGCTGGAATCGATCGTAATAAATGAAAATATCAGCGATACCATATCTTATCGACCTTGCGATGCTACCACGAATTGATAGCATTTTATGGTTCTAATCTAAAAAGTAACAACTAACTGAAATATCTAGAAAAAACAAGTCATCGGCGTCGATAAGTCTAATATGAAATGTACACTCACTTTGTATCCTTTGCATCTCAAATAATGTTGGTACTTAAGAAAAGGAAAAACAATACGGTATTTGACAGGTTTTAAAAACTGTTCCACGTTATTCTCTAATGTCTAAAACCTCAATAGAAAATCTATATTTTAAGCTCCATTACATATATTGCAAGAAATATAATTATGTAACTGAAAATAAAGTAGACAAAAAAATAATTTTCTTTGACGATTTTCTCTTGAAATATCTCGTATTTTTCTTAACTGACTAAATAGTTGGTTTACAAAATTCATACTAAATACGGATGCCATCAATGGATCCTTTATTTTAAATGCTGTCAAATACCCTATTAAAATTTTACAAATATAATACTAGGTAGATGAATTTCTTGAATTAAGAATGTCCTCCTGTTTTTAAAACTGCCACGAGTTTCTATAGTAGATATAATATGTCTTAAATGTTTTAAAGAATTTCGTTCAAAAACGTTATTACCGTAAACAATCGAAGTCTTTCATACGCAATCATATCTAATTGATACTGAGTGCCAAGCCCATAACCAATACACTGTGGCATAGTGGCCCAAATTCCTTTATCTTTAAAGATAAGCTCAAGTGGAACAGAGACGACTTTATTCCCGGCCCCTGTACTATGAAGTTTTAGAACTATAGTTCCTGTGCTGGACTGGAACTTGATCCGGTAAATTTGAAGCAATTGGTAAGTATTTTTTCGCCCAAGTTTCCATTTGCGCATTTGTACCAGAAATTATCTTTCGGAATGGAATTATGATTGTTTTAACATTAAGAGTCCCTGATGGCTGATCAGTTTGGGCATCCAATCAGTCGATGGATTTAGTATAATAAGTTAGTTCCTAAATAACGGTACTCACTGAAATACGTTCAGAGGACTTTAGTCCAATGGAAATAGCCTCGGACTTCTTCCATCCCCTTACATGGGTATGGAAGAAGTCCGAGGCACCGGAGTCAACTTCCGCTCCTAACATGTGGGACTGCAGTTCTTCTAAAATCTCTTCGTCATCCTAATTGTCCGTAAACTTGATATTATATCACTTCTTCTACTTCTTCTTAGCCGTTCTCAACCATTTTGATGTAGGCCTCCTTCAGATTGCGCCATCTAACCCGGTCTTGTCTTATCATATCAAAAAGAGAACTTATTTCTTATTTCTAGTATGTTTAGAGTTGTTTATTACACGGAATCTGATTACGTGGGAGGACCTCTGTTCCGATGCTATTAAATCGCCCATCCTGACCTTGCCTGCGTTTAACTTTTCGATCCGATTAGTGATTTCAGCTGACCAAGCGTCTTAAAAAGGAGCTAATGACAACTCTTATTAACCAACAAAATTAATGACACGAGAAACAAAAGAATGTTTAAATACCATTTTATGAAACAGTCTCAATACTTGCTGAGCTGTTCGTATTGACTTCAAAACAGATGACTTTACAAAACAAACCTTAATTTATTTTATGATGATCAAATCTTTTATGGTTTTATAGATATTCGATTACGCTAAACACCTGAATACATAAAGGTGTTCCAAAGACGATGAAAGCGGATTATATACATTCTAAAAGATTTGTTTTTTAAAAGTTTTCATATTTCCACACTGATTTACCTTCTGATGTATTAATTCTATTGATTTTTAATCCATTTCATAGTTGATTAAATTTAAGCAAAACCGTTCGTGTGCTCAAGTTTTAAATAAAACCCCTGGACCTGACAGACATCGATTCTGAATTATAGCCTTTCAAATTCGTACGTATTGTTAGTTATCAAATATTCGGACTTGCTCAAGTCTGAAGATTGGATTTCATAAAAATCAGTAAAGTTTTCGAGATCTGTTTCTTACACCGATTTTCGGGCTGCTTGATTTATTTTGGAACTTTTTGAAGTTATTAATACTGAGTTATTATTTTATGAGTGGACGAGTACGTTATGGTCTCTGCTTATGGTGATGAATTTGATTAATGACTTATGTTGACGTTTTCGATAAACGACTACTTTTTTTTAACGAAGGAAGTTTATATTATGTATCTAAAAAAAAAAGAATAAAAAATGTTGTTCAATGATCTACGGTTAAAAAAATTGTTTTTTTTTTTCGTTAGATCCCAGTTTTTGCGTTGTTCTACAAAACATCATTATGCATTTTCGTTGACTTATGAACGATACCCAATATACAAACAAAAAACAATGAAAATACCGGATAGCCGTTATCTAGTAGAGTCGCTAATTAGGGAGGATACCTTAGTGGGTCATGTTCTCAAGTTCCGAGGGGTACGGCAATGTTATTGTAGAAAACATTTCTACCTTGTGAAATATAGTTCTGATCTTTATTAGAAGAAAGAAAAACTTTTCATTAGTTAGCTTCATAAATCATTAGAACGAGACACGAATAGCCGAGTGGTATAGGTCACCACGCCAATTACCAATATGCGCGTCGTGCTGCAGGTTCGATCCCCGCATGGGACAAGCGGTGATCGTATTAATTGTGATCCACAAATTCTTATTTTAAGTCGGAGTGTTCTTTGTGCATGTGAATTGAATTTTTGTAAACATCCCTGCAGCATAAGATATTAAATGATTAGCGTGCTCTTATATTAATCACTAGCTGACCTGTGCCCACTTCGTTGGGCATAATGTTAATAATCCTTTTTTAGTTCATATGACCTAACGATTTAAATTATTTTATTAATATTTAAAATTTAATTATCTATACTAATATTAAAAAAACTACCTTTCGTAACTTAAATATAAAAGTTAGACATAATTATGCTGTCGTTGACTTTTTTGTAGGCATTTTCAAGCTCCACATCTTTTCTCTAGAACTCAAAAATATATCTTTCATAGTTAAGGCAGCGTTCGTAAGAATCGCTTTCATTCGACCGTTTTTTCTCCGATTCACTTTGCAAAACGGACTACCACGTAAAAGCCTTTTTATTTTTCGGTTTTTTATATAGCCTATGACACTCAGCAATAATGTGGCTTTCTATTGGTGAAGGAATTTTTAAAATCGGTTCATTAGATCCCGAGATTACCCCTTACAATTTAACAAACACAAACTTTACTTCTTTATAATATTAGTATAGATAATAAAGTATTCATAATCTATGTAACATGCTTGTAGCTGATAAATGGAAGAATCGGAAACTCTGAACTAGTCGAGCGATTAAAAAAAAACCCTTAATTTTTTTTTAATTTTTTTTTGTTACTGCGGCCCCAGAAATACACACTTAGTGAAAATTTCTACTCTAGCTATTGAAGATAATAAGATACAGCCTGCTGACAGACAGACAGACAGACGGACAGCATAGGCTTAGTAATAGGTCTAGATGTCGCATACGTCGCCCTAATAAAATAGAAGGCAAAATTTAAACTTCCAGGCAGTGACCTCGGTAGCTTAGTTGGTAAAGCGACTGGCGCGTCAAGCCAGTGGTCGCAGGTTCGAGTCCTGCCTGAGGTATAAGGTTTTCCTTTTATTATTTGTATTTAATTACAAATATTCGCTCCGCATGCGCATGTTCAGTGGGCATCCTTCGGCTACGGAACCCTGAAAATGCGCGTAAACCAAGATATAATTATCTACTAAAATACTAGCTGGACAAAAATGAATTCATTTGAATATTGGTTGGCTTTTGAATATTATGCTGGTAAATAAAATTTGTTTTTAAAAGCATAATCAAGATAATCTATACTAATATTATAAAGCTGAAGAGTTTGTTTGTTTGATCGCGCTAATCTCAGGAACTACTGGTTCGAATTGAAAAATATTTTTGTATTGGATAGTCCGTCTATTAAGGAAGGTTATAGGCTATATAACATCACGCTACGACCAATAGGAGCGGAGCATAAATGAAAAATGTTGCAAAAATGAAAAACCGTTGAAACTAAAACACGCGAACAAAGTCGCGGGGGACAGCTAGTGGATTATAAAATAAATTCGGTTCCACCTAAAAGGACTACTCCTACTTTGTCTTTAAATTTTTATTATTCATTATTATATGTAATTTCAATTATTATTCAATGTTAAAGCATTAATTAAAATCGATACACGTATTTTATAATTATTATCCAATTTACAAGCACTTTAATTATATCGGTATTTTGGCATTAAGGTCTCTGAGACCTCATTAATCAACGATAGGGTTAACTGGATTAAAAGTCGAGTTCCCGTGGATTTAAGTAGTATTTTATGTATATTTTAGCAATGATAGAAGCAAGTTCCTAACTGAATAGTGTAGTATTTTTTTTAAGAGACGGTATTCCTGATCTAATTTGTCAATAGTTAACATAGATGGTTTATGTTTAGTTACGCCACTATTTCAAAACACGGTTGAAATCTCTATTCTCTCATTCGTAGATATTCGTCCGATACGACTGCAATTCCACACGACGGGAGATAGACATCAATGTAGCTAATTATTTGCCAGCCAATGGGGGTGTAATAGTCAACTTAGGCAGTATTAACCACACTAGTGGCACAAAATGACAGCTTACAAAAGGGGATATAAGCTAGCCTGATAGTAAGCAAATACAGCTAGCTGCCTTTGGCCATCTTCAAAAATAATGGTAATCGCTGACAGATTTTTAAATTTTAAATTGGTATCAGAACTCCCAAATTCAGATGAAATCCAGCAGCGTACTTCATATAACTTTCATCCTGCCTCATGCCACGCCTCATGCATGCCCCTACCATATTTTGATTGTCCATAAACATCTTTTAATTTACAAATAGTTAGTTACGCAATACGTGTCGTGTGTGATATTATTCTAAAGTATCATCCATCATCGAACAGTATAGTGAAGATAAGTATACTATAAAGTGCGCCTGACAGAGTATGAGCTGTGAGCACAAGTATGAACAAGTAAAATCGTAAAATTGTGTTAAAACAGAGCGCGCCGTTTTATTAAAACTATTTTTGCATAAACATCTCACTCAGAAAATCAGTACGAGCTACTTACAACTAAAAATTAGCTTACGCTCGGCACAACGCGTTACTAGCGATTTGCGCACTCTATGCTCGTCTATGTATACTCTAGTGGTAATACTCTACAGAGCGTACAAATCGCAATGAGATATGCGTTCACCTTTCATTTTTACGTCCGTTCGATAGAAAGTTACGACTATGGGGTTATTAGGGCATTGTTCATTTGTTTGGTCTTTGTTTTGTTATTTTTGTTACGACAAACAGTCTTGCTTGTAAGAATTGTTTACAATTCAATTTTGTACTTCGTAACTACTTGATTGGAACTTGTTTGATATTGGTATTTGTATTTTGTGTGCTTAGAATTAGCTTTGATTAATTGATTATTTAATAATGTGTCTTTTTATGAATTTAATGGAATTGTTTTGAATTCTGATTTGCTTTTCTATTTTATTACAAAACCAACTGGCAAGTTAAGTCTGAGTTTTATATCCCAGGTTATTAGAAGTCTTAAGCATGGAACCATTCTGCATGATAATTTCAGGCCCTTAAATATTTTGATATATCATTTTTATTTCATAAATATAAGCTACCTTAATTCATGTTAATGTTTTAACATAGGTATAAACTTTACGTTTAACTACAAGTTAAAATAACTAAAATTAACATACGGTAACAGCTAGCCAGAACTCAAGTTACTTCGTCAAAGAGTAAGAGCCGGGAATTAACGAGAAGTCGAGTTTAATAACTCCGCGATTTAACCAACTTAGTTTAGATTAAGATGTGATGTTAAACCTACGATTATACTGCTTTCACAGATGCAGTTATAGTACTTGGTCCTGTTAGACTGGGTTACAATCTGCAGGATTTTTTAACGTCCATGTTTTAGAAACTGTGTTTTTGTGCACTGATAGGAATGCCCCTTTTGTTCTTGAGATAGTTTGATATAAATTAGAGGCAACAAAATATTAATATGCATTTATTTTTGGTTTCAGGTATGTTTTACAACACGTATTAGAACTGGAATAAGGTAAATACTAGTTTAACTATAGGCTGCGAACTGTTGAATTTATAGACTTTATATTTATTGTTTTTATCATTATCCTTCAGAGTGGTACTTAGTAGCATCGCCCAATCACCACTTCAATTAACACTGCGGGTTCAATCCTCGTTTCCAACATTTCTGTGATCTAATAATTATTATTTTGAGTCATTAATGTTTATGCTACAAACGAGAGAGGCTTTCAAAGATTACTCTATAGTCCGAGAGTCGTATTAATTAAAATTATTTAAAACATAGCGAGTCGAACTTCCCACCACCACCGCCGGTGCGCCGCCGCATCAGCTCATGATAAGCGACTCCTATTGAGTCTGAAACTAGTCGGGCGATCGCAAAAATGTGCGTAAGTAAACCGTTTGTTTTAAATAATTATGAATACTCCTCACGAAAGTTATTATACAAATGTCTTAAATATGATTGGGTATAAAAATGCATTCATCCGTATCTTATATTTTTTCATTATAAAAGCTGACAGTATCGATCCTCAGGCGTATCGTGGTAGATAACGATAGTACAGAGGGGAGTGGTCATCGCCCGCTAAATAGTAAATACTGGACGCAATACTGACTCACTAGCTAAGGTCTACGGTCAATGACTTTATAGTTCTAGAGTTAGTGATTGTAGAAGTAGATTTAGCCGTGTAACTTGACTTAACTTTAGATTGCTCTGTCTGTCTGTCGCTATATTATCTACATCTTAAAATAAATACTGACATTTTCACTTTTTGTAATATATTAGGCCGTGGTAGCCTTTTAATGAACGGATTTGTGTGCACAAGGTTGCAGGTTCGAACCCATTACAGGCAAGTACCAATGTGACTTTTTCAAAGTTATATGTACTTTCTTAATTATTCTAAGAAATGTCTTAGAATAATTGTGATATGACAATCGGTGAAGGATAACATCGTGAGGAAACCTCCTAACAATTGGAATCTGAAATCGCCAACCCGCAATGAGCAAGCGTAGTGATCAATGCTCGTTCTTTCTCTATATGAGAAGAGGTCTGTGCCCAGCAGTGGGACATTTATAGGCTGGTATTATTATTTTTATTATATTAATATATTAGATGTCTCACAATAAGTTCGGACCTGTTTGCGTAATTTAATCTTGAAATTGTTCGTATAATAACACCGGTGTGCAATACACAAACCTTGTTAAAAGGAAAGTCTTCCAAAATAACCGTAACATTTGATATATCACATTTATGTAATGGCCAAAACATTAGCAGTCAAAACCACGCGTCGATCGAGTCCCATACAGTTCGTAATTGGTACCGTTTGCCTTCAGACGGACAGGAAAAACCGGGAAAAGTTGTTATAATGTTCCTTCACGTTTTTCCTTGAGGACTTTAATACGATAACGACCAGCAAAGGGTCGGTAAATGCTCACAGATTCTCAGATATGGCGATTATATTAACGTTATCACCACGGAAATTATTGTTGGATTTTTCCAATCTTCCAGGTAGAAATCTTATTGTTTTTCGATGAAATAATAAGGAATAATAACAGCCGTAAGTATTATATTATTTATTTATTCAGTATTTTGCAATAAGACTTATGTACAATGCCCCGAAAAAACGGTTTAAACAATTTGAATGTGGCTTCACACCCACATTCAAATTGTTTAAACAATGATAATTGTTTAAACAATAATAATAGATGACAATAACACGGTAATTCTAATGACTTAACTAACAAAATCTTAGGTGGGTATGTTTAAGAGTCAGACTAATTAATAAATGTTGTTCTAAAAGTTTATAAAAGCATCTTGTACATCTTGCTCTGTATACCGGTAAAGTCGTATGACTTTAGCCCTAGGGGATGACTTTGACCCTAAATTGGTAAAAGTTTGAAATACGCGCCACACCTCTCCTACAGCCTGTTACAAAAAAGTACGCGTAAAAATCAATAAATGGCAGCACATATAGTCGGTGAAACAGTGTTTCGAGCTTGAGTTCTTTTCTCTGATTGGTTGATCTAGCTGTTTTCGAAAAGTTTGTTTATGTAGCAAAATTTTGTAGTGCAAACTTTCGTCTATAACATAAAATTAAGGTGAGTTTCCTTCTAAATATTTGATTAAAAGTATGATACTTACGTCAGTGACTCTAGGCATCGTATTTTTTTATCAAGAAATTAAACTATTTTTGTGATATTGCGAAAAAGTGATTCTGTCAGAATTTTAATAAATTTTTGTTTCACTTTGGCCCATGGGCCAAAGTAACCCATGGGTGTATATTATATTGTTTTTTATGATTTTTGTTTTCTTTTCATCGTTACAGGAGAACCACAAACAAAATATTTATCTACTATGCCTTCAAGATATAAAAGGCTGCCAGGAAGTCGCCGCTACGTTGATTACTCCGAAGAAAACTTGCAAGAATGTTTAAGCATGATTAGGTCAAAACAATTAACACAGCGTGAAGCTGAAAAACAATATAATATTCCACGAAGCACAATAAAAAATAAACTAAAAAATAATTTAAAAAATAAGTTGTAGCTCTTGGATGAGCGAAGTCTCGTCTACTCAAGAATTACCTGATGACGACGTCGAGTTCGAAGTTGAATCAGAAATCAAAAAGGACATGACACCACAAAAAGCTCTAGTTGTTCAACATGCTGAAGAAAGTAATGCTGTGGATGTTAACGAAGAATCAGACGAAAACCTTCCGCTGGTTTCAATTTCTAACAAAAATCGGTTAGATTTAAAATTAGATATTAAACTACACGACCACGTGCTTGTCAGATGGGAAGCCCACATATATCCTGGCAAGGTGATTTCAACATGTGTAATGGGCTTATGGTAAGTGTAATGAAAAGAGGAGCCTAATTTTGGCGATGGCCAGCATTTAAAGACGAGCAGTTGTACCGTTGGGAGGACGTGATCAAAAAAATCGAAGTACCAAAGTTCGAAAAGAAAGGCTGTTTCTTAGTTCCTGAAGCAGATTTGCTATAGTTTTATGGTATTTGATTAGTATTATTTTCTTGTCTGTTCTTGATTTCAATTTAATAATATTGAAACAATAAACGTTAAAATTACCATGTATGTGCTTTATGAAGCAGTTTTTTACTTTGCATTCCCATTTAGATTTTTTTATTAAAAGTATGTTGAGAACGGAGTAAAATAAAACGCATTTGTTAACATAAGTATAAAAATATTTAACTAATATTAAAAAAAAGTTACTCTATTTGATGTGGTTTTGTATTTTTTCATCAGTAGATATATTTTTTGAAGTTTAGTTTGTCCCAACATCAACAACATTGCGATTTCAGAACAAGAAAATGAGCAGGCCAAAGTCACGCAAGCCCTAGAGAAACTTTGGCCCAAAGTTTGACAAAAAAAATATATACTAAATCTTTTAAATGGCTACCAAATATTTATGTGTATAGTTTCCTTATATCCCCAACAATGCAACTAATTCAATAAAATAAAAATATAGACAAACCCCTTTCAACTGTAAGGTGAAAATGAAAATATTGCTGAATATTGGGTCAAAGTCATACGACTCTACGGTACTTGTGTCATCATTACAGTGTAGGAACAAATATCATTACTACACTTGCTTCTTAAGTACATAAATAAATCATATTTTGGGACACCTTACACACAGCCATCTGATCCTAAACTAGGCAGAGCCTGTATTATCGCAACCAACTGATAAACGTACTTATATATATCTCAATACATATATATACGTATTATAGATAAATTACACCCTCAGAACAAATTTTAATGATCATGCTCATCACACGAAGATTTGTTCCGGGTAGTTTTCGAACACACGGCCTCCGGTTTAGCAGTCGGTGTCAATAATCGTTAGACCAACAGGCCAGTCATAACTACATACTGTGAATTCGCAAATAAAGTAAACATTTTAGATGCTAAATGGATTCTATGTCTACATCAATTTCTATCCGCCATTACAGGGTTTCAATGACCCTTGCATAAACGCCTAAATTATCTGCAGATGATGACAATAATATTTGAACAAAATATTCAACTAAAATTATTCTCACAATCTGTTATACAAGCAAATAATTATGTTAGTAAAATCTGACATTGTAAAAGGATATTATAAGCACACATAAAGCAGTACTTCAAAGTAAAATTATAATTTTATCGTCTTACGTAAGTTAAGCCGCATGACGATAGAAACAACAAATTGCGAAAATCGACTTTAAAGCTTTGAAATAAAGGTGTTGTTAGTATCATAGTAGAGGCCACTGATGTGCGGTTAACTGTACTAACGAAATGTGACAAATAAGTGGCACTTTGTGTGTAATTAAAGCAGTAGTTTAATGAAGTCAAATTCTAAAAGGTAACGTTACCTTAACTTTAAGTAGAAGTTGCTCAGTTTCAGTATAAAATCAAGAATGTGTGGAAGAAATATAGTTAGGTTGTTTTTACCACATTTTAATCACAGAATAACTAATAGTACTATTTAGTTTAAGGAAGTTTTATGCATACAACAAAACATAATTATAGTACCTGTATGTAGTACTTAAGATATATTTTGTAGTTGAATTAAATTAATAAAAGACCTTAGTTAGATTTTAAATTAACACTTGAGGTAAAATTTTGTAAAAGTTCATACCAATTAATACTGTAGGATTTCGGACGTTTTTAATACAACAATTATTATGATTATAAAAAGTAGGTACACACGGCAAACTAGATAGGTTTGCAGGCTACACAAACATTTTACATTATATTATTTTATAGACTAAATTTTTTATTTCATATTATAATCCGCTTACATATACTGAATATAATATTATTATGTAATAAAAATTTTATTTTGTACTATAATATGTTAGTGTGGCCTGCAAATCTATCTAGTTTGCCGTGTGCAAATATAGATACATAACTAACACATCAGCCTATACCAAAAGGTAGGTACAACAAAATACAAATCCAACATACCTTGACGAAAAAAACTTTAATATCCGGCGAAAAATAAAAAAAATAATCCGACAATTTTCTTTGATGTGACAGACGTGTAAACATGGGTTTGTTAACTGACAATCAAATGGACCTTCGGTTAGAAACCGTTGCCTTTTAAAGGATCAGTTTTCGTTTCAAGTCTGACGTGTTATATCTACATTGTAAAAAGATTAATGTTTACGATGGACCCGTTTAAAATAGTAGAATTCGGTTCGTCCTACTCAGGTCTAAGAAAACAATGATGAAGCCAATAAAGAATTTGATTTGAAATATTTACTGAACTATTTACGTCCCAAAATAGAAATATCAAGAAAACAGAATCATTGTTTTCTTAGACCTGCGAAGGACGAACCCAATAGTTCTGTTTTCTTGATGTGTCTATTTTGGGACGTAAGTCCAGAAAATATTTCAAATCACATCCCTTATTTGTGTGAGAGTAAACAGATATATAAGTTTACGCCATGCAAATTTAAAATAATAATAATCAGTAAATTTGACGTCCTCTGTGGTCGAGTGGCGTACATACCAGTTTTCAAGGTGTCGTCGCTAGCTCTGAGGTCCCGTCCCACGAAAACACTTAAATCAGTAAACGAGCTTCGTACTTACAGCAAAAAATTTGCTTTCGTTCAGCACAAGCTACTAGCGATACGCGCACACTATGCATGCCCATGTTTACTCTAAAGTTCAGGCTTTTAGAAGCTATGGAGGAAAAATTAAACTCACATACATATAAACTTGTATAATAACTTCCGTGAAGAGTATTCATAATTAGTTGAACCAATTCGACTCGCGACACCACCGCCGCCGCCGCGTCAGCTCATGATTAGGGACTCCTTTTGAGTCTGAAACTAGTCGGACGATCCCGAGACTATACGTGAGTAAACCGTTTTGATTTAAATAATTACATATAAACTGAAAAAAGTACATTATTATTATTGAGCAGTCGTGTACCACACTGAAATTACCCACCAAACATCGTGATCTTTGAATATTTAGTTCCAATACCTGTTGATCATAATTAAATAGTTTGAGGTAGAATCAGCCATCGTTATTAATTTGGCATGAATTAATATTAGTTCCATCTTCATACCCTTATTCCCTGTTGGTTTAAGACAGCTCCGGGCTAAATTAAAACTACGGTACTAGTTCCCTTCAATGGCTTTACAACTAGATATTGGCGCTTCCCTTGTACGCTAACCAAATCAAAATTAAACCATTGCTATCTTTTACTAACATACAGCGTGTGAAAAGGACGGCAACAGATAACAACTAACTTAGAAATGTCAAACCAGTTTTTTTTTTTTTTTTTTTTTGGCTGAGGTCTACTGCAGTTAGCCTGAGCGCAGGCTTTGACTGCTTCACCGGACTTTTGGCGAGAACCGTAAGGCCTCCAGCCAGAGCAAGTAAAATAAACTAACTACGTCAGCAACGTTCACTAAGGGCACCCCCTGCGGGGTTCGGACCTCGACTTAGTGCGTTGCTGACTATCTTAATAAGGCAAAAACAGCAAGGGATGGCTGGATCTGAGTTATTATTATTTAGGGACATATTTTTATTGCTAGTTTGGCCGGCTCGGGCCAGCTTGATCTAGGGACGGGGGGGTAACATTTACGTTACTATTATTTATAATACGCGACGGGCCTCGCCGGCGAGGACGTAGTATACGGCGGTTGTGTTTTGTATTGCTACTGCTAGCTAAGTCGAATGCTTCTTGTAGAAGCGTTGTCTTATCGTCGGGATAGGAGAGAGTGTGTCTAGGACGTTTTATCTTGGAGATGACTGAAGGTCGGTATCGCGCGGCCGCTACGATAAGCGGGTTACGGTGGGTTTCGGCGGTGTCGAAGAAACGGGTCGCGGCGCGTTTCATGAACTGCTTGATTGTGGGCAGCTTTAAGTCACAGTGCAGCTGCAAGTTACGAACGTAACCTGAAGCGCCCGTGGCTCTACGCATGAAAAGGTTTTGGAGAGTTTGCATTCGTTTGAGTCGATAATCGGGTACGTGAGAGAATACGACGCTGCCGTAAGTCATGATAGGTCTGACGCACGCAGTGTAAATTCTCTTCTTGCAAGCAAGAGAGAGTTTACTGCGCTTGTTCAACATACAATGAAGTCGGCCGAGGGCGAAGGCGGCTCGCGCGCGTGCCGCTTTGATATGAGGTACGAAGCTAAGCTTCTGATCAAGGATCACACCCAGGTATTTGGCTTGCTGCTCCCAAGGGATAGGCTTGCCGAAGAGGCTTATGGGTGGAGCGGGAGCGGGAAGCCGCCGTTTTCTACTAAATAGTACGGCTGCGCTTTTGGTAGGGTTGACTTCGATTCTCCATTTCGTGAACCACTTCCCGAGGGCCGTGACCGCGGTCTGGAGAGTTCGACCTATCGCTAAGGGGCTGGTACCTGAATAATAAATGGCCGTGTCGTCGGCGTACAGAGCTACTTGGGGCTTGCCACCGCGTGGAATGTCGCTGGAATACAGCGAGAAGAGGAGTGGAGAGAGGACGGAGCCTTGCGGGACTCCGGCGAGGATCGGGTGAGGGGAAGAGAGTGTGCCTTCAACGCGATAGCGAAAGGAGCGATTCGACAAGAAGACACGGATGATGTGCACGAGACGATCTGGCACTTCGAGTTGGTACAGCTTGTAGATCAAGCCGTTGTGCCAGACCTTGTCGAAGGCCTTCGCTATATCGAAGAAGAGCACACCGGTGAGCCGTCCACGCTGAAAACCAGCGCTTATATGCTCGACTATACGGTGGACTTGTTGGACGCACGAGTGTTCGGTTCTAAAACCAAACTGCTCGTCGGGTATGAGACTCCTGGACTCGGCATAATCCATTAAACGGGAGTAGATGATTCGCTCGTATAGCTTCCCAAGGACTTTGAGTAAGCTGATAGGGCGATAACTAGTTGGCTCAGACTTCGGTTTACCGGGTTTGTGGATGCCGATGACTATCGCCTCTTTCCACTGCTGTGGAAAGAGATTGTTGCCTAATGCTGCATTGAAGATGCCTGTCAAGAGGATAACTAATGCTGGAGGGAAGAGTTTAATCACCTTATTGGTGACTCCGTCTGAACCGGGCGCTTTACGAGGGTGTAGGTCCTTGATAAGAGAACGTACTTCGTCTACTGTTACCGGCGCGAGAGGGTGTTCCGGGTCCTCTGAAGGAGGAATCGTGGCCTTACGTTCGACTTCGGCGTCAACTCTGGCGAGGTGGGCCGGGTCGACCGGAAGGTTACTGGGCGTACATTGAGCCTCCAGGCTGTCGGCCAGGCATTCCGCTTTCTCGTCGTCTTCAAAGGCGAGGCTCTGATTCGGACGATTCAACGGGGGCATGACCGCTTCGTCGCAACTACGTAATCTACGTTGAAGGTTCCAAAACGCGTGATGGTTAGGTTCTAATAGGTCGAGAAAACCTATCCCACCGATCCTCACGCAGAGCCCTTATGCGTTTCTTAACAGCGCGCTGTAGAGAACGCATACGGGCGCGATTAGAGTCGTTGGGATAGGTGTCGTAGGCGCGTATAGCCGCGTTCTTCTCCGTCAATAGGGCACGGGCGTCGTCCGGTAGGAGCCAGCGAGAGTCTTCTGTCACCGGTACCGACCGCGAACACTCGTTCACCAGGGACTGCACGTGCTCAGTGAGGGAGTCGATCGCGCCTATAGCGTCTGTCGCGGATTCTACATTGTCCGGTATCGAGTCTAGGTGCGCGGATTGGACTGACTTAAGGCGAGTCCCAAGCTTCGTCCAGTTCGTAACTATCTTAGTGGGGATGGGTTGACCAGCGTCTGGAGGACCTACTCGCGGACTAAAGGACATGATCACTGGTCGGTGGTACACGTTTCTGCGTGTCGGTAGATTTGTATAAGAGTTTAAACTATATTTGATAGCTCTAATTTTCGCCTGTTTTAGAAGATAACGATGGCTTAAAATAAGTTTAGTGTCAGTTTAACAGAATTGGGGCCATTGATTTATAGGCTGGTATTATATTTATATTTGAAAAAGTTACACAATTCACTTATTTTTATTAATTGGTATCTGTGAAAGATATAATTGGACTCACAAACCTTTTCGGCTAATTTGATACATTATATATTTACTGGAACTTGAGGCTTCAACAGAATATATAAAGTCGTTACTAATGTATTAAGTTTTCTTTGAATATTTGAATAAATGAACTACAATTTCTTTTGTATAAAGAATGGAAAATCTGAGAATTCCGACTAAGTCGACAGTTTTTTTTTATATGTGAAGATTTCTCGGATCTTTGTAAGTAACCATTTCCTAGAACATCAGCATTAGCCACCTAGAGTCTCTCTTTACAAATTCTGAAGAAATATACTTATATTTTGTAACCCACATTTTTTTTTTAGACTGCACGGATAGCCGTGTGGTATAAGTCACCACGCCAATTACCATTGTGCGCTACGTGTCGCGTGTTCGATCCCCGCGTGGAACAAGCACTTTTGTGATCTACAAAAGGCGTGCGGACTGGGTATGAAAAGGAAATATACATTTAGTCCGCGAGATTCCTAAAAAAAAAAAAAAAAAGAAACTCAATTTTTTTTTATCAAATCAATAATAAATGTCAAAGTTATAGCGCTTTAAAGTTCAGGAGAAGGCATTTCATCATCTCATGCGACATTTCCATTCACTGTATATTCCTCATTGTTTGCTTAAGTAAAAAAAATACGTGCCTAATATTTTTGAATAATTATGTGACGTGTGTTAGCCCGTATCCCTATTGCTTGTTTCAAGTCTGGGTGTTCTTTGTGCATGTAAATTAAATGTTTGTTAAACCTTGATACAGTGATTATATATTTACTAGTGTGAGAGCCGGTCTTTTTCTTCTAAGTTCCTACTCCATTAAATGTAAGGTAGAAGTATCATAAAACCTTATCATAAAATATCTTTGGAAAAGAAACAGACGAGTGATTTATTGATCAGAAATCGAAACGAAAGCAAAAGAAACATGGATTAACATCCACTGCAGTTTTACTGCTAATGAATGTCGTCTGTCTGTTACGGAACCCGAACCGTGTCACGCCCTAACAGCTTATTAGTTTTTAATGACTCTTCAAATTGATGTCAAACTTTAAGAGCAAAAGTACATTGCCTTGTTCTTGATAAGATTAAAGCGAGTTTAATATTAACTTTAGCTATGGATTTTGTTTTTTTTTAAATATACATTTTTTCCGCCCATTCTTTTATAATGGCCAGTTTTTCTATGTGTGCATCTCATTTGTCACTTTAACCATACTGCTTTAAATAAACACGTTGCCAGTGTCAGTGTCACCTCTGCTGAATTTACATTGTATTGGACCGTAAGGCAAAGGTAATCGCGTACTTTTATTTCACTTTACGCTCATGCTATAAAAGTGCCCTATAATGTCAAACATTTCACAAAAATATAACCAATAGTATTTTAGAATACCCGCGCAAATGTGTTAATATTAGAAATACATTGGGCTAGACCTGAGATATTAATAGTTACTGTTTTTTTTATGACTGCATAGTTAGCTCTCAGAACTGCATCTGACCATTATAACAGTTTGAAAACACTAAAACTATCATTCCTAAGCTTCTCTTGCACCTACTTATTTCTAAGTCCAGATCGTTACTAAGACTATTTAAATGCTAATCAAATTATTTCCACTATATAATCAGCACCAAAGCCCTGCTGCACACAATTCTAGGAAGTCCAAACAAGGCCAATTTTCTTTAACTACCTCCAACTTGAACCAATTAAATTTAACTCCTGCTTTTGTTTAATTTCCTAATCAGGTTGCTATGCAGCTCTTGTTGCTTCCAATCCTGTTAAGCTGGTAATTACTTAGAACTTTAGAAAGGTCAGTTGTTTATTTAAGGTCATCTTTTAAGATGTAGAATGTATTAAAAGGACGTGATTAGGTCTTTCTTCATACACAC
The DNA here is from genome assembly GCA_932294365.1 of Diachrysia chrysitis. Lineage (NCBI taxonomy): Eukaryota > Metazoa > Arthropoda > Insecta > Lepidoptera > Noctuidae > Diachrysia > Diachrysia chrysitis. The sequence goes on along the minus strand of OW028659.1, from coordinate 1,640,087 downwards.
GTATTCTGCTGATTCTTCGTGGGAAATGCTTTTAGAGCAATGTTTTTTTTCCAAAAGTCCAGTTTTGGAGTAGAAAACGGCCGAATCTTCAACGTCTTTTGGTCAATATTTTTCATGTATAATCAGCCTGAGCTGCAGTTGTTCCTTTACGCCCTATATTTCATATATTTACTAGGTTAGGTCGGAGGTGTGCGACGGCAATATCTTCTTGAAATACCTATTTTTAATATACCTCTTGAGTAGTGTAGTCTCTTAGTTCATAAATTAATTTAACATTTCTTCATATGTTATCGTTTAGCGCCGCACGTATTAAGAATATTTGGTAGTGGTTTGGTAGTTCTTATGCAGAAGTATCTCCATTTTTACCTCATATTCAGCCTAACTTAATATGATTCTTGGCAAATGCCTTAAAATTTTTCGTCTAAACTTCCTTTTTTCCCTTTATAAGTCAAGTCTCAAGTTTATTCCAATACGACCAGTATCGTCATACCATTTTCTCCATACTTTGGATTTTATTACTGCTTGTTAAGAAAAAAGTGGTTCATACTTAAGCGTTTCATTTAAAACACAAATTTATATGTATAAACACTTCAAAATTGAACTATAAAAACAGATATTTTTTCAGTTACGATACAGTTATCTCAAAATATAAGTCTTCCTAGACACAGATACGTTTAAAGCAAATGCTCCGGTTTCTTCGTGACCCGTACAACATACTATGTTACACAGTATCCCGTTCGTTGTATGTCTTCTTAGCCGTTGTGAATGGCAAATTTTATGGCTTTACTTAGGATTATTTTTAAGAATTCCTAAGAGTTTATGAATTCTTAAAAATATTCCACCAGTACTTCCATTGGTGAGATTTTTTAAAACTGCTTCCACCTTCAACTGATTTCAGAAACATTCAATTCACATACACAAATAACACCAATACTTGGAACAAGCAATTATGGATAACACAAATGCCTGTCCCATGCGGGGATCGAACCCGCAGCACATTGCACACTGTGGTAATTGGCGTGATGACTATACCCCTCGGCTATTCGTGCAGTCAAAGATTAAGAAAAAGCACCATTTCTTTGAAATAATCACTTGCAACCTTGTGTATACGTATCCAGACAAAGAATTTCTTAGCCACCACGACAAATACGGTCACTGTAGTTCAAACGACAGGTTTTCTATGATATACAGGCAGTATTTATGATAGAAAAACCCATCAGCATCTTTTAAAACCCCTACCATACGTTAAAATAACAGTACATTATGTAGGTGCACCATTTCCCCGCCGTCATTGAAATGTGGCGTGATTTAGCAAAAAATATACAAGTTTTCAACGGAGATGAATGAAAAGAATCACAGCGGTGACCCTAAATAATTGGGGACGAGAGAAAACGATGATAAATGCTTTTCCTTATTACAGGAATGATTGAAAAAGTAGGAGAAACTTATCCTTCAAAAATAATCTTACACTTTTTTTTTGTAGCTTTAAATTTCATTGAAGAACAATCGGATTTTAAATCGGAGGTTAAAACAAGAGTAAGTAACAAATAATGATGTAGATTAATAAATAAAAATAAAATAAGAGACACGTATTTTTTCTTTTTTTAAGAACCGAAAAACCATTGCGGCGATGTATTGATTTGAAATATCGCATTACGTCACGACGATGTACTTTTTGTGTAAAATCGTGACGTAAATACCCCACTCCTAAACTTTGATTCGATTTATCTCCTTAGTTAATATTTTGAAAAAGTAAAAAAAAAACTTGTTTGTTATTTTTTGTTATCTAACGGACTAAATATTTTTACCTTTCATACCCAGCCAACATCGCTATTGTCGCTTACAAAACAGTAAAGTTAAATAAGTTCAGGTGTTTGGTTCGTGGGCCGCAAATTCGATTCCCAGTGGGGGTTCCTTGTAATTTGTAATCTCATTAGTTCATTCCTCTTGAGACTTGAACAGTACTAAACAAACACTTTAGTAATAGGTCTGGTAGAGAGTAGAAACATTTTTTTTTTGGTTTTATAGAGATCTTTAATTATATTTGGTGTTAGTGTTTGTAATTGTAAATAGTTTTCATTAATAAGGTACGCTGTTGGCCAAAAAAAAAAAAGAAGTAAACAGAGTTTGCAAAGGTTTTAAAGGCGTGCTATTTAACTTAAAATAATAAATGTGAAAGTTTATGTGTTTATATGTTTGTGCGATGAGTAGCCTGTTGGTCTAGTGGTCAGTGTCTCTAACTGCTAAACCGGAGGTTGTAGGTTCGATTCTCACCCAGGACAAATCTTTGTGTGATGACCATGATCATTTGTTCTGTTGTCTGGGTGTAATTTATCTATAATATGTAGATATGTATTTAGAAAATATGTAAGTATATTTTTATTAGTTGCCTGATTACCAAAAACCAGGCTCAGCCTAGAAGATGGTCTTGTGTGCGTAGCGTTGTCCCAAGATTTTATTATATTATCTCTACGCGAAAATCATAAGTTAGATGTGTTTTGATGAGTATTAAATTATTGAAATACTGATTAACCAACTGTAAGTACACGATACTGTAATTTGGAGTATATGTATAGTAACTTTCGTGAGGAGTATTCAAAATTATTTAAAACGAAACGGTTTACTCACGTATATTCTCGGGGATCGCCCGACTAGTTTCAGACTCGCGACACCACCGCCGTCCCGTCAGCTCATGATGAGGGACTCCTATTGAGTCTGAAACTAGTCGGGCGATCCCGAGAATATACGTGAGTAAACCGTTTTGTTTTAGATAATTGGAGTATACGCATAAATCTGACTGCTATTTTAGATTTAACATCCATATTTCGTGGTTTATACCAAGTTAATTCTTATTCTCATAATCTTTTAAGAGCTATGTTAAGACCCCATAGTATGGCATTATGGGCTTAATTTATGTTGTTTTATGATTCTGTTGAAATCTTGACGTTGCTCTTAAAAGTATCATAAACCTATAATGGTGTTACCTAAATCAAAGTATAATTTTACACTCATTTTTATGTAATTTTATTATGATTATGCACTTAATAACTACAGACTATGGATCTAACAAATATTTAGTCGAATCTGCAAATACGAAAGTTAAAACATTTATTTCAAAATTATAATAATACTAGCTGTTTCCCGCGGCTTCGACCGCGTGGATGTCGGTTATCGCGCCAAAAAGTAGCCTATGTCCTTTCTCAGGCTCTAGACTATCTGTGTACCAAATTTTATTTCAATCGGTTCAGTAGTTTTGGCGTGAAAGCGCGACAGACAGACAGACAGAGTTACTTTCGTCATTTAAAATATTAGTAAGGATTATTATGATTATGAACTTAATAACTACAGACAGAGATCTAACAAATATTTAGTCGAATCACCAAATAGTAATGAATAATCAAGTTAAAACAGTAATTTCAAAATTATAACAATATTCATAAAAACAAATGAAAGCACCTCCTATCTTAATCTCGACACTTAATGGTTGCCTAGCAACGGCAAGTCGATTTCAGATTATAAATTGTAGCAAATTAAGAGAAAATTTATACAAATTTGCTATCGTTTCTTCTCGTATTTGTCGCTTGGTATCCGAAATCCCCTTTGCATAGCTGATGGCTTGAGATTTGAAGTTAATGCGTGCCGCGGCACTCACCTGAATATCTAATGTTTTTCATTATAATTGCTAATAGGCTAAGCAGTTAAGATATATATTTTTAGGGTTCCCTACCTCAAAGGGAAAAGGAAACCGTTATAGGAGCACTTTTTTGGCCGTCTGTCTGGATGCCATTTTTTTTTTACAGGATCGCGTTGTTGTATCATGTTGAAATTAATATTAAATTCTTACGTCTATGAACTATTGATGCCAAATAAAAAAATCAAGCTTTTTTGTCAACACAATAAAAAAATATAAACATTTATGGTGTTGATCCCATTCATTTTTGAGAAATTCATAACTAATAGGGTATTTCCCGTCGACCGAGAATCACGAAATTCTACATGATGTCTAGATCTAATGTCGCAAGTAAAGAAAAAAAATAATGTTGGAAATTTGTAGTTTTTCAAACATACAAAAAAAAACACGTTTCTACGATTACAATCTTATATTTGCAGTTGAATGAGAGTATTTTTTCAACCGCACAATTTAAGTTTTGTTTTTTGAGAATTAACCGCGACGATCAGCAAAATGTGTACTGAACCCCCGGTGGGCGAGTCAGAGTAGCACTTGTCTGGTTTTTTATGTAACAAGTACTTAAGCAACTAGATTAGGCACCTTAACGCTTCTTAAGAGCTTCTGTCAGGTTTGCTGGAAATAAGTAAAAATATTTAGATTTTGACGTGTCTGTAGCTGCGTTTTTTATTTTGTATGGCTCGGCTTCCATTCTTACCGGATACGGCTGTATTTTGAAAATACATATCAAACCTCTACAACCTATCAACTGGGTATTACGGGATCCTTTGGCATAACTGCAGATTATTTATTTTCATATTGAACTAGTTACAAGCATTTTAATATTCCTAAATCCTAATTAGAGTGAGAGAGCTATAACAAAATGTGACGTCAATGTGGTTTTCTCCATACTAATCTGGGGCTGCCCCTTCAAGTCGTCGTTTTGCGAAAACGTATACTACGATAGAACATGCGTCACCTAATAACTTTAAAAGCTTATATCTTTCGTATTCGTGTATATTATTTATAGATATTATTTTGCAGTTCTGCTTCAATTTAATTATATTAATAGAAATATATGTAATAAATAAATAATTCGATATTAGCCAAATACCCAATTGTCTAGACCGTCGCAAGTCAGCCTGGACCAGTAACATGATCTCAAATACACATAATAATCTAAATTTTTAGTCACCCATCCACTGATTATTTTTCGTACGGCATTTTACTTATCTAAGAGCTTACAAGTACTTGTATAATGAGGTTGTATGAATGAGATGTAAAATAGCTTGTTTTCAGGTTTAAGTACGGGTTTTCCGTTTACGATGTGTTCATTACTAGATTTATAATTTTGTATGTATGTTAAGGGTTTACGTGTTCATATAATGAATATAAAGCTGAGTTAATGTTTAAGGGCTGGAAGGTTAGACGCTAGTTATGATTACAAACATGGATTAAGATCTTTCATTGAAGGGACTAAATAAGAATTATCCATACTTACTATAAATGCGAAAGTAGTCTGTTTGTCTGGCTTTCTGTTTGTGACGCTTTTACGGCTATACCGCTTACCCGATTTTTATGAAATTTGGTATGAATATAACATTTTCGACGCAATAATCAACGCCGCAGGCAACAGCTAGTCAAGAATATAATTCAATAAATATTTAAGTATACCTGATATTGTGCTTATGATATGTATATTAAAATATCTGTTAAGCCACAAACAGATTATACGTAATAGATTTTTATAGACGTAAGTATCAATAAACAGACATAAATATCACGTCCAATAGAATGTAAAAATATTAATTACTAATTCAATGAAAATCTTTGATAATATAATAAAATCCTAATTTAATGAATTATAATTTTCAATATGCCTTTATTAAAAAATGTTTCAAAGAGAGAACTCATAAAGCTAATTACAGACATGAGAATGGATAGCATCGGTGAAAAATAAGTTATATAGAATATCGTTTGACTTCCTACAGTGTCTTAAATTTAAATATCTATGGAAAGATAAAAGTGGTACAGGTTAATTAATGTATTTATAATTACGTTTTTAATAAATCGCTGACTGTATTCAACTTTTCTCTGAATTTTAACGATTTTAATAAAATATTGTACTTTTTTTTTTCGTGTTTTTTGCAAAGTGGTTATTTATTCATAATTCTGACTTTAAACCTGCTGTCTAACACAGACTAACACTGTCTTCGTTTATAAATAGTCAAATAAGCTTATTTCGGTCCACTGTTAGACATAGGCCTCTCCTGATTTGAGCTATGCGGGTCGACTTATTACAGCATTTTTACTTAATTCTTTGCAATAATAAATATCTGTAATCTATTTTCTATATATCTCTCTATATATATATAAATGAATCGGGATTTCCCATGGTGTCACGCCATAACTTCTGAACGACTACCACAAATCGGATAATTCTTAAAAAATTATAAAAAAAATGTTTAAAAACAGCTAGTATTAAAATAATTTTCATTTCAATCATAATATTATGTTTATTTATGTTACGAAGATAGATCAAACCTACGACATGACTTGTTCCACTCGGACGGAACCAAGGCCGGAAGCTAGTACTTAAATAACAGTGAGATAGGTCAGTGAACCTGAGACGTCTCAAATGAACAATGTATTGTAAGCGAATCCATGCGTAACCAAATTATGTGTCGTTTGTATTTGTACACACAAAACAGAAAGTTCAGTAAGACAACTTCGATAAGTCTGCAAGATGTCTGTAAATATATCTGACTTCCTAAAAGAGTTTTCGATAGTAGTGTTTCTAAACCACAGGATAATTAGTCATGATTTATTTATTGAATTCGATTAATTAATGATATTCTTTTTTAAATGCAAAATACATCAGAGCCATTAAATCTATATTATTTAGCTCCTCAATGCTTAAAAAATGTATAAATACCTAGATAAATGTGTGTGGAAGCCGACCCTATCAAAGCTTAGGAAAAGGTTTAACATGTCATTGAAAATATTCAGCGTCTAAAAAGTTAAAAGTTAACCTTTCGTATATTTTTGTATTGCGACCTCACTTAATTTTCATCTTCAATTGAAGGTATAACGATGTTTGTATATGAAGACGCCATTGTTTCAGAACCGCTAAGTAGTAATTTTTATAATCGAATCCGACCGTAGTAAGAGAGTTTGAGACGGTAATCTAATTGTTTCATATAGCCTCCTGTTTAATTAAGCAATGTTAATGTGGAATATAAATGTACCATAAAGCACCAATAAATGGAAGATGGAACGAACTCATTCAAATTCCATGAAAAAAGTGCATTTATAACCGTGGATTATATATAAAAGTGGTTACAAATTTTTTTTTTGTTGTATATTTTCTAATTATATGTACATCGTGAGTTTTTCTCAGGATTGAGGATAGAAAAGCTTGGCGAGGTGAATTTAGGAGATAATCTACCATGCGCCAGACGGCAGTATATACTCACTCAAGGACAAAATTAACCAGTTAACGTAGTGAGTTACTTTCTGAACAGAAAATTGTTATTTCCATCCATCGTTCCCTATTTTCGAAAAGTAGTAAAATATAGATGATTATATTACAATGAAATAGATTCTTCATTTCCTGCTAGAGACTTAAATTTTTTTTTTTTATGTTTATTTTCTGGCTAGAAAATTGTTCTTAGCGTCCATCGTTTCCTATTTTTGAAAAGTAGCAAAATAGAGATGATGAAATAAAAAAAAAACCTTCGTTTCCTGTAAGAGACTTAAAAAAAGAAAATGTGTATTTTATTCCTGCAAAGATATTTCTTTAAATAGAAATAACGAGAATTGGTCAACACGTTAGCTCACTAAAGGTTGGAAATATCAGAGCATTTCATTTCTTTTTCTTTCATCCTTTTCTAGAAGGTAAATAAAGTATTAAGAAAAAATGCTAGGTTATTTGGTCGTTTAATATCAAAACCACCAACAAGCGCAACGAAACAGCGCGTTCAAGTGTCGCATATTTTTATGGTCAAGCACAGACAAAAGATATTAAACCACCCAACTGAGTTATTGGGCCAATATCTGTACAACAATGGTCGCCAACAATGGCCATATACCACAATGGATAATAAATAGATGAAGGAAAAATGCTGAGTCCCCAAATTGTGCCGTTCTGTATCCCTTTATTGTGGCCATGGTGGCAATTATCTTTGGGAATGTTGCTTTGCCCCACTTTTGGAGTATTTGTTCTGATAAATGTCGCAGTATCTTGGGTCAGACAGATTCCTATCGGTTCTGCTGAGTGTCTATAAAAATGCGAAAGTGTTATGTTTTCCGCTGGGCATGCCTCTGCGCGAGTCTTAAACTGGTCGTAATCGTGACCTCTAAAGTATGTTTATGTTATCTAAGTCCTCGAAGGGATAGGAAGTAATGCTACTAAACCCTTAAGTATTTTTGCTCTGATAACTTCGGAATTTCATATAACACTAGCTGCTTCGTTTCACCTAAAAAAATCTACAATTTGACCTATGGTTCAAAAGATAGGAATCATTGTCACCAGCGCCACCTATCCTGCGCTATAACTGTGTTTATGTCGCCCTTTTTATGTGTGCAAAGTTTCATATCAATTGGGCTAACGGTTCTCGAGTTTTAGGTGAACATACACACACAGTTACGCACATTCTTTTTTATATAGGTATTTATTTATTAATAATAGTAAGCACACTAAGAGCACTGTCACTAACAAATCGAATAAAAAAAAAAAAAAAAAAAATCGGCATTTTAGTAACCATGCAAATAACATTACAGTATATTGATGTGGGCTTATGCCATAAAGAATTACTTATCAAAAGCTCCTTATATTTTTTGTGTAAGAGATATATAGTTTTTTCACAACGGGGATTGAAAATTAAAATCAAAAAGTTTTTATTTCAAGTACCTAAGTTTTTTTATGCAGTTTCGAAACTTCAATGACTCTAGTTAAGCGGTTTTAGAATGTCATTCCTATGGAGAAGAACTGGCAAGAAACTCCATTGCTAATAAAAATGTGATGTGCAATATTTTGGACATATCATAATAATAAAATATGCGAAAACAACTTAAAATATAAGATTGTTGTAATAAAAGATATTCAAAATGGATTTAGAAATAACCAGTGTTTAATCTTAAGGCCAAGAGTCGAAAGTTCATTATTAAAATGCAGACATCTCCGCTGTTTAGTTTCATAATTTTTCAACACTTTTACCCTCAAAGCCGTGGATGTCAGTAAAATTTGTGAAGGACACGCCGCTAAATGGGTTTCCCGTAGATTAATGGATCTGGTTATATATCGATCGACTTAAAATGGAGTATACCGCAAATGTGCCTTAAAGGAAATTGCTAACAAGCTTCTGTTTGAGTATCGTTCCTTTACAAAACTACCAAAGTATGACAAGTTCTGCCATCCCCAACTTAAATATACTGAACTACTAATATAAGTTTTGGATGCAAGAGACTTTTGTAAATATACTAGTTCAGAACAGCCTGTAACTATTTCACTTCAAAAAACTTAAAAAAGGTTACTAGCAATGTGGGTGGAATTCACATTACTAGCAATCTTGTTAACCCCTTCAACTAAGCTAAATATGCTTGTATCTGGAGTGCGTTCACGTTAATAGTGCAATGGGTGGGGATAGAACCTGCGACCTCTCGATCACAAGGCCGTCACCCTAACCATTAATCGCTTTAAGTTAAGGAAGCATCGAGCAGCACTTAAAAATGGCGTATCAGGTAGTCCTATTGAAATAATGTGTTTCTTTATTAGTTACGTCTAAAATTTTCACTTTGTTTATGTAAATTGAAGGATTTAATAAAATTTTCTACACAAATATAAAATATTAAAATGTTTCCTATATTCCTCAAAGACAAAATTGATGTCAAAAGCTTGTACAACCTAAACTCGAAAGATTTAGTAAATAAACAAAACAGATTTGAATTTTAGACCCTTAATCTCATCCATCGTCAAGTTACCGTGTCGAATTTGAGAGTTGCTTGACTTAATAATTTGCGAGAGTTTGAAGTTATAATAATTCTCATCGAGATAATAATTTAATCAATTTTTTTAAAGGATATTTGTTGTTACAAGCTTTGTAATGTGCTGCTTATAAATAAGCAATTGTAACGCTTAAATGGTACTTTTTTATGGTTGGTAATTAAGATAGGCTAAGTATACACTTTAACACTTAGCATAATATATACAAGTGTGTAAATATTGGTCTGTCTAATCTTTTACTTCCGCCTTTGTTTTGAAATTCTCTTGAATTTTGGTTACTTTAAAAAAAACTTTAGTATCAATACTCAAGTCTCTTAAGACCTTTAATAAATTTGCAGTTGCCGATAGGATTCTCTCAAACAAATTTCTAGCCCTAAGGTATTAGACCCATGACTCATGGAACAGAAGGTCACCTTTAGAATAATGCCTAGTCGGTTGTTACTAAGGATTTACTAGTAAGCTCGTTCTCATACTAATTTGCATTTGCGGACTCGACTTAAGCTGATTATAACTTTAATAATAACAGTAAAGGAATAGTATTGAGCCTAAGAGAACACAAAGCCTCTTAAAAAAGGTTTATTTTTCTAAAAGCTATCGTAGTGACTGTCTTGTTAGCCTAGCGGTTCAACGAACGGATTTGTATGCATAAGGTTGCAGGTTCGAAACTGCTATGGGCAGGTACCAATGTGACTTTTTCAAAGTTATATGTACTTTATTAATTATTCTAAGACACCATTGGCAAACGGTGAAGTGACACATCGTGAGGAAACCTAAATTCGAAAAAATTTAATCTGAATTCGCCAACCCGCTATGAGCAAGCGTGGTGATGAATGCTCGTGCCTTCTCTACACGAGAAGAGGCCTAGCAGTGGGAAATTTATAGGCCGGTATTATATTATTATTATTTACTAGCTAACAGTGATGATTTCAATTGTCTCTCTTGTGTTTCCGGGTTTTGCATCCCTAAGTTATGATACTGTTCTTCTTGATAAGACTTTTTTGGTAGCAATATAAATTCGGTGTTCTATGACAGCTTTCCAGTATTAAAAAACAAAAGATTTTAAGTTCTTGCTTCAGACACATGGGATTAAAACCTTTGTGCTCGTCCTATGGGGAATACCGTGATACTGTACATTTAGATTCGCGTGAAAATGGTTAGAAGCTTAATTGTTTAATAAGTTTATTTATGTGAAACATTTCACTATACATTGTTTTTAATTTTACTGTAACACGCGACAATCAGGTTGCCTCTTAAACTACGCAGTTTATTATTTTAATACATTCAAATAAGGTGGTTTATGCTTCACTAAAATTTTATAGTGTAATCATTACTTAGTGGTTCAAAATCTTTAAAGTTACGTGTTAGTAGATCTATAAAAAATCTAAGTATAAATCTTTTGTTTATTTTCAGGTAACATATCTAAGTCTACTTTCTTCATAATCCAAGAACGTGGTATGTAAAACTGTTTTTTGCTGATATTACCCACAGTTACTGGGTTAACGTGTCTGTATACAAAAAATATATATAAAATTTGTAATATAGGTAAAACAAGTACGTGTGTGTATATTTTATACTCATATACGAGAAGCCTATCTTCTACAACTCTATTTTATTAAATAAGATAATCTAATTAATTAAAAACTACCCAATAGGTGACTAATTTTATAATACGTCCTAACTGACCTACTAACAACTGACTAGTCCTAAAAATTCAACAGCTCTGCCTACAGCTTTCAGAAAATAATGACGGGACAAAAACAAACCCAAAATGTTTAAACTTCAGACAGTTTAGTAGAATTCCGAATTAACTTGAACAAAAAACGTAAAAAACAAAACGGTAAAGTTACTCTTCAAAATATTTCCAAGTCATCTGCCAAACTATTTAAAAAATGGAAAACAGGAAATACGCGATACAAGCTCCAAAAGTATACACTTACCAACAGTAAAGTATTTTAATCCTGTTTATTAAAACAAGGAACATAACTGAAGATTACTTGGGTGTCAAATACACCCATACCTTTATATTTTACATTATCCTGTTAGAAAAAAATGTAGAATAGCTTATAAGCTCAGATATAATCTGGAAAAATGTATTCTAACTTGTCCTTTTTCCTTTTTAGCGTAAGTAAGAAAATTATGAAAACGGTTTTATGAAATGAAAACGAAGTATTAAGCTTCAGGGATAGTATTAATTTAGATCTGTTGAGGATTACCAAGGACATTTGTGGATAGATATTTGTTTAACTTAAGTAATACCTATATAGATGAAGAAGAGAAGGGGTCACTTAAGGTTTTATTTGTACTTATCCCTGGTCTCTGAAAGGCTGATCAATACAATGATCAGTTGATCATCTGTCAAGCCTCAATTCGAGTGCTATAATTGCTTTTTAGTCTTTGGTCATCAAATCACATTGGTTGACATTACATATGACTTTAAATTCAATTGAATAACCTATTATAAATCGGGGATTAGCCATCTTTAGCATACTATTTCAGACACTGTACAGCACAACCCGGATGGATTTGATTGCTATTTAGTAGCTTAAATTAAATTATGATAATCGCACGTAACTAGGTTATAATAACGCAACTCATGTAACAAATCATCTAAAAATCGATATCATAACCCATAGGCTTACATCCAATCAAAACACAACCCCGCAACAAATATTTTCCAAACGCGCTCTAACGTAACGAATCTTTCATCGGCCCTGCAGTTAATACAGACGGCCGTGCAACACCATAACTTATACAAACGCCCCGATCAATCGCAACACCAAGCTTGCACCGCCCGCTGCTCTATCGACAATTTTGTGCGACAAAAATGTAAATGTGTGTATGTGGCTGTCACTATTACACAGGCTTAAAAAAGAGGGAAGGAATAGTTAAATGAATGAGGTTTAACTTCCCAATTATATGCGTTTTGATTTTATAGGGTGGGAAAAACAAATCTTTAATTTTGGTGTTTTTTTGGATGCGTTGTTTGGTAAAAGTAAGAGTAGTGCAGATATAGATAAAGTTAAAACTACTTCTTAAGTAAGTCTTCGAGCATTCCGTATATGTTTACCAGGATATGCTTCTCGTGTGCTAATTACAATATAGGTACTCCCGAAAGGCACTAGGTGACCTACTAACATTTTACTAAAAATATTCCTTTGTTAAGCAAGAAAAACAACAAAGACAATTCAAGACCTAAAGAACTATTTTAAGCGACGTCTCGCATTTTTTGCAGCCTCACAAAACTGAGATAAAGCACGTTTTCTTTCCTTAGCGATTCAGAGATACCCGGTTGGATCGTTAGACCGAGACCCGATCATGGTAATGGGCGGTCTAATAAGTGTTTGTGAAAAGTGTCGAGAATTCAGTAGAGGGAGAGAAACTAATTATGATTTGCCATCCTCCTGGAATTGAGAATACGGAAGAATATAATTGTGATTTACTGTAATTACGGACGGCGTTTGTTAATGAGATAACAAAGGACACCTTTAATTAAGTTAGAATTGTTGTTGAGTTACGATTATTTTTGTACCTTGTTATAAGGTAACAAGGTTCAGGTTGTACTGAAGAATGAAAAATCGGGTTGCGGACGGCAAATGATATTTTACTTTACGCATCTAAAATTCGTTAAATGGTTTTTTAGATTTTTTGATTGTTTACATTAGTTTTTTCCTAAATACTGTGTAGTATTTTGAATTTAAGGGTTACTATTGTTAACGATGATAATGAGATTACTGGAATTAAGTTTGATCCATTGGACTAGGAATAATTACTGCCACGAAGCTATAATTCATTCAAAGACATGATCAACATCCCTCCTTATTGACTAACAAATTTCCCTATACTACAGCTCTTATTCCCTTATAGGGCACTGACAAAAAACTTAGTTACGATGTGGCATTTATGTGCCTAATTTTATGGTCCCTAAGAGGGCACGTATGAGTCGGTCAAGGTCTCTAGGTAACGGCATTTTCGATACTGTTCCTTGAACTTCTCAAGATTTCCACGGTTCGGCTGTAAAAGGTGATATATGGAGTTCGGAAGTCGTAAGTTGGGATGAAGTTAGATTTAGTAGGTTTGAGTGAGCTAGTTCCTTGTTTGTATTGTTTTGTCAGAAAGATGTAGTGTAGAATGCAAGGTGAGCATTCTGAGATTTTTGTCAAATGACAAATAAAGTTTTAAATAATGGATAATACAGATTTGTAGTAGAAAATCCTGTGTAAATTCCACAGAGAGATTTTGGTGGTCTGTGGTAAAATCCAAGTCAATTGCGAAGTGATAATGGTGATGTTCATCTGTCCTTTTCATTTAATGAGATTTAAGTTCAACATGGATTAATTTCTTCACTATAATAATTTGGTCTCAAAACATGTATTTATTATTCTAGGAACAGAACACATGCTCGTTTTTTCACCTGCAAAATCTTTTCGCTTCAATTTTTTAAACATTTTGGATTTAAAATAAAATCTGAATTAAACGATTCCAATTCTGATTCCTATATTCCTCGAGGCTACACTAGATAGAAACCACAATCCTTTCTTAGCCATAAATCCCTCAGATCATTCACAATTCACACGTACCGAATTTAGACCTGTAGCCGGCACGTTTTGCAAAGTTTCTTAACTAAATTGTGTATCCAGAATCCTCCGGCCATTGAACGTTACCCAAAGTTTACGGCCTACGGTCGAGATCATTGGAATTGCTCCCATGTTTTTTTTATTCGACCTAACCCTAAAACAGGTGTGAAATTGTTGATACCTTCGTAAGGCGGTGCAAGTTGTAAGATACTAGCTTAAGTAAACGATGATGAAACAAATCATAACCAGGCATTCATAATGACCTTGAGATCATTATCCTCATCAAAACAAATACTAATCCTAGGCCTGTAGTTTATTACAAAAAGGTCAAGAATAAGTCGAAGAATTTTGCGCAGGATACTAGGAGTAAATTCGGAAAGGATATCTAAATTCTGGATACAAGCGATGAAGACAAAACGATTTCTGGCATAAATTTAATTTAGATAAATTTTCGCTAACCTCTTATGCTTAGTAAAGAAACTAAGCAAAGCTGAAGCTGAACCATTTACTCCATCGGGACAAACATATTCTTTTTATTAGTTATCCTTAACTCCTACAAATGCATTTCCTTAAAAAGAACAGGTGTGAATTAGCCTCGTAGCCTGTTATCTATCTTCAGCACCTGTTACTTCCATGTTTTTATTATGTTCTACAAATATTTGTTTTGGAAGAAAGCTACTGTTTACAGCGAGCGATTTTTCTGTTAGCGTCTTATGTTTACTTTGTATGTCTTGCTTTTGGTTTGGTTGATGTTTACTTTCGAACTGTTTCTTGTGTCGTGTGATCTTTGATGCGATAAAATTGGTTTGGAACTGTGTGTATGGTAATAGCTTGTCTACTGCTTCCAATTCATTTATTATTTTGTTTTTTATGTTTATAAAATTTATTTGTTATAAGTTCGTTTTCCGTTGTTCACGATTTTATACTAAGGGATTGTTGTATTCTCAAGCAATTCTTCTTCGAAGCCGTTTTGACTTTGTTTACTGCATCCTCAATTTCTTTGTTAAAGTCTATAAGTATGTCAAGAGACTGAGAAATTGACTCCACTAGGGATTCTATATGGGATTTTTCGCCTTTGATGAAACTTGGATTACTTACATCTCTATCTACTCTTTCGGGTAAACAGAATGATTGAAATGCCAAGAGTTCATATTTTTCAACCTACACATCTGTCTAGATTACTTCATATCTAATTTTTTTACAGAATAAAATGTATATGGAAAGGTAAAAAGTCTAATTTAAATTAACAAGTCGCTTCGCTTTTCTATATAGATTTTCCAACAAAAAGAGCTCGCTTTTAACAAATAATACCATTAACAGTCAAGTTTTACATAAAATATTAACATGGTATAAAATATTTTCCACAGAAGGTCAAGTTTTTTGCAACACTGAAGGTAACACACAACTCGATATAATTTATTAATTTATCTTTAATGATCACAACACGGCGCTTATGAACTGTATGTGATTTGTTGATCTTCATTTAGGATATAAAAAGACAAACGTTAGTTATGTTGATCATACATCCTTATTAATATTATGAATGCGAAAGTAACTCTATCTGTCTGTCGCGCTTTCACACCAAAACTACAAAGCCTGAGAGCTTGGTGCAAAGCCTGAGAAAGGACATAGGCTACTTTTTGCCGCGATAACCGATATCCACGCGGGGAGAGCCGCGGGAACAGCTAGTATTATTATATGCCTTCAGATCTTACGTTCGGTTTAAAGTTACAATTGTTATATTTACCTAAATGCATCAAGGTATAGAGTGGTGCTTCTGACTTAATTATCATATTGTTTTAATATTCAAGCGATGCCAACATCTAAAATATTAGTGTGCTCATTAAACAAGCGTTCTTAAGAAAATTTCTGTATTCATCACAATGATGTTTGGTATAAATACTGTGTAGTAGCAGTTTTTATAAATACTAGATACAGTATCAATGAACCTAGATATTATTGTAAATCGTGAAACAAAAAACAGTTATGAGTATGACAGTGGGTAATTGGGTAAAAACAGTAATGACTATGACAGTGGGTATACAAGCACAGAAAGACCGAAAATGACATAGATGAATGAAGGTGATATTATGAGAAAGAAAGGTATTAATATCAACATTTCCCGTGACGAAATTAATAAAAAAATAAACTGGATGGTATGCTATATGCTATATGCCATTAAAATTATAGTCTTTGATTACGCTAGTAATAAATTAGCAATAAAACAATCGTTTTCCAGTTTCAATTGTAGTCCAATAATAAACGAAGTCTTTGTAAGACATCGGAACAAAATCGTCCATAAAACGATATCGATGAAATATCACTTAAATACTTTACGGGCTCTTGATCTCTCAAACAAAACAAAGGAACTACAATAAATAACTATTATATTTCCTTGTTTTATTGAGAGTGAAGCATTCACTTGTTTTTTATATTCCTCCATTATTTATTGTTTGTGTAAGCGATCGCATTTCATCTTCAGTCTTTTATTGCCACTAAGAACTTAATTGGTTCACACGGCCAACTTTCTTGGCTTCCAGAGCTTCGAACTTCGTCAATTTCATACGTATCACCCAATTTCGCTCCCGTAAGATTCTATCTTGTACCATTGTTTGAGAAACAAAGACCCTTAAAATATGGTGTCTAATATTTTATGGTCCAAACTTGCTTGTAGGAGACTTAAGTATGAGTTATAAATTAATTTCTGATAAATTTTCGCTTCTGGCCGCCTCATGTTCTTTTGTTTGACTTGGCCAAAGTTTTTCTATTAAAGATGTATTCTGGTATCTTTTTAACCAGTTATGGAATTGACATTAAAAGTTATATTGGGTAGTTGATTACAATCAAAATCTTTATTCATAAAACAAAGTCGGGTTAGTTACACCATTTATAACTTAAGATTAGGTGGACAGAATTTCATGATCTTTGATTTGTTGGGTTCCACTCCGAATAGCAAAATAATATAAAAAGATCGGAAATAGTAGAGCGGGGACTACTTTCGCGGGTGAAACCACGTGGTAGCGCTTGTTTTGAATAATTACCAATTTCGTCAATAGTTTGAGTGAGTAGTTCGACAAGCGTTTGGTGTTTGTGAATGATATATGTTTTATCTCTCTTGCAAAAGATGATTTGTGTGGGGCATTCGCAGATTAATGTAGAGATAAGACCAACTGACGTCACTCCTTACTGTTGCCCTTATTATCATGTAAATACGATAATAATTATTAGATATAGTTTTTGTCTATTTTATATTTATTATATTAAAACATTCAACTACGATACTCGAGGATAGTAATGGCAGAAGTTTGGTTATTTGTTCCACAACTTCTGCAACACCTGGGCGGACAGTTAGCCAGAATTATGAAAATTGCATGGACGAACATTGAACATTGCAAGCGAAATGTTTCATTTTCGTTTCCATTTTACGGTCTCAAATAGCAAAATACGTATTAAAATTTGAATAGCAAGAAACGGATAACTTTTTTCCTCAATTAAAAGTAATGGATGATGTAAAAAGGATGATCGATCTTCAAGCTCCATTACACTGAAATAAAATTGATTTCTTGCAATAATTGGCTTGTTACAATGTTATTACAAACTCCTTAATTATTCGGTTAGGATATAATGCTCTACATTTATGCCTCCAAGGAAAGTAGCTTCGTCAGCGTTCAGTCAAAACCGGTTCTAAAATTCGCTCGAAATTCCCGAAATTGCCTCAAAAGTAATCTGGATTACGGCTCGTACAATTTCAAGGCTGTCTAAGACTTATTTGTGACCGCTTAGTCTTTGGGAACATTCCGCAGTAACGTTATTTTGCTGTATTTATGCGTGGATTTCTTAAACGATTTCTGGTTATCGCTTTTAGAGTTTTGTGGGAAATAAGATTTTGGATATATGAGTTTTGGAAGTAATCTATTACAGATTAAGACGTGGATACGCTGGAATACCAGCCTATAAATGTCCCACACCATATATTATACACAGAAGATAAAGCCACTTGTACAAAAATATTTTCGATATTATCCATACGACTAAAATTAGTGACAGAACTGAGATGATAATTAAAAATGCACTAAAGTGGAAGCTTCAGGGTAGCCAGCCAATATTTTTTACCATTTTTGCAATTTGCCGGACAGTTTCAGGCTTTTTTTGACAAAATATAATTCCGTAATACGTTTGTACTTACAGAATTATAATTATTAAAATCATCAACCAAACCCTCTAAGTTTATGCCATTCGATTGAATGAGTTTGTCATGAAATATCATTACGGCTTCCCTGACGCTTCCATCTTATCTCCACCATAGCTCATTTTTTTTTACATAGAAACAAAACAGACTTGTTTATTTTTTTGGTACTTAAAAATGAAATAAAATACTAGGTAGGTTTATAATATGACGGTTGTTGTTCTAAAACATAATTATCTGAATTAATTGGAAATATAAACCTAATACTGTAAGCTGCATCATTAATGGTTTCCACATGATTAGTGCTATATGATAACAGCTTGCTTAATGTACAACGTGTATGCATCTTCTTGAGCTTAATTAAAGAACATGAGATAACAAGATAAGGGGTCATTAGGGGTCTCATTTCAGACAGTCAAATTACGTAAAATTAATTAATTCACAGGCAACAACACTTTAGTGTTAAAATTTTGATATTAAAAGAACTAGTATTTTGAAGGATCAAGGCCTATTATGTAAAAAAAAAATACCATATATGTGGGTCGACGCAACCTTAGCTTTTTCAATAAAAGTTCTAAGATAAATGTTATTCAAAATAGGCTGGAAAGTACCACTTTTCAAACGTCATTATTACAATGGACAGCATCCTGATTCGCCCGCCCTTCAGCGCTTCTTTTTAGCACGCTGTCTTTCCTTGACCAATAAGATAAAATCATAAATATCATTCAGGGATCGCGTCAAATAAACAAGTGTTTAAGGTCGATAGGTAGGTACCATTATGATTCTAATGCTAAACTGTCAGTCCATCACCTTTATGTATATTAAAAATAACTTTATTATGTACCAGAAAAATGGAATGATAATTTAGGTAAGTATATTTTATAATATTTACTGAATTCTAAGAAGGAGCGGCATAAATCTTAATGATTACTCTTTTCTAACAATTTTCTTTTACATTTGTATTCGTATAAATCACTAAACTAATATTTATCCTTGGAACCAGACTTTAAGGACCAATTTTTTTTTGTATATCAGAGTTTCTAAGAAATATTTAGTCATCTATTCAACCTTGATCTTTATTTTTTTATGAGCCTGTATTTTTCTAAGCTGGCGGTTTTATTTGGATATGAGGTATAATTAATACATGATTTGTTATGATACATTACTTAGAATATATTTTTTTTATGAAATTAATGAACGAAAAGTCAAGATGTACCCAATACTTTATTAAGAGTATATGAAATCGGTATGGTTTTCATATTTTCATTTTCAATCAATAAACTCATCATATCGCGGTCCACCGCTGGACATCCAAGTTGCGGCACGATACCCGGTTCTTCGCCTTCCGCATCTAGACCGACTTAGCTACCTTTTTATGGAACCATAAAAAGCCACCACCCAAAGGGTGCCAACGGGACCCTATTACTAAGACTCCGCTGTCCGTTCGACCATTCGTCAGTCTGTCAGCGGGCTGTCTCTGTCTCTCTGTGTCTCTCTGTCTCTGTCTCATGAACCGTCTAAGCTAGACATTTGAAATTTTCATAGAATGTGCATTTCTGCTGCCGCTATTTAATAATAAAAATTAATTCAAATTGAAAATAAACACATACAAGCAACGTACAAGGTACATGTATTAATTAGTTTTTTTTTAAGCTCAATTTTATAAAGCATAAATGTTGTATATTAAACCCTTCGTGTGCGAGCCCGACTTGTACTTGACCGGTTTCTCATCTTATGTTTTCTAATTTCCTATTTCTTGAGGATCAATTAATAGCTTTCTGAATGGTCCTTATGTTTAAGTACCCTTTTAAGAACTCAATACAAGGTTGTCTGATTGGGACCATCCTCTTATGTAAGGGCTTCTTATATTATTGGACCTTTTGTTTTAATTAAAATAGACTACCGTCTCAGTTTCGTGGGTGTTATTATAGTAGTTTGATGGATGGATAGCTTAGTGGTGTAGGTCAGCACGTCAATTACCGTTGTGCGTGACGTGCTGCGTGTTCGATTCCCGCATGGGACAAACATTTGTGTGATCCACAAATCCTTGTTCCAAGTCTGCGCGTTCTTTGCCGAAATGCTGATCGTCCGTCCGTCTGTCTGTCAACGGGCTGAATCTCGTGAACCGTAATCGCTAGAGGGTTGAAATTTATACAGAATGTGTATGCCGCTGTAAAGACAACGACAAATAAAAAAAATATAAATTAAAAGAGGTCCCCATGGAAAAGACACGTTATAATAGAAAAAAAAAATTGAACGATGGTACGGAACTCTTTATGCGCGAGTCCGACTCGCACTTGGCCGGTTTTTTGTGAACGCACTGTCTACAATTTATTCTAGTCCATGGTTTACTTAATATCCTTTCGATATAGATACTTTGTATTTTTTTGTTCCTACAACAAAGAATTAGCTACACTTCAAAGTGAAAACCAATGTTTTTAAATCACAAACAAGTTTGTGATTAAGAAATGTATTCGCTTATAGCCATAAGAAACAGATAGTTCAAAACGTTGTGGTTATTTTCGCGATGTAGACCGTCACAAGCTCTGAACGGCCAGACACTGGTCTCACCGGTTTTCTAACAAACCTTCCAAAAGGACACAACTGAAACCACAACATTGGAAACACAACCTTACCCCCTTAAAACAAAACTGAAAATTGTTTACCATCTCATAAACAGTTAATATTTCAAATGTGCAAGGGATTTTTTGCTCTATTCCTTTGAAAATAAGTGTGTGTTTTGGATGTAAGTTTAAAAGCGTGCAATCGTTTATAGTGAGATTCTGATTACTGGCCTTAGGCTGTTCGAGTTCCTTGTATTTGGAGTTATAGCAAAAACTGCGTAATATAAGTACATAGGTTCGCAAATTGTACCATTTTCTATAGGTTTTGATTTGTTTTGTAAATTGTCGCTTACGGTATCGTGACTTGTTTTATGTATGTGACGTTTTAGGTCAAATATTGTAGTTTACCAAATCGATAAATATTACTACTGCAATGTTGTAGTAATTTAAACCTTAAGGATGCTATGACAAACCACTTTTCCTAAAAGCCCATGTGTTTTTTTTAAGAAATTAACCTCAGACTTGCATCATGCAACGGATAGCCTTCGTTAAAAAATAAGGAGGTATTATATATCTATCTATCGGCATAACTTCGGATCGATTGTACCAAGTTGGATACTTTTTTTTATTGTGTTTGTTGTTGTCAGGAAAAGGTTTGAATAAAAGAAAATTAAAAAAAAACCTAAAAATTTTATAAACCTTACAATACGAAAAGTGACAGACTGAATGAGAAAAAAGGTAGGTAGGTAGGGTAGGGTAGGTAGGTAGGTAGGTAGGGTAGTTAGGTAAGTAGGTAGGGTAGGTAGATAATAGTCTGTTGACGGGAGCGAAGCCGCGGGCAAATCGAGTATTTATATAAAACAACATCAGTTAAAATTACCGCTTACTTTAATTACTTAATAAAATAATATCTTAGTTTATGTCAGTTATCTTGTTATTAATTATATTTAATTTACGTTATTAATAAATTGCTTTAAACGTCATAATAACTTTACTACAAATATTTACCTCTTATCAATTAATGTATAATTATTACTAAGTACAACTACAAGCGAGTGTGCGAGTTATCCTCACTGGAGATGATGATAATGGCTGGTTGGTCACTTGGTCTCTCGGTGTGTTGATCGCTAAACAAGCATCGCTCAGCGAATATCCGTGGCTTGAGTAAACAATTTGAAATGTAATGTCGAAAATTGCAATCTGTCAATATGGCCAATTTATGGTTTTAACTTCTTCTGGTAAATCGATAAATTTGTTTAGTGTACTGGCGGCCCGTCTCGGCTTTTATTTTTTAAACAGTAATCAATATAGACTAAGTTGTTTAGAGATAAATTAATAACTTCAGTTTGTTCATTTCAAACGTCCAAAAATTCAAAAATTACCTGTTATAATATTAAGTTGTTGAGGCCTGCGCAGAAGAAGGAATTTTGTCCGTGTACTTATTTGTACTTCTAAAAACGCACACAATGGAATTAAAAGTACGGCGTACGAAAAACGTTATTTAGTACAGTTGTAAGGGATCTATTTTGAAGGACAAAAAGTACGCGGACAAAAGTCCCTCATCTGCGTAGGCCTTAAAGATGTCATCTTTTAAATGATTTTAGTATTGTAAAAGTATAATTTGTTCGACAATCTAGAACTCTTCAATGTATTTTTCTAGTAAGAACACAGACTAAACGACTACAAATATTGATCTAGATAGATAATAGGTAGCTAAAGCTATCAAGTGACCTGAATTATGCGCTCGGTAGGGTCTTACGTATGTCATTGAGATTATATTGAGTGACTCTAATCTATGTTACGTCGAACGGAAACTATTTGCCACAATACTCAGTACTAAGCTATTGGGAAACATAAGAGTGCTGCTTCGAAGACCCAAGGGCCAAAGGGAAATGTAATTTGCAATACCTGACTGACTGCTAATATATTTGACTAGCTGTCCCTCGCGACTTTGTCCGCGTGTTTTAGTTTCAACGGTTTTTAATTTTTGCAACATTTTTCATTTATGCTCCGCTCCTTTTGGTCGCAGCGTAATGTTATATAGCTTATAGCCTTCCTCAATAAATGGACTATCCAACACTGAATTATTTTAAATCCGACCAGTAGTTCCTGAGATTAGCGCGTTCTAACAAACAAACAAACTCTTCAGCTTTATATATTAGTATATAGATGATACAGACACTGACAAAAGTACAGATATTCAACTAAATTAAAAACAAAGCCAGAGTTCTTAGAACTTTCAACACGTGACTTTGAAACTGGATATTGCTGTCGGTTCCTCTCGCATTACCTGAAATGAAACTATTTTAATAAAGTTCAAAGAGTCCATACTCCAACATATATGATACTGAAAAATGGAGATGGTAGAAATAGATGATGAAGAATGATAGAGAAACGTTCTGACTGTGACATTAATTCCTTGATACATAAATAGACTGATACAAGAGAGAAGCTAATTGGTAGCCTTTTATG
This sequence comes from Diachrysia chrysitis, assembly GCA_932294365.1. Lineage (NCBI taxonomy): Eukaryota > Metazoa > Arthropoda > Insecta > Lepidoptera > Noctuidae > Diachrysia > Diachrysia chrysitis. The sequence continues at coordinate 1,616,620 of OW028659.1, read as the reverse complement.
GTATGGCCAGCAATCGGGTGACCGATTCACCTGATGGTCCTCCTCCATCACCGACACCAGAGGTCTTGGAACCGCAATCTAATCTAAGTTAGTTTAGCTCGTATAGTTTAGCCAGTTTTACGTAAATGTTAGCTGGCATAGTTTGCGGTGGACGCTCCGTTGTTGAGCTGGCGGTGGACAGTCGGCTTTAAAATTGTTTAGGATGATTCTGGATCTCTCATAAACATGTACGAATCGCAGAAACAGAGGCGCTGCTTTATGGTTTAAATTGAAACGGAGACACTACACGAGGTGCTGTAGAACATAGTTAACATTCTTCAAGCCTAATTTTGTATTATTCGCCTAGAATATAGAGAATAAAGATTGCCTTAGAAATAATAACGTAAGCGACAAAATGGAAAATGTCATATTAATCGAAATCTATCGGATGCAATTAAAAATCAATCCACATTAATCTAGATATTATGATTATTCATCAAATAGTGTAAAAATAATATTATTTAGTTGAATAGTTAGGTGAATAACAAAAAAAAAGAGTTTTTATAGAGCTGATCTCAAAAATAAAACTATCGAATAATGTTTATTTAATCGTGTAACTGGTCGACATTTATTTTCATCATATCCGCTTCTATCTACGAACCAAATTTCAAGTCAATAACTTTTATAGTTACTTAGTAAAAACGCAATAAAAATAGCTAAAAATGGATCGCCTTAATTTTGTATTATTTGCCTAGAAAGTATATAAAACATAGTTTTATCACTAGGCCTTAGTAACTAACGATGTTATGACATACAATACGTTTCTATAGTAGATGTCTTTAATCTAGTTTCGTGAATACCCTTAGACCGACGGATAACGGGATTTATAAGAAAGTCCATTGTACCTTTGAGGTTTTGCGGTCATTATTTATCTACTAATAGAACGATCGGATTGTGAGGTCCGATATCATTTTGTGGATATTTTGCAGTTTCGGGAACGTATTTTCTTCTAAATTGAGTTTGGTTTGGTTTATTTTGGTTGCCCTATTTCGCTGGTTTTGTTGTAATTCCGAGTATTAGTTCATGGTGTTGATCTTTTGACTATTTGAACTTAAGTGTCTACTCTGGGTTCCTTACGCTAACGGATTACATTACCTAAACAATATACAAATGATTAAGAAATATACAATTTTTTAAAGATTTGTATTTAACCATTATTAATATATTTATTGAACGATTGCTATGTTATTTTCTATAGAAAACCTATTGTTGTCCTGTGTAAATGATACCACCAGATGATAAATTCAAAATTCTATAATATCATTTTGTCTTTTTCAGGTACGAAAAACCGGATTTAATTTCATTCTGATATAAAACGAGGTATGTGAATATCTGGTACCATAGTTATACGAATATTTCCATCGTATCATACTGATAGGTATAATTAAGGCGCTTCATTATGTATAAGCCGTACGGTTTGACCGATAATACAGGTAAAGGCGCGTTTGCCACAGTTAGTCCGTGGATGGGTGACCATTTGTATACATACCTAAACCCCTCCGTGCCTCTGAAAGCACGTTAAGCCGTTTGTCCCAACTGTCATACGTCGATCCTTGACAGTCGTTAACAATTGTGACAACTAGTCTTACTTTGGGATACTGTGTTACCCAGTAAAATGGGCTGTGGAGGTCAGATAGGCCACTCACTTCACGTAAAATGCGGTATTCAACTGAATCCGGTAAGACTGGAAGCCGACCACACATAGCTTGGAAAAAAGGTAGATACTGATAGGTATAGATAATAACAGTCTTATTAGGTAATAAGAATATGTAAATATTATTAATATCTTACAAAACAAGTCGGCTTCTGATTGTGAGCTAATCAAGTCTACTTGGCCTTTGTCCTCAGTTCTACTTTAATGAGATAAGCTGTTATTATTTTAGGTAACATAATTAATATTACAAAATAAGACAGTAACACTAGCCGTTTCCCGCGGCTCCGCCCGCGTGGATGCCTGAAAAAGTAGCCTATTTCCTTTCTCAGGCTATAGACGATCTGTGTACCAAATTTAATTTAAATCAGTTCAGTAGTTTTGGCGTGAAAGCGCGACAGACAGACAGAGTTACTGTCGCATTTAGGATATTAGTACGGATTAAAAAAATTAACACAAAGGATTTGAATTTAAAAAAAAATATTGAATTTGAAATATTTAAAAAAAGGAAAAGAATACATGTCTAATTTTTTTAAAACCTGGCTGACTAGTTACATTCTGACATTTTACACGTTACTGCTTTCCGTTAAATAATTCTTCTCGTTAGTCTTTGTAAAACACTGAAAGTAATTAATAGAACTTTTCGAGTTCTGTTTACTTCCAACTCCTTTATTCCTAAGAACCTCATTCTCATTAAACAATTGCCCAGAAAATATTGTTATGAATACTAAAAACACAGCTCAATGGTATTAAAATGCTGTTTCAACATAATTTCTCTTTATTCCCGCGATAAAGTCGGAGACCGCTTTAATTAAAGTAGCATTTTTATTCCTTGCTTATCTAGGACGCAGCAACACTTTTAAAGTAATAACTGCACAGTTTTCTGCCTGCTGGATTTCAAGCCTTGGACTCTATAGATTTGAGAAGACGGTAATTGAGAAACACTGAATTTAGCCATGAACTCCCAAGGCATCGTAAAATCCGCCCAGAATATTTGAGATATCACCAAATTAATCTGGACCTTCGAAATTACGGTCAGCTTTAAGATATAAAAGAAAAGGGATCCTAAAATCCGAACAAAGAAAAACGGGAAAAAAACTCGACCAGTAGGTACCCGATATTACCTAATTGTCAAGTATGAACAATAAACCCTCAATATGCTTACAAATTGCTTAAATGGCCGACAAAATTCAAGCATATATCACTGCCAAATAAAAATAAACTGTATGTAGAAGAAACAAAATCTGGAATCGAGAAACATAAGGAATATTTAAGGAATTTCATTGTACACGCAGCAAATTGCTCAGAAATAAAAAGTTGTACGTTTACCGGCAAATTACTTGTGAAAAATTCCCTTGAAGCGTCTATTATTCAGCTTTAGTAGTTGTGAAAGTTTTTAATAAGCGGGCTATATCACTATGTGCAAGTAAATGGTAGCATTAAGGTTTTACCAATTAGCTCATATTCGCGTATGAAATTCTTTTAACAAATAATTTTCTTGTACCAAAATGATGGATTGCAACTGGAATAATACCTATAGTAAGTCAGAAATAACGTATGTATATGACGGAGGATTAACCCCCTGAGTGTTTTTAAAAAGTGTGACGTCAGCAGAGCTGACGTCACTCATGTTGTTTACGTGATGGTCACTCATTCTGATGATCTTCGAATTAAACTCCAAAATATATGCTGAGTATCTTTTATTAAACTGGCAGCGTAACGACGTCCAAAATAGGTCCGTACAAGTCGGCGACTCGAGAGCGAATGACTCAAGTGCGCCTGTGCGGCCGTATTTATAGGGTACGTCGCACGTGCCCCACTTTGATTTACAATATTTTTATGTTAAATCATGTAGGTAGATTCTAATAATTAATTAACATTTCATAAACTAATATTAAAAAGTAATCAATTTAATTATTTTTCTTCTTATTATCGACGAACTATTGTTGTTGCGCCGATACGGCCATACTGACAGGCGGTGCGCGCTCTGCACCAGCCTCGATGATTCTCGTAGAAGTTGTCTGTAAGCATGGAAATAATTTTCTTTGAGATAGATATCTGTAAGCAACTAGTGTTGCTTTGTGTTGTTACATAAACACGTAACTGTGCTGTATGTTTAAGAATTTTAATAAGACGCTTCTCGTCGTGATTCTCGAAGGTTTATCAGAGGGTTCTCGTAGGTTCTCGTAGAGTTCTCGAATTGTTCTCGTCGAGTTCTCGAAGTGTCTCGGAGGTTCTCGTCGAAGTGTTAACGATTGTTATAGAATTATTTGTGATTTTATTATAGAATTGTGTTACTCACAGTTTTTATTCCAATTGGCTGTTATTTTCCATTAGTTCAATCGGCTGAACTTCGCGTGAGGTTGATGGAATTGGTTCGGTTGTTGCTGCAGCGGGGTCTCGATGGTTTGGTGACTCATTTCCTGCCGATACGGTCATCTGTTCAGCAGGTTGCGGGGCGCGGCGTAGCTGGTCATGGGCTACCTTGCGGGGTCGCCCTCTGCCGATCACCTTTTTTACCAAATACCGGTCATTTTCCAGTACTCTGCAGACTTCATAAGGCTCACTGAATTTAAGGTCTAGCGAGGTTTGGTTTCGAGGATTGTTCTTGATCAACACGTAGTCTCCTCTTTGGAACGGATGGATTTTGGCCTTGCGCTGATTGAAGCGCTGTCTGTCCTGTTCACTTGAACGTACCATTTTCTGTTCTACCTGTTGAGTAAGTGCTTCGATATCGATAGTTTGGTTGTCGATATCCACCAAATTGAGCAGCTCAGGAGGTACACAATGTTTTCTTTGTGTAATCAGTGTCAGCGGAGAAACACCAGTGACCCGATGAGGTGTGCAGTTCATCGCTAATTGAAGTTCCTCAAGCGCTGTATGCCATTGTTCCGTTTCATAGTTCTTTATCATCACTAAAGCATTTTTGAGGGTTGCAACGGCCCTTTCTACCTGGCCATTTGCTCGGCTGACTCCTGGAGCTATAGCGTGGATATTTATTCCGATCTGGTCGCAATAGTCTCTGAATTCGCCAAGGAATTCTCTTCCTCCATCAACTATTATTTGGATTGGAGCGCCAAATAGATGTACCGCTCGTTTCAGAGCAGCCAACGTACTGTGTGGGTTTTTGTTGCTGGTGAAGTAAAGTAGAACATACTTTGTGAAGGCGTCAATTGTGATTATGACGTATTGCTGATCTTCCGGAGTGCCCAGCTTGCCTGTTATATCCATGTGTATAACCTGAAACGCCGCCGTTGGTTTCTGGATTGGATGTAATTGGGCTTGAATGGCACCGGATCTTCCCTTGGATGTTCGGCATACCACGCAGTTATCCACAAATCTTCGTATCACAGAACTCATTTTGTTGAACCAATAAGTTTCTTTGATTTTTTGTAACGTCTTTTCCCAGCCAGGGTGCTTTAGTGCAGTGTGAAAAGAGTTGATGATGCTCCATTGAAAGGACTTAGGAACAACTATACTAATTTGCTGACCGAAGACAGGGTCATTGATCCTCTTCATTAAAATATTATCTTCTAAGATGTAGTTCTCTACCGGGTTATTCTCACTCAGGCTGTTCATTATTGGTCGTAGTTCTTCGTCCCGACGCTGTTCAATTTTGAGCCAGTTCAAGTCTCTCGTCATAATATTGACTGTTAACTCAGTTGGGTTTCTACTGAAGAAATCAGCATGTTGAAGACGTTCACCTTTGCGATATTCTACCTCGAAGTCGTAGTTTTGTAAAAACGCCCACCATCGGTGAATTCTAGGCAGAAGGTCCTTTTTGTGTTTGGACGCCTTTAATGCATTGCAATCAGTAATCACGGTAAATTTTCGGCCATATAGATATTGGCGGAAATGTTTTACAGCGCGTACCACGGCCAATGTCTCCAATTCATAGGAATGGTAGCGGCTTTCTGCTTCCGTGGTTCTCATGCTCATAAAGGCAACTGCATGTTGACGTCCCTCGATCGTCTGTACCAGTACTGCACCAAATCCGAGGCTGCTTGCATCCGTGTAAAGTAATATGGGTGCCTCTTCTTTAAATAATGTCAGTGCTGGAGCAGACGTTAAACATTCGATAATGGTGTTACGTGCTTGTTCGTGTCGATCTGTCCACACCCATTTTGCACCTTGTTTGGTCAGTTCATAGAGAGGTACCATTGTACGAGAAAAGTCAGGGATGTATTTCCTAAAGTACCCAGCCAGACCATTGCATTGTCTGACTTGCTTGACAGTTTTTGGTACTGGAGCTTTGACAAGAGCCTCTACTTTTCTTGGACTTGGTCGAACTTGTCCATCGGAGACCACATTGCCCAAGTAATCAGTCAATTGATCGTTTGAAGAAACCGCACTTGTCAGCATTGATGGAAAATCCAGCACCTTGTAATGCTATAAGTATTTGCTCCAGATATGAGATTCCTTCAGAGAAATTGGTACACTTACTGAGCACGTCATCTACGTAGACCTGTGCAGCTGTGCCCAGCAGTGATGTCAGGGCTCTGTTGATGCATCGCTGGTACACTGAACAGGCGTTGCTCAGACCAAACGGCATGGTGAGATATTCATACAAGCCATCCGGTGTGACGAAGGCAGTCTTCTCTACCGACGATTCACCAATTGGAATCTGATGGAAACCAGCCGCCATATCAAGGCTCGTGTAAAACTGCCCATTTGCCAACTGGTCGATCTGGTCAGATATCAGCGGGAGTGGATAATGGTCCCGTAACGTGTTAGAGTTTAGTTCTCGAAAGTCTACACAGAGTCGATCGTCACCATTCTTCTTTTTGACCAAGATGATAGGGCTCGAATAGGGTGACTTGCTTTCACGAATGATGTTGTGATCCAAAAGTTCTTGAATGATGGTGCGAACTTTCTCTCGTTCCACTGGACTCAGACGATATGGTCTCCTTTCGACGAATTTATCAGGGTTTTTCAGCCTGATTTCGAGCTCGCCGGTGTTAACTCGAGTCTTTGGATATCCCCGAATAAACAGGTGCTCGTATTTATTTAGAAGCTGACGTAGTTGCTGGACTTCGTCTTCATTGGTGAGGTCGCAATCCAATTTGTTGAACATAGGTGAGTTCATGCGCACATGGTGGATGAGGGTTTTGTGAATAAGCTTCGTCTCATCGGATGTGACCATAACACTCAGGTTAGTGCCATGAATTAGGTTCATACCCACCAACGTATCCGTTGACATTTCATAGTCAGGCAATACGTAGAATTCCAATTCAACGCTAATGCTGTCTATAACACATAGAGTTATAAGTTTGGTTAATGACAGCGCGGGGAATTTCCCAATCCCTTTCAGGTAGTTGACTACTGGTCTCCTTTGACCGGGTAGTGCTGCAGCCACCGATTCCCGCATAATTGAGCACTCGGCCCCGCTGTCAAATACAGCTTTTAAGGTCCTTTCGCCTATTTTGATGTTAAAAGGCGCCAGTTGGTTGCTTGCTATACAATTGACATTCGAGGTGAGTGAACGTTCACGTCTAAAGCAAGTTTCGTACGTGTGACCTGGTTTCTTGCAGTAGGTACAGGTAGGTACACCCAGTGTTTTTGCATCCTTGTTGACAGCTTCAGGTTTTGCTTCTGTAGGTTTGAATCGGCAATCGTTAGTTGAGTGGTTTGTCTTTTTGCATATACGGCAGCTAGACGTCGATTGTGTGCTATCTGAATAACGTGGACGCTTGTTGTTCGCCGTAAAGCTTGTGTTTGGGTGAACGCGTTTCTTTCGGATACTGGTTGCAACCGAAATTAGTTCAGAAACAGTGGTTGCCCTGGCGTTCAACAGTTCGATACGTAAACGCTCATCATTAACGCATCCAATCACTGCCTCTACAGCGTGTTCGTCCCCCAGTTTGTCCTTGGTGATTCTTCGCCATAAAATCCATGCGCGTGACAGAAACTCCGCGACATCTTTAGTCGAGTCATAGACGTGCTCTCTGAACATGATGACATCCCGGGAGTATCTATTCTCAGGTTCGAATGTTGTGATGAGATTTTGCCGTAATTGTTCCCATGTGGTGGTAGTCACCATCCAATCATCGACCCACATTTTTGCACGTCCTTTCAACAGGCTGCAAACCTTCATGCGGACATCGAAATCATTAAGCTTGTATGTTTCTACCGCTTGGTCAATATGCTGGCACCACTCTCGCACGCCAATGTGGGTATCGGGGTCGAAAGATGGTAGGTAAACATCTTTAATCCTTATTTTTGACTCAATAGGTGGAGCACATAAGCGCTCCGACATCCTATGCATCATCTCCATCATTTGCATCAGGAATTGAGGTGGTATCCCCTCCATCTGCCTTCCAGGGTACGAGGATCCATCTGGGTGCGGTCTAGGTTGTGATATAGTCTGGAAGGATGTACTGGCGGGCAGTGCAGGACCTTCCGGCTGTTGTGCGTTGATTGATTGCAGTTGATCAGGTAAACAAGCTGGTGAGGGAGTGACTTGAGCAGGAGTTTCTTGTAATCCCACTTCTGATGACGGAGGATTAACCCCCTGAGTGTTTTTAAAAAGTGTGACGTCAGCAGAGCTGACGTCACTCATGTTGTTTACGTGATGGTCACTCATTCTGATGATCTTCGAATTAAACTCCAAAATATATGCTGAGTATCTTTTATTAAACTGGCAGCGTAACGACGTCCAAAATAGGTCCGTACAAGTCGGCGACTCGAGAGCGAATGACTCAAGTGCGCCTGTGCGGCCGTATTTATAGGGTACGTCGCACGTGCCCCACTTTGATTTACAATATTTTTATGTTAAATCATGTAGGTAGATTCTAATAATTAATTAACATTTCATAAACTAATATTAAAAAGTAATCAATTTAATTATTTTTCTTCTTATTATCGACGAACTATTGTTGTTGCGCCGATATATATAATTTACATGTGTTTTGCATTGTATTTCTCGCGTCTATGCACTATAACATATGCTAATTGATACAAGGAAGTTGTTATTAGCTATAGCCATCAACAAAGAGTATAATTATATTGTATAACACATGATTTGTAGTGTTTAACATAAAAGTTATCTTGCGAATAGTGTAGCCAGCTCGTCCTGCAACTCCCGCATTACAACTTATGGAGTAGGAATGGCTGAAAATCAGCGCTGTGACGGGTCGTGCTCGTCCCGGTACAGCATTAGCTGAGCCATCTCCTTTTGTAACTGTCTTCTTCAGACTGATATTCAATAATATGTGCCGTGTTTTTATTAAGCACGAATGTTCTTTTTTTATATGAATTCCATGACGTGTATGGCATATTTATCAAGGCTTTGCCTAAGGTATTTAGGTAAAAAAGTAACGCGACTAACTTTATACTTCATATTTTATAGGTATTCTGTGTCACTGTATTTTAATTTTAACTCTGCGTTTCTGAAAAATGTTTTTAAAATTTGTGTTTTAAGTTGTTTACAACTTGCTGTGCTGCCAACTTCCTGAGATTATTCCGTGGATGTCCTACTTTTAAAGTCTTTAGGACTCACTTCTTTGTTATATTAAATGGTGGAGGTAAATATGCAGATTTTGGAAGGGTATATAAAAAAATATAAGAAAATATTAACTGTTATAGTAGGTAGTTGAGGGGCTCGTGGCTAAGTGTAACCCGTACGGTTTGACCGATAATACAGATTAAGCCGCACTCGCCGTGGTTGGTCAGTAGATGGGTGACCATTTGTAAACATACTGAGAACCCTCCGTCCTCGGAAAAGCACGTTAAGCCGTTGGTCCCGACTGTTATACGTGGATCTTTGACAGTCGTTAAGTCATTACAATTCTGACTACAAGTCTTACTTTGGGATACTGTGTTACCCAGTAAAATGGGCTTTGGAGGTTAGATTGGCAGTCGCTCTATGTACAATACTAGACGTCGACCCCAACATAACTTATGACAAGGCTAGGCAGAAGATAGAAACCCGAGTAAAACTCAAAATGAGCTAATATAATCTTCTAATGGGTTAACTCATTTTCATAAATTTAAAGCTGAGGATCATCTTGGTCCCAACAGCTTTTGAACGGAAACACATTCGTCTGGGAGATACGTCGCCACAAACAGATACAGTGACACATATACAAAAGCTACAGTTATGACACCTCTATTCAGGGTTTAAAATATGAGAGTATAACATACCTTTATACCAGGACTCGACCTAGCGTTAGACAGAACAAGATGGAAGTCGTTTTATGAACGAAAGCTCGGCTTTTAAGTAACATATAAAGTGAAATATTAACTGGAAACAAATATTTGGTTTGGAAACCTACGAGAAAACATTATTTTGAGAAAATAATTTCATTAACATTTTATTTTTTTCTTGATCCTCCATCACTTCAATGCTAATCTATGTTTTTGGCACCAGTTACTATAATATGACAAATACAATGTTTCTTCGGTTCATAAATATGAGAGGACTCTTATGGGATACATTTTCAGCCTCCCAAACTGTAGGGATCGGTTTGCCAATTTGTATTATTGTCATGTATTCTTTATTCTACGTTGTACGTCTAGAATCCTTGATGTGGTACTGGATTGATCTAGTAAGTTAATCAAAATATCTTATCAAAGCTTGGATATTTTATTTTTTAACAGAAATTCTAGTACATAATTTGTTTTATACATAAGGACCAATATGTTGTGTGGGCTTGGAAAAGTCTGAAGACTATTTCATAAAATAACAATAGAATTTTTTGATGTATAATTCTAAAAATATCACTGTCTTAATTGTCCCCGAATTTTAATTCGCAAAAGTAGTGGATGTTATTTCCTCGTAATTTTCCAAAAAAAAAAAAACAATTATTCCTAGTTCAGTTTCTTTAAATTTCAGATAAATACTTCCAATTAAACCAAATCATGGAAAAAAAAAAACTATTCAATCTGTAATGTTTGTTTAATTTTCCATCAAGACACTGAACGCCTATCACAGTACAGTCAATATTTCAGATGCGTTTTATGTAATATCAAAAGAGGTTCGCGATCACTACCGTCCAATCCCATTTGGACCAGCACACGATAACACGCAACTAAGTCGGGTTCCCGATGTCGTTTTATGTACTCGTGTCCTTTCAAACATATATATTTCATGGACCCTAGAACGCCATTTTGTGTTACGAAATACCTCGGTTTTATACGCTTTTTGGAGTTCAGGAGTAGAGAGATTGAAGTGAACCTTTAGCGAGGAATACTGGGAAATGTTCTATTTTCTGTTCCTAGAAAACTGTCTAGTAAAACTAACGGTTAGACATGATGTGCGACGATACTGTATGACAATGTTATTCTAGCAACTAGAACTCAAAGCTAATCAGAGAATGTCAACGTATCTCTAAAAAGTTTAGAAAAGTGGCGATGTACCTTACCACTAGATGAAAGGTTTGCTCGACTTCCAGTCAAGTTTTTCTTAGCATCGTATTCCCAGCCCTTATCGCCCTATCCCTTCAAATTTAGATCATACCCGATGTACTTGCCCTGAGTGTTTCTTCTGTATCGTAACAGTGGGTGTATTTTAACTACGTCTATAACCTACATAAGAACACTACCCTTATCACTGTGTGCATTTTCAAAATAAAATTGAAGTACTAAAGCGAGGGTTGGCAGAGGTCCTTGATCATGTTCCTCATCTTGAATAATTGAGCTGATCCCCATCAATAGTCAATGTTAAGGGCGTAAGGAAATGGGTTCCTAATTACTATGGTTATACAGGGAAGTGAGGGTGTCCTTAGAGGCATGTACTTGGTTAAAGGGTTTGGGTAACTATTGGTCGATTCTGAGGTAATAAATTAATTGTTAAGATATCAATATTTTGACGAGTTTATTGGAGCTAAGCTTAGAACCGTATATAATAGCTGCCAGTTCTAATTCTTGATATTAAGTAGCCCTCTTTGTTTCACACTATTTTTTTTTATTAACAAATATTTTACTCGTCTGGTGTACCTATTAGGTATATCTAAGTACCTTGTTTTAAACTCATGATTAAGGAAAATGAGTTGATAATTTGCCTGATTACAGCCCTTAAAACATACAAATGTACGTAGGTTTTGTGTTAATGTATTGTATTGTTTAGTTTTATTAGTCCCTGTTGGCATTTTGTATACACTTTGAAGCGTCGAATTTGTCGCAAATAACGTTTTTCTTCTTTTTTTTTCTCATTCTTTGATGTTTAATTATACACAAACCATAATATTACAGATACTGTAGAACTTAGTTAATATTCTACAGACTGAACCAAAAACAGAATTTCCAAGTAAATGAAGCCAAAATTACACAATCACAATCCCATTTTAACCGCAATTAGTTCCGTTACCACACAATACCTGTTACTACGTCTAATGCATATATATACTGAACATCGAAAACGTACAAGCCTATTACAAGGCACGAAGCGAAATATTTTGGAACATTTTCCGTTGGATTCAACCGTATATGATAAAAGGGAAATATGGTAGGTCCCAGTGGTCCCTGTGGGACTCTTATTGTTAAATTGTTTCAATCTCTGCTTTTGTTTAAGGAAATTCAGATTTTTTTTGTCATTTTTTTATCCATGCTGTGCAAGTGTAAAGTGTAGCAAACTAAGTTTGAAAATGTCGTTTCGATAGTGTTTTGATCCTAGACAAAACCTTAAAGGCACGCATCGTGCATTTTTAGCTTTAAGTAGTACGCTCGATTTCTGATTTGTGATTTTCCATGCGACGACATAAGTTTATACAAAAAAGTTTAAGAGATAGTGGTAATAAAACGGCACGCTTTGTTTTAACACAAATTTTTCGATTTTTCTAGTGCTCGCGGTTTATACTTGAGTAAGGCGCTCTATATAGTACATATAAATATTTTTATTTTAAGGTTTTGATTAAGTTTTTGTTTTGTAAGATGATGACTGTTCATCCTCTTACAAAACAGAGGCACTAAGAAAAGGAATCGTTGTAATTTTAAATCTGTTTTCTTCTTGATTAAATTGTCAAAAGTAAAATTTGTGACAAAAATATGCATTATTCAGGGCTAGAATTGCGACTCTGGTGGATAAGATAAAACGCTATTTCTAGATGTCAAACTATTTCGGTGTGATGTCACACGGTTTCAATTCTCTCAAAGATACAAAATCAAGCATCTTAAGATTTAGTAACCTACAAACCTTAATACTCATAAAACACTGTACAGAAAGGTCAGTTTTAGAATTAATAATTCTCAGCAGCAAACAATAATAATTTGTCTGTTTAGTATTCTACCCACTATCGAGCTCGATGTTTGACCAGGAATGACTCATAACATAAATAGAATATTAACACATAGTTACATGTAATAATATGTAAGGTAGAGCAGGAGTTGTTAAGTATCGCGAAAATAAACCTTAACACCTTAAAATAAAGATGTAATTGGTAAGCACAGATGTGTCTACTGTACAGATTACAAGTCCAGATTAATATGCCTACAAATATTTGTGTAATGTCTGGTAGTTTAAATTTCTTAAGTAAAGCTAACTCTAATATGGAAGCCGACAATTTATTGACAGGTTACGCAGATTTTAAAAATATTAGACTCGTATTTTTTGTTTTTTTTTTACTCAAACATTGAGGAAGATTTAGTGAATGGAAATGTGGCGTGACCTCACTTGTAGCTACTATTTTTACCAACATGTGACGTCACAAGCCCCTACTTCTCAACTTTAAAGCGCTTTAACTATGACATTTTTTATTGATTTGATAGAATATAGAATACGAGTTTTATTCTTTTTTATATTGTTTTGTCACTGAACATTCTGAAGTACTTAAAGTTTCATTACAAATGGATGTCAAAAAGTTGTTCTAATTTAGCTGTCAAGATTTGACCAAAATATGCATACATTGCAAGTTAAAGAAAAGCTTCTACAGAGAATCTTATAATAACATTCTGGCATTTTAAGTGATCCTGACGGATATCAAGAGGAAGCGCAATGTTTACTTAAAAGGAAAATTAATATAGAACCTTTAACTTTGAGCGGACTTTGTGGCTTCAAACAAGGCGGTATAAAATACATGGTAAAGTAATGTCGTGGTTATACACTGGTTTCTTGACTGGATTTGTTGGAGTAAAGTTACAAGTTAAAACACAGAATAATTAATAGTATTAAGTACAGAAGTTTCAATTCGCGAATATGAAAAATAAATAGCGACTCTAGCAACAACGCAACAAAGTACACTTCAAAATGAAACTTTATTTTCACTCGATACCTGTGTGCATTTATTCAATCGAAGGATGTTTTAATTTTCTCTAACATAACAGCCTGCCACATATTCTTAACAAAGACTTATTCGATACAATTTTCACGGTGTTTTTCCATTACAATTCCGTCTAATGTATAAGAGAAAATATGGAATATGACCCTTGCATACAATTTTGAGTGCTTAAAAGGAGCTTGAAAGAAATCATTATTCTGCGTTCGCGGTTCCTTGAGCCGATTGTACATTCTTTTAGATTGCAAAAATATGTTACACATAATGAAATGGCATTTTCTGGGGCTTTCTATGGTATGCGACAAAAGGAAGTAGACAATTGGATTCGTTTTCGTAAAATGCAAAACGAAACGCAGTCTATTAAATGATGTAAAAATATTATTTTTAATATATTTTTCATCAGTATGTGCCGGTACGGTTACAGTACACCTTAGCCATGTGAGTTTGGCATCTTCCCTCAAACGATGGCACACGCAATAAGCTGCCCAGCAAGCCCTACCACGTGTTCTTGTGAGGACCTGTACAAGGCCACGGATAACGCTGTTTGCGTGGTCTGGGAAAATTTGACTGCTATTGATCGACTCGCTGAGAAGAAGACCCAGTTTGTGTCTCAAATAATGTTAAGTCTAAAACACACAACACTCTCCTTACTTCTTACTAAAATTATAAATGCGAATCAGATGGATCGATGGATGGATGCATCAATACATGTTTGTTACTCAATCACGAGAAAACGGCATAACGGATTCGAATGATATTTGGTACATATATAGTTTATTACCTGGAATAGCGCATAAGCTTTTTTCATCAACACGCGGTTGAAACCGCGGGGTGCAGCTAGTATAAAATGTGTTATTTGCTAATTTTAGGACATTCATTTCATTTTGGTGTTCTTGGTAAAGCTGAACATCTTTCATTAGCATCTTTAAAAAACCTATAGAATTTTACTTTATTTCCATTTGAATTATTTATTGGACCTACGTCTGACGTAACCGCTGACATTTTCAGTAAATTCTAATCCAGCAGATTTTGATTAAAACCCTTTAACTGGAGCCCAATCGTATTTTTTACCGAAATATATAAAAAAAGTTATTTATTAGAGCTCAGATTAAAATTGCTCCGTTGAACGGATTAAATTTATTCGCTTTCAACTTTAAAAATATATAGGAATGAATCGTTTTAACAAAGATTCATTAGTAAGTTTAGTACAACTTACTACTAATTCTTGGTTAAAACAGAAAAGTGTCTCGGAATGCTAAAATAACAACACAATTAAAATGTAACTTATACTTACCTACCTACCTAGTAGTTTAAGGAGCTCGTGGCTACGTGTAAGCCATACAGTTTGACTGATAATACAGGTTAAGCCGCGCTCGCCACGTTTGATCCGTAGATGGGTGACCATTAAACATACCGAGACCCTCCGTGCCTCGGGAAGTACGTTAAGCCGTTAGTCCCGACTGTCATACGTTGATCTTCGACAATCGTTAAATCATTACAATTCTGACAATCAGACTTGCTTTGGGATACTGTGTTACCAAGTATAGTGGATTGTGGAGGTCAGATAGGCAGTCTCTTCATGTAAAATACAGTGTTAAGCTGAATTTGGTACGATTGGCTTACCAACATAGCTTGGGACAAGGATAGACAGAGAGAGAGACTTAACTACCTACCTAGTATCTTTACCTCTAGAAATGAATCAATACTGGCTAACAAAATATGAGAGCACGTTTGACTCTTCTGCGCATCCATTTATATACATTACATGAAAGCGCAATGATTACATACATTAACACAAGATCAAAGAATTTTATACACTGCAAACATACCCCAAACAAATACTTTAGTTTATACGTGGCTAACTACGACGTGATGTAACACGATATTTCATCCAAAAACTGCTTAAAATTCTACACGAGGAAGAAACG
Organism: Diachrysia chrysitis; assembly: GCA_932294365.1. NCBI lineage: Eukaryota > Metazoa > Arthropoda > Insecta > Lepidoptera > Noctuidae > Diachrysia > Diachrysia chrysitis. Next base: position 1,600,793 of record OW028659.1, on the reverse strand, counting down.
TGCCCATACATACAAAAACGATGCTTTTATTATTACTTATTCGAGCAAAAACACGCTCAAACTTAGCCCTTTCTGACCAACGAAAAGTAAAAAACTTCCCATTGTTGACTCGAATTTTAAGTCTCTCTTAAATCTTTCGACAAATGTAAACAATTGGGGCAGAAGATCGGTTGTTTTTTTGATATCAGCGCGCAGATTGAGTCTTTCTTTTATGTTTTTTTTTATTCGATATTATCAGTAGACATTATGAAACATTGGATTTTATATTCCGGAGTTTCAAAGCTTTAATTGTCGATTCTTTGGCATTACATTGTTTTCTGAAAACAAGGAGAGTTGATTAAAAAGAGAGACAGTTATGGACTGGTGCTGGTGTTATTATTGTCAAGATTTATTTATGTTTGGTATTGACGTTAATGTTTAGATATTTTTTTAACCGAATTTATTGCCCGTTCCTCATTTCATTAGGTGCAAATATTATAACATAACCCTAAAAGAAAACAAAAAGACAAATACAATCCACACGTGGAAACTATTTGTGTGAGATGGTTATAATAAATAAACACCGGTCATAATTACAAAATTAGTCCAGCACAAGCTAAGATGGCAATTAACAAAAAATACAAAATCATGAACCATAATGTTTTCCAAATAAACTCACGAACAGACTGTACTCGCCAGGTGCATCTAACATCTGTCACTCTTGAAACTGATATCGGAAACCCACGAGGGTTCGTCAAACAACTGACACCGAAAGGATGACGTCACAAAGTACAATCTACCTTACGTTAATAGTAAAAACGATAATCGAAAGTCAACCTTACAGCGTTGACATAAAGACGCATTTTATGTCAAATTGTGTGAGTTTTTGGAGGGTTTATTGTACTTCGGACACGTCCAAATTTGTCTTTCTTGTAGACAGCTCAAATTGAAAGGCATTTGGGAATATATTGTCGGTTTGAAGGGTTAAATTAAATGTTCGACTTAGGTATTTAGCGATACGGTAGGGCTGTCTATTAGCTGGTGAAATATGACTATTTATTTTGTCGCATATTAATAAAAAAAAATGAATTAGATTAAATTCCTAGTACATCAAAAGTTTGTACGTCTTTTTCGAAAGAAATGTTGAAAACGATTGAAACTCCGATCAATGTCTAGAGAAGTTTCTTGACATAAATAGATTTCTGATTATTTTTTTGGTTTTATATAGTTGATGGCAAATAAAAAAACGAATAAATTGTGTTTTTTCATATATATGTTTTGAAATAATTTCATGAGGTATGAAGACTATTCAATAAGTTTAAAATAACCACGATATAATATGCGTTTATTCTGAGTTAGGATTTTAATTGAAACATTGGCACAGCCCTATAAGTTGCTATAGTGGTAAGGGGTAACCACAGACAAAAAAGGGTTTCGGCCAAAAATTCAACGGCTATCGATTTGTTTTGAACGTATATCTTGTTGGTACTTATTATGTATAGTGTATGATTCAAATAGAGTAGTAAACACATGTATCAAGTATAATTTATATTATTTAGATCAAAGTAGTTTGACGACCCAATTGTCGCAGCGGTTTAATCAATAGTTGTATTTTTGCCTGTGAAAAAAATCTTAGGATGTTCTAAAAGAAAAACTTTTTGAACAACAAAATAATTCCCTAAATAACACATGTCATAATATCATCGGAATTATAAAAAAAATATTTGATTTTGCATTGTCTTAAATCTGAATAACAAATATTAGTTTTGGGCATTACGATTTAGTTATTCTTCTTCTTCTTCGTGACACTCTTGGCAGAGTCTTCGTAGTTGTCATCAGGTCGTGACTTCGGTGGAGGCAGATGTTATTCGCCTCACGATCATCCGCCATTTCTCTCTTGTGGCGGCCATTCTGTTGCACTCGTTCAAGGAGCCACCCACAGCACTTGGTCGGTCCATCTCTCTCACAAGACGTTCGATGGAGTCGTTATCGTTATATTTAGTTAGGGGCCGTACATAAATTACGTCATCGATTTTTTCAGATTTTAGACCCCCCCCCCCTACAATCATCCTATCGTCATTTCTTAATGACCCCCCCCCCCCTTCTCCCAAAATTGACGTCATTACCAGTTTGACAAAATTAAAACATTGCAGATTTGAGAAAAATAGGGTATTAATGATTAAAACACTTGATTATAGAATCACCTTTTATTATTTTTACTTTGGCAATAATCATTGGTATAATATAATATAAAAGTAAAAAATAGGGAATAATAATTAGAGATGCCACGAATAGTGAATTGGCCGAATACCGAATACCGAATATTCGGCAACGCTGTCGGCCGAAGCGCCGAATATTCGGCCGCCGAATGTTTGGTGGGGGCGCGTTAGCTAGAATAAGACAAGTCACAACCTGTTTTTCTCGTTGCGTTCGCGCGGCAGGCGACGAGGGCGCGCGCGCGTGGCGGGGTGCAAGCAAACATTGTTTGTATTTGTTTCAATTCAAAAAAAAAAATTGCGAGTAAATCGCGTCACAGAGCGCTTTGTTAGTTTATAAATAATACGTTAAGTGAAACTTAATTACTATTTTGCTAAAAAGTTTGTTCCTTAGTTCATTTTCAATTATTTTTTCGTCAAAAGGCTTATAAAATCACACCTATAACATCACAACTTACCACTGATTAATTTTAAGTACTAAAATGTTGTAATTTGGAAATAAATACATAATTTTGCGTAAAATAACGTATCTTTTTTTACATGAATTGCTATTCGGTATTCGGCCGAATAGTACGCACTATTCGGCCGAATACCGAATAGCAAAAAAGTGGCCGAATAGGCCGAATACCGAATAGTTGCCGAATATTCGTGGCATCATTAATAATAATATTATATATTATTATTCCCTATTTTTTACTTTTCTTTGGATAACTCCCACGGAGTTTTCACCCATTCTTTTAAATTCTGGATCACGGGTAATATCTCCGTATCCTCCCGATTATCTTTTCTTAGTATGAGATATGTATTTAAGTATAAGTATAGTATTTATGTACTTTTATTAATTATGTAATGTTGTAGTTATTATTTAAGTATTGTGTTTATTATCAATACATAGTATAAAACAAATTGAGTCGCTTTTGCTGTCTGTCCATATGTATGCTTAGATCTTTAAAACTACGCAACGGATTTTGATGCGGTTTTTTTTAATAGATAGAGTGATTCTTAAGGAAGGTTTATATGTATAATACATGTAAGTACCACGGGCGAAGCCGGGGCGGGCAGCTAGTATTATTTGTAATATTATTGTTAGAGTATTTTATCTGTAGTTATTACTGTATTTGTGTACATCTATGTTGCATTATGTATGTTTATTTATTTTAGTACTGTACGCGCCTTAGCCGCCTCTCACATTTGCAGTCTCACTTACTAGGTGTGCTGGAAGAAATTTCTTTTTAGAAATAATCTTTTTGTACGTGAACAATAAACTATAAATAAATAAATAAGAATGACGTCAATTTTGAAACACCCCCTCCCCCCATCTATCATTTGCCGTCATCCGCAGACCAACCCCCCCCCCCCTAATTTAGAATGACGTAATATATGGACGGCCCCTTATTACAAATACTTATATACTCCGCTGTGGATCGAAAACAACTATGGATAACTATGTAATGAATAATAATTATATGATAAATAATTAATTTCAACCCGTACATTAAATTCCGGATTATATAACAGATTGAATTCCACAAACGGATACGAAGCGATTGCTTCTACAAAATGTTACCCCTTTGTTTGGAGACAGACATGATTTATGCTCACCAAGGAACATGGTGACTGACTTTGAAGAGGTAGATGCTATCTGAAACGAAGATGGATTTACGAAAATACGGCTTGGAGACGGTACATGAGACTTTTAATTTAATTATATTTTATTTAACTAATTTAAAAGATCAATTATTGACTATTTCATAGGTTTTATTTCTTATTTTAGTGTGAAGTTACGCTATAACCTTGTAAATTAATAGTACATCATGGTATTAAACCCAGTATCTTGTCTTAAAATCCCGATTATACTGGGTGTTACCTAAGGTGAAGAATTCAACTGGCATAGATTCAGTTTACAACATGTCAGCTTAAAATGAGTTTATTAAATAATTGATACCCAATTTTTCGCTCCAATTATTTGATATCAAAAATTATAAGCAGACCGCCGAAGTGTTTTATCTTAAACATTTAGCGTGATGTAATATTGACCTTCGTAGTGCCCTATATACGGCTTAGCGTGCTTTTCGAAGCACGGAAAGGTCCCGGAATGTTTGGTCACCCATCCACGGACCAACCGCAGCTAGCGGTGGTTGACGGTATACTCACGCACATTCTCGGGATCGCCTAACTAGTTTCAGACTCAATAGAAGTCCTTAATCATGAGCTGACGCGGCGGCGTCGCAACTCAAACTAGTTCGACTGTCAATATTCCTAAATAAAACTTGTTGTTTTCGCAATTCATTCGGGAAGACATTTAATATAAATCATAAGATTGTTTCTTAATACTTAAGTATAAAATTTAACGTTTAATTATTCTGTTTCAGGTATGTACCGAGTTATGCAAGCAACAGATTACAAAGTATGTGAGTTAAACTTAAAAGTTTTGTAGAAAATCTGCGTAAATGCTGTTTAATTAAGCTGTAAATACTTTGCAGCGTTAAAAGCAGTTTCTGTTTAGTGGTACGGCGAGATATTTAACTAACCGACTCTATAAAATGTGAAAGTTTTCAATTTGACTGTATTTCAAAAGATTTTATTCATTCTTTTTGTGAATTAAGAGATACGAATGTATATTTTTTTAATTTTGTTTCGCTATGTGGGAAGAGGGACACTTATAGGCCGGTATTAATTTAAGTAAGTATCCTATGAGTTTGAATTTCTCTAGAAATTCTGTTAAAAATGCTTTTAATGGTAGAAAAAATATAGATACTTTTTTTTTCTTTTTCTTTTTTTTTTTTTTATAAAAACGACTCCCGCACTACTGAATTTAATCCATATGTCGCGGGAGGTTTCACAATCATTCAAATCACATACAAAAATAACACCCAGACTTAGAACAAGGATTTGTGGATTAAACAAATCTTTGTCCCACAGCACGTCACGCACGGTGGTAGTTAGCGTGGTGACCTATACCACTCTATCCCTGCAGTCAATTTCATAGCTAACTTTTCACCAACTCAATTCAAAATTAACATGGTAAGAACCTTGGATGTGGTTGGTATGATCAAAATACATGTCACATTACATGCAGTTCTATATAATATGTATTTTCTTTCTCGACCCATACATCTCAGAACTAATTTTTATTCATTTATATGAATTCTTTGGTAGGCTATTGAATTAACAATTTGTTATCACGTCTTAAATAGGATTATCTTTTTATAAAGACTTTGTGAAGGACCTAATTCTTTTCTGAGACAGATATACCGAAATAATAGATGTTTATTTAAGATTTTTTGAGATAATAACAGATTTCTTAGACCCGATTTGAGAATTAAGGTATTTTTTTTTTTGGATTTTGTCGAGACTGTATTTTAATCAAAGGTTTTGTAAGGTCAAAAAAATTATATGATTCTTAAAGGGCTTTGTGCATGTGATTTTAACGTTTTTAAACCCTTCGCGACACAAAGATTAAAGCGCTAATTAATTCTTAGAGCGAGAGTCGTCTTTAAAGAAAACATAAAAAAGTTAGTACTATCCAGTATTTTGAAAGTATAAGTACCCAGATACCAATAATAAAATAATGTCTCTGATCGTGACCTAGATCTCGGCATTTATCTTAAACAATTATATTGCACATACAGTATATATACACCTATATTCACTGTCCGTGCATTGAATTGAGTCTAGGAAATTAAAATAAGTACAATCAGTAATTTTATCAATATACGTATACAATTCCACCAAATTTTCTTAACCAGTAGGTACCTACATTTTGAACAAAATTTAATTTTCCATTACAATATCAGACAATAAAACATTACTACAGTTGGTTATTATTAAACTACAATAACGAAGGTATAATGGAAGTATACAGCCTACCGCGCTGGGGATTTATACCCTCGCAATTATCGAGGGGCGAACCACAATTTTATTAAACCACAGAAAAATATGGTTACTGCAGAGTCCGGTGTACGAACCATTACCATATAGGCCTATGTCCAAGTTTTTTACATCGGCTTGTAAATTGCAAATGAGATTCCGTTGTTTTTTGAGGATATTTTTATCCTTTAGATTATATAAATTAAATGGTGTCGAATCCCCGAATCCGGAATAATACCCCATGTAGGTATCTACATGGGGTATTATTTCATCTAAATTATGGTAATCAAGTCTTGAACTTGTTAATTTTACTATAATGGAAAAAAATACTCTTATTATTGGCTAAAAATTAATAGTGTCGACTCTATACCTAAAAGTGGTATTATTTCATGGAAATCGAGCCTTGAAGTTGTTAATTTTACTATAATGGAAAAAAGAAAGATCTCTTTCTTTATCCAATAAGACAACTGAAAAAAAAACAGTGTTTGTAAGTCTGCAGTAAATTATTAGACAATTCTAAAATAATAGTACCAGCCTATGAATGTCACACTGCTTGGCACAGGCCTCCTCTCATATAGAGACGGAACGAGCGTTGATCACCACGCTTGCTCATTGCGGGTTGGCGATTTCAGATTCCAATGTTTAAGATCCAGGTTTCCTCACGAAGTTTTCCTACACAGATTGTCCATTATGTCTTAGAATAAAATGAAAGTATATGTAACTTTAAGAAAGTCACATTGGTTCTTGCCTGTAATAGTTTGAAACCTGCAACTGCTCATAAATCCGTATATTAAACCACTAAGCCACCACGACACTCTTATATACCTTTCTTATAAGCCTGTCTTTAAAACATACATTATCTCTCATTCAGCAATATGCTTTAACACAGCCTTACATCGTTTATTTTGCAATGAGAGTCAGAAAATTATATAATGGAAATGATTTCTTCCGCCATATTGTACTTATGCTACTTATTGTTAGAGACTTTTTAGTTACTAACAAGCCATAACTTCTGTGCTCATGCTGACACTACAGAAATAAAAAATTGTAAAGAAAAGTTCAGCCATTGTACCTAAGTGAAATTCTTTTAAAGGTCAAATCTTAAAAGATCGTGTCGTATTTATGTCATGCTGGTATAGCTGCTGCCCGCGTGGGTGTCGGTTATTGCGGCAAAAAGTAGCCTATGCCTTTCTAAGTATCTAATCTTACCCCATACCAAGTTTCTGCAAAATCGGTTTAGTGGTTTAGCCGTAAAAGCGTAATAGACGGAGTTAGTTTTTCATTTATAATAATTGTATGAATTGTATGTTGTAATTCCTTACTGCTTGAACTAGAGAATTAATTAAAATCATTTTTTTTTCAACCGGAACTGTGTCTAGAATAGTGAACCATTAATTACATTTAATCAAATATAACAAACAGTTATTTTTTCTTTAAAATTCTCGTATCAAATAGCAAAGGTCTGAAATATATCGACTAAACAGCTTGATTTTATCAATGTTTGTTAATCCATTCACCATTATATCTAAGAATTTTGTTGAAACATTAAAAAGGATAAAAGATATTATCTTTTAGGGACTAAACAAATTCTTTTCGCGGGTCAAATATTCCGCAAAGGAAATAACCTATTAACACGCTGTTAACCTTGGCGACCATTCACAACTTATGGTATAAACGACCGACGTTTGAATTAATTAGTTGAGGTTTAACCCTTTTACCGCTGACGTGTGGATTTCGGATGTTAATATCTGATATGTATGACGTCAATTTGTTATAGCACAATGTTTCCTAAGTATTCTTTTCTTTAAACTTATGAAAAGCTGGATATTTTTCTGGTTAAAATAAATACTTTGGATAATGATTTAATATTGACTATCTCGTACAAATGTATATAACTTATATCTGATGATTTAACATAGGTACATATGGACACTTTGGTTTATAATCACGAAAGGTAAGTACCCAGGTAGGTGTGCTGAAGTTCACTAGTTACGAGTGAACGAATATACAAACAGAATATACAATCATTGAATTGCATGTTAGCCTCTTTCAACATCAGTGTAACAAGAAATCATGTCCGCGTTTAGGCACTAAAGCACTTGCTTTAAACAAAGCAGACTGTACCTACTACGTTCCATAATAATAGCATAAAAATGTCTGATTTAATACCTATGATCCCAGAAAGCGTCAAATTAGGGTCATAAGAACACCCCACACAAGGTTATTTTGAATAAAAACTGTAACAAAATACCATTTCGTAGAAATTAAAATTACTTCCCTAAATGTATCTATACCACCTCTTAAAAGTAAGGGAAATGTTAACTAAAAATGTCGACCTTTATAATACGTAGTTATATTGTCATTGTTACTAGCAGGAAAAACATTTATTATTTAATACATTTCGGACACATTGCCCAAGTTTTTAAAAGCTTATGATTGAGGATACCACTCTAGCGTTAAACTAGTCGGCCATTACTAAAATAAGCAAGTTAAATGTATGCGCTATCATACATAAATATTCAAGAAATGTATTTTTGCGCTCCAATTTTAATTTGGCGTCGACGCGGTTATAGGGTTAAAAAAGCATTCAAGTGATTCTCCAAAAAATTCGGTGATATTTTTTGAATGGAAACTACGTCGAGGGTTTTATAAATATTGTTTGTGTGTTAATTTTGGTTTTAGTCAGCGTTACTTTCATAATTTATTGCTAGCTGTTCAAAAGGTTTACTGTAAATTGCTATACAAGAAAATAATACACGCCTTTTCGGGACTCGAGTAATAACTACTATACTGTTCATATATTTGAATAATCTCTGCTTTACTTCGCGATATTTTTAATATAAACATTTTCCTAATATATCCTATATAAATTCTTGCTACATTTCAAGTTACCGAGCAATATGGACGTATATCAATATACCGTATTAAATCTCAATAATTTCCCGTCTCAATTTCAAAGCTCAAAGCTCGCTGGCAACATCGGTGCATTCCTTCACCGTAAGAACGGCAAACGGTACTTCACTTAAATAAATCCACTCAGATATGATCTAAGTAACCGTGTTCTGATGCTTCGTGACTGCATTTAAACGGAACACCCAGACCTATAGACGCGAGACTGACAACTCTATACCGGACCATTTAAGGGTTAAGTAACGAGTTGTTTAGGTCTGGTCTGGTGGTCTGAGGTCTCGCAGCGCCAGTCTACGAACGTGTTCAGTATTTTAACTTCATAAATATGTTTTTCATATTCACAGAAGGTTTTCGTCGTGACACCATGTTGTCGTGTGTAATTGTTGATAAATATCGTGATACGTGTATTTATTTTATTACTAGCTGTCCTCGCGACTTTGTCCGCGTGTTTTAGTATCAACGGTTTTTCATTTATGCTCCGCTCCTTTTGGTCGCAGCGTAATGTTATATAGCTTATAGCCTTCCTCAATAAATGGGCTATCCAACACTCAAAGAATTTTGCAAATCCGATCAGTAGTTCCTGAGATTAGCGCGTTCAAACAAACAACAAACTCTTTAGTTTTATATATTAGTATATAGATTATTTTTGTTAAATATCGTGACGAGTATTTATTTTATTATTATATTATGACTTTCGTGTCCATTAGGTTACAATGATAATTGTGAGTTCATAATTATTGTTATTTAGATCGAGAACGGATTAGGTTTTGATAGCATCGCGCTTTTATTTTTGTGAAGGGCACGCAGTTCATTAGAAATAATTGTGTTTAATATTAAATTAAAGCTATTTATGAAGCATAATTTGAAACCCTTTGCGGCTCTTAATGGTAAGCTTTGAGGGACAATATGTGGTAAATTACATTACCAGTGCATAAAACTGTAACACATACAATATCATAACCTTTTACATGAAATAAAATAGCCTATTAATTGTTGAACAACTTATATTAAAGAAATATATGTATAGTTTAAGAAGAATTCAAATCAGAGTATTAATCTTATCTTGGGACAACTAACACACGGTCATCTGATCCCAAACTAGGCAGAGTCTGTATCATGGTAACCACACCACTGATAAACGTACATATATATTTCTAAATACCTACAAACAATTTATGTATTAGTCACAAAAACACCGAAATATCGAAGTTCCCAACATGAAAGCAGCCTGCTTTGCAACTGGCAAGAAAGATTCAAAACATACTTCCACTCAAAGTTTTAAGAAACAAACACATCCCTTCAATTTTAAGGATCAATACACAAGCATTTATTTCAGGCGTCATTTTCTCATGTAAAATATGAGAGGCTTATACAGCCCGGAATTAACTTATCCGGCTTATTTTAAACTAGAAGTTACTTTAAACAAAAGTCATCGGATAAAACAAGTTTAGTTTCAAGATGGAAGCTCATCCAAGGAATATTAATTTTGATGAAGTACGCATTTTCTTAGAAGTATTTTGTTAAGTTGGTCTTGAAAAGATTCAAGGCTTAACCATGAGCTTACAGAAAGCAAAACTCGCTTTAATATTAAGGCAATATACATTGCTAGCTGTTAAGTTGTTGAAGAAGTCAGTTCAGCTTTATGGTGCGCAATGGATAATACAAATGTCGACTCAAGTTTCACTAATCGTGTTATTATCAGATATAAGGAAATTCTTAGAACTAAGTTTAATAATAATAATACGAAGATATTATAATTGTATCTTTGTAATTTTAGCTTTAGATATATATTCTGATGTAAGAAGTCCAATATTTTAAGAAACAGTGAGGAGGCTGCTGTTTGGTACCTACCTAAAAGCTCGCAAATCTTGGAACTAATTTCGACGGATATACGGTACTTACGGTACGGTACGGTAAATCACAAGGCAGTGGTCACTACAAATAGGGATGTTTCCTGGGTATGAAAAGTTAAAATCTATTTAGTCCGTCAGTAAGATAATAAACAAATATTAGACACGTATTTTTTCTTCTATCAAAAGAATAAAAAATTACACAGATACAGCGCTTTAAAGTTTCGGAGTGGGGGCTTATGACGCCACGCCTTGGTAAAAATTGTAGCGAGGAGTGACGTCACGCGTAATTTCCGTTCTCTGTATTTTGATCATTTTTTGTTTGCAGGAAAAAAGAAAAAATACGTATCCAATAAAATACATTAATCTACCAGGCTTACATTAAAAAAAAATTAGGAAACTTGCCTATTATCGTCTTTAATGATTCGAAATAGGTAATGTCAAAATATCAAATTGGTACCACATGTGCGGCCTTCAGTACTGTATATTAAATTCTCATTATTTTAAATCGATTATTTACTAAATTTTATATTTTAGTTTGTTTCCAGACGTCACTGTTACGCCACAAAAGTTAATTTTAAAGAAATACCAGATTGTGGTATATTTCTTTAGTTAACGCTTTTATTTAAATTGTAACATTTTACTATTAAAAGTGACGTTTTAATCTTTGAAACGTCACTTTAAACAGTAAAATGTCTGATAAAGCTTTTAAGTTATATTTTTTCGGAATGTCTTATTTAAATAAACTCTGTAATTAAAAAAATTAAAACCTTTGGTGGAAATGCTCTGTCAATATTACATCCACCTGGTTGCATGTTAAACAATGGCTGATACTTCAAGCTATCAACCAATATGAGGACTGTACTCAGCCGTGGAATATACAGTACTTATCATAAAAGGTTGCTGAAATTACCGGTAGTGGACAGATATCAAGTTACTTGTCAAATATCAGTGACTCGAACAAACTAATCAAGACAGGTATACCTACTTGACAGCTTATTGTTTTATGTGAAACCAAACAATGAATGACAATTCTTTTGTTTTTCTTAGTAAATTCCTTATTTCAGTAAATATTTAGGACAAAATAATAACAAAAGCTTATCAATATAAACAAACGCATACGTAAAATAAATGTGGGAAACAACACATACATTGCTCTGAACACAAAGTAAGTAGTTAAAGCACTTGTGTTATGGAGTTAGATACAACGAAGGGATAATAAAAACCACTTTTCTACATTATCTGGGGTCTGCGCCAGACAATGTAGAAAAGTGGTTTTCTACATTGATCCGTATGGGGATCGAACCCGGGACCTCAGTGCAACACCTTGAAAACCGGTGTATAAGCCACTCGACCACGGAGGTCGTTAAATAATTACATGCGTAAAAATAATTGACTAAATGTATTTATTTATACATGAAATCTACACTAAATCGTCTAGCATAAACCAAATGACTCTAAACTGTTAATTTAAAAAGAAAGTGTTGTAGTCGCTTGTTCGTGTTGCCTTTTTAGTGGCTTTTTCCCCCAAATATGTCAAACATTAACCTCACAGCATTCGTCATAGTTCCGTCACCGCTACACGCATTTCCCTCTTAAAACCTTAAATGCCACATAAATACGTACGTATCGGCGATAAATTTGAATCTACCCTACATCGTACGGAACCCCCTCCACTTAGGGTCCTGCACAATAAGTCAAGTCCTAAACAAAGTTGGGGTGCTATCCCCTTTGTATGAGATCTCCAGCATCTATGACGAGGGGATAAAATAGAGTTATAAGAAAATATTTTTATTTGTTTTAAAATGCTCATATTGGAAGTTCAGTATCGGAAGATATCATAGGAGCCACGTGTTCTGTCAATAACTTATTGAAGTATTACACAATTTCGATTGATATTGATTATTTTGTATATTTACGAGCAGAAACATAAATGACTTAAGGGTATGTTTTACATGTCTTTTTATTTTATTTTAGATACTAAATATTTAACCAAAATTAAACGTCTGTAATTACAGCCAGTATACCCCTCTTAAAGAAGACAAAAAAATTATTAAACAAGCGATTCGCATACGGAAATATCAGGCATCATAAATAAACAGGATTTAAAACGCGTCTGTTATGATATTTGAAAATATACATTGACATTTCTACTTACTATATATTTGGCGGACCACTTTTGGGTTACCACAAAACGGGCACGCAATAAATTTAATGCAAACAATTAATTGTTTTCTCGTAAAATTTCATTAATTATGACATTGTTATTGGCTTAATTTATTAAAACACGGATGTGGTTATTGATTACTAGTTTATTTAACTTATTCAAGTGCTGTGTGTTGATTGGAAACTGCAATCAATGTTAAAGTTATGCACTTATGTTTCTGGTGGCGCGTAATCAGTGTCACATTATATTTAAAAGTTTTCCACGAAATACAGACAAAATGTCTTCTTGTTCGCTACCTTTCCCTAAATAGGACTTGCCCTTTATCGAGCCAATTATGAAAATTCCTCTTCTAACTAATTATTAAAATTGTTCTAGTGATCATTAAAAAGCCAATTTTCACTAGTAGCTTCAACCAGACCGATAAGAATTCAGAAAAACACTCGTGTTTCCCCGACGCCATCCCAAAAATGTCCCTCTAACTTTTTGTAATTAAAACAGAATTGTGGACCAAAAACTTTTTGTTTTTAATTTTTAATCGTCCAAACGTCCATGGCGCTGTAATTAGAGGTCCCATCTTGACCCAAAAGTGGCGTAAATCAGATGTACAGAACATTTTTGTTTGAGTTAAAAAGGTTACGCGCGAGTGAATTAATTAATTTGAAGAGGTTGGGGAAATAGACTTAAAGGCCTGCGGTATGTACCGTTTTTAATAAAGATAAGCGAATCATGTTTGTATGTGCGTTATGTTCGTATTGTTACGCTTTGTGATTTTTCTTTGTAAACTGTTGATGAAGTAATCTCAAAAACTGCAAAAAAGAATATTTAAATAGATACAAGTATAATTATATACCATTATCTTTAGAGTCGATCAAACTCATACCATGATAGGTGATAAATTAAGCCATATTTGTACAGCGCTTTTTCAAATCGACGGAAACGGAATGACAGCGTGCTGCTGGGGAGTTTGTTGCGCCGTTTCTTCTCCACAGCCAGAGCACTTAGGAAGCGGTGAAGGGTGGGCGAATCACCGTGCTGTCCATTGTATTGGCGTTCTTAAAGTGCCCTTAGCCTAGTTGGAATAAATGACTTTCGAATCGATTTTTGATTTGATTTTTTGATGATATTAAGTACTATTCTATCCACAAACACAAAAATAAAATGAACTATATGTAGTAGTCTAATAAAACGGTCCCAAACTACATAAAACGTCTACCTTCACGTCTACCTTCCAAGGATTGGGGCTTCGTTCGATCCCATCAAAATATTAGCGGGCAATTCCGACACTACCCACTTCCCTTAAAACATTAGCATTCTTATGTTGAAGGTACTCTTCCCTCAGTTCTATCGCACGTAATAATCATTGCATTCGCTTCGCATCGAGTAAATGGTTCCAGTTTGGTTTGGAACTTAGTGATGAGAGGTAGCGTCAGCGACTTATCCTTAATTTTTTAACTGCAATGGAAATAAAAATGTTTTTAGTATTCATTTACGCGATAAATTAACATCCAACAGAAATATATTTTAATCCTAGCTTTCGCCGTTGGCTCCGTCTGCGTGGATTTCGGTTAGAATTAAGAATGAACTACCAAGCTTTGTTACACAAGTCAGTACAAATAAAAACACAAAACTGATTAATATGTATGCAGCAGACACCTATGCCACGATTATGTAAATGTAATAGGTACTGTTTTTATATAAGACACGTGAGTCCCCGCACGAGTGATTGCAATACAGAGGGAGACTAAAGCAAGAAGTTAAACCAACCGTATAATAACCACTACACAATTTAAGGCAATGTTTAGTTTCGGCAGAAAGATCAACAAAATTTATTTGGAAGAACAAGAGAATTATTTTTATTAATAATGTAATATCTTGGGACAACTCACACACGGCCATTTCATCCCAAACTAGTTAGAGTCTGTATTATGGCAACCGGACAACTGATACACATACTTATACATTTCTAAATACATACATATTATAGATAAATTACACCCAGACGTAGAACAAATGTTCATGCTCATCACACAAATTTTTGTCCTGCGTGGGAATCGAACCCACAAAAAGATCCCACAGAATTATGTTTGATAGAAATAAAATTCAATAAATTTCTAGCTTCTTCACCTCCTAGTCTTGGGCTTCCAGTCTCATCAGATTCAGCTGATTCAAAATTTTGGATAGAATGCCTACCTAACCTCCACAATCGATTCACCTACTTACTACAAATTTAATTAAGATTAAAGATTGGATTGAAACTAAATTAACTTAAACTGAAATTCGGGTATGGAATGGTCAAGATAAAGTCTATCATGAATAAGGTATCCATTCTTTCTAGTTAGCTAGCTAGCTACCTTATAATTTAGCTATATTTTAATCTACTGTATCGACATAAATTTTTAAATATCGATTTATTTCGATTTTTAACTGATATTAAATTTTGTCGAAGACTGCATAAAACAAGCAGACTACGTTTAACGGTTTAAGCTCGTTTGAAAGGGCATTTTTCTCGCTACCGCTGCGCTTATTAATATAGTGAAACTCTCAAGTCCCTACAGATATCGAAGGGCTTTTATAGTTCCTTTGTGCGTAACAATCCCTGCGAGCGAGGGTCCGCGTATCACCTATGTGTATTGGGTATGTGTATTAGGGTATGTGTATTCTATTGGTAGCAGTTACGGTTTTCAATTCTCATATATTTCCCTGATGTTTTCTTTGATGTATTGTGATTTATATTAAAGTTTATTGATGAATTTGTTCCGCAGTATTTTGTGGATTTTGTAGTGGGTTATTGAGATTAATTGTTGAGAGCAGATTTATAGCAGGACGAGTTATAGAAAAGATCTTCTGCCTAGCCTTTTCCTAAGCTTTGTTGCGGACAGCTTCCAATATTACCGGATTCAGTTGCTGTTTACTGCATTCATAGAGCGACTGCTTATTTAACCTTCACAACCCATTTCACTGATTAACACTGTATCCTATGGTATGATTGTCAGAAATCCACGAAAGAAAAGAGAGACCTTGTTAGTTAAACTAATATTTAGAAGTTAGATTTATCTTTAGGAGTTCAGAAAGAAAAAAAAATGTTTTAAATTCTGCCTGCAACAACAAGTAAAGCATACTTGCAATGTTCCATGCCATAAAAATAACCACAATTCTGCCATACATACTTTCAACCCATTTTCAGAACATTCAGCAGCATATTATTTTTACAATTTCTTTATTCCTTTGAACTAAGAAAGTACATCGACATTTAAAAACTCGCAATCGTGCTTTGAATATGAACGTCTGAATTTGCTGTTGCATTCTGCATTATAATAAGGTCGGTATTGGATTTAATTTTGTTTCATATAAATGGATATGTGTATGCTTAAACACGTATAAACCTGCCTCAGTATTCTGGCGAACGTCCAATATTGCATTCAAGAGTTGCACGATTAAGGTCTAATAATTTTTATTTTTACATTGTATTTTATATAGCCTTTTTGAAAAATACGACACGCATTTACAAGTTTAAAGGTAGATTGTTTAAATCTGATCTGTGGTTTAACTAGTGCCTGTGGGTTGTTTTCTAATAATGTCAATGCGACAGTGTTTTATTTTATGTTATGCGATATCTCCGTTAATTGCGGATTGAGTTCATAAATATTATTTTCCTTCTCCGATACCTCATACTGGTCTTCTTTGAGGTATCGGAAAATAGAGGAAAAAAATATATTTTTATTTTGGTTCCTTTTTACATAATTATGTGTAAATAATAATGTAAAACTTCGTATAGGTACTGTAAAAGTGTACAGAAGACCTTAAAACTGTAAATACTTACCAGTAGTGATTTATTTGCCAATAGCTTTTTTTTTTCCGTGATTTTTTTTTTAAATATAGGTTTTCATATTGAAGGCTATTTACTTGATATTGACCAACCGCGCATCATCATCTACGACTTTTATATAAGAAAGCACTATCTTGGGCACAATATGTTTTTGAAATCCTGAAACTTCGGCCTATAAGATGCAAAAAATATCTTGCAATGTATTATAATTATTAGTATACATACGTATTTATACAGCATATTATAATAATATATTTTTCTTGTGATGTACACACGGCAAACTAGATAGGTTTGCAGGCCACACTTACATTTTATATTACATTACACACTTACATGTTAATTACATAATAATATTATATTCAGCTTATTTAAGCGGATTATAATATGTAATAGAAGTGTTAGTGTATAATGTAATATAAAAAAATAGTGTAGCCTGCAAACCTATCTACTTTGCCGTGTGTACAATAAATAAAATTCCATAAATTTACTGGGTGCAACGGAAATTCGTGGTCTTATTTAAAATACTGCTTCTGCCCATAAAATTTAACAACTTACTTCACACAAAAGTTACATAGTAACTTCTATACAAAATTATCATCAACTGATCTAAATTAGTACGGGAAACTAATTGTTTTTTCGGTATAAACTACATAATATCTTTATTGGAGAAAGTTGTTCATAATAGGCAGATTCTAAATATAACGACGCTTTTCCGTAGCACCCTGTGTGTTCTGTATACATATACCTAGCCGTACCACGTCCTACAAGTTAAGTTGAAGCATAACTAACGAGGCGACAGTAAGTAGATAGGGTCTCAGTTAGGACAAACTTGAACGACTTCAACTTAACCCGCCATATTTCCATCTGTTACGTGTTGCATATTTTAACACTAGCTTAGCTTTGCCTGTTTGAACTTCGTGGTTAAAATATAAGTTTAAAAAAAAAGTGGGGTTTTAACCATCTAAAAAAAGAGGTATTTCTCAATTTGACAGTATTTTTGGATCTTTGTTACGCGATACATATCTCCGGCAATTCAAAAAATTTAAATCGATTGTGAATCGTTTTTTTTTTGTCATTGATTGAGTATACCTCAGTGGTGGTCCCATATAAATGTCTGTAAAGTTCCTTTTACATTTATTTGTAATTATATCATTTAAAATAGCAAGTAGCCTTTGGCAGAACCCCTCTTTAACCAACAGTGGCTAATATTATTCACATGCTAATATTAATTATTTATAAAAAATGGTGTTGTAATCTTATGAACGGAAAAAAAACAGAGTATTTGAGTGACTGTATCGTTAATTAGATATAAAAAAATAATAATAATACTATAGGTATTTATGACTAGCATTGTGTCTCCAGTAAAATTAAAGGTTTATGTAAACATTTTTTAATAATAACTCTTTCATCCAATTCGACTAATATAAAAAATTCCTTACATCTCAATTGCCATAATTACCTCTAAGTACTTATTAAAGAAACTACATCAAACATAAAACGCTCCGACCATCTTAGCCTTTGACACAAATACTTAACGTATTTGGCAGATAATTAAAAAGCAATTAGATTAATTGGTTCTTTAATGGTTTAGAAGTAGAGCGTGCGATATAGAATTAAAGGTTATGGGTTAAGTACCTAAGGTTGTCAAGGTAAAGAGGCATCATAGGTAAGAAATTAAGAGTATACATAAGCAGGCATAGAGTGCGCGCAGCGTTAGTGGTCCGATCGTAAGCAAATTTTTTGCTGTACGTACTCGCTCGTTTATTGAATTTAGCGTGCGACGACAGACATTCATAGTAAAATTTTGTTTGTTTCGATAGAAATACATTTATAAAGTAATAAAATAAATTTATAAAAAAATAGTAGGATTTTGAGGTAGTATTAATAAACTTTTGGACTTTACTTGAAGACGACGCTTGTTCATACTTGTGCTTACTGTTCATACTCCGTTAGGTGCACTATCTTAACATATCACAAATCCCAATAGCCTAGGGAAGTTTTTCGGCTTACCATGGCCGACGTGGAAGACTTTGAATAGACTCCAGACTCAAGTCGGCCGGAGGAATGAAAATATGTGCCGGTGGGGTTACAGTACACCTGAGCCATGTGAGTGTAGCATCTCCCCCTGGTGGCCCACTTAATGAGCTGCCTAGCATGCCCTACCACCTGCACTCGCGAGGACTTGTACAAGACCACGGACAATTTGCGTGGCTGAGTACTGGTCTTAGAAAGTTTGACTGCCATTGATCGCCACGCTAAGAAGAACGTAACGTAACATACGCACTCTATAGTTTAGGGACTTATTTATACTCTCAGGGAAAGAAGCATGATGTGACGGAATATAAAAAAGGCGTTAAAATGAAAAGGCTTAAATATAATTATGGTAAATGTATACGCAATAAAAAGTTACACTCACAATGTTGTTTATTTATAATTTTTTATACTGATGTTACTTTTTATACCTTTTTTATTTAGTCTGTGTCTAATTAAATAACACAAAGACATGTTTGTATTACCTAAACGTAAATAATATAAAACAGTTATTACGAGAATTTCTTGTTCTCGTCAGAAAAATAGGTTGGTATTAATTAGTCTGTTGTCCCTTGTGATTCTAGCACTAACTGTTTCTGTTTGGAAGTAAGCTGTCTGGCAAAATGTAGGTTTGTCCAATCTCAGGTAAGCTACAATTTCTACGACACACTTTTTAGTTGTCGGGGTGAAATGTTAATGATTTCAATCCACGCCGGTCCCGTCCTTGCCTTTGCCGGAGCCGCGGGATCGCTTTTGCAAGCTCTGCGCTGCCTCGGCAGGCTTCGGTCTTTTCTACGATACACCTGGGGCTGGTTATTCCAAGAATTTTGCTTTTATTCACGTTTTACATTACCGTGCCAATATATTCGAGCTGTTTCCGATTGCACACATGCTTTTTATACAGCTGGTCAAACGCCTTGTTCGCCGTTAGACACTTCGCGTGACCCAAGGACTGGATTTTACCTTGGACAGAGGATAATCATTGCCATACAATTTGGCATAGCCGCCAAGCCTGTACCAGTCGTGGTCAATTTTTTATTCCATATTTTAGGTACTTAATAGGTTTTAATAGGTAAGGTTCAATTCGATCCTTTTTTTTAGTAAATATTAAATTAGATAAATTATCATATTTTTAAACTATACCTTTTTTGCTGCTTATTTACCTAAATGTGTTTAACGTAGTGTTATATTCTCTTAATAGCATACAATACTTTAACAGATTGTATGTACCTACAACTACATAATTAATATAAGTAAATCTCGCACGCTCTAAATAAACTTAATGATGTCAAAATATTTTATCCTGATAAATACAAGCTGTTACGAAACGAAAGGTTATATCTATCCAAATGGAATGAAGAGTACATCTGGTAAAGAGTCAGTTTACAAAATTTCAGCTCAAAATGAATTGATTCAATAATTGATATCCATTTTTTCGAATTAATTATTCGACACCAAACATTATAAACAGACCTGCTGAAGCTATGTATCTTAACAATTACGGAGTGATATAACGCTATTAACCCTCGTAGTACGCTGACACGTTGGTAATGATTTTTGGTGTCGAATAATTGGTGCAAAAAAAAAATCATACCGTATATTTAATTAACTCATTTTAAGCTGATCCTATAACAGATGTACTATTCACCCCTTTCGGACAGATATACACCTTTCGGTAACAACCTGTATATACATTGTATAAAGCCACATTGGGACAATCCTAACTTGCACAGGAACTACACATTTTCGATCATAAAAATCACAAACGCTACCCAAAAATCGAAATAAAGTCTCAAGCTTCACTGTGGTTATGTCGCCAACAACAAGACCGATTAATTAGACGATTAGACGAACCACAAGAATTATATTTCCATTTCTTTAATGAAAGCAGTCGGTTATAATGAGTGTTAACGTAAAAATGTAAGAACCTATTTATGGAATCGTTTTCATTCATTAATGAAGCGTTTACCGTTTGCGTACTCACTCAGTTAATGAGAAGAAAGTATTACCCACCCACTGATAAACCGTTCAATGCCCACGTGCTTTTATAATAAAATAAGTGTTTAGGGAAATAGACAGATAAATATATAATGGACTAGCGGCCCGCCCGGTTTCGCACGGGTGAACATTTATTTTTAGAAATATTCTATAACCTATGTTAATCTGGAATAATATAGCATTAAAATGGTGAAAGAATTTTTGAAATCGGCTCAGTAGTTTGGGAGATTATTCGTTACATACATACAAATCTTTCCTCTTTATAATATTATAGCTGTCCCCCGCGACTTTGTAGGCGAGTTCTAGTTTCAACGGTTTTTCATTTTTGCAACATTTTTCATTTAAGTATACTCCGCTCCTTTTGGTCGCAGCGTAATGCTATATAGCTTATAGCCTTGCTTAATAAATTGCCTATCTAACACTGAAAGAATTTTTAAAATCTGACCAGTAGTTCCTGAGATTAGCGCGTTCAAACAAACAAATAAACAAACAAACAAACTCTTCAGCTTTATAATATTAGTATAGATAGTATAGATTAGTATAAATATAGGTAAGGGTTAAAGGTAAATCAGTTGACATAATGAAGGACAGAACCATCATATTTGGCTCCCACTTAATATTTTTGCAAGATAATTATAGTCTATTCAAATTCTTGTGCCAATTTATGTTATTTCCACCTGAACAAACGTCAACTTTATGTAAGTGTAAATAAGGTTTATTTTAGACTGACTAGTACTGCTGAAAACTCATAAAGAAGCATTGAAGCGAAAATTGAACCTTATTATGTAAGCATTACAGACGTTTTGTCCTAGAACTTTTGTTTGTTTACAAGTTTGGCACATACATTTCAAACGCAGTATAGGTATCTAGTATAATTTGCTTATTTATTAATTATGTATTATTAACGGAAATCAAGATACTTACTCTCTTTTAATATGTCAACTGTTTTGCTAATTATGAAACTACCTTCTAATCTTTCTTTGCAGCGCAATTAAGAGCCTGCCTCATTTTTGTCTCCTGTGGACATCCTGATGAACTTTCTTCGCCTTAGGAATGGCAGAGATGTCTTAGAGTATACATTAGCAAGCATAGAGTGCGCGCATCGCTAGAGGCTCGTTGTGCTGATCAAATAAGTAGTAGTAGGAAGCAAATTTTTAGATGCAAGTACTCGCACGTTTAGTGATTTTCTGTGTGACGACAGACGTTCATACAAAAATAACGACGGTTCCAATAATAATAGAGTAATTAAATTAAATTAGGTTTTGATATAGTATTAATTAAAATTTTGACACTAGTTTGACGTGACTTTGAAGACGACGCTTGTTCATACTTGTCCTCACTGTTCATACTCTGTTAGGCGTACTCTACAGTTAACTTATTCCTCTAAGGTCTTTTTTCTTTTACCCTTCCTGGACTGGGCATCAGTCGAGATTTCCTATTTACTGCAACACTTCAGTTCCTGTCTACCCCAAAAAGATACCATTAACATAAGCACCCAAATTTATTCAAATTCTTAGTACCTACTAAAACAAATTACATTGCATCATAATACTTCAAATAAATTGAAAGTTTATGTCCGACCGTCCTCGTAATTCAAATGTGCTATCGTTAAAATACGGTATATTTTTTATTTTTATATCTTAACAAGTTCGCTGTATAGTAGAATTTTCGAATTACATTTTATGTATTTGAGGCCACCCCGCTAGCCAAGTAAAATTCCTACAAGTGACAGATCTAATCGCTCAAATGTATGGAAGTGACAAGTCTAAGTCACGTGACTTATCGGAATGAAATGTCATTTCCATACATTTCATGTCATTTAGGCGATTTCTATCATCGTTAACGCTTGTAGATATGTCACTTGGCTACGGGGGCGGGGCTGTGTCGATTGTTCTGTCAAAAAAACACGTATGGAGGAAAATTCTTGGGCTTCAGATCTTCAGTAATGATGAGATACACACCCGAAACACCGACAACAACTAAAAATAATGAACTATTTAAAAAGTTTTAATTTTACACTTCCTAATAAAAACTCCTTGCGTTTTTTTTTAACCCCGGATAGTTAAGTTGGACTTGTTTCTGTGTATCTGTCTGTCTGTGGCATCGTAGCGCCTCAACCAATGGAGCGAGTAGGTAGGTATGTGTTTTTTTTTTGTTTGAAAGCTGACGTGATAAATAGTGGTGGTTTTACTATAATTTATGCAAACCTGTTTAGCATTTTAAAAGTTTTCTGCGATTGTCTAAAATTTGTCGAGGATTTCTTAATTATTATTTTTTGCCTTGACATAAAATTTTAAGACCTTTTTGTCAATCGTAATTAAAAGATATATAACATAAACCTTTATAACCAGTTCGTCGACATAATGCATGTCAGTTTCATCAACTTTAAAACTGTATTCATGCAAAATGGGGATTTCGGTTCGAATTGATTGACACTAATTGGAGGCGCGCTTAACTTAAGCGGCGTTATCAGTGAGAACTTGTGCACAAACATGAGTTTTAATTAAAAACGATGTTTGTGTTGCGGTGACGGGTTCCGTACGTGAATTCATGGAGTGGCAACATAGGAATAATTGAAGATCGACTTAAAGTTTTTTTCGAATTACAATTTAACAGTAAATTTGGGGGAACGGTAGTGCCAAGACGAGCTAGCAGAATATTTTTTTATGTAAAGAATTGTATCGATCAAGGGTTTTTTTTTAGACAATATTTTGTATTATTAAGGACTTCTTAAAAACGGTACATACTGTACTTAAGTTTAAGAGAAAAACAATTTCGTCGAGCCTATAAGAATGATGATGAGAAATTTTTATATTAACTGCTTACTCCTTCGAAATCCAGTCGAGCATAATGACTGATATTACTCAAAAAATACACTTGAAACTTACATAATAGGCTATTTGACACTATGAATATTTTTGTGATTATTTGCTTTAAATGCATAAAATGAGAGTTTTTCATGTGAATCACATCATTTTTATTAAAAATTAAAACAATTAATATATCCAAAAACACAAAAATATGTTTGGCTATTTGTTTCTCGCGCCACACATTGAGAAACGACCCGGATTGGCTAATGTTATAATGACGTCATCCGCGCGTAAACATATTGTTGTTTGAATAAAGCGTTTCGGCGGCTTATTTGAATTTTGAATTTTTATTTGCAATAGGCTATTTGACACTATGAATATTTTTGTGATTATTTGCTTTAAATGCATAAAATGAGAGTTTTTCAT
Source organism: Diachrysia chrysitis (assembly GCA_932294365.1). Lineage (NCBI taxonomy): Eukaryota > Metazoa > Arthropoda > Insecta > Lepidoptera > Noctuidae > Diachrysia > Diachrysia chrysitis. The sequence continues at coordinate 1,576,710 of OW028659.1, read as the reverse complement.
GTGAATCACATCATTTTTATTAAAAACTAGCTGTCCCCCGCGACTTTGTTCGCGTGTTTTAGTTTCAACGGTTTTTAATTTTTGCAACATTTTTCATTTATGCTCCGCTCCTATTGGTCGTAGCGTGATGTTATATAGCCTATAGCCTTCCTCAATAAACGGACTATCCAATACAAAAAGAATTTTTCAATTCGAACCAGTAGTTCCTGAGATTAGCGCGTTCAAACAAACAAATAAACAAACAAACAAACAAACAAACAAACTCTTCAGCTTTATAATATTAGTATAGATTAAAACAATTAATATATCCAAAAACACAAAAATATGTTTGGCTATTTGTTTCTCGCGCCACACATTGAGAAACGACCCGGATTGGCTAATGTTATAATGACGTCATCCGCGCGTAAACATATTGTTGTTTGAATAAAGCGTTTCGGCGGCTTATTTGAATTTTGAATTTTTATTTGCAATTTTCTTACGAAATACGTAATTTCTTTTTGAAAAAATTTTATGGGTGAAATTCTTAACCGTAACCAAGTAATTCAAGATAGAAATTATAAATCTGTCAAATAGCCTATTCAGTTAACACAATCATTACAGAAATTACCGTCTTTCTGTTCATGAGAAGTTCTAAACAAGTATACTTTCACAATAGGGATGTTTCCTGGGTATGGAAAGTTAAAATCTATTTAGTCCGTCAGTTAGATAATAAAAAAATATTAGACACGTATTTTTTCTTTTATCAAAACAATAAAAAAATACAAAGATACACCGCTTTAAAGTTTCGGAGTGGGGGCTTATGACGCTACGCCTCGCTAAAAATCGTAGCGAGGAGTGACGTCACGCGTAACTTCAGTTCTCTGTATTTTGATCATTTTTTGTTTGCAGGAAAAAAGAAAAAATACGTGTCCAATAAAATTCATTAATCTACAAGACGGACATTAAAAAAAAAAAATAGGAAACAGGCCCATTCTTAAAGCCTGCAGTGAGCATATATAGGTACCCACTTTATAACACTCCTTAGATTGCACGAGTTTCCTGCCATTTGAGACGGAAAACATTAAGTGAAAAGTGTTTCCGATATAAAAGATACATGATACGCCATCTTGCCTGCGAATGAGGACAAGAAAGTAAAAATAAAGATAACCTTAGATATTATTACAGTATAGAGTTTGATATTATATATTAAGATAAGTCGTGGTGGCTCAGCAGTTCAACGAACGGATTTGTATGCACAAGGTTGCAGGTTCAAACCCAGTACAGGCAAAATCATTGACAAACGGTGAAAGAAAATATCGTGAGGAAACCTGGCTTCCAGAAATTGAAATCTGAAATCGCCAACCCGCAGTTGAGCAAGCATGGTGATCGACGCTGGTGCCTTCTTTACATGAGAAGAAGCCTGTGCCCAACAGTGGGTCATTTATAGTATAGGCTGGTATATTATTAGAAAGTTAATTCACAATTGTGTTTGGGTTGTAATTGTTCTCCATGCTATGTATAATTTCAATAAATTAACACGTTATACCTATCATTAATCACGGATAGTATTTATCCTCAAGCGAGCGCCTGTTGTGTGAAGATAATGTGCTTGTTCAAATGTTATTAGCCGCGAGGTATCTGAGCTGTATGAGAACCTTATATGGTATGAGGATCTCTACTGTACACCCGCGTGGATGTCGGTTATTGCAGCAAAAAGTAGCCTATGTCCTTCCTTAAGATCCAAACTTAACCCATAGCAAGTTTCAATAAAATCGGTTCAGCGGTTTAGCCTGACAGACAGAGTTACTTTCGCATTTATAATATTAGTAAGGATAATTTTGAAACACATACACTAACTCTCAAGGCATACAGGAATAGAAGTTTGAACTTAAATACATGAACCATCTTTTGCGCATTATCGTCACAATTTTAAGAATCTATAAAGGCCTACCTTTAGTAAGCCAAGTTTAAACAGGACAAAATTCAGGTAGTTCTTTATACACCGCATTAGATAGGAATTAGCCATCCACCTGGTCCCCGATAAAGAAAAGGAAAGAAATATTCCGATGGCTTTAGTCGGTATCTGGTTGGCATACGTCTCCACTTTCCTCAGAAAAGAGAAGATTCAAGAGAATTGCCCCGGAGTCAAAATATTCTTCTGTCAACGAAGAGCGGGGCGCCTTGAAACAACGTTTGCTGATATGATTGACCTAGAAGGTACTACAAGTGCTACTTAGTAACCCATTTTGTATTAAAACTTGTGTCTATAATGTTGATATTTACAACCAGCAAACAATTGCTTTATCTATCTGCGTTAGTTTTACGAACAATAGACACAAAGCCATGCACTTATCATTCACGCTTTGTGCAAACACTGAATCAAAGCAACAGTTACACAAATACCTAAGATATCGACAATTACTCAACAATGTCCCTCTGACTTGTGACTAACTGACCGCCATATACAGTAACTGTTTGTTTAGACTTACTTAACCTAGTTATGACTAACATACGAATTAGCATACCTACTGGGGTATTCTTGGGTAAAATACCTCTTTTAACCTAGATTTAGGTAACAAGTACAATGCATGGACAAGACTGACATGTGTATTGTGTACCAACAGTTACTGAAATAATAACTTAAACAGCAAAACAACTGACATGTGTCATGTGTTTTTCTCTTTGTAATATCAATAGAATTAGTACCTACTACAAAAAAACATAAATAGACACACCACCGCCGCCGCGTCAGCTCATGAGGGACTCCTATTGAGTCTGAAACTAGTCGGGCGATCCCGAGAATTGCGTGAGTAAACCGTTTTGTTTTAAATAATCACAATGAAGATGATAACTTTTTAAAACTATGCTACTTTCATTAAAAGATAGAGACAAAGTTATGTAGACAGATAGCATTATTTTATTTACTCATAGAATTACATGGGTATTAAGATATTAATACTACGTGTTCTGATTCATGCACAACATTCACACAAAAATGTAGCAATGTTCATTTTTGGTAATAAAAAGAATCTTCTTCTTCTTGCCTTGTTTCCAATCATGTGTTTGTTTTTCTTCCATTCATCCCTACTCCTCTTCAACTCGGCATTCATCCCATTCTATCTTATATCATCTCTCACACAATCTATCAATGACTTAAGAAAAAAAAATAAGAGATATAATACCAGTAAGATAATAGTCACGCATATCTCAAACGACCTAACCAAATGCTATTTACTTAGAACACACATGAAAATTACACCTGCTTCATAACAGAGCAAGCTTCTAAGCATAATATATAACATACTTTGAGCTACAAATGTATAGTAAAAGTACGGAAGCCAAAACTTCTCAAGTTTGTGTAAGTCTAATTTGAATTTAACTTAGATCAGCTTTCGATTTGTTTGATCTTCATAAACTTAACTGTGAGTCTGAATAAACTTTATGCGGATTGAATTTATCTTTAAGTGAACGTTAGCTCTTAATATACGTATCATTATATTATATATTACATATATTAACTTCTACTTTACACGTGTCGACTACACGTGGCTGGTTCACTCATTAAATGAAGAGGCAGACATTAAATTTTACATGTTATTATCATTACATTTATTACTTAACTCAATAAAAAATTATGTTTAGGTTTTCTAGCGTTCCTAGGATTTTGTATGTAAAGAGGACTTGTAAAATTTTTAGTATAAATATTCTTTATTGTACACCATGAGAGTTACATCATTAAAATAAAACCAACAGTAAATAAAGGGTACAATGAAAAGGTATAGCTTCAAACATCAGCTGGGTTATAATTTTGAAGATATGTATATTAATTTCATGCGGAAAGAGTCGCGCGAGCTTAGTGAAAAAGCCAGTAATAAAAACTCGCCTATTTTTCTTTTCAATTACATATTTATTTGTTATACGTGGGTTACATAATATATACCTACCTCTTTTTAAATTTTGTACCTTTTAAGTTTACACGTAAAAAAACAAAAATTAACATTACACGAGCACTGAATCCTTCACCTTAGTCCTTAATCAACGATAAAAAAAGAGAAAAAACATCTGTAATCTTAAAAGATTATTCCGTCAAGGGATGCATGACGGGTTCTTGCTAAGTTGTCACCCCATAGCGCCACTCATTCCCCTCTCAAGCTTTGCATAATTTAACTTAAGATACGGCGGTGTTGACTTGCGACATTGCGATTGAAAATGATAACGGGACTGCAAAAAAAATATAAATTTGCGGGTAAAATGTGCGTCTTTTTTACTTGTCACGTATTTTTTGTTTAAAATACCACTTACTAACTGAAATCTGTGGGCCTATTCGCTATCTCCAGTTGCCAACCGATGTATAACGGATAAAAATAAGTATAAAAAAGCTTATTCAGTATCGGCTAACGTCGGTAACCAACTAAGTGTCGTTCATGCTACACGATAAAAAAATTGTGTTTTCACAGTCTTTTTTATAAAGCAACAATCGCTTTTGTTGACAACTGCCATAGCGAATAACCCTGCTGGTTTAAAAAATCTGAAATCTCTTTCGCTAAGTTATCAGTTTTTGTCAAATAATTTTAGTTATATAATAATAGACCATAGGGAATATGTACAAATCACCGATTTGGTATAAACTTTTACATAAATGGTAATTTAATTTTTTTATAAAGTAATGCTTAGTTTTTTATTTCAATGGTTTAAAATAGTACAAAGAATTATATTAGATCGCAAAATATACGCGTGGTTTATGAATCAAAACGCAACCATTGGTCTGACCTAATGATGACATCATACGCCTTACTGCACTAGTGATAATTGTTATTACCGCTGACATCTACTCTGAACGAGTCTGACGTCATTTTGACGCAATATGCCTTAATGAAGATGGCGCCTGTTTCAAATGCTATAATTCCTATGTGAGAAAAAATGGTTATTTTGACATTTTACCTATATCACATTTTTTATTGATATGTTATATTTATATATCAGTTAAGTACTTGAAGATATCGTGCATATTCCCTACTAGCTGTCCCCCGCGACTTTGTTCGCGTGTTTTAGTTTCAACGGTTTTTCATTTTTGCAACATTTTTCATTTTTGCTCCGCTCCTATTGGTCGTAGCTTGATGTTATAACCTTCCTCAATAAACGGACTATCCAACACAAAAAGAATTATTCAATTCGAACCAGTAGTTCCTGAGATTAGCGCGTTCAAACAAACAAACAAACTGTTCAGCTTTATAATATTATTAGTATAGATTAATAGGTGCTTTTACTACATTTTTTTAAATACTTTTATAAACTCGGTTTAGTTTTATAAAGTCCACAGCATTGTAACCTTTTTAGTAAGAAAATAAACCATGTACTGTACCATCTTCCTTCATTTGTAGGGTCTTCAACAAGACCTAAAGTCGCACTGAGTTCCTAGCTTTAAAAGTTAGAGCTCAAGTTGTGATGTCAAAACTTGGCAAACTACTTTAATGTGTAAAGCTCATGTGTTTGTGACTTAGTATGTGCAAGTGATTAAATTAGTTTAAACGTTACCTGCTTTAATACCTTAAGTATTTATACTGTTTATTGCTGTCAACATTTGTATTAATCACATTTAAAAAAAAAACAGTGATTAGATATTTTATTTTTATTTTTACCCACTCGTTAGGCAATTTTATTGTTGTGTTAAATTACTTTATAAAAGTTAGTCAAAAAGATAATTTACTAACGAAATTCACTAACCCTCGTATACTGAAACGCAACTTAACTTTGAGACGTACTTAAATGTCTATCTGTCGGTACTTTAAACCTTAAAATGACTGAGACGGCACGAGACCAAACGGTGACTTAAAACTGAGTGACGTTTCAGTTTTCTACCATTATGTAATTAGGTATTGAGTACCATTTATCGTTTTGCGGTATTTTGTATTAAAAATAAACAGTATAATGTTACCCATAGTTGCCTTCGTAATCTTCTAAGCCGCAATTGTTTATGCGGTCAATCCATTGACCTCATCTATTGTTGAGAAATTTTTAATTATAAAATATTATTTTACCTTCAATGAATACGACAATAACAACAGATTTCTGTTCAAGGTCAGCGTTAGAAATGATCGAATCTTTTGTAATTATGAACTTGCCTAATTCTAATTTTATGATGAACGTCAATGAACTCCGACTCCAACTTGATAAATAACTTATTTTTGTTTTGTTTCTTTTTAATGACTGACGCTGAGTAAACAACAAGGGAATTTTTATACTACTTGGTGTTATTGCATTTAAGATGTCAGTATGTATTAAATTGACACTCACAGTGCACAGAATACACGAACAAATCTTGTGTCACGTAATAGGAAATGAGGATGTAAACATTTTTTGCCCTTATTTTAGGCAATGAAAAAAAATATTAGACACGTAAATTTTCCCTTATCAAAAGAATAAAAATTTATAAAGATAAAAAGCAATTTAAACTTGAAGAAGTGGAACAAGTGGATTGTGACGTCAATGTTTAGGTAAAATTGTAGTGTAAAGTGACGTCACGCGCTGTTTCCATTCACTGTATGTTTGATTTTTTTTTGGTACGAGTTAAAAAAAATACGTGTCTAATATTTTATTATTTAAAAAACGGACATAAAATAAAATATACTTAACATAAAATATTGTTTCTAACAAATTAAAAAAAAAATCCATTTAAAATTCTAAATAGGTACCTCTAAATCCACTATCTTCTTAAACAACGTATTAGTCATATGCTTCTCAGAGAATAATGACTAATGATTAATTAGACAAATTAGTCGCAAGTCTGTAGTCCTAATAAATTCATCAGCATTTATGCTCACAGCTGCAACTTGCAAGTCCCTCAGGAATTTCAAGTATGTCATTCCAAGTGTGTACCTATATCATCATGACTGTATTCTCTAGAGGATCGACAGGCAATATACAGGTGGGTAGCGTTTTGTAATAACTCCCATATTAATGAACGTAGACAATATATCGGACAAGATGAGAAATAAATACTTTTTTTTCATTCTGTTTCTGTCCCACTGCTGGGCAAAAGCTTCTCCACCTTCCTTTCATATCTCTCTGGTTAGTGCTGTGCTGAACCAATTTTTATCGAAGGAATCCAGCTCGTCCCGCCACCGCCGTCTAGGCCTGCGGCGATTTCTCTTGCTATTTAAAGGGACCCATCGGGTCGTTAATTTGGCCCATTGGTCATCTGACATGAAGCAGTGTAGTGTGGCAGCTTTCCGAGTGACGTAAGAGATTTTTGTGGTGGAACGGATTATTGTATTCCTAACCCGTTGAAAAAAAACCTTTGAATGCTTAAATAAAAAATGAAACTATTTGAAGGTAGTGATCCGCTTTCAAGCGCTTTTGAAACGGTAATAAATAAAAATGTCTTTAGTTGCCCTCCATGGTTGTGAAGTTAACAATTTTTTAATTAGGCATGGTTTTCATCCTCAAGGTTCATTATTTGCAATAGGGATGTTTCCTGGGTATGAAAAGTTAAAATCTATTTAGTCCGTCAGTTAGATAATAAAAAAATATTAGACACGTATTTTTTCTTTTATCAAAACAATAAAAAAATACAAAGATACACCGCTTTAAAGTTTCGGAGTGGGGGCTTATGACGCTTCGCCTCGCTAAAAATCGTAGCGAGGAGTGACGTCACGCGTAATTTCCGTTCTCTGTATTTTGATCATTTTTTGTTTGCAGGAAAAAAGAAAAAATACGTGTCCAATAAAATTCATTAATCTACAAGACGTACATTAAAAAAAAAATAGGAAACATGCCTATTCGCTAAACCAATGGATCTTATTGATTATAATAAGTGGTCAACTCGAGGCCAATATCAATTGTCTTTTAAGACACGTGTTACCGTTCAAAAGGACAGTTAAACAAGACTGAGTTGGAGATATTAGATTCCAACTTTAAGGTATCTCTTACCTAATATAACTAAAAACCTGACTTTTCCGACATGGAACCATCAGACATAAATATTTATTACCTAACGTAATGACATACAAGGTAATTTCTAGATATAAGGTTGTAAAGATAATGCAAAGAGGCACACAACACATCTTTAGGCTGTCTCCTAAAAATAGCAAATAAAAATCTATGGCCGTATTACTTTTGTTTCGACGTCAAGGATATTTTGACTCGTAAATTGAAATATATTGTTGTTGTTGTTTGGCATATAGAAGATATACTCTGAAGAATCGGGATATTAGATGAAGATAAGAATTTCCCTGTAGATTTCTTTCTTTTCTATTTTAATATGATCTCGTATGTGATATAAATAGAATTTCCTTTGATCTCCTTTGCTAGGAATTCTTTCGAATCGGTATTTTCTAATATAAGAACGCGGATTAAATAAATATAGTTTACTAAGCGTTTTATATGCTTAACGAATTCAGTCTATGTTTTATTTGGATGAGTAAATAAGTTAATGCATTCTCAGCTGGAAATACCCTACTTTATTAAGTCCAGCTGTCCAAACGTGATTAAATTCGCTACTATATTTTCTTGACGACCTCCGCGGTCGAGTGACATACACACTGGTTTTCAAGGTGTCGCTAACTCTGAGGTCCCAGAGTTCGATCCCCGGACGGGTCAATGTAGAAAACCACTAGAAACTACATTGTCGTAGGTCTGTTCTTCGTTGTCTCTGATTCCATAACACAAGAGCTTTGTTACTTACTTTGTGTTGATCTTTAACCTCCATGTCCCTGTCAATATCAATACAAAAAAAAACGTTTTCATTAGAATTACTTTCCTTTGCTGTCACAACTATTTCGTAATATACTATTCCACCTGCATTTGTGCTTTGTTGTAAACTCTACACCGTTTCACTTCTTGCACTTGACGCCCCAATTCTTGGATTCCTCACCAAAGTTAACAAGTGCCTTGGTATATCAAAGCCTTACAAGTTTCCACTGCTGTTGGAAACTTTTAAAAAGCTCTTTCTACCTTGCCTTGTGTATTCTATACTATGTTCGGATCTTGACGTTAAAATTTAAAGGTAGGAAAGTTTACGTACTCTTTCTTATGTAACTACCTGTTTGATATTAAGTATTTGAAATCATAAAGAAGAAAATAAAAGAAGGAAATTCTCAATTCGACGGTATTGCTTTATTATGTTTTTTTCCCGAAATCTCCTGTAATTGTGGATCGATTTTAAAAATTCTTTTTACATTTATTTACTTTAGAGGTAGTTCCATTTAATTGCAGTCTGTTTCTTTTTACATTTGATCATCATCATTCTCTGCATCATTCATCTCTCTGCCTTATTACCTATTATTTGGGATCGGTGCAATATTTTCGTATTTTCCTTTTATTCATCTCTACTACTCGTCATCTCAGCGTTAACTAATTACATTTCATTGAATCAATTATGACAGATTATGATCTATTATGAAAGTACATTTTTAACAAAAGCAAGGGTTAAAATTCAGTCTTTTATTGAAAGAGAAGAGGCCTTTGCAATATTTTCACTACATTTCCATATTCAAAGCTGACTCATATCAGCAATTTATCTTGCCAACGCAAGGCTCTATACTTACCATATTTATCTCCACGCCCATATCCTGGGAAATATTAATCACTAGTCACAACAACCCTTAGGGCTCCTATGGTTTACGGAAACCACTTATCAACCGACCGCCTGAAACCTGCCATCCTAACCCATAAACTATCTAGTATTCCCATAAATTTCAGTAAGGAGGTTTCTGCATGGCTTTTGTTAAGCGTATCGGTTTTGAGTCTGTGTCAAAACTCATTTAGTGTCGGTCGAAGATTTATATGAATACTTAAGTTGGTGAACACCTTGGATATATCAAGTGTTTAATATATATAGGGAGGTAGTTTATTATGTTTTATAGTTAGATTTTGAAATGTATTAAAACGGAAAACATTTATTTTTTTTTCCTCAAAATTAGGATGTGTACTCGATGTCATGGAAAGAATATTGCGATCGGGTTTAAATTTATAGACAATTAACATTAATTAATTCTACCTGGTTTTATTATTTTGACGTTAAGCTTACACCTTGATAGACTAGGTGAAAAATCCAGAATTACGTCTAAATTGAGTCCAACGGTGTATCGGTAAATGATAATTTCAATTATTTTTAAAAAGAGGCTGATAATTTTTGTTTTAGGGTTCTGTACCCGAGAGAACTTAATTAAGTCTTCGCTGTCCATTTCTCCTTCCGTCCGTCTTTCTATCAGGGGGCTGTATCTCATAAACCGTAATAGCTAGAGAGTTGTAATTTTCACAAAATGTGTATTCCTGATCCCGCTATAAGATAAATTATAAATAAAATTTTAAAATAAAAGGGGGCTCCATTAAATGTTCCGTAATACTTCATGCGCGAGTCCTACTCGCACTTGTCCGGTTTTTCTATATAATTATGTTATTTCCATATTCCCTTTATATCTATTGTAAAATAAACAAGATTACTAATACCATGATGACATCTCTTTCAATGTCGTATACAATTGGAGGGCCCCTGGCGATAGTCAGTGACCTATAACAATTTATTTGAGACAAATTGAAACAGAGCGAAATAAATCTAATATAAAAGGGTTATATGTTCGTAGAAACAATTGAATTATGTACTGTATTCAATATTCATGTTTATTTCTTATACTTACGGTATATGAGATTGGCTGTGATATCTTTCATATTTCTTCTTCCTGTTTTATTCTTAACTAGCGACCCGTCCCGGTTTCGCACGGGTAGGACAACAAAGACTGAGTTACTAAGAGATAATATAGCATTCTATTGGTAAGGTATTTTTGAAATCAGTTCAGTGCCCTTACTTTAGTTCTAATACAAAGCCAACGCAAAATTGTTATTTATTTAGCAGGCACACAAACAACAGAGAACAAAAAAATACTCCCAATGTTTAGATTCCAGTCAGTTCCTTCCATTTACAGCATTATATTTAGAAAACTGTATATCCAGCCTGCTAAACTAATATCAATTTTGCTTATGTATTAGAATTAAATTTAAATTGAAGAACACAGTAGTTGGATTAAAAATACAACGCAGAAGTCTTTCATCCCCAAAATAGAAAAACACCCATTCAGACTCAAATAGAACTCTCAAGCTATTTACCGCATCTTGTACACAAAAGAAGTATAAATGGCGTTTCACTTAACATCAATATGTTGTTTCCATTTAGCCGGTGGGCCACAGTTGACATACGTTGCAGAAGCCCCAATTAATTTAAAGAGTATATCCGACTTGAGTTACTGTTATAACATCCATTGTGTCGCCACTCTAGTGCTCGTTTAGATCTAGGGTTGTCATGAAAAGTATAAGGAAGTATGGTATTTCATAGACAAGTGTAAAAATTTGGAAATTTGACAGTAAATTAATTTTATAAATAACCCTTCTTAAGCTGTCGGATAATAAATGAGATTGTACCTAATTGTAAAAAACTTCTATCGATGTATAAAATGATGATTAATTATTTACAATGTCTAGATATGTTTTTTACCAAGTGCTAAAATAATTATTCCCAATTTTATTTTTTTACTTTATCCTTTTTGTAAAAGTGAATTTTACACTCTTACATTTCGCTTTAAAAATATTAAGATTCTAATGCGTTATTCTATAGTTTTATTGACAACCCTAAGTCGAACACATTCGGGTGATATATTTAGGTTAGGTTACAAGATCTGTCGTTCTGAATGAACACTGAGCAAAATACAGAAAATGTATTTTTTGGTGGACTTTATCTAACGACTATGATATTTCAAGACGATGTCGTCTGTGTATCCATTAACAAACTCGTTATCATTGGTAAAAATATCAGCAGTAGATTCGTTTTAGGATCGTTGTTTACTGCTAATGATTTTTTATCTTTATTTATTTGGAGGCTTTTATTACAAAGTAATATTTTAGGCCTATCGTGGCTTATTTTAAAATATTACCTTTATGATAGGAGACCAAGGAAGTCGTTGTCTATTTATCTCAAATAGGTCTAATAGTCTAATTGCTTGTGATGTAGATAAGAATAGAATATGATTCCCCACCCCTCTCTCCCTTACATCAGTTAACCTGTTAAAGTCTAAGGAAACGCTAGCACGTAGTCTGTTGTTGATAACATACAATATGGATATGGCTCCGTCTAAGTTCATTATGATACTGTGAGCACAAAAAAAAGTAGCCGCCACCGATCGCACGTGTCGACTACCGTCCACAAGACGCGCGTTTGGGATACCTTTGTAGCCGCTTCTAGCGTCTTGTAGCGGCATTTGTGGCTGTCTCGTGTGCGGAGACCCTTACAGCAATAAAATAATACAGAACAGATAGTATAATGGCGGTCTGCTAATAGCGATATCTTCCAGACAACCTTTGAATGGACAGAATAGATTGAAAAAATGGAGGGTTGATAACAGAGGTGTACTATTACTAATTTAACACAATATACTACTCACATAAACTACATATATATATATATATATTAAATTTCTTTCATATATACTTACAATAGTTAGTTATTTTGTAAGTAACATAACGGTTTACTCACACACATTCTCGGGATCGCCCGACTAGTTTCTCAATAGGAGTCCCTAATCATGAGCTGATGCGGCGGCGGTGGTGTCGTCAGTTCGACTCGCGACACCACTAGGGACTGATTAGGGGTTCCTATTGAGTCCGAAACTAGTCGGGCGATCCCGAGAATATGCGTGAGTAAACCGTTTTGTATTAAATAATTTGGTATGGATGTTTATAATTAATCAATTCTTTTATAAGACAAAAGCTTAAAACAACGTCATTAGTATTAATTATTTGAAGAAACATTAAACGAATAAAAACAGTTAAATGAGAACTAATTTCTGTTATAAGGTTACTCTGCCTAAAATGCTATCTAGACATAATATTTTTTAACGATGTTACTAACGATGCCATTTGTATTAATAAGTGGGCTGCTTTGAGCCCAAAATTACAGTTTATATTTTACTATAACTGTTATCTATTGTTCATTAAGTAAGGGTCAATTCATGCTACAGCAGAGTCGCATCGAAGTCAACTATGTAATGTACATATTTCTTCTGAGATAAAAAAATGATAATTCGGTAGCATGCGCGCGAATTTGTAAGCATTCGCTTGCAAATTTTTCCACTTAGAAGGAATATTACTAAGCTCAACTACGTAATATTCTTGTTATATGGATGTATTTGCTATATTATTGCAACAGTGTCTTAAAAAAAAATTGACTTCACGGATAGCCGAGTGGTATACGTCACCACGCCAATTACCTCTGTGCGCGACGTGCCGCGGGTTCGATCCCCGCATGGGACAAGCATTTTCGTGACCCACAAATGCTTGTTTCAAGTCTGGGTGTTATTTGTGCATGTGATTTAAATGTTTGTGAAACCCCCTGCGACACAAGTTGTTTTGTGACACGAGTCGTTAAAAAAAAAAAAAGAAAATACATGAATTTTACATAGTTTGTTAGTATCTTGTATGAACTGGATTATATGATTAACGTTTCGACGCGCTTCGGCTCTGATGTAGTATGAAAAGATTTTATTAGAACTCAATGGGTTTATTCGAGCAAAAGAAACACGTTTCGGAATACCGAAGCTACGTATATTCGTAGTGCCGACATTTGGGAGCTGAATTCTACTGGCTAAATGTGTATGTTTGCAGGCGTCGACAAGACGGCTGTAACATAAGATTGACAATAACTTCTTCGCGTAAGATCTGCTATATTACATGGGTTATCTTAAAGAAAATACCAACTATTATATTGGTTACGTCGATTTCAATATTATATCCAAAAATGCATAAACCAAACAATAAAACAAATTTAGGTGTAGCTACAAATTTTGTTGTGTAAATACCTAATAGTAAATAAGTACTCATTATATGTGTTCAATAATTACAATCCCAACCACAAGACTTCATAGCTCAAAGTCTTCAAATTCCAAGTACAAAAGCACCGTGAATTAGGTGTCAAATTAACGGAACATCTCAAAATAGATTTCACCCTAATCTCGTCACACCCTTATAATTCACCAGAGAAAATGGAGTCGTATTCAGTCGCACATTCTTTATCCAATCACAAGGATTCCCTATTACAATTTACAACGTCGTTACAGACTGCGACAAATTCCTTTGGAAATCGACGTGAAGTTCCATATTCGACTTTGTACCGATGATCCGTCTACATAATTAAGTAGGAAGGAAGATATATGTTAAGGTAACGCTTAGTGATGCAATGTAATTGTGTGTGATAATTAACTGTTCGGATGTGTCATTTGTTGTATTGTTATTTATGCTAACCGTTTCCTTGGGTGTAGTTTCCGGGTACGTTAAAATAAATATTTGTGAAACTAAGAATTTTTAAAAATTCTGCAGAAATGTTTCTTAGCTTATTTGGGACACTATATTGTGTTGTCTATTTTTAATGACTACTTGCGACCCGCCCAGGATTCGCATGGGTAGCACAGCAATATAGCCTATATTACTGAGGAATAATATAACAATCTAATGGTGAAAGAATTTGAAATCAATCCGTTACTTTTTGAGTATATGCGTTAAAAACATAAAAAAAACAACAAATCTTTCCGTTATATCCCTGTAATATTATTATTGATGTATAAGAATCAAACTCTCACATTATTTTGTTGATATTTTTATTTAATACCCGAAATCTGGACAATCTTCTCACCTGATAAAATTAACACTGATGTCCATGACAATCTCAAATTCCAGAGGTATTGGAAATAGCTTTGAACTAAATACGTCAACTTTCAATGACTATCGTTGTACTAACTTAGGTCGAATGGTCTATTGTGTTGAATGTCATCAGAGGCCATCGTATTGATTGCAGCTCCCTTAAGACCAATTGCAGGATCCCTAGAGGTAGTGTGGACATTTGTGCTATATCCGCACGTTTGGTACTGCAGTGAACAATGACTGACCTACTTTCAGGGAGAATACACGCTGCTTTTCTACCTTGATTGCCTAGGTCTTTGAGGTGAGCAGGATGATATGATTAAGAAAGAAAGGGATGGAATACAAAAAGGAAACCATGCAAACTTAAAATGACGGGAATGCAAGAATCTGTAATAAGGTTTGATCTCAAACAGAACTCGGTAATTACGTAACTGCAGTTTCAATTTCTTTCTGGGAACAAGCTTAATAGGAATTCAAAAATATTTTACAAGGCTAGGCTTAAGAAATAAGTCATACAAACCAAATAGGTAAATTAAGTTCATAATTAAATCAAATAGTACCCGGCACATAAACACGATATCAAACTCCAGACACAAACACCGTCAAAGCAAAAATAATTCATCTGAAGCTGAATCACGTTAATCTGAGATTAGTATAATACCCGCAAATGTACATACTAAACATTTGTATAGCATTAATGAGTAATATCCTGTGAGCTTACGGTCAATGATTCATGATCACAAATAGATATCGGATGCGCTCTAAGCCAGATGCTGGTACATGGACGTACATGTTAATTGGTCTATTCTGAGATTTGGGAAGTTCTTGTTTGGTAGTTAATACAATAACGTTTTTGTAGTCTAAAATAACACTTGGAATATTGTACGAGAGGTTTTTTCTTTTCAAAGGTCTTTAGATGCCTTTTCTTATGTTATGGGTCTGGCTTCCAGTCTAACTGAAAATTCAGCTGGTTTTCAGTATTTTACGTAGAGCGACAGCCTATCTGACCTCTACAGTCTAAAACCCATTTTTTTTACAGATTAAATACTACTATACTCCTCTAGTAAGTGGTAAAAATTGCCAGCATATTACCAGCAGCAAATAAATGGAGTCTGGCTCAGAAGTCGCAAGGCCACATGAGTACTCCTATTAATCAATGTGAACGTCACCATGTAAAATAAATTCCTCGGACTGTTCTATAAATTAAAACATGTAACATTTGTCGGATGCCTGTTATTGCGCGCAATTTGTGGTCAATTGAGGGAACTGGGTTACTGGCGTTGACAAACTGGAAGCGAGTAATCACACTATTATTATTAATGGGAAAGTCGGGAAGTATGTGCTTAATCATGATGTAAGCGATCAACGGTAAGCGCTAAAATTCGACGCAATTTCCAAAACTGCTGGTAAAATCATCAAAGCCTGGTGGAATATTGTTTCTCCAGCTAATTCAACTAGAAGTTAAAGTGCAGTAAGAGTTGGAAGTGGAGTTTTAAACCAGCGATTATCTCTACTTAGACTAATTAATTAATCTATACTAATATTATAAAGCTGAAGAGTTTGTTTGTTTGTTTGTTTGTTGAACAGTTTGTACGCTTGAACGAGCTAATCTCAGAAACTACTAGTCTGATTTGAAAAAATATTTCATCGTAGCAAAATAATGATCAAGTACTGCGCGCGCATTTATGATCTACATGAATTAAGATTATAAGACACAATACTTTTATCTAACGTTTTAAAGTTCCACTCTTACTGATAAAAATGTAATCCTTGCTCCTTAACGCACGTATTATTAAAAATATTTTCACCTTCTACGCATACGAAATGGCGGGTTAAAGTTAGCGTTAGCCAAAGTAATTATTCCACGCCGACGAAGTCGCGGGCAAAAGCTAGTGTTTTATAGATCAATTTGATTTTGAATTAGGGCAGGGAAGACGTTTACTGGAAGAATATTGAATGATATTTTCTGTGTATGTACAGTAATCTACGAAAGACGATTTATGCCATTTCAAGACAGTTACGTGAATATGTTTGCGCCTTATCTCTGCATAGAATATGTTGTTGCCAAAAACAGAAATAATATCTCCAAAAAGGCATCCTGTAATAGGATGCATCTCGTAAAACCTGAACTTTCGGCGCACAGCTGCACACGATAATAAATAATAAGCGTTTTACATTCATGCCATCAGCAGCATTCTGTGCATTGCTTTGCCGATGCGATATACAGAAATTATATGCACAAGCACGCTGACTACTCGGAACTGTTATCTGGCTACAAATATTTGGTCCAATGTTGGAATTCTTCTGATACCAAGTGAATCCGCGGTATTTTATCATGTCTTGACGAGCCTGAAAAATTACCAACATTTAGCAATTGCCTTACCACTCTAAATTGTTCTTGTGAATTAATTACTCACTTCCTTTTAGCGCCTCCAGATTAAAAACAGCGATTTAATATGACCATTTTGCTTAATCTGAGATGGTAATTCGTAACTCTTAAATGGATTTAATTTACCTTTTAAGGCATCCCATATTTTGTAAAATAGTATATAATTATTTAAATATATACTGATTAACATTGTTTGTTGCAGGTAAATAATAATAAACACTTTTCATCATCATTTAATCGTCTTATTCGGTAAGTCGGAAGTTAGTTTGAAAAAGTACTAATTCGATCAATAGCAGATAACTATAAGTATGTCTCAATCTGATTTAACGATAACACAATCCTGTGTAACGTCAAAGACGTAAACAAATGCGGTATAGGCACACATCCTTTTTGTAAGGGCCAAGGGTTTTTTTAAGCCAATTATCAGTCACTTGGAAAATTCCCTATTAGGAAATTCAGGGAAGAAGTCCTTAACCAAATGGTCCCCAAGAAATGACAATAAGCTCCCCCTATTAAATGAGGCTTCTGAAGTTTGTGACAAAAGGTTTGTGTGGAATGGTATCCATTCGTATTGAGAAACACGTGTAATGCTTTGGAATAAAGTAGGATATTCACAATAGCGCCGTTTAGCGTGATTCCAACGCTAAATAAGTATGTACAATTTCATAAAAAAAAATTGAGAGCGTGAACCTGCTTAAGACCTTTTATTAACCCTTTTAAAGTGTACGATATAATTAATATAGGGAGGTCAGTTTACTAACTGGCAACTGTTCTAAATACAGATAGTTGGCAAAATTTGTATTTGAAAAATTTGTTGCAGTGAACAGAGTGGTTTTATTCGCGATGCATGAATAAACAAGACACCGTTATAGATTTAAAATAGATTACAATAGTAGTCAAAAAATCAAACAATGCTAACATGCAATATTAATCTTTACCATATTGACATAAAGTTGCATTTAAATAAAAACTAACTTACAATAGATATTAATACAACATTTTTTGCTTTTTATGTTCAGATATTTTGATGATTGTAATGCTTTACGATTATGGGATTTATTACAATAGTAATACAGATAGTTATGCCATAAATTTGTTTGTGTTTTTGAATAATATGCGCCACAGTAGGACAGGATGTGATGACTAAGCACTGAGTCAGAGATTGGGGGATAAAAAATGTCTTGGAAGTTGTGACTTAGTAGGGCTGCCAACATTTTGTTTAAGAATCATAAGAATTCAATGCTCATAAATGCTACATGGTATAGATAATATAATAGTAATAATATATCATCATGGGACAACACACACACGGCAATCCGATCCCAAACTAGGCAGGACCTGTATTATGGTAACCAGATAACTGATAAACATACTTATATATTTCTAAATACATACATATTATAGATAAATTACACCCAGACACAGAAAAAATTATCATTCTCAGCACACAAAGATTTGTCCAGGTTGGAAATCGAAACCACGACCTACGCTTCGGTTAGGGACACTAACCAATCAACAGGCCAGATAAAAGATATCAATTTTTTTTTGCTAATCTTATTAACAAAAATAAATTCTCTCTTTTTCGACCAAACTTTTTTGTCGTTAGAATTATGTATACTATATTGTTTGAGAAAAGTGTGTATCACAGAGTTTTCTATTGATTGACCTACTTTTTGATATAATACATGTTTTAACATGGAGATCGAATTAAACATAAAAAAACAGATTGTTTAGTTAGGATTCAGAAAACAAAGGGTAAATATTCTTGTTCAAACATACGGCTAGTGTCATATTATTTTATTATAGTTCATTTTATGTACTAGCTGTGACCGCGACTTCGTCCGCGTGGAATTTAACAAAAAAGTTATTTAGTTTTTTTTTATTTTAGAATGTTTATAAAATATAATTATCCTAAGTTACTCGTTATTACATCAGCTATTTACCAGTGAAAGTCCCGTCAAAATCGGTCCAGCCCTTCCAGAGATTAGCCGTAACAAACAGACAGACAAAAATTGTAAAAAAAAAATGTTGTTATATGTACCGTATGTCAAAGGCATGTAGTAAAAAGCGGTTATTTAAATATTACAAACAGACTCTTTAATTTTATTTATTTGTATAGATGATTGCCAACCCTACTTATTACGAATGTAATTGTGCGACACGATTTTCTGGTCCATGAAAGTAGTTAATATAGCGACTAATAGCTCAACCAGACACAATTGTTTATAAAAAATGTCTAAGAAGCATTCAGTTTGTTTGACAAATTATTCCACAGAACAGACAAATAACTGCGATTGGTTCATTTTCTTTGATTATTTTTGGACAGGATTAATATATAAAGCTGAAGAGTTTGTTTGTTTGTTCGTTTGAACGCGCTAATCTCAGGAACTACTGCTCGGATTTGAAAAATTCTTTCAGTGTTGGGTAGCCCATTTATTGAGGGAGGCTATAAGCTATATAACATTACGCTGGGACCAAAAGGAGCGGAGCATACATGAAAAGTGTTGCAAAAATTAAAAACCGTTGAAACTAAAACACACAGACAAAGTCGCGGGAAACAGCTATAAATAATATGTAGGTACCTAGGTATGAGCCAATCTAAATGAATGGTGAACGGCTTTTTTATGTTATGCGTTTATAGTATATATTATTTGAATTTAATTAAGATGCCAAGTTGATTTTCTTAAGACCGACCAAAAAATACCGACTCCAATATAGTTTGAGAAAAAGGTAGGCATAGTCAAAGCAAAGAGTGCGCGTATCGCTAGTATCTTCTTGGGCCTAGCGTAAGCAAATTTTTAACTGTACTACGCTCGTTTACTGATTTCAGTATTCCGTGCGACGACAAACGTATTTTGCGAAATTTTCCGATATTATTAGGGCAATTTTAGGTTTTGAGATATTTTTAAATTAAATCAAATTTTACGATTTTATTTGTTCATACACAAGTAAAATTGTAAATTTTGTGTTCACAGTTCATACTTGTTACGCGCACTCTATAGTTAACTTACTTTTATTCTAAGAGTAGCTGTCCCCCGCGACTTTGTTCGCGTGTTTAAGTTTCAACGGTTTTTCAATTTTGCAACATTTTTAATTTTTGCTCCGCTCCTATTGGTCGTAGCGTGATGTTATATAGCCTATAGCCTTCCTCAATAAACGGACTATCCAACACAAAAATAATTATTCAATTCGAATCAGTAATTCCTGAGATTAGCGCGTTCAAACAAACAAACAAACAAACTCTTCAGCTTTATAATGTTAGTATAGATTGTGATCTTTTCCGTATTAAGGTAATCTGTGGTTGTGGTGAAATTTTGCCTTTTATATATTTTATTGGTTATTCACTGTTTTTACGATTTCACTGTAGAGGTTTGTCAGGCTTAAAATATGTATCAAAAATAAACTCGTAGGCATAGCTTACCTAGTTACCTACAAAGAGTATCATTACAATATAAATTTTAAAAATCTTGTTCTACTTTTCATGTTGACGATACACAGGGGTTCCCCTAATCCCTGTTATATTTCATTCCCTTTTTTCTTATTGCGTGTAGCAGAGGTATTAAAACCGTTATCATCGCCATGTAAATGTTACCCTGATGGGGGAATATTAAGGGCTCCTACATAAGGGGTATGTACCGCCATTGTAAGGGTTAATAAGGTAAAATACCAAGTAATTGGCTACACTGATATTTGTGTCACTGGAAACCATTAAAAAACATTATAGTGAGAAAAAGGTAATTGATCCGTAACGAAAGGGATTAGGTTGTTAAGTATTGTCATTCTTAGAATATCAAGAACGTAATATACCGGGAGCCCCAAAAACTATCAAATGTACAAGAAATGAATCCTAAAAAGTCCAAATTAAATTTCCCAAGAAATTCATGATTTTCTAAATCGACTTTAAGGCATTAAAAATAAAGTTCTTATTTGAACAGAATTCTTTCTTCAGCAAGTAAATGACAGATGGTCGACGAAGTCTTATAATTGCTTTAAAAGTTCACCAATTATTGAGTAGGGATCAGTCGTAAGCTCAATCGAACTATGAAAGTCCTTAAATTGAGGAATAAGACTATCAAAGTTCAAACTAACTAAAAGGAATAAGATTAAGTTGTGTCAGTAAACTTTTAAACTAAGCTAGATGTAATACTGAAATCGATAAGATACTTTTATACAGGCTATAATGGAAATGTGTATTTATATTTGAAATACTGCTTCTGCCTATAGAAATGAACAGTTTTATCCAAGAAAGTAGACAAGATAAGAGATACACTATCTATCAGGAAAGTGCTTTAGACCACACGACTAAAGTAAAACTTCTTTATATACGAAACGTAACTGGCTATGAGAGAAAGAGAGAGAAAGAAAATGTGTGCTCGCACCTCTTTCTCTTGCCCCTACAGTAATATACGAAACATAACTCTCTTTCTATCTTCACTGACTTATATCTCCCTCTCAACTTACGTTTGCCTCGCCTTATCACACTTTTTGTAACACTCTCGACACGCATTCACCAGCTTAATCCTTAAGTCAAGCGTGCGTAAAGAAGTTTTACTTCACAAATATTTGGATCTCCCGAACTAATTTTGATCAGCAGATGATATATATTTTTTTTTTTATATGACTAATTTTTTGAAGCAAGTTGTTCATTTCTATGACCAGAAGCGTAATCAGCACTAAAACTTGTAACTTAAGTACCTATTTCTCCGACTACTCTTTCTGTGTAGTTTAGTTAGACAATAGAACGTAGACAGACTATTCAATGCTTAAAAAAAACTAAGCAAGGGGAACCTTGTTGTTTCGTGCTTCGTTACAATATATCTTCACGGTGCGCATTGGGGAGGCAAACAATACAGACAGACTAAACTTCGATGAAACTAATACTAAAATGCAATATGCAACACTGCCATAAACCCGCAGAATTTAGACATATATCAAAGGATTTTTTATTTACATTTTTCCTACTCCTACGAAAGACATCAACATCGTCCTGCCATCACATGATATTATAAAAATGCTAAACTTTTGTAATAGTAATAGTTAAATGCATTAAAAGACTATAAATTTTTTTGAAGTCTTTATACAATTTTCTATCTATACTAAGTATAAACTCAGTATTCTATTAACAAAGCCCATCCATACTTCAACCATATTCTAATATTATAACTTTGAAAGTTACTTTTTCTGTCTGTTACAATTTAGCGTCTAAACCTCTAAACCGATTGTAATGATAGTAAGCTTGTATCTCAAGAAAGGACATAGGCTTCTTTAATCTGAATATCAGAGCTGTGACGGGTCGTGCTCGTCCCGGTACAGCATTAGCTGAGCCATCTCCTTTTGCTACTGCCTTCAGACTGATATTTAATAATATGTACCATGTTTTGTTCGTTTTTTTTCCTCAAATAACGGATATTCACGCGGGCGGAGCTGCGGGCCAAAGTTAGTAGACTTTAAGTAAATATTAGAAATACTCAAATCGGTTACTACATAGTTGGTATGCTTTGAACTATAAACGATATATCTTCGAGTCGCGACGGGGGGTGAATGCAAATTGGCGGCGCGACAGACGATTCCTGTCGTCTGCTACTCGTTTATAAATAACCTTATAGTGTGTTCAATAGCTTTATTTTTGTACCCTTGATACTAAGTTTCGAAGTGTTTATTAAACGGAGTGAGATAGGTTTTATTGTGCGTGTCCGGGATACTTCAGGGATGTTGAAATTAAATGTACTTTTAGATGAATATAAAGTTTATATTTGCGTTCCACAATACTTGGTTAAATCTAACTACGTACTATGTATACGTTGAGGCAGGGCGGTGTACTGTAGGCGACTGGCGAGCCGTCCGCTCGCACTCTACTTATTCGACAAAAATGCAACTCTGCAAATTGTATAACTAAGTCGCTACAGTTTGTATAAAGATTTCTTCTTAAACTTCAATCTATACTAATATTATAAAGCTGAAGAGTTTGTTTGTTTGTTTGAACGCGCTAATCTCAGGAACTACTGGTTCGAATTGAAAAATTATTTTTGTATTGGACAGTCCGTTTATTGAGGAAGGCTATAGGCTATATAACATCACGCTACGACCAATAGGAGCGGAGTATAAATGAAAAATGTTGCAAAAATGAAGGTTCTAAAACATTTTGTATGTTGAATTTAGTATTTTAAATCTATAGTTGTTTTTTATTATTCTGTCCAACCTACAGTTCTTTCTACCATTTCACATGAATAAACTGATAATAGGTTTTCATTAAAAACTACGATAAAAATATTCACTGCTCTAGAATAGATTTTATAATTTTAATATACACGTTTCATGAATAAATTGTTCAATTTCGAAGAAAAACACGCACCAATAAAAATACGTTAAAATAATAAATATACCTTTGTAATTGGTATCAAAATATTTGTGTTCGTTCTTCTGTAACCTTGTTTTATTTGGAATTGAAAATGTTTATATGTTATTTTCTCTTTATGATTTACTCATAATAAGGTAGGTATTATAATTGTGAATAATATATATAAGTATATATATAACTCACGGATAGTATGTATAGTGTCAGTATGTATAGTGCTTATTATTTGCCCTTTTTATATAAATAAAATGTTTAGTTGTAACTTAGATACATAGGTATATATTTTAATGACGCTTATTTTATTTTTAGTGGTATCTGCTGTCATACGTTTTAACACGATATTCAAATACGAAAGTAACTCTGCCTGTCTTTCGGAACCACTTTGGGTGAAACTTGGTATGAAGGAAGCTTGAATCCTAAGAAAGGACATCGGCTTTTAACTGCAATAACAATCATGACAACAGTCATAACATACATAATACGCATGCCCGTTTATTCATGCATTGTTCACTTATCATCAAATAAAGCCGCTCGCGACCTCTTTTTTCGTAGTATATAAAGCAACGCCTGAAAAAACCAATAAATACATATTGATAAACATATCTACAAGCTAACATGGGGAGGAAATCCGACACTAATCCCATGATACGACAGTATGGCTGAGTGTCATTGAACCCACATAGATATATGGAGTGTGTCAGTAGCAGTCCATACTTGACATAATATATGTTAGGAGCATTTCGATCAAGTTCTTAATATTATTATCATAATAATTTTGCTCAGAAGACAGAAGGGAAAGGATTATTGTTCATTCTAAGTGTAGGACTAGAGATAACTTACATAATTAAGAAGAAGAAGTAAGAAAGGTGCACATTATCAGCTTTGAACTGTATATGTAAATAACTGTAAATGCGAAAATAACTCTGTCTGTCTGTCGCGCTTTCACGCCAAAACTACTAAACCGATTTAACTTGGATTGGAACACAGATAGTCTGGAGCCTGAGAAAGGACATAGGCTACTTTTTGCCGCTATAACCGACATCTATGCGGGCGGGGCCGCGGGAAACGGTTAACAGCTAGTAAATAATAATTGAATATTTATTTGCACAGAAGAAATAAACAATAATATCTGAAAAACTTAAAGCAAAAAAAATCTATCATAATATCTAATATGAATTGATAAACAGAATAGAACACTTTGTTTTTCTTTAACATCCATTGTTGTAGCAAAGGGTATAATTATTTGTATTTTTACACGAGAAATCGTTATAGAAACATGAAAAGTTTTAAGCAAATTTATTTATACAGTTCGTGTTTATCATCATGGTAACTTTAAATATACTTCTTCTTAGCATATCACTTATAAATATGCCATAATAATATTATTCGTTGACTCATAGTTTGCATTGTAAATTAAATTATTCCCTTACAACTTCTGTATAGTGAATGGGCCACGTGGCAATATTTTTATGATACATGAAATTATTTTAACTTAAATTTTAGGTTTATGTTTAATTAGATTAGTTTATTTTATAATTCCTTTTGTATGTATAAATAGTTAAGTTAAGTTTGTAAATATTTAAAATTGATGTAATATTTAATAAAGACTAAATAAATTGTGTAATAAACTTCAATTAGAATATGGTTAAATTCTTGTGTATGTTTTAATTACTGTAGTTAAGTCATATATTTCTATAAAAAATATTCTCATTTTCTGTTACTTTTGATTGAAAAAGATTTTACTTAACAGATATTTTTTGTTCACAGGTAAAGACACAATGCAGTCATTCAGGCAAAATTGAATTGTCTGTATACAAAGTCGATTTGTTAGGTGAGGTTTATTTTTATAGATAATTAAGAATAAGCTTTTACAATTTAATTATGAAATTATCTCTCTACAACATAACTTACTATACTTATACACACAAACAAATTTATACAATTAACTTTCCGTAATTAAACTGCATATTAACTGCAATCAAAATGCAAAATTGAGTGATCTTCTACAAATTCCTCAAGTCCCGTCAAAGACTACCAGAATATAAATACTAAATCAATGATATATATAAAAATGAGCCGGATATGTTATTAAATTAAATCTGTTTTACTTAAATGCTTATCCTATCTTTTGTATTGTTCATTAGTGCAACTTGAAACATTTTGACATATACCAGCGCGTATCAACTTATCACTATTACTGACTCAAATACAGCCGGTATTTGAGTCAGTGATATTACACACGAAGATTCGTTACCTTCATATTTACCGTCGTTTGAATTCTGCGTCACTGCCCTCTCAAAGTGTCTCTTGAAGTCTTGAAAGCACTGAGATCAACATTTGTAAATACACTCAAACAGCGAATGCTCGCTCATGTTACCGAGTTATCGCAAAAGCCTCTAACCAGTAAACTGTACTCAGAATCACATCTGAAGCCTCAGGTTACCTCACATTTCAATAGCTCGTCTGTCAACTTGACGTGTCTCAGTATTAATGCTTTTACTTCAAACGAATGAAAATTGTCGTCAACAGACGGATTAAATTCGACTCGAGTCGCGATTTCCTTTGCAATTTAAGGATGACGGAATTCTTTACTTAAAGTTTAAAAAAGTTAAGCTTTCTGCCTGGAAAGCAGGATGTTAGATATATGGAATAAAAAAGATTTTTTTATGAATTCTTAATCAAACATTAGAAGCTTTGTAATCAGGTTTTTTAGGAATGTTTATTACATAAATTACTTGTATAATAACTTTCGTGACACCACGACACCACCGCCGCCGCGTCAGCTCATGATTAGGGACTCCTATTGAGTCTGAAACTAGTCGGGCGATCCCTAGAATATGCGTGAGTAAACCGATTTGTTTTAAATAATTACATAAATTACATACATAGTGTATTTATTACAAGCATACTTTTTTATTTGAATTTTGTATACTATGGTATTCTCATCACTTTTTTAATACCAGAAAAGTCGTCCAGTTAAACAGAAACTATTGGTATATATTTATAAAACGTAAAAGCTCAGTAAACAACAAATATTTTGAGTTTGAGTCAAATTTACTAAAACAGATACCAATTTCAAACTGCTCCATTTCCTTTCGTTCATACGTTTGGTTTGTCTCCAGTCGCACGTTCGTATGCTTACCAAATTCACTCAATCACAGATTAACTCAGGCCATTGAACTTCAACCGTACCTCAAATTACTCAGCCATTAACTGATCGATATCTCCAGCTTAACCCGTAACTCTTTCACAAAACCGTCCTACTAATATTAAACGGCGACCTGTACCCCTTTATGTATTTTTGTTACTCTTTTATGCACAAGAGTAAATATAGACAAGCATAGAGCGTGCGCATCGCTAGTAGCCCCTTATGCCAAGCGTAAGCACATTTTAGCTAAATGTACTACGCTCGTTTACTGAATTATGTGATTTTCCGCGCGACGACAGAAGTTTATGCGAAAATATCGACGGTTCCGATATTATTAGGTTTTGAATCGAAACCGATTTCGATGAAACTTGGTGTAGGGCTTGGATCCCAAGAAAGGTCATAGGCTACTTTTTACCACGACCGACAGCCACGTGCGAAGCCGCGGGCATGAGCTAGCAATATATAATTCAGCTCGTATTTTATAAATACCATTGTAAACTTCCTTTGTTCCAAGAAATGCTTATTCAAACGAAAGATTTGCACAAGATTGTTTTATATTATACAAGATGAATGCGCAAACGAACTTGCTTCTGAAAAGTTTAAGTAACGGTATATGTTTTTCACTTAGGAGATGGTAATTGGATGACGGAGTTTTGCTTTAGCATTACAATAGGGATGGTGACTTGTTTTTTTTTGTCAGGTAGTTTAATAAAAAATATTAGTGACGTATTTTTTCTTTTTTTACATAACTAAAACATTACGACGATACATTGATTTAAAATGTCGCATGACATCACGATGTCGTACGTTTTGTGTAACATCGTGATGCAATTAGCCCCTTAGTTAGCGCCTACTTAGTTTTTACAAATTTGATAAATGCTTTATTTTTTGTCACCTAACTGACGGACTAATTAGAGTTCGGCTTTTCATACCAGTCGTCATTCCTATTCTGGGTATCATCATCTTTCTGATTAAGTTTCCTACCAGTAAGTGTCTCGAACAGTAAGCCATCAAAATACTGATTTAGTTACTAATCCTCCTGAAATTTGATTGGCTTTATATATCCTCAGTTCTTAGCTACTGAGAAAAAATAAAAATACTTGTCTAATATTTTTTATAGCGGGTGGAGCCGCGGGAAAAAGCTAGTTATAATATATACCATTTGATGCAAAACTACATACTTTAGTCAGGACTAAATCTTGCATTCATCTCGTTACATTTTCTAGCTTTTACTCCTTTCGACAACCGGGACTAGCGGCTTAACATGCTCTCCGGGGCACGGAAATGGAATGTTCGCGTTACAAATAAATAAATAACGTGTTTCATGTTATTCTGGAGTTCGGAGTAACTTTCCTACCTTTGCGAGCTCAAACAAACGTTTTTACAAAATTTACATACCAACGGATGCCTAACAAGTCCGAAGTAACTTTGTAACGTGAATTATTTGATTTAATAATCTTTTGGCTAATGCCGAGGGACCTTAAACAAATCAAGAACCCACTTCGTGTTAACGTTAGTTTAGCCAGTTTATGTGTTAACGATAATTTATGCCCGTGTTAGTGTTGTTCTGAATGTTTGGAACTTTAGGCGCCGTAGGAAGAATCGGTTTTTCTTACTAAAGAAAAATTGTTGACGTTGTTGAGATGTTTTTGATCTGAAAATCATTGAGGTTAAAAGGTGTGGTCCAGATTTTTATAGCCTATTTCGTCCCAGATTTTGAGTTGAGAAAAACATAGATTGTTAAGTTCCGTATCCTGAGCATAAGTATATTCAATTACCTATATAAATTAGTTAGTGATTAGGTTAATAAACAAACAGGTAATAGGGATATTGAATAGAAATTATTTTTTATATCACGGAGATTATAAAAAAAAAACATTAAACACGTATTTTTTCTTAACGTAACAAAAAACCCACAACGATACATTGATTTGAAATGTCAAATGACGTCACAATATCGTTCGTTTTGTGCTAGGTCGTAACGTCTTTAGCTCTACGCCTGAGCCTGATTCGATTTGAAGATTTAGAGTAGTTATATAGTTTTTAGTTTTTAGTTTTTAAAAAAAAGTACTTGTTAATTATTTTGCTATCATCTGACTTACGGATTAATTAGATTTCGGCTTTTCACACCCAGTCATCATCCCAATTCTGGGTATCATCATTATTCATATTAAATTTCCTGCCAGTAAGTGTATCGAACGGTCAGCCAGCAAAAGACTGATCTAGTTCACTGGACTTGATAACAAAAGCTCTTCGTGTTGTACAAGTTGTCTAGAATCTTTATTTCTCTATATCTAGTAAATACAGAATCTCGAACTGTCGGTGGCCTTCAAGTCAAGGTTGTTGGGTTATACCCATAAGTTATATTTATTGAACTATATTTTTATTTGGATAGATGTAAGGGTCGTAAAGTATAGTATGCATACAAGAAATGTTTATGTATAATTGGATGACTGTTTTTGGGCGTGTTTTAGTTGTAAAAGTAGTAGTATTTTTTCTCGTTTTCTCCGCCATTCTTGTATGACTGAAAATAATGGTGGTTAAAATATATTTACTAGGCTAGCTGTAAACAAAAAGACATAACATATAAATTAAAGGATAACATTCCTTAATCCAAAAAATAAACTGAATTCACAAAAGATTACTCCGTCCATGCTTTCAAAAAAATGTATATGTTGCAATTTTTTTTACTATAATTGATTACACATAAATTTAAAAAGGACTGATGAAATTTAAATCTGACTTTGATGAAATTTATATGGGGCCATCTCTGAGGTATATTTTATTGATGACAAAAAGAATTTAAAAATCTATCAACAATTGCTGGAGATAACGCGTAACAAACATACAAAAAATAACATACCATCGAATTGAGAACCTACTCCTTTTCTAAATCTTTAAACACAAGGCTATACAAAACCGCTTCGTCATCTTACCATATTTCGTCAGCCTTGCTAATCCAGGTTATATTCTTCCTGTGCCAATACGGTTATCTATATCCGTTGAGCGTACCATCCTGTTTGTAATACGAAACCCAAACTATGAATTTTGACAATTAATTAATTTTGATTCCTGTCCCGAAACGAAATTTGCGGCGCTAACCGCTTAAAGTGATGGATGGGAAAGGAATGAGCTATTATTATAATAGTAATATCTTGTATTAAAATTGATGAACATTCTTATCTTTGTGGAAAGACCCTTCATCTTATATTTGGATCCCTTAATCAAGGTTATTTATTTTTCTATAAACACACTAATTAAGCAGGATTCCGATGTTGCTCGATATTGCAGATGACCCCGCACGGCCAACGACCAAGGTGCACCTTGTGCCCTTACTCTCCTATTTAGCAGGCACACAAACAACACAGTACAAAAAATACTCTTAATGTTTAGATTCTAGTCAGTTACTTCCATAGACAGCATTTTTTTATAGAAAACAGAATCTCCTGCCTTTTAAACTAATATCAGTTTTTACAATTGGCAATTAAAATTGTAGAATTAAAATTAAAGATTAAAAATCCTTGTCAGTGTCAGTCCGAAAATCAAACCTCGGGTTTAGACGCGTCTGTGCTATAATGGACGTGCCCTTCCTACGATGAGTGGTCCGAGATGATCAACTGCCCATTCCCGGTGCGTGTTGTGGGTGATCCACGATATTGCGCACCGTGGGAAGCCGGCTTAAGATGTCCCTCTCATGGGCAAAGGTCTCTTTAAATTTGCTCCAATCTCTTCTGTCTTAAAGTGCTTTTTACTAATCCGGAAAATAGCGATCAACGTAATATAGTATCTCTTTTATTCTCACCAAGTGACCTAATTTATTGACCTAATGTATTCTTTCATATTTCAGTGTTATGGCTTAGTTCAGTACTGTAGTAAATGGATTGTGGAGGTCAGATACCGTTCATGTAGTAGTATATAGCTACATCCGGTAAAACTGGAATCAGAATAGAGTTATGGAAACAGTTTTTTGCGCGACTTATATTCTCATTAAAGAATAATATATGTATAGGATGCGGAACACGATTTACATTCATAAACTCGAAACAAATACTATATACTTTGTACAAATATTTCTTAGAATCGGTCATCAAACTTATTTTATGTGAAAATCAACAGCATTATATCCCGTTTCCACAAAAAGGCGTGGTGCATTCTCAAAAAGGAATTCATAACGCTACAATGTTTCTGACACTGACAGGTTGCTAGCGAAGTGTGGTATCAACAAAACAGACCATTCGTGTGCCCACACTTTTATTTTATATTCCGCGATGACACAGTTTCGCTTTTATTCCTACATATGAATGGAAACTATAAGTATGTGCAGGAGTCATGACATGACATTTTTCTAAAGCACTTTTTAACGAAACTCAATTTTTGATGGTAGTTCGATTTGAAGCCGGAAGGCGAGCAGCCAAAATTTACGCTGGTTTTTGCTTTATTAGGAAAAACTTTCAGTTTGAAAATATTTCAGAAAATTGATAAGGTAAATTTGAAAAACTTGAGTTACTACTGTATACTGTAAACAACAAAGGTTTTTTACTGTAGAAAACAAAGTCGCTTCTGCTGTTTGTACGCATAGATCTTTTAAACTGCGCTACGGATTTTGATGCAATTTTCAGCAATACATAGTGATTAAAGAGGAAGGTTTATATGTATAATAGATGCATATTGTACGCAACGCGGGTAGAGCCGCAGGCAACAGCTAGTAGAGGTTAAATTATGAATGTGAATGGTATAAATAAAGAGAATGTGCCTAGTAGTGTTATAGCAGTGAATGATAATGATCATGCACAGGCTCTTTTTACTGGTGAACTTTGGATATATTAAACATCTAATTCGGATCTTCTGAAGGTCGTATTTAACTATTTATTTAATTGTATAATTTTTCAATCTTCGTTCATCATAGAGCAGCCCTTTAAGCAGTAATTTCCTTACGTTTTGTCTCTAGCAAACTGCTACAACGATTACGCCAAATAATCCAAACAATAAGTCCACTCTAACATACTGCAGTAAAACATTAAAACATGAGAAAACTACTTTCATATTTAGGTCAACATAGTGAAGTACGCTTGTTGCATTCAAATTCTGATATTCCTGTGCCCGCTACATGGACGACAAATTTTGACGGTTTTCTGTTAGAAGTTTTTCCTAGTTACAATTACTTTTGACTGTGACTACAGTCCAACGCTAATTTAGAAATCAGTTCTGTGTGTGTAATAATAAAGAAAACAGGCTGTAATTATCATTTTGAACCGATAAGGATCTGTTACAAGCGAAAAAAGTAATGACAGATTCGCCGAAATAATCAAGCCACTCATCTAATATCGAACTATTCATGTCAACTAATTTATAAAAAACTGTCTAAGTGCGAGTCTGACTCGCGCATAAGAGTTATGTAACATTATGTGAAGCCCCCTTAAAATTAAAATTTGTTTTTATTATTTTTTGTTATAGTGGCAACAGAAAAACCCACTGTGTCAAAATTTTAACACTCTAGCTATTACGGCTTATGAGATACAGCCTGCTGACAGACAGACGGACGGATGGACAGCGGAGGCTCACTAATAAGGTCCCGTTCGCACGGAACCCTAAAAATCAACGACAAAACATTACCCATAAAAAATTACTACACAAGTGCTTTATTGAATCCAAAACACGCACATTTGTTTTATCAAGTACTCAATTTCCAATAACAATCATTGGATGTTTGTAATGTCGCCAAACAAAACTCCGTATTGGAATAACAATAACAAATGTCATTCTAACAAGCAATCAATTCCAAGGCCGAACCACTTGATAGCCGGGAATCGTTCGCGTGACAACACTCCATCACCAGCTACAGCAATTACACGCTGGTTTTTTATCCCTACCGATACCGATAGTAAATTAAAAGTAGTGTTGTGTTTTGTTTTTGAATTGTAAGTTAGTTTTAAATGGGTTGTGGAGGTCTGATAGGCAGAAGCCCTTTCTAAAAACCTTCTAGACGACACCCGTGATGTACACACCGGTTTTCAAGGTGTCGCCAGCTTTGAGGCCCCGGGTTGGATACGGACGGGTCAATGTAGAAAACCACTTTTCTACATTGTCTTGGGTCTCGGTGTTTGTGGTACCTTTGTTGTCTCTGATTCCATAACACAAGTGCTGTAGTTACTTACTTTGGGTTCTCAGTAATATATGTGATGTTGTCTACATTTATTTAAAAGAGAGACTTGAAGTCAACCCCAACATAGGAACGAAAAAAGTTAGGAGGAAGACGAATATTAGGAGAGGATTAATTAGTCTGAATGAATTAGTCATCTGCTCATGTTTTTTGGTAAAATACATTTTGATAAAATTTCAGAGTAAGGACTTATTTAGTTTTCTAAGAAATCATTTATTTACCATAAAATGGCATTAGGCGCTCTCAAAACGGAAAAAGCGATGCATTCGACAGTTTTTTTTGCACAAAACACTTCTAAAAATAATAAAATTCTATAATGGAGTTCTCAACAAATTCTTTGTTGTTTTTTTAGTATTTCTTTATTGATCAACTTTAGAACAGCAGCTTGTTCTGTATCCCCTTTATCCGCCTAAGGGGACACTTTTAAACATGGACGATAATAGGTCCCTTGTAATGGGGGTCTTGTAGCCGCCCACTACGAACAACTGATTAAATTGCCAATTATTGAGATCTCGATAAACTTGAGAAATGTTCGAACGGGGTTTTATTGACAATGCTATATCCTAGTGTATGTGGGTTTCATAAATAATGAACCAATTATAAGTCTAGTCTTAACTTCCACCCGCTAGCTACTAGATATCGTTACTAATATTATAAATGCGAAAGTAACTCTGTATGTCTGTCGCAATTTCACGCTAGAACTACTAAATCGATTTACATGAAATTTGGTACACAGTTAGTCTAGAGCCTGTGAAAGGACATAGGCTACTTTTTGCCGCGATAACCGACATTCACGCGGGCGGGTAATGACATTTTGGTTAAATGCAACCGTTTCACCAACGACTCCTATAATGGTTGTCTCGTAGCAAGATTTGCATAAAAAAAACAAATACCTTACCTTTTGGTTTCACTATAAGCCTCAAGACGACCTATCTTATTTCAAGTCACAATCAACCTCAAATTTCATCTTAATTGTTTTCTAACAGGCGAGAATTAAAACCATCAAAAAAATCACACATCCAAAAAGCACAATTATATCAGACTTCCGTACGAAATCAGATTAAAAACAGTAAAAAATGTTAGAAATCCTAGTAACAGAATTAAACCTCAATGTTAACAAATGGCTCGGGGCAAAACGTGTAGGTTTTAAGAACCACAATAATGCAACGTTTGCTTTCTGATCAGCTGCATGCATGTTACCGGATCCCGTTTTCCCGCAGTTAACTTTGATACTGGCCCAGAATAATAAGTCGAGATAACTTGTGTGCTCTTTGTTTCTTTAGCCTTTATTTGTTGTAAATAGACTCAGTATTTGTCTCTTGAGCTTTGCACAATGTTCTGTTATTTAGGCCTTGAAATTGGGAGCAAAATGCTATGGTAAAAACTCGGTAATTTGGGAAGGTATATAACACTTTCCAAATATGATAATTTTATTCAAAACCTGTTTCTTTTTATTGCTGTATTGTATGAAGATCCAAAAAATCTTAGGTATTGAATTGTTTCTACTATTTAAGTATGTCAATCGATAAATATTGAAAGTAATTATTGCCGTTGATAAAATGCTGAGGTATTTTAGTTTACACAAATCCAATATCATGTTTGTAGATAACAATAAAATACTTAAAGAGAAAAAATTATATGGGCCACGATACACTATAAAATAAAGACTATGGAAATATGCGTCACACCCATGCAAAAAGTGTTGCATTTATAAATTTCTATTTCCTGAAAATTTTCGATATCAAAAACACATTTGAAACATTATACAGAGAGTTTCGGACACTTTATTTAATATCTATAGAAACTTACCAAAGGGTTATTAAAGGACCAAATATTACAGTTCCTGATTAGTTCCTAAGCTTTTATTAAACCCGGAGACTATGGACGGTTGAACTCGATCGACACCTGATTGAGGTCCAACCGCTTGCGTAGGAAAGACGAAATAATTCGGATCAACGCGTAGCCGGGATAAACCTGAATATCTTTACGGATGAATAGCTTTAGATGTGTTTGGTAACGAATTCAAATGTTTTACGTATTTTTGGTTTGGTCTTCGAATCGGAAATATCATCGGCAGTTTTAAGACTTATTTATTGATCGTATTGTGTGGTTTTTAATCCAGTAGGAACTTTTGGGGTAAGAGTTTGCGATGTTTGAAGGGAAGACGCAATAGCATTATTTGCTATCCCAGTTGATAATTAAATTACAGCTTCTGAGGTAAAGCGAGCTTCAAAAAAAATCATGGAAGTGTTCTCAAATGAGGATAAAATTTGCCCATAGCAACAGAAGAAATCCTACAAACTATGAATAAATTGCCGTAACTACATTGCGACACAATCCAACAACCCCTCATCCCATTCAAGAAAATGCAGTAAAGCTCCAGTTTTAAATTCAGTTCTAAAGTCAACTAATTTAGCTTACAAATATATTCCTTTATAAAAGTTGGTTCACTAATGAATGCAGTTCACACGCAGTCTCATTGCACATCAAAAGCCAGTCGCCATCTCGCTTCGAATGTAATTTTCAGTCATGTGATCAAAGTACCGTCTTCATATACGTTCAAGCTTTCATACACGTTTTGCAATCTTAGAAACGTTTTTAAAGGATTTTGAGGAAATTTGTTCGTAATTGGTTTCTTATTTAGGTATAGTCAACTAACAAAAGGGCTGGCTTTAACATTGGACAGAGGATAAGCATTGCCATACATAGCAATGGCGCCAGCCTTTTGGGAACACTCCCAGTGTACAGCGATGTCGATAAAATTTTTGATACAATATTTTAGGTTTTAATTTTTAATTAGATTAGTTTATTTTGTTATTTCTCTTGTGTATATATAGTTAAGTTTCTTAGAATTAATTAATTTTCCAATATGATTAAATACTAACTAGCTGTCCCCCGCGACTTTGTTCGCGTGTTTTAGTTTCAACGGTTTTTCATTTTTGCAACATTTTTCATTTATGCTCCGCTCCTATTGGTCGTAGCGTGATGTTATATAGCCTATAGCCTTCCTCAATAAACGGACTATCCAATACAAAAAGAATTTTTCAATTCGAACCAGTAGTTCCTGAGATTAGCGCGTTCAAACAAACAAACAAACAAACAAACAAACTCTTCAGCTTTATAATATTAGTATAGATACTAACAAAAATAGGTTTATATTATTTGTAACGGTTTACTCGTGCGAATTTTTCAAGAATGCCTAAATAGTTTTGGACTCAAACGGGTTTCTTTATTTAAGGGCACTAGTTGAACCAGTAGAATTTTAGATACTGTGTTTAATACATGTACTAATATAACGATAAATTTGGTTTGATTTACTTGACTTTTTAAGTTCCGGTTTATATATTATCTTAATATTGCGTTTTGATTATCAATATAGCGAATTCACTAATTCACAGTATCTTTATTTAAGGTAGCATAAACAACATACTTCATCGAAATAACTACTTCTTGAGTTGGTTTATAATCTTACTCATTGTTTGTTTTTAAATTTTTATAAACTTTTCTCGCCAACTAAAGCTTCTTACCTTTTGTTCCAATTCCTAAGTAATAAAGCGAAAAATGTAAAACTTTCATTGTTCCCTGCACAAGAAAGAATTTCCACAACCTTTTTCGATAGCGCCTAAGCATCCATGTAATAAACTTAATTATTGTACCCTCATTAACTGTCCCATATAACTCAGGTCCTAGTTCCTACCAACTTGTAGTCAGTCTGAGTCCAAGATCTATTCATCAGTACGTAAGAAATTAACTTTCTTGAGAATCTAATAAGGTAGCAGATGTTTCTATATCAGCTGACTATCCATTCTCACCTTTATGTGGAAGAGATAAGGTGTGTAATAGGATGGGGTGGGTACAATTAAGGATGCACCCCAAAAACGAGGGTAACGGCAGAAGTTCCAATGAAGGTAATTGGGGAAGTTCATGAGGATGGCATTTATCTTAGACTAAATGCTAGTTTTATTTGGAGCTTGCAATTCGTTCTTGGGTTTTTTAATTAAACCTATGTAAAGAAAAAGAACGTTGAACTTGTTTGAGACGCAAATAAAAAATCTCGTCTATTCTTATAATGGGGGTAGAAGACTAATGTTTTTTGATCCGTCCGATTAATTATTAAAAAATATTAGATACGTACTTTTATCATTTAAAATTTATGCATGGCGTCATAATTTCGTATGCAAGCTTGATGTTATCAGCCCCCACTCCTGAACTTTGATTCCCTTTATCTACTAAGCGATTCCTTATTTTGAAAAAGCAAAAAAAACGTGTTTAGCATTATTTTATTATCTTACTGACAGACTAATTAGATTATCTCAGTCATCTACCTAAATCACGCGCTTTAAATTGACACAAATGTATCTTATTTCTAATTTTTTTTTTATACTTAGTAGAGTGTTTTATTCAATGATATTACCTAAATAAAAAAATGAGGTACTTATTATTATAAATTTTCTTATCGCACTAAATTAGTGGCATTAAGACCACCTTGTGTATCATTTTGTACATAAAGTTTTAAATCTATACTTATAATAAATCTGTAGAGAGGTCAATTCTGTACATCAAATATATTTTCAAAATAACTATCAGGGGTGATTAGTGATCGATACTGATGCCAAAAATGCAATCAGTAAAATTTTTGTCTGTCTGTCTGTCTGTCTGTCTGTCTGTATGTTCCTTATAGAAACGAAAACTACTCGACGGATTTTAACGAAACTTGGTACATTTATTCTTCATACTCCTGGGCAGGTTATAGTATACTTTTCATCACGTTACAATCAATAGGAGCAGAGCAGTGAAGGGAAATGTTGGGAAAACGGTATTTTTTAAGCTTCCGTCGCGTATGCAGCCTTAATGGTTAAAGCTACATAGAAATCATGTATGACGGAAATGTTCTACATAAAATTATCTAAAAAATATCCCACAACAGCATATGTCTATCTTTTATGGTTGACTCACAATAACACGTGTAACTCCCGATAGCTTAGCAGTTCGGAGATTTCTGATTATATTTGTTTACTCTTACGTTTATAATACTCTCACTCATCCCTAATTTAAAAAATTTTACATTATTACCTATTCAATAAAAAAAGAATCATAGAAATCGGTATAGAAACACCAAACTTATACATGAAATACGATAATAAGCCATCGCGCCGTCGCGCGTGAATACTGAATCATGCTATAAGGATTATTTTTGTGTAACGTGATATATTATATTTCCCTACTAAAATACGAAAGTTAATCTGTCTGTTACATCAAAACCACTGAACAGTGAGGAAGGACATATGCTACTTTTTTACGAAAAACGACGGAAACGCGGACGAAGTCGCTGGCAAAAGCTAGTAAATAAATAAATATTGTATCATAATATGACATTCATGAATGTCATATTATGATGACTTGCGTATAACTGCTGAATCATATTGCAGCAATAGCAAGTACAATAAAAACATGTGTTTGTACACTGAATTCTACTTAGCCTGCAAAAATAGCATCATGATGACGTTAGCTTGAAATTACAGTGCGTCTGAGACATAATTTAAATCCATTAAAGTTCATTGCCCTACGCAATTAGTCGTAGACTCACGCACTTTGTATTTAATTCCATTTCTACTTTGTGTAAAATTATAATTATCCATACTGCTCCATACTTCTATACTAATATTATAAATGCGAAAGTAACTCTGTCTGTCTGTCTGTTACGCTTTCATGGCTAAACGGCTGAACCGATTTGGATGAAACTGGGTATGGGGTAAGCTTGTATCCCAAGAAAGGACATTGGCTACATTTTGAAGCAATAACCAACAAACACGCGGGTAGAGCCGCGCACAACGGCTAGTAATAATGTATCTTTTAGAATTGTTCGAGTTAGATATAATAAACTGTTAAAATAAAAAATAAACTTGTAATCTGGGGGTCTTCTTTCTCTCCATGACTTTAGTCGTTTGATGTTCCATTAGATGCTTTATTCTTTATTTATCTTTCTGACTTCTTCTTAAACCCTTTTCAATCAACTATTTGTCGATAATATTGCAATAAATTGGAGACATTAGGTCATCATGATTTTATCTACTAGTTATTAAAATATCTACCCAGGGTGGTAACATAGATAAAACTTAAGGTTTTTAGATAAAATGATAGAATTTATGTTTATAATAAATGTTCTGGTGCACAAAAATGTTTATGAATTGAGTTCTCGAGTGAACTTTTGTTTTATGGCTGATTTTGTTACTTTCGATATTGCAGCATTTAGTGCGGTGCACCAATAAATTGACCAAAATTATCGATTAGTATTTTCGTATTGTTTTAAATTTTTCAGTTGGTTCATTACGATACAAGGCCTGAATACAGTTAGGCTGTTTATTCAGTCCAAATGTTACTTAAACTCTTCATTACAGCCCGGCCTTATTTTTACTCGTTATGATTCAATTATTTTGAATTTTTAATGGTACAGCAGTATAACAGTTCTTTCTACGTAAACAGGATTAGTCGAAAACAGTCAAAGAATGAAGTATTTACATTATATAAATGGTACCTAAAAATTAACATTATATTTTTTATTAAAAAAGTACCTATAATTTAATAAACTGAAAATGTATTTATGAAGTAATATGAAATATGAAATTCTAACCAGTCTTACCATGGGATACTGTGTTACCCAGTAATGTGGGTTGTGGTGGTCAGATAGGGGGACGCTCCTTGTACAATACAGCATTTAGCTAAATCAATCAATCAAATTCTAATCGATTTTGTTTACTCTCGATTTTTCTGTTTTTTTTTTTTTATGATAATTTATCATCATACCTAGTGTCATTCTTAACATATTTATTGGCCTTCTATGAGCCGATTTAGTCATTATTATTTTAATATAGACTCTCCATAATATAAGCTTGTAAGCCTTCCTCGAACACATCTCAGACTTGTTTAGCATTTAGCATTTTCACTGGCGGAACAAAATTCCTCCTTTGTGTAATAGCGTTATGTTTCATAAAACGTTTAAAGTAATATACCAAAGCACATGTTTCAAATGTAGACTCGACGTTACCAAGAAATGGCCTTTTGATAGTTAAATGATAACTTCAAAGAGAAATGTTTGTTTCATATTACTGTACGGTCTACCGCAAGTCTTTGGAAACAGTACGTTATGAATTTCGACCTAAATGCAAGGAAATTAAGGTTTAATGTTGGTGGTATAATTTTTGAGCGGTTTATTGTACCTGTATTTATTCATACTCAACTCAACTCGCACTAATGCTGATTGTCTTTTATTTTAACAGTCGAAACAAAGTAGAATGGTCTATATTAATAGCCCAGTATTTATAACTGAATATTCTTTTGTTTCAGGTAATTCTTAAAGTAATAAAGTAATAATAAAGTACTTCAAGCGAATGGAAGCCCAAAATAATAAGTATTTAAAACAATACTTCAACTGAGAACACGTGTATTGATTTATCAAATAAATGTAATTTTATATGGCTGGGTGCCAAAATATCCACTACAATTCCTGTAACGAAGACTACTAATTTAGTTCCTGAAGACTTATACTAGAGTTTACAAGATCTAACTTCTTAATTAAGTATGTTTTTGTAGTTTGCTTTACCTTGAAAGAATTTGGAGGAAAACGAAAAATAACACCACTTAAAAAGCACAAATAATCCGATCCTGTAACAATATAATCATGAGATTTTTATCGAGAAGGAACTGGCATTGATCACCGCTCATTTCCTGTTAAATCACAATACGTATCTCATATCAGTTCCTTCATAGAAACTTCAAAGTAATCCACAAACTAAGTAGTAAGTACCCACAAAGTGAAGATATCGCTGGAACAACTCCTAAGATTTATAATATAATCGCTTTGACATTCGCTCGGGGCTGTATCCGATTAAAACTAACGTCTTGTTAGGTCATGTGGCCTCTGTTGGCACTTATCAACAACAGCTATTATGTTCCAAATGTCCATTTAGAATACCTTCCATGACGGGAACTTGATTTATAGGTTAGTTATACCGTGTGAGGAGGGGTGCAATGCAAATGCGGTTCCGCCTGGTCCCCGATATAAGAAGGGAAAACCGTTGATTTTAGCCGACAAGAGTTTGGTACGGCACACCAGGGACAGAGGGAATCCAAGAATAATTTCGACGGGAAATTAAGGTTTTATTAAACCTCCTTAAGATTGAACTTTTCTTTTTGTTTACGGGTTGGACATCTGATGACTTCAACCTACGCTGAGGGCACGACGTTGGGATATGTCGGACTTGCACCAACTATAAACACCCTGGCCCTGTCCTTGCCTTTGCCGGAGCCGCGGGTTCACTAAAGCATGCTCGGAGGAGCTCCCACCATGTCAAACGGAGGCTACCCTTGGCCTCTGCAGTGATCGTACCTACTTTTATTCCGTTGAATTAATCACCATCATTCAATGTTAAAATCCAAAGTAACTTCATTATAAGCTTTCTGAAGCACATTCGGCTTTTTCTTTTTACCATCTCTTTCAAGGGCTAGATTTTTGGTTTTATTATCTACAATCATAATCAAATTAGAAAGTTTTTATTTCTCATAAACCTCAAAAAGGCGTTTAAGAAACGTTAAAGTTGCAAATCTAAATGACTATAGGTGCGCGGTTCCAAAATGTCCTTCCTATGGAGAAGAACCGGCAAGAAACTCCATAGGTTACTCTTTTAAAAATAAGATTGCTATTATTATATTGATATTATTTTAAGATATGCGTCAACAACGCTATATAGCCGAAGGTAGTGGCAAATGAAGAAATGTAATAAAAATGATCTCTGACGTACCAAAGACTTCAAAATGTTACCAACTTCTGCACTGCTCATCCCGTTCCTCTTAATCCCACAGCATT
Organism: Diachrysia chrysitis; assembly: GCA_932294365.1. Classification (NCBI taxonomy): domain Eukaryota; kingdom Metazoa; phylum Arthropoda; class Insecta; order Lepidoptera; family Noctuidae; genus Diachrysia; species Diachrysia chrysitis. Next base: position 1,535,134 of record OW028659.1, on the reverse strand, counting down.
TATCCGAGACAGTATAATTTACAGTTCCTAGACTAATCTTGTGTACAGTATTAAGTATTCATAACCTCGATTCTGGCTCCATTACGCCTTGAATTGGGCCAGCCGGGAACCGAGATCTTAATTAATCATGTAGCCTTTACGAGTGCTCGTAAAAACTCGAGAGGTTATTGGCGTTTAAGGATATGAAGATGTAGGTGGTCTGCAGATATATTGTCAATATAATTAGATTTCGAGCAGCTACGAGACTGCAAAATATTCTGTATTGGATCCAAGATGGTGGGTCTGAAGAATTTGAAAAAGTCGTTTCAACAATTTTATGTGTGTAATTATATGACATAATTAACTGCATTTTTCCTACAACTATATTTTTTTTTAGCCTATGTTGGATCCCACTGCTGGACAAAGGCCTCCCCTTTCTTCTTCCAGACGTCTGTGTTTTTTTAAATATCTGTCCACTGGATCTCTGGCTATGATTATTGTTATGAAAATTAAAAAAAAACAAATGCATTTTCAATTCCTTACTTAATATTATCAATGCGAAAGTAACTCTGTCTGTCTGTCGCGCTTTTAAGTCAAAACTACTGAACCTATTTAAATAAAATTTGGTACACAGATAGTTTAGAGCCTGAGAAAGGACATAGGCTACTTTTTGCCTCGATGGGCGTGGCCGCGGAAAACAGCTAGTCTTTCATAATATGTAAGATTATTCTTTTCATATAACCCTTACTTAATAGTAAAAGATATTGTATGCAACTATGCATTGTATCATATTGTATAAAGTTATTATGCAAAGTATGCATTAACTTGTTTATATTTATATGTTTTGTCAGTGCTAACGAAATACAAATTTCATTGGCACTCATCTCTCCCTCTTCAACTAAAATATTCACTTCCATATTCATGGAGTTTTTCATGGCAGATGATATACATTTTAAAGACATTAATCCCCCGCCTGCCCTATTATTTTTTTGTTAATTAATTCTATTTGAGGATATCCAAAATTACTTCCTCCCCCTTTTAGGTTGACTGTAAGTTAATTGACACTTCTGAATAATTAGGAAAAATGCGGTTGGTGCCAAAGCCAAAATGTTTTTTTTAATGTTGATTCAATTTTTTCGCTATATATAATTATATATTTCACTCATTCGGGTATTATCCGTGGTAATAAATGTATAATGTGTTACTTGAAGGAACTACATAAATTGTAGAATTCTTAATAATTTATTGGACTGGACGCACTAAAGGAAAATGTAGAATTTTAGTTGCATTTGATAAACATTTTACTAACGTGTTGTATAAGGTATACGTTACTCAAAATCTTTATGATAATATAATACCTAAGCTATCAAAAACTCATAAAATATTTATTTACAGAGTGTTCCCTGCAAGCTGCTAATAACAGATTACCCTAAAACGATAAAACTGACATGTAAATCATGCCTTCAACACAATATCCTTCAAAATTTCATTCAAAATTGACTTAAGAAAGAATTATTTTTGTGCAAGAAGAGAGTCGTTACTTTTCGAGGGCACGCCGTTGCCATAGCAACGTAATTCCCATATAATCCCCTTTATTTTACTTCATCCCCCTCGTCTTGCCCCTGCATTATCCGTCAGCCCTTATTCGGGTGTGTGTCACACCGAAGCGAACAATCGACCAGGAAATTTTATAAGCGTTTTATGTGCATTTACTTTAAAATTGATGTCGCAAATTGTGGATGCGGGATTCTCTTTGATGTAGTTTAAAAATAAATTGATTTATTAATATTTTAATGTTTTTTCAACGGTTCTTTTAGTTATCATTTTTTTTCGATGAAATATTGCACTTATAAAGTAAAATAAAGATTTAGAAGTAAAATATGTTCTTTTAAAACTATATTATTTAAATGAGAATAACTATTCATATAGGATTAACGTTAAATGCAATTAAAATTAATTACACTTATTTTATCTATTTCCTCCAAACAAATCAATATTAGTTCGGCACATTTTACGACCAGTGCATCGATAAGCAACAATTAAAAGTGTCATAATGACTCTAGATAGCGATGTTTGTGTCTTAATTAATTATCAAACAATAAAAGAGACATCGAGTGTAAAAATGAGTTACTTATTACCACATTCTGTTGTAACCTATGACATATTTTAAATTATTTAGTCCAAATTGGTTCTGTTTAAAGTGATATATTTATCGTAAAAGATAACACGTGATGATGACATGTTTAATATACTATACATTTAAATAAAGTGTATTATTTTTATCTATATTTTTCCTTGAAAATATTTAACCTGATGGAATAATAAAATAAATTAATCTAATTAAACATGAACCTAAAATATGGCATCAAAAATTTCGTCCACATTGCTGTCCACTGGGAGTGTTCCAAAAAGACTGGCGGCATTGCCACGTTGTATGGCAATGCTTATCCTCTGTCCAAGGTAAACCCAGCCCTTGGGTCGCGCGAAGTGTCAATACTTTCTGATTGATGTAACTCAAGTAAAGAGAGGTACAAAATTACACAACACGCTAATAAAACAAATCCAATTTTATACGAAAATTTATTTTAGCCAGTCATTAAAATGAATTAATTGAATAACAGGGTACAAGAAAATAATAAGGTTATATGAAATATCTAGCTGACCCGTCAGTCGTTGTCCTGTCAATGTAAACAATTTCATACAAAAATACCATTTAAATTTTCGACCTGTCCCGCAGATTTTTCGCAATTTTTCGTTCATTCAAAAAACAGCCAAATCGGTCGAGCCGTTCTTTAGTGATGCTCCGTCATACCTGTGGTGATTGATTTTCATTTATATAGATTTAAAGATTTGTTTTTATTTCAATATTTATCAGCAGCCAAAGGCAACAATGCTATCTAGAAATAGCTTTTATTTATCCTATGTATGTACCAAGAAAACAATTGAAAGTAAATTCAGTATATTTTAAATGAAAAATCATTTATTGTTAAACTTTATACAACGTGTCATTATCTTGTTTCGTAATTATGATAGAATTTCACCGGTTTAGTTCGTTAAATTATAACTAAAACATCACTCTGCCATTTTGTAATTGGAATAATTGGTCTATTTTGGTCCAGACTAATTGTTTGTATCTGTCTAGTTTAAACAACGCTCGTTACTAGTCGATTTTCAGCTAGCTTTTTCCATGAAAATATTGTATTTTATATTCAATATTCGGATATATACGTATTCCGGTTATAGGAATATTTAGGAATTTATTTACATAGCACTACTTAACTTACTACACAAAAAAAAATTGGTGAATATATTCACCTTTTAAATTGTTCTCGTATAATGCCGGATATCATCAGTAAAATTAAATTTGCATATAACTTTTAGTCACATAGTAGTTACCGTAATTATTCTGCAAAGTGTACCCCTAACGCATAACATACACTTCGGTGTAAATGCATCCGATACCATAAGTCCTGCCCAAGAATTTGTCTATTGAAATGCCCTCCCTTATATTCTGTAAACCACCCCATGTTACTATGAATGCATTTTATACCCCTACAAAATGCAGTCCACTGATCGTAATTACGTTTTGATATTTTGGTACGTGAGTAGATTGCGAAGCTTTCGACCACCTGGTGTTGTCTCATGGTTTATGTTTAGGCTATTTACGTGTAGGTACATGTAAATATAGAATAATAATACTGTGTTTAGAAGACAGCATTTTTAAACTAGCTACCAACATACCACAACTCAACACTCGTTGTCAATCTATACAATTTTATATAAAAATAGGACTCTTCCCCGAGAATTACAAACAGCCAAATCGGTCAAGCTGTTCTTAAGCTAGGTTCTAGGTTCTTAAAATAATAAAAAATTGACGTTCTAATATGCCTGTGTCCTCAAAAACATTTGAAGAGACAAAATGGAAGAGTTAGCCTGCAGTGTAGTTGCCTTTCCACATTCATTCACTCTGAAATCATCTCATATTGTATTCGCGAACCTATGACCATGGTAATGTTATGTTACCGTGCTATGACTATTTATCGAACTGAAGGTATATGGCTATATATGGGCTGTATATATTGTCCTTTTTAACAATCAATATACTTACCTATTATACCTTATTATATCAATTAGGGTGGGCAAATCGGTTGCTGTCTATTTTATTATTTTGACGTTTAAGTGCTACTTTGTAGCCTAATTTAAATAAATGAGTTTTGAGTTTTGATTTTTGATTTTGATCTGCCTATCCGCGTTTTCTCTGCCAGATTTAATGATTGGTGTTTATAAGGTGCATGTCATTATCATCTCCAGTAGGAACCACCTAAAGATAAAGATATTTATTTCGTAAAACATGAGTAATATGTACAAGTAAATGGTGGGAAAATATAAACAAGTATCTACATGTTTTGTTGTAATGGCGTAAAAAAATTAGAAACGTAAAAATAAGAAACTTAAAATATATAATATATCAATCACAATAACATTCTACATCAATTTTATCGGTATAGCTAGTGCATTGAAAAGAGATGCCAAAGGAATTTTGTATTATTTTTCTAACTTCCATCCATGTAATTGTGTAGTTTAAGTTGCACTTATACATCACCTAGTGTTATGTACCATTATATAATGAGAAGGGAACAGGTATATAATCAATACTGTTCGAGGAGAGATTGTAAGAAAACGCTCCCCAAAAATAATCCCTTGTCGCCGCTTTCCGCTTAACAGGCGATTGCAGGGGTGACGTAATTGACATGACTGATGCAGATAACAATAATAACGACGTATACGTCCTTTCAACCACCATAAAAAAAGAATAATATTCTGCTTTTTTTTTTATGTAGAGTTTTTAGTGTTATCAATGAGTATGCATAACTTAAGGATTGTTCCATAGACAAGAGGCCCAGTTGCGTTTAACATTACCTAAGGATAGATGCCTCATGGTTCGGGTGGTAGTGGTAGTGAGAGAAACAGAACTGTGATAGGTGTCAAGGTGTCATCGACAGATGCTGAAAGGTGTCTTAAGGCATGGTGAAAGTGCATAATGTTATTTTTTATTTATTTAATGTATTTCTAATGCATTTTAAAATTTATATATGAGCTTTCTATGAAGAGAAGGAGTTGCCCTTCTTTATTTAAACTTTTACTGTGTATATATACTATATTTTAGACTCTCCGTCCGCGTAAATTTCCGTCCTAAATGGTAATCTGTAATGTTTATCGCACCGACCGACGCTAAGATTTTTATAATTATTTTTCTGACTTAGAAACAAAAGCCGATGCCATTTTGTCTGCCAATGACTTTTCCATAATCGAAATACTTGTAAGGTAAAATGCGCAGACCACCGAAATCGTAATTTTATTGCCTGAAGAAATGGCTAGGATAAAAGTGTTAGAACAAACACACCCTAAACGCTATGAATGTACTTTTTTATGTACCTTCCTACTTATTATCTATATCTATTACTTATAATAAATCTGTAGAGAGGTCAATTCTGTACATCAAATATATTTTCAAAATAACTATCAGGGGGTGATTAGTGATCGATACTGATGCCAAAAATGCAATCAGTAAAATTTTTGTCTGTCTGTCTGTCTGTCTGTCTGTCTTTCTGTCTGTATGTTCCTTATAGAAACAAAAACTAATCGACGGATTTTAACGAAACTTGGTACAATTATTCTTCATACTCCTGGGCAGGTTATAGTATACTTTTCATCACGCTACAATCAATAGGAGCAGAGCAGTGAAGGGAAATGTTGGGAAAACGGGAGAAGTTACTCCATTTTTTAAGCTTCCGTCGCGTATGCAGCCTTAATGGTTAAAGCTACATAGAAATCATGTATGACGGAAATATTTTACATAAAATTATCTAAAAAATATCCCACAACAGCATATTATGTCTATCTTTTATGGTTGACTCACAATAACACGTGTAATTCCCGATAGCTTAGCAGTTCGGAGCTTTCTGATTAAATTTGTTTACTCTTACGTTTATAATACTCTCACTCATCCCTAATTAAAAAAAAGTTAACATTATTACCTTGGTAACATTGGTATAGAAACACCAAACTTATACATGAAATACGATAATAAGCCATCGCGCCGTCGCGCGTGAATACTGATTCATGCTACCTATAAGGATTATTTTTGTGTAAATAGGTATTAGTTATTTTGGTAGTGTTTAAATATTCGTTCAAATTACAAATTATTAATAGTTTCCATTTTATTTATTTTTAGGTGAAGTAGTAGTAGAAGTAGAAGTAGTAGCATAGATGTTTAGATACCGATAGGTTAGTTTTGGCTAATTTATGTTCAGTTTTTTTGTATTAAGTAGGTAAAAGCGTAGGTACTTTTATTAATTATAGTAGTTATAGGTATTTATTTTTAAGTGAAGTTAAATACGAAAAGTTAATCTGTCTGTTACATCAAAACCACTGAACCGTGAGGAAGGACATATGCTACTTTTTTACAAAAACGACGGAAACGCGGACGAAGTCGCGGGCAAAAGCTAGTGTGGTATAAAACTGTGTTTTGCTGAAGATAAGCATCTTTAACAAAATTGGATGAAGTAAATCTGAAATTGCCAACCCAAAAAACTTTGGCGTGTTCATTTCCTGAATGACTCTAACTGTCCTAATGCAAGGCGCATTGCGACAGTTAGAAGCTATTTAAAGATTATTACTATGCATTTGTATGCAGCTGAGTCTTTTGTTAATAAAATGCATTTAAAACGATAATAATTTTGTACCGATTGTGTCCGCTAATAAATCAATGATTGTATTGGTGACTGCAACGCAATTACAATTGTTTGTGGAGTGTCGTTCGGGATAATAAATCACTTTTAATTTAATGTTTGTAGAGATTATACGATTAAATTATACACATCGAGTGTTAAATAAAAAACTGCTAAAAATTTCTTTGGAACGATTATAGTAATGCGATGTTTGATGATGTCAAACTAGCGGTGCCCCGCGGTTTCACTGGCGAAAAATAGTTCCAGTTCCCATAGGGCATCATATTTTTTTGTTTTATTTTCCAGATGTTTTTCTTTCGTCTTTCAACACGTTTCTGTTGATCGCTTCTTGTTGCCACTCCTTCTTTTACGCATCCAGCCTCCGCCTGGGTCTTCCACGCAGCCTTCGTCTATTGGGAACCCAGTTTATAGAACCTTGTGCCCACGGTTTCGCTGAAATTCTGCGCACGTTTCCGGCCCAATTTGTGTTACTAATTTACAACAGCAACCAGAATAAAGTATAGTACTTGGATAATCAATACCTAAAGACCGTAATAACTTTAGAAATGTGCATGTTTGCGTCTCAGGGGTGTTTGACATGTTAAACGCACGTGCATACAGAAATAACCGTCCATTCCCGACCGATATCGCAGTTAAATACAATAATGTTTTGACTGCCGTATTGATTTAGTCGCAGGCGCAGCTGTATTACGTGTTTTCATGTTAAATAAATAGCTGAAATATATGTTTTGGTTTAATTTGCATTGCAGTAACCATTTTAAATGTGCAGTTATCGTTTTAAAGGCATTTAGTATGACTAATATTAAGCCTGTGTTATTTTATATTTGTTTTATTTTGTATATTATTTTGGTTATTTTATTAGTTAATTTACTTTTTTCATCAAAACATTTGAGTGCTTGTTACTTTATCTCTATATATTTTTATATAATCAACAATGTAGTGATCTAAAAAAGATTAAGTACCAAATCAACAGCTAGTTTTCTATTTAATGATCCGAAGAGAGAACATAAAAACAAAAAAAGTTTAGCATAGCATTTATAAATTATCCGTTATTTTTGGAAAATAATGAATTGCTAAACAAACAAATTTTAATATCATAGTAATGGTATTAATCCAATCTTATCGAAAAACTCTTTCGCCTCAAACAAGCTAAATCGAAGACGGAAGAACTAAAAACTACCGAGTCATTTGTACAAGGAATCAAGTAATAAATATCAGTGTTACAAACGAGCGAAGTTCGCCGAAGTCGGTAACGAATAATTAACATAATATATGACCCAAAATGTCCATTATTGAGCATGATTTATGGTTCCCGAACTATGTTCTGATTACCGGTTTATTCTCATTAGGAAGACACTTTGTGAAGAAAGGTTGTTTCCGCAGATTTGTTTGTTGGTAGCTTAATCAATCATTATCTTTAATCATTGGTTTGCAAAGTGTGATGTTTTGAGTTTCTCACCACTTAGGTACATAGGTAGCTGTCTTTGTCAGGGTAGGTTTAACTACTATATCGATATTTTTACTAGGAATGCATGAAACCCGATAAAACCCTACTACTACTACTATATTGCACAATTGGACATGAATAACGTGTCAAACATTGCTTTGAACCTAAAGTAAGTAGGTAGCTAAAGCACTTATATTACGGAATCAGAGAATCTACCATAAACACACAGACCCGAGACAATGTTGAAAAGTGGTTTTCTACAATGACCTGTCCGGGAATCAAGCCCGGGACATCAGAGCTGGCTACACCTTGAAAACCGTAGTGTACGCAACTCCATTACGGAGGTCGCCAAAAGCTAATTTACATTTCTAGGGCTATTCAATATTTATGCTATAACTACCAAGAGTCGGAAGGATTCCCGACAGCGGCGGCGAAACAAAATACAGGCATATTGACAGTATTGACACAGATAACTGTAACTTATTGTCACTTACGTTTAAACGCATAACGAACATAAATATTATTGTAACTAGAACAAATTTCATTTCAAAATTTAATAAAACTCATTATGAGAACAACACAATTATACTAGTTACCGAAAGTACCCGTCACCTAACAATTCCGTAAAACATAAAAACCGAGGAAATAAAAATAACAATTTAGACGCCATTAATAATTTTTTACTCCTAGTTTGAGTGCCTAGTTGTTTACAAAGCACATTTTTAATATGAGTTCCAAACTCGTAAAGTTTTCTTCCGTAGTTATTAATGTACAGTCAACCACATAAAAATAGAAAACAATGGAAAACGAAAAGCGACCTTACTACTTTGAAATAAAGTAATAATTAATGTCCAAATTTTACTATTGGCGTGTGGTTTATTGTATTTGTAGTTTGTAAGTAAATATTTTTACTACATAGCGTTGGGTTAGCGGTTACTGAAATGTAACGATTTTTATGTTTGCACGCAGTTTCAGATTTCAATGTAGGTCTAGCGAGAATTTAGCTAATTGAAGCGTGTTTGGTTGAGGCTCGAAAAAGGTCTGTGGTTTATTAATTAGTCTCGACGAGCAATTGTGGTTTTGTACCATACCAAATGGATATTTGGTGTGTTAAAATATAAAATTGTAAAGGATAAGTACATACATATTTCACAAAACGAAACTGATGCTTTTATCTCGGAACAGGTAGATAAAATGCTAAATATCGTCCTGGTTTATATCAGTTTATACATATTCATACACAAAGATAATACTCGGGTGTATCTGTAATCAGGGATTTAAGCCTAAAATATATCCCCAAAACCCCCAGTTCAGCAATCATGATACATCCAAAAATGACATGGGTCTAATCTATAGCTGTTTTAAAGTCATGAATCCTACAATTTATATATCCATACTTATATTACGAGTATAAATGCGAAAGGAACTCTGTCTTTCTGTCCACTAAACGACTACTACGTGTAAACCATACAACCGATTTAGTTACTTTTTTTCCGCGAAGGCTGATATTTGTGGGCTAGTGAAATATAAGAATCATGAACTAAAATGGACAGGAAAACCGGAGGTAACCTGTAATAAGCAAACGTGATAATCAATGCTTGTCTCTTATCTGTTTGAGAAGAGGCCTCTGCCCTGCTGTAGATTAATTACCTACACGTGTAACTATACTAACTATATATATACACTTAAAATGAAACTTAACTGTTAACTACCTAATATAAAACTCTGAAAAATAATGGCGACAAAAATTCATCTACATTGCTTTCGACTGGAACTGTACGCAAAAAGCTGGCGGCATTGCCACGTTGTATGTCAATGCTTATTCTCTGTCCAAGGTAAAAGCCAACCCTTGGGTCACGCGAGGTGTCAACAAGACGTTTCGCCAGATCTTTAAATGACACGTGTTCTCTCGGACCCCACGGTCCAAGTGTTTCAACCCCAAAAGGCTGGAATGTAAAACTTCCAACAAGGTTGTTCGATTTTCGATGTTTAAGGTTCTCAGAAGCCGCAACAGCAGCGCTAGCACAGCACGACAAACTAGGAAGATGGGAAGACTGTATTTAAAACATGAAGTTTTAATAAAGTTTTGTTATTGGCCTACATACATGTCTAGTACTATTATAATTATATAGTTTCTACAATGAAGCGCTGACCGAATACTGAACAATACCCTACGCCTACATATGCCAAAAATAAATCCTTTTTATTAGGCCTAAAGGTCGGTAAGAAATCATTTAATGTTAGGTAAGATTCATTAAAGTAATAGGCCATTAGCTCGAGTAATATACTGGCAGCTTACTCGAAAAAATCTTATGAAATATGGTCTAGTTTCTGATGCCTTTACCAGGTAAGATACACGGATGTATCACGATCTTAGGCGGTCTTGAACATACACATGACTCATTAGAAGACGATATTATTATTTTTAAAATAAAATTATTTATTTAGATAAAGTTAATTCTTGATTGATCGTGACGTGGTTAATCACAGAAAAGAAACCGGGAAAGTGCAAGTCCGAAGAGTTCCTTACCATTTTATAAATCTTTCTTTATTTTTTTTTTATCATAGCTTTAATTTTTTGTCATAATGGCAAGAGAAATACACTTTCTATCAAAATTTCAACTCTATAGCTGTTACGGTTCATGCGATACAGCCCGCTTACAGACGGATGGAAGGACAGCGGAGGCTTACTAATAGGGTCCCGCTGGCACCCTTCGGGTACGGAGCCCTAAAAAGAAAGTACCTGCTGTTAAATATAACTTGGTAAACGAACACGGCACAAAATACTTAAGTTATTAAAGATAACGCGACTATAAAATTGTTTAGCCAGTTGTTACACCATTTATCTAGAAAGTTCTGATCACACTTTATAACTTGATACGAATTCGGAAAGTGGTTTACATTATTTTGTGTTTTACTTTGAAATAGGGTTCCTATAATCTCTGAGGCTGGACTCACGTATCACACCATCAGAGTAAAATCAAATAGGAGCTACATTTTCTTTCATTAATTATAATGACGACCTCCGTGGTCTAGTGGCGTAGGTACACACCGGTTTTCGAGGTGTCGCTAGTTCTGAGGTCCTGAGTTCGATCGCCGGACGGGTCAATGTATAAAACTTTTCTACATTGATTCAGGTCTGGGTTTTTGTAGATCCTTAGTTGTCTCTGAATCCTAACACCAGGGCTTTAGCTACTTACTTTGGGTTCAGCACAATGTACGTGATGATGTCTACATTTATTTAATTTAATAAGTGTGAAAACTATCCGGCTTTTACCTCACCAATAAATGTATACATCAGCAAGCGTAGTGCTCAATGCCTGATCCGTCCCTTTCAAGTATTATTTATAGCTACAGCAGAAGGACAAATACACCCTGATATTGACTGTCAGATATCTCTTTAAACCTTTTTCTAGTCAAATATAGGCGACTACCCTACATATCTTTCCACTAAATAATAAAGGCGAGAATAGAAACATTCATACGAACACGAGAGGGATTTGCGACAAATTTATACTACCTCGTTGGTTTCAAGGTCCCTATTTATTCAGCTTTTATTTATATCCTGCCTTGGGACTGGTCTGATTATCCCGAAAAATGGAAATACAAAAAAGGCCTTTATCCTAGCTTAACATAACCTAAGTTAGGATAGTGGTGTTCAAAGATATTTTTAGGAAAGCTAGGAATATATTTCCGTTTACTTCTTAAGAACAAGTAATCTATTATAACTGTTACTATGTTATTCCTTTCTGAACTTAACGCGAATATTGCACATTCAAATAAAGCTACTTTTTAAACGGATTTTATTCCTGTCTGTCCGTGACCATCACACCTGCAAAGGCGACGAAACGTCGAGAACTAAAATCTAAATAAACTGCGATAAAATCCGTTTAAAAAGAAAGTTTTATTTCAATGGTACTATGGTTTTAAGACTGGAATGACTAAGTTTATAGTGCATCAGGCCGGAATTAAAACATGAGGATAACTAACAGAGTATCAGATCAGGGGAACCGTCCGGACAACTAGCTAAATCTGAAAAACTCTGAAAACATCTAGGCTAAATTGCTGATCTGTCTGTCTTACTGTCCGTTACGCTTTCATGGCCGCTAAACCGATTTGGATGAAATTTGGTATGGGGTACGCTTGGATCTTAAAAAAGGACATAGTCAACTTTTTGCCGCAATAACTGACACCCACGCGGGCGGAGCCGCGGGCAACAGCTAGTATAAAATAAGTTGAACAATATGCTACATACTTCGCAAGTATTGACACTGACCAATTTGCGTTAAGTTAAATATTAGCTCTCATATCGGTTATTTGGTATCTATTATACTTTGCCCACAGCCCTCGTTTGCATTACGAAGATTAAATCACTTATCGGAACTTTAGGGTCAATGCACTCTGGTTACTGGAGCCTTGAATGTAATCATACCAGTACTTACACTACAAGTATTCAAGTTTTTTTTGTACATACATAAGTGTACATAAGTAATTTTTATCTCTACAAACGATAATGTCTGCCTGTACGGGCTAATCTCCATAACGGCTTAACGGTTTTCGATACAACTTTGTATACAAGATAAGCTTACTGCTTACATGTTAGTTGTATATTATCACAGTTTATGTAATTGAATGTTTATAATATCTTCAGCAATATGTAGTGTTCGAAAATATATTACAATTGTCGTTCGATGACGATCTGCATATAGCATAATCGTCCAGTTGGACTGTTAACCCCAATAAAGACGGATTCAAAACCCAATTAGTTAACAAATACTTTATTATACAACACGCAACAGATCAGGCATTATTAAAAAAGTTTTACAAATGTATACAATTTATTTTGTTTCCAAAATGCAGGGTATGGACGCGAACAAAATAATCAATTCGATCCCTTTTTCGAACCATCTGACGATATTAACACTCAAATATGTCTGGCCTATGTAAATCTGGCGATTACATTCGCAAGACCCTATTCTGCTAGCAAATATTCTAACGCTGGATAGACTATCCGTTTAGGCTAATATAGACATAGTTTCGCCAAGTGAATGTTAATGTCTTGATTTGAATAATGATGCGGGTTTTCTTTTTCATGGTAGGTTTATATCAGAGAAAGGTGTATTATACAATAGTTTTTGTAATCATTATTTAACCATGAGTAAAATTAGCTTTTATTTAAGCTTCGCGACGTATTGATATCTTTTTCATTGTTAACCTGAAAATCAGGATATATATGTCTGTAAAATAATTTACCTTTCTATCAGATTTTAGAGTAAATTATAGACACGATCTTACCTCAACACTCTCTGACAGCTCTTGTCAGAGTGCTACTGAATATTATGCTACCATGAACAGAATAGTCTGTTCATGAGCACGTAAATCATGCAACGTCAATAAGTGTTGCCTTTTTTTTTTTCGCGAAATGGAGTCAAAGCGACAGCACTTTAGGAAATTATCTTCCTAAACATTAAAACAGTATTCATCATACGACTTTACCTTGATAACCTCACGATAAAATCTATTCTAACACAACCTCGCAAATAGTTTCTTTCGCTATGAGCTTAGGTCGTTGCACCTATCTAGTAATAGATCGCTCAAGGGAATGTAGATGGAGATTCATTTCGATCAGCCGGCTAAGATAACCCGACCGGTCTTATATTGTCTTATGATGGCACGTGTTAAAACGGGTAATGTTATTTTCTGTAGGTATATTTTGGGGTTATATAAACTTTAGCAGGCAGACTTGTTTGTAACGATAACACGTATTAAGAAGAATAGTTTTAACAGGCTTCAGAAAAGTAAGTTTCTGATATTCGTCGTATTTTTTTATGTATGTTCATCGAATATTTAAAGACGCCTGGACCGATGTGGCAAATATTTTTTTGTTGAAAGGATATATTTTGCAGGAGGTCCAATGGTCAACAGATCAGGATCTGATGATGAAGTCCTGGACAAATAGAGGGAACGGTTTTTTAAAAAGCGTGTTCTTATTTGTCTATCAGCTTAGTGTGTGCCATTTTACTGCTAGACACAGGCCTCTCAAAAGTACTGTGTAAGTCGTTTATTCTGTGAAAAATCTCAAAAAATGTTAAAGTTGGCTTTGAAACATAAACTACTTAACGGATCGGGATGAATAAGCATACTGATACCTGGATTAACAGATAGGATATTTTTTATGTCGATAAATCCATAGGAACGAGATATTTGCGGGTAAAACCGCGGATTGCAATTAGCTACACATATATCGTTGTATAAATTTACAGGTGATTCTTTAGATTTTACATTTAACAAACATTTGTTTGAATTTGAATTTTAAAATAAACCTGGTCCTTCTTTACGCAAGGGACCTTAATATTTACAAAGGGATTATACAAAGAGTATGGTCAGCAGTTTCCTAAACGCTAATTACTTACTGCGATTAACAAACTGTTTAACGCTGCGACTGCGTGTTCTTCTAAAGATCATTGGTATTGGTCTTTTAAGTCTAGTGTCCTAAAACTCCTATTACTGTATAATTTATACAGAGTGTTACTAAAAGGTCATATTTATCCAAAAGGGGTAAAGAATACGTCTGGTATACAGTTTACAAAATTTCAGCTTAAACTGAGTTAATTAAATAATCGATATCCAATTTTTCGCATCCATTATTCGGCACAAAAAATCATAACAAACGTGTGTCCGCACTACGAGGGTCCATATCATATTACGTCACTCGCTTAATGTTATAATATACACCACTTCTTCGGTCTTTTTATGTTTTTTGTGCCTCCCCATTTGGATGGATATAAACTTTCGGTAACACCCTAAAACAAATGAAAAAATTAAAAAAATACAAACTTAAGTGTGAATTCGTCTCAAAAGTTAATAACCACACTGAAATAATACTGAAGAAATTATGAGCTACACTTGAACCATGAATGCATAAGTTTCAGTATGGTTAGCACAAAAGTTAACGCATTACAGCTGAAAGTTGCGCAGTATATTAGCAAAACGCCGCCTCGGAACTATTAGACTGTTACCGTTCTCATTATTACTGCGTGATTTTTCTGGTCCTTTTGCCCTTGTTTTTACTGGTCCTTTCGGTTTTATTAAGGATTAGTGTTTCAAAGTGGCTACACGTTATTTAGAAGGTAAATTGGGGAAATGGTGATGTTATGAAGATATATGTTTATCTATGTCTTAATATAGAAGGCAGGCGAGCATGCGTGTCACCTGAAGTTAAGTGCTTGCGGGCCACCCATTAACATCAAATACAAAGGGGTCCTTTGTGTCCCTGCCTATGCCGCAGCTATATTAAAGAGTAAGTGAAATTAGGCTTTCGGTATTACTAAACGAAACGCTGTAAAACGAAACTTTTGTTTTTAACTTAAGTATTTCCATTTTCTGATCAGCTTGGTAAAGTTGTATGTTATGTTGGTAAGAATTAATTTTACTGATTATCTAGTATTTCTGGACTAAAATAATGTCTAAACGTGTTTAGAGTTTTTTGAGTAGGTACTAATACTTTTTTAATTCACTGATATCTTCCTGTTTGTAATCGTCCCATTATATTTATGTTTTGAGAAGTATAATATAAAAAAATCTTTTTAGAAGTATTATGTTAAAAATATGATAACTCTAATAAACATCTATTTAAAGAAATATATGCATGTTTGATTTCTACCAGTACTGATAGAAAACAACTTGGTTCTTTCCTAAAATACCCCAAAACGTCAATTGTGACAACTTAACCAAATTCTCCTTCCTGTTGACTGTTGTCTTTTCATTTCCTAGTAGCAGCATTATGTTTATTTTATTTATTTATTTTTATTTAATACTTCATGCACAGTGTACATAGGCGGACTTAATGCCAGAAGGCATTCTCTACCAGTCAACCTTTAGGTGATGCAGAAACAAACGTGGTAGATGCACTGAAAATTATGATGTAAATCATTTTTTTTTTTTTTTTTTTGGAAGAATAAATACACTACAATATATATTAAGCTATTATACAATATATACACATTTAAATACTACATAATATAATACATACATTATTATATATATAAATATATATAAATACTAGAGGAAAACTGCCCGTTACGAAGCTTCTAACGCTGTGTAGATTTAGCCAAAGTTTGCCGATAAAAGTGATCCTGGACTTTTGATTTGAACCAATTACGATTTTATGTTTATTTTGGTCTTTTTTCATTATTATTGTTTATTCTGACTTGGTTATTATGATTTCGAATGTGGTTTTCATTTCCTTGTTGATATTATTTGAGTTGGTCTGTGACTTGTCATTCCTGACTATGTATACTTTTGTTTTTGGGCACATTTCTTTTATCTTAAGTTGAGGGATATCGAGAGAGTTATTTAACGATTATTTTAATTATAAATGTACACTTTCTCGAAGTGAAATTGTTGCGTATAATTTCCTTAATTCCCAAAACTTATGTTATCCCTTAGGACCGCTAAAACTACGAACATATCTTATCAAGACAATTAGACAACTGTCTAACCTACATAACGTTAGACAATTTTAATAGTATCCTATTAGAGCCTTCAGCTCTGTCCCAACAAATCCAATTAATGCGCACATTTGAATACGAATCTATTAAGGATTTACGACGGTTGAAACTTCTGCCTTGGTTTACATTAAGTTTTATTAACACGATTTTAGTATGGAAATATTAACGGAAATAAAAAGTCTTGTAAGTTTTGATACCTACTAGTTGAATTGATAAGGTTAAAACTTTAAAGTTCAAGAAAATTTTATTGCATTCAAATATACAGAATTTTAAAAATAATCTTAGACCAATGCCATGTTATCGTGGTGCCAAATTATCGTACTATTTCGTGGTGGCCTAGCGGTTCAACGAAGGGATTTTTATGCTTGCACAAGGTTGCAGGCAAGTACTAATGTGACATTTTTAAATTTATACGTACTTGCTTAGATATTCTAAGACACCATTGGCAAACGGCGGAAAAAACCTGGATTCCAGAAATTGGAATTTGAAATCGCCAATCTGCAAGTGAGCAACTGTGGTGATTAATCCTCGTGCTTTCTTTACAGGAAAAGAGGCCCGTTCCCAGCAGTGGGTAACTTATAGGCCGATATTATTATTTTATTATTACAACGCAATTTTTTATCCGTAAATTGTGAACAGAAATGTAAAAATACAAAATTTATATAGTCGTATTCACCTAAAAATTTTGACGACTACCCACACCAATGCTAAAATTATTTGACAACGAATATAACCAATCAGAGTTCGAGGTAACTCGCCAAGGAACGTGTCCTTTATGACGTCATCACACGATTCTCATGTTACTTCTCACGTAGAGCCTATAAAGCTCCACAATATTTTGTATTACCCCAATAATAAGTTACAGCAACTACGATAACTCGAAAGAATCTCGTTTAGGTTTGAAGTTATTAGTGCAATAAAATTATTTATTAATTTCAATGGATCGAGTACCCGTCGGTCCAAGACTAAAAAAGTTAGATTATACAAATACCTATACGTCTTCGTTGTTTTCTTTCATTTTTGTGGTCCTTGGAGACGTTGATTATTTGTTTTTGTAGAATACAGTTGTCGATAAAATTTGCGAAGTTTATTAACATTTTTTACATGATTTTATTAACACGTGACTTACCTTGGGTAGGTAGATGCTAAATATCTTTACGTGCACTATGATTGTGCAGTCATTGAGTTAATCTTATTTTATTTTACATCTGTTTTGTTGCCTGTATTGTGTGTAAAGGCTTAAAGGTGGTTCTTGTTTAAAGGAAGTATTTTTCTTAAATTTTCTGCAATGATTAGTTGTAGACAAGAGTTGGTGCATCTAATACCGTTTTTACCGATAAATACATTGACATGTCTGTTAACGTTAAGTACTGCTACTGAATTGCCATTGGCTTATAGACTAACGATAAAAAACTTAATACCTTATTTGACTACCTATCCGTGTCTTCTTATTAAATATTTTTTTTGGTAATTATATTTCTAGATAATGTTCATTATTTATCTAAACATTAAAAAATAAGTGCCGCTTACTATTTCCCTAAAAGCTACGAAATTTCTGCAAAGTTGTGAAAGCTAGTAAATAGAATAGCTCAAGCATCATTTATTCGGCACAAATGGTAGTGTCCCCAAGCAATTAGATGTCCGCAATTAGCGACGCTGTCCAAAACAAGAGGAAAACCAAAATATAGGCACAGTTATAAAAATATACAATTATAGGAGCAAAGATTTCCGAAAACTTATATGATATTGATTCTTTTATTATTTTTAAGATCGTAATGATAGAATTACAAACATTAGAAAAGTAAGGTTAACAAATTTCACAAATTTCCAGTCCATATTCAGACATTTATTATATTGCCAAGCATCTTTCATGTACAAACAATATAAAGCATATCTATATGTATAAAAATCTCGTGTAACAGTGTTTATAACCGAAACCCTCCGAAACGGCTAGACCGATTTTTATAAAGAAAGTCATGTATATTCGATAGGTCATAAACTATTTTTTTACCCTTTTTTTTAATGTAAATATCTCACTTATTACTTGATAACTCGGGATTAATCATCTAACTTCAATTCATAAGATCTATAACGAATATTAGAGAAAGAACTTGCAACTCAAATACATTACGGGGTCTATCTAACTCCAAGCCACTTCTGCATAGTGCCACGCCAATAAAACTTAGCGTCAAGAACCAAATCAAATAACGGCGACACTGCCGTGAACATAATAAATGAAATCGCAATAAAATAACGACGTCCGAGGTCCTTCTGAGTGCAATCTTTGGCCCCATTGTGAGCAATAAAGCTACAGTTTATATTTTATGGACTACAAGTTTTGTCTAGCTGTAATTACTGAAAGCAAGAATACCGGTTATTTACCAAAAACTTACTTAAAATAAATTTGATGGTGTTATAATTGTACACGTATTTAATCCTTATACTACCTTTAGATGAAATATTGGTTCTTTGTATAACAAAAATGTAAGTTTCTTGATCAGATCACAAAATACATATCATACGTGCCGAAAGGAAAATACAATCTGTGTTCGATCTTCTGTGTGATTTCATGAGCCTTGCAAAGCACTTTGGACACCTCGAAAACTGACGTAAGCGTAAATGAAGTATTTTCAAACTGTGTCAACCATAATAGAAATGACGCAGGCCGGTAACGAACCTTTAGAGATAAAAGCCAGAGCATTAATAACCCATTACTTGGCACTTAGTGCAAACAACACGAGAAGCATCCACCTAAAACTTTGCAAAGACATTTCTGTACATCCAGCCGCGAAACGGGACTCGCGGAATGCGCAAACTTCCAACGAAATATCCCGGAATGACCCAAAAGTTCTTTTTACTATCCCTATAAAACCTTAGCCCATAAATTGATATCTCTGCTCGAAACTTCCCACGTTACACCGCAAAACCTC
This sequence comes from Diachrysia chrysitis, assembly GCA_932294365.1. Taxonomy (NCBI): domain Eukaryota; kingdom Metazoa; phylum Arthropoda; class Insecta; order Lepidoptera; family Noctuidae; genus Diachrysia; species Diachrysia chrysitis. The sequence continues at coordinate 1,515,516 of OW028659.1, read as the reverse complement.
TTCGGAATTTAGGCTGGATACCTGTTCTGATTTTATAGGTGCCTCTCTAATTTACCCGAATCACCGTTTCATAGATGAGAAACTTTTACAGAACCTCGAATAGTCTGTTTTCTGGTTCCTATTCACAATTCAGAAGATTAATCGCCCAAGTATTGCTGGCAAATTCGTCTTTGTCCGAATTTGTTGAAAACAGAGTGAATATCGGTTCTCCGGTATTAATAATCTGCAAACTAGAAGTAATCAATTATATGAGATGTTTGATTGTTTCTCCTTCGCAAATAATTGGAGGTTAATTCATTCGACATCGGGAACATATTAAGAGCAAGGTCGTTTCTTAATGCGTATTGTATTGTGAGTACAACAATTACTGTTGCTCTTATGTTGATGACTATGTTGTTAAACATTCTCAGATAGTATTCAAGTCTTTCAAAAGGTCGCATAATCGTAAAGTACGTGAAACTGTTACATATGTATGAAAGTTGAACGGACCCGGAAAATGCGAATAGTGTGTGAGATCCGTTGCGTTCTGTAATTTCCGCGTCCCTATGGGAAAATTACAAGAATTTATGAAGGTGTTTTGTCAAAGAATACTACAAAGTAGAGTCATGATTTTACGTCGTTTTGTTGAATCCCATTGCTTGAATGAGCCATTCACCAAAAACAAGTCTATTTTTCCTTTAACAAAATGCCTTTGACATTTCGCTAAAGAGAGCCAAATTACGAACCTAAAATTGAGCTTTAAAACCACATCGGGGAGCGATTGGGGTCGTTCGCGACACGCACTGTGAGAAAACATCGTCTTCACGATTCACGAGTATTCAATAAAGTCGAAGCCAGCCATATATATTGCATCGATCTGCCCTCAGTTACCATAAACTTGCCGCCTGGGGCACATCAAATGTTAAATTCATTTCTCACATAACTCGACACCGGGTTAGGTAAAGATAACAAGGTGTATCGGTGACCTTCTTGATAACAAGCCTTTTGAATTTATTCCTATTAGGAATGTAAATTGGTTTTTGGTCCTTAGGTACGGGTTTTGGAATTTGTTTGTTTGAGAATGTTTGATCATTTTATACCCTGTTTAAAGGTTTAGATAAAAACTACGAAGATTTTGACTAAATAAACCGAAAAACTTTTGGGTACACTATTTAGTGTTCTTAGCTTGTCGATATATTTTTATCTTTTATTTTTTTTATTCATAAACTCTAGAAGCTGTTTGCACAACTTCTTAAAAGGCAGTATATCTTTGTCATTCATTATTAATGCGGATTGTGGAAGGCTGATTGATAAATAATATTGTGGATACGAGATCTCATTATTCACTTGAAGTACTTACTGCCTATATTTTGAATACTTGTAGTTATACTCGAATGAAACATGATTACAAAAAAAAAATTCATAACAATAATAATGTTTTACTTATTAAATCAACAAGACTGGATTAAGTTTGTAGAAAATACATTTTGAATGAGTGAGCATATTCTTTGTAGGTAGGTACTGTTATCTAAAATTCTTTTTAACTTGATTGCTAGGGTACGGGCCTCACAAAGGACCAGTAGATGCCTTATTAGCATGCCTTTATCCACCAATTATAAATTTTTCATCCAAATTTTCGATACTCGGTAAAATTCGTGCACTTGAATGAAATAAAAAGTATTTGAAATGTAACTAATATCCAATTTCACTGTTCAGAAGCTAGGACTAGATTCAAAGTTAGATAGACTCTGCTCAATGAACTAGAAATCTGAAACTATGGAGGCTAGGTAAAATTTTGTATTTTGGCAATAGTACGTAAAGGTGAAATTTTATTAGACTTTTTAGTTTATTTTCTAAGAGCATAGTCCTTACTGATACAGTATTAAAATAATTTTGTTTCTGCAAGTCAAGTTTCATTATTGTGGCTAGTGACTAAAGATTTGAATGACAGTCCAAGTGTATGTTAAGCTATTAATAAAACGTTTTCAAGTAATTAAAGTTTTGGTTAATGTCACCTTCCATGGCAAGGTTAGTGCCTTGCAAAACGGTGCAATTGACAGATATAATAGTAAAATTAGGCGTAATTTCGCTCCCCCTGTCCCAGACACCTAATTACTTATGTTTTATCTCTAGAACCACGTTGAAAGCTTTTTGTTAGAGGGTTAAATGAATAAACAATAATTCAATGACGTTTACGTTAATCTGGATTACCTTTTGAAAGAGAGGTCAATGTCAATTAGTCTCTTACAAAAGACCTAGTTTAATGTAATTAAACATGTCATTAATTTTATCAAAAAAATATTTATGATAATAAAGCATCCCTTAACTTACTGTTAACATAGTTTAATGTACTTATATAGCTATTTAAATATTAAATGTGGATAAAAAAATTTTTTTAAACGTAGAAAATCTGTAAAATAATACGTTCGAATCGCGACACCACCGCCGCCGCGTCAGCTTATGATTAGGGACTCCTATTGAGTCTGAGACTAGTCGTGGGATCCCGAGCACGTGCGTGAGTAAAACGGTTATATATCTAAATAATTAGTAGAATAAAATCCTCTTGAGTAAATCACAAACCGAAGAGTTTTAGAAAAGTATTTCTTGAGAGTAAATATCTGGTGACCAATGCCTGAAAGATGTTATATTTCAGTATTGCTATCATATTAATTCACGATACAACATACAAACTTACTAAGCTAGATAATTATGTAAATCTTGACCCAATTTTCTCGTATCGGTCTGCCATAAAACTGCACATACAAAAACCCATAGATATCGGAATTTATTCCCAACAATTTCTATATCAATAGCGACTCATTCCATTTGCAATTTACTTATTATTTATATATAACTATCGAACCCGGCCTGGCTTCGCGCTTATTTATTTAGACAGCTATTTTATAAAAAAAAGCTAGCTGGTGCGCTTATATATATAGATATGTACAAATTATATACATGAAACTTCCTCATTTAACACTCTTTTCGTTTGCGAAAACAGTGTCCAAATAATTTGAGTGGTTTAGGAGGATTTAGCGAACAAACAGACGCGGAAAAATTTTGTTTTATGTTATACTATGCATGAAGCGTCGATAAATCACGATATTGATCGCCATCGGCTAATAAAAACTGTGGAGCTGAATGCACATAATTATAGTGGGCATGATCCCGCATTAATTACTAAATAGATCTTCAATGGCCGCGGGATTTGTTTGTGTATGTTCCCACGATCAATGGAGCTGTCACCTCGATATTTATAGTCGTGTTAAAGGGTTTAATTTAATAAAGATAATGTGATTAGTGTGTGTGGGTTATTGAAAATAAACGGTAATATCAGCTTAATACTAAAATCGAAAATGGTTTCAGATTTATGAAATCGAATAGGTTCAGAATCTTTACTAATATTATAAATGCGAAAGTAACTCTGTCTGTCTGTCTGTCGCGCTTTCACGCCAAAACTACTGAACCGATTTAAATGAAATTTGGTACACAGATAGTCCAGAGCCTGAGAAAGGATATAGGCTACTTTTCGCTGCGATAAGCGACATCCACGTCGGCGGAGTCGCGGGAAACAGCTCGTATTTTATGTGTTACAGTTTTTAGCTTTGATTTTAAATCTTTTACTAATAATGTAAGTATACAAATATTCAAATTAGAACTGAACAATTCTGAGAAAATACTTTATGATAAATGCAGACTAAACGATTCTGAGAAAATATAAATTGAAAACGTTTTATAGGAGTTTGAAAAATGTTGCTGTTTCATAATAATTGTATACTGTATTGTATACCTAGAAGTAATATTGTGATTGTGTTACATAAACCGTACAACACAGAACTAAAATAAAAATTATTTATATCCGAGAATATCAGAATAATTTTACAGTATTCAATGAAAGGTTACTTATTAAGTAAAATGTTTAGAAACAGTTTCACGCTGAGAGTAAACTTAGACAGTCATAGAGTACGCGCATCGCTAGTTGTGCTAGCAATTTTTTTGCTTTACTACTATTGATGGTTTCGATATTATTAGGGTAATTTTAGGTTTTGAGATAGTTTTAATAAAACGGCGCGCTCTGTTTTGACACTAATCTTACGATTTTACTTGTTCATACTAGTGCCTGCAGTTTTAGAACGGCGCGCTTTTGCTTTGACACTAATCTTACGATTTTACTTGTTCATACTAGTGCCTGCAGTTTACACTCGATATGCGCACTCTATAGTCGACTTTTCTCTAAGGTTTAACACGTGTTTTCGACTTTAAACATAAAAAATACACACGTTCTCAGAAGCGTGTTTTATTGACAACCATAATGTATCTTTTAATACCTACCTATTAACATAAATATTTAACATTCGTTCTACCTTTTCAGATGTCAACTGCTGTTGGAGTAAAAAGAAATCATCATTAATAAGGTAAGATTAATAATATACTCAAATTTTGACTGTACGGATAGCCGAGTGGTCACCACGCTATCTACCACCGTGCGTGACGTACTGCGGGCTCGAGCCCCGTATGGAACAAACATTTGTGTCCACAAATGCTTGTTCTAAGTCTGGGTGTTCTTTGTGCATGTGATTTGAATGTGTGTGAAAGCCCTGCGACACAAGAATTAAATTCCTTAGTGCGGAAGTCGCTGTTTATCAAAGTAAAAAAGAAATTACATAAATCCCTATACAAAATACTGATGTATCGTATAAGTTATTTTTATAAGATGGTTTACCCGCGTTTACCGCGGTTACTCCGAGGATAGGTGACCAACACTTAACGCTTTGTTAGTCTCCTAAGGCCCGCTTCAGTAACTTGATTCTTATATTCGCTTAGTTATACAATTCTGGAAACCTATCTTACCAAGAAATGGGTCGTGGAGATGCTCGAAGTGCAGAGCTGGACATAGTTGAGAAACCATAGGAAATACAATTATAATATACTAGCTACCCGCCCGGCTTCGCACGCCGATAACACTGGGGAATAATACACAGCAGTCTAATGACAAAAGAATTTTTGAAATTAGTACAGTCGTTTTTGAGTTTATTCGTTACAAACATACATTATACACATTGTATTTAGATATAGATTATTAATATTAGTATAGAGGAATAGATTAAAAACTGTGAGTTGTGCTATTGATACATCTATAAACCAGAAAGTAATCTATGTGGCTTTGCGATAACATAACATTTGGCTGGAGCCAACATGTTATAAGGAAAATGATATATTTTCCATAGCTTCAGTATTTGCGGCTCTTGTATCGAATAAATAAACAGGATTATTATAGTGAATACATGTCTATGTACCTACTTCTGTTATGAAAAGGTTTCTTGATTTTGATGATGACTGGTCATGATTTTTATGGTGACTGGTCGTTCTGCTGACCTTGGTCTCTATAGTTCATAATTATAAAATTATAGAGGTACCTATCGGCCTCAAACACTTGTTTATTTTGGCGCGGTACCTATGTTATTTTCTTTATTATTACCTTTGTACTTGTAAAATGAAGGAGCGTGCTGCTGGGGAGTTTGTTGCGCCGTTTCTTCTCCACAGCTAGAGCACTTAGGAAGCGGTCAGTTTATTAGTTAGGTATTTTTTTTTTTTTTTTTTTTACTATTTATTTAATGAGACTTTTTGCGCTGGTGCGCCAAGTCAGCCTCGTAAGGTAACACAAATTACAACAATAACCTTATCAATAATTATCTATCTACACACCATACCACGTCGACATGCAGCGCCTCCAACGACTAACTGACTCTGTCATCACCATCAAATCACAGAACAGTAGTAGTAGTAGTACGTAATAGTCAGCAGCAACCTACACAATAGTAGTTTGGTATTTGAAAAGTGCTACTTAGTAGAATATTTTGAAAAAAAAAATAGGAATGGAAGTTTTTTATCCATGGAAACGATTGAATTCTCTACAGTTTAAAATTCTGCATCCGTTGGTATAGGTATGTCAAAATGTTGTCTAGTTGCACTAATGAATAGTACAAAAGATAAGTTCGTAAGTAAAAGAGATAGCTATCATTAAAAACTACGTAATTATGTGATTTTCGAGTCTTCAAAATGTGAATGCTTATAACATACTAGCTGTCTCCCGCGACTTTGTCCGCGTGTTTTAGTTTCAACGGTGTTTCATTTTTACAATTTTGCAATCCCTAAATTGAAAATTATATCCTATCAGCTAAATGTTTTCCATAAAAACACATCCATGTCATTTACATGATATCTTCAAGTGTTCGCAATGCGACATCACTCACAAGATCCTACGTTAATACAGAAACATGACAATTTCGCTAACGGCTTCCATAACATACATTACACGAGTGACTAATATTTTTACAGTCCTGAAGTGTAACTCGTATATCAAATGTTTTTTTTATCTCTGACGGGGGTTCCTGATTACTGTGAGTGGGGTAAAGGACGTAAAGTCGTCTGCATATCAGTAGTAACACTTAGATATGAGGTAAGTATATGGTTCTGTACACTGAACTATATATTGTCATTAGATTACATTTAAAAGTACATTTACAATACAGTTGAAGGTCTGCGACTCCATAATTAATATTTTACAATTATATAATTCAAGACAACGGGAGACGCGCGCGCCGCCATCTTTTTTCCCCGCGTACCTAGTTGTTCGTACTTACGGTGGTAGTGACGCGACACAGCAGTCGATACTAATTTCCGTTTACAGTATAGATGCAGCTTGATATTGGCCGAATGCTGGGCAAAGGTTTTTTTTACATATAGAGAAGGATTAATTAATCAGAGGTCCATAAGATAGATGTATTGCTTAGGTTTAAATTGTTAAAAATGCTATTTTCTCTACAATTTTTAAGATAAAAAAAGATACAACAACTATAGATTCAGTGCGTCTTCTTGTTAAGTAAAACTATCACTCATTCTTCTTCCATTATGGACAACCTATAGTATCCTAGAATATAATACATAATACAAATGCATTTCAGTAGTTTACAACTTGCATTTTGGTATTTCTAGAGATGAATCTAATACACTCTAAAATATTCTTGTTTTATTTTTAAGCAGGAAACATTTAGAATAAAATATCTTAATTACGGCGCTTGCTTTCTGCATACAAAGCATTGTTGTATGACTTAAGAGACAAAGGATTAGAGTACAGAAGGTTTACTTTTACGAGACGACGAAAATGCAACGAAAATTACATCAGATGAAAGTACATTGATTCCAATGGTATTTGAGGCAGACATATAGAGATAAATACGTGTTATTATTATTCGTTCACTATTAAATAAAAGTTCAAATTCACTAAGCTATATATACCTATAGGTACTTGTATTGTCTAATAAATAATAAAATAAATATTACTATAGTAATAATAGATATACATATTAAGCCCTTGGTAGATGCCCCATTTCATATTAAAGTTCTCCACAAGGCCGCTGTGTGTTGGACCTGTGTCCCCACTTAAGCCTTTCAAAGGACCGGGTATTCTCGTTACTGAGGATAGCCCGTGAAAAATAAGAGATTTAATAATAATTTTTATATTTTTAAATTTATATATTTTTTTTAATATTTAATATTTAAAATGTACCTATATGTTTTAAGTTAAATAAAGAAAAATAATAATAATATCTTGGGACAACTCACACACAGCCATCTGATCCTAAACTAGGCCGAGCCTGTATTATGGCAACCAGACAACTGGATACTAAACATACTTATATATTTCTAAATACTTATAGATAAATAATACCCAGGCACAGAACAAATGATCATGCTGCTTACACAAAGATTTGTCCTAGGTGGGAATCAAACCCACGACCTCCGGTTTAGCAGTCAGGGTCACCAACCATTAGACCAACAGACCAGCCAACTACTGTACCTAGAAGTACTGATTTGTGATAATGTTTTTGTTAGACATAAATAAATACTGTTTTGTTTTCAGAAAATTTTATTTTATTCTAACAAACAAAAGTACACAAAAGCATACCGTAACGTACAGCTACACCATCTGTGATTAATACTTCTTGGCTGGTCTCTCATATTTAATGTCATATGACTCACACTATCTTCAAGGACCACGGAAAGTGGCAAACGACTGTAATAACTATTGGCGGAAGAAATTCTTAAAGCAAAATGTAGACCGCCAACCTATTTGTGAACCTAAAAGCCTTTGATAGGCGTTGCCAAGCTATTGAGCTTTATGACGTGATAATAATGGTTGCTGACATCATACAATGTTTTAAGATCATATTTAAGTGCTTACATGGTTGGATAGTATTTAAGTGCTTAATTTAAGTTACAAGTTGGTTGTACGAAAAGACTACGAATATATCCTGTATTCCTGATTAGATCCATAGGGAACGGACTTTTTTTTTAAATGTCACATAGATAATTAAAAAATATTAGGTATGTATTTTTTTCTTTTTTTACTTTAACAAACAATGAGGAAGATATAGTGTATGAAAATGGCGCGTGACGTCACTTGGTACCTACTATTTTTACCAACACGTGACGTCACAAGTCCCACTCCTGAACTTTAAAGCGTTTTAACTTTGACACTTTTTATTAATTTGACAAAAAAGATTTTTTCGTTATTTTGTCTATCTGGTGGATTAAAGCGATATTTCCTTCTTATACCAGTCCGCAAGCCTATTGTGCAAGGATGGTTGATGAAATACGTTTTTATTAAACTCAACTTGAACGTAGCATTACCAGATTAGAAATACCAGAGGAAGATAAAATCTCCTCTTTTTTGAAGTCGATTAGATAAATACCATGTAAAAATAATCGTCCACTGCTGAACATATTTATGCAGATTATTTTAAAGGGCCATAACAAAAAATACAACGTTCTGAATTCGTCAGAATCTTTTTTTTTTATTTGATATGTTTGTTCCACGAGTACTTGTAGACTCCTGGACCGATGATGGAATGGATTTATTTTTTGTTTGAAAGGGTAAACTGCCCGGTTTGACCTATGGTCATCAGGTCAGGACCTAATAATGGGATCCTGGGGTAATTGAGGACAACATTTTCAGATTTTTCATGGACTCTTTTCTAATTTTTTATGATTATCAGTTACCTTGAAGTCAGTTCATTATTATCATACAACATTATGTTTTCAAGGGAAGCTTTTATCCTACTTAAAAATAGATTATAAGAAAGAGAATAATTAAAACAAGTTTGGTGTATTGCAACAGTTGCTTCCAACATTTGACAAACATGTTTATTTATGTCGCGTTTCAGTGACAAGTTCCCGGTTTCTGATAGAGCAGTTAACTTTTTTATTACTCTTTTTATTTGACTCAAAACAGGGATAGTGTCAGTACAAATATATTTTGACACGTGTTTTTTTTGTATTGGCTGCACACGTGTTGTCTGTTTGTTTTTATTGGAACCAACATTTGGGCCAATCTTTACTATGCAGTTAAGACATTGTTGCGTAAATTATTTCACATGCTAGGTATTATGGCTTATAGGTTTATTATGTTTTTCGAAAATAAAGAACTTAAAATTGTCATGCCTTTTCATAAAACAGGTTTATTGTTTCTGGGTCCTCTTAGTAATACCAGCTTATAAAATGTCTAACTGCTGAGCACAGGCCTTTTCTCATATATGAAACATTAATCACCACGCTTGCTCATTGCGGGTTGGCGATTTCCGTTTTAAATTTTTGGAATCCTATATCTAATCGTCCTAACATCGTTTTATTATTGTTAAAACTACCTAAAAAAATATCTTTATAGTGAATAAAATTTTACTAAAAGTATAGAAATATAAAATAATAAGGAAGATTTTGTGTGTGTACTCGATTTATTAAATAAATCATTTAACAAAACTAAAAGAAGTAAACATTTTTTGCAAGTCTTGTTTATATTTCACACGCCCCTAACAACATTCTGACAAGTGTGATGCATGTGCACACGTGTTTATTAATGTTTACATAGCAGCCGCAACTGTTATAATGAGCAAATCTTCATTTGGAATGCAGTTAGTAAATCATTCTGTGTAATTAGTCTTAAGGTAGAGCGGTCTTGATGAATGTTTAGGGGCTTTAGGTGCAAGTTATAAGCGACTGGGGGTTATTAATAGATACAAACTTTTAAAAACTACAGAACTAAAGATATTTGTATACCCTAATATCAATCAATCAACTTAGCCTATCGCGGTCCACTGCTAGGCATAGGCCTCTTCCAAGTTGCGCCAGAACATCCGGTCCACCGCCTTCCGCATCCAGCCTGACCTAGCAAATTTTTTCAGGTTGTAGGTCCATCGGGCAGGGGGGCATCGTATACTGCGTTTGCCGGTTCTAATCTACAGGGTAAAATGCAGCTATAGTTAATTTGTTCGTCTAGTATGGATAAGATAATACCTACCTATCAGTAACTGGTTGTACTTAGATTTAAAGAAAATATGTTTTTAAATGAAACTGATGATTTGTTTTAAAATAGTTGCATAGCAATGATTTAACTTAAGTAGTACATCAATATTTATTTTTGCTAATTATTATTATTATTAGACGTTTTTTACAATTGTAATTATTATTACCAACTATCTATAAAAAATATTACAAATGAGTAGCTACTTAGTTCGGTAGTTCCAAGAAACACTTAAGGTTACCACCCTGTTGAAATTCGCAGAAAACCGTATCCTAAATACATCTGTTTGCTCTTCACCTATCTTAAGAGAAAGTTTAACGCCTCGCTTAGTCCACTCACACAGCATCTACAAGCGGTGACAGTTTTTTTACAACACCAGATATTACAAACTACTAACTGTGCCACGCGGTTTCACTGTTTTTTTGCTACTCGAGGTTTTTCGTAACTACATTCAATTGAGCAAACATACATACTTATATATTTTTTAATACTAGTTTTACTGAGATAGAGAGATAAAAATATTGTTCTAGCAAATAATCTCTAGCTTTCTGAAATATGTAAGACTAGCTGTTGTAGGTTTCGCCCGCGTAGGATTTAGTTATTTTGGCAAAAAGTAGCCCGTGTCTTGTCTTGTTTCTTGTCTCTTGTCTTACCAAGTATCATCAAAATCTGTTCAGCGGTTTAGCCGTGAAAGCGCAACAGACAGACAGAATGACTTTCGCATTTATAATATTAGTATGGAACAATGAGTGAGACTACTAAAGATTTAGGCATCTCAATCGCTTCAGCCCGTACCTTGCGCCCCAATTTCATCTGTTTGTTAACATCTCTGTAGTCCAAAGTTATCTTGTTTCTCTGAGTGATTCTACACGAACGAAGTATTCTGTACCCGATTAACGCAGGCTAAGTGTTTAGCTTCTCGCAAAAAGGCTCGTGAATAATTTCTAGGCACTCCCCGCGTCTTACTCTGCCTGATATTCGTGGATTCATTGAGATAAGAATATTATTTATAGTAGGTTTTTAACTTACTCTTGAGTGCACGGATAGCCAAGTGCTATAGGTCACCACGCTAATTACTACTACGTGGTGCGGGTTCGATCCGCGCATGGGACAAACATTTGTGTGATCCAAAATTGCTTGTTCCAAGTCTAGGAGTACGTTGTGTATGTAAATTATATGTTTCTGAAACTCCCCTAAATACAGTAATTGCACTCTAGAGCGGGAGCCGTTTAAATAAACTAAATTTGTGCTAAATCCAATCCAAATCGGTTCAGTCGTTTTTATGTGAAACGGTAACTAACATCCACGTTCTATAAAATTTCGCATTTATAACATTGGTTGGGTGTTACTGATATGTATATATATGTGTGTTGTAATACGAATATAATACTTATACACGAATATATCATACCTTTCATGTAAATCACAAAACCATTCAAAAAGTTTTGAAACGTAACAAACGCAGACCTTACAAGTACAAGAAAGTACAAGCATTGTTACCGAGAGATAAACCAATAAGAGAAACTTTCTGTCGCTGGTTGGAAACCAAACATCTCGAGAATCCTGACTTCCTGTACAATGTGCTGTGGTCTGACAAGAGAACATTTACAAGGAATGGTTTATGGAACCGACAGAACCTTCGGTACTGGAGCTGCGTGAATCCTCATCTAGTACGGGAGTCTTCGCACCAGTACAGATTTGCGGTCAATGTGTGGGCTGGCATACATAGAAATACCATTATTGGTCCGGTGTTTATTGATGGCAATTTAAATGCTGTAAAGTTCATTGAATTCCTCGATGGATCCGTTTCCGAGTACACGGACGAACTTTCCCTGGACGTGTACAGGCAGATGTGGTACCAATTAGATGAAGCACCGGCTCATTCAGTGGTGTCTGCAAGAGAGCGTTTGACTCAAATGTTCGGACAGCAGTGGATTGGCCGTTTTGGACCAGTGCCAGTGCCAGGCCAGCGAGGTCACCAGATCTCACGCCCCTGGATTTCTTTCTGTGGGGTCACATAAAGAATGAGGTATACTCAACAGAAGTTACCACCGTCGAGGAGTTAAAAGCTAGAATAATAATATCTTTTAATAAATTGAAAGAAATGGCTGCTAATGGTGACCTATTATCAAGAGTGAGACATAACATTATACGTCGGTGTAGTTTATGTATTCAAGAAAATGGCGGACATATTGAAAATAAAAAAATTTAATGACTGGCGACATAATTATGTGATCGAAAAGTGATTATGAATAATAAATTGATTAGTGAATAACTCGCGGGTGAATGATGCCTGACTATTTGGTTAATATTCTGTGATTTGATTTGTGTAATTGAAAAAATAAGAATAATGGCGCCAACATTACGTCGCTGCGTCGCCGTCGGCCACAACTTTATCATGAATGAAACCAAGCTGCGTTGCCGTTCTTATCGCCGGTAAGTGTACCAATTTTATAAATGATGTTTTATTTTGTTTGCAGTTTTAAGCTATTTAGTTTGTTAGAAAAAAATGATTTTTTTAATTTCGATGTTCGGATTTATTTGATAGTTGACAAATGTTTCTATAAACCAGTACTGCCAGTGTTTTCATTTAAAGTCATATTGTCATCTCCACACTGTATATACGAATATAATACCTTATTAACTATATTGTCTTACATTCACAGTAAACGCTAATTTCTTGGTAAAACCTGCCAGGTGTTGTAGTTCGAAACACTTGACTAAATCAGCAATACATTAATTACAACTAACAATTTTCTTTGAAGCTATAAACATCACACATTTGTAACAAATTCATTGTTTTCTTGTTATGATTATGGTTGGATTGTTAAAATGAGTAAGCACTGCTCAAGACATACATACAAAACAAAAGTTGTTTTACAAAATTTGTCTTTACCTAAGTGAGAGTATCTAAAGCCGCCTTTAGGAAATAGCCTTAAATACTCAGAAGAATCTCTAACCCATTTTAATTAAATCAGAAAATAAAAGTTGCGTCATTCAATATCGGAAATATTTTATTCCCTGGTCGAGAATTCCGTCGATTTTAAGCCATTATTTAATTTTTACGAAAAATATCTTTGGCTTACTTATTTTTAGAATCTAAACCTTAGAAACAAAGCTTCGTAAAACACACCAAAACATTTATAACACTTTTACCAAACCGCTTTCCTGAAGCAAATTATGGGGTTACATTAAAATAATAACCCCAATTAGATATTACGGGCCTGATCTGCCGACATTATCCCATGACAGTGATGTATTCTATGGTCCGGTATCCCTTCACAATGTATCCCATTCTCCATTTTGTATTTGAGGCACTGATATATTTTTGCCTAATATTTTCTAAGGAAAATGAGGAAAATATTATGGTCAATAGGTTGAGTATTTGCGGAACGTAGGTAGCGGTTAGTTTTAACATTTTGTCATTAATTTTGTAATTTCCCGGTAGATTGCTGATGCGTTCCCTTTTGGTACCTGGTAAAAGTTGGTTTAAGCTGCTAATAGTCTGACAATTCTCAACGCCCTTAATGCCCACAATTCCTAGGTTAGAGAAAGACCATGATGATTTCTACTGAGTCAATATCTTAACCGACTGATGACTACCATGCCACCTCTGAGGTATAACCTATGAATGCCAAAAATAATTTTTGATATTGGTCTACAATTGCCGGAGATATCGAGCAAAAACTAACTCAAATACCAGTTTCAATTCAACACAAGATTTTTTTGTTTTGTTTAATTGTGATAGAATTATTTAACCATGTTAAAAACAAAATTCTGTAGCCAAATTTGACTAAAGGAATCAACATAAATACCTATCTAAATTCCTATTTTAAAGGCTTTGATCTCAGTATTTTCCAGGTAGGTACAAAGTTACTTGGTATTAAATACACAGAGACTGGCTTAGCAGTGTCCGGTAAATTGCTAGCTCACCTTTACCTGGGAATTAATTCTAGTCGACAGAATTTAGGTGTTGACTGACACCTACACGAGTAAGCTTAAATGGCAGCTAGGTATGATCCCCACGTTGACGTTCGAAGGAGTGGATAAAAGAAATTCAACCTTATGGTTTGAATTAAAGCCTGTTTTCAAAGTATGTTTGATATGTGGATTTTTTTGTACATAAATATCTGAAAATGTGAGATATTTTGGATCTTAAAAACCGGCAATGGGCAACTTGTAAGTAATCAAACGAGCTAAGGGTTGACCCAATAAATTAAGATAAACGCCGTTACTCATGGAGATGCGTCATATAGTTCTACTAACATGAACTGTTTCAAACTGAACCTGTATTAAATTAGGTTAGTACAATAAATGTAGGTATGTTCATATTTCCAGATCTCAGGTATCGGGAAGAAGGTCGGAATCCGACCTACCTATATAGCCTAAATGTGATACCTACCCTCACGGGGTTACCTAGGTAGCGAATAAATTACTTAATTTGCATTTATTTTGTACAACCAGACTGTTTTTGTGTGAAAATGTAACCCAACACAAGGTTACTTTTGAATTAATTTCAATTCTAATACAATGTCAATGGAAAACAACACGTTACAAAAATACTGTCAATGTTTAGATGTCAGTTACTTAATTTCTTCCATTGACAGTACTTTTTTTTTTTTTTAAGAATACTGAATTGCGTCTATTTTTCACTAAACTAATCAATTTTGCATTGACATTGTATTGGAATTGAAATTAATCTATACTATATTATCTATACTAATATTATAAAGCTGAAGAGTTTGTTTGTTTGTTTGTTTGAACGCGCTAATCTCAGAAACTACTGGTTCGAATTGAAAAACTCTTTTTGTATTGGATAGTCCGTTTATTGAGGAAGGCTATAGGCTATATAACATCACGCTACGACCAATAGGAGCGGAGCATAAATGAAAAATGATGCAAAAATTAAAAAGCGTTGTAACTAAAACACGCGAACAAAGTCGCGGGGGACAGCTAGTTGAAGAATAAAGACACAGTTATGAGTAGTTACAAATAAAATACCTTTCGCTACATCAAAACAAAGTTTGTACCCTACAGTACCTACCTAGGTTTAGTTTACATACTCAGGTCACAATGTTAGAAGTTACCAAACATTCTATGACCTATAACCACAGAGTAACAAGCAACACAGTAATACACTTAAAATTTCAAACCTAATTTAGTGTAACTGGTCGTTTCAAAGGCTCTCGTTGTCGTGCTGTGATTGTTTACACTACTACGTTAATATTTTAGGCTGTGGCAGATTCTGCTGGATTTTCATAACGTAATTGTGTTATCAAACTTCGCGCTAAAACATACATTAATTTTGTAAATGTGTTGCTATTGTAATGTTGTTTTAGGCTTAGTTTTCGGTTTGAAATTAAAGTGGCGATGAAGCGATGAATTATGGTAAATGGTAAATGGAATATATTCGTCATGGAACTTTTGATTCAAAGCTTTTTTTAATCTGGGTTTTAGTATGACTTCTTGTGAAAACCAACACTATTGTCTATATATCGTTTATAGAATTACAAGCCTAGTTAAAGGTAACCAGGCTTGTAATTAAAATAAAACTAAGGAGTTTTATTTTTATCCTTCAAAAATGAAGTGGGTCGATTTTCAAAATCCAAGCCCTTTCCTACTTTCTTAAAACTGACAACGTTTTTTCCAGACCTGTATCGGTGTTTACTGCTCTGCTCACCATCAAATTGCAATGTGCACCATGTACCTTGTTTGCTAAATTATGTATAAAACGTAAAAACCATACATGCTACTACACCGTCGGTACGATCAATATTTACTACTAGCTTTTGCCCGCGACTTCGTCCGCGTTTCCGTCGTTTTTGTAAAAAAGTAGCATATGTCCTTCCTCACGGTTCAGTGGTTTTGATGTAACAGACAGATTAACTTTTCGTATTTTACTTCACTTAAAAATAAATACCTATAACTACTATAATTAATAAAAGTACCTACGCTTTTACCTACTTAATACAAAAAAAACTGAACATAAATTAGCCAAAACTAAACTATCGGTATCTAAAAATCTATGCTATACCATATATATCACCTAAAAAGAAATAAAATGGAAACTATTAATAATTTGTAATTTGAACGAATATTTAAACACTACCAAAATAACTAATTAATACCTATTTACACAAAAATAATCCTTATAGCATGATTCCGTATTCACGCGCGACGGCGCGATGACTTATTATCGTATTTCATGTATAAGTTTGGTGTTTCTATACCTATATCTATGATTCTTTTTTTATTGAATAGGTAATAATGTTAACTTTTTTTTAATTAGGGATGAGTGAGAGTATTATAAACGTAAGAGTAAACAAATTTAATCAGAAAGTTACGAACTGCTAAGCTATCGGGAATTACACGTGTTATTGTGAGTCAACCATAAAAGATAGACATATGCTGTTGTGGGATATTTTTTAGATATTTTTATGTAGAACATTTCCGTCATACATGATTTCTATGTAGCTTTAACCATTAAGGCTGCATACGCGACGGAAGCTTAAAAAATGGAGTAACTTCTCCCGTTTTCCCAACATTTCCCTTCACTACTCTGCTCCTATTGATAGTAGCGTGATGAAAAGTATACTATAACCTGCCCAGGAGTATGAAGAATAATTGTACCAAGTTTCGTAAAAATCCGTCGATTAGTTTTTGTTTCTATAAGGAACATACAGACAGAAAGACAGACAGACAGACAGACAGACAGACAGACAGACAAAAATTTTACTGATTGCATTTTTGGCATCAGTATCGATCACTAATCACCCCCTGATAGTTATTTTGAAAATATATTTGATGTACAGAATTGACCTCTCTACAGATTTATTATAAGTATAGATGTATTAAACCTTACATAAAACCACACTATCTGTTCACAATCCATATTAACGTATAATTAATTGGTATTGTAGATAGATGGCATTTGACGTCATATTAGAAATCACAATGGTTTCGTTACATGGAAAAGTATAAATTTTGTCACAGCTATTAAATGTCACGCATTACATTAGCAGAATAATTAAATAATTATCACTGTGGTGCACCGACTTTGTCCTGCTAAACGCATTATTGATTACCATTGTACACTATCTATAGCAATTTTTCAAAGAAAGTAACTGGAATATATTTTCTTATTCCCAAGGACTCGGCCACTAACCCGGTTATTATAAATAACCTTTTTATAGCATCGAGAAAAGGTCTTAAGGTTTTTACTGTATCGTTGGCACTGACAGGCATAATTCTCGCCCAAGCCTGCCTCGACAGATAGGCTGGACAAATCGTCCTAAATCTTGCTATCTTTGTGCCGGTGCGACACAAATGTTGTTTTTTGGTAAATCCTTTGTAAAATGGAAACTCAAATGATTATTTTTTTAGTTTGAATTGGGCTTTTATTGTTATAGATTAGTTTTAAGATTGGATTTATGTTACGCACAGCTAAGACAGGCTAAGAGAAGTTTGTGATTGCATTACAGGAAAGGTAGTTTAGTCGACTCTTGCGAAATATTGTCGCAGTTAGTTACCTACTCGTAATCCCCTGAATTTGAATTATTTGTTGAAGATACTTTTATTGTACCAATCTCACTCACATAATTTTGTAATTTCCCGGTAGATTGCTAATGCCTTCCCTTTTGGTAACTGGTAAAAGTTGGTTTAAGCTGGTAATAGTTTTGCAATTCCCATCGCCCTTAATGCCCACAATTCCTAGGTTAGAGGAAGACCATGATGATTTCTACTGAGTCAATATCTTAACCGACTGATGACTACCATGCCACCTCTGAGGTATATAACCTATGAATGCCAAAAATAATTTTTGATATTGGTCTACAATTGCCGGAGATATCGAGCAAAAACTAACTCAAATACCAGTTTCAACACAAGAAATTTTTGTTTTGTTTAATTGTGATAGAATTATTTAACCATGGTAAAAACAAAATTCTGTAGCCAAATTTGACTAAAGGAATCAAACATAAATACCTATCTAAATTCCTATTTCAGAGGCTTTGATCTCAGTCTATTTTCCAGGTAGGTACAAAGTTATTTGGTATTAAATACACAGAGACTGACTTAGCACTGTCCGGTAAATTGCTAGCTCACCTTTACGTGAGAATTAATTCTAGTCGTCAGAATTTAGGTGTTGAATGACACCTACACGAGTAAGCTTAAATGGCAGCTAGGTATGATCCCCACGTTGACTTTAGAAGGAGTGGATAAAGAAATTCAACCTTATTGGTTTGAATTAAAGCCTGTTTTCAAAGTATGTTTGATATGTGGATTTTTTTGTACATAAATATCTGAAAATGTGAGATATTTTGGATCTTAAAAACCGGCAATGGGCAACTTGTAAGTAATCAAACGAGCTAAGGGTTGAACTAATAAATTAAAATGAACGCCGTTACTCACGGAGATGCGTCATATAGTTCAACAAACATGAAATCTTTCAAAACCGAACCTGTATTAAATTAGGTTAGTACAATAAATGTAGGTATGTTCATATTTGCAGATCTCAGGTATCGGGAAGAAGGTCGGAATCCGACCTACCTATATAGCCTAAATGTGATACCTGCCCTCACGGGGTTACCTAGGTAGCGAATAAATTACTTAATTTGCATCTATTTTGTACAACCACACTGTTTTTGTGTGAAAATGTAACCCAACACAAGGTTACTCTAAAATTAATTGCAATTCTAATACAATGTCAATGGAAAACAACACGTTACAAAAATACTGTCAATGTTTAGATGTCAGTTACTCAGTTGCTTCCATTGACAGTACTTTTTTTTTTTAAGAAAACTGAATTACGTCAGTTGTCCATTAAAATAATCAATTTTGCATTGACAGTTTGTTATTATTTGTTGTTATTGGAATTGAAATTAATCTATACTATGAAATATTGTCGCAGTTAGTTACCTACTCGTGATCCCCTGAATTTGAATTATTTGTTGAAGATACTTTTATTGTACCAATCTCACTCGTTGGCAGTCGACGTGATCGTTGGACGGTTTCGCCAAACCGCCATCCGTAGTTAAGTTGGGCTTGGATTCCAGTCTTACTGGATTCAACCTGAATACCGTGTTTTACGTGGAGCGACTGCATATCTGACCTCCACAACCTATTTTACTGGGTAACACAGTATCCCAGTAGTAAGACTATTTGTCGGAATTGTAATGACTTAACGACTGTCAAAGATCAACGTATGATACATATAGTGCATCATATATGAATAGTGCATAATGCATAGATATTCTTAGTACATACAGAGTATAGCTAGCTAGCTTTTTAATACAAAATCCCTATTACCTTAAGACATCCAAAAACACTAAAATGGAGTTTTATAAACAAGTTCGCAAAGCAACCAATAGTTTCTATTTCTACCCCCATAAACTCTACAATCCCTTAACTACACATGATCATCATAAAAAAACTTTTTCTATCAGCACACAAGAAAATAAGAACTGTTTCGTAGTTTTGGAACTAGAAGCCGTTTTATTTATGTTTTTATATTAGGCTTTTTTATATTAAGGTCCCTAGGTAAAGGGTTTTGTAAGCGTTCATGTTTTTAAATTGTCCTGGTTTATCGTCCGAATGGAAAGGGATTGGAACTCTACGTAGAAGGTACTGAGTTGCAAACACTGGGAATTGTAGAATTATGCAACTTGTCGTTTTGCATTCTCGTTAAATTTCAGGAGGCTGTTATGAAATACATAATAAATCAAATAAAATTACGATATCTGCTCAATAATTAGTACGTACTTGATTTTTAGTTATTTAAGTTTGACATTATTTTAGAATACATTTTACAATTTTATAGAACAGAATCGCCAAGTTGCGTATGTTTAACATTATACCTTCCTAATATCGCTTATATGTTACTAGCTGTCCCCCGCGACTTTGTTCGCGTGTTTTAGTTTCAACGGTTTTTCATTTTTGCAACATTTTTCATTTATGCTCCGCTCCTATTGGTCGTAGCGTGATGTTATATAGCCTATAGCCTTCCTCAATAAACGGACTATCCAACACAAAAAGAATTATTCAATTCGAATCAGTAGTTCCTGAGATTAGCGCGTTCAAACAAACAAATAAACAAACAAACAAACAAACAAACTCTTCAGCTTTATAATATTAGTATAGATTATTGACTGGCTTGTTGGTCTAGTGATTAGTGACCCGGACTGCTAAACCAGAGGTCGTGGGTTCGATTACCTAGGATATCATTTTTTGATGAGATCATTTGTTCCGTGTCTGTGTGTAATTTATCTATAATACGTATGTATTTAGATATACATATATAAGAATGTTTATCAGTGGTCTGGTTGCCATAATACAGGCTCTGCCTAGTTTGGGATCAGATGGACTTGTGTGTGTTGTCCCAAAATATTATTATTACTTTTACAAAATCCCTTCATCATTTAGAACCAACACTCGGCCATAATTTTACGGTACAATAAATAACACCGCAGCATTTTGCGTCCCTCTTGCAGTTTAGATTCGAATAGATATTGTGTATGTGACATTTCTATCCGTAACTCCCCTGGTCCCTGGAGACCATAGAACTTATCCGAAAGCGACAAACGGTGGAAAACGACGTAAATATTAGGATTTTTGCTTTTTAGGCCGTGACCACCCATCAAATTGTTGTTGATAATGTTATTTGTTTGAATGTTTGTTTGTATGTACTGTTGCTACTGCGCATTTAAGTACATTCTCACTATTTAGAATATTAGAAGCGGGTGCTTCACCAATTTTCATTTTTTAAGAGTATATAAATGTCTACTGATGACAAATTATTAAATTTACTTGAGTTTATTATTTAAAAAAGCTACTGTTTAAAAATAACTCTTTGATATAAACTAATTCTTATTATTCTTAATTCTAAAACTATAGTAGGATATCTCATGATGATGAAAAAATCATTTGTATTTATAATTACTAAAAAAAAAAAAAAAAAAATATATAATTATTATCTTAAGTGTCTAAAATACGTTCTAGTAAGCTTAAGAAGCAAGATTTTTTATAGATAAATAATATATTATATTTCCTAGTTATGGCTCTGGGTTATGTAAAATATAAGACAAGCAATAGCTTTACCTTGGCTATCCGTAGAGAATAAAGGGCTGATATACCTAAACAAACATTAATTAATTAGAGTAACAAAACAAAGGTTGTTTGTCGGAAGTTAATCAAAATGTATGTATGGCGTGATTAAATCATGTTTTGTTGAATGAACAAGCAAGAGTGTTTACTACAAAATACACACTTTATTTATTTTCAATTGCGTGGTTATAGATAGGTCTAATAAGTTTAAATAAATATTTATGTAATGTACATTTAGGATATCAAAATAAAATCTATTTTCCTAATATATAAACTGAAGAGTTTGTTTGTTTGTTTGTTGTCCGATTGAAAAAAATTTTCAGTGTTGGATAGCCCATGTATTGAGGAAAGCTATAAGCTATATAACAATACGCTGCGACCAGAAGGAGCAGAGCATAAATGAGAAATGTTGCAAAAATGAAAAACTGTTGAAACTAAAACACGCGGACAAAGTCGCGGGGGACAGCTATACCTAATAAAAGTCTGGTTTTTCTTTACTTGTTCCTTAAACTTACTAGTAGTAGATACTTTGTACATTTGAAAATATTTTACACTAGCTGTCCCCCGCGACTTTGTTCGCGTGTTTTAGTTTCAACGGTTTTTCATTTTTGCAACATTTTTCATTTATGCTCCGCTCCTATTGGTCGTAGCGTGATGTTATATAGCCTATAGCCTTCCTCAATAAACGGACTATCCAATACAAAAAGAATTTTTCAATTCGAACCAGTAGTTCCTGAGATTAGCGCGTTCAAACAAACAAACAAACTCTTCAGCTTTATAATATTAGTATAGATTTTATTTATTGTTTCTGAAAATTTATTAAAGAACCTAATATGTGAATGATTTTAGTGTTTAGCTTTCACGTTTTACGGATAAACGGCGAAGCTATTTATACAAAAGAAGCTAGACTAATTATAATTACAATTACGGTATTCTAAATATAGACTAGGTCCTCATAATCAATTAAAATAAAATAATAAAAAGCCTTTTATTTCCAGTTTTACAAATTAATGTTTATTGTCCCTTTATACATAAAAAAAAATATAGTACCTTCATTAGTCCTCAATATACGCCGACTATAATTTATTTATTTACTTATTATACCACGACAAAAATAATACAAAATATATGTTAGTAATTTTAGAAATAATAGCTACAAAATTCGTATTATCTCTGAAACGCATAAATAAAGATAGAAAAGGGTAGAGTTATGCATATGTGATGAATATAAATTAGTTGCTATTCCTACACCGTTTCCATGACAACACACGCATGCTGACCCATGAATGGCAACGCACGTAAAATGGTAATGAACTGGCGGCCTTATTACGTATCGTGCAATAGCAAAGCGCCAGCAATAACAGCAATTTTTGCTGTCCAATGGCTGTTTTTGGTGCGTTATCGCTTCATTTAATGCAAATAATAAGATAGCAATAATTGTGCAAATTTTGCTGTCGTTTTGCTCGAGCAAGATATGGAATACCGCTGCGGATTTTTTAGTTAAAATCTTTTAGAATCCGGTCAGCCGTTTGAACTGTTTTTTTTTTCAGTTCGCTGTTTTATTTCTTGTGGTGACGCGAAAGTAATGGATTCAACTGGGTCGGGATTTGAAATCGATGGGTTTTAAATAAAACTACGAATGTCAGTGTGGATTTCATTCTGTAGAGTGGATGGACTTATCGAAACTTCGGCAAATAATACTGCAAATCACTGTGCTTTTAATCACGGCCGTTTTAACCTGGACGAAACGTCAAGAGTAGAGGTAATGCACATATTTATGCATGTTCGAGCTAATTCCCGTTGAATAACATGCAGCGCCATAGTTTAAAAGTTAGTACTGCAAAACTTTCAAATTAGTAAAACGATGCGACTACGTTTTACATTACAAAATTACATTATTTAGCAGAACTAAAAATATTTTTTTTATCAGTCTACAAACTCAATTTAGTAATCTACAATAGATATAGAGCCTTTTCCTTGAAAATGTAGGTGAAAATTGAAAAAGATATGTAGACTTCATTGTATAATTCTCTTTATAAAAATGTATTGCTTTTAAATAATTTAGCGACCGACCAAGCCTCCTTTTGTGTTAAAAATTTACGAAGAATAATCCGGATAAATATAGAGAAGCACATGGTTTTTGACAACGTAATAAATTATTATAAAAATTGCCTATTGAAAAAGATATGTAGACTTCATTGTATAATTCTCTTTATAAAAATGTATTGCTTTTAAATAATTTAGCGACCGACCAAGCCTCCTTTTGTGTTAAAAATTTACGAAGAATAATCCGGATAAATATAGAGAAGCACATGGTTTTTGACAACGTAATAAATTATTATAAAAATTGCCTTGTAAAATATTAACAGGGAAGATATATATAAACCTAACTATATCTGAACTCCACCACTCCTTTTACTGGGTAAGACTCAGTGTTCCTTGGTTTATTGTACACCAAACTGTGTAGTTGCGCGGATGTAAAATGTCGCGGCAAAAAGTGGTCTATGTCCTTTCTTGAGGACAAGCTAATTCCATGCCAAATCATCATCACAGTTTCTGTGGTTTAGCCGTAAAAGCGTAACAGACAGACAGATAATTATTTTCACATTTATAAATTTTAGTATGAATTATTCTGGGTTATAAATTTTAGTATGAATTATTCTGGGCCTAATTGTTAAGTGTTTCTAATATGTTTGTCATTAATGAACTTAAAACAATTGTACCGTGGGATTTAATCGTGAGGCACGTTTGTAATGTGATCTCTAGACAAAGCAGTGAAGCGATCAATGTTATATGTTATTGTGACTTATATTATACAATACTCCTACTATAATATTAGTACTAACAAAAGTGTTCTCTTAAGATAGAAGTTCTTTAAACGTCCTGTAATAATTGTTTAGGAACATAACGGTTCATATCGCTCGACTAGTTTCAGACTCAATAGGAGTCCCTAATCATGAGCTGACGCGGCGGCGGTGGTGTCGCGAGTCGAACTGTCCAACAATAATATCGATCGATGGTTCTTCTAATTTTTGACTTCTGGGTAGGATTTTGATGTTATAGAGGGATATATTTTGGTTGCTCTATCTTCTGACTAGTTTAAGCTAAAATATCAACATGCACAAAAAATATATTTAGCTAAAACTTGGGCCAATTAAAAAACTGTCAATGTCATTTAAAAAATTCCTTCTGAAATATTATGCCGATTATACTATCTACGATACATTTAAAAGGTAATAAATTACTAGAAAAACAAACAACCTTTTTTAATATAATTCAACCATAATTATTTACCTTGTTCCCGTGTTTAAGGTACACGAGCAAACAAATCGGTTTAATACAATTCTGGGAATTAAACCATTGCTGGACAAATAATAGAGAAGCTTTGATTACCTGTGTAGGCATTAACAGAACTTGTTATTTAGCTATACAATAATATTGACCCTGATTCAGAATAATCGAGAATGTGAGCCTACCTAGGTATATCTAATTACTAGCTTTGCCCCGCGGTTTGTTTCTCAAGAAAGCGGCTATTAAATGCAAAAATATTTACCTGAAAGGTTATTATTATCTATTTTCCATTTAATCTATAATACTTATTATCGAAATACGAACAATGAGTAGGGCTATTTGGAGACCACGGGATTATATGGAATTCAGACAATTTTAATTCTTAAAGAAATATTTGTTCTTAATCTTAGGTACCAGTACAACAGTATCATTAAAGCATACTTTAATGATACTGTCTATTACTCGTAGTTTTGAAGATATAAAAAAATATTGTACAATTATTTCCAAATCCCCATTTTACTGTATTATAATAATATCCTCCTGACCGAAATTCAGTTGCGGCGGCTTCTCTCAACAGAGATTGGCCATCTGCGCGGGACATATTTAAGTGCACTTTTGTGTGCGCGTACAGAGTTGCACTTCCAATTCCTTCACTCTCATAGTCCGATGGGGCGGCAATCCGACACTACCGGAGAGAGATCAGGCGCAGAACCAATGCTTTACGTGCTTTCCGAGGCACGGAGGCGTTAAGACCCCACTTACTGACACCCGAGCTGTACTGACTATATTTATCTAAACAGAAAACTAATTTTGGCCCGAACCCAATTTGAACCCGAGACCTCGTGCACGGCAGTGCCGCTTGCCACCACTAGACCAAAGAGGCAGTCGTACTATATTATACTGCTCAAGTAAATGTAAGCCTGCTGGCGGGCATCTCGGGATTATCACAAATAATTAAATCTGTTTTCAAAAAATGTTTTCACAAAATATTCCATGTAATCCCAACTAAGCATTTCAAAATATTTATTTAATATAAAAAGCCTTACGAAGAGGTTTCCATTTTACTTAAAAAATAAGATTTTTTTCTTTTTTATTAATATATTTCTGGGTTTATTTAATCCCCGCACTTCCTTCCTATCCTCCTAATTAATTTTTGTCGAGAATATATATCTTGGATTACCCTCCTTTCTTTGGAATTATTCAATTTTACCTTTTCGATCCCCTTTTAATGCGGACCGGAGGTTTCGGAGGTTTTTAAAGATTTTCCCCGAGATACAGAAGTGGTTTCGCTTATGAGTCATTTGTTTTGTTTTGTAGCTTGCTTTTATTCTGTAATAAATATTTAAC
This sequence comes from Diachrysia chrysitis, assembly GCA_932294365.1. Taxonomy (NCBI): domain Eukaryota; kingdom Metazoa; phylum Arthropoda; class Insecta; order Lepidoptera; family Noctuidae; genus Diachrysia; species Diachrysia chrysitis. Next base: position 1,489,439 of record OW028659.1, on the reverse strand, counting down.
AGAAGAACAGTTTTGTTTCATGTAACAACCTTTCGTGGTTCTTTCTGAAAATGTATCTTTGCAAATTACAGCCATGTGTAAATCATTTATATAAACTTTTGCTTTAAAGAGAAACCAACAGATTAAATCCTCACTAACTTACACAAATTTCGGTAGGATATTAGGACGAGGCATTTTGAAATATTCGATGGCCAAAAAATTTTTTGTTTTTCTGGTTATGCTCTAGACCTCTGGGGTTCGTGCAAAGCGTGTTTTTATTCCATTTCTTCTATCCTACACCCGTCACACATTTTACACACCTTTTTCAAACTTTCCCCTCCATATACAGACCTATAAATTCATATTTTTTTTAGTTAGGTTCAGTCAAACTCAAAGGCTAAAAATATGTAAAAGTTTTTATCATAAAGAATATTGCTGTACAATTTATGCTCACGACAGTACATTTATTTTTAAGTAGGCGTAGTTGAAGTGGGGTACAAAGGGCCGTGATTCAAAACCGTGAAATATTAATGAAAACCTGAATATATTTTGCTTAGAAACTAACTCTGAATGGGCATAAATGACAAATTGGGAGTTTCCTATTTCATTCATGTTTGTTTTTTACGATAAAAAGAAGATATAAATGTGTTTGACTTTGGTAACATGCTCATTATTTGTCTCAAAAATTTCTGAACCAATTGCGCGTATGTGTGTATACCTTAGACATCTATCCGATGTTAGGTATCACTTCTGGATAGGTCCTAAGACGGTTGACGGACGCTTTAGTGTTTATCTAGTTAAGGGCACCGCAGTTAAAGTATTCTGTTCCTAGTACCAGTCCTTTAAAAGTCTCTTAACTATATTTCATCTAAAAAAGCGGACGTTTTTTACTTAAAACATTTCGTCTCGTACTTATTAATGGAACAAAGTTTACGAGCTCTGCTGTAGCGAACACTTGATCTTAAGGCTAAGTGTTATGGGAGCATTGACCTAAAAGATTACACAACTAAATTCAACTTTAAGACCGTTAAAAAATAGAAGGATTACTTATTTTTTTGATACAATCAAGCTTGAAACTTTTCGGGCATCTGCAATGGAAGATCTGGATGTTAAAAAATCCTTCAGGGTCGCTAGTCTTGCTTTAGGTATAATCTGTCAATTTCCACCGAGCATGGGCCAGTAGATTGTCCCCATTTTCTTCTTTTCCCTGCCCTATCTCAATGAATTTGGGGAAGGTGCAATTAAGGTTATTTTCCATTCATCCCTACTACTCGTCATCTCAGCACTCACGACTCTTCCTTTTGTATCTCGTGCGTAACGTCGTGTAGTTATTATAATAATCACCAAAACTGTTCGCACGGTTGGCTTTCAACCTTTTAACGTTGATATTAAGGCTGTAATTTGGCACTATCTATGTAAATTATGAGTTTTATGAACACGCCCGTAATTCCCTTCAAACAAGTGAGCGGTGTCGGCTGTCGATACGAGAACGGTGCGTGTTTACATCAATGAAAAAAACGGTAGCTGGTTGCTGGCGTAAGGGACAAACTTATTAATAGAAAACTTGATTTAAAATTTAAAATATTTCATTTTGGTATTCTTTGTGGTTTCGTTCGGCGTATCAAAAGAACTTAGGACGTTACCTGTATTGTGTCATCATCTACGTTTTCCGGGCACTGGTAACCAACAATAGGTAAACAAATATGTTTAGCCGTAGCCCAGGTCTCCTCTTGTTTTAAAGAGTTACTTGTTATAAACACTAACCTAGGGATTGGATCTAGTTGAGCTGCCATTACCTCTTCTATATATTTCGTTAACAGAGTCAGCTTGTGCACTAGGAACAGGCAAATTGGCTTTGTCGCTATAATGATAACCCGCTGCCTTGCTCTCTGTATCTTCTGCGCGCTGCCGCTTATCCCTCGCGCCAACCGCCCATGCGTGAACAATGCCAGTATTATATCAACATAAACATTGCCAAATTGCGGCACGTTACACGTCAAATAAAGGACGCCGGATGTCGCATGCCATTTACATGTAATTGGGTTAGATTTATTTGTGAGCGATTACTTGGATAGAGATCGTTGATCATTTTTTGACGAGGCCGCAAAGTGGAACTCCTGTTTGTCTGCCAAATCTTTTTCCAAACTTGAGTCTAATTCCAGTTTCACCGGATAAAGTTAGTGACTGAATTACATGAAGCGACTTCCTGTCTGATCAGAGGAGTAATACATGAAAAGGTATTTAGGAGTAGGTACCTACCTAATGGGTAAAATGCTCTCCTTGATAAAAAAAAATCAAAATTTAGAGGGAAATTTGGAGTCAACGAAAATGTCTGCAGATAAGTATTGTGCTTGAAATATCTGGAATCAACGATACAGAATGAATGTTGGTGGAATTAGACGGAGTCTCATTTTAAGCTAAAGTATAATTTTTTTTTTTTTTTTTTTTTTTTTTTTTTTTTTTTTTTTTTTTTTTTTTTGGAAGAGGTCTACTGCAGTTAGCCTGAGCGCAGGCTTTGACTGCTTCACCGGACTTTTGGCGAGAACCGTAAGGCCTCCAGCCAGAGCAAGTAAAATAAACTAACTACGTCAGCAACGTTCACTAAGGGCACCCCCTGCGGGGTTCGGACCTCGACTTAGTGCGTTGCTGACTATCTTAATAAGGCAAAAACAGCAAGGGATGGCTGGATCTGAGTTATTATTATTTAGGGACATATTTTTATTGCTAGTTTGGCCGGCTCGGGCCAGCTTGATCTAGGGACGGGGGGGTAACATTTACGTTACTATTATTTATAATACGCGACGGGCCTCGCCGGCGAGGACGTAGTATACGGCGGTCTAAAGTATAAAGAAATCGATTGATTGAATCCGGTTTGATAAATAAATACTTGAAGCTTAATTAGCCCGTAATTATTGTTATGATGTTTCTAATAGGAATTAATTGTAAATTTATTTAACTGTAAATTAATCAATGAGTTCAACTATAATTTAAATAATTAATATATAAATTAATTTAAAATACATTTTACATTAGTTACTATTAATATTCGCTGGTATAATGTTTACTAAATAATTTTGATATCCAGTAAATAGTTTTACAATAACTATGCTGTCGCTAATGTCACTAAGAGGTAGACAGAGTTATGCTATATTGTATTTTGTCATATTTCCCTTGCCATTATGGTTTTCTCTTCAGTTATTACCATACAAAAAGCTTTTAAATGTAAGAACAGAGGATGTAACGTTAAAATAAGCCACTCTGTTATTACGACGTTATTATTATTATGACGTGGTAAAAAGTTTCTTATTTGTATAGCGAGCAGGAAGGAGCGGCAATAAAACAACTCTTACAGATGTAACTTAACGTATGCATCACATACACGAAACGCCCGCGGCTTTGTTCGTATGAAACAAAACATTTGCCTGTATATTCTGTATAAGTATGTTTTAATATCATCCTGTCCTATCCTTATAGAAAGAGGAGGGAAAAGTGTAGTGTTTTGTCTAATTTAGACAATTACCAAACTGTCTTGGAGTTAGCGTCCAGCTGAATACTTGTGTTTTAAATGGAACAGTTGAACGTCTGACACCTTTGACACATATTTATTAGGTACTAGCTGACCTGACCGTCCTGTCAATCTATACAATTTCATATAAAAAATACAGGGTGGGCAAATAAGAGGTAACTATACATTTTATATTTAAAATTTTATTATATGAAATATAAAAAAAAATAGTTTCTTTTTTTAAATATAGTATTTAGTGTCGGCAAATTAGTGTGGAATATAATGCCAGACAAATATCCGCCTCTAGCAGCATGGCAAATGTGAACCCTTTTCAGTGGGCTGCTAAAGTACTGCGTTATCTCATCGACTGTGTCTCGGATATTTTGTTTTAATTGTTGAAAGTTCATTGGCCTATTAGCATAGACACGTTCCTTGAGATACCCCCCCAAAAAAAATCAGGAACTGTTAAATCCGGGATCTTGGCGGCCAATCAATATCACCATTTCTTGAAATTACAAAAAACGACCCGAAAGCATAATTTTCAATGTCTCGATTGTGGCTTGTGCCGTATGACATGTGGCCCCGCAACCACATGTTTCCTAAGCCCAACTGATTCACGTTCTCTCTCAGATCTTGAGTTACGTGAACCAACCAAGGTGTTTCTTCAGAATTGTCCGTAGAGAAGTCCTCTTAATTTCGAGTTGTTGAGAACGACGCCTGGTAGACAATGTGGGTTCTTCTGCTACACTTTGTCGAACAATTTCAATATTCTGCTCCGTACGAGCTATTCTGACCCGACATGGAACTGTTTTATCTGTTACAATGCCAAGCTGCTCAAATTTATTCACTAAATGAGTTACTGTTTGCCGCAAAGGTAAGTGATTTCTACCAAAAAATTGGCCGCAATTTTCATAGATTTTTCACAATACATGTTTGGTATAAGTGGAATGTTTTAATAACTAAAACATGTTGTTCAGTAGTAAAACGCTCCATAACAAATTTGCCCTATTTATACAAAATAAAATTTATGAAACAACTGTCATATTTGCCGCCAAAACAAAATGGCGGCAAAAAAAGTTGTATACCTCCAAGTTGCCCACCCTGTACCTCTAAAATTTGCGACAAGGCCCGCTAATTTTCGCAAATTTTCTTTCATACATTCTATCTCTTTTCCGCAAAACGACGACTTGTACGGGGCAGCCCCAGATTAGTATGGACAATTACTCAGGTGACGTCACCTGATGGTATTGCTCACACAATTAACAATATTAAAATGCTTGTTACTAGTTCAATATGAAAGTAATTAATCTGCTGTTTTTACAACTCGACATAGTTTGTAATATTTATTTTTGTAATAAAATAAAATAAAATCTTGTCAAATACCCAAAAGTTGGACAGGCCGTTCTTAAGTGATACTCCGTCACACACACACAATGTGGAAATGATTTTATTTATTTAGATACAGAAGGTACTCCTCAGTAAGATTTCAGCAATTAAAGGCTTAAATGAAAACGACAAAAAATATTATTATTCAGTCAGTAGAAATGTAGACCCGTGTCATAAATCATAATTTTATCTTTCACAGATTTATATGCAAATATGAAAGATAAAATAAATATTTTTGCGTTGATTTATCTAGAATTTCCACTCTAAAATCAGACATAAATCCTCCGGGGATATTATCTAACTCTTAATTTATCTGTAGGTCATACGTCTTTATTTGTTTATCTAGTACTTGCCTATACATTTTTATTCCTATAATAGCGGTCCCCGCGTCTTCGTCCGCGTGCTTAGTTTCATGGATTTTTCATGCTTTTCGCAAAACTATAATTCTTTTTCTAAAGTAAAAGCCTATATAATGCCTAATAAATCGAGCTATCCTTCAATAAAAGACGCATTCAAATCGGAGTTTCAGAGATAAGCGCGTTTGAACAAATAAAAAAAACTTTATTAGTATTGATTTTATTTTTGTTATTTATTTGGTCAAAAGGGTATGTTATATCAAAAATTTATATAAAGTAAGGATATTTCATGCTAGGTATGAATACTACACCTATAAATACAATGATCCTAACTCCTAATCCTCTTTCATAGGTTGTTAAGTTGACGTCTGTTAAGCTAGAAAGGTCAAGTCGGCAGAATCACTCGTTTCATATCTCAAAATTTAGTGCTCATTTAGTGCTAATTTAGTGCTGATAACAGATATTTGGTGCTGTGATAGGGGGACTAAAAATGAGAACACTGCTAACTTTTCATTAAGCTAGCAGTGTACCATGCGTGACCGTGCTATGATGCAGTTGGAGCGAGAGGCACATCGGCTAATAATTTAGTGCTCAATTAGTGCTGCCTGTACAAGCAAACAGATTTTTCAAAAAAACATTTTTTCAATTTTTAAGTATAGATAACTGCTGACATAACGATACGAGCAATCATAGAGCTGGAAGATGACTTTAAAATCGGTATTGGTGAAATTGAAAAGAGTTACTAATTAGTGCTAAATTAATGCTACCGGTGAACCCAGAAATTTTTTTAGAAAAATCATTTTTCATATGCCCGCTAAAAAAATCGGAGATTTTCAATAATCGAAAAGTTATAGGTATTATTCTGTATTGCAAGTATCGAGTATATCTCAAAATTTAGTGCTTATTTAGTGCTAATTTAGTGCTGATAACAGATATTTGGTGCTGTGATAGGGGGACTAAAAATGAGAACACTGCTAACTTTTCATTAAGCTAGCAGTGTACCATGCGTGACCGTGCTATGATGCAGTTGGAGCGAGAGGCACATCGGCTAATAATTTAGTGCTCAATTAGTGCTGCCTGTACGCGCAAACAGATTTTTCAAAAAAACATTTTTTCAATTTTTAAGTATAGATAACTGCTGACATAACGATACGAGCAAGGCAGAATCACTCGTTTTATATCTCAAAATTTAGTGCTCATTTAGTGCTAATTTAGTGCTGATAACAGATATTTGGTGCTGTGATAGGGGGACTAAAAATGAGAACACTGCTAACTTTTCATTAAGCTAGCTGCAGTGTACCATGCGTGACCGTGCTATGATGCAGTTGGAGCGAGAGGCACATCGGCTAATAATTTAGTGCTCAATTAGTGCTGCCTGTACGCGCAAACAGATTTTTCAAAAAAACATTTTTTCAATTTTTAAGTATAGATAACTGCTGACATAACGATACGAGCAAGGCAGAATCACTCGTTTTATATCTCAAAATCTAGTGCTCATTTAGTGCTAATTTAGTGCTGATAACAGATATTTGGTGCTGTGATAGGGGGACTAAAAATGAGAACACTGCTAACTTTTCATTAAGCTAGCTGCAGTGTACCATGCGTGACCGTGCTATGATGCAGTTGGGGCGAGAGGCACATCGGCTAATAATTTAGTGCTCAATTAGTGCTGCCTGTACGCGCAAACAGATTTTTCAAAAAAACATTTTTTCAATTTTTAAGTATAGATAACTGCTGACATAACGATACGAGCAAGGCAGAATCACTCGTTTTATATCTCAAAATTTAGTGCTCATTTAGTGCTAATTTACTGCTGATAACAGATATTTGGTGCTGTGATAGGGGGACTAAAAATGAGAACACTGCTAACTTTTCATTAAGCTAGCTGCAGTGTACCATGCGTGACCGTGCTATGATGCAGTTGGAGCGAGAGGCACATCGGCTAATAATTTAGTGCTCAATTAGTGCTGCCTGTACGCGCAAACAGATTTTTCAAAAAAACATTTTTTCAATTTTTAAGTATAGATAACTGCTGACATAACGATACGAGCAAGGCAGAATCACTCGTTTTATATCTCAAAATCTAGTGCTCATTTAGTGCTAATTTAGTGCTGATAACAGATATTTGGTGCTGTGATAGGGGGACTAAAAATGAGAACACTGCTAACTTTTCATTAAGCTAGCTGCAGTGTACCATGCGTGACCGTGCTATGATGCAGTTGGGGCGAGAGGCACATCGGCTAATAATTTAGTGCTCAATTAGTGCTGCCTGTACGCGCAAACAGATTTTTCAAAAAAACATTTTTTCAATTTTTAAGTATAGATAACTGCTGACATAACGATACGAGCAAGGCAGAATCACTCGTTTTATATCTCAAAATCTAGTGCTCATTTAGTGCTAATTTAGTGCTGATAACAGATATTTGGTGCTGTGATAGGGGGACTAAAAATGAGAACACTGCTAACTTTTCATTAAGCTAGCTGCAGTGTACCATGCGTGACCGTGCTATGATGCAGTTGGAGCGAGAGGCACATCGGCTAATAATTTAGTGCTCAATTAGTGCTGCCTGTACGCGCAAACAGATTTTTCAAAAAAACATTTTTTCAATTTTTAAGTATAGATAACTGCTGACATAACGATACGAGCAAGGCAGAATCACTCGTTTTATATCTCAAAATTTAGTGCTCATTTAGTGCTAATTTACTGCTGATAACAGATATTTGGTGCTGTGATAGGGGGACTAAAAATGAGAACACTGCTAACTTTTCATTCAGCTAGCTGCAGTGTACCATGCGTGACCGTGCTATGATGCAGTTGGAGCGAGAGGCACATCAGCTAATAATTTAGTGCTCAATTAGTGCTGCCTGTACGCGCTAACAGATTTTTCAAAAAAACATTTTTTCAATTTTTAAGTATAGATAACTGCTGACATAACGATACGAGCAAGGCAGAATCACTCGTTTTATATCTCAAAATTTAGTGCTCATTTAGTGCTAATTTAGTGCTGATAACAGATATTTGGTGCTGTGATAGGGGGACTAAAAATGAGAACACTGCTAACTTTTCATTAAGCTAGCTGCAGTGTACCATGCGTGACCGTGCTATGATGCAGTTGGAGCGAGAGGCACATCGGCTAATAATTTAGTGCTCAATTAGTGCTGCCTGTACGCGCAAACAGATTTTTCAAAAAAACATTTTTTCAATTTTTAAGTATAGATAACTGCTGACATAACGATACGAGCAATCATAGAGCTGGAAGATGACTTTAAAATCGGTATTGGTGAACTTAAAAAGAGTTACTAATTAGTGCTAAATTAATGCTACCGGTGAACCCAGAAAAATTAAATTAAATTTTTAAAGTCTTAAATCTCAAAAATTTGCAGGTTATCCGTAACATTTCTATTATATTATTTAAGCGGACCCGATGGTCTAGCCGCCTAAAATTTAAGCTATTCTAAAAAAAAATATTTTTAAATGAAGGTATGACTAACGCTTTCAAATTTTTTTTTACACTTATTCTGTTACTTGTCATCTACACAAAAATGGAAATTCAGACAAAAAAAAAATTTTTTTAGAAAAATGACGCTGAAGTTTCCCTCTCCAAAAAAATGGACCTGACTGCTGCATGTCGATTTGAAATAAAAAAAATGAGAGATTTTTAATTAGTATAAGCATAGTTATCGTCGGAACTAGAATGAAAAAAAAAAAAATATTTGACAAAATGGCACGGAGTTAAAAATATTTTTTGATAACGAGATTTAGATTCATACCTTTAACTACGCGCTATTTGTCAAATATTTTTTTTCCTTTTTCATTCTAGTTCCGACGATAACTATATTTATACTAATTAAAAATCGGTCATTTTTTTTATTTCAAATCGACATGCAGCAGTCAGGTCCATTTTTTTGGAGAGGGAAACTTCAGCGTCATTTTTCTAATTAAAAAAAATTTTTTTTTTGGTCTGAATTTCCATTTTTGTGTAGATAACAAGTAACAGAATAAGTGTAAAAAAAATTTTGAAAGCGTTAGTCATACCTTCATTTAAAAATATTTTTTTTTAGAATAGCTTAAATTTTAGGCGGCTAGACCATCGGGTCCGCTTAAATAATATAATAGAAATGTTACGGATAACCTGCAAATTTTTGAGATTTAAGACTTTAAAAATTTAATTTAATTTTTCTGGGTTCACCGGTAGCATTAATTTAGCACTAATTAGTAACTCTTTTCAATTTCACCAATACCGATTTTAAAGTCATCTTCCAGCTCTATGATTGCTCGTATCGTTATGTCAGCAGTTATCTATACTTAAAAATTGAAAAAATGTTTTTTTGAAAAATCTGTTTGCTTGTACAGACAGCACTAATTGAGCACTAAATTATTAGCCGATGTGCCTCTCGCTCCAACTGCATCATAGCACGGTCACGCATGGTACACTGCTAGCTTAATGAAAAGTTAGCAGTGTTCTCATTTTTAGTCCCCCTATCACAGCACCAAATATCTGTTATCAGCACTAAATTAGCACTAAATGAGCACTAAATTTTGAGATATACTCGATACTTGCAATACAGAATAATACCTATAACTTTTCGATTATTGAAAATCTCCGATTTTTTTAGCGGGCAGTTGAAAAATGATTTTTCTAAAAAAAAATCTGGGTTCACCGGTAGCATTAATTTAGCACTAATTAGTAACTCTTTTCAATTTCACCAATACCGATTTTAAAGTCATCTTCCAGCTCTATGATTGCTCGTATCGTTATGTCAGCAGTTATCTATACTTAAAAATTGAAAAAATGTTTTTTTGAAAAATCTGTTTGCGCGTACAGGCAGCACTAATTGAGCACTAAATTATTAGCCGATGTGCCTCTCGCTCCAACTGCATCATAGCACGGTCACGCATGGTACACTGCAGCTAGCTGAATGAAAAGTTAGCAGTGTTCTCATTTTTAGTCCCCCTATCACAGCACCAAATATCTGTAATCAGCACTAAATTAGCACTAAATGAGCACTAAATTTTGAGATATAAAACGAGTGATTCTGCCTTGCTCGTATCGTTATGTCAGCAGTTATCTATACTTAAAAATTGAAAAAATGTTTTTTTGAAAAATCTGTTTGCGCGTACAGGCAGCACTAATTGAGCACTAAATTATTAGCCGATGTGCCTCTCGCTCCAACTGCATCATAGCACGGTCACGCATGGTACACTGCTAGCTTAATGAAAAAATAGCAGTGTTCTCATTTTTAGTCCCCCTATCACAGCACCAAATATCTGTTATCAGCACTAAATTAGCACTAAATAAGCACTAAATTTTAAGATATACTCGATACTTGCAATACAGAATAATACCTATAACTTTTCGATTATTGAAAATCTCCGATTTTTATAGCGGGCAGTTGAAAAATGATTTTTCTAAAAAATTTTCTGGGTTCACCGGTAGCATTAATTTAGCACTAATTAGTAACTCTTTTCAATTTCACCAATACCGATTTTAAAGTCATCTTCCAGCTCTATGATTGCTCGTATCGTTATGTCAGCAGTTATCTATACTTAAAAATTGAAAAAATGTTTTTTTGAAAAATCTGTTTGCTTGTACAGGCAGCACTAATTGAGCACTAAATTATTAGCCGATGTGCCTCTCGCTCCAACTGCATCATAGCACGGTCACGCATGGTACACTGCAGCTAGCTTAATGAAAAGTTAGCAGTGTTCTCATTTTTAGTCCCCCTATCACAGCACCAAATATCTGTTATCAGCACTAAATTAGCACTAAATGAGCACTAGATTTTGAGATATAAAACGAGTGATTCTGCCTTGCTCGTATCGTTATGTCAGCAGTTATCTATACTTAAAAATTGAAAAAATGTTTTTTTGAAAAATCTGTTTGCGCGTACAGGCAGCACTAATTGAGCACTAAATTATTAGCCGATGTGCCTCTCGCTCCAACTGCATCATAGCACGGTCACGCATGGTACATTGCAGCTAGCTTAATGAAAAGTTAGCAGTGTTCTCATTTTTAGTCCCCCTATCACAGCACCAAATATCTGTTATCAGCACTAAATTAGCACTAAATGAGCACTAGATTTTGAGATATAAAACGAGTGATTCTGCCTTGCTCGTATCGTTATGTCAGCAGTTATCTATACTTAAAAATTGAAAAAATGTTTTTTTGAAAAATCTGTTTGCGCGTACAGGCAGCACTAATTGAGCACTAAATTATTAGCCGATGTGCCTCTCGCTCCAACTGCATCATAGCACGGTCACGCATGGTACACTGCAGCTAGCTTAATGAAAAGTTAGCAGTGTTCTCATTTTTAGTCCCCCTATCACAGCACCAAATATCTGTTATCAGCAGTAAATTAGCACTAAATGAGCACTAAATTTTGAGATATAAAACGAGTGATTCTGCCTTGCTCGTATCGTTATGTCAGCAGTTATCTATACTTAAAAATTGAAAAAATGTTTTTTTGAAAAATCTGTTTGCGCGTACAGGCAGCACTAATTGAGCACTAAATTATTAGCCGATGTGCCTCTCGCCCCAACTGCATCATAGCACGGTCACGCATGGTACACTGCAGCTAGCTTAATGAAAAGTTAGCAGTGTTCTCATTTTTAGTCCCCCTATCACAGCACCAAATATCTGTTATCAGCACTAAATTAGCACTAAATGAGCACTAAATTTTGAGATATACTCGATACTTGCAATACAGAATAATACCTATAACTTTTCGATTATTGAAAATCTCCGATTTTTTTAGCGGGCAGTTGAAAAATGATTTTTCTAAAAAAAATTCTGGGTTCACCGGTAGCATTAATTTAGCACTAATTAGTAACTCTTTTCAATTTCACCAATACCGATTTTAAAGTCATCTTCCAGCTCTATGATTGCTCGTATCGTTATGTCAGCAGTTATCTATACTTAAAAATTGAAAAAATGTTTTTTTGAAAAATCTGTTTGCGCGTACAGGCAGCACTAATTGAGCACTTAATTATTAGCCGATGTGCCTCTCGCTCCAACTGCATCATAGCACGGTCACGCATGGTACACTGCAGCTAGCTTAATGAAAAGTTAACAGTGTTCTCATTTTTAGTCCCCCTATCACAGCACCAAATATCTGTAATCAGCACTAAATTAGCACTAAATGAGCACTAAATTTTGAGATATAAAACGAGTGATTCTGCCTTGCTCGTATCGTTATGTCAGCAGTTATCTATACTTAAAAATTGAAAAAATGTTTTTTTGAAAAATCTGTTTGCTTGTACAGACAGCACTAATTGAGCACTAAATTATTAGCCGATGTGCCTCTCGCTCCAACTGCATCATAGCACGGTCACGCATGGTACACTGCTAGCTTAATGAAAAGTTAGCAGTGTTCTCATTTTTAGTCCCCCTATCACAGCACCAAATATCTGTTATCAGCACTAAATTAGCACTAAATGAGCACTAAATTTTGAGATATGAAACGAGTGATTCTGCCGACTTGACCTTTCTAGCTTAACAGACGTGTTAAGTTGCATCAATCTCTTGCATCTAAAACATTTATAAAAAAGTAACAAACGCATCAACACGTATCCCTATGTATCCATCCATATATCATTCACTCTACACTTTTACTCATCAGTAATCACAGGAATCGACACAAATAGAACACTTAAAACACATCTACACGTGTATCTCAGGGAGATTTAATGAGTTTCATGACGTCACAAACATGGCGTCAAATGTATAAAAAAACAATGTATTAAAAACAATAGAAGTACGGCGCGAGTTACAGATGGGTATGTCACACGAGTTTTATATAAACAATAGTTAATCATTTTGGCAAATAATTGACCGGCCTGTTGGTCTGGTGGTTCGAGTTCCAACCAAAACAAATCTTTGTGTGATGAGCTTGATCATTTTTGTCCTGTCTGGGTGTAATTTATCTGTAATATGTATGTATTTAGCAATATATGGATATGTTTATCAGTTGTCTGGCTACCATAATACAGGCTCTGCCTAGTTTGAGAACCGTGAGGCCGTGTGTTAGTTGTCCTAACATATTATTATTATTAAATACCGAGAGGTTTTAAAAAAGGGGAGCCCTTTACCTTTTCCCAACATAGAATCTTGTAGGTGCCTGCTTACATTATTAAAAATCGTTATTATTTTATTAGTCATTGTAATTTCAACAATTTTGTGTTGAACTTTGTGTTTAGGTTTTAAAACTATTTTGAAAATATAGAAAATACATAGTTTATGCATATTATAATTAGGGTTTACCCTTAATTAAGATTAAATAAAAATGTTTGATCCGCATGCGTAAATAAATAAAAAATAATTAAAATAATAACTTAATTAAGATATTTATGTTTGTAATTTTAGCCTAAAGAACGCGGACTGGCTGATGTAAAGTTGTATCAAATAAGTCGAATTTCTTGTTAGTTGTAAGTAAAAACTATGTGTAGTATATATAGTTCTTGCTCTGTATTTTTCGTGCCCCATAGGAGAATGGACGTCTGAAGTACACGCATATAAAAAAAAAAACAAATAAAGGGAATGAGATTGATGATTATTGCGTTAGCGGTGAACGAAAACCTGTATTATTGGCGATATTGGAAACATTATTGCTTTTTATTTATATAGAAATACCCGGGAAACGAAGAGGCAGGCTTAAGCTAAATATATATTACATGTTGTAAACCGTATTTAGCACACACCTCTTATCAGGTCAATGAGATGACTCATTAACAACACGGCCTGACTAACTAATTAATTCTCATGTAAACCATATCCCGGGTACTAATTATTCCAAAACATATCACCGATTCCTCTTGTGAATCTCGTTGAAGGCCCTCGAATTATTCCATTATTCAAAGCCATATAAATCCCAGCAAACCTGTACATTTACATATCTCATGTGCTACTCCAAAAAGCAGCAAACATTCTGAAATTCCGTCGCTCGGAAGTTTCTCAAAGGACTATTGTATCTGCTATTAATTACGGAAGTACAAACTCACGGTTCGTACAGGATGGGCCAATTCCTGACCGTTCGGAGAGCGGGCGACCTTAATTACAAGCGTTGTAATCAATCAGTTGTGCCCAGTTTGTTGACAGTGGTCATATTTACCCCTGCGACCGTTCGACGGGTTAGACCCGGATTTTGTAAGTTTGGAGTTCGACGTTTATGACTTTCCTTGTGAGCCAATTTTAGATTTTGTAATAGTAGGTACTGATAAAAATATTTGTTTTGATAACCAGGTTTTTAAACGATGGTTTTTAAGCTGCTTTTTAACCGACTTGGAAAGGAGGAGGTTTTCTGTTCGGCAGTATTTATTTTATTTGATCTTCTGTTTTTTTAATACAATTTAGAAGGTATAATGAAAGATTGGATCAAAGAATTATACCTTGTAAAAATCCATTTTTTAGTACAGCTACTGACTGTTATTATATTTAGACCTTTTGTAAAAGATCTAGTAACAAAATTAATCAAAAACGTGTAACATCTGAAGTCTGTTTCTTTGTAGTTTAACACTCTTTATTATTTAAGTTTTGTAATAACAAAATTAAAAATATGGACACATATTTACAAAATATATTTTACAGAAGGCGTCTAAGGCTTGAATATTAGATAATCTTTTATGAAATAACGAATTTTTTATGTAAGTAACAACACATACTAAAAAACAGAATAAAATAAATGTTTAATGGGGGGCTCCCATGCAACAAACGTGATTTTGTTGGCGTTTTATAGATAATTGTGCGAAACCCTTCGTCCGTTAGCAAAACGAATAGTTTTTTGAATAAAGAAACCAGGCATAAGGGAAGAATAAAAACTTTTTTTGATGGTTTAGGTTTTTATTCATTTAGTATATTATAATATTTTTGAAACAAAAACAAAAAAGTACAAGTATTGTAAAAAAAATATAGTTAACGAATGTTGTAAGTTAATGAAAACTATTTTAATATAAGTAATTCTTTCGTTAGTACTTGCGGTATGTCGCAGTCCAAAGTTTCTAAGACTTAACAATGTCTTATTGTATGTTCAGATAAAATAGCACAATTTTTAACTGAAAGTGCAATTAGAGTTGCTCTTTCCAGCCAGCTCATCGCGTTCCAGCGCTGAATGGCGCTTAATTGAGTCTACTGACCTCCCTGACTTCCTATTTTGTCTCTTTTTTGTTATTTCAGGATTATTGCCTTCTCATTCTTTTGTTAAGGTTTATTTATTGTGACAGTATTTACTGTTCGATATGGTTCGCAACATTTTCGTATGTTCGAAAAATCAAAGACTTAAGGAATCTATACACAATATTTTTGTATAGGATTTTATACAAAAAATATTGTGTGTATTTAACGAAACTTTATAATACTAGAAGAATATATGCATCGCAGGTTTGCAAACATTCAAATCATATACACAAATGACTTACATACTGCAACTAATGCAATGCAATATATTGCAACTATTATTTAACACATAGGTATACATCGACGACGGTCGAGTTGCGTAAACACTGGTTTTCAAGGTGTCGCCAGCTCTGAGGTCCCGGGTTCGAGCCCCGGACGGGTCAATGTAGAAAACCAGTTTTCTACACTGTCTCATGTCTGGTTGTTTGTGGTACCTTCGTTGTCTCTGAACTCCATAACACAAGCTTTGGCTACTTTGGGTTCAGAGCAATGTATGTGATGTTGTCCACATTTATTCTTATTTATTTATATATTATACATGTTTATCCCATGGCAGTTGACGTAATGACCCACCCATTTTATTTATAACGACTTATATTTCTTACACAAATTTTAGTCGCATTCGATTTCAAGTTTTTCCAACAGCAAAATAACCTTTAATTTAGACATCTGTCTACCACAGACTCGTATTACACAAGTATTCTTCTGTACTTCCTGTACGTGACAAATATATGTGTATCAGCAATCATTAGCTCAGACGGGCTACCTCAATCGGTGCAGATCTCTGTCGAATAGCCAAGCGGTCCCTCGCTGCATGGCCGACCGTATTTTACATATATGGCCCTTCTGCGCCTCTGAGAGTTCAATAAACCGTCTGCCTTGACAAACGAATAATTTTGATAAATGGTACGGCCAATCGTATTCCGGATACGCATCTTTTCTCCTTAGAAAAACCTACGATTTTGGAAGACTGTATTTTCTGATAAAAAAAAAATGTTTTCCGAAAACTGTCTTTTGTTATTCATATACATTGTATGACTGACTATATCACTGCTAGACATATCCAAACCTCTTCTTTTGTAGAAAAATAACGCCTTATTAGGTTAGATATTTTTGTCCGAGGCCTGTCTCGTACAAAATATTAGATTATTATAAAATTTAGAGAATTTTTAGAGTAACATTTATTTTATTCTGCAAAAGTAGTAGTAGGTTTATTACCAAAAAGAAAATGGGTAATAGATACGAATTACTGCTGTGACATAATCACATAATACAAGGTGAGTTCTTTGTCATTGTACAAGTGAAAACTATGACTACTATGTCGGTTACAAAAACGCTTGGTATAAAAATCTCGAAAAAAAAAAAACTATTGTAGCCGAAAGAGTTTTACGGTAATAGTACCTTCTGACATTCGAGATTTATTTTTTGTTTGATTCTTCAATTTTGATCGTTTGATTCGGTACAAACTCGATATATTTCTACAACGACAAAAAACTCACCTTGTATATCTAAGTAAAAGATGAATATCTCTAATAATCGTTATGAACGAAGCAAGAGGAAACATACAATATATTCCTAAAACAATCAGATGATAGATCATTGTTTAAGAGCTCTCTGATTGAGATGTTTCTTTACGCTTGAGAACACATTCCAATAAAATTATGTTAGGTTATTGTAACTGAAGCAGTATTAAGACAATTAAGAGTCATGATTCCTCGAGTGACAGGGATGAAGCTATATAAACAGATAGCGCTGTCTCTTTCCGAGAACGATTGACGTGATAGCTTTGACACTTGGATGAAGTGGTTATTCCTTTTAAGTCAGAAACTTTTCTTTGTAAATGTTAGGTTATAAGAACATGCATTGAACATTATGTTATAACATTCTGTAAAACTATTTGTGGAAGCTTCAAGACCCAAGAATTTCTAAGAATATTGAGATGTCCGATCCTGTATTAATTTATTTACTAGCTTGACTGTTCGAGTAATTATTGGACTTTTAAAAGTAATGGAGGTGGGTTTTGACATCAGTGGAAAGTAAAATCGTATCGGTCGTATCGGATTGCCGTTACATTGGAACACGAGACCAAAGCAATAGAAAGTAGTGTAATCATGTTGAATGGTATGAAATTAAAGCGCTGTCAGTGTCAAAATCAAAGCTATTATTTATGTGTCCTGCGATTTGGCTAGACATAGGTAATGTTAGCTACTATAATCGAAATTCAGTCATTCTGTCAGGTGGAATAATCGTGAAAGATGCTTCACTCCTGATGTATTATTTGTTTTTTTTTTAATGTTTTTCGTTTAATGTTTTACATCCTTTACGGTTATTGTAGCCTGAATTGATAATATAGTAGTAATAAAACATAATTTATGGACTATACTGTGTACATTATAGACTATAAAGGCTTCAGTGGTAAACGGTAAATACAGTATGAAGTAATAATGTTGCTGTATATTTAAAGACCAGTGCGCTTACTATCAGCTCTTAACGCAGGATGCCGTTGTGAAAGCGAGACGGCGCTACGCGCAGTGTAGTGCGCTGTCTTGCTTCCACAATGGCAATAGTCCTGCTTTAAAAGCTCATAGTACAGGCACAGCTATACGCATTACAGTTTATAAATGAAATTGTTTAGCTTAATTGTCATAATATGTTCGTTCTAAGTAAATCTTAGTCTAAGATAAATAACGTTATTTATTATGTGGTTTATTTCTTTGCTTAGTTGTCTTCATTCTCCATTTGTGTAACAGGCTGAATGTTGCTGAATCATGGACTGGTGAAGTGGGCATAGTGAGTTTAATATTATCCAAAGATATTTGTACCAACACATTTTCCAAATACTTCAAAGAGTAATAAAAGTTAATTCAAATCTTCATAATGGGCATATGCAGACTTATGAGAAAAGAAACAGTACACTCATTTGACTGACCGTTGTTCTAGTGGTAAGTGACCCTGACTGTTAAACCAGAGGTCGTGGGTTCGATTCCACCCAGGACAAATTGTTTTTGTCCTAGTATTTTTGTGCCCCAAATTGTTATGAGCATGATCATTTCTGCTGTGTCTAAGTGTAATTTATCTATAATATGTATATATTTAGAAATATATGTACTTAAATATAAGTATGTTTATCAGTTGTCTAGTTGCTATAATACAGGCTTTTGTGTTGTGTGTGAGTTGTCCAAAGATATTATTAGATACTACTTAGTTATTTCAATAAGAATGGGACAGTAACAGTATTATCACAAATAAGTCGGCCATTTAATCTGGTTTAGAGACACGTAGATTGTACTGTCCATTATCTCCTAGGACTAATATTTGCAGTGCTTACTCTCATACATAAATGTATGTGGTCTAGACGTTTGTGCATGTTATATTCATGTTTAAGCGCAAGACCATTTTCTTGTGTATTTTTGGCAAAATGGTAATATTGTTTTCATGGTTGCGATACGCTAAGTGTTATTGCAAAATTTGGTTTAAAACTAATGTTTTATTAATGCGAATATGTGTTTTTGCATATATGCTTTGCCTTTTTAATTATTGCTTGCTGGTTCTTGTCCATAGGAACGACAAATTGAAATTCAAAACTTATTTATTTAAACTAGCAACTTTTAAAACGTAAATAATACATTGGACAACTTTTTGATTCGCCCAGCCTTCACTGCTTCCTAAGTTCTCTGGCTCTGGAGGAGAAACGGCGCAACAAACTATGAAACCTTAGAATCTTATAACAAGATAACCGTACTAAACTTTGTATAGGTTACTATGAAATAAAAAGTGTGTATAATGAATATAATGTAGAAGTAAGTTTAAAAGACACACTATTTAACTGCTAAACTGTAGTCCAAACACTTTAGAGCCTATAGCAAATCACGAAATAATAATAGAGTAACAATTAGGACATTAATTTTGAAACATTCTGATTAGTTACTCACACAGTAGCTTTGAGCGAACAATCTAGTATGTATGTGGTACTTAGTTAGTCGCACTAAACCCTGAAAATCTGCGCAGTAATGCAACAAACAGTCTCTAATCAGTCGTGTGTTAGTTTCAGCTGAAATAACCTGCAAAAGGTATCTTTAATATTCATTAAACTAACTACAAATCTGTTATCAGTCGAAACACTATATGGTAAAGGAAAGACTATTATCGATTGAGATCTAACCTCTTGTTAACGGCGACTATCTGCGATTAAGGCGTATACTCACAAAGGATAATGACCCTTATTGCTTTTTGGGAACTAGTCCTTAGCCCCGAGTAATATGGAAAGTTTTCATGTTGAGTTTCTAAATATAAACTATTTTCTAACTATAACAGGACTCAAATTAGGTACAAAGGTACCTACTGTTTATTTTTTTCGGCATACTTCCAAGGATCTTAGGTATATCTACATTACTATGAGAATTAAATAATTTTCCTTGGTGGTTTTACAAATAAAATTATCTTCATTCATCTTGTAATTCAACCAATGGCAATTTCTGTAATGTTCTTGTTTTTCTATGTAATCTACGTATATACATATTATTAAACAAAGTCCCCAGCCATGTCTGTCTGTCTGAACACGATACTCTCAAAAACTACCGATCAGATTTTCGTATAGTTTGCATCAATGGATAGAGTAATTCACGAGGAAGGTTTGTGTGCATTCATTAATGTTTTGTCTACCCGTGCGACACCGGGGCGGGTCGTTAGTTTTTGATATGTCAAATATTGCATGATAGTCTAATCTTGAACAAAATCTTACGAAATAATAATAATAATATAATAATAATATCTTGGGACATCTGACACACGGTCATCTGATCCCAAACTAGGCAGAGCCTGTGCTATGGCAACCAGATAACTGATAAACATACTTTTATATTTCTAAATACATACATATTATAGATAAATTACACCCAGACACAGAACAAATGATCGTGCTCATCACACAAAGATTCGTCCTAGGTGGGAATCGAACCCACGACTTCCGGTTTAGCAGTCAGGGTCACTAACCGCTAGACCAACAGGCCCATCAATGATTTAGTATCAACGATATTATGTATAATATTATCAGTAAGTTGTATTACGAAGTTGAGCTCAATAAATGGCAATACTACAGGTATCATTACACGGGATTTACTCCACCAATATACACAGACAACACATGGTATTATTACAAATTTAATATCCTTATATAAGTTTTTACGATCATAATGCCATCGCAATATTAACTCAAGATAATAATAATATATAATCGTAAACTCTCATAACTTCCGCAGGTGTTTGACGCGTGTGCGGTAACATTAAATTTAGAAACACGATTAGTGTACGCCACGCCAGTGACGTAATGTAATGGAGTCTGGACAGAACTAGTTTCACTGTCAACTGTTACAAACGATGCTGCGTCTAGGTAATTGAGAACTAATCTTTTGATCATGATTAAGCAGGCAGGGCTTCTAAATTTTGATCTCTTATTGCTTTTTGAGCTTTACGCGAATACCTTAGTATTTTAATTAATTATTTGTATAAAGTATGAAGGTAGAACGAGCAACATCAACTGTCAAGACGAATACCTCAGTCTGCCCGTAACCATGACACCTGCAAAGGCGTCGAAACGTCGGGAACTAAAATTTAAATACAAACCGCGATAAAATCCGTTCAAAGTAATTTTATTTCAATTTTGATCTCTTTTCAAATTATATGTCAAATCTCATTGGTGATTAAATGATTGACAAACAATCACCAGACTTACGATTTGACAGTTGGCTATAAGTTTTGTAGACCCTTCCGGATCTAGGCGTTAGATTCTTATTCGGTTTTGATCCGATTTTATCGATGTTTGTGCACTCATTCGTATTCGGTTCGAAAATTCTCACTTCGAGTCGTTTATCGTTTGACGGACGAAGTGAGGTACGCGGGAAGAGAAAGCAAGTGATTTGTGTGTTCCTATTTTCCACGTATCGAGTACGAACGAAAACAGAATGAGTGAGTAAACGTTAGGACGTCAACTTCTCGTCCCTGTTTTTCACGTATCGGATACAAGTGAGTACGTAAACGCTCTTAGGGTGTTTAATGGTCAGATGTTTATTTTTTTGTCTTTTATTACATAGGTTATTTCAGTGGATCAGTCATATTATCTATATGCTTTAGGAAAAACTAGTTTATCCTGACAAGAGCTGAATAACCGGTTTGGGCTAAAACAAATTAGTTTATTCGGTAATCGGGTTTTGACTGGTACCAAAAACACAAAATTAACCATTGCGTGCGATTATTTAGTAGAATTGTGTATCTCTGTGCTAAACTATAGTTTCGTGTTTTATTTTCATTGATTTCTTGATTACAGAATGCATTACTAAGGATTTTATAGTAAAATAGGATTTGGGAGATTGGGGGCATATAGCGCTGTCTCGTCTCACGAAAAAATTATGGCACAAGTGACAATCCTTCGTTGAATTGTTTGTTTTTTATTCTTAAGAACTAATATAGATCCAAAACGCAAAAAGACAATGACTTGATATATTTATTGTACTACTGATAGGTATATTAATAAAAATGCTGCGTTTTAACTGTCGATATCTATTAATTTCTTTATGATACACGTCATGAAACAGCGTAACCTAAATGTGTTTCGAGCTTGGCCGATTTCATACGTCGTTTTATGATGTCCCAATAAATTTCACATTAAATATAGATCCAATACTGAGGTAAGATGATCTGGAAAATGTATTAGTAAATTGACCTTCTGTTGATATAAGAGCGAAGATTTAATAGGTATCTTAATAGAAACCATCAAAGCAAATTGTGCCATTTCGAATTAATGTTATAAAGATTATTTATTGACACAAAATGTACAGCGGTGGTCTTGCCTGAGGCAGTCCCTACCGTTCAGAATCTACCAGTTGATTATTTGAACGGATAATAGGAGCGGAGCATAAATGAAAAATGTCGCAAAAATGAAAAACCGTTGAAACTAAAACACGCGAACAAAGTCGCGGGGGACAGCTAGTAACAAATTTAAAAATAACTTGTATACTAGACAGGCGAAGCTGCGGACGGGAACTAGTCTAGTTGAGAACCTCTTTCTTTTTTAAAGTCGGTTAAAAAAGAAAAGACAATTTTTTCTCGGTGTTACCAAATCTATCCACAAGGGGTGAAGAGTACATTTAGGTATAGAGATAGTTTACAAAATTTCAGCTTATAGCAGCAATATTTTATTATGTCACTTGCTAAATGTTAAGATTAATCGCTTCAGCAGCGGTCTGGTTATGATTTTTTGTGTTAACACAAAAATTTGATTTGAAATATTAATGATTTTGGGGTGATATTTTATATATAAAGATAATATAACCTTTCGGTTCCAACCTGTATAGGTACAAGCGTAATGCTTGTTGAACAGCAACAATAAAACAGTATTTAAAAGAATATATCGATATCACTGCAAGCGATTGCAACCCCGTAAACCGTCACCACACCAGAAATTCCTTACGGACCATTTATACACAGTAAACGTGCCAGTGTAAATTTATCCTTATTTATTTATAATAAAAGTTTCCCACTTTGATCGTAAAGTATGAAAACGATGTGGTCTACAAAAACATTCGTACATTCGGGCGTTTTAAGCCTCCGCGAAAAACACAATAAGATATACCCCATAGATACGACTGAGCTTCTAGTGTTGCTGTACTATTTATTTTATTTAAATTCTATTTTTTTTTTATTTGTGTTCATCAGACTCTTTGTAAATGTGTTCACAATGTAAATTAAAGTAAAAAAGCTGAAATCATATACAGTTAAAAAAAAAATAAGATAAATTCCGATTAATAGAATTATATAATACGGGAACAGGAAGAACGCGGGTAAAACCGCGGGGCTCAGCATTTTTATAACAATTTAAAAAGGTTTATTCTCGTTTTTTTTTTAACTGGTAATACATTCGGTAAGCTATCAACTAAAACTTTTGCCTATTTTTATATTAATAATATGTTTTCTTCCTTTCCAGGTATATATCATGAGAAGATTGCTTCTTATCTACTGCTGATTCGTTACAAGGTACCTCTCTCTAAAAATTACTAATACAAAAGTATCAAAATTTATGGATCTTTATGTGATAATATTTGTGGATATTTAATTATTAACCCCTATTTCTTCTACAAGAGAAGGTTTCTATAATCTACATTCATAGCTAAGTATTACCATAAATACTAATTCCTATATTTGAGAAACTATAATGAATAAGTGATTATTTAAAAACGCAAATGTACGCCGTTTCTTACAGAAATATCTATAGCGCCAATTACGAGCAGTTCGCAATTAAAATCCCGCTTATTGCCGCCTTAATTCAAGTCGCCAGGGTCCGCTAATTGACATTGCGATTTGTGATGACCATCAAATGTGTAACTACTAGTAAGACATTAGCACCCTTTTATTTTATACCGGCCTATAAACGTCCCACTTCTGGGCACAGGCGTCTTCTCATATAGAGAAGGCACGAGCATTGATCACCACGCTTGCTCATTGCGGGTTGGCGATTTCAGCTTCCATTTTTTTTTGAATCCAGGTTTCCTTACGATGTTTCCTTCACCGTTTGTAATGGTAAGAGAGTACATATATCTTTGAAAAAGTCACATTGGTTCTTGCCCATAGTGGTTTCGAACCTGCAACCTTGTGCATACAAATCCGTTCGTTGAACCGCTAGGCCACCACGACATCATTTCAGTGTTTAAATAAATAAATTTATGTTCTTTATTGGTTAATGTTTATACACCAAACATATGTATTTTATTTGTAACTGAAACATTACCATATGGCCAATTCCCTTTTGTGATGAAATACTTTTTATTAATAATATATAAAGGATATTATAGGATTTTTCCTGTAGGGGTATAGATATGTATTCTAATGTAAACACAATGTTACCGAAAGGGTATATAATATATCTATATATATATACTAGCTGTCCCCCGCGACTGTTCGCGTGTTTTAGTTTCAACGGTTTTTCATTTTTGCAACATTTTTCATTTATGCTCCGCTCCTATTGGTCGTAGCGTGATGTTATATAGCCTATAGCTTTCCTCAATAAACGGACTATCCAATACAAAATAATTTTTCAATTCGAACCAGTAGTTCCTGAGATTCGCGCGTTCAAACAAACAAACAAACAAACAAACTTCAGGTTTATAATATTATAGTATAGACCTATCCAAAAGAGGTGAAGAGTAACACATTATGGTAAAGAGTCAGTTTAAAAAATTTAAGCTCGAAATGAGTTAAATAATGAATAACAAATTATTCGCATTATGTCTCTATTTTTTGGATTTGGATTCCTCGCCCCGCGCGCGCAAGGCGATAACACGTGTGCAGTAACTTAGCAGATTAAAAAATCATAACTAGTGCAAAAAGTGCAATATATAAGTATTATCATACATCGATGTGTAGCTGGTTAAATGTGTATTGCGGTGCATGAAGCTGTCTGACTATTTATCAAAACACAAAAAAGTTATCATCGTTTTCTTCAACTCAACCGCAAAAATAATTAAATTAACACCGGCAGCGCGTGAGTCACCGTAGGAGCGAGTCGTGCAAGGACGTTTGACGCGAGGTCATTGACCGGTGTTGTCTCGCTCGTTAACTATCATATGACACACCTCCAGCGGGCGGTCAGGCGCACTTGCCTATTGCTTGGCAATATTCGTAGCGTAGCGGAATACGAACACTTAAGAGTTTTGCAAACAGATAGCGGTCATTCCTGCACATCAAGACCACCAATATGCTGTCCGGTATTAGACGCACGCCTCCACCTACGTCGCCTCACTCGGCATCTGAACCAAACTTGACTTTGAGTACTAATAATATCAGCGACAGTAATAATATAACGCAAAGAAAAAGGAAACGCAGTGAAGATGGAATGCTGAGAATGCAGGAAATGATGGAAGATATGAAGAAAATGTTCTCGGAACTTGTCACCAAACAGAATGAACAAAATGCAAAAATGAACTCTTTACAATCGGCTCTTGAGAATATACGGTCCCAAAATACTGCGATCAGCTTGCAAAGCTCCGAAATACGAACTCAAAATGAAAAAATCAAAGAAACCATAGATTTCTTATCGGAAAAATATGATGATGCTCTGGTAGAAATTAAAGACCTAAGGGCTGAATGTAGCAGTAACCAAAAGGTAATAAAAGCGCTTGAAATCAAGGTAGACTTACTAGAAAAGCAACAAAAAGCGTCTTCACTTGAAATTAAAAATCTTCCATCATCTACCCCTGAAACTCGCGAATCCCTTTCGGATGCAGTGCAAAAACTGGGTCAAATCATCAGTCAACCCGTGAGTACAGCGGACATAAAAAACATCTTCCGTTACAAAAGCAAGACTGACACGGTGGGTCCAGTCCTAGTAGAATTCACGTCGGCAACCATCAAGGAACACTTCTTAAAGTCTTCTAAAGACTTTAACAAGCACAATAAGGAAAATCGTTTGAACACATCCCATATAGTAGAAAACGGACCTAGGCAGCCCTTATATGTAAATGAAGTGCTGACGGCTATGACCAGACGCATACATTATCTCGCTAGAGAACTTACGAAGGAATATGGCTACCATCAATGCTGGGTTGCAAACGGCAAGGTGTATATTCGCGAAAAAGACGGAATGTCAAGTCGCCTCATCAAAACAGATGAAGACCTCGCGAAACTTCGTAAGAAAAATTGACTAGCTCTGTATTTTCTTCTGCATGTTAACTTTTTTATCACCATTTACTCTAAAATTAATCAATTATTTATACACTGTTTAATACAAATAAGTCTGTTACTAATATCAACTAAACATACACAAAACAATATTCACATAATACATACAATCACACTACTTGCACTCCAAATTCATAAAACACGCAATACAAACCGGCCGACATACTCTTCAAATAAAAATAGATTTTCGTATGTTCTGTACCAGTACATAAAACTTTTTTTGTTAATACCATTCTGCAGTGCTCAAAATCAAAATGTCAAAATTGAAGTTAATATCTTAAACATTCGATAACACACAAAACACTCTAAATAATATAGATGCTGTCTCGGTGTCGGATGCTTCTACTTGTGATTTGGATAACTGCTATCCTGCAAATTTCATACCTAACCATAATCTTAAAATTATCACACAGAACATACGAAGTATAAATAAAAACATAACGGGCTTTATGACTACACTTGCTCGGACTAAACTTGACTGGGACATAATAGCATTAACCGAGTGTTGGCTCCCTAACACCCATAATATTCCCGAGTTGACCAACTATAACTACCACCGTACCAACAATAATCATACACAAAATGAAGGTGTAATTCTGTATGTGCATAAAAAACTGCAACTCTGTGTGGAGGAGCCGTCATTCCTGGATGCTAACTGTCTACAAGTAAAAATCGATAGAAATACTGTTCTTTTAGCGATATACCGCCCGCCAGGTTACAAAGACTTGGATAATTTCCTAAATTCTCTAAATATTATCCTTAGTAAGTTATCCAAATACAATACTATAATTATTATGGGAGACATAAACATAAATATCATTGAACACTCCAAAGATTCCGCTAAACATTCCTACCTAAACCTACTGGCGAGCCATGGCCTTCTACCTGCTCATACAATACCTACGCGACAACAAGCATGTCTTGATCACGTTATTCTGAAAACTCGACTACCAGCATCTACTTTAGTCGCACACTCTGCTCTAACTGATCATGAGACAGTAATGTTATTCTTGTCAAAGCGTATGCCAAAAATAGTTACAAAAAATTGTATTCGTCTTAATTATGTTAAGATAGATAAAGACCTAAAACAATTGGACTTTAGTGAAGTATATAAGACCCAAGATCCTCATGAGGCAGGGGAAATTATAACTAAATTAATAAAACACGTGATAGACACTAATTCTAAATCTGGTAAGACTCCGAACCGTAAACAAATATTAAAGCCATGGATTACTCCAGGTTTACTTCGGTGTATGCGGCATCGAGACACATTGCATAGAAAATTTAAACAGGCGCCTAATAACGAGATCTTAAAAATAACATTTACTAGGTACAGAAATTATTGTAATAAATTATTGAGAAATTTAAAAATAGAATTTGAAAGAAATGAAATAAAAAATGCTGGGAAAAACACAAAACTGTTATGGTCGGCAATAAATAATATCTCAAGCAGATCAACAATGAAAGCCAACACAGCCTCAGAATTATTAGCCACATCAAGTACACCACAAAATTCTGTCAATAACGTCAATGACTTTTTTGCCAAGATAGGGGAAAACCTTGCTAAAAATATAAAGTGTACACAAACAATAACTACAACGAGAAACCTAACTAACGGACCTCAATCCATGGTAATGCTCCCAACAGATGAGGACGAGGTAGCCGGAATATTAATGTCGCTTCGAAATAATTGTGCCGCGGGATGGGATGGTATATCCGGTGACCTCCTGAAAAAACATGCGGCTGTGATTGTGCCTCCGTTAACGTACATATGTAACCTTGCTCTTTCTACAGGTAAATTTCCGAACGTTTTCAAAAAAGCCATAATTCATCCAGTCTACAAGAGTGGGGACAGAGGCCGTGCTGATAACTACAGACCTATATCTGTGCTAACTGCCTTTTCCAAAATACTAGAACGGGTAATGAACAAAAGACTTGTGAGCTACTTAGAAAACAATAAGTTGATCGCAACAGCACAATTCGGATTTCGCTCAGGCAAATCCACCTCAGACGCGGTCCATGAGCTAACAGACTATGTAGTCACAAACATGGATAGTGGGGATAAGGTTTTGGCTATATTTCTGGATCTAGCCAAGGCTTTTGACACGGTTTCTGTCCCAATTCTTGTACAGAAGATGGAAAGCTTGGGAATAAGAGGACTACCATTGGACCTCTTCAAAGACTACCTGAGTGGGCGTACCCAGAGAGTAAAGATAAATGAATTCATCAGTGACGAACAAATAATTAAATACGGCACGCCGCAAGGTAGTGTCCTCGGACCTTCTCTATTCCTCATTTATATCAACGATCTGGGTACGCTCACTATCCCCAATGGAAAAATCATTAGCTTTGCTGATGACACTGCCCTTTTGTTTAGCGCGAGCTCGTGGGAGGATGTCTATGAGTCTGCACAGCTAGGCTTCAATACGGTATCAAATTGGTTACGCGACAACCTGTTGACGCTCAATACGAGCAAAACCAACTACATGGCTTTCTGCATGAGGAACCATAGATCCCCTCAAGCACGACCTAATACTATCGTAGCTCACTCTTGCTCAAACCCACTCGCCCGTAGTTGTAACTGCGAACCACTCACTATGGCTGAGAGTGTAAAATACCTGGGAATAACAATCGACAAAAACTTAAGATTTCAAGAACACATAACCACTCTCAGCAATAGATTACGGAAACTTATATATGTATTCAAAACGCTGAGAGATGTCATTGATAAAAATATTATGAAAACAGTGTACTACGCCCTTGCTCAATCTATAATATGCTACTGCATCACCTCTTGGGGTGGAGCTCCGAAAACTACCCTAATAGAAATAGAAAGGACCCAAAGAGCTATACTCAAAGTGTCGTCTTTTAGACCTTATCGCTACCCTACTGAGCAGTTATACAAAGAAACCAAAGTCTTGACAGTGCGCCAACTGTTTATACTGCACACACTGTTGAAACAGCATACTCTTTTAGTTTATAACCCAAAATTGTGCAGAGGGACAAGACGATATAACCCAGTGGAGCGCCATCACCTACGTCATAAAACTTATTTTTCAAAGCGTTTCTTTTGCTATTTAGGTGGCTACTTATACAATAAAATTCATAAGGTGCTACATATCTTTAGTCTCACAAAGATGAAATGCAAAAAGAGGCTAACTGACTGGCTACAAATTTTAAACTATAATGATACTGAAAAGATGCTTTTAACTACCTAAACACACAATCATACACTCACGCACTCACACATTCACCCATACTACACATCTACTAACACTCCTGTCGCATAAGAGTATCTACTTATAATTAAATTACTGTAAATGCAAAGTTATACCACACATTCTGTCAGCGCAATTGGTACATCATTTATTAAATGCAAATGTAAAGGGGTGGGATCCTGGTGTCCTGAAACACAGGCCTTGAGCCTAGCTTAGGCACCAGTCTCCTACAATATATATTATATAATTATGTATTAATGTCAACCTGTAAATTAATTTATGTATATTGTGGCGAGAAAATAAAGTTATTATTATTATTTGTATCTCTCTTTTTTCACGGGCTATCCTCAGTATTAAGAATACCCGGTCCTTTGAAAGGCTTACGTGGGGACACAGGTCCAACACGCAGTGGCCTTGTTGAGAACTTTACTCTAAACTGGGATGGGGCATCTACTAGGGCCCATCCACCTCTGCTCTATGGAAGAACAGACATGAATGGTCCAAAGTAGATACAGAGCTATTGTAAATTATGAATGGAAAGTAAAAATTTAGGCTATGTGTAGGTAAATGTTAGTGGATTGGTTATTAGAACTAAATCGGAAAACTATGGCACCTGCCTTCTAACACATATAAATGCAATCAAATAGGCAGGTGGTGACTCGCCAGCTCACCAGATGGGCCCCCCAACATAACCGCCACGATAGGCAGCAGGAGGCAACACCAGTGCTAGCGGCTAGGGGTGTCGAGCGGTGCGGCCCCGATTTCGCCATCGCGGGTCACAGTAGCGGACCCGGAGCGGGTTTCCTCGCTATTACGCCATTAGACACTTCCACCCCCGAGCATATAGCTCTAGCGACCCCTCTCTAGCCAGCCAGTTAAGGCAAGAAAGAGCTGAGAGCCCTCCTAAGGAGTGACTCCCTGGAGCACTCAGGTCCGTTGTGTCGCTACTCACAAACAGCTCGCCACAAGCTGCCCTGCCCTTATTATTATTATTATTATTATTATGTATCTCTCTTTTTTCACGGGCTATCCTCAGAATTGAGAATACCCGGTCCTTTGAAAGGCTTACGTGGGGACACAGGTCCAACACGCAGTGGCCTTGTTGAGAACTTTACTCTAAACTGGTATGGGGCATCTACTAGGGCCCATCCACCTCTGCTCTATGGAAGAACAGAGATGAATGGTCCAAAGTAGACACTGAGCTATTGTAAATTATGAATGGAAAGTAAAAATTTAGGCTATGTGTAGGTAAATGTTAGTGGATTGGTTATTAGTATTATTTTGGTGTCTAATAATTAATGGAAAAAAATGATATTAATTATTTAATTTACTTATTTTGAGCTGCAATTTAGAAAAAATGACTGTACCAGATGTACTTTTCACCCCTTTTTGAATATTTATACCCTTTTGGTGACACCCTGTATATCCTTCAAATATTTATTAACTCTTGCATGACTCTGGAAATGACTTACAATAGCAACAGACGTCAAAATTAATGAAATACTCTCCAGATTTCTTTGTAAATGCGTTTGATACTCATATTATCGGCTTGAGAATTCCTAGTAGTAAATCATGAGCTATCATTCGACCATAACTAGTAGTGTCAGCTCGTTCCACTTGCTTACAAATGTATTGATGATATGTCGCGGTGAATTTCCTACTTATTATAGATTTGCTTATAGGCTTGTAATGGTTTGATACGAGTCAACACATACATACCGAATAGGATAATTAAATATATTTTTTATTTATTTTTTATGAATATTACGTTCCCACTGGCATACGTGACCAGTGCCTATGCTCTATTTTATTTTATAAATTGACTGCCTCGTTGGTCTAGTGGTCGCAAGCGCGAATGCCGTGCCCGAGGTCTTAGGTTCGAATCCCGAGTCGAGCCAAAAAATAGTTACTGGGTTTTTCGTTTAGAAATACTCAGTACAGCTCAGCTTGGAGTCAGGAAGTGAGGTGGTGTTTACACCCCCGTGCCTCGGAAAGCTCGTAAAGCCGTTGGTCCTGCGCCTGATCTCTCTCCGGTCGTGTCGGATTGCCGTCCCATCGGACTATGAGAGTGAAGGAATAGAGAGTGCAACTGTGTTCGCGCATACACTCGTGCACTGAAATATCTCCCGCGCAGATGGCTAATCTCTGTTGAGAAAAGCCGCCGTGGTCGAAATTCGGTCAGGAGGTTTTTTTTTTCAGATAGACATACACCATGACTCATAGAACATATTTAAGTCCAAGATCCTAAAGTCCCATAGAAGTTAAATAAAACACTTTGTTGTCACAACCACCGCTATGTTTGTAAGTAAATATTGTATTGCTTGATCTTGCACCTCACTGCAATATAGATTATATTTACTTTTCTTTTTTTATTGTTACTTTAAACTGTATAATATATATTTTATAGAGGATATTAGCTTATTTTGGAGAACGTCGGTTCACTCCTAATTGGCTAGTGCGTAAGGCGCATAGCTATACCTAAATTAGTTTGTATTTAGAAATTTGCTGAAATTGCTGCAGAAATTCGAGCATAGTAAAAAAATTAGTAAAGAACCCTGGTCAAAAACTATCTAAGTAACAAATATCATTCCATCCATCCGTAAATGCTCACAAACTGTCATATATTAGCAGAATTTGTACCATATTCTCATGAGTCACACAAAGAGTTGGGCAAAAAGTCAGATTAACAACCAGAGCAAAAGTAAAAACATAATATTCTCCCAAAAGTTAAATGAGTTTATACCACACATGGAAGACAGCAGTTGGCAAGCGAGAAACCAGACATTAAGTAGAAAATATTGCCAACATGAAAATAAAAGTGTGTTTGTACAATTGAACACAAAACTTTTAATTTTACTAACATTTGCCCCGATTCTGTTAAACCCACACTATTTATTACTTTTCTCCATAAGTATCTCCTTTTTTCACTTGTAGGTACACAATTAGAAAAAGACAGACGAAAATTAGAGTTGTCAAATTTAGTGTAGACTAAAATTCTCATACAAATCTTCCGACACGCAGAAACGTATGCACACAGTGATGTTCAAGGCAAAAACTGGTTTAACATTTCTAAGTTAGTTGTTATCTGTTGCCGTCCTTTTCTCACGTTGTATGTTAGTAAAAGATAGCAATGGTTTAATTTTGATTTAGTTAGCGTACAAAGGAATCGGCGTCATTGTTTGTGGAAAACTATTACAGGGAGATTACTTATATAACAGGGATATTAACTACTAATATTCTCATAGCTTAAATAAATAACAATAATATCAGCTCATAATTGTCTTACTGTTGGGCAAAGGTCGCTTTTCATACCTATAGAGTAGAAACAATGCATTGATCACCACGCTTGCTCACTTGCGGGTTGGCGATTACGATTCCAATGTTTGGAATCCAGATATCCTCTCGATGTTTTCCTTCACCACTTGTCAATGGTGAAGCTTAGTACAATTACTTATTTGCTCGATGCTTTATACCGTGCATTTACATTTGTACCAATACGCGGACCCAGAAATGTAGGCCATTTGCAAATTACTGTCCCCAGTTTTTGCGGCTCGCATCCAAGCGCTGCCCGTCGCATTAGCCGAGTTTGCAAACAAATGTGGCAGTTCCTCGCATGCTTGTAAACTTTTATAAAAAACAAACGAATATTTGCGTTAGAAGAACAATTTCATCCACGAATAATATATATTACCTTTCCTTCGGAAAACGCCATTCCACAGTCCACACCCCATTGCATGAATCAACATGAATAGCAATAAAATATACAAGTGATAGCAATATTGAATTGATTCATCAATTTCCCTACAACGGTGCGTGCTATTCTTTGTTCGGCGAACTAGAAAAACATATATTACATTGGTTTCATTCCTGCCTTATGATTCCAGTCACGGCATTCTAGTAAAATATGTACTCTCAATAATCTTGTGAATGCGGAAGTAACTTTATTTGGTTATTTATGACTTAATCGTGTTGTTATTGCTGTGTTTATTTCGATGATACATATTTCTATAATAGGTATCATGTGCTGTTCAAAGTATACTGGCTTCTATTTACTACTAATTTGTTTTCAAGAAATTTACGGCGTTATTTATAAAAAAATATCTAGACGAAGTTAAGCAATTGCTAAGAAACTTCTAAAAAAAAATAAGAATCTGCTAATCAATTGCTAATCATCGTCGAGATTTTTATAAATAAGGCCAAACGTCTGAAGTGCCTGTGTCGTTCTTAACAAATTTATGTTTAAGCGAGTAAGTTTCAACGAAATCTGTTAAGACGTTTAAGAGAAAGATATAAAACAATTTGATTTAAAAAGTCTAGCTTTTATGCCGTCAAGAACAATAGAATATTACAATGCGTCAAAAGTTTAAATTAAACGCTAATAGAGCGATTCTGTGCAATAAATATGAATCACAGAAGACGCTGATTTTCATTAGCAATGCATTTCAAGTACTTACAAAACAAAATGCTTCCATTATACTGCGCTGAATACCAGATATTGAGAAGTTAAGTTCTTTTAAATGTACACCGACGCTAGCTATAAATTCACGTTTCTGTTCGCGCCGATATTCCGCGGGGTTCAACGAAAATTCAATTTTGAAATGGCTTTAAATTTACTTTCTTGCATTACCTACAAATGTCGACGAAAGTTCTATTATATTTGTTGAAGAGACAAAGGAAGAAGAACGCCTTAAAAGCAAAAAAAAGTAAAGTGAAAAAGAGCTGAAGGTGGAAAGACGTCATTGCATCATCACGCAGGCAGGATTGAGATGTGGTAAAAATGTCTGATACATACACTGGCACAGACAATGAATATTATTGATCTGAGCGGATCCTCTTAAATTAATTTCAATTCAAATACTATGTCCTTGCAAAATTGTTATTCATTTAGCATGAACACAAACATACAACAGTACAAAAAAGGTCAATGTTTAGATTCCAGTTAGTTTCTTCCAATGACGGTATTTTTTTTTAGAAAACTTAATCTTGTGTCCTTTAAACTGATAATCAATTTTGCGTATGCATTGTATTAGAATTAAAATTAGTTGAAGATTAAGGGCACTGAATTAGAACGAATCGTTTGCACAGCTGAGGGAACTATGAAATTGGCTGTTGCTAGATGTCACTATTATGTATTTAAACCGATACCGATGTAAAAGAGGCATATTCTTCATAATATCAGCTCTCAAGTCTCCATTATTAACTTCAAGTTACTTATTGATGTAACCTTTGTCTCTTTATACGGAGCAATTAATCTTAATCGATTTGATTTAATTTATTGCTATAGATACCAGTGTCAAGATTGAACTTCTGCAATACACAATCATTTTATTACTTGCAATGGCCTATGAAATCGGATTGGTTGTTTTTGGTAAACATCGGGGCATCCTATTTTTAGATGGCAATCGATGGTTCTTGGCTTAGCTTAATGGAAAAATGCTGGGCAGTCTGTCCACTCTAGGGTATATAGGGTGTATTTTAACTTGCAGTTTTATTGAAGACCCGTAAAATACCCCTATTTAATAATACAGAAAGAATCAAATAAGGTTAACGAACACCATTACTCACCTAATATCATCAAGAAATAAAGAACGCAAGCCAAAAGTAATCATTTCTCGAAATTGGCCCACAGAACTATAATTCCAATCGGAACACCTAAACCAATATACATTTTTACTTAATTCCCGATCTTAATCGCCTACCTTAAGGTTGAAAATCGGATGAAAGGAATCTTTAATATTCCGTAATACAGCCGAACACCCCACCTAAGAAGTCTTCACTCATTTTGTATTAGTATCATCAATTTGATGAATGAACTTTGGTCGCGAGTGTACGCCGGATCCATTGTACCAGGTGTTTCCGTTCAGGTGTGTGAGCTCATATACTTGATTATATTAGACATGTATTATTATGTATGTTTATATGTCTGACTTCAGAACAATGGTTAAGTCAGTTTTCTTGTGACGGAAATCGTTGTTTCATAAATCTTCAATAATTTTTTATTTTTATTTTTTGAATAAAGCGAGGGTTTTTACGAACATTTAATAAAATCGCATGCACAAAAAACGCCTTATAATTTAATTGATTACTAATAAGGCTATTTTTAAAGTGAAGACTTCTTTAGACGCGTTGTGCGTTTTTGCGATGAAAAAAACAATTGAATTCGTGACGTTTGTTCGTTACCGTTACCGACACCTCTGTATATAAGTATCTACATTATATTGTAATTGTTCAAGTTTTCACTTCCGTCGAGACACTGTTTTTGTAAATAATACATTAAATGAATAAAAACAATATTACACACACTACCATGCGTGTGACACATAAACATTATTATTTACAGCTTCTGTAACTTGACCTCTGTCACAGTTTTTCTTCTTGCTACCACTACCACCCAAAACTTGAATTATATCAGAAATGGAAACGTTATTATGGACTTGAAAATCCATTGTCTAAGCTCTTCTCGGTAACAATTATATTACCATTTTAATGATATTCTCGTATATTTCAGAAAGTTCTAAACAAATAAAAACCTAGTAAATTAGTAAAAGAATATTTTTGATCAAAGTTATGGAAATATTTAAAATTTGCCTCGTTCCGACAAAAATGAATAAAAGGTATTATGTATGTGAGTGTTTTTTTCCTTTTTTACATATTTTTGTTCTAGTTGTTTTAGCCGCGCTATACTCAGACAAAACGTGCAGGACTCATGTATAAATTCGGTCGTAATTATACAAATTCTTTTTATGCTTTCCCTAAAAAGTCAAATACGTTTAGAATAAATGTGAAATTCTGTCTGTATAAATTCTTCCATTATATAGTTTTTCAGTAAGCTGTTTCTTTTTTATTTGCGTTTTAAGTATAGTAAAACCCGTATTACGATAACTTTATTGATACTTTATCTTCTTCGTCTCAATAGCTTTTTCCAAGATATGTTGGGGTCAACTTCCAGTCTTACCGGATTGATGTCTTTTTCTAAATAGCTAAATAGTGCACCTATTCGATGTTAAATCATTTCGACAAGCTGTAATCATAAGGGTTGAAAAAAATATTAAAATGAAAGCTTTTAAAATCTTGAAAATTTCTGAAATCTTTGAGGGCTATTTACAGCATTATAGCCCCTATGCTTCTCATGTTCTGTATATCTGTTCGTATGAACTTACTGTATATATTTATTATACATATAATATACATTATGTAAGATTGAACAAAGATATTACATAAATACATTCGTACCGTTGTCTGCCTCTGTAAAAACATTCCAATATAATGTTGCTATTTTTCTACAGAGTATGAAAGGATCTCTCATCATATATTCCCGTATATTCGATGTTAAGATAAATATTGTATGTAGGCTATTGATACTAATGTGTATTGATTCGATCAACTTAATACTGTATTGTCTGAGAGACTAGAAATATCTTTACTAGACTACTTGTATTATTTCCTTATTAATGCTTTCTGAGCTTTATGCGAATGTTAGACATTAAAATAAAATTACTTTTTAATCGGCTTAAATAGCGGGGAGATTGCTCTTGACCATGACACCTGCAAAGGCGTCGAAACGTTTGGAACTAAAATCTAAATATACGACGATAAAATTCGTTTTAAAAAGAAGTTTTATTTCTTCTTTTAGTTGGTAGAAACTGTCTATTTATATTGTTGTTTATGATTAAAACTACGCCATGTTGGTTCATTCACAATTTAAACAAAGTCCACAGATTTGTAATGCGTTTAAAATTAGTATAGTATCCCCTGAATACTCAAACTTAACTTTTATATATACGAAGTCGTTTTTAAATGTCATCTGTCGCTACTTACACCTTGAAGTGTCAGAGCCAGCACGAGACTTAACCGGGACTTAAAATGAGTCGCGATTAAGTATTCGGCCACGACTGTCGCATCGTCTTTGATTTCTACAAATTATCATCAAACTAAGTTAAAAACACTATTAAATATGATACTCATATTTATCTCGTTGAAGATGATGAAGATGTTCAAAAAAAACTGTAACAGATAGAGGAATATTTTTTTGTTTTTTCCGCAGTTTATAGTATTATATAGGCCTTTGTAGAGAGAACTTTATAGCTTTATGACCTAAGACTCAGTTCTCAAGTAGTTACATCCTAGCTATCTCAAACACGTAATATTTGGAACCTCTCCAACTGATACCAGGACATTTAAAGCCTGTAATAAATGCTTTGAATTTATTTTACACAGTCTGCCTTGTGTTTAAGGTAGTTGCGGCTAAAATGCTGTGTGAAGCGAAGGTAATAATATGAACGGGTGGGAAATAGTGCACTGGTTGATTTATTTTGTTGCTTATTGCAACCATATACTAGGAACTAGAGTAAAAATCTCATCCTATCAAGACAACTTTCTTAGAATTTTAAGTGTTTATGTTACTACACTGACCTAAAAGGATAAAGATGCAAGTTAAGACTATGTAATGAATGAGGATTCGAAATCTTAACAATTGTTTTTTACATTTCCCTAGGGTTTTTCGCAAATATTCGTTCATACCAACATTTCTTGACAATTACAAAAAGATTAATAAAAAAACGAGTGTGCTTTAGACCACACGACTAGAGTAAAACTTCTTTATATAAGAAACGTATCTGGCTATGAGAGAGAGAAAAAAAAAGAGAGCTCGCACCTCTCTCTTTTGCCCCCACAGTAAATAATATACGAAACGTAACTCTCTCTTTCTATCTTCACTAACTTATATCTCCCTCTCAACTTCCATATGCCTCGCCAGATCACACTTTTCGTAACGTTCTCGTCACGCATTCAGCAGCTTACTCCCCAAGTCAAACGGGCGTAAAGGAGTTTTACTTCAAAAATTTAGTTAGTGTCGAACTCAATACTCTTGCTTGAAAGCCAACCGTATAACTAAAAGATCGTTGCGTTCTCTTTAATCTAAAACAGCAAAATTTCAGCCAAACAAAATTACATCCCAAAATCTCTCTCATAAAACTCTAAAGGTATAACGTTTACCTTCACAAATCAGCTGAACGTATCGTCCTATGCGAGGTGCTAATATGGAAATGCGATGTTCACAATCCCGGGTTCGCCGGGATCTTGGGGAGACGAGGCAAACAGAATAACATATAGTTGAAGGCTCAGAAAGGATCTAAGGATCCTATCTGTTGCATACTTATTCTTTGGCTTTTGGTTTATTAAAATGTTTCGAATTTCGACGCTATATTGAACGGATTTGTTTTGTGATGTTGATACGCTTAGTACCCTGGAAATCGATGTTCTGTGGGAAATACGTTTTCTTGTGTCTAAGTTTTTATACTTACTTAAGGTTTATTACTAAAATCTGTTCATCACCCTTTTGTTTTTCATGGAAACGATCTATGAAGATAAAATATCAATACCTTAAACAGCTCTTAAGTCCTAGTCAACACTTATTTATACTATACTAGTAGTGCCTCGCGGTTTCAACCCCGTTCTCTTTTACGACCTATTCTTAGAACTACCAAATATACACAAAAAAAATCATTAAAATCGGTCAAGCTGTTTCGGAAGAGTTCAATGACAAACATTTTGCCACGAGATTTTTAGATAATAGAAGATTAGGTTCTAATTATTGCCAAGTTTATAAGCTTTTACTATAGTAATACCTTACCATCGTCATTTATCACACATTAATATCCTACCATTTACAGTAATTAACACCAGTTCTCCACCTTATAAACCCATTAAATTACAAACAAAAATGCCAAATAACGACGCTACATTTTCAAATTACCCACTCGTTCCCAATAACGAAAAAACACGGATGAGTCTCCAAAATCGTTGAACGCTTCCAATAAAGTTTTCCATCCTTCGTTGGCAGGCATCTAGACTAAATATTCAGTTATTTAATTTTGCCAGCGTATTCAATTTAGCGCGAAAAAAACGCACAGATGGTGCCGAAGGTGCGATCAATCATTATTGCCGGAATTCGCGGAATCATTATGAAAACAGTTCATTATACGTATATTATGAACAGGAGTTATTTGTGTTTTTTCGGACGGATTAGTGAGCTAATCTTAGGTTTGTATACTTTATCGAAAGGAGCTATCAATCAACACCAAATTTGTGTATAATATTGTTTTACCTGATTTTCTTTTGAGAATAATAAATAGGTGATCGTGTAAGCAGCTCGCAACAGGTTGCAGATATCTGCAACGTCAGGGATTTTAGGTGAGATGATTTAGGAAACAGTTTTATCTAAGTTGACCTAGCTAATAAAACAAACAAAGTTTGTTTTATAAGGCTAGGTCAACTAGGAACTGAAATCGAAATATAAAACCGCGATAAAATCCGTTCAAAAGTAGTTTTATTTCAAACAGTTAAGTTGGTTGATAAAATCCGTGTCGAGTCTCACAATAATAAGGAATACATACTAGTCCTCAATACATAGATTGAAATTATGACAGTTATTCAAGGTTTCATACCATTTTAACCCATTACTCCAAAAGCAGTTTTTAACATGCTCATTATACGTCGAAAAAAAATAGCAAAAATATCAATTTTTAGATTAAATATGACAATTGACATGGGTACTTTAGAAATTCTGAAATATAGTTATACTTTCCATATTCGTGATTCTTTGATGTGTTTACTGTTCAGTGAATACAGATAAGTCCTAAGTATACCTGTGTTAAGACCCCCGAGCGATGGTCGGCTTCGCTTTACAGTATCAAATGTTTTGTTAAACAAAGTCAGAACGAATTCAGAATACTAGTTTAGATAGAAACAATTTTACATTTATATGCGGTAGATTTTAGGAAAGGTCAGTCAAAATTATTTAACATTCACCTGCGGCGATGCCTATAAAACAGATATTTAATTTTGGAAACCAGCAAAAGGTCAGTTGAATCCGTTTCTGTTTCGTCATTACTCTCATTTCGTTTCAACAATTTTACCATTATTATAAGTAAGTACCACTCTTGTGACTATAGAAATTCATTTGAAAACCTCAAAAACTAGTCTTGCACTAGGTAAATGACACTTGTTGGTTTTCGCGGTAGTTTGCAATGCCTGGTCGCCGTTAAAATAGAAAGTAAAAGCTCCCTGGTGGATTTACCCAGTAGGCGTACTGCATACATACTACTCCTTCTTCAGAACGGTTTCGAGAAAGTCCTTGAGGATTTCTCCTCGTAAGGAAAAAATCTAAATGTGTGCTGGGACACACTCCCTCCGCCGCTACCGCCTCTCGCCAAGCGATATATCGTCTACCCCGTCCAGGCGGCCGTAACGCTTATTAGTGACAGAAAAATCCCAACACCCGCCATCTAAATAGAAGTTTAACTTCAAAACTTAGGATCCTCAAAATTTCTCAATCTTTTAATTTTATCAGAC
Organism: Diachrysia chrysitis; assembly: GCA_932294365.1. Lineage (NCBI taxonomy): Eukaryota > Metazoa > Arthropoda > Insecta > Lepidoptera > Noctuidae > Diachrysia > Diachrysia chrysitis. Next base: position 1,448,746 of record OW028659.1, on the reverse strand, counting down.
TTAAAACGAATTGTAGAGCACGCATATTTTGTCACATGCGAGGAGGATGCTCGAACGGACGTCGCGCAGTTTCATTATTCCACTATCCGCGCAGTTAAATGACTAGCTTCTTATACTACAGTGTCATTTCAGACCTTAACTACAATTACTGCGTTATCGTGTGTGTCTAAGTACCAATTAAGAGTACCTACTGCCTAGTGATTTATGTCAGTACCACTTAAAGCCTCATTCACCAGCGTCATACGATAAACCTTCGACTAAGGTACGTTTAGACTAATGATATCTTAATTTATTAGGATCATTAATTTATTAGGACACCCAGACCCAGAACAAATAATTATGATCATCACATAAAGGTTTGTTCTGGGTTGCGTATCAAACCCACGTCCTCCGGTTCAGCAGTCAGTGTCACTGACCACTAGACCACTCAATATGATTCTGCGATTCCATATTATCGCCTGTAGTTACTTTTAAAAGACCACATTTTGACCTTACAAGAGATCCTTATATGTTACGACGCGACTAATTTGGTTTCATACCATCTGAGGTCCAAAGTGGGTCAGTTATCGCCGTAAATGGCGACCTCTGTGTCGTTGCATATCAGTAACATTTGTGTCGCGGTGCAATGACCTGTCAACAAAGGTTATTTACGTTTACTTGGAATGTGACAGCTGTTTTAAGATTAAGTAGAGCTTAATCAGTGATGGGTATAAAACATTAGATAGGAATTGTGTTTACATATGAATTTTTCGAAAGTATTTCGGCATGCCTAATTGAACCCGCGGCTCGCTCCGGCAAAGGCAAGGACGGGACCGGGGTGTTTTTAGTCGGTGCAAGTCCGACATATCCCCGCGCTGTGCCCTCGGCTTAAGTTGAACGCGTTAGATTTTTCACACCGTAAAAAAAGGTAGTTGCTTGAAAGAACTTGCGGGAGAGTTTTCCCTATTAATGAAACTGTAGTTCTTCTTCTGCGTAGCATTTTCCCAAGCTTATTACTAACAAACTTTACAACTACAACATTAATACTAATTATGGTGGTCTTATAAAAACTATATATAAATACAAGTAATATACTTTCTTATCTAGATATCAATAAGTTCTATTTTAAGACTTTAATACGTATCTTTAATTATCGAAGCAAAATTAATGCCTAACTAAGAAACACCTAACAATAACTTGATGAATGTAATGGCTCGTTGAAGCGGTGTCGAGTAGTATCCAATTATAAAGAAATAATTTTCAAGTATTCTCATTAAGGATCAGTAAATAACCGGGACAACTGAGAATGAACCCGTTTTAGCCGAAAGTAATTATGTCTGTTTGTCTGTTACTCTTTTGAGGATAAATCACTAAACTAAGATTTATAAATTTAATACGCAATATGCATTGGTGTCTAGACGCTTCCCAAGTTATGTTGGGGTCGGCTTTCAGTCTTACCGGATTCAGCTGAATACTGCATTATACATGAAGCGACTGCATGTGACTTCCACAACCCATTTCACTGGGCAACACAGTACCCCAAAGTAAGACTGGTTGTCAGAATTGTAATGACTTAACGTCTGTCAAAGATCAACGTGCGACAGTCAGTTCCAACGGCTATTCGGGTATATAACGGGTATTCGGTATGTATACAAATGGTCACCCATCTACGGACCAACCGCGGCGAGCGCGGCTTAACCTGTATTATCAGTCAAACCGTACGGCTCAAAATAAGCCTAATGCCCCTCTGAGACGAGTCCATCTTGTTCCCAAAGTAATTAATTCTATTTTAGATTTAGTTCAACAAGTATTATGGAAGTAGTAATAAGTTTATTTATTTTCAAAAAATTAACAATAGGGAAAGGGAAATTTATTAATTTTATCGTGTTCGATACGTAATTAAAGCGCCAAAATAGATATAATGACTTTATCTTCGTCTCATGTTTGTATATAATCTATTAATGTACAAATTTCCATATAACATTTGTGACAATACATTTCTCGCAATCTTTTGATCTACGCCTCGCTTCATAATATTAAAACAAGAAATATTTTCATGTTTATTAGAGTGAAAAGTTCCTATTTCATTTAATTACGACACATTAATTAAATTTCAACGCTAATGTAGGAACCAGGCGAGCTGTTTATAAATACTAGCTGTAGCCCGTGGTTTTACTTACCTTCCTTTTCTCACAAGGCAAGAAACTTGATGATAAATAGTCTTCCTCAAGATTAGACTATCAAATGCAAAAAGATTTTTTCAAATCCCGACTGGTAGTTTCAGTGATAAGCGGCGTTCGACGAAAAAGCTCTTTAACTTTATTGTATGAAGTATATAAACTTGATATCACTAGTTGAGTCACGCGGTCTCACCTGTGTCAGCAACTGTTACAGCAGGATTATCGGGATGAAAAGTATTATATGTATGTGTTAATCTAGGTTGTAAACTCTGTGTGTAAATTTTTGACATGACATGTTCAGTAATTATTGCTTACAAGAACAACAAACATCCCTACACATATGGAAACCATTCATCACAAATATTCATATTTAAAATCTTCTGCCTAGACTTTTCCCAATCTATGTTGGGGTCGGCTTCCAGTCTTACCGGATTCAGCTGAATACGGTATTATACATGGAGCGACTGCCTATCTGACCTCCTAAACGAATTTTACTGGGTAACACGGTATTCCAAAGTAAGATTGGTTTTCAGAATTGTAATGACTTAACAACTACTAAAGATCAGCGTATCAGTCGGGAACAGAAGCTTAAAGTGCTTTCCGAGGCACAGAAGGGGTTTCAGTATGTTTACAAATGGTCACCCATCCACGGACCAACCGCGGTGACCGCGGCTTAACCTTAATTATCGATCAAACCGTATGGCATATTTAAAATATAAGTAAGTAGGATATTGAACGATACAACATTTTAAGCTCAACATCGCCTTTATTTCAAAGAAGAAAGGATGAATTTCGTAATTCATTTTTACCATAGACACGGCGAAAGCACAGATTAACCAATCGTCTTAAGTTCCCGCAAAATTAATTAACAACACGATATACCAATTACGTTAAATAATTCCATCGCAACACATTTCTTTAAGTTAATTCACGCGGATTTATTATTTAAAAGGATTCTCCAGACGCCATATTGTTTCCTACTCTTGTTGGTGGAATGGTAGGAATGGTAGAGATGTTGATTAATTTATAGCTTCCTGTAATAAATGAGGAGTGTTGAAGGGTTGACGGATTTGATTAGTGTTTTATTTTTAAGTTTAATAAGGTTTTTTGATTGATAGACAGGTTTTCTACTTTATATTAGATAGTACCTAGATAATAATAATTAAGAGTTATACACAGTAAGATATTTCTTAGGAAATTAGGTGTGTGATATTATAAGCAAAATGAAAATGGAAGCGAGTGACGAACGATGCAGCAGTGTGTTATTTTGTGCCTATCATAACGATAAGTAAGAAAACATCATCATCATCATTTCAGCCTGTAATCACCCACTGCTGAGTATAGGCCTCCCCTTTTTTCTGCCTTTCTTGTCTGTCTTGCGCGTCCCTCATCCAGGTGGTTCCTGTAAGAAAACATAAATTAATTAATTAGAAAAAAAATGATAATTATTTTTTAAACAAACTATGAAATTATACTGAACTTAACCATATTGAAGCTTCTAAATTCAAATTCTCTATACAAAAATTGAAATAAGAATCTACTAACAATATTATTGCTAATCATCGTCGATTTTTTTATAAATAAGGCCTCTAAAAACTATGTACTTATAATTAGGTACACAATATAAAATTATGTAGGTAGTATATTAATATACAATTTAATATTACCTACATTTCAAAACGATATCGGTAATAAGTCCAAATTACAAAATATTTAATTAATTATAACAACGCATAAAATGAATTACTGAAGCTCAAATCCCAAACAAACAGCTATTTACATACACTTTATTTAATACACGACGAATCACGATTTTAAACCTTACTATTTTGACATAAAGGTGCTTTTATTTTAAAGTGATTTTTGATTTTTAGTTGATTGTACATTTTCAATTAATGATAATAAATACAACAGATATGGACATAATTGTGTTTGGAGCTAATCAAACTCGTATTGCCCTTTTAAATATTATTTTGATTGGTTAATATCAGTAATTGATGAATTCATTTACGTTCACTTATTAATAAATAAAGATTAAGTTTCAATTCAATTTTTGTTGTTAATGGCTTCGTCGTCGGGGTGACAACGATTCTGCCAATTTGAGTTGGGAGGACAAGTGTTTATCGACGAAAAAAAATGAAAATTTAAACTAAAAAATAAATATAAGCAGTAAAAGATTAAGTTATTAGGTATATATAAATAGGCGTACGACAACCCAGTTTTACTAGAAATTAAAATGTCTATTTTTGCTATCTTTATTGAGAGATATATCCCACCTTAATTTATAATATACAAATTCCACGGAAAAATCGAGAATGATTTCATAGAATTATACGAACTTCGGATTCTGTTATTTAATAAATTCGTGTAGGTTGTTATCATATTATGTAAAACTTGCGACCTTTGATCGAAGTTCAATATTTTACGTAGGCTGTAATAACCATCCATTATTCCTTTCTTTCATAACAAAACAATGTATGAGGACTCCGCATTGGAATTCCCCGAACATAATTACCTACACTTTATTGATTTATTACGAAGAAAATATAGTCACGCACATCTTCCCCCGGGGGTAGGTGGAATTCATTTCAATAATAGGATAAGCTCTGGATTTGTGAAATAGACACATTTCTAATAGATATCAAAAAGCGCTAGCACGAATAGCCGAGTATATGCCTCGCCAACTACCTACCTACCATAAAAAATATACATCTTAATAAAAATACAAAAAGCTAGTTTTGTTAGTTAGCAACTGTTTAGGAATTAAGAGAAGGGACATTGTTGATGGCATAAACACCTTATTGAGTCTAGATGTAGGTAAAATCATACTGTGTGCTCTGCCTTAAGCAGACACTTTAAGCACAGAACAAAATAACTTTGTTTATTACTTGAACAATACTTTGTGTATGTTGACAGGTTGTCATAGTTAGACTATTTTTTTTTTTTTATACTAATAAGTTTATTAGTGGTTTTAAACTAACTCATGTTTCTACCAAAAAATATGAAAATTTTTAGTTGCTAGATTACTAGCTTTTAATACTAACTCAGTTATAGAAGAAAAAACATTTCATATTGTTTTTTTTTTTTATATACCACGTGCTGGGGCAGCGTTATCGCATGGAACAAACATTTGTGTGTGAGACAAATATTTGTTCCAAGTATGGATGTTTTTTCTGTTTGTCATTTGAATGTTTGTGATAGTCCGCGACACATGAATTAAACTACAGAGGTGTGCTTTAGACGTCCTTGAAAAAAACAGCTTTCTACTCTCTTACTATGCGACTTCGTCTTATTAAAAAGAAATGAGTTTAGTCAACGCGTTTGATTTTTGAGTTAGCGATTTTAAATTATACAAGCCTTAACTTTTTATATTCTTAAAATTAGTCAGTGGTGTCTGTCTTAGAATAACTAACAAAAAAAATTAAGGTCACCTGTCATAAAATCAACGAAGATTAATTGATTTTTTATTGTTTGAGCTCATGCCATCGGGTACATATAGGAAGACATCTTTTGTGTAGTTATACCCTTTTATATAGGCTTTACTAGATAACTTGTATAGAACTTAATTACGGTTTTATTATTTAGGTAAACTGTATCTACCAACAAAATTTCATTGAAAATTCATATACAGTTTGAGATGAATTCTAATTTATTAAAGAACTTATTCATAAGTGAATTAAGTAAATATGTTTACTTAATTAAATATAAATAACTTAAATATGACCTATGCATTTAGTAGATTTCTAGAAAATATTTTCATAAATGGTACTGGAAAAAAAAAATGTTATAATGTATGTACACACGCAAACAAATAGAAATAAAGTTTTAAAAAGCTATACAAAATTTTAGTTTGCATTTAACTTTTACTTAAAAGGTTAGTGTTTCAATCACGTACTAAGTTAAAACAAACATGTAGGCACTGTTGGCAAAGAGAAGTTAAACAAATCCTTATTATAAAAATAGATGCCACAGATTCGTGAACAGGCTTCGTTTGTTTTTACTTGCTCGACAAGAAATATGAAAACAAATGCTTAGAGTTCGCAACCATAAGTTCAACTGTTTTTGTATGCATGCATTTTACATTATAGTTGGAAGTTCTAATGCGCTTGTTGTGCAGAATGCTTTAGAAATTGAGCGCCAAAAACGCTTGAGTAAGGAACTGAAAGTATACCAAACATTCAATGTGTAATGCAACGAATCTTGAAGAGAAAGAACAATAGTGATTAGGTATTTATTTGATAACTAACTGTCCCCCGCGACTTTGTCCGCGTGTTTTATTCTCAACGGTTTTTCATTGTTTCAACATTTTTCGTTTATGCTCCGCTCCTTTTAAGCTTATAGCCTTCCTTAATAAATGGGCTATCCAACACTGAAAGAATTTTTCAAATCGGACCAGTAGTTCCTGAGATTAGCGCGTTCAAACAAAACAAACAAACAAACTCTTCAGCTTTATACTATATTAGTATATATTATATATTCAAATCCATTGCTAATTAATGAATTTTGAGCAGTCTGATGAGTATTATCTATGGTACGGCAATGACTTTTTTATGGACTCCTGCACTAACTAATTAAATCCTTGTGCCCCGGGGGTTTTACAAATATACAAATCACATGCCACAGAACACCCAGACTTAGAACAAGCGTTTGTGGATCACACAAATGCTTGTCCTCTGCGGGGATCGAACCCGCATCACGTTGCGCACGGTGGTATTTTGCGTGATAACCTACACCGCTCAGCTATGTGGTGAAAAAAGAAATGATTTCGTTTTTTAAAGAAGTTCACACACACAGACAGACAGGACAGAAAATTCTAGAACTATTTCGGGAAAACCTCTAAACCGTGGAAATAGGTTATATAAAAAAATATGTTTGCCTGAATATACGGTACCTATTCTATTGTGGCCTTTGTCGACTATCTTTTATAAAGAAACATTCGTCATGCACGTTCGTCATCTGTAGAATGTATTCCGTGGCAGTGCTTTGTATGTGTTTGGCCTATTTTCGCCTATATTCGCCGACAAAAGGACAGCCTAACGCCATATTTACTAAACATCGGGTAACGGACGGCTGTCAAAGCTGTTTCTATTTGAACCGTGTTTACCAGTTAACGATACGAACGGTATTGGAGTAATTTGAGGGAGACTCTGTTTTGAATACACCTAATTCCTAAGCAAAGTGGAAGTCTCCATTTTCATTCTTTGTTTAGTTCGTTAGGATTGAATGAAAAAGTAAATAATTTATAAAAATGTACAGGTATATGCTTATAACAAGATCAAATGGGATATAATCCAAGGTTATCAATTTGTGACATGTGTAATTTCGGAGAAATATATATATCCGTCGTTATCTATACTAATATTGTAAATGCGAAAGTAATTTTGTCTGTCTATCTGTATGTCTGTTACACTTTCACGGTTAAAGCACTGGACCGATTTAGATTATACTTGGTATGGGGTAAGCTTGGATCCCAAGAACGGAGGCTACTTCTTTCCGCGATAACCGACAACCGTGCGGGGAAAGCCGCGGGCAACAGCTAGTTAACAATAAATTGTTGTAGATTTTTTTGACTTAACACGATAAATAAACCAGTTTACAAGAACAATGTTTTATATACGTTTAGCTCTATGTAGTTCTATTTTCGACTTTCGCTTAGAGTTTATCACATTTAAGGCGTTGATTATGAGTTCATTTTACATTTGACATAGTCCCTATACAGGATACAAGAATACTCTTTTTACACCCTGTATATTGACAGAGAGTTCACACGAAATATAGCCACACAAATTTACCTTACAAATGACACATTCCGGAGGTAACAGAAATAAAATCAGGCAACACAATTTGTTTCTATGTACCCGAGAAGCATCTCAGTGTCCTAAAACATTTTATTCGCTACCGTAATACAGACGTAGGTAGTAGCCTGGTGTAGGAATTTCCACCATAACTCATTCACTTGGGAGATTTGTTCTTATCAAAGTAAATTGGAGACAAATTGCTTAGAGAGTGCAGTGTGGTGTAGTTTATGAGCGGAAGCGGGGAATATGGTACTCTGCTGTGTGGTCCCTGGTAAAGGAAAAAGAGAAGGAGCTCTGAAGTTTTAGCTGGTAAATTTTCCGGGTGTCAATCTCGCCTGCCGCAGGACAGAGAAGGACACAACTACAAAGATAAAAATGTTATGATTCTCTAATTACCTTACATTTCTCAAATTTTCTTTTTACATTTACTAGCCGCACAAGTTGAGAAAACATTAAAGAATTATACACAAAAACCTTTCTCTTGAATCACTCTATCCATTGGTGAAAATCCGTTTGGTTGTTTTTGAGTTTAACGCGTTCAGACAGACAGATAGACAAGGCGGAAGACTTTGTTTTATAATATGTATAAATGTTTATGAGTTACTCAAACCTTATATTTACTTAGGGCTGCTTTTTCCAACGCCAGATATTTTGTATTTGTGGAATAAAGTTGACACCTGACAGATTTTGTATGGAAGAAAAAAAACTAAATGATTCCTTGGATAACAGTATTTGGCGTAATCTAGGCCATGAGCCTTTCTTACAACTGAGTAATTTTAAAGTTGAATTTACCCTAACCATGATTACTACAAATCGCTTAACACTTGTACCACATCTCAACAGCTCACTAACAGATTTTTTCCCATTAAAATATATACAAAGGGGGTTATCACCAGCCTCTTAGGGGAAAATTGTATATGTTTATTATAATGGGTAATTTATTTTTCTCCAGACTGCCATGGCCCTTTAAATTGCCATGTATATGTAGAGATGATGGGAATATCTCGTACTTAATGAGGTATATAACGACTACAGTGATGGGGTTCTGAATATTCGGCCTTACTATAGGCCTATTAGAGACTTGACTCGAGTATTGAAGCGCTCTATACGTTATTTTTTCCGTATATACTTTTTCTCGGTGGAGAAATGGAGTTCCCTATCTGTTATCTAAGGTACATCTTTACATAGTATGAAACAAAGTTGCTCCCGCTATCTGTACGCTTAGATCTTCTAAACTACGCGATCGATTTTAATGCAGTCTGCAATAGATAAAGTGATTCAAGAAAAAGGTTTATTGCACCAGGATTAATGCCAAGGATAAGATCTACTTATCTAATGAAATACAAAACTTGGCAAAGCTCAAAATTGGCTGAAAAGGTATCACCATTAATAAGCTGCCCAGCATGCCCTACCACCTGCACTTGCGAGGACCTGTACAAGGCTATGGACAACGCTGTTTGCGCGGCTGAGTACTGGTCTGGGGAAATTTGACTGCCATTGATCGACTCGCTAAGAAGAAGACCATAATTTTGATAAGCTATACTTAGGAAATACATTAGCGTCTCTTTTTTTTAATTCTTTCATTTTCTATTGTATTTTAGATATAAGCTCTCAGCTTTTATGCTTCTGATATTACCTGCCTAAAAATTGCCACCGCAAAAGACAATTTTCTTGAAAGGCGATACATTTATTTAACCTCATTTTATTTTTCCGATATCTCTCGATAAAATTTCCGCTATTTTTATCTCGTTAATTGAAATTACTTGTAAGTGGGCAACGTCGGAACAGAAAATTGTTACAAAAAAAATCTTTGATGACGGTTATGGAGTAATGATGGTATCCTGTAAGCAGTTGTTAGGCGTATTTGTGTTCTACTTAACAACCTGCACCACATGTTTTTGGAAAGAAATGCAAATATATTTTTAGAACTGTTTAGATCTCTAAAGCAATAATCCATCGCTCATTTTAAATTTAATTTAACTATTTAAATGAAACTTAGATTTTAGTTCCCGACGTTTCGACGTATTTATAGGTGTAATTATAGGTGTTATGATCTGTGTCAGTCTGTCCGTGACCACGATAGAACCCGTTTAAAAAGTAATTTTATTTCAATGTTTAACATTCGTGTAAAGGTAATATTAAACTAGCTTTTGCCCGCTGCTCTGCCCGCGTGGATGTCGGTTATTTCAGCAAAAAGTAGTCTACGTTTTTTTTATGTACACATACAATATCATGCGTACATACATAAAACAAATGTACAAAGGTCCTGCTTATTTCTAAAGAAATCTCTGAGAGCAGACTCGCGATAGGAGAAGTAGTAAATAATGTAGTCCTTTCTTAATTTTTTACCTACATAGTAAATTTAATCAAAATCCAATTTGGTTTATAGCCGTAAAAGTGTTACATACAGACAGACAGACAGTGTTACTTTTGCATTTATAATATTGGTATTTATCGGGCCCACACTCCCACACTAAGTTTGTCGTCTTTTTCTTCTCTCCGTATTTCTTACAAGATATCAAATATCGATATAAGTCTCGAATAAAAAACATTCTGAGACGTTAACCCAATAATTTAGGTTGCTCATTTCCTTCTACCCTAGCTACTCGAAATACACAAATCCAAATATTATTGTTTATTACCAAAAATACAAGTTATCCACGTAACCAATCACGTACAAAGTCATTAACGTTATCGGGACCCTCCCAATTAATGACCAACTTTGTACCCTGACGACTTTCCGATATCCGCTATTAGACATTTTGGTACACAACCGACACTTAGGGACCAGAAAATATGATAATTTACTTGTAAATGTTTGCTGTAATGAAATAAAAATGGTAAGAAATTGGAGAAATGTAGGGAGCGAAAACAAGACACCTTTGGCTGGATTTCTCATACCGACATATAATTATTTCGTTTGCAATACCTTTAAAATACAAATCATTTACTATGTTGATTATCATTGTTTTGTAACAGCTTGGAATATCCAATTCCTACAATGCTACTTCATAAGTCAGAGGTATTCAATATACTTTCAGGCGTGCCTAAATGTAAAAAATATTTTTACACCGAAAAACAAATTGCTTTATTGGTATTAACACCATACACGTGTACAAGATAAAATATCCAATCTATTTATTGCTGGCATATTTCTTATTAACATCTTTTCATTTTCTAAGCCACTTGCAGGGTTCTGGGGCTTTCTACGGTTCTTCGGCATTGCACCATTACCCTGGGACAAGAAAACGTCTTCCCCAGATAACTTGGCGGGATTAGGAACCTGGGCCACATTGCTGTCTACCTCAGACTCCTTTAATTATACCCAAAGGCTTTTATCTAAGTACCCATGAAGAAAGCACGGTTTGGAATGCGATTGTTTGTTTAAAATGAGTGTCTCCGCACTTCGGTGGATAGAGTCGTCACTATAAGTTTCTTTGTTGTTGAAACTCCTCGAACTAAATGCCACCCAGTTTTGGAAACTTGGACAATTACTCTATATTTGTTAACTGCTTTGAAATAGGTTGTTCCAGAACTAGACTTCCTAAAGAAAACTGGAGTTCAAAGATTAAATCTACTAGAACGTCTTTGTTTATAGTGCTGAAGTTAAAATAAGTCAAAAGCCGTTCAAAGACACATTATGTAACGAGCTAATTTAGTTATTGGTGCGTGGCATCTTATGTTTCGGGAAAGTAAGCTTCCAGCTCTAGGCAATCGTTAGGCAAACTTCCAAAGACATTTCGCTATTTACTTTTTATTACCGTATTCAAATATACAGCACGCTTCAAAGAGAAAACTAAATGGAAGACTCGAATTAGGCAATAATAAAGTCTTAACTACTGAAATTATTGTTGTTTTCGTGTTTCAGTACTAATAAATACCTTCTAGGATTGATTGGGATCAGTTCAAGGCTATAAATGATAATAAATTTTGATTTAAGTAATGGAATATTTTGGGAAATTAAAGGAATTTTCGCTAAAATCAGAAAATGATAAAATTAAGACTACCAGATTAAGAAATATTTATTAGAAATTATAAAAACAAATATTTAATTAACGTTTGGAAGAATTGCGTTAAATGAAGCTTCCGCAAATGTAGAACAAACCGTGGTGCATAAAAATCTAAAAAGCTTGGCTGTTAAATCGGATTCAAAAGTATTTCAATTTTTTCATATCAAATTGAATTGATCCAGGGTAGACATAGAAATGTTTTATGTAGCACTGAGGGTTTTCTTCGAAGCCTTTGGTAGACAATGAGCCGATATCCGCGGTGGACGGTCAGAGACCGTGTAATCGATGTTTGGTACAAATCATAAGCGTTTGCTAACTTGATCGACTAGCGACAGCCATCGCCGCGTCAGCTCAAGATTAGTAACTCCTCTTGGGTCCGAAGCTAGTCGTGCGATCCACAAAAAAATATTACCTTAAGTCATTAAATATTTAAAGCTTGATCCTGTTTATATTTGACTTTGATTTTTGAGATTTTCGTATTTAGGTTTTTTTGATGGATTTTATGGCTAAACAACTCTGAGCATGAAAAAATCATCAGACTCAAATAAGGAATATTATGCCTACATAATATGATGGATGACAATCGCTAACAGTTTATATTGGGACCAGCAGGAAACAATGTTAACACATTCGTTCAAAGGCGACCATGAAGAAAATAACAATGAACGATTTTGTGAGTCGTGCAATGAAAAAGGATTTTTTTTAGATCGCTTTTATTTGAATCTGTTGATATATAACCGATTTATTTTATGTTAGATTATAATTCTATACAGTATTTTGGAAATCCGCCATAGTGGGAAGTTATAGAAAATTCTTGGTGTTTCCGTTCCAAATTCGGAAAAAAGTATCAGCTTTCTATATTTCTGCTGAGTCTTAGAAATCAGTCTGGTCTCCATTAGATTACTAAACATGGTAATTTTGTTGGGTTGTTTCATTTCTTGTTTAATTTATTAACATGAACCTGTTACCCAGGTGTTTGGTACCCATCTAACAATTGCGTTTAATTCGTGAAGATTGTATAACCAAACTATCTATACCTAGCATTATGATAGCCATTGGTTAATATCTTACCCGTTGTATGTTATGTATTCCATTTAACAAAAATTTCTCGCCCTTCATGTCCATGTTTAAACTTCTTATCTTAGCTTATAATGTTATCTTTTATCTATTTAGAAAAAAAATCCGATGTAATTTTCATGGTTTACTTAAAACAAGTAATTGTTTACAATAGGGATGTTTCCTGGGTATGAAAAGTTAAAATCTATTTAGTCCGTCAGTTAGATAATAAATATTAGACACGTATTTTTTCTTTTACCAAAACAATAAAAAATTACAAAGATACAGCGCTTTAAAGTTTCGGAGTGGGGGCTTGTGACGCCACGCCTTGGTAAAAATTGTAGCGAGGAGTGACGTCACGCGTACTTTCCGTTCTCTGTATTTTGATCATTTTTTGTTTGCAGGAAAAAAGAAAAAATACGTGTCCAATAAAATCCATTAATCTACCAGGCGGACATTAAAAAAAAATAGGAAACATGCCTATTGTACATAGACATTCTAGATGTTATTAAGACTATTTCTACCTGTACAAACAATTCAAATGTTTCAAAATAACCTAATTAACCAGTTTGCAAACAAAGCTGTGCCCACGCTATCCACCAGAAGTCAAACAATGAGTTTGAATTTTCAGCATTTGGGATGCAAAACAATAGTCGATAATTAAATAATTCAGTGAATTGTGTTCACCGTTGCGGTAATGTGGGTGTGGGTCACCCACGTTATAAGCTTAGAAGTGCTGGTTTAATAGGGGTGAAGTTATTTTATTGGAAATAGAATTTGCGTTCGAGGTCTTTATTACCGTGTGTAGGTACTTCACAATGGAAGGTTTCCATAAATGATCTCTTTAATAAAGCTTTGTTGAACTCTGTTTACAATGATGCTTAATGAATTATTGAACTTAATTATATTATCCATAGATTTTGCTATTTTGACCGCTAATTTGCATATTACATTTATTTCATCGACACGAGCTGAAATATTAATTCCATTAAAAACAGTTATTCATTTGATGAGGTTAAAAGTGATACCACAGCCGCAGCCACAAGCTAGAATAAAGTCATTAAATACGAACCATTAGTTTGAACGGTCACTCGTGTGGTGCAAAATAAAATTATATTTGCACCGCACCAGTGGTCGTCTGTTGTTTTTGAATTGAAATTTATTTTGCTATTAAAATTATAAGCTTGTTCTATTATTACATTTTGCATGAATTATCAGTGAGGTTTAATTATTATTAGATACATAAAGCCAACATAATAAAAATTCATATTGTAATGCATTTCATAATGGGAATAATTCAATTATTTTAGCTCATTTATCAATCCTATTTTCATGCGTCTAGGTAGTGCTGATCACTACTGTTACATTGATCTTAATAAAAGAGTATTAAGCTTTAATCAGTATATTTAAATACCTAAAACCAAAATATTTCCCAGAAATGTTTTTTTGAGATCCTTAAAATTTTTAATATTATCTTATACTTAGGTTCGGGTGTTAGCAAATATTTCTTTACAATATTTTCCTGTCTCCACCGCCTTCGCAGTAACGTACCCTCCATTTGATCGACAAGATACGCCCCAATCCCTTGACTCGACGTAACGGTGCGAGAGATTTCATGTTAAAATACAATGTTTTGACAGATTCGGGCAGTCCAAATGTGTTTTAAGGGCTTTACTTTAGAAAAAGCTCCGTACTTCCTTTTTTATTTTACTTTAGTCTTGCTCAATATTTAGATCTTGTTCTTAAGGGTTGTTTATAGTTTATTTTATGGTAATACGCTTTGGGGCTGCAAAACAAAATGTGATAATGTGGTGATAATTCTGTGGAAAACGAAATACAGGTATACAATCAATCTTATTATTGCTGCGAAAGGTGGTTTGGCCAAAGAAGCTATAGTTTTTTTTTTGCGTGGGAAACAAAACACTTATGATTTTGTAATTAATTGAATGCTCCGAGTGCTCTTAGAATGTTCAATTCTAATACTGTTACTTACTATTTCTGTTCTGAAGTCTCTAGGTCTTTGTTTTCAATCTTAGTGTATTTTAGGAACTTAAAGGGTAACAATAATAAAACTACTGAATAAATTAAGGCCGTCCCTAAGGTACTCGTTCCACATAATGGAATCGATTATACGTACCTACATGAAATATCAATTTATCCCAAATAGCTTTAGTCGTACAAAGGATGGAATTCATCGTAAATGCAATGACAACTAATCGAACGAAACCCACAATTGACATGACTGCATATGACAGCAGCACCAATTCCATGATGTCAGTCCAAAAATTATAATGACAGAATGTTTCCACGCTATTGGTTTGAATCATTTACAATTACCATCACCAAATATATAATATATTATGACTTTAATTGATATTATTGTCACAATAAAGTAATTTTGCAAGAAAAAATTTAAAAGTAGTCACCTTTTTCTTTAAATCCCACTTGACATGTACACAAATAACCGGCACGTTAAAAGGCTTTTTTAAACAGCATTTTTGTACACCCTAAAAAACTCTTAGCAATTAAAATCCTAGTCAATCATTCATTGTATACATGACGGACGAACACACACATTTTGATATTAATGCCGCTTTAAATTTATAGAGTAGGTGCTGGCGGGTGCAATGGACCTGACAGAACCATTTCCTCCCTCAGGGACCCCGAGGGTGTCACGCTTTGAGACCATCCCGCATTTGTTTTTGCGGTATTTTGCGTTTCGTGACGGAATTTAGAATATTACAGAGATTTTTGGTATTCTCAGTTATAAAGCGGTATTTTATCATTACGCCTTTATTCCATGTAACTTAAAATGTTTGAGCATGAATGCGTAATTTTTTTTTTTTTTTTTTTTTTTATTAAGAGTGAGAAGTCTTAACAGTCCTGTAAAATAATCAAGCGCGATTCCCGTAAGTACGTGCAAAATCCGCGGTGAAATTGATAAATCTATGGGATTCCGAAGGCATTACTTAACGCCCTTCGTTCAGAAATATCATCAGAGATATTTCGTCCTCTATTTCCATGTAACTGGATCAGTAGGTCAGGTACGTAATGTGTTAGAGTATTCCAAGGAATTTTTGCTTAGTTCGGCTTATTGGTATTCAAATTCGATTTCGTAAGATTTCACCGTAAATAATGTTTTCTGATGGAATTTCACGTTTCTTACTTTGTCACGGTGTCTTACATTGACAGACAGTAGCATACAGAGATGCACTCTCTATTCCGTCACTCAACTCGTTTGAGAGAAATAACCAGAGAGAATCAGACACAAAATTCACGGTAAACTTGATTTCCAAATATTACAATCCACGCTTAACTTTCCCAATGCTTGATTCTGACGTTAAAAATTGCAAATCAGGTTTGGAACCTTTCGCTTCACCTGACCCGTTCTTCAGTTGGGTTACAAACGAACCACTAGACCTATTCTAAGTAGTGCCTCAAACATTAGGTAGGTACTAACAAAACCAAACGTTGTGCAAGTAACAATTATCACAGAACATTATGCTGCTATTTACGAATCGTTCAGATCGGTTATACCACGTTTCACACTACAGGCGTTAATTGAAGCTCTGGTTTCGAAATGTTATCGTTTCTTATTTCTCTTACATACAGACTTTTTGTTTCATATTTTAGTCTGATAATTCGTAGAACCATATTGTAGCTAGGTGAAGGCAGGTATGCTACATCAGGAACCTTAGAAATGCCAAAATTATTAAAATTACCAAAAACTGAATTTGATTCTTAAATTGAAGCAAAAAATTGTTTTGTTTTTCCTCGCTAAATTTACTACTACCAAAGTTATTTCTATTTATATGTTAAACAAAAATTCATAATACAGGAAAAACAACGCACAAAGGTATACATTTTGCGCCCATATCAAAGACATACATTGTTTTTTATCTGTTGCCAATGTTATCGAATTGCCGCTCCAATTTGGGCCTGACATCAAAAAAGGAAATCTGCCTTGCATTTATTTCATTCTTTGACGGTCTCTCTGTATTTATATTTACTTGTTCACCGAATATTCTAGGCTTGCTTATTGTGGCGGGAAAATAGCGCTGAATATTTCAACGGGTCAAAATTAAATGGCCTCTCGTAATAAGTATGTACAACGAACCCTGGGCTGCGTGACACTTAGAATTAACTGTACTTGCTGAAAGTTGTAAATTGTCTTTGATGGAGCATTAATTTTCGTAAAATTTAATTACTATTGCTATTTGTCTGTTTGGATATTTATTTGACAAACTGAAAATGTTTTAAAGAATACTCACATTAAAAGCACTAAACAAAAAATAAACGAATATTGTGGCAAAGGCTGTGTGTTGTACTGTAATGTGCTGAAACTGTGGCAAGTTTAATATCTCCAAATTTTCAAAATTATTATCTAATCTAATATTATAAAGCTGAAGAGTTTGTTTGTTTGTTTATTTGTTTGTTTGAACGCGCTAATCTCAGGAACTACTGGTTCGATTTTAAAAAATCTTTTTGTATTGGATAGTCCGTTTATTGAGGAAGGCTATAGGCTATATAACATCACGCTACGACCAATAGGAGTGGAGCATAAATGAAAAATGTTGCAAAAATGGAAAACCGTTGAAACTAAAACACGCGAACAAAGTCGCGGGGGACAGCTAGTAGTATATAAGTATCAAAATTGTACTTTTAATAGAGAGCACCAAGTAACTCGTCCTTCACTTAACTTTTCACTTAAAAAAAACCCCTTTAACATGCATGTATACCAACCCAATTTTCCAAATTGATCCCGTTACAAGCGTGTCAATATTTGTTGGATGCAATCGAACTTTAAGTATGATTTACACCTGGCTGGACCGAACGGAGCGCACGACACACGAAATTAAAATTTATCGATTACATGTAAAGTTCAAAATTATTTAAGACACATTTTTATTTTCGTGTCAGTACTTATATTCGTTTTGTTCATCTAGTAATATGTTATGATCGCTCAGCTGCAGTTCGTTTGCATTCGTGTGCGTTCGGATAGTGTCGTGTGCTTTCGGTAATTGTCGTGCATGTTCGGGTAGTTTTATTTCGGTTGGATATTTAAATATATCAAAAGTCAAAGCTTAGTTACTTCTGTATCCAATTTTGGATTTGTTTAACACCTAGTCGCTAAGTCACAGTTAAAATTATTTTATCTTCTATCTACAATGCCTGGCAATATCTCTTGTAAATTA
This sequence comes from Diachrysia chrysitis, assembly GCA_932294365.1. NCBI lineage: Eukaryota > Metazoa > Arthropoda > Insecta > Lepidoptera > Noctuidae > Diachrysia > Diachrysia chrysitis. The sequence goes on along the minus strand of OW028659.1, from coordinate 1,430,528 downwards.
GCTATAGTAATTAATGATAACACAACAAAATAGTCAGTAGCTCGGAAACTATAACGTTAAATGCCCCATTAGCCTAAGCCCTTGTACTGACAACCAATAAACAGAAAAATACAAAAGGTTGACAGTTAAAATGTCAAATGACATTCTTCTTCTTTTGTGTCGATGGTTATCTTCCAATCTTCGTAGTCGAGTGGCGTACAAACCGGTTTTCAAGGGGTCGCCAGCTCTGAGGTCCCGGGTTCGATCCCCGGCCGGGTCAATGTAGAAAACCCCTTTATTACATTGTCTCGGGTCTGGGTGTTTGTGGTACCGTCGTTGTCTCTGAATTCCATAACACAAGTGCTTTAGCTACTTACTTTGGGTTCAGAGCAATCTATGTTATGTTGTCCACATTTATTATTATTATTATCTGACCAGCCCAAAAGACAGCCAAATCTATTGCTCTTTGATAAGCCCCTTTGAGACCTTCTGCTGTGGCGCTAACTGGGCATCAAGTCCGCCTTATGTACGTCTTTTTGGTATGCATTGAAGTATCATTTAATAAAAGGCTTACTTACTTAATATAGGTTATTCTGAAGACATTTCTCAACCTATATTTGTGTCAGTTTTTATTCATCGGAATCCGCTGAGTATTTTACATGAAATAACTACCATTCTGACCTCCAGAACTTTCTTACTAGGCGAAACCAGTGCAAAAGGCAGTATATCTTTTCTAACCTGCAGAGGTTTAACGACTTATGTATTTCAGTACAAACACGATACTCAATTATAATTAATATATTAATTATTTGTTGAAATAACTCATTTTATAGAAGTTCTCAAATAAATAATCCTTACTAATAGTATAAATGCGAAAGTAACTGTCTGTCTATCTGTCTGTCGCGATTTCACGCGAAAACTACTGAACCGGTTTAAATGAAATTTGGTACACAAATAGTCTAGACTCTGAGAAAGGACATAGGCTACTTTTTGCCGCGACAACCGACATCCACATGGGCAGAGCCGCGGGATACAGCTAGTAACATGCGAAACTTTATTTTAGTATGTCATAAGTCCATTTAAATTGACGTAGTGTGATGCAGTGGCGTGGTATGTATGCGATGGTAAGACTAACGAGTTAGAATTGATTCATTTAACATATGAGCTTGCTTAATAGTCGGGGCAATCAGGCAGATGCAACACGCGAGACTAATGCGGATGTGCAAGGTGGCGACGATGAATTTTGACGAGAGATTGTAAATTAAGTTAATAAATAATCTTTACTAATATTATAAATGCGAAAGTAACTCTGTCTGTCTGTCTGTATCGCTTTCACGCCAAAACTACTGAACTGAATTAAATGAAATATAGTACACAGTCTAGAGCCTGAGAAAGGACATAGGCTACTTTTTGCCGCGATAATCGACATCCACGCGGGCGGAGTCGCGGGAAACAGCTAGTATTATTATATTGTACTGTCAATATGTAGTACCTAGATACGAGTTGATCTAACAGTTTAACAAACATTTGTGTCTTTAAATGCTTGTTCTAAGTCTGGGTGTTCTGTGTGCATGTGATTTGAATTTTTATAAAACCCTTCGCGACACAGGGATTAAATTTCTTAGTGCGGGAGTCGTAACAAAAAAAAGTTTAGACAGTAGGTATTATTGGGGGTAATTTAAGAGAACACGATTTCTTGATAATTATTCTTTCAATGCCAAGACGAGTTTTGGTCAAGTTCTTAAAAGTAGTACTAAATAAAGGAAATGATTTAGATAACCTAAATAATTTCCTATATTTATTTAGTACCAGCTTTTTCCCGAGGTTTTGACCGCGTGGGTTTCGGTTATCACGGCAAAACGTAGCCTACGTTCTTTCTGGGGTTCGAAGGTTACCCCATACCAAGTTACATCCAAATCTGAGAAGCGTTTAGCCGTGAAATCGTAACAGACAGACAGACAGTTATTTTCGCGGTTATAATATGAGTTAGTTTTTTTGTTTCTTTATTTTTTTACATATATTAATAAAGAATTTATGATTTTAACATATTATTGAATTTCAATCATACTTAAAAAGACAGCATTTATAAAGTAAATAAAGTTTTATTAGTTTCATAAAATAATATTCCAAGAAGCACCACATCCACACAACTCCAAATCGACATACATAACCCGTAAATAACTCCGGTAGGTCAATAAAAGCGTAACCCCGGTACAACAGGCCCTCATTGACGGCACTGTCCATTGTAAGGGTTATCAAACACATTGGTTCATTGTGAACCGTGTATACAATGTGTATATGTGTTCCACTTTATGGGGTATAAATTGTATAAATTGTACAGCTATTGAATGTGGTAATAAGATAAATACGGTTATGGGTTTTAAATAATAATATATTGGTATATTTTTCATTATTTATAGTAATTGGTTGTATACCTGTCCTTGCTTGTTTATGGTATTAAAAGAATATGGAAATTTTGTTTTGTAATTGAGTTTTGATTAATTTAATGAAATATGTTTTTTTTTTTTTTTATGAAAGTGGTAAGAGCCAGGCTTGCTGTTGCGATCCCATGTAGGTATTGGGGGTAAATGTACGGACGAAATACCTTATTTTTGACATTAATTAATCCTTAAATTGTAAAAAATACCTTTTCAAAACTAAAAAGTTAATTGCAGGTAAAAAACTGTTTTGAAATAATTGCAGTTTTTCATGCTTCTGGATTGCAGTAATTCTCATAGCAGTAAAGCTTAACATGAGAATTTCGAACCGACATATAACGAATTGTGCAACCACAAAAAGTACCTTGTTCCTTAATGCCTACAAGCGTGATATTACACAAACAATGGTTTACGTATATCCTTGCAAATAAATCGCCGTGCAATCGCTAGGGGTAGCTGTATAACATACGGGAACATAAGAAAGAGATGCCCATTTCACGGTGCTTAGAACATTACCAGTCTCGCTGTGCAATGTTATTGCGTGGCCCAAGTTATAAGCTGAAGCGATTTACGGTGATGATGATGCGGTAAAAAATTCATAAATCTGTATTCTACGCTCTCTTTTAAGATAATGTTTATCATATTATGTGTAAATTAACTCAACTCGTGTAACTCAAACGGAAGAGTTTTAAATATAAAGATAGATTTGTTTTATTTAACATTTAGTCCGAGCCTGCAACTGATTGTAGATCGTTTGTCTCATTTTCTTGGAATTACTTAAAGACAAACATTCTACTCGTAATTAAATACAAATAATAGAAAGCAAAACTTAAACCTCAGGCAGGACTCGAACCTGTGACTACTGGCTCAACGCGCCAGTCGCTTTACCAACTAAGCTACCGAAGTCACTACCTAGAAAGTTTATTTTTTTTTTCTACTTATTAAATCTTAGGGCCAGTGGTCGCAGGTTCGAGTCCTGCCTGAGTTTTAAGTTTTTCTTTACTATTTGCATTTAGTTACAAATATTCGCTCCACAAGCTTTAATGCTTTACAAATAATTAAAAATTATATTCTAATCCTAATTAAAATGCAATGGTTAGGTTTTAGTTAGAAAAATATTATTTATTTAAATTTTTCTTTCGCCTCACCTTCGTTACAAATTTTTTCTTACAACTTGAACCACACAACGCAGTCAAACATAAGGCACAGATCACACTGTGGAACGCACTTACTTCCAAATTACTCGCAGTTTATGCGCGCCCTTACTCTCACCGAATGTAATTATCGCGAGCTGCTCATATCGTCGCACTAACGAGAGACGATCTAGATAAATCTCACAAAAACATATTAAGTCATTAATCTTTATTTTTGCAAAAATATTCTAGGGACATTTTAAGTTGGTTAGACATTAATGTCTAACACAGTCTGGTCCTAAAATATTGCGGTTTTCACTTAATCACACTTAACAGTTGCGGTACCTTTTATTAAAATATGGAATTGTTTTATTTAATATTTAATAGAGACGTGATTTTTGGTAGGTCATTGTAAATTTTATCTTATTTTATTAAATTGCAATCTATATAATATCTTTATTTGTATGTAAAACTGAATCCCGATTTCCTTTAGTCACGCCATAACTTCCGAACGACTGCACCAAATAGTTTTTTTTTGCTATATTGTTTTTGTGAGGACGAGGACACATTTTTATAAAAGAAAATAAAGATAAATGTATGGAAATGTTTTGAAAATCTCACACCACTACAGCAAAGCGACCGAGTCCAATAATAAATATTTGATTGCAATTTAGCTAATTCACATAAAAAAGTAAATATTTGTAAAACCTCATGTCAAGTTTGTCAAATTGAACTTGACAGCTATGTTATGTATGACCAAATTTTTTTTTTTTCTATATCATTTGTGTTTGGTACTGTATTTATCAAAATGTGTATACCATAAGACTCGCTCACTTTAAACTGGCATAACATTTAATTTAGAATTTCATATATTCATACGATGAAATTGTTTATACAATTTAGCTTCACATAAGAAAGCTCTAATTTCATGGCTTAGCTTCAGACAAATTAATACATATAATTAATACCGTTCCCACATCCCCCCCCCCCCTTCCACGGTAATCTGTTTCTATCCGTGTTACCAACTTGGTACTAATGCGAAAGTTTGTTTGTTGTGTTTACCACTCAACGCAAGGTTTTATGACTTCATATTTCGGTGATAATGTGAATATTATTGGCTAGGGAATATTTATTCAGTTCGTAAAAGGGTGAATGACTGGATATGAAAAACAAAAATCTATTAAAAAAAACAGTAACGGATTTTTTTTTTTATTAAGGAAAAACGAAGTGAATAATGCGAATCAAATTTCAGAAGCAAATAACTAATGACGTTACGATTGTGCCTTCATTGTACAAAATCTTGAGGTCATGCGATATTTCACGTCAATGTAAAATAAAAAAGAATATGTATAAACATTTTATTAATTTACCTGATGCACATTAAAAAAAAAACGGTTAGCCCGATTCCTAAATTCACATATCACGGTAAGGAATAAATTTTATGAACAATGGCGACGTATAAAATACGGTTCATCAGCTGTGTCCTGTAAGACAGGAAGCGGACGCGTTCAAAGAAGAAAAAGAATTTTCTACTCGAAAGTTTCTGGCATCATGATTTAAATTCTATTTACCTAGTTCTCGTCTCAATTTAGTTCAGCTCTCGTATGCTTGGAGTTCAATGCGAAATAAAAATCCTCTAAAGAATATACACCTCTGGCTATCCTCACATAAAAACTAGCGTTATACAAACATAAATAATAATATAACCTTTCGTAGTCCCAAACTTTATTTCTATACACTTTCAGTATATATTACAACATTCGCGAACACATGGTTTTGTTGGCTAAGTTATTTGAAAACAAGAATAAAGTGAACCACTCGATTACAATATACAGCGAATGTTTTATGAAATCGACATCAGCTGATTAGTTTTGAAGAGACTATTTCGAGTGATGCATAATATTTAACCGATCTCTATATTGTAGGGTAAGCCTTGCCTTAGGATATTGACACTGTCAACCCCTTAAATCGAAGCACTTAAGATGGGATTGTTCTACTACAAACATGGCTCCGACAAAATTAGCTTATAACCTCAAAAGTCAATAAGATAACATGATGTCTTCTATTTTTAGGGGCTGGTATACAAATAATACTATAAACTATGGATTGATAAATGGATGTTTATAACTCGTTCTCGAAAAAATAATAAAATTTGACACACTGATAATTTATAACCTAACCCGCCTTTTTATCGATACGTCGTCGTCAGAACGCTAATCCATGTCCATTCTTTTATACTAATATTATAAATGCGAAAGTAACTCTATCTGTCTGTGCGTTCACGGCTAAACTGCTGAACTGATTTCTATAAACTTTGGAATGGAGTTAGAAACAACTTCAAGATAGGATGTAGCTAGACTTTTTACCGGGATAACCGGCATCCTCTCGAGAAAAGCCGCGGGCGAAAGCTTGTTATTTATAATTTAAGGACATTATATATATATATAATTTTGAGTTTGAAGTCATGAGTTACATAAATTCTATTTTCTTGGTTCAAGTCCCTAGCCACCTAATCGCTCGTGTATCACCTCAGGCCATGTTACCATTAAAACGCGCCAGCAACAGTCATAATTATATAAAAAGTCTCTATCTACATCATTAAAAATAACTACGCTAAATGTGATTGCCGAAAAAACATGCTTCAAATGATCTCCTTAAAAACGACGCTTGTTCTCTGTTTTTGTAAAACAGTAAAATAAACGGTACGTAATATAACATGGTAACCGTATACGCGTATAATCAATTACTAACAAGAAACTAAAAAACGATAACTTCAAACTTGGCTTTGTTGACTTAATGTAGGGAGAAATCTTTTATTTAATTAGCAAAAGTCTTGAAACAAAAGTTTTGTTTGAACAAGTAATATAAGTCTTAAGAGACTTAGTTTTAACAAAAGACGCTGCTAGTAATTATATTTATCATTATAAATACGTTATCAAACAAATTTTAAAGATATGCTTTTTCGTTGAAAATATCACGTTTTTTATAATACAAGAAGCTATTTTAATCGTTCGATGCGTATCTACCTACTTTATAATTCACAAAGCGCCAATTTCATTCTAAGTTTCAAACGTAGTCCTTTACGTAGTTGTTGAGTTTACAACCTTTGATACTTAATACGATACCGGCTGCATTCTTAATGTGGCCATTAAAGCTTTCGTGTGTGCCCCAAAGCTTTCTATTTCAGTCACACAACAGTTAACTGCACTTGCACATGTTTAAATCCGTTTCTCTTTGTTACAGGTTCTCAGAGCACATGATCTCAGAATGGAGAAGACAGTCTGGATGGTCCTGAGCCTGTTCCTGGCGTCGACGCTCGCCGACTTCACTAGCAACTGCCCACAAGAATGTAAATGCGTTTGGGCGAGCGGTAACAAGCAGGCTGACTGCTCACATTCCCATCTACAAGACATACCCAAAAACCTAAGTGCAGAGATACAAAATCTCGACCTAACGGGGAACGAACTGTATGAAGTAACCAGACATGCGTTCCAAGATGTCGGCCTAATAAACTTAAAAAAACTCATATTGAAAGAGTGCAAACTTATAACAATTCAAAGAAACGGCCTAAGTGGACTCGCTATTATGATAGAACTCGATTTATCTAAGAACGATTTAAAGATGTTACATGCTGACACGTTCAGGGAGACAGCAAAGATAAGATGGATTCTTCTTAACGACAATCAATTAGAAAAATTAGAAGATGGTTTGTTCAATAATTTGCCGTTTTTACAAAAAGTGGAACTCAGCAACAATAAAATACTACAAGTGGGAATGAAGACGTTTATGAACGTACCGAAACTCAACATCCTCAGGCTAGATGGAAACAAATTGGAATACCTAAAAATAGATACTTTGAGTGCTTTAACATCACTATCAAATTTAGATGTTCACGACAACCCATGGCGCTGTGACTGCTACCTTCAGCCCTTCAGAAACTGGGTGATCAGCAAAAACTTCTACACTTCACCAATATCCTGTGTAGATCCACCGAAAGTGCATGGAAAACTTTGGAAAGAGCTGGACTCCAGTGACTTTGCCTGCAAACCAAGTATTGTTTACCCATCTGCCAGTACTACCTTACGTACATCAGACAATAATGTCACTCTCGCCTGCCAGGTCAACGGCAACCCTTTACCAGAAGTCAACTGGGTGCTAAACGCTCAAATCATAGACGGTGCTTATAGATACCAAGGTGAACTCAAATACTACATTGTACAAAACAATTATGAGAACAGTAAATGGGTTAATCTTACTATAGTTGATGTGGGTACTACTGACAATGGAGAATACTTATGTGTTGCTAAAAACCCTGGTGGGGTTGAAGAGAGGAGTCTTACATTAGCAGTGACACAAAACCCTCCTGGTATAGTGGTTCCACCCGGCATGGACAACAACATGTTGCCTGTATTGATCGGTGTCTCGTGCACTGCAGCGATTTTCCTCATCATCCTAGTGATCATCTGCTACTGCTGCTGTAGGAAGCGAGGATCCGATAAAAAGAAACAGGCTAATTCAAACGGAGAAGCCTTGATCGAAGGCTCCGTGATACCTGAGATGGAGAAAAGTTTGATCACTGCTGTGAATCCAGTGACCAAACCACCGAGGAGGTACGACGTGCCACCATCGATAACGAGCGGAGCGACAGAAATGTCTGAACTGAATAAAACATTGCTGGACAATGATTCTGTTTTTGGTAAGTTGACTGAATTTGGCAAAAAATATTTTTGTAACAACCGACCTTAGCATGGTAAATTTTGGTAAATGCGTTATTTATAACTGTCAGAATCTAAAAATAAAATAACAATATTGGTATAACGTTAATACAAATTCAATAAGACCATAATCTGTAGGTATCATGCACTATCAATATTATAGATAAGCGAGTGAGCTTTAATGTTTGCGTTAGTAAAAGATAACTATTATCGCAAACCGTTGGTGATATCAAAAGGTGATTGACTACTTCACAAGTGGTTACTAGAAGTTGAGGCTATAAATAATGATTGCATAGGGACAAGTAACAATATAACTTAATATTATATTATGACTAATATTCCTCTTCTATTTCAGCTCACAACGAAGACGAAAAACGATCGCTTGGCTTCGACCATTTAATGAAACGATCCCAGGATGCCCTCAACGTGGAATACGGCCGTACCGACGGACGAGCATATCCTCCAGACCTGCTCTCGTTCCCTCCTAGAGCTGCCCAGATCTCCCCGGCGGCCAGCAATGCGTCCACCGTACCTGATACCACCAGACTACCACCACAACTCAATCCTATCAGTCCGATACATTCTCCCATCTATGGCACAGCAAACCAAAACCTTTTTAGAACACTGCCATATTCGCGCTCTCAGTCTCCATTCACAGCACCAATCACTCCTCCCGTTGTCACTCCTAGGCAGGGATACGTTACTATTCCCCGAAGACCTAGAGTGCCTAGCTGGTCGAGCACCGCAAGTACGGCAATCCTACCAAGCTCTGAAGCACAGGAACCCTTGTATGATAATCTAGGACTTCGAACTACAGCCGATGGCAGCTCGGTGTTATCTTTGAATAAAGCGGGTCTAGAAACTCAGTTTTCTCCAATGAGGAACCGACCCTTACCTGCCACACCCACGACCTATCCTAACAGTCCACATCAAGTCTTCTACGCGCCCATTGAAGAACAGGAACCAGCGCCGTCTCCCGTTCCACCCCAATTTAATCCTCGAAACAGTATCTGCTCGCAAATGTCGAATCAACTTTCCACTCCGGGCCCACAAGAACCCGTCAACCCAAGAATGAGCTGGACTGCGAAAAATACTTCTACGCCTCAACCTGAGCCAAGGAAAGTCTTGTTTAGCGACAACAAAAGCGATTCGCAGTCACATGTATCAGATAGCAGTACTCTAAGTCGAAGAGGCAAGCCAGAGACCGGGTCCCTCAGAAGAATCCCTAGAGTGGACAGCAAGGAGGAGCCTAGCTCTCCATCCAAAGATGACACGAAGAAAAACGACAGTACAATGAACCAGTCGGGGACTTTGGGCAGGAGTGGAAAGATACCGCCACGACCACCGCCGAAGCCGAAGAAAAAGCCGAGTACAGAAGTGAACCCGAACGAGCCACTGTTTGAAGACGAGGGCGAGGACGGTACGGAGGTGTAAAAATTTAGACTAAAGGTTTACCAAAGTGCCAATGAGCTTTTAGTGAGATGAGAGACCTACACGGTAACAGTGAAAAGACGGGATAATACAATTAATTTTTCCGCGGTGCTCCTGTAAATAGACGTTTGTGCTAGATTTTTTACTTGTCGCGTAAATTTATGGACCATTTCTAATAATGTCATAGTAACGCAATTGGAATTCGCGTACACTGTTGATTTTAAGTATTTATTGTTTGTGGTACTCTTTTGTTTGAACGGATGATCTGAATGATGCTAAATAATTTAGCGAGGATTTTCATCAATTTCCAAGACTGATTATTAATCTAAATTGACACGCTTTTGTGGTATGTTAACAGTTTCAAGCAGATTACATTTAGCACTTTAGTTTTAGATTCATCAATTATCAAATAAGTTGAACAACTCTTGATTTTGTGCTCGAAATTAACTCTCATATCATAACGTATAAGCTAGTTATTATAAAATTCCATGTTTGTCTTTTTGTATTTATAATCTACATTCCTGAATTTAGAATTGGTTCCCGAAAGTCTGCTTGAAACTGTCTGCAATCCTACATTTATTTGACATTCCTAAAAGCATTCTGTAGCAGCATTCACGCCACATTGCTAGAATGATATTCACATAGATTATATGGAAGACTGAGGCAATCCGCTTTTCTACTGTTGATCACGTCAATAGTTTGTTAAGCTTTATGTGTTTGTTTAGTTCTATGTTTCGTGTTTGTGTTGCACATTTTTCCTCTATCCTACTTTTATATGTTTTTTTTCCTTTTACGAGAATCATAAATATCAAAACTAGAATATCTTCCCAGTATCATTGTTTAAAAAAAAAATACTTTACTTTTTGATGATTTATGAAAAGCGTTTTGTAATTCTACTATCCAAGCATGATGGGAATCTTATCAGCTATTTTAATCTTAGGCTTTATTTAAAGAGTGAATAACTCAGCAGTCTTTTAAGATCCTAAAATGGCATGAAATTATTTTTGAAAGAAGACCATTACGAATTTTAACGTGTGCAACATCTTTATATTTCAGTGTTCCAAAAAGTATTTTGTTTAAAGTGTGTTCAAAGCTTTTGTGTTGTCTGCAATTTAAGTCTTTATTGCCAAGGTTTTCTATATTCAGGTATTCACCCATTAGATGTAGTGCAAAATAGAAAATATTGTGTCTACAACCAGGAGCGAGGTACAAATTATTCATGTTTGGTTTGTGTATTTGATAAAATGTGCAACACAACGCATACGCCGGTCATCGTCTACTAAAATATTTAACTTCGTATACTCTAAGTTAACAACATTTTAGTTTTTAGCCCGAGGCTGTTTCTGCTAACATATTTTATGTATTTCCATTTATAGACATAAAAAAATCATTTTAGGCAAAATCTGCCGTTACCATGCATGGATTGGATTTGTTTTCCATCAAAGTAAGCAAACTATTGCTTTAAATAATTTAAGCCTCATCTAGGAAATGTATTATTAAATTTACATCAGTGCAGCCTGTAATAGAAACACAAAAGCTTAGTCTACCTTCAAATTGTAGTAATTGAATACAGAATAACGTGTTTATTTGGAGGAATTATTTGATATTTCTTTGCCATTGTAATTAAATTTGTATATAATTAGTTGCAAAAACAAATAAATAGCTTATTAAGTAAGCTATTTTAATCACACCTTGCTTGTATATCTATCTTGTACAAACCATTTTGATACTTGATTACTCCATGTAGCGTCAAAGTTAAGCTTCATACAATTTAAAGATACACTAAGCTCATTTGAATTTACGAGAAATAGTTCCTAAACGTTTTATACCATGTGTTAGCTTATATTAGTAGCTAATTTATCATTATGATTTAAGTATTCGCTTATTTTCTGGTGCATATTTTTATATACATTTATTAGGTGTCTATTTATTTTTTTAATTGTATACCAAGGTCTCTTACTTAAAAACGCTTAAGATGGTATGTTTTTTATTTTAAATTTCATTTTATACCTATTTCAATAATGGGTGCTATTTTAATACATTTGAAAAAATTTAATAAATACAGTTTTTAATTGTCATGCAAATATCAAGACATGTTATTTTATCTAATTTGTGTGACTCGGAATGAAAATCATGGATTTATTATTTTTTGGCATCTTATCTTGTTTTATTGATCAAGCAAATTTAAGTAGGAGGCAAATTTTAATTAAGTTAAACAAGTACATGACAACGTTGTATTTTCATGAAATGTTGTAATTTGTTAGTGTCTTATTATCAAGCATTTAGCAGCTATAGGGCCGTGTACAGAATCAATGATTTTATATTCATCATGGTTTATGTATTCAATAAAATGTTTTAAATGCAATCACGTTTTTAAAGAACTCGACAGTGTCAAGCGTTAACGGTGATAGAAATCGCTTAAATGACATTAAATGTATGGCAATGACATTATTTGCGATAAGTCACGTGACTAAGACTTGTCACTTCCATACATTTATGCGATTCAATCCGCGTTAATGCTTGCCCCATAGACAAGTGGCATTTCGACAAGCGGTAATGATAATAGAAATCGCTAAAACATTAAATGTATAGAAATGACATTTCGTATCGATAAGTCACGTGACTTGGACATGTCACTTCCATGCAATTGAGCGATTCTATCAGCGTTTACGCTTGTGGAAATACCATTTGTCTAGGGGCCTTGTTTTGTCACTTGTCTAGGGGGCCTAGTTATGCGTCCTTTGTACAAATCAAATGTTTCACAAATTATCTTAACTAGCTGTTTAGAAAAGCGTTTAAATAAGCGTTTTATTTATATTTTACTTGTGCTGCCCTACCGTCTCGCGTTATTCCACTTTTTATTTGTAAATTGTACTACGTACAATATTTTTACGATGTTTACTGTAGAAATCCAGTTTTTATAGTTTTAAGCTAATGTAAATAGAAACATTATTAAAAGTGATTAAAGCTATATTTAATAGTTTTTTGTTTTATTATCCTTAATCATTTTTATACTGTTTTATTATTCAAGTACATATGACTAAGTGATATCATATGGAAACTGCTCATGTCTAGGCATAGAGTGGTAAGTCAACAAAGATGGTTACCATGTAAACAGACAGGTTTACTTGGATACCTAAGGTATTGTCCCTCGAGGTAGTTCTACTTGTACGTGGTCTGTAACCGTAGGTACTATATGGTCGGTATAAATAAAATCAATTGCCACATGTATGACGGAGCATTACTTACGAACGGCTTGTCCGATTATCGCCTAGATCCTATATCTTTTGATTCGTTATTCGTTAACGTGACGATCCGTCACTAGGCTGTCTCTCATCCGTTCGTAACCAGACGTCAGTTATTTGGGTAACAAACAGTTATTTTTTTTTTATAGGAACAGCTTTTTTTAACGCCTCGTTGATATTTTGACAGTTCGTTAAGGAAACGATTCGTTTTTTGTTTATTGGTCCCGGCCATTAGCTGCTATCTTTTATTGTATTTGTAATTGTCAGGATAAGGATTGTATGCACGAAAATTAGCAAAAAATTATCTGGTATGGTCGAAAATTTAAATGGTATATTTATTACAACTGATGGGACTGCTAGTTTAATAATAAAAGTATAATATAAATAATAATATTAATAAAACTTTATTTCATAAAAGGTATTGCAGTAGATACAGTAAAAACAAGTTACACTTAAAAATAAGAAACACAGATATGCTACAATCACATTGGTTAGAGTAATGTTCTCTTAGATAGGCTACAAAATAGCCTGTAGTAAAGAGAAATAGTGCCACATCCCTCTAGAGTGGGGAAATCAATTATAGTAACATTGCTATAGTTATAAAAAAAAGGATGATATGCTATTTATTTATTTTCTAAAACATTGGTGACAGACACGCCAATGGTGCCTTTATATCAGTAAAGTTAATTTTCGCAGTTAGATTTACTACTGATGTACAGTATTCGAACTAACAAAAACACTGAACAGAAAAATAACTAACGAGCTTTTTTATTATGACTCGAAGTTAAAACTTTGACAAACAAAGGGCGAAATAAATCGTGACCTTTGTTCGACTTATTAGTTTTTATTAAACTTTTGACTCTTATACCACAGACCAGAAAAAGAGGGAGACGCAAATATATTGCGTGTAAATGTAGTATGTGAAGCAAAAATCTTCAATTTCTAATAAGTAATTAAGAATTTTTGTGTAAAAAAAAATCTTCTAAAAATAAACTAACATTAGGATAACATTATAATCATTCTATAAAACAATTATTAAGACGGAATCATTATATTATAACTTAATTTTTAAAATATCCAGATGACAGTCGGATTATAATGACGCAACAGTATTTTTAACACAAGAAATACATCAGAACGTTTTCATTTAAGCACCCCGTATTTTGGTTTTTCTCCCAAACTTTAAAGGTCAGTATTACTATTATTACTATACTATTTTTTTCTGTTAGACAAAAAAATAATCCATTTTGATTCTGGTCTCTATACACAATGAGAGAAAACACCAAACCGAGATTTGAACTTCAAAATATTGTTTTTTTTTGGTTCTTTGTTATTTTATTTAAGTTCCACAGTTTCGACATAAGTCCTTGGGTTTTTATTAGCTTTTGAGTGTTCGAACAATGGGTGTTATGGAAGTATATTTAGACGGCGCGGCGTCCATGGTGAATTTTGAGGCATGCGTTTTATGTTTTTGTCGTAAAATAATAATGTGATTTTATTTTTTTGCTTTTAAGTTTGTAATATTTAGGTGTATATCTGTAAACACGTTTAAAGGATCGTTTTGTGGATTGTATATTAAAGGATTCTTAAATAACATAAAAAAAGTTGAATGGAATTAGGCAGGTTCAATCCTGGCACATGAAATAAGTGTAAAATTTAAATATTTTGTCTGCCTCATTGGTCTAGTATAAAAAAATTGCTGGGTTTTTTGTTTAGAAATACTTCAGTACAGCTCAGTTCGGAGTCAGGAAGTTTGGGTGGTGTTTACATCACCTAAAATGTGTAATTTGGTGATTGAAGTCAGTCCAAACAACGCTTACCCTCGAATACTAAGAAACCAAATTAACTTTAAGACGTTCTTAAATGTTTGTTTGTCGCTACTTACACCTTAAAGTAACAGAAATAGCGTGAAACTTATCGGTAACTTTAAACTTATTGACGTTTTCAGCATATCAAATACTAGCTGTCCCCCGCGACTTTGCCCGCGTGTTTTAGTTTCAACGGTTTTTCATTTTTGCAACATTTATCATTTATGCTCCGCTCCTTTTGGTCGCAGCGTAATGTTATATAGCTTATAGCCTTCCTATCAAACACTGAAATAATTTTTCAAATCGGACCAGTAGTTCCTGAGATTAGCGCGTTCAAACAATCAAACAAACAAACTCTTCAGCTTTAGGTATATATTAAGTAAGTATAGAGATATAGAAACACTTATTTTAAAACATCTAAAATTATATATTTGTACCGTTAGCTCTAGGTACACACGGCAAATTAGATAGGTTTGCAGGCTACACTAACATTTTATTTAGCTATCTAAGCGGATTATATTATGTAATAAAAATGTAAGTGTATATATAATATTATTATAATATAAAATGTGTCCTGCAAACCTATCTAGTTTGCCGTTCGTACCTACATTTTACGACTACCATGCTGATGATTCTTTGATCTTTTTAAACATATGCCTCTGATGTCTAATGAACATTATAAGCACGTGGCGCGTGAATACCCACGCATTTCCACTTATAATTTAGGCGCAAAAATGTACAGTTAACCGCAAGGCGAGTGGTATAAAGAGTTAGCAAAATCACTCCTAACTGCTTTGATTTAAAGGCACTGTCACTGTCATCCTCACTGGTTTACTGTATTAAGTTTTGTTGTTTAAGAGACTAATCTTAGTACTTACTAGTTTATTTTAACCGAAATTAAGAGGAGTTTCTGAATTAAACTGTTTCTTTGTAATTAAATACAAATAATAGAAGGAAAAAACTTAAACCTCAGGCAGGACTCGAACCTGCGACCACTGGCTTGACGCGCCAGTCGCTTTACCAACTAAGCTACCGAGGTCACTACCTGGAAGTTTAAATTTTGCCTTCTATTTTATTACGAAGTTTTATTTTAGTACGAGTTTCTTTGTGCGAAATTTCCGGTAAATTAATAATTATAATAAATAAATGTGGACAACATCACATAAATTACTCTGAACCCAAAGTAAGTAGCTAAACCACTTGTGTTATGGAATTCAGAGACAACGAAGGTACCACAATTCTCAGACCCGAGACAATGTAGAAAATTGGTTTTCTACATTGACCCGGCGGGGGTTCGAACCGGGGACCACAGAGCTAGCGACACCTTGAAAACCGCTGTGTACGCCTCTAGACCTCGGAGGTCGTCCTTTTGGAGATCGTCTAATTGTGGATCAATTTCGAAAAGAGATTATCCAAACTCCAAAATCCAACCGCAAAGAGTGTGGCTTAACCTTACCTTACAGGACAGCCCGTACGATAAATGCAATAACATAATGCTTAGCCACGAACCCTTCAAACTATTAAAACCTTTTTATAACATTTGTAAAATGATTCATATTCTAGCAGATACCTACTCAAGTTAATCTGACACTAGATAGCGTTCAAAATATAATCGAGTCCATCTGTCCGTCCGTCCTAACTTTGTTTTACTGAACAAAACAAGTCTTAATAAAGTTTTCATACTTTAATATTTCTAGTAAACGTTCGAGACACTTTAGTTTTGTATTTTATTGCTTCATTAAATAGTTTTTCTCTTGAATAGATTGTTTTTATAGTTAAACGGCTGAAATTAAACAAATTGAGAATACTTCGTGGATTAAATGCGTAAGTGCCCTAGATATTAATACGAATCAGCGCCTCTAACGGTGGGTAATGGAAGTTATATAACGATATGATCATTAACGTTTAGCCAAATCACGAAGCGGGCATTTAGCTGTTTATATCGTCAAACGCTTACTTTTTATTGATCTGGCCAGGTCATACCATGATATGGCTGACCATATCGTGAAACGGCTCTATTTCATGGAAAGGCCAGCATCATGAAATGACCAATTTACGATTTGGCCACGACAATTTCATATTGTTATTATAAATGCAAACATTGTTCTGCGTGTCAGTTATAGTCTTATATTTTGCTTCTAATCCACTAAAGCGATTTCGATGTCATTTGGTACGTAAGAAGCATGTTCTCCAAGACAATATAAAACTATTTATTTAAGGATAACTAACATATACTCGAGTGGAGCCGTGAGAGAGCCTGTTTCAAAATAAATGATTCTTTATGTTTACCCTTTAGGCCATACATGATACAGGGTGTATAAAAAGGCACGTATATTTAGTTAGCACGCCATAAAAAGCTGCACGGATTTAACGGCTATCCAACACAAAAAACAACATGCTGTGTGTTTGGGGAATTAACCTATAAAATATTCAATGGTTACGTATTGGCCGCACGTGATGAACACTCGATATGTGCAGGGCTGTATGTGGGAGTCAGCAGAAAACATCTTGAAATGGATTTTTAGAGAATCATTTAACAAAGTATCTGCGATAATTGTACTAAAAACATTGCTCGGTAAAACATAACTTTCAAATGTCTAAACGACAGTGTCAATCACTAAGAACCAATTTAGAAAAACATCAGGATGAAACCTGGATTGATAGACACTAAAATCACAAATTTAAATAAGAGTACTGAGATAGAGATGTAGGTAGATGTACGGAGACTTGTTCCCACAGTCAAACCGTGAAAATTGTTTTGTTGGACAAATATAGTGTGAGTACGAGAGTATAAATGCGAAAATAAACTCTGTCTGTCTGTCTGTCGCGCTTTCACGCCAAAACTACTGGACCGATTTGAATGATATTTGGTACACAGATAGTGTAGAGCCTGAGAAAGGACATAGGCTACTTTTTGTCGCGATAACCGACATCCACGCGGGCGGCATATAAAAATGAATCCCGATTTCCATTGGTCACTTATACACATAACTTCCGAACGACTGCACCAAATCGGATAATTCTTGTTTTTCTTATTATTGAAAGGACTAGGCTTTTATAAAGAAATAAAAAAACTTATGGTAATGTTTTGGAAATCTCACACCACCCGCACGAAGCCAGAGCGGGCAGCTAGTAGTAACTAAATAAATAATTCGCAAAACACAGTTAATTTATAGGTACTCGTTCTCTGTTTATTTCAGAAAGTCACTAGGTTGGTAGATTATTATTTTTACCTCTTCTGCCTACCCTTTTCCCAAACTATGTTGGGGTCGAATTCCAGTTTTACCGAATTCAGCTGAATATCATCTATACTAATATTATAAAGCTAAAGAGTTTGTTTGTTTGTTTATTTGAACGCGCTAATCTCAGAAACTACTGGTTCGAATTGAAAAAACTTTTTGTATAGGATAGTCCGTTTATTGAGGAAGGCTATAGGCTATATAACATCACGCTACGACCAATAGGAGCGGAGTATAAATGAAAAAAGTTGCAAAAATGAAAAACCGTTGAAACTAAAACACGCGAACAGAGTCGCGGGGGACAGCTAGTATTTTATATAAATTTATTACCTACGTATGTAGGTATAAGAATACTTTTATTTTTTACCACTGACGTGCAATGGTATCTCCTGTTTTATACTTACCCAAAGTTAGTACCTAATATACCTTTTTACGAGAACTAACACATAATAAAAAGATATCAAAACCACTTCATTTCCAACGCTAACACAATCATATCTCTACTAACATTTGAGTTTAAACAAAGCACCCACAACACAAATACAGTGCACCGCACGTAATTACGTACCAATAGGTAACGATGTCAAGCAAATCTCGACCTAAGTTCCTTATGATAGAGACGGCGACGTTTTGGTACCAATGTTGTGTACTCAACTGTACTAGGATCCAAGGGTCCAAATTCTGCCCGTAGTTAAACGACCGTACAATTATCTTCACAAAAGGAATCTAGAATTAAATCTCTGTTTGTCTGATGGCTTTTTCTCGCTCTGTTTATACATCCAGTGGGTTATAACGAAGCATTTCGATAATCAGAACTGAAAATAATAAAATATTTGGGTTTGTCTCTCATTGGCATATTTTTTTAAACCAGTTACAATGCCTGGGCAAGTATTGTTTGCAAGGTTTTCATTAAATCGTTGGTATTTAATACCTAACTCACTTGGCTAACCATGCATTTCAATATTAAAGATATGTAGCCGGCGACAACGCCATGGCGTCTTAAATGAGGCAGAGCTCTTAGGGTCAAAGATAAAATTGATTTCTAGTAGTTCGTTTGTCTCTTCTCCGATTTGGGTCATAATATACGTATTGCAGTTTAAATTTTATCTACTTTTATTTTTCTCTTTGACTTTGATTTGCGACACCGCCACCGCCGCAGCTCATGATTAAATACTCCTATTGAGTCTGAAACTAGTCGGGCGATCCCGAGAATCCGCGTCAGTAAACCGTCAATATACCTAAATAATTATAAATATGCCTCACCAAAGTTTTTGTACAAATACATACTACAAACAAGTTTAATAAATAAGAGAGGTAGTTTAAATCAGTAAAACGCATTTCATTAATTGCTTTTATATCAATTTGAATCACCAGAATTCGTCATTCCTTGGTCTACCTTATTTTAAACGTTAAAAATCAGTTACGGAAGCGAAATCTCTAAAGATTTAGCATCAAACGAGGATAGACTAATGGACGAATCCCGCTATCCTAGTTTATCCCCAACTTGTTAAAATGGCGGCTCTAGTGCTGAAAAATCGGACTATTCCGGTTTCGAACCGTAAAAGTGAAGAGCTTCTAATCTTAGTTTCGGTTCAGAAGTAAGCCCGTTGAGTTATTAAGGGTATTCGTACTAATGTCTATAAAATAACTCACAAGGGATGGTTTCTCAAGACATTTGGGATATATCCTAAGTGTAACGTTAATAAAGACTACCTAAAAGTAGTAGAGAAAGGAGAGATCTCATAAATTTTATAAGTATTGCATTACATTAGATATTTAGCAAGTCTAGATTCCATTTATATTTTTCATTGACCTGATTATGGTTTAATAAATCAGAAAAGGTTTTCTGGCGATTTTTATTAGTAAATAGTTGTTTCCCGCTTTCGGTTATCGCGGAAAAAGTAGCCCATATCCTTTCAAGGGCTCTAGACTATATGTGTACCAAATGTCATATAAATCAGTTCAATAGTTTTGGCATGAAAACGCGACAGAGAGACAGACAGAGTTGCTTACGCATTTCTAATATTAGTAAGGATTTGTTCAAATTTTAGACGTTTCCATGTAATAAAAAGATTATAATTATATAAATTACTTCTAGACGTTATTCGTCTTTGAATTACTAGTAGGTAGGTATAATATAGGTAGGTACCTTTTTTTATTATGCCGATTTTTAAAACACGAAAATATATGTGTGAGTAAAATTAAATTTCTGTCCTCAACATTGACCTATGTGCTTGCCACAAAAAAAAATGGCGTTGGAATTGTTGCGTAAGGTGGACCGTGGACATAAGGCTTCCTGGTAAAATTAAGCGATGGATTATCCTCGGTCAATCCGCTCGCACACGTTCGATAGGTAGGTAGGTATATACGTAAATAATCCTCTTTGAAATTGTTGAATATAATATCTGGGAATCACCGAAAATCTAGCAGGGATTTCAACCTTGCGAAAGACTCAATGGCCTGTGCAATATGGATGTTGACTGGATATGAAAAGTAAAAATGTATTTAGCCCGTGTAGATAATAAAAAATACAGTAGACAGGCATTTTTTACTTTTTTTACTTTTGGGAGCTGTCATAGGGACATTTTAAATCAATGTATCGTCGAAGTGTTTGGTTTCATACAATAATAAAATATACGTGTTTAATATTTTTTATTGAAATAAAGGACGATCATTAAAAAAATAATTTGTCAACACCTTTTATGGTATCTAAAACTTTATACACGGTAATTTGTATAAATGTTATAACAGGTCTTTACTTAGACGATAGTGAGTAGTAGGTACCTAATGAGTAAGTTTGTAAAAGATTTTTTTTTTCTAAAGAATCCCTAGATATTTTTTCTCAAAATGGCTGTAAAATTTGAGTTTTTCAGATTTTTGGAGTTTGGCTACTGTTTTTGGAAAATATTCTCCGTATTACAGAGGGTTGCACAAACGTTCACATATGTACACACAAAAAGAAAACCGAGACTTTGAACAAATATTACGATACGTTCATAGTGCCAGTCCATATCTGAGCCTCTGTTTGACGAAGTAGCCAAAGTGTATTATAAGTACGCCATAAAAGGTATTCTATCAACAAAGTCACAATTTTTATGGTCGTCATAAAAACAAGTGATATGACGATAAAATGGCTACTTCATGTTGATTTCAGAAAGAAAACAGAATATATATTTCTTCATCAGGAATAATAAAGCTGCTTTGACGTAATATACCTACATATTGTAATAATATACAAAATGGACAAGACCGACTTCAAAGTCTATGAAGTGGTTATGAGAATTTTCGTGCTATTTGCCACCTTGATCATAATCATTTGCAACAATAGGCATGTTTCCTAATTTTTTTTAATGTCCGCCTGGTAGATTAATGAATTTTATTGGACACGTATTTTTCTTTTTTCCTGCAAACAAAAAAATATCAAAATACAGAGAGGGGAAATTACGCGTGACGTCACTCCTCGCTACAATTTTTACCAAGGCGTGGCGTCATAAGCCCGAACTCCGAAACTTTAAAGCGCTGTATCTTTGTAATTTTTTATTGTTTTGGTAAAAGAAAAAATACGTGTCTAATATTTTTTTTATTATCTAACTGACGGACTAAATAGATTTTAACTTTTCATACCCAGGAAACATCCCTATTTGAGGCGTAGCTCTGAGGTCCCGGGTTCGGTCGCCAGACGGGTTAATGTAGAAAGCCACTTTTCTACATTGTCTCCAGTGTTTGTGAAACCTTCTTTGTCTCTGATTCTACAACACAAGTGGTTTAGCTACTTATTTTAGGTTCAGAGCAATGTATGTGATGTTGCCCATATTTATTAGTTATTATTGATGAGTCATCAACATATTAAATTGTTGACTAACTAATCTTGATAACCTTTAACTATATATGCGTGATGCAAATCTCATGTTGCAGTAGGTACATGGATAGGCGAAATGGCGGCAAGTGAAGTAATATCGGCAAAGATCAGTTAAAATTAGGCTGGTATATTTTGGGGAGTTACTCTTGAATTAATTTTAATTCTAATACAATGCCAATGCAAAATTGTTATTCATTTAGCAGGCACACAAACAACACACAGTACAAGAAATATGTCAATGTTTAGATTCCAGTTAGTTCAATCCACTAACAGTATTTTCTTTTCCAGAAAACTGAATCACAAGTCAGCTAAACTAATATCAATAGGCGTGCGGACTGGGTATGTAAAGGAAATATCCATTTAGTCCGCCAGATACATAAAAAAATAAAAAAACTCGGTTATTTTCATTTATTAAATCGATAAAAAATTTCAAGGTTTTTAAGTTTACGAGAAGGGGATTGTGACGACACTTGTGATTAAAAATTGTAGCTACAACATATATAAATATATAAAAGTACTCTGTGGGTACAACTGACATCACGCGACATTTCCATTCAGTGTATCTTCCCTTATTGATTGTTAAATTAAAAAAAATACTTGTCTATTATTTTTTAATAATCTACGCGTAAATAAAAATTTTGCTTTAGCGTTATATTGGAATTAAATTGAATTGAAGAGTAAGTGCACTGTTATGATTAAGATGCTTAGTTTCGGGTCATTATGACAAGATGGCGTTACCAGATCAAACATTCATATAGAACATCACTTGAGAATATCATAAAAATGAGGGTAGCGAAAAATAAAAAGACTGCGTTGCTTAAGTACTTAAGAATGACCAAAGGCACAGTCGTGTATTTGTGCTCCGAAATTATTCACGGTATTATAAAATAATTGACTGTTACATTTGTAAGTGATTTAAATCGGTATTTGGTAATTAGTTACTACGTGCAAATGATTATTAGTCCTTGTTATTAAAGAGAATATTGTGTGCAAGTACGGCGGGTCACAAGGTAAGTGTTTGCCTCTAAGTTTCCCTTTTGATGATCAGGGAAGTTTTTGCAAGCATTGATTGCTCTTTGTATTTTGTTGTCGGCTTGCAGAAACAGCCCTTACTTTGCGGTATATAGATAGAAATCCATAGCTCGGTGACGCGGTTAAACGCCTCAGGAATTTGTTTTGCCTTTTCCCATAATTCGCTATAACCATATCAGACCACTGTCATCTTCGAGCTTAGATTTGAACCATCACCGTCATCTGGAGCACCTAAATTATTTACTTGCAACCTACTACCTCTAAATACTGTTGATTTAATATCTTATCGGTTTGGTCGTCGCCCTCAAGCCAAATTGTACAGTAGATAGTTCAAACTAGCAAATCAAATCAGCACATTTTAAGCAGACTTCCTAAATAGGCGGAAATTCTCAATCCGTCTGTATTTATTAATGACCACGACATCTACAAAACCGCTAAAAATATTTTTAATAACCATGTCATTCCAAAAAAAATGGAATCTGAAATCGCCAACCCGCACTGAGCAAGCGTTGTGATCAATGCTCGTTCCTTCTCTATATGAGAAGAGGCCTGTGCCCAGCAGTGGGACATTTATAGGCTGGTATTATTATTATTATTTATTATTATGTCATTGTAATTGAGGAAAACTTGACAACTTAACATCGTACTAAAAAAGAAAATACTTGAAACAGACATATAAAACAGCTATTTTATATGCAAACAAAACATTTGCAATTGATTGACATTCATGAGGCACCGGATCCCAACACAGGTGCCTTGAAGATTTATAAGTATCCAAATATCCCGCGGGAGACAGAGAAAAGCGTCCTTCCCTTTCACGACAATCGACTAAGCCGTAGGCCCTATGGGACGCTTTAAAATGGTCTATTTATTACCTACAGCCTAAAGAGAAAATTTTCGCTTCCGTATTTCAAGAAAATTTAGAGTGTATTAGAAATTTGTGGTGATTATTATTTGTTTGTTGAAGGGTATAACGCTTTGTTCCCAGTGGAAGACAGTGGTGTACATAATTTCGATGGGGAATGTTACGATACTTTTCTTCGTAGAATTTTTGTGGAATAGACAGACAGGCAGCTTTAGACATGGCTAAACCTGCATAGCTCATTTTCTTTTCGTCATACATAACAATTCAGTAATCGCGTAGCTTTTGTGCTGGATGTCAACATTTTTTGCTTTCTGATTTAATCTAAGATTTTAGATTATGGGAGTCACAAATTGGTAGATGACTAATATTTTGTTAATTTCCATCAAATAGATTTAAAAAAATATTAGACAAGTATTTTTTGTACGTATTCAAAAACTCACGATGAGACATTTATTTGTAATGTCGCATGACATCATTAGCTCCCACTTCAAAACTTTGATTCGCTTTTTTTTATTTTGGAAAAGCAAAAAAAACAATTTCTTATATTTTTTTATTATCTGGCCTATTCGGGTCGGACTTATTCGATTTCGTTATTTTTCATTATTTTATTCCTAACAAAAATGCTCCACACCATTTAAAAATTATTTTTTCGCTACCAATCACAAAAATTAACATAAAAGTAATAAATAGGCATAAGTACCTATCTGAAAAACTCCTTATACTGAACTTACTTAAGTTGACTATAGGAACAACAGCCTACTCTTCTAAGATATAAGCGTGATGATATAAAACATTATACCTAACCTCTTGTACGACACGCTGAACATAAAGAGGTGAGTGAAATACCACGCGCCTTTATAGCTCAGATATATCTATTTTGTATTTTATCTATACTAATATATAAAGCTGAAGAGTTTGTTTGCTTGTTTGTTTGTTTGTTTGTTTGTTTGTTTGTTTGTTTGTTTGTTTGTTTGTTTGTTTGTTTGTTTGATTGTTTGTTTGTATGAAAGCGCTAATCTCAGGAACTACTGGTCCGATTTGAAAAAATATTTTAGTGTTGGATAGCCCATTTATTGAGGAAGGCTATAAGCTATTTAACATTACGCTGCGACCAAAAGGAGCGGAGCATAAATGAAAAATGTTGCAAAACCGTTGAAACTAATACACGCGGACAAAGTCACAGGGGACAGCTAGTTTATAATATATGGCACAGCCAATACTTGTAATTAAATACAAATTGTATAAAGGAAAAATTTGAACCTCGGGCAGGACTCGAACCTGCGACTACTGGTTCAGTGCACCAGGCGCTTACCTGGCAACCTACTAAGCTACAGTGGTCACTATTAAGGCGATACACAAATTTTTTAGCTACTTTCATATCGTTTTTACTCAGCAACTATAAAAGTTATTGACTTGAAATTTGGTTTCTAGATAGAAGAAGATATGATGAAAATAAATGTCGATCAGTTACACGATTAAAGAAACTTTCCTCGATAGTTTTATTTTTTGAAATCAGCTCAATAAAAATATTTTTTTGTTTTTTTCACCAAACTATTCAACTTAATAATATTATTTTCACACTATTTGATGCATAATCATATGATCAAGATTAATGTCGATTGATTTTTTATTCCATTCAATAGATTTCGATTAATATGAGATTTTCCATTTTGTCGCTTACGTTATTATTTCTAAGGCAATCTTTCGCGACCTTGACATATGTTTAGCTCTTTTCGTCCCGTAAGCAAGCAGTTAGTATTATCTCTGTCTTGCATTTGCGGATTGGCTCTCCAGTCCGCTTGAATCCGCCTACTCGTAAACGAAATAAAAATTCGTGTAGCGCCTTAATGTCGATTACCATTCATAGATACCAAGCAACCATTTGCGCTAAACTCCCAAATAGTAGGCTTTCCGTTTTCAAAAGCATTGGGCACGTTTATTTCACATCACGTGTCCTTATTTCCTTATACACACACGTAGAAGACCCCATAATGTTCTAGCCAACTGCCCACGCAATTAGCAAAGTTGACGAAATTTCAATAAATTAGTTCCTTAGTTTAGCAACTAGAAATCAAAAGGAAATTACCTCAAAGTTATGGGTGGAGTTCGTGGGAATAATATTTTTGTTTTCAGCTGTTCCGTTTTATTCATAGTTTGTGATGGGGTTTTTCATGGGTTTATCCCATAGAGGAATAAAAAAGTAAACTGTAGAGTGCGTATGTCGAGTATGAACTGTTGGCACCAGTATGAAAATGTAAAATCGAAAAATTTGTGTCAAAACAGAGCGCACCGTTTTATTAAAACTACTAGCTGTCCCCCGCGACTTTGTTCGCGTGTTTTAGTTTCAACGGTTTTTAATTTTTGCAACATTTTTCATTTATGCTCCGCTCCTATTGGCCGTAGCGTGATGTTATATAGCCTATAGCCTTCCTCAATAAATGGGCTATCTAACACTGAAAGAATTTTTCAAATCTGACCAGCAGTTCCTGAGATTAGCGCGTTCAAACAAACAAACAAATAAACAAACAAACAAACAAATAAACAAACAAACAAACAAACAAACTCTTCAGCTTTATAATATTAAAGTATAGATGAATCGGCGTCCGTCCCATTTAAAACAAAATACAAGAATCTCGTATGAATGAAATGACAAGAAAATAAAAGTTTTATTTAAGGCTTTTGCTCTATTCACCTGACAACCTATCATTATTTCCAAAACCAACCTCGTAAATAATTCAGCTGAATATTTGAAAGTTCTTCTTACATGTAGAATAGTAAAATGCCTAGGATATAGACTGGATTATTTTGAGGCGAAAACTGTGTTCGTTGCTGCGTGAAATGGAATGCCTAAGGCTTACATTTTCAACATAAGGCTGTGCACATGTTTACGATGTTTTATATAATTATGTACCTGTGAATTTAAGTGGATTAAGGTGTTTTTAATAGATGAATAGGTACCTATTTATTTGCAGAAATTCTCTGTTGAGAATTTTAGAATAGGGTTTTCAACTAACCTAAATTTAGTTATACTGATTTTAAATTCGACTTTTGTACATAATTTATATTTTTTTCGGCCTAGCCTTTTCCTAAGCTATGTTGAGGTCGGTTTTCAGTCTTACCGGTTTCAGCTGAATACCGTATTTTACATAGAGCTACTGCCTATCTGACCATTTTTTTTTTATTACGGGTTGAAAAGCTAATAACTTCGACCCACGCCGAGGGTACGGCGTGGGGATATGTTGGACTCGCACCGACTAAAAACACCCCGGTCCCGTCCTTGCCTTAGCCAGAGCCGCGAGATCGCATGTGCATTCTCTGCGCAGCTCCGGCAGACTGCCTATCTGACCTCCACAACCCATTTTACTGGGTAACACAGTATCCCAAAGTAAGACTGGTTGTCAGAATTGTAATGACTAAGCGACTGTCAAAGATTAACGTATGACAGTCGGGACCAACGGCTTAACGTGCTTTCCGAGGCACGGAGGGGTACAAATACAAATGGTCACCCATCCACGGACCAACCGCGGCGAGCGCAGCTTAACCTGTATTATCAGTCAAACCTAGGGCTTACACTTAGCCACGAGCCCCTCACTATTGTACTTTATCTATATAAAAGATGTAAAAGATTAAATACGATCACAATTTAATTAACAAGGCATACCTTTAATAACTAAAACTCGAGAAAAATTATGACTTTTTTTAAACAAAAAGAAACTGGATTACTATTATAACAAATCTACGATCAAAACATGATTAAAATAAAACTTTTGATTAAAAAAAGGGTGGGTGACACTTTTTCACTGTCAACAAAAAGAAAGTGGGTGACAAATCAAATGAAAACGACATTTTTATGGTTGGGGTTACTTGTCAAAACTTGTGATTTTTAGCAAAAAACTTCAAAAGACTCGAAAAAGTGGTTATACTATATATAAATAGATATATTAGATTTAAGTGTATGTTTAGCAATGGGTAGGTATAGACTAGATCGATCGGTTTGACAAATAGGAAAGATTTATATTTGACTGGCCTGTTGGTCTAGTAGTTAGAGACTCTGACTGTTAAACCACAGGGCGTGGATTGGATTTCCACCCAGGAGAAATCTTTGTGTGATGAGCATGATTATTTGTTCTGTCTATGGCTGTAATTTATCGATATTAAGTTTGTATTTAGAATAATTAGGTTTATCAGTTGTCTGGTTGCCAGAAGCTCTGCCAAGCTTGGGATCAGTTGGCCGCGTGTGAGTTGTCACAAAATATTATCATTAGATATCATTATTATAACTTAAAACAGTCCGATCGTGAGTTATTATTTATTTTAAAACTATCAATCTGCTTGCCTTTGATTATGAACAAAATATACTTAGAATTTAATAACATAAATATTTTAATCCTAACCAAGATAATAGGCAATTTAAGTTGCTTATCGGTTCTTCTATAAAGGAATTACCTAAGTTTTGAAACCTAGCAAATAGAATTATCTTAAAATGTTATTAATTTAACCAGAAATGTAAACATTTTTTTTTTTTCAGTATGTGGCAATAGAATGTGGTTACTAAAATAATGGGTGATTTCTATTGATTTGATCCCATAGCGCTATGTGTATATTATGACTCTAAGGTCCGAAATCAACAAAACGATTGTGTAAATACTTTGGCAGGGGTCTAATACAAGGTATTTCTCCAGGGACCAGCGGTGCATCGTTGTCGAACGCTACGATAGCAATTAGAGTTGGAACGCTGTCGATATATTGACGAAAATATCGATAAATGTACCTAATACAAACATTTTGTGTGTGTATGTTTGGGGTAATCTCAAAAGTTCACCAATAAGTTAAGTCACTAGGCACAAAAATTATTTATGCGTACTTATTTATAAATAGCTGTCCCCCGCGACTTTGTTCGCGTGTTTTAGTTTCAACGGTTTTTAATTTTTGCAACACTTTTAATTTATGCTCCGCTCCTATTGGTCGTAGCGTGATGTTATATAGCCTATAGCCTTCCTCAATAAACAGACTATCCAATACAAAAATAATTTTTCAATTCGAACTAGTAGTTCCTGAGATTAGCGCGTTCAAACAAACAAACAAACTCTTCAGCTTTATAATATTAAAATATAGATTTGAATGTTTGTGAACCCCTCGCAATACAAGGATGAGATTCATAAGTGCGCGAGTCGATTTAAAAATATCTTGATCAGTAGATAAATAAAGCCTACAATTATACAAATAGTTACTTAATTGTATTACGCCATCTAACTCAACTGATTTATTTTAATTTTATCGATAACGAATAATAAACTGCGTACATCACTAAAGACCACTTGTCTGCACTGCGACGATTTCTTTTCAAGCATTCAGGTAACAGACTAAGGTTTATAGGAACAAATCGAAGCATCTAAAATGTTCTAGACTGATTTAGAATCTAGGCATTGTCGTATTGCTGTCTTGTTCGATTCCTAAGGAAAATTTATTTTGCCTTATTGAATTTTCCAATGAAATATGAATGGTTCTATTTTTGAGTGTTGGTTAAATTTTTTTTGAAAGTACTGGTCAGTCGATTTTATTAAAGTTCTTACCAATTTAGAAGATCTGACTTCCTAAACCCTGAAGCAGCAAATGAATTAGTATTTAAATATACGCATAGATTTTGTGTTATAATTAGACTTTAAATAATTTTATTGCATTTTCTTAGATTCTAACTGCATCTTACTAGAATTTTGGCACCCTTATTCCAACTTCATGATCGCATTAAGTTCATTTTTAAAATTAATACAAGTTAGTTTTTAACGTCTACATTGGTATATTATAGTTTTCATATTGGACTCAGCCCAGTTTCTGTCCTATATTTGTATGATAATTGAAATTTTCTATCAAATAAACTACATTTGAATATTCCATTTTATTTTTTATTTTTGGCACTGTTGTCTGCCAACATAGTGTAAAGTAACTCCAACGCAAGTTGTAAAAAAGGAACAGCGAGTAATCATCTTTAATGTTGTGTAACTTGTGGAATGAATACACAACTATTTAGAGGATATTTTTATTTAATCAAAAACAGTCCAAAAGTTTAAGGCTTTGTTAATCAGATCGCATACTTAGCGCGAAAAGTGCTAGTAGTACGGAACGCTCTGACGTGGCGTTAGACGGTTTGACAGGGGCATCTCTGACAAAATACAAAAAAAATGAGTGATTTGACTACTATCGAATTATTTATTTATAACAAATATTTATATTAATAGTATTACATTGAAGCAGAACTGCGAAATAACGTAAAAAAAATACACGAATTCAAAAGTTATAAGCCTTAAAAGTTAGTAGGTGTTTTATCTCTTTTTCGCAAAACGACGACTTGTACGGGGCAGCCCTAGATTAGTATGGAGAATATTAGGGATGTTGACTGGGTATGAAAAGTTAAACTCTATTTAGTCCGTCAGTTAGATAATAAAAAAATATTAGACACGTATTTTTTCTTTTATCAAAACAATAAAAAAATACAAAGATACAGCGCTTTAAAGTTTCGGAGTGGGGGCTTATGACGCCTCGCCTTGGTAAAAATTGTAGCGAGGAGTGACGTCACGCGAAATTTCGTTCTCTGTATTTTGATCATTTTTTGTTTGCAGGAAAAAAGAAAAAGTACGTGTCCAATAAAATTCATTAATCTACCAGACGGACATTAAAGAAAAATTAGGAAACATGCGTTGACGTCTATTAGGTTATAGCTCTCTCCGTCTTATAAGCAATATTGACATGCTTGTAACTAGTTCAATATGATAGTAATTTATCTGCCGTTTTTACTATTCGACAAAGTTTGACGAATATTTTTTTATAATGAAATAAAAAATCTTGTTAAATACCCAATTCGACGCTATAGCGCGGCGGTAGGCTAGCGCTCTGACGCGCGCTAAGTACGCGTTTTGTTTGGCGATGCCTTTAGTCATGAAAATGTAACAGACAGACCAATAGATTTACTTTTGCACTTATGACATTAGTATGGACTGACTTTCGTGTTTGAGTTTTTTTTTTATAATTTAAATTCAATTTAATTAATTAGATTATTTACTTTAAAATAAAAGCAACAATATTTACGAAGAAAACAGGAACCTTGTAGTCTTAATAAAGCCCAAGAAGGTATACATAATTCAGATAATAAAAGCCGATCGCATTCTATATTTTCTTTGTTTTCCTTTCAACAAATCAATGTATGTAAATAATTGAAACTACCACAATAATCACAAAGGTGTTTCAAACAAGTCCTTTTGACGCCCTTTGAGTTAAAGACAGTTCCTACCTATGAATTATAGTATCGTGCCGTACAAAACTGTTATTAGAATGATATCGTACAATCACTGACGAAGTCTTTGAAATGATCTCAAAAACTTTTTTTGTTTTTTTGGGTAACGTTAAAAAAAGTGTTTATCGAAATTGAGAACAAATATAAATTTTATTATGGAACTGTAATGCATTTCTTGTAAGTTAAAAATAGATATACATAGTGTAACAGATATGCGTGTTAATATTAAAAATACTTTTTCTACGCATTTAAATGAACATGTTCTTCAAGGAAACCATAATAAAATCCCAAAAAAAAAATATCCCTCACCGTAAAAAAAATATCATCTGCTGATCAAAATTAGTAAAGAAGATCCAAATTCTTTTTATTTTCGTATCAGACTATTACTTTCTTAGAATAAGTTGTTCAATTTTATAGGCAGAAACAGTATTTGAAATATGATCACGCATTTTCGTGACAATCCCCCCGTCCCTAAATCAACCTGGCCCGAGCTGGCCAAACGAGCAATAAAAATATGTCCTTAAATAATAAAAACTTAGATACATGCCCTCCCTTGCTGTTTTTGCCTTATTAAAATTGTTAGCAACGCACTAAGTCAAGGTCCGAACCCCACAGGGAAACCCTTACCCCCCTTAGTGAACGTTGCTGACGTAGTTAGTTCTTCTATTGCTCTGGCTGGAGGCCCTTAAGGTTCTCGCCAAAAGTCCGGTGATGCAGTCAAAGCCTGCGCTCAGGATAACTGCGGATATCATTTAAAAAAAAGCATTC
Organism: Diachrysia chrysitis; assembly: GCA_932294365.1. NCBI lineage: Eukaryota > Metazoa > Arthropoda > Insecta > Lepidoptera > Noctuidae > Diachrysia > Diachrysia chrysitis. Next base: position 1,398,728 of record OW028659.1, on the reverse strand, counting down.
TCGTCACACACTGTATACAAAACGTTGCTGAAAAGTCCATATAAGTAATCAGCTGATACGATGTTTCTTATGGGATAGTAGTTTTTTATTTATATTAGTAGTATTATTCTTAGTTTCTGTTCTTGTATTATAAGTATGTTTTTTATTATTAAATGCTTTTGTCGATAGTAGTACCTACAATATAAACATACATATTTCTTTGAAAATTCAAGACGTTTAGATCTAAAATTAATGGCTAATATTTGTCCTGGAAGCTTTCAGTAAACTGTCATTATTGTAGTGAGGGAAACGTCAGAGGGTTTAGTCCAGGAGACGAGATTTTTATTAAACTAGGAACTATTTCTAACCCATGACGCAAAAATAAGACAGTAATCATTTTGACTGCCTGTGTATCTGTGTTTCTGTCTGTGGCATCATAGCTGCTAAACGAATGGAACAATTATGAGGCGGTTATTTTTTGTTTAAAAGCTGACGTGATCGAAATGTTTCTTAGCTATAATTTATGAAGGTCTGTTCAGCATTTTTAAAGTTTTTATTTTATTTACCTTATTAACATAGAATACCGTAAAACTCGTAAGTTGCATTGAATGTGTGTTAAACAATGTCAATTTGTTTTTTTATTAAGTGACACCCACAATTGTGTTTAACTAATATTGAGAAAAGTCTCTTAAACTATAACATATATGACATCATTATAATGCCTCTATCTGTTACAAAAGAAGAGACGTTTAGAGTTTTCATCATTTGTTTTTTTAAATTGAAGTTAAGTTTTGTTTAAACAGTTAGATACTGTTTTACGGTACTTCAGTACAGATCACTGATCTACTTCTGTGGTAACACACATTTACATACTAAATTGATAAACTCACTGATATGGGTACAGTTGGAAACATATAGTATGGAGAAATACTAGAGCCTGTTCTTTCTGTGTAGCCTTTTTCTATTTTGGTATTCAAAAGGATAATATAAACATGGTTAATTTACTATAACCAGCCGAATTTTCAGAGATGGTTCAGAAAAAAAAAACAATATCAACATAATAAAAATATACATTTTTTTTAAATAAGATTTATTTCCTGTCCATCATTAAAAATCGATAGTGCGGATACTACAACAGCACAATTCAGTTTCTCAACTAAATAGGCACACAGATGAATTTGGCGGTGCACGTACGCACACAAGTGCAATGATTCCCACTAGACGGTCGCCGACGCTAATTTTTAGACATTTATTTTAAAATGAATGCTGTTCTTTTATTTTATCTAGTAAATTATAATTTTACTTAATTTGACCATAGTCCATAATAATCAAAATGCACCTTCGGTTTGATCTATAAATTTTAAATTTTAATTTTAATTGCCTATTGTAAACTAACCCTGCTTTTTTTATGGATAGCATTGATGTCTATCTGACCACCACAACCACACGATATTTCTGGAAAACATGAGACATTAAGGAAATACAGTAACTCTTGGTTAAGCAGCGCTTGCCAAGTTAGACTCCAGTTATGAACTTATTCTCTGGTGTCTAAACTTTATTTTATATACTCAACAGTCAGTTTCTTACAAAGTTTAGGCAAATCAAATGCATTAAAAAACTGTGCTCTGTGTCTGTACCATGTTTCTTACAAAGTTTATTCAAATCAAATGCATTAAAAAACTGTGCTCTGTGCCTGTACCATGAGCAAGACTATTGCCATTGAAGAAGCTAGACGGCGCACTACACCGCGCGTAGCGGCGTCTTGCTTTCTCAACGGCAACAGTCCTGTTTTAAGAGCTCTTAGTAAGCGCGCTGATTAGCATATGTTACCTAAGTACTGTTAGAGGGAAAACAAGCATCTACTAAATAACCCAACACTAGCGATTATATTGACATCACTAATGCGCGTAAAAGAGGCGATGGGCTATGGTCGAAAAGGGATCATGGCGGCGCGCGTGATTATCATTGTACCGAGTCTAGAATAGGCATGTTTCCAAATATTTTTTTAATGTCCGCCTGGTATTAGTGAATTTTATTGGACACATACATATTTTTTCTTTTTTCCTGCAAACAAAAAATGATCAAAATACAGAGAACGGTAATTTCGCGTGACGTCACTCCTCGCTACAATTTTTACCAAGGTGAGGTGTCATAAGCCCCCACTCCGAAACTTTAAAGCGCTGTATCTTTGTATTGTTATTTTTTATTGTTTTGATTAAAGAAAAAATACGTGTCTAATATTTTTTTATTATCTAACTGACGGACTAAATAGATTTTAACTTTTCATACCCAGTCAACATCCCTATTGTATAATTGTGAATAATCTTTATGGTGTCGCTGGCCTTTAAAAGTATTGCAAATGTAACGTCAAATATAATCTAATGAAAATATACTGTTCAGTTTATAGAATCAATCGTTTTCTTTAATAGTACCTAACTACAACCTACATTAATGTGTCTGACTGTACCAACATGAATATATAATTGGACTAAGCCTATAACAAGCGCTACACAGTGCGGTCAATGTGGTCACTGTAATACCTAACTAAGCTATCCTACTATAGGCAAGGAGCTAGGTATACTTTTATTTAAATTTTAAATCATTGAAAAAAAAAACCTTTTATATAAATTATCTGCACTTTTTTTATTTATGTTAACGGTACGAAATCAGCACCCTATTTGAGTTCCGGCACCCTTATTTTAGCATCTTTTAATATGTCGGTGTTCCATCGTTATGTTTTTATAGTCTTCGAACTAATTATACTTACTAATAAAATTAATGTACCAAATAACAAACATAGTAATAAAATCATATTTTAAAACATTCATTATAGCTATCACTTAATTTATTAAAATAGTCAATTAAAATTTATCTGCGTTTAAAATGCTATAAATAAAACTCCACAAAATAGTCTACAGCAGCGATTCTCAAAGTTTGATAATCGATATCTACTTAACTTCCGTAGGTAGAAAATCAAAGTGGATTTATAATGAACGATTGGCCAGTTGGTCTAGTGGTTAGTGAACCTGACTGCTGGCCCGGAGGTCGTAGGTTCCCAACCAGGACAAATGTTTGTGTGATGGACATGATCATTTGTTCTGTATCTGGGTGTAATTTATCTAATATCTATGTATGTATTTTGAAACATATAAGTATGTTTATAGTTATTAAACATAGACAATAAGTTTAAAACATGATTTTATGAAACCAGAAAGTCTTACTTTACGTTAATATAATAAAAAAAAACTTATTATCATTATATATTTTCGTAAATGTACATGTCGTAAATCAACTTAACTTTGGGAATCATAGGAGTATTACAAAAAAGCAGACACCCCTCTATTAACAGAGGTAAGAAACCACAGATGGACTAAAATAGATCACGGAAAGTCTTTAATGTGTACAGATGCATACTTAGTCATTAACTATAGCTATTAGAATGATAATATAATAATATACCACGAGATAAGATATCTTTATACAAGATGAGTTTTTTATCGTTGTACGAAAGAAAGCTGTGACTTCTATATCGGTTACAAAAATGCTTGGTATAAAATAAAAAAAAAAAAAAAAAAAAAACAAAGGAAAAAAAAATCTCGAAGTTCAGTACTGCAGCCGTTTTACAGTAATATATAATACTGACATTCGAGATTTTTTTGTTCGTTTGTTTAATTTTTGATACCAATCGTTTTTATAACCGACTAGCTGCTGTCCCCCGCGACTTTGTTCGCGTGTTTTAGTTTCAACGGTTTTTCATTTTTGCAACATTTTTCATTTATGCTCCGCTCCTATTGGTAGTAGCGTGATCTTATATAACCTATAGCCTTCCTCAATAAACGGACTATCCAATACAAAAAGAATTTTTCAATTCGAACCAGTAGTCCCTGAGATTAGCGCGTTCAAACAAACAAACAAACTCTTCAGCTTTATAATATTAGTATAGATATAGAGGTCATAGTTTTCGTTTGTACATCGACACAAAACTCACCTGGTATATAAAACAAAGTCTTGTTAGTAACACAAATTATAACTCAATAACGGGTGGACTGATTTTCACGATATTTGATTTGTTAGATTCGTCTCCACCCCGAATAACATGTCCATAACAACATCGGAAAAATCACAAAACAAAAAAAAGTCTTACGGAAACGGGGACTAGTTACGCGGGTGAAACCACAGGGTATCGCTAGTTAAAAATATCTTAGAGTATAATTCAGACAGTTTATAAAGTGTAATAATGTTGTATGACTATGTCACAGGTTTTTGGTGTCAATAAAGTTTTTTATTTATTATATTCGGGACTGTAATAAAAAAAGATGCTATTAGCCTGCATAGTTTGGTCTCTCTCATACACTAAAACGAATATAAAATAATTTTATAAAAAAATACTATTTTAAAAGTTATCTACAACTTCAAGTTTGTTACCTTTTTGTAGCATGCTCTATATATCATTGGAAGTATGGCAGTGTAAGAGCCAAGTTCGCTGAATTCAGTGCTTGTGAAACGTGAATCGATTTGCAAAGAGCTGTCATTGCTCTTAGTTACAGACTTTGAAAGTCTGTCGCATGGCTGCGGTTTGTACAAAACTAGTTCTCAAATGGAAGTGAACTTTCATTTTGTAGAGTGCTCTGTAAGTGATATGTTTAAAATTAAATAATTATCTATATTATACATTTGTTATTATGACAAAGTGAACGTTTGTGAAGATATATAAATAAAAAAGGATAAAAAATAATAATATCTTGGTACAACTCACACACGGCCAATCTGTACAATCCGTGCAACTGACAAACACCTGTACAACGAAAAAAATACCGTAAAAAAACTTAATTATTATACCTAACTAATTGTTTTCTGAAAACTCCATCTGTGTTGTGATGACACGAATTTATTTACGCAAAGAATCATTACTTAAAAAAGGTAATCTTCTGTAAAAAAACGTTAATAGATATTAATTAATAGAACTGACAATTAGTTAAGAGAGTTCTTCTCATCTTTCACACAGCTTCCAACAATAATAACTCATTATATCAGATTAATGTCACACAAAGAAGATTAATTATTTTTAAAATTGTAAATATTTAACTTTGTAAGCCATAAATCTACAATGGGATGACATAATAAGTTAAATAATATGTAATGCGTTGTTGTGACACACGGTTACTTTTGACTGACAACATAAGAGTTTAAATAATTTATTTAACGATGGTAAATATTTTAACCGTAGTATTTTTAACCGACTCATGCCCGGTTAGTGAGGTCTATTTTGTAACAGTGCGTAATGTATTTCAGTGGATTTTCCCAATTTCGTTAAAAGAACCACAGTCATTTCTTAAATTTGTTCCCCTGAAACGAGTTGAAACAAATTTCAGTGCGTTATCGAGCGTTTAACATTTGTCATGGGGTCTAATTAAAACTTGTAAGGTTGTAAGGTCTTAGAAATAGTTAGACTAGTTTTGTCAAGTTATAGAACTAATAAAAATATTAAATCGTTTTAGAGTTTTTATTATTTAAGAGTCCAGTTTTGATTTAAGTATATATAAATATATAGTTAAGTTTGTAAATATTTAAAATTGCAAATAATAAGTTTAAAAAAATATATAGATACTTATCTACAGTATGTAACACAAACGCTGTCCGATCCAATAAAGTCGTATATTTGCTTCAACATACGTACTAGAAAAAAATGTATCGTCCAGGCGGCTTCTTTGATAGAAAACTGTAGGTAGTACACGTGAACTTTGTCGACCGATCAGTGTTGCCTTTGATGAGATTTATTTTAATCTAATTAACTATATTCACCGGGGAAATATAATCTCAAATCCATTCAATAAGTACGTATATGTATACACAGTGCGATGCCAAATAATACTCGTAAGTATCGAACAGGATTTTTGTTGCAGGCTGTAAAAATATTATATCGTCAGTTTAGCTTGATCGACTTTGAGCTAACATAAAGTTCAGTTGTCATTAGTTACTTAATCTTTTTTTCTGTTAAATGTGATTTAAAAAGATAATATAATATATTCTAGTTGCCTATCCTAGTGGCCCGTGTGTCTTCTACAGCGGTGTTAATAAGGAGTTTGCACATAAATCATACACGCGGCATAATTAAATGTGAAATCACTTTTATTCAGAGTTCACACGTAAATCACGGGAAGTTTTCTTTTATGAAAGTACTATCCGTTCATACCGCAGATATATCTAAACCTGATTAGCATATAAAACGTTTTTATAGGTTTTCAAGAATAGGCATGTTTCCTATTTTTTTTTAATGTCCGTCTTGTAGATTAATGAATTTTATTGGACACGTATTTTTTCTTTTTTCCTGCAAACAAAAAATGATCAAAATACAGAGAACGGAAATTACGCGTGACGTCACTCCTCGCTACTATTTTTAGCGAGGCGTGGCGTCATAAGCCCCCACTCCGAAACTTTAAAGCGGTGTTAATCTTTATATTTTTTTATTGTTTTGATAAAAGAAAAAATACGTCTATAATATTTTTTTATTATCTAACTGAGGGACTAAATAGATTTTAACTTTTCACACCCAGTCAACATCCATATTATAGTATTGAATATCTCTAGAAGTAGATTATTTAGGAGAAAAGGGGCACACTATATAGCAAGCAGCCTGGAATAACTCCTAGGTAGTAGATTAAAGTGCCAGCCGAGGTAAACGTAAGGTTTATGTCATGGTGGCCTAGTCTGCTCCATCGAGCATCAGTCCGCCTGCAGATCGGTATGGATTTTACTATAGAATAGAATAGAATGATATTCGACTCGCGACAACACCGCCGCCGCGTCAGCTCATGATTAGGGACTCCAATTGGGTCTGAATCTAGTCCGGCGATCCCGAGAATATGCGTAACATATAATTGTATGTATACGTGACGTATTATTTAAAACCAAACGGTTTACGTTTGGTTTTAAATAATTATGTAATATAGAAGTCAGCATTTTTCATTTACTTATATTTATAATCTAAATATATATAACTCAAAGGTGACTGACTGACTGACATAGTGATCCATCAACGCACAGCCCAAACCACTGGACGGATCGGGCTGAAATTTGGCATGTATAAAGCTACTATGACATAGGCATCCCCTAAGAAAGGATTTTGTAGATTCCACCCCTAAACGGATAAAATAGGGGATGAAAGTTTGTATAAATCTTCTTAGATTTTCGACTGATTGAACTGAAATTAAAGATTGGAGCCACTATGATGAAGACGTCAAATTTTACACGCTAAACAAAAGTAAAGCCGCAAAAACTATACCTAATTAATAAAAATACTTCATAACGCGAGCGAAGCCGGGGGCAAAAGCCAGTGCAGTATATTATGTATACTTGTTCTAAATTACGTTCACACAGTATCAACATGTCGGTTATATTCCGAAGCACCGCTGTATCGCTAATCAAAGTAAGTAAACTCTATCCGGACAATATTGTCGGGGATCAGCCGACCAGTTACCTACTTTGAAATGTTTTATTTGAGCACGGCTTACATGACGGGGAAAAATAATTATGTGTTTAAGCAATTTGAAACAAATTACAATGAATACAAGCAGAGAAAGACTTAAATGAGACGGAAAGATTGGGTGAAAGATAATATGAGAAAGAAGGGAGTGAGTGGATAGACACATGGCGCTGATCACTTATGATTGGGGACATGACAGGGAGAAGAAGAAAAGAGGATAAATAATTTGGGTTATACTAAGCTAATTGAAAACAACTCACAAGATATTAATGAAAGTAAGTCATTATACTAAGTACAGACCTACTGTCACACTGCTAGGGTTGGTTTGAGGTGGCGCGATATAGGGAACTATGGAAAGACTTGGGGAGGCATTTGTCCAGCAGTGGAACGGATTAAGAAAAAAATACCTTCCTCTTTAATCAGTCTATCAATAAGATAGTTTTGAGTTCATCGCGTTCAGATGGACGCAGTGGGGGATTTTGTTTCATAATATATACTTATATAGATTGATTTCTATTGACTTTTCAAGTTATTGTAAGTTCAGACGACGTTAAAACAGTGTTTGAAAACAAATCAATAGTTTTTATTTAGAAACTATCTCATCTTATTAAATTATTGGTTTGCAATTTGGTATAAAAAAAACTCTTCCTTTTTAAATGTTGTCTTATAAAATTATTTGTATAATATTATATACTTAAGTTGTATCCAAAAGGAATACATATTAAAATTTTATATGGACAAAAAATAATGAGTAATCCCCGTCGCCATGTAAGCCAATCCAACAATTATCGCGACCAAATATTTGAAGTTAGAGGTCTGTAATGCCGTACAAATACAGAACCCTGTAATTGGTACCATAACGCAAAAGTATAAGGACAATACTTACAGTTACTGGGCTTTTTCTAGAATATTATTTTTATCGCAGAACTTAAGAATTTAGAAATAGGGTATTAAACAGGTCAACGCACTGGCACAAATAGCGATGTTGACTAGGTATGAAAAGTAAAAGTAAATCTATTTTTTTGACCTTAAGGACTAAGTTCTAAAATAAAAGAATACCTAATGGCCCGATTCTGTTAAACCCACACCAAATTTCTTTTAGACTATTGGTATCTTTTTCACTTGTACGCAATGGGACTGTTTCCTATTTTTTTTTATGTCCGTCTTGTAGATTAATGAATTTTATTGGACACGTATTTTTTCTTTTTTCCTGCAAACAAAAAATGATCAAAATACAGAGAACTGAAGTTACGCGTGACGTCACTCCTCGCTACGATTTTTAGCGAGGCGTAGCGTCATAAGCCCCCACTCCGAAACTTTAAAGCGGTGTATCTTTGTATTTTTTTATTGTTTTTATAAAAGAAAAAATACGTGTCTAATATTTTTTTATTATCTAACTGACGGACTAAATAGATTTTAACTTTTCATACCCAGGAAACATCCCTATTAGAAAAGGCTGGGTAAAAGGTGTACTAAATTACTATATTTACTTTTAATAATCTTAACGAAATAAATAACGTTAAAACTTCTCAGTTATCTTCAATAACCATAAATAAAAGCAGTTCAGTTAAGATTACTTAAACCCAAGTTAAATACACAAAACTATTTCAATGTTAACTGGGATATATCTGTCGACTACCAATTAAAGGTATCGTTAACCTCTTTAGTTAACGTTAACACATGTCAATTAGTCGTGTTAAATTTAACTGTGATATTAATTGGATGGTTTCCAAAATGGTTTCAGGTTTAATAAGATGTTTCAGGATATTTAAGGATTTTAACCGATTAAAAAAAAAAAGATCTCCATTAAAACCGTATGTTGGTATATGCAAGTTACTCGTATGGTGGTTTAATTAAAATCGGTTCAGGAATTTTGGAGGTATGGCTAGTCTTTGTGTTAAACAAGGTTGTAGATAAACAAAAATTTTGTTTTTAAAAATAACGTAATTGATTGACATTTCTATACTAACTTAGGTTATTGTTTTTATTTCGCACATTTTCCCCAAACTTACAAGTTAGCTACATTCAAATTGGAATCTCAATGCGACGGGAATAATAAAAATCGGGCATAATTACAAAAGTCCGAAAAGTTTCAACAAAACAAGTTCTGTTATTGTCCTCCTTTGTTACTTTGTTATTAAGCCCGTTTTTCATATTTATCTGTAACTACAAAAATAAGTAGATATAGTTTTAACAATTCAGAAGACATTGTGAAATAGACTTTATGTACATTAATTTAAGGTTCAAATTACTCTGTTTAATGCAAATCCTTAATCTATCCTTACTAATATTGTAATGATGTCTCTCTATCTGTCTGTTACGCTTTCACAGCTAAACTGCTAAACTGATTTTTAATGAAACTGCTTATGGGATAAGCTTAGATCCCAAAAAAGGACATGGGCTACTTTTTGCCGCGATAACACACATCCACGCGAGGGTAACCGCGGGAAAAAGCTGTTTAAAAATAAATAAACATCCTTCACTTAACCCTACTCGGTTTTAAGATTTGTTATATTGACAATTTCTAGATGACATTTAAAAGCATTATCTCATTGAACTTCATTAAACAAAAATAAGTTTTTTTGTATATATTTTTAATCACAAGCTTTTAAATCAGGTAGGATCACAGTGCTTGTGAAGACAAATCAAACAAGCCTAAACACGATGAGATTGCGTCGTTTTGTTACGTAGTTTCTATGGCCACCTTCCGGGCCCATCAGACCAGCTTAAAAGTACCATAATATTGTATTGTCACCGAACTTCTATAAGTATGCAAAATTTCAACTCAATTGGATGTCTAGAAGTGGTTCTAATTTAGCTTGCAAGATTTGACGCAAAAAAACATACTTACATACTTACTCGTACCTATACAGTATGTAACAAAAACCCTGTCCGATCCAATAAAGGCGTATTCCTGTTCCAAAATACGTACCAGAAAAAAATGTCTCGCTCAGGCGGCTTCTTTAAAACAAAACTGTAGGTAGTACACGTGAACTTTGTCGAGCGATCAATGTTGCCTTTGATCAGTTTTATTTTAATTTAATTATATTAATCGGGGAAAAAATAATAATCTCTAATACATTCAATAGTAATAAATAATTACGTATATGTGTACGCAGTACGATGCCGAATAATACTTATAAGGATCGGACAGGGTTTTTGTTGCATGCAGTATAACATAGATCGTTCAAAAAGTGCAATCAGTAGGTGCTTCAAAGTAGGGTGTGAATATCCTCCTTGAGTGAGGGATAAGAGTGCCGACAGAGGGGTAAGTCACATGTGGTGCAGCCCTCTGCAATCAGTCAAAAGATTTAAACCTCGAAACAGAAAAAAGATGGGAACCTTAAGTTAGAACCATTAAAAATTTGTTCAAAGGTTTTTATATAAGTATTATCATTAGTAACTAATTTATAGAAATTTCCATTAAGAAGTTCTTTGCGTTTTTACCATAGTTATACCTATATATAAAATTCTCGTGTCACAGTGTTAGTAACCAAACTCCTCCGAAACGGCTTGACCGATTTTTATGATTTTTTTTCGTGTATGTTCGGTAGGTCTGAGAATAGTTCGTAAATAACTTTTGGACAAATTTAAATGGCAAAAAAAATAAAACGTTTGCCGGGTCCGCTAGTTGTTATAGGTATAGAAATGTATTTGGGTCGGCTTCCAGTCTTACCGGATTCAGCCGAACACTGTATTTTTCATGGAGCGACTGTCTATCTGACCTCCACAACCCATTTTACTGGGTAACACTGTATCCTAGCCAGGGTAGGACTAATTGTAAGAATTGTAATGACTTAACGTCTGCCAATGATCAACGTATGACAATCGGAGCCAACGGTTTAACATGCTTTCCGAGGCACGGAGGGGTCGCGGTACCTATATTTACAAATGATCACCCATCGACGGGCCAACCGCGGTAGGCGCGACTTTACCTTTATTATAGCTCAAACCGTACGGTATATTTATGTACGAAAAGTCGCTTTGCGAAGGAAATTATAGATTGTAATGAAATCGTCAAAATTATATTCTCAGAAAATAATACCTACTCAATTTAATTTGAGTTGCTCACCATAGCTACCGTGCTGCCATCTAGTTGTGATTTTGGTATTAACTTCACATACTTATGGAAAAGTTATTTATACGAAATAGTAATAGGTATTATTATATTAAAATAATTAATAAAATATTAAATTTTCATTTATTTTTAAGCAAATTGTTGAACTACGTGTAAGATATTAAGCCTTCGCGTCGTGTTTTGAAGAAGTAAGTAAGTATTTATGTTTTAGATATTATTACCGATTTTCCAAAAATTATCTGTAAATCTTAATTTTTATTTCAGTTTTGGTATAAGACCCGAATTTTATGATTCTTTAGATGTTTAAAACAGAATAATTCTCAGAAAACCTTAACAGTTCATTGTTACATCTGAATAGGTTATAATCTCAAATACATAGCCAGTGTTTCAGACTTACTTGCTTCTTTCATAGATTATACAATCCATATATTTTACTTATACCCCACATTGCTAACACCTGGTATAATCCCCTCCGTTAAATCGATCGATTTTAACTTAACTATAACACAATCTCGTTAACTGATCCCTAAAATACAAAACCCCTCGCTTAAAGGCCCTACGGAACCCTACGGAAGTGACCAGTAATAAACCAAGTTACCCTAAACGTGTTTATTAGTTTATTACATCAGACAACGCAAAGGAAAATGTTATTTTAACCAAGTTTAGTTTGTTATAATTTTAGTCAATAGATAGCGCTGTACTCAGTTTCTTCTCTTCTGGTGTGTTCTGTATTTTAGATTTATTTTATTTTATGTACTTTAAATCAACCATCTGCTGCTAGAAAATGTTTCAAAACTGCTTCTAATAGTTTAAATTCACTTATTGAAATGGCTCGTCAAAACTTTAAAAATATAATAATAGTAACTTAGAGCCCCGTATATAAATTTTAATATCGACAGTGTATAGAAATAACATAATCTATATTAGGATATCACAAAAAATAAATGATAAAATATTAAGATAAAATTTGCAGTCATTTTTTATGTACTTATCTGTTATACATTTTATTGTAAAATGAGTAATTATAAAAAAGATTTTTACTAACAACTGTTTATTTCACAAAATAAGTTTAATAATTATAAAATGTCAGTCTCATTTCGATATACTATTCTTATGTGCAATTTAAATAAAAAAAAACATGTACAAAACCTATATTTCGTACTACAAAAATAGCAAATGTTAGAACAAAGTTTGACCCTAACCTCGATAGATGGCGTTGTTCACCCATCCTGAATCGCGCTATGGTTTCGTTACACGAGTTTGGTTAGGTCGGTTGCTCGTCGCTCGACGAATCGTGCCTCAATCTATTGAGTAAGGAAATTATTGGGCCTTGGTAACGCTTGGCAATGTCCTAAAGGGCGAAACGATTTTTGAAAAGGTACAGGTCGTCCCCTGAATTGTTCGCCTACTTTGTGAGCGATTCGGGTGAAGCGATCTGCCTTAAGAATTTACTTGATTACCCTAATATTAGAAGTTAAAACTCGCTTGTCGCTTCAAGTAATTATAATGGTAATGATGCTATCGCCATGTTTTGTGTTGACATAATATTTATATAATGGTTATTTTATTTATTGCTTATTAGTGAAATTTAAGGGAAAAAAAATAATTTTATAATTGTTATTTTCTTAATTCAAATATTCGTTATAAATACCACGGTTCCTTGTAAACTACGGAACCTTGGAATATTATATTTCTACGACTGCTTGTAAATAGTGCTTTGACTTAAGTTCTTATTTATTTTATTCTAAGTTAATTTTGAAATTGTATCATTTTTGTTTATCAATTTTATTATTATTGCTGTAAAATACTCTAGTTAGAATAACAAAAAATATGAAATGTAGATTTATTAATTAAAACTTACAGTGCAAAATTTAATTATTTTTATTGATAACTAGCTGTCCCCCGCGACTTTGTCCGCGTGTTTTAGTTTCAACCGTTTTTCATTTTTGCGACATTTTTCATTTATGCTCCGCTCCTTTTGGTCGTAGCGTGATGTTATATAGCCTATAGCCTTCCTCAATAAATGAGCTATCCAACACTGAAAGAATTTTTCAAATCGGACCAGTAGTTCCTGAGATTAGCGCGTTCAAACAAACAAACAAACAAACTCTTCAGCTTTATAATATTAGTATAGATTAAAAAAGAAAATGATTTCGCTGGTTGATTTTCGCATTTTATTTCAAAATGGCGTCCACTTATAAATCGTGTATTTCCGTCAATAATCGTTTTAAAATCGTCGAATAGCATTTTAGGTTATAAGTACATGCGGTCCTTAACACATGCAAATATTCCGTTTTCCATCTCATATGGTAATCCGTTAGGGCATAAATGTTTCCTTATCCGTAACACAATACTGTATCTACCGTTATCTAGCACTAGCTGTCCCCCGCGACTTTGTTCGCGTGTTTTAGTTTCAACGGTTTTTCATTTTTGCAACATTTTTCATTTATGCTCCGCTCCTATTGGTCGTAGCGTGATGTTATATAGCCTATAGCCTTCCTCAATAAACGGACTATCCAATACAAAAATAATTTTTCAATTCGAACCAGTAGTTCCTGAGATTAGCGCGTTCAAACAAACGAACAAACAAACAAACTCTTCAGCTTTATAATATTAGTATAGATTAGGATTCTAGACTGGACGCTTAAACCTACCTATATAATTCTAACTTAGGTTCAGTAGGATTGCTAATGAATAATAATTAGGTACTCATTCTATTAACCTACTTTAAAAGTATATTTTGACACAATATTCGTATCGATTATGTGGGTTGTGGGCTTCTTGATAAGAGGAGTGGTAAACTACATAAGCGCAGTACCGAACTAGAAATTATTTTATTTTAATACATCTAATTCTTAATTCCTTACTAATTTTATAGACGCGAAAGTTTGTACGGATGTATGGATGTTTGTTACTCTTTCACGCAATAACTACTGAATGGAACTTTACAATAATATAGCTTATACATCAGAATACATAGGCTATAATTTATTAAGATATTGTGTGAATTGTTCAAAATAATTATAATAACGATAAGTGTAATTTGACACGATCAAATAATTATAAAAAAAAATTGCCGTCTGCGAACAAAATTGCCATTTCCAGATTTTGTATAATATCTCGGGAAATATCGTAGATTTTTAAATAACTTATTAAACAAACTTATGATCAAGTAACACGTATAAACGCGGGGGACAGCTAGCTCTAAATAATTTTACGTGGATTAAATAAATTACGTCAACTCAGGAAAATGTATATGTTTTTCTGTTTAATCATACTTCTTATCTGACTAATATTATAAATGCAAAGTTTGGACGGATGTATGGATGTTTGTTATTCAATCACGATAAAACGGCGGAACGGATTTGCATGAAATTTGGTACATAGATAGTTTGTTACCTGGAATAGCGCATAAGCTACTTTTCATCATGATCATTATCATCAATTTTCATCAACACGCGGTTGAAACCGCGGCGCGCAGTTAATGGTAAATAATAAAATCGTACACCATTGCAGCGAAAAGGCCTTTTCTTAGATTTAATGTTATATTCTGCAATTTAAATATAATGGGGGAATTCCGGGTTCGTAAGGTGCCATGTATAGTTGTAATTTTGCTGAAAATGGGACCAACAACAATTAAATTCATGAACTATGTGATTTTCGGCCATCAAATACGCGTTTTTGAGTGGGGTAGAAGACTAATTTGTTTTAACGTCCCTCAGATACATTTAAATGTCGTTTGACGTCACAATTTCGTGCATTCACCCCCACTCCTAAACTTTGATTAAATGGAGTTAAAGTAATTTAAATTAAAAAAACTGTAGGCTACTGCTATTGAATTGATTTTTGGTACCTATATGACTGAAAAGGGTATCTAGAATATGCAGTTTGCGACAGCAGATTCGTCATGCTCCCTTAGTTGTCATTGCCTGCGGTGGCGTCTTGAGTCGGGTGACCTCCTTCCCTCTAATATGGCGAGGGAGGTGATGGCCGATCCTTGCGTCATACTCGTGAACGGGTGCTGCTAGCACTATATAATTATTATTACATTATACTTTTAATTTCATAGTAATACCTATCGACCTCAAACACTTCTTTATTTGCGCAGTCCCTAAATTATATTTATTATTATTATTGTATACGTAATGACAGCGTGCTGCTGGGGAGTTTGTTGCCCCGTTTCTACTCCACAGCCAGAGCACTTAGGAAGCGGTGAAGGGTGGGCGAATCACGGTGTTGTCCATTGTATTGACGTTCTTAAAGTGCTGTTTTGTAGCGTAGTTGGAATAAATGAGTTTTGGATTTTAATCACATCGGTCGAATCAACCCTGTATAACAAACATATATATATTTATTATATATATATTATCTATACTCGCCAAAAAAAGGGTTAAAACGAAACCTAAATTCTAAGCATTCTCACCTTATTGATCGTCTTTACTTTTAAAGCGATCCGCGGTATTCCTAGCCCCACCACAAGGGGTGCCGACTGGCTGGCCACGGTTAATTAGTAGGTACTGCCCATTCCCTAGCGGCCGCACCGTGAATATACCTTGCAATTTACAGTAATGATGGAGCAGGCTGGAATTTCCACTAAGTCTAGAAGACTGGTTTGTATTTCTATTGTTTTATATTGAAATGACGAAAAATATAGCTGAAACAAAACAAAAATGCAGGATTTTTTGCTAACAAAAAAAAAAGGAAATCATGTCTAATACGCTTTTACGGTTAAACTAATAATATTAGTATTATGTTGTTGTTTTAACGATGATTTTGGTATATTAAATTTTAGATTAATGCTTAGATGCGATTTGATTCTGCTGTAGTTTGAATTAACCCTAATCCATCCAAGTATTTTTTACATAGTTACCACCCAAGGATAATATAAGCGTGCTAGAAAGTACAGAAGGTAAATGGAATCAATGAAATCTAAAGTATAAGAGCTATACAATTGTAACTTTATATGTTAACTAGCTGTCCCCCGCGACTTTGTCCGCGTGTTATATAGCTTATAGCCTTCCTCAATAAATGGGCTATCCAACACTGAAAGAATTTTTCAAATCGGACCAGTAGTTCCTGAGATTAGCGCGTTCAAACAAACAAACTCTTCAGCTTTATATATTAGTATAGATTAAGTCCGCTATTGATAACATATCCCGAGAATTTCGTTTATCTAGTTGGTATAATCCAAACCCAAGTTATGAGGGTTCAAAAAAAACGACAAAGCACTTCGAGAAAAGGTAGGTACTGCCCTTGCACTTCGCTTGGCTCATCTTGGCGAGGGCACTACCTGCTAACTACCCCAGATATGAGTATCAGTTAAATGGGCCAACTGTACGCCATAACTCTTTACTGTGGTGTGTGTGTGTGTGTGTATGCAGTACCTATCGCTTTGCAAAAATTTCTTAGACTAACTTATGTTAGAAATTAAGTAGATACAATAAGTAAGTAAAACTGAAAACAATGGCTCAACGTGCTTTCCAAACTCCACAAAGCAAACCCAACAAAATTTGATTGATTTAGTACTAACAGGTATATGTGTGTGTTTATTGTTTCTCTATCTATACTATTTATAGGTACTATCTATTTTAAATCTATCTATAGCCGCGTCTGCCTATCTGTCTGTTTGAACGCTACCAAACGGATTTTTCTATAGTTTTCACCAATGTGTAGTGTGATTCAAGGGGAAAGTTTTTATGTATAATTCATTAATAATTTGTCTTCTTTGTCCGAATCCGCGCGGATCGGTAATTAATACAAAAAAGCTTACGAGTTTTTTTGTTTGAACGCGTTTATCTCCATAACTACCTGTCGCATTTGACAGCCCATTATTCTGGATGAAGGTTATAGGCGATTTAATATCATTAAGTACTTGCCTTGAGATAAAAGCAAGGTGAGTGAAACCGCGTTGCACAGCTAGTATTATTATAATTATTCATATTATTAAGGTCCATTTGCCCACATTTTCATCGTTTTATTAATATTATTTATGCGACTCACGATGGCTTGCAATAAACTCGCCCTTTTCCCCTACAATGGATGACCCACGTATTGTGTGTTGCCCTATATTATTATTATTAAGTACCATGAATATCAATAATATTTTTATGTAGGTCTATCGTACGTGGATAACTCAACAAACAAATGATTGTTTACTGTTTCATCCGCGGTTGTAATATAAACTTTAATCCTTGTTACATTAGACGCTATTTAAAAAAAGCAGGGATATATTTCAATAAAGGCTGCTTTTTTAGATTTAGAAATTACTTCCTAATAGATTAAATTTTTCCGTAGACAATGTGTTTATTCTAATTAGTATTTGAGATGGCTTAGTAAAAGAGTGTGTACCTAACTGCTAAGACACCCGTTTTTTTAGGATAAGCTAGAAGAAATATAAATAGACTATGAATAGAACGATAATCTACTATAATATAATTCAAGCATACATTTAAAAAAAATCTCATCCGATTAATGCCGGGCATATTTAAGAAAATTCTATCGTCCGTATGCAACACGAATCGTTTCTTGGATATAGGAACCTGGCATAAAGAAATCAAAGACTTAACATTAAATAAATACTTAGCCATAGATTATGTCTAGATTATGTCTATTATATCTTTCAACACTAAACACAGATTGACGACCTCCGTAGTCGAGTGGCATACACACCGGTTTTCAAGGTCTCGCCAGCTCTAAGGTCTCGGGTTCAATCCCCGGCCAGGTCAATGTAGAAAACCCTTTTTCTACATTGTCTCGGGTCTGGGTGTTTGTGGTACCTTCGTTGTCTCTGAATTTCATAACACAAGTGCTTTAGCTACTTACTTTGGGTTCAGAGCAATGTATGTGATGTTGTCCACATTTTTTTTTATTATTGTTTTTTACAGAAGACAATATACAAACTTTTACTCTTCAATGAATTCAGGAAACTCATTCAACGATCAGGAGCTGTGAAAATAAAACAAGTTATCCTGAACAAAGCGGAACCTCTAGAATTTTCATTATATCCAAGGCAAGGCAAGGTAAATGTTTTCGATTCTGCAGCAAAGGACTCGAACGATTGCTTCGACCGATGGCCGACGATTGCTTCGCGTTGCTTCGGAATTTAAGCCTGGTTTATATGATGCTGACTGCTCTATTAAGATAAAATAATATCTTCTTATCTTCGCATAAAGTTACAGATATAAACATAGACACAGAAGTAAAAATTTGACTCGCGACACCACCACTTCCGCGTCAGTTCATGATTGAGTCTGAAACTAGTCGGGCGATCCCGAGAATATACGTGAGTAAACCGTTTTGTTTTAAATAAGTATAACTTCAACGTTACCTCGTATTGTTGGCTCACCATCTTGGCTTAACAGATCGTCCTACATCTACTGGGTTTATCCAGACCCATCTGTCAAATACGGGTACTAGGATCGATTTGGAATCCGTCCAATATGGAAACGAGTTACCGCTATTTGTAATCTTAAGTAGGTAAAGTAAAGTTGAAAATTGAATGTGTTTTGTTTATCTTGGGATTATTATTAAATGGGGATGAAAAGTATGTATTAGTAACTAGTGTGCCCATGTGTTCTGATGTTTAAAGAAGCAAATTTTATATTATTATATTTTGTTTTGTTATGTTTTTCAACACAAGCGATCAATTGTTATTGTCCGCCTCTGCTTATCAACATTTCCTAGGTATTTGCACGATTTCTATGCCTAAAACCCAGTGGTTTTTTTGTCTGTATGTCTGCTTGTTCCAGATAATCTTCAAAATGGCTGGTCAGATTTTGATAAGATTTTACTAGCAGGTGGTTATGTATAAGGAGGAACTTAGGCTAATTGTAGCCGAAATTATTTAGGATTTAGGCCAAAAGTTATATCGTATGATTACGGCAAAAACGCGGGTGAAACCGCGAGACTCAGCTAGTCTTTCATATATATACATATATTGTTTAAATCATTTAAATTAATTACTGTGTATATTTAAACAATCACGATTTTGACTCCAACTTTTTTTCGAAAAAGAATGGGTACTTTTAATTTGTCGTCATATAAGCCTACTCTTTTAGATTGGATTGCACAAACACCGTTTACACAGACTGTTGTCCGACACGCTTTCTGAAAGGAAATAACAAATTGTTTGAACTTATTGAAAAGACCTCATATCTCGACCAAATATTGTTTTACCTTTCACTCCTGTGACCATAGAGGTCGAAAATATAAGCGATACATTGATTGTATACCCAAGGAGATTTGTTTTACAAAGGTAAAATAATAAGGCTTGGACTATTGGCATCTTTGTTATTAACATAAAGTCTTAAGTGCCCAAAATACAGTATGTAACAAAAACCCTGTCAGATCCAATAAAGGCGTATTCCTGGTTCAACATATGTACTAGAAAAAAATTCCTCGCTCAGGCGGCTTCTTTGATACAAAACTGAAGTTAGTAAAAGAAAGACACAAATCCATTTAATAGTTACGTATATATTGTACGCAGTACGATGCCGAATAATACTCATCAGTATCGGACAGGGTTTTTGTTACATTCTGTATATCAATATATCTGAATGAAAAGTAAAGTGTTACTGACGTAATATTGGGCCGACCCAGTCCCACTTCTCCGGCACCACGAGCCTACTAGATTCCCGGCCGCCGTACCAATACTCGCGCACCGACTACAAAAACGTACGCGCACGCACATCCGTTGTTATAACTATCGGTTACCTATAAAATACAGTCATAACATAAACAAATAAGTTAACTTAATTTATTATTCAAAATCCCAGCAATATCTCGAGCTTAGCACTCAAACATAAAGCTTATCGTAATTGTCCAGATAATTTAAAATAACCATAAAATAACCAATAAACCATAAAAAATCCAATTAGTTTTCTAAAACTAAAGTGTTAAATACACCCCTGCTTACCCCTCTAAAATATTAGGGATGACGATGAAAGGATTAAATTATGCAACGACAATAAAAACAAATGATTTAGGCAAGTTCCGAGTAGGAGCATACGGCACCGGGCTCCGTAAGAAGGGAAGTGCAAATTGCCAAAATGGAACACCCAAAATAGGCTTAAAATAGGCAAAAATCACAAGAGGATTCTATATTCCATTTTATTCCAGGACCCCAAAAATACAGCGTTTACTAAACCAATTTAAAATATTAAGCTAGCACCTCGCTTTCCCTCACAAAATCGGCATGCAATAAAGTCTTGTTCTAAAATATATATAAAATAGTTTAGGGGTGAACAGGGAAGTAGGCACAGGGGAAATGCAGGTAATGCACTCTACGAGGGTTGCAGTGGAGCCCAGTGAGGCATAGTGGGGTACAGTGGGGTCACAAATTTATGGCGCCGTAAACGTCTAGTGTAATCCCCTTATATTGCAACGGGATGCATCTTGATGGTCATTTGTTTTGTATAGGTATAATTAGTTTGTGTAAAGTATGGTTATTATATTTTTGGAAAATTAATCATTAAAGTCTAATGGCTGAATACTGAAACGTCATTTAGTTTTAAGTCGCCGTTAGGTCTCATGCTGTCTCTATCACTTTAAGGTGCAAAGTTGCGACAGATAGATATTTAAGAACGTCTTAGAGTTAATTTGCATTTCAGTATTTGGGGGTAAGAAAATAAGTACCTAATAATGTTTATGCTGAGTACCTTACTGTCCCTCTCACGGGCGCGCTATGTCAAATGAAATTATTAAAATTTATAATTATTAAAACAAAACGGTTTACTCACGCATATTCTCGCGTTAACGAGCGATCGCGGCGTAGCGATCGCTCGACTAGTTTCAGACTCAATGGGAGTCCCTAATCATGAGCTGACGCGATGGCGGTGGTGTCGCAAGTCGAACTCCAATTGGACTCCTATTAAAACTGAAAATAGTCGGGCGATCCCGAGAATATGCGTGAGTAAACCGTTTTGTCTTAAATTATTATGAATACTCCTCACGAAAGTTAATATACAATTATTATAATTTATTAGGTTATTGATAAATTTTTCGATATTTGGTATGATACGTGTAATTAATAGCTCGTTGTGCGCGCTCGTTCGTGTGGCAATCAATGTTTTTTCTTTCTTTCCTAAAATCTAGACGGTTATGCAACATCATTATCTATGATGAATTTGATTTCCTCATGAGATAAAGATCTGAGCCATAAATATATAGTGCCAAGGCATTCTAATCGATTCTTGTATGTAACTACAGTTAGATATAATTAATAGAAATAGAGAAAAAAAAGTATAAAAATAAAAAAAAACGCTATTTTGACTGACTTTAAAAGGATAAAGTTCTCAATTCGACTTGTTTTTTAACGAATCGATTTCAAAAATTATATTTGTCTTAAATACGTCAGAGGTAGTCCCATATAAATTTCTGCCTTTATTTATTGCATAACAAATGTCTTTTTAAAACAGAAACACATCTTGAAGCTTTTATAACTCTACTGCCTACCCTTCACACCGAAGCATGAAGCTAAACAATAAGTTAAGAGAACTCTGTAATCGGTGTAACTTAAGACAAAACCTATTGTTTAAACTGGACTTGTAAGATCGTAAATAACAAGACAAACAAGCGAAGTCGGGGCACAAACTACACCTTCCTAAGTTTTAAGACAAGTAAACTTGCTTATATTGAAGTTTCGCGTATTAAGTTACTTGTAAGTTAGTCCTTACTGGGAAGAATGCAAGTGAGTGGAATTAAAAATATCCTTGCAATTTGAGGTGAAAGTTCTTTGTCACGGAATAGGCTTAATACCAGCCTATAAATGTCCCACTGCTGGGCACAGGCCTCTTCTTATACAAAGAAGGAACGAGCATTGATCACGCTTGCTCTTTAGCGGGTTGGCGATTTCAGATTTTTTATTTCTGAAATCCAGGTTTCCTCACGATGTTTTCCTTCACCATTTACCAATGGTGTCTTAGAATAATTAAGAAAGAACATATAACTTTGGCAAAGTCACGTTGTTACTTGCCTGTAGTGGTTTCGAACTTCCAACCTTGTGCTTACATATCCGTTCATTGAACCGCTAGGCCCCCACGACATATATAATACAAAAACAAAAAAAAAATGTTCTGTGCCACTGCAAGAAGCCATCCATATATTACGTCAGACGTCTTTCATGATTTTTCTACCCCTGACTCGTCCTTGTCACAGCTGGTTACATTTGTAAACCCAGTGACGTGACTTATATTGTGATTTTATAATCTTGAATCTTGAAATTAATTGGAACTGCTTTAAGCTGCCACTACATATTAAACTATAGACTTTTATAAACACGGACAAAACAAAAAACTCGAGCAGTCTGAGTATTTCTTGAATCTCCTGACTATATTTACCCAAATGAAACATCAAACGTTACTTTAATTAAACAAAAAGTCACTGTCAAACAAAACTTCAATAAAACCAGGATGAAAGATGAGAATCCCCGACAATTTTAATTTCTCCGAATTAAAAATACCGGAAAAGCATTACCTTTTTTAATATAACCCAAAGAGAAATTATACAGAATAGACACGTCAAATATCATTTTTTCTCTCTCAAATTCCACTGGATTCAATTCCAACTGAAAAGACGTTTATAAGATTTATTGGCGCCCAACGGGGACTGCGTTTCAAAAGCCCCTATTCCTTTACTTTAAGGTCGATTTTACGTTAAACAGTGAAATAAGCACAGGGCATGGTTAACGCGATCTATCAAAAGTTGACTTGGATAAATTTACGACAGCATATGTTACTAATCTGTGCCCCACGGTGGGCGCCAGTAGTGAAACTATTTTTGAGTGATTTTCATGGTAGGGTGTGGGTTCGAGTTTTGCATGCGAATCAGTTTCAGAGATATCGTAAGGTTATTTCCGGAGATAGGATTGAATGGGTCCCGTCTGTATGATAAATGGACGACTATTTTGTATTGTATTGCTATTTGGTGGACAAAATAGTTAAATGAATGGCAATATTGTAAAATAAACACAATAAATTACGCCAAAAAATCATTGGTAACCTAACAAAATGAATCTTTAACGAATGTTATTAAAACTGGCATAAATTAATGAAGAGATAGTGAGTTATGGCACCTGGCAGATTGCCAGGTGGTCCGTGTTCCGGCAAAATTAACGTAACACCTGCATAGCCGGAGGTTTATTGTTTTCAAACACGAGTGCCAGATTGCCAGACTGCCAGACACGCTATATTGTAAATGGTAATTGGCTCATAGTGCCAAACAAATATATTTTGATTACTTCATCTTGATTTACTAGTACTTACCTTACATTAGATATTTAAATATTTAACGGTTAATATTATAAATGCGAAAGTAACTCTGTCTGTCTGTCGCGCTTTCACGTCACAACTACTGAACCGATTTAAATGAAATTTGGTACACAGATAGTCTAGAGACCGAGAAAGGACATAGGTTTTTTATTGCCGTGATAACCGGCATCGTGTCGGCAACGTGGGCGGAGCCGCGGGAAACAGTTAGTCTATAATATATTTTCCATTCATATACATAGTTGAAAAACCTTTTAAGGGATCATTGTACTCATTATTATAAACCACTTTTACTATGGGGCTAACATTAAAATCGCGAAAAAAAATTTAGACTGAATACATTTACGTGCGCAGATTTCGATAAAATGTACTGAACAGCTGTAAAAGTTGTTCATAATGATAAGTACAATGACCCCTTACGAGGTTTTGCGTTTATTCTGTTACACGTTGTAGTTACCTTACTCTACTTATAAAAAAAAAAAACTTAAAATCGGTTAACAAACTAAGAATTTTATTAAGAACTAGCTGTTGCCCGCGGCTTAGGGCACGTGGATGTCGGTTATCGCGGCAAAAAGTAGCTTACTTTTCTCAGTCTAGAGTACTCAGCTATCTGAATACCAAATTTCATTTAAATCGGTTTAGTAGTTTTGGCGTGAAAGCGCGAAAGAGTTACTTTCGCATTTATAATATTAATAACGATTATAGGTTTTGATGAAACATAGTGAACATCGTCTTTTTTCATGTCATAATATTTTTTCATTGAATATAATGTTCCAGTTTTTCTACAAATATAAACGAAAATTACAGTATCAATTTATACAAACACAAAAACTTAAGCTATATTAAAATTAAAACTTATAACGTATATAAAATAAGTAACTAAATAACTAACAAGCATCAAAGTATTCATCGTCATCATTGTCAATGACGGGAAACGTGCCCAGAAGGCTGGCAACGTTGCCACGTTGAATTGCTATGCATATTCTTTGGGCAAAGTAAATGCCAGCCTTCTGGTCACGGGTAGAGTCGACCAGACGTTTTGCTATTTCCTTAAAAAGGACTCGTGCACCTGGTCCCCATGTCCCGAGCGTTTCAACCCCAAACGGCTCAAAAATATAATTACCAATAAGATTACTGTATTTTCGCCGTTTTAGGGTTTCCGCAGCTCCAGCAGCAGCGCCGGGAGAGCCCGCCGAACAGAGAACGTGGGATGGCGCAAGGGTGTCGACGCATGTTGCGTCCCACACCAAAGGCCGACCTAACTTCCATGGCAACAAAGACATACCGTCAGGTCTCTTACCATCGTTGCGTACCAAACCGTTGGGTTCTAAAACAGCTGGTATACCGGCGGTGACAAGAGCGCGACGAATAATGTCATTAATGCTTGCGTGGCGGGATATACGCCCAGCGCTCCTGCTGCAGGACAGGCCATGGTGACCAAGGCAATCGACTGTTTCACCGCATTGACAACGATGAGATGCAACACAAGCTATTCCTAGGCGCAGACTCATGGCGAGCCGGAAGGCATTGTTATCCAACATTGTTCCAAGTGTGGTTGACGGGAGTGCCTGTAACCAGAGACCCGATTCCCATTCTCCCACAGCCAAGAGACGAGCGCGCTCTGCAGTATTGATTGACGTGTCAATTAATTCTTTCCGTATCAAACTACAAAGCGGCTCATCCCATTGCCTCTGGGAAGAACGTTGTTCGGGTAGATCCGTACCCGGGCAGGACAATTTCCAACTATTTACTGCCTCAGTCATGCACAGAATCTGACAATCAACCAGAGAAGACCCTAAGATTTCCCTGGTTAACTTTTCAGTGCTGTGGACCGAGGACAGAAATGCTGGTAGGCCTAAACTGGAAACTTTACGGACACCTAACCCTCCAAAACGGATCGGCAGTGTGGCTTGGGACCAAGCTCGGTCGTCCAAAGTCACATTGAAGATCGACGTTAAGGTGGACCGGATAATTTGGTCAACGTTTTCCAAAAGAGGTAAATGTTTCCATAAACAAGAAGAGCGAAGAAAATATGTAAATTTTGGACCAAAACAACAGAAACGAATTAAGGTTATAGCTGAATGCAGTGAAATTTTGAAGAGTCTATCCGAAATCAATTGAAAATTTTGAATTTTTTCGTCAATGAAATTTTGATAGGATTCTTCTAAAACCGGGGACCCTAGAAGGCGTAAAGATGATGTTTCAACAAGTTTTATATCCGGGGCTATTGATTTAATTTTCTGTAGCGTACATTGTCGGTCCAAATGTGTCTCTTGTGGGATGTAAATTTCGCATTTATTGGTGTTTAAATCTAGGCCTAATGAGTTTAATTTAGTTTTTAATGTTATTAAATCCTCGGCTATTGTGTTAACGTCGCCTCCTAGGGTTCCGTCGTCTAAATACCAAACGTTAAATTTTGACTTTAGCTCCTTGATAATTGGATGAATGGCCAAACTAAATATGACCGGCCCGAGCGGATCTCCTTGTTGGCAACCTACAGCGGAATTCAAAAGATTGTCTTTATAAACTAATTTGGAAGGGTTTCTGTAGCATTGCCAAAGAAAACTGTAAATTTTGGGAGTTTCACTTTTAACTTCTGCCAACAAGGTGTCTCTGTTAACTGAGTTAAAGGCATTCCTTATGTCAACTTTTAGAATAACTTCATTTTCCCTGTAGGTCAAATATGTGGAAAGTGCGTGTACGGCAGCTTCACAGCCTCCTTTTGAGCCAAAACCTAATTGAAGAGGCTGGAATTTATCGGATAAAAATTTGCTGTAAAACTTACAACAAATTTTTGCTGCCGTACGTCTGTAGGTAGAACCAACGGCAATGGGGCGAATGCCGCCATCCTTTTTGCGAAGGGCACAAAGGTTAGCTCCATAAAGGATGTCAACAATGCCCTCATTAACCTTACCTGCCAGCATTAAATTAGTCAAAGCCGTAAGCTCCCTCAAAAGCGACTCACCAGCTTCACCGGCGGTGGGACCCGTGAGGTCCTTTAGGTGTTGTGGGGTTAGCCCGTCCAGTCCACCAGCTGAGCCGCTCCGGAACGAACCTATGGCTGCGACTAATTGTTTAACTGAAATTTGGAATGTGTGTAAATTTGGGTCTGGTGGGTCAGGGAAAGTGAGGCTACCTACAGGAACTGGATGTTTGCTCTTCAGAGCGGTCAGGGTTTCTGAAGAGCATGGTGCGGCCTCGTCACTACTGAACAAAATTTTGGCGGCTCCCCGAATGTCACCTTCACTAAGTTTAGATTGGACAATACGAGAAATATCGCCGGATGTGTGGTATTTTTGTGAAGGGAATTTAGAACCGAAAGACGGGTGTGAAAAACTGCAATTATCTTTGATTTGAGCGGTAAGAGATTTTTTAGTTGCTAAATTTTTCTGTACATGTAAAATTTTGTATGGGAAGGTGAGTAGTTGTTCCCAGGCACTTAGCGTGTTTTGTTGGGATGCAAGACGAACACATTTAGCAAGATAAGAAGCAACTGAAGGTCTCGCACCCCGAGGAACACGTTTTAAAACGGGAACAGAATTTTTAAAATTAGATAAAGTTTGCCAAAATGGTAACTTTGTTGATTGTGAAGGAGAAGTTGGAGGTATAGAGCAAGGATCAGGACTAGATGACACATTTTGAGATTTGTGGACCTTCCCAAAATGTATCCTCAAGCCCCGATTACCTTTGAAAAAACGTGCCTGGGGACAATATGGGCAGCTTACCAAAACATCTGCAGATGCTGACGTGGGTTGGACAACACTGCCATCAGACTCGTCGCATATTATGTCCGATGACATTAAATTCTTATTTGCTAATAAAAACACATATTAAACAATATGAACATAAAAAAACACAACACACACTTTGCACAACGATCGCCGAAGCGAAGCACCACAACGACCACACGTACGTCCTGACTGCCGTGGTCGCGGAGCACTCGTCGCCGCGCCTTCGCGCCTCCGTCGCTGGAGACCACGGAGTACTTTATCATAATATTAAGTTTTCAAACCTACTCTTCTGAGCATTTGAATGCCACCGGTTAACCACTGAGCTACCCCGACATTTTTAATACAGATTAATATTCAATTTTTGTTTTTGATTTATATGTCCATGTACCGGAAGCTAAAGCAAACAAATTTCTTTTAATATATCAACGATAAACATAAAATATTGTTAACAAAAAAATTCGTTGATCCATTTGTATCCGATGTAAGGGCAAGGTCGCATTGCAAGCAGAGCGTCAAACTTTTTAATTATAAGCACTCAAACTTGTGTTCTTAATAACGAAAATTAGTGAATTCTTTAAAAAAAAATATTAGTCGTAAAACTATAACGCTACTATGAACTTATTTAAACAAACACCAAATTTAAATAAAGTTCATTTAATAATGATTAATACTTTTGAAAAAGTTGTCATAAAAATACATTTAGTTGTAGCGCAAACTGAACCTTATAATGTAAGCTTTACAGTTGTTTTTGCTAAAACTCGTGTTTGTTTACATGTTTGGCATATATATTACGAACACAGTATACATATACATACATTCATAAATTACTAGGACACTACTCCCAAGGCCAGTAACGTGGATGGAAAATATTGAAATTCAAATGTCTTTTTTCAAATTCGACTGCCAATTTCAGAGATTAGCGCGTTCAAAGAAACAAGCTCTTGAACTTAATTATACATAATATATTAGTGTATTGTTTTTTTATTACTTTAATGTAAAAAGGAACCGACTTTAGTAAAATGTATATGGAACCACCTCTGAGGTGCGAAGACAACAATAATTTTAGAAATCAATCCACATTAGGGGAGAGAGCTTACGCGTGACGTCACTTGTGGCTACTATTTTTACGTACACGTGACGTCACACTTCAGAAGTTTAAATCGCTTTAACTTTGTAACTTTTGATTGATTTGATTAAAGAGAAAATACGAGTTTCTTTTTCTTTTTTATCTATCTGGTGAACTAAATAGATATTTTCTTTTCATACCCAGTCCGATTCCCTATTACTGGAGGTCTCGCGTAACAAATGTTCCTTGTGAAATCGGTTAAAAGTAGGTTGGCAGCTTTAAAACAAGTTCCGTACCGATTTTCGTTATAAAACAAAAACAGATGTCAAAAAGTGTGCGGAACTTAGCCAGTTCAGAGAGCAATCAGAAACAAAGGTCTGTTGCATCAATACTGTTAACATCATAATCACTCCGCTACCCGCTAATCGCTTACACTGCAACCTGCAAAAAAACAGCAAAAATGTATATTTTCCGCTCAATTATTCGGCTGGGGCCGTCACGCAAAATCATTAATTCAAGAGTAGGGACGTTACAAAATTTGTCAAATGCAAATGGACCTCTCAACTTTGAGAGGGAAAACGCCATTGTTTATAACGTGATGTTTTTAATTTGTTAACCCTTATCCAAACAGACAGTTAAAGAGACTAATAGTAACTTGAGAACTTTGTAAAGACTGACCCCCAGTTTATGAAGGGCTGATCAACTAAATCTGTTGTCAAATCAACTGATTGGTTGACCAAAAGACTAACAACCAATCACAGCGCTTAACATGAGGTTTAACAGGTGATTAACTAATTCTTGAGTTGATCAATGTTTCAGAAACTATCATGGTTTTATTCAGGTTTAACAAAACACAAAGGGGTTTAATGTTAAACGGTGTATGTGTGTCTGTCAGTGGCATCGTAGCTTCCAAACGAATGGACCGACTTGGTGCAGCTTTTTCTGTTTGTAAGATGATGTGATTTAGATGGTTCTTAGCTATAATTTGTGGGCATCTGTTTAGCCAATTCAAGATTTTTTGTTCATTTCCTTTTTGTCCAAAGGGTCATCCTTCATTCAGGTTAATCCTGACAGTTCTTTGCTCCACCTATATTTCTTTAGATCTTTTACTAAGTACCATTTATTAGAACGCATCATATATCTAACAACCAGAAAATTTTAACCGTCTATTTCCGCTTTAACAAGCAGAACTCTAATTCCAAAACCGTATATCCTAATAGTTCTTAATTAAACGGCACATCAAAAGTGTGAATCTGTGTTTTAAGCGTCAAATTAAAGCCACAAGTCTGCGCAGTGTCAGAAATCTTCAAAGAATTGAGCAAACGTTTATTGCCGGTCTGAGAGCTCTAGGATCAAATATCGGGCAAAGATTAGGAAACAGATGTGACGTTTCGTACAAGCAGTTTTATTTAGATTCATTTCACATTGTAGTGTCCAATTTCTGTACTATGACGTTGTTGAAGCGAGACGCCGCTACGCACCGTGTATTGCGCCACCTCGCAGCGCGTACTGAGCGCGCAGACGAGTATCAACTTAGTAACATTATTATATTAAAATCAAATTTAATCTAATAGTCCCTTATTGTTTTACAAAGGTTCCTAAAGTCTTCCTCTTTCTAACTTAACAATAATAAAAAAAAAACAATTACAAAAAATATTATCTTTAAAGGACTAAATAGGTTTTCTTGAATGACCTTGGGCATTAATTAAAAAACTTCTCGATAAAGTCATTATTACAAAAAAAAAACACTTATTTGTCTAAAACACCAAACAGTACACTGATACAAACTATAAACTATACATTCACAACCTATCCCTCCGAATACGAAAACGCAACTTAATTTTAAGACGTCTTTAAATGTCTTATCTGTCGCTATTTTACAACTTAAGGTGACAGAGACACAATGAGACATAACGGCGTGTTAAAACAGATTGACTTTTCAATATTCGGCCATTAAACCTTTAGAATTCTCTACGGTTCTCCCAAAACTTAATCTATGACAAAATAATAAAACTTATAAATAAACTCGTACGGCCCACCCCACATGTAAAGGGCAAAATGAATTATTAAAATCAGTCTTAATGCCTTGCAATAAAGATGTTTTGAAAATAAAACACTTACCACTGGTGTGTAGATTGTAGTACATCAGTGCATTAAAACTTCAGTTCAGTTTATAAACAAATTGATTTGAAATGCATTTGTCTGTACATGTTTAAATTAAAAATATCTATAATTAATCTCTTCCCTTTTGAAATGTAAATAGAAAATAATGAATATTGTTTTTATTGATATTTGGCTGTGTTGAAATAATCTCCCCCCTCCCTAACCTTGCTAGACAAGTAATATCTACGAGCAGTTAAATTGTTTTTTATTGATATGTGGTTATGTGTTGAAATAATCTCCATCCCCCTCCCCCCTAGACAATTAAGATTTCTACGAGCACTTTCTGTCAAATGTATGGAAGTGACAGTCTAAGTCACGAAAATTATCGAAAAGAAATGTCATTTCCATACATTTCAGCGATTTCTATCATAGTTAACTATTTTAGATATGTCACTTGTCTACCGGTGCAGTGCTTTTCGTGAGAGAGTGCTGTTTATATATAGCTAGACTTTGTTTTTTGCGGGTTAGTATAAAAGGCTTTTTCGGATTATCGCATAATTTTGTTAGTTTGGTCTTAATGAAGTATGACTACATTTAAGATAATTGAAAACAAGAAAACAATTACACAAATTTAACTCAATTCATTTTATTGATCTTTTTCTATTTATCACACACTCAACTATCTTGGTTCACAATTCAGTTTCAGAGATAAAACATACAAAACCATTCGTATTAGGATAGGGACTAAAATAGCCTTAAATTTAGTAGTATTAAAAATATCCGATAAACTTTACCCCACAGCGCAGTAAAGGTAACATTTAACGTTTTACATTAATATCATAAATTTTTACTGGCGCTGTAAAATGAGTGATATAACTTTTGAGATACAATGTCGTAACATACCTGAAACTCTTATTGACTTCGAAGATAAATCAGAATAAGGGCTACTGATATTGCGCTCACCAGTTGGCGCCACTAGCGCTTCTGCTGTCAAATCCCACCAACAAATTACGGAATTTAAAATTTTGGACATCGCGTACCAACACCCGGCTGTGAAATTGCTAATGGTAGGGTTCAGAAAGGCAAAAAGATGTATGTATAAAACCAGGGACAGGGAGGTGGGCGGTCCATAAAAGCTTGGTTCTGATTCTTAGTACGTACCCTAGGATAGTAGATAGGTTGGACCGAGTTTAAAAAAGAGGTTTCTAATTCAAAACAATATTCTTATTTGTTCGTTTAATGCAGAAATTAAAGGTCCTCATATTATTACCTCAGATGAATGCAAAAATAATAATGTTTTTTACATAACAGATTGACGTAGTGGCCTAGCGGTTCAACGATCGGATTTGTATGCACATATTTGCAGGTTCGAACCCACTACAGGCAAAAAACAATGTGACTTTTTCAAAGTTATATGTAAGTTCTTAATCATTCTAAGACACCATTGGCAAACGGTGAAGGAAAACATCTTGAGAAAACCTAGTTTTTTGAAAAAGAAATCTGCAATCGACAGCCCGCAAGTGTACAAGCGTGGTGATCAGTGCTATCTACATGAGAAGAGGCCTGTGCCCAGCAGTGGGACATTTTTAGGTTGGTATTATTTTAGATTATTAATATAAATTACAAAAAACCTAGTAATTAACGACTCTTAAGGTGTGCAGGTCGCCTAATTTTATATGACAAGATAACAATGTTTTAATTTCTGAAACAAGTGTTAATATTATTGTTGATATCAGTTAAATGTCTTTAAATACAAATATAAATGTGTGACAGGAAATGCAGCACTTTCTGTTATCAAATAACAATTTTCTTTGTAAAATATTGTAATGTTCTTGAAAATAGATATGAATTTCTGTATAAATTCGAAGGCAAGGAATTTTTAAACAAACATTTGCAACGATGTCTTCCAAGGTAAGAAATGACAATAATATAATAAATTTAATCTCAAAATCAACTTAAAATTTGCTTTTCAAGTTGTTTTCTTGTATGTGCAAAATCTTCGCAAATTGTTATTTTTTTTTTACGTTTATTATATATCAAAAGTCGCCCGTACATTTAAAGAATATTCTGTAACACGAAGAGTACAAAAATGGTAGTGATATTTCATGGTAAAATGAGTATTACCTCGATGGTTTTTGATACATTTAAGCATCTAAGTAGGTTCTATTTCCAGCATTGCTTCGTAGAACTACCATTTATCTGTTTATCTTTTACTGGCTGTCCCCTGCGACTTTGTCCGCGTGTTTTAGTTTCAACGGTTTTTCATTTTTGTAACATCTTTCATTTATGCTCCGCTCCTTTTGGTCGCAGCGTAATGTTATATAGCTTATAGCTGTCCTCAGTAAATGGGCTATCGAACACTAAAAGAACTTTTCAAATCGGACAAGTAGTTCCTGAGATTAGCGCGTTCAAACAAACAAACAAACAAACTCTTCAGCTTTATATATTAGTACAGATATATATACCTGATTTGTTTTGCTTACGGACGGTAACAAGAAGATTTTACAGTTAGTAAGCAAAACGACTCGTTTCTTTTATATTAAAACGGGCCATTAGTTTATTGCTAACGATAATTTTTATGTCAAACTAGTACCTAACTACGGTTCCCTCTCTTATTTTTTTGTGCATTTCCCAATAAATGCGAACTGTACTGTCAGTAGTGGGTATTTGGGCTGGTGGAAATCTGAGAACCTGCTTAAATTTCTACCTCTTTTTACAGATCCAGCTTCTCAGTGTCTTTCTTCTCATTTGCGTCTTCGGTTCTCTAAATGCTGTACGCCAGAAACGTGATGACGAAGCCGAAACCACTACAGCTAAAGCCGAGGCAGCCACCACTGAGCCATCATCAACAGGGTCCACGAAATCCCCTACTGATGTCGACTTTCAAGGCATGGTAGATAATCTAGCACAAATATTCAATCTTAATAATGGTCCCAATTGGTGGCAATCTGCTAGCAACTGGTTCACAAATAGACCTGGTTTTGGACGAAAGAAATAATAATTGTTTAAAAAATAATAGGATGTCTGGAAGATATCGCTATTAACGATAAGACCGCGATTGTACCTTATTAACTTTATATCTTAAAATGCTGTATCTTTTTTTCTGGTGTACAATAAAGAATATAATATTGTTAAAAAAAAGTTGATTATGTGAAACTGAAGTTATTATTTGAAATCGACCTCAAACACTTGTTTAATTTGCGCAGTCCCTAAATTATATTTATTATTATTATTGTATACGTAATGACAGCGTGCTGCTGGGGAGTTTGTTGCACCGTTTCAGCTCCACAGCCAGAGCACTTAGAAAGCGGTGAAGGGTGGGCGAATCAAGGGTGCTGTCCATTGTATTGATGTTCTTAAAGTGCTACTTTGTAGCCTAGTCGGAATAAATGAGTTTTTGATTTTGATTTCGAAATCTGAAAATGAGTTACAAATCTAAAATTAAAAAAAAAATGGTTTCATGTAAAGAAGACTCTGCCCTAACTGCTCTAAATATTCATTAAGAATTTAAACTTACCCATTAAAATACTGGTATTCAGCTTTACCCACGACGGAAGCTGATCCAAACTTAGTTTAAAGAAAACACTAGGCTGTAGTTAGGCTAGAAGATAGGCAGAACCATTGCTCTTACTCTTCAATTAATTTTATTTCTAATACAATAATGCAAAATTTAAATTAGTTTTGGTGACAAGCAAATTTATTTTCTTGAAAGAATAAACTGTCAATGGAAGGAACTAAGTGAAACCTAAACATTAACGGTATTTTATTGTACTGTGAGGAAATTTGTGTGCCTGCTAAATGAACAATCAATTTTGCTTTGGCATTGTATTAGAATTAAAATTTATTCAAGAATAAACCCCTGTAGGCTTATTTGCTAAAAATAACTATAAACTCGCAAATGTGGTATCGGCTAACGTCGGTGCCCAACTACTTTGTAGTATATCTAGTTGGTCATCGATGTTA
Source organism: Diachrysia chrysitis (assembly GCA_932294365.1). Taxonomy (NCBI): domain Eukaryota; kingdom Metazoa; phylum Arthropoda; class Insecta; order Lepidoptera; family Noctuidae; genus Diachrysia; species Diachrysia chrysitis. Next base: position 1,364,062 of record OW028659.1, on the reverse strand, counting down.
GACGATACGAAATTTGTGTTTACAGTGTTTTTTGTTAAGCCATTATCGCTTTAGTTAACAACCGCAATAATAAATAAGCCTGCTGATGTCCAGATCGTTGTACACCACATTTGTTTTAACACGAAAATAACTATATTTTTAAGCAGTAAGGTTGAAATCGATATATGCAAAACGTGTGGATTCAGTGTAATTATTGTTTGGGTTTTAAAAATCGATTCTACGGAGCCTAGAAAGATTAAACGCCCCATGAGTTATGCATTTCATCACATGCACTGTCAACATTTGATAAAGATGGATTATTTTAGACAAAATGCTCGCCTAAAAACTCAAAACAATCATCACAATACAATTTGGATTCTAGGTGTTAAAAAATAAGGTGCTTTTAGCTTTGCAGGTTTTCCAGAACAATAAATTTACAGGTGCTTTTCATGGTTGATGCAGAACTCAGAATGGATTAGTTTGGACGTAAAAAATAATGTGAAAGTACCGTTTGTATGTGAGCAAGATTAATTAAGCTTCCATTGTGGTACAGGAATAATGCATAAAAGCATTTAGGATTAAAAATATTTGGATATTTCGAGATTCCCACTTATTATTAGGATCTAAGTAGTATCAAGTGTACCTCAAATCAAATAAAAAGTTTTTATTTCTTATAAACCTCAAAAAGGCGCTTAAGAAACGTTAAAGTTACAGAATTAAATGACTCAATAAATAAATGAAATAAAATAGCCTATAGCTACGACACATAGAGGAGATTCAACAGTAGTATCTACTTACAAACTGTCGATCGAACTCAATAGCTATCATACAATTACATACACACAATAATAATCAAATCTAACTGGTCGTTAATAATTTGTGTGTTAATTAATCTCAATTATATGTCACAGGCGCAATTAAATTCTAGCAATATGGCGGTCACATACTAATTCGAGTATGAAACCCATAACAACTGTCATTGACAAGCCTTTGCATTTGACAGCTGCATGATATAATTTAAAGTTACATTGCCGGGTCTGTAGCGAATTGCCTCTTATATCCACTTAGCGACGCCACAATGGACATTGCGTGTAATTATTGGAGCATAGATTGTATTTATTAGCTGTGGTGTTTTTTACGTAATTTAATATGGCGATTCGTTTTCGCGGTTTTTTGTGGAATAAAATGTTTAAGCATCAGTTAAAAATACTCATTGTTTTGGTTGTTTTTGTATCTATCTAAAATGAATCGCTGAAATGTATGTTCGCATATAACTTCCGAAGGACTGAACCAAATTACCTATTTTAATTATATATTATTATATATAAAAATTAAGCAAACTATTTTTTTTAACTCTTGAGGCGAGACTATCTAGGATATCCCTTCCGTCTAAGGCAAGAGAGATGATGTCAGTTTCTTGCGTTACACTTGTGAACGGGTCCTGACTTGTAAGTAATAAGTACTTGTATAATAACTTTCGTGAGGAATATTCATAATTATTTAGGAATATTGACGGTTTACTTACGTAGATTCTCGGGATCGCCTGAGACGAACTGTTCGACTCTACATAATCTTCACTTGAACATAAACCAATGAGTTCTTTGTCAATGAATTGTTGAATAGTGCAGTGATGTCTTCGATCCGGCTCGGACAATGCTATTCAAACGGTCCGTGAATTTCGTCTGGCGTGATATGCGGGTCATCTGGCCGTACCGGTTTGAACCAGAATTATTTGGTTTAATCAAGTTTAGAAGCTCAGAGGAAGTACGAATATTTTGCAGTAAGATAATTTAGTTACGATTTTGAGGGGTTAAGGAAATTCGTTGCTAAAATTAAGTGGGCTTAAAGTTGGTATAGCATTAGCTGCATTTATTATATTCTTAAGACATTTATTGATTCCCGAATATTTAAACGCAACTTAACTTTGAGGCGTTGTTAAATGTCTATCTTTCTCTATTTTACACCACGAGACTTGCATATCCACAAATGTTTTTTTTTGAGCATTTAGTGTAAATATTTTTTTGGAAAACCCCACGCTACAGGATTTAGAAGCGTAGAGCTCTACCTCCTATATTAAGTTCCTATATCCCACAAACTGCTAATACTGTAGGTATAAGTAGAATTTTCCTAACAATAATCACTCACATAAGAAAGGCTTGTTTTTGTTCCGAAGACTATCACAAATTAGATAGGATTTAAACAAAATACTGCAGGTATAAGTAGGTAATAAAGTATCTACAAGCTGTAAGCCGTCCACAGGCACCGCACTGTCTTTCTTTTTTATTAGAAGACGTCTGCCGCAGTTAGCCTGAGCGCAGGCTTTGACTGCTTCACCGGACTCTTGGCGATACCATAAGGGCCTCGAGCCAGAACAATAGAAAAACTAACTACGTTAGCAACGTTCACTAAGAGCACACCTTTCGGGGTTCGCTTCTAGACCTATGCCTAATTCCTATATTCAAGAATCGATTGCTTTTGCTTACGGACGAAAGCATTTTCTTAGCAAAACAAATGAAATTCTACTGTCCTTAAACAAAACCAATTATTTCTACTATAGAATATCCTCGTAAGGCCCGAGACCTAATTTAAGGAATACAAAAAGTAGTCATTGCGGCCCCAGAAAGTTATTAAAATCATTAAATACCGTCCCTGCTACCTAAAATTAGGACATAATGTTAATTATTTGAGTTAAATATACCCACTAATTAAACTCTGCCATAGAAAGTTATTAAACTCAACGTATTTTTATCAAGGTTGATTATTATCAATTTGACATTTTAGAACCAATGTATTATATTAGGTATATAATGTTAAATTAATTAAGATGAAAGCATTTTACTGGAATTTTTTTTACTAATTTAGTCCTGGGCCACAACTACTAGTGCCTATTTTTAGTACATTGGGCCGTTATTTATAGTGTCCTAGATTTAGATTGGGCCTTACGAGGCTATAGGAACCGGCCTTTAGTGCTTTTCTAACAATCTTAATAACGCAAATAGCAAGAGGGTTACACGTTATACATTTACTACGGCCGGTTGTCCACCGTCACGTCATCTTGATCTAGATGCGAAATAATCTCGATCTCGTTGACGTCTCGGTGGACAAACGGCCTTATAGGGCTGTACAAGACCCGCTATCACATCCGTATTAAAGGAACTCGATAGTAATTCAAACTTTATCAGCGCCAAAAATGGCGTGGTATTTCGAAAATCACTGCAGTTCAATTGATACGAATGGAAGCGAAAAATACGTATGTAATTTTCATGATTGATTGTGTAAATATCGGGTTTTGTTAATAACAATGCGTCCTCTGGTTTTAAATCTATACTAATATTATAAAGCTGTAGAGTTTGTTTGTTTGTTAGTTTGTTTGTTTGAACGCGCTAATCTCAGGAACTACTGGTCCGATTTGAAAAATTCTTTCAGTTATGGATAGCTCATTTATTGAGGAAGGCTATAGGCTATATAACATCACGCTACGACCAATAGGAGCGGAGCATAAATAAAAAATGTCGCAAAAATGAAAAAACGTTTAAACTAAAACACGCGGACAAAGTCGCGGGGGACAGCTAGTACTTTTATAAACCGGTATTTTAATTACCGGTATTCGTAAATAATAATTAAAAGGGTGCAATAAATTTCACATTTTGGATCCATTGAATGGAATTTATAGTTTGATTTTGTACTGTTTTTGGGATTCCGTGCCTGAATGGTGCCAACGGGATCCTATTACGAAGCCTCCGCTGTCTATCAGCGGGAATCGAACCGTAATAGCTAGAGACTTGAAATTTTCTGTGTGTATTATTTTCTTTTGCCACTATAACAAAAATAAAAAGAAACCTATTAAAATTTGAAGCCCCTCTACCTGAAACATGTTTTTTTTTTGTATTTTTTCTCGGTACGGTAAAGGTTCTTTGTGCGCGAGTTAGACTCACACTTGCTCAGTTTTTAATAAATGAGCAAGATGGCCGGCTTTTTTTTTTTGGATGACATTTACGCAGTTAGCCTGAGCGCAGGCTTTGACTGCTTCACCGGACTTTCGAGATGGCCGTCAATTTAAAGTTTTAATAGCGTACATATGCGTCATTTACCAACCTGGGGGACTGGACGTTACACTTGAATTTAATTCCGACAGATTGACATTTAAATTATAATGTTTCGTTGTCTTAAACTGAATACAAGCTCCAAATTGTTTCAACATTTATGTGTCCATTGGGAGGGAATTACTGAAATCAAAAACGATTACAAAATATTTTTCTATGATTCAACCAAGTTTCCTCTAAATTCAAGCAATCCCATTCAATGAAGTAGTTTTATTACTTGTGTTATGGAATTAGAGACAACGAAGGTACCTACCACAAAAATCCAAACCCGAGACAGTGTAGAAAAGAGGTTTTCGACATTCACCCGTCCAAGGAACGAACCCGGGATCTCAGGTGTCGCTACACCTCGAAAACCGGTGTGTACGACACTCGACCACGGAGGTGGTTTGTTGTAATTATGTAAGTAACTTTTTTTATTTGAAGAATACTTAAAGCCAATATTTATAGGTAGGTATCTCGGTATCTTATCTACTTACATTAAGTTTAGCTCCTAGAGATATAGTTAATTAGCCTTTAAATCCGACTGCTAGGTCCTGTTCTTCTAGACCTATGGATTATCGCGTTCAACACACAAACTCTTCAGCTTTATTATATTAGTAAAGTTAATTTGTAAACATGTAAATGAAAAAATTATGTAAACTAATTTTTATTTTTCTAGGGGAACTATTTTATTCGTTGATGTTAGGAAGTTTTGGCGCCATCTAGTAAAAACGTTATGGACAACATGGTTAAGTGTTCAGTTTATATTTCAATAGATGTCGTGCACAGACGTTACAGTTCAATTATTTTAAATAGTTAATAAAGGAAATAATCCACTATTGTTTATTGCACATATACATAAAATAATAATTGTGAAATGATTTGGTAAAAAACAAAAGTAAAAAAACCGAAAAAACCGAAAACAATTTCGGTGCCCGTTGCGTCGCGTTCCTAGATAAAAAAAGTTATACACAAACAACATGGTGGATCAGCTGTTTTCGTTTTTCTCAAATCCCAATTTGTTTTCGTAAAACGAGGCATTATTATGGTATCATAGCCATGTGTGAATTAAAATGGGCTCAATCGCATCGGTGCTGCAATGGCATTGTCAGACGTGCGGCCAGATCAACCCAACAGAGAGTGTGAAGTGTTTAAAATGTGGTACAAAGCGGGTATCAAGTCATGACAGTGGTATTTATAAAGAAAATTGTAGAGATTCTTCCCCGGAGTATACATCGCGGACTGGAAAAAGCGAGGGAACCACGCCCGGCTCGGAACCAATTGTCATACCAACTGAAAATTGTTTTAACAGGTGTGTTTTTTTTTCATTTAACTATGCTCGTCATTCAGATTCTGTCAGCAAATATCGATTTTTCGTTACTCGTATTTAAGGTTATATTTCTATTGTATTTCATTGTTGTGCGCAGTCAAAGCGAGTTCATTAACTAAATTAGTCGTTAGCGTGCAGTTTTTGATATCATTGTGTCAGGAATTGTGTTAAAAATGTAATTGTATGTGTCGCCTGTTAACGATGTATGTAGGTATGTATCGAGCAGTCGCGTATTGAATTTGCTCAGTTCGATATATTATTGCTGTCAATCGTATTTTAATGTGAGTTATTGTAACATTTTTGTGTCCAATTCAATCATAAACAAAGCTAATATGTAAGTAATAAGTCGTTTTGTAGGTAATTATTAAAAAGGACTAATAAGTAATCATAGGTTTTTGACAAGAATATTTAAAAAATCTCAACTTAAATGTCATTGTTACTGTATATGTAATAAATAACAGCTATTTAGTAAGATTTTCGAGTATTATAAGTTAATTTTCGTATTTAATTATTACTGAAACTATGACAAAGGAATAGTGATCATAATAAAGTGTCAGTGACCTCTATCTACTAAAATCTTGTATGTTAATTGACATTATTAATTTATACCTTACTTGTTAGGCTATACCTTAACCATATACCTTCTTTGTTATAATTATTATGTCCATCTTGTAGTTTCTTTGGCTTTTTCCCAAGCTATGTTGGGGTCTGCTTCCAGTCTTACTGGTTTCAGCTGAAGACCGTAATTTAGTCTGACCTATGTTTACCTGTAGTACAAATAGCAGAAAATGTTGACATTTCAATCAAAATGTCAAATAAACCAAATAGTCCAATAATCTGGTAACTTCCATTGTTTAAAAAATTGTAGTCCTTTGCTCCTTTGTAGTATAAGTTATATTTTTTTATTTCTTTGATTTCTGGAAATTTAATTATCCTTTTTTAATACAAAATCTAGTATTTTTTTTTGTTTTTACTTAAAAGTAAATAATAATTATTTATTTCCTTGCTACCACAGTTCTGATAAACCAATTAAGTCAGTGCCCTTACTCTTCACTTTAATTTTATTTCTAATACAATGTTAATGCAAAATTGTTATTCATTTAGCAGGCACACAAACAACACACTTTACAAAAAAATACTCTTAATGTTTAGATTCCAGTCAGCTCCTTCCATTGACAGCATTTTATTTTAAGAATACCAAATATCCAGCCATCTAAACATTAGTTTTGAATATTTGGTATTCTTAAAAAAGAAATGCTATTACCTAATTAATATTGCATTAGCATTGTATTATGATTAAAATTCATTAAAGAGTATTTCCCAGGTGGGACAGCACACAGAGTTACTTTCGCATTTATAAAATTAGTATAGTAGTATAAATTGTTACTACAAATGGATAAGCATAAAATAAAACTGTATTCAAAACAATATGTACAGGCATTAATAAAAGGAAACTTGTTATTATTATACTTATTAAAGTATATTGTTACATATATTCACAGTTCCAGCAATTAGGTATTTCCTGACAGGAAATAAAATGTAGGTACTTGTACTGACATCATCTATACTAATATTATAAAGCTGAAGAGTTTGTTTGTTTGAACGCGCTAATCTCAGGAACTACTGGTCTGATTTGAAAAATTCTTTTTGTATTGGATAGTCCGTTTATTGAGGAAGGCTATAGGCTATATAACATCACGCTACGACCAATAGGAGCGGAGCATAAATGAAAAAATGTTGCAAAAATGGAAAACCGTTGAAACTAAAACACGCGAACAAAGTCGCGAGGGACAGCTAGTAATAAATAATCCTTGCAAAGCGGTTATGTAGTACAGAACTCATGACATTTGCTGGAAAACAATGTTGCTGTTTTCTAAATGAATGGTGTATGAGTCCATTTTAACTTTTAGAGTGTATTTCTGGGTTGGAAGAATAATTTGATTTCACTATTCACAACTATTTATACAAATAATAATAAAAATAAAAATGCAAATACGAAAAAGAAACTAAATAACTTTTTTGTTTGTGATCTCATGTTGTTCATTAATTAATTTACGCTTTACTTATTTTAGTATACTTGACTAGACTCTGTTGACATGCCGCTTTGCCTGCAATCTGGTTATTTCTAATAAATTTCAGGCAGTACTCTAACTCTAACTTCACCGCTGGACGTAGGTATTTCTTAACTTGTGCCTTGAAACTCGGTTGTCTTCCTTCCTCTACTAATTTGATGATACCGTACCATCTTCATCTGGTATGGGACCATCATCCTATCTGCATAGGGTTTTTACACTTTACAGGCGCGAATTTTTCCTCACCACGGCAACTTTTGTTCAAGTTGTTTGCCTTTAACTAAAGCATGATATTCTCTACTAGCTGTCCCACGCGACTTTGTCCGCGTGTTTTACTTTCAACGGTTTTTCATTTATGCGCTCCTTTTGGCCGCAGCGTAATATTATATAGTTTATAGCCTTCCTCAATAAATGGGCTATCTAACTCAAAAATATTTTTTCAAATCGGACCAGTAGTTCCTGAGATTAGCGCGTTCAAGCAAACAACTCTTCTGCTTTATATATTAGTATTAGTATAGATTTAAGAAAAGGAAGTACAGGCTGATAGATTTAGATTATGTCGCTATACCAGTTACTTGTGTTCGCACAGCGGATGGTCGTGCGTGGGCTCGGCCCCGGAGGCGTCGCGAGCGTGGCGGTGCGCGTGCGGCCTGCACAACGTGTCCGCGGCGTGGCGCTGCGCCGCCTGCGACGCGATCGCGCCACACGCGCCTGTCTACAGGTAAAACAATATGTGTTCTACCCTTTAAGCATAGCATTGAGTAATCTGTCTGCCCACCTGCTCCATAAAACTGGAGAATGAACCTAACTACTAAATTTTTCCCACAACACACAACGACTCCATACCAAAAGTGCTTTAGCTAATTAATTTGGGATTAGAGTAATGTGTGTTTGTGATTGATGTTGTCCACATTTATTTACTTATTTCTTTTAGCATGTTTATGTTTGTTATTGCAGGCTGTCCGATGATGAGGATCAAGCTTCAGGGATGACGGACAAAGAAAAGTCTGTTCCAGGTACTACTATTGTTAATTCTTGATTCAACGAACATTATTTTATTATGTCTTACTAATTATCGGATCTTTCTCTTTCAGACAACACTATGATAAGGTCTAACACCCTGGCTGTCCCATCATATAAGCCAACAACAAGTTACTCAGACGGTCGCCGGCTGAACCTCGATCTGCAGTCCCTTAGACTATCTCCCACGCAACTGACAGACCACGCGCATGGAGTCACCAGGTCTCTCTCTCATGGGTCCGTGATCAACTCCCAGCACAAGTGGTGGAAGGTGGATGAGACCGGTCGCGGCACCATCAACAGACCGAGTAGTTTGATGGTCTCAGAAAGATACGGCCAGATCAACCCTAGAGAGTCGTTCCTCAGAAGCCTGCACACAGTCACGCGAAGACCCAAAAAATGTAATGAAAGCAAGTCCAATTGGGAGCTCAATTATATCAAAGAATATCAGAGAGAACAGAGTAAAGGTTTACATTTGAAGACGTGGTCTTGCAGTAAGTGTACCCTTGAAAATTCAGGGATTAGGACGAACTGTGAGGCTTGTATGTCACCAAGAGTGTCTCCTCTCGCGAGGATCCCTAACGCTAGAGGCTTGAGCGTGACGACACTAGGGAGGCACGAGAGCGCGCATGGCAGGGATGGTGCGGCATCGCTCCCCACGTCGGGAGGCGTCATGATCACTGTCCCAGACTGGCCGACTGGACGGACAACCCTAGGATCATCATTTCGAAGGTCAATTAGCGCACAGAACTCTCCAGAAATCCGCCCAACGTACAGACGATCGTTTTCCGAACAAACAAACGCAGATCGACCCGTCGGAAAAGTGATATCAAGTAGAAGAAGTCTTAACGACTATACGAAGTCGCTAGCGAGTTACTGCGGTAGTCTATCGAAGACAGAAATAAAGAAAGACTCGAGAATAGATGAGAACAGTGTCGAGTTGATCGACAAAGAGTGTAGTTGGGACACGAACGCCGAGGGCGTGATTTATGCACTGCCAAACAAGGGGAAGTATAAAGATTTGAACCTGCAACTCCAGGTCAACAACAACGGGACGAGATACTCCTATGTGTCGGTTCAGGATACGAAGACGGTGATGAGTAATTCTCAGAACGAAGCTTTATATTCTAACGACATAAGTGATGGTGATTACGCGAGGATAGACGAGTTGTTAGGTACTGAGAACTGCATTTCTCCTGTGAATGAAGTGGCTTCGGTTTCAAACATAAAGACGTCGCATATAGGGGTGTCGCGGGAACCAAGGGTGTTCAACATGCTGCCATCTGTCGGCAAAGTGTCGCATAACCCGCGGGAGCAGTCTAAAGTGCCTTCGTCACAGCAACTGGCTACGTAAGTTCTTTATTTTAATTCTAGTACCTTATACAGACGTAAGCTTCATGATAATGGGCATTTTTTAGGCTTTTATGCCCAAAGGGTGCTAACGGGACCCTATTACTAAACCTCTGCTGTCCGTCCGTCTGTCTGTCAGCGGGCTGTCTCTCATAAACCGTAATAGCTAGAGAGTTGAATTTTTTACAGCGTGATTATTTCTGTAGCAGAACAAATAATAAAACAAAAAAAAAATTAAAGGGGCTCCCGTACTAGGACGTTTTTTTTGGCGTATTTTGCTCAATTTAAGGACATAAATCTTATATGATGTTACAAGACACTTCATGCGCAAGTCCAACTTGCACTTTTTACTACATTTATGTGTGTTGGTGGTGTTTTGATTATTCTTATGTGAGGAGGGCTTGGGAGCATCGCCTTAGAAAACTTTGAGAAAACCCAGTTATAGAGAAGCTGTAATTTGATAATTAGTGATGTCCATTGCTGTGTACATAGGCGTGAGAGCCGCATGTGGCAGTGCAGCGAGTGTTGGTTCGCGTACAACGCGTGGTGGGCGCGCCATTGCGACGTGTGTCGTAGCGGCAGGCCGCCGCATGCAGCCGTTACCTTGGCAACGAGAGATGTCCTCGATGGCCCACATAATAGGTATTGATATATTTTTGACAGGCTTTGATTTGTGACTGGCCTGTTGGTCTAGTGGTTAGTGACCCTGACTGTTAAACCGGAGCTCTTTTAAAGTCTAGACATTATTGATTCACGGCAATATTGTGTAAACAAATGCAGGGTACTTACTGGGCTTCAATCTCTTGAATGTCAGTTCAGACATAGTATAGTTGTTTACAAGTTGAATATGTATCCCTATCGTTACACAAATAAAGCAATAAAACTCCTATTGTCCCTCACATAAGGTTTATTTTCCAGTACACGGACGAGCAACCCATCTGAAGCTTGCAGCAGTAAGGTGGAATCTATCAGGGAGCCAAAGAAGTTGACCGTGCCTATTGCGTCTTTAGATCACGACTTGAATAGTGATGAACTGTTATTCGCTGTTGGTAAGTGAAGCAATAGTATTTGTATTAATAAAATTTTTGTTATCTGATTTACTACAGCCGTTCGGAAGTTTTTAGACCCAATATTCTTATATTTATTGACCCAATATTCTTATATTTATTGACCCAATATTCTTATATTTATTGACCCAATATTTTTATATTTATTGACCCAATATTCTTATATTTATTGACCCAATATTCTTATATTTATTGACCCAATATTCTTATACTTTTTGACCCTATATTTTTATTGACCCAATATTAATTTATTATGTGATACATACTGCAGATGATTACCATTATGTATGCGTTCACTTAGACTCAACTCCTGCGTCGAGCGCGCCGGTGTCGACGTGGTCGTGTGCGCGCTGCACGCTCGTCAACGACGGGTCCGCCGCCGCCTGCGCAGCTTGCGCTGGCTCCAGGCCGCAGCCGCATAACTTCTGGTATTCAATATTACTATTCTTTGATTTTGTTAAAATCGACTCCCGCACTATTCAATTTAAGTACAAATATTCAATTCTCATGTACAAAGAACACCAAGACTTGGAAAAAGAAATTGTGGATCATGCAAATATATGCGGGGATCAAGGTCGCAGCACATCGCGCACAATGTTAATTGGTGTGTTTTTATGGTCTGTAAGGTGTATTTTTTATTCGAGATCCTCTTTTTGTAAGAGGTCTAGCGCAGTCAGCGTGAGCGTAGGCTTTGTCTGCTTCACCGGACTTTGTTGAAGATTCTCATTATTTTCAACTGAAGTCAATAAACAACAAAGAATTCCGCTTTTGTATGCTATTCCTTCAGCATTCTTTTTTTTTATTTCTAAAATGATCTGCTTTAGACAATCTAAAAATCTTTTTATTTTTTAGGTCGTGTAGCTCATGTACCCTGCAGAACCCGATGTCTGCGAGCTTGTGCCTCGCGTGCAAGACGCCGCCGGTACCGAAGCATGGACTGACGGTGCCGGCCAGCGACTCTAACCACGGCGCCTGTGAGTATAATTCTGTGATTTTATCGACTGTAGAAATAAAGGGATTGTGGTTTTTTTTTCTAATTTATTTGTGAGGCATACATTTTGGCATGACGTTTACATCCCTATTTTATCTCCACTTAAAAGTCTTGCATACTTATAGATAACTTATTAATCATGTGTTAAGAGAATGATTAATCCGATGATACGACCTGACATATTACTTTATTTTATTTATTTATTTTATTTAATACCCACATATTACTGTAAATATAAATCAACTGCAAAAGTTCAGTTTTATTGATTTAAATAATATTTGTACAAGTTTATATTGCTCTGAACCCAAAGTAAGTAGCTAAAGCACTTGTGTTAAGGAATTAGAGACAACAAAGGTATCACAAACACCCAGATCTAAGACAATGTAGAAAAGTGTTTCTACATTGACCCTTCCGTGAATCGGACCTGGGACCTCAGAGCTAGCGACCCTTTGAAAACCGGTGTGTACGCCACTCGACCACGGAGGTCGTCAATATGATAATGTTGATTGGTGTCCCGAATTATTGTCAACAAGTTTAAATAAGTAAGTGCGTGTATTTGTGATGTGGGCCCAGCGGGCCGCAGCCCGTCTCCGCGGCGCAGCGCGCGGGCGGGCCCGCCGCGCCGCAGCTCGCGCCTCGCCACGCCGCCGCCCGAACCCAAATACGTCAACTTGCGGTGAGCAAATCATATTATTTCACCAAAATCGAATTTTGTTCCAAACTCATTGTTTTTTTTTTGCTGGAAACCCGATTTTCTAGCCGAAGATGCATATTTTTGGCCTAAATTAGCCCAAGTTACTACTACTACCATCCAATTTTGTTACAACATCATTGTTTTTTTTTGCTGGAAACGTAATGTTTTTGCCAAATATGCATATTCTCGGTCTAAACTAGCCCAAGTTACTTCATATATATTTAACTAGCTGACAGTAAAATCTTATTATAATCGGTCCATTCGTTTTGATAGTTACTTGAAACAGACAGAGAGACAAAAAAATTACTAAATTTGCAATTTTTTTATTTTTGTCTATCTTTTTAGGGAAAGGTGTCGGTTTCGAACTTGGCTGATTTAGTCATTCAAAATTATCACCTTTTTAATATTAATTTTTATTTGATTTTTTTTTTAAATTACATAATTATTTTAATCTTTAACCAGACCTGAGACTACGGAGTGGCCGTGTTCAGAGTGTACGTACGTGAACAGTGGTTCGGCCGCGTCGTGCGAGATGTGCCAGTCGCCCAAGACGAGGCTGCTGCCCGCCGCGCCCGACCAACCCTCGCTTGATGATGAAGACTCCCGTGAGTTTACTCATGCAACCTGTTAGTTGTCCCACTGTCCCACTGCTGGGCACAGGTTTCCCCCAATTTTGTCCAGGCTTTTGTGTCCTGAGCTATTTGTTACTAATCCAATCGATGCCATCTCGCCAGCGTCTTCTTGTTCTTCTACCCCGTTTGCGAGATCCGGCTCTAAGTACCCACTGACATTAGACAAAATATTTGAAATGTTCATCTCAGATCATTCGTGATCATGGATCAGAATATATATTTTTTTTTCTTTTTTTAAAAACGACTCCCGCACTGAGGAATTTAATCCTTGTGTCGCGGGGGGTTTCACAAACATTAAAATCACATGCACAAAGAACACCAAGACTTGGAACAAGCATTTGTGGGTCACACAAATGCTTGTCCCATGCGGGGATCGAACCCGCGACACGTCGCGCACAGAGGTAATTGGCTTGGTGACCTATACCACTCGACTATCCGTGCAGTCAAATAATGACTCAATGTAAAAGAATTGGAACGGTAGGAATATAAATTTAACTAGCTGTGTCCCGCGGTTTCACTTAGTGAATCTGAAACTAGTTTTCAGTTCTACTTAGATAGAGTCTTTGATCACCTTTCGGTGTAGTCAGCAGTACAGTAGTGGTCACCTTTCGAGGACACACCAACACCGAAATATTTACCGAATGTCTATCCGAAAGTGGTAAAGAGTACATCTGGTATAGAGTCATTTTACAATATTTTATCTCAAAATGAGTTATTTCAATAATTGATATCCAATTTTACACATCAATTATTCGACACCAAAAATCATAACAGCCGTATCACTGCAGTACGAGGGTTTAATATCTTATTACGTCACTTTGGATATTTCTTGGATAACCATTAATTAATTACCTCATTTTAAGCTGAAATTTTGTAAACTGACTCTATACCAGATGTAGGGGAGCGAGGGGCTTGTTGTAACAGAGGTAAGTAGTAACAGGCCCTTTTCACTATATTTCTTTTACTCGATTAAACCTATAAACCGCGCTGCATCTTGTTGCCATAGCCAATGTTCCGCTGGCCGGCGCAGTGAGCGGAAGTGTGCACGTGCTTCATTTCTGCTAGGTAATATTAAATTGTGCTGTCGTAAAATTTCGGTTTGCGTTTTTAATATCGACTAATTTCAAATTTTCTTTATCTTATTACCATTCAAATTTATCTATCTCTGATAATGTCTAACAGTTTTTATGATTGCTAAATTGTTTAAATAGTTATCTTGATAAATGTTAAAAATCATACCGTAGGGTTAGTTGTAACAAAATCCCGGGGCTTGTTGTAACGTGTTACAACATATCTATATATTTAGATAGCTATTAAGAAGAGATAATTACGAAGCATACCTTAGATATAAATAATTTAATTACTTACTGTGATCTAAAAGTCCAATGATGATTATTCGTAGTGTTTAACTAAATAAAACTGTTAATTACTTAATTTTTAAGTGTTGATTACTAAAAAAGTGTATTTGAGTTGATTTTTGATAACAATTACATAGTACTTACTTTAGAAAGATATCAATTTTGTTAAAAATAAACAAAGGATAAATGATTAGAGGTATTATTGTCATTTTTCTTTGCCATTACTACTTGCCCCGGTAGACGTTACAACTTGCCCCAAGCACGAGGTAAGTTGTAACACCGCACTTCTTCTAGAAAATAATTAATTGTAAAATAATTACCAATAGTTATGGCATTATTTTTACTTGATTTGGTAGAGGAAGAGTTACAGTATCTATCCAACTTTATTTCGTAGAAATTTAATCAATAGATCTTAAGATATATTAGTTTTAATGAAAACTGTTACAACAAGCCCCTCGCTCCCCTACTCTTCACCCCCTTTGGATAGATATAACCTTTCAGTAACGCCCTGTATAAAAAAAAAATCTAAAATAATATTTGTGCTTTAAATAAATATATTTAATCTGTTGACAGCTGAAGGTTCGGACGGTGAACGTCATGACAGCACGCCGATGGAAATCCTACGGCTAAGCGAGGAAAGCCACGCGTGGACGCAGTGGCAGGAGGTCTTGGCCCAGTGCGCCTCAGTAAGTCACATTCATAATAGCTTCTGATAGGAAACTAATGTAGCCTACAAAAAGTATGATTGGGTATTCGATAAGGTTTTTCTAATTAAATACAAAAAATAGAAGGAAAAACTTAAACCATAGGCAGGACTCGAACCTGCGACCACTGGCTTGACACGCCAGTCGCTTTACCAACTAAGCTGTAACCTCGGCAGCAGTGCCTGAGGTTTAAGTTTTTCCTTCTATTATTTGTATTTAATTTAAAAAATCTTAAAGGTTGTCGTTGGGCATCTGGGTTTTGACCCAGATGCCCAACTTTCTTGAGGTGTTGGTCGAGGCTTCCCGTTGGCTGTCATGACTGTCATGCTGTCATTATGATTATTATTATCTATGCTAACTGTACCCCCCAGACCGGCGAGCCCTACGTGGACTCGTCGTTCCCGGCCACGCCCCGCTCGCTGTACTACAGCGGCTTCGGCGAGGGGGCCGCGGCGCGCTGGCTGCGGCCGCACCAGATCAACGTGGAGGCCGACCACCGCCTGCCCTGGGTCGTGTTCCGGGACCCCAGGCCTTCGGATATCTCGCAAGGTGATTCACGAACATATTGTTACGAGCTGGGGTTCGGGATAAATTAAACACATTTTAAACGGAAACTGACACTTTATTCAATATCACAAACAATATATGCACTCACTTATAAATCACTTTAAAACAACTGAGAATAATTTTCGTAATCTTCTATCGCTTGTAGTTAACTCGCAGTATCGCAAAAGTAAACTGTGTCGCTATTCAAATGCGGCGCCTATTTATACTCCTAGCGAATATTGTAGAAATATCTCGAAAATTCCGTCTAGAATCGTCTACAATGGTCTTTCGAGCTTCTTTTACCTTTTCGATAAGAGATGGCGCTAATAACTCCTCTGCTGGATAAGAGATGGCGCTAAGTAACTCCCCTACTGAATTAGAGATGGCGCTGTATGTCTCAATTACAGATGACACTAACACGGCGTAACAATATATTCGTTGTTTGCTAAGTTTCCCCCATAAGCGGCAACAGCCTAATGGTTTGGGTGACCGCCTTGTGATCAAGATGTCGCAGTTTCGATCCCTACCTTTTGCACTATTGACGTAAACCCACTCCAGACACAAGCATATTTAGCTTAGTTGGAGGGGTTAACAAGATTGCTAGTAATGTGAATTCCACCCACATTGCAAGTAAACTTTAAAAAAATATGCTCGCGTGACGGTGACGGGACGTGATAATTTGAAATGTACTTATTATGGTAGACGCGGTAACAGAAGGCGAGTCGCATCGCTATCGTGCCCGGCGTGTTTTCAACTGCGTGACGTTTGCGGCGTGACGCTCACGTGACAGTCACGCCCGCTGCGTGACATCCAAGCCACATCCCAAGTTGCATCCCGTCCCGTCCCGTCTAAAGTCTGATCTAATGTTTAATGCGTTCTTAAATCTGTTGTAAACCTCAAGAAAAGAAACTGTATAAGATTCAATGGCCAGTTTGATGCAGAAAAAAAAACATAGTTCTAAGCACTTTAACATAAAGTTCTATGCACTTAAATGTAATTTTAGTATGAGTAGCAGCGTACAGCAGTTTTTGTAGCCGCGACGTGCCGCGGGTTCGATCCCCGCACGGGACAAGCATTTGTGAGACCCACAAATGCTAGTTCCAAGTCTAGGTGTTCTTTGTGCATGTGATTTGAATGTTTGTGAAACCCCCCGCGACACAAGAATTAAATTCTTTAGTGCGGGAGTCGTTTTTTTAAAAAAAAAAAAAACGAGTTTCCATCGGTTTATCGAGATATAATGTATTTGAGATCTTAATGCAGGTTATAAATGATGTGTATGCCAAATTCTATAGTTAGCAATAACCCTGCTAATTATAATAATTCGATGGTTCTTCTGCTATAAATACTTCTTGTTGTATCCGCTATAGCATGATTTGTGAGACAGGTGTCCTCGGCAACTGCTGGCTACTATCAGCTCTGGCGGTCCTTGCGGAGCGCTCGGCGCTGGTCCGCGGGGTGGTGGTCCGCGGCGAGCCCTCGGTGGGCGCGTACCAGCTTCGACTGTGTAAAGATGGCCGCTGGCTCACCGTCACCGTCGACGACCTTCTGCCCGCTAACAAGAAAGGCCATCTAGTATATTCACAGGTAATTTACATGATTTTTGGTGAAATTTTTAAATATTCCTTCAATAATGTTTTTGATCCCAAGACGCTAAAGAAGGATTTGTATAATAATATGAGGAGTATTCATAATTATTTAGAACTTAACGGTTTACTCACGCACATTCTCAAATCGCCCGACTAGTGTCGCGAGTCGAACTCGCGACTCCATAGCCGCCGCTTTAGCTCATGATTCAATAAATTTTCATCCAGTCCAGAAACAGATCTATTTTTCTTCGCGCTTGGCAGAAATCTCGTTACTAAGCTGCGCTTGCATAAGTCCTGGTTATCTTTTTAACTCAGATTTAAATGCTAACACGAGGTTAAACTGACAGGTTTGTCATAAAATATTGACAATTTAACTTCGTGTTGTTAATTAGCTCTAGGCTACGATTTTCGGGCCAAACCACCGAACACTGAAACGCTACTTAACTTTAACACGTTCTTAAATGTATATCTGTCGCTACATCTTACAGTGACAGAGACGACACGAGACTTAAAGGCGACTTAAAACTGACTGTCGTTTCGATATTCGGTCATTAGTAAGCCAAATATGTCGTCCAAGTTAATTGTGAAATATTTGTTACAGGCTAAAAGAAAACAGTTGTGGGTGCCGCTTATAGAGAAGGCGGTCGCCAAACTACACGGATGTTACGAAGCCTTAGTGTCGGGTCGAGCTATTGAAGGCAAGATATCTGTCCTGAATTACTGTCCTATCTACCGTTATTTGGCCCGAGTGATATTTATTTATTTTCTTTCCTTCTTTCCTTTGTTTGTTTGTTTCTTTCTTTCTTTCCTTCTTTGTTTATTTATTTCTTTCTTTCCTTCTTTATTTCTTTCTTTCTTCATTTCTTTCTTTCTCATTACAGCTATCATTAAAGGTAACTTAATCTAATGCGACAGTGTAGCTAAAAGAATTCTTAATATTATATACTTAATTATTTACGAATGTTTAGCCTTAAATACCTACCAACAAACAGTGGCGTGCATTGGTTTTCCGACCAGGTAGGCAGAAATTAGGCAAATCGAGCAAAATAAAATACCTACTACTATAAATAACGAAACAAATGTAAAAAACTATTTTCTACTCACTTTTTTAAAGTTTCGTATTTCTTATTCTGTGGTTCGGGTGTTATCCTACAAATCTACTACTTCATTAATTTGTTTTGTCAACAAATGAAAACTTTATTAAACTTCTTGAAGGGGTTTGCACGTTATTTATCCATACAGATTGTATTTTCGAAACACAAACAAACTACGCACTGTAACTTTTCCATATTTATACAGACACAACAATTTCTGTTTATAACACTACAGTAACTTTACAAAACCACAATAAGTCAATAACACACAAAACAAATAATTACGAAAATAATGCAAACTACAACAAGTAAACAAACTACAACAGATTAAAAATAACAAAAAGACGAGCAAGTTGCAACAGATAAAAGAAAATAAAAATCATTTATTGCAACTAAAACATGTTTACATTATTAATTATGTAGTTGTTAACTTTAAAAAAAATCTATATTCAATTTACAAGTTATTAGCATTTTATAATATTAGTTAGATATATAAAAAATATAATAATAACTAGAATTTATATATTTTTTATTTGTTGAGCTGTATGGTCAATGCCTTTGCTACAGAGTAGGCATGCCTACTATAGTTCTGGGAAATTGCGAAGGTCAAATGTCAGGGTGCTGTGGATGTCAAACAGATATTTTTTGCTTTCACCGTATTATAAATTTGAGAAAAAAGTAGCTTATTATGAAGTGTGCGTGCGTATATGAATACGCCAAAATGGTTTGAGTGTGTGAGTGTAAAGTAGGCACTGGCGCGAGTGCCTAGTTCGCGACGTATTGTGAAATTGTGTTGAATGTGACGTCATTTTTTATTTGTTTTGTAATGAAATGTTTGGTTATAAGTTTTATTATTTGTAATTTAATTAATGAGTATGATGGGTGTTGACTGATTTATTATATTTATATCGTAATAATTAAGGATAGTTAGTTGGATCTTAGGAGGTAGGCACTGCCTAATTGCCTATATGGTATGCACGCCACTGCCAACAAATAACAACACTTATATAAATACGTTTCATAGAAGTATTTACGTGTAATATTGAATAGAACATGCGTTGCGCAGGGCTGTGCACGCTGACGGGCGCGCCGTGCGAGTCGGTGTCGCTGCAGGCGGGGGGCGCGGGGGGCGCGGGCGGGGGCGCGCCGCTGGAGCAGCTGGACCGCGACCTGGTGTGGGCGCAGCTGCTGTCCTCGCGCCAGGCCTGCTTCCTCATGGGCGCCAGCTGCGGCGGCGGGAACATGAAGGTATGCCATACCTACTCTTCTTATCATGGCTTCAGAAACTCTGACAGCTAGTATTAGTTTTGCTATCTCTTTCTATATTGTTCATGTTTAATGTTATGATGTGCATGGATAGCGGAGTCACAGAATAAAAATATAGACAGTGTGGAAACTACATACAAACGCACGAAACATGGTTTTCCGATTCCGAAATCGAGATCGAAATCGACATCGAGATGGATATCGACATCGCCCTGACATTTGCCCGTGTGCTTTATCGAAGTTATTCCGGCATCTCTATTGATTTGTAGGTATTAAAGGATGAAATCGTAGCTTAGCAGGTTTGTCTAAGCCTGCTTCCTCATCACTGGTAGTCCGTCCTGGACGCTGTGTATCTCTCGAGCTGAGTGTGGGCGTGGTGCGCAGGTGGACGAGGAGGAGTACCAGCGGCTGGGGCTGCGGCCGCGGCACGCGTACTCCGTGCTGGACGTGGCGGAGGCGGCGGGCGGCGGCGGGCTGCTGCGCCTGCGCAACCCGTGGGGGCACTACACGTGGCGCGGGGCGCCCGCGCGCGCGCCGCCGCCCGACCCCGCCGACCGCGACCACGGCGTCTTCTGGATCAGCTTCGACGACGTGCTCAAGTTGGTACCCACATACAGTACATACTACATCGCTTCACCAAAAAATTCTGCAATTCGACTTACAGTTTAAAAATTTAAAAATCACTTCCACCAGCGCCACCTGTCCGGCATTGACAATACTATTTTCGTCAGAGCAGTCATGTCGCTATTTAAATGTGTGCAAAGTTTATTTACAATTGGGATAACGGGCCTCGAATTTTACACACATTCTCTTTTATATATTATATAGATATAAGATTATATACATTATTATAATCTAAAAAACCCTAGAGTTGTCCGAGGAGCGGTCGCGACAAGAGTCTGCGTACCGAACTGACATCGCCACCATAATATTAGTTCGATTTACAACAAAACAAAAGCAAACACCCGCATATTTACGCATAATTAAGATGGTGTTTAGGAGTTAGGACGAGTAAGATATTGCACGTCGTCATCTTTAAGTTTATTCGGATTAAGGTTCTAATTTTCAAATCCAAAAGATGACATGGCTGACATATTTTTTTCTATAAAATATATATGGGTGTCAGTTTTGCGGTTACTTGAGGTGCCGATTACGGAAATGGCATTTATTTTAAAATCCAAGATGGCCGACATACTACTTATAATAAAACAACGTGCTGCTACGGAGATTCAAAAACGACAGTTTTATTCAGATCGAATGACATACAGAATACACAGTGGAATTGTTCACAAGTTTGTCACAAGATGGCGCTAGTTGTATCTATATTTTGTTATTTACAACACTCCCACTCAAAATATAGTATATATTTCAACTTTACAAACTTAAAAACAAATACTTAAATGAAATTATACTTTAACAATTCCTAAAGCATCCAAATGTTTATAATGTTTTACAGCACTTAAACTTTTAGTTAATAAATCTCCTGGCATATCTGATGTACATAAATATTTAACATTAATAATGTTTTCATTTAACATTTCTCTGCAATAATGATATTTAACATCAATATGCTTAGTTTTATTATGGAATACAGGGTTTAATAATAACTTCTGCGCACTCATACTATCATTATACAAAGTAATACAATACATTCTTTTAGTTATTTCACATTGTAAGTTTCTCAGATATGCTGCCTCTTTGCAGGCCTCTGATATTGATACATATTCTGCTTCTGTGCTAGAGAGTGCAATACATTTTTGTTTACTACAGCTCCAAGATATAACAGAACCTGCCAGTACATAACAAAACCCTGAATATGATCTTCTATCATTTACATCATTGCCCCAGTCTGCATCAACATATCCTTTGATATTAATATTCTTATTCTTACTATATTTCAAACCTAAGTCTTTAGTCCTTTTCAAATATCTTAATATTCTTTTAGCATGAACCCATTGTTCATCAGTATTACAATTATTAAACTGACT
Organism: Diachrysia chrysitis; assembly: GCA_932294365.1. NCBI lineage: Eukaryota > Metazoa > Arthropoda > Insecta > Lepidoptera > Noctuidae > Diachrysia > Diachrysia chrysitis. Next base: position 1,342,303 of record OW028659.1, on the reverse strand, counting down.
AAGATATGACACTGCATAAGCTATATCGGGTCGTGTAAGCACAACTAAATACATTAAGCTCCCGATCAACTGCTGATAGGGATTCTCACTTTTACAGTTGTCCTCCTTTTTACATTTTAAATTTATCTCCATTGGAGTAATTACTGGTTTACTATCAGCCATATTAAATTTAGACAGTAACATATCTATATATCTTTCTTGACTCAAAGTAACTGTACCATTTTGTTTATCAAAATCAACTGACATGCCAAGACATTCTTTTACAATCCCTAAGTCTTTTAACACAAAATTCTTACCTAACATGCTTTTAAGATGATTAGTTTCACTTTCGTCATCAGAAAAAACAAAAAAATCATCAACATATAGGGATACAATGGTTTTACTACTACCAACACATTTTAAATATAAACATGGTTCTATTTTGGATTTAACATAACCATCTGCTAACATACAACTATCTACTTTCTTATGCCACGCTCGGGATGCTTGTTTGAGACCATATATAGCCTTCTTCAATTTTAGAATTTTATTATCATTTGTAAAGTTATAACCTAAAGGTTTCTGCATATATATAGTCTCTGACAGATCACCATTCAAGAAGGCGGTTTTCACATCAAGATGTGTCACATTAAGATTCAACTGCACTGATAATGCAAATAATAACCTAAGTGTTGTATGCCGCACTACAGGAGAAAATGTTTCAACATAGTCCACACCATATTTCTGTGAGCAGCCTTTAGCCACAAGCCTGGCTCGATACCGCACATTATTTTCAGCATCACACTTCTTCTTGAGAACCCATTTGCATTTAACAATATTGCCACTTACAGGAATGTCAACAACTTCCCATGCGTTGTTGTCTTCAAAGCTTTTCAGCTCTTCCTTGACAGCTTGTTCCCATTGCTCTTTCTCTGGTCCTCGTAGTGCTTCTTCTAATGTCAGTTCATCGCTGAAATATTTATCTTCTGTGCACATCCATCCATACCTGTCTGGTTCTCTTCTCTGCCGTTGTGGTACTGTCCTTACTATGGTGTTCGATTGCAACTCTTCTTCAGATGTCAACTCCTCATCTGGTACATACGTTTCATCCGTGTCATTTTCCAAAGAAATGAATGAATCCTCTCTACTGTGATCTGAGAGCTCTCCCACTGAAGACAGATGTTGCTTGTTCTCTGTAGATTCATCTTTCTCTGCTACTTCAATCATATTTTCTTGATGAGACAATTTTTCCTTTACGATGATGATATCTCTACTAGTTGTAATTTTTGTCCAGCTTCAACAATTTGTGTAACATATGCCGTCATCGAAGTGCAATCTTCCAATCGAATAGATATTAAATTCCTCAAGAGACTTATTCTTCTAGTAAATCCTGAGTCATCAAATAACATCTTCAATGTATCCCACAATTCTTTCGATGTGAACTGAACATGATTTTATATGAACGTAAAGAGCCGGGTCGATTGTTAGTATCAGCTTGGCTTTTGTTTTTTCGTCATCTGCAGCTACTGGTGGATGATTGGGCTCAGGTTTTATACATCCAACCATTCCTTCCAAAACCAGAAAATTCTCTGCGGCGAAACACCACTCACTATAGTTTTCGCGACCATGTAATTTAGGTACGCTAACAAGATAGTTTGAACTGGACGCCATGACTGCCACACACGTTGTTACTTTTAATGAAAAAACGGTTTTTGCTTACTGTTCACTTTACACACAAGTCTAGTGGTAAAAATACAGTATATTGTTCATCACACTGATAATTCTAACAATATCTAAGCTTTTAAACGGGTCTGGGCCCATAACCTATAATAAAACAACGTGCTGCTACGGAGATTCAAAAACGACAGTTTTATTCAGATCGAATGACATACAGAATACACAGTGGAATTGTTCACAAGTTTGTCACAAGATGGCGCTAGTTGTATCTATATTTTGTTATTTACAACACTACTTTTAAAACAATTTAATGTGGATATCAATTTCGAGGTTTATTGGGGTGGCGAAAAATGTGTGATTTATAGAGCCAGAATGTGATAACAGGAATTCCCGGCCATACAAATAAAATTATATGGCTGAATATTTTGCTGCCTATATCTTTTGAAGTCAAAAGGCCAGTTTGTACCCACACCCCACTCCTTACCCAATTTCAAGACCCCCTAAGATTACAACACTGACATAACCGCATTATATCCATAGGTACTTCGACTGCATAGACATTTGTAAAGTCCGAGTTGGCTGGCACGAGGTTCGGCTAGCCGGCATCCTGCCTCCGATGTCCTCGACCAGACACCTCACGTGTCTACTACTTACGGCTACGCAACCTACTGAGGTCGATTTCACGCTCTTTCAAGAGGGACAGAGGTAAGAGTTATATACCTAGAATCTTTTTTTTTTTATTGGTATTTTTTTTACCAACTCCTGCACTAATGACTTTAATCACTTACAGCTGTTATTTTTCCTATATCTCGTGTTTGTTTATATGTTTCGCACAACATTTGAAACACAGTATGCATTATATATAATACCAGCCTATTAATGCCCCACTGCTGGGCACAGGCCTCTGCTCATATAGAGAAGGCACGAGCATTGATCACCACGCTTGCTCATTGCGGGTTGGCGATTTTGGATTCAAATTTTTGGAATCCAGGTTTCCGCAAGATGTTTTCCTTTACCGATTGTCAGCGGTGTCTTACAATAATTAAGAAAGTACATATAACTTTGAAAAAGTCAGTTTGGTACTTGCCTTTAATGGGTTCGAACCTGCAACCTTGTGCACACAAATCCGTTCATTGAACCACTAGGCCACCATGACACACACAATACATTATATTACAGTTGAATTAGTTTTCTTTTAATGATTGTAATATTCGTTCAAAACCTCAATGTAATCGTAAAATTATGTTCTTTACAGAAACTCGGCGAAAAGTCAACGATCACAATTGGATCTCTGTGTTGTGGTGTTCAGAACTAAATCGGGACCAAGCGCGCAAGTTGGGAAACTTGTTGCGCATAGCAAAAGACAGGTACGTAGACTTTATAATCAATAAAGTATTTATTTAAAACCTTATCTATATTTCTTTTGAATAATAGAAAAAAGCAAAAAAAAAAAAAATATTTTTTAGTTACACTTTTTTGATTTAATAATCTTGTCATCGATTAAAATAAAAACCAACAGAACTTTAAAGTTTTTTAACTACAATATATTGGAGAAATTTTTGGCGTGTTTATTACATGTTAGAATAGGCTTCTTATTTTAATTATTACCCATTAACGTCTGCACAGTCAAAACATATAATTAAATAAAAATTTTGAAAGGATAAATTTAAACCTCTGGCAGGACTCAACCCCCAGGTTGACTGCTGGTTCAACGCACTAATTGCTTTACCAACTAAGCTACAGGGGTCACTTACTCATGTTCATATTTCTCCTTCTACTTACACGTCTTTTAGGGCGACGTATGCGACATCTAGTAAACCAATTTTTTTATTGGTATCACCGACTTGATTAGTTAGTGCCTAATCTTTACTTACCAATGTTAACTTGTAATTAAATACAAATAGAAAAAGGAAAAAGGCCTGTTATATAGTAGTATCATTTAAAACTATTTGACGTAGTTGTAATTTATAAATATTTAGTACCTAAACATAACCAACTTGTTAAAAAAAACATGTTTTTGATGTTTCAATAAGCAATTTTTACAAAAAAACATTTTTTTCCCCAGGTTCGCGGCTTCGTAGGCTGCCACAAAATGCTTGAAAAAGGCTTCTACCTAGTCGTATGCCTGGCCTTCAACCACTGGCATACAGGCCTCGAGCTCGCCGACAGCTCTGCGTGGCCGCGTCATGTTCTAGCCGCTCACTCGTCCAAGCCGCTGTCTGTTGAACGACCGTCTTTACATCCTCATATACTAGCCGACGCGATAATAGGCCTCACGTTGGCGAGAGGACAGAGGCACGAGGGTAGGCAGGGGATGACGGCGTATTATTTGACTAAGGTATTGTATTAGCTCCAATGATATTGTACACATGATGTGTTATCTTCATAGTTACCGACATTGATAGTACAAAATATAGGATAACCACGTAAGTAGAAGAGATAGATATTATCGAAAAATTTCTAGTTAGGACGTTTTCAAGTCCTCAAAATGCGAGTCTGCTTTATTCTGTATTTTGGCCGAACACTGAAATGTCAATCTTGTGACGTCAAAACTAGCAAAAATTGTAGTATCGCTGTGACGTCACGCAAAGTTTCCATTCTGTAAGTTCGTTTTTTTTTAAAGCAAAATATGCCTGTCTATTTTTTTTTATTATACTGAAGGACTAAATAGATTTTGACTTTTCATACCCAGTCATCTACCCCATTTTTGTAATTTATGTTCTTCAATGATATGTATTAAATTTTCCTAGGGCTGGGCAGGCCTCGTGGTGATGGTTGAAAACCGGCACACCGACAAATGGATTCACGTGAAATGTGACTGTCAAGAAAGTTACAACGTCGTCTCAACTAGAGGCGAACTCAAAACCATAGATTCTGTACCACCTTTGCACAGGTAAGTGTAGTTTTCATTTTTAACCTTTAAGAATACCTAGCTACCCTACCTGCCTACCTACCTACCTATTTGATCGGAGAACACGTAACGTAGGTACGACGTTGTCAACACTAGTTAAATTACTTTTAGAGGTCTAGGGTCGGAGAGTTAGCCGCGCCGCAGGAAGGAACTACCGCACTGACTAAAAATGACAAAATGTTATGTATAAATTGACGTAACGCATTCAGAGTCTAAGGAATGCCTACGAGGTTGGTCGTCGCTTAAACTAATTAGCTCTAAATATTGTTTTTTTTTTTCGTTTTTGTAGACAAGTTATCATCGTCCTAACACAACTGGAAGGCAGCGGCGGGTTCTCAATAGCGCATCGTCTAACGCACCGGCTGGCCGCAGGCGCGCGCCTGCAAGACTGGGCTCCACACTCTGAAGACGAGCCGCGCCACCGTCCGCCACTAGCGCGCCGACTACACGGCCTGCACGCGCCGCGCCTTATCACCTAGTGCCTCAGCACCTAGCGCCCGCGCCGCAATCTGGCAGCCACGCCACCGACCGTCACTAGCACGCCGGCTAAACGGCCTGCACGCGCTGCGTCTCATCAACTTTTATCTCAGCACCTAGCGCGTCGGCCCACCGGCCGTCACTAGCGCACCGGCTGCGCGGTCTGCACGCGCTACGCCTCGTCACCTAGTACTTCAGTACTTAGCGCCAGCGCAGAGACTTGGCAATGTCGTCACCGGCCACCATGAGCGCCGGCCCTAGCCTGCACGTGCCGCGCCTTATCACCTCCTACCTCAGCATCTAGCGCCCGCGGCGGGAACTGGCATCTGCGCCACTGGCCGCCACTAGCGCGCCGGCCGCTGCCTTCACGCACCACGCCTTAACACCTAGTACTTCAGCACCTAGCGCCCGCGCCGGGATCTGGCAGCCGCACAACCAGCCGCCAATAGCACGCCGGCTAAAAATGGCTACAAGGCACAAAATAACTACGCGATCGCAACTAAAAAAAAAGCGCTTCTTGACATTTTAGACTTTAATCTATTTGATGATTGACATAGATTACGTTTTATAACGCATTTTGAAAAGGAAAATTTAATTCACTTTAAATTGTATATTGTTGGTACGGGAAAAAGCAGTTAGGATTTCAGAATTCGTTGTTTCTAGAGGATTTTCGTACAGTTGAATGTACATGTTAATATAAAAATATATTGGACAAATCAATTAAATACCAGTGTTAAGACAAGGCCTGTTTTTATAAAAGGTTGAATATGCTAAGCACAATATTGACTCTTATACCGTTAGAAATAAAATACAAAGTAAGTTAACGTTGTAATTACTGAGTGAGTTGAACATGGTACCAAATGTAACTAACAATAAATTTAATTACCTTAAAAATTGGCCTATATTTTCCCCACTAATGGGCAAAGGCATGTTCTTATAAAAGGAAGTTGCATTGATCACTACGCTGGTTCATTTGACGAATTTGAAATCCAGGTTATCTTGATATTCTTCATTGCCATGACCTGAAAAAAAAACCTAATTTTTTAAATAAATAATTGTGACGTAAGATATGTTAAATGCCAATAAGCAATATATCTTGTATTAATATATATATATAATATGTGGACAACATCACATACATTGTTCTGAACCCAAAATAAGTAGCTAAAGCACTTGTGTTATGGAATTCAGAGACAATGAAGGTACCACATTAATATATTCTTAATACTAAATTAAATTGTAGAAAATACGATGTAGAGGATTAGAATTAATATTATGAGTTTTGGAGCCATTAAAATTGTATTTTATCTGCGGCTCTGAAGTGTTGGTTATCTTAATTTTAAATCGGAATAATGTAAAGTTACATTTGGACCATGAATTAGCGCGGGTAGGTAGGTACTAGGCCTATATCGCTAACGACACATAAATAGCTATTAATATTTTTTCTACTACACTAAATATAATCATAGAATACACGTCCGGCCGAATAAATGTAACACATTTCGATTAAATTTTTATTCAGCTGGTCTAAAGAGTTTTCCGCGAGAATCGCGCACCAAGTGTTATTTTTAAAAGAAATAAAAGTAAGACACTGATAAATCTAATATTAAATTAATAAGAAAAATGACGATTTCGCAAAACTGTTTGCATATTTGAAATTTGGTTAAGGATATAGATTAAAAAAAAGGAAAATGTGCAAAAACAATTATTATTGTAGGTGTATTGAGTTATTTTGACATCGTTTTGCGAAATTCACATGTCTGCTAGATTTAAGAATATATCACGTAGTGTACATTTTAAGGTTAAAGTGTAAAAATCTCTTGTGCAATGGTTTTTTAATCATTAATAATGGGGTAGCGTTGTGCGTAGTCCTTAAATAATGTATTTCAAAGAAAACACCTCTCTCAGTATCAGAATCTCTCATAACCCAAGTAACTATAATTATTATGACTGATATTAGATTTTTACAATTCATTTTCTACTTATATTTTTTTACTACAGTTTCGGCAAGGTTGATGATGTGTTTGATTAAGAAAAAACGTTTTATAAATGTTTAAGATATTATTTGGATGCGAAATTATGAATAATAATAAAATGTAATGCTCTTAGATTTTTTGTATTATTTGTGAAGGCTGAGTTCTCTTTAACATCTGTAATCTTTAAATAGTAACTAAATACTGGCCTAAATGTTTGTGTGAACCACAAATATTTGGTCCTTATATGTGTTTGTGAGAATTAAATGTATTAATTTATGTAATACAGACTAAAAAATAACTCATTTAATCATCAAATAAAAAAAAGATTAATTAATTGTTATATAAAATTGGGAAACTCAGTCTTTAGCTTGTAATTTAGTGGAAATATAAAATTTATAGGTTTAGAATCATTAAAACATTGTTTTGTTGTGGGATATATCGCATTCGTAATGTTTTTTTATTCAATCGATGTGACATTTTTAAGAACAGAAAGCTCGAAATTTGTTGATATATATGCATATTAAATTATTAATTCATGATTGTGTCAATAAGGTCTCAATAAAAGGTGGTAAAACTATTTAAGTTTTTCGCTCGTGCAATCATATATTGAATTCAGGACCTATCGAACTTACATTGTATACAGTTCCGCGACAACAAATTTAAACAAAATAAATCGCTAAGCGTCCCATTACACAATCGCTATTTTGGTACATCGTAGCATAAAAGTATCTTGTAAATATTAAAATTGCTTTTAAAGTTTAAATTAATTTAGGTGTAAATCGAGAACGTCTCATTTTTTTTGGCACGAAGTGTAACAAAAAAAGACATTCTCATGAAAAGTACTTTCATTCCATGAATACTCATTATTTATTTAATTTTGTAATTAATTAATTAATGTTGATTATTTTAACACGATTCTAGTGATGCAAATCTTGCCATTATTTTGCTTTACAACTATTTTGTTGGTTTAATATTTAATTTTGTTCTTGTAGTGTCTGTGGCCTAGTAAGATTCGTGCAATATTAAAAAAATATATTTTCTCACATTATATTTTGTAGTAGTGAGATGTTTACACTGGCTAGCACAAAACAACACGGAGAGTGTGTGAACAGAAAATAATAGAATTTCATTTATTAATTATAATATAAATATTATAATTAAAAATAAAAGATATTGTCATATTATTTAATGAAATATAAATTAAAAATATATAATGATTACATTCCAATTTTGGAACTCACTCTGAGAGCGCGGAATTCTGCATGATATATTTTTTTTCTTTATTTGTCGTTAAATAATCTTGAATGTTAGTGAAACCCTTCGGCACCAAGATTAAATTCCTTAGGCCCGCTTGCATAAGCCCGAGTTATCTTTCCGGCTTTAAACAAATTAATAAAATGGCAGTGCCTGTATTCGTTTTTATAAGCTCAAACAGTTATTTTAACTATACCTATGACTGAATACCAGTGGTGTTTAATTTTTTTATCTATCTGTCTGTGTTTGTTCCGGGTAATCTTAAAAACGGCTGGTCAGATTTTAATAAGATTTAGGCAGGTAGCAGGTAGCCGAAATCATTTAGGATTCCCAACAAAATTAGGGACTAATTCCGATTTATAATTAAATCGCCGGTGAATCCGCGGGGCTCAACTAGTATCTAGTATACTTGACGTCGCTTTGTTCCCAATGTTTTTGTTTCCTGTTCACACGCTCTCAAGATAATAAAACATTTAACATTTATATTATTATAGTTATTGATCGCATAGTGTATTATATAATGGTGTAAAACCCACTCTATCTAGCTCACGACTGTATATTTTTACACTTCATAATCATTGTTATGTATTATTGTATACATATACACTTATTATAATAAACTTATATCATCTTCCATAGATTTCTTACTCCCTTATACTCAAACGTGACTTAATTTTAAGTTGTACTTTACACCTTAAAGTGACAGACATCAAGACTTAACGGCGATTTAATATTGAGTTGCGTTTATGTATTCGGATATTATATCTAACAGATTTTGTAACTTTCAATTTATAGTATTTCTTTTTATGATAAGATAGTGCCATATTTATTGTAATTTTATATCAGCAGCCATTTTGTTTTTTTATTGTAGGGTTTTGATACGCTAACTGCGCAAATACCTGTACTAATCTTTTACCCAAGTTAAAGTTAATAAATTAATCAGAGTATCGTTTTGTCTCTGTCATACACATTCGTGCAAACTTTCGTACATTCTACGAAAGTTTGTGACTTCATATTTATTGGTTCAACTCACAGAACTGATAAATACAGTAGAAGTCGCATAGCGCTTCATTTCTACCGAGACCAGCGTACCCAAACCACACCCAAACTCACACAAAGATAGGTATATCGTATTTCGTAACACTAAAAAATCCTTCACGTCATTGGGCATTTTGAAGTAGGCGGTTTATCAAGCGTTACTTAATAGAATAAAAACCATGACAGCATGTTAACAGTGTTGTTTATTGTATACCCTTTATTGTACAGAATAGTTTGAAGAGAAAGTTATGCTACTCGCTGCTAGATGGCTCTATATTAAATGCATTCAATTTAGCTGTATTCACACACGAATAAGATTGATATTTCTGGATCAAACTTATTACTAAATGTGTTTTGCTAGGTATGTAACATTGGCATTGCCTTATTTTATCGACATTACTTTTTATTCTTAGATAAATTAGAGTTAAGGCGCTACTCGAATAATTGCATGTAAGCGGCGTTAAGCGGAGTGGAGAGCCAACCTAAGAGAATCAAAAAGAAATCAAATGTAAGAGAGAGATAATACTAACTGCTTGCTAACGGGACGGAAAGAACTAAACATATGTCAAGGTCGCGAAAGATTGTCCTAGAAATAATAACGTAAGCGACAAAATGGAAAATCTTATATTAATCGAAATTTATCTGATGGAATAAAGAATCAATCCACATTAACCTATAGATATAATGATGCATCAAATAGTGTGAAAAATATATTATTAAGTTAAATAGTTTGGTGGATTGAGCAAAAAAGTGTTTTTATAGAGCTGATTTCAAAAAATTAAAGTATCGAGGAAAGTTAGCTAGGAACCAAGTTTCATGTCCCTAACTTTTATAGTTGCTAAGTACCTAAGTTAATTAAGTAAAAACGAAATTAAAATAGCTAAAAAAAATATGTAAGGCCTTAACTACTCGAATAATATGAAAACTACATTTTGAATCTGTAAAAATTTAACTATGTGAAAGTTTCTTTTTTTAGTAGTTCAACATAAATAAAACGTCTGTATTTTAAACTATCGATAACTCATTATCGATAACGGTAATGCCTAAATGAGTAGCTGAACTTGACATTGTGCATTGTCGGAATGTTCTAGAATAATTGTTTTCCTTAAAAAAAAAGTGAACCTAACTGCCAACAAAATAAAGTAAATTTCTATTTGAATTTTTTTACAAATGATTGTTTTTCAAAATTTTATCAATAGAAAATAAACCAGGACTAATCGATGATGGGAAATTCCACCATTTGATAAATTTTTGGCGCTGCTATCTAGCTAGCACTCTAAAACAGTACAAACTGGCATCTTTGTATTTATTAGTCGAGCTTGTTTCACCGTCGCGATCGTAACTAGACTGACGTGCGCGACGTGTAGCGCGGAGTATTATACGCGTGAGCCCGCTTATGCCGGGGTACGCGCGCCCCGCCCACATGCGCCTTCTACTGTATTTATCAGTTCTGTGGTTCAACTTAGTTTATGCGACCTACACAGCTTGGAAAAGCACGAATGCTGACAAAATTTCGTTAAATCATACCTTGGGTAAACAGGTAGGTATAAGGTACCTACGAGTTAAGTATAAAGTATAAAAAATGTTTGTAATTACACCAAACTTAACTCCGGTGTCTGAAAGACCGATTTGTTAAGCATCTGTCAAAGTAATGACTGGAACGGTAGAATTTTCTTCTTTTTGCTCAGAAAATTTATTTATTTAATAATTTATGTACACACACAAAATCTTAAGAAACAACATAATACAACAGTTGTACAAATGTACTTATATATACTTATTTCTAAAGAAATCTCTACCAGCAGACCCGCGAAAGGAGAAATAGATAATGATAGCCAACAGTGTGCAACTTATTTAAAAGCAAAGCAAAAACATTATGTAAAATTCTAATCGTTTCTTTATTATAGGAACCGGTCATAAGTCGAGTCCTGTGATTGGTTGTTTAGTCTTTTGTTCAACCAATCACATTAGACGACAGATTAAAAATAGGCTAGAGCGTATAAATTCGCCACTAGAGGCGCTAGTCGCGCGTCAGGTCACTTCAATATGAAATGCCATAGTTTTGTTGGTGAGATGTGCAGGTTTATTTAATAATATTATAATGGCCTTATTAATAAAAATCGCGATGGAGCTTAACAACGGATTAACAGATTCTAATGTAAAATTTTCCATATAAAAATTGAATATAGAATCTGCTAAGCAATCGCTAATCGCAGTCGAGATTTTTATTAATAAGGCCATAAATGTTTTGCATATTTTCTAATTATTCTGATTAAGGCAATTATGAGTTATCAGAGTTAAGAATCAATGACTGTCAGTGATTTAAAAGTAGAGTTAAGAAAAAGAGGTGCAAATTAAAACGGTTTGATAAAACACAATAATTCGGAGGATAGTTTGTTTGTCAGTCAGTAAATTAATCAGTAAGATTACAAAAATATTTGACAAAAATAAAGGTACTCAAAATTTTATTTATAATTAAACTTTGTTTTCGCACCCGTAAATGTTAACAAACTTTGACACCTTTTACGACCTGACGCGCCAGTGGCGCCAACTGGTGAGCGCAAAACGGCAGCCGACATTAAACAGCTTTTCTTACAGAAACTGGTTACTTCCGAATTTCCATAAAAAAATGTAAATGATATTGTTTTTGCGAGTCCCTTTCCCTATAAGCGAGTGAAACTAAGATGTGTTGAATGCACTCAAAGATAAATTTTGATGACTTTTATTTTAACATGGTGTTTGTTTTTGTAGCATAAATGACGCTTATTTTACACGTTAGGTGTACGTGGATGCATGTTAAACTATTTATGATAAGGTTAAGTAAATAAAATTATTTAAATTTGATTTTTATGTTTTATTGTAAATTCCCTATCGATAAGAGTTAGAATTATTTCAGAAATTGAATCAAAAAGTATTATATCTGAATTCTTAAAAAATACTATACGATTTGAATTGTTAGGTAAGTACGCGAGGTTATTGGCGATATCGACTAGTTTCGGACCTAATCATGAGCTCAATATGGTTAATATTTCTTAGGCCGCCCGTACACGGTCTGCTCGAGCAGTTAGCCAGTGGTCAACGTACACGGTCTGCTCGAGCAGTTAGCCAGTGGTCAACGTACACGGACTGCTCGAGCAGTTAGCCATGATCAACGTACACGGACTGCTCGAGATACCGACCGCTCTCGAGCGTCACGTGCGCCTCCCGCTAGCCTTTTGTTTTGTCGACCATCGAACTGCTTTTGCGTCGCATCTGTTGTATCTGTCATTATCCATTTATGAAAAGCAAGCTACTGGCCTGTGATTGGTCAAAATTTACAGATAGACCTATGGGGTTAAATTAAAAAAAAAAAATCTAATACAATCATCATTATCGTCTCCAGCCCTGTGCAACCCACTGTTGGGCATAGAGCTCACTTTGTTTATGCCACTCTCTCTCAATACAATGCCAATGCATTTTTTTTTGCAGGCACACAAACAACACAGTACAAAAAATACAGACAATATTTAGATTCCAGTTAGTTCATTTTTGACCAACAGTTTTTTGCTAACTAGTATCAATTTTGCATTGGCATTGCATTGGATTAAAGATTTATTGAAAAGTCAGGGGACAGATGCGGCACTAGCGATCCTGGCAGATTTTTGAGTCGCGGTGGCCCCCATTTAAATAAAATTAGAAATCTATCAGTTTATAACCTTGATTAGTTCATAGGAGCTCTTTCAACCGAAGACATTGGGATCGGAACCTAATGCTGGTTAAACCGCAGGTCAAATGTACCAACTCTCCCCTCTCCGAACGAAGCCTGCCGAGGCCGCGCAGAGCTTGCGTAAGCGATCCCACGCCTCCGGGACCGAGGTGTTTTTAGTTTGTGTAAGTCCGACATATCCCCGCGCCGTGCCCTGGTGTGGGTTGAAGTCACTAGAGTTTCTCGGCAACAAAAAAACAGGTCAAATGTAGGTACCTACTGTCTAACCTAGTCACCCGGTGATCTCAATACTCATAGTACCTATTTTATTAAACAAAGTAGGATATGTTTATAGTTTAGACTACGCCGCGTGAGAAGAAAACTACAATGGCTATCACAGATTGTTTTAGAGAATATATATAATACGGCCTATATTTAATCATAACTAGTGACCGAATTGACGAAATCTGAGCGCATAACTTATCTATGCCTACATATATTATAAAACAAATTCCCCGCGCGTCTGTCTGTCTATCTGAACCGGAGTGATTCAAGAGGAAGGTTTGAGTTTATAATGTACCAGCTGTCCCCCGCGACTTTTTCCGCGTTTTTTAGTTTCAAAGGTTTTTCATTTTTGCAACATTTTTCATTTATGCTCCGCTCCTTTTGGTCGCAGGATAATGTTATATAGCTTATAGCCTTCCTCAATAATTGGGCTATCCAACACTGAAAGAATTTTTCAAATCAGACCAGTAGTTCCTGAGATTAGCGCGTTCAAACAAACAAACGAAAAAGCAAACTCTTCAGCTTTATATAGTACCTATAGATTAATGTTTTGTCTACTCGTGCAAAGCCAGGGTGGGTCGCTAGTTTGATTATAATAACATTCATTATTTTTTACGCTTAAACGCATGCGGAGCGCCAGTTATAGGCGCAGGTTCGAGTCCTGCTTGAAGTTTAAGTTTTTCTTTTTACTATTTGTACCTATTTAATTATAATAACATTGTTTTTAACTTCACCTAGATAGGTATCTAGATAGGTTATGTAGCCTACCTACCTAATATAGGTACCAGGTTGCAGGTTTGAAAACATTACATGCCGAAAGCATAGGCAGTACCAATGAGACTTTAAAAGTTATATGTAGGTACTTTCTTCATTATTCAAGACATCATTGACAATCGGTGAAGGAAAACATTGTGGAAAACCTGGATTTCGAAAATTGGAATCAAAAATCGCCAACCCGCAATGAGCAAGCGTGGTGATCAATTTTCGTGCCTTCTCTATATGAGGAGACGGCCAGTACCCAGCAGTGGGACATTGATAGGCTGATATTATTATTATTAAACAGTTCATAATAGGCGCTGTAACAAAAGCAGATTCAACTAAACAATGAAAAATTAATCCTGTATTTAGTGCAAACTGTCGGCGAGTTGACTCCACTGACAAGGGTTCCGTTCATAAATAGGTAATCTACTTTGTGCCTATTTAATTATTTCCATAGAATACAGGTTTGCGTAACTAATAAAATATGATTGTGTTATAGTTATTGTCCCTATTCTGTTTGTGATATCTTTTAGAGATCATCGCACATTAAATGAAAGAATGAGATTGTACACGAGATATAATTAAAAATTATTGCACATACAAAATACAGTAGGGTTATCCGACGTTAGCCGATACTGAATAAGAATTTTTATACTTAATTTTATCCGGTAAACATCGGATGGGTTGTCAACTGGAGATAGCGAATATGCCTACAGATATAGAAACAACCCACAATTGTTTCTATATCTGTAGGCATATTCGCTATCTCCAGTTGACAACCCATCCGATCCATTGTTGACAGAACAGTGTATAAAAAAATCAAAAAAGAAAACAGTGATTTTAGAAAAGAGTCTACATACAGTATGTAACAAAAAATCTGTCCAATCCAATAAAGGCGTATACCTGGTTCAACATACGTACTAGAAATAAATGTCTCGCTCAAGCGGCTTCTTTGATACAAAACTGTAGGTAGTACACGTGAACTTTGTCGAGCGATCAGTGTTGCCTTTGATCAGTTTTATTTTAATTTAATTTTATTCACCGGGGGAAAATAATAATCTCAAATCCATTCAATAGTTACGTATGTACGCAGTACGATGCCGAATAATACTCATAAGGATCGGACAGGGTTTTTGTTGCATGCTGTATAACAGTTTGTAATCGGCAATAATAATAAAAAAATAAGAATTGACTTACCTATTAGGGAGTCTCAAGCAAATATTTATATTATAACTCGTATCGGTCGGGGTTTATAAAACAGACTGATTAAGAGTCTTCTTATAAGTATCATAGATTCACGAACTTACAAAAACTCGCGCACAAACACTTAAAAATAGCATGATATTAGAACTTGTATAAAAATTAAGATGTTTTCACTTGCCTTCCGCACGCCATTTGGAACCATCAATGAAAACCAGCGGTTATGTAGGTAGTATTGCAACTGACTGAGGGTACCATTTTTTTGCCGCAATAAATCGTACAGTTTTTAAGTTACTTTGACTGTATACAGGGTTAGCAGTTAAGAATGGATAACATTCTCGATATAATGAAAAAAAAAAAACATTTTTTTTTAAATAAAATTTCATTCCCGATCACCGCTAAAAAAGCAAGTGGATATTACAACAGCACAATTCAGTTCAGCAACCTAGATAGGTAACAGTTAGCACACACATAAATTTGGCGATGCACGCACGCACACCAGTGCAATGATTCCAACTAGGCGGTCGCCGACGCTGATTTTTGAATCATTTTCAAATGAATGCTGTTATTTCATTTAATTTAATTCGCGAATAATATTTATAATGAACCTTAGAATTAATCTCTAGATATTAATAAATTTTGGCTGGTAATTGAAAACGAACTCTGTATTATTTTAATGTATTTCTGTCCTTGTTGTGCCAAAAACAATATTTATAGTTATTTTTTATTAAATATTTTTTAGTTATTTGTAGATCACGAAAAAACACCTACTAGTGGCAAAGACTCCTGAAAATAATTTAGGTAGGTATGTACTCCACCATGCTATACATTTAGGGAATTCTGTCTTAATGAAACATACCTATACATATATACAGGGGGTTACCGAAAGATTTTTTCTATCCAAAGGGTGAAGAATACATCTGGTATAGTCAGTTTACAAAATTTAGCTCAAAATTATTTAAATATTAAATAGATAACCAATTTTTCGCATCAATTATTCGACACTAAAAATCATAACCAGATAATCTATCTATACTAATACTAATATACTAATAATATTATAAAGCTGAAGAGTTTGTTTGTTTGTTTGTTTGTTTGTTTGTTTGAACGCGCTAATCTCAGGAACTACTGGTTCGATTTGAAAAATTATTTTTGTATTGGATAGTCCGTTTATTGAGGAAGGCTATAGGCTATATAACATCACGCTACGACCAATAGGAGCGGAGCATAATTGAAAACAGTTGCAAAAATGAAAAATCGTTGAAACTAAAACACGTGAACAAAGTCGCGGGGGACAGCTAGTTACTAATATATAAAGCTGAAGAGTTTGTTTGTTAGTTTGAACGCGCTTATCTCAAGAACTACTGGTCCGAATTGAAAAATTCTTTTTGTATTGGATAGTCCGTTTATTGAGGAAGGCTATAAGCTATATAACATTACGCTACGACCAATAGGAGCGGAGCATAAATGAAAAATGTTGCAAAAATGAAAAACCGTTGAAACTAAAACACGCAAACAAAGTCGCGGGGGACAGCTAGTATAATATATAAATACCTATTGCAGTATAATTCAGTATAGCCAATGCAGTCCCAATACGTGGGTCATGCATCTGTATCAATATGTGCAATATGGACAGATCCCTCAGGAAATTACTGGAGATCTGCAACGAATACTTCACAGATATTATCATTGTAATCTTTATGGATGCATAGCCTGCTATATACTTACTTGAAAATTAATATATAATAAATGTATATACTATATATAATAAATGTATATACTATATATACTAGTGCCAACTGTTCATACTCGATATGTGGGCTCTATACTTGTATTCTGCGCGCTTTTTTTTTTTTTTTTTTTTTTTTGTTTTTTTTTTTTTTTTTTTTTTTTTTTTTTTTTTTTTTTTTTTTGTTTGGGCGGGGGAATCCTCATGGACACCCGCTCGCTCGGGGGAGCGAACGGGTAGTGTCAGACTCTTACTGACTAAACCTGAACCGCCGTGCTACGTCATCCGCGTTTCGTGTTGGTGCGTGGTAATGCATAGCAATTCTTCACGCACCAACCGCGGGGTCCGCTGGCCAATAAGGGCCAGCAGCACACTATCATGATTGGAGACCGACGTGTAAAGAGCGTCGGCCTCTCCACCTCGTACTGGAGCCACACCCGTAGCACGGAATGCGGCCCCCCGTCGTGGGTCCTATAGTTGGACGACGGACACCCCCGTGCCCGTCGCCCAGGACCCTAGTTAGGGCGGGAGAGCGCGCTCATGCGCGGCCCTGCGCCGCCCCACTCGACGTCGGCGTATTTGAGGCGCGTCGGGGTCGTCCTCCCGAGCGCGCTCCGCCGCCTCCTTCTGGGACATGACCGTCTCGCAGAAGGAGGACAGCGCATTCCACGCTGTGCGACTGCTGAGCGCAGCAGCGACAACAGCCGACAGCGCGGAGACGTCTACGCCCCCCAGCGCCGCCTGGAGAACGGCGCGGGGCGCGGCGAAGGCGGGATATGCGGCCAACGTGTGCAGTGCGGTGTCGTCACCGTCACCGCACTGGTGGCACGCAGTTGTCCCTTCCCTCCTAGCGACCAGACACAGGTAATGGCCAAAGGCCCCGTGCCCGGTCAGTATCTGCGTGAGGCGGTAGGTTAAAACACCATACCGCCTCTCCACCCAGCACAGGCTCTGCCTAGTTTGGGATCGGATGACCGTGTGTGAGATGTCCCAAGATATTATTATTATATTATTATTATTATTATTAATTACTATCTGTTTCCCGCGCCTCCGCCTGCGTGGATGTCGGTTATCGCGGCAAAAAGTAGCCTATGTCCTTTCTCAGGCTCTAGACTATCTGTGTTCCAAATTTCATTCAAATAGGTTCATTAGTTTTGGGGTGAAAGCGCGACAGACAGACAGAGTTACTTTCGCATTTATAATATTAGTAAGGATTAATAAAGGTCGTTAATAGATTCATTCGATTATAGTATTTGTTGAACAAAAATTCCAACACGATTTATTTCAAATTATTCAGTCGTAAAAAAATTATGACGCACCTACCTTGGAATGGCGGGCAATACTTGATAACACGGGTCGATACATATCGTAAAGATACGCTTAGGAATATAAATCAAATAAATAACAATAAACATGCCTTTTTTTTTTTTTTTTTTTTTTTTTGTTTGGGCGGGGGAATCCTCATGGACACCCGCTCACTCGGGGGAGCGAACGGGTAGTGTCAGACTCTTACTGACTAAACCTGAACCGCCGTGCTACGTCATCCGCGTTTCGTGTTGGTGCGTGGTAATGCATTGCAATTCGTCACGCACAACAATAAACATGCCTGTATCAGATAATGTTTACAACATCCTGTATAGGGAAAATTTAATTCATATTTCTGTTGGCTTTCGTTGTTATATTGTAAATTGAGAAAATAAGAACCAGATATTTTTGGTAACCTAACTTTGTTTTCTTACTTACGGTTTTGCAAAACCGGTAATATCAAATCCGTCACTAAATATAAATGTCAAAGTACCATTAATACCTAGATCCTATATTAAAAAAAAAAAAACGCTTAAGGACGTAGAATTTTCTAAGCAAAACTAAGAAATTTGTACCGCCCGTGAGCAAAACGTTTTTTTTACATTTTGAGATGAGATTACTTTGGAGCTGGTCTTATGATGTAGCCATAGGAAAAAATCTATTGCCACTTGTATGACGGAGCATTACTTGAGAACAGCTCGACCGATTTGGCTGTTGTTTGTTGTTTGTAATTGTCAGATGATTAAACGAAAATTTTGCGAAAAATTTTGTAGAAAAGTCGAAAATTGACAGGACTACTGTCGAGTCAGCTAGTTTTTAACAAATAAATATTTACACTTTTCTCCATCTTAAGGGGGTGCACTAAAGTATGCTTGTACAACTCGTTTGTAACACAAAACTTGAGTTTCATAGCGACCATTCAGTTTATCTTGCTGTCTAGAACAACCGCATTCAGAGGGAACCAAGTTCGCTTAAATATTTCTGCGATTTAAAATTATGTGAGAATTGTATAGAAATTAGGATAAAAAGATACCTAAATCAAGTATAAAATAAAATGAATAATAATAAAAAGAAATAAATTTTCATATAAAAAAATTGCTTAAGAACGGCCAGTTAAACATTCCTCCTATTTTAAGTCAATTAAAATCTGTATGTACTAATAAGGATATTAGGTTCAGGATATTTTAATAAAGGTACTATTTTAAAGGTTAAGGCCCTTTATACCAGCGACTTTCTATTTTATCGACCGTATTTTTTTAAGGCTAAGTTAGGTATCCCCTGGTCGACAGCACTGATTAATGCTGCCGAGCATACCAAGGGTGAGGGGAGACGAGGGGGGGGGGAGTTCTGGTTAGGTATTTTAAAATGTAACAGAAGCTCCTCATCATGTGCTGATGGTGACCAACAGGGTGGTTTTATTATGGCAAAAATCCCACACTCCCCGGACTTATAAATCCTCAAAATGCCGGCCGACATATGAAGGTTTCCCTCCAAAAAAAAGGAAGGCCTGGTAAAAGGTTGCAAGTACATAAGTACGAATATTAAAGGTTCACGTGTGACTCTAGTAGAGGTCACAACGCCGATTACCGTTCGTTAAAACAGCCGTATAAAAAAACAAAGTAAGTAGAATTAATATTTACAGTCTAGGTACCATCTCACATAAAACTGTCCTTCTCGGCTCATCGGCTGGGCATCAGATAGCTGATGTCTCAGTAACGTAATACTTACTGCAAGTGAGCAACACCAGATATAATAACATTTTACGATACGATCCGAATACATAGTTACAGTTGGTGTAATATTCCTGCTTGGATCTTTGTGGTATAGACTTGAAGGAGACTGTAATGATCCAGTAAGATCGATAATGGTTCAACTTTCCATTTGTATGCACAAGGTTGCAGGTTCGTGCCCACTACAGGCAAGTATCAGTCACCAGTGTGACTTTATCAAAGTTAGGTGTGCTTTCCTTATTATTCTCAGACACTAGAACTAGAAAAGGCCTGTGTCCAGCATTGGGACATTTAAAGGCCGGTATTCTAAGATCGATATGGAATAAATACTTTACTTACTTTAAAAAAACATGAGTTTGTCAAGAAATTTTGACGGGATTGGAAACTTCGGGAAAGTTGTGACCCACTGTTGGGCATTGATGACGAAACACTTTAAGATTTAATTAAATATTTATTTAACACACTTTTACAGCCTCTATTGAAACGTTCATTTAATTCTCACATAGTAAGCTGACAATAAGCCAACGTATATAAAGGTATGCAAGGTAAAAATAATATACATTATATGCCACATAAGTACAGCAAGCAGTCTTGCCCCATCACAAAGTCATTTCCTGAGCCTTTTCGTTCTTCGACGTGATACGACCTACAACGATGTATAAATGTGGAACAGTTATCTTTCATCGTGTGTCAAGATTTCAATATAAACTTGCACAGATCTCCGACAGTCTCGTTGAAAATTAACCGCAAATACTTTTCTTTGAAATCTTTGCCATGCTATGGTTTTGTGTTGTCTTTGCTAAAGGCAAAACCAATCGCAGATAGAAACTAAATACCCACTTAAACAAAAAATAATATCGAAATTGGGCCATCCATTTAGGAGATATGATGCCACTGATAGATACACCGACACACTTTAAACCTCCCGTTTTTGCGTCGGGGGCATATAGTTTATACCTCATCTAGGAGTTCTGTTGCTCCATAACATTAGAGGCCATCTTTCCATTCTCATTACGAAGGCACGGCAATTCATTCTGTCAGGAAATTATAAGGTTTTGCGGTCCAACCGTATCAAACCAAAGAAATCTTAGAAATCATTTGTGAATTTAATTAAGGTCTGTTTGACCTGAAAATGTATATCAGATATCAAATATAACATCACGGTAATATTCTTCAAGCAATATTTAGAAAAAAAATTTCGATGCCAAGGTAAAAATCAGGGAGATAGGAAGATGGTAAAGAGATGTTTGCCCAGCAGTGGGATAGTACGGTTTTTTTTTGGAAGAGGTTTATGCAGTTAGCCTGAGCGCAGGCTTTGACTGCTTCACCGGACTTTGGGATAGTACAGTCGAGTTCATTAATATATTGGCCCTTTCAGGCGTCAAATTTATGAACGCCAAAAATCTTACAGTATTGCGACAACTGTAAGCATCATTATATTGTGGTCAAGGTTTTGATTCATTAATATGTGACTGCTTTTTCTCAGTAACATGTATACAGCCAAAGGCACACTAAATAATGAACAACTTTAAAAAAGCAAACGGAAAAAAACAATGGAACAACTGTCATATCTGTATCAATGTAAACTAGACCTTATTTGTTCAAGCAACTAATTGACTTTACCATGCATGTAGAGATAATTAAGAAGCTTAGTCTGCTCAGATATTTTGAATAATGCACAGCATATATACTACTCGCGAGGAGGGCACCTCGTCACCCGATCAGCTGACAGGCCCTGGAGGATACGGACACGAGTCTCACGTGTCCGTCTTTGGAAGGAGTGAGGGGCCCTACAAGGACTGAGGCCCACCGGAGCCCCGCCGAGCATGCTTTAGCAAACACGGGGCTCCGGCAAAGGCAAGGACGGGACCGGGGTGTTTTTAGTCGGTGCAAGTCCGACACATCCCCACGTCGTGCCCTCGGCGTGGGTTGAAGTCATTAGATTTTCACCCCGTAACAAAATAAAAAGAGTTACTTTCGCATTTATAATATCAGTAAGAATTGAACCGTTCACATAAGGACATATTTTTGATCTATACAGTCTATAGAATTTATAGGGCTTTCCAACAATCCTTGGCAGTGCCAATATATTAATGAAATCGAATGTCCCTAACGGCTGAAAATGTGAAGCAAAATAAACATTATACACACCCGTCTGCTTAAAGTTTGACTGATAAAAAAGGTCACGAAACAATATCTAACCCACATCCCATGTCCATAATAAATCTATTGTCTTCAGTCAAGTTCATTTTCATAGTGAGTTAACCCTAATGAGCCACCCAATGTACTTAGATAAATGTTTTATATTTTATAGTTTAGTCTGGAGTGTGAGAAGAAAATACAATGGCTATCACAGATTGTTTAAGTGTATAGAAATATAATATGGCCTAGATATTACGACCTACATGAAACAATGTTTAATCGTCAGTCACTTTTATTCGCACGGAGAAGCTAACCCACAGAGACATGTCCCCACAGACAAGTGACATTTCTACAAGCGTCAACGATGATAGTCATCACTAAATTTGGACGACCACCGTGGTCGAGTGGCGCACGCACCGGTTTTCAAGGTTTTGCTAGCTCTGAGGTCCCGGGTTCGATCCCCGGGCGGGCCAATGTAGAAAACGACGTTTCTACATTGTCTCGGGTCTGGGTGTCTGTGGTACTTTCGTTGTCTCTGATTCCATAAAACAAGTACTTTAGCTACTTCCTCTGGTTCAGAGCAATGTGTGTGCTGTTGTCTACATTTATTATTTATTAAATCGCAAATGTATGGAATTGTATTTTTTTATAAATCACGGTACTCAGTCTCATACCTTTTAGCGATTATTTTCTAAGAGGGATTGATGGCACATCTATATCTATACTAATATATAAAGCTAAAGAGTTTGTTTGTTTGTTTGAACGCGCTAATCTCAGGAACTACTGGTCCGATTTGAAAAATTATTTCAATGTTAGATAGCCCATTTATTGAGGAAAGCTATAAGCTATGTAACATTACGCTGCGACCAAAAGGAGCGGAGCATAAACGAAAAATGTAAAAATGAAAAACCGTTGAAACTAAAACACGCGGACAAAGTCGCGAGGGACGGCTATTGTAATATAAAATGCTTTGTCCCGAATGACTGACTGACGGATCAAAGCACAGCCTAAGCCGCTGATCGTAGAGACCTGAAACTTTGTAGGTGTGTTCTTTGTATGACGTAGGCATCGATAAGAAAGGATATCCCGAAATTCTACCCCTAAGGGAGTGAAAAACGGGAGGGTTTGTATGGGACAACATGATTCCTTGGTCTAATCTACTTCAAATTTTGCATAAACATTCATTAAAAGAATTGATGATAGATGTGTTTCGTATTTTATTCAAACTCATCCGTGTTAAAAAGGAGTAGAAAGTTATTTTGGTGATTTGCATCGAAGTTGATATCAATACTCCTTAGTGCCTTTAATTTAAATTATATTTTGACACATGTTTAAAAACTCAGTTCGATTTTATCTTGTTTTTATTTAAGAAACGGCGAACTCACATAAAACCTTGGTGCAATGCAATTCTCTTTAAAATTGGAATGTCGAAAACCATTTTCGACTTCTACGCGGACGAAGTCGCGGGCAGAAGCTAGTATATTTCTAAATACATAAATTTAAAGATAAATTGTAGAACAAATGATCATGCTCATCACGCAAAGATTTGTCCTGGGTGGGAATCGAACTCACGACCCTCTTTTAGCAGTCAGGGTCACTAACCACTAGAGCAACAGGCTGATCGATATATTTGACATTATTGTTTAATAAAACTGACCGCACATCCAATAACTTTATAATAAAATGATGGTTATCAAAGTGACCCGCTTGTTATCTCGTCTTCAATATACGGGGCCCTAAAACACTCGATGTAGCAATAACTACCAGTATTTATTACGATGTAGGCTTTCATCCATCCTGTGTGGCTTACTGATAAATCTATACTAATTTACTTTTATAAATAATTAATAAATACATGTGGACAACGTCACATACTTTGCTCTGAACCCAAAGTAAGTAGCTAAAGCACTTGTCTTATAGAATTCAGAGACAACAAAGGTACCACAAACACCCAGACTCGAGACAATGTAGAAAAGGGGTTTTCTACACTGACCGGGCCGGGGATCGAACCCGGGACCTCAGAGCTGGCGACACCTTGAAAAACGGTATGTACGCCTCTCGACCACGGAGGTCGTCACACGTATAAAAAATACTATATCATCACGACTCAATTCTACAGACAGGAAAGCAGAAGTGTCTTGAAATGTTCCAGAAATGTATGGAGTCTAGGTTACTACTATATACATTGTATATAATCTCGCTATACAGTATAGTAAGCTTTTTTATTATTTAAAACAAAACGGTTTACTCACGTATATTCTCGGGATCGCCCGACTAGTTTCAGACTCAATAGGAGTCCCGCGAGTCGAACAGTTCGACTCGCGACACCACCGCCGCCGCGTCAGCTCATGATTAGGGACTCCTATTGAGTCTGAAACTAGTCGGGCGATCCCGAGAATATACGTGAGTAAACCGTTTTGTTTTTAAATAATTATGAATACTCCTCACGAAAGTTATTATACAAATAAAGCTTTTTTATGTTAATTTTCTATATCTAATTCGGCCAAAGACAGCAACATCAAATCAATATGGTAGATCTTTAGAGTAATCATAGACAATATACAAACATAAAGCGTTCGTATCACTAGTAACCCCTCATGCCAAGAGTAAGCACATTTTTAACTAAATGTACTACGCTCGCTTACTGATACAAGTGATTTTCCGTGCGACGGCTGTCATGGCTGCCTTAACAATATTTTTATCATATTAAAAAAAAAGTGAATGATAATTTTTGTACGCCTGAACTCTTCTTCAAATTAATTTATTAGTATTTTTATGAAATTCCTCTTTTTTTTTCCTATTAATCTATGTAGTGTACATAGTGGTAATACAAAATAGAAAATCTTCTTTATTACAAGCTGTATAGTATGTTTAGATAAAATAAAAGTTTTTAAAAGTATTTTCCTCAAATAGAATTATCGGGCGATGGAAATATCAGCCATTAAAAGATTAAATCTATACTAATATTATAAAGCTGAAGAGTTTGTTTGTTTGTTTGTTTGAACGCGCTAATCTCAGGAACTACTGGTTTGAATTGTAAAATTATTTTTGTATTGGATAGTCCGTTTATTGAGGAAGGCTATAGGCTATATAACATCACGCTACGACCAATACTAGCGGAGCATAGATGAAAAATGTTGCAAAAATGAAAAATATTTATTATGCACATCATATATATTTTGCACATTTTATTTTATATTTGTGTCGATTTGATAACGTCTCTTTTTTAAGTCGGTTTTAAGTAGGTCTAAAACCGTATCAAAAACAGGTGACAATCGTCCCCCAAAACTACATGCCAATGAAGCTATCAGTAAAATTGATTATCTTAAGTTCGTATCATTTTTCAATCAATTGATATTCTACTTTAAGACAAGGTAATAGAGTTTAATTTAAAACAGCAGAAATAACTTTAATCATTTTGGGAAATAGAACCTTTTACGGCTATGTTTAAAGTTTAAATTTTTTTGGTAAGTTATAAATAAAGTAATTTTCAAAACTTAACTAGCGGTCCTTACTAATTTGCTTTATTTCATGCTGCAAACGGTTTCGTTCCTATTGGTAAATAGATACTTTTTTTAAAGTGGGCCACAGCTAATTATATTAAAAGGAAAAGTAATTTGTGATACAAAAAGTATGAAGAATTGTTGTTTATTGATAGCAAAATGGCGTAACATACACACAATAAACGATTAGACAAGTGCTAGTCAAACTCGCGCACCTCCCCGTCCATAGACCAAGCTGGCCCGAGTCGGCCAAACTAGCATTAAAAATTTGTCCTTAAAAAATAAAACTTAGATCCAGCCCTCCCTTGCTGTTTTTTGCCTTATCAAGATTGTTAGCAACGCACTAAGCCCCCAGTGAACGTTGCTGACGGTGGTAGTTTTTCTATTGCTCTTGCTGGAGGCCCTTAAGGTTCTCGCCAAAACTCCGGTGAAGCAGTCAAAGCCTGCGCTCAGGCTAACTGCGTAGAACTCATAAAAAAAAAAACACTTGCGCTCCGTCGATTCAGTAGTACGACCAAATTTGCATTTTTTTTACTATTGAAATTACATCGACATTATATAAAATATTTCATTTATTCTAGTGTTATTTATGTCAAATTTACAAACAAATTGTTACTCTGCAAGAAATATCTACAGATTGGTGGAAGCGGCTTCAGATAGAAGAGCCTAAAGCAAATTTAGGGAAAACTTTGCCCAGCAGTGGGACTGCTAAAAGGTTATATATACATAAAAAAAAGATATCTACGAACAAACATACCTGTTTAGTAGTTCAAGTAGTCCAACTCATACAAATCCTTACTAATATTATACATGCGAAAGTAACTCTGTCTGTCTGTCTGTCGCGCTTTTATGCCAAAACGACTGAACCGGTTTTAATGAAATTTGGTACACAGATAGTCTAGAACCTTAGAAAAGAACATAGGCTACTTTTTGCCGCGATAACCGACATCCACGCGGGCGGAGCCGCGGGAAATAGTTAGTATTGTATATGTACGAAAAATAGAGAAAATATATTGTGTCGACTTAAAACCTCATTTAATTAAGTCGGTTAAAAATATTAGGAACAAAATTGAAAAAAAAAAAATCTAGGTTACTCTTATACAAATAGCCTTTTCCGATAATAATGACAAAATAAATTATATTTTACGCATAATTAAATCAGTACAAATACTGTTACGTTAGAAAACATTATAGATGGTTGCAATCTGGAGGTGTCAAAAGATATTCTATCACGAAATGCGTTTAGGATCAAAGATCAATTACATTGCCTTACTCAAGACTTCGCAGTAATATTCCCACGTAATGATAATCATTATCCATTAAACTAATTAGTCGTAATCACTCCTAGAAAAATTATGAACTTAAAATTTGAGTGATAGGATTAAGGAGTTTTTATTTCGAAAAAATACTAAACGTATTGCTATGGTTAGTTCACCTATTGTAGACACACACACATCCATACAAATATTATAAATGCAAAAGTAACTCTGTCTGTTTGTCTGTTAAGTTATCACGACTAAACTGCCAAACCAATTTTGATGAAACTTGGTATAAGGTAAGCTTGGATCCCAAAAAAGGACATAGACTACTTTTTGCCGCGATAACCGACAACCACGTGGGCGGAGACGCTGTGATAAGTAAGTATTGAATATTCTGGATTAACACATACTATAATTTTAACATAATAAGTCGGGATATACCTCGGAGCGCAACTCGAAGAAAGTTTTTTTCTCGATTTTGTCTTTAAACTTAGTTGG
Organism: Diachrysia chrysitis; assembly: GCA_932294365.1. NCBI lineage: Eukaryota > Metazoa > Arthropoda > Insecta > Lepidoptera > Noctuidae > Diachrysia > Diachrysia chrysitis. Next base: position 1,314,896 of record OW028659.1, on the reverse strand, counting down.
GGCTAGCTTCGAGTCTCATCAAACATCTTGCATCCCAGTTCCGCAGCTTTTTCTTAATTGATCTTAATAATCTTTTTTTGGTTAGACCACCTGTCTACTTCTTTTAGCGACTGTCATAGATCAATATAAGGACCAGAGAAGTATTCAAATAGGTCTAATACATGCATTAAACCTGCCTAGCTTCATTATGAACCATTCTGCTTCGACATTTAGGAAAAAATAATAATTCCAAAATGCTGTCGAAACTTGCCATAACTTGGAAGCTTAACTAAGCGTCAATATTGCGATATAATTATTAATTATTTACGCAAGACCTCGCCAACGTAGCTTATAATTAAGACCCTGAGAAATTGACGATACACCTTAAGTTAATTAAAACTCGTAGTTCAGTTGACTCCGAAAAAAAAAATCAATTTGCATATTTTTTTAGTTTTGAGATTGAAAATTTAATGCGTTTTAAAGTTTTTCTTAACCTTTGATTGGAAGCTAACGGTGACGTTTTTTTATAGTTATTTAAGACGGGTTTCTGAAATCTGTGTTCAAAAATTATTTTCAACTGACTTTGAAGTCAGGAGAAAGTTCTTAATATACTAGAGAATAGACAGTTTGTTTTACACGCGATATATCCGGCCATTGTAGAATGATTTAAAAAAAAAGTTTTTGCCATCGATACCCCAAAGGTGGTGGCCATATAAATTATTTGAAGTCCGCTCTTTTTCAAAATTATGTGTAATAAATTATTACTAATGCGATTTGCTATCCAAGACAGCGTGTTGTTGCGGAGTTGCTTGCGCCGTTTCTTCTCCACAGCCAGCACTTAGGAAGCGGTAAAGGGCGGGCAAATCAAGGTGCTTTTAATATATAGGTTAGTAATATTTGTTTTGAAAAGGCTACAAGCACTAATTACAACACTTGACTTTTGTGAAATACTTCTTTGCGGACGAGTGGCGTATACTTACACTTTAGTTTTCATGGTATCGCTAGCTCTGAGGTCCCGATTTCGACCCTCGGATGGGTCAACTGGGTGTTAGTGGTATGTTAATTGTCTCTGATTCCATAACACAAGTGCTTTAGCTTCTTACTTTGTGTTCAAATCAATGTTTTTGATGTTGTTTACATTTATTATTTACTAGTTGTTGAATGCGGGTCCGCTCGCCTGGGTGTCGGTTGTCGCGGCAAAAAGTAGTCTATGTCTTTTTTTTAGGATCCAAGCTTACCCCATACCAAGTTTCATTCAAATCGGTGTAGCGTAAAAGCGTAACAGACAGATAGAAAGATAGAAAGATAGAAAGACAGAAAGACAGACTTTGTCATTTAAAATAATTCTTGAGAAAAGTTATAAATTATTTAAAATCACATTTTAAAATTGCTTGTAAAAGGGTGAACCGCAATGCACAGCTAGTTAATAAAATCCACTATGGTCCATTAATCTCTTACCTCTGATAACAATGTTCTTACGTAAATAAACATTGTTTGAACGTAAAGAAACCTTGATCCCGGATTTGTTTCGCGGTTTCATCTCTTTAAACAGTTATGAAACGGTATAACCGAAAGATTTGTCAAACGCCGCGATGTTTTAGAATTTCTACACTCTTTTCAAATATCTCCGATGTTGTGGTGACCTAGTGGTTTAATTATCGGGATTGTATTAACAAGGAGGCAGGTTGGAAGCCGGTCTTTTGTTAAATTGTATGTAATGTCTTAGTTATTCTATGACACTGGTAAGTCTAAGAGTATGCTAAAACGCAGGTGATACAGCACAGGGCAGAGATTTAGAGATGACGATGCAGATTTTGTAATGCATGAACATATGTTCTACTATTACTTTGCTTTCTATTACTGCTTTCTACTTTGCTTCCGGTGCAGGCACGTGGGAGGCAGATAGTGTTTGCCCTACTCTGCGCCGACATTTCTGCGCTACACGTGCATGTCGACATGTGATTTTTCCTATAAATTCTTAATTTTGTTGCAATGACAGACAACAGGTTAAACATCGTGAGAAAATCTGGAATTTATATTGGAATAGTTCTGCTATCATAACCCTCCCTGTTCTAAGTCAACTAGCGTGGTGATCAATGTTCGTTTTTTCTGTTTGAGAAGAGGCCATTGATCTGGTCTTCATTCCGTACTTTCACGGTTCTGCATATCTTTAAGGCTCTTTGAAAACTGAAAGCTTTATAAAGTAGGGATCCTAAAAAAATCATGATTGGGAACAAACAAACTGAGAGCATGACGGGAGTAAACCGCATCGAAATCCAGTGTAAACAAAACAAATAAAAAAAGCCATGTTCTTGTTTTTGGTCAGAAGACGACCTCGTCTGATGAAGAAAGAGTTACCGGAGAATTGGTCGTCACACGAGTTTCATCAGGTAGCCTTGAATTACAAACGGGCGGTCGAAACGCTGCGTTTGGAACGCGCGGTTGTGATGCGTTTTTGACAGCTGAAAACCATTTCTGAAGTTGGTGCTTTTTGATGCGCAGTAAATTTAAAAGTTTGTTAAATTACTTGTGTCTTAGACATTAGTTAATTATAGCGTAATTCGAACCCCTTAATAATTTGAGAAGAATGTTAATTTTTCCTTCATTACATGTAATTAATATTTTCTGGACTTGAACTGACTTGACTTGTAAGAATAACAGCTCTTTTTGCAGACATGTTGATAAAATACTTTTATAGACGCTTGTTTTTCTGGCGCGCATTGAAGACAACTTTGCGGCCGTGCATTAGATCTATAAGTGTACAAAAACATATCATTACACAAATAATAGGCGATTTACTCTAGTTAAATTTAATCAATGACTACATAATTTGTGATCGTAAAAGTTGCTTCGTCGTAAAATGGGCACTGGACAGAGAATTCAGATTCAGAAGATTCGATTCGAATATGTAATTATTGTACGTCTCAAAAATGTCCTAGCGAGCGTCAAAATTGCCCAACTGAATATCTTGAAAAGAAATGTTGAAACAAACTAGGAAACTAAAATGATGCAGGACGTTAGAAACTAGGCGAGTAAAACCGCGGGGTGCTAGTATCACAGTAAAAAACAATAATTAAAAATGTTAGGCCAGATAATGGCAACATAATTATTATTGCTTTATGAGGTTTACGCTAATATTAGACATTGAAATAAAAACTACTTTAAACGGATTTTATCGCAATACAAATAATTAATTAAAATATAAAGGAAGAACGAGCAACATCAACTGTCAAGACGAATACCACCTCAGTCTGCCCGTGGCCATGACACCTGCAAAGGCATCGAAACGTCGGGAACTAAAATGTAAATACAAACCGCGATAAAATCCGTTCAAAGTCGAATAAACGAGTTTTAATTAATAAACGCTCGTCTGTGTAGAGTGTTGCACTGATAATTGAAGATTTCACGGCACTGTCTCCGCATTAAGGCGTCGTTAACAATAGTATGGATCTGCTACGTTTTTTTTTAAGAAAAAGTTTAGATTAGGGTTGTCATAGAATTGTTTTTTTTTGTATTATTTGTTAATATAACATAATATCAGGTACTATTTGATGACAAAGATTTATTTAATGTTGTTTTTTTTTGGTAACCTTTAATCATTGTCGTGATCGTTTTTGTCCGCATGTTTATAGAACCTCCAACCCCTAAAACAACAGCTACGATTTAACCATACAACCGAAAAGTATTCAATCTTACTCAAAGTACGGTGTTTATTTTCCCATATTTTACCTGGAGTGGGATTTAACCAAATAGGATCGTCTTTTGTTTACTATTTTCCCTACATTAAGATTATAAATCAGCTACTGTTGAGGAAAAAATCAAAAGCAGGATGTGAGTTTTGTTTTTAATTTAAACTCACGCAAAATTTAATTGCATTTATCGAAAGGTTTGCGATTTAAATAAATTATTTTAAAGAACGCCTATACTTAATATTATTATATAAAACGCTTGGTCTAAAATACCTAACAGCGAATATCCCAGTTTTCTTTTTCATGAGACTATTAACTTGACACTAAATGCCATTGAAACAGCCACTGAACCATTCAAACTAAAAACAGAAGTAAAATACTATAATACGCTTCCAGAGACTTAGGTGTGGTCATAGTAAGTCGAATCTAGTTAACTCCAGTGTCACCCATTATACCATGGGATTTTTTCCAATATTTATAAAATATATAATACTAGAATACCGTCTTGTTATTTATATAATTATAAACAAAATAAAGAAAGAGCGAATAATAATATTGCAGTTCACTATGCATTATGACTATACATGAACTATAACATACAATTCAATAGATCTTAGAACAGTAATTAACCTTAAGTCAGATCCATACAATTCTTCAACGGCTTTAGATATCGGTAGCGAGGAGAATCGTTTTACAAACAATATAAATAATAGTAGTTTTAACTAAGACGGACAGTTGGCCGCGCGCAGCCGCCGCACATTCACCTCGGTGCTGTGATCAAATCGAGTTATGCTTCACTAGACACGGAAAAATGATTGCATTACAGCTAACACTAATTTCACTTGCATTAAGTACCAACGCGGTTAGTATAGGAACTGTGAGTGAACAAAATGTGACCAAACGTGAGGCAAACGTGGGTGACCTGTTTCCAGATTGGGTACCGTTTAAAAACAAACACGGTGAAGAATTAGGAGAGTTTGTTCAGGTAACTAAAAAACCTAAGAAAAGGTTGGCACCGCCTGTTAATTTTATACTGAGAGCTGTAGCTGAACCTGAAGGAGATGATTACTTTGATAAAGGACAAGGCGAGAGTGACAGTGACGATTATTATGAAAAGAAAGAATGGTCAGATACAAACAGACCTGCACATGCTTCTGATAGCCCAAAAACAGAAAATCACACAGAAATTTCTGAAATAGACGGCGTGGTCAACATTATAACAAAAACAAGACCAATCAATCCTGTTGTAGAAGCTCTTAAAAAAGCTAAAAATAGAGAAGAGAATGGTGAAAATAGAGAAAAAGAGGAAAAAAAGCCACCTGAAGAAAACAAAGAGGAACAAAAAGCTGCTGCAAAGAAGCGGCACGATTTGAATCACAAATATGAAGACGACATAGATTACGAGGAGAGTAATGCAGACAAACTCAAACCTGAACCAATCGATGAAGACCAAAGTGAAAATGAAGCTAGAAAAGCTATCATATTAGACAGCGTTGATGAATTAAAAGCTCGTCATGCTAAAGAACAAGTATTAATATCAGAAAAGGCAAAAGAAGAAGAGATATACAAAGAAGAACGCGAAAGGGAAAAGCTTCAAGCACAGCTATCTATAGATGAAAGTGATAAATATGATGACAAACCGAAGACAAAGAAATCTTTTATGGACTATGAAGAGTATGAGAATAAGGACGCATCTCTAGAAGAGAAATATAATATAAGTCCCGAACGAACGACTAAAACACCTTTGACAACCACTCGGCAACCGAAACGAACGAGCAAACGGAAGGGGAAGAAAGACAAAACAGTAGAAAGTGGGAAACTCTCCGTTTTTAAGAATCCTCAACTGTATATAGTTTATGATGAAATCGAGACGACGACCATCAGGCCACGAGTCAGACCTCCAGTACCGAGCAGGATCGATAAATTTTCAGCGAAATACACATCGACGCCGTCGTTACTTGATGACGCTGAGAGGATATCGTTGGTTCCAGAAGAGGAAGGAAAAGAAGGAGAACCTACCCTATTCTTCCCCAAAAAGCGAAAAGGAACTAAAAGACGAAAGAGTAAAATCACTACAGCATCGGATTCTGAGGAGACAACTTACATGGACAGGAAACCAAAGTTGACATCCGCCTTGCCTGACACGACTGGATCTGATACGATAGTTGTTGACACCACTGCAGAGACTGGACCCTCGGGTGATATGGCTACCATCAGCGATTCAGTCACTGATGCTGTACCAGCGTCGACGCATCATAAAGAAGCGAAGAAGGATGAAGATTATCATAAGGAAAAGGGTGAGTGACATTGAATTACTATCATAGATAATAGATATTATTTTGTTTTATTAGTTAAATGTAATTTGAAAGTGATTAAGACCAATGCAACCATGAGAAGGTAAATAAGGTAACATTGCTCCAGTTTAAAGATAATCTCTTTTAAAACCTTCTTTCTAAAGTAAGGATGCCAAAGTTATTGTTCATCAATTTCAGTATTTTTCAGACAGTAATTTGTTCTCATATGATTCTAGAATCTAAACATAAATTAATATCATTGCACGTGCTCTAATAACTTCATCAGATGACGCGTCCAATTGACCTGCAGACATTCATTTATCGTTGTTTATTTGTTAAACATAGGTGTATTATGTATTCAGATCATTCATTAAGATAGCACCATATCTCTCTCATGCTTGGCGTAAAAGAATTTACTAATATAATAAAACCGGCCTATAAATGTCCCACTGCTGGGCACAGGCCTCTTCTCATGTAGAGAAGGCACGAGCGTTGATCACCACGCTTGCTCATTACGGGTTGATGATTTTAGGATTAAAATTTTTGAAATCCAATGTCAATGGTGTCTTAGAATAATTAAGAAAGTACATAGAACTTTGAAAAAGTCACATTGGTACTTGCCAGTAATGGGTTCGAACCTGCAACCACAAATCCGTTCATTGAACCACTAGGCCACCGCGACCAATTTACTAATACTAACCAGTAAAACATTGGAATATTACCTCCTGATAATTTTATTAGTGGGTATATTTGTTTTCTCCTTTCGTAATCGCAAGTCAACTGGTACTTATACATTGTGGCATACAGAAGCTTAGGCTGGAAATACAAAGATATTTTTATTTGTAGAATATGCTATGCACATCCTTAAAAATTCTAGATATAATATATGCCTTTTAATAAAAATATTTAAAATGTTAGGTTTTTCTGTAAAATTTCCCGATATCTTATAAAATGTGGGGGTGCAAACTAACCCTTGGGCGTTGAAAATAGATCAAATCCCTCAGGGAAAAACAGTATAAGATACTTGTCCAACAAAATAACAAAGATCGTTAGTAGTTTGTATAAAATATTATCCAACTTTAAAAAAGAGTTTTTATTATGAGACTCCAGTGGTCTGATGGGTAAGGTAGAGTGGACAAACGAATTTCAGGTTACACTAACAGATGAGCTGTGGGCTGAAAAAACTACAGAATGGGTCCCACATAATGCTAGACGACATCGCGGCAGACCGAAAAAGAGGTGGAGAGACCAACTTGACTCCTACTGACGGGACTGGCCCATCCTAGCTCAGGACAGAAGTGCGTGGAAGAGGGAGAGGGAGGCCTTTGCCCTGCAGTGGGACAAGACGGACTTATTAGATAGATAGACTAATAGACTTAAGTAGGTCTTACGTTTAGATTGTGGATATTATCGATGATTATTCAATCATGCTCAAATGACGTTAATGAATTATACATTATGCTAACTTTCCCACACTAGTTAAGATTTCAACATTAAACATCGAGTTTTCTTACAATGTTTTTCATCGCATAGACAATGTTTTAAACACAGTGAAAAGTATCTAGGTTCACGAATATTTATACAAGTATTTGTCAGCGATTTTGTCTGCGCAAACTATGGAAACACTAATCCCATGAAACGTACAACTGGGACAAAAGTGGCCTAGTTTTAATCCGAGCTATAAATGGCTAGATTTGAACAAAATCTGTTGAAAATTTTGCGTGAAGAGGTAGGTACAAACATGTCAAACATACATAAAAAAAAAAGCATTAATCCCCGAATGTTCAAACGCAACTTAACTTTGAGACGTTCTTACAGGCTATCTGTCGCTACTTTACACCTTTAAGTGACAGAGACAACATGAGGCCTGACGACGGCTTAAAACTGATTGGTGTTTTAGTTTTGGTTATTAGCCTCTAGGATTTGTGTTTCAAATCGAATCAAATCACTTATTTTTGTAACTAGGATAAAAAATCATCATTTTTACAAGTCACATAAACCATTTTTTTTGAGCTCGCTGGATTCGGCATTACCTAACTGGCTACCCTGAGAAGAAATTTCGAAACAAACTCAGGGGTCAGCCTCTTTTAAAGTCTAGACAAACTTTGTAATTTTAAAATTGTGTAAATAAATGCAGTGTTTTTTCTGGACTGGCCAGATTCTCGAGACTCGTTTATTTCATCATTTTTACGAGTATCATCATTATCCATTTTTGATATTTTGTTATAATATGACAGTCAACCGATAATGACGGTGAAATTGCATTAAAATAATGGATGGATTACACATCAATGTAAAAATGAACCGAATTCAATGTAATTTTATGGGAAAACCATTTTTATCTGAAATTTTATTTTTTTTAAATCGATCCACAATCGCCGAAAATATCGCTTAACAAACATAAAAAGCCGACGAATTCAGAACCTCCTTCTTTTCAAGTAGGTTAAAAATTATTTTTATGATGAATTTATGACCCAGTTAATTGTAAATTAAAAAAAAATGGTATCTGCCAAATTGACTCTAACCAAGCCGACTACCATTAATTAAATTAGGTTATAATAAAACTTTTTATATATTTTTTTATTTACATATAGGTAAGTAAGTAACGGTTACTCTGATTATAATGCAAGTATATGCAAAAGTGCCACGAAAAATTGTAATTCAAGCATAAAATACTATTTTGCATTCCGCATAGTGGGCGAAACGTGTTTCACATAGGACATAAACGTAAAAACCATACATTCCGACCTTTCGATACATCCAATTTACATCAACGAAATAGTAAAACAAAAATGATACTTTCACCTTGCAAGAACTTATCCTTCTACCTAAAAAAGTTACTTATTGAGAACGAAAAAAAATATTTACTCTTAGCATAAAAATGTTGTTCTAATATGAACTTTATCCTATCAGAAATAAGGTATATTTTTTATTGTTCATAAAATATTAGTCACAGAATACTGTAATTCGTTGAACAAGATTTTTGTTTTAGAGATGGGTCGAAGATATTAGATATTTTGATAGTTATTCTGACTTTTATTGTGAAAAAATACGAAATATTTTTCTCTAATAAAGATTTTCTTTTGATTAATGAATCTGAAGTAAGTCAGTTGTATGAACGATTGATTTTCTTTATTATTTGACAAATCTTTGATTTGTGTAATTGGGTACATGTAACGTAGAAAGGTACTTATTATAGATGATTGTATCTTTGATATTGTTTCTTTGAGAAATATTTCAGATTCTCTATTTGGAATTTATTTTTGTATGTTAAACCATTATTTCCTTTATTTTATCATAAAGTTACTACCGTCAGTCTTATTTTGGATAACTCGACATAATTAGGAAAAAGCCAGGCAAGAAATTCTACATTTAATACGCTTATTTTCAATATTGTTTTAGACATACAATATAATTATATATCCTCTCCTAGACCTACATTGAAATTAATGCCTCTGCAAAGATATATTTTATAAAAAAACCATTGTGACTTTTAACTTAATTACATTTTAAATAAATAACAAAATTTCTATCACATTTAAACACTATCATTAAAGCCGTGTGGTGCCAAAAACATTAACCACATACAAATAATTAAAGAAAAAAAAACAGGGTTGAATGAATAATTTTTAACTTAAAAAAAACATTTTGATATTCTTAGTGTCACTCTCACATTTAAAACGAATCTAACGACACCTCACAATCTAAAATAAATTAAACCGTTTAGGCTGCGTGCCAATAAAATATACATACATACATACATTCATACATTCGAAAAATATAACCCTCCTTCTGTCGCAGTTGGGTAAAAATAACAAAATTTTCTATCAACACACTTTTACAAGTACACGACCGTTAAAAATTTCGCAAATTGAGTCTAAAATAATCACTTAAAATCACGAAGTGTTGTACAGTTAACCACACTTAATTCGTAAAACTTTGATATCCAAAACGCCTTTATTTCAAAGCAGTAAGATTGATATTCGACATCCATTGTTACCATTCTCATGAGGTCGATGATATGCCCGAATTTCGTAACCTTTAATATTGCAAAGTTAGCAAAGTCATGTTTGATTATTTTTTGACATTGCCGTGTCGAATCACTTTGATCTAATTATAATATTTTTTAAACTGTAAATTAATACTACGCAACTGCCTACACAAATAAACGGATAAAATGGAGTAATCTGATCTTGATAATCATAACTTTCGTGCCTAAACCATACTAATATTATAAATGCGAAAGTAACTACGTCTGTTTGTTACGCTTTCACAGCTAAACCGCTGCACCGATTTTGATGAAACTTGTAATGGAATAAGCTTAGATCTCGAGAAAGGATATAAGCTACATTTTGCCGCGATAACCTATACCTACGCGGGCAGAGACGCGGGCAATAGCTAGTCTAATATACACATGTCACAAAATCAGGTTACGCCATTTATAACTCAATAACGGGTTGTCTCCGTACTGGATAGCAGAATAATTATCAAAACATTATCACAAAAAAGAAAACAAATTTATGTCTTACGGTACAAAAAATACGCGGACCACGGCTAGTTAATAGCAACACCTGGCTGTAATAGACTCACTAAAAATCAAAATCAAAATTCCTTTATTCAAAACAGGCTACTAAGTAGCAGTTAACTGACAACACCCCATGTCAACACCCCTTCACCACATTCTAAGTGCTCTGGCTGTGGAGAAACGGCGCAACAAACTCCCCAGCAACACGCTGTCTCTCATTTCACTGTAAACTAAATACCTCTTCTGTCTCTTAACTATATTTAATGTTTAACAAATATTTTTAGTAGCTTTCCTGTCCCTCTCTTAGATAATTGTTTTTCAAGACGTCCCACTCTTTTCTAGATTTCCCGGACGTTTTGTACCCCTGTAGTTACGTGGGTGTAAACGACAAGTTTGTCCTGAGAGAGTTCCTCTTCAAATATATTTAACTAGCCGTCCCTCGCGACTTTGTTCGCGTGTTTTAGTTTCAACGGTTTTTCATTTTTGCAACATTTTTCATCTATGCTCCGCTCCTATTGGTCGTAGCGTGATGTTATATAGCCTATAGCCTTCCTCTATAAACGGACTATCTAATACAAAAAGATTTTTTCAATTCGAACCAGTAGTTCCTGAGATTAGCGCATTCAAACAAACAAACAAACAAACAAACTCTTCAGCTTTATAATATTAGTATAGATTACTAAAATGTAAGTAGAGACTACTAATACTTGCAATAAAAAAGACGGTTATAAAAAAACTGTGACTAACTTAATTAAGAGAAAACAAAGGAATACAAAAACTATGTCTAAATTGAGTTGAACGTTTTGTTTTATTTTGTCCTAATAAGTGAAGCGTTTCGCACACTATGCTGGTAATATTTACTGCCCATTGGACCATTTAATTGCACCTTTGATCAAAATAAACTCGTTATTTTAAAAAGTATTTTATGTGCAAACATATTTTCATGTATGTACTTGTAAGTACTTGTGTTTAACATTACTGGGGTTGGTGGCTATGTGTAAGTCGTAAAGTTTGACCGATATAAGTCCGGTGAAGCAGTCATAGCCTGCGCTCCGGCTAACTGCGTAAAAATCTTCCAATCAAAAAAAAACGTTTATCTTTGGCAGTCGTACAGTCATTACTCAGACAACCAGTCTTACCGTTGAATACTGTGTTACCCAGTAATATGTGTTAGGGAGATCAGATAGGCAGTCGCTCCATGTAAAATACAGTATTCAGCTGAATCCGGTAAGACTCGAAGCCGACCCCCACATTTCTTGGAAAGCGGTTAGGCAGAAGAACAGACTGAAATACGTACCAATGTTTGCAAAGGTTCCTAAATTCAAGAAACGACTTGTTTTGCATACGAACGGTAGTATATACCTTTGTTTTGCTTAGAAATTTCTACCATCCGTAATCAAAAAGAATCGTTTTTTAAATATAGGAACCGGGTATGATCTAAAAACATATTATACAAGGTGAGTTTTTTGTCGTTGTACAAATGCAAACTATGACTTCTATATCGATTACAAAAACGCTTGGTATAAATAGCCGAAAGAATTTTACGGTAATAGTACTGTGATTCGAGATATTTTTTAGTTTGTTTGCTTAAATTTTTGATACCAATCTATACTTATACTTATCTATACTAATATTATAAAGCTGAAGAGTTTGTTTGTTTGTTTGTTTGTATAAACGCGCTAATCTCAGGAACTACTAGTTCAAATTGAAAAATTCTTTTTGTATTGGATAGTCCGTTTATTGAGGAAGGCTATAGGCTATATAACATCACGCTACGACCAATAGGAGCGGAGCATAAATGAAAAATGTTGCAATAATGAAAAACCGTTGAAACTAAAACACGCGAACAAAGTCGCGGGGGACACCTAGTCGTTAATATAGCCGATATAGAGGTCATCGTTTTCGTTTGTACAATGACAAAAAACGCACTTTGTATTTTATAGCTATAAAATCGATGATCATTTCAAAGACTTTACGAGAACAAGTTGATATCGAAGTAATATCCGCTGCAATCGGAAATAGACTATAATGCTTTCAATTTTTCCTTCTGTATCCTTTTATCGAAGTCATTTACCTTCCAGATGTTATTTTTACTGTTTTTAGACATACTTGTTAAAAACTATGGTTTTGATCTACTCAAATATAATAAGATTTGGATACGAAGCCTATGCCTAAGGTCAAGCGTCAAGTTTAGGATACTAAAATATGATTTTGGATATCAGTGAAAAAGGGTTACTTGACCTAAAGACCTAATATTCTATTACAAAGCCTAAACATTATTCCAAATCAAAGGATTAGATCTTAGATACCTACCAATATGTTGACCTACTTCGAAAAAAAAAGGAAGTTCTTAATTCGATTTGTTGTATTCTTTTGTAACTCGTATATTATGTTGGTCAACGCGGTTTACTAAGTTTTTTTATGAATCCCGCACTAATAAATATTTTTGTTATGGTGACGCGGGGAGATTTATAATATAATCAAATAGTACCAGCCTGTAAATGTCCCACTGCTGGGCACAGGCCTCTTATAGAGAAGGAACGAGCATTGTTCAGCGGGATGTTATACAAACATTCAAATCAGATGCACAAAGAACACCTAGACTTAGAACAAGCATTTGTGGATCACACAAATGCTGTCCCATGCGGGGATCGAACCCGCAGCGCGTCGCAGTGGTAATTGGAATGGTGACCTATAATACATAAGTACCCTTCTAATTATAGAAAAGTACAAGTTTTACAAAAATCTTCATATTCTAGGTCTTAGACCCTTGAATACAGAAACACAACTTAACCTTAAGTAGTTCTTAAATATCTATCGGCCGCTACTTTACGCCTTAAATTGACAGAGACAGCATGAAACTTAACGGCGACTTATAACTGATTGACGTTTTATTTAAAGTATTTGGCCAAGAGTGTACCAATAAGTTTAAGTAAAAGTGCGTTTTTTAGGTCACTCTGAAAACGCTAAACGAAACCTCATTACGTGTCATCGTTAATTTAATAATACTAAGTTACATAAAATTGATTTTGCAAGTTTCTGCAAAATAGGTCTTACAACAGCACCTTATTATGTGCTTTATTTAAATTAGTCAATTTATTGGATGTTATTATTGTGTGATCTTATACTATACTATATATAAAGCTGAAGAGTTTGTTTGTTTGAACGCGCTAATCACTGGAACCACTGGTCCGATTTGAAAAATTACTTCAGTGTTGGAAAGCTCATTTATTGAGGAAGGCTATAAGCTATATAACATTACGCTGCGACCAAAAGGAGCGGAGCATAAACGAAAAATGTCGCAAAAATAAAAACCGTTGAAACTAAAAGACGTAGAAAAGGTCGCGGGGGACAGCTAGTATTTAAAACGGCTAATTACGATACCGTATCATTGTATGGAGCCCTCTTTAATTTATTTATTTAAAATAGAATATAATATTATTTATTTCTTAGTACATGGTAATTACAGATGTTACAATACGAATGATTCACATATACTATCGTATCCGGTGTAGAAATATTACAATATAATAATATTATTAATATGCATTTTATAAAACTTTTTTAGACAAATTTATACATTTAGAACATTATTTATTGTTATAGCGGTAACAGAAACACACCATGTTTTTTTTTTTAATATAAATAAATGTGGACAACATCACATACATTGCTCTGAACCCAAAGTAAGTAGCTAAAGCACTTGTGTTATGGAATTCAGAGACAACAAAGGTACCACAAACACCCAGACCCGAGACAATGTAGAAAAGTGGTTTTCTACATTGAACCGGCCGGGGATCGAACCCGGGTCCTCAGAGCTGGCGACACCTTGAAAACCGGTGTGTACGCCACTCGACCACGGAGGTCGTCGAAATTCCAACTCTATACTACGGTTCATGAGATACCCGCTGATACACAGTTGAACGGACGGACGGACGGACCTTGTGTATGGAACGCTAAAAAGAACTAAAACAGTGTTTTACTTCAAATTATATTTTACTAGCGACCCGCCCCAGCTTCGCACGGGTGCAATGCTGATACTAAATACACTACAGAAAAACTGTGAACGTTGTATATAAAAACATAGCGGCCCGCTCCGGCTTCGCACGGGTATAAAATATATAGCCTATGTGATTAAAATCGATCCAGTAGTTTTGATTTATTCATTACTGCCCGTGGCCCGCACGCGTTAAATTTGGAGTAAAACAATCCCCCTTTCCCTATACCATGAAGATTTCCTGCTATCTTTGGAATATCTAAATTCATACACTACATTTTTACTTATTTACTTTTTACATTTTTAACATTTTATTTTATTTTTACAACATATTACAGAATGTCTTTATAAACAACGTTCACAGCTTTCTTGTCATTAGACAATACAAACATGTTTTCTCTGGAGGTCACTCTTGAAAGAGCGACATACAGTTGTCCATGTGAAAAACAGTCAACGCTCAAATCTAAGCCTGCATCGTTGAAGGTTTGACCCTGCGATTTATTAATGGTCATTGCAAAAGATGTCTTTACCGGAAACTGTAAACGTTTAAATTATCTATAATATGTATGTATTTAGAAATATATAAGTATGTTTATCAGTTGTCTGGTTGCCATAGCACAGGCTCTGCCTAGTTTGGGATCAGATGACCGTGTGTGAAATGTCCTAAGATATTTATTTATTTTAATGTAAAATAATTTTTTGTAGATTTTTTTCAACATTCAAGGTAACGACTTTTTATTAAATAGATAGAATTCTTTGTCATACATCGTATAAATTAATTAACAAATATTAAGTACCGTATCAATTATCGTGACTACGCCGATCTTTCATCGGCCATTAAGACAGTTTTAACGCCTTTTTCCGAGTATACAATGAGAGAAGAACAATCTCTTTTAATCACTACATAGTATAAAACAAAGTTGCTTTCTCTGTCCCTATGTCCCTTCGCATGCTTAAATCTTTGAAACTACGCAACGGAATAATAATACGTCCCGCAATTTTTTAATCTGTAATATCTTCGAAAATATTCACTTAAATCATACGGTGTAAAGGGCCATATAGATCTATATTAAATGAACAATGTATTCAAGGTATTTAATTGGTTAAGGATTAATGCTGTATTGGTTAAAATCGCTTCGAAAATTAGCCATTATTTGTCGTAAAAAGTAAATGACAAAAAAAAGTTATTGTGGGTTATCCATAAGAGATAGACATATACCATCACGGACTTTTCTGTAGACCTTTTCAATGTGTACAATACTTAGTACATTATTTTGATAAAACTCGTAGGGTTCAGCCTGCGTTTGCAATGTAAGCGGAATAAATGTAATTATTTACGACATCACATTAGAAATTTCAAAGATTACAGTACTTCTCCACTATTTAATGGATGTTATTATACATATAAACCTTCCTCTTGAATCACTCTATCTATTAAAAAAAACTGCATCAAAATCCGTTGCGTAGTTTCAAAGATTGAGGCATACAAAGGGACATAGGGACAGAGAAAGCGACTTTGTTTTATACTATGTAGTGATTCATAAGAACGCACAACTGAGATCAAAAATATCTTGCCATTAAAATTTGTCAAGTTACTTTGAAAACGTCTAGTTACTGTTACAAACATGCGAATGGACAAATTGACAATTGGTGAAGGAAAACATCGTGAGGAAGTCTAAATTCCAAAATTTGGAATCTAAAATGATGACACCTTCGCTGTCTCTGAATTCCATGTTGTCCACGTTTATTTATTTTATTCACATTTAGATGGATGTTGTAAAAGAAAAGAACACGTTTTAAAAATCTCATATCTTCCGTGCAACGCCGGGGCGTGTAGCTAGTCATTTATAAAGCAAAAAGTATGGTATTGGTGTTAATTCCAAAGAAAGATCGATAGTCGTAGCTAATTGAAATTTCACACTTTTTCGTTCGTTTATTGACTTTTAAATTGAGACGGTTCTTTTTACTTTCGATTTTAATACATTGATGTTTTGCAATGTGTCTAATCTAAACGTTACGAATAGAAAAAAGCATTCTAGCAATACGCTATTATGTAAATAAATATAAAGGTCTGAAAATCAGATAAAAAATAATGTGTACATGAAATGAAGTACTGTGATCAGTTGTTAGACTTATGGTCACCCAGCCACAATTAAGACAGCCTTTAAACTAAGGGGCTTAGGGTTATTCGCATAAACCTCTGTCCTTCTGTCTTTCTGTTCTGCTTTTACGGCTAAACTAAGATTTTCAAAATCGGCTTGGCTTCTAAGAAAGGCTATAGGCTACTTTTTGCTGCGAAACCAACACCCACGCGGGCGTAGCCGCGGGCAACAGCTAGTTCGTAACTATAATTGCGAAATTCAAATTCAAACTTTACTAATACCTACAGTGGGGCTTAATTGGATTTTGGGCATTGTTGAACTTTACCTTATTACGGCTAAGATTGCTGTTTAAAGTTTGTTTTAGTAAGTTTTTCCTAATTATATTATAAGTTTTGATTTTTCACGTGTCACTTTGGGAGCAAATCCTACAGACTAGATGTTAAAATTGACAGGAATCTTAAAACCCGATACCTGAAACAATGATCGACATTAAAAAAGTTAATCATCTCTTAATCTTCAAGTTAATTACTGATTGTCTTTTAGTAAACTAATCACAAAACGTTGTGCAAATTCATTCACACTTGTTATTTGCACCTAAACAGACATCAAGTTTATGCTAGTGTAAATATAGTTCATTTTAAACTGACAAGTACTATTGAAACAGTCATAAAATATGAAATTGTAGCGCAAAGTGAACCTTATATGTAAGCATTACAGTTAGTTTTCCTAAAAATCGTGTTTGTTTACATGTGTAGCATATTAATTTCGAACGCAGTATAGTTGACAATTTGAAAAGACATACGCATACTTTTATAAAATGGCGATTTTTGTAATTAGGAGTAGTTTTTAGTTAATATCCTTCTCTACATAATAAGCCTTTATCACACTGTTAGATAATGGGATAGATAACAATTACATCAGTCTAATTATTAATAATCTAATTATTATAATATAGACACATTTTTTTTTTATTCAACGTTTCTAAAAAGTCACGACTATACATTGATTTTAAATGTCACATGACGTCACAATTTCATGCATTTTGTGCATCAGTACTAGGCCTTACTCCTGAACTTCGATCCGCTTTATCTACTAAGAATTTTCAAATTTTACAAAAGAAAAAAATACGTGACTAATATTATTTTTATATATAACTGACGGACTAAATAAATTTTGAATTGTTCATACCGTCATATGCCCTCTCCCTATTAGGGGCAAATATTTCGACGACCTCCGTGGTCGAATGGCGTACACACCGGTTTTCAAGGTGTCGCTAGCTCTGAGGTCCCGGGTTCGATCCCCGGCCGGGTCAATGTAGAAAAAGCACTTTTCTACATTGTCTCGGGTCTGGGTGTTTGTGGTACCTTCGTTGTCTCTGAATTCCATAACACAAGTGCTTTAGCTTACTTTGGGTTCAGAGCAATGTATGTGATGTTGTCCACATTTATTATTAGTATTATTATATTGTTATAAGTTTAAATCTTACGACTTTTTTTAATCGTTACGCTTTTCACTGCAATCTTCAGATTAGCTAGGCTTCTGTATCTGTTACAGAAATCACGTTTGAAACAGATTGCCTTTCGTAACATAACTCTTTGCACTTGTTGCGTTATTTCCATACAAATAAAGCTTAGCAGAACGAATTCTACCAATGTTTCGTGTTTGGTTAACTGTAGTTCTGGGGCCAGCTGTTTAGAACGATATTAAATAAATAAATAAATGAATAAATGTGGACAACATCACATACATTGCTCTGAACCCAAAGTAAGTTTCTAAAGCACTTGTGTTATGAAGTTTAGAGAGAACGAAGGTACCACAAACACCCAGACCCGAGACAATGATCCGGGACCTCAGAGCTGGCGACACCTTGAAAACCGGTGTTTACGCCACTCGACCATAAAGTTGATTTTTCCTTACGTATTGACAAAAATTATAATTATACACTTATGCTTTTATATCAAGAAAGCCCTTTCAGGCACTGAAACATAATGAATTCTAGTGACGCGATTCCCAAGTTAATGTACTCCCTGCTCATGCATAGTTTACTCTTTTTCAAGTACATAATCTGGGAAACTGTTACAACGCATTATAAGTGAGTCTTTATTGTTGACTGTGCCTTGTTATTAAAGCGATAAGGTTGATTATTAAAACTCATAAAAATCATTTCGTGCGGTCAACCTTACTGAAAAAAATTCAATAAACTATCGTCAAATCATGGAAACCTTCAAAATGCTGAGCGGGTCCTCATAAATTATAAGCTAAGAACTACCTCAATTACACGATACTTTCAAACAAGAATCGTAGCATCAAAATCGGTCCCTTCGTTTAGGAGTTACGATGATACAAAAATTCATAGACAGACAAATCATATTTATAAAACACCTCTTTAACTAAAGGTAGGTAATAAGGATAATAAGGTAAATACTGATGACGGTAATAAGGATTTTTTATACTACCTACTTAGTAAAGGCATTATTTTGATTCAATATTAATTTTCTTACCCATTTGTCCTTTGATGTTAAAAATAATGTTTCTGAGTCGATCCTTTGTAAACAAACTTTTCGGTAAAAGATTATTTACTTTTCAATATTGAAAGTTATTTCAGTAACCGGTTGTTTCGTTGTTTAAACGTGACTGCCCAGTAAGATTTTGATTTTGCAATTTTGTTATTATTTATGTAATTTTGTGGGCTTCATTATTTCGGTTCTAGAATTTTGAAGCTTGAAATTGTGTTGGATAATATGTTATGATGATGCTGGGTATTAACACCTTTTTATATTTAATATCAGAACTTTGCGACAATGCCGTTCTATAAACAAATCTATATACTAATATATAAAACAATCGACATATTTCTAGATATTATGATTATGCAACAAATAGTGTGAAAAAAATATTATTATGTTTAATAGTTTGGTGGATTCAGCAAAAAACGTGTTTTATAGAGCTGATTTCATAAAATAAAACTATTGAAGAGTTTCTTTAATCGCGTATCTGATCACCATTTATTTCCATCATATCTAGGAACCAAATTTCAAGTCAATATCTTTTATAGTTGCTAAGTAAAAACAAAATGAAAATAACAAAAAAAAAATGTATCGTCTTAATGCGCAATACATTGAAATAAATATGTTTTTAACTAATTCTGACACAATTACAATAGCAATTATATCGCATAACACACAAAGAAACAGTCGAATTGATATCTTAAAAAAAAAGTACATTTTCTAGTGTTATTTTCTAACATCGATTCACTTCCTACTTTCAAATAGCGCTTAAATAATATAATTTCTAAACACCCAGACTTACATTAGGTCCTCTTGGTTACACAAGCAGGTTGCCAGTCACGGAGACTGGGCAACCACAATAGTACTGTTCGTACGATGACAAAATAAATTGATTTCAGTAGATACCGCAAATTAAAGTAAATTGTTCAAAGATATCGTGTTTGTTTGGAGATAATGCAATTTTGTTTAATTCCGGGTGTGAAATGACTTGGTTATTTTGGTTTGAATGGTGTTGAGTTCTTGACACAACTTTTACGTGGTCAAAGATAAGCTTGAGTGATATTTATTCTATATAATATATATATAAAAAGAATCGCCGAAATGTATATACGCGCTCAACTTTCGAATGACTGCACCGAATTGAATAATTCTTTGTTTTGTGTATTTGCTATTGTTAGGAGAAGGTTTGTATGAAAGAAAATAAAAAAGGAACATTTTTATTTTTAAACACATTATACGAAAAGTGAGTGAGTAAATGGGGCAGTAGGTAGGTAGGTAGATAGGGTAGGTTAGGTATGTCTATTTATAGTAAGTCTCTCTCTGTCTAATTAGCAATATTAAAATGCTTGTAGCTAGTTTAATATGAAAGATTATATTTATTAAATTCTAAGAAACTTAACTATATATACACAAAAGAAATAACAAAATATGATAGTAATTAATTTACCGTTTTAACAACTCGTCGTAGTTTGTAGTTAATATATTTTTTAAATGAAATAAAAAAAATCTTGTCAAATGCCCAATTACAGGCCGATATTATTTATGTAACTAAAAACCAACCTTAAGCAACTATAAATAAAATTAAATCTCCCACAACAACCAGTCGACGATCGAAAGAAAATGAAAGTTATTGGAAAGTATAACTATTGTAAAATCAATTAAAGTAAAGATATTGGAAGCGGTGACTTATGGTGTACCGCTATGGTAGTTTTACTTACCATGGTAGCTCTGATCTATGGTGAAAGTTAATATTTTGCAGCGTGAAATGATTACACAATCGATAGAAATATCAGAAGATTTTTTTTACACTGATTAACTTCGTCAGTAAATGGCGTTAGTCTCCAGAGCAGACTGACTCCAAAATATATTTGAGGACCTAAGTGGTTGAGTGGCGTACATACTGGTTTTTAAGGTGTCGCCAGCTCTGAGGTCCCGGGTTTAATCCCCAGCCGAGTCAATGTAGAAAAACCCTTTTCTACATTGTCTCGAGTCTGGGTGTTTGAGGTACCTTCGTTATCTCTGAATCCCATAGCACATGTGCTTTAGCTACTTACTTTGGGTTCAGAGCAATGTTATTTATTTATTTATTTAAATCAGCCCTTGCAAATGCTACCAGAAAACTAATATTACATGTGAAAAGGACGTAATATCTGTTACTCTTTTAAAATCTGTTATCTTGAGCGCAGGCTTTGAATGCTTCACCGGATTTTTTTTGAGAAACTTAAGGGCTTCCAGCCTGATCAATAGAAAAACTACCTACGTCAGCAACGTTCACTACCTCGGACCTCGAAGTTGATGTATGACGTGTTTGTTAAAAACAAATGCATTTCTTTTTTAGGGTTCCGTACCTCAAAAGGTAAAAACGGAACCCTTATAGGATCACTTAGTTGTCCGTCTGTCTGTCTGTCTGTCTGTCTGTCTGTCTGTCAAGACCTTTTTTCTCAGGAACGCGTAGAGGTATCAAGCTGAAATTCATATCAAATACTCAAGTCTATGGTCTCTTGGAGCTGTGAAAAAATCAAACTTCTAAGTCAACGCGATCAAAAGATACTCCCGTTTATGCCGCAAATTTTCGACACTCGCAAGGGAATCAAAACCTACAGGGTACTTCCCGTGAACTCAGAATCTTGAAATTTGGTACGAAGCAACGTCTTATAACACAGATAAAGGAAAAATTGCGAAAAGCATAAATTTTTAGTTACATCATATAATAAAAATATTTTTAATAATTTTAAACTTATTACCCCTTTACTCATGAACGCGTAGTGGTATTATATTGAAATTCTTAACAAATACTCAAGTCTATAATATCTTTAAGCTGTAACAAAATCAAACTTCTACGTCAACGCAATCAAAAGATACAGCAATTAAAGCCGCATATTTTGAAACTCGCAACTACTCGCAAGGGAATCAAAACCTAAAGGATACTTCCAGACGACCTGGAATCTTGAAATTTGGCATGAAGCAACGTTATAAAGTACACATATAGGAAAAATTCCGAAAATCTTAAATTTTTAGTTACATCACATAGTATATTTTTTTTAATAATCATAAACTTACTAGCTGACCCAGCAAACGTTGTTCAGCGATTAAAAAAAAAAACAGATGTTGGCCGATTCTCAGACCTACCCGATATATAATATAATACCTTGGGACATCTCACACACGGTCATCTGATCCCAAACTAGGCAGAGCCTGTGCTATGGCAACCAGACAACTGATAAACATACTTATATATTTCTAAATACATACATATTATAGATAAATTACACCCAGACACAGAACAAATGATCGTGCTCATCACACAAAGATTCGTCCTGGGTGGGAATCGAACCCACGACCTCCGGTTTAGCAGTCAGGGTCACTAACCACTAGATCAACAGGCCCGTCATGCACACAAAATTTCATGCAAATCGGTTCAGCCGTTTCGGAGGAGTTTGGAAACAAACACCGCAACACGAGAATTTTATATATTAGACTTGCTGACCCAGCAAACGTTGTTATGCGATTAACAAAAAAAAATAAGCAATAAAAATACCATAACTTTTACTTATATACCTACAGGTTTGTACGGAACCCTCGGTGCGCGAGTCTGACTCGCACTTGGCCGGTTTTTTTTTCTTTAATTTGGACGAAATTTGGTATACAGATAGTTAATAAAAATCTATTTATTGAAAGCGTTAAAATGATTTAGGGGTTCCAAATTGTCATTCCTATGGAGAAAAACCGACAAGAAACGCCATAGATTACTCTTTTAAAATGTTATGGATTAACAATATTTTTTTTTAACCGTGGTACATTGCCAGATATAGCATAATAATAAGTAGACAAAAAAATCTTTGTAATGTGGGCTTGAAGTTGAGATCTAGGGATCGATATACACATTGTATAAAAACTAATTACAAATGCGCCTTACTGCCTTGATATAAAGGCGATATCAGAGTCAAATTGTTACCATTCATGTGCGGTCGACTGTGCAAGTTAGTAATATTCAATTTAAGATGAAACTTGGAAATGTTAAAAGGCAGTATCAGACGTGTATCGCGTACAAGTAAATGAAAGAAGTATTATTATGATAAAATACTTTACACCTATGTAGATATTACATTGCTTTTAAGTTTTAAATTTAAATGTACTTAAATTTTCAAGATAAATCTATATAAGTACCTATATTTTATATAGGTCGGGTTAGTTACACCATTTTATAAATTAAGAACGGTTGACCGAAACATTGATTTATTGTATTCGTCTCCCCGAATAGCAAAATGACTAAAAAACATCGGAATAAGACGCAGAAAAAAATGGATGACTTACGCGAGTGAAACCGCGAGGCACAGCTAGTAAATAAATAAATAAATGTGAACAACATCACATACATTGCTCTGATCCCAACGTAAATCTATCGCTTGTGTTATGCCATAGCTAACTTGTGTTATGGAATCAGAGACAGCGAAGATGCCACATTCACACAAGACCCGAACAAATGTAAAAAAGTGGTCCGGGGTTCGAACCCGAGACCTCAGAGCAGGCGAGACTTGTAAACCATTGAGTACGCCACTCGACCACGGAGGTCGTCACGGAGATCTATATTAGTTTTTTTCAAGTTCAAAGTTTATGTTGCTAAACCTGTAGGTTTTAGTAAATTATTCAAAAAATACCTACTATTAATTCCATTTTGTACATCAAATCTGAAGTGTAATTATACAAACTAGCTGTAACCCCCGACTCCACAACGACAGAAAAATAGTCTACGTATTTTTGGGTTTCTAACTTTTTCACATAGCTTCATCAAAATCGGTTCAGTTTATTATTGGAAGTGTTACAGACAGACAGAGTTACTTACACATTTCTTATAAGTAGTACAATAAACCTTCTGTATGTTTTCTGTCACAGTTCTGTGAGTTTTTTGTGGTCGCCTCAGTGCAATTGAATTGCGTCTGTGGCACTGTCACACTGCCTGAATGTTTCATACTTTGTTTTATTTTTATTTCTCTGAACGTACATTTTCTTTATACATTTTATACTTAACACAGTTATTACCAAAGTATTAGAATTAATAATATTAAATTGATAAATAATAAAAAGAAGAAAGAAGGTCTTCTTTTCATAAAAAAATAACAGAAATAAAATTTATCAAAAATAAATAAAATATAACAAAATATTATCGATAGAACTGATTAATCTTTGAAACGTTCAAAAAGATTTACTTAAATTAGGTAAGAACAATCTCGAATAAGTATAGGTACCTACTTGCGAGTAAAAATAAATCATTTTTGGATTATCCTATGGAACTATAATTTAAATTTAAACAGTTGTTCTTCCCCCTTTAATTCATTTTAATTTTTATTATTTGTTATTATAGCAGCAACAGAAATACACAGTAAAATTTCAACTCTCTAACTAATACGATTCAGGAGATACAGCCCGCTGATACACAGACGGACGGACAGACAGCGGATTCTTAGTAATAGTGTCCCGTTGGTATCTTTTGTCTATGGACCTCTAAAAATCACTCATATTTTTGAATCGACTATGAGTTTTTTCGAAATGTCTATTAAAAACCATGAATCTGTCTGTCTGTTGCGGTTACGCCTAAACTACTAAACCGATTAAAATGAAATTTAGTACACTGATACTCTAGAGCCCGAAAAAGGACATAGACTACTTTTTGTCGCGATAACCGACATCCACGCGGGCGGAGCCACGGGTAGCAGCTAGTAAATAATAAAAGCTTTAAAACCATTACTTGCTACCGTTATTTTCAATGTTTAACAACCAAGCCTAGCATGTCTAGAAAACTCAAGTTGTCCTGTTGCTCACATTGCAATTTTATCACCATTGCAGCTCACACGAGTTTAATTCGCCTGCCACACTACTTGAAATGTTGAGAAATACGAGACGAGATAAATCTTTAATAGTATCCAACAAAATGTACGATAACACATAATATACACAAGATTAGTTTAAACGTCCCGACAAAAATGTGGAGTATTTTAAGTTTAAGAGAATTTATATGTGTTATTATATCTTTGAAACGGGGTGACTGATTATGATTTTTTTTGTTTGAAAGTCGACGTAATTTAGATGGATCTTAGCATAATTTTTAAAGATTTGTTTAGCTCTTTGATAAATAGCAGCGCTTTTTTAAAATTAATCAAGGGTTATTAAAACCATGGAACTTTAAAATAGTTTGTTTGTTGTTCAGAATTTGTTGTATGATATGATATGTACGATTGTAATGATTTGTACAGCACCGCAGATTTAGTTGATTTAAGCCTTACGTACTGTGAATGTTTTTTCGTGAAAAACAAGGCCTTCGCAAAAAATCGTTATTTGTAATTTTTTAATTTTTCACGATTCAAGTTCCCTTTCTCAAATTAAAAAGTAAGTTAAAGTAAAGTAAAGTAAAGTTTTAGTTTGGATATTAATAAACATTGTTCACAAACTAAAACATGTTATTTCGCGTCTCATACATCGTCACACACTACACGTGTGTGCGAAAGCAAATGTCAAATTTACCTTCCATTTTTTTTTTTTACATAAGTATACATATAGATGAAGCTACTAAAAGTGTGTTGAAATGATATTTAAGTAATGTAGCTAATATGAGTGAGAGCAAGCGTGATGATCATCAAAAAATGTTTCCTTTTTAATTTCTTATGCCAGTTTTAAAATACTACTAAATTGTGTTCGTATGCTACTGTTACTTAGTTAAGAAAATATAGTGATCATAAAAAGTCTATTAAAGCCGCCCCTCAAATCATGAAAGTCTATTTAGATTGTACACACCCGGCCAATTAAATTAACCACGCTTATTTCTTAAATCTAGATCTTTCTTAAAAATTTCTTTTGCAAAAATATTTTTTTAAATAAAATTATAGGTACCATTTTTAAATCGGATTAACTATAATTTTCAATCAATTTAAATACTTAGTAGACTATTTTATTTTATATTCTTTTCTGACTATTTTATTTGTTACTTTTACAACCACTTATTATTTTATTCAAGACCTAAAAATTTAAATCCATAAATATAGGATGGCTCGATTTATTTGTCCAACAATGTACTCAGATAATCTAGTTAGATGGATTAAAGATTTAAAAAAAGAACCGCAATATAGATGATCTCATTTGAAAAATGTTGCAACAATTGCAAATCCGAGAATGTTTGAAACTACTTTTCTAATGAAAGAGATGACATGGTGCTATTTTTTTGATTTTGAATTTCATTGCCTAACGGGACAGTTTGTAAGGATCTTTGTTATTTATTAGTTAGACTCAAAATCTGTTTTTGATAAATTTAAGCACATATATTATCTTATCCCGATAAGTCCAGCGAACCGGGAATTACTTAGTTATAAACATTTTTTTTTAAACGACTCCCGCACTAAGGAATTTATTCCTGGTGTCGCGGGGGGTTTCACATACATTCAAATCACATGCACAAAGTAAAATAAAATGCAAAATAAAAACACCCAGACTTGAAACAAGCATTTGTGGGTCACACAAATGCTTGAAAAAATATATTTATACAATATGGTTATTGCAACGATTGCTTGAAGTTTAAAAGACACCCCTAAGTTTGTTTCGTCATTTCTTTTAAAGGTAGCCATTTAAGAAATATCTAAATCAGTGAGCTAAAAAAAAACTTGTAAAAAAGATGATTTTTTTTGTTAATTACCAAAAATAAAATTATTTTATTATTTATTATTAATAACATAAAAAAAAATGTAGGCATTTCAGCAAATTATATTACTATTAGCGACAGACAGATAGAGTATCTTTCGTATATAAAATATCAATATGGATATTATGTGCGTGTATTTATTTACTTTTAAGCATGTTTGTGCGAGAGTGTACTTTGTCATTGGGTTAATTTACTACCCGTTACCTCGGATGCAAAAACTATGACGTAGCAAAATGTTTTTTTTTATTAATTTAAAATACATTGTTTATTTCTCAGGTGGCGGAAAACAACATCAATCAGAGCACGAAGAATCACACAGCGAAGAAGGAAAGAAGGCTTATGAGGTAAAAAACATACTAATTAAACCATACTTTAAAGTAATGAAGAATAAGGACTATTTTCCTTTGAACAGTTCAGAAATATTTTAAAATTAATCACTGGTACAGTCAACCACATAAGGCATGATACATTGAGATTGAGAGCGTTTTTATTTCAAAGGCGTAAGGTCTATTATTGCATAATATTTTTACCCCGTTGCTGTCGACTGTATCATAGAGTACCTACTAAAATAGATTAAAATCTATCTTAAAAGCTAGTTGTGCTTCTAGATCTGGTGAAGGTCTGATTGAAGATGATTATTAGTAACTGTGTTTACCATCAGTTATCATCAGAGGAACCGCTTTTCCGTACATCGGATATCTTTTTATTACCTTTGTCAAAATATTCATGTCATCCTCAAAATCGGTATTTTAATCCCAAGACATTGATATCACCTTAAGCAATAAGGTCTAATCTAGTAATCATTTAGACCACTTCATTCCAGAAAATTTATCTACAAAATACTTTTAAAATTCTCGTGAAGGAGGTTATAAAAAAGAATGTATTTTCTTCAGAAACTTTTGGTTAAAGTTCCGTCATGAAAAAAGACCTGTTTGTCAAGGATATTTCTCCACGTGACTTTAACAGTCATGGCATCATAACTTCAAAATACAGCCTGTTGAATAACTTTCAAATTTAAATTTTCTATTAAATTATGTTTTTGAACTATTGCATCCACTGTTGAGCATAATACTCGGAATACAAAAAAATGTTTTGTTTTTTTCCTCCAAAGTTTTATCGGTGATAATTATAGCTTTTTGGGTTACGTACACTATGGTTCTAATTAGCAAATATCCAGCATTCCTTTTCATTAGAGGAAAATCACCCCAGAAGGAAAAAGAAAACCGAATTCCCTTACGCACCGTTTCCTTCACTAATTTCATTGATTCAAGACATTAAATTCAGGGAAAAACCTAGCTTCACTGCCTCGGTTTGTGCAGACTCTCCCAATACTCCAATGAGACTTAAATTTAAGACGATCTTAAAATAGTTCTGTCTCTACATTTCACCTTCAAGTGACAGGGACAGCACGAGACTTAGTTACGGCCCAAATTAAGTATTTTGTGATAAGTTGGACCCAATGAATAAGGGTAATTTTACACTTGAGTGATGGTGATAATTTTTTGATCATGTAAAGGGCAAGAAGAATCAGTTAATGGATTTAAAGAAAAATGAATTTAAACCAAACTGGAAATTGATGAAGGCAAAACCCTGGTACTATCTTTTTGTCGACGTAAGTCATGTCTATAATGGTGTTGTTCTAACAGTGTATTTAAAAATACTGCACAATCAGGGTAGCTTTATTCTTCTGAAGTAAGGCTCTGATACTCAGTTTTTTATTCTGTAACTCTATCAGACCCAACTCGGACATTGGCAGAACTGTCGACTCTTCGACGTAGCCATAAATAAACAACAATATTTAATTGAGAAAAAAAGCGAATTATCAGATAGGCAGTCGCTTCATATATACAATACTCAGCTGAATCCGGTGAGACTAGAAGCCGACCTCAACATAGCTTGGAAAAATGCTAGGCAGACGAACAAAAATGATTAAAATCTGTTCTTAGAGAGCATAATATAATATCTTTCTTAGGCTTGTGTTTGGTATTTAGATTAAACTAACTGTTGCTCGCGGCTCCGCCCGCGTGGCTCACGGCTATCGCGGCAAAAAGTAGCCAATGTCCTTTCTTAGGATAGCTTACCTCATACCAAGTTTCAACCAAATTGGTTAAACGGTTTAGCCGTGAATGCGTAACAGTAAGACAGATAGAGTTACTTTCGCGCAATTTATAATAAAACAGGAGCTTCAAAAACGTATTTTTTTTTAAACGTGTATTTGAGAAATTAATAAATCAAAAACGTATATAAAGTTCGCCAAGCTATGCCGCCGGGATCGACTTCCCCGCCGACTTCAGCTAGATACCAAATTTTACATGCATCGACTACCTATCTGACTTTCAAAACCCACGATAGTTGGTTATTAATATATATGGGTTATGATTACATTTCTACTATGTATGAGTACAGTACAGTGAGATAAAGAACCTTATTTGCGAAATACTTCAGACGGATCAAGTTAAATTGGTTGATCTATTAATTAATTGTTACAACATGTATAGTTCTATATTTTATTAATAAGTTGTTTAACTGTGATTTAACTAAGTTAATAATAAGACTGTGTATTGTATTTCTAACGACTTAAAGTAACAGATCTATGATTTTCGAAGTAGTGTCAGTATGAACATTAAGCAAAATAAGTTAAGTCGAACTCCCTGAAACAGAAAAACGTAAATAGATTAAATAATAAATATTAATATTAATACTTATGCCAATTTCATGTTATTCCCACTTAAACAAACATCAACTTTATGCTAGTATAAATAAACTTCATTTTAGACTGACTAGTATTGTTAAAAAGTTATAAAAAATATGAAGTTATAGCGGAAACTGAACCTTATATGTAACTATCAAAGTAGTTTTTCCTAAAACTCTAAAATTCGTGTTTGTTTATAAGTTTGGCTTATACATTGCGAGCGCAGTATATCTCTCGTCCTTTTCTCGCGTAGTATATTTCCTTACGCCAATATCTATAATTTGTCTTGAAATTACATTTAGCATAAGACAGCATATTGTATTTAGCTACGTTTTCAATTGTATTTGTGAAATCTATCAGTGAAGAATTATGAGTCATTGTTATGTCGTCAAAAATAGTAATTGTGTCACTGGATCTAAAAATATTGATACGAATGGCTTTGTTTTAAAATTGTCATGTAAACAATGATAAAATATTTTCGTTTCCTGCAGAGTTTTTATGTACAAACATAAACTAAAAACTTTGATAGAACGATCTTCTGTGGAGGAAAATAAACAAAAAATGTATACAATAGCGTAACCTATACATAATATAATCAAGTATTGTATTTATTTATTTATTTATATGTACTATTACTATAATGTACTAAAACTCGACGTTATAAGTTTTTGGATGGAATGCAAAAAAATTGGGTACTTTAGAGGTGGTCACATATGAAATTTATAAAAAACGATTCAGTAGTTTAGTTGTTTTTTTTGTAATTGTTGAACAATCAAAATATATTTCTTTGCTTTAAATTACAATTTAGGGCCTTAAAATAGTCTTCGATCAACTCAGCCTATCGTGATTCACTGCTGGACCTAGGCTTCTCCGAATTGTTTTAGCATACACATAAACTTTCCAATTAATAATGTTAGTCGATTACAATATAAATATATAATTTAAGTTTTTTGTAGTTTTGTTAAAATTAGAGATTACAGAGGCGTTTGAATGACATACATTTTCTACTCATTTTGTTTCATTCTAAATCCATTGTCGTTATATTTTTCTAAACAAAAAATCGGTTACATAATCTAACACAAAAATGTTTGTACCTTTGTTAGATTATTTTAGTTAAATATATATAGAATTTTTGAAGTATTTATTACAAAACTATGACGAATGCTTTCATATTCATTCAGTAGCAATGTTATCAAACATAAGACAAAATTGTTATGAGTATGCCATCCCTATTGTCCCAATGATTTGTTTATATACATTTCTAAAATATGTTTTGACAATACATCTCTTACTATAGTACATGTTACTTACGAGAATGATGTTTTTAACAATTGTTTTGGTCCTGTAAGATAGGTACAGTATAGATTTGCGCGTTTTATAAAGAACAAAATTGTTACAGAATTTATTAAGTATTGGATGCATCATCGGCCCGCAGCTCGTACGCGTCGTTGACGGATATCGCGGCAAAAATATCCTATTCTTTAGGATCAAATTAACATAGTAACAAATTTATCAAAATCGGCTGTATACATATTTTTTTAAAAAGGTTAAGCAATGTGGGTGGAATTCACATTACTAGCAATCTTGTTAACCCCTCCAACTAAGCTAAATACGCTTGTATCTGGAGTTCACGTCAATAGTGCAATGGGTGGGGATCGAGCCTGCGACCTTTCGATCACAAGACCGTCACTCTAACCATTAGGCTATTGCCGCTTATTTTTATTTTACGATGAGCAGTGAAAGCGTATCTGGCACACAGAGGTACTCTTGCCTGTATAATATTAGTACCTATGGATTAAAATTACAACTAAATTGCAGTCTAAAATAACAACTGGTAAAGACGAGCAAAAGACTGCACCTGATCCAAGTTAAATGGGCAGATAATATATAATTATGACCTAAATATCACCTAAATTGGGCGGTAATTCTTGCACCCGGACGGAATATGTTTAAGGAACCCGTGGCTCCGGCAAAGGCAAGGACGGGACCGGGGTGTTTTTAGTCGGTGCAAGTCCGACGTATCCCCACGCCGTGCCCTCGGCGTGGATTGAAATCAATACATTTCCGTCCAAATTAAATGCTTAGATATACATAGTCCTTTCATGTAAGCCATCAAGCCAATCTCACTAAAACAACTGAAAATCTGTATCGACATATAAAGTTTAATGGTAAAAATATATCGATAGAAATTATCTGTTAACATTAATTGTATAACTTTAAGTGTTATTTGTTGTACTGTGTCTTTTTTAACCAATTTAAATGTTAGTAAGACTCTTAACTATTTGTATAAAAGATGTTATAGTCTATTTAAACTCTATAAAATATTATAAGTTAAGTAAATGTAAAAATATCAGATATTTTAATTAAATTTGCATCGTCTGTTTTTCTGAGTAACTCTGTCTCTCTGAGTAATATATTAATATAAACAAAAATATAATATAATTCTTACTATTTAAAGAAATATATATAATTTTCTAAGAGAAATATCAAAATTAGCAGTACCTTTTACTTTCTTTTCTACATAGGGTAAAACCCGGATAGTTGCCTACTTTTTGAAATTACTTTATATTTCTTAGTACAAAAAGCAAGATTCATTATTTGTAAAACTAATAGGTACTTTGGTTAATTATCCTCAAATTTATGAAAGGAATAAACATTATCTTTGATATTTTCAGAGTATTGGCGATTTTTGTGGACCTCAAAATTTGGACAACTATCCCATATAGGGGATAGTTGCCTACTTCATGTAAATTACGTTTTGGGATAGATGCCCCATCGAGAAAGAGGACATCTATCCCGCAAAAATTTGATCGCACCTAGCCTCTCCATACAATTGCACAGAGACTCGCAACACTGTCAACTTAGTTGTAGATAAAGAGTCTCTCGATAAATAAATAATATAACATGCGTTTCATTCGCGATACTAGAGTAACTGCAATCGAGGCAACTATACCCCCGGGGCTATATATACTGGGTGGCTGGGTTTTACCCTAGCAGTTTTTTTCATTTAAAAATGAATAAATTTTTATTCGTCTATGGTGTAAATAAAAACAAATCTTTGCAGTGTAGCAATCTAGTTCAGACATACTAATATATTGCTTAATTCTAGGGCATACACAAGGAAACCAAGTCCGCTAAAGGTCACCACGATAAAGAAAACCATTTGGGCAAATATGATGACCACGGTGGCGCCGAGAAGAATCACGAAGAAGAGACAGGCCACTACGGAGCACACCACCACGAGGAACATGGGAAGAAACACGCTAAGGTACCAGTTGTTACTATATTATCCCAGTTACTGGTGAAAATAAAGCCAGTTTAGGAACCCCTGACAACTTATTTTCATGTCGCAAGATTATTGAAGTCTTGAAACGGCTCAATAAATTTGAATGATGCACTGCGATGAGTACTAATTGATTTTTATGTCCTTCAGATAGATTATAAAAAAATATGAGACTCGTATTTTTTCTTTTTTACCTAAACAAACAATGATCAAGATACAGTAAATACAAATGTCACGTGACATCACTTGTAGCTACAATTTATAACGGCACGTGTCGTCACAAGCCTTCACTCCTGAACTTCAAATAGTCAATTTTTATTGAATTGTTATCAATTCAATAATTTTTGACTAGAAAAGAAAAAATACGTGCTTTTTTTATTTAACTGACGGAATTAATAGATATTTCCTTTTCATACCCAAGTCCGTATGCCTATTAGCTGGAAACTGTCAAAATCGTTTAACCCCTGAGAAGTTACGACGCCAAGTACAGATAAACACGTTAATATTATCCCCCATACACCAATCCCCATTCCTTAATTTCCAAAACCCGTTCAAATCCGTGTGCCGAATAACCGATATTGGATATTCGCTGGCGAAATTCAAGCCACTTTGCGATTACCACCATGTCACTGGATCCTCTCACTTTGAAACTATTTCCAGTATGAGGAGTCGGGCAAACATTCAAAGGGCCATAGCACTAAAGGGAGTCACGACATCCATAAGAAGGAGGAGTACGAGAAAAATGTGGAGTTTTTCGAAGAAGAAGGCGATTCAGGCGAGGAAGAAAAGCATGGCGGCTTCAATGAAGAACATGGCCATTCCAAGGTAAGATTCACAGACTACCTCCGCCTGGGGAAAGGCGGAGGGGCGTGCCGGACTCTTACCGGCTAAAACCACCCCGGAGTCTCCTCGCACGTGCGCGCGGGGCCGCAAGAATCCAAATTCTTCCGCAGCCCCGCACTAGTGCTGGCCCGGGCTGTCCGGGCCTCGTCTCCTGCACGGGGTAGTGAGGTGTTAAACTATCCCGTGCATCGCCTCAGTGGTGCGCGCCGACACCCGCACGCGCCTCCACCTCGGGTGCCCCCCCTGTTCCTAGATCAACCTGGCTCGAACCAGCCAAACTAACAATAAAAATATGTCCCTAAATAATAAAACTTAAATTCAGCCATCCATTGCTTTTTTTGCCTTCTTAAAATTGTTAGCAACGCACTAAGTCGAGGTCCGAATCCCACAGGGGGATACCTTATTGAATGTTGCTGACGTAGTTGCTTTTTCTATTGCAAAAGGCCGATGAAGAAGTAATAGCCTTAACTCATGCTAACTGCGTAGATCTCTTAAAAAAATCCAAGGTAACGTGATGACTACACAATATTAGTTGTAGTTTTTACAAAATATAAAAAGAGTTTGTTCTGATTTGAATCAGGATCGTGAATTGTAATGATTATTACAAAGTGCTATAATTTGCCGAACGTACGTAGCTCAACAAGCATTTAACATTGTAAGTTGTCGTTACAAACATCAATTACTTTTTCGGAAACTGATCACTTGCTAATTTTAGTTATTTATTCAGTTTACTGGTCTGTTGGTTGAGTGATTTGTGACCCTGATCGCTAAACTGGAGGTTGTGGGTTCAATTTCTACTCAGGAAAAATTTTGTGTGATGAGCATGATCATTTGTTCTGTGTCTGGATATAATTTATTTATAATAATTATGTACCTATGTGTTTAGAAATATATAAGTATGTTTACTAGTTGTATAATACAGGCGCTGTCTAGTTTGGGATCAGATAGCCGCGTATGAGTTGTCCCAAGATATTATTACATTATATTTTTATTTAACAATTTATGTACACACAAAAACAAAGTGAGAACAACATTAGGTACCGATGTAAAAAAGTACTGGATATTTCAAGAATAAATGTCTGCCCGCAGACCTGCGACAGGAGAAGTTGTATCTAACGGTAGACAGCAAAACATTACATAAGCTTACTTAAAAATGACATTAGAAATAATTAAACAAAAAAAAATTTTTTTTAATCATCATAATTTACAAAAAAAACTTTCGATAAAGAAATTGTTGCTAATCATGTAATTACAAATCAAAACACTACCCTAAAATATTGGTTACGAAATACTTAATGAACCATTTACTAATCTCAATCGAACATATAAACTAAAACTAATAATAATCTCAAATATCGTTATTAACGGAACATAAAGCTTAGCATTTCATCTCCTAAATCGAACCCTTAATTACCATTAATTAACCATTTAATAAGATTTTCCTTTAAGCCTGCAAATTAGGGTTACCTAATAGTTTCGCGATTCGAAGGTTTCTAATCAATTTTCACGTCGATTGACTTGACAGACATGTAACGCAATATGGCTTGTAACAGGTAAAGGGCGACGGCTTGGAGTATACATAGACAAGTAAAGAGTGCGCGCATCGCTAGTAGACCGTAGTGCAAGTACTACGCTCGTTTACTGATTAAATTGACTGCACGGATAGCCGAGTGGTATAGGTCAACACGCCAATTACCTCTGCCGTGCCGTGGGATCGATCCCCGCATGGGACAAGCATTTGTGTGACCCACAAATGCTTGTTCCAAGTCTGGGTGTTCTTTGTGCATGTGATTTGAATTTGTGAAACCCTACGCGACACAAGGATTTAATTCCTTAGCGCGGGAGTCGTTTTAAAAAATAATAAAAAAAAATGTTTTTCGTGGGATCACAGACGTTTATTCGACAATATCGATGGTTCCAATATTATTAGAGTAATAATAGGATTAGAGATAGTTTTAATAAAACGTCCCGCTCTGTTTTGACACTTATTTTACGACGCGTCAAGTCAGTGGTCGCAGGTTCGAGTCTTGCCTGAGATTTAAGTTTTTCCTTCTATTTTTTGTATTTAATTACAAATATTCGCTCCGCATGCGTTAATTCGTAACAAATAATTAAATAATATTTTAATAATTTTACGAATTTTTTGTTCATACTGGTGCTCACAGTTGGCGTCCATTAGGCGCGCTCTATATTTTACTTATTTTTACACTAAGGGCGACCGGAATTCAAGTCAGATATAGTAAGGGTTCGTAAATTTCAAGAATTATTATGGTCAGCGTCCTGATACATAAATAAATGAAGACAACATCACATACATTGCTCTAAACCCAAAGTAAGTAACTAAAGTACTTGTGTAATGGAATCAGAGACAACGAAGGTACCACAAACACCCAGACCCGAGACAATGTAGAAAGTGGTTTTCTACATTGACCCATTCGGGGATCGAACCTAGGACTTTAGAGCTAGCGACAACTGAAAACTGGTGTGTACGCTACTCGACCACGGAGGTCATCACTGTAGAGATGTTATAAGCCATGAGGCGTTGTTCAAATGTTTTTTGAGGATATCGACATTAGTAAACGCCGCGGACTGACCGATCGTTAGGGCTAAGACGCGCTTCCTTTTGGTCCATAGATGCGTGATATGTATGACATAGATGACATAGATTGTTTTTACTAATTGCCTACTATTCTGGCAATCATTACTACCAAGGGCAACTATCGGTTCAAAAAATCTAGCGGTAGCTCAATGTAAAATATTTGCTACTGAATACGAAGTAATCTTACACGTATAAAACAAAGTCGGGTTAGTTACACCATTTATAAAAGGTGGACCGATTTTCATGATCTTAGATTTTTTATTTTTATTTTTTACTAGTTGTCCCTCGCGACTTCGTCCGCGTGTTTTAGCTCAATAGAATAGTATAGAATAGTTTCAACGGTTTTTCATTTATGCTCCGCTTCTTTTGGTCGCAGTATAATGGTATATAGCTTATAGCCTAGAATAACTATAAAGATAACAGCGGATAAAGTCACGTAAAATAATAATTTACGGAAACGCTTTTTCGACAGGTTTTTTGGTTAAAACCTTTCAGCAAAAAAACCTGTCAGATTCCCTCATGATTAAAAATCCAATATTTTTCCCGAAATTAATTAGCATGAATTCTCGAATAACGTTTAAGAAGTCCAAGTAACTGAACGTAAAATGGTGTATTTAAATGCTTTACTAAACACCGAACAAAAAATAGAAAATAAAACACTAGATTTTAGACAGATGTGGTAGCAGATGTCATTGACTTAACAACTCACAAAAAACAGGTGCAATGATCTTCAAACGAAATCATGTGTCAATAGTGAAATAGATGATAACAAAGTACGTGACTTAGTTTCAAAAGTTTCTAGACTTCGGTCTAGATTAGGAAAGGCGGATTGCAATGCTAATTCGGAACTTGTCGTAGTTATTTTTCTTGTTATTTTTTAAAGACGCACGTTTTTTTAAGAAATGTTTGTCAAATGCGGAAATCCAAGCCCCAGGGCTGATGGTATTATTGTTAAAAATATCAGTATGTATTATTATGAAATAAAAACCAATCTTACTAATAAAAACTAGGTTATAGTCGCCTACGTTTTTAGAACGGTTTTTTCTTTAATACCAATTGGCTTACTCCTGAAATTCATTTGGTTCTGTTTAGGCAATTAAACTCGAACTCGATTCGGTTCTCGATTCAATCCTGAATAACTATTTTCAAACCAAACCAAATCGAAAACTGAGATCCAGTTATAATCAAGTGTTTTGAGCGTCGTTGGCTATAAATATGTGACTACATCAGTAATGATGAACATTAGTTCGAAAAGTGTTTGGTTTATTTAGTTTTAATGGTATTCAGCAATTCATATCTTTGGTTATTCTCAATCTAGTTCAGTTACAATTCGTGCCACTGCACGATCTTGCGCTAGTGTCGGGTTCTAAAGTAATAACTCGATATCCGATTGAAACAGAATTCGGTGCAGTCAGGAGTAAGGCCCCAGTTCAAGGTTTTATTTAAAATCGTTTTTGCGTCGGCCTAATTGTACAAGGTTTGAAGATCGTAAGAAAGTGTATCATTTTTTGTTATTCAATTATTCGGTGATGTTGCCCGCTTGTGCAATGTTGACCTTACACGACGGATTAAATTGAAAAGAGGCAATACTGATTGCTGCATAAATTAAAAAATATAATTTGTTGTTTACAGTTATTCAAACTGCTTTGTTGAAAGATAGAAAAAGTAAATATGAACTGTCGTTATGAATTAATTTTAGTCTGACCCTGTCTTTAAGACATCTTCAAGAACTACATGTTGATACTATATTTACACATACAGTATGGGTTCGACATATAAGCAATAAATGAAACCCACACTGGTTTTTGTCTTTGCTAATATCCAAAAATTACGAAATTTGAGGAGACCCGTTTCGGTCATACAGTAGTTTTCATTTCCAACAATTTAGTCAGTAATTTAATAAATTTGAGTCGTTGAACATTGAAAAGCGATGTAGCTACGCAGTACAAACAACAATCAAGAAACGTATTCAATATTGGTACTGATTATTATGTTAGTAATATTTTGAGACATTTCTTTTTATTTGCGTTTATTATCTTAAAATCTGTTTTGTTCTTGCTTCTGAGGTAGTCCACCGTACTAGTGTACTATGTAAATGTGGATTCATTGATTGCCTACAATATAGGGTGAGTTTTCTATAACAGCCAAATCCAGAGATGGTCTAGCATCGATAAAATTTTCAAATAAATTAACATTTTTTTTAATAATGTTTTCATTCATGTCCACCACTGAAAAGAACGTGAACAAACGTGTGGTTATTACAATAGTACAATTAAGTTTATAACCTAAGTAACAGTTAGCACACAAAAACATTTGGCGGTGCAAGCACACACGCAAGTGCAATGATTCCAATTAGGCAGTCGCCGAAGCAAATTTTTAAGACATTTTAGACAAAAATATTTAAAATTTACCTTCGGTTTGATTTCTAGATTTTAATTTAAAATTGGTCATTGAAAACTAACACTGTAAATGTCATATCAGTGTTTAGGTTACCACACACACATAATTGTTTAAGAACATAATAAAATCGTTTTCAAAACAACTTTTCTAATTCTATTCAAACTTAAATTGAAGGAAAATTTGTAATATAGAATTAAAAAATATTCTTACTTCCATAATATTGTTATAATCTTCGTAACTAAACATTATATTAGAACAACTACTAACTCCAGTGTAAAACTACTCAAAAACAATTAACTCCGTTATGAGTACAAAGTATGTGAACATTATACCTTTCATTAAGTTTAAATATAAACTGTAATTAACTACTTTAATTACAAAGAGCAGTAACTTGCATTACAGCTGGGATAAGTAAAGTAGTTAGTTTAATCTTACCGTAGTTAAGTTACGTTTATTTGCATGGCTTGTTATTGTAGGAGTTAAAGTTTTATGAACTACGGACAATAAACGAAAGCAGATTTTTTTATTTTACTTGAGTTTTCTTCTGCGTAGCCTTTTCTCAAGCTATGTTGAGGTCGGCTTCCAGTCTTACCGAATTCAGCTGAATACCATATTTTACATGGAGCGACTGCCTATCTGACCTCCACAACCCATTTTATTGGGTAACGCAGTATCCCATAGTAAGACTGGTTGTCAGAATTGTAATGAATTAACGGCTGTCAAAGATCAACGTATGACAGTCGGGACCAACGGCGTATTGTGCTTAATGTGGAGGGGTCTCGGTATGATTACAAATGGTCAACCATACACGAAATAATCGCGGCAAGTGCGGATTAACCTTTATTATCAGTCAGACCGTACGTCTTAAACTTAGCCACGAGCCCCTTAATTTTACTAGATTTTAGTTAAGCAAAAAAATGCAAATATTTTTGTAGGGTCGCCATTGTTAAATAGTAGTCAGTGCACGAAGTTTGGAAGTGACAGCGCCAAGAATTACAACTCACACACGACGATCTCTGAACCCAAGCTAGACAAAGCCTGTATAATGGCAACCAGACAACAGTTAAACATAGATATATATTTCTAAATACATGCATATTATAGATATATTAATCAGGTAAATAAGTACACACAGACACAGAACGAATGATCATGCTCATCATACAAAGATTTGTCCTGGGAATCGAACCTACGGTTTTGCAGTTAAGGTCACGAACCACGAGACCAACCGTAATACTGAAATGAAAGTAGCTCTGTCCGTTTCGATTGAGTTTGTGGAATATACTAAGGCTCAAACTCATTTAAAGTCGGCATACCTTAGCTACTGGGACTATTATCTTCGATATAATAAACCCAGCCAATAAACCTCCTTTTTTATATATTTTAATATACATTCATTTGAATATATATTATAAACTATACATCTTCTCATATTATTTATCTAAATGTGAGACTTCTCTAATCTTGTACCAAAATATAATTTGCATAATCTCAGACTAAGCTTTTATCAAATTAAGACAGAACTGAAATGTATGTATATTATTCGTACTTAGAAAACACTTTACAAATGTTGTCAAAGCCGAGAGAGTCTCTGAAACCAGATATTTTCATTTTAATGGTAACATAACATTATTTCAATCGTAATCTAATTTTAACCTTCCATCAGTCAAAGCCAGCGATGTTATATGTAAAATTGAGGCAGATATGTTATGAATGCCCGCATTTTGAGGACTTAAAACCCTTCTAATAAAATAAAGGAAGTTTTCAATAATAGTATAATCTATCTCTTTTACTCACGTGCTTATCCTATATTTTGTACTATTCATTAGAGCAATTTGACAACATTTTGACATATACCAGTGGGATCAGATTTTAAACGTTGCTAACTATGAAGGTTCTTGGAGGTTCTTGAGGATCTTGTTCTTGGAGGATCTTGTGTATCTATAATCTATAATCGTTTTTGTAATCGATATAGAAGTCATAGCTTTCGTTTGTGCAACGACAAAAAACTCACCCTGTATAAATTATCTTCTTAGCTCAGTGATATATTTTGCGCTTTGCTAATAAGTTTAGCTTGAAGCAACTTAGAACTTTTTTTGATCTGAAGTATAATACCCAAGTTTTTCAAAGTCAAGTAGTAAACTAAATAAGTAATTGTGTAGCAAGATGAGATCACGTCACTCTGTTAAACGATTCTTAGATCTAGTTAAAACTATTTCTATTAGGAGTTACTTTGGATTTTATTTAAATATTCTGTCAGGCGTATGTAGAAAAGATTTATTTTACACGAATTATTAAAAAAAAAGTAGGAATTTTAAAAAGTGTTTTTTTTTGTCAAATGGCCTTTACCTGATATTTTTCATAAATTTGTTGTGTCCTGTACTCCATAGTTACTTTTCCATTGCTGTTTTTTTTTAGAACAAAATGTAAGGAATGTGTTTATTTGTTTTAGGGCGGACATTTTAAAAATGGAGACCATAAAACGGGCCACGAGGAGCACGCCAAAGGTGAATCCGGTCATTTTGAAAAAGGGGGACATCTGCACATGTCAAAGGTAATTTGAACCTTAAACTTAACCGCATAAACCTTGAATTCCCACTTTCGGAACAAAGTGTCTTCGAGTTGCTTTTTGCGGACTAAATCTTCAGAAAACCTGAGTTTTTTGTGGGTTTAAGTAGTGATATAGTTGTGAGACGCAAAGATAAGTTTTTATAGTGTAATAACAGGAAATTCTCATATGACCAGCTAGTAAGCTCATTGTAGAGATGAAACATGCTATTCATTAAATTGAGTGTCGAAAGCAGAGTAGTAGTAGTAGGGTATACTAAAAATACCAGCCTATGAAAGTCCCACTGCTGGGCACATGCCTCCAGTAGAGAAGGCACGACCATTGGTCATCATCTTCATAGTATATGCAGGTTTTTTTATGTGCTTAATTACTGTTCAGTATATAGTTTTTGTCACATAATCATTATAGCATTTGAAACAGGCGCCATCTTCTCAGCCTTTCATTGCGTATATTGACGTCAAAATTACGTCAGAGTCGATGTCAGCGGGAACAATAACACTTATGCAGCACGGATTGTGACGTCATGTTAGCTCCGACCAATAATGTTGTATTTTGATCATTCATAAATCCCACGTATCTTTTGCGACCAATTTATTTTTGTTGAATTATTGAAATAATTAAACACTGAATTTACTTTATAAATTGGAACTGAAATAGCATTAGATAGAAAACTTTAAACAAAACCGACTATAATAATGCAGTTAAGTATAAAAATATAAGG
Source organism: Diachrysia chrysitis (assembly GCA_932294365.1). Classification (NCBI taxonomy): domain Eukaryota; kingdom Metazoa; phylum Arthropoda; class Insecta; order Lepidoptera; family Noctuidae; genus Diachrysia; species Diachrysia chrysitis. The sequence goes on along the minus strand of OW028659.1, from coordinate 1,273,009 downwards.
TTTTCTCTATTTTATTTGCAAACAAACAAGCCATCAACTTTTAAAGTATATGTAGATATGAAGAACAACCAAAATGTCAAACTTTAAGAAAAATATATGGTTATCGTCAAATTAAACGAGGGGAGGGGGGAGTAGAAAAGGAGAGTTTTTTTTTTAATGTCTACAATCAAACTTCTTTTATTACAGGGACACAAAGTTGCTGCGGGTCACGACAAGCATGGGAAGCACGGAGTCAGCCATCACCAGAAGGAATCGAAGGATTCGGGGAAGAAGTGGATCTATCATCATGGATACCCGCCGAAAACGGCAAACCTCGTGCTAATTGACAGGAGAACCGACCAACTGTACCACGGACCTCAGTATTACGGATAAACAGGATTTCAAAAAAATTTAGGACCTGATAGTAGTTGACTAGGATTCTAACACACTGACTTCAGCCTAGCCTTTTCAAAAACATGTTGGGGTCGGCTACCAGTCACACCGGATTGAGCTGAATACCTTATTTTACAGAGTGACTGTCTATCTGACCGCCACAACCAATTTTACCACACACCAGTTGTGTTTTAACACAGTCTGCCATGGTAAGACTGATTGGCACACTGACTATTAAGGAAAAAAGAGTTAGATATTTATAAAACGTCGTTTTTCATTCTCGTCAAATTTAAGGAGGTACCTAACTATGCTAATGATTCTCGACATGAATCTATCATAAAATATGTAGGTTTTTTTAAGTAGCATTTCAAAACGCGACCCGTGTAATACCGCACTGTAACTGCTCTTTTACACACACACATAAAAACACTGCCTACCGCATACGCAACGGGGCGATTCTGTTCTTTGAAAGTGGTGTATTCTGAAATACTGTCAAACTTAAATAACTAAAAAAAAAAACAAGTATGTATTTATTATTGATATATCTTATTAGATTATTCATGTCTTTCATAACAGCCTCCTAAAATTTGAAGAGAATGCAAAACGACACGTTGTATGATCTGATCAGTTTTGACTGAAAGCGGCAGAGCTGACTTAAATATTCACGATAAAATATTTTGGGAGATAGTTAACTCCCCGCGTGACGCCTTTTTCTGACTCAATATAAACCAGTTTTGACAGTTGTCTTGTTGAACATGGTACAGTCATAGACAAAAGCATAAAGTAAATTATAAATTCACAAATTTAATGGTTTTTGTCTTCTTGCTGTAAGCGACCTTTAAGATAATGGTCTTTGATTTGATTCCATTTGGACAGTGTTATTGGGTTTTTCGGTAAGAAAACTCTTAGTAGCAGTCTGGGGTTGGTAAATGTGTAGAACAGGCTAAACATCTGGTTGCTTATGGCTTTACTGTTAAAAATTAGTGTATGCAATAATTCACCTCTGCCTATTCGAGGAATACAGGCAAGATGGTATAAAGCATATAAACTATTATTAAGCAATAATTAAAATAAATACAAGAAAAATAATACAAATTTTATCTCCAAAAAATATGCACCAAAAACATGTTTAGTTTTTTTGAGCAAGAATTTTTGTTTATGACTGTACTTAATATCAAATTTAATGGCTGGGGGTTTATTCTTGAATTAACTTTAATTCTAATACAATGCCAATGCAAAATTGTTATTCATTTAGCAGGCACACTAATAATAACACACTGTACAAACTAATACTGTCAATGTTAGATTCCAGTTCATTCCTTCCAATGACACTATTTTTTTTTCAAGAAATCATGAATCGCCTGTTCGTTAAACCAATATCAATTTTGCATTTCAACTGCACGGATAGCCGAGTGGTATTACCACGCTAATTACCTCTGTGCGCGACGTGCCGCGGGTTCGATCCCCGCATGGGACAAGCATATTTTGTGTAATCAACTAATGCTTGTTCTAAGTCTGGGTGTTCTTTGTGCATGTGATTTGAATGTTTGCGAAACCCCCAGCAATGCAAGGATTAAATTCCTTAGTGCGGGAATCGTTTTCATTTATTTATTTTTTATTTGTATTGGAATTAAAATGAATTAAAGAGTAAGGGTACTGGTATGGCTGCGTATAACTGTCAAAAAATAATACTGAAAATAAATTTCCGCCATTTTCTAAGTCAGTGTGATCACAGAATTGTTTACTAAAGTAACTCAAAGTTTGATTTATGATTCAACAAATATTTTGATAGCATTAAAAAATATTTAAAATCAAATATTTATTAAATCAATACATACTTATTTGAAAATTTGTGCACATCTATAATTTAAAATACCTATTGACTTATTTTATATTGTTTTATTGAAAAACTCCGATATACAAACAAAAGAAATTAAGATTATTAAAAACAAATACAAAAATGTGATTCAGTGTGTATTTTATGCGATATCCAATATAGGCTTGTTTGGCGGGTGAGAAAAGCTATTAATTTAGATAAATTACTTAATACTTTGGAAAACTACGGGTTTAACAAAGGTTGAAGGCGAAATATAATTGAGGTCTCAGGTTTAGAGTAGTTTTTAGTTTACAATTTAACTTTAGAATATAAATTAGACAAAGCGCAGAGCAATCGGGAAGGTCCACAGACATAAATAATCCTAGATAATGCAAGTATCTATCTGTATAAAAACCAAGCTTGCCATTTTTTGCTACGAACACTATTTAATGAAGATTTCTAACTAAAATCAACTCAAAAATATGATGTAGGTACGTTTAGTTTCTCAATAATGCCCGGTACAGATTGTTTAAACCCACTAGCGAGGCGTACCGATGCAGACTGAGCATGACAGTTGCCACGTTAAGCATATTATGCTTAAGTCGGGCACGCGATGTCGACGCTCTTGGGTTATCTAGGTCTTGCGTTATCTGTGGTAAGATCATCAAGGTTTATTAGTGTAAAAATGGCAAACGGTGTCATAAAAAAACTACTTATTTACTTAAATTTTAATACGCCATTTTTGAGTAAGTAATTAAAAAATATAGTTACCTAACCTTGGCCAATACTATAAATTTCATAATTTTTACAATTTCTAAGCAACGTAAATTTTATTTATGCTTAGTATTTTCCCTAAAAAGTTGTACAGTTACCGGCAGGTTAGTTGGCAAGATTATTTACGTCACTTTTATTGCTTGTGGTTGATGTTTGGACTCGTCGTGGACTAACGAATCACGAGCGCGGAATTATGGTCCGGTTGTCGTGTAGTAACCAAAGATACCTAAAGATCGACTTTTGTGCATCTCACGACTGCTGCCGAGTTACATGCCAGCAACTGTAAAAAAATGATGGGGCAAAAGATTTTCAATGGTCTGTCAATTGTATTTCCAAGTCCTTTTCCAAACTATGTTGGATATAGACTAATCCAGCTACTACTTAAAGCCATTGCTTGTCTGAGCCCTCCAAAACCATCAACTGGGTAATATCTACAGTATTCTTTCTTAAAACTGGTTGTCAGAATTGTAATGACGTATCGTCTACTTCTTGGATTTTATTGTTTGTCTTATTTATACTCAAAGGTTTTTGAAAGAATGGGCCTTAGTGAGTTTTGTAGTTTTAATAAATAGTTTTAAGTGTTTTTATTTTAATAACAGTTTATGTATTTATTTGTTGAAGAGTGGTGTGAAAATGTTCATTTTAATTTACAATAACTAAAAAAACATCAGCTTTATTAATCAAAAAGTTGTTGAAAGCGTAAGGTATTACTATTTTTATTTTCATTAAATAATTTTACGATTATTAATAAAGATTTCAAAACAGTTTTTGTTTGACGTAAGTTTAGCTGTTAGGGTTTCAAAGCACACGGACTGCGCGAGCTGTCAATCGCTCTCCCACGTGATGGAGTGCTTGAAGCAGACGGCATCGAGTGCTCCAAGCACTCCGTTTACGTGCGGCCTAATTTTTGTTTCTATCTACTTGTAACGCATATTTTATAATTTTTTGTAGTTTTCTTGCAAAGATAAAACATATACTACTATGCTCAGAATTTTTAACTTCGTATAAAATATGTTTTGATGATCGTCTACCAGCCATTACTATTTTTTGAACTTTCAGCAACAAGTTTAAAAATGATGATAAATATGTACTGCATTTGACGTTAAATGTTCACAGAATAACAGTTGTAAAGCTCTATTACGAAAACCATCGACAAAGTAAATAGTCACAATAAAAAAAAAAACTATTTTCTAAACATAATTTCTCTATACTAATAATGATTACTCGAAGTGTCGTCCTAGGACCTTCGGCAATGGGTACTGCGTTCACAGATTTTAAAAAGCACTATCTTAATAAAAGCCTTGACACTATTATATATTTAATTGTTATTATTTAATTAATTAATGTTTGGAATAGAATACATATTTCGTAATTAATGATATTGTAAATACTCTCACTGTGATTTATTGACTTTTTGTAAATATTTTTTTCATAATTAAATGTATTTTTTTATATTTGTCTTTTTTTAATCGTGTTTTAGACTATACTTATGATGTGATTTGAAAGTAAAGTTTGTTTAGTATAATGGAAGAATAGAAGTATGGAACAAAATCACTTAATGAAAAACACAATGACGACTTCCATGGCCGAGTGGCGTACACACCGGTTTTTAAGGTGTCGCAAGTTCTGAGGACGGGTTCGATCCCCGGCCGGGTCAATGTAGAAAACCCCTTTTCTACATTGTCTCGGGTCTGGATGTTTGTGGTATCTTCGTTGTCTCTGAATTCCATAACACAAGTGCTTTAGCTACTTACTTTCGGTTCAGAGCAATGTATGTGATGTTGTCCACATTTACTTTACTTTACTAATCGTAATTTTATAGTCTACTAGATGACCCGGCAAACGTTGTTTTGTCAGGGCTACCCTTATCACCTAGGGGTATAAAAAATAGTTTAAGATGTTTTTTCAGACTTACCGAATATACACGAAATTTTTTATAAAAATCGGTCCAGCCGTTACGAAGGGGTTTGGTAACAAACACGAGAATTTTATATATACAGATTTAAATTATTTGCCAATTGATGTTATTTCCAATTAACCAAACATCAACTTTATTTAAGTTTAAATAAAGTTCATTTTAGACTGACTATAACTGTTTAAAAGTCATAAAAATATGATGTTGTGAACTAACTGAACCCTATGTTAGCATTACAGTTGTTTTTCCTAAAACTCGTGTTTGTTTACATGTTTGGCACAAAAATTCGAACACAGTATAGTTACATACGTTCGCTGAGTGACGTCTAGTACCTATTTTGTTTCTATCAAATGGTGTTATGTTGAAAATAAATCTATCGACTGAATACTTGGGCAAAAGTAAGGGCATACAAACAAAAATGGATCTTCAGGGATGAATTTCTTGCGTCGTATGTTATCTTGAGATATAGTTGGCTTGTCCTAACGTTGTCAATCTGCCATATGTTCACATTAAGATATCGAAATGGCTACTATTTTCGAGGTTATACAGAAAGATAACGGTGTTGAAAATATAATGTTTTGAAGTAGAAAGTAGCAAACATGTTTTTTTGCGTATTTCTGTTTTTATTTATATACTTATATAATAATATTATTTCAGTCTTTTTTTAATTCATTTTATCTATATATATAAAATGCTTTGTCCTGATTGACTGAAGGATCAAAGCACAGCCTGAACCGCTGATCGTAGAGACCTGAAACTGGGAGGGTGTGTTCTTTGTATGACGTAGGCATCCGATAAGAAATGATTTTTTGAAACTCTACGCCTAAAGGGGTGAAAAACGGGACCAAACTTTGTTTGACACAACGTAATTCCTTGGTCCAATCTACTTCAAATTTTGCATAAACATTCTTAACAGAATTAATAGAAGACGCGTTTCGTATTTTATAAAAACTCAATTCGATTTTATTTAAAAAACGGTGAACTCGCATAAAACCTTGGTGCAATAATATACTCTTTTAAATTGGAATGTCAAAAACCATATATATATAAAAAACGAAGTCGAGTTATTTACACCTTTAACTCAAGAACGGGTCGACCGATTTTCGTGATCTTTGATTTATTGGATTCGTCTCCACCTAGAATAGCAGAATTACTACAAAAAGTCACCAACAATGATAAACCGAGATGTCTGACGGAAACTGGTACGACTACATATGCGGGCGAAACCGCGAGGCACAGCTAGTTTTTATATATTATTGATCGTACACATGAAATAAACAAATAAAATGTTATGTTGTAAATCGAACTCCCTACCATAAAACTCCATACCATTTGGAAAAGAATGCCAAAGTCTGTACCACTGCAGCCTTTGCAAAGCGCTTTGTTCCGGAAAACGGAAAAGTTGGAGGTTAACAAAAAAATACTTGAAATATTTTAATACTTTGATGAAAGTGATAAATGGGCAAGAAATGCGTTTTGTTAAAAACTTTTTTTCCACCTGCCCAAGTGACACTGAAGGATGGGTGTTTTATTTGTTCTGTTAAAAGTACACAAAGGTCATGCTTTGTTTAGAATTTGAAGTTAAAGGTATGTTGACAATGGGCCTGTTTCCTATTTTTTTTTAATGTCCGTCTTGTAGATTAATGAATTTTATTGGACACGTATTTTTTCTTTTTTCCTGCAAACAAAAAATTATCAAAATACAGAGAACTGAAGTTACGCGTGACGTCACTCCTCGCTACGATTTTTAGCGTCATAAGCCCCCACTCCGAAACTTTAAAGCGGTGTATCTTTGTATTTTTTTATTGTTTTGATAAAAGATAAAATACGTGTCTAATATTTTTTTATTATCTAACTGACGGACTAAATAGATTTTAACTTTTCATACCCAGGAAACATCCCTATTCTTTATTTATTTCCGTCGTCTAAATTATGAAAAAATATTAGACGGGCCTGTTGGACTAGTAGTTAGTGACCCTGACTGCTAAACCGGAGGTCGTGGGTTCGATTCCCACCCAGGACAAATCTTTGTGTGATGAGCATGACCATTTGTTCTGTGTCTGAGTGTAGTTTATCTACAATATGTATGTATTTAATAATATATAAGTATGTTTATCAGTGGTCTGGTTGCCATAATACAGGCTCTGCCTAGTTTGGGATCAGAAGGCCGTGTATGAGTTGTCCCAAGATATTATTAGACACATATTTTTTCTCTTATCATAACATTGTCAATGATAAAACATTTTGAAGTTCACGAATCTCTTGTGATGTCAATATTAGGCTAAATTTGGTGTGAGACAGTACGTCACGGGAAGTTTGCATTCACTGTTTCTAAGCAGTTTTTTGCTTACAAGAAAAACAATCGCTCGATTTTTTTTTAATCATTTATTTAATGAGGCTTTTTGCGCTGATGCGCCAAGTCAGCCTCGTAAGGTAACACAGATTATAACAAAAACTTATCACATCTATCTAAATTTTACCTTAACCTTAAGGTAAATATATAACACACCACGTCGACATGCATCGCTCGATTGAAATCCGACTCATTGACATTATTTAAAAAATAGTTAACAATAAATAAATTTGTACCTAAACTCTACAGGCAACTGCACCCAAAAAATCTAATTCAGCACCTTTTTTTTTAAAAGAGGCTTACAGACTAATTACATATACAAATAAACAAATGATACTTAAAGTTGCTAATGACAAGCCTCCACATGTGTATGTTAGTATTATAACCTTTACGTAACCTATTTATATATGCTATAATATATGAAGCTGAAGAGTTTGTTTGTTTGTTTGTCTGCGACCAAAAGGAGCGGAGCATAAATGAAAAATGTTGCAAAAATGAAAAACCGTTGAAACTAAAACACTCGTACAAAGTCGCGGGGACAGCTAGTATATGTATAAAATATGAAATTAACTATTATATAATTGCAAGCATTGATTTATTTGAACATCACTAGAGTTTAGACGCTGATAATTATTACATTTTATTAAAAAAAAAATCTGGCTAGTATATGTCTCGCTGTGCTAGCGATAGCACAAAAAAGATCAAAGTTCAACTCACAAGGTAGGTATTGAAACTTGAAGAGCTCCTAGCCAAGAAGACATTTCGCCTATAATTTTTAGTAAAGTTATTAAAGGTTTAATAAAAACTACTAACGAAAGTATAAACTTTTAATGTTTTGCAAAGAAACCCCTTAAGGAATTTTACAGTTAAATTAATACGCTTCAATTTTACAGACTCGATATAAAATTTCAGAGTTTTACACAAAAAACAAAAAACGTAGAATTTTATTTCGATTTTTTTTATATTCGTCAGTTAAAATCTGATGGACTGTTTGGTCTTTTAAAAAATTGCTCGTGAATGACAAAAAATTGAATGCCAAGTAAAAATGAGAATTATTTTACTTACGGCAGAAATATGAGAAACATCAATAAATCGAAATAAAAATATTTCTTAGCGGATACGTCTTAAGATAAACCTGTGTTCCAAATTGTACCTTTACACGGAGTAGGTTAGGTTGTACATATTTATGTTGATAAATAATCTCTCTACAGTATGTAACAAAAACCCTGTCAGATCCAATAATGGCCTTTTTTTTAAACTTGACCATTTCTTTGGTAAATATCATAAGACTACTACGGCGTCAAAGCTCAAATTCAACAGTAGTTGTTCGTGACCCTGACTGCTAAACCGGGGGTCGTGTGTTCTATTCCCAACCAGGACATATCTAGTATGGTTTCAGGTGGCCGAGTGTGAGTTGTCCCAAGATATTATTATCTTGTATCTCTTATTTTTCACGGGTTATCCTCAGTAACCAGAATACCCAACCCTTTGAAAGGTTTTATAGGCTTTAATATTAACATATGGAGAGAATTAATACATGGGGTAATTTAGATACTTCTAAGTGTAGGTACTCGACCCCTGGTTATCCGCTCGCCCATACTGTCTAATATAGAACATCCTTCATATATAGAAGATAATGAATGGACTAATAGAAAGATTGTAAAATTCTTATCTTTAAATTGTCAACAAAAAAATAATTGCCAGTGACCTACAGTTAATATAAGGTCACCGAGTCCAGCAAACATCACTCGCATGTAAGCATCGCGAGCGCGACGTCGCGCCAAATTGAGTCATGACGATGCGTCGCTTTTTGTCGATCTGCGTCCTGGTGTGTACAATCAACGTTTTGAAGTGTGAGTTAACTTCTAAAAAGAAGAAAGAGCTTAATAACATCCACATTAATTTGCTGAATAACTACAGTCCGGGTGGGGAGTACACCGCGTCCGGGTACCAGCTATGCCGCCGCAGAGGGCGCCGGACTGTACAGCATAATGAAGCCAAACCAACAATTAATAGTTTCGCTAATTATAATCCAGTGGCAAGAGTTCGGAGGGACTTGGAATTTAGTCATCCACTGAACGTAGAACAAGTGGCTAGGGCGTATGAGAATTCACATTCAACAACTATTGTGCGAGATCTGGACCCGGCCAACATGATAACCCTAGATCGCGATCCTGTCCTTTCTTACACTGTCCTGCCAACCTTCAGCTATTTAGATAACAGCCAAGTGAATCTACCATTGGTAGTCCGCGCTTTAATCACTAGCCACACACTGCGCAACTCGGGCGAGCGAGAAGACTTCTCGCCCGAAATAACTAAGCACTTTAAAAATATGTCACCGATTGAAGATCACGAGAACTATGACGAGCGCGGGCACATAGTTGGTTCGCGGCTGGGCGGCCCCACGGAAACATATAACATCTTTCCACAGTCGTGGAAACATAATCGCGGCCAGTTCAGTCGCTGGCAATACTTTGAAAGTAATTTGGATATCTTCTTGCGCAACCAGCCCAACAGATACGCGGAATACACAGCGGTGCTGAGCTATAAGACAGACGGAAGCGGAAATCTTGTCTATAGGCCCACCGCAGTCGCACTTAGAGTCAGGCTATACATTAACGGACAGATGGTGGATATGCGCGGCTCTTCCGTGACCCCTCAGAACAACTCTCTGGAGAACATGTACTTCACCAATGACCCTGCAAACACCTGCATCATTGAGGGGGATCATCCGAACATCTAATTCCAAAATCAGCGCTTCGATGCAATTCCAGGCCTCCCGGTGTGGAGGACTATTTTATGATTTAAGTGGTACGCGCATTTCAAAGATGTCTCATCAAATCTGTTTTTTAAAATTTTTTAGTCATTTAAAAATTATGAAATACTATAAGTAATGTGTTTTTGTGCTTAAAATACCAAATTAATAGTTTGCTTAACTTTTGGTATAGTTTAGTGTAAAATCTGAAGAATAATCATGATCGTTAAATAAAGTGCATAATCAAAGTTAATTTATATTATTTTTTAAACTATCCTTATTCAGCCGCGTTACAACTTCAATTAATGTAACATTTCCTAGCAACCTTCCCGGCTTTGTATGACTATAATATGCATTTATTATACATATAAAACCTTCCTCTTGGATCGCTCTATCTATTGTTGAAAACTACATTAAAATCGGTTGCGTAGTTTAAAAGATCTATGTGTACAGAGAGCGGGAGCGACTTTGTTTTATACTATGTAAAAATATTCGTTTTATTATTAGGTATTCCTATTATGGCATGGTCACTATTATCGCGCATGCGCAAACAGTGTCAAGGGTCAAAAAATGTAACTCTTATCTTTTTTTTTTAAGCAAAGATAAACAGGGAAAGTAATGATATAATATATCAAGGTTTATATATTCATTACGCGATGTTACATCTTAAAATATAAGAGTAAAATATAACTATAGAGTGCGCATATTGAGTATGAACTGTAGGCACTAGTGAACAAGTAAAACGATTTAATTAATGTCAAAGCAGAGCGCGCCGTTTTATTTAAACTCTCCCAAAACATATTATTACCCTAATAATATCGGAACCGTCGGATATTTGCGCATAAACGTCTGTCGTCACACTGAAAATCACTTAAATCAGTAAACGAGCGCAGTACATTTAGCTAAAAAATTGCTTACGTGCGGCATAAGGGGCTACTAGCGATGCGCGCGCTCTATGCTTGTCTATGTTTACTCAAAGTTAAGTATGATTTTTTTGACGACCTCTGTGGTCGAGTGGCGTACACACCGGTTTTCAAGGTGTCGCCAGCTCTGAGGTCCCGGGTTCGATCCCCGGCCGGGTCAATGTAGCAAACTCCTTTTCTACATTGTCTCGGGTCTGGGTGTTTGTGGTACCTTCGTTGTCTCTGAATTCCATAACACAAGTGCTTTAGCTACTTACTTTGGGTTCAGAGCAATGTATGTGATGTTGTCAACATTTATTTATTATTATTTATTATTTATTTATTTAAGGTTCCTTACCCGATGGATGGCAACGGAACACTATTACTAAGCCTCTGCTATCCGTCCGTCCGTCTGTCCGTCAGCGGGCTTTATCACCTGAACCGTTTTAGCTAGAAATTTTAAATTATCACAGGGTGTGTATTTCTGTTACCGCTTTAACAAAAACATAGTAATGTGGACAAAATCACATACATTGCTCTGAACCCAAAGTAAGTAGCTAAAGCACTTGTGTTATGGAATTCAGAGACAACGAAGGTACCACAAACACCCAAACCCGAGACAATGTAGAAAAGTAGTTTTCTACCTTGACCCGGCCGAAGATCGAACCCGGGACCTCAGAGCTGGCGACTTTGAAAACCGGTGAGTACTCCACTCGTCCACTGAGGTCGTCGAGTCGGAGTAAAATTAGAGGCTCCTTTAAGCGCGAGTCCGACTGGCAGTTTGCCGATTTTTTTTTTAACTATTGAATTCGCCAGTTTCTCAAAATACTACCTCTAGCAGAGTAAACAATGTATGCTTAAGTTATTTATAGCGGGTTCAGATAACAGATATCCTGCAGGCTGTTATCAATGTAACCTGATACAGCTATTACCGTTTCCCGAGTACTTTCCTTGTGAATATCGTTGAGTGCGTCACTTGATATATTATATTTGCATAACACGCTGAACTACTAACCCGTTTTATTATTTTTATTTGTAAGTTTGTTCGATGGTTCTTTGTTGGTTAATGTCTTCGGAAACAACTTTATCATCGGAATAACTATAAATTGAAGGTCAAGAATGCCTGACAATACTTACAAAATACATAAAAATAAAACCTTTTTCCTCAACATCTAGATAGATCTTCTTAATATTTGTATAATAACTTTCGTCAGGAGTATTCATAATTATTTAAATCAAAACAGTTTACTTACGTATATTCTCGGGATCGCTCGACTAGTTTCAGACTCAATAGGAGTCCCTAATCATGAGCTGACGCTGCGGCGGGGGTGTCGCGGGTCGAACTTCTATTGAGTCTTACACTAGTCGGGCGATCGCGAGATTATGCGTGAGTAAACCGTTTTGTTTTAAATAATTAGATCTTCATAAGTTTATATAAGCACAGGTACCTTAAAAAAATTAATTGATCCCACTAGTCTCACTTTCAATTAATACCATGGAACTATTCAGAATTTTTATTCTCAGTAGTTCCATTGTCTTTTAATGGAACAAGTGGAACTAATCTTAATAAAAGTCGTCTCACTAGTTGCAGTGTAATTGTTGCGATTCAGTCGTCATGGACATCTCAGACAGACACACAGACAATTACACCTGTTATACTTTTATAGTCGGGTTGTAATTAAAGTATAGACGCAGAACAGTTGAACAAAAATATCTAACCCTAAAAAACACAGCAGCATACCAACACAACAAACACTAGTTTATTAGGTTTCATATGTTCACATAAAAAAAGAATGAGTATTGGAAAAAGTGTAAAAATAGTGCTGCAACGTAGTGCGTGGGATTCATAATAATGTTTGTATCAAGCTAGTACGGTAGCGCTGGTTAATATGCGAGTACAGTCAGCACAAAAGTACTGTACATTTTATATTGGATTTAAGTAGTTTGAATATTGAACTATCGGTGTTTTCCTCTTTTTGTTTGGTGTCGGTTTTTCTGGCTTTGTGTAATATATATATTTTTTTAATGTTTTATTTTTTTTGGTTATTTATTTGTAGACACTTTTATTAATACTTTTTGAGATAACCGGCTTTCTTTCCATCTACAAGCTTTTTCAAAGCTACCACTAAACTGAAACTTTATAATAATCGGTTTAGTGGTAGCTTTGATAAAGTAACAAATACACAAACCTTCAGAGTTACTTTCGCAGTAATATAAGTAATTTAGTAAAGGGACTCGTGGCTAAGTGTAACTAAGCTGCTACAGTTTAACCAATAATAAAGTTTAAGCCGCCCTCGCCGCGCTTGGTCCGTGGATGGGTGATCATTTGTAAACTTACCGAGACCCCTCCGTGCCTCGGAAAGCACGTTAAGCCGTTGGTCCCAACTGTCGTACATCGATCTTTGACAATCATTAAGACATTACAATTCGGACAACCAGTATTTTAAAATGGGGTACTGTGTTACGCAGTAGAATGGGTTGTGGAGGTCAGATAGGCAGTCGCTCCATGTAATATACGGTATTCAGTAGAATCTGGTAAGACTGGAAGCCAACCCAAACATAGCTTGGGAAAGGCTAGGCAGAACGGTAGTAATTTATTGAAATTTATGGGTTGAGCAGCAATTCTTGTCACTTAAATAATGTCCGGTCGATCGAGACAAGTGACTATATAAAACAAATGTCAAATCCAGTACCAAGTTAACCCTTTGTATTGTTTCATAGAGGTTACATATGGATGGTAAATGCAACAAGCTTTATATTCACAAATAATATCCCATACTCCTTCGATGTATGGGATATTACCACTTCCCAAGTTCCCCTACCTATCGTAAAAAGTCGTTCAGCAAAAATCTATTACCCCTGGCATTTTCCATCATCTAAGTTTTAAAACTTCGAAAGCTAATACATACTAAGGCTTCTTCAAACACGACGCGAATAAAATTACAAACTTTGAACTAAGATCCGACGACGAAATAACATCAATAAGGATTTTTATTAAACTGCAATTAAGTGTATTAAGGCAAACTTAAAGATAAATTCTTTTTCATAAGAGCTTGGACGGAATAAATAATTGTGTACTTTTATTTTTAGCTTTAGGGTCAACTCACGCTAACTGCCATTGTGCGCGACGTGTTGCGGTTTTGATTCTCGCATGTGACAAGCTTTTGTGTGATCTACTAATACGTTTATTGTTCCAAGTCTGGATGTTCTTTGTGCATGTGATTTTAATGTTTGTGCAAACCCCCGCGACACAAAGATTATATTATTTAGTGCGGGAGTGGTTTAAAAAAGATATGTGTGTGACCAGATCGAGATCGAGATCGAATTCGAAATCGACATCGTAATCGAGATTGAAATCGAAATTAAAATCGAAATCGAAATCGAGATCAAAATCGAAAGCGCTTGATTTTACTTCACATATCAAATTTTAAAGTTAATCTTACGTAGGAACCTTACTAAGGTTCATGTTATATTTACTACTAGCTGTCTCCCGCGACTTTGTCCGCGTGTTTTAGTTTCAATGGTTTTTTTATTTTTGCAACTTTTTCATTTATGCTCCGCTCCTTTTGGTCGCAGCGTAATGTTATATAGCTTATAGCCTTCCTCAAAAAATTAGCTCTCCCACAGTGAAATATTTAATCAAATCGGACCAGTAGTTCCTGAGATTAGCGCGTTCAAACAAACAAACAAATAAAAAAAAAAACAAACAAACTCTTCAGCTTTATGTATTACTAGCTGTCCCCCGCGACTTTGTTCGCGTGTTTTAGTTTCAACGGTTTTTCATTTTTGCAACATTTTCATTTATACTCCGCTCCTAGTGGCCGTAGCGTGATGTTATATAGCCTATAGCCTTCCTCAATAAACGGACTATCCAATACAAAAAGAATTTTTCAATTCGAACCAGTAGTTCCTGAGATTAGCGCGTTCAAACAAACAAACAAAGAAAAAAAAACAAACAAACTCTTCAGCTTTATATATATTAGTACCTATAGATATGTAAGCAAAAAAAAATAAATAGTTTCTTTGCATTATTGTAGTTACTGTTAGATACATGTGATATTTTTAAATTGTAAATAATAAAATGTTTGCAAGACCTTCTGCGAAACGAGATAGGTTATGCAATACGAGTTGTTTTATTTTATCTTTTTTTGTGAACTGTATTTAGCGATACGCTGAGCCGGCGGCGCGGCGTCCAGTACCAAGTTAACCCTTTGTATTGTT
Organism: Diachrysia chrysitis; assembly: GCA_932294365.1. NCBI lineage: Eukaryota > Metazoa > Arthropoda > Insecta > Lepidoptera > Noctuidae > Diachrysia > Diachrysia chrysitis. The sequence goes on along the minus strand of OW028659.1, from coordinate 1,257,901 downwards.
TCATAGAGGTTACATATGGATGGTAAATGCAACGAGCTTTATATATCTACTAGCTGTCCCCCGCGACTTTGTCCGCGTGTTTTAGTTTCAACGGTTTTTCATTTTTCATTTATGCTCCGCTCCTTTTGGTAGCAGCGTAAAGTTATATAGCCTATAGCCTTCCTCAATAAATGGGCTATCCAACACAAAAAAAAATCAAATCGGACCAGTAGTTCCTGAGATTAGCGCATTCAAAAAAACAAACAAACAAACAAACAAACTTTTCAGCTTTATATATTAGTATAGATATACTCAATATTATTAAGCTGAAGAGTTTGTTTGGTTGTTTGAACGCGCTAATCTCCGGAACTACTGGTTCGAATTGAAAAATATTTTTTTATTGGATAGTCCGTTTAATGAGGAAGGCTATAGGTTATATAACATCACGCTACCACCAATAGGAGCGGAGCATCAATGAAAAATGTTGCAAAAACGGGTAAAATATTATTTACTTCTGAGGTTATGGGCTGAGGTTATATTATTTAATCAATATGTACTTTTATTTTAGAAAAAGAATAAGGGCTTCGCGCAAAACACACAGAGACAGGGACAGACAGAGACAGGCCAATCAAAGGATTGGTCAGAAGTGAAAAAAGTGAGGGATACTTTTGTCTTACGGTGCAACAGTACGGACTTATTTGACAAGATTTGATTATTATTTATACCCTGCCTTCCTGGAGGTTTACGAAATTTGCTTGTTGCTTAGACTAGTTCTTCCTAAGCTGCCTGTATTTCTTGAAGGCACTTGACATGCCTTGACATTCCTGTTAGGTTTTACATATTATGTACTGTATGTAAACTTGTTTTTTCTTGTTCTCTTTTTTTATTTTTGAATGTATTGTAAATGCGTCAACAGCGTAGATTTATTACATAAATATTATTTTTTTTTATTGTCGAAGATGACATTTTTATTTTATTTATTGCCATTACTGCCAGTTGCATTGTGTTTTTGACGCATATCTTTAGCTAATAATTTACCTACATTGAACATATAAATGTTTTTTTTAAAGAGTAACCTATGCAGTTTCTTGCCGGTTCTTCTCCATAGGAAGGGAATTTTGGAACCGCTCACCTAGAGTCATTTAGTTTTGTAACTTAAACGTTTCTCAGGCGCCTTTTTGAGGTTTACAAATAATAAAAACTTTTGATTTGATTATTTTGATTATATAATCAACCTATAACTATAACTATAAATTATTAGTCCTTCAATATTCTCCCTATACCGCAACTCGGAGCTCTTGACTCAACTTATGTCATGCCACGCCTTACAAACTCACCTCAACAACTAAGTTAATATTTACTTAATGGATGCATTCTAGTTTCTAAAGAACTATTCTGTGACTTAAGCTGCAGTCTTAAACCACTTTAATATTCAATTAAATTACTTGCACAAACTAACAGCATATACAAAATGAAATACATAAAGAATTAATGTCATCTAAGTTTATAATTTCTTCGAGTAATTTCCCAAGTGTCTGAATCCTTTGCTGTCTGTTCGTAAGAGTCGTGTGTCTCAAAACAAGTAGCTCATTACTGTGACGGTGTGCCCACAAAATCTGGTGTAATGAATTCTGAATGACGTCACGCGAATATTAAAATGAGTAAATTTTTTATGATCCTGTGCTTTTAAAATGTAGTGTTTTGTTTTATATGTCTGAGGAAGTGGACAGAAAGATCAAGGTTTTTTGGTTGTGGATGGGTGATGTATTTTATGTCTCATGTCTATGCAATACACAGTTACAATCATTTTTTGTTTGGAATCTTGATAACTAAACATATTGTTTACCTACTTAATAGGGATGTAGACAACATTTTTTTTATATGAAACATGTAGATTAGACCAAAATATTAGAATCGATTTTTTTCTTTTTTTTACGTAACTTAGATATGAAAAATACATTGATTTGAAATTTCTTATGGCGTTACGATGTCTTGTCTTTTGTCTAACATTATTAGACAGAGATAGCTGTAACAAAATGTGACGTCACTATTGTTTTCTCCATACTACTCTGGATACAAGTCGTCGTTTTGCGAAAAAGAGACAGAACATGCGTCACTTACTAACTTTTGTATTCGTGTACATGTTTTCATGTTATTTCGCAGTTCTGCTTCAATTTAATATTATTAATAGAAATATTTGTAATAAATAAATAATTCGATAGTAGTCAAATACCCAATCGTACTTTTATATGGCAGTGCTGCGACGCACCATTCAAATACAACACGATATTTTTAGTTCACAATTTTATTACCAACTTTGTAATATCTCTCAATGGTGTGCAACAAGTTTTTATTGATATATGAACCTCACAAGATAGTCATAACGTTACTTACATGTTCATACTGTGTTGTTATTGAGAAGGATAAGTTGATAACTTTAAAATTGCTTTTATCTTGTTCAGCGATGGGATTGACTTTGTTTTTATAAAGTACCTATTCAAGTATTGGTTCATAGTTGATTTAAAAGAGACTGTATTGTTTATTTATGTGAAGAGATATCTTTCTTGTATTCTCTATTAAAGAGTTTAATAAATAATAGAAAAAAACATATTCTGTACTAGCGGCACACCTTTTTTTTTTTTTTTTTGTTACGGGGTGAAAATCTAATGGACTTCGCACGGGTATTTAACTAAAGTTTCAAAATTAAAAAATGTAGTATACAGGGGAGTCCCTAATCATGTCGAACTGTCGCCGCGTCAGCTCATGATTAGGGACTCCTATTGAGTCTGAAACTATTCGGGTGATCCCGAGAATGTGCGTGAGCAAACCGTTGTGTCTAAAAAAAAATATTCTATTTCAAACTGTAATTAAAATTGTCTAATAGCTGTGCAAATGTCAATTCATATGTGGAAGAAAAACGTGTGTAGATTTAATTTTAAAAACATATAATAATATCTTGGGACATCTCACACACGGTCATCTGATCCCAAACTAGGCAGAGCCTGTGCTATGGCTACCAGACAACTGATAAACATACTTATATATTTCTAAATACATACATATTATAGATAAATTACACCCAGACACAGAACAAATGATCGTGCTCATCACACAAAGATTCGTCCTGGGTGGGAATCGAACCCACGACCTCCGGTTTAGCAGTCAGAGTCACTAACCACTAGACCAACAGGCCCGTCAAAATTATACTTAATTAGAAAAAATACTTCTACGGCCATTTAATTTCCAAAATTTTCTTTATCTTATTTCATTTCATATAATCACATCAAAACAATAATAACAATAAGTATAAGTATATAAGTAACTTTATTCGATTTCCACAAAAATCTTGACGACATGTATCACATCCATATTCCTAATATGTTTAAACAAAAATAATGGAATACTCAGTAAAGTCAATTTGCCATTGTTTTTCCTTTGCTCACCGATGTAAATCCGTCTCAAGTATGAGATTCCTTTTATATAAAAAAACGGATTATGTTTCCTGTTTTGATTTCGGTAGGATTATGTTACTATCTCTTTGAGAAAGATGGCTGCATATAAAATATTATGGGGTTCTGCCTAAGGGTAAAATAATAATCTTCTTAGATGTTACCTATGTAGATCTGCGCTCTTTGAGCGGAGCGAAGCCGCGGGCACAGATAATAAAAAAATAAATTTCTTATGGCCTATTACTGAAAGGTCAATTAGTTTTAAGACACCGTTAGGTTTCATGCTGTATCTGTCACTTTAAGGTGTTAAGTAGTTGCAGAGACATATTTAATTACGTCCTATCTGTATATATTTAAAATGCTTTGTCCTGAATGACTGACGGATCAACGCATAGCCTAAACCGCTTATCGTAGAAGCCTGAAACTTGGAGGGCAGGTTCTTTGTATGACGTAGGCATCAGATAAGAAATAATTTTTCGAAATTCAACACCTAACGGGGTGAAAAACGGAACTAAAGTTTATATGAGACAACGTGATTCCTTGGTCCAATCTACTTTAAATTTTGCATAAACATTCTTTAATAGAATTAATAGAAGACGTGTTTCGTATTTTATTGAAACTCATCGCCTAACGGGGTTAAAAAGGGGTAGAAAGTTATTTTGGGGGTGATTTGCATCGAAGTTGATATCAATACTCCTTAGTACTTTTGATTTAAATTACTGTTTACGGCACATATTTGAAAACTGAATTCGATTTTAAAAATACGTTGAAGTCACATAAAACCTTGGTGCAATGTAACTCTTTGAAACTCTTTAAAATTGGAATGTGAAAAACCATCTTCGACTTCGGCTAAAGTTAGTATTTAAATATATTTAGATTACTGGCCATCAAATCCAAATTAATTTATTTGCTGTGAACGGAATGTTTTATTTTGCGCTATGTACAGGCTGAATAGTAATTATTTTATTTATTGTGATTTGATTCTAGTATGATCGGCAGCTAAACTTTGTTATAAAACGTACACCTAAAATATTTATCTATTTAAATTAATTATCTGAAGAATTCACCTCACGTTCGCTTGTACCTACTACCTTGGCGAATAATGCCTAATGGATATCCACTTTGTATACTTACCATTTTGTACATAAAGTTTTAAATAAATAAAAAATAGGTTTAAGAAGCCCTAACTGCTTCCTTTAACTTCCTTAGTCTTTAAAACAAAGTCGGTCTCTCTTCTAACTATTAATTTAGAAGTCTGAACATTGTAAGTACAATATTTTACCAATATTTTATAAAGTATACCACACTTTGTTGAATCGTGTGAAAGAGACAGAGCTATCTGTCTATATGTAAAGCTATATCTCTTTACTCAAACAATCATAGTTCTATTACGGCACCAGTAAATATAACTGACTGGTGTTTGATTAACTTTATGTCAGACATACAGCCGTTGGCGTTTGGTCTGCTGGCTACTGCTGTCCGATAAACCTCTCGTCAGTTGTCAGTTGGGGAAACGGCGTTAACAGTATTTCAAAACATTGGCCAAATGTTGGTATTGCATGGAAAAGTTATTTTAAAACATTGGTCTAATATTGGCATTGTATTTTTGTGCTAATAATTTGACTTCTCGTCAGATGTTGGTGAGGATAAGATGGCCAAAAAAGTATATCAAAATATTGGTGAAATTTTGGCGTTGGCGAAAACCGAATAGTCACTGTATGGTTTTAATATGTGAAGTAATCTTAAACACTTTGCTTAACTCTCTTCTTTTGGTACGAATGATATCTAAGAGATTTATACCTAAGTAAAAGCCATAAAGTTATTGAAATAAAACTACTTTTAAACGGATTTTATTGCGGTTTGTATTTGATTTTTGCTCTCGACGTTTCGACGCCTTTGCAGGTATGGTCACGGGCAGACTAAAAATCTAAATATAAATCGCGATAAAATCCGTTCAAAAGTAGTTTCATTTCAATGTCCAACATTCTCGTAAACCTCAAAAAGCTATATAGGTATGTTATTAAAATATTAACATTAATACTTAAAACATTACTAGGTACATGTACTTAAAAAAATTGATATTTTTAACAAAATTAAAATTTCTAAAATCCTTTGTTTAGGGAAATTCTTAAAAAAATACATTCAACTTATATTTTAAACCATTAAAAAACGTGCAAAAATTGGAGTTAAAAATGAGCGCCATAAAAATATTTTAGGATTTGCATGTTTGGGCGTACACAATCCGTAAACTAAACATTTCTACGTCACCCACGTACACGTGAATTCACGTAGACACGTTAAGTTAACGTTATAACATTTGCACGTTAGTTTGACGAATTAAATCATAATTATAAGGGTTTGTAAATGAGTTAGTTGTTTATAGTTATCAAAATTATATTTCCTTGTTTGTGTAAGAGCTAATGGTAAATAATTATTAATTAAACGTATTTCTCCTGCTGTAAATAAATAGGGCCTAGGCCTTATTGTATTAAGATTTAATTTATTGGTAATTTACTTTAAATTTGTCTTCTAATTCACGGTCGACCGGACATTATTTAACCTCCAAATACTCAAACGCAACTTAACTTTAAGAGGTTCTTAAAGGGTTATCTGTCGCTACTTTACACCTTCAAGTGACAGAGACAGCATGAGACTTAACGGCGACTTAAAATTGATTGACGTTTTAGTATTTGGGCATTAGTGACAAGAACTGCTGCTCAACCCAATAATTTCGGCTTCCAGTCTTACCGGATTCAGCTGTATACTGTATTTCACGTGGAGCGACTGCCTATCTGACCTCCACAACCCATTTTACTGAGTAACACAGTATTCCAAAGCAAGACTGGTTGTCAGAATTGTAATTACTTAACGACTGTCAAAGATCATCGTATGACAGTCGAAACCAACGGCTTAACGTGCTCTCTGCGTCACATTTCCTGTTATGATAATAAAATGTCACCCATCCACGACCCGACCGCGGCGTGCGAGGCTTTACTTTATAGTTGATTGTGTTGCTTACACTTAGCTATGAGTCCCTCTTTACATTAGGTAAACGTGTTTATATAAGTGAAACAAATTTTGCAAAGACTCGAGAAAAAATTGCGAAATCAAAATTACAACTTTTTAAGTAACTTGTAACTTTATCCACGTGTACTTTTATTGGTTAATATTTTGTTTGTTAATCTTAATTGAGTGTAGCAATACATTTCAGAAGTTTAATAATTTAATAAGAACTTACTCAATCAAATCATTTCTCAATAGTTAAACTTTTTAAAAGTTCCATGTTAATCCGAGGTATTGCGTTGGTAACGCAAATAAATTAAAAAGTCATTGCGCAAACATTCGGGGAAATTCAAAGTGTACCGGGTTGTAATTATTGAGATTTTTTGAAAACAATCCCTGACTTTCACTGGTAGGCGAATGTTCTGAGAAAAAGATAGAAACACATTTATAAATTAGCTAATTAACAATTTTAAATATACTTTTAAACCTATCTAATTAGCTAAGTACAATGATATATTCTATACATATATATATATATTTGATATATTTAACGTACGTGGCATTTCTTCATCTACCATAATTGGTTTCCTTTCACAGAGCATATAAACAAAAGTTTATTTTGATAGTCAAACCGCCTTACTTACACATATATTGTGTGGAAATCATCTCATCATCTGACTACTACATAAGCCGTTAAAATATACAACCATAATACATTTCAAGTCAGACGGACAACGTTTCCGCGACTTTTTTTTTTTTTTGTAGTCGTTTAAATTTTCATCTTTATTGGTCGTCTCTCTAAAGGATCGAATTAGAAATGAGGTGATCCGGCAGAGAACCAGAGTTACCGACATAGCCCAGAGGATTAGTAAGCTGAAGTGGCAGTGGGCTGGTCATATATGCCGCAGAACCGACAACCGTTGGGGAAAACGTGTTCTTGAGTGGAGACCGCGTCTCGGCAAACGTAGTGTAGGACGACCGGGGGCTAGATGGAGCGACGACATCCGCAAAGTGGCTGGCAGTGGTTGGAGACGAAGAGCTGAAGATCGAGCTCAGTGGCGTGCCATAGGAGAGGCCTATGTCCAGCAGTGGACGAAGATAGGCTGATGATGATGATGATGATGATGATGATGATGATGATGATGATGATGATGATGATGATGATGATGATGATGATGATGATGATGATGATGATGATGATGATGATGATGATGATGATGATTACTCGTGCACAGGACGCCGATGTCGCGCCGCCCCCGCGCCTCAACAGGACAAAACTGCGCCGCGCGGTGGCGATGCGGTGCGGCGCGGCGGCGGTGTCCTGTGCACGAGCGATTATACATTAAACGACAAATTAATATCCTCCTGACCGAATGTCGGTCACGGCGGCGCGTATTTCAGTGCACGAGTGTATGCGGGAACAGTTGCACTCTCTATTCCTTTACTCTCTTAGTCTGACGCTACCGGAGAGAGATCAGGCGCAGGATCAACGGCTTTACGTGCGCACCGAGGCACGGGGATGCAAGAACCACTTAACTTCCTGACTCCAAACTGATCTGGACTGAGTATTTCTGAACGAAAAACCCAGTAACTATTTTTTGCTCGACCCGGGATTCGAACCCGGGACCTCGTGCACGCCAGTCGCGCTTTAACTTATCTATATCTTATAATTATGTGACAAAAAAATGCGAAAATGAACCGCCTCCCCCTTCCTCCTCTTCCTTCTTCCTCCTCCTTCCTCCTCCTCCTTCCTCCTTCTTACTTATTTTTAGTGTTTTTATGTAGTCCGCACATATCTATTCCGTTTACGGCGCAGATACTCGTCATATGCCTTGGATGGCTTTACATATGTTTAGAGGCATGGTGAAGATCGTTTTTTTTTTTTTTTATGGTCACCAATCCACAAACCAACCGCGGCATGAGCGTCTTAACCTTAACAATCGATCGATCTATACGACTGGCACTTAGCCACGAGCTCCTCTCACAAAATGCCTACATGGAGATGTAACATTCAATTATCTTTTTTTAACCAATAGCAGCTTACATCCCACGCTTCTGACGTCACACTTCATGATAGTGTACTTCGAGCTAAGGTAGGCTGTTTGTAAGGTCAGCAAAATAAAATGAAAGCGTGGGATGCGATGACACCCACGCTCTGTGCTCCTATTGGTTGGAAAGAATGACGTCGACATCGAGGGGAGTTGTTCGAAACAGACGATTGTCATTTTATTGAAGTGCACTTATATTTTATAAAGTCTGCCTATTTTATTTATACATTATTATGATTTTTTATTATTTATTAAATACCTCGTTGGTCTAATGATAGAAGGCGCGACTGCTGAGCAAGAAGTCTACGGTTCGATCCCAAGTTGTAATAAAAATAATAATAAATACATAAAATACTCTGCAAGAATGTTTAGACTATGTTCAGGATTCGAAAAGATCTAGAAGGTTCTGTATGAAATAACTGTTATCTTCTCTTCCTAAATATGGCATTGCCTAATTTGATTGATTAAGTACATTATTATTATATTCAATATTGTTGTTGTTTATTTATTTATTTTTGCAATAAAGGGTAAATAGTCTACCTTAAGGCGATGCCGAAAAATGATTATTATTTATTATTATGTAATTTTAGTTCTTATCATTATAATAATGCCAAGTGTTTATGGCTATGAGGTGTAGGCGTATTTTAAAATTTATATATAATTGTAGTAAATAAATAAATGCGTTATCTATTTAGAAACAATACAATAGAAAAAATATATACAATTATTGATTTTTTTTAATAATATCTGTACTTTGTCGCTTGGCGATAATACTGTTCTATAAAATACAACAAACAAAACTTAAACACTATCAAAAATTATTTGACTAACCACCAAATCTTTGTGTGATGAGCACGACATTTGTCTGGATGTAATTTATCTAATGCATGTTTGTATTTATAAGTATGTTTATCAGTTGTCTGGTTGCCATAATACAGGCTCTAGTTAGTTTGGTATCAGATGGCATTGTGTGAGTTGTCCCAAGATATTATTATTATTAATTACTGCTAACTAGTGCAGCTTCTTCGGCGTAAGAAGAAGCTAAAATACTCTCTTCAAAATATGATAAATTAATCTAAAAAGATTTGTACGGAAACGACAGGCTCACTTTATTTCATTAAACACAATTTCTTTAACAAAAATGATATGCAGTGCTTCAAACCAAACGTATACAAAGAAATATACGGTTCGTACATATGACGTCACTGGTATGACGTCATGACGATCATCCCACACTTCCCGCTATTGGTTGATAGTATCTGTCTTATACCGAGACTTGGCAAGCGGCTAAGAGGATTTTTATTAAATGGTTCTGTATTTATTTGTATTTTTGTATTTGTTTTATGTGATCTATTTAGCTGATTAGATTCGTTTGGTTGTAGGTTGAAATCCAGATAATTAAGTTCGTATAAGTAACTAGCTGTTGCCCTTGGCTTCGCCCGCTTGGGTGTCGACTTTGCGACAAAAAGTCGCCTATTTACTTTTTTGGGATTTAATTTAAGCTTACCCCATACCAAGTTTCATCAAAATCGGTTCAACGGTTTACAAGTGAAAGCGTAACAGACAGCCACACTGGACAGAGTTACTTTTAAATTTATATATTACTAGCTGTCCCCCGCGACTTTGTTCGCGTGTTTTAGTTTCAACGGTTTTTCATTTTTGCAACATTTTTCATTTATGCTCCGCTCCTATTGGTCGTAGCGTGATGTTATATAGCCTATAGCCTTCCTCAATAAACGGACTATCCAATACAAAAAGATTTTTTTATTCGAACCAGTAGTTCCTGAGATTAGCGCGTTCAAACAAACAAACAAACAAACTCTTCAGCTTTATAATATTAGTATAGATTTATAAATTAGTATGTATTTGGACTAGTATGGAGTTTATTTCTAGTAAACCTGTAAAACTCGCAATAATAATAGAAACGTTGAGTTGTAGTACAATTGTAGAATAAAAATTAATTAGAGAATATAGAAGTGATACCTAGGTTAATTTTTCCAATTACTAAGCAATGGAAATTGCACAGTTTTCATTAAAAAAGGTAAAGCTATTTTAAATATTGCATGATACTATAAATTGGCAAATGAAAACATTAAATAAAATCCATTAAATAAGTTTATAATTAAAGCAATACGGATTTTATTTAATATTTTCGTTTGTTAATGTATAGTACATAAAAAAAAAATGTCTTTTTCGTTGTATTGGAAAGACAAATTTTTTGTAGTGATTTTGAAATAGGTCCCATAGTAAATATATCTCTTATTAATGAATATAACCAACCCCTTAAGTTAATTAAATATGGAAGAGTTCCTACTTAATAAAAGCTAACTAAACCGATTGATAAAAAATGTAACATCCTGTATAGTTAAAGAATATGTATAGTTAGTGAAGTGACCTGAGTTGAAAAAGACGATCGGGATACGGTTTCAGAGTATCGGGTTCCGTATAAAAATGGCGGCTATTTGTATTTTGGACCTCTTCATTAGTGAGATGAACAGTCCAACTCTTTTTTTCTAGAAATTTCATCTCATATTGGCTAAATGGTGTTATTTTGGTAAAACACGAGGTACATTTATGATAATAAAAATGTCCAAAAACCCAAATCCTGTATTTTATTTGTGATATTTCGTTAGCTCAAACACAATGGACGAATACGACAAAAAAGATTTGAGTAATTCCATAAAAAATATTTCTATATTATGTAATAAATTAATGTTCCTCGGCTCTAACTACGGATCCCTAAAAAAACGATTTAAGTATTTGTACAAAGAAGCGCTGTGCTGATATCATTTCCTAGTGTCTGATCGAATTTTATGGAAATATCGTGTTTAGTACGAGTGGACAGATAATGTCAAAACATTATCTCATACGCACAAAATTTGAGTCATTATGAAAATTTACGGCGATTCCCAATAAATTACCGATAGGTAATCATAAATGATAGATAAAGTAGCCCTAGATTAGTCACAACTACTTGTTAGATTTAGAAATAAGTTATGGTAGCATGAATGTGCAATTTTTCATGTAGATCAGCGCTCACTATGATTTTTAAAGCAGGACGCCGTTGTGGAAGAGAGATGCAGCTACGCGCAGTGTAGTGCGATGTCTCGCTTTCACACCGGCCACAGTCCTGCTTTAAGAACTCCTAATATAGGCATTGTTCACTTGTAATATCAATGCCACAAGGTTAGGAAAAATCATCTCTACCTATTTATGCTATACTAAAATTAAAACTTATAACATAAATAAAACTATAAATTATTAAATATAAAATAAGTATTTAAATAAAAAGAAGAAGACTTCTTAAACATTACTAAGCAAAAATTGTTTGATAATGGTTAACAAACATAAAAAAATTCTTCGTCATCTTTGTCAATGACGGGAAACGTGCCCAGAAGGCTGGCAACGTTGCCACGTTGAATGGCTATGCATATTCTATGGGCAAAGAAAATGCTTCTGGTCAGGGGTAGAGTCGACCAAAGAATTTCCTTAAAACTCGTGCTCCTGATCTCCATGTCCCGAGCGTTTCAACCCGAAACGACTCAAAAATATAATTATCTATTAAACATGCAACACAAACTAAGTATTTAACAACTTATTTTCATAAAACAGTATTTGTTGAAACTAAATATAAGGATAAAATAATCGACTATTACTGATTAAAACATTATTTTATTGAGATCTATTTTAGTTTAAACTTATTTTCAGCCTTGCATATATCTACCTATAACTACGCGCAAACAATCATTAAATTAAAACTTATTAGATTCGAAATTTAAAATTTCATTCAAATTAATCAACAAATAACCAAAAGTAAACTTGATTTTAAACCCGTAATGCAGCTGATTACAAGCCCATGGCTTCCGATGCGACTTATCTCAGATTTCCCATGGGAGCCATGGGTTTTAAGAAAACTACTCGACAAAATACTTAAAATGACGTTGGGGTTTCTAACCACCAAATTATTTGGGATGGATTTAACGACCTCCGTGGTCGAGTGGCGAACACACCGGTTTTCAAGATGTCGCTATGAGGTCTGAGGTCCCCAATCGATCCCCGGACGCGACAATGTAGAAAGCCACTTTTCTACACTGCCTCTTACAGATTTGGGTGCTTGTGAGTCGGGACAGCTAGTTTATCTTCATGTAATATATAAAAATCTCATGTCACAGTGTTTTTATCGAATTCCTCCGAAACGGCTTGACAATTTTTTATGAAAAATTTTGTATATATTTGGTAGGTCTGAGAATAGGTTGTAGGCTATTTTTATTGCCTAGCTAGGTGGTAAGGGCGGCCCTGGCAAAACAAAATTTGCCCGGTCCGCTAGTATGTATATAAAAATTAATTGCCTCATGTATATCGAAGCATGACTTAAGAAGGGCTCAACCAATTTGGCTGTTTTTTGTTATTGTAGTGTTTGTAATTGTCAGGACAAGATTTGTATTAAGATAAACTTGGAAAAAATCCAAGGAAATGTCAAAAATTTACAGGACTTCGACTGACGGGTCAAAATCAAAATCAAAAACTCATTTATTCCAACTAGGCTACAAAGTAGCACTTTAAGAACGTCAATACAATGGACAGCACCCTGATTCGCCCACCCTTCACCGCTTCCTTAGTGCTTTCTTTCTCTTTTCAGCTTTCTAAGTGGTCAGCAGGTTAAAGCTATGTAATAAACTTAACTGCTTTAAAATAAGGCGGTGTAAACATCGACTATACTCCCACTGACTTACGGATCATCTGAACTGTACAATTTTCCTCTTTTTAATCTTGACGTAAATAAAAAATAAACAATAAATCAACTCTAACTTATTTCTTATCTTCACGCTTAATTGCATCTATTGAATGATTTTGTTTTATTTGTTTTTGAGACTACTAATTTACCGGCGACTTATTTAATGGGGTCTATTAGATCTAACGTGCATATTTTAGTTCAATCATCCTCAAATTCATCAGCCACAGACTAGATATCTAAATACTCTAATATACCTATTTATTTATTTATTTATTTGGTTCACCAACAATTGTATACACATAAAATGACATAAAGGACAAGTAGCAAGACAATAATAATAACAGTGTAACAATTACTTAAAGGTAAACTCCACATATAAAAAAAAAAAAAGACAGTAACGTACATTAAACTAAAAACTACGAGTAATTCTATAAGTATATAAAATATCCTATCTGTAATATACCTATCTAATATACCTAATAATAATTTTAAGCAATTACATTTTTTAAATTTCTTTTATTAAAATTATAAATATTAATATTTAAACATATATTATAAAAAAGCGACATACTGTTATGTATGTGTTTTATATATAAAGCATTTGAAACTACCACCTTCTTTTTTGCATCACCCAAAATTTTACTGGCGCTGTGTCTTATGTACTGCAGTGTACATAAGACACAGCGCCAGTAAAATTTTATATAAATAAAGTTATGCTTTATAATGATAAAAAAACAAAATTAAAAAGAATTATTAAAAATAGATTCTTCGATAAGTCTGGAAAACTAGAAGCTATTTAAAGTGTTGAGAGTACCTACTAGTATTATATTATATATACCTACTAGTATTGTATTATATTATAGAAACAAAAGAAAAAGTCGGTCAGTTTAGTTTAGGAGTTTGATGGATTGATTCCTGAAGTTCTTATTGTTATACATAATATTTAGTAAACACTTTCTTCAAAAGTATAACATCGACTTCGGTAACACATTTTTAAACTCACTCACTTACTGAGAGAAGCAATGCTACACAGAAGAGTAATAAAGGTCAGAAAGCCAGTCGTTCCATGTAATAATCGTATTTGTATGAAATCGTTATGAATAAAAGCCAACTCCAAAACAGTTTGAAAACATGTAAATTATTAAAAAAAAGGAGTGCATAAAAAAATTGTAAATAAAAAAAATAATGATCTGATGTCATAATTATAATTTTTTATGCTCATAAATATTAAAATGAATCTAACGACACCTCTCAAGCTAAAATATATCAAGCCCACGCTACAGAGCGAGACAAAAAAGTATTTTTTTACATACTCGAAAACACAATACCCCCTGTTTTGGGCAGTCGGGTAAAATGGCACGACGGAAGAAATAGCCTCATTAATAAATCAGAAACTCATTGAAAACACTTTCCTTGTTTCCAAAGTAATTAAATAATGACATTTACCTGTCAAGCTCAATAAAAAATATTCAAATCATTACTCTGACAGGGAAGAAAAAATCTATGACAACTTCCTTCAAATTCAAATGTAAATTCCATAAAATGTTTTTTTTTTAGACAAGTTTTATATTGAGTTGGGTTGAAACACCTTTTATATTATAACTAGCTGTTTACCGCGGCTCCGCCCGCGTGGATGTCGGTTATCGGGGCAAAAAGTAGCCTATGACCTTTCTCAGGCTCTAGACTACCTGTGAACCAAATTTCATTTCAATCGGTTCAGTACTTTTGGCGTGAAAGCGCAAAACAGACAGAGTTACTTTCGCATTTATAATATTAAGTAAGGAAGTATACAAAAACAAAACAAATGAAAATCAGTTCACAGAGTTACCAAGTACAGTTTATTTTAAAACCGAAACAATAGCTTACTAGTAAAAGTGAATCTAGTCAGGGGCTCAGTGGTTATAAGACGCCGACTGCGACTGTGTGACGTATAGCTTTCGATCCCCGCACGGTACAAAAAATTATGTGAACCACGAATGGAATTTTTTTTAGAAATGTAATTTTAATTATTCTTTAATAATTTTAATAAAAAAAACATTCTGTAAGTATTTAAGTAAATAAGACTTATTAAAAAAGGATTTATTTCCTACCATAATCATATTTTATAAGCTCAAGGTATATTTTAATCCCACGTGGCATAACCCACTAGTTAACAAGTAATGTAAAACTTTGCTTCTTAGCTTTCTTTAAGCAAATTACTTGGAAAAGGAAAATTGGTTTTAGAATTGTGATGGATAGAAGGAAATACCATTGAAATGAAATTATTTTTTCTATAAATTCAACTTATATATTATACTAGTTGACCAAATAGTCTATATCTTGTCAACCTATTAAAAAAAAAATTTTCGACATTTCCCGCAGATTTCACGCAAATTTTCGTACATACAAACCGTGTCTTGAAAATTACAAACACAACAAAAAAACATCTAATTCGGACGAGCCATCTTCAGTGATGATCCGTCATACATGTGGCAATTGATTTTTATATCTATATCTAAACATATTTATTATAAGACAAAATCCCCCGCCGCGTCTGTCTGTATGAACGCGTAAAACTTAAAACCACCAAAAGGATTTTCAAATGATTTACATAATTGTGACAGTAATTCAAGAAGAAATTTGGTGTGTATATTTCATAAGTGTTTTCTCCACCAGAAGGAATCCGTGCGGGTTGCTAGTTAATTATATAAAACACCCTGTAGTAAATATGGCTCAATAAAAAACCTCAAGCAACTATTTGAATCTACTTCGCTTGTGACTGAAAGAAAATTACTTACATTTCGATATACCTACGGAAAAATAGTCAAAAACACGACTATTGGTATAGAATTATTAATTGCATCGCTATAGCAGGATCTTCAATATGTTTTAAACCAATATCCAATACCTATTCCCTACTTCAGATCACCGATTTTAGATTAAAAGATTAACAAAAAATCAATTAATAACCTAAACATTAAAATTAAATCACAAGAAATTCACCCTGTATTATACATCCATAAGTTATCAATTAACTCTACAAAGTCCCATAAAATAGGAACTTCTTATTCAATTGACCATTGGCTTCCCATAGGTATAATTCCCGCCCGCCCAACCGCCATTGGCTAGAGTTCGCTTATAAAAGCGGTGAGCGAGCGATCAGCGCACAGTGTTAGGCGGGCGCGCGCGGGTTATGCTGGCTTAGTGAGTGAAATTACTACGAGAAACTAAGGTAAGTTCTAAAGTTTAAAACTTTATTTTTTAACTGAGAAAATATTTAGGAATATTAAAACAAAGATTTTTGCTGAACGTTTAAATAAAAGTTACAACCAAAAATTTTGTAGGTTTCTTTATTTGGTGATTTTTTTTTTCTGTAATTAAAGGAGAAATTAATTTAGGTACTAAAAGTATAAAGTTTCCTAAAATATATAAATTATATCGAGGGAAACCTATTATCCGAAATATTATTTGTTAAAAAAACCTTATTGATTACAGGCAACAATTTTAAAACAGTGAAAAAAGTTTAAAAATAAAATTGCAAAAATAGTATTCTCCAGAAATTATTTATTAGTTTAAATGTATAATACATTATTTACTTAAGAGAACTTTGAAACCAAATTACTATTTCAAGGAGTTTCCATTTCCTGTATAGTATCACAAGATTTTTTATTATAATCCCTCAAAAAGCATTTTTTTATAAAACACAGATCAATAGAATATCGTATATTTAAATGCCTACAAATTAAATATCTACTTTTTATATGGAACTATTGCACGCTCCGAAAAAACGTATTAATCTAGGCAGCCAAAATCTATGAAATAGATTTCATATGTTAATAGTTATAAATACAAACAGTATTTGAATATATAAATTATCAAAATTATCTACAATTAGGCATTGATTTTATATAATTTTTTATCCACAGTATAACATTGATATTATTTACTAAAAGCTTTTAAAAAGTAATAGGATGGGAATATATATTATTAGATAAAACATCTTTTAAATTGATTTATCTGAATATTTTAATATTTTTCTCTTCTCAACTCCCAAGTTTGCAAAGTTTTGCTTCGATAGCATAGTATCGTTAGGAAATCTGAAATGAAGAACCATCTCAAACGTATCAATATCAAATTGAAAATCTGTATTTCGATAAATTAAATTCTTCAACAAAAAAGAGACAACATTGAAATGTCCTAAAACATGATTTAAAATATTTAAGGATGAGATTTATTTGTGAAAGTATTTTTTTAATCAAATATAGGTTTAATCAAGCATCATGTACAATGGTTCAATCATGAGGCTAGTGCGGGAAACAGTGCAAAATAAGTAGGTTGTTTTTTTAAGTTGGCTAATATTACAGATTAATTATAAAATCATTTATTAATTTAATATTACAGATTAACTAAGCTAAACTAAATGGACGTGTTTTTAACGAATTTTTACCATAAAATGTAATTTTGCATACTTGAAAGTTGATCATGTATATAATTTTATGGATAAAATAATAAAAACTAACTCTCAGTAATTTATCAAAATGTAAATAATTTAAACGGATTATATGGCGATTTATTGTTTTACAGGGATCATAGTCACGGATAGACTAAATTACTTTTTTTCAATTAACTTAAGAGATAAAACACTAACCAAACATATTAGGTAATTATTGTTGTTAATTTCAACAGTGGTAATACAATTACATCACTTTATTGCTATAAAACTCACATAAAATTTTAAATTAATTAACTTATTTACCAAACTGGTTAATTAAAGAAACATTATTAACTTAACCTATTGAGTTGTCGAATTACAAATGTTTACAGAGTTAGTAGCTTAATATTAAATTGACGAATCATCGTCTTAGATTTTCAATTATAGATTAGACAGACTCGGATTTTCGTATTTCTAAATATCTAGTTAATTAATAATACACTTTTGTTGCAAATCTGATTGATTTTGGTTCTAATTGAATTATATTTTAAACGAAATATTCCAGTGTATTGATTAGCAATTGTTTTCTATAGATTTGTTTAACATAATACCGACCTATAAAGTGCAAAGAGAACGAGGTTTAATTAATGTTTTCGCTTATTAAGATCAGCCTGTAACTATCCCACAGCATCCGTTTTCGATTGCAGGAAAATTACATAATTATACTTCTTGCAGCTATTAACATGTAAATTTAGGTCCAAAAACATAACTAAAATAGAATTTTGAAATTATTTATTGATAATAAACTAACGACCCGCACCCGCTTTACACGGGTAGACAAAACATTAATAAATTACACACAAAAACCGTTCTCTTGAATCACTTTATCTTTTGCTGAAAACAGCATTAAAATCCGTTGCGTAGTTTAAAAGATCTAAGCGCACAGATATCGGGAGCGACTTCGTTTTACACGAGGTAAAGATTTTTTTTAATTTGTCGTCAAAATTGACATTTAATAATGAATTTAGCTTGATGTAAAAAAAATAGAGATAACGAATAAAATAAAAAGAACGAGATTAGATCACTTTCGATTAACTAGATCATTTTATTTCAGATTTATTTTTCCATATTTTCAGATGACCTTTGACATAAATTCAAAATACCTCAGATGACGACATACAATGTATTAAGTAGTCAAAGCCTGCGCTGAGGCTGAATGCGGAACACCTCTTCCAAAAACAAGAAACATGTTTTTTTTTTAATTTGGCTAATATTACAGCAAATATGAAAAAAAAATCTCATATTTCATAATAAAAACAATTGACTATACCATTGGTTTCCAAAGTTGTTTATTTTTAATAAAAGTTATAAAAAATGGCAAAGAAGTTACTTTCTTATATTGAGAATGAATTGTGAAATATTTTCAGGAAAATAATGAATTCAAGTGGATTAGTATTGAGTTGTTTGTTTGTTATTTACAATTGTCTTTGTAAAAAACTTTGATAGACGCAATTTTAAATATCATAACCATGGGGTTCCGTACACAAGGGGTGCAAATGGGACCCTATCGCTAAGCCGGTGCTGTCCGTCCGTCCGTCTTTGACAGCGCGCTGTATCTCAAGAACCGTTATAGCTAGATAGATGAAATTTTTACAGAAGGTGTATTTCTGTTGCTACTATAAAATAAATTAAAAAGTATAGCGGGCTCCATAAAATTGTACCGAACCTATCATGCGCGACTCCGATCGTAATTTTCCGTATTTTTTTTTTAAATGTGAAATACAGCTTATTTCTCAGTTTAAGGATAATACGGACATAGTACTATAATAATTTTGGTTTACACAAATAAATACATACAATTATTATTAAAAAACACATAGGTTTGAAATTTTTCGTTAAAAATAAAATTATTTTTTCCAAGAATATTAATAAATAATATTTATTATCTACACATTTCATGATCAATTTTACACATTTTATCATTCATGAAACATTTCTTATTTCATTAACTTTGTAACTGTTCACGACTGAACAAACTTAGCGACTCAAGAAAAAGTTACCAATGATAAAAATGTAGACCATTTTATTTTAAAAAAAGATAAAAAGATTTCTCGTCTGAACACAATCTCTTGAGGTTTGTACAGTGATTTAAACTTTTTTTCGACAATTTTATTTAAATTAAATTAATAAAACTAATTAAATAATCAGTTTATTAAAAATCTGCGTCCCGACCCGTCTTCGCAAGATTAGCACAGCAATAAAGCCTATATTACTCAGAAATAATGTAGCATTCAAATGATGGAAGAGTTTTTGAAATCGGTCCATTAAGTTCAGAGTTTGTTCGTTACAAACATACTATTTAAAATTTTTTGTTGTTTTATTAGTAGGTACCTATAGAAATATAAATATGACTTAGCTATGCCTTGCGGTTTCACACACTCTTATGTTTCGCTCTTGGAGAAGGCTAAGGGTTCGATTATTATTGCTTATTCATGTGAAAGTTTTTATTTCAACTCGGTAATCTATGATTCGCCAGTCAAACTTGCGTATTTAAACATAATTCCTAGGGAACATGATAGGCTATTAAACATACAACTACAACCTTTAAAAGTCGAGCAAAACCACGGGATATAGCTAGTGAACTTAGTTATTAACGCAATTTGTACTAAAAAAAGAATTTTTAGTTTGCAAGAGACATATCCGACAAAAAAATTAGAAAGTTTCTATTGGAACTGCCATTGTAGGTGAAAATCTTAAAAACGAAAAAATCGCTTCACTTGATTATAATCTGATTACTTTCGGGGATCACATTTCTAGTATAATCTCTCTCCATTAGAATCAAAGCGTCAAAGATAAAATGATTATCTACTCTTTTGATTCAATCGCCATCAACGCAACCTTGATTTAAAATACTGTACTATATTTTAGAATACTGCTTTTCTCTGTATTTTAAGTAAGACATACTCATACCATAGTTAAGTTTAAGCAGTACTGTTAATAAAACGATTGACGCAATCCTTACTAATGTTATAAATGCGAAAGTAACTCTGTCTGACCCGCTTTCACGCCAAAACTACTGAACTGATTTAAATGCAATGCAATTTGGTACACAGATAGTCTAATGCCTGAGAAAGGACTTAGGCTACTTTTTGGCCGCGATAACCGACATCCACGCCGGTGGAACCGCGGGAAACAGCTAGTTGGAAATATGTCGTACTAGTTTATGTGACAATGATTTTACAATTATTCAAATCCATCCATTCAGATTTGGTACAAGTATTTTGGCACGATTTGGGAAAATACTTGTACTTACTTGTAGGTACATAACAAAAAAAGAATAATCCGATTTGGTGCAGTCGTTCGGAAGTCATGGCAAACCCAAAGAAAAACGGTTTTATTTTTGAGATAGATGGTATTCACAACACAAGAGCTATTAAAACAATTATTTAGTCTTAAAACTCTTACAAACAATCTTACACCGGTAAAGTTTCAAACCTTTTTTGTCTAGCCAAAGTTACTCGAGTCTATAGTTTTTATACCTTAGATTAAACGCCCCTAGTAACATTATCCCTTTCTATGTCATCTTTCTCTTACAAACAAGAGCCTGGTATCAAACTTCAGGACAAACTATAAAAGTTTAAACGATTTTTCTATTTGAGCGACCCGAGTTGAATAACAATGCAGTTTTACTTTCAAAGTAATGGTATAGCCAGTTATTGCGTCATGTGTTTAAGGGTCTTTGACGTGTGTATTTTTTTCTAACTAGGAAGGCAATAAATTAAGATTTGAATGAAACAATAAAATATGTGTCCAAATATTTCTCTTGTTTAAAAAGTTGGCAAATTAGTATTCTTATGAAGTAAAATGTGTGTCATTACAATAAGCTTGACGTGTGAGATAAAGGTGAGATTTCTAAAATCGTGAATTTCCTGAGTGACGTAATGTATGGCTGGACCCTATACGTATTAGTTTTAATTTCTAAACAAATAAGGGTGTCTGCTAGGTTTCTTTGAAACTGTTTACTACAAATGTCTTGTACTGTATGTGGAAGATCATTGACATATTATAAAAAAAGTATTGCGTGATATTAAATCTTATGAGTACAATACAAAATCGGATAAGTTACACCACATTTCCAATTTCAATCAATTTTAATTACTTTTTATTTTATATATTTTTTAAACTTTTTATTTTATATTTTTTTTTAAGCAGGAAAAAATTGAAAGAAAAGATTATCTTGCGATAACGAAACCTACTTACGCGGGTAAAACATTGGGGCACGGTCAGTTTTAGTATAATTCCCAAGTGCTATAATTCTTAATCAGACGACATAAATATCTTCAGACTAAATTTTTTCACAGTTAAAAAAAAAAATGAATATTACTTATTTCGCATTCTGTGATGGTTTCCAGACGCTTCAGAGAGTAATCACAACAAACTGGGTTACTCTGCTGACCCTAAAGGAAAGTAGTCGTAATGATAGTTTATTTATATGATTGAACCCACCTTTCCCTAATAGCAGGTCGTTTGTAAAATGACCTAATCCCTGTCTTTTGTAGTTTTTCCTTATTACGCATCTGTAAGATCAGCTTACAATTTAATTTATTTAAGAGTCGCGACTTTTTTTGTAAATTACGATAACAAATTCGTTAATGATTTGTTTAAATATGCATACCTAGATTCAACCAGATTTTGATAGGGAAAAAATTCTAGAAATTTGGTACACAGATAGCCTGAGAAAGGACTTAGGCTACTTTTTGCCGCGATAACCGACATACGCGCGGGCGGCGCCGCGGGCAACAGCTAGTTCTCAATAATCTTGATACTACGATACAGTTACAAAGCTGTCGCAATCATTCTAAATGCATTCAAAACACATACCAACACAGATACAGAAAGAAATCAAGATCCCGCCTTCGGAATATCAATTGCCAAACATTATGTATTCGTCACTCGACTCTCAAAGAATCGCGAAATCAATTTTAAGAAAAAAAACCATTTCAGTTTGTCTAAAGAAATGCAAATTGTAAAATAATTTCATTTAATTGTGCATTAAGGATGGATGGGAACATATTTTGTGTTTTAGTACTACATAAATAAAGCTTACATTTCCTGAGTTACAAATTAATAAAATAGTGGATGTTTTATGAATATTTTTGGTCAAGGATTCTGATAACCAGTCTTTGCATGGGATACTGTGCTACCCAGTAAAATGGGTTATGGAGGTCCGATAGGTAGTCGCTCTGTAAAATGCAGTATTCAGTTGAATCCGGTAAGACTGGAAGCCGACCCCAACATAGCTTGGAAAAGGCTAAGCAGAAGAAAATGCTCCCATTTTCTTCTGCCCTGTAGTGTAGAGATTACTTTAAACTTATTGAACTTTAAAGATCTTTTTTTTAAGGTTGTTTTTTATTATAATTTTATTAAGGCATTATTATTATTAATATTTTGCTCATTGTATACTTATACAAGCTATCCTTTATTAACAAAATAACTAAGTCAATATAATCATGATATTTAATAATAACCTGGAATTTTAATAACTTGGCGGTAAGAAATTAAAACCCGCTGAGATTGTAATTAAAATAATCATTATTTAGACCTACAGGGCGTATTATGAACATTTTAGTACAAAACCTATATTAGGGTAATAATCTCGTACAACTTTTTAACTTGATTAACATATAAAAATTTCGTGTACGCTCCGAAGCTTTTCTGCCCAGTTTTCAGGACATTTTTTTTACCTATTTAGAATTGTTTGTAAAATTAAACTAGATCACATAAAGAGACACGTATTTCGAAAATTTCGTTTATTTTTTCAAGGTCAAGGTCTGTACAAAGTGACTAATAAAATCTCTAAAAAATAGCGTCAAAAATTTCATCCACGTCGTTGTCGAAAAAGTAGTCCCTAAATTTAATTTATTTAGTATATTCGAATTTTATTAGTTAGATGTTAGCCTTTTTTATCACCCAATGGTATTCCTCAAGGACTTCCCTCCCTCAAGACGTTCACCCTGGGAAAGGCGGAGGGTCGGAGGTGCCGTCGTCCGAGGACATCCGGTCCTCAAACTACCGGGTTGCTTCTTAGTTTCTTATAGCAGTGGTCTTGCAATTCATATTTACACTAGCTTTTTCCCGCAGCATCGCCCGTGATGATATCAATTATCGCGGCAAAAAGTAGCCTATTTATTTATTTATGTGTACACAACAAACAAATAACACTAACATATACAAAACAAATAGGTACAAAGGTACTGCTTATTTCTGAAGAAATTTCTGCCAGCAGACCTGCGACAGGATACATTAAAAGAGGCATAGACACAGTGTAGAACAAATGAGATTTTAAAATAAAAAAAAGTACTCTGTAAATATACGCGTGCGTACGGTCAGTCCGGCACTGTAAGGTTTAATGAATTTTCATATAAATGACAAAACCGACTGACGTACGCACCGACAGTCGCTCGAACACTGTAACCAGCTTTATTGAAAATATTATTAGAATATGGATGCTAACTATTTTTATTTACACGTCACATAGATTATTAAAAAATATTTGACACGTATTTTTTCTTTTTTTACTAAAACAAACAAAGAGGAAAATACAGTGAATAGAAACGTCGCGTGACGTCACTCGTAGCTACAAGTTTTACCAACACATGACGTCACAAGCACCCACTCTTGATTTAAAGTTCAAGAGTTCGATTAAAATTTGACATTTTTCATTGATTTGATTAATAAACGAGATTTTTGTCTTTTTTATCTATCTGGTGGATTAAATAGATATTACCTTTTCATACCCAGTCCGCACCCCTATAAGATTATAGCTTATTCACAAACATAAGGCGAGTCGCTAATCTTCCGACTAAAAGCTTCACAACAATTTGTTCCGTGTGGTTGACCCCACAATTAGCCTGAGGTCATAAATATGCCCAGGATATGGTCGAAGGTCACCGCAACTTTGACCTCAGACGGTTAACTTCTTATACAGTTGGGTTGTGTAATGCTTCAGGAAATTACGCAACAACTGTTACTGATTCACTTAAGGCAGGCTTTTACTAACCGACAATTAAAAAAGAGAGTATAAGTTCTATCCTAATGTAGGAATATAAAAATGAGTCATCTATGTTGGTCGCAATATTTCTAAAAAACAAGAAAATAAAAAAACTTATTATTACTTTATTAGGGAGGGAGGAGGTCGTAGCTAAGTGTAAGCTATACGGGTTGACCGATAATACAGGTTAAGCCGCGCTCGCCTCGGTTGGTCCGCGGTAGGGTGACCATTTGTAAACATACCGAGACCCCTGTGTACCTCAGAAAGCACTTTAAGCCGTTGGCCCCGACTGTCATACGTTGATCTTTGACAGTAGTTAAGACATAATTATTTAAAACAAAACGGTTTACTCACGTATATTCTCGGGATAGCCCGATTATACATTTATATAGTCGTTAAGTCATTACAATAGGGATGTTGACTGGGTATGAAAAGTTAAAAACTATTTAGTCCGTCAGTTAGATAATAAAAAAAATATTAGACACGTATTTTTTCTTTTATCAAAACAATACATAATTATAAAGATACAGCGATTTAAAGTTCGGTAGTAGGGCTTATGACGCCACGCCGTCGTATAAATTGTTGCACGTAGTGACGTCACGCGAATCTTCCATTCACTGTATTTTGCTCATTTTTTAATTGCAGGAAAAATTGAAAAATACGTGTCCGATAAAATTCATTAATCAACCAAATGGACATTAAAAAAAAATAGGTAACATTCTGACAACCAGTCTTACATTAGGATACTGTGTTTTTCAGTAAAATGGGTTGTGGAGGTCAGATATGCAGTCGCTTCACGTAAAATACGGTATTCAGGCTGAATCCGGTAAGACTGGAAGCCGACCCCAACAAAGCTTGGAAATAAGCTCGGAAGATGGCAGAAGAAAGATTGTTTTTTTTTAATTAAAATTTCTTTATAATAACGTTGTTTTTTCTTCAAGGTTACTTTTTAGTAGTTTTAAAGTTATTAAATTATTTTCTTTTGAGTACTTAGTTTAAGTTTAACAGGGTTATCGATAGTTACAAGTTGTTTGAAAGAGTATCAAACGAGGCTTCAGTTTCAATGAAGATAGTTTTGATGGCCGGTTCTTTGTTACATTTTCTAATGGTTCATAAACAGGGCTGAAACTATCATAATATTACCAGCCTATAAATGTCCCACTGCTGGGCACAGGCCCTTTTCTCATGTAGAGAAGGCACGAGCATTGAACACTTGCGGGTTGGCGATTTTAGATTTCTGATATCCAGGATTCCTCACGATGTTTTCCTTCACCGTTTGCCGATAGTGTGTTAGAATGATTAAGAAAGTATATATAACTTTGAAAAAGTCACATTGGTACTTGCCTGTAGTAGGTTCGAACCTGCAACCTTATGCATACAAATCCGTTTTTTGAACTGCTAGGCCACCGCGACAATTTGAAACTAGTATAAATATGACACTTGTGTTTTCGGCGCGGTCTCTAAATGATCTTTGTGATTATTGTAAACGGAAAAACAGCGTGCTGCTGGGGAGTTTGTTGCGCCGTTTCTTCTCCACAGCCAGAGCACTTCGGAAACGGTGAAGGGTGGGCGAATCAGGGTGCTGTCCAATTTAATGTGGACGTTTGAAAAGTGTTGCTTTATTTAATCGAAGAAAAATGTGTTAGATTAAAAAAATAGGAGGTCTTGAAAATATTCTGATTACAGCAGGAAATGAGCAGCTCATAGTAGAAAATTCTTACCAAAGTAAAAGTATGAAGTTATACAGTTCTCCTTATCCGATTATTATAACTCTTATAATCCGATAATGGTAATCCGTCACGATAAGAGATTATGCGCAAAATCAAAGGCTTTTTAGATTATCCGAAATAAACACCTTCAGGATTTGGCTCAGGTTAAGATTTGCACAGAACCCAAGAAAACGGTATATAAAAACCGGTCAAGAGCGAGTCGGACTCGCGCCTAAAGGGTTCCCTACCATTGTACAAGATGTAATTGCCCTATGCACGTTTAAATACTTTTGTATAGAAAATGGAAAACCTCTAAATGTAATAATGTATTTTTTATTATTGGTTGTTATAGCGGCAACATAAATACACAATCTGCAGAAATTTAAAATTTCTAGCTATTACGGTGTATGAGATACAGTCCGCTGACAGACAGACGGACGGACGGTTGGACAGCGTGGGCTTAGTAATAGGTAGCCGTCGGGTACGGAAACCCTAAAAAGAAAACAAAATAAATTTTCCCCGCTGAACGGATCTTTATAAAGATAACTCTTCTTTAAAATCACTTCTTAAACAGGAAAACCCACATCAAAATCGATCTATTTCTTTAAGAGCTCCCATCTTTTTGCCTATTGACAGTGGCAAGACAAGGGTTGTAAATAACGATGAAGGTGATTAACCTCGTAACTTCTTGTTTACTTTCTTTGCACATTAGAACCAGCTTTATAATCTAGAATGCAGTTGCATTTACATGTATATGCGTGTAATGTGCCGCTCGACACATGTGTGTGACAAAGCGAACAAATTTCCGCACCGTTACCGCGTCCTCCTATTATGTAAAATAACTTTCATCCTTTCACACACGTGTAAAATAGGTCTTTATGCCTATTTCCTACAAAGGAATTATACTAGAAAAGTATACAGTGGCGCCGTTTACCTTTTAAACTAACTAAATCAAAATGAAACTATTGCTATCTTTTACTAACATACAGCGTGAGAAAAGGACGGCAACAGATAAAAACTAACTTAAAAATGTCAAACTAGTTTTCGCCTTGAACATAACTTTGTTTTAGTGCACACGTTTCTGCGTGTCGGTAGATATGTATGAGAATTTTAGTCGAAACTAAATTTGACAGCTCTAATTTTCGTCTGTCCTTTTCTAATTGTGTACAAGTGAAAAAGATAGATACCGATGGTTTGAAATAAGTTTAGTGTGGGTTTAACAGAATCGGGGCCAATATCTGCCTGCCTAGACTATTGAGTATTTTAAATAGAGCGAGCTTTCTATCTGACCTCCTCTTTTCAATTGAGTATTTGACTATTATCTAATTATTTATGTATTATAAATATTTCTATTAATAGTATTATATTGAAGCAGAGCTGCGAAATAACACCCAAAAATAAGTATACATGAATACAAAAGTTATAAGCTTTTAAAGTTAGTAGATTACGCATGTTCTATCTCTTTTTTGCAAAACGACGACTTGTACGGGGCAGCTCCAGATTAGTTTGGACAATTACCAAGGTGACGTCACCTGATGGTATAGCTCTCTCTGTCTAATTATTAATATTAAAATGTTTGTAACCAGTTCAATATAAAACAACTTAACTGAATAGTTGGATTTTTTTTTTTAATGAAATAAAATAATCTTGTCAAATACCCCTTGTGACGTCAGCTTTATGAAAACTTGATTGAAATTCGAGATAAGACTATGTCAACGGTTCGAAGTTTCTAAATTAATATCACGTAGACATTTAATAATTTATAATTAACTGTGGCTTTTTGCTAGGCTGTGAATTTGGTAAGATTAATTTACTTTGATTTTTCCGCTTGAAAGGTTTTACTTCCAGTTAAACAAATGTTTAATATTTACCTATCTATACTAAGAGCTGTTTGCTTATCCTCATTAAATACATTTAGTATTAAATAAATTTGCGGTATCTTTTTCTTTTGATTAATTTTTACTCCTTTTTAATTTAAAAATATTTTTGTTCAACAACTTTTTCTTTGGTATCTTCGTTATTGGATCTTTTAGGTACGGAATAAAAATACCCTGGATTTGTGTAAAATTTAAATGAGGTCATGGTTTCGATTCTGAATGGAAAGTTTAATGATAGCGATACCGAAGTTAATACGACGGTATAGGTTACAAAATAATGAGTACATTTTAGTTCAAATCTATAATGTGAAGACATACTTTGGTAAACAAGTACTATAAACTTTTAGATAGAGTAGGCCTATATTATTTATGGATATATGATATTTTGGGAATATCTTAAGTTACAGAAGGCTGTGTAGATAGGTTGTACTACTGACCGAAAAGGGTATGCAAATAAAAATATCTTTGACATGTTTACTACTTTCGGTCCAAAAATATAATGAATAAATTTATTTTTTCTTTTTCTCAGTTGACCCGAGTCAATTCGATCAGATGGTCAATTTTATATATTTATAGTTGATTCTGAACGCAACGTTCTTCGACTAGCATGGGAGAGCAAAAATAATTAAATCTATACTAATATTATAAAGCTGAAGAGTTTGTTTGTTTGTTTGAACGCGCTAATCTCAGGAACTACTGGTTCGAATTGAAAAATTATTTTTGTATTGGATAGTCCGTTTATTGAGGAAGGCTATAGGTTATATAACATCACGCTACGACCAATAGGAGCGGAGCATAAATGAAAAATGTTGCAAAAATGAAAAACCGTTGAAACTAAAACACGCGAACAAAGTCGCGGGGGACAGCTAGTTAATATATATATATGAAAAAACATCGTGGTGAACTAGTGGTTCAGTGAACGGATTTGTGTGCACAAGGTTGCAGGTTGGAACCCATTACTGGCAAGTACCAATATGACTTTTTTTAAGTTATATATACTTTCTTTATTCTAAGACATCATCGGCAATCGGTGAAGAAAAACATCGTGAGGAAACCTGGATACCAAAAATTAGAATCCGCAATGAACAAGCGTGATGATCAATGCTCGTGTAGTGACCCTGACTGCTAAACCGGAGGTTGTGGGTTCAATTCCCACCCAGAAAAAATCTTTGTGTGATGAGCATGATTATTGGTTCTGTGTCTGGGTGTAATTTATCTATGATATGTATGTATTTAGAAATATATATAAGTATGTTTATCAGTTGTCTCGTTGCCATAACACAGGCTCTGCCTAGCTTGGGATCAGATGGCCGTGCATATCAACACGTCTTAGTTTAGGTATTCGTACTCAATGAATGAGAGTTGAAATTTTCGCAGAGTGTTGTCCGCTATAACAACAAATAATAAAAATAAATTAAAAATAAAGGGGGCTCCATAAAATGGTACGAAACCCTTCATGCCAGAATTCGTTCAAATCGAATCGAATTGTACTTGGCCGGTTTTTTTTATTAAGTGTTGCCTAAACTGTTGTTGAACACAGAGTTGTGGACACCTTATCTGTTTTAAATTCTAAAGAGGTCCCGACAAATAGATAAACTGAATCATATCCTTCCCTTACGGATGCCAATATGTAGCGGTAAATACTTCCTATAGCATTGACTGCTATGCGTCTTAGTAACTCTAAGGTCGTAAGGTCGTCGTTTACCGAACTTACGAGACAAAACTTTGTGCTTTTAAAATACAATTATTCAATTACACATATAGGCTAAACAACTTGACAGACACCTCCGTTTTTTCGTCGCTTAAAATAGAAGCGTAAATTAATTACTAATTAGCTATAAATGTTTATTATGTAGGTACTTTCTTACTTTGAACTCCTGGATTAGGCTCGTAGCCGACGTAGTCGTAGTCGACGTAGCCGCTACGATGCTCTACGCCGTAGTCAAGCTACAAGCTACGATACTCATGTTTCAATTTATAGGATAGAATGATGTTAGTTGCGTTTCTTTTGATATTACATACTTTTATTATTTTCTGGTATCTGGTATATTAGTAATTTTCTTCGTTATCTAGGATATAGTGTTTATTGTACTAAACTTTGTTAAAACTTCAAAATTAATGGTAATTTAATTTATTATTGAGAAACAAATCTTACGCTATTTTTTTTTTATTTATTACACTTTCAAACTACTTTTTGAATTATTAATTTATAAATACACTACATTTTATGAAATACAAATATAAAAAAAAAACATATTTGTTACTCTTTTCATTTTTTTTTTAAGTTAAACAAATGCCATTCTCATTTATCTCACGGCAAAAAAATACCACACGTACACACGTATACCAAGAAACTCTAAAAATGTGTGAATAATGTCAAAGCCTTATTTTCCTACAAGATTACATCATAAAAGCACTTAAATAACATACATAGTTCTAGTCACGCTCACACTTACAAATAAGGCTTTTAGTGGTAGAGCCTTAATAAAAACGTAGAATACGTGATCCTCATTCGTGGTTCTTAAGATTTTCGTTCTTATCTTTTTTTCGTTTAATTTAATTTGTCTGTTAGAGCCTTCACACCTGAAGGCTACATGATTGGTTTTTATTTCGTTGGTGTCGAAAATAGTGAAAAAACCAATAAAAAAGAAGGCTTTTAGTTGTTTTTGTTGATGCGAAATGAAAGGTTTTTTGTTAAACCGTCCGTGTAAGTTCGTAGGTTATATTGAGTTTTGATTTGAGTGCGTTTTGATCAATCAATCAGCCTAACCTATCGTGATTAAAGCCTAGGTCTAAAACTAAAACATATGTCATGTTATAGACGACCTCCATAGTCGAGTGGCGCACACACCGGTTTTCAAGGTGTTGCTAGCTCTGAGGGCGAGGTTCGATCCCCGGACGGGTCACTGTAGACTGTGCCACTTTTTTATATTGTTTCTGGTCTGGGTGTTTGTAGTATCTTCGTTGTCTCTAATTTTATAACACAGCTTTTAGCTACTTCCTTCCCTATTTTGTTTTAATTAACCTTGGTTTACTCAAAGAAAG
The DNA here is from genome assembly GCA_932294365.1 of Diachrysia chrysitis. Classification (NCBI taxonomy): domain Eukaryota; kingdom Metazoa; phylum Arthropoda; class Insecta; order Lepidoptera; family Noctuidae; genus Diachrysia; species Diachrysia chrysitis. The sequence continues at coordinate 1,226,594 of OW028659.1, read as the reverse complement.
TTGTTCATTTATTGCAGCGTTACAATTATGACCACGCATTTCCGTAGCACCCTGTATACTCCTACAATTTATTAATCAAAGAGTTCAATACCAGTTTGCTACATGCAACAAGTAACATAGCTAGTATACGCCCGCGGATCCGCCCAGGAAACCTGCCAGACTATTCCCGTCGCGGAATTCCGATATCCGCTCGCAGAGTAATGGGATTTTACTATACAAACCTACTTAAACGTCTGGATCATAGTGCAGAGATGCATATTTATAAGACTTTAAAAATAAGTTTTTAACGTCGTTTACAATTTTGTCCGTTTTGCGCAAAATCTTGATTGAATGTTTTTTTTTAGTGAGAGGTATATTGTGTTGGTATACATAGTAATATTATAAATAACAAAGTAACTCAGTCTATCTGTTACGCTTTCACGGCTCAACTGCTGAACCGATTTGGATGTAACTTCGTATGATATGAGCTTGGATCCGCTAACCGACACACACGCGGGCGGAGCCACAGGCAACAGTTAGACTTAAATAAATAATTAACTATAGCTCAGATATTTTATAATCATAAAAATGTTTCATCGAATACAAAAAAAAGTAAAAGAACCACGTCGTATTTTAAATGGTTAAGATTGTTTTATCTATAATAAATAATAATAAATAAAATTAAAATATAAAAATAATGCTCTGTTCCATTTTGCCTCTTAGTACCAACACCAAAAAAATATTTCCAAATTTTTCTAAACGTCAAAAAAGACGAGTTTTTCGTCATCTACCTTCCTACGTCACGGCACATTATCCTCTTAAGGTAACGGAGCCAAAGGTTGTACGTCGACGTGACGAGGACCTATTACACCCTCGACCCCTTTCAACATACCTTTTTATATTGTCCCTTATTGTCTACCCACTTGCAAAGAAAACCAAGTTTAGACAATCTTGTATTTTTGACTTTGATAGGTTTTTATTGTGGAAGTAATTATTATACATGTTTATTGGCTGGGAATACGTGTATGAGACAAAATTTGTCAAGTAATTATATATGCTTATTAAATTTAACGATTTTTAACACTAATTTATATTAAAAAGAAATATCATCTTAAAACAAAAAATAAATAAAAATATTTGTCAAATATAAATTAAATTGTTTTATGCCGTAGGAATATTACTTTGAATATGTTATATTTTAGGGCGCCGTACCTAAAGGTTTCAAAGAGGCCCTATTACTAAGCCTGCGCTGTCCTACCGTCCGTCTGTCTGTCATCGAGATGTATCTCATGAACCGTTATAGGTAGACAGTTGAAATTTTCAATGTGTATTTCTGTTACCACTAGAACAACAAATAATAAAAAGTACATAGGTACTGTTATGTATTTATCTTGTTCGATAGTACAGAACACTTTGTGCGTGACTTCGACTCGCACTTGATTTAATACACAAAATTAAATTACGCCAATAGGCATGTTTCCTATTTTTTTTTAATGTCCATCTTGTAGATTAATGAATTTTATTGGACACGTATTTTTTCTTTTTTCCTGAAAACAAAAAATGATCAAAATACAGAGAACGGAAATTACGCGTGACGTCACTCCTCGCTACGATGTTTAGCGAGGCGTGGCGTCAAAAGCCCCCACTCCGAAACTTTAAAGCGGTGTATCTTTGTATTTTTTTATTGTTTTGATAAAAGAAAAAATACGTGTCTAATATTTTTTTATTATCTAACTGACGGACTTAATAGATTTTAACTTTTCATACCCAGGAAACATCCGTATTGTCTGGACTTTAAAAGAGGCTGTGACCCCTGAATTGAGAAATGACTGAGTTAAGAAATGACGAATCTAACGAGATAAAAATAGTATATTATATGACATGTAAAAGTGATGATATTATCCTAGTTACATAATGAATTAGGCAATTAATTAATTAAGGCATCAAACTTTAAAATAAACAACACTTATAGTATACCTTATTTCATACCTAGCTTTTACCAAAGAACACAATAGTATTAACTTTCACATGAAATTGTCTAAAATTCCTAACTACCTAAACGTAGGTACTTGACATTGTAAAATTACAATTCCATTATTAATTGAAGCAATTAAAATTAAAATCAACAATCTGTCTGATAATATCGAAATGATCGCGATGCCAATTAGAAGAAACCTTTATGTTTGGCTTAGCGTTTGAACAATAATAGAATTTACACTGATTGAATTAAAATACAATTTTGAATGTATTGATTTTGAAATAATAAGATGTTTTCTTTTTATACGTTTAAAATGTAGCTCATAAGAGGCAATAAAGGAGTTTCATGAAAGATAGTTTGGAATAGTATAAATTGCGATAAAAAAAACAGCCCTAATTTTAGTTTAGGTACTTACCAGACTATAAATGTGCCATTAATGGGCAGACCTAGTAAAAAAGAAACGAGCATTGATCACCACGCTTGCTCACTTGCGGGTTGGCAGGTACAGAATCCAGGGGGCCTAGATAAAGTAACATTACATTAGCGAAGTCGCTAATAGAAAAATTCAAAATGTATGGGAATGACATAAATTCAGGTTTTCTCACAATTTTTATCTTCACCGATTGTCAATGTCTTAGAATAATTAAGAAAGCACATATCCTTACTAATATTATAAATGCGAAAGTAACTCTGTCTGTCTGTCGCGCTTTCACGACAAAACTACTGAACCGATTTAAATGAAATTTGGTACACAGATAGTTTAGAGCCTAAAAAAGGACATAGACAAATTTTTGCCGCGATAACCGACATCCACGCGGACGGAGCCGCGGAAAACTGCTACTTTCCTGTAATGGGTTTGAATCTGCAACTTTATACTCACAAATCCGTTCATTGAACCGCTAGGCCACCACGATATCAAACATTCCCAAAAAAAAAGTTGTGATAATTCGTCTCAAGTTTAGTCGTATTTTATGTGAATTAAATGTATTTAAAACTCTTACTTCAAAGGAATCATAAGTAAGGGAAGAATGTAAAAACTAAAAATAGCTCTTCTATTCAATGATATCCTAACAGTTCAAGGCAGCTCTTCGACTTCCAAACGTCACCCACGTAGACTTTACATTATAATCAAGTATTTATTTTTACGATAACACCCACACGAGAATAATATAAAATACTTTATGTTAAATAGGATAAAACCGCAAAAAAATATGGAGCTTTTATGAGATCGACCCGTATTTTGCCTGGTTGTCAAGTGTTTGTTGACTTTACCTATTTTTAAAAACATATGAGGTTTGATAAAATGACTTTCACGCCAACATAGACCTCTACAGTGAATTTTAGACTTTTATTTTAATCTCTTTTTATGTGTATGTACTCTGAATCAAATCAAAATCAAAAACTCATTTATTCCAACTAGGCTACAACGTAGCACTTTAAAAACGTCAATACAATGGGCAGCACCCTGATTCGCCTAACCTTGACCGCTTCCTAAGTGACTATGGAGAAGAAACGGCGCAACAAACTCCCCAACAGCATGCTGTCATTTCGTATACTGCATTATATAAGATACTTAATTATTTATTGTACACGTTACAGATAAAAATACAACAATAATAAATTTAATGTACAGAGGCGAGCAATTAGTACCAGTCCCTTGATGGAACTCTGGATGTTGAAGATTTGAAATTGCCCTGTCATTTAGAATGGGTTTGAGTCTCCGAATCTACCCCAAAATGCAGCTTGAAGTAAGCTTTAGTGAGTGGGAGAGAACTATAACTTAATTTCGTAACGTTTGTATAATGCACCTACTTCTTGTTATCTCTGCACCACTTCATAGTTGACTGATAGAGAATGAATCAGGCATTAATTCCGCCATTATACTTTTATTGGATATAAGGCATTAAATAAATAAATGAATTATATTATATTTCCAATAACGTTCCAAGTATGTGCAGAAACCCATGGCTTGGCACTACAAAAAACTTTTAACACGATATTATCGGACGGTCTGTTGGTCTAGTGGTTAGTGACCCTGACTGCTAAACCGGAGGTCGTGGATTCGATTTACGATACACGATTCGTGGATCCCACCCAGGACAAAATCTATGTGCGATGAGCATGATTTGTTCTATTTATCTATATAATATGTAGGTATGTATTTAGAACTATATAAGTATGTTTATTAGTTGTCTGGATGCCATAATATAGGCTTTACCTAGTTTGGGATCAGATGGCCGTGTGTGGGTTGCCCCAATGGGTTGTGTGGGTATATTAATATTTATACTTTGCTTCTGTATTCTCCCCATCTTTTTCGTTCTGCTTATGTCAGACCTCAAAAACACTTACAAGAATTTTATTGCTTTCAATTTTGAAAGCTTTTATGTAACCAGGCTACGATTATTAAATAGTTGTAGTAACGATTTCAATAGGTTTTGAATACTTTGGATGTTATGAATCTTGGGTAGGTTTATAATACCCAATATAGAACTAATTGATCGTCGTTCTATTGTGATATGCCTAACTAGTTTCTTAAGACTTGTGTTGATGTAATTCCAATAGTTCAAGACCTAATAATAAACCTTTCCGAATGTTAAAAGATGGAATTTCTATTTAAGTTCGTATTCATAACCACTAGTTGTTGCGAGTAATATTATAAATGCAAAAGCAACTCTGTCTGTCAATCTGTTACGCTTGCACTGATTTTATTGAAACTTGGTATGCGGTAAGCTTGAATCCCGAAAAAGGACATTAGCTACTTTTTGCCGCGATAACAGACGTAAACGCAGGCAGAGTCGCGAGCAAAATATCAGTACATAAAACAAGTACAGATCTCAAAATAAAAATCACAGAAATAAAATATGGTTGCAAATTACTTTAACAAAATCAAGGTCTTGAAAATTGCAGAAAACTTAAAAGATCAAAGTTTATCCATACAAAAAAGAAATATATAAATCGCGATACTATTTGTGAACTAAAAATTCCACTTCCCACACCAATAGGCTTATAAACCTTTACAACGGGCTGTAACCAACAAAGCGCCCTAATTCAACGCTACAATAAATAACATTTCTGGCTTACTTTAGTGTATAATTACGGAAAAAACAATCGACGTTATGCAGGACCACTGAGTGAGGTTTGAGTGGAACTCAAGATGTTTGATAAACAGTCTCTTAACAATTCAGGTGAGATAGTTAATTAAGAAAAATATTTGAGGTTTTAATGAACAAAAGGTTATTTTAAGAGTTGCCCTCGTTTTGAATGTAGGTGTCTTAAATTTTCTTACTTATTAATTAATGAAATTGAAAAAAAAGTGAAAGTTTCTGAGAATGAAAAGATTTAATGAATGAATAATTGTTATTTTTTAACGCAAAATGGTTTTGAATGAAATTGGCATACTGACATAATATAACGTATTTTGTTTGTCTTAGCCGTTTCCCAAACTATGTAAGGCCGGCCAAACACGATGAGATATACTTGTGCATGTCAGCCGCATTACGTATCTAGCACAAGAATTTAGCAACAACAGTTCATACTCAATATGCACACTGTATAGTTTACTTATTTAATCCTCTAAGGTGATATTACAATATATTTTATTGAAAGCTATGTAGTTATACCATACAAAATTACTAATATTCTTTTTATATCCGAGTTTTGCTTTTAGGCGGAAACCAACAGTCAAAAAAAAAACAGCGCACATAGGAACTCCTTCTTTTTTTAAGAAGTTTAAATAAGTCACTTTCACTTTCGTCAATTTGAAAGACGATGAAATAATACATAAACACGCATAAAACCTTGATAAGAACACGTAAAAACACTTCATTCCATTCACGCGTCTAATTCAAATATGGCGGCGTCTTGTCGTGAGACAAATCTCATAAAATTTAACGATTTAATTCTGTTACCAATGTATACTGAACACGTGAATACATTAGGCGTTGTTGATGATCGTTATATTTATGTCGACTATATTTTAACGAATATGTATTACTCATTTATTCATTAAATTTATAAGCTTACAGCATAGTCAACCAAATAGCTTATACCTAAACTACACATAGAAAAACAAAAAGAAAAAAAAACATAGAAACCATTCAATTCAAATCAATTAATATAAACTGAATAACTAACTAAAACAACAAATTATATAGACCTCACACCGCCTTAACATTCCTACCTTATTTAACTATTTAAGGAAAGTACTACATTTCTTTTTAATTACGTTAGAATTATCAAAAAATATGTATGCTTCTGGATTGGCCTTAAGAAAACAATTTATTAATGTAACGTCTCTGGAAGTAGGGCTGTGGTCTGCATATGGGGAGCGCCACTCAGGCGGACAGGAGAGAACTCTGTGCTGCCGTCTTCCAATGCCTCGCATGAATTTTTCTGGTACATATCAATGGTAGAAATCAATGTTTTCACATACTGCGTAATATTCTCGTGATATTAGACTGAGACTAGATATCGCCTGCAGCGTTCAGTACATGATACAGAATCACAAATAGAAAACAAAGAGTTCATTTAAAAAAAAAGCATGTGTTTGAGTCCAGAAAAATTATACTAGCAATTACTAAGAGATTTTGATACTGGTTTTCAGATTTAAATACAAAAAGATGTATAAATTTATAATTATAGACGACTAACTGAGCCTAAAATATAAATTATATACAATGTGTCAGCAAGCGTGGTGATCAATGCGTTCTTTCTCTAGGTGAGAAGAGTCTTTTTCACATGACCTCTTCTCATAAGAGGCCGTTGCCTAACAGTGGAACAATATACAGGCCGATGTATTATTCTATGTGTTACACAACAATTCAAATTATTCAGAATCATAATTCACTAGAATTTACAGCCTACACAGTGCTGTAATCAGCGCAACAATTATAAACTGACGATTAAATTCAAAGCGCACCTCTATTTGGTGCACTGTGCTAGTGACAGCTTTGTCAAGCGATGTGAGATTTAGCACACTATGTATTTTGATTGTTGCATTATTAAGTGCATAATTGTTTTTGAATGTTTAGTGTTTGTGGAACTTGTTTTTTCGAGTTAACTACGTAACAATAATAAGACATCATGTGTCAATCCAAACTATAAGCTATCCGTATGTCAAATCTCGTTCAAATCTGTCAAGTAGTTTTCGCTTGAAAGAGTAACAAATATACAAACAACCAACCAGAAAAACTTTTACATTAAATGACTCTGCCTACTACAACGTATCATACTATGAACATAATAGGACGTGTCGGAAAAATATATTCTGTATATTTACTTAAAAGTATAATAATAAGTAATAAATAAATAATAAATTTGGACAACATCACATACATTGCTCTGAACCCAAAGTAAGTAGCTAAAGCACTTGTGTTATGGTACCACAAACACCCAGACCTGAGACAATGTAGAAAAGTGGTTTTCTACATTGACCCGGCCGGAGATCGAACCCGGGACCTCAGAGCTTGACACCTTGAAAACCGCTTATGCCACTCGACCACGGAGGTCGTTAAAAGTATGAAACTAGACCGTTCCGTCACCGACTAGTACCGTCGCGTGCCATGCATGGAGCGTATCAGCACCGGCAAAATAGTCTCGCCGATAATTTTTGAAGCTCCGTGCATAGCACGCGTTACATGGTCTAGGGGACATAGACACATAATACCTTCCTATTACGTTCTTAGTATGATACGTTGTAGTAGGCAGAGTCCGTTAATGTAGTAGTCTTGGTCGTGATTCTTTCCAGGTTTGATACAACCTAGCACGGTCATAGACTGAAGTGGTGTAGTGGGCAGACTGCCTAATATACAAATAGGAATTTATGATTTCGTCATTGTGAGAGACGTGGGTGGCCCTTTATGATGTATTTATTGCGTAGGAACAAATGAATGGGACTTGAACGAATATAAATTAATTTGCAACCATTTTGATTCAGATGATTGGCTTTTATGAGCCATAATCACTTGACGAGGGACTCTGTGTAGGTTAATAGCTTTTGTTATTTTGATTGATTTAGATATTAAAAGTGTCTTATATTTTTCACGGGGTCTCTTCAGTAACGAGAATTCCCGGTCCTATGAAAGGCTTACATGGGAACACAGGGCCAACACGCAGTAGCCTTGTTGAGATCTTTATTCTAATATGAAATGGGGCATCTACTTACCAGGAGCCATCCACCCCTGCTCTATAGAAGAACAGACATGAATGGCCCGAAGTAGATTCAGGACTATTGTTAATGTTATGGTATAAGAAAATTACATGGGTTATTGATTGGAAAGTTTTATGTGGATAAGTTCCTTAAATAAACACGGAAAACTATGGCACCTGCCTTTTAAATACGTTATCAACATTAACCTGTACAAGGCCACGGACAACGCTATTTGCGTGGCTGAGTACTGGTATGGGAAAATTTGACTGCTATTGATCAACTCGCTAAGAAGAAGAATATTAAATAGGCAGGTGGTAGGCCTCCCGCCACTGCAGGAAGCAGGGGTCAAACATTTTTTTTTTATTGTCAAAGAGATAAAACATTACTTACTTTAGTTGGTGTATTATGACTTTCGACTATATTTTGACTTTCTCGATTTTGTGATTTTTTTATAGTCTGTTAAGTAAAAACTCTAGGCTCTAAACTAATATTTTGTCCGGAGCTGGCATCGAATCCGTTACCTTCAGCCTCTTACCTAACATAAATATATTTTGAATCCCCACAGATATACTGTTTATGTATTAAACTAACATAACTTTACTAGCTAAGTCGTTTGCAAACTGCAGTATTCCATTAAAAGCGCACTGTAATGGCACTGCAAATCATAATTTTAACACAGACAATACAAAATTTTCTTCAGTTACTTGTGTCTAGATGACTGCAAAGATATGGTACTAGGACAAATTTAATATCTTAGAAACTTCTACTAAGGGGTCGTCCATTACTTACGTGATGTTTTCAGCTACGTTTTAATCCCTCTTTCCCTTTTGGTGACATGTTGTGAGATATTTGGTTCCTTGTAATAAAAAAAAACACGTGTATTTTCGGCACAAAATAAGCATCTTATATTTTTTAATATTATCTTTGAACCTAATCTAATTATGGAAAATTAAGCACCTTGATAAAAATTACCCATCAGAAATAAAGGTTGCAAGTTGTTGCTAACTGGCACAAAAATAATAACAAAGGAAATTCAAGAATAAATAAAAAGACGAGATATGCTCCTCTACACACCTTATGATTTTTATAATTATTTCCATCCTTCCCCCCTCCTTTTGAGCGTTACGTGATTTATGGATGACCCCTAAGTAGTATACTTTGTACCATTAATAATACAATAGTCTTGAAACTACATTATAAAACTTTTTATGCAGTACATTAAATGCAACTTTATATACTACTAGCTGTCCCACGCGACTTTGTCCGCGTGTTTTAGTTTCAACGGTTTTTCATTTTTGCGACATTTTTCATTTATGCTCCGCTCCTATTGGTCGTAGCGTGATGTTATATAGCCTATAGCCTTCCTCAATAAACGGACTATCCAATACAAAAATATTCTTTGAAGTTATACTTCTTTAGGCGCGTTATGAAAAAATGATAAGAGTGAAATTTTAAGATGCGCGCGCATCTTTCACAGTATGAAGTTAGTCGCGCATGTTGGTACGCTCGTCAAAAATGATGAGAGTGAAATTTTAAGATGCGCGCGCATCCAGTATGAAGTTAGTCGCTTAGGTTGGTACGCTGTCACCTCTGATCACTGTTTTCATATTTGTAATATTTATCAACATGTTTCTAGTTTATACATTCACAACACGTGTTTTAGTTTCATACTAGTGCGAATTATATATGTGCTAATAAATTATATTCAGTAGTGATTTAAATTGAATATTTTGATTGATATTACTATTTGTGAATATTAGTGAAAAAAATTGTGCTTATATACTTTTTCAAGTGCTCCAATATAATTGAGGTTAACTATCCGTATGTATTATTTATTGATATAAATTAAAATACTTTTATTTAATATAATTAACACTAAATATTATTAAATTATTAATGTTAAATACTTATTATTATACCAGTTTATGAGAAAGAATTTTATCTTGTTCCGCCAAAAAAGTATAACTTCTTACGTGCGTACATAAGTACACACACACTTTTTTCAATTCGAACCAGTAGTTCCTGATATTAGCGCGTTCAAACAAACAAACAAACTCTTCAGCTTTATAATATTAGTATAGATAGTATAGATATATGTACATGTTTTTTTACGCTTGACTATCTGTGACTCAAGGTTTTACCGTCGTCGTTTTTGTGTCAGTGTATTTATGAAAATTAAAGTATAATTTGTGTTAATCCAGGTCATAATCTATCTATCGCCGCTTTCCCGTAGTCTCCAGTATAAGGGAAGGGAGAAGCACTCCGGTGGTTTTAGCCGGTAAGAGTCCGGCATACCCCTCCGCCTTCCCCACGGCGGAGGAAGTCCATGAGGATTACCCCGGGGAAAAAAAAAGGTCATAATCTATCTGTGTGCTAAATTTTAACAAAATCAACCTAAAGGGTAAAAATCTGTCCATCCATATCAATGCAAAAGTTACTCTGTCAGTCTGTCTGTGTTACGCTTTAATGGTTAAACCACTCTACCAATTTTGATGAATTTTGGTATGGTGTTATTTAGAACTCTAAAAGAGGCACGGAAGGGTTTCGGTATTTTAACAAATGGTCACCCATCCACAGATCAACCGCTGCGAGCGCGGCTTAACCTTCGTTATCAGTCAAACCGTACGACTTACACTTACCCACGAGTCTCGTAGAATGAATAATATATAAGAAAAATCTAGGTATAATTCGCGTAAGTTAGCTCCAACATCAGCACAAATTGTTCGTGGCACACACAGCCCTCTTAAACGCACTAATAAAAGTCAATATCGAAGCCTCTTCACTGTAATCTTCTTATTTTTTATCCGGGAATAGTGTTGACTGAACGATTTATTTTCGAGTTTGCACTTTATAGAATTAAATCAAAATAGACCGCTTTGCTCGCATGGACATCTAATGGGCAATGTGGAACCTAACCTATTAAAATTCTATTTCCTACAAATACCTACATACTTAATATTATACTAGCGAAAGTAACTCTATCAAACTGTATTTTTTGTCTGTTCGTTTGTTACTTTCACGCCCTTCAGCTTCTTTCCAAGGTAGCTTGCGAACCCAAAAAAGATTAAAATTTTTGCGCGATAATTGACACTCACGCGGGAGGAGCCGCGGGGGAAACTAGTACCTATTATAAAGGCAAATTATTTATAAATCACACTAAAAAAAATAATATATTAGTAGTCAACTGTATAAGTATTTACTAGTATACTAAAACAAGAACAATAATAAATAACTATTATTTAAGGAGTATGCTACTTAAATAATAACAAGATCGGCACAGAAAATAAATCACTAAAACAATATTATTTCGTTTTAACAAGAATAGGGTTCAGGTCCATTACTATTGATTTATGTAACGCAATAGTTTATAATCTCGACGATATATTATGGTTCTAAATAACCCATGCAATTAAATATCGGATATCCATTTCGGCAAAGATGGAATGGACCATCGTATGACCACTAAGGATTTTGCACTTTTTTCATTTAAAAAAGTTGGACTTATTCCTGGTATTTGGTTAAAAAGTATTTGGTTGTACACACAGCAAACTAGATAGGTTTGCAGGCCATACGGATTGTAATATATAATAAAATTGTTAGTGAATACTATAATATAAAATGTTAGTGTGGCCTGCAAACCTGACTAGTTTGCTGTAAGGAAAACATCGTGAGGAAATCTGGATTCCAATAATAGGGATGTTGACTGGGTATAAAAAGTTAAAATCTATTTAGTCCGTCAGTTAGATAACAAAAAAATATTAGACACGTATTTTATCTTTTATCAAAACAATAAAAAATTACAAAGATACAGCGCTTTAAAGTTTCGGAGTGGGGCTTATGGCGCCACGCCTTGGTAAAAATTGTAGCGAGGAGTGACGTATTGTCTTTGACGACGTGACGTGACGTGACGTGTTGTCTGTATTTTAATCATTTTTTGAATGCAGGAAAAAAGAAAAAATACGTGTACAAAAAAATTAGGAAACACGCCTATTGGAATCTGAAATCAAACAAGCGTGGTTATTAATGCTCGTTCCTTCTTCAGATTAGAAGGGGCCTGTGCCCAGCAGTGGGATATTTATAGGCCGGTATTATTATTATATTTCTTGTTATCATACAAGTGGGTATACATTTTGTGTAAATTTCAAGTGTCTACATATTACGGTTCATAAAATACTGCCGGCGACTGACAGACGCACAGACTGTGGACGCTTATTATTAGCCGAGAGTTTACAAGCCATATAGTACCTAAAAGAAGGTATCCTTCTTTTTTAAAGTTGGTTAATATTAGCGCCACCTAAAAAGAGTCTTTCTGTGTCTTTAAATGATAGCCTATTCGCAATAGTAATAAGAACCTGAAATGTAATATATTAGTGAATTACGTGACAGAATCCTGTAACCTTAGAAGTGTTATGTCTTTATCTCAATTTTGTCTGGAATTTTCTATATTTATCGTTAAAAAGTGTCAGGTGAAACGAGACATTTTTATAAAATCGCTACCTTGACGATCTCCGTGGTCTAGTGGCATACACACCGGTTTTCAAGGTGTCGCCAGCTGTGAGGTCCCGGGTCTGATCCCCGGCCGGGTCAATGTAGAAAACCACTTTTCTACGTTGTCTCAGGTCTGGGTGTTTGTGGTACCTTCGTTGTCTCTGAATTCCATAACACAAGTGCTTTAGCTACTTACTTTGGGTTCAGAGCAATGTATGTGATGTTGTCCACATTCATTTACTACCTTAAATTATACAGCTGTTTACAACTTCCTAAATAATATAGATTGTCGTTCGAAACAAAGAAGTATTTTACTTCAAAATCCGAGCACAGTATGATGTCTAATGGTTAACTATAAATGGAAAACCTTTTATATCTTGCGTGGGTAATTAGCTGTTTAAAGTAAAAAGCTTCTAAATTTAGGACAATGCTTAAAGTAACTGAAATAAAATCTATTTTAGTATACAATGGATTTATTTAATTATTACCATTTGACGCGAAACGGACTGAAACAATTGCGATGTAATTTACACTTATAGTTTAAAACCTCTGTCATAAAACTTTAATTAATAATTAAATACAAATAATAGAAGGAAAAACTTAAACCTCAGGCAGGACTCGAACCTGCGACCACTGGCTCAACGCGCCAGTCGCTTTACCAACTAAGCTACCGAGGTCACTACCTGGAAGTTTAAATTTTGCCTTCTATTTTATTACGTCTTTAAGGGCGACGTATGCGACATCTAGTGAACCAACCTTACGGTTTGGCCTTCACCGACACTGATTAACAATCTGTTAATTCAGATGTCCGAGAGATGATGCAGCCCAATACTTATTATTTTAATTATTTGTTACGCATTAACGCATGCGAGCCAGTGGTCGCAGGTTCGAGTCCTGCCTGAGGTTTAAGTTTTTCCTTCTATTATTTGTATTTAATTACAAATATTCGCTCCGCATGCGTTAATGCGTAACAAATAATTAAAATAATTTAATTAATAAATTATTTAAAAAATTATGTTTTATATACAAGTTTTGTTGGTATATTTGTTACCATTTAACGCGAAACCGACTGAAGCAATTGCGATATAATTGGACACTCACAGTTTAAAACCTTAATTGACATAGACTATAATTCCGTTAATTATATTGTTCTACTCTCACTTTGTCTGAAGTCACCTATACTTCTGCCTAGCTTTTTTTCAAGCTTTGTTGGGGTCGGCTTCCAGTCTTACTGGATTCAGCTGACTACCGTATTTTACATGGAGCGACTGCCTATCTGACCTCCACAACTCATATTAATCACATTATTAATTACCATGAGTTGATGCCATATTTTAGGTTTATGTTTAATTAGATTAGTTTATTTTATTATTCCTTTTGTATGTATATATAGTTAAGTTTATTTGAAATAAACTTTTAGTTTAATACAGGTAGTTGAAAATAAATAATAGCATTAAAAAAACACACTATAATAACTAATTAGTTACCTATTATAATTCAATATTTGTCGCAATATATTTTGTGCAAACTTCATTGCAGACGACAAAAATATTGTTATGTTTATTTACGAAGGAAATTATTTGTACCAGTAAGATATTATTTTGTGTTTGCGTAGTGGCCAAAAATATCAAATAGCTGAGTTGTTGGCTTATCCAAATAATAATAATAATACCAGCCTATAAATGTCCCACTGCTGGGCACAGACCTCTTCTTATATACAGAAGGAACGATCATTATCCAAATACGTCATGAAAATATTAATTTTCATAAAATTTAGAAAAAAAAAAACATTTTTAAAATCGTGGTCTAAAAAACATTTAAATTGTATACTTTAATGGCTTATTTCAAACTAGCTTTTGCCAGCGACTTCGTCCGCGTTTCCGTCGTTTTTCGTAAAAAAGTAGCATATGTCCTTCCTCACTGTTCAGTGGTTTTGATGTAACATACAGATTAACTTTCGTATTTTAGTAGGGAAATATAATATATCACGTTCAAAAATAATCCTTATAGCATGATTCAGTATTCACGCGCGACGGCGCGATGGCTTATTATCGTATTTCATGTATAAGTTTGGTGTTTCTATACCGATTTCTATGATTCTTTTTTTATTGAATAGGTAATAATGTAAACTTTTTTTTATTAGGGATGAGTGAGAGTATTATAAACTTAAGAGTAAACAAATATAATCAGAAATCTCCGAACTGCTAAGCTATCGGGAGTTACACGTGTTATTGTGAGTCAACCATAAAAGATAGACATATGCTGTTGTGGGATATTTTTTAGATAATTTTATGTAGAACATTTCCGTCATACATGATTTCTATGTAGCTTTGACCATTAAGGCTGCATACGCGACGGAAGCTTAAAAAATACCGTTTTCCCAACATTTCCCTTCACTGCTCTGCTCCTATTGATTGTAGCGTGATGAAAAGTATACTATAACCTGCCCAGGAGTATGAAGAATAAATGTACCAAGTTTCGTTAAAATCCGTCCAGTAGTTTTCGTTTCTATAAGGAACATACAGACAGACAGACAGACAGACAGACAGACAGACAGACAAAAATTTTACTGATTGCATTTTTGGCATCAGTATCGATCACTAATCACCCCCTGATAGTTATTTTGAAAATATATTTGATGTACAGAATTTACCTCTCTACAGATTTATTATAAGTATATAGATGTATGTAAAACTCAAAGCGACTTAAAAAAAACCGTCTAGCAAAACCTTCCTACATAAAGCCACTAACTATATCAACTGACCAACAGACGCAAAACTTCAATAACTTTGGAAAACCATATGTTTTCCAAAACATGTATCTCATTCCGGTAACCTTTGAAGAGTCTTCTGGATTCCTCCAGGATCCCATCATCAGATCCTGACCTGATGACCAAGGGACCACCAGAGAAAAACACCTACGCTTTCAAACAAAAAAATAAATTTCTACATCAAAATCCGACGACTTGAGAACCTCCTTCTTTAAGCCCATTAAAAATAGCCCCCTTTTCCTCGTCCATGCAATGCAAGTGACTAGCATACACTTACATTATTAAACAACAGTAAAGCAATTAAAACCCCATTCACCCCCATTACTGAAATCAACAAAGTTAACTTCAAAATGCATCAACTTTTCGTAGCTTTTTTTGGCGGTGTTTAAAACGACTGTTGTACACTACAGCTCACTCAGCACTTAGCTTAATTATCATTTTATTGTATATATGGATCTATTATTAGTTCCCATAAGTATAATTTTTTAATAGTTTAGTAAATTAAGTCCCTAAGGATTTAAAATAAGGTAAAGCTTGGGTTACACAAGGTGATAAAATATTAAGCTATGGAAGCGATATTTTGGGATTCGCAAACGGGTTTGTTTTAGAACACATGATAGCTAAAAATACTGTTTCTTTTTATTCATTTGGTTTTGAACAGTGTAGTAAACTATACATTGGATTTAAATTAGGTAGTTTAGTTAGTTGTGAGTTTGCTTGAAAAAACTCTTCTTGTAGTATTTCGTTAATTTATTAATAAGTCCAGTAAATAGTAATATATATTAAAGAGTGATTCTCACATACTTATTTATGATAGTCAGTTAAAGTGCACACTAAAATTAAATTACTGCGACGAAAAATAATTGTAGCTGATTTGCGTAATCAGCTAAAATTACCAAAATGTACGTAATCCGTACAGGTTTTTTTGTGTGTTTTGTTTTTTGTTTATTATTATAATTCGTTTGTAAAATCAATAAGTTTTTTGTTTTCATTTAAAACTTTTAATTTTCTTATAATTCATGTGTTTTCTGTGAAGAAGCTTGCAAGTAAAAAGTATAGCTTTGGCGCCGCTTTCAGTGGGCCTTCATTAAGTAGGTACATGTATCATTAACAAAACATTACGTGTACCATTAAAGTGATATTAACAGTTTAGTGTTTCGTGAAGTTAATATACAACGCCGCTGTTATCTTAATATGTGTTTACATCGTCGCGCAGCAATTGAATTAATTAACAAAACTGGAAATTATTTATTCAGTATGGATTCAACTTGAGGGCAATAAATGAAACCACATACTTGTTTTTGTCTTGCTGTCGATATTCAATAAATTACCGACATTAGTGCAGTGTTTATAAGGTCAAAAAGTAGAGTTTCCATTTTGAACAAATTTAACAAATTAGTAACTTAAATGAGTTAGAATGCTTGAACATTGAAAAGTTCGTAGTATTAGCACTGTAAGCGACTTATAGCACTGATAACGAGAGATGTCATACGCTGACGTTCAACACGGCCAAAG
This sequence comes from Diachrysia chrysitis, assembly GCA_932294365.1. Taxonomy (NCBI): domain Eukaryota; kingdom Metazoa; phylum Arthropoda; class Insecta; order Lepidoptera; family Noctuidae; genus Diachrysia; species Diachrysia chrysitis. The sequence goes on along the minus strand of OW028659.1, from coordinate 1,209,716 downwards.
TACATACTGGCCGTACGATAGAATCTACTTTAGCCTTTTATGAACACTGACTTATTGTTTGTAATTTTGGTTCGTGTGTCCGAATTAAATCGGTATGTGTCTGTAAGGTTAAATTTTGTTTTATTATCCGACTAAGAGCTGATTTTTCCAATATCAGATAAAAAAAATTTTTCGTAAAATAAAATTGACATCTGACAGTTTTTCTATGGAAAAACTGTTAAAAGTTCAAAATTATTCCTTGGTTGAAATTACCTGGCGTTGAAATCAGCCTTAAGCCACTAACTCTCACAATGGCTTTAAAATAATCAAATATTTTAAAAGACGTAAATTCATCCATGTCTTAAAAGCTTCATAATCTATACTTAATATATAAAGCTGAAGAGTTTGTTTGTTTGTTTGAACGCGCTAATCTCAGGAACTACTGGTCCGATTTGATAAATTCTTTCAGTGTTAGATAGCCTATTTATTGAGGAAGGCTATAAGCTATATAACATTACGCGGCGACCAAAAGGAGCGGAGCAAAAATGAAAAATGATGCAAAAATGTAAAACCGTTGAAACTAAAACACGCGGACAAAGTCGTGGGGGACAGCTATATAGTATAATAATAAATCAAAACACTTCCATACTGTTAGTAAATTCGTTAATTTGCTTAACATTTTCTATCAACATCTGATTGGGCATAGACAGCATATTTGCATGTTAATGGCAAAGCAGTAATGGATTCCGTCCGCAAGGAAATGAAAATAAACGGGGTTATTTTTAGATTATAAATAACGAACTCTATGTCAGTAGGGTATACACGGCTAAGTAGATAGGTTTGCAGGCTACACTAACATTTTATATTATATTATACACTAACAGTTTTAATGCATGCATTACTATAACAATAACAGTTCCTAAATAAATAAATTTTAGGACCCATTCATGTTAAAATTTTATCCGTAATGCTTGGCAACTGGGCCTAACTAAGGCTAGACTATGGCCTATCTTTTCTTTTTGTCTCCCGCTTGCAATGGAGGGAAGTGGAAACAATTTTTTCCTACTCCGCCTATTTACTACTTCTGATTAATTTCGTTGCGGGTTCCAAGACAGTCAATCGTTTCCCTGGGACTAGGCTGTGTGTGGGCTAGTCCCTATAAAAAAATATGCATTACTAAAATTGTTTTAATTATAACTAACTGCGCCTTGCGGTTTCACCCGCGTGTTTATGAATTGAAGTGAATCAAAAAAAGCCTATGCTCTATTCCAGGCAATAAACTATCTTTGTATGAAATTACATTCAAATGCGTTTAGCCGTTTTATCGTGATTGAGTAACAGACATGCATCCAACCTGTCGCATTTATAATATTTTTTAAAGTATAAATTACATCATATATGTATGTATTATAGTACTATATAAGTCTTCTTAATTTTTACTTTCAGGACTATTAATCTATACTAATATATAAAGCTGAAGAGTTTGTTTGTTTGTTTGAACGCGCTAATCTCAGGAACTACTGGTCCGATTTGAAACAATCTTTTAGTGTTAGATAGCCCAATTATTTAGGAAGGCTATAAGCTATATAACACGCGGACAAAGTCGCGGGGGACAGCTAGTTAATTATATGTATTTATGTTATATACCTACTTTTACGTATAAATTATTATACCTAAGTATTGCATATGTAATCACATTTTATCAATTCTAATTGCACCTACCACACTTATATCTACACCGCCCTTGGTTGACCAGTAGAGAATGTCTAAGACATATTTTTTCTTTTCTTTTTTTCTAGAATTTTATCCATCATTTTTATGTAAAACAGCGTCATTATAGTCACTGTCGAGATGGCAATGGCGCTTAAAATGGAAACGACTATTTTTCTTTGCGGAACTACGCACCTTATATCCTACAGCATACTTTGTCTAAAAAGAAATAACTCAGTATTTTTCATTTCTTAGAAATACGTTGACAGGCGAAAAGTTCAATCTATACTAATATATAAAGCTGAACAGTTTGTTTGTTTATTTGAACGCGCTAATCTCAGGAACTTCTTGTCCGATTTAAAAAATTATTTCAGTGTTGGATAGCCCATTTATTAAGGAAATTATTTAAGCAATATAACATTACGCTGCAGCTAAAAAAAAGCGGAGCATAAATGAAAATGTTGCAAAAATTTAAAACCGTTGAAACTAAAACACGCGGATAAGTCGCGGGGGACAGCTAGTCAGGTATACATATAAAGCCAGCCTATAAAGTCCCACTGCCGGGCACAGGCCTCTTTTCATATAGAGAGAAGGAACGAGCATTGATCACAACGCTAGCTTACTGCGGGTTGGCGATTTCAGATTCCACGGTGTTTTCCTTCACCGATTGTCAATACTGTATTAGAATAATTAAGAAAGTACATCTTTGAAACAGTCACATTTGTTCTTGCCTGTAGTGAGTTCACACACGTGACATATAAATAGGTACACACGCAAGTGAAATTTGTCTATTTAGACTATTCCTGCAGAATAGACTACCTATATTCCGTGACGCGGTAAGTTACGAGGTTCAGTTCGAAAACTAATAGTTATTTAGGAAAACGAAATACGGTACTTTATTATCCAACTAATAAGTCGACACTTATAACTACATTCCCACTCAACTGAGCACACAACGTTCTTAGATCCCGCTGCGAGAGAGATAAGACACGATCACATCCCAGTAATTATGATCGTAAACGCGAGCGAATCCAGTTCATTGTCTAAACTACTTATGGGGGGTGAGAAATTAATTTGCAGAATCCGCTCCGTGTTTTCTGGCTGAGATCTGTGGGGTACTTTTTGCTTTTGTGCAAGTTAATGTGTGGGATGTCGATTTGAATAATCATTTGTGATTTGTTCGACCTTATTAAAACTTTGTGGTGTGTAAACAATGTTTAAAGGAAAATTGCAAGAAATTAACTTAGGTTGAAACTTTTTGATTGTAATGTATTAGTATTATTAGTATATAAGAATCTGATTATTTATTCGAGATATGCTAGAACATTAATACAATTTATTTATAAATATTCTTACCAGTTCACAAAGTCAGTAAGTAGGTAATTAAATTAAAAAGGTAATTTGATGAAAATTAAAAAGGTAATTTGATAAAAATTAAAAAGGTAATTTGATAGATGCCATTTAATCCTTAAAAAACATTTAGAACTCTAATTTTTAGGGCCCCGTAATTAAGGGTGCCAAAGGGACTCTATTACTAAGACTCCGCTGTCAATCCGACCGTCCGTTTGTCTGTCAGTGGATTGTAGCTCATGAAATGAATAGTTTAAATAGAAATTTTGCAAAAAGTGTTAAAAATAAAAACCAAAAAAAAATATCAAAAATTAAAGATGGCTCCATAAAATGGTATGGAATCCTGAATACGCGAGTTCAACTCTCTCTTGCCCGGTTTTTTTTTTGTTATCTTTAATTTGAAGCACAAAATCCATTACAAATAATACTTTCTTGAAGGATGGAGGATATGTACATATATTATAAACTTCGGTGCAAAAGCGGCAATAGCCTAATGGTTTAGGGTGAAACATTGCACTATTGACGTGAACCCTCTCCAGACACAAGCATATTTAGCTTTGTTGGAGGGGTCAACAAGATTGCAAGTAATGTGAATTCCACCCACATAGCTAGTAACGTTTAAAAAAAATAAAAAGAGAGTTTTAGAAGTGAAGTAGAATTTTTCTAAAAATGTTAAATATTTTCTTTGGTTTTATAATTGAATATATGTCTTATTACAAAGAAACATACTATACAAAGACTTAAATATTAATATTTGTAAAAATATTCCCTTCGTTTGACGATCCCTGTTTATTTGTTGTCGGGATATTTTTATAGATGGCCGCTAGAAAAACTTAGGCCTTTGTTCAAAATCCGTTTGACTTACCGCCATACAATGGAATAAATATTTAGACTATTCTTTGTATTTTTATAGTGTATATCGTCAGATGTTGTTTTATTAATAACTTGCTTTTAAGCTTGAATTCATCCTAATTTAGCCACTGAATTAGGCGTAAATGTCAAAGCATTTGATTTGTTCGCATTTAGGAAGACTGAATGCGATTACTGAACTGATGCTGAACTCTGGATTGTGTAATATGCATGTTTTTGTACTAGACAATGTATTTAAACTTTTCAGAGTTTTTCAGACTCACCCCGGCTTCGCATGGGTAGACCACATAAATTATAAACAAAAACCTACCTGTTGAATCACTCTATCGATATTTGAAACCACATGAAAATCCGTTCAGTAGTTTTTGAATTTATCGCGTTCAGACATACAGACGAAAGTGGGGAACTTTGTTTTATAATTAAATTATGTATTGAAAATATAGTTTCTTTTTTATTAGACACAAAGCCATAATTATTGAATAATAATTTGTTCTTAAATAAAATAATAAATATTTTATTTAAGAACAAGTATAAACTTAAACGCAACGTTACTTTAAGGTAAAAGAAAGTTATGTAAATTATTTATAAACTTTACCTTTGACGATTAACAGCTTCTTTAGCCCAAAGGTATAAAACGATAGATGTTTTTAAATAATTTACCAGGCAAATAATTGAGAGTCAATGCAATGAATTAATTCCTTTGTAAACGTCAAAAACAAAAGAAAACTATTATATATCAAAATTCCCTGCAAATGGAATACAAAAATAAAACGTTTCAGTATTTTTTTATATTTAGATATTGTTTAAATTTTATTAATCAAGTGATTAATAAGCTCTTCTGTCTAGCTTTTTCCCAAGCCATGTTGGGGTCGGCTTCCATTCTTACCGGATTCAGCTGAGTTCCATATTTTACATGGAGCTACTGTCTATGTGACCTCCACAACCCATTTTACTGATTGTCAGTATCCCACGGTAAGACTGTTTGTCAGAATTGTAATGACTTAACGTCTGCGAAAGATTAAATTAAATAAATTAAAGATGGGTTATGTTTTAATAACTAACATAACCTATCTTTTTATTTATCAACGTAGGAATTTTTTCGCAAACTGTCCGCCATTTTGAACGGACATTGGAGCCCACGTTCACCTGTTTTCGAAGGCATGAGATCGCAGATAGGACATGCCCAGAGATGATTTTATAGATTACAACAAATTGTAGACTTAACTTAATGTGATACTGGTAGTACTTTGATATTTTTTTATATTCTTACCTAGATGCAGCAAACATATTAACATCATTGTTATTTTTATAAAAAACTAGCTATTTGTAAGCCGCGTATATGCGGTTATCGCAGCAAAAAGTAGCGGTAGCCTATGTCCTTTCTCAGGCTCTGGGCTATCTGTGTGCCAAATTTATTTTAAATTGGTTCAGTAGTTTTGGCGTGAAAGCGGGACAGACAGACAGACAAAGTTACTTTCGCATTTATAATATTAAGTAAGGATGACTCCAAGAATGGCAATGGTGATTTAGAAAAAATAAACTGACTTCAATGTATCTAACAAAAATGTCAAAAGTAAGGTATATTTGAAAAACTGCAGACCCGATTTTGATGTAACTTGCAGTTTTTTCTAAGTTAAAGTTAATCTAACCAATTAAAAAAGAATAGTTAAGACCTAATTTCTCACTCAGTATTCCATACTAAAACTAGTTGCCAGATATAGGTATATGTATTTATGAAGGGAAATTGACTAATTTTGTGTTAATAGTTCAAGGTTAAGCAACGGTTACCAAGGTTATGGAAATTGATAGGTAACCAATTAAAATTTTATATTCTATACACAGACCTAACCGTGTCTTGGTACTTACATTAAAATGATTATGCAAAAAGATGCAAAGCATTTTAAAATGGTCCCAAAATGCAAGGAATACTGACTTTCAGGTAACATTGCAGCTTCTTTCATTTAAATTAAATTTATGACAGTCGGTTCACAAGGTTTTGTTGTGTCAACAATGAATTTAAATTAGTTTTGCAGACAATGGAGAATGTCCCGCGTACCATTATTATACTTTTAAAATTAAATGTTTGCACTATTTTAAGCAACGAAACTTATCTATACTAATATTATAAAGCTGAAGAGTTTGTTTGTTTGTTTGTTTGAACGCGCTAATCTCAGGAACTACTGGTTCGAATTGAAAAATTATTTTTGTATTGGATAGTCCGTTTATTGAGGAAGGCTATAGGCTGTAACATCACGCTACGACCAATAGGAGCGGATCATAAATGAAAAATGTTGCAAAAATGAAAAACCGTTGAAACTAAAACACGCGAACAAAGTCGCGGGGGACAGCTAGTCTCATATATGTGTAAAATAATAAAATTCATAGCATTGATCAAGGATTCTCGACATTTTTATATATAGATTGACCTTTATGGCTGAATAAAATTGCCGTGACACACAGTTTTCTATTAGCAGTTAACTTAATACGGGCAGTTATCTTTTAACGTCCGATTAAATGAAGTTAAGCTATTGTCGCTAAGGTTTTTATTATGATCGGTGAGCTTTACGTGTTTCATAATGGAGAGACCTTGGTTTATAAGATCAGATCAAAATTAGGTTTCCTTTTCAGGGTTCCGTATCCATAGGGTAAAATGAGCCCCTTTTACTAAGACTCCGCTGTCCGTCTGTCCGTCTGTCATCAGGTCTTATCTCATAAACCGTAATAGTTGGACAGTTGAAATTCTTTGATGATTCGCAGATGATGTATTTCTGTTGCTGATATAACAAAAATTACTAAAAGACAAAATAAAATAAATATTTAAGGGGGCTCCCATAAAACAAACGTGATTTTTGTGCTCGTTTTTGCTCGATATTGATAACGGGAACAGGTAGACGTTTGTAATATTCTATATTTAGTTATATAGTCACTAAATAAATTAAAATAAAGCATATATTATAGGGGGCTCCCATAAAACAAACGTGATTTTTGTGCTCGTTTTTGCTCGATATTGATAACGGCAACAGGTAGACGCTTGAAATATTTACAGAATATTTAGTTATATAGTCACTAAAAAAATTAAAATAAAGCATTATATAATCCCCTATAATATAGCTCCCATAAAACAAATATGATTTTTTAACATCGTTTTTATAGATATTGGTGCGGAACCTTTCTTGCCTAAGTCCGACTCGCACTTGGCCGGTTTTTTCACATAGTTCTTATATGAGTATCTTAAAAGCATGTTCAACTTGGTCTTTTTACGAACCATATTGAGGTCGTCTTCTAGTCTTACCAGATAAATAAATGTGGGCAACATCACATACATAGCTCTGAACCCAAAGTAAGTAGCTAAAGCACTTGTGTTATGGAATTCAGAGACAACGAAGGTACCACAAACACGTGATCACATCACACATAGACATCCTGAAGCTTATTATTGTTTTAAACAAATGCTGAAGACAGGACTGCACATAAGTGGCAAGATCTTAGAGGAATAAATATAAAATACAGAGTGCGCATATTGAGTATGAACTGTTGGCACTAGTATGAACATGTAAAATCGTAAAAATAGTATCAAAACAAAGCGCACCGATTTATCAAAACTATCTCAAAACTAAATATTACCCTAATAATATCGGAACCATCGGAGTTCGACTCGCGACACCACCGCCGCCGCGTCAGCTATGATTAGGGACTCCTATCGAGTCTGAAACTAGTCGGGCGATCCCGAGAATATACGTGAGTAAACCGTTTTGTTTTAAATAATTATGAATACTCCTCACGAAAGTTATTATACGAATATCGGAACCGTCGATATTGTCGCATAAACCTCTGTCGTCGCACGGAAAATCACATATAATCAGTAAACGAACATTTTGCTAAAAATGTGCTTACGCTTGACGTAAGGGGTTGCTAGCGATGCGCACGCTCTATGCTTGTCTATGTTTACTCTACGGGCAAGACTTTTCTAATAACAGCGTCTTTATCATAAAGCAGTAAGGTTGAAAATTGCAAATTTTTGTTTCCAAAGTTTCTTCTTTCCTCTGACTAAAGCACTAAAGCTGTTACTGTAAGTAGTCCCCTATGGACAGACGCATAGGATCTTCCATAACTTCCTTTTATTAGCCATATGCCGTAAATATTATATTATTATATTACGCATTTTTCCCTAAAGATTATCCAGACGCAACTACATTAATATTTGTTTTAGTCCCAAATGACATGAGTATGTAAGTGATAATGGAAGTAAGTGAGAAGAAAGGGGAAACATACGTTAACTTAATTAGAGGTGGTTTGGTAAGGCCTTATGAAGATAAAAGTACTTGAAATAATACATGAATAAATAGCATTTACATAACAAAAGGATGACATCACTCAAATCACAAAAATACCGTAATTTTAAAGAATATTGTTGAAGAATCCTCTCTTTAATTTAACTTATAAAACATACCAAATTAAAGTTCAATTTATCGTGAACAAATTGTATTGTTTAGAATTTTAGTAGGCCTGCCCAAATCAGAATAATTAATTTAAATTGTCTCTTATAACCGCTCATTTGATAAAGTTTAATAGAATTAAACTTTACGTTTATGTGAAAATATCTATGATTCCATATTATCATATTATTATAGGTAGAAAATGCCTTCTGGCATTAAGTCCACTGTGCATGAAGTATTAAATAAATAAATATCTCATGCCACTTCGAATCGATAACTACATTTTTGAAGTCTGTCAATAAACAGAAATAGATCGGAATAAATTCTCAATTTGCAACGAATCGAAACAGAATTCTAGTGCCATGTGAAAACGGTGGTTGAAACAACACGTTTGCTCGCCCCACTTTACAAAACATTCCTTCGTTAAATGAAGAACAACTTCACAACAATGTACGGTAGAACCATTGTCACGTTACTTCCACTCTATTGTAACAAGACTATGGAGAAGCAAGCAGTGTTTCTAGAAATATCTAGGCAAATGTTATAAAGACTGTCTTTAAAGTCCCTGAAACGTTACGAGATCAAACCAAATCCAACCTTTTAAGACCTTTTAACTTTTAAAAAAGAAACTGTTATCTAATAGTCTCTCTTTTATCTAATAATCTCTCTGTCTGTTGAAAATGTCATACATCGATGTATGAGAGAGCATTTTTCAACGGCACAGTTAAGTTTGTTTTTGGAGAGTTAACCGTGACGATTAGCAAAATATGTACCAACGGTGCGACTTAGTCAGACTCGCACTTGTCCAGTTTTTCCATTATTAGGGATGATATTATAATTACACGTTTAAGATACCTATACTCCATAATTGTTATTTCTTCTTCCTCGTAACCTCATGACTGAGGGTCGGGACTACAGTAAGGTAATTCTTAATAGAGATTCATATCGTCCCTCATGGTTTTAGCGAAGAAAACCCATATAATTGAAGAGACACACATCTTTTGTTTTTTTCTTATTTTCATTGCAATATTTTCTGTCGCCAGCAGTGGTGTCTTAGAATAGCCCAGAGAGTGCACATAACTTTAAATTCGTCACATTGGTTCTTGCCAAGCAACCAACTTACAACTTCATGGAATGGACTTCAATACATTGATTTGGTCCTTTAAAACCGTTATATTACCAGAATACGTACAAAATTTAATAAGCTTATTTTTCCACCAAAAAGTTGCAAAAATTTAGCTTGATTCGTGAGTTTACATCAACATAAACTCACAATGTAATCACCATTTAGCATTTAAAGTGTAAATATATTCGTTTCATTACTTCATTACCAATCATTACAGTTGTACTAATTAACATAATGAATATGTAAACTAGTGATTTGCTTTAATTATTCAGTTACATGGACGAAAATATAATTAACAGAAAACATCATGAAAAAAGGATTAAGGTATTTTTGTTAGATTGTTCATGTCTTTTACTCACTGGACCTCGTGGCTAAGCGTAAGCGTATAGTTTGACCGATAATACAGGTTAAGCTGCGCTCCCCGCGGTTGGTCCGTGGATGGATGACCATTTCTAAACATACCGACATCCCCCGTGCCTCGGAAAGCACCTTAAGCCGTTGGTTCTGACTGTCATACGTGGATCTTTGACATGCGTTAAGTCATTACAATTCTGACAACCAGTCTTACTTTGGGATACTGGGTTACCGAGTAAAATGGGTTGTGGAGGTCAGATAGGCAGTCGGAGCGACTATATAAAATACGGCAATCTGGTAAGACTGGAAGTCATCTCCAACATAGCTTGGTAAAAATCTAGGCAGAAGACGATGTATAAACATGGAGGTGGTTCTCAATTCGACAGTATATTTTTTCTTAGACATTGTTAAATGTCAAATTAATTAACTGAAAGGAAATCTCTTAGGATGGTTTGGGCATGTAATGAGGACCGATGAAACGCATGTGAATAAAAGAGTGATGAATTTGGATGTGGAGGGCTGGAGAGGAATAGGAAGGCCGAAAAAAAGGTGGATCGATTGCGTGAGAGATGATATGACGGAAAAATCAGTGAATGACAGTATGACGGCTAATAGAGTAGAATGGAAGGCGAAAACATTGTGCGTCGACCCCAAATAAATTTTGAAAAGGGCAAAAAGAAGAAGAAGAAATGTCGAATTAATTATTAACTTTTTAAAACATCACTGTTGAAGGAAAACATCGCATGGAAACCTGAAACTAATGATCCAAATTAGGAACACGCAGTGAGTCAGCGTTGACGAATGCTTCTTACTTGCAGGTGGCAGATATATACGATAAGTGGGACTTCAGTGTCGGGCATAATGTACATAAAATACACAAAAATAATACATTACATTACATACTATTTTTAAAAGGGTACTCAATTACTAAAGGTGGTATACATACCTACCTATTTTTAAAGCAATAATATCTAATGACCCATTCCAGAAAAGATTCGTTTTGCTTAAGGATAGTACATTTTTATATGTTATGCTTAGAAAATTATACCGCTCGTAAGCAAAACAAATCGTTTTTTAAATACAGGAACTAGGCATTACTGCCGTACTCAGAGACGTTAATGGTTACTTAACGGATTTCTTAGTATCGATGAATGATTTAAGGGATTCCTTAGTATCGATTTAAGTAAGCCAACAAGTCTTAAAGTTGGCTTGACTTCATTGATAGTAAGAAATCCCTTAAGTAACCATTAACGTGTCTGAATACTGTAGTTAGTCATCATTTATTAACTTTTATACCCTAACGTGTGATAACGATGGTCCTCTCCAGTCCTTTTATTTTTTGATAAGTCAGTAAGTATCTATACAAAATTGTGAATCCGCAGTTAACAAGCATAGTAATCACGACAAAATTCTCTTTCTGTACGAAAATAGGCCTACTATACTTGCTACAAGACATTTTTCTGTAACTTCTTCACGTCTCATATTTCATATTAATTTATTTGCTTGTTTCATACCTACTAAAGGCCAATTTCAGTAACATATCTGTAGATAATTTACTCTACTAGAGATAGAAATATGACTTAAGCGCCATAAAAATGATGTCATAATCCTATCTCTAGTAGGAAAAGCTATCTACAGATATATTATTGAAATTGGCTGTTAGTCTAACTATAATCTAAGACCATAGACCTATTTTATTGAAAACTGAGATTAATAAAGTAGTAAAAATTGTTGTAAACCTTTATAGTAGGGATATTAAATTTAAACTAGATTGGAACCATTAAAATGATTATAGCTACGACAGATTAACTTAACACTAAAATACTGGTTTTATGTGTTTTCAATATAAATAGTTATTGTCCAATACTCCAATGTCAAATTATTTAGTAAATTCTATTAAAGAATTGCCTTTAAATATTTTAAGAACTGCTTAGATGTGGTTGGTTGAAAAAACATTTTTTTGTACTTATCCTAATTACTAAAATAATTACAATATTGAATTGCATGCTACATAATTGCTAACTGCATGAGTACTTATAATTGTTTTTAACAACTATAACAAAACGACACAATTATTATTATGCATAAATATATTATAACATTATTTAACGTTTTAAACACTATTCTGTTGCCGGCTCTCAAGCAAATAATAATGAAAAATCAAGTAAATTTATAACAAAATTATCAACAAATATTTAGATTACATTAAATAAATCAGTGGTTATAAATGGGCTAACGGTATCGTCAAGCCATTCATAACCACTGATTCATTATGAAACGTAACATGAGATTTTCTTTTTTAAGTGAAATGATAATTTGTTTATTTGTTTTTTTTTTTAATTATTGTTTCATAACTGCAACTCACCCTGAATTCCTATAATAAGAAAAATTATCGTTTTCCTTACAATTTGTCTGAACTCCAGTGACTAAATACTACGATCAGCTTCCCTAACTACGATTTACGTTGACTGACAAATCTCTACACCGCAGTATGCCTGACTATTTACACGAAGAACAAAACCTCTTTTTCATATTAAACTACGGAACAGTTCTCGCGATAAAAACTGTCTTTTACGAGACTTCCGTTAAAGATGGTATTCCAATATAAGTGCCGAGAATAGCCCCGGATTGTTTACAAAACCTACGAATGAATTTTAAATGAGCCATGCATTCCTTTTAAAACGGCTTCCAATATACCTGACACTTTGCCAAGGGAATACAACCTTTATTACTTCTCAATAAGGGTAGGTTAGGTGTTTAAGCATATTGGTTAGACTAGAATGTTAGAAATGCGGGTAGGTCAGTGTGTGGCTGCAGCTTGCGCTTGTAAAGGTTTAAAGTTTGTGAACTTTTGACAGTTAACTGGATGTAATTGAGTTGTTTTGAACGAGAAACTTGCTGTTAGTTCTTTATTTGTAGTTCATATGTAGAAAGAATTGGTAAGTTGTTTTTTTTTTACAACTCTGTCCTTCTAAACAAGTGGCATTTAAACAAGCGTTAACGCTCAAATGTATGGAAGTGACAAGTCTAAGTCACGTGACTTATCGAAACGTGATTTCTATCATCGTTAACGTTGTCGAAATAATACTTGTCTAAGGGGGCTGTTATCTATAATTTTACGCCAAATAAGATCAAATATTCAAAAAAATGTAATAGAGTATCTTCTTGTTATTTACATAGTATAAAACAAAGTCGCGCCCGCTGTCTGTAAGCCTAGATCTTTTAAACTACGCGACGGATTTTAATGCAGTTTTCAGCAATAGATAGAGTAGTTCAAGAGGAAGGTTATTTGTATAAATTATAAATGTTTTTTTAACCCGTGCGAGGCGGGAGCGGGTCGCTAGTTATATATAAAACAAAGTCGGGTTAGTTACAGCATTTATAACTCAAGAACGGGTGGACCAATTATCATTATTTTTGTATCTGTCTGGAAAAGCACCAAATAGCAGAGTAACTATTAAAAACTCACAAAAAGAAAATGATATCTTACTGGAACGGGAACTACTTATGCAAGTGAAACCGCGGGGTAGAGCTATTAATGATAGTGTTAGTTATTTTTGATGCACTATTCCACTATTGACGTGAACCCACTCGAGACAAGCATATTTAGCTCAGTTGGAGGGGTTAACAAGATTGCTAGGAATATGAATTTCACCCAAATTGCTAATAAAATTTTAATAAATATATATATATATATGAAATAAAATAAAAAATCAAAATATACATTTTGGTTTTAGCGTGTATACTAATTTTTTATGTCAATTTATTGATATTTGCAACAGATTACCGACCAGTGTAGCTGTGTATTTTGCATATATTGTGTTATCTACATGAACGACCGTCCATAGATCATTGAGTAAATAAACATCTAAAAATGATCCTATAAGTAACTGCTCAATATGTCACAGATTTCGAACTGCCACTTAAGATTTTCCGTTTTTCCTTCATACCAAACGGAGGGTAAACGTCTTGTACAGAGTGCAAGAAAATCTTAGTTTAAATCAAAAGAAACTAAACACAAAAATACTTACCTATTTAAAATGTTTTTTTAATAGGTATTATAATATATTTTGAATTATATAGGAATTGTATCTGTTGCCCGCGGTTCCGCTCGCGTGGGTGTCGGTTATCGCTCCAAATAATGATGTTCTTTCTTAAGATCCAAATTTGCCCCATTCTAAGTTTCATCAAAATCGGTTAAGCAGTTTAGCCGTGAAAGCGTAACAGACAGACAGAATTACTTTCGTATTTATAATATTAGTATGGAAATATAGATTCCATAGTTTGAAATGATAAAAAAATGGATTTGTTTTTTAATAACGGTATTTTTTGTGTTTATATTATTCATTATTTTTGCATTTGTGAAACAATTTTATAATGTTTTTGTAATTTCAAAAATAAATATACATAATTAAAGAAACAACTTAAAAATAAAACATAATAATTACGTTTATTTACAAAAATGTATTAAAGATAAAATCATTTATTATCGGATACAAATTATACTTCTATTTAGTAACACTCTGTACCAAAAATAAGGATAAAAAATAAATATGTGCTCATCCTTACAGAGACAGGGCGGAGTGGCATGAATATAATTATTTGTTACACCTACCGTCTTTATAATTATATCTATTGTACGTGGTAGTAAAAGATCAAGATAACAAAAATAGAAATATCTTTTTGTTTCTGGTTTTATATCTTCTTACACGTGTTTCTTCAAGAAATCGTTTAATTAATTTTATGATTTCACATTTTTGTACTAGTGCCACCAGTTCATACTCGATATGCGCACTCTATAGTTTACTTGTTGATTCCTCTAAGAGAAAACCAGTTTTTTTTAACAAAAGACCCAAGAAAATGTGGAACAGAATTCGAATCAAAATAATACTATGTTTTCTATTCATATATTATTGAAAGGTTGCCAACCGCCTTCTATGGTTGCCCTATTGAAATACAGACTATACGATATATTTCTCGTGGCAACTGCAGGATGGGGAACGTCAGGCTTCCTGTTACAGAAATACAAATTTCTACGTAAGTAACGTATTTATAAATAAAAAACTATGTACCAAACTATGTGGTTTATAAATTCTTTAAAGCAATGGGATATCGAAAATAATATTACTTCTACAAATAATATAAAAACAGTTTTTACCAGTTTTACAAAACTTAGTTCATTTCATCAACATTTGATAATGATTGTGTTTTAAAATACATAATCCCCGGTTTCTGAAATATTAATTAACACAAAAATTTGTTAATAACCTGTCAAACCTCATGTCAAGCGTTGTGATTGGTTGTTAGTCTTTCGGTCAACCAATCACAGTCGTGATCAGTTGATTTGGCAACATTAAATTGGTAAGCTTTTCAGAAAACGGAAGTTTGTTATAGTAAAATAAATCTGACTGTTAGTTTGCTAAAAAAACTTCAAATTTTAAGAAACAGTTTGACTCGCGACACAGCCGCCTCGTCAGCTCACGATTAGGGACTGCTATTGAATTTGATTCAAATCGGGCGATCCCGAGAATATGCGTGAGTAAACCGTTTTGTTTTAACGAAATAAAGTTAAGAAAGTTTAGTATTTAATAAATCTTTTGACCAAAAAACAACATTGTCCTTGAATGTCTAATTTAACATAATTTAAAGGTACTTAATATAAATGACTTTTCCTATATAAAAAGATCAATTATCGAAATAAATAAGATCCAGAACTCGTTTTCTGGTCACGTCCTATGAACCTCACGATTGAATATATACTAATTGAGTTCCAAAGTCGTCACCCAACCAATCGAGACAGCTGCGAAGAACAAAAGCGACTCGCCTAACTTACACAACTATAGTAATAATATGCAATGTACGATGGTATTAAACTTTGAATCCTACACCATATGCTTAAGATGTATATTCAAATAACTGATTCAAATTGCTTTGAAAAGTCAATAGTAGGTTTAGGGTGTAGGTATAGTCATAAGTATAATATTAATTAATAGTATGCGAAATGAGAATAGTTTCTAAGTATTTCACAAACTAAAAAAGCCAATTAAAAACGTCTGCTATTTTAACGGTTAAAGTCTTGAGTCTAATTATAAAGTCAAAATTATATTAAACAAAAAATCAATAAGAAATATATTAAGTACCACAAAATAACTTTTTTTAAACTAGATCATGTCTCATCTTTGACATCTAATAACTACTATTTATAACTTTATATAAAAAACTAGCTGTCCCCCGCGAGCTTGTCCGCGTGTTTTAGTTTCAACGGTTTTTCATTTTTGAAACATTTTTATTTATGCTCCGCTCCTTTTGTCGCAGCGTAATGTTATGTAGTTTATAGCCTGCCTCAATAAATGGGCTATCCAACACTGAAAGAATTTTTCAAATTGGACCAGTATTTCCTGAGATTAGCGCGTTTAAACAAACAAATAAACAAACAATCTCTATTTTAGTATATATATGACTAGCTGTCAACCGCGACTTTGTTCGCGTGTTTTAGTTTCAACGGTTTTCAATTTTGCAACATTTTTCTTTTATGCTCCGCTCCTATTGGTCGTAGCGTGATGTTATATAGCCTTTAGCCTTCCTGAATGAACGGAATATCCAAAACAAAAATAATTTTTCAATTCGAACCAGTAGTTCCTGAGATTAGCACGTTCAAACAAACAAACAAACAAACATACAAACAAACAAACATACAAACAAACAAACAAACTCTTCAGCTTTATAATATTAGTATAGATTACAAGCTAAAACCAACTCTATAAATGTTACACAAAAATTACTTTTAATTGTCACTTAGCAATCAAAGAAGAACAATTAAAACATTCGTCACCTAATTAAGCGACGTTTAAACTCAGTTCTTTGGCAAGTTACTGAAACTGAAGGCGTTATTAGCTCAGCTAATGAATCTACTAAAGAACAGATCTTGATAATTATTGAGAAACTTCTTCTGCCTAGCTTTTTCCCAAGCTACTTGTACGTTGGGATCGACTTCCAGTCTTACTGGATACAGCTGAATACCGTATTTTACAGAGCCACTGCCTATCTGACCTCCAAAACCCAATTTGACTAGGTATTAAGTACCTCTTTTTTTTTTAATTCATCTCCCGCTCGATCAAATTTAGTCCTTCTGCATTCACTCCGTTCCTTTTTCTTCTTCTTCTGCCTAGACTTTTCCCAAGCTTTGTTGAGATGAGATCGGCTTCTAGGATTACCGGATTCAGCTGAATACCGTATTTTATATGGAGCGACTGCCTATCATGCTTCCACAACCCATTTTACTGGATAACACAGTATCCCAAACTAAGACTGGTTGTCAGAATTTTAATCTATACTAATATTATAAAGCTGAAGAGTTTGTTTGTTTGTTTGTTTGTTTGAACGCGCTAATCTCAGGAACTACTGGTTCGAATTGAAAAATTCTTTTTGTATTGGGTAGTCCATTTATTGAGGAAGGCTATAGGCTATATAACATCACGCTACGACCAATAGGAGCGGAGCATAAATGAAAAATGTTGCAAAAATGAAAAACCGTTGAATATAAAACACGCGAACAAAGTCGCGGGGGACAGCTAGTGACTTATATACGTTGTGTTACGTAAAAAAAAAGTGTTTGCTTAGTAAGCTTTAATACAGAACAGCAGAAACAAATTTAAACCTTTAATTTATTAACAGAAAATGCCTTTTTTAATAACATGTGCCTAGTTGTCAACTGACCCACGTTACCTAACTCGTAATTTAACGTAAACAATACAGAAAATTCAGAAGTTTAACAGAATAGAGATACATTTAACATCCTGTATCATGCACCGAATTACATAATACGAGCACTATAGACAACTTTACTAATCCTTACTAATTATATAAATGCGAAAGTAACTCTGTCTGCCTGTCTGTCTGTCGCGCTTTCAGGCCAAAACTAATGAACCGATTTAAATGAAATTTGGTACACAGATAGTCTAGAGCCTGAGAAAGGATATAGGCTACTTTTTGCCGCAATAACCGACATCCACGCGGGCGGAGCCGCGGGGAACAGCTAGTAGAGTATGTATGAAAATAACCCAAATAGTTTCAAACAGTTCCATTATAGGCATCCTAATCTCGTCCCTAGTTTTGGAATATACTAATATCGAATCTTTACTAATATAAATGCGAAAGTAACTCTTTTGGTCTGTGTATTACGCATTCAGTGCTAAACTGCTAAACCGATTTTGATGAAACTTTGTATGGGATAAGATTGAATACCAAGAAAATATATAATACTTTTTGCCGCGATAATCAACACTTAAGCGAGCGAGGCTGCGTGCAACTGCTAGTAGTTTGAACAAAACAATGTTTAATATTGTTCAAACCTAAACTTCTGCAGTTTCCCATGACACTGATTCTTCAATGAAATCGGTCGCAGAAACGTATCCAATATCAAATATTGTTTTTTTAGGACAAACCTGTTAGTATGGCAAAATTTAAATATTATTGTTGATATTTGCTGTAACCTCAGCCTTGCTCGTTTCAATTTAATTAAAAAATTAATTCAACGTGAGTTCGTGAGCAAATTGGATCACCTTTTTTGCTGTCTGGAATACGTTACAAGGATATTTATATGGAGAATGGATGACAACCGTATAGTACCAATTAAAATAACGATTATAAAATTAATGAAATAATATTTTACCTTTAATTAGCTGTTGTGGCTGACTAGTGGTTAATGTTTGGGATAAATTTAAATTAAAATACAAGTCATTATCACTGAAATCATTATATTATTATGTCATTTTATTATTTCATTGTCAACGGCTTCGTCAAGAGTATTTTTTTTATTTTTAAGATTCCGTGCCTCAAAAGATAGAAAAAGCAACCATTATTTTTTCTTACTGTAGTTATTTCTGTATTCTTTTCTTTTTCTTTTATTAAAAACGACTCCCGCACTAAGGAATTTAATCCTTGTGTCGCGGGGGGTTTCACTAACATTCAAATCACATGCACAAAGAACACCCAGACTTGAAACAAGCATTTGTGGATCACACAAATGCTTGTCCCATGCGGGGATCGAACCCGCGGCACGTCGCGCACAGAGGTAATTGGTGTGGTAACCTATACCACTCGGCTATCCGTACCTACAGTCAAATCGTGTATTATACCGCCTTCACTTGTTTTGTTTTTGCAAAAATTGATCCTATTTAAAAGTTTCTTTTGTTAATTATGTTATTCAAATCTTTTATTTTTTTCGGATTATCGTTTGATTTACGGACGGCAGAATTAATAATAATATTTTTGTATTGCCTGCTATAACTACAATATACAAAACACACTTTGATTTACAGCTTATTATACAACTTGTTGGACATCTGTGTCTGAACTAGATAACATCTGTGCTTCAGACAGCAGCGCTCTTCCCATAACAATTATTTAATTTTATAAGCTAGAACATGTTCTTTATTTTTTACTAGCTGTCCCCCGCGTGTTTTAGTTTCAACGGTTTTTCATTTTTGCAACATTTTTCATTTATGCTCCGATCCTATTGGTCGTAGCGTGATGTTATATAGCCTATAGACTTCCTCAATAAACGGACTATCCAACACAAAAAGAATTTTTCAATTCGAACCAGTAGTTCCTGAGATTAGCGCGTTCAAACAAACAAACAAACTCTTCAGCTTTATAATATTAAGTATAGAAAAGCAGAAAATGAGAATACAACTTAAAAAAATAATTCCAAATTATCTAAGCAAAGGGATGAAAATTCTATGGGCCGAAAGCAAAATGAATAGTTTCTTGATATTAACAACTGGCATTAAATCTTCCTCGAGCCTAAATAAACGGATTGCTTGACCTCTAACTTTTGTAGACAAACCCCGGTAATAGTTCAAGAGACCCACTAAGTGTGACACGTATACTGCACAACAGAAGTACAAGTACGGTTGGTCTTTGAGAAAATAATGTTTATTACATCCTAATTTTCTAATATATACACGACCTCCGTGGTCGAGTGGTGTACGCCGTATTTCAAGGTGTCGCCAGCTCTGAAGTCCCGGGTTCGATCCCCGGACGAGTCAATGTAAAAACCTGGTTTTCTACATTGTCTCGGGTCCGGGTGTTTGTGGTACCTTCGTTGTCTCTGAATTCCATAACACAGCTTTAGCTACTTACTTTGGGTTTAGAGCAATGTATGTGATGTTGTCCACATTTACTTATTTATTTATTTATAATCAACCATTAACTAAACGTTGACATATGTCTACAAAATTAAAATGATCTCATATTATAACAAAATTATATTTATTTAGTAGGTATGAAAATGTATCATATTTAATTGAACCTAATTTAATCTGCCTACTACAGTCATAAAGAAAGAAGTTTTTTTTAGATTCATAAATACAATTAGTTAGGTTTTTTTTATATTTATAGCTAAGACAGGACAACGTCTGTCGGGTCAGCTAGTAGGTAAATAATAAAAATAATACCTATCTCTAAATGTCAAATGTACGATACGATACAAATCGAAGTTGATATTCCCATTAGTGCACCTTCTGTTGTTTATTTTCATAGTCTAACAGATAATTGCACTAACGCATTCCCTACTTAAGTGAAAGATATAGAGCCTTCCTTCCTCATTTCACTTTGTTGCCTTTTTAATTTTATTTATTGGCTTTAGCCTTTTGTTTTAAATATCCCTTGTTAACAGACGTACGGTAGTTTATTTAGTTCGTCCCATTTTATATAATAAAAATTATACCGGCCTTTAAATGCACCACCGCTAGGCACAGGCTTATTCTCACGTAGAAAAGTCACGAGCTTTGATCACCACGCAGTTCCAATATAAACTTATTAAAATACTAGCAGCCCGCCCTGGGTTCGCACGGGTATCAAAAAAATCTTCAAAATTAAAAAAATAATATATAGCCTATGTCACCCGCGGATAGTGTAGCTTCCCAACAGTGAAAGATTTTTTCAAATCGGACCAGTAGTTCCTGAGATTAGCGCGTTCAAACAAACAAATTCTTTATATGTATATAAACAAATGCTTTATATATTAGTGATAGATTAAATTTGAGTGGTATTCAAGTCTGTTTTAATTCAGTCAATTTTACAATAAGATACAATAAAATTCAGACTTATACTAATAAAGATAACACGCAGGCATCTTTGAGTGGACCTTCGCATAATATACGTATTGAAGGGACAATTACTGCATAATAATGCAATTTGGTGACGTCACATTCACTAACTACTATCTTTTATGTACAAGACTTACTATATTATTTGATCTTGGTCATTTTCATACTAAAATATGACAAGTTTATTTCATATTAAGTGTAAGTACGGGAGAATCTTGAAAAATATTAAAGTGACGTAAAATTATTTTATTTAAATACTAGCTGTCCCCCGCGACTTTGTTCGCGTGTTTTAGTTTCAACGGTTTTTCATTTTGGCAACATTTTTCATTTATGCTCCGCTCCTATTGGTCGTAGCGTGATGTTATATATCCTATAGCCTTCGTCAAAAAACGGAGTATCCAATACAAAAAGAATTTTTCAATTCGAACCAGTAGTTCCTGAGATTAGCGCGTTCAAACAAACAAACAAACAAACTCTTCAGCTTTATAATATTAGTATAGATTTGCACAAAATTATGCATATCCTTATTTGAAGATAGGCTATGGAAATAAAATGTAATTGCGTCAAATTCCGTTTTAATTTCATAATAATATAACTGAAATTTTCTTTACAGAATGATGTACACATCTCTCCCCGTCTGTTTCCTCGTGATCGGCGCAGCACTATGCGCGCCCGAGAGGATGCAGAGTGACTCTGACCCCCACGAGACCCTGCAAGAGACCCACGACCCCCAGGGAGACCATGTTGCCCCCCTCGCGAAAAGATCCCCCCACTACGACTTCGGACTTGGCAAGAGAGCTTACAGCTACGTGTCGGAGTACAAACGACTTCCAGTCTACAACTTTGGACTGGGTAAAAGGTATTTTAAAAATAAATATTTATTCTGTGACCTATTAATTGTATTACACAAGTATTTAAGCACTATATTACCATTGGTTCACCAAATTACCACTGTGCGCGACGTGCTGCGGGTTCGATCCCCGTATGGGCCAAGTATTTCTGTTATCCACATAATAATATGCTTGTTCCAAGTTTGGGTGTTATTTGTGGATGTGAATTGAATGTTTGCGAAACCCATTACAGTGATTTTAATGACAAAAGCGTTTAAAAAAATAAAACTTGTAGATGGACACCGTTATGAAAGCAGAATTTTAATATCCTCTTTGTTTCGTAGGTCCAGACCTTACTCCTTCGGGCTTGGCAAGCGCTCGGTAGATGCAGACCAGTTTGATGAGGACAACTTCGACCAAGACTCCCTGGCTGATCTCTTCGATCAATATGATGACGCAGGTGACTATAACTTAACCTTCTAAATTATAATAATGGAATTAAGCTGATCATAATTCTTCTCACATACCTGTCATAAAGCCTTTAGCTTCATCCCTATGACTATGACTGCAGGGATAGCCGAAAGGTATAGGTCACCCCGCCAATTACCTCTGTGCGCGATGTGCCGCGGGTTCGATCCCCGCATGGGACAAGCATTTGTGTGATCCACATAAATTATAACTTAAACTTATACATAAAATATAACTTTATTTGTGTGATCCACAAATGCTTGTTCTATGTCTGGGTGTTCTTTGTGCATGTGAATTGAATGTTTGTAAAACCCCCGCGACACAAGGATTAAATACCTTGGTGAGGGAGTCGTTTAAAAAAAAAAGAACCCCTATCTTAATGGAATAATTAGGGTTACCAAAAATCCTTGGAACGCATTCTAGAAAGAAAATTAAAAAAATACATCGAATTCTCTTTTAAAATGTTAATGTTTTACCAAACGATCCAGAAAATGCTTAATTGTAGGATTTATGTGTCTTTAGGAAAAAAAAATAAGAAATCTTTTAAAAAAAATATGTCCCAAAAAAGCTATTTATTATATTATGAAAACTTTGTCCCCAGTATACGAATCGAAGCGCGCTCGTCCCTACAGTTTTGGTCTCGGCAAGCGTCAAGCTGACGACGAAACTTCAGAAGAGAAGCGAGCCAGGGCGTACGACTTCGGCTTGGGAAAACGACTACCAATGTACAACTTCGGGCTCGGCAAACGGGCTAGGAGCTACAACTTCGGCCTAGGCAAACGACTGAGCAGCAAATTTAACTTCGGCTTGGGCAAACGAGAGAGGGACATGCATCGCTTTAACTTCGGCCTCGGCAAACGTTCGGCCGAAGACGCTTCGCCCGAGGATAACGACAATTATTTTGACGTTTAATTCCGTTATTTTGTACTTAAGCGGTTTCGCCAATGGGAATTTAGGTGGAAAGAAATCTTTTCTTAAAACATGACGAATTTTTATTTTTGACTTTAAGTGCTTTTAATGTGAAGGATTGATTTTGTCTAAATATTATAAAAAAATAAATAAAAAAAAACTATTTTAGTAGTCTTCCCGAACAGTTTAAAGATTGTCATGTGAAAAAACCAGCCAATTTTCACATGGGAAACTTACAAGTGTATGATATCTAATATTCCAAATTATTAAAAAATATTTCTTTGCGATTTTCCACGAAAGTTTCCATACAAACAGTTAATTAATAATATTAAGATTTTTGACTGCATACTTCAAATAATTTTAGACATTTCAAACATTTAGAAATGAGAATGTATTTTTATGGTATTTTTAAATATTAATTTATGTTTAAAATAATATATTATGATATTTTGTTTATTTATTGATTTGTACAATTCATTTTATTTGTTTTGTAAATTATTGTTATAAATATTGTAATTTATGTAATAAATAAAAAATCATTGTAAGCCATACTATCACTGTGGAGTTACGAATGCGAGTAAACTCATAGAATAATCCTATAGTAATATTTATGTTGTTGAATAAATAATGAAGAATACAATATTTTGTTTTTCTCAACAAATTTCTTCGTGGATGAAAATAATACTTTTACCGAAATAAACGTATAAAACAGTAAAATTTATAACCTCTAATAGGTATCATAATTAAATCGTCTCATTTACACAACATTTTAGAACTTAATTATATCTCATAATTATTTAATTAGTTCATTCTTTAATACGCAGGAAAACCGAATTATTTTAGATATTCATAGATAGTATTTAGGTACCTATTTATTTAAATACTTGCTATTTTTATAAACAAAATGCACTAAAATAAAGTTACAATGTAGTGTTCAATTCCGAAATATGTTTCAATGCAATTACTTTTATAAATACACATATAAAAATATATATTAAATGAGATTATTAATAGATTTTTAGTCCTTATTTCATTTTTATTTATTTAATCTATATTAATATTATAAAGCTGAAGAGTTTGTTTGTTTGTTTGTTTGAACGCGCTTATCTCAGGAACTACTGAATTAAAAAAATCTTTTTGTATTGGATAGTCCGTTTATTGAGGAAGGCTATAGGCTATATAACATCACGCTACGACCAATAGGAGTGGAGCATAAATGAAAAATGTTGCAAAAATGAAAAACCGTTGAAACTAAAACACGCGAACAAAGTCGCGGGGGATAGCTAGTATTAAATATGAATCATCGTAAACCTACATTTAGTTCGGTATCGTTTATACCTACCTATAATATATCATACCTAAGAATGGATGTTGTTTTGAATATAATCATAAAGTACGAAATATACAAATTAAAATCAAAATATACAAATAATAGTGACATTGCATCAGATACTGTTTATTTATTTTTCTATTTATACCACATTAGCTACAGCCTCTTCACACGGGTAGACAAACATAAATGAATTATACACACAAATCTTCCTCATAAATCACTCTATCCATTGGCGAAAACCACATGAAAATGCGTTCAGTGGTTTGAGTTTATCGCGTTCAGACAGACAAACAACGCGACAGGGAACTTTGTTTTATAATATTATAGAAGATGTAGATTTATTTTTGTATAACACAAAAAAACATGTTTATATTATACAAATATACTCGAAGTACAATATAATCTAATTGTCTAAATGGAATGGTGATACTGATACCTATAAAAAAAATAAATAGCTCCCAACAGACATGAAAAACGCTTAAGTATTTAAAAAGCAGTTACTAACATTCTCTCAAGAGATATTCACAGTTAAAATCTTAATTACTTAGGAATATGGCCGGTTTACTCACGCATATTCTCGGGATCGCACAACTAGTTTCAGACTCTATAGGAGTCCCTAATCATGAGCTGCGGCGGTGTCGCGCGTGGAACAAGAAACTAGTCGGGCGATCCCGAGAATGTGCGTGAGTAAACCGTTTTGTTTTAAATAATTATTAATACTCCTCACTTAACTTATTATACAAAACAGGTGATTTAACTATTTACTTTGGGTTCAGAGCAATGTGAAATGAGAATGAGCGATGTTGTCCACATTTTTTTTATTTATTTACTTATTTATCATTTTTACAAAATCCAGGAATTCTAGTATTAGGTACAACACTAGAGTTGAGCGGCAGTTGGGAGTTAATGGCAACGAAGTCACTTACCTAGTTAAGCTAGGCCATAAAATAAAACTAGATAATATCTATAAATTATTAATTGTTACTCATTAACGCATGCGGAGCGAATATTTGTAATTAATACAAATAACAGAAGGAAAAACTTAAACTCAACTGGCGCGTCATGCCAGTGGTCGCAGGTTCGAGTCCTGCCTGAGGTTTAAGTTTTTCCTTCTATTATTTGTATTTAATTACATCTATAAATTAATTTTATAATAATCGTGACAGAGATATTTCCTCTCATTAATTAATAACACGCTTGTAACTTTCCCACTGGGCAAATGTCTCATATATCCTGCGATGATTGGTTACTTGCGAGTTGGCGATTCTAAATCCAATTCCTTCAAGAAATTTATATCTAAAAAAACCTAAAAAATATATTTTTGTTTGCAAACGGTATGATAATGTAATAACTAATCATGTTTACATTTGAAGTCGTGAGCTTGTCTCGTCTGACAGATTAATATGGGACAGTGTATCATCGCAACCCACTCCCCAAGGGTAGGCTGTAGTATTACATTACATATATATCACTTAAGCGACACCTTAGTCAGTTATTTCCTTGTTAAATAAACAAAAAGAAACACCAACTTCCTTCAAAATCTATACTAATATATAAAGCTGAAGAGTTTGTTTGTTTGAACGGGCTAATCTCAGGAACTCCTGATTCGATTTAAAAAATTATTTCAGTATTGCATAGCCCATTTATTGAGGAAGGCTAAGTATAAGCTATATAACATTACGCTGCGACCAAAGGGAGCGGAGCATAAATGAAAAATGTTGCAAAATAGAAAAACCGTTGAAACTAAACACGCAGACAAAGTCGCGGGGGACAGCTAGTATATAATAAAAATCAATTTCCATACGTATAACGGAGCATCGCTTAAGAACGGGTTTGGTTAGTATTTAATTGTTAGGACAAGGTTTTGTATGAACAAATATTTCGGAAAACCGGGAAATGACAAAAAAATAACTAAATGCGACATTGCATTTTTATATAGATTGCCAGGACGACTGTTAGATCAGTTAATTATTGTATTAGAGTAATCACATACTGTTGACATTTATATTATTTACTAATATATAAAGCTGAAGAGTGTGTTTGTTGGTTTGAACGCGCTAATTTCAGGAACTACTGGTCCGATTTGAAAAATTATTTCAGTGTTGGATAGTCCATTTATTGAGGAAGGCTATAAGCTATATAATATAACGATGCGAACAAAAGGAGCGGAGCATAAATGAAAAATGTTGCAAAAATTAAAAACTTTTCAAAATAAAACAAGCGGACAAAGTCGCGGGGGACAGCTAGTAAAACATATATACAACATTAAAAGAAAAATAGACTAGTATTTTGTTTTTAACTCTAAATAAAATATAAATGCTAACAGCTTTGATAAAAAGGCGCGCGTGTCAGAAAAACGCGGCTCAGAGCGTCCATTTTTTATATATGTATAACACAATAATATTTACATTGCGACTACCATTTATTTACAATCGAATATTGAAATTCATTGTAGTCGTCTAACGTGGTATGGGCAAGTAATGAGGAGGGATGAAAGTCACAAAACAAAAAGAGTTATGAATATAAAAGTGGATGGATATACAAGAAGAGGTGGATGGATTGTGTGGAAGATGACATGAGAAAAAAAGGGGTGAATGCTGAGATGACAAGCAGTAGGCATGAATGGAAGAAAAGTACACATTGCGCCGACCCCATATAATAATAATTGGGATCGAAGCATGGAGAAATAAGAATTGAAATTAATTGTACCCTGTAAATAGAAATACAGAATATTATAACATTGGGTATAATATTATATTACTTAGGGCTGATTTTTCCAACGCCAGATAATTTATATTCGTGGACTAAAATTGACGTCTGACAGATTTTGTATGGAAGGACTGTCAAAACTTCAAAATTATTCGTCGGAAAATATTATCTGGCGTTGGAAAAATTAGCCCTTAATCCATAGAATAAACGAAGTAGGTATATTAAGTAATGGATGCCATCCTTGAGAACAGGGATGTTGGTTTTTTTTGTATGTTTCTTACGCGATGACTCCAGCAATTGTAGATCGATTTCAAACATTAATTTTGTAATCGATAGGGTATACTTCAAATGTGATCGCATATTAATTTCATTGAAGTCGGTACTTTTTTAATAATTTTTTTATGTGTTGTTGTTGTGAAAAATACCTTATTTTTAACACCGTATTGTCAAAGAAAACCGCAAGATTACCGAGATCTCAGCAAAATGAGGCTATTTTCCAGTAGTGGGATATTTATTTAGAGATGTAATGGTATGTATGTTTGGCTGTATTATGCCCAAAAATCATTCTATGACATGAAAAAATTACAGCTAAGAGTTACCGATATGTGATGTCCTTCGCATACTTTTTCATTGCATATTTTGTATTCTATTCTACGCGAACGAAATAGTATACATCAGACACTTGTGTCATTTTTAAATGTCAACATACCTAAAGACAGCCTGTGAACTGCACACATCGCTATCCTTAAGGTCACTGCACACGAACTACATGTGCACTCACTATTACATTTTTTGGCCGACGCGACACACTAACCTAAGAATTTGAAAGTATTGTACACGACGATGACGACAAGAACTTTTCTTTAAAAATCATTAATAAAATAAAAGCTTAACTCTATCAACCAATTCTGCAAAGCACGACAAAATTCAAAATTCTAAGCTACAAGGTTCTTTGGTAAAATTTCAAACTTTCCATGCTATATAAGTTGCAGTGAACTATAATAATATTTCTTTGCCGATAGTGTTCGTGTTAGGACCCAAAGTAACACCGTGCTTCATGTTATAAAAATTAAATGCTTAAATTGCAGTTCGCAGCTCGGTGGCGACTTTTAGTGGTCCGTGTGCATCGCCCTTAGTCTCAAGAGGGTGGTCTAGCCTTCACAGATTCTTAATGTTTTATCTAAAAAGGAGAAACGGCGCAACAAACTCCCAAGCGCACGTTACTATCCATCACTAAATTAAATTCTTATATTTATATCGGGTAAAAATGCTGGCAAAAAAACTAATCAATTACTGAGATAGCGAGTTACCTAATGACGCGTTGTAAAGTGCCTAAAGTTAAATAAATAAAAATATTAAAACAATATTAGCTTTATTATGTCGCGGTGGTCTAGCGGTTCAACGAACGAATTTGTATGCAGGTAGGCAAGGTTGCAGGTTCAAACCCACTATAGGCAAGTGCCAATGGGAATTTTTGAAAGTTATATATACTTTCTTAACCATTCTAAGACACCACTAGCAAACGGTGAAGGAAAACATCGTTAGGTATCTTGGATTCCAGAAACAGAAATCTGAAATCGCCAACCCGCAAGTGAGCAAGCGTGGTGATCAATGCTCGTGCCTTCTCTACATGAGAAGAGGCCTGTTTTTATAAAGGTATATAATGTTATTTCATAAAGTTCACTTATATAAATGTTAATTTATTCCACGCACAATAAAAATGAATTACAAAGTGACCAACTTTAATAGCCCATAAGACTTTATCAGTTACGGTCAGGCCGGTGAAAATATTAGTTTACATAGTGAAGCATTTAAACATCTTTTGCATAACTAGCTATTAAGTAGATACTCTTTATTTATTTAATTGAAAGCATCATTAACCTAACTCTCCTGTACCTCTAGGTAATTATTATAACGCTTCCTATAATCTATATATATACTAATATATAAAGCTGAAGAGTTTGTTTGTTTGAATGCGCTAATCTCAGGAACTACTGAAAAAATTCTTCCAGGGTTGGATAGCCCATTTATTGAGGAAGGCTATATATAAAATATATTTATTGGTAGAGTTACTATTAATTAGTTAGCTAAATATATTGTTTACATACTTAGTATAAAATAAAGTCGCTCGAGCTGTTTGTACACTTAGATCTTTTAAACTACGCAACGGATTTTAATGCAGTTTTCAGCAACAGATAGAGTGATTCAAGAGAAATGTTATATTTATAATACATGCATATTAATATTATACGCTACAGCGGCAACAGCGGTATATAATAATTATTAATAATTTTATGTTTAACTAGCTGTCCCCCGCGACTTTGTTCGCGTGTTTTAGTTTCAACGGTTTTTCATTTTTGCAACATTTTTCATTTATGCTCCGCTCCTATTGGTCGTAGCGTGATGTTATATAGCCTATAAACTTCCTCAATAAACGGACTATCCAATACAAAAAGAATTTTTCAATTCGAACCAGTAGTTCCTGAGATTAGCGCGTTCAAACAAACAAACAAAAAAACAAACTCTTCAGCTTTATAATATTAGTATAGATTAGATTAGTTTATTTTATAATTCCTTTTGTATGTATATATAGTTAAGTTAAGTTTGTAAATATTTAAAATTGTTAATTGACTACTTACAATAAATATAAATAACATAATACAATATCTAAAGAAAACTCACACGTGGCCACCTGATTCTAAACTAGCCAGAGCATGTAATACGGCAACTAGACAACTGATAAACATACTTATATATTTCTAAATACATACATAATTATTATAGATAAATTACACCCAGACAAAATACAAATGATCACGCTCACCACACAAAGATTTGTCATGAGTGGGAATCGAACGCACGACCTCCGGTTTAGCAGTCAGGGTCACTAACCACTAAACAAACAGCAACATGCCAAACGTGTTAAAAACAACATGTTTTAGAAAATACAACTGATACGCTTTCATATTTATTTTTATTTTTCCACTACTAGGTATTGTACTTTATTTTGTATTCACTAATCAGTCTAAAATGATATTTATTTACACTTACATAAAGTCGATGTTTCTTAAAGTGGAAATAACATATATGTGTTTACTTTTTCAATAGATAGTACAAGCCAGTCTAAAATGATATTTATTTACACTAACATAAAGTTGATGTTTCTTTGAGAGGAAATAACATCAATTGGCGCATGAATTTAAAAAGTCTATAGAATATTATTTTTAGTCCACTACAAGAGGAGTATACCTGTTTAAATGTTACTTGAGTAGAACTTAAAAATAAGAGTTATATTTAGCAATTATAAAGCTATGACATAAACATTCCTGTAAGCATAATAGACTGATGACAGCGCGCAATGCCTAACCATGCGCCGCATACAGTGCGCATATCAAACTGAACCAACCTGATTTCATGAGGTAAATCTATACTAATATTATAAAGCTGAAGAGTTTGTTTGTTTGTTTGAACGCGCTAATCTCAGGAACTACTAAATTCTTTTTGTATTGGTTAGTCCATTTATTGAGGAAGGCTATAGGCTATATAACATCACGCTACGACCAATAGGAGCGGAGCATAAATGAAAAATGTTGCAAAAATGAAAAAGCGTTGAAACTAAAACACGCGATCAAAGTCGCGGGGGACAGCTAGTGTACAATATTTAGAAGGTTCCGTATCTGATAAGGAAGATAAGCACAAACAAAATGCAAGTAGTATGCAAAGACATTAAATAAATAATTCATACTAATTTTGTTTCAAAAACTTAATATAAAAATTAAAAATTCAAATTATAGTTATGTTAAGTACCCCGAAAGTAACCATGTTAAAAAATAATTAATGTAAATGTAATATATTTTTTTTGGGAATCTCCATAAAAATAAAGTGTGACTTTTTAAATAATATAAAAAATGTATCGTGTCATAATGATGTCCGAGTGTTACCTGTCTCCTGGCCGGTGACCCACGCCCTGATGAATTATTCTGATAAATCAAAAGGTTAAAAGCCCTCGATCAAACTTTTCCCGCCCTTATTTCTGTCCCTGTGACGCAATTATTTTGTTTATGCTTCTCTGTACGAGTCAGTGTCGTTGTTGTTCGCGATATGAAAAAAATCATTTCCTATAAACAAAATCTGATAAAAATTGATCAAAGTATTCAGTTTTATTCAGGATATCAAGATACAAAACACAAACTATCCTCGAATTACGTAGAGTATTATTCCTTGGATTTATCTATCTAGACAGTAACTTTAGTCATCATGTATTTATATTATTGGTAGCGGTACCCCGCGGTTTCACCCGCGTATTTAGTCCCCGTTTCCGGGAGTCATATTATTATTGTTATTCTGTATTCAGGGTAAAGAGACGAATCCAACAAATGAAAATCATGAAAATCGGTCCATTCGTTCTTGAGGTATAAATGGCGTAAACCCGACTTTGTTTTATAGGTATTCAGTATAGATTAGTAACGATATCATTTTACCTTTGACCCATAGGTTATAAAAATTTGAGCACTTATTAAATTTTAAAAGAAAAAAAAAAGGTTTAGTGATGGTATAAAGTGAAAAATTGAACCGTTACCTGCGGTACCCTAAATTTTCGCGCATTTGACTATGCGTGTCGCGTTCAATTCAAAATTGGCAACCGTGGACAGGCTCAAACAAACGCTTTTACATAGTTAGTATATAGTTAATTCTGTATCCCGGACAAACGAACAGTGGACAATAGAATTTCCTTGATTGTAACACACATGCCTACTTTTTAAGTGAATGCTAATTTATATTGGGGTAGCAGCAAGCGTCAGTATCGGGAAAGATTGACTTAAAAATATACTATCGCGAATATTTGATTTGACGCGACCGATTTACTCGATTTCAGTGTGTCAAAGACGCCAGTAACTTTAAATATGGTATTTTTAATAAAAATCTTGACGGTGAAGCAACTGCTTGGCAGATTCTGTATTCAAATTCTTTATAGAACATTTAAACTTAGTTATCTGCTAAACAGCTGTTGCTTAACACGTCGAGATTTTTATAATTATGGCCAACTAGCTGTTCCCCGCGGCTCCGCCCACGTGGATGTCAGGAATCAAAAAAAAATAGCCTTTGTCCTTTCTTAGGCTCTAGAATATCTATGTACCAAATTTCATTGAAATCGGTTTTGTAGTTTTGGCGTGAAAGCGCGACAGACAGTTACTTTTGCTTTTATAATATTAGTAACGAAAATTATAAAAATAGATTTTATTTGAAAAATAATAAATCGCTTTTTTCTCATTTGTTTTAGCGTTAAACATTAACCCTTTTCAATTTTTTGTAGAAGTACGTCTTACGAAAGTCATTGTAAGACCGGTCCGACATTTCTTTTTCGAAGTAATTCGCTAAAACAAAGCCATAAAGTGTCAAAAACATAAGAAGTAGCGACGAGAAATACTGTTGGTCCTTAGCTCCTAAGGAAAAGGACCGCATTCCCATTAAAACCTTCCATCCATTAACGGGAAGTAGCAAAAGAAACGTGCGCAGACACTAACATACTAAGTTCTGTTTTGTTTCTTTGCCCCTAAATTGGCTAAGGAGATATTTCCTTTTAAGCGAGCAAATGGAAAAAATAAAATACATTTGCAAAATAAAGCTATACGCACTTGAACATAGAGTTATTAGAGTTAGGTATCCAAATTGTATTCTGTATTCTGTTACCGCTATATCAAATCAAATCAAAACTCATTTATTTAAATTAGGCTACAAAGTAGCACTTTTTAAACGTCAAAATAATAAAATAGACAGCACCCGATTTGCCCACCCTACACCGCTTCCTAAGTGCTCTAGCTGTGGAGAAGAAACGGCGCAACAAACTCCACAGCAGCACGCTGTCTTACTGTAATTACAATAATACAAAAGTAAAATTTTTGGGACCGTGCCAAATAAACAAGCGTTTGAGGTCCATTGTGAAATTATAAGTAGGTATAATCTAGACAGACCCAAAGTCAGCAGATCGACCAGTCACCGCAAGCAGCACCCGTTCACGAGTATGACGCAAGGGTCAGCCATCACCTCCCTCGCCATATTAGAGGGAAGGAGGTGACCCGACCCAAGACGCCACCGCAGGCAATGACAACTAAGGGAGCATGACGAATCTGCTGCAGGCATACAAAAAAATAATAATAATAATAAAAACCTCAGACACTGATTTACTGCACTGTCTCTTAACAATATGGCATTAAAAATAGCTACATAATAAATTTTATCATTAATATAATTATACATTTTAATAAATGTAAATAAAAAAGAAGTAATAATTTACATAATATACATTATACAATACGCATAATCGTATTAAAAATAACAACAATAAAAGGGTTCCCATACAATATTTTATAGTTATTTGTAAAAAATTAGTATATCAAATTACTAAGTAAAACATAAAAAATATGTTAAGTTAGTAATATACTATCGCGATTAACATTACTTATTTTTACATTTCTGACTTTTCTTAGACAACATGAAGATGACGTATTAAAAAGAAACAAAAAAAATCAACATCGCGAAGGCCTGTTTAAAATAGTTTTAGTTAGTTTAAAAAGACCTGAGTTTTATTATTCTTAGAAATTGTTAGCACAACACCATTGGTTTAGGTGCTATAAATTGACCTTCAAAACTTAAACAAAGTAGGAGCTATAAAAAGCGAATATTTTTCCTGTCTTTATAAATAATTAATTAGCATTTTTGTTTTTAAAGTTGTGACTGCAGAAGACGTACAATGGCTAGCAATTAGGCACCAGCTTCAAATCAAATGGAAATTAATAAAAACGGCGGCAAATAAAATAAGGTTTGTACGAGTTTCGTGAATAACTTCAGTTTTAATTAGTTTCCACCATTTTGTTTTGTGCGGCTTTGAAAAGTGTAGTAGGTGTTTTTATTTACCACTCTTGGTATTTTAAATAGATCTCAATGTACAGTAGACTACACCTCGGATTTAACACTTTGACATAAAAAGAACTTTTACATCTAAAAACCAGCTGTTATAAGAGGTCTATTTTTAAAAGATTTCAAAAACGCCTTTGTCGGAATTTTCTTTTTTTATGTGTGTTTCCTGATTACTTGAAGATGCCTAAATAAATTTAGATTTTTTTTTTGTTTAAAATGTTATACATACTTCTCAGGTGGTCCCATAGTCAGAATCTGATGAAGGGATCCTAGAAATTTTAACAGGCACGTATTACGTTTTTCAATTATTTCTTTGAATTTCTTTAAATTTGGAATGTCCATCACTTACTTTGAATTCGGTTTTTTTTTACATTTATATATTTTGTGTTGCGACCACTGGTGTGCCATCTACCGTAGGTGCCTAGTAAACGGTAACCGTACTGGGTTTATTACCCTATGGGTACAAAAAGTGTCACAATGATCTGGGTTGATATATGAAAGATGAAGTTTCTCATAATATCATATGGAAATAGTTCTCAGTAGTTCTGAACAGTTAATGAAATATTTGTGAAATGCAATAGTGAGAGAAATGTGTATTACCTACTATAAATTAAACTAACTACTAACTGTTTGTTAACTTGGTATGCAAGTATCCCCTAGTCGGCAATAATTAGTGGTTAAGCGACTTAAAAAAAAGAAACTCCTCAATTCAATACGTAAAATTATTGGTACTGCATCATATTCACATATCACATCTATAAGAGGTTCTAGCAATTGTATACAAAATGTTATAAGTGTTTGTATGTAGGTATGTATGTATCCATTATTTTTTTCCGAGAGTATTGATCGGATTGTGACCATTATTTTTTTATTGGCTTACATAGGGAAGTCTAACTAGGGAACAGTGCAAGTATCATCAAGATTGTTTTAGTATTTTTCAAGATATGGGTCAATATGAGTGTAATTGGGACGGCCTGGCTTATTAATACGAGCTATAACGGCTGTGGTATCAAAGGGACCAAATCTCAGAATCTTTGTTAATTGTACCACCCGATTTTGTACCTACCTACTATAAAAATATTATTTCTTAATTTTCAGTTATTTTTTTAAGTCGATTTTTTTTTCTATTTTAAAAAACAAGAGATTATGAAACATTATAATACGTTAGTTTGACTACTTTCGAGGAAAAATGCCAGCAATAAATTCCGTAGGCTTTTCGGTCGGTTGACGTTGAATAGGGGCGTGCCACGATCACTGCCCGCAGCATCGGATTCTGACCTAAACCCTTTGACGTGAGGACTCGTCGCGCCTACGTCAAGGGATCATGAACGTTTGTACTATGTAGATTCTGTTGTACCAACGGACCAAGATTTGGCCGAGAATTTAGTCCCAAATTAAGGGTTTAGAAAAACATGATTGGGGCGGAGTTGGGTCACTAGTTGAAAGACCATAAATTACTTTTAAGTTTTTGTTTTATCGAATTCTAGTAAAATAATCATGTGGGCCGTGCATTACTGAATGGCAGCAACTTTGTGACGTCAGTAGATAGTTATCACCTGTTCTGGCTCACAAGTTTCGTGGCCTCCAACGGCTGATTTTTTGGATGACGAAGCGATGGATCCTAAAATATAAATCTAAAATATAAATCCTAAAATATAAAAAAAAAGGTTTTGGCATGCTCTGATCACGTTTCTGAGGTCCATTTTTGTGTAGGATGCGCGGTTCCGGAGATATATAAATCAATTAAATAATCAGATCTTTGTTAATTGCACTCTCATTAGCGTTTCATTGTTCTCCTCTTTCCTTGAACCCTCATTACGATGGTATCGATGTTCTTATCTATTACTCATTGTTCGCTCTGAATATGACTGTTATTGTATAGTTCTATTGTTCATGAACTGCTATGGTATTCAGAATCATCAATAAAACACTTTCGTTCTTTTTGTTTCATATTTTTATTTCTAAATTTTATTATTACTTATAAAATATGATCGGAACATCTCATCCACTAAAATATCATTGTACAGTGTGTTCCCTGTAAATATGTTCGTAAAACTATGCATTGAACATCCCTGAAACTTATATAACAAATACATTAAGCAATATTCACCACAAACTGAAGTCAAATCATTCTGAATCCTATCGACATTCCAATTCCATCTTTTACAATTCCTTTTTAAAAACTCTAGATGATATCGCACAGGTGCTCGCCCATATGAATCAAAATATTGCCCGATGCCATTCGCATCGATATGTATAGCTACCCAGTGTGAACCTGGTTTATCATCCGTATCCAAATTGCATATTACATACGTTGGTACATGGGTATACATGGGCAGTCTATTAGCAGCATAAACATTATTTTCTAGACTGAGATGAATCTTTTTCAGATGTTGTTGTACTTCTAATGTATCCATGATATTACTACTATTAGTAGATTATTACAGTACCAATCTTTTCAATGGATAACATAACAATGATCAATTATAATGATTTGAAAATGTTAAATTGTATTCTTTTGTAATGATTTTATATGAATCATGGAATCTGTGCAGCGAGGGAATGTGAGATAAGTTTGTTGATTCATAAAGTTACTATCAGTTTCTTTGTACTTAGGAATTTGTTTTAGATTAGAAATAACTTAGTGGTGCTATTTAAGACCGAGCATTTACAGTCATACAGTCAGTCTATGGTCGTTTGATCGCAGTGGATTGTATACTCGTATATTTACCAATAATTCGTTTGTGTTACTTCAACGCATCATTACTCATGGAGGTAAGTGTTTATTCTTTTAACAAATTTACTTTTATTTCTGCTGTTTTTTTTCCTATAATGTGTGCGTGTGTGTGATTAAGTGTAAACAAATTGATATTAATTAACATGATAACTGTGTTGTTGCAGAAATCATTCAACTTCGCAGACGATAATGAAAATACCTATAAACAGTATTACTACTCACCACTCTCCCCTCAACACGAAGAAGAGAGTGATGACATCGTCATTAATAACAAATGCGATGGCGGAAAAAGGAAATCGCAACCGATTGATAATTTTTTTGAAGTGGCACCAATAACAAAAAAGAAAAAACTATTATCGTCAACCGCGGCACGAGCCGCTAGAGATGGTGTCTCATACATTTCTACTAATTCTGATGATGGGGACCAAGCAACGCATCTCATAAAAATTGAAATATACGATATGAAGAAGCTATGCAAGATTCCAACTACTGATCATTGGAAGAATAATAAGGATAGCATCTACGACAACACAAACGGCCTCGTATACAATATTACAAAGACAATAGCAGAAAGTGAAAAAGTTAAAAAATATTTTTTTAACAATACTTAACAGTCATTAGCTGATCATTAGTGAATGTGATTCTGTTTACTTAAATTAATGTTTTGTACTCTTTAGTTTACTAATTGATTTTCTAATCTTTTGTTAATTGTTGTACTATAAATATGGAAAGCATCAGTGAAGTGTGCACCAGTGCTTTCTTTTCCACATGGAAGAGAATATGGAACTATTCAACAGTGATTTCAATCAGGAGATGTCTAAAGTTTGTGATGAAATGGAACAACGTGAACTGTTAGATACTGAAGTGTGCACCAGTGCTTTCTTTTCCACACCCATAGAAGAGAATATGGAACTATTCAACAGCGAGTTCAATCAGGAGCTGTGTAAAGTTTGTGATGAAATGGACCAGTGTGAACTGTTCGATTCATCATATGATAATGAGTTGTATAATCACTGTGTGATGGTTGAAACTCAGTTTAAGTAAGTAAAATAAACATAAATTTCGGTCATAATTTACACATTGTTTTGTTTAGTTTTTTTAATAAATTTAAACATTTTACCAGTCAACCACTACAAAATGGAAGAGGAATGAAGCGAACGAGTAGCGAAGAACCCAAGATCATCAAAATACCAAGAATGGAAGAAGAAGCGTCTACCTCTGCAGGGACCAGTGTCGGTAACGATGATCGAGTAGAATGTCTAACATGTCATATATTCATCAAGAAAAGGTATTTAGCTAATCATTTTAAAAGTAATGTTCACAAAAATAATCTTTTAAATTCACATAATTCCTTATCAAACGTTAATATTATTGAATCTGCTTTTGGCAACAGAATTTTATAGCGTAATTTATAATGTCCCCAAGCTAATGTGTCAATATTATTATCTAAAATATATCTCTTTGTGTCATTATGCGATAAACAAATCTTATTTATTTTTTGTGTAAAAATTGTGTGTTTAATTGATTTAAATCTAAGCATACTACAATATTGAACATTTTTTTTAAATAGAGAAGACTTATAACTATTTATTGTCATCTTTTTAGTGATACATTTATTTACCCCTTTTGCTTTGGCTATAACCTTATTCTCTAAATCAAAAGCGTACATTTTAGATCTCAAACCTACAAATTCTTTCATGATTTTTCCATTATTTTCATCTTTGAAAAACCCTAATTTCTTTTTATTTAATTTTGGATATTCAAAAATATTATTTGTATCATAATCTGACGTATCAAAGTATGATGAAAGGTCAGGTTTTATATCGATGTAAACATCATCTGTAAATATATGATATATTAAACTATCCGTATCTGTATACAATAATTTGATTTTACTAAACTTTTTAATCATATAGTTATAATGAAAATCATACATTAACGTTTTTGAAATATCTAAAATACAAAACCCTAAATAAATTGGTTTGTTATATATTAACTTAGTCTTCCGCAACTGAACCGCAACTAGATCTTCCGAAAATATTGAAAGACTATGAAATTGTGGTTTAGCGATTAGATCTTGAGCACCTAAAGCTTTACCTCGGTTCTCCCAGTGTGTAACTAATTTTACGTTAACCCTTTTTTCAATATTCTCCATAGTCTTACCGAAGACTGAATTATTCATTAATTTATAAAAATCTTTTTCAAAATCTGTCATTGCTAACGTTCTAAATTTTGTATTTAGATCTATGTACTTTTTTAACCAGGGAAACTGTTTAAATTTTAAAACTCTATGAATTCTAGTTAATTTTACACTCATTTCTATGCACTGTTTTAAATTTCTGTAATGAATTACATATTTATATTTATTATTTAAATTTGGGACTAGTTTATTCTCATTAGTATTACCTACACAAATGTTTTCTGGACATAAAGGAAAGTCTGAATGTAAATCATGAAGTTCGTCAGGATATTCTAAATCAACTTCTAAAATGAAACCAAAGTCTGATGTTTCAGACACATTAAAATCTGTATTCGGATTTACCCATTCAAATCCACCAGTAGGAAGATATTGAGACATAGCCCAACCATATAAATTGTTAGCATCAAAATATGTGATATACGAATTTGGTTTCTCTGCATCATAATCCCCCATGTATTTATTATATTATTAGCCCTAGCATAACGATTACTACATTGAGATACACCACCTCTGATACCTGACCTAATAAATGCAATTTTCTCATAATCTGTTAAAAGTTCTAATTCTATTTGTGTATATTTTAACATTGCATCCCAACTTAAACCTGGAGCTGTGTAATAATACATAGCTTTCGAAAGTTTTCAAATACATCGGATAAAAGTAAAACGTCTGTTTTTAAATACAAGTTTGAGTAATCTAGCATATTACAACAACCAAAGTGTTCCCAAACATCTTTAGCATGATTGTAATCTTCATTTGAAATATGGGAATCTGTGAGCGAGCTATAAAAACTATTTTGATCAGGGAGTGATGTTAGGTTTAAACTATCATAATTAGTCATAAATTCATATGGATAAACTCCTTTCCGTTTTAAACGAATGAAATCAACATCATTAGGGAAATTTCTACGTAATTCTTGAAATTGATCATTACCGAGATTTTTGGCTAATTGATCTAATTTACATGGTAAAAACTTAAAAGAATCTATGAATCTTAATATAACTTCATGTTTATTTATTTTAATTTTTTTGGAAAAGGATATATATTTTTCTTTATTTTGAGGAATAACTTCAACTTCACCATCACAAAATTTTAATGCGTGAACAATAAAATGAGCATCATAGTGACAAAGGTTGTGTAAAAATATTGGTATATGACGTGGTGTTCTGAACTTAGAGCTACATGATTCATGAGCAACACCTACAAAAGTACCAGTGTACCAATCAAAATCATAAAAAGGTTCTGCTAACTCTGTCTCACAAATATAACAAATGGTTGCGTTTGAAATTTGGTTTTTGTCTTCATTTGTTAACGGAACTGAACATTTTTGAAGTCTACTCTTTTGATTTACCTCTTTTAAATTTTTTGATAAACTTTCCATAAACACTTGTGTACAGTTGGGACCACTATATGTTACATATTTTGATAAATTATCATCATATGAACATTTTATATAATAACCAAAACTATACACTTCATGTTTCTGAATGTTATGTGTGAAAGGTTTGGATGGATCGTTAGAAGATGATTCTATCGGATTTAAAAAAGCTTCAAAATCAGCATAAACTACGAATGGTATCTTTAACTTTTTTTCATAACTATCAAATTTAATTTTATCATTTGAAATAGGTTGACCAAACCAATTCTTTTTTGAAGTTTCACTGTTTGGTAATTCTGTACAAATGTGGGTACAATCGTGTTGTTTGTGGTTATTTAACCTTTCCTGAGATGGAAAATGAAGTAGACATGCATTGCAAATGTACATGGCGTGACACTTTTGAAATTTGTTTACTAACTAGACGCGATAATTTTTTTATATAACAATAATGATTTTTTGAATCCCTAGAATAAAATAATAAATTGATATGTCTAGCTTTACGACACTTTGTTAAAAATAATGGACCTTCTATAGAATTACATCGTTTTTCTTGATTATATTCTAACCCAAAAACATTAATACTAATATCATTTAATTTCTCTACTTTTGCTATGTCAGAAATTTTAACAGGAAAGGAAACACCATCAAATTTAAGCTTATTTGTATGTTTAACGTACGATGATACTCGATCCGCATTTTTGTTTACGGGATATAACGCTGAGAGTAATGCCCATTTTAAACAACAAAATCTTCGTTTTTTACATTTACAACAGCCTTTTTTAATTTTATGTCATAGGGGAGATCTATGTAGGAAGTACCGCGTAGGGGGTTGAATTTATTTACATTCATGTCTATAGATTTTATGTTTTTTAGACTCCATCCACTATCTTTTTTTTCAAATGCACTAATTTTACTAGTAATTGTATCACTTAAAGATGAAACAAAAATAGTTAAGTCATCTCCTTGACAAATAATATAGTTAACTGTTTGAAAATCAAACGTATCATGAAGATCTTTAGTTTGTTGAACAAATTCTGCATGCAATATGAAATTTACTTTAAAAAT
This sequence comes from Diachrysia chrysitis, assembly GCA_932294365.1. Classification (NCBI taxonomy): domain Eukaryota; kingdom Metazoa; phylum Arthropoda; class Insecta; order Lepidoptera; family Noctuidae; genus Diachrysia; species Diachrysia chrysitis. Next base: position 1,168,233 of record OW028659.1, on the reverse strand, counting down.
TTTTTTAGAGTTCTTTGAAATCGTTCAACAATACTAGCCTTAATATCAGGATTGTTAGTAGTATAATAATTAATGTTTTTGAATTTAAAGTATTTTTGTACATCTTTTGAAACAAATTCTGTACCTTTATCAGATTGTATATGAGTAGGGGTTGTATTACTTTCAGTAAATATACTTTCAAAACATTCTTTAACTGTTTCTGAGTTTTTCTTTTTCATTGATCTTGCAAAAGCATATTTACTAAATACATCAATAACACAAAGTATTTAGTTGAAACCATCATTATATTGGGAATAAGTTCGCATATCACTCAAATCAGCTTGCCACAGTTCATTAATATTTGATAGAATGTATCTATTACGCGGGAATTTTTTCTGAATGGGTTTATGTAATGTGTATGTTTCTTGTGATTGTAGCCATTCCTTTACTTGCTTTTTATCCATTTTACCCTTCGTGGCATTCGATAATTTATTAATACTACTAAAACCAGCAGGATTAGATGGATCATAATAAATTCTGTTAATTTCTTCTAGTACGGAGTCCATTTTTCCCAATCGATCTTTTTACGTATTTTATTTATAGATCTTTTATCTCCACTGCTCGGTGTAGAAAATTCTTGATCTTCAATATTAGGGGTTTTGTTCAGATCTTTTGCTTGAAGTTGTTTAATAAACTCACATCTCTTTGGGTTTCCAATATAAGTAAGTGGTACTTTAATATCTTTTAATGCTTTAGCAAATCTATCCCAACCTATCGGATCACTTTTTTTTAAGGGTCTTAGTGAATCATTTATTAAATCAACAATATTACTTCCAGGAATTTTTTCACTATCAATTATGACTGTACCTTCATTATCCCAATGTATTTTACTTTTACTTGTTCCAACTAAGTTTAATAATAACTCACCTTTTTTATTATAAGTTTTTGGTATTAAACTGAGTATTTGAGCTGGTGTGTAAAGTGGATTTATATCATTTTCTTTACTTTTAATGGATCCATTCTCCTCCGACAGAGATTCAACATCAACTATACTTTTTAGATCTCTATCTTTATTTTTAAAGCCAATTTTAAACTCATTTGAATCTTCATTATATGTATCAGAATAAATTGGCAATCTTAGTGGTTGACGATTCTCTTCAGTAAAGTGAAGGTATCTTTGTAATGTTTGTAAATATAACATCCACTTCTTACGATCTTCTGTCTTACTATTCATAATATTTTGCATTTCAATATCTAATCGAGACAAATTGTTATTAACCTTATTTTCTTGTTTTAATTTTTCAATCAATCCAGGTTCAATAAGTATCATTTTCTTAGCATTTTCCATGTTAACTGCTTAACCCACTTACTAATCCACTCAATATTGCACCCAATATTATTGGTAAGAAAGCTCCTCCTTTTTGTATAATTATATTTTTTCTTAGTTTATGTTTACACTTATGCACCAGTTTACGAAGTATATTTTTGAGTTTATTCAATTTTTGTTTATCCTGATCTTTAAGAGGTACCTTTCCTTGTAAAACGTTATGAATACATTCACAAATACAGTTTATTTCCTCCTCATCACATGTTTTAAGTAATGCTCTTTGATATTTTGGTTTAAGCGTATGCAAAGCGCTTAGCAAATGTTTATGCGTTGTGAGTCGACGATGCATCATTTAGAAATGATTTGAATTGTTTGATTCTTGGTGTATTTAAACTCTTTTGTGGGGACATAGACTGTGCAGTAACCATTAAATGGGAAGACATTTGATTTGATACGACAAAAATCATTGGTATTCTGTTTTAAATCTACCATTAAATATCCATGCGCTTCTAAAGTTGCATCTCTGTAGGCATCTTCAATGAATTTTGGGTTATCTGGCGATACTTGTCGCGCTAAAAATCTTATTTGAGTTTTATCTCGAGGGTTTTTAAAATATATTATATAACTTGAGTTTAAAGAAATGTCTCTTTGACCTTTACCCTGATGAAATAAATTTTGTGTTAAATAAAATACACTTAGATTCCTGTGATGACTACCTTTTGTAAATATATCCACAATTCTTCCATCAGACTCTCTCATTAGATCATCAATAATAACAAGATGTGGGTTTTCGCCGTCAAACATATTAAGATTTGGAATTCCTTGATGATAGTTAACATTTGGTAAATTATATAAAGGTTGCATTTCATCAAAGCACCAGGTGACCTGATTAAAATCACAATTACATATTTCTTTAACTGATTTTATGAAATTTGTTACAAAATTTGATTTCCCGCATCCACTTGGTCCTGCCACAATAGCAGTAAACGGATGGATAAAATGAAACATTACACACGTCTAGAGTTCAAAGGGATGAAGTAAGAAATGAAAGTGTTGATGTATAAAAAATATTATTTATTGCTAAAATAATATAAAACAGGTAATAATAATTAATAAAAGACAGAATGACTAGTATACTATTTCTAACACAATTAGTACGTATCGGAATTTTACAATATTCTTAAATGTATGCTCACAGTTTTATCATTACTTACAAAACATTATTTACATTCGAATAATTATAACTCTAACACAATTAGTACTTATCAGAATTTTACAATCTTCTCAAATGTATGTTCACAGTTTTATAATTACTTACATTACATTATTTACATTCGAATAATTATAACTCTAACATAATTAGTACATTATAATTTTACAATCACCTCAACCTTAAATGTATACACACACATTAGCGTAATTTATAATGTCCCCAAGCTAATGTGTCAATATTATTATCTAAAATATATCTCTTTGTGTCATTATGCGATAAACAAATCTTATTTATTTTTTGTGTAAAAATTGTGTGTTTAATTGATTTAAATCTAAGCATACTACAATATTGAACATTTTTTTTAAATAGAGAAGACTTATAACTATTTATTGTCATCTTTTTAGTGATACATTTATTTACCCCTTTTGCTTTGGCTATAACCTTATTCTCTAAATCAAAAGCGTACATTTTAGATCTCAAACCTACAAATTCTTTCATGATTTTTCCATTATTTTCATCTTTGAAAAACCCTAATTTCTTTTTATTTAATTTTGGATATTCAAAAATATTATTTGTATCATAATCTGACGTATCAAAGTATGATGAAAGGTCAGGTTTTATATCGATGTAAACATCATCTGTAAATATATGATATATTAAACTATCCGTATCTGTATACAATAATTTGATTTTACTAAACTTTTTAATCATATAGTTATAATGAAAATCATACATTAACGTTTTTGAAATATCTAAAATACAAAACCCTAAATAAATTGGTTTGTTATATATTAACTTAGTCTTCCGCAACTGAACCGCAACTAGATCTTCCGAAAATATTGAAAGACTATGAAATTGTGGTTTAGCGATTAGATCTTGAGCACCTAAAGCTTTACCTCGGTTCTCCCAGTGTGTAACTAATTTTACGTTAACCATTTTTTCAATATTCTCCATAGTCTTACCGAAGACTGAATTATTCATTAATTTATAAAAATCTTTTTCAAAATCTGTCATTGCTAACGTTCTAAATTTTGTATTTAGATCTATGTACTTTTTTAACCAGGGAAACTGTTGAAATTTTAAAACTCTATGAATTCTAGTTAATTTTACACTCATTTCTATGCACTGTTTTAAATTTCTGTAATGAATTACATATTTATATTTATTATTTAAATTTGGGACTAGTTTATTCTCATTAGTATTACCTACACAAATGTTTTCTGGACATAAAGGAAAGTCTGAATGTAAATCATGAAGTTCGTCAGGATATTCTAAATCAACTTCTAAAATGAAACCAAAGTCTGATGTTTCAGACACATTAAAATCTGTATTCGGATTTACCCATTCAAATCCACCAGTAGGAAGATATTGACATAGCCATAACATAGCATACACAGAACATAGCCCAACCATATAAATTGTTAGCATCAAAATATGTGATATACGAATTTGGTTTCTCTGCATCATAATCCCCCATGTATTTATTATTAGCCCTAGCATAACGATTACTACATTGAGATACACCACCTCTGATACCTGACCTAATAAATGCAATTTTCTCATAATCTGTTAAAAGTTCTAATTCTATTTGTGTATATTTTAACATTGCATCCCAACTTAAACCTGGAGCTGTGTAATAATGGGCAGGATCTAAATCATATGTATTAATACATAGCTTTCGAAAGTTTTCAAATACATCGGATAAAAGTAAAACGTCTGTTTTTAAATACAAGTTTGAGTAATCTAGCATATTACAACAACCAAAGTGTTCCCAAACATCTTTAGCATGATTGTAATCTTCATTTGAAATATGGGAATCTGTGAGCGAGCTATAAAAACTATTTTGATCAGGGAGTGATGTTAGGTTTAAACTATCATAATTAGTCATAAATTCATATGGATAAACTCCTTTCCGTTTTAAACGAATGAAATCAACATCATTAGGGAAATTTCACTACAGTCTACACAAACAAGCATTAAAAATGGATTGTGGATTCACTATAAACCAATTTCATCTCTTGCTGATGATGGACCTATCGAGTTTCAAGTTCCTGGTACAGGCGACGATTACATAGATTTGTCACATACATTACTCCACATAAAGGCAAAAGTATTAAATCAAGATTCCACTAACATGATATCGACTACAGTAGTAGCACCTGTAAATAATTGGTTGCACTCACTTTTTAGTCAACTTGATGTTTATTTAAACCAAAAACTTGTATCACCGCCTAATAATACCTATGCCTATCGAGCATATGTGGAAACCCTTTTAAACTATGCCCCTGCTGCTAAACAATCTCATCTTACTTGTAGTCTTTGGTATGAGGATACAGCAGGAAAAATGGATTCTACAGATGGCAAAAACATAGGATTTGTTAAAAGACAGGAGTTAGTTACCGAAAGTAAGGAAATAGAAATGATTGGACATCTTCATGGTGACATTTTCAATCAAGATAAATTTTTAATTAATGGCGTTGAAATGAGTGTTAAATTAGTTCGATCAAGAGAAGGTTTTAATTTAATAGCTGGGTCAAACGATGTAAAGTTTAAAGTTTGCATTACAGATGCAACTCTTATTGTTCGAAGAGCACGAATTAATCCAAGTGTATTACTTGCACATCAGAAAGTTTTAGCTTCTACTACTGCTAAATATCCTATTACTCGAGCTGAAGTCAAAGTTTTAACAATTCCATCGGGTGTTCAAGGAAAAACACTTGATAATATATTCTTAGGACAGGTACCCAAAAGATGTATAATTGGGTTTGTGAACAATTCTGCATTTAATGGTTCCCTTACAAAAAATCCATTTAATTTTGAAAACTATGGTATTAATTCTTTCAGCTTATATATTGATGGTCAACAAATACCTTCAAAAGCTTTGCAACCATCTTTTAATAATAGTATATTTACATCAGCATATCATACTCTGTTCTCGGGATGTGGTATTCACTTTCTTAATGAAGGAAATGCAATCTCTCATGAACAGTATGCCAAAGGTTACTGTCTATTAGCATTTGACTTAACTCCTGATTTAGCAGCTAACTCATCAACTCATTGGAATCTCATAAAGCATGGTAGATCAGAAATGTTACTGTAGATTACAGTAGTTAAGATTATAATGTGTGTTGTGTGTTAGGTTTATGTGTAATTCGTGTTGTGTGTATGTAACTATGGAAAACATTATAAAATTAAATAAATCAAATTGTATGCAGTATACCATTTTTTATTTCTACATAAACCTAAATTTAATTTTATACAAAACACTGCTTGAGTTTATACTTTACATAAGCACACTGACTAAACTATGTATCAAACCTAAACAGAATCACATTCACTAATGATCAGCTTATGACTATTAAGTATTGTTAAAAAAAAAAAACTTTTTCACTTTCTGCTATTGTCTTTGTAATATTGTATACGAGGCCGTTTGTGTTGTCGTAGATGCTATCCTTATTATTCTTTACATAATATTTAATCCTCGTGGTGGCATGTTTCCAATGATCAGTAGTTGGAATCTTGCATAGCTTCTTCATATCGTATATTTCAATTTTTATGAGATGCGTTGCTTGGTCCCCATCATCAGAATTAGTAGAAATGTATGATACACCATCTCTAGCGGCTCGTGCCGCGGTTGACGATAATAGTTTCTTCTTTTTTGTTATTGGTGCCACTTCAAAAAAATTATCAATCGGTTGCGATTTCCTTTTTCCGCCATCGCATTTGTTATTAATGACGATGTCATCACTCTCTTCTTCGTGTTGAGGAGAGAGTGGTGAGTAGTAATACTGTTTATAGGTATTTTCATTATCGTCTGCAAAGCTTAATGATTTCTGCAACAACACAGTTATCATGTTAATTAATATCAATTTGTTTACACTTAATCACACACACGCACACATTATAGGAAAAAAAACAGCAGAAATAAAAGTAAATTTGTTAAAAGAATAAACACTTACCTCCATGAGTAATGATGCGTTGAAGTAACACAAACGAATTATTGGTAAGTATACGAGTATACAATCCACTGCGATCAAACGACCATAGACTGACTGTATGACGGTCTTAAATAGCACCACTAAGTTATTTCTAATCTAAAACAAATTCCTATACATTTAAGGTTGAGGTGATTGTAAAATTATAATGTACTAATTATGTTAGAGTTATAATTATTCGAATGTAAATAATGTAATGTAAGTAATTATAAAACTGTGAACATACATTTGAGAAGATTGTAAAATTCTGATATACATTAGAAGTACAACAAAATCTGAAAAAGATTCATCTCAGTCTAGAAAATAATGTTTATGCTGCTAATAGACTGCCCATGTATACCCATGTACCAACGTATGTAATATGCAATTTGGATACGGATGATAAACCAGGTTCACACTGGGTAGCTATACATATCGATGCGAATGGCATCGGGCAATATTTTGATTCATATGGGCGAGCACCTGTGCGATATCATCTAGAGTTTTTAAAAAGGAATTGTAAAAGATGGAACTGGAATGTCGATAGGATTCAGAATGATTTGACTTCAGTTTGTGGTGAATATTGCTTAATGTATTTGTTATATAAGTTTCAGGGATGTTCAATGCATAGTTTTACGAACATATTTACAGGGAACACACTGTACAATGATATTTTAGTGGATGAGATGTTCCGATCATATTTTATAAGTAATAATAAAATTTAGAAATAAAAATATGAAACAAAATGAACGAAAGTGTTTTATTGATGATTCTGAATACCATAGCAGTTCATGAACAATAGAACTATACAATAACAGTCATATTCAGAGCGAACAATGAGTAATAGATAAGAACATCGATACCATCGTAATGAGGGTTCAAGGAAAGAGGAGAACAATGAAACGCTAATGAGAGTGCAATTAACAAAGATCTGATTATTTAATTGATTTATATATAATCCGGAACCGCGCATCCTACACAAAAATGGACCTCAGAAACGTGATCAGAGCATACCAAAACCTTTTTTTTTTTTTTTTGTTTTTTTTAGGATCCATCGCTTCGTCATCCAAAAAATCAGCCGTTGGAGGCCACGAAACTTGTGAGCCAAAACAGGTGATAACTATCTACTAACGTTTTGTAGAGAAGACCTCATATCTTTCGTTTCCGATATAACAAGCGCTGCAAAGTTTAGAACATTGGTACAAGGACCAATTGTAAATATTGGATTGGTATTGTAATTTTCCAAGTACTTTTTTTTTTGTTATTAAGTATTTACAATAAGCCTTATACTAATACAATGCTCCACAAACCCGTTTATACAGTTTGACTTTGGGTGTAATTACAATGATGACAAATTTGACAATAGGTTATTCTAAAAAGTCCGGTGAAGCAGTCAAAGCCTGCGCTCAGGCTAACTGCGTAAATCTCATCCAAAAAAAAAATAGGTTATTCTAATGACTTAACTAACTAAAATTATGTAGTTATGTTTAAAGTTATATAAATATTCTTTAATAAATGTTGTTTTAACAATTTAGAAAAATTGTCACTGTGTTGTTGAATGAAGAAAATAGCTGAAGGTCCGAGTATAATATGTAAGGATTTCGTAGGAACTAGCCAAATTAAATAAGTTTACCACCTGCCTTAAAATGTGGATGACTTTTTAAATAAGTACCTACTTAATTTCAAAGCATTATGATAAATTATTTAAAAACAAAACGGTTTACTCACGCATATTCTCGGGATCGCCCGACTAGTTTCAGACTTAATAGGAGTCCCTAATCATGAGCTGACGCGGCGGCGTTGGTGTCGCGAGTCGAACTGACATAAATTATTTATGAATACTCCTCACGAAAGTTATTATACATTATGATAAATGTATATACATAGCAATACCTATAGGTACCAAGCACATTTAGAAGCCCTTATAAAATATGTTAACAGATTGAGTGATTGCATAAACATGGGTTCATTCCTGCATACTAAGTAATGGACCGGTGGACTTTTAGTCAATTTCGCGCTAAAAAGACAAAATTTCATTTTAAATTGTCCAACTGAATTATTTATATTATACGGATCCACCCGCATGGGTGTCGGTTATCGCGGCACCAAGTAGCCTATGTCTTTTCTTGGATCCAAGTTTACCCCATACCAAGTTTCATCAAAATCGGCTCAGCGGTTTAGCCGTGAAAGCGCAACAGACGGACAGAAAGACAGTCAGACGGAGTTACTTTCGCATTTATAATATTGAGTATAATGGAAGTATGGATAGATATTTTTTATTATTAAATATTTAATTATTTCAGTAAAGATAATAATATCTCTTAAGCTAGGCAGGTACCTAATTGTCGAAAATATTATAATTGCTACAGTATCTATGATTAGAAGTCCACGTATGTTTATCAATATTTTTATCTGTTAAAAAATAAGTGTTTGTAAAATGAGTACTTTGACTGATGATCACCGTCTAGAGACTTTGCGAAGTTCTTATAAAATATAATTATACAGAAATATAAAGAATAGTAAGTAGGTGCCTACTTATTCAAGTACTGCAACACTACTGCAATCTCCACTCAGCTGCAGAAATCGCATAAAGCCAAATTTCTACGCTCGAGGGTTTGCATTCGGTCTCCGTATCAAACGGTAAATATTGATGTGACCCGCAAATACTATCCGTCTGAGAGATGTGATATACTTCCTGATGTATTATATAACTGTATGTTTTTGTACACCCACAACTTACTATGAAATTCGACCGTATCCCAGTTTAGGATAGTCATAAACATTTATTTATATTCATAGTTTACACTTATTCATAATATATATTTATATTCATATATATATATTCATAGTTTACACTTAATATTATAAATGCGAGAGTGACTGTCTGTCTCTTATGCTTTCACGGCTGAACCACACAACCGACTTTGATGAAATTTGATATGGATATAGCTTTTACAACAATTATCAATACACGATTAAATAATTTATCTTTTGATCAAATACCTTTATTTATTTGAGCTGTTGAAATTACAGCTTTTTTATTATAAACTCCAAGAAAGGATATAGTATTTTTTGCCGTGATAACTGACTTTTAAGCAGGCGACGCCGCGGACGAAAGCTATTGTACCTATCTATATCCGGTAGTTGGAGAATACGCAAATAAAACAACGAGTGACGTGAGGCCGCTTACACTAGGTACATATATTATTTATAGATATAATGACGTAAAAACGAACATAAATTACAAAATATACCTATTAAAAAAAACGTTTTTTAGCTCTAACCATTCCATGTCAACTAAAATTGTAAACTTGTTTTTCCTAGCCACATTGATACAAAACTTACATGCCTTACCAAACTAAACTAAACTGAACTAAACTAAACCTCAAACCTAACTTCCAAGATTTTCTTACATTGCTAGAAACGCGATCGGCTCTCCTTTCGAAGTAAGTTTAGAGAGATCTATTTCCAAAAATATAGTTATCGATTCGAAGTAGCATAAAATATCGTTGATATTGCAAAATAGCAAAATAGTCCACCCAAGAAACGTATTTTTGAGTTGTGACTAATTATGGTAATGAAAATGTGACGGTCCAGACCTTTGAGGAAAAAAAAGTATACAGTGCGCATATCGAGTATGAACTGTAGACACTTGTATGACCAAGTAGAATTGTAAAACGAATGTCAAACAGAGCGCACCGTTTTTAATCCAAAAAACTAATATTACCCTAATATCGGAGCCATTGATATTTCCGCATTAACGTCTGTTGTCGTACGGAAAATCAGTAAACGAGCGTAGTACTTTGCTTACGCTCGGCATAAGGGCTATTAGCGATGCGAGTACTCTATACTTGTCTATTTTTATTCTAAGAAAGTAAGTAATTCTGAAAGCGTGGGCATCTTTCTCTACATTAATTGCTAGTCGTAGTCGCCTAGTTCTCGAAACACAGCTAATTAGCAATGATTTCGTGAAGAATATTACCTGGACAGTCGTTTAAGAGAAATGCAAGATTCCAGAAATAGCAAATGGACTAAGTTCAGTTGCCAGGAGACTAATTGTATTAAATGGAGGACGAAGCTCTCTTGCGAGCGCGAATTGGAGCAAATTGTTCGGACATTTGTAAGGCACTTGATAGTTTTTAGCTTTAAACTTCTGTGACTACTTAGTTTTGTTGTAGTGCAAGACTGCTAGATTGCCTGTTTTACATTATATTAATTAAAGATAGGGTTGCCATCCGTCCGGGTTTCCCCGGATTTGTCCTAGTTTGGAAGACGTCCGGGGAGCGTCCGGGCGGGGTTCAAATTGAAGTCCGGGTGCAACCCAGACTACGGAAAAAAATATATTTTAACACATTCGATGTCCAGCCCTATTATTTTGTTTTGATTAGCACCCGGGAGCCGGGTGCTGGGCATGGAATGTGTCAAGATGTAAGTGAATGAAAAAAGTATTGAAATGTCCGGGGTGAAAGCTCCAAAATCCGGGGAACTTACGCTTGCGGTCCTGGGGGGCAGGTTTTAGAGATGGCAACCCTAATTAAAGAGAAGTGACGTAGTTGTAAGTGGTATTCTATGTTTATATTGAACTAGCCGTATCCCGCAGCTCAGTCCGCGTGGATGTCGGTTATCGCGGCAAAAAGTAGCCTATGTCCTTTCTCAGCTTCTAGACTACCTGTGTACCAAATTTCATTAAAACCGGTTCAGTAGTTTTGGTGTGAAAGCGCCACAGACAGACAGTGTTACTTTCGTATTTATAATATTAGTAAGGATTAAACTATTCTATTATTTCTATTATTGAATCTAATTTGTAATTTATAACTTTAAACTAGTGTTTATACTTTCCTTTAGAGTGTAGCCACATGAAATTGTTGTTATTGTTTATTGTTTTCGGTAGTTAGCGGCTATCATTACGAGTTAGTATTTGAATAACGGTGCTGGTTGCGGAATTAGTTTATTAAGTTGTTGAAAAGTGTGTATTATGCGTTGTTCCGCAATTGTTTGTTGTCTTAAAGAAATAAAAATAAAATATTCGATTATAATCATTTAAGTAGGTACCGTATACCTACCTAACAGTGGCTTGCATTGGTTTTTGGACTTTTTGGCTCTGATAAGCAGACACTGGCTTTTATATTTAGCTGACAAATAAATATAAAAATCGATTTCACAATTACTATAGTAAGTATATCATAGTGTACCGTAGGTACTATACTATACGATGTATATTTATATACGAAGTATATTTTTTTAGGTGGGCAATAACTTCGTAAAACTAATTCAGAGGCGTCAAGAGTTTGACTCTTACTAACCCGCTGCCGCCTTGTTAGCTGATGTTTAGGGACATTTATATTAAGTAAACCTAAATATAGAATTAATTGCTTTAAGACGAAACGACTACATTTTTATGTGGGTACATTTGAATTATGTTTTACCACAAACAAATATCTACCTACCTTTAAACCTATCTCAAACGTGAATGGTGGACAATGATACCAAAGTATAGGTACGCTTGCATATGACTCGTATACTTAGCGTAACTCGTAGGTAATATAATATTGTTCCACAAAAATTTAGTAGGTATTGAGTATATTCTCACATCTAACTATGGTATTAGCAAAGAATCAACAAGAGAAAGACGCAAGAAAAGTTTTGAATGGCAGCACACCGTTAGCCCGATGACATTTTCACAATATTTCGAGTAAATTAAAATGAATAAGAACCTTACCTTTTTTATTTCGTCCAGTTGTCAAAAAAGTGGGTATGCGCAGAACTCGATTTATCGGTATTCTCTATATCTGTTACGAGATTGGCGTAGACTACTACTCTACCAACTGCTATCCATTTATAGTTTATTATCACCACAATCTCAACACTTTAATTTCTCCACTTTAATGCAGTCAGCAATTCCCGTGCATTACAGATCACTCACTCCACAAAATCACATTAAATAGAGACGAATTACGAAATTTAAAATTAAAAACGCGCACGCGGTTGATGAAACTGCAACAGATAATAAATTTTGAAAAAACACTACAGATAAGAAAAAATATACAAATAATATTTGAGTTTTGTTACATTACATTGTTCTAGTGGCTGTTACTACATTCGCACGAATACGCAAACCCACAAGTGTAGGACAACATTTGCAAACGATTTCATTTTATTGATTCAGATTTTTTTAAGGTTATCTGATTACTTTAATACTTTTGATTTATTTGTTTATAAATAAAATGGTTGTTGGGGTTGCTTGTAACTAAAATGGGTGTTGAAAGATTTATTATAATTATATCGTAATAGTTAATATCTATAATAATAATAGGTATTTTGAGACAACTCACACACGACCATCTATCTGATCTCCACGAACCAGACCACTAATACTTACATATTTCTAAATACATACAAATTATAGATAAATTACACCCAGACAATGATCGTGCTCATCACACAAAGATTTTCCCTAGACGGGAATCGAACCCACGACCTCGGGTTTAGCAGTCAGGGTCACTAACCGCTAAACCATCAGGCTCGTCTTAGAAGCAAGGCAAGGTACGGTACGGCAATGTAATAAGTCTTGAACGTGGGGTTTTCACAACTCGAAGAACACCCAAACTTGAGAACTAACATTTGGAAGTTACACAAATGCTTGTCCCGTACTGGGAACGAATCCGATGCATTGCGCAGTAGGAGTTGACGTATCTATAGACTCTATTCCATGGGACTATCTCCTTGCAAGTTGGTGGTGGTATAAAATGACTTAATGGGTAAATTAAATGACGCTAACGCTTAGATAATAATAGCTTTACATGCTTTTCGAGGTAAGGGGGTGTCTCAGTATGTTAACAAATGGTCACCCATCCAGTTACCAGCCGCGTCTTAACCTTCATTATCTATTAGTGAAGTTAACATTTGTCTAAAAATCCAATAGTCAAACCAAAACCAACTTAAACCTATTTTAAGCTCAATATTGATGACGTGTTGTCAATTACTCACCTGCCCACGGCCGTACTCTGACGTGTGCTAAAATAGTGCCTACTCATTTGTAAGCGCGACATTTTGAACAATGATGATCGTTTGTCAAATATTCGCTAGCGTAACTTGCGTCAGTCTGTTAGTATGGCATTTACTATTTGTTACAATATTGATCATAGTAGATACTGGTATACACATCATCTACTAGCCGTTGCCCGTGGCTCTGCCCGCGTGCGTGTCGGTTATCGGGGCAAAAAGCAGCCTATGTCCTTTCTTAGGATCCAACCTTACCCCATATCAAGTTTCATCCAAATCGGTTCACCGATTTACCCGTCAAAGCGTAACATACAGCCTGAAAGACAGACATGCCTAGCTACTTTTTATTTATAATTATTGTATGGAGTACAAGTGTTATGGATATAGATGGATGGATATAAGTATGATATAGATAAATTATAATTATTATCTGTGGCTACAATATTTTGTTTAAGATTAATATTCCTATATACTTGTATGTATCTAGGTACTGTGTATTAGGTACTAAATAAGCGAATATTTTACTATTTATCACACAGACGACACTATCCATATGTAGGTACTTTTAAAAAATCTTGTGTTTTCGTCCCTCCTTTCATTATTATATTAATGACCTAACATTAATTAGTTCTCACCGGTATGCCGGACGGTCCCTTTACAACTAGGCATCAAATTAACACTACTTTCAAACTTCCTTTAATTTACTCATTATTTATTAATATAATGAGTAAAACTGTGTTGTATGTTACACTAGCGGTGCCCCGCGGTATCACCCGCATCTGTAGTCCCCGTTCCCGAAACACGTCTCTTTTTTTTGTACCCTTTCGTATGTTTTTGATAGTTATTCTGCTATTCAGAGTGGAGAAGAATCCAACAAATCAAAGATAATGAAAATCGGTCTTTCGTTCTTGAGTTTAAATGGTGTAAGTAAGCCGATTTTGTTTATATATAACAAGTTTACGATGGTACTTCCCTAAGGAATACCTAATAGGCATAGTAGGTCATAATTTTATAAAGCAAGGATTTAAGATCAAGATAAACAACAATTTTATTTAATCATTTATTACAACGAAATAATATAACAATTGATTATAATTATTATTAATAAAACGTCTATGTAACAATTATTTATTAATAAACGTTATTGACAGAGTCACGTCCAGTTCAATGTTTTCTCTAAACTAAGGTAAACAAACATTACTCAATTCTTAGTGGTATTATTCTTGTCTCTCTATTATTAGAACAGGCATGACGACTGGGTATAAAAATATGAACACTATTTAGTCCATCAGTTAAAAAATAAAAAATACATCAAACACGTATTTTTTCTTTATCAAATCATTGAAAATTGACAAAGTTGAAGCGCTTTAAAGTTTAGGAGTGGGAGCTTGTGACGTCACGCTATGGTAAGAATTGTACCTAAAAGTGTCGTCACGCGACATTTTCATGCTCAGTTTCTTCATCACTGTTTGTTTACGTAAAAAAAGAAAAATACGTGTCTAATATTTTTTATTAATCTACGGACGAACATTAAACAATTAGTCGTCATGCCTATTACCTCGAGGTCTTCTAATAACATTTAGATTTTTGTTATATAACAGCAAATATCAAAACTGTTCTGCAGTTTCTCCGAGTATATGTAATAACTAGCTAATGGTGCGCTTTGCTTCACCTAAAAAATCTACAATGCGACCTATGTTTCAAAAGATGAAAATCACTGCCACTAGCGCCACCTATCCGGCACTAACGTAACTATGTTCGTAGGAGTTGTCGCGTCGCCCTTTATATGTGTACAAAGTTGCATATCAATTAGGCTCACCGTTCTCGTATCACACAAATGTCATATGCGGGGATCGAACCCGCAGCACGTTGCGTGCAGTGATAATTGGCGTGGTGACCTATACCACTCGGCTATCCGTGCAGTTAAACAAATTATTGGTATGGCGCGGATCTCTAATATCAGAAATTATTATGTTTTATATTAATACTTGCAGCTTTGTGCAGCACGACGATGGCAATGCTTCCAGTGGCTTACATACAAAGCATTTCATTGCACTTTGTGGTGCTATCTACAATTATTGAGTATTTGACAAGTCTTTTTTTCTTAATAAATTTATTACAAACTATGTCGAGTTGTTAAAACGGCAGATTAATGACTTTCATATTGAACTAGTTACAAGTGTTTTAATATTGCTAATTAGACAGAGAGAGCTAATAACATAATATGACGTCATATTGTTTTCTCCATACAAATTTTAAAGCTTTATAACTTTTGTATTAGTGTCTATTTTTTTCATGTTATTTCGCAATTCTACTTCAATTTAATACTATTAATAGAAATATTTGTAATAAATTAATAATTCGATAGTAGTCAAATACCCAATATACGCACGCTGGCTAACCATGTAGTCAAAACAAGATTAAAAAAAAATATATAGTCGTTGATATAATTAATAGTCTAAAGCACAGAACAGAGCCACGCCCCGTTTGATCCAGTGCACCTGAGGCTTGTGGGTCTGCAGCTCTATGGTCATCACGTAGTTGGTGGAGTGGCCCGTCGTGGACAGCGTGCCCGCCCGGAGTAGGGTCTTGTACGTGGGACACTCGTACAGGTTCTGTAGGAGCTTGTGGTTCTGTTCCGGTTTCATGTAGATTATCGCCATCTCTGTACAAAGTAACTTGTGTTAACATGCTGTATGTTGCTGAAGGACCAATAAATCGTTACTTTTTAATAGCGTAGCGAAATAGAGATATTGACTATTTTTTTTATTGTGTTCGTCTTTAATATATTGAAAAAGTATTAGGCACGTATTTTCGACGACGAAGTCGAAGATTGATTTTTATTTCCCGGCGGCTACATAGCGTTTTTGATGCATATCTTTAACGTATAATGTACCTATATTGGACATTGTAAAGATCTTATTTTTAAAAGAGTAACCTATGGAGTTTCATGCCAGTTCTTCTCTATAGGAAGAACAGTTTGGAACCGCTCACCTAGCACCATTTTTTTAGGGTTTATGAGAAATAAAAACTGATTTGATTTGAGTTTAAAGTATGAAGGAGCGTACGAACCCGTGTGCAGCTCTTTAGGCCGGCTCTCTTCCAAAGACATGTCTCCCGCGTTCCACCGCGCCCCCTCTAGGTACAGGCCGCGGACGCAGCAGCCGTCTTCTGGCTTCTTTTGGGGGGCGGTGTTTAGTGCCTATATATAGCAAGCATTTAATTAGTAAACTATGCCTTTAAGTTAATGCAAAATATAAAAAAAAATATCTAAGTAATAATGCAAAAGTTAAACTGTGTAAGAAGTTGACTTTAACGAAAAAATATGTTCATTTTATGACTTAAATAATAATAATAATATCTTGGGATAGCTTAAACACGACCATCTGATTCCAAACTAGGCAGAGCCTGAATAATAACCGGACAACTAATACATAAATATTTCTAAAACATACACATTATTGATAAATTTCACCCAGACACAGAACAAATGATCATGCTCATCACACAATGATTTATCCTGGGACCTCCGGTTTAACATTCAGGGTCACTAACCACTAGACCATAAGAAATTATGGAATAAACAGCTTAATAATAAAAAATATAAGCTGCTTCTTTTATTATTTCTTAATAATGTATTGAATAGTATAGTCGTGACCAAAAGCCTTTGTCCTTTCTCTAGAGTTGAAGGTAGTCCACATTAAATTATATCAAACGGTTGAGTTGTGTAGCCGTAAAATCATAACAGACAGACAGAGAAACCCTATAATCCGCCCCGCTGTTTCACCCGCCTGTTGATGTAAAATTGTGATAATGATGATGATAGAAGCCTATATAGTAAATCATGTAACAAACTATCTATATACCAAATTTCATTTAAATCCGTTCAGCCGTTTTACAGTGATCGAGTAACAAAGAACCATCCACCATCCATTAAAACTTTCGCATTTATACTATTAGTAAGATTATGGATTACAGTAATTAAAACGTACCTCAAAAGCATAAGCCACCGTATCGATGGCGATGACGTGTTTCCTGGCGTAGTTCTGCAGCGCTCCGGTGAGGAAGGCCTGCGGGAAGTAGAAGCCGGAGATCCAGAACACCTTGGGGATGCCGTTGGTCTGCCAGTCCTGCATGAAGTGGACGCGTAGGCACAGGTCCTTTACCCACGCCGCTGATCAAATACAACAAAGATATTAAAAATATCCTAAACGTAAATTTTCACCCAAGGGCTAGTAATCCCCGTTCTCATTAGACATTTTTGTGACTTTTTCGATGCTTTTTTTGATATTCTTCTGGGGATGCGGTTTATAGAAAAAGAGCGGGAAAATAAAAGGAGCGGTTGAAGTACGACGCGTTCACACCCGACTAAAATAAAGGCAAGCCAGCCAAGAAAGCAAATCCACTTACCCGTAAGCCGACCGACTCGTTCACAGTCTCATCACACGCATAGCAGCCAGCCCCAGGTGAAGAAAATGAAGCGTACGGGTGCACAAGGTCACAAACACAAATCACAAGCGTGGGAACAGCGTGTTACCCAAAGCAATTCGTTAGTTGTTATAGTTTATAGAAATGTTCGAAAGGAGTATTAGTAATTCACAGATCTGATGATAGCGCATCAATCAAGACCAAGCGGGAGAGACACGAGGAGCACCAGCGCAGCGCTCTCGAGGAGTATCAGAGCAACACTAGAACGTTCTTTACACTCGCGGGTCCCGTCGCCGCGTCGCGTCGGTGCGCTTGAGAGCAGGCGATACCAGCGCCACGCAACGACCGTAGCGATCGAACCAACCTAACGGTTCGTGGATACGCCCACTAGATGGCGCCTTATTCAATCAGGTGTAAACGGCGTGAACATCCTCCCCGGCTTGGAAATCTGTAGGATTTTCAAAAGGAACAAAGGGAAATCATATGGGAAGGACGCAAGGTTAATGCGGAATAAAGTTATATTTATTGGAAATTACCAGTGCGATAAAATTAAATGAGATAAACCTAATACTAGGTATGAATTGAAATAAAAAAGAGATATGATAAATATAGTATATATATATATATAGGTGTATATAAATGCGTAAATAACTGTGCTAGAATTTAAATTATTGTGACGGTAGCGGACATAACTTTACAACTGGACGTTTGAAAGTGCCAGTTGTAGTTCGCACTAACGCGACGCGAGCGACTCCATCCTTACCAGGGAATACTTGTTCAATAATGCCTGTAGGCCAGCGGAGAGGCGGAGAAGCATCCTGATGAATGAGAACAAGTGTACCTGGTTCAACAGGTACATCCGGAGTATTCCATTTTTGTCTCAATTGAAGTGTGTGTAAATAATCTACATGCCACTTCTTCCAATAACTTTGAACTAAACTATCTAATAATTTCTTTCGGTTATGGAGGCTCATAGTTTCATTAATTTCATACGTAGGTAATGACTGCAAAGGTAAGGTATTAAGAAAATGCGCGGGAGTTAAAATAGTGTGCGGCTGATCGGACAGCAAGCACAGTGGACGCGAATTTAACAGACATTCAATTTGGGTAAGTACCGTCAGTAATTCTTCATAGCACAGTAATTGTTGCCCAATGCAACGATATAAATGCGTTTTTACGCTTTTAATATTGCTTTCCCAAAGTCCTCCCCAATGGGGAGCGCGAGCTGGTATATTACGCCACGTTATTTTATGATTATTAAATTCATTCTGAAAAGCAGAAGATGTAGATTTAGAGGACAAGAAAGTGTATAACTCATCCAACTGTCGTTTTGCACCGATGAAATTGGTGCCGTTATCGGAATAAATAACAGAAACAGGTCCTCGCCTAGCCAGGAAACGTTTGAAGGCGTCTAAAAATGTTTCGGAACTCAGGTCTGAAGCGATTTCAATATGTATGGCTTTGGTCGTTAAACACACGAAAAGACATATGTAAGCCTTTTGACTTTTGACTCCCCTCTTACGTGCGAGTGTAATATTTAAAGGTCCAGCGTAATCGACGCCGGTGTGAGTGAAAGCTTTAGCCTCTTGTACGCGCGCAGGGGGTAGGCTAGCCATCAGAGGAGTAGGATGAGATGGCGCAATTTTAAAACAAAAGTTACACTGGCGAATGCGTTGTCGAATAACGTTTCGAGCAGATATAATCCAATAGCGCTGTCTTAGTAAAGACATGAGAAGATGCGAACCAGTGTGACAGTTGGAGCGATGACAGTCATCTATTATAAGGTCGACCATATGATGCCGACGGGGAAGCAATATTGGATGGCGATTTTCATAAGGTAGGTTAGCGTTTGTCAATCGACCACCAACGCGGAGCAATCCGTTTTCATCAACAAACGGATCGAGTTTTCTCAATGAAGGCGAAGGTAAGTTACCTTTAGTTATATTTTTAATTTCAACAGCGAAAAAGGTGCGCTGTAATTCGCGAAGAATAACTATTTCAGCGGCTTCAATATCCGAAACCTGAATTATAGGCGAGCGAGGCAATTTCCTAGTAAAGCGTAAAACGTAAACAACTACACGTAATAATTTTTTCCAGGTAGATACCCGGAGGGCGAGCTCAAGAAGAGGCGATGAATCCATATCAAGGATTGTGGTAAGGGTAACTGTATTTTTTGTTTCAGGTATAGTACCTTCAACGCGGGATGAATCAAATGTCACGATAGGCCATTCAAAAACGGGACAACGGATCCAAGTTGGACCGTGCCACCAAAGCGGGTGATTAATAATTTGTGAGGGTAATAAACCTCGCGATAAACAATCACTGGGATTTTCGGTCCCTTTAATGTGAAAGAAGCGGTCCGGCGCTAAATTTTCCTGTATCTTTGTTACGCGATTGGCAACGAATATTTGCCAACGGTGTGGCGAAGAGTGAATCCATGACAAAGCGATAGTGGAATCACTAAATGCGAATATTTCCTTTATCGGATATCGATTATGAAGAATAGTATGTACTTGTTTAACAAGTTTAGCAAGAAGCAGCGCGGCGCACAATTCAAGCCGTGCTAGCGATACAGTTTTGAGTGGAGCCACCTTAGACTTAGCGCCTACTAAATAAATATCTATATTACCGTTGGGGTGAGTCACATGCAGATATAGAACGCAGCCGTAGGCTTTCATGCTAGCGTCTCCGAAACCGATCAGATTTACCACACAACCTGCAGCGACACCTAAGTGGCGAGGTATTTTTAAACCAGATAAAAGCGACAATTCATTTTTGAATTTAATGAAACATTCAGCGATCTGTTTAGGAGGTTCTTCGTCCCAACCTACTTTTGCAATCCAGAGATCCTGTATTAGCAACTTAGCGTAAAGGATAACAGGAGCAACGAACCCCAGTACGTCAAACAAGCGAGCGATTGTTGAAAGTATAACACGTTTAGTGATACCGACAGAGGGAATGGAAGTAGTAAAAGAGAATACATCAGCGGTAGGTAGCCATTTTAGGCCTAAGACTTTAAGTGAGTCACTATCGTCAGTAAATTCGATAGCTGTACGATATGACTCGGGTAGGTGAGCGAGAAAATCAGCAGAGTTGCTAGACCATTTGACGAGATCAAATCCACCGGCTTTGAATAAAGCGAGTAATTCGTCTGACAACTGAATTCCATCATCGACGGAATGGACTGACGTTGTTAAATCGTCCATATAAAGCTCTTTAATGGCAACTTCTGCCGCGAGCGGAAAGCTATCGCGATAGTCCTCAGCTAACTGGCGGACAGTACGCATAGCCAAGAACGGACTGGAACGCAGGCCGAATGCTACTGAGTTAAATTGAAAAATACGTATAGATTCGGTATCATTAAAACGATATAATATTTTTTGATATTTACGATCGTTCTCTGCTAGTAAAATTCTAAGGTACATTTGACGTACATCTGCAGTTACAGCTATTTTAAAATATCTAAAATTTAAAAGAAGCGAAAATAAATCTGCCTGTAAATTAGGCCCAATATGTAATAAGTCGTTGAGCGATGTACCGCTATCAGTTTTAGCACTTGCGTCTAAAACGATGCGTGTTTTTGTTGTTGACTTATCAGGTCGAACAACAGCGTGATGCGGTATAAAATAACCTTCAGTTATAGCAGCTGAAGAATAAGGTATTTCGGATAGGTAACCATTATTTATATAATCTGTGATGACGTCATTATAAGCTTGACGTAGTGCGGGGAGAGCATTAAACTTACGTTCCAGCGCAGTCAATCTACGCTGAGCGTGCGTGAAAGAGTTACCTAATAATTGAGGATCGCCTTTAAAAGGCAGCGAAACAATATATCGCCTACACGGACTTCTTTTAACTGAAGATTTATAAAACTGTTCACAATCTTGATTTTCCGGAGTTAAAGTATTTATAGAAGGCACCTCCTCGAGTTCCCAAAATTTTAAAATATTGTTATTTAAAGTATCCACTAAAGGGCCGAAGGACCAGACTATACCTTCACGGTTGAGAGTCGGAATCTCACCCATGACAATATAGCCAAGCGTAGTCTCGAGCGCGTGAGGTACGTGGCGAGCGGTGTCCGAAAAATCAGCTGATTGCTCTAGCGGTGGTGGTATCACTTTACCTCCTAGAATAATAAACGCGAATAATTGAGCGCCAAGAATCGCATCTATATCCCCGGGTGAGTTCCAACAGTCATCTGCGAGCGGTAAATCTTTAAAATGTTCTACAACAGATGAATGAATTTCGTGAGTAGGCAACTGATCAGTGATATGATCAATCACTAACAATGACAAATTATATTCAGCGTCAGAAACCCGAGATTGAATGGTAAGTGATACGTAACCTCTAATAGGTGTCGACAACGACCCTACAGACTTCAAAGATGAGTTAACAAGCGGTAGAATATTTAATTTGAATTTTTTACAACACGCGAGAGTAATAAGATTGTTTTGAGAAGCACTATCTATTAAACATCTTATAACAAAACGATTTCCATTATTAGGAACATATACTTGCGCAGTAGGTAACACAATTGAGCTCTGTAGTTGACTACGAGATACAACCTTTTTATTACATGAACGTAAAGCGAACGAATTCGTGGAATTAGTACATTCCTTCAACTTATTATTATCAATACGCGGGGCGGTCTCGGCCGGCGCAGCTGTGTTCGTATGCATACACACAGACTGTGAAGATGCCGGGAGCGCATGATTCGCGTCAGCCGGAGCGGCGGCGGCGCTAGAAGAAGCGGGTACAGGGCGATTATAATTATTGTGAACACCTACGTTCTGTTGCGATTGATTTGGATCGTTATTAAAATGTAATAGCGAATGATGTTTCCTGTGACACTGTTTACAAGTGTTCCAAGAACCACAGTTAAAAGAAGTATGTTTACTACTAAAACAGTTTATACATAATCTATTATTTTTTATAAAATTAAAGCGATCTTTGACAGATAATTTCTTAAATTCCACACATTCATATAAATGTATATGTTGCGGTTTTTTACAAAACATACACGCGGATCTACTCTCAACTTTATCTTCTGTAATAGCAAAACTATGAGACACTTTCGGTGCGAAAGAACGCGACCGAGTATGCATATTGGATGAATTGGAACCCTGATTATTATTATTATGCGAGGTATACTGACGAACAACATTTGTTCTTTCGAGAACTTTTATATGATGTCGTATAAAATTAACTAATTGATCACTAGTAGGTATATCTTTATCGCGTACAGATAATTCAAATTCTTTAATTAATTGAGAGTCTAATTTCTTCATAGCGAGATGAGTAAATATAAAATCTGATAAATCGTTAATTTCTAATTGCTTTAGTGCTGACCAAGATGAATGCACTCGTTCAATATAGTTATTTAGTTGAGTATGTGAATTATTAGAAAGTTTTGAATCGAGTATGTTATTTATGTACAAAGACCCAAGCAACCTTTTATCTTGGTACTTTGTAACTAAAGCGTTCCAAATAGTAGAATAGTTAGACTCGTTAGGTATAATTCCCGCGAAAACATTGAGAGCGTTTCCACTTAATTTACCTACTAAATATTGTACGCGTTGACCATCCGTTAACCTTTTGTTATCATGAACATTAGTCTTAAAACTTTGATAGAATAGTGGCCAGGTTTCTGGTTGCCCAGAAAAACCTACTAACTCAAGCGGCGGTAAACGACAAGTATAATTATTATTATCACGAGTATCCGTTTTCTCGGAACTCGCGCTACGAGATTCCAATAAAACTGTACGTGTATATTGAACCGTAGAAAATAATGATTCAAATGAGCTCCAGTCACTATAATTGAGTTTACAATCAGGGTCTTCTTCTAGTAACAAAGTGTTATATTGATCACAAAGATCGTTAAAATTCGTATATAATTTATCGATATTCGAAGAAGCGGCTAGAAATTCTTGTTTACTTCTAGTATCAATATTAGAAATAACTATTTTCTTTGAGGAATTATATAAATTATTAATACGCTCGAATACAGATTCTTTTTTAGCGATAATAATTTTCAACTTGGCTTCGGACGCCATTTTGAAATGCTACCTATACTATAACCTACTGCGTAATTACAATTTAATGCGAAAATAAAGTATTATTGAACAAGTATTCAATAAACTGCGATGTATGTATTAATATAATATTAATAGGTACTGTAAAATAAGCGTAGGTAAGTAAATCGATTAAACGATATAGAATAATAAGTAACTAGGTAATGTATGTATACCTACGCGAACCACGCGGGCGGCGCGTGGGTCACTTAAATAAGTTCGTAATTTAACAAACAGCACAGTTACTTAAATGCAAATATTATATATAATTAATACTTATAATAACACTGGTTTAATCCGGCTCGAAGGACCAAAACTTATGGGGATGCGGTTTATAGAAAAAGAGCGGGAAAATAAAAGGAGCGGTTGAAGTACGACGCGTTCACACCCGACTAAAATAAAGGCAAGCCAGCCAAGAAAGCAAATCCACTTACCCGTAAGCCGACCGACTCGTTCACAGTCTCATCACACGCATAGCAGCCAGCCCCAGGTGAAGAAAATGAAGCGTACGGGTGCACAAGGTCACAAACACAAATCACAAGCGTGGGAACAGCGTGTTACCCAAAGCAATTCGTTAGTTGTTATAGTTTATAGAAATGTTCGAAAGGAGTATTAGTAATTCACAGATCTGATGATAGCGCATCAATCAAGACCAAGCGGGAGAGACACGAGGAGCACCAGCGCAGCGCTCTCGAGGAGTATCAGAGCAACACTAGAACGTTCTTTACACTCGCGGGTCCCGTCGCCGCGTCGCGTCGGTGCGCTTGAGAGCAGGCGATACCAGCGCCACGCAACGACCGTAGCGATCGAACCAACCTAACGGTTCGTGGATACGCCCACTAGATGGCGCCTTATTCAATCAGGTGTAAACGGCGTGAACATCTTCTGTTCGGGGTGGAGACGAACCCAACAAATGAAAAATCATAAAAATCGTTCCACCCGTTCTTGAATTATAAATGGTGTAACCAACCCCGGATAACCGGTAACCGGTGAAAAGAGGTTTAAAGCAGCTTACCCAAAGGTTTCAGTGAGGGATAAGCCTTGGAACTCCACATGAGAGGCACGAGGTTCTTGGCGAGGCTGCCTGTCATGTTCTCCAGGGCTTCAGACATCACCACCAGACCCTTGAGGGCTTTCAGCAGATCCCTGTGTGTTGATTATGTTAACTAATGTTGTTACTGTTTTGTGATGAATAATATTAAATTCGTAAACCTCATTCAGAAAACGATGGAGATAAAGAGACGGGAACATAACCAATTATCTTTCACCTTTTAACCGACTTTATAAAAAGAGTAGGTTCACAATTTGTCAGAATGTTCTTTTTATGTATCTGTTACAAGACATACAAGGGACGTTGACTATTTTTTTTTAATGTCCGTCATGTAGATTATTAGAAAATATTAAACACGTATTATTTTTTTACGTAATCAAATACTTAAGACGATATATTGATTTTAAATGTATGACGCCACGATGTCGTACGTTTTGTGTAACATCGTGACGTTATTAGCCCCCACTCCCTAACATTCATTCGCTTAATCTCCGTAGTTATTTTAGTTTATTACCTCAAGGCTGATTTAATACAAATTAAATTAACAATTATTATAACTATTAAGATGAAAAGGTGGGTACTGAAATGTTAACTTTTTTAAGAACTTTGAAGTTTTGCATTTTCATGTATGTAGGTTTTATTTATTGAATCAAAGACGTAAGTTTGATATCACCTCTGACTTGGTAGTTGCGTACTTACTTTAACGACTGGTTGATGACAGCGAGCAGTTTGTTGTACCGAATGGCTTCTTGTATCAACACCGTGTTTAGTGACTCCTTGTATGATACTGGGTATCTGTACAGTACAAATTTATTTAAGTATTATTTCTGGTGTATGACGGAGACAACGCATTTTGTGTTCGCTGTACAATAACATGTTTAACCGTGTACGGACAAGCGAATAAGGACTTTGACACTCTGGTTACATTAATTTATATTATATCTTATTATATCTCATTGAGATCTTAATACTAAAACAGCTTCTCATATAAGTGGGCAAAATCACATACATTTCTCTAAACCCAAAGTAAGTAACTAATGCACTTGTGTTATGAAATCAGAGACAATGAAGGTACCACAAACAAAGAAAACACACTCTCTTGAAAATGTAGGAAACTGGTTTTCTACATTGACCCTTTGACAATTGAACCTTAATATCCGCGTAATTGTACTTTACATGTGTAAAGTACACTTACGCCGATATTAAGGTCCTGATTAACTTTTGTTTTATAAAGTTTTTAAGGCTAAGTATAATATTAAAAATATAACATAAATATATGATTAGTTATCATCATCATCATCATCATCAGCCTATCTTCTTCCACTGCTGGACATAGGCCTCTCCTATGGCACGCCACTGAGCTCGATCTTCAGCTCTTCGTCTCCAAACACTGCCAGCCACTTTGCGGATGTCGTCGCTCCATCTAGCCCCCGGTCGTATCTATATACTAATATATAAAGCTGAAGAGTTTGTTTGTTTGATTGATTGTTTGTTTGTTTGAACGCGCTAATCTCAGGAACTACTGGTCCGATTTGAAAAACTCTTTAAGTGTTGGATAGCCCATTTATTGAGGAAGGCTATAAGCTATATAACATTACGCTGCTACCAAAAGGTACGGAGCATAAATGAAAAATGTTGCAAAAATGAAAAAGCGTTGAAACTAAAACACGCGGACAAAGTCGCGGTGTACAGCTAGTGTAGTGATATAAAAGTATCTTACGTGGCAGCAATATGCGCTGCGTCGAGCGGCTGCGGCAGCACGTGGAGGATGTCCTTAGCGGCCAGCTCCGTCATCATCTCTATGGACATGCCGCCCGCCGCCGCGATCTCTTTGGGTTGCAAGTCGCGGAGTGTGGCTAAAGGAACCTTCATGTTAGTACAAATAAAACACATTTTACGCCAGCAGCGTCCCGGATATGCCCGCGTAGTTTTAGTTCACGGGGACTTTTGGGAAAATTACGGAGAAGAACGGAAAAATAAAACTATCCAGTGGATTTATTGGGATTTTTTGCTGTATGCCAAAAGACGATGACCAAATTTGTATGGGACCCTGCCAGGAGCGAGAGAGTTTAACAGATCTTTTGTATGTCTTATTAGGTTAATAGGGATCTATAAAATACTGGGAACCAGTTTTATCTCCAAAATGAATCGAATTTTGAGAATAAACGAAACTGTGATCGTCCAAAAGTAAGCAGACAGCTTCATACTGTTAATTTTGTGTCACAGATGCGCGCGCATCTTAAAATTTCACTCTCATCATTTTTTCATAACGCGCCTAAAGAAGTATAACTTCAAAAATTACCACCTTTTAAGGTATTTTGGAAACATTTGAAATCTCTTGTTCGATATTAGGGTTTTAGGGGACGGTTTCTTGCCTTGTTCCTTTTCTTGTCCTTTTTACCCAGAAAAGTTACTTACTTGAATGAATTTAAGTTTCAAATTCCAATGCAAAATTGTTATTTATTCAGCTGGCATACAAACAACTCTACAAAAATATCTGTTAATGTTTAGATTGCTGTTATTTTCTTACATTGTCCATATTTTTTCAAGATATTTACTATATATTTTTTTTATTGACATTGGAATTAAAATTCATTGAAGAGGACACAAAAAGTGATTTAGGGTGAGAGATTGTTGCATCCAAACCCGTTAGTTTTTGCGAGGAAGAGTAGGAACAACTTAACAAACTTAATATTGATGGTGAGTGCTAACCGATGCAGTTGGTGGTCTCGGACATGGCGTAGCTGATGTTGGCGTTGGTGTGGAGGCCGAAGAGCGAGGGGTCGTCGTTCAGCGGCAGCGTGCGGATGTACCGCGTGTAGTCGTCGATGGTCGACGATGGTTGTTGCTGTTCACAATAAAATATACGACATTAACCCATTGATTGTGAGTTGTACCTCGTTGACATAGAGGTTAAAGATCGTTCTACATACAAAAGTAAACTCTAAACACAAAAAAAAGGGTTTAAATCAAGTGGAGGTAGTGCGGCGACCGGCGCCACTCGGTGTTTGACTGAGATTTAGCTGTGACGTCATGTGCGGTGACCGGTCGCCGCTTGGGTACATGTGGGTTAAAACAGGCCGAGCTTCATAATAACACTAAAGGTCACCTGCGGTTTTGCCCGCTTAAGTAGTCTAATTCCCGTAGGACATTAATTTATTTTTCGTTACTTTATCTGGTTGTTTTATTAGATATGCTATTCTGGGAGACGAATCCAACAAATCAAATATCATGAAAATCGGTATAACCCAACTTCATTTAATATAAATAGATTAATTTATATTAAAACGAAATTTTTTAAACTAATAATATTAATGTAGAAAATTAATAGATACCATAGAAATCTTATGAAAACATAATACACAATTTAACTTCTAAGGGACACATTGCAACTTCATGTTGTAAATTTGATTCATCCATTCTCTTTGATATGTTGTTTCTTTATTCTCCTAAACATTTTCATATAACTTATTTTAACACACTAATAATATAAATACGAAAGTAATCCTGTCTAGACAGTATAAGTTACTTGAAAATAAATAGAATAATTTAAACCGCTGAACCGATTATGATGAAACTTGGTATGAGGTAAGCTTGGATCCCGAGAAAGGACATAGGTTTCTTTTTGCCGCGATAATCGACACCTACGTAGGCGGAGCCGCGAACAATAGCTAGTTTTAATAATAAAGAGTAACCTATGTGTATCTTGCTGGTTCTCCATTACGAAAATCGCAGTATGAAAATCATTGTCTCAGTCATTACGATGGCCCATTTAATCCCGCAGAAGTTTAACCAACTTTTAACCTTAAAAACCACTGACCTGTCTATAAGCCCCGCTCTCGTCGAATATATAGCGGTCCGTCAGCACGGATATCGTGTAGTAATCTCCGAGCAAGCAGAGCAGACAGCGGCGGTCCCAGTCGTCCGTCACCCGCCCGCCGTAGTTAATGTGGCCGGCGGTGTATGTCAACATCTAAATCATAGAAAAAAAAAAAAGATTTCTCTTAGTTATTCTACTTACAATGGAGAAGAAAACTTGTCTGCACGGAGAGCCGAGTGGTATAGGTCACCACGCCAATTACCGCAGTGCGCGACGTGCTGCGGCTTCGATCCCCGCATGGGACGAGCATATTTTGTGTCATCCACAAATGCTTGTTCTAAGTCTGGGTGTTCTTTGTGCATGTGATTTCAATGTTTGAGAAACCCCCCGCGACACAAGGATTTAATTCCTTAACAGGCGTTATAAAAAGAACTAGGTTAAGTGTTGAAGTAGTTGCAATTACAAGCCC
The DNA here is from genome assembly GCA_932294365.1 of Diachrysia chrysitis. Taxonomy (NCBI): domain Eukaryota; kingdom Metazoa; phylum Arthropoda; class Insecta; order Lepidoptera; family Noctuidae; genus Diachrysia; species Diachrysia chrysitis. Next base: position 1,138,899 of record OW028659.1, on the reverse strand, counting down.
TTATAATTATTGAAGTTAATGTAAAATATAACTATGCAAAATATGCTCAATTTTTTATATGGCCTACGTAAAAAAAAGTTCTTGATTATTTAAATACCTTAGTATTTTAAATACCAGAATATACTTTTATTTTACACTATTTGACCCGACAGACATCCTGTCAATTTTCGACATTTCCTGTGGATTTTTAGCATTTTTTTTTTGTTTATACAAACATTGGGACTATCACAAAAAAAAATAGACAAAAAAACAACCAATCGGGCCGTTTGTAAGTGATAGCTTCGTCATACATGTCACAATATTTTTTATTAATAATATTGATTCGTGAAGCTTTTTACAGTTGTGTTCAACAAGGTCTTACCCTAAGAGGCACTTCAGAGTATTCATTAAGGAACATGTGTAGCTGCGAGATGCAGATGCGGAGGTCTCCGTCCGTGAACTCGTAGGGGATGTTGAAGCCGAGCGGCCCGAACTTGCGCCGCTCCAGCACCACGCCGTGGAACAGGCACAGAGAGAATAGCAACCACTGTATGGGAATTATTATTATTTTTAAAATGTGGAAAAAGGGTCAAACATTCTATGCCCAGCAGTGGGACAGTATAGACTGAATTTTCCTGAAGGCGTTCCTCACATCCTTCTATTGGTCTTTATAGGGGTGTTATATATTTATTTTTGATGTATTTGGATTCCATCTCTGCGTGAGTTTTTTTTAGATTATTTTTTTGGTCTTTGGTTCTACTATTTACATCTACTTGGATAATAAAAAGGTCTGATTGGCTAACTTGGAAAATAGAAATAATCAATTATATCAGAAAAAATGGCCTTACCTACACCCCTATATTTATGACTACTTAAATATTACTAATACTACTGTTGATCACTGCAATATCTAAATTTACAGCAAAATACATCATGAAATAAATGGGAACAATGCTACTTCTTAATACTTCAAGACTAAGGGACTTTTTTTTGTTACGGGGTGAGATTCTAATGACTTCAACCCACGCCGAGGGCACGACGTGGGGACATGTCGGACTTGCACCGACTAAAAACACCCCGGTCCCGTCCTTGCCTTTGCCGGAGTCCCGGGTTAGTTTAAGCATGCTCGGCGGGGCTAGACTAAGGGACCTCGCGCACTAGACGGCCGCGAGTACGACAAGTGGCCGTGAGGACCAGATTAACTACTGTTGAGCGTTGCGGCCAAGTGCGCGACGTTCGTATGGTATCTTCAGTTAATCTGGTCGTTGAGACCACTGGTCTTAGTCGTAGCCGTCTAGTACGCAAAGTCTTGAAATGTGTAATTGCAGAGATAACGAATAAATGATTACACTCATAAATAAATAGAATGAGAAGCATATTTTAGATGATTAACCTTGAAATTAGGAACTTTGGAATCCTGAGAATTGAAGTATTCGAGGAAATCCGGCACTTGGTTCATAAAGGCCTTTAGCAAGTTCGCTTTTATGCCTCTAGGGGGCTCCACTGTCATTTTGTAACCTGTGTATTAATAAATGGGTAATTGGTCCTTGGTCAAGAAATTGTGGAAGACCCTGATTGTTTCAGGTGCTGAGAGTTTCCGACCACCTTCCCCCGGGTGGACGAAGTCTATTAGGAATTGCATAAAATCCAAACGGGTGATATAAAAAACCTGCACACAAACACAATTAAAAAACGCAATTGCAGGAAAGTGCAAAATAATTATGGATTTAGAGTTTTGACATTCTTGGTATTTTTTTTTATAAATTTTCATTTTGTTTTATTTAAAAACCAACCATCTAAATCAATTTTGATGAAACTTATATGGGACCACCTCAGAGGTATCGATGAAAAAATATTTTTTTAAATTGCTCCGCAATTGCCGGATATATCGCGTAACAAACTTACAAAAAAAATACAGTCGAATTAAGAACCTCCTCCTATAAAATCGATTTAAAACCAAATGTCGCAGCGTTAAAGCTCCATTAGTTCACCTCTTAACGCCAACCATAAGGGAAACTTGCTGGTTTTTGTTCTGATTATGATCTGTCTGTTCAGCGTCTTAAGTTTATTATTAGTCGTCTGGTTAGCGCCTAAAATCTCATCCTTTCTTACCATTCTGCAGCAGGGCCACTGGGAAGTGCGGCGAGGGCGTGGAGGTGAGCCACAGGCGGAAGTCCTTGTGCACCAGCTCCGGCGTGATGTGCTCCACGTTTAGCTCCAGAACCGGCATCCATGATGGTGAGAGGTGACAGTTCTGTGCGAACACAAATTTTTATACATTTTTTTAAACGACTCCCGCACTAAGTAATTTAATACTTGTCGCGGGGGGTTTCAACAACATTCAATTCACATGCACAACCCAGACTTGGAACAAGCATTTGTGGATCACACAAATGCTTATCACATGCGGGGATCGAACTTGCAGCACGTCGCGGTACGTGACGACACAGTGGTAATTGACGTGCCGACCTATACCACTCGATTATTTAGCTTAACTCCCGACACAGAAATCGAGGTGTTTAGCGTGTGTATGTGTCTGTGGCATTGAAGTTACCAAATGGGTGAACCGATTAAGATATTTTTTACTTAAAAAAATATTTGAGCGGAAGTGCTCTTAGCAATAAAATTCAAGAAACGCAATGCGGAAATTATCAGTATAATTTTTACTTTATTCATTTCAACCACAAAAAAAATATTTTTAGATCCATCAAAAAAAAACAAATACCTCCAACCGGCACTGACCGGAAACAGGGTTTAATCTGCATTTTTTTTAATTGTTTTTCTTAATTTTATTTGTCCTAATTGATGTTACTCGAATAAATAGAGTACCTGGAAGAAGACCCAGTTGCCGAAGTCGCAGCCGACCCTCATCATGGCTTCGGCGAGCGGGCCCTGGCCCTGGCCGAGCGAGATGCTCTCGAAACGCTTGCCCATCTTCATCTTATCGGCGAACTTCAACAGATCTAGATGTTAGAAACAACAGAAATAAACGTAGATGGTAAAATTTATTTTAATTAAAAAAAAACTATGTATCAGAAATCAATTTTTATTTTATAAACGACACAATTCTTTTATATTTAGCTTTTTTTCTGACTGTAAATGACGGATTCTAAGAATAAAATTACAAACAACAATATAATCAGAATGACGCATATATATTTTTTATATTTATTTTAGCGTAGTATAATGTCTAAATACCGTTAAATGGAGTGAATAAATATGATTTGGGGTAAATAGACACAACCTTTGAAAAGGATTCCTACCTCTTATTGTGTCGCATGCACGTAACTTTTTCATAAAACATGCTCCTTTTTTTCAATACTTGATAGACCTCATAATTAATACCTTTAATCTGTAAATTGTGAAAAACCACAATTCTCTATTCACCCCCTATACCGCCTCCACCGTTACACCTTTTTCTTAAAATTCGGCAAACACAAAAACAGAACATAACGTATATCTCAACAAAAATAACTGTTTATAAAATTACTTGTGCGTGTTCTTTCGTTACAGTTTCCACACAAAAAAGCTTAACGAACCGCCTTTATGACCATTCTTATTAAAAAGTAAGAGATGTCGTAAAAGTATATATTTTAAACGTCTATTGCAGCACCGCGGGAGTTCAAACGATTACATCAGCTTTGAGTTTAGACTCTACCCACATTTGCCCTTATTACTTCCCTCAAAAGACAATTCACAGTTTATTAAAAATGTACCTACATATTGGGCTGTTAGCGTTACGTTTCTATGTAGATCTAGATAGCGTATCACGATCTATATAAAATCCAAGCGTGCCATTTTTTTTACAATAAACTGTGACGTCAAAAGCAGCGTTTAACTGTTTAGTTATGACTTCAAACTAGAATCAACTTAAATTCATATGTAGGTACGAATGGTTTGTCTATAATGCCTGATACAGATTCGTGAAAACCACAAGAGCGGCGCACCGTTACCGAAGCAGACTGAGCGCGACAGTTGCTACGTTAAGCACATTATGCTCAAGTAGCACGCGAAGTAGATGCTCTTGCTATATCTAGGTCTTGCTATATCTAGGTCTATCTATATCTGTGGTTGGCGTCTAGAGCAAAAAAAGGTACTTAACTAAAAAATCTTTTTAGGTTTTGCTTAAGAACGTTAAGATTCAATAATAAAGAGAGCGCGTCTCAAAGTTTTAGAAAAAAAGTAAAGTCAAAGTGAAACAATTGGTACTGTAACATGAATTTATGAATTTATTTCAATATCTCCTCTTTAATATCAATACTCATTCAATCAAAATCAAAATATTTTTTATTTCAAGTAGGCCTATTCAGGCACTTTCAAAACGTTAAATGACTCGAGTTGCGCGGTTCCAAAATGTCACTCCTATGGTATATTTAATTCTAATCAGATCACAATAATTAGGTCAGACAGTGGTCGCTTTGTATAAAAACAAACGCAGTCATGCAGACACATTCAAACGCGTCCCGAACTTAATTTACAAAGGCCTGATTAACCTTAGATAAGGTCTAATGTTACTATTTTAACGGTTACAAAAGGTTTAACATAGCCCATATGTAGATGTTAGTTCTAAACCCTAGACAGAACTATTTAGATTAGAAATGTGTCAGTTTGTACCGCTGGTATTACAAGATTGTTGAACATAAAATTGTATAATGTCCTCCTATTACCGAATATCGGTCACAGCGGCTTCTCTCAACAGAGATGAGCCATCTGCGCGGATATTTCAGTGCACCAGGGTGCGTGCAAACACAGTTGCACAGTGTTATGGGACGGTGGCAAATTACCGTCCCATAAGATGATAAGTCTATGAGAGTGTCTAAACTATTATCCTACAGGGTTTGCTAAAATATTAATTATTTCATAATTAAGTAATATTCTAATTAACCAAGTTTTTATAATCAGCTTTCAAACCTCTAAACACTGACTCTGACTGACCATAAATTGGTTGAAGATTTTTATTTTTTGCATTTTATCTTAATTTACGTCGACAGCATAGCGAGTTGAAAATTATCGCGATTTATTATTCAAAATACTAGCGGTGCCCAACGGTTTCACCCGCTTTAGTCGCCATCCCGGAACACATCTTTTTTTTTAAGTTTTTTTATAGTTATCCCGCTATTTGGCGTGCAGACAAATCCAACCAATCAAAAATAATGAAAATCGGTGCACCCGTTTTTTGTGTTATAAATGGTGTAACTAACCCGACTTTTTAATATATAAAATTAACTACTCCTAATGACGGCGACGTTTAGATTTTTTTTGCATAAAAAACTGAGATGGTTATGGTGATCATGACACCTTTTAATGCTTCATTTACCTTCTTTTTCTTTTTTTAAAGGCTCTATAAATGTACAATTGTTAACACAGATGAAGAAATCACAAGACCTACCTGCAGCAGGGTCAGTTCCTGTAGACAGTACGAAGATGATGGGCGCGAGCGGGTCGGACTCGGCGTACAGCGCCGCCAGGTCCGCCGGCTGCGGCTCGACGAAGCGCGCGCCCAGTCCTATCACCACGTAGTCCTAGACACGAGTTTGCATATTATTTATGTAACCTATTTACTGTCCCACTGCTAAGAAGTTCTAACCCATTTGACTTTAGACTTTTCTGACAAGTGTCAAGTGACATTTCGACAAGCGATAACGATGATCGAATCGTTCACATATATGAAAGTGACAAGTCCAAGTCACGTGACTTATCGAAACGAATAGACATTCGGTCAGTCTTCTGAAAGAGTAAGGGGTAAGCACTTTACGCCCTCCCTATTCAAAGACTCCCTCCTATTTAAAGACCTAGGCCCGCCGGAGCCCGCCGAGCATGCAATAGTGAACCCGCGGCTCCGGCAAAGGCAAGGACGGGACCGAAGTCGGTGCAAGTCCAACAATACGCCACGTCGTACCGTCGGTGTGGGATGGAGTCATTAGATTTTCACCCCGTTAACAAAAAAAAGGTGGTCGGTTCTAACAAAAAACAGACCTCTAGGAACAACAAACCTTAGAAAAGCTTTGACGTCCTTCAAAATGTTAGGATCGGTACTAACCTGTAGGCCAGGTATTAACTTGTCAGGTCGTATGCACTTCAGAACGAGAAGCTTCTGGAACGCGTCCAACTGGGTATCCAGGGGTTTTGGGTACGGCAGCCTGGGTTACAGGGGTTAAAATTATAAAGTTAAATAGCAAAAAAAGAATTACACCTTTACATACATTCACATACGTACCTAAGAGCAACTATTGTGATAACCCCTACAATTAAAGATTTTATAACAAAAAAAACCGGCCAAGTGCGAGACGGACATGAAGGGTACCGCAGCATTTTATGAACCCCTTTTAATTTTAATTTATTTTTTTCATTATTGTTGTTATAGCGACAACAGAAATATACACTGAGATAATTGTGTAAATAAAAAAAAATAAAAATAAAAATGTAAATAAAATAAAAATAAAAAATGGAGTTACAACTGATTACGAAACGAATGGCAAAGCGTGCCATAGGAGAGGCCTATGTCCAGCAGTGGACGAAGATAGGCTGATGATGATGATGATGATGATGATGACGAAACGAAACCTCAAAATAAGCATTCAAGCAAATCAGCTGTATCAGGTAAAATGTGGAGTCTTTTCTTTTGATCCGATTGGAGCCAGGCCACTTCCTCCGTCCTAAGGACAGGCGCGTGCCGAACTCCTAGTGGCTAAAACAACTGACTTGCTTTTCTCCACTTTTACTGTATAATATGGATGGCACTTTTATCAGACTAACACGGCAAGGTTTAAGTCCGATCACAAAAAGCTTAGGAAAAGAGTGGGCAGAAGATGGCGCAGTTATGTAAGAAAGTTAAGACGAATATTAAAAAAATGGTTAACTTTTCGGGCGCGCACCCACGGACTGCTTTAAGCAGTTCAACTGCTTCGAGCGGTTCAATAAAACAAAAAGGAATCGCGAGAGTTGTCGACAGATCGCGCACTCCGTGTACGGGTGGCCTACAACTTTCTCAAATGTATATCTTTCCTAACCTTACATCTTTACGTAACGAAGACAGCATTAGACGTAAGGGCGCCTTAAAATTGAGTTGTTTTTAAGTATTCGACTATTAAACTAACTTGTGCGGCGTGTAGGAGTCGTAGAAGGTCTTGAAGTACTTGATGTGCTGGTGGAAATCGCGGAGGAAGGAGGACATGGTGGAGACTGTCGCCAGCTGTTGCATCTCCAGCCACATGCGCGGGGATATCCACTTCGGATCTGGATTGTCTAATTCCTGCACAAAAACAACATCAACTTCACTCTATTTTTGTTAAATAAGTTTCGTGAGGCGATTCATTATAATGATTAATTTCACTACAACGATAAGAGAAGTATAACGACTAGTTTAGAAGCTCTCCCAGTGTGGGACTGATCTTAATATTTGTATAATACCACCGCCCCCGCGTCAGCTCATGATTAGGGACTCTGTCTGAAACTAGTCGGGCAATCCCGAGAATATGCGCGAGTAATCCGTTTTTTTTTAAATAATAATGGTCTTATTACGTAAAAAAAAACTTTACTTTTTAATGGCAGTCCCTAAAAAATGCTTACCTCATCCAGTTTAGCTCCATTTAAGAAGTAATTAAATTCAGTGATTCGTATGACGCCTTTATCTAACAATATCCTCGCGCAGAGCAGGAAGGCGAACAACAGCTTGTGGCGTTCGAACAGGCTCCGGCACACGTTCTGGTACAGTAGGAACGTGAAGTGGACGATTATGACGTCCACGCGCTCTACTATATCCTCTGAAACAACAAATATTAAGTTCATAATCTATACTAATATTACAAATGCGAGAGTTAAGATGTATGGATAGATGTTTGTTACTCGATACCTTAGAGGAATAAATAAGTAAACTGTAGAGCGCGCATATAGAGTATGAACTGTTGGCACTAGTATGAACATGTAAAATCGTAAAATTTGTGTCAAAACAGAGCCCGCCGTTTTATTAAAACTGTCTCAAAACCTAATATTACCCTAATAATATCGGAACCGTCGATATTTTTCGTGGCACGGAAAATCAAGTAAATCAGTAAACGAGTGTAGTACATTTATCTAAAAATGTGCGCGTTACGCTTGGCCTAACTACTAGCGATGCTACTAGTGATGCGCACGTTGTCTATGTTTACTCGAAGCTGAATACCGTTAGCAGTTTTGCCGCTAGAGGCGCTAGTAGACGTGATTTCTGAAAATGACAAGTTCCAGTTTGTTGGTGGGCTTCGACAGCTGACGTGCCAGTGGCGCCAACTGGTGACGCAATAACGATAGGGCCCTTATTGGTGAGTAAGTGAGGTTAGGTTAATTTTGTTCTTATGTTCTTACCGTTGGGCTCGGTCTCCGCCATGGATCTGACGAAGAGCTTGACGAACCACTCCAGCGAGTACTGGTACATGGGGTCTACGTTGGCCATGTCGGAGAGGCAGAAGAACAGGATCTGGCCGCGGTTAGCGACGGGCACGTACCCGCTGCGGGCCTCGTCGATCTCCAAGGTCGTCTTCTCTATGTCTTCCACTTTTATCTACATAATTTGTAAAATAATGCGATTTTCGCATCCTCGATCGTAAGGGTACGATACAATTTCATCGTACGATGGTACTAAAAGTCGCAATTCATCAATGCACTGTGAATGCCTAATAATTATTACTACTGAGTCTGATTGTGTAAAACTTAAAGAGAGCAAAAAGAGAAATGAGTTGCATAAGTGTAGGTTATGCCTTAAATATAATATTTTGAGTGACTTAAAAAAACGCTTAGTATTATTAACATAGTCTACCTTAGTATTTGAAGAACCCGTAAGTTCCTTAATTGATTGTTATAAATAAGATTTTAAATCTGCTTGTCTAAATAAATAACAAAAAATAAAGCTTCTTCTTTTACAGAAAATTCTCGAACTTTATAGTGGACAACATCACATACATTGCTCTGAATCCAAAGTAAGTGGCTTAAGCACTTGTTTTAAGTGTTTTTTTCTACATCGAACCCTAGACCTCAGAGCTAGCGACATCTTGAAAACCGCTGTGTACGCCACCACGGTGGTCGTCATTCGAACTTTATACTCACAAGTATTTCCGCGCTCTTAATCTTGATAGCCTCTAGCGTGAGGATGAGAGGCAGATCATCCACAGGCGAGCCCTCACTATTTGAAAGGCCGTATAGGATGTCAGCCTGCATCTCCGCGAGCTGAGAGGCCATCTGCGCGCGGGACACTATCAGCTGTCCGCGCAGCTCTTCCAGGTCTGGCCTCTCTTGGGCTACTACGATGGAAAGCAGCTGTTCGGATAGACCACTGTTGTGAAAGGTCAAAATTAATACAAGGTGTACAATGGTGTATTTAAAAAAATATATCAGCAAGGAATTCAATTTAAAAATTTGGGCTGTTCAGGAGCCATCGTCAGTCATCGCCCTTGTGTCTAAATTAATAAACACATAAAAAATCTATCACAAATTTGCTATGATTAATTATTTGTTTGGTATATATTCAAACTTCAAACACATACGTGTCATATATTCTCATGTAAAGAACCTGCATACGTTTATTTTTGTTCTGTAATATATATAAAACAGTATTACGAAATCTCACTTGTATTGCCTAGTAGATCGCTAAGAAACATGTTGACGCCACGTCAGGCTCATTTTGACAAAAACTTAACATAGAGTAAAAACTGATTCTGTTACCAATTCTGAACCAACTCAGGTTGCCTGTATACTAACAATAAGGCTGTATAAGTGATAGAATCGGAAACATGAATAACGGGTCAACAACTATATAAATAATTTTAGCTTTTTTTTTTTATTAAACTCAATACCTTGAACCTACGCTGTAGGGACACGGCGTAGGGATATATATCGGACTTTCACCAACTTCAAACGTCCCGGGGTGTCATTCTTCTGCCTCAGCCAGAGTCGCAGAATAGCTAGCTCTATTTTCACTCCAATTCGGCAGATGTATTGTTTACCTAGGCACTAGCGCGAAGTTGACCACCATGACCTTGACGGAGGTCTCCGGCGTGTACTTTGGGTTCGGCAACTTGGTGGTGATGTATAGCCGGAAGCCGGCCATGTACGGGATCATGGAGTCGCCCAGCTTGAGGACCAGCTGGCCCGCTTGGCGGAAGTATTGGCGCTGTGGAAATGAAAAAAAGGAATCCTCTGTACAGTGTGTTACTGAAAGGTTATATCTATTTAAAGGGGGTGAAGAGTACATCTGGTATAAAATAAATATTAATAAAATATAGTTTATGCAGACGCTGAAGAGATGTATCCTAACATTTACCACCGTAGTGCGGTGACAAGTTTGTATTACTTTCCATGTCGAATAATTAATGCGAAAAATTTTATATTAAGTTTGAGTATTAAAATTGTGTATATTAAATCATTTTGAGCTAAAATTTTGTAAACTGACTCTATACCAGATTTACTCTTCACCCCTTTTGGATAGATATAACCTTTTGGTAACACCCTGTATATTCCGTCAGCGATTACAAAATGATTTGCTGACACATGTCAGTTAATATCCTTCACCTATAGTGTGTTAAATAAGCCTGTGTTGTTGCACTTACTTTAAGCACTGGATCTAAGGCTGGATCTAGTTCTTGTCCGACGTTCTCCAAGAGTATTGGCTTCCCAAACCTCAGGGCCGACTCAAAGTTCCTCAATAAATCCCGATCGTTAGGCTTGCATACCACCAGACCTTCCAGTTTGCCCTAGAATAATAAATTGTTAAACTCAAATCGGTTTCTAAAGTTTTATTTAAAATTTCTTGATATATGTGTTTGTGTGTGTGTTTGTATGTGTGTTTGCGTGTGTGTGTGTGTGTGTGTGTTTGTGCGCGCGCGCGTGTGTGTGTGTGGGTGTGTGTGTGTTTGTGTGTGTGTGTTTGTTTGTGTGTATGTGAATGCGTGTGTGTTATAGTCGACGTTATGTTACGCTTTACTGCACAAGTGAATATTACAGAAGGTACTACTTTACCACTATAGGTACTTGAATGAGTTGCCAACCGACATATCCTACATGAAGCAGGCAGTACACACCATAGCCCGTATCCACTTGTTGGCCTGCGTCTGCGGGTCGATGATGAGCGGCCAGCGGCGCGAGTTGGACATGAGCACGGCCGACTCCACCGACATCGGGTCGCGCGGCAGCCCGTACATCTGCCACGTCCTGCCACGAGGTACAATAAAACCCTAAAGCAAGGCATTCACCGCTTTTTAGCTGATGACAGGACCATGATGGCAAGCCAAGATTTGATCGTCAATGTAAAATATAAAATTGTAAGACTTTGATTTCCAACCAACCATGTCGTCCCGCCACGCATCCTGTGAATGAACGCTGAACATTCTGAATTTAATCCGCGACAAAACGCTTTTTTAGTTTACAGTAAAGAATATTAAAGAAAAAAGTTTGAGGGTCATTTACAAGAGAAGAAGAAGATTGATGAGAAGATAAGATTTGACGGGCCTGTTGGTCTAGTGGTTAGTGACCCTGACTGCTGAACCGGAGGTCGTGGGTTCGATTCCCACCCAGGACGAATCTTTGTGTGATGAGCACGATCATTTGTTCTGTGTCTGGGTGTAATTTATCTATAATATGTATGTATTTAGAAATATATAAGTATGTTTATCAGTTGTCTGGTTGCCATAGCACAGGCTCTGCCTTGTTTGGGATCAGATGACCGTGTGTGAGATGTCCCAAGATATTATTATTATTATAGATAATATTATTATATTATAAGTAAGTTTACCTGATTTGCACCGCGTCGCCCAGGACTGAGAGCGGTGTAGCGCCGGGCGAGTGCGGCAAATTCACGTGCTGAAATAATCCTTATGTAAAACTAAGAGGTTTGGCTACATGCTCAATCTTGCATGCGCGTACTGTGACGTCACACGCAACAAGACAAGAACAAATATACCAATGAGATTCAAGTATTCTCTTGCGTGTGACGTCACCAGGGCTGCGACAAATAATTAGGAGTTCCCGTCATGGGTAAATTATTTAAAATTAATTGTGTATATTTTACATTATTGTGTAAATTAATTTTGTACAAAATAGCTTTTTAGCAAGTCACTTGTGCGGTGAATCTTTTTGCCGTTCTTCTTAATATAAATAAAATAAATATTTTCGTCTTAAAAACACACATGTTTGCTTGTAAAAACAAGAATTTGTACAAAAAGGATTGAGCTTGCAGACGAGCCTAAATAATAGGGATGTTGGCTGGGAATGAAATCTAATTAGCCCGTAAATTAGATAAAAAAAATATTAGACTCTTATTTTGTTACTTTTTTTAAAAAAACCAAAGAGATAACGCCTGTCAAAGTTCAGAAGTCACGATGTTACACAAAACGTACGACACCTTGACGTAAGGCGACATTTCAAATCAATTAGGCGTCACAAGTTTTTAATTACGTAAAAAGAAAAAAGAAAAAAAATGTGTCTAATATTTTTGTATTATATTGTACTGTTTTTAAGTAAGATAATACTCTTACCACCAAATGAGAAATCCAGTGAGTCAGGAGATCTCTTCTAAATTCGTCGGTAAACGGTGTTATGTATCCCACAGCACCTTTGAAACAGCAACACCAATATTAATAATAATTCAATAGAGTATAGGCACTAAATAAAAATTACACTTCTTACAGTCAAACAAGTAAAAAAAAAAGTCAATATTTACTACCCGACGCCAAGAAAGGGTTGTTTTTGCCTATCTTATATTGTTATAAAATAAATTTATTTCTTCTTCTTCTCAAAAACCTCTACTTTTAGATAAGTGTTGGAAAAAAAATGCCTAAATTTTGACGAAACTTTTTAAGTCATCAATAATTTATTTTAACCCTTAAATGCATCCTGTTGCCAATTGTCTACAAACCACGTTTCACCTTACAGTATTAGACCTATCCAGTGTGTGTTTCCGAACGCATTTTGACGATCATAAAATAAAAATAAAAATAAAAATCTATGCATTTAAGGGTTAACATAAACCTATCGAGAATGTTATCAAAATATAGGGTATACATTTTATTTATGGTTTAATGGCTAAAAAAAATAATAACTTTTCTAAGCAAGGCAGTCGGGTTTATTTATGTTTTTTTTTGTAATTAAATACCAATAATACAAGGAAAAACTTAAACCTTAGGCAGGACTCGAAACTGCGACCACTGGCTTGACGCGCCAGTCGTTTACCAACTAAGCTACCGAGGTCACTGCCTAGAAGTTTAAATTTTGCCTTTTATTTTATTACGTCTTTTAGGGCGACGTATGGACGTAGGTCGCAGGTTCGAGTCCTGCCTAAGGTTTAAGTTTTTCCTTCTATTATTTGTATTTAACTACATAAATTCGCTCCGCATGCGTTAATGCGTAACAAATAATTAAAATAATGTGTTTTTTTTTCTAATTCAACTTGAATAATAGATAGAACTCACATGCACTGAGCAATATATCTCCAATCAAGTTGACGATAGCGACGCTCAAGTCTTTGATAGTTTTAATCCATCTGACGCGCTCGCTCGACAGCCCATTCAGCAATCTTCAATAATAAAAAAAATATTACTATATTACTAGCTAATACCCGCGGTTTTATCGCTACAATCGGAGGCTTATAATCTTCCTTAAGAATGCTATGTATGTCTGTATGTATTCGACGTGGTCGAGTGGCGTACACACCGGTTTTCAAGGTGTCGCCAGCTCTGAGGTCCCGGGTCTAAGTAGAAAACCACTTTTCTACATTGTCTCGGGTCTGGGTGTTTGTGGTACCTTCGTTGTCTCTGAATTCCATAACACAAGTGCCAAGTGCTTTAGCTACTTTACGTTGGGTTGGGTTCAGAGCAATGTATGTGATGTTGTCCACATGTTCGAACCCGGGACCTCAGAGCTGGTGACACGTTGAAAACCGGTGTGTACGCCACTCGACCACGGAGGTCGTCAATAATGTAGTGACCTGTTAGCGCGGTCCATCCTGGCCAGGCAGAGGTTGATGTCCTCCTCCATGCGTTTCTTTTCCTCCTCCTTCTCCACGAGGTACGCGTTCAGCTTGGCGATGCCCTCCAGGAGAGCTATCATCTTTGCCTTCGCGTTAGCCAACATCGCTGCGCAAAGAAAACTCTTTAAACATGATGGTATCTTTGAGTTAAAGGAAAACAACGATTTTTCCAATATTACGGAGTGAGTTTTGGTTTTGGGCTTTACGTGAAGGATTACCCATATTTGTTAATTTTGTGGATCAAGCAATCTCGTTATTATAGTTGTAGTTCGCGCGGCAGTCCTTTTATCATCTGCCGAAGCAGCGCAGAGCTTGCGGAAGCGACCCCGCGGCTCCGGCAAAGGCATGGTCGGGACCGGGCTGTTTTTAATCGGTGTAAGTCCGACATATCCACACGCCGTGCCCTCGGCGTGGGTTGAAGTCATTCGAGTTTCACCCCGACCAAAACAAAAAGGCCTTTTATAATTCTGAAGTTTATTCAAGTAAATCTAAGGAAATATGTACCATACATTTTGGTACCATACCATTATTTCTAGAGATTTTGGCTACTGTATTTTAAATTTGTAAAAAAAAAACTGTTTTGTCCGTTACATTCCCACATTCTCTGTCGGATTGCCAGGATATAACCAGTAACCCTGTATATTTTTATACAAATATGGTATTTTCTTGTAGGTTTTCCTCCAAATTGAGTCATTAACAATGCTTCATGGATCAAATTTGTGCAGATTCATATAATCGTACATATAAATCTAGCAGTTTCAGATGATAACTTGAACAATTACATATGACTCATACAATTCTATGTGTATCTTAGATAAATATTACAGCTGGAAACACATAACATACCCTCGACGATGGCGAGGTCCCTGGTGGCCCTCGCCAGAGCCTCCTTCTTGGGCGCGACGCCCTTGTTGACGTGGTAGAACTTGTACATCGCGTGCACCCACATGCACAGGGACTGGCACGCTTTAGACACCTGCCAACCGATGCAACACACTTTTTTAATTTATGTATAACTAGCTGTCCCCCGCGACTTTGTTCGCGTGTTTTAGTTTCAATGATTTTTCATTTTTGCAACATTTTTCAAATATGCTCCGCTCTATTGGTCGTAGCGTGATGTTATATAGCCTATAGCCTTCCTCAATAAACGGACTATCCAATACAAAAAGAATTTTTCAAATCGAACCAGTAGTTCCTGACATTAGCGCGTTCAAACAAACAAACTCTTCAGCTTTATAATATTAAGTATAGATAAGTATAGATATAATTTATTCATTTTAAATTACTTGTTTTTTTTTTCATGGGCCCGTAATACGCAATGTTAAACATTTTCTCTGAGTTCCTTGAAAGAGCAGAGTTATAATTATGAAAAAAAATATCAAGTATGAACTGAAGACACTAGTATGAATAAATACAAGCGGAAAATTAGTGTCAAAACAGAGCGCGCTGATTTATTGAAACTATCTGAAAATCTTAACAATAACGAACCCATCGACATTTTCGCATAAAAGTCTGTCGTGCCAAGAAAAATCACATAAATCAGTAAACGAAAGCTACAAATTTAGCAAAAGAATAATTACCGTCGGTACAAGGGGCTACTAGCGATACGCTCAATCTATGCTTGTCTATTCATACTCTAAGGTTCAGAGCAATATATGTGACTTTGTCCACATTTATTTATTTACTTTGCAGAATATGAATCACCTTTATAATCTTGACAGGATCGTAGTCGGGATTGACGACGAACCGCTTGAGCTTCTTGATCATGTCCTCGGTGATGGACTCCTTGTCGAACTTCATGAGGGAGTCGAGGAAGGCGGTGGGGTCCGCCAGCATGGCCGAGCCCGGCTTCCAGTAGTTCAGCACCTTCTCACCGTACGCTGCGCCTTGCTCCTGAATGTGGAAATACATGGGATAGATGACTTATTTTTTTAATGTCCATCAGATAGATTATTAAAAAATTATTAACACGTAAACAAAACGGTTTACTCACGCACTAACTAGTATCTCAAACTTCGTTTCAGCTGACGCGGCGGCGGTGTTTGACTCGCGACCGACACCACCGCCGCCGCGTCAGCTCATGATTAGGGACTCCTATTGAGTCTGAAACTAGTCGGGCGATCCCGAGAATGTGCGTGAGTAAACCGTTTTGTTCTAAATAATTATGAATACTCCTCACAAAAGTTATTATACATAATTGACACGTATTTTTCTTATTTTATGTGACTAAAAACTCACGACGACACATTGATATAAAATGTCGCATGACGTCACAATTTTGTGCGATGTGCAAGCATGACATTATTAGTCCCCTCCTTCTTGAACTCTGATCCGTTTATCTGTTTAGTATTTTTTTTTTTTTAACATGTTCTTGTGTAATATTTTTTTATTACCTATCTGACGGACTAATTTGATTTTGATTTTTCATACACAATCATCTACCTCATTATAGTGGCTATGGTAAGGTACTTCTTGGAGTTGATGGGAATATGTTCGAAATTTTGCTGTCGCATTCTTTTGCAAGACACGTAATACTGCTGCCGGTCCTTCGCCTTGCGTTTCTCTGCCATCTTAATTTAATTTAAATCATGGAAGCAAAAGCGGCAATAGCCTAATGGTTAGGGTGACGGCCTTGTGATCGAGAGATCGCAGGTTAATCCCCCCCCCCTCCCCCCCATTGCACTATTGACGTGAACCCACTCCATAAATAAAATATATTTTACCTTGATAGGTTTGATGTCGAACACGACGCACAACGACTCAATAACCAGCAACACACCAGCGGGAGGCTTTTTCATAGCCTTGACCTCCACTATGTCGTTACGATTCAGCTCTTGCAGCGCTTTCTCAGCGGCCCGCAGCGCTGGCATCGCTTCCTCTGTGAACATGTTTAACAGACTTTAGAATAGAATCTTGTATCTATACTAATATTATAAAGAAGTAAAGTTTGTGTGTTTGTTAAATTGTAAGGGGTAATCTCGGGATCTACTGAACCGATTTTAAAAATTCCTTCACCAATAGAAAGCCACATTATTGCTGAGTGTCATAGGCTATATAAAAAACCGAAAAATAAAAAGGCTTTTATGTGGTAGTCCGTTTTGCAAAGTGAATCGGAGAAAAAACGGTCGAATGAAAGCGATTCTTACGAACGCTGCCTTAACTATGAAAGATATATTTTTGAGTTCTAGAGAAAAGATGTGGAGCTTGAATATGCCTACAAAAAAGTCAACGACAGCATATGTCTAACTTTTATATTTAAGTTACAAAAATTAGTTTTTTTAATATTAGTATAGATAATTTAATTTTTAATATTAATTAAATAATTTAAATCGTTAGGTCATATGAACTAAAAAGGATTATTAACATTATGCCCAACGAAGTGTCACGGGTCAGCTAGTATAATATAATCATGTAGCTAGATTAAAGTAATGTACATATCTTTAATGTACGTACAATGAGGCGCACATTTAATTAAAAAAAATCTGCCTAATTTTATGAATAAGGCCAGTTAAATGACAAAATAATTAAGTTTTCGGTGTTAAACATTTTAATGAAGTTTTTGATGTTTCGATTTCAGAAAACCTGTTTACTGTAGTTAGCCCGTTCGTTCAAGAGGCAACGCTACTCTCCGATACGACGATTCACACGACTACCGCCATACAAACTTAAAGAGATACCAACGTCATACATAGGCACGCGTTGTTGGACGCTAAAGACGACAGGTATTAAAGACTTAAGTTGCCCCAAAAATATAATTATTGTAAGTAACCTAGGTCCCTCTGCGCGTCTTCAGTCATGGCGGCGTTGATGGCGGCCATCTTCTCCGCCATCACTTGTTCCTTCTCCACCTTCTCACGGGCCTCCTCAGCAATGGCCTTGAAAGATATAAAATAATAATTTTAAAATTATATAAAGATAATTTTGTTTGTAGAAAAAAGCCTATGCCTTTTTTGGAGCAAGTTACATAAAGTATAAAAAACATTAGTATAAGACGTTATATTTCTATCGGGAAAAATAGTAAGCAGAGGTCAGCAAATAAATCTTTATACATATAAAACAAAGTCGGGTTAGTTACACCGTATATTACTCAAGAACGGGTGGACCGATTTTCATGATCTTTGATTTGCTGGGATCGTCTCCACAAAGACTACAGCGAATAAAAAAAATACTTAACAGGGACGGCCTTAACTAAAAATAAGTAAAGTATAGAGTGCGCTTATCAGAGTATAAACTGTGAGTACCAGTATGAACAAGTAAAATCATAAAATTAAATAAGTGTCAAAACCAAATGCGCCGTTTTATTAAAACTATTTCAAAACCTAATAATATCAGAACCATCGATATTTTTGCGTAAACGTCTGTCGTCGCACGAAAAACCACTAAAATCAGTAACGAGCGTAGTACATAAAGCTAAAAATTTGCTTACGCTCGGCATAAGGGGCTACTAGCGATGCGAGCACTCTATGCTGGTCTATGTATACTCTACGGGGACAACTAACGCGGGACATCGCTAGTAAAGGATAAAGTATGAGAGCTCACGGTGTCAGTGGCGATCTGCTGGATGACCTGCCTGGTCTCTTCGGCCGCTTTCTCCATGAGCGGCTTCAGCTCCGCCAGCTCGATCTGCAGCTGTTTCACTTCTACTTCTGTCTGGTTCAGCTTGTTTAAACCTTTATTCAAAATAACTCTTATAACAATCATCATCATCATCATTATTTCAGCCGAAAGACGTCCACTGCTGAACACAGGCATCCCCCAAGGATCGCCACAACTCACGGTCCTGCAATAAATAGTCGTTCCTTCTCTACATGAGAAGAAGCCTGTGCCCAGCAGAAACAGATGATTATCATGATGATAGTTGATGATCTTACCAGTCTTCAGCGCATTGGACTCAGTGAGGATAGCCTTCTGCTTCTTTTTGAACATCTCGGCGTACGCCCCCAGCATCTCCATGTAAGACATGGGCGTGACGTAGTTGATGCGGTTCAGCTTCTCTTTGAAGTGAGAGCTCGCGTCTACTACGGTTTGGTGCACGAAACATGTCATCGACTGAAATATAAAACAATATTTATTTTAATAGTATAATAATAGGGGATCGGACTGGGTATGAAAAGAAAATATCTATTTAGTCCACCAGATGACAAAAAAAGGAAAAAAACTCGTATTTTTTCTTTTATCAAATCATTGAAAAATTACAAAGTTAAAGCGTTTAAAGTTCTGAAGCTTGGGGACTTGTGACGTCACGTGGGCGTAAAAATTGTACCTACAAGTGCGACACGCGACATTTCCATTCAATGTATTTTGCTCATCATGTAAGAAATAAATGGATAAGTAAAGGATTGAAATTATCATGTATTAAAAAAAGAATATTATACTATAAATATCAACATGATGCTGTAAGCAAAAATTATCACAAGAAAAATTATCTAACATATTCTAAAATACTAAAAAAATGCATATCAAAATCTCAACGAATAAATAATGATAAATATATTAATAACTCAAAAAACAAATGTAAAGCGACATGGTCTATTATTAAAAACATTACTGATAGTTCTGTTGATAAAAGTAATATTGAAAAATTAGTGTACGAAGACAAAACTTTTAACAACCCTCATGATATATGTAACCTTATTAACAACTATTTTATTGAACTTACCAATAAAGATAATTTTAACGAATCAGGTAATGACTTGAAGAACATTAATATTCCTGCTCAAAGAAATAGCCTATTTTTAACCCCAGTAACGGGAACTGATATTATAAAAATCATTAACTCTTTGAATAATACACATGCTACCGGGTACGACGAACTGACAACAAGGATAATTAAATTAAGTGCTAAAAATATAGCAATTCCTGTTAGTTACATAATTAATTTGTCATTTGAACAAGGAATATTTCCTACTAGACTAAAAGTATCCGTAATTAAACCTCTATTTAAAAAAGGTGATCGTACAAATATTGATAATTATAGGCCTATCACATTAATACCAATAATGGCAAAGATTTTTGAAAAAGTTATGCATGATAAAATTATTAGTTATATTAATAAAAATAATATTCTTGTTGACAATCAATTTGGATTTAGGAAAAATAGTTCCACTGCACTGGCTTGCTTTACTTTAGTTAAACTGGTTACAGAAGCACTCAATAATAAAATGTCGACATTATCAATATTTTTAGATATGAGCAAAGCTTTCGACTTTGTCTCGCATAAACGATTACTTTACAAACTTGAAAGGTACGGAATTAGAGGAAAAGTTCATGATTGGTTTAATAGCTATCTGTCGAATCGCCAGCAAAGGACGTTACTCACAAAAATAGAGAATAACTCGAAAGTTACAAACGAATCTGAACTTAAACCTAATAGATGTGGCGTGCCGCAAGGCAGCATTTTAGGGCCATTTTTATTCATAATTTATATAAACGACCTCTGTAGTAACCTAAAACATAAATGCACATTATTTGCTGATGATACTACACTAACTATAAGATGTTTAAACAAAAATAATCTTGAATTTGAAATTAATAATGAATTACAAAATACAGTGCAATGGCTACAGGACAATAATCTACGAGTCAATTTAAGTAAAACTAAACTAATGCAGTACCAAACACACAATTCAATGTGCCATCCTATTACAATAAAATATAATAATTCTAATTTGCAACCGGTACAAGCTACATTATTTTTAGGTATTATGATTGATAACAAATTGAACTGGAAAGAACACGTAGCTAAAGTGTGTGGTAAAATTGACAAATTCGTATTCGCTCTTCGCAAACTAAGACTCACAGCCAGCATAGAAACTGTCCTCAATGCATATCATGGGTACGTGTCTTCAGTATTACGCTATGGATTAGTTATATGGGGCAATTCAGTGGACGTAGGCAGGGCATTTAAAGCACAAAAAAAATGTATTAGAGCCATGTGTGGCGCTGATTACTTAGATCATTGTATACCATTATTTAAAAAATTAAAAATACTTCCACTTCCCTGTCTCTATATTTTTGAAATTTGTTTGTTTGTTAAGAGATATTCCACTCTATTTCCAATAAATGAACATGTATCTAGAAGGATTCAAGACAGAAACCCAAACCAATTAGTGATGCCAACTCAAAAACTAAAATTGTATAGTCGTAATGCCCACTGTATGGCAGTAACGATTTTCAATAAGCTCCCACCAAAAATCAGGAAGCTGCCTATAAATAAATTTAAACGCGCAATATTTTCTTGGCTTTTAGATATGTGCTTCTACTCTGTTAAAGAGTTCATAGATTATAAATTTATAAATAATAAATAAATAAATATTTTTAATGTTAATAAATAATATACTAATAACTATAATTAACAATTTCTACTTAATAATCCTAATGTATAATTTTGTCTAAATGTTCTTATAAATTGCATATTAATAATATTGTTGTAAGTGTAATATTTCTACACCGGATACGGTAGTATATGTGAAACATTATTATTGTAACATCTGTAATTACCATATACTAAGAAATAAATAATATTCTATTCTATTCTATTCTATTCTATTCTATTCATCGTTTGCTTAATAAAAAAAAATAAAAAATACGACGTGTCTAATATTTTTTGTAATATCTATGTGACGCGTAAATAAAAAGAAGTAATCCGATCCCCTATTATTTAAGGTTTAAATATAACAAGGAATGTTAAAATTTTAATCAATGTATTCAGCGGAAGATATCGAAAATGTCCGACAAAATTATCAAGGTCACACAGAGCCTCTAATCAAGAACTTATTGCGGGTCGGTGTCGGGCATAGTTTGAGCCCGATTTTATTTTTAATAAACGGCTCCCGCTAAAGATTTTGTAAACATTCAAATCACATGCACGAAGAAGAATTGTTTTTCTTTAAAAAATCAGATAGATTTAAAGAATACGACGTAATTTTTATGACCGTTATGTTACAATTTCCTGTGATAATGTGACATTTCGACAAGCGTTAACGATAAGAGAAATCGCTTAAATGACATTAAATGTATGGAAATAAACATTTTTGTTTCGAGAAGTCACGTGACTTGGACTAGTCACTTCCATACATTTGAAAGATTCGAGCAGCTTTATCGCTTGTCGAAATGTCACTTGTCTAAGGGGCTGCTCCTTTTGGAAGTCGGTTATAAGTGGTATGCACTGACCACCATAGCGTGCAGCACTTCATCGGAAGCCGTGGTGAGCTCGCCCATGCCCTCGAAGAAGTGGTAGGCGACGGACTCCAGCGCGGTCTTGGGCCACTCGCTGAACCAGTCGATGGTGCAGCAGTTCACCAGCGACGGGAACTGCCTCAGCCGAGCGCGGAACACCTAATACACACAAAATGGAGGATCTTGCAAATAAGAAAGCGTGACTATGTTGCCAGACTCTTATTGTTTTAAAGCGTCTGCATACTTTACTCTGAGTTAAAAGTTAATTTCAGTAATCAAATTCTAGCAAACAGATTTACTGAAAATCAAAAATTTAAACATTCTAGTCGTTTATCGTTTATACAGATCAAGAGGTGAAATCTAGTTCGCTCTCTCCTCTGGAAACAAGCGTCGCCTTTGTCGCCGTGAGGTTAATCTCCTGTAGGCCGTGACGACCGCTTGATTGGTCCTACTAACATCTACTAAATTGTAATTAAAGACAAATAGTAAAAATTAAATTTTTTAACCTCAGACAGGACTTGAACCAGCGACTATAGGTTCACGCACCAATCGCTTTACCAACTAAGCTACAGAGGGCACTGATGTTTAAATTTCTCCTTCTACTTGTTACATCTTAGGGGTGACGTATGCGACATCTAGTGAACCAATCTTTCGTTTGGTTTTAACGAATTAATTTACTACCTCCGTGGTCGAGTGGCGTACACACCGGTATTCAAGGTGTCGCCAGCTCCGAGGTCCCAGGTTCGATCCCCGGTCGGGTCAATGTAGAAAACCACTTTTCTACATTGTCTCAGTTCTGGTTGTTTGTGGTACCTTCGTTGTCTCTGAATTCCATAACACAAGTGCTTTAGCTACTTACTTTGGGTTCAGAGCAATATATGTGATACTGTCCATATTTATTTATTGTTTATTTATTATTTACATTTATTAATTCAGAAGTCCGAGAGATCTGATGGTGACGGGCCTGTTGGTGTAGTGGTTAGTGACTCTGACTGCTAAACCGGAGGTCGTGGGTTCGAGTCCCACCCAGGACAAATCTTTGTGTGATGAGCACGATCGTTTGTTCTGTGTCTGGGTGTAATTTATCTATAATATGTATATATTTAGAAATATATAAGTATGTTTATCAGCTGTCTGGTTGCCATAATACAGGCTCTGCCTAGTTTGGGATCAGATGGCCGTGTGTGAGTTGTCCTAAGATAATAATAATTATTATATTATTATCTACCTCCCCAATAGGGCTCATAACGATGACGATGTGCAGGTTGCTCCGCACTCGTCTCTGGAAGCAGGCGTACAGGTTCGCCTTGGTGGCCGTGAGGTTCATCTCCATGACCGCGTGCCGGACCGCCTGGTAGATCTTGTCTAGGTCCTCCACCTCGTAGATGTTTGGTACGTCGCCGGAGCTCAAGATGTTGTTCAGGTCCTCGAGGAATGATTCCATTTTTATCTGCGGGTTTAAGAAATAATGGTGTTATAACACTGATGATAGAACAACATTCACAATTTACTACTAAGTCAGCAGGCAGGGGGTGCCCTTAGCTGCCGTTGATATCGCTAGATTAATTTTTCTCCGGGCTGAAGGCGTATTTTACAGTCTAGCCAACTTAGTCCGATAAAGCAGTGAAAGCCTCCCTCGAGGCTAACTGCGGCTGACATCTTCCATAAAAAGGGTCATGCGAGAAGCAGAGCCTTAGCCCTGGTTTTCAGCAACGGCCGGCGTGAACGTGATACTAGTTACAATAAATAAATGCAATCCAATGCATAGTGTTGTGGTATATAACCTGTGCATCAGAGAACAGGAACACGATGCCCCTGTTCTCGGCGCCGGCCTTCATCATGGTCTGGCGCAGGTCGTCGCGCCACTCCGACACGCCGTACGCCTTCGTGATCTCGATCTGGAAGCAGGCCAGCTCCGCCATGTTCGCGGCCAGGCGGGAGAGGGACTGGCGACCTGGACACAAACTAGGTAGGTATAAATAACGAATAATTTTTTATTTACTAAGCAATAATGATTATGAAGCCAGTACTTAAAATTTAATATGATTTTTTTTTTTAAAGGTGGATTGAATGCATGAGATATAAAATGAAAGAATATAATCAGTGAATGACAGTAAGACGTCTAATAGAGTGGAATGGGAAGAGAAATCTTTGTGCGCCGACCCTAAATAAATTGGGAGAAGTGCAGGAAGAAGAAGAAGAGTAGAAAGGAAAATTTTAACCTCAGACAAAAACCCGAGACTACTGGTTAGTTACCGCACCAGTCGCTTTACCAACTAAGGTACTGAGGTCCCTGTCTAAGATGCTCAAATTTCTACTTTTACTAATCTTATTATCCATCATAAGTTATTAAGACATAATGTGTATCTGTTTGTTTTCCCGAAATATATAAATAAATAAAAATAAATGAGTTCGACGTATTTAATGTAAGTACAATTTTCATCACTTACCAGGCTAAGGCAGGTAAGGCTTCTAGGCTAACCCTTGAGTTTAATTGAAAATAGTTTCAATAACATGTGTGAGGCGAGCGTACCGGAGCCCCCCATGCCGAGCAGCAGCGCGTTGGCCATGGGCTGGCGCATGATGCGCGCCACGCGGCACAGGTGCGCCGCCGCGTCCTCGAACAGCACCAGGTCCAGCGGCGCCGTCGTCGCCATGTTGTACTCCTCCAGGTAGTGCGCCAGCACCTCGTCCAGCTGCGGACCACAAGCTTGCTGCTGCACGGCTACTGCCTTAACACCTACCTATACTTACGCCACTGCGTTTTGTTCGAGTTATAGTTTATAAGAATAACCTCTATAGGTTACTCGCTTATATGTAGTTCCAAGGTTATGATTTACGGATCTTTCGGAAAATTAAATCATAATCAAACGTTTTTATTTCTCATAAACCTCAAAAAAGTCCTTAAGAAACGTTAAAGTTACACAGAAACTATAGTTTCTTGCCGGCTATTCTCCATAGGAAGGACATTTTAAAACCGCGCACCTAAGGTCATTTAATTTTGTAACTTTAACGTTTTCTTCTTAATTTTTGAGGTTTATGAGAAATAAAAAACTTTTGGTTTGATTTAATTTTGCGAAAGATCCAAAAAACCATAACCCTGGAAATACATATAAGCCGGCAATTACATTTATATTTAATTCCAGAAGCATAATAAGACCTCTATTGTTAAAAAAAATGAAGGTAAATAAAGAAAACACTGCTGATAACTTTCAAAATGCTGAAAAGACCTCCTTAAATTATAGCTAAGAACATCTCAATTAGGTACGTCAGCTATCAAACAAAAAATAAATGAAATGGTTCATTCATTTAGGACCTACGAAGTCACAGAAAGACACGTCAAAGTATAACACTCCTATTTTTGCACCAAAGGTTAATAAATAAAAGTAAAAGTCGACAGAAACGTATGCTCACATCAAAGACACTAGCCCTGCCTGAATATTGTCATCTTCAAAAATGTATAATCCTCAAAGCACGATGCGCTGTCTATTTTTTTTTTATTTGTCTTTGGGGCACCGTTACTCATTTCCTAAATAAGCCTATGAAAAGCTAGTCCTAGACTAGACTTGCCATAAATATTTAACTTTTTAAGACGAACTTAGAAGTGGTTAGCTACAGGATACGTACTTCTTCCCTGTCGACAATTTCGATGTACTTCTTATCATCGGCTCCGAGGTCCATGAAGTCTCCGAACAGCATCAATCTGTTGGCTAAGATGTCTTCAGGTCGCTTGCCGAATTCAGACCGAACCTTGTTGTTGATCAGGCTGGAAGTCAGAAACACAAGCTGTACTCAGTGTAAACATAGACAAGCATAGAGCGTGCGTATCGCTAGTAGTTATGTCAAGCGAAAGCACATTTTTAGCTAAATGTACTGCGCTCGTGCGACGACAGACATTTATGCGAAAATATCAACTGTTTCGATATTATTTGAGATAGTTTTAATAAAACGGCGCGCTCTGTTTTGACACTAATTTTATAATTTTAAATGTTCATACTAGTGCCAACAGTTCAGACTCAAGATGCGCACTCTATAGTTTACTTATTTATTCCTATAAAATTGTACTAAATAACAGAAATACCGGAAACTTCAGATTTAAAATACTTTTTTTTTAATGTTTTGTTGTTGTGGTTGAGGGGGTAAGTTTAAGCCGTATGGTTTGACCGATAATACAGGTTAAGCCGCGCTCGCCGCCCCCTGTACAGGTGAACATTCTGCATCTCTCGGAAAGCGCGTAAGTATAATTTTCAGCCGTAACGGTTAAAGGCTGAATATTTAAATTGAATTAAGATTTAAATATTAAAACCTAAATGATCGATGAATTGGCGATAAATAAAGATAAATTCGCATAAAATGTGATGTCAGTTCGACTCGCGACACCCCCGCCGCCGCATCAGCTCATGATTAAGGACTCCTATTGAGTCTGAGACTAGTCGGCCGATCCCGAGAATATACGTGAGTAAACTGTATTGTTTTAAATAATTATAAATACTCCTCACGAAAGTTATTATACTATTGTGAAGACTTACTTAACAAACCACTCGCGATCCTCATCGTTGACCAACCGATCTTGGTACACGCGCTGGTGCTCGTGGTACCACAGCCGGATCACGTCGTCTTCATCCTATACACCATATAATATTTATAAGCATGCGGATTTTAACCGTAAGTCGGTTAAAAACCGCATGCTCATGCGCAGGCCCACTGGCACGAAAACCCTAACTCGGAGTTAGTTGCTAACACGAGGTTAAATTGACAGTATTTTATGACAAACTGTCTATTAAACCGAGTGTATTTAACTCTGAGTTAAAAAGATAACGCGGGCTTGTAAAAGCGGGCCTTTAAAAAATCTCGTTTTGTCGGAATCTTTGTTTTTAATTTTTTATGTATGTTCCCCGATTATTTGAAGACACCTGGACCGTTTTTTTTTATAGGGTATAATGATCAGGAAAATTTCCCAGGTGGTCCTGGGAAGCATTGCTGATCAGTATACCCTGTCAAACATACTAACATGGGACCACCCATGGACACCGGGTTCGAATCTGATAATGGGATCATAAGGAAATCGAAGGGAACACTCAAATTTTATATGCAGGTTATTGGATTAACTATTTTCTTAATCGGCGGTATTCCTTGGTTATCATTGTAGATCCTGGCTTAAAGGAGTTGCGTTTGTGAGGAATTAAGTCCTATTGAGGAATTAAATATATCTAATTTCTTACGTGTACGGCCTTCGGGTCCATCATCAGTATCCCTTGGAACACCTTGCTGAGGTCCCGAAGGTTGAAGGTGTAGTGCGATTTGGTGGGAGTCGGAAGCAGTTCCTCTACCAGCGAGTTGAAGATCTCGATGGATCCCTTCAGGAAGGGAGCCTGGCGGACCGTTATTTTAGGATCCAGGGTCTTTATCCAAGAGTTCAGTATCACCTCGAAGATTCCATACTATATGAGAAATTGGTAAGATTGGTAAAATGTAGTAGATAAAGCTTTATAATAAAATAATATAATATCTTGGGACAACGCAAACACGGCGATCTGATCCCAAACTAGGCAGAGCCTGTTTTATGGCAACCAGACAGCTGATAAACATATACATAAATATATCTATATACATACATATTATAGATAAATTACACTCAGACACAGGTCAGCTCACAGATACAGCTCCACACTAGGCAAGGGCAACTTCCGGGTATTAAGAGTCCGACTTTATCCCCACGCCGAGGGCACGGCGTTGATTGAAGACACAAAATTTTCCCCAAATAATAAGACCAGTATTGTAATACGTACCTTGCTGGAGTACTCCATCTCGGTGAAGGAGATGTAGTGGAAGTGTCGCATGAGGCGCATGGTGACGGGGTTGCGGCCGCCGCCGGGCGGGCCCATCGCCGCCACGATGCCCACGTCCACCAGCATCTTGAACTCGCCGATGTTGTCGCGGTCGTACCAGCCTAGCGCAACACACAACTACGTTACCTGAATCCTTTCGGCAACACCCTGAATAGACACCGCTCAGAGCTCTTAAATCGACATTAGCTTCACACACATTTTTCGAAGATTTCATTTGCCTAAGCCCCGTTTACTGTGTTTAGTCTGTGTCGGTAATATGGATTTGGTACAATACGAATGTCGTGGTGGCCTAGTGGTTCAATGAACGTATTTGTGTGCACAAGGTTGCAGGTTCGAACCCATTACAGGCAAGTACCAATGTGACTTTTTCAAAGTTATATGTACTTTCTTAATTATTCTAAGACATCATTGACAAACAGTGAAGGATAACATCGTGAGAAAACCTGGATTCCAAGAATTGGAATCTGAAATCGCCAACCCGCAATGAGCAAGCGTGGTGATCAATGCTCGTTCCTTCTCTATATGAGAAGAGGCTTGTGCCCAGCAGTGGGACATTTATAGGCTGGTATGATATGATGACAATACGACTGGCAACTAGGCTAAGGTCTCCTCCGGTTAGACTACATCTTCGCGTACATCGAAACCGAACCACTAGCACCGATTAGTTGCGTCACAGTATTTGTTCACTTGATGTCCTGTAACATGTATGTTTACCTCCAAAGTCCATGAACTGCCTGAGCAGTTCTATGGGCGGCTGGGCGCCGAAGACCTCCAGCGCGGGCATGTTGAGGTCGTCGATGAAGAACACCTGCCGCTTGGTGGGCGGCGGCCCGAACACGCCGCGGCGACGACGCTCCAGCTTGCCGTCGATCACGTCCTGAACAAGATGGACAGACGTTATATGGCCTCCAACCTTTTTTTTTTTTTGAAGTTGTCTACTAAATTTGCCTGAGGCAAACGCAGGCTTTGACTGCTTCACCGGACTTTTGGCGAGAACCTTTAGGGCCTCCAGCCAGAACAACGCAATGGCCTCCAACCCTTGACTCACAGGTATATATAGACGTAGATCAGATGGCTTAAGCATAATATGCTTAACGTGGCAATTGTAGCGCTCAGTCTGCATCGGTGCGCTACCGGCGATACTGGGTTTCACAAAGCTGAACTGGCCTTATTGACAAACGAATCGTAGGTATCTACATCATATTTTTAAGTTGATTTTAGTTTGAAATCATCACTATAAAGCAGGCCCGCCTAGTTTTTATACAGATCATGATACTTGCGTTATCTACGTCAATCTATATCTGAGCCTTGAATACTCAAACGCATCTTGAGGAGATGAATTGTAACATTTAGCAAGTGACGTAATAAGATATTGACCCTCGTAGTGCAGTGACACGTTTGGTATGTATATTTTTGGTGTCGAATACTTGATGCAAAAAATTATATATCAATTATTTAATTAGCTCATTTTGAGCTGAAGTTTTGTAAACTGACTCTATACCTGATGTCCTCTTCATCCCTTTTGGATTGATATACCCTTTTGGTAACACCCTGAACATAGATTTTTAGCCCAGTTGGGTACCTGCGTCTGGTTAGCGGAGGTCCTGGCGGAGAAGACGAGGAACTCGCAGATGAATTTCCTGTGCAGGCCGCGCGAGAGCTTGGAGGTGACGGTGACGGTTTTGCCGGTGCCGGTTGGGCCCACGCAGATCACGTGGTTGTAGTTCACGATCTTGTAGCCCAAGATGGCGGCGGAGCGCACGTTGTCCATCGTCGGTACCTCGATGTCTGAATAATATGAGTTCCTTCATAAATGGCAAACAACTTGACTAGAATTTCGCGTAGTGAGAAAAAGTCAGCTGTAACAAAACTCGGTGTAGAACTAGAGACTTTATCGTGATGATACTAACCAACCCGCAAGTGAGCAAGCGTGGCGACCAGTTCTCTTTCCTTCTCTATATGAGAAGAAGCCTTTGCTTAGCCAGTTAGTAATACAATTACAGGCCAATATGGCAGGCTACAGATGTGCATGTTTTAGCTATATCATGATGATAAAAGCGTCGTATAATGAGGGTACTGACCAGCGTACTGCCACTCGGGGTCGACTACGTAGGTACCGAGCTTGGCCATCCAGCTGTACCAGTACGGGTTGGCGGGCTCGCCGTCCTCCGTCGGGTCAGTGAACCCGCCATCGTGGAGGCTGCATACACGGTGTATATTACAAATACAAGATGATTTGTAAGGACTGAATATTGCACATTGAAAATAAAACTATTAAGGACTCGCACCGACTGTAAACATCCCGAGAGTTTATAATCGGTGCAAGTCCGATATATCCCATATCCATATTCCCACTCTCGATGTGGGAAATCATTATTTGATTAACTTTTCATATCAAAATAAAAAAAATCGGTTGCAGCTATAACGAGCAACACAAACTGTTATATTGATCACCGTAGACTACTTATGGCCGTAATAAAATCCGTTAAAAAATATTCTAATTTGTAACATTCGTCGACCTTAAAAATAAACCTTACTATTTCGTTTAAACCGACAAAAAAACTGCTTTAATTGATTTTCTAGAAATTCAAAACTGATTGTGACTGTTAGGACCACTTGAGACAGTGTATGCCCAGCAGTGGACGGCGACAGGCTGAGGGGATTGAGTGTTACTCACGTGTAGTCGTAGACCCTGCCCTCTTCGGGGAAGAGCGGCTTGAGGCCGGCCTCCTTCGTGGTCTCGCGGATGAAGTCGGAGAACACGGCGCGCCCGTTGTGGTCGCACGTCGCGCCCACCGACCAGATCACCGCCCACACCACCCACAGCGGGGCCAGGCGCGCTGACCAATCAAAGTTAAACACGTATATTGTGTATATATAATATTTGACGGGCCTATTGGTCTAGTGGTTAGTGACCCTGACTGCTAAGCCAGAGGTCGTGGGTTCGATTCCCACCCAGGACAAATCTTTGTGTGATGAGCACAATCATTTGTTCTGTATCTGGGTGTAATTTATCTATAATATTTATGTATTTAGAAATATTTGGTATGTTTATCAGTTGTCTCGTTGCCATGATACAGGCTCTGCCTTGTTTGGGATCAGATGGCCGTGTGAAAGTTGTCCCAAGGTATTATTATTATTTCTTTTATTCAGTTTATAAACATAAAATACATTTTTAAATATACATTATAAAAAAAAATATAAAATACAGTCTCCAACCCGGAATCAGGAATCGGATCGGACCAAGCTGCCGGTGGTTAGGGTCCCAGAGAGAGGAACCTCCTCACGATAATTTACTAATGGCTGATTTTTTCAACGGCAGATAATTTTATCCGAGGAATAATATTGAATTTTTGACAGTTGTTCCATACAAAATCTGTCAGACGTCAATTTTATTCCACGAATAAAAATTATCTGGCGTTGGTAAACCAGCCCTAAGTAGCATTCTTTGAAGGTCCCGAGAGCACCTTGATTCGACCTCTCTTTACACACAGCTACACACGTAAAGATACAGATTAGATCTTATCAACATCAGTAAAACTATATACGTAGTCAATATATCCTTACTAATATTATAAATGCGAAAGTAGCTCTGTCTGTCTGTCTGTCGCGATTTGACGCCAAAACTACTAAACCGATTTAATTGAAATTTGGTACACAGATAATCTAGAGCTTGAGTAAGGACATAGGCTACTTTTTTCTGAGATAGCTGACATCCACGCGGGCGGAGCCGTGGAAAACAGCTAGTATCATATATATGTCACCCGTGCCATGTGGCCGCCGCCACCGTGGAGCATCAGTTCAGTTGTGAAAAGCCGGAAATGACGTCATAACGTCCAACATTCCCGGCGGCTATGTCAGCGACATGTGCATAAGAGTTTTTATATAACCACCTTCCGCCTGTCAGATGCCTTTTATGTCGATTCCTAACATTCTGTGATATTCGGGAAGTAATGAAATGCTGTTAATTGGGTATTTAACTACTATCGAATTATTTATTTATTACAAATATTTCTAGTAATAGTATTAAATTGACATAGAACCGCGAAATAACATCAAAAATATAAACACGAATACAAAAGTTAAAAGCTTTTGAACTTTGTAGATGACGCATGTTCTATCTCTTTTTCGCAAAATTAGTATGGAGAATTACCAAGGTGAAATCACTTTAGGATATAGCTCTTTTTGTCTAATTAGCAATTTTAAAATGCTTGTAACTAGTTCAATATGAAAGTAATTAATTTGCCGTTTTTACAACTTGACATAATTAGTAATATTTTTTTTAAATAAATTAAAAAAGTCTTGTCAAATACCCAATTCTAACTCATATATTCGCAGACTGGCAATCACTTGTCGCACGAGTAAAAGAGACACACATGAATATTACATGTAGTACAATAAAATTATCCTTAAGCCTACATTACACTTGCTAGACAATAATGGTAAAACGAGTTAAAAGAATCACAAACTCACGCATAAGAGCCAGAAAGTTAGCAGGCGGCGGGGGCCTGTCGTCCTTGCCGGTGAGGGGCCTGAGCCTGTAGTCCAAGAGCTCCAGGAACTTCAGCACCAGCGAGCAGTCGATGGAGGTGACGATCTCCACGAGGTGCGAGCGCAGCAGCTCCAGCGCCGGGTACAGGTACGTCTGGATGAGCGGCAGCAGGCTCTTGCGGATGGGGTCCGCTATCTGACGATGTACTTTGGTTTATTAAGACGTGTTAAGGCGATACACTATTTTTTTAGCTATTTTCATTTCGTTTTTGCTTTACAACTATAAAAGTTATTGACTTGAAATTTTGGTTCCTAGATAGAAGAGGATATGATGAAAATAAATGTCGATCAGTTATACGATTGAAGAAACTTTCCTCGATAGTTTTGTTTTGAAATCAACTCAATAAAAACACTTTTTTTGTTTAACCCACCAGACTATTCAACTTAATATTTTTTCTTCTCTGATGCATAATCACAATTAAAGTCGATTGATTTTTTATTCCATCCGATAAATTTCGGTTTGCATATAAGATTTTCCATTTTGTCGCTTACGTTATTATTTCTAGGACAATTAGATCTTCGTCCCGTAAGCAAGCAGTTAGTATTATATAAGTCTTGCATTTTCGGATTGGCTCTCCAACCCGCTAGACTCCTGTAAATGAGTCCTGCGCATAGTGTATGGTGAAGCATGAATACCGGTGGAAGGTTGCTCTTGATCCAGGCGTTGACGAGCGGCGGCAGGCCCACGACCTTCGCGTCCAGGTACACCATCCCGCAGCGGGACACGGTGGCGGGGCTGGCCACGGCCAGGTCCGCCACCTCGAAGATCATGCGCTGGCGGTCCGTCAGCTTCATGATCTCCCCGCTCGACAGGCAGAGCTTCTTATTGTCGTCTAACACCTGCACATAAAGTGTCATTTCTATACCCGGGGGAAATTCTCATGAATTCGCTTTACCGTGGGGAGGAACCATAAGGATGAAAGGCGCGAGCCATACTTCTGCAGATGATAACGACAAAAAGACCAAAGAAAAGATGGATTGTATAGGTGAAGGAAAAGACATGGGAACGGAGCAAAAAGACGGCTTCATTCACACCACGATCTCCGTTCTTTCTCATTACCGATCTCCCTAAGGCCATTCAACAGGCAACGCAAGTCTCCGATACCCGACGATTTTAGTATCCAAGCGATTACCGCCATACAAACTCAAATAAATACGTACATACATAGGTACGCGTTTTCAGAAACTTAAGTTGTGGGGTATCGGGGACTTGAGACGCCCCTTGTACAAAAGGGCCTAAAAATTGCTATTTTTTTATTTTAATTCAGGTTTCATATTTTTTTTTAGATGATGTAGCATTTTCAAGTTAGTTATGGTAAGTAGGTCTCACGGTGTTCATGTTCTCGATCCAGACGGCGTCGACGGGTCCGTCGAACACGTACCAGCGCTTGTCCATGTCGTCGACCGCGATGCCGGCGCGCACCAAGCTCGAGAGGATACCGTCCGTCCTAACAGTAATATACAATCAGTGGTAACGGTAACCAAATAAACATTCAGAACAACAAAAGCGTTCAATGAAGGGAAAAATAGGGATGTTGACTGGGTATGAAAAGTTAAAATCTATTTAGTCCGTCAGTTAGATAATAAAAAAATATTAGACACGTATTTTTTCTTTTATCAAAACAATAAAAAATTACAAAGATACAGCGCTTTAAAGTTTCGGAGTGGGGGCTTATGACACCTCGCCTTGGTAAAAATTGTAGCGAGGAGTGACGTCACGCGAAATTTTCGTTCTTTGTATTTTGATCATTTTTTGCTTGCAGGAATAAAGAAAAAATACGTGTCCAATAAAATTCATTAATCTACCATGAGGACATTAAAAAAAAATTAAGAAACATGCCTATTATGCGATAATAAGAAATAAGGACTCTTAATAACAATACAATTTATCAATGCTTCAATAGCTGACCACTCGTGCGTCTGCAGGTCGAACTCGCCGTACAGCTGCCCCATGGTGATGGACTTGGGGTTGACGACGAACGTGTGCACCGGCGTGAACGGGAACCCGTCGGGGGCCAGCTTGCCTTTGATGGCCGTTAGAGCGTCGCGAAGAGTTTCGTAGCACTGTTACAACCAATATTATACACTAATAAATTAATATCATCTAATTATTATTACAAGATTTTCTTTAACTTGCAATAATAAATAAAATAAAAAGTTTTATTACAGAAACATGTTCAATATTTACATTAAATCTTACATAGGGTCCTCCTTTTAAGTAAAAGCAATACCTGTGCTAGGAGGACCCGCTCTCCAATAACAAATTATTAAAAGGTAAAAGTGGTGAACTAAAATAACAACTTACTACTAACTCGCACACATATTTTAGAATATATCTTATATTCTAAAATATGTGTGCGAGTGTGTGTGTGTGAGTGCATGTGTGAGTGTGTGTGTCTGTACCTGTACACCTCATATTGTCGATGCTTGCAGGAATAATTCAATGCCATCATAGGTCTTCGGTTTTAGCCATTGAACTATTGCCTTATTGCAGTCCTTAGTATTCATGCAATGTATGTATGCATGTAAGTATGTATGTAGGTATGTATGTTTGTTTAGGTAAAATCTTGCGAAGCGTCAAATGAGGAGATTGGAAATAACTAGCGGATGGTACATGTGATTAATAAAACTAGTAGACACTTGTACGTAATCAGATTACTTCATATGTGCAATTACCTAGATACATTTTAAATAATCTGAATATAGTATGAAAATCATGATTGTACCTGTTTACTTAGCTACCTTGCTACACTGCCATACCTTTGTCTTCCCCCCGCCCGCGGGCCCGACCACCATGAGTCCGTGTCGCACCACCGTCGTCTCGTACAACTGGATCACTTTGAAAACGAACGCTGAAAGTATCAAAATACTCACATATAAATAAATGTATATAACCACTAACTGTTGCCTGTGGCTTCATCCGCGTGCGTGTCGGTTATCGCGGCAAAAAGTAGCCTATGTTCTTTCTTAGGATCCAATTTTACCAAGCCTAGCGGGCCACAGCTAGTACTAAATATGAGGAGCATACCCCGAAATACTGAAACGAAAATAACTTTAAGATTATTTAAAACAAAACGGTTTACTCACGCATATTCTCGTGATTGCCCGACTAGTTTCAGACTCAGCGAGTCAAACTGACAGTTCGACTCGCGACACCACCGCCACCGCGTCAGCTCATGATTATAGACTCCTATTGAGTCTGAAACTAGTCGGGCGATCCCGAGAATATGCTTGAGTAAACCGTTTCGTTTTAAATAATTATGAATACTCCTCACGAAAGTTATTATACAAATAACTTTAAGATATTTTTAAATTTCTTTCTGTCGCTACTGTGCACCTTAAGGTGAGGCCCTTAATACCTAACGTGATATTAACCTAAACATTGCCGCTCTCTTCTAACGCGTAACTTTGTCTGGCGCGACGCTTTAAGGTTGTACTTGTCAGTCGCGACAACATAACGTAATTAAAGAATTACGCGCTAGGCGGCTAACGGCAACCTACTGCCATTCGCCTGCCCGGGAGGTGCGCCGGCCGAACATAACTAGACTGCAGAGTGAAACCAGTTTCAAAACACTGATTTGCGTTTCATTATTTAGTAGGTCGTTAATGCAATAGTTTTGATTAGTCCCCGCAGTTAAACAATTTAAATGCAACTGTATTTATTTTATAAACTTACAATACAAATCGTCGTATCCTTTCTTAGTAAGCATGATCCTGATGGACTGCTCCATGATGCCGTAGTCCACGACAGGTATGTCCACGCGTGGGAACAGATCAGATATAATTCCTAGAAGAGAAAAAAAATATTACCAGAAGGCTATATTACCTACTGTGAAAAATATTTAGAAAATCAATTTTTGGCATTATTAATATATTTTTACTCATATCATTATTATTCAAAGTTCTTAATATACAGAAAATCATTAGCATTACTCTTTGCAAGTGGGACAGTTTTTTAACATCATCTTCAGACTTTTATAACCCACTGCTGGGCATCAACCTCTGCTGTCCCTTGCGAGCCTAACAGAACATACACTATACAGAAATAAGGGGCTCCAACATTACCTTGTTCTTTTTTAATTTTACTAACACACTATGATGTAAGTACTTCGCAGGATCATGCAATACTATTAACTTACCATTGAACAGCACCAGGTCATCAGCCAAGAACTTGGGCACATTAACATCCCTGAGGGCTCGCAGCACGATCTGGCGCTCGTCTCCATCGGGCATCTGTCTGATGAGATTGCCAGCAACCGTGATCACGGTCTTCACCGCTCGCATGCCGAAGTCATAGTGATCCTGAAAGTCAAATAATTTATTTAAAAAAAAAAACGTCTATTTAAAATCTTGTGCCAATTGATGCTATTTCTACACAAGCAAACATCGACTTGTATAAATGACGTTCATTTTAGAGAAAAAATATCAATGTTGAAAATATAATAAAAAATATAAAGTTGCGGCGCAAACTGAACCTTACAGTTGCTATTCTTAAAACTCGTGTTTGTTTACATGCTTGGCATATAAATTGGGAACGCAGTATAAACTTAATAATATCAATCCAATTAGAATTTTGCAAAGTAACTAATACTTAAAAAAATCATTAAATTAGCGTGAGTGCTGTGGAGGTCAGATAGGCGGTCGCTCTGTAAAAAACGGTATTTAGCTGAATCCGGTAAATCTGTTAGGCGACTACAACACAGCTTGGGAAAAGGCTAGCTACAAACAGAGCTGTTCACGGACCTGAGCAGACAGTTGCTCAGAGCTGAGCCTGAAGGTGGTTGTGATCTTGCCGGCCAGGATCTTGGCCTCGGAGAAGCCGAACGAGAAGAGCGAGATCTCCGCGATGAGCGCATAGTCCGGGACCATCATCGCGATCGGACGGAACAGCGCCTTCAAGTTGTCGGGCAGCTCCGTACGACCTGCGAATTAAATATTACTAACGGAATATGTCCGAACACAATACTAAAAAATGCAAAAAAAAAATAATAGTCCAAAAAACTTTTTTTGATATGGAGATCGATTTCAAACCACGTCTAACAGTGGTATTTGTACAGTGTTAGTTGTACAAGGTTTGCAGTGCTAAACACATTTTGTTAAATTTACTAGCGAGAACACCAAAAAGAAAGCTTCAAATAGGATATCATAGAAAAAATATTATACGTTTTTTTTTTGTTTTAAATTTAGTTCAGCAACTTCAACCTCGAGTTAGAATCGCAGGTTGCTGATACTCAGCTAATCTCTTCTTAAAATACGTCCATCAGTATCAGTCTATTGAGTCAGCAGAGACCTTGAACTCCTGTAACACGTACCAGCGTATCCAGGGTTCATGGTGATGAAGACGGAGCAGGAGGCCTTGAGCGGCAGGTCCACGCCCTCGAACATGAACCTGTCCTGCCGAGCTAGCTGAGCCTTCTGGATCGTCGCCACCTGCGATACGAAATTAATTACAAAACCATTTGACCGAATATAATGTGGTCAACTACTGGGCGGATAAAATTTAGATGGTTACGCGAACTATCAACTCGAAAAGAAGTATAACAATCATACTGCCGTGTTACCGAAAAAGGGCACAACTAACATTTTTTGTCAAAATGAGTTATATATATATTCTGAATCAGGAAGAAAAGGCCTATTTTATATATTCTGCCTGATTTTTCGTTTCTCAATATTTAGAAAACTAGCTGTCCCCCGCGACTTTGTTCGCGTGTTTTAGTTTCAACGGTTTCTCATTTTTGCAACATTTTTCATTTATGCTCCGCTCCCATTGGTCGTAGCGTGATGTTATATAGCCTATAGCCTTCCTTAATAAACGGACTATCCAATCCAAAAATAATTTTTCAATTCGATCCAGTATTTCCTGAGATTAGCGCGTTCAAACAAACATACAAACAAACAAACAAACAAACAAACAAACAAACTAACTCTTTAGCTTTATAATATTAAGTATAGATGTTAGTTGTGCCTTTTTTAATACCGACGGCAGCATATTCTTACATAGTTCTTCCAACTAAAGATAAATTTGTATTATTCATCAAACAAATGGTATGAAATGATCTATGGCAGGTATTTCATTTTGTGCTGAAGTAAATACTTCGTTACTAGCTATTGGTAACGAAAAATATGTACTTTTTTTTGTTATGTTCCTTATTTAAATGAAAAGGTTTTTTTTATCAAAGAAAATAAAAACATTAAAAGAAATAAGAAAATGTTTTAAAAAATCTCACATCACCCGTGCAAACCCAACGCTGCCCACCCTGGGCTGTGTTGGGTTTGCATAAACAACAAAACGACGAACTTAGACGAACGGCTTTTTACTTTAAAATATTAATCTGTGGTTTTCTTTTTTACATTTAGAATAATTTTGTACACTTAGAAAGGTGGGAGTGGATTTTACCTGCTGTGCAACCACGGAGAGCACTTCTATGTCGATCCGGTTGAACTCGTCGAAACAGGCCCAGGCCCCGGATCTAAGGGAAGAAACCTTAGGTTGATACTGTTACCATATAACTGTTCAGCTAGACAACGCTAATACACGTTTTAATGTAAATTCAACGCGCATCTCATCTTTATAGTTGGATGTTTGACCCCAAAAAATAATGTCAAAAACGACCTCGATAGATTACGTAATATTTTAAGTACCTTTAACAAATAGCGAGGTATAACTAATGTACTTACGCGGCCAGCCCTTTGAAGAACTTGCCCATCGCCATGAAATCCAGCTGATCCGAGCAGTTAAACACAACGCATTGCACAGCTAGAGCCTTTGCGAGATCCTGAACAGATTATTTGAGATTTTAGTCATCAATGACTACCTGGTGTATGATGCGAACTCAAGAATTACTGTGACACCCCTTAAGATTCTTCACAAAATCTTCGAATACATGAGAAAAGTGAAATCTTCAACATTTAAGGCCTTTGAACGATCAAAAAATCTGTACATAGTGGAAATTTTCACCAGAAATACTAGAACTATCTAAAGAGGCTCGGAAATCTGTTGGAATGAGAATCGATGTTTTTGATTCATATTTTTTTTTCTCATGTTGTTTTTTTTTGTTCTACACATGTCGCTTAGGAGTGCATCGCTGGAGGTCATTATATCATGTAAAAAGAAGGTAGAACTAACCTTGGTGGTCTCAGTCTTGCCGGTGCCGGCGGGACCTGCTGGAGCGCCACCAAACTTCAGGTGCATCGCGCACATCAGCGTCAGGTAGCAGCGGTCCGTCAGCGGCGTGATCACCAGCCGCCCGCTGGCAACACACATACATCACATCAGCGTCAAGTAGCAGCGGCGTCATCACCAGCCATCGGCTGGTAATCAGCCGGTGCTATACCTATACTATAAACACTTTTTTAAGAAATCGGGCAATCCTTAAATTAGTTTTTTTTTGTTTAACTATGTAAGTAGGTACAACAAAGCACGCCGGGTGGACCGAAGACAATCTTATATATAAAAATGAATT
Source organism: Diachrysia chrysitis (assembly GCA_932294365.1). Classification (NCBI taxonomy): domain Eukaryota; kingdom Metazoa; phylum Arthropoda; class Insecta; order Lepidoptera; family Noctuidae; genus Diachrysia; species Diachrysia chrysitis. The sequence continues at coordinate 1,098,889 of OW028659.1, read as the reverse complement.
GCTGTTCGTTAGTCTCGCTAAAATTCGAGAACGGCTGGGCCGATTTAAATAATTCTTTTTTTGTTTTGTTCGCTAGAATACAGGGATGGTTTAAACACAAAAAAAATAGGTAGGGTGGGGTAGGAAGAGTAGGGTAGGGTAGGGTAGATAGGGTGGGGTAGTCAGTTGACGGGAGCGAAGCCGCGGGCACAGCTAGTACTAATATATAAAGCTGAAGAGTTTGTTTGTTTGTTTGTTTTGAACGCGCTAATCTCAGGAACTACTAGTATGATGTGAAAATTTATTTCAGTGTTGTATAGCCCATTTATTGAGGAAGGCTATAAGCTATATAACATTACGCTGCAACCAAAAGGAGCGAAGCATAAATGAAAAATGTTGCAACAATTAAAAACCGTTGAAACTAAAACACGCGGACAAAGTCGCGGGGGACAGCTAGTAGTTAATATAATACTTTTGTAGTTAAGGCTTGTTGCTCGAAAACTCCAAGTAACTAATTAAATCTGCAGATACAGTTTACATTTCAGTTTATGCTCTATACATTTTTAGAGCTTGTTTTTATCTATAAATAGTATAATACCAGAACACTATATAAACCGGTAGAGTACCCATCGGTAGGGTCAATTGTAATACAAATTTGTGCAGTTGTCCGAACAATTCTAATCTATACTAATATAATAATATTATAAAGCTGAAGAGCTGAAAAGTTTGTTTGTTTGTTTAAACGCGCTAATCTTAGGAACTACTGATTCGAATTGAAAAAATCTTTTTGTATTGGATAGTCCGTTTATTGAGGAAGGCTATAGGCTATATAACATCACGCTACGACCAATAGGAGCGGTGCATAAATGAAAAATTTTGCAAAAATGAAAAACCGTTGAAACTAAAACACGCGAACAAAGTCGCGGGGGACAGCTAGTCTAGTATAAAGACAGGAACACCTACCTGTTGCCCAGGTATTCGTTCTGATAGGTGAACACGGAGTTGAGCGCCTTCACGTCGCAGTGGTTCTGGCTGAACTGGCGGTAGAACGCGCTCGTGTCTAGCCGGTGCTCGTCCTGGTAGATCTCCGGCAGCTCACCAGGCTCCAACGGATACATGGGCTTTACGATCTGATAGTATCTAAATAAATCATATTAATAATAATTTGCCTTCAATTGTTGCCAATCGACTCGATCGAGGTGAAATCGAGAATAATTAAATCGTATTAAAACGCAGTGAAATTTTCCGACAGCTTATTGCCTATTCTTGCTTTCCCAATTGTATATTTCTGGTTGTTTCTCACATAGATTGAAATAGGTACTTTAATATGTTCAAAATCACCTCCATGTGGGAAACCATCTACTGAGGAGCTTGTTGCGCTTTTTGTCACAGCAAGAACAATATCAAGATAAAGAGAATCTGCCTGCTGTAAATTTATTGTTGATCTTCAAAAAGTTTAATTTGGATAATTGAACTGTATAGGTTACCTGAGCTGGCAGATCCACTGGAAGTCGGCGACGTTGCGCACGTTCTCTTCGACGAGCGTGTGCGTGACGTCACGCGCGTGCACCTCTACCACGATGAGCGCGCACAGCACCTCGCGCTGGAAGAACGTCAGGTCGCCCTTCACCAGCGCGCGCAACGTGTCCAGCTGCAACCACATGGACCACAGGTTGGAACTTGGAAGGCAGAGATTGCAAGAGAGTACAATACGGAATCCGAAATGAAGAAAGAGATAAAAGTAAGAAACTAAAAGTTAGTAAAATAAAGCTGAAATGAAGGGCATCGCGGTTGTTGTAAAATGTGTCCTCTCTGGTTAAGGAGAAATAGAATAGAAAAGGGAGAATCACTCCGGTGGTTTTAGTTGTTATGAGTTCAGCTTATGTCTAAACTAACACCCTGACGGTAGATGGGGGCGGGGGAGGGTGGACGAGGGAGAGACCTGCTGCAGCAGGTCGTGGAAGTACTCGTCCATGCGGTACTCGTCGATGGCGGCCTCGACGCCGGCGGTCCAGGCGGTCTGCGAGCCGGCGATGACGACCTGGCCGGGCCAGCGCAGCACCCACTGCGCGCGCGGCAGCTGCCACAGCTCCGCCAGCCCCGCCACCAGCGTCAGCCGGACTGCAGCACACGAGTACATCATGTCGCGTTACAACCAATTCAACTTCAGAAAACTTCTTTTCTACGAAGCGAAATGATAAAATCGTCCCTAAGCCGCGTAATCAAAATCGAGAGCGGCTCAAATTAAGCTGCTCAACTACAAGCCTCAGTTTAAATACCATGAGTATAGGTATTAAAATACTATAAATATTTAAATACACCAATTAAACAGCGCAGTGTAAGCGTGCGAACCAACGGCGCTCAACAGTCAACGTTGATTCATGTCAAAAGCTTACTCATGACCTGGGCCCTTACTCTCCAATTTAATTTTAATTCTAATACAATTCTAATACAAAATTGATATTTGTTTAGCAAGCAGAAGATTCAGATTTCTTAAAAACAAAATGCTGTCAATTGAAGGAACTGACTGGAATCTAAACATTGAGAGTATTTATTTGTACTGTGTGTTGTTTGTGTGCCTGCTAAATGAATAACAATTTTGCATTGGCACTGTTAGCATTAGAATTAAATTGAAGAATTTGGGCACTGCTTGTACGTCCATTTCTACGTGTAAGGCTCTATCTAAGCGCTCTTTGAGTATCAACAAGCTGACAACGGACAGCTCAGCGCCAACCCGTGCAAAAAAAAGTTGACCAGACCGGCATCCACATACGAACTGAGCCACTCACTACACACACGCTTGCAAATATACTTAATTTTTCTGTAACCTATAAAAGGCACAATTCTATCTACTTTTAGGTCTGATTTAAACTAATGCTGAAAGCTTGAAGACCAACAATCAAGGTCAGCATCTGACATTTTAAATCTATACTAATATTATAAAGCTGAAGAGTTTGTTTGTTTGTTTGTTTGTTTGTTTGTTTGTTTGAACGCGCTAATCTCAGGAACTACTGGTCCGATTTGAAAAATTCTTTCAGTGCTGGATAGCTCATTTATTGAGGAAGGCTATAGGCTATATAACATCACGCTACGACCAATAGGAGCGGAGCATAAATGAAAAATGTCGCAAAAATGAAAAACCTTTGAAACTAAAACACGCGGACAAAGTCGCGGGGGACAGCTAGTAACAAATATTGATCGGACTTTCAAAAAACGGCGGCCGAATAACGTATCTTGCAACAGCAATGCGTTGTCAGAATTTGCTCAATTATGTAAAATTGCTAATTCGTATGACAAATTAGCAATTTAAGAGCAATAGTTGAACTATTATTTAGAATTAAACGAACTCCAGTTCGGCTCGCGAGGCCGCCGCCGAAATTACTCGGGCGATCGCGAGAATATGCGTGAGTAAACCATTTTGTTCTAAATAATTATGAATACTCCTCACAAAAGTTATTATACAAATATAGTTGAACAAATTTTGCGTTTCCGCTTTGCTTTTTCAAGATACTTAAATTAGGCAATCGGAGTTAATCTACTAGACTCAGAAGACTCTGTAGAGACTGACTGGAATGCCTCATGGTGTCCTCGAGCAGCAGCAGCCACTGTTCCACGTTGGACGAGGGGAAGAACTGGTACTTGAGCTCAACGATCTCGCCCTCGCTGGAGTGCATGTGCGTGATCTTCAGGTCGTGCTGGAACGTCACCTGGATACAAATAATTTAATTGATTACACATAAATGTAAAAAGGAATCGACATCAATGAAACTTATATAGGTCAATTGCCGGAGATATCGCGTACCAAACATATAAAAAACCGTCCAATTAAGAACCTAAGTATGCAAAGGAAGCATTAATCACTACGCTTGTTCAATGCGGTTATTTATTTACACAATATGAAATATAACAGCAAAAGTGCAGAGTAGACAGGGGGAGACCTGCGAGGGCTTACTTATGGGCTCCCGAAGGCACCTTTCGGGTATGGAACCTAAGCTTTTAACAATTAACTGTATGGATGTCACAAAAAACCTAAAGAAATTGGATCTTTTGCCCTCCGCGGCATGCAAGGCAAACAGATATGTTATTTAATTTTTTTTTTTATTTCCTTTTCCCAACTGTCGCGGTTTTGGGCTATTGTTGTCCATAATCTTTTTCTGAGCCGAAAAGAGGGAAATGTAGGCGTTTTGCCCTGCAGTGGATCGACCATGGCTGAAAAACCATACTAATTATCTATACAAATTAATAAAATTGAAGTGTCCGTTTTTAGTATTAAAATAACCGCTTTTTACTACATGCATATGAATGTAAGTTTATACGATAAATATACCAAAATATTTTTTTTTGTTTTTCATTTTTGTCTGTCTGTTTGTCTGTTTGTTCCGGCTAATCTCTAGCACGGCTGGACCGATAAGGAAATACAAAAAAAAAAAACTAAATAACTTTTTTGTTAAATTCTACGCGGACGAAATCGCAGGCACAGTTAGTTATAAAATTTTATTATTAATAAAATGCGAAAGAACCTTTTTTATAAGTCTGTCTGTATTTTGCACTTAAACCGCTGAACCAATTTAGAAGAAACTTGGTCTGAAGTAAGCGTGGATCCTGAGAAAAGACATTATATTATATTTATTTCCTCTACACAATAATTACCTTGGCAATATTCTCGAAGCACTTCCTAAGATGCGGCTGCACGGCCCTCGGGTTCCTGGACTGCGACAGGATCTCCAGCAGCTCGTCATCGCTGAGGAAGAAGAAGCGCGGGAACCGCAGTCGCTTCAGCTCCATGTATTCGTTGAGGCCGCGGGATACTACTGATAGTAGATGGATAGCTTCCAGTAGGCTGTCTAGCAGACGACTGTCCGGACAGATTATCATTATCTGCGGACAAAAAAAAAGCACATTAAAACATATTCTGTCAGTACGGATATTTTCGCTTGTATCGCAGCAAATTTCTCAAGAATTGATCATAAAATAAAAATCTTAATACAAAATAAATACTCAGATTGTGTGGATTATAAAAAAAATACGGGAGTTTCATACATCAAAATTAAATTATAAAACTATGTTATTTGTTTAGAGAGAGTTATGACGATAAGACATAGGAATTTATTACTAATACTAGTTTGTTATAAAAACACGAGATTTATTTATATTTATATTTATGTCACGTGACCGAAAATGTTTCCCCACCATTTTGTCGACTTTTTGATGTATGAAACTTTTATAAGTAACTTTTCTGGAGTCTACAATGTTGAATTATTACAATTTATTACGATATACCAAAGATACGGACTATAACAGTTAATTTATTAGTTTTAGAAAAATCACTAATATTCATAATATGTTACATTAGGACATAAGTTCAAGATTAAATGAAGTATATTTATATTTTAATATTTCCACACTGCGTTACGTCTTGCCCATTTATCCGCCAATGCAGCTACATGTTTTTTGTGCAGCGATGCATCAGAAGTCTAAACGGCGGAATAGTACAGTACATAAGTATGGTATGTACCTTAGGGCATGCGGCCGCAGAGGACATGATCCTCCTCCAGATCCTCTCCATGGTGCCGTACTTCTTGGCCTCCAGCGGCAGCTGGCGCGAGATGTCCTCCGACGTGAAGATCGGCTCCAGGTACATCCACTCCCTTCATACAAATACAGATGGAATGCGCGAGGACGTTAAATGCCCGACTAGTTTCGGGCACAAACGAAGCCCGAAATTTTGAGTGCCGCGTGGGTCACCGGTGACCGAATAACAATAGATTTTGTACTGCTCGGCGCTTCAAGTATCATACGCTCATTAATCATTTCTGATAACCTCGAGTGTAGTCGTTCCTTTCATCTATACATTGATCGACGATGTCCGTGGTCAAGTGGCGTACACACCGGTTTTCAAGGTGTCGCCAGCTCTAAGGTCCCGGGTTCGATCCCCGGCCGTTTCAATGTATATAATGATTTAATTGTTTGGGAAACCTCCCGCGGCACTATGATTAAATTAAGTGTGGGAGTAAATTTAAGAGAAATAAAAAATCAAAGTCAAAATCTTATGTTTCATATCTGATACAACCAACGGATAGCCCTTACTTCTGGCACTCGATCCACTCGTCCACCACCTTCTGCGTGAGCCTCAGCTTGTCGTCCCACTCCTGGATGCGCAGCTCGAAGGCCGCCTTGAAGGGGCTGAAGCCGAGCTGCTGCGTCGCCAGCAGGTGCTCGTCCAGCAGCTGGAGAGTCTCGTCTGCGATCTTCATGATGAATGTGCCTGGGGAACAAAGTATAAGTTATAATATATAGTTAGTAGTAGATTACGTCGTTTAGTTACGGATATCCCTCATTTTTAGACAAACTGCAGCGAGCGTGACTTAGCTTTTAAGGCGCTACACGAATAATTATTTTGTTTGCGAGTAGGCGGAGTCAAGCGGACTGGAGAGCCAATCTGCAAATGCAAGACAGAGATAATACTAACTGCTTGCTTACGGGACGAAAAGAGCTAAACATATGTCAAGGTCGCAAAAGATTGTCTTGAAAATAATATATAATAATAACGTAAGCGATAAAATGCAAAATCTATCGGATGGGATAAAAAGTCAATCGACATTAATCTAGATATTATGATTAAGCATCAAAAAGCGGAAAAAAAAAAATATTAAGTTGAATAGTTTAGTAAATTAAGCAAAAACAGTGTTTTTATAAAAATTAAGCTATCGAGGAAAGTTTCTTTAATCGTGTAAATGATCGACATTGGTTTTAATCATATGCTCCTCTATGTAGGAACCAAATCTCAAGTTAATAACTTTTATAGTTGCTAAGTAAAAAAGATATGAAAATAGCAAAAAACATTGTGCATCGCCTTAAGAGCCCTTGATCCATACATTGCATGCTAACTAAAAGCTTTTAAATAAGCTTCAAAAACGGTGTATTACCGGTGGTCTTGTAGGGCGTCATCTCGAGCACCTTGTTGGCCCACTCGGCCTGCATCTTGTCCAGCGACTGCTCGATGACGTACTCCTTGCTGGCCAGCTCGCCGATGTCCGCGATCAGCTGGCCGTGGGCCGCCACGCCCTGCTTCATGCACATCTGGAACGTCTGCTTCTCGTTCATCGTCACCGTTATACCTGCGAAACACAATACCCTTTAAGCCCTTCCTACTAGGGGCAATGCAAGTCCCTTAGCCTGAAAGTCTGAGCTGGCCTTGCCTATGTTTTTTTCCTGGATTTTTTGCGGTAGCGGAGCACGCGAGCGGAGTTCACTAGCTTGAAATATAAGCGCTTTATTTCCGGCAGTAATGGCTGACAGCGCTGGCTTGTCTTGAAAAACTGTTTATACAAGGCCAATAAAAAGCCAGTGAAATGGCAACACTGGCTTCGCCTAAACCTTGCTTAACACCATACTTAAAGAACAGTAAACTTACCCGCTTTTTCCATGAACTCGTTCCAATGGCGCTCCTTCATGCCCGGGTTCCGTACCGCCTGTATGATCGGTATCAGCGGCCTGAAGCTGTCTATGTCGTCCTAAAACATTTAAATATGTTAATATCCCTGATCAAAATTACTTCTAGTATATTCTATAACCCAGATATGTGTCAATTATTTTCATGGTAAAATCTCTATACATTTCAAAACAGTATCATGAAAACTCACAAATTAACATGTTTGTTAAGTTTGTTTTGCCAAAATCTAACATGGTATCTATAACAATCATGTTCTCATTTTTATTATATTTACATATTAGCTGATTCCCGCGGCGCGTAGATGTCGGTTATCGCGGCAAAGTAGCCTATGTCCTTTCTTAGGCTCTAGACTATATATATACTAGATTAAATAGGTTCAGTAGTTTTGGCGTGAAAGCGCGACAGATAGACAGCTACTTCCTTTTTTGGAAGAGATTTACGCAGTAAACCTGAGCGCAGGCTTTGACTGCTACTCCGGACCTTAGAGTTACTTTCGCATTTATAATATTAGTAAGGATTTATATCATATCGACATATTCTGCATTGCATTGCATTGTGCTGCCATAGTTTACGCACGCTGTCTATACCAGGCCTAGTACTATCAACACTATCTCGTTGGTATAGTGGTCGTCAGCGCGACTGCTGGGCACGATGTCTCGGGTTATCTCGGGTCGGGCCATAAATAGTTACTGGGTTTTTCTATTTAGAAATACTCCGGACTGCTTGGAATCAGGGACTGTGACAACGTCGTCTGGTCGAAAAGCACATAACCTTACACTTGATCTCTCTCCAGTCGTGTCGGTCTGCCATCCCATCGAACTATTATATTGAATGATCAGAAAGTGCACCTGTGAGTGCAGCGGTAAAGAGATTATTATTATAAACTGACCCTGATAGTGACAGCGACTTGCTGCACTTTGGGCAGGTCGGCGAAGGTGCGCACGCACTTGATGATGGTCTTGTAGTACTCGTTGACGAGCGGCTCGATCGTGTCCGCGTCCACGTACATCAGCGGGTTGTCCAGCCACACCTCGCGAGCCTTCAGGAAGTCTGAAAGTAAAAAGTATAAATAGTTTAAAAAAAACCACGCATTTTGGTAATTTTTACAAACAAATTCTATTGTTATAAACAATTAACTCAGCTAACCTTGCACTGTAATCGAAAGTAAACGTGTATGCAATATCAGCTTAATCGGAAACCAGAAACTGGGTCAAATTTTTATTGGTACAACTTCCAAGTTACAGGTCAAGTTAATAAACGCGTGTTAAAAAATGTATAACTTGGGCAAAATGATAAAACAAATATAATGTAGCCGCAACTTCCAAGAGACCCAGAAAAATAAGGAAAAAATACATAAACAGGAGAAATGAAAAAAAATAGTGATGAAAATAATGGATTCCTGATTGAATTTCGTTACCGGCGGCTTCTCTACACAGAGCTTAGCCATCTGCGCGAGACATATGTAAGTGCACCAGTGCTTCAGTGCGTTTCGGTGACTAAATTTGTTACGTGCTTTATCTTCTCTCTGGCAATTATGGATTGATTTCAAAATAAGCGAAAAGCCAGAAAGAGAAAAAAAATAAAAATATGCGAGCAAATTACGTATAATGACGTTTCAGTAAACCATTTTCCCCACTTTTCTTTACATCATGTAAAAGTAGTAGGACAGGTACCTGAAGCAGTGACCCACAGGTTCCTGTACGGCTCGAACTCCTTAACCAGCTTGTTGAGGTCTGAGAAGGGCACGACGGGCTGTCCGAACAGCTTCTGGCGCTGGTTGAGGATGCGGCCCCAGTCTTGAGCGTCCTTCATCGCCTTCCACGCCTTCTTTATATCATTCGCTATCTCGTGCACCTACATAGACAATATATTTAATAATTATAATAATATCTTGGGACAATTCACACTGCAATCTTAACTTGCTGCCCAAACTGGGCAAAGCCTGTATTATGGCAACCATACAACTCATAAAAATACTTAAATATTTCTAATAACATACATAATATTATGGATAAATTAAACCCAGATACAGAAAAATTAATCATGCTCATCACAAAAAGATTTGTCAAGAGTAGGGATCGAACCCACGACCTCTGGTTTAGCAGTCAGGGTCATTATTTAGTACAATCTACACTGGTATTATAAAGAGTTTTGTATGTCAGACTGGCTCGTTAGTCTGGTGATCTTAAAGCGAACGCCGAGCACGAGATCTCGTTAAGAAGAAGAAGAGTAATCATTAGAGCTCGGAGACATAAAGTTTGGCTGTGTTTACAGCCTCGTGCTTCGAAAAGCACGTAAAGCCGTTGATGCTGACTGCCGTACGTTGATCTTTGACAGTCGTTAAGTCAATACAACCAAGTTAATCAGTGAAATGAGTTGTGGACGTCAGATAGGCTGTCGTTCTGTAAAATGCAGTATTCAGTTGAGTCTGTTGAGAATGGCAGCCGACCCCAACATAGACTAGAAAACGGCTAGGAAGACAAAATAAGTTGTATAATGACTTTCGTGAGGAGTATTCATAATTATTTAAAAACTAAACAGTTTACTCGCGAGTCGAACAGTTCGACTCGCGACACCACCGCCGCCGCGTGAGCTCATGATTAGGGACTCCTATTGAGACTAGTCGGGCGATGCCGAGAATATAAACCGTTTTGTTTTTCAATAATTACAAAACAAGTTGTTTGTCCAGCAAATGGAAAGTAATGTGTGACCTTGGAGAAGTCGTTCTGCAGCGTGAGCGTCATGCACTGCGCGGTGAACATGTCGATCTTGTCGTACAGCGTCTGCTCGTCCTGCATGTGCAGCTTCCAGAACTTCTCCTGCTCCTCCTCCAAGAACTCGATGGTTGCGTCCACCTGCACAACAACACCCGCTATTATTCTAACACTAGCTGTCTCCCGCAACTTTGTCCGCGCGTTTTGGTTTCAACGGTTTCTCATTTTTGCATCATTTTTCATTTATGCTCCGCTCTTTTTGATCGCAGCGTAATGTTATATAGCTTATAGCCTTCCTCAATTAATAGACTATCCAACACTGAAATAATAAATCAAATCGGACCAGTAGTTCCTGAGATTAGCGCGTTCAAACAAACGAAAAAAACAAACTCTTCAGCTTTATATATAACAAAATTTTACTTTATGTATATAGATAACAAAAGTTCTTCAAAAACCAGTCAGTTATGATATTTTCTAGGGTTAAGACAGTGTTGCACATAAAAAAATCTTTAACATTTTCTTTTGTCTATGGATGTATGACCATTCAAAATTTTTATACCAAGTGCAGCATATAGATTTACCTGTTTAGTTATTTGCAGCGGCCATCCGATGGCTTCCCATAGAGCTTTGAAATCATCATTTTCCAGAGGCATAAAGAATACGTCTAGCACTTCATAGTCCTGTAAATATTAATCAATATTAATCTAAAGCCCAAATGCAATATTTATTATATGCAATAATTATAAACCTCTGGCAGGACTCGGAACATGCGAACATTGGTTCAACGCATCAGTCACTTTACAAACTAAGCTACTGAGGTCACTGTCTGATGTTTAAATTTCTCCTTCTACTTGTTTCATCTTAGGGCGACGTATGCGACATCTAGTGAACCAATCTTTCGTTTGGTCTCACCGACTCTGATTAACAATTGGTTAATACACAAGTCCGGGAAAAGATCAGCCCAATACCAAGCTATTTTGTTCATCAAATTATACCCGTCAAAAAAGGTGGCAGGATACCGAACTAATAATACGAAATTACATACACGTAATTTTGTCCAACATCTGTCCGAAAATGATCAGATGCAGACTTACCGTGTGAACCTTCCTCATGATATCGTCCTGCGTCTTCAGCGCGAAGGGTATGGACTCCATCCACTCGCGGATCTCGAACACGTGCTCGATGGTGTTGGGCTTCTCGCCCAGCTTGCGCATGATGCCCTTGTACGCCTGGATCACGTCGTCCACCACCAGCCTCACCTCCTCCGCCCACATTATCAGGAGCGCCTTTATTATGTCCGAGCGCTTGTTTACCAGCAATTGCTGCAAAACAATTATTAATAATAAGTTTATTTATAAGGAGTCTTTAATCGTGAGCTTCTGTCTCTTAAGAGTCTTCGTCACGAAAGTTATTATACAAATAAGTTTATAATAAAAAAATCAATATTTCAAGAAATATTGATTGATACTGCAAAAATAGTCGGTATTATCACGAGTCTGCCCTAGAATAAAGTTTTCATCTAGTAACACCATCGTCAAGACATCGCGCGTCGTCTGCTAATTATACTGTACTAACTGTACTCCGCGGTTTTACCCGCCATCCGATGTATTATTTCGCCTTTCGCCTTTCCTCAAGAAATAGACGATTTTTCAAATCGGATAAGTTTCGAAAATTAACGCTTCAAATAAAAAAAGCGATTAATTGGCTTAGATTTATTATATAACCCTCGAATATTGAAACGCAATTAAACTTTAAGATAGTCTTAAATGTCTATCGCTTAACGGTGATTGAAAACTGAGTGACGTTTAAGTATTCAGTCATTAGTTGGATAGAAAGTTAAGGAGTACCTTCAAGGAGTCGACGTTGATAGAGAAGGGTCCGATGTTGATGAGCTGCGGCAGTCGCCAGATCAGGTCCTGCTTGGCGTCGTAGTGGATCTGCACCTCCTCGCGCGTCTCCGAGGCCGAGTGCTTCTCCGAACGGAAGTTCCTTAAATCCATCATATTATTAGAACTAAAATGAAAAAACTGAAAACTTTTTTTTTTAATTTATAGAAAGGAAAAAATACAAATACCCAGCGTCACTCTCACAGTTAAGACGAACCTAAAGACACCTCTCAACCCAAAATCCTTCAAGCCGTTTAGACTACAGAGAGTGCTAAAGAAACATACACATGTACAAATCATACATACAGCTCTAATTCTGGGCGCAGTCAGGAAGAAAAATATATATTTCTAATTTTGACGAATATAAGAGAATTCTTCTTTAATTTTTTGACATCACATGGTTGGGTGCTCAGAACCCAAAGTAAGTAGCTAAAGCACTTGTTACACAAACACGCAAACCCGAGAAAATTTAGAAAAATGGTTTACTGTTGTATACGCCACTCAACCACGGAGGTTGTCAAAAATTCGGTAAAACAAAGGTACTCACTCCACATATTTTTCGATATCCAGGACATATATTTCTCTGTAACACATGTACTGCCGCATGTACGCGTACAGCGGGATGATGGCCCTCCTGTACGCCTTCAGCAACCGCTCCCGGTAGTCCACCACGTTTGGCTCCATCAAACCTGTCACAAATCATCGATTTTGTTTCAACTTTTATATCGAACTAGCTGTCCCCCGCGACTTTGTTCGCGTGTTTTAGTTTCAACGGTTTTTCATTTTTGCAACATTTTTCATTTATGCTCCGCTCCTATTGGTCGTAGCGTGATGTTATATAGCCTATAGCCTTCCTTAATAAACGGACTATCCAATACAAAAATATTTTTTCAATTCGAACCAGTAGTTCCTGAGATTAGCGCGTTCAAACAAACAAACGAACTCTTGAGCTTTATTATATTAGTATAGATGATATTTCAGTTCTAACCCATAACGTATTGATTAGTATTTTATTTCAATCTGTAATATAAAATTGAATCGATGAATGCGTTGCTAAGCGCAAATCTCAAGAGCAGCTGAACCGATTTTGCTAATTCTTGTTTTAGAATATTCCTTGAAGTTGGTTCTTACGGAGAGAAAAAAATAATAATAATTAAACAATCGACTGTTAGGCGGTACGAAGTTCGCCGGGTCAGCTAGTCTATACTAATATTACAAAGCTGAAGAGTTTGTTTGTTTCAACACGCTAATCTCAGGAACTACTGGTTCGAATTGAAAAAATATTTTTGTATTGGATAGTCCGTTTTTTGAGGAAGGCTATAGGCTATATAACATCACGCTACGACCAATAGGAGCGGATCATAAATGAAAAATGTTGCAAAAATAAAAACCGTTGAAACTAAAACATGCGAACATAGTCGCGGGGGACAGCTAGTAATTCAATAAAGTACAAAAAAATTAAACAGTTTACAAATTTAACGCGGCATTTATGACATATCAAAGCGCATGCTATTGGTCGGTGCAAATATGACGTCACGGTACGCGCTGCATTAGTGTTATTGTTCCCGTTGACATCGACTCTGACATCATATTGACGTCAATATGCGCACTGAGACAGCGAAGATGGCGCCTGTTTCAAAAGCTATAATTCTTATGTGAAATGGTTAATGGTTATTTTAACATTGTAAATCATATTATATATTATGATGTTTTATTTTCTAGTGTTAAGACGGTGTATTTGAATAATTAAGCACATGAAAAAAAACATGCATATTCCTTATAGTCATTGCCATACATTTAACGTCCTCTATACGATTTCTATCATCATTGACGTTTGACGGAATTGATTGACGGAATGTCACGTGTCCTCGGAGGCAGAGAATAAATGATGTATGGATGGTAGTACCTATAGAGGTGAGGTATAGCTCCTTGTCGAAGACCAGGCCGGTCATGATCATGGGGTGCACCTGCGGGATGAAGTGGCAGCGGTACAGCATCTCCCGGAACAGCCTTTGAATCACCACCTAAAACAAAGATACGTAAGTAATATTTAATTAAATTATCTTGTGTTATTGTTTTTAAAAAGTTATAACAGAAAAAAACGACTTGTAAAGAGATTTCAGAGTTGGCGCAAGTATGTGTAAGTTTTTTTATTTTACTATTATGTACTTCTAAATGTCTGAACAAATTTGTATGTATGGGGTCTTAAAATTGAGTTGCCTTTAAATGTTCTACCATCGAGTGTACCTCAAACTGAGTAGGATCTGTGGTGTAGTAAGGTCCCTTCTCGGACATCATAAGATGGAAGTAGAAGAGCGTGACGGTGGGCGAGCGGAAGGGCGAGTTGATGAGGTCCGAGGAGTCCCACTCGTAGTTGTCGGCGCACCAGTACGTGCACAGGCACGGCGTCTCCAGCAGGCTCACCAGCATCTGCATGGACTGCTCGATGCAGAAGCGGAGCGCGTACTGCACACAAAACACAAACTATTAAAATTCCTTTTAAGTAAATGTTATTACTCGATATATTTTTTTTAAACGACTCCCTCACTACTGAATTTAATCCTTGTGTCGCGGGGAGTTTCACAAACATTCAAATCACATGCACAAAGAACACCCAGACTTGAAACAAGCATTTGTGGATCACACAAATGCTTGTCCCATGCGGGGATCGAACCCGCGGCACGTCGCGCACAGAGGTAATTGGCGTGGTAACCTATACCACTCAGCTACCCGTGCAGTGGAATTAGTTTAGAAATGAGAAACCGGAGAGGAAATTTTAAATATTAGTAACATTATGTTTTGCCTTACTGTTTATTAATGGTTGTTGTAACTGTTTGTTTGTGTGTAATAGATTTTAATATATCTATAATATATTCTCCCTATAATAAGTACTTATATTGTACCTACTTTTTTGATATATCGAACTGTACCATATTCATACAAATAAATTTATCTATATCATATCTTCAAAATATCAAAAATCTTGAAAAAAAAATCTTTTTCATTATCTCCTGCCTAACCTTTTCCCAAGCTTTGCTGAGGTCGGCATCCTGTCTTACCGGATTAAACCAATACCATATTTTACACAGAGCGACTGTCTTTCTGACCTCCACAACCCATTGTACTAAGTTATTCTGTATCCTTCTCGTTTCACTTGAAAGTTACGGTCCGTTAACTTTTGGCGACCTTCATTGTCCAGTGTCGTACACACTGGTTTTCAAGGTGTCACTAGCTCTGAGGTCCCGAGTTCGCCCCCGGACGAGTCAATGTAGGAGAAAAACATTTTTACGTTGTCTTGCGTCTAGGTGTATGTAGTACCTCCGTAGTCTCTAATTCCATAACACAATTGCTTTAGCTACTTACTTTAGGTTCAGAGCAATTTATAAGACATAGCTCACATTTATTTATTTACTTGAAAATTTTCCATTACATAACTTATGGAGATATAATATAAATCTAAGTATTTCAAGGGTATTATTTGTTTAGTACAGTACCTGCATCCGGAACCGAACAAGCTGCATAAACCTCGCCAGTTTGCTGACGCCGTAAAACTCCCACTTTTTCTCGTATATGTTGAACCATCTGTTAACAATCCAATAATTAAATAACATTTAAATATAACAAATAATTTATCTTCGTTATGTCTTAGTGGTTCAACAAACGGATTTGTATGCACTAGGTTACAGGTTCGAACCCACTACAGGCAAGTATCAATGTGACTTTTTCAAAGTTATAAGTACTTTCTTAAAAGACATCATTGGCAAACGGTTAAAGTAAACATCGTGAGAAAACATGGATTCCAAATATTGGAATATGAAATAATATAATAATAATAATAATATAATATCGTTCTATTCGTAACATGTTAGGCGGTGGTATTACGCATTACGCTTTGGCCATCGCATCGCTCGTGAACTAAAACAAAATCCTATCAGCTTTCCTGGGCCAATTCAAACCAATCCAAACAGAACTTAATACAAGTGACAACTTTACCCTTTTCCGACATCTCGAAACGACATCCTAATGGCGTGCGCTGTTTGGTTGAGCCAACTTATATTCAGATATTTTAACATCTGAAACGAATTTACTGATAAATTAACTATGTAATGATAAAAAAACAGCAGCAAGTCTACAGTATAAATAAGTATAGTTATAACATTTATAATTACAACTGAATTTTTATAATTATATTGTACGTAGTTGCAGTGATTACGTTTTTCCAAACTAACAACCACGTTACCGAACTAAATTGTAAGTTTGCATCCACCAGAGGTAAACCAAGCTTTTCAATAAATAAATAAGAAACTATAAGTTGTTTAACATTGAGAGGTATACAGAAATAATTGTTTGCACCCACTATTCGCCAGTCGGCTAGGACATAGTGACGATTCGATCCCCGCATGAGAAAAACATTAATAAGAACAACAATGGAGTAGATTACCGGGTAAGAAAATTAACCTTAAAAACTATTTAATCCGTGAGATAATTTAAAAAATATTAGACACGTATTTTTTGCTTTTTTAAAATGAAAAACTAAGTAAATAAATTGAATCAAAGTTCAGGAGTGGGGGCTAACGACGTCATGTTTGCGTAAAAACATCAAGGATTTGTGACGTCATGTGACATTTCAAATCAATGTATCGTCATGAGTTTTTGAAAAGAAAAATATGTGTCTGATATTTTTTAGTAATTTAAATAATTAAAAAAAAAACACTGTCGTCAATCCCATTTGTTTGCTATGTTAATGAAATTTTGCTAAGTCTTTTCCCAAGCTATCGTGGGGTAGGATTCAGCAGAATACCATTTCACATGAACCGACTGCCTATCTGATTTCCACAACCTATTTTAGCGGATCGTAGTTGGGACTGTTTTAAATGAGAAATTATTCAACCAAAATATTCGAAAAAAAGTTTTAAAGGACTCACCATGGAGGTGCAGTGCTGCTGCGCTGCATCGAACTCGGCCAAGCTGGCGTTCCTGCCGTAGTTAGCCGTGAAGAATAACATCGATTCCACCTAAAAACAACCAATAATCCATACTAATATCTAACATCTATCTATCTGTTACGCTTTTATGGCTAAACCGCTGAACTAAAATTAATGCAACTTGGTAAAGGATAATTTTGGATCTTAGAAAAGGACACGCTACTTTTTACCGCGATATCTGACACCCACGCGGCCAGTGCCGCGAAAAATAGGTGAAATAAAAGGGTACTATAAACGCAATGTCTTTAAAATACCAAAATCGTAATTACAGTAAACCAAATTTAAAATAAATCGGACTTGTAAAAACTGTTAAGACCTTTTTATTAAGTAGAAATTGAGCCTAGATGATCAGCAAACGCCTGAACAGAACTATATGGATCACATGGTTACCCAAAATTATGGTATCTGGCACAGCTGTTGTAATTTAAATAAACAAATAAATAGACTTTTAAATCTAACGAACTATATAAAAAGGGGTCCAGGCGTATGGGAGCTACGATGTCACAGATAGTTATACACCTCTTTAAGTGTCGGAGAGTGAATAATGATTGGTTTACCTTGAGACATTCGTCGACCACGAGGTGTATGCAGGCGACAGACTCGGTGAGCACATACAGCGAGTGCCACTGGTTGTACTCCATCCGCCCGTGGAAGTCCTCCATCACGCAAGGGTGCCGACCTAGCAACCTAGCTTATTAATACCGACTTCATTACAGTAATAACCTATCCATACATTATTTCCCCATTAAATGGTGTAAAAAAAAAAGGGATATAAGTTTGTACAATACAAGTAATGACTTATTATTTTAATTATTTGTTACGCATTAACGCATGCGGAGATATTATTTGTAATTAAATACAAATTATAGAAAGAAAAACTTAAACGTCAGGCAGGACTCAAACCTGCGACTACTGGCTTGACGCACCAGTCGCTTTACCAACTAAGCTACTGAGGTCACTGCCTAAAAGTTCAAATTTCGCTTTCTAATATTTTATTTTTATTTCTATTTAATTACAAGTAATGACATCTCATAAATAAAATAAATATTAACGAAAAGAATAATATTTGTAAGTCAACTGACCTCCATAGTGGCGAAGCCGCTGGCGTAAGTACGTCTTATAGTATATAAAAAATTAGCTGACCCCGGAAACGTAGTTTTGCCAGGACCACCCTTATCAACTAAGGGATATAAAAAATAGCCTACGACCTATTATATATATCGGATCTACCAATTATACATAAAAAAACATATAAAGCGGTCTATCCGTTTCGGAGGAGTTCGTATACATATAACAAACACTGTGACAAAAGATTTTTATACATTAGAAGAAGAAGATTAAATTAATAGCTCTTGGTTTGTCTCGCTACAACACGAGAACAGCTGGAGCGATTTAAATATTTATTTGTCACGTTCCTTACAGTTTTCGGACAAGGTTTGTTTAAAAAAATAAAAATAATAATGAACATGTTTTTTATAATCTCACACCACCCGTATGTGGCTATTAGAATAAAAATTCTTACCATAATCAGGTACAGGCGCCACGTAGTCCTTTGTCGGCACATTAATAAAGTTGTACAAGTCTTTGTATTTCTGTATCGTGTAGATTATTTTCATTTTTCCTTCCATCTTTCTATACAGCAACTCCGCCTGTATAAGTCATGTAAAATAATTATGCACAAGTGCACTGCAGAACTTAGAAACGTCACCTAGAAATGAAGCCTAAACACTAAAAAGATTTTAATTAAATTCGATAAGATATAAAATTTGGCCCTTAGGAAAGACATAGGTTACTTTTGTCGCAAAAACAAGACGCAAGCTTAAGTTAAGACTAACTAAAATTTAGCATTTCTTGGCAATTTCTATACAATTTATGTAATGCCATACATTGCTAGGTGTCGTGTAATAACCGCGCAATTAGACTGCACGAATAACTGCACCGCGATGTGCTGCGTGTTCGATGCATTTGTGTGATCCACAATTGCTTGTTCAAAGTCTGAGTGAGGTTTGCGTATGTGATTTGAATGTTTGTGAAAGCCACCGCGATACAGTGATTAATATCAATAGTCCGGGAGTTGTAAAAAAAATAATAATAATCGGGTATTTGATAGCATGTACAATATAGGATCTATTGATGGCATCCATATTGAATATGAATTTTAAAAACCAACTATCAGTGAGAAAAATACGAGGTGTTTTAAGATAAAATCGACAAAGAAAATGATTTTTTGTTTACTTTAGTCACGTGATCGTAAACGGCTGTGATTGGCCGAATGGTTGCTGACGTCAACTACTTGTAAACAGTTGCGTCTCAACAGTTGCCAACAACAAAGGTGTACAAGCAGGTGACGTCACGATGACATATGAGGCGCCATATTGTCAGGAAAAGCGTTTTTGCGGGGTATTTAAATAATATTTGTTTTTGTTTTTTCTTGCACTGAATGCGATAAATGGAAAGTAAAATAAAGATTTACATCAGTGAACGTAGAACAGTTTTGTTGGGATATCACCATCATTTCTAAAGTTTTCACATACTTCGCTCTTAAAATTTTGATATGTGTACATAATATTATTACTTGAGAGTGTGTTTCTTACCTCACTCTTGAGCGCATTAACATGATCTTCATCTACCTCCTTGGCCTGGCGGTGAATGCGAACCATCTTGACTATTTTGGGCATATTGTGCAGAGGCATCATGGGCAAGCCCTCCAACAGCAGGCAATCCAAATACAGGTAAAACCTACACATTGTAATACAGGATGTATATAAACAGACATGGTAGAATACAACAAATATTGTTTCTTGATAATTCGACAAGAATAACATAGCAATGATAGTGAAAGACTATTTAACTTATTTAAAAAAAAAAAAAAAAAAAAAAAGTTATCTCAGTAACCTCACTTAGGACCTTAATGACCGGTTCCTATATTCAAGAAACGATTCGTTTTGCTTACGAAAGATAGAATTAATTTCCTTAGTTGTTCTTAGAAAATTCTACGGTCCGTAAGCATTAATCAAACTGTGTAAAATAACAAAAAGTCCTCTCAATTACCCCAATTATTTTGTCGGTCTCCCTACAAAGCAACCTGTACAATAATTAATCATTTCCATAACTTTCAGCCCTATATAAACCACAGCTGGGCATGCCAGTCGTATCTATCCTACCATATAATAATATCAACCTATAATATCCCATCGCTGAGCAAAGACCTGCCCTACCCTACCTACCTACCTACCAACAATATCTACCTACCCTACCCAGTTTCTTATCAACAAAGTCAATTTTCATTAAAAAAATATATATATATATACAAACCTTGTCCTTACATTGAGGAGCATCACAAAAAAAAGAATTATCCGATTTGGTGCAGTCGTTCAAAATTATGCGCGTACATTAAGTTATAAGCAAACCTTAGATTATTTTCAACTTCCTTCCGGAACTCGACGGCGAACTTGATGCGCTGCGCAAACGTTTCCGGGTCATCAGCTTTGAACATCAGACGGATTCGAGGTATCCTGCGAAACGAGTGCCGATAAACATATATACCTACCCAAAAAGAAAAGAAAACAAAGGAAATAATTAATATTCTATATATCCTACAATGCGTATTAAAATCTATACTAATATTATAAAGCTGAAGAGTTTGTTTGTTTGTTTGAATGCGCTAATCTCAGGAACTACTGATTCGATTTGAAAAATTAATTTTGTATTGGATAGTCCGTTTATTGAGGAAGGCTATAGGCTATATAACATCACGCTACGACCAATAGGAGCGGAGCATAAATGAAAAATGTTGCAAAAATGAAAAACCGTTGAAACTAAAACGCGCGAACAAAGTCGCGGGGGACAGCTAGTATTTATATATATCGTAACACAGGCCGACGGTGACGTTTTAACACGATATCAGTCTAAAAGAATTGCTAAATAATTGCCTGTAGATATAAACGGACCTATAATCGTCTATGGTTTTCCGAACGCAACCGCGACATGACCTTTTTGTTCAAGCAGTAAGGTTCAATTTCGTATTTTATTGTTACGTGAGTTACTACGATAACGATTACTTACCCCCGGTTTCTGAAAGGCTGATCAACTAAATCTTTTGACAAATCAACTGATCACGACTGTGATTGGTTGACCAAAAGACTAACAACTAATCACAGCACTTGACATGAGGTTTGACAGGTGATTAACTAATTTTTGTGTTGATTCATTTCAGAAGCCAGGGGTAAGACGGGGTAACTTCGGGATAACTCACGTGTATCTGCGCTTGGTCCCGTCCAGGGCCATCACGTCCCACTTGTCAGTCACCTTGTCGTAATTCATGGCTGCTACATTCGTCCACTGCAGTAAATAACATACAAAAAAAAAATCACATAAGAACACAAAGAACTACCCAGTTTAAATAAGCATTTGTGTATCACACAAAAACTTGTCCCTCGCGGGTATCGAACCCGCTGCACGTCGCACAAAACACTTTTCAAAAACTTTTTTAAAGTTTACATATTGAACAGCACCCTGATTCGCCCACCCCCTTCAACGCTTCCTAAGTGCTCTGGCTGTGAAGAAGAATCGCGACAAACTCTACAGCAGCATGATATCTCTCATCTTACAAAACAATAATTAATTATATAACTAGAGACCGCGCCAAATCAACAAGTGTTGAGGTCGATAGGCACGTCTATATAATAGATAGTAGGTGTCTATTGTTTTGTTTTACGATCCCGTAGTATAAACTGCAATAAAAACCACGCATCTGCAATCCTTGCATCCCTAGGCTAGTTTATATATCATTGGTTAAGGCTATGGGGATTTTTATGTGATTTTTTGTTTTAGCATTTTAAATGCCAAATGACATTTATCTATACTAATATTATAAAGCTGAAGAGTTTGTTTGTTTGTTTGTTTGTTTGTTTGAACGCGCTAATCTCAGGAACTACTGGTTCGGATTGAACAATTCTTTTTGTATTGGATAGTCCGTTTATTGAGGAAGGCTATAGGCTATATAACATCACGCTACGACCAATAGGAGCGGAGCATAAATGAAAAATGTTGCAAAAATGAAAAACCGTTGAAACTAAAACACGCGAACAAAGTCGCGGGGGACAGCTAGTTTATTATAAGTTGCAGATATTTTTTTATAAATTACACGACAGGTTTGGTTAAAAAAAAATACGACTTGCAATTTTATTTATCGCCAAAATTCCGCATATTTTTTTAATTCTTTTAAATTGACACATAGGTTTTTGACACTAATCTAACGACATTTTAAGCCGAAATCCATCGAACTGTTTGGAAGATATGAGATAATAAAGAAATTAACGAACAGAAACATGCAAGACACGCGCGAAAAACATAACACTTCCTTGGCAATGGGTAAAAATAGTTTCATATCATATCAATGTGAAATATTCCTGTAGTGTAAACCTAAAGTTCATCACTAAGGGAAAAGAGTACCTCGTACTGGTTGTTCAGCGTCTGTATGACATCCCCGTCAGGCTTCCCCGGCTTCGAGTCATCTTTAGGGATAAAAGCAAGGCCCGGGCAGGGGTACTGCTCTCCCTCGATCAATCCTAATGACATCCATTCTTCAGGGACACTAAAACATTAAATTATATATTATATTCTTGATTTGGATTACATTCTTTCATATGCTATACAGGGTGGCTAGGCAGCTTGACTCGTTGGTCCGTGCATTGGTCTCGGGTTCATATTTGCGGGACACACAAAGGTGCACTTAAATATACCTCAGATGCTCTCTCTGTTGAGAGAAGCCACCGTCACCGAAATTTGGTTAAATGTTATTATATTAAAATGTTATTATTTTTTTACTTATAAATAAAAACCTGTCATTTTTTTTTATTGTATAGATAGATTTTTTCGATATTACTAAGACACTTTAATTTTCCTAATGTCATATGTGATATCAGATTCACATTTTTATGTTTATTTTTTTTTAGGCAATTCCGTGCCTATAAAATAATGATTTTTTTCTAACATAAAAGTAGCCTAATTTACTGGAGTAACAACTATCTGCTAGTGTAAGTCCTATCAAAATCGGTCAAGCAGTACGGAGATCAACAGGAACAAACAGAAAATAAAAAATTGTAATTTTGTTATTATAGTAAGTACTAAGTACCTACGTACATTAGTAAAAAGCTAATATTTTATATTAAACAGTTAAACTAACAATCAGTATATTTTTTTTTAGTTTTTCCTGTATTCATTAAATTATTATATTAAGCCTTTTTTTAATTATTTACTTAAATAAAATAATATTATTATATATTTAATAATATAATTTATTGTGTGTTGTTAATATTATTTTTTTTTATTTAAATGCATTTATAACAGGCCTGTTGGTCTAGTGGTTAGTGATCCTGACTGCTGAACCGGAGGTCGTGGGTCAAAATCAAAATCAAAATATTTTTATTTTGTGTAGGCCTTTTCAGGCACTTACAAAACGTTAAATGACTCTAGTTGCGCGGTTCCAAAATGTCACTGCTATGGAGAAGAACCGGCAAGAAACTCCATATGTTAATAGCAACGCCCATGGGTTCGATTCCCAGGACAAATCTTTGTGTGATGAGCATGATCATTTGTTCTGTGTCTGTGTGTAATTTATCTAAAATATGTATGTATTTAGCAATATATAAGTATGTTTATCAGTTGTCTGGTTGCCATAATACAGGCTCTGCCTAGTTTGGGATCAGATGACCGTGTGTTAGTTGTCCCAAGATATTATTTATTTTTAATTTCATATTCTCCCTAGTCCCTAACAACATGACTGGTAAAGAAGTCTTAAAATATTGCTTGTTGGAAATAACAAGAGAATAATAAAATAGTATCAAAAACCAGTCTTAAACTGTCCCACTGCTTATACTAAAAGCCTATATGCACTCGCTAACTGCACTCAATACTGTGAGGAAAATGTAAACAAAATTAAGTCTTACCGGCAATCAAAATCAGTATTGTCAAAAACTTCCAAGTCGAGTTTGGGGAAAGGACTATAGAGGCCATAGTGCTCCTGGTCTGTGACCTTAAACTCCTCTATAGGTAGCAACCAGTAAGGCTGTATGCCCAGCTCACGAAGCATTTTCTGAGAACATATAATAAAAACTGAAAACTATAAATAAAATTTCTATAAATATTGTTTATTACAAATTCAATTTTAGTAAACAATTGGCTTAGCTAACCATTTGTTGTCATGTTACTTAAATGTCTAAGCCTAGTTCCAGCTTAATGGGAAACCAGGATATGGGTTACAGCTACAGGTGAAGTTAATATAATCATGTTAAAAATAATAATCATTGATTTCTTAAAACAATTTTTGTACTGTGTATCATCAAATTGTATATTATTATGTATTAAAATTAGTAGACAATATTTAGGTTTGTAATTAAAGATTAACTGAAGACTGTTTGGTTTGTTGGATTTTAGTTAGTTGGATAAATAAACGGACACCTTTGCTCTAGGAGGATGTTTATGTCTGATATTTTATAATATTTATTCTAATAATATATTAATTTACAATATAAATATAATTTAGTATTACAGTATATCATGTTGTCTACTCCGTGTAAATAGATGTAATTGATTTTTTTAAATATAGTCTATTGTATTGTACTGCAGCTAATTAGCAGTAAGGGGTAAGACGGGTTTCTTTTTAAGTCTTTAAAAAATATTTTTATCCATTAGATCCTAGCTCAGGACAGAAGTGCGTGGAAAAGGGAGAGGGAGGCCTTTGCCCTGCAGTGGGACAAAACGGGCTTATTAGATTAGATTAGATTACTAAACAATTTTGTTTGGTTAGGGTTAATGTGTCTTCTTCTTTTTATTTAGATACTCAGTTTTATTTATGTTACACATTTTAATATAGCTTAAGTTTTTGTTTTTGGATAAATTATATACTTACATATTAAAAAATTGGTTACAATTAACAATAGTTTTAATTTGAATGCAATATTGTTTATCATTAATCATTGATCAAATTGCTGGTATGGTAGGACAGACTAACCAATTGTACAAGTTGTGTGTGTGCTAAGCAATTATGCTAGTCTCCTGATACAGGGGTGCTGACACACAGTTCCCATCACAACTTATCATAAGGCAATTTTAGTTTCTACTAGCTAAGTTTCTATCAATTGTGTTAGCATCCAGTCTGATTGCATTTAGCTCAATATAGCCAGGTTAGTGATTAAAGTGCCCTTTATTATTAGGCACTGGAATTTTGTCGCTAACATCTAGAAGTATACAACTAGGGCTTAGTTCACTGGGTTTCCCACAGCAAGGCAAACATCTACCTACAGTTAGGTAATCACTTGAAGGATAGCAAATTCAGTTTCCAAATTTGTTTTTAGGATTCATATGCATGTTGGGGAGGCTTAGCTATTCATTTATTTATTAAACAGTCTCCCTGTAGACATTAGACAGGAAACCAATAGGAATACTATTTAAACAAAAACTTAAAGCATATTTTCTAGAACTGTAACTAAATATAATGTAGTACCTACATAATAACAATATAAGTACCTATACTATACATATACAATATATATTTTATAAGATTACTCTACGGAGACCTGATCCCACAGTCAAACGGTGAAAATGGTTTTTAATTATTCTAAGACATCATTGAATGACAGACCTGTGCTCTTACTCTTTTTAATTTTAATTCTAATACAATACCAATGCAAAATTGATATTAGTTTAGCAAACAGGAGATTCTTTCGAGGAGTTTTCTTAAAAAAAATGCTGTCAATGAAAGGAACCGACTGAAATCTATATATTGACACTATGTTTTGTACTGTGTCGATAGTGTGCCTGCTAAATTAATAACAATTTTTATTGGTGTTGTATAAGATTTAAAATTTAATTGAAGAGTAAGGACACTGACCAACGCTATTCAAGGGGACTCTTCTCTACATGAGAAGAGGCCTGTGCCCAGCAGTGGGGTATTTATAGGCCGGTATTATATTCATATGCACGAGTTTATAAAGATGTTACAAACCTTTATATTTGCCGCAAGAAATTTCCTTCTCAGGCGCTCTATCTTTACTAGTCTTGGCAGTTCTTTAGGCAACACAATGCTTAGGAATTGTAGTTTTGGCACAAATGTTTCGAATGGAAATTGCTGAAAATAAAACAAATGTTTCATGTAAATACAAAACATCTTTAATATAAAAAACTACACATAAGTACAAGAGTTTTTTAGGCGGGTATTATAGTGCATGTTCATCATAGAAAAATGAGAAATAAAATATCATTTATTGATGTTTATGAACTACGAAATTAAAATATTTACAATATGCGCGTAATTGTAGTTTGGTGTACCGAACAACTGAGGTTTAAAGCGCAATACAGTACC
Source organism: Diachrysia chrysitis (assembly GCA_932294365.1). Lineage (NCBI taxonomy): Eukaryota > Metazoa > Arthropoda > Insecta > Lepidoptera > Noctuidae > Diachrysia > Diachrysia chrysitis. The sequence goes on along the minus strand of OW028659.1, from coordinate 1,072,508 downwards.
GATAAACTAAAAACATTGAAACAGTCGCTTCCTTACTGAATTCGACTTCATTCCAGTACTAAGTTTATTGATTCATATTACATACACCAATCGCTGGCAGTACTTACAATACTTTCGTCTTCTCTATAAGTAGTCCACCGACCGGGGGGCAACAGTAGTTTAGGTCTCTGCGGTTTTGGTAAAGAAACCAGCATAGGAGCCAATTTATCCGTTTTTGCCTGTAAAATTAACCATTTTAACGGGCTCCTTTGGGCTAATCTATGTAAGACACAAATGGTATGCAGCAAACCTTCAGTATTTACAAAAAAGAGTGAACTACGTATTAAACGTAGTTCACTCTTTTTTGTAAGTTACAATTATTTATGTTTTTTTACTAGTTACATTTTGTTTTGCCGCTTTTCCGATCAGCTGGGATGTGAATGTCAAAACTTATGACAGAAAGTCAGAAACTTTGGAGCACAGAATATATAAACTCTGGCGAGCTTTGGAGTCAGAGTCACAGAATAATAATACTCCTACCGGAGCCTGATGGCCCTATTCACTACTGATGTAGGTACATTGATCATAGAATATTTATTAAATCGATACAAAAACAAATCTATAATGTGTCTCTTATTAACTGTTTAATGTCGTTTCATTCTTTAGTGAAACAGATGGCATACCATTCCATTTGTCATTTGTATATATTGATACATTCCATATATATTCTCATTTGTCTTCCAAATTAATCTGTGATTAACTTAAGCGAATGATCAATACTATATACATTTTTTTCAATTTAACCCATTACAGCATTAAGTTTACCCATAAAACTAGGTCTAAAAGATTTGTATAATTATTTCGAAAACTTTATAAATTTACTTTGGAAATAGTTTTTGATCACCAACACATTCTATAATTTTTTGCCCTGTAGAGTAAAAATTATAGAATGTGTCGGTTGCACTATGTATAAGTGTAAACATCTTTATAAAAATCAAATATGATCTAAATAATAAAAGATTCGTGTAGGCTAAATGTTGATATCGATACGTGCACAGGTAGCTCTAACAATTTATAATTATCACAACCCTATGCGGCCATTTTAACAGCACGCGGTCATGCAAGTTAGAAATGGCCGGTCTACACGAATAAAAGGTCTTTGGTCAGAAAAGACAGGAAATAGGGATACAAGTTAAAGCATAGATTTGATAAGCTCGACTAGGTTCTGGACGTAGTCGTAGTACTCGTAGTGTGAGGGTAGCTTAATAAAACATCTTTTAAACTCAAAAAAGGGCTTTCATATCGACAACTGTAATTTAATTGTGGATTTTACATTTCATTTGATAAAGGTATTACAATTAACTTTATTTCTAGCTTTTTCTGTCCCTATATTAACTTACTAGTTTAAAATTGTAACAAACCTGTAATATTAATTTCATTCGCTTCTTAGTACAAACATCTTTAGAGGGGTCATCTTTTGATAATTCCGACACTAATTCTGAGTAATATCCCCTCTTTGGAATGTTATCTCTTGTACTATTGTCGAACACCAGATCATGTTGTTGAATTTTTTTGCGTTTGCTGTACATTTTGGCGATTATAAATTATTTTTATTTCTAATGTTTAAAAAAACATGCGTCTTGATATATAAAATATATCAAGATGACGTATAACTTGTCACCTAAGTATTGTGGTCGCCTTGAAAACAGATAAGCGTCAAAGTTTTAAAAATCAACCAGTATGAATTTGGCTCTCTGAGAGCTATCTGAGTTTGTCTTTTATTTTTATTAACAATTTTTTTTTAAAGCATGGAATTAGCTATCACAGACCTATCCATAAGCCGCGACTCATATTTAATTAGGTCCAAAGAGTGTGAACTATGGTTCGGACGTCTCTTTTCGGACGTTTTTCCTAGCTTTAGTTTTAAGTATAACTTAGTAAATACTACAAAATTGTGTAATTTATGTTTTTTTAGGGTTTCCTACTAAAAAAGTGCTATGGAGACCCTATTATTGAACTTCACTGCCCATTCCTCTGACAGTCGCGAGCTTTTTCTCATGAACCGTAAAGCCGAGTCTACAATGACAACTGATCTCTATACAACAAATACAAGTACGCATTATACAGGTTAGTGGATGTGGCAGTATAATAATGATTTATAAAAAATGTGTGTGCTTTAGACCACACGACTGAAGTAAAACTTCTTTATATACGAAACGTTACTGGTTATGAGAGAAAGAAATAAAGAAAATAATATATGTGCTCGCACCTCTCTCTTGCCTGAGCTCTTGCCCCTACAGTAATATACGAAAGTTAACTCTCTCTCTTTCTATCTTCTCTAACTTATATCTCCCTCTCAACTTCCATTCGCATCGCCCGATCGATTACACTTTTTATAACGCTTTCGTCACGCATTCACCAGCTAACTCTCCAAGTCAAACGTGCATAAAGAAGTTATACTTCAGAAAAAACTGGCGCTGTAGACATGGCTTAACAATCTACATAAATATTTCGTGTGGTTTCGCGTTATCTCTCGGTAGTCTCGGTCTCTCGGTAGACGGTAGAGATCGTGTAGAGATATTCTTTGCTGAGTAGTGAGTGAGTAGACAGCACAGCACAGAACACTTATAGTCTAGCGAGCAGTAGAGTTGGTACTTATACAGTACTGTGAATCATCAGAGGTGGCTTTACCTATGGTACAGACCAGGGGTGCAGGGTGTGCCAAAGATAGTTTAGGGATTTAAAGAAGATATCCCTTGGGGAAATTTTACAAATTTGTACCCATTCTTTTTTGACCGCGAGCTTACTAGATGGCGCTTACGTACACGAGCGCTACATGGGCTAGACGTTTTTATCCGTTTGTTAATTTTTAAATTTAGATGAATAATTATTTTGGGGTTAATACGTTATGATTTATGATCATGGTCATTCATGATTTCATTTCATGTCAAATCGGTCCAAATCCAAACGAGCGAGTCTTATAACCATAGACTAAGATCTACATTGATGCGAAAAGTATCTCATAGACTTAGTAAATAAATATAACAGTATTTATATTGATAAATAATAAATATAAAGTAGTACCTACATAATAATAATATAACTTAAGTACCTATAGATCTATAATATATATATTATAAACATTACTCTCTGATCCCATAGTTAAAGCGTGAAAACGGTTTTGATATTATATATAACGGGCATATTTAGTATATGTAAATAACTATGTAATGGTAATTAAATAAATAAATAAGTATGAACCTGGCGTATTTTACAGTCTCGACAACTTTTAAAGCAGTGAAAGCCTTTACTCGAGGCTGCGGTAGACCTATACCAAAAAAAAAACAAGTCTATGGTATAACTCTGCAGCTCAGGATTATTAGTCTGTAATCTGTGGTCCAGATAACGTAACAAGTTGTAACTTGTAACAACGAAAGTATTTATGTGGGATCCGGTACAGTCAGAACTTTTGTTTGATTATTCTGTCAATTCTGTCATTGTTCTGAGCTCTGCAGGTGCTCTGCAGACTGCAGTATATCTTTGTATTTATTTAAGACATCTGCTTAAATTAAATAGCATGATATCTGCATCCGTGCCGTGCCGTGCATCTGTAGATCCAGAAAATCCAGATCTGTTTAAACTAGAACTAAATTATATTTTATTGTTATAGATTATTGTTGCAGTTCTGTTCTGTGATTCTGCGGCGTGACTTGCTTCTAATTGTTTGTCGGTATAATTACATTGTTGTCCGGGGTCTGGCATAATTGGAATGTGTTATTAATGTTAGCTAGTCTAATAGTATTTTTTATCGTGTATCGTGTATATTGAGTGATGAGTCGTCCAGTCTAACCCTATTTCGTTTGTTGTCTTGGGACACTCCGTAGATTTTGATACCTACGCTTTGTTAATTAGGTTTGGCACTTGTATTCGATTTTCAAAGCGACGTAAATTAATAGGTTTTGAGTGAATCAGTCTGTAGATAGTGTTATCACAAATTTGTGTAGTGGTGTAATGTTCAATATTGTTTGTTAATTTGAAATGAGTACAAGTACCTACTCATGGTTGATGTATAAATGATTGTCTGCGTCGAATATAAATTTATAATATGGCTCTTGTGAATTTTTTTAGGCTACGTCGTATTTTTAATAAATTATTATCGATATACAAATATTATGTCGGTAATTAAAATCGTTTCTCGTGTTATTTTCATCTGAGGGATAAATGGACATAGTAACACAAAATGGATCCATTCCAAGTGAAGTTCGTTTGGAGTTATGAGGTCAACCAGGGCTAATGCGTCACAATACTTTGAGTATCATATTTATTTGTATACATAATATAACAAACATATTATACGCCCTCATAAGCTATAACTTATGATACATGTTAGGAATTTTTATAAGTATTTTAACTAGCTTTTGCCCTGCGCTTTGCTCGCGTTAAGAAGTATTAATATTAATTAGGTATAGTTTTTGCGGCTTTACTTTTGTTCAGTGTGTAAAATTTGTTAAATATCAAAATCCCATTTAAGCGGACATCTTCATCATAGTAGGACCAATCTTTAATTTCAGTTCAATCCGTCGAAAATCTAAGAAGATTTATATAAACTGTCATCCCTTATTTTATCCCCGTAGGGGTGGAATTTATCAAAATCCTTTCTTAGGGGATGCCTACTTCATAGAAGCTTTATACATGCAAAGTCAGCCCGATCGGTTTAAAATTGACAAAGTTTCATCCCCTATTTTTATCCCCTTGGGGTAGAATTGATCAAAATCCTTTCTTAGTGGATTATAATGTGGTATTATATGTGGCCAAATTTCAGCCTGATCCGTCCAGTGGTTTGGGCTGTGCGTTGATACATCACTATATCAGTCAGTCAGTCTTTGAGTTATATATATTTAGATACAATTTCATGGCGTTTTGAATAACCTATATGTGTAAATTACGTTTCTATTAAAGCCGGGATTTTTAAACTCAAAAACCTATGTTAGGCCAATGCTTCTTTCTTTCACTAGTAATATATTCTTGAAAGAGCTATTAATAATAAATATTATTAATAGCTATGAATATTATTATTATATGTCTATGGAAGTATGTGGGCATAAAATAAAAGTATGTGTTGTTCCTGTAATTAGAGTCTTTAGACCTCTTCCTTTTTATGGATTGCTTAGAAGACATAGATATTATCCACTGTTTTTTTCTTTCTGTAGATAATCCCCAAAAATTTTCAAATATGGCACTCTTTTTTTCTAGTGTTATTTCTTGACACTTGTAGGTACAGTTTTTTTCCATGCAAGGATTCAGTTTCATATTTCTTTCTTTAGCAATTGAACCATCTGTCTTAACATAGTGAGCCCTTTATTCTAGATTCCTTTCGTACCTTTTTCTTATTTGATATTTTCTTTTTTACTCCTGCATATTTTTCTACTTTTCCATCTTTTATGAATTTTTTATTTTTCTTTCTTGGTGCTTCATCATCATCTTTATCGCTTGACGACTCGTCTGTTTCTTTCCAGGACGTTGAGTCCCAGGTAAAATCTTCATCTTCACTTTAAAAGTCAACGTAGATTTTTCTTAACACAACCTGTTTGTTTTTCTTTTGTATTGGGTGATCATCCGTTGTCGGGATTAGTTGACCATTATCGTCAGCTTTATCATCTTCTAAAGATTTTCTCAATAAATCCATATCTTTTTCAGGTGTGATATCAGTGATAGTTGGTTGAAGGCTATCGTTACTAACGGTTCTCTCTATTTGTGTTACTTCAGATATGTCTATTTCTTCTGGATACTAAAATAAAATTTAAATAAAAGTAATTATTCTGATAAATCTTTATAGTAATGTATTTTAAATATCAAAATAAAACGTAAGAATACAAAGTAAATAAAAAAAATCACCTCTCTTTCCACTTCAATAATTACTTCATTAATAATTACATCACGGTCTTTCAAATCAGATATATTTTCATCTGTCATTTTTGTCTGAAATAGTAACAAAATACAATTCTTAACAATTATATTAGTGTACATAATAAACAGATGTACAAAATAGTTTTAAAAAAGCATTTAAATACAACATGCAAAATACTTTTCAGATTTCCTATTTCAAATGCAAAATACCAAATAGTTATATGTATTGTATTTTAAATGCTAAATGCAAAATAGGTATTTTCAAAATACTTTTTCAAAATAAAATACCTTATGACCAAATTGAATAATATTTTTTTATTTTAGGTATTTATCATGAGAAATGGAATAGAGATCTGGATCTTCAGAACGACGTGCAGGACGTAGACTCTTGTCATCCATTCTTAGACACCTTACAATAAAATCAAATCTATCTCTGCTCATTACTGCTACATATCTCCAACCCGTAAATGAAGAGTCAAACAGCTCTTCTGTTGTTAGATGGTTATCTTTCATAGCAGCACTGAGGGTAAGTATACCAATGACTGAATAGAGAATGAATAGAGATAGGGTGGACTCACCCAATTTCGTGATAAAACAAAATATGTAATAAAACTTCGATAATTTAGTAAAATCTTCGTTTTTATTTTAATTAGGAACATAAATCTGTCTTTCATTTACAATACTTAGGATAGTATACTTATTTAGAACAATTATTTTTAGACTTATAGTTAATAATCGTAACCTCGTTGACTTTGTTAATTTTGTGATAGTCACTTTAAGTCCGTGATACATACCCAGCTAATTACGTTATCACGGCATTGCATGAGCTTTTGATTTTTGAATATCACGGAATTAGAAAAACATTTTCTGACTATTAAATGTAATATTTCACGATATTATTTTTTGTTATGGGTCGGTGTTTTCAGATTAATTAAATAATCTGTCATCATCACTACCCATCTGTTACACTGCAAACGTCACACATAAAAATTTGTTGTTGACTTCCTTTTGGTAAATCTTGACTTTGACAATGCACGTGATAGGGTAACGTGCAATAAGAACAAGTTATCCATTCAGCTCCGTTTATTGACGAAACGTCGTTGGAGTACAGTCCATTACACGTGTGACATGTCCAATCCTCTTGTGCTAGTGACAGTTTTCGCTTCTTTTGAGAAACTGATTTAGGTTTTAAGGTGGCGGTTCGCGCCGCGACAGAGACAGGAGACCGAGACAGGAGACTGAGACCAGCGACCGCGACAGTGTCTCGGTCTCTTCGGCATGTACTGTATGTAGGTCGAGACTGAGACCCAAGTGTCGCGGCGCGACCGCTCATTTCAAGAGAGTCTGTCGGTGAAGTCAGTGGTGTTTTGTGTCGTGGTAGAAAACCAAGTAATGAAGCTGCTATTGGAGGAAGAAGAAGACGATGATTTGCTCTTATATTATTATTACAAATACAAAACTGAAAGACGATTACCTATTAAGGATTTATATTTAACTAGAGGTCAAGAAGGATCATTTTCGCTATTAGTAAAGAAGCACCTGATGTTTGATGACAATATATTCAGGAAGTATTTTCGGCTCAATAAAACACAGTTTGATTACGTATTAAATTTAATGAAAAAAACAATGCAAGAAAAGGGAAGAATATCAGTGAAAGAAAAATTAGCACTAACTTTAAGGTAAGTTTGCCAATTCGTCGGAATTATTCTGGTCGATTTCACCATAATTGCTTAGAAATGGTTCACTCGAAATATTTGGTAATCCAGTCAGTGTTTGGTGTTCTGATGAAGCTGCACTTATCGGAGAATATGAATTGTATGATGAATTTGAATTATATGATAACTGGCGTGATGAATCACTCTGTGCTTGAGGTCCTGATGAACTTGTATATGGGCGTTCAGTTTGACCCTCGATATCTCCCATCTCATACTTCGAGACAATATTAAATATTTCAGATTTTGCCATTGCTTTTGAACGTGCGCTCAATTTTCTTAGCATCATTTCAATATGTTTTGTAAATGTCGATATACAGTGAAACCTGGTTAAGTGAGTCATCAAGGGACCTGCAAATTTGTCTCACTTATATAGGTATTCCACTTACCCAAAATGCTCAAAATTAGTTAAGTGCGGAATTTGCGGGTAGAATAAGAATTAATTAAGTAAAGTAAGAATAAGTAAGTTAACAAACAAAACGATGTTATCTCAGTTACAGAGGTTAATGCATATAATTTTCACACACACAATCTCAGATATAGAGGTCTGCTTCGTTCCACTAACAGAGGTAATTCAGTGCCAAAGTGTTGGGACCTCAGTATGAGTTTCAGTTATGGAGGTTTCTCACTTATCCAGGTCCCACTTAATCAAGTTTCACTGTATCATCAACTGATTCTTGAGATTTTAATGACTCCAGCTGTCTATTTCGGTTTTGCTGTCTGTCCTTCATAAATTTTATAAATTCATCTTCTTTTTGTCTCTTTCTCTTTGTATTCTTGGCGGTTGATTTTTCAGAACTGTTACTTAGTGGTATATTAGATCTCTCTTGTGTAGATTTAGAAGTGCCTGGTAACTCCTTTGAAGGTGTGTTGAGTGTTGAGTTATGTACTGACGTGTCTGCGGCTTTGTGAGGAGTATCTTCATGTTCTACTCCTGGGGAGGTATTAGTAACTTCTTTTTCTACACTGGCGGAGCTTTGCTGTTCTTGTTCTACACTGGTGCAGCTTTGCTGTTCTGATGGTGTGTTTTCTAAAAATCTTAAACGTTCATAAAACTGCCACTTTGAATTTTTAGCTGGTGCTGCAGATCCCGTCGATTGTTTTTGTTTGCGCTTATATCTGTTGTAGGAGTCCCTGATCAGTTTCCATTTTTTACGGCATACCGAATCTGTAATAAATAATAATATTTTTTTTTCCAGATTCATGGCGACTGGATTGGACTATCATTCGCATTTCGTATATCACCTTCTTATATTTCACAAATAGTCAAAGAGGTGTTAAAACATTTAAAGTCTGCTTTGGTGCGAATTTTTATGCCTATTCCAAAAGAAAGTGATTATACGTGATTACATTTATATGTGATAATAAAACATGTTAATATGTTATTAGGTGCGTTTTTACGTGCTCTATCGATTAAAAATATGAACATTTTCATAGCTGCTACTCATAAAGCTAAAAACGCACAAAAGTCCCTTTTGTATTCAAAATTTCGATCAAAGTCATAAAAAATAAGTCAAAAATAAAACCCATTTTTTAAATATAAATGCCTTATTATAAATTCTTCGAAATAAAAATTATTCTTAAAAGTCACTTAATAGTGACAGATCAAAACACGTTATAAACAGACAATACAACATTATCTAAAATAAATGACAACATCTACAACAAAAAAATCTTAACTTCTAATAATTATTAAAGTACCCATTATTGAGATCAAATTGTGTGACTATTATTCTAATCAAAATTAAATATCTCCAAAACTCTAACATTATTAATTTGTAGAAAGTCGTTTTATAGACAAGAATCACATTAATTAACAAAAAATACTCTAAACACAACCATTGAACGGTCCAATCAGTCTCTGAAACTTAAATCTTATTATTAAACTTCTACAAAATACAGTACAAAATAAATCAAATTAATTTAAATGACTAAATAGCACAAAATATGTATTTAATAATAATAATAATAATAATAATAATAATTCTTTATTTGCATAAAATGTAGGTACATAATGGTGGTAAAAAAAATAGTCAAGGTGCCATATACATCTTGCCGCTTGGCGACATGCAAATCTTATACAGTTCAAATAATTATTATAATATTATCACAGAAATAGAACATTTATAACAATTCAACTTAATTTAATTTACAGTCTATACCTCACAGATCGCTCACAATTGTAGAATTTACATGGGTTTTTTGCTAGAAATTCATCAACTGAGTAAAAACATTGCTGACATAACCATTTTCTTAGCATTACACAAAATTTATTTGGAGGTAGACCGGTGATAGTTTTTGGTAGAGAGTTATATATTAAGGGACCCATATAAATACAGCTTTGTCTAAATAACTCTAATCTAGGAATAGGTAACTGAAATTCTAAATGAGTAGCTTTTCTTTTATTTGTATTATTGTTAGACACAAAAAATTGAGGATTATTTTTCACAAATTTAGAAATCTCGTAAATATAAATACAGGGAACCGTTAAGAGGTTATTTGATTGGAATGCGGGTTTACATGAATCACACCAGTCAATATTAAACATTGCACGAACACACTTCTTCTGAGCAATGAACACTCGTGATATATCTGAAGAGTTTCCCCACACAATGATACCGTAGCGGATAACCGAGCAAACGTATGCATGGTATACCATTAAGGCAGTTTGCATGGATGTTATACATGTAAGTTTTCTTAAAGCAAAGACAAATCTATTAATTTTTACACATACATTTTCAATATGAGTTTTCCAAGTAATATTTTCGTCTACTGTTATACCCAGGAATTTAGAGCAATGTATTTGTTCTATAACACTAGTATTATACGATACATCAATTTGTATGGGCTTACTTTTCCATGTTTTAAAATAAATTACATTAGTTTTAGATATATTTATTTTTAACTTATTAGTATCTAGCCATTTAATAATTTCACCTAATGCTTTGTTGACCTGAGTACTCAAATTTTGGGGTTCATTACTCTTTATGATAATAGTAGTATCGTCTGCAAAGAGGACACACTGATGACTAATTGACTGTGGTAGGTCGTTAATGTACACAAGAAATAATAGCGGCCCCAGGATACTACCTTGAGGCACGCCACAGCTATTAGTAAGTGGAACAGAATCAAAATCTTCAATAGTATTTGTTACTTTATTAAGCTTAGCTATCCTTGTTATCTGTTGTCTGTTACTTAAATACGACTGAAACCATTTTTTCGCTGGGCCTCTAACACCATACTTTTCAAGTTTCTCTATAAGTCTATTATGATCAACGAGGTCAAATGCTTTACTTAATACTGTCATACAAAGTTATAAAATCACACATAAAAGTTTAAGAGGCACTTTTTTTTATGAAAATTAAAATCCTTAATCTAAGACACTTTCTTATAAAATTATTACAAAAATTATATATTTTCATAAAAACTTTGGTAATATTTAGGTATAATATTCTTCTCAATAAGCTTAAGTATTCCCTGTTTTTTTGTTTCACTTACTTTAAGTTTATTTTTGTACATTTTTTTGGCAATGCTATAGTATTAGACTTCTTTTTTGTCAGTGTGGCTACCGAGGTGAACTCTTCAGTATCGTAAGAAGTCTTAAAGAAAAACTTTTGTTTATAATCTCGATGCACTTTGATAACTTTTATATCGCCCCATTTAACAGTTTAACTTTTTGACCATCTTCTGTAGTGGTATAATTGCCAACAGCCAGGGATTTTAAGTCCAAAAAATTTTCGTGTGTAAGCTCATGAACCACGAAGGGTGTACCTTTCTTCTTCGCAGTTTTAATTAGGGTTCTGGTCCGGCACATAAATAGGCGAGGATTTTAAAGCACTTGAAATATTTCTTTGGATTAAGGAATGGGCAGCATCTCCTTCATTTTGCGTGTGCCCTTTTATAAGAAACTTATGAGTGATACTTCTTAACTTAGGCAACTCATTGATAGCATACTGGTACATTGTTAACATAAATTTATTTTTTTGCTGGCCACAACAGTTATCGCTATAAAAAACTATGTCAAAATCAAAAGAAGCTTTCTCGTTTAAGGACTTCAAGTACATGAGTACACAGGACCCAATTTCATTCACTCCGCGACCTCCTTCACCCTCATGCCAAACGAAGCAGTTTGTATTATTCGTACCAAGTTCAGTGACAGTAAAATTCAGTAAATTTGATTTGGAAATATAAAAAAAGCTAGAGAGTACCTCGTGGACAGGGCATTACCGCCTGTAAATCATAAACACTTACCACAAAATCATCAGCTATTTTATTTTTGTCATTCTCCTTTTCCGCTCTAACTAGAGACTTTTCCTTTAAGTGCAGGTCGTACTTCTCTTGCAAAAGTGTTTTATCTTCCACATTTGCGAAACCTGTGCAGTCTTCGCACTGGTCCTTCTTGGGTTGCCAAAAAGAGATGTTGAAGTCATTCACGAAGATGATGTAGTACAGATTGTATAAAAGGTATTGTTTTCCATCAGCTTTACACTTCTCAACATTATCTCTATGTAATGCTGCAACAGACAGGCTGCCTTCAATAAACTCGCGTTTGCTGTGAGCACGGCAGTAATGGCTCTCAATCCTGAGGATTGAGTTAATGTGTGCCTTGGCACCATCCTTCAAAGCAGCATCTAACTTGAATTGGTTACCGTGTTTCCCTCGTTTATCTTGCATTTGTGTTCCAGTTAGTCTAGGTCCCGAATTCTTCTTCACAACAGTCCTTATAGTTTTATCTGATATACCAAGAGTATTCATAAAGAATACTTTACATACTCGGATGCGCTTATCGTCTTTCGTTAAATAATATGCGTGGTTGAAGTTTTGGCGAGTGCTACCAACACGGACATATCGATACTTAGGCTCAATTTTTGTCATATTGTTATAAATAAACTGCCTCTGAAGGCTCAAATCACCACTTTGCCAATAATTATTAAATACAGATAATCGTTCTTCAAATGAAAATTCGATTTGACATTTCATTTTGCAACTATCAGGACAAACAGGTCCCATTTTTCTAGCAGCAATGAGTTTTTTAGATTTGGACATAGATGTATATGCCTTTCCACTGTCTTAGAGTCTTGGTTTTATTTCTCTTCCATGATGCTGGATATGCTTTCCTTTTTCGTGATAATGGCTGAGGGTCCACGCTAGTTGGTTGACTGTCAATGCTAGGTGGCTGAGTATTAATGCTGGATGGATGTGAATCTATATTACGCGGTTGAGTATCTAAATCGATTGATATATTGTTATAGATTAATGGCTGAGGTTCTACATGAGAAGGTCCGGGTGTGGGTGAAATATTAAATTGTGCTGTATTGAGATTTGGCTGTACATCGTCCTCCGAATCAGAAGATTCATCGTTGTTAGGTTGAAAAATGGGATCCTTAAGGCCTCTTTTCCATTACACGGTTGTTCAAACGTACGGTGTGTAAGCCGTACGGTTGAAAAAACGTGCTAGCTTGTACATGATACGGCAAAATCACCGCGCGAGACATTGGTAAGTACTGGCTAGTAGCGCTTTTTACTCGGGCTGTGTAGGACGTGCTGCGTCATGAATTTTCTTACGAAAAAAAAGATTATAGTTGCTTATTACATATATAGGAAAAAGAAAATAGAAAAAAAAAGGGAAGTAAGGTTTTGGATACATCCGATTTTAGAAAAAAGGGAGGAATATGGCGCGTTTCATACACTTGTCAAGAATCAATTGAGAGAAGATGAAGACAAGTTTTACAATTATTTTAGAATGCAGAAAACTACATTCGACAACTTGCTCCAAAAATTATCCCAGGAACTAAAACATCAAGATACTTTTATGCGAGAGAGTATATCGCCCGCAGAAAGATTGGCTGTAACTCTGAGGTAAGTAGGTACAAAATTAAATGACATATTTTAGTTTAAAATTGTTTATTGCACACAAACAAAATTATTACATGTAATTGAATTTTAATAATTATTAATTTAAGAACAAGTAAATCAAAAAATACACTACGCTGAAAATGCTACTCAAGTGCGGTACTAAAATCGAATTCGTCTTCAATAGAAACTTGAGAATCTGCCGAGATACTTTCCGCATTTACACTATGTACAGATAATTGTGATTCGGGTCGGTAGTGGATTGGCTCTAAACCAGAACCGTGTCCAAAATCATGAGAAGACGTCTGTGGACGACTTATTCCATAGCCCGATCTAGCAGCTGTAGAATATCCATATGTTGACGATTGCGCATTTGAGGATGCTGTACCACTTAAATATCCTTGATGGCCTTGATCCCATTGGTTTCTTGATGTAGGTATATACTGAGTACACTGTCTTTGTTGAATATTTTTAATTATTGAAATTACTTGAAACTGAAAGTCTATCATATTTTCATCACTGAACTTGTCAACTGTATCAGCGATTCCCATAAAAAAGTTCATACTACGGCTTTTCTTTTTCTCATCTCGTTCTGCTGAATCCATAAACTTCATAAACCTAATGTCAACTTCACTTAGTTCATTTTTTCTTTTTTTTTTAGCCCTTTGCGTCTCACTCCGTTCAGTGTATCCCGAGCTTGATTGATTCGGGACTGCACTATCAAAATTTTCATTACTGAGGCTAGAATCATGAACATGTTCAGTCATGTTAGAATCGGTCTTGCGATGCTCAACATTTTTTTTTAGGAACATCATTTCATCATAGAACATATATTTTCTTATTTTTTTTGCTGAAGAACCAGACTTACATTCATTAATTTTTTTGTCATATTTTATCCAGCTATCTTTCATATTGGTCCACTTCTTCATCACCATTTGCCCTGAAAATAAATAAATAATAATTATTAAATTCAAAATTTATAAAAACCCCCGACCTAAACTGAATCGACCCCGACCTAAAATGGGGTTTTAGTATTTGAACCTGAACCGTTTTGTTTTATATTTCAGGTATCTAGCAACAGGAGATACCTTTACTGACCTATACTACAGCTATAGAATTGGAATAAAAACCATAAGTTGCATCGTACGTGAAGTATGCCACTACATTTGGTTAGAACTGTATAAAGAATATATGAAAATGCCATCTAAAGAAGACTGGCTACACATTGCAAGCAAATTTCAAGAATCTTCCAACTTCCCGCTGTGCTTAGGAGCGGTCGATGGAAAACACATCAGACTTATTAAGCCAATTGATAGTGGCTCGATGTTTTTAAATTACAAACATTTTTTTTCTATAGTTTTGATGGCAGTAGTAGATAGCGATTACAACTTTATATTTGTTGACGTTGGCGCCTACGGAAAGGAGTGTGATTCCAGTGTGTTTAAAGAGACCCCATTTTGGAAAAATTTAACAAACAACGGATTAAATCTACCCGATGCAACACGTTTGCCTGGAATTGACTACGATTTGCCATATGTGTTCGTTGCGGACGAAGCCTTTGCTTTGCATTATCACTTGCTTCGTCCATTTGGTGGTCATCAGCTTGATCAATTAAAACGTACATTTAACTACAGACTCACCAGAGCGCGAAGATTTGTTGAATGTGCGTTTGGCATTTTATCCAATAAATGGCGAATTTTTCACCGGCCAATGAATGTGTCCATCGATTTGGCAGTTGATATTGTGAAAACATGTTGTGTTTTGCAAAATTTTATACATAAGCAGGAAAACTTTCAGTTTCACAATGCGAGTGAAAATGAGTCCACCCTTGATTCAGAATCGGAACTAATCCAGTTACCTATCACGAATGCAGTTCGCGGAAGTTTGGCGGCTAATGAAGTTCGCAACAGATTTGCACAATATTTTGTATCTAACGAAGGTCGCCTCTCCTATCAAAACAACTATGCATAAGTAAAAAGTTAATAATTAAATATCTGTAACTTACCAAACTTGTTTTTCTCATCACCACTTAAATCTTCAAATGTGGGCTGGAAATGAATAAATATTTCTTTCCAGGAATCATATTTAAGCCGCTTATTTTTATAATCGTCGATGGTCTTATCCCATATTACAGGCCTTTCTTGAATCAACGTAATTAATAATTCTTGATTTATGTTCATTTTATAATAAAATCGCGAAACAGCGTATATAAGCGGTCACGAATCCGTGCGTACGTCCGGCACCGTCGACACACCCCGATAGACTGCCATACAACACTGGTGAAAATCACGCCGTGCGTAGACGCGGCGCGCCGAGGGGCAGTCACGGCGCACGCGGCCGCGGCGCCGTGCCTTGGCGCCACCGTGCATGTCGACAAGCTCATATAGTGATCCATACATTCATTCATACTTTCGATCGCTTGACAAAGCAGACGTGTTTATTGTTTTGATTAAAATGTGCTTAAAATAATAAAGACTAATAAATTACTGCGGCGTAAGTAATTTTTGTGCAAAGTGTGTTGTGTGTGATTCACGCCTTCTGTTATTAACCAAAGGCATGATCTACAATATTTTTGAATACCGACCAGTGAATCTGTGTTAGTATGTCTAACCCAGGAGCGAGCCCATTTGGCCGGAGCCAGCTTCTGCAGCGAAGCCCTCCTCCAACACCAACTCAACAGTCTCAGCCCGTAACTGAAGATCCGCCATTGACTGAGAGCAATGATTTACCGAGTGAGGTAATATCTACTCCAGAGATACAGAGATGGATGACGAGCATTGAAGCTCTGTTGAATGAAGCATGCGCCATAGTCACAGAGGGGAAAATGAACTCCGATCAGAAGCTTCGTGTTACAAATATTTGCCGCAAGATTGGATCTGGAACGTCTCAGATGGCAGTTTTGTATCAGTCCTTGAAGCAGAAGACTATTCAAGCGCATACTACCATACAGCACCTCCAAGAGCAGCAAGACGTGTCAAAATCTCTTCGTCTGTTCAAGGAGGTTGTGGTTGAAAACCTGAAACCACAGCAGAATACTTCGTTTGCGGACATGGTAAAAAAAGGTGCCGACAAGTTTATCCGCCCTAGCAACCTGAGCTCAGTCACTATTTACCCTAGTGACAAGACAAAAACCAGCGACGAAACCAAGTCCCTCGTTCAAAAAATTATTTCACCCGAGGAACTCAAACTGCACGTCCGAGGCTTCAGAAAGGTAAGAAATGGGGGTGTTCTCATTAGCACCGAGAGTAAGGGCGACATTGAAAAGCTTCGTAACTTTGAGAAGCTGGCTTCATCGGGTCTCACTGTGGAGGAACCTAAAAAACGCCGTCCGAGGATCACTGTCGTAGGTGTACCTGTAGCCCTAACCGAAAAAGAGGTGTTTGACTGCATCTACGAGCAGAATTTAGCCGACAAATTCCCTAACGCCAGTCGTGAATCATTTATGAGCGCTATAAAATTAAGCCACAAATCAGGAAAGAGAGACCTTCCTACCTGCAACTATATACTGGAAGTTCCAGCAAACATTAGAAAGGCACTCATAATTCAAGGCAGAATTTACATTGACTGGACGTCCTGTCCAGTAAGGGATTTTACGCTAGTGACCAAGTGCTTTAACTGTCAGCAGTATGGACATGCAGCTAAATATTGCCGCGAGACTAGCCCCATTTGTAACCACTGTGGTGAGCTTGGTCATTCCTATAAGGAATGCTCCAACAAGTCTTCATCACCTACTTGCGCGACGTGCAAACGTTTTAAACGTAAAAGTGATCACCAAACTGGGGATGCAAATTGTCCGGCACGGAAATACGCGGAGGACTATTACATACATTCCATAGATTATGAGGGCGCCTAAGAGCGCCGGCTAATTCCTTTTAAGTAAGCGCTTAATACTAGTTCATATTTTATTTTATTATATTCTTAATTCTTGTTGTTTTAAAACTAATGACTGATCATTTGATCCGTGACCTAGATAATTTTTCTGTGTCTGAAGCTAAATATTGCGAAGTCAAGGACTGTAAACAATATCTGCCGAATTGTGAAAAATATTTTACAATAATAAATCAAAATATTCGCAGCATAAACAAAAACATTGATGGCTTTGAGGTATTGTTGCACACTCTCGACATAAGTTGTGATATTATTGTCCTAACAGAATGCTGGCTATCTGACAAACACCTCAATTTACCATCTCTTGATGGTTATTTAATGCACAAAACTGATATAATATTAAACCAAAACGGTGGTTTAGTAGTATATGTTAAGTGTAACATAAATGTAACTGTAAAAGAACCTATGTTGCAGGGATGTAATTCCTTACTAATTCAAACAAATCCCGATACAGTAATTTTAGCTGTATACAGACCTCCTTCACAAAGCATTGACATATTTTTGGAATCACTTAACAATCTTTTGAAAACCCTCTCATCTTTTAAAAATATAATCTTAACTGGCGACATTAACATCAACATTGCTTCTGGGAGCACAGATACTAACTCTCATAATTATCTAAACATTTGCTCATTTCATGGACTCTTACCTGCGCACAACTACCCTACTCATCAAAGTGGTTCGTGTCTAGATCACTTTATTATAAAGGCGAATAAACCTACACTTACATTAGTTACTAACTCCACTATTACTGATCACCAGACCTGTTTACTAGCACTACAATTATCATTGCGTAGGAAAACCTGCAAGCAAACCTATACTAAAGTCAATATAGAAAAACTTGAAAGTGATGTATGCAGTATTACTTTTGAATCTGTTTACAACGCGGGAGATGCTAATGTTGCTATAGACAATTTTATTAAATTATTACAATCCGCAATTTTGAAAAATACTTCTACTTACACCATACCTAGGAAATATAGAAATATAAAACCATGGATTACACCTGGCCTCGTACGTTGCATAAGAAATCGAGATAAACTGCATCAAAAATCTAAATTAGAACCCGATAATACAGTAGTTTCTATAACTTATAAAAGGTATAGGAATTATTGCAACAACCTCTTGAAACAATTAAAGTCGCAACACGAAAGAAATGAATTACAAAAGGCCGGTAAAAATAGTAAGCTTGTTTGGAAACTAATTAAGAAAAATGCTTCCCAGTCAAACACCTTGGAACCGCCTCTTGATTTGTTACGTACAGAGACATGCCCATCCGAAGCAATAAACAAAGCCAATAACTTTTTTGCCAATGTGGGCCAAACCCTTGCAGAAAAAATTTTACAGTCAAGTAGCACTGCTCACCTAGACTTAAATAAGTTCATGGTTTCCCCTACATCGAGCTCCTTTGTTTTGCTTAACACCGATATTGAAGAAGTATTAAATATTATATCCGGACTAAAAAATAACTGTGCCGTAGGTTGGGATAACATTTCTAATACCATACTGAAAAGTTTCAAACATATACTTGCCCCTCCGTTAACCTATATATTTCAATTGTGTTTAGATAAAGGTGTATTTCCGAGATCGCTTAAAAAAGCAGTGATAACACCAATATTTAAATCAGGAGATAAAAAATGCGTAAATAATTATAGACCTATCTCCGTATTATCAGGACTTTCTAAAATTTTAGAAAAAATAATAAACAATAGGCTAATAAAATATCTTGAAGACTGCGACTTACTTTCACAGAACCAATATGGCTTTAGGCAAAGAAGATCTACTAATCATGCACTACATCAATTAACTAACTATGTAACAAGTAACTTGGATGGGGGTAAACCTACCATAGGGATCTTTTTAGACCTCGCCAAAGCATTCGACAGTATATCTTGCTCCATACTCTTGCGCAAGCTTGAAGCGCTTGGGATTAGGGGAACACAACTTCGCCTATTTACAGATTATCTTACTGATCGCCATCAATGTGTCAAAATGGGTAAATTTTTAAGTTCCGAAATAAAAAACACTGGCTACGGATTTCCTCAAGGCAGTATTCTAGGCGGAACTTTATTTCTTGTTTATATAAACGACCTCTGCAGCTTGAAAATTCCAAATGGTGTTATAATATCTTATGCGGATGACACAGCTTTATTATTTACCGCAAATTCTCGACACGAGGTTTTCGAGCACGCGCAGAATGGTTTTAATATAGTAACTAACTGGCTGCACAAAAATCTACTAACCCTAAATACAAATAAAACAAAATACATTCTATTTACAATAAGAAATACAAACATACCCATTATTAATCCAAACATATATGCACATAGCTGTAAAACATTCGCTGACATCGCATGCACCTGCCCTTCTTTAGCAAATACTAACGATATCAAATATTTAGGTATAACTCTTGACACAAATTTGAATTTCCGCAAACACATAGATTTATTATGTGTAAGAGTACGTAAATTAATATACTTATTTAAGAATCTTCGCAATGTTGCCGAGTACGCATTAATCAAGCAAGTGTATTTATCGTTGTGTCAATCATTGGTTACATATTGCATAACTTCTTGGGGTGGTGCAGCAAAGTCAATGTTACTGCCTTTAGAACGTGCACAAAGAGCAATTCTTAAGGTAGCGACATTCCGCCCTTTTCTATTTCCTACTGACCAGCTTTATAGAGAATGTAACGTTTTAACAGTCCGGCAACTATTTATTTTTCACACTATTCTAAAACAGCACTCTGAAGTCCCTTATAACCCAAAAGCGATCGATAAAAGAAGAAAGGACATAGTATGTAGCAGACCTCAAGCTAGTCATGCATTTGTCAACAGATTTTATTTATTCTTGGGACCGTTTTTATACAATAGAATTAATAAAATACTAAATTTATATAGCTTAAATAATAAAAAATGTATGCTCGTTCTATCAGAATATTTAGGTAAATTGAATTACGCAGACACAGAAAAAAATACTAGAAATTGTTAAGTGAGACTGACATGGTTTGTAATAAATATTTACTTGTGTGGATATCCTTAAATGTAATAGTAGTCTAAAGTAGTCTTTAATTAAATATAAACTTAATTTAATTTCAATATTATAGTACGTTAAATAAATTAATTATAACCTGTTTAAAATTTTTACGTCAAGCGTTCACCTGAAACACAGGTTTATCCTAGTTCAGGCTGGCAGCTTTTAAAATTTTGAACACTAATACATAATACAATTAGTACCTATACGTGTAACCATTAATTTAGTTCTACTCTTGTGTAACTTAAGAATAATGTAAATTTCTGTATAAGATATATTTTAAATTAAAATGTACACTGTAAAAACACATATTTGGTCCAATAAATAAATAAATTATTATTATTATTAATACCACACTGACGACCGTGCCTACACGCGGCGAATTAACCGTAGATTTTCACGGCGAGAAACCGTGTAATGGAAAAGAGGCCTAACACTGTCATCTGAAGAAAAATCGGCATTTGATGAACTATTTGACGTTGAAGAATCGCTAGAGTCTTCGCTTTCAGAGTCACTTGAATTATCACTTGAGTCGCTCGGTTCAACGACTTTTCCTGGCATTTTCATATTATGAGCTGCTACAGATTCTATATCAGAATCTTCATCCTCAAGTAATGATAGGTCAGGCTGGCTATCTGGTATGGAGTTTGTATCTATAGAATCATTGGATAGTGGGTCTGGATGAAGCAGTGCTGGAGTATTAGGTTCTGGTGCATCTTGATTATTCTGGGTTGATAAAGTTTGATCATTATCTGATTCTTGAGTGAAGGTCGCCATTTTCAAAATTAATCGTGCTCGGCTATTCATTCTGCAAGTAATAATTAATCATCATCATCATTTAATCATCAATCATTTAAAAGCCAAACCAAAGCCAAGATCAAAACACAATTCACGATTATTTTAATCATCATCACCTTATCACAGACCACAGTCCACTGCTTTAAAGAAGAATTTTCTAAATATAATCAGCCTTATGTTTGTACCTATATGCATGTATCACAGTAAATCATCACATTTTACAACAATTAACAGTTATTAATTCTAATGTTAATTTGAACTTTAAAGAACAATTTTCTAAATATAATCAGCCTTATGTTTGTACCTATATGCATGTATCACAGTAAATCATCACATTTTACAACAATTAACAGTTATTAATTCTAATGTTAATTTGAACTTTAAAGAAGAATTTTCTAAATATAATCAACCTTATGTTTGTACCTATATGTATGTATCACAGTAAATCACCACATTTTACAATAAGTATCAGTTCTTAATTCTAGTGTCGTAAAATCTCCAAAGCATGGCCAACTGAAATAAGACCTTGTGTTAATTCCAGCTGCACTTCCTGAATAAACTCGTCTCTTGATATAGATTTCTTACCCCGTTTTCTTTTTGACGGTTTGCCTTGTTGTTTCAGAACATTTCTGACAGTATTCTGAGAAGAATCTTCTTCAATTGTGTGCAAGAAATGCATAATATTCAGGTGTTTTGTTCCAATGGTCTTATTTAGTTTATTATGCCAAGATTCGAGTGCATTTGTTGTGCGATGGGCGTCACCAAAATAGCACCACACTTTTAAATATTCCTCACGGAGCCACTGTTTTTCCATGTAGTTAATGAATTTTTTTGTGCCTGTACCTTCACTATCTCCGTATCTAGCAATTATGTAAACCCATCCATTAATTATCTCGTTTTCGGGCAATAATGGAAGAATCGCACTAAGTTCAATTATTCGCACCTCCTTCAAATCTTGTGACGTTCGTGAGGTCATATTCAGGCTTTTTCCTTTTTTAAAAATGGCTTTGTTGTAATGATAATAACAACCTTTTATTATGACTGTTGGAAAGACTTTGATAATGGCATTCATTGCAGCCTTTTCATAATCAAGTTTAAATTTTGTTGGATTCCAATCCGGCAACTGCGACTTAATCATTTGAAACAGAATTAAGTAGCTCTGCATTGTTTTGTTGGTCATTAAAGCATATATCACAGGGGTTATATTTGTGTGGTTTATTGTACTACCAGTATCTACATGAATTGTATACAATTGCACGAATGGAGAAGGGCAGCTTCTGAATGTGCCATCGCCATAAAATTCTTTTGATTCACATGTAATTTGCCTTGCTTCCACCGAGGAAAATACTATTATTCGTGTATTATTAGTTTTATTTGAGTAGTCTGCTAACAAAAAGTTATTATATCTTGGTGGCACTTCGACTTCAAGAGCGTTTTTAAATAACATCTTTGAAACTCCAGCTTCTTTGTTCCGTTGTCTATACAGTGTACTTTTAACGCTAGTAAATTTTGGTATGTTGGATACAATATTTATACCGGCATCTTTAAGGTTGCCTATCATGGAATTGTATTTTTGTGGAATGTTAGGAAAGTCCGGTTTGTACAATTCAGTCTTTAATTTATGGATTGATTCATCAATTTCGTTCTTCGCAAAGTCTGGAGCATGGCTATGAGCAGTCTCGTCTAGTATTCGTTGATCCTATAAATAGAAAATAGCAACAATAATAACAGGAGTCAAAGCTGTCGTATTAGTAATATTCGTCATATTGTTTAACCCTGCGTATGATTAAAACAAGTTGTTTTAAAACACGTGTTTATAACAGTTCCAAATAAATCGATTAAGTGTTTATGCCGCGTTTGTGTATGACGCATCTACTACTACTTAGCATACATGTTGAACGTCACTTGTCGCGCGCCTAATGTTGTCTTATAGTGTAAACTCGGCTTTATTAATAATACATTTTGAAACAAGTTTTAAGCAATTTTAAAAGCCTTAAGAAAAAATGTTTTAAGCCGCTTTTAATAATAGCGTATGCTTGGAAGAAATGAAAACGAATAAGTATTTAGGACTTTAAGTAGCTTGAAATAAAACAAATCTATAGTTTTATGAAAATAATGCAAAGCATTCATTCACAAATAAACGTATTGATTAACAAACAAACCATAGGTTTATCAGTAAACTTTATTATATAGGTACTTACTTTTATTCTCAAGATTCCTTTGCAAATGTTTCGTTTTGTGCACGCCCACACTATTAATCCGCTACTATGCTTTCGTCTAGCATAAAATTGATGTCCACTTCGTAGCAAAATTGTCCCACCATTCCTATTAATTAAATTTAATGGCACTTGACCGGACGAACTAGATGCGGTGGGCTCTGACATTGTCGACAACGTGCACTTTGCTTCGTTGCACTGCTCTGACTAATTCATTTTGCGTCCCTCTCCCCCACTTACGACACGTGGCCGCCGCCGCCGGGGCCGCGGGAAGAGGGATGCATGACGAATAAATGTTTTTAAAGTAAAAACCGATTTAATTCTTCTTTTCATTAACTACTGTAATATTGTGACTGGTTGGGAAATTACTAATAAGAAGTTCCCATCGAGTAACAGTGTGACTGGTTGGGAAATTAGTAATAAAAAGTTCCCATCGAGTAACAGTGTGACTGGTTGGGAATTTTTTCTTAAAAACATTCCCATCGAGTAACAGTGTGACATTTGAGGGTGTTACTCGTTGGGAACAAATGAATATTTACATCAAATTTATATTTTTTCATACCATATAACTCATAAAGCCTTGTTCTACTTTTGTAAATACCAGCAGTGGCCCATTGGTTAAATGAGG
Organism: Diachrysia chrysitis; assembly: GCA_932294365.1. Classification (NCBI taxonomy): domain Eukaryota; kingdom Metazoa; phylum Arthropoda; class Insecta; order Lepidoptera; family Noctuidae; genus Diachrysia; species Diachrysia chrysitis. The sequence goes on along the minus strand of OW028659.1, from coordinate 1,048,494 downwards.
CAGAAGTACACTTGACCTGTGTAGTTTTAATCTTAAAAGTAGATTCAAACTCATTTTTAACAACATCAAAAAATGCTCCATAAGCGTCATTAGGATCATCAGATTCCAAAATAGATGGTCGTATTTTGGACATGATGTTGTTTTTAAATTGAGTACACCGGTGCGCCGTGTATGGCCTACTTACAACCTTTAAAGGTTTGTTTACTACTAAACGTGGAAAGCTAGCAAATTGTCCACAATGGTCAGAAGTCACATCAGTTAAGATTAATTTATTATTCGCTTCACAGTTACTAAATATGTTGTCCAAGCAAGTAGCAGAAGAGGCCGTAATCCTAGTTGGTTCGCTAAAAAGGTTATTTAAATTAAAGGACTTAAATAGATTGAGAAGTCTGATAGAAGTAGGCAATACTTCTAAAATATTTACATTAAAATCCCCACATACTATGATATGTTTCTTACTAGTTTTAATCTTAGACAGTGAATCTTCCATAACAGATTCAAATAAATTATAGTCGCTTAGAGGGGGTCTATACACGCAAATTATTACAAATTGGTCTAGTTCGACACAAGACAGCTCAATAGTGCGCTCGATAGAAAGGTTAACAATATCAAGACGTTCTTTACTTTTTAAATCGTTTGAAACAATGATAAGTGACCCTCCCCGAATGGCAGACTTTCTTACAAACGCACTTTGTATGGAATAATTATCATTATTAAATATTACTACCTCATGACCTTTCAACCAGTGTTCAGTTAAACATAACACTTGAACACTATGATTTTCAATAAATAAACTTAATTCTAACTCCTTGCCGGAGAGACCCTGCATGTTTTGATGAACAACATTCAATTCATGCAGCCTACCCGTTGTCCTATCTTGTAGTTTAAATTACAAGATGTAAAAGAGCTGTTAGTACTAGTACTAACATTATCAAAAATAATATGAGAGCTGTTAGTACTATTACTAACATTATCAAAAACATTAGATACAATATTAGTACCTGTATCCTGTATATGCTAACAACTTAGCAATTCGTCGCTTGCTTGCAGTTGACATATACATACTGTATTTTGTCAGTTTAAATTTGCTAATGAACTTATTTGTCTTAAAGTACAATATAGTATTACTGTGATGATTAGTTATGTTATAAATTAACATATTTAAATCATAAATGTGCCTATTCTGTTCATAAGTTAAATTACTAGAATAAGGTAGGGCACAGAAAATAAATTTACAGTTATTATTCTGACTTATATGTAACATTAATTCAACACAATCTATAATATTTGCTTTACTTACAGCCAGACCATCTCCATATAATAATATGCTATATAACATGCATACGAATTACTACCGAGGAGCAAGTACGATAGCAAAAATTGTGAGGACAGTTTGCCGCGCCATATGGAAACATCTATCAAGTCAAAATATATCTCCTATAACAAAACAGCTACTAGAAGATGTCGCGATTGAGTTTGACAAGAAAGCTAATTTTCCTAATTGCATAGGAGCTTTTGATGGTAAACATATCCGCATTTCGTGTCCTGCGCACAGTGGATCACTATTTTACAATTATAAGGGCTATAATTCAATAGTTTTATTAGCTATTGTTGATTCTAGATATAGGTTTATTTTTGTCGATATAGGAGCATATGGAAAGGAAAGTGACTCCACCATTTTCCATAACTCTAAATTATATGATTTGATTGTAACACATAAAGTACCTATTCCAGCACCAAAGCCTTTACCCTGTAATCAAAATGCTCCATTTGTTTTTGTGGGAGATGAAGCATTCTCACTTTCGAATAACGTCATGCGCCCTTACTCAGGGAAGCATTTGTCGGTACAACAGAGAATTTTCAATTATCGGTTGAGTCGTGCTCGAAGATATGTGGAGTGCGCTTTCGGCATCATGGTCAATAAATGGCGGATATTACATCGAGCTATAAATGTGAAATATGAAATTGCGACAGATATTATTAAGGCATGTTGTGTACTACATAACTTTGTTTTAAATCGAGATGGGGTACAAGCGTCTGATGACATTATTTTTAATGATTCTAATCTTCAAATGTTGCAATCGGTGACAACTAATGAAAGTAGTATGAGCCCACATCTAACACGAAATATTTTTTGTAATTACTTCTCTAGTGATGTTGGTGCTCTTAGTTGGCAATTAAAAAAAATATGATCCTTCGTATTCTCAATCAAAATTCAAAGAATACTTTATTATGACATTAGGTTAGTTTACACACTTATTATATTTTAAAGCGAATATTATTACAGAGCGCGAAGTACACGTGACGTCTAGAATTACTAGTCTGCGTTTGTTAATCGAATGATTAAATTCAATATTTTTATTTATAATTCCGAATTTTAAGAAAGAGACCTAAAATGGTGGCGCTTTTATTTGTTTGGCGGCGCTGTAAACAAAAAATAGAGCCGCCATTTTAAGTCCCTCTCTTTAATAACTTATTTCATTAGAAAAGACTACACTACTTACCCAGTTTTGATTTTGTCGTAGCTTCTTTTTCGTTGTAATTTTCATAAATGATTTCACAAATGCTTTTCCATGTATCTTGTTTTATAAATTTGTCTTTATAACCTTCGTCACTAGAATCCCACAAATAAGGGCGTTCTTGAACCAACGATATCAATAAATCGATATCTACGTCGGACATTTTAACTGCTTCCGGGTTACACGTGTTGTTTGCAAGTGTGATAGAAACAAACTAAATCATTGTCAACAAGTATGGCGTCAGAATGCTAGAATTTGCGACGCGTTGCGGCGCCGCACCGCGGTGGCGCCACTACCGAATTGAGCGGCTCGGCGCCGCAACGCGGTTATGTGTGTCGGCCTATAAAACGGGCATCATCCGTCTATGACTTGCTTCCATCGTCAATCATCCAAAATACATCTTATTATGAACGGGCATCATCCATTCTATGACTTACATCGTGCATCAGTTTATATTTTTTTTATTTTTTTTGTAACGTATATTATTTATATTTTTAAATACACCTTTATATTAAGTGTACAAATATAATACACACAGCTCGCGAAAACCACTCACGAAATCACAAATAGGTATGAATAAAGAAGTTATTCGTAATATTAATTTCACCGCCAATGTCACCTATAATGTAGCTAATTAAATATTGATATTTACACTTACATATAATTATTATACATAACGGTTTATAACTTAACTACCAAAAAATAAACAACCAAAATCTATTAAGCATCTACTTGCAATCATCGGTAATATGTCGCTTATAGGTTATTATTATATTGCATAATATACCTATTATTTTAATTTTAAGAAAGGTATCAGGGAATGGAAACTATTTTTTTTTAACTTCAATTATAACCTAAAATGTTCTTCTCTTGCGACTTTAGGTGTGGAATTTCGTAACTAAAATGTTCGGATAACTTCCTGAAATAAAGTAACACAAAACCGGAACCGAATGCAATAAAAAGACCTATACTTAATATTAATAAAGCGCCGTATTTAAATCGTTAGGAGAGTAGCTTTTCTTATTTTTTTTTCTTGTTTTTTTTTTATGATTTAGGTACCTACCTTGCACCATTGAAACAATCGGACAATTCAAAACCATTTCGTAACCGTGCTCGGAACCAGTAGGTATCCAAAATATCATTAATTGCTTTAGCTTTTAGAAGATTCGACATAACATTACCTACTTATACTAATTAATTTCTCTTGTTAGCACAAGATACCTATACGATGTACAGCAACCTAGTAATTACTGTAGGTAACGCAACTAAATGATTATATTTAAACACTATGAAGGTAAGTAGGCACCTAACCATTTACACACAGAACGAAATGCATTTATTAAGTTTCATAATAATAATAATAACGCACTGGTTGCCTCCTGCTGCCTACCGTGGCGGTTATGTTGGGGGGCCCATCTGGTGAGCTGGCGAGTCACCACCTGCCTATTTGATTGCATTAACATGTATTAGAAGGTAGGTGCCATAGTTTTCCGATTTAGTTCTTATAACCAGTCCACTAACATTTCCCTACACATAGCCAAAATTTTTACTTTTCATTCATAATTTACAATAGCTTTGTATCTACTTTCGACCGTTCTTATCTGTTCTTCCATAGAGCAGAGGTGGATGGGCCCTAGTAGATACCCCATCCCAGTTTAGAGTAAAGTTCTCAACAAGGCCACTGCGTGTTGGACCTGTGTCCCCACGTAAGCCTTTCAACTGAGGGTAACCCGTGAAAAAAGAGAGATACAAATAATAATAATCGTTTATTTTGGATAAAACATTCTCCATATATTGTTAGTACAAAGTTCTTAACCTAATGTTAGTAATCTTATAATATAGTAACAAACAATGCACTGAAAAACAACCACACCACCAGGTATCACAATACCTTGGTATGTAGCTGAATCCAGTGCTTTAACATTGGGAAATCCCACCTATCACATAATACGCTCAGAATGCTGTGGGAGCTGACACGCATTCTGTGCAATATTGAAGCTATACGCTTGCGGATGATGGCAGGAAAACCATCCACCGCCGCCTCCGCAAACATCGTCGAAGCACTACAAAAACGTGGCAGCCCCATCAGCATCCTGAACGCATTGTTGTACTGCACACGCAATGCACTGAATGCCCGCCGCGTATATCTGCTCCACAGATTGCAGGTGTAAAAAGTTAGGCAGTAAGCCCTAAAAAGAGAAATTTTTACATCTCTTGTGCATTTTCCAAATCTGCGGATCAACATATTTCTTCGGACAGCCAGAGCTCTGCGTTCTCTCTCTATGTCTTGGTTATCATTAAGGTCATCGGTGACCCAGTGACCCAAGTATAATAATATAGGTACTTACCCATCGTCACTGCGCTTTCTATAATTAACCTAGCCAGTCTCATTATTATTATTATTTTATAGGTAGGTATTATACCTACAGCGAAAGCACATGATGTCGGCCGGACGCCATTTTTCCTTTCGCTTTTGGTTTACGAAATTGTGAATGTCTCAAAGCTAAATTCTTATTGTTAATATACCTACTCTTTAATATTGCGTTATCACATAATTGTTTTACAGTTCCTACGTATTGAAGTAACGCTTAAAACTGCATAACGAACCGTAAACAACAGGACCCATTATAGCGACCCCTTCCCGCGCAACGACGATAACTACCTACCTAGTTCAATATTCGTCGACATTTCAGATGTTACTTAAAAGTTTGTACATACACTCGGCGTCACGAAAATCGCACCTCTTTAAGAATTCCCTTCAAAGTCATTTTAACCCTATTAATCAATTGTAGACATATGACTATTTTATTTAAATTTCAGAATAAATCAATGGATTTGGTTTTTTGTTTACCAGGGAATAAAAAAAAGCAAGCTAATGAAAATGATTGAAAAGTTAAATTTTATTTTATCAGCAAAAATTACAACAAAGTCCTTAAAAACAACTTAAAACCTAGTGTTACCCCCCCCCTAGCCCTGATGACTGCTTCCATGCGTTCTCTCATAGACCTAATTAATGTGACAACAGTCTCTTGAGGAATGTTGTCCCATTCTGCAACGACGGCATCTTGAAGGTCTTGGAGAGTAGTAGGGGCAGGATCACGTGCCCGTACTCGACGTTTCAGTTCATCCCAAAGGTGCTCAATAGGGTTCAGGTCTGGACTTCGCGCCGGCCAGCGCATAACAGGGATTCCAACTTCTTGCAGGTAGTCTCTTACAATTAACCCTTTAACCGCCAAGCGACGTATCAGTTTTCGTGCCCTTAGCGCCAGGCACAGTAAACTAATAATAAATACCTACATAAAATAGGGATGTGCTTTATGCACTTTTTGAACATCGATAGTTCGTAACTATGTTATGTGATCATGGTTAGTAACACCTGCATATACACCAACGTATCACATCTGCTACAAAAAATGCACAGCTAGACATAGACATCCCCCAGATGCTTCCACCTCGCCTGGTCTCGGGCCATCCGCATTCATCACTTTCACGGGGAGAGTACACATAGGTATCTATCCGGTTTACCATGCGCGAGGACCCTACAATAATAGCATGGCATTTTGCTGGATTTACTTTCAAGCCAAATTTGCCTGACAAGTCTTTAAGCGCTATCATATCCCGGTTTATGGCTTCCGGCAAACTTTTCAGGTTTTTAAAAGAAATAAAACAAAGTTTATAGAGATTTAGAAGATTTATTACAGTACCTATCTGCATTATTCAGATTTATTTTCTATCACAATACCTATACTTAATCAGTTACAATCATAGGTATATTTTTTAACAGTATAAGAACAATAGTTTTGTTATTTCAGTAGAACATACTAACAAGTTTCAACAAAATAATTAAAATAATCACAGATAAATTTCTCATCACAATACCTATACTTAATCAGTTACAATCATAGGTATATTTTTTAACAGTATAAGAACAATAGTTTTGTTATTTCAGTAGAACATACTAACTAGTTTCAATAAGTATTTAAATAATCAGTCAAATTATCAGACTCATTTCTCATTAACAATATAAAAATAGTACGTATAATCAGTCTTATCACTATTTATGCTCAATATCGGCGAGACGTATTATTGACGAGACGACATTTATATAGCATGAGATAATTTTTTTTTTTTTAATTCATCGCTAGCAAAATATTTGTTTGCCAGGGTATAGGCTGTTACTTTAACAGGATCATCAATTTCAGTGTCCTCATATTGTGTGCTACAATTTTTGGTTTTTATTGAGGTCTGTGTCGCCGTCGACCTATATAAATCAGGCGTACTATCAGTGCTTCTGATTTGCGAGTGACCCTCTTTTAAAAACACCATATACTCGCTGTTGGTCAGCGTTGAAGATAGATCAGCAGCATCTTGGCTACTGTCTATAAAATCCTGCTCATTTTGATCTTGGCTATCGTCAAAGCCAGCCAAAATTGATTGACTTTCTTCAAATTTTCCTACAAAACAAACAAAACGTGAACTTTTGTAATTAGGTACTTACATCAAATACTATCTTGCGAAAATTACAAACTTTTTGAACCCATTTAGTTTTTGTGAAATAATGTTAATGTAAAATTAATGTTTGCTGATAATTCTCACAGACGTCGAAACCTCGTCGCCGTTGGATGTTGAACTGTTGAGTTGAGTTGACTTTGACAAAATGAATGTCGACCTTAGATATCATGAGATCTATGGTTCTATGAAGACCGTAAAATGGTGATGTGAAAAGTCGATGTCTATTGTTTTAGTAAACTGTGATATTCAACAGAACATGGATTTATGCACAGATAAACGTTGCATTTTTGGCACATGAAACGAGTGTCTGACCGTTTATTTTTAGCTGCGCACACTTTACATCGCTGACTTTTGCCTGTTGGTATCCTAACAGGAAAATGCTGTAAGGCATCGTTGTGTAAAAAACGATGAGTGTCAAGGACTTCGCGCGAAGTCGAGGGTAGAGCTAAATTACTATGTTTATACGTATTTATTATCTGTCTTATTACGTTCAACTGGAAATCAGCTAAACTACATTTTCTGTTAACATTTAGCATTCTAAATAAATAAAATGCATTCAGTAAGAACATATCAATCACATGAAATCCCAGCTTTTTGTACCATTTTTTTGATTTTTTTATACAGCCTAAAGTGCTTGTCATCATATCAGCAGTGTCCACCGTCCCCATATTTTTATTGTATTCTATAACACAATGTGGTTTCATTTTAGGTAGCCCAGTTGAGTAATCTACACTGTCTGATGGTAATATTTTATCATCATGTTTTGTAGACAACATTAATACTGGTTTTTTGTCCTGCCATTTAAGAGCTAATAGAGGAGGAGACATGTAAGCCTCAACTTCCCCACGCTTTAGTTTTTTAAATTTTGGCATGAGTTTTCTATTTGACTTTACGGTGCCACACGCGTAAGTGCCCTTTTCCTTTAAATATTTAAAAAGCCGAGGACTAGTATACCAGTTGTCTACGTACAATTCCCGGTTGCAAAAAAAGTAATCTTTTAAAAGTTCCACCACAACTGATCCACTTATGCCTAAATTTGGGACGGTTTCTATTTCCGTTTCGGATCCACAGTATACTATGAAATCTACTATATAGCCGGTTTCTACATCACATAAAACGAATAATTTAATGCCGAATCTATTGCGCTTTTTTGGTAAGTATTGTTTAAAAATCAAGCGACCTTTAAAAGGTACAATGCTTTCATCAATGCACAGTTTTTTATTTGGGATAAATGTGCTTTTAAATGTTTTACGTGCATGATCAATTAACATTTTTGTTTTGTGAATTCTCATTGCATTAGTTGTTCCTGCACTCACTTCATGAAAAGATAACATTGATAAAATTGTGCAATATCTATTTCGCGACATAGTGTTATGGAACACCACACTATGCAATAAAGGGTCGGTGGACCAGTGTTCTTCAATAGATATTCGTTTGTTTCGCGTAAAAAGCATTGTAAGTGCTATTAAAATATAAATATCGTTAAAAGTGACGTCTTGCCATTGTTGCAATCTTGAACAAACTCTAAGATCAGTATGTCTTAAGAAATGTTGATGATAGTTATTCGTGTAATTAGCAATGTTCTGTAACAAGTTTTTGCTACAAAAATGTTCAAAAAACTGCAATTCTGTAGAGGTGCTGTCTAATTCGACATCAGGCGACAACCCACTAACAAAATCGTCGAAATCTTCTAGCTGTGGCGGGGTAATTTGCGTTGTCCAATTAACCTCATCGCTTTCGTGAACCTAAAATGATACAACAAAGTAAGTATTAGTAGAGAACCTGGTATATCTAATTATACGTATAAGGCTGAGTTTCTACCAATAATGGAAGATAACAGATAGAATCATTACATATAGTGGCATAATAGAAGATAACAGATAGAATCGTTACATATAGTGGCGTTAGTGACTGAACATGTTAAGTACACTATTTTGGTTAGTTAAACCTGAACTGATCAAATGTTAGCTGAATCGTAACCGATTCAGCTTATCGTGTATTAACATAAACGATAAAAGAATGTTGTAACATACAAGATGCCTTCCTTATCTATTACTATATATATATATATATATATATATATAAGTATTTACGAAATAATGTAAATAAATGGGTTAATTCATTGTCTAGATCGGATAATACAGGCTTTAGTGAGTTTACTTTGGGTTAGATAGCAAAAATAGGAAAATAGATGTCCCGGAATAATTATTAACTATTTATTTATTTAAAACTTCATAGGTGGGTGCTTTATGCACGTCTGTCTCGCCCGTCAGTGATATAGCGTGAATATAAGTAAACTAAAATAAAACTATGTAAGAAATCAATAAAACTTAAATATTTACCTCTTCCTCAACATCAAACTCGTCGCCTGATACAAGTTCTTCGTCATCATCACCTTCTAAAATTCTAATTAGCTCTTCAGCAGTCGTCATAATAATTATTACACAATTTTCATATATAGTCAATGTATCGATAAATAAACGATACTTATTCACAACACTAATGGAAAATTCCAGAATGTACTACACGCTTATGACGTAAGCAGTGGTCGTGTATATCCGACCGTGGCGGTGAGCGTACTGACAAAATTTGATTCGAGACACATGCACTAGGGATGTGACCACCTATGCAGTTGCTGATATTTATCTAGTGTAAATTTACTCCATTTCAAAGGAATTAAATGAAACACTCATAAATATTTACAAAGACACGTTTTATTAAAAATCACTGTATTTGTTTTGGGATTAATTAGTCAGTTTAGCGCGAAATATTTTTAATTACATTTATTTTAGTATTACTAAACTTTGGTATGAGTCCCGTCCCTAAGGTCGTATTTTACCGTCGCTGGCGCTGCAGGTCAATGCAAATTCCGAAAAAATATTATTGTAATTCATCGAACTTTTAAAACTGTTATTACGGCATATACATTATGTTGCATATACATATATGTTGATTACATTACTAGTTGTATAACTATTTACCTTATACAAACATATTTTTCATAGAATACAGCATAATTAAATAAAAAATTAAAACTAAAAGTGATGGTGTATTTGGTCGTTTATATACGACGCTGGCGAAATGGACACGAAAATATTTGTCGGATTAATCCGACTTTGGCGGTTAATGGGTTAAAGCGGTGTGACAGCGGGCGTTATCGTGCATTAACGTGAACCCACTGCCAACAAAACCCGCATAAGGGACAACCTGCTCCTCTAAGATCTCTGTTATGTACCGAGCAGCAGTCAGCGACCCTTGCCCGCGAGCACTTCCAGTCCGAGAAACACACACAAGGTTCGTTTTACCGTCGATTGACATGCCGCCTCAGAGCATGCACGAGCCACCCCCGTATTTCACTGTCTCTTAAATACAGGCTTGTGCGAATCGTTCCCCTTGCCTCCTATACAATACGCTACCACCGCCTGCGGCCGGTAGGCCTGAGACGACAGAACCTTTACTTGTATTCGCATACACTACACTACCTATTCCTCTCTAACATTTGCACTAATACAGCTCTTGCCCTTCGACCAGCCTGTAGAGCTTGAGCTGAAGAAGCGGCTGATTGAGAGGGAATCTGCCTGCTTCTTTCAGCTTGGAGTTCATCTTCGGACAACTCGGGAACATCAATACCACTGCTGTGTTTTACATAAGTTATGTAAAACACAGCAGGCTATTACAATTTTACCTGCTGTTTCAGGACAGTAATGCAGTTCCCGAGCTGCCAAAAGACATCTCCATCGACCTTTTAATATACCAAATGTGCGTTCAATAGTGGATCGTGCACGCTTTTGGACAAAGTTGTATCTGCCTTCAGGAGAGTCTTCAACAGCATTATCTATATAGGTGTCATCATATACTCCCTTAGAGCATAACCAGAATCGCCTAAAAAAATATGTGTATGTTATTGTAAATTACATTAAATGTGAAAGTTTTGAGGTATTTTTATCTCACTATAAAGCGGACAGAAGCTAGTAAAAATTTTAAATACAATGAATAATTTAAACATACCTAATAGATTAACTCTTTTATTCTGGAGACCCTCCAAATGGCTTCTTATATCACACTCTTTCCAAATATAAGCATCATGTGTTGCTCCACCAAATGAAGCATCCACATTTGTTATATAGCAATCCCTGTCACATATCTGGAAAATAATGACATTCTATGTAACATAAAGTAAATTAAGTACCTATAGAAATTAATGAAAATCATATTAAACAACAGTAGATGTCACAATAAAATCATTAACGCATTCACTGCCCAGCGGCTTTCTAAGGTGCAAAATATAGACATTACTACAATGCCCCGCCCGCACTATTGCGTCCAATGTTCACCGTTTCTGTGTGCCCGCAACGCGCATGCGCGTTTGAAGAGCTCTCGCCGTATGCCTCTGACGCGTTAGTGCGTTAGCAAAATTTTCGTCCAGTGCCCTCGACGCGTCTGTGCGTTGTACAAAATTCGTATAAAAAATAGAAGTACCTATCGAAACTTAAGGCCCTTACCCACTGAGGTTGATTTCTTGACCAAATTCAAATTAATAATTACAAATACGAGACATCGATTTATGTCTCGTATTTGTAATTAAATTTATTTAAATCATTATCTATTTACATATACTTTAGATCGCTAAAGTTACAATATACTTTAGCGATCTAAAGTATATGTAGGTAATCTTTTATCTACCTTTATCTTGTTTTTATCTATACGTTCAAACAATGGTGCATAGTAGAGAGCAGAGACCCCACCACCGCCGCCGCGGCCGCTCGCGGCGCCGCGCAACGCCACATCTGTCCGTCAGAAGGCAAACAAACTAACCGAAACTGTCGAACGGTGTTTGGATAGCACACTTTACCTAATTTCATTAAAATTAACTTCGTTAGTTACTACCTATGAACATTTTATGCACAATATAGGGTAAACTCACCAGTAACTGGCCACTTAAGAACAGCGCGTTGTTTATTTCAGTGCCGTGGCGAAATGTGTCAAGATATTAATATTTTTGTATTAACTTTAGTTAAAGCATGTATCCGTTTATCGTTACTAGTAAGTAAAAAATCAAACAAATTAAAATTACTTATTAACTTTTTAATAAAATGAAAAAGTAGTCTTTTTTAGTAATAACTGGCCATTTACAATTAGATATTAGCCACCATAATACCAATAATTGGCCATACAAAAATAATAATTAAAATCAATAAAAAATATAGAAAACAGTAACTACGAGGGGGCGTTTTTAAGTTCGCGGAATCGGGGGTAAGACGTGGAAATAAAAATACAAGTTTATTTTTCCTTTTCAATATATTCTCCTGCAACCCTAATACATTTTTCAGATCTTTCAATTAGCTTATGTATACCCTCGAAAAAAAATGTTTTTTCTGAAAAATAAGCTGAAACTGCTTCCTTCACTTCTTCATCGCTTGAGAACTTCTTCCCCCGAAGTTCTTTTTTCATTTTTGGAAAGATATAATAATCACTGGGAGCCAGGTCAGGACTGTAGGGTGGATGAACCAAAATATCGAAGCCCACCTTATGCAGGGAAGCCAACGCAACACGGCTCTTGTGCACAGGCGCGTTGTCGTGCAGAAGGAGGACACCTTTGGTTAATTTTCCCCTTCTTTTTGCCTTGATTGCTTCCTTTAATCGCTCTAAGATTGAAGCGTAGTATTCTCCGGTTATGGAGACACCTTTATCTTTATAATCTATCAACAAGATTCCTTCTGAGTCCCAAAAGATTATCGCCATGATTTTTCCCGCCGACTGTGACACCTTAAATTTGGTTTAGTCTAGGAATGACCGATTCGCGAAATGACTACATGGTCTATAATTGACCAATTCTTGAAATGTACAATTCTTTAAATGACTGATTCTACAAATGACTGATTCTATAAAAGACCGATTCTATAAATGACCAATTCTTCAAATGACTGATTTTTCAATTCTATGAATGTGTGTATATCGTAAATAAAATGCTATGTAAGGGTTGGCAAATCATATATTTCAACTAGTTTCAAAAAATAACTTGTATCATGTCCCAAAAAATAACTTGTATAATGTCACGTACTACATTTGGTAGCCCAAAAGTAAACATTTATACTTTTTCTTTTAAAAAAATCAAGTAAACATGTAGTCATAAAATCAATTATCAAAAAAATTAAGAAATAAATCACTTAGGAATATGTAGTTGAATATGAATCATTTTAAAAAAAAAAGACTACTGATGTTTCCCTATTTTAAGTATTTTTAATACTTTTTTGTACTTTTTATCAAATAAAATATAACGGTTTCGGTGATTTTTTCGTGAAACCTGGAAAAGAGTATCCCTTAACCTTATATCACAGTGTTTGGCACAATGGCTCAATGCATTGCTAACCCTTACATAGCATTTTATTTACGATATTCACACACATTCATAGAATTGAAAAATCAGTCATTTGAAGAATCGGTCATTTATAGAATCGGTCTTTAAAAGAATCGGTCTTTTATAGAATCAGTCATTTGTAGAATCAGTCATTTAAAGAATTGTACATTTCAAGAATTGGTCAATTATAGACCATGTAGTCATTTCGCGAATCGGTCATTCCTAGACTAAACCTTAAATTTCTTTGGTGGTGGTGTACCTTTTTTGTGCCACTGCATAGAATCTTGTTTGTACTCAGGTTCATAATGATGAACCCAAGTTTCATCCCCAGTAACAATTCGAGTCAATACTCCATCCTGGTATTCATTACAGAGGTCCAAAAACGCGCGAGAACACTCTACGCGCTGTTGTTTTTGAGGCGGCGTGAGCATTCTCGGCACCCACCTTGCACTGACTTTGGTCATGCCGAGATGATCGTGAAGAATTTTAAATATGGTTGTATCGGATACTCCAACCATTTCTGCGAGCTGTTTCTTCTTTAGTCTAGCATCTTCCAGTATTAATTTTTCCACTTTTTGAATTATTTCCGGAGTGGTCACCTCGATCGGCCGTCCTGGCCGAGGATAATCTTCAAGTGAGGCCCTGCCTTGCTTAAAAAGAGTATGCCACTTATAAACCATGGTTTTACCGGGGCAAGACTCCCCGTAAACGGATGACATCTCTTCTAGTATGGTTTTTACCGATTTACCTTGCTTGGTAAGGAACTTTATGACAGCGCGGTGCTCGATTTTCTCCATTTTTCACAATGTTCTTCCCAACTGAGTTGTTTGATCGACGATAATTCAAATAGTAATGGCCCGATTAAAACAAAACGTTCTATTTATACTAATAATGAGCTACTTAACCAGTTACGACTAAGGAAAGTACCCTCATTTATTAATTACCTAGCCATTCCGCGAATATAAAAATGCACCCTCGTATATTAGAAATTAAAAACAACAAAACAAATTCTAACAATGTTGTTCTTAATTCTTACAAAAAAACTAAAACTTAGCTTAATTTCATGAAATCAATATAACGTAGTTCGTTTGTGCTTAAATCATAGTTTTTATTTGTAGTTATTGACTTTTTTAAATAAATTAATTACATCATCATCATCATCAGATGTAGAGTTACTCTCTTTGTAACAATTATGGCACAAAAAAGAATCGCATTTATCTTCAGGAATATGAATCCTGTGAGGTAATGGTATACAATTCTCATGAAATTGTTTATTACAGAGACTACATAGAATCACCCTTCTTGTTATGGGATTCAAACAAAAGTCACAGCAAGTGACACATCGTTTTTTCTTATTTTCTAACAGTTTCTTAGACTCATCTTGACTATTTATCGTTTTGCTAGTAACAGTCTTATTTGTTGTATTCTTTGGTTTCTTATTTGGTACATTATTCTCTTTTTGGCTTTTTTTCTATTCTCGTAATCTCTTCCTTGCTTCTTTTGCGGCATCTTCTTCTTGCTTTTTTAATTGTTTTTCTCTTATATTTTCAACATATCGATCAGATGTTAACGCAAATGTAGATCTCTCAATTTGGCGCTTTCCTTGTCGTTTGGGAAAATCGGTCAACTTTTGTTTCAGATATTCCGAGAAAGGTATATTTGAGATGACAGAAACTGTTTTATTTGGTTTAATCTGTTGCGAAGGGCTAGGTTGCGGTTCTATTGTAGTGTTTGATATTTGCATCTGTATGTTTGGTGTGGTAGGCTGTAAACTAGTGTCGTCGGCAAAACTATCTGGTTCGGTGATCTTTATTTGGGTTGGTCCCGGAATTATAGGTAATGATTTATTATTGGAATTGTCGAAATCCGGATTTCTTTTTTGTATTTTTTGGTGTCTATCCCCTTCATTTTCTGTCATTTGTATGTTCTGTGTCTCATTCTCATTGCCTTCATTGTTTAATGTTAATTCACCGGTATATTCATTTAGGATCATTCTGCTTTCTTCGTTTGGTTCAATTACACAGCTACTTTCGGCAAACAAATCATTTTCATCAGTGAGTAGACTTTGATTCCAATCCTGTGTAAACATTATTTTTTCGGGATATCCTTTCAATTTCTGCCAAAGCTTATAAATTACTACAAAGTGATCGTCGATATCCATTTGCTTTAATGACGTGATGACACATTTTAATTATTGATTCGCCTACAATCTCACAAAAATCGGAGTAAGTTAGTATATTTTCTGCATTTGCTGTATGCATAATTGATACAGGTGCATCAACTTCAGGGTTTTTGATAAGCACTTGCTGTAGTCTACACCGTCAGCTTCAAATGGGTACAGGCCAGTTACCCTAAATCCATTAATCAAAGTTTCTTTTTTTGCGCATGAATCTACAACTTTTTTTAGTAAAGGACCAAAAGATTCTTTGTTAAGAGTTTCTTGGTAATTACATGCAATGTACCACTCCCGCAACATCTTTTTCCATCCAGCTTTTATCGGACGAAAAGCTGCAAAATCCGCAGGTTGCAAAATTCGCGTTGCATTAGAGCGAGGCCCCATTAGTGCGTTGCGCTGCGTTGCGTCGCGTCATCGCAACGGAACAACGCATTGTATGCCACACCTGTGTTGCGTTGACGCTGCGCCAACGCAACGCAAGAGGGTCACGCCGACGCAGCTGCGTCTCAGTTCAGCCTTTGCAATGGATAGATACAAACGTGTTCTTTTGTTGCTTTTATTACGGCACTGCCGAAATAAACGTAGAAATCATAGAAGATTCTGGATATCTCCTTGGATAGCATTAAGAAATAGTGATGGTCAGTTTTTTATGCAGGAATATAGGGAGTTGTTATTAGATGAAAAGACATTTTTCAATTTTTTTACAATGAGTGTGGCCAGCTTTAATTATTTGGTTGAAACCTTAAAACCACATATAAAAAAGCAGTATACCAAATTCAGGAACCCTTTAGAACCAATTGAAATGATTGGTATTACATTGAGGTATAGATATTCTATTTCACGAAGTCCGTTCGGCTTTGATTGTAGTAGTGACGTATCCGGACAAGCGCGCTTGTGTGTGTAAATGTAGGTAACGTTAGCAAAGAAATCTGATATATTTCAAGTCGAGATTTAATAATCGAAATAAAATTTTGGTTTTAAAAGTATATACTTTTTGTAAATAAATTAGATTAGGTTGCAATAAATACAAAAATATTAAGAAGATGTAGGCATTTAATTAAGCATTGGTGTTACAGAATGGAAACGAAACAAGTAGTACTTATTCAGTATTTTCAATCACTATCAGATAAATTTTCGATTTCCGATTCCGTTTTGCTGTCGTCAGAATCATCTTGTACATTGATTATAAATTCAAAATTGAGATCAAAATATTTCAAGTAGTCTTTTTCAATTTTTTCAACATGATCACAAGTTTTCTGCCACGTTTCACTGCTAACTTGGCCCAAACTTTTATTGATCAGTCTCCGTATTCGTCATGTTTTGCTCGATATTTTTAGATGCGACATAATTTTTAACGATCCCCCAAATATTTTCAATCGCATTTAATTCTGTGTTATTCTGGGTGAAGGCGTAAGACATCAAAACCCTTGCTTTTTATAAAATCGTCAATCTTGTAGATTACGTGTTGGGCTTTGTAGTTCTTTATTATATCGTACAATTCCAATTTAAGAAGAGATTCATCAAATGCTATACCCTTATCCCTGAGCCAATGCTGCATATCGGCTTTCTTTTTAGATTGCGTCGGTAGTCGTTCAGCCCGTGTGTTGTGATAAGATGCATTGTCTAAGACAATGACAGAGCGCGGAGGTAAATTGGGTAGCAATTTTTCATTTAGCCATTTTACATAGTTATCATAGCTCATATTTGAATGATAATCACCAGCTGTTGAGTTGGCCTTATAAACCAAGGAAGCATTTTCAATAAAACCATCCTTGGTTCCCGCGTGCACTAAAATAAAGCGAGTGCCTGTGCTAATTTTTTAAAAAAACGGAGTGCTTTCCTTTTTTTTTGCCCAGGTGTTGTTTCGCACGTGTGTCGAAAGGACGTAGCTCTCATCGGTGTAGACAATGGGCCGACTTTGAGAGCGGTACTCTGTTATCTTTTTTAAATATTTTAAACGCCACATTTGTATATCATGACGCTCCGTCAAGACTTTACGGTTGTTGTCTGTTTTGCGCCACTTGTAACCTAATTTCAACAGTAACTTGCGAACAGTTTCTAAACAACCTTCGAATCCGATTTTTTCATTCAATGCTGTTCTTAACTTAGCTAATGTTGGAATTTCTTAATGGACAATATGGAAATCTTGTACAGTACTGCGAACCACATCGGCTGAAAAATTATCTATATGCACTTTATTATCTCGTTTTCTCCTTTTCTTCATAGGTGAAGTGGATGGCAATTCCTTCTCCTCTTTTAATATTCTTTGAACTGTTTTTTGGCTAACACCCGTAGCTTCAGCTGTACGGCGTGTAATGTCTCGTAAATGAGACAAATCACAGTTGAGTTCCATTGATTTTGTAAATTCATATTCTTCTCGCAGAAAATGAACACTAGCTATCATGTTTCGACCCTAAAACAAAATGTAATCAAAATAATTAAGAAATATAAACATCTTATAACACAAAAAAACATTCATTTTATAAATACTTCTATTGCTATATTAAGTATCTTTGCATAAAATTTGAATCGAAAACGTATAAATAAATATTACCTCACTATGGACAACTCTTCTTCGTTTTGTTGCCATGCTGACCTTACTCCGTGAAACAATTTGTATATTATTTGTATTTGTAAAATTATTATTCGTAGTGTTGGTTGAGTAGGTAGCTTCGAATTCATCTGTTCGATACGACGATGGCGATGGTGACTGGGCATGTTGTCCAGTTTGATATCCGCGTGACTGCAATGGTGTTGCTTGATATTTGATTGATTTTGATTGATTGATTGGATGAGTTAAAAAAACAAATTGAAGAGTTAAAATTATCCGGATCCTTTGACATATCTCAAGTTAACGATTTAAAAGCTGAACTCCAGGGTGTGCAACGTTTGAATACCCAACTTCGTTCTCAGAATTCCGATATGCAAAAGGCTATGGTTCTGCTGAAATCGCAACTAAACTCCCTTGATCAGAATATGCGTGAGGCGAATTTGGAAATTCATGGCCTACCAGAAAATAAGAACGAAGTATTACCGACTGTTATTACACAATTGGCTAATGTTGTATCATATGCCCTAAAGGACAACGATATTATGAAGTGTGTTAGAGTGGCCAGTATGAACAACAACAAGTCTCGCCCGCGCTCTGTAATAGTGAAGCTGCGTAGTCCTAGATGTCGCGACGAATTTTACTCTGCAGTTACTAGATACAATAAGTCTCACTCTGAGGATAAATTGAACACAAGTCTGTTGGGATATGGCGGTAGCAAAGAGCCAGTTTATGTATCCGAGCACCTTTCTCCGACATATAAATCTTTGCATGCTGCTGCCCGTCTTAAGGCCAAAGAAAAAGCCTATAAGTTTGTCTGGGTTCGCTACGGTAAAATTTTTGTATGTAAAAGTGAAAATTCGGGTACTATTCTAATTAAGGATGAGCAAAGTTTAGAAAAAATTGTTTGATTATTTGCATTATTAGCTTAGTTGCTACTTGTCATGTTTAATTTTTAATTAAGTATAATGGTCAATATTTCTATTTTTTATCAGAATGTGAGAGGCATGAAAACGAAGTCACATGAAATTCTAATGTCAATTTTAAGTTCTGACTATGATATTATATGTCTGACAGAAACGTGGTTAGATGACTCCTTCCTGTCTTCTGAATATTTTGATCAACGATATACTGTTGTACGCCGTGACCGTAGTGCACAGTTTAAAGATTTGTTCTCTAAAAGTTATGGTGGTGGGTTATTGGTAGCTATTAGTAATAAATATAATTTTATTAACAAAACTGAATGGCAAACCGTCGTTGAGGATATGTGGTTATGTATTAGTGCTGGAGGCGTCTGTATGAATATTTGTCTTGTGTATTTACCGTCTTATATACCTTGCCATATCTTTGTTCAATTCTTGGCCAGGGCCGAAGAAATTTGTTTGCGTGATACAGATTGCACTACTTTGATTCTTGGTGATTTTAATCTACCTAATGTAAACTGGTTTGAATGTAATGATCCCTTTCTAGGAATTAGTGAACCTAAGTATTTAGCGTTAAGAGACTTTCTAAATATCACCGGGTTTGTTCAAATGAATAATATCTGCAACCAAAATAATAATATTTTAGACCTCATCTTAGTGAATGAGAACTCCACTTTTTCTGTTTCTCGTGCACCACCCATCAGTAAACCAGATGTGCATCATCCGCCGCTTGAATTAACACTTACTAAAACGTCAATTTCTAATTTAAATTACAATATTTCACAGTCTAAATATATTTTCATTAAAACAGACTATGAAGCGTGTGTTCGTGACCTGCGTAAAGTTGATTGGGAGGAGTATTGTCATTTGAGTTGTAATGATTATGTCCTGAAATTTTACAATATACTTTGGGAAAATGTAGATAAGTATACGCCGAAAGGTAAACCTAGGAATAATTCTTATCCAGTTTGGTTCTCAGTCTCATTGATTAAACTTCTTAAAGAAAAGCATAAATACAGAATTCGTTTTAAGCGGTACAAAAACCCTCGGGATTACGATACTTTTGTTTGCTTACGTTTGCGAGCTGGAAAAGCTATGGATGAATGTTTTAAAGATTATATAGGGAGAATCGAGAGTGAATTAAAAACAAATGTAAAAGCTTTTTGGCGTTATACTAAGTCAAGAAAAAATTTCAGAGGTGTTCCTAGTCAGGTTTCGTGGGGTGATCGTGTTGGTGAGGGTGGTAGTGATGTAGCTAATCTATTTGCAGACTATTTTGCATCTGTGTACGGGATTAGTCAACAGCATAGTAACTTGTCTCCAGGTTACTCTTTGTCCAATTACAGTATGTATTCAATTGACATTGCTGAAAATGAGGTGAGAGATAGCATCAAAAAGTTAGATCTTAATAAAGGAGCTGGTCCGGATGGACTTCCACCTATTTTTATTCGTCTCTGCATGGATGCTATTATTGTACCACTGCAGATAATATATAATAAATCCCTTAAGGAAGGTACATTTCCAGACTTATGGAAAATCTCACATATTATCCCTGTACATAAATCTGGTAGTATGAATGACGTAACAAATTATAGACCAATTTCTATTATATCTCAATTTGCAAAGATATTTGAGGGTCTCATATATAATGCAGTTTACTGTCACCTCCGACATATAATTAGTTCGAAGCAACATGGTTTCGTGTCTAACCGTTCCACTATGTCTAACTTACTTATTTACACGACTTTCATTGGTAACATCTTCGAAGCTAGGGGTCAGGTTGATGCTGTATACACAGATTTTTCAAAGGCCTTCGATCGCGTTGATCACTCAATTCTTTCTATGAAATTGGATTGCGCTGGCATTCATGGCTCTCTGTTGCGTTGGTTCGAGAGCTATTTAATTAATCGTTCTCAAATAGTTGCATTGTCTGGATATGAATCTGTGCCTTTTTCTCCTAGCTCTGGTGTTCCACAGGGCTCCAAGTTGGGCCCGTTGCTTTTTACGGTATTTTTAAATGATCTTTTAGATTTAATAAATTGTAATTGTTTAGCCTATGCTGATGATTTAAAAATATTCTGCAGCGTATCGAACCTGACTGATTGTCTGAAGCTTCAGAGAGACCTTGATGTCCTACAACAATGGTGTTTCAACAACAAAATGACGCTCAATGTTAAAAAATGTCAGACTATTACATTTACGAATAAAGTGAATAATATTAAATTTAATTATCACATAGATGGATCAGTACTGAGCAGAGTATCAGTCATCCGTGACTTAGGTGTACTCTTTGATGCATCTCTTTCCTTCCGTGATCATATAGATGCAATGGTTTGTAAGGCTAAAAGAATGCTTGGCTTTATTATCCGCATGTCAAAACCTTTCCGTAATTTTAGTAGCATTATTCTACTTTATAACGCACTAGTAAGAAGTACCTTGGAGTATTGCTCTACTATTTGGTCTCCTTATTACTCAAATTATACTAATAATGTTGAATCTGTTCAGGCCCGTTTTGTTAGGTATCTATGTATGAAGAATGGGATTCGAAAAACTATACCTGATTACAATGATAGATTAAGGCACTATAACATGGTCAGCTTAAAAGAAAGACGGATCCTTTCCGATCTACTTATACTACACAAAATCATAAATGATTCTATTGATGCGCAATTGATTCACTATTTTAACTTTAGGACTAGCCAACGTAGCAAACGTTATCATCGCGTTTTTCAGTTACCTACAACCACTTTAAATACCTCCTTTAATAGCCCATTGACGCGTATGGCAAGGTTATATAATGAAAGGTCCAATCTAACGGATTACCCTATCGAAGTTTTTTCGATGAGCTTTGCTTCATACAGACGTTTCCTATACAAACAATGCGAACAATGTACGTCTGTATAGCTTAATTTGTTTTGTCTTTGTAGTGTTTACTGGACACACTTAATTTTTTCTTATAGTCTCTAATATCCAATATGTCAATGTCATGCATACCTGTTATTTGCATGGTTACTAAAATGCCGATTTTTGATGTTATTTTTTTATTCGATTTGTTAGTGACTGTGCTGTTGGTGTGCTTATTATAAATAAATAAATAAATAAATAAATAAATACTGTTGTCCAGTTTGATATCCGCGTGACTGCCATGTTGTTGATTGAGTCTGTTCCCCGAACTGAATTTCGGTAATGATATTTATAACTTTGCTTTGGAATGTCAAAGTTTGTAATTCCGTAAAGCTGTCCAAAGAAGGCAAAATTCCTTTGAAAAATGATAAGTGGCGGTTTTCTTTCTCTTGCAACGCTTCTAATGCTTGCGCCTCGAAATCATCTATTGCTTGGTTTGATCTCTTACGGCTTGCAGGCACGTAGCGAGAAGGACCTGGGGGTAACGAGGACATTTCTTTTGTAGGAAATGGAGAAGATGATGCTGTGTTTTCATTTCGTTCCGTTTCTTCAGACACCATTTCAAGGCTACTGTCAGTTTTATTTTGGGCAACTTTCATCAAAAACAGCAACTGATTGTAATAATGATATTTTTTCAATTGTTTTGCACCTGATCCAGACGAACTGTTTTCTTTTATTTTTTTTACGTATCGAAAAAAGTTGTCCTTCACGCTTCTCCATTTTTTCACAACCTCGTTACCTGCAAAGAAAGAAAAAAATGTGTAAGTACCTAACTTGTCTACACTGACCAATCTAAATGGGCCACCCTGTTTATTTGTTGTGTTTCTATTTCAGGTACTTAGGCAGCGGAAATTCGATAAACGACTTGCAATTCAAATTTAAACGTGGAAGAGCAACAATTTCTAGAACTATTTCGTCAGTTTGTCAAGCTATATGGAAATATGTTCGACCACAGTACATAGAAGAGATCACAGTAGAAAAACTACAAAATATTGCATTAGATTTTGATCTCAAAGCTAACTTTCCTCATTGCTTCGGGGCAATTGATGGGAAACATATACGTTTAATGAAACCAGACAAAAGTGGCTCTCTGTTTTATAATTATAAAAATTATTTTTCAATTGTTTTGCTGGCGGTTGTTGACTCAAATTATAAGTTTGTTTTTGTCGACGTGGATGCATATGGTAAGGAATGTGATTCTACTATTTTTAGAAATTCGACACTGTACAAGATTTTAATGAGAAATGAATTACCATTGCCTGATCCTCAACCACTTGGAAATGATCATAATAACGAGCCACCAATCCCTTATGTACTCGTCGGTGATGAAGCTTTTGGTTTAATTGAGCATGTTATGCGCCCATACGGCGGATCCAATCTCAATATGAAACAAAGAGTTTATAATTATCGCCTTAGCAGAGCTCGTAGATAAGTGGAATGTGCATTTGGGATCATGGCAAATAAATGGCGCATTTTACATAGGCCAATTGATACGTCATATGATTTAACTATTAATATTGCGAAAGCATGTTGTGTTTTACACAATTTTGTTATACAACACGATGGGCTAAAACAACAAGACAATATGGCAATAAGTAGGTTCCCACAATTGAGACCCCATAGCAATGAAGATTCATTAGCCGAAAATTTTATCAGAGATCAATTTGCTAATTACTTTATGAGTCCAGAAGGGGCTTTACCATGGCAGTTGAAAAAGATATAAATTAACTTATGTATTGAATTTACAAATAATATAATAAATAACAAATCACCAATCTTGTTCTTTTTTTGGTCCTCAAACTCCTCGTAATCTTGAATTTTTTTTTTACAAACAGCTACCCATTCATTCGCTTTACGAAATTTATCACTGTAATGTTCGTGTGATTTATCCCATATAATGGGTCTTTCTTGGACCAAGGATATGAGAAAATCTATATCAATATCCTGCTCACTCATGGTAAGATAAAAAATGTCGTTACGCTCGTCCAGCTTCCTCCTCTAGCAGTGCATCACTGTCCGTCGTCGCAGCGGAGCTCCGACAACGCAGCGCATCACCTTCCCTCCCGCTTCGTCTCTTGTCCGTCGATCCGTTGAAACGTCGCGCGCGACGACGCAACGGTCTAATGAGGCATGTCATAAAAATGTATGGAAAACGACGCAGCGACGACGCTGCGACGACGCAACGCAGCGCAACGCACTAATGGGGCCTCGCTCTTAGGGTAAAGTGCAATTAAATGGATTTGTAAGGTTCTGCAGAGTTCAGATACTTCTTATGTTATATGCGTTTTGTGGCCATCAACAAACAAAATGACTGGAAAAGGAATATTATTCTGCGTTAGCTCTTGGTGGAAACAGCTATATAGTCATAAAAGACTGCAGCCGTCATCCAGCCCGAGTCGCTGCGGCCAATTCCCCATCCAGATGGAACACTCAACACAACTCGGTCGGGAATTCTTTTGTAGGGATAAATGATCATAGGATTGCATACTTGACCAGCAGCAGAAAATGTGAATAATACTGTTAAGTTTTCCTTGGCAGACGATTTTTCAATTTCGTACACGTTTTTGGATCCTTTTTCTGCCAAAACTTTGCCGGTTTTTGGACAAATATTAAAGCCACTTTCGTCAGCATTAAACACACGAGTAGGGTCTTGAATGACAGAAGATAAACCTTCATCGTCAATTTATTGTTTTATCTCTTGAAACCATTTCCTAATATCTGATTCCGAAACACAGGCACTTGCGTTGGTGACTCCCTCTGATGTCCGATGCGAAATGTTTGGATGTCGTTTCAAGAATGCCTTGAACCATACTTCTCCAGGTTTGTTATCCCGAAACGGATTAGGCCTTGGATTTTTCTTCAAAAAATCCTGGACACAAACCTGTATGTCCTCTTTTTTTCTCGGAAATCCTCTCTTAGCTTGCTGTATAATAAAGTTACACAGCTCATTCTCTTCATTATCAGTAAGCACTGGATCGGGTCCAGACTTAAATTTCGTGTTGGGATGTCGTATTTTGAATTGGATACTGCTTCGAGGTACGCCAAATTTTTTTGCTGCTTGACGAATCGAGCCTTCATTGTTTTCAATAAAGGAGATAATTTTTTCTTGTATGGAGAATAGGCCCACCACAAATCTTAATGTTTATTAATAAAACATATATCAAAACGTTCCATATAATCTGTACAAAATAGTAGTAGTAATTTTTTTTCTCCCTGTAATGGCAAAAAAAAGGAAATAATTAAAACTTGTAATACCTACAACATAACCTCAAAATACTAAATTAATAGCTTTTATATATATTTTTGGCATTTACATAATTTTAAATTATATATACATATATTGTTATAAATGTATGACCTGCTTACGAACTCGATACCACACTGGGCTTTCGCATATTATAATAATATATATATTTATTTCATACTTTTGAAGGATGAGAAAGGCAGTAATTGTTTTTAATAAGGCTGTCATTATTTAGTAGTATTTCTGGAAGTAAAGGAAAAGAAAACGAATATAAACCAGTATATATTACAAAACATTTATTCCTGTAAATCATCATCATCATTATCATAATCATCTCTTAGCAACAGTACCTCATCTAAGAAAGTTGCAGGTGGTTCGACCTGATCCTGATAGCGTGCCCAAGATAAAAACCAAACAATAGACATAACGTGTGCACAGCAGCCAACAGTACGCCTGCCTACCAGACAATTACAACAATATCCAGCAATGGCAGCTCTTGTATTAGCAATTAAAGTATTAGTGTCGACCAGAATATAGGTATAATATGTTCTTCGACTGTGTGTCTTGATTGTATCTTGCCTCTAAGGAGATACTTATTTGGACCAAACTCGGAGACAGGTTGCTGGTATACCTCAATTGTGTATACTCCAGAACCTCTAACATGCTCACCATAATAGAAACGGGCTTGTTTAATTTGATAAATCCCTAGAGCAAAGAGAACTAAATCACTAAAAGTTAGTTTTGGAAAATTATTTAGTTCTGGAAGATGACCATCAATGCTAACAAATGGCACCCTCACTCTGTTCAAATTGTGCATTTCAACAAATGATGCTAAGCCATTCTCAGTGTTTCTTTTGGATTGAGCTATTGCTAATATTTGTTGAGCATAATAATTATCTCTAATCAATGGGCGAAATCTATTTATTAAGGCAGCTGCTATTTTAAAGTCCAACATAAGATGGGTAGAGGCTCTGTTAAAATATTCCTGACGGAACAATTTGAAATCCCTTTTAAATATCCCATTTACGACCTCAACTACCCATCTACACAAGGTCACACACCTCGATTTGTTGGCAGCCAGTGTAGATAGTTGGGTTTCCCCTGCCTGTTTAGATTCAGGCATATGGGCAACGTAGCCCTGTTGCTGTAAGAACGGAATTGCATCCCGAAAACCCCTATCAAGAATAAAAACATCTTGTTGCCTAAAAAATGATCGCATTGGACTATTATTGCTAAACAATCTAATCATGATAGCAGTATCCGACTCTGTCGCTGGGTATGGTCCTACTACATCAATAATTAGCCATTACAACATACTAGTAAAAATGGTTTAACTAAATTGCGAAACTTATGTAGCTGTATGTCTGTTTTTGATATAGGTAATTACTGCTTTTTTGGACATAAATGTAAGTACCATCACATATTACTATAGCTGGCATGAATCCAGGATCCATGTCAGGATTGCCAAATAAGCCATTTGGTATTGTCAAATTGTACTGAGCAACTTGTTGGATACATAAATTGTTTGTTCCTAAGTGCAATTGAATAAACTGTTCATCAAAGCACTGCCGTACAATATTCAAGTTATTAAACACAGTCGATGAAGCTACATTAAAAAGAGAAGCTATGCGATCATTACTATCTCCTGTGCGAAGTTTCATTAAGAACATAGCAAGACATATTTTAGGTGATTTTACTCTTTCACTAATAGCAGGAATCTCATTTAATAATTGCTCAAACTGATAGTAGGTAAAGCAATACTTGCATAATGTTGAATTATGTTCAATAATATTTTCAATATTATAATTACGAGATGTAATATTTTTAAGAATAGAACATAAATGTTCTATTTGTGATGCAGTAAAATCCAGACAGTTACTAATAGTGTACAAATTATTCCATTCATTATGTGGTTCATTTAAATGATATTCACAAATACGTGCACACCGAGGTACATAAAAGGAGTGATCAAACAGTAGTATTTCCTTTAAAAAGGAAGAAACTAAAAATCTAGATGTATTTTCACATAACCTAAATATGCAGTGACGAGAAGTGGAAGCAGCACGCTTGTAATTAAATAAAGTTATCTTTGATACTGCCCTGGGTACAACAGGGTCAGCAGATCCTGGCATTGGAGGTGGTTGTGGGATGTTGTTGCTGCTAACATTCTCCAATGGCTGAATAGCCAAGTCCACACCGGACGATCCATCGATCCCGCGATCCGCGATCCAGGATCGCGGAGCGTGGATCGTGGATCGTGTTAGGCCGATCCACTCTTGGAAACTTGCGATCCCAAATATGCGCTCCAAGCGATCCTAAGGCGATCCGTGATTCAGCCAGTCTAACTCTTGTACGATATGGAGTCACACGTACAACGGCAGCGTCTTGCCGTTGCAGCAGTAACTTTTATTTTGCTTAAATGCTTGCGCAAAAAATCACAAAAAAGAAAACGACGGTTTTGGGTGAAACAAATTTACAAAAATCGCTTGGAATCTGGGACTCAGCTGTACGCAGAGTTAGTGTCAGATAAAGTTGAACACAATTTTGCAAGAATGAATGCTAATCAATTTGAGATATTGTGTCCATTATTAAATAACAAGCTAAGAAAGAATGATACAAATTATAGAGATGCCATTACTGTGAAGGAAAGATTATTACTAACATTGAGATTTTTAGCAACTGGAGATTCGTACGTCAGTTTGCAGTATCTGTTCCGCATTTCCAAACAGTCTATATCGATAATTATTCCTGAAGTTTGTGAAGCCATCATTGACCTATTAAATGATTATGTAAAGGTAAGTAAAACCATACTTTATTACTCAATAAAAAAGTAGTGTATTACAATCATAATTTAAAGAAGTAACATGTTTACAATTATTAATTATTTTTTGAAAACATGATATAGGTAGGTACTTATTTAATTCGGTGGTGACTGTGGAAGTGAATAATCCTGAGGTTTCAGAAACTGGGACTGCGATGAATTGGAGGCTAGATGAGCAGACGGTGATGTCTGTGGAATTGGAGCTGGATAATTTTGAGGTTGTAGAGACTGGGACTGTGATGAAGTGGATGCTATTGGTGTGCCAGGATATGAATTAGTGTAATATCCATAATTGCTATCCCCATATCTTCCTGTGTCAGCTTGAAAAATAATTTGGCATATAGCATTTTTGACATTAACTAATGTTACTGCATCATATTTCCGCAATTCAGTAGATATATACTGCCCGAAAGCAATGTAAGAATCAGTTTCCGGTTGTGGTGGCTGAGCACATTGTTGCAAAAGTTGGAAAGCCTCTGAAAGAGTTTCATCTGATATGTCATCTGCATTATTAGAAGTAGTTTTCTTTCTTTTTTTTGTTCTTTTGTTTGTTGTTTGGACACTGGATTGTGCATTCTGATCATTCTGCTCTCTACTCTGATCTGTGTGGTGGTTGGCTCTCTCCGGTTGTGTGTCACTAGTAATGTTACTGTTCTCGTTTTCGCTCACTGTAGTATTAACTTCAAGTTCCCCTTCAGTCGTATCAGATTCTACCTGTAACAACAATTATTATTACTATTTACTGCTTATTCTTATTTTCAGCTTTATATTATAATTAAGATCTCCTTTATTTTCAGGTGCCGTCAACTAAAGAAGAATGGCGTACAGTTTCTCAGCAATTCGAGAATAAGTGGAATTTCCCACACGTGATAGGAGCGATGGACGGCAAACACGTCGCTATACAATCGCCTTTTAATAGTGGCAACGACTTTGATAATTACAAATTATTTCCTAGTATTGTTCTTTTTGCATTAGTAGATGCAAATTATAGGTTCCTGTATGTGAATGTTGGGACTAAAGGCAGAATATCAGATGGAGGCGTGTTCAAAAGCACAAATTTATATAAAAAACTTGAAAAAAAAGAGCTAAATATTCCTCCACCGGAGATATTGCAAGTTCCCTATAAAATTGAGGTACCCTATTATATACTAGGTGATAAAGCTTTTCAGCTTAATGATTATACTATGAAACCATACGATGGTACACGGGAAAGGGGTTCTTGTGAAAGAATTTTCAACTACCGACTGTCAAGAGCACGTAGAGTAGTTGAAAACGCGTTTGGAGTACTTAGTTCTGTCTACAGAGTCCTGCGTAAACCTATGCTTTTGGAACCAGAAACTGCGACTAAAGTCGTGCTGGCAACGGTTCATCTATATAACTACTTACGCAGTAATCCTAACTTTATATCGCCAGGAACGTTTGATACAGTACAGGAGAATGGAGATGTAATACCTGGAAGCTGGCGAAATGAACCGCCATCACAATCGCTACAACCGATGGCCGTCGTACCAAGAAGAGCAACAGAAAATGCCACTACAATACGGTCCCACTTAGCAAGACACTTTGTTACAAACCATACAATAGTTTGGCAAAATGAATATCAGTCATCATACGCAAACCACTTTGATTTATATGTATCTTGAGCACCTGAAATAAACAAGTTACTCATTAAAATAACCACGTGTATTTCTAACAGCTTAAATGTAAAAAGCGAAATCACGTGAAATCCACAGTAAATATTATGATGTAATTACTTATAATAAAATATATAATTTTAATACCTACAGATAAAAAGTAGCTTTGTTTTCTTACCGGATCCAGTTATACGGCTTTGCTTCTCTCTGTGTTTCTCCCTTCTGTAGCCTCCCGCCAGAGATCGCATTTTTTTCTTTAGGTTCTCGATCGACTTATTCCCCATTTCACGAGAAATCTGACGCCAAGCATCATCTCTAACACCTCTATTGGTGTAATTAGAATCTTTGGGATCCCATAAACATTTAAATTCTTTATAAAGCGATATCAAACGGCGACTTTCTGAGATGTCCATGGCGAGGTGGATCGCGCGAACCAACACAACCGTCCACACCGCGCGCATCACGCAACTGAGGCACCTTTGAGGCTGGCACAAAAACCGACCGCACACGGATCGCGCGAGGTAGGGAGCGCGCGCTCCAATACGTGCGCATGGATCGCGCGCGGCACGTCCACACCGCCTGCATCTTTGGATCGCGCTGCTGCCGCGCGCGATCGGAGCGCGATGGATCGTCCGGTGTGGACCGGGCTAATCATAACAGCTCTATTAGTGTCTTGCTGCCTTTGCCTGCTCACAGCACGAGAAGCTCTATACCAACAAGCCATACACACTTGTTGTAGCCGTTCTACCTGGAAAGAATTAAAATTAGAATAGTCATTTTGAAACAATACGACCCAACATACCTACCAACTAATGTTGTAGGAAATAAAAACAATCATTTAAATTCACAATTTGCAGAATTCAATAATTAGGAATATTATTTTTAAGTTTTTGATACAATATAATTATGCATAATTATACCATATCAATTATTTTAAATTACCTGATGTGTTGGTTTCCAGTAGACTGCAATATAATATTCCTTTCAGCAGAGTCATTAGGAACACTATGGGTTTGGTGTGCTCTTAAAATAGAAGATCCACATGGGATACAGATATTTTGATACCCAAATCTTCTTATTGTTTGAAAATTGTGAAGACTTTCTTGTAATATTGTTAGACAGTTTTTGCAAATTGCATCTAATGGATTTAACTGAAAATAAAACAGGTATATTTTAATAACGCGTCACAGTAGAGTAGTAAAGCAAGTGGTACGTTTATAGGCTGAAAGGATTTTATAACTTACCTCACGAGAAATCCACGAACATACAAGTTGGCGTACATTTTCACTTGTATCGATAAGTAATTGTTTTTGCACATTACGTTGTAATCTCACTGAACAATTCACACAACGGCTCAGTGGATTATAGGGTGTGCTTGACGCCATATTTCTAGATTTAGTTTTCTTCGAATATTCGTAAAAATACGTACGTACGTTTAAGAACAATCAAGGAATTTAAAAAAGACAAACGGTAACCATCAAACAAACGAATCATGTGAACGAAATGACAGGCTCACGTTCCGCTTCACGATGATAATCATGAACATCACGTAGGAAAAAATAATGCACAAAATATAAAATATTTTATAATGCACAAAATATGAAATCATTTAATAATATACGTTTTTTTTTATTGTTTGTCATAATATTATTTCATAAAAATATTTATTTCAGCAATATTTATATTGTAATGACGTTAAAATAATCCTTTCACCTTTCTTTACACGAATTCTTTACGTATGGCAGTGTAACGAAAGGAAGTATAAGCCGCCGTGATACAAGTCATTTAAAAGTTTGATTTATTAGTTCAATTTATGATATCGGTTTCATTTTTACTTACAATTTCACGTAATTGTACAAAAAAATAATGT
This sequence comes from Diachrysia chrysitis, assembly GCA_932294365.1. NCBI lineage: Eukaryota > Metazoa > Arthropoda > Insecta > Lepidoptera > Noctuidae > Diachrysia > Diachrysia chrysitis. The sequence goes on along the minus strand of OW028659.1, from coordinate 1,016,985 downwards.
ATTATTTTAGAAAATAATCCCATTAATAAACGCTTCAGTAATTACTGGGCCCAAAAAAAATTATCTCCTTTGATGGCATTTTCTATTGCCACTTTAGAGTATTGGCGTTTTTTTGACGACATTCCAGCAAATCTGTCCAACAAAAAATATTCTTTCAGTAACTGGCCATACAACTATAATACCATTGGCCACCCATGCCAGTTACTAATAAACGATTTGTGCCTCTGTCGTCCCACTATCTTGTCCCACATTCCAAAGAATTCCTCGTTCGTCCCACTTGAGTTTTAAAGTCACCACTCGTCCCACATTCCTGGCAAATTCAAAGTACAGTTGACAAAAAATATTGTACTATATCTTCCAATAAATTGAAATAATAGTTTTTTTCTAATAACATAAAGATATTAAATACTTCCAGTTCTAGGTATGCATCCGCGATGCATGTTTTTAATTTTAATAATTAAAAGATCTATTGCAATTTAGGAAAATCTTTATTATTTAGTATCACAATCAAATCCAAATCACAGTACTATTAGTTACACCTATCAATGTACACATTTGTATTTATCTTATAGAAGTACCACGTTAAGATATATATATGTATTACACATGTAATATTTATCTGAGATACTTCAACATAATTAGAACTACTTATTTAAAAAAACCTTTATTACGTGACTAATATCACAATCAAATCACAATCACAGTATTTTAATTAACCTCCTATTTATGAAAAAGTGGTATTTTAACAATTAAATTTCCAAAAAATCAACATTTGTATATAAGTAACAGTCAAATAATTATAGACCGTATACACATTTGTATTTACCTATATGTACCATATAGAAGTACCACGTTATGTTATTTATGTTAATGTGGTATTTCAACATAAATTGAAATATTTATATTTAAAAATCTTTATTACGTAACTAATATCACAATCAAATTACAATCACAGTATTTTAATCAACCTACTATTTATGAGAAAGTAGTATTTTAACAATTAAATCTCCAAAAAATCAACATTTTTAAACTTATCATTAATATAGACACATTAATATCATTAATAAACAAAAGGGCTGATTTTTTCCAGGCAATGGCCCAGTGATATAGTGCCATTCAACATTGCCGTTACAGAATCAAATATATATTTGTCATGAGCTATATCATCAGCACGCCGAGGTTTACCTTGGCGAGCTAAAGAAAGAACAGCGTCGTTTTTGATCACATTCAAAAAGCTAATGATGTTCAGCTTTCCCGAATATGTTCTGTTTAATTTAGCGTTACTGCCTTCCACTGGGTTATTTGTTCTGTAGATATCCCCCCAAAAATCCCATTTGCCTCGATAATATTCGTTGTCAAGCCATGCCGATACAAAATAGTCATTGAATTTCTCAATATTGAGAGTTTTCGGACAATCCTCCATTATTTATAGCCATCCATCGCATTTAAGTTCAGGTGGTAGCAAAGCTAACGCTGTGCATAGAGCTATATGCTTTTTGAACATTCTCTTTTTATTTAACTTTAACGCCTTTGCTCTCTTCCAAAGTGCTTGACTAAAATGGAATTAACAGCCTTTGCATATTACATCCGGAAAGATGTTACGGATTGCGTTTATGGCTGCTTTCTTATAATCTGTTCTGAATGAAATCGGATGCCATTCTGGAATTTGCGATTTGATAAGAGCAAACGCAGTCTCATATGTGAACTCTTTTTTGTCCATTAATAAGATGTATATTAAGGGCACGACGTGAATTTTCTCACTTGTGCTGCCAAGGTCACCGTAAATCACATATAATTGTCTGAATGGTTTCACTACACACTTAAATGTACCATCTGCAAGGTAATGTTTCACGTGTTGATGAAGTCCTTTACTATTTACATCAGCGAAAGCTAATATCCTTGTTTTTCTGTACTCATAATCAAATAAAACAAAACTCATGTAACTTACTGGAATTTTTACTTCAAACGGCGTTTTAAATGTAGCTTTCTTTATTTGCTGGGCTTTGTTTCGAGCACTATACAAGCTGTTCTTAACATTCGATAATTCAGGTAATTTTTCTATCTTGTCAGTACCTTTGTCCAATAATTTTTTTATGCTTGAATTGAAGACAGAAGGAATCGATTTTCCTTCAGAAGATTTTGCTTCTTGCTTGCAGCGATGTATTTCTTCTTTGATGTCATTTCTTGCTATGCTGGGCGTACAAATGTCATGACGAAGAATTTTCGTCACATTATTATTTGAAGTCACCATTCCTCCATGACACCTTCTGTTCACACATCTCCAGACGATTGAGCTATTTTTGTTGTCTCGCTTTTTCGTATATTCGTAACCGGCATGCAAAATAATAGGCACACCTCTTTGTGATTCAATAAAGGTTATCTCTTGGGATGTAGAAGCCAGACTGCAGCCAGTCTGAAGATCAGCTCGGGATGATGAAGCCACTGGCTCCATGTTTCAGGATGAAGAAGCCACGGCTCTATATCTGATCACCTGCAAATACAACGTGAATTAGTTCTGTGCCTCCTGTAAAAAGGGGTACCAAGTCCAATATACCCTTTTCGTTTTTAAATGAATATAAGAGAGCAAAAAATTAGCTTTCATCTGTCTAAGAAAGGTATTCCGAACGAAACTATGTACAATAGTTTCGTTTCGTAGATACGAATCGTGAATAGCTATAATGATTAAAAATCATAGCTGAAAACCGACTTCAACGTGTTGAATATGGTTTTATCATACATGCTATTGTCAGAACTGAGCCAAATTGAAATGAGACTACACGGGAAGCACCAGCTTTCGAATCAAAAGAGTCATCAAAACTGATTCACCCAGAAAACACTTTGTAGTTGAGAACATCCTCATTTTATGAAGGAGGTTAACTAAATTAAAATGCGACCATATGGGAAGCACCAGCTTTTACATAAAAGAAGATTTATCAAAATTGGTTAACCTAAAAAATACAGTATAACCGAGAACATCCTCTTTTTTTGAAGTTTGTTAAAATGGGTAAACAAAATAAATGTGAATTAGGGCTCAAATCAAATTATTATTTGTTCAAATTTCTAGTTAATGTGAAAAAGGGTTACTCATTTAAAAAAAAAATACTAGACGATTTCGTGAAACAGGGCCATAGATAAAGAACTCCATGACAGGACCTAGGAAACAGGAAAAAAAATATTTTTCAAAATTTTATTTGCGTCTCCTAAAAAGTAGCGATGTACTCTTTTTCACAGGAGGCACAGAGTTAAGTATGCATATAATAAAAGACCATAATCCTTAGACAGCAACTAATATAAAAGTAAATAATTACCACAATAGTGATATAAGTCAAATCATTTATCATGACTTCACAAAATATGAAAAAATCGACAAAATTATAATTATTACTTACCCTTTAAAACTTCACAAATATTGAACCTCACTCTATGAATACACCACGCTTAATGTAAACACCTCATATTTAAAATTAGCAGATGCACTTTGTAACCGCATTTGCTCCGATTGCGCTGATAACGCAAAGCCACGTCATTGGTCAATTGATTAATACAAAGAAAGCAGAGCGAGAGAGCAAGCTCTAATCCGGTCGCACAAAAATACCGAAGCTATAAACATTCAAAAACTTGTTCTAGGTTAATAATAATAGTAGTGGTCTAAGCAGTGGGGTGCACAGGGTTTGTACTTAGGGTCGGCTATGTGTACTTTATTAATGCCTTCAATCTAAACCTAAAGTTTGATCAGAAAAAAACTGTCATGGTGGCGTAACTTGTAATTTTATAATTTATATTATAGTGGAGTCTCGGATTGAATTAGTTCATCAAATTTTCCGCAACATGAGGTTATTTATCTTTCTGGTCAGTCAGGTTTTTAGGCTGACTGTACAATTAAATCAAATTTAACTCATATGAAAAAAATGTGGGACGAGCCAGGCATACGAATTGGGACGAGCGGGGAATAAAATATTGAAAATTAAGTTTTGGGACGAGCGAGGCATACAAATTGGGACAAGTGGGGAATTTTTTATGTGGGACGAGACTCTGTGGGACGACCGAGGCACAAATCTAATAAACATGTATATTTCTCTTTGAGTTTTTTTAGGCTAAAGTGTACATACCCTTGCTAAATACGTTTGATTTTTCGTGAAATTCGGACATAAGTGTATAACTCAGTAACTCTGCCCTTCTTATTGCAAACGCAGTACTTGCGAAATGGCTGTTTCGAGATAAACGCGGGAAACATGTTTGTTGATGTCAAAACAACAAGTCTATGGAATATAACTTTTGTATTGTACCTAAAAAATTAGAAAAAATCAAGCTTTGTAATTGACATATTTTTTCTTTACTTTAATGTGTCGTTTGTGTAAAATGCGGAGTACTGCATTTTTATTTACCATCAGGGCTTGTGAGGATTTCAGCATAACTACGGCCAAATGCAGTATTTGTGGTTATTGCTGCAAAATTGCCTAGCACATGTTCAATACTGCGTTTCTAGTTAGCAATTATTTACTATTTTCATGCCTGGTACGACGACGCTTACTGGCAAATTTTGGAGAACATAACAAATACACTAATGGAAAAAATTAAAGGATCAAAAAAAAAAATCTAAATTTTTAAGCGATTTTCAACAAGCTCTAACTTTGAGAGAAATGGTCGTACAAGAAAAAAAAAAAAAGAAAATTGTAGCTCCAAGTGTCTACTTTTTGGATTAGAACTTTAAATTTTTTTAGCGTCAGCAGTTTTTGAGTAATCTTGAAAAAACCAGCGACAAAAAAAATTTCAAATTTTTTTAATTTTTTTTTTTGGTCTACGGGCGTGGAAAAAATTATTTTTGCTTAACCCCTATAAGGGTCGGATACCTTCATTATTCAGCTTTAATTTCTTTTTTTATGGACCTTGATACGTCCACTTCTCGCCGAGATATCGATCTTCAAATGGAAAAGGATCCTTTTGTCTTTGATTATCGATATCTCAGAAACCAATGATCGCACAGAAAGTTAATGGTGGGTTTTAAAAACTTGAATAAATTTCTTCATTTTTTTTTCAACGATTAAACAATTAAACAGTTTTAAACAATAAAAATGTGGACAAAGCTCGAAAAAATTTTTTTTTTCCATTTTGTCAGAGATTATGAGCTTTTCAGAGCAAAAAACGTGATCCTTTAATTTTTTTTTTAATTTGATCGCCTGAAACAAAGAAACGGCTGGTTGGATTAATCTGGCTCTCTGCAGGGTTTTTGTGGACATATTGAACTGTAAAATGCACAGTCAACATTATCGATTTCCACATTATTTTCGTTTCAGCGCTTAATTTTCCAAAAAAACACAAAAAGCCCTTTTTTTGTTGCATTTTTAAATTCATGTGACGATAGGAAAAAATTTTTTTTTCGAAAAAGCAATGGCTAATCGTTGAAGGGAATTTATTCAAATTTTTAAAACCCCCCATTAACCCGGCGCCAATGACGTGAAAATAATTTCAAAGACAATGACCCCGGGTCATAATGACCCAAATTTCATCATTAATTTTTCAGGATATTTAACAAGTCATCTTAATTTTAATTACTGTCTATGTAAAAAGGGTTCTTTACTAAGCTAATAAAACAAAAATAAAACTAATAAATTATATAAATCAAATTTATATTACTTATCATCTCTAAAAACACAACGTGTCTATATTTTTAGTTTTTGGTAAAAAATTCTTAGTAATAATAGGAATCAACAATCTTATCTAGTAATAAAGAGTTCAAACCAACTTCTTATCATACATATATAATCAGATCAGTCTTCTACTTCATCATTCAGAGCCATGGAACTGCTGCAATTATTGCAGTATGTAATCAAATGGTCGGGGCATAAATGTAAATGCGGCATGCCTGACAATATCATATCGTATATATTATATGCCTGACAATATAATATCATATCATAGATAGGTTAAGCATTGCATAGAAGATCGTTAGTGGCCATCGTTTTGGGTTTCTGCTCACGTTGTAAGTAGCACAAAGTTCGTCAGCTACATCTACTCCGCTCTTGGTGTCATTATAAAAAGTTATTATTTCTGGTTTTATTTTATCGCCAGTGGAATCATCAATAACACCATCATGGTGTAAGCTAGACCTCAGAAGAACAACTTTGTTTTTCTTCGGAATGTAAGAGACCAGAGTGATATCTTTTTGGTATCCCAAAGTTGAAGAGCTTGGGTCTTTTCCACGTGTTGTTACGAATTGTGGTGGAATTTGCTTCTTATTCTTGCGTAGGGTGCCCACTGAAGTCAGTTTGTGTTCTGTGCCCAGCAGTGGGACATTTATAGGCTGGTATTATATAAGTGGTCTTCAATGTCAAGGTCTGAAGCAGCCTGGGATTATTCACTCTCGGAATCCGACTCTTCAAGCAACGCCGAAATGGTCGGTCTGACACCTTTCTGGGTCGTTTGCCAGATACATTTTAACTAAAAACCTAAAAAAAACAACATACAATACCACTAAACACTAAATAAGCGAATAAAAGCAAGTCACAAAATTACCGCGCCACCGATGACGCTGGGTCATATTTACCCGTTTTAATTTAACGCAGGTGTATCTCGTTGCGCAAGCGACGTCGCACTGAGCAGGCCAATGGGGTGGGTAGAAGGGAGCTATAACTCCAGCTACACGAACGCTCGAACCAATAAATGAACGCAAAAAAAAAATATGAGCGTTTAAAAATGCCTCGGGTCAATATGACCCAGCGTCAATGACGCCGGGTTAACTTTCTGTGCAATCATTGGTTTCTGAGATATCGATAATCAAAGACAAAAGGATCCTTTTCCATTTGAAGATCGATATCTCGGCGAGAAGTGGACGTATCAAGGTCCATAAAAAAAGAAATTAAAGCTGAATAATGAAGGTATCCGACCCTTATAGGGGTTAAGCAAAAATAATTTTTTCCACGCCCGTAGACCAAAAAAAAAAAAAATTAAAAACATTTGAAAATTTTTTTGTCGCTGGTTTTTTCAAGATTACTCAAAAACTGCTGACGCTAAAAATTTTTAAAGTTCTAATCCAAAAAGTAGACACTTGGAGCTACAATTTCCTTTTTTTTTTTTCTTGTACGACCATTTCTCTCAAAGTTAGAGCCTGTTGAAAATCGCCTAAAAATTTAGAATATTTTTTTGATCCTTTAATTTTTTCCATTAGTTTAGTTAGTATAAATAAATTTTACTTTATATCTGGTATTTGTAATTTTTCTTTTATGTTCCGCTAAATTTGCTCTTGAGTATAGTAAAAAGTGTTGGCTTTCATTTCAGCTATCAGATATGAAATAAAACAAAACTTAGGTTGTTACTAGAAACGTTCTTCTATATTTATTAGAGTAATTATCACAATATATGGAATTATTTTTAATTATTTATTGTAATCAGTCTATAAGTTTCACTTCAGGAACATTTTTTATAAGTATACCTTCTATCATCTTTTTTTGAACCATACAAAAATGACCAAACAATCATAGTCAAACGCGAATATATTCAAGCTTTAATTTAACAAATTTTCAACTTTTCGTATAGTTAAAAACATGTGTATAGTACAAAATTTACATCATCGTACTAAAAACAAATAGCAAGGATGAGTGAAGGTTACTTTATGCTTATATACAGGGTGGCGCAATAGAACGTGCATATTCAAAAACTAGATTAAAAAATAAATACAAAAGGTATAGTTAAAATAAAACTGAGGAATTGTAAAGTAATAACTGAAGTTTATTTTTTAAAAATAACATCATCTAAATGATGACCCTCTCTACGACGGCACTCCTCTAACCGCAAACGGAAATTATTGAATACTTTGTTCAACAACGCTGGTGTAATTGCTGCCATGTCACCACGGATATTCTCCTTGAGCTAATCGACGTTTTTCGGATTATTGCTGTAGACTTTGTGTTTGAGGTATCCCCACAAAAAAAAAGTCAGGAGGCGTCAAGTCAGGACTACGTGGGGGCCATGGGATATCACCTCTTTTCGAAATCAGTCTGCCAGGGAACATCTGTTTCACAACCGCCATGGAGTCATTTGATGTGTGACTGGTAGCTCCATCTTGTTGAAACCAAGTCCTACAATTCACTATTCTTGAATTTTCAAGTTCTGGAGTCAAAAAACCTTCCAACATCGCAACATAGCGTTCGTTATTAACAGTGACGTTTTGCCCCCGGGCATTTTCAAAGAAAAAAGGACCAATTATTCCTCTGTCAGAGATTGCTGCCCAAACTGTAAGTTTAGGACTATGCAGTGGTTTCTGGTGTTTGAGTTTGGGATTCTCACTGTTATAGTAACGACAATTTTGACGATTTACGAACCCGTTGATATGGAAATGGGCCTCATCAGAAAAAAGGATATTTTCAAAATTGGAAAATCGATTAAGCATTTCATTAGCAAATGCGAGCCGTGCTCCGAAGTCAGACTCTTTCAATTCTTGTGTTAATTGCACCTTGTATGGATGCAGTTTAAGATCTAAGTTTAAAATTCGTTGCAAACTTCGTCGCGATAAGTGTAAGACAGACGATCTCTTGCGAGTAGACATTTGTGGATCTTCTCGTACCGACTGCATAACTCTCTCAATATTGTCTTCGGTCCTAGATGTTCTTGGACGACCTTTTGCTTGTGGTTTAAACGTTGAACCGGTCTCTTCAAAACGCTTTACCCATATTTTAATTAAATTAGCACTTGGAGCTTCACTAATTCGCCCTAGTTCATTTTCAGAACAATATAGTCGTTTAGTAACAATGTATGAACGAGAGTTCTCGTAAAATGCGCGCACGCAAAATGCGCGACGCTTCCCGTGAAAGTGGCTCATGGTGACTAAAACTCCATGAACCCGCCTACCCAACGAGGTAGGCATCCCCCGCCCGCGCGCTTTCTACCTCGCAAAAAAAAGATGATGCAATATGCACGTTCTATTGCGCCACCCTGTATTAAAATTACTAAAAATATTTTTATTAAAAATAACAGGACTTCAATGTAGCCAACTTTCGAAAATCGTTAGCTAAAAGTATGACCTGGTTCGAGGTACTTTATTATTATTTTTGTTGCAGCAATCTCAGAGCTATTAACTATCTGTACTAAAAAGGTGAAAAATGCCCAGTTTTTATTTTGACTAGTGCAATTATCAGTCCAAATTGTGATTTCAGTGCAATCACGCTTGCTTTCAAAAAATGCTCTATAGGTACTTATTATATCTTCCTGCTTTCTTCCAGATATACCTTCGTGCCACAGCACTGCATAGGGTTTTTCTTTACTATTCGAGCCCAGAGGAACAAAGCTTTCATTGAAAGCTATTATTCTTCGGCAGAAAATAGCTACTTTAAACATGTCTAACCTAGGGAGTAAGATAACTTTTTGTAGGTCTGCTGAGAAGTAAACTTTGGAAGAATCTCCACCGATTCGTGATTGCTCAGCATCTTGTTGGTAATAAGTTCGTGCACTTTGATATTTGTTGCAGTGGTTACGATATGAAGAACATTCTACGCATTGCTCGGTATCTTTGCAGGTTATCTGATGCAATTTGTGGCTCTTACATTGCTCGCATTCTTCGTTGCCTAACTGAGCGAATGATATGTTCAGATCTTTTTTTAAAAACTTTCGGTAAAGGTCATAGGATACCTTTATAGTCGGATTGTTTCTTATGAAATCATTATGCATGGCAGATACACTTATGTCGCTTGGCAGATATCTTCTATAAGGTGCATGTCCTCGTCTATAGTGTGCAATAGCAGGTCTAAAATTTTCAATGTGTTCTTTAATCATCTCTCTGTCCACTTTCTTTGGATGTTCTAGTTTGCTACGTCGGTCAGCTTGAGAATTTGGAGGCTTTTTTAAAGCATCTAATACACGTCTATCGTTTTTCTTATCATATCCAAGTGTTGTTAGAAAGAAAGTTTTACAAACCTCTTTTCTTTCATTTTCGATCTCAAAAAAATATGAATATGTATGTTTACGCATCTGACTGCTCTCTCTTATACGTCTGTTTACTTCTTTACCGTTAACTAATGACTTTATATATAATCCTTGAGATATCCGAGTTCCCAAAATAAATTATTTATATCTTGGCGTTCCGATTCCGTAAAAGACATTTCTTCACACAAGTTTACTCGCATCCAGGCTTGACTCTTGTAACGTTGGGGATTGCCTGGGGATGGTAATGGGGTATAGGGTGGTGTACAGTAAAATAAACAAACCTTATGGTACTGAAATATATTGTTACACTATAATAAGAAAATACATAATAATATACTAAAACCAAAAGTGTGCCACGCTAGCTCAGCCCGTGGGTTGCTGAGGTTCACAGAAACAGTTTTAACCTAACTGCACAAAGAGTATATCAATGAGACCAAGGAGACCACACCACATAAATAAGGTCTTTTACCGGAAAGTAATATTATTAAGGATGCACGGGTACCTGCGGTTCAGCGCACTGGGGCGCTGCTACCAACTATCGGAAGTACGGAAATATTTATTGATGTACCGGAAATCCTTTCTTGAAATATAAGTCCACTGACTATATATATAGCAATATCACTATCGCTATCGCCCTCCCTTGACACCTGTAAAGGGAATGCAAACACGTGGGTTAAAATGTGTGACCTACTCTAACCTTGACAAAAATGGCTGCACCGAAATAAAATGTTTTAACTCACCAGTCAAGACACCCAACCCAAACAAATCAGTGGGCCATGCCACGATGAATCAAAACACGAGGTTGAATGACCTCTTCAAAACACCTGTAACAATTTTATCACAGAACGACATCACGATATTTGTCGAGTATTGTATTTTATCGTAAAACTTGCAACCAAAAGAATAATAACACTCACCCGTGCCAGATAAGTACAGTCACCGAAATATGAGCCACTTTGAGGCTCGAAGATCAAAAAATATCAACTTAAATAATCGCTCTAAGACTTCTCACATGTCTTCACGAGCACCAGAATCCGGAAATGACAATGACCTTTTCTCTACACCATCAGTGTTCCCACACCTTATGCCAAATCACGAACTTGTCAAATTGACAGACCGAAAAAATATAATATTTATAAGTTTAATTTAATTTTTCTTTATGAAGGTAAATATTTATATGATATAACATAATTTATTTATTTTAAGCTTTATTAGAATATATTTAGCAAATTACTAAATAAAGTTAAATACTGAACTCATGAAACATAAGAGCGACATCTAGCGACATCAAGCGACAATTTATCCAGTAATCATCGATCCGTATTCCTGACGACCTTGTAACTCTTTGCATTGTCAAATAGATGGCGCTGACCGTCTTTCTGTATCAATCAAACGCACTATACTCAAAAACACCCTGTTACACTCTCATGCTCTCTAATTTTAACTTTTTCTTCTTTTCTTGTATCTAGAGATTCTTCATATTTACGTCTACGCCTAACTAATGACTTTATATATAATCCTTGAGCTTCATATCCGAGTTCCCAAAATAAATTATTTATATCTTGGCGTTCCGATTCCGTAAAAGATGATAAACATTTCTTCACACAAGTTGACTCGCATCCAGGCTTGACTCTCATGCTCTCTAATTTTAACTTTTTCTTCTTTTCTTTTCTTGTATCTAGAGATTCTTCATATTTACGTCTACGCCTTGGCCTTCCGCTTTTTGTTCTCCCCTTAGGAGCTTCACAGGTGTTTTCATTCGTTTCGTGGTCAACATCATTTCCTTGTAGTTCTTGAATTGTTTCTTTATTTATACTATCCATGTTTTTTTCATTTACCTTCTGAGCCTCATCCACATTTTCCTTGGTTCCATCCATATTTTCCTCAGACTCATTATTTGCTTTATCCAAATTTTCCTCAGTTTCATTACTTGCTCCATCCATATTTTCTTCAAATCTAGTCTTTACCTCATCAATGTTTCCATCAGTTACATTCCATACTTCCAGTTTATTTGTTTTTGTCATTAAATCTGTGTCCTGACATATTTCTTCTAGTTCAATTGTGATATCAGTAAAAGTCACGTTCATCACTGAACTTGGTAATGTCTCATCACACAGTAAGCTTAACCCTCCCAAATCCTGAATCTCCTCCTCTTCCTGGGCATTAAATGTTTTATGTAATAAATCAAGCTGTTTCTGTAAATCAGTTTGCTTCACATTCAATAGCGAAGCATATTCGACTTGTGGCGTAAGTATCTGGCTGTACTTATCAAAACTAAATTTGTGTGCCCAAAGGCCGCCAAAATCATGAATATTACATATTATTGGATCTGTTTTAGTAGTTATTTATTTTTTCGTCTCATTTTGAAGTATCGAAGACGCATGTATATCTATAGATTGGTTAGATTTCTCAAACACCATTTCTACCATGTTTCTGCCTCGGGTATTTGAAGCCATTTTTAACAAAATGATCTGAAAAGAAAACATTAAAGTCGTTGAATTACAAGTAGGACTTTAACGAAAAGGTACTTAATAGCTGAATATCTCGTAACCACAGGCGATACCGCATGCCCGAAGCATCTAGGTATATATAATTAAGTATTTTACGCGATTGAGTTCCGTTTCGATAAAATGATATGTAAGTAAATGAAATGTAATGAAAGCTAATACTGTTAAACTTGTAATCATCACAAAAAACAAAACAAAATCGAATCTCCACACATTAGGTAGGTATAAACCATCTCTTACATACTCAACATAACCTAAAATGCTCTTTCGAAAACAAAACACGTGCTATTGAAATTAATTAAAAAAGGAATAAAGTAAAAAAAATTTAGGAACATATATAAAGTATGTAAATGTAATGAAAGCTAATACTGTTAAACTTGTAATCATCACAAAAAACAAAACAAAATCGAATCTCCACACATTAGGTAGGTATAAACCAGCTCTTACATACTAAACATAACCTAAAATGCTCTTTCGAAAACAAAACACGTGCTATTGAAATTAATTAAAAAAGGAATAAACTAAAACAAATTTAGGAACATATATAAAGTATGTAAATGAATAAAACTTACCAATACCACTGGCACATTGAATAAACAAATTATAACAACTACGAAGTAGCCTATCCACACACGCGCTCCGCCCGCAAATGACGTTTACGCACTGATTTGCTAGTACGAAACGCGGCTCTGTACTTTGCGGCCTCGATGTGTGCATAAGGTAGCTTAGTGTTGCTACTCCCTAACGCAGCACTGTAGAATACTGCGTTTGGCTTTAGTTAGTATTCCGTGCAAAAAATAATTTGCTAAATGAAGGAACAGTAAACGTAGAAAATACTGCAGGACCTTTTAGCACATGCTGAATGCTGCAGATCTTGTAAGCATACATAATATTATTGTGCAAGTACTGCTTTTGTGTTAAATAAAAAACATAGTTATAGTTTAAAAAAAACATGTTATATTTTTTTTTATATAGCCTATGCCCATGTGATTTCATTTTTGCAAATAAGTGAAAATCCCGAAAATGTCGATTACTGCAAGTGCAATTAGCAGGGCAGAACTGGCATGGGTGGCCAATAAATGAAAATAAGCAAAAATGAAAATCAATAACTGGCCACCCAGCTAACCTCGCTTTATTACAGATACTGACAGAATAAAACTTTAAGAAACGATCGTTTACCATCTATACAATACCACAAACACAATCAAATCACGTTTACTACACGAAGTATCACAAAATTAACTTTTGAAGTCTTATCATTACGTTAAAAAAAAAATTAAAAACTTACCGTTGACGTCGGAACTCGTACGCGTGCTGTCACAAAATGGCCGATATTTTTGGCGCTAGTGTTCATAGTGAAAAAAACTGTCACTATAATGAAAGCTAGCTGAGTAGGAGGTAATACATTAAATAAATAGTAGATGGCGTTCTTTGACAATAATTCTTAATTTATGCAGTTAAAGTGAATAGTGGCCAATAATTGAAAGTGGCCAGTTATACCTCGGTTTACCCTAATGACCTTTACATCACACATTATCGCCATATTAGGTTGAATGCAATATAAATTTAATCTTGTCTCTGTTTTTAATCTGTAGAATTAAAAACAGAGAGAATATCATTTCTAAAACTTCGTACGCGACAAGTTTAGACTTGAGCGCGGTGACGTCACATATCGGATTACGCGGGGGCACAAGGGGGTTGTGAGGGGAGTCAGGGTTTTCACTTAACTTGTCGTGCGCGAGTAGGACCTACCTAGATTTGATAACTTGATACGTCTTTATAAATAAAATTCCAAATTAAAAATGTAAATAAAATATATTTAAAAATTAAGGCGCCGCCTGGCGCACGTGCGTCGCTGGCAGGCGACGTTTGTGCACCGGGACTTGTGGCAGTGCCGGTCACAGCACTGCCGCCTGCCGATGCCCGAATATTTTCGGCAGTGCGCCCTCCCGCACTGCCGACGATGGCAGTGTGCCCTCCCGCACTGCCGACGATGGCAGTGCCCGTCTGCACATCTCCTAAGCAATAACTTCCTACAGTCGGGCACCACCTCCGGAGAGTACTCCGGTACTTGCATGCTGTTAGTAAATAGCTAGGCATTAGAAAGACGCCGAGATAAAGAAAAAAGGCGGTGCAGAAGTCAAACCAATCAATCCTACTACTACTCATATTAGAAAAAAATAAAGTTACAATACTTACATTACAATCTTAATATTATGCTGATATGATGCAGATGATATTATATGATGTATAAGAATATATTATATACCTGTCACAGTTGTCACTGTCAGTCTCAGTATATTCAGTTCACTTCACTCTGTGTTCCTAGTCTATCTCTTTCTCGCAGAACGAACAATTAGTGAGGTGAGCCACATATTAATACGAGACCCGAGCACCTGATGACTATTATAAAAAAACATTTGATAAATTTATCAATGTATTGTAGCTATATTGAAATGCGTGCTCTATATTAAAGTAGTTTCACAAGCCGATAAAGTTATTGATATATTCTTTAAATGCGAAAAAAAAAACTTAAATTAAATTATTAGTCGTTAGTCGATGTCGTAAGATAGGGATGTCGAAAGTGAAAAAAAATATCGAAACATCGATATTGGCATTGATATATCGCGGAAAAATTATCGATATGTCGATATATCGGCAAAATTAAAAAAAAAATATTGTGGTTTTAAAATAACGGTGTATTTAGCTTAGCCTAGCGCAATAATATCAATAGTAATTTTTATGCAAAATGAAAATTATTTTAATGTACAAATATCTCAATAGAAACGAAGGAATTTTTATAGTTATTCTTTTTTATTAGACAAAATAACATACATATCAGACACAAAAAAGCGATCTTCTAACTTTTAATAAATCAGGCAAACCAGTATTTGTCCGATAGTGAAAGTAGAAAAACTCTGCTCTTTACATGTTCCGCTGTCTGCCGGCTTCTATTGTTAGGAACCGCAAGATTTACGGCAGACGCCACTCTCTCTGAAGGTACAGAGGAAGCAGTAGGTGTCAAGTATTTAAGTGCCAGATTCGAAAGAACTGGGGTATAATGTCTCGTGTCTATCCAAAACTTTATCGGGTTTTCCTTACGGCATAGATTTGGAGCATCTAGGAATTGCTTCAACTCGTCCGGCATTCTGTTACTTCGAGAGACTAGATTAGCTGCATTGTTGCTGGCTGCAGCAGCTAGGAGCTTTTCGTGTCGAGACCATAATGATTCTGACGTTGAAGAATTTTGTGTTTCAGGCATTGTGTCAGTATTAAGATTAGGCGAAAGCTGTCCTCGTCGCCTGTGTTCTGCGCGTATTTCATCTGAAAGCTCAGTTATTGCTTTTGAAACGGCCAGTGCGGAACTGAAGTGAATCCTCTTGAAACACGGATCTAAAATTGTAGCTTTTGCCAAGTATACATTTTCCTCCAGGGGCCTTAGTCGTGTAGTAACCCCTTCCAACAAACTGGTTTTTACGGCAACACCTAATATTGTTGAGGGATTTTCGTGTTCCAGTCCTTGCGCCAGCAAATTAGTAATTGGTATTGCTAGACTAGCACTCACATAATGATCACCGCTGATGTCTTCAGTGGCCTGCTTAAATGGTTTAAGCAGTGTTATTAGCTCTCGGATGACATTCAGCTGCGATGATGTTAGCATATCCGGCGCATTTCTCCTGCCAGATAAAATTTAAGCCACTATAGCTGACAACTTATTAAATCTTTCTAACATATCTAGGCACGAATTCCATCGAGTGCTGACCGACTGAATGAGTGTTAGCACTTCCCCTTCTTTTTTTTGACTTTGTTGCTCTGCTCTTAATTCGTCCATGGCGTTGACAGATTGCTTAAAATATGTCACAATAGCTTGAACTTGATTAGCAATTTCCAGAACGGGTGCATTATCTTTCGTCAATGCGGCATCTACTATTAAATTGATTAGATGCGCCATACAAGGGATTCTCTTGTTGTCTCCCAAGAATTTCTTCACTGCAGATACGATATTACTGCCACCATCAGTGGTCATCGAATGGATACTTGTCTTTTCCATTGAAAACTCTTTGATAATGTCTTCAAAACATTCCCGTATGTAATCAGCTGTGTGCCTAGAGAAAAAAAAA
The DNA here is from genome assembly GCA_932294365.1 of Diachrysia chrysitis. NCBI lineage: Eukaryota > Metazoa > Arthropoda > Insecta > Lepidoptera > Noctuidae > Diachrysia > Diachrysia chrysitis. The sequence goes on along the minus strand of OW028659.1, from coordinate 1,000,442 downwards.
AGAAATTATATACCACAAAAATGAAACACGCGCTAAGCACACGATATTTTTGTGGATACGGTGTTAATGTTTATTTTGTTTATTATGGTTTACTTACTTGATACATTCTTTGAGCTGTTAGCGTCACCAACTCTAGCTCTGGAACAGAGTCTTCTGTGGCGTTCAAAAAATGCGCTGTCATAACTATGAAACTCCTTGTCGAGTTGGTGAGTGTTAATATATCGCTTGTCAATGCTATATTTTCAGTCTCACTGAGTTTATTTTTTAAGATGGCTTTAGTAGTAGTATATCGCTGATCTGCTAAGCTGGTTACCTACAATGAATAATTAACAAATATGATAATGTTAATATAGACAATATAAAACATAAATAAAATATTTTTGTTTAATTACCTTAGCCCGCGAGGGAAGCTTGTAGCGTGGACATAAAACGCGCACGAATTTTCGCAATCCAGGTTTTTCTACGCAGGAAAAAGGCATGTTGTCTTTACAAATCATGTAAATCAAAGCTTGATTTATTTCATTCGTTTTTTGACCCCCTTCTGTGATAACAGATAAGAACAAATTTAAAATAGATTAAGAGAATAAAGAGCCATAAAAAATATTAGAATAAGGCGACCTAAATTAAAAAAATACCTTCGTAGTTTGAACTTCTAGTCTAAGAGCCCGTGAACCCCAGACCTTCGTTATTTTATAAAAGCTGAAAGTTTGTCAGCGCATGCTCCCAACACAGGTAAGAACGATGGACTATTATGAAGTTTGGGTTACCGTGGCTTTGGCAGGTAAACGGTACTAAAGGTGTGTAAAATACCGATCTAAATTCATCAAATAATAAAGTGTGATTTTTTGGTATTACCTTCAGAATATTATTAAAAATCACGTTATTGATTGCCAGACACTTAACATCGTGGCAACCCCTTGCCAGACACCCCTAATGTTCATGAAATTATAATTCTACTTATGTTATAGTATAAAAGCTGATTTTTATATATAATACTTAGGTAATAATTAGATGATGTTTCCTCATCAGCCAGACATTTTTGATAGTTCCAACCCCTTGCCAGACAATGATGTAGGGTCGCTGTAGGAGCGAGCGCGAGACAGTATATGTATGGTGGGTGCGAGTGAGATGGCGAGATAGGTCTATCGCGATCCCTCAATAACAGATTATAAAAAAAAAAACCAAATAAATAATACTCAAAAATTTAATTAAAAATATATTAATGACATTACAAGTTATTATAAAGCATAAAAAAATAGATTGATGACATTACAGATTATTATTATAGTGTATTAAAGAAAATATTATTTTATTCATTATCATCATTATAATCAATGTTATCATTTTCTTCGTCACTGTTACTCCATTCCATATCGTCGTCTTCTTCTTCTTCTTCGTCAGTTTCTGTAGAAATATGAAAAAGTTAATGGGATTGAAAATATCAAAAAATAATGTATAATGGTTTGAAGTAGTATTATACCTGAGACAGTTTTCAGTGATTCTCTGACGAAATTTGGCAACTGATCACCTTCGAACCATTTAAAATGGTACTGATTATCTTCGAGAACCCAACCATTATTCTCGGGTTGATAAATTGTTGGAATTTGCTGATTTGCATTATTCCAAATGCTAGACACATAGTTGGCTCGCAGAAATTGTTGTAGCAGCTCGGATTTACATGGTGGCAGACTGCTAGCATCAAAATTTCGTAGTTTTTTACGGCTAAACGCTTCATTAATATCTGAGACCTGATATGTATTAATGAATAGTTGAAGCCGTGCTGCATCAACATCAGTTATCGAACCGACATTGTATACCTCACATATAAACCGTTGAATAATATCAAAAGTGCTTTGTTGTTCATTATTATTTTCGAATAATTCGTGTTTACCGAATTTAATGAAAGCTGTTTGATACTCTTCCGTTTTTTTTAAAATTTTAAAAGGCCTCAACTTTCCTTTTCGGAAAAATGCAGGATTATAATCACAACCTGTGATCGCATGGAATCCTGGTAAGCTCTTGCAAAAAGATTTTCCTAACTTTACGTAAATCTCTGTGAGGTCTACGTATCTCAACTTATTCCCAGTGCCTATCAGCATCCAAATAAGTGAATCATTTTGTAGATGGTGCATATGACCAAGCATGATAGCTGCAATGTCAGTGTCGACACTTCTGATCACAATATTTACTTGATTTGGAATACTGCACGCATGATAGACTATTTTGGTATCAGCCTCTTCATGTTTTGGACATGATAACTCTTCTACAACCCTTGTTACTACTTTGTTAGAAGCATCAACAACAAAAGAATGGCACTGTTTAGAATTTATGTGAATAGTTTTATTTCCAATAAAAGGTATTATTTCATCACTGGCCCAATGCAAAATTAAAAAATCCACCAGAGCTTGTTTGAAATTTGAATTTTTCAATTCTTTCGCAAAATCACTCGGACGTGTTTGATCAGGTCCAGTTATGGTGTAGCTTAATTGTGCTGATTCTAATCGCTGAGAATGTTCGTAATCTTTGATCGATGGAGTCAGGTATTGATCAAAAATAACGTCAATTCTTAGCGCTTCGAACTTGGTGACCATTTGCAACATTTTCTTAGAAATGCCTCCAAACTTGTTTGGAACATTTCTCATGGTGTGTAATAAAAAAAACCCATCAATTATTACGACATCTACAGTAGGTGGTGGCTGATGCTGGACCTCCTTCTCCAAACACTTCATTAAGGCAGATTTATCCGTCTTACAAATAGTACCATTTAAATGACACATAGATAAAGGCACATCAGTGATTGGGTATGACAAAATTTTTGAGATATCCACATTGTAATCCATCGAGATCCCCAGCATACGACCAAACAAATCTCGTTGAATTTTTACCTCTTCAATTGCACCACCTATTTTAATTTTCTTCTTTTTTTCCAAATCTTTTGAAAAATTATTAAGAGCTGTTCTTTTAATAGATTTTTCAAATCGACTAATGTCCGTATGACATTCAGAAACAAACGTATTCCGAAGACAATCACCATTTTTTTCAATATTAAGAAGAAATGACTCTACCTGTTCTGATGCAGCTTTACCAGATGAAATATTTATTAAATGATCTTTTGGTACTTCCGAGCTGAAGGGATTAAGAAACTGTTCAAATGTTTCAAGAAATTTCTTTAGATTTTTAATATTTTTCTGAATATTATGCTTATTCAAATCCGAAGAAACATCTTGGTGAGTTTGTAGTCCCAATTCTTGGTAAACGTAACTAATTACTGTCGATCTTACATCATGGTTTCGAGCCCACCGTTGACGGGCTGAAATTGAATTAGTAAAGTGTATAACACCTGTAAGTCTTCGTGCAGCATCTGCATTGATAGTCTGCTCTAAAACCAGATCAATGGGTTGCCTTGAAAATGGCTTAGTTGTCCTTTTAATGCCGAAGTAACCCTGTTGAAATCCTTCAAATAAATCAGGATGGGTATCTGCTACTTTTATCAAGTTATCAACATATTTCACGGTCCATCGAGCATAATTCTGTTGATTACAGATAAAAAATAAATTTGTTATTTTAGGTAAAACTGACTTGAAAAGTTCGAAGTCTCCAACACGTATGCTTCGTGATAGTTGTAGGTAATGATTGATGAGATTAATATAAATTACATAAAATTGTTGAGTCTTTCCATACTCGCCATTAAGACTTCGTTGTTTATAAACACAGTAATTATTGATCAATTCTTTCAGCTCTTCATGTTCTATATTAAATGATGATATTTTACAGTTTTGTAGTCGGTGAAGTTCTTCAATCATATCATCTGTTACGGACGTGTTACTCATTTCCAGAAAAGATTTAAAATGTAATATTTCTAATCCTAATGTCACCAAAGGGTGCAGTCTTTTGCAGCGATTGAAATGCTTGCCGTCAAGAAATCCATTCACTGAACCATTCGCCAATAAGCCACTTTCCACCATTATATTTGTTAGTCCACAGTCACTGATCACCTTACCAATTGCCTTGAAATAAGCCATCATGATGTGAAACGGTCCTAAATGTATAAATAAATTGTCATATGTAGGTTTTTCCGTTGCTTGAATTTGTAGAGCGACTTTGGCTATAGCCAAGTCATATGTTACTTGAATGGATGATTGATTTAACTCTTCAGCAATTTTCTTACTTTGTTGCATGGTTTCTAATACTACAGAATTACTTGTTGGTGAGGCATTTATCGGAGTCAAATAAGATATGTGTTGTTTGCAAGTTTCAATATCATGAATCTTACAGTTAAAACCAACCCACATTGGAATATCAGGTAATTCTAGTGCATGACTAATAATCCAGATATTATCAATTTCTGTATACAATTGTAAATTATTAGGGAGTATATGTTCAATTTCATCAGCCGTTATCTGCAAATCACTTGTCATTTTTGGTTTTTTTGGATAGGGAATTTCTTCTGAAGCTATTGCCTCAAAAGTTCTTCGTCTCCTTTTCCTCTTCTGTGGTGAATTGTCTCTACTAGTGGGAACTGGTGCCTCGGATATTTCAGATTCTTCAGATGTATTGAATTCGATGTTCTGATAAATAATTCCGACGGTGTCATGTAAAGTGTCCTTCCCACTAGTAGTTTCAACAAAGCGGTCAAAATTATCATAAGCCAGTCCAGTACAAAGTTCAGGTGTTTTTTTAATTTTTTCGGGGCATAAATTTGACTTTTCAATGGAAGCATAGGTGGTTTCTGTTTCAAGTTCTTCGACACTTTGATAGCTGATACAATGACCATATCTGTTGACTATATCTACAATTTTTCTGCTACTCGTTAAACTCTTCAGAGTCATACCCAGCGTGATATGCTTAGACGTCTTGACTTGACCATTATGAATTGCATAAATAATATCTTGACAGTAAGACCGTACTTGACGAATACATTTTAAGCTACTTTTTCGTTTCTGTCTAGAACCACCTATGAGAGTAGAATAAAAATCAAATAATTCTTGCGGTATAGAAGCTTCACCTGCAATTAAATGCTGTGCTGAAAGATTTTTAGATGGTAATTTTTTCTTGTCCATTGTCAAAATAGTTTTTCGTAAGACTAATGCCGCTTTTTCGATAATATTTTCAGATTTTAAGTTGTCCAATACTGTTTCGTCAATCGTCCTCATATAATTGGGTGCTATTATTTTTTTATTCCGGATTGTAAAGAATTTAACATTTTTGGAAAACTTCTTATCAATTTTTTCTTCTAGGTGGTGTGCAGTAAAAGTAGTATCCATTTCAATGGAATTCTCTGCATAAATTCTCTCCAATGAATCAGTATATAATTCATGTAAATGAATCAATAAATGACAGCGGCCATTGTTGATAATATCTTCTTCTATGATGCTACAAATTTCATTGAAAGATTCTTGGTGGTACTCTCGATAATGATGCCAATCACTTTTAACAGATATTTTCGCCAATGAAGATATTTTATTATTAAACTGAATCCTACAGTCAGTGTGATAGTATATTTTCGGACTTGCAATACTTTCCAATCTACTTAACAACTCATTATACTCTTTTTGATTTTCAATGCTAGACATTATACGAGACTGAAATTGGTTTTTATCACCTTCATGGAGTGGAAGCATTTTTGATCTCACTTGTCTCTTTTTTTTATTGCAAAATAAACAAATTTTTTTACTTATATCAACACTGGTATCACTTTGAATCGAACTATTTACTTCTGTGGTTGCATTAGCATTTTCACTCACTTCTTCAAGTCCGCGAATGTCCACAGCTGCCTGGGAAGGTTGAAGTTCTGTTGATTGAGAAGCTGAAGGTGGGTGTGATACAGTTAACTCAGACAAATGCGATGAACCTGGTATTGAATCGTCTGTTGATATATTTACGTCTTTAGATGGTTCTTTTTCTTGCTCTGTTTCAACAGTCTTTTTAGAATTTTTAGGTTCTGGGGTAAAATATTTTTTCATCAGTCCTGTGAATGATTTGTAACATTCCCTGTGATAACCACTCTCTGTATATTCACGTGGAAGAATGATGTTATTATATTTAAGGTTATGTTTTTTTCGCAATTTTAAAATTAATTCACATTTTTTCAATGTCTCGTCAGAAAATAATATTATTTTACCACTACTTTTCTTACAAATAACACAAATTAATATATCACCCATGACTTAATTTTTTAAACAAAATCACTTTCACTTATAGTTCCTGCGTTGTAGGATCGTGCGTATGACATTAGACAAACCGTTCCTTTACACTAATTAATATTTTAGTGATCAAACGGATCGTAAATAATTTCTAAGCTAGCCTGAATATTACAGGCGTAAAATACTAAATTATTGGTAACACAACTAAATTAAATCATTTTTACCAAAATTTTACTCATTTATGGTGTATATACTATGAAATAAGTTTAAAACGTTTTTAAGCGATGTTAATCTTTATGCATGTAACGTAATGTCATCGACTTTTTTAGAGATGGGAAATTACTGCTACGAAATTCTCGATAATCATATTTTACACTTAATTTTTTGTTAGTACTAAAACTTATGTTAACTTTTTGTGTGTCAAAGTAATTACTATAGGTTATTTACTGTAAATACTGCATGTACAGCGTAATGTGTGTATACCTTTAGATTCATATTAATTGCATTATAATATAGGTTTATTATGTACATGCACAGAGTATTCATCATTTGTATTTTATATTATATAAAAGGATAATTAAACAAGATGTTAATAAGCGATCAATAAAAAAAATACATGATATTAAAAAAAAGGTCGATGTAACTATTTTATTTTATTATTTTATCGATAGCACCGTTCGAATATTACCACTTCCCTAGTCGTCTCATACTGACAGCTGTCATACGCACGATGCTAGGCCGCAGCTACTATAAAAAATTACATAAACAAATTGTAAGCATATAATGTACGTATCATACACTAATAATATATTGAATATACTTTATAGTCTGTATATATTCGAAATATTTTATGTTGTTAATTTATAATAACTATTCAATTAATAATACTTGAAGATAGCATATAAGATTATTTTAGCTGATGTAAACATGTACGAAGTACTAAACAATACATGCGCAGTAGAAATAACAACTGCGCAGTGAGAGATCGCGATAGACCTATCTCGCCATCTCACTCGCACCCACCATACATATACTGTCTCGCGCTCGCTCCTACAGCGACCCTACATCATTGTCTGGCAAGGGGTTGGAACTATCAAAAATGTCTGGCTGATGAGGAAACATCATCTAATTATTACCTAAGTATTATATATAAAAATCAGCTTTTATACTATAACATAAGTAGAATTATAATTTCATGAACATTAGGGGTGTCTGGCAAGGGGTTGCCACGATGTTAAGTGTCTGGCAATCAATAACGTGATTTTTAATAATATTCTGAAGGTAATACCAAAAAATCACACTTTATTATTTGATGAATTTAGATCGGTATTTTACACACCTTTAGTACCGTTTACCTGCCAAAGCCACGGTAACCCAAACTTCATAATAGTCCATCGTTCTTACCTGTGTTGGGAGCATGCGCTGACAAACTTTCAGCTTTTATAAAATAACGAAGGTCTAGGGTTCACGGGCTCTTGCTCTATTCTTTCCAATATGTCCATGAGTGTAGGTTGTTTTGTTATTTGTTTATGCTAATTTTGAACGGAAGTATTTAATTCAGACTGAAAAAAATATACACGATATTTTGAATTTATCGATATCGATACTTTTTGGCAACTTCACATCACTACTGATATTTAATATTTATTTTAGTCTAGTTAAACTTACATCATAATTTTTGGGATTGGTTTCAGACAAATCCGATACATTTTCAGCTTCGACTTCATGATGAGATAAACCAGGTGAAGAAGTTGACGGCATAGGAGAACTAGTTGTAAATGGCAGCCTTCGTTGTCGATCCAATGCGGATTTTTTAGTTTTAGGTTCTGAGTCAGGTTCTGAGTCTAAGATCGACTTGCCACCAGCAGCATTTTTAAACTCTGAGAATGCATGGTAATGCTTGTTTCGTAAATGTGCCGCTAAATTTGATGTGTTTCGTGTAACGTTACCTTTAGTGGTCTTTTTAAAAAAGTTCCACACAGCACTGCTGCTGGAAGATGTCATGATTTACGTCGTGAAACATAAATTCTGATTTGGAAAACAGTAAACAATTCACGAGATAAGAGATTTAGGTTATTTTGATCACTCGCGACGCGAACCTTGAAACAAAAGAACAACTGAAGTGAAGTGTGGTGTGAAGTGAGTGACGGACGCAAAGCAACCTAGAAGTCATAGACTATACAGTTATTTTTCCATTTGTTTTACGGCTTTGGATTCTAGCAAATTTAAAATTGGTAGTTTTAGGGAAAATTTATACAGATTTGAAATGAAACGAGATATTATTTTATCATCCTTATTAACAACAAGAAAATTACAATATAGGTACATTAACTTATATTCAAGTACATACTCATTTTCAAATTTTATATTATTAAATCACAATATTTCACAAACTTAAGTTTACAGGAATATTACAAGAAATTGAAAAAAAAAAAAAATCTACGGATTTTATTCCGGTTTATTATTTAGATTTCGGTTCCCAACGTTTCGACGCCTCTGCAGGTATCATGGTCACGGGTAGACAGTCTACCCGTGACCAGTACACCCGCAAAGGCGAAGGAAGGAAACCTAAAACCAAATAATAAACGACAGTAAAATCCGTAAATATTGTTTTTTTTTTTTCAACATAATAAAGCTTTAACATTACTTGCTACATCATCATCATTAAAAGGCAGTTCAGAGCAAACGGAAGTCCGTCTAATCTTTAGATTTAACTGACCTAAAGGTGGAAGCGTCAGGGTAGCCCGCGAAATTCAAAGTTTCTTACGCTTTTTGCAATTTGCCAGTCAATTCCAGGCTGTTTTTTGATAATTCTTCTGATGGGCTCAGGTACAATAGTTACACTCTGTGCAACCCTAAGCATATCGCTGGTAACTCCTGGATGTTTTATATGCTCTGTGATCCTTGGGACCACTGGTAGATCAGACTTGATCATGTCAAGCTTCGCCTCAAGAAGTCCGAGAAAAACCCGGTACATAGCGTAAATGTTCGGAACCCTTATGTTTTCGTGATAAGATATCGTGATGAAGGTAAGGTGACATATTCCGAGCCCGATACCACGTGTGGTGATCGAGAGTGTTATCGCTTTTAGTGTTTGTTGTTCACTGAGACGAGCTAAAGCATCCTCCTCATTGGTGCCTACGAACATTTTCTTGCGGATCTCATCTTGAAGGCTGGACATTGCGTCAGCGCCTTTGGATCTTCGCATGCTCGTGACTCTACCTCTTTGGTAGACTTGGCGACCTTTGGACTGTCGTCCACGTCCTCGTTGCTGGCTGTTGGAAGCATTTTGAATCGGTAAAGTATCCATTACTGCGGTGATGGGGGTCTTTTTCAAAGGGACTAGCCCACCACACATGCCCATCATTGCAACTCCTGTAAGCCAGGATCTACAATGATAACCAATGAATACCACCGAAACAGTTAAGCTCGGTGTGTCCCAGGGAAACGATTGACTGTCTTGGAACCCGCAACGAAATTAATCAGAAGTAGTAAATAGGAGGAGTAGGAAAAAAATTGTTTCCACTTCCCTCCATTGCAAGCGGGAGACAAAAAGAAAAGATAGGCCAAAGGCAAAGAAAAGATAAGACAACTGAGTTATGCCCAGCTGCCAAGCACCACGGATAAAATTTTAACATGAATGGGTCCTAAAATTCATTTATTTAGGAGCTGTTATTTTGATTCCAATAGTAGGTATGGCAAAAACGTCTGAAAGCACGGAAATTTGCTCTGGTAGCAACAAGGTCCTCATAATAAACAACACCGGACGTCGCATGTAAAGTGTCTAATAAAGCGTTACGTTCATTTTGCCAAAGACTACACTCCCACAGTATATGATGCGCAGTTTGCTCAAACTCACTATTTACGGATGAACACTGACACAATGGTGAAACGACAAGCTTAAATGAAAATAACTTGCTTTTAAAATTGCCGTGACCCGTAAGAAACTGGGCTACACAATGATCAACCTCTATCCAAGTCTTCTCCATCCGCTCACAAACGGACGGAAAAAACTGGTAAAGGTGACGGCCCTTAATTGACGTTTCCCACCTAAGTTGCCATTCCACCATCAGTTCCTCATAGACATCGGTCTGTGGTTTAAATAATCGATCGATCTTTATACGTTCGCGTTGAGTCAAAAAGTCGTTATTCAAACCATCTCTAGTTGAATAGTACATAGCCGCGCGACGTTGTATCTCTAGATCAACCGGTAGAACGCCTGCTAAAACGGGCAGGGCTTCAGTACTGACAGTCCGATAGGCCTTACACAAGAAGATCAACGCCAATCGTTGACTTTGGAGCAATTTACGTCGCGCCGCGCCTATAGTGGCCCTATCAGCCCAAACAGGTGACCCATAACAAATACATCCCAAGTACGTAGCCCCGTAGATGATTTTTAAAGTGTTAAATAAAAGGCCCCAGGTTGTCGTTGAAATTCTTGTCAAGGCATAAAAGTTCTTTTTCGCTTTCTCTCCGATTGTTTTAATATGTTCGACGAAGGTAAAATTTCTTTCCAATACAAGACCAAGATAACAAACGGTGTCTCGTTTTTTGACTGCAATGTTGTTAAATTTAATGGTCGGTGACGATTTGAGATTTCCTTTTAATAGTAAATGAAATGTTTTATGTGGGGCAAAAGTTAGGCGGTTTCGTTCGCCCCAATTAAATATTTCTCGCAAACAAGTATCCGCTATACTCTCAAGGCCTGCTCTAGTGTTAGATTTAATAAGCAGAAGTCCGTCGTCCGCGTAGCCCGTAAGAGAGCAGCCCTGTGGTAGCGGTATCGCGAGGAAATCATCAAAACCTAAATTCCACAGATAAGGGCCTAAGACCGATCCCTGAGGACATCCCAAGGTCAATGTCTTCGACACAGAATGATGACCAAGTTTAAGTTTAGCTGCGCCATGTGAGAAGTAAGAAGAAATCAGGCGATAGATATTATTGTAACAGCCACGTGATTTTAATTTAAGTAGTATCATTGGCCACCATGCATTGTCGAAGGCACCGGAAATATCCAAGAATATACCTAAGACGTACTTCTCGTCTGACGACTGCACTAACTTTCTAACAGAGATGGCCGCGTCTACAGTTGATTTTCCTACCGTAAAGCCGAATTGATTTTTGTGAAACTTCGGACCGTCCGGGAGCAATCGAGGAACGATAAGGCGCTCCAGAAGTTTACCCAATGATGGTAGTAGGGTGATTGGTCGGTAAGACTTAGGATCGTCTGGAGGTTTATCGCCACCCTTAGGTATTATTCTAATAAAACCCTGACGCCAGATGCGAGGGAACACGCCTTCAGCAATGCACTTGTTAAATACGACTAAGATGCTTTCTCCGGATAACCTACAAGCCTCCTTTATCATTTTGTTAGAGATTTTGTCTTCCCCTGAGGCTTTATTAAGAGACAGTGATCTAACAACATTGGTAAATTCGTCAGCAGATGGAAGGTCTGACATTGGAGATGCAGGAGGATCAGCAGCGAAAGCTCTAATTTGCTGGTGATAGTCGTCGTCACAGTTCTGTTGATCATCTGGTATAAGTGAGTTGAGAAGTACCTCCGTGGTCTCCTCAATACCAGCGGTGTGCATGTTATTAATTCGGATGTTATGAATAAACGCCAGGTTAACTGATCTATTGGCTTTAAACTCGTGGTATAAGGGAGACCACGGACCCTCCCTATCCAATCTTTCTACTACTTTTCGCAACAAGTTTCCCTTAGATTTTTCAATAGCAGCTCTATACCGGGACCGAGCGACTCAAAAGGAAGTTAAAGCTACATTAAACGCGTCTCCGGTAACTTGACGTTTCTTTAGATTATTTAACTTTTTACGCGATTTACGGTATATTTTACGCTGTTCAGTGAGGTAGCTGCTCCACCAGTCACATCTGTGTATATTGGTTATAGATCCGCGACCAATGGCGACATCAGCACAGTAAGTGAAAGTGTCTGACAAAATTGCAGCACTTTCTTCCGCTGACAGGCCGTCACGAGTGAAATCCTTGGTATGAGACGCAAAGAATGAACTAAAAAAGTCCCAATCAGTACCTTTAGTTTTATATCTAAAGTCACCGTTGATATTACGATTAGGAGAACCTTGCGTCAACCTAGACACAAATTCGTACACAATCAGGCGGTGGTCACTACAAGACGCGTCCGGAAGGACGTGCCACCTGTCCAAGCGAACGTCTGCACTGGATAGTGTGACGTCAATAGAAGATTCGCCCATTTGGCTGCAAAAAGTAGGTGGTGCATCGGGGGTATTGTGTATTGATAGATTCATCTCAGCGATGAAATCCTCAACAGCGCATCGCCGATCAGTATCGGTAGCCCTAACTTTGCCATACCACAGCGATGACGACGCATTAACGTCGGCGCCAATGATAATCTTGCAGCCTGCAAGCGACCGCAAGACGTGGCGAAGGTGGTGTATGTGAGGAGCAACAGGGTCAGAGTACTGAAAATAACAGCTCACTACGTATAATTTAAAAGACGCAGTTGATATCTCCGCTACAGCACAGTGAGACGTCATCAAATTTTGCATAGAAGTCACAGTGATATTAGATGAACGCGAAACGTATATTCCAGCTCGTGCCTTGCAATCCAGTTGTACTACTTTGTTCCGCAAGCTAGGGTTTTGGTATTGTTCCTGAATCAATACTACGTTTAACCTGTGGTCTATTACTAGTTGGTCTAACTCAGACGTCGCCACCCTATCGTTGTGAAGGTTTAACTGCCCTATTATAAGCTTATCCATCTTGTTAGTAGTTAGTACTTAAGATCAGTTGTTCGAGTTTGAGCTTATATGTCGGACAATTCTGAGAACCGCTTCGATGTTCACACGGTTTATTATAACGCTTGCACGCTACACAAGTTGGTTTGAACTCAGGATTGCCCTTATGGGGGCAGTCCCATGTCAAGTGAGGTTCCGAACAGTTAGCACATGATGGAGTTTTATTTGTGCAATACTTCTTAACATGACCAAATTCTTGACAGTGAACGCATCTTACAATCTCGAGATCATCCACAAACCGACAGGGTGCCCAGTCTATAAATAGTTTTTTCTTAGTGGCTATTAAGTGTGTACGAATCGCGGAATCAATTTCTATTCCTATCCATTTACGCCCGTGGTTGACCATACGCCTGCGAATAATTTTTGTGTTTTTAATAAAATCGGATTCGTTAATTTTTAGTTCGTCTTTAATATTTTGACGGTACAAAGCGGTTAGAAAAGTTTGGTCCTCCATGGATGAAGGGACGTCTTTAATTAATAAACGCGGTTGCCGCCCTTTTGGCGTTTCTAAACGTAAGCCAGCTGACCGAATAGCATCGACAGATTTTAATTTTTGTAATTGTGTGTCGTTAGCGACGCGTAGTACAACACCCGATTTTTTTACTTTTTTGACACCTACAATTTGAAAACCGTCGTCGCTCGGCTTAATCGCGTTCATTAGCGCTTGCTTTGTAGCCGATGAGGTCGCGTACTCGGCAGACCGTTCCTCGGTGGGGTAGGCAACTACACAAGGCAGCGGGGCGCGCGATTGCACCTTTGGGACATCTTGTGGCAAACGAAGTTTAAGTTTGTCGGCGTATGATTCGACATTTTGCATGTTATGGGTACTAGAAACCGGATTAATTTTAATATTTTCTAATTCGCGCTGAGTATTTACTAATTTTGTCTCGTTGCATGACGACTTAATAGCTAACAAAGAAACAATAGCTGTAACGCGCTGAGTCATATCCATAATGGCCGATTTATTCGCAATATTTATACGCGAGCCCTGATCGTTTACAAGATCATTAATTTTTGACAAATACGCCGATGCCTCGGAGACTAATTCGCAGTAATCGGCGCGGCTTGCACTACTAGTGTCTAAGACTGATTCATGTCTATCATTTGATTCAGAACGCTGTAGTCGCTTAGACATATCGGGTGAAACATATGATGGCGATATTTCACTAAATAAGCGTTTAGATGTTCCGGAGGGTGGTGACCTTGAAGTCATATGACTCCTAGTAAATACATTCCCGCCACGATCGGGCGGGTCATCATTTAAATAAACCGACATAATAAACTTAGAACGCTAATGAATAATAAAATAGAACAAAAAATATAACGTTATAAAGATCACTAATGAGTGTTAATACCGGGCGAACAAACTAATTTTACGTTACCCTCAACAAAAATAAAATAAAATGACTTACCGAATGATTATGTTGATTTATACCACAAATATTAGATTAAATCTCAATTAATTACAAACCGTACACGAAGAACACAATACCACACAACTGGAAACAATTCACGAGCCGGGATACGATCACAAAACACCGTAAACGTAAATAATCCGAGCAGCGAAATTGACCTTCACTGCACCGTGCGGACGCGCGGAGGGAAGTGCGTGGTGATGGGGGTCTGCAATCAGGTAACCTAAAAACTGAGTGGGGCGGCGCAGAGCCGCGCATGAGCGCGCTCTCCCGCCCTAACTAGGGTCCTGGGCGACGGGCACGGGGGTGTCCGTCGTCCGACTATAGGACCCACGACGGGGGGCCGCATTCCGTGCTACGGGTGTGGCTCCACTACGAGGCGGAGAGGCCGACGCTCTATACACGTCGGTCTCCAAAAAATCACGATAGTGATCCGCTGGCCCCTATTGGCCGGCGGACCCCGCGGTTGGTGCGTGACGAATTGCAATGCATTACCACGCACCAACACGAAACGCGGATGACGTAGCACGGCGGTTCAGGTTTAGTCAGTAAGAGTCTGACACTACCCGTTCGCTCCCCCGAGTGAGCGGGTGTCCATGAGGATTCCCCCGCCCAAACAAAAAAAAAAAAAAAAAAAAAAGGCTGTTTTTTGAACAAAATACGAATCCCGGCTGTAATACGTTTGTATTTACTGAATTATAATCATTAAAATCATCCATCCAACCCTTTAAGTTCATGCAATCGCATTAAATGATATTTCATGACAAACTCATTTAATAAGATTGCATAAACTTAGAGGGTTGGATTGATGATATTAATGATTATAATTATTGTGTGAATACAAACGTACTATAGCCAGAAATCGTGTTTTGTTAAAAAAGCAACCTGTAAACCGCCGGAAAATTGTAAAATACGTAAGAAAATTTCGAGGGCTACCCTTTACTTACTTTACCTTTTCTTTATCTTCCATACTTTACCTTTTCTTTGATTGTAGTCAAAGTGTGGAGCGAGTGCCATTTCATCAAAAATTAAGGTACACAACCTATCATCGTTTTTCATTTTCTCAACTTTTCTTTTTAATTGGTCGAAAATATTTTCATTTATTCCTGGTTTCAGAGAGGCTCTTGATATCATTCTGCTTAGTGTGACAGGAGATGGCAAAACAAATATTTTGCTTAACCATCTGTAAGCTTTTGGTCCTAATTTGTAGATACTAAGGGCCATAATTTTCTCTTTTGAGAATCGTCGTGCCATTTTAGGCTTGTGTATCTCCCGAAACTGCATGACTGTAAAAATTACAGCCGACGTTTTAAATTTCTTTAATGCCGTTTGAAATGCCGTATTTGTGGCAAGTTTCCGAGCTTTCTTTAATCTCATCTGGTAAGAGTTATTCTTATTTACTATTGTTTTTAATTTGTTTTGCTAAATATTGTTCATTACTGACCACTTTCTTGGTTGTTTCTTATTATGCTTTCAGAGTAAGAATAACCATTCTTGATTTCCACTCCTTATTCTAACTATTTGTAAAGCAATGAAAATCTCATTACAATAAAAAATGTTTATTGAAATCAAAAAGTACTGTCAGAATGGTACTCAAACCCATTTCTTATTTTAAACAATAACATAAGTATATACTTTGATATATCTATGGATAAGGCCCATACAAAATTTACCCAGGCCTGGTGGTAAACAAGTTATGAATGTTGAATACTTACTTGTTTTGCTATTAGCAGCAGAGTGTAAAGGTGAAAGTTCTTGAGATACAAGTATTTCAGCAGGAGTGCTGCTGGTTCCTTCCCTGAGAGGTGCTAAAAGAATTTCAGCAGGACTGCTGGTTATCTGGTTAGTTACATCCATAAGTGGTAGTCTTCGAGAAAAACCTGTAAATCAAAAGATTTTCTTAAATATACTTATTATTGGACAGAAATCATTTGATAAATAATAATAGAATACATATTTTTTAAACTCAACCTTACTAATTTAGAATAAAGAAGCCTTTTACCTGGTAAACAAAGTCGGGGCGGAGTATGGCGTCAGCACTTAAGAATTTGCTTCTTGTGTGGTACTGGGCTTCAAAATGCAAATGACAAACACGGCGGCGTTTGAAAATTATGTCATTATCCAAGCCCAGAATTTATCCTCCAATATTGTAAATCCAGGTTCTGAAGCGTTCAGGTTGCTTGTTAGGGTTAGGAAATTTGTGGAGAATTTCCTTTTCCGAACCTAAAAGAAGATATTTATAAACTAATAAAGTAAGATATATTTCCAAAACTAAGTTTTGTATGATCACTGACTTCCAAGCAATACCAGTTCATGTCATTAAGTACAAATGAAGTCAGAATCCACATTTGTTAATATGCTTATAATTAAACAACATAGTTCATCTTGATGCAGTTTTCATTATCATTTATAGAATATCGTGAGGAAAGTTAGAATGGCATGCAAAGCAAACCTTGGATTGAAATTGATTGTTTATCTAATACTTGTAATATCTTTGCTTTAAGGTGGATGCTCCAAGGTAGCCCGCGAAATTCAAAGTTTCTTACGTTTTATGCAATTTGCAGGCCAGAACTAGGTTGTATGTTGATTAAAATACTAACCGCGTCTGTAAAACATATGTAGTTACAGAATTATAATCATCAATAGGTACATCCAAGTTATTACACCCCTCTTATCAATTTCGTATACTCCTGTAGTCGTATTATATTTGTCTATTCCACTTTGAATGAATTGGTTACTCACGTTCAAAGTGTTTTTAAACATGGTCTTGCACACTTTTATAAAATTAACTTCATTCGAATCAATGGGTAAAACGAATCACTATCAGTAGTGATTCGTCTTTTAGTAAAACGCTGTGTATTTTTACCAATAAATTGCCATTTCTTTGTGTGATTGCCTAGGCCCCAAAATAAGCTAAAGACTTGGTTTCGACGTTCTGCAGTTACTTTTGTATGGCATTTAAATTTACAGTTTTGGCAAGCTGGTTTTAAAACTTTGCCTTGTTGCTTTTTACCTCCTCTAGATATATGGGTTTTACCTTGATTGACTAACAATTTCCTTTTTGTATCTAGCCAGTTATCTATTTTACATTTCCGCTTTTTTTTGTGGTATCAATGATAAACTTACGACGCTTTCTTCCTGTAGCTGATGATGGTGTGGCACTGTGGAACATTCACTAGATGCTTTAACAGTTGAGGTTGTTGCGCTGGTACTCAGTTGAAATGGTGACCTTGGACTAAAAGTACCTGATTCATATTGAGAGGTATTAGTTTGCTGAGATCTTAATGGGCTAGTATTATTTAATTCTTGAATTCGATCAACGACTTCATTAAGTGACGTTCGTGTATCTGATCTTCTATTGCATGGAGACATATTTGTAGGACTGGAACCAAAGGAAACATAATCGCAAGGAATTGGAGTTACTGATCTTGATTTGGATACCGGTGTCTGTAACAATGCTTCAGCTCTGGAAGTATCTAACAGTTCGTCCTGTATCTCAGGTTCAAAGTAATCTTGTGTGTTACAATTATCATCTGCGGGAACCGTTGTCATCAATATTTAGACTTGGCTTCAAAACATTGCCTGTAATATCATAATCCATATCGTCACGGATGTCTTTAAAAGTATCATCTCCGAGTAGTTCCAACTTATCTGAACCTTCGGCGACTGTTATATTTTCAAATAACTCACATCCAGAACTGTTTGATGGCAGGAACTCATCAGTGATTTCTGAAAGATAACACAAACAATTATAGGTAATTAAAATAATTCGTCAATAATAGACTCAATTTATTTAAGTTATTTTAAATTAGAACAAATGCGTAAATATTTACATTAAACCTACTTTGGAAACGCAAATAGAATATAAAACCGTGAAGTAAATTAAGTTAATTGATTATAATCAACCAAAGTAGAAGCGGACAACTGACATATATCTTTCTGTGCTTTGATTTGCAAAGTTTGAAAAAATTAGTATTATGAATAAAAATGCTTTAAACTGGGTATTATTATGTTAAAGTCAAATAAGTAAACAAACTTACCTTCATTTAATTCTTCAATGATTGCATTATCTATCAAATTTGAGAGATCTTCACTGTTGTAAACATCACTTGTTTTCGTTTTTTTGCCAAACTTAACAAAAGTTTATTTCTCCTATTATACATGTTTCTTATATTGATATTTAAAACAAAATAGAAATTATGGAAATAATTATTTTAGTCCGCAAGTTAAAAAAAAGTCGACCGCCCGTGACGAAACGGTCATGTAACTGATATCTTTGTTTATGGCAAGCGTCGCGCCGAATTGTACGACGCACACACGGACAGCTGTAGGTGTCCGTGTGAAAAATAAAATATTACTAGTTAGAATAAAGAATTCTGAATTCAATTATGCAAAAAAGAGATTTTCGCAAAAACGCAGTTGTCTTTTTGTTCTTTGCTGCCGTCGATTTGTTCTGTGTCTGGGTGTAATTTATCTATAATATGTATGTATTTGGAAATATATAAGTATGTTCATCAGTTGTCTGGTTGCCATAGCACACGCTCTGCCTAGTTTGGGATCAGATGACCGTGTGTGAGATGTCCCAACATATTATTATATTATATTATTAATTGTGGTTGTGTTAACCTTCACGACTTACGTCGGTTTTTAATAAATGCCCCGTCCTATAACCTACAGGAAAAAAGGCACTTATTACCCCAAAATATGTATTTCGTATTTATTATAATTATTTGTAACTAGCTGACCCGGCAAACGTTGTTTTGCCCTATAAATTAAAAATACCTCCCCTACCTACCCTACCCTACCTAAGTAACATACTTATCTACCCTGTCCTACCTACTCTACCTACCCTACCCTACCTACCCTACCCTACCTACCCTACCCTACCTACCCTACCCTACCTACCCTACCCTACCTACCCTACCCTACCTACCCTACCCTACCTACCCTACCCTACCTACCCTACCCTACCTACCCTACCGTACCTACCCTACCCTACCTACCCTACCCTACCCTACCCAACCCTATCCTACCCTACCTACACTATCCTACCCTACCTACCCTACCCTATCCTACCTACCCTACCCTATCCTACCTACCCTACCCTACCTACCCTACCCTACCTACCCTACCCTGCCTACCCTTTTTTATTTTTTTTTTCGTCAGCTGAATTTTCTTTGCTATAAACCTTACAGAGCCCGAGACCTTTCCAACGAATGTAAAACCGTGGAAATCGGTTTGTGCGTTCTGGAGTTATAGCGTCAGGAAGGAAAACCCGACTTATTTTTATATAGTAGAAGATTATTGTTATTTTTTTGTTTTTTCAATGTTTTTTTATATATTTTATTTTTTTATATATTATATGAGGGGTATAAAAGTAAAAACGCCTCTGTCCACGTTATTTGGTATGGAGAAAAACACACTTTAACATCTAGGTATTATGGACGCCTAATTTTTTCTAAAACTTAGTTTGAAAACGTTCATTGATTCTTTGCAGTGAAAAAGAAAGAAGGAATTGGTAAATAAATGCTGAAATCACCTTTATATTTATAAAAGTTTGACGGACAATGGCGCATTTGCTTCTCAACAATGGATTGTGTCGTATTTGCAACTCAACGGCAAGGACTATGTCAAGTTTGCACCTCACGAGTCAGCCATTTTGTTGGATTGACATGGGCAATCAAAATAAATAGTTTTTTATGACATTTATTAAAAAAATATAATGAACAACGTTATCTATAGGTACACTTATTGATACCGACGGGATGGTAAAAAAGTAAGAAAAACATTTCGGAACAAAGATAACCAACGGAGCGTCTTATTTTAAAGGTGGCCCTAAAACTTATAACGTTAGTATAATTTGATACACATAATCCTATTTTGGGTGGATTTGGCTCACAAATTTCTTCATTATCTTCTGCATCACCTTCTTGAGACCCTGAGCCAGCTAGCCAGTACTTCTTTAAAATATTGCAGTTCATTTCTTGTTTGCCATTCTGAGCCGAAATGTTTTTGTAACAACGTTTCAACGATAGGTTCAGGTACGACATTTTTGAATGATTGTCCCCTTTTCAAAACTGATTTGTAGATTTGTGATTCAGAACGATAGTGTAATTCACCTATAAACGTTATTTTGTTATTCTGACTCCTTTTTATAAAGAATCGCTTGCTTGCGGCGAATGGGAAGTGCCAGTTTCCGAGGGGCTTTATGACAGAATTTAATGCAGACTTCCAATCCAGGTTCATGTCAAAATTTATCGCCCTTCCGTAACGGTCAAATATCTCCACATACTCAGAGGGGCTTATAATGACCTCTCTATTTTTTCAGCTCTCGCTCAATATTCCCAAAAACCCTATCAGCGGGAAGAAATGAATGTTCGATAGAATTAAAGTGTGCTGGACCATGGGACAGCCATGTTGAACACATCCCCATCATTATAGAGTTTTTATTTTGTGCCCCACAACCATCCGCTACAAGACGTATTGTATCTATTTCAGTTAAATCCAAACTATTAAGTCTATGGTAGACAGCAGAACATATTTCGTTGGCTCCTTTTTTGAATTGATTTTCTGTCCAATAATACTATGAAACTGTGTCTCTGTTTAGTTTTTTGTTTGGTGCAGATTTGACAACAGCAAAATTGTAAATATAAAGTTGTCTACTGTAGTAGGCTATTTGATCAGGTACTTTTGGCAGAACCTGATTTTTTTGGCAGTCAAACGATAATGTTATCATGCCCTGTCTTTCTTCTCGTAATAATTGATAAAATGCTTTCGCTTTGAGCATGTGCACTCGTTTCTCTATTATTAATGTATTCTTCAAATTAGCATCTTTTTCGCATTTAATTTTTTCTAGTAACTCTGTACACCTTGAACATACGTCTGTACGTGGACTGCCAAATCCAATAATATAGTGTCTATGGAAAACGTCACGAAAATAGCTTTCTTTTACGTGCAAATCATCAGCTGGTCCATATTTGTCACAGTACATTTTCCACATTTTTCTTATGTTTAAGTTAAGAGTCTAAATATTTTCGTTGCACTGATGACCTGCAATAATGAGATTCCAGGCATTTGAAAGATTCTTTAAAAAAATTACCGCCGATCTCTTTACTGAATATTTGTGTGAAGTATGGTCACCTCCTCTCATATCTTTCACCAAACTTCCTGTTGTTTTAAAAACCTTTGCGACACGGCGTACACGATGCACGGAGATTTGTAAAATTTTTAAAAAACTTTTCTGACATTCCGGTATAAGTTTTAATGTATGATTCTGTTTTACGCATAGCTTCGTATTGTATTTATTTGGGGTTCGAAGACCAACCCGTGGTCGTCGGCGTACTGCATCAGTAACCTTACAGTATTTTAAGAGGAAGGCATCCTGGTGTTGTTTACTTTTAATTGCATAAAATGATTGAAAAAAAAATTGAATGTCTGTCATCGTTAGTTTACGACGTTGGTATGCTTCTTTCTCATGGTTACATGTTGGATATTGAGGTAGTCTTTTAGCTAAGTACCTAAAAATAAAAGATAAATATGTTAGTAAATAAAATTGTCGTCTCGAACTCCAAAATCGTAATCAGTTGATCAGTTTAGGCACAACAAGTCAATTTACCAGTGGTGTCAATTCGTCCATTATGGGTTCTCCGGTGTGGTTACTCTAAAACGGCGTGTAGGTAGTAGTATTGAATGACTTACCGCTTTGCCTTTTCTTTTGCTCGCTTACACTTTTCTGGATTACGACTACGTTTCCTAGTGATCCCGGAAGTCACTGGTTGCACATTCTCTTCTATTATATCACTAAAACTAGCTACAAACACTTAAAATGTTGAACTAATTGGGGAACACTGTTGCTTTACAAACACAGAATACGCCATCTTGAAATCCCAGAAATGCTGTGCTGTGATTGGTCTAAATGGACAAATTCATGTTTGCTTCTGAATGTTTATGGAGAATGGCGTGTTTGCATCGCAACATGTTTTTTTGATGCGATTTACTAGGCAATGGTACGCTTTTGCATCTAAATGACTAACTTTTAACGTCAGGCAAAATATGACATCCATAGATTAAAAAAACCAAAATTTGGACAGAGGCGTTTTTGCCTCTATACCCCTCATATATGAGTCATTTAATATAAAAAACGGCATTCTCCACTTTACTTACATTTGAAATAAACATGAAAAACGTGTTTTGATTCATTATTTTGTCAAAATACTTTATATTTCGCAAAATTATCAGCTTTCTCTTCGCGAACTAAATCAAAAAATGCTTTGGCTCACAATTTGTGAACTCTTCTTTCTATCATAATAGCATTTCGTTTTGACGTATCTTTCTCTACTTTTAATAACTCATCATGCTGCAAACAAGTTGAGCAGACGTCTGTTCGGGGAGAGCCAAACCCTAAATTAAAATGCGTATTAAATATTTTTCTGAAATATGCCTTCTTCACTTTTAAATTATTTTGTGCTTAGGTGTTATACATACGCCACATCTTGTTAATGTTAAGTTCAGCGGCTAGATAAAATCTTTTTGTTGTCCCCCGACAATAATGAGGCTCATCGCAATTGAAACTACAAATAAATCCCTTGACAGCAGCAACTTTTTCTCTGAATGGTAATTCTTTGCGGTTACCACCACGCCGTTCAGTTACCAAAGAACCAGTTTTAAAAAAATGTTTCATTATTGCTTGAACTCTATGCTTTGTAATTTGCAATATATTAAGAAAGGCTTTCTGACAAACAGGAACAATGCACTTATGACTTAAACAAAATACCTTAAATTTAGTCTGTAGTAATTTTCTTCTATTTGAATTCTGCTGCCCTCTGCGCCTTTTTATTTGTTTTGGTTTGCAGTGCAATGCATCTTGAGATGTTTTTTCAGGGTTTTTATAAAATATGTTGTGAAAATACTTGATATCCACCATAGATAATGTTCCGCATTTAAAAGCTTTTGAGTTGTGTTGACAAACTGGACGCTCTGGTAGACCCTTAGAAGAATACCTGTAATATAACAGAATCTGATAAAATACGCATTAATAATAATAAAATAGTTTTCAGAATATTTTTATTTTAATAAAAAAGTAGGTGCTTTAAGTTGTTACTCAATAATGTCTCGAACATCACTGTATAGTTCAAACTAAAGAAGAACGTTGACGCCCAGAATGAATGTTTTACTCCTAATATAATTACTCTTAACAACATTCATTTGTTTTGTAGAAATAGTCAAATAAAAATTACGTTGATTTATTTAATCAATTTTCTAAATAAATCAAAAGTCACTACCAATAAAAGTTTAAAACAATATTCAAGTACCTAAATTGTGTAAGCACTATATACGCACCTTGCCCGTTACTTGATGTTTAAAGTCCATTTTTCTGGATCCCTCTGCCGTTTCCTGGACTGTCTGGGTAGACAAGGTGTTACAGGATGGTCCATTGTTTAAAATAAACACACGTTTTACTTAATTCACTAAGAATATCCTAATAAAATCTACAATAAAAAATACCACGAGCAGTTTCACTATGTAACGACGCCGATCCTATACTAAATACTCCGCTCTGATTGGTCGAAGTGGAGACTGCCATGTTTGAAATCAACGTTCTAGATCTAGGAGATTGCCGCTTTTAAAACTTACTTATTAATCAAGATGGAAGATTAGTTCTTAGAGACTATTTTGGCATAGATAAATTATTTTCTCTTAAATGTGGAGATTGCCGGTTTTGATACTATATGACTATTACTATCGGAATTATAGTTGCTTGTGTATTCCACAAGCGACTAACTTCCGGTTTTTTAAAGGTGATACTTGCTTAGTTTTTATATTTCTTTAGCTCCTATATTATAATCTGATGGTACGCTTATATCTATCAAAAAAGTTTTGTTATTATGTTTATCGATATACATTCTGTGTAACTAAATATCGGGAATTTGTCAATAAAACAAAAAATACAAATTATTCATCTAAATTTATTTTATCGCCTTCAAAGTAGGCCCCATCGCTTGCAATACAACATCTCCAACGCTTCACCCAGTCTTCCATACATTTTTCATAGGCTATTTGCGGTATGGCCTTTAGCTCATTCAGCGAATTTTCTTTTATGGCTTCTATCGACTCAAAACGTTTTCCTCGAAGTGGTAATTTTAACTTGGGAAATAAAAAAAAGTCAGACGGAGCCATATCAGGTGAATACGGTGCTTGGTCGAGAACTTTTGTTGGAATTTTCGCTAAAAACTCTTTCACTATAATGGCTGTGTGTGATGGTGCATTATAATGGTGCAGCATCCATGAGTTGTGTTGCCACAAATCTGGACGATTTCGGCGAATACTCTCACGCAAACGCTTCATGACGCCTAAATAATATTCTTTATTCACTGTTTCTCCCTCTGGAAGGAATTCAGAGTGAACCACACCACGGTAGTCAAAAAAACCTGTCAGCATCACCTTGAATTTGGAGCGACTTTGCCGCGGTTTTTTGGGTTTCGGCTCGTTTTCGAGACGCCATTCTGAAGACTGTTGGCTTGTTTGCATGTCGTACTCATAAACCCATGTCTCGTCGCCAGTTATTATACGTTTCATAAAGGTCGGATCCGTAGAAGCTCGGGAAACCATGTCTTCAGCGACATGCTTTCGCTGCGCTTTTTGAACAAAATTAAGCTCTTTTGGAACTAGTCGAGCGGCGACGCGTTACATGCCTAAAATGTCTATGAGAATGTTGTGGACGGACTTAAAAGATATGTTCACCTCACTAGCCAACTCTCTCAGACTCATACGTCGATTTTCGAGCACTAGCTTCTTGATTCTGTCGATGTTTTCTTTGGTCGTAGCGGTTGAAGGTCTACCAGAACGAGGCAAGTCTACTACTACTTCTCGGCCTTCTTTAAAAGCCTTATACCATTCATAAGCCCTTGTTTTCGATATACACTATTCGCCGTAGGTATTTCGCAACATTTTTAGTGATTCACCACATGAAATATCATTCGAAACACAAAATTTAAGGCACACTCTTTGTACAACAATATTTTCCATTGTAAAAATCGCCGAGAACTCAAAACTATGACCAACAAAAAGTGTAGTTTAAAACAAATTAAATGACAGATCCCGCTCAAACTTTGCGCGCTAAATCAGTACAGTGCTACCAACATGCAGTAAAAAAATTAGAACGACCTCTTTTACGCGGGTCTTTTTATTGACATATTCCCGATACTTTTTACACAGAGAATATACTAAAAACTTATTTACTTTAATATTTATTAATTATTTCCTTGTTAAAGTTAATTTTGTTGAAATAAAGATGCAAAAATCTCAGATTGAAAACAGTAAGTAGATCTAAAATTTTATTAGGAAATTGCCCATGTAATTGTTTATTTTGCCATATCTATTCTATATCTATACTAATATTATAAAGCTGAAGAGTTTGTTTGTTTGTTTGTTTGTTTGTTTGTTTGAACGCGCTAATCTCAGGAACTACTAATCCGATTTGAAAAATTCTTTCAGTGTTAGATAGCTCATTTATTGAGGAAGGCTATAGGCTATATAACATCACGCTACGACCAATAGGAGCGGAGCATAAATGAAAAATGTCGCAAAAATGAAAAAACGTTGAAACTAAAACACGCGGACAAAGTCGCGGGGGACAGCTAGTACTTATAATAAATCTGTAGAGAGGTCAATTC
This sequence comes from Diachrysia chrysitis, assembly GCA_932294365.1. Lineage (NCBI taxonomy): Eukaryota > Metazoa > Arthropoda > Insecta > Lepidoptera > Noctuidae > Diachrysia > Diachrysia chrysitis. The sequence continues at coordinate 974,418 of OW028659.1, read as the reverse complement.
TGTACATCAAATATATTTTCAAAATAACTATCAGGGGGTGATTAGTGATCGATACTGATGCCAAAAATGCAATCAGTAAAATTTTTGTCTGTCTGTCTGTCTGTCTGTCTGTCTGTCTGTCTGTCTGTCTGTATGTTCCTTATAGAAACGAAAACTACTCGACGGATTTTAACGAAACTTGGTACAATTATTCTTCATACTCCTGGGCAGGTTATAGTATACTTTTCATCACGCTACAATCAATAGGAGCAGAGCAGTGAAGGGAAATGTTGGGAAAACGGTATTTTTTAAGCTTCCGTCGCGTATGCAGCCTTAATGGTTAAAGCTACATAGAAATCATGTATGACGGAAATGTTCTACATAAAATTATCTAAAAAATATCCCACAACAGCATATGTCTATCTTTTTTGGTTGACTCACAATAACACGTGTAACTCCCGATAGCTTAGCAGTTCGGAGATTTCTGATTAAATTTGTTTACTCTTACGTTTATAATACTCTCACTCATCCCTAATTAAAAAAAGTTTACATTATTACCTATTCAATAAAAAAAGAATCATAGAAATCGGTATAGGAACACCAAACTTATACATGAAATACGATAATAAGCCATCGCGCCGTCGCGCGTGAATACTGAATCATGCTATAAGGATTATTTTTGTGTAACGTGATATATTATATTTCCCTACTAAAATACGAAAGTTAATCTGTCTGTTACATCAAAACCACTGAATAGTGAGGAAGGACATATGCTACTTTTTTACGAAAAACGACGGAAACGCGGACGAAGTCGCTGGCAAAAGCTAGTTGTATAATAATGTTTTATTATTGCTTCTTTAATTTCTTTATTATTATGTTTATTTCCCTGTACTAAATGTAATTTTACTTCTATTGCTTGTGCCTCTTTAATTACTGAATATTTTTCTCTATGTATGTCATGCTCTACTATCGCTTTAATAAGATAATCGCTTTTTTCTTCCAAATACTGTCTATATTTAATAATCTGCGTTTTGTACATATACTCTACGTTTATTAGGCATTTTCCACCTTGAGTAACTGGCAAGTATAGTCTTTCCACATCCGCTTTCTGCTGCTGCGCCTTTTTCATTGCCATTAGTTTTCTTGTTTTGACATAATTTTCTTCAGATCGCTATTCTTATAATTTATTACACCAAACGAATAAAGTACCACAGGAATAGCATAGGTATTTATACCTTTAATCAAATAACGTGAGTTTAGATGTGTATTTAGTAATTTCTTAATTCTTTTAAAATATTCTTTACTTATTTGGTCTCAAATAATGCTATGTTCTATTTTTCCTGACTCGTGTACACCTAAATATTTATACCTATCTCCTATTGCAAGTTGCTTAAACATTTCACCGTTCAATAAAATGTGACCTTCACCTATTGTATAGTTTCTATATCCTGAATTAATATCTATTATGTTACATTTATCTAATCCAAGCCTCATTCGCTGGTAAATATCTCTAGACTATCTAACAAAATCTTTAAATTGCTTTTATTATTTGCATATACCTTAAGATCATCCATATATAAAAGATGATTGATCCAGACACTATCTTTAAGTTTATAACCTTTAATTTGATATTTATTCATAATGAATGAAAGGGGATTAACAGCCAAACAGAACAATAAAGGTGACAGAGAATCTCCCTGGAAAATTCTCCGTCTTATGTAAATTGGGTCGGTGGTTATACTTTCTCGGGAACCACGGGCTGTCATGATCACCTTCCAATAGGGCATGGCTAACTTAAGAAAATTCCTAACCATAGGTGGGCATTTATAAACATCTAGTATCTTTAAAAGCCATTCATGAGATACACTGTATACGCTTTTTGGTAGTCAACCCAGGCCATGCTTAGATTCTTATGGGATTGATGTGCATCCTCTAATATAGCTTTGTTGACCATAAGGTGATCTTTACATCCCCTGGCTCCCCGCCGGCATCCTCGTTGTTCTACCGCCATTATGCTGTTTCTATCGCAATGGTCATAAAGTACATTAGCTAAAACTGCAGTTAATAGTTTGTACATACTTGGTAAACAGGCAATAGGCCTCCAGTTCTTTGGATCTTCCGTATTCTCATTTTTGGGTATTATATTATGCAATACATTATATTATATTATATTATATTATATTATATTGTATTGTATTGTATTGTATTGTATTGTATTGTATTGTATTGTATTGTATTGTATTGTATTGTATTGTATTGTATTGTATTATATTATATTATATTATATTATATTATATTATATTATATTATATTATATTATATTATATTATATTATATTATATTATATTATATTATATTAGTATTGTATTGTATTGTATTGTATTATATTGTATTATATTATATTATATTATATTATATTATATTATATTATATTATATTATATTATATTATATTATATTATATTATATTATATTATATTATATTATATTATATTATATTATATTATATTATATTATATTATATTATATTATATTATATTATATTATATTATATTATATTATATTATATTATATTATATTATATTATATTATATTATATTATATTATATTATATTATATTATATTATATTATATTATATTATATTATATTATATTATATTATATTATATTATATTATATTATATTATATTATATTATATTATATTATATTATATTATATTATATTATATTATATTATATTATATTATATTATATTATATTATATTATATTATATTATATTATATTATATTATATTATATTATATTATATTATATTATATTATATTATATTATATTATATTATATTATATTATATTATATTATATTATATTATATTATATTATATTATATTAGTATTGTATTGTATTGTATTGTATTGCATTGCATTGCATTGCATTGTATTGCATTGCATTATATTGTATTGTATTGTATTGTATTACTATTCCCGGACACATGACTCAATATTTTTAAATTAAGGGCGCCTTCAAATTAGCCGCTAATTGTCGCGCGGAGGCAGCGCGCCTGCAACGCTGCGGCCGTGCTGCTGTAGCTTGGTTCGAGAAGCATAGTGTTGTATATTTAGTTTCACGATGGACTCTGACGAAGAAACACTGCTATTAGTGTTACTATTAAAAAGAAAAAGGATTTTGGACAAAAAACAAAAAAAGAAGCCTAAGAAAACGTTACCGTTATTTTGTATAACTTAACAAACTGAATTTTATAAAGTGAAAGATTACAGTGACAAAAAAAAATCAGAGTTACTTAAGATTATCAAGAAAACAATTATACGAATTACTTCCCCGTTTGGAACGTTAAATTGGAAAACAAAATACACAAAATACCTTCAAAATTACTATTTGTGCTGAAGAAAGACTATTTATAACCCTCAGGTGAGTAAAAATTGCCAAAAAAATACATAATAATTGTTTTTTTTTATGTACCTGGGTCGAATATGACCACTTTAAGGTTTGTTATATTTTTTTAATAATAATAAAGCTAAAACAAACAAGTTTTAGCACTTATTCATGAAGAGTGGTTATTTATCTTTACAACAGAAGCAATAAAATACAAAGACATTAAACGATAAATAGTATTTTAAACAGTTTTAAAAAAAAATGAAATTGGCCATATTTCCGACGGGAGCGGTAAATATATGTGGCCATATTTAGCCTGCGTTCAGACATGCAGGAATCGTGCGTTTACGAATCGCGCGGTTTCAAACCGCAAAATTGTGATGCTATTCAGACACGCGCGGTTAGTATGCGATTTCGTGCGGGTTAGCGTCAGTTTCAAAATGGAGGTCGACGAAGAAGTGTGTTTACTGTGGTTGCTCCTTAAAAAAAAGAAAAGAAAAAGGCGGTATTGGGTGCATCCAATATTACGTGACCGACTAGTACATGGTCAGTTCGTAACATTATATCCCAAATTAAGAATGTATGATAACAAATTTTTTGACTATTTGAGAATGTCAATAAAATCTTTCGATGAACTAATTGAACTGATCAGGCAAGATATTTCATGCTCTGAAACGCATTTGAAGCCAAGCGTGTCACCGGAAGAGAAACTCGTAGTAACTTTAAGGTAAGATTTATTTATTGTTCTTCAAAATCAGCATAAATATTTTCTATAACTGTAGAGGACTGAGAGCCAGAACTAAATTGCGATGGTGACGGTGACGGTGCCGGAACAGGAGGAGATGATCCAGATGTAGTAAAATATCCTTGCGGGCTTGTATACTGTTGTCCTTGCCAATACGTAGGTGTGATCTGCTGAGTATTGTAGCGAACAGGGGGTGGTAAGCTTTGTCCTTTTTGTATCACTTGAAGTAATTCAATTTTGGTTGCTAAACGCCTATTTTCTGGTACTTTTCTGAGTTCTTTATATAACGACAAACAAAAGAGTTTGTCGTCATCTTGCTTGGTAATACTATTTTCTTGAAGTTCATTCTGAAAATGTTTTCGGGACTCGATACTTTTTTCTATTAAAACAGCTATTTTTTCTTCTGGCACTTGTGATTTCTTACGTTTAGGGGGACGTATTTCAGTGGCTTCGGTTGCATTGGCGTTTAGTTCACTTGTCTCCTCACTTTGCCTTTCATTCTGTTCTTCAATATTAGTTGTAGTGTCTTTATTACTTACACTATTCTGCAGGAAAGATAATCTTGAAAAATACATATATCGGGCTCCTTTACGAGCACCTGAACCAGAAGGAGTTGTTTTTTCTTTTTTGTATTCTTTATTGTAGCAATCTCGTATGATTTTCCATTTTTTTTGGAGTTGTGTACCTAAAATAATAACATTATTAATAATATTCTTGTTTCAGATATCTTGGTACGGGTTGTTCATTTGGAGAACTAAGCTACAATTATCGCCTAGGAAAATCGACGATTACTGGAATTGTCCGCGAAGTATGTAAATCATTGTGGAATAAGTTGGTAAACATAGTCATGCCCGAAGCGACTGAAGATATCTGGAAGACAATAGCACGAGACTTTGAGAGATATGCAAATTTTCCAAATTGCATTGGTGCTATAGACGGCAAGCATATCCGAGTTATAAAGCCTGTTGATTCGGGTTCTTTGTATCATAACTATAAACATTACTTTTCCATAGTGCTCTTAGCACTTTGCGACGCCAACTATTGCTTTACTTATGTTGATATTGGGGCTTATGGCAAAAGCAGTGATTCTGCTATATTTAAAAATTCGGTTTTTTATAAACGCCTGACAGAAAAATCATTAAACATACCAACACCTAAACCAATATCTAATGTAGACCTAACACCAATGCCTTATGTTATAGTTGGAGATGAAGCCTTCGGCTTAGCAGAAAATTTAATGCGCCCATATTCAGGCAAATGTTTACCATATGAAAAAAGGATTTTTAACTATAGGTTATCGAGAGCCCGACGTAATATTGAGTGCACTTTTGGTATTTTGGCGAACAAATGGCGCATCTTTCATAGGCCTATAAATGTAAACATAGATTTTGCCGAAGATATAATAAAAGCTTCTTGTGTTCTACATAACTATGTGCGGACTAGAGATGGTCTAAAATTTAAAGATACTTTATATAATGCACCCATGACTTATCTCAATACCTTGCATGCGGGAAGAGGGACACCGTCATCTTTGAATATCAGAGGTAAATTCGCTCATTACTTTGTGAACGATGGGCGTGTTCCATGGCAAGACACAAATATATAGCTGCAACTAACATACCGTACTTGTAATGTTTAGGTACATAACTAAATGTAAACAAACGAAATATGGTAATACCGTTGTGACCTTCATTTGAAAAATGCTCGAAATGTCTGCATAAAGCAGCCGAAGTTTGTTTATATTTATTTAAGTACCTAAAGTATACGGAGAGTATAATATACGCTTCATAACAATAATTATAACATAATTCTGTCAATTATTTTTTGGTGAATAAACCTACTTACTTAAAATATTCTTTTTTTCCACCGTGTCTTCGCAATTTCCAAATATCTCCACCAACTCTTGCCAAGCTCGGTTCTTGATAATTTTATTTGAGTAATCATCACACTGAATGTCCCATATTGCAGGTCTCTTCTCCACCTCATCAATAAATAGTTCAGTGTCGAAACGATCCATGGCGAACTCACGAACATTGACGTGCTCACCGCGCGGTATCCGCAACGCAACTGAACGCGAAGTAAAGACTCCATAGTAATAGAAACGCGCGGGAGCAGCGCGATTCTATTTTCTGGCGGTTGGGTTGCGGTAACCGCGCGGCTTGATTAACCGCGCGGTTATGTCTGAACGATTACTAACTAACTCATATAAATAAGACCCGCGCGATTTCCATGCGATTCTATAATCGCGCGGTTCCCGCCGTGTCTGAACGAGCGCTTACTGTATGAATTTACTAGTTTAAAAAACTTCTGAATAAACTGAAATAAAAATGTATATTATGTTTTAATAGAGCTTTTATTTAAAATATATTCTTTGGGCGACATTCAGTACAAATAAAGAATTATCTTTACAAGTAATATTTTTAAATATATCAAAATTAACAACCGTTTAGCTAACTTGTGTAGAAAACAGAGGTCAATAGCGGCAAACAATTTAGGGAATGAAGAACAAATAGAAGACATTGAACATGACAAACATTAAAACATGAGAAACATTAAAATAAGACAAATATTAGAAAAATACACAACATTAGAAACATTAAAAACACTACAGGAGTATTCAACTACGCTTCTCCAATGTGTAGAAAAGGGAAACCTATTGAAATCTCGAATTTCTGTTACCCGAATCTTAAAACCCCGAAAACGGTTAGTAGAACTTTTAAAAGACAGATGTAATGAATTACAACTTTTTAAAATTCCTTTTTTAATTTCCCAGATGAATCAATTTCCAGGTGCACTAAAACCAAATTTCCAAAAAAGTATTTTTTTGTATCTCATATTCTCATAATCCAGATATAGTTATACCAGATTCTCAGAATACTTTTTTTTGTTCCCCATCGTACCATTTTCCAAATAAATTATTACCAAATTTTTTATAATCTTTTTATTTGGTTCCCATACAATCATATTCCTGATAAACTATTGCCAGATTTTCATAGTCTTTTTATTTTATTCCCATACAATCGTGTTCCAGCTCAACTATTTCAATACATAATATTATTTTTTATTTTCCATGCTAACAATTTCCAGAATTATTACTAAATTTATTGTTTTATTTGCCCATTAAAGACAGGTTTAAGTGTCAAAATCGACTCAGTAGGTTAGGTTAGAACTGCGACCGAAGCGAGCACACGAGCCGAGCGAGCGAAGCGAGCGTGAAAACTGAATTTTCATTCATCTTTACTTCTACTCTTTGGATTGAAAATACAAGGATTTAGTTTTTCTGCATATCGTTTATATAAATGTAAAAAAAATTGATTTAAAAAATCTGGATATTGTTTGTCTGGATATCAATTAACTGTATTTCAAAAATTTGTGTTTTAAAAATCTGGATTTTGTGCATTTAAATTTCGTGTGTCTGGAACTCATTCGTCTGGATTCTAAAACGTCGTACAAATGAATAAATGGGCAAATGAAATTCGGAGTTGCGATTATATGGCAAACAAAACTTTGTAATTTAAAAAAACGGGATTATGAAAAATGTCCAAACGTTTTCGGGATTATGATATTCGGAATATTAGAATTCGGGATTAAGATAAATAACCGTAGAGGAGCCAGAAAAAATGAGTTTATTTAAATTTTCAAAAGTGTGTAATACGGATATCGCAATACAATATGAAGTATATAGGTGCATAGTACATGATGTATATTGATTTCCTACCAAAGTTTATCTATTCAACAAACCACAAGAATTTGCGGTTAATTTTTGTTTTAATATAATATTATAACTAGCGTTTATTGCCTCCTTAGTAGGTTACCGTTTACTTACTTATATAATAAAAGTATGTACTTATTTGAAAATAAATGGTATTTTTCTTTAAAATACATGTCTAATATCTAATTTAGACAACTACCTATTTATTTTTATACATTTTTTTAACTATGGCCGCGGCCCGACACATTTATCCTAGAATTGTCCCGGACGTGATGAGTTTCTATCTGGCAACCCTATGTGGAGCAGACTTTTGATTCAGTTTTCGAATCTCTATTATTCTTGTGCTCCTTTAGTTTGGATAAAGGAATCTCGTCGCTACTATCGAAATCGTCATAGGAACTTGGGTGGGGTTCTATAAAGTTCGATCTATCTACTTGAGTTGGGTGCTGTGGATTATTATCAGAAGCGTTGTCTAGAATTGCAGCAGAACGATTTGCAGTATTTGGCAATAGATGTTCACTTGTCTGGGAATCTTTTTGATCTGGATTCAGTATAGGCACCGGATTTTCAACAGAGGTATCAGTTCGAGCAAGAGACTGCGTAGGTGGAGTTGAATTATGTTCGTCGTTATTTGGAAGAACATGAGGAGGAGTAACCTGATTTCCACTGACATCAATAGCGTCGCTATCAATTGGATCTTCATTAACTTGAGGAGGATATAACAGGTTTTCGCTAGCATTAGTGGCGTCGGCGATGTCCATGGGATCATTATTTTCTTGATTTTCAGAAGGTCCAAGTATTGTGGGATTAAAGGTAGGTATGCTGGGAGCGTATGCCTCTTCTGGTATCCTTGCTGGATTAAATGGAAAAAAATCCGGTCGCTTCAAATCCAGATTTAATATTAGCAGGTGTCGCAGCTTTGTCCCACGCTTTGGAAAATAATATCCCAAACCTCTGTTTTGGGAAGACAGGAAAATACCTGTCTTCACGTACTGACCAGTACTTTAAGACTTTCTCGTCCCAGTAATATTCAAAGGATCGAAATACTGATTTATCCATCGGCTGTAATTCATGTGTGGTGTTACTAGGAAGGCAAAAAAGCTTGTTGTCGAATTTTTCTGCTGCTTCAACAATCGAATAGTCTAAGTAGCATTTGGCTCCATCGAAGATATGTAAACAAGGTCCTGGCAATTTAAATTTTGAAAAATGGTGAATCCAGTTCACAAACGTGTCAGAGTTCATACTCCCTTTGGGTGTCATTTGAGCTATTGAGCTGGTTGGTAAGGAATCTACCCATTCTGGCTTCATGCGTTTGCCTTTAAACAGAATCATGGGCGGAATAGCATGGCCCAAGGCATTGCCACATGATACTATTGTGACATTCTCCCCGTGTGCTGGTGCTACTAAATGTTCTCTCTTGGATCGTTCAGCCAAAACTTCTGGGGATTTGTGTAAATTAAGCTGGCAACCCTCTTCGTCGATATTAAAAATGTGTTCCGGTTTATTCATAATGTCATTATCTTCCAAGACTTTCTTTAACTTAGCAAAATAATCAGAAACGACTGCTTTATTCAACTTTTGTGCCCTTGCGGGATTTAGGTTTTGTGCCTTTCGTCTGCTGATATTCCTATGACGTTTTAAAAATCCCAGCTCAGCATCCCAGCCCAATTCAACCAATCTCGTCCCACCATTAAGTCTCCACCTGAAGCTGAAATGTTATTTCGATCACAGAATGTCTTTACGTTTCTAACTCTGTGTAGTCGATCAGCTTTATTTTCGTCGTCTTTTTGAGAAAAATGCAACATCTGCAGGAGAAATTCGAATCGGTTACGAGACATTATGGTGCGCGGAAAGTTTTGACCAATAATTTTATCCCGTGACCAATAATCAGACATTTTGGGTAGCTTTACCAATCCCATAAACAAAATCAAGCCAAGCATTTTTTTTATTTCAAGAATGTTAGTAGGCGACCAATTGCGAATACGTTCACCTTTAGTGGCTGTTTCTGAGTTAGTTATCTTAGTAAATGCAAAGGCATTGGTATCATCGGCAATTTGTTGCAAAATATCATCCGTCACCAAAAGCGTGTAAAAGGCAGCAGGGGATGTGTCTGTCAATGTCATGCGTACGTTTAATGGCAAGCCAGAAATTTCAGTAAAGGGAATTATTCGACGTTGATTACCTCTTGGATTTGTCCATGTTGAGCGTAGTGAACTTTGTGCTAGATCTTGAATGCGATTCTGGAGTTCTGTGTCCTCACTCACGCCTTGGTCCTCACTTCCTGATGAAACAAGTCGAAGCCGGCGCCGACTCGGTCCGCCGAGTTGAATATTATTCTCCTCGTCTGAGCTTAGATTTCCAGAACCGGATTGCTCAAGAATTTGACCTTGACCTTCAGCGCGTTCCTGGTCCTCATGGTTTAAACCCAATACATCTCGTATTTTTTCTTTTATTCTTCGAGGCATTGTTGGTATATCAAGTCGACGTTTTAGCCATGGTTCAACGAGTTGTTCATGCAATCGTTTCATAAAGCTTCTTCGTGACAGTAGTTTACCTCCAGACACCAAGACATTATGGCAATATATGACGTAAGAGTTGATACTCGATATATTGAGCATGTCATAAAACATGCACATGGGCCACCGGTTAGTCTTACGATTACACGACATATTTGAACACATCTGGTCAAATGTGTCGACGCCGCCTTTTGTGGCATTGTAAAATTCTATAATGTATGGTTTTTTCGATGTTGGGTTCACAGTTTCTTCTTCGTCACATGAGGACAACAAATATACCATTTTGCTCGGCTTCGTTTTGAATGATAGTAGAGTTAGTGGCCCATCATAACAAAACATGGAAGTGCCAATCGCTCTACCTCGGCTGTTCTTCATTTCTTCCGATATTTCTTTTTTGTTGGCCCGCAATGTTCCGACTATTGTTAACTTGTAAGGTTGTTGTAGCAGTTGTTTAGCTAATGGGATGGATGTAAACCAATTGTCAGTGGTTACGTTTCTGTTTGAGCCATAAATACTCCGTGTTAGTTCTTTGACAACATATTCACCAAGGGGTACTCCTCCAGTATTTGTACCTCTTCCAAGATAAGGCCTGGCGTCAATCATGTACCTGGTCCCACTGTCACACATCATTTAAATTTTTAGCCCGTACTTAGCAGGCTTGTTAGGGATATACATTTTAAATTTACGCCGACCACGAAATGCCAGCAATTGCTCGTCGATGGTAACGTAAGTCCCATATTTTTCGAATTGGTGTGAGTGGATCAGACTGTAAGGTTCCTATTCTGATAGCCCTGTCATCAAACCTAAGGCATCTTATGATGAAATCAAACCTTTCTCGACTCATACACGAAATGTATCGGGTTGCGCAGAAAGACGTGTTGAACAATTCATCACTTGTAAGATGATTTTCTTTCAACGTAGCTGCCAATAATAAAACACCGAAGAGAGCGTTGAGTTCCTCGTTGCATGTTTCGTTTTGGGTTGATGTAATAGTCTCATAGCTTTGTTTCTTTATTACTATTTCAGCATTGGTCCACTGCAAAACTTCCTCACATATTTGGTCTGTCATAAAGGAACTAAATAAAACGAAAGGATCTGTTAGGCCGGGACTCCACCAAAGCGGAGATGTGTGCGGTGTGCTGTGTGCTGTGCGAGAAGAGATGTTTTTCAGCTCGCGGGACTCCACCAAAGCGGAGATGTGTGCGGTGTGCTGTGTGCTGTGCGAGAAGAGATGTTTTTCAGCTCGGGTGCGAGGCGTTGAGTGCTCAGTACGCATTCTGACACGAAAGGTAGACGATGTCGCTATTATTACAAAAAAAGTATCTTCTTTTACTTGAAGAAGAACTACAGTCTGAAGAAGCAGAATTGATAGCTTTATACTACCAAAACAAAAGAAAACATCGGTTTTGGAAAAGAAGTCACTTGTATTACCATACCAGTCATGGAGAATTTTTTACTCTGTTTAATGAGTTAGATGATGAAAGTTTTACCAAGTCCTACAGACTACCGAGGAATATATTCTATGAACTACATAACTTAATTAAACCGCATATATTTAAGCAAGATACTAACTACAGGAGATCTATCTGCACCCAAGAGCGGCTAGCAGTATGTTTGAAGTAAGTACCTACCTAATTATTTTTTATTAAAGGGCTAAGTGAGAAGTACTCAAAACGAGAATCAAGAAGTACGAGAATACATGAAAAATATTATGTAAACTGAGGTATGTAAGGATTACGAGAAATCGAAATCCGTTGTCTCTTTCTACCCCTACGGGAGACTGGAGTGATGCATATTATGTAAAAACCAAATATATTTTTATATTATCTTATTTATTCATAAAGAAAACAAAAAAATCAACTGCCGTTCTGGGAGTAGCAAAAAAAACGTAAGGTTATATTAGAAACATAACGTACAAAAAAATTATAACAGTAAATCACATGAGACATATTGCTTTCTTTTCCATATAGTTACAAATTATCATATGTGTCTTCTTCGTTTCTGAATGCTTCTTCTATCTGTTCATCGGTCATGTGCGTATCTTCCAAGCTTGGAACAGGTGCCTGTGTCGAACTTGGACCCGGTGTTTGTGTTGAGCTAGGAACCGGTGCCTGTGTTGAGTTAGGACCACCGGCCTGTGTTGATGTAAGAACCGGTGCCTGTGTTGAGCTAGGACCCGGTGTCGAACTTGGACCCGGTGCTGAAGTGTAACCGGGGGAATACCAATTATTTTCATTTGTGTTATACCATGTGTTTTGTAGCTCAAGTTCTTCCAATTCTAAAAGAACATTGAAAATTTTACGTTTAGCCTGAAGCTGCATATATTGAGAAAGTTTTTTTACACTTTTTGATATCGACAGAAAAAAAGTGTCCATTTCGTCAAGGGTATTATTTTTCTCTATCAATGATTGTATTTCTAGTTTTTCTTGGCGTATTCTTTCACGGTTTGCATGGTGCTGTATAAGTAAATTACTTATTTCATCCGATTTTCTTGTTGCATTTCTGCATGTCGAGGCTGAGACGCTTGATGTCGGTGACGGCGAATGTTGTACAGATGGACGATCTTCTGGAGTGCTTCTTGTATGATTGCTTGATGTTTCAAAAAACTCATCGGTTACATTATTTTCCAATGAATTTGTTTCCTGTTCATTTATATTTGTTTGTGAGGTATAATTTGTAGTCCTGTTTCTATTCGTCATATATGGTATCAAAAATTCCATTACCTTCTCATATTTCCATTCACGAATTTGTTTACCACTCTGTCCACTTCTAGTGGCATTCTTCCTTTTTAATGCGTCCCGGTGGCTGTCTCTCAACTTTTTCCACTTAGATTTAGCCGTTTTTACTGAAATAAAAATAATTGAAATCATTATAAATATTAAATGTTGACATTGCCATAGTCAAAATATACTTACCGCATTATCACTCATGCAGAATTTATAACCATTATAAATATTTAAAAAATACCAGAGTTTCAAGGGAAACCAATTTATAAATAAAAATATCTGAAATCAAACATACAAAACGGATTGTATCTCTCGTACGTGGTCGCGGCAGACGGCGGCGTCGAAATTTGAAATGTTAATAAATAACGAGTGATAAATCCATTTTATTTGTTTGATTTCAATGTGTTGTGCTCGTGTGAATCTTAGACTTTTAATTGTTTATTTTCTATTATTTAAAAATGGCTATAACTTTTGAACGAGTGAAAATTCTGTAAATACATAATTTCAGTAATGCCTAATCTTTTATAGTTCCGGAAACAACACGACACTGATTAAGATATTATTTTGAAATGACCCTTCTATTCTAACTGAAACCACGACACAAATATAAATCTATATTATAATTATCACAGGTATTTGGCGACTGGTTCAAAATTTTCACGAATAGCTGAAAATTTTAGGATTGGAAAATCGACTGTTCCAAGAATTATAGAAGATGTCTGCGATGCCTTGTGGACAGTATTACAACCTTTGGTTATGCCAGAACTTAATGAAAATGATTGGAAAAAAATTTCAAAGCAATTTGAAGAAATCTGGCAATTCAAAAACTGCGTCGGGGCCATTGATGGCAAGCATGTGTACATGTTTGCACCCCCAAAATCTGGGTCCTCATATTACTGTTATAAACACAGGTTTTCAACTGTAATGATGTGCGTAGCCGACGCTACCCGAAGAATAATTATGGTAGATATAGGTTCAATGGGAAGGTTCAGCGATGGTGGTATTTTTGCTGATAGTATATTCGGAATTCGTTTGAGAGAAAACAGACTAAATCTACCACAGCCACAACCCTTGTACCAAAATGGAGAACCTGTACCGTTTGTTTTTATTGGAGACGAAGCATTCCCTTTGATGCCTAACTTAATGAGACCATATCCACGCGATAATTTAAATAACGAAAAACGAACATACAATTATAGACTTTCAAGAGCTCGTCGTATTGTGGAAGCTACATTTGGTGTATTATCACGGAAATGGTACGTATACCGTAAAGAATTTGAATGTAAAATAGAAACAGTGGAAAAAGTGATAAAAGCAACGTGTGTTCTACACAACTTTTTAATTGACAAGATGCCTGGCTATCTAGATAATAATGAAACGGGTTTGGCCACGACTATGTTTAACGACACAAACGTGGAAAATCTATTATCGAATGACAATATGGATGCCTATCAAGTTCGAGAAAAATTCTGTAGTTATTTCAACAACGAGGGCGCCGTTCCATGGCAAGACACTCGTATTACAATATTACTTGAACGAAATACTTAGTATAATAAATTGCACTTACCGTCAGATAATTGAGTTTCTTTCAAAACGTTCTCCCAAGCTGCATCTTTGACGTCAGTAAGTTTATAGGTATCTATTGATGTGTTCCATAGACATGGATATTTTTTTACTGATTCAATAAATTGTTCATCCATTACGTTTTATTTAAATTAACTAATTGTTTACGTTGAAAAATACAAACTGCACGAATTATAAGCGTGTGCTCGCGTGCACGGTACTAGCAAGATGGCCGGCCGGCGCGCGCGCGGGGTTCTGCGGGTTGCTAGCGGGCGAGAGGGAGGAGGGTGACATCGCTCACTGCACGCCGCTCACATCTCTCGTCTCCACTGCGCGTCGTCCGCGCACAGCTCACATCTCCGCTTCCATCGCGACATACAAATATTACACATCTCCGCACAGCGATCTCCACTGAAGCTGAGCGGAGAGGAGACGTGTCAATAACTCAATTCTATTGGTTGTTTAAAAAACATCTCCTCTCCGCTCGTCTCGTCTCCGCTTTGGTGGAGTCCCGGCCTTATGCTTCGGACTGAACGAGCTGGTCCTCTAGCCGTGCGAACGATATTTATCGCAGAAGTTCGAGAAGAAGTGTGTCCTTCATTAGTTGCCCACACGTGACGATTTTTGCCTCGAATATTGGCTTGAGACAAGTGGATAATGTAGTTGGAAGCCGATGAAGTATTGTCACTGAGAGGAAGTGCATCTGAAGGTGATCTTTCTTGTTCCTCTTGAATATTTAAAGGTGGACTTACTTGTGTTTCTTCAGTGTCCGAGGGTTCGTCGTGAAAGTCACTTTCCCCGTCACCAGCCAATAAAACATCCTTATTTTTACTATAAGAAAAAACATCATTTGTGTTGACATAATCGTCATCATCTAATGAACGAACTATGTCGTCATCTGTGATCAACCGCGCAGCCATTCTTCGCTATCAACGAAATAACTAAAAGAAAAAAAAAAAGAAAAATCAACATAAATTATAGGTATAAAAGTTACGCATAAGCTAACCATTCGTCAAAATGACGAGTATGCAGTAGGTATCTCAAAAACAAAAGTACTTGCCGGCTAAACGCGACCACCACGCGACGTAGTCAGTGACGTAGCGGTCACTAAGTTGGCTCGAATCAGCGAGTGTGTAGGTAAAACCATTAGAAAGGGAAAGGGAGATATTTATTAGATGCTCGTCATTTTGACGAACGTTAGCTATCTAGGGTTAAAAACACCCGGCTCGCATTCTACATCTGTTCCACGTCTTCTACGATTCCAAACACCTTGCTGCTTGTTGTACGTATAATAGGATGGAACCTCATTATATAAAATGGATTTTGCGAAATTATCTGTTTCGCAATGACGAAAAAATGAATTAAGGTGGTTTGCCTCGGGTTGTCTAACCTTTCTGCTATATTTTCAGACTGAAAATGTACTCGTTGCCCGCCTTCGAGGTGCACATCAAGGTGAATTACTGGTGGATGTCGTTCATGTATCGGAAAACTAAAAAAAAACGCCAAACTGCTTCCGAAGAGCTCATATATCAGCCAGATTGTTATCTCGTGACTTCATCATATTCATTGTTATTCCTTAGCGCGATCATGGCTTGGTCACTGCCCTTATTGATGTATTTCCAAATATATTTTATGGACTCCACGCTATTGCAAATTTCGACATTTATGTGTGCCTGAAATGTTTTTGATAAAACTAGCGAATACGGTACCACCCATCTATTGTCCAGTACTATTTCTTGTCCACGGAGCCTGCTAGTAGTTGTGAAACCGCCTTGCGATGGTGATCTTCGCCGATACAATGGATACCCATTTTCCCCCGATACGGTTTCTTCTAAAAATGCTTTGGGTATCTTTTAGAGCACTTACCTTCATGCATGCATGGGGATTCCCTATTTAAAACTCCACATGGCCCGTGAACCATGTGTGGCACTTATAACACTGTCAACAGCTTCAGGATGAATTTTGTCTTCTAGCCACAGGAGAATGTGGGTGTGAGGCAAACCACGCTTTTGCCATTCGACGCTGTACATATAACAAAGAGCTGGACTGAAAACTTTTCCTTTTGTTAGAAGATTTATCAAAATTTGTAGTTCTAAATGGAAAACTCTTGCAATTAAATCATGCCTATCGTAAGACACCTGTCCTGTTAGAAGATGTTGAGTGATTTCGGTCCACTTTGGATTGGTGGCAAACGTAATGAATAGGTCCGGCCGGCCGTATTTCCGGACGTAACAAAAAACATCTTGGGTTCTTTCGTGCATGTATCGCGGACCGCCTGTAAAACTCGATGGCAAAATGACCAATCGCCCCAAATTCTCGACGTTATTGTCGGATTGTATTGCATCCTGTAAATGCACGTATTCCTTAGAGCGCAATCGTCGTTGATTGGTACGAATGTACAGTAAACGTTCCGTTTCAATTTTAGCATACATGTCCACAATAAATTGGCTGAACAGTCCACGGAATCTTTGCAAATAAACGAAATTATTACGCCTTGATATGATATGAGTAAAATTGGAGGGCCGATATTTTTTTAATTGAAATTTGTTTCCCTAGTCGTAGGATTAACTTGGTAGAGTCCAAAATTGTATCCATCTTCACCATGACAATATATGAGCGTATATTGCAGTGCATCGTATGCTCTATGTGTTTCGTAAATGCGTTGCAGACGATCATCTCGAGTGCGTAGTACGATGTCACGCCTTTCGCACTCTTGGTCGACTAAAACAACCGCAACTTCGTCTGCAACGGGAACGTTGTGTCTCCCGCGGTGTTCACCAACAGGACGTCTATCTGCGCTGATAATTATTTTAAAGTTATTACTGCCTTGGGGAATCGATTCCAGCGCAACTTTGAAATTATGCACATAGCTAATAATGTGATTTAACATGTCTTGTAATCCTGATATAAGGTCACCGTTAAGCTTTGGAAAATGACGATTTCTAATATTAGCCTGTTCGGTATAATCCGACACAAAATAAATTTGCAGAAATTTAGGGTCATTTTCTGGTAACAATGATCCAATGAGATGATATACTTGACCTTGTACTTTGAACGTTGGCATGAACGGTCCCTCCGTTATTTGTTTTGCCCCAAAGGATGCCATTTGGAAAGCGCTGTTATATGATCGGATATCATCTAAAAAATGTTTAGACTGAGGATGATCTCCAACTAGAAGAGTTTTAATAAATTGTTCTCCCACATTTTCAAGATCCCCCATCTTGAAAATGTGGGAGAACAATTTTTCCACTTGAACAGCACACACCATTTGCTTCGTTTTTCCATTTCAGTGCATCACAAAAATTGCAAATTTCGGTCACACCACCCACAGACGCGAGGACCGCATAGTCAATTCTAGATGAATACGCAAATCCTGCTTTTTCCCTATTGTCCCATGGTAGAGTAATATTTGAAACTTCATATTCCAAAGACTCATCAGAGTCGCTAGTTATAACTTTGTTCAGATGGTATCGAGCTCGTTCAACGCAGAGGCGAGATTGATTCTGTTCTGCAGTTTCTGCTTGTCTCATTTCACCTATTCTTTCTCTTTCAGATGCTAAATAGATTTCTTCGTTCAACCGCGCGAGTACATAATTATCTCTGGCTGTTACTAATCGTCGTTCTCTCTCTGAGATAGACTCGCACTTGCGTAAGAGAGTGTGACGCTCTCGGTCAGCCGATAAACGCGCTTTGCGGTCCTCGCTGCTTTCTTAGGAGCGCAAAGTCGCGGTCAGAATTCTTTGCAAACATAAACGCGGCCGGGGTTAAAATTTTTTTTTACGCTACTGTCGGTACTATTTTGCCAACATTTATTAACGGTGTAGTGTGAGTGAATCCATGTTTCGTCTAGAAACTTAAACGGTTTTTTATCTGCGCCAAGGTCATTGTTTTCTTTCATCCGGCGCAGGTAGCGAGCCCTCCACGCGGCAATGTCTGGCTTTTGTATTAAGATTGTATATTTACATTTTTGTTTGATTGTAGGTACATTACATTTTTACATTTTTTGAATTTATATCCCAAATGGTCAATATCAATCAATTTTTCTAAGGTAACTTCTTTCACCTTTAAAATTTATATCCCTTTTAGCCACTGCCAAGATTTTCTTTAATGTTGGGATTTCTTTTCTTACAGTATAAAAACTGTTAATAATATTACGTATGGCTTAGATGTCAAAATCATAAATTCCGATTTTTTTTTGTAGTTGCGCTTTTTACCTGGTGTTGACAATTTTTCTTCACGTGTATCGTTGCTAGAACCTTGACTAGTACTCGTACTCGGTGTAGCATGTGCAGTGACGCATGCCGCAATTCTTTGGCCTCCTTTTTTATTCTCATCAAAGTACATTTTGATATTCCTGTTGCAGCACAGGTTCGTTTAACAACTTGATCTACAGGTATTACGATTTGCTTGTTAGCTTTCTCTGATTCAAAGAAAGCGAGAACTTTCAGGATTAAAGAATGTCGGCCACGGCCCATACATGCTGTGACCTGATAATAAAATATCGCGACCATGAAAACTGTATGGCTTAATACGTTACCCTGGGCACATTAATCAATATAAAATTGAAAATATTTTTTTTAAAGCAGAGAATCGTTTAATTTTACAGGTAATTTATAACTTTTGAGGTTATGATTTACTTTAAGTCTGCAGCCATGACTACAACCTTAGCTAAACCGCAAAACTAAATTAATAGTCTGTATAATATTATTTCCTGTTATATATTTAAGACATAGGTGCAGCGCAATGTGCATGAATCAAAACTTTTCTAATAGGTACATGACTTTTACTATATGATGCCTCAGATGAAATAAAAAAGGTATGATGCCTTAGTAGCTTGTCACAACAGTCAAGCTAGACTGTTTCATAGTAGGTAACTGTTTAACATGATTATGAAATATAAATAAAATGCTTCCACCCTTTATCTTGTAATAAAAATCTACTCATCTGTCGTACATATCTCAAAGGTGAGGTGGAATAAACATAATAAAATGGTACCGGGTTACAAGGGGTAAATAAAAATTCAATTTGGTTATATTAATTTATTCCATGTCGTCTGTTATGACAACCGAATCTAAATATTCGGCAGGAGCAGACACATTTGAATGGTATCGAGCCCATCCAAGGTACCACACAAATGTCATGACATGAGCACAACACCCAACTGTGCGTCGCCCTACCAAGCAATTGCAACAATACTCTGCTATACCCTCTCTCCCTGATATCAGATTTTCTATTAAAATGTAGACATAGTATTGTTTTCGAGATATATGTCTTGACTTTATTTTCCCCCGTATCAGAGTATTGTTGCTACTTCCTCTCAAATTGTATGCTGAAGTATTTATGCTGTCAGTTGCTACTTCAATTCTGTACCCACCATAAAACCTGATGTGCTCCCCATAGTAAGATCGTGCCTGTCGTATCTGGTAGGTTCCTAATGCGAATAGAATTAATTAATTCATTTCCATTCTAGGAAATGTGATTAGATTTTCTCTATCAGCCGTTATACTAACAAGTTTAATTTTTTTCATATTATTATTATTAAACCAATAGGGCCAAATTATTTTCAAAAGATAAACGTTCTCTGATAATATGTATCATTTCCCTTGCATCATCCCTATTTTTCAGGCGAACACCAAACCTGTTCAGAAGACTGGCCGCTATTTGAAAATGTTGCATCATATGCGGCACAGTCTTATTAAAATAATCTTGGCGTAATAATTTAAAATCTCTTTTAAAATATCCATTGACGACCTCCACCACCCATCGACAAATTGTTACACATCTACTTTTATTTGCTTGCTCTGTTGTCAGTTGATGTTCGCCTTCTAAAAGAGATTCTGGCATGTAGGCCTTGTAATTACAGTCTTCTAACAGGCTGATAGAATCCTTAAAACCCCTATCTAAAATAAAAATATCATTAGCTTGAAGATACAATCTGAGAGGAGAATTCTCATTTCAAATAGAGATGTCATTATCTCTGCATCCGATGTGGTAGCCTTGTATGGGCCAAAACAGTCAACAATGTATCCATCACATGACACAATTAAAAACGGTTTAAGTAGATTTCTATACTTATGCAGTGAGTGAGTATCCTTTTGGAACTTATAATTTGCACTTTTGTTGATGTATATGTAAGTGCCATCACAAATCAAAATGGTTTGGTTATTATCATCATTATTATAAACACCATTTGGCAATAACAAATTGTGTTGTAGTAAATTCTCCCTTGATATATGATTGATTCCAAGATTATTGGGAACAAAATCTTGCACCAGCAATTCCTTTATGTTGTGCATTAATCTTTCAAGGGTGCGACGAGGCACTCCTAAAAGTTTTGATAATCTGTCATCAGATTCTCCAGTTCTCAATTTCATTAGCGCAACAAGCCTCACAAATGTAATCATATTCAGTGATCTGAGAAAAGAAAAAATATATTACTACATAGGAACCTAAAAGAATTATTTTAATTATTTGTTGCGCATTAACGCATGCGGAGCGAATATTTGTAATTAAATACAAATAATAGAAGGAAAAACTTAAACCTCAGGCAGGACTCGAACCTGCGACCACTGGCTTGACGCGCCAGTCGCTTTACCAACTAAGCTACCGAGGTCACTGCCTGGAAGTTTAAATTTTGCCTTCTATTTTATTACGTCTTTTAGGGCGACGTATGAGACATCTAGTGAACCAACCTTACGGTTTGGCCTTCACCGACACTGATTAACAATCTGTTAATTCAGATGTCCGAGAGATGATGCAGCCCAATATTTATTATTTTTATTATTTGTTACGCATTAACGCATGCGGAGCGAATATTTGTAATTAAATACAAACAATAGAAGGAAAAACTTAAACCTCAGGCAGGACTCGAACCTGCGACCACTGGCTTGACGCGCCAGTCGCTTTACCAACTAAGCTACCGAGGTCACTGCCTGGAAGTTTAAAGCGTAAAAATAAATTCGTATTCTAGAAAACAGACAAAATGACAAAGTTGTACTCAAGTGTGCAGGCTAAGATGACTAAAATTCAAAAGTTAACAGATATGGCTATGATATTATAATATAAAATCTAGCCCGGGGACAAGTAGTTGCTAGTCCAATGAATTCAGAAAATCATCAAAATTTTAAAACCTCTGTAAACTCGAGCTATTTAAAAAAAAATGGGAAAATGTATAACTATTTTCTTTTTAGAAATAAAAAGTAAATACCTTTAACAAGATCCATCACTCACAGTTTTAAAAAAACTTAAACTCACTGACATAGTATGTTACTTCCGTACACGTAAAATTGCAATTAATAAGTGATTTTCTTACCCTTTCCTTATATATTAACCCCATTAGCTTATCAGTAGGTGACATTAGCGCAAAACAATGCTCGGAATT
Source organism: Diachrysia chrysitis (assembly GCA_932294365.1). Taxonomy (NCBI): domain Eukaryota; kingdom Metazoa; phylum Arthropoda; class Insecta; order Lepidoptera; family Noctuidae; genus Diachrysia; species Diachrysia chrysitis. The sequence goes on along the minus strand of OW028659.1, from coordinate 952,405 downwards.
GGGACACCTGGTTATCTGGTTAGAGGCTCAGGTAATCAATTTCAGGTAATTCGACAATGACTTTTGTCTTGCTAGCATGTTCTATTGAAACCACTCTGCGGCAGTGAAAAAATTAACTATCTAGCTAAGAATTACGGCCTGGTGAAAGACTGACTAAAATGTGCGGCATGCGTGTATCAACAGAAATTTTAACTTATGTACTTATTTGAAAATTTTCTCTTTTCGTCTACCTCGTAAGAACAATTACTATTATTAAATCGTATCATATCGTAGGATACAGGTAGTATAAGTTAAAACGTAGGTATTATCACAATATTTGTTAACTCGTACGTAAACACGAAAATAACCTTATTGTTGAAGTAAGAAGTAGAAATCGTAACAATTATTCGAGCTAAATGCAACACTTAGACGTATTTCGTTTTACGTTAATACAACGCGACAACGCTTGAAAAAGTTTAAAAAATCGAAAAATTCATTCGAAAATCGAAAATTCAAGTACCTGTCCAGCGTGAAATCGGTGGCACGATGGCGCAGTCACAGCGTCGCGTATTGGCCAAAAAATGAACTAATATCGATCCTTTATAGTTCATGTCACCACGGATAATTGACAGATGGCGTTGATATAAGTTTTAAGAATTTTGTTTTTCAATTGAATAGTTATTGTGTATTACACGAGTACATTAATGTTTAATAATGTGACAAATATTTCGGATGTTTAACTGAGTTTCTCAGGGTAGGCAGTGTCTCTTTGTCTCTATGGACTGCAGTACGCCACTGATTACAAGTAACTTCCAGTAACTTTTAAGACTTTTGGAATATAGGTGTTTCCCGATTCGAAAAATGTTTTTGGATTTCGATAATTGTTAATATCTATATATACGCAGTCTGTTCAAAAAGTACCCGGAATTCTCATTCTTCTAAAAAAAAATTTATTTATTCGTCTACATCTATATGGTCCCCTTCAAAGTAATCCCCCCTAGATATAATACACTTATGCCAGCGTTTTTTCCAGTCTTCGAAACACCCTTGATAGTCACTTTTTGTAATGCTCTGTAGCACTCTCAGCGATTCTGCCTTTATCTCTTCAATCGATGAAAAACGCTGTCCTTTCATGGGTCTCTTCAACTTTGGGAACAGGAAAAAATCACACGGAGCAATATCTGGTGAATAAGGAGGTTGGGGCATGATTACAGTCTTGTTTTTAGCCAAAAAATCACGAATAAGCAACGATGAATGAGCAGGTGCGTTATCGTGGTGCAAAACCCATGAATTGTTTTTCCATAAATCGGGGCGTTTTTTTCGAATTGCTTCACGCAAACGTCGCATTACTTCAAGGTAATACTCCTTATTGACGGTTTGACCTTTTGGCAAGAATTCTTTATGCACTATGCCATTATAATCGAAGAAAACAGTAAGCAAAACCTTGACATTTGATCGAACTTGACGTGCTTTTTTCACTCTTGGTGACGTTGAGTGCTTCCACGTGGACGATTGTGCTTTTGTTTCGACATCATAACCGTACACCCATGTTTCATCACCAGTTATGACCCTTTCAAGTAAATTTGGATCGTCGTTGACGTCGTTTAACAGCTCCTGAGCGATGGTAATGCGTTTGTTTTTTTGATCAAAATTCAGCAGTTTTGGAACGAATTTTGCTGCCACTCGTTTCATGCCCAAAACATTTGAAAAAATATGATGGCATGAGCCAACTGATATGCCAACTTCATTAGCAACTTCTCTAATTGTGATTCGGCGATCATCCATAATCATTTTTTCCACTTTTCTCACATTTTCATCGATTATTGACGTGCTGGGTCGACCGGAGCGTTCGTCGTCTTCAACGTCTTCGCGGCCATCTTGGAAACGCTTATACCACTCGTAAACACTTGTTTTTTTCATAGCAGACTCACCGTAGGCTCTCTGTAACATTTCGCACACTTGGTTACACTTTATTTCATTTTTCACGCAAAATTTAATACAAATTCTTTGACTCTTCAATTGTTCCATTGTTTAAACTAACAAAAATCGCCGAGCTCAAAAAAAACACGTCTACACTAGCCGCTACAAGACAGAATGTAAACAATGAATACAGCTGAAAATTTCACCATACATTAGGGACATGTGTACCAACACAATAAAAAAAATTTTGACCACCGGACTCTCCAGACGCGCGCAATTCAAAAATTCCGGGAACTTTTTGAACAGACCTCGTATATATATATAGTTATATCAATCCGTCAATTGTTGATCATGCGTGCTATATCGCGAGCACTTTGTTGATCCGAAAACCTATGTTGATCCGGGTGGTTTTTGTTGATCCAATATAATCTTTTACATACAAATGTGGTTCCGGTCGGATCAACAATTTACTCCGTTGAAGTTTAGGAAACGCAACCGAAATGTTGATCCAATATACAAATCCATTCCGATAGTTGTTGATCCTATTCAAATGGACCAATCAGAAAGGAGCAAGTCCTCCTACTGGACCTGCCTAACCCTTTGTAGCCCAACATCATATTTTTTTTTGTTACTTTGAAATATGATAGGTTTAAACAAATAAAAAAACACGTATTTCTCAAAAATGTTAATATATTTTTTATTTATTTGGCATTTAAGGGAGTGTAACATTACTGTAACATTGAGTCAAACGAATATCTACTTAAGTGGTATGAAAGGATCTAAAACAATTATTTTGTTTATTTTAGCATAATGCTACTCCACATTTCTCACAAATTGTTTGCGATACGCCAGTACATTTGGGAAACTTGCACCGAATCCTTTTTTCTACCCAAATCGGCCAGTGGCCAATTTGATCCTGCCTTACTGCCAATGGGGGGACATGTTGAGCTGGCCCCTTGTGTTTTTTGGCTTGAATTTCATTTTCAATTGACCTTCGGCTCTTGATATTTGGTTTCAAGCCTAATTTGCATAAAGTCTCTCCGATCTCAAGTCGAAAATCTGCTGAAGACAATTGTTTGTCACTGCAGTTTTTTGCTTGCCTTACTCTTCGATATAACAGCCAAGAATTTGCCATAGTCAGGTTTAATAAGTGATAAAACATCCGAACCTGCCATCTTTTACTTCGTATCAAAATTTTATACCTTCCCATAATACTGTCAATCAAATCTACGCCTCCCATATGCCGATTATATTCTCCAACGATATGGGGGCGATCGATGTTGATGTATTTTTTATTGGCCTTATCGTAACGTCTGACTTGGGCCTTCGGCAATTCACCAGCAAATGATGACACCAGAGTCACAACTTTGTTGTCTTTCCATATAACGTTTGACACATCAATTCCGTCCATATCCGCCACATATTCAACGGAAAAGCCGCGTTCTTTTTTCATTACTTCCTTGTCAGCGGGTAGTTTGCAATCTGGAATGCGATTGCGTCGTACTGTCCCAAGACTCAATATACCCTCTTTAGCTAAGTACTCCAGTAATGCCAAGGAAGTAAAGTAATTATCAAAATAAAGTTGATAATTCTGATGTCTTGGTATGCCCCGCGCCATTCTGAGTACTACGTTTGAAGATGCTCCTAAATCTGGTTCATCGGGGAGTACAACATTTTCAGCTCCTGTTTCAGGTTCAATTTTATAGGCGAAACCTGAGACCCCACTTAGTACAAAAATCTTATAGCCCCATTTGTGTGGTTTCTTGGGATTATATCTTTTCAGATTACTTCTTGCTTTAGTGGAGCAAATCTGTTCGTCTGCTCAAAGGTATGCCTCTAATGGGACTCCACTAAAAGTCCTATTCAAAGTGTCTACGACAGGTCTTATTTTGAAAATTCTGTCACCATTAGTTGCATTACGTGGGGGTAATTTAGAATTGTCATTGAAATGGATATACTGTCGAATTTTTTCAAACTTTTGCTTTGGCATTATTTCTTGAATCATGGGAGTACCAATAGATGTGTTCCAATGACTGGTTACTCTTGGAAATTGTATCAATGACATCATATAAGTTACACCGATAAACTGCTGAATATCGGTATCGGTAACTTGAAAAGATTGGTTAGGATTCTTTTGTATTATATAGAGATTTGTTTGTTCAGTAATAATACTTATCAATTCTTTGGGGAAAAGGTATAAAAAGAATTGAATTGGTGTATCGAGCTCAAGTAAATTGGGCGCTAAAGTAGTATCTCCTGTAAATCGTAACTGCTGATCGTTTAGAACTAGGTTTTTCTTTTTCCATTGTAATTGTCGTTTTTTCCGCTTTTGATTACTGGAAGTTTTATTTGAATGACTATCTTGCTGTCCAGGGTCTGCAGATGAAGGGCCAGCAATAGGCTCAATGCGTTCACATTCTTCAATAATTGCATCCAAATGAACTGCAGTATCTTCTTCACAATCAGATAAAACTTCTAAATCTTCTAATAACGGTTGAAAATCTGGATCAATAACGCTATCATCATCGTCCTCTAAACCATCTTCGCTATCATATTGGTGCAGTAAGTCACAAAAGTCATGATCCGTCAGTGATTTTGACCCCATTCTGAAATAATATGACATAATTTTACATCAATATCCACATACTTTAGTTAGAGTTAATACTTTCATCATCACTCAATGTAACAGAAATGTAACAAACATATAAAGTTACATTTTCTTCATAAAAAAGAAAAAATGTGCTTTGCCAACAATATATGAACAAAATCATTCACTTACCTATAGGTTTCGACGAAAGAACTGCAATTTTACACACTTTTATAATATTTTTATAAAATTCAAACTTTTAACGAGTTTGTCACTTTCATCGGCACACGAAATTTGAACTTAGTAAAATTACCAGTTACGCCATCTATTGATCTGTATTTGGTATTAATATGTTCGGTGTGGTATGTTACAATGCAGTGACATTGATTTGAATGATTTAAGTTGTTTAGTATACATTTTAGCGGGATTATTGAGGTATGTTACAGAAATGTCACACGAGTCTACAAAAGGCTAATGTATATATATGGATGGTTTAATTCTTATAATTTATTGCAAGGCTAGCTAATCATTAACTTTTCTTTATTTATTTAGTTTTTATGTTTATAGGTATGATATATTTATGGTAAGGATTTACCCTGAGATATAAGATCTAGAATCTCGAAGTCTTGTTATTACTCCGCAAACAATGCCCTCCAACCCGGAACATCGTAGCGTTGACTAGCTACTGCTTGGCCGTTGAATAACTGACAAAGATCTGATCATTCCCCGGACTGACCTTCGCAAGTGTCCTACCATTACTAAATATAGTCGTTTATAATTCAAACAATTTTTAATTGTTATTGTAATTTTAAGTAGTAGTGATACATATATTAAGTAATTAACGTGAAATGCATAAAACGATCTCATCGCATCATATCAACGTTGAGTTTTGATGACATGTAAAAAAAAAACATTTGTTATGAATCATAATTGCTTTAATCCGTTAGACATTTCTTACTTTTAGTAAATAACTAAGACATTATATTAAAAAACATAAGATAAGTAATATTTCGTTTATAGGTAGGTTTAAGGACAAACATTATAATTAGCCAGAAAATAAGAAAAATATAGATTTTAAATAACGAATAAATTTTATATAACTTGTACCTACCTACGTAATTAATAATTAATAAAAATAATATTTTTATTAATTATTCATTACGTAGGTACAAGAACTAAAAAAAATCTTCATAATATTTATAATCAGCCAGTCAAATATTATTATTATTAACAGGTAGAAAAAAAATCACATACCAAATATTCTTACTACCAGTCAATAGGTAGGTACTATCACTAAACTACTAACTAAATGAAACAGTCAAACACTTAGGAGACATTACATGTGCCTTTGTTATGAGATCAATACAATTACTATTAATATTAAGAGGAACTTGTTGTATCACACAGAATCATCATTAAAATATATTTACTTTTTCTTATAAATATTGTTAACGTACGTGTTAAGTTGCATCCAAGTCCTATTTTGAAGAATAGGTTCTTTATTTAAAACTACCATACATTTGTTTTTGCCTGGATTTACTTTTTTATTTATGTATGTTTGGAAATATTTTTTGACTAATTTTATCTCTTCATCCGACCACTTTCTATGACTGATTTTTTTTCGTTTCTTAATTGGATTATCACTATCACTATCGCTTGAACTTAAGCATTTTGTTTTTATCTTTCTGTTATTTGGTTTAATATCGATATCTTTATTTTTAGATTTTTTATCATATACATTTTTTTCTTTTGTTCGTCTAGTTTTACTTCGTTTCTGCATCTGTTTATAATCATCATCATTATCGCTTTCACTTGTACTACTTGACCATTTTGTTTCCGTCATGCTTCCGTTTGGCTTAATTTTGGAGTCTTTATTTTTAGGATAAAGGTTGCACTGATTGTCTTGTTTTTTACCGTTTACTTCATTATAGACTACAGTTTCTATTTCTTTCATGTTATTGAAGTGAAACTTCTTTAGGCGCATGAGGGTAAAATTTTTACAGATGAAACGTCACGCCGGTTTGCAACGGAAGTCAATTTTTTATGATAATTGGTTTGAAGGTTAGGTAGTTTTAATATTTACAAATAACATGTGGTATTTCAACTTGCCACTCGTCATTTGATAATTTAATAAATCATTTACCATAAAATAAAAATATTTCATAAATTCGCTTTTCTAAATTTTGAATTCAAAAACAAAACTTAATTAATAATTTCTAATATTGACAAAAAACACGTGGCATTTTTATTTACAATTCGTCATTTGAGATTTCAATAAATCATTGTGCATAAAATACTAATAACAATATTTCATAAATTCTTTTGACGAAATTTTAATTTAAAAATTGGAATTTCTAGAGTTATCATTAATTTACAAAAATTTTGTATATATTTAAATTGGATTAGGTATTTTTAATATTTACAAAAAATCACGAGGAATTTTAATTTAATATTAAATATAATTTCAAAATACTTCAACTGCCAGGCAAGAAATCAGTCAAGGTATGATCTATAACATGATTTACTTACTTACTATGAATAAACTATACCAATGTAATTTGAGAGGCAATTATAGGTTATACATTAGATAAGCATTTATTTCTTAGTATTTATATGGCACATTGAAGTCTTACATTAGAATAAACAGTGATTCAAATATATACCTATTACCATAGCTGCTGAAGAAATATTGAATAAACTATACATGCAAATGATAAGAACATTCAAAATTAAATTATATACTTAGATAAATAATTTAGTTTAACACATTTATGGATATAGATTCAAATATACAATGAATATGCATTTAATATAGGTTTGGATTAGTTAGTTTTAAGTGTAAATATAGTAAAGTTTGTTATTTAAAGATATTTACAACACAATATAAAGAATAAAATATATGAATAATAGTTGGTATTTAATATTAACAGTGTATTTTATATTCTTAATGTATACATTTGTTTTACAAGTTTAAAAAAATGTATAATAATAATATTATTCTAACCATAATATTTCTACACCGGATAGGGTAGTATATGTGAACCATTATATAATTATTGTAACATCTGCAATTATCATGAACTAAGAAATAAATAATATTCTATTCTATAATAGTAAAATATAATATAGACCTATAAATGTACCACTACTGGGCACTGGCCTCTCCTAAGGTTGAAAAGGAATGAGCATTGATTACCACTCAGCAACTGAATTAATTACAATATAAAAAAGTGTCCATATTAATAATTCTTACCTTATAGGATTGATTAATTATCAAATACTTTTTTTATTTTACAGATATGTGATGACCAATATAGAATGAAATATTTAAACCCTTTGGAGGTGCAAATTATGGTTCATTTATATGGGAAAAAGTGACAAACCAAAAATAGAAAGATAGTAGTAAACACGATGCAAGCAAATTACAACAATAAGCATTGTTCTTCATTTTACCACCTTTATATTGTAAACATTTGTAACATTAATAAAATTTATATTCCATTTTACTGTTAATTTGTTATAATGAGTGATTTCTGTCATTTATTTTCATTGAATAAATTAAGTCTATTAGTATATTAACTGCACTATATATATATATATATATCTAATTGCAAAGCACATTAATTGTGTGAGTAGGTACCTACTATGTTTGTTTGTACTAGGAAGTTACAATTTCTAGATGATATTATGTATCTTGCCGATGGTGACTTTATTTTATAAATTAGAATTCTATTTATAGCATTGTAATAAGTGACTTATTGGTCTAGAATAAAATTATATATGTCAACAACATTATTATGTTTTCCTAACCTAAAGACTTACCCAACTTTGTAGCATTACCAATAGGTACTAGGTAGTATATTACTTTGCCAGTGTAACATTTCATAATAGCTAATTGTTGCTATTAAAATAATTAATAATCATAATACCTAGTAAGTTCATAATAAGAAGTGTTAAGTTACTATAATATATTATATTAGAGGAATAGTACCTAGTATTAAAAGTCCAAATACCAAGATTGCAATACTTTTATTTTTAATATAATAGGTACAGTAAATCTCTGCCAGGGAAGACAATGTATATAATATAACCTATAATTATGACGAATCTTAACAATATTAATAGAAGGTAAATGGTCGACTGTGGCTGTCTTTACTCTGCATGTTTCTGTGACGGGGCCGTGGAATGTGGACATCCGAGGGCCGAAGCGGGATTCGAGGCGACCGTCAACGGCGCCCGAGCTGTTGGCGCGAAATATACGCGCACCCAACGAAGGCGCGTAGCCATAGCGGGCATAGCCAATCAAATTCTAATGCACTGCGGTCGAATACGATGCACGACACTCAAAGTCAAAGATTTATTGCACTTGAAGCCTTTCATAACAATTCTGTGGAACTTCATAACTTAGTAGGTAGCCTTATGTACGCATAACAATACTCATATTAATAATATTGTTGTACAAACATCCAACTTTCACATGTAGTATTTTCCTAATCAATGCATAAAGAGTTTGGTATATTGTGTGCATGCATGATACATTTAGCTCGCGTTAAGGTTATTGGTCCTCGGTTTACTAAACATCTTAGAAGTTTTATATAATAAATCACATTATCACAATGTAAACAAACTTCTAAACAAAATAAACTTTTCTTTCAAACTTGAAGTATAACCACCACTATTTAAATAGGCAGCCGCTCACATTAAGTACGATAGATACAAATTTCAATCTATTTTGGTCGGTTTATCAACATTTGCTCGTCCGTTCCACAGATTACATATAGTAGAGTCTAGTCCGTGCGTTTCGTTCGTTCTCATTCCTCACGTCTTACGGTGAGCAAACGCACACTTTATAGTTAGAGTAAGAACAACTTGTACTCGCAAGTTTACTGTCGTCGATGCGTTAGACGTAAACTCGATTTACGTGATAGTAAAGTATTTCAATTGACAGTTGGTGACTCGCACTAAGCATACAGATGTTGAATATCCTTCCTCTTAATCTTGGAAATTTAAAGTTTTAGATTTGTATAAATATAAACAAGATTTATAAATTAGTTCGCCAAAGAAGTTTCACTTCTGACATGTGTACTTTGTACGCACGCATGTTTTTTATTGATTGTAATGTCTGAAGTTTTGATAGATATTTTGGAGGTAAGTAAGGTGTTAGGTTGGTCGCTTTCTGTTGCCAGATTTTTTGAAGATGGCGTCTCTTCCTCAAAGTTTTTAATTTCTTGGGATGATTGAGATGTAATTGTTTCTATCCTGTGACCCTTCTTCTCCATCCATCCATGTATTTTCATATTCCAAGAGTTGAGATCCTACAACAGCTTTTTGGAGTACCTGCATAGGCAATCTATAATTTTGTGCATTTACTGATATATTATGCCCTAGAAATCCTGCCAATTGCTCAGTATCGTTTTGTTTAGCATGAATTTGGGACATTGTAGCAATATGATGTCTCATTCCGGTGGATGTAATAATTTCGGGGCGTTTCAAATTACACTGCTTTTTTATCATATCTAAACACTTACCGCCCTCAAAAGGTTCTTGTGTACCAGGTCTTGCAAATAAATATTGGTTGGAGTTTGGTCTTTTTAAATCTTCACGGCAAGCTATTATTAAATCTATGTTTTTTATCTCATTATTTTTGTTAGCAAAATAGGCACACCCCTTGTTCTTTTGGGTTAGTCCCGCTATGGTATGGTCCCGGTATGGCACCCTCTTAAAATACCTATCAAAAAGTCCCGCTATGGTACCCATCTTTTAGATCTACGTTAGACAATAGAAGGTACAACTGAAAAGAAAAGTGTATCTATAAATAAATACTTTTAGGAGTGTATCAATAAAACGTCTGTTTGCGATATTAAATCAGTCTTTTATTAATTCAAAATATTTATAAAAAAATATCAAACAGTAAAACGAAATATTAATTGCAATGTAATTTTTAAAATATTAATTACCAATAATCAACAATAAAAAAAATATAAAAAATCCACATCTCAGAAAAGTATTACTGTAAATATTATAAACTACAAATAAAAACAACATCCAGACATAAATATTAGTTACAAATAATCAACATTGAGAAAAGGCAGTAATTGTAAATTTATATAAACTACAAAAATAATCAACAACCAACTAGACAAATATATTAATTACAAATAATCAACATGGAGAAAAAGGCGCAAATTGTAAACATAAACTACAAAAAATAATCAACATCGAGAAAAAGTATTAAACATTTTAATAGGCTAAAAACAAAATTAAAATAAACTATTTTTTTAAATGTTCTGATCGAAATATTGACTTTGATATGTTAATCAGAAAATCACCAATGGAGATAGCTTTATTTTCGTAACTTTTTGTTAGCTTTTGAATCTGGCGGTCGATTTCTATACTTGTTCTTTTTCTTGAATTTATAGGTGATCTTTTTAGTCGAAAGCTATAACAAAAATCATCAGTTATTTAAGTTAAGCTATATTTTTTTCAGTAACCGTCTGTAATAGAAGGCGACAACCAATAATATCTACCAAAATAAATAAAATCAAATCCATTTTCAAATTCTTCTATGTACTCGTATTATGTAAAAAAATATATATCTGCTTTTAAAAATATTATATCTGCTTAAAAATATTGTCTAAAAAATACAACTTACTTGGCTTGTTTTATATCAAAGTGACATGTGTCGTTGCCAATTGTTTGCAGAAACAATAATAAACTGGGATTTTTTCCAATAATTTTGTTGAATCTGCCATTCCATGATTCCGCCAAGTTAGTTGTTCTATGGCGTTCATTATGGCAACACCAAATGAGGTCTGGATATTCAAGCCACTGAGTGACAAAATAGTCATTGAATTTGGTCATAGCTTCATCGTCGAAACTGAAAAAAATACTTATTAAACGTTCGTACTTGTAAAGCAATGAAATTAACAGGTCCTTACTGATATTGTTGTTCTTTACTTTTTTGCCATATAATTAGAGTTAAGTACTCAAACATCATTTTGGCAAGTAACCAAGATATTATACCTATTTTCCATTATATGCAGCCAGCCGTCTTCAATATCTTGTTTTGGCAAAAACGCCAAGCCTATGCATTGCTTAACATGGTTCGAGGACTCTTCGTGTTCCATGAGATTTAAAGATTTCGCTTTTTTGATAACGTTCTTTTGAAAATGTACGTTACATCCATTTATTTTGATATCAGGAAAAATCTTCGCTGCTGCATTTATTACTCCTATTTCATAATCGAAGGTAAATTTCGATGGACGCCATTCAGGCAAAGTTTGTTTAATCAATTTTAATAAACTTTTTCATAAGTTTTCCCTTCTTTGTTTTTTAACAGAATATAAAATAATGGTGCTACATTCGTGGATAACTCAGTGCTTCCCATGTCTCCATGAATGACATAAACTTGTTCGAATGGGTTTGGGCAGCCGTCGAAAGTGCCATCACCAAAGTAATGCGTTACACATCTATACTAATATTATAAAGCTGAAGAGTTTGTTTGTTTGTTTGTTTGTTTGTTTGTTTATTTGTTTGTTTGAACGCGCTAATCTCAGGAACTACTGGTTCGAATTGAAAAATTCTTTTTGTATTGGATAGTCCGTTTATTGAGGAAGGCTATAGGCTATATAACATCACGCTACGACCAATAGGAGCGGAGCATAAATGAAAAATGTTGCAAAAATGAAAAACCGTTGAAACTAAAACACGCGAACAAAGTCGCGGGGGACAGCTAGTTTTATATATTCCTTTACTTCTGTCGAGGAAAATATAATTATTCGATTACAGTCTTCATTACAATAATCAGCCAATACATACTTATTAAATTCTTCTGGTATTATAATTTCTTCCACATTCTTAAATTGTGTTTTTGGTACGTTCAACGACTTATTTCGGTGTCTGTATAATACTGTTTTTAATTTTTTATAGTCAGGAACATTTCCTGTAAGGTGTAACCCTTTGTCTTTTAAGTTACCCATGTGTTTTTCGAAAATTTTCTGTACTGATCCGTAATTTGAATTTACTTCTTTTTTGCACTCACTTATAGCCATTTGAACTTCATTGTCTTCAAAATGTGGCACGCACTGATCACTGTGTTTATAATCTTTAATTATTGTATTATTGGTATTCTCAATAGTTATATATCCACTACATTTAATACTATTTCTCCTATTTACACAATGCCAAGTACTTGAATTTTTATTTTCTCTGCGTTTAATATATTTATGTCCGGCACGTAATAAAGTTTTTCCACCGCGTCGACTGTCAATAATTATTAAATTTACACCACGTGAACTACTTGACCCAGACATTGCAATAGATAAACTAACAAGCTATCCTAATTACTCATATCGCAAAAGTACAGCTGCAAATAGCAAACTAAACCCGGAATAATACTGTCTCTCTCTATTTTCATAAAAACAAAAGGGAAGAGCTAGATACGAATTCGAGGAAGGGCTCGTCTCTATTGTTTTACGAAAAAACCGGTTGGTCAGGTAACTACCTGAAGTGAAACGACAATTACCGAGCGTGATTTGTTTAAAAAATAGTATTAATAAATATTATCTTGCTTAACTATAATAGTTAAGAAAAGATATTTTTTATTAATACTATTTTTTTCTTAACGCATTGTATAACTTTTCTTTACAACAGTACCAAAAACTGAAGGGTACCATAGCGGGACTTTTTGATAGGTATTTTAAGAGGGTGCCATACCGGGACCATACCATAGCGGGACTAACCGGTTCTTTTACCGGGAATCTGAAATACGTCTAATTCTTTAATATACTTCCTCTGCAGATCTTCTTCTTTGTTACCTATTTTAGACAACAGTAACATTAGCCTCCGACAAACTAAAGATAATTCAACGAGACCTGAATAAAAAGGAATTGAAATTAATACAGCATGTTGATACCAGGTGGAACAGCTCGTTACATATGCTGAGTCGGATAAAGGAAGTGCGGGACGAATTAACGCTGGCTCTTAATCAAAATTCTAATGCAACACCGAACCTAACCGCAGATGAATATACTTACTTAGGCGAAATCGAAAGCATATTTGAGCCTATTGAATCTGCAACAGAAGCCATATCTGGTGAAGTATATACTACATTATCGTTGATAATTCCGCTAGTAAAAGGAATCTTACTACATTTTGCTAAGATGGAACAGGAACCGATGTCAAATTTTGCAAAAGTTGTTCTAGAAAATATAAAAATATCAGTAGCCACTAAATTAAAGCCGTATGAAAAGCGATCTCCTTGCATTATATCAACGCTGTTAAATCCACATATTAAAAAAATAGGATTTAGAACTGACTCTGATGTTGACCGGGCAATTCAATTTGTTCAAAAAGAATATGCATCGTGTTTGGCATCATTGGATAAAACATCATCCCCACCATGCGCAGATGGAAACGACGACCTAGAAAGTTCATCAGAGGGAATAGTAGTTCCGAACAAAAAATCAAAACATACCGATTTGCTTTCATATCTTCAACATCAAAGTCAAGCGAGTAACACAAATCCCACTGCTGACGCAATTATTGACATAAGGCAATATGTTGAGAAACCCATCATACCCAGGTCTTGTTTACCATAGAGTATTGGTCATTCAGTCGAAAGTAATTTTAAGCATATCGCTTTAAAATTCCTGTGTATACCTTGAAGCACAACGCCAGCCGAAAGAGTATTCTCGAGGGCTGGTCAAATAGTTATTGAGAGGCGTAATCGTTTATCAGGGGACCATGTAAACGAATTACTTTTTATTAATCAAAAAAACAAAATTTAAAAAAAGTAATTACAGGAAAAAATGATAAAGTAAACACGGCATTGATTCAAATATTATTTTTATTATGACAATTTATCTGTTTTACAATATGCTTTGTGGTTCACTTTAATTTTGAAAATTAATTATGTTTAAATCAAAATGTAAATGTAAATAGATTTGTGATTGAAACTGTTCAATTAATCGGTTTGAAATTTTTCTATTACTTTTAAAATTTCAGCCATTACTTTATTTTTTTTTTGATGGCATTTACTTTGTTTTTTGATTTCTTCAGCTACTATATTACCGAAATGATAGTGAACAGTTGATTTGTTATTAATATTTTTGGTTTCACCAGGCATAGTTTGTACGCTAATAATATCCACGTTTATTTCTTGGAATTCATCCTCAGTTTCGCTGCTGTCAAACTCCACCTGAGCGTGTGTACACATTTTTCGGTGCATTGATGCAATTTGATTCTTTTGGTTCTTGAAATTCCAGTTCCAGTTGTACATCTAGTAGATATACCTGTTAAATTGGTTTTATCTGTACAAACGTCTAACAAATCTTCAGATTCATCAGTTTGAGTTTCAGGAATCATTGTTATTGATTTACCTAGAAAAAAAAAGACAAATACATAAAAATCGTTTCCACCTATTTTTTTACAACAACTCCTAGTTACTAAGCATTTATTTTTACAGGCAATATTACATTATATTTGCGTTGTGTTTGTTACTGCAGTATGGATATTTATGGAATTTGTACCTGTTGTATGCAACCTATACTTTTTCCAGGGATTCTGGACATGATTCCCGACCCCCCTCCGTTGGAATTTTTCATCGGTTTTTTTCATGACTTTTGCAATTTTTTTTGCGGTTTTATTTTAGGTGTCATAAAATCATTTTTCCTACCTATTACAAAAATAATCAATATTTAGCCCTTTTCACAAAAAACGTCAATGTAAATGAAACTAAAAGTGCTCCCGATCAGCTGATTCGCAACAGTACTATCATCAGTCATGAAAAAACCGATGAAAAATTCCAACGGAGGGGATCATGTCCTTGTGTCTTAACAAATTTATTGCGGTTGCTGATGATGAATCCGAAGTAGAAGCATTAACGTTTTTTAGAAAGCTGAATAAGCTGGCACTGTTATTTTCACCAGCGCTTGCCAATATTGTTTCTTCTGTATTTACCGATATTGTACTAGCTTGCATCCGAATGATATTATTGATTTCAGCTTTGACGGCTTCTTTGGCAGATATTTTATTTTCTAATAATCGAAAACTGTTCCGGAAAGTAGGATGCAGTATTGTAGAAATACGGCACACTGTACGCTGTTCGAATCCGCTTAAGCGTGAGCTCATGAAGGTTCTGAAATTTGTTGCAAACATTACACCTACATTCGTATTTATTTTCGCGCCAATAGTTGTAAGATTATCATACAGTCCATATATGATAGGGATTATCAGACTAGACGTAGGATACAGGTCACCACTAATACTGTTGTGGCCTGTTCAAAGACATCAAGTAAGAGGACTATCTCTTTTAGAATTTCCTCTTCCTGTGGCAAAATTATTTCAGGTGCTTGAGGTAAATTTCTCTGTACAACCGCCAAACTGTACATTAACTTCAAAATTCTCTTCATCATATAGTACAAGCTATTCCAACGCGTTGAAACTTCTTGAATTAAGCATCAGGATTCCTTTTTTTTTGCTCCTTCTGGAGTGACAATGTGGCGACATTTGATTGTTTGAAATATTTTACGATCCTTTTGCATTTGTCAATCACATCAATTGTCAGGAATCATCAATCACTAAATTTAAAGTATGGTCAAAGCATGGCATACTACGAATTCCTAGTAATCTGGCCATTTTAATCACGTTTGCCCCATTATCGGTAGTGATACAAACGACTTTATTACGGATTTCTCACTCCGTTAAAACTCCATGAACAGTATCTTTTAAATGATCAGCTGTATGTGCCTCTTTCAATGCTGTGGTTGTCAGGACATAACTTTTAAGTTTATTTTTATGAAAAAAATGAACAGTAATTGTGATAAATGATTCCATCATAATGCTCGTCCAGATATCAGTGGTCATCGATAAATTGTCGATTCCAGCTAACATAAGCTTAAGTTTAGCTTTGGCTTCAAAATAAAGTTTTGGCATTATATCATATCGAATTACTCTTTTATCGGGAATTGGATAGGCCGGGTTAATCGATTGGACAAAGTTACGAAATACCTTGTCATGTACAATTGAAAACGGCTGAAAATCTGTCGCTATCATTAAGGCTAATTTTTGATCACTTTTCTTAAAATCGGTTATGAACGAATTATCCTGAGTAATATTGATATTAACTACATCGTCGACAAAAGAAAAAGATGAATCTGCTTGTGATGGACCCAAGGTATCTGCATGCTTTCTCTTTAAATGTGAGAGCATATTCGATGTTCCACCACCAGTGCTTAGCACTACGGAACATAATTTGCAGCGGACTTTTGCGTTTAAGCCATCAATTTTTTCAAAATGATGTCTGGTTTTTGATTGAGCCTTCGGCATACTGTAAAATCAGATAAAAAATAAATATATATATTTCACTACCTTATCTAAAGTAAGTTTCATATATTCAAGGATAAACAAACATAAATACTTTTTAATTCTCAAAATACTATTATTGGATACTTTTACTTACATATCACTATAACTACTATTATAATAAAAGAATAACTTATATTAGAAGATAATTTTCGCCAGAAATTGAATCCTTTTGTGTGTTAAATACTGCAAAAAATTAATTCCCTTGTAATTCACATAACAACGACTCAACTGAACAAATGAACGAATTCACTACGAGTAAAATACCTACTCACTCAACGGAATGCCCGAACAATGAGTTAGACTTTAGAGTAAGATTCATCAAATAGGTAGTTCCTTAATTCCTTTGGCACTATGTTGGCTGCCACGGCTGTCAAAATCTACAACTTGAATATTTTATTACTGTGGTTTTGTTGTAGAATCATACCGAAATCATTATTCAGAAAAAGAGAATTGATTGTACCAGCATACCGCCATTATTATTGGAAATAATTGTAATATAATAAAGTGGCGATAGCAATCACGATGTCCAACAGTAAGTAAACCTTAATATTAATTAGTTTCGAAACGTTTTTGCTTTTGTAATGGTTTTCGGTCAGCATGCTCACACTCACACACTAAACCTTAAATTCCTTTACATAAGGTATATGCAAAAACTACTACAATTACGAAAAGTTTTGATTTCGATTAAGTTTTTATTGTTTTATTGCAGCACATCAGTATCAGTGAGAAAGACAAACGATAATAGCTTGGATAGGGAAAATGTTACATCCAGTGAATCGGAGCCCTTATTCACAGAAGTAGATGATATTCCATATAAAAAAAAGAAGATTTCAGAAGATGAAGTCACAAATTGCAGTCAAAAGTACGAGTCAGAAGAGTACGCACAACTTTGGCCGAGTCCTGATAATATCGATTACGAGTGTAACAAATCGATCCCGCAAAAACGGTTTGTAGATGTAGCAGTAATGACAGAAATGCAGGATGAAGAACAAGAACATATTAACGAGAATATGAGAATATCCTTGTGGAGATCTTTGGGGGAGGCCTATGCCCAGCAGTGGGCGTCTAATGGCTGAAATGATGATGATGATGATGAGAATATCAAATTTAATGTTTTGCAAATTCATTTCTCATGAGCTTGAACAATATTCTGGGAATAAACGTTTTATCAGAATGCAAAAAATTATAGAAGCTCTAAAAAATGATGAATAAAATTGTGTATTAAAAATATTATTTAAATAATTTAGTTAAGAGTATTTAAAATGTAACAAAAATAAAAAACAATCATATACTAATATGTTTATTAATTCACCGGAGATTAATCGATTAATTTTACCGGTTTAGCACCGGAGATTCTCCGGTAGGTACTCACTGTTCCGGTGCAAACCTCTAGGTTCGCATTCCAGCGACGTCTCGAAATAATAGCATTTCAATAGCATTTTTTTAGGTTGTATAATAATATTTCCATCCAGCTAGTTGCGATTTATTATTAAATCTGTCTTTCAGTCCGTATTTTTCTGCTAACTGATAAGCTAAGCGCCTTAAGTCGGTAATGGTCAAGCAGAAAAATCTAGACTCCAACAAAAGAACAAGTCTGACTAGTTCTGTTTCCATTTCCTCAATTAAATCACTCGGACGTCTAATTCTTTTACGTGTATTCAAGTCTTTTAAATGTCGGTTTCGGTATTTTAAATACACGACAAAAGATATAACAGGTATAACTTTAATAACTCGAATACAATAATAAACATCAATCTTTGTACTGAAAAGAATATGGTATAAATCGGCTGTGCAATTTCAAAACCTAAGTAAAGGACTTGAGACAAATTTTACAGGACAGCCAAAAAACGAGTTGGTAACTTTGCGAGCTTGCCGCGCCGAGACTATAAGAGCTACAGAGATGAGAGATTAGATTAATGGATGCGGTATATCCTTCTCTTTTCACAGAGTTTAAGCATTTTTACGTATAAATAATAGATCACGTTTTATAGCATTTACTAACGATTAAATTGTTGTTTTCATTTAGTGTAAGCCTGTTTGACCATTTCATAACATAGTAAGTGCATTTTCTAGGTTTATAATATTTTTAAATAAGTTCACCTATCGCCACGACGACCATTTCATAAAGCTAGTAAGTACGAAGAAAGTCAATATTTTTTTACAATGATTATTTATTTATTTAATATGAAATAAAAACACAAAACTTGTTAGTCTGCAAACATTCCCCCCCCCCCCCCCCCGAAACTAAATCTTCGGATGCGTCACAACTTAACTATGGATAACTGCGTACAATTATATTAATATTACAGGTATTAAACTAATTTAAACAAATTTTCAATATTAAATTTACAAGAGCACAAGTTGAAGGCAATACATTGCGTCTCGGAGTCCTTTTCTTTTTAATCCACTGGTATTTATTTTGCACTTCTATAATATCAAGATTTTGTCTGCTACTTTGCACTGCATCTTTATAATCTTTGAAATCATAGACGGCTTCTCGACGCTTGATATGAGTTTCTACATTCCCATGCACACTGTCCGCACTCTTTACAAATAATTTTCTTAGGGCTCATAAATTGTGGCTGAAAATAAGAATAATTACACAGTTATATGTAACTAATAAAATAAAAAGATACAAATTAAATTATGATAATTATTATTCAATTACTACTACACTGAACTGTAATCATATTTAGGATATATCTTATCAAAATATTACATGCATACCTTAATTACAAACTTACATTTTTATAGCCAATTTTATCGTCAGAAATCCCTTGAATTTCTACTGAATCTATGATATTAACCATTGGTGCTACTCATAGATAGTATCTGAAAATTAGAATAATTAAACAATAAAAACTAATAAAATAAGTAACTTTCTTGACTAATTGGCACTACTTACGTTAATTATATGAATTGCATCACTATCAAAATTATTTTGATCTTCTATGAAATCAACTGGACATATAGCCATAATTTCTTGATCCTCTGGTGATGGTGATGGTGGCTTTTAACCGCCACCCGTTGACTTAATTGCTCTTTTATAATGAGCAATATTTTTCTTCGTCGACACCTTCATTCGTCTCCTGTCCTTTCAGTTGTGCAACAACTCTCTTGTTTCCAGTGAGTTCTGTAAACCTTAAATCAAAGATAAAAACACTGGACTAATTTCAATACTGGGAATTCATACCATTACTATAACACAAACATCATCACAATCACATTGCCGTTTTTGTTGGATTTTGTCAAATTAATTGAATTGTAAGTAGCTATAAGTTTTATACTTCTGGTGAGTCATGTTCCACTCTGTGTTTTTCTTTTTGTTTGTATTTGTATCGGTGTTTTTGTTCTCAATTAATGCTCGTGAATCTTTTATAAGATGCATGAGGATATCCTGAAAGAAAATATATTTTTTTTTAAATACCGACTATCCACCATCACAAGCAATGTTAAGGTTATACTGAATTTACCTTTTCTTCTTTTGACCAATTTTCAGCACGTTTTGTTTTTATCAAGTACCAAATACAGTACCAATAAAGTACCAAAACTGTCAAATAGGATTCCTGGGAAGTAAAATGTTGTATTATTTAACTGAACTTAGATGTAAATTGTTTGTCAAACTACGGAGGGTGTCTCTATCACTTTTTAAATGATTAAAAGCGTCTATTATGCGCTGTTTTAAGTCACTGACACTACGAGCTTCTTCAGCGTACACCAAACGTTTTAGCTCGGCCCACAAATAAAAGTCCAAAGGAGTTAGGTCTGGTGATCTAGCCGGCCAGTTCACAGGTCCTCCGCGACCTATCCACCTGCGACTAAACTGACTGTCTAAATACTCGCGCACCGATTTTTCGTAATGGGCTGGGCAGCCATCGTACTGGAAGTACATTCCTCGTAAATAGCTTAAAGGAACGTCGTCCATCATTGTGTCGATGACGGAACGTATCATTTGCAGATATGTGATTCCTGTCAATCGACCTTCAATCCATATTGGACCAATGATTCGGTCATTTATGATTGCAGCACATACGTTTAGGTACACTAAATCTAATTTGATGAGAATGTTCTTTAATTTTATGTGAGTTTTGAAAACTCCACCAGTGCTCGTTGTGAACATTATAAATCCCAACACGTGTGAATATCGATTCATCACTCAACAAAATGTTTTCTTGAGCATTCTCCTGTAGCCTACGACAAAACTCCATTCGTGGTCCAGGGTTCGGCGCATGCAATGCTTGCACGTGGGTGAAGTAGTATGGATGCATACTCATCGAATTGAGCAGTTTCTACACATTATATTGGCTTACGCCAAATCTTCGGGCAGCTTGCCGAGTGCTCCTTCTTGGGTGACGTTCGAAATATTCTAATATTGCGTTTTCCGTATTATTCGACAAAGGTAGTCGGCCTCTGTCTCTGGCGTGGCTTGGAAGACGGAACTGTCCATGGTCGAGCATTACCTATTTGTACTTATGTGTTCGATTGAATATAGTTTTTTACCTATTGTAACGATTTCATTCAAAATTTGCTGCGCGTTTAGTAGGGTGACTATGTTTAAAGAATGAAGAAGAAGAAAGAAAGAAAAACATTTATTCTGCGCACGCGCACACACAAGGTAGGTACATAAATAATAACACACAGTAAAAACACAACAGAAGGAGAAAGAGAAATAAAATAAAACAAAAGAAAAATAAAACAAAAACAGTAGACAAAAAACAAAAAATAAATCAGCTAAAAATACTAATATCCAAATGTTCCACAATATCGCAATATCGCGAGCGCCAAGCGCTTTATGACTTTATTCATTATCTGTGGACCGGAATTATGACATATTATAAAACATACAAAACAATTTTATTTTCCAAGATGGAAATAAATTAAATAAACACATTAGTTTCCATTCCATTATTCTACTATCAGTCTTAATTTTGTTACTGTCATTACTTCTTATTTCCTTTATCGGCACTTCTGTTCCAAATAAATTGCTCTCTCTTAAATCATAACTCGCAGTATTTTCCGGTTTTTTCCTTATTTCTGACAAAATTGTCACATCGTCTTTCTCAGGGCGCGTACACATAGAACATCCGTTTTAAAGGATCCTTTTTAACTGATCCGTCGCTACTGGAGGTAATATTCACACAGCATTTACAGGACCGATTTTAACAGATCCGACGCTACTGGAGGTAATATTCACACAGCATTTACAGGACCGATTTTAACAGATCCGACGCTACTGGACTTTCGTTCTTCAGTGTATCGCCTACTTTCTACGAGAATGGACGTTGTCGTGTTGTATTGGTACTATCGTCGTCTGCGGCGGAGGAAGCCCCGGCGTTATTGGATACATCCACTATTAAGGCAAAGATTTTGTCGTGGTGCTGTTGTGCGTCAGCTGAAAGAAGACGAATCTAAATTTTTTACTTATTTCCGAATGACGACGTCTACTTTTGATGACCTTCTTAAACGATTAGAAAAGGATTTAAAAAAGAAAGACACAAACTGGAGGAAAAGCTTGTGCCCTGAAGTAAAACTAGCGATATTTTTAAGGTAAGAACTTTAATTTTTGTTATTATCAATTAAAATTTAAAATGACAAAAAGGTTTACAAAAATGAAGATTTATTTCAAAACATAGACAGATCTGGCAAGTCTGACTCCTGGCTGAATGTAGATTCTACTGATGGCGAACCTTCTACTGATGGTGTAGAGTCAAGATGATGTGGCCTACTAAAATAACCTTGGGTGTGGTAGTGAGGAGTGCTAGAACTTTGTGAATATGGAGGCCACTCGTAGTTTGACTGACCATATCTTCTACTTTTAATATTTTGTAAAAGGTTTATCACTCCAGACTGAAATTCTAAAATTTGATCGCCATTAAGTGAAGCCAGTTGCGGCAAAATACCTTTGAAGAACGATAAATTGGGATCTTCAAACTCATTTTTACTTTTTTTTAACTGATCATTCATGTATTCAATCATTTTGGCGTCTACTTCATTCACATTTCTTTTGATTGCCTTGCGTTGCGGCGGGGCTAAATTTTGTCTTTCCTTTTGTCTGTCACTACCACTTTGTTCCGTAATCTGATCAGGTTCATCTTCGTTGTCTTTATTACTTTCTACTGTTTCCGTGATGTTGTCATTAGCAGGGACGTTCTCGTGTGTATCACCTGGGGTGACAACTTTTTTCAAAAATAACATTTGATTGTGATATTTGTAAGGCTTGGTATTTGAGGCAGCAGCTCCAGATTTCTTCAATTTCTTTTTCTCACTCAATGTTCGTATCCAGGCATCTCTAGTCGAATTCCATTTTTTTATAACATATTTTCCTGAAGCAAGTAAATAATAATATAAGATGGTTGTCAATAGCTTAGTAAGTGAAAGGCGAATAAGAAGGTAGAATAGACTTGTCAGTAATTAATTACCATATTGGTCAGTGGATAAGTCAAATTGACAGTGCAAGAACTAATCGGTCAGTAAATAATGGGAAGCAAAAAAGTATTACTTATGTTTAAATCAATTTATTTTAATTAGGTAATTTTATAATTTAGTTCAGTTCAGTTTAATTTTATTTTATTTATGTACTATATATATAAGTATGTGTTTTGATTTACGACTTTGCTAAAAACTCTCATAAAAATTTTGACTTTCCATACAAAATTTGTTGGTCACTATAATATTTTATAGTTTTATAATAAAACAAGACTTATTCATCAAGCCATCTTTAATAGTCTGACCATAGAGAAGTACCTCTACGAAACATAGACATATACATAATCAGTAATAGACAAAATTAACTAAAACTAAACCCTTACAGTCACTAACGTTACTTTGTATGGGAAGTCAATATATGTGTAATAATATAGTAATTGATTAATTTATTTTTTTTAGGTATGCAGCGTCTGGGTGTACATTTCAAGAACTTTATTACGTCTTTCGTGTCGGTGTGTCAACTATAAGCAACATTATTAAGGAAGTTACACGATGCATATGGAACAACTTGAATGACGAGTTTATGCGACTTCCTACAACAGTGAGTGAATGGGAGCATATATCAAATGGATTCGACACAAAAGCAAATTTTCCCCACTGTTTAGGAGCAGTGGACGGTAAACACATCAGACTTCGAAAACCAGCAAAAAGTGGCTCAATGTACCTAAATTACAAAGACTTTTTTTCCATCATATTATTAGCGATCGTAGACTCTGACTATCGTTTTCTATATGTTAGTATTGGGTCGTATGGAAAAGAATGCGATTCATCAATATTCAAGGAGTCGACATTTTGGAAAATGATGCTAGATGGCAGTTTACAAATACCAGAACCTTGCCCATTAATAACAGGCTCAGAAACGAGAGTTCCCTACGTCATAATCGGCGATGAAGGTTTCGGTTTACACGAAAATTTAATGAGGCCATTTAGCGGGACGCATTTAGACGTAAATAAGCGAATATATAACTATCGTTTGACCAGAGCTAGACGATACGTTGAATGTGCATTTGGTATTCTTGCTAATAAGTGGAGAGTATTCCACCGGCCTCTAGACGTCAACAAAACAACAGCTATATGGATAGTTAAGGCATGTACCGTTCTACACAACTTTGTAAGGGAAAAAGAGGGCTTAAAGGATGGCAACACATCCGAATCTGAAGCATTTCATTTCAATAGCCTACCTGATGATGAAACGCTACGAGGTGGTCGAACTGCAAATTCAGTTCGAACGGAATTCGAAAACTATTTCGTGTCCGAATCTGGGTCAGTTTCTTGGCAGAATGAAGCTATTTAAAATAAAAAACAATGTCTCCATTACAATATAAAATAAATACTTACCAAATTCTTGTCTTTCTTTTTGTTCCATAGCTTCAAAATCCTCCTTTAGAATACCGCATATTTCGCGCCAAGCTGCGGTTTTTGCAATTTTATCTTTATAAATCTCCAGTGTTTTGTCCCAAAGAACTGGTCTACTTTCAACACAATTTATCAAAACTTCTTGCTCAACATATTTTTCAAACGCCTTGCTTGCCATGATTATGATAGCACTGGACACGTGCACTACTCTAGGAATGAAACCGGCAAATGGCGGCTGTGTGTAGCACATCGCACCCCGCGCACCCCCGTGCAAAGCCTCGTGCGGTTTCAATCCGATAAAACGGATTAGTATAGTATTACTGGATCCGGAATACTGTGTGAACTGGCTCATTCAACTACATACGCTAATAACATATACGTTTAAACGGACCTGTAAAACGGATTGCTGCTTATTTTGTCGGATCAGTATTTTTTACTGGATCCGGAATACTGTATTCTGTATGAACTCGCTCATACAACTACATACGCTAATAAGATATACGTTTAAACGGACCTGTAAAACGGATGTTCTATGTGTACGCGCCCTCAGTCAGTAAAAAATCTTCTTTTTCATAAATTATTTTTATTTTTCTTTTCTTTTCTTTTCCTCTTGAGCATAATTTTCAGTGTTAGGTTTCTTTAAAATTATTGTCAATAGCAGAGTCACTTTCTTGTTTGGATCAATTTTTGGCCTCAGTACACCAGTTTTTTCGTCAAGTTCAGTCATTAAGTTGTTTTCATCATCGTTAAAATCTGAACTTATTGAACCATCAGAAAAAGTTTCTGCATTTGGGATGTCTTTTCCCTGAGCGATTTTGGCATCTAAAGTTCGTTTGATGACACCTCCGATGCCATCAGCGGCACCTTTTCCATGCGCGGCCTCAAAAAACGAACAAGTACCATAACTAAACCCATATTCATAGACTTTTTCGCTGAATAGGTAAAAGTTTTTTTTCTGTCTATACTGGGTCGTTGGGCCGTCAGAGAAAAAGTCTATGTTAAAAATGTTTGGATAGTTACTCTTTATGTGTTGTAAAAGGGGATCGAGGTGGGCCCATATTGCCTCTGGATTGTGTTGGTTATCGGCGGATATGGAACAGAATGAAATAGGTTTCTTCTCTCCTTTAATGTAAATAACTCCCGTATGAAGGGTAATCTGTTCTTTTATGAAATGCATTGCCTGAATTTCCTTATGGTATTTGCAGGTGAAATTTTCTGAGAAATCTATATGAATATGTATTCATATAGATTTCTCAGATGCTACATCACTTTCTAAATTATTAATGCAATCTTTGTAGTTTTTATATTGGTGATAAACATTAAAAATATGTGTTTTAAACTGTTTCATTTCCGCACTAAATTTCTCAAGTAAGTCTTGTAAAGTACCCTCTTTCTTAATTTTTATCATCTTTTTAGTTTTTTCTTTTCTCCTTGCTTTTCAAATTCGTGTTCTTTCAAAATCCAGGTAAACCAGCTTGCTTTATCCGACAGTATTTGGTGATCAAAGTTAAAACTAATTTCTGAACACAGCAATCATTATAGGTACATGCAATCTTTTGAGTAAATATCACATACTAGATCTGTTGTTACCTCATTTAGATCGTCAGTTTTAAGTATGTTAAGTGATTTCAGTTCATCAACCAGGAATTGCATATTAGAATGTTTTTTGCATGCACAACTCTCACAATCCCTGATTTTTGGAGAAAGTACGTAAAACGGGCGGTACTTCTTAAAAGTACTAAAACTTATTAGGGTGTCTTCCGCGATCGCGTCCGGAGAAGGCCTAATAAACGGGCAGTCTACTGGTGGTCGCCAGAGATAGCAGGGCTTAGGCGGGCGTGTATTGAGGCGCAACGCCATCATACACGCCACCGCTCTAGGCGCAGGGACGAGGCCGCGGCGGTACCTCTTTACGAGGCCTACCGTGCGGCCAGATTGAATCTCCGCCTGGCCATTCTGCAGGCAAAGGCCGCAGCAAGGCAGGATATGTACGAGGAGCTGAACCGGGATCCGTGGGGTCGTCCGTACCTGGCGGCGCGGAACAAACTTCGCGCTGCGGCGCCCCCGCTCACGGAGTCCATGGAGCCTCAGCTCCTCAGGAACATCGTTTCGTCCCTGTTTCCATCCCACCGGACTGACTTTATCCCTCCAGCCATGGGTACCGCACAGTCGCGCGGACAGCTGGAGGAGATAACCGAAGGAGAGTTCGAGGCGTCTACCCAGCGCCTCCGGACGAAGACGACTGCTCCTGGACCTGACGGGGTACCGGCTCGGGCTATTGCCTTGGCTGTGGGTCCCCTGAAGGACTGCGGGGTCTCTTCAACGCCTGTTTAGTGGCGGGGAGATTCCCCAAAGTCTGGAAGACGGGGCAGCTCGTCCTCCTTCGCAAGGAGGGACGACCAGCCGACTCGCCATCGGGTTACCGGCCTATCGTCCTGCTGGATGAGGCGGGCAAGCTCTTCGAGCGCGTCATCGCCGCTCGTATCGTCCGGCACTTGACTGGCACGGGACCCGACCTGTCGGCTTCCCAGTTTGGGTTCAGGGCGGGCCGGTCCACCTTGGACGCCCTTAGCCACGTAAAGGAGTTCGCCGTGGGGTCTGCGGCGCGGGGTGGTTTGGCGTTGGCAGTATCGCTCGACATTGCCAACGCCTTCAACTCGCTGCCGCACCAGTGCATAGAGTCGGCGCTTCGCTACCACGGGGTGTCGCTCTACCTTCAGCACATCGTGGCGGACTACCTTCGCGACAGGTACGTCGCCTACTCTGGCCGGACCGGCCCGCAGTGGCAAAAGACTGGGCGCGGTGTTCCACAGGGGTCAGTCTTAGGACCTCTCCTGTGGAACATTGGGTATGATTGGGTGCTACGCGGTGCCCTCTTATCTCGGACGCAGGTCGTCTGCTATGCAGACGACACCCTGGTGTTGGTCAGAGGGACCACCCAGGAGGAGTGCATCCGGCGTGCGACCTGCGGCGTCCATCTCGTCGTAGGTCACATCCGGATGCTTGGACTTGACGTCGCTCTGGGGAAGACCGAGGCACTTGTGCTGGACGGCCCCCGGAGCAGACACACTGCCGGTGCGTGCCTGACAGTGGAGGACGTGAGGATCCCATTGTCAGGCACCATGAAATATCTTGGCCTGGTCCTCGACGGGCGGTTGAGCTTCCGGGAACACTTTAAGCGGTTGGCGCCGAGGCTTCGGTCCGCCGCGGCAGCCCTCGGAAGGCTCCTGCCCAATGTCGGGGGCCCTGACATCGGGTGTCGCCATCTATACGCCTCGGTCATTCGATCGATGGCGTTATACGGCGCACCCATTTGGAGTGACGCTATGACGGCCGATAACCGGGCGGTTCTACTTGGTTCGCAGCGTGCTGTCGCCAACAGGATCGTCCGGGCCTACCGGACCGTCGGGCACGAAGCCGCGTGTGTCTTGGCTGGGACACCGCCTTGGGATCTGGATGCAGAGGTGCTAACGGACCTTTACACCCGTTGCACCGAGCTCCGGTCCCGGGGTACCGACCCCCTGCCAAGGCAACGCGAACTTTGGAGAAGACAGGCCCGTCTCGTCACGATGCGGAATGAAGAATGTTACTAGGTATGCCAAATCGCTTGAAATTTTGTCTCAGTAAAGCCTGTATGTATACAAATACACTAGTTTTTGTTGTAGTCAAAAATACCTAGTAGTTTTGATTTTATAAGCATTCAAAGTTTCGAAA
Organism: Diachrysia chrysitis; assembly: GCA_932294365.1. NCBI lineage: Eukaryota > Metazoa > Arthropoda > Insecta > Lepidoptera > Noctuidae > Diachrysia > Diachrysia chrysitis. The sequence continues at coordinate 923,997 of OW028659.1, read as the reverse complement.
AATATCGAGTCCCGCTAACAGCCACGTGACCGCTTGTGACGTCATATCACAACGCCGCAAGCTCAAGCGCGGGCTGCGCCCAGCTTAATATCAAGTCGCCAGCGGTTATAGTAGGTGTTATAGCTTGCGCAGTATTTTGTTGTGTTTTCGTCCGAGTATTACGTTAATAGTCTAATAATAGTAAATATTGTTCGATTAATAAAATTGGTGAAGGATTCGAAAAAGGGCAATCGGATAATCTACCTAAAATAGATGGATTAATTGGTTGCGCATTATTTATCAACAAATAGTGATTTCGTTGCCGCCGAAAGTACACAATGTAAAGATAGAGGAATCTGGTCTTTTTTCAAAGAATAAGTGACCTATGATTGGTGCCTCGCCTGACAGGCTTACCTACTGATGACTGCGTTATAGAAGTAAAGTGTCCAATCAAGGCAAACACTTTTATTACGTATTTATAGTAAAGGTAAACTAGGCAAAACATTATCCTAATCTATACTTTAATATTATAAAGCTGAAGAGTTTGTTTGTTTGAACGCGCTAATCTCAGGAATTACTGGTTCGAATTTAAAAAATATTTTTGTATTGGATAGTCCGTTTATTGAGGAAGGCTATAGGCTATATAATATCACGCTACGACCAATAGGAGCGGAGCATAAATGAAAAATGTTGCAAAAATGAAAAACCGTTGAACCTAAAACACGCGATCTAAGTCGCGGGGGACAGCTAGTGTAATATAGTTTTATTAAAACTCTATAAATAACACAAACATTGGTGGAAAATGGAACGTACGTAACCTCAAAATCTTATATTTTTAATACAATAAAATAAACTTAAATGTATCTTGCTTAAAACACTAGGAAGTTACTTTAAAAATGAAATAGACTGCTTTGCAGACTAACTATTCCACATGCAGAAATCACCACTGAATCTAGCAGGTCGACTTGCTTTAGATCTACCCAAGCGTGTGGCAACATGAACTCAAAGAATCTAAGCGTCATTACTAATATTTATTCTGTGATCTAAATCTGCCGATAGCTCTTTCTACGTGTATCCGTAACGCTGCATTTTTTTTTGTCTCCAAAACTTCTTTTTTGGTCGGTTTTACTATAGAGCTCACACTAGGTCTGATCAGAGCTCACACTAGGTATGTCCATTTTGTTGTAGCAAATGCGCAATATTTTTGAAACCTTTGACTGCCAATACTGCTGATCCTTCAGGTAAAGTTTGCAAAATACCACAATCTTTACATTTAGGCACAACACATGATTTCCTAGTATTTGGATTGAACACTTTTAAAAGTATTTAAGTATAATTTCGACGGTACGGGCGCGCGACCGCGAGCGTACTTAGTGAGCCAGACTGAGCGTGTTGTACAATGACGTCACAACGTCACCGGCAGCCCGCGTCGTGCGGTTCAACTTGTTTTACTTCTAAATCGGAAACTAATTGACGTATCGAAGTAATTCTTTCACTAGTATTTTTTATTTTTGACAGAGAATATGGAGAGCTAATAATCAAAATTTGTTAACATTCTTCATTGGGAGCTTCGGCTCGCGAGACCGACGGCGGGACGGGCAACCATTGAGGCGATCCGCCCACACTTACAACCGTGGGTGGAGAGGCGGTATGGTGTTTTAACCTACTGCCTCACGCAAATACTGACCGGGCACGGGGCCTTTGGCCACTACCTGTGCCGGGTCGCTCGGAGGGAGCAGACGACTGCGTGCCACCAGTGTGGTGATGGTGATGACACCGCACTGCACACTATGGCCGCATGTCCTGCGTTTGCCGCGCCTCGCGCCGTTCTCCAGGCGGCGCTGGGAGGCGTAGACATCTCCGCGCTGTCGGCTGTTGTCGCTGCTGCGCTCAGCAGTCGCACAGCGTGGAATGCGCTGTCCTCTTTCTGCGAGACCGTCATGTCCCAGAAGGAGGCGGCGGAGCGCGCTCGGGAGGACGACCCCGACGCGCCCCAAATACGCCGACGTCGAGTGGGGCGGCGCAGGGCCGCGTATGAGCGCGCCCTCCCGCCCTAACTAGGGTCCTGGGCGATGGACACGGGGGTGTCTGTCGTCCGACTATAGGACCCACGACGGGGGGCCGCATTCCGTGCTACGGGTGTGGCTCCAGTATGAGGCGGAGAGGCTGACGCTCTTTACACGTCGGTCTCCAAACCATCACGATAGTGATCCGCTGGCCCCTATTGGCCGGCGGACCCGCGGTTGGTGCGTGATGAATTGCAATGCATTGCCACGCACCAACACAACACGCGGATGAAGTAGCACGGCGGTTCAGGTTTAGTCAGTAAGAGTCTGACACTACCCGTTCGCTCCCCCCAGTGAGCGGGTGTCCATGAGGATTCCCCCGCCCAAACAAAAAAAAAAAAAAAAAGGGTGTCTTCCGCGATAAACTTTCTATGAAGCACGATTAGTTTATCTAGCAAATATCTCTTTTGATGAGTAACTTTTTTGAAGGTTCTGTATTCTTTTTTGCCTGCAGTGGCGCGGCTACATGGTCTATAATTGACCAATTCTTGAAATGTACAATTCTTTAAATGACTGATTCTACAAATGACTGATTCTATAAAAGACCGATTCTTTTAAAGACCGATTCTATAAATGACCGATTCTTCAAATGACTGATTTTTCAATTCTATATTTCTTATAATGGTTTCTTTTGGAAGTTCCAAATAAATTACTTGCCGTAAATGTACCGTGTGCCGTTTTGATATAATGGGTTTCGTTCTCTATTTTACCATTCACGTTTTGTTTATTTTTCAATATTTTTGGGTTAATTAATAATTGAGACGCACCTGTGTCGAGTAGAAATCTACCGCCTAGTTCGCTGATATAGATGTAGGGTAGGCGATTGTAACTGCGAATATTATTCCTAAAAACGATATTGTTACGTTGCTTAAGAGATCTACCAGAAAATTTTCGTCTTGTGCCTCTTCGGAGAGGTCCTCATCGTTCTCGACTTCGGATATTGATCCTTGATCGTCATTATCCTGCAGTTACGTCTGATAATGTAATTTTTTTTATTTGATTCATCTGTTTTCTTTTTTTGTAGGGGCTCCTGATTTTTGGAATTTGTTAAATGTCGATGGTTTACTCGTACCGGGGTTACTTTGTTGACTTCGCCTAGCTTTGAGTTTAATTTCTTCTTGTTTAGCTACTGTTATTGCTTGTTCAAGATTTTCTACATGGTTTTGTTTTATCAAAATTGCTATTATGGGGTTTAGTTTGTCGAGAAAAGTCTCGAGTGCCATTTGCTCGTAATACAAACGTCTATTGGGTTCCATGGCTATTAGTGTGCTAATCAGTATCCTGATTTTGTCACCGAATATTTCTAGCGAGCTGTTATCTCTACTGATATTCATAAGTTCTTGCACTAATTGGATTTCCGTACGAAATTTGCCGAATTTCTTTGTTAAAATTATTTTATTATCCTCTCAAATGTTTGAGCCAGGGCTCTCTGAGAGGACTTCAATTGCTTTTTTGATAGATTTCTGATCAAACAGGCGATGATGTAATCATTCCTATGACGAGATATGACGATATGAGAGCCAAAAGACTCGAGGACGGCCTAGGTGGCGTGTAACTTTGGTTCACGCTATTCTGCTCAGCTTCATTTACGTTAGTTTCTGGATTATTTTTATCACAGTAGCTTAGTAGTATGACTAGATCGCCTTGTAGAGTCACTTCGTTCTGTCGACTTAGTACATTACCTCGGTCAAATTCAGATTCCTGTATACGCTCACGTAACGCAAGTTCTCCAGAAGCGCCTGGTACTTGATCGTTTATAGTTTCAGACTCTTTTTCCTGCGTAAGCTCCCCCAATGCAAAATCTGATATAGCAAATTCAGCATCAGACAGAGCATTTGGATTGACTGTATAGATTCCGCCGCCGCGAAAACCACTTATTGCATTGGCAGGTGTAGTTGCTTGAATCCACGCCCTTGCTATCAGTTGACCAGAATTGTACCGGTTCAGTTTTTTTTTGTGGATTGGTGCGAATAAAATTGTTTGTCTCCGCATGATAGTATTTTTTAAATGGTCCGAACACAGATACGTCTAAAGGTTGTAAAGCAGGAGTAGTATGACTGGGTAAACAAAGCAGTATCACGTCATTTTCACGAGAAGTTTCTAGCATATTGACAGCACTGCAATGTGATAAATGACCATCTAAAATTAGTAATACCTTTCCAGGAGGCTTGCGAGGTATGCTGATTTCTTTTGCATAAAAACTTAGGAACCAGGAGGAAGTCCTTCTTCAAATTCTGGCTTTTTATTTACCCCCTTGATAATCAGAACAGTTGGGAGAAAATTGCCGATAGCGTTGCAACAAGCAACAACGGTAATTGTTTCGCCTTTTTCACCGGAAGTAAGTGATTTCACTGCTCTAGTACCTATCGTGGCTAATACCTTGCCAGGTTTATTGTTGAGTTGGACACCGCTTTCATCCATATTGAAAATTCGCTCCGGCTTATCCAGCAAATCATTATTAGTTAAGACGGTTATGAGCAGATCAAAAAATTTGGCTACTTCGGCCCTGCTTAGACCCTTCGCTCTTTGAATTGATAAGCCCTCAGCTTGCCTCACAACTATTTCGGGATTTCTTTCAAGGAAGCTTTTCAACCATTGCGGTCCAGCCATTTTAGTTTCATTATTAAAATTTCGCTTCAATCCTAGTTTTTCGGCAAACTGATAGGCTAATTGGCGAATTAAACTCCTTTCAGGAGGAAATCCTGCATCTCCGAGCTTTAGTATATGGGATACTAGTCTTTTTTCATTTTCAAAGCCAAGGACAGGGTATTTTCCTAGAAGTGTTAAAAATACAATTAGAAGGTAGGTACGTAAACAGATAATTTTATTTATAAGCTAAATATACAATTTTAAATCCTTGACATACCTTGGGTTACCAGTAGCTGGTTTCTCTTTTCATACCGTCTTCTTAAGGTTCAAGAGGATATGCCTTAAATCCGGGATATTTCGTTAATACTTTTTTGTTTTTTATTTAGTTCTTCGAACGCAAGTGCTAAACTATCTTCTGTCCAGTTGATATGGCGCGGCACCACGCCAGGCTTTCGTTTATACTTGCGAGGCATTTTGCTGTTGAGTATTTATTTTATTTAAGATAAACTATAATAAAACCAAATTAAAAAATCACCAAGAAAAAATAGTAAAACCAAATGTAAAAAAGCAAAGAAAAAAAACTGTCTTTGCTCGTTAAAAATGTATAGTTACGGATAGTTGCCCTAGGGCAACAAGACTCAGTGATCAACTGGGCGGCAATAAACTGGGCCACGTGGACCAGTTGTACATAATTAATTATGCCTACTATTTTTGTGGCCAACTGGGCCGAACGCGCTTTGATCTTGCGGACGTGATTTTATTATTTAATTTGCTGTGGTTAAGTGGGCCGACAATAAAAATTTAAGGCAGTTTGGTATAGTTACGAACACAAGTGTATCAAAATAAATTTGTCAAAAGGTAAATTGTGTTGGGACTTTGAGAGGAAAACAAAACATCATCAATCAATGTATATATTTCAAAAATCAACAAAATGTAGTTGTATAGACAAAGCTTAGCTTACAATAAAATGTTTTATATAACATGTAAATAATTTTTCTTATTAATCTAAGTTTTAAAATAAGGAATATAATTTTTAAAAAACAGTACTGCAATCACAAATTGACATATACACGATAAACATTCATATAACACAATACAAATAAAATTGGTTAATCCTAAAAATCACAGATCAGTTCAGTATAATTTTAATAGAACTACCTTAGCTTAATATAATTTAAGTCTCAATTCAAAAATTATGAGCATAACAGGATACAACATTGATTTTTTAATAAAAATATTTAAAATCACAGATCGGTTTTGTACAACAGTAATTATTAAAATCTTATAATTAATAAAAAAAAATCACAGTTTAAGTAATTTCCAATTTTAAAATAAAATCATAAAACAAGGCGCTCTATGCATAAATCAATATTAATGTCCCCTCTAATAAATTCCTCAATCGTCTGCGATATATGTTGGTCTATTTCTTGGGTTTCTGGAAGTTTTTTTCTAATACTAGTTCCGTTGGTATATAAAACTTCATAGTAATTGTTTTCCTTTTCAAGTATTGTTAAAAAATGCGCAATGTTTTTTGGTTTACTTGAAATTTTTTTATTTAAAATCGAATGCCAATTTTCAATCATATTTGTTGTTCGATGCAAATGATTACTACACCATTTGTCTGCAAAGAATGACTTATCATTCAACCACGTTTGCACAAAGTAATCGTTAAATAGCACGACATTTTTGTTTGTAGGACATTGTGCCATTATATATAGCCAAGCATTGTCTATAGCCTCTCTAGGCAAATGAGCCATAACAGTGCATCGTTTAACATGTTTTCTGGCTAATTTTGATTTTGTGATATTTAACTCATCGGCTTTTCGCCACAAGCTTTGCGCAAAATGAAAATAGCAGCCATTGATTTTAGTCTTAGGGAAAACATGTTTAATAGCAGACATAGCTGCTTGTTCAAAGTCAAGTATAAATAATTGGGGTGAAAATTGGGGAATTTGACTTTTTATTAATTTAAACATAGTTATGTACGTATTTTTGTTTTTGTTCGGCAGTAAGGCATAAATAATTGGTATAATATTATTGTATGTGTCATTACTACCTAAATCTACATGTAAACTATATAATTGATTAAATGGTTTTAAACAAAATTTAAACGTCCCATCACATAAAATTGTTAAATTTGGATTAGTTAATATTTTTTTACAATCTCGATTAGCGAAAATTATAATTCTACTGGGTCCATTACTGTAATCAGCTAATAAAAAATGTTGATATCTTTCGGGCACAATTATTTCTTTGATAGAATTAAAACATATTTTTTGTACACCAAGTGATTTATTTCTTTTACGATGGAGCTTATGCTTAATATTTTCCAATGTAGGTATTTTTTTAATGAAATCAATGCCACTATCCACGAGTCCCGCAACAGTTTCCCGATAAGCTCTTGGAATTGAAATAGTATAATCAGACTTGATTTGTTCACAGCACTTGTTAAATTGTATTTCTTATTCGTTTGAAGCAAAATCCGGCTCGCAGTCATGTTTGTCATCCCGTGTAATGGTATTATTATTGGCAATAATTAATTTAGCTTTACATTTTTTTCTTTTAGTGCAATTCCAAACACAGGAACCATCTTTATTTCGCCTTTTCTCATGGTATCTATGGCCTGCACGAAGAAGCACTCGTTTGCCTCGTTGCGATGTTACTATTTGCCACTGGATACAATTTTGTGAATTTGATGGCCCTGGTTCACCTGTAAATATTTTCATGGCATCTATATATATATGCATCAGCGGCGGCAGCCTAATTACACATTACGCTACTAATATGAACCCATTTCTAATAAAAGCCTTTGAGTTTTGCTGGATGATTAAAGTAATTCTAGTAATTTGAAATCTAAATTGCTAGTAATCTTAAAATATGTGCATACTATAGCGCATACTATGTGCAACAAAACTTTTATATTAAAAGTAATGTTAAGCAAAGCAGAAGTATATTCTTCATCAAAAAGGTCGTATTGTAGAGTATTGCACAAATCAAAAATATGTTATCGCAATTATTGTATAAATCTAGTTATCCAAAAAAAAGAAACAGTAAATTTAGAGTAATCAATTAAGCGCTATAAGTTAAGCATATATTTTTAAGGTTTAAGAACAACTTTATTTCTCATAAAGAATACATAAATTCACTTACTGAGAAACAATTTAGAAACTAAAATTAACAATTGGAGTGCACAGAGGTACTTATATTAGCACGAACAAAAATATAAAAATAAAAACGAAAATGTGGGTAAACCGATAACAAACTCAAACGTAAGTTTTTAACCAAGCATAACACATAAGCACAAATAATGTAAAATATACTTGGATAGTAAAACTGTGAAATTACTAAAATTATAACCGTAAAACATTCTTAGTAATTCTTAAAAATGTAATGACAATGTAATAACGACGCCACAAAATGGCGGCCGCCAATAAGAGCAGATATAGCTTCTTATTGAAATTTCTTTAACGTAATGAATGAAGTTTGTGATATTTTTTTATGCTAAGAATATGTAATTATATAAATCTTACCTCCACTATGTTCCATTATTTACACTCTCCACGTTGAATAGCATCAATGATATATAAAATTATCAAAAACACATTCACGCCACAGGAACATGAACCAGACTGCCGGCAAAGGGCAGCGCAGGCGCGCGCGTCCCATGATACAATAGTAGAAAGAGACAAATATATCGGGACCTTGTTGCCGTCTTACTTCTTTCATTGTAATCTGAGAGTCTTGTAGTAGCTTTGTTTATTTTCAAAGAAAGCGCACTCTACTTTCGTAACGGCTGTAGATACTGTATTTAAGTAAAAACAAAATGGTACCTACAAGGTATATATTTATTCTATTTGAAATTACTGAAACAATCTGTATCTGACTGTACTGTATACTTTCGGCCCACTTAACCACAGCAAATTAAATAATAAAATCACGTCCGCAAGATCAAAGCGCGTTCGGCCCAGTTGGCCACAAAAATAGTAGGCATAATTAATTATGTACAACTGGTCCACGTGGCCCAGTTTATTGCCGCCCAGTTGATCACTGAGTCGGCAACAATCCGCAAAAGACGTCCGGGCAACTATCCGTTTTGATACGGATACTTGCCCTTTTTATTTACGAAATAAATAACAAATATTTAACAATAAAATGTAATAGACAGTGCAATTTAAACTCTAATGCATTCAAAGAAATATCGCATCTGCTGGCTATTCTTAATACGTCTATAAACTACTACTTCTGTAGCCAGGGACTTGACAAACAAACCTTGAGCTTCATAACTAAACTCCCAAAATAATTCATTTAAACGTTTGCGTTCCAATTCTTTGATTCTATTGTTGTAGTTAAAATTATCTTCCGTTTGCTGTGTATTTTCCATTGATGCTAAGCTGTTCACGGATTCATCTAATCGTAATGTTATATCTGTGAATGTTAAATCCATCAAAGAACTTGGAAACGTTTCATCACATAACAAAGAAATTGACTTTGTTTCGTTGACTGGAAAAACGTCGACATTTGAAGCAGACGGTAGTTCAGTGACTTGAACATTTGAAGCAGAAGGCAGTTCCGTAGCTTTAACATTTGAAGCAGAAGGTGGTTCAGTGACTTCATTCGATTTTCCCAGCACCATGTCTAACATGCTTCGACTGCGGAATGATCTGAAATATAAGACATCGATTAGATACTAATTAAGCAAGAACTAGCATAAAACTATTAAAGATACAGCTAAACTACTCACTGTCGAAATCGGTACTAAGTTAGTGTATTGCTTAAGAAGTTTCGTTTATTGATCGAAAAATAACAAAATTAAAACATCCGCACTTCGTAACACTGATTTACAGATACAGATTGATTTATTAAATACTGCATATGGATTAAGTAAGAATTGATAGGAATAATTATGAAGAAGGCATTAAAAAAAGAAATAGGTACCGAAGTCAAATTCGTTTATGTAGGTACTTCACTTTTCATACCCTAACCTACGCACGGCGCCAAGCGCTCGCGCTAGTGTTGTTGAATCCGCAAGTACACCTACCCACCCGCAAAATTTGCCAAAATCTTATTCTCCAATATTAACAAACTATTACAACACAAAAAGTTTACAGAATAAGAAAATAAATTAAATTGTAGGTACATTTGACAATTTGTTCTTTAAATACAAGACCCTTAATAACTATAAAACAGATTGCTCTATTTACATTCTTTTGTCCTCTCGTTTTTACATCTAAACCAATCAAATAGCTCTAAAACCAAAACAATGTATGCTTAAACAAAAAATCATGTTTTCAACTTACGTAATATTTGGTGGCGCAAAAGAACTAATAGTGGCTTAAAGAAGTCGGTAAAAAACGATAATTCACAACCGTCCACTAAATATCTAGTTAAAATTTCGTTTTTGTTGCTAAATTTTTGCATTACAAAGTGCAGATAAATGAATATTTTGGGACAATTTAGATAGTACCTACGAGTATTAAATTCTCTTCTTCTTCTTCTACCTATAACTTTCCTGGCATTAATATCAAACTAATGTGAATGTCATTAAATTGCTATAAACTACTCGATCGAATTAGAGTAGACTATCATAATTAGGCAAACTCACCCAAACTTTGTTGCGTTGAAAAACCAACAAGAGGCGCACCGGAGCCCCGCTCGAGCTCGTGTCACACGTATTTTTTTTCATGTAACATGAACTAATTGGGATGCCATTTCTGGAAAAAACTGAAAGTCTCGAAAATGACGATTACTGCATTGCTTTATCAGGGCAGAGTGGATGAGGCAGAATTTCTGGGTGTATGTTCTATGGATGATGCAGAATTACTGAGTGTTTGTTGTGTGGATGATAAAGCATTACTGGGCACTTGTTATGTGGATGATGAAGCATTACTGGGCGCTTGTTGTGTGGTGGAGGCAGAATCACTGGCTAATAGAAATGATGAAAATAATTGAAAAATGGACCTATAATGTCCAGAAATTTATACTATTTACAATGAATAAGATATTTCTGCAGAAATTAAAAGTTTAGTAGGAAAAAAATGCAATTTTAAAATAATAATTTAAATTTCCCCCTAAAACGCTTGTTAGTATCATGGGGTCCCCCAGTGTGAGAATACATCCATAAAAACTCCTAATAAGCTATTTGTGTTCGTTCCACAAAATAAAACAATACGAAACAAGTGGCTAAAAACTTGCAAGGCGAGATTCAAAAGGAATATTGCCCAGTACTCAGCTTTATTTTTGTGAAGATCACTTTGACGTAAGTTTTTACATACTTTTGTAGATTCTAGTATATAGTATTTGGTAATAATATTTTGTACGAGGTCTAAATGTAAAAATATAAACAATCTATTTCGAGGTTAGGTTTCATCTCTCATTGCTTTGATATGTATTACGTATTTTATTCACATTTCAGTTACCTAATGATATGGATAATTATATGGAATATTATTTGATGGGATCGGTGTCACAGATCCGCATGAAACCGGGTTGTATGCCCACTAAATTTCAATGTCAAGCAGATAGAAGAAAACGATCATCAGATGCTACAGAAAGACCATATATTCTCAAAAAACAAAGAAAGACATTGATAGAAGAATGTCAGAAAGATTTAGAAGAAAGACCTACAAAACAAGTGGAACTTGAAGAGATGCCATGTGGAAGTTCAGGTACTTATTTCTACCCATTGCCATTTCACCAAAAATATATATATTTCTAATACAAATTTATTCCATTCATTAGGAATTATGCATAACCAATTATGAAATAAATAAAACCAATAATACGACAAACCTATATCTTGTAAACAATATTATGCAAGACTTTTAAATACTTTGCCTGTTGAAGTTTCATATTAATGTAAAATTAATATTTGATTTTTGTTTGTGTTGTTTTTGCTTTTAAAATATACATACTTATCTTGAAATCTTGGCAATTTTTTTAGGTAATATTTTATATTAAAAGGTAATATTTTATAAACTTGATTATTTTTTCTTTTTCAGCTTCACAAGCATCCATAAACGATATTTCACAAGAAAATGCACATAAGACAGTGGATAAATCAATTCAAGTACACATGACATATAAGTTTAGAAGCAAAGCCATCCAAACGGAAACTAATTTAGTAAACCAAATGACATCACCTTTGAAACCTACACGACAATCTGTTTCTACATCACCTTTTAAACTTTGTACAGAAATTGCTCAAGTTTGAGGAAGAATCTGATAGTGATATTCCTTATACATTATCTGTAACACATAGAGAATCGTCACCATCCACAATATCTCTACAAGAGAAATCAAAAATTCTGGAATGTACATTGATAAAAATTATTAATAATCCACGTGCTTACATTGGAGTTCCTAAAAACTGTTACTACTTAATAGATTTAATTGAAGAAAAATTAAGTATTCCTGCAAACCATATATTTCTGTGTTTAAGAAAAATTAGATTTAATAATCCATTCAGAGAGCTTGCTGATGATTTTTCAATGACTCTGACATATGCTAGCAAAATATTTCTAAAAAGTATACCATTAATAGCTAGTATAATGCGACCTTTTATTGTAAAATTAAATAAGCATTCTACTAAAATAAATTTACCCATGGCTTTTAGGCACAAATACCATAATGTAAGTTTCATCATAGACTTAGAAATAGAGATGCAAAAGCCTTCTAAAGCTATAAACCAATCCCTCTCATGGTCAGAATACAAAAAAGCTAATACCATTTAATATCTTGTGTCCTGTACACCTAATGGTTTAGTAAATTATATTTCACCAGGTTACGGGGGAAGAATAACAGATACATGTTTGGTCGAATCTTGTGATTTTATAAAGCATTTGCAACCTGGTATGTGTGTGATGGCTGACAGAGGATTTAAACATGTAGAACAATATTTACGACAAGAGGGAGTGCAGTTAGTACGGCCTCCAAGTGTTACAACTGGGTCTAAATTATCAAAAAATGAGGCAAGGAAAACAAAAAAAAATGCTAGTCTAAGAATACATGTGGAGAGAGTAATTCGACGTCTACGTGAATTTAATATGGTAAAACCACATGTATGTGTAAATCACAATTTCATTAAAGTACTCGATGATGTCATCACTATTGCCTGTGGTTTAATAAACTTACAGGATACATTAATTAAATAAAACTGTTTTTCTTTTAATGTTGCATTTTATTTACATAACAATTATAAAGTACTTTGATATACTTTGGTATAGTACATTATCTTTCAATAAAGAGACTATAACATTTAGAAAATCTGATACATACTTTTCATCATATGAAACACATATTATTTCCACACTTTTATTAGCATTATAGTTGCAATCAGCTACACAAAAGTAGCCTCTTTTAAGTCCTGTTAGGTACATTTGGAGCTGCATCTGCACATAAAACTTAGGTGTTGGTTTACCATTGACTATATATTTTTGAACGTTTTAGCACTCATGGGACACTTAATTTCAATAATAATGTCTTCACAGATCCCATCAGGTGATCCTGCTATCATAAGGTAGTTTTTGGAAAGCATTAATCCACACTTATTATTTTTTTTTTCTAGTTTGGCACTTACTGTTTTCCTAACTTCATCTTCCAATATTCTACCACGCTTCATGGCCGGTGTGTCAGGAAGCTTCCCACCCATTATTAATGACATAAGAGTGCCATCACTAGTTTTGCAACGACTAAACTCAAATGCTCGTGAAGCTGTTACCCTGCTATATCTCAACTCATGCCAAAGGGTGCTTTCATGTTGGCCTTTTGTCTCTTTTTCAATGCTATCAATATCAGCATCAGTCAATGCAACTTTTTCCAAAAATTTATCACAAGATGCTTCTTTATATTTCAGCACTAACTTATGTAAAGACAAACTTTCTTTTTGGTCTAAAACATAGTCACATTGATATTTAATTAACTCGCAGTTGTTAAGTTTTCTTTTCTTCCCTTCCTCTAAAAACTTTGTGAATACTTCTTCATCTGATGGCACGCTGGGACTGCCACTGAATAATTCTTTGGATGTTATAAATTTTATGGTAGAACCAACCCTCGAAAGTTTGGATTTTATCCAATAGCATTGAATGGATGTGCAGGATGGCTCCTCACTCCTGCGATGGACCCACATTAGGAAGGCTATGGCGTGTTTACAACCTCCTTGTGAAGCCACACAATCGTTACATTCTATTGACTTCACTACCTCTTCCTGTTCATCTACTATTAATGTTACTCCATACAACTTTGCATGGACTTTATGTTCTGGGCACACTTTACATTTTACTACACACAAATTTTCCTTCACGTTTCAGCTGTACATAACTCACAGCGTCATCGCCATAGGATGGCCTGGAGGACCTAAAAGAAAAATCAATTTATAAATAAAGGGTAAAAGCATTATAAAAATAGATTTCAATAACATAACTTTAAAAATAACTTGATAAGAAATACATCGTCAAAAGTATATTTTAGGGAATTATTTTATAACTCAAATTATAAATTTTTAATTATTATTAATATACTTGCATAGAAGTTTTAACATTTCTAAATTCTGCTGAACAAAAGTCTTTATTTGATGACAAAAACTCTCCCAGCATTATTATGTCGATTCTAGGCAAATTAGCGCTGTTTGCCTTAGTAAATCCTTGATCCATGATTCGTGTTATTTTGTATTCGAATTAATAATATTCACACTCAAATAGTACTCGGTATTTAAACAAAAATAATAAAAACACAAGATGTTCGTGCGTGTTGCGTATGCGTTTACTCAAGCGTGACGTCATGCGCTCTGATTGGTGTTCAAGATATCATGGCGGATTGCCTTATTTTGTAGTTTTATTTTATAAAAATAAATATTAATCACACTTATAATAAAAAAAAAACAATGCGTATTTAATATTCCAAGCTTAAAGTTTTATTCAATAAATATAGTATTTTAGTAGTTTTTAATTACTATCATCATGCCTATTGTTCATCATTTGATATAGATTCATTCACATTCTATGTGTTGTTGCTGGTAGTTATCTGACAAATAAATCGCATTGGAAAACATCAGAAACAAGTAAAACATTACAATACCAAGTTTTGTTTTTTCACTGTTTTCTTTGTCTTTGAAATTTGGAAACAAACTTTCACAGACGCTGTTCCACGCGTCTTGCTTGATAAATTTATTTTTATAATGTTCATCACTTGTGTCCCAAAGTACGGGGCGCTCCTCAATTATAGATATTAAAAAATCTACGTCATATTCCGCCAATAAACAAAGAATGCGGCGCGTTTCTCATAAGCCGTCTTAGAGCGGACTAAAATGGCGTCACCAAGGATGACGTAATATCGCAGGAACGTGCGATGCGAATCAGATCGAAACTTCTTGCATTCACACAAATGCACCATTTGTGTGAATTCGCAGATATTTGCTATGCGATGCGAATACACGGTTTTGTGTGGGATCCCAGGGCTTGTACACAAAACTGCGATGCGAATTCGCAACGCAGAAAGTTGCCACACGAATTGCTGCGATGTGATTTTGTGCGGCAAGGCGTCTCCCTAGGGTGACCATTCCTTTGACGACCGTCAACCGTACTATACGTATTTTGAAAACTAGGTCGTGGCATGGATCGTAAAAATAAGTGTTCACTTTTGTTATTGCTTAGGAGATACAGGCAAAAGAAACAAAGAAGATTTTGGGTTCATCCATTTATTACTATAATGAACGCCGTAGGGAACTATTTTTATCGAAAATATGAGGCTTTGAAAACCGGCGAAAAGAAGTTTTTGAATATTTTAGAATGAGTATATTTTCATTCGAAGAGCTTTTAAGTTTATTATCACTATATCTACAGAAACGATTGTACAATGGGAGAGTTCCTGTTATGCCTCTGGAAATGATTGGCCTCACCATCCGGTATGTAAAACAATAATTCTTTACATTAGTTTTTACTGAGAAAAGAGTTTTCCAAATATTACAATCGATAAAAGTTTCGAAAAATCAAAGTCTTCTTCCATTGAAAGTGTGCTTAATATGCTCGAGGTAGAAAAATCAGTACTATAGTTTGACCAACACCTACTGCTGTACCGGGCCTTAGAAGGCGCGGCGAGGTGGGGGCCGGGAAGGAAAGAGCATGAGTTCACATGAGATCGATAAAGTGATATGAGGATAGATCTTACGATATCAGTTTACAGTTCTAACGTAGGCCAGTTCTATACACGCCAGTCTTACGTTTAATTGAAAAGAAAATTAATTAAATAAGAATACCTAAATATTTCATTTAATTTAATTATATAGCATATATTATACTTAGTTGATTAACTATAACCGAAATAGAGTCGTCATATTTAAAAAAAATAGTCAGGTGATGAATAAGAACTAAACTTATTATTTAAATCAGGACTTGTTTTATTGAAAATTGTTTAACCCTATTTTTGTCAAAAAAGAAAAAATCATTATTTTCAAATAATTTTTAAATATTAAGATAGTTGTCCAAAAAGTATTAAGGGAAAAATATGAAAGAAAACGCACATATCCAGATAATGAGATCATGTATGTATCTTAGAAAAAAATTTGACCTAGTGTTCATGTGTATCTTTGAGGATACGTTGCCAGGTTTGGGTAAATAAAATGCACATAGTCGTGTTATAATTTTTACTTGTTATTGGCGTAGGTATATATAAAGACACAAAATTATAATTATTTATCAATATGGAATTTTACAAAACAATTTCTTTCTGGCTTAAAACACAAGCGTAAAGAGCACTTTGAACACATTACTGTTGTTTGACCCTTAATACAAAATTTACACCTTTCTTTTGTGCCAAATATTGGGAAATGGTCAACCTGATCATACCTTACATCGAGTGGAGGACGAGGTGTTACAGGTGTCTGTATTTTTTTTTGAAGGCCCAGAAAGGTAGGTCCAGAAACTTCAGAATTGGCGACAGTATCTCCGCGGCCATATTATAGGAGGCTTTGTGCGATTTGGTACCTAAACTTTTTTAGTGATATTGTTTTGCCTGTACTGTGTCTTCTATATAAAATCCAGCTATTATTTCCACAAATATCTAAGATTTGCGATACTAAAGGTTAATACCAGCGATGGCCTCTAAAGTCTGTTCTATACAAAGCGACTAGCATGTCCGCTAAATCTACGCCCCCCATATGGGCGTTAGAATGTTTTATGATGTCTGGACAAGGTACTGCTGTTCGTCTTTTGGCAACTTTGTCGTAACGTTGTATGGTACTGACAGGCTCAGCTGCAACATAACTACTAGCTGTAGTTACACACTTGTTGTCATACCATTCGACAACGCAAACTTTAAATTTTTTACAGACAACTTGGGAATGAGAGCCCCTAGGTTTTTTTTCAACACTTTGTCTGTTAGTAGACTTTCTTCTGCGCCTCGCAATCTGTTAGACCTAATGGTGCCTAAAGTAAAAATACCCATTGCGTCTCGTAAATAATTTATCAACTCTAAACTTGCATAATATACCACAGAACAAGCACAATCTGGTATACTTTTACATCGAGCTATAACTACCTTAGCACCAAGACCAAAGCAAATCATGCGACCAATAATAATAATTCGCCCATTGACTGTTCCTCAACAGAACGGTACGTCAGTTTGTGTTTAGGTAACCTCTAGAAGCAATAATAGCCTAGGGATATGACCGTTGGACTACCAAGTCAGGTTGTAGGTTCGAACCCCGGCACGCACCAATGTCTTTTTGAATTCATGTGCGTATTATAAATTATGACTTGCTGAAACCGGTGAACGAAAACATCATGTGGAAACCAGCACACCTGAGAGATTTGATTTAGAACATTTTGTATACTAAAGATATTGTAAGGGTTGTTCTATTTAAAGTCTCAGTAATATCACCAAGGGAGAAACGCCACTAAGCTTGTGAGCGGAGATCCTAATTTTGTAAATTTAAGGCTCTATTGCAATGCAACGCAACCATAACATTTTAGATAGGTTGACGAGGTGTAGGTACTGTCAAAAATTAAAACCACAATTTGTAAATAAACTAATATTCATTTTACAAAAGAAAAATACCGCAACAAAGAACATTAATGCAATCATTATTTTTTTAAAAGGCCTAAGAAGTCTTCGCTTCTCCTTGCGTGAACCGCTTACACAGCTCGGAGGAGAGCTCGAAAATAGGATGGCATAGCTCGGGGCTGGCTTTTTTCCTAAAGTGCAGTTTCAGCGTCTGGCTTTCCACATCGACGCCGTATAGTAATCTCTTGTTTTGTGCTAACAAGAGACCTTCCAACTCCTTGCCGCTGTGGTGCGCTTCGACGCCTCTCATGTATACCAGGGGTTTCGCTGGTTTGGGCTCCTGTACCTTTAGGTTGTCCATGCCCTTGAACTGCCGCTTGACGATGTCTACGTCCTCTTTTGTTCAGCAGTTCAGGATGACCTGAAGACTCTCGTGCGCTGTCTGTTTGCACTCATGCTTCATGATCCCTGCGGCCTCCAGCGCTTCCTTTTCTTGGAGGCAGGTGTTTGCCTCCTCTGTGGCCAGATCCATGTGGACACCTTACTTTTGGGTTTTTTTTATAAAAACTCTTAAATCTCGATTATCTCAGTAATTACTAGGTTTCGGACATGGCATCACATGACAAAATTGGCTGCAAATAAGCTCTACTTTAACCCCCTGCAAGGAATGCACTTTATTTCCGAACACCCTGTATATTGCAATACACGTTGGGCTTTACTTATAATCAACAAGATAATAAACAAAAGAGTTGATTAGCTAGTACTATTGTCGCTTACGATAAAAGAGAATTTCATGATTTCATATTGTTTTCAATACTTGTCACTTACGCTCTTATTTTTTGTAGAAATTAGTCTACTTAATTGTGTTAAACGATTATATTTTACTTTATCCTTTATCAGGTATCAAAATCACCTATTCAAAATAAAACGCCAACACGTCATGCAAAATCAACTTTCTATTTTATAATTATTTTTTAAGCAAATTAACATAAATCACTCTTCTTCACTTGGGATCCCTTTTTTTCGCCTAATTTTTTTTGTCCTATTTTAATTTGGCATAACGAGTTAGGCATATTGGTATTTGGCATAACAATATTTTGACATAATTGTTGATTGGCATACTATTTCAGTAAGCATATGTATAGTTTAGGCTATTGTTTTTTGCCCTAATTTCGATTTGCATAAAGTTGTTAGGCATATTGTTTATTCGTCTAATAGTTACATATTAGGCATAAAGATCAAAAGGTGTAATGAATTCATACTTTAGTTAATCACACGTATTTATTCCTGATTTATAATCAAAACATTTGTTTAGGTTGGTAGGTATTTTTTTTCGTGACCCCTAGAAACGACTTTGCCAACCCCAACACATTTGGTTAGGTTGGTAGGTATTTTTTTTTTGTGACCCTTAGAAACGACTTTGCCAACTCCGACACATTTGTTTAGGTTGGTAGGTATTTTTTTTGTGACCCTTACCCTTAGCACGTAGTAAGCGCCTAGTATGATTTCATAGCAAAGTTTTGAAATTTATGTTAGATAAAAGTTATGCTTAAATATCATTATGCGTAAGGATATTTAGGCTTTAGAATATTATGCTTAACATTGTTTATGCTTAAAGTAAGTATGCCTTAAAAATTATGCCTATAAAGTTATGCCAAAGTGATATTGTGCGTAACTATTATTAGGATAAATCAAATTATGCCATGTTAAATTATGACATAAAATTTTATGCTTAAAAATAGGGAACCTCTTCACTATTCATATTCTGCTTCCGAGTCTGCTGTATTGCCATCATAAGGTAAGGTGAGATATTCCTTTGCGTATTGTGCTAGAATTATACCTGTGTCACACATTCTTTTCGGGTCCATATACTTTGGTTTGGCAATAGGTATTTTTGCCGTATAAGCCGCCGTGGGGGCCTGGAGGCGCTGTCGACTTTGACGAGATCTTATTAAAAAATCTAGGTTCTAGGATCACACATTGAATTTCTGAATCCGTACAAAATCTGTAATTGAGCTGAATCTTTTTTGGATTTTTTTAAAGTTGGTCTTAATTTACTAACAGGAATCTTAATAGATTTTGGTAAATAGTTGTCTGCAAAGCTTTTCCAGTCTGAGAGCGGGGGCACACGATGCGTTGCGGCGCCGCACCGCAAAGATTTCACCGTGTCAGTGGGCACACGAGCGGTGCGGCGCCGTAACGTTATTATGTCGCAGCGGCGCCGTAGCAGCGTTGGACAGTCTGTTAATGAAAATGGACCGTAAAAGACGTCTGTTGTTGGCGATACTATTACGGCAGTTACAGAAGATTTAATTAATAGTAATAATTTTGGCAATTTGCTCCCATGCTTTTATTTTTAAGTCTTCATTGGACTTATCCCAAAGGATTTCTCGTTCTTGGAGTAATGTAATTAGGTAGTCTTTATCAATAACATCTAGGTTGGCACTAATTTTTTAAAACCTCAATTACAATAAACAAAAATATTTAGAAAAAAAAATCGAAACGAGCGAGCGTGTGTTTTTTCTTGTGACGCAAAGCAACTGAGCGGTGCCGCTCCGACGTCGCAACGCATTCACCCCTCCCCACCTCGTCTTGGTAGTTGCAAGTCCGGTGCGGCGCCGGAGCGCATCGTGTGACATGCCACAGATATTTCTATGTAAGACGACGTAGCGACACCGCTCCGGCGCCGCACCGCCGCCGCAACGCATCGTGTGCTCCCGCTCTAAGATGTCGGCGTTTTCTAGCATTATAGTTGCATAATTCTTCGGATTCGTCCTCGCATTTGAAGTTAACGTGGGCCATTGGGAAGGAGCCCAAACTGTTCTTCCTTTTATAAATGATTCTATTGTGGCATGTACCGAATCGACGGGCATCATTGTGATCCCGAAACCAAAAAGTTTATAGTAATGTCCTCAATAAACATTGCAACATTACTTATGAAAAAGGACAACATTGTAAGCATTGCCCTATTTTTATTTTGGCCGCAACAACTATCACAATACATCGCTATGGATGAATGTTCGCCCTTTTCATCAATAATTTTTAATTTTATTCATTATCATTAATTTCGTCGTCGGATTGTTCAGTAGAACGGCTGTAATTATTAAAAAATGTGCGCAAAGTTGTAGAAGAAGCTGTAGATGTAGATGCTGTATCTGTGCGTACAGGAGATTTTAAAAGGCGTTTTACTTTCATCATCACCTGAATCAGTACGACTAAAATCAATTTCTGGGCTTGAACTACAATCAATACGTTGAATCTGAATTTGGGTACGGTACTAAGACTGGTTGATTTTTGACAAATCTGTCTTCTTTGTTCATGGCGACATTCGTAATACTGAAAAGAAAATTATTATATCATGCTAATGCGTAAAAGCAAAGATGAGTAAGTAATAACCAAATGAAAAACTTTTAGTTGCAAAAACCATGTTAGATTAGGATTTAAATAGAGCCATTGAGTAATAAGGATTTCAGACTGCACCTAACATAATTATTTTGATCCCATTCTAAAGCAATATGAAGGTAAGTATAAACTCGGTTAATGAAACATAGCCCCTCAAAAAACACACCAAATTCATATCATAATGCAACCTTTACCACCTCTTTAATAAAACAAAATATTTATCGTAATAATATTGATTATACTTACATGTACGTAATGCACTAAGTATTAATATTACCCTGAAATGATAACTGTTTAGGTTAAAGAAAAGTTCGCATCGAGGCACTGTAAATCGTAATTTCAGACAAGTTTAAACTTGCAAAGACAACGAGTTGGCGTTTAGTTGTTAAACAAATTGCAAATGTGAAATGTTTAAATATTAATATGGTATAAAAAATACCATAAAGAAATATAAAAAACGTACTTCATTCAAAATATCAACAATATCATGCAAAAGTAAACTAAAAAAATAAAGTATTTTCCACAAATTGATAAGTAGGAATTAGTGTAACTGCGATTATAACTAAACGCGTCACTGGTTCTGAACAGATCTTATAACTAAGTTGTATAGTAAGTGACAAACGTTACTTACGATAAGTCGGTTACGATAATTCAGATTGTTTGTTAACCCTAGATAGATAATCTTATTTAGATGTACGGAAAAGATAATCATACGTCAAAATTACTCCTTAGTTTTAAATGGCTATTATTTCAAAGATTAGTTACTTAATTTGATGAACTATGGTGTGTTTGTATTTCTCATATCAGTTTAAATAAAAATACAATATAATTATATATAAGTACTGTTTATTAATTATTTAAAAAAGGAACGAAACATAAGGCTATCATTTTAAAGTAACAAAACATAGGAACTTCTCTTATAATTAATAAATCTCATTTTTTAAACTAATCAGTCATTTCTAGTAATACTGTTAGTTTGAAACAATAGAATCTATATATTTTTAACACTTAAATCTACGGAGGTCGATTAGATGCAGCTCAGGCACATGTCAATGTTATGTTCACGACAAATAACCTTTTTGCACTTTTTGCAACATCCGCTAGCCTTACGCTTTTTTTTAGAGGGGCAATAGGCACAGTAAGTACGTTTCTTTGGATTGGGCTCTTCTGTGACATCTTCGGTTGGTCCAGGAGCAGCTTTCGGTAACGTATTCTTTATCTCATCTCGCAAATATCGCTTCAAAGTGGGTGCTTCCAAGCGCTTGGCCATATAGGGTGAAGTTAGAGCCATGCTCAAGTGTTTCATGAATTTGCGGCGGTTTAGAGGCTTCTCGCCTTTAGTGACAACATTGTGCCTGTATATTATATATGCATTTACGAATGCAATATTCAGCATCCCATAAAAAAGGCACATGGGCCACATCTGATCAAGGGTATCTACTCCTCCCTTGGTTTGGTTGTAGTACATGATCATTTCTGGTTTCCCAGTAACTTCGTTTATGGCCGCGTCTTCGTCACATGATGACAAAAGGTAAACCATCTTGGCCGGCTTCGGTTTATATGAGACAAGTGTCAGGGGTCCGTCAAAACAAAACATTGATGTTCCTACTGGTCTGGAGTGACTGTTCTTCAATTCTTCAGGTATCTCTCTTTTATTAGAGCGAATGGTCCCGACCAGTGTCAGTTTATAAGGCTCTTGAAGCAAAGATTGAGCCAAAGGAATCGATGTGAACCAATTATCACAGGTTATATTGCGACAACTGCCGTGGACAGGCTTTGTCAACTCCTTCACGTAGTACTCTCCGAGGGGTACGCCATTTGTTTCCGTTCCTCTTCCCAAATAAGGCATTGCGTTTATCATATACGATGTACCACTGTCGCATACCATGACGATTTTTATGCCATATTTGCTTGGCTTATTGGGAATGTACATCCTGAATGAGCATCTACCTCTAAAAGCAAGGAGCTGTTCATCTATGGTGAGATGTTCTCCTGGAGTGTAATTATTTATGCACTGGTCAATAAATAGATCCCATACTTTGCGCATTGGAGTAAAAATGTCAGTGGCTCGAAGTGTTGGACAGATAGTTTTGTCGTCCATTCTAAGGCATCGGATCAAAAAATCAAACCGATCTCGACTCATATCGGAAACATAAATCATTGACGAAGATCGATCAAATAACTCATCTGTGGACATGTGATTATCTTTTCTCACTGCTGTCATTACCAGGATGCCGATCAAAGCACGAATTTCAGTATCATTGGTGTCACGAAATGTAGCACTTATCATGGTTTCCTTTCGTCTTAGAGATATTTCAGCATTTGTCCACTTAACTATTTCAGCAATTATCTCATCAGTAAAGAAAATATTGAAGCAATGCAAAGCTTCATAAAGATTGCGACACATTCGCCTCGGACCCCTTTGTGACCTTAAATTATTCAGTGCTGAGATTCGTCCTCGTCTTGATGCCTTTGTAGTAGACCAGCAATGTTTATTCTTACCTCTTATGCTAGGCCGAGACACGGTTATCAGACGACGAGAAGCTGTAGTTGGTGGTACTTGTTCAGCATTTCCTTCAGGTGGTAGACTGGATGCTATTGACTCTTGGTCCCTCTCCTCGTCGACGAATGCCTCCTCAACGTCACTCTGCACGTCGTCTTCGCTCAGATGGTCCTCGAGCTCGCTGTCAGTGTCGGCAGATGAAAGATCTTCATCGCTCTCTAAAAGAGCCGCCAGGATGCTTTCGTCTTGGAAATTCCGATTTTCCATTTCGACAGGATATTCTGTAATATTTATAAATATAATATAAAGGTAAAACTATCGCTAAAACAAATAAAAGTTACTAAAAAGAACCCTAATTGAAATGCATACAAAAATCCTAAAAGTCACGTTAAAGATAATCATACGTCATTTTGACTCCAACACCTGTTGTAATTCGAAAACAGGAACACTTACTTCGGTGCCGCGACCGCCACTCGATAGCTCCGCCCGGCAACTGAAATGTCCGTAAAGCACTGCGCCGGATTCGCGCGAATTAGAGAGAGACAGCAATATTTTGAAATACACGGAGTCATTTTGACGTAGATTATCTTTCTAGGAATGAAAGTTTTACTTTTGTCGTTTGCGATAGAAGTTATTTTTAGTTATAATTTTGAAGTTTAAGCAATTATGAATCTAAGGATTTTTGCATTAGAACCTAAATTACTTCAGCAATACGTTACAGTGAAAAAGTAAAATACCTACATTTTGTCGCTTACGATGTTCTTCCATAATAGCCTGATATTATCAGGCTCGATATATTGAATCTGATATTTTCTCATTTATTTTAAATGGCCCTATTTTCAACTCATCTAGTTTATTTCTCTTTAGTTTGTTTCCATTCTCTACATACACTATATCTCCCGTATTGAAATTATGTTGTTTTCTTTTTATATCAAATATTTTTTTATTATAATTATGTGACTTATTGAATTTTCTAATGCAAGCTTTCTATCTCTAGACCATTGTTCCCCTTCTGTTTTATCTTGCTCTAGTTCATTTGGCAATAAGGATTCGATTGTTCCTTCTAACAGATATTTTGGTGTAAAGCCAGTAACTGTATGTTCTGTATTGTTATACTTATCTAAACAGATATGAGCAATGGTTGTCCATGCATATTTATTATTGGGTTCGTTTATTTTGCATCTAATTTTGTTGACAAGAGTCTGATTAAGACGTTCATTTAAGCCATTTGAAAATGGGGCATTTACTGCAGTAAATACCATTTGTATTGATTTTTTATTTAAAAATGTTTTAAATTCTTTTGAGTTAATTCCCGGTTATTGGTCGGTAAGAAGCATTCCAATTGTGTGTGAGTCTGTAACTTTATTGACAAGTTTTATGAAATCATTAGCCCTTTGTGTTTTTGAGTAAAATAAATATATTTTATCGTTGATCGCGAACCTCCAAAACCTCCAATCGTGTCAATTGAGACTATCTCGAAAGGTATTGTAGCTGGTCCTAAATGTGATAGTAAACCATAATTATCCTGTCCTCGTGTTTTATTTTTTATAAAAATCTCACAATTTTTACAATGTCTTTTAATATTTGTTGTTAAATTTTTTGCCGTATATAATGCACTTATTTTGTTTTGCATTTGCCTTATATATATGACACATGTTTTCATGTACATCTCTAATTAATTGTTTACTGTAATTCTCTGATAAAGTATCTTATTAAGTATCTTATAAAGTATATAAAGTATCTTAAAAGTATCTTATTGCTTCTTTAATACCTAAACATTCTAAGTAGATTGCTTTTTTTTGCTTTAATTTTTTTGAAAAGTATGCTTCTGGCTTGTCTTTTCCATTCCGTTGAGTTTGTTTTAACACTGCACCAATCCCTTCTAAAGATACATCTGAGTAAATTTTTATTGGCAAATTCTGATAAAAAATTTCTACAATTGGTTGTGAGCATAATAACTTTTTTATTTCTTCGAAAGATTTTTGACATTCTGTAGACCAAATAAATTTCTGGTTTTTCCGTAGACAATGAAGAGGTTCTAACATAATAGCACTTTTTGGTATATATTCATGATAGAAGTTAATTTTCCCAAGAAATTGTCTAACATTTTTTATATTTTTGGGTACTGGGAAATCTTTTATCGAAACTAAATTGTCTGTTATCGGTCTTACTGTATTATTATGTATTATATGACCGAGATACTAAACCGAATCTGAAGCAAAAAACATTTTGTAAACTTTAATCTAAAACCCTCCCTTTTAATAGCTTCTAATAATTGCGTTAAATGATTTATGTGATCCGAGAAAGTTTTAGAAAAAATTAGGATATCGTCTATATAGTTAACAGCAAAATTTGTAAGGTTATACTTTCTTAAAATGTTACTTAATATCCTTTGAAAAATTGCTGGTGATGTCTTTAACCTAAAAGGTAGGCATGTCCATTGATAATGTCCGTTCTGTGTAACAAAGGCACTTTTTTGACGATCTTCAATTCGTATTGACCAGAAGGCTGAGTTAACATCCAATGTTGTGAAATATTTTGAATTTCTTGTTTTAATCAATAACTCGTCGATTAACGGGAATGGTTGTGCTTGAGGTACCACTATCTTATTTAAATCTCTAAAATCTGTACATAACCTAGATTTTTTTCCATCTTCTTTTTTAAAACCCAAAGTTACTGGTGCAGCAAATGGACTATAGGACTCTTCAATAAGATTTTTTCAAGTAACTTTGAAACTTGTTCTTCTATTTCCGTTTTGTTTCATATCTAGTCCAATTAGAAAATCGTATTTAAATTCTTCTCCGTCAATAATATAAACATCCACTTCTTCTTCGACTTTGAATATTTTTTTGTTATAGTTGTCAAACCCACAGTATTTTTAGCACCATTAATTGTGATTAACTTATCATTTTTCAAATTATCGTGGTTTTTTCTTTTAGTCTTATTAATTTTGAATTTATTATCGAAATGTTCGATCCTGAATCATATATCCCAAATATCTCTAACTGTCCATTTAGTAATAGTTTGACTTTGATTAATGGTGCTATTATTCGTTTTTTTCATTACTATAATTGAGTTCAACATCAATAATTGAATAGTTTACAGTTTTACTATTATTTCTCTTATAATTCTCGACCTGAGACGCATTAGGTCTGATGTGGAATTTTACAAGTTAAGAGGAGAGCCAAAAGAAAAATATTGACACAATCGTGTCAAAACTTTTGTTTATTATTGAATAGGCTAACAAAAATAGTATAATATTTTAAATAAGTCATCTACCTTTGTATCAGTATAGTAATAAAACCAATCACAGTAAAATAAAAATATTTTATTTTTCAAAAACATTTTTTCGGTGACATCCAACCTTATGCTTGTACACAGTTATTAAACGACGAATGCTTTTAATTATATTTACTGATACAACTTTATGCCTGCAATTTTTTAGTAAATTCTATTCGTATTTTAAGCTCTAATAAAAGATGTAACGTTATGTTTGGCTAAAAATAGAAATTTAGTTACGTCCGATCTTATCATGTATCTATTTATGAGGCATTTAAATGAATTTATTATTAAGTACATAAGGTAAAAAATAACAAAATAAAATAAAATAAAAAGACTTTCAAACTTGTTATTTAAACTAAAAAACTAAAAAAAAATGGAAACAAACAAATTTAATCCACTTCAGGAAAATCTGCCTGACTCAGAATGTTTAAATTTTTTATAATAGGTGTGGAATTCCTGTGGAATCCACTGCAAAAGACTCATCAAATCATTGTATTTCGCAGTTGATATGGGCTTTTCAGTTTGACTTACACTAGGTAAATATTCGGAAAACTGAATTCGCTTAGAAGCATTTCGGATGAAAGATATTTCGGTAAAATCTTCTTCAAATGTATTTTTATAAAATAACTTTCCGGGCTGGTCTTGTTTAACCTGAAGCCAAACACATTCTGAAATTTTAAAATCTTTACCATCTTTATTCTTCTTTCTGAAAACAAAAGGACCATTTTTCTTGTATAAAGACGTAACGTCTTTAAAATTATGAAGCTGCATATCATAGACGTTAAAAGTTCTCCTTCCTCCACAAGTTCGAATAAACTGAGACCAGTCTCGAGGTATCGCAATCTGCATTGTTTTCAATTGTTTTTTTTTTTTTTTCGATTTGTGAGTGAATTTGATCGACTTCCATGTGTGTATGACCCTTCAGCATAAATTTGTGGTTTATTATTTTCAGCTGGGGATGAAATCAAAATCAAAATCAATTCAAAATATTTTTATTTCGAGTAGGCCTTTTCAGGCACTTTCAAAACGTTAAATGACTCTAGTTGCGCGGTTCCAAAATGTCACTGCTATGGAGAAGAACCGGCAAGAAACTCCATAGGTTACTCTTTTAAAAAAAAGGTAATATGTTGATACATACAATGTTAAAAAAGAAATACAATTATCTTAAAATATGCGACAACAACGTAAATAGCAAAATGTAGTAGACATGACAACAAAAATGGAAGAAAAATAAATAAAAAATAATTAAGAAATCGTACATTTTGCTTCAAATTACATTGTCGACACATTAACAATAGTCTGATGCCTGAAGCACAATAGAAAATAAAATAAAAAATAAAAAATATAAGTGAAAAAAAAAAAAAAGTTATAATTTACATATAATAAATATGTAGTCCTATTCAAATCCCTAACAGGAAAGTCAAGGCATGTCTAATGCCTTCGGAGGAAAGAAGCCATGGGCAGTTAAGGGTGAAGCCAAACGAGCGTAATTTTATGAGTTGTGAGTCGCGTATTTTCGGTCACTTATTTTACGTTCAACTGAATTTCTGTTGAGCTGCCAGACGGACGTAATTTATTCAGTTACTATCGAGCGTTGGTACGGGGTGTTTGTGTCATCAAGTGCGATGGATCCATTGAAAATATTGTGTATTTATGAAGCATATTCAGAAGATACTTCTTCAGAAGATGATACCAGAAAAAGAAGCTGGGTAAACCCACTCAATAGTGAGAGGCTGATATGTGGACAGTTCCATACATTATATGAACGTGTATGTGCAAATCCAGATATGTTTAAAAACTACTACCATATGCCATTACATGTTTTTCAAGAATTATTACATCACATAAAACCTTTTATTACTAAATCGGACACAAATATGAGACTAGCCATCAGCCCAGAGGAAAGATTAATAATAACACTCAAGTAAGTTTTAAAGTATTTTAATTATTATTTTACTTAAGTATAAAGATTAACAAACAAGCTGCACAGTGTTCTATGTTTCATCATATTCATTTGTTTCATTGGAGTGATATTCATTTGCCTGTGTTGTGTATCCTCTATTTACTGGTGTCGGGTAGTATTGATTACTGCTGTTGCTGTGGGAATCGGAAAAGGGTGATGAAAAATGAGGCCAGTTTGATTGTGTGTGCTGTTCTGGAATTTGATACTTGACTTTATTTAATGCTTTCATAACTTCCATGCGAAATTCGAAATTCTGTTTCTCTGTCATTTTGGACATCTCCGGCAAAAAAGATAATAAAAAATATCGATTAGGATCCTTATCATCATTATCAAACTTTTTGAGAAGAGATTCTTGAAACAGTGTCAGTGTTTGTTTTTTATTTTTTGTTCGGGATACAGATGGTTGCGATGACACTGTCTGCTTTGACGTCGACGGCTGGTTTTGGTATACAGGTGTTTGCATTGACGCTGGCTGGCTGGTAGACGGTTGATACAGTGGTGAGTCCGCTTCTGTGGATCTGAATTGTTCATCAAGATCTTCATCGTCGTTGTTGCCAGTTATATTACTGTCATCGTTATCAGTGTTTTCAGGAGAAGTTACATTTGAAAATGAATTCCTTGACTGTTTGGTAACTTTTAAAAACTGCAATAAATCAAAATACGGGCATACTTTCTTCTTCTTTGCTGCGCTACCACTTCTTTCATCATTTTCTTTTTTTTTTTCACGCATGTAATAATCTCTTACGGCTTTCCATTTTTTTTGCAGAAATTGTACTGAAAAGCAAAAGATTTAAATTTTAATAGAATGATTATGTCATTGATTTATGTACCTAATAAAATTTAACTTAAGTTTTTTGGATTGTGATCAATTAATTATTTTTACATTTTGTTTCAGGTATCTTGCCAAAGGTATTGATTTAAATACAATAAGTGAAGACTTCTTGATTGGGCGTTCTACTGCGTATGATATCGTCAAACATACCTGTATACAAATATGGAATGTACTTCAGCCTAATGAAATGCCAGAACCAAATGAATCTATTTGGAATTCGAACTCCGAGCTTTTTTATAAGAAAACTAATTTTCCAAATTGCGTTGGTGCAATAGATGGTAAACACGTCAGAATAAAATCACCTTCTCACAGTGGTTCGAATTATTATAATTATAAGAAATACTTCTCCATCGTGTTAATGGCTGTGGCAGATGCAAACTGTTGTTTTACAACGATTAATGTTGGTGATTATGGAAAAGAATCGGATAACTCTATATTCAGAAAGTCTACATTAGGTCAAAAGTTTTTCAGAAATGATTTAAATTTACCGGAAGACAAAAATTTGCCCAGTTATACAAACGAACCCCAACCTTTTGTTATTGTTGGAGATGAGGCGTTTGGTTTACACAAAAATATGATGCGCCCATATCCTAACAGAAACCTAGATAGAAACAAACGTATTTTTAATTATCGTCTTAGTAGAGCGCGACGATGTGTAGAATGTGCTTTTGGCATATTAACAAATAAATGGAGGGTATTCCACTCTTTAATGCAAGTTAACCCTGACTTTGCCATTGATATAGTTAAAGCTACATGCGTTTTACACAATTTCGTGCGAAGGAGAGTTGGAGCTAACTTTGACGATGAGTTTCTGAAGTGTCCTTTACAATGTATTCAACAAATTTCAAATGGAAGAAGGTTGTCGAGTTCTGCTATAGCCACCAGAGATTTTTTTAAAAATTACTTTGTTAGTGAAGTAGGAGCGTTACCCTGGCAAAATCGAATCAATTCTGTATTCTGATCTTAATATAATTTTAATATAGGATATAGCATATAGATACAGCCGGTATAGATAAAATATATCAATAATATTTTAATGTTAATAAAAATATGGTAAAAAATAATCACTTTTCTTTTCTTTATCTTCGTTTCTCAAATTGTTCCATTCTTCAAAACAATTCTCAGCGACCTCTTGCCATGCTTTCTGTTTCAAAAACTTGTCACTATATGACTTTTCTGATAAATTCCATAGACATGGCCGTTGTTCAACTTCAACAATCAATTTTTCCGTGTCAAACATTTTTGCGAGCGAGAAACGTGTCGTATCCTACGCATCCCGTAACGAACTATCGTGTCGCTGCCCCGCTGACCGCTCTCCGCAGCGCCCCTCCCTCGCCCCGACAGAAATTCGGTCGAGTTTATGCGCGTGAGTCGGCAGACAACTCATTTTGCGTCGTCGTGTGGTACAAACTGCATTTTTGTATGAAACCGAATGCAGCAGAAATTACGCGACAGAAATTTCGCGACTCACAACTCATAAAATTACGCTCGTTTGGCTTCACCCTTACTGTCGTAAACAAGATTAAGATGATATAACAGACCGCCAGGGAGGCCACATATGCAGATGATACTAATTCCACGCGCGCTTATCCTCGACGTAGTCGCTAACCTTATAGTAAGCTTTCTTTATAAGTATTGATTTCACGCACGCTTTAAACTTTTTATTTGATAGTTTTGTAATCCCATCCGGTAACTTATTATAAAAACGAATAGAATTCCCTAGGAAAGATTTATGATATATGTATTTGTTTTAGTTAGTCTAAATCTTGGGACTACAAGTTTATTTTTATTTCTTGTATTTATATTGTGGTGATCACTATTAATACTAAAACTATGTAGATTTTTGCGTATGTGCATTATATTTTCCAAGATATAAAGAGATGGAAGGGTGAGAATATCGATTTCCTTAAATGTATCCCTTAGAGACTCTCGGGGGCCCATGCAGTAGATAGCACGAATCGCTCGTTTTTGTAAAATAAATATAGACTCCACATCGGCTGCAGAGCCCCACAGCAGAATGCCGTATGACATAATGCTGTGAAAATACGCGTAATAAACTAATTTAGCAGTGGGAACATCAGTTAGCTGCCTAATTTTCCTCACTGCAAATGCTGCCGAACTTAACCTTTTGGATAATGTGGTTATGTGAGCACCCCACTGTAACTTAAAGTCTATTGTAATCCCAAGAAGAGATGATGTTTGTGCAATATCCACATGTAAGCCATCACGACCATCAAATTACGGTTTTGGCCCGCACAGTTATCAGACCACAGAGTTAATTCCCTCACGTTAGTAAGATTTTCATAATTTTCTTCAACCCATCGAATGAGGCAAGACGCTATCTCGTTTCCTCCTCTGCCACCTATATTTTCAGACCATAACATGTTTGCAGCTCTATTAGCTGTAGAATCAAATATTGTCAAATTTAGTGTCCAAAGCTTTCGTAGATAAAAAGATTTACTATTAGTTAAATTCGGTGTAGCCAAACACTTCTGCAAATCAAACATCAATACTTTTTTTTCGCCTGAACTTGATTCTGCTTCCTTCTTGTCATTTCTCTTCAAGTTATATCTTTCTTCAGCAGTTTTAGCATGAATGTCCTTTTCTTTTTCTATATTATTTTTCAGCTCTTCATCCACAACATCTAATAGCTTTCTCTCAAATGCATCGCAATCATCACATGTGTCGACCGACGGTAGTTTGAAGCTTAAATTGAATTTGGTGTTGAAAATGTTTCGATACAACCATTCTTTGGCTACCAAATTTGGAGCGATCTCTGTAGATTCCATTCTCTCTCTATACTGTTTATACATAGTAGGGATATTCAAGTCCGGTCCCAAAAATTTTCGTCCGCTCTTTTGTCGTGAATAATGACTCTCATAACCTGGATATGAGTTAATATGATCCATCACTGATTGCACTACCACATCTGAAGTTTTATTACCAGGAATATGCTTTCCCCTCTGATCTGGAGCTACCAACCCTCCATCGAGCTGTTTCTCCAAACTCACCTTAACAAACTTTTCTCCTATAGATAGCGTGTGAAGAAACATATTCCGGCATATTTTTTCGCTCTTAGAATTTACAATAAGTCTATATTCGTATGTAAACTTCCTTCGGTCAGTATCTAAGTTCCCAGTTGTTCTCATTGTGTGTTTTTGTTTTTTTGTGACGTTAGAGGCTATAAATGTTGATCCCAACTGCTACATTTTTTCCAAAATTCATCAAATATTTGTATTCTTGTTTCATTAGGCACTTTTTCGTAACATTTAGATTTACACTTACATGGAGGTTTCATTTCACGACCGTCTATTTCAGGATTTTTTTTGCTACAGTTGAATGATAGGGAGAACCTTTTAGTCTTGCAATTTTAGCCGCAACTCTTTTCCATTTAGTTACGTTTTTAACTTTCTTTCTTGTGTTAGATTTTGAAGGGACTGCTGTAACGATCTGGTGTATGTTTTCATTATTTCTTATTTGTCGGTCATCTGGTATATAAACATTCCCATTCTTATCTGCGACCATAATTCGGTTCGAGTTAACTATATCTTCATTCATAGTAGTATCAGAAATATTAACACTTTCATCAAAATGGGGTACAATTAACAAGCCTGTAGTATGGTCTCTGTCTGTTAAATTACGGTTTTCAATGTGATCATTCTTATTAGCAGATGTACTCGCCCTTACTTGAATCGACATCATGTTATTTGAATTCGTACTTTTAGGACTACCTTGATCAAATACCGAAGATTCATTAAGGTTATCTACCGACGGATATACAGTAGGAATTGTTTGTTGAGCTATTGCAGCAAAGCAACGGTCGTTTTCTTTAGGACTTTCATTGAAAACTGAAGTTGCAGATATAATATTTTTTCGTGGACTTAGAAGATCGTCTAAAGTGATTAAATTAATATCTTCATTATTTGTCACTTTAGCTTGCCTTTCAGGCGATTTTTCCGAAAAAGAAAGCTTTCTTTTCACCTTCAAACACCTCGATAGAACTAAGACTTTTTCTGGCGAACCACTGACGTAGCTGCCATCCGAAAGATCTTCATGTGGTTCGTAAGTCTTGTCTTTAACGCTATCATCACTATCATAATAGGAAAATTCTTGGCCAGGATCTGTAACACAATAACATAACTTTACGTAAGCACAACCAATATTTTCAACATAACTTAAGTAAATGAAATGAAAATATTTGTTTTTTAGTTATGTAGGCATAGCGTTAGTAGGTACAGTTAGTTATTATACTGGAAGCCGAATCTAACATGTTGGAAGAAAAGCTAGACAGATTGATTGGTTACATTCATAAAACAAGATGTGGTAGGTAAGTAAAAGTATCTACCTAAACAATCACTTTCAAATATACGCGCATTGACTTCATGTTTGTCTTCTCATGACAATAACTTGGCCCTGCAATTGGATTCTCGTATATATTTCGTATGTCGTCCTCTGATAAAACAAAACAATTTGGTTATAATTTATATACCTACTTATACCGATTTACTTCTAAAACAAGTAGAAATGTATGAAATTAACTTACCGGGCACTAAAGCACCTGTATCGCTAGCTTTAGCTTCATTACTACGGGAGTTAATCAAATTTCGAAGATTGACTAGTTTGCGTCGTTTATTAAGTAATTGGGTGAACATAACATCCTGCAAAAAAAAAACGTATATAACCTAAATTCACAACATAATTATTTAAATGAGTACCTACTATAACCGATAAAATATCACTAATGCACACCAAAGGACTTGACGATATAAAATCTGTAGATACCTATTTATAGGTTTTGTACTCACCTGATCTTCGCCATCCATTGCTTAGTACTTAAAAATCCTTGAATATTCACCACTAATTCACCCACAAGCAATTAAATAAATCAGAAGTAATAATTCGGCACAATAATAACAACTCGCGCGCGAGTAACAAGACTTGTAACGGTCTGTGCTTGTAAACAGAACGCACGCGCCACGCGTTTGGTGCTATGCGCTGATAGGTGAAACCATTGTAGCGCCGAAAACGGCCGAGTGACCGGCGAAAATGTCCGATGTCATTCTATCGCGTCGGTGTGCGGTCACAAAGTCAATGGAATAGTGTTTCTTCTTCACATAGGCATTTTTGTACAACGATAAAGTAGCACTTTTTAAAGGCAAACAAATAAAATTCGGGGCATAACACTATATCTCAAGGTACGACATCCTGATTATTTAATTTCAAGAAGCATAAAGTTCTATCTGACATTACGTATTATTTTTGCCAACAATCCTTGTAGGATAAAGTCGAATGACAAAATTGTCCCTTCGTTAAGCATAAAATAATTTAAAAGCATAGAAGCTAAAGTCTATATTCGACTTTCTAATTAAACCAAAATTTTAAGCATAAATACTGTACTTGCTATTAAGCCTTATTCCACAATATAAATTTGGAAAGTCGAGAGATTCGACCTTATGCTTTTGTATTATTATCAGAAGAAAAAGAGCTAGAATTATGATTGTTATATGCATAGAAAGAGCGCGAGATACTGGTTTCAGTTGACTATTAAAGATATTTTACTCTGATGTCGACATTCGACCTTATGCATCTCAGGTCGAGAATTATGTTCCTCGGTTTGTTTGAACCAACATTTTTCTTCGGGGTGGAACCGAATACCTTTATTTAATTTTTCACAAGTACTGCACGGTTTTATTTTTTCTAACTTGCCTTTATAAATAATAATAAATAAAAATAAAAATAGCTTTATTGATTCCTTACATTGTACCTATGTGATTTTTTTTTTTTTTTTTTTTTTAAACAATTATTATAAAATATTTGTCATAATACATTTTAATTCATTCATTTTAATTGTTATATATATATTTTATCATTTAATGTTTAGGAGTTTTATCATGCAATCAATATAATTTATTATTATCAACAGTTTTTTTTTTTTATTTTTTTATTATTATTATTATTATTATTTTTTTATTATTTTTACCGATAATATTTTAAACATGCTCAATTTTGTTTAGATGTAAGGACCGCCTATAGCGGTAAAAGCCTCCTCCATTATTTTCCATGTCGATCTATCTCTGGCCAGTCTACTCCATAATTTTCCTGCTATATTGGCTATGTCATCTTTCCACCTCTTGCATGGTCTGCCTCTTCGGCGTTTTTTGTTTATTGGGTACCAGTTTGTAGTTATTTTTGTCCATCTCTCATTATTCATTCTTTGAATGTGTCCCGCCCATTTCCATTTTATCCTAAGAGCTTGCTTTACTACGTCCTTTGCTTTCGTCTTCTCTCTAATTAGTGCGTTCTTTACCTTATCTCTTAGTTTTATTCCCATGTAGCTCCTTTCTATAGCTCTCTGACAAACTCTCATCTGTTCTAATGATTCATTTGTCAGGGACCACGTTTGACATGCATATGTAAGGCATGGCATTAAGCACGTTTCCATCGCTTTTGTCTTTATTTTGACAGGCAGTACACTTTTAAAAATTTCTTTCATGGACCAATATTTGTTCCAGGTGTTCTTTATTCTGCGTTTTATTTCTTTCTTTGAGCAGTCTTGTACAGAAATTAGATGTCCTAAATATACGTACTCGTTAACCCATTCTAAGGGTTCTCCGTTCAAGGTTAAAGTTGTTTTCTCTCTATTTGTCATAACTTTTGTTTTGCTTTGGTTTACCTCCAGCCCTACTGTTTTGCTTTGTTCGTTCAGTGTTTGTAGCATATATTGTAGCTCTTCGGGGTCTTCAGATAAAAGCACCAGGTCATCAGCAAATCTTAGGTGTGATAAGTACTGTCCATGTAAATTGAGGCCTACTCTATTCCAGTCCAGTGATCTGAATATTTGTTCTAAGACTGCTATGAAGATCTTGGGTGATAGTGGGTCACCTTGTCGCACACCACGTTGTATATCGAAGACTGGTCCGTAAGATTCAAGTTTGATTCTTGCTCGACTGTTCTTGTATATTTCTTTGATTATGTTTATATATTCTGCATTCAATCCTTGCTCTGCCAGTGCCTTCCACATCGAGTTGTGCGAAATAGAGTCGAACGCCTTGGAATAATCAATAAAGCTGATGTAGAGTGGTTTATCATACTCGTTGTATTTTTCAATAATCATCTTGAGAGTGTGTATATGGTCCACAGTTGATCGATTTTTCATAAACCCCGCTTGCTCTTCCGCTTGATTTTCGTCTATTGTTTTGGTTATCCGGCGTAGTAAAGTTGATGAAAATACTTTATAAAGACATGGCATAAGACTTATGGGTCTGTAGTTCGATATTTTTGTTGGGTCTCCTTTTTTGTAGAGAAGGATAATATCTGTACATGTCCATTGACTAGGGAGCTTGTTTTCTATTAAGATTTGATTGAACAGAGTCGTAAGCGGCTTGATCAAGTTGTCTTTGCCTGCTTTTATAAGTTCATTCGTTATTCCGTCTGAGCCTGGACTTTTTTCTAATTTTAATTTTTCTATTGAAAGCTCTATTTCGTTTTCATTAAAAAGTGGAACAGGGTCGTAATTAACTGGCATGTATGTGCTATCTTCGAAGTTGTTATTAGAATATAAAGTTTCATAGAATTGAGTAGCTATTTCCAGTAAGTCTTGTCTGTTAGTGACCAACGTTCCAGAAGCATTTTGTAGTTGTGGCATAAGTTGTTTTGATTTATTTAACTTCTTGTAGGCTTTTTTTACTGCTCCAGAGTTTTGTATGTATTTTTCTATCGTAGTGAGTCTATAGGTTTGAATATTCAGAGTTATCTTTTTGTTTATAATTCTATATAATTTGCTTAGATATTGTTTTTCAGATCTTGTTTTGTTTTCCTTCTCTTTAAGGGCGTGTCTCTTCTCTATGAGTTCTGCGATCTCTTCAGTGATGATATGTTGTTTTTTTAAGGTTCTTTTTGGCAAAATTGAGTTCTCAGTGCAGTTTTTTATTGAATTTTCTAGAGTGTCGTACTGCTCTTGAACAGACATATTAGGGTCTGGTGTTTGTTTATTTTTGTATAGCTGGGATTGGAACCTTTTGTAGTCGACATTTTGTATGTTCTTTTTAAATTGTGTTCGTCTAAGTTTTCCTTTTCCTAGGTTTAAGGTTACTCTCACTAGGCGGTGGTCACTTGGATGTTTAAAGTTACTCAGTACACTGATATTATCTATCGATGAGTTTGTAAGGTTTGTAGCAATGTAATCTATTTCGTTTTTAGTTTTGCCATCTGGTGATTTCCACGTCCACCTCAATTTTGAGCATTTTTTAAACATAGTATTTACTATCTTTAGTTTGTACTGAAAACAAAACTCTACAAACATTTCTCCCCTTTTGTTTCTGTTTCCGTAGCCATACTCGCCCATTATAAGCTTTTCGTCTGGCATTGGATTTCCAATTTTTGCATTTAAGTCACCCATGAATATTATATTTTTTGTGCTGTTATCCATGGCCTTTTTGAGGTAGTTGTAGAATGTCTGTATATCTCTGTCGTCTGCGCTTTCCGTGGGTGCATAAACTTGAATGATTGTATAAAGTTTGTTTTGTATTTTTACGTGGATAAGGGCAACTCTTTCAGAAAAACCCAAGAAGTTCTCTACCACTACATTATCTTGTTTTTTGATAAGAAATCCAATTCCTTTTTCTCCTTTTGTTTCTCCGAAATAATATAGCGTGTAATTTTGTCTGACCTCTATAGTGTATCCCGAGCGTCGTACTTCTGAAATTCCCAGTATATCCCATTTTATATCCGTTAGAGCATTTTCAAGTTCTATAATTCTAGATTCGCTTGCTAATGTTCGTACATTGAAAGTCGCTATGTAGTATTTCTTTAGTTTTGGAGGGTTGCAGTCTTCTACCCCCGCGGTGACCGGCCGTACTGGGGGAGATGTAAGTGGGAGGGGCGTCTTTGGTTGCTATATTTCTTCTGTATCTACTGTCTTGTTAAGGTTATTTTTGTTTATATAAGACAATAAGGTATTTTGTGAGTGGTACTTGTGTTTGTCATTTTCTTTTCTTGAGTATGGTTTCGTAGTTCTAATTTTTTTAGTCTCTCTGTTTTTGTTTATTGTGTTTTCTTCAGGGTTGGTATCTGAAGTCTCAGGAGATTTTGACATATATCTCTTGTTTCCATATTTTCGGTCTTCTGTTTCTTCATTATTAAGAATAATCAAGCGTACCGTAACTTGCCTTTATACTCATTGTTATTTCTTGTATACTTGCTGAAATTCTTTTTTTTAAACATATATTCATGTATTCCAATTTCATTGTATAGGTTTTCAGTTGATTTTATTATTTTATTATCAATTTTATCCATTATATAATCTGGCAATCCCATAACAATTAGGTTAATCATTGTTTGTGTGTTGATGCCTTTGTTCACTTCTAGTAAGAGTCTTTCCTTTTTTGTAGCATATTCCAGTAATGACCCGGCTTGAAACCTGAATGTAAATGCATATTTTACTTGGGACCAACCTTTATTTCCAAAAGTTTCACAAAAGTTGTCTTTCCATTTTGCCCATTCGGAACTCTCAGTAAATTTTATAAGCATACTGCTATACCAATCTAAACACTGTTTTTCAAAAGATGCTTTAGAATCTCTACTTTTTCTTGATCTTTCGTAATCTCAAATCTTTCACATTCACCTTCAAATTCACTAATCCATTGGTCAGCTCTTGATGTCTTATATGAAAACTTTTCTATTACAAACTTTTCAGCGATTTTCCCTATGCTTTTCTTCACGGGTGCATTATGATTTGTATGAATATTTGAAGGCATTGCTCCTATGGTAATCTCCTCTAAATACTGATCTCCAAATTGTAGGTTTTCACCTTCATCTAGATATATCTTCCTCAAATCTGTAGTTAAAGGGATCTATACTTCCCGAGACTGGTGTCTTCTCTTGAGAGAATTTTTTATTTTCGTATATACGTCTGAAGCCAAAAGTAGTATGCTTACTTACATGTTTTAATTCATCTGGGATGGCAAAAATACATCCGTCCGGTGTCTCAATTGAGGTTATACATATCACGTTAGTTTTTCCATCTGTTGATCCCAATACTGTGAACTTGAACCGTAGTTTTTCCAATTCTAATATAATTAACTAAAATTGTCGTTTTATAAGACAAATTCTTGAGTAATTGTTAAAAGTGATAAACAATTGTGTTGCTCTAAAATAAAGAATTTATTTAATTAGTATTCGTACTTAATTATAACATAAACAATATATTACTTAGGTTTAATAAGACTACTTATTAAGACAAGTAGTACTTAGTGTAGAAAAGGAATCTTGTCTTAGACAAGATTCCTTTTCTTTCAAAATTCCTAGGATTAACTATAGATAAAAAGTTAGACTGGAAGCCGCATGTAGAAGAATTAAGTAAAAAAATTAGTAAATCAGCATATGCCCTATATAAACTCGCTCCAGTCGTGAACACTGACGCGATTGTCACCGCGTACCATGGCGTTGCAGGCTCTATACTGAGATATGGTGTTATTTTTTGGGGGAACTCGACGGGCCGAGAAATGATATTTAAACAACAAAAACGATGCATCAGAGCAATGTTTGGATTGAAGGTCACGGATACATGCAAACCATATTTTATTAAGTTTCACATCTTAACGTTACCCTCATTATATATTTTTGAAGTCGCTGTTTTCGTCAAATGCAATCCAAATCTATTTATAAAATTATCTGAAACTAATAACCGGAGCAGGCGTGATGTCCACAGATTGTGCGTGAGGAAGTCAAAAACAACAATGATGCATAAGAGTGTTTTCTGTATGGCACCACTTATTTATAACCATATACCTAAACAATTAAAGGATTTACCTATAACTAAGTTTAAAACGGCATTAAAGAATATGTTAGTTCAAAAATCATATTATAGTATTGCAGAATTTTTTTCAGATTGTTTTTAATATTTTCATAATTGTGTTTTAATTGTATTTTAAGAACTGTTAGTGTAGTATACTTTGCAATGGTTATTATATATGTAATTTACGTTAATATTATTTAGTATTTAATTGTAATTAGTGTTTTTTTCTAATAATGTGTGGTTACACTTTGTTTTTGCACGCCATCATGTGGCAGAATATGATTGATCTTTTTTTCTACCAACCATCTTATGTACTCATGTTCTTGCAAATAAATGATTATTATTATTATTATTTTATCTCTCTTTTTTCACGGGCTATCCTCAGTATTGAGAATACCCGGTCCTTTGAAAGGCTTACGTGGGGACACAGGTCCAACACGCAGTGGCCTTGTTGAGAACTTTACTCTAAACTGGGATGGGGCTTACTAGGGTCTACTAGGGCCCATCCACCTCTGCTCTATGGAAGAACAGACATGAATGGTCCAAAGTAGATACAGAGCTATTGTAAATTATGAATGGAAAGTAAAAATTTAGGCTATGTGTAGGTAAATGTTAGTGGATTGGTTATTAGAACTAAATCGGAAAACTATGGCACCTGCCTTCTAACACATATAAATGCAATCAAATAGGCAGGTGGTGACTCGCCAGCTCACCAGATGGGCCCCCCAACATAACCGCCACGATAGGCAGCAGGAGGCAACACCAGTGCGAGCGGCTAGGGGTGTCGAGCGGTGCGGCCCCGATTTCGCCATCGCGGGTCACAGTAGCGGACCCGGAGCGGGTTTCCTCGCTATTACGCCATTAGACACTTCCACCCCCGAGCATGTAGCTCTAGCGACCCCTCTCTAGCCAGCCAGTTAAGGCAAGAAAGAGCTGGGAGCCCTCCTAAGGAGTGTCTCCCTGGAGCACTCAGGTCCGTTGTGTCGCTACTCACAAACAGCTCGCCACAAGCTGCCCTGCGGATGTATGCTCCTACATAGACCTTAAGATACATTTTTTATTTATATCTCAAAGTTGGAAAAAGCAAGTTAATATGCCCTCAGGTATTGCGTTATTCTCATGATGAGGTAACGGCTTGCCCCGAGGGGTTATTATTATTATTATTATTAAACATAAAGAAAATGTATAAGTTATACTTGGATGCATATGAGTCTCAAAATCATGTATCTTATGAAATTTACAGAACTATCTTTAACACGACTTTAACGAGTTTTAAATATCATTTGGCTATCCAAGGACTGATACTTGCAGTGCCTGTGCCGAATTCACAATAAAAGCAAAGGCATTAAGAGCTGAAGGAAATACTGTCGATCTTAATCGGTTAAGTATTCTTAACAATTTGCATAAGAAAAAGGCTCAAACATTTTATGCTCGCAAAAAGAAAGCAAGAATAAAGAGCAAAAGAGATGTGGAATTTCAAGCGATTGCTATGGACTACCAGAAGAATGTATCCCTGCCAAATATTACCACAAATGATGTGTATTACAAGCATCAGTTATCAATGTACTCTTTTAATGTCCATGTATTGGGAGATGCAAGCTCCAACTTTTATACCTTTCCTGAAACCTGTGGACGCAAGGGATCAGATGAAGTGGTTTCATTTCTGTTTCATTGTTTAACTAACCACCTGGATAGTCGTGTTAAGCATTTAGAAATATATTGTGATTCAACAGGTGGATAGAATAAGAACTACACAGTGATAAGATTTATGCATTTTGTTCATCTCCATAAAATGAAACTTTTGGATTCCATCAAAATTACATATCCAATCCGAGGACATTCATACTTAGAATGTGCCAAAAATATGGGCCTTATCAATCTAAAAACCCACATGGAAGTTCCATACCAGTGGTATGATTTGCTGAGAGTTAGTCGCCAAAGACCCAAACCCTTTGAGGTGATTGAGGTAGGAATAGGCGAGCTAATCAGAAAATTTACAGATTTTTTCAAAATCAATATCTGAAAAAAATGCTCATTTCCTGTGCAGTCCAAAAGAGAACACCCTAGAGTTATTTACACAGAAGTAATTATAATGGTATATGGAAGAAATCACCCATAGTGGCAAAAAAGAGAACTGTATCATAAACATGAAATGAATTTGAATTGCCAGAATTTTCCTATCAATTTTTTTACCTGTGCAGAAAAGTACAAGGACTGGATGGTAATGGATTTAAAAAGATTTTGTTCTGAGGAGAAATCACGTCATTATTTAAGAAGCTATACCGGATTACGTGAAGAAGTAAGGAAAAAGATATCTTAAATGTTAATAATCAATTCCAAGCAAGTGATTCAATACTTTTGCTCGCGAGTGTATAAAGGAAAAGATAATCAATATGGTTCCGTAATCCTCCAAATGCTCGCGTTCGTACTAGAGCAGAAAACATTTATACTGGAACACCTGGAGTGAAACCTTATGGAAGACATGCACAGCAAGAACTTGATTGCTTTCATCTGTTTGTAACTGAAGACATGTTTAATGTAATTATGGAACATACTGTTAGGAAGATCCGCAATACGAGGCAGGGTAGCAATACATCAAATGAATATGCCTATTCAGAGATCTCAATGAACGAACTAAAAGCAGATATTGGATTACTCTTCTTGGCTGGATTATTCAAATCTGGAAGACAAAATCTGAAAGATTTATGGGCAATTGACGGAACCGACATAGATATTTTTCAAATAACAATAAGTTTGAGACGATTAGTGTTTGTTGGAAATTGTATGAGATTCGATAACTTGGACACGCGTGAAGAAAGAGAAGCAACTGATAAATTGGCACCTATCAGACATATTTTTGAAGACTTCGTAAGAACCGCGTGCTCGTCGCACCTTCTGTACGACGTAATCCATCTATTTGCTCATAGTCATAGTCTTGTCTAAGTGTACGCCCAGATATATTATGCTATTTTTATATTCG
Organism: Diachrysia chrysitis; assembly: GCA_932294365.1. Classification (NCBI taxonomy): domain Eukaryota; kingdom Metazoa; phylum Arthropoda; class Insecta; order Lepidoptera; family Noctuidae; genus Diachrysia; species Diachrysia chrysitis. The sequence continues at coordinate 880,613 of OW028659.1, read as the reverse complement.
ATTTTCTCGTCTTTGATGCGAATGGTTCTGCTGTAGTTTCTCTTGTGAGTGAATATGGCACATTCTGCTTAGTTTGTTGGGAGATATGGGGAGGGAAAGGATTTGTTTACGTTTATAAATTTTAAAATAAACTTTTTTATTTATTGAATTTTTGAAAAACTATTATATATGTATTTTAGATTTTTGCCAAAAAATGAGGTTACCGAAAACCGCAACCTCGCAAGCCGTTTAGTTTGCGAGGTTTATGGTTTTTAAGTTTAAGGGTGGTTTGGGGGTTGGGGATGTTAACTTGGAGGGGGATGGGTTGGACTTGGTCCCGCTACTTGCCTTCGTTACCTAGGGTAACGAAAATCGAGCTTAAAATGCGCTGGGACGCACCGTTTGCGAGATATACAGGAGGGAAAGGTTTGTTTACACTTTTTACGTGTTTCGATTTGAAATTAAACTTTTTTATTTGTTAAGATTTTGAAAATTTTATTTTTGCGGTGGATGATTCTACTGCCAAAAATGATTCTAGTGAAAACCGCGTCCTTATAAGTATGTCCGTCTGTGAGTTATGTCTGTTTGAATTTTGAAAAAAAATTTTAAGGGTGCAAAGGAATAGGAGGGCGAAAAAGGTGGGGTGGGTTTAGGTAAAGGTGGTCCCAAAACTCGACTTCGTCACCCTTGGTAACGAAAAACGCGTTAAAAAAGCGCTGGGACGCCCCGTTTCGGAGTTAAGGGGTAGTTTGTCGGTTTTTTGGGGTTATTTTCGTGGCCCAATAACTTCGTCTACGATTGTGCCACGAAAAAACTAAAAACGGCGTTATGATGGGCTTTCAATTGCCCGTCGACCTATATGTGTCTCTCCAGCGACAGACCCCGGCTTCAGTAACCACGTGCCACGTGGTTTTGGTGAAAATGTCAATAACTCGTGTGTATGTGGCCTGAAAAATCTGAAAATTTCAGGGTGTGTAGTGCGAAGTCTGTGGGATGTGTGGACGACAAAAAGTAAGAGGGTCGCCACTTAAAATCTTAAAATATAAGCTGTTGAAAAATGTAATTTTTTTGTTTTGGATATAACTCCTGAACCATATTAGCTACCTAAATAAATTTATACTCCAGGGCTTGGCGGAGCTGGGGGGAGCAGGCTGCAGCTGCAGGAGTAGCAGTAATTTCGCGCAGTCTGGGTCGGGTGACCTGTTAAGGATACATAGGTCATCGGCGTATTGGGAGAGCTTGTGTCCGCGGATAAGGTCCCGTTGGTCCCAAATGTCGTGTACATAAAGATTGAAAATGACCGGACCCAGGATAGAGCCCCGGGGGACAACGTGCGGCACCGGTTTTTCGTCACCATTAGTGGTTCTGAAGCGTCCGTAGATTTTGCGACCGCTCAGATAATTCTCTATGAGTTTGATAATGTTTTTAGGGACGTCAGCTGTTTGAAGCTTCTTCGTCAAATAGTCGTGGTTTATTGAGTCAAAGGCCTTTGAACGATCCGTCAGGACCATGGCAACACTTTCCTTCGCTTCCAGCGCATCCGTGATAAACTTACCGGTGCGAAGGATTTTAGTGCCTGTTCCCCTGTTCTTGGTAAAACCATGTTGGAACGGCGATTGGAGCCTGTCGGCTGTCTGTCCCAGGCGTGACAAGAGCAGGCGTTCGTGTAGTTGACCCATGATATTTAGGAGAGTGATGGGTCGGTACGATTTGGCGTCCGGTGAGCGAGGTGGCCACGCCACGTCACCACCACGACCGATCCACGGCGAATGGTTGTTATTTTAAATACACTGTTACTGCTCGAGAAAAGTGCACAGGGGCACCATCCATCTGGAACCACATACGTCGTCGGAACGATAATGGTAGCTCCATAAGGCTGTCTGCAAACTGTGCCTCTAAGAAGTCTAAGAATCTAGCGCCACATGCCACCTAGACAGTTGTAGTTGCACTGCAATCCGGCTAACACTTAGTCTTGGATCATTGGTTATGAGCGGTCTTCGGGCGACAGCCGTTTGAATGCCCTTTTCCGCTAATCTTGCTTGAGTGCACGTCGATAAAAGTTTGGCGACTCAGTGTAGGCCTGTTAGGGTATCTTCGTCGATATACTTGTACAGCCAGATTTGCAATTCCATTTCAAAATCCATACACGAAGTATATGTCAGCAATATGCTGCGCTGAATACTGGCGATTCTCCATATGTGTATTATACTCTTACAGATGAACACTAATACAGCTCGTAATAAGCACTAACGGTAAGAGAAAGTAGCGATCACAAAGCAGGGCGAGGGACAACTAACTTAACGAATTAATTATATTTATTCCTGATACTAAATATATGCCTTTTGTTCTTGCGCAAACGCTGTGTCCAAACAACAATAACAAAAATAAATATAATAGTCATAATGTTGTAAATTTTATGTTGTATTGTAGCTTAGTTCGACGAGAAACAGTATTGTTGCTTTCCAAATTGTAAGTGTATTTTATTCTCAATATGACCATAACTTTGAGAGATATGATTTTTTTTACACATGCGTCGTAATAATTTCTACAAAAAAGCAAAATGGCTGCCACATAGCGAGGAAGTGAATTGGACCCAAGTATATAGTGTACTAGCTGTTGCCCGCGACTTCATCCGCGTCAATTTCTGTTTTTATGATCGCGATTAAGAAGTTTTAAAAAGAATATATATATAAAAGTACTTCTGCGTAAATGATATTTTTAGTTTTATTTTCTTGTGGCAGAAAAACATACTGATTTTCTCCGCAACCCCATCTTAACAACGCGACATATAGTTGGCCGTGTGAAAAGCAGTCTTGTAAATCGATCACTACGTGTTTAAATACTATACTACGCACAAGATAACTTAAGGGGAAATTGTTTTTTTTTTTAATTAAATGGTAAATCATTTTGAATCATTGGGATGCGAGGTATAAATAAGCACTGTTTGACCAACTGCTGGACCAGTCAAAACGAACGCAACGAACACGTTATTGCGAAGAAATTTGGCTTGAATTTGGTTCCCGTTACATAAATTTGGTGGTTTAGGATTTCTAAGGAAAATTATTGAAATTTGGTGGTTTAAGATGTCTGAGTAAAATTATTGGGGCACAAGGGCACTCGGGTTTAAAGAATTCAGAAACTTCTGTGGGTAATAGACCGCATCTTTTTGATCCATTACATTATCAATAGATGTGTAGGAAACTATTTCCTGGAAGTTAAGTTAAAATTAGGTCGTTAATTTCATCAACCCTACTGTTTCTCGCCGCCAATATTGCCCTTTGACACATCCATTGATAATCTTTATTTTCTATTTCGACGATATCGGGGTAAACTTTCGATATTAAATCCTCAATGCTAGTTACTCTTTCTCCTAAATCGCGATCAATTTCAATTTTATTTTGAAACTGAGGTACTTTCCCGTCTCCTTTTAAAAGTAACTTCGAAGGAAAATGTGTACTACCTCCCCCCAAATGTGCTCTCATATTCGTAGATAGTTTTAAGGTATGAACAAACTTCCATCATGGGGAATTCTTAAGGCACGTCTTTACAATGACTGCTCTAGTTCCCCTTACTGTTACCGGTAAAATTTGTCGAAAATCCCCATCAAACATAACAGTAATTCCACCCATGATTTTATCACAGCGTCTAATATCTCTAAGAGTCCTATCTAGAGACTCTACATGAACTCTATGGATCATGGTGCAAGCGTCCCAGACTATTAAAGTGACGTCTTGCAAAACTTTTCCCAAAGGGTCATTTTTACGAATAGAGCATACGCTATCTTTCTGTAAAGATACAGTTAGAGGAAGTTTAAAAGTGGAATGAGCTCTGCGTCTACCTGCTAATTAACTTGCAGCGATTCCTGACGACGCTACTGCCAAAGATAGTTTTTCCTGAGACTGTTGCTAATATCAGATTAGTAATAAAAGTGCTGGTTCCACCAGGAGCATCCAAAAAAAAAATATCCTTCATTAAAACGAACACTGTGCATAACATATATTAATATCAGGTTAAAAATGAGCAGAAACTGAGTAAGATTTCTATATAATTCTTTATTTCTTTAGAACCTAAACCGCACAACGTATTTTGACATTTAACAGTAAAACAAAAATACAATGTGTCACAAAATAAAAGAGGCAAATCAAATTCATATTAAGAGCTATACCATAGTCTATACCATAAATAATATTAAGTAAGAATACTACCTATTATAAAATTTATAATTTAATACTCCCACTTAAATTTTAAAATAATAACTATTAAGCTTCAAAACAACCTCATTATTTCAACAAAATTAAACATATCTAAAACTACTTTCTTACTATTTAACTTTATTTAGCCTTTGTTAAAAAAATCTGCAAATTGATTTGAGCTCTCAACATAATATATTTAATGCTTATAACATTAAGGCTCCCACTGCTTTCCTATAATTATAGAAAATCAATAGTACTCACATTAACATTTTTCTTTAAAATTACATTACAGTTTTATCTTAAAACTTTGTTTTAAATCATTTAAAATATGCAACAATTTTCTTTTACTTTTTGATAACAGTAAAGCATCATATACATACAAGCTTAAAATAACTTTATAATTATTAAAATGACCAACAAAAATACAGTTGTCCGGTTGACACATTTCAAAACCATAAGTAGTCAAGAAAGAAGAAAATTTTCTGTTCCAACAGCGTCATGACTGTTTTAGACCATATAAAGATTTTAATAATTTACATATTTTTCTTAGCTCAGCGTGAACGCTCTCAGGCACTCCAATATAGATATACTCTGACAACTCACCATACAAGAATGCTGTTTTCACATCCAACTGTTGAATTTCATAATTTTCATGAGCTGCAAGAGATAATATAGTTTTCTCAGATTTTCTATCTATTAACTTCCATGTTTAATTTTCTTCTAGTGAATTTAATTCTTCGCTTATAGCTTCCTTCCATTCATCACTATTTTTACCATTTATTGTTTCTTCATATGTAGTGGGTATATTAAACTCAATGAAATTTGCTTCTTTATTCCTGTTTCTTCTAGGTCTCAGTGTAATATGTCTTGTACCAAGTCATTTGGATCCTCTTGTGTTTCTATTAAAACTAGATTCCGCAGAATTTTGGCTTTCTGTCAAAACTGGTATATCTTGTGTTTCTTCACTTTGTTCTTTTTCATCAGTAATAGAAATTGAAGTGATATTTTTCCTCATCACTGGTATGTTGTTAATGGTGCTCCCACATTGCCGTTATAAAATGTTTGTAAACATTTTATAACACCAAAACATTTACTAACAAATGTTAACAATTGTTGCACTTTGTTAGAAACTGTTACATGTTATAAGTGCTCCTACATTGATGGAAAATGTTTAAACATTTTATAACATCTAGTATTGGCTCGCAGTTTGGTTTCGCCTTCTGAGGGCCGAGGACGTCTACACGAAAATGGAAGAAGATTTGCTCATTGGAATAGCTTTTATTTTTTGTTTAAAAAAGAAGAAAAAGCGCTCTTATTGGATGCGCCAAACGCTAAAAGCTAGAGGAAAATATAGTGCCACAGACTATCTCAAGGATTTGGGTATTGACGGTTGCTTAAAAGATTTTATAAGAATGAACAGTTCCGAATTTGAATATCTACAAAATTTAATTGGGGCAAAAATAGGCAAACGAGACACTACATTTAGAAAATCTGTAAGTGTGACGGAAAGACTTGCGGTAACGTTAAGATTTTTGGCAACTGGTAGCAGTTATAAAAGTCTTGGAAATGTGTTCAAGTTGTCAGACCAAGTGATATCTATTATCGTACCAGAAGTGTGCGAGGCTCTCAATGAGGTTTTAAAGGAATACATACAGGTAAGTCAAACAACATTTTTAATTATTTTTTTATTTACTTTTAATATGATCTAATCTAATCTTACTTTAGGTAGGTACCTACCTTACCTTACTAATAATTTTTTTAATAATTAACAAACCAAACATGTATTTTTTAATTTTTGATTGATTCCAACAAATTGTTTAATGATTGGGTCGAATCTTGGCTTGATTCCGATAAATTAGACGGACTCGTGTGTTCTTGCGCTGGTACGAGTATGTGTCCTGGAGTTATCCGAAGAACTGGTTTCAAATGAAGCCGAGGGACTCGGTGCGGTGTAGTATCCTCTCGAGCTACAGTCAGCATTATTTTCCGAAAAAGTGGATAGATTTGGTTCAGAGTTGTATCCCCAGGAACTACTAGCGGTTGGGTCTGTAAAGGTTGTTGGAAAATCATATTGTCCCATTGTCGCATTGTACAAAATATTGTTAATGTGATGTTGAGCAGTATTCTTAGCATGACTGTTTTTTATTTGTTTCAGTTTCATCGAGACATACTCTCCAAATGCGTCATTTTCATCCCTGCTTTTTCTAGATTCGTACATTCTTTGTAAAATATTTACAGCTTCTTGTTGTGTTGGATCTTGTTCTACTTCAGGCCGTCTTCTTTTCCGAAATGGTTTTGGGGTGGCGAAAGGCGTGCCCGTAGTTTCATCAGTGACAGTATTTCCTGTTTCGTTCAAACTGAGAGTGTTTTCTGAAGCAATTCTGTTTTCTTCGTTACCCTGAAAGAATAGAATTAAACGATAATTTCAAGTTATAGGCGCGTCAAATTAGCTAAAATTGTAAAAAAATCTATAACCGCGATTTTCTTTTTCTATTACTTAACAACCCTTAACTGAAATCATATTTTTTTATAGTGTATTCTATTAATATTTCATACTTAATAAAAATATCCAATAAAATTTGTTAGAATAACGAGTTATAAATTTATTTTTCGCGCCTATTTCTTAATCTTCTATTTTTGTTCCAGATACCAACAACACCTCAAGAGTGGCTACACGTGGCAAATTCATTTGAAGAAAAATGGAATTTCCCAAATTGCTTAGGAAGTATCGATGGAAAGCACGTAGCCATACAAAAGCCAATTGATAGCGGCAGTGAATATTACAACTATAAAGGATTTTACAGCGTTGTACTTTTAGCGATAGTGGACGCAGAATACAACTTTCTGTACGTGAATATTGGCTGCCAAGGACGCATAAGTGATGGCGGAGTTTTCGCAAACACAAAATTTCGAAATAAAATTAACGACAATAGTTTGAAAATACCCAGTGACAGCTCACTACCAGGCAGAAACAAACCTGTTCCTTATGTGTTCGTAACAGATGATGCGTTCCCTTTAGAAAAACACTTATTAAAACCTTTTCCAGGACCACAGGATAGCAATTCTAAGGAAAGAATCTTCAGTTACAGACTGAGTCGTGCGAGGAGAACAGTAGAGAACGCATTTGGGATTTTGTCAGCCAGATTTAGAGTTTTACGAACTACAATATTATTAGATCCAGAAAAAACTACTACTTTAATTATGACATGCGTGCTACTGCATAATTTTATAAGAAAAACTGAATCGAGCATGATTTACGCTCCATCTCAATACTATGATGGAGATGACATAGTAACTGGTACACGTATCGATGGACAATGGAGATTAGAACAGCAGCAATTAACACCACTTGAAGCATGTGAATCCCTGACAGATGATGGGAAAGAAATAAGAAAAGAATTCGCAGAATATTTTTCAAATGAAGGGTTTTTGGACTGGGCATCTAAATATTATTAAAAGACGTTAAAATAAAACTCACCTGCAACCCTCCATCGACAGTTAAACTTGGAATATTTTTGCCTTTAAGGAACATGAGTTTTTTAAATGCAAACCATTTACTTGACTCATTAGCTCCTGCACCAGATTTATTAGATTTACATTCTCGGTTAAATTGACCTACGAGTGATCGAATCTTTTTTTCAATTACTTTTTTATCCATATTAAATTCACTGGCAATTTTCCATCCAAGCATCGTGTTTTTTATTTCGGTCTTTGTAGCTCTCTGACATCGTGTTCCATAGTACTTCTCTTGCTTGAAACATTTCAATCAGTTTGTAAACATCATCGTTATTCCAATTACCGGACATATTTTATTGCTTGGCGCACGCGCAACCACTAATACACACGCACAGCGATGCACGCTGACACAAAGGGACTGACAAGCGAGACACCACGCGCAGCGACCTGCGTACTCTAACCCCCACCGCACCGCACCGCCTATCCCGCCATCACCCTTATAAAATGTTTACAAACAAAAGATAACACATGTTTTATTTTGTTATAATTTGTTTTGTTATAAAATGTTTACTAACATTACTAAACATTTTCTAACATGAAAATTTATTTGTGTTTAAATGTTTGCTAACAAATGTTTACTAACGTTATTAAACATTTTCTAACGGCAATGTGGGAGCACCATAACATTAAAGTGTACATTTCTACTTATTATTATCTTCCCACTTTCAATATCAAACATTCTATAATTTTCATTTTCATACCCTACCAATATAATTTTACACTCTTTCTATATAGTTTTCTTCTTCTTTGATCAGGTATATGGACATAACCTTCTGAATCAAAAACTCTTATGTGTTCAAGGGTTGGCTTCTCTCCATTTCACAGTTCATACGGAGACATTCTTTGTTTGAGTAGAAGAACTTCAATTTAATAAATAAACTGAACAGTTCACTGCTTCAGCCCACAGATTTAATGAGATATCACGAGAATACAACATAGATCTTGCGCTTTCCATAATTGTTCGCATTTCTCTTTCCACTCTGCCGTTTTGTTCAGGCGTATAAGGTGCCTGTACGCTCATGAACTATCCCTTCACTGTCCAAATAATATTTAAATTCATTATTAATATACTCACGTCCATTGTCCGTATGCATTATGCGAATGCCATGACCAAACTTATTTTTCACTATTGCATTATATTTCTTAAAGCAATCCATGACGTCACTTTTGTGCTTTAATATAAATACATGTCTTTACTATAACTGGTTGCACCATCTTTAAAGAGGACAAAATATCTTGTTCCAGACACAGATGTATATTCTACAGGTCCACATACATCACTATAGGTTAAATACCAGGTTCACATTTTCCTCTATGAGATTTATGAAATGGTAAGCGGCTCTGTTTGCCATATTAACATGCCTCACAAATAAAGTTGTTATCTTCAGTTATAGTTACTGGAATTGCACCATTTCTACTCGTATTTTGCACTTCTTTCAAGTTTAAATGCCCCAAACATTTATGCCAGATCTTTAAACTTGACTGCATTAAATTACAATTCAGTTGAACCATGGTTTTAATATTTAATTCATAAAAGTTGTTCTGTTTCAATGTTGCAGTCAAAACAACAAAGTTATCTTTCAATATTTAGGCCTCATTGTACTTCTTAATAATAACGTAACCTTTTCTTGTTGCCATACCCTCTGAAAACAAATTTCTGCGTAGCTCTGGAATATAAAGTACGTCGTCAATAATACTTTGCTCCCACTTGCCATTTACACATCTATTCATTAATACATTTCCATGACCTTGCACCGCTAGTTCCTTCTGATTTCCCAATCTTACTTTGTGTTCTAGATTGTTTCATTGCTACTAAAGCACCCTCAGATTCTTCTTCATTTGTTAAGCTCGCTTCCACATCTAATAACCTTGCTGTTAATTTCTGAATTGTTTGTGAACGTGGATCTAATGACAGCCACGCCTGACGCAGAGAGCTAAATATATATACTTTGAAAGTAGTAATAATAATAATAATAATAATAACTTTATTCAAATTAAAATGTTACAATTAATACTAAGTTACATGAAATCTTAATACATAGAGCCTACGTTACATGTGTGCCTGAACTAGGTAATCCTGTGTTTCAGGCGTTCAGTGCTAGCTAAATCTAAAACAAACAGAATTTTTTTATTACAATATTATTGTTAGATACATAGTATAGATGAATCTATAATAGAGATACAGGTAAGTTGATTATTTTGCGAAGTAGACAAAATAATAAAATCTTTACATAACATAAAAAATCTTAATCCATTACCTTTACTAACTATTAACTATTCTAAATAACAGATCAACAGTATTTACCTTAACACAATTAATAGCTTCTCTGTATCTTCGTAGGACATGCTTTGGAGGGTATCCTTGAGGGTTAACTTACAATTTCGATAATTGAGGGAATATATGCTTTTTATCGCATTTAATCTATTATAAAGAAACGGTCCTAGGAACACATAAAATTTAGTCGTAAAAGCATGCAGTGTTCTTATTTTTTGGGGGCAAACCATATCTTTCCGTCTTTTATTAGTAAATTCAGTGCTGAAAGGAAGGGCTGCATGCTGTTTTAATACAATGCTCATTATGAACAACTGTCGGACTGTTAAGACTTTACACGATTCATAGAGGAGGTTAGTGGGAAAAAGGAAAGGGCGGAAAGTACATACTTTGAGAATGGCTCTCTGGGCACGCTCGATGGTTAGTAGCAGTGTTTTACCCGCTCCACCCCATGCGGCAATACAGTAGGTTAATATAGATTGACATAAGGCAAAGTAAACTTGTTTAATTATTTTTTCGTTTGCAATGCATCGTAACTTTTTGAAGGTAAATATCAATTTACGTATTCTATTATTAAGAGCTCCTATATGATGTTTAAAGGAGAGAGTTTCATCTATTATACAACCTAGGTATTTTGTGTTATTAGTCCTTTTAAGCTTGGGGCAGACACATTGGTTAATGGTGGGGATCCTACAGTAATGAGCATGTAATGTTGGGTTATTTATTGACGCTAGTTTACGCATGCTAAACCTTATATAATTTGTTTTGTCCGCATTTAATGTTAGTAAATTCTGCTGAAGCCATTTATTTACAATATTGAATCCGTGTTGCGCGTGCATGTAGACGTTTTTTTCTGAATCAGCCGAAAATAGTAGAGCAGTATCGTCAGCGTATGAAATGATTATGCCATGATCTAGGTTAAGCTTACATAGGTCATTAATGTAAATTAAGAACAGAGTAGATGCTAAAATACTTCCTTGAGGAACTCCATAGGAAGTGTTTTTCTGATAAGTACTGTGTATATTGCCAATTCTTACGCATTGAGTACGGTCTTCTAGGTAGCTAGTGAAAAGTTTCAGCTGGTTACCTCTTATCCCTATAGCTTCAAGCTTACGTAATAGAATAGGGACAGAAACTGTGTCGAACGCTTTTGCGAGGTCCAGGAATATTCCTACAGCATGGTTACCTTTATCGAGTTCTTGTGCTAGATAGTCAGTCAGATTATGTACGGCGTCGGCAGTTGATAATTTAGGTCTAAATCCAAACTGAGTTTTAGAAAGAATCAATTTATCCTCCAAATATTTAACCAATCTATTATTAATAATTTTTTCTAATATTTTTGACATAGAAGGCAACAAGGAGATTGGTCTATAGTTTGTCACTTGATCTTTGCTGCCAGATTTATGAACAGGAACAACAACAGCTTTTTTGAGACACTTGGGAAAAATGCCTTTGGAGAGGCATTTTTGAAAAATATAAGTAAGTGGAGGCCCTAAAATGTGTTTGAACTGTTTAATTATTTTATTTGGGATATTATCCCATCCGACTGCACAGTCGTCCTTTAAACTCATGATTATGCTTTGCACTTCTGTTTCGTCAGTATCTAATAGCGTAAATGATGATAATGTATTGCTACTCGTAAAAGGAGAACTTGTAAGGTATTGCGATTGACCCTGAACTTTTTCCGCCAAACATTTACCGACATTAACAAAGAAATCATTTGCAATGTTGGCAGATGTCAACTGTGATGAATGTACTTGCAATAAACTTGAAGATGACTCATGTTGTTTCGACATATATGTAACATTTTTAATATATTTCCAGATTTTCTTACTATTTGTTCCAGCCTTTTCCAATGCAATTTTATCATAGTTCGTTTTAACATTTTTTAAAAGATTATTGCAAAAGTTGCGATATCTTTTGTACGATAATTGCAATATGGAGTTTTCTGGGTGACGCTTAGCTTTCATATGCAGTTTATCCCTATGTCTCATACACCGAATGAGACCTGGCGTGATCCAAGGTTTTATGTTATAATTTTTATTACTCAGCCGAATATTGGTTGAGTTTTTCTGAATTGCCTGTTGCACATTTTCGATTAGGTATAACATACAAAACTGTGGGTCAGCATTATTGTAAACTGGGTCGAAGTCAATGTTGCACAAATCTTCTTCAAGTTTATTTGTGTTTAATTTAGAAATTGAGCGAGTATTATCTTGTTTGGGTAATTTGCAATTTAAGGTTAGTAGGATAGCATTGTGATCGGTTATTGTCGAGTTAATAATAAGCGCAAGTGAGGGGAAACTCGATTTAAGCATGATATGATCTAGGCAGGAACCACTTTGATGTGTAGGTAGCGTATGTGCTGGGTTCATGCCATGAAAAGAGCAGAGGTTAAGGTATTCCTGTGCAGCTACATCAAGGCATTCTGTAAGAATGTTGATATTAATATCTCCAATCAAAACGATGTTTTTATAGGATGATAACTCTTGCAAGGTATCATTCAGAGAGTCCACAAACTTGTATATATTTCTAAAAGAGGGGGGTCTATATAATGCTAGGATCGCAAAATTTGTTCCAATTTTAATTAACAGACTGTTACACTCGAGTATGTTTGGTTCTTCAACAGATATATCGTAATGGTTCCTTGCATATACTACCACACCATCGTTTTGATTGTAATTTTTAGTACTCTTAAACATACTATATCCCGGCATTAAAGGAACGTTGTATTGTTTGGCAAGCCAACATTCGGTTAAGATAATAAAGTCACAATTTATGCTTAATCTTTTTTGAAAAGTACTAAAATTGTCAAAATTCTTAAAAATACTGCGTATATTTTGTGTTAGTATTGTTAATGGTTTACTGTAAGAGGATAGATATTGTTTGCAATTTTCAGGATCACAAGTCTTACACTCGGATACAGAGAAATTATCTAAGTCATTAATAATATTATGAATCATAACAGTATAACTTAAAAGGAAATAGGTCAGAAACTACCTTAGTTAACGGCGCTCTTAGGCGCCTCCATAGTCAATTGAGTTAATGTACCTCTTTTCGGCCAAAGTTTTCGCCGGACAGTCAGCAGCACCGGTTTTGTGGTTGCTCGGCTTCTTGAAATGCAGACAAGTGGCGCATTGTGGTGCCTCAGCCTTCTTCATACATTCCTTTATTGAATGTCCTTGACCTCCACAGTGTCCGCAGGTGTGTGTTGATTCCCGACATGACTTGGCTGCATGACCATACTGCTGGCAGTTATAACACCGTGTTACCAAGGTAAAATCTCTCACTGGGCAAGATGACCAATCTACAAAAACTCTTTCTTTTGTTATCAGGGCTTTCCGAACAGCTGGAGATACTTCTATAACGAAATTACAGGTCTCATCTTCCTTTTTTCCCGACTTATGGCTTAATCTAATAGTATTCAGAAACGCTTCTAGGTTGGTATCTTGAAGTTTATCGGCTAGATTTTGATTATATATGCAAGTAAAAAGTTCTTTTTCTTGCATAGATGACGGTACTCCGATAACTACTACTCTAGGCTTACGTTTAGGCGGCTCGTCAATCGTAAGGCCTGACTTCATTAGCTGCTCCGAATTTTTTATTTTCTCGATATCGTCTTTTGAGTCCGTGCTTATTATGACACCGCCATTTTTAGTCTTGCGTAGTCCTCTAACGTGTAATTTCATTTGTTCAGGGCAAATAATTTTTTGGACTAGGGATTTTGTCTCGTCGCTCGATTTTAATTTGTTATTCGGGTAAATGGCCACTGAACTCAAATTTATCGGCTTAATGTAGTTGTTGGTTCCCTTTTTCACCATGTCAGCAAACGAACTTCTGTGTGCAGATTTCGATGACTCGTCAATACTCAACTTAAGGTCGTCTAATTGTTGTGAAAGATCAAGTTGGGCTTGAAGGGTTCCAATCGTAGAATGGGCTTGGACGGCTTTCAGTTTGAGGGACTGGTACTGCACTGCCATCTGCGAAGTACCGTGACCCACTTTTCGGCATAAAGAACTAATTCGCAATTTCTGTTCTGAGTTCAATTTACCCTCGGATGAAATACAACACACCTCATTTAGGCAGGTTTCAATTGATGTCATCCAGTTCTGGATTTCCGGAGTTGAAATGACTTCGAGGACATTGTCCTCCTGGCTCGGCGCGTTAGGATGTGTTGAGGGCACAGGGGGCGGGGTGCGAACGGTCCTGCCACTTCGGTTAAAGGGACTGCCTTCCATAGTGTAAAAGTCACCTAACAACTTTAAACGTTCACCATATTCACTTTACACACTATTATACCTAACTTATGACATAGTTTTCGTGACTACTGAGTATTGTTTAAAACGAGGTCAAGATTTAGCAATTTATTTATTTATTTTACTAATTATTCGACGCGTCTGTTCTCAGCGAAGAGCGAAGTAGAAAAAAGGTAGTGTACTCAATATTTTTGTCATAATTGCTGTACTACTTTTTTTTTTCACCACAGTCTTTTAATTGTTTGGCCAAGTTCTCTACTTTGGGAACATGTTGTGCAATACTCTATATCTGTTGGTGACATTTTATACTGATAAAACTTCTCATGCACCATCATTTTGTTGATTTCCGATTTATGCTCATAAATTGTTTCCAAATTGGTCATCACATCTTTTGCTGTTTCACAATTTTCCATTAATGATGTTACGTCAAATTATGTACGTCATTCTGTCACTCGTTGACATATTGAAAATAGACATTTGTAAAAATGACAGTTGCTCAATACACTTGCAGTGAAACACACGTCGTTTGATTAATATATTCCCTCCAAAGCACACTAAACCTTACCGTCTAAACATATGGTCCTTCGAGCCGCATCGCCGCAACTACGGAACGGGCCGCTAAACAAAAGAACCGCATTCCACAGCGATAAGGAAAAAAACAAATTAATTAACATTCAATACGAAGATACCTACCTAGTTGGACATTTATTTGAAGACGTACAACGGTGGTAGAAAAGAAAAAACATGGCTGCTACGCAAGAACAACAGCAATATCTCTCGGTTTTGGAAGATTGTGCTAATTTACTACAGAAATCGCAAACAAACCTAAAAAAGTGTTCGAAAGCAAGATTGACAAAGGGTTATATAGAAGCACGTGTGAAAATTATTGACGAGTATTGGATGTCATTTAAGGAAGCACATGAACAATTAGTGAAGATAACCCCCAAAGAACAAAGAAAATTGTGCCTTACTTTTTAAACGAAGAATTCTTTATTTATGAAGAAATATACAATGTATTGAAAGGTGACTTGAAGGATATGATTACGTCGCTGTCGGAAGCGACATCTTTGGATTCGAAGACTGCAAATTCAACTATGAACGTAACCTATGCTTCGCAAAATTTAGTGCATTTACCGAAAATACAGTTACCTAAGTTTTCTGGAAGTTATGAAGGATGGCCAACCTTTAAAGATTTGTTTATTTCTTTGGTGCACGAGAACAATAACCTCACTCATGTACAAAAATTACATTATTTAAAGACCAGTGTTGGTGGTGAAGCCGAGACATTTTTGACGCATATACAGGTGACATCCAGTAATTATACAACTGCATGGAATGTTTTAAATACAAGGTACGGTAACAGGCGAATAATCATAAACTGCATAATGAAAAGATTATTTAATCAACGAAAGATGTCTTCACACTCAGCTGTTCAGTTAAAGGCCTTATTAGATACAACTACAGAGTGCCTAAATAATTTTGCAAATTTAAAAATACCTACTGGCTCGTGGGTTCTTATAATAATATATCTTCTTGTTCAGAAGATGGACCAGAGACACACAAAGGCTGGGAAGAGTACATATATAAGGAAGACTTTGAAGCACTGCCTACTTGGAATGATTTAAAGAAGTATATGGAGTCCAAGTTCCGCACCTTGGAAATGGTTACAGGGAATACTCTTAATACCAATACTAAAGAGCCGAAACAAGTCAGAGAGCGTTCATATCATGTTACCGCACCAAGTACTGAGAAGTCATGCATCATGTGCAAGGAAAACCACACGTTGTGCCACTGCAAGAAATTTACCGAGATGAAACTAAATGAAAGAACCGATTATGTCAAAGAGAAACATTTATGTTTTAACTGTCTAGCACCAGGACATTCTGTAAGGCGATGTAAGTTACCAGTGTCCTGTCAGAAATGTCACCGACGTCATCATTCTCTGCTGCATGAGAACAAGAACACAGAATCAACGGCTTTACCAAGTACCTCACAACCGTTGGCTTCACAGCATGTAGTTCAAGCGAACACAGTGATTTCGTCATATCTTACAACTAGACATGGAATAGCACTGTTAGCGACTGCTGTAGTGGAAGTAACAAATAAAGAAGGTCATATCATTCCTCTACGCGCCCTAATAGACCAAGGTTCTCAAGCAACATTTATAAGCGAGAAAGCGACTCAAATTTTGAAATTGAAACGACAACCATTCAGAGGAAGTGTTGTAGGTGTGGGATCTACGAGAGCAGAGATCAAACACGTGGTACAATTCAATATAAGATCACAATGGGAATAAAACTATACCTTACCAATTTAAGCCTATGTGATGCCGAAACAGTTGACCACTAAGATACCCATCAAAACAATTGTAACACAACCATGGCCTCAAAATCAAAATCAAAATATTTTTATTTAGAGTAGGCCTTTTCAGGCACTTTCAAAACGTTAAATGACTCTAGTTGCGCGGTTCCAAAATGTCACTGCTATGGAGAAGAACCGGCAAGAAACTCCATAGGTTACTCTTTTAAAAAAAAGGTAATATATTGATACATACAATGTTAAAAAAGAAATACAATATCTTAAAATATGCGACAACAACGTAAATAGTAAAATGTAGTAAATATGACAACAAAAATGGAATAAAAATAAATAATTAAGAGATCGTACATTTTACTTCAAATTACATTGTCGACACATTAACAATAGTCTGATGCCTGAAGCACAATAGAAAATAAAATAAAAAAAAAATATAAGTGAAAAAAAAAAGTAATAATTTACATTTAATAAATATGTAGTCCTATTCAAATCCCTAACAGGAATGTCTAGGCATGTCTAATGCCTTCGGAGGATAGAAGCCATGGGCAGCTAACTGTAGTAAACAAGATTAAGATATAACAGACCGCCAGGGAGGCCACATATGCAGATGATACTAATTCCACGCGCGCTTATCTTCGACGCAGTCGCTAACCTTATAGTAAGCTTTCTTTATAAGTATTGATTTCACGCACGCTTTAAACTTTTTATTTGATAGTTTTGTAATCCCATCCGGTAACTTATTATAAAAACGAATAGAATTCCCTAGGAAAGATTTAGTATTTGTTTTAGTTAGTCTAAATCTTGGGACTACAAGTTTATTTTTATTTCTTGTATTTATATTGTGGTGATCACCATTAATACTAAAACTATGTAGATTTTTACGTTCGCCTCACATTGATGGGCTTACATTAGCTGATCCGAGCTACCTTATGTCAGGTCCTATTGACCTGCTTTTAGGGGTGAAGGAATACGCACAAATTATACAGCCAGAGTTGATAAAAGGTCCTCCAGGTACCCCGACTGCACAGAAAACAAGTTTGGGTTGGATTATTTTTGGAGATATTTATGAAAAATCAAAGGAAGATACTTACATGGTGATGCATCACCGAGTTGATGTAGATGAAATGTTAAAGTCTATATGGGAAATTGAAGTGGACCATGACAGGCGTTTAACAAAGGAAGAGCAGATTTGTGAAGATGTTTATAAGAAAACAACAACTAGAAACGAAGAAGGAAGATACATTGTAAAATTACCTTTCAAAACATACAGTCCACAAGCACCTGAAGGAAACACGAAAGAGATAGCTAAACAAAGATTTTTACAACTAGAGCGGAAGTTTAAGAAGTCACCAGTCCTGAAGGAAGAATACACAAAGGTAATAAATGAGTACATAGAGCAAGGGCAGATGGAGAAGATACCTGAAAGAGAAAGGGATAAAATATCAGTATACTTACCTCACCACGCTGTAGTCCGCAATGACAAAGAAACATCTCGAACCCGTGTTGTCTTCGATGCTTCCTGCAAGGGCACGAATAACATCTCATTTAATGATGAACTATTGGTGGGACCACAGCTGCAAGAAGACTTGAGATACCTTCTTATGAAATGGCGAATGAAACGGGTCTGCTTCATTGCCGATATTAAACAAATGTATCGGCAAATTCTGGTGACTACCGAAGACGCAGACACATCTGGAGACCCGACGAGGCTGATGACTTACAAGAATATCGCTTACTGAGAGTCACATTCGGTACAGCGTCGGCACCGTATTTGGCTGTTAGAAAACTCCACCAAACAGCTGATGACGAAGGGAAAGAACAACCACTCGCTGTGCAATCCATCAAGAGTAATTATTTCATGGACGATTGGCTTCATGGTGCAGACGAAACAGAAGCGGCTATTGCACTTGCTACAACTATCACAAAAATACTACAAAAGGGCGGTCTTCAACTTACCAAATGGTCATCAAATGATATAAATTTTATGAAGTCTGTAGCGGAAGACAGGCGATCTAATAACGCACATATAAGCATGAATCTTGAAGGAACAATAAAGGCATTGGGTATCGTATGGAACCTGAAAGAAGACATGTTTCAGTACAACTTAACATTACCAACACCTGAAGACATTAATGTGACAAAACGAAGTATTTTATCTGACATACAGAAGCTTTTCGATCCACTTGATTGGATCGCACCTAGCACAGTAATGGCTAAAATCCTGCTACAAAAAATATGGCTTGAACGAGTGAATTGGGATCAGAATATAAGTGATAAATTACGTACGGAATGGAATCAGATAAGATCAGATTTGGCTAACGTTAACGATATACAAGTGAAGAGGTGGCTTGGTACAACTGAAATACATAAAACAACTATACAAATACATGGGTTCAGTGACGCTTCAATGCGAGCAGCAGTATATATACGAACTGAAACGAATAACAAGATTGAAACGAAACTCATTGCTGCTAAAACAAGAGTAGCACCACTAAAGACAATATCCTTGCCGAGACTAGAGTTATGTGGTGCCTTACTGCTTTCAAGGTTAATGAAACAAATTGGACTGGCAATAAAAATTCCAACTAAGAATATGTATGCATGGACAGATTCCTCCATAGTCATTGCTTGGTTATGCAGTGATCTTAACAGATGGAAAACCTTTGTGGCCAACCGCGTCGTCGAAATTGCAGAAAACTTGAATAGCAAGCAATGGTATCATGTACAGTCAAATGAGAATCCCGCAGACTTAGCGTCTCGAGGAGTACTGCTATCGGAATTGAAGAAATGTGACTTGTGGTGGAGTGGCCCAGCTTGGTTATCTGAAAAGGAAATAAAGATAAGTGATCAGGTAATAATAACAACAGACTTAGAAATGAAACCAATGAAAATTAATACTTGCCTTAGCACAGAAGATCAAGAGAAATCTATAACAACGCAATTTGAAAACTTTGATACATTACCAGAATTACTGAAGGTTATTTCGTACTGTAGAAGATTCCTGAATTACAAAAGAAACACTGATACTTACCCAAAGAGCTTTACCACAGAAGAATTACATAAGGCATTAATGATATGCATCAAATTAGAACAAAATGAAGAGTTTAAAACTGACATTAACAGATTAAAATCGAAGAAAAATGTAAGAACCAATAGTTGTCTAAAAACACTTACCCCTTACTTAGACCAAGATGGTACCCTCAGGGTCGACTTCGACATGCTAACTTGAGTCAGGAAAACAAGCATCCCATAATTTTAGAACACAACAATAACCTAATACATCTTATCATTGCTGATGCTCATGCTCAAACCTTGCATGGAGGCGTTCAACTCATGTTGTGCTTTTTGCGCTCTAAATATTGGATCATTACCCCTCGTTTTCACCAAGAAACAAGTTAAATACTAGTTTGATACAAAACTTGTAGAATACTTTTCAAAACATAATTATTTGTTTTATACATGTATTGAGACTGTCTCAAACATTCTTTCGTTCACACTTTGTAGCCTACAAGTATTTATACAAGTATAAAACACATTTGCGTTTACACTGAAGTCTGTGACATGTTAGAACTTATCTGATACATTGATAGCGTTCTCACCTACAAAATACAGTCGTGGTTTAGACAAGTATTGTTTATTTTATTGCAATTTCTGTATAATACTAGTTACAAACAAGTTTTAAACTTTATCCATGCTTGTTGGATAAAGTTTTCAACATACCGGGCGGATCGCGTTTTTTTGGCAGTGAAAACGAAAGAAGAAGAATGGAGTGGTCAAAAAAACAAACTTTAGAACTCATTGAGCTTTTGCATGTACAAGAATGCCTGTGGAATGTAAAAAATGAAGTTTATAAAGATCGTCAGAAGAAAAAAGACGCATTGGCAGCAATTGCTTCGCAAATGGACATTAATGTTAATGATGTTGATAAAAAGATAACGAACCTCAAGAATCAGTTTAATAGGGAAGTAAATAAAATGAAAACTAAGTCAGGGTCAGGTGCCGATGATGTATATGTCAGCCCCTGGTATGCATTTAAACCATTAGGTTTTTTAAGAAATAATAATTTGCCTAAACCAGCTAGGAGCAGTGACAGTATTTCTGAGGTAAGTGCTTTTTAACTTTTATTACAGTTGAACATATTTGTAAATTTCGACATGAGCAGGAGTCGGACCTCTGCGGACAATTTATCATTCCATCAGTAAACTCGCTTTTATATAAAATAAAATATCGTCTTTTGTTATTGTAATCTTTTATTAAGCATATTGATTTTGCCAAGAAACTTTTCCTAAATCTGTTAAAAAATATGCAGCAAATTCATCCTTCACTTGTCGACTAGAAAAGCTTGCTCTTCTTGCAACTCGTTGAAGAGGGGTTAGATGTAATGAATTAAATCTCCAAGACCCAGGATTGACGACACCACAATTAACATTTTCTTCATCAAAAGAACCTTGTGGTGTATATGTCTGTTTACCATTGACTCGTAGATAGTTATGTAAATGAACACACGCCGAAATAACGCTTTCTGCCTTTTTAGGACATAAGTGGATAGGTTTAAGGAAAACTCTGAACACTGCTGATATAATACCAAACGTATTTTCGACCGTTACCCGCGCTCTGCTTAGGCGGTAATTATATATTCTCTCTGATGAACCACGTATATGTGTACCAGGATATGGTTTCATTAACATATTATCAAGTGCAAATGCATCATCAGCTACTATTACGAAAGGCGAGTTTGCTGTCCTGCCAGGCAATGGTCTTGGTTCTGGTATATTTAATCTCTGTTCTTTGAGAGCTTTATAAAGCGAACAGTTTTTGAAAACTCCTCCATCTGGTATCCTTCCTTGTACACCAACATTAACATATATGAAGTTATAGTTTGCATCCACTAAAGCCATTAGTACTATGCTGTACGTCTTTTTATAATTAAAATATTCACTGCCACTTTGTTCTGGCTTTATTATCTGAACATGTTTGCCATCTAAAGATCCAATACAATGAGGGTAGTTCCATTTCGATTAAAATTCTTTACTTATTTTTAACCATTCTTGTGTAGTTTCTGGTATCTGAAATAGGTACTTAGTGTTATAATATAAAAGCAAATTTAATTAAGAATAAATATTTTCAGGAACATAATAAGGAGGAAGAGTCAACCTTTTTGAATTCACTTCCCATTGAAGATCATGATATAACTAGTGTATCGGGAGCATCGGATGTGTCGACCAAGAGTTTGAAAAGAGTCAAGCCATCAGTTGATAGGCAAAAAGAAGCGCTGTCTATATTGAAGGAGGCTCGTGACAATATCATTAAACGCCCAGCCAAAGATGAATTTGATGTGTTCGGCGAATACGTTGCTTCTGAGCTACGAGGTGTTACCAGCAAAAGGAATATT
The DNA here is from genome assembly GCA_932294365.1 of Diachrysia chrysitis. Classification (NCBI taxonomy): domain Eukaryota; kingdom Metazoa; phylum Arthropoda; class Insecta; order Lepidoptera; family Noctuidae; genus Diachrysia; species Diachrysia chrysitis. The sequence goes on along the minus strand of OW028659.1, from coordinate 858,689 downwards.
TTGGAGTTGAAGAAACAAATACAAGATTTAATTTATTTTACTAAACTGAATGAAATTAAATGTTACTCTGTTTCTTCACGGCCGCCAGCGAGCCAGGAGCAACTGAGTAAGCCAAGAGTTTCGACTGGAGAAAACCAAGACATGGAAGTTGCCGCAAATTTAGTACTGAATTCAGAGACCGAAGAAATAATTGATACGTATGATATACGAGATGATTCCGGCAATGTTTTAATTTCATTTAATAAATAGTTTATATATTGGTCGCACACATCCTTGAACTGAATAAAAAATATTTTTAAAATCCGTTGCTTATTTATTCTGCTCCTAATTTCATGGATCTACTAGTTATGTCACAAAAAATTGTACTATTTGCAATACAAAAACCATACATTTTTTATTAAATTAAAAAATGTTAACAAGAATACTAAAATTATTACAAAAACATAATTTCCCTTAAATATCTTAAAAAACAACAAGTTAAAGGCACTCTTTATCTTTCGGCTTACCTTTAGATATACTTTCAATACTTATTTAACTACTAATCACTCATTGTTTGTACTCACCGGTCTCAATAACAAGGGGAAGAATTCAAAGAGAGCGAGGTTTCTTCAATAGGTTCTTCGTTTTCCTTCTCTTGCTGATTGTTTGACGTTGTTTTTGTCGCCATACCAACAAGTAATCGCCCACGGTGCATATTTTATCTACAAAAAAAAACAAATATTTATTGAGTAAAACACCTTTAATATTGTACCTATGTCACCTAGAATGTAGTAACTCTAAATTATTAAAAAAAAAATAGTTAACGAGAGTATTCTAATGTTTACTTTAACATGTTCGAATGCGTGTTTTTAAATTCTGTGATTATCAATTAAGTATTTTTTTTAAATATAAGAAATGGTCACAAGAAACCAGGTAATTAAAATTCTTCAACAATACTGTATTATGTCTAAAATTACTAAATAAACCACAAAGAATGACCTAAGTAAAAATATTATTTTAAATCGCATTTTTGTAAATCAATAATAGTGTTGTAGCTACTTAGTAACACGATTTGCAGAGTTGCATTTTTGTCGAATAAGGAGAGCGCGAGCGGACGGCTCGCCAGTCGTCTACAGTACACTGCCCTTTTTTTTTTTTTTTTTTTTGACGGGGGGAAATCCTCATGGACTTCCTCCGCCTGGGGAGAGGCGGAGGGGCGTGCCGGACTCTTACCGGCTAAAACCCCCCGGTGTCTCCTCGCACGTGCGCGCGGGGCCGCGGGAATCCAAATTCTTCCGCAGCCCCGCACTAGTGCCGGCCCGGTCAGTCCGGGCCTCGTCTCCTGCACGGGGTAGTGAGGCGTTAACTACCCCGTGCATCGTCTCAGAGGCGCGCGCCGACTCCCGCGCGCGCCTCCGCCTCGGGTCCATCGAATAGGGGCCGGGGACTTCCCCAAGTCCCTCGCCCCTGGACCCATTTATGGGGGGCGGAAAAGGGCGTTATCCGCCCTTCCCCTGCGCCCGGTGCGCCTTCTGCGGCCCGGGAAGGGAGTCGAGATCTCCCTTTCCCGTTCCGCAGCTTCCTTCTGCGACATCACTTCCTCGCAGAAGGACACCACCGCGTCCCACGACTCTGCGCTGCCGACCATCCTCCGTACTACGGCCGGCAGCGACAGATCGCCTCCAACTTCATTTGTGAGGACACGGCGCTGCTCCTCCCAAGCTACACACTCCGAGAGCGTGTGTTGCGCCGTGTCCTCCCCGCAAGCAGTACACTGCCCTGCCTCAACGTATACATAGTACGTAGTTAGTTATAACCAAGTATTGTGGAAGTTAAATATAAACTTCATATTTATCAAGAAGTACATTTAATTTCAATCTCCCTGAAGTATCCCGGACACGCACAACACTGGTGACCCCGACGTGATGTGATTTACGTCTATTATTACCGGACGGGTTGTGAGTTTTCCTTCTCAACTACTACTACATGCCATACATTATCTGACAGACTCCTGTGAAGTCAGACTGCATCCAATAAGGATGTAAAGTTTCATCTCTTGCTAGATATAGAGGTCGCATCATATTTACGACAGTTGGCTGTTCTCCAAGTAGTGGTATTTGCCCTTCCACTCTTTCAGCTGGTGTAAGTTTAACTGCGCTTGTATAATGGGTAACATTTCTACTATACTATACTTCTACTATACAGCGATCGTAATAAACGTTCAAATCCTCTCCAGCATTGCGGTTTGGTACACGCAAAGTTTCCATCTCGTTTGTTAAAAATTAGGAAGCTCTTCCGACTTTCTTAGGATCTAGAGCTCCACCCACCATTTTGGGCGCGTGCTTCTGCAACCTACTTAAAAATGGAGCTATCAATAAAATATCAGCTCTCAAATTGACATCAAAATCGTAGTCCTCTGCGATTATCTCGTTGGGATTCATCAAAATGTGGTTATTCCACACTGCCCCAGGGATAGGACAATTGTTCTCAAAACGCTGGCGTTGCACCAACGGAGTATCTGCATCAGCTAGAGTTATAACTGTTTCTCTTAGTGATGATAACATTAAATTCTCGGGTCTGGGAATTATCCCATCAGCGTTCTCTGCTTTAGCCACTACTGGCAAATAGACCTTGTCGTCGTGAGTCAATATTCCGACGGCGTCGATAATCTTCTTTATGGTGATAGGCACCATAGTACAAGTCTTCAAAATCTTTAAAACTGAAGGTGTCATACCTTCGTGTTGATATACAGCATCAGTGAATCTCGGTATCATTGTAAATTGCGATTTAAGTGATAAAATTTTTGCTTCTAGGAGACCGAGATATACGCGGTATTGTGCGTAGATGTTTGGCACACGAATATCTGTGTTATATTGTCTAGCAGTATATGCTAACTGCACAGTCGACATTCCGACAACACGACTAGTAACAGGCAGCATGATTGGCTGCAATGTCTGTTGTTCAGCGAGACGCATCATCGCTTCGTCATCCAGTCCAACAAATAGTTCCTTCTTTATCTCTTCTTGACGTATGGCACGATTCTCATTGCCTTTCTTTTCACGAAAACTGTTCATCTTAGCCTTATTATGTTGTTGATGGCTAGGGTTATTACGTCGTGATCTATGGGCTCTCTCTTTAGGAGGCACATCATTGCGGTCATCATAACGATCGAAATTATTTCGTTCGTCGTATCGTTGTTGGTAGTAGGTTGGTTGCTGATTATAAGCACGCGAGGTTTAGCTTCGAGACATTTTAAGGACCCTTGACCGGTCAATCCAAATCAAAAAGCGATCGAATCCAATTCAATAATAATTATCCGTATAAGTCATTGCTAGAAGAATTTCCGGAGATAACAAAACCAGCTTCGTACAAGGAACTATCTAACCATAGTACATACCATCATATCGAGACCACAGGCCCTCCTGTGATTACCCGTGCTAGGCCGTTACCACCACATAGATATAAAATTGTGCAGGAAGAATTTAGGGAAATGCAGGCTTTAGGTATTTGCAGGCCGTCAAAAAGTCCTTGGGCGAGCGCGTTGCACGTCGTGCCCAAGAAGGACGGGCAGATCAGACCCTGTGGCGACTATCGTGCACTCAACGCGATCACGAAGCCGGACAGGTACCCGATCCCGAGACTGCAGGACTTCACCTATGGTTTAGCAGGTAATAAAATCTCTGCCCGTTTAGATATTAACAGAGCCTATCATAATATTTGTGTAGCAGCGCAAGACGTCGAGAAAACAGCCATAATCACACCGTTTGGACTGTTCGAGTTCCCTAGGATGTTATTCGGTTTGCGTAATGCGGCGCAAACTTTTCAAAGGTTTATGAATAATACAGACCTACAAGGTTTAGAGTACTTGATGGGAGTAAACAAAGAGGATTGTTCGTATTTATTCTGTTACATAGATGACATCATAATAGCAAGTACCAATACTGACTTACTTCATAGGCATTTAAGACTCATTTTTAGCAAGTTCGAACAATTTGGAATAACTATTAACTCGTCAAAATGTTGTTTTGGGAAGCAAGAAATAGAATTTTTAGGCTATCAGGTTAGCTCGGAAGGGATTAAGCCCTTGAAAGCAAAAATAGAGGCTATACAGGACTATCCGCGATCAGAAAACGTCGAACAGTTGAGACGATTCCTGGGCATGGTTAATTTTTATAGGCTACATTTGAAGCAGGCGGCTGAACATCAGTGCGAGCTGAACAAATTTTTGCATGGGGCCAAGAAAAAGGATAAGTCTAAAATAGCATGGGACGATAAGGCTATAGCGGCTTTCGAACAGTGTAAGGTAAGCCTAAAAAGCGCCGTTACGCTGGCACATCCCGGAGACAGTGGTAGATTGTCTCTAATGCGTGACGCATCGAATACATGTGTAGGCGCAGTACTATAGCAAGAGGTCGCTGGTCAAAGGAAGCCTTTAGGTTATTTTTCTAAGAAATTATCAGAAGCCCAGCAGAAATACAGCACGTATGATCGGGAATTATTAGCAGTTTATTTAGTTTACCATACTGAAAGATTTAAATTCATGTTCTCACGTTTTTATTAGAAACGACATGGTAAAAAGACCGTTAACACCAGCGTATAGTGGCCCATATAAAGTAATTGATAGAGGTAAAAAAACTTTTTACATACAAATAGGCAACCGTCAATCAACCATTTCTATAGACAGATTAAAACCCGCGTATAGGGTAAGTGCTCCAGTGAATGAACACTTAAGCGATCTTCGAACTTCAAGCTGCAAGCCAATATTTAAAAAATTCAACATCCTTCCATTACCGAGCCAATACGTCTATGAAATTTGCTCATTTGTTCACCAGCATGGACATTTGTTTGAAAGACACAATGATGTAGTCTCACGTGTCGGTCGCCACAAATACAAGCTAAATGTCCCAAAACAAAGAATCAGTTTGTTCAGTAATAACGCATATTGTATGGCAATAAGTGTATAATAAGCTACCCAATACATTTATTATTTTTTATTAATTTATTTATTTATGTACACACAACATACAAACAGTTAAAGATGCAAAAAGTAAACAGGTACAAAGGTACTGAAACTGTATTAATTTAAGGAAATAACGCTGAATAAATTTAAAAATAGATTGAATAAATTTCTTATGAGTAAATGCTATTATGATATTAATGAATATTTACAAGATAAAAATATCTAATCACGATATGAATGTAAAGATATAAATTTAATTTATTTAAAATACTATAATATATACTATAATATACATGATAATAATAATATGATACTAATATGGTACTAGAGATGCGCGACTGCGAATGATCTGTATAATCGAATTAACTACAACTACTAATTTGTATATTCGACTTAAATATTAGTAGATACTAATGTTCATAATCGAATAACGACTACTAATATTAGTAACTACTAATGTAGGTAATTCGCTGCCAAAAGTTGGTTGACAATTCGGACCAGTTCCCAGTTTCCACTACTAAATTAGTCGCCAGTTGCGAACGAATGAATCATTCGCGGCGCGTCACTATTGCATTGAATGATCTGAGACAATCGGAGTCGACTCGTCGTCAGTCGCCGGACTCGATCATCCGTATGTCAATACTTAACTTATTACTTATATCATTGATCATTCTGCATTCAATAGTTGCTGACGTATCGTGTGCGCGGAGTGAGTCTTGTGTTTCTGAGTAGTGAAAAGTTGAAAACTAACCAAAACTTTGATCGTTTGTGTTAACTAATTTTGTTTATGTATGAATCTTGGCACGTTTACGTTTTTCACAAAACAATAACAAAATGCACGCTTAACGATTTATAAGTTTCTTGTTTAGGGATCGTGCAGCGTCTGGCGGCAATTTTGTCCGACCACAAGTAAAATTTAGTCATAGACGACATAGACAATGTACCTATTTACTTGCTGTTTACTTATGGTCGAGCTACATCGCCGGGACGCTGCATGAACCCTTGGTGATAGTGATATAATTTTGCTTTTACATTGGTGTTGGCAATACATATTATTACCGTGTTTGGTTAATAGAGTCGTATGTGACTGAACATTTTTAATTAATAGCTTTTAGTGATAGCAAAAATGCCCCGCGCTTCATTTAAAAAATCTATTTCAAAATCAAAATCAAATCAAAAACTCATTTATTCCAACTAGGCTACAAAGTAGCACTTTCAGAACGTCAATACAATGGACAGCACCCTGATTCGCCCACCCTTCACCGCTTCCTAAGTGCTCTGGCTGTGGAGAAGAAACGGCGCAACAAACTCCCCAGCAGCACGCTGTCATTTCGAATACAATAATAATAGTTATATAATTTAGGGACTGCGCAAATAAACAAGTGTTTGAGGTCGATAGGTACTACAATAGGTACTATGAAATTAAAAGTATAATCTACAGAGCCCAAAGTCAGCAGAACGACCAGTCACCGCAAGCAGCACCCGTTCACGAGTATGACGCAAGGATCAGCCATCACCTCCCTCGCCATATTAGAGGGAAGGAGGTGACCCGACCCAAGACGCCACCGCAGGCAATGACAACTAAGGGAGCATGACGAAACTGCTGCCGGCTTTAAAAAGATAAAAAAAAGTATGCATTGAATGAAAATACTCCAAACACTGATTTACTGCACTGCCCCTAAAAGAAGGAATTGATAGCTACATAAAGAAATTTTATAATTAATATAATTATACATTCCAAAACAATGTAAAGAATTTAAAAATACAATACACATACGTATAATCGTACTAATAATAAAACAAAATAGGTAACATATTGTTACATACTGAGTGTATGCCTATCAAATTAAATAGTACCGTACGGTAGTAAATAAGATAATATACCACACAGAACCGTCTTGTGTCTATCACGGCGACCAACTACATTTGTCATTTAAATAATCATTAATAGTATAATAGGCCTTTTCACAAAGTTTATTTTTAATAAAAGATTTAAATGAGTTGTAGGGTAACTCTAACAGATTGAGAGGGAGTTTATTATAGAAGCGAATACTAAGCCCTATAAATGAATTGTGTACTCTATGCAAGCGGTGTGATGTCGCACATAACTTATGTTTACTACGTGTATTAATGTTGTGAATATCACTGTTCTTTTTGTAAAGGTGAACATTTTGCCTTATAAAAAGTATATTAGCAAAAATAAATTGCGATGCTACAGTTAAAATACCTATCTCCTTAAATAGCTCCCTAAGAGAAACTCTAGAGCCTAGCTGGTAAATAGATCTAACAGCTCGTTTTTGAAGAATGAAAATGGTTTCTATATCAGCCGCCTTACCCCACAACAGTATACCATAGGACATTATGCTATGGAAGTAGCTAAAGTAAACAAGACGAGCAGTGTCTACATCAGTGATTTGTCTAACTTTTCTAACGGCGTAAGCTGCAGAGCTGAGCTTACTTGCCAGATACGCAATATGTGCCGACCAATTAAGTTTGGTATCAATGGTAATGCCTAGAAAAACCGTTGAGTCTACAGTCTCTAATACCTCACCGTTTATAATAATATTTGGACCGAGATTTTTAACATTCGGCATAGTAAATTTAACACATTTGGTCTTTTTCGCGTTTAAAACTAAATTATTAGCTGAAAACCAATGTGTAACCTGAGTGAGTGTAGTATTTACTTCGTTAAAATCATCTCTATTTCTATTTACCTTGAAAATTAAAGAAGTGTCGTCTGCAAATAGTACGACGTCACATTTGCCTTTTAAAAAGAATGGTAAGTCGTTGATGTAAACTAGGAACAAAAACGGGCCTAGTATTGAACCCTGGGGCACACCTAGCTTAACAGGTAGTCCGGCGGACTTACTACCGTTAACATCAACGCATTGGAGCCTATCACTTAAGTAAGAATGTATTAAGTCGAGTGCTCTATTTTTTATTCCGTAATACCTGAGTTTGCGTATTAATGTATTATGATGAACGCAATCAAAAGCCTTGGAAAGGTCACAGAACACCCCAATAGCGTTTTGAGAATTCTCCCATGCACTATAAACATGTCTTAGTAAAGCGACACCGGCGTCGGTAGTTGAACGTCCTTTTGTAAAACCATATTGTTCACTATGTAGGAGAGTTTTCGTATTGAAATGTTTTAAAAGTTGTTTTAATATCAATTTTTCAAAAATCTTGCTGAATGCTGGTAGAATTGATATTGGTCTGAAATTACTAATATCACTTTTATTACCTGACTTGAATAACGGTATGACTTTACTATATTTCATAAGGTCTGGAAAGATGCCTACGTCCACGCATTTATTAAATATGATAGATAAAGAAGGTGCTACAATGCTTACTATGTTACTTAAAAGTTTAACAGAGAAGCCCCAGAAATCTTCGGTTTTCTTTTCATTAAGTGACTTGAAAGCATTCGTTATATCTAAAGGAGTCACATGCTCAAAACTGAAATTGGCATCGCATTCTGGCACACTATCGCGTAATAAGTTTTCTGCATCAACTGATAACGATTTTAAAGAGCAAGTTGTAGTTATTGTGTGGACATTCTTTCATTTGGATGAAAATAAAAAAAATGCTACCTGCAAGCTTTGTAAAAAAAATTATGTTAATCATGGCAACACGTCAAACTTAAAGGAGCACTTAAAACGTGTTCATCCAATTCAACTGCAGACCGAAGAAGATGAGCGTACTGGTACTGTAAGAACAAACCCAGAGGGGTCAGAGCCAGGATCATCATCATCGACTTCAAATGTAGTGGCAGAAAACGACAACACAGCTACCAACCCACCACTAACTCTGATGTCGGCCGGAGTAAAAAAAAAAAACAGCTTCGGCTTTACGGGTCGGAAAAAACCCAGGATATGTCCAAAGAAAAAATCAGTTGACTTGACAATGCGGTGGTCAAAATGATAGTGCAAGACTATCAACCGTTATCAGTTGTTGCCGACCGTGGATTCCGAAATTTAGTTAATGAACTTAGCCCGAATTATCAACTACCATCTCGAAAAACTCTATCGGAGAAACTTTTGCCAGAAACATACGCATTAACTAAAGAAAAGTTGCGAGGTAAGCTGCAAAACGCAGATTTTATTTCTATTACTTCTGACTACTGGAAAGGCATAAATGACAGAACTTTCCTTAGCCTAACAGCACACTATATTTACAATAATAAATTTAATTCTACGAATCTGGCTACTAAAGAAGTAACAATATCCCATACTTCCACAAATACTGCTGCTGCTATCACAGAAATATGTAATGATTACCAAATACTACATAAAATAGTAACAGTTGTCACTGACAATGCTGCTAATATGAAAAAAGCAGTGGTAGAAGATCTCCGTAAGCATCACCATCCATGTGTAGCACACACCTTAAATTTAACTGTTTGCGATGCAATCAATGCTAACGCCGAACTAGTATCTATCTTAATGAAATGCCGTGCTTTAGTCACACATTTTAAGCAAAGTTCTGTCTCTGCCTATAAATTAAAAACAAAGCAAGCAGAATTAAACGTACCAGAACTGAAGATAAAGCAAGATGTTCCAACTAGGTGGAACTCTGTCTATATTATGATCGAACGCCTCTTAACCATTAAGCAACCCCTTACATTGGCCTTGGCAGACTTAGAAAGGGCTCCGGAAAATTTATCAGGCTCTGAGTGGTTGATACTGAAAGATATCATGCCAATTTTAAAGCCAGCCTTGGAACTAACCGAATTACTCTCTGGCGAAAAATATGTAACGATGTCAATCATTGTTCCATTAATAAGGGGTTTGCAATATTCTATGAGCATGATTACTCCCGAGACAGATGTGGGTACACACCTCAAAAGAAATTTGACCGAAACAGTTTTTCGCAGGCTTGGCCAACTAGAGGCTAATAAAATTGTGGCAAAGGCGGCATTTTTAGACCCTCGTTTTAAAAAGGCAGGCTTTGGCACTGAAAGTCATGCTTCAAATGTTCAGCAGTGGGTAATTGAAGAATTAAGCCACACACTCGAAGACTCGAATGTGACGACAAGGTCTGATACTGTTGTAGACACCCCACCAATGACAAATGTTCAGTCAAGCACGTTATTGTGGACATTTTTTGACGATAAAGTCGCTCACCAACAGAGACACGACACTCCAAGCGCCTCAGCGCATGTAATGGTGAAGCAGTACATTGAAACAGGATTAATTAATAGAGAAAATGATCCTTTGAAATATTGGGAAGACCACTCCAAGATATTTCCTGGTCTGTATAAGATGGCAATGAAATATTTGTCAATACCAGCGACATCGGTGCCGTCGGAGCGTTTGTTTTCGAAAGCTGGTCACATATTAAGCGACCGACGAAGTCGCTTAACTTCCACGAAGCTGGATCAGCTAATATTTCTTAATGATAATATAGATTTATAGTTTTTTTTTAATTTATATTTTAATAAACATTTTTTATAATTTTTGTTACTCTTTAAAAATGTTACCTTTTACTCTTTCACCTAATGACCGTACAATCATACAATGCGTAACTCAGTCGGTGTATAGTTCGTTTTTTTTAACTTGTCGTAAAAACCTCAGCACATTTTTTAATTGAAAATATGTGTTCAAAAAAGAAAATTGAGTTATTTAAAAACCAATAACCGATTTGGTTTAAATCGCTTTTCAAAATAACTTTATTTAGTTTTTTAAAGTATTTTTCTAACAAAAAATGTGCCAAGTGAGAAAAACTAACTATTAAAGATTATTCATCAATCATCATTCTGTTTTAGGTTGATTCAAATAAATAGTCGAATAGCAACTAAGTACTAACTAGTAAACTAAAAATGCGCGACGACGAATGAATTCATTCAAATCATTCGACTTTACAAATCGTTTACTAAGTAAATGTATGTCTAATTCGCTGACATTAGTTACTAATCTTCGGGCATCATTCGAATTATTCGAATGATTTGTGAAGTCGAATGATTCGAATGAATTCATTCGTCGTCGCGCATCTCTATATGCTACTGTAACACTAATAATGTCGTAATAATAATAATGTAATATTGAAAATGCTGTAAAGTGTTACCTTAAATTCAATAATATTGCAACGCTCGATTGGGTAGGCTGTTGATACCAAACTCTGTAAAAACACCTATGGTAAATACTATTTTTTAAATATGGCGTTCTTATCACTTTGGATAAAACATACACATCACGACACATGGTTACATTGCCGCTGTCACTGTAGCATCGAAAGACGGGCTCCTAGGTGCAGGCACACTGTAAGTTACCTACACTACCTACATTTTGCTTATGGTATTTTTTTCCCATGATGTGATGAGGCGCGAGTCAAACTTGTAATATCTAGGTAAACTTGTAATATTAATTTCTTTTAGTGCTTAACGAATGCTATTTTCATTATTTTCTGTAATTTTTTAATGAAAAAGAGATGAAAAGTAATTGAAACAGGTCGAATTAGGTATGATTGAATACAGTGTAGCGACTTAGTTATACAATTTGCAGAGTTGCATTTTTGTCGAATAAGTAGAGTGCGAGCGGACGGCTCGCCAGTCGTCTACAGTACACCGCCCTGCCTCAACGTATATATAATTATAACGAAGTATTGTGTAACCCAAAATATAATATTCATATTTATCAAGAAGTATACATTAATTTCAACATCCCTGAAGTATCCCGGACACGCACAACACTGGTGACCCCGACGAACCCCGACGTACCCCAACTTCAGAGTAGGCGACTCATCCGGTAATTGAGGCAGGTGCGTAATAAGACCGCGTGGTGCAAAGTAACGCAACGTGATAGGGTTAGGTTATATAACCTCACGTGCGGTTACGAAGAGATTCGCAAGTGGGAACCGGTGCTCCAGGGGCAGCTCCAGCGACAGCCGCGGACATGGCAGTGGTTACAGTGCAGATGAGAGTCCCGGATTTTTGGAAGGAGTTGCCGAGCTCGTGGTTTTCCCAGCTCGAGGCGATTATGGCACCACGGAAGCAAGGGGATACACATAACTACGATATGGTGCAGGAAGAACTAAGGAAAGTGCAGGTTTTGGGAATTTGCAGGCCGTCAAATGGTCCTTGGGCACGTGCGTTGCACGTGGTGCCCAAGATGGACGGGCAAATCAGACCCTGTGGTGACTATCGTGCACTCAATGCGATCACGAAGCCGGACAGGTACAGGATCCCAAGACTGCAGGACTTCACCTATGGTTTAGCAGGTACCAATCGAGAAACATCGCGGCGCACAAGGCAGTTATTGTATGTCAGCGAATTTACGAGCGACATACAATACTACAACGGGTAATCTAACACCTACCGCAACCAACACGGGATACGTTTAACAACGCGTTATGTGTGAAATGTGCAAAAGTTATAGTCAGTAAGTTATATGTATTAATAAGATAGTCAGTAAGTAATATGTATTAATAAAATCTGTTAGCTGTTAATAAAATCTGTTAGTTCGCAAGTTCAACAATAGGCAGCGTTCAGTTGTTGGAATGCTGATAGGACAAATTGTTATCGTATAGGCAGCATTCAGTTGTTGGAATGCTGATAGGACAAATTGTTATCGTAAGAACGGTGTAAGCTTAGAGACTTGCATGTATTATAATTATAGAGTATGTAGTTTTAATGACAAATAGTTTAGAGTTAAAAAAAAAAAAAATTGTAACAATTTTTTTTGAGAAAGGGTGGGTGTGATGTAGCGACTTAGTTATACAATTTGCAGAGTTGCATTTTTGTCGAATAAGTAGAGTGCGAGCGGACGGCTCGCCAGTCGTCTACAGTACACCGCCCTGCCTCAACGTATATATAATTATAACGAAGTATTGTGTAACCCAAAATATAATATTCATATTTATCAAGAAGTATACATTAATTTCAACATCCCTGAAGTATCCCGGACACGCACAACAACAGTTTCAGAAAAGCTCAAAAAGAATAACTGGCCTTGAAATAAAATCTAAAAATGTTCAGGTTGTAGATCATAAATTAATTTAAAACAATAAATTGTACGGAATCTTTTTACCTACAGCGATATCGAAGTCGGCGACAAGCGGCAAACTCAAAAGCTTGTGCCGACGATATTTACCGGCGAGTACAAAAGAGGCGGCCGGCATGTAGCAAAGAATTTTGTATTTTATGCTTTAAAAATTCTTTCGGATTATGGATCCAATTAGAAAGCCGGAAAAAATGGGCGTGATGGTGTAGTGTAGGAAATGGTTTTTCATTGGTTGCATTTTTACCAATCAGTAATGTGTAAATGTACTTCGTCAAAGAGTAACGAAACAGTTATAAAAGACTGGTCTGGTACCTACTACTACAAATGGAGGTAGGGGAGAAGTGGCATGAAAGAGCCAGGTTTTGAAAGAGCCACTTGCATTATTTCGGTAGTTTTAGAACAGATTTGGTTGGCAATATTATTTTTAGGTGGCAACACTGATTTCCCGTCACCCACAAACATTTGACAGTTTGCCGAAACCAACCGCCATCGGTGCATCGAGTTGAAGTTTTAGGCACTCAAAAGTAAGATTTTTGTTTAATTTTAGTTGTTTTTTGGTATTTTTTTGTTAACAATTATAGGCAAATGGGTTATAGACTCAGTTGGTGCATATATTTGGCTTTGCAGTTGCATAAAAACTTATCTGCTAAAGGTCTGATATTGTTGTTATTTTGAAGGTTATATATTTTTTTGGAAAAAGTCGTGAAAGAGCCGGGTCAGTGGGCATTGAAAAAGCCGGCTCTTTTGAATTGGTTTCAATGCAAAATTTGTTTTGGTTGGGCTCATGAGTCTTGTGGCATTCAGGGGCAATCGATTTTTTTTTGTACGAAATGTTTTAAAGCTTAAAAAAACATACATTTGATGTTCCTAACAGTCTGATAATTATATTTAATGAATAGATAGATATTTAGGCTCAAAGATAGCAATATTATTTTTGAAGTTCTTGGAGATTTAATGATGTTGGTTTTGATAGAAGATTTATTTTTATTTAGAGACTGTTATTAATAAAAAAACCGCCTATATTATGTTAAGTTCTGTAGAACGTATATGTACCTCTGACTGATTAATATGTTAAGATTAAGAAAGCGTTAAAAACGAGTACTTAAAATGACTGATAGAATTGTTTTTTTTTGTTAAGAAATGTTAGCAATTACTTAAAAAATATTGCTAGAATTGTATTTAAGTTTTTTTTATGTCGCAGTTATTTTTTTTTTTGATAAATTTCATAATTACGCGTTGTTATACTAACCGGCTCTTTCAAAACTTATGGCAGCTCTTTCAATTTGGGCCATGTGATGACGGAGGATCTCTCGGATGATGCAGACATGGAAAGGGAGCGTAGGGCGTTGTCGGTCCGATGTAATATGATAGCCCGCAGGTTTGCACGTTGTACAGAGGGTGTAAAGATAACGCTTTTTAAAGCATTTTGTCAATCTTTTTACACCTGCAGCTTGTGGGTGAAATATACGCAGCGGACCTACAATGCCCTACGTGTGCAATACAATAATGCCTTTAGGGTGGGGTGTTGTTGGGTCTTCCCCGATACTGTAGCGCATCTAAAATGTTTGCAAATACGCGTACAGATGATTTTTACGCCATCATGCGCAAACGAATCGCTTCAGTTATGGTGAGAGTGAGGGGGAGCTCAAACATCATCCTGAAGACATTAGGTGATAAATTTGATAGCCCTATTCTTGGGCACTGGGTACACACACATTTGTGCACTCGTGGTCCGTCAACTTAAAGAGGCTTTTGTTAAGTGTTATAAATATTTAAAATACTAACATAGTTCATAAAGTCATTGTAATTACTAACAAAAATATGGATAAAATAATGTCCGAAATAAATATATTGAATTGAATTGAAAAAATACCGAGCTGTGATGAAAGAGCCGAATGACACATTTTTTTGAAATGCATATTTCGTTGATTTTTATATATTATTTAAGATTTTTTTGTACGAAATTACATACTCAAATAAATAAAGAATAATTTTTAAAATAAAAAATTACTTCTTTTTCATTACATGTAGTATTTTTTCCTCCGTAAAGAAAACTGGCTCTTTCATACCACTTCTCCCCTACGTCCTTTCCATAGGCAGCAAAATTACAAAGAACTGTGATAGATTCTTTTTCTTTTCCACTGGCGATTTCATATGTATTCCTATAATTCTTTGGTCCCAATATAATACCGGTTTTGGGGCAGGTCATAACACCTGTTTCATCAGCGTTAAATATCCGAATAGGATTGTTTTTAATATCTAAAGCATTTTCTTCGGTTAAAAACTGATCTAGTTCCTTAAACCAAGCCCTGATAGATGCTTCAGTTACTGCGGCCCTGCCTTTAGAAATTACTTCCGCATTTCTTTTAGTGATCTCGGGATGCCTGTTTAGAAATAACTTGAGCCACTTTTTTCCTGGCCTGTTCCCCGTAAATTTGCTTTTTCTATTATTAGTGTTTAAAAAATGTTCAACAGTATCAAAAACTTCCTCTGGGTGCATTGGAAAACCTAATTTAGCTTTATTTATTATCCACTCAGCCATCTTAGCCTCTTCATCCACAGTGAGTTCAGATGGAGGACCAATTTTTCCTTGCTAGGGAACTTTATTAGTTAATTTGTTATGTAGGGTGGATTTGGGTATCTTATAAACATTACTTGCTTTATTAATAGTTAGTTCTCCATTACTAATGGACCTAAGAGCTCTTTCCAATGTTTCTTGAGTATATCGAAACCTTTCGTATTTATTTTTTTTGCTGTCCATGGTAACCTAAAGAGACAGTAAAATAAAAAAATAAAAATTAATAAAATAATAAAATCTAGGTCTTAAACTCATAAAATCTACACTCACAATATTGTGTTCATTTATTGGTGACATCTGCATGACGAAAGCTAATAATGGAACATGATGAAAAATGTTAGTTCATTCACTAGACTTTATGAACCAATAAATGAACATACCTGTCCCAATATTGGCCTAAAGATCAGAAATCTATTTTTAAAACGAATCCCAAAATATGAATCTTATGGCATAAAAATACATTCCATATTTCAGCAAAAATATGAAATCGAGGTTGGTCCAGTGAATGAACGGTCGTTCATTCACCGGGTTTCAACCAATTTTTAGTTCCAGTACTGGGACACCTAATAATTTATTTAAAACTGACTAAAATACCAATGAAACTGATTTGTAACATATAGTATAACTATGTTTTACTCGAATGAATAAATAACTTATAGTTTTTTCTTCAATTACGGCTACAATGTGATATCAAAAATGTTGCGTCTTACCCGAGGCCTAAATTTTTGCTCGAACAAATACACAGACAGACTAACACAGCCAACTTGAAACACTCGCCATTTTAAAACAAACAAAAGAAAAAAAAAAAAAAAAAGAAAAAAAAGTTACTACTATAAAAAAAAATACTGAGTTGGGTAGAAATATTTTAATTTCTTAATAATTGGAAAATACTGCGTTTTGTTCAATCACTGGGGTGTGTTCATTCACTGGAGCACCTACCCTATATTGAACGAAGAAAACATGCTGGAAGATAGTTATAATAACGATAAAGACGAAATAGATACAAATTATAGCGAACAAAAACCGCTACCGCCTATGGCTAAAACCACACGCTGTGGTAGGGTAATTAAGCAACCGGTGCGATTTCTGCTCACATGACAAAATAGTGTAGGAGAATAGAATGTTGTTAGTACTTTTTGTACATTTCACTACAATCACTTAGATAGTTTTCACGTGCAGTCCTTAATTCAAGTTTGAAATGGGTAATTACCAGAATAAGGAGTATGTAAGCATGGCTCAGGCCCAGGTAGTAGCAGGACAGCAGTTGGAAAGCAAGTTGAACTATTTCGGAATAGTACTCATAGTCATCGCTGTAATATCGAGTCTACTATTATGTTATGCTATCAAGAGGGGTTGCGTGGGCCACGCGAGAGATTGGCTAAGAAGGGAGGTGCCATTGATTCTGTCAGGAACAACGTTACAAGGGCAACTCGGTACAACGGGTAACCAAACACCTACCGCAACCAACACGGGATACGTTTAACAAACGCATTATGTGTGAAATGTGCAAAAGTTATAGTCAGTAAGTAATATGTATTAATAAAATCTGTTAGCTGCCTGTTAAAGGTCGTTTATGCTTTCTATTGTTTGCGCCTTCTTTTGTTTCGAAATAAGTTTTTCTCAGGTAATATAGATAAGGATTTTGGGTTATTATTATGTATATCGATGCTTACTAAATATTTGAAGTTCATTCGGTATTTGTTTGCGCTTCTGGCCAGACCTATATCAAATATCTTTCCTCTCCCGTGCTCGGTGCTATTTTACGTGCGATTGACGACTACTGGCTTTCTTACTGGACTCCGTTTGTCTTACGTTTGGAACCGTGTTGTTATCTGCATCTTTGTGACCTGTGCTGTGTTTACCGGACTCGATTGTGAACGTCAAGTGTGCAACAACAATGATCTCATCGAGATCTTTGGAGAGGATTTCGAAGAGCCTGCTGGTCATGCGATCAGTCCTGGCCCTTCGACGAGTTCCGGCCCTTCGAGGCCTTTAACGAATTACCCAGTTGCGGAACTACAGCAGATCCAGCGCTTAGTGCATAATGAGGCGACCGCGGCAGAGTCAGAAATCGATTCTGATGAAGAATTTGTTGATGCTGATATCAAGTAAGTAGCGAGTATCAATATATATTAGTAGCGTTTTCTTATACCCTAACCTAGTTTTTAAAGCCCTTTAAAATAGTTTCCTAAAAGTAGTGTCAGATAGGCTGACGATCTACCTGTCCCAAGATTTCCTAATTAAATTTAAATTGATATGTTATTGTTATTTTCCGATAAATCAACGCAACAGACGCTATATATATATATATATATTTATATATATATATATATATATATATATATACATATATATGCGTGACCATGACACCTTCAAAGGCGTCAAAAGGTCGGGAACTAAGATCTAAATACAAACCGCGATAAAATCCGTTCAAAGTAATTTTATTTGAAAGCTATTATTTTAACATTACAAATACATAGATATATATATATTACACACGGTGCTGCTCGCCAGTTCTGTTACTTGAACTTGGCTTGACACGCTACCGCGTGTCTAGATATATATAGAAGATGGATATTTTTTGACTGGACGCTATTCAGTGCACCTGGTACTGTAGGTACAAAAATCTTACTTGGAATGTATTTTTATAGCGACTCTGACAGCGATAGCGAGTCTGACAGCGATAACAGCGAGGCCGAAGATAATTTGGCCCCTAACGAAGAGGATGAAGACTGGACCCTACACAGACGCGGGTGTCGGCCACCAGTCTTTACCTCCCGGGATGAGGTACGGGTCGAGAATAACGCCACGACACCGTATGATTTTATTAAAATTATTTTTAGTATGCAAATATTGCAAGACATTGTGAATTCGACCAATGATTGCGCGAATGAAATCTTTAATTCTTGTAGTGTTCCGCAAGCGCGAATTTTGAAGTGGAAACCACTAACTGTCGAAAAATTATTAGTATTTTTGGGAATACTTTTTCATATGGGTCATGTCAAAGTTAACAGGTATTCGGAACACTGGAGAAAACACAATCTTTTTAATTTATTTCCGAGTAAATTTATGTCAAGGAATGCGTTTTTATTAATATTTAGGTGTCTACGGTTTGGCCAGCATAATTTAGATAGCTTAATTGATTATTTTAATATCAAAATGGCGGAATTATATAACCCCGGCGAGGAATTGTCTATAGACGAATCCATCATTTTAAGCCGGGGTCGTAGCGGAATCCGCCAATATATTAAAGGCAAGCGCCATAAATATGGTATCAAGTTATATATGCTGGCCTCACCGTGTGGCCTCTCCCTCAAAATTCATGTTTATAAGGGAAAGCGAGACCAAGAGGTAGGAGGGAAAGGCCACACAGACAAGGTGGTGTCAAAACTTTTAAGTAACTATTTAGGCACAGGGCGTCATGTTTATGTTCAATTTTTATAATAGCGTTGGGCTCTCAGAGTTCCTTTTGCGGAATGGTATTAATGTAACTGGGACTTTGAGAGCCAATCGCAAAGGTATCCCAGCAGTGATTAAAAACAAACTGCCAAAAGGTGGCAGCATCTTTAGATATAACCGCAGTGGGATTTGTGTTTGCAAGTGGCGTGACCAACGTGATGTCTTGACTATCAGCACCACTCATAGTCCAGAACTAAAACCAGTTGTTAACAAAAGAGGGCAACAGATTTTGAAGCCCGAAATAGTTACAAAATATAATCAGTTCATGAGTGGTGTTGATAGGCAAGACCAAATGTTGGCCTACTACACTTGTGAGCACAAATCCATGCGTTGGTACAAGAAAGTAGGCATTCACATCTTTCAAATGATGATGCTGAATGCCTACTACTTGTACCAAATAAAATTAAATAAAAAAATTGAATTCTATAAATTTAGAGAAACTATAATAACCGAGTTGCTGCCACCTCCTCCAAATGGAAGTGGACAGGTAAGTACTGCAAATAATAGTACAATTATTCATTTACCTGTCCACTTACCAAAGGATGATAGGGGTAACACTAAAAGAAGAAGGTGCAAACACTGTTGGGACACAAAAAAAACAAGAAATAATACCTTATGTTATTGTCCGACATGTGCAACCCAACCAGGCCTGTGCCTGCATTCTCTATCTAAACCGTGCTTTTCAGCGCGACCTTTTTATTCCTTTTAGTTTTTATTAAGTACAGTTTAAGTTAGAGTTAATTAGGTTTATTTTTATAAGTCATAGGCATAGATTTTAATTTTAAAGTATAGGTAGTATATTTGATAGTTACGTTATTTTATGGTGACTGTAGGCTATTTTATAATACTGTTAGGTAAGATTAGTCATTATAGATTTAAGTTTTTAGGGATTTTGCTTATTTATTGAGTTTAGATTTGTTATCGGTAGGTAGGTATTTTATTTTCTGTTATTGAGTTTTTTTTAACTAGGTAGGTACTTGGGTTTTTTTAATAAGGCGTAGACCGTATAGATTTTAAGTAAAGGTAGAAGTAGTGTGTAACGTAGGTTATTTTTAGTACTCTTAGGTAGTAGGACTCTGAGAGACATCAGGCTCATTCACCAACCCATGGGTGGTATTACAGAGGTTTTTTGTGGTGATTTTAGGCAAATTTTGCCAGTTATACCACGGGGAACACGAGCTGACGAAATCAGAGCTTGCCTAAAAAGGTCAAGTTTATGGCCTCATATTGTATCCATGCATTTAACAACAAATATGCGGGTGAGACTTGGAGATGACCCACATGCATAGCATTTTTCTGATTTATTATTAAAAATAGGCGACGGAACTTATCCAAATGATGAAGGAAAAGTCCTTTAAAATGATAGGTTATGTTGTACGGTTTCGTCCGTGCAGGAGCTAATATTTTCAGTGTACGGCGACATAAGTAATATAACACATCAGCACAATACTTGGTTATATAAAAGGTCTATTTTAACTCCTCGAAATAATCAAGTATGTGCAATAAATAATGAAATACTGTCGCTTATTCAAGGAGAAAGTCGAGAGTATATCTCTATCAACAGAATGATTGATCAAGAAGAATCCACTAATTATCCAATAGAATTTTTGAATTCATTAAATGTTCCTGGACTTCCCTCACATACAATTAAGTTAATAATCGGTGTTCCTATAATTCTTCTTCGTAATTTAAGTCCTCCTAAACTGTGCAATGGTACTCGATTAAAAGTCGTAAATCTACAACCTAACATAGTTGAGGCAGAAATTTTAACCGGTTGCAGTGCCGGGGAAAGTGTTTTAATTCCTAGAATTCCTTTGATTCCGAACAATTTTCCATTCCAGTTTAAGAGAGTACAGTTTCCAATAGGTTTATGTTACGCCATGATAATAAATAAGGCACAGGGTCAGACTCTAGGCGTTGCTGGCGTCGATCTTAGCGTGAGTTGTTTTTCACATTTTACGTCGCTCTGTCCCGTGTGAGCAGTCCAAGAAACCTTTATATTCATATTCCGGACGGGCTCACTGACAATGTCGTGTATACTGAAGCTCTCAATTAATGTCGTACGGTGACTATCTGTCGTTACTATTATCTTAGTGAGCATTTGTTGTAATGAACGACAGCTTCGCTATTGGATATCCTGCTAAAAAGGCAAAAACGTAGAAATCTACTGCAAAAAACTACAGAACGCGAGCGATGCCTCGAGCAAAGATATCATTCACCCTCTTAATCACCGCTAATGAAACACAATTGGTTTTCTATTGTAATTAGCCACAAGAGAAGGCCCAGAAGTATTAATACCGGTATGCTCCATAGATAACGTTCTACACAAATAGCACTTTACACAAAAACTCATTGATAAGTTTCGACATCCACGCGTACGAAGTCGCGGGTACAGCTAGTGTATAAATTAAATGCATTTGTTTGTGTCATCAACCACTTAAATAAGTATAGCCAACTAAGTCTGAACGTCTATTTGCCCATAATTGGAGTTCTACTAGATCGATATTTATGTAGATTTTTGGTGTTTTCAAACTTTTTATTAAATTTCAGCGTTTGTTCCTGACTTATTTAGACGTTGCCAGCGATAATCAGGAAATCTCTGAGAAACCACACGAGCGTCGTGTTGAGATACTCAGTATTGAGAGATATCCTGATTCGCACCCCGTAAGTAGATATTGAAAAATAAATATTTAATATAATAAATGCACAAGGAAAATCTCATTTAAATATTTTTTTATGGCAGAGCACTTTTACGGGTCAACTATCAAAAGTGACTACTGTATTCAAACCTGACGATGTAAGGATCCTCAGTGCTAAAATAGGAGATGAAAATAATGCTGGAGTACTAATTGAAAATATCTGTCATAATAAACCTGAGCCTGTAAGTATACTTAACACAAAAGAAAAAGATTTATTATAAATATCGTAACAAATTTTATGCAAAGTGATGTTTTTAATTACAGGACATCCTCGGATTTGGATTCCATCTTTGATACTCCTCGGAAGCATAGATTACGTCGGGACCTGAGACGAAAATCAGTACTCCAAATTAAACACGCCAGATTAATTAAAACGCTTAATCAAAAAAGTCGAAGACTGAAGAAGTGAAACGCTTTACTTAAACAAATTTTATTAACCCTAAAAAAACAACGATTTATCGATAATGATGTCGCCAATATTTTATCGAAGAAGTTTTGCTGCAGATTTATACAATAATCTCTGTAAGAAAATTAGCAAAACTAAAAAGCGACCCATGCCAAAGTATACTCCAGAATTCAGAAAATTCTGTCTTACTCTTAATTTTTACTCACCACGGGCATACAGTTATGTAAGAGCTAAATTTAATACATGTCTTCCACACCCAAAAACTTTATCGAATTGGTACCGGACTGTTGATGGAGCACCAGGCTTTACAAATTTAGCATTTGAGCTACTCAGTTTGAAGACGAAAAACTCAAATAAAAAAACTTATTTGTGCTTTGGTTGCCGATGAAATGGCGATAAGGCAACAAAGCACTGGGACGGCAGTCAAAACCATGGATATGTCGCGTCTTTACTAGAGCAACGTGACATCTCATAAAAACGTATTTTTTTATTTGTAGCGACTTAGTTATACAATTTGCAAAGTTGCAGTTTTGTCGAATAAGTAGATTGCGAGCGGACGGCTCGCCAGTCGTCTACAGCACACCGCCCTGCCTCAACGTATATATAGTTTATAACAAAGTATTGTGTAACCAAAAATATAATATTCATATTTATCAAGAAGTATACATTAATTTTAACACCCATGAAGAACCCGACGTACCCCGACGAACCCCGACTTCAGAGTAGGCGACTCAACCGGCATTTGAGGCAGGTGCGTAATAAGACCGCGTGGTGCAAGGTAACGCACGTGATAGGGTTAGGTTATATAACCTCACGTGCGGTTACGAAGGAATTCGCAAGTGGGAACCGGTGCTCCAGGGGCAGCTCCAGCGATGGCCGCGGACATGGCAGTGGTTAGAGTGCAGATGAGAGTCCCGGATTTTTGGAAGGAGTTGCCGAGCTCGTGGTTTTCCCAGCTCGAGGCGATTATGGCACCACGGAAGCGAGGGGATACACATAACTACGATATGGTGCAGGAAGAACTAAGGGAAGTGCAGGTTTTGGGAATTTGCAGGCCGTCAAATGTTCCTTGGGCACGTGCGTTGCACGTGGGGCCCAAGATGGACGGGCAAATCAGACCCTGTGGTGACTATCGTGCACTCAATGCGATCACGAAGCCGGACAGGTACAGGATCCCAAGACTGCAGGACTTCACCTACGGTTTAGCAGGTACCAATCGAGAAACATCGCGGCGCACAAGGCAGTTATTGTATGTCAGCGAATTTACGAGCGACATACAATACTACAACGGGTAACCTAACACCTACCGCAACCAACACGGGATACGTTTAACAACGCGTTATGTGTGAAATGTGCAAAAGTTATAGTCAGTAAGTTATATGTATTAATAAAATAGTAAGTAATATGTATATGTATTAATAAATCTGTTAGTGCGCAAGTTCAACAATAGGCAGCATTCGTTTGTTGGAATGCTGATAGGACAAATTGTTATCGTATAGGCAGCATTCAGTTGTGGGAATGCTGATAGGACAAATTGTTATCGTAAGCAACGGTGTAAGCTTAGGGACTTGAATGTATTATGATTATAGAGTATGTAGTTTTAATGACAAATAGTTTAGAGTTTAAAAAATTTTTTTTGTAACAATTTTTTTTTGAGAAAGGGGGGGGTGTGATGTAGCGACTTAGTTATACAATTTGCAAAGTTGCAGTTTTGTCGAATAAGTAGATTGCGAGCGGACGGCTCGCCAGTCGTCTACAGCACACCGCCCTGCCTCAACGTATACATAGTACCTAGTTAATTATAAACAAAGTATTGTGGAACTCAAATATAAACTTTACATTTATCTAAAAGTACATTTGATTTCATCATCCCTGAAGTATCCCGGACACGCACAACATATTATTTAAAATTCAAAACCGCGATGCCGAATTTTATCTTCTACAAAAACGCGGTATTTTAAACGTTGATGCTCGAGGAGCTATGAGTGAAAGAGACGTCACGACCGTGGCAAATGGCGTTATCACGTTGTCTCTTTCGGTGTGGCGCACGACTTCGACGTCGCGGCGCGTTAGTTTGCCACGCACGCGCAACGAGTGAAGTGCTCCTGCTTTTCACAAAAAACGTGGCATCACGAGTATACCACGTTTTCAGTGCAAAGGTATGTTTCTTGTTGTTATTTACTTTATCTTGAATAGTGTGATATTAGTTATTTAACTCGTTTTTGTTGTAAAACTCGTGGGTATTGAGATTGAGATAATGAATATTGTCACATTATTGATTAAAAAGTTACAAGGTTTCTTTGTGATATCTTTGAATGTTACCATGTTGTTGATGAATCGTTTTCAAATTCTATGGGTTATTTTATTTTACATCATTATTTTTGAAAACCTTTTAGTTCTGGTTTGTATTATGCTAAAATGATACATTATACATGCTAAAATAAAGTAACTTTTACGCATTCGTTTTTCAGATGGCATCACGATCTAGGATGTTAGTTCAATTAGCTACAGGTGTAAAAAATAATTTAAGTGTACAGCAAAGTGATTCAAACTCTCAAATAGATATTTTAACACAAGACGAGAATGAAAACGCCAAAAGCTCGACTAATACATTGCAGACATCAACAGAAGGTATTTTTTTACTTGTGCTGATATTTTTTTTCTGGTTATGTTTCTATAATTTCATTATTTCAATACTCTTTGTAGACAAAGACATCGCAGTAGATTCCATCCGTCCTCGTAGTGATTCGACTAGTAGCAGCGGTTCCTCTAGTTCTAGCATTTCTTCAAGCAGTGGCCCATCGATGTATCAAGGTAAGCTAATTTAAATGCAGAGGGATATAAATCATTTACTCCTTACATCTAAACAGAAGTTTATATCCCACTTGTTTTGGGTAATAAGGTTCACTTTTCGGGATGGATTATGTGAATGAGGTTTATTGACAACTAACTTAACAATGATCGCACTGCTGCTTATAATGTTTAAGACTACAATGAATGAACGAAACTAGCCTCAACATAGCCGCCCACCAAAGGAGTATTAGGGGAATAGTCCTTTCAATTACATAAATACACCCCAATTAATAGGGCAGTTAATAAAGGAAGTTTATGCTAATTTACAGTTAACAACAGCAGGCACTCTATGTGGAAAAAACGTTATATAAACATAACTGTGACATATGCTAAACAAATAATTACAAGTACATTACAAATCAATAACAACATTATTCTTCGATTGTATCTGCAATTGGTAAAGCGCACAATTTTGTAACACATCGCCTCGTAATATGACCGCCACCCTTGACGCTATAGACTCTGGTCAATCCGTCGGGGCCGGGGTGTTTTTCTGTTATTCGTCCCATTGACCACTTTCCCGGCGGGAGATTTTCTTGTTTGATTAGTACTATTTCGCCGACTTGAAATTCCTTTTCGCGTTTTAACCATTTAGGTCTCTGTTGCAGTCTATTTAAATATTCATTTTGCCACCTTGACCAAAAGTCATTTAACAATTTCCTCGTATATTGCCAGCGTGTCAAGTTGCTTATTTTGGCGTCCTTTATGTTAGGTCCTGGTACAATGATAGGTGCTTCAGTTATTAAAAAATGTCCAGGTGTCAGCGGGTTCATGGATTCTTTGTCCGTTGGACATAATGGCCGTGAGTTAAGACATGCTTCAATTTCACAGAGAACTGTTGTCATCTCTTCGAATGTTAGGTTGGTACTGAGGATTCTCTTCAAGTGAAATTTTATGGACTTTACTCCAGCTTCCCACAGCCCTCCGAAATTCGGCGAGTATGCTGGAATAAAATGCCATTGAGTCCCGTCATTAGCGAGTTGTTCAGCGATTTCTCCATTAAATTGAAGGCGAGCTTCCTTCCAGGCATCTGCGAGTTCTTTATTGGCGCCAACGAAATTTCGTCCTTGGTCGCTCCATATATTTATGCATTTTCCTCGGCGTGCGCAGAATC
This sequence comes from Diachrysia chrysitis, assembly GCA_932294365.1. Classification (NCBI taxonomy): domain Eukaryota; kingdom Metazoa; phylum Arthropoda; class Insecta; order Lepidoptera; family Noctuidae; genus Diachrysia; species Diachrysia chrysitis. The sequence continues at coordinate 832,641 of OW028659.1, read as the reverse complement.
TTTTAAAAGCACCGATAAAGGCTGTGGAACTTAAGTCGCCTACCAATTCTAAATGAATTGCCTTAGTGGCCATGCACACGAATATTGCTATGTATGCCTTGCTGGTTTTTGCTCCTCTGCCCTTACTTATCAATATGTTAAATGGTCCAGCGAAGTCGACTCCCGAGTTAAGGAATGCTCGTGCGGGTTTCACTCGTACTGTTGGTAAGTCACCCATTACTTGTGTTCTTGCTTTAGCACTTAGTTTAGCGCATATCAAACAACGATGGATACATTTTTTGACTAATGCCTTTGCTCGTAGTATCCAGTACTGGGATCTCAGGTAAGTCAGCATTAACTGGACGCCACCATGCAACGTCTTCGAGTGGGCTTCAGCTATTATAAAAATGGTAAGTTTATTGTCATGACCCAGAATTATTGGGTGCTTCATTTCATTACTTATTTCTGCATTTCTAAGGCGGCCGCCCACCCTGATCACTCCATTCTCATCAAGGTAAGGATTCAATGATTTTAATTTGCTTGATTTCTTTACTGCCTTTCCTTTCTTTAATGATTTAATTTCTTCTTCAAACTCATCTTCTTGTACACGTTTTATACAGATTTGTAAGGAGAGATGGAGTTCTTCAGCTGTTATAATTTTATCTATGTTATCTTTTAATATTTTTTGTTTCAGGAATCGTCGGCTGTAGACAATGGTTCTTAGAAGTTCTATCAACGTTTGAAAGTCATCAAATTGGTCAGACAACTTCCTTTCTTCATTGCCTTGATCATCTGTTAACTTCAGCGCGTGTACGATATTCTTTTTTCGTTCTAAGCTCGTTGGTAGTATGTTTAATCTAGTGAACTGTATCTTTGGCAGCAGTAGCCATTGTGGTCCGTTCCACCACAAGTCACACTTCTTTAGGTTTGCTACTGCTGTTCCTCTTGATGCGATATCGGCTGGGTTATCGTGAGATAAGACGTGATACCATTGACTGGAATTTATGTTGTTTGTTATCTCGACAACACGATTAGCAACAAACGTTTTCCATTTGTTCGGATCTCCTTGTAACCATGAAATTACTATAGAAGAATCAGTCCAAGCGTATACGCGTGATGCTGGTATTTTGATTGCTTTCATTACTTGCTTAAGAAGTCTGGATAAGAGCAAAGCTCCACATAATTCCAATCGCGGCAAAGATATAGTTTTTAAGGGAGCCACTCTTGTTCTTGCAGCGATTATGGTTGTCTTGATTGAATTATCCGGCATTTTGACTCGACAATACACGACAGCGCCATAAGCTTGTACGGAGGCGTCGCTAAATCCATGAATTTCAGTATCATCTTTGCTAGAGACTGTCGTGTTCATCCATCTCTTTATGTATATGTCATTTACGTTCTCAAGATCAGACCTAATTTCACGCCAGTTGTCGGCTAGTTTTGCATTCAAGGTGGTGTCCCAATCTACTTTCTCTAGCCAGAGCTGCTGAATCAGAATTTTTGTCTTAACAAGACAAGGCGCAATCCATCCGAGCGGGTCAAACAATCTTTGGACGTCGGATAAAATACTTCGCTTCGTGATCACGTCACTAATTGGAGGTAAGTTTAAACTGTATTCAAATTGATCTTGCCCTAGGTTCCATTGAATGCCTAATGCCTTAATTGTTCCATCCACGCTAAGTTCCAGAATAGCTTTAGATGATCTCTCACTCGGTTTGATTGTTTGCAAGAAATCAGAGTTATTAGATGACCATTTCTTCAGTTCAAAGCCACCTAGGCTAAGTAATCGTTGAAGATCTTGACTATTTTTTACAGCTTGTTCGACAGTATCACTTCCGGATATGACGTCATCGACATATAGGTCTTCGCGTAATATCTTCGCGGCTTCTGGATATTTGTCGCCTTCGTCATCAGCCAGTTGCATGAGTGTTCTTACAGCAAGGTATGGAGCGGAAGCTGTCCCAAAGGTAACTGTTAAGAGTCTGTAGTCTTTGATATCTTCGGAAGGATCATTTCTCCACAGAATTCTTTGGTAATCGGTATGCCTTTTATCTACCCATATCATTCTGTACATTTTCTGTATGTCAGACACAAAGCAAACAGAATGAGTTCGCCATCGCATTATTAAACATCGGAGATCGTCTTGCAGTACTGGGCCCAATAATAATTCGTCGTTTAAGGAAACACCGTTGGAGCCTTTGCACGACGCGTCGAACACTACGCGTGTCTTCGTGGTTTCCTTGTCGTTGCGGATCACTGCATGATGGGGTAAGTAAACTGATTTATTTTCTATATCTTCTTTGGGTACTTCTTCCATATGTTTTAGGTTTATATATTCTTCTATTACCTTCGTGTATTCTTCTTTAAGTTTTGTATTATGACTAAATCTTCTTTCTAATTGTAAGAATCTTCTTTTTGCTACTTCACGTGTATTTCCTTCTGATGATTTTTTATTCTCTGTGTTAAATGGCAACTGTACAATGTATCTTCCATCTCTATCTCGCTTGTGAGTTGTTTTGTAGATTTCTTCGCTTAATTGTTCTTCTTGGCTATATTTTCGTTTGGAGTTTGTTTCAACTTCCCATATTGTTTTAAGTAACTCTTCTATGTCTACTTCTTGCTTCATGATAGTTAAGGATTTTTCTCGTGTGTTAAGTTTCATTGATATTCCACCCATTAGGATCCATCCCAGCGAGGTATTTTGCGCGCATGGAGTACCTGGGGGACCCTTGATTAATCCTTGTTTTAGTATTGCTGCATATTCGTTTACACCCAATAACAGATCAATGGTTCCAGGTTCATGATAATATTCATCTGCTAATTGGATGCCTTTCAGATGTGGCCAACTAGTCTCCATCGTGGTGCTTGAGGGTATGTTTGAAGTCAAGTGTTTCGACATCACGTAGGCCTTTATAGGTAATTTGAATTGGTCGTCCCATCGCGATAACACTTGCACGTTAATCTCTTGCTTGACCCTTACTTTCATGGATTCCATCCCTGAGACTATTAGATTGGCTGACGATTTGCTTAGTTTCAGGATCTGAGTTGCCTTCTCGCTTATGAAACATGCTTGAGATCCTGAATCTATGAGCGCCTTTAAGACAAGAGTGTTGCCCGTTTCACTTTGTAACTTCACTATAGCGGTAGCTAATAGAGCCATCTTCCTTTCAGTAGCAAAATGAGACCCCACCATAGCATAAACTTTCTTCTCTTCTTCATCTGCTTGAGTGGAAGACGTCGGTTGCTGAGAATCTACTTGGGGAACCGATTCTTCCGTATTCTTGGATTGATGAAGAAGTGTATGATGTCGTCTCTTGCAAATGCGGCAGGACATAGGCATACGGCACTTGAACACTGAATGTCCCACCCCTAGGCAGTTAAAGCAAAGCTTGTTAATCTTGACATGTTCTCCGCGTTCTCTGATTGACATGTTATTAAACTTCTTGCAATGACATAGTGTGTGCATATCCTTACATAAAACGCATGATTTTTTCTTATCATTATCAGATGTGGTGATGTGAAAAACTCGTTCCTTGATGGTTCTGGTGCTGGAGGTTGGGGTAACTAGCTCGAGTGTTCGGAATGTGGCTTCCAGAAAGTCGCGTAAATCTTTCCAAGTAGCTAATTCTTCCGTGTTCGCTGAGTAAGCAGACTGTTCCCATTCCTTGTGTGACTCCGGGTCCAACTTCTGTACGATCAGAAATATAATTACTGGATCCCAAGAGTCAGTAGGCACCTTCAAGTTATTCAAACTGTTAATAACTTCACTAGTTGTGTCTAGTAAGGCTTTGAGTTGCGCCGCAGATTGATTGGTACATTTCTTTAACGAAAATAATCGCTTAAGTAGTGCGTTCACTATAAGGCGCTTATTGTTATATCGATGATTTAAAGTTTCCCATGCTTGAACATAATTAGCACCAGTCACTTGAACATGTTTCAATAATGATGCCGCTTCGCCTGTTATGCTAGTCTTCAAGTAGTGTAATTTTTCTACATCCGTCAATTTATTGCATTCATGAATAAGTGATACGTATAAGTCTTTAAACGTGGGCCATTCTTCGTAATTACCGGAAAACGCGGGTAACTTTATACTAGGTAACTTCACCTTTGTATGCGCTTGACCTTGACATGACATGTTATTGCACGAAGGTGCGTCCGATGCATTCATGGTGACCGAAGCCAACAGATCTTTAAGGTCTCCCAATATACACAAGTATAAATCTTCTTGAAGGTAGAATTCTTCGTTCATAAAATATGAAATGATTCCGCGTTGTTCACGTGTCGTACACTTTAATAGGTCTTGGTGTGCTTTCTTGAACGTATTCCAGTATTCTTCAATCGTTTCAATGCGAGTTCTTAAATAGCCCGGTTTGGATAACCGTTCCTTTGGACACTTTTTCAGATTTAATTGAGTCCTCTTAAGTAACGACGCTGTATCTTCGAGTACACTTGGAGCTTGATCTACTTGAGACGTCATGTTTTCAAATCTTAAATCTGTGTTTACAATGTTATTGCGATGTAATTATGCACGACGATGATTTGCTTCTAATAAATAGCATAAAAAACTGCACCCGGCGTTCGCTTATCGCTCAGGAATGTGGTTTCTTTTGTTCTCGGGACGGCTCGGCCGGCCCGCGACGGCGACACTCCGGTTTTAATGTTCAATGCGGCTCGAATTCGACCATATGTTTTGGGTAATAAGGTTCACTTTTCGGGATGGATTATGTGAATGAGGTTTATTGACAACTAACTTAACAATGATCGCACTGCTGCTTATAATGTTTAAGACTACAATGAATGAACGAAACTAGCCTCAACACCACTATTCTCACAAAATTCGAGGGTAATTGATCAAAACAATACCACAAAACTACACTTCAAGAAATTAATTGTATTTGTATCTTTTTAGACAGCGACGACTCAGTAAAGGATCCTGATTATGAATCCCAACCAACAAAACGTGCTGAGTATTCTTCTGATACGGACGTAGAACAAAATATCACTACCAACTATAATAACATTTCGGATGATCAAGAACCACTTCCGTCTCAAAACGAACATGTTATGGTATTTAACGATCTCAGTGTCATAGAGAACAGTGAATCTTCTGCGATTGACAACGTAAGTAGCGGAAATCCTGTTAGTCCAATAGTGTATAATTCTAGTCCAACTAAAACTGGTAAAAAACGAAGACTAAATGAAGCTAACTGGAAAGTTAATGTAGCTAAACGACTGAGAAATAGTGGGAAGCCTTATCAATCTACCAAATCGAAAAAAAACATGCCATGTCGTGAATTGAAACCTTCTTGTATAGATAAATGTAAATTTAAATGTGGGGTTAAATTTACAGAGGAGCAAAGACGGACCATTTTAAATGACTATTGGAGTTTGGGTGCTATAGAAAAACAATGGACGTTTATTGCTAATGGCGTAGACATAGTCATCCCAAAACAACGTTACGTTAAAGTTGATTCGGATGGAAATGTTGCAACTACTCGAAACAACAACAACGCTTTCTTTTTGACTATTTCGGGTGAAAAAACAAGAGTTTGTAAATTTTTCTTTAAAAATACTTTGGGGATTAATAATCGACCCATAAAGACCGCTTTGAAAAAGAAAAATAGCAACACTAATATTTCTTCTATGAAAGATAACCGAGGTAGTCATTCAAACCATTATGCAGTAGACGAAAGCATTAAAAATGGCATCAAATTGTTTATTGAGTCTATACCGAAGATTGAGTCACACTACATCCGGGCTAACTAAAAACGACATTATATTAATGACCTTTGTCAATTACAAATTCCAAATTGTAAAATTTTTACCTACGCTGATGACACAGCATTGATTGTTGAAGGTGCCGACTGGCAGTCAACTTTCAATGCTGCAGAAAAAGCGCTTTCTGTCATCATGACATGGTTGAGTGTTAATCTTCTCACACTGAACATCGAAAAAACTAAATATATTACCTTCTCCTATACGTCTGCAGCATTGCCATCTAACTCTCTACAAATAAAAGCGCACACTTGCCACTTTTCTTGTTCCTCCTGTGATTGCCTGCCTCTTGCTTGCACGCCAGACATTAGGTATCTAGGTGTACAAATTGACTACCGACTCAGCTGGGATACACACATAAAAAATATAGCTGTCCGTACTATAAAAATTATGTATGTTTTTAAAAAACTTAGGTCTTCCGCTGATATCACAACATTAAAAACTGTTTATTTTTCTCTAGCACAATCTATTTTAATATATTGCATACCGGCGTGGGGAGGTACTTTTTCCTCCAGCATGTTAAGAGCGGAGAGGGCTCAGAGAGCTGTGCTCAAAGTTATTCTACGAAAACCTATCACCTTCCCATCCATTCAACTATATCAAGAATGCTCCTTACTAACTGTAAGACAGCTATATGTCCTACAAACCGTCATTCGTAAGCACTTGTCTACCCCCTACTTGTCCAGTTGTAGTCGAAGACTTGACAGTGTGTGTGAAATACCATCCCATAGAACCTCTCTTGCCGGTCGAAGTTATTATATTAATAGTTCTCGTCTTTATAATCGGATTAATAAAATAAAATATATCTACAATTTAAATAAAAATGATTGCAAAAAAGTTATCCAAAATGTTCTCCTTGACCTAAATTATAAAGAAACTGAAAATCTGCTCAAACCGTTAGGATCGTTTGTCATACAAAATCAATGATACACTCTCACTCTTACATACTCTTACACATTCTTACACACACTTTTACACACTTATACACACTTATACACTTACACCTACACACATTCACACATTACAAAGACGTAGTTATAATTTAATTTTGTTTGGTTATTCTTAATTTCTTGTTATAATTATGTTATTTCTGTAAATTATCTTTATTTTTCTCTAAATAAGGAAGACACTAACACCTGTGATACAATGAAATTATCATTAGTACAGGTGTTATTGTTACTCTCTTTCTGCGATGTACTTTTTTTCTGAAAAAATAAACTTATTATTATTATTAAACTTATTATTGATGGTAGCAAAGCTGTCACAGATCTTCATAGAGATTATGTGGAAAAATGCAAAACCCAAAACGTCCCCTATGGAACCTACATTACATTTTATCGAATTTTCACACAAGATTTTAACATTTCGTTTTTCACTCCTAAAAAGGATTTATGCGATATATGCGAAGCTTATAAAAACATCACAGATGAAGAGAAAGAAGCTAAGAAACCAGATTATGAATTACATCTCAAGGAAAAGAATTTGTCTCGTATTGAAAAAGAAAATTATAAGAACAACAAAAATATTTTAGTAGCGGTCTATGATCTTCAAGCAGTGTTCCAATGCCCCAAAGGAGACGTCTCAGTTTTTTACTACAAGTCCAAACTAAATGTACTTAATTTAACAATTTATAACTTACAAAATAATTCAGTTGAGAGTTATGTATGGGATGAGTCTAACGCCAATAGAGGTGTCAACGAAATAGCGACCTGTGTTTACAAATACCTGCAGCAAATTTCCGCAAATGCTGAAGACCTTGATGTTGTCTTTTATTCAGACAATTGTGCCGGACAGCAAAAAAATAAGTTTATGATCTCAATGTACACTTACGCAATCAAAACTCTGCCAAATCTCAGATCAATTACACACAAATACCTCGTTAAAGGACATACGCAGAACGAGGGCGATTCAGCTCACTCTCAAATAGAGAGAGAAGTTAAAAGGCAACTGAGATCAGGGCCAATGTATACACCTGACGCATTTATCGGGGCTATAAAGGCGGCACGGAAAAAAAGCCAGCCGTTTCATGTTAATGAAATGTGCTTTGATGATTTTTTTGACTGGAAAAGTATATGCACTCAAATGAACTTTGCAATAATGAAAGATGAAGACAATAATACCGTGAAACTGGGTGGACTGAAGATGATAAAAGTTCAAAGCTCTGATCTCGATGCCATATTTTTTAAAGAATCATACGCTGACGAATTATTCAAGAAAGCTATAGTGGTGAAAAAAAAGAGAAATCATAATAGCCAAAGCATTAATTTAAATTTGCAAAAAGTCTATCCCCAAAAACCTGGACTAGCAGAGAGAAAAAAAGCTGATCTCATGGATTTGGTAAATAAAAACCTCATTCCTAGATACCACAAGCCATTTTACGAATCGTTGTAATAAGACTGATTAAGTATAAGTACAAAGATTTTTTGAATTGTATTTTTTAGAAATATTTAATTGCTTTAAATGATAGTGTTTTTATTAGTATTAAGAGAATTAGTGATTCTATGTTTATAAAGACTGATAGCAATGTTCCTATTTTGAATTTCTAAATACTATAAAACTGTGTGCCATAATTGTGTTAGAAGACGTTAATTCTTATTAGATAACTTTAAGTTAACTTTTTGATTTTTTTATTTGTATGAAAGTATTTTTTTTGTTACCTGATAATTTTAATTAAAGCAAGTACTGAGTACTTTGTGATTGATTGATCTCTTGTTGATTAATGTGCCTTAAACTAATTTCATGGTGTAACTAAGCCATTGTTTTCGTAAATTTGTATTTTTTAATTACAGTATCTTTATTTTGATAGTGTGTTTTATTTATTTTATCACACAGCCTTGCACCTTAATTTATCATCTTTAACGTGATATATTAATATGTTACATGCATTATGTGACACATTTTCATTAAAAACGTGACATGTGTGTCTGTGTTTGTTTAAATCAGTTTTTTTACTTTTATTCATATTTAACTGAGGTTTTTTTGCTTATTTTCAGAAAGTTCATTTATTACCGCAACAATTTAATTGTTTTCCTACAATAAAATTATCAATATTTTAAAATTTATCAATGTTTAAATGTTTAAAATTGCTCTCCTGTAAAGTTGTGGTTTAAAAAATATCACGTTGTTCTTGTAAAGAGGCGATCTGGACATGGGTGCGGGTATATCGGATAATGGTGTTAAGGCTTCTGAAGCTTATGTATTTTTACTTGTCTGCCTAAACGAACATGTTAAAATACCTTTTCTGACTACGGCTATTTTCTAACTCATGGTCTGACTGGTACACAAAAAGCTAATCTCACTAATATTTGTTTGACAAAATGTGAAGATGCTGGCGTAAAAGTTGTATCTTTGACTTTTTGTTAGGGTGCATAATTAAAAAACCAGATCAGTTAAAAACTACGTTCAAACATCCATCTGCGGAACATAGCGTGGCTGTGTTTTTAGATCCAAGCCAGATGGTGAAATTAGTGCGTAACCACTTTGAAAAAAAAAAATGTTGCTTAATAAAGACGAAAACGAAATTAATTGGGACTACATAGTGAAACTTAATGATTTACAAGACAGAATTACATATAGCAAATAAATTAACCAGAAAATATTTAAATTTTCGAAACTCCACCATGAATGTGAAATTAGCTGTTCAGCTTCTCAGCAGGAGTGTTGCATTAGCCCTAAAATTCTGTCGAGAAGATCTAAAACTGCCTGATTTTCAGAATAGTGCGGCTACTGAAGAATTTATCATGATGTTTAATAATATTTTCGATATTTTTAACACGAGAAGACTGACCCAACATGGTTTTAATCACCCACTTTCCTTAGAAAACCAAGACGAAGTTTACACATTCTTAAAACACATGAAAGAATATATTTTGAATTTTAATATTAAAATTACCCGTAAAAGAACGTACCAGGACAGCCAAAAGTCTGTAAAATTAGCTATTAAAAGTTATAAACCCGTGTATAAGGACTGCGTTTCCACGCAGGCCAATACGGGGTTTATAGGTATATTGATCTATAGTGAAAGTCTTATCCATATTTTTGAAACGATTGTTATGACAAAAGGTGAAATTAATTACATTACAACATATAGGGTTAGTCAAGATCATATTGAACTTTTTTTTGGCACAATTCGTATGCATGGTGGACATAATGACAACCCAAATTGCGCGGCAGTTTAAGGGTATATACAGAAAATTAATGTGCCACATGGAAATAAAAGCAGGCGAAACGGGAAACTGCATTCCATTAGAGGATATTTCCATTTTGACGTGTTCCTCAGCAATAAAGTGCATATACAAAGTGGATACGACAGAGGGGCTTTTCTTTAAACTGCCTATAATAGATACCATTTTCAAGCTCTGTACCAAAAATCAATTAAATAGGAGCAGTAGTTTAGTCGCAAATGATTTTTTAAGATTTTGCACCGTTTCAACACGATGTATTTTTCCTAACAGCTGATTATGTCAATATAATGATATAATGATTATGTAAAATAGGTAAAATAGGTCCTTGCGATCGGTAATTGGGCTCTCTAAAAACTTTTTTGTCAGTGCGCCGACGCCGACCTTCCGAAACGTACGATTGTCGAATTCGCGCGCCGACAATTGTGATTTTGTTTGTTATTGTGATAGTTTTTGTTTCTTTTGTTGTGACAGGACACGTAACTTGGGATTATTATTATTTAGTATAAGTGTTTTTTTTTGTGATTGACTGTTATTTATGGTGATAGGACACGTAATTAAACTTCGGTTGTGTGTGTAAATAAAGTGTTGTTACAATGCCTCGTGTAACTTACACGGCGTCAGAATACACTGACATGATCTTAATTTACGGCGAATGCCGTGGAAACGCAGCTTTAGCTCTGCGAACGTACAGAGAAAGGTATGGTGAGAGCCGCAATTGCCCTAGGAACGCTCGCACCATACAATTGGCAGTACAAAGATTACGGGACAATGAACGTATAGTTCCACAACAGGAGGGAGTGCCACCGCGGCAAATAGTCGCTGCTTTGGAAGAACGAATTTTAGACCATTTTTCCCACAACCCGACAACGAGTCTCCGTAGAGCCGGCCGGCAGTTTAGATGTTGCCATAGAACCATCCACAAGGTTCTAAAACGTAACAAACGCAAACCTTATAAATATCGAAAGGTGCAAGCTTTGTTATCGAGAGACTTGCCGGTCAGGAACAGTTACTGCCAATGGCTACTAAATAAAACAACCGAAGACCGTCATTTCTTAAATAATGTCATATGGACCGATGAGAGTACTTTTACTCGGAACGGCATCTGGAATCGACAAAACCTCCGGTACTGGAGTTTGGAAAATCCACACGTGTTTCGAGAGTCTGAACACCAGTACAGATTTTCTCTCAATGTGTGGGCTGGTATTCATAATAATAATATTATCGGCCCTGTTTTTATTGATGGCACCCTTACAGCGGCGAAATTTCTAGATTTACTAAGTGGTCCTGTGGCCGAATACACTGATCGACTGCCTTTAGCCGTTCATCGCAAGTTGTGGTACCAGCTGGACGGTGCGCCTCCACATTCTGTGATGGCTTCCAGGGAGCGGCTCACAGAAATGTTTGGGCAGCAATGGATCGGTCGATTCGGACCTGTTCGGTGGCCACCACGATCTCCGGACCTCACTCCCTTAGATTTCTTTTTGTGGGGCTACATTAAGGGTGAAGTGTATGCTTCAGAAGTAAATACAATTGATGAACTAAAAACAAGAATTATTTTAGCATTTCACAAATTAAAGTGCTTAGCGACGCACAGTGATTTAATTAGAAAAATAAATAACAATATTCTCCGTCGGTATAATTTGTGCATTAATGTTAATGGAGGACACATCGAGAATTTAAAAATATAGTGTGTGTGTTTTTGTGCGCGTACTTCAAAACCTTAAACCTAAACATAAAAGCCAGCGCGAGCGGAGGCTTAAGGCGCCCCACCGCCCCGGCCGCCCGAGATAAAACACACCGAGCTCCGGCGCGCGTGCGACGTTGCCACTCTGTTACCTAGGTATCTAAGGTCAGTGAAATTTATTTACCCAGGGTGGTTGCGTTTTATTCTAATTTGTAAGATATTTAGTTTGTTTGAAAAAAATGTTTTCTCCTTTTTGGCAATTTTTATTTTTATACCGTATCGAATTAATACTAAACACGTATAGTATACGTAGTGTAATTTAATGCCCCTCTGTCATATCCACCCCGTATGACACTACATCATCTCAAACGTTTGGCGAGGATGATGAAGAACCATCTGAAGCTGCAATAACCACAATGCCTACTGATGAACATTTTCTCAGATGCGTGCTTGACGTTCCTGAAAACCATGTTTTAACAAACAGCATTATAGGTTATATAGCTGGATTTGTAGTGTACAAGTTAAAAAAATCATAAAATGTATGTCTTGCGTAGATGCCTTAACAGTTGAGCTATGCTTCAAAGGAAGTATTTTCGATATGTTGCGTCTCTGAGGCAGCTGTCCAAAATTTTATAAAAGAAAAACCTTTGGTAAAAGATCCTCGAGAATTTTAACGACTGCCCCTCGTGATTATGAAAATGTTTATAGGTACTCCCTGCTTTCCCACGTCAGATGACCATATAAACGGTCATATTCATAACAAAAATTTAATACACCTTATTGTGGAAAAATATGTTAAAACTAGGCTTTTTTATATCTCAAAAAGAGAAAATGTTATAAGAGACGTTGAGTCAAAGCGAAAACTCTTTAGGAAGCAGTTGCACCTGCTGCGTTCGAAAAACGTAAACACATTCGGCTCACGCACATAAATAAAATGAATTTGACACGCGAAATCGCTCGTGTTTTGTACTAGACGCGGCTTCTATGCGTTATTATTCTAAGAGAGAATGCTTAATTATTTATGTTGCGACCAATACAATGAAAAATGTCTTATACGAGAATGTCCTAACTGTAAAACACTTTCCATATGTTATCATGAGTTTGACAATTCTATTTTGATTAAATTCTCTTCATGGCAATGTATTGCACAGGACATTTTAGATACTAAAACCAAGAGAAAACGCAAGGTACGAAAATATAAAAAAAAAACATACATTAAACTGTGCTCCAAAAGACATAGTGATGAAACTTGAAGAAAAACTCTATATTTTTTTAAGCATGAAATAAATATAGTTTGCTTAACGCACATCTTTGCTACATAATCAATATCAAACCATTAAAAATCTAAAAGATAACTTAACTCAAAAAGTGGCTGCGGTATTCATATGGACATTTCCGAAAATTATAATACAAAATATTCTTCAGAAGTTATATAATGTAACAAATAATCGACCAAACATAAAACCTTTTCGTCGTCATCAAGCAAAGGCTTAGAGTTTTTTCTATTATAACCATCATGCACCAAAACATAGCTAGACTTCTTAATAAAGCGGACCAGTTAACCTTGCATATTGATATATACTCTAAAAACTGGAGGGAGTTCGAAAGAAAAAAAAGAAGAAGAAAAAGAGTAAAAGAAAGCTGATACTCTAGAGAGGAAGTTACACCGGGAACAGATAAAGCATAAAAAGGCAGAAAAACTAGTAATAAAACGTAGACAAAAAGAAGTTAAAAAATTATTAAGGACATAAAACAAGAAAAATCCAAAAAAATGCATCAGAACTAACCCAAAGTGAAACCTCGAAGCCTCTTAGTGGGATCAAGATGTGTACAAGGAAACGAAAATAAGATTTCTCAAATTAATCATCTGAACTGTCGGATAAAGCTGCAGATCTTAGTGAAATGACACCTCCCAAAACAAAAGAAACAACGCGTAATAAAAAATCCAAAGTTAAAATTATTTCTAATAAAACTGTTTGTTTTCCTAAAAAGGAAAATGTTATTCCGAAATCATTAGTTGTCCCCAGCACGAGTAAACACACTGTGTCTAAAAATTTTACTCTAAGTAGACCAGCGTTGATAGTCCAGGATCCATGGGCCATTTTTGCACTTGATGACTATTAAGCTAATTTTCCGTAAGTAGCTTTATTTTGATGAGACGCCAAACAATATCCTGTACAAAACTTTCGATTGTAGTAGCTAACAGAGGTAGCAAGCATAAAATATGTCAATTTGATGATTCTCAAAAATTTATTACTTAACTCAATTTTTTTTAGTTAAATCTCAAGATAATTATCTAAAATCTATGGTTTGATCAAAGAGTCTCCTCGTTCCAACATGTATCGATAACGAGGTCATCATAAATGATTACTAACCAGCTGATTTTTTTTTTTACTTAATTAATATTTATATAATTTAATAGCCATATCGTCCTACAAATTGTGTGGTACGTTATCCCGGTCCCACGCTCAAAAGTAGTTGTACAGATCCTTGATGTAAAAATAATTACTATCAAGCTGAATCTTCGTGAATAGCTTCGTTTCGATGAGACGCCCAACAATTTCCTGTGCGAAAATTCTTGATTGTGGTAGCTAACAGAGGTAGCAATAATAAAATATGTCGATTCGATGATTCTCAAAAATTTATTACTAACTTAATTTTTTTAGTTAAATCTCAAGATAATTATCTAAATTATTCGAAAAAATATTTGTCCTACAAAATCTATGGTTTGATCAAAGAGTCCCCCTCCTTCCAACATGTATCGATAACGAGGTCATCATAATTGATTATTAAACAGCTGATTTTTTTGTATGTAATGTTGGCAAATTTTAAGCATTTAAAAGATCAAATTCAAATAATAATTAATTTAAGCACGAGTAAAAAAATAATGTACTTGAACATAAATGAAATTTATGCAAAGCTTGGAGATCAATTATCCTGTTCACTCGCCATATGCCATATTTTTACAGGGAATGATTATAATCCTGCTTTCTTTCGTGAAGTAAAAAAAAGACCTTTCAGTATTTTAAAGTAAAATGAAAATTTTCAAGAGGTTTTTATTCAAATCCTACGAATTGAAAATACAGCATTAACAACATCGAATGAGGTAGTTCAAATTATTGAAGAGTATGTATGCAGAGTGTATTCATTAAAAACAAAAAATGATATCAACAAAGGAAGGTATGAGTTATTTGAAAAAGAGTATAAATCAAAAAATGAAAATGAAGAAATTTTAAAACTAAAAATCGTAGGATGTGATCCTTCCAGTTTGCCACCGACAAAACAAGAATTGTTGCAACAAATTAAAAGAACTGTATTCATCTGCAATGTATGGTGTAATGCACACATGCGGTACCCCACGGAAAATTTTTCAGAAAATTTTTGACGGTCAGTAATTGATGGCAAATATGAATATTATTGGTTTGATAAAAAAAAATCAGCTGGTTAGTAATCATTTATGATGACCTCGTTATCGATACATGTTGGAAGGAGGGGAGTCTTTGATCAAACCATAGATTTTGTAGAACAAATATTTTTTCGAATAATTTAGATAATTATCTTGAGATTTAACTAAAAAAAATTAAGTTAGTAGTAAATTTTTGAGAGTCATCAAATCGACATATTTTATGCTTGCTACCTCTGTTAGCTACCACAATGGAAAGTTTTGTACAGGATATTGTTGAGCGTCTCATCAAAATGAAGCTACTCACGGAAAATTAGCTTAATAGTAATCAAGTGCAAAAATGGCCCATGGATCCTAGACTATGCAAGTTTCTAATAGAACACAATCGTTCATAAGTGACCAAAAAATAATGGACCTATTTAATACAAGTAGCAGTACAAATGAAGATTAGATCTGCATTTGAGTGTTAGACGTACACCTACTTCCTCACTAGTTTACTAATTAGAAAATGAACATTACGCAGACGCCAGACACAGTAAGTACCTAAAAAATTTGATCTTTGGAATATATTCCTAATATAAATTAAATGTGCTACTTATTTTTATAATTAAAACAATATTGTTGTTTTTTACAGACCTATTTATTGTAAAGAAAGGGAGAAACTAAAAATGGGCCTACAAAATAGCAGGTGAATGAATTTGCATTAAAATGATTAAGGAATTAAATTTGGTAAACCAGAAGTCACCGAAATTATGTCTCAATTTTAAGTTTATATATGAGTCATTTAGTTCCAAACTCCGCTACCTCCACATTTTCAAAAAAATAAATTACCAACATTTCTACGTAGTCTATGGAATTTTTAATCTGTTATCCAAAGATACTCACTACCTAAAACCGTTAAATCCCATAGAAATATGACACAAAACATGTTGATTGGTTTCAAAACACGTTAGCTCCACGAGGCATTTTGTTCCAATAGCCGTCAAGTCCGTTTTCGACCAATCACGGAGCGCTATTTCGTGGCGTCCAATATGGCGATTTTGTGTAAAAAACGGTAATATTGTGCTCCAGAAAAACGCATTTTTCTATTAAAATAATGGACGAAATGACGAAAAATGTTACAAAAGCAGCTCCTAATAAAGGAAGAAAACGAAAAAGTCAACCACATTTATGGAAAAAGAATAAAGTAAAAGAAGAAAGGTACGTTGAAAGTATGGTTTGTTAGTATGGCTAGTGTAGATTATACAGAGTGTCAGTTTTAGTGCATACTTACAAAGTGACCCATGATTTCTAGGACTTTGTATAAAAATAGTATTAACTTTTTCGGTTTTATTTTATACTTTTACAGAGATTTATTCTTTCGTTATTTCAAAATAAAATATTTTTTACAGGTATGCGCCTCACGATTTGCCAGTCCCGCCAAAGTGTAGACACAATACAAAAGCTTTGAAGTGTGGCTCTTTGTTAATGAGTGACCTGATGAATATACACAAGCATTATTATGCTAAAAAAAATAAAATACACCAAGATAACTTTATTTTGAAGTACTGTGTAACAAAACCTGTTCAAAGACATAGACCTAAAGATGGTACTCGGCACTCGAAAAATATGAGTACAAAATACTATCTTTACAAAAAATCTGATGGCAAAAATGTACGTGTCTGTAAAGAAGCTTTTATGTCTATTTTAAATGTTAAAAAGGATAGACTTTTGGGAGTGTTACAAAGGTCACACAAGTCGTCAGGTGCAAAAGAAAGCAGAGGTGGAGATCACCGATCTCAGAAAAATGAAAGTAGACGTGCCGCTATAAACAATTTCATACAGACGTTTCAATGCAGAGAATCGCACTATTGCCGAGGAAAATCAGCAGAGAGAGTTTACCTGAGTAGTGATCTCAATATAAAAAAATTTGGCGTCTTTATAACAGCAGTGCATCTTCTGAAGACAAAGTGAAACAATCTTTTTTTAGAACTGAATTAAATTTAAATTATAACATTGGATTTGGAAACCCGCGAACAGACGTGTGCTCTCGCTGCACTGAACTATTAGAGCAAATTAAGGTGGCTAAAACAGATGAGGAAAAGCAGTCTTTAATGATCACTAAGCGAGTGCACAATTTAAAGGCTAAAGCATTTTATTCTTTACTGAAAGATGATGATAGTCAAGTGATGATACTATCTTTTGATTGCCAAAAAAACCATTGTCTGCCGAAACTGCCTGACCAATCGGCTTACTTCAGTAGGCAGTATAATAATTTCACTGTCGTGATTGGAACTTCCAAAAGTAAACTGACTACTGACAACGTACGAAGTTACTACTGGTACGAAACAGAGAGGCCAAAAGGGTCAAACGAAATTGCTAGTGCAGTTAACCATACTCTGAAAAGCCTAGAAATTCCTCAGCATGTTAAAAAGTTGAGGCTGTTTGCAGACGGCTGTGGCGGTCAGAATAAAAATTCTATATTAATTGGAATGTGTTCTAAGTGGCTATTTGCGGATGCGCCCGCACATTTAAAAAAAGTGGAGATAATATTCCCGGTTGTCGGACACTCTTTCTTACCGGCCGATAGAGTTTTTGCGAAAATAGAAAAGGATATTCGCAGAAAAGAAGTAATTCTGAAGCCTGAAGAATATGTCGAAATTTTAAGTTTATATTCCAAAACATTTCACCTGTCTAAAGATGACGTGCCTGTGCTTGACTGGAAAACAGTAACTAACGCTGTGGTTAAACCAACAGGAAGCTGGCATTTCGGCTTCAACATATCGAAGAGATTTTTGTTATTCAAAGGAAAGACTAACATTGCCGTTCAAGGAGAAGAAAATTATAAAACTGAAAGAAATGATAAAAAACTGATTACCAAAAAAGGTAAAACTATGTGTAACATTACACCTTTAACCCTGCCTGTAGGCACACAATTGAAAAAAGAGAAAGTGAATGATGTCTGTAAACTATTACAAAAGCATTACGGAGAAAATTGGCGCGATTTTCCTGATTTAGTATTTTACTATAATGCTGAGCAGGCTTTTCTGAATAACAGACATGAAGATCAAAATGATGAAAATGATTATGAGTGTGGAAGACTAGAAGATAACGATCAAGTCGTTTAACTTTCTTGTTTTTTGCATGTGTAAATAAGTAAACAGAAATACTTTTTACTTTTAATACATTAAATATTTTTTATCCGATGTTATTATTTACATCCTGTATATACGTAAAATTTCGATTAAGTACAAAATCAGCTAACTCCAAGTGTAGTTAGATCCAAAATCCGTTAACTCCAACGATTGGTTACAAAATCCGCCAACTCCATTATTAACATGAAAAAATATTGTTTAGACGTTTAAATATTACGTAGGACAGAATCCAGTTCATTTCTAAACTGTTATCTTGAATGTAATACCCAATTTTGTAGCCGAAAAGTCTTTAATTAACTGAGGAACAGTTTTTTGCTCATACTGAAAAAACGTCGCGCGTGGACTTAGCGGAGTTTGGAACTATACGACTCATATATGGTGCAAACCAATTTAAACGGCTAATGTGTTTTACAGACTTATCAATACATGCAGATGAGATGATCAAAGGATTTTACGACTGTCTGGTATGACGATGATTGACAGCTTCTAAATTATTATTACTATGTTGTGGGGGAAGTGCTTTACTAACATGACGCACGCTACAAATATGCTTGCATATACATACTTACTAATGTGAATGTTTACTTGGGTTTTCCGGTATTTTTTTGTGTGAGGTTAAGCTTTACAGACAAAAAAATACCGGCTTGCATATGCATACAATGACCATACTAATTTCTTAGTTTTGCTTATATTTACTGATACTTTTTTGTGTGTGACAAACTACTATTATTATAATTTGCATATGCATGCATACATACGAATGAATGTTGGCTTGTTTTTTTTTTGTGTGTGGGCGTGAGTGCAGTTTGCATGTAATTATGTTTATCCTTTTAGTCTAATTGAAATGTTGTAATTTTTCTAGATTTCTTGAATGCTTTGCTTGGTGGTGCGGTGGTGGGGCTGGGTGGGCCAGCGATGACGAGTAAGTTGTTACCTTGCTATTGCTATAAATCTGATTTTATTGTATTATTTATTATGATATTAAATTGTTTGATAATTTAATTTTTCAGGATTCAACCCCTATTGGGAGACATAAATAAGAACGTAAGTGTTATAATTTTTGACCATAATGTAGTGTTGAAAAATAATCAATGAGTCTGGGCCTTTACTTTCAATCATAAGAGTTAATACCTAGATAAACCAGGAGTTGCGGATTATACAGAAATTTTGTTAGTTATCTATAGCGAGTGAGTGAAAGTTATTCCTGTAAATGTTGGGACTGGATGTTGTCCATGATCAGTTGTCAGATGGTGATATCATGATGTGAATATTAAGTAAGTTATTATTTTATAGAAACTCAGAACGACCCGAGCCTCCATCACTCAGAACATCCTCGTCGGCAGTGAGCCGTCCGCCAGCGGCTCACTGCCGACGAGGCCTTGCAACTTGAGGCTCGTTGGCATGCGCCAGTGGCAGCTGGCGAGGCTCGCTGCCCTCGGGGCCTCAAGATACTTAAATAGGGGAGCTCTATACGAGCTCCTATTTATAGGTCTTTTCAGTCTCCTTAAAGAAGGCGGTCCCTTTTATAGGGAAACGTCTTCAGAATGACCATGGAGATTGAAAAGACTTATAAATAATTTAAATGTGATTGGACTCGTATAGAGCTCCCTAATTCAATGAACTGTACTAGTACAATAAATGATTATATATATTTTATTTTTTTAATATGGCCTTCCAATTTGCAGCATAGTGTAACAGGAAGAATTTAATATACATACATACATAAATATTCTTCCTGTAAAACTTTATCAATCCCACTTTGCTCTATAAGCACTTATTTAGGTATAAAGGGTCAAAGCTTATTTACTTACTTGGGTTCTCACAACGTACAAAATTTTGCAAAAGACACCATTTACTAAAATCTCTATTATTTAGTTGAAGGATTTAGCAAAACAGGCTCGTAACAAAAAGATACAAGTAAAAGTACTTATTTTATTTTTGTTCTTTTGCCCACGCCTTTACCCTTTGAGATGGGCTTCGGCGTTGGGCTTTTCACCCGGATCGGCGATTCTTGCCGGATACATTGCCGCTTAGCCGGCGGTGTAAGAACGGTGGTGCACCTGGCTGCGCGCAGCAATTTAATTAAACTGCTTGGGCCACCACCGCTAGCTCTGGTACTGCATCCGGCATCTGCCGGAGAGGCGTGCTGAGGCAGTACCTCAGTCGGGACCCAATCGCTGGGGTTAGTATCTTCGTCATCCATAACAATAAAATGATATTTTATGACAATAATACCTAACTAAGTTAATAAAACCTAGTGATGTAGATAGTCTATAATAGAAGCTAATAAGATGTAACTACACTCGCGAGCAAAAGTATGGAATCACTTACTTGGAATTGATTCCGCGCGATTTTGAGTACTTAATAACTATTTAAGAATAATAAAAATGACATCATTTTAAAGGTTAAACTGTTAACTTTAAATTGATACCAAATTCATTTAAATCACACCAGTATTTAAGGAGCTATCCCGGTATAAGTGAAGGAGTTAGGAAAACATAAGGATAATGGAAAAATAATAAATGAAGAAAACAACAAAAATTAATTAATAAATAAATTATTTGGCCTTAAAATTAAATTTTAATATTTTGTGTTCCCTCCCCTCGCCCTAATAACTGCTCGAAGACGGTTCTTCATTGACCTAATCAGCTTCTGAATTGATTCTTGCGGGATACCTTACCACTCCTCTATCAAAGCCGATTTCAGCTCATTCACACTTGAAAGAGCAGGATTTCTGGAACGAACCCTCCTCTTCAGTTCATCCCACACGTGCTCAATGGGATTCAAGTCCGGGCTGAGCGCTGGCCAGTCCAATGTGGCGATACCGACTTCTTCGAGGTATTCAGTTGTGGCACGGGAAGTGTGACAACGAGCGTTTTCGTGCATAAGAAGGAAGTAATCACCGATATATCCCGCATAAGGAACGACATGTTCCAGCAGAATATCGGAAATGTAGCGGTCTGAAGTTAGACCACCTCCTAGTCCCCCGCCAGGCACGAAAACAAGCTCCGTTTTACCATCGAAGGAAATGCCGCCCACATCATACAAGAACCGAATCCATAAGCCACTGTCTCAGCAAAACAGCACTGCGCAAATCGCTCCCAGGCCGCCTGTAGACCCGACCCCTTAGGTCGCTGCCATGCAAACACATTCTGCACTCGTCGGAGAACAGGACTCGCCTCCAATGCTCAACCTCCTAATCAAGATGGGAGCGAGCAAATTGAAGGCATGCTTGTCGGTGACCTGCCGTCAGTTTCGGGCATGTGGCAGGCCTTTTTGGAGTCAAATTAGCTTGCTTAAGTCTTCGACGAACTGTCCACTCGCTGGCAGCTACCCCACGAACATTTTGGAGCTCCTGTTGGACGTCGACACCAGTCAAATGTCGATTTCAGAGAGAGGTTGACACAATAAAACGGCCATCCCTCTCCGATGTGCACCGGTGCCGTCCAGATCTTGGTCTCGAGATGAAACCACCAGTCTCCCGAAAGCGTTTATAAACTTTCGAAATACAGAACAGGCTTATGTGGAGCTGACGTGCGACAGCCCGCTGGCTGAGCCCTTTTTGCAATAAGGCGACGATTTGTGCTGCTTCTGTAGGTGTAGTATCCATTGTCGTCCAAGTTCAAGGGTCAAAAGTAGCGGAGATGTGTACCGGTCAACGTGCGAAAGCCGACTGATAAAGAAAATCCGATAACACGAGCTTTTATAGGGTGTCAATAGGCCCAAGTTGCGACGTATCAAACAATTGAAAGATATCTTTTTCCTTACTTCTTCACGTAATCCGGTATAGCTTCTTAAATAATGACGTAATTTGCATGAATTTGGTATTAATTTAAAGTTAACAGTTAAACCTTTAAAATGGTACCATTTTTATTATTCTTAAATAGTTATTAAGTACTCAAGATCGCGCGGAATCAATTCCAAGTAAGTGATTCCATACTTTTGCTCGCGAGTGTAGTTAGACAATAAGTGAAGTTTTTAGTAGACAGAAACAAATAATTATCTATCTAGTAGGCATCAACTGCCTATCTATGTAGGTATTTCGTAAAAGTTAAAACTGATTAGAAGTTTTTGTTGCCCTCTTATGGTAAAATTAAAAACATACATGTTTTTCTTTTAAACTTTCTTGGCGCGACAAAAGACAACTTGATGTTATTTTATTGACATATACAGGCTGTAGTTACGGGACTACAGTTCCTTTTTTTAAAATTGTTTTATTTAGGCTATGGGTGGTAGGGTTTTATAGAATGTTTAAAATAAAACTAAAGACTATATAAAAAAATATTTATTACTCTTATAAATACATTTTCAATACATGCAATAAATTGAATTTATATGTATATATATATATTAATATTTAAATGTGCTAATATTACAATATTAAACATAATTATAATAAATTTATTTCCGAGGATGCGTTATACATTATAATAAAACTATTTTTACGGATTTTATAGCGGTTTATTATCTACATTTACGTTCCCGACGTTTTGACACCCCTGCAGGTGACATGAGCACGGGTAGACTGAGTTGGTTTTCTGCTGGACAGTTTATTTTGCTAGTTCTACCTTCATATTTTTATTAATTATCGATGTTTCGGCTCATGCAATATGAGCTCACGTTGTCTCGAGGTCTTGAAGCGTTGCCCTTGAGTAAAATGAAAGAAAATACATTTTGCATCTTTTACCAAGTTTTATTTATTTATTTTATGGATCACCAACAAAGAATACACCTTACATGCTATACAAGAAGAAAAGTTACAGGGTTCTTGTGCTTCCTTAATTACAGGTAACCACATCATGCAAATAAGCCTTGTGAGCTTTAAAAAAAACGTGGTAACACATACAAAAGATAAAAACTAAAAATAAAAGATAAAATAAAAATTAAAAAAAAATGCAGTTTGATGTAATACACTAGGAGGTACGCTAGTTATTTGGGGTCGGCCTCTAATCAATAAGGGCTACTGACTTCAAAATCTGCTGAGGTCCGTAAGTGTAGTATCAGGTCTATCTGACATTCTCTACCAATCACAGGCCTGGTGCTTGTCTCTCATTGGTGGAGAATGACAGATAGACCTGATGCTACACTTAGCGACCCCAGCGGATTTATTAAATCGGTGGCTCCCATTGGGAAAGGGCAGAAGGAACAAAATTGGGTCCCATGTAGGTGATATCTTTCATCCATCTTCTCCATTCAAATCAGTGACGTTTGTTGTTTGTTTTTGGTGTTTGTTGTCTGCGAATCTTTCAGTGTAGGAATTTATGATCTTTAGCGAAGGTTTTTAGTTTATTAATTCTTATGAGTACAGGAGCCTTCAGTATGTTTGGCGACTGAAGACTACGTAATTGTGTGGCGGTGTTTCACGCAAACTGTGAGTTATTTTACCTGGGTCCCTATACATTTTATATATCTATAGCGTCCGTTGCGTTGATTTATCGGAAAATAACAATAACATATCAATTTAAATTTAATTAGAAAATCTTGGGACAGGTAGACCGTCAGCGTATCTGACACTACTTTTAGGAAAATATTTAAAAGGGCTTAAAAAACTAGTTTAGGGTATAAGAAAAGGCAATTAATATATATATTGATACTCGCTACTTACTTGATATCAGCATCAACAAATTCTTCATCAGAATCGATTTCTGACTCTGCTGCGGTCGCCTCATTATTGACTAAGTGCTGGATCTGCTGTAGTTCTGCAACTGGGTAATTCATTAAAGGCCTCGAAGGGCCGGAACTCGTCGAACGGTTAAGACTGATCGCATGACCAGCAGCAGGCTCTTCGAAATCCTCTCCAAAGATCTCGATGAGATCATTGTGCACTTGGTCGCTATAACTTGATATTATGGTTTACACTCACAACACGTTAACAATCGAGTCCGGTAAACACAGCACAGTCACAAATATGCAGATTACAACACGGTTCCAAACGTAAGACAAACGGAGTCCAGTAGGAAAGCCAGTAGTCGTCAATCGCACGTAAAATAGCACCGAGCACGGGAGAGGAAAGATATTCGATATAGGTCTGGCCGGAAGCGCAAACAAATACCGAAGTTCCTTTCTGTATTTGTTTGTGCTTTCGAATATTTAGTAAGCATCGATATACATGATAATAACCCAAAATTCTTATCTATATTACCTGAGAAAAACGTATTTCGAAACAAAAGAAGGCGCAACCAATAAAAAGCATAAACAACATTTAAGGAAGTAAATTAAATAATTTGTACGCAACACTACACCCGGATTACGGCACCACGAATTTACATCCGCGCCTGTCTGAACGATTTGGATCCGCACGAATTTCGCCATGTCTGAACTAGCTCTTATAGTACTGACTGGAGGTGGGATTTTATCATAGAGCCAGTCACTGTGCATTGATGCTCCAGAGTCTATGTACCAAATTTTCTCATTGCTTGTAGTTGCAGAAAATACAGCAACGTAGTTTGTACTTTGTTCTGACTTTTGTTTCTTATTACGGCAATATTTACATTTGTGTCCATACTTATTGCACACAAAACATCTAGGACCTTTGCCGTTGATGTGAGTGGTTTTCTCTGAAGTTTGGCAAACTGCAACCGATTTCTTTTGCTTTTATTAACATATAAAGCATTTGTTTCAGTGCTTGTCACATCTAGAAGCAATTTAGTTTTACAGAATCAGCTGATATTGTCACACCGGAGCTTTCAAGAGAAAACTCCTAAGGAAGTAATTAAAACGCTTTGTTGTTCGAAAACGGAATGCTTATTAAAACGATGTGAATTGTGCAGAAATAAAATTGATAATTATTTAGAATTTAATAATGAGGAACCTGTAGAGCATGGGAAACTAAAAAATCTGCATATGTATCTAAAGGTATAAATAAAGAAAAGAGAGTATGAATATGATTCTTTCTCCGAAAGAAGCTATTAAAGAATTGGAAAAAAATATTTCTGTATTTATAAAACACGAGGGTACTAAAAGATGGTAATTTTCTGCTATTAATGATCTTAAAAACAATTTAAAGGAAAATAAAGCAATCATTCACATTGACTTCAGTGAGAATTACGCTTTAAAGTGCGCATCTGAAGTACAGTCATTCCACTTTGGTGGTAGTAGATATGAATTGACTCTTCATACAGCAGTAATTTACTATCTTAAGGCAGAAAAACGTACCGCTAAGTCTCTTTGTACAGTCAGCGAAAATCTCCGCCACGATGCCGCCGCTGTGTTGGCGCGTATAGTTCCACTAATAGAGTATATTGCAACTTTGCGTAAAAAGATCACCACAATTCATTTCTTGTCTGATTCACCCAGTTCTCAATACAGAAACAAGACCATGTTTTTTATAATTACAAAATTGCATTGGTACCTCTTTGGTCTGAAACTGATCACCTGGAATTATTCCGAGTCTGGCCTTGGAAAGGGTGCAGCTGATGTATAGATAGTATCAACTCTAAACGCTATACCTAAAACAAATGTTTGTGAGGACAAATCCAACTCGTTTTAGACGTCTAGCTGATGTAGTCTCGCGTAGCAGACGTGTGATAGCAGCGTGTTATGTCTAGAATCAGCTAAAACAGCCCTTATGCGCAAAAGTGTTTATTGCATGGCTCCAGTTATATATAATAAAATACCTAAGAGCTGGAAAGACCTGACCAATTCATTATTTAAAAAAAAAAACTGAGTTAATATTTAGTGGCTAGAGCTTACTATAGTTTAAGTGAATTCCTAAATGAAAAAGATTTTACTAACTAGTTCATGTGTTATTTTTTATTTTGTTGCACTTTTTTTGTTTGTATTTACTATTGCATTGTATCTACTGTTTAGATATTAAGTTAAATGTTTTATTTATTTTTTTTGCATGCCTCGAAGGTAAAATATGGCAGAACTTAATATATTTCTTAACATCTTGTATATGTACCCATATTTGCAAAATAAATTTATCTATATCTTTATCTTTAAATAACAATGAAAATGCATTAGTGAATGTACAATACGCTAAAAATATTTATCTAGGTACAACAATTATCAAGGTGACTGATGCGGAGCTTCTGAATGTTTTTGAATCAATAGATGAGAGTTCTAAAGAGGAATCAACACAAAATCAAAATTAAAACATCGAACCAAATATTATTACAGAGGTTCAAAAAACTTATTTGCATCAATCTTGTGAAGATTCATCGACTTCTGATATAACACAGAAAGAAGATACTGGATTAGCACACTCTCGTATTAAAATCAACCCCAAAACAACGAACTACACAGGAAAACACTACAGAAGGAGCAACTTTTAGGCGAAAAATGAGCTTTACTTATAGTTTAAACTCAGCTTATGGAAATAATGTACTAAAAGTATGCAAGGACAAAAACATTTTTTTGTCTACATTAGGACTAAATGAGTGGATGGTAATGAATTGGGTTAAGAGATCTGATGCAGGAATGGCAGAAAGTACAAAAGAACGAAATTATGTGCGAAGACTACCACGTCCACCGATGGCTAATGCTAGCAAAGATTATTTGGTGCAGTTTTTAGACAAACTTCCAAAATTGCCATCACATTACTGTAGAAAATCTACAATCGAAAGTTTACCTGGAGCCAACATATAATAATAGTATGAGTGATTTATACAAAGAAAAAAAGAATGTGAAACTTCCGATCCACCACAAAAGCCGTTAAGTAGTATTACTTTCCATTTAGTGCTCAAGGAGAAAAACATTAGGTTTCAATCTCCCAAGAAAGATAGATGTGATCTGTGTATCAGTCATGAAGTTGGCAACGCAGAAGAAGTATATCAAAACCACATAACAGCCAAAGAAAGAGCACGCAAAGAAAAGGCCTTCGACAAAAGTGAAGCAAAAAAAGGAAATTGTGTAGTTTTGACTATGGTAGGTCCAAGCTGTTTAGATCTGTCCAAGTTTGAATGCGTCGGAAAATACGATCACAGAAGAAAATACTTCACAAATATTACGTCCATCGACTCGTGAATTAAGCAAGTGTTCTAGTACCGCTGTTCTACCATCACTGTCTGAAATAGAAAATGCAGATCATGAAGTTAATTGCTCTTCCTTCTTAAGTCTACGTCCAAACAGCATGCAAAAAGAACCGCTTACAGACAACAAGTATTCGGAAGAAATAGATACCCTTCAAATATCTTTAATAATGCCTAGTACAAGCAAAACTCCAACGCCAATAGTTATTGAAAATGTCACGCCGACCCCATTCAAAGGAATGCCTTTCAAGAATGCATTTTTTTTTTCCGAAAACCGAGAATAATCCCAAAACCAATAAAGTCACTAAAAAGGTTAACTCCACTGTAGCTACTGCAGCAGAATTTATTGAACACCAAAGAAGGTTAGACAAAGAGAAAGAAGAAAAAGAAAAACTTCAACAACTGAGAAAATGTAAGGCATTAGAAAAGAAAAAACAAAAAGAAAACAATATTAAGATAAAACAAGCACAGACTGAAGAGAAAAAAGAAGAATCGAAAAAAAAATGTGTAATGAAGAAATTAAAAAATCTAAATATGAAGATAGAGATGCATCACGTCAACACCATAGATAATAATATTTCAATCCAAAACTCTTCAGACAGTCACGATGATTTTGTTTTTAATGTTTCTGCATGGCAGCAAATAAAACGCCGTTGCTATTTTGATTCAGATAATTCTGTTTAAATATTTATTCACCAAGTGCTTAATAAATAATTATATTTTAAGTTCATGTTAAATATCATGTATTGCTCAATTCAAGCAGCTGTGGCAGCAGCCAGCAGCGGCGCGAAGCACTTTCAGCTTTGAAAGAGTTTTAAACTTTATCTTCATTATTTTATAGGCCAGTATCGCTTGAAAAGATAAAACTGTCGGTGATCGATGCAGCGGTCGCTAGCAGTTTTGATCAGTATCAGCGATACTTAAGTAAATACACTAAATTTTAAGGTTCCGGTAGCGTTTTTGCTGGCAGATGGAGTCTCAGGAGAACAACGCAGTGAGCTTGTTAAACAGTGCATAGAACGGATCCACAATACGGGCATCAAAATTGTCGCATTGACATTTGACGGATGTGCAGCGAATTTATCAATGGCGCATCGCCTAGGTTGTTCCTTACAGAATAGGCAGGTAAAATTTGAAGATCTTATGACAAAGAACACATCGTCATATTAGACCTATGCCATATGATTATGCTCATCCGAAATACGTTACAGACGTATAAAATATTGGTCGACAAAGAAGTAAACAAGCTGAAGTGGCAATATTTAGTTGAACTTAATAAAATTCAAGAACATGAAAAGTAGTTCTATCTATCAAATAAATTAAGACAGCGCAACATCAACTTCCAAAGGATGCAGGTGAAATACCAACACAACTTTTTAGCGCAGATGTGGCGGAGGCTATACAATTTTGCTGTTAGGACTTAAGGCGTTTGGAATTTAAGGAAAGTGATGCCACCGAAAAGTTCTTATTTATAATCATAAATTTATTTGACATATTTATTTCACGCAATATGTAACACTGTGGTTTTAAAAAGGCTTTAAATGAGCGCAACGCGACACAGATTTTTGAATATTTAAATATGGCTTGTAAACATTTCACATTTAAAGCTTGAGAATAAAGTTCTATTAAAAAATAGCCCGCGAAAAACCGGTTTCTTGAGATTCCTCGGATGCGCCGAAGCTTTAAAATATCTATACTTAAGCCTCATTCAAGAAAAAAATATCATATACCTGCCATTTTAAAACTAAGACAGGACCACTTGGAGCTATTATTTGGTAACATTAGGTCACACGGTTGATTAAATAATAATCCACTGCAAGACAGTTTGTGGCAGCGTACAAAAACCTGTTAGTGCATGTAGAACTAAAAGATTTTGGGTCAGGAAAATGTACTGCCTTGGAGCAATTGTGTATTCTATATTTTTCGTCCGCAGTAGATCGTATTAACAAAACTTCCGCCGATTCCGGATTTTCTAAAAAATATTCTTTAGAAGACAATACTGTCCGGATAAAGCATACACACCAATAAACCTTTTTGCATAGTTGTTTCTGAATCGCATTAAGAGTAAATAGACGCTTATATATTATAAGGTGTTTTATTTATAGTCATAAGTAGCCTGCCGGAGTTTATTCATGGTCCTTCGAGCCGGATAGGCTAGGCGTGTTTTTGTGTGGTTCCGGCATCAGTGGTACGGTAGTACCACCAGTTCGTCACTATTGGCAGTGGATCGCTGCCAGAACATCCCTACAGCAAGGCGCCACGTGCGGCGTCAGGCAGTGGAGGAGCCGGGTGGCTACAACCCGGAGGAGCGACGGACAGGAAGAGGCAACCAGCGGTGGAGGTCATCAAAATATTGACTTAGAAAAATAATTCATGTAGTAACTTTGAAAAACAATTCAGTGTTTAGAATTAACTTCGTCAATATTAAGGTAATTTCCTGTTCTATTTTATAAGTTTAAGATGGAGTCGTTCAATGATCTGCAGGAAGACATAAGGGCCAAAATTCTTAAAGTTAAGACTAACTTTAAAAAGTCTCCCGAAGATAGTTTGACGGTTGCATATATTGAAACAAGATTAGAAAACTTGGAACAACAGTGGACCTTGTTTACAGATACTCATACCAAGATTATTAGTCAGGTTAAGCGAAGTGAATTGCATAGTTCAGATTATTACAAAAACTGTTTGTATGATGTGAATGTTGTATAAATTAAAACTGCCTGAGTCAGAATTAAAGTCAAGTTCAAATAGTCAATGTGATAGTTCAGCGAGACGTTTCAAGTTGCCTGAAATAAAAATACCTATCTTTTCCGGTAAGTACACAGAGTGGGCAGACATTTAGAGATTTGTTTTTAGGGCTTGTGCATAAAAACAGGTCTCTGGATGATGCTCAAAGATTTTGTTATTTAAGAGGTCACTTAACCGGGGAAGCCGAACAACTACTACGTAACATTAAGGTGACGTCGGACAGTTATCAAATTGCGTGGGAGAAATTAGATAGCATGTATAATAATAAAAGGTTTTTGGCTAACGGCATTTTGAAGCGTCTCCTAAATCAAAAAGGTATGTTGTCTGAATCAGCATCTGAAATTAAAAACTTAATAAGTACAACTTCGAATTGTTTAGACTCAATAAGAAATATTCGCGTGGATGTTTCATCTTGGGATATCCTGATTATCCACATTATAAGCGCTAAATTAGATAGAGACACGCGAAAAGCGTGGGAGTTGAAGGTGTCTTCAGATCAAAGTGACAAATTACCTACGTTTGAACAATTTTCTAATTTTTTGATAGGGCGTTTTAGAGGTCTAGAAAATATCGATTCTAAGGTACATCACAGTGAAAAAAAGTACTTCTAGCAAACTTAGAAACTTCAAATTTGGCACCAAGATAGGTTTTTAGCTACATATATAGGAAAAATTATAAAAACGGTAATAATTTATATACCTTAGGAAACAAATTTATATTTGCGGTTTTACAAGAACATGGTGTATGAATTTTGACTGCATTGTTAATTTTATTCTTTGTTTATGTACAAAAAGTAAAACAAATCGATTTATATTATTAATAAATTGTAATAATGTATTGAATATGCATATTAATAAACAAAACTAGGTTAAAATGAAATGAATAAGGCCGGGACTCCACCAAAGCGGAGACGAGACGAGCGGAGAGGAGATGTTTTTTAAACAACCAATAGAATTGAGTTATTGACACGTCTCCTCTCCGCTCAGCTTCAGTGGAGATCGCTGTGCGGAGATGTGTAATATTTGTATGTCGCGATGGAAGCGGAGATGTGAGCTGTGCGCGGACGACGCGCAGTGGAGACGAGAGATGTGAGCGGCGTGCAGTGAGCGATGTCACCCTCCTCCCTCTCGCCCGCTAGCAACCCGCAGAACCCCGCGCGCGCGCCGGCCGGCCATCTTGCTAGTACCGTGCACGCGAGCACACGCTTATAATTCGTGCAGTTTGTATTTTTCAACGTAAACAATTAGTTAATTTAAATAAAACGTAATGGATGAACAATTTATTGAATCAGTAAAAAAATATCCATGTCTATGGAACACATCAATAGATACCTATAAACTTACTGACGTCAAAGATGCAGCTTGGGAGAACGTTTTGAAAGAAACTCAATTATCTGACGGTAAGTGCAATTTATTATACTAAGTATTTCGTTCAAGTAATATTGTAATACGAGTGTCTTGCCATGGAACGGCGCCCTCGTTGTTGAAATAACTACAGAATTTTTCTCGAACTTGATAGGCATCCATATTGTCATTCGATAATAGATTTTCCACGTTTGTGTCGTTAAACATAGTCGTGGCCAAACCCGTTTCATTATTATCTAGATAGCCAGGCATCTTGTCAATTAAAAAGTTGTGTAGAACACACGTTGCTTTTATCACTTTTTCCACTGTTTCTATTTTACATTCAAATTCTTTACGGTATACGTACCATTTCCGTGATAATACACCAAATGTAGCTTCCACAATACGACGAGCTCTTGAAAGTCTATAATTGTATGTTCGTTTTTCGTTATTTAAATTATCGCGTGGATATGGTCTCATTAAGTTAGGCATCAAAGGGAATGCTTCGTCTCCAATAAAAACAAACGGTACAGGTTCTCCATTTTGGTACAAGGGTTGTGGCTGTGGTAGATTTAGTCTGTTTTCTCTCAAACGAATTCCGAATATACTATCAGCAAAAATACCACCATCGCTGAACCTTCCCATTGAACCTATATCTACCATAATTATTCTTCGGGTAGCGTCGGCTACGCACATCATTACAGTTGAAAACCTGTGTTTATAACAGTAATATGAGGACCCAGATTTTGGGGGTGCAAACATGTACACATGCTTGCCATCAATGGCCCCGACGCAGTTTTTGAATTGCCAGATTTCTTCAAATTGCTTTGAAATTTTTTTCCAATCATTTTCATTAAGTTCTGGCATAACCAAAGGTTGTAATACTGTCCACAAGGCATCGCAGACATCTTCTATAATTCTTGGAACAGTCGATTTTCCAATCCTAAAATTTTCAGCTATTTGTGAAAATTTTGAACCAGTCGCCAAATACCTGTGATAATTATAATATAGATTTATATTTGTGTCGTGGTTTCAGTTAGAATAGAAGGGTCATTTCAAAATAATATCTTAATCAGTGTCGTGTTGTTTCCGGAACTATAAAAGATTAGGCATTACTGAAATTATGTATTTACAGAATTTTCACTCGTTCAAAAGTTATAGCCATTTTTAAATAATAGAAAATAAACAATTAAAAGTCTAAGATTCACACGAGCACAACACATTGAAATCAAACAAATAAAATGGATTTATCACTCGTTATTTATTAACATTTCAAATTTCGACGCCGCCGTCTGCCGCGACCACGTACGAGAGATACAATCCGTTTTGTATGTTTGATTTCAGATATTTTTATTTATAAATTGGTTTCCCTTGAAACTCTGGTATTTTTTAAATATTTATAATGGTTATAAATTCTGCATGAGTGATAATGCGGTAAGTATATTTTGACTATGGCAATGTCAACATTTAATATTTATAATGATTTCAATTATTTTTATTTCAGTAAAAACGGCTAAATCTAAGTGGAAAAAGTTGAGAGACAGCCACCGGGACGCATTAAAAAGGAAGAATGCCACTAGAAGTGGACAGAGTGGTAAACAAATTCGTGAATGGAAATATGAGAAGGTAATGGAATTTTTGATACCATATATGACGAATAGAAACAGGACTACAAATTATACCTCACAAACAAATATAAATGAACAGGAAACAAATTCATTGGAAAATAATGTAACCGATGAGTTTTTTGAAACATCAAGCAATCATACAAGAAGCACTCCAGAAGATCGTCCATCTGTACAACATTCGCCGTCACCGACATCAAGCGTCTCAGCCTCGACATGCAGAAATGCAACAAGAAAATCGGATGAAATAAGTAATTTACTTATACAGCACCATGCAAACCGTGAAAGAATACGCCAAGAAAAACTAGAAATACAATCATTGATAGAGAAAAATAATACCCTTGACGAAATGGACACTTTTTTTCTGTCGATATCAAAAAGTGTAAAAAAACTTTCTCAATATATGCAGCTTCAGGCTAAACGTAAAATTTTCAATGTTCTTTTAGAATTGGAAGAA
Organism: Diachrysia chrysitis; assembly: GCA_932294365.1. Taxonomy (NCBI): domain Eukaryota; kingdom Metazoa; phylum Arthropoda; class Insecta; order Lepidoptera; family Noctuidae; genus Diachrysia; species Diachrysia chrysitis. Next base: position 799,340 of record OW028659.1, on the reverse strand, counting down.
CTTGAGCTACAAAACACATGGTATAACACAAATGAAAATAATTGGTATTCCCCCGGTTACACTTCAGCACCGGGTCCAAGTTCGACACCGGGTCCTAGCTCAACACAGGCACCGGTTCTTACATCAACACAGGCCGGTGGTCCTAACTCAACACAGGCACCGGTTCCTAGCTCAACACAAACACCGGGTCCAAGTTCGACACAGGCACCTGTTCCAAGCTTGGAAGATACGCACATGACCGATGAACAGATAGAAGAAGCATTCAGAAACGAAGAAGACACATATGATAATTTGTAACTATATGGAAAAGAAAGCAATATGTCTCATGTGATTTACTGTTATAATTTTTTTGTACGTTATGTTTCTAATATAACCTTACGTTTTTTTTGCTACTCCCAGAACGGCAGTTGATTTTTTTGTTTTCTTTATGAATAAATAAGATAATATAAAAATATATTTGGTTTTTACATAATATGCATCACTCCAGTCTCCCGGAGGGGTAGAAAGAGACAACGGATTTCGATTTCTCGTAATCCTTACATACCTCAGTTTACATAATATTTTTCATGTATTCTCGTACTTCTTGATTCTCGTTTTGAGTACTTCTCACTTAGCCCTTTTACACAAAAAAAAACAAACACTCAAAAAAGACTGATCACATTCAAACGCAGATAACACACATAAACACAAACACACATTAACAAAAAAATAATTAGGTAGGTACTTACTTTAAACATACTGCTAGCCGCTCTTGGGTGCAGATAGATCTCCTGTAGTTAGTATCTTGCTTAAATATATGCGGTTTAATTAAGTTATGTAGTTCATAGAATATATTCCTCGGTAGTCTGTAGGACTTGGTAAAACTTTCATCATCTAACTCATTAAACAGAGTAAAAAATTCTCCATGACTGGTATGGTAATACAAGTGACTTCTTTTCCAAAACCGATGTTTTCTTTTGTTTTGGTAGTATAAAGCTATCAATTCTGCTTCTTCAGACTGTAGTTCTTCTTCAAGTAAAAGAAGATACTTTTTTTGTAATAATAGCGACATCGTCTACCTTTCGTGTCAGAATGCGTACTGAGCACTCAACGCCTCGCACCCGAGCTGAAAAACATCTCTTCTCGCACAGCACACAGCACACCGCACACATCTCCGCTTTGGTGGAGTCCCGCGAGCTGAAAAACATCTCTTCTCGCACAGCACACAGCACACCGCACACATCTCCGCTTTGGTGGAGTCCCGCGAGCTGAAAAACATCTCTTCTCGCACAGCACACAGCACACCGCACACATCTCCGCTTTGGTGGAGTCCCGGCCTAAAGCTAAAATTTTCATACATATCAATGCAATGCGATAAATACTCTATGCTCGCTCGATAGATTGTGTTGTACTTGGTCTAAATCGCGCTATGGTTTCGGTACATAGCGTTGTATTAGTATACTTTAAAATGTTTTGAATAATTTCATCTGATAGCGCCATCTATCTATGAAATAACTACTGTGAATCTAAAAAAATATTACAATATTATTCAACGAATAAATACGTAGTTAAGTTAGTACTGTTAGTAGCCGTATTAGCTTGTCCTAGCTCAACACAGGCACCGGTTCTTACATCAACACAGGCCGGTGGTCCTAACTCAACACAGGCACCGGTTCCTAGCTCAACACAAACACCGGGTCCAAGTTCGACACAGGCACCTGTTCCAAGCTTGGAAGATACGCACATGACCGATGAACAGATAGAAGAAGCATTCAGAAACGAAGAAGACACATATGATAATTTGTAACTATATGGAAAAGAAAGCAATATGTCTCATGTGATTTACTGTTATAATTTTTTTGTACGTTATGTTTCTAATATAACCTTACGTTTTTTTTGCTACTCCCAGAACGGCAGTTGATTTTTTTGTTTTCTTTATGAATAAATAAGATAATATAAAAATATATTTGGTTTTTACATAATATGCATCACTCCAGTCTCCCGGAGGGGTAGAAAGAGACAACGGATTTCGATTTCTCGTAATCCTTACATACCTCAGTTTACATAATATTTTTCATGTATTCTCGTACTTCTTGATTCTCGTTTTGAGTACTTCTCACTTAGCCCTTTTACACAAAAAAAAACAAACACTCAAAAAAGACTGATCACATTCAAACGCAGATAACACACATAAACACAAACACACATTAACAAAAAAATAATTAGGTAGGTACTTACTTTAAACATACTGCTAGCCGCTCTTGGGTGCAGATAGATCTCCTGTAGTTAGTATCTTGCTTAAATATATGCGGTTTAATTAAGTTATGTAGTTCATAGAATATATTCCTCGGTAGTCTGTAGGACTTGGTAAAACTTTCATCATCTAACTCATTAAACAGAGTAAAAAATTCTCCATGACTGGTATGGTAATACAAGTGACTTCTTTTCCAAAACCGATGTTTTCTTTTGTTTTGGTAGTATAAAGCTATCAATTCTGCTTCTTCAGACTGTAGTTCTTCTTCAAGTAAAAGAAGATACTTTTTTTGTAATAATAGCGACATCGTCTACCTTTCGTGTCAGAATGCGTACTGAGCACTCAACGCCTCGCACCCGAGCTGAAAAACATCTCTTCTCGCACAGCACACAGCACACCGCACACATCTCCGCTTTGGTGGAGTCCCGCGAGCTGAAAAACATCTCTTCTCGCACAGCACACAGCACACCGCACACATCTCCGCTTTGGTGGAGTCCCGCGAGCTGAAAAACATCTCTTCTCGCACAGCACACAGCACACCGCACACATCTCCGCTTTGGTGGAGTCCCGGCCTAAAGCTAAAATTTTCATACATATCAATGCAATGCGATAAATACTCTATGCTCGCTCGATAGATTGTGTTGTACTTGGTCTAAATCGCGCTATGGTTTCGGTACATAGCGTTGTATTAGTATACTTTAAAATGTTTTGAATAATTTCATCTGATAGCGCCATCTATCTATGAAATAACTACTGTGAATCTAAAAAAATATTACAATATTATTCAACGAATAAATACGTAGTTAAGTTAGTACTGTTAGTAGCCGTATTAGCTGCATATTGTTCGTGATTATAAAAAAAAGTAGTTTTACGTCAACATAGCTTCAAAATAATTATTGTAATCTATACGTAGTTACATAAACTAAGTTGATTATTACGTGTTCTTTCGTTTAGTTTTTAGTTTATTAAGAGATAGGGAATGGGCTCTAAGCAAAGCAGCAGCTGAAGCACAAGAAATAATAAAATCGCCTAAAAAGAAAAGAAAGAGACCTACAAAAAATAAATGAGATCCCACCAAAAACATTCAATGTAAAAAGAGAGTTAGAGAGAGTTTTTTTTTTTCTCGTGGGTAGTCGAAGTGATCAGACGTGTTTTTTGTGTGCTCCTTATTGTTTAAATAATTTCATATTCATATTCATATTCATATTTATTTGCATTCCACAATGTATAAGGGATTTTACAAAATGGCTTAAAGCTAAGTACAATCATGGACCCTGTAGGGCACAGCAAAATAAAATTAAACTTACATCTAAAATTAAAACAATTAAAAAAATTATATATAAAAATTCAGCGAATGTACTTAATTAAACTTCTACATTTATTTATTTTTCTTATAGGAACTTGAGACTTAAGCTAATTGTATATATTAAATAACAAGTATTTATTCGGTACATAGGTATTTACTAAAATAACAGGAGTAGGTGACTGGAAAGTATGATGTGCTTGTTGTTATGTTTTATGTTGTATATGGACAATATTGTTATCATTAATATATTCATTAATCGAGTAGTAGGCTTTGTTGATGAGGATGTTCTTAAGTGCACGTATGAATTTAATTTCGCTTGTTTCATTTTTTAAAGAGTCTGGTAGTTTATTAAATACTTTAATGGACATTACATAAGGGCTATTACTGTGAAGTGTCATGTGTGAAGAGGGGAGCATTAACATGTTCTTGTGTCTAACTGGCCGATCGCTATGTTTATTTCCACGGGTTATGAAAAAATATGTATTTTTTCTTACAAATTTACATATTTCTAAGATATAAATAGATGGTAATGTTAATATTAGATATTTTATGTAAATTGGTTTGCAGCTGTCGGTTTGCTCTAAATTAACTATTATACGAATTAATTTCTTTTGGAGAATGAATAGTGTATGGGCATCAGTACTGTTTCCCCACATAATAATGCCGTAGCTGAGCCATGAGTAAGCGTAGGCGTAGTATGTGGTGAGGGCAGTCTGTATGTCGGTAGTTTTTTTAACTTCTCGTAGTGCGTAACAGAATTTTGAGATTTTTGAGTGTATATGTTTGATGTGTGGTTTCCAGGTAATGTGTGTATCTATGATGAGACCTAATAATGAAAAATTGTTAACGACCTCTATTTGTGTGCCGTTAGTTGTCAGGTTAACAGTAATTGGAGCTTTTTGTCGTGGATGAAAAGTCATAACTTTTGTTTTTTTATAATTTATTTCGAGATTGTGTTCAGTTAACCACTTCGTTGTTTTATTTAGTATTGAGTTTAACTGTTCAGTTATATCATTGACGTTCTGGCTAGTAGTGAGTAAGGATATGTCGTCCGCGAATAGAACACATGGTTCATCCATTATTTTTGGTAGGTCGTTGATGTAGGTAATGAATAAGAGGCATCCAATGACACTACCTTGTGGAATTGATGCATTAATAATCTTTTTGTCGGATCTTACATGTGTTATTTGTTTGAGGTCGTGGTCAAAGTAATCTATTTCAACATATTGCTCTCTGTCTTTCAGGTATGATGCAAACCAGTTATGTGTTGTTCCGCGAATCCCTATACCATGTAATTTTTCTAGAAGTATTTTAAATTGCACTTTGTCATATGCTTTGGTCATATCTAAGAGGATTCCTGCTGCGTACTTCTTGTTATTAAGGGCATTTAATATTTCCTGCATGTATTTATAGACTGCTAGGGAAGTGGATCGCCGTCTTCGAAATCCGTGTTGGCCTTCGTCAAACACTTTAAATTTTTCACAGAAATTGTAAACACGGTCACACATAGCTTTTTCATATATTTTGGATGACGTAGGGAGAAGGGCTATTGGTCTATAGTTACTGGGATCGGTTTTAATATTTTTCTTGTATATTGGTTTGATAATGGCTTTTTTTAATTGGTTTGGAAAAATACCTTCGTCAAAGGACTGGTTTATACAGACACAGTAAGGTGCCGCGAGTTCGTCAGCACATTGTCTAATTAATGACGGGGGTAGCTCATCTACGCCATGACTTTTTTTATTCTTAAGGGATTTTATGATTCTCTCTGTTTCTCGGATATCTAAAGGTCGAAGAAAGAGGGTATTTTCTATAAGGTTGCGGACAGGTAAACCTTGAGCCTCACTGCCAGTTGGACGCGAAGATGCGTCACCTATTGTTGCAAAGAAGTTATTAAATTGGTTAACTATTTCCTTAGGGTCTTCAATTACCATATTATTTATTTCTAATTTGATGTTATTTTTAATCGAACACGTTTTTTTATTTGTACGTTCGTTTACTATGCTCCACATCGCTTTAACTTTATTTTGTGAGGTTTTAATTTTATTTATGTACTGTAGTTTTTTAGATGCAGTCACTACTTGCTTTAAGACTTTTTCGTACTTTTTATAGTATTTATTTATTACGTCACTATTTGTCTTTACACTAAATATTTTTAATAGTCTTTTATTTGTACATGATTGTTTAATGCCTTTTGTTAGCCAGTATTTTTTATAATATGTTCTTAATTTTATTTTTATTTTGGGTATGTGTTGGTTAAGAGTGTCGATCAATATTTTGGAAAAAGCGTTATAGTTCTGGTTTGCGTCCTGTGTCTCTATTAAAACCTCTCTCCAGTTGATTGATGTTAGAGCAGATTTAAAAGATTCTATTTTTGTTTTAGTGTATAGTCGTTTTTCTGTGTACCATAGTGTTTGTTGTGGTCGTTGTGGGATATTAAGATCTATAATTGTGCAACAATGATCTGAGAATCCTAGGTCCTCCACAGATGTGTTTGATTCTTTAATAGTAAAATTCGTAAATATAAGGTCTAGGCATGTTGATGTAGTTTGTGTTATATGAGTAGGATGTTTGATGTGTTGCGTGTATTTATATTCGGACATGAGATCTATTAACGTACTGCATTTAGTGTCGCTTTTCAAAATATCTATATTGAAATCCCCGCCGAGAACTATGTTGTGTTTGTAATATTTATTATTTATGTAGTTGAGTATAAGGTTGAGTTGACTATGGAATGTAATTTCTTCTCTTCTGTTCCAATTATAATTAAATCGCAGATTTAATGAAATAAAAAGCTACTACCCCGCACACCCCTTATTGCTATTTATTACAATTTAACAATATAATCAATAAAATCATGGATAACAAGTTTGTTAATAGTTTGGAGGACCTCGAACACTTGTTCAGTAGCCGTATGGCTGAGTATGAAGATAAGCTGACCAAAGCCACTTCAGGAACCGGCGCTGCAGCTACAACTGTGTCTTCTATCAGCAGTGAGTTCAGTGACTTTAAAACATTCGTGTGGCAAGCACTCTCCAAGCTGAAAGCCCAGGTTGAGTTGCTTGGCCTGGGTTTCGATAGACATGAAACTCTAATGCGCAGGAAAGTGTTACTGATTGACGGTGTGCCTGAAAAACCAGAGGAGAAGGTACATGAAACTGTGACTGAGATCATGACTGGCAAATTAATGCTGAAGGAGCTAAAGGACGTCAATACCTTGCATGTTTGCCACCGGCTGGGATCTTCCAAGCAGAGAGTACGTCCAATACTGGTGAGATTCTTCAAAATCGAACATCGGCAACTCGTGTGGGACAGCAAAAAGCAGTTGAAGGGAACTGGCATCACCATCTCCGAATTCCTGACCCAGACCCGGCATCAAGCATTCCTCGCTGCTCGGAAACATTTTGGCATGAAGAATTGTTGGTCCACCGAAGGCAGGATTGTTATACTGTGTCCGGATAATTCACGACGGAAGATCGAAACGTTAGGTGAGCTCAACGAGTTGACAACCCGTTTTCCTTGTGGCAATGTCGAATCCGCGAGCTTAAATCCTGGTTCTCCTAAAGTCGCCCAGGACACCACCAAGGTGCAGCGAAAAGCCCGGCGTCGGAATTAACCACTGTACTTCACATAACTTATCATCCATGTAGTTTACTTAAAATAATTTTTATCTGTCGGTACTTTCATACTGCTTCTTGACTTGGAACGTTACTTTGAATTTGTTCTTAGTCCTACCCTAGGTATTTTTAGCTTTGTAACGATGATGCAAATAATTTCTCAATTACATCTTTTTACTAATGTTTTCTTTTAAAATCTACCGTGCTGATTATGACAGCTGTCATGTCAATATTGGTTTGTCAAGTCAAGATGACATTTGATGTTGCGTTTTGTTAATCGGTCGAACTTTTTAATTAGTTCGACTTTTTGCCTTTTCGACCTATTATTGTTGTTTGTACATTGTTATTTATTTTTTAACTCTTTTAAATTTACCAGCGAGAAGGGGTGGTCGTTGGTATGGCTATTTGTAAATTTTATTGAGTAGTTTAAGACTTAAAATAACGATATTATTTTGTGTAACTATATATATAATTATTTATTTAACTCTTTTATGGATGCTCCAGTTAATTTTCTCCAGCTTTTTCTCATGCTCTTCCGATTCTTGCAGTTATGTAAGTGCGGATGATGTGAGTTCTAGTGCGTCCTCTCCTACCTTACATGACCAAATCTCTTCTGTTTTTCTTGATCGTAAGAATAATTTTAATGTTGTGCATATTAACGCTCAGAGTGTTCCGTGCCATTATCCTGATCTTCTAGCATCTTTTAGCAATGCAAATGTCGACGCGCTTCTTATATCTGAAACATTCCTCAAGCCCTCACTCCTCTCTACTCAATTTCCTCTTCCCGGGTTTGTTCTTATTCGTAACGACAGATCCGGGAAGGGTGGCGGAGGTGTTGCTATATACTTGCGCGCCGACTTGCAGTACAAATTTGTGCAGGTCTCACCCTCTTTATACACCGAGTCAGCAGAGTTTATATTTCTCGAAGTCTCTTTAAAAAGTTCTAAAATTCTTCTCGGTGTCTTTTATTCTCCCAATCTACGCATAGACTATTTTAACTCTCTTGACTCTTCTCTAAGCGACTTGTGTCCTGTCTATGAACAAGTTATTATTATGGGTGACTTTAATACGTGTTTGCTTAAGAACGATTCTCGTTCTACCAGACTTATTTCTCTCCTTTCCTCTTATAACTTAAATGTTCTGCCTCTCTCTGCCACTCACTTTTCTCCTAACTGTACTCCTTCTCTCTTAGATATTGCTATAGTCTCTTCCCTTGACAAAGTCACTGGACACGGCCAACTTACGGCACCTTTTTCATATCACGACCTCATCTACGTATCTTATCGCATTCGGACTCCTAAACAAAAGGCACAATTCCTACATATGCGTAATTACAATGCGATAGATCTGGACGCTTTGCAGAGCGACGTTGACTCACTGGACTGGTCACCAGTTATCGACTGTCCCAGTACTGATGGAAAGGTCGCATGTTTTAATACCTTGGTCCTTAGTTTAATGGACAAACATGCACCTATTCGCCGTATTAAAGTCAAACATAAGCCTGCTCCGTGGATTACGGCCGAAATAAGAGACATTATGGCCCGCCGAGACAGAGCTAAGAATAAATTTAAGTGTAGGCCATCTGAGGTGTTCCTTAGCTATTACAAGGTTCTGCGTAACCGTTGCAGTCGTCTGTGCAGAGATGCTAAAAGACGCTACTTCCACGAATCTCTTAATAACCGCAATTCATCCGATGTTTGGAAATTCCTTAAATCTGTCGGTATCGGCAAATCATCTCCTACCTCCTACAAGGACATCAGCCTAAATGAGTTAAACAAGTTTTTCTCTTTATCTCCAATCAATTTAGCTGCTGATGTCAAAACTTCAACCCTGCTTGATCTTTTGAGCTTGCCGGTACCAAATTGTCCTATTTTCTTTCTTAGTCCAGTTTCCGAGATTGACGTTGAAAAGTCTCTGCTTGCAATATCCTCCACAGCAGTTGGCAGTGATAACGTGTGCTCGAGAATGATCCGTCCCATCCTCCCCAGTTTGCTCCCCATCCTTACCCATATTTTCAATCACTCCCTATATACTTGTAATTTCCCATGCGCCTGGAAACAGGCACATATTATACCTTTACCCAAGATCTCCAATCCTTCGTTATCATCTCACTTCAGACCCATTTCCATTCTCCCTTACCTCTCCAAGGTACTCGAGCATATCGTTCACAAGCAGATTACTGATTTTTTAACGTCGAACTCTCTCATATCTCCTTTTCAATCTGGTTTCCGCTCTGGTCACAGCACAGTTACGGCTTTGTTGAAGGTAACTGATGACATCCGCTGGGCAATGGAGAATAAGATGTTGACGGTCCTTGTCCTGCTGGATTTCAGCAGCGCCTTCAACTCCGTGGACTTTGATGTGTTACTAGGCATCCTTAAATCCTACAATTTCTCTCCCACTTCTCTAGCCTGGCTAGAGTCTTATCTTCGGGGGCGCTCGCAGTGTGTCCGCCTCGACGAGTCTTACTCTGATTGGTGTGATCTCGCGGTGGGCGTTCCCCAGGGTAGCGTCCTCTCTCCTCTCCTGTTCTCAGTTTTTATTAACTCTGTAACTAGAGTCATTTCTTCTCACTTCCATCTCTATGCGGACGACTTGCAGCTGTATCGTCACTTTGGAGTAGCTGAGGCAGACGTTGCTATCGCAGCTATGAACGATGACCTTGCCTCCATTGGTACATGGGCTAACACTTATGGTCTTAAAGTTAACCCATCGAAATCACAGGCCATTATCATAGGTAGCAGGTCCATGTGTAGTCGGCTAAACCGGTCGTCGATGACGCGTTTGTGTTTTGATGGTGTTCCGATCAGCTTCTCGGATACGGTTAAAGACCTGGGAATTATCGTAGATGCAAATCTCTCGTGGTGTCCTCAGGTTGCCGAAGTTGGTCGTAAAGTCTACTACTCTTTCCACTCTCTCAGATCTCTTCAATACTTTCTACCTTTTCAAACCAAAATCTCTCTTGCCCAGTCGTTAATCCAACCTATAATTGACTATGCAGATGCTTGCTACTTGGATGCTACCGAGGAGCTATTAAATAAACTTGAGCGCTTGCAAAACTTGTGCATTCGTTTCGTATTCGGCCTGCGCAAATATGACCACGTCTCTCATTTTCGCAAGCAGCTCAAGTGGCTCCCGATTCGTTTTCGCCGGAACACTCGCATATTATGCCTCCTCTATAATATCCTTCATAACCCTACATATCCTTCTTACCTGCGTGAACGCTTTACTTATAATCGACCTTCCCATGTCCCTTGCAGATCCCACATTAAATCCCTTTTACATTTCCAATCCCACTCAACCGACTTTTATTCTTATTCGTTCACTGTTCACGCAGTGAGGCTCTGGAACTCACTTCCTCCTAACATTCGAGAATCCAAATCTTTATCTCTCTTCAAGAAACACGTAAAAGAGCACTATCTCAGCATGTAATTGATTTTTTAATCTATTGCATATTTATATATTATTTTACCCGTCTATATATGTAAGGTTTATTATTATCTTTATATCTTGTATATATTTGTATATATGTATATATTATCTATATTAAATTGTAATTTTAATTTTACATAATGTTTTTGCTTTTCTTTTAAATAAGTTGCACACTGTTGGCTATTATTATCTACCACTTCTCCTTTCGCGGGTCTGCTGGTAGAGATTTCTTTAGAAATAAGCAGTACCTTTGTACATCTGTTATAATTATGTTGTTTCTTATGACTTTGTGTGTGTACATAAATTATTAAATAAATAAATAAATTATCTGACGAATAATTTTGAATTTTTGACAGTTCTTCCTTACAAAATCTGTCAGACGTCAATTTTATTCAACGAATAAAAGTTATCTAGCGTTGGAAAAATCAGCCCTTAGAATCGTTATTTGATTCTCCACGCAAAGTAAAGTTACGCCGTACATTACGTCGCAAGATAATACTGGAAAGCAAACATAAGGCTATCATTGACTCATTAGGATAAAAATTAGTCGTCTGAAAAAGCAGAAAGCCTTTTTCAAATGTATTATCAATACTCTGAAGAAACAAAGATTCATCAATGAAGATGTACATAATGTCCTAGAAGGAAATTTATTTGCCACTAATTTATACTCGCAAATGTCAAAAAACAAATAAAAGGTCAAGGTAAACGGCCTCCTAAGTACTCGCCGGAATTTCGGAAATTTTGTTTGACACTGCACTTTTTGTCACCACGTGCTTATAGTTTTGTCAGAAGAAAATTTGAGACATGCCTCCCACATTCCAAAACTTTGACTAAATGGTACTCTAATATCGATGGTTCCCCAGGACTCACTGAAGATGCCTTTCAAAAACTGAAATCCAAAAGAGAACAGTCTGAAAAAAACCTTATCTGCGCACTAATTGCAGATGAAATGGCTATCCGGCAGCAAAAATGTTAGAACAATAAAACCCATAGAGACGACGGGCTTGTTGACATCGTTTCTGGTCCCGATGAAAATATAAACAGAAAGGCTACCGAGACATACGTTTTTATACTGGTCTCACTGAATGAGCCCTGGAAGTTACCAGTTGCCTATTTCCTTACTAACGGGCTAAGGCCTCTTTTCCATTACACGGTTTCTCGCCGTGAAAATCTACGGTTAATTCGCCGCGTGTAGGCACGGTCGTCAGTGTGGTATGGATCACTATATGAGCTTGTCGACATGCACGGTGGCGCCAAGGCACGGCGCCGCGGCCGCGTGCGCCGTGACTGCCCCTCGGCGCGCCGCGTCTACGCACGGCGTGATTTTCACCAGTGTTGTATGGCAGTCTATCGGGGTGTGTCGACGGTGCCGGACGTACGCACGGATTCGTGACCGCTTATATACGCTGTTTCGCGACTTATATACGCTGTTTCGCGATTTTATTATAAAATGAACATAAATCAAGAATTATTAATTACGTTGATTCAAGAAAGGCCTGTAATATGGGATAAGACCATCGACGATTATAAAAATAAGCGGCTTAAATATGATTCCTGGAAAGAAATATTTATTCATTTCCAGCCCACATTTGAAGATTTAAGTGGTGATGAGAAAAACAAGTTTGGTAAGTTACAGATATTTAATTATTAACTTTTTACTTATGCATAGTTGTTTTGATAGGAGAGGCGACCTTCGTTAGATACAAAATATTGTGCAAATCTGTTGCGAACTTCATTAGCCGCCAAACTTCCGCGAACTGCATTCGTGATAGGTAACTGGATTAGTTCCGATTCTGAATCAAGGGTGGACTCATTTTCACTCGCATTGTGAAACTGAAAGTTTTCCTGCTTATGTATAAAATTTTGCAAAACACAACATGTTTTCACAATATCAACTGCCAAATCGATGGACACATTCATTGGCCGGTGAAAAATTCGCCATTTATTGGATAAAATGCCAAACGCACATTCAACAAATCTTCGCGCTCTGGTGAGTCTGTAGTTAAATGTACGTTTTAATTGATCAAGCTGATGACCACCAAATGGACGAAGCAAGTGATAATGCAAAGCAAAGGCTTCGTCCGCAACGAACACATATGGCAAATCGTAGTCAATTCCAGGCAAACGTGTTGCATCGGGTAGATTTAATCCGTTGTTTGTTAAATTTTTCCAAAATGGGGTCTCTTTAAACACACTGGAATCACACTCCTTTCCGTAGGCGCCAACGTCAACAAATATAAAGTTGTAATCGCTATCTACTACTGCCATCAAAACTATAGAAAAAAAATGTTTGTAATTTAAAAACATCGAGCCACTATCAATTGGCTTAATAAGTCTGATGTGTTTTCCATCGACCGCTCCTAAGCACAGCGGGAAGTTGGAAGATTCTTGAAATTTGCTTGCAATGTGTAGCCAGTCTTCTTTAGATGGCATTTTCATATATTCTTTATACAGTTCTAACCAAATGTAGTGGCATACTTCACGTACGATGCAACTTATGGTTTTTATTCCAATTCTATAGCTGTAGTATAGGTCAGTAAAGGTATCTCCTGTTGCTAGATACCTGAAATATAAAACAAAACGGTTCAGGTTCAAATACTAAAACCCCATTTTAGGTCGGGGTCGATTCAGTTTAGGTCGGGGGTTTTTATAAATTTTGAATTTAATAATTATTATTTATTTATTTTCAGGGCAAATGGTGATGAAGAAGTGGACCAATATGAAAGATAGCTGGATAAAATATGACAAAAAAATTAATGAATGTAAGTCTGGTTCTTCAGCAAAAAAAATAAGAAAATATATGTTCTATGATGAAATGATGTTCCTAAAAAAAAATGTTGAGCATCGCAAGACCGATTCTAACATGACTGAACATGTTCATGATTCTAGCCTCAGTAATGAAAATTTTGATAGTGCAGTCCCGAATCAATCAAGCTCGGGATACACTGAACGGAGTGAGACGCAAAGGGCTAAAAAAAAAAGAAAAAATGAACTAAGTGAAGTTGACATTAGGTTTATGAAGTTTATGGATTCAGCAGAACGAGATGAGAAAAAGAAAAGCCGTAGTATGAACTTTTTTATGGGAATCGCTGATACAGTTGACAAGTTCAGTGATGAAAATATGATAGACTTTCAGTTTCAAGTAATTTCAATAATTAAAAATATTCAACAAAGACAGTGTACTCAGTATATACCTACATCAAGAAACCAATGGGATCAAGGCCATCAAGGATATTTAAGTGGTACAGCATCCTCAAATGCGCAATCGTCAACATATGGATATTCTACAGCTGCTAGATCGGGCTATGGAATAAGTCGTCCACAGACGTCTTCTCATGATTTTGGACACGGTTCTGGTTTAGAGCCAATCCACTACCGACCCGAATCACAATTATCTGTACATAGTGTAAATGCGGAAAGTATCTCGGCAGATTCTCAAGTTTCTATTGAAGACGAATTCGATTTTAGTACCGCACTTGAGTAGCATTTTCAGCGTAGTGTATTTTTTGATTTACTTGTTCTTAAATTAATAATTATTAAAATTCAATTACATGTAATAATTTTGTTTGTGTGCAATAAACAATTTTAAACTAAAATATGTCATTTAATTTTGTACCTACTTACCTCAGAGTTACAGCCAATCTTTCTGCGGGCGATATACTCTCTCGCATAAAAGTATCTTGATGTTTTAGTTCCTGGGATAATTTTTGGAGCAAGTTGTCGAATGTAGTTTTCTGCATTCTAAAATAATTGTAAAACTTGTCTTCATCTTCTCTCAATTGATTCTTGACAAGTGTATGAAACGCGCCATATTCCTCCCTTTTTTCTAAAATCGGATGTATCCAAAACCTTACTTCCCTTTTTTTTTCTATTTTCTTTTTCCTATATATGTAATAAGCAACTATAATCTTTTTTTTCGTAAGAAAATTCATGACGCAGCACGTCCTACACAGCCCGAGTAAAAAGCGCTACTAGCCAGTACTTACCAATGTCTCGCGCGGTGATTTTGCCGTATCATGTACAAGCTAGCACGTTTTTTCAACCGTACGGCTTACACACCGTACGTTTGAACAACCGTGTAATGGAAAAGAGGCCTAACAGGAGTTCCAAAAAGTGATATTATTAAGATTATTCTTGGAAGATGCAACGATGTAGGAGTAGATGTTGTGTCACTTACTTTTGACGGACATCCTACAAACCTGTCCGCAATGGAAATACTGGGTTGTGAAATTAAAGGTGATCCGACGCATTTAAAAACGACATTCAAACACCCTTACGCCCAATATGATGTCGCCGTTTTTTTGGATCCCTGCCACATGGTAAAATTAATAAGGAATCATTTTGAATCCAAAGAATGTTTCTTGAATGAGAATAAAAAAGAAATACGATGGGAATACGTAAAAAAATTGTGTGATTTACAAATTAAAACTGGCTTACATCTAGCTAGAAACTCATACGTATTTGTGGACTGATTAAATGTAGTAGATGTATTCAGGCAATTTAGAGTTATCTCCTTAATCGAAAACAACAATTGAAAGTAGGTGACAGTTTAAGTGGTCTGCTCCCTATAGACTTTGGTATTCCCCAGGGTAGTACATTAGGCCCAACCCTGTTTGTATTCTACATGAACGACATCCTTAACGTCCACTTGACCATCATATTCAGACGCTCTCCCATTCCCAAATGCCTATGATAATCAACCTCGCGGCCCTGCTGGCTACAGCAGTCCTTTGCTTCCAGCCTGGTACAGAAGCAGGAAATCCTCTTGTATGTACAATCCATGCACCCCCCGTCGTTTATAGGATACCTCCTGTAAACCCATGCGAGACTGGGCCTATGAATGTAACACGGCTTGTCGTGTCATACAACATGCCCATCCACACCAAAATCTCAGGATGGCGATTAAGAATCATGGATGTAACATGTATCACTTACTTCTTCTTCTGGGGCTCATACACATCAACACTTCATCATGAGAAGGCATCACATGCAGAGTTCCCTAATATGGACATGGGGCTGACCTGCCCAGTTGGTACAATCAGATATACAGATGATAGCACACTTGAGTCGGAGATCTGCTCATACAGCTGGCCAAATAAATTTTATCAAAATATAAATTATAATTTGTTATTGGCTCAGATAACTTATATCCTATAATTTTAATTTTCAGTATCTTTTTAAAAGTAGTGGCTAAAATATGTGACCAAGGCTTTCCAACTTTGCTGCTATCAGTCTTGCCAGAAGGTTACTTTTGTAACCTTTTAGGTGATTTTCGAAATGCATTGGTTACTTTTAGGTTACACTAATGAAAAGGTTACTTTTGGGTGATTTTTCGGAATTTGTAAAATTAACTTTTAATTTCTTATTTAAAAGCAACGTGAAACAGAACGCGCGTTTTAGATTTTTTTATGTTGGTAAGCTTTGTTAGCAAGAACCAATAAAGAGCAAAAACCTGAGAAAGAAACTACATAGTTTCTTTGTAGAATTAAAACCACAGAACAGAAGAATAATCATAGCCAAGCTGTCTCTATTGGAACAACACGTTGTACTCTTTCACACTTACAACACTTGTATCTCGCTCACCCGCTCGATCAATCGGATCGGATCGGATTCACTCGTTGTTGTTCCTTTGCCGTCGTGCCTGCCCGTTGCCGCCAGCCGCCACTTTAATTTGTTGTCACCGAAAGATAATTAATGTTTATATTTTGTTTTGTGATTAATAATTACAATACAACGAAATTTCGTACCGGACATTTACTGGAAGCTCGGTAAGTGTATCTACAAAATAATTATAGTGCATGTTTGTGTGTGTTTAACTTTGTACTTTTTCTAATAATAAACGATGAATTTGAATCTGACCAACATGTAGGTACCTACCTATTAGTAATATGTACCTACATATTGTTAAAAAAAAACAAAGCATTCATGGTGTGTAATAGACTATTACACACCATGAATGCTTAGTTTTTTTTAACTTGGTTTTAGTTATACAATAAAATTGTAAGTAGGTACAAGTCAGTTATTAATTGTAAAAGTACAGTACAAGAAGTTATTGAAATTAAACCAACAGGCTAGTCTCTCCAACTGACTACTTTATATGCCAGAGTAAGATGGAGAACGCTTCCGAGTCGAATTTGAGGTTTATCGCAAACGTGAATAAGGGGACAGGAATTATTCACTTAATAATTTGCTAATACAAAAAGCCTACTATTCAATTACCGAATTCCTTGACGATAAATTTTAAAATAATCATGAAAAAACGGGCGCAAATTCTGATTTGTTTATTATTTTCTTAAAAAATATATCTGTATTTGTTTGCATTATCTTTATAATTATTAAATTTGCCAAATTTTAGTTAAGTGTTTATGTCTAATTTCATGGTTGTAATAGTTTTAAGCAAATATTTGTATGCCAAGTGAGGCGAAACATAGTGAGACTATTTTTTTTTTTAATTTTAAGAGCTTTTATATAATTATGTTACCTATGTTTAAACAAATAAATTTATTCTATTCTATTCTATTCTGTATTGTATTAGGTATCTTAATTTCATACTAATAACGTGGTGGATTTATTATTTTACTTGTTTGATTTCTTTTCATGACTTTGGTGTTGGTGCTTGTGCTTGGCATGGTTTTAACTTAATTTTTTGACCGATTTTTTTAATCTACTATAAATATGAATTCAGTCTAAGCTAAGCAAATGGACAAATTCTTGATTTCTTCCAAGTCGTCGACTTCAAAGCAAGAGGAGAGGAGAGATATTAACAATGATTGCGATAGTAGTAGTACGATGCGTGTGGAACCTTTGCTAAAGAAACAAAAAAAAAACACCGCGAATTCAATGAAAAGTGGCTAACAGACATTACATTTAAAAATTGGATTTCTAAGAGAGAGCAAGAATGTGGCATGATTGCCGCTTATTGCAAAGTGTGCAATTGTACTGTTTTGAATCATAAACCAGCACTTGTCAAGCACATGAATACGGCGAAACATGTTCAAAATATTAGCTCAAAAAGCCAAACAACGCCTATTCAACAAATGCTGAAACCCAAACCAGAAGATGAATTAAAAAAAAGAGCAGAGCTTAAAATATGCGCTTTTCTTGCACAGCACAATTTGTCGTTTTCTTTGATGGATGATTTAATCCCATTTAAAAAAAAATACTTTTACGATTCCAATACAATAAAATCCATTAATTTAGGCAGGACGAAAGAACGAAACGAAATAAAAGTCTAAGGGCGTTAAGTTGGGGAACCATCCTAATAGCTTAGGTTAAACTATTGTTACTTATTACCGAGGTACAACCATTTCGTGGAAAAATGTCAGTCCATCAAGTTCTCTGGTCCCCTAACAGTCCCATGACCTTCAGAAAGCTTAGCTGCTTTTTCTGTGAAAATGGACAGATATGCTCTCACGGGTACCATCTTGGATTTATGGACCTGCCAAGGCCTGTCCTGGGAAATTCTACAATTCAGGTAGAAGACGACATTTTAGACATAAATGGCACAGGAAGCTTTTTTAGAGATATAGCATTATTAGGACCCCTGTAACAAATCTCACCAGTCTCAACAGCCGAAGGCTATAAGTAGCTTGGATGTCAGTGTAACTCCTAACAGTAAATGTATTACAAATTCAAATAAACCTATTACAGTGCTTTCAGATATAAAACTACATTGGTCTGACAAGGTTTTTATTGACAAACCGAAACTGAATTCTACAAAATATAAAAAAGATTTTGAAAATTGTATCTCTGGTGGTACTCATCAAAAAGGAAAATTGAAAGAAGACATAAGAAGACCAGTAAAGAGGACAGTGGTGAGAAGCTTTTTCGATGATTCTTCAGATGAAGATGAACTTCATATCAACGCAGAACGCAAGCAAAGAAAACTCAAAACTCAAAATCTTTATTTGCGTATAATTTTATTTATCTTTGAACGGATGCAAATGACGATAAACGCGATATAGTAATACAATCAATCAAGAGAATATAAATTATAATTGTAGTGATTCATCTAATGATAACATATTCTGAGCTCAAAGCTGCTCTGATGATAATAATTAAAAACTGTGATTAACGTTCCTATTACTTTTTATGTTTAATAAGTAAGTCTAAGTGAGACTGCCATTTACTTTTGAGACTGATTAATTAATTATGTGGAGTTTAATTCTATACAGGGTGATTAGTAATTAGATACATTCATTGAAAAAGGTGATACTGGACCTTATTTGCAACTATTTTAAGTATTCATTTTTTATAAAAATAAAACACGAATTTAAATACCTTTTTTTTTATTTTTGTTCTCATTACACTAGCATTTTCTCATTACCTTCACGTCACGGGATCTATTTAGTGTATTTTTTTTACTCGTCTTAAATAACCAGGTGTCTAGAACAAGCATTCGAGGAAAAGAACACTTGATGGTGGCCCCTGTAAACAAAAAAAACTAAGGTATGAAAACCTACATACGACCTAGTCACTTGAATATCCATGGCACAACAATATCACAAACAATCAATTTCTAAGAAAAACGACGCTTTGGAAACAATAGAAATTTCGGAGAAAAGATAACGCTAATGAGCACTGAGGAAATGTTACCACTTTGGATACAAAAAATTATTTGTTCCATGTTTGTTATTGCAATTTCTGAAATCGATAAATAACATCATAATTCGACCATCGATATTTCAACCCTATGACCTATGGCGGGACCACTGTGCGGCGGCTTCTTTGAGTCGGCCGGCGCGCTAAACATGAAGGATTGCGGTGCTTTTGTATTTTGTAGTAGGCACGTGCCAAATGGACTATAAAAAGAAGTATTTATTTTAATTCCAATCATTTCCAATTGAGCTTTGCTTCGAGTCTAATGTGATAATTGTTTTTACTCTAATCCTTGTTGTTCTCGGCAAACTTATCAGGTTTATAATTTAACATGAGTGACGGAGATTCAAATAGTTCTAGTCGGAGTAGTGAAAGTTGGAGTAATACATCTAAAAGACCTAAAAGCAAATTTGATGAGTTTTTCGAAATAATTCATGCATCTTAATTTGCTTTGTGTAAATTGTGTCAACATAAATAGGTTGAAATAAAAATGAAAAATAGAAACACTTCAGGCTTAAGAAAGCATCTAATATCTTGTCATAAAAAAGAATTACAAATATTTCTTCCTGATAAACCAAATAGTGGAAATATCAAAAGCTTTTTAACAACCGCTGGAAAAAGTACACAGGGGTGTGATTCTGTAAGACCTCGTTCTAAACTTCAAATCTGAATCCGCCGTGAGTTGCGTGATTGACATTCGAATTTACACTAGCGCTACTCTTGCGAGCGTGTCAGCGAGTTGAACTAAATTAATCGTGAGATTTTGACTGATAAAGTATGAGATGACGTAAGAAGTGGGATTCAGTAAGGTACTAAATTCCCCTGTCAATTCGAACCTAACTTCGCTCTCGAACTCGATTCAAAGTGTCAAATAAAGTCATCTATTTTCCGAGTGACAATAGAATAGAAGACATTCTTTATTAATTAAACAGCGTTTAAAAATAGTAAAATAAATATATAATTTGTGGTTTAAAACTTATTTTTTGTGTTTGTGTAAAGTAAATTTTTTGTGTTAGTGTTTGTGAAACGCGATAACGATGGCAATAATGTTTTTGTTGAAATCTTTATTGGAAGAGTCTCATGCATTGAATATACTTGAAAGGCGTCGCCAATCTAGTCAAATTCGAAGGTTATCTTTATTAACCCGAGATGACGACTATGTAAGTGTATACAGATTGTCAAAGGAACTAGTTGACCAACTGGAAAATGAGTCACTGCCTCTGATAAATCCCACAAAACGTCGAGGCCTTTCAACTCGTGTAAAAGTAAGTGCTTTATTTTACTAAGTATAAAGTTACTTTTGTAAGTATTAACACAGTTTATAGCTTATAGATTTGTAACCTAGCATACTCATGAAAACACTTCATACTCATAATAAGGAGTATTACCTTAAGGTTGTTTCCCTGCTAGCTATTTTCATGTAAGTCTAAGGACCCTTTATTTATAGTTATAAAATAGATGTACTTGGTATTATTATTATGCATGTAATAACCAAATTGGTCCCTATTTTGTTTTGACTAGACCTAGTTTACTGAATTTTTTTATTGATTTATTGTTTCACAGATATTGTGCACCTAGTCATTTTTTGCTAATGGCAGTTACCAAAAATAATAAAAGAAAATATAAGAACATACTTATCGCAGCCATCAGTATCTCGTTGCATAAATTAAGTAGTGGAAGCTCTGAACAATCCAGCAATAGTGAAAAAATATATATGGTTTCCTCAAAATATACAAGAAAAACAAATGTTGAAAGAAAGGTTAGTAGGTATATTATAATTAAAGTGACCCTTGTTTGATTTTTACATTTTTTGTGATAGTTAGTCATGTTACTTTAAATTTCAGGTTCTACAAAAAGTTTGGCTTGGATGTGTCGATGGCACTCTGGTGGCATTGAAAAAACCAGTAGAGCACGAAGAACGTTTCTACTGTCGCAAAGGTTACCATGCAAGAAATGTGCAATTGGTAAAATGGATTTTATGTTGTAATCTATTACTATTAGGTATTCAATCTACTTAATATTTATTTTAAATGTTTTTTTTTTTCAGATTACGGATGCAGATTTAAATATTTTAAGTGTGGATCCAACATATGGTACCCATGATAGCTTTATTTTTAATTATGGTGTCATAACAGCCCACTTAGAGGAATTGACAAACGCTGGTGAAGAAGTTGTTTTGCTCGGTTAGTTAATCCCTCCCTACCCGTCCTTCAGAATATAAACATTTTATACCTAAATAAGAACTACATCATTATTTGATATTTATTAATTTTTTCAGGTGATTCAGGATATGCTCAGTGCGGCCTACCTTATGACGCCAATTAATGGAGCTGAAGATAATTCTCTAGAAGCGTATTATAATGACCGTCATTTAACTGCTCGCAATTCGGTAGAGAGGACAATTGGTCTCCTTGAAGGCCGATTTAGGTGCTTGTTGGCACACAGGGTGCTCAATTACCACCCGGATGTAGTGGCAAAAATTGTCATTGCATGTTGCGTTTTGCACAACATGTGCAATCGCGCAGGAATGCCTGCAATCACAATTTCAGAAGAGGACAGATTAGAAGAGATCCGAGCGATTGCTGAGGCTCAAAGAAGGCAAACTACGGATTTGCCATCTAACGCTGATTTGGCCCTAGGGCAGTTACGTAGGCGTAATTTAGTAAATATGTTATGGCGTTCTCGTCACAATTAATTTATCGGTGGTTTCATATTATTTATTTATTCTGTCCAGAATAGGGCATGTAATGACCGTATAAATTTTAAAATATACAAAAAAATATAGAATGGTTATTTTATTTTATTTGTTTTACCAGGGTCCTCAATGATCTCATAGTTTTAAATTTCCACCTAAGTTTCACATTGTGGAATGCAAATATATATTGAAATACCTACAACAAATCATGGTGCAGTGATAAAGTATTTGACGTTTTGGAGTCTGTTTGGTAACTTGGATTGGAAGGCGATTGTGATTGTGTAGTTGCCTGTAAATTTTACTGTCAATGAACTTGGCCTATATCCACTTAAAAGGAAGGTCAAAGAGCGATTTGAAGAGCTTCAATTGAATCTTAAGAAAGGACTACAACAACTCTTATCTAAAATGTCATTTACCATTGATGGATGGACGTCAATTGCTGGTAGGAGTTACTACGGGATCACTATTCATTATGTAGACAATGAATGGAAATATCGATCTGTTGTCCTTGTTTTTATACCATCACGCGGTCCATATACTGGGGAAGATATTGCAACGATTTTATTATTTTTTTTATTGTACTGTACTCGGAGAGCGTTGATGGCCCGCTGCGTGTAATTGACCCACAGATTGCAGGTGTAGAGAGTTTGACAGAATGCTTTAAACAGAGTGATCTTTACCCCCAAGCTACACCTCGAGAATCTGCATGCCAACATGTTACAGCGGACTGCCATCGTCCTCCTCTCCCTTTCGATATCAGAATCGTCTTTTAAATCCTCGGTAACCACATGGCCGAGGTATTTAAACTCGCTCACTCTTCGAAGAGCACAACCCCCAGTTTACGACCCTTGGCTTGAAATACCAGGAGCTCACTTTTTGTACAATTGTACAGGTGACCGTGTATCCTCGCATACTCCTCACACACGCCTAACAGCTTTCTGAGAGCGGCTATTGATGGGCTGAGCAACACCATATCGTCTGCATAACTAATACTGTTGATTATAATACAAATTAAAGAACTTAGCATTACACTGTGAAACTGACAGTAACACACAAGAGGAGCAGTATCAAGACTATGAAGACGAAACTGAGGAAGATGAAGAATATACGCCAAATATTGCTGACTCACGTACAGCTATAACAAAATTACGCAGTATTTGCAGTAAAATAAAAAGAAGTGAAATATTGAAGAGGAAGTTTCAGTCTGCTTGTGAAGCAGCTGGCGTGCTGTTAATCTGGTAACAAAATTATAGAAGTATGAAGCTACTAAAGCCATCTATGTAAAGCTTATATAGTTATAAGTTGCCAATTTGAATAAATGTCAGTCTCTTCTAAACAGCACACTGCGTATTATTTATCACGTGCCATCAAATCTGAATATCTGAATATCCCATATTAGACTGTCCAACGAGATGGAATTCCACACATGATATGATTGGATTTGGTTTAACAGTGAGAACTGGCATAAACATATTGGGCACTTCTGTCACCGAATTGAATGATTTTCAAATCACAGATAGTAATTACTAGAAAAAATACATAAGTTTCTAATAAACTTTAAACTTCTATCAACGAAACTTGGCGGAGAAAAATATGTTACATTACCGCTAGTCATTGTATCATTCAATCTCTTGCGCGATAAAATAGAATCCATGGTAAAACAACTAGATGAGAAACCAAATCGATCCGAAGTGGATGAAAGGCTCATTATGGGTTTTCAAGCAGCTAGAGATAAAATGCTTAAACATTATAAGAAAAGCAACTGGATTTATTGTACCTCTTTGATTTTAGACCCAAGGCATAAGGCTCAGACTTTTGACATGACATTTTGGGGCATGCAAATTAAAACAGAAAGCTTGCGCAAATTTAATGAACTTTATAAAGAATATAAAAGTAAATAAATCTCTAGAATCACCAAGAAATGAAAAGAAAGTATGTGAATATGATGAAGATGAAGACGTAATAGACTTTGATAAACTGTATGCATGTCCCTCGACGTCATCTGGACCTGGATCTTGTCTTCAAGGCTTAGTTATTGAAGAGTTGGAGGAGTACCTAAGTAAACCCAGACCCGCCAGCTCAGAAGACATTTTAGAGTGGTGGAGGACGCATGAGACAGAGTATCCGGTTTTATCGAAGATGGCCCGTGATTTTCTTTCAATACCTGCAACTTCAGTACCTGCTGAGAGATTATTTTCTAAAGCATCATTAGTAATTAGAAAACATAGAAATAGGTTAAGCGATGAGTCAGCCAGGTGGTTATTTTGTATTAATTCTAGGTCAAAAGAATTAATATAAAGTAACAGTAATGTCAGCTATTGTGTACTGTTCTGTAATTTCATTTGTGTTGTATTTTTATTTAAATAAATGGTAAATTCAGTAAATTGTATATCTATTTTTTTTTCCATTTCAGGTGAGGGTCTATCAATCTCTTTCTAGACAGATAATGTTCTTTAAAATACAGTCAAGTTAATGTCATTAATTGGTTTTCTATGTTAAAACCCTGTTTTAGTACATTGAAGATTATTAAATGTTAACGTTTATTAAGAAACAGACTGACTCCCGCGCGACACAGTTGATAGCTCAGTTGGTTAGTTAGAGCATCGGCACTGACTGCTTAGGTCGTGGGTTCAAACCCCAACCGGTGTCAGTTGTTTTTTTAATTTCTCATGAAATGTTTAGACATTTATTAATTTATAGTTGGTCTTTACCATGGCAATGTTAATTCGAGCTCAAAATGTACCTACTCTGTTGCGTTGTTCTAATATCTAAAGTAACGTTTAATAAATAGCGACAAGCTAATAGGTAATTGCAAGACTTGCGAGACTCTTGCTGCAAGACCAAGACCAAGACTGGGAGTGCAATACCAAGACAAGACCAGGTGTATTGATGCAAGACCAAGACCAAGACTGGTCAGGTCTCGTCTTGTTCTTGCATTTGGGCAACACTATCTTTGACCAGAAAGCACTATCGCAAACTTCATCTACGACACCTACTTCATCAGCTACGTTGCAAATAAAACAGTATTTAGAAATGCCTTTAATTCACCGTAAGGAGGACCCTCTGGGTTTTGGGAAACACATTGTAAAACATATCCTATTTTAAGTCAGTTAGCTATGAAGTACCTGTGCATATCCGCCACCTCCGTACCTTCCGAGCGCGTCTTTTCTAAGGCTGGTATGTTAACTAACCAAAGACGGAATAGACTGGCGCCAAAAAAGCTGGACGAAATATTTTTTTTTAAATAAAAAATTATACCTAGTATAAGTAACCTAAATTAATATAGGAGTAACACACCCTTTCTCGTTACGATACTTTGTATTTTTTTAAAGTGCTCTAATTTCTTTTTTATGTTAAAAACGACGTAAGACGTGTTTTTTTGTTTAATTTTATTAAGTACTTACATAAATGTAAGATTTTTTGTTTTACTGTATATTTTTTCCTGATTATCTAATTTTTTAATCATTTATATAGTATTACAATGCTATAAAAATATGCTATTATTTTATTGTTTTGTTTATTATTTGGATGATTTAAGAGAAGCATTTAAATTATGTTTTATAATTATAAAGTTGTTCGCAAAACCTACTGTTCATACTGTCGTAGTTACTGATTGAACTCATAACTACCTAAGATTAATATTAAGATTTTGTGAACAATATGATTAAAATAATTATAACATTTACTTTATTACTTTGGCCTATAATTTAAATGTATAAAAGTAAATTATTGTAGGATGTGTAGGAAGGATTGTAGGTTCCTTCCTTTTATTGAAAGCAGTAGCGCAGCGCACGTCCGCTCCATCTTTTGTTGTACTATTACTTAATTAATAGTACTAATCGAAACGCTGCGCTAAAAATTTGTAGTTTATGACCGCAGTCGTTGTCGCCCGCCGCACGCGTACTACGCCCAGCCGTTAGTCGATAACAATCGACTGACTCGATGTTTATCGACTTTTATCGACTGCATAGAACAATCGACTGATTCGATTACTTTTAGTATTAATCGCCCATCGCTACTTGTTGCCAGTCTTTCATGGAGATAGCTTTCGATCTGACGTCTATACGTATCACGTGCCGCTATCGTTTCGCGAACAATGTCATATTCCCATCAGGAATATTTTAATATGTTAATGTGCTTCGGCAAGACCGAGTGAATTATGCAGCTGCGCGTAGAACGTATGAGGTGCGTTCGCTAATAGGCCTGGTGTGACAATACCGTCGGAACGTACGTTCCAACGCCTACAGCGCGGCAGTGTTCATAGGCACGAGTAGCAGGCCGCTGATGCTGTAAGACCACGAGAGAGCAACTGGGAAATCTAGGAACAAGTGCTGGATATGTTTGCCGCGGACACCGTGCAAAGCACACACTCTGTTACGCGACAATCAGAAACAAACCACATGCAAGTTTGGAAAGTGCTGAACGAAGATGGTCAGCACGCTTATCACTACCCTTCAATCCCTTCTGTTTACTGATTACGATCCAAGTATGGAATTTTGTAATTGGATTTTAAAAAAAGTCAGAGAATAAGTGCCGCACAGGAAAAGATAATAAGTTAATTCCTGGAACTAGTTTTTATTGAGAGTGCAGATGCCAGGGGAATCATTAATGGCCTGGTATCATGCTTAGAGTCACAACTTAAATATTAAACAAATGATTGGAATTGGAACTGACAATTCATCTGTTATGACAGTCATTAATAACGGGGTTTATGCTATCCTAAAAAGAGAATATGGTATAGAAAATTTGATACTGATGACGATGTGACTCGTTGCAGTTAACAGTGACCTATGCATCCGAAAATACCCTGCCAAGAAATATTGAGTTACCAACACACAAATAGAAGTGCTCTTAGGATTGCTGGAGGCCCGCCCATTTTTGTTTACTAGGAAGAATTTTGACGTTGGATGGAAGGGAGCCACGACGGAACTAAACACCGTTCCCAACGGGTCTTGTAAGACACCCGAGCAGTGGATTACAGTTAAGTTTTGTTATTATATACTTTGTTCAGCGAAATAAACTAATAAATATTAATGTGCAGCGTAAATATAATGTAAAAATGCACTGTTATTTCATTATATTTACTGAAATATTAAATTTTATTTTTAGGTTTAGAGAGATATCAAGAGCCGGGCGTGTAGCAAGGCTGCAAAATTAAGAAAGTAAAATGTGCAGACTGCCAATAGCGGCGTCATCACTGCGCTTCTTACTTAAATTTAAGTAAGACTAAGATAATGCACATTAGACATCGTATGCCTCGTGTACCTAACCTTCACATACATTATGAAATAACTGATACCAAATTTTTAGGATTACAAATAGACTGCAATTTAAACTGAAAAGCACATATCGACATATTGTGTAAAAAATTGAGTTCGTCTGCATATGCTTTACATAGATTATCCTCCATAGTAGATACAAAAACACTTCTTGCGGCATACTACGGTATAGCTGAATCCTACTTACGTTACGAAGAATGCCCAGAGTCGATGCCAGAGGAAGTGTTCAATCATGAGCTGATGCGGCGGCGGGGTGTCGCGAGTCGAACTGAACAATTCCCCGCCGCCGCGTCAGCTCATGATTAGGGACTCCTATTGAGTCTGAAACTAGTCGGGCGATCCCGAGAATATACGTGAGTAAACCGTTTTGTTTTAAATAAATATGAATACTCCTCACGAAAGTTATTATACAAACTGAAGTAATGATAACCTTTACCAATACTGTTATATAGGTATAATCTATAGTCATTACATTATTGTTTCAGAATGTACAACGAAAACAAGAAGCTGGAGTGTATGTGGAAGAAATAATATTAATTTCTAATTCTCAAGGTAACTATCATAGGAAATATGTTTTCATTTTAAATTTACTACATACTTATTTTATTTAAAATAATTTGTTGTTGCAGATAGTGTAATGATGGGCTTGGTGGTGTGCAATAAAAGATGTTTATACTTTCAACTATGATCGTATAATGTCTTGTTAAAAGAGTAAGGCTAGCTACCACTACCTTGCGAATATAGGTAACACAACCACCGTCAACGGTGAAGAGATTAAGATAAATATTCCTGATATTGCCGTTCCTCAGCCCCAGGTAGATGATATTCCTGCCGGGTCATTTGGTGCGTTGACCCCTGAAAACCACAACGTTTACGAATGTTACATATCTCCGCTTGTAACTATGAATAGAGTATTAAATTCGAGAAGACCACAAGGAGCCGCCGAAATACCGCCACTTCCTGCGATGATAATACCAGCAGGCGCTCTACCTACAGAGAACCTATTAGGTTACGGTCCACCAGATACTCTCCAAATGGAAGCCAGACAGCGTATTGAGGGATTTGATTTTCCAGAAGGCGATTCTGATGCCGCCCGTCTCCGCGTCTGCCCCGAGCTTATGGCTCGTGTCAATACCGTCCTCTTTGAGATGAAGAACCGTTATAAAATGAGGGACATTGGACGTTCATCCCCAGGCCTCAGAAATTATATAACCCCTAAGAACATACCAGGCTACATTCAGTATGTCAGAGTTTCAGAACAAGTACCAGACAACGTCCGGTTAAGTAAAAGGCAGAGTCAGATTAGAGGCCCAGCAGCTTTTGGATCCGCCACTGCGGGTCAGGTTAACTTACACTGTCGTTTTTATGACAGTATTTTAAAACAAGTTGAACTTTCTCAGACAGGATGTCTTCCCATTTTAATGGACGAAACGTTAGCCAACTTCAGCGTGGCAATCCCGCTAGTGGCAACGCTATGAACAACCGACGAACCAATACCGGTACAAGAAGCCAGAGACGTGCCTATGATTTTCAGCAGCAGAGGGTAGCTGAGAATGATTGGTCAGAGTCTCGTGAATTCGAAGAAAGGCCTCAAAAGCCTAGAGGGCAAACTCAACGCAGCCAGCAGTGGAGAACGAAGATGCAAGAAAAGAAAAATGCTAAGCAGGAGAAGAAAGATGATGCCTCCGCAGCATATGATTTCAAAGCAGTTCAGGAAACAGCTCCCATTGATGAGCCACTTTACGATCTTGGCCCGCATTCAAGCTCAATTCCAGTGCAAGAAAACTACGCTCAGAACTTCGAGTTTTCGGGTTTTATAGATCAAGTAGAGAGGTCCTATGAGACCATGAGGGGAATCGACCCCCGGCTAGACCGCCGCCTACCTTTTTCTATGTTCCAGCACTCTAAGCCGACGAATAAATTCCAACTATTTCGTCACAAGTGTCAAGTTTTAAAACGAAGTATCATATTGATGCATGATTAACAAACCTCTAGAATACGACCTAAGTATAGTATAACGATACGTAGTACGTACCTAATGAACAGTAAAATACAGTGAAAACAAGTAGATTATCTAAATTTAAATTGAATAATTAAATGTCTTTGCTGTTTTATACGTTACGTATCTATACGTTTTAAAAACAAAATTAGCATTTTCTATATTAAAACAAAATTTCTAGTACAACAAAATCCTTATTTTAAAATAATCGTAATTAAGTTGTTTTGTACTTTACCAAATAAAAGGGCAAAGCCGCGCGCAACGTATAGTGTTGCTATTGTATCGTATATCGCGCTTGCACATAAGACACCTTGTGCGCAATAGCTTTGGAATGCGTCTTTATATGGGACGAGTTTAATTTCACTAAGTTACAACAAAGGATAGAAATGTTAATAATATATGTATTTTTTTTTAAACAGTAGATATTGTAATAATAATATATAGCCAAATAATATGTTGGCCTTTCAAAGTAGGGTAACTTTATAATATAGTAACATAATTATATTAATTTTAGGTACTTATTAAACGGATAAAAGTAATTTTATTTTAAAACTGCAAAATTAAACCTTGTTATATAAAAGTTAGTGTCAACAGGCACATTTTAGTAAAGTTTAACTTAAATCTTATTAAACATTATTTAAAAATTCTAAAATTAACGATGAATAAAAAAAATTAAATGTAATTTATAACTAAATACAAAAATTGTCACCTCAAAGTTTTCACATCTTGTCTACACAGACAGAATCACTTGAAGACTGCATCCTTGTGCAGTAAAGTCGCTAAAAGGCTTATAAAGCTTCCACAGGCCAAGGCCTATGGCTCCCGGCTGCATCCTCCTCGCAAAACAGTCTTACTTCAGATCCGAAATCACTTTATGACATTGCTTCAGCAAATCGCGAAACGACGACCAAAATGTAATTTCAAATATTTACTTTGATTACGCAATTCCACGATGAATAATATCAAACATAGATATAATAATTATAACGTTTTAAAAACAATGAATAATATAAACCACAAGCTCAGTACTGCCGGAAGGCAGCACTGGCAGGGTCGCCATGTAATGATGGGCTTGGTGGTGTGCAATAAAAGATGTTTATACTTTCAACTATGATCGTATAATGTCTTGTTAAAAGAGTAAGGCTAGCTTATATAGTATGGGAGTCGTGTCACACACTACAATAGTTTACAAGCGTTGCCACCGCTACAACAACAAGAACCGACTTTCCAACTCCTGAAAAGACACCAATTCAGAAGAGACACCAGAACCTCAAAATGGTTTATTTTGCTGTAGTACACTTTTGATGATATTGTTTGTTAAAGGTTCCATACTACTAGCATGGAAATAAAACACTCTTAGATATACTTAATGATTTCATTATTTTACAAGAGAATGAGAGCCAATCGGCTGTTTCTACACCACGATCTCTCCGGCACGTATGGTACAAAATCGACGAGTCAGAAATCGAAGTAAGTGTACATTTTAATAACCAAGTGATGCGTAACTATAATTAAAGTGAAACGAGGTTCAAAAGTATTTTATTTTATGTTTTTCTCAGATCGTAGCCGAGCAGTATAATTGTGACCGCAGGGATTTTAAATTATTGCTGAAACAAATGCGGAATCGATGAGAGTAAGTATTGCAGAAATACTAAAAAAAAATATTTAAAGCTAAAGAAAATTGATGAGCATATTTTTTTTTTTATATTTTGCATACTGGCTGCGGCAACTCAAATGTAGGCGGAGGCAGCTAAAGCCCAAGTTGAGGCAACCAAAGCCCAAGTCGAGGCAACCAAAGCTTAAATTGAGGCAACAAAAGGCCAAACAGGCATTCTTGTTATTTGCTCAGGCGGCTAATACACTAGCTGAGGCCATTAATAAATCAATAAATAAGTAATAAGTATTTCATTGTTTTACTTGAATTCCAATATTCAGTTTTAAATAAATTTAACACAAATTATAATAATAATCTATTTATCATAAAAATAGAAATGTTATAAGTAAAACTCGTCTGAATAGGCTTTATAGACGTTGTATGCGCTCCGCTACAGCGCGTCTTGTGCCAGATACAAGTTCTGTAACAATAATTAGGTTTGAATGCATATGAATTATTTTATTCATAAACAACAAAGACAGTCAATATGATTACCTTCTAGATCATCATTATTGACTCCGTAGTCATTGTCAAAACTTGTAGTTGTATCTTCGAGTAGTTGGAATTTTATCTGCGTATTGTATAGCCTGAGCTGATGGTGAATTCACAAGCTGGTGCTTGGGGCACATGTAGCGATTCGGGCTGGATTACTTGCGAGCTGTTCCTCCAACGGTTAAAGAGATTTGTGATTTTCAGTGGAGCATCTAGAGAGAGACCTGAGCTGTTTTTACTGAATGGGCACAGCACCCACACTCAGAATATTGACATGATTAATAAAGCCAGAGCTCATGGCGTTATAATCTTGTGTTTTTCTCCACACACGACACACCGTTTACAAGAAGCGGATGTTGCGTTCATGCGACCATTGAGCGTTTATTACACTGGTTAACAAAATTTTGTAACAAGAAAGGTGCTTGCTAATTTTAAATTATCTACCTACCCTCATTTTGTTACCATATTTATTTTGATTCCATCAGGTCTAGTTTTCGTGTTACAGCTAATATCCACAAAATTAAAAATTAACCGTTTTTGTTTCAGTTTCGCGAGAATTCAGAGAATTTGTTTATTTAAAGAGCGTAGTTTTTTGTTCTGTTTTTAGAGTTAAGTGATTCTTAAATAATGTGAAGAAAGTGTAAAAATTATCCTGACAAGTTTTGTTACATTTGTGGAGAGATTCCTTTCAAAACTCAGCGAAGGAATTTGACACCATTAGTAACTAAGTTATATGAACAGTATTTTAGCTTTGCCAACGGACAACAAGACAAAGCGTGGGTTCCACACATCTAATTTTAGGATTACAACTGGGGTATACAAAATACTGTTGTTTTATTTGTGAGTGGGATAGCAGAGACCGAAAAAAATCATTATGTTAAGCAAGACTGCCCAAAAGGCAATCTCTTACTCCAGGTCAAAAAAATATTAAAAAGCTTTCATTTGTGCAGCCTGAGAATTTATTTTTACCACCTTTACACATAAAACTTGGGCTTATAAAGAACTTCGTGAAAGCTATGGACAGAAGTGGTGACGACTTTTTATATTTGAAAGAAAAATTTCCTAAGCTGAGCGAAGCAAAATAAAAGGGCAATCATCAAATCAGGCAATTGATGAAAGATGATATAGGAAGGCCCATTTTTGGTATCAATGGTATGCAACGCACCAAATTAGATGTTATTACTTCAAACATTAATAAGTATAGGTAGCAACTTATTGCAGACACAATTACGACAAAACGTCATCCAAATTTCCATCAAGGATGAGAGTTAAGGCAAACAATTTAATTAAAAAAGAAACACCATCAGTTTTTTAGAGTAACAGACGAACAGCTCTTGGATTCCCAACCATCAATCTATAATTGGCCCTCTTAGAATTGATGAAAATGTTGAATATCAAAAGGGCACCTCCCACTATTTGAAGCCAGATGTCGCAAAACCCTAACCGGCATCATTGATTGAAGTATGGGGAGAAAAATTCTATTATAATCTAATAAATATGCTTATCCCAAACTGACAAAGTTGGCATGGAAGCACCTTTTGGTACCTGCTTCTTCGGCTCCAGCAGAGAGATTGTTTTCGAAAGCTGGCGCCATATTAACTAAGTCCAGGAGCCGAATATTATCCAAACGGTTATCTAGGCTCCTATTCCTTAACTCGTTGCCTTTGGATTTTTAGTTTATTTTTTATTATAATGGTTATTATGCTGATTTTATTTCTAAAACTTTGATTTGTGTTTATCATCGAAAAATGTCTTGTTTCTGTTGTTGATTTTTAATGATTAAAACTATGATCAATACTATATTTTGGCGTTTATTTTGGAATGAATTGAAAAAAAATAGGAAAAAATCGATCAATATAAAAAGTCGATATTTTTTTTATAGAAAAATCGATTATTGATACATCGATTTTTCATGCTACAAAAACAAATGATTAATTAATAATCTATTTTGTATGTAAAATGTCACATCCCTACTATTAATGCATAGATAGAGTCCGCGCCACCACTCAAGTCCGGCGACAAAAATTGGAACTAAATGTGACAGCTCCGCTATCTTGTCGTTTGTCAGGAGTGTTCGTTACGAGTGTTGTTACTAGATGTTTATTTCTTGTTCGTGAAATCAGATTTATTATGCAGCGTAAAGTGATAAAAAGTGCAGCCCGAGAAGTAATTTTCAAGGTTAAGGACTTTTGTAAAATGGAGTAAAAGAATAAGGAAGTTTTAATCCCTTTACAAAAGGTTCAAATGAGAGTCGCCGCCATGACAGGTAAATTTTAGGGTTCCAATTTTGTCGACGTTTGCCTTATGAACGGGTAACGTGTTTTGTAGCCTATGTAGTTTCATTATTATATTCTTGCTAAAAAGTTAGTTTTTTATTTTTTTATGGTTTATTATTATTATAATCACTTTAAATTATTAAAAAAGTAATCATCACATTTTCAGTTTACTAAAGTGATTATTTATGTCGATAATGTGATTATTATAGGTACTTAGTTTTTTTCCTGATTTTAGGTGTTTCTGTGAAAACGGTGTCAAGAATTACCAAAGAAGAAAAAATTTATGTGAGAACTTCAAAGAAAATGGTTACTCCGGGTAAGTCGTCCACAACGCAAAAAACATGAATTGGATGATTTCGATTTATCTATACCAGCGGTCGGCAACCCGCGGCCCGCGGACGTCTTACTTGCGGCCCTTGAATGCTTTGTAAATCCTTACTAATCCCTACTAATATTATAAACGCGAAAATTTGTATGGATGTTTGTTACTATTTCACACAAGAGCTTCTGTGTGGATTTTAATTTAACTTTACAATAATATAGCTTAAACATCAGAATAACAAACAGGCTATAATTTATAAAGATGTTGTGTGAATTGTCCAAAATATAATGATAAGTGTCAAGTAGGTAGATAAAAATTCTGGCATCTGCGAGTTATTCTGGCGTGCACTGCAAAAACCGTTAGAGTTACACGTATATAACGTATAATGGAAATATTTTAAGATTGACTCACTTAACCTTTTTTAGGGTAATCAAATTTGTTTCCAAATTGTTAAAAGGTTATCGAGGAACGTGTTAATAATTTTGTTGGAAAAGTGATAAGTTAGACTGCTAACTTAATTCAACGACAGATTTGGTGATTTTGAAAAAAGTTTTAAGCAAACTAAACATTTTTGCAAGCCTTTTTTCGTGTGAAATTGAGAAAGTACCGAGTAATTTACAAATGAACGTGATGGATCTCCCACCTAATGATGCACTCAAAATGTTTTCTTTCTATAAATAAATAAATAAATGTGGACAACATCACATACATTGCTCTGAACCCAAAGTAAGTAGCTAAAGCACTTGTGTTATGGAATTCAGAGACAACGAAGGTACCACAAACACCCAGACCCGGGGATCGAACCCGGGACCTCAGAGCTGGCGACACCTTGAAAACCGGTGTGTACGCCACTCGACCACGGAGGTCGTCTGTTCTATGAAATCAATGATCGTAAAATTTTATGGCCGTTTGTCATCTGATTTTGTCGATTTGTAAAGGTATGCTCAGCAGTTCATTACAACTTTTGTTAGCACTTATTTATGCGAACAAACTATTTTAATTGTCAATTATAGAAAAAATAAATATACTACTCGTCTCACAGATGAGCATTTGAGAGCCATTCTACGAATTGCATTATTAGTAGTTACTTTGTAGTTTTCATATCATAACTTTATGATATAAACATAATGTAAGTATTACGTGTACGAATTAAATTCCGAATGTTTTAACAATTTTAATAGCATTTGAATTTTTTCTATGGTATATGATTAATTTTACGTAGGTATATTGGGCTTCTAGGGTCAATATCACTTGCCTGCCAAAAGGTTGCCGACCACTGATCTATACTAATATTATAAAGCTGAAGAGTTTGTTTGTTTGAACGCGCTAATCTCAGGAACTACTGGTTTGAATTGAAATGTTTTTTTTTGTATTGTATAGTCCGTTTATTTAGGAAGGCTATAGGCTATATAAGATCACGCTACGACCAATAGGAGCGGAGCATAAATGAAAAATGTTGCAAAAATGAAAAACCGTTAAAACTAAAACACGCGAACAAAGTCGCGGGGAACAGCTAGTAGCTAAATACGACAAAAAAAACATTTTTTCTACGCCGTGAGGAAAGAATTGCCAACTGTGAATAAACTGCGTTTGAAATTAAAAAGAGATATTAATTATCAGTCGCAATCATGATGTCATGAATACCACAAACTTTTTGAATGGATGACTGAAAAAGTAGTACCGAATCAGCCTGAAAAATCTTTTGTAGTAATGGATAATGTGCCTTATCATTGCACTTAGATCAACAAAGCTCCTACAATGTCAAGCTTAAAATCACACATGCAAAATTGGTTAAGACAAAAACAAATTTTCTTTGAAACGACTTGGACAAAACCTGTTTTATATGACAAATTATAAAAAAAAAAACCAGGAACCGGCAGTTTTTGCAGTTGACGAGCTATTGAAACAACATGATCATAAAGTAGTAAAATTACCTCCGTAGCACTGTGACCTTAATCCTATAGAAAAAATATGGAGTCCGGTAAAAAGACGTGTTGCTGAAAAAAATGTGGCTCAAGACCCAAAAAACATAATTGAATTGACAGAAGCCGCTTTTGCCAGTATCACCTCAGAAGATTGGCGCATTCAGTGCAAACATGTGGAACATGTTGAAGATGAGTACTTCAAAAATGTTGGAATAATTGATGTGGAAATAGAGAGGTATATAATATCAACTGAAAGCGTTAGCGATACTGAATTTGATTATGACAGCGAATCTGAAGAATTTAGCGATAGTGATTGCGATGTCTGGTATAAAGGAATTAAATTACAATGACCATAATTATTGTAATAAAATATAATAATTAAATCTGAATTGATGTAGTTTTATTTATAAAACTCTTAGTTTTAAGTTGAAATGAAATGGGGAAATATATACATATATGCAGGGGAAAAATAAACTTCTTACAGACAACATTTTCTTACATGACAGAGGTGCCGCGGCTATCGGACTTGAGTGGTGGCGCGGACTCTTTAGATACAATAAGCAACGCAAGAAGAAAAATTTTGTTACAGTCTGGAGATACGTCAATAGACAAAGTTGTAAAGCACTTTTATGTAAAAGTCAAGGTAAAGTAAGTACAAGTCAAGTACAAGGACCTGCTATTAATAAAAGAAGAACTCCACTCATGTCGACCAAGCTTTATAGAAAATGAAACAAAGTGTCATATAGACAAATGCATTAAACGAACAATGAAAGAGATCACAACTGTATCTCAAATTTATTGCGATACGGTTTCGGACTTGAAAAATGCTGCATATGACCTCATACATAAATATCCGGAATTGAAAAACATTAAGAAAAGACTTTATAGCCATAGTAACAAATCATTACAGGTAAAAAAATAAGATTCAAATATGTATAGTCTAGGTTTAATTATTCCTCCATACTATGAAGATTTAGTTTTTGCTGATTATAGATCGGTCACCGACACAGTATCTTGGCCAAGCGCTTATCTCGCTAAAACGTGCGAAAACGCAAGCAAAAGCTTTAGGTGTTTCCAATAATTGTTTCTTATGATGTTAGTTATAAAAATGTTTACCCTCAGTTTAAAAGGGTAATGCATTATATGTAACGTAACTTTGAATGTTTAGTTGAATCGCGTTACTTGAGCGACTAAGTTGCGAGTCCATATTTTGTGTTTTGAAAGTTTACGGTTTAATTATTCAATACTTGTGTTTTATGCTTTTAATTCACAAACCTGTAGTGCATTATACCAAAAAAAAAAATGCCACTAACACCAGCCTAGGTTGCACAAGCTGTAGCATTAATTGACCAAGGGTTGACAAAGTGGGTAGTTCCGGTAGTACTTAACGTATTATGTTCCTCAATACAGTATTAAACGATAAAAGGCGACAAGCCGCTACACCTGCAGACCGGGTAGTGGAGGTGTCAGATGCAAATCAGCCTGGGATGACAGGTTTATTGTCTTGGAAATTTGAGTTTGATACGACAGCGGCTCCAAATTTCAAGAAGAGTTAATGTTAGCGAGCTTACTGTGAGAAGACGAATGGAGGAAGTGAATTTAAAAACCCGTAGGCCAACACGTGGTACAGGACGTCATCGCGTAGGTCGACTACAATTCGCACGTGAACACACCAACTGGGCGCATGAGCAATGGGCTCGTGTATTGTTCACAGCTGAGTGTCGAATAGTGTTCCAGATGGTCGCGAACGAGTGTGGAAAAGAGGTGAGAGGATTTTACCCATTACCACCACACAAACTTTAAGTTTTCATGAAGGCTCAAATGGGGAGGAATGAGTTCAGGCGGAGTTGGTTATCGTTGACAACCGGTTAACTGCAACCCGATACATTGAGGAGGTCCTTCAAGAACATGTTTTGCCATATACAGGGTATACTGGGCACGACCAACTCCTCCTAATGCACGACAATGCTCGCCCACACGTTGCACGTTGCGTTGAAGAATATCTTCAAGACGTTGGATTACAAAACTAGTGGCCAGCACGCAGCCTGGACTTTAAACCCAGCAGAGCATATCTGGGACATGCTAAAAAGAAAGATTAAGTCCACTTCAAACACGCCAGAAATTGTTAATCAATTTCGAAATGCTGCAATTGCCGGTTGAGAGGAAATACCGCAAGTTAGCATCAAAAACATTATTCAAAGCATACCAGATCGCATGCAAGCGGTTATCAGGGCTAGAAGAGGAAATACCATTTACCCGTTTCTGCATACAAAACAGAAAAAACATACGAAATTTTCTTTAACCTTATAAAAAGTCAAATTCCTAAATTTCTCTACAAATATTCATCACAGATTTTGAAAAAAGTGCGATGACTGCTATTGGGAGTACATTTCTACACTTTTGATTTGAAATTCCCATCACAGAAACACCACACATCTGGCGATATTTTTCGCATCGTCCAGTCCAAACTTAGTGAAGGTGACATTCGGGGAGCTGTAAAAATACTGTTCAGTAGTGACGAGGTCGTACCATGCTCTTCAGTAACTCGTTCCCGTTCAATATTTTACGTCTGGGAAGCTGTATTGCAATCAATTGAGTCACCAACAGCACGGGCAATAATAGAAATTAACAAATATTTGAATGAAGTGATTAGTCGCAATAATTTAACGTTGAGCTGGTGGAAGCAGAACTAAGCCATTTTTCCACAATTAGAAAAGTTGGTTAGAAATAAATGCAATGTACTTGATACTTCTGTTTCTTGCGGAAAGCGTAGCGCAAATATTGTTAAAGCTGTCACACATGTTTATGGCAAAAAATTGTTTAAGGTAAAACATGTTTACATTCCACACATGCTACATGCCCCACTCATTAAACTTAGTAACATCAAAACCGCTTGAAAATAAGGATGGAATAGAAGAAGCTAAGTGTTTACAAAAGGCTGTCAATACTACATACCTAATACAAATGCTGCTGACTCATTAAGGAAAGCTCAAGACGACATAACAAAGCCTTTGGGACTGATTCGGTCCGTATGTACCAGATGGATTCCTCTTTTTATCCTTTAGAACGATTTGTTGAGTTATCCGAAATAATTGCGACAAATTTTACTCAAGAAATCTGAAGCGCGGACAATGCTAACTGCACAGTAAATTTCTTTAAAGATCTTTTAAATATTTTGAGACCGTTAGAAGTACGAGGAAGAAACTGGGCTTCGCAGAAGAATGCGAAGATGTGTACAAAACAGAGGTGGACATGTTAAACACGAACTTTGATTAAGGACTTTAATAAATAATATTTTGTAAAACTTACCTATTGTTTATTTTACTTTCTAGGGCCAAAGAATAAATTAGGTTCAATAGGCGTGTCCACACCGGACGATCCGTCGCGCTCCGATCGCACGCGGCAGGAGCGCGATCCAAATAGCCGGGTCCACACCGGACGATCCATCGCGCTCCGATCGCGCGCGGCAGCAGCGCGATCCAAAGATGCAGGCGGTGTGGACGTGCCGCGCGCGATCCATGCGCACGTATTGGAGCGCGCGCTCCCTACCTCGCGCGATCCGTGTGCGGTCGGTTTTTGTGCCAGCCTCAAAGGTGCCTCAGTTGCGTGATGCGCGCGGTGTGGACGGTTGTGTTGGTTCGCGCGATCCACCTCACCATGGACATCTCAGAAAGTCGCCGTTTGATATCGCTTTATAAAGAATTTAAATGTTTATGGGATCCCAAAGATTCTAATTACACCAATAGAGGTGTTAGAGATGATGCTTGGCGTCAGATTTCTCGTGAAATGGGGAATAAGTCGATCGAGAACCTAAAGAAAAAAATGCGATCTCTGGCGGGAGGCTACAGAAGGGAGAAACACAGAGAGAAGCAAAGCCGTATAACTGGATCCGGTAAGAAAACAAAGCTACTTTTTATCTGTAGGTATTAAAATTATATATTTTATTATAAGTAATTACATCATAATATTTACTGTGGATTTCACGTGATTTCGCTTTTTACATTTAAGCTGTTAGAAATACACGTGGTTATTTTAATGAGTAACTTGTTTATTTCAGGTGCTCAAGATACATATAAATCAAAGTGGTTTGCGTATGATGACTTCGACTTTATG
The DNA here is from genome assembly GCA_932294365.1 of Diachrysia chrysitis. Lineage (NCBI taxonomy): Eukaryota > Metazoa > Arthropoda > Insecta > Lepidoptera > Noctuidae > Diachrysia > Diachrysia chrysitis. The sequence goes on along the minus strand of OW028659.1, from coordinate 759,399 downwards.
GCGGATAAAAATGAACCCGGAACCACACGCGATACATTGGAACATGTGAGCTATTAGTTTACTGATATTCATTTTGCCAAACTATTGTATGGTTTGTAAAAAAGTGTCTTGCTAAGTGGGACCGTATTGTAGTGGCATTTTCTGTTGCTCTTCTTGGTACGACGGCCATCGGTTGTAGCGATTGTGATGGCGGTTCATTTCGCCAGCTTCCAGGTATTACATCTCCATTCTCCTGTACTGTATCAAACGTTCCTGGCGATATAAAGTTAGGATTACTGCGTAAGTAGTTATATAGATGAACCGTTGCCAGCACGACTTTAGTCGCAGTTTCTGGTTCCAAAAGCATAGGTTTACGCAGGACTCTGTAGACAGAACTAAGTACTCCAAACGCGTTTTCAACTACTCTACGTGCTCTTGACAGTCGGTAGTTGAAAATTCTTTCACAAGAACCCCTTTCCCGTGTACCATCGTATGGTTTCATAGTATAATCATTAAGCTGAAAAGCTTTATCACCTAGTATATAATAGGGTACCTCAATTTTATAGGGAACTTGCAATATCTCCGGTGGAGGAATATTTAGCTCTTTTTTTTCAAGTTTTTTATATAAATTTGTGCTTTTGAACACGCCTCCATCTGATATTCTGCCTTTAGTCCCAACATTCACATACAGGAACCTATAATTTGCATCTACTAATGCAAAAAAAGGGTTAAAAGCAGATGTAAACAATTATAGGCCTATTGCTTTAACTCCTGTCCTTTCAAAGATCTTTGAAAAAATCATGCTCAAAAGAGTAGTTAACTTCCTTGATAAATACAAAGTTTTGACACCGGAACAATTTGGTTTCAGAAAAAACAGATCAACTCAATTAGCTGCCTTCACCTTAATAAACAATATCATTACTAACATTAACCATAAAATTCCAACTTCAGCTCTACTGTTAGATCTCAGTAAAGCGTTCGACTTTGTTGATCATACAATACTTCTCTCGAAACTTGACAAATATGGCATAAGGGGATCTGCTTTGTCATGGTTTCAGTCATATTTACAAAATAGGAAGCAATTCGCTAGAATAACAAAATTTGATACTGGGACACACACTGTGGTACAGTTCGACTCTAATCAAAGAATTAATTATTCTGGGGTTCCACAAGGTAGCATATTAGGGCCCCTACTCTTTCTGATTTATATTAATGACCTCCCACATGCACTCAAACATGATTCTGTCTTGTTCGCAGACGACACAACCATAATATTAGACTGCAAAAATAAAGACACATTTAAAACAGAGATTTACAAAACACTTGAAGATATTATACATTGGCTGAACATTAACAAATTAAAAATAAACTTAGAAAAAACGATGTTTATTAACTTCAAAACTTATAAAAGTAAAAACTTCGAATTAAATTTAAGTTACAACAACTCACCTATAAAACAAATACATAGTGCAAAATTCTTGGGTATTACTCTTGATACACATTTATCTTGGAAAGAGCATATTAATAGCTTATGCTTAAAAATAAACCGTTTTGTTTTCGCTCTTAGGAAAGTAAAGGATGTGACTAACCAACATACCTCTATAATGGTATATCATGCCTACATATGCTCCATTATACGATATGGCATAGTGGTCTGGGGCAATTCCTGTGATATTGCGAGGGTGTTCATAGCACAGAAAAAATGCATTCGAGCACTGTTCGGCATGGGGTGGTCAGAATCATGCAAACCTATATTTAAGTCAAAAAATCTTCTGACTGTACCCTGCTTGTATATTTACGAAGTAGCTAAATTTGTAAAATATTACAGTCATCTCTTCGCCTCCAATGACAACACGTTTAAACGTAAAATTAACCGGCTTCCTCTACAAATGCCTGTACCTAAACTTGAAATGTTCAGGAAAAGCTGTGCCTACATGGCACCTCTAATATATAACTCCCTGCCCAGAGGAATGACTGACCTGCCATATAAAAGGTTCTGTTGTGCCTTGCGTAAGTGGTTAGTACAGGAGAGTTTCTATAGCGTAAAAGAGTTTTTAAAAAAAAGCACATGCCGATTTGGTACCCACAAAAATATGTAATACTGTGTCTTTCTTTGATTTGTTTTATTGTAATAATTTGAAAATTTGTAAAAAAATATTTCAATTGTGATTATATTATATTGTATATTGTAAAACTTAGATCTAATAATTTGTAATAGCATTCGTATATCTGTAAATTTACTAAGTACTTATAATATTTTGCATGCCCGTAATGAGGGTGAAATATGTCATGTACTGTACCTACACAAATTTAACATCTTTTGTACCACCATATTTCAGGCAAATAAATGATTTGATTTGATTTGAAAAAGAACAATACTAGGAAATAATTTGTAATTATCAAAGTCGTTGCCACTATTAAAAGGCGATTGTATAGCGACGTGTTTGCCGTCCATCGCTCCTATCACGTGTGGGAAATTCCACTTATTCTCGAATTGCTGAGAAACTGTACGCCATTCTTCTTTAGTTGACGGCACCTGAAAATAAAGGAGATCTTAATTATAATATAAAGCTGTAAATAAGAATAAGCAGTAAATAGTAATAATAATTGTTGTTACAGGTAGAATCTGATACGACTGAAGGGGAACTTGAAGTTAATACTACAGTGAGCGAAAACGAGAACAGTAACATTACTAGTGACACACAACCGGAGAGAGCCAACCACCACACAGATCAGAGTAGAGAGCAGAATGATCAGAATGCACAATCCAGTGTCCAAACAACAAACAAAAGAACAAAAAAAAGAAAGAAAACTACTTCTAATAATGCAGATGACATATCAGATGAAACTCTTTCAGAGGCTTTCCAACTTTTGCAACAATGTGCTCAGCCACCACAACCGGAAACTGATTCTTACATTGCTTTCGGGCAGTATATATCTACTGAATTGCGGAAATATGATGCAGTACCATTAGTTAATGTCAAAAATGCTATATGCCAAATTATTTTTCAAGCTGACACAGGAAGATATGGGGATAGCAATTATGGATATTACACTAATTCATATCCTGGCACACCAATAGCATCCACTTCATCACAGTCCCAGTCTCTACAACCTCAAAATTATCCAGCTCCAATTCCACAGACATCACCGTCTGCTCATCTAGCCTCCAATTCATCGCAGTCCCAGTTTCTGAAACCTCAGGATTATTCACTTCCACAGTCACCACCGAATTAAATAAGTACCTACCTATATCATGTTTTCAAAAAATAATTAATAATTGTAAACATGTTACTTCTTTAAATTATGATTGTAATACACTACTTTTTTATTGAGTAATAAAGTATGGTTTTACTTACCTTTACATAATCATTTAACAGGTCAATGATGGCTTCACAAACTTCAGGAATAATTATCGATATAGACTGTTTGGAAATGCGGAACAGATACTGCAAACTGACGTACGAATCTCCAGTTGCTAAAAATCTCAATGTTAGTAATAATCTTTCCTTCACAGTAATGGCATCTCTATAATTTGTATCATTCTTTCTTAGCTTGTTATTTAATAATGAACACAATATCTCAAATTGATTAGCATTCATTCTTGCAAAATTGTGTTCAACTTTATCTGACACTAACTCTGCGTACAGCTGAGTCCCAGATTCCAAGCGATTTTTGTAAATTTGTTTCACCCAAAACCGTCGTTTTCTTTTTTGTGATTTTTTGCGCAAGCATTTAAGCAAAATAAAAGTTACTGCTGCAACGGCAAGACGCCGCCGTTGTACGTGTGACTCCATATCGTACAAGAGTTAGACTGGCTGAATCACGGATCGCCTTAGGATCGCTTGGAGCGCATATTTGGGATCGCAAGTTTCCAAGAGTGGATCGGCCTAACACGATCCACGATCCACGCTCCGCGATCCTGGATCGCGGATCGCGGGATCGATGGATCGTCCGGTGTGGACCCGGCTAATGTGCAGTCGGTGCGGACGTGCTGCGCGCGATCCATGCGCTCATATTGGAGCGCGCGCTCCCTGCTGCGCCCGATCCGTACGTTGTCGGTTTTTTGCCAGCCTCAAAAGTGCCTCAGTCGCGTGGCGCGCGCGGTGTGGACGGACGGTTGTGTGTTGTTCGCGCGATCCACCACACCATGGACATCTCGCAAAGTCGCCGTCTAATATCGCTTTATAAGGAATTTAAATGTTTATGGGACCCAAAAGATGTTGATTATACCAATAAACGCGTAAGAGAAGATGCTTAGCGTCAGATTTCTCGCGAAATGGAGAACAAACCAATAGTCTATTGGTTCTTCTATTGGTTTGTTCTCCATAGTTCAGGATCGCAGTTTCAACAAACTGGATCGGCCTAGTACGATCCACGCTCCACGTATCACGATTTTGGATCGCAGATCGCGGGATCGCCGATCTATTTTGGATCGACTGGTGTGGACCCAGCTAATAAGTAATTTTTTTAACGTCCTTATCGCCTATGAAACTAAGTTTTTTCCTACGAAATAAATAAGACCCTAGAGTATTATACCTTGTTGGATAGCTGACAAAACGTAGATGTATTTAGGCATATCTGCCAAACGTGTGCGATACAATTTTTTTTAGATCTTCAATAAAGAAAGGTAAATTGTCAATTTTTATATTAACTTTTTTATTACCTACGTAGGATTTTGGTTATTAAAATCATAGAACATCTTAATCCGCATAGTGAAATATGTCAGAAAAGTTGGGTACTACACGTCCTTAACGGATCTAGGTCGATTTAACCTGTAACCCTGTATATCATGGTAAGAATTCCGAAGGCAAAGGCTTAACTGATCAAGAAAAAAAAATGGCTGTACCCACTCAGTCGGTTTTAAGACTTGCAAAACTGGTCGAAAATTCGAACCGATATATTACGGCTGATAATTGGTTCAGCTCGATACCTCTAGTCGAAATATTGCTGAAAAGAGGACTGACTTACTTGGCAACTCTCGAAAAAAAATAAAGCTGAAATACCAACGTGTTTTCTGCCTAACAAAAATAGACCGATAGAAAGTTCGTTGTATGGTTTTACGAAAGACTATTCAATCTTATCATATCGGCCAAAACCTAATAAAGTCGTGTTGTTGATTTCTTCTTCGCATCACAATCAAGAAATAGACAATGATACAGGAAAACTAGTAATTATTGCTGATTATAATACAAACGGTGGAGTGGACGAGGTGGATAAGAAATGCTCCATTTACTGTAGCAGCCGCAAAACAGGTCGTTGGCCTATGGCAATCTTTCAAAGGATGTTGGACATGGCAGGCATAAATATCTTTGTATTGTATCAAAGTTGTAGCGACAGTGATAAAATAAGGGAGCTACTTTTTTATTGAACATGGCAAGAGATTTAGCGCTGAATCATATGAAAACCAGAGTATACTATACAATGAAAGATTGCCAAGGGAACTGCGCATGACTATCACTAGGGTTTTAGGTTTGTGTGTATTCAATAATCACTGATTATTTGGAAAATACAAATTGTTTGCTTTATTTAAAGATCAGATTAGTAAATCGACCCGCACTGTCCAAGTCGGCAAAGTCTGTCGTGTCAGAAAAGCTGGCGCACCCATCAATAGCCAAATTAAACGAACAAAAACCCTAAGCGGCATCGGTGTCGGACGTGGTAGAAGCGGCACACGCACAGCAAGAGCTAGTCAGCCCAAAAACGGCCTACAGCTCAGCGTGTTTGGAAGTCTCCGAGCAGCTACGAGCAGTTGAGGCAAAACGTGTGTCTGAAATCGTCATCCAGTGAGAACAATGTAACATCTCCCCCCCCAAGCCCATTAGGTCTAACGAAGAGGAGTCCAACGCCTCCAGTCAGACTGACCAGCCGCGCAGCCGTAGAGCTAGTATCCATTTAGACAGGGGTCCATATGGATCTAGCCACAGAGAAAGCCGACACCAAATAATCAGACACCCTCCTCCAACAAGGAAAAGAAGCGCTAGAGGCCGCGGGGAATATGAAGCGCGAGTGCAATCAGACAGCGCCTGAGAGTGTTCAGGGACTCTACGAAACGGTCCTGTCGCTGTCGGACTCGCGGGCGAGGCATAAATATAATCTCGAGAAGGAGAGGTCTCGTAATGCGCAGGAGTTAGTACGCGCAGAGAGAGCACACACCAGATAACTCGTGGCTCTAAAGGAGACTTTCGCGATGGACTTGTGCGGCGCCCGCCTAGACTTTAAAGAGTCCCTTAAAACATCAAAACAAATAAGGGAATGGCTGGGTTCCGAGACCCTACAGGCGTTGAAGGAGAACGCTGAAACACGGAAAAGGGTCCAGGCGCTCGAAGCGGTTGTAAGGAAGGAGCAGGAGAGGACGCGCAAGGAGTTCGGGAGGGGATCGGGATCCCCTGGTAGGGACGTCCCAAACCCTATCCTCATAATAAAATAATAAATAAATGTAACATCACCAATCAGTTGGACATGCTCCGGAAGCAGGTTGACCGCCTCAAACTCGAATCACCACCAACCCAGCCAGAAAACAGCACCCAAGAACACCAATGCTGCATTCCCGAAGGACTATCGTCTGCGGCCTCCACGATGGCTAGGATGGAGGAGGAACTTAAGAAAATAGCAGAAAATTTAACTTCACACATCAACACACCCCCTACACCACCACAAGACATATCAACACACATCGAGCCCCTAAAACAAAAACTGGAGTCAGTGTCCTCAGACATCAGGGACATCAGGGACAGGCCAACACCAGCGCCCCGCGCCCCGTGCCCCGCGCAAAGCCTAGACTCCGAGATGGCTGTGGTCGAGGTCAAAAGGCATAGGCATAGACACTGGCCGAAATAGTGAAGGGCATTAGTAATATCAAGGTCCAACCGGCCCTCACACCTCGGCAAACCAAGGTGGTTAACACTACACCACAGCCGCCACAGTCCAATCACACTCTGATTGTCTCCTCGACGGACCCGAAACACACGGGAGAAAAGGGCATGGAGAGGGTTAGAGTGGTCATGGACCTAAAGAACACAGGGGCTCAATTTAACAAGGTGCGGAAAGCAAGAGCTAAGAACCAAAAGGTCATCCTAAACTGCGCCACAAAGGAGGACGTGGATATAGTCAAGCGCCAGTTCAAGGGCAAGGATGACCTGAAGGTACAGGAGCCCAAACCGGCGAACCCCCTGGTGTGCAAGAGAGGCGTCGAAGCGTACCACAGCGACAAGGAGTTAGAAGGTCTCTTGTTAGCACAAAACAAGAGGCTACTATACGGTGTCGATGTGGACAGAAAGACGCTGAAACTGCGCTTCAGGAAGAAAGTAAGGACACCCGAGCTATGCCATCCGGTCTTCGAGCTCTCTCCCGAGCTGTGGAAGCGGTTCACGCAAGGAGAAGAAGCAAAGGTCTTCTTGGGCATGAAGAGGGTCCCCGTGGAGTCTTGGAGTCGTCTTTTGAAGAAAGAACCAGATCGATCTGAGCAAGCCTGTGCCAGCTGGCGGCAAGCATGCCCCGAATAGCTCATGCAGCTCAACCATTTTCGAGAGAGCTCCACAACCCGGTACACGACAATACAGCCAGTGGCACCATAAAAATATGTGGGGCAACAACTCACTCAGATCGCCAGACTAAAATGGCTATAGAAAAATGTATCATATAATAGAATAAAAGAAAATGAAACATGAAAACAAGATTAATTAACGGTACACCTGCATAATGTTACACTTACAATGCGTACAAAATAAACTTGGGAATCACAAAATATATATATATATATATACAAACATAAAAACATAACCGTTATTAAATTGGCATGTCAAATTAGAGTAAAAATATTATATGCAAAAGCACAAAATATGTCAAAAACTGTAAAAAAGTATATGCAATAAGCACAAAACATGTCACAAGAATTTAATAATATGTATATGCAAAAGCAGCAAACATGTCAGGTTTGTAAATATTTACAACATGCAAAAAAATAAATAAAGATAAGCGATAGCTGTATAAGCGAGCAGCTCAATCCCAGGCGTTTTTATCATTTAAATATTCGGATATCTTGTAATATCCTTTTTTTAATAATTTTGATTTTATGTAAGTTTAGGTAACTTACGAATATCTAAGGGAAGTTTACTGTAGAAGCGTATACATTGACCCATGAACGAGTTGCTTATTCTATGGAGGCGGTTTGCATGAACTGCTAAATTATGTTTATTCCTGGTGTTTAGTGAGTGAACATCAGACATTTTAACAAAATTAGATTCGTTTTTGTGAGCATAAAGAATATTTTCAAAAATGTATTGTGAAGCTACAGTCAGAATGTTTATCTCTTCAAATTTCTCCCGAAGAGAAACTCTAGGCCCTAGATTATCAATAGCGCGGACAGCTCTTTTTTGTAAAACGAAAATTGTATTGATATAGATCGAATTAAAACTTTAACTTGAGATATACTAAATATATATTGACTATTTTAACTTGAGCAGTACGCATACTTTGATTTCATCTGTTATTTATATATATGTTTTATTTATATGTTAAAAAAAGGTATTAACGACTTAAATTTACCAATTGAAGGTGACGCTGTTGATAACATTATAAGCTTTTTAATTAATTTAAGATTAACATTATAACTTTATTCAAGTGTTAAAAATTGAAATATATAAGAAGTTTTGCAATCTGAAAAATGACCCTTTATTTACAATTGCGACACTTTTAGACCCGCGTTATAAGAACAATTTTTTTTGGACTGATATATGAGCCTTTACGAAATCGTCTCATGGCTGATAAAGCAGCTAAATTGTTGTTTTTAAAATATATTATAATAATAATAATTTAAATAAATAAAAATTTATGATTAAAATCATACCTTGAATTTTATTTCCTCGTTCTCAACATTCGCATTCGCACATTCGCATCTCAAACACTCGCATTCGCATTCGCTGTGATGTCTAAAATATGACATTTGTAACATCCCTGGTTTGTACTGATCTGCAACCTTTGCAAATTGTCGAAAATAAAGGTTTTAAAACTTCGTTCAGACATTGAATAATGACTACAGTCTTCCTAATAGAAAGACATTATCAGAAAAATATTTACCGGAATTTTATCAGACTCATCGTACTTCCTTGTTTAATATTTTAAATGGTGTTAAAGACATGGCAATTATCACAGATATGTGGAGTTCAGATAGCTGCAAATCCTACTTAACGGTAACTGCTCATCTTATTTTTGAATCAAAACTTTACGCTCGCACCCTGACTACCACAGAGATTAAAGACTGATCTGAATTTCAAACACCTTAGATAGAGTTTTTGAAGAACGAAAAATAATGATAAAATTGTAACCATAGTGACTGATAATGCCAATAACATGAAGAATGCTATATCTAATTATTTAAAAAAAAGAAACCATTATTGTGTGGCGCATACGTTGAATCTGACTGTTATTGACTGTAAAAAACGAATCTACAATAGGCATGATGACAACAAGTAAATTTCATTGAAATAATTTGTGTGTATATTATTACAAAATTCCTAATTCTAAAACTCTGATTCTTTTCATAATTAAAAGCAAGATGAATATCGCACCCCCAGTGGAAAAAAGGCATAAGTGATTTTACGTTGAATTGTCGATTTTAACATATTTGAAAAGTACGTTTGAAGATACATATGCTGAATTTTTTTCATATTTTTCTTGATAAATTTGACGATTTTAGGCAAGAAATCTTGTTTTATGAATTTTGAATACAGTATCTTTTTTCTTAGGGATAAATAGAATAAACGTTTTAACGCAAAAGAATTGTTGAATAATAAGGGGTATTACATCTTATGACGTTTTTCGTTAAATTTTAATGATCAAAATAAACAGTAACAAATATTATGATTCAAATCCGTTTCTTTTTTTTACATCGCTAGTCTTGTATTCACGAATACGTCTTTTTTTGTTTTATTAATCTTGTAACATTATATTATAAATGCACATACTTACTAAAAAAAATATTTTGATAAAAATAAAGCAGCGATATGAGTGTTTAAGAGGTCATAATCTTGTAACTACTGTGTTAAATTGGTAAAAAAATCGTGAGTTAACGTGTTCAGTGATGTAATTTGGTTTTGTGACAGGCGGGTAAGTCCCATTAAGTATAATTTTAGTATAATATAATCATAATCATACTCAAAAAAGAAATTTATGTTCGAAATTGAACTTTATTTGCTAGGCCACAACAATATAATATTGACTTAATTCTACAATTTCCTAGCAAATGGTTGCTGCCGTGCCGATGATGATAATTTGATTAATAGTACCAAATATTTTGTATTTGGATTTAGCATTTACCTATTTTATGGTAACTGCGTAAAACTTTTAATTAATAAAGTAATCTAATTAAAATAAACGAATATTGTTTCAGATAAACCATGTCAAAAAGAAATAGGAAAATGATGCTATTTGCACAAAAAAATAAGGTGTTGAGAGAAAGGTTTAAGAAATTGAAACATTTACAACGTAATATTCAAACTATCGATCCCGACTTTTTCCCTAGTAGTGATTTAGATGATGATTTTCTATTTTCAAGATACGACAGTGCAAATCAATCACTGGCTCCGATTAATCATGCGTCAAATTATTTCGACTCGGTAGATTTAAACTTTTGATCGGGCCCATTTACTTAAAAAGTTGACTATTTCAATCAGCATCAACACGATCAGAACACAGAAACCGGGAACAACAACATTTCCATGAACTCTTTGATTAACAACTATGCCGATTATTGAACATAATAATTTAACTGATATATCATCGACAGTATTTTGTTCTGATAAAAACAATGGTTTTAATTCAGATAGCGCTAGTACAGGGACTCTGATCACACAGACTGCAAATGATCAACAAAGATCCTGTATTTTTCTCATGTTGATATAGACCAAATAATGATAACTGTTTCCGAAAATAAGAAAATACTTCTGACACTCTAACAAATAATTTAAGTGTGTGACGTGCTGAACATGAAAAATCTGTTGAGATTTAATCCCGAGAAAACGAAGTAATAAGTAAAGCTAATCTAAGGGACACCGAAAATCTGGCACAAAGTGAGATAACTTACGATAATACACATGATCTTACAACTTATACTAAAGCAGGTACAATTAGAAAAAGAAAAAAATACAACCAACCACTCAATGTGAGAAAAGAAGCGAAAAAAAAAAAGAGATAAGAGAGAAACATGGCTTGCACCCACCCTGTCCAGCTTCCTGCAAAAAGATATGTATCCAGAATATGTCAGATGATCAGCGAAAAATTATAAACTAAAGCTTCTGGAATTTAAGTGACAAAGAGAGGAAGGCATTTATGCTGCATCAGTAACAAGACCTGAATCAGAGGACAACGCATGGAGTATGCAAAACTTTCTTTTTGACAACTTTGGGCTACAAACCATCTAATGATAAACCTTTACAGACTGCATTGGCCAATTCCAAGGAGACAGTTGCATCGCCAGTAGACAGGAGACAGGGAGCTACTCCTCACAATAAAATTGACTCAAATCTTCTTAAGGAACATATAATGGGCTTCGAGCCTAGCATATCTCATTATAGGCGTGAACACGCTCCCAATCGCTTATACTTACCCAGTGATTTGACAATCAATGCGATGCATAAAGACTTTTTAGAAAAAAAAACCCTCTCACAACGTATCTTACGACAAATACCGAGAAGTGATTGCGGCATTAAATATTTCTTTCGTAAAAGAAGTTGAAGTTGGCCACGAAGAGTGTGAACCAAACAACCAAAAAAACACACTTCAAAGAAAATCTTCAAGAAGACTGTTTAGGTTGCACAAAGTAGTATATGAACCTGACGTGACTTTTTAGTTCATTTAATATTATTGATCTCATTATTGTTTAAGACATATTTGATTTGATCATTATTTTAAAACAAAAGATACAGGCCATGTGTGAAAGGCCCTATTTTGTTAACATATCGATAGTCAACAAAAAATAAATACAACTAAATACCTTTTAATAAAAACTAGCCTAACAGTATTTTGATTCAAAGAGATACAAAAAGTGATTTCTTTTTTGTTGACTAGTAAATATTTCTTGCATTTAATTTTATTAGAGTTTAATATTTTGTTGTAAATAGAGTTGCGAAAATTGCTCATTTTGTTATTTTAATAATTTTTACAAGTTAAAGCTGAATATTTAGACATTTATCAAAAAAATATTAGTAACGGTAATCTTCACAGAAAATACATACTATCTTGGTAGTTATTGTTCAATACTGTTATCTATGTTACAAACTTTAATTGTATCCAAAGCTATTCTGATTATTTTGGATATAATAAAAATTATTTGATACAAAATATGAATTTGTTTTTTTTCCATTAGTCGTAAATATTTATCCTCAGGTAATATTAGTCAATATGCATGTAAAATTTCTATAACAGATAATGGAATAAATCATTATTATTGTTTACTTAAGGTCTCTCAACAAGCCTTTAAATGGAAAAAAGGCGTAAGTGTTGGATACTTAATATAAACAACAAATTCAATAAAAGAAAAAACGCAGTAATCTTACTTATACTAGCAATAATTGACAGTGTTACAAGTTCATAATTCCTTTAACTGAACATACTTTTTAAAATATATTTAATTTCACGGGAAAGTTTGGCGTAAGTGTTGATGCTTAAAATACCATATTTTTTTAAATAACGAAAAATAGCATAATAATTTATTTCTATGATTCCTAATAAACTAGAAACATTAGCACTAATTTAAAAACAACACGCAGTGTAATATTTTTTTCCCTTTTGTTTGATATAAGAATCTTTCCTCTACGATCAAAGACGAAGTAAATATTTCCATAAAACCAGTTTTTTGGCCGTACTGAAAAATTGACATTTCTGGCTTATGCTTTTTTTCCACTGAGGGTGCGATATAATAATCGATAAAATAAAATCGCTAAATACGGCAATCCGCCATGAAATGTTGAACGCCAATCAGAGCGCATGACGTCACGTTAGAGTTCTTTCTCTTTGTTTACATTTGAATTACTTAAGATAATACACACTCGCTCGCTTTTTTAATTAAATACGCCGTTATTGTTTTGTTATTAACTTCAATTTCTTTTGTGTAAATTGATTGCGCTAAATTGAGTCATGGAACAAGGATTTACAAAGGCTTCCAGCGCAAATTTACCAAGAATCGACTTGATAATGCTAGGAACGTTTCTGGCATCAAACAAAGACTTCTGTTCAGCAGAATTTAGAAATGTTAAAACTTCCATGTAAGTATTGTGCACAAACAGTTAATTAATTATTTAAACCATAAAAATATTTCGTTGAAAGCATAGCTATTGTACCTATTTCAGTATAACATTCAATATTACAATTTGTTATGTAAAAGGTTATGTTTATGTTAAATATTTCTTTGTCAAAGTGATCTTCACAAAAATAAAGCTGTGTAGTGGGTAATATTCCTTCCAAATCACGTCTTGCAAGTTCAAGCCACTTCTTTCTTAATTTCTTATCGAAAGGAACGAAAATAAATAACTTCTCAGGAGTTTTTATGGACGTATTAGTACACAGAGGGACGGAACACCACCTATATGCTTTCGAAGTCATGTTTTTAACCCGGCGAGCATGAGGTGTAATAAAGTTACATCAAGCATGAGGCAGGGTATGACATACCCTTAAGATAATGTAGCATAATTTAGTATTTATTATTATTTTCTATACTTTGTTGATTCTAATGTGTAAAATTATGTTTTTTTAGTGTAAAATGAAATAAAACAAGTTCAGAGTTATTCATTAATTATTATTTATTCTAGTTTCACATAATGATGAAATCACAGCAACAAATCTTTATGAAGTTACATTATATGAATTTAACAAAAAAACTTTATTCTTTGGAATGTAATCAACTTAAAATTAAAAAATAATGAGATCTTCTTCTTAAAAAAAATATGAGTTATTTTTTTTTTTGCTAAAAGATTACTAATCACTTGTGTCAAAATCAGCACAATTTTCGCACATGAATTTTGCATGCTCCAGACATAAGGGCTTGTTACAAGCTTTACAGGAGTATTTGGTTTTTCTGTCCTTCTTGTAAGGACAAACCTGACATCTGACATATCGTCCAGGTGCATTCGCAGGTCTAGATGAGGACTCACCAAGCTGTTTTTCGATTCGCTGGCGGATGTAACTTGGAATATGCTTTTTTGATTTTCTTTCATGTAGGTGTTCGGAAATCATTGATAAGCCCAAGTTACGAATGAATTCTGTTCTCTTGATGGAAACATTATTGTTTTCCCGATATATAATGCAAGCATTGATAGCTGCCATGTTCAATACACCATAGAATAAAGTCATAGGCCACCTTTTACTATTGCGACTAACATTGTAACTGGCACTCAATTCATCAACCACGTCAACACCAGCTTTGGTCGAGTTATAAAATGTTATCATTTCGGGTTTTTGTTTCTCGCCTGTAGATTCATCTATTGCATTATCATGATGCATAGTTGACATAAGAACAACCACCTTGTTCTTCTTTGGCGCATAAGAAACAAGTGTTATATCCTTTTGAAACCCAAAGAGTGAACTATTTGGTTCTCTGTTAGTTCGAATAAAAGTTTCAGGAATCTGTCGCTTGTTCTTCCTTACAGTTCCAACCGACGTAAGGCGATGCTCATTTAGGAGATGCAGCATTAGCTCATATCCCGTGAACCAGTTATCAAAAGTTATGTTGCGATGAGATTGTGAAACTGGTTGAATAAGTCTCTCCACCACCTCAAAGGGTCTATTACTGACTGCATATGGTCCTTCCGGTTGTTTGCCCGCGTATAATTCCAAATTCAAAACATAGAAGCTTTTCGCATCGACGAGAGCAAAAATTTTTAACCCATACTTAGCTGGCTTATTAGGGATGTAGACGCGAAACAGGCATCGACCTCTAAATGCTAGTAACATTTCGTCAATGGTCAGTAATTCACTTGGAGAGTACGCGTTCACACAACATTGAACAAACTGGTCAAAAAAGCTTCTGAAGGCTGCCATATTATCAGTTTGTTTGCGCTCCTCCCTTGTGGACTTGTCATCAAAACGTAAAGCATTTTGAAGGAACTGAAATCTCTGTAGTGACATGGTGGTACGAAAAATATCAACACCAGTTCCATCAGTGCGCCAAAGATCTTTCAAACTTTGTCGATTAGATTTGACGACGCCAGCTAAGTAAAGCAAACCAACAAATGCTTTCAGTTCACCAATAGTGGTTTCTTGCATATAATAAAGAGCTTTCCCACTGTCGTTATCTGTAGCACTAGCATCAGCATATTCGCGCTGTCTTTGGCGAATTTTGGAATTACTGTGAATCAATATTTCTTGAAGCATGGCCGAAGTCACAAAAATATTCCAGCATTCGTACTCTGTAGCAGCATTCCTTGCAGTATTCTTCACTCCAGCATGCTCTGTTACAATGTTTTCTGATCGGAGCCTTACGTTTGGACGCTGACAATTTTTGTACCACTTTGTACCATCTTTCGATGAATAAAAAGGACCATTTACTTGCCGAGAAACTGCGACTCTCTGTCTGATCAGAGAGAGTGGTAAATCGTCTTCAGGGTCGTCACCTGCTTCATTTACCACAGGTCTTTCCTGTCTAGTGTTGGATGAAATATCATCTGAATCCTCACCTTCTTGGTCCGTCCTAGAACCCACTTCGTGTTCACTACAATGGTCAGTTTCCTGCTCTGAACTGGATTCATCACCCGAAGAATCAGGCTCTAATATAATACGGATCCATTCCTCATGCGTTTCGTTATCCATTTTGACGAAAAACTAAAAACAATAAAAAAAGCTCAAATTAATGAATAAAAAACGGATTCGCAAACACAGATCACACCATAGAACTGAAAAAACAATTTAAATAAGTAAAAAAAAAATATAATAAATAATTAAATATTTACGAAAAAAAAATACGTCAAATATGAGGCAGGGTCTGACATACCCTCAACGCGTTTGCGCACGATTATCCCGGCCGGCGTGTCGCGCCACACTGCGATCACGCCACTATACCGCCCCGCGCGTCCCTCCTTCCAGCTACTGAGCGCGCTGGTGATGCCGCACGAAAAACTTAAAAATTACACGACTTTAAAATTGTAACAGGGTGTGAGATACCCTGGGTCATGCTCGCCGGGTTAATGTAAAAACTAGTAAAATGTCCAAATGAAATATGAATTAGATAATGTTTACATATACCGAATGTTCCTTGTACTCTAAAGTGACGTAAGCAAGCGACGCCATGACACTTTGACGCGTTTTGGTGCAAATTTTAAATTTATGAATCAAAAATTATTTTTTAAGTACTAAACCTAAATTTTCCGCAGAAATATTATGTTTATTATAATTCATATATATTTCCAAATATTATAGAACAGTTTCTCAAAATTTGTCATCATGCCTATTAGAGTAATGCAGTTAACTACCGTACTACTGTAGCGACTACTGATGACTACTGATACTTTATATTATTTAATAATTTTAAGTTGTTTATAAGTGAGATAAAAAGTTTTATGTTATGTGAGTTATATAGTTGTAACCTAGTTTAAGAACAGTATACACTATTATAATATCAGATACCATGGTTTACTTATAAATAGCTTCCAGCCCCCCTAGACAAGTGTCATTTCGACAAGCGATAACGCTGATCGAATCGTTCAAATGTATGCAAGTGACAAGTCCAAGTCACGTGACTTATCGAAACAAACTGTCATTCCCATACATTTACTGTCATTTAAGCGATTTCTATAAGCGTTACTGCCCCCCTAGACAAGTGACATTTCGACAAGCGATAACGCTGATAGAATCGTTCAAATGTATGGAAGTGACAAGTCCAAGTCACCTATCGAAATGAAATGTCATTTCCATACATTTAATGTCATTTAAGCGATTTCTATCATCGTTAACGCTTGTCGAAATGCCACTTGTCTAGAGGATCTGGTATCTGATAACACTAACCATTAAGATAAGACAATACTAATTAATTATACTGTAAGTTTAGCTTTAAGATTTGTTTATTAATAAAGTCAGTCTTAATCTGCTCTTCAAGCTGAACACACCTGTTGTTCTTTTTAAAAAGCCTTTCGCCTTCGCCCACAACCTAACCGGCGCAGTCGGTACGTCGCGATCAATCGGAGCAAGATCGCTAAAGTCTAGCTTTCGTAACGCGAGTGAAAGAATCTACAGTGGGACGCAGCAGCAGCAGCAGGCGACTGGCAGCAGACAAGTTTGAAGACGGGTGGACTCAATCAACAACATAAAGCCTCTTATCGGCAATGCTCGTGGGGTAAGCATATAATCTGATTATTCCCGAGAATCCTTATCACTTTCCTTAAAAATTACGCCCCGTTTACGGTATTTTTAGTGACCATATTCTGATTGATTTTGTATTTGTTGTTACCTCAAGTCAGTTGTCTAAAAATGGCCAATGATAAGCGGATACACGAAACAAAACATAACCCTAATGAAAAGCCGGTTCATACCGACTTCTCAGCGTTCGCTAAATTGTTACCTAGTTATGATGGCAACAAAAGAACGCTAGCATTTTACATCGAAGGTGTGGAAAATGCATTAGATTTATTCGAAAATAAAGAGGATCCGTTCATAGTCTGTTTAATCAGAAACAAATTAACGGGAAAAGCTATTGAAGCAATTTCGGAAAATCCGGGCGCAAAAACGTGGCCAGATATTAAAAATGTTCTTCAGAAGAAGTTTGGAGAATTCAGAACTGATATTCAGTTAATACAGGAATTAATGAGAGTAACAAGAGACAACGATAATTTAGATATATTTAGCGATAAAATAAGAAATTTAATGTGTTCTCTAATAGCTAGTGACCCGAGTAAACGCATTTGCTATGAGCAAATGGCTCTAGAAACATTTCTGGATAATTTGAACCCAATCACGGCAATTCTGATAAAATTAAAACACGTGGAGAACCTAGACCAAGCAGTTACGGTAGCGAAGCAGGAAGAGGTTAAACTAAAGGCAAGGCGCGCGCAACAAACTAAAGCGAACACGCAAAAATTATCTACAACATTTAATAAAACAACAAAACAAGGGTCGTTTAAAAAAAAAGATCAGTTTAACAAAAATAAACCCTCGACAAGTAATTCGGAACCAACAACCAATTAAAAAGAAAATTAATTTTCAGAGTGAAATAGAGGATGATGACGAAAATCAATTTTCTGAGCAGGAATACGAGGAAAGCACGTCAAAGGAAATGCAAGACGAAAATTTTCTGTTAGATCGGGTAAACGAACTAATAATATAGTGTACATGAATAATATACAAAACTTTAACCGTTTACCTTACATTTACATAAACGAGTTAGGTGGTAGATTTCTATTAGACACCGGTGCCTCGCAATCCCTTATTAGCCCGGGATATTGCAATGCGTTAAAGTTCAAAAGAGAAACGGCTGGATTGTGCTACGCAAGTGGAAAAGTCAAACTGGATCCATTACTTACACCACCACAGCCACTGAAACCATTGTTCGATGGAAGTGATCCCGATTCCAGCCATTTTCTTCAACACATCCTTGAATACACTGCTTTCGCATGACTTCCTTTGGAGCTAATATCATTCGAGAAGGCGGCTTCATGCCGACTTGCAAGGTAAAAGATACAACACACATAACCAATCACTCACACCAACACAATGAATTGCAACACATAACAACTACATATACACCACACACTACACCATCACATGATCAGAAGTTACACCGTATTCTTCAACAAATGATTGTTTGCAATTACAGATACAAGGACAAATGTATCATTTGCATGGTTCAATGGTGCCAACACCAAATGAACCGCATCAATTTCTGCAAATATATTTCATTTCGTCGATGGTGGATCATTTTTATTTATTTCGGACTCAGGTTCAGGAGATGCTCATCAACGAAATATCAAAACTGAATACCCCATCAAACACAGAATCTTCAATGATGGGTTACTTCACTTCTGGTGATTCATTTCAGTGATAATTTTATAATAATTAAAATACATATTTTCAATAATACAATATTATGTAGTTTCATTTCTATGTACTCACCGCAATGTCAAGAGTAATCTTTCTTCAATAGAAATAGGTTTTTGAAAATTTGTTGTTTTTAATTTAAATTCAGGCTTAACATAAGCAATTATGTAATCGAAAGTAGACGGTAACACTCCACAATATTGTTTAAACATTTTAGAATCGTTTCTTAATTTTGGATATAAATGATGGAACTCGCCAAATGTGTTTCTTTGTAAAAATATTATATTTGTTTTCTATCTGAGCTTTTTACGATATTTTTTTAAAAGTCTGTACTTTAAATATGAACTTTCAAGCAAAATTGTACTGTACTTCTCCATGATTTGAGAAGTAATGACCAAAATCACGTAGAACATTTGTCGCGTATAGCATCGCGTCGCATTACGTCGCGTCGTGTTGCGTCGCGTCGCGTTCGTCGCTCACGCCTTAGCTGTTTCTGATAACGCGGCTTACATCAAGAAAGCCATATCACAGGAGCTAGGGTGGAAACATTTCGGATGTGCAGCACACACAATAAATTTGATAGTGCAAGAAGCGACGGAAAAATCTGTACCCATCAAGTCTGTGATTGAACGTGTGAAGCTCATCGTCGCTTATTTCAAGCGAAGCACTAAAGCCACTCAAAAGCTTGATGAGTTTCAAAAGCAAAATGGAGCAACACAGCCAAAACGACTGCTTCAAGAAGTCCCGACGAGGTGGAATTCCAAATTCTACATGCTCGAAAGGATCGTAGAAATTCAAGATGCCGTCAAGTCATCCATTGCCATTTTGGGTGTCACAAGCTTACCAAATTTAATGCCGGAAGACTGGTTACTTTGCAACGAAACTTGTAAAGCTCTGAAATGTTTTGAAGAAGCATCAAATTATCTGAGTGGTGAAAAGTATTTGACGGCCAGTCAACTATTAATAATCATAAAAGGCATAAAGAGAGTTCTCAGCGATATTTTAACCTCGGATTCTTCCGGTTATCACTATCTGCCAATAACATATGATTTTGTTCGAGCTTTGTTAGATTTAACTCATAGTCGTTTCGAAAATACAGAAAATTGTAACACGATTGGGGTTGCTACTTTTTTGGAACCCCGCTTTAAGTTACAGCCCTTTACATCTTCAAAGCAAGCAACTTTGAGGGAGAACATGATCAAACTTGTCGCTCAAGAAATAAATCGAGAAGGACCATGTGAAAATATTGAAGTTAGCAAAAGTTTGCTTGATCCCACCTCAATATTTTACGATTGGGATACTAGGGAGGCTGTACCGCAATCAACTGCACGAGCAATAATAGAAATAGACAAATATTTGAATGAAAAAGTGATTAGTCGCAATAATTTACCGTTGAGCTGGTGGAAGCAGAACCAAGGCATTTTTCCACATTTGGCTAAGTTGGTTCGAAACAAATGTAATGTACTTTGTACTTCTGTTTCTTGCGAAAGACTTTTTTCGCGAGCTGGTTACATAATTTCACAACGAAGAACTCGACTTGGAGTCCGAAAAGTCAAACAATTATCATTTTTAAATGGAAATAAAAAATATATAAAATTTTAAGATATGGGTCATAAACAGAGCATTAAAATTATGTGTGCGTTGTCTCTAAATTAACTAAAACAATGTAAATCGACCATATTTATACCAACAATTATTTATTATGAGTGTCTGTGATTGACGTACTCGGTAATTTTTATATTTTAATTATTCGTTTTAAAAATATTTAAATATAAACATCCTCTTAGGACCTCTTCTCCCTCTCTTAGATCCCTCCGTGGACCGTTTCCAAACGGGGTTTCAAACTTTATGATCAAAATTAAAATATAATAACTTATAAATATTAATGCAACACATCTTTTATGCGTTACTCATAAAATCAAATAACATATTTTCACCATTACACAATATTTTATCAAAATTTCTTAGAATTATAATACATGAAAAACTTGTTATCAGTACCGCGACTCCTTCCGTGGTCTAAATATATTCAATGTTTGTATTCTCAATATTTGGAACGCAGCCTAAATTATTTATTTCAACTGGCAACATTTCAATTGCTGTCAGTTTAAGTATAACTTGGATTCGGTGTGCGTGCGCTCCGTCAATTAAAAAGCAAAAATCGCTTAAATCAAAGATTAATTCACTATAAAATAAAAGATCGTTGCGACTTTTTTGTGACTTCGATATCACGGTAAGTGTTTAATCAATCATTATGTAAATCAATTGACAACAATGGTTATGGGTCACTATTTTTAAAAACATTGCATTTTGAAATCTAACCTATAAATATCACGTGTTTCTCCGTTTGATTTGATTGGTTTTCCCTTCCGTGGACAAACTTTTCCGTAGACAGTCACTTTTGTGGACTTAGTCTTTTCTGTGGACATTGCCACAGAAAAGACTGTGTCCACTGAAGTGACATCTATTAAAACTAAAACTTACTTTTTGCAAACAAATCCTGTGTTAAACAGCTAGAGCACTTGTTCTTGTTACTTATCTTTGCTTTGTATGTTATACCTATATATTGCTATGTTTGTTATGGGATTTTTTTTTTACCAATATTGTGTTGCATTAACGTATTATGTTTTTTTTTATGCTTAGCTTGGTGTGTACATGGTTCAATGTCATTGTTTCAGTAAACTAAAATGCCTAGAAAAATAGACTGAGGAATATGACTGATGAAGAAAAAAAGATAAGAAGGCGTGAACAAAAAAAAATAAGTATGCGTCGAGCGCGGGCTAAGTTAACTAAAGCTGCTGTTGACGAGATACGCAAAAAAGATAGAGAAAGGTACCATAAGAAAAAGGACAGAGGGGATATCAAAACTATTGATCAGTATACACCGCGACAACAGCGTCAAATAAGAAAAATATGGCGCGAAAAATCGAAGAAACGGCGAGAATTATTGAAGATGCGCAAAGCTACTGAGGCTCTCGTACAAGAAGATACTCCACCACCAAGTCCATCTTCATCATTCTCGCGAGTTGAATCCGGACGTGCAGTAGCTGCCCGAAACAAAAGAGCAAGAATAGCTGAAAATGAGACATTAAAGAAAAAGGTACTAGAGATGGGAAAAGTAATTAAAAAATATAGAATGAGAATACGAAGACTAGAAGAAAGAAAACAGCAAGCGTCGAATGTGGCTAGTTCTAAAAATAAAGTCTTGAAAACGTATGTCCGGAAAGCTGTGCATGATTTTTTAATAGATGATGAATATAGTAGATTAACTGCAGGTAAAAATGAAACAATAACTAGGAAAAAAATCAAACGGCCAATTCGTTTACTTAATGACACACTTTTAAATTTACACATAATATTTAAACGCAAAACAGGATTTAATATTTCTTATCAGACCTTTAAAGATTTTGTCCTTTTTGGGTTCTGTTTCCAAAAGCAATATCAAGAAACACGTGTCTGTGTACGTTACACGAAAATAATGACCAAATAATTCAATCACTTCAAAAATCTAAAGTTATTTCATACGGATCTGCTTCCGATGCTATTAAGGTATTGTGTTGTAATAATACACTGACTCCTAAATGTTTAGAGAGAGTGTCAGAGCTGTCTTAATAAGAAACTTGTTTTTAATCATTTTAATGAAAACGATTATGTAACTTATGATAGATGGGTTACAAAAGAAGTAGATGTAATTATCAAAGGTGTACAGAAAAAATGCAAGAAATGTTTGAAAGAAACTGTTAAAACTACGATGGGTGCTCTAGTGAAGTTATTACATTTAAATTTACCATTATTCATGCAACATGTAGCTAATATGATCCATCAAATGAGATCGATACAAACATTTAAACAACAATTAACGTCTTCTAAAGGCCTGTTGCATATAGATTTTTCCGAAAATAATAATTGTAAATACAGCGCTGAGGTTCAATCGGCTCATTTTGGTGGCTCTAAGCCTCAGTTGTCTCTTCATATTTGCGTTTATTATAGCGTGGCTGAATTTCCGAATAATGAGTTTCAAACTACATCCATGTGCTCTATTTCAAAAAATTTGCGTCATGATCCTGTTTTTATCTGTGCCCACCTTAAACGAATCCTACAGCGAATTAAAGCAATTAATCCAAATTTAACAGAACTACATATTTTGAGTGACGGCCCAACAACCCAATACCGAAACAAAACTATGTTTTTGAAGTTATACTTCTTTAGGCGCGTTATGAAAAAATGATGAGAGTGAAATTTTAAGATACGCGCGCATCTGTGACACAAAATTAACAGTATGTTGCAGTTTTCCAGTACTAGGATATCATAAACGCAAGGAGAATATGAAACGTTTATTTTATTTTATTTTTTTAATGGCTATTGAAACGGATTGAAGGAGGTTGTTGCAAGGAGAATATGAAACGTTTATTTTATTGAAGTTATACTTCTTTAGGCGCGTTATGAAAAAATGATGAGAGTGAAATTTTAAGATGTGACACAAAATTTAAATTGAATATTTTGATTGATATTACTAACTATTTGTGAATATTAGTGAAAAAATTGTGCTTATATACTTTTTCAAGTGCTCCAATATAATTGAGGTTAACTATCCGCATGTATTATTTGTTGATATAAATTAAAATACTTTTATTTAATATAATTAACACTAAATATTATTAAATTATTAATGTTAAATACTTATTATTGGTTATTTAATATTTACAAAATAAAGAAATAAATTTAATAAAACATTTAATAAAAAGTTTGTGATAAAAATTTAAATTGAACATCAAATTATAATATTTGCTATTAAATTGAATAAATAATAAATATTTATAAAAATAACTAAATAAATTTAATGAATTTTTTTTGATAAAAATGAAAAGTGATTATTAAATTAAGAAATCAATAAAAATATTTAATTTAATGATGCCAAAGAAGTATAACTTCTCACGCGCGTACATAAGTACACGCACTCATTTTTTTTTAATTGTTACATTCATTAGTCGAGAATTAAATGATGTGACCGATATTGTTTGGCACTACAGTGAAAAAGGGCATGGCAAAGGTGCTCCAGACGGAGTAGGTGGCTGTATCAAAAGGCTGTGTGACAATTCAGTTGCAATGGGAAGAGATGTCTCTGATTATGACTCTCTTATGTTATGTTTAAAAGAAAATTGTAAAGGTATAGAGATTTATGGAATAGGAGATCCAATGGTTCAAGACATTCAAGAAATCGCCGACAAGAATACGGTGAAAGCTTTTAAAGGGACATTTAAAATACATCAACTTTCTTGGAATCGAAATGAACCAAATATTTTACATGTAAGAAGGCTTAGTTGACTATCTTGTGCAACAAACGCTGTTTGTCCACATTTTGAAATTGGCCAGATAATGGTTCCGTTCGATAATGTACAATCGCATAGTCCTTTGAGTATAGCTGACGCAAGGAACTTATCTCCAAGAAGTGAAGACAGACAATGCTTCTACAATAACATTTAGGTCAAATGAGATTACACCTGAAGAAGGTACTTCTTATACTCTCCCATTACGTCCCTGTAAAAGGTTCCATTTCCTCTCAGACTCTGATGATTCTGATGTAACTTTTACTCGCAATCTCCCATTACGTCTCAATAAAAGACCCAGGTTTCCATCAAGTTCTGATGATTCCGATGTGACTTTATCTCCACACGATAAGAGATCCAAGTATCTATCAGCCTCTGATGATTCTTATGAAATTTTCACTCCACGCCATCGTTATCCATTACCCACAAACAGCAGTGGTTAAGGCGACTTAACTGTACGACCTCAGCAGTCTAAAAAACCTTTTGTGGATCCCTACACTGATAGCAACGATGACGAATAAAAAAATATAATTATTATTCTAGCGTGTTACAAATGACGCATGTGAGGTCTTACAATATAAGTAACCCTCTGTTTTTACTATCTTAATATTTTCAATTTCCATTATTTTAAGTTTGGTTTGCTTGACAAATTATATTTGATTAAAGTCAACCGAAAATAAATCCCTTCTGTGGACATAAATTCAATATTTTTTAAAACGACAAGATTGCTTGTTTTTATAACATTTTTCATATGAAGATGAATAACACAGCCAGATTGTTGTAATTTTAAGAAAAATCGTTTTTTTACTTTATCATTGTTAAGACAAAGTACAACTTTTGTCTTTTCTGTTCATTTTATAGTCTTTGCTGTGGACAGTTATAAATTAAAATAATGAATAATTCATACAAATCAAAGTTTTGATCTCTGATAATATTTTTATTATGATTATTTTATATTTCTAAAAATAAATGCTGATTGAAACAAATATGACTTTTTTTTTTCATTTAAACCCCGAATTTGATTATGACCCATATGTTATGTTACTAAGTGACAAGTAGATATAAGAAAAAAAAAACAAAAGTAAAAAAAAAAAGAAAAAAAGATTATTATATAAAAATTTCAAAAAAAAAAAAAAAAAAAAAATCGTTGTAAATAAATTAATTCTCATTTTAAATACGCCAACAAAAAAAGTTGACAGTCCTAAGCCTGTGAAAAGTATGAAGGAAATGAGAATTAATTATGTGTTAAAATTCTGTCTGTGACTAAATTTAACAGTTGCTAAAAATAACTGCTTATTTTTAGCATTAGCATTTAGCAGTGTTATTATTTTTAAACGTTTAAGCCCATCTCTAATTTTGACCAAATACTGGAGAAGTTACCACAGCCAGATCTTACTCCAAAAGGAAGAAGATTATTTTATTATTTCCCAATACCCGTTTCTGTTTTTGAAAAATAAGTTAATTTTAAGATTTATTCCTAAAGTGCAATGTTAAGGCTAATTTTTTGTAAGACGTTGTGAAATTAATATTAATTTAAAAGTACAATGTTTCAAAATATGTTTTAACTACTTAGAATGTTGATTGTGATAATTAGTTAGCAGAGGTTCTATTTCTTTGTTATTATTTAATTTTTTAATCATTATAAAGACTATAAATTAGTGTCATACAATTTTTATTTTAAAAATACTATTATTCTAAGAAAATGATTTTACCAAGTTAAACACAAATGTTTAGAACATTTGTTAATGCAATAACTTGAAGGAAAGTAATAAATAATAAGTGAAATTTCTTTCAATATTCTTTATTTATTTCAAAAATAATTATTTAAATAATACGTAAAAACTCGAAATAAAATTTGATTATTTTCATACTGAAATACTTGTTTTTATTTATGAAAACATTCCCCTGTGCGTTTACAACAGTCCCCTGTCACGATTTTGGATAAAATCGTCTATAACTCAAAAACCAGGACAAAAATAAGTAGGCTTTTCAAAGAGATATATTAAATTTAATATTGTCCTTCATTTTATTAACACTCATTCTCAACATTTAATAAAATTTGCTTCGGACAGTCTTGTATGGGCAAGTTTCCAAATAGTAAAGAAACACCCATTTACCAAATAAACCTCACAAGTGGGGATTCAAATTATATGTTTTATGCTCTCTTTCTGGGTATGCATACAGTTTTGAAGTTTACTCTGGAGCTAAGGACATTGAACGTCTACCTGGCGAACCAGACCTCGGAGCAGTATCAAATACTGTTATACGACTGTTACGACCAGTCCCAAGGCACATCAACCATATCATTTATTTTGATAATTTTTACACCAATATTTCTCTACTACATTATTTGACCAAAGAAGGAATTTATTGCCTTGGCACCGTACAGAGAAACAGGCTTGGTAAATCCTGCAAGTTGCCAGAGAAAAAGGAAATCCTTAAGTCTAATGTACCCAGAGGCACATATCATGAAAACGTTGCCTCTTTTGAAGGCATAGAATTTTCGGCAACGAGCTGGAAAGACAATAAGCAAGTTTTATTGCTTTCCACCTATGTTGGTGCTGAACCAGCAGAGACTATAACCAGTTACGAAAAAAAACGAATATCCAAGTAGCATGTCCTCGGGTCATAAAGGAATATAATGCTCACATGGGAGGCGTTGATCTAATGGACAGCTTTATTGGTCGATATCGCATTCGCATAAAGTCAAGAAAGTGGACAACAAGGCTGTTTTATCATCTCTTGGACATGACTGTGATAAATGCTTGGGTGCTGTACAAAAAGGTTAGTACAGTGAACAATAAATCGAAGAAGGATATAATGAAGTTAGCCGACTTCAGAACCGAGCTTGCTGACACTTTATGTCGGTATCAAACTCGGTCAGATAATAAAAGGGGAAGACCAAGTACCAGTCGACGAGAAGAGATCCCTGATCCTTCTAAAAAACCACGGGCAGGTATACAGGTCCTGCCGTCTACTGATATACGTTACGATCGAGTGGGCCATGAGAAAATGTTTTTAGATTCTTGGAATAAATGTAAATATAACAATTGTAGAAAACTTACTTCATGGATTTGTATAAAATGTAAAGTTTCATTATGTGACAATAAAAATAACAGATGTTTCTCATTATTTCATACCTAACAACATTATTTGTCATTCCGACTTATGTATAGTAGTATATACCCGGAATGTCGAGACGACGAACTATTTGAAAACTCTGATTACTCACAAACTTTTTCTTGTGATGAATCTTCTCAAAAAGTAACAAAATTCCAGGACAGTGGTACATGCACAGAAGCAGTTGAAATGAAAAAGGATCCAGTACCCACTGTCATGGATGTGCATGCATGGAATTATTTCGGACAGTTGGTATCGAATGAATTAAGGTTCGATGTTGATCAAAGATATGTAATCATGCAAAAAATTCTCGACCTACTGAAAAATAAGGGAGAATAAAGCTTGCCATATTTAAAAGGTTACAAAAACGTGTGGCGCATTTGAGTGATATATTAAAACGTTTAAAAATAAAGAAATATATATCTGATGAACACTTTAATGAATTGAACCTGAATGAAGATACTATAAGTTTATTTAATAGAATTTTACGTAAGAAAAGAAGTAAGAAATCTTTTCGTCAAAAATATCCACCAACACTGCGAAAATTTGCACTTACCTTAATTTTTTATTCGCCAGCTGCGTATAAATATGTGAGGAAAATTTTTCACAACGCTCTGCCACACCCTAGACTCCTAGAGTATTGGGCAAGTGGTATGAGAATAGTTCAGTTTCACCAGGATTCACTACGCAAGCATTTAATATGCTTAGAAAGAAACATGAAATATCAGATAAAAGAATGATCTGCACTCTTGTGGTTGACGAAATGGCACTTCGACACCAATCCAAATGGACTGGAAAAAAGACAGAAGGTGTGGTAGACTTTGGTGGCACTACCGATAGCAAAGTATGCAACAGAAGCCTACGTTTTTCTTTTAGTTGCATTTAATGAAAACTGGAAACTACCAGTAGGATATTTTTTCGTCAAAGGAATCAGTGGTGAAACTAGAGCACACTTAATTACTTCTTGTTTGCAGAAGTGCTTTCAGTCTGGGGTGGATATTGTTGCAGTCACTTTCGATGGTTGTCAAGCAAATTTTTCCGCTGCAAATATAATGGGTTGCCATTTGAAAGATCCTAACAATTTAAAAACCACGTTCAAGCATCCCAGTTGTGATCGAGAAGTAGCAGTGTTATTTGACCCTTGTCACATGCTTAAATTAGTTAGAAATACTTTTGAATCGAAAAGAATTATCTTCAACGAGTTGGAAAAAGAAATAAAATGGCACTTATTGGTAAATTTACATAACCTGCAAAAAAACCAAGGCTTAAATTTTGCAAATAAACTTTCAGAGCGTCATATTAATTTCAGAAATGAAATAATGAAGGTTAAATTGGCAACACAGTTGTTAAGTAAAAGTGTTGCTAAAGCACTAGAACTATGTGTACAGTTATTAGTTTCTTCACGATTTATTGAAACAGCAGCCACTGTGCCACATTTTTAATGACCTCTTTGATATATTTAACTCACGATCGTTTGAAATTTTTGGTTTTAAGAAGCCTATTTGCCCACAAAATGCCACGGAAATTATACAGTTTCTTGATAAAGCAAAATTAATAATAAATAATAAATAATAAATAAATGTGGACAACATCACATACATTGCTCTGAACCCAAAGTAAGTAGCTAAAGCACTTGTGTTATGGAATTCAGAGACAACGAAGGTACCACAAACACCCAGACCCGAGACAATGTAGACAAGTTGTTTTTCTACATTGACCCGGCCGGGGATCGAACCCGGGACCTCAGAGCTGGCGACACCTTGAAACCGGTGTGTACGCCACTCGACCACGGAGGTCGTCAAAATTAAAGTAGTAAGTATAATTTTGACTCAAATGAACCTGCAAGCTAGCAAAATTGTATCTGTGGCTTTCCAGTCTGAATGGTTCCCCATTAATATTCACGAAATTTTGTGCCTCTTTCCGTTTTGGATGATGTTCGGGATCGTCAAAATGCCAACTATAACTAGATGTTTTTCTGAATAGAGCATTACATTTTGTAGATTCCGATCACGCTGTGCATAATTCAAATCCTTCCAATACTAGCGCTGGAAGTACTACTAGTCAAGCCCTTTCATTTGATACCCATATTGAGGGAGTTGTTTGACGTTAGGCAACACTGCGTTTGACAACAGAATAATAATTATAAAGTCGTGCAATCGAGTACTAACATGACAAGTTTTAACAAGTGTTTTATCTATAGAGGAAAGTCACCAAATATGAAATAGCAATGCAAACGTCATGATGGGTCATCTTAACTCTTTATCAACAAGGTTTCAAGTAGATATTCCGCATTTGTATGTAGTCAAATGCATCTGCCACTCATTCCATCTTTGTGCCTCCTATGCATGCTTGAAATTACCAAGGGAACCAGAAGATTTAATCAGAGATGTCTATAACTATATTAATAACAGCCGGAAAAGAAATGCACTTTTAAAAGATTTGCAAGAGTTTTTAAACATCAAACCCCATAAGATGCTACATCCGTGTCAAACATGATGGCTATCACTTCGTGTTGCAGTTTCACGACTGTTGGAGCAGTATGATGCACTAATTTTGTTCTTTACTGATGCTGCGTTTGCGGAACAATTGAGGGCAGCAGATAACATATTGCATATGTTTCGAAACCCGTTTAACAAACTCTATTTAGAGTTTTTAGAGTTTTCCCTTGAGATTTTTAATGATTTAAACAAAATGATGCAATCTGAACGCCCCCAGATTCACAAACTACATAATATTAGCAAATCATACAGAAATCTTTAGGACTGCTTCATAGATGACTCAATCAACACAATGACTTGCAATGTGTTTATGACTTACAGGCGACGTTGTCTTGTCCGAAAGGCGAAATTTCAACATTTTATTACGTATCAAAATTGAATTCTTACAACTTTACCATCTATGATTTGAAAACAGAAGATGTAAAATGTTACTTTTGGCACGAACAGCAAGGCAATAGAGGCGCGAATGAAATTGCTACCTGTGTATTTAATTATATTGTATCTATGTGTACGAGAGTAAATGAAGACGTTGATATAATTTTTTACAGCGATAATTGTACAGGTCAACAAAAGAACAAATTCTTAATAAGTATGTATATGCATGCGGTTGCAACGATTCCCAGTCTTAAAACAATAACGCATAAGTTTCTTATTAAAGGACATACTCAAAATGAAAATGATTCGGCCCACTCAGTTATTGTGTGAAATATTAAAAAATCACTTAGATCTGGGCCAATATACAGCCCAGATCAGTATATTTTATTGATAAGAACAGCAAAAAAGACTGGGACATCTTACCAAGTTAACGAATTAAATTATACTAACTTTAAAGATTTTAAATCTCTTTGCAATGATGTAGGGCGCAATTTTACTAAAAATACTAATAGTGAAAATATGAAAATGAATGATGTAAAAATCTTAAAATTCAGTAAGGAAAATTGTGGTTGTTTCTTTTATAAAACTTCCTATAGTCAAGAAGATTTTAAAATGGTAAAGGTTGGACCCACCACTGCAAAAGGTCTTAAAGATAATTACCGTTTTAAAGCAGTATATAACACGCCAATTAAAAAGGCCGATCAGAAAAAACGAGGTTTATTAGCTTTAGTTAATAAGAGAACTATTCCCGAATATTATCGCCCATTCTATGAAAATCTTTAAGAAAAAGATGATAATTTACTTGTATTGTTTTAATTTTTTTTTCTTTTAGTTCATTGTTTTGCATTTTGTTAATTAACACATAAAGCTTTTAATATGTTAAACAAACTATTAAAACGTAGGTATAAATAATACTGATAAGACTGGATAAAGTTATAATAATTAAAAAAAATGTAGTTTTATATGCTTAGGTCTTAAACTTAGATAACATAATCAGTAAGACTAAAATACCTTGGTTAACAAGTTCCTAACTTAGTGCCATATTACTAAGTGATTTAATCAAACACTTAATGTTATTTTAGAATTATATCTATCTTATTTTTTGAGCCATTTTCTTTTAGTTGTATAAGTTTTAGTTCATATTTAGTCAAATAATTTGATAATTGTACTGAACCAATAAATATCTCATAAAATATTATTGTTTTACTGCGTTTTTTTTTTTTTTTATATTTCATCGTATTTAATAAATACAATTTTTATGTTTAATTAAATCTTAAAAATTAACCAACATTTTATCTAGAAAAGTATTATGTTTCGGCTACTACAATAACAAAATTAATGTATTTTATCTTACTTTGAAAGACAGATAATGTAACTAGCAGAAAATAAAAAATAAATGTTGAAAATATCATTATTATTAAAAATATTACACGTTAAAACTTTAAAACGCTCTCCTGTAAAATAAGTAAGTTTTGAGATTATACAGTTTTAATGCAAGAAGACGAAATGTTTTCGCTCACTGTAAGTATTTTTCATATTCACTTTTGAACACGTTTAGTTGTTATAATTCTTGGTTGAACTGTTAAAGTAATTTTATTTATTGATTACGTAGTTTATAACGTCAATAGTCATTTTAGGCTAACTGTTACAGTTATTTTTATTTTTATTGTGGATTTCTCTGGTTGGGGTACCTTCGTGCAGCTATGAATGGGGTAGATTCGTACTGCACGAATGCTCCCCATTATTACTATTACCTTACTATTTACTTTGTGCCAGCAAAAACATTATTCTACAAGTGAGAAATCTTGCTTATGAGTTTGCAAAAGTGAATAAACTACGTTACCCTTCTAGTTGGGATCATAATAATATGGCAGGAAAGGAATGGTTAGACAGTTTCCGCAGGCGCAACTCAAATTTAAGTCTTAAGAAACCTGAAAATACCAGTGCAGCAAGATCTTTTGGATTCAATAAACCTGTCGTAAGTGAGTTCTTCGAAAACCTTGAAAAGGTATTGACAAAATATAATTTTACTCCTGATCGAATTTATAATTTTGATGAGTCAGGGATAACCACAGTGATGAGCAGTTCTAATTTTGGCTGAGAAAAAAAAAAACAAATAGGTCAACTTGTTTCTGCAGAGATGGGCGAATTAGTTACTTTTGGAGGAATAATTTCAGCTAGTGGTAACACAATTCCACCACTATTTATCTTTCCAAGGGTCCATTTTTAGGACCACTTTATGGCTGGCGCTCCCGAAGGCAGCCTCGGTACTACCACAAAAAGTGGTTGGATAAATTCAGGTATATTTTTGGAGGTATTGCAACATATACAAAAGAAATCGTTGAGCTCTAAAGATAACCCTATTTTGCTCCTGGTCGATAACCATGAAAGCCACGTTACAATAGAAAGCGTGGACTATGCGTGCAATAATGGCATTGTTTATACAGGGTGTCCCAAAATTCAACGATAATCTGAGACCGGATGAAAGGCCAAGTTATAACAGTTCTAGGAAAAATAAAAAAAATCCATATCACTCAGTTCAGCGATAATAGACATTGAAAAAGTTGAAATTCGACATCCTTGGTCGCATTTTCAAGTCCTGTGATCACCAATGTCACAATTTCGCTGTGATTTTTGGCTTGGGGGGTCGTCCGTTCACAACATTTAGTACGCATCGTTTCTTTGTCTATTACGCATCTCTCGTATTCGTGTAACTATCGTACTAACGACTTTGGCTTGTGTTTCTGTGGACTTGATACTGCATCCGTACTGACGACTTTGTGTGTGTCCACACTGCGCGAGCCTAGCGCGGTTGCGACGACGGGCGCGAATTATCAAACATATGAAACACGCCTTTGCGTCCATGCATAGGCGGAAGCCTAGTGCGACGGGACTGAGCGAGACAGCGCGCGTAGTTATCAAACGCTCCTATTCGCGCATTCTGGCCGCACTACGGGCCTAGTCAGTAGTCAGCGAGCGAATCACTGCGCGGGTGGCGGGGGTAACAAACCAGTTCGGTCTTGTCGCTCGGCGTATGCGCGTCTGTATTTGTTTGTCGTAAAATGGCGGTAAATACTGAATGTTTTATAAGTGCGATTCAATCTAAACCACCTGTATGGCAAAGCAAACATCCACACCATAGTAATCGCACAATAACAAGAAAGTTATGGAGTGAAATAAAAGAACAATTTCCTGGAAGCGAAGGTAAGTTTAATACGTCTGTATTTGTTTGTCGTAAAATGGCGGTAAATACTGAATGTTTTATAAGTGCGATTCAATCTAAACCACCTGTATGGCAAAGCAAACATCCACACCATAGTAATCGCACAATAACAAGAAAGTTATGGAGTGAAATAAAAGAACAATTTCCTGGAAGCGAAGGTAAGTTTAATATAAGTACCTAATAGTTATTACATTCTTTGATATTCTTCCCAGAAATAGTTTGTGAATTTTATACGAACATTTTTTGCTCTCCGTGATGGATTATTATTGACGCCGCGGTTCCTGTGACGATGTTCATATAATGGCGGGTTAGATACCACACGTTGGACATCTAGATCGAAGTCGCCATTTAAATCCATTATAACATTGTGCAGTATACACGCAGCTTTTATTATAGACAAGGAATTCGGAAAGAAAAAAGAAGTTCGGAAGTCATGACAGGAAATCTGCATGACAGTGATTCAGAATCCCTCAACGAGTCTTATCAAACTGAGATGAGTCCAGGTACATCAACCTGTAGTAGTCACACAAAAGCGTCGAAGCGCAACAAAACGGCATCAGATTATAGAGATGAACTTTTAGAATGTGAAAGAAAAAGAATTACGCTAATTGAACAGAAAATGGTGTCAAATAGTGACCAGTCGGAGAAATGTGATGATTATCATTTTTTATGAGCCTTCTGCCACAAATGAAAAAAATTGGTGAATTACAAAAGTTATGCATTCGAAATAAAATTACCCAAGTCATAATAGACGAGGCAGAAAGAATGCAGTTTTCTTAACCGATATACGATGAAAATTATGCAGGGTATTCTACTGGCAACTACCCTAATTATTAAAATAATTATTATTTTTTTACTTACCTACTTGTTTGATTACTACTTATCTACATATAAATACAAAACCTTTAGTAAAATCTTGTTTTATTCTTACCTCAGAGATATGAACAATTTCTCCTCAGGTCTAATACTTTTGCGAAAGTTAGTATCTTCTTTGGTGATTTTTGGTGATATTTTCCTAAGTACGTAGTCAAATGTTGACACGGGCATTCGAGTGTACTCAAAGAATTTTGTAGGGTATAATCTCAATTCTTCATACAAGTTAAAAAACCACCAGTTATTCGTCTGTTTCTATTTATCCATCTCTAGTGTTTAACACCTCCCATCTCAGGATCGGACTGTCTAGTAAAAATAGCAAATCCTCGTCCATAGTTTGCAACACGTGATATAAGTCGAACCGCTACAAGAGCTCGCGCGTCACTGTGGCCACTGCACACCCCCGCTCGCCGCGCCCGCCTCAGCCTCCAGTCACCGCGCATTCAGTGTGGACGCACACTTTGGCTTGTGTTACTTTGGACTTGATACTGCATTCGTACTGACGACATTGGCTGTGCTTTTCTGGACTTTGTGCTGTGAAAATAGTGTGTGAACAATATCTATGGGATCTATACACAGCAGAAGAATATGCAAATATGCATCTTATCTACGGTGAATGCCGTTGTAATGCCTCTGCCGCAGCCAGATTGTATCGCGAGAGATACCCAGATGTGCAGCGTCACCCATATTATCGTGTATTTCAAAATGTGCATGCGTCATACTCGGAAGGACGATTGCCCAGTGTTCGTACGTCCGGTGGAAGACCGCAAAGCGACTACGACGACATAGTTTTGAATGAAATTCAAAATGACCCCAGCACTTCAGTTCGTGCGATTGAAATAGCAACGGGAGTACCGAAAAGTAACGCTCATCGAATTTTAAAACGATACGAATTTCATCCGTATCATGTGCAACGCGTGAAGAGTTTGTTACCACGAGATAACGCACCTAGAATTGATTTCTGCAGACAATGTTAGCGAAAATTCGTGAAGATCCGGAACTCCTAAATAAAATTTTATGGACCGACGAATCAACATTTAAAAGATCCCTTTTTTTTGCCTTTTTTTTTGTCCTATTTTAATTTGTCATAACGAGTTAGGCATATTGTTATTTAGCATAATAATATTTTGACATAATTGTTTTTTGGCATACTAATCAGTAAGTATACGTATAGTTTAGGCTATTGATTTTGTCCTAATTTTATTTGCATAAAGTTGTTAGGCATATTGTTTATTTGTCTAATAGTTACATATTAGGCATAAAGATCAAAAGGTGTAATGAATACATACTTTAGTTAATCACACGTATTTATTCCTGATTTATAAGCAAAACATTTGGTTAGGTTGGTAGGTATTTTTTTTGTGACCCTTAGAAACGACGTTTTTTTTTTAACCCCGACACATTTGGTTAGGTTGGTAGGTATTTTTTTTTGTGACCCTTAG
Organism: Diachrysia chrysitis; assembly: GCA_932294365.1. Classification (NCBI taxonomy): domain Eukaryota; kingdom Metazoa; phylum Arthropoda; class Insecta; order Lepidoptera; family Noctuidae; genus Diachrysia; species Diachrysia chrysitis. Next base: position 723,545 of record OW028659.1, on the reverse strand, counting down.
AAACGACTTTGCCAACCCCGACACATTTGTTTAGGTTGGTAGGTATTTTTTTTGTGACCCCTTACCCTTAGCACGTAGTAAGCGCCTAGTATGATTTCATAGTTAAGTTTTAAAAACTATGTTAGATAAGGCCGCTTTGCCCACGGCGACTTTTTGTAGCGATGCAGTCTCGCGTTTAGCAAATGCGCGACAGCATCGCTTCTAACGCGTGTTAGTCGCATTTGCAACGCGCTACAGTAGCGATGCAAACGCGCTACTAACGCGCTACTGCATCGCGATTGTATCGATACAAACGCGCGACCGCGTCGGACGACAGCGGAGAGAGTACGGAGGGAGGAGGAAGTGTGGCGCGGCGCGGCGCCTGAGTGGGAACCGAACATCAGTGCAACACAGACAGATCCAGAGTGCTGTTGTCCGTCATATGCGCAAAATGGAGTCATTTGACACTGAAACGTTTATTACGGCAATTCAGGACCGTCCCGTAATATGGGACTCACGTCTTCCTGAGTATTCGAATAAGATTGCAAAAAGAAAGGCATGGGAAGAGATAAATGAATTATTTCATACAGAATTTGTAGAAAAAAACAATAAAAAGAATGCTTGTGGTAAGTTATTTATTTACTTTAAATAAACATACTTTATCATTATAAATGTAGATGAGTGTTGACAATGATGAGATGTTCTAGAATGAGTAAACCAAGTTACGTTTACGGCTGTTTCTGGTTACTTAAGCGGTCTACACACCAAAGCCGGTGACCCGGCGGCACGGATCGCCGGCCCAACCCGCCGGCCTTATTTATAAATTATCACTAAATTTTCTGCAGAACAAAAATGTGCCTACTGGAACCACCGATACTGTAAGTAAAGATTTAATTTTTGTTGCCACTCAGGTAAAAAAAAATGTGTTTGAAAAAAAAATAATTGAAATGTTGAAGACTTATTCAGTGCCTTTAATAAAATCCATAATAAAAAAATACACAATAAATGTTGATTTTGACTAGATATACTTATTTATTTTTTATTAAATAAAAGTAAAACGGCTAAACGGGCAGTGGCAAAAAAATTGTTTAAAAAACTAAAAAACACGCTTTAATGGTAAATTCAACTAAAAACATAGAAATAAATTAATAAATACTATTATTGTGAAAAAGCGTGGGGCGCATTTAAAGAACTCATATACCTATGGAGCACATCACGCTTTTTCACAATAATACTATTTATTAATTTATTTCTATGTTTTTAGTTGAATTTACCATTAAAACGTATTTTTTAGTTTTTTTAAACTGTATTTATTTTTCACTTTTAAGTTTGAATTTTATGATGATGATGAGTTCGAATTATTGTATTGTCACCGGTTCTTGATAAGTGTACAAAGTTTGAATGAAATCTGTCCGTGTAAGTCAAAATCGAGTCCAAAGGAGTCGGTTACAAACATACAAGCATACAAACAAACAAACATACAGGTGAAGCTAATATAAGCGTGTTAAAAAATGGGGCCTGAAATGGGCAGTGGCAATTATATTGATATGCCTATGATTCATCTGATCCATTAAAGGTTAAGTTGTTCAAGGTTTAATCATTCGTCTTTTTTCGCAGGACTCACCGTCGACGAGCCACGATTCACAACGAGATTCACAATCAAATCAAAATGATTTACCACAGATGTCGCCAGAAAATACAACTTGGCAACGAAATAAACGTCCTAAAATCAACCCTAATAAAGAGTTGATTTCCGAAGCATTGAATATTATGAAGAATGTCTCCCAACGACCAAATGTGACAAAAGATGAGGATGGTTTATTTGGAGATTATATTGCGGGTCAGTTAAGACAAATGGATCGACAAATGAAAGCTATTGTGAGACATCGGATCAACAATATAATATTTGAAGCCGAAACTGGATATAGATCCGATACATTTACGGATTTTGCAAGACCAAGTAGTGTTTCTAGTTCACAGTCATCCAGGATACTATACAGCATCTTCACTTCAACAGACGGTTGTAAGCCCTTCTACAAATAACTTAACTTCTTCTGAATACTCTGCCCAAACATAATTGCGTCAGACATGCCATGAGCTTTTTATCACATGACATAGAAAATGTTATTTTAAAAATTTATGCTCATTTTTCACATTCTGCTGTAAGAAGAGAGGAAATAAAAAAATTTGTAGCATCAGTAGATGGAGACTTTCACGAAATCAAACGCCATGTGGGAACAAGATGGCTCTCTTTTGCCATGTATTGATACTTTATTATTAAATTAACCAGTTAATAACCCAGTAACAGCCTTATAACGGTACGAACAACATCTCGCTCCACGAAAAAAAAATTCGCTAAAATTCTATCTTTGCGATTACGCGTGTGAAAGTGTTACTCACAGTTAAAGTTAAGTCTATATATTGAGGATTAGTGTGGGCAAGGTCGCAGGTCAACGGGATTGTCTTCAAGAACCCTTCAACTTTGGGAAAGGATAGCTCGTAGGAGGTCAGTGTTTTTAACATCAAATTATCGCCAAAATACCGGCTTCACGGAGACCTGTCTGTTGATATATCACTTGTAGTGATCCGACTTCAAAGACAAGAGATACAGGCTCCTGAAGGTTGTACAAAACACGTGGTAATAACCTCACTTATACCACGAGGCGAGCACACATAACCTCCTCCTACGCACCACGAGGCCCGACGTCACTCCCAACTTCACGTCATACAGCCGCACTTGAAGACTCCGAAGCCGGCCTGAGGACTTGCCGGCCATCCCTGAAGACTCTGAGGCTGCCCGCCAGGCAACTTCCGAGGGAACTCCTGAACCAGTGGTCCTAGGACGCTCCGGTTTTCACACGTCAGTGCAGGAAGTCCAGGACTTACCACCCCCTTTTTAATCCCTTCCCCCCTCTTTTGGGTTTACCCCTCAGACCCCCCTCACCTCTGTCTATCAGCAAACACCCCTCCCCCTTCCCTCACCCCCCTCAGAAGGGTTCCCACGACACCCCCCCCCCCTCAAAAAACTCCCCGCGAACCCCCCCCTTACCTTACCCCCCTCAATAATCTTCCCACGAAACCTCCCCCCCCTCCGAGTACCTCACCCCCCTGAGCCTAACTCTGCAACGGGAAGAGCTACACCGTCGTGCTTGGTGTCATTTTAATCGGCGCGAAGAGCTCTATTATCTGGCTCCAGCAGAATCGGCGTATCCCAACTCATCGCCAAATCAGGGGGGCCCAAGAACATAACAAAAAGTAACACATCTTCACCATTACATCACGCGAAGGCTTACTCCGCTCACGGTTGTAGCATCAACAGTCAGCGTCGTCTCAGCACCACAACAACAAGAACATCAAGCTGAAGCTATCATCACACAAGTAGTTAGTAAGTCCATCACCCAAATTGTATGTATTGTTAAAATTCCAATATTTTTTTTATATAATCTTTTTCATTTTTAATAATTCAAATATTACATTAACTTTAATCAAATAAGAATAAATATGTCCTCCTCAGCCCCTTCAGTAAACGTTCCCACGAAGGCCGCCAAAACAAAGTCGACCCGCACGCTTCGGGAGAAAGTTTTATCTAAGTCGGCAAAGTCGGTTGCGTCAGACAAGTTGGCGCACCCATCACTTCAAGCCAAACCAACAGAACAACAAAAACCCAAAGCGGCATCGGTATCGGACGTGGTGGAAGCGACACGCACACATGAGATTGTCAGCCCAAAAACGGCCTACAGCTCAGCGTGTTTGGAAGTCTCCGAGCAGCTACGAGCAGTTGAGACAAAGCGTGTGTCTGAAATAGTCATCCAGTGGGAACAGTGCAACATCTCCCCCCCAAAGCCCATTAGGTCTGACGAAGAGGAGTCCAACGCCTCCAATCAGACTGACCAGCCGCGCAGCCGTAGAGCTAGCATCTTATATAGGACCCCGAAGAGAGGGACAGGGGTCCACATGGATCTAGCCACAGAGGAAGCCAACACTCTCCTCCAACAAGGGAAAGAAGCGCTGGAGGCCGCGGGGAATATGAAGCGAGAGTGCAAGCAGACAGCGCACGAGAGTCTCCAGGGACTCTACGAAACGGTCCTGTCGCTGTCGGATTCGCGGGCGAGGCATAAGTACAACCTCGAGAAGGAGAGGTCTCGTCATGCGCAGGAGTTAGTACGCGCGGAGAGAGCACACACCAGAGAACTCGTGGCTCTCAAGGAGACCCTCGCGATGGACTTGTGCGGCGCCCGCCTAGACATCAAAGAGTCCCTTAAAACAGCTAAACAAATAAGGGAATAGCTGGGTTACGAGACCCTACAGGCTTTGAAGGAGAACGCTGAAACGCGGAAAGGGGTCCAGGCACTCGAGGCGGTCGTAAGGAAGGAGCATGAGAGGACGCGCAAGGAGTTCGGGAGGGGATCGGGATCCCCTGGTAGGGACGTCCCAAACCCTATCCTCATGCGTCTGGAATTAAACATCGCTAACATCACCAACCAGTTAGACATGCTCCGGAAGCAGGTTGACCGCCTCAAAATCGAAACACCACCAACCCAGACAGAAAACATCCCCCAGGAACACCAATGCTGCATTCCCGAAGGATTATCCTCTGCGGCCTCCACGATGGCCAGGATGGAGGAGGAACTGAGGAAAATAGCTGAGGACTTAACGACACACATAAACACACCCCCTACACCACCACAAGACATTAAAACACATATTGAGCCCCTTAAAGTAAAACTGGAGTCTGTGTCCTCAGACATAAGAGACATCCGGGACAGGCCAACACCAGCGCCCCCAGCGCAAAGCCTGGACTCCGAGATGGCTGTGGTCGAGGTCAAAAGGACACTGGCCGAAATAGTGAAGGGCATAAGTAACATCAAGGCCCAACCAGCCCTCACACTCCAGCAAACCAAGGTGGTCAACACCACACCACTACAGCCACAGTCCAACCACACACTGATTGTCTCCTCGACGGACCCGAAAAACACGGGAGAAAAGGTCATGGAGAGGGTCAGAGTGGTCATGGACCTGCAGAACACTGGGGCTCAATTCAATAAGGTGCGAAAAGCGAAAAACCAAAAGGTTGTCCTAAACTGCGCCACCAAGGAGGACGTAGATAGTTAAGCGTACTCAAAGCCTACCAAGAACCGTCATGGTCAACAGAGTGGCCTGATGCCATCCATAACTTCCGCGAATACATCTCTTATCACCTAAAGACACCTATCCTGTATCACCTATCCTCCACGGAGGTCTGTTGTTGTTTTCGCCATATAATTCCTGTAAAAATGCGCATGTGTGAGTGCTTATACAGACACACACATGCACACGATGTTATAGTATTTAAGCCCTTGTCTAACCATTTATAAGGGTCTTGTTGCTCTTACTGTCCTGTATTAAGCTCATGTAGAGCTCGTGTATTCTTAAATAAATATATTCTTTTAAATACATAAGTGCGTTCATATTTGACTGGCGCAGCCGGGTCGGATTTAGTAAAAGTCGCGAATAGTGTTACGTATCTAGGCACTTAAATCGGTCAGTACGTCATCCTAGACGCATAGACTCTAAATTCCGTCGAACCTAAAAATAAATTAGTCAGAAACGTGTAAAAGAAGCAGCAGCAAGCAGCAACAAGAAACAGGCATGGGATCGAGTAAATTGTGAGTAGACCCTTATTCGCATTTCCTTTTTATCCTGTGTATATTATATCTATGTCTAATTGGACTGAAATTGCCATTTACATAGAATATACTGAAATTAGTAACAATCGCTGATTTCTGTATTATTTAATTCTGTGTGTATTTTTACTCAAACTTCAGTAAATTACATAGTTTATCCGCGTAGTTCAAACAAAATCGTTGATTACGTTATTTATTACCCTAATTAAAAGAAAATTGTTATCTAATTAATAAAAAATTAATCAAATTCAATTAATTCCTAAGGAAATACAAAGCATCATCCCCAGGTTTGATGGAGATGAAAAGTTATTAAATTTATTCATATCTAAGTGTGAATATGTTATTAGAAGTTTTAGAGGAGAAGATAATCAAGCTCAACAAACTTACCTCTACCATTGTATTACTAGTAGACTAGTAGGAAAAGCCGCAGTCTTAGTAAGCGAAAGAGAAAACATCCATACTTGGGATGAACTTAAAGAGATATTTATTCAGCATTTTGGAGATCCTAGATCCGAAGCTTGTATTAGCATCGAGCTAGACAATCTAAAGATTAAGCAAGGAGAGTCTTATATAGATTTCTGCCATAGGATTCAAAACGTTAGAAGTTCATTGATATCTAAGGTTAACATTTTAACGGAAGAAGGTATAAAAGCAGCTAAATATATTATATATAACAATGCAGCCCTCAACGTATTTTTATACAATTTACCTGAGGACATGATTAAATTCGTAAGATTAAATAAGTGCACCACGCTTGAGACAGCACTTAGTGTTGTAATGGAAGAAGTAAATTTCCAAACGAGATATAACGCTAAAAATAAAGTTAAATCAAACTTTAACAACAATAACCAAGGTAATCAAAATGCAATAGCCGCGTCCAGACCGCCTGAGCGCCGCTCGCGAGCGAAACTCGCGAGCCAATAGTTCGGCCGTAGTGGACGGCGCTCGGGCTTCCTCGGGCGCACGTTGGCTCGCCCGAGCGCCGCTCGGCCCCGAGCCATGCGTTGTCGGTTTTTAACGATGCTCAAAGGCGGCTCAGTCTGAGCTGCTCGCCCGGTGTAGACGGACGTAACGACACTCGCGAGCCAGTTGAATTAAAAATGGACAAAGAAGACAGTATTCGCTTAATACAACTTTACGGAAGCTTCAAAATGTTATGGGATTCGAAAGATCCAGATCATTTAAATAAATGTAAGCGAGAAGATTGCTGGAGGAAGATCTCTAAGGAAATGAAGTTACCTGTACCCGAGTTGAAAAAGAAACTTGACTCATTGACAGGTTCATACCGACGCGAAAAGTCAAAGCAGAGAAAAAGTTATATCACTGGTTCAGGTAAAGATTCTTTTATTTTATTCTATTATTTATTTATTTTATTTAACAATTTATGTACACAGGATAAAAAAAAACAATTGATAATAAAAATATCAATGGTTTTTTGTCTATCTAACATTATCTTGAATGTTAGATTAGTTAATCTCATTGTCAAATATCCATATGAACAACATTTAAGGACACACCATAGGAAACGAAAAATACCTATAACGTCTACATATTTGTTACAGGCGCTGACGAAATTTATATATCGAAGTGGTTTGGTTTCAAATATTTTGACTTTATGTCAAATAAAGATGACACAGGAATTACAAAAGAAGGCGGAATAGATAACGTAAGTCCTTTATTTATGTTTATTTTCAAAATTAGTTGAACATTAATATTGATGCTGCCATGGAATTATTCCGTTTGTTACAAAATGTGTTGCTAAATGTAGACGAATATCTTTAGCACTAACAGAACCTCTGCGCGGAATGGCCGTTAGAGGTAATAGTGCTGTAGATGGAAAATTGTTTCTCCATTGACCAGGAATAAATGAACCATCCACTTCTCTATCATAATATTCTGGTGGAATAGAATAGTTATTTCTTCGTAAGTAATTATATAAATACACTGTTGCTAAGACAACTTTTGTAGCTTTTTCCGACTCTAGGAGGATAGGTTTCCTAAGGACTCTGTAGACTGAACTTAAAATACCAAAGGCATTTTCAACGACTCTGCGAGCTCTGCTAAGTCTGTAATTAAACACTCTTTCTTTGGAACCCGCCTCTGGATTACCTTCAAATGGTTTCATAGTATATTTGTTAAGCATAAAAGCTTTGTCGCCCAATATGAAATATGGTATTTTCATTATGTACGGTATTTGTAGTATGTTACAGTACAATATCTTTGTGCTGTATCTACAATCTACATCGCAATCTTATGTTCTTTATCGCACGTTCAATATCTATTAAATGTTTCTACTATCTGTTATCAACACGTAGTCGTTAGTATATAAGATGCACCTTTGGATAATTATAACCAGACTATACTACATCTTTTGTCTCATTTACACCTAATCATATACTGTCAAGAAGTTTGGCAAATTGGTGACCCCGACGTGATGGCAAATTGGTGACCCCGACGTGATGGCAAATTGGTGACCCGACGAACGAATACGCAGCAAGAAACATGGCACAATCACCGTGCAAGGCGAACATAAATCAGCAAGGAACACTTGAAGTAGCTGCTGGCACCTCGGTTTTATCCCGCATTCCGGAATTTTGGAAAGACCAACCAAGATTATGGTTCACGCAACTAGAAGCCATATTAGCACCACAGAAGCAAGGAGACGAATACAAATACTGTACAGTAATAGCAAAGTTATCCAAGGAAGAAATACTACAGGTTAGTGACCTAATCACTTCACCACCGACTACAGATAAATACAAAAACATCAAGGAACGTTTAATTGATTGTTACGAAGAAACGGAACAGCGACAGTTTCAAAAATTAATATCAGAGACAGAACTCGGTGACCAAAAACCTTCGCAGTTATTGCGTCAAATGCGAGTCCTCGGGAGAGGAAAAATCAGTGACGAAACAATTAAACTACTATGGTTCAGGCTTTTACCAACATCGGTTACTACGGTTCTAGCAGTTACGGAAGACATGGAAATTGACAAACTGAGCCAAATTGCAGACAAAATAATAATGAATTCAAAAGTAACCGAAATATCAGCTGTTAGCAACGACACTTCAAACAACAACAATACAGCATGCATTTTAACCCAGCTAGCAAAATTACAGATAGATATTGACGCAATTCAGCAAGGTCAATATGGTTATCGACCCAACACGCACAAGCATTTCAAGAAACGTCAACAATTCCCGATTATGAGGCCGAGAACAAACTATAGAGGAGCAAATCGATTTTGTTACTACCACGAAAGATTCGGAAAATATGCAAGGAACTGCATTAAACCATGCGGTTGGAAACCAATGACTTACGTACGGAACCAGGGAAACGAATAAGAGCACAGACAACGGCGAAACTCTGTGCAATCCACCCATCCAATCGCCTCACCATTACCGACCGAAAAAGTGGTACGAAGTTTTTGATTGACACGGGCGCAAATATCTCAGTCATTAGCAAGCAACAGAGATATTCAATTTTACAAAATGAACAATACACACTATACGCTGCAAATGGGACTAAAATTAGGACTTACGGCGAGAAGACGCTTACCTTGAATTTAGGACTACAACGATGTTATAAATGGAATTTTATAATCGCCGATGTTACACAACCAATAATTGGAGCAGATTTTCTAGAGCACTATAAACTATTAGTCGACATAGCAGGTCGCAAACTTATCGACAAAGTTACAGAGCTGACAACGCATGTAACTTCAGAAAAAACGACACAACAAACAATTCGTACTATCGCAGTGGGAACGAATCCGCGGATTACGCAACTTTTAAACAAATACGAAGACATCACGAAAGAGTCCTCTCTACGCAATGCGCCCAAACATAAGATTGAACACCACATTATCACTACGGGACCACCCGTCGCAGCTCGGGCAAGACCATTACCTCCAGAAAAATACGACATAGCCAAAAAGGAATTTCAAAATATGATAGAACTCGGAATTTGCCGACCGTCAGATAGCCCATGGGCAAGCCCATTACATATGGTAAAAAAGAAAAATGGCGAATGGAGACCGTGCGGAGACTATCGAATGCTCAATAGCACAACAGTGCCGGACAAATACCCACTACCAAGATTAACTGACTTTACATACATATTAGAAAATAAGAAGATACTAAGCAAGATAGATATACGCAAAGCATACCACTGTATTCCTGTTAAAGATATAGAGAAAACAGCCATCATCACACCTTTCGGACTTTTTGAGTACTTAAGAATGCCTTTCGGATTACGCAATGCGGCACAAACATTTCAACGATTCATGGATTCCTTATTTAGAGATTTAAATTTCGTGTTTATATTTGTAGACGACTGTCTCATCGGTGTGATAGAATGAAGAAAGCCCTGACACCGCCGTATGAAGGACCCTACCCAGTAATAAGTAAAACAGATAAAACATTTTGCATTAGAATTAGGGATAAAGAGACAGTGATATCAATTGATAGATTGAAACCAGCATTCATGATCAATGACGAATCAAACTACGTGCCAGATTCAAAGGATTACGACAGACATTCACACACGTACACTACACGATCGGGACGTAAAGTAAAGCCAGTAGTACGTCTATAAAAAATCGCTGATAGAAGCAAGTTATTCGTATATATATTAACATGAATCTTAACATATACCATTAATTCACAACTACTCGTAACAACAAGACATCTAAAATGGGAAATCAAAGTTCTAAGGACCAGATAACATACAATACAGACAGTTGCCTCAATCAAAACGAAGCGGACAAACTCCGTAACCTGATCCAGGAGGACTTACTGTGGACAAGAAATGTTGCAATGGGACAGATTATTTTAACAATCGGTGCGATCCTAATTTACGGCATAATGAAAACACTGGACAGAAGAATGAAGAGTTTAACGGAAAAAAATAATAAACACTCGTGCAACAGCTAAGTCAAAATTACAGACGTCAGCAAATCACACCACAACAGGCGTCATCAAATTCCACCGCGTACAATAGCATTATTATTTATATACATCAGCAAATAACTAGTAAGGTCTAGATCAAATTTATATTGTAAACACTATTACCATAATATTTACTTTTATTTTTTTTTTCTCTTAAAGGGGGGTGTACTGTTACAGTACAATATCTTTGTGCTGTATCTACAATCTACATCGCAATCTTATGTTCTTTATCGCACGTTCAATATCTATTAAATGTTTCTACTATCTGTTATCAACACGTAGTCGTTAGTACTGGGTGGCGCAAAAGTACTGGCACTAAAGAAAATACTTTTTTTTTTTTTATATGACATTTTCTGTCATTCTGTTGTTGAAAATTGTGTAGTGAACAAATGTAAAATACACTGAAAATAAACATGGACCGTTTTACTCCCCAAGAACGTGGAATAATTGTGTCAATGTTCTTACGGAATAATTCATCAGTGATAAGAACACAACGTGAATTTCGTCGACGATTTCCCCACCGTCCGGCACCGATTGGTCGCACAATTCGACGCTTTGCCACACGCCTTGAAGCAACTGGCTCAACATTGGATAGACCTAAGTCTGGGAGACCAAGAACAGGCCGTTCAGCTGAAAATATCGATGCTGTGCGCGAAGATGTGGAAGAGTGTCCAGAAACATCAACGAGGCGACGTGCCACGCAATTGGGCATTTCCAGACGGACCCTGCAGCGTATTTTGGTGAAAGACTTAAAGATGTTCCCGTATAAAACTCAAATGACTCATCAGCTGCTGCCTGCTGACCACCGAGCTCGTCTAGATTACTGCCAGCGCGTCATAAACCTCAACCTTGAAGAGGATGATTTTCCTTCAAAATTGGTTATGAGTGACGAAGCGCATTTCCATCTCTCAGGGCATGTCAATAAGCAGAATACTCGGTTCTGGGGCACTGATAATCCGCGCATTATTCAAGAAACACCTCTACACCCACTAAAAGTTACTGTATGGTGTGGCATCTGTGTTGACAGAGTGATCGGACCCTATTTTTTCGAAGACGCTGGAGGCAATGCGATTACTGTCACTGGAGAACGCTATAGAACCATGTTACGTGAGTTTTTGATACCCAGTTTGGACGAATTGGGGCTGGAGCACATCTGGTTTCAACAAGACGGCGCTACGGCACACACAGCGCGCGACACTATGGACTTAGTGAGGGACGCTTTTCCAGGCCGAGTTATCTCTCGTTTTGGCGATTTGCCTTGGCCTGCAAGATCACCCGATCTGACCAGTCCAGACTTCTTTCTTTGGGGTTTTTTGAAATCTCGGGTGTATGTGAACAAGCCACAGACTCTCGCAGCTCTAAAAGAAAACATTCGTCAAGAAATAACGAACATATCGCAGGAAGTGTTACGGCAAGTTATGCAAAATGTCATAAATAGGGCTCAAATGTGTATCAACTCTGGAGGTCACCATTTAAAAGACATCATCTTTAAATCCTAATGGTACGAAATTTAATGGCACAAATATACATTTAAAAAAATCTAAATCTAGTTTTCTAATTTAGAAAAAATGTTATAGCTGAACCAAATAGGGTCTTTACTTTTGCGCCACCCAGTATATAAGATGCACCTTTGGATAATTATAACCAGACTATACTACATCTTTTGTCTCATTTACACCTAATCATATACTGTCAAGAAGTTTGGCAAATAGTATCTGCGCTTCAGGAATGTTCAGTTGACAGTTTTCTAATTTTCGATATAAAATAGTATTTTTAAAAACTCCGCCGTCGGAAATACGCCCTTTACTTCCGACATTAACAAACAAGAATTTGTAATTAGCATCCACGAGAGCGAAGAGCACTATACTAGGAAAATTCTTGTAGTTGTCATAATCAGTACTTATATTGATTACTTATATGTCTTTGAAGAGTTACGTGTTTCCCGTCCATAGCCCCTATAACATGTGGGAAGTTCCATTTTATTTCAAATTCATTTGATACTGCTAGCCATTCTTCTTCTGTGGACGGTGTCTGCAAATAACAAAATAAACATTATTTTTACAGAGCAATCCTTCTCAAAAACCAGAACCATCACAACAGTCTACGCCATCGCCACAACAACCCGAGCCATCGACACAACAACCCGAGCCATCGCCACAACAACCCGAGCCATCGCCACAACAACCCGAGCCATCCCCACAAGAACCCACGCCAACGCTACAAGAACCATCACCATCGCCTCAACCATCGCGAAAGAAAAGACGGCTGAATACGAATGCACAAAATGATTCTATGGACAATATATTGAAGGACACTTTTGCCATACTTGAGAAAAGTTCAACTTCCATAAATGATCCATGTGTAGCATTCGGTAATCATATTGCACATGAACTCAGAAAATATGATCCTTACACTCAATCATGTGTAAAAAATGCTATTAATACTATTATCCACGAAGCGGACATGGGAAAATATCAGATGTATAGACCAGGATATTACACACAGCCACCCACTACCACGTCAACCATAACTTCCGCTGAAGATCTGCAGAACACACGATATTACACACAGCCACCCACTACCACGTCAACCATAACTTCCGCTGAAGATCTGCAGAACACACAATTTAGTCCTGCTACTACTACAGAAACATCAGACTTTAATTTTGGTGACAGCTCCGTCATTTAAATATGAGGCAGATAAATAAATAATTTGATTGCTTAAATAATTTGATAAATAAATAATTTGATTGATTTGATTACTATTTATTTACCTTAACGTAATCACTGAGGGCGTCTATAATTGCATCACACGTTTCTGGAACTATAGTTGATATAGATTGTTTCGATACTCTAAAAAGATATTGAAGACTGCTATAGGAGTCTCCTGTTGCCAAATATCTCAATGTTATCAGCACTCTTTCGGATACAGTTATTGCTTCTCTGTAGTTAGTGTCACATTTTTGTATTTTCACAGCCACTAAGGAGCACAAATATTCAATGTCTCCCGCAGACATGCGTGTAAAATTTGAGACTGAATGGTCGATTGTTAGTTCCTTTAACAAACTGTTGCCGTATTGGTTTCGGTTTTGGTATAATTTTTTAATCCAGACTTTTCGTTTCTCTTTTCTTTTTTTTATTATATATCCAGACAACATAAGCGCCGTAGCACCTAATAATACGTGGTTTTCCATAGTTACACGGAGAGAAACTGAATGCTCAAACCGGCTCACCTTGGCTTGCGAGCCCGGCTCGGAACTTTTTACAATTAGCTCGGGTGCCACGGCTCGCGAGCAGGAAGTCTGAGCGCGGCTCGCGAGCGGCGCTCAGGCGGTCTGGACGCGGCTATTACCTAAGCATACTTTTACTGCCCCTATACAGCATAAATTCGGAGTCCAACCGAATAATCAAACATTTAAACCGGCATTTAAACCTAATTTTGTACCGCATAACAATAACGTTCCAAATAGATTTAACAATCAACCGCAAGGGTTCAAGCCCAACTTGCAGCAACCATTTAGACCTAATTTGAATAGGCCCTTTAATGGTCCTCCACAGCAATTTCCGCGAACAGTAAACAATTATAATCAGTCAGGATTTTTTAAAGCTAACCCCAATCAACAGTTCCGATTTGGAATAAATAGCAATAATCAGCAGCCTAAACAGAATGCTGATGTCTCTATGCGCACCGTACGCAATAACATGCTTAACGATCAGGAGCAGTCTGATTATGACTACGAGCAAGACGCTCATGAATACATAGAAGAAAATAACATAGACGAATATAATACAGACGATACTCTTTTAACTGAAGGACTAGACGAAAATTTTCATTTAGAAGCCTCTACGGAACCCCAACCGAAGTAATAAAGTTAAATTATAGTGGTCTTAAATTACCTCACATACATATACCGGAAATAGACTAGATATTCTTAATTGATACGGGTAGTACGCGATCCTTCATCAATGTAGAATTAGCATATCAATATTTCAGTCAGTATATTAGTATAGGGCCTTTTGAAGTAATTAGTACGCATGGTCGTAGCCAACATAGTGAGACAGCATATATCCCTTTACCAGACACATTTAAATCCAACTTACAGCATAAGTTTTATATATATAACGTAGACAATATATATAACGGACTTATAGGATCAGACTTATTAGCACAATTAGAAGCTAACATTGATATGAAAAACTCAGTCCTTAAGACTAAAACAACTAGCATTCCTATATTGTATAATAATAGTAATACCACCGAGATCGGAAAAACGTGTTAAAGTACCTACCATCTTACGAAATGGTGAAGCAGTACTTAATTATTTACAATTTTGCCCAGGAGTTCGTATGCCTGACGCAATAGTTAACTGCATAGATTCATATGCTACAACCGTAGTTCAAAATACTACAGATAAGGAAATGAAAATAACTTTCACAAGACCATTTAAAGTATCTAAATTAGATTCACCCCTAAAACTATTAATTGTAACAATTTAAACTCTATTCCTAACTTAGAACAATTACTAGAAGAAAATTTATCTAAGCTAGGTTTAGATCATTTAAACTTGGAAGAGAAACTCATTAATTACCGATTTATGTACAGAGTATAAAGACATATTCTATTGTGAACATGTTCCATTATCATTTACTAACCAAGTTAAACATAATATACGCACTAGGAATGAAGACCCCATATACATACGTCCATATAGGCAACGTATGAGTCCAAACCTTGAAATTCAGAAACAAGTAGAAAAACTATTGGAAAATGAAGTAATTAAGGAATCACATTCCCATGGAGTGCCCCAGTACACATATACCTAAAAAAGTAGACGCTACCGGTGAACAAAAGTACCGTATGGTCATTGACTATAGGAGACTTAATGAAATTACTATTGACGATAAATATCCGTTACCTAACATTACAGACTTGTTTGATAGATTAGGCAAAGCTTGTTACTTTACTACAATTGATTTAGCCAGTGGTTATCATCAAATTGAAGTAGATAAAGAAGACCAACCTAAAACAGCCTTCACAACCCAAGCAGGACATTTTGAATTTAAAAGGATGCCTTTTGGTTTGAAAACGGCACCCGCAACCTTTCAAAGAGCCATGGATAATGTACTCAGAGGACTACAAGGAATACATTGTTTAGTTTATTTAGATGACATAATCATCTATTCTAGCAGTCTACAGGAACATATAGTAAAACTCAGGAAAATATTCGATAGACTTAGACAGACTAACCTCAAGGTTACATTAGATAAGAGTAAGTTCCTAAAGAAGGAAGTCTTATACTTAGGTCATACAATCACCAAAGATGGTCTTAAACCGAACGACGATAAAATAAAAGCAGTATTACAATTCCCCTTACCAAAGACACCTACGGAGATCAAAAGTTTCCCAGGATTAGTAGGTTATTACCGGAAGTTCATTAAGGATTTCTCTAAGATAACACAACCACTAACAAATTGTTTAAAGATAAGAAACAAAGTAAAAATTACTAAGGAATTCATAGACGCATTCGAAAAATGCAAAGAACTATTAACTAATGCACCCCTACTGCAATACCCAGACTTTGACAAACCCTTCTTATTAACAACGGACGCATCTAACTTTGCATGGTAGCGACAAACCTATAGCATTCGCTAGCCGTACACTTAACGACGCTGAAACTCGTTACAGCGCTATCGAAAAAGAACTATTAGCAGTAGTATGGGCATGTAAACATTTCAGACCCTATTTATATGGAAAGAAGTTCACTATACTAAGCGATCATAGACCCTTAGTATGGCTTAACTCTATTAAAGAACCCGGAAGTAGATTAACTCGATGGAGACTTAGATTATCTGAATACGATTACGAGATTAAATACAAACCAGGTAAACAGAATAGTAATGCAGACGCATTATCTAGAATTAAAGTAAATGTATTAGACGACACCTCTATGATAGTTACAAACGCGCGGCACCGGCGCGTCTGTATCGATACAAACGCGCGGCACCGGCGCGTCTGTATCGATTCAAACGCGCGACACCAAAACGAGCGCTAGCGCGCGCGCCTTCCCTACGGACGGGGTTTCCCCCGCAACGAGGCAAAGGGAAGTGTGAATCTACGCTAGTAGCAATCGAGCGATTTGGTGCACTGCACGTTTTTGGAACAAAAAAAAAATGGTGCCTTTCGACACGGAAAACTTCATAACTGAAATTCAAAACCGGCCAATATTGTGGAATTCACGATTGCCGGATTATTCGAATAAAGTGCTAAAGAAAAATGCCTGGGAACAAATATGTAGTCTATTTTGTGAGAATTTTGAGGAAAAAACAAATAAAGAAAAAAATCTTTTCGGTAAGTTATTCAAAGGATTTATTACACTGTTGAAATGCTTATATGCAGCCTTTTTACATAATATTTCGTAATAATTGAGAAAATTAAATTAAATAATAGGAGGGTACTTAATATTGCTTTTGCCATTGATATATTATTGTTCCTTTGCTGTATTCGTTCATAAGCATGATTTTATTTTATTTGACACCTATCAAAAACACTTTAAGTACCGATTAGAAGTCTAGCTAATATTATACCGTCCTTTTATTACTTAGTTGTAATTAATGTGATAAGGTACCCCGGACACCGATTGCCGATAGCAGTCAGTGTCGGCGATGAATCCGATCTTGAAGCGACATGTGTTGCCGTCGCTTCATTGCATTCATTGCATTTCGTTGCATCACGGAATAGGTCACGAAACAATCATCATCATATAATATGCATCGACAAAATTTTTACTTTGAAAATTACGTAAAACGAAAAACATACTTTTTTGTATATATTTCGCTAAATTTAGTCTGAAATGAAAGGTACATGTGTAAAACCAATATCCCTAACAAAAACAAGCATGTAAATATTCCCATTTTTTAGTTTTATAGAAAAATGTTTAAGTACGAAAAATTTTGTTTACATCCAGTTTTATGCCAAGAACATTTTTGTTTTGTGTGTTACGGTAATTATTGTTATTTTATTAAAGTAACCGTCACGAGAAGCTATAAATTATGTAAACAAACATCTTTCACTAAGTAAACATTTTATACTGCGAGATAATAATAACTTGAACATATTCAATCGACATGAAATATAGACGGGTTATATGAAAGTAACAACCTATTTAATTTAGTCGAATTATATTTTAACGACGCAAAGCGCTATCGTTTGTGTTTCTTGGTACCGGAACGCGTCCGTCGCAGGGATTGTAAATCATTTTGAAATAAACAGTCATTCGAGTTTCGAATGCGTACGAGTTTGTTTGTTTCATTGCTTTGCATATATCGCGGATCTGGTTGTTATTGTTAATTTTGTTATTGTTTCGTTATCACTTTTTAATTGTTGTAACTTTAATTGTTGCGTTAATTTTATTTGTTATTACGTATAATGGAGCCAGTAGCCAGTACTTTTAAGGAAATAAATTCGCCACGAAAAAAACGTCAAAAGGTACGTAATACAATTTATCTAAAATATATATAAAGTAAAAAGAAAGAGTTGTTTGTTCAAACGCGATAATCTTTGGAAACTTATATTAGAAGTAGGTTTTAAATTGTGAAGTAATTGGTTAGGTTAATTGGTATACCTGGAGATATAGCTTGAGCTTCGTGTGAAAGAGACTGAACAGGTGATTTTTACAGGTGACGAGCTTTACTTCTAATGAGAAAAATATGGTGATCAACGTATATAAGTACGTGAAAGAAAATTGGCCATCGAATGAATATCCCTACAAAACCGAAATAAATAAAAAAACAGCAACGATTTTGGGAATTGGCATCGCATCTGTGTATAATATATTAAAAGAATATAAATCAGAAAAGGGAATAAAATCACCTATCAAGTCTAAAGACAGGCCTAAATTTTATCAGAAAGTAGACGATTTTGATAAATCCGTAATTAGGAAAAAAATTCACAGTTTCTTTTTAAATGGCCAATTACCAACAATTCCCAAGATTCTTCAGGCAGTAAATGACGATGAAGATTTGCCAAATTTTAGCGAAACAACTCTCAGGCGGCTAATAAAGCATTTAAACTTTAAATACATAAAACGACAGCGAAATAACGCACTGATTGATAGAGATGACATTGTAATATGGCGGCGAAAATATTTAAAATCTATTAAAGACTATAGACGTAAAAATCGCCAGATATTTTACATGGATGAGACATGGGTGAATGCAGGTTAGTGTCTTTTTTTTTTTCATTTTAGGGCGAAAAGGAGTTAGCAAGTTAGATTATTTAGCCAACGAAATGTTTAATTGTTTTTACAGGACATACCGTAAATAAAACTTGGGTAGACAAACAAGTTAAAAGTAAGAAGCAGGCTTTCCTAGAAGGACTTAGCATTGGTGCACCTAACCCAACGTCAAAAGGTAAACGATTAATAATTACCCATATCGGCAATGAGAACGGTTTTGTAGAGGGCGGCGAAAATATATTTGAATGCAAGAAGACGGGAGATTACCATGAATCAATGGATGCAACACATTTTGAACAATGGTTTGAAAACGTTCTCCCAAAACTTGGAGAAAATGCAGTAGTGGTAATGGACAATGCACCATACCACTCAAGGCGTCTTGAAAGAATTCCTACTACTGCCTGGAAAAAAAATGATATACAAAATTGGCTTGTAAGTAAGAATATTTCTTACGACGACAATGAAATTAAGACTGAATTACTGCTAAAAGTAAAAAATGTTAAAGACCATTTTAAAACTTATGTAGTGGACGAGCTCGCAAAAAAATATAAGGTGGAAGTATTGAGACTCCCGCCATATCATTGTGAGCTTAATCCAATTGAGCTAATTTGGGCCAACGTAAAAGGATATGTTGCTCGCAAAAATACAAATTTTAAATTTGACGAGGTAAAACAATTATTACAAGAGGGACTGCAGCAGATTACTTCGGAAAATTGGAAGCGTTGTGTGGAGCATGTTATCAAGGAAGAAGATAACTTTTATTCCAAAATCGATGAGATGATTGATAAAACTGTAGACAGCTTCGTGATACATGTCACTGATTCTGACACAGAAATGGAAACATCTGAATCTGACGAATAATTATTCTGAAATAATATATGTTAATTAATAAATTATTAAATCTTAAACAAATTCTTTTTTTTTATTGGTCCAAATGTTGTGAACTCCTGAACACTTGTTTACAAAATTTATAGCTTCTCGTGACGGGGACTTTAGATAGGTTAGGACTTACGGAATCTAAAAATACTTTGTAAGGGTTTAGACTGTAATACATAACGGCCTGGGCCGTTAACCATACGGCGACGGGCCTGTTGGTCTAGTGGTTAGTGACCCTGGCTGCTAAACCGGAGGTCGTGGGTTCGATTCCCACCCAGGACGAATCTTTGTGTGATGAGCACGATCATTTGTTCTGTGTCTGGGTGTAATTATTTATCTATAATATGTATGTATTTAGAAATATATAAGTATGTTTATCAGTTGTCTGGTTGCCATAGCACAGGTTCTGCCTAGTTTGGGATCAGATGACCGTGTGTGAGATGTCCCTAGATATTATTATTATTATTATTATAAAACTTATTCTGTATCCTATGTCAAACTTAGTACCTAATTCGGTTTCAAGACTTGTCTAAAATGTTGATTAATTATCGTAATAATTATATGAAAATGAGTAAATAAACCTAACGAACTTTATTTTATGTTTTTCAGGTGGAATAACCACGTTGCGGCTCATACTTGTTAACCATTTGGGCTATAAATTTAAAAAATGAAAAAATATGCGACATGTCTTAATACAAAAGCCCGACATCGCCGCTTGGAGGGCTCGCTACCTGCGAAAGAAGAAAGAGAACACTGACCTCGGGGTGAACAAAAAACCGGTGACATATCTTAATGAGACATGGATACATTCGCATTATACCGTGCGTAAATGCTGGCAAAACAGTAGCGACGCAAGTATTAAAAAAAATGAAAATCCTGGGCAATGATGGATTCTAGTCCACGCGGGCGGTGAAAACGGTTTTATTCCCGGAGCCGAACTTTTATATAAATGTAAGAGCAATTCGGGAGACTACCATCATGAAATGGACACAAAAAATTTCACAAAATGGTTGAAAGAAAAACTTCTACCAAACTTGCCGCCAAATGGCATTGTTGTCATTGATAACGCGCCTTATCATTCGACGCAATCTGAAAAGCCTCCTGTAAGCTCGTCACTCAAAAGCGATATGCAAAACTGGCTGCGAAGCAACAACATCATTTATGATGAAAAAATTACAAAACGCGAATTGCATCACTTGATAGTAATTAATAAGCCACCAAAAAAATACATTGTAGACGAATTAATGAAAGAGCACGGCCATGAAGTTTTGCGTCTGCCACCCTACCATTGCGATTTAAATCCAATAGAATATATATGGAATTTAGTTAAGGAAAGGGTGGCAGATAAAAACGTTACTCAATCTGAGAAAGAAATTGAAAATCTGACGAGGGAGGCTATAAAGTCCATTACAGTTGCTGACTGGAAGAAATAAATTAACCATATTGAAAGGCTGGAAAAAGAGTATTGGGACAAAGACCGTCTCCAAGAAATAAATGAAAGAGAATTTATAATTTCCCTTGGAGGCGAAGAATCCACCTCTGAAAGCGAAAGTGATGATGAGGAATCTGATACCATGTTGGGAGTTGAAGAAATTAATTATAGTAGCGAAAACGAATGATTAAAAGAAATATCTTTATACCTTATTTGGTATTTTTTTCTCGTCTCCTTATTGTCAATCTGTAATATCATATCAGTCCATATGTATCAATATAATTGCAAAACTTCATGAGTAAAACGACCTATACTCGGCGCGTTAGCAACTGAGTCTTGGGGCTATAAATCATTTCTCTATATCTATCTCGCTCGCACTTATGGGCCTTATGGGGCCGTCTGGTGACAACAAAAAAAATACATGTTATCGATAATTAACGTTTATTATCGTAACTTGAACACAAAATAAAATAAAATAACCACATAATAATATCAACAGATCAACGTAGAAAATATAGTATCCATAGTGCGCAACGAGAAACATGTTTATCTATTTATTTAATTGCAATAAGCATATTTATAGTTTAAAAAAAAACGCACTGCAATTAAATTGGAAGCCGACCAATCAGAATCGTGCAATTCATTATAATAAACAAACACCCTAACCACCTGCGCGTGCACGTGCTTTACAAGATATTATTAAGCCGCCTGGTCAATGGCACTTTCAATTTGCTCAAAGCTAGAGTTTTTTTTATTAAAAGGTTTGGTAATCAAATCAAAGTAAAAGGAGAACTCCACTACATCATCAGACTTTACACAGTTTAAATCTGTTTGAAAAAAAAAAATCTTTTAAGGATGTTCTTCCACTGCCGGTGCCAAAAACCAATGTGGTCATTAAAAAAGAAAAAATCAGTAATGTTAGAAAGTTATTAGAGAAACATTATGGATCACAGTGGGAAAGTAATTGTGAACTAGAATATTATAAAAAAGTTTTAAATTTAATAAATGATGAAGCAGTTGAAGAAGATGATCCTTCTTGCGATCCACCTACAGCTGATTCTAATATTACAATTTAAGCATAAGTTAACATTTTATATTTTTATTTATTTATAACTTGTATTTTAATAAATTCATATTTTTTCAAAACCTTATTTTATTTGCAATCAGTACCTAACACCATAGTTAAATTTTGACAGTTGTCAAAATTTGATAACATTTACTTGCGAGATGCATACTCGCTTCGATCCAAATCTATTAAAAGCAAATCTGCATAAGTCCGACGTTCAAATGCAAAAACACCTTAGTCCCAGAATGTTTCTGTTTTTCTGTAGAATGAGGGTAAATTAAGTTGATTTTATTAATATTTATTTTAAATTTAAGTTCTTGTCCGTGAAACAGTAAAATAATCTTTAAAAAA
The DNA here is from genome assembly GCA_932294365.1 of Diachrysia chrysitis. NCBI lineage: Eukaryota > Metazoa > Arthropoda > Insecta > Lepidoptera > Noctuidae > Diachrysia > Diachrysia chrysitis. The sequence goes on along the minus strand of OW028659.1, from coordinate 700,995 downwards.
ATATAATTTCATAACTCACAGTAGCAAACTTCAAATATCTCAGTTTAGATGTTAAGTGACTGAAACGTTTTTGCTTTTATACCCGTCATATCATTATGCGTAAGGATATTTAGGCTTTAGAATATTATGCTTAACAATTATTGAAGAATGGCACGTCGAAAATCCGCATTTAATGCGTGAAGACCGATCCCAATACCAATTCAAAGTAAACATGTGGACTGGAATTTTAAACGGACGAATAATTGGACCATTTGAGCTAACTCAAAATTTAGATGGCGCCACCTATTTGCATTTTGTTCAAAACGATTTGCCAAATTTGTTAGAAGACGTACCACTCAGTATCTACAGAGAAATGTGGTTTCAGCAAGATGGTTGTCCCGCGCACTATGCTCGGGCTGTAAGAGATTATTTGAACGAAGAATATCCTGATAGATGGATCGGACGCAGTGGTTCAATTTTATGGCCTCCAACACACACACACAATTCGAACATTTACTTTACTATAAGGAGGATTTATTAATTATTCTCCTTATACTAAAGTAAATATTCGAATGGTTTTCCTCCGGCACGAATACTTTTATTAAATTTTATTAATTACTAGAAAATTCCTTGCATTTATTTCTTCTGACGCTGCATTAATTTTCTGGCGTTCGTTCATTGTTTTTTTAATTATTATTATTATGTTTTTTGCAATAAAAATCGGTTATTAACTGACTCAATTACCTCTTTACTAAAAATAATAATTTTATTTCAGACCAGATACACAAAATAACAAATTTTATTAACAAAAATTCCTAATGTTGAGTTGTTCAAAATGAGCTTAATTTGAAAAAAATAAGAAATAAAATTTTTAATGGCAAGAAAAGTGGCAAGTTTTGCACCATTTTGAAATCTTGATTAAATGTGCCATCTTTTGAAATAACTTGCCAAGGGTAGTGTAGTACATTTTTTTTTCAAAATGAAGTGTCAAAGTTAACTAACAAATTGCGTATTATGCATATTTCGATAAAACAAATATAGATCTAATTATTTAAAGTATTCGTTAAAACGCAGGGCATGGTCTATCGCTAGGTACAGAGACATTCCCGTCTCGTCACGATGCGGAATTGGGAGATTCGGCTCGCGAGACCGACGGCGGGACGGGCAACCGTGGAGGCGATCCGCCCACATTTACAACCGTGGGTGGAGAGGCGGTATGGTGTTTTGACCTACCGCATCACGCAAATACTGACCGGGCACGGGACCTTTACCCATTTCCTGTGCCGGGTCGCTCGGAGGGAGCAGACGACTGCGTGCCATCAGTGTACTGACGTGTAAATCCGATACACTGTAACTCGAGTTACAGTGTTTTGCCTTAATAGCGCTTATTTGATTATTTCGAGGCAGTTACATATTCCTATATATATATTTTTTTTCATTATAAAGTATGGAGACGTAGATATGAGAACGTACAAAACACTGTATTCTACACTCGAGAGCAAAAGTATGGAATCACTTACTTGGAATTGATTCCGCGCGATCTTGAGTACTTAATAACTATTTAAGAATAATAAAAATGGTACCATTTTAAAGGTTTAACTGTTAACTTTAAATTAATACCAAATTCATTCTTTAAATTAATACCAAATTTTCTTCTACTTCTTACGCAGAAGGCCCCGCTACGTCAAGTGCTGTACTGCCGTCTGATATGCCAGAAGAATCTTATTCTCTACCATCCAAAAGGCGTCGAGATTGTAAAGTTATTTTGGCAAATAAAAAAAAAAGCATCCCATGAGACCTCCCTGCCGAAACTGCAAAAAAAAATGTTCGGTTAAAATCTCGGAAACGGACAGAGAGATCATTCACAATCAGTTCTGGAGTATGGTTAGACAGAGACGACGGGATTTCTTGTCAAGACAGGTGGACAAAATGCCCACGGCAAGTAAAACTGCTGGCCCCAACTCAAGGAGATACAATACTCTAACATGGACTCTTAATGAGTTCAAAATTTGCAAAACATTTTTTTTAAATACCTTAGGATTTAGTAACGATGAAGCAGTCCAGGCTGTTCTAAAGCAAAACCACTTGACTCAAAATAAAAATCCAAAAATTAGTGCTGCTCCTGATACTAGAGGTCGACACACACCTTTTAATGCTTTTCCTGCGAAGTACGAAGACGAAATGAACAATTTTATTTTAAAATATAACCCATGCCATCACACTATAATATTAATCATGCGCCAAACAGAAGATTTCTTCCAGTAGGTGTAAATTTTACAGGCATTTACAAAGAATTTCAACTATACTGCTTAGAGAAAAATATGAAAGTTTGTAGTACCACCCAAACATTGCGGTTTACTTTATTTTTTAACAATTCTAATAATATAAGAGCTGCAAGCGCAGTTATCATTTGCGGATCCATGTTGAAATGAACACAAAACCGCGTCCTGTGTAGGTTGCTGGTTTGCGGGAGCTTTGTCGAGCGGATTCCCGCGGCGGGAGAACCGCCCGTGTAGCATAGCCCTTAGGCCGGGACTCCACCAAAGCGGAGACGAGACGAGCGGAGAGGAGATGTTTTTTAAACAACCAATAGAATTGAGTTATTGACACGTCTCCTCTCCGCTCAGCTTCAGTGGAGATCGCTGTGCGGAGATGTGTAATATTTGTATGTCGCGATGGAAGCGGAGATGTGAGCTGTGCGCGGACGACGCGCAGTGGAGACGAGAGATGTGAGCGGCGTGCAGTGAGCGATGTCACCCTCCTCCCTCTCGCCCGCTAGCAACCCGCAGAACCCCGCGCGCGCGCCGGCCGGCCATCTTGCTAGTACCGTGCACGCGAGCACACGCTTATAATTCGTGCAGTTTGTATTTTTCAACGTAAACAATTAGTTAATTTAAATAAAACGTAATGGATGAACAATTTATTGAATCAGTAAAAAAATATCCATGTCTATGGAACACATCAATAGATACCTATAAACTTACTGACGTCAAAGATGCAGCTTGGGAGAACGTTTTGAAAGAAACTCAATTATCTGACGGTAAGTGCAATTTATTATACTAAGTATTTCGTTCAAGTAATATTGTAATACGAGTGTCTTGCCATGGAACGGCGCCCTCGTTGTTGAAATAACTACAGAATTTTTCTCGAACTTGATAGGCATCCATATTGTCATTCGATAATAGATTTTCCACGTTTGTGTCGTTAAACATAGTCGTGGCCAAACCCGTTTCATTATTATCTAGATAGCCAGGCATCTTGTCAATTAAAAAGTTGTGTAGAACACACGTTGCTTTTATCACTTTTTCCACTGTTTCTATTTTACATTCAAATTCTTTACGGTATACGTACCATTTCCGTGATAATACACCAAATGTAGCTTCCACAATACGACGAGCTCTTGAAAGTCTATAATTGTATGTTCGTTTTTCGTTATTTAAATTATCGCGTGGATATGGTCTCATTAAGTTAGGCATCAAAGGGAATGCTTCGTCTCCAATAAAAACAAACGGTACAGGTTCTCCATTTTGGTACAAGGGTTGTGGCTGTGGTAGATTTAGTCTGTTTTCTCTCAAACGAATTCCGAATATACTATCAGCAAAAATACCACCATCGCTGAACCTACCCATTGAACCTATATCTACCATAATTATTCTTCGGGTAGCGTCGGCTACGCACATCATTACAGTTGAAAACCTGTGTTTATAACAGTAATATGAGGACCCAGATTTTGGGGGTGCAAACATGTACACATGCTTGCCATCAATGGCCCCGACGCAGTTTTTGAATTGCCAGATTTCTTCAAATTGCTTTGAAATTTTTTTCCAATCATTTTCATTAAGTTCTGGCATAACCAAAGGTTGTAATACTGTCCACAAGGCATCGCAGACATCTTCTATAATTCTTGGAACAGTCGATTTTCCAATCCTAAAATTTTCAGCTATTTGTGAAAATTTTGAACCAGTCGCCAAATACCTGTGATAATTATAATATAGATTTATATTTGTGTCGTGGTTTCAGTTAGAATAGAAGGGTCATTTCAAAATAATATCTTAATCAGTGTCGTGTTGTTTCCGGAACTATAAAAGATTAGGCATTACTGAAATTATGTATTTACAGAATTTTCACTCGTTCAAAAGTTATAGCCATTTTTAAATAATAGAAAATAAACAATTAAAAGTCTAAGATTCACACGAGCACAACACATTGAAATCAAACAAATAAAATGGATTTATCACTCGTTATTTATTAACATTTCAAATTTCGACGCCGCCGTCTGCCGCGACCACGTACGAGAGATACAATCCGTTTTGTATGTTTGATTTCAGATATTTTTATTTATAAATTGGTTTCCCTTGAAACTCTGGTATTTTTTAAATATTTATAATGGTTATAAATTCTGCATGAGTGATAATGCGGTAAGTATATTTTGACTATGGCAATGTCAACATTTAATATTTATAATGATTTCAATTATTTTTATTTCAGTAAAAACGGCTAAATCTAAGTGGAAAAAGTTGAGAGACAGCCACCGGGACGCATTAAAAAGGAAGAATGCCACTAGAAGTGGACAGAGTGGTAAACAAATTCGTGAATGGAAATATGAGAAGGTAATGGAATTTTTGATACCATATATGACGAATAGAAACAGGACTACAAATTATACCTCACAAACAAATATAAATGAACAGGAAACAAATTCATTGGAAAATAATGTAACCGATGAGTTTTTTGAAACATCAAGCAATCATACAAGAAGCACTCCAGAAGATCGTCCATCTGTACAACATTCGCCGTCACCGACATCAAGCGTCTCAGCCTCGACATGCAGAAATGCAACAAGAAAATCGGATGAAATAAGTAATTTACTTATACAGCACCATGCAAACCGTGAAAGAATACGCCAAGAAAAACTAGAAATACAATCATTGATAGAGAAAAATAATACCCTTGACGAAATGGACACTTTTTTTCTGTCGATATCAAAAAGTGTAAAAAAACTTTCTCAATATATGCAGCTTCAGGCTAAACGTAAAATTTTCAATGTTCTTTTAGAATTGGAAGAACTTGAGCTACAAAACACATGGTATAACACAAATGAAAATAATTGGTATTCCCCCGGTTACACTTCAGCACCGGGTCCAAGTTCGACACCGGGTCCTAGCTCAACACAGGCACCGGTTCTTACATCAACACAGGCCGGTGGTCCTAACTCAACACAGGCACCGGTTCCTTTTTTTTTTTTTTTTTTTTTTTTTTTTTTTTTTTTTTTTTTTTTTTTTGACGGGGGGAAATCCTCATGGACTTCCTCCGCCTGGGGAGAGGCGGAGGGGCGTGCCGGACTCTTACCGGCTAAAACCCCCCGGTGTCTCCTCGCACGTGCGCGCGGGGCCGCGGGAATCCAAATTCTTCCGCAGCCCCGCACTAGTGCCGGCCCGGTCTGCCCGGGCCTCGTCTCCTGCACGGGGTAGTGAGGTGTTAACTACCCCGTGCATCGTCTCAGAGGCGCGCGCCGACACCCGCGCGCGCCTCCGCCTCGGGTCCATCGAATAGGGGGCGGGGACTTCCCCAAGTCCCTCGCCCCTGGACCCATTTATGGGGGGCGGAAAAGGGCGTTATCCGCCCTTCCCCTGCGCCCGGTGCGCCTTCTGCGGCCCGGGAAGGGAGTCGAGATCTCCCTCTCCCGTTCCGCAGCTTCCTTCTGCGACATCACGTCCTCGCAGAAGGACACCACCGCGTCCCACGACTCTGCGCCGCCGACCATCCTCCGCACTACGGCCGGCAGCGACAGATCGCCTCCAACTTCCTCTGTGAGGACACGGCGCTGCTCCTCCCAAGCTACACACTCGGAGAGTGTGTGTTGCGCCGTGTCCTCCCCGCAATGGACGCAGTGGTGGCACCGAGCGTCCGGCTCCCTATCTATGCGACACAGGTACTTGCCGAAGCAGCCGTGCCCCGACAGCACCTGCGTCACCCTGAACGACAGGGAGCCGTGCCTCCTCCCGAGCCAGACGTCGAGTACTGGCCGGATCGCCTCGACGGTAGCGAGGCCGGCGGCAGGGCGCAGAAGCCTTTGCCGCCATTCCGCCACCAGGACCTGACGGAGCTCATCTCGGCGCAGCGCGATCTGCCGCTGCGCCGGTCTCGAGCCCCGTGCCCGCTCTTCCTCGCGCCATCTATACAATGACGCGAGTACTTTCGCCTCTAGGTCCCAGGGCGGGGATCCGGCCAGGACGCAAGCCGCCTCGTAGGAAATCGTGCGATACCCGCGGACGACCCTGACGGCCATCGCCCTCTGCGGTTTGCGCAGAGTAGCGAGTGTTCCGGCCGCCAGGTCCATCGCCCACACAGGGGCCCCATAAAGGGCCATGGATCGCACGATCCCCACGTACAACCGCCTACAGGCGGCGCTCGGGCCCCCCAAATTGGGAAGCAACGTTGATAGCGCGCCCGCTGCACCCATCAGCTTGGGCGCCAGCCGCCGGAAGTGGGGTCCGAATTCCCATCGGCTGTCGAGCACCAATCCTAGGTACTTCATGGTGGACTCGACAGCTATCCGGGCCCCACTGATCACGATGTGTGATCCCGGCGCCGGCGCCCGTCGGGGGCCATGAAACACCATGGCCTCCGACTTGTTCAGGGCCACCTCCAGGCCCAGGCGCCGGATGCGGTTCACCACCTGTGACACCGCAGCCGTGGCTAACAACGTCGCTTCCCTGTGCGAACTCCCCCGGGCAGTGACAAGCGTGTCGTCCGCATAACACGTCAAGTCGGCGCCCGACGGGAGCTCGCCTCTCAGCACCCAGTCGTAGCCGATGTTCCACAGGAGCGGTCCCAAGACCGATCCCTGCGGAACACCGCACGACATGAGGTGCCGACCAGCACCGTCACGTCCCCGATAGGTGACGCACCTACCCTCCAGGTAAGCCCCTACTGTACGGCGGAGGTAGGGAGGCACGCGATGGTATATCAGTGCCTCCCGAATACAACTCCAGGGTAGGGTGTTAAAAGCGTTGGAGATGTCTAAAGACACCGCCAGCAACACCCCACCCCGGGACACCGTTTCCTCCGCCAGGCTCCTCACGCGCATGATGGCGTCTATGGTGGAGCGCCCCCGACGAAAACCAAATTGGTTTCCGTCCAGGTCCGGCCCTTCTCTGCACAAGTGGCTGACGAGGCGATCTGCGATAATACGCTCAAAAAGTTTGCCCGCCTCGTCGAGCAGCACTATGGGCCGGTACGCGGACGGCGAGTCCGCGGGGCGCCCCTCCTTCCTGAGCAGGACCAGTCTCCCCTCCTTCCACACACTGGGAAACTGACCCCGCTCGAGGCATGCCGTGAAGAGCCCCCTCAGCTGGGGCTCTAACTCCTTCAGGGCCAGGACGAGAGCTCGACCAGGAACTCCGTCGGGTCCGGGCGCTGTGTTCTTAGCCCGGAGCCGCGACACGGCCGCTCTCGTCTCTGCCTGCGTCACCTCGGGGACATCGGTGCTCTCTTCTGGAGAGTCTGTGGCTGAGGGCGAAGCCATCGCCGGGAGGCACCGGTTCCTAGCTCAACACAAACACCGGGTCCAAGTTCGACACAGGCACCTGTTCCAAGCTTGGAAGATACGCACATGACCGATGAACAGATAGAAGAAGCATTCAGAAACGAAGAAGACACATATGATAATTTGTAACTATATGGAAAAGAAAGCAATATGTCTCATGTGATTTACTGTTATAATTTTTTTGTACGTTATGTTTCTAATATAACCTTACGTTTTTTTTGCTACTCCCAGAACGGCAGTTGATTTTTTTGTTTTCTTTATGAATAAATAAGATAATATAAAAATATATTTGGTTTTTACATAATATGCATCACTCCAGTCTCCCGGAGGGGTAGAAAGAGACAACGGATTTCGATTTCTCGTAATCCTTACATACCTCAGTTTACATAATATTTTTCATGTATTCTCGTACTTCTTGATTCTCGTTTTGAGTACTTCTCACTTAGCCCTTTTACACAAAAAAAAACAAACACTCAAAAAAGACTGATCACATTCAAACGCAGATAACACACATAAACACAAACACACATTAACAAAAAAATAATTAGGTAGGTACTTACTTCAAACATACTGCTAGCCGCTCTTGGGTGCAGATAGATCTCCTGTAGTTAGTATCTTGCTTAAATATATGCGGTTTAATTAAGTTATGTAGTTCATAGAATATATTCCTCGGTAGTCTGTAGGACTTGGTAAAACTTTCATCATCTAACTCATTAAACAGAGTAAAAAATTCTCCATGACTGGTATGGTAATACAAGTGACTTCTTTTCCAAAACCGATGTTTTCTTTTGTTTTGGTAGTATAAAGCTATCAATTCTGCTTCTTCAGACTGTAGTTCTTCTTCAAGTAAAAGAAGATACTTTTTTTGTAATAATAGCGACATCGTCTACCTTTCGTGTCAGAATGCGTACTGAGCACTCAACGCCTCGCACCCGAGCTGAAAAACATCTCTTCTCGCACAGCACACAGCACACCGCACACATCTCCGCTTTGGTGGAGTCCCGCGAGCTGAAAAACATCTCTTCTCGCACAGCACACAGCACACCGCACACATCTCCGCTTTGGTGGAGTCCCGCGAGCTGAAAAACATCTCTTCTCGCACAGCACACAGCACACCGCACACATCTCCGCTTTGGTGGAGTCCCGGCCTAAGGCTGCCTGTCCACCGGAGCGGAGCGAGGCAGCGGAGCGGAGAAACGGAGAAATATTAACCAATAGGACTGCACAAAATCTCCGCTCCTCTTTAGTGGACAGGGAGTTGCGAACTAGTTTAAAAATTCATACAAAACCGGTAAGCGGAGCGGGGATGCAAGGCAGCGGAGCGGAGAAACGGAGCGGGGAAGCGGAGCGGGGAAGCGAGTGCAGGCGCGGGCGCCAGTTGCGCCCGCAGTGTGCCGCCGTAGTCCGACCAGTGCGTATGTGACCGACGCAGTGAACACAATGGATGAAAAACTTATTGAAAGTGTGAAAAAGTTTCCGTGCATTTGGAACACATCTTCAGAATTTTACAAATGCAACGAAACAAAAGATGCTGCGTGGGACCAAATAATCATTGAAACAAACATATCGGATGGTAAATAATATTATGTATCTTTATTCTATAATACCCTCTAGTAGGTACATATTGATATCTTTTTTTTATTTAACAAAATAATACCTAAATAATGTCCGCGGCTGGCCAAACTATCCAAATCTGTCACACATCACTGACTATAGATTCTTTTCAAAATTCGAGTATCTTGCCATGGAACCTTCCCCTGATTATTGAAGTATGAACAATACATTTCGCGAACTTGAAAACCATCATTAATAGAATGTTGTGTTTGTGTAATATCACCAACTGATAATAATGTTTGCTCCATGTTATTTTCAATATTGTTTATATAATCAGGTTGTCTTTGAATTAAATAATTGTGCAAAACACATGTTGCTTTTATTACCTTGTCAACTGTTTCTATTTTGCATTCGAAATCTTTATGATACACGTACCACTTTCTCGTCAATACACCGAAAGTTGCCTCAACAATGCGACGTGCTCTTGATAATCGGTAATTAAATATTTTTCTTTCTGCGTTTAGTCCATCACGTGGGTATGGCCTCATAAAATTTTCCATTAATGGAAAAGCTTCGTCTCCTATAAATACGAACGGCATTTTTGCACCACCTTGATACAATGGTACCGGCTCAGGTAAATTCAATCTCTTCTCTTTTAGACTCTTTCCGAAAATGCTGTTATCAAAAATTCCTGCATCAGAAAATCTTCCCATAGATCCCACATCAACCATTCTGATTTTCCTTCTGGCATCAGCTAAACACATCAATACTACAGAAAATCTCTTTTTGTAGTTGAAAAACGAGGACCCAGTTTTCGAGGGAGCCTTGATATATACGTGCTTGCCATCAAGAGCACCTGTACAATTTTTAAATTGCCATAGTTCATCAAAATCTTTTGCTATTTCTTTCCAGTCGTTTTCTGTTGGTTGCGGCATGACAAGAGGTTGCAATACATTCCATAAAGCATCACAAACCTCATCAATAATTCTTGATACACTTTTTAATCCAATTCTAAAATTTTCTCCCATCGTTGTAAATGAGTGGCCGGTTGCTAAATACCTGAAAAATAAAAGTAATATTTTTTTATAAATAGACCATGGAATATTTTTTTGTGTTTGTTGATTGTTTCAGTTAAAACTGCCAAGTCGCGATGGAAACAACTGAGAGATAATCATCGAGATGCCTTAAAAAGACAAAATGCAACAAGGAGTGGACAGGCTAGAAAACAACGAAAAGAATGGAAATATCAGAAAGCCATGTCATTCTTATTGCCTTACATGTGTAACAGAGACCGGTCATCAAATTTTGCGCCCTTGGATGACTCAGTAAGCGAAACTTCAAATCCGCCAAATACCATTGATGAGAGTTCACGGGAATCATGCAATTTGTTGCCATCAAATTCAAATAATCTTCCTTCTGTCGATGTTCCTAATGATTCAACAGCTTCTGGGCCTCTCCCATCCACATCCAAAAAAAGAAAGAACGATGAAATTCTAGATCTTTTGAAAAAAAATAAAAAACGCCGCGAACTGTTGGAACAAGAACGGATAGAAGTTAAAAACATGATGTCAGCTAGTGATAAGTACGATGAAATAGACTTATTTTTTTTAAATTTGGCTGCATCGGCGAAAAAGCTGCCGTATTATTTACACCTACAAATTAAAAAAACCTGCTTTAATGCGGTAATATCAGCTGAAGAAAGTAATCTTCAACATAGTTGGTATTCTCCGAATAATTATGGTTATTCTACAGCCTCATCAACACCTACAACAGATAATATCAATACTAGTATCGATATCGATACTCCTAGTGCTCCAAATGATATTAACACTAGTATTAATACTCCTAGCGCTTCACAAATTCAAACAACCCAGGATATTGAAACATCTGCAGCAGAGCAAACAGGACCCAATGAAAATGCGGACAACTTTGAGACAGATTATGATTTTTAAATTAATATAACATGGCATCGACTGTATGCAAAAATAAAAGTTACTTTGATTTCAAAATGTGTACTTACTTTAAACACACTGCTAATCTTTCACAGCTACTGATTGAATTTCTGTAATTTGTGTCTTGTTTCCGAATATATGGTTCAATCAGGGAGTGAAGTTCATGAAAAGTACATCTTGAAACTCTATAAGATTTTTCGAAAGTTTCTTCATCAGCAGTTTGGAAAAAAGTAAAATATTCACTGTGTTCTGAACGATGTTTGATATGATTTCTTAACCAAAATCTATGTTTCCTTATAGAATTGTTCAAATAGTATACGGTAAGTAATTCGGTTTCTTCTGACTCCAACTCTTCTTCCTCAAGCAATGTAAGGTAATAACGTATTAACTTTTTCGATAACATGTCTGCTGTCACTGACATTTCGCGTAGAACTAAACCAATCGCCCGCCGCCGGGAGCTCGAAATGACTCGTCGCGTACTCGCGGCCTAGCTCCGCATATTGAAAAACACAGTGGCAACTCCGCTCCGCATTACTTTCTCGCTCTGCTCCGCAGCCTCGCTCCTCTCCGGTGGACAGACACAGTACGCAACTCCGCTCCGCATTACTCCGTTTCTCCGCTCCGCTGCCTCGCTCCGCTCCGGTGGACAGGCAGCCTAAGTGTTGGATGCTTTTCCCATGGACAACTATACGTAGCGCTTTCACGCATAAACAACCCCAATAACCTTTTTGTGTACGCTCCAGATGGCTCCACAGCTAATGTTGTTTATCGAGAAGCACTAGCATAAACAAAAAAAAATTGTATCGTTATCCTCCATCAGCGCTTCGCACTAAAAATACATTAAGTTCCGACATCCACGCGAACGAAGTCGCGGGCACAGCTAGTTAACAAACTATAAAATAATATTATTTCTATTTTACAATAAAATTGTATAAAAGTAGAAATCATTAATCAATCAGTTTTTTGACGGCTTATTTATTACAAAGCGCGGCGCGGCCACACTGATAAACGCCGCGCGCGTCGTTCGCCATTTTGTTTGTAATTCGGCTTCTAACCTCTGGTCTGATAGCACGAATGTTTTTTCTGCGCTCACGCTGTTTAGTTATTGTTTTTGTTAAGTTTTTCGTTACGTTGTGTTTGTGGTAATTGTTGTGTTTATTTGTTGCTATATTGTTCTGTTTAGTTATTGTTTTTGTTAAGTTTTTCGTTACGTTGTGTTTGTGGTATTTGTTGTGTTTGTTTGTTGCTATATTGTTTCGTACAAACGATATGGATCCTCAACCAAGCACGTCAAGCCAAAGCTTGTCTCCAAGAAAGAAGAGACCACAGATTGTTTTAAGCGTTACCGAAAAACTTATGATACAAAACGTCTACAAACACGTATTAGAGGTGCTTCACTATTGCCTATTGAGGCTCCCGAAAAAAAAGAATATGTTTCGAAAACAGCTGACGTTTTGGGAATTGGTGTGACCTCAGTTTACAGTGTGTTAAAAGAATACAAAGAAAATGAACAATTTAAGTATCCCGAGAAGCGAGGACCGAAACACAGTTTTAAAGATAAAGGACTATGCAAAAAATCGTCCCATATCATCAACAGATGCCAAACATATCTCATTAAATACATCTCGACATTATGATTATTTTTTACTATGGCGACATCACTGTAGGATATGGGGTTATCGTGCAATAAAAAAAAATAAGTTATACTTATACAGTTTTATTAAGTATTAAGAACTGAATTAAAAATGTACTATTTAACTAAAAAAAACTCGAGAGAGAACAGCCGTAAGACGTACTTTACCCTCCCTCCTTGCTCCGTTACCCCGACCGCACCCTTTCGACGCCTGCGCCCGCGCACCTCCCTCAGTCGTGGCTAGTACGTTCTGCTGTGTTCGCGTTGTTTATTTGTGCGTTATCGGCTTGTTTGCGACTATTACTAACCTCTGCTTGTTTATTGGACCTTTTGATTGCTACTCGATGACCCCGGCACGTTTAATGGACTGTGATTTATAAATATGGAGACTGGACGCCAATGTGTAATGTGTCCTAGATCTGTTTTAAGACAGAGACGACATATATTACAAGAAACATTGCTTCATAGTAGTCCTGAGTTAGCGGCCTACATTTTGCAAAATGGATTGACACAAGTAAGTCACAGTCATTGTATTTATTTACTGATTTATTATACATATATCGATAACTTTTAGATATTATGTAGAATACGTATAATGAATAAGAATAAGTGTCATGTAGTTAGAATATATAAGCAGATAGAACATTGCTACGATACTATATGATACATTTTAGAATTGCTTGAATAGAAATATAGCACTTAAAGTATAGCTTACGTTAGGAACGACTCAATCGTCCGGCCATAATTCCTATGAGGAATGAGATATTTTTACCTGCATAGTTATTTAATCTCACCTTAATATTTTTATAGTCTAGTCCAAAAGTGAGTGTAGATTGTGTTCCGAGTTCTAGACAACTGACAAGCACACATATAACACCGATATAATCAATATAACACAGAAAAAATACTTCTGCTTATTACAAAAACACACATATGCTGATATCTTCATTTTTTCCCTTTTCAGGTAGTATTCAATAACGTAATGGCAGTATGCCATAGATGCTGGCAGAGAGCCAATAATAATGACGGTGGACAACTACGTCTTGAGAACGCTCCCATTGTAGAAGGTAATTACATCTGTGCTATTAATCCTTATCAAAATAAATTATTTCATCACTAAGTACAGTCTAGCTTCGCCGGGACAGCTAGTAATAAATAAATAAATAATTTTAGATGCTGACAATCAAGAACCCCCCAATGTTGCTGAAGCCCGCAATGTTGCTGAAGCCCCCAATGTTGCTGAAGCTCCCAATGTTGCTGAAGCCCCCAATGTTGCTGAAGCCCCCAATGTTGCTGAAGCTCCCAATGTTGCTGAAGCCCCCAATGTTGCTGAAGCCCCCAATGATCCTCAGGACAATCCAGAGGATGATGCTCGTTTCTATGTTCGCGATTACGTACGTGCACCGAACACTTCACGGCTCTGTATGTATAGGCAATGTAGACATGAAAATCTACGACGAGTTCCTGTGTCTATCAAGCTACATTTGGTATGTCATTATCGATTATATATTCCACCGAGTTCGCGAATATGTGAAGAACATTTAAATAACTATGATTTTGAAGAGTTACTGGATAATGTAAATGTTACACATTATTTTAATGCTTCATTTTTTAGTAACATGACAAACATGTTAATTGAAGCAATCAACAATAGGACAAGATTCGATTTTGAAACATTATCTTCACTGAATAATAGTGAACTTATGTTTTGGACTGGATTCACTTTAGAGCAGTTCAACGTCATTTTGGAAGAAACGCCATCGCTCGTAGAAAAATGCAGACATCCCCGATCAGTTCTCGGAGCTTATTTAACGAAAATACGAACTGGAGAACCTAACGAGCGACTAGCTACGCTTTTCGGCGTAACACGTCAAGTGTTTGAATATCGCCTAAAAATAGCGCGACAATGCTTGACAAGTCAATATGTACCAAGACATCTTGGTATAGGTCATATTTCTAGAGATGAGCTTCTAGAGAGAAATCTATTTTTGCCCAAACATATTTTTGGAAATGAAAACAACACCAAGTTAATTATTATCGCAGATGGCACATATGTATATATTGAAAAAAGCACTAATTATTTATTTCAAAGAAAAACTTATAGCCTCCACAAGTTTCGCAATTTATTGAAACCATTTATTTTAGTAAGCAGCGATGGATATATCATAGATGTCATAGGCCCTTTTCCTGCAACAACATCAGATGCAACTATTATGCAGAACATAATGAATGACGATGAGCACTTACTACATTGGTTACTACACAGAGAGGACGTCTTTATTTTGGACAGGGGCTTCAGGGACAGTATTAATGATATTGAGTCCCTTGGCTATGAACCTCACATGCCACCTACCAAGGACAGGAACGCGACCCAGCTATCAACAGAAAAGGCAAATGATTCTCGGTTGGTGACTGTGTGTAGATGGATTGTGGAGGCGGTTAACGGCAAATTCAAAAACCGTTTTAAGTTATTAAAACAAACTTATTTTAACCGAGCTTTGCCAAACATGTTTGTCGATTTCCGCATAGCAGCATCATTAATAAATGCTAATTACCGTGTTGCTACAGACCACAGGCTTGCGCCGGAATTCTTTGAAATAATTCAAACTAAGGTTCATCAACCTAACCTTTTGAAAAATTATGTCGAAGGCAAAAATCTGAACAGACAAAGAGTTAACTTTGTGACGATGGAGGCCACCATGCCACATCTTGAGGACTTTCCAGAACTGACTGATGATGATATCATTTTATTCGCCTTGGGGACCTACCATATAAAACTTGCAAAATCCTACTGTGCGGAACATATTCGGAATGGAATTTATTATATTGAATTATTTCGAGAAAACCAGCTAACTGATTTGCCAAGGTATAATATTCGAGAAGATAATGTCTGGTTAATTAGAGGACGAATACAATCTCGACACGTTAGATCGCGCGTTTATTATTGTTACATATTAATAAACCGAAGTGAAACTGGCAGACGTGCTATTGAACAGTGGTATTGCACATGCCTAACAGGGGCGCGTACGGTTGGAAGTTGTGCCCATATAATATCAATTATATGGTATATGGGCAAAGGTCGACATATCAACTTTAATCTACCAGCGGCAATGTTATCGACTATTATAATAGATGAATAATATAACGTTATTTTTGTCTGGATAATAGTTCTGTTGTTATTAAGTGTCTACTTGCACAATTGTTTTTGTGTTATTAATACTTAAAATGTCTAGTTGAACAATTGCTTTTTGTAATTATCGTCTAAAATGTAATTTTTTATTTTAAAATAAAAATACTTTATTTTTGTCAAAAGTCTTTTTAAAAAAAAAACCCCGTCGAATTCCGAACTAAAAATTGGTACTGACTTTTCATGGGACGTAATAATGATATTGAAACTTGTCCCATGTCTGTTGATGGGATGGGACACTGCCCATACATTTTTTTGCATGGTCCTTTGATGATTTTACTTTTGCCGCTCCTCCTGAGTCCTACCATCCTTTAAAAAGAATAATTTGCTCGACGTTATAATCATTTTTATTAGATAATAATTTAGAATATAAGGTTTTCTGGTCTATTTTATACTGACTTTGTCTAACCGCATAGCGGAAACATTGAAAACACCGCGATTCAGAAGGCAAATAGTTCCAATATTCGTCAATAGATGGCGTTGTTCTTTGAGAGCCGATTTCTGAATCGTGGTGATAAGATTTTCCTGAGGTTTATAAGTAGCCTAAGAATAAAAATTCATACGACATCATATTCTGCGATGTAATCACTACATTAACGAATAAATATTGGACTTGAGGTGAAGTACACCCAAGTAAACAACCAAGGTTTTTTTTTTTCATTTACAACCGTCCTAACCCTCACGGTGTCCAGGGTTATTCAGACTTCAATTTAATTTTTTTTTATTAATCCAAATTAGGTTTTTTTTTTAAGTTGGTTTATATTATGGTCTTATTTTAAAAACATTTTCTGTTCGTTTAGATGGATAACGTCGAACGAAACCTCGCCTTGATTTTCAGCAACGACGAGGCCGATGTCTTCAGGGTGGAAAGACGTCGACGTACTGCTAGTACGTCTTCGGAGGCAACCTTCCATGGATCGGAACTCTCAGACATGGAAGATTTGGATAGGTATTTTCATCTTACTATATTCACCATGTTTATGTATTTAAAGACGTAGTTGTTTAAAAAAAACTAACTCCTTTTTCTTGTTTTCACATTTTTATTATTTAATGATCGTTACAAAAATCAAACATTCAACTTTTAAGAATGTTTAGAGTGTTCATTCATGTATAAATTAATCAAATCTCTAATTGACAGGTCGAGTGATTCCACGGAGAGTCCTGCGACGGACGAAGAGGAAGGCGGCGAACCCTCGAATGGTGGTTGGGTGGAAGATCCCATCCAGCCTGTGGAGTTCCCACTGCGAGGTATTCCAGGCCTCTTATTTAATAATAGCGCCAGTATGTCGCCACTGGAATATTTTAAAATATTTTTTAATATTGCTTTTTTAACAAATCTGGCCGAAATGACCAACAGGCATGCCGTTAATATTTTAAATAGGGGGTTTAAACCCCAAAGCCGTCTTAAACGGTGGAAGGAGACGGACGCGGAGGAAATGTTAACTTTCCTAGGAGCACTATTTTTTATGGGCACCGTGAGGCTCAGTAAAATAAATGCTTACTGGGCTAAATCGCATTTAGTACAGTTTAATTTAGGTAAATATATATCTAGAAATAGATTTTTAATAATATAAATTTAGGTAAATATATATCTAGAAATAGATTTTTAATAATATTAAGAATGTTGTATTTTACAATTGACGATGCACAGGACACGATGTACAGCAAAGTCGATAAATTAATTGAATATTTCAACAATCTTATGAAAAATTGTGTGTACCCCGAAAAGAACCTATCAGTAGACGAGTCCATGGTGTTGTTTAGAGGACGACTGATGATACGCCAGTACATCAAAAATAAACGCCACAAGTTTGGCATCAAACTTTATGTATTAGCTGACCCTAATGGACTAGTCCATAGACTACATATGTACAAAGGGTCAGCTGATACTGAAGTTGGTGGTACGGGCCACGTCAAAAAAGTCGTCCTCAAATTGATGGAGGACTACCTAAACGCTGGTCACTCGTTGTATATGGACAATTTTTACAATAGCGTGGATTTGGCCGAAATTTTATTAGGCAAATCCACGCATTGTACGGGTACACTTCAACCCAAGAGAAAGGGAAATCCAGCAACGGTGACCAGCAAAAAGTTGCCCAGGGGTGGTTGTATCTATAGGAGAAATGGGAAGGGTGTATGCGTAATGAAGTGGAAAGATAAGAGGGATGTCCTAACTCTTTCCACGGAGCATACACCCGACCCATGCAACGTACAAAATAGGCGCGGTCTTGTCGTGTCGAAGCCTAAAATTATTGCTGAATATAACAAATATATGAAAGGCGTAGACCAACACGACCAAATGCTAGCATATTACCCCTGCGAGCACAAGTCGGTTCGCTGGTATAAAAAAATTGGGATACATATTTTTTTGAATGCATACTTAATGTACAAATCCGGGACCGGCAAAACTTCAACGCTGGAATTTTTTTTTAATAACTAACTACATACGGAAACCGCCGCCTGCACGCAAGGTGGATCAGATTGATAGGCAGGTAGTTGCAATGGTGACTAAAGGACATCACTCGTTCCGGATGGTAGAAGAACCGGAGTTAAAAAAATTGATAGATATGGTGTTGTCATGTCCAGGTTACCGGCTTCCAACGAGGAAAACACTATCAAATACTCTGATTCCTAAACATTATAATGCAGTATATGAAAGGGTATTTCAAAATTTGCAGGAATCATATGCGATTTGTTTGTGTACCGATGCATGGACTTCTACCGCAAACGAGAGTTACATCGCGGTCACAGCACATTA
Source organism: Diachrysia chrysitis (assembly GCA_932294365.1). Taxonomy (NCBI): domain Eukaryota; kingdom Metazoa; phylum Arthropoda; class Insecta; order Lepidoptera; family Noctuidae; genus Diachrysia; species Diachrysia chrysitis. Next base: position 682,383 of record OW028659.1, on the reverse strand, counting down.
TATTGATTCAAATTCTGTGATGTGCTCTGCTTTATTAGGGTGCATTAATTATACAGAAAGGCACACAAGTGAGAATTTAGTTACCTTCTTGCGGCAGATAATGCAGGTCTGGCAAATCACCAATAAAATAATGTGTGTAGTTAGTGATAATGCTGCAAATATTCAGGCTGCGATTAGGTTAGGTGATTGGCGCGCTATTGGTTGTTTTGCTCATACCTTAAATTTAGTTGTGCAAAATGGTATCAAAGTCTTAAATGATACCATCACAAGAGCTAAATCCATTGTAGAATACTTTAAAAAAAGTTCCAACGCCCAAACGAAACTGGAATCCACTTTAAAACAAATGGGATTACCAATATTAAAATTATAACAGGAATGCCCAACGCGTTGGAATTCCTGCTATGAGATGTTAGACCGACTTTTAAAGCTGAAAGACGCTGTTATCACCACCTTGGCGCTAATAAGAAATGACCTGAGCCTACATAACGTAGATTGGGAAATAATTGGAAGTGTGGTTGCCATTTTAAAACCGTTTTACGAAATAACTGTAGAAATTTGTAGCGAGAAACACGTAACTCTTTCAAAAGTTTTAATTTTTACGCAAATTATGTCAAAGAATATTATTAAAAATTTAGGAACTAATCATGAACACCCCATAATAATCACATTTTTTAATAAATTAAAAACGGAGAGAGAATCAAGATTCCATGATTTGGAATCAAGCATACTATATGCTGATACCACGATTTTGGATCCGAGGTTTAAACGGAGAGGGTTTCGTACAGATACGTATATGAGAACGCTGTTGAGGGTCTAAGACGTAGAATATGTGCAATACGCTTACAAGTGGCAAATGAAGAATGTATAAATACACGACCCACTGCAGCAGTACCGCCAGCAGATTCTAGCAGTATTTGGGCTGAATTTGACAATGAAATGTTGCAAGTAATTCGCCCAGAAAACTCTGTCGCAGCTGGTATCAGAGAGCTAGACAAATATCTAAATGAAGAGTACCTGCAAAGAACAGAAGATCAATTGCAGTGGTGGCACAGTCGCAAGGATATCTATCCACACGTGTACAAATTAGTCTTAAAAAGGTTATGCATCCAAGCTACGTCAGTATCGTGTGAGAGAATATTTTCAGGAGCAGGGCAAGTCATTACAAACAGGCGTAAACTACTAAAGCCAACAAAAGTGTCACAGGTGCTGTTTCTACACAACAATATGTAAAGAAAATAAAGTAGGTTTACGATCGAGATGTTTACGTGATAACGTCTTATTGGTGATATAAGTTTTTGGGAAGTAAGGAATTAATGAAGATAACAATTTTTTCAAATTTTCATAGTTTGTTTCACTGTTAAACATTCAACGAAAACTTAACCGCACGAGAAAATCTCCATTCGTTTGTATGCCGCTAGAGTGAGAGAGACGGAAGATCGGTCCACTCACTCGAACGCTATGCCAGCCTCCGCTCGTGAGGATTCCGCGTGACAAGTTTCACGGAATGACTGGCAGCGCTCGAGATGAGACGGGAGATCGGTCCGTCTCTCTCTCGTTATACCTGCGATCGCGCTCGTGAGGTTTTGGTGTGACACAAGTTTCTGAACATGTCACCCGACTAAAACGATTTTAAAGACGTTATCACAGATAAGAATCCAGTGGAATGTATTAGGTTGGAGCCTTGTTTTATTTCAGATTAAATCAAGATTACATGATATTCTCATAATAACAATAACATCTCGAGTGACTGCAGCGCCACCAGCGTGGAGGAGCTGGTTCTGGTCTGGGTCACCAAGATTTCAGTTTTTTAAACTTAGTGATTTTTGTACTTATTGAGCTATTGCATAGATTCTAACGCGGGTCTTGAGCGTAGGGACCGAATCCAAATAAAAATAAAAATAAAAATAAAAATAAAAATAAAAATAAAAATAAAAATAAAAATAAAAATAAAAATAAAAATAAAAATAAAAATAAAAATAAAAATAAAAATAAAAATAAAAAGTTTCACGGAATGACTGGCAGCGCTCGAGATGAGACGGGAGATCGGTCCGTCTCTCTCGTTATACCTGCGATCGCGCTCGTGAGGTTTTGGTGTGACACAAGTTTCTGAACATGTCACCCGACTAAAACGATTTTAAAGACGTTATCACGTCAAAAAAGATCATTGTTTATACTTATTTGATTTTTAAATACGCCATTCTAACTCTATACCGTAACTCGAATTTATGTATCTATTATGTAATTTTAATTATTAACTATTATAATTACGTGCTTATTTCAATAGTTAGAATGACAGTCCTAAGCCTGTTAAAGTATGAAGGAAAATCAAATTGGTAATTGCCAATTGGTCCGTTTAATTTTTCGCTAATTTACGAAGTTAAACGTTAGTATAGTTACTTAATACGCTGTGTGTTGACTGTACTATTAGTACTAAATGTACTAATAAGACGTACTAGGACATTATCGCAAACGTACTAGTACAGTGCGAACTCACAGATGTCCGATTAAGCACAAGCCTATTTCAGAGTCCAAAATCTATCTTTTAAGGCGCCTTATGTTGATACGTGTGTGAAATTCGATACTTTAGGTACGAAAATAAAATATAGTGAAGGTGCGGAGAGAGAAGAAAATGAAAATAGAGCACCAACGTAGAGCAGAAACTATTTATGATCAAAAATCTCAAGATCGGGCGCCTTCAATTACAAAAAGGATACAGTAGTCTTGTCATTTGACTTACAGCAATGCTTGCCAACACCATACCTTAAATCTGGTGCTGCATTTAACAAACGTCCATTATGGACTTATAATTTGACTTTGAGGGACTGTACCTCTAATAAGGTATATTGTTTTATGTGGCATGAAGGAATTGGTGGTAGAGGGGCAAATCAAGTAGCTTCCTGTTTGTTTTATTACATAATGAACTGCGTACCTGATGACATAAAGCATCTTGTATTTTAGTCTGACTCCTGTTCTGGCCAAAATAAAAATATTCACGTTGTTTGCATGTTCCTGTTAGGTATGCGCAAAAATACAAATTTGGAAACCATAACGCATAATTTTTTAGTACCAGGCCATACTCACATGGATTGTGACGTGAATCATGCGTTAATTGAAAAGGCCAAGAAAAAAACTCAAATGGACATTCATCATCCGCGGGATTGGTATCAACTTGTCCGAACATGTAGTAAAAAGAAACCATTTACTGTTGTAGAAATGCATTCTGAAATATTTCTAGATTTTGCGAGTTATCTAAAAGGGCCACTGCAACAAAAGAAAATTGATGAAAATAAGAAGATGTTTAAGTTATCTGAGTTTGCAGCTTTTAAGTATAAAAAAGGAGAATTTTCTCAATTTCATTACAAAATGCATGGCGAAGATGAATGGAACGCAGTGAATTTGCAAAGAAAACGAGGAAAGTCACCGCTCCCAAGTGTTTTTGAAACCGAATGTATACCCAAATCATACGATGGGCCGATTGCAATTTCTAATGAGAAAAAACTAGACTTGCTTAGTCTTCTCCCACTTATAAACCCCAGTGTCAGATCTTTTTATTAAGCAATGATAACGATCAGCATCCTCTTCTAAATGATGACAGCGAAGATGAGATTTTCTAATTTTTTTAGTTTCTTAGTATGTTTTTTTAACTGTTCCTATAATTTCAAACATTGTAAAAGATCCTTTGATTAGGTACCTACTTTAATAAAAGAAGAGATTTATACATTTTCAGATTATTTTTTTTTTTCATCTTAATTTGTGATCTTTCTGCAGATTAAGATGTGAGTTTAGCTTATTTTTTTGATATTGTTCAAATACGCAAGAAATTAAAAAAAAAATCTTATGTAATAAATATAGTTTTGTATTCCGCTTGTTATATTTCCATTAAAATATGGGTTTAAGTAGCACAAAATAGTTCATATAAGCCTACATTTAGCACACGCCACTTATAAAATCTTTGTGAAAAAGACGCCAAGATATTTTTATTATAATTTTCTTTTTTTTTTAAAGTTGACTTAAAGTACACAGCAACACAATAAACACTTTCTTATAAAATGAGCTATTAAATATTTCATTTAATTACTTGGTTATCATAAAATTCATTCAAATGCGTATTCCTTTTCACATAAGCGAATTCTCAATTTACTTATGTGTGAAGGGGTATAAGTTAGTTTATACCCTCGAGGAATTTATTTTGTGGAGGGTATAAGCCATTATCTTAAAAACTATTAACTTTACATAAAAAATAACTCAATAATAATAAAGAACATACTCTATTTACCTATAAAAAACATCACATGTATTACTTTTGCTGGCGGTTTTGTCACACGAGGACAAACACGCAATTTGAGCGCGCCGTGTATTTTTTGCCTCTCCTGTAAAGTAGTAGTTTTAGACTTAAATCCCTTTTATCGTATATCAATATAGTTTCCTTATTATTATTTGGTTATTTAAAATTCAGAATTAATAAAAAATAAAATTTAGTTTACTCTATAACCCATACAGGCCAGAGAAATTTTTCTTCATTTTTGATAAATATTGTTTTTTTACAGTGGCCGTTTTGCTTTAATATCTCTCAATTAATCAGTGTCGGGAATGTCGGGATATACATATTCAGAAATGGATTCACACCAATGACACTGTCAAGTTTTGGCTTGAAGTATGTCATTACAAAGATGCTGGAATGAATAACCCATTCCAAGAATAAGTTGATTTTGCTTTGCTCGTTTTAGTATTACCACATTCAAATGCCGATGTTGAAAGAGTGTTAAGCCAGATGAACATAATAAAAACAAAGCAACGAAATCGAATGAGTCTTCACACACTTAATTCAATATTAAATATTCGATCTGGGCTACGAGCAGCAACTAAAACTTGCTACAATTATGAAATTCTTGAAAAAGTCGGTTCAAAAGAGATGTACAAATTTAAACTCCAACAATCAAAACCTGGTTCCTCAACTTCTCAAACAACCACCACAGCAACCGTGAATTCAGACCATGATTCCAACTCTGATTCGGACGACGATCTAATTTTGTAATAAATCTTATATTCTCAATATTTTTTTTTTTTAAATATGGATTTATTTTATTTATTTGGTGCTCTTTTATCTAAATTAGCACAACCCTAGTGCATTTTAGGGTTTGTTTAGCTCATTTCTTACAATAGCAGTTGGCAACACTACTTTTTCCTCTCCCGTTGCCGTTTTAGCGACTTTGTCGCTAGATCTAGCGGATTTTGGATGTGCTTAGGGACTTTTTTATTCGATCTAGCGACTAAAATAAATTTAGCGACTTTTTAGCGACTTTTTGTATGCAACGCTGACTACCAACCTCCAGTAGTGTACTGAAATTAAAATAAGAAGCGATCTTTTCTAAAATACAGAAATATTTTAGTACAAATTAAAAAGTTTTCACTAGCAACACTACGATTGGTACACTTGCTATTGGTTTTTCGGGAAATCACCTAATCACGTACCAGAATGACGTTCGATCTTGAGGTTCAATCGGTTTGATGCCTCTCACTCTATCAAAAGGTGCATTAGATATCGCTTTCTTTCTTTTTCATTTCATTAATTCATCACTCTATGTTACGTTTTCGCAGAACAAACCTGTTTTTGAAAGTGTAAGTAGTGTCTTTATTCAATTTTGAACAGAATCTACTAATTGTGGAAATGGAAATTCCTTTAAAAAAAAACTTATGCTCAAAAGTATAGACTAGAATGGGAACAACAAGAAGAGTTCAAAATGTGGTTAAAACCTATTATAACAGATCCGACTAAAGCCTTTTGCTCGTTTTGTCACAGTGAACTTTTCGCAAAAATTAACGATTTAAGAAAACACAAACAAAAATGTGAAGCAATTTCAAAGAATCAACAAATATGTTTTACTCCAGCTCCTAAAGCGAATAAATGTACCCAAAAAGCCGAAGGTAAGCTTTGTTTATTTATAGCGGAACACACTGCAATTTATCAAATAGACCATCTGACAGAATTGTGCAAAGATGTGTTCGCAGATTCAAAATGTGCTGACATAAAAATGCATAGGACGAAGTGCACTCAGATTATCAACCAGGTACTAGCACCACATTTTAGAGAAAACCTTGTCAAAGATATTGGTAGCCAAAAATATAGCCTTATTTTAGATGAATCTACAGACGTTAGTGTAACCAAATTCATGGGCGTAATCGTGAGATATTTCAGTGTGACACAAAATTCTGTTTTATCTGCTTTTCTGTCGCTGGAGCCTGTAGAGCGAGCTGATGCTACCGGCCTTGTCTCATCATTAGTCAATTGTATAAAATCACACAATATTCCGCTCGAAAATTTGGTTGGGATTGGGACTGATAACGCTGCAGTAATGACAGGGTGTCACAACAGCGTCTACGAAATACTCAAGAGGCAATACAATCTACCCAATTTAATCCTAATAAAATGCATCTGTCATTCCCTCCAATTAGCTGTCAGTCACGCGTCACAGCACTCTATTCCACAACATATTGAATTTATGATAAGAGAAACCTATAAGTGGTTTTCAGTCTCATCAAAGCGCCAGCATGAGTACAAGGAGCTATACAGCCTAATTAACTGCGGCGACGAACCTCTTAAAATTCTCAAAGTTTGTGACACTCGCTGGCTGTCTGTAGAACAAACTGTTGTCAGAATTTTGAAACAATGGGAAGAGCTTAAGTTACATTTTTCCCTTACTAAACATAAATGCCACACTGCAGATTTATTAAGTGGAATGTACAGAGACGAAGCTAATCGCTTACATTTAATATACCTGAAAAGTGTTCTAAATGATGTGCAAACGGGAAGGAGAAAACACAGATCCTGTCAAATTGTTATTCTCATTGATGAATTTATTGCGATCTGTCTGTAACAGGATATTGATACCGAACTCTGCAACAACTGAAAAAGATTATTTGACCATTGAAATTGATAACCACCTAAGCCCAGTACCTCATCTCGGATACATGTTTGAGTCCCACGTTGCTAAAGCCAATTTACCATCCCAAACTGTTGCAACGGTTAGAAAAAGTTGTATTGATTTTACCGTGCGTTTGGCAAAAGAAATTCAAAATCGTTTACCCAGCAATTACATGACCTTACAAAAAAAGGCACAATTATCTGTAGATAACACTTTAAAACAGTTAAAAGATAACTCAATCGCTGAACTCGCTGTGGAGTTAGGTTTTGAAGAGGAAAAAATTGAAAACGTTTTAAAACAATGGCACAGTATTCATTTTGTGAAATGGGACATCATGACTGCAGATACTGTACAATTTTGGGCTCATGTATTAAAATACAAGGACGCTGCAGGTTTTAATACTTACAAAGATATAGCAGATTTGGCCATCACAGTCCTGTCGTTGCCACATTCCAATGCAGAAGTGGAACGAATGTTCAGTCAAATGAATATTGTAAAGAACAAACTAAGGAACAGACTGGGTTCAACCACTTTAAACTCCATACTTCTTATAAGGAATCAGTTAAAGATTTTAAAACGGAATTGCCATAGCTATGTCTTGCCAGATGATGTCCTGACCAAAATCACTAAAACCACTAAAAAACCAAGTACTTCTACAGTGGAACCATCAACTTCTGCTGCTTCAGTGCCATTAAGGTGGGTACTGACCAACGTTACGAGGTGTAATGTAACGTGTTACACAGCGAGCATTTGTGCAGTCAGTACGTAGAAACAAGGCGCTCGCAGCGAGCAACGAGCCGCTCGTTGCTCGCTGCGAGTGCTCCACCCGGCTGTCGGTTTTTTGGCGAACCCTTTGTGTGTTACGCGGTTCAGTCAGTACGCTCTTGCAAGTAGTCACGAGCGCACGCGCGTCTCGAATCATCAAACGTCGTTCATCTATATTTTAAAAAATGGAGTGGGACAAAGAAAAAACTTTGTTTTTTATAGAAAAATACAGAGATGAGGAAGTGTTGTGGAATGTAGCTCATCCAGAGCATTATAACAAACTCAAGAAAGAAGACGCTTGGAATAGATTGGCTTTGTTACTCGACAGTGAAAGAGAAACATGTAAAAAAAAATGACCAGTTTACTGGCATCATTGAGGAGGGAGAAACAAAAAATTAAACAATCAACTAGTACAGGACAAGGTACGTAATTATTTATTAAGTTTTTAAGTACATAGGCCCACAAGTGACAGATACAATTATTTTGCTAGCATAGATAACGATATTCACGAAATATACTACTTTGGGTCGACGTTTGTTAATTGCAACTTTAATTTCAGGTGCAGATAAAGTGTACCATAGTAGTTGGTTTGCATACAAAGCCATGATATTTCTACTTGATAGAAATACACCTCGTGCTACAACAGATACTGTAAGTCCATTTTAAGCGTAATTATTTTGCCAGCTTACAGACCCTTGCTGAATGCAGTATTCAGCAACTTCATCACGAACATTGTGAGCAGATCTTGTAGCCCTTCGCGGTCTTATTTGCAAGGGTAACATACTAGTCATATCATTGTTACCTTCTCTCCAGTTTCCTAATCTGAATTGGCCGTTCGATTCTTCGTCAAAGCTACCTGCAGGGGTATATACCTGAGCATTATTACCTTTTCTTAAAAAATTGTGAAGGCATGTTATTGCTGTTACGACAGATGTCGCGGTTTTCGGTTCTAACAACATAGGTTTCCGCAAAACTCTAAACACTGCAGACAATATGCCGAACACATTTTCCACCACTCTACGAGCTCTGCAAAGTCGGTAGTTATATATTCTTTCTTTAGAACCACGTTCATGATATCCTGCATATACTTTCATCATATTATATATATTCCGGAAAGAGCAAAAGCTTCATCGGCAACAAAGTAAAATGGAATTTCTTCTGTTCTTGCTGGCAACGCAGTGGGTTGAGGGATGTTTAATGCATTATTTTTTAGTTTTTCGTTTAATTCACAGTTATTGAAAACCCCTCCATCAGATCGACTTATCCGTAGAACAGAGTCCGATGTGATCATGGAGCAAAAACGAGTTAAATAACCAGACGAGTTAAGGAATACGAACTCTGCAGACGTACGTTTTTATAATTTCCGTAAGTTATTTAGTTTCGGAATTATAGAATCGAATAACGTTCAATCTGACATTAGCTCCGCGTAAAAACGCACTAAGTGTTCAAAGGACGGCGCGCGGGGAGCGCGGGCGGCGCGGGCGCCCCGTCCGTTCGACAGTCCGGCCGCTGTTTGTTGGAAGGAGGACGTTTTTGTGGCATGCGCTTAGATTTGTTTTGTTTTCAAGTGTTTTGCATGAAAAAACATATTTTTAAATATGTCAAGATCACAGAAAATGTTGGACATGCTTAAAGAAGATGCAGAAAGGCCTGAGCTTATTTCATCGCCTGCTAATGTTCCTGCTCTTAATATGGAGAAAACTGAAAATGCTGGTAAGTTTACGATTTCTGTTGTATTACTTAGTGATACACACTACTTATACTATTATAGTGTGTATCACGAAATAATACATAATTAATAAACCTTATGTCAATAATATTGCTTTTTTGGCTCAGTAAATAGTTGTGTGCGATCGATTTTTATATAGGACGTTTTTTGACGGAGAGGTACAGAAACGCGTTTTTAGTGTGAAAATACGATTGGCTTAATGCATATTCATAGGGTAATCGTTCTTTCTGTAATAATAAACAGTAAAAAGTACAGGTCTTATGAAATATTAGGGCAATTTTATACGAACATTATTGAACTTCTAAGCGTCATAAGTGAATATGGGACGTTTTTCTACGGAATCTTTGAAACGATTTGTGGGTTCGATATTAAGATGGGACGTTGTTACTGGTATAATGAAATCAGTTAGGACGTTGTTCATTTAAAAATATAGTTAAATATAAAGATTTTTTATTTGAGATTTCTTTAATTAATTGCTAATTATATTTATTTTAATATAAATAATATTTTGGGAACACCTATAATAATTTGCGGTCTTTTTTTATTATTTCAGTTGTGAATGTTGATGACAACGCCATTGTACGACAATCGTCACCTTTGCCTTCTGGTGCAGAAGAAATCAGTCAGCAACTAGCTGACATATGGGAAGATGTTTTGCAAGAACATGGTGGGGCCAAAGAAATTACCGGCGATATCTCAATACTGAATGTCATGTCTGATCCATCTGCCGAGGATGTTTACAGCAATCAACCTAGTACATTTTCTTTGGATGTGCCATCTAGTTTCGAAAATTCACCACTAATACAACTTGAAGAGTTAGAAGTTTCTCACCTCAGAACTACCCCGGTTAATTTGGAACTGTCAGTGCCAACTCCTATGCCTTCTCCTACTAATGTCCATTCAATCTGCGATAGCACGTTCTGCCCTAATCATGTAGACACTTTCTCTGTGATTAATTCGCCATCATTTTGCACCACGAACTCGCCTGCTACTTCGCACTCAAGCGAACGCACTCCTAGAACGACTAGGAAACGACAGAGACGCCCAAATGAATGGACAGACATAAAACGCAAATGCCTTAAGAACTTAGGCAAAAAATATGTTACAAAGAGGGGAAAAGCCGTTGATGAAAAAACTATGGGGCTACCATGCAAATGCCGTTATAGATGTCCTGATAAGATAACTCATCAACAGCGGTTGGACTGCTTCTCAAAATTTTGGCAACTGGGAGATAGGGCTATGCAATGGAATTTCATTATAAAATATTCAGATAAAATGAAGAAGAAAAGATGCCTGAATCAAGATATTCCTAATAATAGGAAACATACTTTTAAGTATTATCTGCCGCTGATCACAGGTTCTAGCGATTCACATTGCGAGAAAACTGAAGTATGCCAAACTATGTTTATTAATACTCTGGCCGTTTCAACTCGTATCTTAAAGACTGCGTGGAAGAAGTACGATGGAAGTGCTATTTTAGAGGAAGACAGACGGGGTCGCCACGACAATCATAAGATTATAATAGATGACGCCATGAAGCAAAGTGTTTGTGACCATGTTCGGGCATTTGTCCCTGTAGAATCACATTATATACGCAAGAATAGCCAAAAGCTCTACCTACAAGGAGACTTAAGTATTGCCAAAATGTTCAAATTGTATCTTGAATGGTTCAACCCCGAGAATTACACCTCTAAGGCTGCAAAAGAACGCCAGTATCGTGACATTGTCAACTCCAACTTTAATCTGGCGTTCCATATGCCAAAAAAGGATCAGTGCGATGAATGTCACGTTTTCCGCCTGAAAAAGGATCCAACGGACCAAGAAAAAGAAGCTTTTCAACAACACCAAACTAATAAGAAGGTCGCAAGGGATTTAAAAAGCCAAGATAAAAAAGGCGCTGAGGAGTCAAATGGAAAATTGGTTACTGCTGTGTTTGATTTTGAAAAAGTATTGCAGTGTCCTCATGGCAATATAAATGTATTTTACTATAAGAGAAAGCTTTCTTCTTTTAACTTTACGGTGTTTGACATGGGTAAAAGGAAAGCTGTTTGCTATATGTGGGATGAATCGGTGGCAAAACGTGGCGCAAATGAGGTCAGCAGTTGCCTCTTAGATTTTATGCAGGCTAATGTTGACGAAGGGGCCAAAGAGTTTCGCTTTTGGTCAGACAATTGTGCTGGCCAAAATCGGAACCGTTTTGTATTTTCATCGTATGTTTATGCCGCAAAACAGTTCAACATATGCATAACACACCGATTTTTACAGAAGGGACATACACAAAATGAAGGAGACAGTGTCCACTCAGTCATTGAGAGAGCTTCTCAAACCAAAACTATTTATACTCCTCATGAATGGCGGTTATTAGTAAGATGGGCCAAGAACGAAGGAGAACCCTATGTTGTCCGCAACGTAACCCAGAATGACGTGTTTGACTTTAAATGTCTTGTTAATAATAAGGTCTGGATGAAAGACATTAAAGGCAAGAAGATTAACTGGAGTAACATTCGAGAAGTTCATGCAGACGGTAATGATACTAACAAATTGTTTTTTAAATATGACTTGACTCAACCTGAATATAATATTTTAGTAATCCGCGGTAACACGAGGAACTCGGTACAAACTGAACTAAAACGTGCATATTCTGAACCTATTATGGTTCCTGCTGCTAAATATAAAGACTTAATGGATATGTGCCGCTCAAAAGTAATTCCCCTAGAATACCATCCATACTTCAACTCTTTGCCACATCACACCTCTGTTGGTGTTTCTGAAGAATCGGATGATGACCTGTCGGAGTAATAATTTTCTTTTTTGCTGCTTCTTTTTTTTGTTGGTTTTTAATCAGTAGATTTACCGAAACAATGTTAATTGCAATAATCACTAAACTAAGTTATTTAACGTTTGTCTACGTATAATTGTATTGTTGTTAAGTATGTGCTCGGTCACGATGTAAGACTGATTGATAATACTATGAAGGCTGGTTGTTATATGCTTTATTTTCAATTAAGTAACTATTGCGAAGTTAAATATCTTCATATACGTACGTATTTTCCGTCGTTATGATAAGCATTTATGTACATTTTATAAGTTTAAGACTGCTAATTTAAGTCCGTGCCATAGTCATGTAGGTTACCTAGTTACCATAATGTGATACGATATGCCATTTAATTACTATTTTAAGTTTTATGCCATCAAGGCAGTTTTAGGTAGGTACCGTATACGTTAAGTGTTCTTATTGTTACGACTTATAGAACCTCGCGTAGATCACGATGCTTCTGATTGATAAAATTATAAAAACTGAATGTTATTTTGTTAAAAATATGTTATTGTTGTTTTTATTATAGTGCGACGTTTAAATTTCTTCATGCGCGTGCACATTGTTCTAATAGGTTCATAGATCTGTAAGTTTTAGACTGCTAATTTTAAGTCCGTACCTTACTGTGATGTGATTGCTGTTCAACGTGATGCCATCTAATGGTTTTGCTGTCTATTTTCAGATTTTTTTTATTAATAAACGATTTTATAATATATTTTACTTTTTTATTTAGTTATTATCCAGGTTAGTCATCATTTGGCAAACATTATATTTAAATATTTTAAGGTGGTTATTCACAAAGGACTTATAAGGCATGGGTATTTCCAACAAAAAAATACCCATATTAATATAGAACATCACCTAATTCAGACGTCTCCGTAAAACAACGTACGATGTTCATTACGGATACCCGCTCTTACGCTATAAAACGTCCTATGTTGATATAGAACTCACTATCTCGTGAAACAAAAGGATTAGAAATAAATACTTAATAGCATTTAACTAGGCTGAGGCATTGTTACAACATACCAAAAAATCTAAATGTCAAGTCTCACCGTTTAAGAGTTACACAAGTCAACAACTTCTCTAACCTCTACTGAAAAGTATCAATACTACAGATCGGACTTTATTCTACGGATGAGTCGAGATATTCTTCCTTGACATCCAATGTTTACATACAAAAAGTTATATTTCGCGTCAACAACTGCCAGTAATACGATGCTAAAGAAACCCTTGTAATTATAAAATTCACTTCCACTGTTGATCGGTGACTGCAGTAAAATATGTTTACCGTCGATTGCGCCTAAGCAATGTGGAAAATTCCACAAAGTATCATAGTCATTTGCTACAACCAGCCATTGCTCTGGTGTTTCTGGCATCTGAAATAATGATTTATATTTATTTTCAGCTACGTGAAGGTGAAGGTGCTTCAGAACAACCGCTTGGTGATTGCCCTCCGCCTGCCAATGAAAGCGACAATGATTGCCCTCCGCCTGCCAAAAAAAGGAAGAAAGCAGTCGTCCCAAGCCCAGAGGAAATAATGGCATCTACTTACAATATTTTAAAAAAGAAAACCGAGCAAACGGAATCAACTTCGCACAAAATTGACGAATGTGAAGCCTATGGTATTTTTTTGGCTAATAAACTAAGATCGTATTCAAAAACAACAAAAATGCATGTACAACATTATATATCTAATATATTGTTTAGTGCTGATCGCGGAGAATATGACTATGTTGGCATGAATACGAACAATTATTATTCACAAGGATACTCTACACGAACAATTTCAAGAGCCTCACCGATGCCACAACAAAGCCAACCGATGCCACAGCAAAGCCCTGAAACACCTGCATCAAATACGTCCCATCAAAGTGACTATGGGTCACCAGCTATGAGTGAACGATTTTTATCAGAATTTGGTGATTTAATTGATTAAATAATTTGATATGTAATGACTGCTTTTCTGAATTAATTAAAACACTACATACCTTTACATATTCTTTTAATGCTCCAATAAGGGCTTCGCTGACCTCTTTTACTATAAATCCTATTCGTTGCTTTGATATCTTGAAAAGATATTGCATACTAGTATAGGAATCTCCTGTTGCATAAAAACGAAGCGTTAGTGCTAATCGTTCGGTGACACTGATTGCTTTTCTATAATTTGTATCCTTTTTATGTACACTTGGTCCAATTAAATTCACGAGTTCTTCAAACTCGATCGGAGACATACGTACAAAGTTTTAATACTGTCCAGTAATCATTTGGTTTTTTAAAATTGCTATCAATGACAAACCACCACATACGCCTCTGTTTTTAAATAAGTTTGATGTCCAGTAACGTTTTTTCTTCTTCTTAATTTGGATAAAACAATAATTAAGTAGAATCAAAGATACCAACGCGGCCTCGCTGTCGGCCATCTTGAGTGAACTGGCGGCGAATATGGAGCACAGAGTTTTGACGAGCATGTTACGCCGATTTTAGAACACAGCGTAACGTGCTCGATGAGTACACGCTCGATGCGAATGTTACATTACACCTCGTAACTTTGGTCAGTACCCACCTTTAGAAGTTGTCGAAGTCGAAAATGACGCAATAGATGACGAAATTTTTGCTTGTTTTAACCTATAGGTAAATGATTATTATATATGATGATTTTTATTATGATTATTATGATTAAATGCTTAATTATATAAACTTGCTTTTATTTACACCATATTTTGTTACCATGGAATATTTTGAAATATTTAGCGACTTCTAGCGGTTTTTTTAATCATTTTTTTTTCAAAATCTAGGTACTATGGCATCGAAGTCTGGGGCTTTTTTTTATTTCCTAAGCGGCAACACTGCTCCCCCGCCAGTACGCGCCACGCGCCCGGCATCTCCAGACGTGTGCGCAGTTGTGAATTATAGGTTAATATATTTCGTGTACGGTCTGTGTGACCGACGTTAGATGAACACGTTATTTTTATTAAATAGTATTTATTTTTTTATAGGCTCATAATGTCTGAAGCAAAGGTATAACGATGGATAGAGGAACCTGAATCAGACTCCGAAAACCATCTCAGTGTACCAGAACTTCCAAATGAAGATTGAAGCGACGTAGAAGATGTGCCATCAATAATGTGGTCTACTGAGGACCACATGGATGGCGAGTCAGAATCAGAAGTGGAAGGTGACGAAGCTGAGTTTCAACCAATTGAAACTGAAACCATCGCAGAGCTGATGACGGAAGATTCATCTTCTGATGACGAGGTACCGAAACTTCTTTGGTAAGAACCGATTTTGTTGGTCAGCTCATCCTCCAGTTTCAAGATCAAGGACTATGCAGTATAACATCATCCAACAGCCACCCGGTCTCAAACCAAACTTTCGAGGTGTTTTGCATGCCAACACTAAAGCCCTAGATTTGTGAGTTTATTTTTTGCGGAAGGTATGTTAGAACAAATAGTACAGCATACCAATGAAAAAATCAGAAGCATTCGACAGAACTATAAGAAGGAAACAGCTGTTCATGATTTAGATGTCATTGAATTGAAAGCCTTTATTGGTCAGTTGTACTACACCGCCATTTTCAAAGAAAATCACACGCACTTCACATGCTGGTACAGCACGGACGGCACAGGCAGAGAAATTTACCGCTGCATAATGAGCAAGAATAGATTTGAAGTTTTACTCAATAGTCTTCGGTTTGACGATGCGAGTACCCGAGCTGAGCGTCGCAGCAGTGATTTTGCTGCACCGATTTCCCAATTGTTTGGTATATTAGTTCATAACTCCAGTGAAGTATGTTCCATTGGAAGTTACGCTTGCATAGATGAGATGTTGGTACCTTTTCGTGGCAGGTGCATTTTCAAAATGTATATTCCTAAAAAACCACACAAATATGGACTGAAAATCATGTGCATCCCTGATGCACAAACTGGGTATCTGCTAGATGCCTATATCTACTTAGGAAGAGATTCTGATGGGATAGATTTACCGACTGAATACCAAAGGTTGAACAAACCTACCCAGGCCGTTTTAAGACTGGTAACTTCAATAGAAGGTACACACAGAAACATTACAACTGATAACTGGTTCACTTCGCTTGAGCTCATGAATGTGCTAAAAGAAAAGCAATTGACACTAGTGGGTACAATAAAAAAAAACAAGCGCGAAATCCCACCTCAGTTTCTTCCTAGCCGTCACAGAGCAGTAGGATCAGCCGATTTTGGATTCACAAGCGAAGCTACATTGACATCTTATGTACCGAAGCAAAACAAATCAGTAATTCTGCTGTCCAGTATGCACCACACACCCACTATTGATTCAAATACGCAAAAACCGGAGATGATTATGTTTTACATTAGCACAAAAGGTGGCGTTGACATGCTAGATCAAAAATGTTCTATTTACTCCAAATCTCGAAGAACACAACGTTGGCCGATGGCAATATTTTATAGAATGCTTGACATATCTGCAGCAAACGCATACATCATCAACCAAATGAACCAAGCTCAATCAAAGATTTCAAGACTGGTATTTATAAAAAAAATGGCAGAAGATCTTATAAAGCCTCATCTGGAACGCCGCATGCACAGTATTGGTTTGCAAAGGGATCTTCAGCTCACCATTCGCCGAATACTAAAAATAGAACAAACGCCCAGCACATCAGCATCATCTGACAATCCTGAAAAACTTGAAATTCTAAAGACTTGTTCTACATGTGACCCTAAAAAGAAGCGTAAGACAGCTTATATGTGTTTTTTATGTAAAAATCCGATTTGCATTGAATGCAGCCAAAAAATGTGCTTTGATTGTCGCCGCAACTTGTAAAACTTTGAAGGTTGTGATTTTTTAATAATTGTGCCTTGATTAAGCCAAAAATTATTTTAAGTTTAAGATAATATGTCGAACTGATAGTTAATAAGTTATAATATTACGTTCTAATTATAATTTCTACTCTTTTTTTCTAAAATTTCATATGTCAATCAACACTTAACATGAGTGTTGATTTAAAATAAGGAAATAAAATTGTTTAAAAATTTAAAATGAATAAAAAATATAGTAAAAATACATGTCCGACTCTTATTTAAAAAAATATATAAAAATAAAATCATTTTACATAGTAAATACGCAAGCGGTCTGTGTGACCGCGTCAGGTTGTAATGTAATTAAAAAACACGTCAGGTGGCTAAGGGTTAATAGTATTCCGTTTATACGGCTAAGAATAAAAATTGTACGAATCCTGTTCTCTCTATATAATGCTTTACTCTATTTTCTTATATTGGCTCCCCAATAAAATTTCATAATTTCGTTTAGTAATGGTTTTACTTTAAAGGTGTGATATCCTCTTCTACCGAGGAACCAAATTTCAAGTCAATAACCTTTATAGTTCTAAGTAAAAACGATATGAAAAGAGCTAAAAATTTGTGTATAGGTTTTAAGATCATTTCTAATAATGTTTAAAAATTGATTTTGATAGTTGATAATATCTTTAAGTCAGAGCATTTATTTGTTTTAAGGTGGATTTTACGTACATCACGCACCCTTAATAATATAAGGGCTCAAGTCAAAATTTTTGAAAAGTTTGATTTTGAATGCTAAGTGCACAAAACGAAATTATCTACCGGCTACCGCTGACAGAGAGAGAAAAAAAACGTTAACGACTCTGTAACTATAACTGTGTCTCTCTCATACTCCCCCCGCTCGTCTCCCGTTCTTACTGCTATAAGGTCGCAACCAGTAACATGTCCATACTTGTCGAAGGCAGACCGTTCAAACGTTGTGCAATTCGTGTTTGTGCCCTTCGATGACAGTAAAACAGGTGAGTTTTGTTCTAACCATTTTGTATTATAATAAATTATATAGAACAATTTGTAGTTGTGCCGTTATATTATAAAAATATACTAATATTTTTGGGTTTAATTCATAATAGATCGCTATATTGTCGAAATGTAAAGATATTGAAGGGGATTATATCTGAATGGTTCAATATAGTACGTAAATTGTTTTATGTGCGATGACGTATTTTGCGATAGGCCTTTATTTATTGAAAACATTGAAAATTTTTATTACTTCGGCCTTTATAAAGTGCCAGTTAAACAATTTAAAGTTTAGGTGAATTACAGAAATCCAAATATTTTTACTAGATAGGTGGTAATTCTTTGACGTTGTATAAATATTATTAGTTTTATAGGTAGGTAGTGCATTTCCAAGTGTTTTCTTAAGTAGATACGCTATTTAAATAATATTCTTAATATTAAGTACGTTAAATTACTTAAATCTTTTTTAGAAAAATGGATTCCCGGGCACGAAGAATTATGAAACTACTAAAATCACCAAGTCACCATAGATTGGAATGCAACAGTGAGAATGATCGATCTTTAGAAAAAGGAAACGTAATTATTATTATTTTATTTTGTAATTTGTAACGAAGAAAAAGAATACATACCGTTGGAACCTACTAGTCCAGAAAAAAATACAACTGCTGTTACTCAGCAGCAACCAATTGGTTTTGATAGTTCTGAAGAGAAAATACCATCACAGTACCCATCGGTTCCTCCTGTAGAAAGTGACGAAGTAATAGGAAATAGTAATAGGAGCTCTCCTCGGAAGCCTATCACGTGCCGTCGTTCTTCTAGCTCAAGTTCGTCCAGCTCTAGTAGCTCTGGAAGTTCTAGATCTAGCAGTAATTCTAGTAGACGCTCTTCTGACAATCAGCGACCATCTTTAGATGAAAACGCCGAACCACAGCCTAGTACTTCGAGAGCCAATGTTTCACCATCCTTAACGACACCGATTTGCGACGAGCCGCCATCAGTTAGACGGCCTGGCTGTGACGTAATTTTTTATTCTGATAATTGCTGCGGGCAGCAAAAAAACCGATTCGTATTTGCTATGTACGCAGTAACAAAATTAAACATAAATTCCATACAACACAACTTGTTGATCCGTGGGCACACACAAAACGAAGGCGATACAGCACATTCAGTAATCGAAAAAGCCATCACTAGAGCCAAAAAATCTGGGCCCATCTATATTCCTGAACAATACATATCCATAATACGAGGAGCGAAGAAGACAGGGAAACAATTTTTGGTGAGAGAAATGTACTACAGTGATTTCGTCGATCTCAAGACTTTAACAGATACCATAAATTTTAACATAAGCAAAAATATAAACGGGGATGCAATTAAAATTGGAGACATTATGAATATTAAGTTTACTAAAAATTTCGCTAATTATCAATATCGAATAACCTACAAGACTGAACACTGGGAAGAGGCTAGAGCTATAATAAAACTTAATAGAAATAACTTACGTCGAGGTCGAGACAATGTTACAAACATTAACGAGGTCGTTTTTTACAAACATTACCAGCGTATACCTCGAAGATTGCTATCACAGAACGCAAGAAGCGCGACCTTTTGAGTTTGGTAGAGACAAACATAGTACCAAGATACTATGAAAAGTTCTTTAAAGATCTCATTTAATTTTAATAAACTTGTAATGAATGAATGAATGAATGAATGTCCTCCTGACCGAATTTCGGCCACGGCGGCTTCTCTCAACAGAGATTAGCCATCTGCGCGGGAGATATTTCAGTGCACGAGTGTATGCGCGAACACAGTTGCACTCTCTATTCCTTCACTCTCATAGTCCGATGGGACGGCAATCCGACACGACCGGAGAGAGATCAAAATAGTAATAATTGTAATAGGTACATGTTGAAAACAGATTTAATATTTTGCAATTTTACAAATTTTAATTGATGTTAATTGTTTTGAATAAATTTAGTAAGGAGTTCCTAATATTAAGTTAAAAATAATTATTATTTATTAAGATACAGGTGATTAAGTCGCTGTGATGTCACAAGTCTGATTAAAATAAGTATTTAGATGGGTAGTAACTTGATTTAGGAGTATGGTGCTGAACCCATAAATAATTTTAAGTAAATATTGACTTAAGTTCTAACTAACTCTAAGATAAAAAAAATAAACGTACCTACGTAAAATTCTCATTTTGTCGTATTAAGATTGTTGATTGCGAGACTTTCTTATACTGTTCACTTTTCGTTTTTTTGGTTTTTTTATTCTTTTTAGTACACTAATGTAGAAATTTTAAGAAGTACAAGTATATTATGTTTATTTTCAAGAGTTTTGACTTATTTTATTTCTTTTGATAATAACAGTTCATATTTGTGATTTAAAATAAAACTTAGTAAACAATTTGTTCATGTTTTCTTTTTAACTCAGTGTGACATAACTACTGTTTTAATTTTTCTTTAGATCCACAACGTCACTTCTGAGGGGGGTTGAAGTTTTAAATAACTGTAGAGTATATTTTTAATAATATTAAGTGATAATTATTTATCTAAAATTAAAGTTAAAAGTTGACGTTTTAGTATAAGCAACTCATCTCGCCTATATCTCCTAACGTCATAGCTTTAGGTGTCAAAGTATTAAATGCTTCTCCTGAAAAACTACATTTTTGCAAAAGTGACTGTGTCACACCGGGGGTTATAATGCTTTTCCCTATTTTCTAATATTGGCTCCCCAATAAAATTTCATAATTTCGTTTAGTAATGGTTTTACTTTAAAGGTGTGATATCCTCTTCTACCGAGGAACCAAATTTCAAGTCAATAACCTTTATAGTTCTAAGTAAAAACGATATGAAAAGAGCTAAAAATTTGTGTACCGTAAAACCGGCCATCATTGCCCTTGGCTGATATCTTTGCCCGAACACGAAAAATAACTAAAATCTTGAATTGTAAATAAATTTAAATAGCTGACAACATTATTTAATCTTTAGGGTAAATTTGATTATTTTTCTGACAACACTAAATATTAGTTACTTTGCTAAGTTCACTCAGTTGTCGGCGTGACATGTTAAAAGTAGGACTAGTGTGAGGTGGTGCCAAAATCTTGTTTTACGTTTTTACACACTGACAGCGTACGACATCTCTCAGGTAAGTTATTTCAATATTCGAGTAATAATAAGTACCAAGCTTCATTTCTATGCTAGTTTGAGACCATTAAAACATAAAACATAAACTTGCGTGAACATAGGAGTGACAACATTGCCCACTGCAAAAATCGTGTTAGGGGTGGCACCCATTATATCTAGTATTTTTTAATTTAAATTCTGTACCTAGGTATTGGAAATTGGAATTGGAAGACATGCTGCGCCGACCTTAAATAAATTGGGATAAGGGCAGAAAAATGGTGATATGCCCGTATTTTAGTCTAGACAAGTAGGTAGAAACTTAGTTAACAAACAGCAACTAGGTACATTTAGTCTGTTTGTTTGCAGTATGGGAAAGCCTATGAAAAGAAATCGCAGAGTCCTCGGGTCCCGTCCCTATAAAAATTATTCAGAGGAGATGTTGCATCTCGCGGTAGAAAATGTTAAAGAAAATAGGATGTCCTCGAGATCAGCAGAAAAAACATTTGGTATACCTAGGCGCACCATCCTAAACAAAGTGAAAGAGTACCATAACAAAAATGTCGGAACTTCTACTCGGCTCTCTTTGGAAGAGGAAAAGAATATTGTTCAAGCATTGATTGCAGCTGGTGAATATGGTTGCCCACTAACGAAACTTGATTTACGTTTGACGGTTTTTGAATATTTAAAGAAAAATAATCGTGAAAATGTATTTGATGGAAAACCATCTGGCAAGGACTGGGTTACAAGTTTTCTCAACCGACATGCAGATGAACTTTCTGTTAGAAGTACGCAAAATATCAAAACAGCGCGGGCTCAAAAAAGTGCAAATGATTTTTAACATATTTTCAGAACTTGGAAGAAACTGTAAGAGATGTTCCTCCATCTAACATTTTAAATCTAGATGAAACTAATTTAAGTGACGACGCAGGTAATTCTAAGTGTATATTTCGCAGGGGTGTGAAATATCCTGAACGGGTCCTTAATTCTTCAAAAGGCGCCATTTCGTTGATGTTTTCTGCGGCAGCAAACGGTACTAGTCTATTGCCTTATGTGGTATATAAGGCAGGGAATTTATATTCAGAATGGATTTAAGGTGGCCCTCGTGGTACAAGATACAACCGAACGTCATCCGGTTGGTTTGACTCGACAATATTTGAAGATTATTTTAAAACGGTTGTATTTACATGGGCGGTGGGTTTGACTGTAAGGAAAGTGGTCATATGTGACAACTTGTCCAGTCACTTAAGTTTAGGCGTCATTAAGCTATGTCAGGATCACATTTCATTTGTGTTTATCCCTTCTAATTCCACACATCTTACCCAGCCACTTGACGTGGCTTTTTTTGCGCCTCTTAAAAAAGCCTGGCGTAAGATCTTATTACAGTACAAAATGGAAAACCCAAATCAAACGGCACTCAACAAAAACCACTTCCCAAAGTTGCTTACGCAATTGATTAAAGAAATTGAAATGAACGAGGCGAAAAACATAAAAAGTGGCTTTAGAGCCACTGGGATATACCCTTATAATCCACGCGAAGTTTTAAAAAAGCTTCCAGAATATGCCGAAGAATTGGGCAATACTTATAACATTGACAACGCTTTATTAGAATATCTGAAAACCAATAGAAACCCTAAACCATTGACATCTAATAAAAATAAGAAAGTCATGGTGGAACCCGGGAAATCAGTGACGATTGATGATTTTCAAAACCAGACAAAAGAAAAAAAAAACGTCCCGCAAAGAAAAAATCTGCTTTAACAACAAGTAACACTGTTAGAAAAACTAAAAATCAGATGTTGAACATTACTCCTTCAACGGCAAGTGTCAGCAAAGAGGACCAGGATTTAGGTAATTTTGAAAACGAATTAGACTTTTCTGACAACTTCTCCTTATCATTGTTGGCAGACAGAAATAGCGACGACCAAAATGATGAAATTGAGGATATGATGCGAAGTAATGAAGAATACGATATGAACACGCAAGAAACAGAAGATGAGATTTTACCAGCTTGTATTAAAATGGACATATTAGACGAGAAAAATGGAACTTTTCTCTCAAAGATTAAAAATACATCACGTGAAATAAATGTTTCAAGTGGTACCATCATTCGTGAATCCGCTCGGACCAATATTATTTTGCAGCCTAAAAGTCATAATTCATGTAAAGAAAACGCATTGAATACAGAAAAACTAAAGATTGTATCTTGTGTTCATATACCGGCCACAAAAAGTTCTTCAAAAAATATTATATTCGACAGCAATTATAATAAAGAAAACATGTTACCTGAAACTAGACAAACGACAGAGAAACAAAATGATCACAAAATATCGACAAAAGTGGGAAAAAATAAAGAACCAAAAGCATACAGTGTTAAGCAGCAAGGGAAAAATAAAAATAGCAATGATTATAAGGTTTAGCAATGATTATAAGGTTTTTGAAGAAAAAAGAATGAAAGGACTTAAAATTAAAGGCAAAGGAAAGAAGAGGGTGACACGAAAATACAGTGAATCAAGCAACAGTGACGTCAACATGAGTATCCACAGTGATTCAGATATATGCGGGATTGCTTCCGATCAAGATGAGCCAGGTTTTCTTTCAGGAACTGACGATTCTTTACTATCTGCAGCAGGGATGTTAGGGAGCTCCGTAACCGTAACCGAAACTATCGGATATCCGATATAAAAAATCATCCGTAACCGTAACCGAATCCGAAATGAAAGTTTCGGATAGTATCGGATAGGGGCGGAGCCTAATTGAGACACGTTATGACAAGTTGTTTTGATCGGCCGGCCGCTGCCAGTGCCGACACACAAGCTGCGCGTATTGTTTTTTTTCTTCTTTGACAAAGTGTTGGTTGTGTTACGGAATCGATTGAATTTGTACAAAATGCGTCCTAAGTCGAAGTTCGGTCGTTTTTTGATGAAATGACCGATTCCGCAAAATGTAAACAGTGTGGTAAAAGGTTTTCAAGGAAAGGAGGTGGGACTACATCGCTAAAACTTCACCTTAAATCACAACATAGTGATAAGTACGAAGAACTTTTGCTACTGGAAAAAGGTAACCAACAAAATAACCTACAAACAGCCAAGCAGCTGACACCTTTACAAGAGTGTAAAAAACAGTTGACACTCAAAGATTCGTTAAAAAACAAAGGTGCCTGGGATGAAACTAATACCAAACAAAAAGAAATTGATAAATTAGTGGCTGAAATGATAGCGTTACAAAACTTGCCATTTAATTTTGTAGAAGGTGTGGGATTTCAAAGATTAGTGCAGGCAGCCTTACCACGTTATAATCTTAGAGGTCGGCAGTACTTTACTAATTTACTGTGCAATGATATCTACAACAAAATGAAGTTAAAGATTCTGGACTTATTGAAACAATTTGAGAAGTTATCATTTACTACAGATGTGTGGTCCGAGCCCAGCGCAAATGTCTCGTTACTTAGTCTTACTGCTCATGGCATCACGAATAATTATGAAAGAGTTTCTATAATACTCAAGTGTGAACAATTAGAGGGTCGGCACGCAGGTGAAATTATAGCGAATAATTTAAACAATATTTTGCAAGATTGGGGCTTAAGCAATGAATCAGTTCATTGTATTTTACGCGACAAAGGATCAAATATGATAAAAGCTATGAGAACGGCCAATTTCCCTGATGCAAACTGTACTATTCATCAACTTCAATTATGTGTTAGGTCAGCAATGGAAACCGAAGAATTTATCTCGCCAGTGATTACAAAGTGCAAAAAAATTGCTACTCACTTCCATCACTCACTAATTGCTCAAAATGAATTAAAACAAATTCAAACAGAAAGACTGAACCAAACAGAGTTATGTATCGTTCAGGATTGTTCTACAAGGTAAGATATTTCTATTTTAAACTAAAATAATTTTATATAAATGTTTTTTTTTTCTTCTGTACGTTGTTTAATTTCACATATGTTTTATTTATTCACAGATGGAATTCGACTTATTATATGATAGATAGAATATTGAAATTAAAAGACTTCTTGATACTGTATTCGGGCGCGCATACTATACCGATTCCTACTGCTGATGAATGGCTCGACTTGGAAAAGTGTATTGCAATATTAAAGCCATTCGAAGAAATTACACAGGAGTTAAGTAGTGCAACTGCGACAATAGCTTCAGTGATTCCTTTAGTCTATACTCTTAAAAACACATTAGAAACAGAAAAGACTAAACAAGACACATCAGAAAACTTTAAATTAATGATTACAAATATGGTCCATAATATCAGCGTCAGATTTCAGGACATTGAGAATAATAAAATATATACAATAGCTACTTATCTAGATCCACGCTACAAGCTCAAGTTTTTCAATGAAATTACTAAGGAACAAGTACAGACAGAGATTCTAGGAATCGTTGGGTGTTCAAGAACTTCTCATGATGAAGGTCCTTCTTCACCAAAGAGATCACGGACTCAGCTGCCATCAACAAGTTCATACATTCAATCTTGTCTAGCTGAAATATTAAGCGCAAGTGACGAAGAAGAGCACGTAGGTGGTGATGAGGATGATACAGTACCCAATCAATTAATTGTCAAAAAAGCATTGTTAAATGAATACAATAGAGAGAAAAGGTTGACACTCAGTGAAAATCCACTTTTATGGTGGAAAATGCATACGAAGTACAACAGTTTAAGTGCTTTAGTCAGACAGTACCTCTCTCCGCCGCCTGGCAGTGTACCGAGTGAACAGCTTTTCAGTGCTGCTGGGTTAATTTATGATCCTTTAAGAAATAGACTTTCTGGTGATAAGGCTGCGAAATTACTTTTTGTCAAGTATAATTTACCTTTGATAAAATTTGATTATTGAAAATGTTTAATGTTATTATAAATTAATGTAAGACAATGTATGATTAAGTTCAGAATAAAAAAGGAAGATATGATTGTTATGTTTGCACAAATTATAAAAAAGGAAGCTATGATTGTTATGTTCGACTTAAATTATAGTTATAGTAAACTTAATTTAATTCTGATTTCAATATTTTCTTTTAATACGAAATTACTGATTCAGTATAAGTAATAATTTTGTTATTACATTTTCATTTTAGGTGTTTTTGATCTAAATCATCTAAAATTTAGATAATACTCAATATAATATAATTATTTATATTTATTTTTATTTTAAATAGCTGTAATAATTACTCACAGACTGATTGTAATTCCTGCCAAAAACGAAATAAAACTACTTTATTACCTATTAGTATTTTACTTTTAAAATTCCTTAAAAATATAATATCCGTAACCGAAACTAACGGATAATCCGAAATAATTTATTATCCGTATCCGTAACCGTATCCGGTATAATAATCATTCCTATATCCGTATCCTATCCGTAACCGAAATTTCATATCCATAACATCCCTAATCTGCAGGTACAAAGAACAAAGAAACACTTGGAAAGGTGGAGATTATCACAAAAACAGATCCTATATTAAGTTTGAATGAACCACCAGCAGGGGATCATTGTTCAGTAACAGAGCCCTCGAATAGTTTAAAATACGTTTCCGTAGACTGCAAAGTGGGCGAGTATGTTTTGGTTAGGTACTTTTTTACTAAAAAAGTTGATTATTACGTAGGGATAATTTTGGAAAATCCAAGAAATGGTAAGGTCCAAATATATTTTTTAAGAAGTTGGCAAAAATGACAACTCAAAATTTGTAAAAGTAAAATCTCAAGATATTGAACTAATAGACTGTAAGAATATTGTCAAGACTGTTGAATTACTAGCAATTAATAATGCCGAAACTGATTTTGTACTTGCTGATGACGACGATTACGTTTATTTTGATTATTAATAATGATTACCTAATTATAGAAGTTATACCTATTGAAAGTTCCTACTTATTAAGTTCCTATTGTTTGTGTACCTAATAATATATTATATTGTGCAGTAGTTTGTAACAATTTAAGTACCTACCTAATAAGGGTAAACTCAAGTTAATTATTTTTGGTATGAACAGCCAAATTTATGTTTTTATAGTTCCTATATTAAGACTGTTATTAAAAGTAAATATTATTCTCTCTCTATTATTGATATATTGATCACGAAGGATGGCAACTTTGCATAATTCACTAAAACATACTTATTTTCAAAGCTTTAGAACTGATAGTTTTAGAGAAAATAAGGTTGAGCAATGTTGGACGGTGGTGCGTATAATTTTGCCCGGCTCTTTAATTGCCTTTTTCTAGGATTCTGTTAAAGCTAGAAGCTCCACATTTCGTGATTTAAAACCTTTTAATAGTAATTGTTACCATGGTATACTTGATTACGAGTTAGGGTGAATGTTTTTTTCATAATCTCAAAAATAAGTAAAAATGTGGGCCAGTTTTACGGTATAGGCTTTAAGATCATTTCTAATAATGTTTAAAAATTGAGTTTGATAGTTGTTAACATCTTTAAGTCAGAGCATTTATTTGTTTTAAGGTGGATTTTACCAACATCAGATAATGTTATTCAAAGAATAATTTATTTTATAAATTTGACAGTTGTTTTATACAAAAACTGTTAGATGTGAATTTTATTTCACGAATAAACATTATCTGATGTTAAAATCCAAGCTTAGTTCAAGTTTATGTTTGTGTAGAATATGTTTATAAACACCTAATTAATAATGGTCGATGGTGGTTGATATTGATTAATAAATCCCGCCTGATTTTTATTTTATATGACTTTATATACATACCCAAGTTTCATTTGCTATTCTTTAACAATTTTCAGGGAAACTACAACGAGGCAGCCCTACGAAATTTTACAATTCATCCCTCATGGGTCTATTCACCCCGGATGGGAGGTAAATAGAAATCACGATATTTTGAGGGTTTTTATTAAGAAACTACAAACATCCTAATGGAAACGAATAGACGATATCTACCTATTTCAAAAGTTTAGTTGTAGAATCGAGAAATGATGATAAAAATAAAAATGAATGATGCTTGCATAGAAATACATGCTTAGAAAAATGGGTAACAATTCTGCAAAATTAAAAAAATCGGTACCCAAATATCGAAAAACCTATCAATTCACCCCGTTTTACAGTACCTATATCGCAAAATATAGTAATTTTCCATGACGTGGATAAGGTACTCACAATGAATGATTTGGAGCAGTTTTATATTGATGACGCTATGCTATGGTACTTCACCTACTAATCCACATACCCTTTTTGTTTTTTCATTGCCAAAAAATACAACATCTAGGTATACATCGAGTTTACTAAGTATCCCTGTCTCTAGATAACAAACAAAGAAAAGGTACGAGTTTTTACACCAGTAAAATCCAACTTCAAAAACCACAACAAATTATTTGAACTAAATACCTAGAAGGAAAAAATAACTCAATGAGGTTAGGAACACTTAATAAATTTTTTTTTATGAACTCCGATTGTACAAACCATGCTGAATCAAGGTAATGAGCGACGCTTATTTTCAAAATTAAAGTTGTCATTTTCAAATATTACAAGACAGAAAGTAAAACGATTAACAACCACCTCAACACAATCCTGACAAATGCTGAATGTTTTTATACTCAAAGGTTTTCTATTTAACCAAACCACAGGAACCAGTGACCACGAAATCGACACGCGACCCGACGACGCTGTTGAGTAATTGAGTTGAATCACAGAACAAATGTACTCTAAATGAATCACAGATTAAAGACTAAGATAAGAGTTGAATGATCACCAAAGATTAAAAAGAATTAATGAATAAACACCAAAATTTTCCTAAAAAACTAAAACAGTGCCGTCTAGTATATAGTGTATTATCTATGAGGTCTATGAGTGCCGTCATGCCGTGTGACCACAAGAAAACAACCGTCCATCAAGCAAGATTTTTCGATAAATCGAGACCGACACAGATCCAAAATTTCTCACTTTTTTTAAGTTTTGGTTATCTGCTGTTATTTACAGCCTCAGAAAAATGACTAATGCTTTAGTCATGTTCTGAGTTCACAGCACAACAATTTCTGCCAGTGTCGTGTAGTGACCACATATGGATATTTAAAAGGTCCTAATAATAACTACAAAACACTGTTTTCGGCGATATATCGATGCCTGTAACAACACAAATATAGATGTGAGTATTCACTCATATTCACTACATTATTTTTTTGTATCACTAATACTTATCATAGATACTATTTAAAAGATAAAAAATAATTTTATTAATTACCTAATTAACTTGATTTTGGTAATAGTAATACCTATAAATTTAATAAAAGCACAGATAATTTGGGAATGGAGACTTATGTCTATGTTATTAACTCACAGACAGACACTGCCACAGAATAAATATACGGTCACTGCACTGTCACATTTATGACAGATGTTTTAATCTATGGTTACACCCCTCCACCCACTACGTAGTGCTGTCCATATTTACTCATTCATTGAAATGCTATTCATCGTATTGATTTGAAACCGATTAATCGAGACTAAATACTTTTAAATAATTATCGGGATTTTAAGAAGGGATTAAAATCAATGTATGGCTCGTTTTGCAAGCTACACTCAAAATGTAATTGCTTACAAAAATCGAAATGAGGATAAGTAATTTGAAATGAATAGTGATGGTTTAACGAAAGACGTATTAACAGAAACGTTTAACGAGAGCAGGTTGTTATTCGATCGTGGTTCTAGGATATTGCAGTAAGGATTAAGTTTAGTATAAAAGGTCTGCTGTTACGGAATCTGGCCGTAAAAAAAAATAAAAAGTTTATAACTTTAGCGATCAGATTGATTCAATTTTTAATATTTAACACCTGATAGTTTTAGCAATAATTACTGCGTATTTAATTATATGATCAAAAGTCTTACATGTTTACCAAGCCAGAGAAAAAGATCTAATAAAACTGAAATTACAAGGAATTCAAAACTACATCGTACGTTGATAAAATAAAACAACAGAAATCGTTATTAGTATGTATTTATTGGGAGAACAGTTTTACAAATAGGTACAATAATATTTATAACTAGCTGTCCTCCGCGACTTTGTCCGCGTGTTTTAGTTTTAACGGTTTTTAATTTTTGCAACATTTTTCATTTATGCTCCGCTCCTATTGGTCGTAGCTTGATGTTATATACCCTATAGCCTTCCTCAATAAACGGACTATCCAATACAAAAAGAAATTTTCAATTCGAACCAGTAGTTCCTGAGATTAGCGCGTTGAAACAAACAAACAAACAAACTCTTCAGCTTTATAATATTAGTATAGATTAGTATTAAGTACAAGGTAAATTACAATAAAGTCTTCCATGCCAGAAAGGTGGGATAGAGCAAAGACCTGTAGGGAATATAATATTGGTGTAGATTATGTAGAATTTTATTTATACACAATTGCTTGTTTAAAATTTTAAATCGAAATGGTTAATTTGATTTTGGTTTAATCGATGCAAAATCGATTCGTTGTGCAAATCACAACACCAAATTCAGCATGTAAACAATACGTAATAAATAAAACGAAGAAAAGGAAATATATCGTTCGTAATAAGATTATGGAATAGGTAAAAACTAAAAATCTGTGACCGAAAAGTATTAAACATGATTTGAGACTAGAAATTGGTATAGATATGTAAAAGAAACTTAATTACTTATGTAGGGATGGATATCAGAGGCACTTTTTTATTGTACTTCGAGAGCCACAGCTTCTCACACAACACTTGGGCATGGTTGCCTTTATCACACTTGTCACACACAGCTTCAGTTAAATTTATATCACAGTAAATGCTTTGAAAAACGAAAAAAATGTAATAAAAAATAAAAGTCGCTCGGTAACGCTAAATGACACTTCTGTACTCTCAGAGTATCGAAAACTAAAATGGCGACCCGGCCGATGGGCGGGGCTACCGTGTCGTCATAGTTTAAAATTGCAATTATAGAAGTCTGACAAAATAAGGTTTTCTCTTTTTACATTGCCAGAATCACATATGTTAGAAAGAAACATGTATAACATTTTTATTTCTGTATAGAAACGTATGATATTTCTATATCTATCAATTCTTTTAGATCTTTAGGGCACGTTTTTTTTTTTCTTTAGTCATTAGCACAGATTAAAGACTAAGTCATTCTCATTAGTTGTACGTTGTAAAAAAGTACTCTGTGGTTGTCAGGTGATTACATTGTCTCTGGTTGCAAGTACTCTATAATCTATACTAATATTACTAATATATAAAACTGAAGAGCTTGTTTGTTCGCTTGAACGCGCTAATCTCAGGAACTTCAGGTCCGATTTGAAAAGTTATTTCAGTGTAGCCCATTTTCGAGAAAGACTAAAGGCTATATAACATCACGCTATGACCAATAGGAGCGGAGCAAAACTGAAAAATTTTGCAAAAACGGAAAAATTATAGCTTTTTAGCTTCCGTTGCGTGCGCTGCGTAAACGGTTTAAGTTACGCAAATGTCATGTATGAGGCAATTGTTTCTCTTAAATAGTTCTAAACCTAAGTCTGCGACAGCATATAGCTATCTTTTAAGATAGACACACTGTAACCTTGTTTACGGTAATAAAATTTGTTCTAAAATAATGCAATAATTGTTTTTATAAACATGATATTAATCCTTATCAATAAATATGTTATTTATAGCAAGTATTTAATTTTAAACAAAATCGACAGAATTTGATTTCAATTAATGTCTTAGGAGATATTGTAGTTTTAAAATAACTCTGCAACAAAATAATGATCAAGTACCACGTAAACGCGCTAATCTCTGGAGCTTTTAGACCGATTTTACTGGCAGATAGCCTAGGTTATGGGCTGAGGTAATATTACACATACCTACTTTTACTTTAGAATTAGGGTTCCGCGCAAAACATGATAAACCTTTGGAACTAAAACACGAGGACAAAGTCGCGGGGACAGCTAGTATTGTAAATTATAAAATTAATAAGCCTACAGGTAATGTGGTCAGGTTATGTACCTACCAGACCTACCTACTTATCCACAAAATACACAATTTTTTTGCACCTTTGTTACCATGATAAATGTGAAAATATTATAGCATTGTGACTAAAAAATAAGAAAATAGTAACCTGTTAGTCACTGGTGTGTGATTTTTTATGTATCCAGGACCTACTTTAACTCTTGACGGACCTAAGTAATAACAATCTATGGTATTCTAAATTTAATGCAGAATATGTCTGCCGAACGAAGTATGTAATAAAATACAAATTTTAAAACGCATCAAAATTTATTCAATAAAAAAAAATGTAGGGACAAACAATTTGTATAAGGTATTTCTTGAGATTTTTTTTACCATACCTTCCAACTGGAACAAGAAGAATTATTAAGGTTAATAATTGTTATTTATAATAGCAATATTTTGGTTGAGTGAGCTAGCATAATACCAACCTTTTTACTCTTTTTTTTTCGAGTGCCATTTACTGTACGCAACTGATGAAGCTAAACACCGCAATTTCTTTTTGTTTGTACATTTCTTGGTAACATACATTCACAAAAAGTTATCGATTGTTTACTATAGTTGCCGCGTGATGTAACGTTCCATCATGTTTCATAACAGTCAGCCTAACTTTTTATAACAATCGCAAGGGAATCTTACTATAAACGTTAGTTGATGACGTGTCATTGAATGTTTAGCGTTACGCGGTGACGGCACGACCGGCAACAATAACAAACAAGCAGGGGCACGCGCGAGTTACGGAATGCTGCGACGATCGTAACAAGAAGGAAGTGCGGTGTGGCAGCATCGGACGCGCTGACGCCACAGACGATGAGCTTGTCTTGGAAATACTTATATGGTAACCCTTAAAGAGAATAAGGGTGGTCGTCTGCGGCCTCTATTCGTATCTGTATCTGTTTATAGTCGGGCATGAGACATGAGTTTGGCAATCCCTGCGAATGAAAAAGGGTTAAAAATGTTGGATCTTATGGGTTATAGTGAGTATTTGTGAGCAGGATAGAGAAGGGACACCGTGTTAGATTCCGCTGTTTTGTCTGAATCGTGCCGGCAGTGGTCACGGGTAGCAGTTAATATGACTAAGGCATAACCAATGGCTAGTGAGAGGTATATGTAAGATATCATATAGTAGTGAAATAATTGCTTACTTTGTAATGCAAGTCTGCTTTTCGGCTGCTTTCTCTGCCTTTTTATAGACGCAGCGAGTTTCAGGGAATCCAAGCAGCTCAGCCAACACGTTGATATCTTTATACGAAGGCTTAGCGCGAAGCAGCTGTGGAGGGCCGAGGGTATAATTAATAACAGTTTTACAATCTTTATTTATAGACTTTAGTTTTCAAATGCGGTTATACAATGTTAACAATAAATTGCTACAGGCGGAGAGTACACCGCTGTCAGTGTCGTTTATCACGGTACGAACTTGTCTGAGAATAGTTCAAGTATAGGGGAAATGTATGCGTGGTAATACCATTACAAATGTTAAGGAGACTTTCACTGTGAGCAGAAAGTAAACTAACCTTTTAAGCGTTTGACTAAATATCAATTGCCCTACCCCTAGCGCGCGGCTACAAATCGATAAATTCGATTATTTATGCTTAAGCTTTTTCAATACTTAGAGATACGAGATATAATTACAAGTAACTGTTGGTAAATATTTTGATTTAATAATGGTTTTAGTTGTACCACACAGTTAGGAGTACGAAAAAAATCATGCATGTTCTCTGTCGCAGAAATACGACACGCGCGGTAGGGACACGGAAATCTATGTCGCCTAAATGCGACACAAGTGGTCAAAAGGTAGCAAATTTCATAGCAGTGTTTCCACCAAGAGTGGTAGATAAGGCTGAGACAGTTTAAACGTGAAAAATGTCCGCTTATCATTAAAATAAGCAAGCCACTGTCTAATGCGCTTATTACAATATCCTGAATTACATGAAATTGTTCTGGAATAAGAACGGTGTCGCATTCAATAACGGGCCTGTTGGTCTAGTGGTTAGTGACCCTGATTGCTAAGTCGGAGGTCGTGGATTCGATTCCCAACCAGGACAAATCGTTGTGTGATGAGCACGATCATTTGTTCTGTCTGAGTGTGATTTATCTATAATGTGTATGTATTTAGAAATATTTATGTATGTTTATCAGTTGTCTGGTTGCCATGATACAGGCTCTGCCTAGTTTGGGATTAAAAAGATGGCCGTGTGTGAGTTGTCCCAAGATATTATTATTATTATAATAGTCAAACTCGAACAAATTAAATGCTTTAACATTTTATGATTCCTTTATAATTCATCTGCCTAGCCTTCTATCAAGCTATGTTTCACTTCCGATCTTATTGGATTCAACAGAAAACCGTATTTTCCATGAATCGATTGCCTATCTGAACTCCACCCATTTTTACTGGGTTACACAGGATACCAAAGTCCGGTATACTATTCCTCATCCGTTGGTTGTATGAGTGGAAGGCGGCAAGTGTACCTCAGTGGCGACCGCCTTGCGGTCCTCGATGGGCGGCATGTTCCAGAACACGAAGCCGACGACGGTCTCGTCTCTCAAGTAGAACAGCAGCCCTCGCTTGTACCTGTTCTGATACTCTACAGTCCTGAAACATAAAGTTTACTTCTTTAAAAAATGCTTTTTTTACTCAATAGGTAGGTATACCATAATTTTTTAATGGCTGTTTAATTTTTAACGTCCATCGCAAAAAGAAGGATGTTATAAGTTTGACGTGTTGGTCTGTCGGTCTGTCTGTCTGCCTATGGCATCGTAGCTCCTAAACGGATGGTCCGATTATTATGAGGTTTTTTTTTTGGCGGACGAAAGGTTTAAAAGCTTGTAATAAATATGTGATCATGTAAAAATGTGATGTTTAATACTTACTGGTCCTTGTAGCACTTGCGCTTATCGCCCGTGCCGCCTGCGATCTCGTTGGCCTCCGCCTCAGAGTCCAGGTCGTCGCACTCTTTGAACAAGCCGACGATGGGCATGCACGCGCCCACCTCGCCGACCACCTGACCACAAGTAATATCATCATTATGTATTTTAGTATATATAGTGTTGTTTAGTTAACCCCGATGCAAACCAAGTTTGACGTGTAAGATGTGAAGAATGGTTCAATTTTATGTTATTTTTTTTTATTGCTGAGATGATCAGCATGATTCTCTGTTAGTCTAATGAAAATTATGAATATCAGCAAATTTCTAAAATTTGAATGAATATTTATGGTAAAGAGTAGTGACCTCCATCTGCAGATGCTCGCCGAGCCTGACGAAGTAGTTGGGCTCCATGTTGCAGGGGATCCAGTAGCCCGTCATGTTGGCGCCGGCGATGTAGCCCTGCTCCTCGGCGTTGATGTAGTGGTCGCTGCGCATGCGCGTGTCCTTCCACTGCGCGTAGTAGCTGGCCGCGTCGCCCGCCTGCAACACGCGCTCCGTAGAACCTGCCTCGACCCTCCCGACCCTCCTCACGGAACTACTACACTTTATCAACTCTATCCAAAAAGCATCTATTGATAGGTACTTATTAAATAAAGGATTTATCTTCGTGACAAAGTTTTGATTAAAAAAATTCGTTTACGACTTGCAGGTACTTCGCGGTCATCGTGAGACATTGATGTGTCATATTTGGGACAGAATCAATTCAGCACATTGATGTATAATATTTTTGGCTTAGTTATTTCGGACCATTAATTATAAATATATTATGTCTTAGTGCTTTTTTTAGTACTTAAACATGTATTTAGTTAGTGTAAGTACTTGTGTAAGGCTTGTGTAAGCCGTTCTAATTAAATAAATAAATAAAGTAGAACATTAATAGGCATTCGAACGAAATAAATCATTAAATCATTGAAGAATCTTATATGAGACATGTATATATCAATAATGGGACTAAATAAATTCGGGACATTAACATCACATTTCCCGATGTAATGGGTACAATGAGGAATTATGAATATATTATGTACATTGCACTTACAATATAGAGATGAGTCCTCGCCTCCAACTCAGTGTTGACGAGAAATCCGCCGTTGACGGGGTCCAGCTCCAGGAACGACGGCTCGGCCAGGTCTATGCGGGGGTCCGCCCCGATGCACAGGAACGCCTGGAGGTTATATAACTCGTTGTAACCCTCTAGTTGCGAGGACCCTGGGATATGGGCGCATTTCACAGGTTCGTATGATCGTGAAGGTATGGCGATTCTCGCATTTAACGTATTGCCAAAAACTACAGAACATAATAAGAAAAAAATAATAACAAAAGTTTGTTTTTTAATTCTTACTGGTATCGTAGTTAGTTTTAGTTAGGTTATTGCTATTTTTCAATACAATAGCATCCCTGTCAGTGAAATTAGCAGTATTCCCGAACTTCATATAAACTGGCGGCAATTTTTTTTTTGTTATTTTATAAGTATGTTCATGTTTGTTTATTTGTTAGATCATCACTAACTGCTAAGTCAGATATAATAAGTATTGGCAAAGAAATCTAGCATACGGTTATTTAAATATATAATACAATATAGTTATACCTAGTCTACTTCAATTCGTGAGATGTTATTTCCAATTAAACAAACTTCAACTTTATGCAATTGTAAATTAAGTTAATTTTAGACTGACTAACTGTTGAAAAACTCGTAAAAAAATATGATGAAGAGCAAACTGAATCTTATGTGTACGCATTACAGTTGTTTTTCCTAAAACTTGTGTTTGTTTACATGTGAACGCAGTATAGATATACGTACATAGTCGGTGACCAGTGAATCACCGTTCGATAGAGTGAGCTCAAGTCTGCCATCAGGAGACTCAAATGCGTCGTACACTTGAGCTGTAAGAAATAAACATAATTGTAGGAAGAAAGAATAATCGTTTATTTGCGCCAAACTCGACGCATATTATAATAAACAACAAATACTAAAAAGGTTCGGATAATCATGATTCACATTTTGTTAAACAAACTAAAAAAAAAACTAAAAATCACGCTTTTTGCATATTTTTTACGCATTCTCATCCCATGCATTGTCATCCAAACTACGCGTGTATGCAAAAATACAGCTTAATCGGAAACCGGGAAATGGGACAAATTTAACTTCAAAGATTTGTTCTTTAACTGTAAGTTCTAAGTTATAGAACTTACAGTTAAAGCTAATATAATAGTTTTAATTAAATCTATACTAATAATATAAAGCTGAAGAGTTTGTTTGTTTGAAGTGCTAATCTCAGGAACTACTGGTTCGGATTGAAATAATGTTTTCGTATTTGATAGTCCGTTTATTGAGGAAGGCGTTTTAACATTTTTCATTTATGCTCCGCTCCTTTTGGTCGCAGCGTAATGTTATATAGCTTATAGCATTCCTCAATAAATGGGCTATCCAACACTAAAAGGATTTTTCAAATCGGACCAGTCGTTCCTGAGATTAGCGCGTTCAAACAAACAAACAAACTCTCCAGCTTTATATATTAGTACAGATATTATGTACTTTTATTTTAGAACAAGAATTAGGGTTTCGCGCAAAACACACATTACCCATGAAAGTAAAACACGCAGACGAAGTTGCGGGGGACAGCTAGTTTCTAATATTCGCGTAAACCTGAGAAAACGACTTCCTATTTTATGATGATGACGTACCCTTGGGTATGAGCGTGACGCCCTCGCACTTGATGATCTCGGCGGCCCACTCGCCGAGGTACTCCGGCAGCACGCCGGACAGGATGCCCTTGTCCTTGAACACGTGCACCAGCTCCAGCTCCGGCTTGTCGTCCGGCCGGGGCACTGTCTTGTCTGGAACATCACAACGTAGTAGGGATGAATAAAAAAAAAACAATGAATAATTTAATACACATTAATGTAAAAAATACTGTCTTTCGATAAAATTTATATGCGATTTTTTTGAAATCGATCCGCATTTTCCGGAGGTGTTGCGTTACAAACATACAAAACAACCCGTCGAATTTAAAAACCTTCTTCCGTCTTTTGAAGTTTAAAAAAAAAATCCTTTGACGTTTACGTAATAAAAAATTTACGATAATACATATATTAGAAATGTTGCATGATGTCACAAACCGATACAAAATATAGCGGTTTGTGACGTAACGAGTCCCTATAATTGGGTATTTGACTCTCTCGTCTAATTAGCAATATTAAAATCCTTGTAACTATTTCAATATGAAAGTAATTAATCTGCCGTTTTTACAACTTGAAATAGTTTGTAATATATTATTTTTTATGAAATAAAAAAAATCTCGTCAAACACCCACTTTCTACACGATTTTTTTTTGTATTAGTGTATATTTTTTTATGTTATTTCGCAGTTCTGTTACAATTTAATACTATTAATAGAAACATTTGTAATAAATAAATAAATCGATAGTTGTCAAACAAACGAAAAAGCGTATTCAATCTAATTGAGAATTGTTCCTTTTTTCATTTCTTATAAAATAATAATAGTGAGCTCACTCATCCGCCCTAGATACCACGCGAGCTCGCAGCCTAAGGGACCGCCGCCGATAATCACGACATTCTTTGCTTCTTTCACTTTCCTGTAAATAGAAATAAATTGTATACATATTTACAAAACACACACTAGCAAAATTAGCGACCCGAAAAAAAAAACGATTATGGTAATCAATTTTGTTTTACAATAATGCATTATTTGTTTTTATAAACTTGATATAAATTCTTATCCAAATAATACGTTATTCATCACAAGTATTTAATTTTGAAAAAAATTGCTTTTTACAACATTTAATTTCCATGAATAGGAATAGTATAAGATAACATGAGGCTGTATATCTCAACCCATGAAACTGAAATAAACGGACGAAGTCGCGGGATAGCCAGTTTATATATATTTCTTTTATTTTTTTTTATAATATCTTGGGACAGCTCACACGTCTGATCCCACGCTAGGCAGAACCTGTAGTATGGCAACCAGACAACTGATTAACATACTTATGTATTTCTAAATACATACATATTATAAATAAATTACACCCAGACACAGAACAAATGATCGTGCTCATCACACAAAAATTTGTTCTGCGTGGGAATCGAACCCACGACCTCTAGTTTAGCAGTCAGGGGCACTAACCACTAGACCAACAGGCCCGTCTGGAATATTAGTATAGATGTGTAGGTAAATTTTAAGTACCTATAAGCAATCTCTAAATCCCTGATGGTCCGCAGCCTGCACACTTTCTGTCGAACATTTTTCGGCGCGGACTTGAAAACGTCCAAGTTCTTAGCTAAAGAACCTGGAAGTAGAAATACATCCTTATCAGTACCAGTAATTTAGTCATATTCGTTTTATAAACGACTTCTGTAGTAGGCAATTTAATCCCTGCGTCGCAAGGTTTCACAACGTGCTTCAGGTACATTCCCGGCATGGGAAAAACGTTTATGTGATTTACAAAATTATGTCTATATCGGGACTGGATGATCCTTGGATGTTATATGAATGTTTGTGAAACCACTGCAATACAAGTATTAAATTCAGTAGTGACTAAACAGATCTTCATAAAATATAGCTAAGAACAATCTCGCTCAAGTTAGCTATCAAACATATTAAAAAAAGGTTTTTTCGTTGGAAGCTATGAGGCCACTAACACACACAACTCAAAGTTATAAGACCTGTCTTTGAGTCGGTGGCTTGGTCTAAAAAAAGGGTGGAGTGAAAGTTCGCGAGAGTCCCGACCTGGCGCGAGGAGACACCTCTCGTAGTAGATGGGCTTCTCGCCCTCCATGGTCTTGACGTAGGCGACGTGGTCGTCCGCGTCGATGCGCAGCACGCACCAGCCGGTCGCGATGGACAGGGCCGGCCCGTTCTTCTTGCGGTAGAAACTCACAGGGTCCAAGAAGTTTATGCATTCCGCGTTGAACATGCTGAAATGTATAGTGTTCTTTAATTAGTCCTAACAATTTCCTTTAAGTATTTTAATCTAGCTATCCGGCGTATTTCCAACATAAATAATGCTTTTTATAATTGTTGTTCCCTTGGATTGATCCCGTGTTTTACCTTAAATCTGGAAGAAGTTGCTAGCAAGAAATATAATTTTAGCTAGTCTGCTAACATCTTGATCTACGTCAAATGTGATCGTCAAAGTTACAACCCTCGTCAGATAACTTTTGTTGCGCATTGTGTAGCATCAGAAACACTGTTCGGTTCAAAGTTTCGCCAGCTCTGAGATCCGGACCGAACGGATTTAACCACGGACGGATCAAGGTAGAAAATCACTTTTCTACATTGTCTCGGGTCTGGACGTTTGTGGTATATTGGTTGTCTCTGATTCCATAACACAATTCGTTAATTACTACTTACTTTGAGTTCAGATCAATGTATGTTTTTATTGTTAAATATCACGTT
Source organism: Diachrysia chrysitis (assembly GCA_932294365.1). NCBI lineage: Eukaryota > Metazoa > Arthropoda > Insecta > Lepidoptera > Noctuidae > Diachrysia > Diachrysia chrysitis. The sequence continues at coordinate 641,915 of OW028659.1, read as the reverse complement.
GTAGGTACTAACGTTTTTCTTTTCATGTCTTCTATATATCTCAGGGTTTTGACGTCTGGCGGGTCCTCGTTGAACCACATGTGTTTTGACATAGGCGGCCTTTGATACGGAATCATATCCTCTCTCGTTATGAAAAATACCTAAAAACGAAGTTGTACATGAAGAATTATAGCAAAGAAAGAGCACTTATATAGTTCGCTGTAAAATAATGAAATTTATTCAAAATTAAAAATACTTTTGTACAAACCATTTGCTCAAAATTATTTTAATTTTATCCAGTATATTTAGCCTATAGCAATGAGGGTATTGCACTTATCAGTTGGCGCCACTGGCGGTCCACTGTCAAAGCCCACTAACAAGCTTTGAAAATTGGACATTTAGGACATCTAGTGCGACTAGCGCCTCTGGCAGAGAAACTGCTAACGGTAACTCTTGAAATACATAATGTGATACGAAATCTCTTGGTAGAGATTACTATATTCTTTGTGCAAAATACATAGAATTTCTACATACAACATACATGTGTGTCGAAATAACACTTTTTTTTTAAGGTGCTTAATATGCGAACTTGAGTATACCTTAGCCGTTTTGTCGTGCTCCATGATGGCTCTGTATGCAGCCCAGCCGGCGGCTCCTGTGCCTATTATGAGGTACTGGACACACGCCGGCAAGTCCCTATCGTGATACGGCCTCTTAATCTTCCGTCTTGGTCGCCCTGGAACAGAAAACCATGTATATACCTCATACCTTGGTTGGCACACACTGATGAACCAGGAAATAGTTTGGTTGCTTCTCAAAAAAGTCAAAAATAAAAAAGATTGAAATACGTAGGTATATTTTTTTAATAAACACTTAAACAAGACTTTTGTATTATTTCCCGTTTCCTGCTTAATAACTTGACGCGTCTTGGGTTTTTATTAATTTTTGAACTATAATAAAAGAATACCTGAAATATTTACTTACAAACAGCTTTACTTTCATCCAGCTTCGCCTTTTGGTCGAACCACAAATACAACCTATATATCTGGAAATAAAATTACTTGTGTTTAAACCTGCATGACATTATTAAGCGTGGTTTTTAAACCGTCCTGCCGAGGCCACGTAGAGCTTGCATAAGCGACCCGACGGCAGCGGCAAAGGCAGAAGGACGGGACCGGGGTGTTTTTAGTAGATGCAAGTCAGACATGTGCCCTCGGCGTAGGTTGAAGTCATTAGCGTTTCACCCCGACATAAAATAAAAAAATGGTTTCCAAAACCTTATAATATGGGGGTGGTTGGTGGATGATCATAGTTGTTCGATGACAATTTGGCTTTTGAGAAATGAAATCCTCTTGTCAGTATTTTTTGGTAATCATACAACCTTTGCTGCTGCAGTGAGGTTGTTGGATCTCCGCAATGGACCAACATTTGTTTGATACACAAATATTTGGTTACCCCCAAATACTCAAACGCAACTCACCTTTGGTAAGACGTTTCGCATAATATCTATCTGTTGTTACATAACACCTGACAGCATGATACAGATACAGAACGCAACATAAAATTTTAATGTGTTTAACTCTTCGGGCAACAGGACTTTGTTTTTAATATGGGAGAGGTAATTTAGAAAAAACAAAACTTAGAATACATTTGTATACTAACCAGACCAAACGCACCGAACACAGACAACAACGCTAACAAGTACATCCAGTTGTATGGCGGAGTTGGAGGCGGTGGACAGGGCGGCGGTTCCGGCATCGGCTTCAGCGAGCACGGACCCTTCACCTTCGCGCAGTCAAGCATTGGCTGGAACATATTTATACACCTTTGCAAATAAGACAGTATAAAACTTCTTTAACCATATAATTGTAATATCATTGCTGTGTCTTTTATCTCTTTTTTATTGTACGCAAATCTGTATTATACAGTAATATAAAGTTCACATCAGTTAATATATATAATATATAGTAGCGAGGGTCCTGATAAATTTTCTAAATAATACCTACCTTTGAATGTCACCGCATTTCAACGTTCTTTTGGAGTGCGTTAGGACAACGGGTGTACATTAATGTACCTTTAATTAAATCCATATATATACTTTATGTACTATATATTTTTATCAAAGAGGTACACTGGATTTTATTAAAGTTACACTGAGGTACACTGCCGGTACCAACGTCCTGAAGGAAGGAAACTCAATTCCGAAATGTAAGTACACCAGCGTTTGTAACGCACATTAATTTTAACAGTTAGATTGAGCCTACTGTTAATAGGGATGTTGACTGGGTATGTAAAGTTAAAATCTATTTAGTCCGTAAGTTAGATAATAAAAAAATATGAAACACGTGTTTTTTCTTTTATCAAAACAATACAAAATTATAAAGATACAGCGATTTAAAGTTCAGTAGTGGGGGCGTCGTATAGATTGTTGCACGTAGTGCCGTCACGCGAAATTTCTATTCACTGTATTTTGCTCATTTTTTATGTGCAGGAAAAAAGGAAAAATCGTTTCTAATAAAATTCATTAATATAACAGGCGGACATTAAAAAAAGGAAACATGCCCATTAAACCGTCTAAGATTCAATTTGATCTTTTTTGCCAAACTGTAAAATGCAAATGACGTATTTGTGTACCTGCTAAAAACTTGATCAATTTACTAACCAAATATAGGATTAAACTCAACCGGTCAGCAATACAGTGCCTGAACTATGAGCTTTTAAAGCAGGACTGTTGCCTTGCGGAAGCGAGAAGCGCAACACTGCGCATAGCGGCGTCTTGCTTCCACAACGGCAACACTTCTATCTGAGCAAGTAAGCGCGCTGATCTGTCCTTAGTTCCGATCAGACTGATTGATTAAATAAAACCCCAAATTTGAAATAGGACTTTGTGCCTTAGTTTTAAGTACGTACGAGAACTTACAATAAGAACCTATAAAGTGCTAACGCCAATTAGGAAAATCACAGAGCAAAAATGCGACGTGTGCTAAATTATTTAAACACTTGCTGCCAAAAAAAGTCATATTATTCTTGCAAAAGGTATCATTTCCACTTATAATTGAGTTTTATCTCCAGAATAATAAGGCATTAATACACTGTTTTGAGCATTTATTAATATTTAGTTGTAATGTGTTCCTAAGAACGGCGTACCAAACTTCCAGTTTAGACAGTGTTACCAACTTGTAATCAACTAGTTAGACGAAAAGGATTTACCGAAACGATTTGGTTTAGAAGACAAAATTTAAAACAAAAGTAAAATCTTCAAAAATGCAAACATAAAACAGTATTTTGAGAAACTATGCGACATTTTACGAATAAGTAATTTTTTTCCCGAATCCGAAATCAGAGCCCTCACGTAGACGTGCTCTCGCTCTTGACGACGGCAATGTCGTCGAGCTGCTCCAGCTCCTGCTTCTCGGCCTGCTCCAGCAGCGCCATGCGGTCCAGCGGCTTCCACGGCTCGTGGAACGCGTACTTGTATTTGGTCTTCCCGTGGTATCCAAGCTTAGGCAACACCTCTTTCACCACTTCCGTCAGTTTCTTCACTGGCTTATCTTTCCAGTAATCAGGGTGCACGATTGGTGAATTGTGAAATAAATCTTGAACACTAGAACTCGAGTGGAAATTAAATTCTGGACCTTTGAACAGCTCCCTCACGTCCTCATTCGCAATTTCCTGTCAAAAAATGTTACTATTCACTTCGTGACTATCGGCAGGGAGGTGTTATAGTGCGTTGGACGAAAGTTAGTGCCCTCAAAATTGTATAAAAATTAAAATGAAACCACCTGTTTGTATTGGAAAACGTCTATTTCATATGTCTTCTATGTGGGTATATAAATCAAATTGCGTGGATTAGTGTTCGCGATGCGTAGGTATCTATAAGCGCAGCAACTGCAACTCCTCGTTATCTTTCATCATCGCATTACTGTCATCCTTCCCTTGTTTGCCTTTGAATTTTCCGAAGAAGCCCTTGAGCAGTCCAAGGAAGCTTGCGTCTTTGGTTTCGTCCTCCTCGACCGCCTGCTCGGGGCCTTGTTGGTATCCTGGTGGGCCCTGGTGTTGTTGGTGGTGGTAGCCGGGGTCTTGGCCTTGGCCGTGCTGATCAGTGGTGGTGAACACCACGCCGGTCCGCTGATGAACAAAGCACAAGCTGGATTTCATTAGATACTTAATGTCACGGCGCGGGGCTCTGATTTCGTCAAACGCACTATTGAAACACCGTTTGTGGAATGTCGCAAAAATTCATTAAAACTTTATTGAATATTTTAAAATTACGAAAAATGTAATTACCTTAGCGTTACTTGGGGGGAGAGGTGGGACTACAACATCCGGGACCTTTATCCTGTACGGATCGTAGTTAGGTGGTTGGGGCTCCTGAGGGCACTCAGCGCGCCACGGAGTGGGCGGCGGTTCGGACTTCGGCCACGGCTCCACTCTCTTGCCGACAGTTTGTGCAACATCTTTGCAGGTGCACGGAGGGCACGGACCCTTACACGGGTTATCGTCTTGCTTGCTTGAGTAGTGAACTCGAGTCGCTGAAAAAAATTTTTTTCAACCATTAGATAGTGCGGCGTTGTCAGTGCGCTGCTGCAGACGCAACGTTGAGATTGTCTTGCAGAGCTGTTTTCGGCAAATTCCTTGAAAATGCCAAAACGAAAAAATAGACAAAATCGTTACTTACCTAGATTTATGATTAATTGCCCTAGATTGTTACTGCTAAGCGCAAGCGTGGCATGGTTCATAAGTTTCAAATGAGTGCAATATCGAAGTGGCCCTAACATATTGACTCCCAACACAGTATATTGAATCAAAAAATATAATAAATAACACACCAAATTTTATAACTTTATTATATTAAAAAGTAAATGGCCTACATTGTTTTTGTAAAGTACAGCATATTATTTAGTTTTGATAGAATTGTTTCCTGACAGCGATTGGAAAATAGAAGTAAACTTGTTTGTTTTTCCTTTTATATGGCATTTCGAAATTCTTTAGTTAAGAATTGTTGGTGTGAAACCTTTTTTTAAGTTTGAAAAGGTTTTAACGGAAAAATACCATATTAATCTGTACCCATATGCGTTTTTAAACAGTTTGTAGTAAAAAATCTTGGCGCTGTCGTACTATACCTACATGATTTTTAATTTACTTTTATTTTTTCAAAGTTGGGTACTCGACTATTTTCAAAAACGTTTGTAGCGTGCATTGGTCCCAAACCAGAGTAAGTATACGAAATATGTGGTATAGTACGAGATCCCGCTGCAGGATTGGTGTGCTCATCGACTTTTTGTTTAAAACCAAATTTTTATGTTTATTTATAATTAAGAGAATATATATTTACTAGGTTGCCTATCAAAATTTGGCCGCCATTATTTTTAATTAAATTATTTTTAATTGATTTTTGGTAAAAAATTTCGTTTATTTATTTTTTAAATAAAATAACGTCTACATCACGGTAATTAATATGAAGATTCTAAAAAATCACGGTTGCCGTTGCGCACCTGGCCGCACCTCTTTGCAGCCAGGTGTAAACAGGTATGATTTCGATAAATTTATACGTTTATAACCTATTTTCATTAATTATATGTCAAATTGAAGCTAATTTTTTTCTATTAATTATCATATAAAGTTGCTTAATTAAATCTGGCCGCAAATAAGGGTTACTGGCTGTTAAAGATAATAAATATTTAAGGTAGAGTGAAAGAGAGTTAGCGCGTAACATCATTTGTCAGACGAGGACAGCGATTGCCGGCTGTGCGACGCTTTTAAGCCATTGCGCATGCGTCGAATGTTAGTGTTCTCAACTGAACAGATGCAGCATTTTTATTCTAACATAAAAACCACGCTGTTTTGGAGTTCGTAATAAACAACGTTTTATATTTACATTGTTATTTTATTTGTGCATCTAAAAATTATTATATTAATTAACGTAAAATAAAATTGATAAAGATGAAGTCGTGTTTTTTGTGTAACGAAAAAAGCAATGTACTCGACTTTAATAATGTATCATTCTAAAAGTGCTCGCTAATGTTATTGTTTCGTCGTAATATTTAAGTTTGAATCATTCAAATAATTTGTAATTGGATTATTGCTTCATCAAAATGTAAAAAAAATCACCCTATAAAAAATAAGGAGTTAGACAAATTGCTAACTAGACCGTCGATATATCAAATCAATATAAATTTTTTGTTGCAATTTTTAAATTTGTCATTTTGAAAAAAATTACATATTTTTTGGAGTATTTATTATAAGTCGTCTCTATTACTCCCCGGTGGTTGAGAACACTAACGTTCGACGCATGCGCAATGGCTTAAAAGCGTCGCACAGCCGGCAATCGCTGTCCTCGTCTGACAAATGATGTTACGCGCTAACTCTCTTTCACTCTACCTTAAATATTTATTATCTTTAACAGCCAGTAACCCTTATTTGCGGCCAGATTTAATTAGGCAACTTTATATGATAATTAATAGAAAAAAATTAGCTTCAATTTGACATATAATTAATGAAAATAGGTTATAAACGTATAAATTTATCGAAATCATACCTGTTTACACCTGGCTGCAAAGAGGTGCGGCCAGGTGCGCAACGGCAACCGTGATTTTTTAGAATCTTCATATTAATTACCGTGATGTAGACGTTATTTTATTTAAAAAATAAATAAACGAATTTTTTTACCAAAAATCAATTAAAAATAATTTAATTAAAAATAATTGCGGCCAAATTTTGATAGGCACCCTAGTAAATATATATTCTCTTAATTATAAATAAACATAAAAATTTGGTTTTAAACAAAAAGTCGATGAGCACACCAATCCTGCAGCGGGATCTTAGACCAGTATTAACGGAAACCATGTACCTAACGAAATGATGGAGTAATTTAAAAGTTATACAAAGTTATGTTTCCTGGCCACGAGATGTATGCTTTGCTCACTCTGAATTAATCATACTGCTTTTGTGGTGGTAAATTAAACCCATGACAACCACAACCCTAACGATAACAACGCTTAAGGTCGCAGCAAACCTATCACACACCTCTCCTGCACGGCAAATTAATAGTGATTCAAATAGAAGCTTAAAGTCGTGGCCATTTAGGTACATTTTACTATACATACCGCCATCGTATTATAGATACCCATTTAAACCGGAGCCCCGCCGAGCATGCGTCAGCGAACCCGGGACTCCGACAAAGGCAAGGACGGGACCGGGGTGTTTTTAGTCGGTGCAAGTCCGATATATCCCCACGTCGTGCCCTCGGCGTGGGTTGAAGCCATTAGATTTTCACCCCGTAACAAAAAAAAAAAGATACCCATTTAAAGCAGTGTTGGAGAGGGGTGGAGATGTGAGCTACGACCTTCAGCATTCAAGCCTTTTAAGCTTTTGCCCGCTTTCGTTATATTCTACTAACTGTTACCCATGGCTCCGCCCGAATGTGTGTCGTTTATCGCGGCAAAAATGTGGACAACATCACATACATTGCTCTGAACCCAAAGTAAGTAGCTAAAGCACTTGTGTTATGGAATTCAGAGACATCGAAGGTATCACAACCACCCAGACCCGAGACCATGTAGAAAAGTGGTTTTCTACATTGACCCAGCCGGGGGATCGAACCCGGGAACTCAAAGCTGGCGACACCTTGAAAACTGGTGCGTACGCCACTCGACCACGGAGGTCGTCATAAAGTAGCCGATGTTCTTTCTTAAGATTCAAAAATACCACTTACCAAAATACATTAAAATTGGTTTAGTAGTTTAGCTGTGAAAGCATAACAGACAGAGTTACTTTCGCATTTATAATATTACTATGGATTTTACCGTATAGTTTACTATTTAGTATTAACTGAAAGCAGAAATTCAGTTTCTCATCCAATATTATTCTTTCTAGGTTTTTTTTTGCCTAGTCGAAAACCCGTTCCCGTACGCAGATACCTAATTAAGATCCAGATCAAACTCGCTACTATCAATGTTGAATGGCCAATCTCTTTAAAATCAAGTTTTCATGGCATGACCAGCTTTAAACCCTATTTTGTTTAATCAACCACATGCTCATTTGTCTCCCTCATACAGCTATATAATAGGGTTACTCAAGGAGGCATAATATAAGTACTTATGGTATTATGTTTCCATGACAGCTAGCTTGGCCCTGGACCCCTAGTACGTTCTCAGTTGTGATGCTTATCCTTCACGTGTCTGTGCTGTTGATAAAAACCGCTGAACGAATGCTAACCCACTGTAAACATTTTTTAAAGAAAACAAAAACTACTTTCCAAACATAATTTATTTGTACAAAGTAACAAAAGAATTAATTTAATAAATACATTAATTGATCGTTTAATTTTTTACAAAAATATTTTTATATTTCACATACACAATTGAGTCAAACATGGAATGGTGTAGCGGGTGTTAAAAAAGACGAATTATTCTAAAAAAAAAAAAGGAATAATGCTATAGTGCGATGGTCTTCGTGACATTTTATGAGAGATTATAAAACGTGTATTACATTCGCTTATAAAGGGTGTTACCGAAAGGGTATATCTATCCAAAAGGTGTGAAGAGTACATCTGGTATGAAATTAGTTAACAAATTTTCAGCTCAAAATTTGTTAGTTAAATAATTGATTCGCATATATTATTCGACACCATAAATCTTAACAAATATGTCACCGCACTACGAGGGTCAATATATTATTTCTTTACTCGCTAAATATAAAGACACATTGCTTCAGCGGCCTTGTTATGATTTATGGTGTTGAATAATTGATGCGAAAAATTGCTAATCCATTAATTAATATACCTCATTTTGAGCTAAAATTTTGTAAACTGACTATATACCAGATGTACTCTTCAACCCTTTTGGATAGATATAACTCGGTAACACACTGTATACATTTCTGTAGCAATGCTACGTGAAATAAATGACTAGTTTGACAATGTATAGTATAGTCGAGTTGGTTTAGGCTCAGTGCGGTTCCGGGGGTCGCGGGGAGAAGCACTCCGGTAGTTTTAGCCGGTAAGTTCGACCATACAAGCCATACTAGGACTACTTGAAGCAGTCGGTTTCAACTACTTCAAGCTGCGACTGCTTGATAAACTAGTATTCTATGTACACATACACGAGCTCCTTAAAGCAGTTCGTGTGCTTGGAGCGGTCGACAAAACAAGCGAGAGGGCGGGAGGCGCACGTGACTTTTAATGAAAAGCGCTGGTGGAGGGTAACGGAGGAAAACCGCGCAAGAGCGGTCGACAGCTCGAGCAGTCCGTGTATATTGATCACTGAGTAACTGCTCGAGCAGTTCGCGTATGGGCGGCCTAAGAATCTGGAACGCCCCTCTGCTTTATTCAGGGTGGAGGAAGTCAATGAGGACTACCAAAGAAAGCTAGCGACCGGGCTGTGGAGGTAGCGAAGTGATCAGAAAACATTTAGGTGGGTCTAATTTAAAAGAGACAAAAAAAGAGACATTAAAACTTTTTTGTAATATTTTGAATAGGTCTACCGCAGTTAGCACGAACGCAGGCATTGATTGCTTTACCGGAATTTAATAAGATCATAAAATTGTCTAATTGAGTTCCTTTTTGTTTTGCGGAAAATATAACGCATGTACCTGATGAAGTAAAAAGTTGGACCATCCTAAGTTCAGCATGTCAGCCCAAGCTGAGGAGGAAAGCTGCGTGTTAATTTTAAATGCAGCTACTTAATGGGCTACACAAACGAAATGTTACGAAATTAAATCCAGCAGCTCGTTGGCTGTAGCGAGGTGCCTGTGTGTACCCTTAGAAGTTTCTGGTTTATTGGTGGCAAGAACCTTGGCAGCGAACTATTTATGCTTAAGTACGATATTTTTAAATACTTATAAGATCATAAAAAGTCCAACCTTGTAATACAAAGTAAGGACCTCGTTTTGATTTTACCTTTACATACATTACAAGGTTATTATTTGTCGCTTAGAGTGAACTCGTACACAAGGCGCCGCAAGTTACCGATACCCGAAGAATTTAGTCTCCAAACAACTACTTGCATACAAACTCATAGAGGTTCGACATACATAGGCACGCGTGTTGGAGAGTAATAATAATAATATAATAATAATAATAATATCTTGGGACATCTCACACACGGTCATCTGATCCCAAACTAGGCAGGGCCTGTGCTATGGCAACCAGACAACTGATAAACATACTTACATATTTCTAAATACATACATATTATAGATAAAATGCACCCAGACACAGAACAAATGATCGTGCTCATCACACAAAGATTCGTCCTGGGTGGGAATCGAACCCGCGACCTCCGGTTTAGCAGTCAGGGTCACTAACCACTAGACCAACAGGCCCTTCTAAAGTCGTCGGGTATCGCGTTGCCTCATGTACAAAGGACCTGACATTCCGTCCGTATTGAATTAACTTTACATCTATAGGCCGTTGTAAGGCACTTAAGACAGTACTAATAATAGCGAGGAATACGATGGTTTGACACTTACAGAAATGAACTGGAAATTAACGGTGTTCCACTTACCAGTAATTAACAAAAGAGTGCTTTATCTATTGCTGTAATTTTTATACTCAATACACAAATTAAAAAAAAAACGATGTCAAGATGACAATAAATTACGATTTTGATAAAAATAAGTATTTAAGTATGGCAGTACTGTTTTGAGGTAGTTCTACACATGCCACCGTCAGTCGTCACAAACAAATGCAACAGAAACTTGTGACATGGGGATTCTAGTCTCAATCACATCAAAAATAATCACGTACAAATTATGTGGATTTTTTTATCCAAGCTATCAAAGTAGGAAATAATTATTTGTAAAACATTTTTCGCCATTATTGTTGTGAAATTAAACATGGACATACACTCTTAACAGATAATAAATTAATAATACTGTTAAAAACTGTCAAATGCACCAAAAGTAATAAAAATACATTTCGATATACCTCGTTTTGCAAAATAGTAAAAAAAGCAATAAAAATGGACGCCGAAATTACCAAGCAATACTACAACGTAACTAGACCTAACATTTAAATATTCCATTGCGTTAAAAAGACTCATGCGTAAGTTTATACCATTTAAATAAACATAGACACTAAAAACATTTTATTGACTATTTAAAAATATTTCGACGAGAATTCCCTCAAGCGATATTTAAATCATTTTATAATGTAGACCATAGTTGTAGTTTCGATAATTATTATCTACAAAACATAATAAAATGTTTAGGCACCTGTCCCATAGGCAATGATAAGCGAGAAGTGAGTAGAGCTATGTACTGGAATCAAAATGGCGAGCGGCGACAAGAGAGTGTGTAGTTCCGATAGTTTTGTCGCTGGGCTACATGCGAGTGTGCGAGTGCGACGGGCGATACTCGCACCACTCGCTCGGAGGCATTCTATACTGCACTAGACAACAATTATGCGCTATTTGACAAGATTTGTTAAAATTCATTAAAAATACAATATACATCGAGTTGTAAAAACGGCAGATTAATTACTTTCATATTGAACGAGTTACAAGCATTTTAATATTGAAAATTAGACAAAGAGAGCTATACAATCAGGTGACGTCACCTCCATAATTCTCCATACTAATCTGGGGCTGCCAATACAAGTCGTCGTTTTGCGAAAAAGAGATAAAACATGCGTCATTTATAACTTTAAAAGCTTATAAATTTTGTATTCGTGTATATTTTTTGGTGTTATTTTGTAGTTTTGCTTCAATTTGAGCGAGAAAATAATTGATAGGTACCCGTTGTCTCGTTGTTGGTGGGACAAGTGCCTTAAGCTGCGCAGATGGTCGAAGGTGAGATTAAACGGCGCGGAATAGCCCACGATCAGCGTTGTTTGCCTTATCACGTAACAAGTACATACTATAGAGCGGCTTTGGTGGTTAATATGCTATCTCTGTTGACAACTGATGTGATGATCACTAGATACAAAAACTGTCTACTAAATCCTAGTAAGTAATCGACGTTATTCGATACGAAATTAGCGTATTGACAGTTATTATTCAATTATCATCACTTGAGTTGTTAACAGAGATACTCAATAAGCCCGCAGGTTGGTTATTCTGTGTTAGTTTATTGTAATCGACTATGTAAATACCATTATTTATGGATGTAAGCATACATTTTTGATTGCCATTTGTAATAACACTTTTCAAAAAAAATTGTAAATGATATTACATTTTGGAATAACTCACACACGGCCATCTGATCCCAAACTAGGCAGAGCCTGTATAATGGCAACCAGACAACTGATAAACATACTTATATATATTTATAAATACATACATAGTATAGATAAATTACACCCAGACACAGAACAAATGATCGTGCTCATCACACAAAGATTTGTCCTGAGAGGAAATCGAACCCACGGTCCCCAGTTTAGCAGTCAGGATCAATAACCACTAGACCAACAGGCCCGTCAGCACTTGTAACAAAATCGTTCGTTCATTTGTATCACTTGGGGATGAATAACATATAATATCACTAACGTCAAAGACTATATTTACATACATACAACATAGTGTAAGCTTAACAATATGTACATACAACAATGTTGTACTAAATCAAGGTCAAACATTATAATTATTAATTAACGCATTATATCTATACCTAAAATAATGAACTGAAATAAATCTTTGCTTATCCATTTAAAGTAGTTTTTTAATCCCCGACGCAAAAATAGCGCTCTTGAAAGACTTAAAAGTTTGATGTGTCTGTTTGTGGCGTCGTAGCTCCAAAACGAAAGGCCCGATTATGATTCATTTTTTTTTTTCGTTTGAAAGCTGATGTGACCAAGATTTTTCTTAGCTATAATTTATGAAGATTTGTTCAGAAATATAAAATTAATCAAATATTTGTCAAATACAAACTTGTCGGGAGTTTCTTATATATTGCTATATTACAATTTGGAATGTCCTTTATTAGTAGCCAGCACTAATAATTTACTTTAAATGTTCTTAATTTTCAATGGCGTGATAGCAATTTTATTTTATGTCCGTTTGATTATTAGAAAATATTAGACAAGTATTTTATCTTATTTTACGTAATCAAAAACTCACGACGATATATTGATTTGAAATGTCGCATGACGTCACAATTTCGTGCATTTTTACGCAAGCATGACGTCACTATCCTCACTCTTATACTTTTATTAGCTTTATTTACTTAGTGTTTCCTTATTTTGAAAAAATCAAAAAAACGTGTCTAATTTTTTTTAATTATCTAACTGACGGAATACTTACCCCATTACGAGTACTTGAAAAGGTCAAATTAATAACGATAATATAGTAAATGCAACTAAGAGCCCTTGTAGTTAACTTCTCGAAATACCGTCGTAATTAATATATTTAAATAATAACTTTCGTGAGGAGTATTCATAATTATTTAAAAACAAAACGGTTTACTCACGTGTATTCTCGGGATCGCCCGACTAGTTTCAGACTCAATAGGAGTCCCTAATCATTAGCTGACGCGGCGGCGGTGGTGTCGCGAGTCGAACTTAATATAAATGCGATATTTAATAATTATAACGACCTTAAAATTTAAAACAATCACGATAACTATTAGCCGTTTAGACAACTTTGTATTAAAAATTGTTTACAATATTAAAATATAAAAGATGTATTTCTTTACAACCATCTAAAGTGACAGTACATTTTCAATATTACTACTGATCGCCTAATAGTCATTGTGCTACCACCCTAGTACAAATATTATACACTTATATACAACAAATGTACTTTTTATTTGTATATCCGAGTTACATTACAATGTCGTGTTTTTGGATAGAATTTTAAAGAATAACAATGTTTTATTTACATTTTTAACACATACTTTGGACAAAGAGATCAAATAAACAAAAGTAACCAATTAGTGATGCCGAATACAGTAAGAATATAATCATGGATACAACGCACAGAATAGGGATGTTGACAGGGTATGACAAGTTAAAAACTATTTAGTCCGTCAAATAGTTAAAAAATAATTAAACACGTATTTTTAATATAAAAAATTCAAGATATAGCTTTGGAGCTTTAGTTTTTTGTGACGTCACCCCGTGGCAATAATTGTAGCACGGAGTGACGTCACGCGAAATTTATAAAGATAAACACATCTTTTTTTGTTAGCCGGACAACAGTAAAAAAACGTGTCCAATATTTGATGATTCATTTTAATACCTAAACGGTCTTATTTTTTTTTGTCAACATCCCTATTTATATTAACACAGCTCGTCTTAAATAAAAAATCTTGTCTGAAAAACACTGTCCATACACCATCACTGAAATACGTCAATAGTCTTACCTTGCAACACTGGTCACTTGCTTGCACTATGCGAGCAGTGTCGAGTAGTTGCGAGGTTGGGCTCACTCGAGGCCGAAGAGCCAGTTGATGCCCTGCGTCAGGAACATGATGAGAGGCTGCCACGCCACCAGCCAGCGGATCCAGTCCAGCAGCTGCCCGTACAGGATGTGCGGCCGGTCCCAGCTGAACTAGGGCTAAGGAAACTATGACATGATACACTTTCAACTCCAAACATCTACAGTTTTTACCTAGCTTTTACCCAAAATGAGTTCGGATTTCAGACTAGAACAATTGAATACTATCTATAATATAATAGTTTGGGGTAATATATCTCTTAAATTAATTTATGACAGATTGCTTTTTGAATGTGTTTAATTACACAACTGCCCAATAAATGACTCAAGGCTTTTAGAGTTCATAACTGAAATATAATTTATATGAAATTAATGTAATTTAAGCTATTTCTATTATAGTTAACGCTTGTAGTAATATCACTTGTCTATGGGGGCAGAACAGATGTGGATGTTTGGAACTTTTAATAATAATAACTTGAGTAAATTCAGTTTGAGTTACAAAGGATACGGGTTGGTGATCATCCTCTTGAGGTCCACCTTCTCCTTGCAGTAGGGGCAGGTCTGTTTCTTGCCCACGATGCACCAGCCGCGAATGCAGAATTCGTGGAACACGTGCCCGCACGTCAGCTTATATGTGTTCTCTGCAATAAATGGAGTTTTTTTTATTAGGGTTCAGTATTGGTCATCAGTCACCGACGACCCACGTGGCGTGGCTTAAAAATCCCCTTCCCGAAACTCCCCAATGATACTACTTTAATGTGTTTGAAACCCCTTCAACACGGGAATTTCCTCTCCTACATTCAAATAAATAAATGTGGACAACATCACATACATTGCTCTGAACCCTAAGTAAGTAGCTATAGCACTTGTGTTATGGAATCAGAGACTACGAAAGTACCACAAAAACCCAGACCCAAGACAATATAGAAAAGTGGTTATCTACATTGATGGAATTGACGGGTCACTGTAATTAAATAAATTTTACCGTATCGATCGAACCCAGGACCTCTGAGCTGGCGACACCTTGAAAACCAGTGTGTACGCCACTCGACTACGGAAGTCGTCTCTCGGAAATCACATGTATGTGTTTAAAATGTTTACAACCGACTTGAAACAAGAAGTTCTATATGGTTGATAATGTGGACATACCTAGCACTCCTTCTTGGTCGACATCAACCAACAGCTGGTTGCCGCACACTGCACACACGTTGTTGTCCAACTGACGCGTCGGCATGCCCTCTTGTGTGTAGTACTAAAAGCAACGTCAATATATTTGAGAAAACTTATTAGTGCTATGAAAAGTACCCTTAATAGAATAAATAAAATCCGTAATGTGGTTAGGATTTTGGCCAATAAACAAGTTGTTGGGAAGATTAACTGATAAACACTTGTTAACCAAAAGCTAATTAGTAATTCCGAAACCTTGTCAATTTCCATCGCTATGCCCTGACATTCGTAAAATACTAAAATTTTCTTGTGTCGCGGACCTTCATAAATATTTAAATCACATACTTAAAGAAAAGAAAGAAAAGTCATTTTCTGTCACACCAAAGAGCGAGTGAACTATATAAGTTTAGTTAAAGAAAAAAAAAACAACAAATTTAGCAATAACCTAATAAATATAAGAACACCCAGCAGACTTGGAAGATACATATCTTCTAATACAATACTTTTTATCTTTTATGGGAAACAAACTAGTGTATTGGCATGTGATATAACTTAGTTGGTAAAAATTAAAACTTTTTAAAAACATACCCCAATAGAGGCAGCCATTTTGTCCGTGCAGTACTCGGCGACATCTCTGCCGAGTACTCCGAAGTACAGGCCGTAGAACAGCAGCTTGAGAGCCACGTCCATCCAGTCCTGAGGCTTCTGCCCGAAGGCGAGGTTCACGCCGAAGAACGTCAGCATCATCAGAACGTACCCGAGTATGCCGAGCAGGTAGCTCACCTTGTATATTAGGTAGAACCATTTATACACCAGTCTGGAATTTAAACACTCATTTGTAATGTAACAGGGTTTATTTATTTAATGGTTTTGAGGTTTGCGTGACTATTCCATTGTAATAAAACTATTTTGACGAAGTCGACCACGGGTTATTGTTTACACAGTCCTGAGTCGACCATTTGTGGGCGTGCTACCATATGTCAGATAAGTCACAGGCAAGATTGGTTATATCCCGATGAGAACTTTAATTAAACCATACTCAAGCCGCCAAAGATGTTTTTTTTTTTGTTGTAGAATCTGAACGGATATACTGTAAAAATAAACCAATAGATTTTCTTTTACAATTAACCTATAATTAGAAATTGCCTTCGTGAGATTAATTAATAATTAATCAGCATTTAAAAGTTTTTTGTACATTTTTATAATCGCCTGATTAGGCAGTCCTATATTATGAGTCTGAAATTAGACGGGCGTTAGATGCCAAATTAATAGTGGAAAAAATATACATAATTCAGTTATATCCCACCTTGGTGTTGTGACGGACATGGGTCTGGTGGTGGACTTCCGGATGACGACGGCGGTGAGCAGCGTGAAGGTGCTCCAGATGGAGATGAACCGCCACCAGCGGTTGTTGGCCGCCATCAGCACTGGGATCGACCACATCGCCAGCATCGTAAAGAACTGAAGACATATATTTCTTTAATTTAATTGTTAAAAACTACTTCTATACTTTGTCCCTGTTTCACCAATATTGAATTCTTTTTCATGAAGAACACCCAGCCTGAAGTTAATAAATAATTTGTCCCATGCGGGGATCGAACCCGCAGCACGTCGCGCACATAACTGACGTTGACGTGACTTATACTACTCTGCTATCAATGAAGAAAAAAAACATGTTTCTATTATTTTCACACATCAGACTAAAAGTAGTCAAAGAAACTTGTATTATAGAAGACATGAGTGTCTATACTGAGTTGGGTTTGGCTTCCAGTCTTAAATACCAGTATTTCCAATAAAAAAACTGATACAGAGATATATAGGTTTAAATAAGGATTTTTTTAGTCTCCAGATGACCTATGGCCTCAAACAAAACACAATTGGCATGTTTCCTATTTTTTTTTAATGTCCGTCTTGTAGATTAATGAATTTTATTGGACACGTATTTTTTCTTTTTTACTGCAAACAAAAAATGATCAAAATACAGAGAACGGAAATTACGCGTGACGTCACTCCTCGCTACGATTTTTAGCGAGGCGTGGCGTCATAAGCCCCCACTCCGAAACTTTAAAGCGGTGTCTCTTTGTATTGTTTTGATAAAAGAAAAAATACGTGTCTAATATTTTTTTATTATCTAACTGACGGACTAAATAGATTTTAAGTTTTCATACCCAGGAAACATCCCTATTGTGAATTCATAGCTTTTTTAAACTAGAGCTTACTTCCCAAGCTGACTTTTGTCTATTTGACTGCAATTAAACTATAACAGCATAACACTGCCACTATAAAACATGTTATATATAGGTAACACAAGTATCTCACGGAGTAAGACCGGTAATGCCTCTTCTTCCATTCCATGACAACAATTTGTGCTACTATGAGAGTGATGATCAGAATCATGATCATAGTTGTGTGCATCGACTCATGCCCGCGGTGAAGTTCATGCAGCTTCTGGTGATCATATCTGGAAATAGAATAGAATGTATCACATTAATGATTCTAGACCTTATCTGTCTCCAGTAAGTTTACTATGAAAACTTATAGCTAGACTTTTGTCTCAGGCAGGACTCGAAACTGTGACCACTAGCTTGACGCGCCAGTGCCAAGCCAGTGATCGCAGGTTCGAGTCCTGCCTGAGGTTTAAGTTTTTCCTTCTATTATTTGTATTTAATTACAAATATTCGCTCCGCATGCGTTATTTCGTAACAAATAATTAACATAATTAGACTTTTGTCATTGTGAAATCAAGATGGGCACTACACTGTACATAGCTGTGACTTGCTTCAAAGATGGAATATCATCAGGAGCTAGGACAGGTGAGATAAAAGCGTAACTATTAGTATAAGCATTAGATTTGATAATTATTTCACAGAATTTATGTATCTCTTGTTTAGTCACCTTGTTGCCATAATCATAATATCTTTAGACAACTCACACACGGTCATCTGAAACCAAACTGGGCAGACCCTGTTTTATAGCAACCAGACAACTGATAAACATACTTATACGTTTCTAAATACATACATATTATAGATAAATAACACCCAGACACAGAACAAATGATCATGCTCATCACACATAAAATTGTCCTGATTGGGAATAGAACCCACAAACTTTGGTTAAGCAGTCAGGGTCACTAACCTCTTGACAACAGGCCAGTCTTGTTAACATGCAGATGGATTGGCTAGTGTAATAAATTGAATCTTATATTAAAAGTCTGTTTGTCTGTCTGTTAAGCTTTCACAGATAAACCACTAAACCAATTTTAATGAAACTTGTTATGGAGGAAGTTTGAATCCCCTGAAAGGACATGGGCTAGTTCTTGTTGCGATAACCAATGTACATGGATGGAGCAGCAAGCCTTATCTAGTAATATATATATTTCACATAGTAAATACTTTTCTATCCTTCTTTTTCTAAATAACAGCAGATGGCCAAAACACAAAAAAGTTCTCAAAGATTTTAGATTTTCTGATTATCTGATTATCTTTATATTGATAAGCTTTTTGCTTCTAATAGCACAGTTGTCACGAAAGGTAATAGGCTATTTTACATCATGTTATCATGTTACTTGGAAGAAAAGCAGGACGAGTGAAACCGCAGGGCGCAGCTAGAAATCATTTAGTTTATTTTAAAAAATAAACATGTGTAACAAATCAGCTTTCAGATTACCTACTGAAACTACTAAAAAATTTTTATTATGTTTGAAACATAAAAAATGCTAATAAAACTAAGTTTACTATAAAAATTATCAGCTCGTTTCATGTAATTCTTGTTATTGATAAAGTACAGCTTATCAAATTAAAATCTTAAGTCTTAATGTTAGTGACAATGAATTTCTAATCTAACGAATGAATTATCTGTTAACTAACCTGAGCTTCTCTTCGTTGGTCAATTCCTCGTAAGTCTATACCGGAAACATAAATATAACATTAATATTAAGTTCAAATTCGACAAAAATCTTTTAGGACAACCGAGTCCTTTTACCTTGTTCGGGTCTACTGGACTGTGGAGATCCATGATTACTTCTTTATAACTCTATACCTAGATATATTTCTTATGTATCAAAATATTCTTACTTCCATGCGGATATTAATTAAATTAAAGTATTTAATTACTATAAACGACCCCGGTAAAATGATGCCGGAGTGCCTCAGGCTTAGCGGATCAGAAGGTAGGCCGCGTTCCAAATTAAATCAAGTGTGAGAATAAGTTCTAGTATACTATAGATATCTCTTTTTTACCTTACTAAACGAGATAAAGCTATCCTCGTCTAACATGCTAAAGTAGTAACCACTTGCGACCTGAATACCCAGAACCAATCGCTGTCAACGTGACAGTTGTCCTATAAGTGGAGCTGAAAATACAGATTACATTAGATATTAAACGAAATGCATTTTTATAAATTTAATTATCGTCCATATTTAGTATTTTATTAAGTAATTAATGTCTGGTTGTATAAACTATAAAGTTATTCAATCCGCACGGAATGGTTAATATTTGATAAAGAACTACAGAATGTCATAATATCAATAACATGTGCGTTTGACATTAATGTTTTGATTTGTCACCAAGACAGGACATGTCACGGGAAAATAGCTGTAATAATGACAGAAAAATAGAAAATAAAATACTCCTTGGAGTTTTGTTTATAATAATAACGTATAATTAAAATGGATTCACTTTAATTGCAATGCCAAATAAGGGTAAATATTTTCATTTAAATATGTGATTATAAACTCAACGCCTCAAATGATAGCTTGTAATACACGTGAACTCGGTATTTGTTTACCGATAGAGAAGAGAATACATTACTTACACTGTTTGCAAATTAATACTATTATTGGTTGTCCATTCTTGATATTTTCTTTTCAAATTAAAAAGGTATTGAAGTTGATACCGTCTATTATACTCGCATATTATATATAATCGGTGAAAATATAAGGACAGAATTAATATTATTTTGCGTCTTATTAACCGGCTGTTCAGTATATAAACGCTCATTTGTATGACATTCTACTGCTATATTTACTTCTACTATATTTTTAATGTAACTGTTTATTATATTAAATATGAGATTTAAGCTACTATTTCATAATGGTCAAGAGCATAATAATAAATGTGCCTCAAAGTAACTATACATACATTCTCCTTTCGTAGAGAACTTCTTTAATTTATATCATTTTAACCTTAGAGCATATAAACATTCTCTGCAAATGTTACAATATTTATAATGCATTTCTAAATGGAAGTGTTATAATTTTCTCTCCTCACTGCTCCAAATTTCTAAACTAACAAATTAATGATTACTAACTACTCTAAACTAATAATTACTTTTATTGAAAGGGTTTTCTGCTTCTTCTTCATTTCCTCATCACTGAGGGTTTCAACTATATGAGGTTTAAACAGTAATTAAGTATCAAAACCTGCAAAAAACAGAAACAAAACAAAATTTATTACTAAATTCATTCTATTAATTTAAACCATTAATTGTTTGAATCTAAAGTTATAGTTTTTTTATTTGTTTAAACATCAGGAAGAGTTTGTGTGACGAGAAACAAAGAATATTCCAATATGGCATAAAACTTGTTAAAAAAAAGGTTTTCTAAATATGTCAGGTTAGACAATTTCCTTTCCCATTTTCATTCATGCTTTGTCAATATAGATCGCTTAAATATTAATATTTTTCCTTACAGAAATTAACCGCAGCCTAAGTATGGATATCAAGACTGTTACCTCAACCCCACCTCAAGGGATTGTTAACAAAGTCACACCTGGTGTGACTAAAGCAGTCTCCACCAAGGTAGGTAACACTAATTATGTTTATTCCACTGATTTTAAAGGCTTCACAGGCCTTGCAAATAATGCTTTAAGAGACCTAAGTAGGGAATAGGACTGCTATTCTGTGATTGACAGTGTTTGCAATTTAAAAATTCACTAGTTTAGATAGTTTTGCATTTTGTCCATCTGTTAATTTCCACCTATCACAAGCCAGTAGCTTGTCTTTTTTGTCGATCTGCTGTGATTTACAGCAATTTCTGCCAGCGTCATCTAGTGCAGGATGTCTTTCATTGGTGAAAATTGACATACAGACATAATGACAGACTAGCTCATATACAATGGCCAATCAAGAGGCTAAGTGTAGGAAACAACCCAGCTAAACTATGTCAGACTATTGAGCCTAATGTTTTTTTTTTAATTCCCTCATTATGTTGTTTTGTATAAGATCCCTTATTGGGTAAGATTATTGTGTGACCAATAACCATTAGTTCCTTGTCTATATATTTGTATATTTGATATTTTATGGGTCTAAATTCAGTATAACTCAGGAAAAATTATAGTCTTTATAGCTTCTAAACTACTAATATGATTTAGAAAAAATTGTCCCTGATAAATGGTTTTTTTTAACAATAAGTCAGTGGGTTGACATAAATTATATTGTAAAAGTCATCAGTACTTGGGAACAACAGTTAGCTATTTAAAGTTAGAGATATTAAAACACAGTTTTTAAGATGGACCATATTTATTGTACAGTGAGTCAAGATGCCTAATAAGTGGTTTGTTGAAGAGCGTGCCGACATCCTTGGCAAACACAAAGTCTAGGTGGTTAAACTTTGGCCACGAGCAGCCCGGTCTAACATCTTCAAGAGTGCCCGTCGATTTAAACTGGTCAGCTAGCTGCATTATATGCTGCAAGGAATGTAAAAATAAACATTAATTGATTGATACTTGCTTAATGTATTTATCTTCAATTGCCTAGATCTAATCTGAGGATTATATTTAAAAATGTTGAGTTGAAACTTACAAACTTATCAGTAAGTTGATCGTTTTCTCCGTACAGTAGGGATACCGGAACCTTGACGTTTGTCAAATTGTAACGTTGGCCTTGAGCAGACAAGCCGCCACTCCAACTCTGGAATACACCTGAAAGAGCATTATTTATATTATATTTATGGTGGTAGTAGTGAGTGGACGAAGTTAGATAATGTATCCTCAAAAAAAAAATTAAACCTGTAATTGCAAGCTTGGCGAAATGCTCTAGTTGTCTCCACGAAGCTGGTTGGACTCTATGCATATATATTGGCATCATTTCCTACAACAACAAAAAAAAGTTAAGAAAAGACAACTAAGTGATTTAAAAATAATTTAGAATAAACTCTGGATGTCCTCGAGTTTCAAATCGTTGTTTCTTAACTTACCACATCGTTTTGTTCGTAATCCTCGCCAACAAGCGCGAAGACTACGTTTGTGCATAGGTCGATTTCTGGTTGCCTAGTGTTACACAATGTCGCCATCACTCGCTGTATAATCTGTGGATCCAAGGACAGCGTGCCTTGTGATCTCATTACATTCTGTAACATATAAAAGTCAGTTCAATTATATGTAACACATAGTATACAATGTTCTGTGATTTTAGCAATGCTTATTTTCCATCTTAGTGGCGAGGAAACTCGCTAAAAGGAAAGGAATCAACCATCCATTCTAACATTCTAGGAGATAGGAGTTCGGCAAAACTTCCGCCTTCCCCAGGGATAAGGATTAAACAATAAAGCATTAGATTTGAAGTTAACTTACAGAAATGTCTAGATTCATAAATACTGTCGCCAGCTGCCGGACATTGTCCATGAACACGCCTGGCGCGAGACCTACGAAGAAGCTGACTTTGTCATTGTATTCTGGCTTCTGGGCCATCATCGTGAAAAAGCTGGTGGCCCCCATCGAGTAGCCTATGAACATCAGCTTGGTGAGGCCGGTCACGTTCAACACTGCGTCGATCATCGTCGGCACGTCGTGTTTGCCGTGCTCGTGGATACTGGAACACAAATAGTTCGGGATATTGGATTTGAATTGTAGTACCTTATCTAATTTTTAATAAGATTTGGCAAATTTATGTCTAAAATTCTATTCCATGTCAGAGTGGAAAATCGATACGTAATTGTATTTCTTTTATATAAATCATGCCAACCTGAATTCCCAGAACTTTGGAGCACTCCTTGTAAGGTTCTTATGAGTGCTGTACACGGTTCCCCTCAAGTTTCCTAGCCATACATCATAGCCAGAGTCTGCTAGAAGATACGCTGGAAATGAAAATAAATGAAAGTCAGATATAATGCGATATCAAATTTCAAGGCAAAAAAGTTAGTTACTCAACTAACTTTTCACGCAGACAATTTATTTTAAAGAAGGTTTCCACAATAAGTAAAAGTATTTTTTTGACAACTCCCTCAAGGCTATCTGATCCCAAACTAGGCAGAGCCTGTATTATGGCAACCAGACAACTGATAAACACACTTACAATATTTCTAAATACATACATATTATAGATAAATTACACCCAGACACAGAACAAATGATCGTGCTCATCACACAAAGATTTGTCCTGCGTGGGAATCGAACCCACGACCTCCGGTTTAGCAGATAGGGTCACTAACCAACAGGCCCGTCAGTTTATACTATGTTACGTGGTCTCATTCAGTGGTATCTCGACTTATAAATTTTCAGTGGTGATATAATAATCGTGTTTATTATTTTAGAACAATGTTTTCTGAAATTGGATCTGATTTGGACTCACCAAGACTTCTCTCCGGTCCCATGATGACAAAGTCCCCACTGCTACCCAGGAGACCATGAACGATCAGAATAGCCTTCTTCCCCTTAGCAGTAGGATCCCCGGTTCTCCTGGCTGACCTCCTGCCGGCCGGGATCCTGTGCATCTGCAGGACGTAGCCATCTTCTGTGGTTACTCGATGCTTCTCGATAGGGTAGCCAGCTGCTTTTATTAAGTTCGGCTGTAGAATAAATAGGAATTATATTATTTTCAAAGAGGAATTCATTAAAGCTTTATTTGGAACTAAAATTTTATGTAATTTCTTTTTAATCGTATATTTAATGGTTAAACTAATAATAAGATAATAAAAATTGAACTATGTATTTTACTTCATACTTGTGTTTACAGCTGAGCTAGGATATTGATTTTTTAAATAAACTGGTTTCAGTACGTTTCAGTAAGAAAACTGTAGGTTTAATTGACGATTTATCGTGATGACGAATCAACTATGTTTCAATTTTACCTTCATTTGTTTTTATGCTCATATCAAATAACAAACCTCTTCGACAAAGTAGTGTGGGTAATTGATTTGACCATAATATTCTTTCCTCCTATGAATGCAACAAATTGATCATCATCTCTGTCTAATGAATTCACGATGATACACGTGGGTCTAAGATTACTCGACTCAAGTACCTAATTATGTCTTATAAAAGAAATTGCTTAAAGTGTAGTTACGGTTCCCACAATGGCGGCCACACGTGATTTTAACGTGCTATTGTTAAACATTGTAATCATTTGCAACATACGGTAACTGTTGGTGCTTAATATCTCTCTCGATGTTGTTTAGTAGTGTCATGTGGTCTTTTATTGGAATCGTAGGACCAAAGTAACACCAAAGGGACCGAAAAAGGATCACCGCGGCCGCTGCAGCAGTTATTCTTTAGTCGCTGAAAACCAGCGCGAAGGCTCTGCTTCTAGTAGAACCTTAGCTCATGCTGAGCGCCAGCCATTTTGCACGGGTGTGATGCGTTACATATACCCTTACTTATTATTAGTCTTTATTGTATTTTTTTGTGTAGGTTACTATTTCTTAAGCCTCGTATTTGTCGCAAATAAACGTTTCTGTTTTTCTGGATTCTGTTTAATTTAGTATCAACTAAATATAACTATCGTTTATCTTTTCGCTCCGGCAGCGCTGTTTATAGGATCGTATCCTTTGAAGCCTTAGAGAAAATTACAATTTTTTAATCTAAGAAGGAAAAACTTTAAGAAAAGTACCTAAATCCACTTTTGGTAGTGATTTTTTTTCACCAACAATGGGCCTGTTTCCTATTTTTTTTTACAATGTCCGTCTTGTAGATTAATGAATTTTATTGGACACGTATCTTTTCTTTTTTCCTGCAAACAAAAAATGATCAAAATACAGAGAACTGAAGTTACGCGTGACGTCACTCCTCGCTACGATTTTTAGCGAGGCGTAGCGTCATAAGCCCCCACTCCGAAACTTTAAAGCGGTGTATCTTTGTATTTTTTTATTGTTTTGATAAAAGAAAAAATACGTGTCTAATATTTTTTTATTATCTAACTGACGGACTAAATAGATTTTAACTTTTCATACCCAGGAAACATCCCTATTGTGATCGTATGTATATGAAGACCTCACGGTTTAATAAAGCGGCATTAATATAATCATAATAAATTATGGTACTTATGAATCATCATATCAATAAAATTAGTTTCTACGATGAAGGTAACATTGACCGAACGAGCTTATTAGGACCGCAATGATTAAACAGGTGCTAATGTACCGGCTATTAGTGATCTGTCAAGGTTTCACTGAATATAGTGGTACTGGTATTTAGGTTAGGCTAAGTTGTTAAGGGCCCTAACTACGGAACCCGCTTAATACCCCCATAACCAGTTTACGAACATAAACATTGTAGGTTAATACAAGCAAAGAAGACAATAGTTAATCAAAACAGTTTATATAGATGAAATGTTTTGACATACTTAAAAGAAAAATCACGAGAGCCTTTCTGTACCACTCAAACGAAACATGTTTTTTTTACATTATTTTTCTTTCTGCAGCTTGTTACTGCTGGCTGGTTTTAAATCGATCTCAAAAATCAGTAAAAAAAATATTTTTTATTTTAAGTAAAAGGGTTAAGTTATATGACATGTAGGTACCTAAACGTTATATATTATCTTAGTTACCTTCTTACAGAATTAAAAAAGGACTTCTCGAATTCTGTAAATAAATGCAGAGGAAGCCACTTAAAGATATTAACATTTTTAGTAAAGTTAAAGCTCTGCTTAAATAGCCCTGAACTCAATAGACCTAGCCTAGAACCAGACCTTTACTATTGGTGTTAGCCCGTACACCTCGACATCACAAAATGTTGTAGTTTTTGCATAGAATTCTCATTAGGTCTGCAAATGTAATTGAGAACACCGTTCTTGGTTTGTTTGTGGAAATCGTGAACTTATTGAAAACAAGACGAACATAAGACGAAGCATGCATATAAATGCGGATGATACTGCTAGAATATTAGTTCAAAATCAAAATTCATTTATTTCAAATTAGGCACTTTTTGAAAGTCAACATATCGGACAGCACCCCGATTCGCCCACCCTTCACCGCTTCCTAAGTGCTCTGGCTGCGGAGAACAAACGGCGCAACAAACTCCCCAGCAGCACGCTGTCATTCGGTTTACACAATAATAATAATAAATATCATTTAGGGACCGCGCCAAATAAACAAGTGTTTGAGGACGATAGGTACTACTATGAAATTGAAAGTATTATCTACATAGCCCAAGGTCAGCAGAACGATCAGTCACCAGTTCTTATGTGCAGCACCTAAATTGGGCTAAGGATAGGAAACTAACTTATTAGATATTGTTTTGCTTTCACTTACAACTTTCTGGTCTATCATACCTAGATTATTTTGTGAAAACGCTAACATAGATTGGAATACTTTTAACGTTAAGTAAAGTATTTTTTTTATGCATACAGAGTTAATCGAAACGAACTTGTATAATTAAGTAAGAAAACAAAAATACATTTATTGCATATGATGACCTTCTAGGGACAGGAAAGTTGTTTTAAAATATCTAGATTTTTTATTTTTTACTTATCTGGGGGCACGTTAGTGTCCCCGCCAAGTCGAGACAGCGGAAGCGCAAGGTTTAATTTTTACTAAACAATCCCATTTTAAAATGATGGCTGATTGTATTAATATGCAATATCAAGCCAACAATGATGATAAGTATAGTAAAT
The DNA here is from genome assembly GCA_932294365.1 of Diachrysia chrysitis. Taxonomy (NCBI): domain Eukaryota; kingdom Metazoa; phylum Arthropoda; class Insecta; order Lepidoptera; family Noctuidae; genus Diachrysia; species Diachrysia chrysitis. The sequence continues at coordinate 614,570 of OW028659.1, read as the reverse complement.
TATGTATTGTTCTCGTGGTATAAAGGTGTTATACTGTGCCCACGTTTATTGAACGCTAGCTGTGCCCCGCGGTTTTTTCTACCCTTTTTGTTCAGCTTCTAAAGATGGTAGCGTGGTTTTAACCTCTAACCTTTCTCAATAATTGAACTTTATAAATGCATTTTTTTTTTCAATTCCATATGGTAATGCAGGAGTTTAGCAAAGTCAAAAAAATAAACTCCTTTGCTCTACAGATATATTTAGAAGTATATATGTTGATTAAAAAGTATTTAGTACGTTATAAGTTTTGGCTGTTTAATAACACACAGAAATAGACTATGACCTAAAGTTTCATTTCTTGTTCTGTTTTTGTTAGGTATAAGTTGTTGATGAGCACAGATTTATATTACTTTTTTCTTTACTTTTGAAGATCGTGTCTGTCAGTTTTAATTAATTTCAGATATGTTTTTGTTCTCAATTTCGTCTATGGAGCTATTTTAATTCACGGGAATGAATTAGAAGTATCTAAATCCAGATTTTTATCGGGAATCTTCACAGACTTTCTCTGCTATGGGGCAGGCAATAGGGGAATACCAGACTCTTTATGGTTAAAAATATGGGAGTAATTCTCTCTTACCATCATCGAGGACCAGGCGAGAACTGTAAATGTATAATGTCCGAATTTAAGCTGCCAGTAGCATTTATTATTAACTCGCTTTTGCCCGCGAATCTGCCCGCGTGAGTGTCGGTTATTCTGGTAAAAAACCTATGTCCTTTCTTAGGATCCCAGATCCAAGAAAGATCTAGGATCTTAATCGTTTTAGCAGTTTAGCCGTGAAAAGCGTAAAAGACAGTTACTTTCCTATTTATAATATTAGCCTATTTATCGGAGGCATACTAAACAGAATCTATCGCGATCCCTGCCACTAATAAAAATTCTCTTAATTTGCAGTAGGTACCTACTCTCTCATAATAATTTAAAACAAAACGGTTTACCCACGTATATTCTCGGGCGGGATCGCCCGACTAGTTTCAAACTCAATAGGAGTCCCTAATTATGAGCGACGCGGCGGCCGTGGTGTCGTGAGTCGAACTGAAGTTACAGCAAACTCCTCACGAAAGTTATTATACAAAAAAAAGGTCTCTCTCCATTCCTGCCTCAGCATTTAATAATGTGATATTACGAAGGTAATGAGCACCTGTTAGGCGCTGATCGTGACTTAATATGTAAATATAAAAACAGCTATTACCTACTATGAAAGAAATATTAACCTATCATATTACGGATACAGAATTATAATTACAGATTAGAATGAAAATAATTACAACACAATTTATCAGTACCGCTGTCGCTATTTATTTTCTTTTTGCTTAATGTCTCATTATGATGTACTATTGGGGGCCCAGAAGAAAAAAAAACATTAGTGGCGGTTGATTTACGACCTCCTTGGTCGTGTGGCGTACACACCGGTTTTCACGTGTCGCTATGATGTCCCGGGTTTCATCCCCGGACGGGTCAATGTACCAAACTATTTTTTTACATTGTCTTGGGTCTGCAGGTTTGTGGTACCTTCGTTGCCTCTGATTCCATAACCGAAGTGCTTTAGCTACTTACTTTGGGTTCAGAACAATTTATGTGATGCTGTCCACATTTATTTATTTATTTAGTTTAACGGAACTATATCTTTTTGGATCACTGCACAAACATTTCAAAACAAGTATTTTTTCTACAAGTTACAAGAAATTATTATAAGCTCATTCTTTGTTCTGAATCAGTGCAACTTCTTTTACCACTAAGCTTATGCCCTGACCGTTTGTACTAAAGGTTACAAGAAAGTCTGTATACTCCGACAACTTCGTTCAAAGCCAAACATATATTTTTTTTCATTCAACTTGTGTCTTTATAACCTGTCCGTTAAGCTTCCTCTACAACGGGCGACCTTAGCAACCGCCATGATGCAAATTGAATAAGGACCAGCATAAGCATAATACAGTACAAACACATTGTCTACATCGCAACAAAATCTCCAGCTGTAGACGTTCAAGGAAATAAAAATAAAACTCATACATAAATATAGGTCCGTGCTACAAATTTGAATGCGGAATTCGCAGGGCCTGCGCGCGCATCTTTATGACATAATCATACAAACGTGACGCGAATCCTGCGCTGCCATTGTTGTCGTTTTTGTAGTGTCGCCTTTGTGATATTGGACAATTATATAGCTCGCGTGTAAAAATGCGATTATTGTAGAAAGGACCGATATTATATTACTATATTTTTAGTCCTAGCATGTAATTATGTCAATCAAATAAATGCATGTGATGCCGTGTTCGGTCCATTAAAGATAATAAAAAAAATATGGAGGCTATTTGCGGAAATGCTCCAACGGCAGTTTAAGTAGTTTATTTACAGTTTCACTGACAAAATATATCAATAATAAGGCAAACCATAAAATTGTTGTTGTATAAATATGTTCACTTTGTTTTCCGGTAGCCACTTTTTTTTCATATTTTTAAGTAAAACCTACAATAATAACCTACTTATATCGACGAAAAAAACAAAGGACCAACGATGTTTAGGTTAATGATTAGGCCCATAATTAATGTGATATGTACCTATTTCACACGAATTCTTAATATAAACTTATTAACATTTATGTTCATTTTGTAGAAAAACAGATTATTTATAAATCGCGACAGTGTTTTTCATGCAAATGGACTAATTTATTTATAAGTAGTTTGTAAAATATATCATTAGATATAAAGTGTACAAATCTGTACTAATATTAATAACAACCCAGCTGATTACGAAATTATTTTATTTACTGATAGCTACGCTAGTGGTAAGTGTCATAGGGTATTAAAAATCTAAACTAAATCAATGTTAAAAATGATGGCGAAGCCGCGAGTTAAAGCTCTCTCTCTCTCCATAGTTCATCTGTAATGCAGTAAAGACGTTTGCGACGTCTTGCTTTGGAATTTTAACTCTCTGTTTTATTTCTATTCAACCTAAAAAAAAGAGAAAAACACGTTAACTTGTTATTAGGTATGTTTTTAGGTGCGCGGATCTAAAGTATTCCGAAATGTTCATTCCTATGGAGAGGAACCGGCAAAAAAACAGTAGGTTATTTTGTCAAAAAAAGTGTAGTGCCTAACATTATGAAGTAATTAAAAATATGCGTCAACAACTCAAGGAAAATTATAGCGGAGGATAAAAATATAGTGAAATCTTCCACAGCTGAACCGATTAATGAAAAACTATTAGGTATGTTATCTACGCTGTTGACGCATTCGTAATAAAACAAAAACTGCTAATAACTTAATAAGCATTCTGACTAATTCTACACCACATGAAATTGGCTCCTTCATAAATCTATTAGAGAAAAGGCTTAACGTTGGTAGTGTGTACCCGGTATAGGGAGACACGACAGTAACGGGAAAACGTGACTTTAAAGAAAAAAAAGTTTTTAACTGCGATTTACGATAGAATGGAGATATAGAATGTACATCTCCATTCTATCGTAAATCGCAGTTAAAAACTGGCAAGACGTCAATAAAATGTTTTGTTTAAACGTATGTCACCAGTAACGGTATTTTGTGGTATCTGAATGTGACCAAATTCCTAAAAAGTTACTTGCGCTTGCAATACATTTATATACTAACTAAATACTAGATTTTTGATAAGAGAATACCGGTAGATAGCTACTGCGTTCTCATTTGGACCCCGGTAAGGGACTACCACCCAGATAATTAGCCAGTCATACCCCGTGTCCAAACTAAAGCAAAACTTTGTTCCAAGTCAAGAAAAAGTAACTGACGGTGTAAGGTTCATCATAATGTTGCTTAATGGTTTTAAATTTTCTTAGTATTTTTATTACATTGTTATTTAATAGTACACATGTAAATTCGTTCCGAAGTTAATACGAGGCAACTACAATAGCTTAAATTATTATAATTGTATGCTACGAACAATGTTTCACAAGACACTTTTTTACAATGTAAACTCAGGTTATTTTAAAGTTTACAGTGATTAGGCATCCAGTTTGTACAATAATGAATACCTCCGACATTTTCATACCCTATTATCTAATGTCATCGTAATTGCTTTTATTAGTGACATTGTAATAAATTTTCACGGTCACGTTTACGTTAAACATAATATCGTATCAGCTGCATCGTCGACGTGTCTATTAACATAATACGAAGACAGTTAAACAATGATAGATGCTTAAGAATGATTATCAAGTCATTAGGCCCCGAGCACACATTTATCGCTAACTATAAAACGATAGATAATTGGTTTAGTAACACTGCTATCTAGTTATAGTAAAAGGAAGGTTTTTCTTATTGGGATATGCAGAGAAGGTCTTAATTAATTGTGCCCAGAAAAGAGCTTCCCAAAAGCTCCCAAGTTGGTATTGCGGTAGACTGTATTCGTCTCGGATGACCTCCGTGGTCGAGTGGCGTACACACCAGTTTTCAAGGTCGCCGCTCGCCAGCTCCGCGGTTCCGGGTTCGATCCCCGGACGAGTCAATGTAGGAAGCCATTTTTTTACATTGTCGCGGTTCTGGGTAGTTGTGGTACTTTCGTTGTCTCTAATTCCATAACTCTAGTGCTATAGCTATTTAGCTTGGTTTCAAAACAGTGTATGTGATGTTTTCCACCTTTATATAGCAGTATAATATATATATATATATATATATTATACTGCGCTGAGCAGCTGGAGCTACTGCGCAAAGGCAAAATTTGGTTTTGTTGCAGACTAGTTTCAGCATCGCCAGATTGACTCAAACGGTCAAGGCAGTGCGGGGTGGAAGACTAGGGGAATCAAATTTGGATTTTCCTCTTTATTTTCTTAAATGTAAGAGGAAAACCAAATGTGCATAGATTTTAACAAAAACTTGTCATCCACAAAATTTGTTCCAATTCGACTACTTTGTGAAATTAGATTTTAAACTAAAATATTTCCTATTAAAAAAAAACCCATTTTTATTAAGAACCAATTTGAACCAATTTTGTTTTTCTTGCTCTTCGTAACGAAGGACCAAAATTGATTTTTTAATAAAAATACGGTACCGTAATTGTAAATATGGCATTAGCTGTTTTGTAGTGTTTGTTCCCTCATGGGAAATGTCTCTGTATGTCAGTAATTTATTGTAATGTCTATTAATATAAAGCGCACGTGCACATCGCTTCGTGGAGCTATTGTAGGCGATCTCATGTTGGTCTTTTGTCTAGGGAAGAATTACGCGGAATTAACCAAGATACCATTGTTGTTACGCGTAAATATAATAATGTGATGTTAAACGAGTGGTGTTAACTCTAAGTGGTTTGTTTTTAGCGATTAATGTGTCGTATTTATTGCTTGATTGTTTCAAAAAATACCTAATAGATTGTTGTAAAAACTTGAGAGATATTTTTCAAAAAACCGTAGAGTGCATTTAGCTATGTTTAAACACGCTATTACATCCAAGTGATTGGAATGGAGCTATTCATTTGCAAAAAGTCGATTTATCTGCAAAGTGCAAACCTAAATCGTGGTTTTGACGTATTAACAAAGGGGTAAACATGGCGAAATTACGTAGCTATATGTAGCGATCAGTTATCTAAATTTGATTTAAGTATGATTAACTTTTTAGAAAACTATCTGTCTTAATGAATAGGTCGGTGGTTGTACGATTGGAAATGAATGTTGTTTCTACAAGTCCAAATCCAGTTGTTATTATTTTCAAGGTTTTTATACTAGCTTCCTATTTTTAAAGAAGTTGCACGATTTGTTTCTCCAATTTCATGTAGACGACTGACGTCAACGCGAACAACGTCGTGGGTACAGCTAGTTATCACATAAATGATTAATGGATAAGCACACTCTGCAAAAAGCATTGAAAAAGATTTGTCTACCCAAAGAGCTTTGGGTCTAACCTTTAGCTAACGAGAATTGAAAATTTTAAAATAACTAAATTTTTTATAAAATTCTTAGGCCCACTTGCACGAAAACCTAATTCGGAGTTAGTTGCTAACACAAGGCTAAATTCAAAATATTTTATGAAAACTGTCAATTTAAATTCGAGTTCACATAAGTAAGTTCTAAGCTCTAAGTTAAAAAGATAACCCGGGCTTGAGCAAGCGGGCCTTACCTATCTAACTTCTTTCAATCATTTGCTGATGAAATCAGGTAACCGTCAAAAAATATCAACGTTCGACAGTCAGGACCAACGGTTTAAGATGATTTTAGAATCCCAGACACACAAAAAAAAATATAATACAAACTATTTTCTTATTTTATTTCTTTACTGATAATAAATGCCATTTATTATAAGTTATTATTATATTATAATGGCATTGGTCCGCCTATGAACTTGACCTTTCTTAAACAATTGTCTATTCGGTATTATATACATCTGTTTTTACGTTCTTCTTCTTATACACGTTATTTATAAACGATTTTATTGATGTAATATTCATTTTAATTACCCATTGTTAGCGCCCGTAAAAGCTTTAAGATTATTATAGTAATACTTGGATTTTTGTTTATTTATAATAGTTGGAATATCCTAGTCATTTTGGAATGTTGACGGTTTACTCACGCACATTCTCGGGATCGCACGACTAGTTTCAGACTAAATAAGAGTCCCTAATCATAAACTGACGTTAGGCACGTAATACTTGAAAGCACAAATATAGATATGATTTCTGTGGCTAAAAGGCAAAGATGACGTTTTCTTTTTAACAATTTTTGCAATTGATCAAATTACAACTAATGCTTATAGCTATAGAAATAACCCAGACAGGCTTTTTGCTTTGGATGCTAAAAGCTTAGATTCCATTTCTGGTTACATTCTAAATGCACATTTTTTTCTGTGATAGTAAAATAGCTGTTTCTCCGCTCGCTTGGATGTCTATTATCGCGGCAAAAAGAAGCTTATGTCCTAACTGTGTACCAAATTTCATTTAAATGGGTTCAGTATTTTTGGCGTGAAAGCGCGACAGACACACAGAACTTTCGCACATATAATATTAGTAAAGATGTTGTGATGATTTCGCACATATAATTAGGCACCTAGACGTTTCCCTGTAATATAATGGCTAAATCACATTATGATTGTGACTTAGTAAAGAAATAACGTAAGACATATTACAACGCACATTATTTTTTTCATAGAAATGTGTAGGTATTTATGCAGGTTACGTTTTTGTTTCAGATACCAATCAGACATTTTGAATAGACATGACATCGTAATTATCATGTCTAATATCATAAGGTTTTTCTAAAACTAAAAACCGTACGTAATTAATGACTTAGGTGTAGGAAAGAAAAATTATTAGCCTTGTAGGTTTTTGTTAATTAATAAATGGATAATCCAAACTAATCAAAATTTCCAATGATGGATCGACTAGACCAGACTTAAAAATATATATCCGGTTCATTCTTCCGTATTTTAGATTATTTTATCGGTCTTAGCTATCTTTATATCTAAAGAACTTAAACCGTGGTGAATCTATTTATTTAGCGTGCTGGAAAGATAAATTACAGATGTAAAAAGTATTCTCAATCAAGGAAATTCTACTAGGACCAAATTTTTAATATTGGAAATATAACATGGGAAAATTTTATGCTAAGTCAATTGTTTCTGGGTTTTAGTACCTGCTTTTGTTTTCTGGTCCTTTTTCCTTTTTTCTGGTGATTTATGAATTGTGATCGTAGTGATATAACGACATAATATTAATGGGCAGTTTGACTTTTATAAATATTTATTTTTTGGAAATAGGTCCGTGTTCCAATGTAATCTGATCTGATGTTATTTAAAAAGAAAGAAATACCAATTTCTAATCAGTCAGAACTTCAATTCTAGGAACTAGCACGGTTAAAAAAAATATCGGGCTATAATTTAAAAAATCCAATATTTGACTTTTGACATTTAAGACAACCTTACATTGAGTTTTTTTGTATGACGGAAAAGGAACAAGTTTATATGTTGCTTATTATCCACCAATTTGTTATTTAGAAATATAATTCCAATCTTCAAATTAGGATGATTAAATATTCATCATTAAAAAAAAAGATTTAGGTATATAAAAATAAAACTGACTTCATTCCACTGTTGATTGAGTCCGTATCTTGAAAACGACCAATCTGAATTTACTTTATAATCTTCATCATCGTTAACGCACTTATAACAACCCACTGATGGGAATCATTATCACCTTCAGCCCTGTCATAACCCCATCCCTTTCTGCTATTGGCGTCCCTTTTGTTTATACCATTCAACTCTATCTCTTGCTAGTCGCATCCCCCTTACTCCTGCTAACTTTTTTTTGCATCATCATAGACGGAAGACGTGGTAGCCTTGCGGTTCAATTAACGGATTTGCGTGCACAAGGTTGCACATTCCAACCCAGTACACTCATTACACAAGTACCAATGTAACTTTTTCAAAAGTTGTATTATTCATTAGTTATTCTAAGACATCATTGGCTGTCGGTGAAGGATCATCGTGAGGTAACCTGGATTCTAAAAATTGGTATCTGAAATCGTCAACCCGCAAGTAACCAAACTTAGCGATCAATGCTCGTGCCTTTTCTACATGAGCCGCGGCCTGTGCCCAGCAGTAGGACATTATTTTATAAGCCGGTAGCTTTTATTAAAGACTGACATCGGACCTTCCTTTTAAACTGCCAGTTTATCTCTCTATAGACTCAAACCCTCTGATCTAATCTTTTTAAGCGACTTCATTTGCCGGAACTATTTCAATTAAACGAAATTATTTGTATTAAAATTTGAACATTGTAAAGAATGCAGTCTATTTCGAAACCATACTTTGTCTTCCTCAAAGGGCCGAGTAGGCCGACCCTTAAAAGATGTCCTCGTTTAACCCCATTAAAAAAAATACGAACCGTATTTCATTATTTTCATTGTCTCCCTGCCCTGTTCAAAATTATTTTGGGTCGGCATAATATGTATTCTACTTTCATTTATCTCTACTTATCATCTCAGCGTTTGCCCGCGCCTTGAATGGTGTATACAAATAATCCTGGTCCACCACTCTCCAGTGCCGGGAGCTGTTGAATTTCATCTTTAATGTAATCGTAGTGCAATCCTTTCTTAACTGTGTAATAGTTGCATAACATCAAGTATGACCAATAAATAGGTACATCCTGTTAGTTACATTGTTGCTGGATAAGTGATGTAATAAAAAAAATACTATTGAAATGGGTGTTTACTTATTGATAATAATTATTTTATGGCTTTTTTATGTGCATAATGATTAGGATTACTTATGTGGTCTTTCGTTGGCCTTATTGCGCGGTCTTATTTATTTGTATTTAAGCCAAGATGTGAAATGAGGACAATATCACGTACATTGCTCTGAACCCAAAGTAAGTAGCTAAACCACTTGTGTTATGGAATCAGAGACAACGAAGGTACCACAAACACCCAGACCCGAGACAATGTAGAAAAGTGGTTTTCTCCATTGACCCGACCGGGTATCGAAGCCGGTACCTCAGAGCTAGCGACACCTTGAAAACCGATGTGTGTGCCACTAGACCAAGGAGGTTGTTAAAAATGTTGATTTAGTTAGCTCGTTAAACTTTTCTTTTATTTACCAACCTAAAAGAATTAGGAGCTCAATAGTATATTGATATATTTAAACAATATACATTCGAAATGTGGTACTTCAGCCTTGATGATATTAATAGAAAAGGTAAAGGCAGTTTAACAGACTGTTGTCTCATTTATTTCATACAATTTTAAATCATATAACTGCAGCGAAATGCAGTCGTAATATTAAAAGTTGATTTTGCAGTTCCACATTTACAAATAAAACTAGCGATCGCCCCGGCTTCTCACGGTTAGACAAAACTTTAGTAAATTATACACTTAAACCTTGCTCTTGAATCACTCTATCCATTGGTGAAAACCATATACAAATCCGTTTGGTACGATTTGAATTTATCGCGCTCAAACAGATAGACAGACAGACGCGGCGGGAGAATTTGTTCTATACTATGTATAGATAGACATCGATCTAGTTCATACCGTAGTCATACCACCCTATAAATGTCTTACTGCTGGGCACAGGCCTGTTCTCATATAGAGAAGGCACGAGCATTGATCACCACGCTTGCTCATTGCGGGTTGGCGATTTCAGATTCCAATTGTTGGAATCCAGGTTTCCTTACGATGTTATCCTTCACCGTTTGTCATTGATGTCTTAGAATAATTAAGAAAGAACATATAACTTTGAAAAAGTCACATTGGTACTTGCCTGTAGTGAGTTCGAAACTGCAACCTTGTGCACACAAATCCGTTCATTGAACCACTAGGCCACCACGACATGTTCATCCCATCATACCCATAACTATAGATTTAATCTTAAATTGTAATGATTATTTAAATGATTTCCGGACAATAATAATTATTTATTTGTTTGGTAACTGAGCATTGCAGCAAACTAAATATAGTTTGGCATTGAAATAACTATTATAATATCAGCTGTATTCGAATCGTTTCCGAATTCATATCCGAATAAACTTTGGTATTCAATTAATTAATAAGTGTTTTGGGCGCATGATTGATATTGATAAAATGTACTGCATTAAAATCTTATGGTTTTCGTTTTGTAAAATTATTTAAATTTATTACAACTAGAGAACTATGCTGTCGTTTATTAAATTACATGTTTCCGGACTATAATTTGATATTTATATATTTTTTTTATAACTAACAGCGATGCATCAGACATTATAGTTTGGCATTGAAATAACTTTTATAACTGTATTCGACCAGTGAATAAACTTTGGTTGATGGCACGGATAGTCCAGTGGTATAGCACACCACCACATGCGTACGTGCTGCGGATTCGATTTCCGCATGGGACAAGCATAAGAGTGTTTTACAAATGCTTGTTCTAAGTCTGGGTGTTACATGTGCATGTGATTTTAATTTTTCTGAAACATCCCACGACGCCACGATTAAATTCCTTAGTGCGGGAGGGAGTCGTTTTTTTTTAAATAAGAACGTAAATACTTTTTATTAAGGCAAATTTTAATGACTTTTTTGTAGAATGCTAAAGTCAAATAACACTAGAGACTATTGCGATTGCACTTTATCTCACAAATCCCAAACAGTTATATTTATTTGAATTTAATGATTTAGAAATAATAAGTGCAATGTGTGTTCCAAGGGGGAATCTTACCCACGTCGCGCACAGGTGTGGTGTGTGACCTATACCACTCGGCTATCCGTGCAGTCGAAATTCCCAATTTATGCAACCCCGTGCTGGGGTTGCATAAATTGGGTCCACGAAATCACTATATTTAAGTAATGAAACAGTAAACCGCAGGTGAACAAGGAAGTACAAAAATCAACCTTAGTGCTTTAAAACAAGAGTGCTCTTGATATAGTGAAAGTGTAAATACTGCTGTGCGGGCTACTCTATTACCTAGTCGGTCCAAACTGTGCATCAGCTTGACATAATGGGTATGTTACTATGAGGTGGTTAGCGTCCTACGTTAAAACTTGAGTTAAAAGTACATAAGCACGATAAAGGACGTAAAACATTATTACGCAAGTAATAAAAATAAATATTAAAGGTAGATTTTCAATTGAAGATTTTACGTAATTTTTATTTTATAGTAAAAATGTTGTGTTTTAGTTATTTTATGAAGTACCTAAAAGTACAATTTTAGATTATGCGTTTGTATCTAGGAGTGATAATTTTTTACATAGTAGTAAAAATATGTGACATTAATCAAATTTAAGTATTCTTTCTGTTTTGCTGTCCAATGTTTATTGTTCACTAAATTTATTGTTGCTGGCTCATTATTTTAACAATGCCCGAGTCCCGTATCATTTCACGCAAACACATAAGTGTACATTATTTCATATGAAATACAAAAAAATATGTATAAATTTTTGGGCTTGTTAATATTGAAAATAATAATATGATTGATGTACTCACAACTGTCATATAAGCTTCCTTTCTCAGCTGTGCTTCACAACACACACACAACAATAAAAACAGACTAATTTTTATTAAACTCATATTTAATTTACTATCACGACACAAAAATGCTACAACATTAAAATATTCGATGACCTAATATGTCGATTTAATAAAAATAATAAAGTTATAATTTTAAATATGGGTGTTTCGCGCCACGTTCTCATCTCAATACTCGAAACGCGGCAGTCCAAGCAGGGGTTTTTATCATTCAGCCTTTTGCACGCACCCTGCGTCACCGCTCGTGTTATGAATGCGACCGATGTGTATCGCGGAAAAACAATAAAATTTTCATTCATCGGTCGCTACGTTTCTATAATACCGTGCGTAATAAGTAAATGATCAAACTCATTTATAATTTTGTGTGCCGTCTTATTTATTGTTCTGTTCAGGGCCGGTATGTTTCAAGTGCAGTATGGTACGGTGAACAGATTTGTTGTAAGCCTAAGATTGCATGCCAAGCGGTATAGTTATATGACTAACTACCATTGCGTGATGGGCTGCGGGTTTGACTTCTGCATGCGACGAACGTGTGATCCGCAAATCTTTGTTCGATATAAGTCTGGGTGTTCTTGGTGAATGTGATCTAAATTTTTGTGGAACTCCCCGCGATACAGGATGATGGAGTATGTACCTAGTGGGTACTGGGTATTTACTGTTTAGAAATACTCAGTACAGCTCTGGGTCAGGAAGTTAGGCGGTGTTAACACCCCCGCGCCTCGGTGCGCACGTAAAGCCGTTGGTTCCGCGCCTGATCTTTCTCCGGTCATTTCTGTCTGCCGTCCCATCGGACTATGAGGGTGTAGAAATAGAGAGTGCAACTGTGTTCGCGCACACGGTTGCAATCTCTGTTGAGAGAAGCCGCCGTGACCAAAATTCGGTCAGGAGGACATTATTATTCAAATGTGCCTTTAATGTAAAAGAAGAGGATTTAATATTACATCACAAAAGTGACGAAATAAATTTTTATTTTTCATTTGGAACCAAAGACCAAAAAGTTTGGAAAAGCGATGCCAAAATTTAAGAAAAATGTAGAATGCGTTCCTTTCTTCAAAATACGTTTGGATTTTAAATCAAAGCAGAGAGTGACCCCTGTTTTATGATTTCTGTGATTACTCGTTACTAAGCCTTTTTTTTTGTACAAATTTCTTACGTTTTTTTTGTCTAGGTTTTGATCCAAAACCGGCTACCACCGCGCTAAGATTACTTGGCTGTATCGAATCCGGTCAGTCGACCTTCAGTAGTGTTATTAAATTAGTGTTTCTAATTCTACCATTTTAGCTTAGATTGTGGGTGTGACTTATTTAAATAAATTTCATATGAAAAAATACAACTAGATATAGTGAGACATATTTGGCACAAACAGCTCATACCTATTTTCAAGATTTTAGAAAAAAAAATCACATCATAAATTTTACCATAATTGTTTTATTAATATAAAGGCCAAAACCTTACACATAGCACACCCCATAGGTCTTAGGAATCCGTTTGTTTTATTTAAGTTAATTTAAATAATTATGGTAATAGGGCTTCCCATGTGCACATTCGAACGCGTTCTGACTATAAATGCGTTTATTGTATACCAACGTATGTTTTTGTTGAATATATTCATATATTTTTTTAATAGTTATAGTTTTGTGTTGGGTGGTCTATTGTTTTGAAGTGAACTATTTGCCTTTAAAATAACCCACTCTTTATCCAGTTTATGGTTATCAGGCAAGGCCGAATATTTATTGTACAAAAAAGATTATTTTTTTAAATGTTTTTTTAATGTAAAGCGAAATTTCATAGTCATACTTAGACAATCGAAAAGCGTTGATTTTGCTGGATTAATTATAATATTTTTTAGCGAATGCTGGATATTTTTGACATTTTATTTAAACTGCGTGTTGCTACTTTGACACTACGACACAACTAAGTGTGTCTCACCGAGTGTACCTGTAGGACACTCATGCCCGAGTGTTCAAGTTTGGGACATTTATTGCTACACACAGACACTATCCAGATAAAGAAATGTTGTGATGTTAACAGTTACTGCAACTCAAATTATCAAAAAAAATTGTCTCGTATGGTCTTTAAATTATTTTGCCGATTGTTATTATTTCCACTCAAACAAACATCAATTTTATGCAAGTGTAAACAAAGTTTATTTAAGACGGACTAGTTTTGTTTTGTTGAAAAAGTCATAAAAAAAAATTAAGTGGCAGCGCAAACTAAACCTTATACGTAAGCGTTACAGTTGTTTTAAACTAAAACTTGTGTTTGTTTACATGTTTGGTAAATCAGTTACGAACGCAGTAAACGTCGCTTGAAACTTTCAGTTAGTAAGTAAATGTCTCACTGTAGTTTGAAGATCTCTTCTCATTTAGAATAGTATAATTTAGTACATACCTACTGTTGTTTTTTTATAACTATGTATCTGCGTAACAAGGTTGTAACGTACAACTTATAATAAATTGATTTATATAACGACATTCCTAAGGATTTGATAAAAACAACTTCATCATCGCTCCTACAGATAAAAACAGCATCGCACGCATTTATCGCACGTCCAAAGCTATATAAAGTTTAGTATAAGTTGCCATTGCGTTCATTATGGGTATCTACTTATGTACATTTTTTTATTAATATACATTAGATATTATTACATCTTTATTGAACTACAAATATTTGTTGGTAATTTCTCAAGTTTGTTTTTATTTATTTTTTGAAAGAGATTTACGCAGTTAGCCTAAGCGCAGGCTTTGACTGCTTTACCGGACTTCAAGTTTTGAGGCCTAGTTACCTTAACTGACGGGATTTGGATGCAAGGGCTTCTTCTTCTTCCTGCTCTGTTCCCAATCTGGTGGTGTAATATGTGTTCCTCTTCCATTCAGCCCCACTACTCGTCATCTCAGCATTCACTTCTTTCTTTCTCATATCATCTTTCTGACAATCCATCTCTATCTCGTTCTTCCTCGGAATGGAAGGGCTTCTATCCTAAGAACTATTGTTACTTACATCTCCTAATATGAATTCTAAAACACTACTAAGTAGTATATACTCGATATATTGTTAAATTTAATACACAAAGATTTTAATGGAATTTTAAGTAACAACTCTCAAACAAATAAATATAAAAAAGAGGAACGACACCGTCTCACCCATTTGGGAACTACGATGCCTCTATACACAAATATACACGTATGTATTATAACACTTGAAAATAAATAGGTTTTCCAAACAACATAGTTGAAATAACGATAGTCAAATGATTAAGAGTTAATATTTTTTAATTGTTGCAGTGTGTAAAAGATGCGGCCATGTCTCCGGGCGCGCCAGCTGTTGAGGGGGAGCGCACGGAACTGCTGGGCTCGCTCACCACGCAGCAGCAGCAGCGGACCAGCGCGAGGGTCATCAAGAAGCTGCGCCTGGAGCCGCCAGCAGATCGGGACAAGAGGAAACCGGGCTCTGATGGTGAGGGAACAGTTGAAGATGACAAAGTGCAGCAACTGCAATGAGATTTATTAGGCTTAAACCTTTTTTTGTGGGCAACCTGGTATTAGATTTGTATTGGGGATCCAAGCTTACACCATACTAACTTTTTTTTAGGTTTTTATACAAAATTAATAAATCGTAGAAGACTAGTTAAACAAGAAATTCAAACTTAAAAATCTGCTTTTTTTTGACGTGATAACGTCTTTAAAATCGTTTTAGTCGGGTGACATGTTCAGAAACTTGTGTCACACCAAAACCTCACGAGCGCGATCGCAGGTATAACGAGAGAGAGACGGACCGATCTCCCGTCTCATCTCGAGCGCTGCCAATCATTCCGTGAAACTTTTTATTTTTATTTTTATTTTTATTTTTATTTTTATTTTTATTTTTATTTTTATTTTTATTTTTATTTTTATTTTTATTTTTATTTTTATTTTTATTTTTATTTTTATTTTTATTTTTATTTTTATTTTTATTTTTATTTTTATTTGGATTCGATCCCTACGCTCAAGGCCCGCGTTAGAATCTATGCAATAGCTCAATAAGTACAAAAATCACTAAGTTTAAAAAACTGAAATCTTGGTGACCCAGACCAGAACCAGCTCCTCCACGCTGGTGGCGCTGCAGTCACTCGAGATGTTATTGTTATTATGAGAATATCATGTAATCTTGATTTAATCTGAAATAAAACAAGGCTCCAACCTAATACATTCCACTGGATTCTTATCTGTGATAACGTCTTTAAAATCGTTTTAGTCGGGTGACATGTTCAGAAACTTGTGTCACACCAAAACCTCACGAGCGCGATCGCAGGTATAACGAGAGAGAGACGGACCGATCTCCCGTCTCATCTCGAGCGCAGCCAGTCATTCCGTGAAACTTGTCACGCGGAATCCTCACGAGCGGAGGCTGGCATAGCGTTCGAGTGAGTGGACCGATCTTCCGTCTCTCTCACTCTAGCGGCATACAAACGAATGGAGATTTTCTCGAGCGGTTAAGTTTTCGTTGAATGTTTAACAGTGAAACAAACTATGAAAATTTGAAAAAATTGTTATCTTCATTAATTCCTTACTTCCCAAAAACTTATATCACCAATAAGACGTTATCACGTAAACATCTCGATCGTAAACCTACTTTACAAACAACCAATTTTTTTTAAATATAAAATAAAGATAGTGGCCTATAAATGTCCCATTGCTGGGCACAAGCTTCTAGGCAAGCGAGGTGATCAATCCGTTTCTTCTCTATATAGTGTTATTTATGATCTGTATAATCGAAATCCTTACTTATTTACTAATATTATAAACGCGAAAGTTTGTATGGATGTTTGTTACTCTTTCACGCAAAAAAAATTGTGTCCAAAATATAACGATAAGTCGTAAGTGTCAATTAAGTAGGAAAAAATTCTGCCATCTGCGAGCTATTCTGGCGTGCGCTGCAAAAACCGTTAGAGTTACAAGTATGTAATGTATGACGGAAATGTTTATCTTAAAGAGTCCAACAAAAAAGCCCGCAATAGCATAAATTTATCTTGTATGTGTAAGCCAATATTGCCAAAATATTGAACCATAAATACAATCAACATTTTCAATTTATTTCTAATGTACGTTTGGTAGTAACAAATCGATACTTATATCGAAATAAATACTTTTATCGCTTCTGGTAGATATTACAAATGCAAAAGTAACTCAAACACTCTGTCTGTTATGCTTTCACGGCTTAACCTCTCAAACAATTTTGATGAAACTTTGTATGTGGTAACCTTGGATCAGAGTATTTTTTGCAGCGATAACCGACATCCTCGCAGTCGAAGCCGCGGGCAAAGCTAGTAACATTATAATTATTAAACTAGAGCTAGATCAGAGGTATTGATTTACAAACACTAGTTATTTAACAACTTACAATTAGCAACTTATTAAAATTTACAAGATATAAATTAAATAGGTAAGTCCTTGTGGATGACTTATGAGATTATTTAAAAAGGAAGAGTTTAGACAGGAGAGAAGAGAAGAGTTAGCCAAACTTACCCTTACTCCTCCCTTACTTTAAGGCCTTTGTGTAACTGTGGGACGGTGGGCCCTGGTAAAATGGAAACAGTACGCTGCCATATTCGAATGCTATCCACTTCCGGCTAGCTAAATAGAGTTTAGGAATAATCCTAAACTCTATTTACCTAAAAGAAAGGATTCAATAACTTATGAACCATGAGGGATGTTGACAACATCTTTTTTCGAATATCCGTCATGAAGATTAGTAAAGAGGATACTTACGACGCTTTATTGATTTGAAATGTCGCATGACGTAACCGTCTAAGTTTTGTGTAACATCGTGACGTAACAAGCCCCACTCCTGAACTTTGATTAGCTTTATCTCCTTAGTTTTTAGTTATTCTGAAAAATTAAAAAATACGTGTGTAATATTTTTTTATTATTTAATTTACGGACTAAATATATATTTACTTTACATACCCAGTTAACATCCCATAAAACAACCTACAATTACGGAATAGTTTAATTATCTTTAACGTCCTTCTTGCTCCAGTTAAACATAAACTGAGAGAATATAGAGTTAATTGCAATTATATTTCCTGAAAAATTACA
This sequence comes from Diachrysia chrysitis, assembly GCA_932294365.1. Classification (NCBI taxonomy): domain Eukaryota; kingdom Metazoa; phylum Arthropoda; class Insecta; order Lepidoptera; family Noctuidae; genus Diachrysia; species Diachrysia chrysitis. The sequence continues at coordinate 596,508 of OW028659.1, read as the reverse complement.
GATATACCCGAATGTGAAACGCCGAGTAAAATAGAGGACAAAGAACTGAAATTCCCAACAGTTAAACAGCGGATGCCGAAGGCCCTATGGTCTACTGACGAGAAGAACTTGTTTTTCGAGGCCCTGAACGAGTACGGAAAAGACTTTGACGCTATAACCGCATACATCTGTGCCAAGATGAAGAAGAAAGGCATGCCGGACGTCAATCTGAAGACCAAGACTCAAGTCAGCCATTTTTATTACAGAACCTGGCATAAGCTGTCGAAACATGTGCATTTTGATGAGAGTGAGTATCAAAATTAAATATTTTTATTTATGGAAAACTTTCGCAAATTCCGATTCTAGCCTCCACTTTCCCACAGCTGGGTAAAGATCTTTCAGGTGCTTCACAAACGTTATATGGATATGAGGTCTCTAGTTGATCAAATAGTTTTAACAACTAATCTGATTCAATACATCTTCTATACCTACATTTCCGTTCGGAGTAATCTCCAAAACTGTTAAACCGTTTTAAATACTTTAACATTATGAAGGAGATAAAATCAAGTGTGACAAAGGCTATAATTTGCTGATACGATTAAATCATTTATTCTGTAAGTCAGATGATTAAAATGACTTTGTAGCAAAGATCCACGAGGGCGAACAAGCTAGTGATAATAATACAATGATATGAGTGATACAAATTAATGTCTTTTGGCTAATCATAGTCATATCCGTCGTTAAGTGCAACACGTGTAACACGGAAGGTTGTGTATCCTATTAATACCATGAACATGCTTATTTATTTTCTAATACGTTAACATTAAATAGATATTATAGGTAGGTATATGATTTAGTGATAGACACGATTTTATAAATGGTGGAGAAGATTTTCATGTGGAAAAATGAAAAGTCAAATCAAAATAAAAAAAAGTACTTTCTAAAAGTCTATTAATTTTCTGTCTTTCCTGTCCATTCAAAGATTGTCAGGAAGATATTGCAATTAGCGATAAGACCGCCATTGTACCTTATAAACTTGATATCTTAAAATTCTGTATCTTTTTTTCTGGTGTACAATAAAGAATGTATAATAATATATAATACTTTCTTAGTTATTCTAGACGCCGATAACTAATACTCGATTAATCAAGAAATGCCTTAAAGTCTTTTTGATTTACCATAGGATACTGTGTTACCCAGTAAAATGGGTTGTGGAGGTCATATAGGCAGTCGCTCCAGGTACGTCCGGTAAGACTAGAAGGCGACCCCAACATAACTGTTTGGAAATCAGGCAGACTTGTTGACTTCCATACATATGAGCGTTTCGGTCAGCGTTAACCCGCCTATACACAGACTGCTCGAGCAGATATCCAGTGATCAACATACACTGACCTGACTGCTCGAGCTATCGACCGCTCTCGCGTGTCATTAAATGTCACGTGCGGTTTTTTTTAACTCGCTTAAAGTAGTTAAACTGTTTCAAGCAGTCCTTGTATGTATAGAGGGGGGGGGGGGGCTGGTATGTAGAATTAGAGAATAAGTAGCTGTTTCCAGGAGCTCCGCCCGCGTAGATGTCAGTTATGGCGGCAAATATATAGCCTATGTCCTTTCTCAGGCTCTAGACTATCTGTGTACCAAATTTGATTTAAATCGGTTCAGTAGTTTTGGCGTGAAAGCGCGACAGACAGACAGAGTTATTTTTGCATATATAATATTAGTGAGGATTGTGTGATTTACTTGTGACTTTATTATAACGTTAGTCTGCACTTCCGTATGTAATTAAACTTTTCAAATGTCAAAGATATGTCGTCAGTTTAGTTTATATATAGGTACAAGATAAAGAGTTGACATGCAAGTAATATTACAACTGGTTCTTGTGATATTAAAAAAGAGCTACAAGTTTTTTTTTGACAATATGTAGAAGTAGGTTTGGTTTGGCAGACGGCTATATTTTATGAGTCTATGAACAAAAAATGTAGGAAAAAAACAATTCTTTATTAGGAACTGTTTTTTAATTAGGCACCTTTGAAGTCTGCCGGCCCAGTAATTTAGTTCAGTATAAAATCTGACTCGATTATAGTTTGAATTTTTTATCTCACTCTAGGCCATCATGGTAACGATAGCAAAGATAAAAAACACGATAAACTTTTTGCATCCCTCTTTTGGTATTTACTATTCAGGGTTAAAAAACCCATTAATTTCTTATTCGTATTTAAATTTAACTTAATGTCGTAATAAATATTTTGCAGATGTAAAAAAAGTAGCCCAGGAATTGTACGCATTGATAAACTATGGAGAACTGCGGAAGAAGCTGGTTTCGGTCAACGAGAAGACGTGCGCGCGGCTGGGTGAGATGGTGCTATGTGGCAACATCGTGGTCCGAGCGAGAGGGAAGAACCTTCGCGTAAGGACGCCCATGTGCCGTGCGTTAAGGCGACTCAACCAGATCACTGGTAAGTTTCTAAATGTTGAAGTTGATGGAAAAAGGTTTTTATATGAGGACGTTGTCGAATCCTGAAGTATCATTTTCAGTATAGATTATGGGTTTGAATGTATAAGTATCAAATATTTGTTAGTCTCTGTGTTGTGGTCGTGAGTAAAATATTGTCCATGTGAACTACGACTACTTAAGCAAAAAAACTAGGTGTAAAATCAATGGCGTTGCTTGCTTTTAAAGCACAGAGAGCTCCATAGTCAAACGGCGGTAGACAGTTTTAACATGAACTGTTGGTCGGTCTTAACTAGCCATGATCCGTTAACAGTAGTGTTGGGTATTTATGTGGTGCGTGTGGCAGAGCTGGCGCTGGGCACGCGCGTGTGCTCGCGCGCGCAGGTGTCGCTGCGCGCGCGCTCGGGCGCGGCGTGGGCGCGCGTGCAGGCGGCGGCGCACAACCCGCGCGCCGCGCTGGCGCTGCCGCTGCGCACGCGCCTGCGCGCGCTGCTGGCCGCGCTGCGCCGCCGCTGGCGCGACCACGTATCCTTTACACTGCCGCACTGCGACACACCTATCATACGTGTCTCAACTTTCTACCACGCTGGAAGCGCAAGATCGCTTGCACAGCTCCGGCGATAACTTCAAATAGCAAGGAGTCAACGAAAAATTACATGGTTTACAGAAAAAAAAATCTAGCAACATTTAACCATAAAAAAATTAGAAAGTAATGTTTTCAAAAAATTGAACGATCAAGATATCTTGTGGTCACTACACGACACTAACAGAAACTTGTAAATAACAGCAGGTTCCAAAACTAAAAAAAAAAAAGAAATGTCCATCTTGTTTTATTAAAATAAGATATTTCAGTCCCAGTATCACCTACGATTTCAAAGGAAATAAATTTTAGTTTTTACCTTATTTTAATTACAGTACAATTGTAACTGTCACACAACTCAATATTACAAACTAGCAATGCCCCGCGGTTTCACCCGCGTGTGTAGACCCTAACTGTAAGACATCTTTTTTTTAAGTTAATCTGCTATTTGGAATGGAAACGAACCTAACAAATAAAAATCACGAGTATCGGTTCACCTGTTCTTGAGTTATAAAAGGTGTAACTATCCTGACTTTATTTTATATATTTAAATACATAAACTTCAAAAATATGAGTTAGTACTGTCCCTTTGATAAGCAAAAATTTTATCATTCTATAAATGTTATGATTACTAAACTGATTCAATCCACAAAAATCTTGAAATCCATAACTCTGCCAGTGCTCTCATATCGGCAAGCTCACGGAGAGCGACTGCAAGCTAGAAGACGGACAGAAGGACGCAGAAGATTACGAGATGCGGCTCTGTGAAGAGAACGAACCGAACAGGGAACTCGAGGAACATCTGAATCTGGAGACGGACAGAATCATCCTGCAAGGTATAAGGTATTTTATAATATAGCCGACATACAGGCAAGCGGTGCATCTGATAAGCCCTGATTTACTTATTTTTTTTGAGTTATTTTTAACTGGGAAATGTCGTAATATACAATAATAACTTTATTCCTCTAAGATTTAAATAAAATATTCGTTGTCTCAGATTCCATAACACAAGTGCTTTAGCTACTTACTTTGGGTTTAGAGCAATGTATATGATGTTGTCCACATTTATTATTTATTATTATTTATTGATCGTCAACTTTCGAGATTGGAGGCCATAAATACAGAATAAACTTTGTATAGAACAAAAGGCTCCGAAGAAGCTGGCACTCCACGTGGGCCCGCGGCCCGACGCTGTCATCCACCTGCCGGTGATCAGCCCCAGCGAGCAGCTGTCCAGCCAGAAGATATGCTTTTCTTCGTACTTGGAGAGGATGGGCTCCCAGAGGCATAAGGATAGCAGTGGTGAGTGGAACATTCTTATTACTTTTAATTGTACACAAATAACATTTTTAATATTATACAAAATAAGTAACCATAACTTTCTATTATTCTATTATTTCCTTCTTTCTTTCTAAAAAACCGGCCACTCTCACCTGCAGCATGTCTCGTACTGGTAGTTAGTGTGTACTGTACACCTATACTATGAGGTTATCCGTGCAGTCACCATACAGTAATCTATATTTACTTCCATTTTCGTTTAAAAAAACAAAGAAATTATTAGGCGTCATTTATTTCTTCTATTAAGAGACATACTATAATTTTATCCACAGCAAAAATACGCACCCCAAAACGCCAGCGAAAAGACAGCACGACCGACAAAGACAAAGAAATAGAACAAAAGAAGTTCAAACTGGAAGACTCTGACCGACTGATCAATATCGAAGATACCGCAATAGACGGCATCGAGCTGATGGCCAATTACAAGAGTCTCCAAGAAGACGAAGAAAAACCTAGTACAGAAGATGAAAAAGACCGAGAGACTGCGGAAGAAGATCCCAGCTATCTCCAGGATAAAGATATAGGAGACAAGGAGTGTGAGCGAGACAAAGATATGTCGGAGAAAGAGAAAGACAGCTTCTCGGAAATGGAAGACGATGAGAAGTATATTAAGAGTGATACGGATAACGAAAGTGATGGGAAGGATAAGACGAAGGAAACTAAGTTCAAGAATTTAAAGGTTTGTTGATGCTTTTAGTTGACATCTATACTAATATTATAAATGTGGAAATAACTCTGTGTGTCTGTTATGCTTTCATGGCTAAACTACTGAACCAATTTATTTATTTATTTTATTTATTTATTTCGGGAAAAAAAACAGATACACATTATGTCTTAATAATAAATATTACAGATACTAATGTATATATGTTAAATCACAACGTTATCCATATCTTAATTAGAAAAATATTTTAATTTGAAACTAGCTTAAACGAGTGAATCTTATAAGCCTGCAAAAATAAAATAAATAAATAAATTGGTTTAGTAGTTTAGCCATGAAAGCATAACAGACACACAGAGTTATTTTTTATAATTTGGACGAAACTTTGTATGACGTAAGCTTGGATCCTTCAAATGGACATTATTAGGCTTATTTTTGCCGCGATAACGGACACCCACGTGGGCAGAGACGCGGGCAACAGCTAGTAACCAATAAAACAATGTAGATATTCGTGGGATGAGTAATTGATTCGTATTGTAGGGGTTTCATTTATTTTGTTGCAAAATGTGGAGTGTATTATAACGATTCGATAAAATATCGGTAAGATTGCCATGCTATATTATATACACCAATAAGGCCTTCTTATCCCATACTAGGCAATACTTGTGTTATGTCAACCAGACATCCGATAAACATACTTATATATTTATAAATACATAGATATTATACATAAATTACATCCAGACACAGAACAAATTATCATGATCATCACACATTTGTGTCATGGATGAGAATAGATTCCACGACATCCGGTTTAGCAGTCAGAGTCACTAACCTCTTGACCAACAGGCCAGTCAATATTATGTAGTCTTTTTAGTGAATGTTTTATTTAATTTGTCAGAATTTTTGTCCACACGAGAATAATATTAAAGTCCCATTTAAAATTCCCTTTCTTCTATCTAACGTAGGTCAAATTTCGCCTCCGTCCAAAAAAGCGTGGGGGCAGTATCTACACGTTAGTGACTGACAAAGACCCTGAGGAGTCGAAGGTTGAAGAACCGGTCAAGGAAGAGGAGGTGAAGCCGGACATCGATGTGGAGCTCGCGATCCGGCAGATCCGGAAGGGCTGGAGCGAGCTGGATGCGGGGGAACTTACTGTGGGAGATCTGTATCTCATGGTGAGAGCGATACTAGAGTAGTTTGAAGTGGAGCCGGTTAGGCTGAAGAAGATGAACTCGCACATGTAATAATTTAAAATACAAAATTTATATTAAATATACAAATAACAGACGTAATCTGCTATTACGATTGCGACGATCTGTAATTAAACAGCTGAACTGGTTATCTTGAATAACGATCTTGATGAAACAAATAAAATGGTAATCGAAATCGGTTTATTCAACTATGAGCTATGATGTCACAGCTATGTGTTATAATTGTATCTAAGCATGTGCTTAGTTACAATTATAACACACCTCTTTATGGGTTGAAAATTATAAGAAAATAAAACAAGAGTATAGATATACTATTATTTGTATGCGTTTTTTATTGTTGCAGTTCGGTTCTCGATCAAAGCTCGAACTGGACTACTGGTGGGCGGAACCCACGCCGCCTTTGCCACAGCCTCAGAAACTAACAGTCGCCATACCATCCGACCGTTTACCCGACAAACGAGACAAATCTGACAAGTTATCCGACAAATCCGACAAAATGTACGACAAAGGAGCAGACAGTTCTGTGGAAGATGAGAAGGAGAGAGCTAGAGAGAGTGATAATGATATGTTGTCTCCAAAGAATACGTTTAGCCAGGACAGCAATGATGGAATGTCAGGCGATGAGAGAAAGTGTAAGTACTTGCATACTTATATTTAAAATAAACATTATTCACATAATATATTTTTTATGATGGAGATATTTCGAATTTGTTTAAAGAACTTTTGGACTGTGAGTAGGGCTAATGGACTTATTGTCATTACATAAGTTTATTTATTATGTACAAATACCTAAAAATAAATTACACCAAGTAACGGTGAGAAAAAATCCTGAGGAAACCTGAATTGACAGAATTGAAATTGAATTGAAATTTTTGATTTGAAAACCTGAATTGAAGAGACAGAAATGTAAAGTTAGTGAGTGTGGTGATCAAAGCTCTCTCCTACTCTATATGAGAAACGCCCCATTGCCAAACAGAAGGACAAAATTACACGCCATTTCATTCCATTATAAAATACATAGTAGAAAAAGAAAATTAGAACCTCAGGCAGGACTCGAACCCGCGACTACTGGTTAAACGCACCAGTCACTTTACCAGCTAAGCTTCAGAGGTCATTAATTCATGTTCAAATTACTCCTACTTGTTACACGTCTTAGAGCGACGTATGCGACATCCAGTGAACCAATATTTCGAGGAGTTTCACCGACTTGGTTAACAATAGGTTAATTCAGAAATATGAGAAATGAAGAAGCCCAATACTATTATTTCTTTCTAATATTTGTATTTAATTACAAATATTCGCTCAGCCTGCGTAATGCAATAATACACACAATTAAATGATGAAAACCAATCAACTAAATCCTAAGTTGCAAATGCTTGAGGAATCCATCAACTGCATAAAACAATATTTAAACCATAATATCTGATTATCCCCATTCTTCACCATCTAGAACATTCTATATTGTTCCCTCTGACGAGTTTATGATGGTAGGTGAACAGCTAGCGTCTCCGGAGCACAAGTCCTCGTCTGGTGGCGGCACCCTGAAGGTGGTCAGCAAGCTGATCAACAGGCCGCAGGCGAGCCCGCAGGAGAATGGCTTCTCTATGCTGGGGGATAGGTAGGTGGGAGGTCTCATATAAAAATGCCTTTACTTACTTAACTGCTTCGTACTTTAACAATAACGGACTTTTTATTAAGTTGCCATACCTAAATTCACATCACACAAACACCATTGCCATATCTAAATTAACCGATCAACGTAGTTTTAAATATCTACGTAATAAAAATTAAAACAGGTTAAAGCGGTTGTTGGCGCTAGCGGGCAACCCGCACGTGAGCGCGTCTGCTAACGCGTCCATCGCGCGCTGCAACTGCGGGCACGTGTGTCCCGTGCAGAGGAAACAGGTACTACAAATAGAAGTAAAAAAGTATTTTTAATTAGGATCAACAAGCCCGCACATGCCCGCCCATCAACAATGATAACCAACGAATACCGCTTAGACATTTAACATCGGTGTTTCTTAGGAAAACGATTGACTGTCTTTAAAATCCGCAACGAAAGAAATCAGTATAAATGAATATTTGCACTGCAGGCCAAAGGCCTCACATTCCTCTTTCCACACGCTTCTGTTGACTGTTATTTGTTGCTATTCCTTTCAATAAATAAATAGGAGTCAAAAAATTTTTTTGTACTTTCCAACACTGCAAGCTGAGGCTAAAAGAATAAAACAGGCAAACATAAGATCAGCAACTAAGTTAGGTCTAGTTGCCAAGCACCACGTCTAAGGGCGAAATGCTAAAATAAATGAGTCGTCGAATTGACATTAAACACGAAGCTACAGGTAGTATAGTTGGTCGCGTGTGTCCCGCAGCAGAAGCCGGCGGCCTGCCCCGCGCCGGCGGCGGCGGGCGCGCCCGAGGACGCCGTGTTCCGCTACCCCACGCCCATCGCGCCCAGGCCCGACGCCAAGGACGTAAGTTATTTTTATACTATATTACGTGACTGTCCAAAGGTTGTCTGAAGATGTCGATTTAAGTAGTCCTCGTATATTTAAAATTACACAATTTGGGGAAAGGACGATTTGTATTTCCCACAAATTATCTAAAAATTTGCGTCGAAAACAAAACATACTTCACTTTTACACAAATCGGCCTCTTTTGATAAAATATTATGCGATTTGTCACCCCCATAACCCCTCCCCATTTGTGATTCACCCCGCATATTTGATTCTCAAACCTTCCCCATATGTATGGAACACCCCTACCATACGTATAATCCCTCATTATGCGACACTCAACCCCCCATATGTATTACATTTATTCATGTGTGATTATCCACTTCGTCATCCCCGTGTGTGTTACGCTTCCGTCTTCTCCGGAATGAAGGAAGTTTAAAAAGATTTCACCACCTCAAAAAATAAGTTGGGGTAATGCCAGTATATGTCGTTGGCGCTGGCATCAAGCGCTTGCCATTTGTTGAACGGGCTGCGTTCAGCAAACGCAACGTCACCCAGTTGGCTCTCATAAGTGTGTGTTGTGCAGCCGCCGGCGGCCAACGTGCTGGAGGGTCTGCCGCGCTGGCGGCGCGGGCGGCCGCGGCACGCCGACCGCCGCGTCGTGGTGCAGCGCCTGCTGCCGCTGCTGCCCAAGCTGCCCTCGCCCGCCAGTACGTACACACGACATGCTATCGGGCCACTCATGCCGCCAGCTGGCACAGGCTTGCTCAGGTCGAACTAGCTCTTTCTACAAAAGGCTAGTCTAAAAAAGACACTGCATTTATTTACACAATATTTTTAATTACTTTAATCTAAAAAAAAAATGTCTGGACTTTAAAAGAGGCTGACCCCTGAGTTTGTTTCGACATTTCTTCTCAGGGTAGCCAGTTAGGAAATGTCGAATCCAGCGAGCTCAAAAAAAATGTTTTATGTGACTTGTAAAAGTGATGATTTTTTATCTTAGTTACAAAAATAAATGATTTAATTTGATTTGATTACATCCACCTTCTCCAGATGGCCCAAACACATTATAAGGGGCAACAGAAGACTGAAAACTGGCAACTCCAAAATTGCTTGTATTAAAATACTTTTTAGTAGTTATATAAAACATTGTTTATTTTATTACCTTAGACTTGGTGCCAATGAAGATAGTGCCGAACTCTCCGCCGGCTCCTCCGCGGATACTGCCGAAGCCGCCGCCGACATCTCCTTCAGAGTGAGTCGCCGCGAAAAATATACAAAATAAGTTTTTTGATCGCCATTACTGCCGAAAATACACACGACAGACATGGCAAAGCAGAAAACAATTATTTACGTAACTTTTAATTTATTCACTTACAAAATAATTTACAAAAAATTGCAAACAATTTACGCATATATACATTTTTCGGGATCGATTTCGATTACTTTTAGATCCAAACGGTCATAATCACAAACAGTCGGTGGTACTGGTATCGCAAATCGAACTGATTTTATCGATTCGCGGCAAGACAGCTTTTTATTCGAAAAAAAAAAAATGGCGTAGCGATATCATTTCAACGGGAACGAAATAAAAGGGAAACCTTTGCCCCTGACAACAGGTTTTACAATAAATAATAACAGATACTAATTGATGATGTTACTTTTAACAATAATTTTATTATACTTAATATTATTTTTTAATACGTATAACACTTTTCATGTTCTGTAAGTGCCATTTGGCAGAATGTACCGAATCTACAATCTACATCTTTCTATTGACAATATTTATTGTAACTGGATTCAAGCTGCAAATAAACATTTCGCCACTACATAACGCATGTGTTCTTAGAAATTGCTATCAAATATGTTTTCGTCTGTCTTGTTCCAGCCTATCGTTCTTCTACGTGTTGAGCGAATCGAACGGTCAGTTCTTCTTCCACGACGGCGACAGGCGGATCCCGTTCACGTCGCTAGCCGGCAACGGGGACGATGACGATAACGTTATAAGTAAGATATTTCACATATCTTCATTGAAATCTTACAATAGCCAATAATAAAACACGTCTTTTTTGCAATTATTTAAAAGAAATCTGTTCACTAACGTATATTCTTGGGACGGCCCGACTAGTTTCAGACTCAATAGGAGTCCCAATTATGAGCTGACGCGGCGGCGGTGGTGTCGCAAGTCGAACTGACTTTTTTTGCCTTAAGTGTGGCAATGCAGGGCAAAGGCCACTCTACCAAAGCTACAGCTGATTAAAAAAATGTTTCGGGAGGTGCGGTAGATCGTAAATGTGTTCCTTAAGCATAAGGATACGAAGAAGCACTCCGATAGCATTAGCCTGTAAAAGTACCGCACGCCCTTCTGTCATCCCCAAGGTCAAGGAATCCATTAAGGATTTCTCCTAGAAAAAAAACATTATTTAATTGTGATTAGAACAGTACCAATAACATATTTATTTATCTTATAGAAATGGAAGACGACGAGGAAGCCCCTACTAACGGCATCAAGTCCGAGGCGTCGAACGCAGACTCGAACAAGCAGACCGACAATATGAAGGCTGAACCTACGACCGAAGAGAACAAGAGGGAAATAGCCCGTGAGTATGCTATTAGAAATTGTACTTTAAAGCAAAGCCATAAAGTATAGTTTAGTACGTAGTTATACAACTTAGAATGCACGAAGTGGTTTGGTTTATTATGCGAACTACTACTGCGCCATATGCCTCGTGTTTAACTGCCGCAGGGAACCAAGAATTTCCAAACATTTTTGAAGAATCTTGTTTAAAGAAAAATATCTTTTATTACACAGCACTTCCAGCGACAGCTAACTTCGCGGACATGCACTTCGAAGTTTTCTTAAAGCATATTTTTTTTATAAACGACTCCCACGCTAAGGAATTTAGTCCTTTTATCGCGGGGGATTTCACAAATGCTTGTCCCATGCGAGGATCGAACCCGCAGCACGTCGCACTCAGTGGTAATTAGCCTAGTGACCTATACCACTCGGCTATCCATGCAGTCAAAACAACGGCTAGTTCATCATTTTTCACAATTATACGTCGTAATAATGATGGTTGTGCAGCGGAGTTCCTGGCGTCGGAGTCGATGTCGCTGTCGCCGTCGCGGCTGCTGCACGACGCGGAGGGCTGGCTGGGCGGCGCGCAGGACTTCTCGCTCAGCAGCTTCCTCGGCCACCTGGAGGGCCGGCCGCACCAGGACCTGGCCGTCAGTACTCTTACCTCACTTGTTAACCCGACGTAAAAATATTACCGTGTGTATCCATTTGGGCCATTGTAGGCTCGAATTGGTGAACCGATTTAGATTTAGTAGATTTAGTTATATTTTAATCATAATAAATGCATATCCCGGATAGAAGTTAGATTTTTTAAAAGTTTGTAGATGACGCATGTTCTATCCCAAGTTCTATGTTATGAGGATAACGTTTGACATTTCGGCTTCGAGTTCGGCGTTCCAGGACAGCTAGTTAGTGCCCTATGACAGCGAAATGATGACATCGCCCCTCAATAAAAATATCTTGGGACACACTCACTGCCATCTGATCCCAAACTAGGCTGAGCCTGTATTATAGCAATCAGACAACTGATAAACAAACTTATATATATATATATATATATATATATATATATATATATATATATATTTTTATTGTTTATTTGTTCAAAACACGAGTTAACATACACAGGGCATGCAAGATGTTATACATAAAAATAAAATCCAGTCATGTTTTACCTTTACGGCGTACAAATATATTAATTTTAGCTTAATCTAACTTATTAAATAATAAACTATGATTATATAGAATTTACATTTTTTCATTTAAAAACTCTTCAATATTGTAGTAACATCTATCTACTAAATGCCTTTTTACATGGTTTCTTAATTTTGCAGCAGTATATTCTTTCCAACTTTTTGGTAATTTATTGTAAATATTAGGAGCCATGCAAAATATACATTTTCGTGGTAGCGCAGTTTTAGACTTATGGATACATAGTTTAGTTTTCTAAATAAATACGTATTATAGATAAATTACACCCAGCCACAGATCAAATAATCGTGCTCATCACACAAAGATTTGTTGTCCTGGGTGGGAATCGAACCCACGACCTCCAGTTTAGCACTGGTTCAGCACTAACCACTAGACCAACAGGCGAGTCAAATAACTAACTATTAAGTTAACTATGTTAATAAAGTTAGCTATTGTACTGTATTACAGGTGGATTCCCAGCTCCATTCATTAATGGCAGAGTCCAGTGTGGACTACGTGGCCAAGTTCGCGGACCTCGCCGCGGAAGTCACGGACGAGCCCGACATGCCCTCCGACGACCTTACCTAGAAATATCAATATGAACCTTGACTCCTTCAAAAAAAGTCTAATTCACTTTAACATCTGAAAATATGCCGAGGGCTAGTTACATTTGTGTCACTTAGAACTCAACTTTATTGTATGTAACGTGTTCTTTCAAGACGAGGATATTTTACAATATGATGAATTCTTTGATTTGCTTGTGGTCTCGGCCAGGTTGTACTGGCCGCGGTCACAAGCTAACTGTATACTTGTTTGTTATTTATTTATTTGACTAATTAAACTGGCAACAGTATATATTTTCAATTATAAACTGTTCTGCAACCTATTACATGGCGCTTTATATTAAAATGGGATTATGTTTTATAAGCAAATATATGGTATGTCAACATACAGATTTTTCTTATCAACTGCTAAAAAGTTAGGTATTCAATTTTCGCAAAGGGACTACGCAATTTGTTATTTTGCACTTATGACGTAAAAGTTCATTTGCCTTTCACCTATTTAAAAAAATAACTAGAATGTTGATGGAATAGAATTCTTTCACGGTGATCGCAATTCAAAAAAACAATGAATTTTTTTTTAGGCAGATTTCGCATTTTTGTGGATGTAATTGAAATAAAAGAAACATTTCATATCAAATTTGTATTCATCAATACTTTATTTGGAAACAAATTGATTTTACAATTTATTTTATAAACTATTTTTTCTTAATTTTATGATCTTTGAATGCAGTTGGACATACATTTCTATAACTTTTTAGTTGTAAGCGTAAGTGTTAATAAATACTGTTAAATATTCTGCTTTTTTATTATTAGGAACTTTTTACAGCCGCCCGATAGTTCTATTTTAGACGACCTCCGTGGTCGAGTGGTGTACACTGGTTTTCAAGGCGTCGCCAGCTCTAAGGTCCCGGGTTCGATCCCCGGCGAAAAGTGGTTTTCTACATAGACTCGCTATGTAGAAAACCACTTTTCTACATTGTCAGGTAGTTCAATGATTAAAAAATGGACACCTTATTTTTCTTCTATTACGTAATCAAACACCTACATACGATACATTGATTTAAAATGTCGCATGACGTCACGATGTTGTAAATTTTTGTGCAAAGTCGTGACGTCATAAGTCCCACTCTCAGAACAATGACTAATGCTTTAGTCATTGTTGAGGTCCTATTGCTTTAATACCATAAAGCTAATTAGTCATTTCTTATCATGACAAAACTAAAAATACGTGTCTTATTTTTTTAATTATCTTCTTTAGTTGACTACTTACATTGTATGTAGTCAAATAGATAATTGAAAAAAAAAATTAGGAAAATTGTAAGACTTACAATTACTAATACGTCTTTTCACACCCTATTAGTTACTGCGCTATTCTCGTGTTCAGAGCCTCCATTAAGTCTGGACCTACTGTACTAAGCTTCTACAACAAAATAAATGTCTGAGTATACCTACTGGATCAGGCAATGTGCTACGAGAATTACGATATTTACTTAGAAATTAAGCTCACTGTAAGTATATTATAAAATATTTACAGTGCCGGCCAGCGTTGTGAGCACTGACACCCCGAGCCTCGGTAGAGTATATTTGTTCTGTGCCCTGAGCAAGAATATTGTGTCATATAAAAGTACTCTGTGATTGAGTAATTTGTTCGCTAAATCAATGTCAATGCTGAATACTTAGGCTGAGTACTCAGAGTACAGAAAATTCCTGTATTCTGCGGCTGAATATTTATACTGATTTAAGATCACTATAAGTACATAATTTATTTCAGTACAACATGTTAACAATCTACAAAAACTTAAAGTGGGTAACTATAAAGGTTGTCCTATGTTATTCTAAAAACTTTAATAAAAGCATAGACTTATTGACCAGTAAAAACAAATTGAATAATTTGTTTCAATTAATTTGAATTATATGGATTTTTTGTATTTTTACGTACTGTAGTGTTGCTGTTGTATTTTTTTGCAGCAGCTTGCATTTAAATACAATAGATATTTTAATGTGCACTTTGTAATTGTAAATAATACAAAATTGAACTAATATCTAATATCCTTATATCTAAGCTATCTAATCTATGATAATAAAGTACTCTGTGTGCTCTGTGTATAAGCTGTGTATGTTTCTGTAATCTGTGGTATGTTTACGTACGTAACCTCAGAGCAATAACTGTATGTTTGAGGTTATGAGACTATTTACGTCAGCTTATTATTTTTAAAGTTATATCTTAACACATATCCAGATGTGTTTGCTCAACACGTAGTCAATGAAATCCTTTTAATGTAGTGCCCTTACCCCGTGTAGACCTCTTATCACGAGCAATTAATGATGTTTTGGCAGTGGTTCACGTAAGTTTTTTTTATTCATTTATTTTAGTTTTCTGCTTTATTAAACCGAAATTTGCATTTTTTTTAACAAAAGGCTTATTAAAATAAATTCCCACTATACATTTTACAGTCTAGTCAAGTAAATATCTATGCTTGTACAAAATAATTGATAATTTTAACGATACTTGATTTAACCGATTAATTAACACAACTTACCTTTTTTTGTTATATTATTATTGAATTTAAGTGTATTCTTATTTGTTAATTTCAAACAATGATAAATTCGATTATTATTCAATATATTGCAAAAGCCAACCAAACTATGGTTCAATGAGTGAAACCTAAATTTACCTTTGTAAGATGGTTATAAATAAAGCGAAATAAAGGATTTGATTTTTGTCTCAAAACTAATTGTTTTAACAGTTTTTATTTCAGCATATTTGTGGTTTTCCCACTGATATTCCTGTTTTTCCTGTTCATATTCACATTCGTATTCATACCGTGCGCATTTATATTTGCGTCATGGTATATGAGGATTGCGGAGCGCAAGTTGGTGCGAAGAAACCGTGATGGCGCGAACATTGCCTTCTTCCACCCGCACTGCAATGCGGGCGGAGGCGGCGAGAGGGTGCTCTGGGTGGCTATCAAAGCTATACTTACCAGGTTTGTTGGTTATAATCAAGACTTTATCAACGCTGGCAGAGATGGTACCCTAAACATAATATCCCATATCCTAAGATACGTAAATTGATCTCCTAAACACTGAAAATAGTATAGTAAAAGCAAATATATTACGAAATGGAGGGCTAGCTATATATTGCACTAAGCACAAGGCACTTACATTGCTTAGCAGACACCAAGATGCAAATATTTGAGTTTTTAAAGAGGTTAGCGTCTTTTTACAGTTGTGTATTCAATTAAATGTAAATATACATAAATAATTCGATAGTTTATACTAAAATAAACTCATGCACCCTTTCTAAACAGGTCTGATGATTTGACTGGACCTCGTAGGTAATTCAGACACATACCATTTCTTCTAAACCCTTTGAGTAGATCTAGTAGTCTATGTAGTCTGTACAATATATATTTAGTGCATTTGCGAAATATTTGGAATGCCTAAAATATAACACAACTTGTAGTAACACCCTTTGACTTTGGGTAGTTATCTTTTTGTATACATACTAATGATAGAATACCTATTTTTTTTATTTTACCTGTCCTTTCTTTTCTTGTTTATGGTCCACTTTGCTCCAAAATAGTTCAAATGGGCAGTGACAGTAACTATTTATTATACTGTTAAGTGCATGTGTATATAACTTTGACAATCTACCCTGTAGGACAATAGAGTACTATTAATTCCATACTCTTGCTCTTCCTTCTCTTTGTGATAATAGAACTTTGTCCAGTATTGGGACAGCTACCAACCGATAATATAATATTTTAATATTAAAATATATTTACAAATATTATTATTTTCCTATTTATGGTATTGAATAGGTGCTTAGTTCAGCATGTAATAAATAGGTAATATTGCATCTATTTACTTTATCTATATTAAACAGGTGTTAGCAATTAATTCATTACTTGAGTCTACTTCGAAATTAAATAATTATTTTATAACTTACTATTACTATTTTTGTGTAGTAAATAATAATAGGAGATGTTATTCACTTTTCTGTAACATTTGGTTTGAGAATTATACTTTCAAACAAGTCTAGAAATTTCCTTTTTTTAGAACATGATTATATTACAAATTAGATTAGACCAATAATTTTTAAACAATGTATACTTTTAATGTCTATATTTCATTAAGAAAACTACGTAGCTATGCATATTCATCTATACCAAACAAAAAATTACTCACTTTCCTTAGATACCCTGCCTCAAACATCTACATATACACGGTGGAGACGGCAGAACCGCAGACCATATTGGACCGGGTCCAGAACCAGTTCAATGTGAAGGTTGACCCAAAGAAGATCAACTTTGTGCGGTTGAACATGAGGCGGGCTATAGAGGCTTCCTCATACCCTTACTTTACGTTGCTGCTGCAAAGCTTGGGCTCTATGGCTTTGGGGTTAGAGGCTTTTATGAAGCTCAATCCTGGTGAGTATGTACATGATGACTATTTATTTTAAAATTACTAAGAGTTAAATACATACAATATCGTAATAAATAGATTAGTTTTACATTGCTTGAACCTGAGTCCTTTTGCATTATAATAGCAATAGAATTTTTTTATATTAAACAAGCTTTCCTGGCTTCGCTTTATTATACAAATAAACTTTTCTCTTGAGTAACTATCTATTGCTGAAAACTGCATTAAAATCCGTTGCGTATTTTAAAAGGCCTTAACGCACAGACAGCGGGAGCGACTTAAAATTGAGATGGTACATAATAAGGATATTATGTACCATATCTTTGCTTAGCTGCGTATCTGTCTTCATATTTCAACAAATATTAATATACTTGTTTCAGATGTGTTCATCGACACCACAGGCTACGCTTTCACCTACCCTATATTCCGCTACCTGGCGGCGTGCCCTGTCGGCTGCTACGTGCACTACCCGACGATCACGGCCGCCATGATGCGCCGCGTCAAGCACCGCATCGTGGCCTACAACAACGCTAGTATCATCGCCCGCAACCCTCTCTTTACTTGGGTCAAACTTATTTATTATAATACTTTCGGATGGGTGAGTTTTATTACCTGTTATTTATTTTCATTTACGAAAATTTCTGTTCCCGTTGCTGGTTCACTTGCTGCGAAATGACGGTGTTTGTGATAAACCTTTTTTGATGTGCACTAAAAATCTAAATATACAATAATGAGAAATAATATAATTTTTCATTTTTTTGTAAGGTATTTGGCGCTTGATTCTAAGAAAAATTTATGAAATGGTGACTAGGTGTAAAAATTTAGTTATGAAATTTTATATTGGATTTATCATTCTCTTTATAGTCGATTTTGAAAAGGTAAATTTATATAGATGTTTTAAATGTTTGATGTTGTTATCCCATGCAGTTCTACGGCATAGTGGGTCGCTGCGCGGACGTGGTGATGGTGAACGGCACGTGGACGGAAGACCACATCCATGAGCTGTGGAAGGTGCCGCTCAGCACGTTCAGGGTCTACCCGCCCTGCGAGGTTAGAACACCATTCACAACAAATATTATGGAATTTATTATTGATTTTCACCACTTACAGAATCCTGTATAGTAGACCGCACATTATGTTGAGAAATCTACTTTGGTGGATGTTGCGTGACGTGAGAGACTGTTGCATAACGTGAGAAACTGACGTAAAAAGATGATTCATGATGTAAGAGGCTGATGTTAGAAGATGTTGCGTGACGTGAGATGATGTTGGGTGACGTGAGAAGATGTTGTGATACGTGAGAATATGTTGCGTGACTTGAGAGACTATGGTGAAATTATGTTGCGCAACGTGAGAAAATGTTGCGTAACGTGATAACATGTTGCGTGACTTGAGAGACTATCGAGAAATAATGTTGCGTAACGTGAGAGGATGTTGCGTGACGCAAAAAGATGATGCGTGATGTAAGAGTCTAACGTGAGAAGATGTTGCACGACGTGAGGAGATGTGGTATGACGTGAGAAGATGTTGCGAGACTTGAGAAAATTTCGAGAAATAATGTTGCGTAACGTGTCAAGATGTAGCATGATGTGAGAAGATGTTGTATGACGTGAGAAGATGTTGCGTGACTTGAGAGACTATCGTGAATAAATGTTGCGTAACGTGTGAAGATGTTGTGATACGTGAGAATATGTTGCATGACTTGAGAGACTGGTGAAATTATGTTGCGCAACGTGAGAAAATGTTGCGTAACGTGAGAAGATGTTGCGTGACTTGAGAGACTATCGAGAAATAATGTTGCGTAACGTGAGAGGATGTTACGTGACACAAAAAGATGATGCGTGATGTAAGAGTCTAACGTACGAAGATGTTGCACGACGTGAGGAGATGTGGTATGACGTGGGAAGATGTTGCGAGACTTGAGAAAATTTCGAGAAATAATGTTGCGTAACGTGAGAAGATGTTGCATGACGTAAAAGATGATGCGTGATGTAAGAGTCTAACGTGAGAAGATGTTGCACGACGTGAGGAAATGTGGTATGACGAGAGAAGATGTTGCGAGACTTGAGAGACTGGTGAAATTATGTTGCGCCACGTGAGAAAATGTTGCGTAACGTGAGAAGATGTTGCGTGACTTGAGAGACGATCGAGAAATAATGTTGCGTAACGTGAGAAGATGTTGTATGATGTGAGAAGATGTTGTATGACGTAAAAAGATGATGCATGATGTAAGAGTCTAACGTGAGAAGATGTTGCACGACGTGAGAAGATGGTGCGTAACGTGAGAAGATGTTGCGTAACGTGAGAAGATGTTGCGTGACTTGAGAGACTATGATGAAATTATGTTGCGCAACGTGAGAAAATGTTGCGTAACGTGAGAAGATGTTGCGTGACTTGAGAGACGATCGAGAAATAATGTTGCGTAACGTGAGAAGATGTTGTATGACGTAAAAAGATGATGCGTGATGTAAGAGTCTAACGTGAGAATATGTTGCGTGACGTAAAAAGATGGTGCGTAACGTGAGAAGATGTTGCGTGACTTGAGAGACT
Source organism: Diachrysia chrysitis (assembly GCA_932294365.1). NCBI lineage: Eukaryota > Metazoa > Arthropoda > Insecta > Lepidoptera > Noctuidae > Diachrysia > Diachrysia chrysitis. Next base: position 576,524 of record OW028659.1, on the reverse strand, counting down.
ACTGTGAATAAATGTTGCGTAACGTGAGAAAATGTTGCGTTACGTGAGAAGATGGTGCGTAACGTGAGAAGATGTTGCGTAACGTGAGAAGATGTTGCACGACGTGAGGAAATGTTGCATGATGTGAGAAGATGTTGTATGACGTGAGAAGATGTTGCGTGACTTGAGAGACTACTGTGAATAAATGTTGCGTAACGTGAGAAAATGTTGCGTTACGTGAGAAGATGGTGCGTAACGTGAGAAGATGTTGCGTAACGTGAGAAGATGTTGCACGACGTGAGGAAATGTGGTATGACGAGAGAAGATGTTGCGAGACTTGAGAGACTATGGTGAAATTATGTTGCGCAAAGTTAGAAAATGTTGCGTAACGTGAGAAGATGTTGCGTGACTTGAGAGACTATCGAGAATTAATGTTGCGTAACGTAAGATGAAGATGCATGACGTGAGAAGATGTTGTATGACGTAAAAAGATGATGCGTGATGTAAGAGTCTAACGTGAGAAGATGTTGCACGACGTGAGAAGATGGTGCGTAACGTGAGAAGATGTTGCGTAACGTGAGAAGATGTTGTATAACGTGAGAAGATGTTGTATAATGTGAGAAGATGTTACATGATGTGAGAAGATGTTGTATGACGTGAGAAGATGTTGCGTGACTTGAGAGACTACGGTGAATAAATGTTGCGTAACGTGAGAAGATGTTGCGTAACGTGAGAAGATGTTGTATGACGTGAGAAGATGTTGCGTGACTTGAGAGACTATGGTGAAATTATGTTGCGCAACGTAAGAAAATGTTGCGTAACGTGAGAAGATGTTGCGTGACTTGAGAGACGATCGAGAAATAATGTTGCGTAACGTGAGAAGATGTTGTATGACGTAAAAAGATGATGCGTGATGTAAGAGTCTAACGTGAGAAGATGTTGCACGACGTGAGAAGATGGTGCGTGACTTGAGAGACGATCGAGATATAATGTTGCGTAACGTGAGAAGATGTTGCATGATGTGAGAAGATGCTGTATGACGTGAGAAGATGTTGCGTGACTTGAGAGACTACGGTGTATAAATGTTGCGTAACGTGAGAAAATGTTGCGTAACGTGAGAAGATGTTGCGTGACTTGAGAGACTATCGAGAAATAATGTTGCGTAACGTAAGATGAAGATGCATGACATGAGAAGATGTTGTATGACGTAAAAAGATGATGCGTGATGTCAGAGTCTAACGTGAGAAGATGTTGCACGACGTGAGAAGATGGTGCGTAACGTGAGAAGATGTTGCGTGACTTGAGAGACTACGGTGAATAAATGTTGCGTAACGTGAGATGTTGCGTAACGTGAGAAGATGTTGTATGACGTGAGAAGATGTTGCGTGACTTGAGAGACTATGGTGAAATTATGTTGCGCAACGTAAGAAAATGTTGCGTAACGTGAGAAGATGTTGCGTGACTTGAGAGACTATCGAGAAATAATGTTGCGTAACGTAAGATGAAGATGCATGACGTGAGAAGATGTTGTATGACGTAAAAAGATGATGCGTGATGTAAGAGTCTAACGTGAGAAGATGTTGCACGACGTAAAAAGATGATGCGTGATGTCAGAGTCTAACGTGAGAAGATGTTGCACGACGTGAGAAGACGTTGCGTGACTTGAGAGACTATGGTGAAATTATGTCTCGCAACGTGAGAAAATGTTGCGTAACGTGAGAAGAAGATGCATGACGTGAGAAGATGTTGTATGATGTGAGAAGATGTTGTATGACGTGAGAAGATGTTGCGTGACTTGAGAGACTACGGTGAATAAATGTTGCGTAACGTGAGAAGATGTTGCGTAACGTGAGAAGATGTTGTATGACGTGAGAAGATGTTGCGTGACTTGAGAGACTATGGTGAAATTATGTTGCGCAACGTGAGAAAATGTTGCGTAACGTGAGAAGATGTTGCGTGACTTGAGAGACTATGGTGAAATTATGTTGCGCAACGTAAGAAAATGTTGCGTCACGTGAGAAGATGTTGCGTGACTTGAGAGACGATCGAGAAATAATGTTGCGTAACGTGAGAAGATGTTGTATGACGTAAAAAGATGATGCGTGATGTAAGAGTCTAACGTGAGAAGATGTTGCACGACGTGAGAAGATGGTGCGTGACTTGAGAGACGATCGAGATATAATGTTGCGTAACGTGAGAAGATGTTGCATGATGTGAGAAGATGTTGTACGACGTGAGAAGATGTTGCGTGACTTGAGAGACTACGGTGAATAAATGTTGCGTAACGTGAGAAAATGTTGCGTAACGTGAGAAGATGTTGCGTGACTTGAAAGACTATCGAGAAATAATTTTGCGTAACGTGAGAAGATGTTGTATGACGTAAAAAGATGATGCGTGATGTAAGAGTCTAACGTGAGAAGATGTTGCGCAACGTGAGAAGATGTTGTATAATGTGAAAAGATGTTAACGTGAGAAGATGTTGCGTGACTTGAGAGACTATGGTGAAATTATGTTGCGCAACGTGAGAAAATGTTGCTTAACGTGAGAAGATGTTGCGTGACTTGAGAGACGATCGAGAAATAATGTTGCGTAACGTGAAAAGATGTTGCATGATGTGAGAAGATGTTGCATGATACGAGAAGATGTTGTATGACGTGAGAAGATGTTGTATGACGTGAGAAGACGTTGCGTGACTTGAGAGACTATGGTGAAAGTATGTCTCGCAACGTGAGAAAATGTTGCGTAACGTGAGAAGATCTTCTTCTCACGTTACGCTGAGAAGATGTTGTATAATGTGAGAAGATGTTGCATGATGTGAGAAGATGTTGTATGACGTGAGAAGATGTTGCGTGACTTGAGAGACTACGGTGAATAAATGTTGCGTAACGAGAGAAGATGTTGCGTAACGTGAGAAGATGTTGTATGACGTGAGAAGATGTTGCGTGACTTGAGAGACTATGGTGAAATTATGTTGCGCAACGTGAGAAAATGTTGCGTAACGTGAGAAGATGTTGCGTGACTTGAGAGACGATCGAGAAATAATGTTGCGTAACGTGAGAAGATGTTGCACGACGTGAGAAGATGGTGCGTGACTTGAGAGACGATCGAGATATAATGTTGCGTAACGTGAGAAGATGTTGTATGACGTAAAAAGATGATGCGTGATGTAAGAGTCTAACGTGAGAAGATGTTGCGCAACGTGAGAAGATGTTGTATAATGTGAAAAGATGTTAACGTGAGAAGATGTTGCATAACGTGAGAAGATGTTGTATGACGTGAGAAGATGTTGCGTGACTTGAGAGACTATGGTGAAATTATGTTGCGTAACGTAAGATGAAGATGTGATGGAATAAAAACGATTATTCAATATTAGCAAGACTATTTATTCGGGAGAATTTATAAAATAGCTGACGACGCTAACGTAGAAAAAACAAGTGAAGACAATATAGACAATATAGACCGAGCTACTTTATGGTTGCGTTCCATTCCTAACAAGATGCATGACGTGAGAAGATGTTGTATGACGTAAAAAGATGATGCGTGATGTAAGAGTCTAACGTGAGAAGATGTTGCACGACGTGAGAAGATGGTGCGTAACGTGAGAAGATGTTGCGTAACGTGAGAAGATGTTGTATGACGTGAGAAGACGTTGCGTGACTTGAGAGACTATGGTGAAATTATGTCTCGCAACGTGAGAAAATGTTGCGTAACGTGAGAAGAAGATGCATGACGTGAGAAGATGTTGTATAATGTGAGAAGATGTTGCATGATGTGAGAAGATGTTGTATGACGTGAGAAGATGTTGCGTGACTTGAGAGACTACGGTGAATAAATGTTGCGTAACGTGAGAAGATGTTGCGTAACGTGAGAAGATGTTGTATGACGTGAGAAGATGTTGCGTGACTTGAGACACTATGGTGAAATTATGTTGCGCAACGTGAGAAAAAGTTGCGTAACGTGAGAAGATGTTGCGTGACTTGAGAGACGATCAAGAAATAATGTTGCGTAACGTGAAAAGATGTTGCATGATATGAGAAGATGTTGCATGATACGAGAAGATGTTGTATGGCGTAAGAAGATGTTGCGTGACTTGAGAGACTTGGGTGAATAAATGTTGCGCAACGTGAGAAAATGTTGCGTAAAGTGAGAAGATGTTGCGTGACTTGAGGGACGATCGAGAAATAATGTTGCGTAACGTGAGAAGATGTATGACGTAAAAAGATGATGCGTGATGTAACAGTCTAACGTGAAAAGATGTTGCGTGACTTGAGAGACGATCGAGAAATAATGTTGCGTAACGTGAGAAGATGTTGTATAATGTGAGAAGATGTTGCGTGACTTGAGAGACTATGGTGAAATTATGTTGCGTAACGTGAGATGAAAATTGCACGATGTGAGAAGATGTTGTATGACGTGAGAAGATGTTGCGTGACTTGAGAGACTACGGTGAATAAATGTTGCGTAATGTGTGATACGTGATGTTGTGATAAGTGAGAATATGTTGCGTGGCTTTAGAGACTATGTAGAAATTATGTTGCGCAACGTGAGAAAATGTTGCGTAACGTGAGAAGATGTTGCGTGACATGAGAGACGATCGAGAAATAATGTTGCGTAACGTGAGAAGATGTTGTATGACGTAAAAAGATGATGCGTGATGTAAGAGTCTAACGTGAGAAGATGTTGCACGATGTGAGAAGATGTTGTATGACGTGACTTGAGAGACTATGGTGAAATTATGATGCGCAACGTGAGAAAATGTTGCGTAACGTGAGAAGATGTTGCGTGACTTGAGAGACGATCGAGACATAATGTTGCGTAACGTGAGAAGATGTTGCATGATGTGAGAAGATGTTGTATGACGTGAGAAGATGTTGCGTGACTTGAGAGACTACGGTGAATAAATGTTGCGTAACGTGAGAAGATGTTGCGTAACGTGAGAAGATGTTGTATGACGTGAGAAGATGTTGCGTGACTTGAGACACTATGGTGAAATTATGTTGCGCAACGTGAGAAAAAGTTGCGTAACGTGAGAAGATGTTGCGTGACTTGAGAGACGATCAAGAAATAATGTTGCGTAACGTGAAAAGATGTTGTATGACGTGAGAAGATGTTGCGTGACTTGAGAGACTATGGTGAAATTATGTTGCGCAACGTGAGAAAATGTTGCGTAACGTGAGAAGATGATGCGTGACTTGAGACGATCGAGAAATAATGTTGCGTAACGTGAGAAGATGTTGCATGATGTGAGAAGATGTTGCATGATGTGAGAAGATGTTGTATGACGTGAGAATATGTTGCGTGACTTGAGAGACTACGGTGAATAAATGTTGCGCAACGTGAGAAAATGTTGCATAAAGTGAGAAGATGTTGCGTGACTTGAGAGACGATCGAGAAATAATGTTGCGTAACGTGAGAAGATGTTGTATGACGTAAAAAGATGATGCGTGATGTAAGAGTCTAACGTGAGAATATGTTGCGTGACGTAAAAAGATGATGTGTGATGTAAAGACTCCAACGTTAGATGATGCGTGACACAAGAGGAGATGTTGTATGACGTGAGAAGATGATGCGTGACTTGAGAGACTGTCGTGAAAAAATGTTGCGTTACGTGACGTAAAAAGAAGTTGCGTGACGGGGCGTTTTGAGTTAAAAAAAAAACAGAAAATTCTTTTAATTCTTATATCCAGGTGTCAGAGCTGAAACAGTTGCGCTCGCTGGTGAAGGACACGGACCCTATTCGCATCCTATCCGTGGCGCAGTTCCGGCCGGAGAAGGACCACCCGCTGATGCTGCAGGCCATGTACGAGCTGAGAAACCTACTCGTGAAGAACGAGGCGCTTTGGAGCAGGGTATGTGTACTTGATGATTTGATGTAAAGATGATGGATGATTTCGTTTATATCCTTTCATCGATATAACGTAATCCTTTGCCCGCGTCACGATTCGCCTCTTATTCCAAACCGCCATAAGCCAAGTTTGCTCCATAATATACCAAGCATTGTAATGGAAACAGTGAATATTTTTAACAAACTTTTACTTGCTTAAAAATGTAATTAAATCCACTTCTCTGTATCCGATTAATTTGAAATTTTGTGTTTATTTTTCTAACCATATATTTATGTTATTACTCGTACGTCTATCTTCAGATCCGCCTAGTGCTGGCCGGGTCATGCCGCAACGCCGCGGACACGGAACGCGTGCAGAACTTACGCGATCTCGCCAAACACCTTGCTCTAGAGGAAAATGTGGAGTTCGTGGTGAACGCGCCCTACGCGCGCCTGCTGCAGCTCTACCAGACCAGCAGCCTCGCCATACACGCCATGTGGAACGAGCACTTCGGCATCAGTTAGTATTTGTTATGTTATACGCTGGGGTCGGTCACCGGTGACTGACAATACTATTTTGTCATTTCCACTTGTGATTGTTGTTCAAGCGTTAGACCATTGATCTTATGTCTATTGCTAATTACTTGATTGACCGGTGCCCGACGAATTTTTTGTGGCAGACTTACGTGTTGTGATGGCTGTTAAACTTCTATGATCACATACTTAACATTCAGCCTTTGATTGCATCGGTCACTATAACTTATGTATTGTAGGTGTGGTGGAGTGCATGGCGGCGGGGCTGGTGACGATCGCGCACCGCTCGGGCGGGCCGCTGGCCGACATCGTGAACGCGTCCTCGCCGTCGCGCACCGGCTTCCTCGCCGCCGAGCCCGACGAGTACGCGCGCGCCATCCTCGAGGTCATCGCGCTGCAGCCCGAGGAGCGCGACCAGATCATTCATGCCGCCAGGTGATCTACTGAACTTACAGAACCAACTTCAAATAAAACATTATGTGTTATGTCTTTCCTATGATCCTGAATTTTTCAAACGGAGCATGAAAAACGTCTACAGCTAGCAGCTGAGCGGTGTAGTCTTGCGGTACCAATGGATCGCATTTCTGGCCACCACTGCTACTTAACATCAGGAGGAGTGCACTGGGGTGGAGTCATCTTGTTCGGCCTAATAAAAATACAACTGAATTAAGAAACGCTTTTGTTAAAAGTTTTAAGCTTGTTTGCTTGTTGTCTTGGGTCAACGCATTGCGCTGAACCCATAAAATTGAGAACAGGGCAGAGAGACAGTAGGGATATCTATGTATATGTATTTACTTAGCGTTTTGTTCGCAGGGCCTCCGTGGACCGTTTCTCAGAGATGGAGTTCGAGAAAGCATTCCTGCGCGCCGCCGAGCCGCTGCTGCGCTTAGACTAGACTGACTCTAGGCCTGCTGTACATTACGTTCCATTAGTCTTTAAGTTTAATAAACGTTGAACCAAAGCTACTTGGCGTGTTTTTTTATTAAAAATGCAAAATAATTGTTTGGGTAACTTGCTGATCAAAGCGTAGATTACGCTTTTTCTTTCTAGAAACCCATGTACTTATAAGTAGGATATATATAATAATAACTCTTGAATTTAATTTCTACCGATTGAAATTGGAATTTTGAAGTTATTAAAAACATAACGGTTTACTCACGCATATTCTCGGGATCGCCCGACTAGTTTCAGACTCAATAGGAGTCCCTAATCATGAGCTGACGCGGCGGCGGCGGTGTCGCGAGTCGAACTCCTTTAGAGTGTGAAACTAGTCGGGCGATTCCGAGAATATGCGTGAGTAAACCGTTTTGTTCTAAATAATTATGAATACACCGAAAGTTACTATACAATTTTGAAGTTTCGTACTTCGTTACGTACGTTCTTAGGCCGCGCGCACACGGTCTACTTAGAGCGGTCGACAAAATAAAAAGCAAGTCTACAGCTCGCGCAGTCCGTGTGCGTTGATCACTGGCTAAATGTGATAGCAGTTCGCGTACAGGCGGCCTAAGCCTGCTGTGCTGAATGTATAAAAAAACAGGTGCTATAATTATAGAAAATAAAATAGGTGTTAAAAAACTCGCCTGATCAAATCATGTTACACAAGATTACTAGAAGTATCTTGATTTATATAATAATATATATAGGTACCAACTTATCTTTTAATCTTATATTTCACTAGCTGTCCCCCGCGACTTTGTCCGCGTGTTTTAGTTTCAACGGTTTTTCATTTTTGGGACATTTTTCATTTATGCTCCGCTCCTATTGGTCGTAGCGTGATGTTATATAGCCTATAGCCTTCCTCAATAAATGAGCTATACAACACTGAAAGAATTTTTCAAATCGGATCAGTAGTTCCTGAGATTAGCGCGTTCAAACAAACAAACAAACAAACTCTTCAGTTTTATAATATTAGTATAGATTGTGGATAAAAAACAGTGCCACAGCAGTACATTAACTTTGCGCTATCACAAGTAGATAGACAAATTCATTAGATGTGTGATGGCCTCCACGCAGACTTTTGTGTTCGTGACTGTTACAGTAGATTTATATAAAAATAACAAAATATATAGATGGTTACAGCGTTTTCACACTAAATAAAAAAACTCCATATTTTTGTGAAAGACTACATCTATACTAATATTATAAAGCTGAAGAGTTTGTTTGAACGCGCTAATCTCAGGAACTACTGGTTCGAATTGAAAAATTCTTCTTGTATTGGATAGTCCGTTTATTGAAGAAGGCTATAGGCTATATAACATCACGCTACGACCAATAGGAGCGGAGCATAAGTGAAAAATGTTGCAAAAATTAAAAACCGTTGAAACTAAAACACGCGAACAAAGTCGCGGGGACAGCTAGTATTAAATAAAAAGTAAATCATAAACCACTCTGTGTTCTTCAGATAAGGTTTATTTTCATAATTTGATCAGTGGAAGTCAAAATAATACTTTTTTATCGCTTCGGTTCATTATTTACGTAATTAGTCTAAAAGACACTAGATCGATTTTAATGGGAAATTGCTGAAGTTATGGAGCATAACATACATACCTATTTATATATCTTTTATTATTGAAAAAGGATTAGGGTTCCGCGCAAAATATTTTAAGCACATTTATAAAACTAAAGCACGCGGAGGAAGTCGAGGGATACAGCTGCTAGCACATATTTTTTTCGTAATACCTAATAATTAAACAATATAAAAATTTGTAATATATGCACTTATATGTACAATAATATATAATATAACAATAAACTGGACCAGGTGGAGGTAGGACGACATTTCCATCGATGTGGCGTAAACGCGCGCGACACCGAGCTCATTTACGACGTAGCCTTCGGCTCGTCAACTTCTAAGTAAAATTCCACACCTACCTATAACTGCTCTCCTGTGTGGGGCTAGGGTGTCCAGCTATAGTAGTGACTGGAAACAAAGCGGTAGCCGGTGCACTAGGTCACCATCTTGCAAGCGAGGATTTATGTAAGTACCTAGGTAGTTATTATTAAGTTATTAAGTAACTATAAAAATAAGCTAAAATAATGTGGCGAAATTTGGAATTCTAATAGAAATCTATATATATTTATATAAAATTCTCGCGTCACATGGCCGAATACTGAATCGCCAATCAGTTTTAAGTCGCCGTTAAGTCTCATGCTGCCTCTCTCACTTTAAGGTGTAAGATAGCGACAGATAGATATTTAAGAAAGTCTTAAAGTTGAGTTGTTTTTCAGTATTCGGGGGTAAGGGTGATCCCGGCAAAAACGGTTGCCTGTCAGCTAGTAATTATATAAAAGATTTGTCGAGATTTATTGTGTTAAATTTATTTTGGCGATATAATAAAGAACATTGTTGTGTTATCTAAATGAATTTAATGTTTTTAGGTTTCAGCGGAGGGATGTTATTCCAGTATTTGGATGTCGCGAATCGAAAACTTTTGGAAGGCGGCAGTTCCATGCTGCGTGTTAGCCAGTTGCTGCGCACGTCTACCCTCGCGCTGGCGGTGATCGTTTACCCACTTATGTTTCGAGTGCAGGTATGAAGGGCATTTACATTTTATTACTCACACTAGAAGACACTATATGTAATTTACGTTGTGATTTCATTTTAAAAAATGTTTTTTTATTCAAAATGGGTGTAATGGCTCCTTGGTGGTACATTAAACTGAATCATGCGCAGGTATTTTGCACTCTTTGGATCCGTTTTTCAGTGCGCGCTAAAAGTCTAGGGCCAATCACAGTGTCAGCGTACTTTCACAGCGTTAAGACAAATCCAAACTGTCGACAAGCTGCACTCTTACCTACTTACCGTATGCGTCCGTATGTTTTAGTAGAATTAAACCCCCGAATACTGAAACGCAACTTAACTTTAAGACGTTCTTAAATGTCTATCTGTCGCTACTTTACACCTTAAAGTGACAGAGACAGCATGAGACTTAACGGCGACTTAAAACTGATTCAGTTCAGTATTCGGCCATAAGACTTTTAACATATACGTAGAAACAATATTTTACGCAATTTGAGTTGTGCGACTCAAAAATTTTGGCATTGGGCATTTGTCAATGATTACACCTAAATTCCTCGCCTCACTTACAAGTTAATAGGTTGCCTCTTTAAGGTTACAACGTCATAGTATAATTTCACTTTATCCACCTGGCCTTTTGACACGCGAACTATAAATCTAGTCTTGGCTGGGTCGAAGTGAGTTACGTTCTAACCAGTCCACTATCCTTGCTAGGTCTTTATTGATAGATTTTACTGCTGTCTCATATTCCTGGGGTTTAGAGAAAGGTACATCATCTGCATAGATATGAAACTTGCAATTTTCTATGTCTTGTGACTATGTAGGCGCAGTCCGAATTAATAGTACTGATTAGGGGCGCTAAAATTGATCCTTGTGGGACGCCCCTCTCCACTGCAGTTATATCTGAGACGACACTAGATCCATTTACGTCAAGAGTTGCAACAAGTTAGTAGAGGATTCAAGTTAAAATTTAATTGCAGGCGCATCTAATCCAATGTATCTAAGCTAGCCTTCCCAATAACACGTTCATGATATGATTCATAAGCAGTCTTATGAAAGCAGGTATACAACAAGAAAAAAATCTCACTCAGTTAGAGTACGAAAATTACTGTTTGTCTGTCTGTTATGCTTTCACGGCTAACCCACTGAACCGATTTTAAACAAACTTGGTATGGGGACGCTCGGATCCAAAAAAAACACATCCGGGCGCGGGCGGAGCCGCGTTTAAGGGTTTAACAAGAAAACAATCCATAGATAAATGTAAAAAATCATTTAATTATAATAACATAAAGTTAAAGATATAATATGTATAAAAAATAATGCTTAACTTAAAGGAATGACTTTGTCCGCCTACGTGGCAATATGTCCGACTCTGTCCCTGGGGATCAGTCGCAGCTCCGAGCCGTGTTTTAAGAAGACATTGCCTGGAAAAATGTATATTACATTATTATAGTTTAATTCTTGATACTTGTTTGATTGACATTTCACCAATCGATCACTACTCTCTCTCATAGCTAATCTTACTTGAGATAGGCAAAAATGCGGTCTGGAGGACTATTATTAAAGGACATCAGGAACAGAAAACTAGGTACGAATGAACTAAATTTTCTGTGAACGGGTCAAGATTAATAAATATCGAAGCTTTGAAGTTGGTGTAATGCAAATTAGAGCATACGGACATAATATAATGAACTCTAAGGCGGCCATTAAACGATCAATCTGGCATCAGTTCAGTCCGTGGTCGAGATTGATGAAAAATATCAAAATATCTGGTTAGTTCGTGGTAGTTTTTAATCTAACATTAATCAACACCTTACACGATCAATCTGACATCAATCTAACCAAGGACACAGATTGAACTGATGTCAGATTGATCGACTAAAGGCGATTAGCTGAAACTGAAGTGAAATCAGGCCTAATGTAGCCCAGTGTGCTTACCCGCGGTCTGCTGCGGGTTGATGCCGATGCCGTCGTCGGTGATGATGGCGCTGGTGGCCGGCTCCACGCGGAACTCCTCGGCCGCGAACTTCAGCACCGCTGTGAACGGCGTCGCTTCCGGCACGCTCAGCCTATAAAATGCCAACAAACAATTTAAAGCAAACTGTTCTTAGTGAATTTATTTGGGTGCTGCCTAGCGAGCCGAGGACCGCGTGGCAGTTTGTAGTTAAGTCCCCGTTAAAGAAGAAAGTTAGTACACGAAGCGACGCATACTCCGATACCCGACAATTTTAGTACCTATCCAAGCAACTACCGCTATACAAACTCAGATTCGTACACAGGCGCACGTTGTTGGAGTCGTCGGGTATCAGAGACTAAGAGTTTGGCGTTTCCTAAATGTATATTATATTTTAAGATTAATGAATAGCAGGCTTTCGATGATTATGACATCAATCAAGGCCTAAATTTGCTTCTTTTTTTAATGACATCCCAAATCTGGGCAAATTCCTCTCCTTTATCTTTTTAATGTCTTTTGCGATTTCTGGCCATGTGCACACTTTCATCAGAATAGACCAATTTTTCAGCGGTTAACTTCAGAAAGTTTATATCATTACAGCTTTAGTAAAAGAATGGTGCATAAAAGTCCTCAAGGGACTTTCAATGATCATAACATAAAAAAAAAACAAAATCAGAAAATAATATTTTTACTTTACAACATATTTTCCCAAAACAATGTATCACTACCATAATCCTTCATAATGTTAAAAAACTGTGACTTCAAGGCTTCATTTTTACATAACCTTTGTACTACACTAACTAGTTCAGATTCATTCAAGTTTATATAAAATGATTCAGAGGACATTCCTTCCTGGACTAATTTACCGCAGTCTGCTAAAGCCTCCACAATGTACATAAAAATATCAGGATTTTCCATACACATCTCAATTAAATATCTATCATCAACTTTGAATAATAATCTCCAAAAATTTTGGTGTGTGACCTCTTTGCTCAATACTATGTTTAAAAAGCAGTCTGCTAATGATTTTACAGCGATCATATACTTGGGATCTTTGCTGATTAAACATAAAACAAATAACTCTATGGTGTCTTGCTTACAGTCATGGAACAGATTAGAAATGCCAGAAGGGCAAGCACTTAGTTCAGATAACATAACTTTACATTTAAATTCAAGTATTTTATTCTTTGGTATATTATGTTTGATATTTCTCGAGAGGGTTTCCTTTGATGCTACTTCTAACATCAGTTCAGTTAAACAGTTTTCTAATTTGTCCTCAGAAAATATCTCAAGGAATAGTTTAAAACCAGAATCCATTTGATCTATTTTAGTATTTGAGTTTATTATTTTCTTCAATATATATTTAGGTGGATCAGTAAGACAATTTTTAAGCAGACTGCTGGATGAATCATCATAACTATTTAAAACACTTAAAAAATCACTGATGATGTTACGTTTTTGTAATCGATCAAGACACTTTTCGACATGCTGTGATATTAAAAATGCATTTCTTAGTTCAGTCACTGATGTGTCATTATCAGGCCAGGTATCTGACTGACACAAATTTATATAGTCTTGGAAGAAGCTGATAAACTGTTGTACAATAGCTGTGTCCATGATTAACCCGTGTAACTTCAACGTAGAGGTCTGGATCGATCAGCATCTGTTGAAATGAACAAACTGAATTTGACTATGAATATTATAATATCAGAAGTTTTTTGACTGGTTATTACAAGAGCTGTTTTACGTTGAAGTTACAGGTGTTTGCGAGTCTATTTCTATAACTAAAACTTACACTTTAAACGGCAGTTTAGGGTCAGAAGTTAACGTGATTTTGAAAGTTACTTTCGACCTGTAGAATAAAAATAAACGTTAGTTAAACACTATTTCTCAATGAATATTAATCAAGAATGCCAGATCTATTTATTTAACACTTACATTTTTCTAGAATAAACTAGACAAGGCCAGAAAATTACAAAACCAGAACCACTTTTCGCAGTTTTCGCAAAACTTAGACGATCTGATAGTGACGTTTATATTTGACGTATACATAAACTGTCAAATTGTCGTGTCATGACAAAGGTGCGTTCACTTTTCACAGATATTCCATTCAGATATTCGCAGATATTCTATAAACGACCTAATTTTAAACTAGTCTGTGCGGAGAGAACCTGATGTATTTCTTGTGTTAAAAACACTGTTGCGTTATTATAGTCCGACTGTGTCATCTGGATAATTTAAAAATTAAGTTATAATATATTGTTTTCGGATGCCGTCTTAATAATTACTTTATAGTATGATTATAATGTTATCCTAATGTTAGTTTTTTTTTTTGCCACAACGGTTTGTTCTTTTAACAATTTTAACAAAATTAAGTAAAATAGATATGTAGCTAAAATTTTACTGAGTAAGTTGAGCCAGTTTTTGAACTAAGCACTGTTAGAAAACTGGAATTAGGGTGTGCTGCCTAAATTTTTTTCCAAATAAACACAATCGAACGTGTTAGGCCACACACCTAATACTATATTATGTTTTTAACTAATCACAATGTTCTGATAAAAATCTGGCTCAGTAGCTCGGATTTAAGTATTTGTGTTCACGTCAAAATCAAATATAATTCTGACAGTCAGTAACGTGATAACGTCAATAAATTGTCATAATATTGGACTGGAATTTTTGGGCCAAACCAAAACATCGATCGATTGTTTTGTTTGTGAAAATGATACCTACTATTTATTAATGATTTAGATTGAAGTATTCTAAGAAAGTAAATAAAAAATGTTGCTTAAACGAAACATTTTGGAGTGTACAATAATCGTGTCTGGAGGCGGAACATTAATATGTGTGCTATTAAACTATTTAACATCGATATCTCCAATAAGCGGAATATGGTTTCCTTTGTACATTGTAACATTATTTTTCATTTCTGTATTCGTTAGTGTTAAGTTTATACAGTGGTTATTGAGTTTGAACAAGCCTATAAAGGATGATTTGGATGAAATTGTTGCGCGGTATCCATACTTGTCGTTTTTATCGAATGTTTTGCCGAAGACTAAGAAAGTGTCGAAGGTGGCTGAATGTCGGGAGTACGACACTAACGAGCTGAGCGTGATCTCCACGGTGCTGGAGAGGAAGCTGGTGTCGTCGTGGTACGTGCCCTACATCTCGCAGGAGATCGGCTTCCCTTTCGCTTGTAAACAGATGCTGGATCAAATAATTGGCAAGAGTTTTCAGGTATGTAATGCAGCGTTCCTTTAAGTCCTTATTAGATCTGAAGCCCTGTAAATTATAAGTAAATCTTTTTTATCCACAGATATGCAATAAAATAGAAACCAAAGATATATTTGTAGACATTTGCATTGTCTTAACTAGTCATTTAAATGAGTACAAGAAAGCTCAGAAACGCCAAGAGAAATCACCCGCAAGTACTATTGAATCATTATATAAGAAATCACATCCTATATTTGATGAGAAAAATAAACAATATGAGTCAGCTGACCATTGTACGAATATAATCCGTGTAATACTTAAGGAACTGATACCGTGGGAGCTATGGGACACTCCGAACTCTGAACTACTTGTCCGCATACTATCGAAGAAACTTGACAATTTCATTCACAGTACTCTTGCGGATCCTGTTTGGCTTAATGACAAATTGATGACAATATTAAAAGGCAATGAACCGGTTGTAGAACCTGAACCAGTCATTCAAGAGTTTCCCATATCGCAATATGTTCCGGAACCATTGACGCCTGAAGAAATATCAGCAATGATCAGTCAGGGTACTAGTGTTGTAATCCCCAGCGGTATTGTTGAGGAGAAGGAAGAGGGTGAGCTGGAAAAGATACAGAAAATTATAGAAGAGGTACCAATCATGAGTACTCAGCCTGTTGAAATAACAAAGTCTCCAGTGTTACGACAGCGGAGGGGCCGGCAGGGCAGGAACGAAGTGAAGATATATGATAGAGTTATTGAAGGTATGTTATAAGCAAATATTAATTGTTAATTAAATTTCAACTACTGTAACCTGATAATATTGTGAAGTTCAAGTAGGATTATGTTTTACATTACAACAATTCATTTACAACATTCTTATATTTATCACAATAAAAAAATATGATAAGCTATTTTCAAACTTGATTTCAATGTTGAGTTTTGAGCTCATGCAATATTATTGAAGATGACCAACTAGTTTCCAATAATATTGTTTGAATAATGACATTAGGTCTTCAGCAGAAATAACAGTCCACACCATGTTCTTTGAATGTTATATTTAGAAATACTAAATTCTTATAACTTTTACAATGATAGTTTTACTTATTTTACAATATTAATTACACAACATTTCTTCTCTGAGTATGCATCACAAAATTCCTTATAATGAATAGTAAAATCTGTTATTTCTTTGAGCAGGTAGTGTAAAGACATGGGACACGGACATAGACCTGCAGTGTATCAGCATGGGCCAGGACCTGCTGGCGAGCCTGGACGGCGAGATCACGCTGTCGCGGCTGTGGGGACACGACGCCGACACCGACGGCAGCCCCAACCCGCCGCGCGGGAAGTCGCCGCAGCCGCTGTGGTTTGGTAAAGACTAATAATCGATTTGTAATGAAAAAACTTAAAGAAAAGTTCATGTTGTGGAAATTAAAAAATAATTCGCTTATTATACTATGCTAAACTTAATTAAGAAGAAAATTTAGAATGCTCTTAAGTTATTTACGAGGTTTTGATCAATTTGCGGTAAAAACATGCAAAATTTATGTATAAGAATTTATTCTACTGTAGGTGAAGAAGAAACTATAGAAGTAGATCCTCTCGATTCAAGTCCCAATAGAGATACTAAGAAGGAGCAGAGTCCGAAGCCAGCGGATGCCCTGCTCAAGGACCTGCAGACCACCGTCAGCCAGGCGAAGCATAAGATTGGGGACCTACAGGTGGAGCCCAAACTTGGCTTAGATGTGACCCGCAAGCAAAACTCCAGTGTATGTCCATTGCACGTCTTTCTGCTTAAGCTTAGTTTGGTAACACTGCGCTTTTTAAAGGTATTCACTGATTCCAATTCGAAAATAAAAAAAAAAACAAAAAACAATCAAATTGTTTTGCAGTTGTATTTAAGAATAATGGAATAAAACAGCTGATGTACAGTTCCTATATCCAAGAAACGATTGGTTTTGCTTACGGGCGGTTGAATTTTCTTCGTTTTTATTAGAAAAATTCTACCGTCCGTAAGCAATACGAATCTTTGTTGAATATAGGAACTAGGCATTAGCCGTCGAATAAAATATAGTTTGATTTTATATAAAAAGAAACAAATGATTATTTTATATACACGCGATTATATTAAAGCTTTGCTGCTTTTTAATAACCTAAATTGTGTAAAAGTGTAATTAAACTTGAATTTAATCTATTTTTTATACTAACAGTCTTTATTGCCTAATCGATCTAAAGAGGCAGGCATAGTATTATTTATTAGATTTTTCGAAAGAAATATAATTAAATAAAAAAATAGGATAAAATCGTCCGTTGGTTCGGCTAGTATTAAATATTATATAAAAGTACTTACTGACTGTATTTCATGGGTTGTTGAGTTCAAATAGGCTCGCTCCATGTAAAGTTCTAGTCTAGCTGATACCGGTGAGCCTGGAGGTCGACTCCATAGCTCGGGAACAGGCTAACCATTCGCTGACTCTCAACCAGGTTACGATTGCTTTCTGTGTTCTGTTTAACTGTCTGACTGTCCTACTGTTAACTCTTGGTCTGACCTGTACTTTCTGTGTAGAGTTTATATTGGTCTTTGACATTTATTTTTGGAATTCTGTATTTGTTTCATGTAAAAGTCCTGCGGAGGATAATAGTACGCGTCAGAGCTCACAAATAATTACGAAAGTAACCTTAATTCTTTATTACAAAGTCGCTGTTAAGATCATAGTAACCATTTTTTCAAGTCAGGGTAATTATAATGGATTTCTGTGTCCTTATTACATTAATATAAATGAAAGCAAACTATACTATGAAAGCATAATATATAAGTATGACGAGCTGTTACCTGCGGCCCGTGGCTCCGCCCAAATGGGTTTCGTTTATCGCGGCAAAAATAGTACGAGAGCCCACGACCAAAACCATGTCTCATAGCAATACGGCAAAAACCCTATAAAATCGTTAGATTGTATGATTCTGAACCCGACTAGGTGTGTAGTAACGGTCGAAAGTGTAACAACTGCGTGGGAGGCCATTTCTGCTGTGTCAAAAAAAAAAGACAGTCGGTATTATAGCAATACGTCTGATAGTGAAAATGTACATAGATTTTATAATTGTATTACGAAAAAGTTTGTTTTCAGACATTTTGCGCGTAGCATATAGCCTGAGCGCATTTTTGAAAATGTCAACAAATTTAGCCGACCTGTATCATAGCAATACGGATAATTTTTTTTTTCAACTTTTCGTATTGCTGCCATGATTACCAAAAACCTGTTTTCAGACACTTTAAGTGTAGCATATACTCCCAAAAACGAAAATAAATTGTGCGATTTATTTCAGTCCTTCAACTTCAATGTTACGGTTTCGGGTAAATTCTTTGTTAATTATCATCTAATAAATTCAGGGTCGCAACGTATTCATTGGTTTGTAACAGAAAATTCAAGATGCCTCAATACGATTTTTAAATGATATCTGAGTATCGAAAAGTTGTCTGATAGAGAAGGTGCTACACTTAATTTGTCTGATATAAATTTTTTGCACATGTGGACAACTTATTTTATCATGTCCAACAATTTTCAGACATATTGCTATGATACCGATCGGTAAAATTTGTTAACATTTTCAAAACGGTCTCAAAATTTAATGCGTTCACATTTCCGTCTGAAAATTGTTTTGTTCGCATCAAATAACCAAAATTTACTAATAAAAAAGATTTTCAGACGTACTGCTATGAGACATTTTTTTTGTCTCATTTTTAATTTTTTTAAATGATTTTACGGGTTTGCGCTACACCACTAACGTCTGAAAAATATGTTTCCGGTATCTCAGAACTATCATTCAACTACAGTCTGCAAATCAGACATATTGCTATGATGCAGTTCGGTAAAATTCTTTGACAATTTTGAAAATTCGGTCAGATCAAATGCTTCGCGGAAAATGTCTGATATTGGTATTTTCGAGTTCAGGATAATCGTATCTATCGATTTGATGCGGTTTTGGCCGTATTGCTATGGGACAAAAATTTTGGTCGTGGGCTCTCGTACTCAGACGGAGTTACTTTCGCATTTATAACATTAGTAGGGGGATAAGTAACATGAAATGTCAATTCCAATATATAATGTGATATAGTAGAATGAAATGTTTCGTCTCTGTTTAAACATGTTTCTGATTAATGTTCCTGTACTTATTCACTATTTAAAAAATATAATTATAACATTATTCGTTCCGTTAGCTTTTTACAGCTGTCCCCTGCGACTTTGTCCTCGTGTTTTAGTTTCAACGGTTTTTCATTTACGCTCCGGTCCTTTTGGTCGCAGCGTAATGTTATATAGCTTATAGCATTCCTCAATAAATGGGCTATCTAACACTGACATAATTTTTCAAAGATTATAGACTGCCCAACAGTGGGGAGTACCCTACTGTTGGGCAGGCACACTTTCTTTACTGACCAAAACTAAATTCAAAATGATAATATTTTTTAAGTAGTGAATAATAAGTGTGTCGTGTGTTATTGAATAATGTTTTGTTTAGAGTTAAGTGTGATCATTACCTGCATGTTATGCCACGCATGACTGTTACAATGCACGGGTATTTAGACCAACTTGCGAAACTCTTCGCTGACTTAATAATGAGTGATAATTTGTGATCCCTACCATTTATATATAATTTTATTTTAACTGAACTCCAGCACTATTATTTCAAAATTTATTGTATTTGTTCCATAGACACAAATAGTGATCTTTAGATATCCTAAAAAAAAAAACAATTTTTCTTTAATTGTTCATAAAAAATATACTTATTTTATTTAGATAATGGATTTATCTTCTTTAATCCCTAGATTTATACATTAATTTTCCATTTAAATATTGATTTTCTTTTTCTTTTGTATTCCTATAACTGTTAATTATGTGTTTATTATCAAATACTAATGTTACTGTTTATGGTGTAGGACGAAGCTGCGGGCATGATGGAAGGTCTTCTTGACTTCGGGATCGCTGGCCTAAAGAAAGGCCTTAGATTCACTGGCCTCAGCGATGACTCGCAGGTGCGTGACTTAAAACTGTATTTTTTTAAACTATTGTTATTGTAATTTTTGACGGGCCTGTTGGTCTAGTGGTTAGTGACCCTGACTGCTAAACCGGAGGTCGTGGGTTCGATTCCCACCTAGGACGAATCTTTGTGTGTTGAGCATGATCATTTGTTCTGTGTCTGGGTGTAATTTATCTATAATATGTATATATGTATGTATTTAGAAATATATAAGTATGTATATCAAATGTCTGGTTGCCATAGCACAGGCTCTGCCTAGTTTGGGATCAGATGACCGTGTGTGAGATGTTCCAAGATATTATTATTATATTATTATTGTCATAACACCAGTTGGCCTAATCCACTGCAGTGCAAAGATATATTCTTTCTTTGTTTTATTATTTTATTGATTAAATTAAGGTTATGGCATAAAGAAAACTGAAGTAACGAAGAAAGAAGGGGTACCATTGCCTATACATAGGAGCAGTTGTCGGTTATCAAAGATTACTTAGAAATAAAAAAATAAAATAAATAAATAAAAATTAATGATTAAATCACTAATAAGGGTGTTTGCGATTTAGAAATAGGTTAGCTAGGTTCGCTAGTCTTACATGTGGTCCATTTGTCCAATAAGAGGCAAGCTACTGGCTTGTAATTGGTGGAAAATGACAGATGGACCACACTTTGTTTAAAACTTATAAATTTAATATTGATACGTTTTGCAGGAAAAATTCCCGTCCCACAGGGACAAGGGCGACAAGAGTCCTCCTCTAGAAGCCTCTAGAGGGAAGCCAATACCAGAACATAGAGCCGTAAACGTCGCCAATGGACAGAGAGGTCAGGAAACCCTAAATGTAAGGGATTTTAAAATGTATGTGTTTGGAATAAGGATGGTAATTGTATGGTTTGGTTTCAGATGAAAATAACTTCCCTCCGTTAGTGAAACAGCAACGAGTGTCTTCGCAGGACAGTATAGTCAGTACCAATTTAATAGTTATACTACTTTCGACGTTTACGCAGCCAATAGGGGAGCTGTATAAATACGACGAGTTAATTTATACAAAGATATACCAAAACTCTTCGGTACAATTTTACTCGTACAAGTACGAGAACGAGTCGAGAACTACATATACTTATACAGACTCAATGTATATAAATGCCGCCCCCTGTATACATTTGGAGAGGTTTGGTCGGTGCCAAGCCGTTTCGCATGGAGCATATGGTAAGATTTTTTATTAAATACTTGTCTTCTTTAGCCGTCACAGTCTAAGCCGATCCCGAGGGGCGACGCCTCGCTGCCCGCCGTCCCGGACTCCCCCGAGCCGGAGTACGAGGAGGCAGCTGACCTCTCCACCAGCATCGCCAAGCTGCGCTGTCTGCTGCAGCAGCGTGCGCAGACCAGCCCCAGGTAGCTAGCGACCGTACCTGCCGGAGATGGCAGGAAAACCTACATTCCTCGCGAGAACTGGGAGGGCTGAAGAGTTCGCCTTATCTTCATCTTCTTACGCCACTCACTCATCATCACTCCTTCTCTCTCGCTTGAATCATCTTCAAATCAAATAACTTCTCACGCTTGTCCTGCGCAACTTCTTCTCTCGTCTGTCCCGCGTAACGGCTTAACACGCCTGTCTCTCACGCTTGTCCCTCCAGCCTATTACGCCGGTCTCTCATATTTGTCTCTCTTCACGCCAGTTAGACAGGCTTGTCTCCCAACATCTTCTCACGCCTGTTCCTCGCATCATCTTCTCACGCCAGACACTCATTATGATTTCAAAACAACGTGACCCGGTACTTGGTTCACGTGGGGATACAGGTTCGACACGCAGCAACCTTGTTGAGAACTCTAGGTACCTAAAGCGGGAGACCACTTACTTAACTACCTAGGGGTTATTCACCCTCGCCTTTTGGAAGAAACATGAACTAACCGAAGTGGCTCCAGAACTATTCAAATTATGGTTTAAAAACAAATTTGAGATATTAATACGGTAGATATGTTATAAATATTAAAAAAAAATGGTTTGTCAGGGCTGAGCGCGCCGAGGACGTGTGGTGGGAGAGCGCGGAGGAGACGCGAGGAAGGACGCAGCAGCACCACTCCTCCAGGCCCGTCGACACCGCGACACTTGCTGGTAACAACACTCTAATACATCTAGTTTATACTTCCCAATTTAGAGTTTACTCTTGTCAGTCCATTTTATATGCTTAAATATCTCTCTGAATAGTTGACGGCCTTTGAATTGAATCCTGTGTCTTTGAAAGGATTCAATCATTTTCCTGGTTTCTTTTTAGAAATAGGTATAAATATTGACTTGAATTAAGTGGAGTACACGAAGCACGAATTGTCTGGACTTTAGAAAAGGCTGTAAGTGTAGAGAAAAAAAAGGCGAAACGCGAAAAGCAAGTTTATTTCAACTTTTCTTCTCAGAGTAGCCAGTTAGGATATGTCCAATGCAGTAAGCTCTAAAAAATATTATTTTTATACGACATGTAAAAGTGATGATATTATCCTCTAGTTACAAAATAACTTATTTCATTTAATTTCACATGTCAGTTGGAACAACGAATTAAAATGTTTTTTTGTTGTTTTCATACTAAAGCGAATTTAATTTCAATGTCTTCTTGCAGTCTGCTATTTTTGAATATTTTTCTCAGCATGGCTGTGAAAAATGTTTGCTTTATGTAACGAGGTGAATATTTTTTTAGATGAGTACGACATGAGTATGGACAGAAACTCGTCGCCCGGCCAGACGTCCAACAACATGCAGAGACTTGACAAGTGAGGACTAGTCTAAAAAAATATTATACTATTATGTAGTGGGAGGACGCACCCGAATCGGAATAGCACGTCAAACAATTAAGATAATGTTATTTTTTAGACATAGTACCTATAAAAAAAAAACGAACTTGTATTAGCTAGCTAGCTAGTTTAAATAGTTTGGTAGTTTTAACGGGTTTAATTTTCAGGAGTTTTGGAAATTCGAGATGCATTTCTAATAGTGTGTGACTAATTCGTACATTCGCTGCACTTTTTTCCAAAAACAGATTTATGCGAATATAATATTTTCGGTGCAATTTACGATAAAAAAAAAATAAGATAAAATAAACTAGAGGAAATATCATTCATGCTGTGACAGTAGGGATGTTGACTGAGTACGAAAAGTATGACATTGTGACGTCATACGACATACAAATCAATGTATCGTCGTAAGCTTTTGGTTACGTAAAAAAACAAAGTAAAAGCGTCAAATATTTAATTTTAACTGGAGCACATTAAAAAAAAAAAAAACAAATTTTCAATACTCATATTTTTTGGTAAATGAAATATATGTAATTTAAATACGAGTGTTGTGTAGACTGTTCCAACGCACGGTGACGGGCGTGTTCAACTCCATCAAGACGGCGGTGGGCGCGGAGGGCGAGCTGCCCGCGCCGCGCACGCTGCACGACTGGACCTACGTCTGCACCTCCGTTGAACTTAGCGTGAGTTATATAGCTTACAATAATGTCAGTCTGTAAATGCTGCTGGGCAAAGGCCTTCTCTCATATAGAGAAGGAACGAGCATTTATTACCTCGCTTGCTCTTTTGTGGGTCGGCGATTGCAGAGTCACGGCACAGATATCTCCTAAGGGAGACAAGGTTAAGGGGTAATGCTTAGAAGGTCATGATTAGGGATAATCGTTAGGGGGTAATGCTCAGAGGATAATGCGTGGCACGGTAACATGGGCAGTGTGTGTGTAGGTGTGTGGCGCCGTGGCGCGCCTGGTGGGGTCGCGGCGCGGCGGGCCGCATGTCGAGGCCGCGCTGGACTCGCTGGCCGAGCTCCGCGCGCCACACTCGCGCCCGCCGCACCCGGACCCGCTCGACCTGGGTACGTACTGTACACGCTGACCGCTAACGTTCATGTATTATTAATATGTGATGTCCGATATAACCCATGTGCTTGCAGACGAGTGGTGCGGGTCGCGCGGCGCGGGCAGCAGTAGCGCGGGCGCGGCGCTGGCGGCGGCCGGCCTGGCGCGCTCGCACCTCGCGCTGCGCCTCGCCACGCTGCTGCTGGCTGGTACACAACACATATACACCACCCTATAGCATTACCCCGGCAGACGAGTGGTGCGGGTCGCGCGGCGGCCGGCCTGGCGCGCTCGCACCTCGCGCTGCGCCTCGCCACGCTGCTGCTGGCTGGTACACAACACATATACACCACCCTATAGCATTACCCCGGCAGACGAGTGGTGCGGGTCGCGCGGCGGCCGGCCTGGCGCGCTCGCACCTCGCGCTGCGCCTCGCCACGCTGCTGCTGGCTGGTACACAACACATATACACCACCCTATAGCATTACCCCGGCAGACGAGTGGTGCGGGTCGCGCGGCGGCCGGCCTGGCGCGCTCGCACCTCGCGCTGCGCCTCGCCACGCTGCTGCTGGCTGGTACACAACACATATACACCACCCTATAGCATTACCCCGGCAGACGAGTGGTGCGGGTCGCGCGGCGGCCGGCCTGGCGCGCTCGCACCTCGCGCTGCGCCTCGCCACGCTGCTGCTGGCTGGTACACAACACATATACACCACCCTATAGCATTACCCCGGCAGACGAGTGGTGCGGGTCGCGCGGCGGCCGGCCTGGCGCGCTCGCACCTCGCGCTGCGCCTCGCCACGCTGCTGCTGGCTGGTACACAACACATATACACCACCCTATAGCATTACCCCGGCAGACGAGTGGTGCGGGTCGCGCGGCGGCCGGCCTGGCGCGCTCGCACCTCGCGCTGCGCCTCGCCACGCTGCTGCTGGCTGGTACACAACACATATACACCACCCTATAGCATTACCCCGGCAGACGAGTGGTGCGGGTCGCGCGGCGGCCGGCCTGGCGCGCTCGCACCTCGCGCTGCGCCTCGCCACGCTGCTGCTGGCTGGTACACAACACATATACACCACCCTATAGCATTACCCCGGCAGACGAGTGGTGCGGGTCGCGCGGCGGCCGGCCTGGCGCGCTCGCACCTCGCGCTGCGCCTCGCCACGCTGCTGCTGGCTGGTACACAACACATATACACCACCCTATAGTATTACCCCGGCAGACGAGTGGTGCGGGTCGCGTGGCGCTAGTGCAATACTGACCATAAGCTTTTAGAATACATCCTCCCTAGTTTATAGATGCATAGGATGGCTAGGATAGGTGTAGGTGTAGGTTTTCCGCGACGGTGTGCACGCGCATCGTATAAATTTACTTTCATAATTTTTCCCTAACGTGCTAAAAGAAGTATAACTGCAAAAATAAAATTTTAATATTTCTACCATCTAGACCTAGCGGAATCGTTCCTGGACGCGTGGCTGGAGGAGCTGGCGACCTGGCTGAGGGACCAGGTGTTCGTGACGTTCGAGCAGCTGTCGGAGCGCGACGCGGCCTTCTTCGAGCCGAAGCCCAAGCTGCGCGACCTCAACGTGGACGAGACCTGCGCGGCTGTGCTCGAGAACATACAGCGTAAGAGTTTGTTCACTAGCTTTTTTTTTAAAGTGGGATCATCTTTCTGTCTCACTTATGTAGAACGACTCGATATTTTATCTCAAACCTTTTACTGAGTAATACAGTATACCTTGCTAACAGATTAAAGTAAAGATGTAGGAATTAAAAACAAAATTAATAGTGTCGCACCAACAGTATCGAAAAATGAAAGGACGGAAGTGATCTCATATACCTAATCAGATAATGGAATAAACTAACCATTGTATATGCACAGTAATAAAATAAAAAAAAAAAAAACATATTAAGTCTAATTAGGAAATCCTCAGCTTCCACAATTCACATATCTAAAAAACTTATCTAATAAAAAATGTCGACTCTTTAATCTTTACGACCACATATTATTTAAGCCATGCTTCTTATTCTAGCCTCGATGTACATATTCGGTGAGGAGCGCGTGACAGAGGCAGTAAAGCTGGTTGTATCCAGCTTCTCGCACAAGGAGGTCAACGTGGACGTCATATTCAGGGCCCTGGACCTGCTCGCCGGACAGTTCAAGAAGTCCGCTGGACTTAGGAACCCGTCGTTTGACGGTAATTAAGGATAAAATCCTTAGAATCAACCCTGGTTTCTGAGGCTGATGATGGATAAATCTAATGACGGTTACTGGAAAAAGCTTGCATAGGTATTTTATATTTTAATGTTTGGAAAAGTAAGATTTCCTATAGAAGAAAATAACTGTTCTCAAATTATTATTGATATTTGGATTTTTATAATCAGCAGTTGACATAAATTTAAAAAAATATGTAATATAGACTCTTTCGATCTCATTTCCAATTTTAAAAGTAAGTACGAAATCTCTTTATTTTTATTGTTTTTTTTAAAGCTTTTATACTTACTCGCATTTCAAATACGATAATATTAATGATTATTTTTTATTGTTAACAATTTGTATAGTTTATTTTGTATATTTTTCTAATTATTTAATTTTATATGTGATAATAACTTCAAACATTCCTGTAAATATGTGTCACGTTACGAACTAATTTTAAGTGTTTCTAATTGTCCCAAAAAATATTTTAAACTTAATGTTTATTGCTTGATGATGAAAAAAGTTAATATTATTATATTATAGGAAAAATTTAAACTTCATTATCCAAAAACCATATTTTATTTGATTCCTACAAAAATATTAAATATCACAGAGATTGCATATTTGTTATATTTTCTTTAATTAAAAATAAACGACAGCAGCGCAGTGCTGTTCCACTTAGTAAGTTATACTTGTCTAAAATACTATATAAATGTACGGTCAGCAACATAAATAACTTTTAAGGTTTTTTAAACTTATTTTATATTACGTAGTAAAATCACGGAATAATTAATAGTACTACGTACAGAAGGTTCATAACTATCTAAAAATAGAATTACGCGGTCGGCGGCTAGCGGCAACCTACTGCCATTCGCCTGCCCGGGAGGCGAGCCGGCTGAACGTGTCTAACCTGAGAGTGAAACCCTCCTGGTATAATACATCCTTGAATAATATTGTTTACGTTGCTGACTGTACATAGACGTCTTAAATACAATTTGTTTCCACATGGTCTACTAAAAAGAAGAAAATAGGATTTTTTTTAATAGTAATTGCTTGCCTATGCTTTAGAGAGTTTTGTTCGCTTATTAGAAAGGGGTGGGCCGGGTATGATAAGAAAGCTAGTCATAAAAAGAAAGGAAAATGTCCTAAAGGACAGAGTAATCCTAAATTATCTAAGTTTAGTAGATCACGCGGTTCAAACAAATTCTACGAACAAATCACAAATATTAAATAAATTCGTTACAAAATAATAGCCCAGTCAAATTAGCCATAAAAATGGCCTTAGCCTACAATAATTCCGATAGAGCTGAAAATTGGTGGAGGTCTTAAGTTCGCTATTAGAATTGAAATGCCAAAAGTCCCCATCGATATCGCGTGTACAAAAAAAGTTATTCGAGGTCAAAGGTCATGAAAATCGGTTTTTTGCTTTTTTCTCGGAAACGGTAAGTATTATCGTAAAAATAGGTTATATAAAGTTGTAAGTCATTAAATTTCCTATAATTAATGTACTTAAATTTTTTTCTCTACGAAGTACCAGTTTCGAGATATTGCGGTTTTAAACATTGATTGATACTCATACGCGCGCTCATGCGGCTTATACGGGTCATCGACCATTTACTATAAGTAAAAATGCGACAGTATCTATGTTGTAAGCAAATTAAACAATAAAATGTTATTAAATATAATATTTATATAAATAATATCTATAAAAATAATATTTTTAATCTAATTTAATATAATATTTATAATAAAATAAAATTTTACACTTATAAAATGTATAAAACAATATCGCGCAGTATTTATAGCATTCATAACATTTACTTATTAAATATTATAAATGTTATAAATATGTGCACGTATATGTATACGTATACGTCATGAAGAATAGAGAGACGTCTCTATTCTTCATGGTATACGTATACGTCATAAATATGTATACGTATAAATTTATATATATTCTGAGATTCTAAAATCTAAACATCTAAAGGAATGTATAGTCAGTCCCCAATTTTGTTCCCCTCTCTATAACCTTGAGCAACATCTGTTTGTCTACTCCATTGTTGTAGAGGCGACACCATAGTTTAGGTATATGTACATATACCTAAACTTCTTCCGATAGACGTACATAACAGAGCTACTTTTAGTATAGACCATTTTTTCACAGTGAACAGACGTGCTCATTGATGTTATTTTTAATTTCAATTTGTAATCGTTAATAATTTTGAAGAAATGTCGAAATTTTGCTTTATTTGTAGTAAACCTTTGACTGAAAGTAAAACTGTTGTTGTTGATCGTGGAATACAATCACTGATTGATTCGAGTGCTGAAAGAAATGATGGGTTTGTAGATTACCTAAAAGATTTGCAATCTGTGTCAGTCCACGTGCTGTGTCGTAAAAATTACACACGCAAGAGTAGTATTACTGCAGCTAAAAGACAGCATAAGATGGGAGAACCCAGTACATCTGGTAATAACCCACCTCATACTAGAGCACGAATAAGTGAGTCGGTTTTTCTTTTAAAAACAATGGGCCTGTTTCCTATTTTTTTTTTAATGTCCGTCTTGTAGATAATGAATTTTATTGGACACGTATTTTTTCTTTTTTCCTGCAAACGAAAAATGATCAAAATACAGAGAACTAAAGTTACGCGTGACGTCACTCCTCGCTACGATTTTTAGCGAGGAGTAGCGTCATAAGCCCCCACTCCGAAACTTTAAAGCGGTGTATCTTTGTATTTTGACGTGACAACGTCTTATAAATTGGTTTGCCGGGTGACACTTCAAGAAACTGGGTAACGCTCCGCTCACGTTATGCGCTCACAATGAGAGCGAGTGAGAGGCACGCGTCGCATGATTAGCCCGCCTAAGAGCGAGAGAGACAGACATTGACATTGACAGTCGTTGTCACGTAAAACTTTCGCCCGTATACCGACTTTACAGGCAACCAACGATTTTTTTTTTTATTGTTTTGATAAAAGAAAAAATACGTGTCTAATATTTTTTTATTATCTAACTGACGGACTAAATAGATTTTAACTTTTCATACCCAGGAAACATCCCTATTGTTTATGTATAACGTGTGCATATTATTATTGTATTTTGAATGCTATATTAATAAATATTATATTAAATTATATTAAAAAATATTATTTTTATAGATATTATTTATATAAATATTATATTTAATAACATTTTATTGTTTAATTTGCTTACAACATAGATACTGTCGCGTTTTTACTTATAGTAAATGGTCGATGACCCGTATAAGCCGCATGAGCGCGCGTATGAGTATCAATCAATGTTTAAAACCGCAATATCTCGAAACTGGTACTTCGTAGAGAAAAAAAATTAAGTACATTAATTATAGGAAATTTAATGACTTACAACTTTATATAACCTATTTTTACGATAATACTTACCGTTTCCGAGAAAAAAGCAAAAAACCGATTTTCATGACCTTTGACCTCGAATAACTTTTTTTGTACACGCGATATCGATGGGGACTTTTGGCATTTCATTTCTAATAGCGAACTTAAGACCTCCACCAATTTTCAGCTCTATCGGAATTATTGTAGGCTCAAATGCTAATTTGACTGGGCTATAATGTCCACAACTAAATATAATCTGTGTCTTTCACGCTTTGAGCTATTATAATACAAGTTTACTAACAAAATATATTTTACCAATCTATCTTAAATAACTTAATTTATCAAAATGGCCGCCCTGCAAATGTCACAATGAGAAAAACGCGGCACCGAAGACGAACAATGGGTTTTCTATTATCTACTCGTCTCTCACGAAACGGCGCAAAAGACTGGATGGAAAAAGGAAGCTTAATTCGACATTAGTTTGAGCAACGGGGGGGGGGGGGGGTCAAAAATCCGCTTAGAGTGCTACTGTCTCATTAGGTGTATCTGTTATTCTCCACCAATGAGAGACAAGCTGCAGGCGTGTGATTGGTGGAAATTGACAGATAGACCTGATGCGCGGCTAGAGAACCTAGCGGATTTTTGATACGCGGTAATCCCCCATAGACTTGTGTGTATAATTCAAATGCTGTTTCCCGCAGCAGGCTTTATTGGCTTTGTTTGCTACTCCTAGTATTTTTTTTTCTGGTCTGTCTGCGGATTTTCTAGTAAATGACAATATTTTTTAATTTCGATTAGATTATGACAATAATTAAGAACAATTTTTTTCTATTTTACGTAGTGAAAAACTCAAGACGATAAATTGATTTCAAATGTTGCATAAGGTCACAATTTTGTATACTTTGTACGCAAGCATGACGTCATTATCCCCCACTCCGGAAGTTTGATTTCGATTTATCTAAAACTTGGTAATATTTTTTTATTATCTATCTGATGGACCAAGTAGATATTGACTTTTTATACCCCCAATCATCTCATCTTTATAGTACAATTACCATATTACACGGACATTTAGTTAATTACCTCAACTACAGAAATTGGTCTTCATTATAACATATATTGAGCAAATAGTGTGGTAATAAATAAATTGTAAATAGTGCAAATGGTGTAAATAAATTGGTAAGTGTAATAGATGCTAAGGATATGAATTTATTATATTGGTATTTGGTTATAATACTGAGATTGTCTTGCAGAAAGTGCGGAGGACCGCACGTCAGTTTTTTTTAATTATGTCAAAATGTTTTTTATGTCATAAGTAAATACCAAATACTGTCATCTTATGCAGCAGTGGCGTTAGTTCAGAGTGCATTTGTAGATTATTCTAATACCGGTCACATTCGCACAAATTCGCAAACCCACAAATGTTCCACATTAACAAAATATTTAGGAAGTTTTTGAGCCATACATCCGTACAAACTTTCGCAAGTTGTACGAAAGTTCGCACGCATGTGAGTGAAGTATCAACTATCGTAAAGTACTATAGTGAGGTGACGGTGTCGAGGTCTTCGTGACTCGTGAGGGTCTCCGGCCGGAGGGGCGGGAGGGGCTCCACGTCTACGGCGTCCGCGTCTACTTCCGCCTTGTCGGTGAAGCTTAGGAACATCTGGTAACATTATCATAATATTTTGTTATTTTCTTGCAAATACATGTCAATTAAGATACATAAAATTTGTTATTTATCGCTTGCAACATAACGCTACCAAACAAACAGGTTTAACACGCAGCGGCATCATTTAAAACATGTTATCCAAAACTAATGGATATATTTTTAAGTTGTCGGTTGAAAAGATCGTAAGTTCGTAATTCGACAAGATAAGAAATGATTATTATGATTGTTACCTGTTCTAGAGAGCTTTGGTTGATGGTGTAGTCCTCGATGTCGCAGGTGCTCTGCAGCTCCGCCATCAGCCGGAAGATGTCGCTCAAGCGAGTTCGAATCTCTTTGTTGTCAACTACAGTTTAAAGAGTTATTAAATTGACGTATCTCTTAGTAATTATGCGCCATAGTAAACCTATGAAATTTTTTAATATGTACTAAATTAAAAAAAAACACGCATACATGATTTGAAAAAAAAAGAAAAATAGTTGCTGAAATAACCTAGGACCAATATTTTTTTTCAAGCATTAAAATATTTTTGTATAGAATTCTAGTATTCGCCGAGAAAAAGCCAGATATATAGAAAGTATTTTAAAGGTGAGTTTGTATAATTCAGTATTTAACAATAAAGTATGGCCTTTCAGATGTTTTAGACCCATGTGTTAGTTGAACCCGCACTGCGTAGTTCAGAGTCAGAACATTTTGAGGACTTGCACATAATTGCATCAGCCATGCAGTTGATATCATATTCAGCAAATAAACATTTATCGTTTTACTGGTTATAACTATTAGTAATAAATGAGTAGCATACCGGTGAGGGTGGCGGGCACGAGGAAGTGCAGCGTGTGCGCGTGCAGCACGGCCAGGCGCGCGTGCGGCGCGCGTGACGTCACGGCGCGCCACGCGGTGCGCGCGCAGCGCCGCGCCCGGCACTGCACCACCGAACCGCCGCCGAACCTACGGGAATTATTTATTTATTTATTTAATACTTCATGCACAGTGTACATAGGCGGACTTAATGCCAGAAGGCATTCTCTACCAGTCAATCACTTAAAACATGCTATGGAAACCAAAAAGGACTTGCTCCCTAGACAATTTCTACCAAAAGCTCAAATGTACAGTAAATTATTATTTATAATAAGTCACAAACTGCCTCATATTTTTGAGCGTTTTTACGCTCGAGCGTACATACCACCCGGTGCGCGAGCCGCCGCGCGTCCTGCAGCGCGTGCGTGGCCAGCAGCATCCGTGGCCAGCAGCATCCGCGACCAGCAGCATCCGCGACACTACTGACCTGTGGAGGCAGGCGTCGAGCGGCGCCAGCGCGACCAGGTCCCCCGCGCGCAGCAGCGCCACCCGGCGCGCGAGCCGCCGCGCGTCCTGCAGCGCGTGCGTGGCCAGCAGCATCCGCGACCAGCAGCATCCGCGACACTACTGACCTGTGGAGGCAGGCGTCGAGCGGCGCCAGCGCGACCAGGTCCCCCGCGCGCAGCAGCGCCACCCGGCGCGCGAGCCGCCGCGCGTCCTGCAGCGCGTGCGTGGCCAGCAGCATCCGCGACCAGCAGCATCCGCGACACTACTGACCTGTGGAGGCAGGCGTCGAGCGGCGCCAGCGCGACCAGGTCCCCCGCGCGCAGCAGCGCCACCCGGCGCGCGAGCCGCCGCGCGTCCTGCAGCGCGTGCGTGGCCAGCAGCACGCCGCGCCGCGCCGCGCACGCCGCCAGCACGCCGCGCGACACGCGGGCGCGCGACACCGGGTCCATGCCGCTGCCACAACAAACATAATTATACATTCACGTGCTGTGCTAAAGTGCTGTGCTGAATCAAGATACTAAAAACGCAGATTAACTTTCAGTCGTTTTTTAAATGTTTATCTGTCGCTACCCTACACCTTAAAGTGACAGAAACAGCATGAGAATTAACGGCGCCTTCAAACTGATTGACGTTTCAGTATTCGGCCATTAGACATTTAATCAAACTCGTACACGAGGCGACGCAAGTTTTCAGAGTATCCAAGCAACTTCCACCTAGCAAACTTGTAGAGGTTCGACGTTCGTACCCAAGAGGTTCGACGTTCGTACCTATTGTGGAAATCAAAGGTCGCGAAGCGGTCGCTAGCTGTGTGCCCTCGCCCACGGGCTCAGATTCAGTCGCGATGCACTAATGCGCCACCCCCCGCCCCCTCCATTCTCTCCCCGATGTCGTCCGACACGGTCGCGCGTTTGTATCGATACAGTCGCGATGCAGTAGCGCGTTGCAAATGCGACTAACACGCGTTAGAAGCGATGCTGTCGCGCGTTTGCTAAACGCACGACAGAATCGCTACAAAAAGTAGCTCGTAGGCGAGCGGCCAAAGTTGTCGGGTATCGGAGATTTACGTTGCCCCGTGAACGAAGTATTCCCGGTTAGTAAAGAAGCGGGGCACTCGCATTAAATGCCCATTCAGATTTTATACGGATTGATAACACTATGTCGACAAACTTAGTTATAAAAACAACTTCAAACCGTGCGATGCCGCGCGTCGACCCTTCCGGCGCGCGGCATCGCACGTGCGTTTTACGGAACACGGCTTTCTGTTCGCGAGGCAAGGCGCGAGCAATTATGCGCACCGAGCGTCGACGCGAGCGAAGGAAGCGCAAGAAGGGTACAAGGGGTGACTTTACGTACGATACGTTGATCTTTAATAGTCTTACAATTTTGGCAACAAGTGGTATCAAAGGATATTTTAATTAGTACCCAGTGGTGGAGTGAATGTCAGATATACAGTCGTGGAATGTCAGATATACAGTCGTGCCATGAGACATCTTGTGGAATGGCTAGGTTGAAGGAGTAGTATTCAGTATTCCGTTAAATACATTGAGACTAGAATCCGAATCCAGCATACAAAGCTACGCACAAAAAATAACAATTTCAGAGGTAATCAGGTATACCTGGTGGGTTCATCCAGTAATACCAGCGGTGTTCTCGCCATGAAGGCGATGGCAGTGCAGAGCTTGCGCTTGTTGCCGCCGCTCAGCTTGCCGCTGCACACGTCAGCGTATTTGACCAGCTCGAACATTTCCAATGTGCGTCGTATTACCTGAAACAAAGAGTTATTAACTTGATAGAAAAAAAAAGAAATGTTTCTCCTATTTTTCCGCCTTGAAAAGCGATGTACAGAAGAAATTAATTTGTGAAAACACCGTGTAATAGTGGTTACGTGTATTTAAGTAAGCTGGAGTCTATCTAGCTGTCTGCCTTTGAAAAGAAATGACGTAAAAAATATTGAGTTCCCTTAATATTGGTACCCAACTCAGTGGGAATCGCTTTACGATTAATCAAGATACGTGTAGTGTAGTCAAGTGTTAAACTTTTTGCTGGAATATGTTTAGTTTTGTGTTTTGTGATTTATGACGTAAGTTATGTAAATGTAAAAAAATAATTTTAAAATATATGTGAACCCAGTCTAAGAATTATGTTTTATTCCCCTTATTAAGATCCAGATTTTCGTTCAGAACGTATTAAAAACACTTTCATTTTTTAAGAAAAGTTCCAAAGTTATAATTTGTCCTTACCTCGTCCTGATCGGTGATACCTCTTAGCCGGCAGTAGAACTGCAGGGTCTCGGTCACCGTCATCAGGGGGTCGATGGCGTCCGTCTGAGGACAGTAGCCTGCAATGAAGAGAATAGTATTAATATTAATCAATATATACCCGTCCTTCATCTTATCTTTATCTTTGTTAACCTTTTGTCCATTCCCCCTACCACTCGTGTCATATTTCTGACAACTTAAACCAACAATAAATAGATATACTTATTTACAAAAAATACTTAAAATTGTATCTCGTAGCTCAAAGTATTGTAAAAACATATTGATTTGTAGCCGCGCGCAATTGATATTTACTCAAGCACTTAAAAAATCAATCGATTTAAAAAATTATGATAAACCATTCAAAATTATAGATTTTAATATGGGTAAAACAAACACTCATTTGGAAAGAAATAAAGAAAGTACTTTTGGTAAAAACTTTGGCATTTTTACTGATGTTCTATCGGAACAAAGTCATACCTCTATCTATACCTTAGTCCTATACTGTCTAGTAGGTCGTAAGGTATTTTTCGGCCAAACCATGACACGCGCCAAACAATAACTTTCTCACGACAGAACATCGGTCATGATAAAGATACCAAGGTTTTGAGAAAGTTACTCACTAATGAGTCCCTTGCACAGTTGCGTAGAAGTGACCAGCTCGTTGTTGAGGTACAGGCGGCCGGAGGTGGGGCGCAGCTCGCCGGTCAACATGGAGAACGTCGTGGACTTGCCCGCGCCGTTCTGACCCAGGAGCGCCGTGCACTGAGAACGAATGGTGTATTAACAGCCATGTAAGACGTTATCGGCCTTTAAACGGCCGACGGTTGTGGCATCCCGACCAGAAAAAATGGGTTCTCCTCTAGTCCCCGGTAAAGAAAAGAGAGAGGTACCCCTGCGGTTTTAGGCGGTAAGTAGAAATCCCTCTCCAGAAGAAGATATCTGTTCGCTTAATATTCTGGGCCAATACCATATAAAATCATTGGCATAAATTTGATAAAATACCAAGGGATGAGAAAATCATAAGTTTAGCTTCCATCCACTACTTGTATATTTCTCACCTGTCCAGAAGGTATCCCAAGGGTCAGGCTCCTCAAGGCCACCCTGGGCTCTCCCAGCGTGGGGTAGACCTTGGCGAGGTCCTCGCATTGCGCCACGTCGCTCGCAGGGCACACGATCCGCTGAATCGAGTTTTTCTTGCCTTCCGTGTGGATAAAGCCTACAAATTAAAAACTTTATTAAGTATAGGCACTTTACTTACCAATTAAAAGTGTTGCCTATCAACGTTATCGACTGTAGATATATAACCTGCCTAGAGGGAGCACCTTATTAATTTTGAGAGTAAAGCTTCTGGTCCTTTTGGTATGGCAGGTAACTACTTAATTGTAGATGCGGATTTTTTTCTTAGAAATAAAACTTAAGATTCAAGTACTCAAGTAGTAAGCATGTGATGCTACAAGAAATCACAATAATTCAATATGAAGATAAAATATCGAAATTTCGAGCTTCGCCCACCTCTTTATTTGCAGCACTTATAAAGCTTTTTTTATATTGAAGCCGATATTCGATTATATCTATAAACTTTTTCATTAAACTGCATTTATACTTAGTCCCGTGCACTAGTAACGTTACATTAAGTTGTAAAGAATGAAAAAAAAAAGACTTCCGGTTCCTGAAAGGCAGACTAATTTAATCTGAAGTCAAATCTGCCGATCACGACAGTGATTGGTTGACCAAAAGACTAACAAACAATCACAGAGCTTGACATGAGATTTTACAGGTGATTAACAAATGTTCGGTGTACCTCTGTTGATGTTCCCGATGGTGTTGACCCTGAGCGGCGCGGGGTCCACCTGCGAGCGCGCGGCGCGCACCCGCGTGCGCTCGTCGCGGACCTCCGCCGGCTCCGACGCCGAGCGCTCGGGAGTGCCGTGTATGCGGAACCTAACAAGGATTCATGTTAATACTAGACATAGAAGGATCGTATACGGACTTACCAAAACGGAAAAGTAGAAAAGGCCAAACCGAATAAAAGAAATGTGATTTGTGTTCGTCTCCAGGTGAAATATCTAATGGATTTCAATGAAATTTAACTACAAAACT
The DNA here is from genome assembly GCA_932294365.1 of Diachrysia chrysitis. Taxonomy (NCBI): domain Eukaryota; kingdom Metazoa; phylum Arthropoda; class Insecta; order Lepidoptera; family Noctuidae; genus Diachrysia; species Diachrysia chrysitis. The sequence continues at coordinate 539,735 of OW028659.1, read as the reverse complement.
TAAGATCTATTGTTGGTAACCATAGCATAATGTTTTTCTTTAGTCGACTGACGAAGACATTAGTAACAGTTTGGACATTATATTAACTCGATAGCCTGTAAAACTATTCCTAGTAAAAAGTCCTGTGAAAAACAAATTATAAAGAATACATTAAAAAAAATATGACGAGAAAGTCCTGAGACAGAAAGGGACACAAACCTTGACAGCAGAACTTCGAAGCAGTCGTACTCGATGGCGAGGTTGAGCAGCATGAGGATAGTGCCCACCACGAGCAGGTATACGTAGTGGTGCAGCACCAAGCTGCTGCTCAGCGGGTCCCGGTACGTGTCCATGCCGAACCGGCTCAGTACCTGAGGGTTAGAGTTCCTTAATCTATACTAATATTATAAAGCTGAAGAGTTTGTTTGTTTGTTTGTTTGTTTGAACGCGCTAATCTCAGGAACTACTGGTCCGATTTGAAAAATTCTTTCAGTGTTGGATAGCTCATTTATTGAGGAAGGCTATAGGATATAACATCACGCTACGACCAATAGGAGCGGAGCATAAATGAAAAATGTCGCAAAAATGAAAAAAACGTTGAAACTAAAACACGCGGACAAAGTCGCGGGGGACAGCTAGTAACTAATACTTTCATTAAAATAAATACATAAGACTACTTTTTAAACGGTTTCTTTTGCGGTTTATTTAGATTTTTATTCCTGATGTTTCAACGCTATTGCAGGAGCCATAGAGTCTACTTGTAATGACACATGCAAAGGCGATGTCTGACATTCGCGTAAACCTCAGAAAGCATTACAAAAAAAAAACCAAATCAATTCAATTGTTACAATGTGTACTCAGCTGATAACAACAGCATTGTAGACGGATCAAAATTGACCACCAAATGGAGCTAACATAAATGTAAATTCTGCCTTAAAAGTGTATTCTCACGTTGTTAACTTACCTGCGCCTGTATGGTGTTCTTAGCGATCTCCAGCATCCCGTCGCCGAGCGCGAACTGCGGCGCCAGCAGGAATATTTTGTGCAGCACGTTCCGGGCGTTGTCGGTGGCCTGGTCACCATAATACATACAAAGTAAATATAACGCTATAAAATATGAAGTTATTAAGTGCTATAAGATATTATCTGGGGTAGAACAGCAGGTGGTCCATGGTTTAGGGGACACCGCCATTACGCGTACGCTAACGTTACGTCCTCGCGAAAATCTACTCTTCCGTCGACTCCCGTCCGGACTATTTGTTCTTATTAAACTCACCTCAGACTCCGAAATGATATCAAAGATGAGAAGTATGGTGATGAAGGAGAGGCCGACGAAGGCGTTCCCGCAGAACAGCACCATGTTGGCGATGCTGGGGTCCGAGAACAGCTTCTCCGCCACGTGCACGAAGCAGCCGCATGCGTACCTTACAGAGAACGTTGCTGGTTTACATACACTACTATGTTGAGAGTATGAAAGAGAATGCGTCAGCGTATCCTAGCCAGCTCTCGTCTAGTAGCTATTCCACGATTTTCCGCATTACTTGGTAAGCTTAAGCTGTAGAGTGTGGCTCAGAAAACTCACCCATATAGTACAAAGAGTATGCATATCGCAGGTAAGTTGTTTCTCTCGACGAACACGGGGAAACCAAACGCTGTCATCACCGCCGCCGTGATGCCCATGTTTACTGCCATTATCTGTGTATATAAGTACCGCCATTATTTGAAAGTTTAAAATATGAATATGTTCACAAAACTCGGGCTGACTTCGTACAGCAGCTAGAGCCTCTTCTCCTGGCTGCGGCGCGCGAGGATATATGTCACTCACCATCATATCCCACACGAGGGCCGTAGTCCAGTACAGCAGCGGGCTGACCCCGCACAGCAGCTGCAGCCTTTTCTCCTGGCTGCGGCGCGCGCCCACCAGGTAGATGGCGGCACCAGCGCTGATGAGGCTGTACGCGATCAGCACCAGCCCTGAGATGCCCGCGTCTGCTATGTGCTGGTACCTGGTTAACGTAAGGCTGGATGTAAAAAACAATGCGTACGATGCTGATAAGCGTGCGGTCAGCTTAATATGATCGTACGGATGTATGTACCGCACGTGCTTTACGCGCCGCATTTTAGAATGTTACAAATTTTGCCCGGACTAATGTCGAAATATGAAGCAGAAAAGCTGATGACGTAATGTAATGCGGCGCTATAGACGTATTTTGACACTCAGAGTTGCCTCATGCCTGTCATGACAATACTAAAGATTTGCGTAAAGCAACGCACACACTGTTACTGGTACGCACCTGTGTGGCCGTCAGTAAATGCGGCGCGTACGGAACGTATGAGACGTCAACGCGAACAAATGTACCGTTTAACAATTACGATATTGTATATTCAGTGATTAGTATACACACGATAATCAGAATGTATTGCTGAGACAAATTTGATAATTTGAAAAAATAATGTTTAATATTATATAATGTTATTGCTTTTCTTTTAAAAAATAAGTTGCACACTGTTGGCTATCATTACTACCACTTTTCCTTTCGCGGGTCTGCTGGTAGAGATTTCTTTAGAAATTAGCAGTACCTTTGTACATCTGTTGTATTTTGTTGTTTCTTACGATTTTGAGTGTGTACATAAATTATTAAATAAAAAAAAATGTTCAAGAAATTAACTAATAAAAACATCAATAAAAAAAAACTGAAATGTTCTATTTTGAATTTCTGAAATACCTGGACAAGCACATTTCCCGATTCAGTAGCCGTGCATATTATAAAATTATTATTTCATTCCAGCACGCAAATGAACTATAACACTTTCTAAATTTCAAGTTGGTCATAAAAGCGTTTGCTGCTTTATTATTTTTTTTTATCGTAATAATACTTACACGGTAGCCTTGCTGATCTGCTCCTTGGAGATCTTGAGCGGGTGCGTGTAGGTGGTGATGGCGGCGGCGGGCGCGCCGGCCGCGGCCCGCAGCGCCGCCGAGTGCAGCGCGTTCACGTGCGCCGGCAGCGCGTGGTGGCCCTTGTTGTTGTACCACGCCACCAGCCGCGACCCGCTGCCCTGCACGGCCGCCGAGTAGCCGCCGTACCTACACAACATTGTGGACTACATCACACAGGTTGCTCTGAACCCAAAGTAAGCAGCTATAGCACGCGTGTTATGGAATCAGAAACAACAAAAGTACCAGAAACACCTAGACCCGAAACAATGTGGAAAAGTGGTTTTTTACATTGACCCGTCTGGGGATCGAGTCCGGAGCGTCAGACCTGGTAGGTGGCTCAGAGTGGCATACACACCAATTTTCAAGGTCGACACCTTGAAATCTGACATGTACACCACTCGACCACGGAGGTCGTATCTAGAAACAAATATTCATTTTCTTGTAGCAGAAAATTCCACTCTTAGGAGATTATCTATAACCAGCTAACTAGATTATATATAACTTTTAATTTATGTATAAAAAGTTCACGAGGCCTTGACTATCAGTCCCATGCCGCGATGTTGCAGTGTGCATGTGACCTCTTGACATACAATTGTGTCGCTTTATGATTGGTTTTGTTTTTATTAATTAAATTCAAACTGGCTAATATTCCGTATTTTCTATTCCATAATTCTTATAAGCTGCCTAGACGACAATCATGCCAAACCGGAGAGGGCCACACCAGTCCAACAGCTTTACGTGATTTCCAAATCAAATCAAATCAATATTTATTCAACTTAAAATAGGGTACACAATAAGGTCTTAATTAAAACATTGTTCAGCCTCTTTTGTCTTTGGTAGACATGTGAAATTTCATTCTATTTATTACAAAATTTTTATTTTTTAATACAAAAATAATACTTTAATATATATTTATTTTTTAATTATTATGTAGTTGCAAGGAGGGAACTGTCGCCCATCCACAGATCAATCGCGGCGAATGATAATAAAGTTTTGTTAAATACTGTACATAGATCGATTGCTCTGCCAGGAGCTACTCTGTGCATAAGTTATTAGGGAATATTATGGTATACTAACCGTGCTTCGCAGTTTCACCCGCGTAACTAACCGAACTCCCATAAGACATCTATTTTTCCTTGGGTTCGTCTCCACCCTAAATCAAGATCATGAAAATCGGTCCACCCGTTCTTGAGTTATAAATGGTGTACCTAATCCAATTTTGATTTAAAAATGTATATAGATTGAAACAAAAAGATTAAGTACCTCTTCTCAATATAAGTGTCGTGGGTATCGACGAGCCAGTGGTTGAGGGTGTCGGCGTCGGGCAGCAACATCAGTTCCGGCCGCGTCAGGTTGTCCGTGACGTCACAGTGCTGGCTCCTCACTCCACACTCGCAGTGCGGGGAGTCCTGGTATGACAGTAAGTCGGATTAGGAGCTTTTAGTATTGCTAGGAACTACGTTATACTGCAATAAGTTGCCGCCTGGTCCCCAGTGAAGGGGAGAAGAACTCTAGTTGGTAAGATTTTGGTTATACCGCAACTTCCTCCCCATAGGACAGTAAAGTGGATGGGTGGCACCCCAAAAAAGGTTGCGCTTGTTCTAAGCTGGTAATATGCACCTAACCTATGCTCACATACAAGATAAAAACCCTCTTACTTGAATAAGTCTTGCTGTTTGAAGCAAATGTTTTAGGTAGTATTTATAGGTAATTGAAATAATTTGTGTTTATTGTGTTATGAAATGAACGTATTATCAAGCCATACCTCAGCAGTCCAATTTTTCGCTTGTTTGCCCATTTTGAGATAATATAAGACGCTTTCAGCAAATGATGGGTCCACGTCTGTAGAGTAAATTGAAGGTTCGGATCTGAAAATAAGGACCACAATGAACCTGAACAGCAATTCTAAAAAAAATGCCATTTATATTTTTAACATATATTGTTTATTTTAACAATACGACATGTTAAAAATATTAATGACAATGCTATTTTATATTATTAAATTAACAATAACACATTATCCTAACCCTTTTCCAAATAAAACGTGGAAAATGTTAGGACCAAAATACTGGACAACTATACCCCAACTGCGGTAGCAAAAAAATAAAGCTATACAAATCGACCACAAGGTTTTTTTGATGACGCGTTTATAAAGATAAACTTAATAAAAATATCATTATTTACAACAAATAGCCAAGTATATTCTTTACATCTATAAAACATAAATCTCTTTTATTTTTATTGTTCAATTATAATCGTTACAAATATTAATACTCATAATAAATTATATATAAAAGAAAAATTTAACAAACCAACTTACATATAAAGTAACCAAAAGCGAGATTTAACCGAACAAATTTAAAGAGTACAGTTACAGACTATTTGACATTAAAACAAGTGTTTCTGAATTCCGGTGAGTTATACCCGTCACGTTGTTTTTGACACTTGTTTGTTTGCCTTTAATTTTTTGCTTAAGCGAATGGGATATAGTTATAAGCTGTCCTAAGAGGTTTACGTAGAGTTTCATTTTATTGTCGTTTTTAGTGAACACGCTGTATACGTCAGTGAATCAACTTACACTAAGAATTCAGTGCTGCCGTGATACAGGTGTTCGTCGAGCTTGAGAGCCACCTCGTTGTCGGCGGGCGGCCGCAGCATGGAGAACCCCATCGCCACCACCACGAACAGGGATGGTAGGACAATCAGCATAAACAGGAGCCATCTGGATACCACCATGATAAATAAATAATAATTCAGGTCATAAAGAGCTCATAATTAGGGGCTCCATTTAGACCCGACACTAGTCGGACACTTAAGAGATATTCGCGGACATATTTTTCCGGCAGCCTTATTGTCTGTCTTCTGTTCAGTGTCTTAGGGTTGTTTTCACTGTGACAGATTATAACTGTATCTGAAACTTACCGATTCCTCATATGATGTATAAATCGAGCCTGCATGAGCGCCAGGAACTGCTGCCAGGTGGAGCCCCGCAGCGGACCCTCGGGAGGCACCAGCTGCTGCGGCGCGCGCTCCGTCCTGATGCTTGAGCTCGACGCGCTCTTGGATGGAGGACCTTCCGACACTGGGGGAAACATGGTAAAGGATGCTTTAATAAGAAAATATTAATACAAAAACTTTTCATGTCGAAAGAGCTGCATGAGTTCAAATATCACAAAGGTGCTTTAATCAGGAAAACTCACAAAATAAATCAATATATATTCACCGCTTTGAGGCTACCCTACGACGCCTGAGATACATACGAGTTCATAACTCTCCTTTTTTTCGTCGGTCGTTAAGAAAAGTAATCCTTTTGGTAATTTTTATACGGAGTTAGCACTGCATTATTTTATAGAAGTAATTAACCTCATAAGAGCCCAAACAAAATCTTGGTGGAGTGAGAATACTTTAGTTTGCTCTTGAAACTTAATAAGTGACTCTTCTCCAGTTTATAGTGAAGCGAGTCTTTGAAAGCCTTACCATATTCAATGCCATTCTGAGGGGCGTCTGCTTGCTGGCAGATGTTGAAGAACACCTGCTCCAGGCTGCTGCAGTCCATGGCGTAGGACTTGAAGCCGAGGGCCGACTGTGTAGCCTCCAGGACTGTGCACAGCTGGAGGAAACTGGTGAAATAATATTTAGATTAGATGACTATTCTATGCCTCAAGATTTATAAAAAAAAATAGCCTGTATCCGTCCTATTGCAGCAAAAGCTATTATACATTACTAGTTGTACTCGTGACTCCGCTCGCAAGGTTCTCGGTTATCGCGGCAAAAAGTAGCAATTATATCCTTTATTGAGATTCAAGCTTACCCTATACAAAATTTAATTTAAATCGGTTCAGTGGTTTAGCCGTGAAAGAGTAACAGACAGACAGAGAGTTTGTAAAGCAAGCTTAGAGTGTAGTAATATTAGTTTTTGAGATAGTTTTAATAAAACGGCGCGTGCTGTTTTGACACTTTTTTACGATTTTACTTGTTCGTAGCTTAATCCTAATTTACAACTTACTTATTATTCAGGCCATTAGCATCGAAGAACGGCAGCGCGATCTCCACTTCCTGCCCATTGACATCCACCACATTCGCGTTCTTCACGACGTCCCGGACGAGGGTCAGCAGCCGCTTGGTCTGCTCCTCCTGGCTGGTCTCCTCCCAGGTCTCGTCGCAGCGGGGGCCGGGGTACGACACGCTCAGCTTGTACCCGTTGCCCAGGGACCGCTTGATCTCTATTGGGGAGCCTGTAGTATGGACTTGGCCCTGGAATGTTGAATAATATTGGCATTTGATTTATCTTTTAGTTTGTACGGCTTTGAATCATGGCATTAACGTGAATATACTACATAATTATTTTAAATGAAATGCAGTGGCTTTCTTTAAAATAGTGCTAAAGGATATGTCATATGCACATTTACATGGCGTTATTATCTATTATATTCATAAAATGGTAGTTTTTTACCATCTGTTATGATAAATCTCCAAATTTGTCAGTTTTCGAAAAAAAATTGCAGTCTTGAAAAAGAAAGTGCAGAAAATGTTTATCGCTGTTTAACATACATAATTAAAAAAAAGTGTTTCCAGAACCGAACAGTGAGAAGACATTTTGATGAGCAACAGACTTAGCAATGCTTGTATCTCTAATCTTGTGTCTCTAATTTGAATAAAAAAACAAACTTACATCGTAAAACACACTAACAAACTTATAAATCTTTTAATTATTTTGTAAAGCGGTAAACGATATTTCGTTTAAATATATGGTATACCTTGTGCATGATGACAATCTGGTCGCTAAGCAGCTCGGCCTCGTCGAGGTAGTGCGTCGTCAGCAGGATGGTCCTGTCCTCTTTTAACTTCACTATCATCGACCAGATGTCCCTGAAAAGTAGTTATGATTAATAAAGACTCAGAAAGAAAAAAAAACTGAGTAATGAATTAAGTTTTCTTTTATTTATTCGTTGTTACTTTTGCTCACAGTATAGATTTTCATTTGATACAGGGTTCCTAACAGATTTGTTCATGGCTATAGTTTTGTACATTGCGTTTGCAATTTATATGCTTCAAATTTAAGGCCATATAAGGTTCAGTTTGCGTAATAACTTCATATTTTTTTATAACTTCTTCAATAGTATTTGTTAGCTTAAAATGAACTTTATTTATACTTGCATGAAATTGATGTTTGATTAAGTGAAAAGAACATCAATTAACAGAAGAATTTAAATAGACAATAGTTTTAAAACATACAACAGTAGTGCACGAAGGCAAAAGAATATTTTTTTAAGAAAAAATAAGTGTATTATGTGAATTTCAATGATTGGCAGACTACCAAATGGACACTATTGTCTATGTTCAAAAACCTGTGAGTTACGGCTATAATAGTGGAGGAGTTGTAAATGTTATGTGAGAGTGCAGCGAGTGCAGTGAGTGCAGGGTTACCGGCGGGCAGCGGGGTCGACGCCGGCGGTGGGCTCGTCCAGCGACACGAGGTGTGGGCGCGCGATGAAGGCCAGCGCCACGCACAGCCGCCGCCGCGTGCCGCCCGACAGCCGCGACACCGGCTCGCCGCACACCGGGCCCAGCGACAGCACCGACACCATCCTGCCAGATACACCTACATTTAGCTTTTTCAAACGAACTAACTCATTTAGCCAGTAACATAACTTTTCTTAACGTTTAAAGTTTCTTATTGAAATGGCGCGCTGGGCATTTTTTGAGATGGAAAAAACAACAACTCACGATGTATATACTTCTATCAGCACTCCCGGAGTGCCACTATTTCTCTTATTTAACAGTTTATGTCGTAAAACATATCAAAGGGATATTAGATAAATAAATTGGAACAGCTAGCTCAAGAAAAAATGTTAATAGACCCACGACAGGAAAAGTCGAAATCTAAATTTCTAATTATATTATCGAGATCGAAATCGAAATTGAGATCGAAATCAAAATTGAGATGTTTCACATCAAAAACAGAGGAATTTTCTAAGCCTGTTAACTTATTCATTAAAGGATTATAATTTACTAGCTGTCCCCCGCGACTTTGTTTGCGTGTTTTAGTTTCAACGGTTTTTAATTTTTGCAACATTTTTCATTTATGCTCCGCTCCTATTGGTCGTAGCGTGATGTTATATAGCCTATAGCCTTCCTCAATAAACGGACTATCCAATACAAAAATAATTTTTCAATTCGAACCAGTAGTTCCTGAGATTAGCGCGTTCAAACAAACAAACAAAACTCTTCAGCTTTATAATATTAGTATAGAAGATAAAAAAACTGGATTAAATTTAAATTTCACTAAATTGAGTTTATCACGTAAATAGTAGTATGTATCTTACTTGTCGACCTCGGCCTGTACCTCGGCGGGGCCGAGCCCGCCGAGCTGCGCGTAGAGCGCGACGTGCTCGCGCGCCGACATGTGCGCGAACAGCACGTCGTGCTGCGGGCACACGCCCAGCCGCGGGGCCCGCGCCGAGCGCACCACCACGTGCCCGCGGGACGGCTTCAGCATGCCCGTCAGGATTTTGCTGAGGATATAATATTCAATCTAAATACTTGTTCATATTGATGCTCACAGTTCAATTTCTTGGTGCAATAAACACTTCTTTAAACTCCAGTCCCCGGTCCAGTTATGTTTTTTACTTTGTGATATCAAGCTATTCCGTGTACTAAAATTACTTAGACAATGGGACGGTCTATAATCCAGGAAATTATGGAATTGAACCTGGCTAGATAAGAGGCCAAAGAAATCGCTTCGGGAAAAAAAATGTTAATTATTTTGACTTACATAAGTGTAGTTTTCCCAGCGCCGTTGTGCCCCAGCAGGGTGGTGATCTGTCCCTTGTGCAGCTCGATGGACACGTTGTCCAGCGCGAGCCGCGGCTGCCCGGAGCGCGAGCCGTACACCTTGGACACGTTGACGATGCTGACGCCGGCCTTCTCGCCCGTCGTCGTGCAGTGCGTTATGTTGCTCTTCAGGGTCTTGATGCCTGGACAAATAATACTTTGAATTGGAGCAAATGAAAAGCTTTGCCTTTATCTAGAACTAGCTGTCCCCCGCGACTTTGTCCGCGTGTTTTAGTTTCAACGGTTTTTCATTTTAGCAACATTTTTTATTTATGCTCCGCTCCTTTTGGTCGCAGCGTAATGTTATATACCTTATAGCCTTTCTCAATAAATGGGTTATCCAACACTGAAAGAATTTTTAAATCAAACCAGTAGTTCCTCAGATTAGTGCGATCAAACAAAAAAATAAACAAACAAACAAACTCTTCAGCTTTATATAATTAGTATAAATAGATTATAATGGCACTGAAAAGTGTAGGAAGTGATGTCCCGGAAAAATACAAATTATTTCTTTTAACATTATTTATAGCACATTTAAATAGAACTGATCAAGTGCTGTGGACTTTTAGCTTTATACCTATTACAGTCCATGATATAAAGCCCGCTGACAGACAGACTGACGGACAGTGACAGCTTGCGTACGGAACCCTGATAAGTTTTCTTATCTCCAGTATTTTTCCTGGCTAGAAGGTCGGTTTCCAGTCTCACCAGATTCAGCAGAACACCTTATTTTACATGAAGCGACTACCTATAAAATTACAACTCTTAATCAATAACTGAAACTTACCAAAGTATCTGTCAATGAGGGCTCCAATGAGGAAGTAGATGGCAGCGTCCAGCAGCATCATGGCGGCGGCGAGCCCGATGCTCATGTCCTGGCTGTCGCCCGGGGCCTCCCACACGTGGGCCCAGCGCGCGCCCGCGCCGCGAGCCTCGAACCGCGTCAGGTACAGGAAGGCGTAGCACAGGGACGACGACATGGACAGGCACTGGCGGACATCACTACGTTTTTAAAGTCCAGTACATACATAAGAGACCCGTTAAAATAAGGTGACTCTAGTTGTATGGATCCAAAAAAAAATCTTACTGAGAAGAAGAAAAGTTCATAAGCATGATTAGGAGCAATGTCAAACTCCATAGAACCAATTGGGTATTTGACAAGATTTTCAAAGTGTAAAAACGGTTTTAAAAATGGTACGGTAACGGTACTTAACGAGTTGTAAAAACGGCACATTAATTACTTTCATATTGAACTAGTTACGAGCATTTAAATATAGCTAATTAGACAGAGAGAGCTATACCATGACGTGACGTCAGCTCCGTAATTCTCCATACTAATCTGAGGCTGCCACGTACAAGTCGTCGTTTTGCGAAAAAAGATAGAAATAGTACTTTCTTTCTGAAATAGTACCCGTACATTTCAGAGTGATTTTAATACCATACTCGACCACTAACTTAATTTTAGGTTAAATGCATTTTTTTTTGAGACGCCAGTACTTACGATGACAGTCTTGAGCGAGCTGTACAGCACAGCCTCTAAGGATAGCACGATGATGAAGGGCATGAAGCTGACCAGGTACACGACGGCCGCGCAGACGGCCGCCAGGCTGGCCGACTGGAACAGCTTCGACATCATGTAGCTGGAACAAATATCAGGGTTGTTAGGTTAGGTTACTAAACTAAAAGAGGCACAGTGATTTAGTTTCTTCTACCCAGGTACCGCTGAACGTGAATGTAGGTACTAAATAATTTATTTTAGATCTTTAGGAAGTATTGATACGTGGTGTGTGTCATTTTGAATGATATTGCTGATATGTGAGGAGATATAGATACGTTACATGTTAAAAATTAAATGTATACTGATTGTCAGAAGAAAAAAAAATAGCAGAAAAATAAATGTATTTGCTTTTGTCTTGTATTGTGTAACAAGTCTATGCGTAGACCAGCCCTCCTAGACAAGTAGTATGTCGATAAGATGATAGAAATCGCTTAAATGACTCTAAATGTATGGAAATGACATTTCGTTTCGATAAGTTACGTGACTTGGACTTGTCGCTTCCATACATTTGAACGATTCTATCGGTCGCAGGTTCGAGTCCTGCCTGAGGTTTAAGTTTTTTCTATTATTATTTGTATTCAATTATTTGATTCCATCAGCGTTATCGCTTATCGAAATGTCACTTGTCTATGGGAGCAGCACCAGGAACATTCGACTGCAGGACAAAATGCACTGGTCCATCTTCCCATTCACTATCACTGTAATGGTTACTCACCAGTAGCTGAGCACGGAGAGTCCAAATATAACGAGCAGCGTGAACAGCAGGCTGGGGTCGGTGGTGGGCAGGATCTGCCCGAGGTGCAGCACGAGCGTGATGCAGGCGCACGTCAGCAGCATCTCCAGCAGGCTCCACAGGAACCACGACAGCGTGTGCCAGCGCAGGTCCACGCCCATCACTGACATCAGCTGGGGAATAAATATAATGAGATCCTGACCAAGAATACTGAAATACGCTGGATGTAATTACACTGTCTGTTACTTTTTTTAATCCTTTAAAGAAAAGAGTGGTGTTATAATTTTGTGTAACTGTTTTTCTGTGCATCTCTTTATGGTTGTACCTATCTATGGTACCATAGCTCCCAAACAGATGGAAATGGAAGAATCGATTTTTATCCAGTTTTTTGGTTTCTTACTTATTTATGATGTGATAAGAATGTCGTGGTGGCCTAGTGGTTTAATGTAAGAATTTGTGTGCACAAGGTAGCAGGTTCGAACCCGTTACAGGCAAGTACCAATGTGACCGCAATGAGCAAGCGTGGTGATCAATGCTCGTTCATTGAGCAGTGGAACATTTATAGGCTGGGAATAAAATATGATTATTTATTCATGTCAAATCAGTTGGGAGATTCATCAATGTTTTAATTAAATTATACTAATATACCTGAAATCGCTGGGAAGTTAGAACATAATATATTAATTCGTCATACCATAGTGTTGCCAGTTTCCTTGTCGGACACAATGAAGCGGACGGCCGAGGCCACCGTGAACAGCAGCGAGAAGAAGAAGCACACGATCAGCGACTGCGACTCGTACAGAGACGTCTGGAAGCTGCACACGTTACACTTTGGCATTAACAACGACTTTATTGCAAAGTAGTAAGGTTGACAGTCGAAGATTAGGTATTTATTTTTTTGCAAATTTTCCCATAATAGTAAAATACTATAATTATTATTGATTCGTGACTTCATTGACGGATGAGAATAAAAGTCAAAAGAATAGAACTGAGACTTCAACCTTTTCGAAAAAAAAACTTTATTTAACCTCTATCTAGAGATCGATTAAATTATGGTTACACTAAAATTGTGTCAATTTTATTTTTCTTGAAAAATAGAACTTTTTTTGATATCTTTAATTTTCAAGTTGAGTCAAATACTGAAAAATTACCGAAAATTTAAAGGTATTTTGGCAACCAAACAAAAAAAAACCGGATGATTTCGCAGCTGCGAACTTGGTATAATATAAATATTAGTTAAATATGTCCTAAGAACAGACCAAAAACGCAGTTTTCCGCAATTTACATGGGCTTAAAAATACGCGGCGATAGTTCTCTACTATATATAGTTCTCTCTCTGGTTTTAACAAAACCTTCATCTTTTTTATTCTTCATCGATAAAGCATTAACTTACTAATCCTTTCGATAGCATGGATATGGCGTCTGCTGCGTATAGACGGCCCACTCCTTCTCCTGCACATCTCTCTTGGCGCGCGAGGAGTTGCTGGAGAGCTTGATGATGGCCTGGTCCACCATGTCCTGGATCTGCACGAAGCCGCGGAAGTAGCGCATGTTCTCGATGAAGCTGGCCTCAGGTCCCGGGATCCATAGGCTGTAGAATTGTGAAGATAAATTTAATACCGACTGTATCTTTATTAAAAATGCTATTAGTTTTGCCTAAAACTTAATACAGTGTTGTAGACTCATGACTATTTTGCAGACAATAGGTTGTAAAATACAGAGAAGGATTGAGGCATATTAAAGGCTAAAAGGGAGCGGACTATTTTTCTTCATCTACACGTCACATGGTTATTAAAAAAATATTAGACACGTATTTTTTCTTTTTTTTTAATTAAGTAAACGATGAGTAACATTCAGTGAATGGAAATGTCGCGTGACGTCACTTGTGGCTTTAATTTTTACCCACACGTGACGTCACAAGCCCCCACTCCAGAACTTAAAAGCGCTTTAACTTTATCATTTTTCATTGATTTTTTTCTTTTTTCAGCTATCTGGTGGACTAAATAGATATTTTCTTTTCATACCCAGTTCGCTTCTCTATTACAAAAAAATACGTTTACAGTCTCCCAGGTAAGAAAGTAAATACTTTTTGATATCTGTGGACACTTGCAATGGGTGTTAAACATTTCTGCCAGAGAAACTAGCTTTAGCTCTACTTTAACGGTACGAAACAATTCAGGCGCGAGTCCGACTCGCACTTGGCCGGCTTTTAGTTATGAATACATACTAGTCCTTGAGTTTCTCTGTGGTGGGCGCGTTGTCGATGTCCATCCGGATCTTGTACTCCACGTTAGACAGAGACCCGTCTTGTTCCTCACTGTTCAGGAATACCACACCTGCGGGAGAACCACGTGGAATATAGAAATATTTTCTATGGATGTAATGCTGGAGTTTCTTGGTATGTTAAACCAGATAATAATTGATTTCGGTGACTAGTTGTTCTGCTGACTTTGGTCTTTGTACTTCAAATTATTAATTAATTGGCATATATACCTATCGACCTTAAATGCTTGTTTAGTTATAATATCAAATAATCAGACAAATAAAGAGACAGTATGCTGCTGGGGAGTTTGTTGCGTTTCTTCTGCACAGCCAGAGCACTTAGCAACCAGTGAAGGGTGGGCGACACGGGAAGCTGTCTGATATGTTGACTTTCAAAAAGTGCTAAATTAGTAGCCTAATTTGAAATAAATATGTGTTTATTTAGAAATTTAATAATAAATGAACAAAAAAGGAAGAACTGAACGAATACCGGAGTGGCATAAATTATTTTCTTAACCAAAAAATGTGGACAGAGGAAAATCGGCATTTACCTTGCAGTGAAAGGTAATGAGGAATGTGTGATTGTATGAAAACAAAAAATAATAATAAATGTGGACAACATCATATACATTGCTGGCGACCACAGCTCGCGACTCCTTGAGAACTGTGTGTGCGCCACTCACCACGGAGGTCGCGTAATCAGTAAGATGTAAATAAGACAATGTCATTGACTCACCCGCCGAAAATTCATTGACAATACTCAGTCTAGCAGCCTCGTGTATCAGATGATCCTCACTCGGGGACGGCTGGAAGCGGTTCAGGTTGATGCAGTGCAGCAGGTCCGATGCCTTCGACAGTAAGCTGCCTATACCCTGAAAATAAGTTATATGTGAGATATCTTTGAAGTTAAATCAAAGTTTGCGGTTGAGCATTTATGTAAATTAAATAAAACAATTAAAGAATTTTTTTTGTTTGTGAAAGTTATCTATAAACTAACGAATCTTATCTGTACATGTGTGTCTGCAAATGAATTTGATCTTTTGCAAATGAATTATAACTAAGTTTATCAGAGCTTTTAAAAATTTCCAGGTTAGGAAAACAATAAAAAAACTAGAAATAATTACAGTATAAAAACTATTACAGCATCCTTTAAACGACTCTCTCAATGCTTATATCGCGGGGGCATTTACAAACATTCAAATCACGAGCACAAAGAACACCCAGACTTAACACAAATGCTTGTTTGATGCGGGGATCGATCCCGCGGCACGTCTCGCACAGTGATTGATGTGGTAGCCTATACCACTCGGCTGTCCGAGCAGTACATACAAGGGCATTTAAAGAATATAGATTCCATCTTATTCTTACCTGAATATCTCCAAACTGCTCAAACAGGCCATCAACATCGACATCAGGTACATGCACGCCCTCCTCCCCCTCCTCCCCCTCCCCTATAATCATGGCCCTTATGGAGCTGAACTGAGGGGCACTCATCACTCTCCTTAGTACTGCTATACCCTCGCGGTGGGCAGACAGCTTGTCCACTGATGGGAATGACGCCGCGAACGAGTGGACGAGGTTCGTCATTTTGATTATTGTTGCGAATGTGGCGTTGGCCTGTAAATAATAAAAAAATTAATGCATAAAGGATAAGTGGTATCTAAACATTGACAGTATTTTTTGTACTGTGTGTTGTTTTGGTAAATTTTATATATATTTTGCATTGGCATTGTATTAGATTTGAAATTCATTGAAGAGTAACCTTCTCAATGATCCTGGTTACTGCGGGGTTGGGCGGGGTGTAGAGGATCTTGCCCATGAGCAGCGGCTTGGCGAAGCTCCAGAGGATCTTGCCGCCCTCCACGTTTATGATGTCGATGTACAAAGAGCGGCAGAAGTCGGCTGCAGAATAAGTGCATGTTCTGTTAGGAATTATTTTCAGACTACCTATAAATCAATACAATCGCTAACTCCTCTTAAACCACTATACAGATTTTAATAACGTTTTCATAAAAAGAAAAAAGCTTTAAATAAGGAAGTTATGTTTTTAGTTTTTTTATGTAAAACTGAGGAATCTAGTGAAGACTGTTAGCTAAACCAACAGTTTTGATAGTAGTATTATTGTTAGGTATGTGTATTTCTATTGTGATTGTACACTTCTTCCTATCCTCATTAGATATTTTAATCACTATCACTCAAAGGTTTGCTGGTAGAGAACTCAATTTTGAGTTAAGCTCGCCCATGTACGTATAATTTGTTATTTTATAACTGTTTTGTGTTACGTGTACAATAAAGAATTAAATAAAATTTTGGAGAAGTTAGTTAAACGATCTTACTGGGCAGCACTTCGAGTTGCGCCCTGTCAGGCTCGGGGGACAGGTCGGGCGTGGCCGCGATGCTCTTGTAGAAGCGGTTGGTGTTCACCACGAACGGCTTGCCGCACAGCATGTTGCCAGCACTCGAGAGGAAGTCAGGGGCTGTGGAGGACAGACTGGCGATTAATTACCGCTATAAATGTCCCACTGTTGGGCACAGGCCTCTTCCAGTATAGGGAAGCAACGAGCACTGATCTCTATGATATTATAACGTAACGCCTTTTAGTTACCGCTCGATTTTACTCCTCATAAAATATTCATACCGCTGGCTGAATATGAAAATGGTTTCTTAAGAAGTAAACTTCAAAAGACAGCTCGTTAGATCAAACTAATCTCGATTTCGATCCGAATTTCGATATCGATTTCGATCTCGTTTTCGATCCCGATCTCTATCTCGGTCTCGAGTTTGATTTCATTTTCAATGCGTCGGAGCTGACACACACACTTTTTGTTTTTCAATTTGCAGACGCTAGGATTCTGCTCCAAAAGCATGCAATCGAGATTTCAGATCACAAAGTCATAATACCTAATCCTAAAAAATGTCAAGTTGGATGACAGATACGTGAATGATGGATTGTGATGCTGGACGCTGGTGCTCATCAAACACTTACATGACAGCAGATTCCCGACGTTTGAGAATCCCTTCAAGCTGTCGAACAGCGTCTCATTAGCGAGCAGGTCCCGCACCTCTCCCGCGTGCTCCTGTACGGCCGGCAGCAGTGCTGCCATCTGCTGGTACTTGGCCAGCACCAGGCCGCCCTCTTCTTGAGTCAGGTTGGAGGCCGAGTACAGTTTGGATAGGAGGATGCCGCCGACCTGCGTTTCAGAAGAATATGTTCGTATTTTCACAAGTGCTTACATGGACTATTGTAATTATATCTTGCTGCAATCTCAAAAATTGTCCACTTGAAAATAAACATAACAATTTTTTTAATAATTACTGTTACATAGTGTTAGTATAATGTTTCGTTTTAATTTTATTGCGAATTATGTTTGTATGAAATTTTTGAAGTTTGATTATCATAACTTTAAAATGGCTAGACAGTAGATATTTGGTATCTTTAGAATCTTTTGATCAACGCGATTGACGATGACTATATTTTTAAATAGATCAATATAGGCAACATGGCTCTATTTTCCAATTGTAAGTGTTGCGAATTCAATTGTTTTTTTCCCCATCTCAAAAATGCCCAACGCGCCTTAAGAAGTTTACCCTTTACAACTTTAAACGACTGTAAATGTGCAACTGTGTAAATAGTTAAACGATGTACGTATTGAGCATACCTTATCAATGATCATAGTGTAGTTGAGGTTCCTGAGCAGTACAGGCAGCAGGCGGCGGGCGGCGGCGTCGGGCAGGCCGCAGAACTGGTCCAGCAGCGCCGCGAACACGTCCTCCTCATCCGCCGCGCCCGCCGGCCGCAGCACGCGCGACATGCTCGCGCTCTGGCACACGAAGCGGGCTATGTGGCTGTCCTCCGGCTTGGACGACAACAACTTCAACGGACAGAAATACATCATTATTTAAAAACATAACGGTTTACTCACGCATATTCGGGCTCAATGTACGCCCAGTAACCTTCCGGTCGACCCGGCCCACCTCGCCAGAGTTGACGCCGAAGTCGAACGTAAGGCCACGATTCCTCCTTCAGAGGACCCGGAACACCCTCTCGCGCCGGTAACAGTAGACGAAGTACGTTCTCTTATCAAGGACCTACACCCTCGTAAAGCGCCCGGTTCAGACGGAGTCACCAATAAGGTGATTAAACTCTTCCCTCCAGCATTAGTTATCCTCTTGACAGGCATCTTCAATGCAGCATTAGGCAACAATCTCTTTCCACAGCAGTGGAAAGAGGCGATAGTCATCGGCATCCACAAACCCGGTAAACCGAAGTCTGAGCCAACTAGTTATCGCCCTATCAGCTTACTCAAAGTCCTTGGGAAGCTATACGAGCGAATCATCTACTCCCGTTTAATGGATTATGCCGAGTCCAGGAGTCTCATACCCGACGAGCAGTTTGGTTTTAGAACCGAACACTCGTGCGTCCAACAAGTCCACCGCATAGTCGAGCATATAAGCGCTGGTTTTCAGCGTGGACGGCTCACCGGTGTGCTCTTCTTCGATATAGCGAAGGCCTTCGACAAGGTCTGGCACAACGGCTTGATCTACAAGCTGTACCAACTCGAAGTGCCAGATCGTCTCGTGCACATCATCCGTGACTTCTTGTCGAATCGCTCCTTTCGCTATCGCGTTGAAGGCACACTCTCTTCCCCTCACCCGATCCTCGCCGAAGTCCCGCAAGGCTCCGTCCTCTCTCCACTCCTCTTCTCGCTGTATTCCAGCGACATTCCACGCGGTTGCAAGCCCCAAGTAGCTCTGTACGCCGACGACACGGCCATTTATTATTCAGGTACCAGCCCCTTAGCGATAGGTCGAACTCTCCAGACCGCGGTCACGGCCCTCGGGAAGTGGTTCACGAAATGGAGAATCGAAGTCAACCCTACCAAAAGCGCAGCCGTACTATTTAGTAGAAAACGGCGGCTTCCCGCTCCCGCTCCACCCATAAGCCTCTTCGGCAAGCCTATCCCTTGGGAGCAGCAAGCCAAATACCTGGGTGTGATCCTTGATCAGAAGCTTAGCTTCGTACCTCATATCAAAGCGGCACGCGCGCGAGCCGCCTTCGCCCTCGGCCGATTTCATTGTATGTTGAACAAGCGCAGTAAACTCTCTCTTGCTTGCAAGAAGAGAATTTACACTGCGTGCGTCAGACCTATCATGACTTACGGCAGCGTCGTATTCTCTCACGTACCCGATTATCGACTCAAACGAATGCAAACTCTCCAAAACCTTTTCATGCGTAGAGCCACGGGCGCTCCAGGTTACGTTCGTAACTTGCAGCTGCACTGTGACTTAAAGCTGCCCATAATCAAGCAGTTCATGAAACGCGCCGCGACCCGTTTCTTCGACACCGCCGATACCCACCGTAACCCGCTTATCGTAGCGGCCGCGCGATACCGACCTTCAGTCATCTCCAAGATAAAACGTCCTAGACACACTCTCTCCTATCCCGACGATAAGACAACGCTTCTACAAGAAGCATTCGACTTAGCTAGCAGTAGCAATACAAAACACAACCGCCGTATACTACGTCCTCGCCGGCGAGGCCCGTCGCGTATTATAAATAATAGTAACGTAAATGTTACCCCCCCGTCCCTAGATCAAGCTGGCCCGAGCCGGCCAAACTAGCAATAAAAATATGTCTCTAAATAATAATAACTCAGATCCAGCCATCCCTTGCTGTTTTTGCCTTATTAAGATAGTCAGCAACGCACTAAGTCGAGGTCCGAACCCCGCAGGGGGTGCCCTTAGTGAACGTTGCTGACGTAGTTAGTTTATTTTACTTGCTCTGGCTGGAGGCCTTACGGTTCTCGCCAAAAGTCCGGTGAAGCAGTCAAAGCCTGCGCTCAGGCTAACTGCAGTAGACATCATCCAAAAAAAAAAAAAAAAAACGCATATTCGGGATCGCCAGACTAATTTCAGACTCAATAGGAGGATTTTTTTAATTTTTATTATTTCTTGCCACAATAGGCATGTTTCCTAATTTTTTTTTTTAATGTCCGCCTGGTAGATTAATGAATTTTATTGGACACGTATTTTTTCTTTTTTCCTACAAACAAAAAATGATCAAAATACAGGGAACGCAAATTACGCGTGACGTCACTCCTCGCTACGATTTTTACGAAGGCATGGCGTCATAAGCCCCTATTCCGAAACTTTAAAGCGCTGTATCTTTGTAGGTTTTTATTGTTTTGATAAAAGAAAAAATACGTGTCTAATATTTTTTTATTATCTAACTGACGGACTAAATAGATTTTAACTTTTCATACCCAGGAAACATCCCTATTCTATATGAGATACATTCTATATGAGATACAGCCCGCTAACAGAATGACGGACGCACGGACAGGCCAACAGCGGAGGCTTAGTAATAGGGTCCGGTTAGCACCCTTCGGGTACAGAATCCAAAAAAGTATACAGGAGTAGAAGTTAAAAGTGGAACTATAATGATACATACTGGTTTTAGCTGCATAGTTCCCGCGTATATGCGGGGCGCTGCGATGGACCAGAAGTTGGTGTTGTTGATGCCCAGCGCGCTCAGACCTGACTCTATGTCCTCAGCATCAGGGAATAGCTCCGACACTGCCACTAAAAAGAGAAATATACGGTACACGGAGACTGACTCAGCATATACAGTCGCACCACTAAGGTGATGCTTTGACTGTCATTTTATTTTGACAGAGGGTTTATAAAAAAGCAAAAAGATTTATTTCTAATTCAATTATTTCTACTACTGTAGCAGGCAGTGGTCAGAAAAAAAAATACTTATAAATAAATGTGGGCAACATCACAAACATTGCTCTAAACCCAAAATAAGTAGCTAAAGCACTTGTGTTATGGAATCAGACACAATGAAGGTACTACAAACACCCAGACCTGAGTCAACGTGGAAATATGGTTTTCTACATTGACCCGTCTGGGGATCGAACTCAGGACCTCGAAAGCTCGAGACCTTGAAAACCGGTGTGTACTCGACTCGAACACGGAGTTCGTCAAATATAATATAATGTTTAAACCAGCTGTTGCTGTACATTTATGGTTAATGATTTACCATTTAGGTTAACTTCGTCTAACAAGTAGTTCTTGAGTTGTCGCACCACAACCAGTCCGGACGCCAGCGCTTCGAGATCGTGCTCCAGCGTCGAGCCCACCAGCAGCGGACGGAGCTCCTCTGTTATACCATGGAGGCTGCAGAATACACTGATATGAGCACATGCCACAATGAAATACTTAAAAAGCACTAAAAACATGGTTAATACAACATTTTATTTTATAGTATGAATAAATTCATAAATATTAATAAGTTTTATTCTAATTTTTTACTTTAAATTTAATAATACCTATTGATAATAGGCTGGGTAGGCTGTTGATACCACACCTACTCAAATATTTGTGCGCCGGAAACGGCAGAATATTATGGATCAAAATTTTTTGTAACATCTTAACTGTACCATATTCTTACAAATAAATATATCTTATCTTATCTTATGTAAAAACAACAATGTACACAGTTTGAGCAATAAATATCTTTTGGCCGAATACTGTAACGTCAATCAGTTTTAAGACGTCGTTAAGTCTCTTGCTGTCTCTGTCACTGTAAGGTGTAAAGTAGCGACAGACATTTAAGAACGTCTTAAAGTTAAGTTTCATTTCAGTATTCGGGGTTAGTCTTTGAATTTTTTGGAGCCAGATGGATATTAGCCATTTGAGGGAATGTGCATATTCAAGACACGCTTTCCCTTCAATTCCACATTGGAATAGACTAGCTTAATTTCCTTTCTTCTCTTGTAGTTACTTCCATTATGAAGCCTTACCTGTACAGCACGCTATCCAGGGTCTCATCATTGATGAGCAGCAGCAGGGCATCCACCAGACTTTCCAGCTGTCCATCCACGACTCCAGCGACATCGAGCTTGCTGGCTAAGCCCAGGAGACGTGCACCGTGCCCCACCAGACCCTCGATGTGGAATATGATTGAGGATACGAAGTTGAACCTCCAGAATTCTTCAAGCTGGTATTTTGGGAGCTGGAAATTGGAATTGGAATTTAATATATTTTTAACTGAATCGAAGAGGGGAGTTCATAGGGTTAAAGATATCGAGGTAGATATAGGAGTTATTAATTTTTTGTGTAATTTGGAAGTTTGGATTATGACCTAATTTATTTTATCTTATTGTATTGTTTCATCTCTTTCTGAAACGGGAACAATTATGATTCCAAAACGTAATTATTAATAGGCACGATACTTCCCTTCTTTGACAACAGTTATTTTAACAAAACGGCACGTCTATGTATAATAGGGGAGCAAACTTGTATAAACAGGTAATATCTATTGAGTCCACCAGATAAATAAATAAAGAAAAAAGAACTCGTATTTTTTGTTTTATCAAATCAATGAAATATGACAAAGTTATAGCGCTTTAAAGTTCTGGGGTGGGGGCCTGTCACGTCACTTGTGGGTAAAAATTGTAGCCACAAGTGACGTCACACATTTTAATTCACTGTATCTTCCTCATCGTTTGTTCATTAAAAAAAGAAAAAAATACGTGTTTAATATTTTTTTAATATCTATGTGACGTGTAAATAAAAAAAATAGTCTGATCATGCGGTTTTTATAACCGATACCAGACTACAGTTATTTTTTAACAAACTTACCGTTTTATCAATAAGGGTATTGTTAATATTGGACCTAATTATAGAGGCAATAACACTGCAGTTGGTTTTATTGCAAATGTCATCCCAGGAATGGCGAAGAAGCATTACATACTCGTCCAGCGATTGAGAAGCACTGCGGACCTGGTAAAGAAGAAATAAATAAGAATGTTAATGATAACACAATTATTTTTAACTATGCACATAGTGAAGTTATTATACTCTAAATGTAGTAAGTAAATACAATTTTTTTATTGATATTAAATCGTACATATACTGCGTTCGCAATTGATATTCCAAACATGTAAACAATCACGAGTTTAAGGAAAAACAACTGTAATGCTTACATATAAGGTTCAGTTTGCGCTGCAATTTTATACTTTTTACTAGCTGTCCCCCGCGACTTTGTTCGCGTGTTCAAGTTTCAACGGTTTTTCGTTTTTGCAACATTTTTCATTTATGCTCCGCTCCTATTGGTCGTAGCGTGATGTTATATAGCCTATAGCCTTCCTCAATAAACGGACTATCCAATACAAAAATAATTTTTCAATTCGAATCAGTAGTTCCTGAGATTAGCGCGTTCAAACAAACAAACAAACAAACAAACAAACAAACAAACTCTTCAGCTTTATAATATTAGTATAGATTACTTTCTCAACAGTACTAGACAGTCTAAAATGAACTTTATTTACACTTGCATTAAGTTAATGTTTAAGTGGAAGTAACATCAATTGGCACAATAATTTTTATGTACGATACAAATTGATGATGAATTTAAAACCACAAATAAGGTTTCATCACAATTCAACCAGCTACAATGACAAAGTACAAATACTTACTTTACGTATATTAAGTAGAGCATTCTCCACATCAGTAGCAACATCATGATCAACAATCTTCATCAGCTGTTGATGCAAGTCATTCTTCTCCAGCAAGTAGTCCTTCAAAGGTTTAACAACATCTAAATTATGAGCTACTTCTGTAGACAACTCTTTAAGGTAGTGTAGCTCTTTGACTCCTTCTATTTCGTGGATGTGAGGCAGTTGAGCTCTGATCAGTTTTCCTGTGTGAGCTAGTACTGATGCGAAACTGGAAATATATAAAAAATTAAGACCATTCAAAAAAAAAAAAAAAACTATTTAATTTACTACAATTTGTCTATTTCATTAGTTAAAGTTTATTTATTTTCATCTAATTTTTACAACTGATATTGACAGCAATTAACACTTAAATGTATGTAAATGACTGTTATTTACAATAAGTCATGTATCTTTTATATAAATGAGCGTATTCTGTACATCTGACTGTAGATGTCACTTGGCTAAAGGAGCTTTTTAATACATTGAACTTAGTTCAGCTACGATAATGCTACGATGATAGTACGATATAACTACGAGAACGCTACCGCCATAGGTACCAAAAGTAACGTAATTAAATACGAAAAGTAGAAAGTAAAATATTGAAAGTTTAGGCAGGACTCGAACCCGCAACTACTGGTTAAACGCACCAGCGTAAAAGCGACTAGTGCGCTTAACCAGTAGTCGCGGGTTCGAGTCCTGCCTGAGATTTAAAATTTTTCGTATTGCGCAATAATAATAGTAAAGTTTTTAAATAAAGCACTTACAGTGTAGCATTTCCAAACTCGTTCCTCGATACATTCTTAGTGAGACACTCCGTAAGCTTCGTGCTCGTAGCACTGATATCTTCTAGAAGATGCAGCTTCACCTGGCCCAGGAACTCGTTCATAGCCTTGTTCATCTCATACTTCGTGTAGTTACGGGTCGATATTAACTGTGGGATCGAAAGTATTGTGTTATTAGCAGGTAGGTTAATGTGTACTCTTAAGACATTACTGTAAGATTTAAATTGCAATGACAATGCTTTTGAACATAAAATGGCAGAACATGTCTTTATTTCACGACACATAATAATAAAAAACAATACACTTTGTCTACTTCTTTGTAAGCCTTAAATTAATATTAATATAACATAAATATTAAATAATAGTAAATTAATATTTTAAACCATAATATAACCACAAAAACAATGTATATTGTGACGAAAACCAAATTAAATAACTATGAATCTTATTATCTCCATATCCAGGTCACTTGTTGTTTGATGCATATAACATTTAACTAAACGCAGTTCAAACGCACCTCTCTGATGGCCATATCCCAGTGGAAGTCGTTCTTCAGCGTATAGTGTACGTCCTGCAGACTCATAGCGTCCAGGTGGCACAGCAGGCTGTCGTACTCCTGCTTCTTGAACAGCTGCAGGTTCAGCTGCTTGAACCACGTCGTCAATTGAGAACAGAGGGTGCATTGACTGGGAAATAAACATGATTGCTTAATACTCAACGCAGCTTAAATTAAAGACCTTCTTAGATGTCTATATGTCGCTAGTTTACACCTTGAAATGACAGATATAGCATGAGAATTACCAGCGACTCACAATTGAGTTGCATTTGAGTATTCGGCGTAGTTGAAGTCGATTGGCGGTTCGGTCAGAGAAGCGATAAAGTGATTCGATTGTGGAATGAGTTATTTATGATTATTTTTAGCCCGCGTTCCTACTGCATGGAGCAGGGGAGGCATTTCCCAGTAGTAAGACTAGTCTCATCTATTTGTTCCACTTTGACTCGTTTGATATTTTTAAGGGTTAATTGATGATGATATTTTCTAATTTTCTACTTGAGAATGCATGTTAGGATTGTGTATTAAACGCCTTTCAAAATATTCATAAATACTTCAGAGCAAAAATCGGCTATGATATGAAAAACCAAGTCGTTGTAGCCGAATAACGTCAGGATACTTATTAAATACTGCAAATCACCTGTTATTCAAGAACAGCGTCCCAGCATCCACTCCATTGCTAAGTACTGCGAAAGACATCTTGGTCAGGGTTTCCTTGGACAGCAGGTCCAGAGCCACCTTCCTCAAATGCTGGATCTTCTCCTGCGTCACCCAGGCGGGCTGCCGTGGAGTCTTCGGCCCATCCCTGATGAGGTTCAACTTCGATTCGATCGTATTTATATCCGAATTAACTGCATCATAGTCCACGTCCTTGGACATTTTCAGGGATGCTTCATAACCCTGAAATTTTATGTTAATGAAAATGATAGCTTAATCGAACTGCTTAAAGTTTGTTTTTCCATACAAAGATCTACAAAGAAGAATAAAAGCTACTTTTCTTTCCCAGCCATACTAATATTATAAATGCGAAAGTAACTCTGTCTGTTATCCCTTCAAGGCCAATTTGGACGAAACTTGGTAAAAGATAACCTTGACAGAGCCGCATAAAAACTAGTAACTTCTGTGTTTGTACACATTATGACAGCGTTCGTGGCGCCGTTTGTTTTTCACTGCAAGAGCACTTTGAAAGCGGCAAAGGGCGAGCAAAACTGGGCATCTGACTTTTTTTAACCGACAACAGAAAATACCTTGGTTTGACTTACAGATAGTTCTTAAGCAGTAGCCTATTTACAATAGGCAATCGGACATTTTTTTTTATTTACTCGTCACATAGATTTAAAAAAAAAAATATTAGACACGTATTTTTTCTTTTTTTTAATTAAACAAACGATGAGGAAGATACAGTGAATTAAAATGTCGCGTGACGTCACATTTGGCTTCAATTTTTACCCACAAGTGACGTCAAAAGCCCGCACTCCAGAACTTTAAACGCGCTTTAACTTTGTAATTTTTCATTGATTTGATAAAAGAAAAAATACGAGTTCTATTTTCTTTTTTATTTATCTGGTGGACTAAATAGATATTTCCTTTTCACACCCAGTCCGCTCCCCTATTAACATATATTTATTTAGATAACAATAATGTAGTAACACGAACCTGTGCGGCGAACAGCAGCGGCGGCAGTTCCCGGTAGAGCCGCGTGAGGTCGGGCTCGCACAGCTGGCGCTTGAGGTGCGCCAGCAGCCCGCCGCGGTCCGGCACGTACTCCGCCAGGCTCAGGTTCTGCCGGCAGAACCACTCCGTCTGGTTCAGCTCGATGTCGTGCAGGTGCCGGACCAGCTGGGGACAGGACATACATAATCTATGTAATAAAGTAACTGAGTATTGAGCATGGACGAAAGTTATGTATTTATGTATACACACAACATCTCTATAGAAACAAGATAATGGAACAAATGTATAAAGGTAATGCTTATTTCTAATGAAACTTATATATAAGTTAAAAATATGAACAAAGTTAGATTTAAAAATATATACATTCGTGGATTGCAACTATTAAAGCCAATACGGACGAGTATTTTTTGCATATAATATATTTTGTCTTTAAATACCTCGAAGAAATCATCAGATATTAAATGTTATGCGTAAAAAAAATAATAAGACTGTTATTTTTCCTAATAGCCCAGTCATATTAGGTAAAAAAAGGGGTCAACCTCGGAATGAAAGATAATAAGCTGCAAATTGGTATGAACCTTTGTTTTGTCATTCTAAATGTTGTCTCAAAAGTCACAATCGTTATCGTGTCCGCGTCTCAAGATATTCAAGGTCAAAGGTCACAAAAATCGGTTTTTCGCGAATATCTGGCTTCCTATCGGTTAAATGAGATTTGCATTTATTATAAAAGTTGTAGGCTATAAAATTCCCTACAACTTTTGTTTAAACTTTTTTTTCATACGACCAACCGTTTTGAAGGTAGAGCGCGAAGTGCACATCGTACAGTCATATACGGCCTAATGCAAGGTCAAGCGTGAGTTATGGTTATCAGTACGTTATAAAGTCAATTATTTACTTGGAAATTATAATTATTAAACAATGCCTATTATTTATGTACTAACTATTAATTATTTATATTTAATTAAAGTAAGTAACTTGATTATTTATATATAATTATTCATATTTAACTATTTAAGTATAAAATATTATTAATTCTGGATTATATATTTTAGTTTTATTTTAAGTTAAAATGATAGTAAGAGTATATATTTTACACATATTTTTATTTATTATTAAATACGGCATAATATACATTTATCAAAATGTGAGTTCAAATATCAAAAGTATCTTTGTTGATTTTAATTGTAATGAAATTGGAAATGGATGCTAATTATCTTCTTCTTCTTCGTCGTCTTCTTCTTCTTGTCGCTCAAAAATGTTCGATTCATTGTCATCATCCTCATTATCTGTCATGTTCATCTCCAAACCTTCCAGAATATCGGGATCATATGTATTTTCTTCATCGGGATTACTTGGATACAGTGAAGCGTTGAGGCAAGCTTGTCCGTTGCACTGGCCGCAAGCTAAAGAACATTGTAGAAAAGATATATAATGTCGTGTTAACTTAAAATAAAACTAAAATATATAATCCAGAATTAATAATATTTTATACTTAAATAGTTAAATATGAATAATTATATATAAATAATCAAGTTACTTACTTTAATTAAATATAAATAATTAATAGTTAGTACATAAATAATAGGCATTGTTTAATAATTATAATTTCCAAGTAAATAATTGACTTTATAACGTACTGATAACCATAACTCACGCTTGACTTTGCATTAGGCCGTATATGACTGTACGATGTGCACTTCGCGCTCTACCTTCAAAACGGTTGGTCGTATGAAAAAAAAGTTTAAACAAAAGTTGTAGGGAATTTTATAGCCTACAACTTTTATAATAAATGCAAATCTCATTTAACCGATAGGAAGCCAGATATTCGCGAAAAACCGATTTTTGTGACCTTTGACCTTGAATATCTTGAGACGCGGACACGATAACGATTGTGACTTTTGAGACAACATTTAGAATGACAAAACAAAGGTTCATACCAATTTGCAGCTTATTATCTTTCATTCCGAGGTGAAAGCCCTAATATGACTGGGCTATAAGCCGTTTTTTTCGGATGATTTTAATATTATTTGCATTTATGCAACTAAACTTCCAAAATAATATTAAACCCTTTCGACAAATAATTAAAGCTCAGGAAAAACAATATAATACTTATTAAACACAGAACTTTAAACATGATGATTTCTTCAAGATTTTTTCTTTCAACTCCCATAATTTCTTCTCTATTAATTATCTACTTACGTGTATCCCATCAAAGTTGCTTAGTAAATCTTCAGCTACATCAAAGCTGTTCTCCAAATAGCCAAAGAACTTGGTGGCGTAGGGCCCGTTGTACAAGGCCCTTAGCCGAGCCCACCAGTCCTCGCCCGACAGGAAACTCATGATGACGTCATAGCTCTGTATGTTAGACTGAAGGTACTTCAAGTAGATAGGGAGGCTTAGGTCGTAGGCGTACTTTGCGGAAGCCCTTAGTGAGGATATCAGCTGTTTTCTGTGAGATAAAAAATGCTTGTTAATACTGGTTAAGGTTTTTTTACTTAACTAAGACAAGTCGTGGTGGCCTAGTGGTTCAATGAACGGATTTGTGTGCACAAGGTTGCAGGTTCGAACCCATTACAGGCAAGTACCAATGTGACCTTTGCGACCTTTTCAAAGTTATAAGTACTTTCTAAATTATTCTAAGACATCATTGACAATCGGTGAAGGAAAAACATCGTGAGGAACCTAGATTCCAAAAATTGTAATTGCCAACCCGCAATGAGTAAGCGGGGTGAGCGATGCTCGATCCTTCTCTATACGAGAAGAGGCCTGTGCCCAACAGTGGGACATTTATAGGCTGGTATTATTATTATTATATTATTCACACGCAGGGATCACAGCAATTTATGTGATTTTGTCCACATTTTTTTATTATTATTTAATAAAACATGTTGCTGAACAAAGACTTGCTTACCTATTTGCGAGGAATTCAAACACATCAGTAACATTTTCATCTCCACTCTTTAAAGTATCAACTAAGTTCATTAGACTCTTCCTCGCATCTGCATACTCTTCGACAATAACATCATGTGCAGCTCGGAATATATCTCCATACTTCTTAGCACACACTGCAATTCTTGATTTTTCAACAGTAACTAAAATTGTTTTAGTTTTATTGTCTTTTAAATCGTTGCACATTTTGTTGAATGCATCAGCTAATGTGTAGTTTTCATTATTTTTCCAAATTAAATCTGTTAATACGTCAAAATGTATAGTTACTGCGTCAGCAGGTTTTCTTTTATATAAATATTTGATAACATCTAAGTCAGCTTGTGTTGATTTGTTTTCTTCGTCAACACCTTGAGGTAGGTTAGTTATATTAAAATGTTCTACAGCATCATGCAGTTTATTGATTATTTTGACTATTCTAGCTAGATAAATGTTAGCAGCAAACTGTTTCACATTAATTTCATTGAACATTCTATACGATGGGTCAGTTTCGTTGATCTTGTAGTTCAGTACTGAGTCTACAACTCTTTCCAGTTTTCCTTCAATCGTGTTCATTTTGATATCCTCGTCCGTTAGTAAAGTTTGGTTCTTTTTGGATAGTTCAGTTAAATAGTTGGCTAGTTCTGCAGATTTATTGTATGCACTTTCGAATCTACTACTAGTCAGATTGTTTACTTTCATCGTGAAGAAGAAATATTGCTGCAAGAGAGAGAACAAGTTAGTTTCAATACTTTATAACAATAGGGTAGGTGACAGGATATGAAAAACAACAATGTATTAGTCCATCAGTTAATAATAATAAAAAAAAAACCTTTGTTTTGCATTCTCAATAAAACAAAAAACCTCGTATAGTCGGATTTTAATTCCTCTTACAATCACAGTTTTATGAAAAACAACTGTAATGCTCACAAATACAGTTCAGTTTGCACTACCACTTCATATTATTTTTACGAAGTTTTCAACAGAATTTGTCAAATAAAATAAAGTTGATGTTTGTTTAAGTGGAAATAACATCAATTGGCACAAGAATTGAAATCTAAGTACAGATAAATCAAATAAAAGTTTAGGAGTGGGGGCTCATGACATCACGATTTCGCGAAAAATGGACAAAACGTGACGTCATGCAGCATTTCAAATTAATATATCGTCGTAGATTTTAAATTACGTAAAAAAATACCATTTATATATTTTTATAAAATAAAGGTTAGTCTACCCAATTGTATCATTTTATACACTTTTAATTAGTCGTATAATACTTACTGGTTTAGAGAACACATCAAGCAATGTGTTCTCTCCTCTCGGCAAGGACAGCCAGTGCAGCAAGGAAGGGCAGATGAAAGGCTTGACCTTGCTGATGAGGGCGGAGTCGACCGCACTGCCGGGAGGAGGCACCAGGGCCCTGACCAGAGCGTCGCAGTCCCAGAACTGAGACAACGAGGCGCGACGGACCTGAGGAAAATGAATTTATTTATTTTTGTATTTTGTAGTCGGGGTGGGTAAGTAATATAGGAAAGCTTTTGAAGGTGTTGTGATGGTTCGGGTTGCTTCAGAGATATTGAAATTAAATGTGTGCTTCTTTATAAATATGAATATTATATTTTGGGTTACACAATACTTTGTTATAATTAAACTAGGTACTATGTATACGTTGAGGCAGGGCGGTGTACTGTAGACGACTGGCGAGCCGTCCGCTCGCGCTCTACTTATTCGACAAAAATGCAACTCTGCAAATCGTGTTACTAAGTCGCTACAAAGGCATAAACGTATACGTGCGTATTGTAACACTTGCGTGTGCTCGTGCGCTCTGATTGGTCGGCGTAAAGCGCATGCGCGGAGTATGGTCATAACATGAATACTTCGCGTGACGAGCAGGCGCGTTACGGCGGCCCATACGTTTAGGGAGAAAGCGCCGATTGAAAACATATTCCGCTATAATATGTATACATTGGGTTTCCAACAAAGATTACATTCTATTTATGTGTTAAATAATCAGTTTTATAGTTTCTTATCCTTTTTTATTAAAGAGACCATATCACACAATAAAAATAAATCTTTTATTTATATCGTCTAAGACCTATTTCCGTGTTATAAGTTGGGTTGGGGTGTTGGCTTGTTTGATTCGTCTTCACTAGTACTGTGAGGATAACTGATTTAAAAAGTTTTGATTCAAAATTCATTAAGCCTTAAAAATCATAACGACGAGTCCCACAGCTGGGCAAACACTTCTCCTCGGAGTTTCAAGTCCTGTCTGTTTTTAGAAATATCCAACCAGTTTTCCTCAAAAAAAAAATTACCTTTTTTTACCGTTAACTTTAACTTATATTACCTGAGTCATGAAGCCATAGTCCCAGTAGGAGTTGAGCAGCGTCCCGATGAACTCGGGCATCTTATCGTACAGCATGTGCAGGCCGGTGCTCCGCGTGAAGCCCAACAGCTGCAGCAGGTTCGAGTTCGGCTCTGCAGACATAATACTCTACATTTTATTTACATACTAATATTATAACGGAGTTAAACTCTGTTTATCTGTTTGCTAAGATTTCATCGCTAAACCACTCAACTGAAATGATAAAATTTGGTATAAGTTAACTTGATCGTCAAGATAGGACATTGGCTACTTTTTGCCGCGATAACCAGCATCCCTGCTGCGTATTCTAATTAAAACCTAATTAAAAGATTATCATTTCTGTCTGTTTTTATAAATTACATAAAAACGAAGGAGTTTTAAATTTTTTACACCCAAAAAATGTTCTAAGCTAAATTACATGAATTAGAAAATCTCTGCTGATTATCAGAATAATGTCAAAGATTCGTTTACTAACCGTTGGCTTCTTTAAAGTAAGTCATCAAGTCAGCAGCTACATTCTCCAGGATAACAGAGAAGGTCTCAAAGAAGTTTTTCCAAGCCTTCCGGCCGAGACTTTTGCAGTCCTCGTCAATGTAGCCAGTGCTGCACTTGCCGAACAATTCCCACAGCGTGCTCAGAGGAACATCACTAGGCATCGGTGATGTTTGGATGGCGTTTATCACTGTATCAACCTTAGTAAATAGTTTCCTGCAAGATTATTTAAATAAATGCTTTTTATTACTTCAGGACACAAAATGGGTAGCTTTTTAATGAGCCCACCGTTTATAATCCATCTTATAATTTTGAAAATTCAGAACACTCTACAAGCATTTTAAATGGGCGCGTATCCAGGATTTGATATGGGGAGGGGGGGGGATCTTTTTTAATTTCAACTGTATAACCTTCCAGAACAGTATGAAATAAAAACTATGACTAAAAGGGTAGTGATGTAGCTATGACGATTTCAATTATTTGAAGCGTTGGTCATTAGTTAGGGTGGGGGGAGGGGGGGATGGCACTAATGGCCCTGTCTTCTTCTTGGATCGCACCTGATCTCAAATGCTTAAAACATGAGTCAAATGAAATAACATTTGTCAGAATTTTTGTTGTGAATTTGTCTGTTGAAATAACTAAACTAACTGTACACACGCGAAGATACCAGAGGGTCCCGATTGGTTTCGGGATCGAACCAACGCATAATAAGCTCACAATAAAGAGGTCTGTTTAATCTTGAAACTAGTCAGGCACCTCCTATATCTTTGCATTAGTACAGTAGGTTTAGTTTTTTCAATATAAATAATTTAAAAAGGCCTTTTTTTTATTCCATTTATATTATTTCCTTACCTCAATATAACATCTCTGTCGCTCGTATTAAGAGCATCGACAGCGTAAGTCCAGGCCTCCTTAAGTCCAAGATGTCCGTCAGCAGAATCATTAAACACGTACTGCAGAGCATTCTTGATGAGTATGATGTCATCCACCAAGGAATCGAAGGTAGATGAGAATTTCAGAAAGAGGTGTGGCTCGTAATCTGTTCGGTTCCATGTTGAATAGCTCTGGAATTAATAAGGCCCCAGGCTTAAATTATTATTTGCCTACCAACGATTACTAATATGTGCTTTAAACTTTACTGAAAATCTTATTTATGGGGATCAAGGCATCGGTTTACCGAAAAAAGGGTCTATTATTTTCAGATTGAAAATGTTATTTTGGGGAGCTGGTGGTTTGACGCGGTGGTGCATGGTATTATATTATAGTATAATGATTGTATTATATAAGTGACACTTAAATAACTCTCCTTATGTAGCCTCCATATTTAATAAAAACATTTGAACAAATCTATGTAACTTCAAGGAAGGAAAATATCGCGAGGAAACTTGGATTGGAATCTGTAATCGCCAACCCGCAATGATCAAGCGTGGTAATTAAAGCTCGTTCCTTTTATGAATGAAAAGAGGCCTGTGCCTACCAGTAGGACATGTATAGGCTGGTATTATTATTAAATGTAACTTCAACAATGCCATATTCGATTCGAACTTCAACCTTTCTTACGAAAAGTTTAGGGTTATCTCTCACTTACGTTGACGGTAGCGTTTTTAGCAGCCAGATAGTCCGCCCACTCGTCCTGGATGTCCTTGTTGAGGCAGAATATCGCCTCCAAGCCGATGAGAGCGCCTTTGGAAGTCGGCGACAGTTGGAGCAGTTCCGACATGCTGGTGCTGGAGCACGGCCACGGAGGGTCAGCGTTTAACAGGGATATGATTGGTTCCACCTGATAAACGAATATCCAATAATTATGATTTAAAATAATATATCAAATGAAATTAAAATAAGGTTTGAATTTTTGAGACTATCTGAAAATTTTCACGAATCACTAGCTTGTCTCTCATTGTTGGAAATTGATAGATGGACCATATACCATATAAATAATAATAATAATAAATGTGGACAACATCACATAAATTGTTCTGAAACAAAGTAAGTAGCTAAAGCACTTGTGTTATGGAATCAGAGACAACTAAGGTATTACAAACACTCAGACCAGGGCCAATATAGAAAAGTGGTTTTCTACATTGACCCGTCCGGGGATCGAACCCGGGACCTCAGAACTAGCGAAACTTTGAAAACAGTTGTGTGCGCCACTCGACCACGGAGGTTGTCTGTATTGTCAATTTGCATTTTGGATCCTGCGAATACTGATCTGCTGGTGAAAAGTGAACGAACTATTTTCGAAATAATTAGTTACTTGTTTAAGGAAGTTCTTATTAGTGTTCAACCGTCCCGTTCGGCTTTTACTTTATCTAAAACCTTATTAAAATTCAGTACGTACATCAGTATCATCACGGACGATAATGTCAACGGAATCTACGGTCAGCTGCGGCATGTTCGGTATGAAGGCGCTGAGGGCCGCCACGGTGGTAGGAGGCAGGTCTCCATTGTATGGGCCATTGGTGAGCAAGGCTGGAATATGAGAAAATCATCATCAGTATAATGAGCTCATGGTTAAGGGTCCGTTTGTTCGTCCTCCAATATCTTTTTAATTTTTAACCGTCTTCAAAAGGGGGATGTTCCACAATTCAAAGGTTGGTTTTTCTTGGATATATCGGGCAATTGTGGATCTATTTAAAAAAATATTTTTAGAATCGATAGGAATAAGTTTATACTTCGTAGGTGGTGCCATATATATACGGTTCTTTTTGCCATTTATGTGTAATAATTTATAATAGTTACTATCATGTGCCAGGAAAGTCATGTTACAAAATCAATATCATTTAAAAAAATGTCTCCCTAAGGTTATCTACGGTTATCAGCCTACGAACCACTACAATCCTAATTATTGATTCTTCTTTTCTGATACAAATCCGATCACCTTTCCCCACTTTGACTTTAATCTATAACCTCGACCAAAAGGCGTGAAACATTTTGTAATCGAAAATATTATTGCAACAAACGGACGTTTGTAAAAGTCATTATTACCTGCAACCAACTTGACGGTTTCATCAAACACGCTGAATGGTCCGGCTACAGTCTCTATAGTATACTTTATCTTCATCCAGATTTCTCCACTTATATCAAACAGCCCGTAGTCCACGATGTCCAAGAAACGTAGAGCTAGTTTGACGCTAGAAAAAGAAAGATCGTTAATAATGGAAAAATACTAAGGAATCTTCCTTTAAAGAGATTTGGATCCAAAATTCCTGGAGTCATTTGATAGAGACCTTTGCTAAGCAGAAGGATAGTACGTTAATAGTTACACTATATGCAGAAAGAGTAAAAAAAAAGAATATTGATATTGGTTGAACAATAGACTAAAAACCAATCATTACACTTATTTGACTGATAACTGTTATATTTTTATGTTGATCGGCTTATCAAAACTTGCCGTTTTTATATGCGATAGTAATAACAATTCCAAAACTTACCTCAAACGCAAACTACGCTCCATATTCTGGCTTCCAAACCAGTATTCCTTGGCTTCATTGAACAGCGATTCCACACGCCTCTTGGTGTCCTCATCCATGTTATAGCTGGAGAACTGGAAGAGGTACGTGTAGTCTCTATCCAGCTTCACGTACAGGTTCTTCAGGTTGGTGATCAGGGCATTCCAGTTGAGGTTCAACACTGCGTGGGGAGAGTTTCTTATGGTTTTAATCTGGAAAATCAATAATTTTGATGGGTTATGGGCAGTAGACGATTCCAATTTCACATAAATGATTTTCACCTAAACTCATACTACTATGGGAAGTAAAAATTGTAGTTAGGCAGAACAAAACTTTATATTGTAGCGTTATTATATTGAAACGCAAGTGGTTATAGGTCACGCAGCCTCCTACACTGCTACTTCAATCATAATTATTACCATTGGCCCATGCGTCTATTACAAATGATTTTAAAGCGTCATGTAAGTCTAATATTCACTTCATATTTATATTTTGACGACCTCCGTGGTCGAGTGGCGTACACACCGGTTTTCAATGAGTCGCCAGCTCTGAGTTCCCGGGTTCGATCCCCAGCCGGGTCAATGTAGAAAACTACGTCTCGGGTCTGGGTGTTTGTGGTACCTTCGTTGTCTCTGAATTCCATAACACAAGTACTTTAGCTACTTACTTTGGGTTCAGAGCAATTAATGTGATGTCGTTCACATTTATTTATTTATTATTTATATTTAAAAAGAAAGACTCCATTAACACTTACAGCTTTAGAAATTTCTGAGTCAGCTTGCATCCCATTCTCGATAGCGACAGTAGCGTTACACAGAGCTTCCACCAGCTCCTTCTTGATGGCATCCTCTGGAGGTAGCTCCAAGTACTGCATTGCGGAGTCTACACCATTGCACAAGATCTCCACACCAGGAGTTGATAGCGCTTTGTATGTCTGAAAAGGTATATGTGCGGTCAACACTTAGCTAGAGAATGTTAAAGTAAGTATCCTAATTATAAG
Source organism: Diachrysia chrysitis (assembly GCA_932294365.1). NCBI lineage: Eukaryota > Metazoa > Arthropoda > Insecta > Lepidoptera > Noctuidae > Diachrysia > Diachrysia chrysitis. The sequence continues at coordinate 502,682 of OW028659.1, read as the reverse complement.
GTTACTAGCTGTTGCCAAGGCTAAGCTTGTGTGGGTCTCGGTTATCGCGGCAAAAAGTAGCTTATGTCCTTTCTTGGGCTTCAAGCGTACTCCGTTCAAAGTTTAATCCAAATCGGTTCAGCGGTTTAGTCGTGAAAGCGTAACAGACAAACAGAAAGACAATGTAATTTTCGCATCAGAATAGATTTATATTTTTTTGATACTTTTTCAAACATTTGGGATTAGTATCAAAAATCGTTTTAATTTGACTGCACTGCTTTGTGTAAACGGAAGATAAAAAAAAATAAATACTAATATGAAACAAAAGTTTCAAAAAGAGATTTAAGTGTACCTTTTCCTCATGAAGAGCCGTCATCAGCATAGTCCTCACGATATCAACGTACAACTTCTTTAGTCCCGCAGCTTGACCTTTAGGCGTCAGATCCAGTTGCCGGTTCATTCCAGATACCAAAATAATTACATCTTCCAAATATGGCGAGATCTTGAAGTCTAGAATGGGGTTCTGTTGGACGATCTCTTTAGCTATAGCTCCGTGGATGACTATTCTGTAAATTTTAAACACAACTAATAAATAACGACAATTTGTATTTTTGCGGGTGCATAAGGCACTGAGCAAACAATAGGAAATTGTCCGCTAGCTAGAAATGGACGAGCTTGCCTATTGGTTGCAGCTATCACGTTGGCCGCGACCTCAAACCTCCATCGGATATCGCACTGAATTTGCTCAAGGCAACCAATGGAGTCAAGCATCCATTTCTACCCAACGGATACATTATCCATCGTCTCCTTAACACCTAGAATGAGATACATTGAAAGTGCTATTTACAGGATTTGCTTCCCCAAGTGTCCTTTGGTCCGAACCACTTTAATAAGCTCCGAGTCCTCAGTCACATGGAACAGGCCACTCCAGTCTACCTCTGGTCGGTCTTCGGTCTCGATCTTAACAAGAGCTTGGCTGAAGTTCTTGAGGACCTTGAAGTCGTGCTGAATGGTGTATAACTGGTCGCTTGTGTCCTTGCCAAGTGTCTCTTGGATGAGTAGAGATGCCATATGGTTTATCTGTAACATTAATACTGATAATATTATGTATTGCCAGACTAATCTGAAAAATAATGATGGAAACTATGATCTTAAAACTTTAAACATTCATGTCACCAAGATTTATGTTTACGACTAAGTTCCACATGAATATATGTACTTTTTATTCATTTAGTTTAGGATCTACTGAAGAGTCGAAGCGCATCGAAGAGTATTATTATTAACAATCAAAGAAATTAGAATGCGTTAAATTCACACGTTCTTTATGATTTCAGATAAAATATGTGCGTTACGTAGTTATTTTGTGTTAAGTAAGAGTAAGAGTTTGCTATATTGTCTTTTATATTAATTCTTTTATATCATTAGTTATAGAAAACGTATTTTTTATCATTAATCTATAGTTAAATCTACTTACATTATTTTTAACTTCAAACACTCCAAAGGATTTGATTAAATCTGAGACATAGTTTTTCCAGGCATCGCTACACAATTGTTTCTTCAAAGATTCTGCATCTGTCTTAGATATCACGAAGAAAGTTTGGATTTTGTAAACATCACAAAACATCTGGCCGGGGAAGTTAATCTTCGAAGTCAGTATCTAAAAATGACAATTTTATAATTTACTAATAAAAAAAACTTATTTAAGTATGCAATGAATTTTACACGTATATTTTTACAAAAATATATAAATAGGTATTTATTATAATAAAGCTAGTCTAATAAACTAGTAATGTCCCACTGCAGGGTAAAGGCCTCCCTTGCCCTTTCTTACATTAGGGTAAACAGATAATCAATGAGAATAAAACATTATTTAGCAGTTGTTCATTTATGTAAAGCGTTTGATAAACTTAACCATGTTTATATCAACTTGTGAAGACTTTCTAATCGACAAAGACCATGTCACATACCTGCGTCCTTTCAGCATCAGCTAAAGCTTCAAAAGCCTTGCCCACCATACTCGGTGGTAGTCCTTTTAAAACCTCCACAGCGGCGGGATGCCTCAGGGTAACGTTATAGGTCAGCTGCTCAATATGCATGTTAATATCGACCACTCTGTGAGCGCTTTCCATTAATTTGGCTAGGAGCGTGGAATAAAATACTACGTCGTGTTTCGTCTTGGCTGATAAAAATTTGTTTATGAAGGTCATTACTTGGGATAAGCTGTAAAAAGATGTAATGCAAGCATGACTAATTAAATTCTTTTTTTATTAGAATACTAGTGATCCGACCCGGCTTCACACGGATAGACAAAACATTAATGGATAATGAACAATAACCTTCCATTGCTGACAATCTTTTGAAAATTCGTGCGGTAGTTCTTGAGTTTATCGCATTCAGACAGACTTTGCGACTAACTTTGTTTTATATTATGTAAAGATTGACGACTGTATGGAATAGTATTTCAAATGCATATAATTAATTTTATTGTACAGAATGAGACTACTTTGTGAATGTTTTGATTGAAAAACCTGATGTCTCAGGTCGAGTAATTATGAAGTTACTAGACTTAAGATATTAGGTCATTGCATATGATGCAATTCAAATTAGTGTTTTGGTATATGGATGAGAGTACTTACATACTAAACGCGTCTATTGACGAATCCTTCTGCATAGCCTCTTCAAACACATCCGCAGCATTATGGAATATATTAGAGACGGTTTGCAAACCAGTTGTACCATGTTTGTTACCAACATTTGATCCAGCTGTACTAGATATTTCTTTAGAACGTTGTTTGGTAAATACTTTGTCCATATATTGGAGTCCAACCACAATTGCGTCAGTGAAATCTCGTATTATCCCGTAAGATTGTGTATCGCCAAATATTGGTTTAAATAAATCCATTAACTTTGGTATTCTGAAAAAGCAACACAAAATATTTAAGACTGTTTAGTTTTCAGTGAATGGACATCAGGAGAGGTACTTAAGTATTTTGTTTAAGAGAGGATTACTGCCCAGACAATTAGGGAGTAACTAAGTATTATAGTATTACCATAGTACGTCTGTACTCACAGATTTAGCTGTATGTAAGTAAAGTCGAGGGTTTCTCCCTGGAAGATGGAGACCAGCTCCGGTGGCAGGAAGTGCTGCAGCCTTATCATGCGCAGGACGGCCGTCAACATGTCCCCTAACGTATTCAATCTTTTATCCCCTGTCAGCTTGTAATACATGTCGCCTAGCTGAAACCAAACGCTTTGTGCTTAGAACAAGATTATATTAAAAAATGTGTACATTAAAGAAAGAAACGAAATCCGAAAGTGTGAAAAAAAATGTAAACATTAAATTTAAAATTAATAAAACAAAGCAGTTTTTTATCCAGAGTCACTCTCACTGTGAGAGTGACTCTGGGTAAGAGGAATCTAAAAACACCTCTCAAACATTAGCTTACATGCTAGCTTCCATAAAAAGAAATACATAACGCTTCTTCTGGCACAGTTGGATAACATGGAATGCCTGCCATTTACTTACCATCGACACATATTTACTATAGTCTACTTCAAATAATACGTCAACAAATATCTTCTGAAGATCTTCCATTGATTTCAAACACAGTTTCTCCATAAAACTATTCAAATGTTCGCTGTTTGTCATCATTATAGTTTCATTTAAGGATGCCACGCTGCATCTGTTCAGGTTGCCCTTTAGTAACTGTAAAAGAAATTTGTATTAAAATTATGGTGTTAAATTTTAAAACGAACGATCTAGGGTTTTAAATCTGAATTTGACAACCCATAGTGAGCATACGTGGTGAGTAAAGCTCCACATTTCTATAATATGAGAAGAGGTTTTAGTCCGAATGGGTTGGTAATCTTTATCGTGTGCAACAAACAAACTTACACCTTGGAAACTCAGTTCAGCGTCCATAACGCTGTCAGCTACATCGTCACTCAGCTCCAACTTATCCGACACGAATCGTTTGACTTTGTTGGGCGACGCGAATAGATCTCGAACTTTAAGACCATTTTCTGTGAGAAGAAAGAAAGGATACTTAATTTCCCGTTTTATAAGTAAAAAAAATACAAAGTTTCACCAAGATCGATTTAGCGGTTTAGCCATGAAAGCATCAAAGACTAAACTACACAGTCAGTTTCAAGTATTTGGTATTAATAGTATGAATTTGCGTTCAGATGTATATGGCAAAATCAGAGTAACAGTTTTTGAAAATGATTTACAAAAGAAAACTTTATTAACCGAGGCAGCTAAAGCACTTACTGCTGATATAAATGAAGGAAGGCTCGTCCACCACGTCGGCGAGGGTCGCCAGCAGCTTGATAGCATCTGGCACTGTGGACGCCACGTCCAGGACTGTCTCGTTCAGAACAGGAGCTAGTTTGCGTTGCAGCTGAGTCAATCTAGAAACATATTCTTCTTAGAAGATGAAGTTTAAGTATATAGTGCCGATTATTTTTAATTATTTGTTACGCATTAACGCATGCGGAGCGAGTATATAAAAACCTTAACCTCAGACAGGACTCGAACCTGCGTCCATAAAATAATATAAGTTTTTCCTTCTATTATTTGTATTTTATTCCAAATATTCGCTCCGCATGCGTTAATGGGTAACAAATAATTAAAATAATAAGTATTGGGCTGCGTCATCTCTCGGACATCTGAATTAACACATTCTTTATCAGAGTCGGTGTGACCAAACGCATGATTGATTCACTAGATGTCGCATACGTCGCCCTAAAGACGTAATAAAACAGAAGGCAAAATTTAAAAAACTTCTAAGCTGTGACCTCGGTAGCTTAGTTGGTTAAGCAAGTGGCGCGTCAAGCCAGTGTTCGCAGGTTCGAGTCCTGCCTGAGGTTTAAGAAGGAATGGAGTAATTTTTTGTTTTTTCTCAGAAGAACAAGCTCAAAAATCAATATTTAGAAGTTGTTGCTAAACAATTAGATTTTTGTCTTCCTACAATACGTTGTGCCATTTAAACTTATCCACCGACAGACATAAAAATACATGCTGATAAACCTAATTTCCCATTTGTGTTGAAAATAATAATAACTACTTACTTGGAGTTTTCATACGTGGGTATTTCATCGAACTCGTTCAGTGGTGAGCATTCATTATTTACGGTGCACATGAACGACTGTAAGAAGGGCAGCATCCCAGCGCTGGGCAGCGCTCGTGCTGGGAAACCACCTACAAAGACAACACAACTGTAGCTGAAATACATAACGATAAGTTAGCAAATAAAGTTTGTATTGAGGAGTCATTTCGAAGTCTAGCTTTAAGAAAACATGGACCACATAAAATCGTGCATCTGACTTACAATTTTTTCGTTGTTTGATATTTGTTTATGAACATCTTTCATAGATATTTTGGTGGCAACATAGAGAAAAGTGTAGTAACTGATAACCCGGAAACCTGCTTTAAAATGTTGTCTTTTATTGTATTTCAAATAAACTTCCTTCTAGCGCTGTCGGGTAAAAAGAGGAGTTACTAAGTAAGGCGTGAGCGAAGAAATCAGTATATTTTATGCAGTCCATAAAAAACGAAAGTGAAATGTCATCAATTGCTGTACGGAACATGAAAGGCAAATAGTTAATTAAATTCAAGTCAAGTTGCGCATGCGTAGTGCATACTAATGTTTTGTATACGCACTGTGTATTTGCATAACTATTGCTTGTTTAAAGGACAAAGAAAAGGCTGTTTCTCAAGGACTAGTGATGGATGAAGAAACTGTTGAGCTTTAGTGGACAATGGTTCAATAACTAAGGATTTTGGTTGGCAGATTCCAATCAAAATATTTTCAAAAAGTATGTAATATATACTATATAATGTATCGTAGTAGCCTAGTGTTTCAAAAAACGGATTTGTGTGCACAAGGTTGCAGGTTCGAACCCATTACAGGCAAGTACCAATGTGTTTTTTTCAAAGTTATATGTACTTTCCTAATTATTCTAAGACACCGCTGGCAATCGGTGAGGGAAAACATAGTGAGGAAACCTGAATTCCAAAAATTAGATTCCAAAATCGCCAACCCGCAATGAGCAAGCGTGGTGATCAATGCTCCTGCGTTGTTAATATGAAAAGAGGCCTGTGCCCAGTAGTGGGACATTTATAGGCTAGTATTATTATTATAATATATATACTTACATGTGGGGAAGTCTTGATTGTCTACATTAATCCTAACTACGTACAAACTTAACATGACGGCCGTCGCCCATATTACTCCGACCAGTGTTATCTGAAACAGTCAACGAGGTACAATAAATAAAAACAATAATATAAAATGTGTATCGTTCTATAGATCTTCTTAGATTAGTGAGTACCTACCACATCCCAGTGATGGACAAAATATGGACAAATGGACAATTCCAACACAGAGGTAGGTATTGACGATACAATATGGCTATTATTTCGTTCTTTTTTTCATTTAGTTTTTCTTCTCCTTTTGTTTTTTGTTTGTTATCTAACGCTGATCGAATCGTTCAAATGTAGGAATGTGACAAGTCCAAGTCACGTGACTTATTAAAACGAAATGTCATTTCCATACATTTAATATCATTTAAGCGATTTCTATCATCGTTTAAATTTGTCAAAATGCCACATGTCTAGAACGCTGGTACGAATCACTGAATTAGCTCTAAATATATTATGTTTAGATTTCTAGATATTGTCCAAAACGGATAAAGTAGGAAACGTGTATCTTTTCAGTCATACCCTGCATATTTGGTTAACCTGTCTTACACAAACACTACTAAATAAGTAGCTAAGATAATTATAAAGTGTGTACGTACCAGTTTTCTCTTCCGTATGAGGTAGTCCTTCCAGAGCAGCAGGCGCAGCTGCCGGCCGCCGGCCATGGTGAGCCCGGGTCACCGCCACGCGACATTCCTGCAACACCCACACTCGATTACCATCCCATCATACCTTCCGATGATGCAGACAAACACTGCGCTCAAGCTAAACTATTTGAACTGGCATTAACTAACTTTGAAACTATCGCACTGCATGTTAATAATAAAAATAAAGTAACGGGAATGAACGCGAACTTGCATAAATACTTTAAGGGCTTGAAGTTTCGGCCAGATTGCACTTGCCGTGGTCGCAAGCAAACTGGAGATGTTGTGTCATAGGCCATAGCTCCGTGCGCGATATAGATGATTTGACATCTACCCCCAATTCTTCAATTACCTACACTACACAGACAGTTTCCGTATTCTGATAGGTAAAAAGAGAAAAGGAAATGAGTCCTTTGTCGGTTCACTGTGCCCCACATTTCCCTACAAAAAAAAATCCCTAAATAAATTAAAAATTTAATAAAAGCCCCAACTTATATTTCCGAAATTTTAAAAACAAGCTTTTTATTCTCAAACCACTGAACAGATCTTCATAAATTATAGCTTAGAACAATTTCAATCACGTCAGCATTTAAAGAAAAAAAAAAACGGGATCAATATTGACCAATTCGTTTAAGAGCTACAATACCTTTTGAGTCGGGGGTTAAAATCGTGTAAATAAACCTTTTAGGTTAAACAACGCTTCAACGTTCGAAATATTGTGTCTTATTGTTATTATCAAGCTTATACGGTTAAGGCAATCGTGCTGTAGAAGAGTTTATATTGCCGTTCTGTTTCCATAAGATGAACGAATCTGTTGCTATCTGTATTTAACTGACTTTAAAGGAGTTATATATGTTTTTTACGCGACATCTCCGGAAATAGGGGATCAATTGAAGTAACCTAAAAATTAGGCTAGTAAGTAGCACTTTTTGAAAGTCTACATTTCAGACAGAAAATATCATTAAAGTCAATTCCTTTTTACATTTAAGTGTAATCAATTATTTGATTAACGCTCATTATTAGTTAATTATGAGCTTTGCACCAAGCAATACTAATATGCAAGTCTGTTTACAAAATTACTTCCTCTCAATAGAATACCAAGTTCAAATCGAATTTAAGTGTCAGTTTCCATACAAAAATAGCTTCCATTTGTTCGACCAAAATAATACTATAATATGATAGTTCCGGTTAACTTTGTATGACCATTGTATGTGTGTAACATTTGTACAATTCACGACATCACAATACATTTGAGAGTAATCCGCATTCAATAATTAGTGGTATAGTCGGCCACACATTGGTAAACACCTTGATAGAAATATGGCCGTTATTTCAAAGCAGTAAGGATGATTTTTGTTATTCGTTGTTGCCAGTATTTTTTTGTGTGCTGTATGTATTAAACATGATTCGTGATAAACCTTGACGAGTGGTAATGATGAAGTATTGTAAAGCTAGGATGACTTGCTTGTAATAACTTTATTCGTTGCTTGCAAAAATACGGTTTTTATACATTCAGTGAACTTTAACTGTTAAGATTTATATAATTAAGTAGAGTTGTTAGGTTCTCTGTCTTACTGAAGTACATATTAAGGATCCTACCTATATCTACCATGACTTTCTTCCTGCCGTGTTCCCAATTATAATACGGGATCGACTTGATCGATCATTCTTTTTTTAATCAAGCAAACGATGAGGAAGATACAGTGAATTGAATTGTCACGTGACGTCACTTGTGGGTACAATTTTTACCCACAAGTGACGTCACAAGCCCCCACTCCAGAACTTTAAAGCGCTTTAACTTTGTCATTTTTCATTGATTTGATAAATGAAAAAAATACATGATTTTTTTTTCTATTTTTTATCTATCTGGTGGAATAGATATTTTCTTTTCATACCCAGTCCGATCCCCTATTTATTTAGGGTCGACGCAATGCGCAACAATTTTTGTTATGTGACGAATATATCTGCCATGACTAATAATACAATAATAAGCATGACATTAAACTATTTGAATATTATTTTTCCCATATAATATTCCAATCGTTAATGATACCTAAGTTAAACATAACTTACTTAATCTAAACTAGTTTTGGGGGTAAATCCACTCGGTAAAACCACTGCATCAAAAACGTATTAACTAAAAATTTATAAATTCTACTATATTTTTATACCAATTACCGAAACGACTTGGGTTTATTATTTATAGAATTTACCCGAAATATGTCTACGGGTCCTATCACTGAGCCTCCGGTGTCAGTCCGTAAATCCTATCCGGACTGTCAGTCAAAGCGCAGTATCTCATGAACCGTGTTTGATTGCGTGTTAAAATTTTCAGTGTTTATTTCTATATGATTTTTATTTCCTTTATAGCAAAAAATTAATTAGACACCAAAACTTTATTGGCCGCCTCGCAAAAAAAAAGGTTCTAGCGTTATATTTTGTACGGTGGTACAGAACTGACAACACTTCGCGTTCACGTGACACACACAATCCGTTCTTAAAACCGACTTCAATAGGGGAGGAGATTCTCAATTCGTGGGTATATATTTTTTTTGTATGTTAGTTACGCAATATCCCCGGCAATTGGTGATCGATTTAAAAAAAAAAAATTGTCATCCACAGGGTTATTACCTCAGAAGTAGTCCGATATAAATTTCATTGAAGTACCTTTTTACATTTATATGTATTCAATTATTTCTACTTAGTAAGTTAAACCATGAATGAATAGCTAAATGACCTATTATTCATTCACAATTTCTCATCTGAAAATACAATGTTATGTCTAGGTCTACGCTCCCAGTCTAACAATTGGCTAGATTAGATTGCAAGTTCCTACCATTGTCTATAGGTATGTTATATAAATACTACCAAAAAGCCATTGTGAGTGGAACTTATTAACCCAGTGTTTATCGTGAGTGCGCCTGCAGTGGGTAAGGATCGGACCAATTATAACTTATGTATTTAAGATATTACCTTTTTTAAAAGGTTGGGAGTACCTACTTAATACAATTTTTTATAAGATATTGAAATTATATATGTACCTATGCTTAAATAAATGAAAAATGGTAACATTAAAAGGTAGCTTACCTACAGGTAGGCATATTCTGTACCTGTCTCGTATTTATTCTATATATTACTAGTTGTTTCCTGCGGCACCGCCCGCGTGGAAGTCGGCAAAACATTTAGGCCACATCCCTAATTTATGTTTTCTAACAATGTTTTGTAAAGAAACTGGCGCTTCAGATACGGCTTTACTAAGACCGAACAAATCTTTTTTATTTAGAGAGAATGTTAAAACTAGTTTTACGGATTGTTGTAAAAATAACTTTTAATCTTTGACCATCCTTTGCCGCAATTCAGCATAATATTAAAACTATTTACAGCGCTAATCTCAAATTACCATAAAACAAATCACGGAAGCGAGTATTATAAATAAATAATCATAAAAATTAACTGCATCTTGAGAATAACCCCTACTTTACGCAAATAGGTATTGTTTTAGCAGCCTTCAGACTGTCAAGTTAATAATCATTCGTGTTTGGGACTTCCTGTGACAAGCGACGTCGCGTGATGGGCATGTCGTTCTGATTACATGTTTACCGAGACGCTGTGGTATTATACGGTAATACACGTAAGAGATGTGGTTTACTGTGATTATTCTTTAAATATGGCCGATAAATGGCGGGTATTAAGTAAGAGATGATTTCAGTAATAAGGCCTTAGGGTCTTACTTTACAAGTGATTGAGGTAAAGGACAATTTTTTCAATTACGTATTTTAACGAGAAATCTTTAAGTATGTCGTAAGTGAATTAATTTATGTAACAAACAAAAGTGAAGGCGAGATGTGATGCGATGAGAGTTATTTAACTTGTTGGCCACCACATCAATGTATTACACCGTATATAATTATATTAATTACTAGTTTATGCCGGCGGCTTCGGCCGCGTGGATGTCGGTTATCGAAGTAAAAACTAGCTAATATCCTTTCCTTGGATCTAATCTTAATCAATACCATAACAAGTTTCATAAAAATCAGTTCAGCGGTTTATAGTCCAGGCACGTTGAATATGGAGAACAAAAAAATGTTATCCAGAAACTTACGTTTTTAAATGGTTAAGAGGGTTAAAGTCAACATAAGGAAAATGAGTTATGTGCCCAAGAAAGTTCGGGGATGATTTTAGGGGTTGAAAAGGGGTGAAAATGGATACATCTCGTGTTTTTTGCAATTTCACGCGAAATTTGATGTTCTACTGAAAAATGTTAAATACAAAAGTTGTAGATCTTGGAAAAATCTACAACTTTTGTGTGGGTCATTTTTTAATATAACCTCAAAATTTCAGAAAAAAATGCAAAAAATCAAAAAAATATATATTTTTTGTTTTTTACTTGTCAATTTCTCAAAAATAAATATTTTTTAACCAAACTTGCTGAAAGTACTCCTTTTTGTGTCCCAAATAACAAAAATAAATTTTAGATTGAAATATTAAAAACTGATTGAAAGATTCATTTTTTTCGGTCCGAAACACGTTGTTTTCAAAGTTACATTTTACTACATACAATCATCGTAGAGAGATCATACAGGGCTCATTTTTTTCGTATTGACGTCTACTTTTCAATGAAATAATAAAACAATACAGCTTCCATTTAAAAACATGTTTAAAATTGAAAAATATAAAAAAATAATTTTGCAGAAACAAATTTTTTGGTTATTGTTAATAATTTGTTATAAATAAAAAAAAAACAAAAACTAATAAGACCATTGAATTGTACGGGAAAAAACACGAAGATACATATGTTTTACTATTTAAATACATTTTTTATTTTTGTACAATACTGCTATAAACATTGTAATAGCATATTCCGTGTAGTTGAAAGATGTCAGGTAAGTACATACAATGCGATTGACTTTTAGTTTAATAAGAAAAGTTTCTCATTTCTCGCGATGAAATTAATTAATTCAATTATTTTCTACATATTTTGATAAATAAATCGTCTTATAATTAATTTTTGTACAAAATTATTAAAACATGCTTTTAAATAATTGAATGTTTTTTTTAAAATGAAATTAACATGATTTAACATTTCATTTTATCAATAGAAATTTCAATATAAATCAAAGCCAAATATTAAATTTTTGAGAAATTGACAAGTAAAAAACAAAAAATATATATTTTACCATACAAAAGTTGTAGATTTTTCCAAGATCTACAACTTTTTTATTTAACATTTTTCAGTAGGACATCAAATTTCGCGTGAAATTGCAAAAAACACGAGATGTATCCATTTTCACCCCTTTTCAACCCCTAAAATCATCCCCGAACTTTCTTGGGCACATAACTCATTTTCCTTATGTTGACTTTAACCCTCTTAACCATTTAAAAACGTAAGTTTCTGGATAACATTTTTCTTTTTTTATCCCTGTAAATGAGTCAATTTGCCTGGACTATTATCCGTGAAAGCGTAACAGACAGACAGACAGAGTTACTTTTGCATTTATAATATTAGTATAGAAATATGGATAGTATGGATTGAAGACTTTTAAAAACGTCATCTATTATACGCGGTACCTATGTCACTATTTGTTGGCCAAAACGTGATGCACCTAATAAACAAGAATTTGCTAGACTAAAAATAAAATAAAAAAGTTTTTATTTCTCATAAACCTCAAAAAGGCGCTTTTGCGCGGTTCCTTTCTATAAAGAAGAACTGTAAAGAAACTCCATTGGTTAGGTACTCGTTTTAAAAATAAGATTTATACAATATTTACTTCAGGTAAATTATTATAAGATATGCGTCAACAACGCAATGCAGTCTGCGGTAATGGCAATGGAAAAAATGAAATAAAAATTACATTTTCGACAACAACAAGAAAAATACAATGCAATCTATTAAGTATAGTTATGTTTATCAATCTACGCTTTAGACGCATTCACAATAAAATAACTAAAAGAAAATAAATAGCTACCAACTCTATTAAATAAAAAATGCAATATAAATAATGCGTAGTCACGCGAAAATGCCTAACAAGAATGTCTAGTGCGTTCAAGAAATACAGGCGGCTTAGGAAGAACTAGTCTAAGTAAACAAGCAAATTTCGTGGACCGCTAAGAAGACTACATGTGCAGATGTTGCACAATCCCCGCCTTTTTGCCTTCCGCGTAGTCTTTGACTTTATAATATGCTATTTTCAACTGAAATGATTTGACACACGTTTTGATTTATTTGTAATAAGTTCTGGTAGTTTGTTGTAAAAGCGCATCTATTGAATAGGGATGTTTCCTGGGTATGATAAGTTAAAATCTATTTAGTCCGTCAGTTAGATAATAAAAAAATATTAGACACGTATTTTTTCTTTTATCAAAACAGTAAAAACTTACAAAGATACAGCGCTTTAAAGTTTCGGAGTGGGGGCTTATGACGCCACGCCTTGGTAACAATAGGCTATTTGACAGATTTATAATTTCTATCTTGAATTACTTGGTTACGGTTAAGAATTTCACCCATAAAATTTTTTCTAAAAAGAAATTACGTATTTCGTAAGAAAATTGCAAATAAAAATTCAAAATTCAAATAAGCCGCCGAAACGCTTTATTCAAACAATATGGTGTCGTGCTTTGTGAGTGACGTCACAAGCGCGTAAACAAGCGTAAGCAATAAAGGTTTTCGGTTCCGCAGTGGTGTTTGTGTTTGGATATTTGTAATTTATTGTTGATTAATCCAATAAAATGACTTACAAGTGGTGTGCTGTACCCTGTTGTACAAATACATCTATAAAAACCCCCGAAAAAATTGCTTAATAAAATTGCTGTCCATTTCGAGAAAAACTCGCAAAACAAAAGTGGGAAATGAAAGATATCACAAATCGCTGCAAATATAATTAGAAACGCCAAAATATCTGTAAACACAATAGAAACTTCAACCACCGACAATATGTTTACGCGCGGATGACGTCATTATAACATTAGCCAATCCGGGTCGTTTCTCAATGTGTGGCGCGAGAAACAAATAGCCAAACATATTTTTGTGTTTTTGGATATATTAATTGTTTTAATTTTTAATAAAAATGATGTGATTCACATGAAAAACTCTCATTTTATGCATTTAAAGCAAATAATCACAAAAATATTCATAGTGTCAAATAGCCTATTGTAGCGAGGAGTGACGTAACGCGTAATTTGCGTTCTTATTTTGATATTTTTTTGTTTGTAGGAAAAAAGAAAAAATACGTGTCCAATAAAATTCATTAATCTACCAGGCGGACATTAAAAAAAAATTAGGAAACATGCCTATTCTCTAGAAATGTTTTGAAGTCCGATTTAGTTTAGGCAAAGAAGATCGTGTTGTTTATTTACTTATAAGTGTTAGTTGGTGTTCAAGGCAAACAACTGACTAATAAGTGTTACTTAACAAAAAATCTCACACGTCAGCATTTTTTGTGCATCGAGCTATTTAAATACCTACATACTCGTAAAACACCACTATGAAAACATTATTTATTAATATAATAACTTATACTTACATCGTCGTGTAATCAGAAAAAAAAACAAGAACCATAGGTGTAGTACGGATAATTTTATATACTCAAATAGAGATGGGCCAAGGGCAGAGACGGGACCGGGGTGTTTTTAGTCAGTGAAAGTCTGACATATCCTTACGCCGCGCCCTCGGAGTGAATTGAAACCATAAGAGGTAACAAATGGAGTAAGAAGATGACAAGGCGGTATCCCAGGGAAGGTACAAGGAAAAGAGGTAGACCACGGAAAAGGTGAGACGACTATAAAGAGAAGGGGCAGGAGTGATGTGGAACAGAGTTAAAGATCAGAATGGAAAAGGTTGGAGGACGCCTTTGCCGATAGGCAAACAGATCTGCAAATGATAAAAAATCAGCAAATATTGAAATAAGTTTTCAGTTTGCTTTAGAATACGGTAACATGACCTTACGCTGATTTGCTAGTTATAACCTCTTTGAGACAAAGAATGTGCTTGTTTGATACGCAATGATTATGTCCAAATGTCACATTAAGAATTAGATGAAAAAAAGATATTTAGCATTTATATGCTTAAGAACCTTGTGTGTGTGTGCGAGTGATTTAGAACGACTCAATAAAGGAGTCCAAACAATTCGGTGTAACTTGATCTAAACTTAAAAATATTATACAGGATGCTAAGAAAAGCGTGTTCATACTTGAAATATAGCTTCTGCTCATGGAAGTTAACAATTTCTTCAAAGAAACTATATTCAATTTTCCAAAAAAAAGTTGGCCTTTCCATACCAAATTTTCAACAACTAATCAAAATTAGTAAGGTCCAAATATTTTTTTCGAACAGTCTATTACAGTCCTTACTTTCTTCGAGAAAGTTGTTCATTTCTATGGGCAGAACCAGAAGCAGTGTTTCCAATATGACGACGCATTTTCTTAGCATCCTGTATATGTACATGTTTCGTTACTTATTCCTTTTCCATTCATTTTCATAGCTGAAGGGGATATGTAAAGTACAAGGTATCATTATTAAATTACGCTTTTCCTGTTTTAGGTAGGTACCTACCTATCTTAAAATGAGTGACATTGAAATGTCACAACTATTCACACAGTAGGTACACGACCTTGTACTTAGAAAGTTGTGATAATTATAATCCTCGCCGTATTTAATTCTAAAGTTAAATAATTTCCGTATTTATGTACTTATTCATTAAAAATCTATACCAATATATAAAGCTGAAGAGTTTGATTTTTGAACGCGCTAATCTCAGGAACTGCTGGTCCGATTAAATAAAATATTTCTGTGTTGGATAGCCCATTTATTGAGGAAGGCTATAAGCTATAAAACATTACGCTGCGACCAAAAGGAGCGGAGCATAAATGAAAAACCGTTGAAACTTAAACACGCGGACAAAGTCGCGGGGGACAGCTAGTGTATTGATATTCATTCACCTAACTAATGTATATGTACGGTAATACTTATGTCGTTCTGACCTTATAACTGTCACTATATACCTATATATACATTACATGTCTATCTGTCTTGAGGATCACCTCAGGTAATTTGATTATTAGAATTATTAAAATGTCACAGGCACTTACGATTATCATGTTTAATATTAATTAGTTTAGAACATTTACCTGTTACCTGTCACTAGAGCGCAACATATTGTATGGTTACAGTAATTAATTAATTTTCTGTCTTCCTATATCTGACCTCGATTAGGGCAAAGGTCCCTTCCCATAAAACAAGGAACAAGGAATGATCTGTAAAAAAACTGGTTACAAATCTTTGTCCTTTTTTTTTAAATGTGCAACTCGTATACATGTATCACTTACACATTTTGTTTTTTACCTATAAAAAATATGGTTAATCTGTTTTCATTATTCAATAAAAATAAGAACTAGTTCTATTAATCGTAGCGCAGTTCTTGTACCATGAACTCTTAGAGCAGGACTGTTGCTGATGTGGAAGCGAGACGGCGCATTACACTGCACGTAGCAGCCTCTCGCTTACACGAGGGAATAAGTCTTGCTTTGAGAGCTCATGGTAAGCGCACTGATCAGAAACAAGAAAAACTGGAACGTTTCTTTCAAACGCAGTTCAGCAAATACCTACGTGATTATTTAAAAACGTTGCAATCGCAAACGATTCGAACGTGACACAGTTCTAGTATATACACTAAATATTCGTCATACATAAGTCTGTGAGATTATAATAGGTATGAGTATTATCTTAGTATATTCAATACAATGATTTGTACTTACTTATTAGCCAAAGAATCAAGGATGAGATTATTAAAATAAAAAAATTAAATTCGTTTATTCAAAGTAGCTACTAGTTAGGACTTTTTAAAGATAAAGATATAGCCCTTTAAGTACCTAATCCTCCATAAAATATGCACAATCTGAGCAAGTTTTTGATTTAATAAGTTTAAACTTAACCACGAGCCCTTAATAAATTAACCATAGTCTATAACAGATTAATAGCAGATGTCTTGGAGACCCGTTTTCGGCTTAAAGAGGGTTTGGTACTGCAGTGATAGAGCCGCTACTCACATGCCGGCAAGATTTGGTCTGCGACCTTAAGGTCAAAGTGTGGCACTGTCATTAGAATTGAAGATAGCATTACCTTCGATGATATTATTATTAAGTTAGGCAGTTCTGAAACGAGAATAACTCAACAGTACTATTTAACAGATAAGTTATCTTATATCACAGCAAATCCGTAAAAAAACCCGAATAAAGTGGTGAACGGAAGCTGATATTGTATAAAATGTACTAATTATGGGAAAAAACCAACAATCTTGAAACGTCAATCATAAAAATATCGCTATTTATCTCAAGAGCCAAGCTGTCGGTACGCGCCCAGCTGTGAAGAGCGAACAACATATACAATGTTATCTACGAAGAACATTATTGTATGGTAATTGACTTTATTCTAGAACATTCTTCCATTAAAGCTTTTAAGATATTTTCATGACTCCATATATTTTCTTCTGTTCCGCTTCGCAAAAGATAGAGATATATTTCAGCAGCTGGTAGCCGACCTTCATTAATTGGATTGATTGTCTGGCACTTATAAAAAAGAAGATTTTTTTTTCATAAGGTTAAGAGGTAAAACTGTAGGTAGCTCACACAGTCAGGTAAGCTATTTAAAGTTAACGAATACTTATGGTTATCTTTATCGCTATCCATGTCGAGACTGCTGGGCCTGAAGTGATAATGCTTACGTGTAATAAAAGTTAAATAAAGCTCCTAAATAACATCTATCCGTTTCATTGAACGTTGATTAATAATAATGAAATAGAAAAAAATCTAAAAAATCTAAGTAAAAATCTAAGTAAGTAAAAATCTAGTATTAAGTACAGCTTGCAACAAATTGGTAACAAGTGAGCGACTCAAATAGGCCCGGTCTCTGCATTAGCTACCACAAAACTATAATTTCTCAAATGGATACACCGACTGATTGCTGTGCGAACGATGATTTTATATTTTTTCACAGGAAGCCGACGTTTTTTATCGTATATCACGTAATTAGTTCTGAGAAAGATTCTATTGGCTTGTTAGATAACTCTAAGTGGTCTGTTGACAATATTGTAATGTTACCAAGTGGTAATAAAGGTATGTGTGTCTGAACAAGGATGAATTTTCATATACCACTAAGGCCGGCTCTACACGAATTCTCAGTTAGGCAGTAATCATGGTACACCAGGGAACGCCTTTCCGCGTCACGTGATCCTCTCGACTGCTTGCTTTTTGTTTGTCGACCGTTCAATGAAGTCGAACTGCTTCAAGCAGTCTGTATGTGCGCGGCCTAGAATGTTATCAGAGTCATTCATGCAGACGTCCTAATTATTCTAAAATGCCAGTTTCTAACTAAAGGCTAGAAAAGGCATTACTTTAATAACATGTATTTTTTATTCTGTATCCGTTAACAGTGAGATAGGCCTTTATCTTCTGTGTAACAGATAGAGGCTGGCTATAGTTTTTGAAGACAATGACGAGAAAAACCAGAACAATATGATAATATAATAGGGGTGCAGACTGGGTATGAAAAAGAAATATCCATTTAGTCCGTTAATGAATCAATAAAAAATTACAAAGTTAAAGCAGTTTAAAGTTCAGGAGAAGGGGCTTGTGACGTCACATGTGGGTAAAAATAGTAGCTACAAGTGACGTCACGCGACATTGACATTCACTGTATATTCCTCATTGTTTGTTTAAGTAAAAAATACGTGTCTAATATTTTTTAATAGTCTATTTGACAAGTAATTAAAAAAAATACTCCAGTCCCCTATTGTTACCTTAACTCACAGTGAAGCGGCCAAAGGAGAACTGTGTATAGACATTAGACAGACAGATACAATAAGGCCATGACGTAGCAATACTAAAATATTAATGATATAAATATAAATAGATTAGTTGGAACAGGCACTGAATAATATTGTTTGATTTGCGTGTTTTGCTGGCGAGGTAAGCTCTACACTACTTGGCTATCCGAACAGTCTTTCTAAATGCTTGTTTCTCCTTTAAGATGTTGCAAACGTTCAACTGCTGTATTGATGACCATTCAAGGCTGACCAGTTAATTAGTGCTCAAATAGTTTAAGGGGTATTCTCATTGAATGTAAATGCGAGTAATAAGCTGACGGCACGCGACGGTGTCAGGTCACGGCACAATGTTACCTCATAAATAAATCATCTCTGTTCAATAGCATTTCATGTTTTATGCGCTTTTTGTTGTAAATCGGATTCATAGTGTCTTTAAAGACTTTTAGCTGTGCCTCGCGTGTTTCCCCTGTTTGCCTGGCTCTTCAAGGTAGATTTTTATTAGCCGTGATCTTCCCACTGCAGAGTAAAGGCCTCCCTTTCCTTCTTCCATTTTGTGCGGTAGTGCGCTATTATCATCCAAGATCTGAAAAATGAGCTCGTCTCGCCATCTCCTCCTGGGCCTGCCACGAGGTCTTTTGATGTTCTCTGATCCACAATGGCGTTACTTTTGCCCAACAATCATCAGACATGCGGCAGATGTGTGCGGCCCAGCAGAGTAGTTTAAAAACAACACATAGGTACATTTTTTTTTCGATTGATACCAATTGGAAAAATATAGATTACAGAACACAGTTAGTTCAAAGAAGATTCGGCTGTATTAAGTTACTATAGATTATAAGTATAGGTACGTAAGTATATGACAAGACGAGATACTGGAAGCGCAGAGCACTGCCTACCTTTTCTCGAAGTGTTTCGTATGATCTTACTTAACGACATTTTAAACTTCGACGTTTTAAATCAAAAGCCGGTTAATTTTATTTTACATTCTCACATCACTCCACTACGAATTAGGAGTTAGTCGCTTCATGACAATAGTAGAACTCTGCTCATCCTTTCAGCTTACCTTTTAATATGTGATGATGTTTATTAGGTACACATGACCTAGCTGCGTGATTTGACCCGTAATCTATGACCTTAAGCAATGTAAAGGGAACCTTGGAGTTTTTGGGTCACCATGTCGAAATACCATAGAATTTTATATTATGGTCACAAATTAACACCGCATTCAAATGTTGATATTTTTCTAGTACTTGGTTATTTTGATTATACCTAATTATGTTTGGGACATCAGTTGTAGGTACATCAGATTATTGGATCACACATAGTTTGAGTGTACTTTGTGTATTTTTATTAATTTAAATATTGTGAAATTCCGCGACACACGGATTACTTATAGGTATATGTAGTTAGATGATCTTAAAAAATATAATCAGAAAAAACGACATACCTACATACTTAATTATTAAATTTTAATCATTTATTAAGCCCTAATCCTTTATCCTTCGCAGAAATAAATCTCGGTAGACCCAACCGTTCGAAGAATACCCAACTGCCAAACTTAGTTTGTTTTTTATTACTTGGAAGAGGGACAAAAAATAGCGACGACAATATTAATTCTACATTTTTTTTATAACAAGTTCGGTCGTTAATCAGAGTTTTTGTTTTATTGCGTTGCATTTAAGTGGTATCTAAAAAGGTTTATAGGTATTTGATGTTTTGATGACTATTTACTTGCATAGGTATTAATTTTTGGATTGGATAGGTAGTTAAGTAGTTTTATTTATTGCTTAGGTAGGGTAATTTCGCCTGTTCGCGTCCATCGCCCAATTCGCGTCCATTTTACGGATCTCCCTTGAAAAATCCTAAAAAATAAGTAAACTAACACACCAATTAAACGAATAGTCATTACTGCTAATACCTCAATGTATAAGAGGCACGCACATATGGACAAAAGGTCCGTGCGCCAAACCAATCCCGTTTAGAAAAATAAAAAGTCCCGGCTGTTCATCAAGAGAGTGCGTACGCGCGGGATGTTAAGATAAAAAATAGTGTGCAGCGGCGCGTTCGATGGTAAGTTTCTTATGGTTTTATGTGAATTTTAGGATACATAGCTGTTTCTAGACTTTTATAATGAAAAAAGGAATAATATTAATTATGAATTTGCTTATGTTTTTTATATTTAACGAATAAAATACGGTGGACGCGAATTACTACATCGAATTTACAAAACTTCCACTTTGCGTCCGCAATGGACGCAAACTATACCTACAGGGGAAACTAATAAATCAAATTGCGTCCACTATTTTCGTTAAATACAATTGACTTGCTTGTAAAATTAATCTAAAATTTATTGATTATTATTATTGTACATTTTTTAAAAAGGCTTTTAAAAGATTATTAAATATAATTACAACTATAATTCTATTTTTTAAATGAAATTAGCAATTTCTTTCATTCTTATTTTTTTTTCTATTTAAGATGAGTTATCCGGAGACGAGAAAAAGAGAACATACACAGAAGACGATTTAAAGAAAGCGTTAAATAAAATTCGAGAGAAGAATAAACGGATAAGACAAATAGTCAAGTCAAAGAACTCCAGCAGCCATAGCTTCTGTTGCATGGAGAAAGTATTGTGAAGATAAAGAGCAGATCAAGAACGAAAAAAAGGAAGCCATACGAAAAAGAAAGTTAGAACTAACAGAGAAACAAGAACAGAAAATGACTGTACAATACTCTCAAACGGTTCGTAAAACTGTTCCAAAACGAAAAAAGAAGATACATGCTCTTCAAGAAGTCACACAGGAAACGGTAAATGAGGAATTTGAGAAAGAAAATTTACCACCTGTGAAGCGGGTGAAATGTTCTGAATGTGACGATATACTACTGTCAGATGTAGAAGACGACGATAAGAGAAACATAGGCTGTGACAAGTTTATTAGATGGTATCATCTGAAATGCACGCGTTTTTTAGGATTAAGTTATTTAGAGGCCAAAGATAAGCCTTTTGAATGTGACCTGTGTCATTAATTGATTTTCTAAGGCTATAATAATCATACCTTGTCTCATAATTTATTGATTCAACAATTCTTCTAGTGGTATGATTCGACAAAATTGTTGTATTCTTTTGTTGATTTAATATAGCCAAAAACTTATATTTATTAATTGATTTGATTTATTAATTATATTATTAATCAAGGCTGAAGTTTAGAAATAATAATATACCTTGTGATTTTAGATTACAATTAACAGAACTGATTACTGTTTATTCTTAAAGGTGCAATCATTATTTACCTACTACTAACCTAATTTAAGTTCAATCAATGTTAAAAAGTGATGTTTTTTAAGTGATGTTTTTAATGAGAATAATGTTTTTTACATGTAGTTAAAATACAATCTTTCTTTACAAATTCTTAAAAATATCACCACTATATTCCTTTTCTCAGCTGGTGGACGCAAAATGGTCCACGGGTGGACGCAATTTGGATTTTGTGGACGCAAAGTGGGTAAAACGCATAATTCTGAAGATTTTCTGTTTTAAAAAAAAACACAAGATTTTTCGAACAAAACTGAAAGTTAATGTTAAAATAGACTATATAATGAACACATTACATCAATTTTTCATAGAAATTAGTGCTGGGATATTTTTATTATCGCCGTCAAACTTGCCAACTGCACTAAATGGACGCAAACAGGCGAAATGACCCTACTTGAATTACGCTTCGTCATTTTTATTTTGCAATATTATAATTAATTAGTAACCATTATGTGTGTTAGCAGCTATGGACATGTAGATGTAGTCTATCTATAAAAAATATGCAAAAAGAACAAGCAACATTTTTATAACTAAGAACAAAGATTGGAGATAAATATTGAAGCTGAATACATTTAACACAAACTAACATAGGATATTAAGTAAAAATGTTCAATGTAAATTTATACTTAATAATTTTTTTTAAATCATATAAAAAAAACCAATAAAATGACGAAGTTTGTAACGATTTACTGGCCTGTTGGTTTAATGGTTACTGACCCTAACTACTAAACAGGAGGTCGTAAGT
Source organism: Diachrysia chrysitis (assembly GCA_932294365.1). Taxonomy (NCBI): domain Eukaryota; kingdom Metazoa; phylum Arthropoda; class Insecta; order Lepidoptera; family Noctuidae; genus Diachrysia; species Diachrysia chrysitis. Next base: position 479,983 of record OW028659.1, on the reverse strand, counting down.
TCGATTCCCACCCAGGACAAATATTTGTGTGATGAGCATGATGATTTGTTCTGTGTGTGGGTGAAATATATCTATAATATGTACGTATTTAAAAATATATAAGTTTGTTTATGAGTTGTCTGGTTGCCATAATACAGGCTTTGTCTAGTTTGGGATCAGATGGTTGTGTGTGAGTTGTCCCAATGTATTATATTAACGATGAAGATGTAGATAATATAGTTCTAGGTACACAGGTAAGTATGTATAACCTATATTCTTAGAAAGGCTGACTGAGATTTGCATTATTATAAGTATGCCTACATCTTCCGTGGAATACTTACGGTGAATTCCATATAGATAATATAAAAAGTTTTGCTAACAAGATTTTATTACAAACATCTATTTTACTTTAAATGTGTGTTTGTTAGTTGATTAAGGTCAAATATTGAATTAGTACCAAGCAATCCTTATTTTTTTGATACATAAATTGTCGGCTGATCTTTCAATTATCACGTTTTTTTATTGCAAATATTAGCAACCATTATTTTTTGTTTATTCTCATTTATCTTTATTTGTGTCGACCTAAAAATGTTTTTATACTTAATCAAATGTGGAGGATTGTCATTAGCAATAAGTTAAAATAATGTCATGAAACCAGGTCATTAACTAGTCTGTAAACCTACTTAAAAATATGTAGTTTGATTTGTCCGCACACGTACTGTAATTTAATATTATTTATTATTATTAATAAAAAAACTGTTTACTTAAAACAAATTAAAATGCGTTCTTTAATTCTTTTGTTTCTATAATATTGGATTAGGTAAAATTGTTGTAGTTAGCCGTGTATTTTTTTCAACACAAATACTGTGTTTAGAAGTAGTACTGTGACCATAATAATAATATACTTAATAAGTTGTTACAAAGTAATTATTCTTAACAATAAGAGTTTAATAATGCCTTCATTTTGTGAAGAAACAATTGACACGCTTTTAATAACTAGAATTACATAAATTATAATAATGATGTGCTGTGATACTTATTTACTATTGTTAACTGTGTAGAAATATCTTAATAACAACTTAGAAATAGTACCTTAATAATGAAAAGGAATGAAGCATTTTTTTTTATATTTTACGCATTTTAAAACTACTTAGATATACAGATTCAAAACTTTTTTGAGGTCCCGAGATATGCTAAAATCTATACTAATATTATAAAGCTGAAGAGTTTGTTTGTTTGTTTGTTTGTTTGAACGCGCTAATCTCAGGAACTACTGGTTCGAATTGAAAAATTCTTTTTGTATTGGATAGTCCGTTTATTGAGGAAGGCTATAGGCTATATAACATCACGCTACAACCAATAGGAGCGGAGCATAAATGAAAATTTTTGCAAAAATGAAAAACCGTTGAAACTAAAACACGCGAACAAAGTCGCGGGGGGCTAGTAATAAATAAAAATAACCGGTAAAGTGCGAGTTGCTCACACGAAGGGTTCCGTACCATCTAACTAGATTTACTTGTGCTATTTAATATTTGCTGTCACATGCATTTAGAAATCACAGTGAAAATACTTTTTATGGTTCATGGAATACATCTCGCTGACCGAAGGACGGCCTAAGGAGGCTTAGTGATAGGATTCTTTAGTCACCATTCGGTACAGAACCCTGATGGTTATCCTCTGTTTAAATGGCATAGTGTCTAAGTTACCGATAGATTCATATTTAAAATTCCTATATTTGAAGGCCACTATTCTAAAAATAAAACAATTAATATTAAAATTAGTTTACACTTAAGTTTATTGTTAGGTTATTTTCCGTGTCGTAGCGTATCGTGACGTCACTCGGTTTGTAAACGCAAACTTACGGAACAACAGTATCATTACGCGTAATCGTCCGTAATTCTAGATAATATGCATCTTTAAGAGTACAGTCGCCGACAAGTGTTTTGAGAAAAATATATTTTTGTTATCTGCAATTATATACCTAAGATTTAAAACTTTATTTATAACTGTTTTAAATGAACTTTGAATAATTCAGCAGTGGATTAAAAAGGCTAAAAAAACATAATTCGTAAGGGATTTGCAAAAGTTTACGATTGATGATTCATATATAATTTATTGTATCCATATTTTATTATGACATCGTGCCTTCCTGTATTAGCGTTTAGAAGGAGATAATCAATACAAATTTTATTTAAGTCTTGCTTAAAAACAATTTGTGCTTCAGCGATATTAAATATTACAGTCCACCAAATCTAACAAGTACCGTTTAACAGTTGGTTATTTTGCTTAGGCCCGCTTGCACAAGCCCGAGTTATTTTTTTTAACTCAGAGTACGCTAACACTAGGTTAAATTGTCAGTTTGTCATACAATACTGTCAATTTAACTTCGTGTTAGCAACTAAGTCTGAGTTAGTTTTTTCGTGCAAGTAGGGCTTATTATATTATTATTTTGCTTTGTTTGAAGGTTTTGAATTCAAATCTTCACACAGTATAAAACAAAGTCGATCCCGCTGTCTGTACGCTTAGATCTTTTAAACTACGCAACGGATTTTTATTTAGTTTTTAGCAATAGATAAGAGTGATTCAAGAGGAAGATTTTGTGTAGGTATCATTTATTAATGTTTGTGTACGCGTCCGAAGCGGGGGCGGGTCGCTAGTTTAATGATAAATCATTATACATCTCGTTAGAAAATAAGAATTGCTTCACCAAGGTTTTACGGGTACTCAAATTGTTTGAGTTAAAATATAAAACGTCCTTTCTAGGCCGGTACTTCTTAAATTTGGCGGACTGTAAAATACCATTTAATTCGTTTCACGCCAAGATGTCGAAGCCACGTAACACTATAATTCAATACGCTGCAATAACATGCAATTAAAAACAAGCCATAATATTACGATCAAAATATTATAAAAAGCTTAGTAATGCATCATTGAAAAGTTTAAACAAAATATTGCGAGCTGTGTAAACATGAGAACTGTTTTATAACATCGAGTTTATACATATTTGAGAAGCGTTTAATGTAGGACATATTATGCAATGCTCTTACTTCAATACATTTGATTTAAATTTTGAACGTAATTCTGTTTCGGCGGCCTCCTAACTGAGTGTAGCCATCTGCGACAGGAGGTATTTCACTGCGCCAGTGTGTGCGCGAACACAGTTGTACTCTTTATTCCTTTACCCTCATAAGTCCAACAGGACGGCAATCCGACACTAGCAGGAAGAGAACAGGCGAAGGACCACCGCCTTTACATTCTTTCTGAGGCAAGGAAGTGCTGAATGAATTTATTATTCAAACTTTTAAAAGGGTCATCCACCTAAGGACCAATGAAAGTGCGTCTTAATATTTACTGTAGATTGGTCTGTTTTTGGCCATGAGCCCCTAAAAGGTGTATAGAAAGTGTACACAGCCACGAAGGACCACTGGCTTTATTTCTGCCACGAGTGTAAATGTCAGTTGTTTCATACCTTTACTTTAAAAAAATAATCTTTATTTGTATAGGAAATGAAATAAAATGTCACTGTCGTAAATTAAATAGACGTAATTAAATATTTTGCCCATAAAACCGTTGCGACTGTTTATTAAAATAGTAAAAATATTACAAAACACTGGTAAAAAATATGTTTTTAAGCTTTGCCCGTTACGTGTTGGGTATTATTTCGATAATCAAAAAGTCTTTATAAAAAGTAAACTAAACGTACAACTTTAGCACACAAGTGTACCTTCAAAGACAATATATTATTTAACTATTGCGTTTGTTCCGACCTTTGTGCGGCGCCTGACAATAACCGGTGACAGTCCATTTGTACGCACTTACATATGAAATGACTGAACACATTCTGGTGCTGCTCATTTATTTAAATGGCTCTTTTGTGATTGAAGGCCGGTTAAGCCTTGGGAATTTGAGCCAATTAGACAAAAATGTAAGTTGATGGGAAAATAGTTGAATATTTTTAGTGTATTGTTGACTTGTATTGATCTGACTAATGTGGGAAGTTGGATTCAATTAGCTATTATTTTTAATTATCAAGGATATTAAAGTTTTGTTAGGTTTAATAGGTACTAAAGACCGGTTAATAAATAAGTAAGTAGAACCCTGAGCTCTTAATGAATGAATGAATAATAATCGATTGTGTTATAGAAGTTGCTTTTTTTCACATGCGCAAAGAACACCCAGATTTGGTGAGAAATAAACTTTTTATTATTATTATATTATTATTATTTAGAACAAGCGTTTATAGATCTCATGATCATATATGATCTCATCTCATGGTTTATAGGTTCCAGGCGGGGATCGAACTTGCAGCGTCGCGCACTGTGGTCGTTAGCGTGGTGACCTACCACTCGGCTAACCGAGCAGTCAAAATTAAAATGACATAAATTTTGTCAGAATTAAAATGATTTAACTATAATAAACAACCACAATTGAGTCAATTGTGGTTGTTTATTATACTGCTATTTACTTCTTCCGTTTCCCTGGGACCTTCAGCGTCTAGGTGGTATTCGTTAGCCAGACAGGATCTTCAATAATAAATTATTATAGACTAGCTGTTGCCCGCGTGCGTGTCGGTTATCGCGCAAATAATAGCTTATATCCTTTTCTTAGGATCCAAGCTAACCCCATACCAAGTTTCACCATAATCAGATCAGCGGTCTAACCGTCAAAGCGTGATAGAGTTACTTTCGCATTTATAATATTAGTAAGGATCTTGTCTTACAGTAATGATGGGCATATCTGGAGGGTTTGTTCCATTATAAAACCGGCGAAGTGCGAGCTGGACTTGCGCATAAAGAGTTCCGTATCATTTTATAAAGCCCCTTTAATTTTTACATTATTTGTTATTTATTTTTATAGCAGCAACAAAAATGCAGACTTTGTGCAAATTTAAATCTCTAACTATTACAATTTATTAGGTATTCGGACGGACGGACAGGGGGGCTTAGAAATAGGGCCTTTTGTCACACTTCGGATATGGAGCTTTAAAAAAAGTACCCATAAATATAATAATTATGAAAAATAGGCCCAGGCAGGCCTCGTCGACGTCGTATCTTGACGTAATGTTGATATTAGCTACCAATGAATACCTATTATTGGTTTGAATCTAGTAGTAATGTGTCATGCTTCCGTTATCTGGAGAATACAGCACTATTCATTAGCGTTCGGCTGTTTATAGCCGAACTAATTAACGACTAATGACGATGGCAGGTCTCGCTGGTTGTACGATACGTTACGTATAAGCAATTTTGGTAATTGAACGTTTGTTTACACCATTTATAACTCAGGAACGACCGGACCAATTTTTAGTTAATTATCTAAAATTCGGAAAAAAATAGAAAAACGAAATTAAATAATATCTTACGGGAACAGGTGAAGCCGCAGGGCTAAGCTAGTTAATATAATAAACAGTAGTTTATTAGTAGTATGTAGGTAGTAGTAGAAGACTGGTTCATTAACACCTTTATTTTAAAGCTAATAAGGTTAATTTTTGACAGTCGTTGTTTCCATAGTATCTACTTATACACGAAATCAGTATTTTGTAGTTGCGCGGAATATAAATAGCGGGGCAGTGAAGGATCGGCGGGCATTGAACTTGGGACGAAGGCTTGTTTACTCGACCTACCTGTAGCGAGACGTCTGTCTTCACGAAACATAGTAACCTACAGGCTGTATACGAAATGTAGTTACTACCTTTAATTAAATAAAACAAAGTCGCTCCCGCAGTTTGTACGATTAGATCATTTAAACTACGCAACGGATTTTAATGCAGATTGTAACAAAATAAAGAGTGATTCAAGAGGAAGGTTTATATGTACAATATATGCGTGCTATAGTACAGAAAAGCCGAGAAATTCAGAGTTTTTTAATGTTAAAAACTTAACTGTGAGAAGCGGGACCGGTATGTGTTTAAAAAAAGTTATTTTAAGAACTAGGTACATTATTTAACTGTAAATGTACCTAATATATATTTTTGGTCGCTATCGTGTTAGTTAAAGAAAAATATTTCTCTAGTAGTCTGGCTTGAATCAAAAGACTAAGTAAGTCAAGTATGATAAAACTAAAATTGAGTTAAATAAAGAATAAATGCAAAACTTATACACAAACTTTACTAAATAATTTGAAGTAGGTTACCAAAATTGAACTTATTACTTTTTTATATATTTATTAGACATTTACAACACCATAACAGATAGCAAAGCAATGTTATAAAACCAAATTAACTAGGTACGTAACTAGGTACAAAATTTCTTGTCTGTAAGATAGCGTGTTGATCAATTTATTTATTTAATTATTTATGTACACACACAGAATAGTACAGAAACTACATAATAGAACAGATGTACAAAGGTACCTACTGCTTATTTCTAAAGAAATCGCTGCCAGCAGAACCGCGATAGGAGGAGTACCTAATAAATAATGGCAGTCAACAGGCCAATGTTTTCTTCTTTGTAAAGAAGAAACAGCAATAATTTAATCACAGGCATTCATTACACACGAACAGAACCACACCAAAAGATATGAATAAATTTCTTTAAGCCTAAATGTAGTTTACGGCTTATGTGAATTGGTCGTATAACCGTGTATGGAGGTCAAGGTACAAATAATCGGATCGCAACACCTTATGTAAGCGCTCTATCGAAACCTGTTTATACACTGAATACACTCGACTATCGAAGTCAGCTCGTACTACTTTAAGTACATGATTATAGGTTAAGGTATAATGTGATACCATTGCCATAGTTTGGGGCCTGTAAAAAAATAACAAAATGGCGGAACAAAGTTTTGAAAGACAACAATAAATAGACCGCAATCAGAGTGGATATCTCTTAGTGCTCTTTCTTAAAATATATTACGCAAGCAACGTACTCCCTAGCAGCGGGTTGGCTCTCTCACTGTTAGGAAACACACCGAGCATGCTTTAGCGAATCCGGGTCTCCGGCAAAGCCAAGAATGGGACCGGGGTGTTTTTAATCGGTGCAAGTCCGACATATCCCCGTTGCGTTTTCAGCGTGGGTTGAAGTTATTAGATTTTCACCGTAAAAAAAAACAAAAGGTACAAACAAAAGAATAACAATAACATTTCCAGGGGAATATGTTACTCAAAAGAAATGTGTTACTATTTTGTAAGGGTAGTTTAAATAGTCTAATATAGCCTTCATCTGAGAAAACTATTCGTTACATAGTAATAGCGTATGCAGATCTAAATGGGTCAGCCAATTAGGTAAGAGGTAGACCACAGACCACCAAGTCTCTCTTACAAGGTAAACAGACGAAGAAGCAATTCAGCGGGTTCAGTTTCAGCTGCTTCGTCTTTTATAATGCGGTTGAGGGCTAAAGAATTTCAAAATACAATATTTTCATAATCCTTACTAATATTTAAATGCGAAAGTAACTCTGTCTGTCGCGCTTTCACGCCAAAACTACTGAACTGATCTAAATGAAATTTGGTTCACAGATAGTCTAGAGCCTGAGAAAGGACATAGGCTACTTTTTGCCGCGATAGCCGACATCCACGCGGGTGGAGCCGCGGGAAACAGTTTGTTTAATATATATGGCAAGAAGGATTAAAGGTGAGATCGATTGTGAAGGGTGTGCCCGTTGTAAATTTCTTATAGGTCATCAGAGGTCGCTGAATACAGGTTTCTCTGGTTATTTTAACTCTTTTTTAATGTCTCTCAAAAATCCCACTTACATAAACTGGATCACGAAATCCTTGTAAGCTTGTTTTGTTACATAAGGTGGTATATGTGGTGTCTTTAAAACTGGATCAATACAAAAAAAAAACATTTAACATACTTTTAATCTTGCAAAAGAAAAGGTTATAGGTAGGAAGTTGAAAGTTGGTACCTACTTTTTGTGTCCATTGGTTTTTATGTCAGTTTCATTCATATGAACCTTAGAGAAAAAATAAGTAAACTATAGTGCGAATATCGAGTATGAACTGTGAGCCAGAAAAATCATAATATTTGTGTCAAAACAAACGTGCCGTTTTATTAAAACTATCTCAAAACCTAACAATACCCTAATAGTATCAGAACCATCGATATTTTCGCATAAGTAGTCTGTCGTCGCACGAAAAATCCCTCAAATCAGTAAACGAGCTTAGTATTTACAGCTTTTAATTTGCGTACGCTTGGTACAAGGGGGGTACTAGCGATGCATGCTCTCTATGCTTGTCTGTGTTTACTCTAAGGTTACATTCATACAAACAAACGAACATTTGCAAATGATTATCATATTCCAAACGGTGTTGGTTGCAATTCTGAGGTTGTTTATCAATACGAGAGCTCATCACAAGTGTGCAAACTTTCGTAAGTACTGTATACGAAACTTTAGGTGCATTCGAGTGACCAGGATTAAAGTAAATGTAATGCGGAAGGCAGAGCCTTTTGCCGTCTGTGCAGGTCAACGACCGGCGGCAGACTGGATCAGAACTAGTTGGATCCTTTGTCTAGAATAATAAGAATAATATCGTTGTTTACAATACAGATATAAAATTAAAAATTTTACAGTAATAAAAATTCCTTTTGCATATTAAAAAAATGGCTTGAATGAAAATCTTATGTAGGCGAAGTAAAACTGTACTGTTTTTTTTATACATAAATGTCTTTAAATATGTGTAAGACAAATACTTTTAGAATTCGATAATCATGCCTCTGTTTAAATATGTACAAAGGTATTAGTCGTATAGGTACTGTTAAAATCCTGCCAAGTTCGAGTCGCCCCCTTTAATGTTAATACATTTTATTATTCATTGTTAACGCGGCAACAGAAACAATACTTATTTAAGTTCATGAGATACAGCCTGCTAACAGACACGAACGGACAGAGACGGACGAACAGACGGACGGACAGCGGAGGCTTGGTAATTGGGGTATGGAACCCTATAAATGAGTAGATATAAAACTAAAATAAACAAACGCGTGCAACAAAAACAATGATTCACTATTAAATAATAACGTCGCCGTCTTAACCATACACCATAAGGTAACAATAAAATCATTTTACGATACCTTACACTTTATAGCTCATTAATGGCCGACAAGCATTAATATTTAATGCAATGTAATCATTAATTCCTCATAAGTTTTACTATAATAATATAATATCTAGGGACATCTCACACAAGGTCTGATCCCAAACTAGGCAGAGCCTGTATTATGACAACCAGACAACTGATAAACATACTTATATATTTCTAAATAGGTACATACATATTATAGATAAATTACACCCAGACAGTCATCACACAAAGATTCGTCCTGGGTGAGAATCGAACCCACGACCTCCGGTTTAGCAGTCAGGGTCACTAACCACTAGACCAATAGGCCCGTCAAAACTATAACCAATAAAATATAACCTATAACCATAATATAATTATGTCGTAATGACACAAAGTGTAATTTAAATATCTAATGTCAAAACAACAAACACAACAAATTGTCTTTTGTATAAAATAAGTTGCTGATGTTGCTTGTTTGTTTACAAAAGGTAATCTTTGAAACTACTGATGCGATTAAAAAAAAACTTACACTGACAGGTGCCAGTTTATTGCTAACCCCCGGTTTCTGAAAGGCTGATGAACTTAGTCTGTTATCAACTGATCATGACTGTGATTGGTCTAATTTATAGAAATACTAGGTGTTGCCCGCGGCTCCGCCCGCGTGGATGTCGCTTTTCGCGGCAAAAAGTAGCCTTTGTCCTTTCTCAGGCTCTAGACTACCAGTGTACCAAATTTCATTTAAATCGGTTCAGTAGTTTTGGCGTGAAAGTGCGACAGACAGGCAGAGTTACTTTCGCTATTTTTTATAAGTAATATTAGTAAGGATTAACTAATTTTTATGTTAATCAGCCTTCCAGAAACCGGTGGTAGGTAAGTGTGTCAAAAGACTGTTTTCCGGATAGTTTAATATTAAAGTTAAATGTCCATGCAGGCAAATACGTAGAAAAAAGCTAGTATTATTATAAAAAGCTGTGCTTACAAGCGTCGTGTCTAATAGCGAAAGATATTGCAACAGAGTTACGTAAGCTGCGCATGCGCAACTCCGCCATCAACGCAGGGACATTAGTGGCTGTTATACACTGTTAATTGGGTAAACCACATCTATGCAGACTTATCATTAAGCTAGCATACCTACCTGATAGGAGTAGGTAGAAGTTGAGGCCGAGATGGGTTACTATGACTTGAATTACATCTCAATAAGAAAATAGGTTATTGGTAAGAAATGCGGTAAAATGCACTATTTTTTATAATGCATTTTCAACTCAAACTATTCCAGTTCAGAGAAAAAGGTCCCTCTCTCTCTCATCCCTATATTTTTAGGGTTCCCGAAGGGTACTAACGGGACCCTATTACTCAGCCACCACTTTTCGTCCGTCTGTCCGTCTGTCTGTCAGCGGGCTGTATCTCATTAACCGTAATAGTTAGAGAGGTGAAATTTTTAAAGAGTGTGTATTACTGTTGCCGCATTAACAACGATTAATAAAAATCAAAGAGGGCTTCATAAAATGATAAGGAACCCTTCATGTGCAAGTCCGACTCGCCGTTGGCCGTTTTTTTAAACATCATTTAGAAAAAGACACTGCCTTAATTAAATTCATATTTTAAGGCCGACGTTACCATTAAATAGGTAATAAACTAATCATAAATTTGTTTTATTCTTACTAAAAGATAGATTTACCACGAATTAACCTTGCAGAGTTAAATCACTACATCTGACTGTTCGCAGAAATATACAACAACAACATAATTAACTAAAATTACCTTTTTCTGTAAAGGTACAATCGGCAACAAAAATATGAATGCAAAAAGGAAACATGTTAACATATTATAAACTAGCTGTGCCCTAAGGTTTCACTCAGGTCGCTCTTTTTTTAAGTCTAGTAATGTGATGTTGAATAGCCTATAACCTACCTCGAGAATTGGGCTGCCAAATGCAAAAATATTTTTTTTAAATCAGACTTGTAGTTTCAGAGATTAGCGCGCAAAAAAAAAACAAACAAAGTACTAGTCTAGCTTTATTATATGTATTACCTAAATATAGATACGTAGATAATTATACATTTACTACAAAGTTCCAACTAGTTGTAAGTAGGTATTTTATTCTACAAAGTAGTGTTTAATTTAAGTACTATTTTAGATTAAGTAGTTTTAATGATATATTTTTTATGAAATTACTCCTTACCTAGTAGTTATGGAGTCATTACAGTAACCAACTACAATGTTATTTTATTCATCAGAATCCACACTCGGAGTATAATCTCTGTGCACAAGCCCTATTTTTTTTCATAATAAAAGTGTAGTTTTATCATCGTTTATCATCTGAGACTTAAAAGAAAATACGATAGGAATATTAATCCTCAATTTTTAAGTCGGTTAACTACTTTACAGTTTGACCGTACTTTTTAGAAGCAATCTGCAGTCGATGTCCTTATAAGGAGCGTCTAGTTGAGATCATTATCTACAGAATAAGTTCTGGTCTGTAGCTATTGTAAGCACAATTATTTAAGTCCAATGTAGTATAAAGTAATAAGTTAGGTATTAACATTTTTGTTAGATATCATCAAATAATAAGTGTACGAAATGGTATTTACAGTTGTATCAGTCTAATATGAAATTTGGTTACACGTTTTGTGAATGGGATTTATAAAAAAGTATGGAAGAACGACTTATAAAATATATTGAAATATTATACAAAATCAGTTCATAATTTACGAAAGAGATTGTCAATATTGTCAATTTGTTGTTGTATTTAGGTTTATATGTAAATTGATATGTACAGTGTACACTATACAGTCAGCAACAAAGTTGATGAGCAAACTCATTTTTAAAAAACACCAAAACCACAATTTAAGATCCTTTAGTTGACGTTGCAACTAAAAAATTGTTTGTTATTGTGATTTTTGTGAACCACTGTTAAGCATAAACATCAAAATAGGCTATTTGACAACATTAAAAATATATCCCAAATTGTGGTCATCATATCAGAAAATAGCGTAAAATAACATATTTCATTTAATTTTAGACAAAAAAATGTATATTTCTTGCAGATTACACGAAACAAAATATAATATTTTTTGAAACTTTATCTGTGACGGAAAACGCCCTGTGATTGGTTAAGATTCTTGTGACGTCACACGCAAGTAAACATTGCTTCCTTGACTGAGTCTAGTTCGTGTTTTGTGTTTTATCGGTGTTATATTCGATTTTTGAGTGATTTCTGAAGGAATGTTTGATAAATCTTATAACTGCTGGCATAAATATTCGTATTGAATCTCAAAATGGAGGCAAATTTTGTGCGAGCTGACAGCAGCAACCTACCTAAGATAGATGCATTTATGGTAGCACTTTTCTTCAAGAATAATGCAGATTACTATGCTGCGGAACTTAAAAATGTAAAAACAGCAGTGTAAGTACCCCATAGAAATTATTTATTTTGTATATAAATGTATTAAGTATAGAGGTTAGGAATTAAAGATGTTATTTTGTTTTATCCATTACCGATATTTTTCTATCTACTATCTGGTATGTATAAAGTTAAGTGATACTTACATCAAAGTGATCTTCGCACATAAAGACATTTGAATGTGATTGAATTTGGATCTCTTCGAGCTAACTGTAGCCACATTTTACGCCTTTTGCGATTCGTTGGTACAGAAATAAACAGTTTCTGTGGACTTTTTATAGAAGTATTTGTACATTGTGGCACTACACACCACTTATAGACCATTGTATTCAATAAATTTGAAGAAAGTCGATGAAATGCACAGTTTTACAAACTTCATTAACTCGGTTTACTTGCATGTGACGTCACGCATGTCACGTGACCGGCGCCATTACAGAAACAGCGTTTTTGCCGCGGTTCTGGAAATTTAAACTTCAACATTGATTATTACACATAATACAGACGATTTCCCGGAAATATCAATGACAATAAGCTTAATATGTTATAAAGAATAATTTAAAACGATTCCTAAAAATAGTCAAATAGCCTATTATATTATTTCAAACGATTGGTAATTTTTTGAAACGTTACCATCAAATTGTCTGACCTCGACGTTTCTATTAAGTTACATTGACCGCGGGCACGAGACGCTGAAATTAATTAATAATATTTTACTAAAGTTATTAAATTACTCTTTAGACTATTAAGTTTTAAATAATATGTAATGAGACGCGATAAACGCACTTTTGTATTTTTTAAGTATTTAATTTTGGTTATGATCATTAATTTTACTAATAGCCTATGTTAATCTAGAATAATGTAGCATTCAAATGGTGAATTTTTGAAATCGGCTCAGTATTTTTAGAGTTTCTGCGTTACATACATACAAATCTTTCCTCTTTATAATATTAGTATAGATATATATCTACGTATAACTCTAGCTGGCCTATATACATAGCGGTAGGATCAGTAATCCTTCACACTTAAACTTTCTATGCAATTTGCATCGCCACAAGTATATTTGTGCGCACGATTCCCACGTGCGCTATTGGTCTCAAGTTGTGAAGTAACGCTAAATTGGCCAAGCGCTCGGCGCGGGCGCAGCTTACGACACACTATGAGAACTGTCTCAACATAATGGTGATAAAAGTTTTTTGGAAACAGTATTGTTTGTGGTGATTGATTAACGTTATGTACATAAATCTAGAATTATTTCATCACGTAAAAGTATCATGTTAATAAATAGGCTGTTTTTAAATACATTGGTAATATTCAGTTTGGGTTATAAATAATGACAAGCTTAGGTAACTAATGTACTCGGGAATCGCCAAATTAATAAAAATACATTTATGAACTGAACATGACGTCTATCTATGTACCCTAGCTAGGAGAACAGCATTTCACCCACTTGATTGGAGATCTTTAGTACAAATCTATGTTGTGGAAATTATGAACGTTACATGTACAGCAATCTGTATTTTTTTATACCTTAAAGATTTTATCAGTGTCTGTCAATTTCCATCATTTACGAGCCAGTAGCTTGTCTCCCAGTGATGGAAATTGACAGATAGACCACAATGATGACAGAGTTGGGAATCTAGTGAATTACCTTAATCGCAAAAACCCTATTTTTAAAAGTCAACATAATGTGAGAGGAGCTGGTCTTTACCTAACAGTTCGGCGATTGTGGCACGGATTGTGGCGTACAAATAAAACCTGTCAAATAGCTCATTACACTTATTGAATGTATTTCTATAGATAATCCACCGATGTTGTAAGGGACCAGTGTTATATCACAGCCATTCAATCGTACTAGCTTCGACAACTGAGAAATCTGCTGCTTTGAAAGCACCAAAAATAGTAATTACCTATCTGGCAGCTATATTAAGATGTCATCCCTACTTCACGCTGTCGTTTTTACAAAGCTTCTATCGAAATTAGTACAAATGAAACCTCTCTTATGTCCGAATACTGAAATGTTAATTAGTTTTAAGTCGCCGTTAACTCTCATGCTGTCTCTGTCACTTTAAGGTGTAAAAGCGCGATAGGTATACATTTAAGAAAGACTTAAAGTTAAGTAGCGATTCAGTATTCTGGGGTTAGTGGAAGCTTTAATTATTTGTGCAAGACAAAGCAATATTCATTTAAGATTTGTTAAATCCAGGTTACGTCATGTTTTCCTTCGATGTTTACCAGTGGTGTCTTAGATAACTAAGAAATTGCTGAGCTAGTTAGGATAGGACTTGAGCCAAACGCTACCATACTTGACACGTGTGATGATGATTTTTAATGTTTCTGTATTTATGGATTATTTTTCTAAACTTTATTTATTTATTGATTGTGAATATTTTTGTGAAAGTTGTTGACATTATTTGGATCTAATTACTTGTTTTAATTTATGCATCATGTGCGTTTTGATTTAATTAATTTAGCATGAGATAACTGAAATGGACCAGTCCGTTTCTTTCCAATAAATAAACAAAAACATTGAAACAAGGTTATTGAACTAGGCTACCTAACAGTATATTATATGATACAATATTATCGAATAATGTGAGTTGCGTCATAAACACGTAACAGTTTTATGGCGGCCGACGTTACTCCATCGTCTGCCGCTTGAATGTCAACGGTAATAACACTAATAGTAGTTAAAGCTATGGTTAAAACTACATTACCAAACATTGTCTGGAAGATTTCCTTTTTTTTTTATAGGCCTAAAGCAGAGTGTTCTTTTGTTCATTATCTATACTAATATTATAAAGCTGAAGAGTTTGTTTGTTTGTTTGTTTGTTTGAACGCGCTAATCTCAGGAACTACTGGTTCGAATTGAAAAAATATTTTTGTATTGGATAGTCCGTTTATTGAGGAAGGCTATAGGCTAATATTATAAAGCTGAAGAGTTTGTTTGTTTGTTTGAACGCGCTAATCTCAGGAACTACTGGTTCGAATTGAAAAAATATTTTTGTATTGGATAGTCCGTTTATTGAGGAAGGCTATAGGCTATATAACATCACGCTACGACCAATAGGAGCGGAGCATAAATGAAAAATGTTGCAAAAATTAAAAACTAAAACACGCGAGCAAAGTCGCGGGGGACAGCTAGTGCATTATATACCGGAAGACGATGCAGTTTTTATCTTTAAGGTTACAACAACGAGTTACGGACTACATAAATGTCAAACCACAATAGGCGGTACATAAAATAACTCGGTAAGCTTATTTAATGTGTTTTTCTGTATCTTGTCTGATAGGTCCCAAATCACCAACCAGGCCATTTAATGAAATCTGAGGATATTTGTCACTGAAGTTAACATGACTTAATGAGCCATAAAAGACTGACTAGGTTTCGTCATGCGCACTTTTCGGGTGCACAGTCGAATATTTCACACCGCATCAGCTCATGATTAAAGACTCTGCTAGGATCTGAAACTAGTCGGGGAGTCTATAAAAAATATTCGTTGCCTTCCATTGTTCTGAAATCCCATCATTCGATCCAGACCCAATGACCATGGTACCATCTGAGAACGACCACTTCAAACAAAAATAAAAGAATTTTCTAAATCGGCCCAGGCGTTTTCGAGTAATCGGGGAACATTACATAAAAAAACCAAGATTCCGATGAAATGAGAACCTTTTTTTTTAAAGTCGGTTAAAAAATAGTCACAGTTAATACAATCAGTTCGCCTAAGTAAAAGTACAACATAGGTTCCCAAACGCACGCTACACAGTAGCATACGTGCGTTGTTCAATTCTCACAAGCGTCCGTCATGCGATCTGTTGTGAAAACAGTAAGATGTTGACACCGCCGCCGCCAGCACTTCCTCGCCGAGCATTTAAAACCAACTCTATAAACATACGCATTGTATACGAAAAAAGTACTTTCAATTTACTTTCTTAGAGACACCACTGACTAATTTCTGTATACAGTGGCGATGAGGTTATCATATTAACTTAAAACACATGATTGTACTCATCAATACGAACAAGTTTTGCTTTTATATTATATAATTATATCGAGACAGTTACGAAATCGCGAAAAAAACAGCTAAATATCTCTACAGAATCTATGGGGCAGCTGATTTGTTTTTCGTTATTTGCTATAATTACGTCTCCATACTAAAAGTTGTTCGTATTGATGAGTACAATCATGTGTTTAAGTTAATGTAATAACCTAATTGCCATTCAGTATTATATACATAAGGCAAGGATAGAGAGAGATAAAGATAGAGGCAAGGATAGAGGGACGGGCCTGTTGGTCTAGTGGTTAGTGAACCTGACTGCTAAACCGGAGGTCGTGGGTTCGATTCCCACCCAGGAAGAATCTTTGTGTGATGAGCACAATCATTTGTTCTGTGTCTGGGTGTAATTTATCTATAATATGTATGTATTTAGAAATATATAAGTATGTTTATCAGTTGTCTGGTTGCCATAGCACAGGCTCTGCCAAGTTTGGGATCAGATGACCGTGTGTGAGATGTCCCAAGATATTATTATTATTGTCCCAAGATATATTATAGAGTCCCTTCAAAATAGGCGATCTTAGCTCATTTCAGCTGTTTAATCTTCCAGTAAAGTGGTATTTAAATAAATAAAATATTTTTTGCTGACGACGATTTCAAATAATTTCAATATAATACATATATATTTATATACTAATATTAGGTAAGGGGTCAATGGGTGCATTTTTTTAATTATTATATTATGCAAATCAAAAGTTTCATAAGTATCGGAAATTTTTGTACATCCGGTACTTAATGGCGTTTTATCATTCTCATCGCAATCCATTAGGGAATTACAAAGATAGTTGACGCATACAGAGCTGTTAATTATTTAAATAATCACTCCTTATTTACAAAGCTTTGTATGTAAGTATTGTTAAAGTTATATTTAACTATATGACACAAGTTAAAGCGTTTTACTGCGTATAAGGTTTAAAAAAAAGAGACTGGCTTATGGCGAAAGAATACGTTGTAATCAGACCTGAATTATAATCGCAAATAAATATAAGAAAGCGTGGATCAATGCTGGTTAGGGCTATTTAAATATTAGCATTGATTCACAATATGTTAATTTTTGGAGATGTATTTATAAAGTCAACCGGGTTCATCTCCCTACAACGGAATTATTACCACACAACAAACAATACAATAAGCAAAACCATAGTTTCCATTTACTTTTAAAAAACTTTTAAAACAATAATATCGTTGATCAGATATGGAGAATTTACCGCGGAGACCGCAGTCGTGATCGTTCTCTAAGTGAAAACTGCAATAGAATGACACATCAATTGAATAACTAAATAAACACAGTAATGCCACGTAGGGCCAGGTTGCAGCTGCATAAAGCAAATGCAAGCTCAAAAAGATCCACATTAATACTTAATACCGACGTTTGTCTCTCCGCTGCATTTTGTGGGTTAAATAGATAGAGATGCATAGATCTAAAGTGACTTAAACCCATTTTAAATGCTGGCAAACATTTTCATGGCTTCTAGTCTCCAGATGTCCATGTCAGCGCTATACATTTACCAGCAGGTGAGCAGCTATATATTGCTCGGAAAACCGATGGCCAGAAGACGTAGCGCCGGTAGGCCTTCCATAAGATGGACCGACGACCTGATGAGGTCGCTGAAAACCGCTGGATGCGGATGGCGCAGGACCGTGAGTTATGGCGATCCTTGGGATATGTTTTTTGATATGTTCAGCAGTGGACGTATTTCGGCTGATATGATGATGATTATAGCAGCTATATTGTCCGCTATCACATAAAAGTACCTAATTATCAATCAAGGTATCTTTTATTTGACAACCACTCAGCTATAATGCACTAAAGGTACATTAATCTTGTATACATAACTAAAAGGAAGTCATTATCGCAGAATATTGCACACTTAAATAAGGAAGTGTAACTCAAAACCAGCTCTACGCGAATTGGTATTTAAATAAAAAAATAAGTTATGTAAACTTTAAATAATATAGTGATAACTAGTTGTTTTTTTAAGATTACAAGTAATGTGGCTTGCATGATATGTAGCATCCAAACAGCTGATCTCTGGTATAGCAAAGGGAGTAGCGCCGGTGGATTAACTGGTAAGGTTTCAGCATACTTCTGGTCTTCAGGGCAAAAGAAATTCAAACAGTTTTTTTTTCGAGAAAATGGGTAAGTATATGGAAAGATCATTGGGCAACCATAACTGATATTTTTAATCTCTTTCCACACTTAAACAGACCAAACACTGCACCTGAGGAATCGTTTAAAGTAAAATCTTCTGATAAACATAAACATTTATATTTCTAGTTTTTTCTTGCACGTGCTGTTACGTGGCTCTGTTCTCCCGACAATGTGTCAGCTTCCACTTATGTAAGACTCTCGAACGCTACAGATTAACACATAGTTTCCTGATGGACTCACTCGTCTGATGTAAAAACATGTAATTTGTTCTAGAATGTTATCCGTCTAATAGAAAAACATTTGATACATTTTCGTTGGACCGACGTGAAAGGAAACGTTTGCAGAGAAATGGGTTTAACGAAGTATATGGTAAATATACAAATATGCACACAAAAATTTTCGATTTCTTTTTCAATTTATATCCTTTAGCTTAGAACAGATATTCTAGTGTCCTAAGAAACTGGTTATTATGCCCAGTGAAGTTCCTGGGCAAATTTCAGACACGGCAATCTTTTCTTAACCTGGTGAAATCGATAAAAGGGAAGGTGACAAGGCGAAGGAATGCAGACAAATGCGTTGGTTTAAACCATCGAAATGCTTTTTCTTTGTTTTCTACGGGGAACCATGAGGAACGTATTGCAATCTGCTGCGGCAGCAGTCACAGCGACCTCCCTCAACTAACGAATTGCGAAAAAGATACTCCAGTGCGTCAGTGTATGCGCGAACACAGTTACACGCTCTATCCCTACACTCTCATAGTAAACGGGAGGGCAACCCAATACCATCAGAAAGAAAATATCAAGTGCAGTAAGGACTTAACAGTACTAATAGTTATTCTGTGACTTAACACCTCTGGAAACTTCCTCAAGGTCATATCCTCACGAGGTCACAACATTCAGATATAATAATATTATGGTATTTAAAGAAACAATGATGGTTTATTTTAATTGAATGATTGAGATGAATACAAGGTTAATATAATGATGTGTAAGATCGATAAGTGATCACATATAAATAGATTTAATCTTATGTTTTTACTCTACTAGCTGAGCCCCGCTGTTTTGCTCGACTAGTTCTGGTGTTAGTATTATTGTATCATACGAACAAACATTAAAAAACTGTTATACTATCAAAGCAAGCAGGTTGAGAACTTATGTAAATTAATGAACTGCTTAAAGAACCAATGGCAAGATTTTCTATGCGACTTTTAAATGCAAATTGATAGAGGCACTGATATAATATGGCTAATTGAATTATTTTCTAATGTGACTTTGGTTTTCTTTTGTTTTAAAATTTAACGAAACCCAAAGTACGTCTTAAGTATCTTAATAAATTAATTCCTTTAAATTAAATGTTCTTTAGGGATTTATGAAAGGAGTCGATGGAGTCTCTTGCCCAGCTGTGGAATAGAATATAATGGGCTAAAAATTACTTCATTTCGAAATATAGGTTTGTAAACAAAACACTTCTGTCTACACCCTCAAGAAATACGTACCTTTGAAGATATGTATTTATTTACTTAACAATTTGAATGTACGAGTAACGATAATATTGATGTTTAATGAATTTCGTCATCGTTTTTAGGACATCTTTCGTAACTTATGTTTGTCGATGTATAGGTAAATGCACACACTACAGTTTGAAGCACGTTGTTACTTATTAATAAAAACACAATTAAGTAAACGTGATGTAAAATGATTCAACTTATAATCTATTGATTATTTAATAATTATAGCATATCCTATTAAAAAAATAATACGGTATTCAGTTGAAAAATAGGGCAAAGGCTAGGCAGAGGAAGATAGCAGAAGCTATTTATGACATTTTTTGTCTAATTAATAGGTCTTGTTGTTTTTGGAAGCAAGGCTGTAAAATAGCTCAAGGATTTATTTTCGACAATGTTTATTATTATTTGGGTTAATAAGTCTCAGATTAATAAAAAAAACGTTTAAATCAATATCTTTTAAAATCTTATAAATCCTCATCTACTTTTTTAATCATATTAATCTGCGCATTTGCTGGGAATAATGTCTACTGTATATGCAAGATAAAAACAGTTCCTTAAAACAACGATATCTGTATCCATTGAAAACTATACGTTAAAAACAATTCGTGATTATATACTTATTGTGTTTAAATATTATTTATATTTTCTCAGTTACTATACTTACTAGAGGTTCAAGAACAATGGTGTGCGAAAACGAGCACGACCATTGAAACTTAGTCCGAGTACAATAATTAATAACTTCTAATTAAAATGCGGTTCCCACATTAGGTTACATCACCTGAATTGTTGGGTATACTTTGTTGTAGCTCTAATATTTGAAAAGTTATCTTAAAAGATGGTTTAACAGATAATTAAGTTCCCACTTACAGGCTACCTCTTAATTTCTATTTCAATTTCAATCTAAATCCTATACATTATAAATGTTAGTTTAACGTGTTTTGGTACTATTTGAACGATATCAAAAGACAAAAATTTCAACAAAACAACAAGAGTTTGAAAAAAAAAATATGTGTGTCCTAATGATGAAGCAATCTTATAACAATATGAGCCTAGTGTTAAGTTTAAGAGTTCGAAATGTTGTGTTGTGAATTGTTCTATTGTCGAAAGTTAATTAAGGAGTACACCTCTCTCCCTAACCTTAAGAGAATGCTATGGTTTTCACCTTTAAGAGTTACTTAGAGAAATATCGTGTGAGTTGCAGTACACTCCCGTCTATGATTGATCACGTATGACACCATAACATGCACGACATTTCTCGCATCGTCTAAATCAGGCCTAAGGCGCAACCCTCTGTCTTTCCCACGGCAGAGAAAGTCCGTAAAAAAATTAATAAGCATAGATATTGGTCAGATCATAAAAGCTGGCGCATAATTAAATGTTGCCAACTCGCATTGAACTACATTTGCTGATTTGTATTCTAGATACAATTATATAATAATTTCTGTATTAAATTATCATAGCCAGCATTTAATAAAAAATAATACTTTTACGGCATACCACGGTGTATCCGAGATCGAAGATTTAGACAAATAATATATGCGGCAAAGAAAAACCAATGACGCATGTATGCTAATGCATATTTCCTTGCTGGTCAGACATAATTTATATATTTTTTTGTTTGTTGAATTCTATTTATAAACATAGTACCAAATTTTAAAATAAGCTTATTATATTTTTAGATCTATCAATAGTGATGTTTTACATCATCTTGATCTTTGTAAGAAGTACATTGTTATAGAATTCTATACAATCATTTCTATAAAAATATTTCTAAACTATTATGAAATGTGTTACACAGATACACTAAAAAGATTATCGAAGGTATATATATAAAGAAAGACTGGCCTGTTGGTGGTCTAGTGGTTAGTGCCCCTGACTGTTCAAGCGGAGGTCGTAGGTTCGATTCCCACCCAAGACAAATCTTTGTGTCAAGTATGATTATTAGCTCTGTGTCTGGGTGTAATTTATCTATACTAATATTATAAAGCTAAAGAGTTTGTTTGTTTGTTTGTTTGTTTGTTTGAACGCGCTAATCTCAGGAACTACTGGTTCGAATTGAAAAATTCTTTTTGTATTGGATAGTCCGTTTATTGAGGAAGGCTATAGGCTATATAACATCACGCTACGACCAATAGGAGCGGAGCATAAATGAAAAATGTTGCAAAAATGAAAAACCGGTGAAACTAAAACACGCGAACAAAGTCGCGGGGGACAGCTAGTCTATAATATGTGTGCCTTTAGAAATATATATGTATGTTTATCAGTTGTCTGTTTGCAATAATACAATACATGTTCTGCCGTGAGTAAGATGTCCCAATATAGTATCCTTACTAATATTATAAATGCGAAAGTAACTCTGTCTGTCTGTCGCGCTTTTACGACAAAACTGCTGAACCGATTTAAATGAAATTTGGAACACAGATAGTCTAGACCCTGAGAAAGGGCATAGGCTACTTTTTGCCGCGATAACCGACATCCACGAGGGCGAAGCCGCGGGAAAAAGCTAGTTACTATTACATAAGTTCTAAAATACCAAGAATGTATTAAACAGACGTTATATAATCTAGTACTAACGAATCTAGGTTAGCGCGATCAAATCAGACTTGAATATCCAAATAAGTCCGCAGTTTAAATCGCGAAGGTTTGAAACTAAATCCATATTCATTTCTTGGTATCTTAGTCTTGACATTTGGACTTACGAAATATTGTTTGATGTTTTTTGTGTTCTTTGTGTACCTAGCAACTAGTGTCTCACGGTAAACAGCTACTGAGTTTTAATAACACTTTTGTTTTTAAGATCAAATATTATATTTCTACTAGCGGTGCCCTGCGGTTTCATCCGCGCAAGTAGTCCCCGTTCCCGTAAAATATTTTTTTTTATCGACGGGTAAAATACGTACGTATAATTAATTATCTCGCCTATTCTCAGACTTACCGAATATATACGAAAAAAATCATGAAAATCGGTCAAGCCGTTTCGGATTAGTTTCGTTAAAACACTGTGACACGAAAATTTTCTATATTTTCTTCTTTTATAGAATTTGTAGATCATTGCGGTAAAGTGGGATAAGTAGAAATGCAGGAGTGAATGGATATTCAATGGATTTTCAGAACGAAAGAAAAGATTCCAGGTTGATGTTTAGAGGACGTCTCGTAATAAGTAGATACAGCGTTAAATCTTGCAGGTCTTTAGATACGTATGTCATATAACTATCCACAAATACTTAGAGACTTTTCCTGAAACATAGAAGAGAAAAGAAGAGAAGCAAAGCTTGATCACGAAGGGTACTAAAATCAAGCAATGCTTTATATTGAGTATTAGGCCCCACACTAACACCTGAACAGCTTCAGTTGAATGGCTTTGAGTAAATATTTACTCCTTTACTGTTTAACGTTGTGCAGCAGTTGTATAATGCACGTTTTGTTGCGCAATGCTCTTTCAAATGTCACTGATAACAGCAAGTAAGGAGTAAGTCAAGTTGTTTTTTGGTTTGGTAGTAGCCTACTAATGGTTAATTGGTTCAATGACCGGATTTGATTGCACAAGGTTGCAAGTTCTAATCTAGGCTAATAAAAGTTGACAATTTCTTAGTACTTAAGTATTTTTTATTTTACTTTGTGTGTCAGTGATTGACGATGAAACAAAAACAACGATTGACTTTAATTCTAATACAATACCAATGTAAAATTGTTATTTATTTAGCAGCCATCTAAACAACACACCGTACAAAAAAAAAATACCTACTCTCAATATTTAGATTTAAGTCAGTTTCTTCCATTGACTGCATTTTTGGAAACCTGAATCAACTGCCTGCTAATCTAATATCAATTTTACATTGGGATTGTATTAGAATTAAAATTAAATTGAAGAGTAAGGGCAGTGGTCGGTGTTACTTATGACATTCAAAGTTCGACCCTAATACAAACTGGTAATGTTTGCCGAAAAATGGAAATGGAATCTATTTTCGTTAAGGAGTGGGGCAATATTTAAGATAGAAGAAGCCTTGACCGGGCTATTGCTGCAACGTGTTGCATCCAACCCGAGTTATGCATGAATAAATGACATTTAAGTTAATCACTTAGCTCCTGCGTCAAGGGAAGTGTGCTTGACTGAGAACATTACTATGTTGCAGGTCGTATGCAATCGCCATTTGAAGAGTATGTAATATGATTTTTTTGGTTCATGTATGCTCGTGAGATTTAACTTTGGTACCTTTATGATGTGAATAATTAAATTATATACTAAAAAAAGGAATATATCTGATACGAGTAAAATCTGTCGGACTCAGAGAGTCACTGGTTACTTAAGGGATTATTTATTATCGATTTAAGTAAGCAACCTTTTAGGCTTCTGAGAGTTGACTTACTTTAATCGATATCAAGAATAAATATCTTAAATCGATTTACGTAAGTCAACTGTCAGTCAGTAAATATTTTTTCTACGTGTTACCTGATAGGGTATAAAATGAACACTTAGACACTTATTTTGTCACAATCATTTTAATATAGAGAGCAAAAGGTGCCCTGTCTTTTGTTGGCGCTTATTACGTATGCTTGACAAAATGACTTTAGTCGTTAAGTATGTATTTTCTAACGTATATTTTGAACTTATCGTGTGAAAATAATTAACTATCTGCAACTGCAATTAAAGTTAGAAGCGAATAGGAAACATCAACAGCTTAAGATGTCGTCATTAAAATTATAGAATCACGATCTTATTTCAAGGCAAACAACAGACTTATAATTTTCCGATTGTTATCTTACAAAATAATAGTACTGTTTTCTCCAAACTATAGGGTAGTTTGAAAAAGGGCAAAAAAATGCGAGTACTCACACACAATCCAGGTTGTTTTAAAAGCTTCTTTTTATCACTTCACAAAACAGCACTGGTTATGTAAATAAAGAGTTCAATTAAGTAACAAAACACTCGCGGGTTTAAAACTGTTGGAGTAACGGGCGTGCGTCTCGCGTGAGTTTCAAGCGTCGACTGAGAGTGACAGCGAAATGGAAATATCGCCGCGAGGGCTGATGCGCCTGCGCAGCCGAAGGCTCTAACTTAATTGATAAAGGTTAATACATACGTCAGACTCGGCTGATCTGTTTATGTTTTTACTTTTTAATACATCCGTTAGCTACAGAGTGGAAGGTGCAATAAGTACTAGTGCAGAAATCTAAGTATTGTAGCATAATGTTTTTCATCGAGTGGCATTTTAGTTTGATTTCTGTTGGGTAAAATTGCGTTTTTTATTTGAATGCATTAATTTTATTATACAAGATTAACAATTGATACTTAGGTGTAAGATAGAAATACTGAATACATTTCTGATCATTTTCAATTTACAGCCTTTCAATTTTATTTGATTTTTTTTATAACCATAGTGTGATCTTTATCGAAACATAAAACAAAATTAAAATAAATCAAAATGATATAGAGGTCTAAGGGGACTTAAAGTCAATAACCTTTTGTTGGGACCTACCTACAAAGTTCTTTTTATTATAAGAGTTAAGGTCGGATTATTTTTTCTAAGATTATTTTTAGTTTAAATTAGTTTGTTATTTCGTTAAGTGAAGGATGATAAATTTGTTTAATTTTTTTGGCTGTATACGGAAATAGAAATTGACTTTGGTCGCACATTAACTTAATATTAGGTATGAGTTTAGATTGAGTTTATTAAATCAGTGGGTAAGTAAACCTTTTTTAATCGGCTGTTAAAGAATAAATTAATAAAAAATGTAAATAGGTAGGTACATAAAGAACCTTATAACACACGGGTTGCAAACGTGATTATACATGTACCTATGTATCCACACCTTTTCCATAAAGAGCAGATATCAAATTCTTCTGTAAGTTAATGTTGAGCATATCTTATTTAAAGTTGACTTTAAAACAGGTTAATTATGTTTTAAAGATTTAGTATACGCAGGTATATGGTATGTAGACTATTGATATTTAAAGTGCTAATATCTAGTTTCTAAACTAGATAGGTACCTAGATATAATAATAATCGTATTTTAATGTCGTAACTAAACGCGTTTTTATTTCCTAACTAGCTGTCCCCCGCGACTTTGTCCGCGTGTTTTAGTTTCAACAGTTTTTCATTTTTGCTACATTTTTCATTTATGCTCCGCTTCTTTTGGTCGCAGCGTAATGTTATATAGCCTTCCTTAATAAATAAGCTATCCAACACTGAAATATTTTTTCAAATTGGACCAGTAGTTCCTGAGATTAGCGCGTTCAAACAAACAAACTCTCCAGCTTTATATATTAGTAAAGTATAGAATAGATTATGCACCTAGACAGTAATCTTAAATGAATCTATACTAATATTATAAAGCTGAAGAGTTTGTTTGTTTGTTTGTTTGAACGCGCTAATCTCAGGAACCACTGGTTCGAATTGAAAAATTATTTTTGTATTGGATAGTCCGTTTATGGAGGAAGGCTATAGGCTATATAACATCACGCTACGACCAATAGGAGCGGAGCATAAATGAAAAATGTTGCAAAAATGAAAAACCGTTGAAACTAAAACACGCGACCATAGTCGCGGGGGACAGCTAGTAGGTATATATACGGCGGCGCTTTTGTCCGACTACTTACGGGACCGCGAAGTCCTGTTCGTAAGTAAGGACGGCGGCCTAAAGCGCCGCCAGGTGACAACTGGAGTTCCACAGGGGTCGGTTCTTGGGCCTCTCCTGTGGAACGTGGGCTACAATTGGGTCCTTCGGGGCGTCCTTCTCCCGGGCATGGCTATCATTTGCTATGCTGACGACACCCTAGTCACTGCCCGGGGGAAGACATATGGGGAGGCGGCGCGCCTAGCTTCTGCCGGCGGCACTTTGGTTGCTGGCAGAATGCAACGTCTGGGGCTAAGGGTGGCCCTAGAAAAGACAGAGGCCCTTTATTTTCCGGGGCCTCGTCAGCGTGCGCCCCCTGACGCACACATTATGGTGGCCGGCGTCAGGGTTGAGGTGAAGGCCCAAATGAGGTACCTGGGTCTGATCCTAGACGGCAAATGGGAGTTCGGCCCACACTTTCGCGGACTAGCCCCACGCCTCCTAAAGGCAGCTGGTGCCTTTTCGTGGCTCCTTCCGAACCTAGGGGGGCCAAAGTTCAGCTGTCGCCGCCTCTACGCAGGTGTCCTGCGCTCCATGGCGCTTTACGGGGCACCAATATGGGCGGACTCCCTCCATAGGCGGGAGAACGTGGCCCACCTGCGAAGGCCCCAACGGGCAATCGCACAGCGCATTGGGAGGGCATACTGTACGGTGGGACACGCAGCTATATGCGCCCTCGCCGGTACTCCCCCCTGGGAGCTAGAGGCCGGGGTCCTGGCCGCCGTATACCATCAGACGGCGGCCCGGAAAGCGCTCGGAGAGCGCCTAGCCCCAGAGGAACGCGGCGCTGTGTGGCGTGAGGCCTGCGAGGAAATGGTCCTCCGCTGGCGGTTGGACCTCGCCAACGCCCGCTATGGACGCCGCGTCACCGAAGTTGTTGGTCCACTCCTGAACCCATGGCTGGAGCGACGCCACGGGATCCTCACGTACCGTTTGGTGCAGGTGCTGTCCGGGCACGGGTGTTTCGGATCGTACCTGTACCGAATAGGGCGAGAGGAAACCCCGTCGTGTCATCACTGTGGCGCGGCGGAAGACACAGCGCAGCACACCCTCGAGGCCTGCACTGCCTTCGAGGCGGAGCGCCGTGTCCTGCGTGGGGTCGCTGGCCCGGACCTTTCGCTCGCGGGCGTGGTTAATGCCATGCTCGCGGACGATCGCGTCTGGCGGGCAGTGTCTCATTTCTGCGAGAGCGTCATTTCGCAGAAAGAGACCTCGGAGCGCGAGCGGGAGGCTGACCCTTCCGCTCCTCAGCTCCGCCGACGGCGGGTGGGTAGGGCGCGGACGAGGAATCCCGTAGCCAGACCTGCTCTGGGAGGGACGCAGAGGGCGGGGACGGGGGTTCCTCAGCCTTCATTGCACGCGTCTCCTTCCGTGCTGGGTGGGGGTGGTGTAGTGCCATGCACTGCCCTCGCTGTCCTCCCTCCTAGCTAGGAGGGAGGTCATGTCGGGCCCGCCGCGAAGCGGGCAGTCGCCGGGGGCGTTATGGTGTTAAGACTTCGGTTGGACCCGTAACGCCGCCACTCAGGCGAAGGATGGCACCAGGTGTTTTGCCGGAGTAGTCAGAGCCTTTGTCAAGGCTCTGGAAGCCCGGACTCTTGCAACCCCACCCCCGTGGGGATGCAAGGCTGGCTCATAAAAGAGTTTCACCTGCAAAAAAAAAAAAAAAAAAAGTAGGTATATATACAGTTGAATTAGACTCTTATTTTAGTGACCATATAAATAATTTTCGGGTATAAACCTACACGAGGTGACCTTTTACCATAGGACCGAGGATACCGAGTTCGTAAACCAATCATATTAATTAAATTTATTTATAGAGTTTTAAATAAATGCATGCATAAATACCCATTAAGTAGCTTTATTTAATTTTGGTTATATAGAACGGCCGCAGCTTGTTGAACTATTTAGACAGTATTTAATATACCTAATACTAACTATTAAAAATAGCCTACAAGTCTTTCACTCTGTTACACTCAGCTCCAAAACTAAAACTACAAATATTTTGAAATAACGACAGTTTTTTTTGTATGTTTGTTACGCGATATCCCCGGCCAATGTGGATCGATTTCGAAAACAATTTTTGTCATCGAAAAAAGAACCGACTAATAAAATTTCTATGATGGGTATACCCTCCTCAGAGGTATCATAGAAATTTCATTGAAGTCGTTTTTTTTTTGCATTTACTTACAATTATGTATACAAACTGACAATGCTAGTTTATGTACCTATACAAACATATGCATAAGGCGGCCATTAGACGATCAATCTGGCATCAGTTCAATCTGTGATCGAGATTCATGACAAAAACCCAAATATCTGAATACTTCGTAATCTTTTTCAATCTAACATCAATCAACACCTAACACGATTAATCTGGCATCAATCTAACCAAAGTCACAGATGGAACTGACGCCAAATTTATATTTCTTTATTTTTTCTTTTTTTTTTTAAATAATCTGATAGTCTAATGGCCGCTTAAGGCAACACCTAACAGTCTTATAAGCCTGGTATTTTTCCACTACAAGACGTCTTCCCTCACCCTTTTCAATCTATTTCCGTTATAAAATAACACAAATCTAACAAGTGATTCGTGACCAAAGCGAAATAAAATTATTTAATATCTACAACAGCAACAAGTTGAATAAAAGATAGGTATTTATGGTCACGATATCTTTGCCTTAGTAATAGCTCTGTCAGTCAATTAAATCAACAATATCTCCGAACCGTTAGGTAAATTTATTTGATTTTAGTGTTATGTAATGTTTCGCATGGATTCGAACCGGTTGACCATGGGCCGCATACGGCTGTTGCCACCATAGGTTTGCAGATCTATAGGTACATTGGGTAAAGCTATTGCCCATTTTATTAGGCAGTAATTATGCAATATCTAACTCATCTGCTCTTTGGTCGTAGGGTTAACGCTAATGCAACGTGCGGGTTTGATTCCCGCATGTGACAAACGTGTGCGACCCACAAATTATTGTAAAGACTATCACAACATAGCAGATATATTTATAGCAAGAGTCGCTTAAATAAAATAAATAATAATCACGCCTGTGTGTGCGGAAGGAATCTATATTTTTCCTTTTCGACTATTGATTTTCAGATAAAATAATATTCTGAAGATAAGAAGTAAAAGACGAAAAATTATTGAAGCATTACGTATAGGTACTCAGGTAAATAGCAACTAAAATATGGAGTATTAATCTTCTAAGACTTATATAAAAATTTCGTGTCACAGTGTTTGTTATGGAACTTCTCTGAAACGGCTTGACCGAGTTTTATGAAATTTGCTATGTATATTTGGTAGGTCTGAGAAAAAATTGTAGGGTATTTTTTACCTCTAGATGGGGTACCTCTATAAGGGTGGCCATCTCCAGATGTATTCATTTTTATTTTTTGGTTATAAGGCTAAACAACTTTTGCCGGGTCAGCTAGAAACATTATAGAGTAAGGTGTGAAACACACTTGATGCAGACTTCAACAACTTCTATAGAATTTTGTAGGTGCAACAAATAAGGTTGTATCAGAAAAGTCGAAAGCCGGCTTGTATGCTGCGTATTTGTCGGACCCAAATAAAGTGTTTATTAAACTACAAATATATTAAGAATTAATTTAAACTACAAATTTTCGAAAGTCCCGGTCCAAAGTAATGATCTTCTGCTTATTTTTTTTTACTCAGAATTCATAGTTTGTACCTAAACATATCTGTGCGACTAAAGTCTGTATCGCGTGAACCCACCATTAATTTGTACGAACGCCTGCTGATTTAAAATAGCAAAATGTCACATTACTGCAGATTTATAACATTAACACGCGTCGTCTATTGGATACACTTACCTAAAATTCATATATACGTATAAATTACCTACGTAATTTTTCCTCAGAACAAATTACGACTGTTACGGCCAAACACCGAAATGTCAATCAGTTTTAAGACGCCATTAAGTCTAACGCTGTCTCTTTCACTTTGAGGTGAAATGTAGCGACAGATAGGCATTTGAGAACGCCTTAAAGTTAAGTTACGTTTGAGTATTCAGTGGTTAGAATTTAAGAAACAAGGCGGAGCGTTGAATGGTTGCAAAGATTGGTTTCTATTTTTTATTTAGCACTTATCGTTCGAGAGAGTTCGACTTGCGACACCACCGCCGCCGCGTCAGCTCTTGATTAGGGACTCCTATTGAGTCTGAAACTAGTCGGGCAATCCCGAGAATATGCGTGAGTAAATTGTTTGTTTTAAATAATTATAGCACTTATCGTTTATAATTCTTGGTAGGATCTACTTATTGAATTAAAACATTTATCTTAAACTACGCAATCATCTGCTAAACACAAATTTAAAATTATTTTATTTCTTTCTAAGTCACAAAACGTTGTATCCTTCCGCAGTATCAGTTTCATAGAGTTCTCATAACAGTTACCAATATTTGTATTGATAATTTTATTAAAAACTAAACAAGGCGGAAGTCAATGCCAAAAAATATTTTCTTTTAGATAAGATATAAATTTTAAGATATGTTATGTAGAATCAAATTATTTTCGTTTGTAATACTCGTTTTTGATCGAATATTGTGAACATGAATTGTTATGATGTTCTAATAACGTTTTTTATTTACACGTCACATAGAATTTAAAAAAATATTAGACACGTATTTTTTGTCTTTTTAATTAAACAAACGATGAGGAAGATACAGTAAATGGACATGTGCCGTAACGTCACTTGTGGCTACAATTTTTACCAACAAGTGACGTCACAGGCACCCACTCTAAAACTTACAAGCGCTTTAACTTTGTAATTTTTCATTGATTTGATAAAAGAAATCTGGTGGACTAAATAGATATTTCCTTTTCATCTAGTCCCCACCCTATTCTAATGTATTTATTTTTGTAAGGTAAATTAGGCTCGACCCTTTAAGACTGCGTTTCTACCAGAGATAAGCCAGGATGCGTACCAGGGTATGTGCTTGTTAGGAACCAATAGAATCGCTTCGTTTACCTAGCGCAGTTTAAGTGGTAACGGCTGTGCGGACCGAGTTCTTTGTACGTATAGAACAAGCGAGGGATGTTTGCGAGGGAACCCCCCGTCCGTAGATCTAGCTGGCCCGAGCCAGCTTGATTAAACTAGCAATAAAAATATGTCCTCAAATAAAAACTCAGATCCCGCCTTCCCTTGCTGTTTTTGCCTTATTAAGAATGTAAGCAACGCACTAGTCGAGGTCCGAACCCCACAGAGGGCGCCCTTAGTGTACGTTGCTGACGTAGTTAGTTTTTCTATTGCTCTGGCTGGAGGCCTTAAAGGTACTCGCCAAAAAGTGAAGCAGTCAAAGCCTGCGCTTTTCTATTACATAAAACTACATGTGAAAATGACTCCGCACCTACCATTATTTTATATTCTTAGGTACACAATTAAATCGGTTGAAAAAATACACATTTCCTACCAAACCACGTGTTTTTTTTAATCTCTAACTTGTATTTTTCAATAATCTAGATAGTTTTCCTAATAGATATTGACATAAATAGATCCACCTTGACCCACAATACACAATATTTGATTGTATAGTATTTGCGCGCCGCTTATCGTCAAACAACGCCCCGTATCATGTATCAGTGATAACACAGAAGATAAAATGATTCATTTCTGTAACAAAGACACCTCTAGCCTCACACATTACAATAGTTACATCCTTTTATAAAAAATCCACACAAAATAACGCGTTAAACTAGTTAAAAAGTAAGTTTAATTGAATAAATCTCGAAATATAATTCAATTTAATTGATAAATAAGTAATAATTTATTATTATTTTATTGGTATTTGAGAAACAGTGATAAATGATTTGTATTTTCTGGAATTTACTTCTATAAATATTTGGAAGAAATTGGTGGTGTTTAAATTGTTATGGTTTTTGGGTTTCAGTTGGTTTCGAATGTAGTGAACGGATGAACTTGGTTGTGTTTATTGATTGGATCTATACATACCTATAAAGGTAAGAGTTTTATCAGTGTGCCACTTGTATATAATAACTAATTATGATTTCAATTGAATTTGGTATAATTATATCCTAGATGCTCATTTTTTAAACCTAAGTACTTTTTAATACTTTTTTGAACCTGCTTTTACAGACTTAGGTACATAGTTAAAAATACTAATGTTGTGAAAAGTTACTATAATAAAAAAAACATTTAGGAAGTCAGAAGTCAGTGACTCAACGTAACTTATTAACCCAGATCCCGAGAGCGCATGCGCATATTTTATTTGTGAATATTATCAAATAATCTCGGCTTTTGAGCTATATAATAATAGTGATGTCACGCGCATTAAAATTTCTATATGATGACTCCGTTTGAACCTATTGTCAGTTCCACAGAGGTTAAGGGACAACCGGTTGTATGGAAATACAGGAAATAAATATTCGGAAGAGTTTGTTTGCTTCTGTGTTTGTTTACGGGCGTGCAGCCCTTGGTCAAGTGTCAAAGTGTTTTGGTAACAAGTGTGTATAAGTTAAACCCTAAATTTGGATACGGTGACGTTTTGTCAATCACAGATTAGTGGTACGTGTACAACAATGTGTGTGTGTGTTCAAATCGACGGCACTTTTATTTAATGGCAGTAGAGTTGATTTTCGTATGAATCTATTTTCTCTGACGTGGAGTCAATATGGCATTTTTATTCTACTACTATAATATTAAGTTTTAATATGATTTAACTTTACTTGAATGGTCTCTCTATCATAGTTCATATGTGTTCGACTGGACTTAAAATATTTGAGGGTTCGCATCCCATACACAGACCTAATTAATATGTGAACTAATTTTATTCTTTTAATCTGGAGTTTTCCAAAAAATATTCAAGGTAGGAAGGTGAATATGTTCAGAAAACTTCTACTTATAAATAAATAAACGTGGTTATCGCTTACATTGCTCTGAACCAAACGTAAGTAGCCAAAGTACTTGTGTTATGGAATCAGAGACAGCAATGGTACCACAAACTATTCAGAACCGAGACCATGTAGAAAAGTGGTTTTGTATATTGACCCGTCCGGGAATCGAACACGGGATCTTAGAGCTAACACCTTGAAAACCAGTGTGTACGCCACTCGACGAGGGAGATCATTACTTAGGTCTAAAAGTTTCGAAATGCGCGAAAATTAATCCATGAGTTTATTTAGGTTAGCGGGTGAAAGGACTAGCGACACTACCTAGTGTAGGTAAATATATTTCTTACTATCTATTGAGCTTTCATAAACACGTATTGTAAATATAATGTCCGGCATGGAAATATAGAATTAGGTATTTCTGCGTCTATAATCCTTAGCGAAAATATCAAGACATTTGACATTGCGTCAGGAAGAAATAAAAAAGTATAAAGCACAAAAGTTTGCTATGAAGAAGTACCTAAGAAAAACTTAAACCTCAGGCAGGACCCGAACCTGCGACCACTGGCTTGACGCGCCAGTCGCTTTACCAACTAAGCTACCGAGGTCATTGCCTGGAAGTTTAAATTTTGCCTTCTATTTATGTGTTTAATTACAAATTTTCGATCCGCATGCGATAATGCGTAACAAATAATTAAAATAATACTTACCTAAGAATCATAATTTCAACGTATAGAAGTTATTTAGGTTATAATTGAATCACAACCAATGAACCCACCAATGATATACATGCTCCACAAGAACAATGATTGGCAAGTCCTTTGATCCGCGGAATTGGATTGAATTCTATTTCCTAGTCTCAATATCTGAATGGCGCAATGACGCAATCCATTGATATTTATTTCCGTCATGGTCCTTATACCTAGGTACCTATTTAAGTAGATAGATTTAATTATATATACATACTTAAAAGACTAATCTAATTAAACATAAACCTAAAATATGGCATCAAAAAATTCGTCCACATCGCTGTCCACTAGGAGTGTTCCCAAAAGGCTGGCGGCATAATTGTTTATATTTAACAAAATATTTTACGTGGTTTTATCTAACTAGTTGGGTACAATACTGCGAGCTGTCTATTTCTTTAAAAACTGTTACTTTATGTTTTATTTTCACGCACGTTAATTGATTTGTTAAATAATACATAATCATTGTTCCAAAAAAAAATAGTTTTATAAATTACTAGCTGTGGCCCTCGGCTCCGCCCGCGTGAATACCGGTTATCACGGCTAAAAGTAGCTTATGTCCTCTCTAAGGATCCGAGCTTACGCCATAGCAAGTTATGTCAAAATCGGTACA
This sequence comes from Diachrysia chrysitis, assembly GCA_932294365.1. Classification (NCBI taxonomy): domain Eukaryota; kingdom Metazoa; phylum Arthropoda; class Insecta; order Lepidoptera; family Noctuidae; genus Diachrysia; species Diachrysia chrysitis. The sequence continues at coordinate 445,033 of OW028659.1, read as the reverse complement.
GCGGTTTGGTCGTGATAGCGTATCAGACAGACAAACTTTTTCATTTATAATATTAAGTATGGAAGCATGAAGTTGTTTGTTTTTCTGCTTGATAGATAGTCACCTTAATCTATTTGATTAAAAAGATTACATAATAATATATCATGATATAAAATGCATTGAGTACATAGTTTTTAGTGTAGGTACACTGGTTTTATTTAAATAAAGCCATATGTTTGCCTTAAGACATGGGGTCTTTGACTTACGTATTTGAAAAGTTGTGCTTACATAAGTGCGATACAAAAAAAATACTAGGTATATAATTACAGTGCTAATTAACCAAATTAGTACCACATATAAATCTTCTTTTGTTTGTTTCGAGTTAAGTCAAGAGTTCAAAAGAGTTATGTAATGTCAAAACGCTTTTAGCAAAATAATGAATGAAAAGTTCGCAATATTTATTTTGTTACTAGTTTTTGCCCGTGGCTTTATCCGCTATTATACATTTAGTCTATTTTGTTACATAGTACGTACCTTAAACTAATCTAGGCTAAAGTCCTCAAAACACACAAACCAGTTTTGAGGAAATACAAAAAAAATAAAAATCCAAATAATAAAATTTGGAGTAGAGTTTGTTTCTGTGTATTTCCTTACATTCATATCATCAAAATTCCTTCAAAATTCTTTTAAAAACGAATAAGTTTAGTAAGAAATATTAGATGGTGAAAACTACTTTTTGTAAAATCTTCTTTTTTTTCCATTCCAGGCATACTGAACAGCCATGACACTAATTTAAAAGTAAATACCATTACAAAAGGTTTGCATATCGATGACAACATGAGCCTCAACAGACTGAGCAAGTTCTCGGACAAGCTGGAAGAGAAGGGGCCCAAGGAGAATCCCTGCTACTTCTGCAATGAGCTCTTCGAAATGGGACAGCTGCAGGTAAGCAATTGTGATGGCAAGGGGGACCGGTCACTACTTCCGAGGGATTACAAAAATAGGTATTTAAAGAATATATTCCTGTCGCATATCTCCGGCTTACCCCCGTAAAGGCAACTGTAGCTCAGGCTGGTTGCGTCATCATAGTGCGAGCGTCACATCTGGATATTCATAAAATTATGTTAGAACTTAGAACATAACATTCTCAGAATGATGCCGTCTTAAAAATTGTTTTATATATTGATTTAATGCGATGACGACCTCCGTGCTCGAGTTGCGTACACACCGGTTTTCAAGGTGTCGCCAGCTCTGAAATCCCGGGTTCGATCCCCGGCCGGGTCAATGTAGAAAACCACTTTTCTACATTGTCTCGACTCTGAGTATTTGTGGTACCTTCGTTGTCTCTGAATTCCATGATACAAGTGCTTTAGCTACTTACTTTGGGTTCAGAGCAATGTATGTGATGTTGTCCACAATTATTATTATAATGTTAGTTCCATTTTACGCCACGACGGTTATCTTTCCTCATATACTATAACAGAGGTTATTTCAAAACATTAAATAACTTTTGTTTGCTGGTATGATTGCATTTGCTTCACATTCCGAGATATTTTTATGATAAGATCTCTGCCTCAAGGCATTCCTTATCACATTGCAGAATGATTAACCGCTTGTCAATGAAGAATTTATGGGAACGTCCAAGTATTTACGTTATCTATATTTTGTATACGTTAACGTAGAATTAGGGTTGTGTTATTAAAGTCTGAGATTTATTACGTGATACTTTAGATAAAGACAGTAGATATATTTTGGTCCTATTATTAAATTATTTATAAAGCCTTCGATTAAAAAAAGGTTTAGGTTAACTGTTAATTAAATTAAATGTTTAGAAACAGCAAGTTAGCGAAATCTTGGTAACGATATTTTTCAAAACGGTCATGACGATTTTGGTCCTTTAACCCGACTGGACCAACTTAATCGATTGCATTGAATCCCCAAAAAAAAAATATTATAATTTTTAACTGACTTTAAAAGGAGGAGGTTCTCAATTCGACATTTTTTTTGTATGCTTGTTAAGTGATATCTGCGGTTACTGTGGATCGATATAAATAGGTGGTCCCATATAAATTTCATCACAATCGTTTTAGCACTTTGGTTATTAAATCAAAAATATTGCAATTTAAAAAACAAAATATCATGCATGCCAAAACGAAATAGCGTATTGTATTTTCCTAAATTAATTGCTTTTTATTGAAAACGGTGTCAGTTTACATTTGTGTAATCGTTTACAATTGTTTATCTCAGAGCCACCTGAAGCTATGTGGCAGCATTCTAGAACAGTGTCCTCTGCGCTGTGGAGCTTGGATACAGAGGAAGCACAGGGAGACGCATGTCAAGGACTGTCCTAAGATGGAGAAGGTATGAACTAAACTCTTTTAAAGACTTTTGTAAATTGTAAGGTCTTTGAAAGCTTTTCTATAGAGACTTAAAATATTTTTTTTTATTATTTGTAACGCATTAACGCATGCGGAACGATTATTTGTATTTAATGATTTCAAATAATATTATAGTTTTATAAGTTATTATAATAATTTTTATTTCCATTAAAAAGTACAAACAAGTAAACTTGAGTAACAGTTCATTTTTAAGATGATCGTTGTAAGTTATTTGCTTATGCGCATTTTTAAGTTAAGTATTAAACGTACTCCGACACTGTTAACTAGACTATACATTATTTTAACAGTTGGTTAGAATATTGTATTTGGATGTATATTAGATAAAATCTAAGTATACGACTTTTAAGCTTTAAATATTTTTGGAGAGAACTCTTTTGAATTTTTTATTTATGTAAGTACACACACAAAATATTATTAAAACAAGTTGTACCTAGAAAGGTATTTATTGCATATTTCTTAAGAAAACTGTGCTAGCAGACTCGCGATAGAAGTGGTAAATATTTATTTTGTCCAGCAACGAGGCAACACATAGGATAAAATAATCGGCGTCACCTTTTCCGATAATACAACCGTACCTATAACTACAAGAGTATAATTGCAAAATGCGTACGAGGGTAGGGTTTCACTTCGCTTGAAAATGTTTAAGTGTATTATAAAATAAAAGCTAAAGAAAAATATTGATACGTTACCTTGTCTCCAGAACCGCAACACCTCAAGCCACGTGAGCATCCCGGCTCCAGTGCCCCCGCCGTTCTCCAGCCACACCTGGTCCCCGACGTCGTCAGCCCTGGACGACTGCGTCTCCTACCTGGAGAAAGAAGTTACTTCTATCAAGTAAGGAATAAAAATACAACACCCAGATTTGTACTAAAGAACAATAATATCACAACTTACTTATGGTGTTTCTTCAATAGTGTGCTTGCAAGTGTATTTGTCTCATTGATTTCCTGTTAGAGATTTTCTGCATTTACTGTAATAAAAAAAATATGAATAGTAAGTAGGTACTTGTAGGACTTTATTAAAGAAACTTCACACTAGTGATTTTAAATGGGCATAATGCATTCGCCTGTGGGTTATATGCAACTCTCATCATGCATAAGCCACGTTAGACCCAACAAAAGATTATTACACTTACTAATACATGTTTGTCTGTCGCGCTTTCACGCTAAAACTACTGAACCGATTTAAATGATATTTGGTACACATATAGTTTAGACTTTAGAGCCTGAGACAGGACATAGGCTACTGTCTGCATGTTTGCGATAACCAATAAATAATAAAAATGCGTCAATTCATAATAATGCGCCGAATACTTAAACTCAAACCAATTTTCATGCCGTTTCTGTAACTTTAAGGATAAAGTAAAAGATAGACATTAAAATTTAACATTTATTAAAGTTATTAAATTGCGTTTTGTCAGTGTTTAAGGCTGACTGTGCCAATGCAAAGAAAATGTAAGGAACAATATTCTAACCTAAATTCCTATACTCACTTGTAGGTTAGCTCTAACAGAAGAATCAAACCACCGCGAAGTCCAAGCCTCAGAGATAGAGACTCTTCGCTCCAAGCTGGTACTGGTGGACGAGCGCAGCCAGCACTTCCTGTCGACCCTCGTGTCTCTCAGAGCTGCAGTGGACGACGAGGCGGAGCGGTCGGCTAACTGGGCCGCGCAGTTCAAACATGACTTGGCTAACGTGCAACTGGCATTGCAGGTGAGATTTGGGGGATAAATTGCTATAAAATATAGGACAGTGCGATGGTTTTATTTACACAAGACACGGTAATATATTAAATGTTTTTAATAGGGCGAGGCTGGGTGGGTGTGTTTAAGATATCAAGGCATCATGAATAATAGGATAGTAACAATAGATTTATCAATAAAAATCGTTCTATTTTTATTTCTTACTAAATAAAACCGGCTTCCTACGGTGCGTGATATTACGGATCATCACGCACGGCCGACGACCACAGACAGCCATGCACGGCGCAGTGAACTTTAGAATAAAACCCAATTTCAACCAACTTAGTATATACTTCGACTGACGTCGCGAACAAGCATCTACACAGCGGCGGTTCGGGGCGATCTGCGATATCTTGGACCGTTGGAAGCTGGCTTAAGATATAATTATATCACACAAATAAAAAAGAAGTTTAAGTCTTGACGTGTTAGTTCAAGAGCTGGCACAAGATGGAGAAAATTAAAAAAGCTGCACCGACAAGAGCTTAGCTCTTAAATTAATGACAATAAAGGTTTATATGTAGAGGTCATAATTATAATTATTCTAATCTCATTTAAATGAAGACTCCCTTCATTTCCTCTCCAATCACGAATGTCGTAGTTCATACATATGTCCTATTTGATGACCTTTATTTCATAACCTTCAAAGTATCGTGATATTCCAGGAGCTCCAAAGCCAGCAGTTGTCAACGGTGATGCGCCTGGAGAGCACGGTGAGCACGCTGGTGCACGAGCAGCACGAGCGCGAGCTACTGGAGCAGGCGCTGACGCAGCACGATAACAGAATCAGGGCTGTTAATAAGTTAGGTGAGACCTTACCTTAACACCGGAGCCTCGCCGAGCATGCTTTAGCGAACCCGGGACTGCGGCAAAGGCAAGGACGGGACCGGGGTGATTTTAGTCGGTGCAAGGCCGACATTTCCCTACGTCGTCGTGCCCTCGGCGTGGGTTGAAGTCATTAGATTTTCAAACCGTAACAAAAAAAATAAAATAAGGCTTACCTTACATGTTAATCCGACACGATTACGGTTAACTTGACGTATACAAGAAAAACTACATAGTACTTATTATCATTTGTTTTTTCTTGTATCTTAGGCGTTCGTAGGGACTTCATCGGGCTGTATCTCATGAACCGCAATAGCTAGAGTTGAAATTTTCAGTGTGTATTTCTATTACTGCTATAACAAAGTAATAATAAAAATAAATAAAAAATGAAAGGGGCTCCATAAATTGGTACGGAACCCTTCATACGCGAGTCCGACTCGAATTTAGCCGGTTTTATGTCTTACGGTTTTTTTTTATTTTTGGAATTTATAAATGTAATATAAGACTTTTTCAAATATCTCTAAAATTCAAATTAAATAATATATATTAAAATAAATAAATATAATCTAATAAGCCAATCTCGTCCCACTGTAGGGCAAAGGCCTCCCTTTTCGTCTTCCACGCACTTATGTCCTGAGCTGGGATAAATAAAAATAATTCTAATTTCCAGAGGACGTAATAAGTTACATAAGGCACACAGTGGAGGAGGAACGAGAGAGGAACGCCGAGAGCCGCGCGGCGTTCGAGGCCGAGCTGATAGAGAACAGGAGGTCCTCAGAGCAGCTGGCACAGCTGTCCGCGCTGAGGATGCAGCTGCAGGACACCACCAGCGAGAGACCGGTGAGTAAGATGAGGGCCCTACAACTAGAAAATATTATTTAAAGTAATATATTTATTGGAACGGTTCCTTATCTTACCTATATATATATATGTATATATATATATAGGTATATGTGTGTGCGTATGTACCTATATGTACAATTTATTTGCTTTTTTTTATTTCATTTCGAAAGGAACTTCGTTCCATCCTTGTCCCTTGACACCTCTCAAGTTTTTTTATTTATTTATGGATTTTCAACGAAAAATACTCAAAGTACATTTATAGCTAAAAGTAGATTATTTTAGTTATAGGTATAGAACTTAATTTCACCTAATATTTCTCCATACTAAGATAGTCGCGAAGCTTTTAAATAGTAACCTAAAGGAAAGACTAGAATTATAGACTTCTAAAATAATTAGGACGTTCCTTAGTGCGTTTATAGGCGTAACATTAATTTTCTAAGTTATTAAGAGATTTTCGTCTGTAAAGAATTATGTGCTGAAAACTGAATTTTCAAGTTTAAACTTACACATGGATGTAAATGTCTATATTAAGACAACTCTAGACATGGATAACATAGGCTTTATACACACCCACCTGGCGTTTATAGTTGATTTCTATATTTCATCTCCAGACAATAGATCGAGTAGCAGTCTTAGAAGTAGCAACAGCAAGCGCCCGAGCAGAGGTAGCAGAACACTCCATGAAGGTGGATGCTGTCCTCCGGGACCTTCGAGCCCTCACCAAGTCCTACCACAAGCTGAGGACCGAGCTCGCCGACTTCCAGACCAGGGTGTCCTTCGATAGACATGACATGGGGACTGATAATGGTTTGTACTGTCTTGAAGTAAATAGGGATCCTAAAATGAAAAATAAAAGAAGCCTCATATTTATCATCAATCATGTGTAAATTTTCACGGACAACCTAAAACATGCCACTGATCGGCACCGGCGACCGGCCACACACGTAACTATAACTTGCGCATGTCTGCCTTAATACGTATTTTGCAAAAGCATTTTACAGCAAAAGTTGTACAACTATTACTGTCGAATTGCTTATTTGTATTGAACTAGTAATTTTACAGCAATCATTAAAATAAATAATGTTCAATGTATAAATTTTGCTGTAAAATGCTTTTGCAAGATACGTAATATGGCTTGTACAAGTATATAGTAACATATGTGCCGGCTTAACGTTGTCGTTAATACCGGGATTTAACGAAAATATCATCTCGATTTAGTATCAACGACTCAAAAAGACGTTTTTATTAAAGAAGTGAGAATTAGATGATACTACAGTTTACATTGGTGGCTCAGATAAGTATCATCGTTGTGAATTTGATATTCTGATGTTTACAAACATCACAGGAAGGCGTTGTTTCAAAAACCTTGTCGCTATATTCTAGGAAGTTTGCATAAGTACACATAATTAGTACCTCAGAGAGTAATTGGCACAGTATTAGGTGTTATATGCCAAATGTTATTAACATATTAATGAGGAATCGAAATAACCTTATGCAAATCTAATCAATGATCTGCATATTGATTAGAAATTAAATGGATGAATTGAAATGCATTTATGTTATAAAATCTAATCATAAGGCAATAAAGCGTAGTGTCGGTCGTCCGGGAGCAAAATCCAACATTTCCTATCGTCACATAAAAACAGAGCATTATGTTCAGCAGTGGGATAACAAGGGTTGTAAACGATGATGAATCAAATGCAAATAAAAATCTAGGAAGGTTTTACTTAGAGAAGAGACGGAAGTAAATGAATTCTTATTTCAGGTCATTTCATTTGGAGGGTAGATAACTTCAATAGTCGAATGAAGGAAGCCAAAGAAAAGGACACGGTGCTCAGCAGTCCTTTGTTTAGGACCAGCAAATACGGATACACTTTGAAGGTACCATCTTCCTTTTACTTCATCTTAAAAAAAAGGAATCCCAAACCAACATTCAGTTTCATTTTTTTTGTACGTTTGTTACGTGATATCTCCGGCAATTATTGTGGATAGAATTCTCGATTTCATATCTTAGAGGTGGTCCCATATAAATTTAAATCAATTTCAAAATCGATTCAGTAGTTTTTTGTTTTCCGGTTAGTAGTTCTTTTTTATAATTATAGACTTACAAAATACTTCCAAAAATAAAATAGGTCCTGATCAGTTCACTTGGAATTAAGAGGTCCAGACGCCTCTCATCCATCATCTACATAGTATTGTATTTTAAACTACAGGCTGAACTAAACCTGAACGGTATCGGCAAGTGGAAGGGGCGCCACATAACGTCGACGATCCGCCTCGTGGCGGGGCCGTACGACGCGCTGCTGGAGTGGCCCTGCGACCTCAGCGTGAACATAGTGCTCAAAGACCAGCCCAATAACAGAAGCCAGGTATGTTGAGTATTTAACTACATATTCAATACTAGCTGTCCCCCGCGACTTTGTATAGCTATTGGTCGTAGCGTGATGTTATATAGCCTATAGCCTTCATCAATAAACGGACTATCCAACACAAAAAGAATTATTCAATTCGAATCAGTAGTTCCTGAGATTAGCGCGTTCAAACAAACAAACAAACAAACTCTTCAGCTTTATAATATTAAGTATAGATGTTAGCCACTAACTTAAATCATTCAAGAGAACTGCTAATGGGTTAGATTTTCAGGCCATATTGTCTATGCGCGATATAAAATAGGGTTGCCAATTTTCACGTTTTAAATATGTCACATTACGTATTGCTGTCAAATTCTTAACCTGTCAAAAGTACTTTTAACTAGCAAAATCAGTCAAATGTTTAACTAATAATTTGCAGGCAAAAGCACTATTAACAAATGATTTTCAGTCAAAACCACTTTTGACCAACCTGTTTAGTCAAAATTACTTATATCTATTTGATTCAGTAAAAAGTACTTTTGACTGCATCAAGTCAGTCAGCCTAAAGCTACAAAATAAAAGGTCTATAGCCATTATTTTAAAGCATTAAGTAGTGTTCTATATTTTGCCTCTACCACATGATTTCATATGAAGTCCAATAATCATTTCAAAGTTAATAAATAATTGCAAAGATACATATAACAGATTTAGAAAATCTCTGTACCTTAAAATGACCCCTAACTACACAAAAATAAAATATATTTTACCTTACTACATGTTGTACTTACCTGCAGGCAATGGACATAGTAAAGACCCTTCAGATAAAACGCAAGTCCTCCTCCAAGCGCCACGACTACGACGAGGGGGAGGAGGACCGCTACAAGTCCAGCGAGGCCCTCGACAAGTCCGTCCTACAGCTGAAGAAGCAATACATCTTCATACCCCACACCAGCCTCGACAAGTTTGAGTATGTTAAGAACGATGTCATGTTCGTCGAGTTTTTTGTTAACCAATAAGAATTTTGGGTAGAGGAGGAAATGGACTTTTATGGAGGAAGAAGGGGAAGACTTGGAGACCTGTAAAAAAGGATAAAATTAGGAAACTGAGCAAGAGAACCTTTTGATGTTTGATAGTTATTATTGTTAAATACTTACCGTACGGTATCCGAAATGATAGCTATTATGTTGCAATTAAATTCTATTTTTTATACAGTAACAAAATCCTCACTCTTCGCGTTCTTTTGATTATCCAATTGATACTGTTTCCTTTATATCTTCGGTACACAATGACAGGAAATCAATTTGTATATTATACTTAGTGACTAAATTAGTATCTCTTTATACCACCTAAAAAAAGACTAAATTAATAAACTCTCTAAATTGTACAACTTATAAAAAATTAATAAAACGATATTTATATTATACATATTTTTATTTCATTCTTCAAACTAAGTATTTTATACTTAATACATAAACATTAATAAAAACATTTTGTTTGTGTAACAATTTTAGTTGAAAAATACATTGTTTTAAAAACATCAAAATGGCACTACTTTACAGTTGACGAGCTTTTAGACATACTTTTCGTATAAGACTCGTGTTTACTCGTGTATATTCAATAAAGGTTCTTTTTTACCCTATAATATATATAAATACCTTGTACTACTACCACGAGCGTTTAAAGCAGGACTGTTTGCCGTCGTGGTAGCGAGACGGCGCTATACACTGCGCATAGCGGCGTCTCACTACCACGACGGCAAATAGTCCTGCTTTAAGAGCTCATAGTAAGCGCGCTGGTGGGTTGAACACTAGATTATCTCTGTGTTCCAGGTGTATAACTAATAGCTTTGTACTTACAAGCAACTCAATTATAAGTAGCCGTTAAGTCACAGAAACATTGTCGCTTGTCACTCACGACTTGCAACGTCGTCGTGAGCATTTGGTTACGTAAAATAAAAAAAAATATGTGTCTAATGTTTTTTAATAATCTATCTGGACATAAAAAAAGGATTATAATCTACCCTATTGGCTTGCTTAATTCTTTAATGTGACATTGCTTAAGTAACCATTAACTTCTCTGAGTGCGGCAGTTAGTGTCGGTAGGTACCTTCTAATTTTCTATGTAAGGCTAACACACTACTGAGTGCAGAAGAAAAATGTGATGAAATATGTACCTGATTTGTAACTGTTCTGTGAATATTTACAGTGCTTGTAGTATTTTCGTGTAGGGGGCTTTATTTAGCATTATACAGTACAATCAATATAAATAATTATACCCATCTGAACTGTTACCGTTGGGCTAACACATATCGCTGACTCTCTCTCACTTAAATGTTCGTGTATAGTGCATCTCGCTCACTCAACAAAACTGGTTCAGATAGGTCATGTCTTATCGTATGATAAATACACATATTAAATACATATTGAATACAGTACATTATTCCTTCAATCTATGTCGACACGAGCTATACAATAATATGTGCTTATGCCACAGAAAATATTAGTTACATAATATAATACTTATTAATTATATTAAGTACTACCATAATTCTCGAATGCATTTATTGTAGAGTGTATAGAAAGATTATGTATAATTTATTTTATTATAACTGCTGACTATAGTATGACGTCAGTTCACATAAAGTTTAATGGATCTGAAAATGTTCAATACTTGACTAGGGTTAGAACGTTATTGAATAAATGCAGTTGTGTAGCACACCTCTATCTTTTTAAGGCATCATTTTTTTTTAATTTACAAAAATTTATTGATTTTAAATATCTGAAATTAGTTGTGGCTCCATAGATTGGTGCAGGAGCTAGGATTAAAGACCACTAAACTTAAACTTTAACAAGTGTACTACATTGTAACTAGTGCACAATGTTTAATAACCATTTCATAGTAAAGCTAAGTAACAATACGTTAAATAGCTACAGGTGATAGATACCTTTGCCCACCTGTGGGACGGTAGTGTTTACAATAAATCATTTTATTAGATCCGAAATCTTGAAAACGATGCCTTATAGAAATAACTGATTAATCTTTAAGTAAATAGGTATGTAGTTAACCTATAGTTACTGCCCTGTTCTCCGGACTGAGAGCTAACGCGCCTTTAATTCTGTATTCTTCCACCGCTTGTAGTGGCGCCTCTGAGTTATTTAGAAATTACGTCGTCATGCCATTAGTTCCACATTGTACCACTTTACATACTGGCGCCACTGTGACTCGTTGGAAATGACGTCAGTCTTCCCACTGCCACTGTACTAAATGGCGTTATAGTTCCAGATATTACTTCTACTTTTTCTCACCGCGTGTTCTGGTGCCACTGTGCAGTTCAGTGACGTAATTTTACAGCAATGACTTGTACTGTACCAGGAATTCCTCCTCCTCAGTGAGGGAGGTGTCCAGGTAGTCGTCCTCCTCGGTTTTGATGGCAGACGTGAGGCGCCTGAGGGCAAGCTCGCGCTCTTTCCTTCTAGAACAAATTACGAGCTAAAGTGCTTAGTTTTGCAGACAAAATAAAACAAACAAAATAGGTAGAAGAATAAAAAGTTTGGTTTTGAAGTCAACGTATGACATATAATGAAAAATCTAGCGTGTATGCATTTTCTACTGGAAGGTTTTATTTTCTCACACATAGCGACTTTTTAAATATTTTTCGGTACACAATAAAAAAAAAACGAAGATTTTCTTTAAGAGTTTTTTGATAGTTTTTATTTTAGATTAGATTTTAGAGATTTTGATGTTCTAGAAATGTTTCGAAAAAAACATTTACACACAAACGTACGTACCGTTTATCTCTCTTGTGTTTCCCCAACTTCCTCCTGCTGGCGGCTCCCGAGCTGGTGGACGGGTTGTCCGGGTTCGTGTCTGATAGTAAAAATAGAAAGCATGAATCGGTTGCAAATAATTACTAATGGAGGGTATCTGACATGCCATCCCGGCTAAATAGAGTGGTATTCAGGCTAAATTTGATCGCGAATGAAGTGTCAACAGCCCAATGCTTAGGGTCGCAGGTTCGAACCCCACCCATTGCACTATTGACGTGAACTCACTCCAGACAGAAGCATATTTAGCTTAGTTGGAGGGGTTAACAAGATTGCTAGTAATATAAAATTCTATCCACATTGCTAATAACCTTTTTTTTTTAAAGAAAACTTGTTTAGCATCCTTCTAATTGACTTAAGTCGAACCACGAAAAATATCGCTGTCGAGTATGCCCACCTGTATAGGGCCTTATATATCTTTTCCCAAAAAGTAATGATGGAAGCAAAAAAAATCCAAGTCTTTGATTGAATTTAAGTCGTTTGATATAATTGCAAAAGATAGTATACAATTAGTGGGGAGATCCTGAGTAATGCGAGTGAGTAAATCGGTTTATAAATAAGAATAAATGGAAGCTGTCTGACTGTTGGTAAGTTTCCCTCCGGCGGCGACGAGGCGGTCCACGGCCCCGCTGATGTGGTTGCGGGACAGCCGCAGCGCCGCCTTCGCCTCCTCCACGTCGTAGCCCATGGCTTCGAGCTATACCACAATAATATGTATGTAACCCTATCATTGTCAGTATAATCAGTTAGTAAGCTTTCGCTCTAACCTTGGAAAGTATGAAGAAATTCCCATATAAACTTGAAACCCCTTTTCGTGAGGGAGTAAAATGGGATAAAACATTTAACTGGGAAATACTTTTTTGCCTGACTTTAAGCTTATGAACTGACAATAGCGCCGTAAAAAAACTGTCAAAAAATTGTTAACTACTAAAATAACTGCTCACCGCGACTCGGTTACGTTTAAGTTAGTTTACACCTCATGACTAAAAATTCTTCTGAATATTAATTTGTGATAATTTAAAATATATCGAGAATATTATCATAAACTACCAGTGCTTGCAATAATCCAGGGATTGCCACATACATAGACATGGAACTGAATAGACATTAAGAGAATACTTTGAAAAACAAGTCTGAGTTACTCAATTCAGGACAGACATTAGTCATATTCAGTAATTCATTTCATAAAAGTTTAAATTATTAAATTTAAACTTTTATGAAATGAATTAAACTTTTAACAACAACTAATAAAGTTCAGACGATCAAAATGTTACCTCAGCGACCAATTTGTTGTCAGGCTCCACGGTGGAGTCGTCAGAACTTAGCGTGTCCGTTTCTGACGAGGCTTCGCTGTCTAGCTGTAAAGATTAACCAATGAAAAAAAAAAATAGTTTATTTCGGCCTTAAACATGGACGTTAATCCCACTATTGCTACATGGATGCCTCAAGACAATGAGCAAATGCTGAAAAATTTGTTCGCATACAAAAACGATCGCCCATGGCCTCAAAACTCCATTGGTTGCAGCCCTCAAATTGCCAATGACAATACGACAACTTATGCATTTCGGTAATGCTGCAGAAAACTTGTCCATACTCAGTTTCAGTCAGATTTGCGTCCATGTTTAACCATATGCGTGTTTCACGGAGAGTGAAATTACATTTCCATGACATACCAGTTCCGGCTGCTCCTGAATAAGCCTCACAGCCTCGGCGACGTGGTTGTTGGAGTTCCGCAGCGCCACGGCGGCCAGCGAGCGCGAGTACCCCATCCCCACCAGCGCCTCCACCAGCTGCTGGCTCACCGCCGACCCGTCCACGCACACGCCCAGCGCGCGACGCTGTCTGTATAGGATAATGATACAGGGGGTAATAGGGTATTGTAAATGGAGATCAAAATATGTATATAGAATAAGATCTGCTTTTTTTTTTCAGGAAAAATTAAGTGTCGAAATTATAATAGTACGGTTCAGTTTTTTGGTTAGCTTTTGATATTCGAATGCAGGGCAAATTTCTTCTTCCCACTTTTCTGCTACTAAACTAAAGCAATACACCGTTATATTGCTTTAGTCTGTTTCTCGTGGTCGCCGACGACAGTAAGGCTGCGACCGCTGGGCCCGTGGACCACTAGTCCGGCCACTCCACGCGGGACCGGTCCCGCTCCATCAGCGTGAGGAGTGTACCTCTCCAGCCGATGCGCCTCCCGCGCCCGGTCCCGCTGCGCCTTCCTGTCGGCCAGGTAGTGGTGCGCGCGCTCCGTGCTGCCGCCCGCCGCGCGGAGCCCGGTGCGCGCCGCGGCTCGGCTCCAGCCCAGCTCCATCAGCGTCAGGACCGAGTTCTCGTCCACCTGGGAGAAATCATTGCTATAAGATCGCGCTGGAATACAAGTAAAACGATGCAGCCGACGCGGACAAAAATCTTTATACGACACGCGTCCATTAATCTGTGTCGAAAACTTGGGATCGGGCTAAAATACGAAAAATTAACACCCTGTACTTTTATGGGATCAATCGGTATGGTCAATCATAAGGATCAAATATTTCTAGCAAGCATGGTGCATTTGGTGCATGCAGGTAAAAAAGTATCAAAAAATACGGCGCTTTCGGCGCCGCAGGTAATTAGTGGTAACATATAACTGCGGCTGCCTGCACCTCCGGGAATCGGGCTGAGTTCTGATCTAAGCTAAGTGCGACTCACCCTCAGAGCGTTGAGCTCGCCCTCAGCTTTGGCCAGCAGCCTCTTGGCCTCGGCGCGCTTGTTCTGGTGGTACGCCACGATGCCTTGCAGCAGGTACAGGCGCATCAGCAGCACGCGCTCGTTGGCTAGAGGATATCGACTGTTACGATGTGTCTTTATGCCAGTCGCACGCTTAATGCACGCCATTGGTTTTCCGACAAGGTAGGCAGACAATAGGCAAATTACGCAAAAAAGACAAATTACTACAAAAATTAAGGAAACAAATGTAAAAATAACTATTTTCTACAATTTTTTTTAAAGTTTCGTATTTCTTATTCTGTGGTTCGGGTGTTAGCCTACAAAACTACTACTTCATTAATTTGTTTTGTTTTGTCAACAAATGAAAACTTATTAAACTTCTTGAAGGGATTTGCACGTAATTTATCAATACAGATTGTATTTTCGCTACAAACTACGCACTGGCACTTTTCCATATTTATACAGACACAACAATTTCTGTTTATACACTACAGTAACTTCACAAAACCACAATACACAAAACAAATTACGAAAATAATGCAAACAACGCTCGCGCCATTCGAGAAAAACTACAACAGATTATTAATATCGAAAAAACAAGCAAGTTGCAACAGATAAAAGAAAACAAAAATTATTTATTGCAACTAAAACAAGTTTACATTATTAATTGTGTAGTAGTAAACTTTTAAAAATTCTACATTTAATTTACAAGTTATTAGAATTTTATATTATTAGTTAGGGATATTAAAAATATAGTAAATATTAGAATTTTATATTATTAGTTAGGGATATTAAAAATATAGTAAATATATCTGGAATTCATGTATTTTTTATTTGTTGAGCGGTATGGTCAACGCCTTTGCTTGCCGAGTAGGCATTGGTCACACATTGGTCTGGGAAATTGCGAAGGTCAAATGTCAGGGCGCTGTGCATGTCAAACAGATTTTTTTTTGCTTACACCGTATTATAATTAGAAAAAAAAGTAGCTTATTATGAAGAGTGCGTGCGTATATGGATACGCCAAAATCTTTTGAGTGTGTGAGTGTAAAGTAGGCACTGGCGCGAGTGCCTACTTCGCGACGTATTAATGAAGTTTTGTATTGAATGTGACGTCATTATTTATTTGTTTGGTAATTAAATGTTTGTTTACAAGTAATTTTATTTGTAATTTAATCAATAAGTATAGTTTGTTGGATCTTAGGCGGGCATATATGGTATGCACGCCACTGCTTTATGCATAATGGTTGTAAAAGGCAGTCCATGTTAACGTTTTGCAAAACTATCATCATTAGCGATTATTTTGTTTTTTTTTAGACAAAATCGACTCTCGATTTATAAATATTCAATTCACATGCATAAAGAACACTCAGACCAAGAAACAGCATTTTTGAAGCACACAAATGCTTGTCCAATGCGGGGATCGAACTTGAGCACGTCCCGCTATCCGTGCGTTAGACATTATAGACTAATGCGAGCTGAATTTCACTTTGTTGCGTCGCAGCTAGAGTCGATATTTACATTTTTTTTTTCGCGAAGGTAACCTTCTGTACGTAGCACTATAAAATACTGATAACAAATATCTTACCAGCACTTCCCTTCAACGCAATCAGTCTCTGATGGTCTTCTCCATAGGTATCTTTGAACGCGGTCTCAGCACTCGCCAGTCTCGCCGCCGCGTCTGCCGCGTGGGGCAAACTCCTCAGGCACAAGTAGCACCAGGATACATCCAGCTGCAGAACTGCCCAGTTGTCCACTGACTTCAAGATTGATGATCTACATTCACTGTGTACCAAAAAAGCCAAGAATTAGGTACTAAACAGTATAAGGACCACTTTTCAAGGGAGAACTCTTCCTTATAGTGAATATGTATATTATAGTATATGTAAAAGTTTGCATAGATACTGCAACAGCTGTGCCACGGAGATGCCACGTTAAAATGCGTGTGACATCCCCCAACGCCTGACACAATTATCATAGCAACCTAGACTCCAGCGACACAACAGGCGCTTTCTCCACGCGAGTCAAGACAATGGGCACTGGGCTCGCAGTAGCAGTTTGTCACGCGACATCGACGCGTAATGAGCTGATAATTAGGGGGTCCGTTTTAGCCTGATACTAGTCTGGTCTCTGATATCTTCGCGTAAGACCAGCCTTTGTAGCGACCTCAAAAGTTGTTATTCAAACTCGTCTTAGACTGGGGGTGTTATGGCGCAAGTGGGAAGAGGCCTATGTGTTATGCGTTCACATGAATATCGGTTTTTCTGGGCTACCTGAGTTGGCGATCAGCCTCGAGCAGCAGCACCAGCGCCAGCGGGTAGTCGTGTTGCTTGGCGGCGGCCCTGCCTCGCTCGTGCAGGGCCAGTCCCACCAGCAGAGAGCGACGCTCCGCTGCTGGTAGTTCTACTGCCTTGCCGGACTGGTCCTCTAACTGATAAAAATACCACATCACATCACTATAAATCACTTTTTCAATTTATATACACACGCAATCATGTTAAGAGCAATACCTTCATATACTCATCATCAGCCATGCCGTCCACGTATTCAGACAGGAGTGTGGCATCATCACGGACTGTCTTCATCTCCATATACATTGTGTCTTCCTTCTTCACGTCTTCAGGGGTTTCTAAAACAACAGGTACAATGAAAAAAATGCGAAGTAGCACGTTTAAAAAGTAAAGCTTATAAACACACAGATATAAATTGTTAGTTAATAATTAATTAAACTTAGAAAGTATATAGAAATAGAAACCAAGAAGAGAAATAGTTTTGTTTTTATTAAACTATCTTAAATCAGAACAGTGTAGTTAAGTTATGCAATAAAATAAACAAAACAATAGTAAAAATAATGCGGTTATTGTTGACTGGATTTCTATGGCAACAAAAGATTACGAAAATCAACTTTATTACTACTTTGCAATAAAGGTGGTCTGAATATAAAGTGTCAGAATATTACAAAATATACTGGTTTTCAAAAAGTTCTAGGACACAAGGAAAATACCAATTATACCATTTCCAAGTATTATGAATGATAACATATTATAAAGAAAGGTCATGGCCTCACACAAGAAAATCCCAGGGTTTCATAACAAAAAAAAAAATATACAAAAAAATATAAATAATAAATTCTTAGAACGTAATAAACCTCTGATTCAGACTTATATTGTGACAACTATAATATATTCCGTACACTCATGTAATACATACAAATAAACTATCATTCATCATGATCATCACCGGGAGACCTACACTGTTGAACAAAGGCTTCTCCTAAAGATCTCTACAACAAACAAGTACTTGCCGCTAGCATCCACCGGTTACCATTGACCTTGACAATGTCAAGTCTGCAATCCCCAAGATGTCTTCCAAGTGTAGGAATTGTGGTAAACCCAACAATAATTATTGTATCTGTCTAAATATACTGACCAGCCATAACAAGAGCCATCAACATGATCCCATTCTTCATTCCTTGTTCACCTATGCTTGGAGACGGCTTAATCACTTTCCCATTGAATATTAATTTTACCCTGAAATTGAACATTTAGCAAAAAAATTTGTTTTATTATAACACAGAAAGAGGATGTTCACAGAAACTTTGTATAATAAACCAGTTGAGCCCTGTAGTTTCATCAGTGGCCTCCCTGTTTACATGAGATATGTTTTCATCAAAATCGCATCTAATCCCTAGTTTGTGGATCGATTTTGATTTGACAAAAATATCAATAGTAAAGGAGGTGGTCCTATATAAATTCAATTGGATGGACAGGCCTGTTGGTCTAGTGGTTAGTGACCCTGACAGCTAAACTAGAGGTTGTGGGGTTCGATTCCCACGCAGGATAAATCTTTGTTTGATGAGCATGATCATTTGTTCTGTGTCTGGATGTAATTTTATCTATAAAATGTATGTATTTAGAAATATATAAGTATGTTTATCAGTTGTCTGGTTGCCATAATACAGGCTCTGCCTATTGTGAGCTGTTCAAAGATATTAAAAAAAAAACATCAAAATTGAGTCAGTAGTTTGGTTTAATTAGGAAAAAATACCAAGAATGTCAAACTGAATATGTGTATTTAGTACTACCCTGCAATTGTTCCTTTTAATTTATTGAATTTCTCTGTTTACATTTATGTATAATATAATATAGTGTCATGTACACGCATAATACATTTATAGACCATTACAATATTTAGTTTTTATTTCATACCTGTTCTCCGCTACCCCAATTTCTTCAGCAAGAGTGGCAATCAGCTCACTTCCAAGCACATCCAGCTTCTTCTGTATCTTCAGCATCCTGGGTTTCTCCCCAGGGATGGTGGCCTTGACCCTGAAGGTCGCAAACCCTGTCTCCTTGAACTCCGCATTTGCTTTGGATCTCTCAATGGAGTGCAGTTGCAGTTCACGCAATGCATTGAGTATGGTTTCACTATCGAGAGATAACTCTTTTGCGTACTTTGCAGCGAGATCCTGTGAGAACAGTGTAATGGACTTATTTTAGATTTATTTTGTAACTCTGTCTGCCTGTCAGTCTGTTGTGCTTTCACACCAAAACCACTGAACCAATTTAAATTAAATTTGGTACACAGATACTTTATAGCCTGAATAAGGACATATATTTTTTGCCGCAATAACCGACATCCAAACGGGTGGAGCCGCGGGGAGCAGCTAGATTACAATAAGTACAATAAATTAAGTATGTTGCAAATAGTAATAATTATTATGATGTATTATTGCGTAATTTCAGATAAATATTAACTGAAATGTTATTGAAGTATCAGAACGCAAATTAACTTACAATATGAGCATAGTTAGCGCTATTTAAAATCGAATTATAAATAAATAAAATAAACAATGTAAATATTTTGAGCAATATTTACGTAAATATTACAAATCTAGCAATATCTGTGACAAGTAAATTAATAAGCTTATTACTTTCTATTGTTAGTAATCACACGATTCCAATAATATCCGTGACGATGTAAACAAAAATAAAATAATCGATTTTGTACCTTTAAACTCTGAGTTACTTCATTGTCTTGTGCAATAAAGGGAGACTCCCATAATTTCACCTTTTCTTCATTCAGTTTAGCGCGCAACTTTATCAATAAATCTTCATGTTGGAGATTACTCTCCATTTTTGAGGAAAAGAAGACAAACAACTATAACAAACAAGATGATTCGCGAAAAAGTCAAAATAATTTCACGAAATTCAATTCCTTTTTTGACAGTTGACATTGACATGACATAACTACGGAGTTACGGACGGCACATGAAAATCGAGTTTGTTTGGTTCAAGCTATTTGAGATTTTCCAATTCTTACAAAATAATATTTGTTTAGTTTCAT
Organism: Diachrysia chrysitis; assembly: GCA_932294365.1. Lineage (NCBI taxonomy): Eukaryota > Metazoa > Arthropoda > Insecta > Lepidoptera > Noctuidae > Diachrysia > Diachrysia chrysitis. Next base: position 425,019 of record OW028659.1, on the reverse strand, counting down.
ATAATATTCGTATGGGCTCTTTTTCAAATTACATAACATTATTATCACAGTTCATTTTTAGTAATTAATAATAATACATCGACACGAGCAGTAAACAAAAATAAAGTACTCTATGATCGACACTAAACGCATATTACGTTACATTTCCCGTAAATTAGAATAAAATAAATATTATAATATAATATTCTTTAGTCAGAATCAAGTAAGTAGCTTCATTTATTATAAACCCCAAAAGAATGTATATTTTTTTAAGAAATTATTATTATCTAAATTCTATCTTTCTTTATAGGCGGGACTATTGGCCCACCTCGTATAATTGAGTCTATAGTAAATTACTTTTATTATTCAATAATAGCTAAGAATAATAGGGTAGCATTTATAAAAGTGCAGTAGTTGCTAAAGTACGTACACTTCGATAAAGATACCTACTTACTTAATATTTTTGCACTGTAATATTAAATAATTAGGATTTTATTGGTAATTACTTTCACACTAAATAAAACTCTATAATTAGATAAACTTTTATTATTCAAACATTTCCTGTTGCGTTTGCAGGCACTTAATAAAAAAATGGCGAGTAGGAGACTCTTAAATCTGAGTGTGGCAAGTAAGTTTTAAAAATAAGTTTAACAAATATGGGTACGTTATTAATTTTCTTAACTAAGCACAAGATCCATTAAATATTAAGATTAGGCCTTACTTGGCCAGGTTGATTCGTACATGTGAATTGTATAACTATACATTTACGTACCGAGGCGAGTACCCTCGATGTCTCGCGTTGATCTTTGAAAATGCTTTCAACAACATAAGAATTATGCAATAACAAAGAACTATCTTCTATACATATAGGTAGTACATATTATAAAACAAAGTCCCCCGCGTCTGTCTGTGTGTCACTATACAGCCAAAAACAACTAAAAATATTTTTACAGTGTTTTTAATTGATAAAGTAATTCAAGAGGAATGTTTGTGTGTATAATTTTAATTTTATATACCTATTTAGGTATATTTTAATTTATTATACGTTTAAGGTACTAAATGAGGTGGTAAGTTATGTGTTAATAATCTATTTTTCGTATAGGCAAAAAGAGAAGCGTTGACGTAGCAGAACGGTTATTAGATAGTTTAGTAAATAATACATTTTGTTTCTCTTGCCCAGCTGTTCTCCTGTCGTTTCACGTCGCTAACTGCTACATCCTCCTGACTGCCAACCTGGAGGATGTCCACTCTATAGCCAAGCAGATAGCAGCCTCTCCCGTGGCTAACCAGCTCAACAAAATAATCCGCCGCGCCTCCTCCGTCTTTAATGACCACCTCTCCAAAAATGGAGGTGGAAACATCATACGTCAACGCGCTGAAGAAACCGATGGTCCGTAATCAGTTCTGTGGTAGCTCCTGAATTGTTTGTAAATATTTTAATTTATTCATCATTATTTCAGTTTCAGTCGGTGCTGATGACAATAATTTTGATGTCTGGAAGCCTGACCCTAACAAGGGTAATTACAATCTACTTTTTTAAAATATTTGAAACTATTAAAACTTGAATGGAGTTTTTTCCAGTTAATTTTTAGCTGTTCCAGGTTTACACTGGATCACCATTGTCTTTACAAATGTTAACAGGGTTGGATGCTCTACGCGCAAGGGCCTCCGACACCGAAGCCAGCGAAGCGTCCGGGGAAAATAATGATAATGTAGAGAATAGAGTGGAGAGGAGATACTCCGGCGCCTCAGACCTGGTGGAGCTCGGCAAGAACGCCAGCTTCTACCTCAAGTCCATCAAGAAGATCTTTGAGAGTGTTTAGATTGTAATAAACCTATCGTAAATTGGGAATTTCTTGTTTTATTTTTATAGAACACTAATAGTTTCCCGCGGCTCCGCCCGCGTGGGTGACTGTTATTACGGCAAAAAATACCCTATGTCCTTTCTCTAGACTATCTGTGTACCTAATTTAATTTAAATCAGTCGATTCGCATTTATAATATTAGTAAGGATTTACGTATTCATTTGCTAGCAAATCTAAGCCATTTTTTGTTGGTGTAGCAGTGTTACGCTTTGTGTGTTAGGGTGCAAAATGCAGTATCACCCTCAAACTTCTACTTAATACCGTCGCAAAGCAGCATTGCCATTGCGGTTTGTTCTAGGCTCGAGAAAACCGTAGGCCAAAATTTATTTTCAAGGCTAAAAAATGCATTTCCAATATCTGTCTTTGGAGTTGTACAGAAGGAACTTACTATCAGATGTGCCGCGTGCTAGGTACCTTGCTGAATATAAAACAAAAGAAGCTTAGGTTTAGACCCGAGACAAGTCAAACGTTACAATCTTTTCCACGATCACTTTGTCAGAATAAAGTATTCGTAAAATTAGTCGGTTAGCATCAAAATAATAAGTAGGACACAAAAGCTTAGACTAGATATACGTGACAATATTCTCTTGTTCCTATTTATGCGGCTGTTATTAAGGGTAGTATGCAGCGAAGGTAATTGATACGATACCGGGTATTACGCTTTGTCATCTACATAACAAAGTAAATTAAATTATCGGAAAATTAACGCATTGCCTTTCTGAGAATTGCTAATCTGGGATGCATGGGATGCTGGAATTAACTAAAACTGAAGTATGCAGTGGAGCTCAAATATTATAATTTGTCAAGGAATTAAATAATTATACTTAATTGATTTTCTTTAAATAGGTATAAATTTGTGGCTTTTACTTATTCATCTGTAATTAAATACAAATAGTAGAAAGAAAAACTAAAACCTCAGGCAGGACTTCGAACCGGCGACTACTGGCTCAACGCGCCTGTCGCTTTACTAACTAAGCTACCGAGGTCACGGCTTCGAAGTTAAAATTTTTCGTATGCGAAATCTTATAGTGAACCAATCTTTCGTTTGGTCTCACAGACTCTGATTAACAATGCGTCAATTCAGAAGTCCAAGAGATGTTGCAGCCCAATACTTATTATTTTTAATTATTTGTTATAGTGGCTCAACGCGTAGTCGCAGGTTCGAGTACTGCCTGAGGTTTAAGTTTTTCTTTCTGCTATTTCTATTTAAATACAAATATTCGCTCTACATGCGTTAATGCGTAACAAATTATTTAAAATAATAAGTATCTATCTAGTATCTATGTTTAAAATCCAATTAAAGTTCTCAGTTCAGAAAACACCTCTATCACCTCTCTCGATATCTATCCTCTTCTTCCTGTTGTAACATAAATTTTACCGATGAATTCGCAAAATCTCATTCCATAACATCTAGCCCGTGTCCCATTCACGTCGTAGGTAGTAAACAAGCATCGCCAAGCCCTTTGTCCGTTCCCCGGCCGTCGCATCTGTACCTAGCGGGGCGGCATGTCACAGAATCACATCTTGTGATTAGATTTTCGGCGAATTCACTGACGTCAGATTATATGGCATGTTTTGTTGTAACTCCGTTGCTAAGCTTGTTATCCCTTACTGTGTTATTCGTAGAAGATATTCCATTGAAATATAATTTGATAGTTATGAAACTACTGTTTGACTGATCGTGGCTTTGGAAAAAAATATTTTGTACAGGTATTTGAAAGTAGATTCTTAGAAAATGTACAACATCATCACCACTTAAACGCAAAAAGACAGGTTTATGTTAAAAAAAAATAATCTTTACATAATGTAAAACAAGGTCGCTCCTGGTTTTTTACGCTTAGATCTTAACTACGCAACGGATTTTAATGCTGTTTTTAGCAATAGATAGAGTGATTCAAGAGGGTGGGTTATATTTATAACTAGATGTCCCCCGCGACTTTGTTCGCGTGTTTTAAACTTAAACTTTTTTCAACGCTCTTTAATTTTTGCAACATTTTTCATTTATGCTCCGCTCGTATTGGTCGTAGCGTGATGTTATATAGCCTATAGCCTTCCCCAATAAACGGACTATCCAACACAAAAAGAATTTTTCAATTCGAACCAGTTTCGGAGATTAGCGCGTTCAAACAAACAAACAAACAAACAAACAGACAAACAAACAAACTCTTCAGCTTTATAATATTAAGTATAGATATAAGCATATTGCACATGAACAAAGCCGGGGAGGCTCGTTAGTAAAATTATAATTTGTTATTATTCCTTTCACAAAATAACTACACTACGATGCCTGGCGATGAAAACACATGTTACCTTGCATATTTAACCTTTTCTCAGTCTAGCATCTTCCAAAACTATCAGGAAGGTGTGTCGTCTCTACAATACGTACCGTTTTATTTATTGGCTCGCCGAGGCATGCAATAAATGCCTTTAAACGAACCAACATTGTGGCGAAGGCATATTGGATGCTGTCGAGTGTCTCAGAGATATTGTACCGAAGCTGTCTTACGATGCAGTTGAGAAATTCTGAAGCTGACTTTAATCAAACTAATCAGTTGTTGAGCATAGTTTCTGTATATCATATTCCGGTACTGAGGCTGTAGTCTCTTCTCAGTAGACATCGAAATTAAGACGATATTCAGTAACTTTAAGGGGTTTATCCTAAAGCCGTAAAGGGCGATAAGGTCGTAATTTTGCGATAAAGTTTGATGAGACACTGATAACCATCGATAAGTTAGATAGCAGAGACTACTGAATACCGTTATAAGAGGATAATTAGGGCTTTACGACTGATCGTTGTCGTTCAGCGACCGCTATATATGTAGACAGGCTTAGGATACTTAATATTATAAAGAGGACAGATTTGATTGTTTGTTTGTATTGAATAGGCTCTAAAACTACTGGACCGATTTGAAAAATTCTTTGACTGTTTGGAAGCTACACTATCCCCGGGTGACAGGCAATATAATATTTTTTAATCTTACATTTATTGTTAGATACCCATGCGAAGCCGGGGGGGCTGCTACTAGTTAATAAATGTATTGCTTTGGCAGATATTCTATTCTAGTATTGAGTTCTGCGGGCCGTAACTTTATAAGATTATAATAAGAAGTTTTGATTGATCTTATTGAATGAAATTGAAATTGTTTATTATGCAATTTGTATATAAAATCACTTTTACCCGTCACTATTTTTGAGCTCGCTGTAGTCGACATTTCCTAACTACTTACCTGCCCTCAGAAGAAATGTCGAAACAAACTCAGGGGTCTCAGTCTCTTTTAAAGTCTAGAGAATATTGATTCACGAGTAATAGTGTGTAATAACTGGACTGGTCCTTTGAAGAAATAACCAGTAGATCGATATGAATAAGTCTGTGCCAGCAGGTGGCAACCTACAATATTACAGGATGATATTTTTAAACGCCACCTGGATGGAAATTACGTTCCCTAAATACTCGAGATAGCAATCTACTCGAAGTAACATACGTTTATTTTTAAAACTATATGTACCTAATTTAACTACTTATCATAACCATTTTAGTAGTTTGTTCATTTTATATATGTATAATGAAAAAAAATAATTTACTAAAAATACTATACCTACAACTGCAAAACTAGTTAAGAACTGAGGTAGCAAGCGTATTTTCAAAAGACTGTGAACGCATTATTTTTTATTTTTTTAAATAAAGTAATGTTTCCTTTGCTATTACCAGTAATTAGGGTACTTTTACATCAAGTGCCATCAGAAATTTCATCCTGTATATTGTATTACTTATTTCGACTCGTGACCAAAATGGTTAGTTAGTAAAGTATAATAAAGGCATTAACAGACGAAACCTAAAGTACCTTTAAGGTCAGGACCTAAGTAGTATTAAGTAACTACTAAGGTAGGTACGAAAATTTCACAAATAATAATTACATTTCAAACCGACAAATGAAACGGTTACAGACAATTCCAAAAGTCTTCAGAAGTAAGTCGTTACTTGATCTCAATTTTCTTAACTTTGGAAAGTTCTCAAGTATCTTTAGCAAGCAGACACTTCTAAAGTATGAAATTATAGAATAAATTCCAGTATTTACTGAACTACTTTCCAAAAAGACATTTTTACGAAACACTAAACATTTTTTTTATGTTCCTAGGTATTTAAAAGCCTTAGAAAAAGAGGGTGTTCTTTATTTTCTTTAAAAAAAAATTTTATTTTATTTTTTTACAAGTGCCTACCTATTTATTAAACCACTCTTTGTATTTTCATGTTTCAAAGTAAGAGGTATTTGACGAAAATAGACAAGCCAAAAGGTCGTTAGTTAAGTGCAAGCAAGCATTTGAGTCACTTTAAATTTGACCAGTGTTCTGTAACGGCTTTTTTAGCCAGTTATCTACAGTTGGTTTTATAAATGACGTCATAATTTTGTCTCTACCTTATTTTGTTTGCACGCGTAATATGTTGTACCTAATTCGTAATCTATGACGACTACAAGACGGTAAAAAAACAATTACAAAGAACCTGTCTGTAATTTCATGTAGAATTCAATGAATCGAAGATAAACGTGAAAAACATGTCTAGAATATTAACAGTATGTCATAAGTTTTAGGGAAATATAGGACAGTACCGGAGCTACCTACTCACAAACGGTAAAACAAGAGAGACTCTCATAGCAGCTACCTAACATATACATTTTATACTTACAAGCTTAGACTATTCGGAGATTTAACAGGCCTGGATTTAACGTCCAAGACTGCTACAAAAATATTTCATTTCGATGATTTTTAGGGATTAATTGAACAAATTAAGTTTTGTAAAGCAGATTTCTTGACTAAACCTAACCTAAGATTTCCTCATTAAATAGGAAAAAAAAAGACATTAACTAAAAATATAGTTAAATAGGTGATTAAATTATTTAGACTGGTCTGACTCTCTAGGTAGTTAGGAAAATCGCTAATCATTTAATCAAATGTATCTCCAACTGCGTAAAGCAATCTCCTAATTAACCAAATGTTCTAGACTGGATTACAGACGTCTAAAATTGGACACCCTACTCACTAGTCGACTATCCAGACAATATGTCTAATAGAATCAGATAAAAAAACAGACAGAAAGCCACATGCCGCCATCAATCAAATTATTTCTACGCGTCAAAGATAAGAAAGAAAAGAACTCGAATTCATATCTTTTCTACAATTTATCACTAGTTTCTTAATGGATGGTAACCCAACTTAAAAGTTACTCTTCTTAAAACTAAGAATTCGAGAAGATTTTTAAACTTTGCTTGAGTAAAGCTCACTTCTATGAGAATTCTTAAAGAGAGCTTAGAATAGTTGGTGCGTTTTACAAAACGAGTGTTGCTAACGTAAGTTTAAGTTAATGATTGTTTACTCAGTTTTTTCTTAAAAAATTGACTTCCACACGAGGTGCATAAATCCTCCATCGCGGGGGGTTTTACAATTATTTACTTTCACATGTACAAATAACACACAGACTTTGAACAACCATTTTTGGATCGCATAAATGTTTGTCCTATCCGAGGATCGAACCTGCAGCACGTCGCGCACGGTGGTATTTATAGCGTGGTGACCTATACCACTCGGCTATCTATGTTATTATTTGACAACTATTTTGCAGTAAGTGCTGCTTATTTATTGGCGATTAAATAGTAATTTTATAAAAATTTTAAATTACCATTAAATAAATTTTACATTCATGATTTTTCTCTCTTTATTTATGGATCTATTTGATTTAAAGGTCATCAAAAAAGTTTGAACTCAATAAGAAGGTACACTAGTTTGCGAGCAGAGCGATAATTGATCCTAGTTCAGGTTCAGTTCGTTCTTCGTACCTTTTTTTTCGTTTTCGTGACCTTTTACAAAAATATTCAACATCTGCACAAGTTCCATCCAAAATCGATCAGAGAGAACTTAGAGTAAACATAGACAAGCATAGAGCGCGCGCATCGGTAGTAGCCTCTTATGCCAAGCGTAAGCACATTGTTAGCTAAATGTACTACGCTCGTTTACTGATTTATGTGATTTTCCGTGCGGCGACAGACGTTTATGCGAAAATATGAACGGTTACAATATTCTAATATTAGGTTTTGAGATTAGGTTTTCAATAAAACGGTGCGCTTTTTTGACACAAATTTTTCGATTTTACATGTTCGTACTAGTGCGAACGGATCTATACTAATATTATAAAGCTGAAGAGTTTGTTTGTTTGTTTGTTTGAACGCGCTAATCTCAGGAACTACTGGTTCGAATTGAAAAAATCTTTTTGTATTAGATAGTCCGTTTATTGAGGAAGACTATAGGCTATATAACATCACGCCACGACCAATAGGAGCGGAGCATAAATGAAAAATGTTTCAAAAATGAAAAACCGTTGAAACTAAAACACGCAAACAAAGTCGCGGGGGACAGCTAGTACTCGATATGTGTGCTCTATAGTTTAGTTATTTATACCTCTAAGGAATAGAATGATAGTCCCCGAGTATCCAAAACATTCAATTTACATACTCAGGTATATTGAGATACATCTCCGCTGTATGCGCCGCCTGTTGTTATTTCACTTTGTCTGTATTGTTATTAAGGATTACAATAGAAGTGGAAAACCTCTTGGAAAGGCACTTTAGAGACGAATAATAGGACTGGGTATGAAAAGGAAATATCAATTTAGTCTAACACATAAATAAAAAAAGACAAAAAAACCTCGTATATTTTCTTTTATCAAATCAATGAAAAATGACAAAGTTAAAGTTCTGGAGTGGGGGTTGTGACGTCAATTGTGGGTAAAAATTGTAGCCACAAGTGTCGTTACGCGACATTTCCATTTACTGTACCTTCCTCATCGTTTATTTATTTAAAAAAAATAAAAATAAATAATCTAATACATGTATCTATCGTATTTATTTTCAACGTAACGATTAAATAAAAAAAAGAGTTCGATATCCTATTGTGTTCGATGTTTTTACACAGAGGGATATGCGTATAAATTTAACACTGACTAAAATAAGTATTGTATATTTTTAGCTTCTCAAAATAAGTATTTGCATAATAGTATGAATTTACATATCCATACATATTATAAAAGAATGTCCCGCGCCGCGTTTGTCTATCATTCTATCTGAACGCCATATACTCAAAAACTAACAACGGATTTGTGAACGGACTAATGGATAGAGTAAATTAAGGGGAAGGTTTGTTTGAATATGTATTTGTATAATTCATTAATGTTTTGTCTACCCGAGTGAAGCCAGGCGGGTCGCTAGTTATATATAATTCCTAAGGTATATATACCTATATTCGTGTGGTCCTGGTAATCAAATGTTGAGTCAAGAGCCAATAAGACATGGTTTGGGACAAGGTTACTTAGAATAATTACAAATTGATACTGTTGGTAAGATTTTTATTTGTATTCAATACTTAGTCCAAGATGAATCAATAAACAAGCAAAATGTGTTAGTTAAGTGCTTTTCATTCTTTACTACTTTATTTTTTTAAGTTATAATTTACTTGAGAATACCTGAAACTTAGATAAAGCAACAATTTACAGAGGCCAGAACAAAAATCCGAAAATCAAAGACAATATTAAAAACATAGAACTTTTTTTACCACATAGGTAAGTATAACCGAGTGAGTCTCTCATAGTTGTATTTTGTTTATTGAACTAACTTGCATTTAAACATTTTTTTTATTATTATTTTAAAGAAGGCTTAAAGACTAATTACATCTACAAATAAACAAATACCTACAGTTGCTAATGACAAGCCTCCACAATATGTGTATGTTATTATATTATCATAACCTTTACGTAACCTATTTATTTACGTATAAAATATGAAATTTAGTGTATTATATAATTGCAAGCGTTGATTTATTTGCACATCAATAGAGTTTGGGCGCTGATAAATAATTATTACATTTTACTAAAGTATTGTCTGGCTTATATCTGTCTTGCTGTGCAGGAAGGAAGTACAAAGAAGATCGAAAATATTACAAAAAATCCTTTATAATCAGTTGGTCAGTTGATAAAGCGAGGTCGGTTAGAATAAAACTTATCGATCCGCTTACTGGTTCGTTAGTTAATTAAGTTAATAAGACAAACGTTCTGGAACGCAATTAGTGGGAAACAATCAGCACTAGCCGATAGCGAGCTTTGCTAAAGCTTCGGCTAAATTACGCTTATTTTGTACTTATTTGTTGAGAAATCTTGTGAATTTGTGCGAATACTTAATAATACTGTAGGTGACTTCGGTAGTGCGATTTAGATGTTAATAGCAACTGAAAAATATACAGAGTGGCGATAAGGTTATCAAATTAACTAAATTAAACATGATTGTACTCATCAATACGAACAACTTTTACTATGGAGACACGTGAGAAATCGTGAAAAAACATATCTGTTCCATACATTTATGTTCATTTTATAGAGATTTTATTAGTTAAGAGTTTAGTTTTATTTTAAGTGTATATAAAGTTAAGTTTATAAATATTTAAAATTGTTAATTGTTAATATATCCTTCTCACTTAACTCTACAAAATGTATAAGGCAGCCGATCTATTTTCGCAATTTGGTATGTCTCCATCGTAAATGTTGATCATGTGTTTACGCCACTCACTAGAAACTAAACTTGATTTGAAATTCAGGAACTTTCCAAACTGACGGTGACTTACGTAATTTGTTGTTACCGCTGTTAAACAAGCGACTCATAGTAAGTAATACTCTCGTGTCGCAACTAAGTATTATTTAATAACGGGATGTTTTAGTAAACCTTCTAGTGTTATGACTTAAATACTTATACTCTTTAGGGTTCCGTACTACAAGGGTGCCAATAGACCCTATTACTAAGCTTCCGCTGTCCATCCATCTGTCTGTCAGCGGAGTGTAACATGTAAACTTTAAAAGGTAGGGATTAGAATTTTTACAGAGTGTGTATTTCTGTTTCCATTATAACAAAAAAAAAGTACAAAAAGGGCTCCATAAAATAGTACGGAACCCTTCATGTGCGAGTCCGAATCGCTCTTGGTCGGTTTTATTTTTCTTCCTTCCCATTTTCCAATTTGCATACCCGACATTTATCTATAACTAGCTGTCCCCCGGGACTTTGTTCGCGTGTTTGAGTTTCAACGGATTTTCATTTGTGCAACATTTTTCATTTATGTTCCGCTCCTATTGGTCGTAGCGTGATGTTATATAGCCTATAGCCTTCCTCAATAAACGGACTATCCAATACAAAAAGATTTTTTTAATTCGAACCAGTAGTTCCTGAGATTAGCGCGTTCAAACAAACAAACTCTTCAGCTTTATAATATTAGTATAGATATAAAAATGAATCGCTGAATGTGTTGCTAAGCGCAAATCTCGAGAGCAGCTGTACCGATATTGCTAATTCTTTTGTAAGAATTTTCCTTGAAGTACGGGGATGGGTCTTACGGAAAGAAAAATAAAAAAATAATAATTAAGAATCGACTGTTAGGCGGTACGAAGTTCGCCGGGTCAGCTAGTATACTTATAAAGGAAACAGTTTTTTATTCGATCCGAAGTTAATACTGCTACTTATAATGTCAATCATTTTAAATCCTATATTAGGTACTTTATGAATGTTTTAAACTTGAGAATGGTTAATAACTGCAGATGAACTCGGGCAATCACGTTTTGCTCCATCATTTATATAAAACTTCAGCCATTCGCTGTCGTTAGGTAATCTCTCTTTTAGAGTTTCTCTTAAATTGTTTTTAAAGAGCGTTGTTTTATAAGGTCTAAAAATATAAAGATGCAATTAATCATCTAGAAGTATAAAGACCTTAACCTCAAACATATTTACACAGAAAAATGTATTGGTTTCACATAAATGTTGAACAAACCGATTTTTATAAAACCCCTTCTGAACCCCCGATCGATGGCAAAAATAATTATTGAAATTGATCCACAATTGCCGGTGACATAGCATAACAAACATATAAAAAAATACCGGCGAATTGAGAACTTCTTCTATTTGAAATCGGTTAAAAATTAAGAGCAGCTTTGAGATATTGTATTATACTAGTTACTAGTAGTCGATTTATTATTTAATACATGTTTCTCCTACACCGTATTTTACTATATTGCCTGCAATTGAAAAGGCGTACGTAAATGTCTTAATGACCCTAATTTGTAAACCCATTCGCATGTGCGCTGTTTTTTCCAAACGAAAACTTATGGGTACCTACGTGAACAAAAAGTCTATTAAGAGCAGATGCTGTTCCCCCGTTTCGATTGTACAGTCTACTGCTCGTGGGTCGTAACAACGGAAAAACGAAAATAATGCTCACGACTTTGAAATAAAGTTGGTGTTCTCGTGATAATGTTATCATATCGCAGTCATCGTTCTAGATACTATATAGGAGTGTGCATCTACGGTCAGGTTTTCCTTAGAATACTTCATTATACCAATAGGACGTTACCTGTTACACCAAATTACATTAAATAAGGCCAAGAAGGCATCTGAATGTCGAGTGAGACTTGCTACCGACTTTGAACCGAGATAGGAATGAATTGAAGCTACATAAGTAAACGAAATGTTCGATTCAAAATAAATAAAACGGCCGAACAAGGACACGACGAACGGAATGAATCATGAGCATTTGTAAATCATCAAAATCCGACCACTTGAGCCTCTATGAAACTATCGCCATACAACCTCATATAAATTCGTTAACAGGCACGCATCGTTGAGACTAGAGTCGTTAAGTATCGGAGGCTTGACAAAGGACCTTAGTGGTTATATTCCTAAAGTAAAACCATAGACGAGAAAAATAACGTTGGGATAAAGAAAATGATTTTCTGTAAAGACCTGGATAAAAATTGTGTTTAACTGCGCAAAATGATAGAAACAGGCTGAGATATCCTCCTAGGTTCCCAGCAGATGAAAATGTTATTTTAATTATATGTTTCTTCGGTGTGATTATTCCGTGTAAAACACTTCTACTCCGAACCTGTTAACAAGGTTTAGGTACGTGTGTAGGGTTCTTTAAGGGGTTTTTGGAATAACGAACTGCAGGAATACTCAGTGCAAGGAAAAAATATAATTCGGTGTTAACTGTACAAGATAATGGCAGCAAGTGAAAGTCGGTAGACACAACATATTGTTTGTAAATTAGTTAATTAGCGTTAATTCGGCCGTCAGAAGGTTGTTGCTATTGCAATACCATCAGGCGCTCCAACAACGTGTGTCTAAGGCCAGGTTCCTAAATTCAAAAACGATTCGTTTTGCTTACGGGCGGTAGAATTTTCTTCATTTTGCTTTGAAAATTCTACCGTCCGTTAGCAAAACAAATTGTTTTTGAATATAGGAACAAAGCATTAGTCACCTTCAAAGGCATTAGCGAATGAGTTCGCGTTTTTACTGAATGACAAATGTTTTTTAAATCGATTGACTCAAAGTCAGAAGCTGTACCTTTTTAGGTTGAATAATATTTATGATTAGGTAATCGTTTTGTTAAAAATATGAAATCATTCAAATCAAATTATTTATTTCTCATGAACCTCAAAAAGGCGCTTAAGAAACGTTAAAATTACAATCATAAATGACTCTAGGTGCGCGGTTCCAAAATGTTCTTCCTATGTAAAAGAACCGGCAAGAAACTCCATTTCTCATGGTATTTTAAAAGAAATAAGATTTATATAAATTTAAGATACATCTATACTAATATTATAAAGCTGAAGAGTTTGTTTGTTTGTTTGTTTGTTTGTTTGTTTGTTTGTTTGTTTGTTTGTTTGTTTGTTTGAACGCGCTAATCTCAGGAACTACTGGTTCGAATTGAAAAATTATTTTTGTGTTGGATAGTCCGTTTATTGAGGAAGGCTATTTAACATCACGCTACGGCCAAAAGGAGCGGAGCATAAATGAAAAATGTTGCAAAAATGAAAAACCATTGAAACTAAAACACGCAAACAAAGTCGCGGGGGACAGCTAGTTCTTAGATAAAGAGCGTCAGTCAACAACATTTAGACATCATTGATTTAAATTAGAGTGATATAATTATTTCCTTCTCTATATTATCGCACAGTGCCTGTTAGCGTGTTGACCCCTATTCCTCTATCCGTTATTCCATAAAGTCAAAATATACTAAACTTGAAACTTCCATATGGAAATCCATATAGAACATTCTACGCGTAGAACATAGCAGACTTGCATTCCGTAAGTTATAATGGCTAAAATGTTGTGTTATTACATTATAGCAACAATGCGGGTAGTCCAAACTTGCTCGCCACTCAATTGTTTCAAACTGAGGCGAGTGGCCATAGGTGGCGCTGATTTAATTATACAACTTTGTGTAGGTTACTTTTGTGGAGTAACTGAGAGCGTGAAGAAAACAAATGGTGACACTTGGGCAGTACTATTGGGGTTTGACCCGCCTAGTGCCCATTTCTGGGATAGAACATTTTATGTGTTACTTTAGGTTCAACTAATATCCGAGGCCCAATACAAATCCGTAATAGAAATTACCACATACCACCGAAAGTCTATGTATATTGCCTACGTGAAAAAGTGAAAAATATCCAGCCATTCTTATACTTTAGCGTTTAAAAAATTCTCGCTCATTTAGGTACTGAATATCTTTGGTCATATTTTATATTTGTAGGAGGAACTTGTAGAGTTCCTCCAACAAATATAAAATCATAAATAATATCTTAAATATATTCTAATCAAATTATTTATTAGAGAAAGTACTTAGAGAAATAAGGAAATATTTAAAAAAGTTTCTTTAACAAATGTAGCTTTTTGGATAACTGTGTAGTTTCTGTGTCGCTTTAACTAAAGTTATAACTTTTCGGTATCGGTTTAGGCCAGCTGGCAAACTTTGTCGTCGCTAAGCTGGCGTATTCCCTCCAGTCCTGCCCACTTAGTAAAGTTAGCCGTATCAATCTTAGAACACACTAAGTTAGGCATACTGCACTATTTGGACATTATATACAAAATTTAATAATTATGTTTTTAGTCAATTGTAAATATTGAAAAAAATAATTAAAGGTTTTTTTTAGTAAATGCCACAGTTTTTTATATACTTATAAATATAAGTACCTATTTATGTACACACACAACATAATATAGAAACAACATACATATAATCGAACAGACGTACAATGGTGCTGCTTATTTCTTAAAATCTCTAGAGTAGGAAAAGTGTTTTTTTTTTTAAATTGACCCCAATGTATATATTTTATTAGATTACTGTCGGAAGTTGTTGTAATATAATGCTGCATTTCGAGCTAACATTTCGTTAAACGACAATTGTTTCCAACAATTTTATTAACTAAAATTATTCGGTTTAAGACTCTAAATTTAGCCCTAATGCCTTCGAACCGTATCGTAAACTTAATTCAAAGCTGTATAAATGTACTTATTGAAAAGTATTATGCACAAGACTTTAATAAGTTTTTTAATATAAGCAATCTAAAAAGCCGTACTTTTCTGCGTTATTATTTTGTACACTATGATTAAAAAGAAAGGATGGATGGATGTTAATATATTTTTAGTGTATGAACAGTGTACTTAATGTATTTTGATGAAATTCAGAACACCATAATTTGTACCATGGCTTAACATAGGATATTTTACCCTGATAAATACAATTTTAAATATATACAACCTTAATTCAATATACAATTAAAACTAAACTAAACCCTTAACAAATAAAAAACTCAAAAAAATTGCGTCAATAAAAATTATCCACATCGCTGTCGACTGGAAGTGTACCCAAAAGACTGGCGGCATTTCCACGTTGTATGGCAATAGTTATTCTCTGTCCAAGGTAAAAGCCAGCTCTCGGGTCACGCGAGGAGTCAACAAGGCGTTTCGCTAGATCTTTAAATAATAGCTGTGCACTCGGACCCCACGGTCCAAGTGTTTCAACCCCAAACGGCCGGAATGTATAACTTCTAATAAGGCTGTTATATTTCCGCCGTTTTATCCTGATAGTAAAACCACGCGACGTTAGTAAACGCGGTATAGTTCAAAATTCTAGTAATCGAAGTTAGGAGGTAAAACATTTTTTATGTAGGACACGTCCTAACCTTTTATTGACATGGAGAACTTGAAACAAAAAGTCAATATCGAGTTATTTTTAGAATTGCTTTTATATCCGACAAATACATCTTCATATTTTACATAAAAAGGGTTCCGTAAATCCCTTTGTTCGTGTAATTTAAGATATCTCGTGCGTGTGCGGTACGGACGGGGCCGCTTTGTTTTTCTGTGACCGAGAGCTTTGGCCTTATGACTTATATTTCATGTAGAAGGGTTTCCCCGTTTTGGGGCTGAATGTAGGCGGTAAGTATGGGCTAATTTTAGATCGTTGAAATTTATTTTGGTTGTGGTACTTAGACTAATTTGCGTAAGAGGATTTTGGCATGAACGAATCCTTGAATTTATAAATGTATGGATTGTCCTGATCAATATACCTAGTGGCTGTTTTATTTAGTTAAATATAGATCATCATACGCTGTCCACTCTTCAGTACTTCTAAAAAGGTCTACACCTACATTTAGGTAGGATTAATGTAGTGTAGCTAATGCTATATAGCTTCAATCGTTTAATTCGGTAGTCTTTTTGGGGTGTTAGATTATTTGTTATTCAACTATTGCCAATTGCTAATTAAATTTATTTATATTTTACAGCTACCAAATAATATACTTTTAATTTGGCCTTTTTTACAGGTCAGACATTTCTACTACCACTTTAACGCTTGTAAAAATGTCACTTGGCTAGTAGGGCAAGCCCTATTTTACAAGATGAGTCTAAATTAAATGTAATAATAATAATGATAATGGGAGGTGGATTCAGCAATCATTGTTTCGATAGTCGTGACAGCCAACGGGTTAATAGCCAAAAGCCTCGACCAACACCTAAAGAGGCTTTCGTTGGGCATCTGGGTCAAGGGCTTGATTCAGAAGGCGGTACTTCCCGACACGGCGCGTATCGTGAGGAGGTTCCTCTCTCTGGAGCCCTAACCACCGGCAGCTTGGACCCTGTTCCCGATGTCGGTTGGAGACTATATTTTATATTTTTAAATGTATATTGTTCTTTTTTCTCTTGTTTTGATATATAAATGGTAATGATAATATTTTTAGTAACCTTCACGGGATACATTTATCTTAACAACTTATACTTAGTTATTTTAGTTACTGACTGACTGAGGGCTTGCCTATTTAGAATTTTCAGAACCTTTACTTTTAATTAATTACATTTATCTTGTATGGAGGTCAAATTTTGTTCCCAATTAATTAGCGCGGCGGTTTTATACTGACCCTTACCCGTGTGAAGGTGTTATAAATATTTAGTATGATTACAATCCTTTGAAACTTCTGCTTTGAACTTTGGTGAGAAGTGAACAGTTTTAAGAACTGGATATGTGGGTAGCTTCTGAAATGGAATTTATTATTTACTAGCTTTTATTTTCTAGCTACCCTTGATTTTGTCCGCGTAGAAGTCGAAAATGGTATACACTTTAGTCTATGGAAAATGTTTAGTGTAAATATACTTAATGTAAATAAAGTAATGTAGTTTTTGACATTCCGATTTTAAAGAGTATTGCATTGTACCTTCCTCATTGCACCAAGCTTTTATGTGAGTTCTCAGACCCACTCAGAGCAATAAGTTATTGCTCTGAGTGTGAGTTCAACATTTTTTTTAAAGAATCGGATTGCGTTTTCAAGCATGTGTCAAAATAAAATATAATTTAAATCAAAAGCACTGAGGAGTATGGATAATGAATATGATAATTGAATATGTTGAAAAAATCACTTTCCTCAAAATATACTCTATTACTTACGCAAATGAAAAAGAAAAAAGCTGTTATTAAAAAATATTAAACACGAAGTAGAAGTCTAAAGCATTAATGGCTCCAAATATTTATTTAGTCGGACGATCATGGCAGGAAATAAATAAACATTTGTGAAGTTGTTTTGAAAGACATGCCGTATTTACACTTCATAAAAGAATATCTGGAGCAACGGTACAAAAACACATAATATAAAAAGCCGTTTACTTCCCCGTCTTTTCCATTACTGCGATGAGTGAAGACGACTGGGGTCGTTTGGGGCCATAACCCATTATCCTCGATGGGTCATTATATCTGTGACCCCGTTGGACTCCACTCCATAGATCTCTAATGGTCTGGCTTATTTTTAAGGGACACGTAATATAATGTTTTTGTTGAGAATATTTTAGTGTTAGTGATATGGATTAGTGATATTTATTAATGTTTTTTTTTTTAAACAAGCTATACAATTGCATATTTATTATTAATAGTGGACATATGTAAGTAAGTGGTTTCATATTAATGATATTATACACAATATATGTTACCTTCATAGTTACAGACGTTTAAAATCTGATCGAGCTGGTATACTTAATGTCAAAATGTTTAATGGGCAAAATTAATAAATAGTACAAAAGATAGGATAAGCACGTAAGTATAAGAGATAGCTATCGTTGTAAACTTCCCAAATAGAAGGCATTGAGTCCTCAAAATGCGAGTGCTAGCGCTAATAAAATATCTGCCTTATTTTTAAATATATTAACATTGTTTCAGTCCTGGCAACTTTTTTTTTGGAAATAAAAAAAAAAAACTTAACAAGTCTAAAGGAGCAAGGAGACTGAATTTTTATAATACTTTATTTATTATTGTCACAGTTGTTTCGTGCACCTTAATATAATTTTTCTTTTTAATATAAAAATAAACTATTGTCAGTGTAAAATATTGTCGAAATGATGCGTTTAATGAAACATGAATCAACATACAGTTTCACTGAACTCAATGTTACAGTGAATCAAGGAAAGGAAATTCAACTCAAACGGGTTGGAAAGCTTATCTTCACCACTGAGTGAACTCAAACCGCTGCGCAGACGAACTCACAAACACTTACATTTATATTTACTTCCTGGGGTTTACTCTTGTATGAATTTCAACTCTAATGCAATCTTCTTCCAAGAATTTTCCTAAGCTATGTTGGGGTCGGCGTCCAGTCTTACCGGATTCAACTGAATACCGTATTTTACATGGAGCGACTGCCTCTCTGACCTCCACAAAATGAAATGAAATGAAATGAAATCGTTTATTATGCAAATAGGATATAAAATCACTTTTACACGTCACTTTTTTGAGCTCGCTGGAGTCGACATTTCCTAACTGACTGCCCTGAGAAGACATGTCGAAATAAACTCAGGGGTCAATATTCACGTATAATACTGTGTTAACAAAATGCAGGTTACGACCGCCTTACATCCAATAAGTGGCACCACGTATTACTCCGTCAATAAATAATATATTTACTGTAAAAGGATCTGCATATATTATAAAGTGGTAAAAGATTAAATACCGTTTCACTGACGCTGACATTTCTTTTGCTTCGGTAGGACATAATATGTTTTTGGAATGGTTATTTAAAATTTTCATTACCTCGAGAAAACTACATGAAATTCTGCAAACGAGAGTTTTGTATGTATAGTTTTGTTTCATAAAGTGTTTCAGAAGCCCTGAGAAGAAATGTCGAAACAAACTCAGGGGTCACAGTCTCTTTTAAAGTCCAGACAATATTCACGAATAATATTGTGTTAACAAAATGCAGGTTACTGGACTGGTCTTTTGAAGAAAGAACCAGATCAATCTGAGCAAGCCTGTGCCAGCTGGCGGCAAGCATGCCCCGAAATTTTTCCACAATCCATTTTGCTGGGTAACACAGTATCCCAAAATAAGACTTTGAATTATAATACAATGATAATGGGACATACAGTACAAAAAATAATACTGTTTATGTTTAGATTCCAGTAAATTCCTCCCATTGAAAGTATATTTTTTACAAGAAAACTGTTTCACGTTTTTGCTGTAGGTAGTTATATCAATTTGTTTTGGCTTTGTATCGGGATAAAAATGAATTGAAGAGTAAGGTCACATATCTTTTGATTTGTTTGACTACTTACGCAACATTCAGTCTTGGTGGCCATGGTTTTTTTTTATTTATTTATCTATGGATGTCCAACGAAGATTACACAAGATACATTGTTAGACAAAAGTACAATAGAGTACATTTGCGTTGTGCTCCTTCAGTTAAAGGGAATCACAGCATTTGCATTTAGATTTAAAATAAATTAGTTATTTAGTCAAGAAATTGCCGCGTCCAAATCTAGATTTATTACCGATGGAATTAATGCATGATACATATATCCCTTAAAACTGATCTATCTTAAGGATAGAACGTCGAGTGTTTCCATGTTTGTACACCATAATGTAATAGCACCTACCTTGCAAAAGTTAAGCTTAAAGTCTACTTAAGAACCTCCTACGTTTTTATTTTAGGTTAGTTAATCAGACTGTTAACCTTGACTAGTTAGAAATTCACTATAATAAGAAGTAAGTATAAAGTATAAAAATAATATTCGTTTTTGCTAAAAAAATTGTCACTACAATTTTGTACAGAATAAAAAATTCTTAATAACAACAAAACAACGACAAACAAAAACATATTTATCATTCCATTTGAAGATTCCTCTCAACGGGCCGCATTTAAATACTCGTTTAAATATTATATTTGATATTTTTATGCAACTCTTCAGCATTTCCAGTGGTCACTGCACTTGTCGTCGCGAGCAGTCCTGTCGCAAACGAACTAATGAATGAACGAGTTGAAGTTTTGTAGTGTAATTAAAAATGTTCGTTTGAAACGATGGCACAATTTTATTTTCAAACCGCTTTTATTTTAAGGGTTCAGTGTTAAAAATTGGGTCCCTAAATAATTTTCGTTTTTTTTTTCGATCCGCAATAGTTTTCCTTGAGACGGTTTTTTTCTGTAGTTTTGCGATATAGCATCCATTTAGACGATTTCTTGTTTTGTTGCCGTGGGTACCTACCGACAAACGTCTTGAAAGTTTTTATTAAATTCCTCATCAAATGTTTATGTGTATTCTGCAGATGATTGCAAATTTAATATTTATTACTACGGAACCTAAGGATCGTCGTGTTACACTTATATTTAATTGGAGGACTTTATTTATTGTGGGTTTTAGTACTTTCAGACTCGTAAAACCGGAATGTTGTTAATTTTTTCTACGAAATCTTGTGCGTAGTGCACATTAATTAGTTATTACGGAGATTCTTGCTCAGCTCGTCTTGGGCTAATTACGTTTTATAATTAACTACTATTTTTATAGTTATATGTTGTTTGAATTTAAGTATATATATTTGTTGAAGTTGTACATAATCAAAAACTACTGAGGCGATATTAATATTAACCAAACTTTTTCAGTACGTAAAAATGATTAGAAAAAAGCTTTATGTATTTTTTAAATTACAACTCTAACTCGGATTATTATTATATTAAACGCTTATTTTTAAAACAAACGGTGAAGTGAATTCGAAAGCGCCGAAATTCAATTACCGCCAGTCCTATTGTTTGAATGGAATATAAAAAAGGTAACAAAAGAGTTTTTAATCGATTTGCAATCAATCGTGTTTGATTTCAAAATTCTTTATGAATTTAGAACGAGTTTGATTTACACAAGGACGTAATTTAAAAAACTGGCTGAACTTGATGACACGTTATTACGAGTACAAAGGGTATTTACCTATTCCTTCATTTTATATAAGAGCTTGAAGAACACATTTACAAGTTTTTAAAACTTATCTCCTAGATTGGGGTGGTGGTTAACAACAATGTACATCTTAAAATAACTTATAATTTGTTTTACCTACCTGGTCCTATGAAACCAATGTTAAGACACAATAAATTTTATTATATATATCTATTTTAGTAGGCTAGTATTCTATTGGCGATAAAATCAAGTTTTGATCGACAAAATAGATTTTATTTATTTATTTAAACTTTTTGCACTAATAGAAATGTTACAAAGTAGGCTTTCGCCAGTCAACCAAGTGTGGTGTAGAAATAATTGTGTGGTAGTATTATACATTTTCAGTGGTAACGACAACCACCCGCAGCCCACAGTTGGGCATAAGCCTCCCTTAACTTAGTTATCATCATCCTTGTAATATTATTAAAGCATTCAAAATCAATAATAAAATTTTATCGTCGTGCGGGAAAATAAACCCGATCTCGTGATGTTGATTGCCAATTTATCGCCGGGCAATCAGCGATGCTCAATGGTAAATTAGTTATAAGTGTATGCGAATTTATAATTATTATTGCACTTTTATTGTGACAAGTTTAAAAACTAGTCATGCAACGGAACTGTCGTAACGCAAGCAGAAACGGAAAAAAATCTAAAAAAAAATAGCGGAGACGGAATCACAAACAGATGCCTGAGTATCAATATTATGCTGCAAAAACAGATGCAGAAACAGGTGTCAAAAAGTGTGAGGAACTCACACAGTTGTGGAAGTATTACCATCTATCTTCTATACTTATAATAAATCTGTAGAGAGGTCAATTCTGTACATCAAATATATTTTCAAAATAACTATCAGGGGGTGATTAGTGATCGATACTGATGCCAAAAATGCAATCAGTAAAATTTTTGTCTGTCTGTCTGTCTGTCTGTCTGTCTGTATGTTCCTTATAGAAACGAAAACTACTCGACGGATTTTAACGAAACTTGGTACATTTATTCTTCATACTCCTGGGCAGGTTATAGTATACTTTTCATCACGCTACAATCAATAGGAGCAGAGCAGTGAAGGGAAATGTTGGGAAAACGGTATTTTTAAAGCTTCCGTCGCTTATGCAGCCTTAATGGTTAAAGCTACATAGAAATCATGTATGAGAGAAATGTTCTACATAAAATTATCTAAAAAATATCCCACAACAGCATATGTCTATCTTTTATGGTTGACTCACAATAACACGTTTAACTCCCGATAGCTTAGCAGTTCGGAGATTTCTGATTATATTTGTTTACTCTTACGTTTATAATACTCTCACTCATCCCTAATAAAAAAAAGTTTACATTATTACCTATTCAATAAAAAAAGAATCATAGAAATCGGTATAGAAACACCAAACTTATACATGAAATACGATAATAAGCCATCGCGCCGTCGCGCGTGAATACTGAATCATGCTATAAGGATTATTTTTGAACGTGATATATTATATTTCCCTACTAAAATACGAAAGTTAATCTGTATGTTACATCAAAACCACTGAACAGTGAGGAAGGACATATGCTACTTTTTTACGAAAAACGACGGAAACGCGGACGAAGTCGCTGGCAAAAGCTAGTTCAAAATAATATTAAAAGGGACTTCCGAAAAGGAACAGTTTTAATTACAGCCATGTAAAACTAGCAG
Organism: Diachrysia chrysitis; assembly: GCA_932294365.1. Lineage (NCBI taxonomy): Eukaryota > Metazoa > Arthropoda > Insecta > Lepidoptera > Noctuidae > Diachrysia > Diachrysia chrysitis. The sequence continues at coordinate 401,902 of OW028659.1, read as the reverse complement.
CATCCCTGTCTACCGTAGATTTACCAAAAGATTATAAACTATCTGTATACCAAATTTCATCCAAATCCGTTGAACAGTAACAAACTCTCCCATATAATATTTATACTAGCAGGATATGTAGGAGGTATCGTTGCTACAGTTTTGAAAAAGACTTACTCTGTATTACTGTCAATGCCTTTGACAAAAAACATTGAATAACGGCACGTGCCTGTGTACAAACGGTTCGTACATCACGCGTCGCTAGAGATTAAAGTCGTCGGGTATCGGAGACTTACATCGCCTTCTGTACGAACGGGCATAGTTACTTATTACTTAGTGTAAAAAAATCTGTCTAGCCTAAGTCTATAGGTTTATATCGACTAGGTTAAGCCAGTCCTTCACCCATCGATGTTTTTTTAGTAATTTTACGAAATGAAATGAAATCGTTTATTATGCAAATAGGATATGCAATCACTTTTACACGTCACTTTTTTGAGCTCGCTGGAGTGACATTTTCTAACTGACTGCCCTGAGAAAAAATGTCGAAATAAACTCAGGGGTCACTATTCACGTATAATATTGTGTTAACAAAATGCAGGTTACGACCGCCTTACATCCAATAAGTGGCACCACGTATTACTCCGTCAATAAATAATATATTTACTGTAAAAGGATCTGCATATATTATAAAGTGGTAAAAGATTAAATACCGTTTCACTGACGCTGACATCTCTTTTTCTTCGGTAGGACATAATATGTTTTTGGAATGGTTATATTAAATTTTCATTATCACGAGAAAACTACATAAAAATCTGCAAACAAGAGTTTTATACGTTTAGTTTTGTTTCATAAAGTGTTTAAGGTTTAACCAAGTATGTAGTCTCTCTATGTGCCAGAATTCATTCAATTTCTTTCGTAAATATAATTTAAATATACCTTTTAACTATCAAACACAATCTGAAATGTTTTTATGTGTGTATGTATAACATTATTTATTTCAGTTTTTGATGTTAGACTATTGGCCCTTTGTCGTCATAATCATAGTTTGTAGAATGATTGATATGACAGTTAAATTAAAGTGTTTTATCAAAGTCTAGAACAATAACAAGTAACGAAATATGAATACTTATGCTACCGAAGCCAGGTGTACACTACGACTTACATGACGGGCAAAATTTCATGATTGATCAACTACGTTCATATTATAACAGACATCAATGTGTGCAAACACAGTTGCAGTCTCCTATTCTGATCACTGTTGGAATGAAAAGCCGCCATGATCAGCCAGAGATCACAAGCAACACCAACGCCCAACGGCATTAAGTGCTTCCCGAGACGAGGAGGGGATCGAAATGATGACACCTTTCCACAGACAAACTAAACGACTGCACGGATAGCCGAGTGGTATAGTCACCACGCCAATTAACATTGTGCGCGACGTGCTGCGTGTTCGATCCCCGCATGGGACAAACATTCGTGTCATCCACAATTGCTTGTTCCAAGTCTTCGTGTGAGTGTTCTTTGTGTATGTAAATTGAATGTTTGTATAACCCCCCGCGATACAGTGTTTAAATTCAGAAGCGCGGGAGTCGGTTTTTTTTAAATCGCGGTAAATGCAGCTTAAGTTTAACGATCGGTCGGTCTGTATGGCTTGCACTTAAGCACAAGCCTACCAAGACAATGTAATAGTTTAAAAAACAAGTACAAATTAATGCACAGTTTAAACGTCTAGAGAGTGTCAGAGAGGCTGTATTCAGTAGGACAGACACCAATTAATGAGATTTAGTGCTCCGTCAGTCATTCAATTAAGATTAGTGAAATTAAACGCTTGTCGAGTTTTCGGCGCCGTGTGGCCACGAAGTACGCGATTCTCGTGTATTTGTAATATTTCATACTTACACATGTAAGTAGATAACGTACTAAAGACAAATTCAAACTGTTAGGGAAATAATTTAAAAAGAGATTTTTTACAAAAATTGCTTTCTGTCAATATGCCTTTTTTGTTTTTGCTTTTTATTGACGACCACCTTGGTTGAGTGGCGTACACACACCTCTGAGGTCCCGGGTTCGATCCCCGGACAGATCAATGTAGAAACCCACGTATCTCCATTGTCTGGGTGTTTGTGGTACCTTGCTATCTTAACTACGTTGTCCCTGATTCCAAACTTATTTTGAGTTCAGAGCAGTGCATGTGATGTTGTCCGCATTTAAATGACATTTTAGTAGTAAAGTATAGAGTGCGCCTAATAGAGTATGAACTGAGAGCACAGTATCAACAAGCGTCGTCTAAAAATTTGTGTCAAAACAAAGCGCGCCGCTTTATTATTACTATCTCTAAACCCAATATTACTCTAAAAATATCGGAACCATCGATGTTTTCGCTTTAACGAAAAATCATTAAAATCAGTAAACGAGCCAACTTGCAGCAAAAAATTTGCTTACGTTCGGCAAAACGGGCTTTAACTAGCAATGCGCGCACTCTATGCTTGCATACATAAACTGTAAGATCTTAGCCTACTAGGTATATAGGCATAGGGGTGGGCACTTTACACCCACCTCTCTAGAAGAGGTCCTTGAAGGACCGAGGCCTGCCGGAGCTGCGCTGAGAATGCGCATGTGATCCCGCGGCTCTGGCTAAGGCAAAGACGGGACCGGGGTGTTTTTAGTCGGTGCGAGTCCGACATATCCCCACGTCGTGCCCTCGGCGTGGGTCGAAGTCAATTAGCTTTTCACCCCGTAATCAAAAAAAAAAAAAAAAAAAAGGTATATAGGCATAATTTGAGAAATTACACAAAACGAATTTTATTTCAGTTTCCATTTCAATGGACATAAATTACTATTATAATTTTACGACAGATAAATTGACAGCGGTTGTCTGACCATCTGATGTAGTGGCCCCACCGTCAGTACATCAAGCGTCGGTGGAGCGCAGTAATATGTGTGATGAACAATGTTCACACCATTTTATTTTGTTTGATATTGAAGCGTCCACTTTACAACCAACGTAATTTTACTGGGCAAGGGTAAAGGGCAGCCTAAGCTTTTTAAACCAGTGTAATTATGATTACATCGTGATTAATTACGTCTAGAAAGGGTGAGATATTATGTGCCTCTAAAAATTTACTAAACAGTTAATAAAATTTGGATATAAAATGCGTGACCGAAATATAAAATTTTTGATAGAAAAACCACCCAATGGAATAGGTCTGGAGATTGCTGGCAACAGGTCTGGTAACCTTCAATGTAAAACAAAAAAAATCCGGTCATATGCGAGTCGGTATCGCACATGAAGGTTTTCGTACCACCGTGCAATCAAAATCGAGCAAAAATCTCCAAAAAAAACATGTTTCTATCAGGAAAGCCCCCTTTCATTTTTATATATTTTTTTTTATAACAACAACAAAAATACACACTGAAAACTTCACGGTTCATGAGCTACAGCTCGCTGACAGACAGATGGACGGACAACGAAGGCCTAGTAATAGGGTCCCATTGGCATCCTTCGGGTGACAGAACCCTAAAAACCCTAAAAGCAGTCTCTACCTCGAGTACCATGGGTCCAAAAATAAGTCACACACGAAAATAATCTAAATTTTTTGCGTGAGTACAAGAATTACCATACCTCTCCATATTTACAGGGTTGTTTCATGGTTAGTTAATCTCTATACGAGAAGGAAGACATAATTCAATTTATGTATATTGCCATCTTCCACCGAACTTGAAAATTGCGGAGCGTAAGTGCTTCAAGAAATATTCAGAAATTCAGAAGTTTTCTACAACAACCCACAAATAAAGTTTAAATTGCCGCGTGTAGAGTTTGAAAGAAACTTTTTGTCTTCTAAAGTTACAATTATAAATTAATCATAACATTTTAATGATATTATTACGTGGTTTATGTGTCTAGCCTAGATGTGTATAAGAGTGATAAAATCACTCTTATAATATTAATCGAGCTTTATTTGTTTGAATATGTTTTAAAATGAAGGTTATATGCATTTTACTATTTTTATGATAAATTCCATTTTTATTAAGTAAACGTCTGCTGGAACGTCTTAGTCTCAAGTGATAATAAATGCATGAAAGTAAACGTGGGATATGAGCTCGATATCTAGAGCTGCATGTTACGTATGCTCCTATGAATAAGTAAGTCACGTCACAATTTTTCTGGTCCTTTGATCCGAATAATTGAACGAGAAGAGACCGTTATTCCTTCACCGTTTTATAATAATGAAGTAGAATAAAAATAGAAATACCACATGTGTGGGAACTTAATCAAATAAAACCTTTTTGAGATACGTTTCTAGCAATTTATTACAACGAACGGTAGCAATTTGCGTCGCCTTGGCCTAAAAGCTTGCGTTGCTGGAAATGAATTCAAATCTTTAGTGCCCTACACGCTTAATAAATTTATTCTAATTAATGTTACGCAACTAATATTTTAGACGAGCTGGCGAGCGATTCAATGTAGAAATTGGTACACCACAGCCTTAACCTGACAGACATGAAAGGAGGGTAGACAGACCTTTGCCCTGCAGTAGGACAGAAATGGTTAGAAAAATAAATGATAATTTACATAAACAGTTTTTTGGCTGATATCATAATATTTACACAGCTCTTTGTAAAAGGCCTTTAAAAAGGCATGGTGTTTTACAAACTTACTTAATATAATAAACGCATGTATTTGACACTCTGATACACGGAATAACAATAGTGCTTCCAAAAGCAAAGGACCGGTCCTTTTCTCACCTGGATAAATATTCGCTGATAAACGAATTTTTGCACTCCTCTGAAGATTTCCATTTGAATGCCTTTGTCCTGTCAAACCTATTTACCAAATATTGAGAAATCTGGATATTGTCCAAGCCAGTTTGTACCTTTTATTGTGTACAGAAATTCACATTTCAGTAATTGTATTTATGTAAGTATTGGTGGACGAATAAATATCGGAGTATGTTATTTATTAACTGGCAGTAGTGAATAGGGATGTTGACTGGGTATGAAAAGTTAAAATCTATTTAGTCCGTCAGTTAGATAATAAAAAAATATTAGACACGTATTTTTTCTTTTATCAAAACAATAAAAACCGGCCAAGTGCGAGTCGGACTCGCGCACCGAGGGTTCCGTACAAACCTGTAGGTATATAAGTAAAAGTTCACCCATCACGATGATCGAGTCATAGTCGTAGTTATGGTATTTTAATTGCACAACGAAAAAAAAAATATAAAAAATATTTTTATTATATGATGTAACTAAAAATTTATGCTTTTCGCAATTTTTCCTTTATCTGTGTTATAAGACGTTGCTTCGTACCAAATTTCAAGATTCTGAGTTCACGGGAAGTACCCTGTAGGTTTTGATTCCCTTGCGAGTGTCGAAAATTTGCGGCATAAACGGGAGTATCTTTTGATCGCGTTGACTTAGAAGTTTGATTTTTTCACAGCTCCAAGAGACCATAGACTTGAGTATTTGATATAGCAGCTTGATACCTCCACGCGTTCCTGAGAAAAAAGGTCTTGACAGACAGACAGACAGACAGACGGACAACAAAGTGATCCTATAAGGGTTCCGTTTTTACCTTTTGAGGTACGGAACCCTAAAAATTACAAAGATACAGCGCTTTAAAGTTTCGGAGTGGGGGCTTATGACGCCACGCCTTGGTAAAAATCGTACCGCGGAGTGACGTCACGCGTAATTTCCGTTCTCTGTATTTTGATAATTTTTTTGTTTGCAAGAAAAAAGAAAAAATACGTGTCCAATAAAATTCATTCAATACAAGGCGGACATTAAAAAAAAAATTAGGAAACATGCCTATTAGTAATAAGGTCTATCGTCAAAGCCCACCAACATATTATGGAATTTGTAATTTCGGACATCGCGTGCAACTACCGCCCCTGGCAGCAAAATTGCTAACTAAGTATAGTCCTCATTGTTCAATGTTGTGATACGAAAATAATGTTGGTTTTAGCGAGATTCTTTTGTTACTGTCATTTTTATTTTTATACATGAAACTTTGAAAGGGGAATTTAATCATTGTATCTACATTTTAATGTTCCTTTTCTTGTATAAGGGCTCTTCAAATAATCTACAAGAGCGGTTTCTTTAGAGCACATAAAACATTAAACTTTTGCGATAAATTGTACAAAAATAAAACCTTTGTATATTACTTTTTATTTAAAAGCATTTCTTTTAGACGGTGATATACAAAGTAAGGACCAAAATAATTGCGCATGAATCAGGAGCCGTCAACGTTTTCTTGCGGATTGTGTGAGAGTTATTTGTCACAAAGACAGTGACAAAATACTTGTAAAAGATAGGGTTATATGTTGCCCGCGGCTCCGCCCGTGTGGATCTCGGTTAGATATAGAATCAAAAAGTGGTTCTATGTCCTTTCTCAGGCTCTAGAGCACTAAATTTCATTCAAATCTGTTCTGTAGTTTTGGCGTGAAAGCGCGACTGACAGACAGAGTTACTTTCGCATTTATTTATTAATTTGATTTGTACTTAACTTTGTCGGAGTTTAACCAGCCGGATGTCTAAACGTGCGAGCGGGTTTTCAAACTAACAAGTATTTAAAACTTTTGGCATTTTCCCTGTCTGGAATTCCCAAGCTAATTTAATTGACTGTTGATGACAAGAAGTATTGGTTAGATTTATTATATGTCTTTTGTTAAGAATTTCTTTTTAAATTTTTCCATACAGTTCTAAGCTCACCCATCGTGTTTTATGTGAAAAGCAGAAGCTGTTAATGGTTATAGTGGCTAAAGTTGTTATCTCAAGCAGTAGTTAACTTTACTTTATTTAACAAGGCATCTTAATTTGAATAATTAATTTTTTTCTGGGGTTTAAATTCCAATACCAAAACTAATGTGCAGTTGCAGGCTATCTTGTCCATATTGGTTTATTTAGCATATTTATTACTGTCCAGTGGCGCAGGACGTGGGGACTGTATTGTAATCTCTTTCCTCTCACCTGTAGGAATGGCGCGATGTCAATTAATTTGTGGTGAAGCCTCGTTATTTCCCAAGAGGCGGTATGCCGTATGATGCGACTGCAGGGTTCTATTTGAGATATACCTAGAATATGTTTCCCATTATTTTATTTTGCCTGTAACTTATGAATTAATAAGTTCTTGCACGTTCGTCGTCTCGTACGAGAATTCTAAGTTTGAGAATAAATTATTTTACAGGTGTTATAACATTATATATAATATTTGGCAAAACATTGCATATGTGTATATGTGTTTGTTTCTAAATATGAGAACAGCTTTTATCCAGCTAGGATTTACAAACCAACATTGTTATTATTTGGCAACGTTAATTTATATTTCCAGTTTTTTGACGTAACTATAAACGAAAATCATGTAGGTATATATTTAATATATATTTTTAATATTATAAACACTTTTTTACTTTCTTTGAGGTGACAGAGTTGAAACTTGGAGGTCTCAAAGGACCCCAAAGGTCCCTTACAAAGGTAGCCGAAATATTTCAATAATAACATTTATTTACTTAAGGACAGAATTCAATTATTGTGCTTTATAATTTTCCATTAGAGTAATGGTATACGCTGGTACAAATGGATAAATAATTTATTTTGATATTGTTATGATTTTTATGTAACTGTAAGTCAATATTAAATTAGTAAATTAAAATATATAGAATTAGAGTTAGAAGGTCTAGTTTTAGTTTATACTGGCCTGTTGGTCTAGTGGTTAGTGTCCCTGACTGCTAGACCTGAGGTCGTGGGTTCGATTCCCACCCAGGACAAATCTTTGTGTGATGAGCATGATCATTTGTTCTGTGTCTGGGTGTAATTTATCGATAATATGTATGTATCTAGATTCTAGATTAGAAATATATAACTATGTTTATCAGTTGTCTGGTTGCCATAATACAGGCTCTGCCTAGTTTGGGATCAGATGGCCATGTGTGAGTTGTCCCAAGATATTAAATATATAATAATGTATGTATTATATTATGTAGTATTTAAATATGTATATATTGTATAATAGCTTAATATATATTGTAGTGTATTTATTCTTCCTATAAAAAAAAATGTTTTTCATCATAATTTTCAGTGCATCTACCACGTTTGTTTCTGCATCACCTAAAGGTTGAATGGTAGAGAATGCCTTCTGGCATTAAGTCCGCCTATGTACACTGTGCATGAAGTATTAAATAAATAAATAAATAAATAAATTATATTAGTTTATGTCGTATCTGTGAAGTGTTTTAAAACCATAAGGATATTACATTTTTAACATAAACTACTAAAACATAAGTTAAATTGACGTAGAGTAGCATGTGTATGTGACACAAGACATCCGCGAAGTTCTGTTCATTACCAAACAGTTTTAAAAGTTAAAAATTAAATATTCCTGACTTTTTATAGGTTAGCTTAATAATTTCAATATAAAATATGTAGGTAAGTAAGTAAATATACATAAACAGGGATGGGTACTTGATAGAACAGAGCTTTGCATGGAATGTAGCTAGCTCTGTTACTTTCTGTTTCTAGAATAACTAAGTATAATAATAATAATATCTTACACACGGCCATCTGATCCCAAACTAAACAGAGCCTGTATTATGACAAAATTGATAAACATACTTATATATTTTTAAATACATACATATTATAGATAAATACACTCAGAAAGAACAAATGATCATGCTCATCATATATAAAAAAAATGTCCTATTTTATCGAAATTGCACCTATTTTTTTTGTTACGGTGTGAAAATCTAATGACTTCTTTATGTTGGACTTGCACCGACTAAAAACACCCCGGTCCCGTCCTTGCCTTTGCCGGAGTCCCGGGTTCGCTAAAGCATGGTCGGCGGGGCTCCGGTGGTCCTCCGTCGGTCCTTGTTGGAGGGGTAGGTGTATAGTGCCTACCCCTCACTCCTTCCGAAGACGGACACCTGGGACTTCGTGTCCGTATCCTCCAGGGCCTGTCAGCTGATCGGGTGACGAGGTGCCCTCCCCCTCACCCGCAGGCCGAATCTCAGGGTGGTCTGAGGTCTTGGCGAAATCGCACCTAACGTGCATGTAACTAGAATGTATGTTATACTACATTCACACATATCTCACAGTAAAACGAGGGAGACTGCCCCTGCGTGAGTGGAAACAAAAGATCGCGAAACTCGATCTTACTGCTTCGTACTAAAGGTCTTAACAATGTCAAAATGTGCGACCGATGTGCGGCTTACTGTACCTACATAAAGTAATCTATAACAACATTGATGTGTTTGTCAAATATTTGCTTGTTTTCTCCGCAGGTTCTGTCTTACCAACTTATCCCCTTTGCTGAAGGGTTTCGTCCACAACGCGAGCAACAAATATTTGGTTTGTATTTGAATGTTTGTTGTGCGTTAGCAAGTGTAGATATCATGACGACTATTTAGAAGGGGAGGCAGATTGTATAGTATAGAGTCAACTTATATTCCTTTTTGTACATTGCAACCACCTGGCACGCAATAATGAAGGTATATTGCCAACCTCGTGAAAAAATATTTAAAAAAGCAATATTTAGTGCCTAAACATTAACACACACCACACCTTGTCTCGATTTAGTTTACCACTCGACAGTGTTTTGCTATTATAGCTACAACTTAGTATAGTATCAGTATTTACACTTGAAATAATAAATAAACCACGAATTTTTGTCCAAATAAAAAAAAAAGTATTTTTTTTTATCCGGTGTACGGAGCTTTTAAATTACAACTAAGAAGAGCCATCTCGACCACATATGTTATCAGCGTTAAAACAAAAAAAACGCATCAAAACAATGAGTCATTTCCTATAGGAGCTACAATGCCACATACCTACAGACACGACAAAGTTATAACACCTCTTTTTGCCTCTGGAGTTAAAAAAACAACTTCTAGTATAAAACTTATCGATGAATATCCATTCGAGCGCAGGTATCAGATATAATTTTAACAAGCACGTGTCGTTTGCAAAAATATCAGGCTCCACCTGTAGAGGCCGGTAAGAACAAATGATAGCTCAGGTGCCTCCGGGGAAATTATAAGGAAAATAGCCTATGTCCTAGTCATGATGAAGAAACTTCACTTTAAAATCCTGTGACAGAAAGTACTTAAAAATTGACACGGTAAGGCAGTAAACGTAAAACAATATGCAAAGAACATCGCTTCCAACAAAAAAAATATCTCTGCTGCTCTGGTCTAGTGGTTAGGCCCTGACTGCTAAACCGGAGGGCGTGGGTTCGATTTTCACACAGGACAAATCTTTGTGTGATGAGCATGATCAGTTTTGTTCAGTGTCTGGATGTAATTTATCTTTATATGTATGTATTTAGAAATGTATATAGAATGTTTATCAGTTGTCTGGTTGGCTCTACCTAGTTTGGGATCAGGTGCCGTATGTGAGTTGTCTCAAGATATTATTATTTTGTTAGTTTTCAGTCACAATCGGTAGGCACCTAGCTATTTTAATTTTAAGGAAGATAAAAGTTTTGTCTTTAGGGTAGTTCATATGAAATTTCATATAATAATAACAGACAGTAGTAATGTTTATTAATTGTTATATGTTTTTGGTTGCTAATTTGTTATTTATGTGTTTTCTTTAATATACGCAATTTTTTATATTTGTATGTTCTAAGTACGTTTATTAGGCAAAACATGATATTTCATTCTTGTATTTCTTAACACCTGTTACGTGTGTAAAGTATAGTACAAATAAAAGTTTTTATATCTCTACACAAAATATATTTTTCTTAAGTAACCTAACAATGGAAGCTTAATTTCTTAACAAGGAATCTAAGAACCTACATAGCCCAAAGGTCCCACACTCACACTGAATGCTAAGCAGCCTTTGACCTAACCCAGGACTTCAATAGACCTATAAGTGTATCTAAGTAGGTATATGAGAATTATTCTCAGGTAATTAAATTCAAGCCTCCTCGCTACGTGAGTGGGATACTGAGAGAGACAAGGAAGGAACGTGTGGTATCCCCCCTCTCCCCTTATCCCATGGAAGTTACGTAAAAATGTTTGCTCACTACAAGTACCATTATCCCCAGAATCCTGTATTCTTAAGATGATTAAACAAAGGTGTGTTGCGAGATGCTCTTTCAGTATTAAGTCATTTTTAAATTAGAACATTATTACCTAGAGATAAAATTGATTGTGTCCATTTATTTACACACCACACAATTTTACAGACATTATTAATGTCGTTTGTAGTGTTAAGAGCAAGTATATAGTCACGGATTAACAGGACTTTAAAAACCGTCAATATTTGATGATTATTAGATCTCCAAACCACGGTTCCAAAGTTGAAATTTGGTACACATGTAGTCTAGGGCCTGAGAAAGGACATAAGCTACTTTTTGCCGTGATAACCGACATCCACGCGGGCGGAGCCGCGGGAAACAGCTAAGTACTTAATAATTTCTATATTTTATCTGAAGCAGAAAAGAAAACCTGCACAATAGTTAGAAAAGACTTCACAAAAGTCTTCTGGGATTCAAACACAAGATTTCGAGGTTATTATAATATGCTTCTATAAACAAGGCCGCCCTCATGTAAAACATATTAAATTGAATGTTTAATAACATTCCGCTCCTCTGTTGGTCAATTTGTAATTATAATTAGCGTCCGGAATGTCGGCTGGTATTAAATTTCATGTTTGTACGAAATTAGAGACCCTTGTCCACTTCGCAGTGTTTTATAAACTCGACGTAATTTACAGTATTTAAAAGGATTAACTTAAGGGGCTCGTGGCTAAGTGTTAGCCGAACGGTTTTACCGATATTAAGGTAAAGCCGCGCTAGCCGCGGTTGGTCCATGGATTGGTGACCATTTGTAAACTTACAGAGCCCTTCCGTGCCTCGGAAAGCACGTTAGCTGTTGGTCCCGACTGACATACGTTGATCTTTGGTAGTCGTTAAGTAATTACAATTCTGACAACCAGTCTTACACTGGGATACTGTGTTACCCAGTAAAATGGGTTGTGGCATGACCTCATGATGATAAGGATGACCTTAGACCAGCCTGAGGTCGGGTCTGTGGGTGATGGGGAAGGCCTCGTCACTCGGTCAGCTGACAGGCCCTGGAGGATACGAACGCGAAGTTCCTCACGTCCGTCTTCGGAAGGACTAGGAGTGGTAGGCACTATACATCTACCCTTCTAGCAGGGCTCCTACAAGGACCGAGGCTCGCCGGAGCCCCGCCAAGCATGCTTTAGCGAACCCGGGACTTTGGCAAAGGCAAGGACTGTACTGGGGCAAATTCGAAATATCCCCACGCCGTGCCCTCGGCATTGGTTGATTATCATCATTAGATTTTCACCCCGTTAAAAAAAGCTGTTTTTCGACGGGGATTACGCCTACATGCTTATTTTAAGTCGTCAGATTTTCGTCATCCACCATTCTATTCTATCTTACGAGAAATGTACCTAATCGTAATGATATATACCCGTAATATTTCGGGTCACTCTAATATCTAGAGTAAAATAGGTAACAATATATCTTTTTATACTTCATCTTTCGTAACTTTATCGCGTGGAAATATAATGTATTATCCCTTTTTTATTGGAAGCTGTTCCCATTGTGATCAACGGAACTTCGGTCACGTTTCACAAGCTTTTTATAATGTTTCCCTACCTAAGAGTAAACATAGACTAGCATAGAGTGCGCGCCTCGCTAGTAGCCCGTTGTGTCGAGCGTAAGCAAATTGTTTTCTGTAAGTACTTCGCTCATTTAGTCGCTTACATTTTCCGTACGACGACAGAAGTTTATGCGCAAATATCACTGATTCCGATAGTATGAGGTTTTGAGATAGATTTAATAATTTTACGATTTTACTTGTTCATACTAGTGCCTACAGTTCATACTGGTTAGGCGCACTCTATAGTTTACTTATTTTTACTTCTAAGTTCCCTACAACACAGCCTAAATTCGGAATCGAAAACAATAAGGTAAGGTATAATTTAGGACGAAAAAAAATTATCTAATAAAAAAAAATAGTTACAGTATATAGGTACACTACATCTTAAGTCCTAATACGATCATATGGTGTCAGGTCAAAAATCATTATCTCTTACAAAATCAACAGAATATAATTTTCGCTTATACTACTTATTTATAAATCACTGTTTAGTCTTGTCCAAATTAAGACCAGATATTTCAATTAATAGTCTTTGTTAAATAATATTCTAAATTTCGCCTTTAGAAACTAGGTTATATTAATTGACGTATTAAATTTAATTGCTCAAAACATTTTCGCAGATAAATGGAATTCATTAGAACCCGTCGTTAGTTGTACAGAAATTAGTGCGCACTGTAAAGTAGTGTAATTTGTTAAACAAGTGTCATGACATGGTTGAGAGATGGAGATACATAGATAATATGTTAAACTATGCTTTAAGATGTAGTGGTAGGTACCTACTAGAATATTTCAGTGATTTTTTTTGTATAGTACCTACTGTCTCTGCAAAAAACTCGTACCTGTGTTTTCATATTCGGCTACCGCAAAAATATTTAAGAGCTATACAAAAACAACTACAAACTAAATATTTAAAACGGTTTACTCACGTATATTCTCAGGATCGCCCAACTAGTTTCAGTTCGACTCGCGACACCACCGCCGCCGCGTCAGCTCATGATTAGGGACTCCTATTGAGTCTGAGACTAGTCGGCCGATCCCGAGAATATACGTGAGTAATCCGTTTTGTTTTAATAAACTCCTCAATAAAGTTATTATACAACTACAAACTATTTCTACTACAATAAATAATTATAATTATGACGTCTCTTATTGCCGCAGGGGTAAGTAATGTGTGGGGTTAGAAGGATGATAAGTAACAACGATTTTCCTTCGGCCACACTCAGCAGTTGGAGTCGGACACGTCCGCACTGCACCCGGTGCTCCGCGATAATGGACGAGTGTCAGGTGTGGGGCGGTCCCCCACCACTTGTCGTGCATACCTATAACGTAGTCAATACAATAACTTAATACATCTATCTACAATTAATATTACAGATATTAATCATCGTATACAATAACGCAGGCTTAAATTAACCAAGATAAACACGCAGACGAAGTCCCGAAGTTCTGCTAGGTTTATATAATTTCTGAAGAATGCTTCAAATATGTGGTGTAAATAGGCAGCTGGGGCCGTAATATAAACGTTTACATGACAATATAAGCCCCGGACCCGCGGTTGAACACAGTGATGTATTGACCACATTACATCGTTCCCAGAAATACCCATGTGTAATTATATGCGCGGTTTGCGTTCCACGAATTCATGGGAATGTTGTGTGAATAGTGTTTAGATGTTTTGACGTCAACGTAGATTGTTATGTATGAATTTTTGGCAAAATGGGGGATCATAGACCGTTTAGATACTCAGTGTGTGTGCGGCTGACCAGCCATTGCCGCGCTTGTTAGAGTGCCCAAAGTATTTGCAAACCTGCAATTTGGAGGATTTAAGTTTCGCAAAAGACGCCGCAGTCCGCAATTAATGTGGTTACATACTCTAGGCGCATTAAATTAAGTATTATAGTCATTAAAATAAGTTCTAAAAGCAATTATTTCAACCCGTAAAACTTATTAGCGGGCAAGTTGAAAAGACTTATAGCATGCCTAACTATACGACTACTTTTAGGTAGTGCAGTTGCAAAGTTAGTGCAATATCTTTTTGTTTTTGTTGTCAATGTTTACCATGGTATAAGCTCTGTATACCTAGTTAAGTTGAAACGTCGACGGTCGGCGTGTGTCGGCGCTTCACGCTCGAGATACCCTCGGGGATCCGCCCACAGACCAGCGTGCCCTACGATGAACGATTGAATAGTGATAGAGCACGTGATAGAGCACGTTTATCCCGAAGTAAGAAGGTTGCTTTTCGTGTTTCGTTGTTAATAATGCATATGGTCATTGGTTTACTGAATGTAACTGATGGTAACACACTGGTTGGAACTAAAATTATGAGAAAAGATTGAGTTAGTAATAATAGATTAGTTTAGTTTATGTTTTATAATAATATTTAGGGTTTTAATCGCACATGTAATCAGCTGCATCTGGTTGCTTGCTGGAAGCTTGATCGCCGTCATGACCATTAATGGACTGCACGGATAGCCGAGTGGTATAGGTCGCCACGCCAATTATCACTGTGCGCGACGTGCTGCGGTCCCCGCATAGGACAAGCATTTGTGTGATCCACAGATGCTTGTTTCAAGTCTGGGTGTTATTTGTGCATGTGATTTGAATTTTGTGAAACCCCCCGCGACACAAGGATTCAATACCTTAGTGCGGGAGCTGTTAAAAAAAAATACAAATCAGTACAAGGGAAAATTATAAAGGGTATAATAAGGCGACTTAACTCTTAAATTACCGCAAACCTGTAAGTGATATCGAGATTAACATATCTTTTATGATTTTATTTTATACTGAGTGTTACCATAAGGGTATATCAATCCAAAAGGGGTAGAATACTTTACAAAATTTAAGCTTAAAGTGAGTACATAATTAATGGATTTCCAATTTTCTCATTAATTTTTTTTGAAGTGAAACTTCTTTAGGCGCATGAGGGTAAAATTTTTACAGATGAAACGTCACGCCGGTATGCAACGGAAGTGTCGGAAAAGAGAGAGAGAGTGATCGAGACCGATTGAGAGAGAGTAAGACAGGGCGAACGTAGCATGAGCAACTAGCCGTGGAGTGAGAGTAGGGAGCAAGCGAGTGAGAAAGATTGAGAGAAAAAGTGAGACAGAGCGAACGTCGTATCACGCATAGTGCTATGGAGTGTGAGGTGGGAGAGAGCTATAGTGAGAAAGATTGAACAAGAGAGAGAGAGAATACGGGATATCGAGAAAGAATACACGCCCTATTGGTTGTGTATTCGTTTACTAGTTAATTATTAGAACTTTAGATGGCATTTCTGTCGCATAGCGTAATATTTACAATATCATTAGGCACTTCTACAGTGAATAAACAGTAAGTGAATTTTATAAATAAAAACTTTGTGAAAAAACTTTGTGAATAAATTTGTAAGTTGTCCTGTATCAAGCAATTATTCGAAGTAAGTAATATATCTGTTATCTTTTTGTTTATTTACAATTTTTTATGATAATTGGTTTGAAGGTTAGGTAGTTTTAATATTTACAAATAACATGTGGTATTTCAACTTGCCACTCGTCATTTGATAATTTAATAAATCATTTACCATAAAATAAAAATATTTCATAAATTCGCTTTTCTAAATTTTGAATTCAAAAACAAAACTTAATTAATAATTTCTAATATTGACAAAAAACACGTGGCATTTTTATTTACAATTCGTCATTTGAGATTTCAATAAATCATTGTGCATAAAATACTAATAACAATATTTCATAAATTCTTTTGACGAAATTTTAATTTAAAAATTGGAATTTCTAGAGTTATCATTAATTTACAAAAATTTTGTATATATTTAAATTGGATTAAGTATTTTTAATATTTACAAAAAATCACGAGGAATTTTAATTTAATATTCAACATCTGAGTTTTGACTATATTATTTTTCAAACAATATAAAATAAATTTATTTTAATAATTCTCTTTAATTATTTTTATTATTAAATATTAATTTCAAATAACTTTTCATTTTCAGATTGCAATGCCAAAAAGAAGTTTCACTTCTGACATGTGTACTTTGTACGCACGCATGTTTTTTTTTTTTTTTTTTTTTAAAAACGATATTATTTGAATTATTTGTCATCAAAAATTATAACCAGACCGCTGAAGCGATGTATCTTAATATTTAGTGAGTGACGTAGTTAGATATTGACCCTCGTAGTGCGGTGACACGGCTATTTTGATTTGTCGTGTCGAATCAGTTTATTACTATAGTTATATAATTTAAATCTGATTCGACACAAAATTTTGTAAACTGACTATAGATGATCTACTCTTCATCCCTTTTAGATCGGTATACCCTTTCAGTAACACGCTTTATAAGCTGTTTATTTAATTGTGTTTATTTTTTGTTTTTGTTTATTTAGGGTTTTAGTAGGCAGTTGCTCTATGTAAAATACGGTATTCAGCTCAAGCCGGTAAAACTGGAAGCCGGCCTCAACATAGACTAAGAAAAGGCATAACAGAAGCAGAATCAAAATATCCTTATAGTATAATATAATCATTGTAAAGGCAGCAAACTAGTTAAATGAGAGAACAACAATTATTTGTGCATATTTTGCATTGTTAAGGCATCGTTAAGAATCGCTAGTTCACCAGATTTCGGCCACGAACCCATTATAATGAGTGTGTAGATTTGTGGAGCATTGCCGAATTAGAGCAAACTCACGCTGTAGGTACAACAAGCTACGTCACCAGTGTGTCGGATGTTCGCGAACGCTTTGTGGGAACTTTCGGTTCATTCAAGTAAGTATTGGATGTACGAATATTATGATATGGCATTATACATCGGAATTTACAACTTCACATACCTACTCGTAACTAGTAGGGATTTATTTAAATTCACAAAATCGATTCTTTCATCTTTTTTAACTCAAACCCATTGACAGAAAGCTCTTCTCTGATTTTGACTACTCCGTTATCTTCAGCCCCTTCTCTATCTTAAGGTTTTTTTTAATAGATTCTTAGCTAAAATTCTGCTATTTAATCTGCATCATTAGGTAGAAAATCAATCAAGTTCGATCAAAAATGTAGGCACCTGCAAGCTACATGGTTGCGCGAGTAAGTAGTCCGTCAAAATTGATAGACGTTCGATTAAGACGGAGCTAAAAATTTACTTACAGGTTGTCATGCAAAATATTATCCTAATATAATGTCGATATTAAGCTAATGATTTAATAAATTTTTATCTATGATATTTGTCGTCAAATTCCGTGCAAGAAAACGTCTAATAATAATTGTAATTTTGCTATTCAATTGGATCTAACTACACTTTCGATTATTCCATCATTTCATACTACAGAAGCGGACACCTAAATTCAATATACACAATTTAAAATGCTTATAGAGCTATTTAGTAAATACTAAAATTCGATTAGTGTTCGCTTTTGTAAAATATATTTTGCAAGCATTCTCTACAATTCCACAAATTTATACGAATTTATGTATTGATTGCCAATTTTTGCTGCCATCGATATTTTACGAGACTCGAGTGCTTTAGTGGCGGCCATTTTATTAACGTTTTGTTTGTTTGTTGACAGATTTTGAGTAAAATGCCTCTTGGTTTAAATTTAATTAACTGGCCAGTGGCTGTTCGTAAAATATACAGCGGATTTTATTAAATTCTTTTTGTTTTACTTTTTGACTCGTGTTCGTTATTAAATAATACTAGATTTTTATGATGACGCTATTTGTATAAGACAATATTATACATATGTATGAGATGGCGATGTGTCTCCTAAATGAATTAATTTATTTTTGCATTAGAATTCCAATTCATTGAAGATTAATCCCCCAGTTCTAATAATTCGAATCTATGTTTTTTAGGTCCACGTTCCACACACCGCGGTATGAATCGCACATAACTTTTAATTAGTTCACAACTAAGCATCGGAGTCTTGCCTTATTAATAACTTGTTGTCACACCAGTTAGCAAACTTACTGCTAGAACATACACACTATTTGTATTTATTTTTAATTAACTGCTACACCCCTAGTTACTGCAGGAAAAAGTATTTTAACTTCCATATATGTGCATAACTGTTTCTTGTGCCAAATCACTACATAGTATAAAACAAAGTCGCTTCCCCGTTTGTCTGTCCCTATGATTTTGATGCTGTTTTTTTTAATAGATAGAGTGATGAAAAAGAAATGTTTATATGTATAATACATGCATAATATAGTAGAGAAACACTGATAATTTTAGAGGTTTCTAATGTGATGTCGTAAATAAACACTTTTTTGGCGCTTACTTTGCAAACGCTGGCTGAACCCTACGAGATAGATCGAAAAAAAAAAGTGTGTGCGTGTAACCTTTACGCGCGATTGAAGTAAAACTTTATAACCTTGTTATTGAATATTATAAAATGTCGCAATTGTCAGAAAATTTATTTTTAATTTACTTATTTTAAAAGTAATAAATAAACAAGTATATTTAGAGATTTTCAAAAAAATTTGCAATTTAAAATAATGTTTTTAAAACTGTTGAATTTTTCATTCACTTTGCTATTCACAATTGATCCGTTTGACAATTTGAAAATAAAAAAAGTGTGTGCGTGTAACCTTTACGCGCGATTGAAGTAAAGCTTTATAACCTTGTTATTGAATATTATAAAATGTCGCAATTGTCAGAAAATTTATTTTTAATTTACTTATTTTAAAAGTAATAAATAAACAAGTATATTTAGAGATTTTCAAAAAAAAATGCAATTTAAAATAATGTTTTTAAAACTGTTGAATTTTTCATTCACTTTGCTATTCACAATTGATCCGTTTGACAATTTGAAAATAAATAATCCTAATTGATTATGATATTTGCCACTAGCTGGCGTATAAGTCAAGAAGCGTGTAGTATATGACATATACTTACAACCAATCAGAATTATTATTTTTAAATGGCGGAAGCGTTACTTCCGTCAGAAAAAAAATCTGAGTTACTCCCTAGTCGCGCCTAAAGAAGTTTTACTTCAATTATTATTTTTAATTTTTAAATGGCGGAAGCGTTACTTCCGTCAGAAAAAAAATCTGAGTTACTCCCTAGTCGCGCCTAAAGAAGTTTTACTTCAAAAATCTGAGTTACTCCCTAGTCGCGCCTAAAGAAGTTTTACTTCAATTATTATTTTTAATTTTTAAATGGCGGAAGCGTTACTTCCGTCAGAAAAAAAATCTGAGTTACTCCCTAGTCGCGCCTAAAGAAGTTTTACTTCAATAATGTAGTGTAGTATTGTACACCTTAAAAAGCTTTACAAAAGAGTCTGGCATATGTCTGTCTTAAGAATAACATGCTATATCCATACTTAAAAAAATGGGCAATTAAAAAGCGGGAATTAAAAAGCTATTTACACAAATACGGTATTAATCCTTATAACTTTAAATAAGTTAGAGGCTTTGAGCATTTCATATTAGGTACATTATTTTACTTTTTTATGCCATATAATTTAAAAGAATATTTTAGGAGTAATCACAAAAAATATACGGACCCGAGAATAAAATTCAAGCGCCTCGCTTCGCTTGATGCTACAGGCTCTAACGGATGAACGGATCTACCTACGTAAACGTACGTAAAGTTATTTAAGTTGACACAAGTCAAAGTGTAGTGACCAAATTATATCAATCTAAGTACCAATGTAATTGTTGGCTAAAATTTGGTACTTTGATAGATTATAAACAGAATTGAGACAAAGGCGTTTTATCTCTGGAATAGTGGGTTGCGGGAACGGGATCAAAATTTCATGATTAATTTTGGTCGCGACAACCGATATTCAAGCCGCGGGAATCAGCTAGTAATGAATAAATGGCGACAAGATCACATCACAACCTAAAGTAAGTAGGTAAAGCACTTGTGTTAGGGAATCAGAGATAACGAAGGTACCACAAACACATAACCGAGACAATGTTGAAGTGGTTTTCTACATTGACCCGTCCGGGGAACGAACCCGGGAACTCAGTACGGGCGACTCGAAATCGAGATCGAAACCAAGATTGACACCGAGATTGTCACCGAGATTGACACCGAGATCGACACCGAGATAGACACCGAGATTGTCACTGAGATTGACACCGAGATTTACGCCGAGACCAAGGTCGACACCGAGATTGACACCGACTTTATCACCGAGATTGTCCCCGAGATGGAGATTGTCACCGAGATCGACACCGAGATTGACACCGAGATTTACACCGAGACCAAGGTCGACACCGAGATTGACACCGAGATGGATTTTGTCACTGAGATTTACACCGAGACCAAGGTCGACACCGATATTGACACCGAGATTTACACCGAGACCGACGTCGACACCGAGATTGACACCGAGATCGACACCAAGATTGACACCGAGACGGACACCGAGATCGACACCATGATTTACACCGACTTTAAAACCGATCACACTCATATCGAGATTGACTTCGAGATCGATAATGACACCGACTTTATGACCGAGATTCAAATCAAATCAAAATCAAATCAAATCATTTATTTTTGTAACTAGGATAAAAAATCATCACTTTTACAAGTCACATAATACATTTTTTTGAGCTCGCTGGATTCGACATTTCCTAACTGGCTACCCTGAGAAGAAATGTCGAAACAAACTCAGGGGTCAGCCTCTTTTGAAGTCCAGACAATCATTTGAATAAAAAATATTGTGTAAATAAATGCAGTGTCTTTTCTGGACTGGCCTTTTGAAGAAAGAGCCAGTTCGACCTGAGCAAGCCTGTGCCAACAAGTGGCAAGAGTGCCCCGAATAGCTCATGCAGCTCAACCATTTTCGAGGGAGCTGCACAACCCGACACACAACAATACCACCAGTGGCACCATAAAAATATGTGGGGCAACAACTTACTCAGATCGCCAGTAAGCAATAACTTAAGAATGAAAAATAAAGTAATAACTAAATGAGTTAATGGTAGACCTGCATAATATTTACACTTACAATGCCATAAACTTACAATTAAAATAAATTAATTAAAAAAAAAGATAAAAATCATGAGAAATATCATAATCACACATATTAAATAAAATGTCATATTGTATATATGTATAATATGCAAAAGCACAAAATATGTCTATATTGTATATATGAATATGCCAAAGCACAAATCATGTCAAAAAAAAAAAAGAAATACATATGTATATGCAAAATCGCAAAACATGTCAAGTATATATTTACAACATGCAAACGGCACAAACGATAGCTGTATAAGCGAGCAGCTCAATCCCAAGCGTTTTTATCATTTAAATAATCGGATATCTTATAGTATCCTTTTTTTGATAATTTAGACTTAATATGAGTCTTGAATTTCTTAACAGGTAACTTACGAATATCGATGGGAAGCTTATTGTAAAAGCGTATACATTGACCCATGAATGAGTTGCTTACTCTATGGAGACGAGTAGCATGAACAGTTAAATTATGTTTGTTCCTGGTATTAAGAGAGTGAACATCAGACATTTTTACAAATTTCGATTCGTTTTTATAAACATACATTATATTTTCAAGTATATATTGAGAAGTTACAGTCAGAATGTCTATCTCTTTGAATTTCTCTCGGAGCGAAACTCTTGGGCCTAGATTATAAATAGCGCGGATAGCCCTTTTTTGTAACACGAAAATTGTATTAATATCCGCACAGCTTCCCCAAAGGAGAATTCCATACGTCATAAGACTGTGAAAATAACTAAAATAAACTATTCTGGCTGTATCCACATCAGTTATCTGTCTGATTTTTTTTACAGCATAAGCGGCTGAACTAAGCCTTCCGGACAATTTATTAATGTGGGGTGCCCACTGTAGTTTGGAATCAACAGTAATGCCAAGAAAAACAGTTGACTCAACAGGGTTCAACTCTATTCCATTCAGTTGTACATTGGTATTTAGCTGCCGTACATTAGGCGTTGAAAACTTTATTAATTTCGTTTTAGATGGATTTAAAAGTAAATTATTAAGATTAAACCAATGGACAACATTAGAGAGCGCAATATTGACTTCATCAAAGTTTTCGAGTTGGCGTTTGATTTTAAAAACAAGAGAAGTGTCATCTGCGAATAAAAGAATCTTATGATTTTCCCTTACATGAAAAGGTAAATCGTTTATGTAAATGAGAAATAAAAAAGGACCTAGGATTGAACCCTGCGGAACACCCATGGTTACCACAGATCCTTTAGATCTTTTGCCATTTACATCCACTCTCTGTATTCTATTATCTAAATAAGAACTTAAAAGATTAAGCGCCATATTTCTAATGCCATAGTGGTGCAATTTCTTAATGAGTGTATCATGACATACACAATCGAAGGCTTTGGACAAATCACAAAATATGCCCAAAGCGTCTTGAGAGTTCTCCCAAGCCTCATATACATTTTTAAGCAATTCCACCCCTGCGTCTGTAGTAGACCGACCCTTGGTGAATCCGAATTGTTTTAAGTGAAACAACTGGTGACTATTAAAATGTCTTAACATTTGATTTAAAATTAACTTTTCAAAAATTTTACTCAAAGTGGGTAAAATTGAAATGGGGCGAAAATTCGTAGGATCGGTTGTACTACCAGATTTGAAGAGCGGAATCACCTTGCTTAACTTCATTAAGTCAGGAAACACACCAGATGCGACACAAGAGTTGAACACTATTGCTAGGAATGGTGCGATTGTTTTGATTATGGAAGAAATTATGTGTACAGACAACCCCCAAAGGTCTGTAGTTTTTTTTACTTCAATATCCTTGAAAGATTTCAAAATGTCCTTGTCACTAACAACTGTAAATTCAAAACTTGTGCCACATTCCGCAACACAATCCTTGAGTAGTGAACATGCGGAGCTGGAAGACGACAACAGAGTCCTGGTTGTTAAGATAGGAATATTAGTGAAAAAATTTTCAAACTCAGTTGCCACCTCCATATCCGATCTAACATCTACCTCATTAATTTTAAGGTGAAAATCGCAATTTTTAATAGTACTTCTTCCTGTTTCTGAATTAATGATATCCCATGTAGTCTTAATTTTGTTAACAGACGATTTTATTTTGTTTTTAAGGTGTAAAGATTTTGCGGCGGTGCAGGCTCTCTTAAAAATCTTAGAATAGCGCTTAACATATTCCTTAAAAATTTCACTATGATTATGTCTTTTTTCATTATATAATTCAAATAATTTTATTCTGCTTTTAAAAATGCCTGGTGTTGCCCAGTCACTAAACATGACCCGATCACACACAGAAACTGATTTAGATGTGAAAACCTTCTTAAACTGAGAATTAATCATATTAAATAATACGGTATAAGCATGATCTGGGTTGCTGTGATAGGGCAAACCAGGTAACCTTTCATTCAAGTTATTTTTAAAACATTCCAAACGATATTTGGTGACAGGAACAAACTTAACATTTTTGCGGTGAAGTTTAACAAACTTTTTACGAAATGATACCAACTGGCCACAGTGATCAGAGTCCAATACATTAATAATTGAATTAAATGTCGGCTTTAAGTTTGTAAAAATATTATCAATACAAGTAGCACTAGTGGCAGTTATCCTAGTTGGCTCAGAGAATGTTTGGTATAAATTGTAAGACTTAAATAAAGTTATAAATTTATTAACAATAGTGTTCTTTTCTAATATGTTTATATTAAAGTCTCCACAGACGGCAACTGTTTTATTAGTATTGGACAATTTAAATAATGCATCTTCCAATATTTTTTCAAATACTTCATATGAAGCACATGGGGGCCTGTATATACTCATTACAATGAACCGCTCAAGCTCAATACATGCTATCTCAGCAACTCGCTCAACAGATAGGCTTGTAATGTCTTTACGTTCTTTGAATTTAAGATTATTATGAATAACAATTAACGAGCCTCCACGTATCAAATTCATTCTGCTGAACGAGCTAGCTACCTGATGGTTATTAAAGCTGAACATGAACTGGTGCTCTTTTAACCAATGTTCGGTGATACACAAAATATCAATGCTATTACAGTTCATGAACAACTCCAACTCCAATTCTTTACCCATCAAACCCTGAATATTCTGGTGAACAATATTTAAAAAATGATTATTATTGGCTTTATTAATGATATTCAAAGTGTTTGACAGGTTAGTAGAAAAATAATTATTGCTACAATCACTGCTAGAGATTGACTCTGTTGTCTTAATATCTAATTTAAATTACTTGGAACAAATTCCAAGATTTGTTGACAACTATTATCAAGCTGCTCAATAGGAGCAGTGTGTTTAGCCAAGCACTTGGCTTTATTTAAAATATAATATGATAGCGAATTTGCTATCAGTCCCTTATAATAAATAGAAAGATAATAGTTATCTTTTGTCATAAAATAGTTATTACTAATTATTAAATTAGTGTCAATAAAATCAAACATGTTATTGTATAATGACATTGTATAAAGTTTAATATTACATCTATTTCTACAATTATTTTCCGTCTGTGACAAACCTTTACCATAAGGAAAAGCAAATAAAATAATTTTCTTTACATTTAATTGTGCTAAACTGTCAAAATAAGTTTTAATCATATTTACACTTGCATTACCTCTTCTCCCAATTAAAATAATAATAGTAGTTGATGGACAATAACTACTACTTATTACTTTATCTAATATCTGCCTATAGTCAGCTGCAGGCATACAACAGTTGATGACCTGAGGACCTAAATGTTGATACAGCTTATGACACATGTTTTGGCCAATTTCATCGCTAAACATTATTATTTTGTTGTCATTACTTTTATTTAATATTTTATTTTGATTTATTAGTGTGACGAAGGAGGTGCTTGTGAGGCTATTACACAACTCCACAGAGTGAGTCACAGGTTGTAAAGACTCCAGAGAAATAGCTGACTGTGAACAGCCTGGTGCACCCATAGTACAATCTGATGTTTGATTGTTTTGTATTAAAGAGTTATACATTCTCTCATTTTCACTACATAGATCCACAAGGCCATTCATTGCCAGTATATATTCCCCTATTTCCTTTTGAGATGTGTCATATTTGTAGGTTATTATGTTTAAGGAATCCTGTAAGCGGAGAATCTCTGACTCTAGGTGTTGTATATCAACCTCATATTTTGTTTTGGTATGATCAAAGTTAGTCTTTAGCAATTTACATTTATTAAAGCTTTTAAGATGATGACTAAAACAGTTTTTGTTGCTTTTTATAAGTTTTTGAGTCTTTTTGATAATTTTTTTAATTTTAATGTATTTCTTTAATTTATTTTTGCTGCAGTTTATTTGCCGTACTTGAAAATCTGATATAATTGTATTATCACATGTTAAATCTATTGTCTCTATGTGACTGTTATCCAAAATTGAGTTGGCAGAAGCCAACGGAACGGTACCAACCAGTCTCTCAAACAGTGCACGTGTATACTCTGTCTGAACCCTCTGGCCTGCGCCGTCCAACTTGAGAATAGTATCTTGGGCTTCACTTAACCTACACTTCAGCTCAGCGTTGTGCCTGAGTGTTAAATCAAACTCATCGCTGCACTGATCAAACTGATTTACTAACTGTTTAAGTTTATCCCGTTCCTCAGTGATGTTAACTAATTCGCTATGCAGTTCTGCCATCTCACTTTTGAGTTTACTATTGTTATTTAAAATTTGTAGCACTTCCTTCTCATTGTCATCCTGTTCCCCCTGCAATTCCTCACACAAATCCTTGTATTTCTTTAGTTCTAGCAATGTTAGCTGGAGTTTCGACTCCTCCAAGCGAGCAGCACCTCTTCTGGTCATCATTCTATCCATTCCTAATACAAAATAGATAGGTGACAACTCAGAAGTGTGTTAGATCAAGTTAGTGCGAAGAAAAGCAAGGCTGAGGGTGTAAGTGTTCTAGGTTATTCCTTGGAAATAACCACCAAGTTAATATTATAGTAGAATGTGTGATAAAATAGTAACAACAAAGCACTTACATAAAAGTTCAAGATGACAATGCACTTTACAATGTTCGTTACAGTTTAACTTAGTTTGACAGCGAAACTTGTCTCATGTACAAACACTTTATGCACTTGAAAACAAACTTAATATGACAAGATAACACTGTCCTTAAATATATTAATCAATATTGCGAATTATATTGACTTTCTACCATATAAATTATACAAATTATAATTAAATTAAATTAAATAATTGGGAGAAGTTTTGTTGACGTCTTGTCAACAGGGTTGCCACAGACAAAAAAAAGATTGATTTTGTCACCAAGATTGACACCGAGATTTACATCGAGACCAAGGTCGACACCGAGATTGACACCGAGATGGAGATCGACACCGAGATAGACACCAAGATTGTCACTGAGATTGACACCGAAACCGAGATCGACACCGAGATTGACACCGACTTTATCACCGAGATTGTCACCGAGATCGACACCGAGCTTGACAACGAGACGGACACCGAGATCGACATCAAAATAGACACCAAGATTGTCACTGAGATTGACACCGAGATTTACACCGACATTAAAACCGATATTTACACTCAGATCGAGATTGACATCGAGATTGTCACTGAGATTGACACCGAGATTTACACCGAGACCAAGGTCGACACCGAGATTGACACCGACTTTAAAACCGATATTTACACCGACTTTATCACCGAGATTGACACCGGGATGGAGATTGTCACCGAGATCGACACCGAGATTGACACCGAGACGGACACCGAGATCGACACCGAGATTTACACCGACTTTAAAACCGATTACACTCATATTGAGATTGACTTCGAGATCGATAATGACACCGACTTTATGACCGAGATTGACACCGAGATTGATTTTGTCACCAAGATTGACACCGAGATCGAGATTGTCACTGAGATTGACACCGAGATTTACATCGAGACCAAGGTCGACACCGAGATTGACACCGAGATGGAGATCGACACCGAGATAGACACCAAGATTGTCACTGAGATTGACACCGAAACCGAGATCGACACCGAGATTGACACCGTGACGGACACTAAGATTGTCACTGAGATTGACACCGACTTTATCACCGAGATTGACACCGAGATGGAGATAGTCACTGAGATTGTCACCGACATCGACACCGAGATTGACACCGAGACGGACACCGAGATGGTCACCGAGATTTACACCGAGACCGAGGTCGACACCGAGATTGACACCGAGATGGAGATCGAGACCGAGATAGACACCAAGATTGTCACTGAGATTGACACCGAAACCGAGATCGACACCGAGATTGACACCGACTTTACCACCGAGATTGACACCGAGATGGACACCAAGATTGTCACCGAGATTGTCACCAAGATTGACACCGAGATTTACATCGAGACCAAGGTCGACACCGAGATTGACACCGAGATGGAGATCGACACCGAGATAGACACCAAGATTGTCACTGAGATTGACACCGAAACCGCGATCGACACCGAGATTGACACCGACTTTATCACCGAGATTGACACCGAGATGGACACCAAGATTGTCACCGAGATTTACACCGACTTTATCACGGAGATTAACACCGAGATGGAGATTGTCACCGAGATTGACAACGAGATCGACATCGAGATTGACACCGTAAAGGACACTAAGATTGTCACTGAGATTGACACCGACTTTATCACCGAGATTGACACCGAGATGGAGATAGTCACTGAGATTGTCACCGAGATCGACACCGAGATTGACACCGAGACGGACACCGAGATGGTCACCGAGATTTACACCGAGACCGAGGTCGACACCGAGATTGACACCGAGATGGAGATCGACACCGAGATAGACACCAAGATTGTCACTGAGATTGACACCGAAACCGAGATCGACACCGAGATCGACACCGACTTTACCACCGAGATTGACACCGAGATGGACACCAAGATTGTCACCGAGATTGTCACCAAGATTGACACCGAGTTGGAGATTGTCACCTAGATTGACAACGAGATCGACACGGAGATTGACACCGAAACCGAGGTCGACACCGAGATTGACACCGACTTAATCACCGAGATTGACACCGAGATGCAGATTGTCACCGAGATTGACAACGAGATCGACACCGAGATTGACACCGAGATTGACACCAAGATTGACAACGAGATCGACACCGAGATTGATAGCGAGACGAGAATGAAACCGACTTTATTTTACTCTCAGATTGAGATTGACACCGATATCGAAATCGACGCCGAGATCGAGATTGACACCGAGATCAAAATCGAGACCGAGATCGACACCGAGATTGTCATCGAGATAGAGATAGACACTGAGATCGACAGCGAGGCCTAGACCCAGATCGACACCGAGATTGTCACCGAGATCGACACCGATATTGACTCCGAGAACAAGATCGAGACCGACGATTGACACTGAAACCGAGATCAAAACCGAGACGGGCCAGAGGCTACCGTTTTAAAAGGTGATAATTATTATTTGGTAGGCTAGCATCAGTTGTCAAGTTGCACTAATGAGTAGATTGGAGAAGCGCATGAGTAAAAAGAAATAGGTATAATTTAAAAACGTCCTAAATCAAGTTCATTGGAGCGCTAATAACATACCTGCCTCATTTTTACATTATAATATAAATGCCTTCAACTGTTAAGAACAGCTTACTCTAAATAACTAAGCTATTTACTGAGACCTACATACTCGAGTCTAGATCCGGCACTCGCGTAAGACTGGAGATAATACAAGTCTCTTTGAACCGGCTCTGTAATATAATGTAACCATTTGTTTGGTATTCAGTTGGAATGTTACTCAAAACATCAAGTTAAACAGGTCTTGTGGAAGGTATGCTGAGATAGTTTAGAATGATGACTTTGTGTCAGGATGCGTTACACCGAGACAGTAGGAAATACAAAGATAATTAAAATCTTTGCTAAACAGTGTGTCGCTGGAATTTGAACCTTAAGGCTTTGGACATGAGCCTAGGTTTTGCAAACTAGAGAGGGTTTTGGTGTGTTATACCCAATGTTTTTTATTTATATTTGCCATCATAAACGGTAACTTATTTCGTTCTCCCTGCTTTTCATCATCATCGCCTTTATCGTTTTTAGTGTTATAACTATTTAACGAATTAAACGATTTTGATAAATGATTACGTCATTAAATTCGTCTTGAAAACGCGATCGTCACTGGGTTTTGAAATTATATAATTAAAATTTAAAACTTGTCACTAAAATGCATAAAATAAAACTATTACAATTAAAAAACCAGACTGCCAAAAAACTGGCCAAAAAGTAAGTCGGGATTTTTTTTATAAACAATTTTATTAATATGTATGTATTCCAACACTACGTCTACAAAAGTATGTCAGTATATCACAACATCTGATCCCAAAATGCATCAGAAACATGGCGACCCTACTCGAGATTATTATTGTTTTATTCAGATAGATAAATATTTTGCCAAACTTCTTGACAGTATATGATTAGGTGTAAATGAGACAAAAGATGTAGTATAGTCTGGTTATAATTATCCAAAGGTGCATCTTATATACTAACGACTACGTGTTGATAACAGATAGTAGAAACATTTAATAGATATTGAACGTGCGATAAAGAACATAAGATTGCGATGTAGATTGTAGATACAGCACAAAGATATTGTACTGTAACAGTACACCCCCCTTTAAGAGAAAAAAAAAAAAAAAAAAAATATAATAATAATGCTATGCTGGTAATAGTGTTTACAATATAAATTTGATCTAGACCTTACTAGTTATTTGCTGATGTATATAAATAATAATGCTATTGTACGCGGTGGAATTTGATGACGCCTGTTGTGGTGTGATTTGCTGACGTCTGTAATTTTGACTTAGCTGTTGCACGAGTGTTTATTATTTTTTTCCGTTAAACTCTTCATTCTTCTGTCCAGTGTTTTCATTATGCCGTAAATTAGGATCGCACCGATTGTTAAAATAATCTGTCCCATTGCAACATTTCTTGTCCACAGTAAGTCCTCCTGGATCAGGTTACGGAGTTTGTCCGCTTCGTTTTGATTGAGGCAACTGTCTGTATTGTATGTTATCTGGTCCTTAGAACTTTGATTTCCCATTTTAGATGTCTTGTTGTTACGAGTAGTTGTGAATTAATGGTATATGTTAAGATTCATGTTAATATATATACGAATAACTTGCTTCTATCAGCGATTTTTTATAGACGTACTACTGGCTTTACTTTACGTCCCGATCGTGTAGTGTACGTGTTGGGTCGATAACCATATTGACCTTGCTGAATTGCGTCAATATCTATCTGTAATTTTGCTAGCTGGGTTAAAATGCATGCTGTATTGTTGTTGTTTGAAGTGTCGTTGCTAACAGCTGATATTTCGGTTACTTTTGAATTCATTATTATTTTGTCTGCAATTTGGCTCAGTTTGTCAATTTCCATGTCTTCCGTAACTGCTAGAACCGTAGTAACCGATGTTGGTAAAAGCCTGAACCATAGTAGTTTAATTGTTTCGTCACTGATTTTTCCTCTCCCGAGGACTCGCATTTGACGCAATAACTGCGAAGGTTTTTGGTCACCGAGTTCTGTCTCTGATATTAATTTTTGAAACTGTCGCTGTTCCGTTTCTTCGTAACAATCAATTAAACGTTCCTTGATGTTTTTGTATTTATCTGTAGTCGGTGGTGAAGTGATTAGGTCACTAACCTGTAGTATTTCTTCCTTGGATAACTTTGCTATTACTGTACAGTATTTGTATTCGTCTCCTTGCTTCTGTGGTGCTAATATGGCTTCTAGTTGCGTGAACCATAATCTTGGTTGGTCTTTCCAAAATTCCGGAATGCGGGATAAAACCGAGGTGCCAGCAGCTACTTCAAGTGTTCCTTGCTGATTTATGTTCGCCTTGCACGGTGATTGTGCCATGTTTCTTGCTGCGTATTCGTTCGTCGGGGTCACCAATTTGCCAAACTTCTTGACAGTATATGATTAGGTGTAAATGAGACAAAAGATGTAGTATAGTCTGGTTATAATTATCCAAAGGTGCATCTTATATACTAACGACTACGTGTTGATAACAGATAGTAGAAACATTTAATAGATATTGAACGTGCGATAAAGAACATAAGATTGCGATGTAGATTGTAGATACAGCACAAAGATATTGTACTGTAACAAATATCATAGAAGCATAAATTATGTTTTCACTGCACTCCTGAAGGTTTTGATAATGCTTGTGTGTAGACTGTGGTTAACTTATCGGGCATAAGGGCTGCAGTGTGGATGCAAAAGTATCGCTTTATAAATTTTTATGTAAGTTACACTGTATTCCATTTAATGGAGGTATTCAAAGACAAAGGCATATAGTATGTTTAAATTCTTCCACTTAAACAAACTTCAAGTTTATGCGGCTGTAAATAAAGCTAATTTTAGACTGACTTGTTTTGTTGAAAAAGTCATCAAAATTATGAAGTTGTAGCGCAAACTGAACCATATATGCAAAATCGTATTTGTGTACATGTATGGTATATAAATTGCGAACGATCTATACTGTTGGTACACCCACGCAGCTGACGCAGCAAAAGAATGAGGAATAGTTTATAGAGGCGAGATACAAATAACACTGAACATTGAAACTACTCATACTATTGGTTTATTTTTTAATTTTTTGTTACGCATTATTGCATGCGAAGCGAATATTTGTAATTAAATACAAATAATAGGAGGAAAAACTTAAACCTCAGGCAGGACTCGAACCTGCAAACATTGGTTTATTTTAATTTTACATATTTACAATTGAACGTGTGTTTTACTCTGTAGTGTCTTGTTGGTGGTTTGTGAATAATATCTGTACTCGATAGGACAAAAAGTTTCTTATAATTAGGGATGGATTCACTTGTGGCATTTCAATTACATTTTCATTATAATAGTCAAAACTCTCATGTGTCATATTGTATTCAACTTGCAACGCTATAACACAAAACACACAGTTACTTCTAATCAAATATCTGATCAAAATACAATGTCACCATCATGTACGTCATACCTACCTATATTGACGCCAGGTCCCATGTCACACGCAAGAGGGTTTTAATTACGTGCCCATATCATGAACCCCTGTCCAGGATCTGCGTATTGATAAACTTTCGCGAAGTTGTCAAATTAAGTTGTTCAAGTTGTAGGTTGGTCGCTGATACTGAAGAAACTTGCTTAGACTTAGTTTACTGATTGTACAGGTTCGTAGTTTGTTTTGATTTAGTAAGTTTTTTTTTCTTTTTATACTGGTTAAGTATTTTTATAGAATAGGGCTGCGGATTTTTTTTTATTTACTTTTTTACTTAAACAAATAATGAGCTTTAATGCATTAACTTGGTATTTTTTATGGATTTGATAAAAATACGAGCTTGTTAATTCTTTTATGTATCTTATCACCTTTTGGAAAAATAGATTGGAATAGAATTATTTTGGATGGAGAACTATGATTTTAAGACTCGTTTTAAGTATATTAATAGTAAATTAACAAATTGTCTGAAAATTACGTCTGCCTGTCAGCGGGTGGGCTGTATCTCATGAACTGTTAAGTATAAATTTTCACAGACATTTCTATTGTATACCTATATCAAACAATTTTATAATCTATGTAATATCGGATGGTACGGAGCCATTTGTGTGCTAGTTCAACTTGGAGTTCACTGGTTTTTTAATTGTTATTTTACCAGCGCTACGTCAAGAATTTCAAATAATATTGTGTAAAGGAATAACCACAAATAGTTTTGAAAATAGCAGTAAACCCGTGTGACAGCTACAGTCTGTTATATAAAGCACCTAAACACTCACAATTACATAGAGCAGACTTTACCCTGCCTCAGTGCCTCGTACTCTTAATTAGTGCACGAGTGTTGTGCGACTTTAGAGCATCGTTACGCGGCCCGTTTGATAGTGATACACAGCGATGAACTAAGTTGGAGATATGTTTAGGTTGCATATCATGTTAAATATGGGCGTTGTGAATGAAACTAGATCCTATTTTATTAAGTAGAGAGTGAAATGGAATTGGCAATTTAAATACTGGTCAGTGGATTTATATTTCACTAGCAGGTAACCCTATACTCGATATCCTGGTAATCTGTACAACATTTTTAACCTAAATTTTTGACATATCTAGAGGACTTTTAAATTTTCGTTTATGCAACCCCTGTACTTACAATTAAAAACAAAACAATTAAAATACGTAGCAAGTAAAAATCCGTAGCAAGTATAAATTAGTAGCAAGTATAAGTCCGTAGCAATTTAAAATCCGTAGCAAGTAAAAATTAGTAGCACGGGAAAATCTGTAGCAGTTTAAAATCCGTAGCACGTAACAATCCGAGAAGCTAAAATCCGTAGCAAGTAAAAATCCGTAGCACGGGAAAATCTGTAGCAAGTAAAAATCCATAGGAAGTATAACTCTGTAGCAATTTAAAATCCGTAGCATGTAACAATCCGAAATGCTAAAATCCGTAGCAATAAAATACGTAGCAAGTAAAAATCCGTAGCACAGGAAAATCTGTAGCAAGTTACAATCCGTAGCCAGTGAAAATCTGTAGCAAGTATAAGTCCGTAGCACGTAACAACCCGAAAAGCTAAAATCCGTAGCAATTAAAATACTTAGCAAGTAAAAATCCGTAGCACGGGGAAAACTGTAGAAGTAAAAATACGTAGCAAGTAAAAATCCGTAGCAATTAAAATACGTAGCAAGTAAAAATCCGTAGCAATTAAAATACGTAGAAAGTAAAAATCTGTAGCAATTAAAATACGTAGCAAGTAAAAATCCGTAGCGGGGGAAAATATGTAGCAAGTTACAATCCGTAGCTAGTGAAAATCTGTAGCAAGTATAAGTCCGTAGCACGTAACAACCCGAAAAGCTAAAAATCCGTTGCACGGGAAAATCTGTAGCAAGTATAAGTCAGTAGCAAGTAAAAACCCGTAGCAAAAGAAATTTCGTAGCAAGGCTAATCTGTAGCAAGTTAAAAACCGTAGCAAGTATACATCTGTAGCAAGAATAAGTCCGTAGCAATTCAAAATTCATAAAAAGTAAAAATCCGTAGCAAGTAAAAATCCGTAACAAGTAAGAACGCGTAATATTTCAGGTTCCCTATTTTTAAGCATAAAATTTTATGTCATAATTTAACATGGCATAATTTGATTTATCCTAATAATAGTTACGCACAATATCACTTTGGCAAAACTTTATAGGCATAATTTTTAAGGCATACTTACTTTAAGCATAACAATGTTAAGCATAATATTCTAAAGCCTTAATGTCCTTACGCATAATGATATTTAAGCATAACTTTTATTTAACATAGCTTTCAAAACTTTGCTATGAAATCATACTAGGCGCTTACTACGTGCTAAGGGTAAGGGTCACAAAAAAAATAACTACCAACCTAAACAAATGTATCGGAGTTGGCAAAGTCGTTTCTAAGGGTCACAAAAAAAATACCTACCAACCTAACCAAATGTGTTGGGGTTGGCAAAGACGTTTCTAGGGGTCACGAAAAAAATTACCTACCAACCTAAACAAAAGTTTTGCTTATAAATCAGGAATAAATACGTGTGATTAACTAAAGTATGTATTCATTACACCTTTTGATCTTTATGCCTAATATGTAACTATTAGACGAATAAACAATATGCCTAACAACTTTGTGCTAATCGAAATTAGGGCAAAAAACAATAGCCTAAACTATACATATGCTTACTAAAATAGTATGCCAAACAACAATTATGTCAAAATATTGTTATGCCAAATACCAATATGCCTAACTCGTTATGCCAAATTAAAATAGGACAAAAAAAAATAGGCGAGAAAAAGGGATCCCAATATTTCATTTAAAAATCCGGTCAAGTGCGAGTCGAACTCGCACACGAAGCGTTTCGTAACATTGTACAGAACATAATATTAATTTTTTTTCAATGTTGTTTAAGACAGTATTTTTATTACTTCCTTTATTTCGCTTATCTATACTAATATTATAAAGCTGAAGAGTTTGTTTGTTTGTTTGAACGCGCTTATCTCAGGAACTACTGGTTTGAATTGAAAAATTATTTTTGTATTAGATAGTCCGTTTATTGAGGAAGGCTATAGGCTATATAACATCACGCTACGACCAATAGGAGCGGAGCATAAATGAAAACTGTTGCAAAAATGAAAAACCGTTGAAACTAAAACACGCGAACAAAGTCGCAGGGGACAGCTAGTACCATATAAAATACATTTTTAAACATATATTAAACAGGATAAAAAACAACAATATACATTTAAAAATATAAAATATAGTCTCCAACCGACATCGGGAACAGGGTCCAAGCTGCCGGTGGTTAGGGCTCTTTATTATTTATTTTTAAAGCAACAATAAACATACCAACACAATGAGTGAGAATTTCAACTCTGTAGCTATTACAGTTCATGATATACAGCCTGCGCTGACAGACAGACGGACGGACGGACAGCGGAGGCTTAGTAATAGATGACCCTTAACACTCTTGGGGTACGGAACCCTAAACAGCAGTTGTTATGTTTTAAGGTTCAATTCCAGAAAAGTAAAATAACTTGATTAATAACAAGAACAGTATATTTATCGAATATAATTTTCACCACATTTTCGCTTCGTGGACACAGCCAACGCCTTTACACTGTAACATGGAAATTTCAATGTTATTTAAATCACAGATTATACAATTTGTATTTTGCTTATACAAATTTTGTCTTGTTGACACCTCGCGTGACCCAAGGGCTAGATTTTACCCTGGACACAGCATTTTCATACAACGTGGCAATGCCGTCAGCGTTTTGGGCACACTTCCAGTCGACAGCGATGTGGATGAATTTTTTACTATAATATTAGAATAGCGGTTCTACTGTAGGTTGAGATTATATTTTAAGTGTAGGTTACAGAGGGAGATTATAGTATAGTTGTTTAAGTTTTTATCAACGTATTTATTGTACATAAACAAAATATAAACATACAATTCTTATACATAATTTATATCCTATATGTATCTATCAGTGGTCTGGTTGCTATAATACAGGCTCTACCTAGTTTGGAAACAGATGGCCGTGGGTGAGGTGTTCCAAGATATTATTACTATTATATACCTACTTGAAATTATGTGGATTGGTTTTCCTGAACAAGGTTATTTGTACCTATTGCATGGGGCTTGGTGACAGGGGTATTTCAGGGTTTTTAAAAAACCTACAAAATGTACGAGCTCTCACAATGCAGATTATATAGGAGATCGTGGTGTACCTATCAATGTGTATACTGTTGGAGAAAATAATAAATTTTATTAATATAATGTTTGATGTGACCCTTAATGTACGAAAAACAGAATTTCAGCAAAAAATATGTAAGTAAAAATGTTTTTACGGTCCTTTTATTTTTAATCCCAGTGTCGTGCAGGTTTCACAGACATTCAATACACCTGCACAAAGAACAACAAGACTGGAGCCAGCATTTGTGGTCCACACAAACGACGTTTACCCGCAACACTTTGACTTCGCGCACATAATGAGGGTGTTCGCTATTTAAAAATCCGTTTGTCTCGCATATGGTCCATGTCAATTTCATCTGACAAGCTACTAGCTCGTGAGTGGTGGAAATTGATAGATAGACCACATGCTAGACTCGCGATTTTGCGTATTTTTAAACCGTAAAACCCTCATTGGCGTAGCCTATACCACTCGGCTATCCGTGCAGTCAAAATTATTATAAGGTATAAATCATATTAATGTCTGGTGTTTTACTTTACGACTTACGAATGCTCGACAGGATAGCCCCACACACTGTAAAATAAACGTGTACGTTTACATAAATTACCTCGAAAACTAATTAAATGATTTTGTTAAAACTTATACGGTCAGGTTAAAGGTATATAAAAGACTTTAAAAAGGAGAAGGTTTTCGATTCGACAATTGTGAATAAATTAAAAAAGAACTGTTTGTCATCTTTAAGGTAGTCGTATATAAATAACATTTAGTCGGATCCTTTTTACATTTATGCTTAATCAATTATTTATATCGAATTGTATTGTGGGCTTTCAAACACACCGCACATAGAAATAAATCTATAATCACCTGCACCACCTGTCTGACCTCTAAAACCTATTGGCTAATGTTCTATCTCATATAAAATACCAAACGGCTGTGTTCACGCGAAGTTATCAGTGATGCCAGACTTATGGCACCCAACAGGGGCTCGTTATGATGAGCTCATGAGAAGCCGGAGTCGCGACGCCGACGCGTCAGAACCTCACGGGAATACAGTAAATTTATTTCCCTTGATTGACAGATAGTGATAGGTACATGAGAATTAGTAGTATTCGTTTTTAAATGGCTGACTAACATAAAAAAATACTTATTCATTTTTCAAATTGACGGGCCTGTTAGTCTAGTCACTAGTGGTTAGTGACCCTGACTGCTAAACTAATGGTCGTGGGTTCGATTTCCACGCAGGACAAGTCTTTGTGTAATGAGCACGATCATTTGTTCTGTATCTGGGTGTAATTTATCTATATATGTATGTGTTTAGAAATATATTTAAGTATGTTTATCAGTTGTCTGGTTGCCATAATACAGGCTCTGCCTAGTGTGGGATCAGATGGCCGTGTATGAACTGTCCTAAGATATTATTATTATTATATTATTAAATATAAACTCGTAACACAATCGTAAGTGTTGTGACCAATTATCTTGTAATTAATACTTAACAGAAACTATTTGATAGGTTGATAGTTATATAGTTTTATTTATTTATATTATAAGTTTTAACTTTAGCATTGATTAAGTTTTTGAAGTAAAACTTTACGAACTCTTGACTTGGGGAGTAAGCTGGTGAATGCGTGACGAGACCGCTACGAAAATTGTGATCAGGCGAGGCGAACGGAAGTTGAGAGGGAGATATAAGTTACTGAAGATAGAAAAAGAAAGAGTTACTTTTCGTATATCACTGTAGGGGCAAGAGAGAGTGTTGCGAGCACACATTTTTTTTTTCTCTCTTTTTGTTTCATAGCACGTTTCGTATATAAAGAAGTGTTACTTCAGTCGTGGTCTACAACACGCTTGTTTTTTTGTAATGTAATAATATTTATTAAAATTAAATTTTAATTGAATAAATAAAATAATTACGCTCATCTTTATTATAGTCTGTAGTTTACGCTATTGCAGTTAATATTACATATATAAACATTTTGTAGCCTATTAATTACAAGCATGTTCCCTAACCTGCCATTAACCTACACCGTCTGTACAGTAACTGTCGGCTCGCACGACCAATACTGACGTAATTTATACTTACATACCTTAAACAGCTATTTAATTCGTATTTAATGAGTCATAAATAGTCACCTTGTTTTATTGTTTGAAGCAATAAATATTGGGCAAGAATTACTGCTCGTTAGAATTTTTTAAGTTTACTTACTTTCATATATATATATAAAATCTTATTTGTTTGGTTTCGAAAACATGTTACTTGTAAAACAACACAAATTCACATTTGGTTTACTTAAAAGGCCACATAAACATTTTTAAATAAATGTTGTGTAACTTCTAGTAATATTTAATACATACAAGTTTAACCATTATTTTGTTTTAAAAACTTACTTTATACAATAGTTAATAGGTTCGGCGTATCAGCTTTAAACAGCAGTTAAGCAGTAAACGCCGCTAACTTTATCTTTTTACAATAAACTGTAAAACTGTTGCCCAAGTAGTTTGTAAGAAATATCGGTTAACTTCCACCGCAAGTTTGTAACATAATAGAGTTTTAACTGCATCCGATTATACCCACTGTTAAACATGAGTTTTATGTTATAATCGCCATTCGAATCTGAGTGTAATAAGTAATAAAAAAAGATTAATTTGTTTTTCTAAAAGGGAAATCCTTGTAATCCGTGGTGCCCCTAAAGTGGATCAGATTCAAACCCGGTTAATGTGTAAAATATAACCGGAAACAATATTTTGAACATTTAAATAAAGATACCTAATTTATACATAAACATACAAATATTAATGGTCTGATTATATTAATTGTAAGTGCTCTGATTGGTGGATAATATTTCAGATAGCCAATTTATCAATGTTCAATTTATATTATTAACTAGCTGTCCAACGCGACTTTAACGGTTTTTCATTTTTGAAACATTTTTCATTTATGCTCCGCTCCTTTTGGTCGCAGCGTAATAGTATATAGCTTATAGCCTTCCTCAATAAATGGGCTATCTAACACTGAAAGATTTTTTTCAAATCGGACCAGACGTTCCTAAGATTAGCGCGTTCAAACAAACAAACAAACTCTTCAGCTTTATAATATTAGTAAGTATAGATTTAAACTTTATGTACAAAATGGTACACAAGGTGGACTTAATTCCACTAGGCATTTTTCGCCAGTCAACCTTGGGATAAAAAAGAAAAACAACAATAAAGGGGCAAAAGGCTAAACCGAAAAGCAAAGAAATATGAAATGATCAGAAAAATAGTTAGTTTTATTTACTTAAACGCATTAACTAATTCGGTCTCTAATTAAGGTAGGTAAGGTTTCTTATGATACTTAATTGTATTTATGAAATAAGCTATTCTTTAAAGATACTTACGCTAGCTTTGCAGAAGTCTCCGGTGCACTGAAAATAGTTGTACTGTGCTTTAGTACTTACTTTTGGTTTAGAGCAATGTATGTGATATGGTCCACATTTTTAGAGATTTTTTTATTAAAAAGAAAAATAAAAAAAGATCTACGATTTCCGATAAGATTACAGAAAAAGGTCTAAAATGTACTGTTTAATGAGTCGTTTTCACTAATCATACATCTCTTACAATCCCTTGAAATTTTACAATAATAAAAAAAACCTACAATACAAAATTATAATTTCTCTAAAATCTTACTCGGTCTCTCTGCTCACCCTGTTATCAAAACAACACATGTTTACATTGCGACAACTTTCACTTAGTGTCAGCGCGCCTAGACATCTAATAAGTCCTAGACCGATCTCAGTCTTGCTCAGACGGTTTAATATAAATCTAACGTTTAAACCTGCTCGTGTCACTCGTCTGTCTAGGAGCGAGACTTGGTTCGTTGAAGGACTAAGTGATTGGAGGCTTGTGGTTAGGGTCACAAATGTTGTTCGTATAACCTATTTTTTTAGCATAATTACTATAATACCGTCTAGTACATTTAATCAGATAAAATATATAGGGGTACAAAAATACGAAGAAACGCTTCGAGAAAATGTAGGTGCGTCTCCGCTGTCTCGTCTGGTCCGATATATTATTATCTCTGTTTAAATCGTCTGTTTTAAGACTTACTTTAAAGTTTTTATAATGTTTCGTACCTACACGGTAAGCTTAAACCCCATAAAAGCGCTTCATTTGTTTTTAATTTCATTTTTAACAAACTTAATATCGCGACAGTTCGTAGCCTCGGCTAGTATTACATAAAAGTCACTCACCCCCGCAGTGCACTTTATTCCTTTACACTGCAAAAAATAAAGCATACAGTTATACATAGGTGCGTATTTACACTTTTTTTAAAGTTGAACTTTCGAGGGAGTAGTCACACTTAAAATATATTTTTCTAACAATCTACAGTCTATACCACGATGTGAAAAGTCTTTATAATAATAATATCTTATCTCTTGGGACATCTCACACACGGTCATCTGATCCCAAACTAGGCAGAGCCTGTGCTATGGCAACCAGACAACTGATAAACTTACTTACATATTACTAAATACATACATATTATAGATAAATTACACTCAGACACAGAACAAATCGTGCTCATCACACAAATATTCGTCCTGGGTGGGAATCGAACCCACGACCTCCGGTTTAGCAGTCAGGGTCACTAACCACTAGACCAACAGGCCCGTCATTATTTATAAATAAGTAGGCGTTACTATGATTAAAATATCAGCTCATTTTAAAAAAGTATATTATATTTGCTAAATTTTGATCCTGCCATCCATCTAACTAAGTTCAAAACACTTGCTAGCAAATCTTGTCAAAAATAATTTAATTTAAACTTTATATTGTCGGCTTAAAGTATGAAAATTTGTTAACATTTTGTCGTCTGGACGTGTTTCTTACTGAGATTGGAAAATAAATTAAACATTTGATTTATGCAGAGCAGAATAAACAAAATTATAAAAAAAATGCTGAGACTGGTGACAGTTTCAAGATAAATTAAGAAGGTTTTAAAACACTGGTAGTTACTTACTAGAGCGGTGCAGTTTGTACCAACACACTGCGATGAGAAAAACATTTAATTAGATCATAAATATAGGTAGGTAATATGCACAATGATACGACGATTTAATCGTGTAGCTATCCTTACTAATATTATAAATGCGAAAGTAACTCTGTCTATCTGTCTGTCGCACTTTCACGCCAAACTTATAGAACCGACTTAAATGAAATTTGGTACACAGATAGTCTAGACCCTGAGAAAGGACATAGGCTACTTTTTGCCGCGATAACCGACATCCACGTGGGTGGAGCTGCGGGAAACAGCTAGTTATTTATAATTTTTATTTTATAGAATATTATTTATTTTGTTAGTAACACCGTCTTAACGCGAGAAAATATAAGAACATAATAAAAAAAAAATGTGATATATAATGTCAAAATAACCATTAGTTCTCACTTATAAATTTTAGCATTTGAAAGGGGCGCCATTTTCATTGAGGCGTATGACGTCAGACTCGATGTCATATGTGAACGAGAACAAATTACACATCCGCAGTAAGGCGTGTGACGTCATCATTAGGTCATAGCAATGGCGTTGCGTTTTGATAATTCATTAATCAGACATATATATTTTGCGATCTTTTTATTATTTTTATTTGTATTTTAGTGAATTAATGAAATAAAATAATATAATTTCCGATCGTAATGGCCTTATATTTTATAAAAAACTCGACGGTGTTTAGCAACTGCGTAACAAATTCATAATTTAAGTTTTCTATTGAGAATTTAAATTTACAAGATGCTAAGCAGTTGCGAGAGGTTTTTATACATAAGGCCATAAATTAACAGTTTCTATCCCATAGGACTTAACACAAAGTAT
Source organism: Diachrysia chrysitis (assembly GCA_932294365.1). NCBI lineage: Eukaryota > Metazoa > Arthropoda > Insecta > Lepidoptera > Noctuidae > Diachrysia > Diachrysia chrysitis. The sequence goes on along the minus strand of OW028659.1, from coordinate 359,237 downwards.
TACATTTTATTTCCCCAGCGATAATCAGGTGTGAGTGAAGCCTACAAATGTAAGTAAGATGATGTAATATCTCTACTGGGCTCTAGAGACTATGCATTAAGAATTACTCGCTCTCCGAATGAAATTGCCTTCATAGGTCTACCATCGCTTAAATAAAATAATTCCAGTAAATCTATACTAATATTATAAAGCTGAAGAGTTTGTTTGTTTGTTTGTTTGAACGCGCTAATCTCAGGAACTACTGGTTCGAATTGAAAAATTCTTTTTGTATTGGATAGTCCGTTTATTGAGGAAGGCTATAGGCTATATAACATCACGCTACGACCAATAGGAGCGGAGCATAAATGAAAAATGTTGAAAAATTAAAACCCGTTGAAACTAAAACACGCGAACAAAGACGCGGGGGACAGCTAGTAGTATAATATTAATGACTGTATGGGTTCAAGTAAATTAAAGGTTCGTGTTTAAGCGCTTTCCTGTGCTACTTTTCACCCGACTGCTAAAGTAGGGTTATGTACTTCACGCGAATCTTGAATGTATGTTTCTATATTTTTATGTATGTAAATTTCTTAATTACCTATTTATCTTAAAAACGGCTGGTCGGATTTAGACAGTTAAGATATCGTTAGATTTGTCTCAATAACCCAAATGTCCTTAGAATAGTAGACCCTACTTGTTTTGGAAATAAATTACGAAATTTTAGCGATAAGATATTTTTTTAACCAAACCTATCGTGTTATGTATCAAAATAAAGGTAAAAATAGTTTACTAAAATATATGTAAATAATAATATAATAAAAACCCCCGTCTTAACAGATCGCAATTGTGTTTTTTTTATTTTTTACTAATATAACTTGTTATTTTATCAGGTTTCCAAATTAATTCATAACATTATAACCGTCTGTTATATACTGTGACAGTTTAACGATGTAAATTCGCATGTGACCCCCGGTTTCTGAATCGTTGATTAACACAAAGATTAGTTAATCACCTATCAAACCTCATGTCAGGCGCTGTGATTGGTTGTTAGTCTTTTGGTCAACCAATCACAGTCGTGATCAGTTGATTTGACAACACATTAAGGTGATCAGCCTTTTAGGAACCGGGGTTGAGTGTTGTTTGAATGTGTACATAGGTGTAATGCAAAATCGTTCATTATTTGTTTTGAAGATCTATTTATCTATACTAATATATAAAGCTGAAGAGCTTGTTTGTTTGTTTGTTTGAACGCGCTAATCTCAGGAACTACTGGTCCGATTTGAAAAATTATTTCACTGTTGGATAGCCCATTTATTGAGGAAGGCTATAAGCTATATAACATTACGCTGCGACCAAAAGGAGCGCAGCATAAATGAAAGATGTTGCAAAAATCAAAAACCGTTGAAACTAAAACACGCGGACAAAGTCGCAGGGGACAGCTAGTATAATATATAAGTAGGTGGGTATTTCTTAATGTAAGCGTTTTTTCCAAATGGGACCTAGACCTACCTATTTTCACCCTAAGTGTTAGTACGTCTAAGCCAAAGAAATATAAGATATTTATAGGTTCTGTTCCTAAGCACCTACATTATATCAGTAAGTACCATTAGACACAGCAAAACACTATTTGTAACACATTAAAGCTGAACATATTCTGAAGAACATAATTTCAAATTTATAGACGGTAAAAGAGATAAATAACTTTTTACTGTACACGAGATTTTCTAGAATAAGTGATTACATTAAAATTTATCATATTATGAAGACGTGAAACTCACAATGACTTAGCATAATTTATAACTAACTTAACTTAAAATATCTTTTTATACTATCAAAAGATTGGCTGAAAGAGATCGCCTCTTTAAGTCAATCTTAGGATGGACAAAAATTTGCTTACTTTTAATTTTTAATTCAAATTATGTATGTTTTATTCGAACTTAACCCTGTTAACCTTAAATAGAGATAAATGGAAAGAGGCAAGGGAGGCCTTTGCCCTGTAGTGGGGGACTAATGGTTCGTAATAATAATAATATTGTATTATTGGAGCTATACTTTTATATATACTCCAAAGAATCCATTAAATAGTTGCTTTTAGAATTTTCTGGATAAAAATTTATTCTTTCGAGTCGATAATTCGACTAAACTGAACTAACATAACAAAAGCGCTAGCGTGGACCAGAACAATCAAAACTGCACGAAAATATATGATAATAGTGAATGTACTTACTCCAGCCGAGCATACGCTTGAAGAGCACTGAAAGTAACAACATAGAGTTTTTAAATGTCTTATTCTAAAATATTCGATCAAGAGGGTTATTAAAACTATTTGTGACTAGGTACCTAACTGGAATTTGATTTGGAACAAATAGTTTAAATAATAACAGATCGATAGTAGGTACAGTTGCTGGTAAGTAACTTGGCGAGGTTTGGGCGTAGTGATAGCGCATTTATTCTAAGTGCAACAAAAATTAAACTGTTTTATTGCTCGACTTTAATCAAGCTTAAGTAAAAGGTTATTGTCATGATTAATTTTTAACATTTCTGTTTGGAAAAACATGAAAATGGATAAGAACTCGTAAAGTTTGGCCCAAGTAACCTGCCGGAATTGATACACTTAGTAGTAGCAGTTAAGTAGAATAAGGTTGTAAGCGAGGGAGTAGTTCTAGATTCTTAAGGCGGCAAGATTACGCGTATCGCCCCGCTCCGCCAACCGTGGGTTGCGTCGATGCTCGTCCATTATAGCGCAGACGCGTCTGCCCCGGTCTGTCGCAATGGATAGCGAGTCGAAGTATAACTTAAGATGCTTGAAATTGGGTTTGATTGTCAACACTTACTCCGCCGTGCGGGTATGTTATATCGAGCACCGCTGAAACCGCCGGATTTGTTTGCGATGCCTAGGGAGAACACCCCCTCCCCGCCCACGCTAGGACATTTAATCTTAGTAACCGCAATAAAACCTCACTAACCTTTTTCCAACAACGTCCAGCAGCTGCAAGGTCCTTGTTGCCTACCACACGGTGGTTGACGTGATGTAGTTTTACTCGGTGTACACCAGCACGAGCACCATTACTTCAACATCACTTAAAACTACTTTTTAAACGAAGTCTAACACGGTTTATTTAGATTTTAGTTCCCGACGTATCGACGCCTTTGCAGGTGTCATAGTCAAGGACAGACTGAGGTGGAACCCGTCTTGACAGTAGATGTTGCTCGTTCTACCTTCTTATTTTATAATTATTTGTATTAGGCGTCGAAACGTCGGGAACTAAAATCTATATAAACAGCGATAAAACCCGTTTAGAAAATAGTTTTTTTTTTAATGTCTAACATTCGCGTAATACTCAGAAAGCATTATCAAAATCATTTAATTTATGCGCAGTTTCAAAAACTTATAACTTTGTTTTCGTGGTAAACAGCGTTCTGAATTTAAACGTGTTTTTTTTCAGTAGGTGGCAGCACTTGTCGCTCGCCAAGCGCCGACGCCCATTGGTCCGGTCAGTGCAGTATACCACAGATAAAATATAGAATGACCGAACATAGATGCTGTGGTACTTACGTTAGTGAAACAATGACTTTCAGCAAACTTGAAGACAAAAAAAAAACATATTAAAATTAATTAATATATACCTACATTAATTTATTGTTTTCTTAATTTTATTTTTTTATCTCAATGAGCGATGTGTATAACACGCCTTTAAATAAATATGGGTACTAGTGATGTTTGTACTTTTTGTAATCTTTTAAATTAAAGAGTTTTCAATTAATAAAATGTGTTCTTAAATTTTAATGTGTCTGTCAGTTTTAAGCATTAACTTACTCAATTTGTTTATATTTTTAAGTAGGTGTAGACATAACTTCGAAACTATGGGTAAATAGCCATAATTAGTACAACTTACCCCCGAGTTACACTGGTCGCCTGAACACTAGAAATGAAACTTTTTTTTTCAAAAAATACAGAAAACAAAAATAATGAAGCCAATTAAAAATACAGTTCCAATTTTTACCCACTACGAGACACTGTATAATTATAGTAGCCAAATAGCTAAATATGTATACCCTTACTAATCATATTATAAATGCGATAGTAACTCTGTCTGTCCGTCTGTCTGTCGCGCTTTTAGGCCTAAACTACTGAACCGATTTAAATGAAATTTGGTACACAGATAGTCTAGAGCCTGAGAAAGGATATAGGTTACTTTTTATTGCGATAACCGACATCCACGAGGGCGGAGCCACGGGAAACAGCTAGTAAAGATATATTTTTTTAAACTATTTTTGGCCAAACATTTATATAGTTACTTACTAAAATGTATAAACATGACTTTATCTAGGTTGTATCTCGCTAACATTTCTAATCTAGCCAATAATATGTTGATGATACATGTAACTTACCCTAGCGTCACAATCACTCCATGAGGCCTGAAAGTAAAATTAACATCGATTATAAGTTTAATTTGAACATGAACCTACAATTCTACAACTTAACGGTGGCAAGGTTTGATAAGATATAGCTTGTCTCCGACCCTTATTAAGAAATATGGCGCTATATTTCAATTAAAACCTTTTTCATAAATTTCTTCAGCTAGTCTTTTCCCAAGCATCTTGGGGTCGGTTTCCAGTCTTACCGGATTCAGCTGAATACCGTACCTTACATGAAGCGACTGCCTTTTTTTTTTTTTTTTTGCAGGTGAAACTCATTTATGAGCCAGCCTTGCATCCCCACGGGGGCGGAGATCCAAGAGTCCGGGCTTCCAGAGCCTTTAAAAAGGCTCCGACTACTCCGGCAAAACACCTGGTGCCATCCTTCGCCTTAGTGGCGGCGTTACGGGTCCAACCGAAGTCTTAACACCATAACGCCCCCGGCGACTGCCCGCTTAGTGGCGGGCCCGACATGACCTCCCTCCTAGCTAGGAGGAAGGACAGCGAGGGCAGTGCATGGCACTACACCACCCCCACCCAGCACGGAAGGAGACGCGTGCAATGAAGGCTGAGGGACCCCCGTCCCCGCCCTCTGCGTCCCCCCCAGAGCAGGTCTGGCTACGGAATTCCTCGTCCGCGCCCTACCCACCCGCCGTCGGCGGAGCTGAGAAGCTGAAGGATCAGCCTCCCGCTCGCGCTCCGAGGTCTCTTTCTGCGAAATGACATTCTCGCAGAAATGAGACACTGCCCGCCAGACACGATCGTCCGCGAACATGGCATTCACCACACCCGCGAGCGAAAGGTCCGGGCCAGCGACCCATGAAGCGACTGCCTATCTGACCGCCACAACCCATTTTACTGGGTAACACAATATCCCATAGTAAGACCTTTAACTTTTTTTATAAAAACGTTAAAAAAATAATACAACAACAACTCGTCGTTTCTGCTGTGTTGAGATAACAGCGCCGTGGATAATTCTACATTAGTAAGACTTGTTCGCTTATATCGCTGAATTTAAAAAAACATTGGTAATAGTGGTTACTGACTAATAGTCTTACAAAAATAGTCTGGAGTCTGGACTATTTTATTCACTAATGTGTACACGAATATAATAACTTTGAATATTTAGTAATAATTCTAGAAAAAGTGACGAAAACATCCGACTTCCCTTTTTCCCTTTTCCCTTTATTCCGTTACGATTTTTTTTATTAAGCATTTCTGTCCCTCTAAACGGCTAAGGTCTCTCTATCCTCCTTCAATCTATCTCTGTTTAGGATTGTGCTGAACCTATTTCTATCGAAGGAGTCCAGCTAAAGTCCGTTATAATACCAACAACTAATAACACAAGCATTTAGCCAGACAAACGCATTTAAAAATATATATATAGTTATACAATATAATCACAGGCGCTGTTATAACTATGTAAAAATAAAATAGAATCCAATTTTATTTAATATTTTCGATCTTCAATCCAGCTTCTAGCATTCTGACGAACACAAACACAGTTATAAAAAGAGGTTAAATATGGGACTGCTATTACAATTTATTACATGAAACCCCCATTTTCCAACACAAAAGAAAAAGAGAAAGAAAGATATCTTCGAAGACAGGATGGCTAAATTTTTGCAGGGAGTGCGCGAGCGATCCCACGTTCCGGTAAAGGCAGACAAGGGACCGGGGTGTTTTTAGTCGGTGAAAGTCCGACATATCCCTACGCCGTGCCCTCGGCGGGGGTCGAAGACATTAGCTTTATACCCCGTAAAAAAAAAAAAGGATGGCTAAATTTTCAAGAATCTTTAATGATTTTTTTTTTCGTTGAATTAGTTTTTGTGTAACATATATTTTTTATCTACGGTCACATGGTTAACTCTTACCTTGAAGTACAGGATGAAGACGACGCAGCAGCTGATAAGGCGATACATTGTGAAGAGCACAGCGATCATGATAATTCGCCACAAAATCAAGAGAATTGTCTACGGATGACTGCACACTTATTGATTACGAGAGGTACAGTCGCGTTCAATAATATATTGGCACTGTCACCACCGAATACTGAAACGCCATTTAACTTTAACACGTTCTAAAATGTATATCTGTCGCTAATTTACACCTTAAAGTGATAGAGACGGCACGAGACTTAAAGGCGACTTAAAACTGAATGACGTTCCAGTATTTGGCCATCAATGATTCAAAATGTTGTAAGCGTTTTAAAGCTCGATAAATTCTATAGAACTTATAGATCAAAAATATGTCCTTATGTGAACGGTTCAATAATATATGCTGTGCATGAGGCAATAATCAGCCTTTTAAAAAATATAACTAAATTGTATGGATTAAAAAATATATGAGCAGGATTACCTTCTTAGTTGTCTCTTCATTCATGGGAAAGTCAATTATTTGCTAGAACAAATAAGATCTAGTTTACGTTGTTACAGAAATGACGGTATTTTCAATTGTTTTCCTCGCGTTTGCTTTTTTAAAGTTGTTCATATAATAATGTGCCTCTGGCTGGATACATCTTACTGAGAAAAAGCAGTCATATAATCATATCGATTTTAAATCTTGACCACAATTTAATGATGCTTATAGTTGTGACAATATTATGAAGTTTTTTGACGTTCTATATTTTTGAAGCCTGTAAGGGCTAATATATTAATGAACTCGACTGTACCTACTACGTCATGATATCATAACGTTCAGTAAAACACCGGGGGTGGGCAGGACAGTATATTTAGTAACTAGTAGTTTTAATTATTTAAAACAAAACTGTTTTCTCACGCATATTCTCGGGATCTCGGGATGGGCGATCCCGAGAATATGCGTGAGTAAACCGTTTTGTTTTAAATAATTATGAATACTCCTTACGAAAGTTATTATACAAAAAAAAGAGTTTTAATGACGAAGACTAAAACGTCAGTCAGTTTTAAACCACCTTTAAGTCTTATGCCGTCTTTCTCCCGAATTCTAAAACGCAACTTAACTTGACAGCATGACACTTAGCGGCGACTTATAACTGATTGACGTTTTTATTATTCTGCCAATTGTCACCTTAAGGTGTAGAGCGACAGATAGATATGTAAGAACGCCTTAAAGTTAAGTTGCATGTCAGTATTTGAGGGTTTTTGTCTTAAATATGTTTGGAAAAAGGTAGCTGTGTCGATCTGGCCAAGGCCAATTTCTAACAGTACACAGATATTAACAGAATTTATTGAAGTAAAAATTTTATCTGTTCTTGTGGTTCTTGCTCTGATCTAAATTATATCAATTTTTTGTCTGCTCTCTTTTAGCCGTAAAAGCGTGACAAATACTTAGATAGACAGATAGATAGCTCTCGCTTTTAGAATATTCGGTGTCATTCTATCAGTATTTAAGTACATTATAATACCAGCGTTTACTTTCGCCGGGAAAAACTGGTCTCTAGAGAAGGTAATGTTTTTATTTAAAGTACAAAATAAAATACTGAAGAAAGGCTCTACCATTAAAACGTAATAGGTATTGAGTCGTTTCAAGTCAATGGATCATAATTTTAAGGCTCGTTTTTATACACAAAATATACAGATCTCCTCTTACTTTATTCTCCTCCTTAAATTTCTTGTAGTAACGAAATGACCAAGCTACATATTTTGACTAAGGCATAGAGTTTGTGAAGTAAGAGCGTGTAGAGTTAAAAGCTTGGCTCTACATGAGATCTGATAACTTTTTGACAGTGCGGTTCATATGGTCTTGTCTTGGCAACATTTTACATGAAAATGTTTTTGGTGGGATACATATTTCTGTACCAAACTGGTTTGATACTAACTCAATCAGGTACGAATGTCATGACCTATAAATCGTAACTAGAGTACTGTTCATCATCAAGGTCAGCGAAACAAACATTGGTTAACTAATACCGAATATACATACCAAAACAATATGTACACACACAAAAGTATCAGAAGGTCCAAACTAAATAGGGGATCGGACGGGGATTTTTTTTATTTATTCGTCACATAAAAATGAAAAAATATTTTTTATAAGTATTTTTTTCCTTTTTTTAATTTCATAAATAATGAGGAAGATACAGTGTGACGTGTATTTTTTAGTTTCATTTCGGCATAAATTTGATTGATGTTACGGAACCCACCATGCGCGGGTCTGACTCGCACTTGGCAGGTTTTTTACATAGTTGAACATTTACATAATTGCATTAAGTCAAATAAAATTTTACTGTGAAAATTTTATTTGAGGTCAGAGATTGTTTTTGGTAACGATGTGAAGATTTCATCTAGCAGTGGTAAAAAAGCAACTTAAGTCAATCTTAACTCTAAATTAAATAAAATGAATCTTACTGCTTTGACATTATGGTTGTCACGGCTGAAGCATTACCTACAACGACGGTTTCAAAAAAAATCTTAGATAAGTCTTAAACAGGGAAGGTTTGGAATATTCTTAGGCCTCACATAATGAGGCCTCGTTATCTGCTGCTTAGTAAATGGTGGCTCATTTGTCTTTACTGAAAGCCTTTCGGATGGAAACATTTATGCGATAAAACAAAGAATATTAACCAAAATTTTTGTTTAAAACGAAACACAGCCTTGTTTTCTTTTCCTGTTCATAATAAAACAGACGACAACTCACTTATCTGTGTTACCAGACTTCATTTAAATACATTAAACATTCAACTTTACGCTACACGAAATAAAGTTCAAAATTATTTCTGGAGGAATACCCATTTCATTTAATTATTTTATACTCAGATACTCGACTCGTAATGTGGGTATAATTTTTGTTACTAGTCCAATGCTGAGCCAGTGTGACATGTAATCAGATTATCTGGGTTTTACGCGGCAATGAAAAGCAATGCGCGTTTGATCCCACCCTGTATGTGTTGTGTAATATTTACGCTTTATTCAGGTATCTACCTGACTTTATTAGTAGAATTATAGATGCCTGTATATTTCTAGGGATCTGGGACTATCACATACAAGTTTAAAAGATGGGTTTAGGATAAAACAAGCAGAAAAATTAAGTTTAGGTAATTCTTAGTACATACATAATATAATAATTATAATTGTTTTACGAGACTCTATTTCTAACCTGTACAATTAAAACAAAGAAATAAAAGACTTATGTATTCTTTTTTAATGAACTTTATTTGTTATGTACAATTAAGTTACATATAAATACATTTAATTTTATGACCACCATTTTAAACAAATATCACATACCTATGATATTAGCATTACATATTTCGTTACAAATCTGTTAAAAAGTGATTTATTTATAATTAACAAAACCAAATATTACAATTTATTTTATTAACTTTCAGTTTGAACTATAATAAAAATGTTTTATAAAAATGCTAAGTACCAATTAATTTCTAATGATATTCAACGATTAAACTTATGATATTTTCGACTAGAGCTGATTTTTTCAACGTCAGATAATTTAATCCGAGGAATAATTAGGAATTTTTGTTCCATACAAAATCAGTAACACGTCAATTTTATGTAACGAATATAAATTATTTGGCGTTGGCAAAAACAGTCCTAATTCAATCGTTTTAAATTACATTTTTTTTATACTATCTCATAAAATTACATTCACGATTTTTCAAATCGCAGAGATATTTACAAAACCATACGTACTTTCAATGGTTTCCAATACAAAATACCTAAATGATCACAACATATTCCTACGTCACATCCCCATCCACCTTATAATCATTATACATACTCTCATTATTATTACAAAGCGCTGACGTCACACTGTTCCTATCATTAATCAGCATACTATTCATTTTCTTCGGCGTCTCCTGTCTCCATTTATCGCTGCAGAGGCTAGTAGTCTCGGTTCCGTAGTAGCTGCACCTCCGACCCCTCCTGTCGAGGCGGTTCCTCCGGTCCTGGACCTCGGACCGGACCCTCACGAGGTGTGTGCCTTCAGAGTTGTGGTTCACCACAGTCTCCCTGATGCTGGAGTGCTCCCGGTACCTGTTCTTCTTACCGACGACGGCACCGCAGCAAAGGGTTTCGGTGAAGGCCGTCCGATATCTGGGAACGATAATAGATCTGTCAGAAGATTTAGTGCTACTTTGTGAAGCTCGAAGAATTACTTAAAAAGTCTCTGAAGAGTTTCTTTCCTAAAAGTTAGGCCTTATCCTTTATCCTGTAAAGATAGGCTACTACTTTGGTATCAATTTGTTTTGTTAAAGTATTTCGAGAGACTAAAATTTAAGTATCTGAAAAATACTTGAGCAGGTTTTTGTGAAAATAAGTCATGTAGCTTTTTTAGCTCAGGCCTCAAATATAGTATATTATATACCTTATCTGTAGTAGGTAATAGTTACAATAGCTGTACCTAAAGATGACTAGAAAGGTTGGGTAAAATCCCAAGAGTTTGAAAAATATTGGGATTTATAAAAATATTTCTGAGCAATATTTCGTTAAGACTCTGTTAGAAGTATCGGTAAAGGATAACAATGACTGGATATTGAGGTCGATCCGAAACTAAAACATTTTCGAAACTGCAATGATACACTCCATTTTATTTGTTAAAATGGATGTTTCCCGTTCGGCATCGAAGAAGTTCTAAGATCTTAAAATAAAAATACTAATGTCACAATTTAGAATGTTTGTACATAATCGAAAGAGTATATAGTACAAGATATATGCCACTAAGTTTACCATCATTAAATTTTAATAGAGTTAACGTTTCGATGCAGGCTTTTTTGCACCACCTTTTTAATAAATGTCATTGATGTCGTTTTTCAAAAAACGACGAAATCGGAGCAGTGTTTCATTTTGTACATATTTAACAAATTGGTCAGTCATAATTTGAATCCTTGAGCATTGAAAAGCGATGTAGCAACGCAGTACAAATTACAATCAAAGAATAAAATCAATATTGTTACTCAAAATATTATTAGTAATGTTTAGAGAAAAAATACAATTTTTTTAATTTGTGTGTATTAACTTAAAATTTGTTGTTTGCTTCTGTTGACTAGCACTATATGTGGTTTCATTAATCGCCAGTATTTTATACCCATATTGTATAAGCGCGCCCCAACATTTTAAAGGAAAGAAACTGGATCACAAATCTCTGGTGTTGCAAATTTCCATCGACAAATTTATCAGACAGCACAAGATAAAGGTTACCAGAAAAAGTATTAAATCACCTACCTATGGCTCATAACATTATAGAGTATGGGGTTAACTGTAGCGGAGATGTAGTAGAAGGCTCCAGCCACGTAGAACAGGCCCTCGTTGATGTCGTGGTAGTAGGGCGACGAGGTGCCGTAGATAAAGAACAGGCGCTGGAAGTGGAACGGCGCCCAGCACACGAAGAACGCCACCACCACCGCCGCTGGGGACAAAAGGCGACTGTAGATGCGTTTGGAGACAAGTAGGGCCTTCTGGAAACCAATGGTCAGTCAAAGAAGGATCACCAATTGGTTGATGGGATTTTATATGTCTTTAATATCTAAGTCCATGTCGGAATAAAATAAAAAGAAAAAAAAATAGTTAGGTACTCGAACATGTTTTTAAAATTACCGATTTTGTAGACCTTGCTTTTTTGATAGGTGGGATCATTGGGAACTTTTTATATTTTGTTGATAATGGTATCTTGAAGACCGTGTACCAATTTTCAGTTCCATGTGAATTATCGTAAGAATTGTACTTATGTTATTTCTAATTTAATTGGGCTAATATGTGCTTAAATTACTTAAATTGGTAGAACTCAGCAAGCTACAAAAAAAAAAAAATTATGGACTTGTAAAAGTGATAATTTTCTATCCTAGTTACAAAATTAATTATTTGATTATATTGATTTAAAAGCTAAAAGGTTATGGTTTGATGTTTCTGTGTTTGCGTTCCCTTGCTAACATGCTAAGTACTGAAATATTTTTGTTCAGTTTCTGACACCTTATCTACCGTAGTAATCTTCTATAATTATTCTTCTTTTCTTACACCCAAGTAATACTAAAGATTTCTTGACAGAAAACCTATTAGATAAGTCTTTAAGATCTATTAAACTTACAACTTTCACAGTTAATCAACACCTGCCTAACGTTTGAGTCAACTTCACTAAAAGAGTTTGCTAATAGATCTAATTTAAGTAATGCTTGTGTCCAAGATTAAATGAATAAAACATATTTGGTTTACTCAGAAGTTTTAGATAAAACTAGCTAACGGCCGTTTACACGAGATTCACATTAGTCTAGACTGCTGCTAATTGTCTAAGTGGTCTAGATCCAGACTACATACGGATACTAAGGTTGAACGACAAAAAATTAATAGAAAAATATTGCAACATTTTTAGAAAACATACCACGGGATTCATTGTACAGTAAGTAAGTATATAGCAGTATTGTAGGGGTTTCTGAAATGGCATTGACGTTAAGTAATTGAGTTTTCTGTAAGGAATCCATTGCTAAATCGAAAATAGTGAAACTACATTTTACTGCAGCCTTCATACTTTATTGTTGGGGTAAGTTGATTAAAATACGCTTTCACGCAAATAGTATTGAATAGATTTTTATGCCATGTCTACCCTGAATAGGACATTAGATACAACCGGCTTGGGTTAGTAACTTTGACTGCTAAACCGAAGGTCGTGGGTTCGATTGACATCTTTATGTGATGAGCATGCTCATCTTATTTTGTATTGTGTCTGGGTGTAATTTATATTAGATAGTTGTTATTACAGGCTCTGCCTAGTTTGGGATCAGATGGTTGTGTTTGAGTTGTCCTAAGATATTATTATACACACTCTATCTATCCTAAAGATCCTAAAGGAAACGAGGCTTTTCGGGCAAATATGTAGGCGCAGCTGGTACAAATGAAGCCTAGTTCTTGGCATAATACCAATATTACTAATACAGGATTCAAACAACAGCGAATTTAATAAAGTAGTTGTATAAATACGTACATATACATATTAGTACTTATTTCGCAAGTGTCTGGGAATTGTTGCGGGATTTAATGAGTCGTGTGTATCATTCTGTTTAGTGTTCTGCCGTTACATTAGGCGGCTACTTTAAGCCGCCACGTAAAAAGCTTAACTAATTAATTAGTTAACTCATGTGGTCGTGCTTACTACTTAAAAAATTATATTCAAGGTTAATCTTTACTCTAAATAATAAACTACGCCAACTTGTTATATTGTATTATATTCTACAACTTTTAGTGTCCCGAGTATATAATAATACGTTATTATATACGTTGAATGTCGACTGACCGTTGGGCCAAAACAGAATCGGATTTAATTATATTTTAAATGGGACCACGTCTGAGGACTATAAAAAACACAATCAATTTTTGAAATCGATTTACAATTGCCGGATTATAGCATAACACACAAAAAAATACTGTCGAATTGAGAACCTCCTCCGTTTAGTCTGTTGAAAAATAATCCAGCTCTTCAGGGCCTGAATATATTTAATAGGTATGAAGAATAAAAAAACAACCAATTAATATGTATGAAAACGTAAATGCCCAAATACATTTTTTCTATTAAAATTTAACAGGTATTGGGACATCGTATTAGGTACCCTAATAACCAATTCATATTGAAAGGGTTTTAATACAGATAGATATCTAAATGGAATACCAATTTAAATTAATAAATAATATTATACTACAGTCGATGACTGGGATTAAAAAGTCAAAATCGAATTAGTCGGAAAATTACATAATTTATTGTTTTTTTTTTTAAATAAGAAAATACTAAGTTGATATAACGAACGAAAGTCGACGAGAGGGGGTCAAATGACGTCATTCTTGCGTACAAAACGCACGAAATTGTATCGTCATTCGTACATTTCAAATCAATGTACTTACGATACATAGATTTGAAATGTCGTATGACGTTACAATTCGTGTTGTTTTGGTTACGGAAAAGATATGTATTTTTGTTGTAATCATTCTGACGAACATTAAAATATAATTCGTTATTCTCCCATAATGTTAAAGACATTAAGAACGTACAAATCATATACCGTTTTATATTATAAGTGAGTACTGTGAGAATCGAGTTAAAGCCCAAAAAACTTAGGTGTGTATTGTATTTTCATTCATGACTTGATCTTCTGAATCTTCTTCTTCCTGCCCTTTTCCCAATTTATTTGGGGTCAGCGCACAATGTTTTCTCCTTCCATTCTACTCTATTAGCCGTCATACTGTCATTCACTGATTTTTCCCGCATATCATCTCTCACGCAATCGATCCACCTTTTCTTCGGCCTTCCTCTTCCTCTCCAGCCCACCACATCCAAATTCATCACTCTTTTATTCACTTGCATTTCATCCCTTCTCATTACATGCCCATACCATCCTAAGCGATTTCCTTTCAGTTTTTCTGGTGCCACTTTCAAACTTCCTCTAATGTACTCATTTCTAACTTTATCCAATTTCGTCACTACACACATCCATCTTAACATTCTCATCTCCGCTACATGTAATCTTCTTTCATCCGTCTTCTTTAGGGCCCAACATTCCTTTAACATTCATTTAATATCTTCTGAATCATTTAAGCAAAATTATGGTTAGTTCTATTATATTTATTAAAAAGCAAATTATTAGCTGTAAGTACTACGCTCGTTAACTGATTTAAGTGATTTTCCATGCGACGACAGACGTCAATGCCAAAATTTCGATGGTTTCGATAGTATTAAAGTAATACTAAATTTTGTTCCTATTAGTCCTCACAATTCATGAGTTTTTAGACACACTCAGTTTACTTATTTTTTCTCTAAGGTCACATCGTGTACAAAGTGTACATCTGAGCAAAAGCAAAGGGGGGAAATTATCTTAACTTCAAAAGTAAAGAACTCTTTTTAATGTTATTTTACCACAAATAATATCAGCTGATTGAGCAGAAAAACTTTTTTGTTAATCTTAAAAATATGTTTCTTTTTGTGTTTTCTTTCATATAATTATCATGAACGTGAACGATAAAAGGGTCTGTCACAGCAGTTGACGTAATGACTTCGGAGGCAGTGGCCCGTGCTGGCCCGCGCTGACTGATGTCAGGTGCTGCTTTTGTTTTACTTCATATTTTCTTTTTTAATATAAACGTCAGTCTTCATGATTATTATGACTTCATTTGTTCTATATTGTACAGCTACTCAAAATTATTAAAATAGACTCCTGAAACAGCTTCTTTCAACCCTAAGTATACGCATAGAAATAATGAATAGTAGATTGTACACTTTATTAGTGTTTAATTCATCAAATTGTTCTTTTTTTCTTTTTTTTTTTGTGTTTTGTGTGAAGCAGTTAACTAAGCAGTTGTTGCTGACATTTCGCAAAGTTACATCAAAATAAGTTCAACCGTTTAGGAGATTAACCCGAATAGTTGTATAGATTTATGTTGACTTCCACAGATTATTTAAATATTGTAATGCGAAGATCGAGGACCGTGTCCTGGGGACCTACCTGTTCAGTAACTGGATTCGAGTGCACAAGGTTGTAGGTTCAAACCCTGTTATCCAATGTGACGTTTTCTTAATTATTCTAAGACACTACTGACAAGCGTAAGGAAACCAAAATATGGAATCTGAAATCGCCAACCCGCAAGCGAGCAAGCATGGAGATCAGTACTCGTCCTATATATAATAGAGAACTATATGAGAACTCGAGAGGCCTTTGCCCAGCGGTGGGTCAGTTGAAGGCTGATATGTGCAAAGACCAAGATCTCTTCTCTGGTCTACTCACCCAGCATTCTGATGATGGTCTTCTTGGACTGCGCCTGTCGCGCCTCGCCGTGGACGCTGCCGTTCACACCATTCAAGGTCCCAGGACTGCCCGGCTTGCTGGCGTGGGTCGTCCTGCAAAGAAGTTAGGGCTAAACATGGATCTCAAAAAACATCACTTGTGTAGTGGATCATGGATCCACAAAACAAGTGCTTTAGCTACTACTTACTTTGGGTTCAGAACAATGTATGTATGTAATGTATGTATCTAAAATACAAGTTAAAAGCAAAGTTGCAACAATTTTGTTGCACTAAATTCTCGTTCAAGAAATCTTCTTCTTAGCGTGTCCATCAATGCTATTAAATTTTCCCAGACCAGTAGGATTATTTGCTATCTTGAGTTGACAAGCGATGTTCACTTGATGAAAGTAACGGTTTAAACGCAAATTTAGTATCGGCTAAAGTCGGTTACCAACTTCCAGTTAGTCATCGACGTTAGACGATATGAGATTTGTGTTTTTACAGTGTTTTTTATAAAGCTACTATCGCTTTAGTTGACAACCGCCATAGCAAATAACCCTGCTGTACACAGCTAAAGGCAAACCGCCACCGTTAAAGAAGTCATAAACTTTTTAATAAATTTATAGGTACGCAATGTAAGTATTATATTCAGCCAAACAAAAGCCACAGGTTTACAAATTGTAGCAAATAAAAAGACAATAACAAAGTTAGACCCCGGGATAGATCGTAAAGCGGATTCAACAAAATCCTATTTTATTTTCAATCTCTGATAAATTCAGCTTAACCGACACCAGGATTTAGTATTTACATTATTACTGAACTTGGCCAATTTTGTAATTTCAAAATCCATTTATGTTCTAACTAAGCTTTATAATAAAACATGACTTTATTATTGCGATACTAAGGAAACATAAATAAAAAAACGAGTCTGCTCTAGACCATACGAAGTAAAACTTCGTAATATACGACACGAGACTGGCTTTGAGACAAAGAGAGAGAAAGAAAATGTGCGCTCGCACCACTCTCTCTTGCCTTACAGTAATATACGATACGTCACTCTCTCTCTTTCTATCATCACTAACTTATATCTCCCTCTCAACTTCCGTTCGCCTCGCCCGATCACACTTTTCGTACAGTTATAATGTTATATACTATACATAAAACTGAAATAGCTTGAGAAAGTAATTGTGTAGTAATTTTAAGTTGCCACGAGAGTCGCGGGTCCCGTCATTAAATGCGGTGTTTGCACTCGCGGAACCAAATTCCCGAATCCGGATGTGCGGAACTGCGGATGTGTTTAATGTTACGTTAATGGGGATTAATGTGTTCCTGTTATTTAAAGTGAACCGCCGTAAGATTATTTGGCGTAAATTAAGTTGAAATAGAACGATAATTAGAGTGTTAAGACACAAATAATGGATGACGTTATAAGCCTAAGATGTTTTGATTTTAAACTTACAATTAAAAATAAATATTTTGACAGGACTGGTAAGTTTGAAGTTCCTTGATTGCATTTTATTAATTGCCATTCATTGGGATTTTTTTTTTTTTTTTTTTATTCTTTTGACTCTCTAGAAATATAAATGGGGTTTATTTTTATGGTTATTCTAATAAAAATAGTACATAAGTGGCGACAGGCCTCCCCCCCCCCCCTGAACCACTCTTTAGCCTCTGAAACACTCTTGAGCCTCAGGCAAGGCTCAAACCCGTTTAACAAGTAGAAGGAAAGATTTAAACGTCAGTCAGTGACCTCTGTGCTTAATTGGTAAAGGGCCTGGTGCGTTTAACCAGTAGTCGCGGGTTCGAGTCCTGCCTTAGGCAATTTTTTTTTCTTTCTACTATTTATTTCTTAGAAATATAAAATACTCTTTTTAAGATTCTACCTTTCTGTAACGTCGCCTAACCTCTATTATAACAAGTCATCTCCATCCGTTTCTTGGTTGCTAATGGCCGACTAATGATTTCCTTATTGTAATGTATACCTTAATTTTGTCAAAGAAATAATAATGAGGTATAATTTTGTAAGGAACGAGATAAATTATTTAAAGTATTTTGAGTGGAATTTATTAGTGGTTACCATGGATACTGATATTAATTTTGTGCTTATGTCGGTTTCTAGGTCAAGATCTTATTAATTTAATAAATATATCTTAGATATAGTACAAGGTAAATATGTTATTATTGTACGAAGATAGAAATTAAAAGCACAGATGAAAAATAATCACGGGTTTCAGTAGGTACCTACTAGTTTTACGGTAATAGCACTGAAATTCGATTTTGCTTGTTTTTTTTCTGGTAGATACCAATTGTTTTTATATCTGATATTAGAGGTTAAAGTATTTGGTTGCACAACGATTACAAAATCACCTTGTAGGTATTTAGTTTTAAAAAAATGACTCGCACGTAGTTGATCAAAACTAAATATTTTAGTTCGTACGCCCTTTTTTACCATTCAGTACCAAAATTATACTACACTTAGAATGATTTCTAGTAAATATTGGAATATTTTTGTGGACTTAACAGATCAACCCTTTCATTGATAACATCAACAATATACTAACGTTGAAGGCCTTTAACTTGTATATCTTCGTTTACAATCTAACGTCGCTATAAAGCCTGCTTGTCGATGAAAAAACAACCATTGACCATCCAACTTAGCTTAAAATAGAATAAGTATAAATAGTGTTAAACATAAAAAGAACATTTAATTTTATCTGGGGGCACGGTAGTGCCCCCGCCAAGACGAGCCAAGCGAAGCGCACGGGCACTACCTACCTTTTCTCGAAGCGCTTCGTCGTTTTTTTGAACCCTCATAACTTGGGTTTGGATTATGCTAGATCAATAAAATTTTCGGGATATATTGTCAATAGCGGACTTATTGAACATATTAAGTTTTAATTACATTAGCTTTTATACTTCAGATTTTATTTATATCTAAAAAACGCTAATTTCGTCACTGACTCACTGATGATCATCAAAATTCTTAAGGTATTTCCTAATGTCCTAGAAAGCTGAAATTTTGTATGTAAGCTAGTATTAGCACACAAACAACAAAAAAATTATAAAACTTGTAACTTTCATCCCCCAACCCCTTAAACTAGGGGATGGGAGTTTGTATGAGACCTGTAATTTTAAATTAAATTTTGATGACGCTAGAGGTCTAATCTAATAATCGAAAACTTGGTTCCCCTAGATATACATATGTATAGGTAATCCTTGTAAAAAAAAAAAAAAAAAAAAAATTGTTACAAACAACTTACAAAAAGAAATGAAATCCCACCAAAAACATTTTCATGTAAAATGTTGCCAAGACGAGCCCATATGACTCGCACTGTCAAAAAGTTATCAGATCTCATGTAGAGCCAAGCTTCTAACACTACACGCCCTAACTCTACAAGGCCTAACTTCACAAACTCTACACCTTAGTCAAAATATGTGGCTTGGCCATTCGTTACTACATGAACTATTGTATAACACAAAAGTAATGAACAGTGAATTAATTTTTCACCTTACGCCGATGTGAATGTAGCGAAATGGCCAAGCCACATATTTTGACTAAGGTGTAGAGTTTGTGAAGTTAGGCCTTGTAGAGTTAGGGCGTGTAGTGTTAGAAGCTTGGCTCTACATGAGATCTGATAACTTTTTGACAGTGCGAGTCATATGGGCTCGTCTTGGCAACATTTTACATGAAAATGTTTTTGGTGGGATTAAATATTCCGAAAAGAGAGCGAAATGTCGTCGTATTAGTTGGTTTAAATTTAACGATTCAAAGACAATCTTTGTGTTACCTAGCCTGACTTTTTTGTTAGTCTGGACTTTAAAAGAGGCTGACCCCTGAGTTTGTTTCGACATTTCTTCTCAGGGTAGCCAGTTAGGAAATGTCGAATCCAGCGAGCTCTAAAAAAATGTTTTATGTGACTTGTAAAAGTGATAATTTTTATCCTAGTTGCAAAAATAAATGATTTGATTTGATTTGATTTGAGTGCTAGGAAAATTAAAATAAAAAATATTTATTTAAAATCCTTTGTTACATCAATTTGTTATTTCGTTTTTGTACAATAATATCTATGGATTCAAATACGCCATAAGCTGTAAACTGACTCACTCAAATAATTCTCGAAAGATAATTTCAAATTAAGCCATAATAGCAATTGATCATGTTTAGCATCTTTTTAATTATGTTTAGTTTTTAATCTTTCTTTTGCATGCCTATTATAGTGTGAGGCTTATTCGTATTTACTACAATTTTGACCGTTTAATCAAATACGACAAGAAATGTACAAAATTATGTACTTATAATAGGAATGTCACATGCTATGGTAACGTCTATTATATCTTGTATTATGTTAAAAATGTTGCTATGTTGGTAGTATATTAAGTTTCAAAACTTATACATTATGTATATCTTAAATATTTACAAACTTAACTATACCTACTTATATACATTTTAAACAAAACTAAACTTGTATATTGAATTTTTTACTTTATATTAATATTCCTACTCTTAAATTATTGTAATAAGTACCTGTTTTGTTTTCCTCAATAGTGAAATAAAATAAAATTAAATAAATTTTTTATATTTTCTGCACGCATAATTGGTTGCCTAGTAGGTACAGCCTAGGCAATAATTCCGCATTTGTACAATGTTTTGTGCAAAAAGTTATAACTTTTAATAGTCTAGACTGATGGACAAAGTATAAATCGCAACTAAAAGATGGAAGCTGAACTATCGCCATTAAGTATCTAGACAATATTTAGCGAAGCTGCTCTTTTTAGTCGTATCTAGTAGAAAACTTCCCGAAACTTCTGGAACCTTCTCCTAAGAGACCTAGACAATATAAGCGTTCAGCTTAAGCGATACTATAATATTCGTAATGGAAAAACTTTATCTTAGCCAACGTATTGTTTTCAAAGACATTAAAACTCCTTTGTGCTTAACTTTCTGTTTTGATCCAAAACTTAAAAATACTTATTTAAATACCACCTGAGCCAACAGAACAACGGTTTAAATAGTAGAGAAAAGATATAAAATAAAAAGTCCGCTCAAGTGCGAGTCAGACTCCCGCGAAAGTAGGTACATTTACTTGAAAGTCGTCAAAAAAAATTACCACTTTTTTAATACGGCTCGAATAACATTAGTTAGTATGATTACCTTGTATCGCGGGCGGTTTCACAAACATTCAAATCAAATGCACAAAGAACACCCAGACTTGAAACAAGCATCCACAAAATCACGCAAATGCTGGTCACATGCGAGATCGAACCCTCAGCAGCAGCACAGTGATAATTGGTGTAGTGACTTATGCCATTCGGCAATCCGTGTAGTCGTCAACAAGGTCGATGATTAGACGTAACTAATGATAGTCACGTAATAATTAGTCATTTGACTGTACCTATTAATATATTCAGTACGCAAGTAACATGAAAATCAGTAGTACCTATTTAAAAAAATTGTCTACTTCAAGTTCAAATACGTAGTCAAGAAGTATGTACTAATAGAATCGCTACCTACTGCTGGGATAATGGAAAATGCAGAATAAAAAATAGCAGAGATACTTAGTGCTTGAAAAAATATTTTAAATACCAGATCATAATTCGAGCATTTTAATGGCCACACTCTCCCCATACACTGTAACTGCGGTGTGATTCTGTAAGACCTCATTCTAAACTTCGAATCTGAATTCGCTGTGAGTTTCTTGATTGGCATTCCAAGAACTCGGTTGATAATTCAAATTTACACTAGCGCTACACTTGCGAGCGTGTCAGCGAGTTGAACTAAATTGACGTGAGATTTTGTCAGATAAAGTATGAGATGACATAAGAAGTGGGAATCAGTAACTATAATTCCCCCGTCACTTCGACGCTCACTTCGCACTTGAACCCGATCGAAATCAAGGCTATTTTGAACTTTATGCGAAGTGAGAGTGAATAGCGAAGTGAGATGCGAGGTGTTTTTTGAATTTTACAGAATCGACGTGCTGGTTTAAACGTTATTCAATCAAAATAATTTGCTATAATTATATTGAAAACATTCCACACGCCACAATAGATCACTTACAAGTCAAATGGACCGTGAATATTCAATTAAATTTGAAAGCGCCGAGTTTCGATTCAATTAATTTACATATTTTGATTGAATCTACGTTTTTTGTTGTAAGCACATAACAATTATAGAGATTATTAAAAAGTTATAGTGTTTGACAGTAACACTTTTTGTATGTATGTAGGCCAAATAAACAAGGACCAAGGAAACAAATGGAAAATAACGTTAATTTTTTTAAACTGTTGTAGAAATTTGACCCCCGAGAGAAACAGCTTAGTAGATAGAAGATATTGATGTTGACATTATTATTTTATCATGCTATTTAATAAAGTAGATAAAATGCACGTGTAACCATGTAAAATCTTATATAACTTATCTTAGAAGTTAAATTAGCGCCCACATCCTAGTTTACGATTAAGGTATGATTTTTCATACACGTTTAGTTGGGAATTTGCTTAATTATGTTTATAAAAATTATAAGGATTACTAGTAACAAAAAAAAACTTTTTAAACTATATTTTTCGATCGTGTAACCATGAATTATTAACATTGCTACCTCTCGACTGTATCTCGTTCGATTGCGAACTGTCTTAGGTTTAATTCTTGAGCTGTGAAATGTATACGGCTAGTTTTTTTTTTTCTAACCTCTTTAGGTCATAGTTACCTACTTATGGGCTACAACTGCTACAAGCGATCGCACCGGATTCGTACGGGTAACACAGCAATATTGCCCATGTTATTCAGGGGTAATGTAGCAATCTAATGGTTAAAATAATTGAAATCTGTATAATATAAATATGAAATGTCCAGTATTTTTTGAGTTTATCACCCACTTCTGCACACCACTTTAATTAACAAACTATTATTATAATATTTAATGACATATTATTTTAATTATTTGTTACGAATTAACGCATGCGGAGCGAATATTTGTAATTAAATACAAATAATGTTGGTAAAGCGACTGGCGCGTCAAGCCAGTGGTCGTAGGTTCGAGTCCTGCCTGAGGTTTAAGTTTTTCCTTCTATTATTTGTATTTCATTTAATGACATTTCAGTGGCCAGTCTATGCTGTTACTTGAAGAAAAGATAAAAATAAAATAAATAAGTCTTACATTAAAAACCCAATTAAATATAAATTGTATCGTATTTACAGATGTTTATGGATCTCGCTTTAAAAATAACGTTAATTGGGATTCTGATTAGTTTATTCTGTAACCGAGTCAATAAACAGCGAGCTTATTTAACTTTGCTAGAAATGTAAGCATTTTTTTTGTTTTTTAATGTTAAGCGGTTTTTTCATAAAAAATCTTTTGGCAAGACTTTAACTTTGTTCTTTTTTGTAATACTTTTACTTTCTTAAAGTATGGTGTCAATGTTTATTGTAACATTTTAATTGATAAATATAATAGCGACCCCCCAAATTATACACACAAACCTTCTGCTTAAATCACTCTATCCATTGGTGAAAACTATATGAAAATCCGTTTAGTAGTTTTTTAGTTAATCGCGTTCAGACAGTGTGGTTGGACACATGTGGTTAAGAACTAGGTCCTTATTATACCTAACATATTACTTAAACCTAACAGACGAAAATCCTTATTAATAGCTATAAACTTTTTCACTATCTTACTTAATTTCTTATGTTCATAAATGAATTCTTGATTGAACCAATTTATCATACCCAAAGACCGCAATATTGTAACAACGAATAAATCAAATTTATTGAACAAAGTATCAATCTATCTGCAAATGAATAATATATATTTTAACGAATATATTAAATAATTGGGATGTTGACTGAATATGAAAAGTAAAAATCTATTTTAAGTTAGAATAAAAAAACATGGACACGTATTGTTTGCTTTTTCAAAATAAGTAAAAGCTAAAGAGATGAAACGAATCAAAGTGCATTTTAGGGCTAACGACGTCACACGTTCCCACAGAACGTCCGAAATGGTGCCGTCATGCGACATTTCAAATCAATATAATTATTCTCGTGAGTTTTTAGTTTCGAAAATGTAAACCATTAAAAAGAATTGTCGACATCCCTATTAAGACTTAAGTAGGAGTAGCTGATATTAAACTCCCAGTCCTGATACATTGATTTCAGGAACTGGAGGAACATCGCTATATCTTTTAAGGAGGAAAAAAAAGTCTAGGTTATATTGCATGGATAAAACCATATAAAACTACAGTTATAATAAATGAAATGAAATTACAAATTCTAATTTTCATTTCTGTAAGTTAATTGTCTGATGTTGTTTCATATTGAAAATATAACGAATCGTAAATCATTTTCAAATACATTTCCATGGATACCTAGTACATTTGTTTGGTTAAAGCTTTCAAGTGAAGTTTTTAAAGGTTTCCGCACTCAACGGGATCCTATTACTAAGCACCCGCAGCCGCTCATGAAGCGTAATAGCTACAGAGCTGAAATTTTCACAGAGTGCGTAATTGCGTATTTCTTTTGCCGGAAACAAAAATTGAACAATGTCAGATTTCGGCCCACACAACTTTTAAAACTAAATTCACACGGACACAAAGTTTTTACCTACAACAATTTAAATATATCGAGGGTATAGTGTTAAAACCCAATAAGTGCCAAAAAATCAAAAATCGTTTTATTAAAAAATCTTAATGCATTTTTTACGCTCTTTCCAGTGGTATAATCCAATAATTGGAATTCGCAGTAGAAAGAAAAGTACTTGAGGTAATAACCCAATAAAGTGACCGCGTTTAGTCAAAATTTAAAATCTCAAGCCCTATAAAGTGTGTTATCTTGATAAATAATATTTTTATTTCACGCTCAAACCATATAAAGCTATTTATTGGTATTGAGTGTTCAATGATTTCAACTAAAATTACTCAACGGCATAAAGGCAATAACCACTATTTGTATTTATCGGGTTTTAGCTTTACATACGTAGGTAAGAAAACAAACAAAACCAAAAGCTAAATCAAAACAAATGTGTTTGTCGGGTTTTATTGTACGATTATATTTCAAAAGAAACAATTTATGTTTAGTTATATGGTATTCGCTCACTTCGTCAACTAACTTTCTTCAAACTTTGTTGGGAGAAGAACCCACTAAATTAATTAGACCTATCAACTTTTTGCGCTACCTGTTGTCAGTTTGCGACGCGCATACTGTTTACGCCAATTGTTTTCGAAATTCTTCTGTTTAGTGTTTGTGTTTGCTACGATGGGTGATCGAGGAAGAAAATTAGTGCAACTAGCTTGCATTAATCCGCTGATACCAGGTAAAGTGAGCTAAATCCAAATGTTTAATTTGTTTTTCTTTTTCGGCTTTCACGAGGTTCTCGTCATGGGGTATAGTCATATCAACAATCATTGTTTGACGCTCTGATCGGTCTATCACCACTATATCAGGCTTATTGGCTACAATAGTCCAGTCAGTGATGACAGATCGATCCCAGTACAATGTGACACGACCATTTTCGAGAACTGGGTCGGGAACATACCTGTAGTACGGTACCTCTATTTCCACAAGTTGGTATTTCAAAGCAAGCTGCTGGTGGATAATCCTGGCCACTTGGTTATGTCTATGCAAGTATACACCGTTAACAAGACAAGAACAACCCGAAACTATATGCTTTAAGGATTCACCCGGACAGTGACATGCCCGACAAATGTCAACTGTGCCATCCTTTATGATATACTTCGGTAGTTGTTTGTCATGATAACTTCATCCATAATTGCACATACAAACCCTTCAGTTTCTCCGAAGAGGTCACCGAAGCGTAGCCAAGCCACGGACGCTAGGAAATCTATGTCGGGCCCATGGAGGGTCCGATAATAGCGTCAGTGTAGCTCCTTGCTTTGCCATACATCCTTGCGGTTCTTGACACTTAGTACGACAGGTTTGCGCCAGTTCTCCTTGCCTAAGGAGAGCGCTGTGAGGCTCTTATCCACTACCACCACATCTCGATGCATCCCCACGTCAACTTGGAGGAATTACTCCCTGAGGTTACATACCTCGCGATTATGGAGGGTCTTAGCATTCAAAAAGCCCCGACCCCCACATTTTCGCGGAATAATAACCTCATTACCGATGACCGTGGGTGGTGCATTCGATTTGCGGTTAGTAGTGTGCGGACTCTCCTATCCAAGGCGTCTAACTCAATCTGAGTCCACTTGAGTGTACCAAAGGAGTACATTAACACTGGCATGACCCAACCATTAAATGCACGCACCTTGTTACCTCCTGACACAAGACTTTTCAGTACTTTGTTCAGGCTGCCAAAGAAATGTGTCTGTAATGATTGTTTCATGTCAGCAACGTTGATGCCTAACGCCTCTGACATACCCAAGTACTTGTCGGTCTCTGTTGCAGAGAGCGACCTTAGGTTTATAGAATCCGAGAGCTGTATGCCCTGCGATTTCATAATCCCGCCTCGTTTTACATGCATGACTGCACATTTGTCAACACCAAATTCCATTCTAATGGAATTACTAAAGCTTTCAGTGATCTTCAGTAACTTCAATAGTTGGAATTTATAAGAAGCAAATAGTTTAAGGTCGTCCATGTATAACAAGTGGGAGATGACCCGGCCCCCTCTCCGCAACGAATAGCGTAGCCCTAAATTATTATTATTTTAAATATACTTTTTCAGACTGATTTCTAAAATTTTTATAACAGATATTTTATTTGGAAACAAGAGAAGGATGAAAAATGTAAGAAAAGCGTTGTAAAGTTTCTGATGATAAGAAGTTACCTAAAATTTGACCAAATCAAATTAAAATTATATGGATTTAATATTATATTGCGCTTTGTTTAACCCAAGTCAAATCGCATTAACGAATCAATTCTCGCATAATACGTTGTTGACAAATTAAGTTAGTCTGAATATAGAAAAAAAATATTAACGAATTAAGCGGAAAAAAGGCCGTTATTGCGAAATCTCGTACTGTACCGTAAAAAACTCTAAGTCTAAACTATACACATTTTTATACCTTCAAACTAAAAATTATATTCATAACATAAAAAATCTACACACAGCGGTGATTTTCATTTTGAAAACTTTGAAGCTAAATATCTCAATTTGACCCAGGTGTCGCTTAATCTGATATTCCATAACTACGTCCAATTACATTCCGGTCAATTACCAATTAGCATTGCTAAAAAGAAGGATCTACAAAATATGTGCGTGGTATGAAGACGTACACCAAGCCAACAGCCTTC
The DNA here is from genome assembly GCA_932294365.1 of Diachrysia chrysitis. Taxonomy (NCBI): domain Eukaryota; kingdom Metazoa; phylum Arthropoda; class Insecta; order Lepidoptera; family Noctuidae; genus Diachrysia; species Diachrysia chrysitis. The sequence continues at coordinate 331,894 of OW028659.1, read as the reverse complement.
GAAAGAATAATTTACCATGTTTTCTTTTCTGTTTCTTAAAATAAACCATTTATTAAAGTAATGTTAAATTATAATACGTTTAATTTATTTTGACCTAAAACCCAATAAGTCGGTACCCTTCGCCACTTTACACCTTTTTATGATAAAATGGACCACCTTGGAAACTTAATAATACTGTTATACACTAATTCAATGTATACACTTTTAACACAAACACTCATTATAACGATATTATTTGAATAGAATAGGTATTTTTGTCCTTAAAACTTAAATATTGAATATCTCGAAAGTGACAATTTCATACTTATTGGGTTTGAGCACTATACCCTCGATATTATTCTTACTTATTAAAAATTATTTAGTTCGCTTCGAGAACTTTTCAAAAAGAAAATCATTTTAATAAGTAATGATTTTGTATTCATGTTTTCGAAAATCTAGTTTTTCTTTTTAAAATAAAAAAGTTTCAGGTTTTTACCTGTTCTGCCACTGTAATCGATTCCAATCAATTATTCTAAATAATTCAAGCGATTTACTCTTTACTTTTTATTTACCACCTTACAATTGTCTTTCATTTTAAACCAAAATAATACAAAGTCCGGTGAAGCAGTCAAAGCCTGCGCTCAGGCTAACTGCGTAAATCTCTTCAAAAAAAAAAACCTAAATAATACGCTCATCGTATTTATTATAAATACATTTAGTAAGTATTATTCAAAGAATTAAAAAAAATCAAGAATTCGATTTTCCTTGTGTTCAATAACTTAATCGATAATAAACGATAAATTGTAATGGCAACCCTGTTAGGTTGCATCTACTTCATTTCTGTTCTGTCAAGATCGCGCGCGCTTTGTTGTTTTCGGTGATTTTCTGTGTACGTTGCTTTCTCGAATTCCAATTTCTTGACGATTTGTTAATTGAATTTAATAACGAAATTGAGGATGATAATGAATGACAATGGTGAAAAATAATTAAACTATTCCATTACTGTATATTTTTTGTTTAATTTACTCTCTACAAAATACCTACACACCTAACCTCCAAGTTAAAATGTCTGAATAACTTCTTTTTTAGAAGTTCAATGTAAAAGTGGGAATCACAGAAAAGATTTTAACATTAAACTACATAAAAAAACGTAAGAATTTTCACTGTCCATGACAAATTAATATTGAGCCAAAGTTACTATGGACATCTGACATTGTTATTTACTATACAATTATTATGTACTAGCTAGCGCCCGGAACTAAAAAAAGATACAATTCGACCTAATGGTTCAAATTATAAAGTCACTGCCACCAGCGCCACTTATCCGGTACTAACATAACTATGTTCGTCGGAGTGGTCATGTCTCCCTTTATATTATGTGTGCAAAGTTTCATATCAATTGGGCTAACGGTTCTCGAGTTATAGATGAATATGCAGACACACATACATTATTTTATATAAATGGATTGTAATATTCATTGTATTGTTATACGTATCCTAAATATAGTTTGGCATACAATGGTAAATATAAAGAAAAAATGGTTTAGTTAGTCAAGTTTTGTTTTTTTTTTTTTTTTAAAGAAGGAATGATTATTATAGGCAGCTATTAATTTAGTCTTCTGTTTAAGGTACTTATTTCTATAACAATTCATTTTAGTTTAGAAACTTAGTCAATAGAAATTACTCTTTGATGTGGGAGTCATTATACTTTTATAGAACTTCAAAATATCAAATTATTTATTATTAAATCAACCCTCTTGTATTTCTTTATAACTCTCTAGTTATACTCCATCAAAGGGTCTCAAATTACAAGGACCCTATATTCAGGCAGTTTTTGCAAATACTTTTAGAATATAATATACAATTATTTACGTGTTTTGTAAAAAAACATTAATAATTTTATAACCTTTTTTAAATCTCATTATGTAGTCTAATTAATGTAGCGTAATCTAAAGCAATATTAATTGAAAAATGGTATATTTTGTTTTGATTAGTTTTTTTACAAAAACAATAGACAACACAATTTTCATCACACCCTGCGGTCAAGAGTAAGAATAAATACATTATTAAAAGTAAATCACTAGCATTTCATCATATGCTTACATCAAGAAGGTTTTGTTTAAGTAAACGGTAGGTTATTGAGAAGCCTTAATATTTTGCGAATAACGGACGAGATATTCCGTCTTCAAGAGCCAGCCCGAACTTCTGAGGTTTGCATTCCTAGCGCTCGCTATCTTCAAACTAATTGTTTTAAACAATACTTGAATATTTAGCAAAATTAACTTCAATTGTTTCTTGTTTCAGATACTAAGTACGCTAGTAATCTGTTGTACTAAACCTATTCAAAGAGAATCCCAATAATATAACCGCATCTCAATTTCACAAGAAGCCCGTTTTCTTATGCAAGACATACAAACTAAGCTGAAACAACCTACAACAGGATTGTGTGACATCAAGCTTAGTATAAACTACGACACATTGCGATATCTAGATAATGTTGGATAATGTCCACGTGATCAAGTTTTGATCACGGCGGAGTCTCTCTACAGAGTTTAGCCAATCAGCGCGAGAGCTATATTAGCTCACCAGTGTGTGCGCGAACAGTTTCTCATTGATTCATTAAATCACGTCGAAACTAGTTACAGTGTATGGGGAAACCCATTAAAGTGTTTGAATTATAATCTGCTTTGCTATATTTTTTCAATTACTAAAGATCTGGCGAAACGTCTTGTTGACTCCTCGCGTGACCCAAGGGCTGGTTTTTACCGTGGACAGAGAACAATTATAAGCATTGCCATATAACGTGGCAATGCCGCCAGTCTTTTGGGTACACCTCCAGTCGACAGCGATGTGGACGAATTCTTAGACGCTACTTTTTAGTTTTTTATTTGTTAAGAGTTTAGTTTTGTTCTAAGTGTATATATAGTTAAGTTCGTATTTATTTATAATTGTAAATAATTAATTAATAATATTTTAAACACTAAGTAATAATAATAATCTCAAGACCGAATTTCCTTGTTAGCGGTCAATCTCAAGTAAGCCATTTACGCATGAGATGTTATAGTGCACAAATGTGTGCACAAACACAGTTGCACTCCCTTTTTTTTGTTTTGTTTAGGCGGGGGAATCCTCATGGACACCCGCTCACTAGGGGGAGCGAACGGGTAGTGTCAGACTCTTACTGACTAAACCTGAACCGCCGTGCTACGTCATCCGCGTGTTGTGTTGGTGCGTGGCAATGCATTGCAATTCATCATGCCGTGATCAGTTGATTTAGTGTATAGTGATAGTGGCATAGTGTACACGCAACATTAGGGTGCATCTGACAGTCCATTAGTCAGGGATTTGTCTGATGAAACGCTTCAGTCTCTTTGAGTACTTAGACTTGATGACAAAAACTAAACGCTGAATGCTAATGAAATGGTATTGTATTTTGGTTAACTGAGGCTAGTAAATACCAAGACATTTATAAGACAGTATTTAAATCAGTATCGATCGAATCGAGCAAAAGTAGATAATATTAAATTGTTTTAACAAGCGGTTCGTACCCACACAGTGACAAGTCATACCTAACCTTTTTTTTGTCTAATAAAACGTTTTTCTCCTATGAATATTCCAACTGCCATCTGAAAATAACTCTGTCAGTCTGTCCGTCTGAAATGCCTTCACGGCTTAACATACTGATTAGCTTAAATCCCAAGAAAGGACATAGGCTACTTTTTGCGATATCCGACATGCACGTGGGCTGAGCCGCGGACAATAGCTAGTTGAACTATAATTTTCAACCAAATTACCGAATAAACACAGATTCTAAAAAAGACTTTACTCGCTCATTTATTTCTAATCTACTTATTCCTCTTTATATTGTCATATATAATATTATATTTGCTCATGGGTATCGAACCAAACAGACGTGTGGGTGACCAACTCAATAGAGTTATTGTATGTCGGTTACTAAGGCTAAACAATGGTTGATTCTGACGTCACGACTCCATTAGCAAAGGTCGTGGTTTTGTTTATTGTTTAATAATATGTGTCAGTAGTGTCAGTATAAGACAACACCTTATACGGCGCACTTTATAGTGCCAACCTTCGTATAAGCTCATACTGTGTCTTGAAACAAATGAATTTATAAAAATATTACCTAAATATGTTATTGTTAACTTCAGTTGTTTTTTAAATTATAGAGATTATTAATATCTACATATCTACGTGATTTTCAGCAGCTGCAATATAATTTAGTTTAACAGTGAGTAAAAACATACTAGGTACGTATTTATTATAAAAAAAATTAAGAACATAGATAAAAAACTAACTGAAATGGTGATATAATTTTATATCACCTACCATATAATATTATAGTTTCGACTGTCATACGTTGATCTTTGTCAGTGGTTGGGTCATTACAATCCTAACAACCAGTCTTACTATAGGATACTACACAGTAAATTAATTGCGGAGGACAAATAAGCAGTCACTTCTAGTCAAAATTTGAAAAGTATTCTGCTGAATCCCGTAAGTCTAGAAGCCGACCCTAGAGCTTGAGAAAAGGCTAGGCTAAAGAATAAAAAAGGTTAACAATCTTTTCAAGAAGAGGTCAGGCTTACCTCGACGGATGCTTTATCTAACCACCAACAGATGCAGAATAGAAATCAGCTGACTGCTCAGCTCCCACAGGTAACAGGACGGCTTTTATCTAACCAACAACAGATACATACCCCAGCACGTACCTGATGCGGAGCCCCATGCGGACGTAGAGCCCCAGGATGAGCAGGCCCGGCAGGATGAAGAACAGCAGGCTGCTCAGCTCCCACAGGTACCAGGACGGCTGCTCCAGCATGGCGCAGAACGCTGACTCTAAGGATGCGTTGCCCGAACCTATGGAGAGAAGTTATCTTTAAATGTGGTTGAAATTCGTAACGCCGAAAAAAGTCTACCTAACAACCATCACAGATTAATATCTAAACCTTTTTGTAAATAAATGACAACAAACAAATGAGCACACACTCAAACAAGCAAACTATCTATTAATTATTTAAAACAAAACACACAAAGTCACGCAGCAGATAATATGTATAGGTACCTTCATATATTTAATGGTGCACAACAAATAACTCTATGCAAACACAGGTGCATCCCTGCCTTATACCTTAAATAAAGGATTATATTTCTTAGAACATAATCTAAGAAGATTTATGATAGGCAATGTATGAAGCAGGTTGTAACAAATGACCAGGCTATTTCACGAAAATAGATAGATTACGGTGAGGGTCTCTAAGACCATAGGCTATCGCATTAGAGCTAGATAAATGAGGACGAAGGAATATTGGACCTTTAGTATACCGAATTAGGATATATTTTTCCTATTTCCGGAAAGAATTTAAAATAAAATGTCAAAATATAACTAACATATAATTATGGCGGGCCTGTTGGTCTAGTGGTTACCCTGACTGCTCAAACGAAGTTCGTGGGCTCGATTCCCACCCAGGACAAATTCTTGTGTGATTTAAGCATGATCATATGCTCTGTGTGTGGGTGTCATTCATTAATAATATGTATGTATTTAGAAATTTTATTTCATCATACTTCCCGATCTGTTCAACACGTGAGTCAATAATTAACTACTTATTTCCAAAAATACATACGTACAAACGTACTTATATACTTATTTGTACTTGATCTAAATTAGGAACTTATTGAACGTATATTTTTCGTACAAATATTCCGTATCGGTATCGGCTTTGAGGTAAAAGCTAACGTGTAATTTAATTTTGTTTTGATCATCAAAGAGGACAATAAATTGGAAGTTATTGCCAAAGCGAGGTTATTTGCTGGAGTTTTCTCCTTTTATTTTTATTAATTGTACTTCAAACAAGGTAATGAGTCTTGAATGTTATTGATAGCGGAGATAGCTATTGGCAAACGACACTACTATAAAATGAATGTTGGGTTTTTATAATTTGGATTATGAACAAAAAATATAAACTAAGCATAAGAGAGTTAGTAACCCTTTGCCTTCCTTAGGGCTGGGCCCCACCAAACATGCTTTAGCGAACTCGGGACTATATAACGAGACTCCGGGACCGGGGTGTTTTAGTCAGTGCAAGTCCGATATATCCCTACGTCGTGCCCTCAGCGTGGGTTGAAGTTGATTTTCACCCCGTAAACAAAAAACAAAGGGCTGTCGCTCATGAGGATTTCAAAAAGGTAAAAAAAAGCAATCTACAAAATTGCTTTACAGAAAAGCGCGGATAAAACCATCTATCATGTCTGTAATTCAATCAAATCTAGGCCTAGGTTCTAATTTTATGTAGATCTGAAAGTACATAGTCTGTAAGGTCAGTCAAAACTGGTCATAAAATAGATCAATCACTTACAATCTCGACTTCTACTTAATTTATTGCTAATAATTCCGACTCTATAGCTCTTTCATGAATCATGAACGGCAAGCCCTTAAGTAATGAAAACGTTTCAGATTTTTCATTTCATTTCGTTCCATCGTTCCTGCCAATGGTTTTATGAAACATTGGTACTGGTGCCCTCGTATTGATTGTAATGAGATAACGGATGTTTTTATGCTTTAAATCAATATAAAATATTTTCCGTGATCGTCAGAATTGAGTTCTTGTTTTAAACTCTTAGGACAGTCTTGCCTTTTTTTGTTTATAGAAGCTTACATGTTAATTCTATATTGCCAGACCTGCATGCTTAATTATTGCTATAGCGGTTGTCAACTAAAGCGATAATCACTTTATAAATACCCAAATTTAGTATCGTCTAACGTCAATGACCACCTGAATCTACTACAACGACATGACCAACTGGTCACCATCGAGCCGATACTAAATTTGCGTTTCTTTTTCTTCAGTGAATATTGCTTGGGTTATCAACTGGAGATAGCAAATAAGCCTACTGGTCAATGGTGTTATGCACCTACCTGGTGGGTAGTCGTAGTAGCTGACGGTGGTGTAGAGGGCGAAGGGCGAGGCGGCCAGCAGCGACACGACCCACAGCGCGGCCACGATGCGCAGCGCGCGCCGGAGCCCCGCCATGGCGTACAGGTGCAGCGGGTGGCAGATGGCCAGGTAGCGCTCCAGCGAGAACGCCACGATCGTCAGCACCGACACGTAAGAGGCTCTACAACAAATATACAAAAAGATTTAGATAGACTTTTATAAGCCGCAGTTTTCACTTACAAACGGGAGAATTTGAGCTAAAGCATAAAAAAGGTAATGAAACTATTGTCTTTGTAAAGCTTATTCTGATTACTGATTTTTATGGAGTTTCGTGCCGGTTCTTCTCCTTAGGAATGTCATTTTGGCACCGTTGGCGCAAACAGTTTTAACGTTTTAAAAGTGCCTGAAAAGGCTTACTTGAAATAAAAATATATTAATTTTGAGGTGTTGTCCGTCTGGATTGTTTGTTCTTCTTTGCAAGCTGTTATTAAGGTGGTAATTTGTGGGAACAATGTCTGCAGATGATGTTCAAAAAAAATGATTTAGTAATTGTAATTTTCGTCATAGAATAAAACACAAAAACCGTCTCATTATATTTTATAACTAACAGTTGCCGGCGGCTCCGCCCGCATGTGTGTCAGTTTTCGAACCAAAAAGTAGCCTTTCTTAGGATCCAAGCTTATCCTATACCGTTCAGTGGTTTGGTCGTGAAAGCGTAAAGGACATAAAGACTTACTTTCGCATTTATAATATTATATAACAAAATAAATCCAACTCAAAGACGCTTTCTTGATAATCATAAATATGACGTTACCCCTAAATCAGTTCAATTACCTACTACGTATCCTGCTTATCCCTATAACGTATAGTGGTGTCATGATACCATCGAATATTGAACGCAACACAGTCTAGTGATTCACAAAGCTGTGATTTAATCTCGCAGCCAGGCGCTCATTACACGGCATTTTGGAACGGTTAAATATCGCCTAATTCAGAAATAAACCGATTCAAACGCAATCGTTTATTTATTTACCATAAATATTCTCAAACAAGATTTATTCATTCACATTTATTTTGCAAACCTGGATTACAGCTAAAATATAATGGTTACAGAAAAAAAGTGGTGATTTATGTTCGTTTTTTTCTGAATAAAAGAGATATTTTACAGTAGTATAAAGCTATTTAGCTCAGAAAAATCTAGAAAGAACCACAGACCTTTTGGGCAGAAGACAAACAGGAAAAAAAAACAATTTCGGACTTGAAATAAATACGAATTTCGGTCCTATTTTTCAGTGGTCATATTTATACCTACCCCGCCTTTTTTATGTGGCTGAAGATCAATTAATTGATAAGCTTACGCTGTACATACATTATAATTAAACTGCAAAATACATGGAAAACATATCATTCAGAATTATCAAGTAAATTACTCTTGTTTAATATCTAACGTTAATAAATTTCTACTTAGTCTTACTGAATGTAAAGAACAATGTATTTTCTTGAAATAATTTGTGTTCTTTTACTAAGTTCTACAAAGGGATAATAGAGCTAGCTTCCTTTGTTTCTTTTAACTTAGTTGTAATCTTACGTAAATTGTGGTTACTTGAGGTCTGAAATCTAAGCATAATAATTTAATGTTATGGAGGTATAGTCACGTACAACAAAGGAGATACCTTTACCGAATACTGAAATGCAACTTAACTTTAACACGTTCTTAAAACACGTCTGTCGCTACTTTGCACGTTAAAGTGACAGAGACAGCATGAGTCTTAACGGCGACTTAAAACTGATCGACGTGAGTATTGGGCCATTAGAGAGTTTCAAAAAAAATGTACGCCCAACATACGAGCTAGCACACACGTAAATACTATTTTAATTAGTTTATTTACCCACATTTGGACACCTTCTATGCTTCACCGCCCACAAAAGGGAATTCTACTGTTAATTTGTCCCCAAAAAGTCGTTATCTTAATTAATCGACAATAACACTTAGAAAACAATTATGGGATTGTTTTCTTCCGTGTAGCCAGATACCAGATAATCAATTAGTAAGTACGTAAATAAATATAATAATACCCAATGGTCTACTCGCTCTTAAAATTGTAATTAAATAATAGCAATAATAGGCACCCAACTATTTTCTTAAATAGTTACCTACCATCTCTTTGCGTAATCACCAGTTAAACAAAATAATATATATTCGTTATTATAATGTAGGTACATAACAGAACATACCTACGTCGTTATAATATTCCATCAGCTTAACCTTCACAGTGTTGTTTGTTTGTCAATACAGTAACTTTGAGTTTAGTCAAGCATTGTTACCTCTCGGGTTAACACAATACCTAAGGGCACAATACCTAAACACTATGTAGTGTTTTTTTAATGAATGTTAATAACAACACAGCTAACAAAATAAACTTTCAAAATAAATATAAGGTCTCCCTTAACCCTCGAATATATCATTCAATTCCAAATTCAAAGATGTAAAATAACGGTTCAGTAACCTCAAAATTTTACCTATTGACCAATCAGCGAGCTCGCACGAAAACAAGTATGGCGGCGCGGGCAATTACGCGGCAATTCCCGTTCGACCGCCGGAACTCGCACTCAACTGAAATTAAATGTCGCAACAACTTGTTTTTAATTGAAAACATTAACAGTTTCAACTGTGTAATACACGAGCTATTTACTTTTTTAGATGTTAGCTGTAGGTTCAGTAGGTACCAACTATTTAAATTTCAATCACTTAAATTCGCAATACCACAAGTGTTAGATGCGAGTTAAAGTTTAATTGTTAGGTTTTGCGTCATTTGTGATTTTCCACGGTCCGTCGCATAGGCTGAGTGTGCGAATTAATGTGACTGAGTCACTTTTGCAAACTTTTGAAAAAAAAATGTACAAAACTTTTCGCGCGTTGAATTGACCGGGGTAAACCTTAAGGATAACATCACGAGTCGAAATAGGGTGTAAGAAGATGGCTAATCTCAGTTGAACTTAGCCGTGACCGAAATTAGGTCAGAACATAATTTACAAAATAATGTAACCGCATTAAAAAGTTGCTCAGAGTTTTTTAATGTAAACATAAAACAATATCTCGTATCTCGAATCTTATATTTTCCTTTAATCTCCATCTTGTTATCTACCTTCGTGATTTATTCAGAGATACGTTTGAAGATACGGCGCGGGACAGTTTTTCAGAGGATCTTAATATACAAAAATAATTTAAGTAAATAATACTTGAGCACAACTGTAGAACAATCTGACCTTAGAGTGTTATTTAAAATGTAAACTTTATTTATATATATTTTATGGTTAGAGGTAAACCATTTTTGACGTGATAACGTCTTTAAAATCGTTTTAGTCGGGTGACATGTTCAGAAACTTGTGTCACACCAAAACCTCACGAGCGCGATCGCAGGTATAACGAGAGAGAGACGGATCGATCTCCCGTCTCATCTCGAGCGCTGCCAGTCATTCCGTGAAACATTTTATTTTTATTTTTATTTTTATTTTTATTTTTATTTTTATTTTTATTTTTATTTTTATTTTTATTTTTATTTTTATTTTTATTTTTATTTTTATTTTTATTTTTATTTTTATTTTTATTTTTATTTTTATTTTTATTTTTATTTTTATTTTTATTTTTATTTTTATTTTTATTTTTATTTTTATTTTTATTTTTATTTTTATTTTTATTTTTATTTTTATTTTTATTTTTATTTTTATTTTTATTTTTATTTTTATTTTTATTTTTATTTTTATTTTTATTTTTATTTTTATTTTTATTTTTATTTTTATTTTTATTTTTATTTTTATTTTTATTTTTATTTTTATTTTTATTTTTATTTTTATTTTTATTTTTATTTTTATTTTTATTTTTATTTTTATTTTTATTTTTATTTTTATTTTTATTTTTATTTTTATTTTTATTTTTATTTTTATTTTTATTTTTATTTTTATTTTTATTTTTATTTTTATTTTTATTTTTATTTTTATTTTTATTTTTATTTTTATTAAAAATTGTTATCTTCATTAATTCCTTACTTCCCAAAAACTTATATCACCAATAAGACGTTATCACGTAAACATCTCGATCGTAAACCTACTTTACAAACAACCAATTTTTTTTAATATAGAAAGTACCTTTTGCATTCCTAATTGGACCCAAATTAAAAAAAAAACATTGACATTGTTGGCAAATACATAATTTAGCAAACACGACGCAATTTCTTGCAATAACAAAAAACATTCGAGTTGACCTCCATTTTCATTTCAGCAAAAAATCCACATTGGAGAAATATACAATACCTAAGTACCTAAATTATGTAACTGTTTAAAATCTCAGCCCTTTGTTAACTTTGTAATATCTTGAATGTGTTAAAATTTTCATTTCAAAATCAATATATTGTTATACTAATTGACTTAGCAGCAAACTTTGTAAATACTTTCCAAGATAGATTAAGTGTAAAGTTTGTGAAAATCTGTAAAGCTAATAACACGCGCTTTGGAGACTGTTTAGTACTTTTGTTGGGGCGGGAAGGCTTATTGTTTATTTATAAATACTTTACTGAATTAGTTAGAAGGCTAGAATTAGTAATCAATTATTAGCAAAGGGTACGCTCAATCGCATGTCAGTGGGAATAGTGTATTACAAAAAAACTTCATCGTCATCACCATCACCCGTATCAGTCCACAGCTGGACATAGGCCTCTCCCACGCCTCTTAGCTCGATCTTCAGCTCTCCTATTATTCCGAAATAAAGGTGATTTCAAACACAAATTGTTATCAAACTTTACGTAAAAATAACAAATAAACTACATACAGTATTACTGTAATTTAGTACTTTGTAAAAATAATATTGTAAGTAATAGGTACTTACATCTATTATTGGACAGTCTAGATATTTAATAAAAAAGAAAATTTATTATCTTTGATAATGTTTCAGAATCTCTTACAGTTCCAAAGTTAATTATTAAAATGGATTGGTACAATATATCTTGCACTGATATAATAGGGATGTTTCCTGGGTATGAAAAGTTAAAATCTATTTAGTCCGTCAGTTAGACAATAAAAAAATATTAGACACTTATTTTTCTTTTATCAAAACAATAAAAAAATACAAAGATACACCGCTTTAAAGTTTCGGAGTGGGGGCTTATGACGCCACGCCTCGCTAAAAATCGTAGCGAGGAGTGACGTCATGCGTAATTTCCGTTCTCTGTATTTTGATAATTTTTTGTTTGCATGAAAAAAGAAAAAATACGTGTCCAATAAAATTCATTAATCTACAAGACGGACATTAAAAAAAAAGTAGGAAACATGCCTATTGTATAAATATTCGTAAATATTTATTTTCCTGTATTCGTGTAGAGTTCTCGTTTTTAGTATAAATAGGCACTTTATATTAGGTATTGTCATTTCGACCATATAATTCACTATCTTGTATGGTTGTTTAATGTTCTTTAAGTGCAGAACATTATTTCCATTTTATAAAGCTCTGAACCACGTAATGTGAAGAGAGCTCATTTATTTGTTTATCACATTACACGAGAAGCAAATATTATGGCCATTATAATAATAATATGGTTTCCTGACGTTGTGTAAATGACTATTGTCAACAAACGTAACGGAATTAAAGTCTGCAATATAATGTATGCAGTTATATTCGTTGAACTCCGTTGTCGAATGGCGTACACACCAGTTTTCAAGGCTTCGCCAGCTCTGAGGATCCGGGTTTGATTCCCAGATGTGTCAATGTAGAAAACCACTTTCTACATTACAGTAAGTACGAGTATAGTAATGAATATCGGTGTGTGAATAATTTAATAATTTACCTCCTTATTGCGTCGGGGTTAATACTTATTTATCCATAGTTATAACAATAGAATATATTTAAATATCTGATTATCTTGATTTCCCACACAATACATACATGACGCCTATGAGCAGGCATTTCTAGTCGTCTCTCGGTTGACAGTTATCCAGTTAATCATGCAAGCTGCAATGCTCGCTAATTGCCGAGATCGATCAAGCTCGTTAATCTAGCGACCGAAGCTTGGACCCAGTGTCAGCGGGACAAGCGAACTAATAATATCCAAAAATACTTTATTTACAATTAATATAATTTACATAAATGTAGCATTAGTAAATACTATCAACTGCCTTAAAATACGTTGTAAATCACTGAAGTTATACTATAGTAATAATATATTGGGATAACTCACACACGGCTATCTGATCCCAAGCTAGGCAGAGCCAACCTCATGGCAACCATACACTGATAAATACTTATATTTTTCTAAATACATTAATATTATTGATAAATTACACCCAGACACAAAAAAAAATATCGTGCTCATCATATAAAGATTTATCGTGGGTGGGAATCGAACCCACGACCTCCGGTTTAGCAGTCAGGTCACTAACCATAAGACCAACAGGCCAGCCAAATCTATAAATTGTAAACCTATGCTAAGACTAAACATAACTTATGGGTGTCGTGGCTTCCTCACTAATAATGAACCAAGTAGAAGTCGTGTTGTTTACTATTTCTACTTGATGTTCAAAACTTTCAATTAAAAGACATGACGCTGTGTTGCTATGATATGACATAAGACGTAGTTCGTTAAACTATATAGTCTTTTTATAATCTTATACCATGTGATGTTATCTTTACTTAAACAAACATCAACTTTATGTTAGTGAAAAATACGGTTCATTTTAGACTGACTAGTATTGTAGAAATGTCATAAAAAAATATGAAGGTGTAGTGCAAAATTAACCTAATTTAATGTAAGCATTACAGTTATAGTACAGAATTTCTTTGAACCTACATTGTTTTAACTATCTGGCCATTTTACATAAACTATTTACTTACTCACCGCTATCTCTAGCTCCATAAACCGCAGCTTTTGTTCCTCAAAGCAGCATGACAATGACATCATTAATCATGACACTTGGTTTCACAAACCCCAAATATTTACCTCTTAGAGTATAAATAGACAAGCACAGAGCACCCGCATCGCTAGTAGCCCGTTCTGCCGAGCGGAAGCAAACTTTTGGCTGTAAGTACCACGCTCGTTTACTGATTTGATTGATTTTCCGTGCGAAGTTAGAGGTAGGTTTTGGGATAGTTTTAATAAAACAGCGCGCTCATTTACCAATTTTACGATTTTACTTGTTTATACTAGTGCTTACAGTTCATACTCTGTTAGGCGCACTCTTTAGTTAGTTGTTACTACCCTCAGATTTACCTTTACTACAATCTTCTTAAGTAAGTGTGGGTAGATTGTTAGATGTACTTAAAAGATTAACAACAAAAGCATAAGAAAACAATGAAAACCAATTATTTTATTTTTATTATTTCCTCTCCTCTTTTCATCCATTTTTGTTGTGTGAAATAAATTAATTCGTAGTTTTCTCTTATTCCAGTTAAGTATATTTGAAGGGAATATTATACTGAGACTAGAGAGTGGCACATTAGTAAGAACTGATTTATTCTATAGGCACCTTTTCAGACCAGTAAATTTTATTTGTATATATGTCGTGGTGGCCTAGTGGTTCAATGAACAGATTTGTGTGCACAAGGTTGCAGGCACCAGGCAAGTACCAAGTGACTTTTTCAAAGTTATATGTACTTTCTTATCTATTTTAAGATATCGCTGACAATCGGTGAAGGAAAATGTCGTGAGGAAACCTGGATTCCAAAAATTAGAATCCGAAATCGCCAACCCGCAATGAGCAAGCGTGATGATCAATGCTCGTGCCTTCTTCATATGGGAAGAGGCCTGTGCCCAGCAGTGGGACATTTATAGACTGGTAGTATTATATTATTATGTAAATTTTATTTTCCTAATTTCTTTCCACTGATATTGTTGCCGGTGTTATTTCACCATAATGCCTAACAAACCGTACTTTTGTGTACTTCCTTATTAAATGTTATGTGTTTTATATGGCAACTTGTTTTCCCTGTAATCGAATCTTACAAGTTGGATCCTTGTCTAATTAATTAAATCTACGAGAAAACCTTACCTTTTCCTCCTACAAATTGTTAAGTAACTCCTGTTTAGTTGTCCTTCCTTAGAGAAGAGGTTTTATTGAGCCATCAATACAACTAATGACATCACCCACTGTGTTATCGTTTCCATTTTATATCGTCATAAATCCGTTCAATATTAAGGGACATTAGTCTCTTTATATTACGGCCGCCATATCAATTTTTCACTGATTCATTAGACAAATATACAGACCTACATGTTCTGTAATACCATCATCATCGATCAGCGAGCTCACTTGCAAGTTGGCGATTTCAGAGTCCAAATTTTAGAGACCAGATTTCTTCACGAAAAGAAAAAATACTCATTAATGGCAAAATCGTAGTGTGATGCTTTGGGTTCCCACCTTTAAGATATTTGAATGTTATCATAAATGGAAAAATTCAAATTAAAGTCAAAAGTTTTTAATTTCACATGAACCTCAAAAAGGCGCGTTTAACGTAAAAGTTACAGAACTAAATGACTCTAGCGCGGTTCCAAAATGTTCTACCTATGGAGAAGAACAAGCAAAAAACTCTATATCACTAAAGGTATCATACCGTACTCCGTACTAAGAACTTCTTCTTCTTCTTAAAACCAAAGCTGATATAATTTTAAAAGAAATTGCTACTCTTTTGCCAAGTGAGATATCAAGATTTTAATCAAAATCAAAATTCATGGAAGCTTTAAAAATTGCCTAATATACTGGGTAGCAGTTTTTTCAGATTAATCATATTCACAGTCAGTACCCCAAATCGCCCACCCTTCATCTTAATCATAACCTTCTATTATATAAAAATTAACCGCCGAAATAATGTACGCGCATAACTTCCGAACGACTGCACCAAATTGGATATTTTTTTGGTTTGTATAAAATAAATAACGGTTTTTTTTTCATCTCATAATACGAACAGTGAATTACTAAATAAGAAAATAGGTAGGTAGATAGGGTATATAGGTAGGTAGGTAGTCAGCTGACGGGAGCAAAATCACGGGCACAGCTAGTTTATTTTCGGTTTCCTAACATTCGTATTGTGTTTAGTTCTCTAGATTTTAGGTAGGCCACATAATGTTCTTTTTATACCTTACTGCTGGTGACAGGGGGGCGATTGCGATTCTAGACCCTTGTTCGCGGGAAGCATTAGGATAATTTTCCCATTGGGTACCAAGTTCTCGTCTACAACATAATATTGTTATGTAACCTTGTATAATTCTTATGTTTAACACAAACGTGACACAGGACATATTATCTGTACAAACAAACTCTTCAGCTTTATAATCTATACTAATATTATAAAGCTGAAGAGTTTGTTTGTTTGTTTGTTTGTTTATTTGTTTGTTTGAACGCGCTAATCTCAGGAACTACTCGATCGAATTGAAAAATTATTTTTGTAATGGATAGTCCGTTTATTGAGGAAGGCTATAGGCTATATAACATCACGCTACGACCAATAGGAGCGGAGCATAAATGAAAAATGTTGCAAAAATTAAAAACCGTTAAACTAAAACACGCGGACAAAGTCGCGGGGGACCGCTAGTAATATTATAAAGCTGAAGAATTTGTTTGTTTGAACGCGCTCATCTCAGGAAGTACAGGTTTGAACAGAAAAAAAATTTCTGTATTGGATAGTTCGTTAATTGAGGAAGGCTATAGGCTATGTAACATCACGCTACGACCAGTAGGAGAGGAGCATCAATAAAAAATGTTGCAAAAACCGGTAAAATATTATTTAATTCTGTGGTTATGGGCTGAGGGTATATAATTCATATGTACTTTTATTTTAGAAAAGAATTAGGATTTCGGGCAAAGCACACGTAACCCATGAAAGTAAAACACGCGGAAGAAGTCGCGGGGGACACCTAGTTATGTATAATTATGAGAGTTTACAAAAGTTACCTAAAAGTCAGGTGTCTGGCAGTTTTTAAAGTTCAACATTATACTATGTTAAAAGTTCTCAGTTACAAGTTATAATATGTGAGTTTTAAGAGGGTTATGCCATTAAGTCTGCTAGGCCTTATAAAGTTACAAAATATACGCAGACTTACTGTTTTTAGCTTTTCTCTTATAACTGCTCGTTCGGTTATGATGAAATTGTACTCACTTTTGTATTTTCTATAGTTGGCAGGCAAAGTATTTTGCAGAAGTTAGTTCGCAATATTGAAGTAGGTAATGTGTACACTGCATCGCTTAATGACAGCTCTTTAATACTCCGAATGATCAACCACAAACGTTAATAATTTCTGGAATATTGAACGTTAGCGGGTATCACGTTCATAACTCATCAATCAGCTTTACAACCTGATTAGCGTGTCGGTGCAGTAAAGGACCAATATGACATACACTCAGCTAAGCTTCGTCTACACTACGATCCTATGCAACACTTTGTGCATAGTGTCTTTGTGTCGCAATAAAAGGAGAAAGGACTGGGTATGAAAATGTAATATCTATTTAGTCCACCAGATAGATAAAAAAAAGAAAAAAAAACTTATAATTTTTCTTTTATTAAATTAATTAAAAATTACAAAGTTAAAGCGCTTTAAAGTTCTAGAGTGGGGGCTTGTGACGTCACTTGTGGGTAAAAATTGTAGCCACAAGTGACGTCACGCGACATTCTATTCACCGTTTCTTCCTCATCGTTTGTTTAATTAAAAAAATAAAAAATACGTGTCTAATTTTTTTTTATAATATCTATGTGAGTATGTGTCAATTTTCAGTCTTAGGAACCGAATTCAGCTGAATACCGTATTTTACGCGGAGCGACTGCCTATCTGACCTCCACAACTTATTTAACTAGGTAACACAGTTTTACATGGTAAAACTGGTTCTCAGAATTACTGACTTAAGGACTGCCTAAGATCAAACTCGATTACAGTCAGTTTCGTTACTTCAATAGTTACTGGCGACCCGCCTCGGATAAGTTACGATGAAGTATTTAACATTACAAAACTTCGAAATTCTCGGCCTTGCTGTACTATAGTATGCATAATCATATCACCTGACTTTGAAAGACGTTCACTGCTGAACATAGGCCTCCCCCAAGGATCGCCACAAGTCACGGTCCTGCGCCGTCTACATCCAGCGGTTTCCGTTGCATGTATCATACATATAAACTTTCTTCTTAAATTACTCTATCTATTGTTGAAAACTGCATTAAAATCCGTTGCGTAGATTAAAAGATCTAAGCGCACAGACAGCGGGAGCGACTTTGTTTTATACTGTGTGAAGATAACAATTACGTCTCACAAAAGTTATTATAGAAAAAATGTCCAGTATTTTTCTAAATTAATTTTAATCTGAATAATTATAGCGACAAATGTCTACATGTCCCTTTATCTTAAAGTGACAGAGAAGCATGTGACTAATGGCCGGGACCAATAAACAAAAAACGAATCGTTTCCTTAACGAACTGTTAAAATATCAACGAGGCGTTAAAAAAAGCTGTTCCTATAAAAAAAAAATATAACTGTTCGTTATCCAAATAACTGACGTTTGGTTACGAACGGATAAGAGACAGCCTAGTGACCGATCGTCACGTTAACGAATAACGAATCAAAAGATATAGGATCGTCATAAATTTGAGGGACGGGTTCAGTATTCGGGCATTAGTGTCGCAGTGTAAACGAGCATCATAGTGACAGTTATATTGCAGTGTATTGAAGTGCACGTGCAACAGATTAACACTTACGGCTGAACCCTAGTGGACTTACGGGTAAATAGGTTTTAGAATCCTCACGTGTTTGTGCTTAAGCGGACCGATTACACGGGTTAATTTTGTGTGGCAGACCAATAAAGACTTGTTTTACTTTGTAGTGGAGATCAGGATACTTATTTATCTTTTTTTGGTATTATCAATTGCAATTACCTCATTAAGTGTTATATATAATCGTTACTTGTTACATAAATTGTCGTTGTCTCAGCCGAAAAACGTACTCATCATTCAAGAATCATCATTTTGCCTGATTCGTTAATATGTCTGAGGATATCAGCAAAAATAATTCTACCTCTTTTTTATTCTGTACCAAATTTTTTACCGAATTCAAAAGGAGAAGATTCTCAATTCGACGTATGTTTTTTTGTATTTTTGTTACGCGATATATACGGCAATAGGAGTGCGGACTAGGTATGAAAAGGAAATCCATTTAGTTTTTTTCTCTTTTATCAAATCAATGAAAAATTACAAAGTTAAACTGCTTTAAAGTTCAGCTTGTGACGTCACTTGTGGGTAAAAATTGTAGTTACAACTGACGTCACGCGACATTTCCATTCACTGGAACTTCTTCATTGTTTTTTTATTATAAAACGAAAAATACGTGTCTATTATTTTTTAAACAGACAAGTTTACGCGATTGTTAGACATTGTAAAAACTACTTTTTAACGTCGGCGAAGAAACGTCGGGAACTAAAATCTAAATAAACCGCGTAAGAATCCGTTTAAAAAAATAAGTTTGATTCAATATAGACAGATAGTTACTTTCGCATTTGTAATAAATGTATTGGATGGAAGTAGTTTCAAAAGCTGTGGTTGACACAATCAAAAATATTGTATGTGTATCTGTATATACTCGTATGTATCATGTATCGTGGGTATATATATCAGCAGCGAGGCGAACTACGCATTTCCTTGTTAAAACGCTTCATAGTTGGCGTGAATCAATTTAATTGGAGTCGGATATCAACACTACAGAATATTGTGTTGCACGTTTGGTATTTGTAAACAAAACATTGTATTTATGGGAACAATACTATCGTTACCTAGTAGGTAAGAACGTATGGCATGCAATATATCTATTACTAGCTTTAGCCCGCGACTTCGTCCGCGTAGAAGTCGAAAATGATTTTTGACATTCTAATTTTAAAGAGTTTTAAAGAGTTGCATTGCACCAAGGTTTTATATAACTTTAAGGTTTTTTTAATAAAATCGAATTAAGTGTTCAACATGTGTCAAAAGAAAAAATAATCAAATTATTGATATCAACTTCGATGTAAATCACCCCCAAAATAACTTTCTACTCCTTTTTAACCCCGTTAGGCGATGAGTTTCAATAAAATACTAAACACGTCTTCTATTAATTCTGTTAAAGAATGTTTATGCAAAATTTTAAGTAGATTGGACCAAGGAATCACGTTTTCCCATACAAACTTTGGTCCCGTTTTTTACCCCCTTGAGGGTAGAATTTCGGAAAATCCTTTTTTATCGGATGCCTACGTCATACACAGAACTCGCCCTTCAAGTTTCAGGTTACTACGATCAGCGGTTTAAGCTGTGCGTTGATTCGTCAGTCATTCAGGACAAAGCATTTTTTATATATAGATTAACTAGGTGTTTCCCGCGGCTTTGCTCGCGTGGATGTCGGTTATCGCGGCAAAAAGTAGCCTATGTCCTTTCTCAGGCTCTAGACTATCTGTGTACCAAATTTCATTGAAATCGGTTAAGTAGTTTTGCCGTGAAAGCGCGACAGACAGACAGAGTTACTTTCGCATTTATAATATTAGTAAGGATATTTTAGTATTTCTCAATACAAACTTCGCACAATTTTATGCCACTAGATGGAATGTAGCGATAGAATTTCTAGAACGTTTTATAGTTATACGTTGCAGTATACAGAGCTACAGTACCCGGTGATAAATTATGCACATCGACCTCTAGAACAGATGCATGCAATTTTCATTCTTTCGCGCACGAGCCCGCAACACTCCTGCGAGTACCACTTTAACACATGATATATTCGACATGCACATTAGAAGCACCCTAATATATTATTATATGAGAATAGCATGCGTCCTAACAAAAGTCCAAAGTAGTTTAATCATCTTAGTATTGCATATTTTGTGTAAAACTCCTCAGAGTTGAAACCTCTCTTGGTTCTAAAACTTCTCAATTCGTCTAATTTATGCGTTTATTCTTCTGACACATACTAAAGTACACACACTACTGAACATAATATAGTTTTCTTTACTACCACATTACATAAGACGGAGTACTGGTGGACGAAAACCGAGGGATACTCTGCTAATGGAATCCTGAGTCCGTCTGATCCGGGGTGAGGACTACTCTCTGTTGTAACTCGGTAACAATGATATTTTCTTGAAGATTTGTAAAACTAATCTGTTACTACAATAACTATAATCGAATACTAGCAATATCATTTTAAGGCTATGTTATAAACTGATATCAAGCTTTTAGAATATTTAATGTTATGTTTAATTTTCTAAAAAGTATTATTTTGGGATTATTTCTAAACGACTTTGTGGTAATAGGGTTTGGTATGTGCATAAAATATACAGTTTTCGATGAAAAATAGAAAAAAACTGTTATTCAAACAAAAACACTATTAGATTAAGTACTTACAATAGCAACATAATGCAAAAACAAAAACTTTTACTTTTTTAAAGTCAGATGTAAAATGTTAACATAAAATTCTTAAAACATCATTATTGCAAATTTGCATATTTAATTAACTTTATAAAGTTCATAATAAATTAGCTCAATAGCTTTTATGTATTAATTAATATAATAATGAAAGTAAATAACTATGAAGGATTGTGTCCCTTGGCCTTAATTGATGCGGTCGCTTTATTAATAGTAGTTCGCTAATGGATGCGTGTTAGATTTTCGCATTAACGTAATGCATGGCATAAAATAAACAATTTAAACTTAGCTATATGAGCAAATAAAATGAAAGTTAAGAGCGACAATACAAATATTTTTTTTAAGTATTGTTCACTCAATCTATAAAAGAAAATTCCAAATATTAAAACGTATTTGTTTTTTACTACATAAAATGTGTACTTCTTCTGCGAAGCCTTTTCCCAAGCTATGTTGGGGTCGGCTCCGGTCTCACCGGATTCAGCCGAACTCTGTACTTGACTTAGAGCGACTGCCTATTTGACCTCCACAAACCATTTTACAGGGTATCACAGTATCCCATAGTAAGAGTGGTTGTCAGAATTGTAATGACTTAACGACTGCCAAAGATCAACGTATGACAGTCGGGTAATATGTATAATATGTATCTACCATAAAGAATTAAAAGTAACTTTTGTTTTTACACTAGAGCTTAACCAAAAAATGTTGCTTTACGTCAATATATTATTGGCTAGCTAATTTAGTTTTTCGTAAAAAAATTAACATACTTATGATTTTAATTTGTCAAAAGATTAAAGATCGATTCGAATACGCAGTTTTCTTAATTTTAGGTTTCGCGAATTTAAAATGTACTGTATATCATTGTGTAACTATGTAAAAATACTAAAATTGTATTGTGTATTATATTTACATGTCTTCCATAGTCCGTCTATATTTTGATATTATTTATTTTGTTATTATATGTCAGTGCAGCTAACACAATTATCTCTACCCTTGGTTGATTGGTAAAGATTGCCTAAGGCATTAAGTCCGCCATTGTACCAATTTGTGCAAAAAGTTTCAATAAAAAAATAAAAGGTATAACGCATATTATAATAAAATCGATGCTACGATGATAGTACAACAATTTACGCAAACTCACATAATTTACTGCGTTCATGTGCGTAAAGTCGTTATAAAATAAAATTATTTCAAACATGAAACCCAGTAAGGGCACAGCAACAATTAATTTATCGTATAAATCTTTACCCAAGTAAATAAATACATAACTATTTACACACATTTTCGCTAAATATCCCAATTCCATCGTAATAAGGGTCGAGCTGACATTAAATTTCAAATTCCGTACCCTACGGACCCAATACCACTTAGGGTACGTACCCCGGCATGAACCCGACAATTTCCAGTCGAATACTTTATTTAATGACCACAGATCAATAAGGATGGCTAAGGAATCTGGACTGAGGAAATAACTAATCGAAATTTTAACTCGAACTGGTAAAATGAAAGCGAAGATATAGTATTGTATGTACTATATAAGCTAAATGGCAACAATTCGTTAGCCATCAATATAATACAATGAGTTATGGTGGTAAGGATTCAATGATTCAAAATTCAAGAAGGATTTTAACCGTGGCCACTATGTGCCAAAATATCTTTTAAAAGATAATTTAATTAATTTACAATACATTTTCTGAAGAAAAATAAATTAATTATAAATGTGGACAACATCACATACATTGCTCTGAACCCAAATTAAGTAGCTGAAGTTCTTGTGTTAAGGAATCAGAGACAACGACGGTACTACAAACACCCGATACAATAAAGAAAAATCGTTTTCTATCCTTGACCCTTCCGGCGATCGAACCCGAGACGTTGGAGCTAGCGACACCGACTCGTGACAATGTAGAAAAGCGGTTTTCTACCCTTGACCCATCCGGGGATCGAACCCGAGACCTTAGACCTACGACACCTTCAAATCCGGTGCTACGCCACTCAACCACGGAAGTCGTCATAAAATCACTCTAGTCCGCAACGACCTACCATAGCAATGATTAATCATTCGTAGTCGTAGTAGAAGAAACTCATACCGCAAAGAAGTTTCTGAAAATAAACCTTTTAAGCTGGCTTTTACAACTCAAAGTACTCAATTAAATAAAGAAATCACTAAATATTAATATGGCACGTTATACCCATAATATGACAGTCAAGATAACATGAAACGGTTGTCTTAAGTAGGTGCTTAGGCAGATGTTCCCGCAACTCTTACACAAGTACAGTTAAAAACTTTTAACGATCAATTTTGATCGCCTTCAATTTCCTACTTATAGACTTAAGTCGCCCCCTCAAAAGGCTTCGATTAGATGTTATACTTAAGTTCAAGTTTTTCACTTAATACTTCTGGTATCTTAAGTGTTTTTATTTAGGCAAATTTTCAAATACTTTAAGTAAAACTTTGTAGATAAAATGTAAATGATTTTAAACTCTTATTTTAGGCTACGATAATAGCTAATTTGTGTAAGAATTTGTTTAGGTTTTAAGTAGTGAGGGCTACCATTATTGCACTTACCAGTTGGCGCCACTGTCGCGTCAGCTGTCAAACTCAATACTCAATACTCAATACTCAATAACTTTATTGCATTCCATAATGTATACAAGGCTGGTGGGTAAAATTAAAGAGAAACAATTATGGACCCTGTCGGGCACAGCAAGAAGAGCTATCCAACAAACTATAGAATTTGACATTTACGGACCTCACGTGCGACTAGAACCAATGGCAGCGAAATTTACAAGGGTAGCCCTCATTGTGCTATTTAAATTAATACAAAAGACTTCTGAAGATTGTTAGTTCGTTGGAAAGGAAACATTCAGGTCTCTTTGTACAAAGGTCTCTTTCGTACCTAGTAGATACAATGGGCCTGTTTCCTATTTTTTTTTTTAATGTCCGTCTTGTAGATTATTGAATTTTATTAGACACGTATTTTTTCTTTTTTCCTGCAAACAAAAAATGATCAAAATACAGAGAACTGAAGTTACGCGTGACGTCACTCCTCGCTACGATTTTTAGCGAGGCGTAGCGTCATAAGCCCCCACTCCGAAACTTTAAAGCGGTGTATCTTTGTATTTTTTCATTGTTTTGATAAAAGAAAAAATACGTGTCTAATATTTTTTTATTATCTAACTGACGGACTAAATAGATTTTAACTTTTCATACCCAGGAAACATCCCTATTGGCCCAAAGTTTATCACAGGTGTAGTAGACGATCGGTTGTTCATACAATAAGTTTGGACTGGTTAGTGGCGTCATATCAAAAACCCTTTGTCAGTTCGTCGTTAAAGCAAAGAAACGTTTACGGTAGATTTATTATCAGGTATTCGTAGGCATACCTACATACAGGGGACCGGGTAATAATGATCGATCGATTTATGTCCGTTTCCTATATCCAAGAAACTATTTGCTTTGCGTACGGACTATAGATATTTCGTCGTCATGCTTAGAACATTCTACCGTCCGTTAGCGAAACGAATCTTTTCTTAAATATAGGAACCAGGCAATAAATTATCGTTTTATATATATAATTTCTGATCGCAGAAATATGTAGTTTTGAAACCTGTGGCTCAAAATGTTACAAATTTTTAATATGTGATAGGTTGACCACGATTTACGATACACCCTGTGTAGTTATGAAACCCCTGCATAGAAAAAATCAACCACATATTTCCAATATCATTCAAGTTAAATAAACCCAACACAGTTCAACTACACTTGAAAGCAACGTAAATTCTATTTCCGCATTCACACTCGTTTTCAGATGTTTGCAATATTTCTGCAGTTATTTAAATGCATGTTTTGAGAGTAATTGAGGCGTGGAGGAGCGATAGTCCGGCGCTTTGCACTTCAAAGAGCACGAATTTTCACGTTAAAAGTTTGCTAAAATGTATGGATGCGTCGCAGTCGAACTTGGTCGAATGGGACACATGAATACGTACATTTCGCGGTACCACGTACGAATGTGAATTTAGTCAAATTCGTACGTCATGATATTTCTGTGTTCAGTGGTATTCCCTTGTACGCTATTACATTAACCATTGTAATCTTTTCCTATCATACAGCCTGAGAAAAGGAGGGCAACAGATAACAACTAACTTAGAAATGTCAAACTAGTTTTCGCCTTGAAAATCGCTGCGTATTAGTGCACACGTTTCTGCGTGTCGGTACATTTGTATGAGAATTTTTGTCGAAACAGAATTTGACAGCTCTACTTTTCGTCTGTCCTTTTTTAATGTGTACAAGTGAAAAAGATATCGAAGGCCTAGAATAAGTTTAGTATGGGTTTAACACAATCGGCATCCGTGTCTACTTTTCCTAAGGCTTATCTGTAGGTACTGAGATTAATATGCACACAACAATACTAAATAGTGATGCAAATGGAGAAACAACTATTTAAGACACAACAGCCTCTGTAGCCAAGTGACATCTCTACAAGCGTTAACGATGATAGAAATCGCTTAAATGACATTAATAAATTAATAACAGTAAATATACAGCAATATACCTAACACAATATACACATAGTTTGTACTTACCACACTTTTTAGTAAATAAAGATTTTTATAATATAATAATAATAATAATATACCCCTCGGGGCAAGCCGTTACCTCATCATGAGAATAACGCAATACCTGAGGGCATATTAACTTGCTTTTTCCAACTTTGAGATATAAATAAAAAATGTATCTTAAGGTCTATGTAGGAGCATACATCCGCAGGGCAGCTTGTGGCGAGCTGTTTGTGAGTGGCGACACAACGGACCTGAGTGCTCCAGGGAGTCACTCCTTAGGAGGGCTCCCAGCTCTTTCTTGCCTTAACTGGCTGGCTAGAGAGGGGTCGCTAGAGCTACATGCTCGGGGGTGGAAGTGTCTAATGGCGTAATAGCGAGGAAACCCGCTCCGGGTCCGCTACTGTGACCCGCGATGGTGAAATCGGGGCCGCACCGCTCGACACCCCTAGCCGCTCGCACTGGTGTTGCCTCCTGCTGCCTGTAGTGGCGGTTATGTTGGGGGGCCCATCTGGTGAGCTGGCGAGTCACCACCTGCCTATTTGATTGCATTTATATGTGTTAGAAGGCAGGTGCCATAGTTTTCCGATTTAGTTCTAATAACCAATCCACTAACATTTACCTACACATAGCCTAAATTTTTACTTTCCATTCATAATTTACAATAGCTCTGTATCTACTTTGGACCATTCATGTCTGCTCTTCCATAGAGCAGAGGTGGATGGGCCCTAGTAGATGCCCCATCCCAGTTTAGAGTAAAGTTCTCAACAAGGCCACTGCGTGTTGGACCTGTGTCCCCACGTAAGCCTTTCAAAGGACCGGGTATTCTTAATACTGAGGATAGCCCGTGAAAAAAGAGAGATACAAATAATAATATCTTGGGACATCTCACACCCGGTCATCTGATCCCAAACTAGGCAGAGCCTGTACTATGGCAACCAGACAACTGATAAACATACATAATATATTTATAAATACATACATATTAAAGATAAATTACACCCAGACACAGAACAAATGATCGTGCTCATCACACAAAGATTCGTCCTGGGTGGGAATCGAACCCACGACCTCTGGTTTAGCAGTCAGGGTCACTAACCACTAGACCAACAGGCCCGTCAAAATTTTTATTTATTTTATTTACGTATAAGTTTTTTATACTTGTGTGTATTGTATTTCATTTCGATAAGTCACGTGACTAATAAACATAAGCTGAATTATATAAAAATATCTGAAAACGAAACGAAACAAGGAAAATGAAATCACGAGGCTTTATCTTTTAAAGCCTCTAATCTAATTCCCACTGAAAATAAACAAATAGGTGCGAAAAAATTTGGAAGCGTTTAACATCGCAGCCACACAAAGCTTTAAGTAAAACGTGAATAATCCAGAGACAATTTATATTCCATTTTAAACGTTTTCTGTTGATAATGGCGCCCACCGTGTCACCGCATTACGGTAATGAAACCCTGAAGAAAGGAATACAGGAACACAATACAAAAGGTGTTCGATGTGAACGTTTTGAGGTTACTTTTTGGTTGATTTCCTAATGGTTTCTCCATGACACCATTCACCATTTTGTAATTGATTGTAGTGCCTATCCATTGCTATTGCAAGGTCCAGGTCACAATCTATTTAGGCGTTCACCTAAGGTTATATTACTCTTAATATTGACACTAGAGATTACTTATATGATCTACTAAGGACACAAATAAAATCACATTTTACTCTAGCATGTTTAAGACTGGACTGCTTTAAAGCCTTAAATTTCGATAGCTAAGTGGCTATGTTAGTATGTTCAGTACAGTACTTCAGTACATGTTCCAACATCGATGCAATTATTTATAATGTGACAGCCCACGCCAATACAAAGACGTGTTTACATGTTCACTCCCAATGACTTAACCTATATTAGCAGCATAATAAATTTACGAATCGGCCTCGAAATAAACGTTACAATCCTTGCGTTTGATTGGACAACACAAAAACATACAATTTACGAATAAATTACATTCGGTTTCAATTCGCTTTCAAAGCTGTACCCAATGTATACGAAAGAGTTTTTAAAATTACAGTCGTTGACAACGCTTTGTACTAAATCGAATACATTTTATTTTGGATTACTCACATCCATGTCAATGGTTTGTCGAAAGAGGGCGTTGAAAAAACGAAAGCTCTGGATATCACAGCTGTCAGGCACCTCGCGCACTACCCCGTCCCTAGATCAAGCTGGCCCGAGCCGGCCAAACTAGCAATAAAAATATATCTTTAAATAGTAAAAACTTAGATCCAGCCCTCTTTTGCTGATTTTGGCTTATTAAGATTGTTAGCAACGCACTAAGTCGAGGTCCGAACCCCGCAGGGGGTGCCCTTAGTAAACGTACTTGCTCACGTAGTTACTTTTTCTATTGCTCTGGCTGGAGGCCTTTTAGGTTCTCGCCAAAAGCCTGCGCTAAGGCTAACCGTGTAAATCTCTTAAAAAAAAAACCTCGCGGACTAGACGCCTACGAACACGACCAGTTGCCAAAACGACCAGCTTAACTACCGTTGACTGTTGCGGCCGAGTGCGCGAAATTCATATGGTTTCTTTAGTTAATCTGGTCGTAGTGGTGGCCTCGAGTGCGCAAGGACCCTAAATGTGGGACTCTAGATGCAATTTCCAAAATGGTTTTTAATTACTTGCAAATTGTTTAACGCTTATACGAAAGATGAGACAAAATCGTGAACATCTAAGTAATACCATTACTTCATTAGTTATTAAAGATAGGCGTAACAAAAACCCAATCAAAGAAATGCTAGACATTTATTCCATGTAGATTAACAGGGGTAGAACATCGTTATACTCTGTGCTCACTAGATACCTCCACAATAAACAAACCATTCAGTGTTCACGAGTTAACGTCACTAAGATAACAACTCCCCAGAGCATCACTACCGCTAGGGTTGTCACTGTATATTATAATAGAAAAAGATACGAATTGTAAGCGGCGTTTATTTGACACATTCTGACTTGTGGTTTGACTTACTTGAGATGCAAAGCACTATTTATGGACTAACCTATCCTTGATAAATAGGGAGAAATAGGCGTTTGTTGCCTAATATAATGTTATATTAAATAATCCTGTGAATAATTGAGTTATTCCGCCATTTTTCGTCCATAAAGTTTTTTGTAGAATAAACAGATAAATAAAAACATGCTTTTTCGTTTTATGCAAAACTATTTACCTACCTAAACAACCTCTTTCGCATATGTAAATGATGACGTGCGAACCCTAACCACAGCTTTCAATGTAAAATATATTACTTTGTCAGTATACCGACACAACTATAAAAAACTAGTAGTACCTGCGACTCGCGCTGAATGCATTCTGAATATTAAAAAGCAAATGAGGATATTTTTTGTTACTAAACGGGTGAGAAGATATATATTTCTCAAGCAGGTTCGATCCCTATATGCGACAAATATTATTGTCATTTAAAAATGTTCTCCTTGTCTAGGACTTCTTTGTGTCAGTGATTTGAATGTTTGTAAAATAGCCCGCGATACGGTGTTTATTATGTACAAAGACCGTGTCGCGTGCTATGGCCTTATTTATAAATGGAATAAAATGAGACTTATTTTTTTTTTGTTATTTTTAATTATAGCGTGATTTTCATTTCAACCTACAGCATTTTCTTGAGCCAAATCGCCACGGTGTATAGCAACAGCTTAGCAGATTTTCAAATTGAGTATTTTAAAAAGATATTGAATTTAAAATTTACAAAAGCTAAGTAAAATCTCGACGGTATTGCAGTAAAGCAGTGCCTAAACACCGTTGATTTTTTTTATATAAAAGGCCAATATAGTCCAAACTGAACTAAACATATTAATTTATAGTTGTGTTAATTTCTGTTTGGACTTTTACTGAACCCAATCAAACGAAAATACTTCGTTACTTGCGCGCAATGTAATAATAGCAATTGGAAGCTAGAGGCAAACTTCATCAAGTTACTGAACAAGTTTTAATTTAGTGTAAAACAGAAGTTTCTTTTGTCCGACATCTATAGTGAAACGATAGACCGGGTTCAAGTTTCGTAACAATTCAGAATCAGTTAAAGGCTTCTAGATAAGTTAAACTTTAACAAACAGTTGAACTAATTCGTTACTGAAAAGGAGGACTCTATTAAATAGTTTGTATAGACTATATAGGTCAATGCCAAAGGCGTAAATAGTACTTTATGTACTTTATTTATACAAAAACAAAATACCCTGTGCCTGGGGACTTATTGAAAGAAAAATGTGTATGTATCTTATATGTTATCCAGGTTATAAATTATGTACTAGAATTCACCTAAATCCGTTCGGTAGTTTTTTACTGAAAGAGTCTCAGAGTAAACATAGACAAGCATAGAGCGTGCGCATCGCTAGTAGCACCTTAAGCCGAGCGTAAGCACATTTTTTGCTAAATGTACAACGCTCGTTTACTGATTTAGGTGATTTTTCGTGCTACGACAGACGTTTATGCGAAAATATTGAAGGTTTCGATATTATTAAGTTTTGAGAATGTTCAAATAAAACGGAGCGCTCTGTTTTGACACAAATTTTACGATTTCACATGTTCATACTAGTGCCAACAGACAGTTTATCTATACTAATATTATAAAGCTGAAGAGTTTGTTTGTTTATTTGTTTGTTTGAACGCGCTAATCTCAGGAACTACTGGTTCGATTTAAAAAAATCTTTTTGTATTGGATAGTCCGTTTATTGAGGAAGGCTATAGGCTATATAACATCACGCTACGACCAATAGGAGCGGAGCATAAATGAAAAATGTTGCAAAAATGGAAAACCGTTGAAACTAAAACACGCGGACAAAGTCGCGGGGGACAGCTAGTACTCGATATGCGCGCTCTATAGTTTACTTATTTATTCCTTTAAGGAAGAGTAATAAACATCTAACTGTCCACCCATTAGCCTTCAATGTTTTACACTTGTAAAACCTTGGAATAATTAAATTTACCCTTGACCTCCGCCCTTACTACAAGCTTGTGAGGCACCTGTCTTACCGGCTACGATAAGCGAGGAGCGAGTTGGCGAGCGGCGACAAGCGAGTATGTAGTTCCGATAGTTTTGTCGCTAGGCTACAAGCGAGTGTTTTATTTTTAACCGACTTGAAAAGGAGGAGATTCTCAATTCGACGGTGTGTTTTTTCTATTTGTATGTTTGTTACGCGATATCACTGGCAATTATGTACCTATAGATTTTAAAAAATCTTGTTGTCATCGATAGTGTATACCTCTGAGGAGGTCTTATATAAATTTCACTAGCTGTTCCCCGCGAATTTGTTCGCGTGTTTTAGTTTCAACGGTTTTTCATTTTTGCAACATTTTTCATTTATCCTCCGCTCCTATTGGTCGTAGCGTGATGTTATATAGCCTATAGCCTTCCTCAATAAACGGACTATCCAATACAAAAAGAATTTTTCAATTCGAACCAGTAGTTCCTGAGATTAGCGAGTTCAAACAAACAAACAAACTCTTCAGCTTTATAATATTAGTATAGATTAAAGTCGGTTCCTTTTTACATTTAGAAAGTAATCAGAAAGTCGTCAGAAATAATCACAACAACAATAGCAAAGTATCAAAATATTTTCAGTTCCAGCTTATTATAATTTATACATCTCTCCTATCTCCATATAAATGAGCGTCACTTTATAAACCAAATTAAGATGAAGGATGATATTTAAATCCCTTCCCGTATTCCTTTAAGCATGCTTATGATAATTCTTAGATCGTTCATTAAAATAGGCGAGGATTAAGGATTTACTCGCTGCAACGTCTCGACTCTGTGTTGACGTATTTTATAACATTTTAACCAAAGAGGTTTTTCTTTACCTGCCATAACCGTCTTGGGCGGTGTTATAAACATTTTTACCTCAGAAAAGTATTTTTATTTTTTACTTTAATGTCCAGAGGCCGGTTTTTAAGTTTTCTTAAAGACAAATTTATGATGATTTAGGTGCTTTTACACTGGTGAAATAGGTACAATGATAAATACCATTTTCTCGTATGAATAAAAAATATTATTAAAGTGAAACCACTCGAGGTAAGATGCACAAATAGCAGTTACTTCGACGCTACAATTTAACGTGTAATGAAATTCTTTGAATCAAATTCCTTAACTTTATTATGCTTTCCATTTTGAGGGGAACCTAACATGTTTCAGTACCTAACAAGTAGAGAGCATTACGAATGACAAATTAAAACGAATACTAGAAATAACTCAAAGGTTCAATGTAAGTACAATTCAGAGAACTGCAATTGCAAGACTAATTGACAAAGACAAATTGCAAGACTGCATTAATAAAGTGTCAACCCTTACATAATGTATTATTTTTGTAAAAAAATGTATTGAATGTAACTTCTAATTTTAAATTTTGTGCCTCAGTCTTGTCTATGACGTTTGCTTACTCTACTCCGTGACATTGAACGAACACGTCTAGCTCTGTCTATTTTAAATATAATAAAAGTATACACTAATAATTAATAGCTGTTTCCTTAATGACCCATCAAAATGTTTTCACACCACATGTCTCGTGCTGGCGTCCTTCATGATAGTAAAATAAAATATAAAAAAGTTAGTACCATAAACTTCAAACTACATCTAACTACTTCTACTACTGGGAACTTGATATCTATTTATTTTATTTGTAATAAAATTCCTGTTGCGTACACAGAATTAAACAAAAGTGATTATTGCAAGGTGACTTATTTTCACTGACTCAAAATAGAAACAGCTTCACAGAAATTAGACAAGTGATCTTTGACACCATTTTATACAAAATCACAATAAACGTAATCTGTACCTGTACCAAGTAGTACTGTTGCCATGTGGAAGCGAGATGGCGCACTACACTGCGCGTAGCGGCGTCTCGCTTACACGACGACAACAGTCTTGCTTTAAGAGTTCGTGGTAAGCGCATTGATCGAATTACCCGAGAACGAACCGAGAATAATAAATGACCCATAAAACATAACTGCAGTACCAAATTTGATTTCTCTCCATCATTTGCGACATTTCCCCCCATCATTCTCAGCATATTTGCCACCGAAATCAAATCAAACAATTTCTGTCGAATAAAATATCACGAATCTTGAATTTCAAGGCAAGGGAGGACTTAATTCTTTCGCGATGAAGGTATGCATTAAAGAAAGGTATTCCCTGGAGGCTTCTGAAGGCATTTCATCTAATTTGCGAGTCTTTGTGTAGGTCTGTGTACCCTTATCTATTTATAAATGTATTAGTGGGGTCCTGGCAGAAAACATTAATGTCTGCTCAATGAACGTTTAGATCGCCAGATTGCTGTAGGACTGAGAATACCACTTTGGGTTATGATACCAAAATCTGTTCTGTCTACTGGGAATTGCTGCAACATATATGTATAAGTACAATTTCCGTTTAAGTATAAACCAATACTTAGTTTTTGAAAAACAGTAACAGCAACTTACAGTTGAACCAGTAGGTAGTCGCAGGATCGAGTCCTGTCTGAGGTTTACATTTTCCTTGCTACTATTTTGTACTTAATTACAAATATTCCTTCCGCATGCGTTATGCGTAACAAAACATAAAAATTACCAAATGCAATAATTTTTTACCACGTTTAGGTTCTGTCGCTCTGTCCCGTACGCGTCATGAACATGTTTGTATATGCCAAAATATAGGAGGAACACTATAAGCATGGGAGTTTTCAGTTTTCAGAACACATTTTAATAAAATCTTAAATACTCAATTTATGTAATGTTGACCGATACGCTTTACAAGTAATTTAGTTTAGATGTAAACAAAGATGACCTATTCTGCTAAAATATTTTCCATAACTGACGACCTCCGTGGTCGAGTGGCGTACGCACCGGTTTTCAAGGTGTCGCTAACTCTGTGGTCCCAGGTTCGATCCCAGGACGGGTCAATGTAGAAAACCATTTTTCTACATTGTCTTGGGTCTGGGTTCATTTCATAACACAAGTCATTTAGCTATTAACTTTGGGTTCAGAACAATGTATGTGATGTCGTCCAAATTTATTTATAACTAAGCAAATCTTGGACTATATGAGCGTTGAAATGCAGGCAACGAAATTATTAATGTATGTATATCTTCTCCAAAACCGAGGTGTGCCAAGTAATCTTGTTGACCGTATGCAACAGCGCGTCTTGTGTAACTCTAGTTCATGGAAACGTTGAAATTCCCGTTAGTTTACAGTGGAATTCAAGGAAGCGTTAACAACATAAACTGTTAATTATAATTCAAAATAACCGAAAGTCGGAAACCAATTAACATTGCCCATTAATGGTGATAACAGATAGTGATTGCTCTGCTATAAAACTATCTTTTTTGAAGCTTGCCTCTTTCTTGACTAACGATAATAATAACGGCTAATAACGGGATCAAGTTTGTCAGTTTGAATGCAGAAGGTAACCTTTAAATCAATCAAAAAATCTTCCGATGCGCTATTTTCACACTGAATTTTTCCCTTTCATTTGTGACGTTACTCGTCCTATAACATTTCTACCACAAAACTCTCTAATTCAAGCCCGGTTAAGCAGTCAAAGACTGGGCTCGGGCTGAAGGAAGAAGAAGTCTTCCAAAAAAAATACCTCCTTAATATTTTTTAGAAATATTGACAGTTTACTCACGCGTATTCGCGAGTCGAACTCACGACACCGCCGCCACCGCGTCGCCTTATGATTAGGGTCTCGTAGCGCGTCTGAAACTAGTCGGGCGATCCCGAGAATGCGCGTGAATAAACCGTAAATATTCCTAAATAATTATGAATACTCCTAAGGAAAGTTATTTTCGCTCTTAAATATTACTCAGTAAGTAATCTTACTAGAACTACCCGCAGACGAAATCGTGTACAAAAGCAACTAAAAACTTACGCTTCAGAAATCAGCGCCCTCAGCTTACAGAACACAATGCCGAGGCTGTAGGGGTACTGGTGCCAGCAGATCGACAGGTCGTTGGGTAAACCTGCAACAAACAACAACAAATTATAATAACATCCCACTATTGGGCAAAGCCCTATATAATAGTCTACACAGAAAAAGATTCAGGCCTCTGCAAGAGATTATAGATTCACTATCTCCAACTTTTTCTCATTATATTTTCGTCAGTTATGACTTGGAAAAATATCCACAAAATCGCTAACTAATCTTATCATCTTCATTTTCCTAAAATAGCACTTACATAATACCTAATCTAGTTGACCTTTTCATAATAAAATTACTGTACTTAGTATAAAATTACAAGAGAACAAAATGGCGTCTTATTACTACAACTAATACCTAGTTTCGATGCCTCCTATTTCAAATAGAGCTTTGTACACATTAAGGTGGTTTCACATAACTGTAATGTAATATCTACTGTATTGTCACAAAAAATAAACCTATATAAAATCGGTATATAAGTATATGTAAAGAGTTCTTACTCTTTAGAATTTGGATTTAGTTCTACGCGCTGGCACTCGTAAAAAAAGTGATGGTAGGTAAACAAATGTATTCTGTGAAGATGATTAAACATTATAAATGTAATAATTATAATACCCAAAGTATAAACATTAAAATAATGTCGTTTCTTTAATTACAGGTGAGAGTAGTCATTAATATTAATATCCATAAAGTGTTTTTGTTAAAATTTTACAATATAATTTATTTTATTAGTTAATATTGACATAATAAAAATATTTGGTTACAGAGCAACACATTTATATTTATTTGGCAAATTGCCCATAGGTGTCGAATAATAAAAGCGAAAAGTTGTATATCAATTAATTAATTGACTCATTTAGAGCTGAATTTTTGTGAATTAACTCTATAGCAAATGTACTCTTTCTGCCTTTTGGATAGATATCCAACCCTTTCAGTAACACCGATATATCTATACTAACTAATATATAAAGCTGAAGAGTTTGTTTGTTTGAACGCGTTAATCTCAGGAACTACTTACTGGTCCGATTTGAAAAATTCTGTCAGTGTTGGATAGCCCATTTATTGAGGAAGGCTTTAAGTTATATAACATTACGCTGCTACCAAAAGGAGCGGAGCATAAATGAAAAATGTTGCAAAAATGAAAAACCATTGAAACTAAAACACGCGGACAAAGTCGTGGGGGACAGCTAGTATAATATATAACTGTATTGAATAGTTGGTAGCTAGCTTTATGGCCAAGATGTATTGGAGGTGGTGGAGGTCTGGAGGTGTACAAGACAATGTTTATCGTTAAATTCGACTCAAAATACCCTTTTAGAAACCGAGGGTTAAAATTGTAGAATCTATACTTAATATTATAAAGCTGAAGAGTTTGTTTGTTTGTTTGTTTGTTTGTTTGAACGCGCTAATCTCAGGAACTACTGGTTCGAATTGAAAAATTCTTTTTGTATTGGATAGTCCGTTTATTGAGGAAGGCTATAGGCTATATAACATCACGCTACGACCAATAGGAGCGGAGCATAAATGAAAAATGTTGCAAAAATGAATAACCGTTGAAACTAAAACACGCGAACAAAGTCGCGGGGAACAGCTCGTCTTAAATAAAATAGCAAATATTACACAAATATTTGCTATTTTATTTAAGTTTCTACAATTTTAACCCTCGGTTTCTGAAAGGCTGAAAAATTTAATCTGTTGTCAAATCAAATGATCACGACTGTGATTGGTTGACCAAAAGACTAACAACCAATGACAGCAGTTGACATGAGATTTGACAGGTGATTAACTAAATTTTTGTGTTGATCATCCTTTCAGAAACCGGGGGTAAATAAAGTTTCCAATAGACGATAAAAAAGTTACCCGCACAAATATTTGTTTCAACATGACAGCAGAACAATGACTTCTAAGTCACAGGATTATCTAGTTCAGGGATCAGAGTTCCAATATTTGTAATATCTTCCACTGCCAAGCTTATCGAGTGTAACAATATTGTCACACAACTTTGTAAAACATTGTCAAAGGTTTTTGGTCTTAATAAAGATTATTATTCTAACAAAAAGGCACATAACACAATAAGAACTAAATCATAAAACTTCAGTTAAAATGGTCGTCATAAAATTTATTAGTACAAATTCATTATGAACTTAAACGGGACATTTTAAACGTAAAACTTTAACCCAGAAACTATTTTAATAAATATTTAAAACAAAACGGTTTACTCACGTATATTCTCGGGATCGCCCGACTAGTTTTTCACTATTTTATTAAAAATTAAGCAGCTTACTATCTTAGCATTTTAATATCGTGCACACTGGGAATACAAGCTGTGAGTGTAGCCGGGACCTAATATACTAAGGTAAAGGCACCTAATTCCGCGGTGTTTTCACCATAACTTGAAAACACATTAAAAATTAAGTATTTAATATACCTTTCTGTGGAATTAGCTACTTTTATTAGAAGTATTATACATCCTACTTTTGAAATATACCTACTTACAGTTACACAATAAAAGTTTATTAAAAATGTAAAATTATTTAAAAATATGAAGAAGTCCCAGTCACCTTATTCCGATTTAAAAATCCTAATTTCGATGTATTTGGTTCCTAATTCCGAGTGTACAAAATACAAAGAAAAGGAGGTGGGGAGAATGATACATGATGTTCAAAAAATCAAGTCTATTTATACAGTCTTTGGATCAATCTCAGACTCTGTTTCACATGATTAATTATTAATATGGAACCATAATGTGTAATTTACTTAGATAATGAATAACATTATTTTAATAACAAATGGAACATAAAATATTATTATTTAATTTCGCTAAGGTATTTTTTTTTTGTTTTTCAAATAAAGTATTTAAATAAGTTTAGTTTTAAATTTTGTATTTTTGTTAGCTAATGAGTACCTACTTACTTATCTCGAAATAAAGAAACAAAATTGAAAATACAACTGCCATTATGAATTGCTGTAATAGCATTTTGGAGATCCACTTCCGAGTACTTTTTTCTTGGCTTCATTATTCTACAATAAACAATTATAATAATATACCTACTACCTAATCTGAGTATATTGGAATATGAAAGTTATTTTGAAGGGAAAATTTATATTCTTGCAGTTACTAAAACCATACAAAAGTTTTAAACAAGCTACGTAAAATAATGAACACTCTGTATTTAACGTGTGCCATTTCCACGGAATTAGGTACTAATGTAACCTTATTCCGACTTAAATACATCGGAATAGCGTTTTATAACATTAAATCAAGTTTTCTAATTCCGAGTAATAAAAAGTAAAAGATTGTTTTATATTAAACAAACAAATAAATGTTCAATTGCGATATCTTTGACAAAATCTAAAAAGCACACTCAGGATTATATCAGAACACATTCATAACTTAATTTTCCGTACATACTTTTACACACAACAAATTAATAAAGTACCTAAAAAAACAATCTTTGACCTGCTATAATTAGTAAGTGCGACGCCATAGTGTACATCGGAAATAGATTTTTATATTGATTGGTTATTTAAGTAATCAGAGCTAAAATATTAAGTTCGTAATCATAAAACTGCTTTCAATAATTAAAAAAAAGTCTTCGTCTATGAAATCGCATTTCCGTGGTATATATCGGTAATTAGGAACCAACTAATATATTAGGCACCTAATGCCGTGGTATTTTAAAAACTTATTTTCGCCTAATTTTGTAAAGAAAATATTAAAATATCCAGTGATTTAGATAAACAATATAACCCTTCCAATATTGCAACCTAAACAAAAACTCACACAGTATAAAAATATTATTTAAAACACTATTTAGCAAATCGTATTATTCACGCGCATGAGGTCCCAAATGTATGAAGCGTGCGTTTGAGTCAGCTGCTAGCGTCAAACTTACTGTTTATTTCAAAACGTACACAAACCGATGCACTCATTTGCTCATATAAACATGAACAGATAAATTATTAATTGAATAATGTATCATGCAAACAAAAAAAAATTGTAAATTGCTTTAAAACGCCGTTATTCTAAATACATCGGAATATGGTGCCAATTTTGGAACGCCTCGGAATTAGGTGCCTTTACCTTAAGTACTTCTTTTAGTACTAGTTTACTTGTTCGTAGTGTTTTGCCAGCTACCAAGAATTATTCTCGCACCGCACGCATTTGTATGGTCTTAATTTATTGTTGGAAAGCAGATGTTGACAAACACACAATATAAAACAACATAAGTATTTTTAAATTTTCGAAATGAAGAAACTACATAAGTATTTTTTACTTTTGCGAGTCATTTCGTCAACGCGAACTGTAGATCCCACTGAATCATCCCAAGGGATATAACAACTGCAATCAAATGTATACGATAAATGTAGACATGTAAATGCAGGCTACAAACTACAACGTGTCGGTTTGCATTCTGGTCAAATTTAAGGAGGTAACTATACTAATGATTCTCGACACGAATCAATAATAAAATAAGTAGGTATTAATTTTCTTTTTTCTAATTTTCGGAAATTGCCTTGTGTGATAAGCATTTCAAAACACGACCCGCGTGATACCGCATTGTAACTGCTATTTTACACCCACACATAAAGAGACTGCATACCGCATACGTTACGGGGCGATTCTGTTGAAAGAGGTGTTTTCTGAAATACTATCAAACTTAAATAACTAAAAACACAAACACAACACTATTTGATCAATTATGTCGATAAATTTGACGAGAATGCAAAATAACTCGTTGTGTATGTATGCCAAAAGTACTCACAACTCCATAAACGTATTTATTTCCCTTCCGCAATTTATGAAGAGCTCCAAGCGCAGTAAACAGGAGAAATAACTTTCAAAATCCATGGCGTCGTTTCATCTCTTCATTTCATTCATGAATATACTGTAACAATCCAGGAACGTAGGTAGGTACGATCAAAAGTCTTTCTCCGAAACACTTAGATTACACAGCTATGAATATTTAAAGCTATGCAATTGTGATCCGTCTAGCTGTCCTTTGAGCTTGAGCCAATGTGCTATGCAACAGAGCTCTCACCTTTGATGCCAGTTTATAGCGACAGTTTCTTTTAAACTAGATATTGACAACTTTAGCATTTGCAAGGAAATATAAACAAGGATGGGCGACTCCTCCCTTGTAATTTGAAAAAAGAAAAAGCGATTATCCACCATGTTCATTTAAGTGATGCGTTTTTGTTTTAGTTAGCTATATAATCACTCGCATTACACATTTATTTCAAGGATTCTAATACTTAAATCATTAGAAACAAAATGGAAAAGTCAAATTAAAAATCAATTTCTTCAGTTAAAAACAAAACACGACACACAAATATATACTGACACCAAACACTAACTTTTACCAATTTGAAATAGGAACAGAAAAAAAACACACTAAGAATTATAAAATTCTCATTTTAAATATTTTAAGCGGCGCATTCATAAGCAACATGCACTCGGGCGACGCACGGATACTTCAGCCGCATACGTATTTAATATGCCAGAACCAGCCAGAACGACTCAGAATTTATTAAAAATCAAAAGAATTTCGCGGGAGTAGGGTTGACGGGACTTTATGGGAAATACATACTTCATGTTTGCGGCTTTGTAACAAGAAATATTCTTAATTCTTGTTGTTGAGTTTCTGAATGTGAACGCGTTGTTAATAACTTTTTTTAATATAGGAAAATGTTAAACCTGCCTGGATTTCAGTAATTAACTTTGTTGTTATTGCAATTCCGACAGTGTTATTAAACCTTTCATTCTATTTATAACGACTGGTAAATGTAATCTCCGGTTTAAAGGCAATCATACCAACCGCTGTTGAATATTAAATCTGCGCTTAATGAGAACATTTTCACACGTAATCTATACACTTGAATAAATTCGTATTTCGTTACCGCTTAATTAAATACTCATTTCAGATTCTGTTGGCGTAATGGCGGCAAAAGTGACAGTTCTGATTTCTGTTTAACAGTTCATTATTTGGCTTGGCAACCCTATTTGGGAATTTTATGTGGAAAAGGTAAGCTGGTTTATTACGTTGAGCTATTACTTGTTGGTATGTGAGGGTGTTATGACTTAGCAATTCAATTTGTATTACAATCTGACTAGAGTCAATATGTTCTTTTATATTTCATAGTTTATATTACACAGGCAAGCATCCCATTGCTAGCTCTTCTCTATGTGCCTTTTTATTTGGTGATTACAGTTTCATAAACGAAGTTTGTACAGGCAGTATTATTATAATATATACAACTCTCTTATGCCGCTAAAGCACAAAAGATGAGGCTTATTGGCAAAATCTCTTTTAAAATGCCAACGTCCACTGCGCGACGTGATACGAGTTCAATTTACACATTGGTTTGATCCACAAATATTTTAAGTTTAGCGGTTCTTTGCGTATGTGTAATTTAAAATATAATTGAACCCTCCGTGACACATAAACTATTTCATAATGCAAACAACAATATTTATAGTCTACTAACTTTTACCGGCGCACCCGCCAGCGTGGGTGTCGGTTATCGCGGCAAAAAGTAGCCTATTTCCTTTCTTAAGATCCAAATTTACCCCATACCAAGTTTCATTAAAATCCGTTTAGCGGTTTAGCCGTAATAGCGTAACCGACAGACATACAACCAAAGGTACTTTCGCATTTATAATATTATGTATGGATTGACGAGCATGATCTGGCAAAAAAATATCCGTGTAACACATACATTGTTCATGTTCAGAGTAATATCTACGCGATAACGCAACTTACGATCTTAAATCTTAAAGTCAATGGGACCTTAAGATAATCCTAAACAGAGAAAACAGTAAGGCAACGGTTATTAAAGTGTAGTATCTCCATATAATGCTATTTTCTCATGAAAGCGGTTCATAACACGCGTTACATCGAACATTTCTTACTTAATTATATAATAACGGTATCTTAAAGCCGTTAAAGATCAGTATTCTACGAAACAACGCCTGTGTTTACTTAATATGTGCGTAATTTAATAGTTTATAATATGTAAAGTACGTGTTTGTTATAACTATAGTGCTATCATATCATACACCATGTAAACTATATGTAAACAAATAAATAAACTACTTAACAACTTAATGCACGCGATACTGGCAGTTGTATTCTGTTGTTATCAAACTTAACTATAATTAATAAACCTATTGCTACCTTACAAACAAACTGAGAAATAGCAATAATTAAGTAAAGTTAGTAAATAATTAAAACCCCGCGACAAATTAATAATTGCTGGTAACTTTCAAAACGCTATACAGATTTTCATAATTATAGCTAAAAACCACACCGCTCATGTCTGCTTTAAAAAAAAACCAGGCATTATAACCGGTCCATTCGTTTAGAAGCTACTATGTCATAGACAGAGAGACGAACAGACAGACCGATAGTACAACACGTGAAACAAATAACACCCCTGTTCGTGCGTCAGGGATTAAAAAGGGACAAATACCTTCTCTGTTCCGTCGCGGGTAAAAACAAAAGACATAAATCTCCTAGTATATAAATATCTCACGTCTCAGTGTTTTTTATCGAACTCCTCCGAAACCGTTTGCCGGATTTTTGTTTGTTTTTTTTTGTATATTCGGTAGAATAGAAATAACAGATTCTTTAGTGTACACCATGAAAGTTAGCATTAAAAAATACAAGTAGGTCTGAGAATAGATCGCAGGCTATTTTTTATACCCTAGGTGATAAGGATGGCCTTGGCAAAATATCGTTTGCCTATTCAGTTAGTAATTATATATTCCTGAAAATTCTGATTGTTTCACACTATTTACTAAATACACGACGTGTACATTTCTTTGAAGTTTTAACGCGTTATGTTTTCAGGATTATAATTATAATTAACTATAATTAATTGTAGACCACATCATTCTACATACATTGCTCTGAACCCAAAGTAAGTAGCTAAAGCACTTGTGTTATGAAATTCAGAAACAACGAAGGTACCACATACACCCAGACCCGAGACAATGTAGAAAAGGGGTTTTTACATTGACCCGACGGGGGATCGAACCCGGGAACTCAGAGCTGGCGACAACTGAAAACCGGTGTGTACGCCACTCGACCGCGGAGGTCGTCAAAATACAAGATACACGTTAGGAAAAGGATACACGTTAACTATTAAATACATATTATAGACATTAAATATGCAGGGTGCTTCACAAGCATCTATTTTCAGTCAAACGGAACCCAAACTATATCTGTTTTATGGAGCGATCGTAAAAATAATGCTGTCCATGAGTTATGCAAAACTCTTTATGTTTTAATGGGGTGGATACCTACAGATATATTGTACCTATGCGTATTTTTTCATGCAAGAAATGCAGATACGTTTACTTTTATCAGTCATATCAATAAAATAAGTTTAAGACCATATTTTTTTAGATTTTAGGGTCTGAGTCATAGTTTTTCTATTTTCACAATACGAGTCTCAGATCCTGGTCTAAAATGAGTATTTTTTTAATTAAATAGCTCATGACAGCACGGATAGCCGAGTGGTATAGGTTACCACACCATTTACCTCTATGCGCCACGTGCTGCGGGTTCGATCCGGGCAAGGGACAAGCATTTGTGTGATCCACAATTGCTTCTTCCAAGTCTGTTTGTGTTTTGTGTATGTATTATGAATGTATGTAAAACCCCCGCGACGCAACGATTAAATTCTATACAAAGCCAGTAAAATTTTCACGCATATCAGTGACATGGTAGTTAGGTGTTTACAAGTTTTCATTTACTTTCTACAATGTAGGTATTTCTTTAATTTATCTTCTACAGACCTCACCTTAACCGACGTCATAGAAAAAGGTGCAGTTTTAA
The DNA here is from genome assembly GCA_932294365.1 of Diachrysia chrysitis. Lineage (NCBI taxonomy): Eukaryota > Metazoa > Arthropoda > Insecta > Lepidoptera > Noctuidae > Diachrysia > Diachrysia chrysitis. The sequence goes on along the minus strand of OW028659.1, from coordinate 288,191 downwards.
TACAATTTCCTTGAACTTTATTAGCGGCTATAAAGTTTGTACGGTGTCCATCGCTGTTTAATACCCGCCCCGCTGCTTCGTAATGCGGTCACGCGGAGATGTAACGTAAAGTTTATTATCTAACCCGTCAAAGCTACATTCATATGTTTAATTGCCGCTTCAACTAATGCTACGACTTCTTTGGTGGGTTAACGCTAGTGAAGGTTAAACGAAGGGTAACCCTACAAATAAGTGGGACTAACTAACAGATATCGGACATGATTTTATCTACATTTGCAAAATTCAGTATGTTTATAAGTCGGGAAGAGAGAGAGAGGAACACCTTTTATTTTACGTACTTACTATTTTTAAGCATAACAATCGAAAATGTATGACATATGTTTGTATTTCCATACAAATTTAAACGAAAGCATAGTGAGGAAACTTGATTAAAAAAAAATGAATCTGAAATCGCCAACCCGCAAGTGAGCAAGCGTGATCCATGCTCGTGTACATTTAAATGCTAGTATTATATACTTAAGTTTGTATAAAATGTATTTTTAAATATAAGCTTTTAAATCAGCTCATGTCACAGAACTAGTAAAGACAAATCATAAAAATCGATACACGATGGAATCACGTCGTTTTGTTGGACAGTTTCTATGCTCTATCATCAGACCAGCATGAAGGTTTCATAATATTGTATTGTCACCGAACTTATATCTGTACGCAAAATATCAATGGAAGTAATCCTAATTTAACTTGCAAGATTTAACGTTAACAAACATACATACCTACATTGAAAGGGAAAAAAAAGCTTACAAAAATAAAAACAAATTGACGTTCGTTTAGAAAGTATTGGGTATATTATGAGCTAATTCAAGGATTATAATGATACGAACAGAGACCACCTTTTGTTAATTTATTTAACAATTCATGTGGATACAGAACATAGTGGCATGGGACAGGAATACTACAATATCTATACGTATATGTATATAGCTTTCTCCACAGAGGCCCAGATCTAATATCACCAGACTGATATATTTGTTTAATATCGACACACATATTTGTATTCTGCTGGTGTATCTATTTGAATAAAACCTATTAGTCGGTGGAAGATACACAAAATAAGGTAAATAAGGGGTGATCGATAAATAAACTCCACAGGAGGGTAATAATAAATCAAGAGTTCTTTGTCTATTACCAGTAAGAAAATCGAACAGGTTTTATATAAAGAGAAGGAAATAAATATATGTATAAGAAACCTGTGTTCTCAGTAAAATTAGATCATGGTATTTTTTTCTTTATATAACTTTCATGACGTGAATTTATAATTATTTATTTATTTAATATTTCATGCGCGAAACAGTACATAAGCGGATTTAATGCTTTAAGGTAGCCTACCAGTTATTATGATTCTGTATTTATATACAACTAGCTTGCGTGGATATCGGTTATCGCGGCAAATAGTAGCCTATGTCCTTACTCAGGATCCAAGTTTCATCTAAATCGGTTCAGCTGTTTAGCTGTAAAATCGTAACAGACAGATAGAAAGAAAGAGAGTTACTTTCGAAATTATAATATGAATGTATGTAATTCACGTGCGTTTAACGCTCACATCGGCATATTTAAAGAATCCGTTAGAGCCTAAACTTCACAGAGCCTTAAACGATATTTGTATAAATAATTTCACTGTATGTTTAATATATCATTTTACGTATCTTCATCATAACACGTGGTCATGTGAATCCAAAAAACACGTCTAATTAATTTATTAAATTAGATTAACGTTTATGAACGGAAAATTATTGCCTCAAATATTTTTAATTAAAACACAAATTCATGCAAAAAGTGATCTCATTTCGCATGAGCTGAACCGCTTCAATCTTTGGCAATAATAACGGCAACAATTAAGGTCAGCTAGACCGAAACGAGTATCGATACCAGGTGTCTTAAACATTCTCTCGTGTCTTTGCTCATCCCTGGCCTAAAAGGTTATCTATTGTGTGACCAAGTTAATGGAGTGCGTGTGAGTGGATCTGGTTGCGTGATTCCATCATCGATTGTCAATGGTGTTTCAGAATAATTAAGAAAGTACATGTAACTTTCAAAAAGTCACATTGGTACTTGCATGTAATGGGTTCGAACCTGCTACCTTGTTCACACAAATCCATTCATTGAACCACTAGGCCACTCGACATTTGTGTCCCTTTGGGATACTATATTCACTAACACATTGACCGCACCAGTCAATCCTCGCCTCGCAAAAGTATCTCCCCGGGGAAGCCGAATGAAACAACCTTGATACGTGGTCAGCTTTCGTAAATTATTGTTTGTTCCAATCTGAAATGCAAACTTTTAACCAAAACAAATACGCATTCCAAATTACATCTATTGTTTCAAAATTCCAAAGCTTATTCGAAATTGGAATGTTTTCAAACGGACACCAACAACCCTTGGTTTTTGAGGGCAAAGTTTTGTTCTGGCCTTTAAACCGCTATGCAGAGAACTCTGTGTGCTATTGTACAGCATTTAAGTGGTGACAGGGGGTAGAAAAGGGATACATTTGAAGGATTTTCGTTGCATTGTCTGATCTGACTTATTATGTATGAGTCTGTGAGTCGTCATTGTACAGAAATATATAAAAGAGATAATTCACTGTATCTTTTCAAAGACAAACCTCTAAAGGAATATTGGAATCGTGATTTCACTTTTAAAACAAACATTGAGGGTATTGTGGGTCTTAGAATGAGGTAATATGTGGACGATGGCCCCACTTTAAATTCAGACGAGTTCGGGTGCAACTACTTTGACAATTTGATTACTTAAGATAATTGCCTCAGCAACTACGTGATAGGCTTTCTAAGATTTTCAGTCAAAATCTTGGCATTATGTAAGTCGAGTTTGTCAGAAGTCCTGTCAGAAAATAGTAATTTAAAGGTTTAAAAAAATGTTGTTTAAGATCCAACATCCAGCATGCATGTTTTACTTTTGTCTATAACAACTCTGATTAGTGATATTTTTTATTTCTTTATCTTATTTTGAAGAAAATACTTCATGATTTAAGAAGTTAAGAATACAAACGATTAGCCTCTCTGTAACAAAACTGCTGAAATCACATAAACTGTTAGATTGAAGTCTAGACTTACTTTACAGTTTGACACTGTTATATGTATAAGTTTAACAAACTTGAGTAATTACTGTTAATAGATTATTTAAATCACGTTGACAGTGAGTATACGGCGGGGATGCCACAAGGACGCACTATAGGGCCATTAAATGAACTAAAGCTTTCAGATTATTTCCCTCTTGGGATAGATGTGTTCAAAACTGATTAGTTATTTATAGTAATTGAACAAAGTTTCTCCATTTCTATTGAATTTATGACTAATAAATCACCTTTAAAAACCATTACAAGATCCTATTATAAATGTTTTATTAGGATGAACCCTAGCTGAGCATCGTAAGCGTACTAATATAAGCTTAGTCGGATATTTCGTAGTTTGGGCCCGAACATATTTCTCCTGGAGAAGGAATAAAGAATATCGCGTGTAAACCTGGTGATCATTTGGAATTACTAACTGGCTGCTCACTAGATTGGTGGTCAATAATTTTTGTAGTAGTGGTAGTTGAATATGAAATGTACATTCATGTTAACTTTAAAATGTATTATAATATAAAAAAAAGCTGTTTAATGTCTATTTTTTATCCTTACGCTTTAACTACTCTTAAATAATAATCCTTAGCAAAAGTTTACACTAAACCCGATGAAATAAACCTTATCCTCTTTAAAGAACTAGTTAAACAAAACACAACTACACTAACTCTCATTCGATTGTAAAACTCGATTTAACAAATGACGGTCACCAGTCTCTCTCACAGCAGCTGCTAAACCCAAATAATCGTATTTAAAAACTAACCCTTTCCATGACATCTAGCCTAACTACTGAGCTGCTTCATAATAGTATTTAATCTTACACGTGGACCATTTCTACTGTCCTCTACGTAACACAAGTAAATTACGAAACTATGTCATGTTCCTAACTTTGTGATACGAACAGACGACACTAACTAGTTCTTTATTATTACACGTTATTATATAGTTTATGTACTTGTAACTAGCATTAATTGAATTGTGTATCATATGTGAATGTATCGACTATCCTGTTGGGCTAAGGCTTCCTCATAGTGAAAATGATCAGGCATCGATCCCTCCACTTGTTCATATCAATTTTACGATTTCAATTTCAATTTTAACGCTACGTATTCAATATTTAGTAAAGTACAAATTTTGACTTTAAAAATAATATGGAGCCGTCAATTACTGAAAATATATTTGTATTAATCAATATAATGAAGTGAAAGTTCGACAAAGAATCATATTTTTATAATCCAGACCAATTGCTTAGTCAAGATTAAAGTAATAAGTCAAAAGACTCGATGTTATGTGATGGATTTCTCTAATATAACAAATTACTTTTAATGGATAATGATACCTTTTTAATTAAATAAACCACAGTAATAAAGAATATCTATTACTTTTAATTTAATTTTATGCATCTATATTTTATTTAAGCAAACTAATACTAAAAGCAACCTATTTAAAAAATATCGTTTTAACGTCGAAAAGATTTCTTTTTGAATAGAGTATAGTGAAATATAAGTATATTTCAAACTAATATTAAAAAACCTTTTAATAAAACACAATAAATAAGTCCAAAAAGCGTACTCTATACATTTATTTCGTATACAAGGTGAGTTCTTTATCGTTGTGCAAACGTAAACTACTTATTACCACTATATCAGTTATAAAAACGATTAGTGTCAGAAATTCGAAAAACAAATGAAATATAAACTCGAATTTTGTGTAAATGTAAGAGTTTTACGGTAACAGTACTGAATTTCGAGTTTTTTTTTTGTTTAGTTGTCGAATTTTTGGTACCAATCGCCGATTTTTTTTCAATTATAACCGATAAAGAGGTCATACTTTTCGTTTGTACAAAGATAAAAACTCACCTTGTATAAAATAACCCCAATATTGCGTTTAGGGGGTTTTTGGAGTAACTAGAGTTGACTTTTCGTCGGCCCTTTATTTCCCCAAATAAAACGATGATTTGGACTGTGACAGAGGCAGTACAAGGCACAAACCGATCTGAAAGGGTAAAAAGGATGATTCTATAAATCAAACATAACAAAGCCAGATTTACGACTTTTGGATTTTTGTGAAAGTTTCAGCCATTTATTATTTTTTTCTCTGATTCCAGTTCTTATATTAATGAAATATGGCCGCCAATAATATATTGTTGAAGTTCTTATATGTGTGAAACGACCTAATCGTCCTTTGTTTTACAACTCACATCGAAGAAGACATTTTATTTTATTATACATATTTACACCGCAGAGTGTACGTACGACGTACGTATTAAGAAATAATCTCGGTTGTTTTAAGTAAGTTTAGCTCGCCAATTCTATTATACACGAAAAAAGCAGTTTTACGAGTAAATAAATGAATAAAATATGTGAAACACTTGGGTGTTTCAGTAGCCACAAGAATGAATAAAATATTTCCAGTCTAAAAGTTTATTGAAGTCTAAACACAGCGAAACCTAAAAAGGTTGATAGAACAACGGAACATTTTTATCTCTACACACGCTGTAGAATAAAAAAGTCGCAATAAAAGGTTCAAGTATACCGACACTTTTGCCTTTTTCCAAACCTAAGTTAGGACAGTGTCGCCACATGCGTCATAACTCTGTTGACCGTATGCTCCCCTGGACTAATATCTGTGTGAAAATGTTGCTATTATACTCCGCCCGACTTCTCTTAAAAATACAGACTAGGAACACGTCAGGTTAGTTTTATGTAGTACAATTTTTGGCTTATACGTCCGGTTTTAAATAAAAAAAAATTGATCTTTAAAGTAAATATGCTTAACCGTTTTATGCAACACAAACTTTATTGAGCACACTGTAATACTACTCATATAGGTACCTACTTGTAAAGTGTGTAAAAACATAACACAATATATAATACAAACAATATACAATTATACATACACAAATATATAATAAACAAATCTATACTAATATATAAAGCTGAAGAGTTTGTTTGTTAGTTTGTTTGTTTATTTGTTTGTTTGTTTGAATGCACTAATCTTAGGAACTACTAGTCCGATTTGAAAAATTCTTTCAGTGTTGGATAGCCCATTTATTGAGGAAGGTTATAAGCATATATAACATTACACTGCGCCCGAAAAGCGGAGCATAAATGAAAAATGTTGTAAAAATGAAAAAGCGTTGAAACTAAAACACGCGGACAAAGTCGCGGAGGACAGCTAGTATTAAATAATATGAAGCAGTTTAAAACACATCGAAACACATTGGAGTCCACAGACAAACTGTTTAATACAGTTTTGTGGACCATAGTTTTAAATATTACTTAGATTACTTGTAATGATTTAATAATAAATAAATAAAAATAAATCGCTACTAGCATTTAATTGTATTACACTAATGAGACCGTTATTGCGCTCACCAGTTGGCGCCACTGGCGCGTCAGCTGTCAAAGCTACGAACAAACTATGGAATAACCTCTATCCAAAGGTTTTTTTTTTCTCCTTTATAATTTTTAATTTTGTTGTTAATTTTCATTTTTTCGCGGTAAACACTTGTTTTCCCAACTCTGACATTGGCAAAATCGTTGTTTTCGAGCCATACAAAACAAAAACTGAACTGAACCGAACTGAACTGGAATAACCTCGCGTGCAACTTGTGCCTAGAAATTAATAACAGTAGCCCCTCATTACACTATGGTAAAATACAATAGTCGCTCCATACTAACGAAATTATGTAGTGTCTAAAGACAACACAACAGAAAATAGGCATGTTTCCTGATTTTTTTTTAATGTCCGCCTGGTAGATTAATGAATTTTATGGGCACGTATTTTTTCTTTTTTCCTGCAAACAAAAATTTATCAAAATACAGAGAACGGAAATTTCGCGTGACGTCACTCCTCGCTACAATTTTTACCAAGGCGAGGTGTCATAAGCCCCCACTCCGAAACTTTAAAGCGCTGTATCTTTGTAATTTTTTATTGTTTTGATAAAAGAAAAAATACGTGTCTAATATTTTTTTATTATCTAACTGAAAGACTAAATAGATTTTAACACTTCATACCCAGTCAACATCCCTGTAGCTCGCACTCTCGTGGACTTTTGAATTTAAAAGTACCACATTAATATAATATATGAATGTGCCATATTTCATTAAAATTTGTTAAGTAGTTTTTGGGTAAGAGTAACAAACAGCTATTTAACTATAAAACTATGACGTCACAAACTTTTGCGCTTATAATATTAAAGTAGGGTAAGCATTTATTATTAAGCTTATTTTATGTAAGAACTTATTAAAAGTACGAATTTCATTATGGTTAATGCCTCCCATGTGACAATACTTAAGTATTCTAGGCACATCCTGCTTAGTTATCGCAACACGGTAAGACATAACAAAAGAATATACAGTAAAATGAAATGAAACGGACCAAGTGCGAGTCGGACTCGTGCATTAAAGTTTCCGTACCATCGTACAAGTTCACCGTTAGAATAAAAAAAAAAAAAGATGTTTGGCGGCAACAGAAATATACTGAAAATCTTAACTGTCTAACTATTACGGTTCGTGAGATTCAGTTCTTTGATGAACAGGCGGATGGACGCAAGGACGGACCGTTTTCACCCTTTGGGTACGGAATCGGCTTCTTGAAGTCGGACGAAAAACTTTTTGACTAAAAGCTGATTCTTCGCAACAAAGATATCTGTATAAAGTTGTAATAAGTTTTTCCAACTCGCTGGTCTTTGAAAGACGCACTTTGTGTTTCTTTGTATCGGGATTATTGTTATATTCGGGAAAGCCCGCTTTGTGTAGGAGCGTCATGTGATACCTGCGATAGGCGTTTGTTAGAACATGTATCAAGTTTCGTCGTATTGTTGGGGACATTTCCCATCAAAAACAGGCTCATTATTTTTCTTTACGTCGATTTTCTTGCAGCAATGTAATGATTTTTAGGTTTACGCGACTGTTACTTATTAAATTAAAGTATTTTGAACCGACCCAATCATAACTTATATATAATTTTTTAATGTGTTTAAATTCTTTGACGAGGATCTCGTGGTCGAGTGGCGTAAACACCGGGTTCAAGTTGTCACCAGCTCTGAGGTCCCGGGTTCGAACCACGGACGGGTCAATGTAGAAAACCACATTTTTACATTGTCTTAGGTCTGGGTGTTTGTGGTACCTTCGTTGTCTCTAATTCCATGACAAAAGCTTTAGCTATTTATTTTGGGTTCAGATCAATATATGTGATTTTGTCCACATTTATTATTATTATATCTAGCCTGTACTGCCCCACTGCTAGGCAAAGACCTCCCTTGTAATTCATAAATAAAAACAACTAACTCAAACACACCCTTACGATCCTTTAAGATTATATAATGTAGGCTTCAGTACAAACACTATACCAAATAATCTCATCAAAGGCTAATTATTGTTGTTCCTTATAACATCTCAGTTCACCAACATTCTGCTTCAGTAAATAACCAACTACAGTGAAAATCAAAGGTTTATCAAAATGTACGCGTTTCCGTACAAGCCTGTAATTATGGCCAGTCACGCGGATACACGTGCTCGCTACAATTAGTTTAAGGGATCATTATCATTATAGCGACTGCTTGCTTAAGGTTACAAGAAGATACATACATTGCTCTAAACCAAAAGTAAGTAGCTAAAGCACTTATGTTATGGAATCAGAAACAACGAAGGTGCCTACCACAAACACCCAGACAGTGGATTTCAGCATTGACGTATCCGGGGATCGAACCCATGACCTCAGAGCTGGCGACACCCTGAAAACCGGTGTGTACGCCACTCGACCACGGAGGGCGGCAAAACCACCTACAATTTTTTGTTCAGGAAATTGTGAGTGTGTGTTCACCCTTAGCTTTAAAGTCCTAATCCTCTAATACTTTAACTCAACTTAAAACTTTACATCCGTCGCTAACTTACACTTACAAATTACAAAGACAGTATGAGGGTAAGCGGCCATTGAAATTTAATTCCACTTTTACCTTGGCCTTGAGTGGTTACTGAGATATATGTGGTTTTAGATTATTATTTGATTTAAATAAGTCGAATTCTGATTTTTCTTTCTAATAGGTATTTCTTTTTCTTTAAACATAAGCACCATACCTTATAATTTGATAGAACAACGTGAAAATCTCAATACTATACAACTTATATAATTTACTGTTGTGTAATCCAAGCTTTGTGCCTGTCACCGGATGAATTTGAACCATGTCAGTTTATAATAATTCTTGATATATTTTACACTAGCTTTTTCCCGCCGCTCCGCCCACGTGGATGTTGGTTATCGCGGTACAAAAAGAAGTCCTTACTCAGGCATTAGACTATTTGTGTACCAAATTTCATTTAAATGTTTATTAGATTTGGCGTGAAACCGCGACAGACATACAGAGTTAATTTCGCATTTATAATATTATGTATTAAGGATTGTCGAAATTACTGAGTGGTTTCTGTATTATCGTGATTGTACTCCTCTCCTCGGTCAGATTAGGTTCGAGAGATCTCCCAGTCATACACGACGTATTAGTTCACTCTACACCTCATGTATAAAAAATCCTTTTATTATAATTTTAAATTTTATCGACTGTTTGGAAAATCACGGGAAATATTTTAAGTAGCAATGTTCACAATCACCCGGTAACATGTCTGTCGTTGACAACCGCGGATAATGGATGGATCTCAGAGCTAATCCTAAGGTTGTTTGTAGAATATCTCACTACCTCATTCTTATCTGTGAATCTGGAAGCCAAGCTAACAGAAGCATTTGTATTACAAAAGGGAAAATCTAAGTTAAACTCAACTGTTTCCATAATCTTATATTTAAAATGCTTGTTATTTATTTACTTGCTATCAATAAAAATGCTTTTACATGTTTTATGTACAACAAACAGGTATTTACACACATTTTTGATACGGTTTTATTTATTCGCCAGAAATAAAATAGCTTTTATTTGTGTAGTAATAAAAAACGTGAAAATGTATAGGTAAGTCACCTACATATTTTCAGTAAAAATCTTTGCATTGCTCGAGAAGTAGGCCTGTTATAGGATAGTTGATAGAATTCAAAGATAATAAGAAAATATAATATACTAAATATCTCAAAATACAATAAAAAGCCATATATTGTGGAAAGAGTAATTATTATCTGTGAACACGGAAATATCTGTCTCTTCAGCCGAGCTAATTGGCTCTCCGAACGACTTGTCAATATTATGATAACCATTCATGTCGCTAATTAGGCCCTCAATACAAATGTGTATTTTTTTTTTTCATTATAACAGCCAAAGCAATTGTCTGTAAGACCTGTATTATGTATGGTTCAGATATAACATGCTGTGTCCTGAATGACTGACGGTTCAACGCGGAGCCTAAACCGCTAATCGTAAAGACCTGAAACTTGGAGGGCGAGTTCTTTGTATGACGTAGACATTCGATAAGAAAGGATTTTTCGAAATTCTGCCCCTAAGGGTGTGAAAACCGGGGGCAAAGTTTGCATGGGACAGCGTGATTCCTTGCTCCAATCTACTTTAAATTTTGCATAAACATTCTTTAATAGAATTGATGAAAGTCGGGTTTTGTAATTTATTGAAACTCATCGCCTAACGAGGTTTAAAAGGAGTAGACAGTTATTTTGGGGGTGATTTGCATCGAAGATGATATCAATGCTCCTTAGTGCTTTTGATTTAAATTACATTTTATTTTGACACATGTTTGAAAACTCAATTCGATTTTATTAAAAGAAGTCACATAAAACCTTGGTGCAATGCAATACTCTTTAAACCATTTTCGAATTCTACGTGGACGAAAGCTAGTGAGTATATAAAAGAAAGCTTGAAAGTAGCGCCCGTAAAAGAAAACATGAGAGGTAAGCGTTTGTCGTGGTATGGACACTTCTCAAAAGAACCCCAAAATGTATCACATGTGGTGCACACACTGTGAACGCGATTAATTAATCTTAGGGATCAGTCAACTCTCTGAAGTCTGAGAGGTTGCTTACTTATCATACCGACACTAAGATATCATTATCGTCTCTGTGCACGGCAGGTAGAGACACATTGCCTGTCCCAAACATTATTTGGGTATCGATCTTCCACAAATTTGGAATAAACACAGCAGGAATATTAATTATGTCGGTATTAAATGGGAGGGCGGTACGTCCACGTGCTGTGTCTGCTCGGCTGAACTGAGCCCACCATGTGTCACTAACATTGCAATAGTAACACAACGAACACAACTGTATGTATCCAATTATTGTCACCAGTACACGTGACACTATTTATTATGCTGTGCTAGTACTAATTTAATTAAAAGTACTACTTACTTTCGTGAGATGAATTCATAAATTATTGATGTGTAATTAGATAATCATCGAAGTCGGATACCTATTATAACATCGCCGCATCAGCTCGTGATTAAACACGTCAACGCAGGCCGTTGCTGAAGCTCGCTTTTAGCATGAATTTCAGCATTGGCATTGGCCATTTTGCGCTGATCTGACTCATCATTCTGCCTTTTGACAACTTATACTGATGTGCAAAGTTGCTGGAAAACGAGGTGTAGGTCGCAGGAAGAAGTCCTGGTTGACGAACCTGTGAGAGTGGACTGGAATCTCGAGCACCGCGGAACTGCTCCATCTCATCAAAGAGATCGAGATAGAAATCAAGATCAGACCAACAACAAAAAATCCTAATCTAGATGATCTGTCAAAATTATGACATATGAATTTTGACATAACGTTATACTCCTCAATTATTTTATGCCGCGCACTAAACACGTTTTTTTTTTCTTAAGGAGTTACCTCCAATAATAACACTACCGTAATTATTTCATATAAGATGAAGCAATGTTCAAAGCTTACTACAATCAAACAATATATCCCATGTATTACAGAAGCTTAACCAAAGCTTTACGCTGTACTGAAGTTATTTCAGGACAATAATCCTGACTCGACTTACGAAATACAGTGGATCACATGCCAGTATTAACAAAGAGTTGCGAAAGTCGACCTTACCGCTTTGAAATAAAAAGGTTGTGTGAAAAATCTATGAATTCCTAATATTATGCAGTTGACTGTACACACAAACAGTATTGTTCATATAATTAGGAGTAAGTAACTACAGTTAGAAGGAAATTCAGTGCGAAACCAAACATATAATTAACCTAGATACATTGCAAGAGTCGAAACCACTCGGGACCTTACTCTCGACAAATCGTGATAGTCGGCAACTTGTGTACAATATTGGGCAATCAGGCGATATTATTTTGTTGAAGATAGAAAAATCTTATTTTGTACAGTGTGATAACAGTATTATAGATTTTATATTCTGTTTAAGTTACGTTAGGTTATATTCAGGATATTCTATTATACTAGCTTTTTCCGCGGTTCCACTCGCGTAACTAGTCCTCGTTCTCGTAAGACATATTTTTGTTCGTTACTTTTTCAGATGTTTTTATACTCAAATTCTGCTATTCGGGGTTAAGGCAAACCCAACAAATCAAACTCGGCGTTAAGCGTTCTTAAGTTACAATTGAAGAAACTAACCAGAGTGTTTTACATACATACTATATATAGATTTTAGTTAAATAAAGATAATGTAAAAGGAGAATTGTATTGGAGAAAAGTATTATCAAATTATTAAAAAATACAAAGTGATAACATCTCTAGATTCAGAACCTTGTGCTATTTATCAGCAGTGAAGTTCACAAACTCTGCTATTTCTATATCAAAGCAAATAAAACTTTATATTCTACCCTCGTAATCGAATACACTCTATGAAGAGCCAAACAATAGCAAATCATAAACAATACCTATTCCAATGTGTCGAGACGTCAAATATATAGTATCTATATGAAACATGTCTGAGTGGTGATTAAAAAATAATAGTTGCCAGGACAATGAATAGTGAATGGTCATAAATAAAAATAGATAAAAAAAGTACGGAGAGCACAAGTCATAGAGTGACGCGACACCATCCTCTGTAGTATTATAAATGCGAAAGTAACTCTGTCTGTTTGTCTGTCTGTCTGTCTTTCGCGCTTTTACGCCAAAACTACAGCACCGATTCAAATAAAATTTTGTACACACGTAGTCTAGAACCTGAGAAAGGACACAGGCTTTTAATGCGAAAAAAGGGTTAAAAGGGAAATGAAAAGTTGTATGGAAGTATCGTCATTTTTAGAGCTAAAAGCTTGAAACTTATTTTTTAGGTTGTTGATTCGACATAAATAAATATGACATTAAAAAAAAAAGTTTTTATACGCAAGTGTCTCATTTGTAAAATAATTAGCCTAAATCATTAAACATGCTACCCAAAGACACTTTTCCACGCGGACGAAGTCGCGGGCACAACACGTGTATACTATACATCAATCACATCAACACACAATCAAGAGAATAATTATAAAAGTGTAACATATATGTATAATTACTCATTTTTGTTTTTATAGAAACGTCTCCAGCTTTAGTAAACTAAATTAAACTCCTATGTCGCGTTTTCAAAATCATTCAAATCGAATTCACAATTAACAAGCAACTTAGAATAAACTAGCTACCCGCCCCGGCGCACTCGGTTAGACAATACATTGATTAATTTTACACAAAAAACCATTCTCTTGAATAATTCTATCTATTGGTGAAAAACACATGGAAATCCATTCGGTAGTTTTCAAGTTTATCGTGGTCAGAGAGACGCGGCGGGGTAGTTTGTTTTATAATGTGGATATTTGTACATTTGTGTAAATGTTTGTCTCAAGCGGGGATCGAACCTGAAACACGCCGTGCATTGGCACCTAAACTACTCGGCTATACATGAAGTCAAATTTACTTTTTTATTCATGGAATAGGTAAACACTTTAACAGAGATATTTCGCGGTCCATTTACCACACTTTAAAACAACTACTAACTTTGGTCGCCATGAAATATTATATCATCACTCTCCAATTCTCATAACTAAAACTATAGCATTAATTTTTGAAAAGTTTATCTATTTGTTAGAGCCAAAAGTTTATAACCTTTACTGAAAATTGGTAAAACATTTTATCCATTTATTTAATACTAGTTGTTTCCCGCGGCTCCGCCCGCGTGGGTGTCAGTTATCGCGACAAAAAGTAGCCTATGTCCTTTCTCAGGTGGTAGACTATCTGTGTACCAAATTTTATTTAAATCGGATCGGTATTTTTCGTGTGAAAGCGCGACAGACAGACAGACAGAGTAACTTTAGCATTTATAATATTAGTAAGGATTTAATACTACATTACACACCATACCACAGCCTGTTCACACATCTATAACAAACAATATTAGCAAATAACAGACTGTTTTGTCCTTTTCACTCTTACCACCAAACCCGTACGTTAGAGCAAGACAAGCTAATAACTGGATAATTTTGTAGTGGCTCAAACATGAGTATCACGACGTTACCAATAAATCACGTTCGGATCGGAGGCTTGTCACAACTTTAATGAGGTTATAAAGCGCTTTAGCCCAGTCACTCGCGAGGATTTAACTGATGGTTAAGTTATTAACTTTCTTTGCATAAGAATATGGCTTTAGTCTGTGGTAATAATATTACTTTATTTTTGACCGCCTCGTTGGTCTAATAGTCGCAAGCACGACTGCCGTACACGAGATCTCGGGTTAGAATTCCGGGTCGAGCCAAAAATAGTTACTAGATTTTTCGTTTAGAAATAGTACAGCTCAGCTCGGAGTCAGGAAGTTAGGTGGTGTTTACAACCCCGTGCCTAGAAAAGCACGTAAAGTCGTTGGTCCTCCGCCTGATCTCTCTCCAGTCGTGTCTCTTTTGAGAGAGCTCGCCGTGACCGAAATTCGGCCAGGAGGACATTCTTATATTACCTAATAACCTCTTTTTATTAAATTAAATATAACATTATTTGTAAGAAAGTTGTTGTTAAATATAATGAATTAATAAACTTAGTGCACTTTTTATTTGTACAATATTAATAATATATCTACTTTTAATCATTTAAGCGTTTACAGTTGAATGTAGTAGGTATAAGTAGACATACAACTATACGTTCTTACTCTGTATACATATAACTGAGCACGTGCTTAAAATTGTTTAGTTTTAAAGAGCTGTATTTTACGACTTCACTTTTATGAACACTAGCTACTTATTAATAATACTACCTACTCATAAAAGTCCCCGACTCCCCGTATAGTACAATATGATATTGAAGGACATTAAATATTAATCCCATAAAAAAGGAAAGGACGTAGGTACGTAAAGCCATGTCACTTTCGCCCTGGGGGTCGCTGTCCCAAAATGGGAAAAAGTTTAATTGGAGGAGCGAGACGAGGCATACTCTGCGCGTAGGTACCGGCGTTTCGCTTTCACACAGGCAAGTCCTTTTTTTTGTCGAGTTGAAACTCCAATGACTTCAACCTACGCCGAGGGCACGGCGTAGGGATATGTCGGACTTACACTGACTAAAACCCCCCGGTCCCGTCCTTGTCTTTGCCGGACCGCGAGATCGCTCAAGCAGGCTCTACGCGACCTCAGCAGTACCGGCAACAGCCCTGCTTTAAGAGCTCATTGTAGGCGCTGAGTATAACATATCTAAATTATGAATGTAGACAATACGGTTGAGGCAGGACAGTTTAAACTTTTTCCTAATTTGGGACAAAGTTACCCCCAGGGCCAACGTTCAAATAAAAAACGACTTTTCATAACATAGCCAATTGAAAATCACCTTTTAATTATTGCCTATTACTAACGCTTGAAATATATTACATGAAATTGAGTGCAAACTACTCGGTACTTATAACAGACTCGGTATAAAAATCGAAAAATATGTCAGTGTACCAAATAAGAAATCTAAACGAAATCCAAGGAAAAGCTTTGTGCCTCATTTATACAATATTGGATGTTTCGTCTAAAAACTAGACACTGTGATGTTCTGGAGCTCCGTAATATTACCAATCGGATATCCGAAATAAGTATTTATTACATTGCGTACACGATAGGATATAAAGATTTTGATGTTTTTTTTTTAAAGGAGCAGATTGTAAACACAACCCAATATATATAATTACAGTTTCTTTTTCAGCCTAGCCAATATAATCATTGTCCTACAATTTTTTTTGAGATACTACATCAAAGAATCTACATTATTATGTCCAAAATTATCTTATTTAATTAAAAAAAAGCGGGGAATTCTGTTTGATGGTATTTTCTTTTTAAGCGACACCCTCTCTAAAGAATTCAAGCCTTGTATGGAGATTTTACAAACATCCAAAACACATGCACAATGAACACCCAGACTTGGAACAAACATTTTTCTGGATCACACGAAATATGCTTGTCCTATGCAGGGATCAAAGTGGTAATTGGCGTGGTGACTTATACTTACCACACGGCTATCCATACAGTCTAGTGAGATATAGGAAACGCTCGTGGCCCGACATTGCAAAAAACCGAGAGGTTTGCAAGAAGAAAGAAGGTCTTTGCGAAACAGTCGAGACTTATATATCGGCTTAAAAAAGGACATGAAACCACCATTTTATTTTTAGACTCGAAATATCCAATCCGTGACATCCCTAGAGACCCTTATTAAAGTCGGATTTCCCCTATTATCCTACCACCAACAACCATCTTATAATAGTTGGTATAGCACCTTAGAGTAAACACAGACAAGCATAGAGCGTGCGCATGGCTGGTAGCCCCTTATGCCAAGCGTAAGCACATTTTTAGCTAAATGTACTACGCTCGTTAACTGATTTATGTGATTTTTCGTGCGACAACAGACGTTTATGCGAAAATATCGAGGGTTCTGATATTATTAGGGTCTTATTTTGAGACAGTTTTAATATACGAAAACTAACACAAATTTTACGATTTTACATGTTCATACTCGATATGGGCGCTCTATAGTATAGTTATTTATTCCTCTAAGTAAAGCGCACTTATCAGACAGACAGCCACAGATCTATTGTCAGGATGAACCAATTAAGCTGCTAATTGGTTTATCTTCAGTCAACAACCAACGTTTACTTTTAAATTATCGGAAAAATCTTCAGTGATTGGTTGAAACGAGTTTCATGAATTACGAAAGAAAATGAAAATTTAGGTGACCATTAAGAAGTGCTATTTATTTAGGCTAAATGCTATAGTAGTGGTTTTAGGCTACTGCATATCTATCCTACCTATCCTGCCACTGTCTGTCTGTCAGTCTGTCTGAACGCGATTAACTCAAAACTATAGAATAGATTTTTAAATAGTTTTCACCAATTAATAGAGTGATTCAAGAGGATGGATAATGTGTATTATTTATTAATGTTTTGTCTACCCATGCGGAGCCGGGATGGGTCGCTAGTTTAAAATAAATTTCGTAATATCTTTTACATTAAACCAGAAGGTTTGAAATTATGAGTTAACCTCGCGTCTGTACATCAAATTTTAAATTATTGTATTTTTGTAAATTGTGTATGTGTGTACATTATAGAATAAGAATAAGGTTTAAAATAAATGTCTGTCGTTCTACTTTGTTACCTGATAGTACGAATATGGTTGTATTTTGTTTTTATAGTTCTTTTTTCAATTCAACGAGTTAGATATACCATTTCCCGGAATGAAGAAGCGTATTTATATAAACTAACATATTTCTCAGCTTTAAACAAAACTCTTGTTATATTAAAATAATATTTTAATATCCTTATATGTTTAGATACTGGTTAGTGTTGGAGCGTACAGTATACAATAATATTACTAAAGAAATTTCCCCTTTATATTTCTTAAGGAATAAAAAGTTTACACTGAACTAAAGTTAAGTGGATATAGCGTACATAACGTAAGCTATTCTATAAAATTATATTTATTATTTACTTTCTATTCCTGTAAGATTTTGGACACAAATAGTTTATAGCGATGATTATTATATTTATTTGAATATTTATTCTTCTTTTTGTGAGTTATTTCGTCAATATACTTATAGCTGACCTGACAGTCGTTGCCCTGGTTATCGATACAAAAATATTGATATTGGTTCAACCGTTCTCGAATTTTAGCGAGACTAACGAACAGTATTTCATTTATTACATATATAACAAAAAACAATGCTAACAGGGAATTATAATCGGCAATTACCAACTAGTGTTTAACTTGTCTGAGAATTTTAAAATGAGAAATATATATTTAAGATTTTTAAATAGGTATTGTGATATGGTTTTTTTAAACATATCTATTAGGTCTCTTATGCTAAGTATAAATAGAAAGTTAGTAATGTCGAAACACTCAGACGACTGCAAAGAAATTAACAACTAGTGCGTGTAAAGTAGCCTACTATTTAAACAGAAAGTCTATCTGAATATTGTTCCTTTAAACCATATTCTGTGAACTTCATGTCGTGAAGTACAAAACTCACCAAACAACAGCAGCAACAGATCGCTGGCTGCCAAGCTGAACAAGTAGTAGTTGGTGGCGGTGTGCATGGCGGGGTGCTTCACGATGACCACGCACACGGCCACGTTCCCCGCCACGCCGGTCGCGAAGATCACCAGCAGCAGCGCCGAGATGGGGATGATCCTCTTCAGAGGCAGCGTCCGGGGACCCATGATCAGCCACAGCATCTCCGCCTCAGAGCAGTCAAAGTTACTCAGGTTTGTGCAGCGCTGGAACCATTGCGATAGGGTCTCGTTGTCGCGAAGGAACTGCTCCATTTTGTTGGTTTTTAACGCATGTTATTTTTTGTGTTGTTTTATTAATGACTTCAAAAAGAAGGTTCTATGTTAAAGATTTTTTTTTGTTATTAGTTATTGAAGGATAATGAAATGCTAATAAACTTTGTGTCACACACAGTAAAATTTAATTTTAGGTAATTTTATATAAGTTATTTAGGTGTAGCAAACATTGTTGTTTATAAATAACAATAACACAATTAACTTAACTTTTCATATAACTTTGGTTAACTATAATATTAACTTATTTAATCCACAAGGCTTTTTAACAGCTACGTAACTTTGAAAGTTAGTCACAACACGATCGTAGCACTTCGCCGCTACGTCACTACGCGGCTACGTCCGTAGCGCGCGGTCTCCGATACTAGACTGACTGCGTTGCAATGCTTACAACTTTTCATTTTGCTAATCGCCAATGTTGCTTTCCATATCATTATTATTTAGTTTAACATTGACTATTCAAATTGTTATTATTTTTTTTTTAATTTATTGGTTAAATTACTGAGCGGCTTCCAATGGCTGTATATATTTGGTTCGATGATAAAGAACATGGTAGAAAGTTTGTTTATCTAAAATTGCTGGATATTAAACTCATCAAAATATTAGAGAAAATATGTAATATTATAAAAGAAATAATAAGACTAAAAAATTATAAAATAAGAATAATAAAAGTTGTACCAACTACTAAAACTAAATACGTAGAATCGTCTCAAAATCATAAGACAATAGCCTTAGGTTCCAAACCCGTGTCGGTAATATTTATACAGAATTTTTATTAAAAAATCCTCAATATTTGTACCTCTGTACACTCTTGAGCTTGTGCTCATTGTCTAAGTAGAAAGTCCTCTAATAAGTAACACTGTTTCTCTCTTAGTAGAATGTTTCTCTAGAGTCTATACTTACCTTTTTGGTCTAGGCACTTATATTACTAGCTGATGCCGACGAGTCTGCCTGCGAGGTTATCAGTTATCGCACCAAAAAGTAGGCTATGTCCTTTCTTATAATATATAATAAGTTTCATCAAAAGCGGTTAATTGGTTTAGCCACAAAGCGTAACAGACAGACAGACAGAAAGACAGACAGGGTACAGGGTTACTTTAGATTAATAACCTTTGGCGCCAAAAGAAGGACGTTATAAGTAAAACGTGTTTATCTTGTATCCATGAATGTGTGATCATATCTTCCAAAGGGATAAACGGATTTTGAAAAATAAAAAGGTGTCGCGATGTTGTGCTAGCTATAATTCAATACAGCCTGCCAGCTCTTCTAAGATTATCAGCTTCTCTGTTGTATTGTAATGTTAATTACTTTATAATACAAGTCAGCACATTAACATTAAACTTACTTTTATAATTAGGTAAGCTTCAGACTTGAACCAAATAATTTCTCAGCAAGGTTGTAACAAATAACTGACTAAACGTTTTCAAATTACGTCGCTCTTAAGTTATTTAAGTAAATAAAACTTGGACTAAGTTACGGTACTATGTAATTAACTTGCTTACAATATGTACAAGCAGTGACTTAGCTTGCTGACTTAGTTAAATGGCCGACGTAAAAATATGGGTGATATAAATGTCTTTAGTTCAGGCACAGAATAATGTACTGCGTACAGAAGGTTTACTTTGGTTTATTAAAGTGAAAACTTCTTAGGCGGGTGGGGTTTTTTTATGAGATGGGAAAAAACCATTGAATTCTCAACACTGTTAACTTTATCGTTACCCACGCCTCTGTATATAAGTATCTACTTATATTGTAATTTTTCAAGTTTTCCTTCTTACGGCACTCCCGGAAAGCCACTGTTTTTTTTTTAATGAATAGTAGCTCTAGCTGCGCTTCCTAACGCGATATTTACCTTAACATTGCCACTCTCTTCTAACGCGTCACTCCGTCTCGCGCGGCGCGTTAGGGTTGCAGACTTGTCACTTGCGGCAACATAACTATAGGTTTCTAATAATAACATGTGGGAAGCATGCGGGGTACCGTTATTTCGCTCACCAGTTGGCGCCACTAGCGTGTAAGCTGTCAAAGTGCACTAAAAAACTATGGCGCCTCTGGTAACGAAATTGATAATGGTAGCTCATTACGCGTGGTAACCTACTGCCAATCGCCTGCCCGGGAGGCACGACGAGTGTAAACCCTCCTCGTACTGATGACAAAAAAAATATGCTATAGGTACGCATAGAAGTAGCTTTAAGCTTGTAGCTTTTTTTTCTAAAAGCTTTTTTAGATGTTTTACTACTGCATTGTTTTTTTTTTATGAAGTCTCTTTAAAATGTCCTGAAAACAACTTTAGCAAAATACTTGGTAGCTCGCAATTAATTCTTTTAATTAAAAAATAGTGTTAATTGTAATAAAAAGTACCGAGCGTCGTGCTAGTCCACAAATTAAGGCAATTCAAACGATGATAGAATACTAATGAGTAACACTAAACAGATCTGAAACTTAAGTTTAGCCGAATAAAACCATTAACAAGTTTTAACGCTCAGAAAATGTAAGCGCAGTGGCCTACCCACTGCGCTTACATTTTCTCTTTCAGCGCTCTTGGCTCTACGAAGGCATACAGGTTTGATTTCATCACAAATTGTAAATAAATTAAAGTAATGGTTTAATGCTTATAATTTCAGGTATTATTCATGCTCATTGACCATTAATTAAGTTTATTCGGTATCTACAACAAAATAATTGAAACAAAACGGTTTACTTGCGTATGTTAGAATTGTAAGTAGAATACACGTGAATAAACCGTTTTGTTTAAATAATTATGAATACTCCTCACGAAAGTTATTATACATCTACGACAAGGTTTAACTAATAAATAGGTTTTTAAAGATATTGAAATGACCGCTGGAATAGACAAAATTACTGGATGTTTACTATGTGGCAAGGACAGTGTATACACAGACAGTGAGTTAAATAAAATTGTATTGTTGTCCGCCATTTAAAAGCGATCGTGTCGATATTACAACAGCACAATTCTGTTCATCAACCTAGATATGTACCAGTTAGCACACAGATGAATTTGCGCAGCACGCACGCACACAAGTGCATTGATTGACTAGGTCGCCTACGCAATTTTTTTAGATATTTTCAAATGAATACTACTTATTATTGTATCTTATTTTACGACAATTATATTTAAAAAGCTCCTTCGCTTTGATCTCTAGGCCCTAATTTTAAATTATGGCTGGTAATTTAAAACTAAGCTTGTTTAGAAAATTAGAAATATTACAACCTATAATAATACCAGCCTATAAATATCCCACTGCTGGGCGCAGGCCTCCTCTCATATTAAGAAGGTACGAGCATTGATCACCACGCTCATTGCGGGTTGGCGATTACAGATTCAAATGTTTGAAATCCATTTTTCCTCACGATGTTATCCTTCACCGATTGTTAATAATAACTTAGAATAATTAAGAAATCACATAAAACTGAAAAAGTCACAGGATGTAATAAGTATAATAAGGGGTTTGAACTGCAAACTTATCCACTCAAATCCGTTCATTGAACCATTAGGACACCACGACATATTATTACAACCTACAACTGACATAACATAGCAAATGTGAGATCATTAAACAATATAAACTTTTTCTTTCATCTGATGGTGTGGGTGTATTCAGAAACTATTTCCTTCGTCTTCCTCCTCATAAGTCATAACGTACACTCGACCGCATGTATGTGGTAACGCTTTGACATTGACAGTATCCTTATTATAATGCAGTACGGTTGATATTCGAAGTCTATTGTAATCGATAACGTGGGGTCGACTGTAACAAATGGATATTAATGTAGCGCAGTCGTTAAGTCTAATAGTTTTCTTTTTCTTGATACTTGTTAAACTAAGTTACCTATATATTTGAGTTCCGTATCTCTCTGCTTGTTAGGTCTAATCTCCAAAACGCCTAAACCGATTTCAATGATATTGATTATAGGGAGATTGTACTTACAATGGCAAGATTTTACGAAGTCTTTAATATGCTAGTATTTCTTTAAATAGATGCAATAACTAACATAAAGCGCTTAGATATGATCCAGACACAAATGTATTACTCAAAAATGTATTTCACTTCTTAAAGAAAATATTTTTATAGCAGCAGAGTTTCATTGGTGTAATATTTATTACCTTTGACATTACAAGTCAGTAACCTCGCCAATTCGACAGATACATTTTTAGACGTATTGTAAGCAATTTATTTATTCATTTTACGGGAGTTGTCGGGGCTGAGTATTTCCTTTTTATTTGATTCAATCTCGACTACAGATTCTTCGTGACTTCGCCTTGACTGGGACACAAATTTTTGTACTTAATTCCGGTTCCGTTACATTGATAATTCTTATTTTTTTATGTTTAGTTTTGGCCGCGACGCTGTCTGGTAAGTACTTATTTTGAAATTCTCAAACAAACGCAATATCGGTAAAACCATTTATTTATTTAAGGTATAACAATTTTAATTGTTTAATTGTTGACGACCGCCGTGGTCGAGTGGCGTACACACCGGTTTTCAAGGTGTCGCCAGCTCTGAGGTCCCAGGTTCGATCCCCGGCCATTCAATGTAGAAAACCACTTTTCTACATTGTCTCAGGTCTGGGTGTTTGTGGTACCTTCGTTGTCACTGAATTCCATAACACAAGTGCTTTAGCTACTTATTTGGGTTTAGAGCAATGTATGTGATGTTGTCCACATATATATAAAAAATAAATAAAAAAAAAACTTGTTGTTTGAGTAGATCATCAAAAATATTGTCGATTTCACCAGGGTTAAAAAAAGAAATCTGAATAGATAGCATTTTTTTAGATATCTTTTGGGTCAATTTTCATTTAGATCACATCAGTAATAATGTAATTACAGCTTACATCTAATTCTTAAGATACTTAAGTTACTCGTTACACCGCTCTAAATAATTTAATAAGACCTTCTTACTGTCAGATCTTTTTATGTATGGGAGCATAATGGACGTCGATGTACAATTACTCTGCTAACGTTTCGAGACACGCGAATTCAATGAACAATTTATTTGAGCGATAATAACGGTCAATTGTGTTTGAGAAGCTACTTAACTTAAGTACTCTTTGTTCATGCACATTATAACGCCCCTGTTAAGCAGAAGAGACGGACAGAAAGGTATGACGGTACCCGTAGGTGCCTGACAAAACTTTTACCCCACCAAATAAACATTACATACTTACAGAAATCTTTATAATATTAGTAAACAGATCTTTTCTAACCATTTCATCTATACTTAATATTATAAAGCTGAAGAGTTTGTTTGTTTGAACGCGCTAATCTCAGGAACTACCTACTGGTTGGAATTGAAAATTCTTTTTGTATTGAATAGTCCGTTTATTGAGAAAGGCTCTAGGCTATATAACATCACGCTATGCTATATATAATAGGAGCAGAGCATAAATGAAAAATGTTGCAAAAATGAAAAACCGTTGAAACTAAAACACGCGAACAAAGTCACGGGGGATAGCTAGTGTGTTATATTAATAAGAAATTCTGAAGAATTAGGTAGGGCTATAAAAAACTAACAGTTAAAAATTTTATAGTATTGTATTAACTTACTTACTAGGTAAGAAAGGTTACTTTCTAGGGCTCGGAACCCAAAGGGTAAAACGAGACCCTATTAAGACTTTGCTGACGGTCCGTCCATCTTAGATAATGTATTTCTGTTGCGGCTATAACAACATACACTAAAAACAGAATAAAATAAATATTTAAGGAGGCTCCCATCCGAAAAACGTGATTTTTTTGTCGTTTTTATAAATAATGGTACTGAACCCTTCGTGCGCGAGTCCGACTAGCACTTGGCCGGTTTTTTGTGCTAGACAATACATAAAATTTGAGCACCTACTCTCCTCAACCGCCTTTAGTCAATCGTTTTGATACATAAGGGTGCTTCTAGTATAGGGCCTACTTTAAATTCTAAGCATACCTCAAAACAATAAGTTATGGCCTATGTTATATTTGAATAAAAAATGCCATCTCAGTAGAGATGAATATATAGATGATGAATATATAAATATATGATATACTTATATAGTCTTTGATGGCGTTCTTTGGACTATACAAAATCGCTCTTTAGAAAATACTCTCTGCCGGGTGCGTTGGACCCAGTTTAATCTATACTTAATATATAAAGCTAAGGAGTTTGTTTGTTCGTTTGAATCTTAGGAACTACTGGTCCGATTTGAAAAATTCTTTCAGTGTTGGATAGCCCATTTATTGAGGAAGGCTATAAGCTATATAACATAACGCTGTGACTTCTGCCGGCACTTCCAGAGTGCCACTGCTTTTTAAGGTTAAGTATAACTCTAGGGTGGATATAATTTATAGGTACGTCCCGTGCCTAAATCTCGTCCGTACTGCAGTTCTACATTGTATAATCCGAGTAGGTTCGTCAAGGAGCGCATACTCTACAACAATAGCGACAGGTTCTCACAGAATGACTGACATTCGATTACCGCGCCAGACTGGGCTCAGACAATGGGCAGGAGACCTATTGCCCTACCTTACAATGTGGGTTAGACACATCATAAATTAGTCCCAGTACGTAGGGAATAGAATAGGTAGGTAGGTAGGTATAGGTAGAATAGTTACCAACAGCTACTGAAAATAGTAATTCAAATATGAAGAGACTTTTTCTGGAACTAGAAAAGTATTTACTTACATACTGTTTACTATAAATTACGAAAAAATTTTAAACTTGTATTTCACGATTCGTGATACGTGATTAATTTATTTGTGTAAAATAAATGCGTAAAACTGGATAACTGCCAGGATTCTTATTTCCAAAAACAAACTTCAGTGAGCGATTAAATAAATGGCATAAATCAGTCAGAGACACAATTGTCCGGTTCTTTTTTATCTTAATCCTTTGAGCTCCAGTAATATTATACTACTAGCGCCATCTAGTTTCAATCTGTAACAACTATCCTTTATCTTATCACAAAATAATGTTAGCTAGTATTATCGCCGTCGACCAAAACTAAGAAGAAGATTGTCTTTAAATAGTTCTAAGTTATCGGTAAGTAGGCTTTGTCATTTTTTATAAAATGATGTCTTTTTGATTAAGTAATTTTTTCATCAAAGCCAAATTTTTTTTAATAGAAATCATCTTTTAAAAACCTTCAGAATACCTACTTATAAAACTTATAACTCTTGCCTACATAACAAATTAAATGACTCGTGTTTTAACGCTACCTGTCGGCAACAAACGCCACCAATAACATCACATTATCTTATTATATTGTCAACTAGCTGTTGCCCGCGGTTCCGCCCGCGTGGGAATCGGTATGTTCTATACATATAAACCCTTATCTTGAATCACTCTATCTATTGACAAAAACCGCATTAAAATCCGTTGCGTAGTTAAAAAGATTTAAGCGTTGGTACAGACAGCGGTTGATACTTTTTATACCCATGTTGTAATAAACCGCTTTTAACTGCAACACAGTGCAACACAAGTTTTTTTACATGAGACAATACTAATTAAATCGTCAAGGTTACAACAATAAAGTATTTTTGGTTTTCAGACCGTCTGTGACCTTCACCTCTCAAATTAGGAAAGTTGTGTTTCCAAGATAGACAAGGACAAAGATAATTTATTTGTTTAAGTAAGCGCACATTAATTATAAATAATGTATACAACAAGATAAGTAAAATTGCCACAGGTACAATAACAATAAAGTAGGTGACTGGGTATGAAATGTCAAAATCTAAGTAGTCCATCAGATAATGAAAAAAACGAGTGTGCTTTAGACCGCAAGACTGAAGTAAAACTGTTAAAATGTAACTGGTTCTGTGAGAAAGAGACAAAGAAATTGTGTGCACGTACCTCTCTCTTGCCCCTACAGTAATATACGAAACATAACGCTTTCCCTTTTATCTCCTTCTCCTCCAGTATTTAAATTGGGAATTTCGAATAGGATTGAATGGGTACACCAATTATTTTAATAAAGTAGATGTAAAAAATTGCAATTGTTTCGTTTTTTACGAACAGATGGCGCTGTTCTTAATCTCCACACATTTTGATAAAACGGAATGGATCTTAAATCGCGTAATTAAAGTTTTCGTAATTCTTGGGCGTCGCCCGATCACACTAAACACTTATTCTTAAAGCATTCACTAGATTACTCCCCAAATCGAGCGTATGTAAAGAAGTTTAAGTTAAAACAAGAAAACACTAAGTTGATAAAGCGAATCAAAATTTAGGAGTGGGGGCTGATGACGTCGTGCTTGCGTACAGAATGCACAAATTTGTGACGTCATGCGACATGTTAAATCAATGTATGGCCGTGAGGTTTTGGTTATGTAAAATAAATAAAAAACGAGTCTAATTTATCTGACGGACTAAAAAAAAATAAAAACTGGAATAGATACCGACCGATATATGTAGTACTGATGGCTTCCTTGGTAACTAATATTTAGTATGACCTTTTACTACACCAACTATTCATCACAAACTGATTCCTTGTCTCGTTCCTGTAATTTTTTCCTTATAACAGGCTATGTTTGTGATAATTACTACGGCTTTCCTTTGCCGCAGTAATAGTGTCACATTATCGCATGTTACAAGTATAAATAGATAACAAATTATGTTATCCGCATCTCACTCGTCTCTTATTTAATAATAAGACTGACATGTTTCTAGATAATTAGAGAAACTGGTTACATTGCCAGCCATTGTCCGCCATTTAACTAATGAAAAGGCTACTATAATAATATATATTATAACTCACGGCCAGCTGATCCCTTACTAGGCAGAGCTTGTATTATGGCAACCAGACAACTGATAAACATACGAAATGATCAAAGAAACATACATACTTTTATATTTCTAAATGTACCTATAGCCCATATTTGAAAATTAATTACACCTAGACGCAACAATGATCATTGTTCATCACACAAAGATTTGTCCTAGGTGGGAATCGAACCTTCAACCTTCGTATTAGCAGTCAGGGACATTAACCACTATACCAACAAACAGGCAAATCAATACATTTTATCAATTAATCTATATTCTACACCTTCTTTTTTGTGTTTCAATATTAAATTATTTATAACTAGCTTTTGCCAGCGACTTCGTCCGCGTTTCCGTCGTTTTTCGTAAAAAAGTAGCATATGTCCTTCCTCACTGTTCAGTGGTTTTGATGTAACAGACAGATTAACTTTCGTATTTTAGTAGGGAAATATAATATATCACGTTACACAAAAATAATCCTTATAGCATGATTCAGTATTCACACGCGACGGCGCGATGGCTTATTATCGTATTTCATGTATAAGTTTAGTGTTTCTATACCGATTTCTATGATTCTTTTTTTATTGAATAGGTAATAATGTAAACTTTTTGTAATTAGGGATAAGTGAGAGTATAATAAACGTAAGAGTAAACAAATATAATCAGAAATCTCCGAACTGCTAAGCTATCGGGAGTTACACGTGTTATTGTGAGTCAACCATAAAAGATAGACATATGCTGTTGTGGGATATTTTTTAGATAATTTTATGTAGAACATTTCCGTCATACATGATTTCTATGTAGCTTTAACCATTAAGGCTGCATACGCGACGGAAGCTTAAAAAATACCGTTTTCCCAACATTTCCCTTCACTGCTCTGCTCCTATTGATTGTAGCGTGATGAAAAGTATACTATAACCTGCCCAGGAGTATGAAGAATAATTGTACCAAGTTTCGTTAAAATCCGTCCAGTAGTTTTCGTTTCTATAAGGAACATACAGACAGACAGACAGACAGACAGACAGACAGACAGACAGACAGACAAAAATTTTACTGATTGCATTTTTGGCATCAGTATCGATCACTAATCACCCCCTGATAGTTATTTTGAAAATATATTTGATGTACAGAATTGACCTCTCTACAGATTTATTATAAGTATAGATTAAATTAATATGCATATAATAAAAAGATACAATGACAAGACTTAAACAAATCTTTTTTTACATAAATTATGTTAAAACAAATAATTTACTTAGAAACATTCTACAATAAAACTTACCTACCTACCTACTAGATACTCTTTTTTGTACATGTATAATATCATAGCAAGCAACATTACTTATGTGGCATGACAACACACTGACATGCGACGCTTTTGTTATTATTGTTATTGGCCAATAAGTGACATGGTAGCCGATCGTACCTATATTAGGCGTTCGGTCTGCGGTTCGAGTCTCGCTTAATGACGCATCTCGTGTGATTCACTCGCGGCCCGACCTAATGAGATGCTGGACGCGACACGGTCCGGGCGGGGCAGCTCACACTCATTAAGTGGGCCTAATCTACTTCTGCAGGTTTACCTACTGGGAGTAACTCGTGATCTAAATACCTTAATGACATTTTTAATTAAGTGAAAAAAATATTTTTGTTAAAAAAAACAACAAACTACTTAATACTTAATTGAACCTTCAGAAAATAGGTCAATAAAATTATGACTCTACGCAATATTTTCACAAAAAAGTATACTTGTGATTTTGACCCTACCTGGCAAATTATGTGTTAGAACTTGCTAACCTTGTTTTTGAAAAAAAAAAACTAAAATACCTAGGTCTTTTTTAGACTGCATTCCACAAACACGCGGTTTTTTCTTATTAGAATTTGTTTATCTTCTAATAGTCTGCCTTAATTTTCAAAGATAATATAATACTATAATTCTGTTCAGGATGTCAAGTAAGTACATGGCAACTTTTTTAAATTAAAAACAGGACACGATCGGTAATATTGTCGAGTCAATCCGAGAGCTCGAGACTTTTAAAAGTATTTTTCTTCAAAGTTCATTTAACAGTAGGTATATTTTATAATAATAATAATATGTTTTAGATAAGAGCTATACAAGGTAAGTTTTTTGTCGTTGGACAAACGAAAACTATGACCTCTATCGGTTATAAAAACGATTAGAATCAAAAATTTATATAAATCAAAAAAAAAATCGAATGTCAGCTGTAGTACTATTACCATAAAACTGTTACGGCTACAGTATTAAAATTCTAGTTTTTGGTTTTATTTGCTTTTTTTTTATCTTTTAATACCTATTGTTTATGCAACCGATATAGAAGTCATAGTTATCGTTTGTACAACGATAAAAAAACTCACCTTGTATAAGAACCCTTTAAAAAATAAACAATGTGCAATACAAAATCTTTACCCAACTGCACGAATAGCCGATATAGTGTCAACGATCATTACCTTTACTACCGTGCACGAAGTGTTTTGCAAGGTTGCGGGTTCGATTCCCGCATGAGACAAATATTTGTGTGACACCTAAGAATTGATGTTCTTTGTGTATGTATTCTGATTTGAATGTTTGTAAACCCCCGTGATTTAATTACCTAGTGCGGGAGGCATTTCTTTTGACAAATTTCAGTGTTTGGGAAAAAAAATACATTCAAAATATTCATAGTCAAACCCGCAGCCAACACGTAAACGGAAAGTAGAAAGGGAAAATAATACTAAGCTACAAAGAGAAAGAAGGTTTCGTTTGGATTATCATTGAAGGCCATCCATTGACAATGCACGGTTTGCCGCCTTGCCGCGGTTTACTTCACTGTGTACCAATATAACAACACAAAACTGAACAGTGTTCGGATTCACGTCCATAATACATTGCCCATAGACAAAATAGTAAGGTTTTAAGAAAAATACTAAGAAATTAATTATATTACATGCATACTAAAATCAATGCATTATAGATTAAAATAAATGAAAACTTATCTTAAAGTATCCATTAATCAATGAACTTTATACTTTTTATTATATGCATATTATTTTTTAGAGATTCGTTAACTTATTAAACAATGCACAAATCAAACATTCCACTACTCTACTGGAAATCAATATTTAAAAAGTCGCATTAAGTTTTTTTTAATGTCTCAAGTTGATTCTAATTTGCTAGTAAACCACATAAAAAAAACAAGCTTTTTTATAAATCATCCAAATAAAAAAAAGACATTACCATATGTTTGTGTTAATGCGTATAATAGTACGAGCCATCTGTCTGTGAACTGAAAAAACGTCCGACACACCACGAGACGCCACGCCACACGCGACGCGTGACTCCCCGCGTCTCCGTAAACAAAGCCTAAGCCTTAGGCAACAAGCAGTTAGAAAATGATAGTACATAAGCTTTTCATGTAGAGTAGTAAAATACCCTATTAGAATCTGACCATTAAAATTTCTGATTTGTTTTATAGTTACTGACAAACCATATAAGCAAAAGGTCATATTATTACTAATAAGGTCAGGCACTATTTATAAGTGTAACACAACTAAAACACATAATGAGCATACTCTTGATATGAACCATTGTGACTCTCCATGTTTGAAATAAAAATCAAAATCAAAAATCCAAATACTTTTATTTCAAGTAGTTTCATTATATTATTATGAAATTTATAACTGTTTATTATTTGCGACAATATCGCATTACAATGAAAAAAAATACCATAAAAATATAAAAAATTAAAATCTATCATTAATAAAATTACCTTTGATTAATTTTAACCATCATTTGGAAAACATTGACTAATGTTATGAAAAAGTTTTGATAAAATGTTATAGACATATAAATAATTATTTATTTTGTAACAATAGAAAATATTTCAGAGAAATAAATTTTTAAAATACCATTACTTTTTATCGATGTTACAAAACGTTCATAACATTACCTAATATGATATATAATTAAGTTCCTAAATGCATTTTTAAATGTTTTTTTAATAAACATTAATGATGAAAATATAACAATTTAATATTAAAGTTTGAGTGGTTACCAAAAACACATTTGATATCTGCTAACATTCTGGCTGAATAATTTAAAACTATATGGGTACATAGACAATTTCTTGACGTCCGACGCCGTTCTTTTGGTAGCCGTCATGTTGGCAGCGCTGTTGCTAACGCCATTTTTGTTATACACTCGAAGCTTCGTAGGGTGATTTTTTTTTACTCATAGCGCTAACCTATAAGTGCGAAAGAGAAAGTCGAATAAGATTGTATTACGTAGCTTCGATTATTCCGAATATTTTCTTCAAAGCTTATTTACGACGTTTCTCATTGTCTATGCTGTAGATACGCATCCCGAGCGATACATACGGTGTAAAACTTTTAGTGACAAATGTATAGTAAAAATGAAGGAAAACGCCGTACTTAAGTGGCAAAAAGTATACAACCCTACCGGCCCGCAACCACGACCTCGCCATGGCCATCGCGCAGTCGCCATAAAAGATTTGATGATAGTTTTCGGCGGCGGAAACGAAGGGATAGTTCATGAACTTCACGTCTTCAACACCACCACAAACCAATGGTTCGTTCCTGTTACGAAGGGAGAAGTTCCTCCAGGATGCGCGGCGTACGGCTTCGTGGTCGACGGGACGCGTCTCCTCGTTTTTGGCGGCATGGTGGAGTACGGCAAGTATTCTAACGATCTGTACGAACTGCAGGCTTCAAGATGGGAATGGAAGCGTCTCAAGCCTCTGCCTCCCAAGCAGGGTCTCCCTCCGTGTCCCCGACTTGGTCACAGCTTCACTCTTCTGAATGGGAAGGTATACCTGTTTGGTGGACTAGCCAATGAGAGCGATGACCCCAAGAACAACATACCAAGGTACCTCAATGACTTGTACACCTTAGAGCTGTATCCAAATTCGGCAATGACAGTGTGGGATATACCCTTGACTTATGGACAATCGCCACCGCCGCGCGAATCTCACAGTGGGGTCTCTTATACAGACAGAAGCAGTGGGAAATCATCTCTGATCATTTATGGAGGTATGAGTGGCTCACGCCTCGGAGACCTGTGGGTGCTCGACGTGGACAGCATGTCATGGTCACGCCCTGAAGTTGGTGGTCCACCACCCCTGCCCCGCTCCCTGCACACTGCCACAGTTATAGGCCATCACATGTATGTCTACGGTGGGTGGGTACCACTTGTCCCAGATGAATCAAAACTTGCCACACATGAAAAGGAATGGAAATGCACTAATACCCTTGCCTCCCTGAACCTTGAGACTATGACATGGGACAACATAGCTTTAGACAAGTTTGAAGAGTGTGTCCCCCGAGCCCGAGCAGGTCACAGCGCTGTCGCCATCCAAACTAGGTTGTATATTTGGTCAGGCAGAGATGGCTATCGGAAAACTTGGAACAATCAAATCTGCTGCAAGGATCTATGGTATTTGGAGGTCGGAGTACCGCCTCAGGCAAACCGCGTGGCGCTCGTGCGCGCTGGCACAACTTCGTTAGAACTGTGCTGGCCCGCTATGAACACTGTAACAACCTTTCTTCTTCAAGTACAGAAATGCGGCAAGGTGACTCCTGCGCGGTTCCCTACCGCTGCTGAGCCATTAGTCGCCCCTCCGCCAGCGTCGCCTGTGGCCAGCCAGCCTGATGCAAGCAAAGCGTTCGGCATCACGTCTCCCGTCGCCAGCGGCCTGCCGCCCGCGGCCGAGGTGGCCCGCCCATCCGCCACCATCGCCTCTCCGGCGCCGGCGCCCGTGTCTACGCCACAGAAGATCGTGCCAGCTACCATCAAAGTACCAGCTCAAGCTACAGTCAAAATAACACCCAATACCCCTACCTTAAAACAAGCTACATACCAGGCGAAAACAGTAGTCAAGTCTCCGGCAGCACCAGCAACTCCTGGTTCCTCGCAGCAGATTAAGGTGGCTGCTGTGACACCGCAGGGAGTGACCAGGATCGTCAGTGGTGTGGGCACGCCTGGCACAGTACGCGTTTCCACAGCCCAATCTAACGCGCAGATCGTATTGGGCTCGGCCACAGCGGGCGGCGGCTCTACGCCACGTTTTGTACAGGTAAAGACCGGCACCAGCGCCGGCGTGCCAGTCAAACTTGGTCCAGGCAATATGCCTGTCAAGCTAGCAGGCAATGCGGTACCTCTGAAGATAGGTACAGCAAATCTCCAGGGCAAGATAACAGCTAACAGTGTACAGAAAGTTGGCCAAGTAGCCACCACGAACATGCCACTGAAACTGGGCGCTGGCAACGTTAAAATCGGAACAAGTAATGTTCTTGTAAAAACTGCAGGTGGTGTACCTATTCAGGCTGGTGTCAATCTCCAAACGAAAGTGGCAGCTGGTGTGCCTGTGAAATTGGGCGCCGGAAACCTGCCTGTCATAGCAAGCAGTGGTGGCGCGATACAGATCGCCAGCAGTGCGCTCGGCGGCCAACAGGTGAAGACGCCAGTCTACAAAATAGTGACGGCGAAGTCAGGCGAGCAAACAGTGACGTCGACAGCGAGCGCGGTCGCCGGCGGAGCCACGGTGCTGCGGCAGGCGGGAGGCAACGCCGGCATCCCCGTCATCATCAAGAAGACTCCCGGCGCCAACGCCCAGAGCAGCAATGCTCCTCAGTATGTCACGCTGGTTAAAACATCCACCGGTATGACTGTAGCGACGATGCCTAAGGTGGCGATGATGCAGAACCGGCCCAGCGCGCCCGCCTCGCAAGCGCAGAGCATTGCGCCAGGCGCCACGATCGTGAAGCTGGTGTCGACGAACACGGTGGGCGGCAACAAGATCATCACGCTGCCGTCCAACATGCTGCAGCTGGGTAAGTCGGGCGTGGGCGGCAAGCAGACCATCGTCATCACCAAGTCGGCGAGCCAGGCGGCACAGTCCAACCAGCAGCAGTGAGCGCGGCCGGCGCACCGCTGAACTGACGACTATTCTCAGAGTGAGAGTCCCCCGAGTGCGAGAGGGAGCGGGGCGCCCGGCGCGCACACTGTGTGACATGCGGTGGAGTTTTAGATTGTAAATTTCAATATTAAAAACACTGAGTGCGTTTCTCAGACTACAGTATATTCTAAATCATATTGAATATAGTATATGAGTCTTTTATATGTTATATGGGTCTGTGTAGAAAATGTCCTCATAGAGTTTTTACTAAAAATATTTTATTTACTCTTTTAAATTAATTATATTAATGTATGTGACTATGCACCAATTCCTTACATATGTTCAGATCTGTGCCCGTGTTGTAGACTTGGATACATGTATGTATGAGTTCTCTATCAGATGTTGATGGCCCCAATAGGAATTTACACTGAAGTGCCTGTTGTGCAGTTTTTGTGGTTTGATGTTGACCGGGACTAAGTGTTTGAGAATATAATTAATTATTTTTGGAGGAAGATGTCATATAACACAGAATAATTCATGTTAATTGTAAGACTTAAGTTTTAATACTTGTATTAGATATTTTTGTATGTTATTGGATTTTGTTATACAAATATGTTTAGTAAAGCTGTTTTCAAAAATTCATCTTGGTTTAAGTACAGAGAAGGCTGTGTCATTGAGGTACCCCTGAGGTGATGAAGTTAATTTTATAAATGTAACTCCTTTTTTTGCACACTCCAGTTTGGTTGTAATTTGCTGTCTTTAAAGGCTTAGGCCAGGTCCTAACATAATAACTGAAACAGCAGTTTAGGTTTGGCATAAACTAAATAATAATATTACTGGCCTATAAATGACCCGTTGCTGGGCACAGGGCTCTTCTCATGTAGAGAAGATACAAGAATTGATTATGAACCATATAATTAAATTCATGTGATTCACATCATTTATGAAATTTAGGGTACCTCATTGATGCAGCTCTCTGTATGATCATTGTCCAGTACATAGCGCTGCCTGAGAGCTACAGGCAGGATATTTTAATTGAACTAGGCAAGTACAAGACATACCAACTTTTGTTTGATGTAAAATGTCTTCCGCTTTATTAAGTTTCCAAAGAATTCTCCCTCAATGTATTCTGAGTTCGTTGATATGATTTCGGACACGACGTGTGTATGTAGCGTGCTAGAAAATATAAATTTATATTATATCAATATTCCCCTGATTTTAATGGCTGCAACATTAAATTGCATATTGTTCACAAAGTGAACGGTTATTTCGATGCGGCCATTAGAAACATGGCGACTTGTTTCTTAGTTTTAGTTAAATCACAACGTAGTATGCACTATTTAAGTTTTTTTATATGACTAGCTGTTGATTTTATGGCATTTTTGTTGTTATCAAGTTTTGGATCAATGTTGCAACTTTAAACTATGTTCTATTCGCAAGTTTCGAGGCTATTTACAGTATTGAGAACATCGCATTGATCTGAACGACAGCTAATACACTGAAATGCCTGTGCGACGGTGGCTCTGTATAAATGTGCCTGGATGGATTTGGGGAATTCTCAATAACATGTTCACGACATGAGAGGGCACCTCCATTAAAACTATGACAATTTCATTGATAATGCTATCAATAACTGTTCCGAAAATAATAATATAGGATAAAAATGCAGAATGTTGTTTTATGGCGCGAATTCGTTTTAAATCATGGAATAGGCGTCCACTCCAGTATGTCGTGTCAAAATGCAAAAATTGAATAATTTTGATGTGTTAAATATAATGTATTATTTAACTGTTGATCTCGTGTTAAGAATGATATTCTGCGTTTTTATATATTTTAGTGTAAGTGTCCTAGGTGTACGTACGTAGATTAATCATAAAATAATAAGGTAAGCGAGGTATGGAATGTAAATATCATTAAGTAGATAAATTTAATGTTATAGTTTGTTCATATTATGTTCATTTGCTTGAATAAACGATTTGGATAAGCGCAACTTTCATTTCCAGTTCTCTGAATGACGATAACGTCGTTGCGTAACGACAATATTAATTTGTAATGCATTATCTTTTTGTTTAGACATCAGAATCTGAGTAGGTCACAGAAAAAAATACATTTTATACAGACAGTGCACAACGCACAAGTACGTAATGTAATGCCATAGGTGCCTAAGTTTCTAGGTTTAAAATAATAGAATGTAGGTATACTGTTTGCTGCCACGACTTAAAAAAATTGTAAATAAATAAAACAAAGAGCTCATCAGTAACGATTTTGATGATTCTTAGAACGCTTGGTTGCCTATTTCTATAGATAAGTATACAACAAAGCGCATTGCGAAATTCTCTTAAAAGTGTGTTTAGCGCCATCTAGCATAACCGGTTAGCATCTTTATAAAGCTGTGTCTTTGGCGACGTAAACCACTATTATAGTACCACGAGATAGCACTATTTTAGAATAATATTTCTTTGTGTATTATTATGGAATGTAATTCATTTATCAATTATTGTAATGTATGTATGTATGTAGACTACAATAAAAGTGTTGATATTTAAACCTGAGATTCTTTTATTTTGTGTATGAAAAATAATTTGCAGTTTTCCTTGAAGCCACTAGATGGCGCACCAAGTATTGAAAGTTAAAGTTTCGCAAAAGAACTTGGAATTGTTATATTTATACTAATGAACATTTGATTGTTTTAACCTTAGTCTATCATACACATGATTAGAATTAAAATCCTTATAGGTCCACACCGTAGTTAACTTTTGTGAAGCAACACTGTAACTAGGTAAGTAAGTACATAATCTATAGCTTTTGTGGTTATTATTTTTTTTGTTACTCATCGCGTCTATTCTACCAATAGCGTAAATTTACTATTTTCAAAAGTTAGGCTAGGTACATTACCTACTTGACATATGGATACTAATACAGCCACACATTATACATGATTATACTAACAATATACCTAGGTATACCTAACAATATAGGTACCTCACTTTTTGGTATCGGATGTTCCAGTAACACTTAGAAACCTTGTTATAGGTACAAAAAGTAGGTAACTACCTGCGGTATGGATGACATTTAGGGATTTGTAGGACTTTCGTATTCCTTTTGCATTTGTATTCCTACATTTGGTTTTCCTTTCACAATCATTAATTACCTATACCAAGCAATTCTTATAGAAAAAAATATATTTAAACAGTTTTTCTGTGCTATTTAAATTTGTTTTATATTGTTCTTGATTCTAATTACTATCTACTTGACTGCAGGTACCTAATTTTTTACCATTTTTATCTGATACCTTCGTTGTCTCTGATTCCATACCTAACACAAGTGCTTTAGGTAACTATTTTTTTAAATTGAGCATCACCTTTAATACCTACGTAAGGCATATCATTTTCTTTCATAATATATTGATCATACTTTCATTATTCTTATTATAGGTACCTCATTAGGTACAAAGTTAAGTACCTTCTTTGGGTTCAGAGCAACATACCTATGTGATGATGTCTACATTTCGAATTGTTTCGTTGTTAAAGAGAAATGTATGAATAATAATTAACCTCTTAGGTAGGTAAGTTCGTACCCCTAGTTATTCTATTACATACTAATAGAGTTCTTTCACTACGTAAAATAACAATACCACAGATGTTAGGTAGGGCCTAATTAGATACTTGCCCCACTTACTTTATCTTTTACTTCGATACGTTGGTATTTCTATTTCAAAGGAATTGGTAATTTATTCGCGGTATTTTAAAAAGTGCTTGATACGTCATTGATACTGAGAAAGTAGTACACCTGCAAGTTACCTACATTACGGTGTATGACGCAGTACCTGTAGGGACTCACTTATTTGTTAAATTAGTAGTTAATAGGTAGTTACAATGTTATAATATTAATAGGTATAAGTATGCTAATGAATAACCTAAGATCAAGCTGGTGATTCTTAAACACACCTAGCTCTTATTTATTTGTACCTAACCTACCTAAGGCATTTTATCACCAAACCTTACAATATCAAGAAGGGGTAGGCTGAGCTATCTTCGTTTTTAACTTTTTTCCACTTTCGTTGTAGCGATAAACTAAAGTTACCACAAATCAGATTAGCTCGAGCTATACCTAGGTACCTATTAATCCCCAACATACGACGGGTAGGTGGAAGCCCTAGGCGGAGGTGGAGGGACAATCAGGACGCCTTCAACAAATAGTGGCCTAAGTTAGTTAGGAATGGTTTGGGCTCAATAATAATAATACTTATTATCTTTTGTTTATTAGGTTATGTGTATACGTCACGTTCCTGTACCTACGTACCTATATGACCAAAACACATCCAGCTAAAAGTAATGAACCTTGTAAAAGATTCGTTTATTTTTTAATTTATGTAATTGCTCCAGTTCCTTACTTACACAGTGCTAGGTAGGTATACAGCTGAAACCACTAAGTTGAGAATAAGAAATCCAGTTTCTTAGTAACCCAACCGCCCGTCAATCACCCTACGATACTTTCGGTGCCCTAAATAGAGGTCCCAGCCCCCTTGTGCATGTTTCCTGAGCCGGTTGCAGCTGCGGACCTTTTGTTGCGTCTCTAATACCTACCTACAAAAAGATAAAGACGATACAAATTATGTAAATTTTGTATTACAATGACGGCTTTAAACGAAATGTATCTTATTAAAGACAAGCTGTCCCCCGCGACTTTGTTCGCGTGTTTTAGTTTCAACGGTTTTTCATTTTTGCATCATTTTTCATTTATGTTCCGCTCCTATTGGTCGTAGCGTGATCTTATATATCCTATAGCCTTCCTCAATAAACGGACTATCCAAAACAAACAGATTTTTTCAATTCGAACCAGTAGTTCCTGAGATTAGCGCGTTCAAACAAACAAACAAACTCTTCAGCTTTATAATATTACTATAGATTGTGTTAATGTTCGTTTGCTTAAGATATCCAAATTAGCGTTTGAAATCCAACTAGCGCTGTAGGTACTTATGAGTCCTACACATACCTACATAAAATAAAAAACCTAGGTAGGTACTGATCGTTACCAAAAAGTTGTCTTACTTTTATTTTTAAACCTATAAAAACTATTAAAATTATCTGTTTATAGACGGTACAGGTCGGTACAGTATGTATCAAACAGCAATAAGTAGGTACCTACCTATTGTGACCTCCTCCTATGACGTCTACTTGCCACCAATGCTCGGGACACATTAATAAGTGTCGGCGGTGTCATACACTCGCGACACTCTTGACACTACGTCTTAGTTCGCAACTATCTAACTGGAAACTATAAAGTGTTTAGGAAAGTCACTCCGCGAAGTTATTCCTTTAAAAATGTACCAGATCAAAGTTAGATACGTTTCTCTGAGAGGGTGGGTGCTGATGTTTGCACTTCATGGTTTATTTTTAACTGAAGTAGTTAGTTTTGAAATATAATAGTGTTTGCGCCTTGGGCAGAGGTACTGCAGGTGCGGATCCAATTGCACCAATAATTATGTGTTTTTACCTTACACACAAACCTCTATGAAACGTTAAAATACCACTTATTATAATATTATTTATTTATTATCAAATCATTACAAGTAATCTAAGTATTATTTCAAACTATGGTCCACAAAACTGTATTAAACAGTTCGTCTGTGGTCTCCAATGAGTTTTGCTGTGTTTAAATTACTTATGTACCTACTTGGGAAGAAAAACTGTAGGTATACTTTTTGTTGCTAGTATTTATACCTATAGCTGCTACCTAATGAGACTTCTTTAAAGAAGCAGTTCAATGCCTAAGTTATCAAATAAAAGTGCAGCATCTAAGACTATCTATTGAGTTAGAGCTGTTACAATAGCGCTGAGAGCCGAGAGCCGAGAGCCGAGTGCCGACAGATGCTGTTGTCCACAGTGCATTAGACACAACACGTTTGTATGTATTGTGGCTGCAGTTATATTGAATTTCTTACCTAACGTTAGCCTAGCTTGTTGGCAGGATGCAATAGATATCGTGCCTCGTCAAATAACGGGTTCAAATTGGTACATTTACAGGTGCTTATTAAACGAACTATTCAATAAATTTTAATCTTCAGCCTAGTCTTTTTGTCACGCTATGTTAGGGTCGGATTCCAGTCTTTCTGGATTCAGCTGAATACTGTTCTTTACATGGAGCGACTGCTGTCTGTGTCTTGGCTACTTTTAACTTGACTTTTACCTACTGCATTTCTTTTGGTAGTGTTTAATCAGCCTGAATTTTTTCGTATTTATAGAATTATTACTTTACATAAGGTAGGTACTAAAAGTATGAATAGCCTATCATTGTTGTTATAACCGGCACGAAAAATGTAACGCAGCTGTATAACATCTGTAACGACGCGACTGTAACACAGGTTTTACCTAATGAAGAATGTTACTAGGTATGCCAAATCGCTTGAAATTTTGTCTCAGTAAAGCCTGTATGTATACAAATACACTAGTTTTTGTTGTAGTCAAAAATACCTAGTAGTTCTGATTTTATAAGCATTCAAAGTTTCAAAAAATATCGAGTCCCGCTAACAGTCACGTGACCGCTTGTGACGTCATATCACAACGCCGCAAGCTCAAGCGCGGGCTGCGCCCACCTTAATATCAAGTCGCCAGCGGTTATAGTAGGTGTTATAGCTTGCGCAGTATTTTGTTGTGTTTTCGTCCGAGTATTACGTTAATAGTGTAATAATAGTAAATATTGTTCGATTAATAAAATTGGTGAAGGATTTGAAAAAGGGCAATCGGATAATCTACCTAAAATAGATGGATTAATTGGTTGCGCATTATTTATCAACCAATAGAGATTTCGTTGCCGCCGAAAGTACACAATATAAAGATAGAGGAATCTGGTCTTTTTTCAAAGAATAAGTGACCTATGATTGGTGCCTCGCCTGACAGGCTTACCTACTGATGACTGCGTTATAGAAGTAAAGTGTCCAATCAAGGCAAACACTTTTATTACGTATTTATAGTAAAGGTAAACTAGGCAAAACATTATCCTAATCTATACTTTAATATATAAAGCTGAAGAGTTTGTTTGTTTGAACGCGCTAATCTCAGGAATTACTGGTTCGAATTTAAAAATTATTTTTGTATTGGATAGTCCGTTTATTGAGGAAGGCTATAGGCTATATAATATCACGCTACGACCAATAGGAGCGGAGCATAAATGAAAAATGTTGCAAAAATGAAAAACCGTTGAAACTAAAACAGGCGATCAAAGTCGCGGGGGACAGCTAGTGTAATATAGTTTTATTAAAACTCTATAAATAACACAAACATTGGTGGAAAATGGAACGTACGTAACCTCAAAATCTTATATTTTTAATACAATAAAATAAACTTAAATGTATTTTGCTTAAAACACTAGGAAGTTACTTTAAATGAAATAGACTGCTTTGCAGACTAACTATTCCACATGCAGAAATCACCACTGAATCTAGCAGGTCGACTTGCTTTAGATCTACCCAAGCGTGTGGCAACATGAACTCAAAGAATCTAAGCTTCAGTACTAATATTTATTCTGTGATCTAAGTCTGCCGATAGCTCTTTCTACGTGTATCCGTAACGCTGCATTTTTTTTTGTCTCCAAAACTTTTTTTTTGGTCGGTTTTACTTTAGAGCTCACACTAGGTCTGATCAGAGCTCACACTAGGTATGTCCATTTTGTTGTAGCAAATGCGTAATATTTTTGAAACCTTTGACTGCCAATACTGCTGATCCTTCAGGTAAAGTTTGCAAAATACCACAATCTTTACATTTAGGCACAACACATGATTTCCTAGTATTTGGATTGGACACTTTTAAAAGTATTTAAGTATAATTTCGACGGTACGGGCGCGCGTCCGCGAGCGTACTTAGAGCAGGGGCACACGATGCGTTGCGGCGCCGCACCGCAAAGATTTCACCGTGTCAGTGGGCACACGAGCGGTGCTGCGCCGTAACGTTATTATGTCGCAGCGGCGCCGTAGCAGCGTTGGACAGTCTGTTAATGAAAATGGATCGTAAAAGACGTCTGTTGTTGGCCCTACTATTACGGCAGTTACAGAAGATTTAATTAAAAGTAATAATTTTGGCAATTTGCTCCCATGCTTTTATTTTTAAAGTCTTCATTGGACTTATCCCAAAGGATTTTCCGTTCTTGGAGTAATGTAAATAGGTAGTCTTTATCAATAACATCTAGGTTGGCACTCATTTTTTAAAACCTCAAATACAATAAACAAAATATTTAGAAAAAAAATCGAAACGAGCGAGCGTGTGTCTTTCCTTGTGACGCAAAACAACTGAGCGGTGCCGCTCCGACGTCGCTACGCATTCACCCCTCCCCACCTCGTCTTGGTAGTTGCAAGTCCGGTGCGGCGCCGGAGCGCATCGTGTGACATGCCACAGATATTTCTATGTAAGACGACGCAGCG
Organism: Diachrysia chrysitis; assembly: GCA_932294365.1. Classification (NCBI taxonomy): domain Eukaryota; kingdom Metazoa; phylum Arthropoda; class Insecta; order Lepidoptera; family Noctuidae; genus Diachrysia; species Diachrysia chrysitis. The sequence goes on along the minus strand of OW028659.1, from coordinate 245,305 downwards.
ACACCGCTCCGGCGCCGCACCGCCGCCGCAACGCATCGTGTGCCCCCGCTCTTAGTGAGCCAGACTGAGCGTGTTGTACAATGACGTCACAACGTCACCGGCAGCCCGCGTCGTGCGGTTCAACTTGTTTTACTTCTAAATCGGAAACTAATTGACGTATCGAAGTAATTCTTTCACTAGTATTTTTTATTTTTGACAGAGAATATGGAGAGCTAATAATCAAAATTTGTTAACATTCTTCATTCAGACACCAGTCTCTAACTAAATTATGTGCAAATAATTTTACTTTTTTCTAACGATTCCGGTGATGCTTTAACAGCATCGGACTCGTCTTCCTCCACCGACGGCTTTACTGAAGTTGTTGGCAAGGGCAAGAAGCGCACCCGTAGGACCAAGTCACAACAGGTGCCTTCTAAAGCCGCCAAGACTGGCGCCTCGCCTCCTTCCGTCGACGCTTCGGCGTCCCAGCCCGCTGCTGAGCCCGCGGCCTCGCCCGCGCCCATGACCACCCCACTGGTGTCCAACACCATGCCCCAAGATTCGTCAGCCCCTAAGAAGGGCGGCTCGGTCCCTCCTCCAATCTTCCTTCAGGAGAAAGGAAAGTGGACCGAGGTCTCCAAGTGGTGCACGCAGCACCAAGTCAATTACTTCCATGCCCGCTCTGTCAAGGACGGCATCAAAATAGTTGTACCCACAGCGGCCGACTTTCGGTCGCTCACCCGTATGCTGCAGGAGAGAGCCCTGCCGTACCATACATTTACCCTCCCGGAGGAGCGGGTCCTCCGGGTCGTCATTAAGTCTGTCCCTGCGGACATAGGCTCTAGGGAGATCCTAGACGACCTTCGAGCGCAGGGTATCCCTGCCCTAGAGGTACACCGTATGTACCGCGGGCGGGGTAAGTCACCCTACGAAATGGTACTCGTCGTTGCTGAGAGATCAGCGGACGGCAAGTCCATATTTAATATCAAAACCGTATGCCAACTCTCTGGCATAAAAGTCGAGGTGCCGTACAAGCGCGCCGACGTTGGCCAATGCCACCGTTGTCAATTGTACGGCCACTCGCAACGTAATTGTTTCGCGCGCCCTCGCTGCGTGAAGTGCCTCGGCGAGCACGGAACGCCCGATTGCCCACGGCCCAAGGACCGCACCCAGTGCGCTGAGCCCCCTAGCTGCGTTCTCTGCGGCGAACAGGGTCACCCAGCCAACTACCGCGGCTGTCCGAAGGCCCCGAAAACGAAAACCGTCGCGAAACGGCCCGTCGCCCGTGCGCCGGCCCCCGCGCAAAACCCCGCGTCCGCTCCGCCGCGTCTCAGCCCGCAACGCCCAACCGGGGCCTGCTGGAACATGGAAACGCACGCGCGCGCGTTCCCTGCCCTCGCTTCTCCTCCTAAAGGGGTTGCGTCTCTCCGCGCTTTACAGGGACCCGCTGTCCCTCGCATCCCACTTACCGCATTTAAACCCGCGCTTCTACCAAGACCCGCGCTCGCGTCACCGTCGGCCGCGGCCCCTCTGGCCCCGACGCTTCCGGCCGATATCACAGCGTCGGTCAAGAATTACATAGAGGTGTATGAGTCGTTTGACTTTAATCGCATCCGTCTTATGGCGGAGGCGATTAGAGCCAACCCCAACCCTCTGCACGCCCCTTTCATTAGGGAGCAGTTCAGCGATGTGTTCGCCGCATACAAAGCCGCCGCGTTCTAATGGCTACTAACACCGGTAAACTCAAACCCCGATCCCTTAAACTAGGATACTTTAACGCGCATAGCATTAATAAAAAACGCGACGAAATTGCTACTTTTCTCCGTGATCATCAACTCGACGTTTTTCTTGTACAGGAGACCTTTCTTAAACCGTCTCATAAAAACCCGCGAATCGCGAATTACAACTTAATCCGTAACGATCGTACCAGAGCCGTAGGCGGCGGCACGCTCATTTACTTTAAAAGGTCACTGTACTGCGTTCCGATGGATCCACCCTCGCTGTCGCACATCGAAGCCTCCATCTGTCGTCTTGGCATGACCGGGCATCGACCTTTGTATTTAGTTTCAATATATATTCCTCCGTCATCAGAGAGGGTCGACTTACGACATGACCTGCGAGCTCTTCTAGCTCTAGGCGACTCCGTCCTTATGGCGGGCGACCTAAACGCGAAACACGAGGCGTGGAATTGCCACACTCGTAACAACCGAGGTAGACATCTTGATCTTCTTAGCTCCGAATTAAACTTCGATATCATCGCTCCGATGAATCCCACTCATTTTCCCGCGAACGTCAACCACCGCCCCGACATACTAGATATAGCTTTACTCAAAAACGTCAACCTAGCGCTTCGGTCCATTGAAGTTATTCATGAATTAGATTCTGACCACCGACCAGTGATCATGTCCTTTAGTCCGCGAGTAGGTCCTCCAGACGCTGGTCAACCCATCCCCACTAAGATAGTTACGAACTGGACAAAGCTTGGGACTCGCCTTAAGTCAGTCCAATCCGCGCACCTAGACTCGATACCGGACAATGTAGAATCCGCGACAGACGCTATAGCCGCGATCGACTCCCTCACTGAGCACGTGCAGTCCCTGGTGAACGAGTGTTCGCGGTCGGTACCGGTGACAGAAGACTCTCGCTGGCTCCTACCGGACGACGCCCGTGCCCTATTGACGGAGAAGAACGCGGCTATACGCGCCTACGACACCTATCCCAACGACTCCAATCGCGCCCGTATGCGTTCTCTACAGCGCGCTGTTAAGAAACGCATAAGGGCTCTGCGTGAGGATCGGTGGGATAGGTTTCTCGACCAATTAGAACCTAACCATCACGCGTTTTGGAACCTTCAACGTAGATTACGTAGTTGCGACGAAGCGGTCATGCCCCCGTTGAATCGTTCGAATCAGAGCCTCGCCTTTGAAGACGACGAGAAAGCGGAATGCCTGGCCGACAGCCTGGAGGCTCAATGCACGCCCAGTAACCTTCCGGTCGACCCGGCCCACCTCGCCAGAGTTGACGCCGAAGTCGAACGTAAGGCCTCGATTCCTCCTTCAGAGGACCCGGAACACCCTCTCGCGCCGGTAACAGTAGACGAAGTACGTTCTCTTATCAAGGACCTACACCCTCGTAAAGCGCCCGGTTCAGACGGAGTCACCAATAAGGTGATTAAACTCTTCCCTCCAGCATTAGTTATCCTCTTGACAGGCATCTTCAATGCAGCATTAGGCAACAATCTCTTTCCACAGCAGTGGAAAGAGGCGATAGTCATCGGCATCCACAAACCCGGTAAACCGAAGTCTGAGCCAACTAGTTATCGCCCTATCAGCTTACTCAAGGTCCTTGGGAAGCTATACGAGCGAATCATCTACTCCCGTTTAATGGATTATGCCGAGTCCAGGAGTCTGATACCCGACGAGCAGTTTGGTTTTAGAACCGAACACTCGTGCGTCCAACAAGTCCACCGCATAGTCGAGCATATAAGCGCTGGTTTTCAGCGTGGACGGCTCACCGGTGTGCTCTTCTTCGATATAGCGAAGGCCTTCGACAAGGTCTGGCACAACGGCTTGATCTACAAGCTGTACCAACTCGAAGTGCCAGATCGTCTCGTGCACATCATCCGTGACTTCTTGTCGAATCGCTCCTTTCGCTATCGCGTTGAAGGCACACTCTCTTCCCCTCACCCGATCCTTGCCGGAGTCCCGCAAGGCTCCGTCCTCTCTCCACTCCTCTTCTCGCTGTATTCCAGCGACATTCCACGCGGTGGCAAGCCCCAAGTAGCTCTGTACGCCGACGACACGGCCATTTATTATTCAGGTACCAGCACCTTAGCGATAGGTCGAACTCTCCAGACCGCGGTCACGGCCCTCGGGAAGTGGTTCAAGAAATGGAGAATCGAAGTCAACCCTACCAAAAGCGCAGCCGTACTATTTAGTAGAAAACGGCGGCTTCCCACTCCCGCTCCACCCATAACCCTCTTCGGCAAGCCTATCCCTTGGGAGCAGCAAGCCAAATACCTGGGTGTGATCCTTGATCAGAAGCTTAGCTTCGTACCTCATATCAAAGCGGCACGCGCGCGAGCCGCCTTCGCCCTCGGCCGACTTCATTGTATGTTGAACAAGCGCAGTAAACTCTCTCTTGCTTGCAAGAAGAGAATTTACACTGCGTGCGTCAGACCTATTATGACTTACGGCAGCGTCGTATTCTCTCACGTACCCGATTATCGACTCAAACGAATGCAAACTCTCCAAAACCTTTTCATGCGTAGAGCCACGGGCGCTCCAGGTTACGTTCGTAACTTGCAGCTGCACTGTGACTTAAAGCTGCCCACAATCAAGCAGTTCATGAAACGCGCCGCGACCCGTTTCTTCGACACCGCCGAAACCCACCGTAACCCGCTAATCGTAGCGGCCGCGCGATACCGACCTTCAGTCATCTCCAAGATAAAACGTCCTAGACACACTCTCTCCTATCCCGACGATAAGACAACGCTTCTACAAGAAGCATTCGACTTAGCTAGCAGTAGCAATACAAAACACAACCGCCGTATACTACGTCCTCGCCGGCGAGGCCCGTCGCGTATTATAAATAATATAATAGTAACGTAAATGTTACCCCCCCCGTCCCTAGATCAAGCTGGCCCGAGCCGGCCAAACTAGCAATAAAAATATGTCCCTAAATAATAATAACTCAGATCCAGCCATCCCTTGCTGTTTTTGCCTTATTAAGATAGTCAGCAACGCACTAAGTCGAGGTTCGAATCCCGCAGGGGGTGCCCTTAGTGAACGTTGCTGACGTAGTTAGTTTATTTTACTTGCTCTGGCTGGAGGCCTTACGGTTCTCGCCAAAAGTCCGGTGAAGCAGTCAAAGCCTGCGCTCAGGCTAACTGCAGTAGACCTCTTCCAAAAAATTCTTTTAATTTTACTTTGTAACTAGGTACCTCTGCCCCTCTAGACAAGTGGCATTTCGACAAGCGTTAACGATTATAGAAATCGCTTAAATGACAGTAAATTTATGGGAATGACAGTTCGTTTCGATAAGTCACGTGACTTGAACTTGTCACTTGCATACATTTAAACGATTCGATCAGCGTTATCGCTTGTCGAAATGACACTTGTCTAGGGGGGCTGTTCTTTTGAGGATGAGAAAATAAAGTTGTTATACTTTTGAACATGAATTATAATTCTAAGAATAGTTTTCAAATACTTAAGAAGTAGCTACAAATAAAAAAAAACGAGCACGATATCCAGGAAGCAGAGTACAAAATTGTTATTTTATAACACATTGAAACAAACAAGTGATACGTGTCAAAGTGTTTATAAAGGCCAGTCTACAATCGAACAGCACCAGCGGAGTGTGTGCAGGCAGTGTGAACGTACGGACGGCGCGTTTCCACCTGTGTAAGCATGAACAAATTGCTCGAATGCTCAGGCTGCGCTGTGAGGCTGTGACGCCTCCTGAGCAATCGATACGCAAAAATACAGACGTCTGACGTCGCGTATTACTAGCAAACTACGAGAACGTGTTTTGTGCATATTGGCGCTGGTGGAGACAAGGCCAGCCGAGTACTACCGAATTAATCATATTTAATTATTAATTAAACGTTGCTTTGACATGCGTTTGTTCTCGTTTCTATATTGTAGTATGTTGACAGTAATAAAGTTGTAGTCGTTTAATGCAGGTAAAAACATGTTCAGCAGTGTGACCATATCCATGAATTTATCCCCCTAGATAATCGAATAGGTACATACTTTGCGTGAAGGAAAATATCCTTGATAATGTGCCAACGTGGCAGCCTAGATGTAATGGTCTGATGGCGATAGAGTGAGCTCGGTGTGATTAATGCCTGTCCTTTCTCCGTATGAGAAAAATTGGTCTGCCCAAAATGTATCGACTTTTATTCTTGCAAAAGAACTACTTATTTAAAGCTGAATAACGAAGAAATTTAATTTTTAGGTATATAATAACATTTGGTCTGAGAATTGTTCTTTCATCAAATACCTATATATCTATACATATTATAAAACAAAGGCCTCGCCGCGTCTGTCTGTCAGAACGCAGTAAACTAAGAAAACGACCGACCAGATTTTCATATAGTTTATAGTTCATAAATTTTTTGTCCACCGGAGCGAAGCCGGGGCGGGATGCTTCTATTTTGTTACCTTACCACAAAGGAGAAGAATAACAAGCATAATATTGCCCTAATATAAAATTACACTTATTATTTTAATTATTTGTTACGTTTGTTGCATGCGGAGCGAATATTTGTAATTAAATACAAATAATAGAAGGAAAAACTTAAACCTCAGGCAGGACTCAAACCTGCGACCATTGGCTTGACGCGCCAGTCGCTTTACCAACTAAGCTACCGAGGTCACTGCCTGGAAGTCATTTAGGGCGACGTATGCGACATCTAGTTAATTGTATTTAATTATAAAATTACACTTTATTAAATGAATGCTAAGCTAGTTAGGTATTTAGTAAGTTCAGTCAATATAAAACCACAGTTTTGGTTAGACTGTAGATAACAATGAATATCATCCGTTCAGAACTCTAGCGAAAGTTTAAGAATAGTAGGTGTCGACAGTCTGGGTGATTTCTATCTAGATCAGGGTTCCGCAGGGTCTCCTTAGTGTTCGAACTGCCGATATTAATTACCAGAACGTGAATGGGTTACATATGTATGTGAATGGGTGACATATGTAACCCATTCAAAAAGTAGGGTAACACTACCTACTTTTTATAGAGCCGAAAGCTGGACCGAGCACTATGAACTCTATTATAGTATCTACTCTATACCTTGTAAATTGAAGGCGCGCCAGGTAAGTACTGAGTTTCCTTATTTGTTTTCATTACCTAGATATGTATACCTGGATCTTAAAAGTAGATAAGTCAATAGATACTTCTTTCAACTTTGTTAAGTTCTGGAACTTAGTTTTAAAATTATTGTTTACAATTTAGCAATCACCAATCTTAGGTATTTTAAATATTGCAAAAGAAAAAACGTACCCATGCCTTGTAGGTAGGGTCTTACAAAACACATGTACGAAATAAAAACAGTATGAAAACTGCCAAAAACAAGACAATTTGTACAAATGATGCGAGCGTTGACGCGTGTTCATCACGTCAATGTCAATATATACTTCAATCAGTCGGCACGGTACGGCGCGCCGCGACACGGTGCGGCGCGGCGCCGCGCGGGACAGAGTGACGGATTTAAAACCTAATCATATTCGAACCTCATTATGTTTTATTGCTATATATTTGTGATGTGGATTAAGTATGCGTGTTGTATGACAGTGTTTGTTTATTGATTGTTGCTCTACATTCAGATACAAAGTGAGAGCAATTTTCAAGGGAAGACTTGCGACACACGTGTGTGGGTACATACCCAGAAAGAGATCTATTGTATGACGTACAATTGATTTTATTAGTTTTGATAAATACCTAGTTTTAGAACCCTAAGATTGGACAATCTTAGGAAATAAAAATTGGATATATATCGGAATAATCGGATTAGATTGAAAAAATCGTAATAATCGGATGAAATGAAATTAAGAACTTTTAAATAAATATATATATATATAATATATATATCTTAATTTCATTTAATCCGATTATTACGATTTTTACGAGACACGGGCAACAGCCCGTGTCTCGTCCTGCCACAACAACCTGTGTCTGTGTCATTTATCGTGACAAAAAGTGGACTTTGTCTTTTCTTAGGACCCAAGCTTATCCCATACCAAGTTTTATCCAAATCGGTTCTGCGGTTTAGCCGTAAAGCATAACACACAAACAAATAGACCGACAGACGTTAGAGTTACTTTCTCATTTATAATATTAAATATGGATAAATAAGGATTATAACTATAAAAGAAGGTTGTTATGTGCTTTGTAAATAAAAACAGCAACAATTCAAAATATATTTTTATTTTGATTCGTATATAAAAACTTACATATAAAATAAATAACAATTTTCTTAAACCTAGTTTAATATAAAAGGCACTCGTTTGTGTAAATGATGATGTTTTTCGCCAACTAGCTCAATAATGTGACGTTAACAAAAACATTACAAGCTTTAATTGTAAGTTTTTTTTTTACATAGGTGTAAATTTATCTCTTCGGTCTTATAATTTTTTTAACATTATTATTGTCAATATAAAACGTAATTAATGTTCTGTTTTTAACCTCCAACGCAAAAAGAGGGGTGTTAAGAAGTGTCTATGTAAGCATTCAAATTTAAAGTTTCACAAAGTTATTAGTCAAAATAAATACTGGAACTTATAAATAATTAATCATTTGTATTTAATTTAAAGGACAGACTTCTATGAACAACTCATTAAGTATCTTATTTGATTAATTTTAGAAGTAACAACATTAATTCTGTACCTACTTCTTAGTAAAGTTTGATGTTATTTCGTTACAAAGAATAGATAATATCCTATTTTTAGGAAAGTTATTTTTCACATCGTATGAAATATTGTATAACTACAAAATAATTGTAAGTTTCAGGTAACGTTTTTTAAATTAAATACTTGACATAAATTATAGAGCTAGGTGACTTATGTCTTTTTTTGTGCCAATGTCAATGGCCGGTTTTTGTATTTTTTTATGCACATGATTTAAATAGATCTAGATATACTCTGTCGGCTTAGGTAATTAATTACTTTAATGTAAATAAACCTGAGATGACTTTTGATGGTAAAAAAAAACGTCATATAATTGTAAAATTCTAAGCAATATTTACATCCATTGTTTTACAGAATTATGAAATGCGTTTGTTTTTATTATTGACGTTTATAGTTTACATAAAGCGACAGAGTATAATGTAATTTTACTTAGTAACTAGTAATCATCACATATGGTAAAGGTCGGACACTCAAACGTCCCTCAAACTTAAGTCCCGGTAGTTTACACGGTGAAATGTATTTAGGGACAGTTAGACATTTATAAGTAGTGAGTTTAGTTTGAGTATAGTCGTGTGAGAGTATTATGGTTCAGTGGCGTGAGGTGTGGTCAGCCGATCAGGCCGCAGGTGACCAGGCTCAGACAACTCCTGCTCGTGTTCTGTTTCTCAGGGGCAACGGACACAACCTTATTCTTCTTGATCTTCTTGCCGTTGGCGTCGTATTTCTTTTCTTCCTGTAACAATAGTTTGATTGTTTACTTCATAGAACGAGGCAATTTTGAACAAAAAAAAATACTTATTTTTTCTATCTTAAAACTAATAAGCTGATTTAGATGAAAGTAACACTGTTTCCTTAGGTAAAGTAAATTTAAGTAAAACAAAAATGTACTTTTTATTATTATTATTCTATATATTTAAGAAATACTACTATACACACTCTGTATAAAATTCAACTCTCTACCTATAACGATTCATGTCTGTCCGCTGACAGGCCAACGGACGGATAGTGGAAGCTTAGGTACGGAAACCTAAAACGTACGGGGTCAAATAGGGTATACGTGCACCTACAAATATTTAAATAAGTTTGAAACCCTAACAGATTACCAGAGTTTTATTTGCAGTTAAAAATGTTATTCAATTCGTTTTTAATTCTAAATAGTAATTAAATATTATCAAAATACAAAAGATATCTTAACAGTACCTACAGATGATTGTCAAGATACGTAGGTGAGCTATTCGAAGCGACTAATCAAGCTAAAGCAAGCGCCGTCTTATCCTTCGTTCATTGTGTACTATTCACTCGCGAACGAACGCTATTTGTAAACAGTTGTCTCGTTGGATTGTTTCAGTCTTTGTTTGAAAGCTAACACTTACAGAAAATTACTTAAGTTAAGAGCAAATTAACTTGATTCTACTTATTAAAGATTTCGATTGTGAAAGTACAATTTTTGTAATTTCACAATCGAAATCTAAATTAAAATAAATTAATTCATTTAAATTTTTGGTTACAGATTTTTATTTATTACTTGCCCGCCCCGGTTTCCCGAGGCTCCGTCCGCATGGATGTCGGTTATCGCGGCAAAAAGTAGCCTATGTCCTTTCTCAGGCTCTAGCTGTCTGTGTACTAATTTCATTTAAATCGGTTCAGTAGTTTTGGCGTGAAAGCGCGACAAACAGACAGACAGAGTTACTATCACGTTTATAATATTAGTAAGGATTGTATTTTAGTATATATTATTCCGTACGTTTGCTATATCAAACTGGCAATATGATATAAATAAAACTCTTACAAAAAATGAGGCTTCTTTGCAATAACAGCTAAATAATTTGGAAACGTTATATTTATTACATAACAAAAACCGCTTACTTTTAGTTTTGTCGTCGAGCTTATAACTCCCTCCACGTGTCAACTTTGGACCACGTGTTGATAAAAACATTTAAGAAATCCTGCGCTACTTAATGAAATCTCATAAAAACTAACGATGCCTACACAACTACTGCACTTGGTCAGTGTATCGACAAGTATGTAATATTTAGCGGTACGCTACGTACGATAAAGCAGGGAAGCTAAACAATTGGCTCGTAAATATAAAGGAACTAGTCTTCAATAAAAAAAATGATTTTTTATAAATGAGAAATGTTCCTATAATGTAATACCTACTTGGCTATCAGTCTGGGTAAATTTAGTAGTACCAAAAATTTGTATTTATAGTTTCAAATATGTTCTTAATGCTAGTTATTTTCAAATCGCAGATTTACTATATTTGTATATTATATAATATTTCGATTAATTTTTATTTTATATCTAATGTAATATTTAGTCGATTTGACCAATGTGTTACGCGTCTCTGCTATAATGGTGAAAGGTTTGATATGATTTTCCTGAGAGGCAAGCCGGGTGCATACATGTAGCATGGTTAGGTTTAGACTATTGTTTAGTATGTAACTATGTATATTGTATATTTTTGCTGATCTAAATATCAAAATTGTTGCATTATTTATTTTTAGTATATAATAATGTAGGTTATTTATTAAACTTACAACTGGAATAATACATGCACAGGATGCACAAAAATATATTTTAATTTAAATTCTTATTTTTAAAGATTAATCATTTTGCATCGAAAAATTACATGAACTGACTTCATAGAGGTAGTAATGTATGTAGTTACATAAAGTGCTATCTGTAATACGTGCTAGTGATTATCGTTTCTAAGATAAAGTATATCTTAATCACAGATAGCAGCCATTGATGCAGGCCGCTAGACGCGATACGTGTGGTGACGTCACTGACGAACATTTGTTAGTTAACAAACATTTAACTTGCATAAAGAGCAATAGGTTAGTACCAAGTCATAATTAAGTCTAGACTACTAAGTTCCTATGAGTATGAATCCCGTAAGTTATGTCTCTAATAATAATAAATAAATGTGAACAACACCACATACATTGCTCTGAACCCAAAGTAAGTAGCTAAAGCACTTGTTTATGAAACCAGATACAGCCAAACTACCACAAACACCCAGACCCTAAACAAAAAAGAAAAGTGGTTTTCTACATTGACCCGTCCGGGTATCGAATCCGGAACCTCGGAACTAGCGACACCTTGAAAATCGGTTAATACGCCACTCGACCAAGGAGGTCGTCGGATAAACATGTGGCTATTCAAAATAACTAGTTTAATATATCCGTGGGCAGTGTGTGGGCAGTGCACACAATCCTTATCTATCTCTAGAATCTGTATTTACTAAGGTATAGGTAGAATTTAATCTTCCGTTTAGAAAGTATCCACAGAGATAGGGCCAGTCTCAGCGCTCCAGTAACAGCCACGTGCGGTCGATACAAGAGTGTGTGCTATCAAGAAAATATATTAACTTATTGCCTTTACAAAAGACACGAGAACTTAAAGATATTACTGCTGTAATTGAACTAACTCTTATTAAGTTTTCTTTTAAAGTTATTGATGAAGCCCCGTAGAAGTAGGTTGTCTAGTAACCTTGATGTTTAATGTTCTAAGACAGCCCAAAAAACGGGCATTTTGTCCCATTTTTTGTGAGTTTAGTTGTCTTGGCGTTGTTTAATTTGTATATCTAGTAGTCTAATTTTCGACAACACTCAGTTCGTCTTGCCCAACCACTTGAGACCAACGGAAAAAACTGATTGAATTATAGTAGTCTAATTTGGCGAAAGATAAAAATCTATTGCTCTTACTTAATAAGTAAATATATTATATAACTTTTCAGACAATTTAATTATGTCTAGATGACCTATATTTTGACAAATGATCTTTATTTTTAAGTAGGTAATAAGTGCCGTACAAATTTCAAACTTTATCTACACTTTAAAAAATAAAATAAACCTATATGGCATAGTAATATGCTTGATTTTATTAAATCGTTATTGTTACTGTTGTTCTGTAGTTCTACATAAGGAATATTTCTGCCACCAAGGTCGTGAAAACCGTTGAGTAAAATTGATTCATAATCTATTTACAGGAAATGTATCGCACACGGCTCACTGTAATGCCTTTAACGTTTCTCCGAATACAATCGATATTGTTTAATAGTGCCCAGTTTATAAGACGCAAAAATCTGAATGTCTTTTTAACCTTGGTTTCTGCAAGACTGTATTTTTTTATGGTAACTACTGCCGCCCTAGTAAATTTACTCACTGTATCGCGGGTTTTCACAATCAGTAAATTCAGGAAACACAAATACTTATTCCAAGCGGGGATCGAACCCGCAGCACGTCGCGAACAGTGGTAATTGGCATGGTGACCTATTCCACTCGGATATCCAAGCAGTCAATTAAGGAATAGACCAACCTGTGGGTCCATTGACCGGGATTAATTCCTGACCTAAAGGACCAGGTTACTACTCCTTGTGGGACCAGCCCACTGTCTCCTATTCCTTATGGTACAGCTGTTGAAGCTTACCTCAACGATCTCCCCGATCTTGTATTCGTCGAGCATCTTGTAGGCGTCGCTGGAGTGGCCGGCGTCGTCGAAGGCGGCGGTGCCGTCTACCCCGGCGCCCTCCATCAGAGTGTCGTAGCCGCCAGGGTGCTGGGAACCAGATACAAGGCATTTAAAGCTTGTGACGTCATAGGTAAGCGATGATGATGATGTTGATGACTGCGGTAGTGAGTTTTAATGTCATGTCATTTTGGCATGTTATAATAGTGTCTGAGAGTGGAAGTCACTAGGTAATATATCAGTGTTAGTTTAATTAGTACCCTAGTACCCTTAATTAAGTGTTTAAAAATGTGAGTGATATTAATAAATCTTGATATTATGTAATTATAAGAATATCGTTACTAGTTTGTTTATTCATGACTAGCTGTTACCCGCGGCACCGCCCACGTAGCTGTCGTTTATTGCGCCAAAATACCAATCGCATACCAAGTTTGATTGAAATCGGTTCAGCGGTTTAAAAGTGGCAGCGTAACAGACAAACAGAAAGATTAACTTTCGCTGTTATAACATTAGTATGTATTATTTCTAGACAAAGTAGATGTGCATGTGCTTACGTCATTCTGGTACGAAGTGAAGTCGTAGACTACATCCTTGTACACCATCCAGATGGGCTGGCCCTTGCTGCCGTTGCGGATGGCCACCTCCGCCAGCGTGTAGCGCTTCACCTCAGCCATTCTGAGGAAACCAGACCAGAGTATGTAATATTCATTTAATTATGGCACTCCAACTACTTATTCACTAATGTATTATTTGGGGAAGGTACTGTAGCAATCAACATTTGTCATATACAGGTGTGCTCAGCACTAACAGAATTCAAGGTAACAAAAAAACAATATTACCAAAAAAACTATTACCAAATAAAAATACTAAAAAAAAACAATAGATCAAAACAAAATTTAAAAAACAAATAACTAAATTTATTTGCTGCACTTAATATATAGAATTACACAATCAACACAATATTATACATTTTATACTGTACGTGTAAGTTTTCTAAAAACAATATGATTTGAGATAGATCTGTAGGTATGTAGTTTGGTTGAATTATTATATTAATCGGGTCGATTAAGCAGTATAAAAATATTCATATGTGACGTTATCTGATATGCTCGACTACTTTAGGGTTAAAGTGGGATTGTTATCCCTAAACAAAGAGGATTTCTGAAATTCGTCAAACGCAATACGAAGCTCCACTAATAATAGTTTCTTAATACAAACTCAAAAGTAAAATTAATGATTAAAATAAAGTCTAATCTATCAGGAAGTGATTATATTCATTTATTTCTGGAAAACAAAACGACTATACTAATAAGGATAAATGCAATAAACGTAAAACGATAACAGAGAGCTGATAAAACCTTTTTGAACAGAATCTTAACTCTCTAATAGGTGGCTATACCTACACGGTCTAAATAAAATCTGTGGTCAGCTCGTGTGTCGCCGGAAAAAGCTAATCTAAGACATTTTAGCATAATCAACACAGAGTACATTATAATAATCAATCAGTACAATCTCGAATAAATCAAAAGTCTCAAAAATAATCTTATTAAATAATTATCGCTAAAATTAAAACAAATATCTGTAGATAAAACTTATAATCAACGCCGTCTCTTAAGCAACGAAAAGCCATAACAATTTTTCCGCTAATTAAAAAAAAGCGATGCGAAGAAAATGCAATACCTATAACATACATATTATGTGTTTGCACTATGAAGTATTAAGATATTCCCAGATAAAGGTAATTATTAAACAATGGTAGGTAAATACACTGTTTGATACTAATCATTTAATGGAATTTAACTGATACGATAATCTGTTTAAGTAATACGTTTTTTCAGTTTTAAGATAAAAATAGAGATTGCTCTACTAAATATTATACCTACGCGATATTATGATATTTATCACGTAATGTGATACCTACGTGAATATTTTTTAATTATTTATATTAACCACTGCACTTATTTAACAGTTTGTATTTAATTCACCGCATATATAAATTTTAACGCATTTGAAATTTGTATAACTATTGCACCTAATTAATGTCATTCTAAAAATGAATATTTTTTCTATTAGATTATATTACAAATGTTGTGAAACCCCTTGATTATATTTGCTGAAATTAATAAGAGAAGTATAAGGAACGTATGTTATATATTCACAAGATCTTTCAAGCAAATAAATTTTATTCTTCTTTTTTTGTCAAAAAATAGGTACCAAACTGACTTTTATTACTTTTACAGCTAACAATAAAAGCTCCTGAGAATAGACTACAGTAAAAAAGGTTTTTTTTTTTCTGTAATAATGTAACTGATTGCCCACACACGGCACTCAAACAATGTAAACAAACATTTATACGTGAGGACCTGCAATAAGCTTTATGTTTACTGTTGTAATATTGTTTTTATAAATATTGTTAACAGCTTTTGGTTGTCTATGAGAAGAAATAAATATTTCACGCGACTCTAAAATAGTGGTTCACAAATATTGAATTCACATACACCAAGAACACTAAGACTTGGATCAAGCATTTGTTGATCACACAAAATGTGTGACTTTTCCCATGCGGGAATCGAAGCCGCGGCATGTTGCGAACAGTGATAATTGGCAAGCTAGTCTGATGATAAAGATAGGAGGTGGCCATAGGAACTCTGTAACAAAACCATGCAATCCCAACGTGTTTAGGCTTAATTAATTTGTCATCACTAGTACTTGTGGCCTAGCTGATTTAAAAGCTTAATCTAAAAAAATATTCAAAAGGACAATTTATATGTAAAGTTGTTTTATTGTTTTTTTCTCTTTTGAATGTTTTGTTATAAATTATTGTGAATACCGGTATTCGAACCATCCCTTAAAGCCAACTACCTACCAGCGTCTTTGCAGCCATTTGCAGGATGGAGTTTATCTATTAAAGTAATTACCTTAGGGCGATGAAGAGACAACAACGTGGTAGTGGCTAACTAAGTATTATAAGTGTCTTAATTAAACTAAATTACCTAATATTAGGTTTATTTAGATTTTCAAAAAAATTATTAATTAAAAATCCATATCCTTAATTTTATTAAGGTGTTATTCAATTAAATATTGGGTTTTTCTTGATATTTATCTCAATTTATTAACATAATCTCACCTGGGAATCGAACTGCAAACACGCTCAACAGTCAACACACTACTGACACAATGTGTTAATCTACCAAACTATATATAATATAATCTATTATTATCAATACTATTACATATTACTTACGATATCCACAATTGTAAGCGTCATTAACTTAACTGATATTGATAAGATTTAAACGAAATTTGCGATACGATGTTGATGAATAGGCAAATTAGCTGATAAAACGATTAGGTTTATGAAAATATTATGTAAAACAAAAATAAAGTACAAACTAATTAGGAAAATATACCTTAGTACCTTGACATAAGGGCGTATTCGATGTCAAAGTGTTATCTGTGATGTGAACTCGATTGTACTATCAATAATACATATTGATTAATGATTGACGTCTTGATTAACCAAATGCCGGTAATTGATGTAGATTAAACTGATTTGGTATTATTATTAAACAAGTCAAAACTAGCTGTAAATGAGAATGTTGGCTCAGTGGCTTCGTGTGTTGAATGATTGGATTCGTGTTCATTAGGGAACAAGTTCAACCCTAATTAAATATCATCGAATTTTGTGTTAAACGTAAATGTGTTCAAGTTCAAGTATGATGGAGTATCACTCAAGATCGGCTCGACCGATTTGGTTGATTTTTTGTAGTTTGTATTGTCAGGACAAAGTTTGTAAATGTCGAAAAAATAAAACAAAGGAGACATCGCATTTTTGTATACACTGACAGTACTACGACTGTCGGGTCACTTTTCAATCAAATAATACTTGATAATAAGTCTTGACATTTAATTTCTAATTTCGCTGAGAAGCGCAAACTAAGACACGTTCGTTAATTAAATCTTGCTCTCTTGTTTAAAAGTCTGATTAAATAACATACGAATATATGTCGAAACATTCTTCAATGATTACACCTACACTAGGTGACTTTTTTGTCGTTGTACAAACGAAAACGATGACTCAAAAACTACTGGGCCGATTTCAAAAATTCTTTCACCATTTGAAAGCTACATTATTCCAGATTAACATAGGCTATAGAATATTGTGAAAAATAAATATTCCCCCGTAGGAAGCCGTGGCGGGCAGCTAACATTCTATAATTTGACTTTTTAAACGTACCTATGTCTGGCAGTTCCTTAATCTTTCGATAAGAGTTGAAAATAACGATAGGTATGGATTTAATCTCACGACACGAACACGCACAGCTGGTGACGCGATAAACTTGTTAAATAGTAGGTAAGATAAATTCTCACTAGTCATCGATAATGGCGCTTTAAAAACCCAATTTCTCCTAATTAGGCAACTAAATGTTACTCATGGTAGATATAGGGTTGCCAGATGGCCGGGAAATCCGGGAATGTCCCGGAATTTTTCGTCTGGTCCCGTGTCCAGTAATTAGACCTTATTGTCCCGGATTCCGAAATCCTACTAGTTTTTTATAACAACGAATGATACGACTGGCCTGCCGTATGAGCGCGTATCGTATTGATCAATGAGTAAGAAAAGGTTCATAGGTTTTAACGATAAATGGACCACTGATATATAATAAAAGTAGGTACTTATTTGAAAATAAATGGTATTTTTCTTTAAAATACATATCTAATATCTATCAATCATATTTTTTTTTTACTATGGCCGCGGCCCGACACCTTTATCCTAGAATTGTCCCGGACGTGCTAAGTTTCTATCTGGCCACCCTAGGTAGATAGCACAATTTATAGATTTTTCAGCCCCGGTAAATTAACCGCTTCTGAACTAGCTAGAAAGAAGAAATTAATATTTTGTGCCGACCTTGTGTAACTAACAAATCTGGATCTGGATGGTCAACCTTGAAACCACCTGGATCTTTTATTCATTGTTAGATGTAGGTTTCTATTGAGAAAGATTAGGGGGAAGTTCCTGCTATCAGGTCAGTCACCCCTCATATCAGTTGTTGAACATTCCTGCTCCGAGTCTCACTCAAGGTAACGGTTACCTCACTTGCTGCTTATCTCATCTGTGTTTACGCTTGCACTCACTGCTGTTATAACCTAAGTAGATTATACGTTAATATTAATATCAAATAAAAGTAAGTACTAATTTACCGATAAGTAATATCTTAAATACAAATCTGCTATAATCTAATGGACGGTTATTTCTTGCTGATGTCATCTTTGATATGTAATAAATTATTTTGCACTTTTGACTGATGAATGTGCTATATTAGCATATCAGCAAGGCTATTTCGTACCTGCCTAGACTTTTGTCAAAGAACAGGTATAAGTTTTTTATTAAAAACTAGCTGACCCGACAGTCGTTGTCCATCAACAATCAAAATTTTCGAAATTTCCCGCAAAATTTTCCGAAATTTTTCGTTCATACAAACCGTGTTGACAATTACAAACACAAACAAAAAAACCGTTAAATCAGTGGAGGCGTTCCCGTCATACATGTGGCAATTAATTTATATTTATACAGGGTGATAGAGGTAAATAATTAATGGATTACCGAATTTTCGCATCAATTAATCTACACTAAAAACCATAACCAGACCGCTGAAGCGATGTATCTGAACATTTAGTGAGTGACCTAACAAGATAATGACCTTCGTAGTGCAGTGACATGTTTGTTATGATTTTTGGTGTCGAATAACTGATGCGTAAAATTAGATATCAATTTATTAATTAACTTATTTAACTAACTATACCAGATGTAATCTTCACCCCTTTTAAATAGATATACCTTTTCAGTAACACCCTATATGGATAGATGTAGTTTAGACGCAAGCTTAGAAATCAGCTAGGCTCAAAGCTCTAGTAGAGACCAATAAAACAAGCCTAAACACGATGGGATGGCATCGTTCTGACTCCATCATCAGACCTGAGTACCATATTATTGTATTGACACTTCGTATAAGTATTATCTCAATTTGATGTCAAGACGCGTTTCTAATTTAGCTTGCAAGATTTGACCTAAACAAATTTACATGTACATACATTGCAAGATAAAGATCGCTTATAAAAAGCAAGGTTGGCTGTATATAATATGTTATCTACATTAAAATGTAGAAATTGTAAAACGGTACGGGAAATGGTTCGTAGACAAACCATTTTCTTCTCTCTTCGTAAGACTAATTTATTAAAAGTTTTCTAAACGATATAGTTACTTCTGTGAATAAAATATATAAACTTCCTAGTTTGATAAATATATAGTACTAATTAAGCCGTAAATCATCGCACTTTATTCTTCCGATGGAACAAACAGAGAAAACTAAACCAGATTGAATAAAAAAAAAAAAAAATTTCAGTAACTTGCTATCTAGAAATTTCCAATTTAAATAGTTGATATTCTAAAGATATTTTTTTTTTTTTTTTTTTCTCATAAAAAGCCTTCAATTTGGCGATATGGTTTGACCCTATGGTGCTATTTCCCTATGGTGTAAAAATATGTTAATTTAATTCACTTACATGTATTTCGTCCACCGACCTGTTGCACTACTTGATAAATGTCGATAGCAGAGTTTTGGCGGCGATAATATCGATATCGACCGATAGTGCGGCGCCCGGTCCGTAATGACTAGTGACGTCACGCGTGCTTTCTTACCGCGTTCCTAACTGTAGCAGACCTCCTATGGAATGCTAATGACACAACTATTTTTGCTTTTCCTGTTTTTATCGTGTTTAGATATGTTTGGTTTCCGTTTCGTGTGTTGTGTTCCTAGTGTCAAAAGTATAGTAGCCAAGTTTGTTCTTAACAATTAATGATTTATTTTTTAATTCGGAATAAATCGTTTTGTTGTACCTTGGTAGATTTGGTTAGTCAAAATATGGAAGGATTCAAACAAGCTGCAAGGGAAGTTGCATGAGCAAGTTAAATTAGATATTTGGAAACAGAGATTATAGTTTGAGAAAGTCTAGGTAGAATATAGATCGATATTCTACCTAGAATTTCTCAAAATTTGGAGGCGACTTCCAGTCACATGGGAACTAAATAACGTATTTTATAATTTACCTAGTACCTCTTCGTAAAACTAGGTATATAATAAATCAAATTGCACTTTAATCTATGCATACTGACCATAAACCACTAGGCCACCACGTCATTTTCAAGGTTACCTGCAGGCTTCATTTATGATTCTTTATTTCACAGTAATTTCACAATTTTAAAAGTAGGTACCTGGTTAGCATTCAAATAAATCACAAGATTATCTTTTATCTTAAGATATACAATACATTTGTAAGGTGGACTCGCCTGCATACATGTGTGTTGGTTTGTTTATCAATACCTGGTGATTTGCACGTATACTTATTTTATTGTAACACACAGATATTGTTAATTCATACTTGATAATAAATACTCGGGTCTTGTTATTGATATAGGTCAGCTCTAATTTGCCAAATTTCGTGATTTTGGTTCGACGGAAAGTACCTTATAGGTTAGTTTCTGGTAAAAGTATGGCGGAAACCACTTTAATGGCTGTGTTTTTAATTTTGTTGACATATAAGCTTGAAATTGTTATCTCAGTAAGGGCCTGTAAGCCTGAGAAAAAAAATCTTGTCAAACAGACAACTGGACAAGAAAGTGATCCTGTAAGGGTTCTTTTTTTTCATTTTTGTGGTACGGAAACAACACTGAACATTTCCTTGTTAGGGAACAAGGTATGTTCAGTGATGTTTTCTTGTACATTGTTGTTATTTACGTAATAAAACAAAAATGCTAAGTAAAAAGTTCATTTTGTAAACTATACTTAACCTATAGTCAGATTTTAACACATGTCTCGACAAAGTTATCTAATTACATTAATTAACCCCTAGCCATCTTAACACAGAGACAGAGACACAAATTATAAACAGGCACAATGTACAAGAGTTCAATTGTAATGTGAACATCTTTATCAGATGTGACAGCATTCTGATAAGAGCAGATATGTCTAGATGCTGGCTCCACAGGTCTATCTACAATGGACATTAACTCCTAACTTGTATTTCTTATGTTATATACAAAATCCAATTATGTTTTAAATTAGTCTTCGAAACCGAGTCATATACATTACATACTTGCTATTCATATTAAAACATAACACAATAAAAAATTCAAGTCATTTTATTAAAATAACATTTCATTCATCCGTAAACAGCCCATTCGTCGTTTCAGTGAACCTCACTCGCTCCGCACCTGAAATGCAATTGTTACGATATATTTAAAAACACTTACTGAAGCTGAACAATTAATTACTCGCCAATTAGCGCTATAAAATGTTATCATTTGACGCCTATTCAGTCGGCAGACAAACAAATACGTAAGTAAATAAATGTTAATAAAATAAAATGATTGTCGAAAAGCTTTAGTAATTTGACAGGGCGGACGGACTCTGGTACAGATATTAAATAAATAAATGTGGATAACATTGCTCTGAACTCAAAGTATGTAACAGTTTAGGCACTCAAGTTTCTTTGAGACACCTGATTTCAACAGATGGTGTCATTAATCATGAGCTGGATTGTAAGACATAGGTATAACCGGTTCATAACCAAGGGTTGACGGGCGGGCGTGTCCTATAAAGCAGTACATGTGACATATTTGTACTCACAAGCCTTCCGATGACGAACCGCTGCAGCATTGTGTCAAAGACGGCGGCGGGCATGCCGGCGGCGCGCATGGCGCTGGTGGCGTCGCGGCCGCCGTGCTGCAGCAGCACGCGGGACCCGCCGACATGCTGAGGACATATGACGATAGCATATAAGATGTATTTATAGCTGTAGTCATATGTGTGCGAGCGTTAAGATTACCGTATTATGTATTTTCACCTAGAGTCATTTAGTTTTTTTAACTTTAACGTTTATTAAGCGCCTTTTTGAGGTTTATAAGAAATAAAAACTTTTGATTTGATTAGTTTTTGCTCACTTGTGGGACATTTAAAAGTCGGTATTATTATTTTGTATAATTTAACAACGGAGTAAGATGAATTAAGGG
The DNA here is from genome assembly GCA_932294365.1 of Diachrysia chrysitis. Taxonomy (NCBI): domain Eukaryota; kingdom Metazoa; phylum Arthropoda; class Insecta; order Lepidoptera; family Noctuidae; genus Diachrysia; species Diachrysia chrysitis. The sequence goes on along the minus strand of OW028659.1, from coordinate 223,369 downwards.
ATAGAAGGTAAAATTTGTTGTACTTTGGGACCATACCGCGCTTGTAAAGATCTTCATATTTATGTAGGTACATCTGCATAAGTTATAAGAGTCAAAGTTTAAAAATATTGAGGCGTTTAAATAATAGTATAAATGGGTACTGCAGCTCTTTAAATTATGCCTATACGCTATCGTTATTTTAGTTCTTTGGTCGCGCGAAATACATCCCTGTCCACTGTGGTATCATTTAACAAACAATTGCCTTTATGTGGTCAACTTAATTAGTACTCAGATTTAATGAAAACATGGTAAATATACAATTACATACATGTTATGTGATCTCTATTGTTTATATATAATTACAATTAGATGAATCTGTCTAATAAAACGTATCGTTCGGAAGTAAATACTTTGTTACAATTCCGATTCTGGTTCAAAAGCTACGGCTACACTGAATGCGACACAGTGACTGCTCACACTACCAGACTTTCCTTTTTTATCACAGTGGCTAGGCGTCGCAATAAATGTTCCAAACTCGGTTACTCCAGTTCATTCTTGTTCACTCAGTGTAAAAGCTATGGTGTATAGTGTCATAGTTTGAACGCAGCGCAAGCCAAAACGCTTCCATGTACGAGTTTATTAATGGGTAATGTACAGTACATACATACTCTTTTTTGTATAAGAGATTAGCTGCCCGCCACAGCTTCGTCTGGGCGATGTGAAATTTTCCTAACATTTTATTTTTCTTTTATAAAAACTTCTGCCAGTAATGAACCCCACTAAAAAAAAAATATTGTTCCAACCATGCGAAGATGAAATATAGATTCATTTTTATGTTGTATATAGGTAGAGGCGTGGTCTTTATTAGTGGTAGTTTACATAAACTACGTCTGCTTGTATGTCCATCAGCCCACGTCATCCCACACAGACCAGCACAGTCCAGCACATTGCCTACGCAACTGAACTTTGATTTTTAAGCGAGGCCAAATACATTTTTCATTTCACATATTTTGCATCAATGGTTTTTAAATAAATGACATCAGATGGCCATTTGTAAGTTGTCCCAAGATATTAATAATTTTGTATTATTGTGTAGAATGATTCTCGAGTTGGCCTGGCTATACTCACAAACTTGACAAACTCGGTGAGGTCCAGCACCAGTCCGTCGTAGATGACGTAGAGACAGCCGCCGTCGCGGCCCGTGCAGCGCGCCACCTCCGACCGCGTGAAGCGACGTTGATTCTGCAGATATTATACGTATTATTATATACTAGCGACCCGCCATATAGATAACATAACTTTCCAATGAAAGCATAAAAATATAGAGTTCCACATAGGTGCACACCTCATGTTAACTTCAGTAAGAATTGATTGCATTTATAAATACAAAAATGAGCTTTAAGTTTTCTTATTACTTTATCAACAACTTATGTATACAACATTATCTTCCCGAAAACCCGAGTTTTTCAACTGTGTAGTACGAACAATGCTTAAGTATCTAAAAATACATGATTCTCTGGTGTTTACATAAATTACTGCATGACCGTTATATTGTAAAACGCTAGATACTTAATGAATTGAAAATACTTTGCAAACAGGCGGACTCTGTAGAACTCTGTAATAAATAAGTATTTGATAAACATGGCGCATGCGGCTCACTCAGCGCGTGACAGATTGATGGTCGGCTGATACCAACTCGAGCGGCGCGTACGACGCCCACCAGCTAGAGGGAAATAGGAGCTCCGTAATAATATACTGTTGAGCTTTACTCTACACGTGCGTACAACCTTCATAATATGGATAAAATATTATTTTAAAGTAAATATATTGTATTACTTTTTTTTTTTTTTAAATGTGGACAACATCACATCATTGCTCTGAACCCAAAGTAAGTAGCTAAAGCACTTGTGTTATGGAATTCAGAGACAACGAAGGTACCACAAACACCCAGACCCGAGACAAAGTCGAAACAACTCTGTAATACCTATACCTGTTTGAGAGAGATATTGGCAACCTGCCCCACTGTCTGCCCCACCGCCTGCCCAGCCTGTCCCACCACCTGCCCGAACGACTGAAGCCCGCCGCCCAGCAGCTGGGTGAGCTCCCGAGTCGCGGGGGCTTGGGTTATTACTGAAAGTAAAACAATATTCATAAATAAATTATTTGGTTTCATGAATTAACTACACCGTATAGAAATAACTTTACAAGTATTTAGTATTATAAGGAAACTTTGGGGTAAGGCCTTTTCTCGGGTAGTGACCGAACAATATATACACGAAAAGATACATTGGACAGTGCTGTGGGCTGCATTATTACTAATAAATAACAGTTTTCCATATGTTTATATCATATAATGCACCTGTTTACTGTTCCTTTTTTAACAAAATAAAAAAATAAGATACTAAATAAAATATACTTAAAGTATACTTCTTGTTTTACGTATTAGCATTTTTTGAATTGTATTTGAAGCCACAACTTACAAACATTTGCCATATAAGTTGACCACTAAGTAAAAGTTCGGGCCTTTAGCAAACGCGAGTAACTGTTCCGCGATCTGTCTGCCAAGTGTCTGACATGTGTAGAGTACGTTCTCACGTTTTCTCATTACCCACAATGGCGGAGCGACGCTAGCCATCAGTCGCCGCTGTGTTCACATCGTTATGTTCTAATCTGCACGGTCAACATATTTGGGGACACAACACAGCCTCTTGTAATACGAGAGATAATGGCATTGTTTGTTCCTAAATTATAATCTAATGTAGACATTACGTGTGAGCTAGCGTTGTGACCAATGCTCGTGTCGTTTCTACACTTACTACAGATACTAACAGTCGCCCCTACTACGTCTGCATATGTAAAGCCTGTCTGTTACTTTGACGACCTAACATAATCTATATTATTGTAAAGTTTTATCAAAATCCGTTTAGTAGTTTTTGAGTGAGAGTTACATACATACACCTTAACATTCATCAATCAAAATCATTTTTTTTTTATTTCAAGTAGGCCTTTTCAGACACTTTCAAAACGTTAAATGCCTCTAGTTGCGCGGTCTCAAAATGTCACTCCTATGGACAAGAACCGGCAAGAAACTCCATAGGTTAATAATAACAATTCGATAAAAATATTATCTATTCATTCTTTATAAAAACTTTTTATAATAGGATATTACTCATAGGTTAGAAGTATTAACCAAGGCTAGGAGTAATAGCGTATCCTGAACGGAATAACAACTACTGTTTAATATTCAAACGTCTAATAAATAATGTTAAAAACTATGAAAACTAAAACATGAATAATTAAATAAAATGTATAAATATTCACGATGGCGGCGGAGTAACTAATTAATACAAAATATCTATTTTAAAAATTGTGGCGACGACTTTGTTTGACCCTTCACGAAACAAATTGAATAGTTCAGTTCTTTAAATAAAAAGAAATAGGGTGACAAACCTAATTATCAGAACTTTAACAGAACATCAAACATTAATTCAACATTTGGTCAAGGTACTGATAGACTGCACTGCAATGGTGCATTGCTAGCAGTGAGGGCTACCGTTATCAATTTAACCGCTAGAGGTGCTAGTCGCACATGATGTCTAAACATGTCAAATTCCTAGGCATAAAGATAAAATAAGTAAACAATAAAGTGCGCCTTACACAGCATGAATTGTGAGCACTAAGTAGTATGAACAAATAAAGTGGTAAAATTTGTGTCAAAGCACGTTTTATTGTTCTATATACCTAGTACTTTAAGGTGAATAAGTCGTAAGGGAATAATAAAATTTTCTGATGAAGTAACAAAATAATACCTGAGAAAAAATATAAAGTTATATGATGTTATCCTTCTATACACAGACTATGTCTTAGTCTGAAGACAATAGTCTAGTTTTAGAACAATATTTAATAATGTTGTAATATCGACGAAAATTTCCCAATAGGCCAGAATACTAAGGTACATATTATTTAGCAACAAGTTTAACACGTTTTTATTTATAAGATATAAAACAGTATTAAAACGTTAACCTTATTTCATCGCGATAAATTCTTGTCAAATTTTTCTGTTCATACCCATGATCCACATCGCTGCTAACAAGTTCGATATTATCATCAGTTGTTCAAAATATTGCTTAACCTATTAATACCGATATATTTTATGGATCAAACGGACAAGTGGTTCAAGGGATAAACACGACGGAGGTTTAAGCGTTAATGCTTTTTTTTAATTATAATTTCGTAATATATAATATTATCCCGCCAGTGGATAGCTACTACTAGTGCTATTTACTACTGTATACAAAATATGTTTACGATTTTGTTCATAACGTACTGTTACTTCTTTTTTTAGTTTAAAGCAAGGCAAAGGCCTCCCTCTTATTCTTCCACTCTGAAAGAATAGGGAGGGAGGTTTTATATTTAAAGCAACCGCCTGAAGACAGACCTATAAACATAAAGTGACGCTTAATATGATATTCAATGTACTTTTTATTGCACGAATATTAACTGGAGGCTCAATAAAACGTTAGTGTTATACAACAAAAATAACAGCCCTCAACAATTACAATAATTTCCTACTTTCCGTGTAACGGCCTGTCGATCGGCGTCGCACCGGCACAAGCCACGCGGTGAGCAAGCCGCGGCCCTTATGTAGGAGCCGGCAATAATTGGAAAAATAAAATATTTAATCGTATGCCATAACTGAGTCAATTGGGTTTAACTGCCCCGACTCAGCAGTGAACAGGGTTGGCGCTAAGGGTTTATTGATTATTACTTTCTAATATTCGAGGTATTACTCGTACGGATATCCTTTTTAATGTTTAGACTTCTATATAAAAGTTTTTTTTTGTATCTTAAACGAGGCGTTCATTAGGTTTAGAAAATCACCGTTAGTTTAATGAATCATTGAACTTAATAAATATGTCGTATTGCACTCAAACAGACTAGGTCAATGAGGAATCAAGACTATTTTTTGTGAAGAAATATTTTTTATGGTTGTAAATGTAATATATTATATAAGTACATTTTAAAATAATGTATTCTTTGAGAAGTTTATGATTATCAGGGTGCAGAATATCCAGGTAGTGCAAGAATTAAGTATAAGCAATATTTAAATAATGTTAAAGGTAAATTCCGAACTATTTGCGAGTAAACTGACTTAACTGAAGATCGTTGTGTTATTGTGGCAGCCCTACGAATGTATCGCGTAAACCGAAAAGTGAAACAATAATAAAGTAAAGTTAACAGCCGGCTTAATTGACGATAGTTGCCGGAGAGGCGCCGCTGTCCGGTAGGTACACTAGCCCAGTACTATAGGTATGCGTGTTGGTACTTTATAAATTATAATGAGGATATTTTATAACAATTAATTCATTAAACAAAATCAACTAAAGATGTTGTTGAATGTTGTTGTGTGATTTTTTTTAAATTAGCCAAATCCTTGTAATTGTCTATACGGATGGCCGAGTGGTTTAGGCCACCACGCCAATTACCACTGTGCGCGACGTGCTGTGGGTTTGATTCCCGCATGGGAAAAGTGTTTTTGTTGATTTGTGTGATCAACTATTTATTAATATATAATAACTATCAAATACTTGTTCCAAGGCTGGGTGTTCTTTGTGAATATGATTTCAATGTTTATAAAACACCTCGCGACACAAGGATTATTTAGTGCGTAGTAAAAAATAAGTAGTATTTAAGCCAATGTTGAGAATAATACTGAGTGATAAAGAAATTTATGTTCAGAAGTTATTTTACGTATCTCGGAGCCGGCCGCTACGAACATCGTAGCACACGTAGCGGTATCAAATAATTGCAATCAGTCATTGCAATTATTAACTATTAATAAGAAGGTATTATTAATGCAAAAAATCATGAAAACACCTTTGTAGGGTAGGGTATAAATCGGCTTAAAAGCAACCGCTCCAATCAAGAAATGTCTTCGAAGCTAATATTATATTATATGTACGAAGTTATTTATACCACGCTATTATATACCTAACACCATAAATAAAATATCTAATTATAAGAAACAAAAGAAATCAATTATTTGATATACCGTAAAACCAACCGGTCATAGACTTTTTCTCTAAAATACTTGTAGTGCTCATCGAATAAAATAAGTTTAAGTACCTTTTTTTCAGCTGCTAATATACAAGACTTACCAATAAAATATTACGTAATTTACATAGGTATTCCTTAACATCACATATATTGCTCTGAACCCAAAGTAAGTCTCTATAGCACTTGTGTCATGGAATCAGAGACAACGAAAGTGCCACAAACACCCAGATCCGATACAACGTAAAAAGTGGTTTTCCACATTGACCGGACCGGAGAGCGAACCCGGGACCTCAGAGCTAGTGACACCTTGAAAACCGGTGTGTAGATCACTAGACCAAAGAGGTCGTCAGATGGGGTATACATATAGGTAGTAGTTGTCGGTCGCGAGACATAAACCCGTTCGTTCCACTCGTAACCCGAGAACACCTGTGTAATATACCACTGTACTCATGCACATGATTGTTTCATATTAATGCACACAATACATTATTGTCCTATTAACTGATTAATTATCAAAGTATCAGTAGAGTAAGCAGTAAGCGTGGATGCAACATGTGCTTATACGTATAGTTCATCAATAAATAAAAATCAAATACAGGTCAGGTACGGGACAGGTAGTGTCGTGTTACAACCAAAGTTTTGAAAAAGGGGCCTTTTTTAAAGTTGTAAATGGAGTTTAAAGTACAATTTTTTATAGTGTGTAGCCTTTTGTATAGTGTGTTTGACTTTTAATAAAAGCCAGGATAGTGAAAGGTCCTATAGTAAATTCTAAATAATATGGCTCTGATTACAAAAAGTTTGGATCCAAAGGAAGGACATAGGCCACTTTTTACGATTCCCGAAATCCCACATCTTTCTCACACTTAGTATAAATTTAATTATGTCCTCTAACAAATATCAACTACTACACAAAAGTGTTTTTTGCACGTATTGAATGTGCTCATGGTGTACTCATTGGGTATTCTTTACATACCACTTAGTCCAAACTGTGAGTAATACGGTATCCCATGACTTTATAGCACAAAGTCCGGTGAAGCAGTCAAAGCCTGCGCTCAGGCTAACTGAGTAAATCACATCAAAAAAAAAAAAAAAAAAGACTTTGTAGCATGGAACATATTAGGCACGGATAGCCGAGTGGTATAGATCATCTCGCCAGTAACCTCTGTGCATGATGTGCTGCGGGTTCGATCCTTGCATGGGACAAGCATTTGTGTGTGTGAATTGAATGTTTGTGAATCCCTGGCGATACTGACTGAACAAAAACTGGTCAAAGGCTCTACATGCTTCTATTGTCTATGAATATGTTAGTCTAATTCAGAGTCATGCGAGAATGAAGCTTGTTGTCTCCAAGATCCTGAATTTAATAACAATCTTGTGGAAAAGTTGTTAACTCCTTTTGAATTACTAATGTAGAACTCTGAAGCAAATTGCCGTCGACTTTAAATTAATTGAAGTGTTCTTACATTAGCGGTTAAAACGACTTTAGTATAACAAGACTGCTAAACTGATGACGTTGTTGTTACGAGTTGAGATTGTCTAACTAATGATTGAAACACTATTAAGGCTTTGGTATACTTTCGTAAAAAACCTTATATAAGGTACCATGAAGGTTGCTTATGAATAGGTATCTTATAGATGTTAAGAATTATAGAAGCTTGCCAATTTGTCGTGGGTATTTGCATATATGGGATATTCGTAAGCCATGCAATAAAGCAGGTCAGAATTATTTACGATTTGAAAGGTTGTAGATTAAAGCTTAGACTTATAAGACATATACTAGCATGTAATAAGTTTATATGGCATTTGTTTTCTATACTTATTGCGATATAACGCCTCCTGCTCCAACGCTATCAAGATTTTTGTTTAATTGTCGTGTTTTTTATCAAATATTGCAAGTCTTCACAGATGTCCAGTACTTCAGCGAAGTCCTATGACGTCACGCGGACGTCATCAGCTCGCTGTCAAAATGGGGAGGAGTTGCGATCGGGAGGAGAACGCGCTGGCCCCGCCCCTCGCCCCCGCATCGCGCCACCACTATATATACCCGCGACCTTCCGAAGCTCGTCAGTCACCACCGCAGCTCGCAGTCAGACGCTCGTCGAATCACCCACAAAACTTTACGTCGAGTTATCACGGTAAGTTTAAGTTTAATGAAACCAAATTATTAGGTTGTATTAGTGTTGTAGGGGTTAATTATACGTAAAAACAGTTTAGGGAAAGTTTAAGAATTTTTCGCAGAAGGAAATAGCAATAAATCGAAAACGAAAGTTTAAAAAAAGATGTAACTTTGTTTTAAAAAGTCATAAAATAAAATGTATTTTCCAGTAAAATACATGTTAATAAACAAATATTACCAACCACTCAAATTTAATAGATATGGCAATCGTTTCCCATACTTAAAAGTTAAAAGCCCTGCAGATGTCGGTGAAAATAAAATCTTTCGATTCATGACTAAAATATTACCGACAAAATCCTCTCATTAGCGAGTAGCCAGAGGCGCGGTGTCATCGTTACCCAAATTAATATACTTCATAAAGCCTTTTGACGCTTTGTCAACAGAAAAAAACGCGTGGAAATTGTTAAAACGAGTGAAAAAATAAAAGAAACATTGAATCCAAAATTACGCCAGTTATTTAGACTAATTGAACGAATATTATGAACTTGCTAAAAGTTTTGAAACGACCAATCTTCTCTATTATTAAACCTTTATAAATGGCAAAACAAAATAATCTACATCATGTAATTTCTACATTTCATTGTGAAACAATTTCATTTTACGAATTTCTTCATGTGTGTGCTACGAGTGCGCTACGGAAATGTAACGCCGTAGCACGCGGGCGTAGCTCCGTAACTCCTAATTTACTCCTTGTTTCTTATTATAATTCATTTCTTTGTCTGCAAATGTACAATAATATTCTATACTTTAATTTAAACGATATCGACAGTTACCCGATGGTATAGGCTTAGATTTAATTTTAAATTGGTATCAGATTCCAAGTCATGATAACTCAAGAAATTTCAATATTTTTGTTGAAAATTACGAAAATGATTATCGGAGAGATCTGAAGTTAATTAAATTCAATATTATGACGGGCCCAGTTTGAGCCAATAGATGTAATAAAGCCCGTTATTACGAGCATGCCACTCACGCGGACATTACGATTTATAATTTTATTTCATAACTTTTGAAACCAATTGTTATTGAAAGAAAGATTATTATTCCTGGTTTTCTTTTATTCATTATTCTCTACTTTCATTTGGCTTCGATGTCCGGTAAAACGACTTTAAAAATATATTTTTTACTAAGTAACTATTTTATATTGGTGAAAATAATATATAAACGGCACTCGTTGAGACGGTTAATAAGATGATCGAGAAAGTTTTTATTACTCTTCTTTGTGGTAAAATATTGTTACTTTCATAATAATAGAACGATACCGACGGCTGTGTTAATAAACAATTTAATAATGTACTTAAAAAGCGTATAACTACTTCGGAAAAGCAGTTTAGCCAAATTAAATCTATTCCAGGTGGAATTTATAGTATTCGACAATTTTTTTATTTAAATCATATTAGCAAGAACTTAGTATTACTTAATAAGTTTAAATATTTTGGCAACTGATTGAATTTATCACAGCATTAATAACTTTGAAATTCTTTTTTATAACCATTTGCATTCATATACGAGTGGCTTTGATTTTTTTTGACACAAGTACACATTTAATTTAAAATTATAATGTGTGGCTGTTTAAAAATAGGATACGCTATTACTTGGAAAAAATCTCAGCATTGTATCCCGAAGTATACACTAACAGACATAAAGCAGAGCGTTCATTTGTTCCCGCCGCGCACATGTGACCGACGGAATGTAATAATATAGATGTTGACTGTGTAGAAAAGATGTAAAATATTTCATGAACAACTCTAACAAAGTCTGAGTTTGACGAGTCATAGTTATAATTCAAATAATGGAGTAGAGGACTAATTTTATTTTTAATCTCCCTCGCATGGATCTGGCACGTATTTTTTCTTATTATCCGTAACTAAAAACTCACGACAATAGGTACATTGATTTGAAATGTCGCATGACGTCATTATCCCCCACTCCTGAACTTTGAATCGCTTTATATACTTTGTGTTTTCTACATACATTTATTTTTTATTTTTTAAAGATAATAAAAAAATCTAAGACCCGTATTTTACGTAGTTATATAACTGACGGACTAATTAGATTGGCTTTTCATATTCAGTCGTCTACCCCATTGAGTAAGTAATGTAAAAGAAAAAAAACAGCTCTATTTATTATTGAAACTATATCTTATATTATTAATAGATGAGAAACAAATATTAATAATAATATGACAAGTGTATTACTTATTCTGTTTTCTAAAAATCAGTATAATAACGAAAAGTCGCTTATTTATTTCAAAACATCTGCGTACCAGAGCATAACGTAATAAAATAAATCCAACGCATGGCGCATAATCCGTTTATAATACCGAATATAAATTATAAAGAACAATTTGTGTCCAACTTCCAATTATCTCGTTATAAGATAAAATGAGATTCGAGTTACGCTTACTATTTTGTTACTAGTGTAATAATCTAATTTTATAATTCGTGTTAAAACATATATTCCTTTACCGGCGTTATTTTAAAAGTAAGAAATATCCAAATCCAATGATATTATATAGAAAAATAAAGCAGATATGTTATAAATATTCTCATTTTGAAGACTCAAAAATCTCCTAATTAGGACGTTTTTAAATTAAAGCTATCCCTGTGCTTAGCCATTCTTTTGTACACTTCATTATTGCAACTTGACAATATTTTGGCGTACAACAGCGCGATCAGATTTTTATCGTCAGTAACTATGAAGGTAACATATCATATGTAAAATATCTGTTTTCGTTAACTTTTATTCAAAGTCAACCATGTAGAAATCCAATTGTTTTAACTGAATGACGTGGCTCACTTAATATACTGCCCAGCGTGTCCACCCGATACGCGAGGACCCGTACGACGCTACTGATAATGCTATCCGCGTGGCCGAGCACTGGTCTGTAAAAAACTAAATCGAATGCCATTGATTGACACGCTGAGAAGTATGAAGTGTTATATATTGAGATGAATTTATTATTATGTGTTCATAATTGATTCCGCATATATGTCAAAAGGAACACACTTCAATTAAATAAATATATATGACAAAAAGATTTTTAGAAATCGATTCACAATTGCCGGCCATATTGCGTAAGAAACATACAGAAAACAAAAAATAATAAAAAATGATTTGTCGAGTTGGGAAGCTCCTCCTTTACAAGTCGGTTAAAAATAGTGTTCTTGACCCAAATATAATTGTTTAAAACAAATTCTTATTAGCTCAAATCACTATGCAAACCAGCGCTTCCCCAATGTTCATATTTTTCTTGGCTACTATCCAATGTTTCACTACAATACGCCAACCTCTTGGTAAGCGGCTCCATAGTACACCTCTGTATACTTGTTGCACTTTTCTATCGTCACATTAGAAACTCATCAACTATATTTTTCTCCAAAATAACTACAGGACAGGGTCATTAAAATCTCATCACCTCAGTGTTAATGTAAACTACAATACTACATTTTATTTGAATAGTGTTAATATTAAACATTTCGCGTCGCGTGTAAAATCAATAAAACTGTGAGAATGCTGTATAAATTTTAACGGATTTTCCCGTTCTCTCCTTTCATATATGCAGATAATTTAGTATTAGGAATTCGTATTAGACTGTTATTTCTATTACGCTCAGAGGATAGAGGATAGATTTTACTACCATGTTATGGCTTAATTTTATTTTTAAATGCAGTCTTCGTACACCTATTGTTCTTATTATAAAAGTTTTAATATAAAATAAGATTTAATTCCTTTTTAATCTTGCTCTGTAATTAATTCCCTGAATACCCAAAGATTTCTTCCTTTGGTTTTTTAGACACCGTATTTTTCCGACGGGTTCCTCTCAGGTCAGGAATTCAATCAGATCGTGTTGTTGTCTTCATTAATCTATTTTATTGAACGGTCAATAACATTCTTAAGTTTTTGCCATAACTTATAACTATATATTATATAAACTATTTTAAATTAACCTCTGTCCTCAAAATCTGGGCTACTGAGTAAAGTATTACGCACGTACGAAAGTGTCCGAAGCTATTGGAACTTTGTCGAACTAGCGACGTCAACTGACCGAGGGTTTCATCGGGTATACGTGACTAATTATAAGGAGGATTATTATTTCCATCTGACTAGTTTGCGCTTGTCAGATGGTCAAGCATACTTGCTTAGTTACCGTAAGTCAAATATCTTAATTTACTCCATACTTCTTGAAACATCTCAAATTGTGTAACAGTAAATTATTTTTACACCAGGTTCCCTAATTAATGACAGTAGTAAACTTTATGTGCAATAAGCTTAATTACTATGGAACTTGTGAGTAGGCCAGTACACAGCTTGAAAAAAATTAAAGTACTCAATATAAAGGTACATAACAATCCTTACTAATATTATAAATGCGTCTATATCTATATATATATATAATTTGTTGTGTTACTTAGTTATACAGTTTATATTAATTGATTTTATGTTTCTGTTTTTTCTTGTTTTTCTATGATAGTATAGATATAAGCGATTTGGTTGACTATACTGTAAGCTTATATTTTATGAATAAATAAATAAAGTAACTCTGTCTGTCTGTCGCGCTTTCACGCCAAAACTACTAAACCGATTTAAATGAAATTTGGCACACAGATAGTATAAAGCCTGAGAAAGGACATAGGATACTTTTTGCCGCAATAACCGACATCCACGCTGGCGGAGGCGCGGAAAACAGCTAGTATACAGTATTTAAGAGAAACGTGAAACACACAAAACAAAACACAATTTAAGTGGATCACATTATTTCAAACAAAAGATAGCTAACGTCTTAAACAGCCTTTGTAATCTATACACAAACTGTTTATTCGCAATGTTACGTATAGTTTGAACCATTCCACTATTGAAGATATCTCTTTGTGCGTTCTGAGCGCGTAATGAACTCGAAACAATTGAAAAACGACAACGTCTTGGAAGTGACACGTATTATAGTGGTACAAGGGAAATTTTGGGTTTAATTGGTTTGTTGAGAACAATCTGTGTGAAATCCGTCAACTGCAGGGACGAGGCGTGATGGAATAATAAAAGCCTGAAACTGTCCCACTGTTACGTAAAGTACTCTTATTATATTGAAGAGAAATGAGCGTGGATTACACATACAGCTAGTATAGCCTTATAGAGTACACTCAAAGTCAAAAATATCATCAATTAAAGAAAGTTTTTGTGCGACGGCCGTTGTAACTTTGTAAAAGATTTGTCCCTTTTTTATAGTTGCAAAAGGGTCTAATATATCTCTCTGCCTACTGTTACCGTGTATGTATGTCATATGCTGAGCTCGGCCTATAAGGCTGGCTTAATACAATGGCTATGGGATTAGGTACCGACGGGCGATCGACACTTAATCCCCGCTGCATAGAGCTCAAGTGTAGGTAGTCTCGCATGTCACTGCAATTAATTAAATTATAACACTTCTCTTTGCATCTGTAAGAAGAGAGTTTTTTTTTGTACAAACCTATGAAAAGGTAAATTTTTGTAATGTATAAGGTAATTAACCCTTTAGAAAATGTCGATGTTTTTATTTAATAAAAAGGATATTTAAATAATTTCTTACACAGGCATTTGTAAACAAGTTGTGTGCCTACCTACTATATTCTCGGTAAAAAATCAGCTAGTGGTAGAAAGTTCATTTTAAACAGAATTTTATTAGTTTCAGTGTACTTGTTTCTTGTTACTTCATAGTTATTAGAAATTTTCCGATATAATGTATGAATTATTAATTATTGTAGGTCTTAACAAATTAACATTTAAGCCGCAGCGAGACAAATAACGAGTACTTGATAATTGAGGTCGCGGGTTCGAGTCCGCGCTAAGTAACGAGCCTCCTTTGCATTTCAAATTAATTTAATCTGAGTTTAATTCATTAATCACTGGGAGGCGTTGCCACTGATATTTGTCTATTTTTATTTTTCTGGAATTCTAAATGCTAATTAGTTGGGACTCTCTTAATTTATGTCATTTATAATTAATACGCTGGGATAGACAGTTTTATATTTAAAGCTGCATTTAATGTCTACCAATGAGGCAAAACCTTAGAGAATAAATAAGTAAACCATACATAATAGTACCCCCAACAGGGTATGAATTGTGAGCACCAGTATGCAAACGTTGTCGTAAAGTTAGTGTCAAAACAGAACGCGCCGTTTTATTAAAACTATCACAAAATCTAATCTTACCCTAATAATATCGGAACCATCGATATTTTAGTATAAACGTCTGTCGTTGCACGGAAAATCACTTAAATCAGGAAACGAGCGTAGAACTTAAAGATTAATATTTGCCTGCGATCGGCACAACGGGCAACTAGCGATCCACGCACTCTATGTTTACTTATGTATACTCTGAGGGTAAGACGTATTGTACCTCTATATACTGTACTAGCTGTCCTGTCCTGTATCGACAAGTCTGTCTGCGAACACGAAACAGCACTAGCGTCCTTTGTCGGCCACAATGCGGTGCGCGCTAATCGATTTACACGAGTTTTCAACTAGCTCCCAGCCATCGAGTGTGAAACCAGGAAACGAATACGAATCTTGCATTCTCTAAAGAATAGTATTTAGTTCATTTCTTTTTAAAAGTCATTCATCACAAAACGGGCGGATTTATTTTTTTAAATAAATGATGACAGAATTACATACACTGCTCTGAACCCAAAGTTAGTACCGAAAGCATGTACCACAATTATCCAGACTACAACCTTACAAAACTAATTTTCTACATTGTCTTGGGACAATGTAGAAAATTAGTTTTCTACATTGACCCGTCCGGAGATCGAACCTGGGCCCTCAGAACGGGTGACACCTTGTAAACCGGTGTGTACGCCACTCGACCTCAGAGGGCGTCGAAAGCTTCGGGCTGCACGAGAATATGTCTCTATGTCAAACTGTAGACCACGTTTCAGGACCACTTTTGTGTTTGCTTTGTTCAGAACATAGTAAATATTTAAGAACCCCTTACTTTTGTTATTATGTGACAGTTCAGACAACTCTCAATTCACGATTAGTTAAAAATGGTTTTCGTACCCCTCCCCTTAAAATCTTAGTAACTCACTTAACATTCGACCGTCATTTTGAGAGTGTGTTTCATATTGTATTATTTTACTTGCAATATTGTATTGTATGAAATTGACAAGCAAGCCTGTCGATAGCGCCTTTTCATGGTATTCTTGATATATAAAACAATTGAGTTGCGTCAACTGATAACGCATATTATTTAGCGAACAGAATTCTCGCGATTCACTTTTGTTTTACAAAATTATTATTAAGAATTGCGTGACGCATTTTATATTTCGAACTCTTTTTCTTTTCGTCAGGCCCCTGTTGTTGTATACTTTTGCAAAAATATCATTGTAAACTGATTTCATCGCAGTGAGTAGACTTTAAGGTCTCTTACTCTATAAAATCTAAAGGTACTTGATAAATAAAATTTAAATTTAAAGACATGCCATATAATTTCATCTATTTCTGAAATAATATTTTTCAAAATCCCGTATTTTATAAAATCCTCAGTTTGCCGTCTGTTGATTTATTTAACAATCATTGTTACTTTACATGTCACAAAGGCGAGGGCAAAGCCTTATCCTCGCCAATTCCTTAGTTAATACAACTTTGTAAAGAATCTGAGCTTAAAAGCATTTGTTTGGTCATGAATGCAGCGGTCGAACCGACCCGATTGGCGACAGAGTTATTGTATTACATCAATCACTTCACAAATATTAAATAAATCAACTTTTTTAAGGCTTTCCGTACCTAGTTATAGCCACAGTGAATAGGTATCGAGTGCTATCGCATTGCGTAGCCTAGACAGGCAAGTGCTACGAAATAAGTTTTCGTAGCAACTTATAACGCAAGTGCTACGAAATTAGTGTTCGTAGCAGCTTATAACGCAAGTGCTACGAAAAGTAAAAGCTCGCTTTATAGAGATTAAGTAAAGTTTATAGTTATTCCCTGATGGTATTTTGACTTGATACGACGGAATTTTGATACTTTAAATATATTTTTTTTCGTACAAATGAAAATAAAGAACCAACAAAATAACATTGTATTCTACAAATACAAACATACGTAACAACTCGTCTACTAGTTATAATTAAGTTTAGTTATCACCTATAATTGAACCTAACTTAGTTATTTCTATACATTGATGAATCAATTTCCTTGTTCCATTGTCGCGAACCAGTGACACGTTTCTGCTGTATGTAAACTAAAAACAAGTGACAGTCGGCCTTTCAAACCACACAACATTGAGAGACCAACTATGTCTAGTAGAAATAATTAGTTTCATAACAAGACAAGCTTTACATAACATGTATGTACTTGTAGTTTGTGTTATATACTCATTAGTTATATACGTAGGCGTGTGACAGTAATTCATCAAATTATTTTCATAAAATGTCACCCGCATTATCTGGTTTAAGTTATACTAAGCTAACGTAGAAGGGTTATGATAAGGTTATAGAAGTTTACAAATTGTCAAGAAGTATATATTAATAGGATTTTAAAACTACACGCACTAAATACCTCTCTATATCGATCAATGCTCTACTCCTTTCCCTCTCAACATGAGAAGAGGACCTGTGCCCAGCAGTGGGACATTTATAGGCCGGTGTACCGTAGACTAGATTTTTTTTTTAATGGATGTTAGTGTTCCTCTTACAATTAATTTTCTGTGTATTAACTGAAGAATTTCAATTTCAAAATAGCTTTTTTACAAGGCTTGTTATTGTTTTCTTTTTACAATGACTGTAATAAAACCTCGACTGGTCCAATATAGTTCGGCCCTCGCAAGTCTGCCGGTTATTAAATACCGAGTGTTTGCCGACCGGGCCTTTGACTATGTTCGAAAATAACTGATATTAGATCACACAAGATATTTCATTTCTTCTACAATACTAAAATGTACAGATAATTTATTATTTTATTTGCATTTTCGTTTGTAAGGACTAAAGGCTTAAATTCTTATTTTACATTACTTCCCAATTTAAATATTTACAAACTTAACTATATACTGTTACCGTTGTACAAACGAAAACTATGACCTATATATCGGTTATGAAGACCATTGGTAATAGAAATTCAGAAAACGTGTACAAAGTTTTACGGTACTGACATACGAGTTTTTTTTTTATTTTTGATACCAATCGTTTTTATAACTGTTATAGAGGCCATAATGTACATTTGTACATGTTAACGAAATTACCTTGTATACACATAAAACAAAACTAAACTCTACAAAATGGCGTAATAATAGTTTCATTATATGCTGCCTAATGTAATATTACGTTAATAAATAGGTATTATTTATTCGGTACTTATTCAAACCACGTTAATATCTTCAAGCCTAAAATCGATGTAAAATACAATACTCATATTACAATGGCTTTATAACATTCGTTTAAGGAAAAATACCCTTTTGAGGGTCCTCGAAGGACCAGCCATTCGTACTTCTAGTACTTGAGGGGGAAATGGGATAAATACAGCCTTACGAGACATTTGTAGTGTAGATATAAAGCGAGGATGGTTGCAATGACGTCACACTTGCAGGTGATGCTGCGACAAGTTGAGATCGAAATGTGTTAGCGAAGGCAGTTGTAAGACTAAAATTTTATTTCATAATCTATACTAGTATAATAATGTATCTATACATAGATATTATAAAAAAGCTTGAACACAATAAATTAAAAAAGTACGGATTTTTAAATGGTTTTTACCAATGGATAGAGTGATTCGAGAGGAAGGTTGGTGTGTATAATTCATTAATTTTTTCTCTACCTGTGTGAAGCAGGGGCGGGTGGGTTTTTGCATTTGACAGCCCAATTTTGAAGAAACAATATAGACTATTTTACATCACGTTATTTGCCTTTGGAGAAAAAACGGCGGTGCACAGCTAGTGTTTAATTCTTTTTATAACCTTACTTATC
The DNA here is from genome assembly GCA_932294365.1 of Diachrysia chrysitis. NCBI lineage: Eukaryota > Metazoa > Arthropoda > Insecta > Lepidoptera > Noctuidae > Diachrysia > Diachrysia chrysitis. The sequence continues at coordinate 205,229 of OW028659.1, read as the reverse complement.
GTCTGTTACACAATTCTGTCATTGGTTGTTAAACAGAGTTTTAATTAAATAAATATTATTTCATTTATATAGCTGTATTTATTTTTTTATGGTGACAGAATAGCGACATTAATTTTTAAAAGACAAACGATGCCGAGTTTGTCAACGCAACACAAACGCCAGGTTTAAAGCCACTTAGAAAACAGCACAAAAACTTAAATAAGGCATTAAGTACTAATTGCGTCATCAAGCTCGCCTCCCACAACGTTTCATTAAAAGTGTGAAAGCCGCTTTGCAGACCGTCCCGGGACAAAGAGTAACGCTTGAGATATCTGTTGGTGTCCACATAACACTGTTATCTAAGTTAGGCTGAAAATGAAAGGGTTTAAAAGTTTCCCGGGGACGGATTCCGTCCGTAATGAGAGAAGCAACCACCAGGGGACGCGCGCGACGCTTTCGCAAACATTCACATCCAATTACGGCTCTCAACGCGCAAAGTTTTAAGCCGGCGATATAAAGCAGCGATGTATGCTGCGCGCAGCTTTACGCTAATGAAGTGGGAGGTTTATTAAGAGGGCACAAGTATTTTTCTTATTTCCTGCGGTGACTATTAAAATTTGTATACGCAGCGCTGCGGCCGAGATCGCAGACTTATTCTCTAACAAAATACTTTTATCTAGCCGTGCAGGGCAATTAAAATGTTCTTTTATTTTCGTATTTAACCTACTAACGTGGCCTTAAGAAAATGGTATGGTATTTTTCATAATTAATTTTCGTTCATCAACTACTAACATAATTAAAATAAATTATAACTAGAATAACAAATTAGGTTTAGAGTGTAACTTAATAAAACTTTATTATTAACCTAAGAAAATAGATTACAATGTACTAAACTATTTATAGTTTCTGCATTTAGCTAGAACTATTGGGGTCATATAGTCATACCAGCCTATAAATGTCCCACTGCTGGGCACAGGCCTCTTCTCATATAGAGAAGGAACAAGCATTGATCACCACGCTTGCTCAGTGCGGGTTGGCGATTTCAGATTCCAATTGTTGGAATCCAGGTTTCCTCACGATGTTATCCTTCACCGTTTGTCAATGATGTCTTAGAATAATTAAGAAAGTACATATAACTTTGAAAAAGTCACATTGGTAGTTGCCTGTAGTGGGTTCGAACCTGCAACCTTGTGCACACAAGTCCGTTCATTGAACCACTAGGCCACCACGACATTTGGGGTAGTAAGTAGTAATCCGAACTTGTAGACAAGCCGGTTTGTAGCAAACATTTGTATCTTATACGTAGGTAGAGGCTAAGCCTATCGCCTTCAAGCTTGTACAGTTCCAAAGGCAACATCGAGCCATTGAACTGAAAAGCTTCGCCTGACAGTACCAGTGCCCAAACACAAACTTAAGGTAAACTATTAGAACTAAATTTCATCTAAATTAACTAATCAAATAAATTTCATCTAAAATCTACTACGATACTATTTACCATGTTGTACTCAGTGTACTACGACGACTGTTCGTGTCTGAACACAAGTGTCTAAGTGTAGGACATATTTTAGTACGACTCACAAACACTAACAAGTCAAAGAAAGTGTTGTATTGTAAATATTTGTACAAAGTGTATCAAATTTAAGACTTATTTATCTATATAAATAAAGGAATCCCAATTTCCATTAGTCACGCTCTAAGTTTCGAATGACTGCACCAAATCGGATAATTCTTTTTTTTATGTCGACATAATTTTTATAGAACAAAATAAAAGAAACGTACGGAATTAGTATGAAAATGCGTGCGAAGCCGGGGCGGGCAGCTAGTTACGCTATTAGAATAATTGAAATATTTTTCATCGATAAAAATAAGAGTGCTTCATCTTTTAGTGGTCGGGCACTATTTACTCTGGCAATGAATGCTGGAGCACGCGTCATCATGCCTCATCTCGGCTCGGAGTAGTGCCCACAAATTAAATATTATCCAAAAATTATGAGTTCCGGCGCAAGAACAATAGAAGCTTTTAACGAAAACGACGCACTTGAGGGATGTTCTCAACGAGACTGTTGTGTACATATTATATTATGGTTTTTACAGTCTTTCTTAAAAACGATGTATTTTTTGTGTTCAATTTGAACTGATTTACTCAATATTTAGAAGACTAATTAACAATAATAAACATTCTGTAACTACGCTAAAATTTTTCATATTTGAATCGTAATCATTTCTAAGAGTGATTTCTAATTTTATTCTTCGCCGCTTCAAAATGTTGACTTTGTGCCAGTGCAATAAGGCTATATTATTATTGCTTCAAAATGGCGCAACAGAACAACATCTACACTACAGACTTTATGGCCACCTGTAACTATTGAATACAGCTCACGTACGCCGGGGACCGGTCCCAATACCACCATTATTATATTCAATTAAGTTATAACGCGTTATGAGCCGGCAAATGATGCCTTCGTATTATCATAGCATTAGTTCGTGGATTAGCCTCCTAGCTATTATGCTGGCCTGGTACCGACGTGAGGCTCTTACTAATGTCAAGCAAACCCCGGTAATACAGTTAGTATAGTTGTAACTAATATGGGTAACTAGGTTGGCTTTGATTCAACTAGCGACGTGTTATTGCGACATTATTCATTTATAATGGAGAAAGGTTATTGTTTTAATAAAAGGGAACTATTCTAGATCTGATTATGTTTGGTTAGTTTGTGTAAAAGTAGTTGTTTTCGTATTTGTGTAAATAATGAATTTAATTTACTGGGAGTTCAACTTGGGAGAGGCAAATGACCAGCAGCGGACTGCGACAGGATGAGTTTATTCATTTGATTGATTTACTGGGAGTTATGTTGTTTTCTTCCTTTCAATTTTAAGGTAAAATTTCTCCTGTTAACACATTCCGCCATGCTTCTTCATTTACCAGTAATCACAAGGCCTAACCTTTAGAAATATAGATAGTGAATCGATAAACATGTCTGCTATATGCAAGCTAACATTTATTCCACTAGATTTCTCCTCTAACCATCTTTATCAGTAATCTTGCACCCATAAGACTAGACTAATGTTAGTGTGACCCGCCATAACTCTGCCTCGTGGCGTCTCCAATATTTGCTGACCATAACTGGTCCCTCTTGTTTGTCCCGATGCCATCAATCTTGTAGTGCGCCCTACATATTCACAATAGACCTCTTCACATATAATTACGCATTAATATATGATCGGAATTCGCAGAAGGTTAATTTTGATTAAGATTTGTGTTTTAAAAATTATTTATTTATTTCACAAAAACAAAAAACATACGCGTTATTATTTACTCAAAATAATAATTTGCGAACACGTCGGCTACGTCGCTTTTCAATGTTCAAGGATTAAAATATATTAAAAAACTGACCAATATATTGTTATCTCAGCCATGATCGTCAATTATGGTTCTAGTATTATCAAACCTAACTCCAAGTTGTGTGGCTCTATTAATGAAATAATTTAAACAATTTCTGTTATAATAAGGGCAACCCTAAAATAGTTTTTGTTTGTCGTGTTGTATATAGTTGTTCTTCTGACCCTTTTCTGATAAGTGACATTAGTGTTTGCCATCGTGAATAAGATAACCACAAAGAGTAGACTTACGCGCGTTTTAGTTGAGTAATCATCGTGGGAACAGCCGCGTGTTACACCCTGCTGACACAGGGTAATACCGGGATTATTCTGATGTACTGTCTTTTTGTGAATACCGCCTTTTCAACGAGACTCCATATATAAACACATGTTTTATTGAGAACAAGAGTTGTATTTTAAGGGACCAGCGTTCTATTTTTTATCACAGTTTAAAAATACCATTTGATAGACCGTGAATAGTCCATCTGTTAAAAAAATAAAATAGTTCTGAATTAATCTATGTTGCTTATACTAAATCTACGGAAAATTTATAAGCACTAACACGACGGGTAGCGACTTTGTATTTAGTGTTACCTCCTTTTTAAGCTTACGTTATTTAGTAATACTCGTTTATTGACGAAAGAACACTTAAACAGTAAAATTTATCTAAATTAATAATAATAATAATAATAAAAGACTTTATTTCAGATCCAAGATCCATAAAAAAAAATATTCAATTCTTACACCATACAATAACATCACAACCATGTTAAATTAAATTATTTAAGAAGAACAAAGAAATAGAAATATTAAACATTGTAGTCATCGACTTACAATAAAAAAAAAAAAAAAAAATGAAAAAAGTATACAGAAAAGACTAAGCCGCTATTTCTAGCCAGCGCCTGTAGGTGCTAGAGGAACAAAGTCGATCAGCTAGACTTTTTACAATTTTGTTTTTACACATACCAACCCTGTCCATGAATGATGCAATTCGGCCCCTCTGTATGGCATTAAACGTGTTCAGTCTCGCCTCTGCAAATTAGTTAGGTTATATCCAATCAAACTATAAGCAAAGCTAAATAATTAGCAAAGACGAATGTTCAAACACTGTTAATGCTAATCTGTTTGCAGCAAGGCATAGCGCGGTATAAGTAATATTGTCAGCAAACAACAAGAGCATGATAGATGGCGGGACGCGGCCGGCGCTCTGATAAATAAATTTACACTTAACTGATATTGATGGAATCCTTACCCGGTATATATCGATCATGAGTGACCATATTCAGTTTATTTTAAGTTATGTAAATGGTTTTTTTCTTCTATATATTTTCTTACTTTTTTTCAGTTTTTAATAATATAGGTATAGTCTGTACAAACAGAAACAAAATTCCTAATTCTTGTAATTTTTTTACTTATATGAGACTGGTTTTCGCATTAATTAACAGAAAGGTTCATCTTATTATGCTGATTGCTAATTGTATTATGATCTACCTATACATGTAGTTGCCTACACCTGCCACAATAGTGGGATAGGTGCCGCTATTTTTAATAAATGTTGTAAACAAACTACACGCTAACTATAACTGATACATTTGCAATAATTTGTGGAAAAAAACCTTTTAAATTGTGGACGCAAACTGAATTTTAATTGGCAAAATTTCCCGAGACTCGCCTTTTACATATGCAACTCGTTACAGTGCACAAAATCCAAACGCTAACGAATTGTTAATTTCGTTTGTGACCGTTATACCTTCGGATGTATTTTAGCGCGACCAGCGCGGCCGACGCGACGGACGCGACGGGCGCAGCAGGCGCGGTGGACCGGTCCGTGTTTGCCTGATTGGTCTCTTCATTATTCCATTCCACATCACCACACAAAAGTAGGCATCAAGAAACACTCGATTTCACCCAGCATTCAATTACACAACACAACTCAATAGGCCTATTAATCTACAATCAACTCTAGGAACGCTTTAATTAAAAACACAAATGTCCGTCATAACAGCAGCCGTAACGTTTAGGCCTTCAATCAATTAACAATAAAACCCAGGTAAAGCCGCGCGCACTACTATGTCGCCGCTAATTACCATACAAATTGCAGGCCCTGTGCTACACCGATATTATAAAAGAATTTTAATATTTCGATACCGGCACATTGTAAAATTTAACGAACATCCAACTTTACGAGTGAGTAAATAGAACAGAATTTTAATTGAAATTATTTCGCTAGGTACACAGCTGACAATGGTAGGTTATGCACGGCCGCGAGCAACGAATCAAATTTATAATTACTTTGCGTTCGCGTCAAGTGCGCCCAACGAAATGTACCACTCTGTGTACTTACTGTCTCTCGGGAGGAACCAACAAATCACATAAATATTAGGAAATAACATACAGTGAAACATAAAGAACCTATCTAGAAGAATATCTAAATCTAAATAAATACAAATGACTCTCTGCACCAATATGTACGAGACGCGGTAACCGTCTGGCGCTTCAATATTTTCTCATCAATCAAAGTAAATCAGAGGGAAATCCAGACCATAGACAGTCGGGACGTATTCACAGTGCCTCACACAACAGACATGCTGTCACCTGTGACTCCTGCCCGCCCGCCTCCCCCGGGGAACGCAATTAAACCCGGCTTGCTGTAAATAAATTTAAATGCCATTTATACTGATACACACCGTAATAGCCCTTGACACCTCCGACACGGAATCCCTACCAATATTAGTTAAACGTATTTCAATATCGCTTCGAATGTAATTGATTGATGAGAAACGATGCTTCGATTTTATGTCGACCAATTTATTCGGAGGTTTGAGGAAAACGGTGTTACACGGCTGTTTTAATTAACCTCTGACTCTATCACTTAAAAGAACGAAATGTTTTTCTATAAAATTTGATTTCCAATTAGGAATTGTGAGTGGCTTTTGTAAATTAAATATTCTCTTTGACCTTGAGCTGGCTACGTAACTTCTGAAGCCGGATCCGGAGAGATAAAGCTCGTGAAATATATAAACGTGAGACGATCAGCTGATAATTATAACGAGCACTATAAAGACATTAAAATACAAAAAGCTATACTCTCGTAGATAAAAGAGCTATAAACACACGATATGCCGGATAGCTGACATGCCGTTAATAAAAGCGGTAACTACAGCTAGCGCCGCCCGCGCCGCCCGCGCCGCCCGCGCCCGCGTCTCGCGCCGCTCGCGCTCGTAAACTGTATCAGCGGCTGCGGCGGCCGTGTGTACCCCGCCTTATTTTATAGCGATTTTTGTAGTGTAACAACTCCCAGTATTTTAGTGTTGTCGCGATAAATGTTGAAATGTAATGTGATGTACAGATTTTATGAGGCTTCTTCTTCATGATCTCTTACACTTTTACGTATAACGTGAGGTAACTGAAAGATGAAAGCCTTAACGGTTTACAGCTATCGACGTAACTTTCATAAAATATGGAGCTTGCTTGCGGCGAACGGGCGCCCGCCGACGGAGTATTTTCTGTTTCAAGTACTGTTCGTCGCTGAACCAAATTGGGCATGACAGAGATAGCGCCTATTCTTCACGTCTCCTGCCTCCAGTTCAAACCTTACTTGTCACCTATATATTGTTTCTGTAAAACATGTTGAACATGTGTTTTACAATATCTTTTTTTTTTTTATAAAAACGACTCCCAACTCCCTTGATTCACGAGTACCTAATATAAAAATCTTTATACGATAGGTATATTAAACTTATTGACCTACATTTCCTAACTCAGGGGTCTCAGTCTCTATTAAAGTCTAGACATTATTGATTCACGAGTACCTAATATTGTGTTAACAAATGCAGAGTAAAAACTGGACTGGTATTTTGATGAAAAAACAGATCGATTTAAGCAAGCCTGAACCAGCAGGCGGGAAGCATGCCCCGAAACACACATAAAAGAATTTAGCAATAGAAACGACGGACGGGACATTAATTTTGAGATATGTCTCTCCCTCGCGTCATACTTACTCGTATGTCAAATGAAGCCGAGAGCCCGGAGGAAACAATATAATATCAATCACGTGCGATTGATATGTAAAATTTTTAAGTAGAAACAAAGCTGGAGGACACAATATAATAAACAATTGTTATAAATCCTGCCAAAACGGACGGACGTATGATAGCAAATGAAAATAGTTTTAAAACAAAATAAACTAAGTTCCACTTTATTACATGAGATTGGAATCAGAGTTATTCATATGAATCCAATAAGCAAGTGTGTCGGTAATTTATCGCTTTCCTCAAAGGGCCGGACATCTAACAGAACGACATCAATTTACGTCTAACCGAAAACTCTCATTCCATAAATTTTCGCTCTTAATTTGTGAAAACTCAAAGTTACCAACACCAAAAAGTCGGCATTCAATTTGGCGCGCGGCCATATTTCATCGCCGCTGGCAACACCTAACTCACGCAATTGGTGTGAATTATTACATTTACCTATCATATAATTTGGATTTGATTGGAAAAATGCGGAGCGTGAGAGTTTAATCCTCGCGGGATATAATTACAGGAACGATTTTTAATACTATGTATCGGATTGTTTCCTAGATGTGTTGTCATTTTCTGGTAACTACTATATAAATCTTACAAACAGATTAAATATCATATTTTATCGATAAATTGCGAGAAACCCACTCACTCAATATTATAGAGCGATATCCAAGTCGTTAGAGTTTGTGAAAAGAGGTCTCCGCATAAGCCACAGTTATTGGAACTGCACCGGAAGATAGATAGCTGACCTTTAGTTCATTCAATAGAAATTTGTTAGACTTTAGTTAATAGTTTAAGTATTTAGCAGTGGCCATGATAGTATTTTAACCATCCGTATAATCTATATAATTACGTACCTATATACTGTATAGTTCAAGAGAAACATTATTTTAGATCAAAATCATTATCATTTTTGTTACCCTGTTCAAAAAGAGGAGGTGCTATGTTCGACTCTAATAATTCTTGGGCACGCTCTATAGATACGGCTTGATGGATGCAAGCGTGAAAGCTGTTATTTGATACGTCTTAATTGTGAGAGTGACACCGGGTACCTACTTATATCAAATTGTAAAATTTTTCACTGTCGAGTAATTTATTTTTTCAATTTTTTTTTTTTTTATACCTACACATCTTTATAATATCATCTGAAAAAATCTATCATGCGTCACCCAACCAACAGCGTATTTGCACTTAACATTAAATACACTATTATTTTCACATAGCGCAGACACATAAAATAAAGCTTACATCATGTTTACAATAGGCTGCGGGCCGCGGTCACATATTTGCAGGCAGCGGTACAAGCCCGGCGATGTACGTGCTCCTGGGCGTGCGGTCGCGGCGCGTGCCGGCGGCCGCGGCGCGCGGCTCACGCACCGTCATTAAGCCTGCTTTATAAGCACACTTGCTGCGCGTTACACGAGTTGTTAACGCACGATATACACAAAACAGGATCAGCTCTTTGTTTTATTCGTTTTGTGTTTTATTGGTGCGTAATTTGCGGGAATATTTAAAAACTGTTACATTTGAAGTTGACAGTAGAGGTCCCTATTACTTCGATTTAGAATTTCAATCTGTTTAAATACTGTTTGAGGCGATCCAAAGTCTTATAACAATGTTCGATAACTTACTGGCGTACTTTAAGACTCGTGCTAAATCTAAAAAGACGTAGATGTTATCAAAATCTAAGTTGTCTTTCTCTAATAAAAGTATAGATTAATACTGAGTATCAAAATAAGTTTTACGTAATACTTATATTTAATTAAAAAAATGATTGTTTTAATTTTAAGACAAAATATACATAAGTGTAATCAACTTCGACATTATATAAGAGAGCTTAGTTTTTGTAACATCTATTTAAAAGCCAAGTTTAACTTCGTTTTATGACTTGTATAGTATGAAGTACCATTTTATCTTCCCGCCACACATACGGGACTATATCTGAAAGTTTTATTATCTCAGTCGCGGGACAGGGAACAAAACGTGGCACGACGCGTTATTAAAAAAAATTCACGTCTTTTACTGTATTCAGATTCTAGTTCGCTTTATTTCGGTAGTCAAATTATTTGCATGTTATACGATGTATTTGTTATGGTATTATGTGATATAGAGACATGCATTTTGCAGGGACAATTGTAGTAAAGAAATGCATATATAATCAAATCGCAAATCAACTTGTAGTTGATTTGCGATTTAAAAAACTTAAAAAATATTGAATTTTTACTACCATAGGTACTCCATTCTCTTGCACCAGATATTATTTATTAAATAACATGCATTATTGAGACTAATGAATATAACTGAATGAATTATTAAGTTTTCATTTGATAAATGTAGTTAAGTACTACAAATCGTGGGCTCAGTATATTTGCTCCAGTTAAACGCGTTACATTGCTCATCTAATATCACCCCAATTAAACAGAAATGCTAACACGATAATCTAAATGATCACTTTAAGCAGTAATACAGTTACAATTCAAACATACTGACATTACGCTGTCGGGTAAGTTTCTATAAACTTATACACGTATGAGTCAGCAGTAATCGTTGATTACAAGGCGACACTCAACCACACAAGACACTAAACACACCTTTCTGTTTAAGCTAGTAAGGTCGTGTTTTGTTTGTTGTTGTGTACCCACATGTGTGATATACTGTACTGTGACGTCACTCGTAGGCCTGCACTTGGAAGGTTTCACTGCAATGCACGCAGCGTAATCCTAATCCTATGGCGTTAGCTCGATTCAATGTTTATTGAACGTCGTATAACATGTATTGTGAATGTACCGACGGGTTTGAATTTACAGATACCTATTATAATATGTAAATATAGTTAATATTATGCTAATTTACTTGAGTAGATATTACTGCACTACATAGAAGCAACGTAGCCTACACCGTGTCATGAAAATAAAGCTCCTAGGTATTGAATTTTACTAATACTGAATCAGGATATTACCTGCAAACACAAATTTTGTCCCGCGATACATAATATATGTGCAAGTACTAATATACTTCAGATTACAGGCAACGCATACAACAGTCGACCTTATATTTAATATATTATTTAATACACTTTCGCAAATCAGTTTGTACGTTTGTACAACCCGTTTGCATAATACGCAGTACAATAAAGTGGACGCGAAGGCGAGTGGTCCTTCCGTGCGCAAATATGGGAACATATTACATATTATTAGATCTTTTTACTTCGCTTCGGGTTATAAATCCCGGCTTATCGCGCACCAACTTGTGTGAATATTTGAAATTTTGAACGAGGATTTAAATTGAACTGCGGTAACCCGGTGGTCCTTTGGTACCGAAATATTTGATGGAGGGGCGAATGATAACATTTTGTTGCTTTTTGTATGGATTAATTTTTAGAGTTAAACTAATTAACATCTTCCTTGTGTGTGTGTTTAATAAAAACTGAAATTAGTAAAGTAATTAGAACAACAATGTACATTGACAATGTCAAATAACTTTTAATTAAGTCCGTTCGTAATGACTGTTATGTCCACAAAATTCATTCATAAGGAATCTTTATAATTAAAATGTTCTATCCTCACTCTCGGAAAAATGTTTTAATAGGGGATGTAATTAAAAAACCACAATAAAATCCATTCCATACAATTCATAGGTTTATTTGTTACGCAGTGGGTGGGTACAAACCATTCAGAATATTCAGTTGTGAATTATATTTATTATGTGAAGCACCCTCTGGACTCAATTTAACGATACGCGCATTTACAATGGCTTGAAATCGGTATAAAATAAGATTGAAAATGATTTTAGTGACTTCAGTAAAATAACATTTTTTTTTTTTTTCATCTTAACGGATATCGTTACAACGAGGAACAATCACTATATTAATCTCTTAATACGGCATAGAAAAATGCTTAAATTATATAATGACATTAAGTTACCAATAAGTGCATGTTTATTACAATAATTTAGGGCTGCAAAATAAACTAAAGCCGAGGAGCATAGGACCAATATCTTGATTCGAAATCGACGCGTTTCTCATCAAGTCGCCATCAAAAACACTTTCAGTTCACGGCGACTGCTCTCGTGAACAACTTGCAGTAATATTGCCGAGCAGGTAATATTGCCTTAATTCCCGCCTGGCTGTGATTGCCACCAGCAGTCCTCATTACCACTTCATTAGCCTCGCCGCAAGTAATCATGAACTGGCCTATATTTGCCCACCTCACTTCTGCACAAAAATATTCGCAGGTAAGTTAGGTTTTTGTTGATCTTTTCTGCTCTTCAAGACATGTGTGTGTTGTGCGTGTCCGGGATACTTCAGGGATGATGAAATCAAATGTACTTTTAGATAAATGTAAAGTTTATATTTGAGTTCCACAATACTTTGTTTATAATTAACTAGGTACTATGTATACGTTGAGGCAGGGCGGTGTACTGTAGACGACTGGCGAGCCGTCCGCTCGCAATCTACTTATTCGACAAAACTGCAACTTTGCAAATTGTATAACTAAGTCGCTACATCACACCCCCCCTTTCTCAAAAAAAAAATTGTTACAAAAAAAATTTTTTAAAACTCTAAACTATTTGTCATTAAAATACATACTCTATAATTATAATACATGCAAGTCCCTAAGCTTACACCGTTGCTTACGATAACAATTTGTCCTATCAGCATTCCCACAAACGAATGCTGCCTATTGTTGAACTTGCGCTACAAATGGACTTTGCATACCTACAACTAAATACACATTACATAATACATACATATTACAACTTTACTTATAACTAACAACACTATAACTTTTGCACATTTCACACATAACGCGTTGTTAAACGTATCCCGTGTCGGTTGCGGTAGGTGTTAGGTTACCCGTTGTAGTATTGTATGTCGCTCGTAAATTCGCTGACATACAATAACTGCCTTGTGCGCCGCGATGTTTCTCGATAGGTACCTGCTAAACCATAGGTGAAGTCCTGCAGTCTTGGGATCCTGTACCTGTCCGGCTTCGTGATCGCATTGAGTGCACGATAGTCACCACAGGGTCTGATTTGCCCGTCCATCTTGGGCCCCACGTGCAACGCACGTGCCCAAGGAACATTTGACGGCCTGCAAATTCCCAAAACCTGCACTTCCCTTAGTTCTTCCTGCACCATATCGTAGTTATGTGTATCCCCTCGCTTCCGTGGTGCCATAATCGCCTCGAGCTGGGAAAACCACGAGCTCGGCAACTCCTTCCAAAAATCCGGGACTCTCATCTGCACTCTAACCACTGCCATGTCCGCGGCCATCGCTGGAGCTGCCCCTGGAGCACCGGTTCCCACTTGCGAATTCCTTCGTAACCGCACGTGAGGTTATATAACCTAACCCTATCACGTGCGTTACCTTGCACCACGCGGTCTTATTACGCACCTGCCTCAAATGCCGGATGAGTCGCCTACTTTCACGTCGGGGTCACCAGTGTTGTGACGGTTCGGGATACTTCAGGGATGATGAAATCAAATGTACTTTTAGATAAATGTAAAGTTTATATTTGAGTTCCACAATACTTTGTTTATAATTAACTAGGTACTATGTATACGTTGAGGCAGGGCGGTGTACTGTAGACGACTGGCGAGCCGTCCGCTCGCAATCTACTTATTCGACAAAACTGCAACTTTGCAAATTGTATAACTAAGTCGCTACATGTGTCAAAACCTTTCTGCTATGAAAAGGACCGCGAACTTTATAAAAAACGTTTTCTTAATCAGTTAGTCAATTAACTATCGATGAATGTAACTGATAAATAAACTTCACACCCTTTACACGTTATCTAATCTCAGTGACCGTCCACTTGTCTCTCTTCAAGAATGTAAATAGTTGACACAGTATGAAAGGTCGTTTATAAGCTAAAGTGGATGTCATGAGACACCATTAATCTCTCAGATATGATCGCTGCCCCTTGCTATTGACAGCCTCTCACCGAGCGCCCTCAACTTTAAAGCGACGAAATATTTAAACTCTCTTAATATCGTTTCAAAGAAAATTAGCAACTGATAACCAAAAGTGAGTGTTTCGGCCATTATGAAATATTTTGTGTATGAAAGCGGACCAAGATATCGGCAGTCGGTAATGTAAATCTTATCGAAGTTCCCGGCATTAATCATCGCCATTCAACTGTCACTCGCGTTGATTGTCTCAAGCTTTATGAATAAATATCGATTCCGGACTTCTATAAATAATATTGATTGATAGCGAGCCGATAACAACTTAACTTTGCTAATTATGTAAAATAACTTGTAACTTCCATAATGATGTTGAAGAACAAAACTTTTTTCATTTTTTATTTTTTTAACAATAAATATGTAGATAGTTGAAATTATAGACATGAAGCACAAGTTATTAGTTATTCAGTTTATTTTACTGAAACACGTGAAAATATAGCTCATTAATATAATAAAAGCCGTTTTTCTTTTTTCTGGAGTACAATAAATATCATGAACATATGACAAGATTCTTATCACATCAAAATCAGTGTAAACATGAACGCACAGTCACGTCACTGCGGGGGGTCACCACACTCGGCCACGCAGGACCAAGTTGGTTTATGTTGGCCCTAGTGTCCCGTGTAGCGCTGACAGCTCAATCACGTCGCGAAAGGCGACAAGTTGCTTTATTAACCCCCGCCTCGCTGCCCATACATACTATACTTATCTATATAAATAGATACAGTCACCCCTTCTTCACGCGAGGCTTATCAGTCGATGAAGGTTTAATAAATGAACGTCTCTCAGCTGTGGAGTGACGTTCTTAATTGATTCGCAAAGATTAAAATTCATTAATTTATAAAAAGGATGTGACGCGACAAAAATAAATATTTTGTTTGGAAATAATGGCAATAGAGTGTTGACAACTAACCGTATTTTAACTTCACGTCAATTATTTATCATCGGGATTAAAGTAGTTGTGGTTCACTCTACAGTATAGTATACACTATATGTGTTAGTCAAAATATAACCTAAATAAGGTTATTAAAATAATACCAGCCTATAAAATGTCCCACTGCTGGGCACAGGCCTTTTCTCATATAGAGAAGGAACGAGCATTGATTACCACGCTTGCTAAGTGTGGGTTGGCGATTTCAGATTCCAATTTTTGGAATCCAGGTTTCCTCACGATGTTTTCCTTCACCGATTATCAATGATGTCTTAGAATAATTAAGAAAGTACATATAACTTTAAAAAGGCACATTGGTACTTGCCTGTAGTGGGTTCGAACCTGCAACCTTGTGCACACAAATCCGTTTATTGAACTACTAGGCCACGTCATAAGGTTATTAATAACAACCTAAATATGAACGAAAACGGGACACAAAATTTAATTGATACCCGTTATATATTCATGTTAATATAGTACCTATGTATTAATAGAAATTCATTAGCGAATGTGTCTCAAAATAATAGCCTTTATAATCCTTTTGGTCCGGACCGGGCGGGCCGCGGGCGGGACGCAAACCACCCGGAAAATCTGAATAGAGCACCCAACTAACAGATTTGCATCCGTCCACAATATATTCGTCCACAGTATAATGATAATCGCCTTTATATCTGCTTTAGTGGTTTTTCGAAGCGTGAGTGCTTAAAACAATGCTCTCGACCAGAAAAACACGCAAAAATTAGTGAAACATTGATAACATTATTGAAAAAGAAAACTAGCACAGTGATCGCTGATACTTAAATAAATTACTTAAATTTACAAAGGACCATTGCTTGACGAAAACTTTTAATAACCATAATTTTGAATACCTAATTACAACCTAGGAGTATTAATGATAAAATTAATTAACACGGTATTTCTAAATATAGGCAACGGTGCGTCTACGAAAAGTTTTTATATTTTAAACAAACGTCAATACTTGAGGTTTGTGTACTCCCAGGCGGCTAAGTGAAGGCACTTTAGAGGCAATTGGGAAGACAACGTCTCGTCAGACGTCGCATTACCATCACCGTCACCGGCCCGTCACGTCCCGTCCCCGTCCCGTCACCGTCACGACACCCACGCGCTAGGCTATACACACATTGTCATGCCATCAAATTTTATGGTTATTTGAAGAAAACGGTTCCATAAGTTATGGTGTAATAAGGTGGACCTTTGATATAAAATCGTAAATACATTTATTAGGCGATGTAGAATTTAGGGCAGGAATGTTATGGTGGATCGATCTTCAAATATTGCCAGTATGTAATAAATTAAACATCTTAAATTAACTAAATTAAGAGTTCAATAAACTCATATTTGTGTAGGTTTTATATTGATAGGGATCAAGTTTCTACATTTTTGTTAAGCCGAATATCTATGCTAGTACTGACACTTAGTCTATGGATCTAGACATTTTTAGTAAAAATAAGGTATTCAGGAGTTGTGCCATAACTTTTCACCGAAAAGGGTCACATTATGCACGAAAAAGAGCGTTTTAGTAATTTACTATCAAATACATACGAGTAAAACGGTAACTCACCTGCCCCTAAGATCACGAAAACAAGCAACATCATATTTAGATATCTTTTATAATTTCTCTGTACTCCAATGTTTAGTCAATAATCCTAATATTTTCTAATTCGGCTTCGGCAAACTGCAAAAGAAAATAAAAAAACTATTTATAAGAGGCAATTACCAGCAATACTATGCTACTAACAATTGCTAAACATACTAAGTCTTATTTAAACATAATTTTCATTTAAATTACCTAGCTTATCTTACTAAGTTTTAATAATTCTCTAATGTATGGGTTGTCAGAACATTCTCCAACACCATTTAAAAATACGTTATATAGTAGTAGTAGTAATAATGTACATTCTATGACTATCTATTGTTATACTGTTAGTAAATATCATTAAATCCGCAGCATTAGTAAGACAAAACTCAAACATCAACTAGTGAGCCGAACTGCCGATCAGAGTTATCAGCTTGCATACTTGTTGCGGACCAAAGGACCGCGGCAACTTGAGCCAGCCGGATAGATACTAGCAATCCGAACCTAAAGTCATTTGTGATAAAACGGGGAAGGACCAACTTAGGACCAGATTGTGTTTCAATCCGTGATGACTCTAGTTTTTTAAATGTGTTTAAGAGTCAGCATTTTATTTTATTTACACGATTTTTTTAAACATAATTATTTTATGGACTAACATACATATTTTTAAAGAAATTATATCTATGCTATCCATTACTTCCATTCAACAACAAAAGTATGTCAAGTCCAAACAAATAAACGTAAATATCAAAAGATATCCCAAACATTGGATGTACCTATAAGGCAAAGGGAATTTTCTCTAATTTAAATGTTTGGGGTAACAATTAAGTGTGGCCAACATTTGTCTAACTTGTCACTGAGAATAATTGCGTTTCGAGGGATCGGATTCCAGCTAACTAAATAAATTATTCGGAGCTACTAAACTATGCATTAAATTCACCGATTTTTGTAACGCCCACTGAACTAAATAACTATTAAGCTACATTATACAGCGACACAAATACCGTTCAAAAAATCATGACACTACGACACTTTGCTGTATGTCAGTCACAATGTGTGTGAGTGTGTCACAATAAATGTCTAACACTTCGACATCCGCGTTTACATACGTACACTCGATATATACTAAGTGTCATACATCGTGTAAGTAAAAAGTGTCATAGTTTAGCATTATACACTATTTATAATAGACTGAATAAATTACCTAAATATATTTATCACAATAGTCACAATCTGCTTCCAATTCACAAGACATACTCACAGAGTGCCTAATGTCTTATATATTGAGCTGAAACACCTGAGCACACAATATTGACACTAATAACATGGACCTATAGTTCTCGACGGAGAAATGTATGTACGTGTGTACGTTGGTTTATGCAAAGTAATAATATCCACCTGGTTCCCGCAAAGTAACTGACATAAGCTTAGTAAATCGATGTAATTGTCTGTGGCAACGCTACCTAGAGTTTTTCCATATATATTTTTTATTAATACGTACAATTGATTTATTACAAAGACCAGGTATAAGTAGTACTTTACAACCAATTTGTAGGTCGTTTAAAGCTAGTTTCTTTGTTAATTGATTGAAATGAATATCCGATTTGTATAGCCAAGTGGTATGACATATACCATTCTGGTCTAATATACACCACGCGAATTACCTCTGTGCGCGACGTGCCGAGAGTTCGATCCCCGCATGGGACAAGCATCTGTGTGATCCACAATTGCTGGTTCCATGTCTAGGTATTCTTTGTGTATGTGAATTGAATTTTTGTTAAACCCCCCGCGATACTGTAATCAAATTCACTAGTGCGGGAGTCACTACATACCTAAAAGAAAAACAAACATCTACGTTTACAGAAAGTAACCACTATAAACGGTTATCTAGCAAATCGGGTCAAGCATTAGCCAGAAGCCATTTAGCGACTTTCAAAAACACGTTTATACAAAACACATACAATACTGTATCTACTAACAAAATTTCTATTATAGACCAAAGTTTAGGGAATTTAGTTTGAATTTAACTAAAATGTAGTTTTAATACGTGACTGTTTGTTCCGCCTGTAGCAATGTCTATGTACTTACAAATGTGGATATAGTAATTATGTAAACAGGATGCTAATATTGTATTGCTGATCCCGCGGTTACAATGCTGAGATGTTTGTTTTGTACTAATTAAAAGTTCTGATACCGGATATATCTGATGTAGCAAGACGTAAATAATACGAACTTAATAACCGGTTTCCCTAGACAATGATTGATTATATTATATTAAATGTAAGCCTTAAATATGTTTGGATAAATATTGAAATTTATTTGATTAGTAGGTATTGCAACGGCAAATGTTAGTTTGACTTGATTAGTGTCCGTAGTTTATTGGATTGAGTGGTTTGACTTTTTATAGAAACGGGAATTTGAAACTAGTGCTACAGAAAACCTTACGCTGATGTTGACCTTAACTGCTAATAAAATATAACTGTCAATACTGATGGACTTATACTTTACCCGTGGCGTCACTGATAAACTATCCTGTCTTTTTGATGATTATTATAGTATACTAAAAGGACCACTAAAAGGTAAAACCGCCAAACAGTTTTGTACATAAATATAGTATAAGTATATAGCTGTAATAGTAAATAAATAAACAGTAAAAATAAACTAAAACAGGAATACAAGCTGCCGTCACGGCACTTAGTACCAAACAATTTTGGTCCTAAGTGGTCAAACCAAATAGGTTTGGTTTAATTATAACCTTTAATACTATACCCTGGCTAATGCGACACTTGAATAGTTCCACAACACGTTTAACTCAACCAATGCAAAAACACCGAAAGCTAATTATTGCAATTTGTCGATTTAATTACACTTCAATCTGCAAACCGGACGCCAAACCTAAACCTCATTAACATTTCAATTCTAACTATTTGTGTACGTATTATTAAATTCGACTGACTACAGTAAATTAGTTCAAACTGTCGATATTTCGTTGTGCTTTTGATAAATTACCAGCCGGGTGGTTAGAAGCTAATTAATAAAACATCGTTATCTTATCAAAAGGTTTTTTTTTTCATAGGCAAAAGTACTTATTAACATTGAATCTATTGGCTCGGTTTTAAACTGCCTTTCCTTTAAAACCGACAGGAGAGTCTATAAAACTAAGTCGGGTTAGTTACACAAGTTATAACTCAGGAACGAGTGTACTGATTTTCATGATCTTTGATTGTTAGGTTTTCTCCGAATAGTAGAATAACTATAAAAACATTAGAAAAGGACACGAAAATAAAGATGTCTAGCGGGTAAAACCGCGAGGCATCGCTAGTGTAACATAAAATTTGGCATAACCGTTAGGACAAACATATTTATATCGATATGAATGTTAATTAGTCTCATTGAGTACAACAGGGTAATAAAGTCAACATGAAGTCGTTTCGGGCGTTTGAGACGTTCTCACAAAACACTTGTGTTAACATTATGCAAGTTAACAGTTTAGTGTGTCAATCAATTCAGCTAATAAGTAGGTTATTACCACAGGTGAATAGGTACCGTATTGGGACAAGGTTTCTTCTGACGCAGTGTAATAAATGACGCGTATATTTCTTTGTTAGAAAAACGGATTAAAAATTAAATGGATGCTGAACGCGATCGGGACTCTTTTTAATTATTATTTTTCTGCTTCCCTACTGCAGAGGATGGGACTCAACCTTTACTTGTACGGTTTTTTTTTGTGGAGTAGATATTTATTGAAGTAAAACTTCTTTAGGCGCGACTAGGGAGTAACTCAGATTTTTTTTCTGACGGAAGTAACGCTTCCGCCATTTAAAAATAATAATTCTGATTGGTTGTAAGTATATGTCATATACTACACGCTTCTTGACTTATACGCCAGCTAGTGGCAAATATCATAATCAATTAGGATTATTTATTTTCAAATTGTCAAACGGATCAATTGTGAATAGCAAAGTGAATGAAAAATTCAACAGTTTTATAAAACATTATTTTAAATTGAAAATTTTTTTGAAAATCTCTAAATATACTTGTTTATTTATTACTTTTAAAATAAGTAAATTAAAAATAAATTTTCTGACAATTGCGACATTTTATAATATTCAATAACAAGGTTATAAAGTTTTACTTCAATCGCGCGTAAAGGTTACACGCACACACTTTTTTATTAAATAACTTATGTACACACAAAATAAGATCATTTAAATTAACGAAATAATTAATTCTTAGTCTGTTAAATGTTCTCGAAAAGACACTAACAGTTTAAGTGGAAACTCAAAGCCTCTCACATTTGAGAGATGGTGTAATGAGCACAACGGTACAAGTGGCCTCAACTACTTAGTGAGCCACTTCAGTACCGCGCACCCGATCCTTTACTTGCTGGAGTTGTTTTGAAACTGACAGATCCGGGTTTATTATAATCTTGCTAATTTAATTGTGTAGAGATTAAGGAAATAATAATGGAACCTGTTTGATAATGATTTTTTAAATTTTTGCGTTTGTTTGCTTGGTATGGGCTAAGCTTCGTTCCTAAAAAAGAACATAGGCTACTTTTTGCCGCGACCACTGACACCCACGCGTGAAAAAAAACAATATTTATTGCTTGTCATTGTAAACGAGTATGAAATTACAGCCCTTTTTAAAAATGGAACACTGAATACAAGATGGCCGCTTCACAGAAGCATTACAATTTAAAAAGACTTAGGAATTCTTGTAATCTTCCTGTCAAGAAGTGGCTCATTATAGCCATTAATGTAAGTATTTAACGGTCTGGAAGTCACCAGCCTTTGCCTACCATAAAGCAATCGATTTAACTCCGTGAATAAATTATAATGTCTCATCGATTTTACTTTGATACTGGCTGACAGTTTATCGGAACTGTTGCCTTTAATTATGTTTTTTTACATAGCTCATAATGATAGGCCCTTTTTATAATACATTTTTATGGAATTACATTTTAAATATCGTCATATCGTATAATATGTATTTATCAGATTAGAAGCTAAGTACGTAGGTACAGTCAAGTTCAATAACATATTGGCACTTTCAGGCTTCAAAAATATAGGAACGTCAAAAATTATAATAAAATTGTGACAACTATAAGCATCTGCTTTTTCTCAGTAGCATGTATACAGCCAAAGGCACATTATTATATAAATAACTTTAAAAAGGAAAACAATCGAAACTACTGTCATTTCTGTAACAATGTAAACTAGATCTTATTTGTAGAGCAAATAGTCGAGTTTCCCATGCACGTAGAGAAAAGAGCGACCACATAAGGACATAATTTGGATCCTTTACAGTGCCAATATGTTAATGAACTCGACTGTACCTACACTTGAATTTCGCAACACATCTTCCACGACAACATCAAGGTCTTGTAAAGCACTTTGGAGATAAGAACACTCCTTTACGGATATCATTACAGGCATTTACCAAAAGAATTATGTTAGTAGTCACAGTCACCAGATATAACTCTACTCGCATTCTGTACAGTATACATGTAATATAATTTTGATCTTTCTGTTAGTCCTTGATATTTAAACACCAAAAAAAAAGAAGTAAAATAATCGAAACTTTGTTTTGGGTTTGTCTGCAACTAAAATTATTTGCAACGATAAAAAAAGAAAAAAATATAATATTACCCTATGTCCCTAAACAACAATGTAGCTTCTCTTCGTCAAAATATTTTGCGTAAAAGTATCGTCGTAATCGAATACGAAAACTATTTATTATCTCTAAAAACGCCGATACAAAAAAATATCCGATAGTCTAAGCATATACATACAACTTTACCCCTTTTGTTAAAGCAGATAAATACGTAGTCTGTCACCTCTATCTACTTACTAATTTCTTATTAAGAAGTAACGTCATCAAAAACTTAACGAAATAAGTAAGAGTTGTGTAAGTTATGAAGCTCCGCCATTTAATCCCGGCTAAGTTAAGTAAGCAGCTGTGCAGTGTGTCACCGAGTTCGCAACTATTTACATAATTGATGCATCATAGCCGCCATAACTAACGATACATTCAATTAGACGCCATTTTTATATAAACTAAGTTAAATTAGTTCTGTAGAAAGTTTCAGATCTGTGTCAAATCTTGTTTAAGTTTGGAGGGAAACGAGGTAACTAGGTGTAGCTAATGTACTGCTGGAGTGCGGTGCAGGAGATTATATACCTATATAAATAAGCTGAAAAGAGAAACTATATAGTGAAGTTAGTAGGATTATATTAAAATACAATCTTCATACGAAAGGAGAACTGTCATGGCGTAAAATGGAGCCAATATTATGATAACATTAAAATCATTCCTTAAAAGAATTATGAAGACGGATATGAAAACATTATGTTGTAATAACAAAATATTAATCATCCAGATGTTACACTCGCACTCTAATGACGCAACAGTATTTTAAACAAAACAAATACGGTAATTAAATTAAACACAGCAGCGCCAAAATAAATTCCAAGACGGCTCTCGTTCCGCAGACTCTAGGTCTTTTAAGGCACACATCAATCTAAAATTATTTACTCAAATTATTAGACTAACCTTCTTATCTACAACGTAAAACATTTTTTACTACTTTTTATTATTTTTATTGAGCGAAGTATGTTCTAAACAGTAATTTACTACTTTCCCCTAAAACAATCGCTTAAAAATATACATAATTTATTTTAAATTATTCTCAATACATAGGTTCTATAGTTTCCCTCCGACCTTTAAACTCAACGCGTTACGTTCGTTGTGAAAACAAAGTTACGCACAGAACCGCTTAGTTTTTAATTGAATCTAACTAGTTTGTCAATTATCGTTAAAACTTTACCGATACCGATACCTACTGTGTAACGCAAACTGTACACAACATTATAACCGAAACTATTTCCACATTGTCGACGTTGTAGGTATTTGTATCGATACATGAACAAAAAGATAGCAAGCAGGAAATAATAAACATGTTACATAACTTGTAATTAAATAACTCATTAAAATCTACTTACACTGAAGACTACATTTTTTACATCTACAAAATATAGACGTTATTCAGTACAAAAAAATTGTCACAAATGTTCATACATCCTAAACTATTATATAATATAAAAACAAAAAAAGCATGTTATAGGTACCCCTGCTACTTATGTACGGTTCATATTACGTATGTTTTTTTTTACATGTTTGTGTATTCTTTCTGTTGTTTACCAAATATAATAAAAAATATATCCATACCATTATGTCAGTGTCTAACAAAAGTTTTCTTTGTATTACAGGTAAGCAATTCCTCTCACATCTCGCTCCTGTGTCTCTGGTTCCTGGTAAAAAACGTCGCCATCTTGTCTTCACATTCCTGCGACATCCAAACTTATTCTAATTAATTTTGTTCGAGGATTTGATTACTAATCGCCGTAAACCGATCATCGAGTCGATTCGATTAGACATTCGACTCGATTCGATTATAATTATGAGCGCGCTATTAGTGACGGGGTTTGGCTTATGCCCTGTAGGGTTGGTACTGCGATGAAAATCGTTAGCTGAAAAACAAAAAATAATATGTCTTACTAATGTCAAGTTTGTATTAGTTCAAAGTCTTCTATATACCTATGGCTAAATCATTTAGGTCGATCAGTTTTGTAATGAACATAATTAGTATTTAATTGATATCATAATGCATATTTAATCTAAACAAAAAAACAGTAAATATTTCTGACTGGAAATGAAAATGGATACTCAGCCAGAAATATTAACATTGTGGATTGACTTAAGTAAATAAGTGATAACCCTAGCGAGGATTACGATAGTCTACACGAATACAAATTGTTTGTTCAAATCGATTCCAAGTTTTAGTTCCAGTTATGTTTTAGCTCTACATAAAGAAGTGATAATGAAACCTAAGCAGAGATTTATATAATTATGTTTTTAAAATATTTTTTCACAAGTCTATGATATCATTAATCATATCAGAAACAAAAAAAAAACTTTTTTGTAAGTAGTGTAAAAGTATGAATAGATATCGGACACCCCTTAGAGCTCGGACACAGGTGTCGTAGGTGACGTGACCGCGTGACACCACTCTCACACATGTCAGGCGCGTCCGGTGTAACGACAGCCCCTATTACCTGAAACTATGAAACTTATTCTGTGGGGAAATGTCTAACACTTACGTACATACCCTTGTGATAGAAATAGGATTAAAAAACCGGTCAAGTGCGAGACGGACTCGCACACGAAGGTTTAGGGTGCCTACCATCGTACAATATAATAAGTATGTACTTTTTATTGTATTTGTTGTTATAGCGCCATTAGAAATAAACACTCTGTAAAAATTGCAACTCTCTACCTATAAAATTTCATAAGAAACAGCCCGCTGACAGAAAGACTTAAAACTTAAAAAAAAACAGTTTTATGTTTTTTTTAATAATATGTACATTACGTAGTACTAAGAAGCCAGTCTAAATAGGTTAGTGTGACGTATAATGATAATGACAGTTAAGACACTAAATACCAAAATCCCAAGAAATAGCAAATGAAGACAAGCCCAATTACAAACCTCTTAACAATATATTAAATATTCATCTCAAACGTAGAAAATACGCACGAAATGAAATCAACAAGTAACCGCCAACAATACTAAACTTACTTCGGCGGCAACTTTGAAAGCCGACGCCGGCTTTGTTTTGCTCAGCAACTTCACAAGTCGTCTGTCGTCACTGTAAGCTGATTTTTGGCGTGTGTCAATTAAAACACAATGGGGTGTAAGTTAAAGTCACATAATGGAAGTGGGAGCGTTACGAGTGGCGGTTTACGAGGCGCCGTAAACTCCACGAGTTTTAAATAAATTGTCGCGTTTATTTGCGTTTTATTGCTGACGTTATATCTCGCGGTGCGCCTCGTTGCTCAAGGAACAGGAATTACAGAAATTTGAACGAATATGTTTATGTCATTCGCGATCAAAGAGCTGACTTGTTAGGATACAATTTTGTTATAATGTAATGTACTCAACACGCATTATACTTATTGCATATTACATTGGTAATAAGTCCCTTTTGTTCCCTGCCGCGCCCTGTTTCAGTCGCCGGCGGTGCATCGTCGGCACTATTTAACTGCTCGTCCATTAACTTTCATCGGTATCTAGATGTCTCAAGCATTACACACTACGGTATACATTCCGCGTGCCCCATTAGTCCCGGCCTCCGTAATGTCCACACATTAGCCCCCAGCCACCGTTACCCTTCCATCCATACCGATAGTCGTACAAATTAATCGCTGATAAGTTCCTATTACTAATAATTTAACGGCCGTTTATAAAAGTTACGTTCGTGATTCGATTACGTGAAAGTTTGTATCGATTTCAGTTTATAGCGTCAGCGGATTAGATTATGTTTGACTTGTGAGATCATCACTACGCCTCATTATGATATGGAATGGAATCTACTATATAGTTTGCTGTATGTATAATTTAACTATAGGCACTTTTCTAGTTGTAATTGGATACTGTGTATTATTTTGCTGTGCCCTTACCGGGTTTCATGTTGTACTTATTTTATTTTATAACAACCTAACACACATGAACGCAATAAAAAATTTGAATTTGAATTTGAATTTGAATAAGTTCACTTCAGAATGTAAACAAATCGTAAACCTGTGAAATCATTTTCATTTCAAGTTGTAATAACAACAGTGTGATGCAAATAGCACAGCTAAATATATTTTCTTAAATGTCGATAATATTTTAGAGCGCTATAAATAAGGCGGCACACGGCGACGCGAATAATCCGCTCCTACTTAGTCGCGTCATGAAATCTTACGTGAAATCAACATACCGTGACTTTGTTATCGTGACGTTATTGTGTGTTGAATAAGTCGAAGGGGTCCGGGTATGTTGGCCGGCGAGGACAGGTCATGGTATCGATATCCTATTAATACTGCAGTATTGATTGGCAGGCCGGCAGTCAAAGCACCACGAACCGTAAACGGCCGGCAGTGTCTCGGAACTGGTTATAAATAGAGACAAGTGAGTGACCGCGCTGACCGAACTTAAATATTTACAAAATGACTTTACAGTTTACGACAAAATTGTAGGCAAATATGTTGAATTTACTTAACAATGAGGTCTTACTTTATTGTAGAACCTTATTTATTAGTCAACGTAAAAGTTTGTTGTAGAATATAATATTATCTTGAAGTTCTCCTTCCCTTATTATTGGAATCAATCTTACACACGGCCATCTGATCACAAACCAGGCAAAGCATATATTATGGCACCAGACAACTGATAAACATACTTATATATTTCTAAACACATAAATATTATAGATAGATTACTCTCAGACACAGAACAAAATTATCATGCTCATCACACAAAGGTGTCCTGGATGGGAATCGAACTCACGATCTCCGGTTTAGCAGTCAGGGTCACTAACCACTAGACCAACAGGCCCGTCAAACAGGTTATTGTTTCATTAAATTCGTTCGTCCTCTAATAATAATCTAATTGGTATATAAATCTACCCACGAGAATGAAAGCCGGAGTAAGCTCTACCTTTAAGTAGAACTCACCTCAAATCTTAAGACATTCAAAATCTTGTTATTTCTTAATCTCTAAAACAAACTAATTAAAACAACATTAAGGTAATTCAGAATGATATAATTTGTTTCTTACCTTACCTACATAACCATTGGGAAGCAATCCAGAAAAACCAATTTAGTTTGAATACGAGTAAGATGTGAGGAAAATAAACTCGATGTTAATTCGATAAACAGAATGGAATGGTAAATGGTGGAATGTTTGGTAAATATCGCGGGTGCTTATCGCGGCGGGATCGCGGCGAGGGGAGATCTGTATCGGAAACTGGAGCATCAGCAGGAAAGATGCTGATATGACACAGTTATGCTGTTCGTTAGTAACATTGATTGCTCTTATGTAAAACACATAATCAGTATGGTGCATGTCCGTTAGTTTTTTGAGGTTACGGTTCGCGAATTTAAGTCTAGTTGGATGAAAATTTTAATAATACACAAGGCTATAGAATACTTCAACATACAACCACGCTTAATAGTAAATTATGCCACTCAATCTCTCAGTATCTACAACAAGAGACAATTTACAAAGTTTAGACAAAAAAAACTGTTCTAAATTACATACCTACATAGATTGAAACATTAGAAAAGTACAAAAAAATATACTTATTTAGTTGGTCCAGTTGTATTCAGTGAACAAACTTCAACAAAGTTCAA
This sequence comes from Diachrysia chrysitis, assembly GCA_932294365.1. Taxonomy (NCBI): domain Eukaryota; kingdom Metazoa; phylum Arthropoda; class Insecta; order Lepidoptera; family Noctuidae; genus Diachrysia; species Diachrysia chrysitis. The sequence continues at coordinate 178,117 of OW028659.1, read as the reverse complement.
ACTAAGGATTTGTCTTAAACAGTTGAGCGTCGCGGTGTCCGATGTCGGGTGAGGCCGCGGCGCCGTGCGGTCGGCCCTTTGAGCTGGACTAATGAGCCACAAACAGCTCAACCAAGGAACAACCGTATTTACCTCCCGTCATCACTAAACTAGAAAACAAAAAAAAATTATAAATTCAAAATCTTCTAAATAATAGCTCTCGTTACACTATATTGTTGCAAATGGGTTTGCGAGGTCAGATAGGCAGTAGCTTCTTGTAATAGACTGGTATTTGGCTGAATCCGGTGAGATTAGAAGTCGACCATAACATGCTTGACAAAAGACTACGTAAAACACTTCTTCTTTGTCATACCTAATGCCTTTTATAATTGGTAGTGAATTTATAAAATGATGAAGCTAGTTTTTTGTATTTTGCTTTGATATAAGTACAGTGAACGTAGATATAAAATGGATTAGAAAAAACCGATATCGAAAGCGAAATAATGAGAGGACAATAAAAGTTTATTTAAGTCCGATACAAGCATTTGAATAGGCTTCCATTACGGTAAATGGGACGAACTTTAAGGAGCTCATTTCAGCAGCAGCCATCTTGAATCTTTGTGTAGCTGCTCTTGTTATTAACCCTCACGTGACGGAGGGCTCTTGAGACTCTCCATGCTGGCCGGTTCGCTAATCACTGGTAGTCGTAGGGTTAAATGCTCGACGATGTAAAAATCGATTTCTTGGTTATTCAATCTCGATATAGAATCGAGTAGATAGGGTTAGTTTGCAGTTAATTATTTACGATTCTACTTTGAAGTGGCTGCTCATTGTTTATGCACGGCCTGTCTACCAAGTGGAAAGCAGAATACAGCTTGATATAATTAAAATGTGCTTGTAAAGAGCTAGAATATTAACATTTAAAAGATTTGGAAAAACATTTACTCTGTCACTTTATAAGTATTAAAACTAATAACATTTTTCCACCAACTCACATATGATGTTTCTAAAAACTGCTGTTTGTTAGAAAATAAAACCCGTTTAGAATTTGTAGAAGTATTTCAGTGCTCTTGGGAGTACATGTGCAGTCGTAACAATAGTTATGTAGTTGTCAGCTTGTGGCGAGGCGGCGTCCGATGTGCGATGTGCTGAGACCCGCGCACTGCTGTGTCGCGGTGCCTGCGGTCCTGCCAGACAAGCTTACATGTTACTAGTCCGCTTTAAGAATGTGTAGCAATGCGTACATCTTTAATATTGACTAGAATATTGTCTACTGCTGCTGATATAGAAAAAATACATTAAATACTCTATATAATTTTTAATGGTACATTATAAATTTATAGAGGAAGAAAAACGAAACAAAAATAACTTACTCAATATATTTTTAAATTACAGATTAGGTGGATAAAATCATGTTACTGTATATGTGTTAGTACTTACATGACCCTAACCTATCCTAACCTAACCGGTTTCAAACCGCATCGATTGAAGGCTAGACCTACTAAATAACTACATTTTACATATACCCAATACAGTTTATAATTACAATTATTACTAAAAAACTTCTGACTAACTTTAAGATGCCGCACACTCAAAACAACGTCTAGTTTAATATAAAATACCACCAATCAAAAGTTACCAGTGATACATACACAAGTCGTTTAAACTTATTATTAAGCTCATAAACCTATTAAACGCGTGGGTTTCCAGAAACTTTAAATATTCCGTATTGTCAATACACCCGCGACTCTTCACGCATCCTACCGCCGCCGCCGCCGCCATGCTAGCAGCTGACACAGCTGGCCGCACGAGACACATTCACTCGCCGAGACGTCTCAACGCTTCGCATCCAATCCCTTTTCCATCCACACTGACGTAAATAAAAGCAAAGATATCTCAGTTTCAATAATGTAAAGTAACCCCACTGGTGCTCGTTACGAATAATAGTACTGTGTCATGAAATGTTTACGAGTTTTACTTCAAAATTCAGAAAAACAATGTCGAAAAAATTAAAGCCAGTCTGCCACAAATAAAGATGGCCAAAACGTTAAGAAACATTCACCAAATTAATTGTTTATCCCACAATGGTCACATACTTTGCATGCAAAAGCTTAACGCCCACACTGACGGGTCGTCCGACAGACTACATTAATCATATTTATTTAACCAACACTAAACCGACTAAACAGTTTACGTTTATATTAAACTCCAGAGGAAGCTCCCACACACTGAACTCGCGGTATTTGTAGTTCGAAGTGATTTGCGTAAAACTCGTCCCGGATCGATGCGTTAATATAGTTATTGTGGAACAAACCCCGGGCCAAACTTATGTGATATCCGGGGGACGTGCGTGGGAACTAATATTATAATACATGTTTATCTTCATGAATAGGTTTAATATGAAATGCTATTCGTAAACGCATCACTTCTGTCGGGTCGCCATTGTCGCCAAATTAGAAATATTAATCTAAAAAGCTCGCTATTATTACCTCAATAACAACAGGTTAAATTTTTTTATATTTCAATATTAGCAAATTATTAAACTTTTTAAAGTTTTAGGCGGTGAAACTGTAAGCTTAATTCGGAACTCCTACAGCCCGTACTGGTGTGGAATACTAAACATATCGAGCCATTAACACGAGAATATTAAACGAGATATATTCGTAAAGGTATTAATATTGTTTATATTATTACCATCACGCCTGTCGTACGTGGGTAAACAGAGGAGCACACTAGTTCTAAAATAAAGTTTTAATGTTATAATTTTGTCAATTAACATTTAAAAAGTTGTTCTCGTAAAAACACCAAGTACATTACCGGTATTTTTTAATTAATAGCGTAATTAATATCAAAAACTGTAACGAGCAAGAATAAGTAATTACTAGTTTTTTACCAACGGCTTTACCCGCCATGTCATGTATAGACACTCAGCAATAAATTAGTTATCTGTCAGTGCAAAGAATATTTGAAATTGCGAACAATATTACTCATTGACAAGAATAGTGCTTAGTGTTTTGTCATGTTACGACAGGTAGTCCAACAACCCTTCTAACTTCAACAATGGCAACTAACCCCAGTTGACGGACGAGTATCGCAGTTCAATCGTACCTGAGCCACTGAACCACTTCACCTACATGTGCACACTGTGTACATAGGAGTCTAAAGCGGGTGTATTTCCCGCCCCTACTGTATCAGGTAATAGCGACACAAAGCCGCGAGACGCCACTACGCGCGACAAAAGACGCGCGACTCGCTACCCAGCTTGTGTAATAGTTGTAGGGATGTCAACTTTGTCAACCAAATATAGTTGAAAGTTAAAACTAAAAGCGATTCCTCTTATATCTATACTAATTTTATAAAGCTGAAGAGTTTGTTTGTTTGTTTGTTTGTTTGTTTGTTTGAACGCGCTAATCTCAGGAACTACTGGTCCGATTTGAAAAAGTCTTTTTGTATTGGATAGTCCGTTTATTGAGGAAGGCTATAGGCTATATAACATCACGCTACGACCAATAGGAGCGGAGCATAAATGAAAAATGTTACAAAAATGAAAAACCGTTGAATCTAAAACACGCGAACAAAGTCGCGGGGGACAGCTAGTATAAAATAAATTATCTTTGCGCGTCTAACTGCTTAACTAAGCAACAGCTTTTGATAGAATTTTCACGAGGAAAATTATATAATTGGATAAAATTGCGGTGGTAAATTGCAACTGTGAAAAGGCAACAGTAGTAGGTAGTTACATATAATTAACAGCAAAAAATCTATAAACAAAAGACAGCTGAAAGTTTGACGACAGGCGATGTTCTCTCTTTAAATTAAAATGTCTGTTGGTCTTCGATAAAACTGCGAAGGAGTTTCGTTAAAATTTTATTAAAACTCTCATAATTTATTCATATAAAATTCTGATTATAAAATTAGTTTGTTCAAGATGAACTATCAGCGTTCATTAGACGCCGCCTAAATATGTATTGCGGCAGACCTTATGAATATTGTTTACTCTCCGGACCTCGGATTAAAGTTTATCCCTCATCATTGAATATTGATAGACCGACATAAAACTTTCTTTTTTAAACCTTAACACAAAAAGAGGGGTGTTAAAAGTTTTACATCTCAGTATTGGTGAAACGGTCTGTGATATAGTAGCTCCTGAATGGGTTGAAACTAATTAAATGTTTTTTTTTTAGCTATCTAATCGTTTGAAAATCATCAGCTCTTACGAAGTAAAATTTGGTTGGGGGGTTAATGTTTTTAACTTAGCTTAATTTTTGTTCGATTTGGTTTATTAAGTTCAACCCTAGATAGAGCAGTAGTTGAGTACAATGGGGGAGCTTGCATGACTCGCGAGGAGAAATAGATTCGATGAAGTTGTGCAGACAATGCACCGCTCCGGCGCTCCGGGTCGCCGGACGCCGGACGCCGCACCGGACACGGCTCGTGTCCGGTGGATACCGACACCGGTTTATGTCTAAATCACGGTAACATTAATTACTAGTTACCTACCTTGAATATCATTCTGAATTACACGACTTTGACTCTACATAATATCTTGAGATTTTAAGTCCTACGTAACCCACATTGAAAATTCTTAACGATAAATACGGAGTATTTAAGTGGCCATACACCGAAACTTCTTAAAAGTCAAATCAATACGTCACGCTTGTACGAGCGCTCAAGTATGGGAGTGACGTATGCGGCTCGCACCGGCCGACTGCCCGCCGCCCGTCGAGACCCGATCTGTCAAACTAATGGCCCATTCCGGAGCGACCCTAATCTGTCGCGGCAAATGTTCGCGCCATTCCGAATGGCTAATGCTGGGCTCATTGTGATAAGTAATTGCCACCAGGTAACAATGAGGATATATGCCCACATACCTTACTATTCATAGGCTTTTTGTTGCGAGTTACACGTCTCCTGTCGTTACACTAACTGCCTATTGTGGGGTTCCATTCTAATCAAATGGACAATGTATTCTTATTATCATATTCCTTGGAAGATGGCGAGATGACCTGGGGTTTTAGGTACGGCCAATACCGGCTCTTCAGAAAAACATATGGACAGAGACTGGGGACGCAAAGGACGCTTTGGCTTGCAATGTCCCAATAATGTGCGCTATCATAGGATATCCCTCAAAACCTTTAAATAAAATCCTTCCTTATTTTAAAATATCTTGGCTAAATAAACCCCGGTTATAAGGGTCATATTATATATTAGGGCAAAGTTTAAAAATAACTTTTCACCTTAAAGTAAAATGTAAGTAAAACAATTATTTGCGAATGTTACAGCGGGTTCGAATCGTGGTATGTTTCCGTGGGTACAATCAACCTCACAATATAGTAATACTTTCAACATTAACAGCACCTTAATTTCAAAGCCGTAGGTTGATTGTCGCTATTCATTACTTCCACTATCATGTGATCCACTGTACCTCTATAAACACGCCTTGATACTAGTTTTCACTTTGTAAGACTGTCGACAGCCAGCCACTGGAGTAAGTTTAAAAACAACGCTACTTTGTACCGCTAATTAAACTTCGTCCGTGTAATCTCTTGAAGATGTGAAGTTTGCGGTTTCTTTTATCTTAAGCGTGAGTTTACAAAGCGTCTAGTTGAAAACATTCGTACGTACTAAATACTAAACAATAGGTATACAGTTTCACATGTATTAAGAACTAACTTACGCCCGCATAGCCTATGACATTGCTCAGGGTTTAAGATTATTCAATAATAAGTTCCGACAAAATTGGTTCAATAGTTAAGGCGTGAATGTGGTACAAACAAGCAAACCTTCACATTTTTTATGTTAGTTACGAACTGTCCTACTTACCTATTATATGTATCAACGGCTACTTTTATTTACAATTTATTACGTGACTGGTACCTAACCACAACTAAAGTTTTACAAACAAGCTATGTGTTAGTAGGCTGTCGTAGCGAAGCTGCTATTTCTATAAAATGCACGTAAATAGCGGCGTGTGTGTCTCACTGACCTATTCTGTCCTCTCACCTGACATTTACACGCCGCGTCTAAACAGCCCGCTATTCTGAGCTCTACCTACAGTTTTATAAAAGACGCGTGACGTCAGAACGGCGCTGTCAATCGATTTAAAAGTAGAATTAATAATAGACGACATTTAATCGATTTGGTGAACTGAAGCGGTTTTGCGAATTGAGCGAAACAATTGCTTATAAGTAAAAGTTATGAGGTAACCGTAAGTTATGCGTTGAACAAAAAGATATTGAACTAGAAAATAAGGATAGAAGTCCATTTTCGATATAAAATAAAATTTTAATCATCATTCCTCAATTTTAAACAACTTTCTTAGGATCTACATAATAAAATATGTACTATCGTACTTTTATTTTCTTTTAATAAATTAAACAAATTTATTTACTATCTTAAATATTTACAAACTTAACTATAATATACACTTTAAATAAAAATAAACTTAACTAATAAAATCTCTAAAAAATAGCGTCAATAAATTCATCCACGTCGCTGTCGACTGGAAGTGTACCCAAAAGGCTGGCGGCATTGCCACGTTGTATGGCAATGCTAATTCTTTGTCCAAGGTAAAAGCCAGCCCTTGGGTCACGCGAGGATCTACATATAAAAATTGCATCGTCGACGACCGGAATCATCTACCTACTTATATTTCTTATGTATTACAAATAATAGCACAGAACAAAGAATAAATTTAGCGTTACATCATGTAATTGATTATTCTCAGATATTACCTTTAACAAGCAAAAAACATTTTCACTTACTTAACATAATTGAAGAGTAGAATAAGTTACATTAACATTATATTCTCAACAGATGTGTATAAAAGGGGCTAGCTTGCAATATAATGTAATAATAAGGTGTTGTTTGTTCCCAGATGCGTTACTGCGTGGCCGCTCTGTGGCTGTCCGCGCTGACCACGCTGGCCGTGGCGGCGGCCGACGACAACCACCACGAAGTCGCCTCACCACAGGTTGGTACCACCACACACCACCAAAACCACAACAGGGTCCCAGGGTATTATGGCTGTCATAGAAACATGAGGCTATCTGTCTAAACTGGTTTTTACATATGACATTATGTCCCATGCACTCTGTGTATGATGCCCTGCATGGTGTAGTACCTACACCAAGTGTCTGAGTGCGGGTGAGACACACAGATACTATCCAGACAAGATATTTGTGGAGCCTTTGGGTCGAATTAAGTGCCATAGAGGCTTTATCGCTGCGCCATCCAACAAACAAGGTTACTTAAACGTCACAAAGTTTGCAATAGCGCAACACTCTTCATTAGCTAGACGAAGCCACTCCTAAGAACTGACACCACCATTAAAAAAAATTGATTATGGTCCTACTGTTCGACTGTAAGATATCACAGTTTTATTTAAAAAACAAAACGCAGCTCGATTATCACGGTTAGTGTCGACAATCGCTCGGCGTAAACTAAGGTTTCATAATACAAGTTAGTTTAAAAATAACTAAAATGATTTAAGTATATATCGACATTGAAAATTATCCTATTTTTTATGTCTATTCTTAAAAAAAATATAATTAATGGTATGGTTACCTAGCAAAGAAGTATGTAAAGTTATTATAACAGTCCCGCTCACAAGTGTAGTTATTTCCTACTCGTCGGCAGTTACCTAACAACACAATCAAGTTAATTGGATTCCGATCAAAATCTAATGGAGCTGTCCTTTATTGATCACTGTTTTATGTCCGACTAAAATAGACTTATGGCATTAAAATAACAAATGTGTTCATGGCTTCTTCTGCACTTTCAGCCTAATTGTTGATTATTATGTATATAAGCAAATATCACTAAAACTCTAAAAATATCCATACATAGAGGTACCTATGTATGGGTAAATCTATAAAGAATAAGAACTACAGGTCTTTAATTTTCACAAATGATTTTGCAAATCTATATCCCTATATAATTAACAATAGTATAATTGTTTTATTTATAAAGTCAATCCAAATTATTAATGTTAATTTATTAAAAGCTACGAACTTTTATGACAAAGGGTTTAAGTTTACGCAGTATTGTATCTTTAGCAACATTTTTGTAGAACGTACAACTACTGCTCGCTCGCCGACAAACACATAGTTCGTCGGTAACTCGCTGTAAAAACAAGAACAAACGCCAACTCAACTATTTTTAAAGCCGCGAGAAATCCTACAACAACGCCTTTTGGACGCAACCATAAAGAGTAGGGCCGCGCGACATGACGGGCAATTATTAAAAAGTGCCGTGTTGACAAGTGGCCTCAATTATGTTGTAATAGCTTGAACTATTTGTAAAAGATTGTTAAATACAGTTATTCTAGTTCACGAACTATTTAATGACTCAGAATATTTGGACACATATCTACGTTGACATAAACACACTTTCTATTTAATTTAACCATTCAAGACAGAGTACTGCTCCTTAAGTTATCCGTACGACAATTCCTTGTTTCAAGGCATATTGTGGTGACGGCACGCTGGCGGCGACGTTTGATCCTAACAACAACACAATTAACACGAGCAGGCCTCACGGAAATAACAAAACATCTCGTGAGTCGGTCGCGCGTCCCTAACGCGATGCCCAAGTTTTTTCAGCGAACAATTCCCCCGACGAAGCTTTGTTCTAGCCAATTGTACCGATACAGCGAAAATGTACTGTGAATAAACAAAGAGCTAATAGAATTGCTTACTTATTGTACTTTTGAAATCGTTCAGCGAGCGAGCTCTTTGCGCTGCGGAGTTCTGCTCAAAGCTGTTTTGTTTTGTAATAACCGTTCCCGATGCACTGACGCTACAGAACTGTGTTTGTTTACAGAATGACAACGAAGTAGAGCTAACCGAGGAAGAAAAGCGCGCGTGGTCCAGCCTGCACGGCGGGGGCGGTTGGGGCAAGCGCGGCTGGCAGGACATGAGCTCAGCCTGGGGCAAGCGCGCCTGGCAGGACCTCAACTCTGCCTGGGGCAAGCGCGGCTGGCAGGACATGAGCTCAGCGTGGGGCAAGCGCGGCTGGCAAGACCTTAACTCTGCATGGGGCAAGAGGGGCTGGCAAGATCTTAACTCCGCCTGGGGCAAGCGCGCCTGGAGGGACATGTACCAGTCTCCTTGGGGCAAGCGCGGCTGGAATGACATGAGCTCTGCATGGGGCAAGCGGGGCTGGAACGACATGAGCTCAGCCTGGGGCAAGCGCGGCTGGAATGACATGAGCTCGGCCTGGGGCAAGCGCGGCTGGAATGACATGAGTTCTGCCTGGGGAAAGCGAAACTGGAACGACATGAGCTCTGCTTGGGGCAAGCGAGGACCTGTAAGTACAACGTCGGAACTATTTTAAAATTATTTATAGATGCTAATTTCGTTCGACCTTCGATACGCGCTTATTATTTTACATAGTCTTTGAAATCCTTCGCTATACTTGACAAAATGCCATAGAATCTAAAAACAAATTACCAAATGGGTTTGTTCAAATGTCAAGGATAGCAGTTATAATAAGTTTACTGCAAGTCATGATGAAAAGTAGCGTTGAAAGGTTACAAATAAATGAATAAACTTAGGTTTGTTTTACCTTTACATGTAGGAACGCTTTATGACATATTTAGCGTAGCTGACGTCGTGCCGCGGGCCAGTTTGTTGCACCATTTCTCTTTCCAGCTTAAGCTAATAGAAAGAGGAAACTGGGTGCTATCTATTCATAGTTGATCTTCAGAGACTCGAGCTTAATACCTAATTTACATTCAATCAATTTATCTATATATTTTTTATCTTCATCTCTTCATTATTACTTTCGTGGTATGTTCAGGAAAAGTGGGCTAACTTCCACGGCTCGTGGGGCAAGCGCTCCGAGGACCCTGACTACGAAGAGATCGACGCCGCCATTGAACAACTCGCCCCCATCCAACAGGTACAACTTATTACTAACCTAGCGATCACTAGGCTTAATCCTCTCAAACACTTAAGACGAAATTTCAATCAGTTTTCGGGTGAATGGAAATAGTAATTATCGAAACGTTTGACGGATCGAAGAATTAGTGAAAATGTAATAGACGTCCTCCCTTTTACTAAAACTTTTAGATCCAAGCTTTTAAGAAAATTACGTATTTCTACATCTACACTTAATTTATACTTCTATCTATATCTACACTTAATATTAAAAGAGGAAAGATTTTTTTTTGTATTTGTAATTAATAAACACAAAAACCACTGGAATTTCAAAAAGTTCTTGACCACTAGAATTCTAAGTACCGTATTCCTAAGTAACATAGACTATATTTTTATCCCAAAATCTTTAAAAAATAAATGTCCGCGTGTGCGAAGCCAGGACGGACCGTAAGTAAGTTATAAGTTAGGTGCTTAAGTAAATGCAACTGAATATTATAAATATCATTTTAATCCTCATTCACATTCATCCCAGTGTAAATATTTTTTACATTGCGTTAAAAACTTCACCGAAATTATCGTCAAAGTGAAAGAAGTTCCGAAGTATTCTGAACATTAGCATACTTTTGACCAACTTAACTAAACTTGTGATGCAAATTGTATTCAGAAATTATTTTACCTGTCTCGACGTTTACGAAACAAAAGCTGGTGGAGCGACAACAATATTATGTGATGTACCATTTCAGAATCAGAATAAGTAATATGTATGCGCTAGAAATGTTTGAGATTAACTTGGTTATGTGTTGTGTAGCTTCCGGACAGCGAACGAATGGACACCCCCGAGAAGAAAGCCTGGTCTGCTCTGCACGGAGCCTGGGGCAAGCGGCCCGTCAAGCAATCCCAGTATAACAGCGGTACATATATATTTTATATACTACTCAAAAAATACTTAAATCCCCCAAAATAACCTAATATCCAAAATAAATAGATAGTTTAGATCCTTCGACTCCATTTAGTTGGTTGTTCTCAAACGTCCCAGGACTGGCTTAGTGATTTATTTATGTTATTAGTAAAGCAAATCTGTCTGTAAAGTATCAACAATTAGAGGACTAACTAATCAACAACCACGATCACTTAACGCTAGACAATTCTAGTAAAATGATCTAATAGAATTATAACATAAAATGTAAATTAGATCTCAAGTAACGGCAATCAATATTGTAGCGTATTTCAAGATGCTGATGAAATTGCAAACGCTCATAAAACTTTAATAATAAATCGTCCGTAACAATTAAATATATTGATGAGACAGATGAGGTAATTATCGCGTCGCGTCGCCTCGCAGCGATTGATAGGCCGGCGTTAAACTGATTGATTTACATTAACAATGGTTGCCGCCAACGCGTCCGTCGGTGCACAGCGGCCGATATCTCCGAGCTCAGTTCAGAACATTAATAACTAAAGTTTTAGTTAAAAGATAACACCCAGCCTCATTCGTTCTCATTTCTCTGAAAGTTCGAAATAAATTCGTTTAGTCGTAGGCCGGCCGCTTTATTTAGGGAACAGGAGTTAAAGTTGTCAGTTTACTTGTGTCTAAGTCCGCTCTAGTTCGGGCCAGCACGCTGCACCTCCCCGTCGGTCGAGACAGTCGCGGCGCAGTCAGCCGTAATAAACTGCTGAGTGATTCCGTGTGTAATTTCCAGTGCCCCACTGCTAATAAATTTGTAGCCGAGTTGAAATTTGAGCGAGCCGCCGACAGAATTGGATAATAATCCTCGCTCGCCTTTTTAAATTAAATAGCTCCTAAGTCAATATGGCCGCTGCCGAGCCGCCGCTCTCTCAGAGTTCTTCACGCGTCAAATTTATAATTTCGCATTAACGATGAGCGATTTAATGAAAAATATGATCCATTTGTGTGTATTTATGAATATCGTGGTGAATTACTTTTTTGTATACAATCAAGCTTAAATTACGTAATAAAATGTTGTGTGGGAACAAATATGGGGAAATGTGGTTTAACAGGAATGAAACGCCTCGCTATAGATGATGGCGTTTTGTATGTACCTATATATTAGTAACGTACATGGTCGTGTGATGTGAACCAACAGGAGCGTATTACTGGAAGCGCGAGCCCGCCTGGACTAACTTAAGAGGGATGTGGGGCAAGCGCTCGGCGCTCGGCGACGCGGACGCGGTAGACGATGACCACGGTAACCGCCACGCCACCACCGCACTCGCTTCGTCTCTCTCACACTCGTCTTACAGCACCCAACATATCTTCTGTCTCACCTTGTACATTCCTGTTTGTTGTGTAGTTAGTTCTTAGCTTCTTCTAGTATCTTCTTCTCTTATCTTCTGACTCACTCAATTACTGTATATCTCTCTCACTCACTTCTTCTTGGATGTTAGTTGGCTGTTGGTAGTTTGTGTCTAGTTTAGAAAATTCACTATTAGTTGTAATTTGATGGAAATATCGTAGACACAGATCACTTTACTTTTTGTAGCACTTGTTAAATCTTTTTATTTTAATGTTAAGTAATCTATACCTTCCAAGAAAAATAATTACTTGTAAACAAAACCTTCGCCTGAAGCAATCTGCGGGTACCATAAAATATCGGGATCTCGTGAAACGTGAAGAATTTAACAAACGAGAGAACCGCTTTGGTTTAAAATATTATTTCCTAAATGTGAAAGTATCGATAATACCTCGCCAGGATATTGTTTTGGATTAACTTTCTCAGTAATACTTGTTGACGTGGAAAAATATAATATGTATTTTGTTCTTATATTACAAAAGATTCAGTGAATTTTAAGTAGAGCACCTTCCGTAGAGCAATCGTGAGTTAAACTCAATTCACTGGAAATGTGCTCACACGGTGTAACTTGCGATTTTTTATATCTATGTCTGGGGTAAAAATATCACTTTCTATATGGGCTTAGTGCCTTATGCATATCATTTTTCGAGATGTATCTTTCTTTTCATGTTAGCACAGTAATAAATTCATGGTAAACTTAGAGTTAAATTTAGTTAGAGTTTAATTTTAACTCCCAACCCGTCGAGTCTTGAATCTACGCGATGGTAATTTAAGAGAATCAATCCGTCTTTGTCCAATAATATCGAAAAAGACTGCTCAGCGTTTTGACAGATAATTAATACTAAAAGATCAAACGTTCTTATAATCCTGAGATCAAATAATTATATTCAGATTAAAAAATCTTTGAGATAATATTATCTGTAACAAGCGGAGTGTATTCAGTCGAGCGAAAACGGGTAGCCAGCGAAACGGACGCGAGTTAAAAGTTAAAGCCGAATCTGCGAACAAAGCTTAGAAAATCAAACTATTACCGCCGAGTATTCTAATAAGTGTTTAATTAAATTAAAGCTGTGCGGGCTTCCACCTCACTAGCGGCAGATTAAACTAGGGCTGTGCGCAAACACTAGAGTTGCGCCGAGTTAATCACGGCGCGCTCGACGCTCGGGAACTCGCGCCGCACGTTGCCGGCTGAACGGATTTACTTCACTCGTTAAACGTGCGTCTAGCGGTAATCGCTTGTTCGGAAGGCGGGACAAATGCACCACTAATTGTGATTTAATTCTCAACAGGTTACAGATTACTTACTGAGGACAAACTTGTAAATAATTCTATTTTGTTTTCACGTCACTTTACTTCGTGTTCTTGTTCGTGTAATCTATGTACATAAAAATATATTTAGAAATCTATACAACTTCTATATCTTACGTTGACTAACAGATTGTTTTGTGTTCACAGAGAGCAGTGCGAGCAACGAGGCCTAGACTACTGGAAACTGTGTATAATATTATATAACTAAATAAAAATAAAATTGTATAACAAGTGTCATATCTTAGGTACCTACTGTCTGTCTCTCCAAAACTGTTTAGTTACGCTTATCCACCTATTCAAAGCTTAATGTTATTCATTACTTATCTCGTTTAAAATGAAGCGACTCGAAATTATGTTTCAGTAAAGTAATTATTGTCCAAAGTTTAATATTGCCTACTTACTAAAATATCACATTGTTATTTAATTTCCATTATCTAGGATATTTATTGGACCTAAAATATAAAAAAGAAATAGTTTTTGGAATGTAATTTCGAATTGGCGGTATTTTGAGTTTGACAACTGTTTACCATAGAGTATTAATGTGTGCAGACACAGATTATAAATCGCGTGTAATTCGCTTCACTTCCAACCAGTGAGGCGCATTACCGATGAGCTCGACTTCCTTTTGCTCTCCGTGTTCCGTTCACATGTTACATCGCATTCTACCTTATTAGAGAAGCGGGCTTTTTGTTTTATATAGTATTAAGTTATAAAGGAATCATTTTGTGTTATTTATTGTATGTTTAAATTTGTTTAGCTTCAGTGTCCCCGCGCTCGTCGCTTTCCGTATTGTTACTCGTACAAATATAGTTGTTACTATGTCACCTTCTAGTGTAAACAAGATTTTTATCAAATATAATATATTTATATTAAGACATAGCGTTTATTTTTACGACATTTGATATTAAGTGTGTCGGCGTCAAGGCGCTGACTGTACTACGTAAGTGTCATACCATGATAACTGTATTTAATACTAGTTAGTTAATTAATTGTATTTTACTAGTCAAGTTGATGTACATTGTACTATGAGGCTTCGCGAGAGGTTCACGTTTGTCCAATAAAAGTTTATTCGGAAGCCGAATCTCGTTTTATTTATTTAAATCCTTCTCCGACATGCGATTAGACCCGAATGCCAAATCAATTTAACCTATTCATGCAAAACGTATTGAACACACTGCCTGTAATGGTACCTATACTCAGAGATTTATTGTATACGTTAATACACAATCCATACACATCCAACAATATTTATTTAAATAAAGCAAAAAATTGTTTAATTTTCATAAAACGCAGTGAGTTACAATAAAACAATATTATTGTGTTTCACGGATTGCATCCGGGGCAATATATTTGTCCTTTACACAATGGCCGCCTCGGTGATCGACCTCACCATACCACCCACAAAATACCATCGCTGTATTAAAACAAACATCATATATTGATTGAATACCGACACCATGTATTTCACAACATTTCACAATACATTGAGTATTACATGCGCGATGCTCGCCAACATGTTTATGTGGAGCGGTCAATGCATGCTGTACATAGGTCAAGATTCAGACGGCTAGTGTTGTGTACCTTCATGTAAAACTGTGTGCTAAGGGCTAAGTGATTGATATCTGTTGTCTGGACTATTCAATATTATAAGTGGTCAGATGTTGCTTTTATCAAATATAGCAATACGCGTCGGTATTGGTACAAGCAAAGTGACTCCATACGTTGTGTGACTACGTGAGTGTATTGCTGGGCAATAGATCAAACTGCCTTTAACAAACAAAGCTACATTATGTTTACATTTAAACTGTCACTCTCTTCTTGTTTACTTCGTTGTACTGAGATTATTAGAACCATCTTGAATTTAACCTACATTTACACTATCGAATGTAATGTAAAAGTTTTGTTGTCACTAATTTCACCTACTTTTTATCTAACCAAAATCTGGAAGAGTTTCTTGTAAATATAGAGAGTATTTTTTGTGGACTGAAACTCAATGTCCGGTCATTAATAACTTACAAATTAAGGTCGTCAAGTTTGGTCATTAATATTTCCTTTTTTTATTTATTTTTTCAAGATATTTACGCAGTTAGCCTGAACGCAGGCTTTGACTGCTACGCCGGACTTTTGGCGAGAACCTTAAGGGCCTCCAGCCAGACCTAACTACCAAAACTAACTACGTCAGCAGCGGTCACTAAGGGCAGACCCTGTGGGGCTCGGACCTTGATTCATTATTGCACTCATTAATTTATCATCAATTAAGAGAAGACCAAGTAATGTACATACAAACATCCAGACACTGCTTTATTATATGTCGTAATATCTAAAACATCTCCGCTAAATAATTATATATTTTACAAAACAAACGACAACCGCTGTATACTAATAACTAATCTTCATAACCGCACAAAGTAAACATAAACAGGGTAAGTTGTCAGTAAATCTGGCTGAGTGAGTCGATCCATGACGTCACGATCACTCTGCGTGATTGTGTGTACTCGGTACACAGCGAAGTACACGGCGAGTACACAGCGCAGTACACGGGCAGTACACGCATTGACGCAGCGTTGGTATTGTTGTTTGTGTAATAACATCTCGCGGTGCGTCGACAATGCTAAATGATTATGAATAGGACTTAATACAAGGACCGGTGGATATTGCATCACTTTATAAATTTGCATTATTGTTCATGTAGATACTAGATCTAGGAAGGACTGAAATAAATGAAAAATGAATATTATTTTCTAGACTATTACTCAGTAATTTATTTACACCAAATAAGGTTACAGCCTCTTTTTAGATAAGTTTGGTTAGCCTTCAGTTGTAAGTACAACATATTATATATAACGACGATAATCAATGATTTTGTTCTTATTTAAGATACAAGATCATTAATTATTTGTTTAAAACTTGAGATAACATAAATAAATGCAAGGTATTATAATTATAAATATATATCCGGTGATATTTTTCCTTTACGCCTGTTCAAATATACATAGTATAATAATAAATTATTACAAAAGTAATAAAAACAAAAAAGTAACTTTCAATGGACAGAAATTATAATTTACACTATAGCTAAATTAGATCAGTATGTAAAAATTACCATAAAATTATCATGAATTACTTATTAGCGAATATTTGTAATTAAAACTTTCAGTCTGTGAGATCACAGACTGAAAGCGGTAGCTTAGATGGTAAAGCGACTGGTACGTTAAAGCACTAGTTGCATATTCGAGTCCTGCCTGAGGTGCCTATAATTAAGTAAGTATATTATAATATATACGTAGAGGTGTGCAAGTAAAAAGCCTCTACAAGTTGCAATACCTAAGTTCTTGGACGTTAGATTACCTCTTGAAGACTGTCCCAGCTACCATTACATATTACTCTAATCCAATAAGAGCCGCCAGTCTTTTGGGCTCCCTTCCAGTCGACAGCGATGTGGACCAAAGTTTTTTTTGTGTATATAGATAAGTTTATTAATACGTAGAAATAATAATAATAAATCCAACAACAGTTTATCACTTCTCAAATACACTTCAGCAGTTATGAAATAGTTAAGCTACGGCAAAGCCTTATCCACTCCGTTAAGTAAATAGGAACAAAGTAAAATCAAACTAAAGCAACAATTAACCACAAACAATTTGACTGAAGCAAGGTTACCGTAATATTAATGTAACTTACTAGTTACCTGTTTAACAATATCTTAAAACTTCCGCTCTTATCCTATGAAGCGCTGCAGAACAAATTAATAAGTGGTATCTTTAAGTTAACTAGTAGTTGAACTTGACAGTGAAATGCACTCAGACCACAGTAGAACAGTGCAAGCCAGCGCCATACTTGATAATACGGTTACCTGCGAGTGACAGTACTTGCACTTACGATACTAGTTTCAGCACACGTCTTCGCCTGAGTTTACATCTGTTTGCTACATAAACCTTAGCCTGTGACTCCCGGTAATAACACAGCTATGTATCAGAGTAAGAATGTTTGATATAGATGACATTCAAAGTAACAAACTTAAACATACAAACTGTATCTCTAAACTATATTAGTTTTACAGTTGAACGGAACCTTAAAAGGTTTTAGACATGGTTCCACCCAAAAATAAGATATTTGTTTTACTTGCAATTTCTTATTTGTAAATTAAAGACATTTTAATAAAGCTATTTATTATACACCACTAAAGTTCAGTTTAAATAGTCGTCTGAAAATGAATATTAACAATCAACTTTGAATAACCTATTAATACACTCATTTCTAATTAAGGAAACGATTAATAATGAAGTTGATATTGGATCTAGTATCAGTATTGACATTAGCTTCATATGCTATCATTAAACGTTGTAATGTTGCGTGAATGCCAATATACTCCTAATGAGGGGGAATGGGGTTCCTTTTTCTCGGCGATTCAGCATTTCTGCCGAGTGCCGAAAGAGCAGAGACTCAGAGCAGAAACGCGAAAGCCGATAGACGCGAGACGAGAACGGAGTAATGAAAGCTGACGACCGAACCCCAAGAGCCGAATCCCGAGAGCCGCACCATCACTAGCAGGGATATTATCGCGCTGAATTAGCTGCCAATGGGCCAGACAGAGCGCTCACGGTACATCGTGCGCTAGTCGGGAAACCTCTGTAGTTTTTCATACGTGACTGTGAATATATGAATAATATTCTGATTGCGATGTCAGTGTGTGTCGGCTACGTCAGCGAATTTTGGGCTTGATAGGTAATGTTGACAATGAAATAATATAATTTAAGTCTTACAGCATTCATCATTGATTGAAACTTGTACATCCTCACTTATATATGTATACGTTTACATCTATAGGTAAAGGTTTTTTTAAATATCATTTATTGTACATCACATTAATATTACTTTCATTTTTAACGTTACTGGAATAAAATGATTGATGATAATTCTAACCATATTAGTGGTGGGTCATTCCGCCGCCCCCCTCCCCCCCCCCCTTACTAATATAGTTAGAATTATTTAGATACTAGCTGCTCATCCCGCCTTTGCACGGGTGTTGTAAGATTTTTAAAACAATAACATACTTTTTTTTCTTTTATACAATGAGAAGGTATTGAACAAAACAAAAATATTCAAATCGATTTAGGCGTTTTCGAGTTTTAGCGAGACTAACGAACAGCAATTCATTTACATTTAACTTTTAGTTTAAAATCTGTTGTTTGTTTAACTTAAACAGCAAACAATAAACGTAAAATTACTTGTGGTTTAAAATAATATGAATTCCTACTATGATGAATAGCTATAAGCGCAATAATTAATTAAATATATTGTCAGCAATAAAAGCCACGGCGTATGATTTGTGTTGAGTACAGGCTGTGTCGGGTTGCGCTGCAAAACAATATGGCCGCTAGTCGCTGTTGGCGGGAAAGAGCGCATTATGGAAATGATTCAACAATTTATTTATTGAAACTTCAATAACTGTTGAAATATGAATTTATGGCGAATATTTGTATGTTTGGTGTTAAATTTTGCTTGAAATTATTGTTCAGTGACCAGCGTTTTGTGGTTCTCATGTAAATGCATAAAGTTCCTATTTTATATAAGATTTTGACAGAGGCCAGATAAAATATAGAGATCCGCTCTCTAACAATAAAGCATAAAGGTGGGTTCTCGATTTCAAACAAAGTACCAATTTATATTCCACGTTTTTAGAACAACGCAGGTAGGTAGATACAACAATAGGTGGTATATAGCTACGTATAGTACAAAAAATAAACACCACTAAAATCAAACTTCTGTACTTAAACTATTGGGTTGCTCTAAATACCCTTTCGGCCACAATGTATCACTAACTGCAACATGTCTATATTATAAATAAATCTGTTCACCTCACATGTCCTTATGCTCCCCGTCCCAGTATGGCCCAGCATGGCCCAACATGGCGAAGTGGCCACTTCGTGTCGTTCGCTTGTTAACATGTGTTTTACATGCGAATGCGTCGTAAACCCGGGATAACTCTCATCGCGGCGATATAAACGAGAAACCGAGACAGCCATATTTACTGCGCGATAAAATATTACATCATCAGACTAGATGAGCCACAACACAAGCTCTATATGTTGTATTCAACAAGTAGGCAATACTGACATTTATTTATTTAAACTTTTTGCACAAAATTGGTACAAAGGCGGATTTATTGCCTTAGGCATTCTCTACCAGTCAACCATAGGTGGTGTAGAGATAGACATTGTCATATGAAAAGCTTCTCTAAACAGAATACCAAATCTCTTTAACAATTTTAGCGGTTATAGTGTCAAATTGACATTGCAGTTATTTTAAAGCCATAAGGGCTATTTTTGTGATTCGTTATTAGGTTTTCTTATCATGCCTATTCAAATACTAAACGTCATTTTTTACTCAACATAAGAATAGGCCTTCGATATGTAGTAGGGCAGTTATAGCCTATTTTATTGTTATTATATGTACGTCGCCGGGCACTATGAAAAGTATCGGAAGTCAATAATCATTAAGCTATGAGCCACTCTTGAAATGGCACCCAAGAGTACATTAACACAATCAAATCACACAGTTTACTCTCAAGTGCGCGGCGTTAGCAATGAAGCCGCGACGTCGGCGTAACGGTAAGTGCGCGCTCGTGTACCCGCGCCCTTGTGGAGCGCGCTGACGGCAACCATTGTGCGGTGTACAACATTATGCCATTGATACTATTCCAAGAAAACAATGTTAGTACATAAGTATAAGTTACACTTGCACTTATTCTAATTACAACCTAAACCAGGTTTCCAATAGGAAGCACTAGCTACTGGTCATTCAAAGATATCGTGTTGTGTTACGAAGCACTTTGAAATCAATATTAAAAACATGTAAAGTAATTTCGCCGCTGTTAACATAATTCTCATATGTTACTTACAAAAGGTGCGCTGAATGTGTTTTTTGAATACAAGCCTCAGCACGTTACGAGTACGTATACGTTATTATGAGTTTTTTTTAAGGATGATATTAACATAACAAAAAGAGTAATGAGTTTAAAAGTGAATGGATTTAGGGCAGAGGAGGACCGAGAAATAGAAGAATTGTATGAAAGATATAGGTATGAGAAAAAAAGAGATGAATATTGAGATGATTAGTAGTAGTGATGAATAGAAGAACAACACATTGTGTAGAAATATTAGCGGTGTGACTAACAGGAAAAATATCCAGATAGTCACACTGGTGTGACTAACGGGAAGTCATCGCGCCGACTCCAAATGATTGACGATGATGAACGATGACGGGAACAGGGCAGGGAGAAGAAGACGAAGCACACTAGTATGAGCTAGTAGACATTATAACTTTTATTTTAACTGTATCTCTCAGCGCGGCCATTTTCAAAACATTGAGCGTCAAAATGACCGCAGCCGAAACCATGTCAAAACTTTATCTTTTTTGAACTTCGACGCTTGCGGTCTGCTCTAATGTTAAGAGAATAATTGAAGAGTCTGGCTAGTCTCGAGACGCATCCTCCTACAACCACCTGCATCCAGTACTGCAAACAATTTGGCTCAAGCTTTGCATAGCGGCGCTCCCGGCGTCACTTATCGCCGACAAAGGCGCAGCTTCTATAACGGGCCGCACGTGTGTGCGTGTGTGTCGCCACAATATTACTACATATATTAACATCTCGGTGTCACACACTTAGATACGGCGGTTTTACCTCCAGACCTTGATTGTGAGGAATTCCAATAACATGTGATATCCACTGTATCTAATTAATAGTTTTGATTTTGTGACAAAAAATGTTAAACAATATACTGAGAGTTACTTAGTTATTTTGTTGAAAAAAAAAGGTTTGTCTTTTATGTGCCACTTTTAGATAAGTACCAGAATCTTGTCTAAAAAGTATCAATAATATCAGTCTATATTATTTAAAATAAATACAGACTCATGTAATCAATTCTTTAAATATTATGAAAGGTCTTTTAAAAACGGACATGCTCTTATGAAAGGGTCAAGTTACTTATTCATAATGTAATTAACAGTGTTTTTAAATAATTTTTAGATCATTGTTTTTTTATTCTATAACGATGCTAGAATGGTTTTAAAAACTGTTCTAAAGTTTTCTTTTTTCATATACCTACAAACACAAAGATATTGAACATTTTACTTCATGAAATCTTCGTTACTTTTGATTCCGGTGCAAAAAAACAATCAAATGAGCTATCCAAAGGACATGTTGCTTTTGAGTTATATATTATTATGTTTTAGCTAAGTAACGTAGAAGCCTCTTTTGTTGTGAGGGCTACTTATCAAGCTGAGGGAGTAACCTTCGCTCGATCAAACAATTAATTGGAAAAAATTGTTGAAAACAAATTGCGTGCTTAGAATATATTCTGTATTGTGTAAAAAAATATAATTAGCTATGTATACATTACAGATATAAGATAATAGTTGTATGTTTTGTTTTTATGACTTGCTAACCTTACAAACGTTGCCTTGAATTTGTTGCAAGTTTTTAAATGTAAATACTTTATTATAATGGAATTAAGATGAATATATTTTTGACTTTTTAAAGACAAACACAAATATCATGAGCCACCACGAACTTTGTTTCTCACATTTATGACAATAACGTTTAACTCTGGTTTCCTAATGCAACGCTGTAGCAAGCTTGCGTAGCAGCGTAGCACTTGTAGCGTAGTGCTACGATTATTCGCTACGGTCAAGTTTAAACAGCTCAATGAAAAATTGTTCTGACGAAGTTGTGTACCGCGTGTCTAGAAATGTTTAAATACTCTAATTGTATAATACATTGTTTTAGTTATATGTGTTATATTGTGAAGTACATAATGCAGTATGTTATTAGCCGGTGAATTACGTTTGTGTAGGAGGCGGAGAGAGGACGTAATTCTTATAAGGTAAGCAGGAACACGGACACTTGATATATATAGGGCATATGTTCCGTGTCGGTTACTTGAGTTAACGCGTGTTTTCGGCACGTATTTGTTGATTTTTAATAATACTGTTTGTTTACTTAAGTAAAAGGAAAGGCGGGGAACACCATTTAATAATATTGATCAAATCATTTACTATGGTGATGCACGAAAAAGAGCCCGCTTTTTTTTGTTTACTATATGAAAATCTAATCACTACGCCGAGGGCACGTCGTAGGGATATGTCGGACTCGCACTCCGGTCCCGTCCTTGCCTTTGCCGGAGTGGGTTCATGAACACAAGACCGGCGGGGCGCCGGCGACAAAAAAAATCGAAAATGATCCTTACTAACATTACTAAAATCTTAAAATATGACTACTAACACCGTGACTTTATATACGACTTAAGTAAGCTTTTTAAATTATTTTTTTAACAACACAAACAATTCGAAAACACAAACTAATAAGGTATAACATACTATGTTAATTTCATGTTGTATAAATTGTCTATTGCGTGTGGCAAGCCTTAGTCGTCTCACAGATAATGCTATGTAGGTAGTGATGTAGCCTGTAACTCAATGTGTGCTCAGAGCTAATAGCCTAATGAGCTTAGCCTCCACAAGTGGTCACTCAGCCAGCCTCCGACGAGAACTCATCGTTATTCACTAATCAAGTTAATATCAACCTTAGTTCAAACCTTAATAGCGAGCTCTTGCCACTTAAATAACATTTAGTTAAGTTTGAATAACACAAAAGTAATGGTTCAAAGACAAAGTTCAACTAAGTTAGATGTAGTTAACTGTTACGGACAACGCACGAGTTTAGTGCAGACAGCTTTACTAAATGTTTTGCGGCGACCGAATAGAGTAACACTGTTACTGTTTAATTATGCAAAAAAAATAGTACAATTTGCTCTCAGCGTTAAAAATACACAATAAATGAAAAAAAATATCTTTTTTTTTGCAACAGCTTAAAGAATCAAGGAATAACGAACAGCTGTTTTACCCATATATTGAGAAACATGACCGGTTTTTCTTCAACAGACAATTTCGTTAAATAGACTGTATCTTTTAATTTATAAATTGCCTAAAATGATAAAATACTATCCTATATTTGGTTGGTGAGTTGACCACAAAATGGTATCGACGAGCGATGTCGTTCAGTTCCCTACTAACTTAGTCATTCCGTTTCAGCATGATGAGCCAGATTATTGCACTTACGCCGTTCCGGTCAGGTCCGGGCCGCTCCGGCCTCACCGCAGCGCGCGTCCCGATGCCGGCCGACGCTAACCAAACCACTTCACATTTAATGCCGACAACTTGGGCGCTTGTAAAACAAATACTCCACCGGTGGGATAATTAAATAGCGAGAGTGGCCGCTGGGGGACTATTACGTCAGCCGCCACGGACCGGTACGAGCCGGAACAACGTGTTGTGGTCTAAACACTGCCGGCTTCACTGTTGCATTTAATTGAATGACAATATACAGGCATATAACTCAAATACAAGTGTACACAGTACCTACAATAAATTTAAATGAAATAGGCCGACATTACAACAAGAATGTGACTACAAACAAACAATGTGTAACGAAAACAATTACACTCATATATATTAGAAACGAACCTTAGCAAAAACTTAAAATAATCTGGTACAACTTACACTTTTTTGTACAACATTCTGTTGTATCAATAACTTGAACTTTACTCAAGTTATAGTTACAACAACAGCAATAAACGCGGGACAAAGCAGCTCCGCATACAGATTTTTAGTTAAAAATGTAATAATTTTAATTTTATATCCTCGTAGTGTCGCCTGCGCTCCGAGCTTATTTAAATTAGAGACAAACTTACGACGCGATTATTTTAATGCATTCGTATGAAATTAGTATTTATTTTATGATGGTAAGACAATGGCTTGCTTTCTGTGTAAATGCTGAATATATACAACATTTAGCAGGTAATTAACAGACGTAGACGTCGTATGCATTAAGCATTATATATTTGTATTGTGCGCAAATGCATAGTGCTACAATAGCATATATAATCTAAGTCTAAATGACGCGACGCTGTACTGAAGATAGAGCACAAATTGAAAATTATTCTTTTATTTCTTAACTAATATATTGAACATCTGTTTTTACGTTGTTGCCGGTTACACCTCACATCCAATAAACTAACCTTGGGAATTAATGTCATTTAGTTAATAACGTTTGTTTTTATATTTCATAATGTATTATCAATATTTTGAAACATTTTTTTTATTTTCAATGTCGCCTAAAACATTTCGATGAACACAAAAGATTCAAATTATCATTTGCAAAAGTATCATCCCTGCGAGGTTCCCACCGCGCTACGCGGCGGTTGTCATCACATAATATCGCCGACAATAACCCGGCCCTCACATAGGTCTACTAATAAACACTTGCGTATTTAATCGACGTGAAAAATGTTAAACTTTTGTACGTTTACATTCCGACCCTAAAATTTACATTGTCATGAGCTTACCTTTATTCCACGATCACTGGCATGTAGGTCACTTAGAACCTTACCTTTGTGTTGACGTACCGATGTCTTACCGGTGTATCCTACTCGTCTTCTTGACACTTGCTTGGCAACTCGCTTATCATGTGCTCGCCTTTGTTATGACTTCCATTTCGCACTTACTGAACAATGTTTATTTAATTGTTTATTTTATCCGTTCTCAGACAACCACAAAGAAATTTGACTCCTTTAATGCAATACGAGAGAACAAAGTGGTGTGCAGCTTTTAACTTTCCAACTTACTGGATCAAAGCTTTATGCGTCAAGCCTTTAAAGAACCCAACCTCGGTCCGTTAATAATAAAGAGTTTTATTACAATATGGAAACATACAGTGTAGGCGTGCAGTCGGTCGCGTTCCGAACAGGGGAACAACACAATACCGTGATATATTAGCTTTGTGGCGATACGACGCGGTGGGGACCGGACCAGCTCACGATTAGTTTTATAAACTGATAAAATATTGTGCACCAATTCGCATTGACTGGTTTTTTAATATCTAATCGCAGTCTGATTGATGAGCACACACTCTACTTGACAGCCCTGAGCGTACAGCTGATTACTTCCCGGAGATCAACTGACGATAAGTCAACACGAGCTTATTAAGGAACCCGCTTTACTTCACTTAAGCAGTTATATATTATTATTTATGTATGATATTTCTAGTTTTGGTTATTTGCTCCTTTTGATATTGAGTACATACCAATAAGTTTTCCTTAACTATCACATCGCTCCACAACAAACACAAACACTCCTCTGACAATGTCAGCAACATGTTTTGAATACATTTTGTAGAACAAAAACGATTGATATCATTATTTTTTTTCTTTTTCGATTTTTTTATCGTTATAGACAGTTGTTGGTCATATACCAGGTTGGTTCAGTGCCCCCATACACCACGCCTCTGCCCGGCTCCCATAAACCAGGTTACAGTACAGGCTGCAGGGCTCGCGATTTATGATCCAACATTAAACAATTTAGTTCCAAACGACAACAACATCCCATATAGACAAACACACCAAAGTAAACTCTATTGTGTTGAGAATAGAAGTGTTGTCGTGTGCTGCTATAACTTTGTATTAAGTTCTCAATAATCGTTTGGTAAAACGGATGCTTCGTCCACTGCAATATACCGTTGGTATACAAGTATGTGTATTTAGGTGCTCGGTTGTATAATATGATCATTGTGTTCTAGGATATAGGACAGGAATGTCTTAATGCTCGTGAAGTACGACGCTCTTATCTAATTTCTATAGCAAATAGAAAAAGAACCCTAGTTTAATAAACAGTTACAAAGTAAGTAGAAGGAGGGAAGTGGAAACTATTTTTCGTACTCCTCCTATTTACTAATTTTGATTAATTTCGTTGCGGGTTCCAAGACAGTCAATCGTTTCCCTGGGACACACCGAGCTTAACTGTTTCGGTGGTATTCATTTATTATCCGTTACCTGATTTACAGGAGCTGCAATGGTGGGCGTGTGGTGGGCTAATCCCTTAAAAGAAAAGAAAAGTAAATAGATACCTGTAAAGACAAAAACAACGTAATTAACTTTAAGATAATGTTAAAAATACATTTGTCAATATAAAACATATTTTTTTACGTAAACAGCATAAAATAAAAATATGGGTTTTAATAGTACCTATATTTAATTTATATTTATTGTAAAATTAAGAAACAAATCCTACAAAGAACACACCCACCTATAGGCTTCGGTCACCTACGGTTCAACGCCGAGCAGGATTATGCGGTGGCTTAGCTTTGTAATGGCCGGCGTCATATACGCTTATAATATACATAAGTAATAGTGCGGTAATTAGGCGGCTAATTGTTATCAGTGGCCATCGCCGAGCGTCGCGGATTATGCAGTATTAGTGCGCGAGCTCGGGACTCGGGGGACACGTAACTAATGATTTATTTGTTGTTAATAGAATTGTCACAGGTTGTTGTGGCTTACGCCTAGATCCTATATCTCTTGATTCGTTATTCGTTAACGTGACGATCCGTCACTAGGCTGTCTCTCATACGTTCGTAACCAGACGTCAGTTATTAGGGCAACGAATAGTTACAATTTGTTTTATAGGAACAGCTTTTTTTAACGCCTGCTGATATTTTAACAGTTCGTTAAGGAAGAGATTCGTTTTTTGTTTATTGGTCCCGGCCATTAGAGATTCAGTTTGCAGATTATGGACAAAGGTGCAGGTTCAAACCCAGGCCAGCGTTATTGTGAGTTTTTCATAGCTATGTGTACTTAATTTTTTAGTGATTGTTAAACACCACTAACTATTCACTGACGATAATAGAAACCTTTACCTACTAGCTGGACCCACTCGCTGTATCTACTGGCGCAGTACACGGCACGTTTGTCACTTGTACATCGACAAGACGCATGTCTTCCTGTTTGGATCTACACGGTCATGTATTACGTTGTCTGTCTCGATATATCATTCATTATTGACTGATTATCGTAAAGTGCACTTACTATAATCAGGAAACTACGCATAAGTTAGCAATTCGGCCGGTAAAGTACCTACACGGATAAAGCAAGCTGATTCAAATGTTGGGACACCAAACAACAGCAAATATTTGCAACACAGCTGTTCATACCTAATCAAAATTATAGATTGACTGACTATTCAAATATAAAACTAAGCCATTGTTTTTTTTAGTGTTTCCAGACAGCTTCAGGTTTGTTTATATATACATTTGATTACATTTGATTGCTAGTCTGTTCTGTAAAACCTTGATTTTGTACCGTCCTTTAGGACGTTATTTTATGTGAGATTCTTCTTTAAAATTCCTCTACAGGGGCAATCAGCTTTTTTGGAACTCACTTTCCTGGTGTATGTGTGTTGGGTTATTTTAAAGTTACCTCCATCGCCACTACTTTGTGGCCATCAAAGCTTGAGTTTAGGTTCGATCCCCGCACTTGAGTAAATCTTGGTTGATCTCCAGATATAGGCAGAGGTGTGGGCGTCGCACGCGACATTCACACCCACGTCACAAGAAAAGTCTAGCGAAAGACACCAAATATAATTAGAAAGTTTAGGGTAGCGTACGAGCCGCCATATTCTTCAATCTTGATATTCAACTTACAAATATGACGTAAACAACATTGCGAAAACCAGTATAAAATTAAAAAACTATCTGTTGAACTTTAAGGTGTCAAAACTAAAAACCAAATGTAAGAGGCGTATCTTGAAAGTTTTTGTTGATTAAGGGTTGTTTGCTTATTTGTCACGAAAAATCTACAAAATTAATAATAATAACATTAATTTATTCAGAGAACAGTTAATAAATCACAATTTCGTTGAGTCGCCAACCAAGTTTATCTTATGCTTCTTGTTCATATTACAAACCCAAGTAAATTAAACCCATTTAAATCACAATGATAAAATTATATAACCACAAAATTAACTTAGGAAATTAAAAGAAGCATATCTACTAAGTCTATAATATATCATCTACTATACCTATTAGGAAGTCAGTGTTTAGATGTGCTCGTTTACTATATTTGTGTGACAAAACAGATATTTAATTAAAACAATTTTATAGATTCTTAGGCTATTATTTATTATAAAGATACGGATTTCTGCTGGTACGTAACTAATTATCAAAATCTTACATTTATTAATATTAATAGCTTTGTCCTGAATTACTGACAGATCAACGCACAGCCTAAACCGCTGATCGTAGAGACCTGAAAGGGAGGTGATGGTGTGTTCTTTATAAGCATCCGATAAGAATGGATTTTGATGAAATGCTGCCCCTAAGGGTGAAAAACGGGGCCAAAGTTTGTAGGGGACAACGTGATTCCTTGGTCCAATCAACTTCAAATTTTTCATAAACATTCTTTAACTGAATTGATGAAAGACATATTTCGTATTTTATTAAAACCTATCGCCTAGCGGTGTTAAAAAGGTGTAGAAAGTTATTTTGGGGGTGATTTGCTTCGAGGTTGACATCAATACTCCTTAGTGCTTTTGATTAAATTACATTTTATTTTGACACATATTTGAAAACTGAATTCGATTCTATAAAAAAAAGCGATGAACTCGCATAAAACATAAAACCTTGGTGCAATTCAATACTCTTTAAAAATGGAATGTCAAAAACCTCAACGCAGACGAAGTCGCGGGCAAAGCTAGTCGTTATATAAAGGTACATACCACATATCGTCGTCACTTTAGTAACATGTTAACATTTTACGCGCGTCGTAAAGTCATCAATGAATATTTGTATCAATTAACAAGATGGCCGCGATGTGTTATATTTGCCGCTTATTGTTTACAGATCCATTATGTTAGCGATGCATGTCGAGCTCGTTTACTCCCAATATAGGATTTATTAGATATCAAGGACGGAGATATTAAGACAATATTAATACCTTCTCATTTCCTTAACAGATTAATTATTCCATTAATGTGATTATTATGTCTGCTGTCAATATACCATGAACCTATTTTGTTATCTAGTTGTTTTTATGGGTAAAGCCATCACTAAATACTGTCATCATCAATTTTTATTTGTTTATGTACACACATCGAAGGTACTAAATCATTAGGAACAAAGGAAACTTATAGTACCTACTTAATAGAAAATATATGTACAGACTTTCTGCTAATTTCTTAAGAAATTTACTTAGTATTGGTTTTAAGAGTAGTATTCCATTTATCTGTATATATGTCTGTATATATAACTTGATATTTCCATCGTGTTAGTCAATATAGTCTCTAGGTAGTCCCATTCGTCTTCCGCATTAATACCGTAACAATTATAATGGGAATTTTAAACGACGATTCACTTAATTTGGGCCCTCGGACCTATCGCCTATCTAGGTCGCTAAAACAAAAGCCGCACATATCCCATTAAGTAAAACAATTGTGTGTAAACACCGAAAACTAAATGAACACGGTCGGCTGATGTTGTTTAATTAATGTGAGGCTTCTTCTAGGACCGCCGGTAGATGGCGCTGTAATATTTATGAGTCGTTCATAGGTTGATGTGATTGACGAGGGTACCACCTCTGCGTATTTGATATGTAAAGCAATACTCAGAATTCTGTCCATTACAGTGCCAATAATCATTAAGGGCCTTGGACAAAAAGTAGCTCACGCAAATACGCTACCTAATTATAGACCGAAGACTAATTTTTTATATAAGGCTATGTTATACCCAATTCAGCCACCCCGTGTAAGGTCAATATGTCTGACCCAGGCTGTTAGGTTACTCCTTAAGTCGTTTCGATTATTATTCGAGAGAGAAATGATAGCGGGGAAATCGAAGGCTTGCCTGCCGCAAATGTAGATTTGACATTATATTAATATATAAAGAAGGGCTCGTGGCTAAATGTAAGCTGTACGGTTTGACCGTTAAAAGTCATTACAATTCTGACAACCAGCCTTAGTATGGGACACTGTGTTACCCAGTAAAATGGGTTGTGGAGCGCAGACAGGCACACGCTCCATGTAAAATACAGTATTCATACACAACTTTTCAAATACTGGTGTAGGATATTTAATACTTGTGTGGACCAGCGCCAGCTAGTAGGTAAGTCATCTGTTGAGTGTACACCTTTCCCCCCACTCCTCCCCCCCACTTGCACTTGCACCTCCGCGTCGCCCGGCGCGTCCCTCGGGAGTGCTAGCGATCCTTCACACCAACATTTACGGGCGGTGGCGACGCACTGAATAGACATGTACAAAACTATTCCCCAAAGGGAACAGAACGCAGCGGGATCCTCATTATACTTTAGATAAGGCTTATATGAGCGAAGTTAAGGCCGCGGTCTGTTCCGACACTGGACCTGTTTAACCCGGAAGTAATTTTTAAAACCTCCCCACCCATGCGAGTACCTACATACGCAAACGTTTCTTAATTTCTTCAGCTTTTATGGTCATCGTTATGTTAATCACTTCGAATCAATTTCAATTTATATAAGAGAATACTGAACTAAATAACACCGTCAAATATAATTCCTATTCCAGTGAACCACTCAAAACCTGCGCTCATGCTAACTGCAGGAGACCACTTCAAAAATAATCTTATTTAAGACACCTTTGACTCTGTGTCCTTCTTTAATAAATGTGTCGATGTACATTGTACGTACAACTACATAGGGATGGAATAATGTAGACACGATGTCACACATACTATATGAAAAAATTTATGCAAATTTTTTGTAAAACTTCATTTTGTACATCAATAGCTGGCCTGGGTAGCGAATATGACCTGGACCCAAACTCAATCAAATGTTGATGAACAACATCGACATTCAATTGAGACTACATACACAGATTTCCAAATATAAAAATATGGTCAATCGACATTCAATGCTCAATACTCAATATTTTATAAATGCAAATCGAAGCTAATGAATTAGCCGACCCAGAGTCTTGTTTACGTTTGTTCGAGACCGCCACTGAACCGTCAGCTGAACAGGGCGGTATCCGCAGGTCGTCCCGATGTAAAGCTCGTGTTATCGCCTGTCACGGAGGCTGCGGCCGGCGCTGATAACGTCGCGCGAGACAAATGGCGCGGATTATGGTTACCAGCAGAGCTTGTTGGCTGCTCCGATACCGGCCACTCGAACTACCTGTGGTCCGTGGCCGCTCGCCAAGCAACGTGGTCTAACACGATTAATACAATTTAGTAAAGTTCAAAGTAGTAAATAAAAATCAGTTTAGTTAGGTTTATATGTACCTACCTATATCCATGCTTTCAATCTGAAAAGACGAAACTGATATTTTTATACGTAAGATAAAATAACCACTTTAAGTTACTATCTATACAAATATTATAAAGCTGAATTTTTCGAATTGAAAAATTCTTTTTGTATTGGATAGTCCGTTTATTGAGGAAGACTATAGGCTATATAACATCACGCTACGACCAATAGGAGCGGAGCATAAATGAAAAATGTTGCAAAAATGAAAAACCGTTGAAAGTAAAACACGCGAACAAAGTCGCGGGGGACAGCTAGTTGATAATAACTGTTGACCATGATTTTGATTTAAAGTGCCCTCACAAAAGTTTTATTCATTAATAATTTTCGTAGGTATGGATATTAAACAGAAAAGCAAATCTACCTACGAAACGAAATAATACAGAGTATTCTGTTTGCGTCAGGCACGTTGGCAATACGGCTTATACAAAATAGGATAAAATAAATCCCGGTAGGTGTGAACTAGGCTTCCGATGTATATGATGAGTATCTTCGTTCAGAAACAAGTTTCCTGTCAACATGGTGCGCTCCGAAGCAGCTGATCCAAACGCTCGACACGGCACATTGTTCCCACCGCACAGGCTACATACAGAACATCCCCCACCTACATGACATTAGGAGATCTACTTTCTGAACTGAATGAAGATCCATTTTCATCATTCATAGAGTCGATGGTAATGATACATAGTGAATAACTTGCTACCAGCCCGGGCCAGTTGTTCACTTATCTATGTATAATACAGATGCATCAACTGAGTTACATGCGACTTGCAGCGTTCTGAAGTTAATAAGGACAATTACTTACATTATGTAAATAAATGTCCTTTTTTTTTGTTTTTATGGGACTCATTACTTGTGCGTATGTTATGTTGCGAGTGTGTCTTCTGTCATTGGCCTGCAGAGTGTGGCGTCTCGCAGCACCGCGCCCGCTCACGATGCGCTGATTTTTCAATATCCGGCGATGCTTCACTCGCGAGCTGCGAGCTGGCGCCGGGCGCCGGGACACCTCGGCCCAACAATATATCTACTTTAAAATGCTTATCGAGTTCAAACATCGTCACTATACTTTATGCATATGTATTTAAAAATTCATTTTATACCCAGTGAAGCAAGTTGCTAGCGCTAAAGAACTTCGGGAAGAGTTTCAAATGTCAGCTAGTTTGTTGGGAGACGTTCAAACTTTATCTTAAAGTTATTTATTGGAAAATACCAACAAATTTCAATAGAAAAATAATTCAATTTGTATAAGGAAAGTTGAAAGGTTGTGTGGATTTAGCATTAGATACCTTTGTCAGTGTGGCGGACGGCGGGTAGTAGGCTCAGGGCCCGCGTTATTGGCTATTTGTTAGTATTACACCGGAGCGGGCTCGTGACCGGTAATACGCGGGAATCCCCTCACACTATAATACTACAACAAACTATACTACTATACGTAAACAAACCCAAAAACATTACTGTAATATTAAATAAAAGATGCTTATAGTGTTGACTACACCTAGCGCCATCTCTGGGAACGGTGATGTATTAATCTTTATTTTAAAACAAAAGATTTTTCCAAATGTATCAGATTCTTGTGAAAAGGTACTACAATTAGACGTAATAAATAATATATATTTTGATGATGTTGATATTTCAAAGGTTTAGATATTAATACAAAGAATGTAAGTTAAGTACAAAATATCTTATAATAACGAATATTTTTCTTTTTACTTAAGAGTTATAAGCTAAATGTAATATCTTTGTTGCTATGTAACCTTATAAAAACCGGCTTTTTACTCAGCCTTTAAGAAAAAACCTTCTTTAGCGTGAAGTAATGTTCAAAGCGCGCCTTTTGTGTCAAAGCATTACAGGCAAACCCGACAAGTGCTTTGGAACAATAATGTTAACATAACGAACATTGTCGGCGTGTGATGTTGTACGAGCTCGCGGGTCTCTGGTGGTGCGTGCTGGGACCTGGTTCGTACTGAAAGTCAAAAGGACGCGGTGACGTGCCAAGTAGGTACCTAACGTCATGACATAAAAACCGTTCAAGTGACGACGCAGTCTGCGACTGTGGCTGCAAAATCAAATCTAATATCTTTATTTGCAAAAAATGTAGAACAAGACGGAAAAGTACATAGGTAAGTACAATCACACATTTTGCTAAATTTGATCAGCACGCAAATTTTGTGTGTTTACTTACTCAGCAATTTTTTACTGCTTATATAGTCATACTTTAATAGTAGTCCACTGCAACTTCATCATTAGATACAATATCGATTTAGAGTTAAATTTTAATAACCCTTGTGGTTTCCACCCTTTTTTACTTTATATTATCTACTTACTTAGGATTTTGTGCGTGTGGCGATCTACATTATTAAAAATGTTTCCAACATATTACTGGACTTCTAACCTGTGATCCAAATAAACAACAGTTAAATCCGCATCCGGCTTTTGCTGTATTTGACTTAACATCAACAGGTTATATGTAGTTAGTCCTTCGCTGTGCCTCTTCACAGCAAGGCGTCAATCAGTCAGACGGCGGGGGAGGAGAGACTCTCTGCTAGTGATAGATACCAGTGGCTGTACCTATCAGTAGGTACTCTACGTTTTGAACTGCATAGCTAGCTTCCAATGAGAAGTGATATTGTTAAAAAGGAAACAAAAGTAAATAGGTAACCACAAGCAACTTTTGAAAAATTAAGTTACACAAGAAAACGTCTCAAACAGATAAGTCGCTCTCAATGAACTAGGTTCTACTTCAGTACACATTTTAATTTAAAACCGAAATACTGAGTGCATCGCCGACTGACAACAAAGCAGTTTAAAATTTAAACTTAAGTATTTAAGCCGATTACGAAGCGCTTTAATTTCGAAGTTAAGTTTAAACTTCGCCACCGTTTCACTAAACAATCGAGTGTTTACGCAAAAATAATAATGATTAGATCCAAACCTGGAGCTCATCTGAACGTTAATCCCGGAGTAAGGCCCCGGTGACTTTGACAGCCGCACACAATCTATAAAACTGAGGAATACTAATCGCCGAAGTTATTGTTGAAATCGAAAACTAAAGCAATTAGCAAACTTGTATTCTATTTATCAGACTAAGTTCAGCTTATCTCGGGCTATAAACTACAGACAGGTTTGACGCCTCACTTAAAATTATTAAACTTAGGTACTCAGTATGGGTAGGTACTCACTTGTAGATCACACCTTCTTTTGTGTAGCCTTTTGACAAGCTATGTTAGGGTCGGCTCTAGTCTTACCGGATTCAGCTGAATACCGTATTTTACATGGAGTGACTTCCTATCTGACCTCCGCAACCTATTTTACTGGGTAACACAGTATCCCATAGTAAGTCTGGTTGTCAGAATTGTAATGACTAATAGCTGATTTTTCTAAATTAAAGTACCTAATTATTCGATTGAACGACTTTTATTGATCGACTTAAGACAGTCGGGAGCATTAGACCAACGGCTTAACCTGCTTTCCGAGTCACGGAGGTGTGTCGGTATATTCACAAATGGTCACCCATCCACGAAACAAACAACGAGCCCTTCCTGTGCGACGAACTGTAGATCGTACCTATTAATATTTTACTCAACCCTTAATCTCTTAGAAAAGACGGAAAAAGTAATACAAAAATAAAGAAGAGATCCTGAAAAAATATAAAACCGGGCTGTTAAATTCAGTTCTCCTACAAACAGTTTAAAAATAAGTGTGTTATACATGAACGAGTCTCTAACTCTTAACAAGTCATATGTTATAAATAATCTAAAAAAGAGGACATTAAAAGGACGTTAAGCTGGCAACTATTTACAGGCGGCGAGCCGGATGCCGGACGGTGCGGAGCTGACGTGGAGAGCCCCCGGGCCGGCCCGGCACGGCTAATGGACCCGTATGTGCCACACGACACTACAATAGCATTTACGTATTACACCTTTACATATCAAAGCCTTTCTGTGAGTGTACACCCTTTGCGGTGTAGTGTGTTCTGAGATTTGTATAAAAGCAAACATGTTTGTAGCTGTTTGGAATGTTTGCTCTGCTCATAAATAGACGCTACTTACTTTACTACATTAATTTTAGCAAGCTGACGACACCCTTATATTGATGACGAACAGATGCCAGATAAGGTGACCTACCTAAGGTACGTCAAGAAGAAAAAGATAAATCAATGTCACAAAAAAGTACAAAATAAAAAGAAACAATAATATTTATTGGCATCGTTTGGTACGCCGCATATCGTAAGAAATCAAAACAATGTTACTGGAACACTGTATCTGTTCTGCGGTTATTCGCACCTAGTCATTTAGTTTTGTAACTTTAAAGTTTAACGTTACTTAAGCGCCTTTTTGAGGTTTGTGAGAAATAAAAACAACCTACATAGGTATGTAGAGATACCTGGGTAGGTAACTAAATAACCTAAAATATTTACGCAGAAGTTAAACTAAAATATTTTGAATAATAATAATAATAATATGGTACTATAAAGGGAAGTGTATTTTGAGCGTGTAGCTATCGCGTTGACGTTTACTTTACATCAACATGTTCCGCTTTCACAGTGTGTTGTTATAATTCCCTTTGTTTGTTATTCAGGGAGTTTCCTTCGTGTTACATAATTCCTTATTCACACTATACCCTATTTATTGCAAAAATTCTTGATTTCTGTCCTCAAAGTATAAATACGAGAATCAAATATCGTTTGATACACAACAAACAAAAGGTTTTACGTTGGTTATCCGGGTACGGAGATAAACATGAGATACGCGGGCAGCCGCCGACCGCCGCGACATAAGCTACGCATGTAACGCTGCTTATACAAGGGATGAAAGAGTGGCTTAACTTGTGAACACTTCGAACGCAATATCAAAGAACCATAGGGTTATGTTGTATAACACGGGGGAGCTGTGTTCAGTGTTCTAACTTGTATAATGTCGCGAGTAACTTCAGCGCCCACACCACACAACTGCTGCCTCTACTGAGTAGATACTGTGAACTAGGTAAGTGGCTTTGGCTGTGTGTGCCGCAGCTGACAAACCGCACCGCAAGTGGTGCTCACCACGCCTGCAGAACTTGAGGGAACCACGAGCTTTCTGACAATCCTGCTTGTGCCGTCTTACGGGGCGAATCAATGTTGATTGCAACTGTTTTGGTCAGTAATTCAAAACTGAGCCAATCCTTTATGGGTGTGACAATCGAAAATGATGAGAATCTTTTAATGATTTAGTAAGTTTGAAAACTTTAGTTACAATTTAATGTTGATCGTCTCAAATAAAATACAGACAGTAACTTATTCTTATAGTCATAGGACTAGGTATTTAAAAAGCTTAATATTAATAAAAAATTATCATGGCGGCTACAGGCAGATATTATTAACATTAAGATCAATTAACGAATATCTTAAGCGAGCAGACATCTAAGATATTGAGAGAAGTATTTCAACTTCATAAACTAATGCTATCAGTCACCTTCAACTTAATTAATTGAGCACTCCATCTTATGAAACTGATATACTTATCGGCGGCGTAATATATTTAAATGAAAAATCTTAATAGTAGAAGGTGTTAGACACCTGGACACTGAATTCAAACTTTTAAAGAGAAAATACTTTATTTGAGCTTAGAAAGTTATTCAGCGAGTGATATTGTTCCGTATGTCGCGGGAAGTTGCATTATTAAAGCACTCGCGAAACGTTCAGCACCAGTTTGATGTAGGTCCCTAACTATATTTTCTCAAGTTGCTACCGCTTGGCCAAACTCGCAGCCGCTCTTTGTTATTCCAAAGTTAATGGCGGGCGGTGATTGAAGTCGCTGATGTTCCTTTATTACCAATGGTTTTATGCAAGAGAAAAGCTAGTTACAGATCATTGATGACTGTGGATATCGCTTAGCTGAAGAATAAAATAGATACTACTTAAATACATGTAACTTGCATATTAGATATACTTACCGAGAAGCTGTTAAATAAGATAGAAATAACTTTAGCCAAAAAGTATTTAAGTTTTACCAAGAAAGTAAGAAAAATATAAAACGCGGATAAGTTGATGAAAATGTGAAGAAGCAGCCGAAGGTTGATTAATGTCCGCGCCAAAACAACCTGCACGAGCTCCGCGTAGGGCGCTGCCGGCCCACGACATACGCGTCAATACGGACGGTACAGCAAGTATTATCGCTGCACACCAGCCTCATCGGCAGCAAATACGCCGCATCACTTCAGCCTATATCGGTCCACTGACTGGCATTTAGCAAAGTTGACAATTCTGCTTTCAGTCAATTTTTCCAAACCTTAGTGTCACCACTTTTTACGATCTTCATGTCTGTCTAAAATACTTGAAACTTTTGTTGACACCTGTTTTTTATTGCCCAGAGAACGACGGTATAACGTTAGCACCAAATTATTACTAAACATGACCGCTGTGTTCGTGGCCCCGCGGACACGCCGCTCTATTGGAGACGAGCCTTTGAGACGGCCGCCTGATGAGACCGCGGCTTACATCCCAACTTATATAACTCCCACGCTAATATGTGCACCAAGCGAATGTTTGAAAATGCTCGGAATTATGAAAACACTAATTAGGCACAAGGAGCCCAAAAGAAAGTCCTTAAAAACGGGACGTCATAAGTAGGAGGAAGTTAGTTAATTAACTACAGAAAATGGGTATTAATACGGAAACTCCAACGGAATTATACTGGCACAATTATCTATATCGGTAGGTACTAAGTAGTCTACATTATTTTGGTATTTTCTTATCTATATTATTTATATGCTTTTTTGGATACAAACCATAATTACCCAAGTACCTAACCACTGTTGTATTTTAATATGGTTTAAGGCACAAACGTTTTAGAAAATTACTCAAAGAGGAAAACTTGTACTAACCTAGCAGTTTCGTGCCCACCTCCACAGATCCAACCAACTAACTATCCTAAACTATAACAATATAAATAAAATAAATCAGTCAATACCCATACCCATCATACATATTAATTAAATTACAAGTAATAAAACTTATAACCGATCATTTCATTACCAAGCAAATAAATAATGACGTTATATTAAAATATACAAAACTTCATAATGCGTCACGAAGCAGGCACTCGCGCCCTTAGATAAAGTACCAGAGATACTAATTTAGCGTTTGACTATATTAGACTTGTACGGGCTGTACAAGTCGTTCCCGAAGTAGCGTAGCGTTCTGACTTTTGACCTTCGCAATTTTCCAGACCAATGTAGGCATGCCTACTCGGCAAGCAAAGGTATTTGCTGCAACAGATAAAAACTACATCAATTCCAGTAATTACTATATTTTGACGTGACAACGTCTTATAAATTGGTTTGCCGGGTGACACTTCAAGAAACTGGGTAACGCTCCGCTCACGTTATGCGCTCACAATGAGAGCGAGTGAGAGGCACCGGGCATGGTTAGCCCGCCTAAGAGCGAGAGAGACAGACATTGACATTGACAGTCGTTGTCACGTAAAACTTTCGCCCGTATACCGACTTTACAGGCAACCAATTTTTTTATATATCTAACTAATATTATAAAATACTTATAACTTGTTAATCAATAATAGTATTTTTAAAGTTAACAACTACACAAATTAATAATGTACACTTTACTTCTATATTTTTTTTTTGTTTTTATTTATCTGTTGCTGTTTGGTTGTTATTTCAATATTTATTTATTATCTGTTGCAGTTTTTCTCGTATGGCGCGCGTTTTCTGTCTGTATAATTTTTATAAATTTATTAATTTTGTTAAGTTACTGAAGTAATGTTATAAACGTAAATTATTGTGTCCGTATAAACATGGAAAAAACTAATAGTGCGTAGTTTGTAGCGAAAATCCAAAACGAAGATAAATTACGTGTAAATCCGTTTAAGAAGTTTAGTAAGTTTTCCTTGGTAGATAAAACAAATAGGTATAGTAGTAGTTTTGAAGGCCAAAACCAGAACCACAGAACAGGAAACATTCAAAAAGTGAGTAAAAAAATTGTTTTTTACATTTGTTTCGTTATTTTTTTTAGTAATTTCTTTTTTTTGCGTAATTTGCCTGATTTGCTTAATGTCTGCCTATCTGGTCGGCAGACCATGCACGCCACGCTACCTAGGCACTTAGTTAGCTTCAGTCCGTTTAATACGCTCGTAGCGACTGTTCCCTATGTCTGACCTCGGCTTTAGGTACACTTGGCAACACCTAATACAACTGAGATTTTCATTAATCATAAAGTTGAAAACTACAACAATGAGAGTGTGATGTAATTCCGCGGGTGTCCCGCGAGCACGTCACGTCGTGTCGCGCGTGTCGGCCGCGTGACAGACGCGCGCTGATTGCCTCCGCGGAGACGACGGACGTGACACAATACAACCGCGCTTGTCACTATCACTACCACTGATCACTACTTACTGCAACACTTGTAGCTTGAGTTTCTACCGTTGATATATTGAGAGAGATTATGTTTTAATCCAGAAATCTAGGAAATACCTAATATGGAATGCTGAAATTTTTGCTCATGTTTACTTCAGAAACAAAACATTATCTAAAACTAGTTGAATAATTAACCAAATTAAGCTGCGGCCAAAAATAAATCACCGCGTAAGGCACACTTTATAACATAGATATTCCCCGAGCGAGTGTCCGATGACCGACTACCTCTCTACCCGACCGCGATCATAAATTACACGTTGATTTTGGTTACTACCCTGTAGTAGGTACGCGAGCAAATAAACTGAGAATTATAAGGTAGCAAGTAGCCCGTGGCGGTATAGGATTACGTGGGAGGTGAGCCTCTTCAATATCCGCGGATAAGCGCTTAGCGACGAGCCCGCTTTTCATACGGACGCGGTAAAAGTTTCTGTTGTGAGGTCCGATATCACGGATTAAAAACGTATATCGAAGTTGTAAGGTGAGATTAACTTGTACTACACAGTAAGTACTTGTTAGTTGGAGGGATAATAGCTGTTACACAGGATTGAAACTCATGATCTTTTAATCATGTATAGCTTGAGAGACATTTGACGCATGAGTGAGTTAAATTCAATTCAAGTTCAAAACTCTCTCTATTATTTAAAATAGGCTAAGTACCACTTTTTAAACGTAAATATTAACATGAGCAACACCCTAATTCTTCTGAGATTTTTACGTCAATTCTATGTAAGTATGACATACTGCGGACCGTGCTTAGGGTGTTTTTAATATCGTGCGGATTTCATCACGCGTGCGGGATTGCCCCGCATGCGTAAGCCCCGCAATTGTCCTTTTCATACAAGTATTTATCTTAATGCGTGGAATACGCACGCGGGACGTGGCTTTCACGCGGTGTGAAATTTTCTGCATGCGGGGCAATCCCGCACGCGTGATGAAATCCGCACGATATTAAAAACACCCTAATTACAAATTTCCGTTTATATAATAAGGGCTGGTGTACACGATGCCACCGCCGCACCGACACCGTGCGGTTTCGTTCCCTCGATGAACAGCGGATTTGTCCGGAAACCGGCACTAAAACTAGGTGTTCACATTAAACCGGAGACTAAAGGTCTTTCCTCAGTCTACCTATTCGAAGTGAAAACGCCAATATACCCGCGGGGAGGACGGATGGCGCGAACGACGGACAGGGATACCGGAGCGAGCGCGTGCACATTACTCCAGTCTGGACCTCAAGCTACTGGCTCGTTGTTGGCGGAAATTGACAGATGGACCGCATGCGAGACTAGCGAACCTAGCAATTTTTTTTTTATTATTGTATTAAATCGCGAACGGCGAACACCCTCATTAGGTGCGGTAAGTACATGGGTATACATACGCTAACATGGTCTATGTTACGGGTTCGGCAATCAAAACACTAAGTCCTGGGCTGGCATTATCTTTTACTCGAACACGGAAACTAATACGAAAACTGGTCGTGGTAGGTCACCACAGCGTGCTACGTGCCGCGGGTTCGATCCCCGCATGCGACATTCACAAATGCTTGTTTTAAATATGTGTGGAACTCCCCGCGACCCAAGGATTAAATACATTAGTGCGGAAGTAGTTTGATAAGAAAATAATTCGTTTTCGTTTTAAGACATCAGTTACTCTGCTTCTCGTTAGGAAAGGCTACAATTTAAATACTTTTGAATAAAATTAATAAAGTGGAACTCTTATATTTAATTAATATGTCTATTATGTACAAAAAAGTAATTAACACAATGTTATCATTACCTTATCATGTCAAAATTACTCAAAACAATAGCAACTTACACAAAATGAAAATGAACACATCTCATACAACACACGGTATCATACGGATACGTACACAATATATTATCCTTTAGCAACTCTAGCGTCTCGAAAGTTTGACACGCGTGCAAACACGCGACGAGGTAATTATAAAAATATATTATTCCTTTCTAGGTACTTGTGTGCAACCAAATCAACTGGTGTGTCGTGCCACTGTCACACACTTACTTCATTGATTTTCTTGCACTACAAGAGATGCCGTACAAAATACTAATTTACTATTTATCTAGCGCCACCCGTGGCTCACGCACAGAACTTGTAAAACCAATCGTAAGGTTATCGTTCGTTAGTGTTCTCATATTAATCCGGCACACACGGAAATCGATTTCAATTAATTATATTTACATTTTATAATTCTCGTTGTGAAGACATTCAAAACAAATAGAAAATGTAGGCAGCGAGTGTCCGATGAGTCCATAGCCGGCGCGGAGGCGGCTCACTCGCGGTAGGTGCAGGTGAGCACGTAGAAGCAGCGGTCGGGCGGCAGCGTGAGCCGGCTCACGTACTTCGTGAAGGCCGCGGCGCCCGCGTCGCAGTACACCAGCGACAGCGCGTTGTGCGCCGGCGGCACGCTCACCAGCGCCGCGTCCGCGTCGCCCGCGCCCGCGTCCTCGGGCGCCACGAACGTCGTGCCGCCGCCGCACAGCGCGGCGCGCGCGCCCACGTGCAGCACGGCCTCCAGGCGCGCCGCGGCCGGGCGCGCCGGCAGCAGCGAGTAGTCGCCCGGCCCCCAGCGCTGCAGCTCGGGCCGCGACACGCGCGCCAGCGCCAGGTCCGTGCAGTCGGCCAGCAGGCGCACGAAGGCCGCGCTGGCCAGCAGCGCCAGCGCCGCGCGCGCCGCGCCGCCGCCGGCCGCCAGCCAGCGCGCGCTGGCGCGCCGGTAGCGCCGCTGGTTGGCCGGGCCCACCCACTCCCACTCCACGCCTGCGACACGGACAACGGGCTTGGTAACCGAGACACGCGCCTTACCGACTGCGACCATGCCGACTGCCTAACCTGGGTCTTCGAGCGCTTCCATCAGCTCCTGCAGCTTGTCGGGCAGGAACAGGTTCCGCAGACAGACCTCGCTCTCGCGCTCCATCTGCGCCTGGATCTGCATGCGGCTACGCGGCGACATGTACGTCGCTTCTAACCACTGGTTTAATACCACCTGCACCACAAATATTTTTCAATCACATGCTGATATTTAGGGAAAAATTTAATACAAAACGTCAATTTTTCTCACAATGTCCGAGTTAGGTGGTTGCGAAGTAGGCGTCTCCAGCGGAGGCGGCTCGGGCTCCACCGCAGGCTCATCTTCCGGCTCCGGCCCGTGGAACCAACCGTTGATGGACAGGCGAGGTAACTCCAGGGATAGTACTTCCTCCACCTACACACTGATGTATCAGTAACAGGACAGAGAATCATTCACAGATACAATTGCAGTAGACGGGGCCTGACCTGGTGGAAGGAGTCATGGCCGACCTTGAAAAAGGCCAGCATGTTGTTCCGAGGGCTAGTGGAGTGCACTACGTGGCTGGGCCGGCCGGCCTCGTCGCACGCCAGCAGCTGCAGCGAGCCGCCCATGCTGCGGGCCCAGCCGCCCCAGCCGCCCGCCTGCACAGAAACGCCCATCAACTACAATACTGCGTCACTATATTTACATTAGACACATACATAATGAAGGGGTTAGAAAACGGTAAGAAGTAAAACGAAAACATCTATATCAGATCATACTGCGGGGTCTGAGGGCGATGAATGTTAACGTGCGGTGTCCGAACATTAACGGAGGCATCAGTGTTGCCACATGCCTGCCGACTTTTACGTCGAAAATGAGAATAAAATTAACTTTGATAAACAATAAAAGTGTATATGTTGTGAATATGAGGTGATTGAACAATGGTGATCATCGATTATTTCCAATGATACATTTGTTATTATTATGCTGATCGGTTACGGTAGATGCACGGCTATTAATAGAAACATATATATACTTAGAAACTTGTTCTATAATATATAAGATAGAGCAAGGATCTGAGATATCCTCTCAGTAAATGTATTCAAAATTCTGACGCCTACCGCATTTAAAACTGTCACCAAATTTTTATATAAATTATTAGAGACTACGATCTCGATTAGCTACAGGTGCCTATTTTTTAATTAGAGTGTGTGGATGCGCGCGGTCCGTACCTCGTGGTCGCCGGAGCCGTTCTCGAGCGGCGCGGCGGGCGGCGGGCGCCACGGCGCCAGGTACAGGATGAAGGCCACGCGGCGGTCGGCCAGGCGGTCGTCGTGCGTCAGCAGGTGGTCGCCGGGCCCGTACAGCGAGCACGACGCCGACACCGAGCGCAGCCGCAGCCCCGTCACCGCGGACACCTGCCGCACCATACACGTACATTATTCCTGCAACTCTTACAACTAAATATTCCTTCATATTTAGTACACAACCTAGCTAATACTCACCCAACTCATAACTTCAGTCTTGAGCAGCTCATATATGCCTCTGATGCTCCTCTGCCATGTGAGGCTGGCCAGGTCTGCTGTCTGGTGGAACTCATACAGGTCCATCTTCTTACGGGACCAGTCCAGCGTGTTCATGTCATCCACTATGTTGTTGATCATCTCAGGGTTGGCCAGGAAGTCGTGCAGCAGGCACAGTCTGAATGGTTCACATGTTAGGGTAACTTCTGGACTCTTGAAATCTTTTTGCTCTTTCCAGCATATTTGTAATCTGTCTATTAATTCTTGTGACTGCAATAGAATATTTTCATTAATAGTCAATGGTAATCATGTACCTACTACGCTTTGTAGTCTTCATAACCATTATAATAATATTGTTCCTATACCTTTATCTTAGGGTTAAACTTTGGGTCATCCATCCTATTAGCTCTGGGGTTGAGTGGGGCCTTTACAGCCTTGATGTCAGCCTTGTCATCCTGCACCAGTATGGAGTCATCCTCCCAGGATGCCTCCGAGTCAGAACTGTACTCTGACGAGGAGGATGATGAAGAGTAATCTGCTGATATCAATCAAGTATTACATATATAATAATGCATAAATATTATGTAAACACACATTAGCCAACTACAACAATTAATAACCAAGCTTGC
Organism: Diachrysia chrysitis; assembly: GCA_932294365.1. NCBI lineage: Eukaryota > Metazoa > Arthropoda > Insecta > Lepidoptera > Noctuidae > Diachrysia > Diachrysia chrysitis. Next base: position 133,124 of record OW028659.1, on the reverse strand, counting down.
TAACTTAGCAGAGTTTACCACAGCACTCTACTTTACGGGCATACAGACAGATCTATTAACAGTAACAGTTACTTAGGTGTTTTATTATTAATTCATATCATCGTCAGAATACTTTTTTAAGAGAATTGAGGATTAAACTAAGGAATTTATAGTAAATTCTAGAACAAGAGTTTTGTTGTTATTTTTATACTAAATACATACAATATGATACAATCAGAGATAGTATTTTATAAAATTAAAACTAAATAATACTGTATGATGTAATAGCGTTGTTAGCTAGAGCAATAAACTGCTAAAACAAAATCATCTCCCATGTTTGTAAATAAGCATCACCAATATTAACATTTGGACTTAAAAATTCAAGTTTCCCGCGCAATTTGCTGCGAACAAAAAATGTATGAGAACTGACCTCCGCGAATCCTCTTGACTTCGTCAGCGGAGGCCTGGTACGAGTTGACGGCGCACACGTCTGAGTCGTCTGTGTCTGTGTCCGAGATCTCGATCACTGTGCTGGACATCCTGCGCTTGGCGGGCGGCCGGGCTTCCGCACCGCTGCCGCTGCTGCCAGGGCCCTCGTCTGCTGGCGCCGTACTTGAAGACGGTTCCTCATTGTCTCTATTGGGTGAACTCATTTTGAATCACCAATACTACATACCTAATACGAGAAAGAAAAACAAAACTTAACCAATATGATGCGACGCCTAACCTAAAATTTTGTTGACTGACGTACAAATCACTAATGTTGCATTACATTAAATTAAAATTAAAAACGCACTACTTTTGTCTAATGAACCAAAAAGGATAAAGTTTGTTAATTATTATATAGCATTAAATGATCTTGTAAATAAAATATGGTCACTTATCAAAGAAGATGATTGTCATTGTAATTTACCATAAAATTAACCATTATTTTATGACAGAGAGGTAGAAATGCAAATGTGGCAATGGAAAATTGGCAACTGGCAATTTATTTAAAATGTCTAAATGTCAAGTTCACACACAGAATCACAGAACAATTAATATAGTTCACATCAAGCCACAGAACAAATATATTCAGGGTCTGTCAACTTTGTTCGACGAACATTATGTAGGCGGGCGGAAAGACAAGAGAGAGACAACAACATCGGAGTAAAAGAGATGAATATATGCGTTTATATAATGTTGCCACCGTAAATACAATTTCGTATTCTCCATATTATTGAGCTTATTATTTGATTTTTAAAGTAAATTGCCCTTGAAAATCATTTTTGCTATTATTCTGATGCCAACCATATATATTAATTAAAAAATATAACATATTTAATTGATTATCACATAATGAAAAACAAAAAAAAACAGGGATAGTGTGTGGCAACACTAATGTCCGCACGCCATATTGATTTTGACGTTGACGTCACAAGAAAATGTCTGCCGGCGTTTGCGCACCATTTTATCTTGTTTCTGTGTTTATTTGTGATAAATAAACTAGTTCCATTTAATTCTACCTACATTGATAACGTTGAGTCGAGCTTGCTCCTCCGTGGCTGTGTTTTGGTGAAATTAAGTGTGTGTTTGTGAGATATAGACTCGGTGTTGAGACAGTGACTCTTGTTCGATTTTGTGTTTAATTTCGCGATGAGTTCGAAGAAAGAAAACACTAGAATCTGTTGCATGTGTGGATCTTCACCTTCTAAAGATCCGACCATCACTTTGCATCGGTTTCCAAAGCCGGGCCCTAAAAATGCTCTGCGGTATGTACCTAGTCTACTTACGTATTTTCCATGCTATTCGTTTTAGTCAACAGAATACCACAATATTATTCATCCAGCTTCTAACTATTACTAACTAACGTAACACCCTTTTCTAAAGACCCAATTTTTGATGCCTAAAATCATTAGAAGGACCTACTTACTATGAAATTTTTTCTTGCCTACACCATTCCCGTATGTCTTTCAATCAAAGAGAATACAGAAAGTATTTTCTTTTTAATTTAAAAAGCTCGTATACGTTGATTATTATGGTGTAGGTATAATTTTGATATTTTTTAATTTCCAGGTGTGAATTATGGTCAAAGTATTGCTTCCCAAACGAAGCCTGGTCTTCACCAAAATTCCAGGATGGACTCCATTCTAAGCATAACATGCTTTGCAGCAAACATTTTAGAAGCACATGCTTCTTTGAGAAGAAGTTGTTCAGAACAGCTGTACCTGATGTTCAATGCCATAAGGTTAGTACAATTAACACTTGAAAAGTGTATTTAAAACACATCATTTTGACTAGCCTGTTGGTTTAGTGGTTAGTGACCCTGACTGCTATACCGGAGGTCGTGGGTTCGATTCCCACCCAGGACAAATGTTTGTGTGATGAGCACGATCATTTGTTCTGTGTCTGGGTGTAATTTATCTATAATATGTATGTATTTAGAAATATATAAGTATGTTTATCAGTTGTCTGGTTACCATAACACAAGCTCTGCTTAGCTTGGGATCAGATGACCGTGTGTGAGTTGTCCCGGAATATTATTATTATTATTATTATCATCAAGTTAAATTTAATCATACCAATTTTCTTAGGGCCCTATCTCATTAGGACACCATGGTCACAGTAGATTTACCTCTGGTTTCTGATTTTAGAATTTGGTGTAAGTACTTGTACTCAAATATTACTTAAGTATTTGCTTATCCCGAATTCTCAAATCAGAAACCGGAGGATATAAGCTAAAGCAGTACCTCAATTTACTATAATCGCATGAATTGACACACTCGCACAGATATACACTGTATACTGAGTAGTTTTTGTATGGGACTATCCCAAAAATACCTTATCAGTCTTGTAGCACTGCGTGTCTGTGTGAGTGTGTCAAATCGAACGATTGTAGGTAGTTGAAGTACTGCTTTCATCATCATCATTCAACCAAAAGACGTCCACTGCTGGACATAGGCCTCTCCCAAGAAGGAGGGGTTTGCTATTCTTTATGTCCTGCACCACACGGGACTGCTTTAGCTTATATATATACTGTGCCATGGTGGCGAGACTGGTGGCCACCACCATGGTGTCCTAGTGAGATAGAGCCCTTATAGGTGGCTTACCTCAACTATGACTTATTTTAAAAATAATTGAAGGATTTGAATCAACCTTTCATTTTCAGGAAACAACAATTTCTAATCTGTCAGATCAACCTGCCATGTTTGAAGCTGTTGCCGGTCCATCTAGAAATCCTTTAAGAGAACTTAATGCAAACATAATCACTCCAACCAATTCAGGAATGTTTGTGTGCAAGTCTTCAAAACAAGAAGTTGATATAAAAAGCAAAATGTTGATATGTAAACTGAAAAAAAGTATGAATAAAGTGTATAGATTACAAAAAACTGTAAAACATTTAAAAAATGAAGCATTTTTAAATGTTATTTGTAACAATAAAACAGTCAAACAAATATGCAATCAAAAAATGACTTCAACATTTGCACTGTTACTGCAAGGAGAACTGCAGAATTATAAGAGGAAGAAACCTGGGCGCAGGTGGAACATGGAGGCTAAAATAATAGCATTGAGGCTCTACAAAAGGTCACCAACAAGCTACAAACTGTTGAGGAGAATGATTTGTTTACCAGCACCCAGCACATTAAAATGCCTTTTGAGCAAATTTAAAATGAATGTGGGGACACACAAAACAGTTCTTACAGTGTTGAAAAACTCAACAAAACACTTTGGGCCGTCCGAACGAGAGTACATATTGTTATGGGATGAAATGTCCTTAAGAAAAAACTTATGGTACAACCCTAAGGCGGATTTTATTGAAGGTTTTCAAGACCATGCTACACAAGGTAGATCTCCTCAAGCAGCTTCATATGCCCTTGTATTTATGGTAGTTGGAGTTAGGAAGCAAGTGAAACAGCCAGTGGCTTATTATTTATCAAGTGGTTTTGTCACAGCTGACAGACTATCTGCTTTGATTAAGGAGGTATGCATTTCTTCTTCATTTTGAATGATGATCATGCTTATTTAACTCTTTGCTGAATTATGTTAACTAAATATATGTTTTAAGATTATTTGTCACCAATCTCCCTTAAAATACTTTCAGGTTTTAATTTCTTGCTTTGATGCTGGAATTAATATATGCGCTTCAGTTTGTGACTTGGATGGAGTCAACAAAAGAGCTCTATGTCTTTTAGGAGCTTCTGTAGAGAATCCATACATTGAAGTGAACAGACACAAAATTATCACATTATTTGACACACCACACCTGCTGAAGTGCTTCCGGAATTTGTTTATGAAATATGATGTTAAGTTTCGGACCAATGTAACATCAGACAACAAACAAGGAATTGGTAAGTCATTTGTTATTTAGTTTTAGAAAAATAATTGTTTAGTAATATGTACATACATAATATTTTATTTTTTAAAAGTAAGTAATTCTAATACTTTTAATAATTACTTTACAGGAATCGCTAAATGGAGCCACATCAGGCAATTTTATGAATTGGATAATAATAATCCCAATTTTGTATTTGCTCCATGCCTAACTAAAGACCACCTTGACCCTAATTCCAAACAAAAAATGAGGGTAAAACTTGCGGCACAAGTTTTAAGCCACTCAGTTGCAGCAGGAATATATACCAAAATAGCAGGAGGTAAGAAACCTTTTACAGTCAAAGTCAATCTCATTTATTCACTCAGATCATAATTATGCATGATACTTATGAACATTTAATGAAAACATCCTTTCTTACACGTTAGTTTCAATGGTATTAACAGTATTAAAGAGTAAAACCATGTAGTAGTTATATTGTATTTTTAATTATTACTTAGTCCTGTGTTGAGCAAGTAACTAGCCCCATGGGTTTTATCATTTAAAAGTTCACTAGAACAAAATATTAACCGTTTGTTTCTTGCTTAAGGGTGCTTAAAGAAATGTGCATTAACCACTAACGTCCCGGGCAAAAAATAAAGGATAAAAAATTTCTTGTATGTTATATTAGTATACCTATGCCAGCAAAGGCGCAGGTGAAAAGATAGTCAGTAATATGCTCATATTGCTTTAATTTGTTTATTGTGATTTTCAGGAGACATGCCGACTGAAGCCTTGGCAACGGCCAATTTGATTACGAATATGGACGAACTGTTCGATGGTGTAAACGCGTCGACACCAGACCTTAGAAGAGGAAAAAAATTTTCAACAAATATAAAAAAATCTTCAGAACATCTGCAAATGTTTGGAAAAATGAAAATATTTTTTAAAACCCTTGAATTTTTGGGATGTAGGGGTAATCCGCCATCAAAAGATGGGTGGATTTGGACCCTCAATGGCATTGAAATGGTTTGGAGAATCCTCAGTGCCAAACACCACTGTATTAAAAGTCTGTCCACAAGAAGACTGCAGCAGGACCCACTAGAAAATTTATTTGGTTGCATACGCTTCAACTGTGGGTCCAATAGCAACCCGACAGTTGGACAATTCGTTGCTGGGCTAAAAACTGCCGTAATAAGTAATATGGCACATACCAGCTCAGGCAATTGTGAGCTGGATAGCAACAGTGCCATAATAACAAATTTTAAAACAATCCTGACACCAGCCACAGACATGTGCACTGACACGGGTATTTCACTTGAAAAAGAAATTGAAGAAAATATTACTTCCTCCCTGGAACAAAACTTGGAGGAAGGAAGTAGCGAACTACAAGCATGTGCATATGTCTGTGGTTTTATTATTAAAAAAAATAAAAACAACTGTAATAATTGTAAAAATATTCTAGTTTCCGAAACGCCAGAGGAAGTACATAATTTTATAGAGTTTAAAAATTATGAATCTGTAAAAAAATCTCTTACGTACGCCTCTAAGAATTTAATACATAGTGTCGAAAAAAGTGCAAGCTTATTAAATATATTTCTAGAAAAAGAGGCGTACAAAGAGAACATCAAAATGAAACTAATTGAATTGTTAAAGAACTCTATAAATTATGACTTTCTCGAAAATTGCGCGGAGCACAAAGAATCAAATATAAATTACATAATAAATAGTGTCTTCCATATTTGTATAAAGAGATACTGTATATTAAAAAACAGAATGTATTCTGAAGAGGCGTGTAAATCTGCACTAAAAAGAAAAATGAACATAATTATGCATAAATAAATTTTGTAGGTGGTTACGCTCTTAGTTGATAAATCAGTCAGTCAGTCAAGTTATTATAGATTATAGACCACTGGCCCATCAATAAAATGGATGGGTCATATGAACCACCAGGTGACGTATATAGGACGATATGAGAGCATAAAATAATAAGATTCAGCACTATGCTGTCACTTGTAAGCAGTCCAACTGAGTGCTGGTGAGAATTCAAAAGTGCAGGTAAAGTGAGTGCATTTTGGTCATTTGTTTTTGTACGGCATTTTTACCATCGATTGATCCATGAAAAATAATAAGAAAGCGCGCAGTGCCGTATAAAAATGGTGCGCCACAAAGTCGGTATTTTTTTACTATTTCCAGGGCAAATTTGGTCATTTGATTCTCTACGGCATCAGTTTCATACTGTTTCAATACAGCTTCTAATCCATTATTCCGCAACGCCGTACAAAAATCATGCGACAAAGGGAAAAAAATCGAGGGTTGCAACCCCCTCTCTTTCCGTGGTCCGGGGGGTGATTTGAACAACATAAAATTAATTTTTTTTGAAAGTATTTTATGCATAGATAATGTTTTTTTACATGCCGTACATTTACGTTGGTCATAACGTATTTTATTCGGATGTACTCTGCTTGGACCCGAGTAAGGTGTTCCTTTGCGCTCGCTCACACATAGTTCGATTAGTATGTGTCTACTGTTATTTCTATAGTTGTGAGAGACGGACGCTCCGGTCGAACGTTTCCTTTTTCCTCAAGATTTTTGGGTAATTGAATTGAATCAACATCCATGGATCTTCTGGAGGCGTTACCATCAAAAGGAAACGTTCGATTAGTATGTGTGTACACACATACTAATCGAACTATGTGTGAGCGAGCGCAATGGAACACCTTACTCGGGTCCAAGCCGAGTACATCCGAATAAAATACGTTATGACCAACGAAAATGTAGGGCATTTAAAAAAACATTATCTATGCATAAAATACTTTCAAAATATATTAATTTTATGTTGTTCAAATCACCACCCGGACCACGGAAAGAGAGGGGGTTGCAACCCTCGATTTTTTCCCCTTGTCGCATGATTTTTGTACGGCGTTGCGGAATAATGGATTAGAAGCTGTATTGAAACCAGTGTTGGGCAAATTTTAATTGCAAGAACAATTAATTAATTGGTAAATGTAACCACAACAACTAACAATTAATCAATTGTAATTGTGAAAAATTACAATTAACAATTATTTAATTGTTAACTGTATTATTAACAACTAACAATTAATTAATTTTCAATTGTTTTATTAATTTTAATTAAAACTAACAATTATTAAAATACTGCTGTAAAATATATAGCCGGTATATATAAATATACAATATACCCGTGTGGTTCCGGGTCGTAAAATAGTGCCCCTGATCTTTTCATGTAGTTAAATAAATATGTTGGCAACAAATAAAATACCGATCCAAATAATAATCAATACCGTTAATTAAACATGATTAGACAGACAATAACAATTTAAAATTTCTTGTAATAATTTAAAATACACTTCAGTACCACTCTCTTCTCAAAAAAAAAGAAAAAGATTTAGAAAAAATAAGCTATACTTACAGCCTTTGACCACTTTTTTATTCGTCTAAAAAGTAATACTTATAGCTTAAATTTCCAAAATCTTTACTATTTGATACATAAAGTTAATTGTTAGTTTTAATTGTTTCATAAAACAACTAAAAAAGTTAGTTGCAATTATTTTAACTGTAAGTCACAATTGAAACACGTTAATCAAATTAATTTAATTGCAAGGTGCAATTAAAAGTTCAATTGCGATTAATTTAATTGTAATTAATTTAATTGCAATTACTTTTTTAGTCAATTAACAAGATAATTGACAAATTAATTGATTAATGCCCAACACTGATTGAAACAATATGAAACTGATGCCGTACAGAATCAAATGACCAAATTTAACCTGGAAATAGTCAGAAAAAAAAACCGACTTTGTGGCGCACCATTTTTATACGGCACTGCGCGCTTTCTTATTATTTTTCATGGATCTATCGATGGTAAAAATGCCGTACAAAAACAAATGACCAAAATGCACTCACTTTACCTGCACTTTTGAATTCTCACCAGCACTCAGTTGGACTGCTTACAAGTGACGGCATAGTGCTGAATCTTATTATTTTAAGCTCTCTCATATCGTCCTATATACGTCACCTGGTGGTTCATATGACCCATCCATTTAATTGATGGGCCAGTAGTCTATTATGTTCATTTTTCTTTTCTTGTTTATTATACACATATTGTAGCATGAAACAAAAATGTCAGGTTTGTCTTGTGGTCTGCAATACTTAAACTGACTAACTTTCTGTATTTTAAAATTTTCTATATAATCTCATTTACATATTGTAAATGAGATTATACAGAAAATTTTAAGAATATAATTTAATTTGTGGTGCAGATTTGCCGAAGAAAGTGAAAACCTTTTGTACCATATTTCTGGAAATTAATATATAAATAATATATTCATTTCCAGAAATCATTAATGTGAACTCAGTCGTAACGTATGCTTCCTAAATGAATTGCTGATTAATTATAATTATTATCATGCTAAATAAAAAGTCAACTAAAAATCTTTGTTTTATTAGACTGCTCTATTAAGATAAGTTTTATCATTATGCACAAGTACACTGTGTTTCTCGATAGTGATTCTGTTTAGATGTCAACCATTGCTGAGCAAAACTTGACCATTTTGTAGGAAACTATCGAGAAACGCTGTGTACTTGTGCATATAAAACCATTACAAAGTATCGAAATACATTGCAGTTTGTAATTCCCGCCCTAGCTTCTACTCTCTAGTTCTCGTGGGTGGAATATAGATGGCGCTGGCCGGTAAGGAAAAATTTCCTCCTAAAATTTGTATGGAGTCGTTATTCTTCCCTTTAGGGTATATATGTTCTGTGAATATATTCTACCGAGCATCAAGCCAACGTCATCACATAACCTCACGCGTTTCATGTCATTTTATTTTTTGAATATCAATTGGTAAACAAGCAATATGACTGACTCTATTTTGCAAATTGAACCTTTAAATGGTTCAAGTGGACCTCAATGTCAACACTTTGTAATGAGAAAGAAACGATTATGCCGAATGACAGTGCGACCTGGACGACAGTACTGCGGCGAACATGAACCTCAACCAAAGACAGATGATGGTCAGGTAGCATGACCTGCGTACTATTACAGTTGTTATTTCACAATACAATTAATCAATCGATCGTTGTTTATGACTTATAACCAGCTCATATAATACGAAATTATGTTCTACACAGGGAGTAGGTACTTGAAAAAGTAATAAGAAAAATCATTTTGTTTTACTAATTTTGTTATAATTATTATAGCCCATAATACGTTATTTGAAATGCAATATACTCTTCTGATAATGTATTGTAGTAACAATAATTTTTCTAACTAGTAGTAGTAGTAGTTACTGCCTACCAATTTATAACTCTGTCTGAATTTTTAGGATGACACCCGTATACCATGTCCAAATGATCCCAAACAGTAAGTAAAATGACTGTTGACAGTGAATCAACAAAATGCTATGCCACTTGTTCAGATAAAATAATGCAAAATGGATTTCAGCACAGTGTATGTGAGCAAACTAGAAAAGCACCTGTCCATCTGCAATGCTCGGGCCACAGAACAGCCTACATACATAGTTCCCAACATCAATGCCCCCACTGAGACTGAGCTCTTTGTCCGGACACCACTCAGTGATATATCTAAGGAGATTATAACACAAGTCATAGACAAAATTAACTTTTTATATGAAAGTGAGTACAATTTGTTTTTTAGTTTAATTTTATTTTTTGAGCATAATAGTAACCCTGCCATATTAATACATAAATTTGAAATTGCATGATTACTACAAAGTAAAATAAGAATTAGTTAACTAAACACATTGTTTTGTTTGTAGAGCATGTAAAAGATAACATAACAACAGCTCAGGAGCACCCCATCCACCGTACAGTCATGGAGGAGTTCTCAGAGGGTGACCGTGCAGAGAGTTCCCTGCGGCACCTGCGGCAGGTGTCCAGCTTGCTGTGGCTGACTGAAGATGAGGGCCTTGTAGCAGATGACACATGCTATGTCGAACTCGGGGCTGGAAAAGGTAAACTGCAAATGTTTTAAATAAACAGTAATAATATTATACTGTTTGTTCAAAATTGATAATTTTGCTTTGACATAAGTTTATTGGTATAGGGCACTTGTCGTATTACGCGTGTAACGCATGGTGTGAGGAGGGGAGTGCGAGCGCGACGCTGCTGGTGGATCGCGCGTCGCTGCGGCACAAGCGCGACAACAAGCTCCGCGGCCGTTGCGTCCAGCGCTTGCGCGCGGACCTCGCGCACCTGGCGCTGGCGCGGGTACCGCTGCTGGCTGGCTGCCGAGCCGTCGTCGGCCTCGCCAAGCATCTGTGCGGAGTGGCTACTGGTGATTGCACATACAGCACATATTTACTTTAACTATCAAGCTCTGCCTGTTAACTCTGCCTTAATGACACTTACCACTATATTTTGCGTCGATTATAGTTGTGTAAGATATTGTACTTGTGTTACATATTGTACTGATAAAGCATTTGTGTGTGCATAGATTACGCGCTGCGCTGCATCACGGCAGACGGCGTGCTGGGTAAGACGCGCGGCGTCGTCCTGGCCACGTGCTGCCACCACCGCTGCGAGCCGTCCGCCTTCGTCGCTTCACGCCAGCTGCAGGTGCACGCCCACACGCGCGCGCCTCACCCTTATATGTACGAGCCGGAGCTAATGCGGGCTGTGCTTGTTTCGCAGGAGCTGGGCATCAGCGGAGCCGAGCTGTGCGTGATGCTGGGCGTGGTGTCGTGGGCCACGTGCGGCTCGGGGCGCGGGCGCGGCGCGGGCGCGGGCGGGGGCGCGGGCGGGGGCGCGGGCGGGGGCGCGGGCGGGGGCGCGGGGCAGGCGGGGCGCGAGGCGGCGGGCCGGCGCGCCAAGCGCTTGCTGGACTGGGCGCGCGTACTGTTCCTGCGGGAGCGGGGCTTCGCCGCCACGCTCTGCCGCTTCGTACCGCCGGCGGTCTCGCCTGAGAATATCTGCATCGTCGCCACCAAACCTACTTCTTGACGCGCAGCAAATACTGCGCGTATCAGAGACAAAGTGACACTGGACATCTGGACCAAGAGATGATAGTGGTTGTTTTAGAGCTCCAAATATTGTGGAATTTATATATGATTGATATTAATATTTTATTGTATTGTATTCCAACAAAGGATAGGATGTAATGTAAATAAAACAGTAAATAGCAAATATAATTTTGTATATTTATATCAATAATTATTATCTAAAAACAAAGTTCTATTACTATACAAATGTTCAATGAACTAAAGAACGTCGCGTCCGCAGCTCTTACTTCTCAAGCGGAGTATGAACATTACATGAAGGACACGTGACCAGGCGGACGCAAGTACGCACTGTCCGACACGACATTCTGGTACACTGCGGCTTCGGCACTTATCTTAATATTATTCGCAACAAACTTACTGTCGATGATAAAAATAAAGTCTAAAAATAAACATGCTTATATACCACTTAGGAGGGGCGCACACCAAGCATCACGCGGCTAACAGTCATATGTAGTAAAGTTATTGCAAGTGGGGTCCGGCAGTCGGTCTGCCGCGCCACGCTCAGTGTGCGCCGGGCCTTACCGTGCTCTTCGCCGCGAGTCTTGGGACGAGAACACTGCGCCCTACTGTTTCCAGTTTCGTACTAACTTCAACTTAACCAACTTTATATGAAAATAAAAATTATCTATCACCAAAAACGTTTACATAAAAATAAATAAGGATAAATGCTCCGTTACTGACGAACAGCAGTCCGTGCTGGCTGCCGGCCACACCGGCCCACGAGAGCCACTAGTCTCCGAGTAACCCTCGTGCGCTTAGTGTGACCTAATGTGTTTAAATTAATGCAACATTTAGTTAACTATTAAATCCAACAAAATAAAAACCGTTAACATTTGAATTTGGAATGCGATAGCGAAGGTGTGGTCACATGCAGAGGACCTAATTCTAACAATGTCCTAGTTCTACAGATGTCGCCGCCATGGAAACCTAAACAATATAAATACTAGCAGTAAATGTAGTCAGCAGCGATGCAGGGCATCCTTATACATATGGATACAAGAGCGGTGCGGGCGGCGGGCAGCGGCCCACTTCACTATGATACATATTTACACGGTCAGTGTCACAACAGTGTCGCCACAGTGTCGCAGTGCTCGTGGTACACACTGCCGCCCACGGCGCCGACACTGCGGTGCACGATATAAGACGAATATGGTGTCGCGCTCACTAACAATACGCGCCTCGTTACATTAGGTACTCAAGTAAAATAATATTTCAAGAACTGCTTCAACCATAATAATACAACTTGCATTAGACAATTAATTTGTATACAAAATAAACTATTGGTCTAATAATATATTGGTCACAAAAAGTCACAGTTGTTACGAAGGGTATCGGCTATCAAAGAATATCGGAGTGCGTGGGGTCGCACCGGTCGAGCGGTCGTTGCGCTGTTATAAATGAATATCAAAAGGATGTAGAACGGTGCGGCGACAGGTGTGGCGGCGAGGCTCAGTAGCCGTAGCGCTCCTGGATGGACGACACCACGCCGTTGGCCAGCGACGACAGGCGCCCGGCCACGCGCGTCACGCCCGCGCGCACCGACTCGCGCACCTGCAACACGCGCACTGTACGGGACCACCAACACGCCACGTGCTCAAATTCCAATTTAATATTAATAACTCATACAGATTTATAAAATCTATGTGCTAATATTATATATGCAAAAGGAATTTTGTCTGTCTGTTACTGCTTTTACGGCTAAACCAGGCAACCGATTTTGATGAAATTTGGTATGGAGTTGTTTTGAACTGCCTGTAGTTAGTGAGAAGCGGTGTGCGGCGGGCACCTCGTCCAGGTCGGGCGCGGCGACGCTGAAGCCGGGCGGGCGCGGCGCGCGCGCGTCGGCGCCGAAGTACTCCGCCGACGAGATGCTCGTGCTGCCCTGGAAGCGCGACAGGTTCGACTCCCGCTCCCAGCCCCCGTCCTGCACAACAACGCCTAGCATTCAGTGCATTGCTCGTTCTATGATGGTTTAACGTAGCGCTGGTTACAAACTATGGAAGAAGGGAGAGAAAACCTTTGCCTAGCTAAAGAGAAGAATAAACTAAAAAAAATATATGTACTATTAATTAAATATGATTATGGGATCAATTTTTCTGTATAATATTGGCCTGTAATTGTTTCACTACTGGGCAAAGGCCTCTTTTTATACAGTCTCAATGCTACATATGGGCAATAAATGAAACCAAACGTATAATAAAATTGATTAAAAAATTTTTAAAATATAAAATTTAATTTGTGCATATTCCCTATTAGGTTATGCCACTAAACTGCTAGCCTACCTCGTCAGTCTGAAAGTATTACAAAAATAAACGGTAGTGACCTGTTCACCAAAGAACTGTGCCGAACTAATAGCCTTAGCGGAGCCGAACTTCTTGACGGCGGAGTCGTCCTCCACGGGCTCGGCGCGGCGCGGGCGCGGCTTGTGCGGCACGGACGCGGCCGGACCCGGCGCGGACCCGGCCGGCGCGGACCCGGCCAGCGCGGACCCGGCCGGCGCCGGCGCGAACATGCTGTGCACCGCGCGCGTCGGCTCCGGCGACAGCCGGCCCTCCGCGCCGAACGCCTTGTCCAGCCCGCGCGACCCGTACGGCTCGTTCCTGCGGACACCGACCCGATATACACTCGTTATCTGCTTCATCTACGTTAAACGATCCACCTCTCATACTTCAGGGCCGAGCGTCTTTTGTATTGCCGTTTCTTTTTTAATTTAACATACGGCCTGTAGCCGCCAGCGCCACTATCACATCGAGTTATGACAATGTCTGCCAGTAAATAATTAATTATTACTTTTTATCAGTAAAGCAATTATTCCAAATATTATAAACGCAGGTATATCTCAAAATGAAGGCGAACACTTTCTCCCATTCTTCGAGACTTGTTCATTTCTGCTTAGTTCCACAGGTGGCCATTGAACTTCGATGCAATGCAGTCGAAACTCGAGATCCACTCGAGGCGCCCGATCAGTTCCCCCGCATCGCTTCAAAATAGTCAAGAGGAGAAGAAACTTAAATCATGTCACAAATTTAGTAATGGCGACGACCGAAGACTTAAATTAAGTGTTAAAATTGGACGGCGGCGTCAAGCCTGTACTGTGATAATAGTTCTTTTCAGTCTGTCAACTGTTCGCTTCTTTGTTTCCAGGCAGAGATTGTCAAAAGTAGGTGCGATAGTGGTGGTTCCAGGCGGGGACGTGTCGCGCACCTGATCATGGTGAAGGAGGAGCTGAAGTCGTCCATGTCGTCGAGCGCGGCGCGCGGCGCGGGCGCGTCTTCCTGCTCGATGTGCGTCATGTCCGACGTGGCCGAGTGCGACACGCCGCTGCAACAACCACGGCAGTGCCATTTAAATTTAAAATTATTTTTAGTACAGATATATATATTTTTAGTATAGATAGACGGACAGAAGAGGCTTAGTAATAGGATCCCGTTGGTTCCCTTCGAGTACGGAACCGTAAAAACGTCGCTAATGTAATGCAGATACCTCACCGGACTTCGATTCGGCCGAAATAAAGTACGCCGCTTTGAAGGAGCACTTGGCGTTCATCAAAGGGGCTTAGTAACGTGAAACCCCAATACAACAATTCAAAGCCTTTTTTGGGGCTCTGTTTACTGATAAGCCTTGACCGGTCCAAAGCGACAGTCACTCTTCATTACTTCTTGCTGACGATAAAGCTAAACGTTAGACGCCGTTTTGAAGAACGTATCGCTATCACAATCCGGCTAAACGTGAGGTAACCGCATTACATAACAGAGACGTTTTTGAATCCGGCGCGCCTTTCTGTAATACGTAGTGTCATAGGCTACGGCTGCGACACTCACGAGCGCGCGGCGCGGCTGGCCTGCGCGATGCCGAGCCGCTCGGCGGGCGCGGCGCCGAGCCGCTCGCCGCCGAGCCGCTCGGCCGGCGCGCGGTACGCCAGCCGCAGCGCCGCCACCTCCTGCTCCACGCTCTCCAGCGTCGCCGCGCTCTCCGACGCCTTGGCCTGAGAACAACATTCACTCCATTGTTATTCTTAAATGTTCAAACACATGCAGCATGAGAGAATTTTCGGAAACCATGATTTTAAGACTGAACTTGTAATCTTATCAAATAGTTAACTGTTTAAATATAATAACATAAGTAATACAATTTTCGCAAATTTTACGTACCTCCATCTTGAGCTTCTCGGCCATGATGGCTTCGCGCTCGATGTCGTCGAAGTTGGCCGCCACCTTGGTCGCGCCCAGCCCGCCCTTGCGCGCGCCCAGCTGCACAACAATACTAAATTATAAACAGCTTCACGAAAATTTAATGTTTATTTTTATAGTAGTACCATATATGTATATTTGGTCGTACTATACGTGTTTTTTTTCTGCAATCTATTATATCACTGACTACACTGAGAAGAAATGTGCAAACACGTAGTCTCCTTTCTATTAAATTACTGGTGAATAGCTACGAACCCCCGAGCGCTTGGCGGCGGGCTGCGAGCGCGGCGCGTCGGCGGCCGAGCCCCACAGGCGGGCCTGCGCGCTCAGCGCCTGCTCGGACTTCGCGCCCGTCTGACAAACACACAAATTGATCAATGTCATACTAAAATAATACTATTTATTTTAGTTCCACACACAACCCTTTGTAAGCCTTATAACTATGACACTTAGAACTATGGTAAAAAGAACAACTCAGAATACACTAAAGTTACAAATAATTTCTATATTTGTTCAAAAGGCTTTTGAAACCACTATCATAAAAAATAAAAAACTATGAGAAGCAAAGAATATTATATAAACAAAAACAATTCCATGAAATAAGAATTTAAAAATATATTATAAATACTATTATTGAATTCATAACCTATCCCAAGTTAGTTTTAAATGACTAAAAACGCTCGAAGCTCTTATTATGTATTTCCTTTATTTTTCAATATAAATATTAAATACATTTTTAAACATATAGTAAATAGAAAAAAAATATACATTTAATAATATAAAATATAGTGTCCACCCGGCATCGGGAACAAGGTCCAAGCTGCAGGTGGTTAGGGCTTATGTATTTTATTATTATGTATTCTAATATTTCTAAGGCTAATTTTCACTTGACTAACTATAGAATAACAAACGTAAAACACGTGAATTTGTAGTCATAACGCGGCTGATTGTTTTAGAATAGCGCGGAAGTGCGAAAGTCGTGACGTATGTACCGCCGCGGCCGATACGATATCAGGCCGCGCGGCGCTTATCACCGAGCGGGACACGCCGACAGCTGACGGCGCGCTCCGGCGCCCCGGGGCCGCCACGGTACTATTTGTGGGTGATCCATTGTTAATCTATACTTATAATAAATCTGTAGAGAGGTCAATTCTGTACATCAAATATATTTTCAAAATAACTATCAGGGGGTGATTAGTGATTGATACTGATGCCGAAAATGCAATTAGTAAAATTTTTGTCTGTCTGTCTGTCTGTCTGTCTGTCTGTATGTTCCTTATAGAAACAAAAACTACTTGACGGATTTTAACGAAACTTGGTACAATTATTCTTCATACTCCTGGGCAGGTTATAGTATACTTTTCATCACGCTACAATCAATAGGAGCAGAGCAGTGAAGGTAAATGTTAGGAAAACGGGAGAAGTTACTCCATTTTTTAAGCTTCCGTATGCAGCCTTAATGGTTAAAGCTACATAGAAATCATGTATGACGGAAATGCTTTACATAAAATTATCTAAAAAATATCCCACAACAGCATATGTCTATCTTTTATGGTTGACTCACAATAACACGTGTAACTCCCGATAGCTTAGCAGTTCGGAGCTTTCTGATTATATTTGTTTACCCTTACGTTTATAATACTCTCACTCATCCCTTATTAAAAAAAAGTTAACATTATTACCTATTCAATAAAAAAAGAATCATAGAAATCGGTATAGAAACACCAAACTTATACATGAAATACGATAATAATCCATCGCGCCGTCGCGCGTGAATACTGAATCGTGCTAGGTATAAGGATTATTTTTGTGTATCGTGACATATTATATTTCCCTACTAAAATACGTACGTACGTACGTAAATTAATCCGTCTGTTAAATCAAAAGCACTGAACCGTGAGGAAGGACATATGCTACTTTTTTACGAAAAACGACGGAAACGCGGACGAAGTCGCAGGCAAAAGCTAGTAGATAATAATTGCCATTCATTTATATATTTAGCATCATTCATAAGATAGGGTAACTTATTTTTATTATTTTTTAAATTGATAAAGAAAATGTGTTACCCTACCCTTCCCCTTAAGGCTTATTTATACGATGCGTGAAATATCGTGTGAGTTGCAGTACATTCCCGTCTATGATTGATCACGTATGACACCATAACAGCGCGGCCCCGCAATGTACTGCAACTAGCACGACATTTCTGGCATTGTCTAAATCAGGCTTTACGATACGCGTGCAAGTCTTTACTAATTAGAGGGAACACAACCTCAACGTAAAAAATAATGACTGCAAAAGAAAAGCCTTTGAATGTAGAAAACATTGTATAATTCAAATTAAAAACAATAATTATTTCTATTAATATGCCTACCATATTACAGTTAATTGATTGATGGCAAACAGCACACACAATTTTAGATAAAGATGTAATAACATATGGTGATGCTGCAACTTGTTGAGTCAGACTCAACTAGATAATGTATTGGTATGAGTTTCGAAAGTAATGTATCATGAAATTGGGGGGAGACACGCATCCAGAGACAAGCTTGCTTATTATTTTTAAACACACAGGGTAAGTAAACACATATCGCCGCTAGCAAACCTTCATTCTGTCAAAATAATTTTGCTGGAGTGCTAACATAGTCGTTGTTAATTTTTTTCTGTTTCAAACAAAGCACAATGGCAAAGGAAACAAGCACTCTGTATAAAACATACCTGACTGTAGACAGTACAACATGTTACCATATGTATTGAGCAATATACACTGAGTAGTGAGTACACACTCACTGTGTTACTTGACTGTTGTTATACTGCTGGGAGTGCAAACTCACATACATTATACTGTGAATGTCACAAATCTTCATTAATTATATTTATTGCTTAAATTTAACTTTCTTAAGCTTATCTTTAAATATGTTTAATATATTTTAAGACTATGTTACGAATTAAGTGTTTATTCTTATGAGTATACTAGTAGCATGTAGTCAGATATGTGGCAGTGGTGGATGTTTGTGTTACCTGTGCAGTGATGGCAAGCTCGCTAGTGTTAGGGGATGCAGAGTCACTGTGCTCAGCAAACCAGTCTACCTCGGGCTCCTTGTTCTCCTTGGGCTCAGGTGCAGCCGCATCCAGGTGCAGCTGCACACAACACTCTGCATTAGTCCCAGCCACAGTTACAGCTACCACAGTCTAAATAATAATTATTAAAGTCTACTGTGCTAAAGATTTAACACTGCCCAAACCAGACTTTGCCTATATATATTATGGTGATCTTGCCTCTTACACTATACACATATACATACACAAGTTCTGATAAATGGCATGCAAAAAAAATAAACTGGCTAGGCCATAGCTGCTACTGGCTAATAGTTATGGAAACACTACAGTTCACACATAATAACCTTATGTTTTTCTTTTTAACTTTTTTTTTGTCAATAAATAAAAGTTTTACCTAAAAGAAAGCAATAATTTTATCAACTTACATTAACTACTTACCCAAAGC
Organism: Diachrysia chrysitis; assembly: GCA_932294365.1. Lineage (NCBI taxonomy): Eukaryota > Metazoa > Arthropoda > Insecta > Lepidoptera > Noctuidae > Diachrysia > Diachrysia chrysitis. The sequence goes on along the minus strand of OW028659.1, from coordinate 114,122 downwards.
TGTAAATGAAATTATACAATAAATTTTATTTAAAATAGTGTTAGACTACACACAATACTGTTTAAACAACACAATGATGTTCATTACAGCAGTGATGCCTGTTGGACCAGTACAGGGGTGTGGTGACCCATTAAATACACTATACACAACTATTATAGTTGGACAATACAAACCAGAAATGGATAATGGATTTGTAATTGCCTTTGCAATTAGGAATAGTGTGCCTCCTCCACAACTAATTTATAATGAAATATATTTCAATATTAATGGCTAATCATTGTGGCAGAAGTGCTTGATGCAACATTGTACAAACACTGACCTTGGAACCATATGTCTTCATGGCCTGTTCAGATAAGGCACTCAGCTTGTCACGGTACATCTGGGCCACACGGGAACTGTACTTTAGTCTGGCATCTTCTGTTGACAGTCCATGTGTGCGGAAGAACTGAGTCTGCATGGTGGGCAAATACACAATTATAGTTTATTATTCCAATAAAAATGAAGTTATGAATTTATGTTATTATTAACAGAAAATCATAACTCAACATTAATGAAACTGAATGTACATGCTTCACTATTATATTATCAGTTGTGACTCATAACAACATAAATAGAGTTCAAATTAGAGATTAAGTTGAGTTCTTGTTAATCAAAATTGCGAATAATAATATAAAAATCAAATGAGAAATATGGACAACATACTGCATTTACGTTCCCGCCAAGCTGCATGTTCCTGAGCTGTTTCCATGTCCAGTTGGTGTCGAGCTGAGTGGAGCGCACGAACGTGAGGTGCACGCCGAGGCTGCGGTGCACCGCCGAGCAGTCCAGGCAGATGAACACTCCGTACGTCACCGACGACCACGTAGGGTTCTTCGCGTTGCAGTCGAAACATACCTGTACACAATACCACACACATAATTATCACTGAACTGTTAGTATATGACCTCTAACTGATCGAAATATACACACTTTATTGGATGAAATAGAACGTAATCTTTGAAAAATTGCTTCAATATCGCTTTTACTTGGCCCAGAGTCAGCCATTTTCGACGTGTTGTCACTATCTGTCACGCACGAAAGACGCAAATGTCATTATGTCAACTTTGATTTGATGTCAACGTTTAGCTCGTAGGTACGTGCAATTTACGTTTCGTTTCTCGTAGAATTTCATTCACATTTCTTAAAAGTTTTAAAAATGTAAATGAGGAACGTTGAGGAATGTAAAGTTGAACTGTTTCACAGATCCATATCAAAAAATAATATAACTAAAATAATTACACCGAAAATAGACATAGTGGCTAAAAATTATAAACAGTCTATTTCATTCCTTCACGGATATCAAATTTCTGCTGAAGCATGTGGCTGCAAAGGTGCACTCAGGCCACTAGGCACCAGGCTACAGCCAAAAAATTACCACACTGTGTCGTGTTGATGAGGTGTCCATATAGCCTAAAAGGCTGGTTTTATAGCTACGCTGTTAGACGCGCCGTTGAGCAGCGCCGCTGTTAGCAGCGCGCGTTTGAACAACGGTCCGCTGTAAAACGAGAATAGTACCGCGCGTTTCGCTGCTGTATACAGTCGTCTACAAAATGAACATTAATGCGGTTAGAGTAGTGGCTATTTACTTCTTATGGAAAAGAAGGCAAAGAAGACTAGCTTTTGATCCTTATAATGGAAGGTTACTGAGAGGACAACACGTAAGATCTTTTTTCATCTCATTTACGAGAAAATAGTCATACATTTTATAAATATTTTCGCCTATCAATAACTAGTTTTGACGAATTACTCTGCAAGTTACAGTCCTCTTTACGACGATCCAGCTTATTTCGCATCCCCATAACTCCAGAGGAAAAATTGGCGATCACTCTAAGGTAAATGAAATAAAATCGATATTATAATTCATGTTGTACTGTACTTAACGGCGCGTCTCAACAGCGTCACTCTAAAACGCATACTGATCGTATCGTAACTCGCGGCGCGCGCTTCGGCAGCGCCGGCGAACAGCGCGCGTTTACTCAACAGCGCTGCTCAAGCGCGTGGCTATAAAACGAAACTAGAACCCAGAACAAATCCGAACGCGCGCGCTTCAACCGCGCTGTCGAAACGCGTAGCTATAAAACCAGCCTAAAACCAGCCAAAATCTGTTTCTGGAGGGACTGGTTGAGCTAACATCTCTGCCCATGACCAGCTCCTTTTTTAATGATATCTACTGCACTGCAGTTAGCCTGAGTGCAGGTTTGGACTGCTTCACCGGTTTTTTTGGCGAAACCGTATGGGCTGCCGCCTTCCAGTCAGAGCAATAGAAAAACTAGAAATGTTACTAACGTTTACTAAGGGCTATTGAAGATGCTTTGCTAGCCTCTAAAGTATTGACGGGAATCTCGAACTCCATTAAAATCAAATAAACAAAGTGTAATTAACGAGTGTGAGAAAATGGAACTTCCCTTAACGTGCCAGCTCATTCGGCTGGCACTAGATAGTTTATATTTTAGTATATTTGTTCTGTGAGTTAGTTACAACAACACAACAGTCAGAAAGGAGGCCTGATGGCCTGATTATCGGCCGATACACTTAACGAGAAAATTAACAATTTTATTTAAACTTTTACTGTGTATGAATTAAATGCAAAAAATAAATGTATTTTTTTTTTAAATATAAACAATAAAAAATAAAAAAAGGAAATTCTATTGTAAAATTATAATTTTTAAATTAATTCAAATTTCTAAATTCTACCCTTGTCTATGTTCGTTGATGGTTGTCGAGCGGACGCATGCTAAAAAATTCTGAAGATAATTTTGTTGATAAACTGCTTTATTTATTTTAAGAATAAAAAATATATTGATTGTCCTAAGCGGTTAGGTGTATTCGTTTTGTGTTAATATTGAAAGTTGTACATTTATGTGTCGGTGGAAGAACGCTGTAGTTCGGCGGCATCTCGCAATCGCAGTGCTCAATTAGCTATGTCTACGTGCAAGTGTCTCCGGGCAGCCGAGTGAAAGTGCTACAAACTAAACTGGTAAAAATGTTGGGGCGGCCGGGAAAATGAGTGAGAGGTGGTCGGAACAGGCTGTTCAATGGAAAACGTAAACTTTCATTCGAGTGGGGAGGACATCGTCATCGAGCGGGACCTGATGGACCTGGGCCCCCTGCTCGGCGTCACCATCAAGGAAGAGGTACCGGACGAGCTACCCGACCCCAGCCTGCAGCCTGCCGTTGCGCGCAATGTAAGCACCTCTCATTTCACCACCACTGCTGCATGTTCTAGGCGCTACGTCTCCATTTCGTAAATAAAACTACATAAAGTAATATTATGCGGGGAATAGTACTTAACTGTAGTATATTCCAGACTTATTCAAAACATCTGTCAAGAAAACAAAAAATAATTTAGTACAGAACAAGTGAAAATATAACAATATGTTTATGTATTAGAGTGGTGTTATTTATATTTTGTATAACACACAATACAAGTTATTATTCCAAGAATGTATTCCTTCAGACAAAAATATAATGTATTTCTAGTTGATTTCATAAACAAAACAACAGTTTTTTCAATAAAAGTCTGAGTCTAATTCCAGACACAGACATAACAATATCCTTTGCGAGTCTATCATATTATGTATGTTGCAAAAGTATATGAAAACAAATTGTGCAATTGTCATATTACTAATTAAATACAAATAAGCAATTTAAAAGCCATGGTTGTACAAATATTACTATCAAATGCTTTGCTAAATACATAATATGTTAGAATTGCACAAGTCTATTGTTATGTGTATTGCCTACAATATGTTTATGTATTACAATCAAAGTCATGGCAGTGAAATTAATGGCAATAATATGTATCATTTAGAAAAAAGAAAGGACAATAGGTCCATACAAATTATGTATGGACTCCGTCCCCACCTCTCATCAGTCATAAGGTGCATGTTATTTAGGACCTAAAAGTTGTCAAAATTTCTGTTTTTGTCAAGAAATCAATGTTTTTTGTTTTTCTGTGTAAATTGAGAATAGGTATTTTCATAAACAAATTTATATTTTAAGTGAAGAAACACACACTTAAATATTACTTGTTTCTTGTAATAACACTATATTATTACTTATTTGAGCTTCACAAAAATTGTGCCTATCCACCATACTTTTTTTTCCATCAGTGACAGCCACGGATTAAAGAGTGCACCGCTACAGTGCAAAACATTAAATTGTAATTTGAAAGAGTAGGAACACTTTGCAGTTATATAGATTAGCATCTTTTGTATTTGTAATTTTTATGTATAATACATACATGTACAATAAATATTGTATCAGTTACTAAACTTTATTTGTAATTATAATTTATATATGAATATTAAAATATTTAATTCTACCTACCTTCCTGGTCACAGGTTGGTCACAGGTCACATTTTTATAAGAACTTTTAATTTGAGCATTATTCTATCTCAAATTTGTGACACAATTTGTATGTTAGCTGGGTCTGCTAATGCACATTCTCCTTTCATCAAAATATATTTATTAGTTTTGTTTTTATTCAAGACGGTTTCATCAATTTCATCAATTTAAAGGACTAAATTACATGTGATGTATGTTCTGCGTATAATTTAGGAGATGGGAAATGAGCTTGTGAAAATCCTCAATGATGTATTGTTGCATGTGTGGCAGGTGAGCAGCACGCCGGACGGCGGCGCGGAGGGCGCGGGCGCGGGGTCGCCGGGCGCGGCCGACGCGGGCAAGGGCTCCAGCGCGGACTCGCTGGCGTCGCCGGGCGCGCGCCCGCCGCTGTCTGCCACGCGCTGCGTGCTCTGTAACACCACGCTGGCGCTGGCGGATGGCACGCCTAAGCTCATGGAGTGCCTGCACTCCGCCTGCGAGCCCTGCATCAAGGCCAAGCTCGAGGAGCAACAAGCCAGCTCCCGGGATTTCCTAGGTACTTACCCGCCCCGGCTTCGCAAGGGTGTTGTAGTTGTACCCAATGCATAAGAACCAGGGCACCACAGCTCTCGTCGTCTTACGTCGTGTGAACACTTACTTTTCATAGAAAAACATTTAAGATTCCCATACCATTGTTTTAATTTCTTTTATAAAACTTGAAAACCTGCCAATAAAAAACGCAACCAAAAATTAATTATTCAATTTGGTGCAGTATTTCAGAGGTTTATCAAACGTGCGAACAGTGAATCGCGCGAAGTTAAAGTCGTCCTTAGTTTTCTGAAATTATCCAATTTATTCGCAATTTGGTCATTTTTTCTTTGCGTGAGAACCTACTACAAAGTATTAGAAAACTTAAAAAAAACACGCGAAGGTAATCGGTAAAGTCGTTCTCAAGTTTTGGCGTGACCAAGGGAAATCGGAATTCATTATTTTATGTCTATATACATAATATATTTGATTTAAGTTATAGCATGGAATAGGTAGAATTGTTCTAGGTCGGTAATGTTAGATATTCAGAGCTATTGTTCAATGTTTATCTGTGCGACTTTGTGTTGACGGCTTAAAATGTTTTCCAGGTGCAGAGCGTGTGACGGTGACGTGCCCCGCTTGCCGCTTACAGTGCCAGGTGGCTAATATGATTGACCAGCGTTTCGTAATGGAGAAGATGGCTCTAGAGCAAGTTGGCAACAACAGTCAGTGCATTAAATACTCATAATACTTGCTTTGCTATCACCTAAAGGTTATGTACATCGGCTTGCTTTGTCGCAGGCGGTTTCAGCGGCGAGCAGCAGTGCAACAGCTGCGAGGACACGGAGCCGGCTACTAGCTACTGCGTGGACTGCGCCGAATTCATCTGCGATAACTGCGTGCACGCGCACCAGAGGTACACTACCATCTAAAGCCTGATTTGTCATTATTGAAGTGAGTTAATGTTTTTGTAATGATAAAATGAGTGAGTAATGCTGTTGTGAATATATCCAGGCTGAAGATCACGAAGGAGCACACTATCAAGTCGAAGGACGAGGCGATGGCCGAGCTGCAGGCGGCTGCCGGGAGCGCCAGCAACGCGCACGACATGTTCTGTGCCGAGCACACGCAGGTAGGCGGCGGCCGGCGCCGGCGATAGCGCCCGGCCCGCGCCCGGCCCGGCCCGGCCCGGCCCGCCCGCGCCCGGCCCACGCTCACCTCTGTCTGTGCAGGAGCGGCTCACGCTGTTCTGCGAGACCTGCGACCGCCTCACGTGCCGCGACTGCCAGCTGCAGCACCACCGCGACCACAAGTACCAGTTCAGCACCGAGATGGCCGCGCAGGTCGGCCACGTCATGCTGCTTATAGATTGTGCCACTGCTGTGTATTGGTCAGGTTACTGATATATGATGTGGTGTCGTGTGCAGGCGCGCGCCAACATCAGCTCGCTGCTGTCGGAGGTGAGCTACAAGCGCGTCCTGCTGGGCTCCGCCATGAAGGTGATCCGCGACCGCCAGCAGCTCATCGCCGACAAGAAGAAGGCACTCGTGCACGAGATCACGCAGACCGTCGTCAAGTCAGTATCGCAGCGTCGCTGTCGTTGTGACCCGTGGGATGTTATTGTTGTGTAACGTGCGGTTGCGGCGGCAGGTTGACGAACGCCATCAACACGCGCGGCAAGCAGCTGGTGCTGCGGCTCAACGAGGTGTGCGACGCCAAGCAGCGCACGCTGACGGAGAAGAAGGAGGCGCTGGAGCAGCTGGCCGGCATCACGGACCACTGCGTGGGCTTCGTGGGCGCGGCGCTGGACGGCTCGGACACGGCCGTGCTGCACGCCAAGCGCGCCGTGTGCGCGCACCTGCAGCGCATCAAGTCGCGGCGCGCCGACATCCCCAACCCCGAGATCCCCGTGCGCATCGCGCTGGCGCTGGACAAGCTGCCCGAGCTGCTGCGCGTGCTGGCCGGCATCGGCGCCATCGTGGTGGACGGCAAGCTGGACGCCGGCGCCGCGCCCGCGCAGGGCCCCTACCACCCGCCCGGCGCCGGCCCCGGCCCCGGCCCCGGCCCCGGCCCCGGCCCCGGCCCCGGCCCCGCGCCCGCGCCGCCGCACTCCGCCGTGGTGGCCCTGCAGCACGTCGCCATGCACCAGGTCTGTGCCTGTCCACTCGCGACGTCTTCCTACTGACTACTCATGTTCATTTGTAACGGATATGCGACCTTGTTCCATGCCTCAGACGTTGGCTCGCTACCAGGTCAGTGCGGCCGCGCTGTGTTGTGCTACTCTAGCCCATCATTGATGTTGTATGCGCTTCTCAGCTTCCTTACTTCTTATTGATGTTTATCATGCATGTATAGGTAGGTTTTTTAAATTTCAATGCTGTAGTTCTACTCTCAGTATGGTCTAATATAAAAGTAAGTATTAGTCGCGCGCGCTCGCAAGTAAAAAGTTGATTAAATAGAACGTTGTGCATCACAGGATTGAGTCATTTTACTTTAAATATCTTTTCTTTACTTAGACGGAATGTACGCAAACAAAAGCTTTCCATGATAGAAAGACTGTAAATTAATAATTTATTTTTAAATAGTAAAAATATCTTTTTTCTATAACTGTTAAAAAGTATTGATCTGTGCAATTAATCTTTGTCTATATATTTTTTTCTCATATCTTATATAGGCTGGTCCAAACATAACTTTAATTAAAAAATAGATTCCTCATACCTAAGGGTTACCCGAAGATACCACATAAAAGTTCGCGATTTCTGATAGTGGGAGATGTGAGTTATTTTTAATTTAATTTTGGGGAAGATTTACTTGATAATTCTTTTATATACGCTCGAGCATGGTGGCGGTGCATGCTCGCTGCAGCAGTAGCAGTGGAGATGGGTTCCCCACAGAAACATCCGCAGCTCTTTCCCCGCCGCCGAAAACTACCTTCGCCAGACCATATGCAAGTAAAGAGCTCATCTATGATTTGGGGTCCAGGTCCTAAGGAGGCTTAACTGCTAAAACGCACGCGTTGCGATGCGGCGCGCCTCGCGGGGCTGTGGTAGCTCAGACGCGGTGTACGAGGAGAGTCATTCAGGAATATTATTGTTTTCGTTACGGTGCGGTCCGTCGACATGTGCGCTAGCCTTTATAATTAAACTATAAACGTTTACCATAAACGCTTTGAGTGACAAAAAAATGTAAGTCAATATAATGGTGGTGCCCGCAGTCGTACGTGCAGGCGGCGGGCTGCGGCGGCGCGGGCGGCGGCTACCTGCCGCTGGCGGGCCTGCGCGCGCGCAGCACGCCGCTGCGCCACGCGCACGTCACGTCCACCACGCACCCGCACCACCTGCACGGTACGTACGCGCCGGCCCGCGCGCGCGCGCCCGCCGGCCCCGCTACAGCCTCTGCGCCCGCAGGCGTGAGCGAGCTGAACCTGCGCGGCCTGCTCAACGCGCAGTCGCAGCGCGCCGCGCCGCGCGCCCTGCCCGCGCTGCCCGCGCACGCCGCGCACCCCGCGCAGCTCGCCATGCACCACGCCTACCACCAGAGTGAGTCACTCCACTTGCTCCTCGCTCCTTACCGCCTCTACCCTGTCGTCTGAGGTTCATGCTGAACACTCCTAAGTATAATAAATGTGTGGACGTGCGGGGCGTGGCTTGCAGTGATGGGCGCGTACTCGCCGAGCGGCTACGGCGGCGGCGCGGGCCCCACCGGCCGGCGCAGCGGCGGCCCGCGCACGCCCTCGCCCGCGCCCCCGCCCGCCTACCACCAGCACCAGCACCAGCAGCTATCGCACGCACCGCAGCCGCCGCAGCACCAGCCCGCCGCCAAGTGGCACATCCCGCAGCAGGGGCTCGCCAACGGTCGGTAGTTAGTACTATGGACGTAGACACTGCTCGAAGATAGTTCTCGAGGTGGTCTGAGCTGGCGCGCTCTGTGCAGGAGGGTTCGAGGCGAGCGCGGTGTCGCCGGCGGGCGGCGGCCAGGACTTCAAGATCACGCTGGGCCGCAGCCGCGGCGCCGGAGCCGCGCTGGCGTCCGTCACGTCCACCAACCCCAAGACGCCCAGCCCCAGCCCCAGCCTGGCGGGCGCCATGCCCGAGCTGGACAAGGTGTGCGCGGCGTCGGTGCAGGACCTCATGGCCACCATCGCCAAGCTGGACTCCAACGGCGTGCAGGTGGTGGCCGAGCCCGAGCCCGCGTCGCCCGCGCCGCCCGTGCACTCGTCCACCGACGCCGCGCCCGCCGACCCCAACGAGGACTGGTGCGCCGTGTGCATGGACGGCGGCGAGCTCATGTGCTGCGACCGCTGCCCCAAGGTGTTCCACCAGTACTGCCACATCCCCACCATCGACAAGCTGCCCGACGAGACCGAGACGTGGCAGTGCCTGCTGTGCGTGAACTTCGCCGAGCTGCCGGCCGAGCCCGAGCCCGCGGCCGGCGCGCTGTCGGCGCGCTCGCAGCGGCTGGTGGAGCGCCTGACGCTGGAGCTGTACTGCCAGTACGAGGCCAGCCTGCCCTTCCGCGAGCCCGTGCCGGCCGACAACGTGCACTACCACGCCAAGATCTCGCAGCCCATGTGCCTCGACATGATCCGCATGAAGCTGCAGCCGCGGAGCCCGCAGCGCTACACGCACGTCGCGCAGTTCGTGGCCGACGCCCGCCTGCTGTTCCGCAACGCCTACAGGTACAATCCGGTGAGTGACTGTCGCGGGGACTCTATAACTATGAATACTGCACCTCTGATATATAACCAAGGGCGATGTTTGTGTGCTCGCAGCCGGACAGCACGATCTACAAGGACGCAAAGCGGCTGGAGGAGTTCTTCGACGCGCAGCTGGCCAAGTTCCTGCCCGAGTACGTGTACTGGAGCGGCGAGGGCGAGCCGCCGGCCAAGCGCCCGCGCGCGCACTGAGCCCAAACCTTTCTCATTGTAAATATTCTCCTAGTAGTACTCGATATTCATACTTCGGTGTCGTATCTTGAAAAGTTCCTTTTTAGCGGCGTAATTGTAGAACTAATACGAGGACGAAGCCAGCTGCAACTATATAACTCGAGTTTCGGACCCGGACTGTTCTGCGACTGAACTACATTATTGTTATAAATGTGACGATCGTGTGCCCTGGTGCCGTCTGCTGCTGCATATTATTTGATTTCAGATATTATGTTAAGCCTACGTAAACTTTCAAACGTTGCAGCAATGTTTTTGGATATTCTGTGGCAAGTTACTATCAGTTAGTTAAACACTATATATTAAGACTTATTTTTGTGGGCACTGGACGTGTTCCATAGTTCGACGTGTCACAGTTGAGGCGAGGCAGATACTTTATTGTATATCTTGTTGTCTCGCTTCAACACTGTACATAGATATTATAGACAAGGTACCATTACATAGAATATCACACACTCGTTAATTAAATAACATAGGTATTTTTATAATTAAAATAATATTAGGGTTTTATCACGCTTATAATAATTATGCTAAGTATCATCAAACAAAGAAATTTGCCAATCTCTAAAAATAAATAAACGTATGTTTAAGTTAAGTTTTTAAAGTATTTTACACATTATGTAATCTTGTGTATTATTTGTGGCAACTATTTTGATGTGCGGTACGATTTGAATTATATAAGCGTTAGAACATTAAATTGATATAATATGTAACACAATTCGCTCTCTGAATGTGATTTTATATTAAGCCATTGTGATTTAATAGATTTTTTTTTTCAAAGCTATTTTTTTCACTGTAGCAATCGTCAAACGTAGTAACTTTGTTGTTTTAAAAGACAGTTTTAAAAGTTGTAATGAAGACGGCAGGCGGGCGGCGGAAACCGCCGCTGCTGCTCCCATGTAATTGTTGTTAAAGTTGTACGACTTAGTTGATAATACGGCGACTTGCGTCCCCGAACTATTGATAATCTCCAGATAAGTATTATTGTATTAGAAATAAATCACATTTATTGGAAGTGGAGTTTTATATTCCCCTGCCTCCTACCGCACCGCGGCAACCCCGGGCGCCGGCTGTCAATGACAAGCGGCTGTCAGCTGTCAGTGCGCGCGGCGTGACGTCAGCGCTAGCGCTAGACTCGGAAGGCAGCCTGCTAGCGGCTAGTGCATCGCGAGCCGTACGCCTCCGAGCGCGTTGTCCAGCCTCAGTCCACACCCAGACACGAGCGGCGCTCCGCACGCCCAGCCTGCAGCCGACAGCACAGCCGCGACCGCCGCAACCTTCACGACGCCGAGGTGACTGACCTCGCGACACAGGTTGTTGACATATTTTGCCTTGCCAAAAACATTCATATTAAGTTATTCACCGTTATTCTGTTGCCCGCTGTCTTATTTGTACATAACTCTCAGCATATTTCCCTGCAGGATGGTCGAATAAGAGTCTAGTTTTAGATAATACCTACTAGTGGATTAGAGTACCTTAACGCTAAAGTTTATTAAGTAGTTGCAATTGTATATTTTTGTGAAAGTCGTTAGTGTTAAAAACTGTCATTAAACCTGCACCAGCTTATGGTTGACTGGTAGAGAATGCCTCAGTCATTAAGATCGCCATTATGCTTTTATGTATAATAAAGCAATTAATAAATAAATATTTAAACCTGTTTTACATTTTCGGTCTAACCTTATAAAAAGGTCAATCAATGTCAAATTTGTCCTTGAGTTGAATGTAACTTAACCTCGAGGTTATAAATTTATTTCGTGAGCTCTTTTCAAACAAAACTTATAAAGACAAGAAGTTTAAGTAAGTTTTGTTTTGAAATGATATGGAGACAACAAATTGGATTGGACTATTGTTATGTCCGAGGCCCGAGGCAATCCATCTAATCTACACAACGTATATACTTAATTATATTTGATTGGCAAGTTAGTATTTACTCAATCCTTAACTAGCCCTAAACCCGATAACGTAGGCTTGACAGTTTTTATTGTGTTCTGTAAATAAATGTAATCAATAGCGTGTCAACGACTTACATGTTTGTTAGTGACCGCGCGCTGTTAATGTTGATAACACGCAACACGCACAAACAGTGGCTGCCGGCCGGCGTTGTTGTTGTTTGTATGTGGGACAACGACACGTTATCTCCTCACCCGATGCCACTTAACACGTTAGCGATTGCGCGATTGGAAATGGCACATCAAATACTAAAACTTGCGGCATTGATCATTGGACTAAAGTAACGCTTTTTAAACAAAACTACTCGATTTATAGAAGAATTATAAAAACCGGACATGCGCTAGTCTGACTCGCGTGCCGAGGGTTCCGTACAAATTTCCGTCCGTCTGCTAACCGTCACGGTAAATTCTCCAAAAACAAACTTAACTATGCATTTTTTTTTTTTTTTTTTCAAATATTTCGATCTATCATCATAAATAAGAATTATGTTACAAAACTCAAGATTTACATTTTCGGAAAATAAAATAATAATTTTAATTTTTTCCTATACTTGTGACGTTAGACCTAGCATCGTGGCAAATATCGGGATTCTAGATCGTCGGCCAGTACTCTATAGGTTTTGATTTCTCGGAAATGTATGGAAAAAACGACAGAAATGGTTGTATTTCTTAGTTGCTTTGACATAGAAGATTGAATTACTTATTGCATCAAGAGTTTGTAAGGACCTAATACCCATGTAGGTACTTGATATTAATATTAATATGATACATATACAAACACGCGTTCTAAAAAAAATCTTGTCAGGCGGACATCAATGTGATCCTATAGGTTTCTTATTTCCATTAAGAGTTACGGAACCCTAACAAGTAGGTCTAGATATTTTACAGCTTATTATCAAGATGAGACACAGGTATCTACTTTCATTAGTATTATCGACTAGCGGCGATCCGCAAACATAACAAGTGGCAAGGAAGTACCGCATACTTTAAATAATATAACATACGTCCTGCGCTGACTTTGGTAGGGGTGTTTACCACAGACATAAATATGTCTCTGGCGTTTACCCACCCATTCATCGGGTTCTGTGCTTATTCGATACCTGAAAAACAGGGACGGGCCATTGACGTCTGTTAACTTGATTTAATTTATAATTTCCGATAACTTCTGATTAATTTGGATGCTGTAAAAGGCAATTATGAATGATGTGATTGAAATGTTTGATGGCTGACGTATTTAATTTGATAAGGATTAATTTCGTATCCGTCTAAATAGCTTAATTAAATTACAAATATGCGCTCCGCATGCGTAACAAATAATTAAAAATACCACATTTAAACAAATAGTTATTGCAAGCTATCTTTAAAATTTAAACATAGACATTCCATCGCAGACTTTTTTGTAGGTAGACCTATTAAAGAGGCACAATTTCACCAAACATTGTTTTTTTTTTGTATCTTAGTCGGATTAGTAGTGTTTTCGATAAAACTTCCCAGTCGGCTAGATTTTTACGGCTTCTTCGACAATTACCGTTATATTCTAACCAATTTACATTAAACATTAATGAATTATAGGTACCTACACACAAACCTTCTGCTGCTTCACTAAAAACCATCAGACGGGTAGCACGTAGTGACGGGTCGGAGAGCTTTATTTTAAAATAATGTAAGTATAGCATATATATTTTTAAAAAATATAAAAGTTTTCTAATTTACTATCAGCTTTTTATTGAAAAAGTTTATGTAATAAATTAGACTTGCAACGAATATTCGGTAAGTATAGTTTTAGAATGTGCTCATGAAGACTTTCAATTTGATATCGCATTTGTAAATGACGCCTTACGTTACGGCTAAACCGGATCAGAACCGAAATCTGAATAAGTCCGTAAACGACCAAACGCTAGAGCGGGCGGGCCTCGGGAGTAGAGATAAGTTGTTGATGCGTTGCAAACATGACGATAATATCAATAAATAAAAAGAAATATGTATTGCAGCTGAGCTGAGCAGCACGCCGCGAGCATGCGCCTGATCATCCTGGAGGACGCGAGCGTGGTGGCGGACTGGGCGGCGCGCTTCGTGCTGCAGCGCATCACGCAGTTCCGGCCCGGGCCCGAGCGCCGCTTCGTGCTGGGCCTGCCCACCGGCGGCACGCCGCTCGGCATGTACCGCCGCCTCATCGACTTCTACAAGGAGGGCCGCCTCTCCTTTAAGTACGTCACCACCTTCAACATGGACGAGTACGTCGGTAAGTGCCCACCCGCAGACCGCACCCTCGTCGTCTCATGACCAGACGTGTAGTACAGCAAGGTGATGGTCGGCAGGTCTGCCGCGCGACCACCCGGAGTCCTACCACTACTACATGTGGAACGAGTTCTTCAAGCACGTGGACATCGAGCCAGGCAACGCGCACGTGCTGGACGGGAACGCGCCCGACCTGGTGGCAGAGTGCCGGCGCTTCGAGGACCTCATAGCGGCGGCCGGCGGCGTGCATCTCTTCATCGGAGGTACGCCCTAATTGCGCTGGTTGTTTATAAAATAATTGAGAACAGATGTCTCCATATACAAGGTGCGTGTGTGCAGGAATCGGTCCTGACGGCCACATCGCGTTCAACGAGCCGGGCTCGTCGCTGGTGTCGCGCACGCGCGTCAAGACGCTCGCCTACGACACGCTGGAGGCCAACAAGCGCTTCTTCGGCAACGACATCAGCAAGGTGCCGCGTCAGGCGCTCACCGTCGGCGTGGGCACCGTCATGGACGCCAAGGAGGTGACCGAACGCATAGTCTATATTAACTTTGTCCCGCCGTAGTGACTTGTGAGTAACCTGTGTTGCGGGTGCCAGGTGATGATCCTGATCACGGGCGTGCACAAGTCGCTGGCGCTGGCCAAGGCGGTGGAGGAGGGCGTCAACCACATGTGGACGGTGTCGGCCTTCCAGCAGCACGCGCAGGCGCTGTTTGTGTGCGACGAGGACGCCACGCTCGAGTTGCGCGTCAAGACCGTCAAGTACTTCAAGGTGAGCACTCCTCACGTCCTCATCCCCTCGCACGCTACTGCTTGCCACCTTACACTGCACCTTTACTCACAACCTAGCGACCAAATAATGCTTTAAAATAAAATAAGAAAGAGCAACTAGCAACCTACTACATATTTCGGCACCGGGCTGTAGACATTACAATCGTATGTGACACAATTAAGTCTTTAGTTCAGATCGTATTTCCCTTTTCAACCGATGAAAAAAAACGGAGGAGGTTGTCAAGTCGACTCGTATATATACATTTTTATTTATGTGCGACTTCGCATATGTTTTTATAACGTAGTTCGAATTTGTTATTTTTTTTTATTATTGGGAAGAGTATACCCCATATTGGTCTCATATAAATTTGGAAAATCCAACCCTAACATTGATTGTTCACTCACTGATTGTAATGTAGGACCATACATAACTTTTAATTTTATTATCATACATAGGTATATGTTTTTTTATCGCTTGTTATTTATTTATTATATTGTTGTAACTTTATATCATCCGTCGTTTTAACTTTTATATAATTCACCTACTTCTTATTATCTCTGCACCACCTCAAGTCATTAAGTTTGCCACTGCATTTTTTGTATATAAACTATTTATAAATAAATAAATACAGTTACAATAAACCGTTTCTTTAAGCAAATAATGAAATGTAAAATACTCTGAGACTTCTAAGCAATTTATTATATCAAAACTAATTATGACTAAAGTTTCAAAAAAATAAGTAGTTATGTAGTTTTAGGTTGAATACAGAAGAGGCCATGGGCAGGTTACGGACTACATTTAACAACGCCCAAGAAATAAACTTTTTGCGTCGGTGGTTGAAATAAAAATGTAATAATCAATCTAAAATTAACGAAAAATGCCCTAGGTTGTAGTTTATTCTAACCAGAACAAAACTTCTTGCTTCTTACTTTGAAAAATTATAAATCATGGACTTTTTTTACGACGAACCATTGCATGTTTCTACTAAAGGGCGAGCGAAGCCGCGGGAAACAGCTAGTAATAAACAAACCACTTCTTATGTAGTTTGCTCATACTAGTATTGTACCACAGAAGTCAGAACATAGTTCTGTATTTTTTCATCTGATAAAAAATAAAATAAAAAGACATTTATTGCTACTACACTAAATAACACGGTACATTACATATTATTAAATATCAGTCTGAAAACAGAAGCAAAAGGGAGATGGCTCAGTTAATGCTGCACCGGGACGAGCACGATCCGTTACAGCGCTGATTTTCAGCCATTCCTCCTATTTCTATTGATAAATTAATACAAATACCTAAATAAATATATAATCGTAGACAGAAGGGCGTGTGTAAATTCATAGTTGCCTATAGCTTACACTAACTTAAACATTAATTAGCACCTTCATAGTAATGCTCGCATGTGACTAGTAGTCTGGACACAATGTTGCTTAGTACTGCCGCACCGCCGGGTGACGGTGACGAGTGGGTACGGACGGGGCGCGCGGGGTGCGGCGGGCGCGAGTGAGCTGGCTTGTGTGCGCAGGCGCTGAGCGAGGAGCACCAGAAGATGATCGACGGCGTGCCCGTGGACGAGCAGCGCGTCTTACACTAGCGCCGGCCGCCGCACTCCGCCGCGACCGTACACACTGCGCGACGCCACTCGCCGGGACTAAGCCTTGCCTGTGTTGCAGAGCCTCATGACGGAACACAACAAGCTGCTCGAGATTGCGCGGTGATGGCATCGCATACATTCCACTCCGAGTTCACGCGAGGGAGCGATGCGATCGAGACCCTCATTATTTTTATACATTGTTAAGAGTTTTATATACCTAGTATAATATATTATATGTAATCTAAAGAATGCATTTTTATAACAATCTTGTTTTATTTATTAAAGTCGCCAAATGGGTATTTATTACATTCCTTATAGATCTGCGATAAACAAGTGTTTGCAGAAGTTTAAACAAATGACTATTAAATCCATACTAATATTACATTTACATTATAAATGCGAAAGTAATTCTTTCTGTTGCGCAAACACGACTAAACTACTGAACCGATTTAAATAAAATTTGATACAGAGATAGTCTAGAACCTGAGAAAGGCTACTTTTTAATGCGAAAAAAGGGCTGTATGGGGTTGAAATATGAATGAATTTTTTTATAGAAATTACGTCATTTTTAAAGCTTGAAGTTTGTAACTTATTTATTAGGCTTTTTATTATTAGAAAATAAATACGACTTTCAAAGTTTGTGTAAATATTTAACCTAAAGAGGCTCAATACAGGAGATGAAAGTTTTTGCGTGATGCCGTCCTCAACTTACGGCCTAGAAAATAAACTTATACTCCCACGCGGGCAAAACAGGTATTTATCTATACTAATTATAATAAAGAAGTAAAGTTTGTGTGTTTGTATATTTGTTAAATTGTAAGGGGTAATCTCGGGATCTACTGAACCGATTTTAAAAATTCTTTCACCAATAGAAAGCCACATTATGGCTGAGTGTCATAGGTTATATAAAAAACCGAAAAATTAAAAAGCTTTTACGTGGTAGTCCGTTTTGCAAAGTGAATCATGCAGAAAACTGTACACCGGGATCGTGCGATCCATGGCCCTCAACGGTGCCCCGATATAGGGGAATAACCTGACGGACCGCAACGCTGCCCTGCTTCAAAAACCGCAACGTGCAATGGCCGTCAGAGTCAACAGGGGGTATCGCACGATCTCCGGAGAGGCGGCGACGCTTCTCGCGCAGACGCTGCCCTGGAAGTTCGAAGCGCAAATCTTGGCACAACTTTACAAATGGCGCTGTCAGGTTCAGACCCAGGGTAGCGCTCTGTCGCTGACGGAAAAGAAATAGGAGTTAAGAGCTGTAGCCTTGTATGAATGGCTGCAGAAATTAGAAAATCACACCATCACCGCTGGGCAGGATATCATTGCTGCCATTCGCCCTGTCTTCAAGAAGTGGCTAGAGCGGCGGCACGGAGGGTTAACGTACCGACTGACGCAGGTGCTGACCGGTCACGGCTGTTTCGGCAAGTACTTGTGTCAGATCGGACGTGAACAATTAAGAAGGTGCCACCACTGTGCGGCAACAGAATACGGTGCATGTAGGAGACCTACGACCACCCTAAGGTCGGGCCTGCGGGTGACAGGGGGGGCAACCTGTCATCCGACCAGCTAAAAGGCCAAGGAGGAGACGGATGCGCCGTCCCGCGCATCCGTTCTCAGACAAAATGAGAAGTGGGCTCTTTACACCCACTTCTCGAGAAGGAGTCCGCCAGGACTGTGGCCCGCCGGAAACGTGCAGGGAGTGCGCGAGCGATCCCACGTTCCGGTAAAGGCAGACAAGGGACCGGGGTGTTTTTAGTCGGTGAAAGTCCGACATATCCCCACGTCGTGCCCTCGGCAAAAAAAAAAGGACTGACAGGATTTTTCGAAACAACCCTAAAGGGTTTTAAAGTTTGTATGGAAATCCGTCATTTTCAAAGTTAGACACATGAACATCTCATCTCATCATCATCATATACTTAAAAGCTTTTTGTTAGAAATAATTAGACACCTATATACACTTTTTTTTAATCTACCCTCCAAAAGGGATTATATGGGTTGAGAGTTTATAGAAGAGAGAATTATATCATTTTCAAAGTTAGACGCATGAAATTTTATATACCAGCTCTGGTTACAAATAAAAAAACATGTATCACAGCGTTTTTTTAATCTATCCCCTAAATGGGTTAAATAGGGGTTGGAAGTTTATATGGGAAGTCCGTCATTTTCTAAGTTAGAAATATGAAATTTAGTATACAAGCTTCTGGTTAGAAATAAAAAACACGTATTTCAGCGTTTTATAAATCTACCCTCCAAAACGTAATGGTTAGCAGGTTAGTATGAACATATTCACAAAAAAAAATGTTATATAATCAAAACAAAGAAAAAAATTACTTGGTAAAAGTAAAAAGTAGTAGAAATATTAACAAAATAAGAAAACTAATAATTTGTTACGGCACATGGGCGAGCTTAATATATTTGACGGACAACGGTTTGGATGGATGATTGGGGCATTTGAGCTACACAATCTTAGTTTGAAATGCAATGGCGCCGATTCCCTTGTAAGCTAACTAAATCAAAATTAAACCATTGCTATCATTTACTAATATACGGCGTGAGAAAAGGACGGCAACAGATAACAAGTAACTTAAACCAGTTTTCGCCTTGAACATTGCTGTGTTTTAGTGCACACGTTTCTGCGTATCGGTAGATTTGAATGAGAATTTTAGTCGAAACTACATTTGAAAGGTCTAATTTTCATGTCCTTTTCTAATTGTGTAAAAGTGAAAAGATACCGATCGATTAGAATAAATTTAGTGTGGATTACACAGAATCGGGGCCAAAAAAGAAACTTCGGACATGTTTAATAAAAGAGCAATTAATTATGGTTAAGATCCATTTCCATCACATCAGCCATGAAAAAATAAAAACTCACTTCGTTAAAACTAAACACATTTTTTTTAAGCATAGATTTTATCGCGGGCCGTGGGGACCGAATCCAGAAATTCCGTAACGAAAAAACTTACAGCAGCGTTTGTTTTCTGGTACTAGGATAACATAAACTAGAAGAAAATGAAAAACAGTTTTCCTACTATTGACGTGACAACGTCTTATAAATTGGTTTGCCGGTTGACACTTCAAGAAACTGGGTAACGCTCCGCTCACGTTATGCGCTCACAATGAGAGCGAGTGAGAGGCACGCGTCCCTTCCACTCGGGCATGGTTAGCCCGCCTAAGAGCGAGAGAGACAGACATTGACATTGACAGTCGTTGTCACGTAAAACTTTCGCCCGTATACCGACTTTACAGGCAACCAATTTTTTTTTTAATGGCTATTGAAACGGATTGAAGGAGGTTGTTGCAAGGAGAATATGAAACGTTTATTTTATTTTAATTTACCTACACTTTTCTCAAGTTTAATAATAATAATAAATATCTTGCGACATCTCACACACGGTCATCTGATCCCAAACTAGGCAGAGCCTGTGCTATGACAACCAGACAACTGATAAACATACTTATATATTTCTAAATACATACATATTATAGATAAACCAGTTCGTTCGCGAATTCAATTCAAATAGAGAAAAAAACATGCGTGCGTACAAAGTACACATGTCAGAAGTGAAACTTCTTTTTGGCATTGCAATCTGAAAATGAAAAGTTATTTGAAATTAATATTTAATAATAAAAATAATTAAAGAGAATTATTAAAATAAATTTATTTTATATTGTTTGAAAAATAATATAGTCAAATCTCAGATGTTGAATATTAAATTAAAATTCCTCGTGATTTTTTGTAAATATTAAAAATACCTAATCCAATTTAAATATATACAAAATTTTTGTAAATTAATGATAACTCTAGAAATTCCAATTTTTAAATTAAAATTTCGTCAAAAGAATTTATGAAATATTGTTATTAGTATTTTATGCACAATGATTTATTGAAATCTCAAATGACGAATTGTAAATAAAAATGCCACGTGTTTTTTGTCAATATTAGAAATTATTAATTAAGTTTTGTTTTTGAATTCAAAATTTAGAAAAGCGAATTTATGAAATATTTTTATTTTATGGTAAATGATTTATTAAATTATCAAATGACGAGTGGCAAGTTGAAATACCACATGTTATTTGTAAATATTAAAACTACCTAACCTTCAAACCAATTATCATAAAAAATTGTAAATAAACAAAAAGATAACAGATATATTACTTACTTCGAATAATTGCTTGATACAGGACAACTTACAAATTTATTCACAAAGTTTTTCACAAAGTTTTTATTTATAAAATTCACTTACTGTTTATTCACTGTAGAAGTGCCTAATGATATTGTAAATATTACGCTATGCGACAGAAATGCCATCTAAAGTTCTAATAATTAACTAGTAAACGAATACACAACCAATAGGGCGTGTATTCTTTCTCGATATCCCGTATTCTCTCTCTCTCTTGTTCAATCTTTCTCACTATAGCTCTCTCCCACCTCACACTCCATAGCACTATGCGTGATACGACGTTCGCTCTGTCTCACTTTTTCTCTCAATCTTTCTCACTCGCTTGCTCCCTACTCTCACTCCACGGCTAGTTGCTCATGCTACGTTCGCCCTGTCTTACTCTCTCTCAATCGGTCTCGGTCACTCTCTCTCTCTTTTCCGACACTTCCGTTGCATACCGGCGTGACGTTTCATCTGTAAAAATTTTACCCTCATGCGCCTAAAGAAGTTTCACTTCAATAAAATTGCGGTTTCTCGTACTAGGATACCATAAACGCTAAGGCGCTATAAAAACATCCTAACCTTTGCACGACGAGCAAGTAGGACGGATTGAGGGCGGTGTTTACAGTTTTCAATTACTAGGTTTTCATAAACTTGAGGAGAACATGAACAAAACAGAAAATATTCCTGAAATTTCAAAACATGCACGGATCAAATGGAGCGGTTGTTTCAGTTTTTATGTACTAGGATACCATAAACCCTAAGAGACCATAAAACAAAAATTAATGTTCATTCCGACCGGCACAGCGGTGCGGCGTTGACACTGACAGCCGTGCATCGTCTAACGTCGTGTCAGTTCGGCAGACTTCGGTATGGTGTTTGTGTGCGTGCGACTAGACGTATGCGTGTAGACTGTACGAAGCTCGCACGGATCGAGACGATCTGCTCCAAACTCAAACTTATGTTTCTTATTTCAGTTACCATAAACCTATAGTTTCAATGATAACAATTCCTGAATAACCTACATGTATTGTAAGATAATATTAGAAATATTTTAAAGAATATTAACTTCTCATTTATTCAATAAAAGAATAAAAATATGTTTTCTTATCGGTACCCACGCTCAATAAGTGTAACTTAATTGAAAATCAAAGAAAAAACTTGAATTAATATCAAAGAAAAAAAAAATATTGCATAATATTATAATTGCATAAGTTGACAAACATGCCATGCAATAGCTTTACCGCGGCAGTCCCCGAGTGCCACACGTATTTTTTATTCCTATTTACTTTAAAATTACATAACCATTTATCTTTTGCTATACCTAATCGCGGGCGAAGCCGCGGGAAACTGGTAATGAATAATAATGACTGTGTTAAATTAATGTAATGAGTTGCTCTCCAGAGATTATGTTCTACATCTACGCTATAAGAACACAAAAAAATAAAATTGATAGGTAAGTAAAAAAAATATACTATTTACAACTTTACAAGGAATGATTTTCAATCAAAATGAATATTGTCTTATAGCTAAATCACAAATAGGAAAAGCTTGAGTCAGGAGCGCGGCGCAGCGGCCCGGCAGCAGCGCGCCAGCAGGCCGGCCAGCTGCAGCGGTGAGCCCAGTCCGTCCGCCACGCGCAGCTGCGTCAGCGCCACCTCGCGCGCGAAGCCCAGCCGCGTGGCCTCGTCCACGTCCAACGTCTTGCACACGCGGAACACGTTGCTAACGATGTCCTCGGCCGCGTAGCCCAGCTTGCACAGCTTGGCGATGACTTTGTAGGCCTCGTGGATGTCGCGGCGCGCGCAGGCCGCCAGCATGCCGCGCACCAGCATGGGGTGCGGCTCGTCGCACACCTTGAACACGTGCTCCGCGCTCACGTGCGCGAAGCCCTGCGCCGTGGCCTGCAGGTTGTTGAGCGCGGCGCGCAGGTCGCCCTGCGCCGTGAACACCACCGCGCTCAGGCCCTCCTCCGTGTACGACAGCTGCTCCCGCTCGCACACCTCCAGCACCTGCCAAACACCCGCCCATGTTTATAGGTCACTCATTTTATACCCCCCAGTATGATTAAATGTGCAAAAACGCATAGGTACATGCGAGTACCTTAGCAAGTATCTGCGCGTCAGTAAGGCGCGAGTAACGCAGCACGGCGCAGCGTGACTGTATGGGTTCGATGATCTTCTCCGAGTTGTTGGCGGCCAGAGCAAACCGCGTGGTGTGCGAGTACAGTTCCATGGTGCGGCGCAGCGCCTGCTGGGCGCCCTCGGTCATGCTGTCTGCTTCGTCAAGGATCACCATCTTATGTCGCCCGGGAGGCAGTGTCACCTAGACACATACACAACAAGACATGGCTTTTATGATTATATTATTTAATTTTACACATGCAAGGTGTGTGACAGATGTGAAGTGCGCTAGATGCTGTGGAGTAGTATGGGTGGACCAATATACATTTTTATTTATAATTTGAAAACTGACTAACTAGATAATTCTTAGCTATAATTTTAAAATTTTATTATGTATTCGTTGGCGGAGTGATTTACTATTTTTAATTTATAGTTTTTTTCTCTAAAGTATAAAATGGTACATTTCATTGATTAAGGAAAAGGTTACGGTTTTCGGCAGAGTTACCTTTGTCAGAGTAATGCAAGCTGATCTTATATGCCCTCATCACACAGGTCTTTCCTAGCATGGGGGTCATTAATCTATTACTCTAAGCTGAGTTATAAAAGCATTATGTCCCTTCATTTGTTGTTCTATTTATTGCGCTAAATAAATGTTATTATTATTAGAACAAGTTCATGAGAATAAGGAACAAAAATGCTAACTATGCAATAAATGTCAGTCTAAAAACAACTGTAAAAAAACTTAATTATTTTTGTATTGGTGACTATGTTGAAATAAAGGAGAAGAAGCACATAATAATAAAAAAACTTATAAGTTTAAAAATTAAATAGGCAGAAACCTTTTGCTGCGCGAACATCTTGATTTTATTGCGCACGATGTCGATGCCGCGGTCGTTGGAGGCGTTGAGCTCGAGGACTGCCTCGCGGAACGCAGCGCCCAGCAACGCGCGCGCGAGGCACAGGATAGTAGTGGTCTTGCCCACACCCGGCGGGCCCGCGATTATTATGTTAGGCGCGTTACCCGTGCGCGCGAACACCGCGAGCCTCGACACTGTGTCCTCATTGCCCACGATATCACCAAACGTTATGGGCCGGTACTTTTCTATCCACGGTAAATGAGAAATAGGCTTTAAACCGCTGCTGCCAACTTGGGACTTAGAAGGTTTTGACGGAACTTCATCCACTTCCATGACATCGTTATCACTCATGATTTCTTTTGTTGAAAGACAATAACAATTGACTGGTTTTAGTTCCAGTTTATTAATGAAAATCACGTATAATATATAAGTTATAATGTTATCTTGTTATTCTGAATATCTCTAGTCTGCTGAACATAACTTCAACCACAAAATTGTATAACTATATTATATAGTACCGTTAAACCCTGATAAAAGTACTCTGTGATACCCTGTCCCTGCTGAATTTGTCACTTTGTCTGACAGGACTGCCAGTTCGATTCAAAAAGCACAGATTAGCTACAAACCCTGCCTGTTTGTGGATTGGTTTGAAAATGATAATTGTTTGATTATTTTTTTTTAACTTTGAAACTAATTGTTCGTTTTGTTATTGGCGCTAACTGTCCATAGAGTAAAGTAATATATTGAAAATGGAAACTGTGATGTAGAAACTCACATCACTGTGTAGAAATAATTGCTCCGTTGCGTTGTGTCAAAGTGAAATTGTCATAGAATGACAAATGACAATGAATAACGACAATGTGACATTTCACCATTTGTTTGGCTGCCCGTTCTCTGTTGAGAAATCTTGTATTTTTGTGATAGTAGTTGTATATAATATAATTTAATTTTAGTAACATTCAAAATCTTTTTTATTCAAACAAAATTATAATTATTGATTTACAGTAACTGGATGAGAGACCCGACCTCTGGTTAGGGATGGTGAATCATCTCTCCAAATACTTTAGGTAGTGGTTTGTACAGTGCTATCAACATCTTCACAATTTGTTTTATCAGGTAAGCGTGTTGAAATTATTAATTGCAATTTAATTTTATATTTACTACCCCCATAAAATTCATATCATCATCATCATCACCTATCTTCGTCCACTGCTGGACATAGGCCTCTCCTAAAATTCATATAGTTGCAGCATATTATGTTTATACATTATACTGATTTAGCTGGGAAAACAAAGATGGAGTGGTTATTTGGTCACCGTATGAGTCCGGAGGAGATGTTGCGCAAGAACCAGCGCGCGCTCAACAAGGCCATGAGAGATTTAGACCGGGAGCGCATGAAGATGGAACAGCAGGAGAAGAAAGTCATTGCTGATATTAAAAAACTTGCAAAAGAAGGACAGATGGTTGGTATCAACATGCTCATAGCCTTCCTCTATTACTTTGCTGACCACACTACCACTAACAGGATCACCTTCACAGATGTGGAACCATGTAGTGTAATACTAGAATTCAGTAATACTAGCAATGTCTGTTACCTAGTGTTACTGTAAATTATATTAATAAGCTATTTTAGTAACGTGTCATAAATAATTCTATAGAATAGCGCAACTTGTTGTTTTAAGTAACAAAAAAACTATTAGAGATCCAGCATTTCTGGACTGCAACTCCTCGAAATATAATCTTTACAGTCAAATTGTTTCAAAGAGTGTTAAACAGTCTGTTAATTTAGGATGCAGTCAAGATAATGGCAAAGGACCTAGTGCGGACACGCCGCTACGTGAGGAAGTTTATGTTAATGAAAGCCAACATCCAGGCTGTGTCCCTTAAGATCCAGACGCTGAAATCACAGAACACCATGGCACAGGCCATGCGCGGCGTCACGCGGGCCATGGCTACCATGAACCGACAGCTGAACATGCCGCAGATACAGAAAATACTACAGGTATCTAGTATACTTACTAGTTTAGTTTCCCTAACTTTTGAAATGATTTTTTTTAACCATAATCCAATGAGACCAGGCTTAGTAAGGGTTTGGAGCATATGTAATGTCAATGGTGCTGTGCTGTATAGATGTTGACAAATTGTTTATTGTATTCTGACATTAATCTTCAAGTGTTTATTTGGTTTTTTTTTTCACCACAGGAGTTTGAAAAGCAATCAGAGATTATGGACATGAAAGAAGAGATGATGAGCGACTCTATCGACGAGGCTATGGAGGCGGACGACGACGAGGAGGAAAGGTGAGAGCGCACTCGATACTGTTTCGTATGCTTCACGTCCTACTGTGAGGCTGCATAATGTTGATTTGACGCTGTTGTTTTGCAGCGACGCGGTGGTGTCGCAGATCCTGGACGAGCTGGGCCTGCAGCTCACGGACACGCTGTCGGGGCTGCCGCAGGCGACGGGCTCGCTCTCCGTGGCGGGTGAGTGTGTTTGTGGCGCGAGGGGCGTGTGTGGCGGCTGAGGGTTGACGGCGGTGTGTTGCAGCCAAGAGCCCGGCGGCGGCGGCGGCGGTGGCGGTGCCGGGCGGCTCGGGCGGCGGCCCGCTGTCGGACGCGGACGCCGAGCTGCAGGCGCGCCTCGACAACCTGCGCCGCGAGTAGCGCGAGCTCCTCCACTAACAGACGATCATGTGATGAATATTGATCGCAGCATCGCAGCGCGCCGACGACGTGCGCGCCTCGCTTTTGTACACATTGTTGTTAAGTTATTGTAACTAATTAAGTTTATCTTAGAATATTATATAATAAATATTTTTATAATATACATAATACTACAATGTTTTATTTGTATATTTTTTTCATTGTTATGAGGTGTCCATTAAAAAAAAAGTCTGATATGATTTGGAATAGTTTAATATGTACGCTATGCATATACAATACAGTAATAGGAACGTACTTATGTATATCTGACTACAACTACTGGTGAATCCCAGGGGCTATCTAAGGGGCGCAAGCCCTATAAGAGTATCTTAGTTTTACTGAAAAAATCAAATCCCCCGCACACTCCCGCAGACGACAATCTTGGAGCCGCTGCTAACTACAACGATATTTACGGTTAATAAAATATATTAATTTACTAATAATTTCTATAAAGACACGTGGCGCAGGCACACGCGCTGTCACAGATCCTCTTAATACTTGGCACACCGACTCCTCAACTATACAGAAAAGCTAAGATAAAGCCCTCTTTACATAGGTTCGCGACGACGCGCGACGTGCAGGTTTTCGCTTCTTAGTCTTTCGAACAAGTACTTCGTACCGTGTGACTGAAATACAGTTTCTTAACCTTAACACCAGTCTTCCTGGAGTTGCGGCGCCGGCGGCGTGTGACGTCACGCGCCCGCCGCCGGACGATACGTTCCGCGGAATGGAATGCTCGACGCTAATCTACAGCTATGTTTTAAATGTATTTTCTTAGAGCACTGGGTTAACAAACTTGACGCGCCGAATCATGGGTAATGCGTTACTGGCACCACGTAATTAACTAGTGACACAAAGTAACAAATGTATTATGTAGTGTAGGTTCTAAGTAACGATTTACGCCGTTAACGAACAGTCACTGCGGTCCCAGTGCACAAAAACGATACAAAAATATATCTATCTACATACATATAGGGAGTAATTTATCAGTCTTGGTAAGTAGCTAGTAGGGAACCTCGACCAAGATCCGAGTGGTGACGTTCATCAGTACATACCGTGACGTCACGCCAGGCGCGGGCACGCCAGTCACGCAGTATGATATGAAGTAACCCTTCAGTTTAGGGTTATTTTTGTGAGCAATTATTGTAGTTTCTAACAGAACGCCGTTATCAACATATTTTGTTTAAACGGCACGTCTTGGTGCGGCACCAGCATTCTCTACATCAAAGTGGATCGCGTGTAGGTGTACTGCATGGGCTAAGTAGCGAGTTACTATTCGGTAAGTTGTTGTTGTTGTGTTATTTGTGACTAAAACCTTGTCGATGATTACTTATTTACTTGAGAATACGGTTTTTTTAGATTGGTAGATATATTATTATACTTGTATCGCGAATCCTGTTTAAATATACTAATTGATAACTAAAACCATATTTTTTATAGAAGACAATGGATAACATATCACAGTCTGGTTGTGTCAACCATGTATAACATATGCTTATAAAATATAATGTAGATCATATTAATAAATATGATCACAACGTATCTACACTACTTACATTACCGACCGATACCAATTAATACATAATTTATATCTACGGAAGAAATCGAGACAGTCTCGGAACAAACATATTGTAATGATACTCAGCCACGCAGGTCCTCGGGCCTACGCAGCCTTTTCGCTGACAGCGGCGGGTGCGGGCGCGGGCGGGGCCAGCGCGCTCAGCGCGATGGCCAGCTGCGCCAGGTAGTAGGTGGACATGACCAGCACCTGCTGGTAGGGCACGGGGCCGCCGAACAGGCTGTAGCCGAGGATGGCGTCGGACAGCAGGAACAGCAGCGCGCCGGCCGCGGCGGGCCCGCCGCGCGCCGCGCCGCGCCACGCCATGGCGGCCAGCAGCAGCGCGTACAGCGGCACGAGCGCGCGCAGGCCGGCCGGCGGCGCCAGCACGCGCAGGTAGCCCAGCGTGGCCGCCAGCAGCGCGCCGCCCGCCGCCGCCGCGCGCCGCGCCCAGCCGAACGCCGCGATGTAGGCGGCGTGCGCGCCCGCGAAGGCCGCCATGCCCGCCACCAGGTGCTGCGGCCACACCAGCAGCGCGTCGCCCAGCGCCGACAGCGCCAGCCCCGCCGCCACGCGCCGCGCGTACCCGCTCCTGCGCACACACACTCAACACCTCACTATCTATCGTCACTGGAGACCTTGCTTGAGCGCATTTTAGAAATTATTTATGAATGATTTTGGTTCTTAGCTCTCTGATTTGGGGTAATTTACTGTAATTGCAGTAAAAGAGAAAGAATAGCGTAACTGACTGTAGTAAGTTCGTATTTACTCATGGCATGTTTAGAAGACAATCACCATAATATTATTTGATGCATATTCTTGAGTGTGTATTTTATGAACCGGTACATTTTCAAATTTTCATCGTGTCCACCATTAAAGCAATTTTGTGTTTGCGGACATAATGAAACGGTCATTCTGTTGAATTGAATCCGACTTTGACTCAATACCTTAGCAACCCCTCACTGTGGCTAAGACACCTTTCGCTATCTTTGCTCAGTCGTGTCACTGCTAGACTGGCAGTAAGTTATCTTTCCTCTTACCTTCAGGCAAGCGTGGTGCCGGCATCTCGAATATAATATATATCTATTTATTCATTACATAAGTACTTAGTATGGCAGGACCTTAGGGCAGCGGTCGGCAAACTGCGGCCCGCGGGCGTCTTACTTGCGGCCCTTGAAAGTTTTATAAACTCATACTAATCCTTTACTATACATGCGAAAGTTTGTTAGGATGTATGGATGACTGTTAGCCTTTTACACAAAAGCTACTATATAGTAGAGCTTTTCTTTATTTAGAATTAAGAAAATATGGTTAAGTTTCTTATTCTTCTTGATATCCTTAACGTGAGGACTTAAAGGCGCTAGATATTTCAATAAACGTATGAGATAAACGTGTTTTAAAATTTGATGCCACTGAAAAGAAACTGTTGGACACCGAAATGAAATAACTGGCCATCGATATTATCTACTGAAATTAGAACCTACTGAAAATGTATTACCTATTGTAAGTACCTACACCAGTTATTTACCTGGGTAGATAAAAATATAAAATCACTTCGTGATAATACTAACTTTATTCAGGGTTTAAATAAAAGTTATTATTTAGCTAAACCAACAATAGTTCTTATTCTACGAGGCAGTTCACATTGACAAGTAGTCAGGACAGCCAAAGAAATTAAAAAAACGTGCTTTAACTTTTTTTTTCCATTATCAACTGTCGTAAATATTTAATGCCTCAAATAGGTAAACTACCTCTTCTACCTAGAAAAAAATATTATATAGCTTGGCTACTAGGGTTTATATCACAAACTGTGCGGCCCGCGTTTAGTTTAGTTGGCCACCTTGTGGCCCTTGCCTGCCAAAAGGTTGCCGACCGCTGCCTTAGGGTATTAGGGCTGACTTAGGACTTTAGGTTTTCATCGAATCTTGACAGAATAAATATTAGTACTGACGGTACAACTATAAAGGTGACGACTGTAAATACAATTAAGTATAATGTTGTTGATGAGTACATGATAATGACTTGTTGTTCTTTGTAAGTTTATTTAGATTTTTGTATTTTGCTCGAGGGCAGATTGTACTGGATTTACATCTTTGCATTGTCACCATACCTAGCTACCTCCATACGTACCGACGAAGACGTCATAACACATACATTTTGAATTTTCATGAAGAAAGTTCTTAGTTAAAATGTAATTCTGTTTTTTTTTTTTTTTTTTATGAAGTTTACATGGTTCACATGGATCATTTACCTACACCGAACTACTTCAAATAAAGAGTCCGTGCGACTGCCGAGCGTCGTTATCTATACTAATATTATAAAGCTGAAGAGTTTGTTTGTTTGTTTGAACGCGCTAATCTCAGGAACTACTGGGTCGAATTGAAAAAATCTTTTGTATTGGATAGTCCGTTTATTGAGGAAGGCTATAGGCTATATAACATCACGCTACGACCAATAGGAGCGGAGCATAAATGAAAAATCTATACTAATCTATACTAATATTATAAAGCTGAAGAGTTTGTTTGTTTGTTTGTTTGTTTGAACGCGCTAATCTCAGGAACTACTGGGTCGAATTGAAAAATTCTTTTTGTATTGGATAGTCCGTTTATTGAGGAACGCTATAGGCTATATAACATCACGCTACGACCAATAGGAGCGGAGCATAAATGAAAAATGTTGAAAAAATTAAAAACCGTTAAAACTTAAACACGCGATCTAAGTCGCGGGGGACAGCTAGTGTTGAAATAAAGAACATGACTGAGCGAGCATCTAACCAGTATGTACCTATCTACCAGAACCAATGTGACTTACTATAGTTCAATTCAAACTTAATGGCGGCTGTGAAGTGCGCTAAACGCTGCGCAGTACCTCGCCCCGCACCCCCGCTGGCGCATAAGTTTGGTACTGCGCAGCGACTCGACTCGTGTTCACAGCCGCCTTTAAGTTTGCATCGTACTGTTCCAGTATTCATTTGTCATTGATTCGACTTGCCCTACGACAACAACGTCACAATAGAGCTAGAGAAGGCTATCTTGTTCACAGATAATTATATGAAGCGATAGCCATGTTATCTAATCGAGCGTGTCACTGACTTGTGCGGCGCGGCGTGCGACGCGGGGTGCGGCAGCAGCACGGCCAGCAGCAGGCACAGCACGGGCGCGCACTTGGCGGCCACGGCGCCCGGCGACGGCGCGCCGCCCGCGCCCGCGCCCAGCGCCACGAAGTACACGCACACGCACTTGAAGAACGGCACCAGCCGCCCGCCCACGCTCACGCGCTTCACCTGCACACGCAACATGAGCAATGACCAATGGACCATCGCAGTTATGGCACTAAATACGCGGCCAGCACGCTGCCACAAGAGATATCGCTGATACGGTAGCCGCGTGGGACCCGACTGCCAAACATACCTACCCTACTTATTATTTTCAGACTTGTTGCAGTTCATGGCTCGTAACTTATGAAAGGGTTGGTTTTGCGCGAAAATTTGCATACTATAGCTACCTATATGTTTTGTGGTAGCAGCGTAGCTCCGTAGGTTCAATAGATACCTTGACACCGGGCTTTAAAAATTTGCCAGATAGGTATTTTCAATTATAATTCAAAAGGTATACTTAACTACCTACTTTAGTCAACTGTTGGCTACAATATTGGCTATAATAACCATCATCTCATTTCAGGAGAAAGAAGAAGAATGAGAAAGTTGTAGAACAGATCTTTAATTTTAATTTAAGCATAAAACGAAGTCTGTCGGCTATATATAGTATTTATAATACGTTTCTAGTCATCTGTAAAAAAATAATAACAGACACATGTAACTATGTCTAACGCTGTACTGCCACTCTCCTGCCCGGAAGGCGCGCTGGCCGAACTTATAGGTAGGTACAACTATTGTAATAATTATACCAACCTACCTATATTTTACGTAATGGGCTGATGAAGCATGACCCTGTTATATGTATTGTGTAGGTATAGGTAGGTACCTCCTTGGGTTGTCTCACTTGTTACGAATATCAGCATCAGCGGAGTATCAGCATTGGTTTCAATATCAGCATCCGCATCCGCATAATCTGATATTCAGGTCGTGATCGTGACCATGACTGTAAGTTGCAGGCGAGGCGTAACACATAAACACAAGTGGTGGCAAGCGCTTGCGAGAATTTTTATCTAATCATAGATCGTAAATCGTCACTTGTTATTTGATTGCTCGAATGATTCGTAAACAAACACAAAAACATTGACTGACATTGCCCGTGTGAGTGAATCTTCTAAAATGACAGCGAACAATTTACTTTTGGAATTTTGGACATCCCACACCCTTCCAAAAAAACTGACAAATGCGAGTCTGACTCGCGAACCGAGAGTTCCGTACGAGTTTTGGAGATCGTCACGGTTTATTCTCCAAAAACAACCAATGTTCTGTAATTTTTTTTATTATGATTATACATCGATGTATGACACTATCAAATTCAAACTGTAAATATCTATAAGTTTGTAATCGCAAAAACTTATTTTTATGTTACAAAACAACAAAAAATAAAAATTTTCAGATCTAGCATCATGCCAAAGGTACAAGCCGTTGTTTGGAAATTGGACCAAGTGGGGCCTAGAACGATAATGTAGTGCATAATGCGCCTTAGTCTAACTGACACTAGTCTATACTATAATATTATAAAGCTGAAGAGTTCATTTGTTTGTTTGGTTGAATACACCAATCTCAGGAACTACTAGTTCGAATTGAAAAAATCTTTTTGTGTTGGTTATAGCCTATAGGCTATATATAAGATATGTATGGGAAAACGGTAAAACTGTATATTTTATGCATTAAACGAAGAGTTTGTAGACCTGGTGTTTAATATTAATTTTAACAGGAAAAAAACACGCGTTTCTGAAAAAAAAACTTATCTACCGACAGACGGACAACCAACTGATCCTATAAGGCTTCTTTTTGTAGTAAGAAACTAAAAAAAAAAGGGTTTTAATGATGTTTGTTCTATTACCTTTTTTTTTGGGATTTATGAAATTTGTTACTATATCGTTTATTAGACTAGGTTGGTACGTGATATTGACTATCGTAGTCTATTTTACTGACTTATTAGACAAGCTTGATCTCGCTAACTCATTCGCAAGCAAGGCGTACGTCGTAAGACAATTACGCCGAACGCACTTTTACTGTCTAAGTAGGTAGTCTGTCTTATTAAATAATATTAGGTAGTTCAGATACAGTGGTAGTCTCTGTTTTTCACTAATACTAAGCCATAGGTACTATTTGATCATAAAGATAAGTACACAAAGTAGGTACATAGGAACTTAATTTTCGGAATTTTACGTTTTGATCCCAGTCATATTCCATTAATACGCAAAAATATTGCATGTTTAATATTACGCTGTTTATAACTATCGAAATAAGTATGCCAAATGCCCGTTTTTCCTGCAAAGTATTATTTTTATTTAAGTTATCAGCGTCAGCATCCGCAACAACTCTCATAGGTCCGGTCGACCGCACGCGGCACACGAGTAGGTAGTAGGTACATTGACTTCTGAATTCCTCCTATGCGCTTATAAAGACCTTGTCTTATTAGGATCACGCGTAGTGTAAAGCGCTCGGACTTACCTAAGCCTTGCGAATGAGTAGCGTGCGATATTCAGCGCGATGCGAGAGCGAACTAGTCTGTCTAACTGTCTACTGACTAACTAGTCAGTAAGACAGACTAGTTAGTGGGGACTGAATATAGCGTAGCCTAATAAGCGCTTTACTGTGTTGTGTTCTTTTTCTTTACTTCACTGTACCGTACACACCTATAAACACAAATTTATTGTTGTGGTACCGTGCTTCTGCTTAGCTAGAGCCGTAGGAAGATAAATTCACGTTATAATTGATTAAGATTATTAAAGCACACACAGTATCAACTTTTTTGTTTTCATTATTACAAAGCTAGTTAATACGAATATTCGTTTCTCAATTAGGTACCTACTACGTAATAAAAACAAGTTTTGAAAAGGTGCGAAGGCTATAATTTAGATATAAATAAATGTATATCTATATAAGAAAAATTTAGCGAGTAGCGGTGCCGCGCGGTTTCACTTGCGTAAGTAGATTTTTTTTTACTTTTTTCGATGTTTTAAAGTTATTCTGCTATTCGGTGTGGAGACAAACCCAACAAATGAAAGATCATAAAAATCGGACCATCCGTTCTTCAGTTACAAATGCTGTAAATACTAACCCTTTCTAATAGCTTACAAGCCCGAGGTATTCATATTTAGAGCTTAGCTCAAAATATGAATACTGAATAGCAACTTTGTAGAGATACACAAGAAAGTTATTGATCTCTTTAAAAGGCAAATCATGTGGTGAAAATTACAATAACAAAGTAGGTAATCTACACACTCACCAGGTCGACGGGAGAAATCATAGTATTCGCACAGTTTACGACTTCCTCTTTTGAGTGCCTTCAAACAAACTACGCACCACTTACTGGAGAATGAAGGATACAACTAACAAAGTAACAAGCGACGCTGACTCCCCGCAAAATGCGAGGGGATACGACTGACGACTAGGTATAAAAATAAATGTTTGTTTTGATAATAAACTTGTTTTGGTACACTAAGCAAGCGCAAAGTTATAACTCCGTGTATTTAAAAATACCTTTCTGTAATAAGAAGTGGTTAAGAGTTACACATCTTCTTTAATCAGTAGAGTTATACTTTACGTTCAGAAATGAGAATTGGAAACGTAAGTAATTTTTATTGATTTACGTAAAATTCACCAGTTTTCTTATAATTTAATAAAATATAACCATATTACAACGAACACGTTTACATAGTATTTGAATTAAATACTGTGAAAGACTATCATGAATGACAATAATTAAAGCCGCTCTTAGAGAAGCCTGTAGTTAGGTAATAATTAAAGGTTCCTTTTATTAAGTATAATTTAATCTAATGAGCCCGTCTTGTCCCACTGCAGGGCAAAGGCTTCCCTCTACCTCTTCCATGAACTTCTGTCCTGTACTAGGATGGGCCAGTCCTTTCAGTAGGAGTCAAGTAGGCCTTTCATCTTCTTTTCGGTCTGTCGCGATGTCGTTTAACGTAATAAGAGACCTTGCACGTACTTAATCTAAGTGAGCGACCCATTCTGTGGTTGTTTTAGCCCACAGCTCATCTGCCATGTGTCAGACATGACCGGCCCAATTCCATTTGAGTTTGGTAGCTTTTGATTTTGGATGTGGTGCGTAGTAACTTTTACCTAACGCGGTCTGAAAATTGTACGACTAAGATGCTGCCTCCATGGCCCGCTGGCAAACCTCGAGCTTTAACCTTTGCTGAAGTGTGAAAAACCAGTTTTTGGTATGGGTAGAATCCCATTTATTAAAGTAGAGATAATATTTTTTTTACGAAGGTTATATTATTTTAATCTACTATTAAATAATTTTTCACGAGCCTGTCAATAAAATGTCATTCACTCCCTCTATCTTTGCAATAATATATGCTCTATGTAGCCGTAGAATAAAAGCACAAAAGCTTTAGTTATTGTTCTGAGGTATCAGCTAGGCTAGTATGTACAAAGTACTCTGTGGTAGCTACTTATTAATCTGTGTATTGCTATTTGAGCGTACGAGTTTTAATTACTCTTTAAAGCATTAAAGCCTAATGGCCTTATTAATAAAAGTCGCGATGGAGCTTAACAACGAATTAACAGATTCTAATTTTAAATTCTCCACAGAAAAATTGAATATAGAATCTGCTAAGCTATCGCTAATCGCAGTCTAGATTTTTATTAATAAGGACATCAAATTCTTACATAACATTAGTTAAAAAACATAAATTAGGGGCGGGCCCATAATTTGATCGACGGTTTTTATTTGGCCATACCCATAATTTATGTTTTCTAAAAACGTTACTACAAATGTTTAAAAACTGCCAAGACAGATGTTGCCTACGGTAGTTTGCACCGCTTTCCCGTAGTCTCCAGTATAAGAGAAGGGAGAAGCACTCCGGTGGTTTTAGCCGGTAAGAGTCGCCCCCCCTCCGCCTTCCCCACGGCGGAGAAAGTCAATGAGGATTTCCCCGGGGAAAAAAAAAAAAAGTCTTTCGCGTGATGTGACATGGTGTGACATTAATAGAATATTCTTTTGTCATTGGGTTACACCAAGTACTCTGTGGTTACAGCCGTCGCCGTCGTCGCTCAGAGCAACGTCAAGCCCGTCCCCCAGTGAGTGACAGCCAGCACAGTGACAGTCAGGGCCATCGGTAGAGTATATTTGTTCTGTGGTTCAGGGCAAGTGTCAAGCAGTGACGGAACACTTGCTTAACCAGACTGTTTCCAATTTCTAGGTTTAAAAATCAGCTGATTAAATCCGGCAATATATGATTTACTAAGTATAATATAAGCAGTCGTTACTAAAAATGCCTAAAAAGAAAACGGGTCAAAGGAAGAAAGCGGAAAAACAAAAATTACGGCAGAAAGAAATACGTAATGCCCGAGAGAACGTCGATCTAGCGGCGCACCCTTGCAATGTGCCCATGGAATGCGACAAGTGCCAGAAGTAAGACTTAATCCTTCGTGTAGTTTACAGTTTTGTGTTTTATTGTTCCTTGGTCCCTTTTAAGTAGAACGCAATGGCTCTAGTGATTTGTCCAAACGATGCCACGTCCGACTTTGAAAGTTTATACAACTTCTACTCACCAGTTTCTATTTTAATTAATTAAACCTAAAATAAATAGTAGTTTTTATTGTTGTGTTACATCAGAATATTAATTCTTACTTAAGCTTAGATACTGCTTAGATACTGATTAAATATAATGACTAACCTCTACAAATTGAACAAATTCTGTTGATCATGGTCACCGGTAGTCTGCCACTCAGTTTACTTGGTGTTGATAGTCAATGTAATTACATTGAAAATTAATAATTAATTATAATTTTCGTGTCTGTTTGATGAGTAATCTTAAGGCTTATATTTTGTTAGAAAGCAGAAGAACCGCGCGTTTTGTTACTTCTGTCAGGCGGTGCAGCGGCTGCCGACGTGTGCGCACTGCGGCAAGGTCAAGTGCATGCTGAAGTCCGGGGACTGCGTGGTGCGACACCCTGGCGTCTTCACCACTGGCCTGGGAATGGTGGTATGTGTATCTGTTGTTGTTTGACATTCTAGAACTACCTATGCTTGAGTAGCCACAAATTGATTAATATGTTTTGTTTAACATACTATAAAGTGTAGTAGTTAAAGTCACCAGCAAGTAGAATGGGTAAATAATCATGTTTTGTAATATAATTATACTAATAGGCCTCATACTGGTACATACTTCACATACTACATTGTTACTATTACAGTGTTACCTTTATTGATTTAAAAAGAGTTATTATGGTTGCCTAGAAGAAATTGGTGTGCACAATAAGGCCGGCCTTTGTACCACTGTTATGTATATATATTTTTTTTCATGTTTATTTTTGTGTACGGTGTACAATAAAGAATAAATTAATTAATTAAAAAGAGTAATTGTGATTACTTGTTTTCCAGGCGCCAACTGTACTTTTTTTTTCAATTTATACATTATCTGCACAAGCTTAGTCTCTCACTCAATTGGCTACGTTACCAAAGTGATGGTCAGGTCACCAAGTGGCAATTGTGCCCCGAATTTAGAGAGTACCTCATGTCATTTGTGTGCTTATCCTTGATACCTTTCTTGTGATCATTTATTTTATATGCAGTGACGTATTACTATATGGTGTTGCAGGGCGCGATTTGCGACTTTTGCGAGGCGTGGGTGTGCCATGGACGTAAGTGTCTCACGGCGCATGCATGCACCTGCCCGCTCATGGATGCCGTGTGTCTCGAGTGCGAGAGAGGTGAGTTGTGAGCATAACAACTGCCGGCTTTGCTGGTATAAATGTTCAGAGACTGTTATGATATAATTTACTTTTCAATTCTGTTCTCTATCAGCTTAGGTTCTCTCAATCATTTTTCAACTGACTAAGAGTTTGATTTCGCCAGGCGTGTGGGAGCATGGCGGGCGCGTGTTCCGCTGCTGCTTCTGCCAGGGCTTCCTGTGCGAGGACGACCAGTTCGAGCACCAAGCGTCGTGCCAGGTCCTGGAGTCGGAGACGTACAAGTGTCAGTATGAGCGCGCCGCCGCCGGGCCGGGCGGCGGGCGCTGGCTGACGGTCGTGTGTTGCAGGCCAGTCGTGCAACCGGCTGGGCCAGTACTCGTGCCTGCGCTGCAAGACGTGCTTCTGCGAGGAGCACGTGCGGCGCCGCGGCGTGCGCTGCGACCGCCGCGCCGCGCCGCCGTGCCCGCGCTGCGCCTACCCCACGCACGTCACGGCCGACCTCAGCATGTCCAGTGCGTATCCCACGGCTGCTCTACTGTGTACTGCGCCTGTTGCACCTTTGCTATTTTATTATACAATAAATCGACAGTTAAATACCTAACATTTCACTATTAGTACTAAACTTTTGCATGACATTATTTTGAGCCTTGGTAAGTCAGTTTGTGACTAAGTATAAACAGTCTAACAGTCCGATCGATCGTAACGGTTAAGCCACGCTTGCCGTGGTAGGTCTGTGGATGGGTGACCATTTAAAAAATTTCATATTGTACCGTTCGTGCTTCGGTTAGCACTTTGAGCTCTTGGCGCCTGATCTCACAGTTATTGCCATCCTGTCTATGAGAGTGAAGCAAAAGTGCACTGAAATATTTCCTGTTGCGATCGTTCATCTCTGTTAAGAAAAGCGACAAACTATTATGGATCAAAACACTAATGACAGGTATATCGATATAATTTAAACGAAAATTTTGAGACAAACATACACAGGTCAGACCGTATAAAAATGTAGATTTTTTTTAAGTAAGATTGGAAGACTGAGCCATTATAGTTAATACGGTTGTGTGTTCCGCAGCGCGCTCGCACCGCTACGGGCGGCAGGGCGCGGCGCTGGCCGACGACGAGGACTACGGGGACGCCAGCTACGGCGACGCAGGTACCATACAGTTACACATCATGGCATCATTCGTTTGTTTATTTATTTTCTTGGAATTACTATTGTGCGCCGGCAGTACCTACACACTGGGCTAGGTAGTGTTTTTACGCCGATCTATTTCTATCGTTCTCAACAGTTCTTGAATGCCTAATAAGTAAACCAAGCGTGAGCTGGAACCCGCAGTGGGTTTGGGAGTGGCAGAGGAGAGATACGAACAACCATCAATGTCAATTAATATCAGCCGGCTTACTATTACTTTTGGATTTGCAAAACTACCTATCTGCATTTTATACATTTTACCTTAATTTGTTGTGTATTTATTTTTTATTTAATAAAGGGTAAAGAACTGGATAACTGAATATCAAGAGCAAAACAATAGTTACCCAAATAAACTGTTGCAGGAGAGAACTATGGCGGCGCTGAGGGAGGCGACTACTCCTCGTACTCCGAGTCCGATGATGATGAGGACGAGGAGAGCTCCGAGGACGAGGACAGCCATGAGGCCGAGGACAGCCACGAGGCCGAAGCCAAGCCGCAGCCCGGCAAGAGCATGTGACCGCCTCGCCGGGACCTACTTACTCACTAGGGGGCAATATACAATTGATTACAAAATCTTTACATTGCTGTTTTATTCATGAAAAAAATTTTACCTCTCAAAATTGCCTACTAACACAGAATTATATATTTATACTAGCTGTCCCCCGCGACTTTGTTCGCGTGTTTTAGTTTCAAAGGTTTTTCATTTTTGCAACATTTTTCACTAATGCTCCGCTCCTATTGGTCGTAGCGTGATGTTATATAGCCTATAACCTTCCTCAATAAACGGACTATCCAATACAAAAAGAATTTTTCAATTCGAACCAGTAGTTCCTGAGATTAGTGCGTTCAAACAAACAAACAAACAAACTCGTCAGCTTTATAATATTAGTATAGATAGTACTAGCTGACCCATCAGACGTCCAGTCTAGAGATTTCCAAAACAATATTTATTATGTAAACCTATGGTGGTTTAAAGAAAAAAATATTTTTTACAAACGAACGAAACAAAAAAAAAGGAGATATTCAAATCGGTCTAGATGTTCTCGAGTCTTAGTGAGACTAACAAACAGCAAATTATTGGTATAAAATAATTTGGATACAACGCATTACTAGGTCGCACATTACTATCACTAAGGCCGACCATACACGGCACAGAACAAATATACTCTATCTACTGATACACGGTCTGCAGTCGGTATAGACTGCTTCAAGCAACCGCATGTTGAACTTTAGACTTCTATGTATACACATACATCTATGGACTGCTTCAAGCGAACAAAAACGGAGCGCGTGGCAGGCGCTGATCACTGGCTAACTGCTCGAGTAGTCTGTGTATGAGTGGCCTTCATTGCCGAATTTCCCAGCAGCTATAGGTCGCGTCATGTAAATAAACGATTAAATAAGTTTAGAGCGCGCATGTCGAGTATAACTGTTTTCACTAGTATGAACATGTAAAATCGTAAAAACAGAGTGCACCGTTTTATTAAAACTATCTCGAAACCTAATATTACCCTAATAATATTAAAACCATAGATATTTTCACATAAACGTCTGTCGTCGTACGGAAAATCACATAAACCAGTAAACGAGTGTAGTACATTTTACAGATTAAAGACTAAGTACATTCAGCTAAAAATGTGCTTACGCTCCGCATAAGGGCGATGCGCACGCTCTATGCTTGTCTATCATTACTCTATGGCTGGTTTTATAGCTACGCGTTTCGACAGCGCGTCTGAAGCGCGCGCGTTCGGATTTGTTCTGGGTTCTAGTTGCGTTTTATAGCCACGCGCTTGAGCAGCGCTGTTGAGTAAACGCGTGCTGTTCGCCGGCGCTGCCGAAGCGCGCGCCGCGAGTTACGATACGATCAGTATGCGTTTTAGAGTGACGCTGTTGAGACGCGCCGTTATGTACAGTACAACATGAAAATATGTTTATATATATTTTAAATTAAATATATTCTTCCTTTTTCAGTCAGTGCTTTAAGAAAAATCTATAAACCAATATTTGGCTACCCATCCAAGTATTAGTTATTAGCCTATTAGTTATAGTAATAAGAGGTATAATGTAATTTTATTTCATTTATCTTAGAGTGATCGCCAATTTTTCCTCTGGAGTTATGGGGATGCGAAATAAGCTGGATCGTCGTAAAGAAGACTGTAACTTGCAGAGTAATTCGTCAAAACTAGTAATTGATAGGCGAAAATATTTATAAAATTTATGACTATTTTCTCGTAAATTGCAAAAAGATCTTACATGTTCGCCTCTCAGTAACCTTGTACCATTATAAGGATCAACAGCTAGTCTTCTTTGCCATCTTTTCCATAAGAAGTAAATAGCCACTACTCTAACCGCATTAATGTTCATTTTGTAGACGACTGTACACAGCAGCGAAACGCGCGGTACTAATCTCGTTTTACAGCGGCCCGTTGTTCAAACGCGCGCTGCTAACAGCGGCGCTGCTCAACGGCGCGTCTAACAGCGTAGCTATAAAACCAGCCTAAGAATGCTAGCAGCCTAGCTGCGCCGTAGACAGAGAAAGCTGCGCATTAGGCGATTTACCGGTCTACCTGGTGCGGCGCGGGGCGGGCGGGTCACGCACCGCATGGATCATCATTTGGATCGTCAATTCGTCAGTCGATCTTTGCTTCCCGCGCTGTGTCCAATCACACCCCGTGTGCGCAAACACATCCCCAACTATCTTCCTGCGTTCTTTTTACATGACGCATATTATACTTACTAGATCAAATAAAATGCAAATGCATGAACATCAAGGCTGTATAACAACAGCTATCTTGAGTTTGTTATCGGCTTTGATTATAGTTATACCTGGTGGTTGACTGACGACTGAGCTTGGGCGCAAGCTACTCTTCCAATCCGTACGGGCGGGCACGGCGTTCAAAAATTACAAGTTTCAGTTTTCAAGCTTTTATATCCTCGGTCCACGGCACTGATAAATTAATCAGGAATTTATTCGGTTCTTCACTGATTGATTTTCATGTGCCAAGCGTCACCGAGGCTGGAAATTAGTTCAGGACAATCTTGTTTCAACATCAAATACTTCTGCGGAGGGGGTGCCTGCTGGCTGTGGTTGAATAGGAGTCCTTTTGGGTTAAGACCCTTGGTCCGTAGGTGCGCAAGTGTACATGCTTTTTAAAGATGTAGCCAAACGCCTTGCTGTCTAGCCAAACGCCTTCGCGAGACCCAAGGGCTGGCTAGTTTCTAAGAATTAAATAAATATTATAATGTAATATAAATTTGGCACACCCCATTTGCAGCAGAGAGATATCAGATTTTTTTATCGCCCATTTTCTTTTACCGCCTGACTTCAGTCTTTTTATTTTATTATGTATTTGGTTTGCGCCAGTAAGATCATAAAAATGTAGGGCAAACATTAAGCTCTAGCTTAAATGAGTTAACTTTATTATTGTGTGTTGAATAGTTTACTACTTATTACTTTTGCTGTGTGAAATGAAACGAAAGCATATGACTGCAATGTTGCCAACTAAGATTTTTTTCCTAGTTGTTCGCAAGCCAGGCGTCTGTGCCAGGCGTTCAAAAAAGAATTGAGGGCAATGGGGCATACCCATTACTTAATTTAAAATTAAAGTAACATTGAAAAGGTACATTTTGATCATAGAAAACTGATTATAATTACAAAAAAAAAAAATGGGTCTATACATTTTTTATCTTGGCTACTCTGTACTTAGTTACTTTTGACTGACAATTTGACAGCTACGCAGCAATCGTCAGTCGCGGCGACAATTTATCGTCGGATTTAATCGTTTTGCTCAATAGTTAGATAGATAAAAGTTATCGTAGAGTTGTGGCCGTCCTGATCGCAAGTGTAACTGTGTGAGTGCTTGTGCGTGCGGGGCGGGTAGTCGCGATGCTGGCGCCGGATCGCGCTCGGTGAAAGTGCATGGTGTTGTGACCGTGATTGAAGCGCGAGTGGGTGACCATGGGCGTGGGCCTGCAGCCGCTCGAGTTCACCGAGTGCCTCGCGGACAGCCCCCAGTTCCGGGAGAATCTGCAGAGGCACGAAAAAGAGTTGGAGCGAACAAGTCAGCAGATTAAGCGACTCATCAAAGAAGTCAAGGATGTTGTGCAGGCCGCTAAGCGTAAGTGTACCGATTACCGTCGTTGCGATCAGTCTCTTTGTTTTGCAGCTCGGGGACACGTATTCATGTCTTAACCTAAGGTGGCTTCTTGATGGCATTATACTATTGACTAACAAGCCACTGAAGCCTCTCGAGATCGCCAGGACAAATGACTGTTGAGCTGAAATACTAATTGGTGCGGTGCTATCACCAGAGAGATCACCAACTGGACCTTTAACATTAGATGTACAGGTCCACACACACACTGATACCAATAGAGGTGATGAAGTTCCTTGAGCAGTTTACCCTGGTTGTAGTAGTGTGTACTGTGCGGTCACTGATAACAGTTAATCAGGTCACCAGTAACAGCATGT
Source organism: Diachrysia chrysitis (assembly GCA_932294365.1). Taxonomy (NCBI): domain Eukaryota; kingdom Metazoa; phylum Arthropoda; class Insecta; order Lepidoptera; family Noctuidae; genus Diachrysia; species Diachrysia chrysitis. The sequence goes on along the minus strand of OW028659.1, from coordinate 70,835 downwards.
ACCTCACTCACACTCGAGTGAGAGTCCTCAGAGCTTCACACTTAAAAGGCACTTATTGTTTGTGTCTGTCTGTAGATTACTGATTGTTTATTCTTAACTAACTTAATAAGAAGAAGGTTTTAGTTTCAATAGTGTGTTTATTACACAATACCTCTGGCAACTGTGAATCGATTTAAAAAATGATTTGGCCATCGATAAGACATGCCTCAGAGGCGGACCCATTTTTTTTACATTTTTGTGTAATCAATTATAGTTTTAGGTATTGTGCTTGAAAGTTACTTTAACATCAGCTGCTAATGGCTCACTGAGCCTGAAGTGGTTGAATGAGTTACAATAGTATGTGCTGCATGCACAGGAGCGTGCCCCGGTGCGCTGTAGTGATTCATGTCTGTGTCACAGAATGTGTGTCAATGACTTAGTTAATTAGTGTGACTACTGCATGCTTGCATGCTACGGACAATATGTTCTAGCAGTCTAGCACACGCCTGCTTATTATGTATTAGGTTTACAATCGGTTCTTGTATCTCTGCAACTTATATTTTAAAGCCTGCTCAACCAAGAGTTCAAGTCAAGCAGGAAAATAAGGAAGTAACTAAATTTATTACTTTTATTATTTTAGTTTTTGTTATCTGTTGATAGTTAGTAATTATTGAATGAAGTAATCAATTTAAAGAACTATTTAAATACCAGTCATTATGTAAACATACAAGTATGTGTTGAATGTAACATACATTCTATAGATGTTGAATAGAGTGACAATGAGTGCTACATACAAGTGCAGCTATCTGTCTAGCGGGCACGCTCGCAGCGCGGCGCGGCGGCGCGCCAAACGCACAATACGCTAAATAGTCGCGCTACCGATGACGCACACATGCAATTGTCCTCTTATACTGAGTGTTACATTCGCTTGTTGTTTGTTTAATACTTATGTATCGGCTGTGTACAGCGGCTGCATTAGGCCGTGACTCAGTGCGGGCGACTCTGCCCACTAAACTAACGCTCCTTATTCTACCGCGAATTCTGTATAAGGACGAGGCGCTCTCTCTGGCGAGGCTGCGCTCGCGCCGCTGGGCTGCACAATACGTCATGATCAACTGACAAAGGATTGTTAACTTGCCGCGTAGCTACGTGGGCACCGTATGCTAGAGCCTCGCGGCGCGAGCGCTCGATAACACGCGGCCGATAACGCGCGCCTCGTCGCCAGGTATTGGACACCTCACACCGCACTATCTGCACGTTTCTTAATCTCGTCCTTGAGCAGACCACGGAGCTGTCCACACGCACGCCCGAACAGATAACGACGTAATTAACATTCAATTGCACATGGGCGATATGCGCTCACTACAATCTTTATGGTGAACGCATTTCTTACCTTTGTTTTGAATCGGTGGGAAAGTATATGTCACCTACTGTAATAGCACATCGCGTTAACAACGATGAGTCAGTCTGCATGTTGTGCACTGAACACGCACACACCTTGTGCAGTGAGCAGCGGCGCCGCATGAGATTCCTATGCAAGCTCGAGATGCAAAAATAAGACGTGATCAAGAAGACACGGATTTTGCGGGAAAGCTTTCTTTGCACAGAACCCCTGCACAAGGCTTTAGCTCAACTTTCTACGTGCGAGATGTAATATATTATGCGTAGTGCATTCTATTAGAAAGTCCCGACAGATCACCCATATTATTATACAATATAAATGCATATGCATGTAAATACTACCTGCGTCCGCAGTCCCGCTTCCGCACACTTATTTATTTTAATACAAACATGTAGTTTTAGTACAGAAATAATTTATGTGCGGTCTGCAGTTCATTAAAGTACTGTTTGTGCTATTGCGATACAGATATTTTTATAATGTTGATATAATTCAATATTTTTATTAACATTGTTGAATGTAGGTAGTATTTTCTATGCGTTTTTGACAAGAGATTAACACCTCTGTCGGGTTGCAAAATCTTCAAGCAATATGACACGATATGAAGACAGGCAGCCGGTGTGTCCTCGCTATATCACTTCACGGTATTATAAGCAACGAAACACGGCCCTGACTGTGCACGAAGAACTTACCCTTAGATATTGATTTACATCAGATCAGCGCGAGTGGAGTACTTTGGAGATCGACAAACACCTCGGACCTAGTAAAAGTAACGTAAATCTGTTAGTAGCAACACTAATATTTTTGTTAGGGCAGTGACATAGGTACCTATTAAAATATGGTGACAAATACTGATACATAATAAATAACGAATATTTACTTTTTATGACATTATATAAAGAATTTGTTGTTATGATTAACGCACAGGTCTGGGCGCGGCGCAGCAGGCGCTGGCCACCAGCATGGAGCAGTTCGAGTTCGCGTGCATCGGCGCCTCCATGACGGAGGACGAGCGCGTCATCAGTCGCTCGCTGCACCACTTTGCTACGCTAATCCGCACCATCGAGGACGAGCGCGACCGCATGGTACGTGTCCGGTGGCGTCCTGCCCGCTGCCTGCAGCTTGTCTGATGACTCTAGTTTCAATGTCAAGGGAACTCGTGCGAGAGCGTGGATGCGCGAGTAAGTCGTACGTGTGGCGGCTCAGAGTCCGTTCTGTTTGTAAACAAGCGCTGGTCGGCCTTCAAGCAATCACTTTCCATTCCATTACGATCGTTTACTTTTACTAAGCGGTCGCACGAGCGCACTCGCCCCGCGGGATGCATGCTAATGAGGGCGTTGACATAATTAGGTGCGACCTTACGTAAGCGGCGGGCTCCGCGTCACGAGTGACGTCATTACGCGCCCGCATCGTCATCCACCACTCTTGATATCGGCGGCAAATCTATCAAATTCATCTACAAATCGCATGCGCTACGCCTACCAGTTAAAAAGCGCGTATTGGTTTTATAACTTTATCTAAATTCGATGTACTCCCGCCGTTCACCGCAAGCTTTACATGATTTATTTCGTAGAAAGCGCTAGCGCGGCAGCTCGCGCCGTCGAAAGTGAAATTGGCCTTTAATGTCCACATGTGTTCATATGGTTTTATGATCTTACCTAACCTGTATGTCGACGCCCCATTTTTAATATCGTGTCTTTTTTATTAAGGTAGCTAGGGGTTAGGTTCAATTTAAAATATATGCTAATTAGGAGGGCTCCGTTTGTTTAGAAAATACCGCAATCGGAATGAACGCCGCCAGTCCTGCACAGCTGGCACAGGTTTCGATTTCCAAGTTCCAACATAAATTAGTTTGGTTAGGTTAGACTCTGCAAATAACTGCGGTACAAGGCGCAGTATCGCTGGGTCTCCGGTAAATAATAATAATAAGTTTATTTTTCAGAAAAAAGTACATACAGAAAAAGAGTAACAATAACACCTGTACTAATGATAATTCCATTGTATCACAGGTGTTAGTGCCTTCCTTTTTCAAATTTACAGAAACAACATAATTATAACAAGAAATTAAGAATAATTAAACAAATTAAATTAAAACTACGTCTTTGTAATGTGTGAATGTGTAAAAAAATAAAAGGAAGGCGTAGGTAGTCTCGTGGAGTGAGCAGTGAGCCGGTAGGAGTCCGGTACACGCCTGCGATTCCCTACGAAGACCATGAGGTTTAGCAACGCGATAACAATATTCTGCAAACAAACGTTTAGCTAATACCTGCCTACTAACTAATTAAATTATCTTAGCATAATAAAAGAGCCTGTCGTGTTCATGCTAAAGGTCTTCTTGATATTTACTGTATCTTATACAAATAACAATAATTAAGAGATTATCTTAATCATGACGTAGACTGTACAGACTTGGTGGCACTGCTGAATATAACTGTGCCTAGACCGTCCGCTAGAGCTCATATCTATTTACCTTTTTCTATCCAATCCAGTCGAAGCAAATACGGATCCAATACGCCTGTTTCCTATAATCCTCAGAAGATGTGATCAAATTTTTCAAAATTGCGATCTAGATGTTTTTGGTGGTGGGCTAAATGCATTTAAGAAAACTATCTTTAATAATCTTTAATTCAATAATTTGTTTCCTTGCTTTCTTTCCAAGATAGATATTGTTCTGCTTCCAATTATTGATATTTAGATGCTTAATTACTTTGTGTGTAAAAATAATAATGTACGTAAATTAAACTTTCTAAAATGTTGTGCTTTCCTGTAATTTAGATGCACTTTAGATGCATGCGAGACTCAATAATTTGTAAGGATTATATGTTAATGCTCTGTATGTATTTAGTTGGTAAGCCTTAAATAAATAAAATAAAGAGATTTTCAAGATCTTGTAGGCTACAGTTTTGGTACTTATTATAATATTTTATCGCAAATCAAAATTAGTTAATATACCAGGGTTTAATTTTCCAATGCCATCTGGAAAGAAATTAAGCACTTTAAATACGTGAGTTACCAAATTATACCCAAAACAAACATCCGCCTGGTTCACCTGGGACTTGATCTAAAATCGGGACCAAATCTCTCTAACAAACATGGTACATTAAATGGAAGGAAAACCATGAAATCGAAACTTATAAATTAAACGGGTTGAGATTGAACGATAAGAATTTTTTATCGGGAAATTTATTGATATTCATACCTATTTTATTTTGAGTGTTTGATATCCGGGTATTTTCATAAATCAGAGAAAGCTGCTTTGTTTTTTTAAAAGAGGATGTTTTTACTTTGAGTATTATTGGCTACCTCCGGTATTTAGAGTACTTTCCTTATAGGTGGCATTAAAAAATTCCTCCCTGTATACAGCGCCGCGAACACCTCGCAATGATCTGCTACATTGTATTGCGGTGTGTGTGCTCCGTCTGTCATCGCCACGGTCATCTCGCAGCTCACCGCTCATTCTGTTCCATATTATTCCTACAATTTAATGTAGTTCGAGATTAACGTGCTGTTATTTACCGCAGATCTGTGCCGCGGTAATAAGTACACGTGGTGTACCTTTTCTACTACCATAACGGCTTCTTACTACACCTCGGCCATATTGATACATAGATAGGTAGGGGGACGCCGGGAGATAGGTGGTGCAGAAATAGAATGCAGCGGACAATAGGCGGCTAGATACACACAGGCGCAGCCGATAGCGGCTGAGTCACGCCGCGCCGCGCTCGCAGCACCAGATAACACCGTCGCTGTCTGTCGACGTCCAAACTACATGATATTTTGTAAAAGTAACAACATACAAGTTCATTATATAATTCTGATATCGCCAGCCAGTCACCAAGGCGCGCTTCGCGCAGCTTTTAGTTGGCATTTTAAGTGGTTGAGCGAGTAGTTATGACACCGCTGTGTTAGCCGCGAGGACGACATTCTCTCGCCGGCTCGCCGCGCCGTTCCAGTCCCTACTGCCTGAGAGTGACACGCTGTCTGTGTGTTGCAGTTGGGGCGCGCGCATGAGCAGATCATCCAGCCGCTCGAGCGCTTCCGCAAGGAGCACATCGGCGCCGTCAAGGTAACCTCACCGGCTTAACCGGCAGGCCCTGAACACAGGCCTCTATAAAAAAGCCTCACATTAGCATGTGACAGAAAATTATAACAAGCTTACGGATGCATCGAGGACAATCTTCTTCAGCTCCCACGTCGCGTGACAGCTCCGTGACGAGAATACATTGTCATGATAATGTGATTAGTGTAGCGCATGCCGCGGCCCGCGTGCTGCGGCACGTGAGCCCGCGCTCGCGGACGTCGCCGCCTCGCTGAACTCGCTCTGTTTCAGGAGGGGAAGAAGAAGTTCGACAAGAAGACTGCCAAGTTCTGCCAGAGCCAGGAGCGCACGCTGTCGCTGTCCACCAAGAAGCCGGAGGCCGTGTTCCAAGAGGTGCGCCCGCTCCCACACCACTTAGCGAAAAATTATGCAATAGAACCACCTTATAATTTAAAAAAAGTGGAAAAACAAGTCCTCTTGTATTTAAGTGGAGATAATTAGATCCTTCCAAGAAAGTGAAAGTAAACAGGGAAATAAAATAATATAAAATTGTAAAGGGTAAAGCTCACTCTCATTGGGCCTACAAACTCTACATCGAAGTCATTTCATTCATTATCCACATTTATTTATTTAATTGTACCTCAAGTCAACAGAAATCCATTGCAATTTAATTTATGGTCCAAGAATAGGCTAAAGCTAATTTAAAACATTATTTTTTTCTTTATTCCGCATACGGAGCTTATATTTGTTGTTAAATACAAATAGAAGAATAAGCTGTATTTTTTTAGCTCTGTATCTTATTTGGTCAAACGACTGGTGCATTGAACCAGTAGTCGCGGGTTCAAGTTCGTCCTCTGGTTTAATTTTTTCTTTCTTCTATTTGTATTTAATAATATTTTAGTAAAAGATATATTGTGTCAAAATCAGGGATAGACGAGTTGATAAAAAGTTCATATTTGGCCATAGATAAAAAAAAAACGAGTAGTTGTTATATTTTTACCCTTGTTGAACAGATTAAAAATACTTTGATTCGTCGTAGTTGTGTTAGATTTTAGGGATAGTTTAGGGTTTCTGGCCCTTTCAGATATTTAACGAGGAATGTATTTAATAAACCCCGTACCGCGGTGAATGCGCGCAGGCGGACGCGGCCATGGACATGGCGGAGCGCGACTTCTGCCAGGCGTCGCTGGAGTACGTGTTCCAGCTGCAGGCCGTGCAGGAGCGCAAGAAGTTCGAGCTGGTGGAGACGCTGCTGGGCTTCGTGTTCGGCTGGTGGACCTTCCACCACACGGCGCACGACGTGCACGCCGACGCCGAGCCGCGCGTGCGCGACCTGCAGCTGCGCATCCAGCGGGTGAGCTCTCGTGACACCTACCTACTAACACATGACTGGCTTTTGAATGAGTTTGACATATGCTTAACACAGTTCGCCTCGTTTCTCATCCTTACACGAGAACAGGGTATTTTGCGTTCCTGAGCCGTCCTGCTGAACCTACCTGTGCTCGTGTCCTGGAGTTTCGCGTCATTTATCTGAATCTGCGTAGTGCGGAGTCCGCGCTGGCAATAATCAGTTGTTGGTTGCAGACGCGGAGTAACTTCGAAGAGATGAGCAAGCAGACCGAGTCGCTAATGAAGAAGATGATGGAGGTCCGCCAGATGGTATGTAGTGTGTGTGCGTGCCCGTGTGTGCGCGTGTGTGTGCGCGTGTCGCGTGTAACGTGTGCCGTGTGTGTGTGCAGAACAAGGAGGAGGAGGCGGCGGAGGAGGCGGGCGGGGGCGTGTCTCGCGCCGGGTACCTGTTCCTCATGGAGAAGAGTGAGTGCCCGCTCTACTAACACAAACTGACTTGCGCGACCACCACTTTGTAAATATTGCATCGACTGGCGGGCGTCATCGCGTACCAGACAACAGGCTGCATGCTTTTTGATTGTTTAAAACGAGCCTATATGAAATGTATTTAATACTGTCAGTATTTCCTAAAAGTTAGAATAATTAGTCGTAACTACCCGTGATAATGATGTATCGTGTGTCAACAGAGGCGTTCGGCACGACTACGTGGAGCAAGCACTACTGCACGTACGAGAAGAGCTCGCGGCTGCTGGCGCTGACGCCCTACAACCAGATCAACGTGAAGACGGTGAGCGGGGCGGGGGCCGGGCGGGGGGCGCGGGCGCGGGCGCGGGTGTGAGCGAGTGCGTGTTGCAGGCGGGCGGCGCGGAGAGCGTGTGCGTGTGCGGCGCGCGCGCCTGCTCCGAGCCGGTGGAGCGCCGCTTCTGCTGGGAGTGCGTGCCGGGCGAGCGCGAGCGCCCGGCGCTGACGCTGCAGGCGCTGTCGGAGCGCGACCGCGCGGGCTGGCTGCGCGCGCTGGACTCGGCGCCGGCCGCGCGCGCCGCGCCCGCGCCCGCCGCCGCGGCGCCGCCCGCCGCCGCGCTGGACGCCGCGGGCTTCGCCTTCGTGCGGCGCGTGCTGGCGGCGCTGGAGGCGCGCGGGCTGGAGGAGCAGGGGCTGTACCGCGTGGCGGGCGTGGCGTCGCGCGTGGCGCGCCTGCTGGCGCACGCCGCGCCGCCGCGCCGCGCGCCCGACCTGGCCGACCCGCTGGAGTGGGAGACCAAGACGCTCACGTCGGCGCTCAAGGCCTTCCTGCGCGCGCTGCCCGAGCCGCTGCTCACGCGCGACCTGCACGCGCAGTTCCTGGCCGTGGCCAAGTGCGAGCGCCGCGACGAGCGCGCCGCCGGCCTGGCCGTGCTCGTGCGCGCGCTGCCGCCCGCCAACCGCGAGATGCTCGTCATGGTCGTGCAGCACCTGCGCAAGTTAGTACACCCATACTTCATATTCCCTATACTACATTATTCTTAATTCATAACAATTTTGTATTAACTAATTAAATGGATTGAGTATGTCAGATTTGCAGTGAAAAGTGGAACCGACCTCAATACAACTTGGGAAAAGACTAGGCACATGCCGAAAAGAAAATAGAGTTTTATAAAAGCATTTTTTTTTGTACTGGCTGCTATTTATCTTAAGCACCAATAAGCTCTTCGTGAGTACATTAGCACAACACATATGATAGAGTGTGCGTGTTGCGCAGCGTGGCGGCGCGCAGCGACAAGAACCTGATGACGTCATCGAACCTGGCCGTGTGCTTCGGGCCCACGCTGCTGCGGCCCGAGCGCGAGACCGTGGCCTCCATCCTCGAGCTCAAGTTCTACAACGTGCTGGTGGAGACGCTGCTCGACCACTACGACGAGGTGTTCGAGCCGCACGCGCAGCCCAGCCTGCCGCCGCACAACGGCGCGCTCAGGTACGTGCACGTCCACTACACGGACTTCTAGACCTCCGCGCTAACCACCAATGTCCAGCGCGTCAACCTCCAGCCAACACTAACCTTAGACAAAAAACTTATCATTTATTGTAGTGTTCGTTCATTTATAGGCGTGAGTGCGACAAATGTCAGAGCACAGAGCTCCGCACTAAGTTGTCAAAGATATCAAAAGTAGATGTAGGTAGTAGATTTTATGGAAGACTCCAACCGCGATTGTAAGTCGCGAGCATAGACACCTGCACTTTGATAGTTTCACACAAGCATATGGAATCCTAGAACTTGCGACGGCAAAGAAAACAATACTCGCAAACACAGCTTCCCCGAGTGTGTCGAGGTCGTCGCGCGCCATGTTCATGTCCGCGTCTGCTCGCACGGACCTGTGTGCCGGCGTAGCGCTGTAGCTAAGGCTGGGGTCTGGTATACGCGGTCAACTTGACCGCTCATATCTTATGAGCATGACACGTGCTCTAACCACACATACTCTTCTCGGATATAATAAAGCCGCGTTTCCACTAGCCAACATTTGGCGCGTGACACGTGACGCTCAACATGTACGGCAACGCTGCACAACAGCGCGCGACGTTGCCAGCTGGCGCGCAACATGACACGTAGACAGACAACGTAGTTCAACAAAAGTTCCGCGCTGACTTTCAACATGTTGGGCAACTTGTTGTGCAACATGTTGCGCGTCAATTATTGCCTAGTGGAAACGCGGCTTAATACTAACAAACAATATAAAAACTGGATTATATGCAACATAAATGATAGGAGGATATAGCTAAAAATATGTATGAATGAAAAGTGACATAATGTGACGTCGACGCTTACGAACGGCTCCGTACGGCGTCCGCCGCGACTCGATCGGATGCGTCGGCGCCCGGCCGGCCGGCGCGCGCGTGTCGCAGCGTGCTCGCGGCCCGCTCGCCGGCAGCTGCAGCAGTGCGCGGCGTTGTAATAACAGACTAAAGTCTTCATTAATACTATGCACACGATTTAATTTCGTTAAAAGATTGTAAAATCCGTTCAGATTCGATGCGATGCGTGCCCTTTGCTTGTACCAAATAACGAGTTGTGTTAGTTATAAACTTAAAAACCCGACTGCCCTGTTTAAAAACGTTAAGACCTGCTAAGGAAAGCCTAATATTTTTAGCATTTCTATTTACTAATATATTCTTTGGTTTTTAAACGAATTAAATTTAAACACTACTATACATGACATAATATACAATATATTTGCAATCTCCTTTAATTTTCCTTCATTTTAATGCCCTACTCGGTGCTCGGTAAGGACGTTTTTTTTTAGTCGTTTTTTTTTTATTCATATCAGATATCCATCTAAAATTAAGAAAGAAAATTAACTTAACAAATATTTTTGTACCTAATAGTAATGAATAATCATTTATTGTTTTGTTGTGTATCCCATAAAGTTTCGAGAAACTCAAAACCTACGGGCAGGGTACTTTCCGTCGACCCAGAATCGAATCACAAAATTCGGCATGTTGTTTAAGGTCTTTACTAATCCTAAAATGGTAAATTTGTAGTTTGTAACATAATAAACACGTTTTTGCTATTATAACAAACTAGCTGTGCCCGCGGCTTCGCTCCCGTTAACTGAACACTTACCCTACCTACCCTACCTACCTTACCTACCCTACCTACCCTACCTACCTACCTACCCTACCCTACCCTACCCTACCCTACCCTACCCTACCCTACCCTACCCTACCCTACCCTACCCTACCCTACCCTACCCTACCCTACCCTACCCTACCCTACCCTACCCTACCCTACCCTACCCTATCCTATCCTACCCTATCCTACCCTACCCTACCTACCTACCCTACCCTACCCACCTACCTACCTACCCTACCTACCCTACCTACCTATCCTACCCTACCCTACCCTACCCTACCCTACCTACCTACCCTACCTACCTACCCTACCTACCTACCTACCCTACCCTAAAACCCAACCCTTCAGCGGTTCTCGAGTTATAAATAGTGTAACTAACACGACTTTCTTTTATATATTTAGTAGACTTACAATTGCAGTCCGAAATATATTAGTGTCATACATCCATGTATGAGATATAATTATTTAACCGCACGCTTAAGTTTGTTTTTGAAGAATTCATCATGATGATCAGCAAAATGTGTGCGGAATCCTCGATGCGCGAATCAGGCTCGCACTTGCCCGGTTTTTTTTTCAATTCATTCATATTATACACAAGCTATCTTGTGTTGACATCATTATATCGACACCACCGCCGCCGCGTCAGCTCATGATTAGGGACTCCTATTGAGTCTGAAACTAGTCGGCCGATCCCGAGAATATACGTGAGTAAACCGTTTTGTTTTAAATAATTGTAAATGCTCCTCACGAAATTTATTATACAAATGATTTAATGTTTATTTATCCTAATAATGTTTTTAAAACAAAGGAGATCAACCACTTTCTTAGGAGCTTCCAACAATACATAAATAGTAAAGATGCAAAAGCAACATGGCTTTGGCCACGGCTCCGGTGGCGCATGTAGTGTTAACTTTTCGAGGTCATCGTGAATTCAATTAAAGAAGTAAATGTTTTTTATATGTATAATTATTTTGCTTATCTATACTAATATTATAAAGAAGTAAAGTTTGTGTGTTTGTATATTTGTTAAATTGTAAGGGGTAATCTCGGGATCTACTGAACCGATTTAAAAAAATCTTTCACTAATAGAAAGCCACATTATTGCTGAGTGTCATAGGTTATATAAAAACCGAAAAATAAAAAGGCTTTTACGTGGTAGTCCGTTTTGCAAAGTGAATCGGAGAAAAAACGGTCGAATGAAAGCGTTTCTTACGAACGCTGCCTTAACTATGAAATATATATTTTTGAGTTCTAGAGAAAAGATGTGGAGCTTGAAAATGCCTACAAAAAAGTCTACGACAGCATATGTCTAACTTTTATTTTTATGTTACAAAAAGTAGTTTTTTTAATATTAGTATAGATAATTTTATTTTTAATATTAATAAAATAATTAAATCGTAAGGTCATATGTACTAAAAAAGGATTATTAACATTATGCCCAACGAAGTGGTTACGGGTCAGCTAGTATATATATAAACCAACAACCGTCGACAATCGTTGACATGACAGTGAAGTATACAAAAAATAAAACGAACAGAACACATTTCATTTAAATCACTACATAGTATAAAACAAAGTCGGTTCCCGCTGTCTGTCTGTCCCTATGTATGCTTAGATCTTAAAACTACGCAACGGATTTTATGCAGTTTTTTTTAATAGATAGAGTGATTCAAGAGGAAGGTTTATATGTATAATACATGCATAATATAGTAGAGAAACACTGATAATTTTAGAGGTTTTTAATGGAAGTCGTAAATAAACATATTTTTTTGCGCTTATATTGCAAACGCTGGCTGAACCCTACGAGATAGATCAAAATAATGTAGTACAGTATTGTACACCTTAAAAAGGTCTACAAAAAAGTCCGCGATGGTATATGTCTATGTCTTAAGGATAACATACTATATCCATTCTTATACTTTAAAAAATGAACAATTATAAAGCGGGAATTAAGAAGCTATTTACACAAATACGGTATTAATCCTTATAATTTTAAATAAGTTAGCATTTCATATTACATTATTTTGCACTCGCAAAAAAATTACGGACACGAGAATAAAATTCAAGCGCCTCGCTTCGCTTGATGCTACAGGCTCTAACGGATGAACGGATCTGCCTACGTAAACGTACGTAAAGTTATGTAAGTTGACACAAGTCAAAGTGTAGTGACCAAATTATATCAATCTAAGTACCAATGTAATTGTTGGCTAAAATTTGGTACTTTGATATAGATTATAAACTGGAATTAGACAAAGGCGTTTTATCTCTGGAATAGATAACTATTCCAGAGATAAAACGCCTTTGTCTAATTCCAGTTTATAATCTATAGTTAGTAAATATAGTTTCCGCAACCCATGTATAAACATGGGTTGCGGAAACAGGATCAAAATTTCATGATTAATTTTGGGTGCGACACCCGATATCCACGCGGGCGAAGCCGCGGGCATCAGCTAGTATAAAATAAAGAAAACAGTGAATGCAGAAAGGAGTCTACATATAACATGTAGCATGCAAGCGAGCACGGTTCCTGCCACGGCTTCGGCGCTGCGGGGCTCCGGCGGTCCCACGCGAGCTTGTCGTCGCAGGTGGCTTACCGCTCACCACGCGCTCCTCAACTCGCGGCCGCCTCGCCCTCCGCGCCGCGCGCCGTCGTGATTCTAAATAACACTAGGGGTAGGGCAGACAAGACTGCGTGGAGTCGAATTATTATAAATGAAAATTCGGAAATAAACACTACTTGCATTACTTACACATAACAAACGTGTTATGGAAAATTATTTACGGACAACAATTTTAAGATAAGAAAGCAATAACTTTTGAAGGTGAACCGAATATGGAAATGCGTTTGCAAATATGCAATTGCATTTAGTCTGGTCTCTACTAATAATAAAACAAGAGTACAAAGAAAAACAGCGAGTTTAGCCAAAATAACAGAACTGGCGAGCAGCACCGTGTGTAATATTACACGAACCATTTGGAGCCACTTTTGACCCCTCATAACTCAAAAACTATTTCACATCAACGTGTCAAATTTGGCTTATGAGAACTAGCTAAGTCAGACCTTAGACTACAATATATTATCCTAAGTTATAAGAATAAATTATATTTTATGTGAATATATAGATGAACTTGGCACTCATTTAGATCTCACTTCTTTTGTCGTTGAAGTCAACAACCAAGGCATCTATCATAATATTGAACTTGGCTCTCATTTTACATTTATGTTTTTGATGGGATTTATAAATAATGCGATTGAAGTTAAATAAACAGCGGGAGAAACCGTGGGGCAGAGGTAGTTGGGTGGTAGTAGTGATGGGTCGTACCACAAGTAGAGCAATGTTGGTGGCTCTCGTGCTGGGTACATTGTAATGTAATAGTCTGTCAGAAGTCATCATTGGCGCTGGTTCTGTTGTTCACAAACTAATCCAAAAGTAAAGTATTGATATCTTGCATAACATACAGCGAGGAGGCAAGGCGGCGAGAGACAATAACTTGCTTAGAAATAGTTCACGCCTTGAACATCACAGTCTTTACGTTTCTGTGTCTATTTTAGTCTGAACTAAACTTCACAACCCTAATTTAAGTCAGTCCTTTTCTTAGTTTTATACAAGAGAAAATGATACTCACCAAATATAAGTTTAGTTCATGATTAACAGAATGGGGGCCATCATTAATTGTAACTAGTATGTAGCTGTAAGTTAGTTGTACTAATCCTTTGTATTTCCTTCGCATTCGCTCACGAGGCTCCGGCGGCGGCGGCTGCTCTCATCTCATGCATCTAATGTTTTGTATTTGTGTGAGCTCTGTACACGCTTTGACATGCTTCTAATAAACGATCCAATTGATGTAACCTTTTAATTGTGTTGTGATCTAACCAAGCCTGGTCCGCTCGCTCCCGCACCTCCTACTGCTACAACAGCAAATACTCTCTGACCGCAAACTAATAACAAAAGGCTCCCGATTTCAAAGCCACAAGTATAACACAAGGTAGGTAAAGATATCTTCTGTGTTGTTGTAATGTTATATATCTGTGTAAATGTTTAATTAATATTTGTAGTAAAAACGGTCAATTGACGCAGTAATTAATAAAACATTCAGACGTATTGAGAATAAATTCCTTCTGGTTGGTTGTCAGTTCACATGTGATATGGTCATCGTCGCCGGGCGGTGTGTGCGGGGGCGTCGTGTTGTGCTGCGCGCCCTCCGCTGTGCACTCGGTATAGAACAATCCATGCGGTTACGACAATCTCATGATAATAATGCGGTTTTAGTCAGTCGTCAAAATCTCTTTTTTCAGCATGTTTGTTTGGACAACTCTTGGACTTCGAAATCACATCCTGAAAAATAAAGATTTAAATCCAAATGTGTATTGACCAATATAATCAACTATTATTATATTCAAGTAAAGAGAAAATTTTCACGCAAATTCCTGTCAAAACAATGTACCTATTCAATTTCCGAAGTCCACTAACCAAAACACTCCACTAACAAAACCTCGACTTTGTAATACTTAGTCACGCACACTCGGATATGGGACGACGCGGCGGCGCGGCGGCGGCCAAATTCACCGACCACTGCCCTTACTCTCCAATTTAATTTAATTTTAATACAATGCCAATCCCTAATTATTATTCACTCAAACAACACACAGTACAAAAAATACTCTCAATGTTTAGATTCCATTCAGTTCTTTCCATTGACAGCAATTTTTAAGGAAGCTAAATTCCTGCCTCCTATTTTTGCATTGGTATTAGAATTAAAATTAAATTGGAGAGTAAGGGCACAACTCACAACATAGAACAAATTAATAATCATGTTCATCAACCAAAGATTTGTTCTGGTTGGGAATCCAACCCACGACCTCTTGTTTAGCAGTCAGGGCCACAACCAGTGGAAGAACAGGCCAGTCGACATACGTACCGGATATGGTTCGGACGTCAGTACTAATAAATAAATAAATAAATAAATGTGGACAACATCACATACATTGTTCTGAACCCAAAGTAAGTAGCTAAAGCACTTGTGTTATGGAATTCAGAGACAACGAAGGTACCACAAACACCCAAACCCGAGACAATGTAGAAAAGTGCTTTTTCTACATTGACCCGGCCGGGGATCGAACCCGGGACCTCAGAGCTGGCGACACCTTGAAAACCGGTGTGTGCGCCACTCGACCACGGAGGTCGTCAAATATTTATTCTGTGTTTCGGAGGCAGACCAAATCCGTGGGTCGTCCAGCTCATGAGACAGACTGACAGATTGCTTAAATTCGCATAATAGTTTTGATATTAGATACCTTATTATGTATTTTCTTTTCTTGGTAATTACCTCATAAAGAGTAAGAGCCATGCCAATATCCTACGGGTAGCACTTAAAAAAAAAACAAACCTACAGTCGATTTAAGTAAACAGCAACCTTGATAAAAAGCTCGCAAATAATCAATAACCTCTCTCTCATGAGCATAAAAACCAAACAATCGGAGCGCGGCGGCCACGTGCCGACCGCCGCGCGAGGCTACCTGCGAGCCGCGCCGGGACGTGCTCTGTGCTCGGTCGGGAACACAATGACATGCGACTAAGCTTTACCACACCTTTGCTGAAAAAATACTTTCGAATCGTAGTCACTGTCAATAGGTACCTATTTAGTATTGCTGTTTTACAAAGTAATATCTTTGTGAGATGAACTCTTAATCATTTATTATTTAAACAGTGTTCTCCCGCGTAGGTATATAATTCAACTATGGTCTGGTTTTTGACGATTGCGATCCTAAAAATAATTGTATAATTCGCTATCATTTTATGTATGTTCCCCGATTACTCGAAGACGCCTGGACCAATTTGGAAAATTCTTTTTTTGTTTAAATGCGTATACTTCCCATGTGGTCCCATAGTCGTCAGGTCAGGATCTGATGATGGGATCCCAGGGAGATCGAGGGCAACGCTCAATTTTTTAGGCACGTATTACATGTTTTGATAAGTTCCTTCTAATTTGAAATATTTTCACTTAGAAGTCGTTTTTTTTTACATTTATGTGTAGGTAATCGTTTTAACATTTGTTTGTGAAGAAGAGTTTTCATCGCTTTTACAACGGGTCTCCATACAAGAACGTGGTTTGGTTGTTTAACGTCATGAATCTTCCACGATAGTACGGAACCCTTTATGCGCGAGCCCAACTCGCACTTGGCCAGTTTCTTTGCATAGAGGCATGTGCGTGGTTTCTTGATCCAGAATTAATTGTTTGCTTGAAGCTGAACCTACCTAACTACAAGGATAGATATAATGTATGTACAGTATAATAACATAATATCTATATATACGTTCCTATTGTACGACAAACTTACTAACAGTCATGATTTGTCCGATGTTTACCAGTTTACATACCGCTCGTCCTTACTACTAACGAAGACAAGAAAACTTGTTTAATAGTAAAACAATTTCCTCACTAGGGCGTGTATGTCACAGACAACTTTGAACACATATATGTGGATCAAATAAATGTTTGTACCTTCCGGAAGTCGAATCCTCAGCACGTCCTTAGTCGGTGACCTTATACCACCGCCATCTGTGCAATAAAAAAAAACTTTGTGCCGCCAACGACCTACTTAAAATCTTTGAAAATAACATAATGTGAGCTGAGGGTGAGCGGGTAGGTACCGAAGGTTGTGCCGGTGCGGAGGGCGGGGAGCGGGCGGGGACGGAGGCTGCGAGCGACAGCTGTTCGCGACAAAAACATAAAGACGCTGCCCCCTCCCCTCCCCGTGCCGCCGCCGCCCGCACCGTCCGCCTCGCACCTATCACCTGTGCTCGCCGGCCGGGTTCATTGCTTTTTGCACCCGAGCTCGCGAATTGTTTAAAATTTTAGCGTGCTGAACATTGCCCGTAATTACTATTCTTGTTTTTGATGCTGCGTAAAATGTTTACTTGAAAAACAATAAATATAAGGTTATAATATATTTCAATATAAAAAAAAATAACAGAATAAATGTCATTTTTATAGGTAGTTAATTTGTTATTAGTAGTACCTACTGTATACGGAGCGGCACGGCAGCCCTAAATAAGAAAATTACAACAAATCCAAGTTTCTGTTTATGGAGATTCATTTGTTCGCTGCGTCTCAGTACTATTGTTTGTCTGTTAGGTACTCCTTGAATTGAACGGCTCTATGATGTTCCTATTATTATGATCTCACCGGCAGATGTTACGACCTACAAAAAATATATTCAGCTGCGCATTGTACAGGCAGGGTTGGCTCAAGCAATATGATTTACGTGTTTTTTGGCACACTGAGAAAACGGGATGTGTTCGTTGCACAAGTGGAGCTCCGAACATGGGGTCTTACTCGTTGTTACCTGCTCCAATAAAGCTCATCATCATCTTAATTCATTTCACTGACAGCCCATTGTAAAAAATAGGGAAAAAGGAGGAGAGTCAATTTAACGGTGTCGTTTGCGTATATAGGGTAGATACATATGTAACGCAAGGAAATCGAGTTTGCCCAAATTTTTTTATTAATTAGGTAGGTATGTGAAATATTGCAAGTGTAAAAAGATAATAAAATATATCGATAATATTTGGTCGGAAGTAAGCTTGAAATTGCCACGACATTATGTAATTTTATACAAACACCGGGGAAACAGCAAAAAAAGGCTGAGTATATATTAATAGAATTATAATCAGACATGTTAACATGTAGTAACAAACCTATTGACATTTACTAACATCGACTTTACAGAGTTTTAATCAAATTTTATTAAAAAAACCATCAAAATTGAAGCTTGTCGGATCGCAGCGTTCAAGCAGGAGGTGGGAGCACTCGTCATCAGTCATAATCACTTGTTAAAGTAAAATAATTCACTGTTTTTAAATATTCTACAGTGTTTGTGGTATCACTTGTAGAATAGGAGCGCTTTGTGTTAATTTTGATTATGTTTAATAAAAAATATTAAGACTTCAAAGGCGATGTTAACAGATGTCAATAGGTTTGATAATTCATATCTGATTATTATTTTTATCAATATTCACTTTATTTCACACTCAACGTTTTTTTAATGTTCCGCTAATTGGGCCTGAGAATTTCAAACAAAAGTTACAACTGTAGATATAATATACCTACGATAATTTTTCAAAAACTATAATATATAAAATGAATAAATGTTTTATCATACATTTTTGTATGAAACTGTCAAAATACCAACTGTACATTAAGTTTGTAATCGCAAAAACTTATGTTTTTTATTATACTAAAACAATTTTCGTACTAAACGGGAAGTACCCTATAGGTTTTGAGTAATTAGGAAATGTATACCTTAATGAGTTTATTTTGTAATGAGGGTGTCCGCGATTTATAAAGCGCTGGGTTCGCTAGTCTGAGCAACGAGAGACAAGCTGGCTCACTAACTGGCTCTTAATCTTAATTGCCTTAGTATTCCTATTCTCCTATATTTACCTAGTTAAGCGAGCTGTAGCGTTGATACAGAAGCTTGAACTTTTTATTGCTTTAAGGTACCTTAGACTTAATATTAATTTCCAAATTATACAACCACACGTTCTTCTGAAAAAACCTTGACAGACAGACGGACAACCAAGTGATCCTATAAGGGTTCCTTTTGCCTCTTGAGGTATCATACCCTAAGAAGGTTATCTTAGTATATATGAAGTGATCGCCATAATAAATTATAACCCATCGGTTAGCTCTTGATTAGCGTCAAAGAAACTAATCTTCAAAAAGATGATTTTAAATATGCACAAGACACACGTAGGTGTAAATGTGTAATGTTACAGCAGGAATGATATGTCTAGCTCTGTAATATTTAGCCCTGCGGCGTGACCCGAGGGAGGGGCGCCGCCCGGCCGAAACCTTACGAGAGATAAGAATGCGGCGCGCGGCAGCTGCGCGTGCGCGGAATGCGCACCTGCCGCCGCCTGAACCACTACCGCTGGAAATATACTATACACCGATCATCTCACCGTCACCTGCCTCGCGCCTGATTTTCTTTGTGTTAGTTATCATTGTGGAGATTCGCACTGCGACCTCAGTTTTATGTTTTGACCGAGGGTTTGTCCAACTCTTACCACCTAAGACTAGACATGCACGCATTTACAATATACCTCAATACAGCGCACACATGACCAAACGTATATATGTATAAGCATTCGAGTTTTAAATAATCACGCCTTGCATTCTTCAGAGGAGTAAGCAAAAGTGAACATGTGGCACGCGCAGGTGGCAGGCGCGGTGAGTGCGGTGCAGAGTACAATCACGTCGGCTACAGTCGATCCTCCTACAGAAGGATCAAATTCACGCGCTAGTACGATATCTAAGAGTGCCACTGGCTGATAAGCTACCAAAGCAACTTCCAATTTAATTACTCATTAATTGACATAGGTACCTATTATAGTGATAAATGCTTATAATTTTTTAGGTTTCACCCATTCATTTAGTTAGAGCATTGTCCTTTCGATAAATAAAATATGGGTTAAATGGGCCTTTGTTTATGTAAAATTAATCGGAATGAGCTCGCGGCCGCGGTAAGGTAGAAAATCAGTGAGGTGGTCGGCGGCGGCAGGTGCGCAGCTGCACGCGCGCCGCAGCTGGCGCGCGGTATATAGCGCGCGCGCCGCGGCTCGGCCCGCACTGCGCAGCGCGCCGCCGACCACGACGCTGCTCGCTCCGTCTCGCGTCGCATCTGACATTCGCGCTTCGCACTACAACATGATCATCTGCCTCTCCGGATTCGTGATTGCCGGGTTCGTGCCTAGGTTTCATATCAGTTTTACTTTTGTCTTCAGTGTCATGTAAAAACTGTTGTTTTGAAATCGTAAAAGCTAATTTATTTTTCAAAACTTTTCATTGACAATGACACACCATGAAGCCCGATGCTCAATTTATTAGAAATTGTTTTGGTAGCCATCAGCAGTGTGTGTGTGTGGTTGTCCTGCAGTTGTGTGTGGCGCGTGACTTATCGCGGTGAATTGCTTGTTGCAGGACTTCCCCGACGTCGGTGCCACTCTCCGCGCGCAATGAAATCGTAAGTACTAATACACATTTTTTTTTTTTTTAACGGAACCTTTAAAACGCAGGATTTAAAATTAACTCATTAACATAAATAAATAAATTACTTACTTTTTAACTAACTTTGTTATTCATTATAAAACCACTGCATAAACACCAAACTAAGTAAAAGAGTTTACTCAAAATCCATAAAAAAGATGTAAGGAATGAAAATACAGTCAAAGACATGTGAACACGTCACACTAACAAAATATAATATACTCATTCAAATACTTACCTATACATACCATTTACATTATACTGATGTAGCTATACCTAAATGTTAAATATTTTATGATATTGTACCTGCAGTCAAACATCTCAATAGCTTTTGTGGGAACTTGTAATTAATAGATATTCTGAAAGTACCTACAAATAAATAAATAAATAATAATAATAATACATAACTTGAATTATATTCTTCGGTAGTCGGGTCAACTTAATAGTGATATGTACATAGGTATTGCTGGTTTATATTGATTTAAACTTATCCATATGATTCTCAAAATGTTTGTTGTTATAATCAAAAAGATGTATCAATTTGAACACATTTATTATGGTTGTCAGGGTGTAGTGGAGCGCATGGGCGTGAGTGTGGGCGGGTGCGAGCGCATGCTGGGCGTGGGCGTGGGCGGCGCGCGCTACTCGCCGCACCACCAGCAGCTGCTGGCGCAGTTCGCGCGCGCCGGCGGGGGCGCGGGGGGCGCGGGCGGGGGCGCGCCGCGCTCCAGCAGCTCGTCCGCCGAGTCCGTGTCGTCGCACAGCGCGTCGCCGCCGCCCGCGCCGCGCCCGCTGCAGCCGCCGCGCGCGGGCCCGCCGGCGCCCGCGCCCCCGCCGGGCCCGGCGCGCCACGCGCGCGTGCGCACGCTGTACGCCTGCCTGGGCGAGAGCGACGGCGAGCTGTCGTTCGAGCCCAACCAGATCATCACCAACGTGACGGCGTCGGGCGAGCCGGGCTGGCTGCGCGGCACGCTCAACGGCAAGACCGGCCTCGTGCCCGAGAACTACGTCGAGCCGCTGCCCTGAGCGACGCGGCCGACGCGACCGACCCCACACACCAAATATCATATCGTAGTCTTATGTTGTTGATTCTTTTGTACGTATTTGTATATTTTGTACATTGTAAATAAGAGTTTGTTGATATTTTAACTATTTATATTATACTTTGTTGTGAATTTTGTACCAAATATACTATGTATGACGTATTATTATGCGATGTCCGCTCGTGGATTGTAATGATAAAGATAAAGACTAATTTGAACGAAAACTGTATTTTTTTAATTTATTCCCAGTTAATAATAAATGTAGCAGGTTACATTAATCGTTAATAATAACATCTAAACGAAAACACGACAAGCGTTACATGGTAGGCGAAGCGACACGACGCAGAGAAACGAAACTACATCTTAAAATAATATCTATCTATAATTATATCAAGCGGGCATCCCACACCCCGCCCCTCACAGCGTCACTCTCCACTCCCTCACTATACACCCCGCCCATCACAGCGTCACTCTCCACTCCCTCACTAAACACCCCGCCCATCACAGCGTCACTAACGACTCAGTCACTGTAAACTTCGCCGCCTCACAGCGTCACTCTCCACTCCCTCACTATACACCCCGCCCATCACAGCGTCACTCTCCACTCCCTCACTATACACCCCGCCCATCACAGTGTCACTCTCCGCTCCCTCACTATACACCCCGCCCATCACAGCGTCACTCACCACTCAGTCACTGTATACTTCGCCCCTCATAGCGTCGCTCTCCACTCCCTCACTATACACCCCGCCCCTCACCACTCAGTACTCACTCACTGTACACTTCGCCCCTCGTAGCGTCACTCTCCACTCCCTTACTGTACACCCTGCCCCTAACAGCGTCACTCTCCCTCACTGTACAAGTTACTCATTATCGTGTCCCGCACACCGCCGAGGCATGGCTCAGTCACCGGCAGCGGAGGCACTGTGTTCTGTTAGGTTGGAATTTGATCGGATCAAATCAAGTTTAACAATCCCGTAATACGGACGCACGTCGCACAAGTCAGTTACGTGCCGCGCGGTCCCTTCAGACGCGGGGCTCAGCGAGTGCCGCGGGGGCGCGCCCCCCCCGCACCGAATTAGCTGCGCGCGTCCGCCAGCGCTGCGCCCCCCGCGCCCACCGCCGCGCCCCCCGCGCCCCCGCCCGCGCCCGCCAGCCGCTCCAGCTGGCGCGCCTCGCCCGCGCGCACCACGCGCAGCAGCGCCGAGTACTTGTCCCGCAGAGCGCGCAGCCGCGCCGCGCCCTCCTCGGCCGCGTGCCGCGTGGCGCGCTTCAGCTCCGCCACCGTGGCCTCGCGCGCCGCCAGCGCCGCCTCCAGCTCGTGCGCGCGCGCCGTGGCTGCCTCGGCGCGCGCCGTGCTGGCCTCGGCTTCGGCCTCGGCGCGGGCCCAGGCCGCTCGAAGCGCGCGCTCGTCCGCCGCCGCGCGCTCGGCGGCCGCGGCGCCGGCGCCGCCCGCCGCGCCCGCCCCGGCCGCCGCGCCCAGGCGCGCCTCGCGCTCCGCCAGCACCAGCAGCTCGCGCCGCAGCCGCCGCACGTGCTCGGCGCGGCGCTCGGCGGCCAGCGCGGCCTTGGCCAGCGCCTCCACGTGTCGCGCGGCCTCGAAGGACTCGCCGCGGGTGCGCTGCAGCTCGGCCGCGTCCAGCGCGCGCTGCGCCTCCGCCTCGCTGAGCGCGGCCTCGGCGCGCAGGCGCTTGTCGCGCTCCTCGGCCAGCGCGGCCTCGAGCCCGGCGTCGCGCTCGGCGGGCGCGGCGGGCGCGGGCGGCGGCTGCAGGCGCGCGCGCAGCTCGTCGCGCTCGCGCTGCGCGGCGCGCACGCGCTCCTGCAGCGCGGCGTTCTGCAGCTCGAGCGCGCGCACCTGGCGGCAGCGGCCCAGCAGGCGGCGGTTGCGCTCGGCGTGCGCGTCGCGGCGCCAGCGCTCGTACATGAGCTGCGCGTGCGCCAGCGCCAGCTGCTCGGCCAGCTCGGCACCGCCGCCGCGTGCTCGCCCCGCGTATAGCTCCGACATGTATGCGTCTAGTCGCTCGCACGGCTGGCTCGACTCCACCGACTAACAATTACCAAATTGGCCTTAGACTAATTGCATAAAAAGTCCAAATTATTTTTATGTAATACTCATTACCCATTGACTCTTAATTTTCGGATCCAACAAGTAATCTATATATAAATTAGAATATCTATTTTGCGATTTTCCTGAGCTCGTAAGGAAACGTGGGCTACCACTTACAGACAAAATTCTTATATGATAAGGGCTTGTAGGTCATAAAATTCTATGGCTGTTAATTTATTTATTTATTTATTTAGTTCATGGAAGACTTACAGCTAACAAAAACACAATAAATGAGGAAGCAATATTCACCAGTAAGCCAATTACAAGTCCTCGCGCTTAGAATTACACTAGAAATACAAGTAAGACGCAAGCACAGACAGCAGTACACGACTCAAATTGGTAAAGACAAAAAAATAAAATAAATGACAAAGTATAATATAGAACTGCTTAAAATAACTGCTGTCACTTAAAAAATTGTAGGCTTAAGCACCTTCTTGCAGAGTTCACACTAGTTACAAAAGGATCCAAATCATGTCGCTTGCATATCTCATTAAAATGTCTGCTTGCACGCACAATATAGCTGTTCTGCCTATAATTCGTTGATGAATGAA
Organism: Diachrysia chrysitis; assembly: GCA_932294365.1. Lineage (NCBI taxonomy): Eukaryota > Metazoa > Arthropoda > Insecta > Lepidoptera > Noctuidae > Diachrysia > Diachrysia chrysitis. Next base: position 46,713 of record OW028659.1, on the reverse strand, counting down.
GAACACAGATCGGAGGGTTATTACGTAATTTTTTTCTGGGCACATTAAAGTAAAATTTGGACAATAGTTCAGGACTATCAATATCATTGTGGAGGATTTTCAACAAAAACAGACAGTCTGCAATGTTACGTCGTTCTACTAGTGGCAGTAGGTGGAATTTCTTACAGAGTCGAAGATACTCAGCTGAGTCATATGGAACCTTTTGATGAAAACAAAGATATTTTATGAAACGTTTTTGAATATTTTCAATGCGGTCGATGTATTTATGATACCGTGGATTCCATATCTGAGATGCATACTCGAGTTGACTCCTTACGTATGTACAATACAATGTTTTGAGCGTTTTAGCCTTCGTAAAACACTTAGAAAGCCGCATTATAAAACCAAGTAGTTTAGATGCTTTTTTAACAATAGCTCCAATGTGTGCATCATAAACTAATTTACTGTCTTGATAAACGCCCAAATCACGAATTGTATAGCACCTCGACAAGATATCGCCAGCCAAAGTATAGGTAGTGACCAGGACCGCACGTTTCCTAGTGTAGGTAATAACGGAGCATTTAGATGGGTTGAGATCTAGTTTATTAGCCCGACAGTACTCTTCGAGCCGACATAAATCAGCTTGAAGTGCAAGCATGTCATCAAGCGATGCAATAGCGGCAAAAATTTTCATATCGTCGGCAAAACATAATAGTTTGGATGAATGGAAACACTGATCGATGTCGTTCACATAAACCACAAATAAGAATGGACCGAGTAACGAACCTTGAGGTACTCCACTGGGCACGTTTACCCAGCTAGATACATAGTTGTTAATAACTACTGCTTGTGACCTGTTATCAATATAAGAAGAGAACCACCTTAGCAGGTCTCCACGGATGCCTATGTGTCTTAATTTCATTATTAGGGATTCGTGCTCGATCCGATCAAACGCCTTGCTGTAGTCAGTGTAAACCACATCGACCTGCTCACCATTATCCATAGCTTCTGTTATGAAGTCATTAAATAAAATCAGGTTAGAAGTGGTAGACCGCCCTTTTAAAAACCCATGCTGAAAAGAGCTCAACGAGTTAGCTAGGGCAGGATATAATTGGTCATAGATAATCCTCTCAAATATTTTAGCAATTATGCACAGTTTAGAAATAGGCCTGTAATTAGTAATCTCAGTCTTTGAACCCTTCTTATGCACAGGTGTGATATACGCAGACTTCCATACTCTAGGGACGACACCTTGAGACAAGGACTTGGTGAACAATATTGAGATAGGAAAAGCAATAGAAGGTGCGCATTGAATAAGGAATTTAGAAGGTATATTGTCAGGGCCAGCACCTTTAGAAGGATCCAGGTTGCGAAGTAGACCAGTCACAATATCAACATTTATTTCAATGTGACAAATGTCTGACGACGTTCCATCATAGTCGGGAGTGAGGTCAGTGGATGCACTCGGAGAATTAGGTGAAGTGGGGTCGAGAAAGGTTGATAGGAAGTAAGACGAAAAGGCCTCACAAATAGAATCCCCAGAAAGAAATACTTCATTATTATAGTTTAAAGTATTAGGAATAGCGTTGGATTTATAGCGGTTTTTAACATAGGACCAGAAATGTTTAGGGTGGTTTTTAATTAAATTTTCAGTTTGATTAAGATAAGATTCATAACAAGTAGCTTCCATTGTCTTCACTCTTTCACGTAAATATTTAAAAGTTAACTCGTCAGATTTGTTACCATAAATTTTGAATTTTTTTAAGAATTTATATTTCTCCTTAATTGTTTTGATGAGTGATGCACTATACCAAATTGGATATGAATTATTACGAATTAGCTTTTGCGGTATATATTTATTTAGTAATTGTTTGATAGTGTCCATAAAGAATGCAACAGAGTCATCTAATGATCTAATTGAGAACTCATGATCCCAGTTAATAACAGAAATTTCTTTGCTTATTGAATCAAAATCGCCTTTACTGTACAAATACCGCAAACGAGGTGCATGATCAAGGGGAGGAAGTTCGAAGGTATCTACATTAATTAATAAAGCCGGGTGATATGGATCAATAGGTACTAAAGGATCAGCACACTCACTAACACAGGCAATCTTATTTGAGAGGACCAAATCTAACAGTTTCCCCTGCCCATTAACGACCCCATTATACTGACCAAAGTCCAGCGTGCACAACTCATCCACCAGCAGGCATTCGTCACTAGTGGCGGGGTTCACTGGGACAAGTGAAAGATTATTGGATGGAGATTATTCACTCATATTAAAGTCACCCAAAACTAAAAATACATCGGATGTCTTATTCAGAGCAGTTTGATTCAATTTTGACAGGAAATTATTAAGTTGTTGCGAAAACGAGAACCCCCTGTTTTGTTTACATAAGTAAACCGCGCAGATATATATATTCGTGTGTTTACGTGACTTAATTTTTTTAAGCCGTAAATTGACCCATATATCCTCCGCCGTGGAGTGAAGTAGCGGTTGCGGAGTGACAGGCAACTCCTTACGCGTCGCAATGAGTACTCCACCACCCCTGGTTTGTCCAGTAATTGTGTAGTCCCGGTCACGACGCCACACCAAGTATCGGTCATCGAATAACTCTGAGTTTAACACACCATCTAATAACCACGTCTCTGTTAAAACAATAATATCGTATGAATTAATGAGTACCTGACGATAAAACGAGTCTGTTTTTGTTCGCAATCCCCGTACGTTCTGATAGAACACAGTCAGACATTCATTACTGTTATTAGCCATTACTAATAGCATAAACAATGATTGAATAAGCATCAATAATATTAAAACATAGAATTAACAGCCAAATAAATTCTAGATAAATAACGATTGCGCATAGAAAAAATATATAATATAAAAGTGGGTAAAAATAAATTAGTTCAATAGAATTGTGCAACTCATCCAATGATCGGCGCGTGCGAGCAAGCAAGCAACGATATATCACGAGCCTATGCGTAAGCGAGATGCGTATATAGCGGATAGTTACAACTCGAAGACAAATAGCGCGATAAGGAATACAATAGTGGATCATTAGCGATACAGAGGTGCTAAACCTTTTGCAAAAATAAATCAAACAACGTTTACCATGCAAAATTCGACAGATTTTAAATTTAAATAAGTAAAAATATACTAAGTGAATATAAAAACTGTTTACAATATTTTGTTTAAATCCAAGACTTTTCGCACTATAAACGTTTTGCAGTTAATGTCTTTCCGCACGTGAATTTTACCGTGTTTCACCCATACAAATTCATAATGTTTCTCTTTGGCTATAACTTTAACTTCGTTCAATAATTTCTTGGATTCTACACTTAGATGGTCGTTAACATAGATACGTTGAGGTGCTCCCTGGAAACCTATGTCAGAAGTGGATAGGTCCTTAACAGCGCGCGCAGCTGCTATAAAGTCTTCCTTTACATATCTGTTAAGGAAGCTCACTATCACCAATTTCTCATTTGAATTGTATATAGGAACCCTTGAAATGTAGTTAATTTGGGTCTTAGCACAAGTGTAATTTGTTCTACGGCAGATGGCGTCTACGATAGTGAACAAATTTTCATCCTTCTTTAGAGGTACACCTTTTATTTCAACATTATTAAGCCGGGAACGCTGGTCACTGGAAGAGAGCTCTAGTTTTGTTGAGGCCAATTCTGCTTGTAGCGAAGAGACGGTGGCTTGGAGCTTTTCAAACTCGGAGGCTTTAGCCTCTAGCTCAACAAGTCTAGTGTCGAAGTCGTCGAGTCTGCCACTATAGAAATCGCAGCTCTTTTTGACCTCAATCAGCTCCTCTTTGATGGATCTAATGTCATTTACTAATGTTGGCAAATTCAACAGCTGCTGCTTCATTTCGCGAATCTCACTCAGCACAATATCCAGTGAGGCGGGTTGTGGTGAAAGCAGAGTCGGCGACGATTTACACGCAGAACATTTCCACTGTCCTCTTCGATCTGCGCCCAGTTTCCTCCAACTCGCCTCAGATACACCCGCACAAGAAAAGTCCAAAAGCTTTTTGCAACTTGCACATTGCACCCCATCGTTGAACTGACTATTGCAATTTGCACACGACTTCATCACTAACAAAATAGTTAAAATTGAGATTATAATAAACGCAAATTAAGATAATCGTAAAAAGGTTGACGATCTATTTATTGAGCCAAATGCGTACTGTGCTAGTGCGTGCTCATATGACAACTGATTAATGTAGATATTGATCTGTTCCACACCAATATTTCTTCCTTTACTAATTTATACTGTGTTCTTAAGTTAGCTGTAAGTTTTCCAAATAAGATAAAATAAAAAAAAAATATATAAAATGTATTTTTATTTTATGATGTGAACATCCACTAAAGAATTTTTGAAAATTCCACCCCTAATAGGGAAAGGGTATGAACGCTACTGATTAGAAATAAGAAAAATATAAGTTGTAATATAACGCTGGGAATAAGGATGAACGCTACTGATTAGAAATAAGAAAAATATAAGATTTTTTAAATCTACCCTCTAAGAGGGTGAATAGTTTATATGAGGAGTTCTTCATTTTATGTCGCGTACAGACAAGAATTGCGTGTTTATGGCACTACGAGCGTTACATGTAGCACTCGCGCCGGCGCTAACTCGTCGGCTACCTATCGGCTTTCAGCGCAAACACAAGGCGCTCGCAGTGCACGTTAGGAACGCGTTCGTAGCGGTTTTATCGTGTGGGCGATCATGATATAGAGTGAGCAACGATCGCTTGTTCTTAACATTTGATGGTATGTCAGTCATTTTCTTGGCAGAAAAGTAGTAGTAAGAAGTATACTAACCGTGCGCCGAGCGTCATCCGGCACCGAGCGGAAGTAATCGGCGAGAAGGAACTCGTAAGGCTCCGGCCACGTGTCTACCGTCTGCACGGCCATCTCGCGGCGCGCGCCCCCCCGCGCCGGACTGCAGGACGCGGCGCGGCGCGGCGGGGGCGCGGAGCGGCGGGCCGCCAGCGGGGGCGCGGCGCGCCGCGGCACCCGCGCGCGCTCCGCCCCCGCCGCGCCCAGCGCCTCGCCCCACGCGTCCGCCGCCGCCGCGCGCGCCGTCAGCTCCAGCACCTCGCGGTCCTCCACGTTCAGCGGCTCCAGCAGCGCCGCGTCGGGCGGCGGCGCGGGCCGGCTGGGCTCCGGCCGCGCCACCGCGCCCGCCGGCGGCGGCGCGCCCGCGAATGGCACGGGCGACTCCGCCGCGCGCCGCTCCAGCGCCACGCGCGCCAGGCGCGACGAGTACGCGTCGGGCGCGCCTGCCCCGGGGGCGCCCGGCGCGGAGGACGGCGACGTCTCCTTGCGCGGCGGTGACGCCGGCCGGGAGCGCCGCCCGATGGCGCGCACGGCGCTCGAGTCTCCCGGGAAGCGGAACTGGGCGCGAGTCTCTCGTGCGGGCGTGTTTTCCGGAGTGGCCTCCACTGCAGCTTCGGGCGGCTCGACGGGGTCTGCCTCCGCCGGCAACGGTGTATGTGGCGCGGAGTCGGCACCGCAGCGGTCGCCCAGTGCGAACCACGGCTCCGCCCCGGGGCGTAGGGCCGCGGCCGTGCGGGCCGCGTGGGCGCCGGAGCCGGGCGCGGGCGACGCGCGCGCAGGCGGCTGCACAGGCGCTCCGGTCACTGCCATCGGCAGCGGCGACGGCGCGGCGTCCTCGGCACGCGAGTGTAGCGACAGGCGGCGACATTCCGCCACCACATCGTGGTACTCCAGACGCGCCCAGCGACCTGGGTCGGCTTCACGCAAGCGGCTACCGGTCACTAACGCGGGATGTAGTCGAACAGAATCGGCAAGCACGCTCACGCCGCGCTCCCAAGCGTCGCGCGCATTATTGGCAGGCAACTCGGCTCCGTGCGCGCGTAGCGCTTCAACCAGCGTGCATGGATGAGTAGCATAGAGCGCGTGGAACAGCGCTAGTTGAGCCAACTGAAGGTGAGCGCGCGTGGCGGGCGAGGGCGGGGGCTCGAGCGCGGCGGGGCGCAGCAGCGCGTCAGCCAGATCGGCGGGGTGCGCGGCGGCCAGCGCGGGCGCGGCGGGCAGCAGCGCGGCCAGCGCCAGCAGCGCGTTCAGCAGCGGCAGCGCGTCGCGCTCGAGGCGCGCGGCGCGCAGCAGGTCGCGCGCCAGCGGGTGCGCGGACAGACGGTGCAGCCAGGGCGGGCGGCGCGCCACGAGCGGTGCGAACGCGGCGAGCGCGTGGTGGCGCTGGACGCGCTCGCCACGCAGCTGCTCCTGCAGCGCGTCTAGCAGGTGGCGCGCGTGCAACTCGGGCGCGCGCGCCAGCAGGTCGAGCGCGCGCGCCGAGCCCGTGCGCGCATGGTAGGCGAGCAGCGCGCGCGTCAGCCAGGGCTCGCGCACGCCGCAGTAGAGCGCGGCGAGCGCGTCGGCCGCGTCCCGCGCGCCCGCCGCTCCTCCCTCCAGCAGCGCGAACACCTCGCCCGCCTCGCACGCCGCCAACATCTCCAACCGCCTGCTGGACATCTCCACTACTGAGTTTCATTCACATACACGCAGTCCATACTCATCCAATAATCTGATGTTTTAATTATAAAAACTTAAAGTTGAATCTTCATCAATCACAGAGCTTAACATGTGGATTGACAGGTGATCAAATGTTTGTGTTGATACCTTTTCAGCCGTTTAGCAGACCGCATAATGAACGAATATGTGAAAAAAATTGTGCAACTATACAAGAAGCACCTAAAATAAACAGTGCATTTATCAAATATCACCATTCCAGCATTTGCTGGCCTATGTGGTGTTTTTTTATACTGCACTAGCTTTTGCCCGCGGCTTCGCTCGCGTTAAGAAGTATTATTATTAATTAGGTATAGTTTTTGCGGCTTTACTTTTGTTTAGCGTGTAAAATTTGTTAAATATCAAAATCCTATTTAAGCGGACGTCTTCATCATAGTAGCTTCAATGTTTAATTTCAGTTCAATCAGTCGAAAATCTAAGAAGATTTATACAAACTTTCATCCCCTATTTTATCCCCTTAAGGATGGAATTTATAAAAATCCTTTCTTTGGGAAAGCCTACGTCATAGTAGCTTTATGCATGCAAAGTCTCAGCCCGATCGGTTTCCTTGGTGACGCCCAATTCGCAACGGGCCGTGCAGCAGAAATCGTAATATTTTAATTTTGCCATAACTTCAAAACCAAACGTCCAATTTTTATCATTCAAAGACCAAATATTATCTACATAAACTGTAGTTAGTGATGAAATGATTTATTTTGATAAGGATTAATAGCATGAGTAAAATAAACTCGTTTAAATGAAGTCCAAAAAAAATTCAAGATTTTTAAATAAATAAATATTTGTGCCTCTTTTTTGTAGATATTTATAAGATCTACAATTAATTAGAACATTTTATGGTTCTATCTTTTATAGTTTAGGCAGCGTACGCAAAATAAGTAACTTTTCTGGTTGATTTTTTACACCGTGTCCGAAAAACCCAAATATCTTACGGAACCCTATTTTTTTCCAAAATAAAATATAGCCCATGTTACTCGTGGATAATGTAGCTTTCGAATGGTGAAAGAATTTTTAAAATCGGCCCAGTAGTTTTTGAGCCTATTCATTACATCCAAACAAACAAAGTTTTCCTCTTTATAATATTAGTGTAGAAGTGTAGATGTAATGTATTGTTAACCAAGATATATATTTTTTTATATATACTATTTTTCTAAATAACTATAGTAAGACCAGGAGTTTAACTGGTATATTATTTTTAACATTAAAATATATTACATTGTGTTTTGATTTTATGATTTACTAGCTGACCTGGCAAACGCTGTTTTGCCATATAAATGTAAAAAATAGGGGTTGATGGTGGAAGGGTGAAAATTAAGTACCTACCTACCCTACTCTACGTTACTACTATACTTACCTACTCTACCTACCCTACCCTACCTAACTACCCTACCCTACCTTACCTAACCACCCTGCCTACCTACCCTACTTACCTACCCTACCCTACTCTAACTACCCTACCTATTTTCTCATTCAGTCACTCACCTTTCGTTTATGAGGTTGAAAAAAATTTTTTTTTTTCTTTCATAGAGCCTTCTCCTGACAATAACCATTCACGCCAGCGTGAATGTCTGGCCATTCACGCGTGATAGCGTGACCAAGGGAAATAGGGATTCATTTTTATATTTATATAGATTAATATGATTTATTCAGTTTAATACAAACAATAAAAGATGAACACTAATTATTATTGATGTACAATAATTATAAAATTGTTTTCAGGTGTTACACAATTTTGAGCATCTCTACAATCCAATAATAAATATAAAAGTACAATTATAAATATTTAGGTATAATATAATATATACGTAAATATATACATATACATATCATTTATAGTATATGTATATGTATATATACATTACAGTCCGCCAACTCTTTATTCTGGATACAATAACGAAACAACACTCCACGCTGAACTACGACCCGAAGCTGGTTGAAAACCGGCGCAGAAAAGATATTGTTTGTAATAAAACAACCTTTAAAACAAGTTTTGCTCAACGATTTTTCTATTACCAAGGTTGCAACCTTTATAATAAGGCTAACAGAATACTTTCAATTTACGCTTTACCAAAAACCAAATGTAAAGCTGTGGTTAGGGATTGGTTACAAAATCTGAGTTACGATGCTACGGAGAAATTACTTCACTGAATCAAAATAACACACACACACATACACACACACACACACACACACACACACACACACACCCTTACACACTCACGCACACACACGCGCACGAACGCGCACACACCCACATGCTACACGTAACACATGAATATACCTAGGAGGCCTTGTTTTATTATTATGTAAAATGTATGAAAAGAGGCTATGTTTTGAATTTTGTATTATTATAACCGTCGCTCCACACTATAAAGAACTCACTATTCTTATCTTAAGTTTCAGAACAATATGTTAAACCTGATTACCGTGGGGTGAGGGCCTGGTGATCCGTAACACAGGTATACACCTATAATGGACACCAGCTCCTCACATACACTGGGCAAGACTTACATACTGTAACTTATTTACCATGTAACTTGTATTGTGAGGAGAAATAAATAAATATTATTATTATTATTATTATTATTATTATTTAATTATGAGTGGAAGAAAAATGTTACTTTACACATCATTTAAATAGTATATTTTTTTTGGGAATTGCGTATGTTAGGCAGCAGCACATTCCACAGTTGAAGTGCATGCACAGAAATGGTCAAAAGATAGAAATCAGTAGTATAAGATTAAATTTTGAGATGACACTTGAGGTGGGATCTGCAGAGGACATCAGGGTAACTTATATAGGATAAGCACTCAACCAAGTAGGACAGATAGAGAAGGTTATGTTATGAAGAATTATTGTATACATCATACACACATAGAATGCGAAATTGGTCGGGGAGTCACTTGAGTTCTTTGCTTTTAATAAAAAATATTAAAAAATAAAGACTAGCAATTGAGTTTTGTTGACCATGCTCAGTGAAGATTTTAGAAAAGTGAACTCTAAGCAAAAAGTCTTACAGTTATAAACTTGGAAACATAATACTTATTAAGTTAAGGATAAATAGATGACAAGAGTTGTACATAGGACTAGAGAGCACTACCATACAGAAGTTTTTGGGGATTTAGCCCTTAGGTCTACTTTGATCTGCCACTGTGGCTATTGGAGAGAGTATAAATGAATGCCTTATGTCAAAGTTGGTAGACTACAACACTGTATTTCACAACAGTCTCCACTACTTACATACATTGTACTGAACACTAACAATATTTAAACAATAAGCTAACATTTTATTATTCACATCACCATCACATTCTTATCCTCATAACATTGTATACAAAATATCTTTACTTATGTTGAGCTCCCTGGCACAAAAATGAATATTCGCTAGCGACGGCAAAGTTGAAGTAATATAGATAGACATCAAAGATACCGACTCTCCTAGCTACAACTACATTTATTACTTATTCTCGCTCACTCCTGCGCTACTGGCTTAAGTCACCGTTACTACGTAGTTATTTACGTGTTTTGAGCCTACGTACCAATCAGCAGTTCGGAGAGAAGATCCCTGAGTCACTGAGGCAGGAGGAATCTTGATTTATTTACTGAGACTAAAGTTCAGGTTTAATCAAATACGAAAATAGTTTTTTGATGATTTTACGGTATATAGCTAGTTTGGTTATAATGCAAAAATGCGACTTTACGATAGTAATTTTACTATAACGACACACCGCAATCTACTTTGATGACATTTGGTTGATTGGTGCTGATCTTCCTTCATATTCCCTGCTGTTCATTTGACACTGACAGCAAACTATCACCCATGGAGTAAATCTGTGTCTACAGCGCCAATTTATTCACAAAACATTGTTAGAAAACAGGTTAGGAGTGTGGCTTGAATGTTTTGCTGCATCATAATAGTCGATCATGCTAGGCCACACTTCATGCATACCCCTAATTTAGGTTATTTAAATAATTTTGGGCTGTAGACACGGATAAAGGATGCCATAGATTATTGCTATTTAGAAAAAATTCTTTGTCAAGAAAAATATTTTTCCGAATTTTGCTCTTAGGCTGTGTCTACTGCCCAAAATTCTAACGTAACATTTGTAAGATAATATAAATTAGGGGTATGGTATGACCTAACATGATCGACTGTTTTTATTCGGCAAATCATTTCGGCCACACCCCTAATTATTGTTTTTTTTCAATGTTATGTTCAAAAACTGACACAGCAGACCAGACTTCAGAGGAAAAAAATATATAATGCCATATGTCAACGTCAAACAAACTTGAAACTTCATAGATATTTTTGATTGATAGAAATATAATAACCTAACTTATCGAGGTTTTGTCACTAAAATTTCACAACAATTTTAAATACTTCAAAGATGTATGGGAATGAAGTTATAAATATTATTTGAATTTGAATTTATTACAACAATTTAATTATTAAAAGAAAAAGTTGTTCCTTGTCTTAGTGGAAAGTGACAAATAGTTTAGTGATGCTCAGAGCGGTATCTACGATTTATGTCGAGGGCCAGGCACTCGAATTACTTTCGTCTGCCAGAAGAGATGTGTACAAGCTCTTTCGTGAGTCTATTTCCAATAAATTTTTCGACTTGCCGTACAGTAGGTGTCTTAAATTTAACACTAACTTATAACCGAGAGGTAGGTAATTAGACAGAATAACAATTTAGTACACTGTAAATTTTACAAATAATTGGCGGTAAAATTAAGTTATTTTCCCGTTGTAAATGATCCATGATTAGCAAAAATTAACTTAGTAATTTGGTAAATAGTTATAATTTATGTCCATACTTCTGTGTTTCATCTTTATCTTGTTACTAGCCGTATTAAAATGCCAGCTAATATAAAGTTACCAGTTGGTGAGGTGAAGAGACTATATCCCAAGCTTTGGAGAGTGAAATACCTACTTGATAAATTATTAAATCATTAGATGTTTAAAATTTATTTCCAACTATATTTTTATCTATTTAAACAGATGTGACTTGTGTGTAGCGTTGTGATGTCTGTCAGGTGTGTATTGTAGTATACTGTGTTGCAGGCACCAGCTCACTGTCCACACAGGCCGCCTCACAGGTAAACCCTCACATCTGTTTGTATCATGTCATACTTAATATGTTCATGTATTATGGAACTCATAATACATGACTCAACAGCACACAAATATGTTCATTGAACATTTGTTAAATTGTGCAGACATGACCAGATAATAACTTACTGGTACAGGCAACCACTCTCAATATTATTGAAAAAAATTTATTTTCAAGCTTCCAAGGAAAATAAAAAGCTATAGAACGGTATGTGTCCTTACTTATAAATGATTCAGTAATATGTAGTACATACTAACTTTGACTTTTTGGTTATAGGGGCAAAAATTAACCCCTTCCTTTTTTTAGGATTTAGGCTTATGTTATGTCAGTTGCTTTCATATTTATAATTATTAGTATGGGTAGGAAATGAATATCAAGGCACCTTGTGCATTGGAAAGCATGTTAAGGCCGTTGTACCCAACTGTCATAATTATGTTGATCTTTGAGTCTTTCACATTAGTTAAGTTATTACAATTCTGACAATGTGCTTGGGAAAAGGCTAGACAGAAGAAATCTACTTGAATGTTACTTGTATAAGTGACGATTTTTTGTTTAATTTAATTTTAGTCTAAATTTAATAGACTCATATTCATTAATATATAAAAAGGAAGTTATTTAAAGGTTTTATTTATTTACTAGCTGTTTCCCGCGGCTCCGCCTTCGTAGATGACTGTTATCGCAGCGATAAGTAGCCTATCTACCTGTGTACCAAATTTCTCTTAAATCGGTTTAGTAGTTTTGGCGTGAAAGCGCGACAGACAGACAGATTTACTATTAGGAAAGATTTATTTTGCTACTTATTAATTTTTATTTTCCACAGTAAACACTTGTTTTCCCAACTCTGACATTGGCAGAATCGTTGTGTTGACGACAAAGCTACATAAAACAAAAATTTAATTAAATCCTAGTTATTAAAATATATGAATGATACCTCATGCAAGTTGCCTGACCGTTAATTGGTTGTGTGGAGTGTCCTTCACCCCAAAGCATGTTTCTAGGCTCAACTTTTTTTATTAATTTTTTATTTAGTTGTAGTAGATAAATAAATGTTACTATTAAAATTCAATCGCGAGAAGTATTCACCACCCTATTTATAAACATTTAAAAAATGAAGTTGTCGGTGCAGACGGTGCTGTCGTCACCAAGAGGCAGAAATGAGGCCACGTCTGCGCCTCCAGCGCCTCCGCCCCCCGCGGGCGCGCCTCCGCCCCCGCCGCCGCCGCCGCCGCGCCGCGCCTGGCCGCTGGCCGCCACCGCGCTCGCCGTCACCGCGTCACTCGGCGGGGTCAGTCTGCTGCACGATCGCTTCCCACACCGCGCTCTTCGCCGGTTCTCTCCGGCTAGTATTAACGGCGGGCGCTCACTATTCACAGGTGTATTTTTACCGCAAGTTGAACGATGACAGCAACAAGCCCCTCCAAGAAACATCGGACGTAGTGCGAGCACCCGAGTCGGGGGAGCCTGAGGAGCCGGCGCCGATCCCTAGCACAGGCGAAGCGATTCCGCGGCGCGTGCAGTTCCTACTGGTGGGCGCGGGCACGGCATCGTTCGCCGCAATGCGCGCCATACGCTCGGCGCGGCCTGATGCGCGCGTGCTCATGGTGGGCGCCGAGCCCGAACTGCCGTACATGCGGCCGCCGCTCAGCAAGGAACTGTGGCGCGAGCCCGACCTGGCGGCGCGCGCCCCGCACCTGGACGCGCTTTCGTTCCGCCAGTGGAACGGCCGGCGCCGCACCGTGGCCTACGAGCCGTCCGCCTTCTACACGCCCGTGGAGCTGCTGCCCGAGAGCGCGGGCGGAGCCAGCGTGGCGCGCGGCTGGCGCGTCGTGCGCCTGGACGTCAACAAGCACGAGGCCGAGCTGCGCGCGCCGGGCCAGCCGCCCGTGCTGGTGCAGTACGAGAAGTGCCTGGTGGCCACGGGTGAGTGTCGGGGCGCCGGGCCGGCCGCGGCGCCTGCCCGCGCCGCTCACTGTGCGTGTTGCAGGCCTGCGCGCGCGCCGGGCGGAGGCGCTGCGCGCGGCGGCGGCGGCGGGGCGCGCGCTGGCGCTGCGCGGCGTGCGGGACGCGGCGCGCCTGGCGCGCGAGCTGGAGCGCCCCGACGTGCGCCGCGTGGCCGTGCTAGGCGGCGGCTTCCTGGCCTCCGAGCTCAGCGCTGCGCTCGCCGAGCGACGTGAGTGTCCCTACCTGCGTACTCCGCCCGAGCTGAGTGCGCGCTGACGCTGTTGCCGTTACAGTGATGTCGGAGGGCCGCGTGGTGATGCAGCTGTTCCGGGAGGGCGCGCCGCTGGCGAGCGTGCTGCCGCCGTACTTGGCGGCCGAGGCTGCGCGGCGCCTGCGCGAGGCGGGCGTGACGTTGCTGCCGGACGGTAAGTGCGTCGTCTCCTTTCACTTATTCTTCTCTATCTCCGGCTGACCGTCGTCTTTCTTTGTAGCCGAGGTGGTGGAGGGCGCCCCGGAAGCGCAGGGCGTGAAGCTGCGGCTGGCGTCGGGCGCGGACGTGCAGGCCGACCTTGTGGTGGAGTGCGTCGGTAGCGAGGTGGACGACGAGCTGGCGCTGGCCTCGCACCTGGAGACGCACCCCGAGCTCGGCGGGCTGCTGGTGAACGCCGAGCTGCAGGCGCGCAGCGACGTGTACGCGGCCGGTGATGTGGCCTGCTTCTACGACGTGGTGCTGGGTCGGCGCCGCGTCGAGCACCACGACCACGCGGTTGTGTCGGGCCGCCTGGCCGGCGAGAACATGGCCGCCATCGGCCCACCCAAGCACTACACGCACCAGAGCATGTTCTGGAGCGACCTGGGCCCGCAGCTGGGCTACGAGGTGCGCACGCGGACCCGCCCCTCCCGCCGCGCACCTCGCCCCCGCTGACCCGCTGCTTTCCCGCAGGCTATAGGCATCATCGACTCGCGGCTGCCCACGGTGGGGGTGTTCTCCGCAGACGCGGTGGCGGAGTGCGCGACGGCCGCGGAAGGCGCGGCGGAGGCGGCGCTGGCGGTGGGCGCGGACGCGGTCGGGGGCGCGGCGCCCGCCCCCGCGCTCGCGCCCGCGCCCTCGCCCGCGCCCGACGCCGCGGGCCGGCGCTACGAGCGCGGCGTGGTGTTCTACCTGCGCGAGCGGCGCGTGGTGGGCGTGCTGCTGTGGAACCTCTTCAACCGCATGCACGTGGCGCGGCAGGTACGCGGCGCGCTGGTCCAGCCCCGCTCGGGCGCTCGTTCGCTCGGGCGCTCGCTCGCTCGGGCGCTCGCTCGCTCGGTCGCTCGCCGCTCGCCGCTCGCGCTCACCGCTGCGCTTTGTCCGCAGGTGCTGGCGCAGGGCGAATTCGAGGACTTGTTCGAGGTGGCGAAGTTGTTCGCCTTGCACGAGGACGAGTAGCGGCCGAGGCCGGGACGCGGAGCGGCGCACATGAAACGCATTTATCTGTTATGACTTTGTAAATAACTATCTACTTTCTAAAAGAATACAACTGATCTAGATAATTAACTTCGAGTTTCATTAACCTGTTTAATTTAACCTTAAACCTTTGACATTAAACCCATTGATTGTGAGTTGTACTTCTGTACCATACAAAAGCTGTAGACTCTAAACACAAAAAGAAAGGGTTCAAATCAAGTGGAGGTAGTGTGGCGACCGATCGCCGCCAAGCAGCATAGGGGTAATGCAGGTTATATTATATTAACCTGTTTAATTATTTTTAATAGCGCCGGTAATGAAACACACTTGCACTATTGTCTATGGTACTAGTAGTATAAACCCGCGAAAATTCAAATGTTTCGAATAATAAGTGTTTTTTTTTTTAAGTGGGCTATCCTAGGATCCGGGCCATCTTTGGCGACACTACCTTAGTATTTATCAACTGGATATCAACTTACTGCAAGATTCTATGGCTATGAAGTGGCTACCTAAGTTCGCCATGGTTTACCCCTTTGTCTATAAGTAAAAAATACCAATTTACCAGGTGTACGGTGTAGTCTTTGAGTTCAGTTAAATGATAGAATGTTTTTTACACTAAAATAAAGTTTATTGTTCTGTTCCACAAATACTTCTTAAATGTTAAAATGTTAGTAATATATTATGTTAAACAAAGCATTTTTTTATGCAACCTTTAAAGACAATCTGACAACCGGCAAAAGAAACATGTCGATTACTATTTTATTGTAAGTACAGAAAGTGGCGTAGCTAGGTAACCAAAAAATTAAAGTAGGGCCCCAACAAAACTATTTAAAATCGTTTGTTATATCGATCGATAGAGATTATCTATCAGCACGTCGATTCTGTAAAATTCAAACAACAACTCGCATCTCACTTCGCTATTACCTCTCACTTCGCATAAAGTTCAAAATAACCTTGATTTTGATTGGTTTCCTATTTTTTTTTAATGTCCGCCGAGTAGTTTAATGAATTTTATTGGACACATATTTTTTCATTTTTCCTGCAAACAAAAAATTATCAAAATACAGAGAACAGAAATTTCGCGTGACGTCACTCACTACATTTTTTACCAAGGCGAGGTGTCATAAGCCCCCACTCCGAAACTTTAAAGCGCTGTATCTTTGTATTTTTTATTGTTTTGATAAAAGAAAAAATACGTGTCTAATATTTTTTTATTATCTAACTGACGGACTAAATAGATAGATCTTAACTTTTCATAACCAGTCAACATCCCTATTACAGTAAAAAAAATTGAATTAAGCTTTATATTCGAATGTGGATTTTCTATCCAATTGAATTTAAAAATAAAGCATTTCGTACGTCTCAGTCGCAATTTTTTCAGAATGATTTGTAATTTGGTCCTAAATTAAACAAGTATGGACGGTATTCCCTAAAATCAAAATCCTCTAAAACTTGGGTCAAAAACTTTGACATTGTAAATCTATGTTTGTTTATGAACGTAGTATTGAGACATAGACTTACAATATTTAAGTATCGATAATTATATGATGCCCGGTGACGATAAATAATTGTGATTTGTTAATTATGTACAAATTTAAAAACAATATCGTTTATATGTCAGAGTCCGAGGGCCCCCCGAGCTTGGGGGCCCCGGGGCACTGCCCCGTCTAGCCTTCCGGTAGCTACGCCACTGAGTACAGATTTATGAACACAAAAGTTAATATAATACATAAAATTCGGATAGAGGTTTACAAAGGTACAGCTTATTTCTATAGAAATCTCTACCATCAGACCTGCGAAAGGGAAAATTTATAAGGTAGGTAGTTAGTAGGTAGGTACTATCAGACCCTCGCGCCTTTGTCTGCGTTTTAGTTTTAAGGGCTTTTCATGTTTGGCGCGGTACCTTATTTCTTATTTTTTTATCTATAACGTATTTATTTTTATTACTTAAGAACAAATTTGATTTCCATAAAAAAGGTTATAGTGAGTCAACCTTAAGATAGACAAATGCTGTCCCGGACGTTTTTTTAGAACTTTTAAAGAGGAACAATTCATGATTTGTACGTAACTTTTACCGTTAATGCAGCGCACGCAACGGAAGCTCGCAAAGGAAATACTTACTCACAGATATCCTATTTTTTAAATTGTCCATTTCCATTTCCATTTCCATTTCCACTTTCCACTTTCCAATTTCAGGTTTGACTAGGTTAGGTTTGTTAATGTTAGGTTTAATAAGGTAAGGTGGTGAATGTGTTTAGGTTCAGATTTGCTTGACTGGATTTTGTTAAATGAAATGCGTGTATGCTCGACCACAACTTTATTGCGACTGACTTAACATTTAGTTTGGTTACGTCTTTATAGTTAAAATCTCAACATAACGGCCCCCAAAGGACTAACATGTCCTTTAAAAAAAATACATAGGTAACATGCAAAATTGGGCTGTTGTTGTTATTTCTAACTCAAGTATAAAGGTAAGTACAACTTTATGTTTAAAAAACATTAGATTTTAAACCGCTATTTACTACTTAGTTACATTATTTAACAATTCAAGTCTACAGGTAAGTATATAATATTATGTTTTAATTAAGTTTCTTTACAGGTATGAAGGCGAAAAAATAAGGTAAATAAATTATTGTAAAGGTTAAGAATCATCGTTACAATCTACAGGTAAGTGACACAATTTAGTAATACATCTTTTGATGATATTTTCTCCGCTTTTCACACTATAGACCCGAGTTAGACCATCTGGTCCAGGGTGTTTTTCCATTATTCTACCTAGTTGCCATTTTCCAGGTGGTAAGCTATCTGTTTTTATAAGTACGATTTGTCCCTTTTCTAATTCTTTCTCTTGTTTGATCCACTTAGGTCGTTGCTGCAGACGTGTTAGATATTCCATTTGCCATTTTTTCCAGAAATCTCCTAGAAGTTTCTGCATGTGTTGCCAGCGAGAAAGGTAAGTAACTTTGATATTTTCCAGGTTTGGGTGTGGCACAACGATTGGAGATTCTCCAATGAGAAAATGACCTGGGGTTAGCATATCTATTGCATCTATGTCGGAATCATTTGCAGGGGTGAGAGGGCGGGAATTTAGACAGGCTTCAATCTGGCACAGCAAGGTTGTCAATTCTTCAAACGTTAGGTTTGTTGTAAGAACTCTCTTCAAGTGGTGTTTAATAGATTTGACACCTGCCTCCCAGAGACCACCGAAGTTTGGACTGTACGCGGGTATGAAGTGCCATTGGGTTCCATCCTTTGCTAATGTGTCTGCTACGTCTCTTGGGAGCTCACATTGCGCAGCTTGTAATGCAGCTACGAGTTCCTTGCTACTGGCGACAAAGTTTCTGCCTTGATCGCTCCATATATGGGCACATTTGCCTCGTCTAGAGTAAAATAAAAGCAGTTAAATCGCCGACCAATTCAAGGTGTACTGCTTTGACTGCCATTCAGATGAAAATGGCTATATATGCTTTGTTGGTTCTACCTTTCGTTATCAATACTTGAAATCGCCCCGCAAAATCGACGCCACTATGAAGGAATGGTCTGGCTGGAGTGACGCGCTCTTTCGGTAAATCACCCATAAGTTGTCGTTTTGATGTGGCATTATGTTTAGCACATATCAGACATTGTCGTATACATGCCTTCACGACGTCTTTAGCTCGTAGTATCCAGTATCTGGATCTGATGTAGGCCAACATCAATTGCACTCCTCCATGAAGTGTTTCTGTGTGTGCATCCTTTACAATCAGTCTAGTTAATTAGTTTTTATTTCCCATTATGATTGGGTGTTTCATTTTTAATGGAATGTCTGCGTGTCTTAGTCTTCCTCCCACTCTTATGATTTCATTGGTATCTATATATGGGTTTAAAGATTTAAAAGGGCTTCTTCTTTTTACATAATTTTCGTTTCTTAGTGTTTGAATTTCCTCTTCAAAGTCGTTTTCTTGTGCCATCTTTATACATCTACTAGCTGTCCCCCGCGACTTTGTCCGCGTGTTTTAGTTTCAACGTTTTTTCATTTTTGCGACATTTTTCATTTATGCTCCGCTCCTATTGGTCGTAGCGTGATGTTATATAGCCTATAGCCTTCCTCAATAAATTAGCTATCCAACACTGAAAGAATTTTTCAAATCGGACCAGTAGTTCCTGAGATTAGCGCGTTCAAACAAACAAACAAACAAACAAACAAACAAACAAACTCTTCAGCTTTATAATATTAGTATAGATGTAATGACTCTTCAAGTTCCTTTGTCGAGATATGTTTGTCGGCTTCAGAAATAACTATGTTGCGTTTGTAACGTAGAAATCTTCGACAATAACATATAGCTGTAAGTAATTCCTTTAAATTGGTAATTTTTTTAAATTGGTCCATCATTCTTGTGTTATCATTTTCAGTGTTTTTTATTTTTAAGTTTGTTTGTAACTCTTTAACTGTTTTCTTTTCTTCATCAGTTTGTGTATTGTCCAGCCGACTGAATTTGATCTTTTCCGTGCTTAGCCAACTTGGCCCCTTCCACCATAAATCACATTCCTTCAGTTCTTCTACTGGTAGCCCTCGAGAAGCGATATCGGCGGGATTGTCATTGGTTAGTACGTGGTACCATTGCTTGTGGCAAATATTTTCTAATATTTCCACCACCCGATTTGCTACGAATATCTTCCACCTGCAGGGTTCGCCAGACAACCACGCTAGGACAATTGACGAATCTGTCCAGGCAAAGGTTTGTGATTTTTGTATTTTCATTGCTCTGCCTACGTGAGTTAATAATTGTGACAACAGCAGTGCTCCACACAATTCAAGTCGAGGAATGGAAATGGTTTTTAATGGAGCAACTCTTGTTCTAGCTGCTATCAGATTGGTATGAATTTCTCCGTTGGGGCAAGTCACTCTCACGTACACAACTGCAGCATAAGCACGTGATGATGCATCGCTGAATCCATGCAACTGAATGCATTCTTTATTTTCGGCTGTTGTATGTATCCATCTATCTACGCTGATGTCGTTGATATGTTTAAAATCAGATCTTATGTGTAACCATTCATCTTCCAAGTCTTGACTAATCTTGTCATCCCAACTGACTTGTTCAAGCCAGAGTTTTTGCATTAACAATTTAGCTGTAATTATGCTTGGTGACAACCATCCTAAAGGATCATATAATTTTTGCACGTCTGAGAAAATGCCTCGTTTGGTTGTAGTACCTTCTGTATGTTTCAATGTAAACTTTTATTCAAATTTGTTTGTTTTCAGGTTCCACAGGATTCCCAGCGTCTTCACCTTTCCAGCGATATTCAAGTCAAGAAGTGCATTTTCAGATCTTTCGTCTGGTGGTATAGATTTCATGAAGTCCACACTGTTTGATGACCATTTCTTTAATAAGAAACCACCCTTGTTCATCATCTCTTTCAGCTGGTGTCTGGCTTCAATAGCATATAGTGTCGGTTCCAGATAAGAGATCGTCGACGTAAAAATCTGATATCATCTGTGCAGCGACAGGATAATTTTGACCCTCATCATTTGCCAGCTGGAGTAATGTTCTGCATGCCAGGTAGGATGCTGGAGCTGTGCCAAACGTTACAGTAAGTAGACGGTAATCTTTAATAGGTTCAGATGGGTCTTTTCTCCACAGGATACGATGGAAATCTGTGTGGGTGTTGGACATCTGTACCATTCTGTACATTTTTTCAACGTCGGCCACAAAGCAAACTGCGTGCATCCTCCATCTCATTATGATGCTGCGAAGGTCGTCTTGAACTGTAGGTCCAACTAGCAATTCGTCATTAAGTGCGATATTGTTGGAACCCTTACAAGAAGCATCGTAGACCACTCTTGTTTTGGTGGTCTCTTTATCATATCTGACAACTGCGTGATGAGGTAAGTAGACAGCTTTCTTTGTGTTTATTTCTTCTGCAGGTATTTCTTCCAGGTGGTTTAGCATTGCGTACTCTTCCATCACTTTCACATATTCTTTTTTCAAGTCAGGCTGTTTTGTAAATTTTCTTTCTAATTGTAATAATCGACGCATAGCTATTTCACGAGTATTGCCGTCTGGTGATTTAGGGTTTTGTGTTTTGAAAGGTAAGTTAACGACGTATCTACCGTCTTCATTCCTTGTAAATGTTTTTTTGTATATGTCTTCACATAACTGCTCTTCTTGTGTATATTTTCCATTCGTTTCAGTGTCTATCTCCCACAGTGTTTTTAACATATTATCCATATCTACTTGATGGTGCATAACAAGAAAAGAGTTGTCTATGTCTTTGTTTTGTATCTCCCCGAATAAAATCCAACCCAGGCTGGTTCGTTGTGCGCATGGTGTACCTGGTGGACCTTTGATCAGCTCCGATTGTAAAATATCTGCATATTATTTTACTCCTAACAGAAGATCGACTGATCCTGGTAAATGTTACGTCGGATCTGCCAGTTCTAGACTTTGTAGGTGTTTAACATCAGTGTGTACAGCTAGTTTTGGTAATTTAGTGGTCAACTGTTTGTTCATCACATAGGCTTGTATGTTAAGACAGAAATTGTCTTCTACTCTTGATATAACCCGTAGCTGAACCACTTGCTTGACATCTGTTTTTGTGGATCCCACTCCGACTACACTACCTCTCGCTGACTGTCTTTTGAGTTTCAGAAGCTGAGCCGCCTTCTCACTAATAAAACATGCTTGTGATCCTTGGTCGATAAGCGCTCTTAGTACAATGGTGTGTCCTTCTTCATTCATACATTTCACCAATGCAGTTGCAAGCAGCGCTGTCACCTTCGCAATGCTGTGTTGCGCCGTCATTGCGGTTTTTGTATCGTCTTCTATGGCGTGATTCACTGACACATTTGAAGTTGCAGTGGCTGTGGTAGCTGCCTCATTCTCTGTCCTTGAAACGTCTTCCTTCTTCTCATGAAGGAGAGAATGATGTCGCTTGTTGCAGATACGGCAGTTAATAGGAACTCGACATCTGAATACTGCGTGCCCCGGTAACAAGCAATTGTAGCACAATTTATTTATCTTCACATACTCGTTTCTGTCTTTGACGTTCATGTCCGTAAACTGTTTGCAATGACACAATGTATGTTGTTCTTTGCACTTAACACACGTTTTTTCAGTTGACGTAGTAGCCGTGGCAGCAAATGACCTTTCTCTAGGTCTTTCTCGTGTAGGTGCAGCTGGTGACACAAGCTCAAGTGTGCGGAACTTTGACTCGAGGAACTTCTTCAGGCTGTCGCATGTAGGTAAGTCTTCTAAATCTTCTCGATAGGAATATTCCTCCCAGTCTTTGTGAGTTTCTTGGTCTAATTTCTGTACAACAAGAAATATTATCATGGGATCCCAAGACTCCGTGGAGACTGATAAATTATTGAGGTTGTTAATGCACTCATGAGTTGTGTCTAACAACGATTTAATTTGATTGGCACTCTGCGTGTTTATTTTTCTTTGGTTAACTAAACGTTTAATAACTGCGTTCACTATAATTCGTTTGCTCCCATATCTTTGTTTCAGTACGGTCCACGCTTGCAAGTAATTGCTTTCCGTTATCTGAATTTGTCTCAGTAGAACCTCTGCTTCACCCCCAATGCTAGATTTTAAGTAGTGTAGTTTTTGTACGTCACTAATTGAAGTGTTTTTGTGAACTAAAGATATAAATAGATCGTGAAAAGAGGACCATTCTTCGTATTTCCCTGTAAATTTCGGTAATTCAATTTTCGGTAATCTAAGTTGTGACGTAAACGTCCCTGACGATTCATATGCATCCGTACTGCGTGACGAGCTGCCAGACGAAACTTGTAAACATAGGTCTTTAAGGTCCGCTTGCATGGATAAATAAAGATCTTCGCATATATAATAATCTTTGTTCACAAAATAGCTAATTGTCTTTCGACTTTCCCGTGTTGTAATTTTTATTAATTCTTGGTGGGTAGAAGTAAATTTGTTCCAATATTCGTCTAAACATTTTAATCTTGTTTCGATATATCCTTGTGTCAATCTTTGTTTAGAACACTTTTTCAAGTTAATTTGTGTTTTTTGAATTATCTTGACTGTTTCTTCTAACACTCCCAATAACTGTTCTGTCATAGACATCTTTGATAAACACAAATAACTTACTTTTTCTTCAAAAAACAACGATGTTTTGAACGATTCGCAACTGTTTTCAATCACAATATTGTCAATAATTTGCACAAAATCCCAACTCGTTAACTAATGACGGTCCGGGCTCACTTCTTATCTAAGGAATGTGGGAGTCCTTTGTTCTCGTCGCCCGAACACGATCACTACGGTGCACTATAATCCGGCTCGATATCGACCATATGGTGAATGTGTTTAGGTTCAGATTTGCTTGACTGGATTTTGTTAAATGAAATGCGTGTATGCTCGACCACAACTTTATTGCGACTGACTTAACATTTAGTTTGGTTACGTCTTTATAGTTAAAATCTCAACATGAGGTTTTTGATTTAAATTTCCATCTGCTAAAATTATAATCGGTTTAGAAAAAAATCGGCTAAAATATTAATTATAATTGGTAAAAATTTTAAAAGGTTATATTTATTATTGGCTTAAATTATAATCCGCTAAAATACAATCGGCTAAAATCATAACCGCCTTAAATAATAATCGGCCAAAAAAATAATCGACTTAAAAAATAATTAGCTAAAATAATAACAGACTATAAAAATAATGAACATGTGGGTCCTGAGGGTAGTGTTCAGTAAAAGAGCGATTTGCAGAATGGTAATCGTTTATTGTACGCCACTTATATTTATACCCGACGGTGACAAAACTTAGTAATCCTATTGGCTAACCTTCGTACGTTCAATGTACGTAGCCAATCGGTATCGAGCTCACTGGATAAAAACTAGTTGCGCACGGCGAGTCGTTTAGTGACAACAAGGTGGTCGTCGTAGGAGCACGTCCAAATGTTCTGGTGTGGAGGCCTGCGGCCGCTTGCGCTCCACATAAATACGGCGCGTCGGCCAGCGTGCGCTCAGTGCCGGTCCGTCCTTTGTGCGGGTCGGACGTGCGCTCGATGTATGTCCCCACAGTATCCCCCTTCAAGAAAACCGTACATTACTTGTAGGTTTAACTGTCCTTCCAGAGCGGGTGACATATGGGCCTTCTTCCATCTTCTCATCAGGTAGTATGTGGGCAGGTTTCAATCGGTCCAACGATACCACTGATTCTCGTTTGGGTAATCGTATCTTGAAGTGTTTGTTGTGTTTTTCTATAACTTCATACGGTCCTTCGTACGATGGTGTGAGTGGCTTCCGCGCACTATCTACCCGCATATATAGACATGCGTGCATGTAGATAGTTGTTTTGGTACGTAGGTTGTGCGCTGTCTAGTCGATGCACCTGCGGCGATAAGCTCATTAAGCGTCTCCATTGATTCCGTTAATTGACGTAAGAATAACGGGTCTTCATTATTATTTCTTATCGGTGTGAAAACATCTGCAGGTAATCTTAATGAGGTGCACTAAATCATTGTAGCGGGACTGTAGTTTGTTTCTTTATGAATAGCTGTGCGTAATCCCATTAGTACGGTTGGTAATTCTTGCACCCATTGTAGATTATTTCCTCTTGCTATTATTGCTGTTTTGAGGGTACGATGTAATCTTTCTACAAGTCCATTTGCTTGAGGGTGGTAAGCAGTAGTGCGGATTCTTGATATACCCAGCTTGTTCATTAATTTTTGAAATAATGTAGACTCGAACTGTCGTCCTTGGTCTGTCGTTATACGCAAAGGACAACCGAAGCGAGTTATCCATGTCTCGTATATGACTCTGGCGATAGTTTCTGCGTGTATGTCGCTGACTGGTGTTGCCTCGGGCCATCTGGAGCATCAATCGATGATTGTGACTATATATCGGTATCCTTCTGATGGAGTGAGGGGTCCCACGATGTCCATGTGAATGTGCTCAAACCGTCTTGACTCGGGAAACTGTACCAGTGGTGTGACAGTATGACGGTGAATTTTAGCGCGTTGACATGAAGTGCAGCATCGTGTCCACAATGAAACGTCCTTGTTCATTCCCGGCCAGAAGTACTTTTCAGTAACCATCTTTCTTGTCGTGCGAATACCAGGGTGACTCAGTTCGTGTAACGCTTTGAAGGCAATCTCACGATATGATTGTGGCAAGTACGGACGTGGAGATTTAGCTGAGTTTTCACAGTAGATTTCTTTCGTTAATCCAGGTAACGATATCTTAGTAAAGGTGAGGTTCTCTTGCTTCAGAAGGCGGCTTAATTCTTCATCTTCTTTTTGTTTTTCAGCCAGGTCATTAAGATCGATAACGGAAGGGCACTCAATGGCACTTATGCGTGATAATGCATCAGCAACTACATTATCTCTTCCATGAATATACTCAATCTTGCTACAAAATTGAGATATGAAATGAAGTTGTCTCTCTCGTTTCGACTTAGTCATGGCGTAGGTGAGGGGCTTATGGTCCGTGTAGACCACAGCATCGCTTCCTTCTATAAATTTCCTAAAATACTTGACAGCCATATAAATCGCTAAAAGCTCGCGATCGTATACGCTGTATCTCGCCTGTGTGTCGCTGAGTTTTTTCGAGAAGAATGAAAGTGGTTTCCAGGTGTTGTCTACTTTCTGTTGTAGGACGGCGCCTACACTGAGACAAGAAGCATCGGTCATAATGCACAGTGGAGCTCCTTGTACCGGGTGTGTCAGTTGGGCAGCCTCCGATATGCTTTGGCATTTATAGAAGGCGTCTTCAGTTGCTTGATTCCAAGTAATAGGCGTCTTGTCATTCTTTTTCTTATTGTGTAGAAGTTTGTTCAATTCTATCTGGGTTTCAGCTTGCTTAGGTAGACAATCGTGGTAAAAATTAACCATACCCAGAAAGCGTCGAAGGTCTTGAACGCTTGTAGGTTTCGGGTAGTTAAGTATTGTTTCTATTCTTTCTGCCGTGGGCTTGATACCGTCTTGCGTGACTTCGTAGCCCAAGAAGTTAAGTTTCTTCTCGCCAAATATGCACTTCTCTAGGTTGATTCCGATTCCATAGTCAGACAAACGTTTCAGAACAAGGCGTAAGTGATCGATATTCTTGCTTTCCGTGTCTGAGTAGACTAGTAGATCGTCAACAAAACAGTAGCAGCAGTAATCCAGGCCTCTTAAGACTTCATGCATAAATCGTTGAAAAGTCTGCGGAGCATTACGAAGTCCAAATGGCATACAACGAAATTCATATAGACCAAAAGATGTAGTTATGGCTGTCTTCTCTATATCTTGGTCAACAACTGGAATCCAGAAGAATGCTTTCTTCAAGTCTATTTTAGAGAAGATCTTCATGCCGTTCAAGTGGTAAGTGAAATCTTGAATTCTGGGTATTGGGTAACGATCGGGAAGCGTAACTGAGTTCAATCTGCGATAATCCCCACAGACGCGCAGACTGCCATCCTTTTTGGTCACGACATGTAACGGGCTTGCCCATGGACTCTTTGATGGTTGACAAATCCCACTTGCCATCATTGTTTCAAATTCCGCTTTAGCTGCTTTGTATTTATGCGGTGGTAACGGTCGAGGTCTTGCGAAGAGAGGCGGTCCAACGGTTTCGATGTGGTGTCTTACATTATGCTTGATTTCTCTTGTAGGTGTCAAAGGTTTCAGTACTCCTGCAAACTCTTGCAGTAGTGTGTGGTACCGGTGGTTTGGTTCAACTACGTAGAGGGTTGTATCTTGAGTAGTTTGTACCGCCATAGTGTTTACAGATAGTTCAGTCACGCTGTCTCTGAGTTTCTTGCTGTGTAGGTCTACCAGCAATCTATGATGTTTAAGAAAATCTGCTCCGAGAATAGACATCTTCACGTCGGCCATAATGAAAGTCCACTTGTAGTTGCGGCGAAGTCCCAAGTTTAATTGTAGTGTTTTCTCTCCGTAAGTCTTAATCGGTGTATTGTTTGCGGCGAATAGTTTAAATTAAAATAAATAAAAAATAAAAAAAATATTAAATTTATAATTGGTAAAACATTTAAAAAGGTTATATTTATTATTGGCTTAAATTATAATCTGCTAAAATACAATCAGCTAAAATCATAACCGCCTTAAATAATAATCGGCCAAAAAAATAATCGACTAAATAAATAATTGGCTAAAATAATAACAGACTATAAAAATAATTATTATTATTAATCTGGGGGCACGGCAGTGCCCCCGCCAAGACGAGCCAAGCGAAGCGCACGGGCACTACCTACCTTTTCTCGAAGCGCTTCGTCGTTTTTTTGAACCCTCATAACTTGGGTTTGGATTATGCTAGATCAACAAAATTTTCGGGATATATTGTCAATAGCGGACTTATTGAACATATTAAGTTTTAATTACATTAGCTTTTATACTTCAGATTTTATTTATTTCTAAAAAACGCTAATTTCGTCACTGACTCACTGATGATCATCAAAATTCTTAAGGTATTTCCTAATGTCCTAGAAAGCTGAAATTTTGTATGTAAGCTAGTATTAGCACACAAACAACAAAAAAATTATAAAACTTGTAACTTTCATCCCCCAACCCCTTAAACTAGGGGATGGGAGTTTGTATGAGACCTGTAATTTTAAATTAAATTTTGATGACGCTAGAGGTCTAATCTAATAATCTAAAACTTAGTTCCCCTAGATATATATATGTATAGGTACTCCTAGTAAAAAAAAAAAAAAAAATTAATCGAAATAATATTGAGACATATACTTCAGATCAGATCATATAAATATGAATGAATAGAAGTGTTGCGAACGTCTCCTGCCTCTTACGTCAGAAATACACCCCAAAAAAAGAAGAAAAAAATAAAAAATAAATTGTTACAAACAACTTACAAAAAGAAATGAAATCCCACCAAAAACATTTTCATGTAAAATGTTGCCAAGACGAGCCCATATGACTCGCACTGTCAAAAAGTTATCAGATCTCATGTAGAGCCAAGCTTCTAACACTACACGCCCTAACTCTACAAGGCCTAACTTCACAAACTCTACACCTTAGTCAAAATATGTGGCTTGGCCGTTCGTTACTACAAGAACTATTGTATAACACAAAAGTAATGAACAGTGAATTAATTTTTCACCTTACGTCGATGTGAATGTAGCGAAATGGCCAAGCCACATATTTTGACTAAGGTGTAGAGTTTGTGAAGATTTTCATTTTCATTTTCATTTTCATTTTCATTTTCATTTTCATTTTCATTTTCATTTTCATTTTCATTTTCATTTTCATTTTCATTTTCATTTTCATTTTCATTTTCATTTTCCTTTTCATTTTCATTTTCATTTTCATTTTCATTTTCATTTTCATTTTCATTTTCATTTTCATTTTCATTTTCATTTTCATTTTCATTTTCATTTTCATTTTCATTTTCATTTTCATTTTCATTTTCATTTTCATTTTCATTTTCATTTTCATTTTCATTTTCATTTTCATTTTCATTTTCATTTTCATTTTCATTTTCATTTTCATTTTCATTTTCATTTTCATTTTCATTTTCATTTTCATTTTCATTTTCATTTTCATTTTCATTTTCATTTTCATTTTCATTTTCATTTTCATTTTCATTTTCATTTTCATTTTCATTTTCATTTTCATTTTCATTTTCATTTTCATTTTCATTTTCATTTTCATTTTCATTTTCATTTTCATTTTCATTTTCATTTTCATTTTCATTTTCATTTTCATTTTCATTTTCATTTTCATTTTCATTTTCATTTTCATTTTCATTTTCATTTTCATTTTCATTTTCATTTTCATTTTCATTTTCATTTTCATTTTCATTTTCATTTTCATTTTCATTTTCATTTTCATTTTCATTTTCATTTTCATTTTCATTTTCATTTTCATTTTCATTTTCATTTTCATTTTCATTTTCATTTTCATTTTCATTTTCATTTTCATTTTCATTTTCATTTTCATTTTCATTTCCATTTCCATTTCCATTTCCATTTCCATTTCCATTTCCATTTCCATTTCCATTTCCATTTCCATTTCCATTTCCATTTCCATTTCCATTTCCATTTCCATTTCCATTTCCATTTCCATTTCCATTTCCATTTCCATTTCCATTTCCATTTCCATTTCCATTTCCATTTCCATTTCCATTTCCATTTCCATTTCCATTTCCATTTCCATTTCCATTTCCATTTCCATTTCCATTTCCATTTCCATTTCCATTTCCATTTCCATTTCCATTTCCATTTCCATTTCCATTTCCATTTCCATTTCCATTTCCATTTCCATTTCCATTTCCATTTCCATTTCCATTTCCATTTCCATTTCCATTTCCATTTCCATTTCCATTTCCATTTCCATTTCCATTTCCATTTCCATTTCCATTTCCATTTCCATTTCCATTTCCATTTCCATTTCCATTTCCATTTCCATTTCCATTTCCATTTCCATTTCCATTTCCATTTCCATTTCCATTTCCATTTCCATTTCCATTTCCATTTCCATTTCCATTTCCATTTCCATTTCCATTTCCATTTCCATTTCCATTTCCATTTCCATTTCCATTTCCATTTCCATTTCCATTTCCATTTCCATTTCCATTTCCATTTCCATTTCCATTTCCATTTCCATTTCCATTTCCATTTCCATTTCCAATTCCATTTCCATTTTTTTTTTTTTTTTTTTTTGATTTTAAAGAAGGCTTACAGACTAATTACATGACATGAGTATACTAATTATTTTCGAACATTGCTAATAACAAGCCTCCACATATATGTGTTATTATGTTAATTTTGACGTAACCTATAGACTATACAGGATGATTCAGAACACGTATGTTATCCCGGGAACCCCATATTCTTTTGCACATTATTAAGCGTTAGGTGAAATCCCAACAATATTCTTTAAGGATTTTTAATGATTTCGAGATGTTCATGTTTTTGTCCACATGTACGGTAAGGGTCGAGTGTAAGGAATCAAACACGATGAATGCTGAGAATACACTGGTTTATTAATCTAAAGACATTGGATTATATAGGATTATGATTACATACAAGTACATAGTATAGTGGGGACCTCACACCTCCCCCCTTAGAAAAAGAGAATAATACATTTTGATATAATTCGAATCCATTGAATACAATACAAAATACGAGTACATTATTGATTACAAAAATATGGTTATAGTAGTATAGATACTATTATGTTCATTTACAATAATACAAGTTAGTGCGATTTTTATGGATAACGTCGATTTTGTTGTTCTTTATAATTTCAACATTCGGTGTTATGTCTCTGACAACCACATATGGTCCAGAATATAAGCTATCTAATTTACCACCTACCTCATTTTTAATTAAAACTAAATCATTAGGGTTATACGTTACAGGTCGCTTATTTTTATCGTATTTTTGTTTTCTATGTAATTTACCGTTAAGCAAATTGTCTCTAGCCTCTCTTTGTGTCAATTGAAGACGATATTTCAATTGCATTGGGTAATTATCGTAGTTATATAGTGGCTCGACATTATTAGTTAAATTACTAGGGAGAGAACATTTCTTCCCAAACACCAATTCATATGGTGTGAATTTAGTTTCACTGTGAACCGATGTATTAAATGAAAAACACCAATATGGTAACCATTTGCTCCAACTTTCGGTATGGTTATCACATTGTATACGAAGAAATGAAACTAGATGTTTGTGTGAGTTCTCTAGGGCACCTAGAGATTGATGGTGATATGCCGTTGAGTTTATTTTATTAATGTGTAAAAGTTTACATACCTCTTTCATTGTTTGGGACATAAATTCCGTTCCTCTGTCAGTCGCAATGGCCTGGGGGATCCCATACCGCAAAATGAAATTATTAACGAAGCATTCAGCTACTTCAACTGTGCTCTTGGAAGTCAGTGGATAGGCTTCAACAAATTTAGAAAGCTCGCACTGAAGCGTTAATATATAGGAGTAATTGTTGTTATCTCGATCTAAGGGCCCGACGAGATCTAAATAGATTTTCTCAAATGCGTAATTGGCTGTTGATGTTATAACCATGGGTTCCTTTATCGGTAAAGAATGTTTATTTCTCTGACACTTATCGCAACGTTGCACAAATTGTGCGACATCTTTTCCCAAACAAGACCAAAAATAATATTTCTTTATATTGTTCAACATACGTCTCATGCCCGCGTGGCCACTTGTGGGTAAGAGATGAAAGTCGTTCAATATAACCTTTTGGTCGTCTCTATTATCTATCCTAGTTACGTTTTTTAATATGTATAACCGCGGTATAGTTCTGCTAGTATAATGTTTTATCTCTTGTAATAATTTCCGTACAAAAATATCGTTTGTCTTAGTAACAATAAAATACAGTTCGCTAATACTTATTTGTTTACAAAACATATCAAGTTCTCTCACAAATTCGGCTGGCGTAATCTGTGATGGAGAATTCTTATATTTAATATAAATGGTATTTTTATCAAGAATAAAGCAAAATGTAGCGCTTTCGTAATTAATATTCTTTAACTTTCTCATGCGATCTAACTTTTCCTTTTCAATAAACACTAGCTCTGTCGAATCCTTTGGTGTGATATGCGTCTCTACAACTTTTGTTTGATCAGGCCAATCGTAATTGGAGCCGTTATCTACTAAAGATTGCGTAGGTGGCGTTTGTTTACGTTTTTGCGCCCTTGTCATAATACTCAATATGTTGTCATTCATTTCTTTTAAATCTTTTATGCTTATATTGATGCGAGACAACGCATCTGCTGCTGCATTGTCCGTACCTTTAATATACTCTACATTAAAATTATATTCTTCTAATAGAAGCCTAAACTTCATTAACCTGCTCGAAGGATCTTTCATAGAAAATAAATAGACTAGCGGCCTATGATCCGTCTGAATTTTAAATGGTCTACCATATAAATATGGACGAAAATGTTTTATAGCCCACACAATTGCCAATAACTCTTTTTCGATTATTGGATAATTTTTCTCCGCCTTATTCAAGCTTCTGCTAGCAAAGGCTATTGGTTTAAGGTCACTATTACATAAAACTGCGCCTATAGCATAATTTGACGCATCTGTTTGTATAGTAAACTGATTTTGCTCCGAAAAGTCTGGATACTGCAAAACTGGTGGTGAAATAACACTGTCTCTCAGGGTTTCAAAAGCTTTCTGACATGCGCTATCCCAGCTGTAGGGAACATTTTTCTTACATAAATGATTTAGAGGTATAGCTAATTTTGCGAAGTTGGGTACAAATTTTCTATAGTAATTTACAAATGCAATAAATCTTTTTAGTTCGTCAAGGTTTTTCGGTGAAGGATATTTTTTAACTATATCAATTTTTGATGGATCTGGTAAAATTCCATCACCGGAAACCACATGACCTAAATAAAGAATCTGTTTTTTCAAGAAGTCACATTTTTCCGGGTTTAGTTTAAGGTTAACTTTACGCAATCGTTCAAAGATATCCTGTAAGTTTTTATTATGCATTTCCAAGCTTTTTCCAAATATAATTAAATCATCCAGATATATGAAACATTTTTCATAAGTAAGCCCTGCTAATGCCATGTTCATCATGCGCGAGAACGAGCCTGGGCTTGTCTTCAAGCCCATAGGCATTCGCACCATTTGGTACTGTCCGGAGCAAAATGCAGTATACTTCCTACTATCTTTTTCTAGTTCAACATTATAAAATCCGTTATATAAATCTAGATGTGTGAAATAAATACTACCTGACAAGGCATCTAATATTTCAGTCATATTCGGCAAAGGGTACTTATCGTCTTCAATCAAATTATTTAACTTCCGGTAATCAATAACTAATCTAAATTTCTTTTGACCAGAACTATCCATCTTTTTGGGTACTAATAGTAAGGGACTCGACCAACAGCTATTACATTTTTCTATAATATTATCATCTAATAATTTATTAATTTGTACGTCAATTTCCTTTTGTTGTGAGTAAGGTAACCGGTATGGTTTTGTAAAGACAGGATTGGCATTAGACTTTAATGTAATTGTGTGTTTGTAAATATCGGTGGTAGACAGCTTGTCGCCGGGTAAATAAAAAATATCTGCATATTTAGCACACAAAATCTCAATTGAAGTTTGTTCTTCTTCATTTAAATGTTTTAAATTTAGTTGTGAAAATAATCGCTTAACCCGGTCAGCGTTTTTATCTGTGGCGTTAAATGAACAAATCGAGTAATCACTCAATTTATGAATGGTTGGCTCGATATTCTTTAAAGTTACAGTATTATCCGTCGTGTTTAAAATCCTAACCGGTATGAGTCCATTGCAGGGAGTGGCTAATGAATTTGCTAAGAAAACACCTTCCTCTAATTCTTTGGAACAAATCACACATTGTTCACTAAGATCTGTTTTTATGTAGTGTATTTGTTCACATCTGGCTGATATTTCATACCTACTTTCATTCTCGCACACAAAAGGCAAAGTATATTTAGTACTCGTACTTGTCCATAAAGCTAAACTATTGTTTTTAAAGTCAATGACTGCGTTATGTTTATTTAAAAAGTCTTGTCCTATAATTCCATGTGCCTTACAAGGCAACGTATCAAATAAATAAAACTTGTGACTAAAGAAATGATTATGGCTTTGTAACTGTAAATATGCATATCCCATTGCTTGGACTTTGCCTCCTATGCCATTTATGATAATCTTCTCGTTATAAATAGGGAGATTCTGTTCGAGCGCATATTTATATTTTAAGGCCGAAATAGTAGCGCCGGTGTCGAGTAACCAATAATATGATACGTTATTTACGAATAATTTAATCCAACAACTATTACTGTTAGATGCACAAATAAAATTATTATCGTTATTCACGAAAAAACTTGTTTTCAGTAATGCAATTTACAGGTTCATCGTTATCTGACTGTTCGGTATCCGCGACACGCATACGTTCATTGCTTATCCACTGATTTCCGCGTCCGTTATGATAATTATTGTACCTACCTCTTGGTTGCCAAGTTCTTCGCATGGACGTGCCTTGTGGAGGGAACGACTGACCTCTGTATGCTTGACCTCGAGTATTTGGGGTGCGATAAGCCTGATTTGAAAAAACTCGAGTGTATCCGCCTCTTATCCCACGATGATTTTGACCTCTTCTAGAAAACAATTGTGGCTCAGAATTATTTTGGTACATACCCATGACATCACCGGACGTAGAAGGTTCCTCAGTTTCTTCCTCCTTGGCAGCCTGTATAGCGTCCTTGAGGGATTTGTAGTTCCTGGCTGCAATAACCGTACTGAGCCTACGGTTTCGCAATCCATCTGCGAACTTTTTGATGGCAAATTTTTCATTAACATTCTTCAAGAGATTAAAACTCTCCGAGTTGCCCTCAGATTGCGAAATCGTAAGCTCCACCAACATCTCTGATACTTTTTTTCCATAGTCTTCGATTTTTAAATCATTTTGTCTAATCCGATGCAATTTATCTTGGATAGAAGCGGCTGATTTTTGAGGTAAAAGCTCTTTACGCATATCTTTGATTAAATCGTCAACATTTAAATAATTTGAATTTAACTTTAACTTGGCACTTTGAGACAATCTACTTTTAATTACAAATCTAATCAACTCATTTTTACAATCATTATTTTTTAAGACAGATGAGTAATATTCTATGTTATCTATCAGAGTTTTTGTATTCGATTCCTCGTCAGTCATCTGTGGTAACAAAGACAACGCGGTTTTTAAATTAAATGATTCCATTTTTGTACTAATATTTACACCACAATCACCTTCGGAACAAAGTTGCTCTATTTCAGAATACAATTTTTGAATATTCGGAGAAAGCTTGTTCACTAATTCGGCGTCAGCGGAACTCACCTTTCCTTCCGTTATATCTATAGATAACGTGTGTATTAAAGATTCGTACTTATTATAGAGATTGCTTGCTTCTTTCAACTTCTGAATTAAAATGTTCCCCTGGCGCCTATTAGGACCAATCTTAATTAAATATTGTCTTACAGCTTTCAAGCTTTTATACAAATCTTCTAATGTTTGAGACATAACTTACCAGAGTTCACGGAATGCGTCATGTTTTGGTATCACACTGTTACACACATATTAAATATTTATTTCGAGTATTAGGTTACGTTAATATTAATAAAAAAAACTACTTATTTTTTTTATTATATTTGACATACAGTCATTATACAAAGTCAAAAGTTTTCATCACTTTTCTTTACACGATCCTATAACGCCTTTGTTACGCACGAACGAAATAACTTTAATGTTCTATATCTACGTCTGTTTTAAGTATGTTTACGCGCACAGCTATTTTTATTATTTCTCACAGAAAACACTTAGCACTTTTTGTATAAAACCGCACTAGTTTGTATTATTTTATTTATTTTTGATGTCGCCCTCGTCGCTGGTTAAACATCACGTTACACGATGCCGTCGCTCTTCCGCTCACTTGGACGATCACGTCGAAAAATTGACCGACGTATATTACTTCTACTAATTTCTTGCTGCGTCCAGCGCCTATGGCATTTCTTGTACATGCGGTACACGAGAAAAATCAATCCAAGGCCTATAATTAAGGCGATAATGGTTAGAATGATATTAGTCGTATTCAAGTGGAGTCGTAACTCGTCTACAGTGGCCTGATTGGAGCCCGCAGCATTTTGCGCAATTATTACTTCTTCACGTGATTGAGTTTTTCCCATTTTGTAGCACAATACTTTCTTATATGACAAAACGTGTTATTCACAATAAAATAGTTAAGTTTCTGCATCTTTTACAAAGTTCGGTAGTCACTGTATTAATGTTTTTGAATACCATGCCAAATATGGTTTTGCTCCGTCGAGCTCTACGCGGTATCAATTACGCATGGCAGGGTCGCCATGTACGGTAAGGGTCGAGTGTAAGGAATCAAACACGATGAATGCTGAGAATACACTGGTTTATTAATCTAAAGACATTGGATTATATAGGATTATGATTACATACAAGTACATAGTATAGTGGGGACCTCACAACATGTTTGATGGCATCAACCTTAAAATTGTTTGAACTCTGTTGAACTTATTTGATATAGTGATGAATTCGACAGATACGACACATGACACATCATAGTTAAAGGCCTATAATTTCCTTGCATCAGAGAGGCAAGTTGTGGATATTTTATTAAAATCAAATTTGGCGTTAAATTCCTCTACGGGTATGGTATGCGAAATGCCTACGCAGAGTAGAAGTATGTACGCAAGTATGTACATACATCTGCATAAACTCTAGTTAAAACATAACCTTAGTAGGTTTTTACATAACTACTAATGCTTTAAAGTTAAAAAAAAAAATATTGTAGCTCGCTACGAAAATAAATTAAAAAGCTATGAGTAACTTTTATTAATAAACTAATTTCATTATTTTGTTTAATAGGTACCAGTCTTTTATAACTGTTTCGTTACTCTTTGGCGAAGTACATTTACACATTACTGATTGGTTAAAAAGCAACCAATGTAAAACGATTACCTACACTACACCATCACGCCCATTTTTTCCGGCTTTCTTATTGGTTCCATAATCCGAAAGAATTTTTAAAGCATAAAATACAAAATTCTTTGCTACATGCCGCCTCTTTTGTACTCGCCGTCGTAAATTTCGTCGGCACAAGCCTTTGAGTTTGCCGCTTGTCACCGACTTCGATATCGTGTAGTTAAAAAGATTCCGTACAATTTTTTGTTTTAAATTAATTTATGATCTACAACCTGAACATTTTTAGATTTTATTTCAAGGCCGGTTATTCTTTTTGAGCTTTTCTGAAACTGTATTCAATCATACCTAATTCGACCTGTTTCAATTTCTTTTCATCTCTTTTTCATTTAAAAAATACAGAAAATAAGGAAAATAGCATTCGTTAAGCACTAAAAGTAATTAATATTACAAGTTTACCTAGATATTACAAGTTTGACTCGCCCCTCATCACATCATGGGACAAAAATACCATAAGCAAAATGTAGGTAGTGTAGGTAACTTACAGTGTGCCTGCACCTAGGAGCCCGTCTTTCGATGCTACAGTGACAGCGGCAATGTAACCATGTGTCGTTATGTGTATGTTTTATCCAAAGTGATAAGAACGCCATATTTAAAAAATTGTATTTACCTATCGGAATTCACTAATTACATAACGATCCCTAAAACTGTGTAGGTTCGCTGTAGGCTAATATGGATAATGGAAGTAATTTTGCTAGTTCACTTTATGCTTTCGAACTGAATGCATGTCATCGAATTTCGCGTTGGACTGCAGTGAATTTAGTGCGGAATCATGTCTGAATATGCGAATAACGAATATTATGATATGATAATGTGTGTAGGTTCGAGTGACAATAACAATCTCGCAGCAGCCAGACAATGTGGTGCCGCAGCCACTTTAGGTGTGACCCAGACTAGTGCCTGGCGTGCTTTAAAGAGAGACAGACAACACCCATACCCCACTACCAACGGACTTAGGAACTGATTGAGGCGGATTACAGACCACGCATCGATTTTTGCTAGTGGTACCAAGACCGAATCCGTGCTGACCCAAACTTCGGTAGGCTTATTTTGTGGAGTGATGAGGCCACTTTCACTAGGCATATCGAACCATTTTAGTAAAGACTTAAGTTCTGTGTATGTGTTGTGTTTGTTATCGCTATTGTGAATACTTTCATGTACTAAAACTATGAGTGACGCGACCTTTTGTTAACTCTTAATAAAACTGCGCAGGAGACGAAAAGGAAAATGGTATGTAGAAACCTACAAACTCAATAATTACTGATACTTTAACTCGTGCGTTAATTAGCCATGGTATACGTATGTGTGGTTTAAAGCAACGACAAGGCAACAGCTGGCGAGGTTCAAGGACGCGCCAATGCCTACATACCTACGGTGTTTTTTGGCTCCGCCCTATCGATAGGGTTGCAGCGGCATAGTAAAATTAAAATATTATTTGTATTTTGTGAGACAAAAACAAAATTGTTTAAAACTGGAAAATTACCATGGCGACCTTCCAAAATACTTTATAGTGTATCAAACAATATAGGGTTTCTCGCATAACATACATGTTTTGCATCACCCGGTATACCTAGTTAACAATGTTGATTACTAAACAATGACCACATATGAAAATAAATTATATAAAAAAAAATAATAATAATACACTACAGTTCGGAAGATAATAATGGGAATTAAAGAAAATAATTATTGAAAAAATTGTTTCGCCAATATTTGCCTCGTCGTGCTAGCGGATGTACAAAACAGATCAATGTTCAACTCAAGGGGTAGTTTGTTGTAGTTTGACGTGCTCCTAGCAAAGAAGGCATTTCGTCTGTAATTCGTCAATGAAAAAGGAACGTTAATCAGTGGGCGCTGACGTAAACAAAGTTGGTTCGTTCGCAGTTCTAACTTAGCGACAAGTTCGGCACAATCGATTGTGCCATTCGCTATATTCATTAAAAAACAAACATCATTTGTGAATCGTCTGTATTCCAGGGGTAAGAAATGGTATCTGCGGCAACGATGATTATAATCTGTCGAATATTGACGTGCTTTAAAATCAATGTATTTTAAGAACTTTCTCTGGATAGCCTCAATACGAGATTTATAAATCTCATATTGCGGGTTCCAGACCTGTGACGCATATTCTAAATGACTACGAACAAATGAACAGTATAATATCTTTATTGTTTTTATAGATCTGAAGCTAGCAGACATTCTAGTTATAAAGCCCAACGCTTTTGACGCTTTCTTAACTATGGACTCAACATGCTGATCGAATAATAGCTTACTGTCAAATATAACACCAAGATCTCTGATGGTATTGACCTTATTAATTGTTTGACCATACAGTGTATAGCCTGTACCTATCAAGGTCTTTTTGCGCGTATATGTAACGTGATAGCATTTAGACACATTAAGCTGTAGCTTATTTAGTACACCTGTAAGAGTTGTGTATCTAAGTCATTATGTACTTTTTTAAGTATCTTCATATCGTCAGCGTAGAGCAAAATATACGAGTGTTTAAAACAAGATTTTATGTCCGATATAAACAATATGAAAAGTAAGGGGCCCAAAATTGAGCCCTGTGGGACTCCAGAGGGAACAAATGTCCAGTTAGATGTGTAGCCCTGGAGCACAACTGCTTGAGTCCGATTCTCAACATATGAACAGAACCACCGATATAAATCACCATGTATTCCGGCCGACAACAACTTTTGCAG